>JAVMKO010000018.1:1096118-11096118 GCA_032164245.1 Sternotherus odoratus
CCTCTCTAAGCCCCCGTTACATGTACTATTGCTTCCGGGGGTTCAGGAGGAGACCAGCAGCACAAACCTCTTTCTCTTTGTACGATTACACTGAGGTTGCCACTATTTATTGTACCACAACACACATCTTACTTAGTTCAAATCCCCATTGCCCCTTTCCTAATCAGCAACCCCTTATGCAATATCCTATGGGAAAGAGTCCCTGCCCTGCCCTGCTCCCTTTCTTCTTTTTCCGGTGGCACAAGAGAAGAAACCACCTGCATCTCCCCAGATCTCTGATGGCACAAAGTGGATCTTGGCTGTGGCAAAGATTTTCTTCAGTAACTGCTGCAGTCATACCAGCTAAGCTGTGATATTTTGGACTATTGTCATTGTATTCATGAGAGGTGAGCCTTGCATCCATACCCCAACTCCAGCCCACCATGGGTCCTCTCTGTTGCAGCTTCCTATTTGCAGTGGGTCTCTTTGTCCCATATCTTCTTTCCTACTTCTTGTTCCATCTCTTTTCCCTGCTTGTTTCCCCTCCTGTATCTATTCCTGCTAAGTATGATTTCCTTCTTTGTGTTTGTCTGATCTAGGCTAACAGCATTTCTAAAGCTCTGGTCACTGTATTATTGCGATTGTTGGTATTGGGTTACAGGAGCCCCACTGTACTAATACAGAATGGGCCCTGCTCCAAGAGTTTAAAATCTAA
Source organism: Sternotherus odoratus (assembly GCA_032164245.1). Lineage (NCBI taxonomy): Eukaryota > Metazoa > Chordata > Testudines > Kinosternidae > Sternotherus > Sternotherus odoratus. The sequence continues at coordinate 1,096,813 of JAVMKO010000018.1, forward strand.
GGGTAAGATGAGGGGCAACAAACAGGTGGATCTCGCAGACAGACCATGAGCACAAGGAAGCAATGAGATAATACTGGACAGTGTGTTAAGCAGTGATTACAGCATATACCCTGCTTGGCCATACTAGCTGTAGTATCTAGGTATTGATGCATAGTAGGCATTGCAGCCCCAAGCCCTACCCTTCATACTCACCTGTCACATATGTCAACTTCTGGTCTAGATTTCACTGTTGTTGAGTAGCTATGCAGTCGGAAAAATCCTGCAATCGTGTAATCCCCGTCCAGCCTGAATGTAGAAGACGGCCCCATGTTCTGGCATATGAAAGCCCAATAACATGGAGCCAAAAGATACAAATATAAAAATGGAGAAGAAAGCATCATGCGGTTGGCACTGACTCTCCAGAGAAGGGGCTGGGAAGCGTATAATGGACACTTACTGCCTCTCAGACAATGCCAGGACCTGAGCCTGAAGTACCCTGGACTATTTCCATAGACAAACGACGCACATGCAAATGCTAGAGAGACATGTACCCAGGAACCAGGACTTCACACTCTCCCAGGAAGGGAGGAAGTTTTGCTTTGAGGTAATAATAACAAAACGGGGGCAGTGGCCGTTGGGGGGGGTTGGCAGGCGGGGGCAGTGGCCGTTGGGGGGGGTTGGCAGGAGGGGGCAGTGGCCGTTGGGGGGGGGGTTGGCAGGCGGGGGCAGTGGCCGTTGGGGGGGGCTGGCAGGAGGGGGCAGTGGCCGTTGGGGGGGGCTGGCAGGCGGGGGCAGTGGCCGTTGGGGGGGTGGCAGGCGGGGGCAGTGGCCGTTGGGGGGGGCTGGCAGGCGGGGGCAGTGGCCGTTGGGGGGGGCTGGCAGGCGGGGGGCAGTGGCCGTTGGGGGGGGCTGGCAGGCGGGGGGCAGTGGCCGTTGGGGGGGGTTGGCAGGCGGGGGCAGTGGCCGTTGGGGGTGGGCTGGCAGGCGGGGGCAGTGGCCGTTGGGGGGGGTTGGCAGGCGGGGGGCAGTGGCCGTTGGGGGGGGGTGGGTGGCAGGCGGGGGCAGTGGCCGTTGGGGGGGGCTGGCAGGCGGGGGCAGTGGCCGTTGGGGGGGGGGTTGGCAGGCGGGGGCAGTGGCCGTTGGGGGGGGGTTGGCAGGCGGGGGCAGTGGCCGTTGGGGGGAGGGCTGGCAGGCGGGGGCAGTGGCCGTTGGGGGGGGCAGTGGCCGTTGGGGGGGGTTGGCAGGCGGGGGCAGTGGCCGTTGGGGGCGGGTTGGCAGGCGGGGGGCAGTGGCCGTTGGGGGGGGGTTGGCAGGCGGGGGCAGTGGCCGTTGGGGGGGGGGCTGGCAGGCGGGGGCAGTGGCCGTTGGGGGGGGGGCTGGCAGGCGGGGGCAGTGGCCGTTGGGGGGGGGGCTGGCAGGCGGGGGCAGTGGCCGTTGGGGGGGGTTGGCAGGCGGGGTCAGTGTCCGTTGGGGGCGGGTTGGCAGGCGGGGGCAGGTGGCCGTTGGGGGGGGCTGGCAGGCGGGGCCAGTGGCCGTTGGGGGGGGGGCTGGCAGGCGGGGGCAGAGGCCGTTGGGGGGGGTTGGCAGGGCGGGGGCAGTGGCCGTTGGGGGGGGGGCTGGCAGGCGGGGGCAGTGGCCGTTGGGGGGGGTTGGCAGGCGGGGTCAGTGGCCGTTGGGGGGCGGGTTGGCAGGCGGGGGCAGTGGCCGTTGGGGGGGGGTTGGCAGGCGGGGGCAGTGGCCGTTGGGGGGGGGGCTGGCAGGCGGGGGCAGTGGCCGTTGGGGGGGGGGGCTGGCAGGCGGGGGCAGTGGCCGTTGGGGGGGGGCTGGCAGGCGGGGGCAGTGGCCGTTGGGGGGGGGGCTGGCAGGCGGGGGCAGTGGCCGTTGGGGGGGGGTTGGCAGGCGGGGGCAGTGGCCGTTGGGGGGGGGGGCTGGCAGGCGGGGGCAGTGGCCGTTGGGGGGGGGTTGGCAGGCGGGGGCAGTGGCCGTTGGGGGGGGGGCTGGCAGGCGGGGGCAGTGGCCGTTGGGGGGGGGGCTGGCAGGCGGGGGCAGTGGTCGTTGGGGGCGGGTTGGCAGGCGGGGGCAGTGGCCGTTGGGGGCGGGTTGGCAGGCGGGGGCAGTGGCCGTTGGGGGCGGGTTGGCAGGCGGGGGCAGTGGCCGTTGGGGGGGGGGCTGGCAGGCGGGGGCAGTGGCCGTTGGGGGGGGCAGTGGCCGTTGGGGGGCGGGGCTGGCAGGCGGGGGCAGTGGCCGTTGGGGGGGTTGGCAGGCGGGGGCAGTGGCCGTTGGGGGGGGGGTTGGCAGGCGGGGGCAGTGGCCGTTGGGAGGGGCTGGCAGGCGGGGGGCAGTGGCCGTTGGGGGGGGGCTGGCAGGAGGGGGCAGTGGCCGTTGGGGGGGGGGGGGGCTGGCAGGCGGGGGCAGTGGCCGTTGGGGGGGGGGGTTTGGCAGGCGGGGGCAGTGGCCGTTGGGGGGGGGCTGGCAGGCGGGGGCAGTGGCCGTTGGGGGGGGGCTGGCAGGCGGGGGCAGTGGCCGTTGGGGGGGGGGCAGTCGCCGTTGGGGGGGGGTTGGCAGGCGGGGGCAGTGGGCCGTTGGGGGGGGCTGGCAGGCGGGGGCAGTGGCCGTTGGGGGGGGGGGCTGGCAGGCGGGGCAGAGGCCGTTGGGGGGGGTTGGCAGGCGGGGGCAGTGGCCGTTGGGGGGGGTTGGCAGGCGGGGGCAGTGGCCGTTGGGGGGGTTGGCAGGCGGGGGCAGTGGCCGTTGGGGGGGGGGGGCTGGCAGGCGGGGGCAGTGGCCGTTGGGGGGGGGCAGTGGCCGTTTGGGAGGGGCTGGCAGGCGGGGGCAGTGGCCGTTGGGGGGGGGTTGGCAGGCGGGGGCAGTGGCCGTTGGGGGGGGGCTGGCAGGCGGGGGCAGTGGCCGTTGGGGGTGGGCTGGCAGGCGGGGGCAGTGGCCGTTGGGGGGGGCAGTGGCCGTTGGGGTGGGGTTGGCAGGCGGGGGCAGTGGCCGTGGGGGGGGCAGTGGCCGTTGGGAGGGGCTGGCAGGCGGGGGCAGTGGCCGTTGGGGGGGGGGGCTGGCAGGCGGGGGGCAGTGGCCGTGGGGGGGGGCAGTGGCCGTTGGGAGGGGCTGGCAGGCGGGGGCAGTGGCCGTTGGGGGGGGGGGGCTGGCAGGCGGGGGCAGTGGCCGTTGGGGGGGTTGGCAGCGGGGGGCAGTGGCCGTTGGGGGGGGGGCTGGCAGGCGGGGGCAGTGGCCGTTGGGGGGGGCTGGCAGGCGGGGGCAGTGGCCGTTGGGGGGGGGTTGGCAGGCGGGGGGCAGTGGCGTTGGGGGGGGGGCTGGCAGGCGGGGCAGTGGCCGTTGGGGGGGCTGGCAGGCGGGGGCAGTGGCCGTTGGGGGGGGGTTGGCAGGCGGGGGCAGAGGCCGTTGGGGGGGGGTTGGCAGGCGGGGGCAGTGGCCGTTGGGGGGGCTGGCAGGCGGGGGCAGTGGCCGTTGGGGGGGGGGGCTGGCAGGCGGGGGCAGTGGCCGTTGGGGGGGGGGGGTTGGCAGGCGGGGGCAGTGGCCGTTGGGGGTGGGCTGGCAGGCGGGGGCAGTGGCCGTTGGGGGGGGTGTATCTATTGCGCTGCTCTGCAGTGCTCGGCGGAACGGGCGCGAATGAACTCGGTCGTGATCCCCAGGGGGGTGCGGGTGTCACTGCTCCCCAGGGGGCCTGTGTTCTGTGTGTAACGGGCGGAGGACAGAGGACAGCCGGGGGGTGAGCTCTGCTCGCGAACCCCTCTGCGGGGCACGGCTCATGGCGGCAACGACCATCCGCGGGGCCACCGGGCTCCGCCCCGCAGTGGGCTCGAGGCCCCGCCTCAGGCGGAGCCCGGCGACCCCGCGCCCAGGCAGATCTCGCGATCCATCCTGCCCGCTCAGGGGACGCTTGAGTCGGGTCTCGCGCGATCTCGTGGCCCCTTCCGATTCTCCCCGGCGGGGGCGGCTCTCGCGAGAGTTGCCCTGGAGGGACGCCATGCCCCGGTCGGCTGCTCTCCGCCGCTTGCCCCCGGTCCGCCGTGCGCAGCCTCCGCGGAAGCGCCTAGTCCGCGGCCGCCGTCGGGGGGGCCCGGCGACCCGGCTGTGGCGGGAGCGGCCCGGCCGGGACGCCTGGCGGGAATACGCCGCCTCCTTCGTGAGCTCGGGGCTGCTGCCGGCGCCGGGCCCGGACGGTGGCGGGGAGGCGGCCCCGGCGGAGCGCAGCCTCGCCGCGGTGCAGACCCCAGAGGGCGCCGTGGTGCTGCTCTTGCCGCACGGCCAGGTAGGGCGAGGGCGGGGGGCAGTGGCCGTTGGGGGGGGGGCTGGCAGGTGGGGGCAGCGGCCGTTGAGGGGGGCTGGAGCGGTCGTTGAGGGGGGTGGCGGGGGCAGCGGCCGTTGGGGGGGCTGGAGCGGCCGTTGAGGGGGGGTGGCGCTGGCAGGCGGGGACAGCGGCCGTTGGGGGGGGCTGGAGCGGCCGTTGAGGGGGGTGGCGCTGGCAGGCGGGGGGCAGCGGCCGTTGGGGGGGGTGGCCCTGGCAGGCGGGGGGCAGCGGCCGTTGGGGGGGGCTGGAGCGGCCGTTGAGGGGGGTGGCGCTGGCAGGCGGGGGCAGCGGCCGTTGGGGGGGGGCTGGAGCGGCCGTTGAGGGGGGTGGCGCTGGCAGGCGGGGGACAGCGGCCGTTGGGGGGGGTGGCCCTGGCAGGCGGGGGCAGCGGCCGTTGGGGGGGGCTGGAGCGGCCGTTGAGGGGGGTGGCGCTGGCAGGCGGGGGCAGCGGCCGTTGGGGGGGGCTGGAGCGGCCGTTGAGGGGGGTGGCGCTGGCAGGCGGGGACAGCGGCCGTTGGGGGGGGTGGCCCTGGCAGGCGGGGACAGTGGCCGTTGGGGGGGGGCTGGAGCGGCCGTTGAGGGGGGGTGGCGGGGGCAGCGGCCGTTGGGGGGGGGCTGGAGCGGCCGTTTGAGGGGTGTGGCGCTGGCAGGCGGGGGGCAGCGGCCGTTGGGGGCGGCTGGAGCGGCCGTTGGGGGGGGTGGCGCTGGCAGGCGGGGGCAGCGGCCGTTGGGGGTCGCTGGAGCGGCCGTTGGGGGGTGTGGCGCTGGCAGGCGGGGACAGTGGCCGTTGGGGGGTATCTGGGAATAGTTGGGGGCGCTGAGGATGCGCGGTGGCTTTGGGCCGTAGGCCAGCGCGGGAGCAGGGATGGGGTGGAGTGGGGGTGGCACCCCCTGGGAGGCGGGGAGATCCCAGCGCTTCTCTGTGTTAAGTGCCATGGCAGGGGCTGTCTCCTTATTGCCTGTGTGTCTCCTCTCCTGGTTCCCCACAGACGCTGACCTTCACTGGGAAATGCCGCCTGACCTGCCTCTATGGTGCAGTCCAAGTTTTTGGATTTATCATCACTCAGGAGCAACCTCCCTACGACCTCTTCTCCCCTCAGACCCACTGTGCCCTGACCATCGAAGCAGTGACCTACGAGACGCTGGAGGAATCCAAGAAGGAGATGAGGCTATCAGCCAGGGCGATGCTCAGAGCCCATCATGTGCCACATGGTAAGCATGGGCTGAAGAGTGTGCTTTGGTGGGGAGTCTGCTATTTGGGGGTGTGAAAAGCCATGCTACTAGGGGTGGTTACATGTAGAGTACCCCTTAAATTGCTCCGGGGCAGACGGAAGAATTCCAGAGATCTTGTATTGACATAAGCCCCTTATCTCTCTGTCATCATTCTGAATGCAGACTAGAGTTGTGATCAAAAGTCAGCTTCACCTGACATTACTCAGTGGACTCGGTGAAATGAGGTAGGGTGGTCCCAGTCTAGCTACGTGTCCTCATCACCTCTATTGCTGTTGATGCCTTTTCTAACTGTTTTCTGTAGAGGCAAAGCAAAATAACTTCCCATTAGAACCAAATTTTTGACAGTGGGGGTAGTTAATCATTGGTACAGATTACCAAATGCTGTAGTAAATTTTCCGTTGGTGGCAGTCTTTAAATCAAGACTGGATGATTTTCTAAAAGATGTGCTTTATTTAACCACAAGTTTCTGAACTAGAAGCAGGAATCACTGGTTGAAAATTTTAGGGCCTGTTCTATAGAAGAGGTCAGGCTAGGTGATCATAATAGCTCACCTGGACTGACGGGACAGGTGTGTTTCATGTTGTATCTGTCTACTGGATTCTATAGTTTTAGGGCTATCTAGCCATCATCTGTCCCACATAAATTCATACACAGGAATATTTAAGCTATAGTTGTACACGTAGTCATTGGCAAACTCTCAAAATTGTTTTTCTCACTTTTTTTATGCATGTGAATATACTTCCTCATTTTCCATGGAGTTCTGTAGTTTATTTCTTAAAATTCAGGACTAGAAAATAGGAACTCGAGTACTAATTCTGCACATCACTGACTTCTTTGGCAAATCACATAAGATGTTTGCTTTTCTTTCTACACTTGTCAAATGGTACCTCACAGGTATTATGAAGGTCAGATAATGTAAAAAGTATTTGTCCATTGTATCAGTTTTGGATTTGATCTCTAATTTGTGCGAAATATAGTGTTTTAAGACTAACTGTTGTCATCTTGCAGATGCTAGAATTAAACTGATGAAAAATTTTGCCCCTTTGTGTTCCGTGGTGCTATTGGATGGTCTGGATACCTCGGTTACGAGATTCGTCCTTAATCACGCAGAGTTCTCCCATATCTTCAGAGTCAAGGTAAAATACATCTTCTACTTGGTAACTTAATGGAAATCTTGCATTTGTTCAAGCTTACCCTATGGGAATTGTTTTATGAGGAAGAAAAATTTGCCTGGCTTCAGCAGATCGGTTGTGTATGGAGCAATAAAAATATGGGTCAGAAAAAAGCATGTGTTGTGTATAAAATTCAGACTAATTTATACGGGTGTAGTTCCTTAGAGGTATTCTGGATATTTACCATAAGACCAAAGCTTGAATCATGTATGTAGTCATTAAAGTCAACATTGAACAGATATTTCATTAACCTGTTGCTGAATCAGTGATGGAATTATAACCATCTAAATTAGTTGTAATTTATTCTTTTATATATATGATGCATGGATCTATCCTTTGCCAGAACTTCACTCCCTTTTGCTTTATGCTTTTGAATTATAAGGCTGGTTTCTCATGGTTTACAATGGTCTGAGTGCTGTAGACCTGTGTATATATATAATACCAACTCTTCTAGAGTAGATCGTCATCAGTCGATCCCCAGTGATTTATAAAGAAAGTATCATTCTCCCCATTTTAGATCTGTCTGCCTGTGGTATTTATAAGGTGCCATTTGCTATAGTAATTAGGGGTTAGAATATCGGTGAAGATGAGACCTTGTTCCTATCTCCTGGACTTAAGACTTCCGTAGAACTAGAACAGAGAAGACAGTGTGATTTTAGGAGTTATTTTGTATGGGGTGTTATAGGTTTTAGCAAATTCATATTTCTCTGCTATATGCTTGCTGATCTCTAGAGACAAAGGGGTCCTTGTTTCACACCAGAAGATGCAGCTCTAGCTTCTGTTGGTATTGGGAAACATGATCCTGAAAGTGGCCTGCTTTTGTCAGAGTGTTCAGTTTCGGCAATTGAAGAGTTAATACAAGCGTGTTGTGGTGAGTATCTTCAATTGATGGAACTGATCTAAAGGGAGCAAAAGCTCCTTTCGCAGAGTTTTTCTTAAGTTCATGCTTGTGAAACCATGCCTGACAATAGTGAAAAACTTGGGAGAGTTTATGAACCAAACGAAGTGTGAGTTACCTCATTTTGAGGTACTTACGTGGTAGGAAGAGAGTGTTTATATCACCCATAAGGCTTTTTGCTGCCATGCTGATCTGCCACCCAAACTAATGTGACTTTATGATGATTTTCGTGGGAGTGGTAGGGGAATCAGTTTTTCTCTCTTCCCCCACCCCTCCAAAAAGTAATTTCCCATAGGCAAGTAGAATTTTGCATTGCTGGTTTTATGCCCAGGTGTTGGAGTCCGCCGTCTTAGAAAGCTTTTTATTTTGTGTTTATAAATGTAAATACCCTCCTCACCTTTAAACATAGCTATCTTGTTCTGGTTCCCAAGTGCAAATATAAACCCATGCTTTATGTAAACTGCTCTTTCAATGAAAATGCTCAGGTCCTGAGATTACGTTTTTGTAAATTTTTGTGGAGTAGGATGCATGAGATTAATTTATAGTAATGGTCCATTTCAGGGTATGTTTATTTTTCCAGAGGAAGATGATGGTTGTCCAGTCATTCTGGTGTGTGGTCCAAAAAGTATTGGAAAATCAACATTTAACAGATATCTCATTAACCTGTTGTTGAATCAGTGAGTTGTTTTCTATCCTATAAGACTCAAATTTTCTATGATCTGGGCAAGAAAAATTGATAAATAATTCTATCAATAATTACTGAGGATGTGGATATTTTTGAAAATTAAACAATTTTTGCTTGATATTATTGGCAGTCCCCATCTGTCTGTACCACCTGTGCAATTTGGCATTGACTGGGAGTCGCTCTGCTCAAGACTGGAATGATATTGGGCTGTGACTGGTCCAGGCCATGCATTCTGCCTGGTGGTGTAGTTAAAGCTTCACAGATAGTGTTAGTAAAAGTTATGGGCAGGTCACAGGCAATCAACAAAAATTCACAGCCTGTACCTAAAACTGGGGTGGGGAGGGCTGCTCAGCGGAGGGGGGGGGGGAATGTCCAGGGTGCCCGGGGCAGCAAACTGCGGCTGCTCTGGCTGACTGCCCAGGGACCGCTGCCAGGAGCTGCCTGAGCAGCGGCTGATGTGGCTATCCCTAGGACTACCTGAGCAGCTGGCCCTGAAGCCAGCCACTGGGGTGACCCTGGGATCAGCCACACCAGATGCTGCAGAAGGAGGTTGCGGAAAGTAATGGAATCTGTGACCTCCGTGACACACATGTAGCCCTAGTTATAGTTTGTCCTTGCCTGACCATTATAGTCCCTCAAATAGAGGGAGGAGGCAGAAAGCTAGTGATCTTATTCAGTGTCTGTGATTCTCATCGTGTTTAAGGCTGTCAGAGTTGGGTTCTTTTCCTGATCAATTCGAAGTAAAACGCTGTTCTGTTTTATTTACACAGATGCTAATATGCAGTGCCTCTTAAAATATAGTTACTCTTTTATTGTAGCCTTCCTTGTGTTGAATATTTGGAATGTGATCTGGGACAGACAGAGTTCACACCACCTGGCTGTGTGTCCTTAATTAATGTGTCAGAGCCGTGTCTTGGTATGTATTTTGCTATATTCTCATCACTAGAAATAGATATATTTTTTTTATTCTCTAAAGGTACTATGCAGGATTCTCACTCCTGTGTATTAACAGAATCATATTATCTCTACTCACAATTCAAAAAACATTATAAGTGGAGGAGGCCTGCCAATCTTGTGGTAGGGAGCTAAGACCTGGGAGTGAAATCCTCCAAGGTGCTATCTCTAGGAAATCAGAGCTACCAGGCAAGTTATACTCCCTTCTTGGTTTTTATGTATTTTATGGGAGCGGGTGGAGAGGGTGATCTTTTCTATATGCTGTCGGCCTGGGATATAGCAGACCTGAGTTAGTTTTCCCTCTCTGCCACAGACTTCATGTGATATCTTGGGCAAATTATTTAATCTCTCTGCTTTAGTTCTCCATCTGTGAAAGTGGAAATAATATTTGCATACCTCACTAAAACTTTAGGATAAGTTTATTAATGTTTTTGAGATATGCAGATCATGGTGTGGGTCACTTGATGTGGGTCACCTGTTAGCTTCACTCCCTCTGGGGCACCCTGGCATTGGCCACTGTCAGTAGACAGGATACTGTGTTCAATGGACCTTTGGTCTGACCCAGTATGACCATTCTTGCGTTCTTATGGGTCAAAGAAGTACATGTTTTTGAATGTAAAAGGCCCTGGGGCTTGTGCTTGAAATGTGTTTTTTTTTTTTGTTTGTTTGTTTGTTTTTTAAACTTCTCATCCTTGTGTTAAGCTTGGGGTGGGAAAAAGAGGGAAGAATATTGTAAGTTTTGAAAAATCGTAAGTTTTGAAAAAAAAATTGAAAAATCATAAGTAGAAAACCTGCTAGTAGGTGTGGCAGGTATGGTAGGTATGGCTGTGGGTGTCTCCAAAGAGTTTTGGATCAGCTGTTTGCCTTGGGCTGCTCTGTCATCATGGAGGGGAAAAAACTAACGTGTTTACATTACTAAATTGTAATGCACACAGTCCTTTTGCCGTTCCAATTTAGTGTTCCTTTTTTATTTCCTGTCCAAAAACTGCTACCCTGCTCAAATTGTCTTCTAGAATAGTAGTTAATCTAAATTAATTTATAAACCCATACATTTAAGAATTGTATAGTTCCATACCACATTAGTGGATTATCAGGTTTCTGATACCCAGAAGGTCGAGACCGTCTTTGACTGTATACTGAGAGTTGAAAGAAAATGACCTGCAGGGCAGAGGAAGGGTTCATTGGAGCAAGTGGAGAAAATCTTAAAGCACAAGCCTTTCCAAAAAGATGAAACAACTGGGTACAAACTGAGGAAGAATAATTTCCATCAGTATAGGAAGGGATTTAGCATGTGTGCTTCAGGTGTTTTGGGTGTTTTGCTAACTCTTTATGGCCGCTTTCTTTGAATTACTGAATCTCCCAAGTATTTACTGTTAATCTTCAGTGTCTCTCTTTTCAGGTCCACCATTCACTCATCAGCGAATGCCCCGTAAAATGGTGTATTATGGAGATGCTAGTTGTGATCAGGATACCGAAAGATATATTGACTCAGTAAAGTATGTGTTTAACTCCTACAAGAAAGAAGTGCCTTTGGTCATCAATACAATGGGATGGGTGAAAGGTAAACCAGCATAACATACATCTAGTCTTTGGAGATGCATTAGAAGATTAATGCTATATCTTAACAGTATACATGCCATAATGCACATTTTGTAACTATTTTGAGACTGGGAAATATAACTCATATTCTGTGTTTAAGTCTTCTATCAACCATTGAGAAACTCTTCTGGGCCTCTAATAACCAGGGTTCATATCTGCAAGATGCTTACCTGGTGTGACTGCATTACCTTATGCAAACTGTTTGTTCTCTCTCCCTCCCCCCATTCCGAAAGGTGTTGGATTGCTGCTTCTGATTGATATCATTCGACTGCTGGCACCCAGTCACATTGTTCAGATCAGTGTGGAAGACTTTAAGGATATGCCGCGTTTTACCCAAGAATATATTAATCTTGCTGCCGGCCTACATACAAAAGGCAAACTACAGGGCAAGTGCAAGAGCATAGATGTGAGTGAAATGGAGGATTGGAAGCAGTATGAAGGAGAAAGTGACTTTCAGACATCTACTACAGGGCATAAATTGCTGTGCATACAACCAAAATTCCCTGGAGCAGGGAATGCTCGTGAAGCGTAAGTACAAAAGCCACTGCTCCTGCCATGGAGGATAGTGTTTCCAGCGGCTTGTCTGCATTTCAGCGTGTCATTCACAGTCACTAAATTCTGAAAGTAAATGCACAATGCAGAGCTCTCTATCTGTTGTTACCTTCCCAGAGCCACGCTTGTATTTGTTCAGATACTTGTATGGCACAGTCATCATCCTGTCAAAGCATCTACAAGTAGCTACGCAGAGAAGAGATTTGGTAGTAGATCGCTCTTTAATATAGTGGGGGGGAAAGGCATATCAAGATCCAATGGTAGAAAATAGACATTAGACAAATTCAGACAAGAAACCACATTTTCAACAGTGTTGATAATTAACAATTCTAATAAATCTAGGGATTTGAGGGGTTTGTCATCACACGACCTCTTTAAATCAAGGCTAAAATCTCTCTAGCTATCCATAGCTTAAACAGAAGTTGCGTCTGTCATGCAGAATTTGCTTGGCATGGTTCTGTGGCATATTTTATGCAGGTCAGATCAGATTATCATAATGGTTTCTTGGTTTTAAAATCCATCAAACGGACACACTTTTAGTGTACTTAACATTTTTTCAAAAAATATTATTATTTAAAAACTTGGAATAACTGCCAGTTTTATCTAATAATTTTGATTGATTTTAAAAAATAAGAAACTACATTTTTTCAGGAAAAATTAACATTGACATATTGCCTTTTTGCACCCCAAAAAAAAAAAAAAAGGTCAGAAGCCATATTTGGATGAAAAACTTGTTTTGAAATATTTCATCCTGTTCTGCTTGTCAGTTCATGAAAGAAGTGCAAGGCTGAATGGATAGCCTTGTGTATCTGGAACAAGGCAATCCCACCTTCACTGGTGATTTAACAGAGAACTGCGGTTATTGCAAAGTTAGTCTTTTGCTTTGCTTGAAACTATTTAATAGCCAGACAGTACAAAGTTTCCTGTAAGCTGCATGGCCACCTAGTAGCCTAGTAAGTGCCACACGGGCACTCAGGGAACCCACCTGGCCAGGATCTCCTGGAGAGCGGTGACCCAACCCAGAACCGGAGTTGCCACAATGGGGAAGGGAGCCTCTCCTCCTACAGCCCCAGTGCTGCTGCAGGGAGAGAGCTGGAGGGAGTCCTCTCTCCCTGCTGTAGCCCCGGGACAGCCTGCACCCCAAATCCCTCATCCCCCTGCCCCAATCCAGAGTGAGCGCCTAACCCTCTGCCTCAAGCCCTGAGCCCCTCCATGCCCAGCCCCACCCCAGATCTCGCACCCTCAGCTGGAGCCCTCACACCTCTGCACCCCAACCTTCTGCCCCAGCCCTGAGCCCCCTCCCACACTCTGAGCCCCTTGGCCCCACCCCATGACAAGAATTTTATGTGCACTAGTATAGAGGTGATGTTTCACATATCACCTCTGTATTGGTGCACTTAATAAAATTAATTCCCCACAAGTGGGGGAAAAATTAGAGGGAACACTCATGCAGTGTCCCTAACCTTGATATAGTAAATATTCCTGGAGGAATTCTGTGCCAAAAAATTAAATTCTGCACAAATATTTTAACATTCTGTATATTTTATTTGTCAAAATAACACAGTATAATCACACCAGTTTCAGTTATTTTTGGTCATTTATTTCAAAATACCTGTCAGCAAATATGTCTGTAACTACAGACAAAAAAGATTCAGGAAATGTTTTGGCAAATAGATTCCTTACTATTAATACAGTACTCTGAGTAATAATTCATTTAAACTACAATGCAGAACTGTATTTCCCATACCCCTCAGAAGCAGTGCAAAAGCTTGGGGGAGTCAGGGGTAATGGAGGAGCTGAGGGAGAGGGAAGTAAATTGTTGGGAAGGAGCTAGGATGTGAACTTGGAGGGGTATGGATGGGAAAAGTATGGAACAGGTTTTTGGGGGTGAGGAGGGATTGTTAGGGGGCTTCCCCCATGCAGACCCCAGCTGACCCCTAGCCTTTTCCATTCAGTCAAGCACATTGCCCCTGCCCCATGTGTTCCTACATCACCTGTCCAAATGTGTCCCTCCACCCCCATTCAGACATCCACTGCCCAATCCCCATGTGACCCTGCACCCCCCCCCCCATGGGTCTATGTGGCTCTGTACCCTATCTCCCAATGGATCTCTGTACCCCCCCCCCCCACTCAGTTGCCCTCTGTCTCTAAGTAGCTCTGCACTCCCCCATCACCATATGGCCCTGTCCATCCATTCCCATTCAACTCCTCCACAGTTAGCCCTTATGAGCCTCCGACAGTCCCATGCTATCTGTTTCCCCATAGCCCCTGTCTCCTGACCTGTCCTGACCGGTGCTGTGACAAAGGCAGGCTCTTTCTCTTCCCCAGCGGGCTAGGAGCTGCTGCTGTGTGCTATTGCCGTAGTGCCCTCTGGTGGGTAAAAGACAGAACTACAGAAGTTATTTCTGCTGGGAGCTGCTGCTGCTGTTGTGCCAAAGCGCCTTCTGGGGGGCAAAAGGCAGAATCGCAGCAACATTTCGACAAGCTTTTTTCTGCACAAAAGATTAAAAATATGTGCAGCTTATAATGCACACATGCCGTAGCGCATAATTCCCCCAACAGTATGTAAAACTGTGAACAGGAAGAAGCCCTTAAGCCTCTACATTTTAGCTACTGTGGTTTAAGGGCAAACTTGAATAGCTGATATTTATCTAGAGATTGAGTGCGTCAGGAACTGCCTGTCCTTGGCTCTCATCCTGTCACTTGCTTCCCATTTCTCTGATATTGGGGATGTGCATGGGTGTTTGACTTGGCTCCACAGAAACCTTCACTAAAGAACCGTTTAATAAAGTGTGACTGGGGTCACTGGTTCAGACTGGTTTCTTCTCCTTTGTCACAATTGGCTAATGGAAAGTTCTCCTGGCTATGAGGACTGGAGAAGAGATCCAGAGTCTAAAATGTGACTGCTGCCTAAAGCAAGCAGCCTTATAACATTGTCCTGCAACTGAACTGTGGAAGCTCAGGACTACAAGGTTAATAAAACATAGCTCTAAATAGGTCTGAAGAACAGAAATTTAAAAATAAACCTTCTAAAACAGTGAATATAACCAATATGGCACTGCAAATTCTGAAATGTTGGAGTAAGTGCTTATGTTTGAATTGGAGCGTGACTGTTTCTCGTCTCTGCATAATTTGTTTGCTTTTTCCAGGCGGGTCCACAGCAGTATCCTCCGGGATGTGGCAATGTTAGGTTACCTTGGCCAGCTGCAGCCTCTGGAAGCAAGATCAGCGCTTCCTTTACACAGTCTGATTCCCTATCAGGTAACTTCAGCATCTGTGAAAGAATTGAAGATGCCGTTTTGATGTCTGGATTTGGAAGGCTGATTGTTAGTGGTCTAGATTACTATATTCTAAATGTTTTACGGAACTGTCAACAAAAAGACCCTGTCTGAATGTTAGGAACAGTAGTAACCCACTTGTAAAACATCTCGCAAATTAACATTTATGCCAGGTACTCCCTGAAATGTATATAGCAAGGATTTTACGTGTCTCTTGGTCAGCCATTTGTGATTACAGTGCTATGTTGTCACTAATGTAGATAGGTACACAGCGTACAGCAGATTTGTTTGTGTACAGTTATGACTACAACAACACTGCATATAGTGATGATAGAAATGACTAAAATTACATTGCTATTGCAATTCAGAACTAAATTCAAGTTGAGCTAATGATCTGGGATTTATTTGCTAGGTACCTTTCAATGCTGTTGCGCTCAGGGTCATTCACACTGATGTTGCTCCTACACACATCATGTATTCAGTAAATGCCAGCTGGGTCGGTCTCTGCAGGATATCGGATGAGGTCAGATGTCAGACTGATGGGCCAGTCTTGCTTACACAGACACCAGTCTGTGATTGCTTGGGCTTTGGTGAGTGAATCCTGGGCAGACTTTAGTATTACTTGAACTAAATTGCCCCTTCTGATCATATGTTGAAACTGCAGCATAAAGGAATCCAAGAATAAACATTTGCTGCTTCTCTGCAGGTTTTGTTTTCCATTATAACCTTTGCTTTTGAGCCCTCTGTGCTATAGTGACTAGTGGCAATAACCACAGTTAAGGTCACACAACCGTTTCCATTGTACTCTCCTCTTTGTATTTATTCATAACTGGATACATTATTTTCCTTTGGGTTCAGATGTTTAAAATCAACTTCAGGAAGTTGTGCTCGAAATCCACAAACCATAGCAGGAGGTGTTTCTGTAGGAATCTAAATATTTGCATTGCCTCTAATGACTTTTAGCTATACAACTTTAGCATTGCATTGATGTGTGTTTCCACATCTGTTTTGAGAACACACAGCAATTTTACTTGCAAATCTGAAGATTCTGTTGCTGCTCCTGGAAAGAACTATCCCGGAGTTGACATCTGGGGTATTTGGGTTTTTCATGACCAAAAGGAGATGGAGGATAGGAGAAACAATTCACAAGAGTAGCAAGAGAATCGTATTTCAGCCTCTGTCTAGAGCGTGATTCCTGCTTAACCCTAAAATACTACTTTAAGAAATGACCAGCCCGTGCAAAGAATTTCAGCCATGCAGTGATTGTGCATCCTGCAGTAGTTCAGAGGATTTAAGACTGAACTATCAATATATTTTAAAGGAATTATCCGTGGTGTTGACATGGAGAGGAAGCTTTACCGTATTCTGACTCCAGTGCCTCCAGAAAGCTTAAGACTTGTAAACTGTCTGCTGCAGGGAAATATCACCATTCCAGATTGTGTCTTTACAAACCAGGTAAGGGTGCTTGCGAAGATCTTCAAACAGTTGCTACCTTCACAGCAGGGTGACATATTTTAATTAGATGGTATGAAATCTATTTCTTGTGTTAAATCAGATATATTATAAGGCATGTGTGAGCTGGGAGGCTTAAGGGTATTAGCTGCTGGTTAGGGCTCCAAGATAGGAACATTTTGTATTAAGTACATAAGCTGGTTAAATGCTATATATAAACTAATTGGCGATTTCTGTTTTCAATATTTAACTTTTTTAAGTCTTGTGTGTTGCAGTACATGATTATCAAAGCTGCCCAGGGTAAACTGCTAAATTCTGTCAGTCTGCATAAATGAAATGGAACAAAGTAGTGTTCAGACTGGCAGTGTCTTTCAGTTTGTCTTTGTGTTTCACCAGGGAACTGAAGGAGAGATCCCCTATGTGACATCTGAATACAATTATGACATTTTGGGATCTGGGAAGTTGAAAATGAAGAAGCACCTCAAGAGAAGAGAACACAGTAGATCATAAGCTCTGTTTAAAGCCTTGTGAGAGAATGAATTACAGGGTATGTTTCATAATAAGGGACAGGAAGCTTCCCAGAGAACTTGGCACATTCTTGGAACCAGCAAAGGCCCCACAGAACTGCGAGAGAGCGCATTTATCATTCAGTGCAAATTGTGTAGTGCTTACCTGCCAACCACATACTTTTTATACTTCCATTATGTACCTTTGTGTTTTATAATAAACATCTATTAAAAACTTCAATTTCTCTTTCACTCCCACATTGGCCCATATATAGCTGGGATTACTCTGTCCCAGTTATCCTGAAGGTGATGTTCTCTGAGTAAATGTCTCCATGGTACTGGGAGCCATAGGAAGGGGACACCATGGAAAGATACGTTTTAAGATCTCTGGTTAATTCCAGTGTACTGATAATCTCAACCTGATTGCTTATTTATAAATTAATGGTATCCCAACTTTCTGAGCTGTAGTCTTGGAGTCTGCAGTTACTTAACTATCCCTCCATGGATGCTAATTTAATGGCTTTTATTGAATTGGATCATTTCTATATGAAAAACAGTAACATCTTGTGTAAACGTCTGTAGCTTTTCAAGGTACTGTATATAACTTTCCAAATAGAGCCACTAGAGGGAGTCAGGTCACTTGTCAACTGTGGCCTTGAATTGTCATAGCTAAAGCTAAATCCATGGAAATGTCACTTAGGGCTGGTCTTCACTAGGGCTGCCGGAGATCGATCTTCTGGCGATCGATTTATCGCGTCTCTGTCACGGAGCGCCCGGGCGATGGACTGGAACCGCTCCCTAGGAAGCCAGACCGGACTCCGGGTGAAGGGCCCCTTCTCCGTACACAGCCTGTTTCCCAGGCTAGGAGCTTCAGGGGTCCCCACTTCCACCTTTCTGGGTCTGACTTTGGAGCATTCAGCACCTTCTGCCCCTCCGTGTGCTTCCCCCAGCAAGCCCGCCCGGGCAGGGTCCTGGGGAAGCCCATGGGTTTTGCACCCCAAATCCACAGTCAAACGTGACTCTCAGCCAGCCAGCAGAATAGATGGTTTATTTGAGATGTCAGGAACACCATCCAACTCACAGCTTCTCAGTCGCAACAGGGTTCCTCAGTCAAGCCTTTCTGGGGTGTGCCAGGAGGTGAGGCCCAGATTCTGGGCTCCTGCTTCTCCCCCAGGTTTATTCGATGACTTTCATCTGGTCCAACACAGACCATGCAGCGAAAGAGCGTGAGCCCTCCGCTGGATCCATTCTGGGGCCAGAGAGCGAGTTGGCTTCTCTCCCTCTCCCAGCTAGACCCAGACCCAGACTGTCTCAACCCCCTTTACCCACTTCCTGCTCCTTTGTTCCTTTGTCTGTTTTCCCGGGCTTCAGGTATCACCTGACCTCCCTCCCCCACCTGGGGTCAGGTTACAGCTTCCAGGGATGCACACCTTTGAATACCTGCAGTGGCTCTGCTCTGCATTACCTTCACATAGACAGTTAAGAAATGCATAGGGGAAACTGAGGCACATACACACAGTACTCCCACTTCGTCACAGTCTCGCTAAGACACGATAAATCGATCGCCCGGAGCTCCCCCATCGACTCCGGAACTCCGGCTCACCAGGAGGCGCAAGCTGGAGTCGACGGGGGAGCGCGCTGCCGACTGCCGCCGCCATGGGGACGAGCGGTAAGTTGGCCGCAGATACGCAAACTTCAGCTACGTGATTCACGTAGCTGAAGTTGTGTATCTGCCGTCGATTTCCCCCCCTCTAGTGAGGACAAGCCCTTAGTGGTCAGTGCTATAGAAAACCCTGATGGGAAGCGAAGTGACTAATAGACTTCATCTAAACTTGCTAAGAGTGTAGACAGCTTGTCTCTCCAATCCAGTGAAACTCCAGCATTGGCAATAGGTAATGTCAATAGACTTACTGTTCTAGAATACTACTGAGAAAATGCTCTGATTAATGATAACATTTATCTTGGTTTGTTCTGTCTTTGGTGCTCGAATCTTATTTTTACTTAAGCCTGAAAGTGTCCATATTTTGGGGGGAGATTTGATTCTTACTGCATTTAACTACCCTCATCTTTCTAAATTAACTGGTGATGCTGAAGGATAAAATGGGAATGGAAGAGGGCTATTCCATAGGGGGAGGGATAGTTCAGTGGTTTGAGCATTGGCCTGCTAAACTCAGGGTTGTGAGTTCAATCCTTGAGGGGGCCATTTAGGGATCTGGGGCAAAACAGTGTCCTGCTAAATTCTGTTTCCACTGAGAAGTGCTGGACCATGGGCAGCAATTAATGGAATATGATTGGTTTGAAGGTAGAGTAAATACTTCATAGCCCTCAATTTGGAGTGCTAATTCTTTCAGATTGTTGAGTACAGGTTTGGTTACAGTAGACTTAAAAGCGTAAATGCTGGCTAATAACTTGTCATCTCACTTTGGAGAGCTGTTTACTGGATCCAGAAATAGTGTCCAAGGAACAATCTTTGGTAAATGGGATCTTCATTTGTCTACACTAAAAAAATTACTTATGGCTTTCAACTGCAGCTTTTCAAAAGGTGCTGAAGACAGGTTGGTCCTGTCTACATCTGCAGTTAAGAAACCTGTTTGCAACAACAGTAAACTTCCCAGTGCAGGCAAGGGCACAGTCTCCTCCTCCTAAATCCCGGTTTGATGTTTGGGAAGCATGGAGGCAGTACACAGATTATAGGAGGGGATTACGAGCAATAGCAGGGGACAGAAATGTATGTGTACCTTGAATGAAATAGGGATTGATTTAACTGGAAAACAGATCCGAAAAGGGCCTGGGACAGGCTGTGCTGAACTGCTGCCTGTTAAGGAGTTAAAGCTTTAACTTAATCCAGTCTTAATTCTCCCCATATGGCTGGGTCTGGCAGTACAGGAAAGACTTGGAAGACAAACTAGCCTGAACAGTGGCTAAAATAAACATGGGGGCCATCTGTGCAGGGGGGGGGGAGGGGAGGGAATCTGTGAAGCACAGGGCCTCCTCAGAGTGACCCTGCCAAGTTAAAGGTGTATCCAAGAGCAGGCGGGGGAGCGGAAAGGAAACAAACTTGCAGTTGTGAAAGGAACGTCTGCTCTGTGTCTGTGACATCGGAGCTGAGCGAGCCTCATGTCTGAATGGAGGGAGGGAGGAGCAAGGGGCATTAAGCTGCTCTTTTGCCTCTCAGCTGCTGGGTTGCTGTGGCAACCCATCCTACTGCGGTTGTGGTGCTCCGCGTCTGGTTTGGGTTTTTGAAAGGGGCAGGGGCTCTGCTTCAGTGGAGGATGACAATATCCAGGGGGAGCAGGTTTGGCGAAGTTCAGCTGTGCAATGTCAGATCCTCCCCACCTGGCAAGTGGTGAGAGGCTGTGCAGTCTGGGGCTGGTGGTGGCTGAACTGCAGAGGGAGGGAGGGGGCGTTACAACTGATGGAGAAGGGAAAGCAGGAAACCCTAGTGAAGTGTGCGGCTCTGAGAAGCCGGCACTAAAATATACAGCACCCGAGGGGCTCTGGGTCTGGGAAGAAGCGAACTTGCAGAGCCAGACACGTTGCTTTTTGTGTCAGTGGAGCAGCTCAAGACAGTAAGTTCTCTCCAGGGTGGGTCTGGGGGGAGAGCAGTGAGCAGATCCCTGAGCATCCACTCTGCTTTGAGGAGTCTGTTGTGTGCAATACTCCTCCCGTGTTAATTGGGGTCCTTTCTCCTGCAGGAGCGCGCAGCCAGGGTCTGTCGCTGTCCCGACTATGAACTCAGTCTTGACCAAGTATGGTTCCCCCCCCTCGGAGCTGGCTCAGTCTGCGCCTGGGGATGAGTGAGTAAATTCTCTTCTGCACCAAAAACCAGAGCTCCACATACGCTCCGTGTGAGCAGCACAAGGCAGGGAGCTGCTGTTCTCAGTAATACTCTGCTCGGGACAGACATGAATTCATCAGTGAGCTGGTCTGCTTTCTAAGGGCTGCTCTACTGGCATCTCTCCTGCGGTTTTCTCCAAAGGTGTCCTCATTAATCAGTGTGGTAATGACTTAACGGTGTAGGAGCTGGAAGCTTTGCAGGACTTCAGAGGACAGTGAGAGGGAATTAGCAGGGATGTGCTAATGAGAAGTCTGGCTCTAATTATGGAGAACTTTTCCAGTGGGAAGGAGGGAAGCAGAGAGAGCTGGTTCCGTTGCTGTTCCTAAGGAGAGAGCAAAGCAAACCATAGTTGTTTGTGTTTAAAGGCAGGTGCTGCCTTGTCAATGAGCAGTGCTGTACAGTTCAGTGGAAGAGCTGAATCCTCAGCCCCCCACTATATGGCTGTGTCCACACCCCAAGGGAAATCCATGCAAAGGAACAAGGGGAAAGCTGTGTGATTTGGGTGCGTTTGTAATCTAGAATATCTTTCAAAAATGTTTCAAATTCTCCCGGCTCATCTCCTAAATGACCTTGGACTACCTGAGATGCTGCAGCCGAGCCAGATCATGGATACACGGTGCATAAGGGAGAACGGCCTTATCCTGCAGGCGCACAAGCCAAATGGTGGCTCTCGAGGAAAGGCTGGGGCTGGTGTATCGCTTTCACTGATGAGCGCTTGCTGGGGGGCCTCATTCTTGCAGTTGCATCTGCCTTTGGCAGGTCAGTAACTTTGACGCTCTTTGGATTCACGGCAGGGATAGCGATTCAAAGAGAATGGGAATAGCAGTAGGGGGAATAATTGACAGAATCTCACTTCTGTTGATCTGATGGCCTGGTTAGTTCTGTCCTCGTGTGCACATTACTGACCTGATTTGTGTTGAAAAGTTCTAGGAAAGCATGGACTATTCAGACCACTTCATGTGCAAAAGTTGCAAGTGGCGTTCTCATCAGTGAAGTGTGTGTGGGGCAAAGCTGGCTTCAGCATGCCTGGACCTTCATGAACCCACTGTCAATGGCTTCCTTCACTGATGAAAGGGCTACCTGGGGCAAACCTGTTTGAACCTGTTTCTTTGCAGGGTTGCTTCATGCCCGTTCGCCTGATGCATGCTCTGTAATAATGTTTCTATTCTGTCTTTAAGGAGTTCTCCAGGCCAGACAGACTCTGCCCTTCATGGCTCCCTGGAGTTCCCCACAGCTTTCTATAGGGGGTGTTCCAGGGAGACATTAAAGAAAACAGCAAAACGCAAGCCCTTCTTTCAGTGGCAGAAAGTGATCTCTCTCTCAGACAGCGGTAACAGCAGTCTGCATGTGTGACTCTTACTGACCGTGAGGTGAGGGCTCTGGGAATCCCAAGGTCTTGCCTACTCTTTGTGGATGGTCACTGTTGTAGGGCACTGTAAAAGGAGGGGTTTGTTCCAGTGACAATTATTATTATTATTATTATTATTGTTAGATAATTTCACCGGCCTCCCAGCCCATGCAAAAGTGTTCTCTGCAGTGTAGCCACAAGTGTGTTTCCATTGGACTGAACAATGCAGCATCTAGCACTTTCCTTGGGGGCCTTCTCTGAAGTCCAGTAGGTCTCTCAGGAAATGCTGAAAATTCAGAGCCCTTGTTTTCCATTGCTCACTTCATCTCTTGGCTCCTAGTTGTCCCTTCTTAGATGCACTTTAAATAATTAATAGATTCCAAGGCCAGAGGGGTCCATTGTGATCATCTAGTTGGACCTTCTGTAGGATACAGGCCAGATAACTTCTCCCACGAAATCCTACAGCAGATCTTCTTGAGAAAAATGTCTAATCTTGATTTAAAATTTGCTAGTGATGGGGATTCCACCATGACATTGGTAAATCGTTCCAGAGCTTCATTACCCTGGCTGGTTAAAATGTATGCCTTCAACTTCCAGACCTTGGATTGTTAGACCTTTCTCTGCTCCATCGAAGAGTCCATTGTTAAATATTTGTTCTCCATGTTGGTACTTATAGACCATGATCAAGTCACCCTTTACCCTTCGCTTTAAGCTGTGTAGACAGACTCAAGGAGTCAGTCATCGTAAGACAGCAGTTCTCAACCAGGGGTTCGTGAGCCCTTTCATTCGTCATATCGTTCTCCCTAAATCTTTAGCCAGTGGACATATAAGCAGAAATGCAGAGACATGCTATTCCATATCCTTGGCATCCAAAGCTTAGAAACCTGAAACCATTCTGGACATTGACTTATGTTAACTTGTGTTTAGCCAAGGTTAAAAAAACCCTTAAAAATGCTGAGGAGACAATATGAACATGCTATAGAATTACTCATTTTCCCCATTGGAGGCTGTAGTGAGTGTGTGCAAACTCTCACATGTGCACGGATAAAATACAGGGCTGTGTTACTGAATTAATGTGCAGTCAGGAGCACACTAGCTAGCTTGGCTGATTTGAAGGTGACAGGAGATGCTAATAGCCTCATACAATCTAGCTATTACGTAAACTTATGTGGTTAAATCCATAATCTGCCTTTGCTTAACTAAATCCTTTTTCTTATCTGAATACTCTGGTGTCTTTCTCTGTGCTCATAACAACCTGTTGTGAAAAGAGGACACTGCAAGTGTGTATTCGCCCTGTGCACCTTGCTGCTGCTAATGGAGCAGGAGATGTGTGTGCAGTAGCCAGGGAAATGGAAAGAGCTTGCAATAGTAATATAACTTTCAGTCACTTAATGATCTTTACATTTTCTTTTGCACCATTTATTAATTGTAAAAAAAATCCCAAAAAACTAAGCTGTTGGTATCTCAGTCAGGCTCTCCATTATGTTCTGGTTCAACACATCTATATATATATATAAAAGTCAAATGGTGTATGCGTGCGTGTATGTATGAGTGTATGTATGTATATGCACTTACTCCTTCCACACCGTTTGAGCTAGAGACTTGAAATTTGGTACAGTTAGAGGCCTTAGGGTCCTAATCAGGGTAAGAGTTGAAAATTTTTCAAATCTCACCTCTGACGCCCCCCAGGGGTGAAATTCTTTAAAGCCCATTCACATCAGCTGGGCAGCTGCTGTTCTCTGTGACATAGTTATGATGTCATAATACCCCCTCCAACAGACACCGCACTCGCTCAGCTCTCTGCCCCCTCCCCACCTCCAACGGACCCGAGTTGGGTTTGGTAGGAGGGTAAGTGAGGTAGGGGTGTCGGGTTTGGTGGGGGGGTAAGGTGGGGGTGTTGGGTTTGTTTGGGGGGGGTGAGGAGGGGGGTCGGGGTTGGTCGAGGGGTAAGTGAGGTGTGGGTGTCGGGTTTGTTTGTGGTGGTAGGTAGGGGTGTCGGGTTTGGTTGGGGGGGAAAGTGAGGTGGGTGTGTCAGGTTTGGTCTATGGGGGGTGAGGTGTGGGTGTTGGTCAGGGGGTGTTAGGGGGTGATGTTTGGGTGAGGGGTGAAAATGTGAGTCGGGGTTGGTCGAGGGGTAAGTGAGGTAGGGGTGTTGGGTTTGGTCGGGGGGGGTGAGGTGGGGGTGTCAGGTTTGCTCTCTGCCCCCTCCCCCCTCCAGCGGACCCCGCACTCGCTCAGCTCTGCCCCCTCCCCACCTCCAACGGACCCGAGCAACGCCGGGTATTTTCGCTAGTTTATAATAAAACAGAGAGAGAGAGATCATTTAGAACTTTAACAACTTCTGTGGTGTAGTAAACTAATCGGTAAGTGGTGTGAAATATTTTAGCATCTATTAAGTGTAGGTGAGAAATGAAAGTGGCTAGTGATGAAGTTGGGGCTCCCTTATAGTACAGACAGAACAACAAAGCGATTCCAGGCGTATGGTGTTTTATTTTATCACCGTCGCCACTATTTTCTTTTATCAGACTGGAACGTTCTTAGCCCATCCCACTTTTCCTCCCAGGCTTTTTCCTATTTTAAAGAGCTACAGAGTTTTTATGTGACTCAGGAATCCAGTTGCCTTAAATGTCTTTCTTTTAGCTACTTAAAAATTGGAAAAAATGAAAATTTCCCTTAGTTTCTATGTGTGTGTGTCTGTCTGTGTATACCTTCTATTAGCACAAACTGCAAACACCCAACAATGTTAACGCTGGGGCGGAGAGAATTTTGCCAAGGAGAGACTGATGTTGTTTGAACTTGTTTCTAGAGTCCTTGTGGGAAGAATCATTTCAGTGTTATGATCTGCTCTAGGGATTTTATTTTCTTTCAGATGGTGGCGATGTTTCAAATGTTGCTCCTTAAACACTAATAGAATAAACTTCTCTCTGGGCCTTTGCCAGGCGACACCCTGGAGGCACGTCGAGTTGCGGGTTGGATCATTCTTTAAGCCTCCTCGCTGTGTGGTGTTATTTCAAGGCGTTTGTTTTGATTCAGAAGTTTAATTTGTAGCAGGGAGAATGGGACAGTTGATCTGCTAGCGAAACCTCAAAGTGTTTGCCCCTTCTTTAACAAGAGAAAAAATACAAAGGTTCCTGCAGTTTTGCATAAAAAGTTGTTTCTTGTGCAAGGTCTCTGGGGCCTGGCATAGATGAACGGATCTCTCCTGTCAACTGCAGCCCCTTTCTCTGAGGAGCCCCCTTCCCAGCTTGCAGATGGCTCTCTCTGCTTTCCCTGTGGGGTGGGGGAGAGGGAGCAGGAATTTAAAGCAGCACCATCTGATTTTAACCAGTGGGTGGATAAGCACCTGTTCTAGTCTGGCAAAGTAAATGCTGCCTTGGATGGGTGTTTTAGAGACAGATGCCTCATTCCCTTAGCTGCCCTTGTAAATGCCAGTGCAATGCTTGGGCTACACACACAGTCACACCAGTATAGACCCTTGTGTGGATACTCTTTAGTAGGTTTAAGGTTTATAGTGGTTTCGCTTGTTCCTGTAAAATTACAAGACAGAGGCTAAAATATCCAGTTTTAAACTGATGAATGTATCTACACCAGGTCTTGCACCAGCTTAGCTATATTAGTTCTTAAACTAACTTAAAACCAGTGCGGCTTCTGTGTGTAAATGAGGCCTAAGGCTGTTCCTACCACCCAATAGGCCTAAACATCTGCTAATTACTTGTGTATTTTTAAGATTGCTTCAGCCAAACAGCTAGTTACACAGCCAGCGCTAGTGCTGATCAGAACTTCCCAGCAGAAAGTTGTTCCACTGGAAAATGGTGTTTCATCTGAACCTTCCATGGGAATGTGTTTTCAACCGAATTTTGTTTTGGGGGAAAATATGAAGTGTTTCGGTAAATCAAAATGGAACAATTGAACGTCACTGGAATGGAGAGTGTTGATACAGTATATATATTTTTCATTTCAAAATGTCTTTTCATTTAGAAACTTATGTTCTAAATTAAAATAAAGTCAAAATCAGAAGGAAACATTTGGCTTGTATTGCAATAGAGCTCTTTGACCCAACACTAACTTTTTTCAAAACTTTCATCCTTCAGGAAACTCTGTGTTCTGGGTTTTCATTCCAGTTAGAAGACAGACAAACCTGAAATGGCGAGTGTCCCCCATGGGGAGTTCAGGTAACACCTAGCTGGGGGGGTAACAGGTGACACGCCTTTCCCTCGTTCAATGGATTGTCTCTTCTGTTAAATCAGGCTTGAGCCTAGGTGAGAAGGACAGGGAAGAAGACTGAAGACACTCGTGTTGCATTGGAGGGTGTTTCCATGCTGTGTTACACGTAACCTGGGCAGACAAGGAACAAGTTGGTGTTTAAGGAACAGGAGGCTGGGCAGATCTCACTTGAGTCTAGCTTGTCCCTTGTTGCAGGATCCCAGGTGCTGATTTCAAGAGAGGTAGGCGAAAGACCTTTTTCTAAAACCACCGCAGCATTTCCCAGTAAACCTCCGCTTAGAACTGCATACATTTCCCATGCGTACCTCCTTTCTCCTGCGCTGCAGCCCCTCCGAGACTGGGGGTGTCAAGCTGGCTGCTCATTGGAGAGGATTTTGTTTAGATAGGAGAATGGCTTTTTGAGGAAACCATGGTTTATATAATTACAAATACCAATGGAGTGTGTTTATATAACTGCAAATGTTATTGTCACCCTGGTCTCCTCTTCCTCACTTCTTGACTAACTCTTCACGCCCCCTCTCTCTCACTCAACAAAAATCCCCTTATCCAACAATTTGTCCAGAGTGTGGTTTGATGCAGAGTCTTCCTGACCATTTTCACAGCCTAGTTGTGCGGGGGCTACACTACGCAGTTTGCTTTTCTTTGGAATTTTTATTGCTTGGAAAACTAGGGATGGGGAGAATCCTGGGGAGTAAGGGCTCTGCTTTATAAGGGAAACACCTTTATCTGGGGTGCCGGACAACCACAGAGTATCCAGTTTCCTTTTGATGTTTTGATTCCAATCTTTGTGCCACTCCCCAGCTTGTTAGGTGGCAGAGGACACAGCTGTCTCATCACACCTCTCTGGCATGACCTGTCAGGCAGAGGTCTCCAAGGACTTTAGAAATGGTAATGAGTGAAGTCTCACAACCCTCTGTATAATCACAAGCATCCCACAGAGGGAAACTGAGGCAGGGGAGACATGGCGTCCCACATGGCAGAGCTGTGATAGAACCCCGAAATCTTGACTTCAGGTTTGCTGCTCTAACCGTAAGCCCCCACTGCTGCTCAGATGGGGCACAGCTGGATGCCTGGTAGTGGTGAGGGAAGAAATGCCACAGGGAAAAAAATGTGGGCGTCAGAATGAACTGTTGCCTTGTGATAACTGCCCTTCATCTTTTTTTGTTGGCAATGGTCTCTTTCTCCTAAGCCAAGAATTGCTCTCAGCCTAGGCTGTTCTGAAGCAGATAAAAGAGATTTGTAGGGACGGATGGCCTTTTGCAATAGATGAATCTCTGATTCAGGGAGAAGTTGTCTTTGATGTGGACCAGTGCCTGGTGACCTTTCAAAGTTAAATAGCAAAGGATCAATTCTGCCCTTACAGACGGACTATCCCACATGGCTTTGGAGGGGTCAGCATGTTGATATAATATGAACAAAAGCTGCTCAGGGAGGGGTTTGTCAGTTTCCTTTTAAAGGATAATCCTGAGAGTGAGAAACAGAGACCAGCACAGAGAAATGCAATATCTGGCTTCCAACAGAGAATCTGCTTCAGGGAGTAACTTGAATGACTGGCAAAGGGCCTCTTTCTGTCACAGAAGCTAGGCCTTCCTCCTCCATGCCTCATTGATGGGTCAGCCCTGGGGGTATTTGTTTTGAGGTGGTGCAGTTGGGAGAGTCCTTTTCATTCAGACATGCTCTGCCAAGTGCAGCTGGCTTCAGTTTCCTTGGGGACTCCATTATGAAGGTGTTCACCCATTGGGGAAGGGATTATTGATCTGATTTAGCTGGAGTGTTTCTCTAGTAGATCTGCTCTGGGAAAGTTCTATCATCCTGTGATCCAGGAGGTCAGACTAGCATTATGATGGTCCCTTCTGCCCTTGCTATCTGTGGGCAACTGACTCTGTTCACAGGTCTGCCCTCAAGGAGAAGTTGCCCTCAAGTAGGCAACTAGCCATAGTTTGGTTAGTGCCCCCTCTCTAGTAGCGTAGACCTGTGGTCATCAAACTCGTATTTTGGACTAGACCTTAGAAATGGAAATCCAGTGGTGAACATTTCCCTCCTGCCTCTTCTCAGCAGTAGCCAGAGGACTTGTTTACGTGGTTACATCCGGCTAGGACAGAAGATGACCAGCTGAATGCTGACTTGTTTAATGCAGCGAGTGTGCCTGCTGGGGGGAGTCAGAGAACCACAGGATTAGAAGGGACCCAAGGATCATGTAGTCTAACCCCTTGCCAAGATGAAGGATTTGCTATGTCTAACCCATCCCAGAGAGATGGCGATCCAGCCTCATTTTGAAAACCTCCAGTGAAGGAGCTTCCATGACTTTCCCAGGCATCTGTTCCATTGGCCGACTGTTCTCACGGTCCGGAAGTTTTTCCGGAGATTTCATCTAAATCTGCTGTGTTGTAGTCTGAACCCATTTCCCCTCGTCCTGCCCTCTATGGCAAGAGAGAACAACTTTTCCCCTCTTTATCATGGCAGCCTTTCAAGTATTTGAAGAGGTGATCATGTCCTCCCTTATCCTCTCCTTCCCACCCCCTTGGTACTTTGTTTTTCATCTTCCTGGGTGTAGGACTTCTCCTTCATTAGTTCAGGATCTTCCCTTGATACTCTGTTCCTGCCTAGCTCCTCCTGGTCGCTTTGTACTTTGGTTCTGTCCTTCTGGGCATCTGTATCCCTTGAGTTTGTGTCCTCCAGGAATTTTGAGTGTGCTTCAATTTACACAAGAGACACCCCAAGCAAAGGCCTGAAGATTGGCCTAGACAATTAACAAATAGAGATCTTCAAGCTAAAAGAAAAGCTTGTGTAGTCTGCCAAGATCAGATGAATTGAATTGAGAGGGATTTGGCTCTTTTCAGTGGCTGAGTCTGTATATGGAAAATGTGGTTTGATGGAGACAAACCTACAATAAGAAGTCTGGGGCAATAAGCCAGAAATCAAGTACATTTTAAATGGAACAGTTATGCGGCATGGCTGACCAGGAAAGGGATATGAAGGTGATTACAGAAAAATCCTCAGAAGCAGCCAGGCCATGGTATGGTGGAAGTAAGCGAGACAGATTGTGGGAAGCTTAAGGGAGGGACAGTAAATGAAAGAGGAGAGGCTTTGTTAGGAGTGTGGGTAAACTGTGCAGGGCTTCTCAGAGCCACACCTTCCAGAATCCCCATACTAGCCCCAGACCTTTGAGGATCTCTTTCCAGTATTCCCCAAATTCCCCCAGCACATCCCCTGGTCTGGTAAGTCCACTCTTCTTCCCGTGGAGTCACTGTGGGCTGTTGGCCATTCAGACCCTCCTGTGCTTTCAGGATTGTTTGGGCTTGGTTGGGTCCTTGTGGGAGTGCTGGAGAATGAACACTGAAGACCATAGCTGGCATCTTGCTAGACTGAGACCTCATGAGACCTAAGGAGGGATATTGGCAAATGTGCAGGTGGGGACAGAACAGACCTTGAGTAGGGGAGGGGAGAGATGCTTGTCGGAACTCATGTAGGTGGACAGTTGTATTTTCCAAAGTGGCCTGTGTGTTGCACAGGTTGGTGCTTGGATCTCGCCTCGTGTACTGTTCTGTGTCTGGCTCACTTTGTCCGCAGATGTTCCCGTACCTTTGGCTGAGATGGCGCAGGGCAGGGCATGCAGGAGGAGTTAAAAGCAAAGGAAAATCTCACTAGGCTGAGGAAGCCCAGACCCCGAGAGGCTCGCAGCGAGAGTTGGGTACAGGCCGTATTAGGGAGTGAATCTGTCACATGGGGATTTGTTTTGAAAGGTATCCTGCTGGCTCCTGGGGGACTGTGCTGTCCTCCCAGCTCTGCTCCACCCCCTTACGTGCTCAGAGAGGCTCTCTCCAGAGTGTTTCTGTCAGTTGCTTTCCCGAGATGTTTCTGGAGCATTGAGTGGCACAGGGTACATTTAGGTGTGAAGGGAAGGTACAAACTTTAGGCACTCCAGAGATCTACGGGGCAGTCAAGGGCTCTTAACTGTGAAAATGTCCCCTCCTCTCGATTTCCATTTGAGCATCTTCAGATAAATGACCCTGTGATCTGGGATTCTTATTGCCTTTCCTGGGCTCCCTGCAGAAAAGGGCAGTCTGTGGACCCGAGTCTTTCTCTTTGCTGCTGCAGTTTTTAAACCCTGTACAAACCTCTCCTGTTTGCTCAGGTGGGGGAATTCCATTGTGTGCACCTGGGTGAATTGGAACAAATTTTTGCCAGTCTTAATACTTGACTCGTAGCCAGGTGTCTGAGTTCAGGGTGGGGATCAGGAGCGCTGGTGAAGTTTGCTGGCTCCCAAAGCCTCTGGCTTAACCATTGTTCTTCTGGGTTCTCCCCATTGACAGTGACTGGCAAACCCGCACGTCTCTGCCCGGTACCAGGCACCGCCTGCCACTGCCTTGCCGTCATCACAGCTGAAGGTGGTTATTTGAAATAACTTACCCACTGGCTCTTCCATCCAATGGTTTTCTTGGGGGCAGCTCCGCCTTGCCATGAGCTCTTCCAATGCCGTGACGCCTCCTCGGGCAGTTCTGACTTAAGGCTTGTCAGTTTTTTCCACCGTGAACCCATGTTTGCGGGATTTAGGACTCGTCTGTTTCAGATTGAATCAGATGGCAGCTAGAGAATGTGTGTGTTATACTCTGCCTATTAATTGAATTGCCTTGTGTCTGAGCGTTTCCTAGCTCTTCCCTTGCCTTGGGAGTAGGACTCTTCTGGCTCCATTGACAGGAGCCTCTTCTGCCTTGGCCTTCTCAGTAGCCTCCAGCGTGTGCACACGTTGCTGGCTGCCTTACCTTCCTGAATGCGCAAAGGAATGGGAGCCGGGCACCCTCCCCGCTGCTCCTGGTTCACTTCAGGATCCATTTCAAAACTGCTTTCCTCACTTTTCAACCCCTCCAGGCGCTTGTTCCAGCAGATCTCTCTGCGGGTCCAGTACTGACCTGCTGTCTGTCCCTCTGCACATTCCGACTTTGATGCAAGAGCTTTCTCCTCTGAAACTCCTGCACCAGGGAGAGCCTCTGCTCTTCCATTTCATTTTAGATCTGCACCTCTTTACGGGATACAGCTTATATAAAACAGAATCAGAGAGGTAGCTGTGTTAGTCTGGAATAGCAGAGGTAACAGAGTCCTGTGGCACCTTAAAGACTAACTTTACTAAAGTATTGAAGCATAAGCTTTCCATCTCCTACCTGGTTCTTGCCTACTTATCTATACCTGCCCCTGGACACTTCCACTGCTTGCATCCGACGAAGTGGGTATTAGCCCACGAAAGCTTATTCTTCAATACTTTAGTTAGTCTTTAAGGTGCCACAGGACTCTGTTACCTCTGCTATATAAAACAGGAAATTCCTGTACACTTATTTAATTGGTACAAATGTCGATTTATATTTGAGGTACCTTACAACTGAATTGTTCTTTTTAAAAATGCAAATAGTCTGTAGTTTGCATTACAATCCTGAAATATCCAGTTTATTATCTTAATGTATTGTACATAGAACTCCTTAATTGCTTGTGTGGAAAGTCTGAGCCTCATGAGGTAAATCTCAGTGCATCGACACCTGTGTGTGGCCCCCATCTTACAGAGGGGCACCTGAGTCACATAGTTGAAGTGGAGGTAACAAAGTCCTGTGGCACCTTAAAGACTAACTATAAAGTTTTGAAGCATAAGCTTTCGTGGGCTAATACCCACTTCGTCGGATGCAAGCAGTGGAAGTGTCCAGAGGCAGGTATAGAAAAGTAGGCAAGAACCAGGTGGGAGGTAAAAAGGTTAGTCCAATTAGGCTGAACCAGCTTGTTATCTCCGATCAGGGAGGGTGGGTTATTCTTCTAGCATTTGAATGGGGGGTGTGAACATGGAGAGAGGAGAAACTATTTCTGTAATTAGCAAGCCATTGTAGGTCTTTGTTCAATCCGAGATTGTTTGTGTTGAATTTGCAAATGAATTGTAGCTCTGCAGTTTCCCTTTGCAGTCTGGACTTGAAGCTTCAAAACTTTATAGTTAGTCTTTAAGGTGCCACAGGACTGTTACCTCTGCTATTCCAGACTAACACGGCTACCTCTCTGATAGTTGAAGTGAGTTGTCAGAGGGTCACGCAGGGAGTCAGTGCAGAGCTCTCACTAGAGCTCAGGCCTCACAGCTTCTCCTCTGAAGGACTGGATGGATCTGTGGTGTGTAGGCCATGGTGTCTGAGCCCCAGGGCTAAGGGTCTCACCTCACACTTTCAACAAAGAGGTGTAAATTGTCAGCACTGGGACTCAGCCTGACTCTGCCCCCCTCACCTCCAAGGAGCCATTAGGAAATGTGTATTGCTGAGCTTCATGGTCCAGCAGAAATTCAGCAACCAGACAAAAGCAAGAGACTGCTCCCTCCTCCCTCTCCCACCCCTCCTGTGGTGCTTTAATTGCTCAGATGAGCTGTGGAGAGAGAGAGAGAACCAGAAGAGGGAGTGGAACCAGTTCACCAGAGTGGAAAAGCAGGCCTGTCCCCTTGATTGTTCAATGGCCTCACTGCCTGAGGTCATGGGCACGTTTGGATTCTGGTTGATCCCTGGCACCCTCCTTGTAGCCAGGGTGGGGCAGGTCTCCAGCGCTGCTAGTGGCTGATTCTTCAGGGGTGAGCCGGAGGGTGAGTTATGCTGGAACCCCGTCCTCTCTCTTCAGAGGCTGCCTTTTGTTGGGAATCTGTCCATTTCAGTCACTGATCCTTCCATTAGTCATACAAGCTGCTGCCTGCGATCCGCCAGCCTGGCCCCCGACCAACCTTTCAAATAGCCACAAGCTGTCAATGATTTTTTTGGGTAGTGAAGCGGATGTCAAAGCACCCGCGGTTTGTGCCCGTCCGTCAATGACGATTCTGTGGGGTTTGTAGAGTGAGCTTCCTTTGAGGAAAGAAGGTGCCGTAGTAGGGTTGGGGGCGGGGGGGACGACATTCTTCGCTTTGAAAACTTTTCTTAACAGCAGAATTGCTGAACAGCCCTGTTCTTTCTAGTGTCACAAATGTGTCTTGTCTCCTCAGCTGAATTTCTTTCCTAGATGATGGAAAGTGAAATTTGTGCAATGTCTGTGGGAGGCTGAAGAAAGGCCCTTTGTCTGCCCCACTGCACAGAGCACTGGTCCATTTCTAGGAGCACCCTCAGCCACCCCAGAATTCCCATTGCTCAGGATGAATGCAGCACTTGTCCTTACCCCGGGACCTGCTCCTCAGAGCTGAAGTCTGGCCTCCTCCTGCTAGTCCCACGATGCCGAAACATGTTGCGGGCACAGTTCCATGCAGCTGAGAGCTAACCCCCTCCTGGTCACCAAGCAGTAAAGGCAGAAAGAGCAACTGCTTCAGCAGACCTCCAGTCACTCCCAGTATGTTTCTGTACTGGAAAAAGCGGGGCGCGTATGAGCTGGAAACTCTACCGACTGCTCTGAGGGAGCTGGAGTATGGGGCAGTGGAACGTTTCTCCTGGAGCTCCACTCTGGATATTACTGAGGATCTTGGTGGTAGGTCAAATCCGCTCTCTCTCTCTGTGTGTGTGTGTGTGTGTGTGTGTGTGTGTAAGGCTCATGCTAGGCTGGGGCTGAGGTCACACAGCTAGTGTGTGCACCTCTGTTCTGATGGTGCACAACCAGTCAGAAACTCTGCAGAGGTTTTTTCAGCTCACAGATGAAATGATCAAGGGGAAGGCTGAAAAGTAATGATGCTTTTCCCCTTCTAGGATGTCTCTGAGTGCAGTTGTGGGGGGGTGAAAAGTCCTCAAACTAAACAAGCTGGTTGCTGGGCTCACGTTACTAAGCAGAGGAGAAAGGACTCTACTCTGGCGGTGATGCAGCAGGAGCTGCCTCCCCGATCACATGAATTCTGGCTAATGTTGGGAATGTCCTGGCTGTTGGAGACCGTGAGCGGAACTGGGGTGGTGAGCCAGGAGTTCCTGTCCCAGCTCTAGGCGGAGGTGTTAATTCACATCACTTTCTGCAGGTGGCTTCCTAACTTTTGCATCTTCCAAAGCTTTGGAAGGGTGGAGCGTGCTATAATTTGGGGAGGGCAAAGGTAACTCCCCAATGCAGGCCGTTAACGTTGAGGTTTGTATATGGAGCCTTTCATCTCTAGGTCTTTAAAGCCAGTCTGGGCTCAGGCTGGTTGAGGCCATCTTTGCCTTCAGTGGCTTGTAGGAAGGGTGCAGGTTTGGCCCTAAGGCAGTTTCTCCTTGGAACATCTCCCAGGCAGCAGCTGGGGCTGCTCATGCGTCTCAGTGTGGTGGACACAGAATGCTGCAGATCCCATCTCCTCAGTCCTGGGCAGGACGGCTTCGGCCGGCAACGCTGAGCTAGCCAGACCGCCTGGAAATGAGGCAGCGGATTCCTGCTGGGTTAGTGAGTTACTGCTGGGGCTCAGGCAGCCTGCGCTCTGGGATTCAGCTTGGTGCAGCGCCCGTGATCAGTGCCCTGTAGATACCGTGGGATGGTCGAGCTTTGAACTGACAGTTCAACTGCAGATAAAGTATATAGTCTCCAGAGCACGGGGCAAAGCCCAAGGGAATGATCAGAAAATGGACTAGCCTGGTTCCTGATTTGAATCCAGACCAGGTCGTATGGGAAAGTCCTCCGAGTGTCAGAGCTGGAGAGATCTCCTGCCTGGGTAAAATTCTCAAACCCTTCCTTGGCCATAGTCAAAAGTGACTTCAGAGCCTAAACCCACTGGTGTGTCACCCCTTGGGAGTGGGTGGGGACAGCAGGGGGAGTTGCCCGTGTAATGCCTCCTCTATTGCTAGATGGGGAACCTCAGTCTCCCATGCTGTGGGACTGCACCTTTCCCAGGCCTGCTGTAGGTTTTCTGTGAGCTGCTTTTCTTAGCTCTCGCCTCCAGGTGATGATACCCTGACCTGGCCGTGTCCCCATTCCTCCAGTCCTGTTCTCACTCTCCATGCCACGTTGGCATAGAGCTCTCCGCAGAGGCAGTGATAAATACAGCCATTCCCACACTTGGCTACTGGTAATAGAGACAGATTGCTCTTGGCCTCTGTGCCCGTCCAGCTTGTTACCTAAATGTTTGTGTTCAGTTCAAACAAATATTTAGCTGATTGTAAGTGATTGTGGTGTGCTGTGCTGTAAATAAAGTTGGTCGTGACAGATGGACCTGGCGCTCGGGGGCCCTTCCATCATTTCACTGCTGAGTCACCAAGACAGCAGGGATGTGATAAAGTAAACAGCCCTTCGGCTTTCAAACAATAGGTGAAAAATCATCCTCCCTGGGGCAGGAGTTGCATGACGGTGAAATGCTTTCCAGGTCACTGTGCTCTCAGGACCCATTCTGCCCTCCGTTGGTATTTAAGGAACTGCCCACAGCCGCTGGCCATGCTTGTCTGTATCAGCCTGGCAAGAGGAGCCCTAAGTGGGGACCAGGAAAACCTCCTCTCCTGCCGAGGCTGGAGTTTGGGGTTCTCTGGTTCAGCTCTAAAACGGTTTGTTATGATAACCAACAAACGAGCAGGGGCTACACATGCTGTCTGGGATCGGAGAGGTTCTCTGCTGAGGACTCCTGGCTGGAACTTGGCCCATGAAGGAAGTGGGGCGCTGATTCTTAGGGTGCAGCTCCTGCTCGTCCTGTTGACTTGGGAGCAGAGAGACATTTTCTAAACTGTTTAATAGTCAAAGTTCCTCTGTGCCCTGGAGAGCAGCAGAAGTAAATCCTGGGGCAGCAGGTGAATCCTTTGAATCTCCCTTCTGCTCACAAGGCAGAGCTGGGTTAAAACAGGTCCCTGAGTCTCCCTCTTTATCCCAGGGCTGCGAGTTTTCCCTGTTCTTTGAGCAACTTTCTCTTACCCATAGAAAAGGATTCCTGCCTTTCTCCCATCATTATTCCTAATAGGTCAAGTGAGATGGTAATTCGGGTGGGCCAGCCAATGGAGAGGCTGTTACTAGGCTGTCCGTGGCCCTGGAGGTGCAGCGTGCACACAGCGGTTATTGTGTTCTCCGGGGAATGATTGCAAAGTGTGGGCAGCAAAGCTTCACAACAGGCACATTTCTCTCGTCCTTCTCAGATACAGTCATTGGAGCGGCCCCGTCAGCGGCAGTCTCGCCTCTGCCCGGCACTGAGGGCTTCGCGCCTGCTGGCCCTAGTCCTGACTCCAGAGTCCCGAGGCTCTCCTGTGCACTCCGCTTGGCCTCCCGTCACCACTCCTGTGTTTCCTACCCTCCTCTCCCCTCCAGTAGCCACCAGTGGGTGATGGTGCGTTCTGCTGTGATAGAACAAATAGTTGAGCTCTGGTTTGAGGATGTGGACCTTGGAGGGACTGGAGGGGGAGCAGGCCGGGGTCTGGGTGCAGAAGGCAGCTGGTGCTGCTGCCATAGGGAACGGGCTAATTTTAGGTTGAACCATTGCTACGGGCCCAGGGTGAAGATGCCCCCGAATTACTTCTTCCAAACAGAGTCCCATCTGGGACATGCAGTGTCACATAACCTCGCCACACACTAAGCGAACCCTGCCTGTTGGCATCCAGATGTGTCAGCCTCCTCGTTTCCCTGGGCTTATTTATAGAAGCAAATAGGTTTCTCAGCGCTGTGATAGGTTTTAGAGTGGTAGCCATGTTAGTTTGTATCTGCAAAATCAAAGAGGAGTCCTTGTGGCACCCTAGAGACTAGCAAATTTATTTGGGCATAAGCTTTTGGGGGCTAAAACCCACTTCATCAGATGGATGGAGTGAAACATACAGGAGCAGGTATAAATACATGAAAAGATGGGAGTTGCCGTAAGCAAGGGGGGAGTCAGTGCTAACCAATTCAATTAAGGTGGAAGTGGCCTATTCTCAACAGGTGACAAGAAGGGGCGAATACCAAGGGAGGGATAATTACTTTTGT
The DNA here is from genome assembly GCA_032164245.1 of Sternotherus odoratus. NCBI lineage: Eukaryota > Metazoa > Chordata > Testudines > Kinosternidae > Sternotherus > Sternotherus odoratus. The sequence goes on from JAVMKO010000018.1 coordinate 1,133,658, forward strand.
AGGCCAATGCAATCAAGGTGGCCCATTTCCAGCGGTTGACAAGAAGGCGTCAGTATCAGCAGAGGGGAAAATTTCTGTGTGTAGTGACCCAGCCACTCCCAGTCTTTATTCAGGCCTAATGCAATGGTGTCCAGTTTGCAAATTAATTCCAGTTCAGCAGTTTGTCGTTGGAATCTGGACCCATCCTCAGCTCTGTGATGTTCCCCTGCTGTCCGAGGCTGGAAACTAAACAAGCTCTTCCCACTGCACCAAAATGGATCCAGGAGTCTGGAGTCCTAGAAGCAGACCTTGACTGGGCCAGCTTGGTCCTTTCCAGATGACTGTGCCCCTTTCAGGAATCTGATTTCTCTTGCGTGCCCCCCAAGTTTCACCTCACTTCAAAATTACCTGCTTACAAAATCAGACCAAAAAAAGGTCAGAGTGCACACTTAGTGGAAACCTGCTTCGACTTTCATTTGCTCTACTGCCTCTCAGCCTTGTGGCTTAGGTGGACAATGATTGTTCCTCCCGCGTGGCTCCCCCCAGAGGAAGGGGCTCCTTGTTGCTATGGGAAAAGGCCCAGTCATGGCAGCAAATTCCCTTTGAGAAATACATTTTCATTTTCCATCTGGAATCAGTGACTGGTTCAGGCCTGGGAAGTCTCTTCCACACCAGTACCTCGGAGCTATTTCTGAAGCTCTGCACGGCCAGCTGGGCTACCCCCTCCACAGTACCCAGGCAAACCATGTCTCTCCTGAGGAGTCACTGTTACATTTCCCCTTAACTCCTGCCACAGCTACCAAAGGTTTCTCTTCCCTGGGCAAGACCTATCTTCTCGCTGCAGATCTGGCCAGCGCCTAGCCCGACGGGTCCCTGATCCTTGATCGGTGCCCCTAAGCGCAAGCACACCCCAAGTCCTGTGCCCACAAGTCCTTGGTCTGTTCCCACTTCAGGGATTGAATGAAGTATTTTATCTAAGTCTCAAAGCTATGGAGAGATGGGGGTGGGGATGGATCCTGCTTGTGGAAACTGCAGTCTCAGGTCTTTACTGGCTCCACACAGAGTGGAATAGCGGCTACCATATTCTGATGAAATCTCCCCCTGGTCTTGGCCTGTGTCCCACTCCCTGTTGGCTCCTGCAGAGTCCTGGTTTTATTGGTGGAAAATGAAGGTGAACAAGGAGTTTGTTTGTTAGCAACATAGGGAGCAGAGGGGAAATCCCAGCAAACTTCCGGAGTTCCTGCAGAATTTCAGGCTGCCCGGGTTCCCAAATCCATCCGTTAATCCCATGCCCCTTGCCGTGAGAGAGGAGAGAGCTGCTTGCCCATGTGGAGAGGTCTCCAGGTTGGGGACGGGTGACGTGGGAGGGGACTGGTACCTTTTTGGAATACAGGTTTCCAGCTCTCGGAGGAGCTGGACTTGTCCGAATAAGCATTGGAGGGGCCCTTTCCCCAGAAAACCTGCCAGGTTTGCGCTGGCTGCCAGAAACAGGAGGAGGATCTGTAGCAACATGCGGGGCTAGCGCCTCCCACCCACCCCACTACACGACATCCCCAGGGAGTCCTCGCCACAGTGCCAGTCGCCTGGGGGATAGGGGAGTTTGTCCCGCCCCATGAACTTCCTGCTGGCGTGTTTCCCATGTTCAGTGGCCCTGCCCTTTCCATGTCAGCAGCAACGCTCCCATTGGCTTCAGTGGGAGTCAGAGTGGGTCCCCTCTGTGGCAGCTGTATCAGGTCCATAGCTCTGCACTGGGGTTAGAGCCTATCCCGCCCTCTGCTTATGAGACAGGCACTTTGTATTTAGCTTTTCCCCGGTCTGCTACTTATTGCCATTGTTGTTTCCTCTGTAAGCACTGCCTGTGACCTGGGCACTGCAAACTCACTGCTTGTGGGCACTGCAGCGAGTGCCACGCACTGGCAGCGGCTTAGGAGGAAAGAGCAGGGGAAGAGCCTCCCCGTTCCACACCTGTCCGGCAGCGCAGCCTGGTTTATAGACGGTCCCATTAAACAGGGCTGTTCTCTGCGATCCCGGCTAAGTAACGGAGACACGGCTAGTTACTTAGTGGGATTAGTGCTGGGCAGGCAGTTTAACTTTATCAGCTCAGCCCAGATTAAGATTGTGCCTAATAACCCAGACTGGCTGGCACGTGGCCCACTCCACACCAGGTCTGAGCATCTCGAGCCTTTCCAGTGCTGTAGTGTGTGACTCCTTCCCAGAGCCACCCCGGCCCACCGGCCCCTCCACGCTGGCATAAGGCCTGCCCCGAAATCCTCTGCTGCTGGAAGCCAGAGGCAAAGCCCCGAGGCAGAGAATGGGGTCCCAGTGACCCTCTGCGCCTCCACTCACACTGTCAGTGTTGGGCCGATTGAGCCCCCAGCCTGTGGGCGGGTGCTGCTCAGGGTCCAGCCTGGCCTAGGACACACCTTGCTGGTCCAATACTGTGTGCTCGGCATCCCAGCGCCAGGGATCCTGGCCTGCTGTAGCTCTCGCCGTGCCATTGCAGAGCCTGCCAGGCCCAGGCTTCAGGCTGCCAACACTGGGCTGTCTCTCCCTCTGGCTTCCTTTTCCTGCCAGCTCCCTCCCGCCATCTCCCATGGCCACGGCGGGACCCCAGCTGCTCCTGGCTGCTTTCCTGCTGTCCCATCAGCAGCTGGCCACGTGATGCCACGGTTCCTTCTGTGATGGAGTAGGAAAACTGTGTGTGCCTCAGTTTCCCCAGTGGATTTCTTGAGAGTCTAGGTGAAGAAATAGGGGCTGATAACGTAAGCAAGCAGGCAATGCCCTCTCCCCTCTCTGCAGGTGTTCATACCTGAAGCTGTAATCTGACCCCAAGTGGGAGAGGGAGGTCACCTGACCTGGCTGAGCCAGGGGGGAGGAGGGGCTGAAGAGAGTGAGTTTGAGTTTGGAGTCTGCACCGGGCTGGAGAGAGGTTTTGGAGTCTGAAGCTGGGCGGGCAGAAGGGAGGCAGGCCCAGGCAGGGTCTGGCCTCCCTTGGGCCCCCAAAATGGATCCAGCTGAGGGGTTCGGGTACCTACAAGCTTGGTGTTAGACCATGTACCTGTCGACGAATAAACCTCTGTTTTACTGGCTGGCTGAGAGTCTCGTTTAACTGTGGATTTGGGGTGCAGAATCCATGGGCTCCCCCAGGAACCCACCCGGGCGGGTTCGCTGCGGGAAGCGCACGGAGGGGCAGAAGGTGCTGAATGCTCCAAGGTCGGACCCAGGAAGGTGGAAGTGCGTACCTGTGAAGTTCCTAGCCTTGGAAACAGGCTGTGTACGGAGAGGGAACACTTCACCCGAAGTCCTGACTGGCTTCATAGGGTGCAAGTCCCAGACCATCGCCCGGGCGCTCCGTGATGGTCTGGGACTTGCACCTGCTTGGCAGGGTTGAGGGGAGCAATCCCCATGTGCTCTGGGTTGCAGCTGAGACGTTGGCCCTTTAGGTCTTCTGCGGTCGACTAGGGCAGCGTGCAGGTGCAAGCGCTGCCAGCTGCTTGTTATGAGCTGATACTGCTCTTCCAGCCTGCCCAGAACCTGTGTTGGCGTCAGCCTCCAGCCCCTCCTGACCGGTACCTGACTGGCTGGCAGGATGTGGACGGGACCTGCTACCGATCGTCGCAGTATTGCGGGGTTCACCTGTGTTACAGACGCATCGTTTTAATTCACTGCAGATCCATGGTGGTAGCACCTGAGCCATGTCGTACATACCCCTGTCTCTCCTCCTCACCCGCCCACCTGTGGCCAGGGTCTGGACACCAGCTGAGCTGGGGCAGCCAGCTTCAGTGTCTGAAATGACTTGATTTGGAATGAACAGCTAACGGGCTGCCATTTTAAAAATGTGAAACATGGCGCATAAGAAAATCTTCACAATAGGATTTATTTTAAAGACCCGTTGAACTGCTTTGGATTAAAGCCGATTGTAAACCCATTCTGGGGCTCGCCTGCCAATGGATTTAGGAGTCTTTGTGTTACCCAGGCTTTATTCCCAGTAGTGAAATTCTCCCGTCAGAACCGTGTGTGGGTCTGTGACGGAGTAGGAATACTGTGTGTGTGTCACGGAGCGCCCGGGCGAGGGTCTGGAACTTGCTCCCAATGAAGCCAGTTAGGACTTCGGGTGAAGTGTCCCCTTTCCGTACACAGCCTGTTTCCAAGGCTAGGAACTTCACGGGTACCCACTTCAACCTTCCTGGGTCTGACCTTGGTGCATTCAGCACCTTCTGCCCCTCCGTGCGCTTCCCCCAGTGAACCCACCCAGGTGGGGCCCTGGGGGAGCCCGTGGGTTCTGCACCCCACTCCACAGTCAGACATGACTCTCAGCCAGCCAGTAAAACAGAGGTTTATTCCATGACCTGTACCTGGTCTAACAGACCATACAGCGAGCATGACCCCTCCGCTGGGTCCATTTTGGGGGCCACAGAGCCAGGCAGAGCTTGCCTGCAGCTCCTTGCTAGCCCCCAGCTAGATCCAGACTGAGACCTCGTCTCTCCAGCCACACCTCTGCATTCCTGTGTGTTTCCTTCCCCGAGCACTGTGACGGAGTAGGAATACTGTGTGTGTGCCTCAGTTTCCCCTATGCATTTCCTGAGCGTCTATGTGAAGGGATAAGGATGTGTAGCTGATGCAAAGCAGAGCGTCTCTGCAGGTGTCCATACCTGAAGCTGTAATCTGACTCCAAGTGGGGGAGGGAGGTCACCTGACCTGGCTTAGTGGAGGGGGGGGGAGTGGAGGGGCTGGAGAGAATGACTTTCAGTTTGGAGTCTGAAGCTGGCTGGGGCTGGAGTCAGGCCCAGACAGGGTCTGGCCTCCCTGTGCCCCCAAAATGGACCCAGCGGAGGGGTCGCGTTCACTCTACCTAGATTACATTCCTGTCATCGAATAAACCTCTGTTTTACTGGCTGGCTGAGAGTCACGTTTGACTGTGGATTTGGGGTGTAGAATCCATGGGCTCCCCCAGGACCCCACCCAAGTGGGCTTGCTGGGGGAAGCACACGGAGGGGCAGAAGGTGCTGAATGCTCCGAGGTCAGACCCAGGAAGGTGGAAGTGGGGACCCGTGAAGTTCCTAGCCTTGGAAACAGGCTGTGTACGGAGAGGGGACACTTCACCCGAAGTCCTAACTGGCTTCATAGGGAGCAAGTTCCAGACCATCGCCCAGGCGCTCCGTGACAGGGTCTCTGTTCTAGTATTGGCTCTCTGCTCCTTCCAGAGACTGCGAAGCTCTCCTCCGGCAGCCCCGTTAGCTGATCGCCACATCTCTGATGACAGTCCAAGGAAGGCTGCAGGGCTGTTCCCGGGGGCTCGCTTCCTGCTCTGTCAGGATAATGCTGACCCCGGGAAAGGTCCTTTGCAGGCCCCAGCCCTCACGGAGGGCTGGCTGTTCTACGTCACCGGCTGCCTTCCCTTCTGAGAGAGGGCGCGAGGGCTGAAATGCTGAAACCTGAGTGCGTGGGCACTGAGGCCAGGTCACCCCAAACCCTTCAGCAGGAAACTATGTGGCCTGACACACTGGCCTCTTCTGGGCCTTCACATCTCCAAGTCCGCCTCCAGGTCTCTCACGCTGGCCCTGTGCCATTCTCCCGAGGGTCCCTGGGGCAGTCATTGAGTTGGCAGGCGGCTGGCACAGGGGGTCGCCGGATGGGTCTGCATTGAGGCGAGGAGCCCCAGCCTTGGGACATAGACGTTGCTATAGGACCTAGACTTGTTCAGATTTCAGGAGTTGCCATGTGACCTAAACTTCTAGGGCAGTTCACCCCCTGCCCCTCGGCTCTGACAGGGACGGGCCAGCCCCGGGATAACAACAATAACCAGAGTCAATGAAAGACTGACGTTTGCCAGAGATCAAACCCCCTGCCTCAGGGCTTCAATCAATCTCTAGCCAGGAGGGAGTCGGAGGTTTCCTGCCCCTACCTCTGGAGCACCTGGTGGTGTCCATTTGACAGGTGGAATTCGGGGCTAGATGGGCCACAGGTCTGCTCCTTCCTGCCTGGGCGCCTATTTCTCTAACCCTTGGGGCGCTGGCATTCTCCAGCGTGCCTGGTCTCTGCTCTTTGTGCCGATGTCGGTCTTGGCTTCCTCCCAAGCTGCTTTAAGTGAGTAAAAGCCTGTTTCCTTCTCCTCCAGAGCTAATGGGACAGCACAGCCTGGGCTGCCTCCTGAGCAGCCCCGAGGCTGGGCCGGGCACCCGGCCAAGGGAAGTGCGTTCTAGCAAGTTACCTGGGAGCCCCCATGGAATCTAGCTGCTGAAGATATTTCCACAAGGGCCTGGGGGCCGATTCCTACCGCTTCTTCCAGCCAGAATAGCTGCGTTCTCCCAGAGCACTCGCCAGCCCTCTTCCTTGCTCCTTACTAGCGAAGCGCCATTGTCCAGACAGTGGCACAAACGGTTGTTTGTTCTTGGGCAGTTGCTCTGTGGCTCCTGATTCCTGGCAGAAGGTGGTGGGCTGGGAGGAAAGAGGGATGGAGGGAGATGAAAGGGACAGATGGGGAAAGGAAGGGGGCCAAGGCCTGATGTGAATTGACCCTCTTAAGGAGCTGGTTTTATTATTTACTTTTTGGCAGGCGGTAGATCCCTCTGAATATTTCCTGAGCTCCACCCCCCTGTCTGCTTTGGTAGCTGTATTCAGGGCAGGCACACCCCAGTCTGGCCAAGGAACGAGACTGCGTTTGTATCTGCTTTGCGTTGCCAGAGCCCCTTTCATCCTAGCCACACACAACCCTGTGCAAACCACAGGCCTTTTCCAGCCATATGGAACTCCTGGATCCCTTTGGGCGGGAAGGAATTACGCCAATGGGGCAGCAGCAGGGTCCCGTGGAATCAGGACTGTTAGTCACGACATCAGCAGTTGACTCCCCGTGACTTGGGCTGGTCCTCTAGACTTCAGCTTCCCCATTTGTACATGGGCTATTGGTGCTAACCCCCCTCACAGGTGTGGAGCTCTATGAATGGTGCTAACCCCCCCCCCCCCATGGGCATGGAGTTCTATGAATGGTGCTAAACCCCCCCCCCCATGGGCATGGAGTTCTATGAATGGTGCTAACCCCCCCCCCCCCCCATGGGCATGGAGTTCTATGAATGGTGCTAACCCCCCTCACGGGCGCTATGAATGGAAAGTGCTACATATAAAGTGCCTATTGTATTTATGGACTACTCAATTAAGGTTGTTCCAAACAAGACTGTTTTCTAGACCGGTTCCCTGCTCTCTCTCTCTCTTGTTAAGTCTCTCAGATGCTCACTCCTTGTGCGGTGCCCACAACAAGGGGCAGGAGTTATGATTTTTACAGTTCTTAACTTTAACTTTTTCCGTGTTTTGCTTCCATCTGAGTAACCCTGCGATGATCTCATTCCCCCCCCCCCCTTCTCTCTCCCTCTTCATCCTGTCTGAGTTCAGCTGTTCACTGTTTGCAGCTGGGGCTGTGTTATTTTCCATCTACTCAGCACACCTTTGGGGCCATAGGATACAGGGTGGTAAAGCCCCATTCTGAAGTGGGCCGGTGCTGGCTTTGTGTATCTATCGGAGTGGAACATGGAACTTCTAGAGAAGGGATTCTCTCCTGGGACATAGGGGAAACCTGTGAGATCCACCAGAGCTTTTGGTAACGAGCAAAGCACTTTCCCCAACTCCTGTCCCTATCCCAGTGCTTGCTCCACTCTCTGTCTGCTCCAGGCTGGTTTCCATTGCTGCTCCTGGCCTGGCCGAAGCTGCTCTGGGGCTCCTTCTCCTCTCCTCTCCGTTGTTCTCCCTTCCAGCAGCCTGGCTCTTCATGTCACCTTCCCCTGTCACAGACACTGGACCATCTCACTAGTAGCCAAAACCAATCCATAATTTTGACTCCCTCCCCTCCCCTGTCTTTCTTGGAGATCAGCTGCCTGGGATCTCGGACCAGGCCAGCTGGGACCTCGGGATTGGTTTCTCCGCCTTGGCCAGGAATGACGGCATGTGCCTAGGTGATTCCAGCAGCCCTTTGCTGGGAGACAGTCGAGTCATTCATTGAGGTGGTGACAGGCTGATTAAAATGAGTCCACTGTGCATTCAATTAGCAGGAGCAGCCGGGGTCACGGGAGATGATGAGTTGGAGCAAAGCGTCTGGTTATGGAGTGTGCTCACCAAGGGTTTGGTTAGAGCCCCATTGTTATGGGCCATTCTTTCCCCTCGTGTTCCAAGCGACCTGTGGGCGAGTGAGTGTAACCCAGACTGATCGTCTTTGGAAGCAGCATTTCTCCCACAGCAGGGCAGAAATATGGTGTGGGGGCGTACGTCTCTGTGACGGAATAGGAATACTGTGTGTGTGCCTCAGTTTCCCCTTTGCATTTCTTAAGTGTCTATGTGAAGGAATAGGGGCTGAGTGCAAGCAAGCAGGCAACACCCTCTCCCTTCTCGGAAGGTATGCATACCTGAAACTGTAATCTGACCCTAAGTGTGGGGAGCGAGGTCACCTGACCTGGCTGAGCCAGGGGGGGGAGGAGGGACTGGAGAAAGGTTTGGGAGTCTGAAAGTAGCTGGAGTCAGCTTCTCTGCCCTCCCTGCCTATCTTGCTCTCTGCCCCCATAAAATGGATCCAGCTGAGGGCTCACGCTCGCTGTATGGTCTGGGTTAGACCAGATAGAAGTCATCGAATAAACCTCTGTTTTACTGGCTGGCTGAGAGTCACGTTTGACTGTGGATTTGGGGTGCAGAACCCATGGGCTCCCCCAGCACCTCGCCCAGACGGGCTTGCTGAGGGAAGCACACGGAGGGGCAGAAGGTGCTGAATGCTCCGAGGCCAGACCCAGGAAGGTTGAAGTGGGGACCCCTGAAGCTCCTAGCCCTGGAAACAGGCTGTGTACGGAGAGGGGACACTTTCCCCGAGGTCCTGTCTGGCTTCCTAGGGAGCGGTTCCGGACCATCGCCCGGGCGCTCCGGGACAGTCTCAAAGCCTGGAGTTGGGCGGGGGGCACGATAGCCCCTGGAGACATGCTTCCCTTTGCGGAGCCAGCTTTGCATATTGCCTTGCACAAGGGGATTCCCATGGAGAACTTGTTGCTGTTAGTAGGATAATTAGCCTTCGAATGTAGTGCTTTTCACCTAAGGATCTCAAAGCACTTTACAAACCCTATGAGCTGAGCCTCCCAGTGCCCTTGCAAGATAGATAAGGGATATACCTCTGAATTGCAGCCACCTCTGTGGCGTAACACAGCGGCTGTTTGACGGTGCACAGCATCACTATCTGATGGTTCGTGACAGGCAGTGAAGACTCCTGCATCCCGTAGAAGTGAAAAGGGATTTAGGGCAGCAGGATGTAATCACCTGAGCTGGAATTTGGCAAGGAGGCTGGCACTGCGTCCACTTTCACATTGCAGCTGACTGGCCACATCCCTTTGCAATCAGGATGTCCATGTCTCGGTCTCTCTGAGCTCCTTAACCTGTGGGTAAATACGGCTCCTCTGTGCTCAGCTGTGGTTCCCACTGCTCTGCGACCCACTGGTAAAATCTCCATATTAGGGAAGATTTGCAGCTTTGGCCCATTTCTGTGTCTGAGATGATTGGACGTTTTTGGAGCTCCAGCTGTGAGTCATCAGCTGGCAGTGCCCAGAGTGGCAGGTCACAGGAAAAGCCAAGAGACGGTCAAGCTCCGTGTGACCCGTGGGATGTTGGCAGGAAGAGGGAGGCTGTCATGCGCTTGGCTAGGTGCTAAATACAAATTGGCCCTGAAAGCAGCAGCAGCAGCATTGCCACCTGTACAAACAGCAGCCTGCACACTCAGCCCCATGGGGGTTCGCTGAGCTCCCTGCCGGCAGCCCCCCGGGAGTCAAAGGACTTCGCTCCTCTCGGCCTTTCACTTCAAAATGTTTGAGAAACAGTGTTGTAGCCAGCAGCCCGAGATTTCCTCCGGCAGCAGCCTGAGTGGAGAAGAAACGTATTTGTCGTGGTGGTGGGGCCCAGGGGTGGGAGTGGAGCAGGGAGCTGATGGCTAGGTGTGCCAGGTTTGGGGAGCCTGCCATGTAGGACCCCTGGGCAGTTCTGCATGTGGGCTGGTATCACTCCCTGGGGAGGTTCACCCAGACGACACTCAATGTTCCTTAATGCCACGCTTCTAGTTGCATAGCGCTGAAGAGAGATCTTGTGGGACTGCCTCTGTCTCTTTGAGTCCATGGCAGTGTTCTGGGACTGGCTTCCCCCATGGGATAATTAGATCAGCCTTTGATCTGTCCTCTTCGAATTCTTAAACCCTCCGTAGCAAAACCTTCCATTTGGACTGTGGCTTAACTCTTAAATCCCTGGCTTTCCCTAGACTGCCAACAAATGAATCCTTAGCGTGCCAGGCTCTCTCAAGGATTAATGGAAATACTGGGGGAGTTCCAATGTACTGTATGGTAAATTGCCAAGTCTGACTCCGCTGATATTCAAAGCTTAGTTCAGAGCACAGGAAATCTTGCTGCTTTTGAGGTGGTGAGATGCTGGTGGGCTGATGAGTTGACAAAGGTCCAGGAGACCTGGGAGGCGTTTTTAGAGATGATGCATATGAGGAGGAGCCATACAAGTACTCATTTTAGTCTAGGGCTGTATAACTGTGACGGAGTAGGAATACTGTGTGTGCCTCAGTTTCCCCAATGCATTTCTTGAGCGTCTATGACTGTGAAGGGATAAGGATGTGTAGCTGATGCAAAGCAGAGTCTCTCTGCAGGTGTCCATACCTGAAGCTGTAATCTGACTCCAAGTGGGGGAGGGAGGTCACCTGACCTGGCTGAGCCAGGTGGGGAGGAGGGGCTGGAGAGAGTGAGTTTCAGTTTGGAGTCTGAAGCTGGCTGGGGATGGAGTCAGGCCCAGACAGGGTCTGGCCTCCCTGTGCCCCCAAAATGGACCCAGCGGAGGGGTCGCGTTCGCTCTACCTAGATTACATTCCTGTCGTCGAATAAACTTCTGTTTTACTGGCTGAGAGTCACGTCTGACTGTGGATTTGGGGTGCAGAATCCACGGGCTCCCCCAGGACCCCGCCCGGGCTGGCTCGCTGGGGGAAGCGCACGGAGGGGCAGAAGTTGCTGAATGCTCCGAGGTCAGACCCAGGAAGGTGTAAACGGGGACCTCTAAGCTCCTAGCTTTGGAGACAGGCTGTGTACGGAGAGAGGACGTTTTCCCTCGGAGTCCCAACTGGCTTCATAGGGAGCAAGTTCCAGACCATCGATACCAGTTTCCAGACAGCCGTTTCCTTTCCCTTCTCCTTGACTGCTATTCTTTCCATTTCTGTTCCTACTGGTCCCGCGTTGTTTGTTCCTGTGATGATTATCCATGCACGTGTGTATATAAAGCTCTCCTAAACAGGATAAATTGCATGCAAATGGAGGCCCTACCACTCCCTCGGGAGCTACAGGGACCCTCTTTCTCTGTTCTGTGTAACGTGCTTTCAAAGGAGTGTCTGGCCTTTCTCTCAGCCACAGGGAGCCTGGACATATGGGCAAAGTATCCGGGAAGCTAGTGGTCTCTGGAAAAGACAAACCCAGATCCAGTCAACCGGCTAAGAGCCACTGGCTGCAGCGTCCCTATGCAGAGAAACTCTCCACAGCTGAAGAGTCAGGCACCTACAAGTGACCCTAAAATACAAGACCAGACTCCATGGGCCCCCGTTCCCAGGAGGCCTCCCTGCGCAGCTCAAAGCTGAGTTGCACCACGGCGGGTTTAGTGGGTTTCATGGAAGTGCAGCAGCTCTGGAGGGAGGGGGCTCTCAGCGCACCTTGCGCTGCTGCAACGGATCTGAGCAATTCTCCTGTCTGGAGGCTCCTGGCCTCTGGCAGCCACGCTGGGCAAGGAGGGGGAGCGGTGTCCGACATGCCGACCCTGTTCCAGCACTTCGTTCACACCACAGGGTAATTCTGTCTGCCCCAGAGCTCCTGCTGCCTGACAACTGAAGCTCTGGGACCTCCCCCAGATGTGGCACCGGTGAGGAACGGAGGGAAGAACGAGACACGTGATTCCCACTAAGGCCACGTACCCCCCTCAAACACCCCCGTGTGCCATGGGGGCAGCGCCATCTGCTCACCGAGCCCTGAGTCCCCTCGCTGTGGGAGTTTGGCTGAGAAGAGCCATCCTGGTGCATTCCCACAGAACTCTCTGCAGAGAACCAGACGGGCCCCTCCAGTCCATTTCCCTGCACCAAGGGGATGTTTCTAGGGCTTTGAGTGTTCCGGTCCCAGTGACCAGGCATAGGCCCTGCTCCCAGGTCTGACTCTATTCGGGGAGTGATTTAACCATCCCTCTGCCTACCTCTGCCTCGCCGTGTGGCCACTAAACACAGGCTGTGCGGGCGGCAGGGGTGTGAGGGAGACATGGCTTTCCAGAGTGGGGTGTGGTTCTGTGGCTGGGAGCTCAGCCGAGGTTTGGTTTACCTGGCGCTGGTCTGGGGAGAAGTGAAGGCAGCAGGTGCCAGTGAGGCGGCCCTTTGTCAGGAGAATAACACCAGTAGCTCTGCTCTCCCCACGGACGCGCTGGGCCTCCGGGAAGCGCCGCTGGGAGCTCTGCAGTGAAGCGACTCCGCTTATTGGCTGAGCGGCCAGTCTCTGCCCAGAGAGCGTGGCGGACGGTGCCAGCTGAAGCCAGGTGCAGTGTGGTCAGAAGCCAGGAAGGTGAGGCCCCAGTCCCTGCACGGCCTCGGCTGGGAACATGCCCAGGCTGCGGCCCAGCGGGTTCGAGCAGCCTTGGATTAAGCATTCCCTTTGCTTGGGGCGAAAGGGGAGGATGAAACTTCCGCTGGGTGTGGGGTGGGCTGGAGGGAGGCTGGTGCAACCCTATTGTGAGCACCGCCTTACTCCCAGCAGACGTGTTTGCAGGATCGGAGCGGGGACGGTAAGCGTCTGGGACAGGGACTGGCTTTGTTTGTGGCTTGTGATCGTGGAGCTTGTAGGTGGGACATATGGTATTGTTAGTAGAGCCTGGGCATTGTCCTCCTCTGAGGTCACAGCCTCACTTTGCGGCCTTCCTCCCCAGGCCTGTCCCCTGCACGGAGCCCTGGCTCAGTTCCTGCTGCCGAGTTCTTGTGTTCCCAGGCGCACTCTGAGATAAACACATTTCCTCAGTGCACTGTTGTGTCTGTCTGTGCTCCGCTTCCTCCTTCCTGATGCGTTCGCCTTGGAAACTCTCCTCCTGCTCCTTTGCGGCTTCTGCTCAGTCCCTGGATCAAACGGAGCAGGAAGAGCCCACGGTTCTTCCTTGGGGCTGGAATCAGAATAGTGGCAGCTCTTCTCCCGAGGAGGAGACAGGATCTGCCGCCCGTGCTGGGGCTGACACTTGGCTGCCTCTCCCCCCTTTGGGTAACAATACAAACTGTAAACCAAGCTGAATAAGAAGCTGCTGCTGGCTTGTTCCCTGCACACCCGCACTGAGGGACGAGCAATTAGAGAAACGCAGGGCACAGAACTGAGTCCCCGAGACAGCGTCTGTCTCTGCTGGCTTCGAAACCCCCCCAGATGATCTCAGTGCTACGGGGGCGCTTCGCAGGGGAGCTGCAGCCACCTGGAGCTTGGAGCCTCCTGGAAAAGGTTTGTGGAAGGAGGGTTTCTGTTTTCTTTGTGTCTTGGTGGTTAACAGAAATGCTGCCTGTACTTCCCTGCAGTCTTCTCTGATGGGGGCCCAAGCCCATTACAGCAGCAGGGAATCGCTTTTAGCACAAGAGCTGCCTAGCCGGGGACCCTTCCCTGGACCCTAGGCACGGGTCCCATCCCGTCTGAGTTATGCGCCAAGCGGAGTGTGTTTGCTCCCTAAGCTAGTGTCCGAAGGCTGAGTTGGGTCCTGGCCATGGGTAACAACCCGGAGTTTGAATCTCAGACGAGAGATGTTTGTAGAGGCTCTGGAAAGAATGTCCGACCGTTTACAGCGAAGCTCTGTGAATTCTGCCAGAGGCGCCAGTGGGGTGAGCTGCTATCCACAGTGGAGCCTCATTAACCACTGCCCAGCGCTGTAAGGTGGTGCAGCTCCTGACACAGCATGGAGGGGCCAGGGCCTGCTGGTTTGCCCTGGCTGTGATTTCGGGGTGTGGGTACAAAGTCAGACTCTGCTCTCCAGGAGCTGCTGGACCTAGCGTGTGCCATTGGTCAGAGTGGCCTTTTGAGGCCCATGAAGCTTTGAAGTGTGTCCCCTCCGCCCTAGTCCTGACCCGTCTGCCGCTATGCGGAGCACCCTGACCGCTGCTTGGCCTCAGTCTCGCTGTGTGGCCTCCCCCCACCCTGCTCTGGGCGAGGGGCAGGGGAGGGGAGATCTGGAGCGCCTGGTTGTGTGACCACCATCCTGGCCACCTATGGACTGGCAGGGACAGGGGTCTGTCCAGGGGTTTTCTAAGGCCTCTGTCCTTGGGATTTACCTAGGGGTCTGCACCCTTCAGCGGGATCAGATTTCTAACGGGGACTCTGGGGCGTGGGGGGAGCAGAGACTGGCAGTGACGTGAACCAGAGCACAGCAAGGAGGAGGCCTCTGCCCACCCCGGGGCACAGAACCCGTCCGCTCGAGGGAGGTGGCAGGACACAGCCCCTGCCTGACTCCGTAGCAAGTGAGAGGTCAGACCGGGCGCTCCCGAGGGAGGGGGCAGACGTAGGTGCTGGTGGCGGAGCAGGACTCGGCTGACGGGGGCAGCACACAACCCCCCTGTCAAGATGAGCGGCTGCGCAGAGATTAGTGACAATGCGCGGAAAGAGACGACAGGCCAAATTCAGGGGCTGTCCTGAAGAGACACGTGGAGCCCCCTCGGCCCTTCTTGAAGTTGCTGGTCAGGTACCCGCTTTCCCTGGGACGAGGGCACTCCCTGAGCCTTAGTTCCCAGCCGGCCCCTTGGATGCAGCCTCAGCCCAGAGCTGGTTGCGAAGCTCCTGGCAGGGAGAGGAGGGAGTGAGAGGTGGGGTGTGAGGGGAACGCTGGGGGCTAGGCCTTGCACTGGGGAGGAGAACGGAGCACTAAGCCCAGAGCGGCTAAAAGGAGAAGGCGGCGATGCTTCATCCCGCTCCTTAAACGGGGCCCGTTTGCCCACCTTCAGGGGTATAGACGGAGAGGAGCTGTCAGTCCTCGCAGGCGGAATCGGCTGGTTGGCCTGACGCTGTGCGGGGACCGAGGATAATGGCCTTTTAAACACTCTTTGTTTACAGGATCTCATCTCTGTATAATCAGGGGCTCAGTACTGTAGTCTGGAAAGTCTCTGAAGTTGGTCAGCAATGAATACTGGGGGTTATAAACTGGATCATGCTCCAGTACCGCGGAGTGCCACAGGGGACTGACTCTGGGGGCCTGTCAGCCCATCGCCATGGTGATCAAATTTGGTCACTTGGTTTCAGTTTTCTGCATGTCGCCTATCTTGGAGGCTCAGAGCAAAAGATGGATTCAGCTCTGCCCCACGGATCTGGGGCGGGTGGCTTTCCCCAGTCACTGCATTGACAACTGTTACCTTTGGAGAACAGTCCGGGAGCTGCAGTTTGGGCTCATGTCGGGGGCATGAAAGTGCCCAGTGCTGCAGTGATGGACAGAGATGACGGTTTGGGAGGATACAGGCTGCAGTTACACCTAGTTAGCTGAGGACTCCCATCCAGTTGGCTCTCTGCTAGAAGTCAGGCTCAGTCCCCCTATGGCCTGCGGGATTGTCCTGCCTGGCCCCTGAGCTCCCAGCCAGGGAGGCTAGTCCCCGGCTCCTCCCCCACTGTCCCCAGCCTCAGCTCGCCACGCCACCCACGCTCTGGGCGGCCAGGGCTGCGTGGTCTGTGGGGCAGCACGGAAGCGTGTCTGGCTCCAGCCGGGTTGGGTGGCTGCCAGACATGCTGCCCTGAGTGCCATGGTAAAGGGTCCGGGGGGTTGGATAAGGGGTAGGGGGCAGTTGGATGGGGCAGTGGTTCGGCAAGGGTTGGATAGGCATGGGAGTCCCAGGGAGGGGGAGCCTGTCAGGGGGTAGGGGTGTGGATAGAGCTTGGGGCAGTCAGGACAGGGAGCGGGGAGGGGATTGGATGGGTGGGAGGTTCTGAGGGGGACAGTCAGGGGTGGAAAATGGGAGGGGCAGATTGGTGGAAGGGGCCAGGCTGTTGGGGGAGGAACACCCTTCCCTACCCAGCCCTCCATACAGTTTTGCAACCCGGATGTGGCCCTCAGGCCAACATGTTTGCCCACCCCTGGACTACACAAATCTATCCCTGAAGTTATAACTGCCCGGGTTTGGGGCTCGCGTGTGGACACTCAGTAACTAAAGGCAGCTCAGAATCACTGAGCTCTGAATACAGGAGCAGCCGACCGAGTTGTTTCAAGTTTCTGGAGGATCTCCAGTGTCATTTATCGGGCTGGGAAATGGCCGTTCATAACGCAGGACAATAGTTTCCATTGCTCCTGCCCCCCTAAGCTAATTGCTAGGTGATGAGGAACACAGATCCACGGCAGGTTCTTTTTCTCCCCCTTCCATCAGCTCCCCCCGCCCCGTAAGCCTGCACTTTCTGATGTGCCCACGAGTGTGGGTGCCTCTGGGCGTGTCCCCTTTAGGAAGCGTGTATGGGTGTGTCACTGTCACATGGCACAGTCAGCCAGTTCACGGAGGCTCCGCTCTCCCGAGGATGTTCCCTGTGGGTTTCTGCTCTTTGGTCTCTGCTCTGAACTGGGAGGAGGGAGCTTCCCATGCTGGGCTCTAGCTCCATTGTCTGAGCACTTCCCCCCGGACTCCACCCGAGTGTGGGCGCCCCCACTGCCGAGGGGGCGGCTTGCTGGGTTTGGCCAAAGTGAACGGAGCCAGGCGCCGCTGGAACGAGTTTGCAAACTGTGTTCCAACCTCGGCCTGTTGTAAAGCCATTCTGCCCAGTGTGGACGTACCTGCGTTGCTGGAGGCCACAGTCTCTTTCCAGCAGAAATCTGCTGTCCACGTGGGAGCAGTTTGACCCTTGGGGCTGGCTGGCTCCATGGACCGGGACCGTGGGGGTCACCAGCTCTAATCCAGGCTGGGAGTCACTACACAGCACTGTCCCTTCCGCCCTGCCATGGCTAACTTCATCCCCTTTCTTCTCCAGATGATCGGACTCTAACCGAGGACAAGGCCCTGCGCTGCCAAAACCCTGACTGCACTGACAAGCGGTGGGCTCTCAAGGTACTGCGGCCGGGGTGTGTGTGTGTGTGGGGGGGGTTATTGGGGATTCCCTGGGAGGCAGGGAATATTTCTAGCTCAGAGCTGCCTGGATGCTCCATAACTATCAGAGTGGGTGCTAAGGACACAGCTGGCCATCCTGTCCCCAGCACAAAGGCTGTTCCTGCCCCCTGGGCGAGGTGGGCGGAGGGTTGAGTCACAGGCGTGACTCAACCCAGCATCCCCGTTCCCAGAGACGGTGACAACATCGCCAGTTCCGTCTGGCTTCATGGCTCCCAGGAGCTAGCAAAGTCCAGCCATCTTGTCAGGAAGAGGTTTCTCCACGGAGATTTAGGGCTGCCAGATCATTCGGTGGGTTCTTACGGAGCTTAAGTGTTCTTGGCAGCGTGACAGAGGGACGTGTCTGTCTCGAGCGCCAGTGAGTGCAGAGAGGAGTCCGGGGAGACAGCACTTGCCGAAGGAAAGAGAAGCCCAGCCCGACTGGAGGGTCTTTCCTTTCCCACCCCCCGCCTGGCAAGCCAAGGTGTCAGCCAGTGTGATGTGAGCTCCATGATGCCACTGTTCCTCCTTGTGGCCATTGCCAACAGAATCACATTTCCAGACAGTCACAGGAGCCGGGCACTGGCAGCTGGCAAATGAGTCATTTCAAATGGGCTATTGGGTTTCTTTGGCTCCTTGTCTGAGGATCCTCTCTGGCTGGAGCCGGAGGGGCCCGGAGATGGGCCGGCTGTTGTTTTCCTTTTGCTTTCGCTTTTAAGGTGCCTTCTCTAAAATTGTTGATGGAGCTGTTTGACAAGCGGGAAATACAGGAGCTGCCGCACTTCCTTGCTGTGGTCCACCTCTCCCTGGCAGCTGCCTCATGTGTCACATGTCACTCTGCGGGGGAATTGGGTGGGGAGGGTGCATGAGAGGTCCCCTGAGGTTACACTGCTTGCTTCAGCCCAGTCTGAGAGACCCTGTCTCTGCTCCTGCTGCAGTGAGAGAAAGAGAGAGAGCCTCCAATCCATACAACGGGTGTAGTGATCTGGTATGGGCACTGGCACCGCGGCCACATTAACAGGGACACGTTGGCTCTTTTGTAGGTGCTCTCCAGTGTGTCTGCAGTCCGGGGTTAGTAATCAGAGTAAAACAGAGACAAGCAGTGCGGACGCTGAAGACCCTGATGTAATCCTGGCTTTGCTACTGACTAGTTGTGTGTCCCTGGGCAAATCAACTTCCCAATCTGCAAAATGCTGATAGTGATACCAACCTTCCTTGTGCTACTCTGAGATCTGTGGGGACAAGCGGGGTGTGTGGGGGGGAGGAGTGGAGGGGCTTGGTCTACACTAGAGGGAGGGGGTCAACCTAAGAGACGCAACTTCAGCTACGTGAATGAATGACGTAGCTGAAGTTGGCACATCTTTGGCCGACTTACCTGCTGTGTGTGTGTTTGACAGAGAGAGAGACTGCACATGCGGGATTAGAATATATTGGTGGAGTCGGCTGATATTTTTCACACACTTCTTTTGTGATGGACTCTTTTCTAAAGCAAAACCTAGCACACACAATTGTTGACATTATTGCTTTTCATACAGTTTTCTTCATTTTTTTTTACCAACCCCTTTATTCAAGTCATCGTGGAAATGTTTCAGTTACTGAACCCGTGTGCTTATGGATAAAGAAAAATTTCAATTACGTCAAACACTTTTGATAAAAACTTTCCACAATATTGTAACTGAAATGAAAAATGGGTCCACTTTGACCCCTGCAAACCAGAAACAATTTGGAATTTGTTTTGCAGTGTTTTTCCCATTTTTCCCCGCCATCTCTGCTCTCTTGGGCCTGGCCACTGAAGACGAGATGAGCGCCTTGGGCACTGGGGGTGTGGCAGCATTTCCAGTGCCTGGGGTCAGTACTTGGGGAACACGCCACTCTGCACTCGGGTGTGTTTCTTAGGCAGACACTTTGGCTAGCTGCTTTCAGTTGTTGCATCTGGGTCTAAAGGGGCTTGGACAAGAGGCACCTGCTGCTGTCTGGAAACGTCTGTCTGGGCGTTCAGCTCATACACAGGGAACGGGCATTTTCCACCGCACTGGGCGAGTTTTGCAACTGACGAGGGGAGAGGTTTGTAAAGTCTGTCTGGTCTGTAGGGCTGTCTCCAGTGTAGCCTAGGCTGTGTCTGTCTGTCTGTCTCTACTCTCCACAAGGGGCAGACATCCCTTTCTGCACTTTCATTTCGGCTCTTTTAAGTCTCATATGCTAGTGAAGTTTTCTTGAGTCAAGCGGACTGGCCAGAGGCCATTCAACAGCCAGCAGCTGACTCTTTATAAATTAGCCATTTAGTTGAAAGCATAAAGCCAGACCACTGGCTGGGATCTGGGGCTGCTGAGACCACAGATTGCCTTTCCCGTCCTTACCTTGGAAACAGATGCTGTTCCAGACAGGGACTGCCAGCCAGGCTGCGAATTTGACTCTCTCAGAGAGGAGCACGACACAGCCAGCCACTGGCTGTCCAGCTCTCCGACACTCCATCTCCTGCGAGCTTTGAGCTGCAGGTTCTCACTGGAACCCGAAAGCAATCTGGGGGAGCGGATTCAGTTCAGTGGCAGCAGCTACCGTACAAATCCTCTGTCAAGCTGTAGACAATCGACTCCTTGTGAGCTGAGAGTCCAGCTCATGTCACTTCTAGTATTGCCGCAGGATGGGAGACTCCAGTGGTCCAATTTTGGATGTTGAATGTGCAGGGACCGTTGTCTTCCAGGGGTGACACTGCAGCTCCTGCTCTCCTCCCTGGAACCCAGAGTGGCTGTCTCAGCTGCTGCCCTGTCTGTCTGTCTGTCTGGGCCTGCAGGCCAGGAGTGCTCTGTCCCTTAGCCTGCTGCCTCCCCTCCAGTCCCACAGATCCCTGCCTCCGAGCCTCCCAGCAGAGTTCAAAGACCTGTGGCCAGTGGGTCCCTCCCTAAGTTCAGGTTGCAGGGCAGACGGCGTGGTTTGGGTTAACCCAGGAGTACAAACAGATGTGATTTCCTGCGGCTTTGCAGTAGCGCTGAGAGGTGCCAGCCGGGCGCACGCAATGGGGATGGCAATATCAGGAAGTGGTGTCAGCTCACTGCAGGGCTCGCGGGCTGGGCTGGGTGGGGCGATTGTTTGTCCTGGGTGAGCAGTGGGCATGGGAGCAAAGCCTGTTTTTAACCTACTCTGCACAGCAGAACGAACACGATTCTTTTCCATCCTGGGGGGTTGTTAATATGGCCTGTGGCCCCCAGGCTCCATGTCTGCCATGGAAATCAACAAAGAATGGAGTGTCCCGGAGTGTGGGGAGTCAGGACCCTGCACCCCCACTTCCTGGGGTTCACAGTGACTCTCAGCCAAGTCTTGTTCCCTAGTCCCATTGAGGTGCCTGGGAAGGCTGCAGGTGTGCCGAGCTCTGCCCAGCCCCCATACAGGGAGCAGAGGGAGCCCTAGGTGGCAGGCTACCGTACACAATGGGATTATTGTGAGAGCCAGGGCCCCTTCCTCTGGGCTAGGTGGAGCTTTCCCAGCCGGCTGCTGCTTCTGCTCTGGCACTCACAGCCCTGCTGAAGAAGAGACTGGAAAATGAGCTAATGCTGCTTCCAAGCATGCACCGGAAAGCTCCGTTTATCCGCAGACTGTCTGCTCAGCAGTGTGCAAGTTTTAACCCAGGAGCGAAGGAAAGGGCAGTCATCAAAGGCCCAGTCTGAGATGAGCTCATGCTGCCCCACCCCGGGGCCTGGCCGGGAGGGAGGTGCCCAGCTGGGAGTTGTGTGTTATGTGTCACCCCAGAGCCCAGCGGAGATGCCTCGGCAGCAGTCCCCGAGGGACTGGAGGGCTGGGCTGCTTCTTCCAGGAGAGTCCAGCTGGGATTTAACTTCCCCGTCGCAGCTGTTCCCGATCCGATAGAATTCAAGCTAATCTAATTGAGCCTGTTCATCCTGTTTAGTTGCAGGGCAGGAATTAGTTTGCATGGTGACACAGCTTGCAAAGGAGGGGCCTGAGGGAGGGGGGTTCCCCTGGCAAACTGAAGACGGGGTGCAAGGTGCCGTGCTGCCTTGCATGGTGTCACGCCACCTCCGGTGGTGCTGGAACGAGGGGGGCTGCCCAGCCCCTGGCTCGAAGTAGTAATAACCAACAGCAAATAGATGGTTTCCATCATCAGCACCCCACTACACTTGTTCCAGCCCCCTGGGCTGCTGCCAGGAGGGTTACAGTCTCTGGCAGCGGGAGTTACGCAAGGGGTCTGGAATTGACAGAAATGCAGCCCCATGTCTGTGACCTCACCGTGCCTGTCTAGATGGGCTCCACATCTGTGCAAATGCAGCGAGTCCGAGCGGCGCTGGCGTGGGGCTGCACGTTGAGATGGGAGAGTCCCGGCCTGGGAGAGACCTGCTGATGGGGCAGGGGTCAGCCGCAGATCTCAATGGTACGTTGGGGCTTGTTGCTTCCCCGTTTGTCTTTAGTTCTTGGGTTTATTTGGGCGAGTTGCAAAATTCTTTGACTGTGCCCAGCCAGTGGGGGGAAGGGAAGATGGCATTATTAGGTATTCACCAGCACAGAATCTCCTCGGGAACAGGGGGGGAACTGGGAGTGCAAAGCTCCAAAGCCCATTACCAACCTCCCAGCCAACTCCATCCGCCGTGGCGACCCTACCCCGGGGGCCTGTCCCTCTCCCCAAGGCACCCGGAAAGTCTCAAGGAATTCAGTCTGAACCTGAGATCCCCCAACCACACTGAGCGACAAGGGCTTTATCCTCTCCACATCTCCTGATTCCTCAGAGCCACTGCTCACAGAGGCCAGGCCCTGATAGGCTGGGGCCAGGAGAACTGTAGAGCCGCATGTCTGGGAATGGCTTCCTGGAAGTTTACAGCAAACTGCTCTTGCCTTTGGGCAGAGCTGAGACTGAGCGTAACAGCTGGTGCTACCCGGGGAAGTGTCTTTACCATTAAACTGATACCCGTGATCACGAGGATTTCCCATCTGTGAATGGGGCTGGGGCCTGCTGGGACCTAGAGTCACCGCTCACTGGGTGTGTTTGACCCAGAGCGTGCCGCACAAGATTTCGCAGCTCCGCATCCTTGCAGCTGATGGTAACAATTCTCAGCCTGGGACAGCACAGCCATGTCTCCTTGGTGCGTCACTGTGCTGCAGAGGGGGAGTCTGTCTGTCTGTCTGTTCGCGTCCATCCGTCCCCTCCCCCCCGCCAGTGAGAGTTTGTGCTACACCTTTAAATGCTGAACTTGCTCTCATCATCAGCTTTTGGAACACGTGAGTTACTGATCCTGCTTCCAAATGGGTCTGGGACAGTGAATGGCCCAATCAATGCGTCTATCTCCACATGCCCATGCACAGAAATAGTTCTATTGAGGATCTCTCCTCTAATCTAATTGATCCTTAATGTAAAGCTTGAGTGGATTTAGGGCATCTTATCTCTTGCTGATCAACCAGCTCTGTTGGTTCAGGAGCTTGCTCTGGGATGTTCTGCTCCCCCTCTGAACTGAATCTACAGGCAGCTAAAACTTCAGCTGACTTTTCAGACATTGGCTGTTTCCTGGTGACTTTTATTCCAGGTAAGTGTGGCAGGTTTTTACCAATGTGTTCTAGGAAGCCCCGGCTAATGATTCACTTGAATAGGCAGCAGTTTGCTACTGATGTAGTGTTGGGCAGGAGCACTGGAGCCCAGTGCTCCGCTTCCCGCCCCCTGTATCCTAAATTGCCTGGATGCCGGGGTGATGTCTCCCCGAAAGTGAGGGAACAGTTCAATGCTTAGGACAGTCCCTGGCAATTAGCACCAGGTTTTCCGAGGGGCCTAGAATCTGTTGTCCCTCAGGCTTGCGGCTCATTTGCAATGGTTCCTGCCCTTCCCTGGAAGGGTGAGCTGTGGAATTTCTTAAAGCCACAAGAGATATATTGTTGTTTAGTCTTAAAACCTTGGCAACACCACTAGGAACTTTTGTTCTAAGCAGACCTGTGGGGCTGCTCTGTTTGTTGGAATTGGGGGCTGGGTTCTGAGAGGAGCAAGACGACTATCTTCCAGGGAGCTGCCCTTGGCCCAGAGTTCTGAGGAATTCCACTCCCAGCTGGGTGTAAGGGTGAGTTTAAAGGGGGAAGTTAGTGACATGAGTAAAGCAGCATTTGGGGAAGGACTTGGACAGGGTCCTGCCTTTTACCCTCCCAGTCAGCTCTGAGGAGTGGAACGAGTGTGACGATCACAACTGCCCCCGTTCCCTCTTGCCTCGTCACCGCCTGGAGGACTGGCTGGTTCTACTTATGGGAGGATGGGTGGCCCAGTGGTTAGGGAATAAACCTAGGACTTGGAAACCCATGTTTAATTCCCTGCTCTGCCACAGACTTCATGCAGATCAGTTTGTCTGGGCCTCAGTTTCCCATCTGTATAATGGGGATATCAGAGGAGGACGGTGTCTGCTATGTGAGATGGGAGGGTGAGGGGCTGTGCAGTTCCAGGGGATCTGAGCTCCAAAGTGGGGACCTGGGTTGGATTCTGCAGCTTTTCAGTGTTTCTTGTCATGTCTCCTTACGATCCAGACATGAGACCCGGCGAGTGGTGGGCTGGCAGGGCGCTGGAGGAGGAGGACAGGGTCTGCTAGGTGCGATGGGAGGGTGAGGGGCTGGGAGCCCCCGAGCAGTCAGAGTGCGGTCGCTGGATTGGCATTACCGGCAGCTGCCGTGCATGGCGGCCCTGGGCGGGGAGCGTGTGGCGAACATACGGTTGGGATGGGATTAGGGGTCTGAGATCTGGGCTGATCTACGCTCTCCCGGGCAGGCAGCGCTAAAAGGATAACGCAGGAGGTGGGGGCCGCTGGCACAGCAGTTGGCTGAGCTAGGCTGCCACACTGCTGCATTGGGCAATTGGGACCTGTTCACACCTGCCCGAGCCTGGGAGGAGGCTGTTCCTGGCAGCTGGATTTACAGCTGATTAGTTGCCACAGAGATGTAAAAGGCTCCCCCGCATCCCTGTATCTGCCCCTTTCCTGGCGCTCTCTGTGCGTCGCCAGCCGGGCACCTGCATGATGCAGTGTTCAGGGGCCGAGCGAGCAGCAGGTTGCAGCAGGGCTCTGTTTATACCCGCCTGGAAGTGCTGGACGGACGGGGAGCAACGATGCCAGTGGTCTGCCCTCCGCGCAGAGCAGGGCTCCTTACCGGGGAACTCGGCGACAGAGGCACCTTAGTTACTAACCCGGCAGGGCTCTGCTCCGTCAGCCTCAAGTCTAGACCCTGGCCCTGGCTGAGGTTCTTTGGTTTGGAGAACAGATGCTGGTGCCAGAAACCTGATGAGACCAGCCTCTAGGCTCTGGCCACAGTCCTGTCTCAGGAGCGGCTGCGCCAATAGCCGGAGATACCAGCCGGAGAAGTGAGAGAACCCTCCCCCTTTATGACTAATCCCACAGTTACTTGATCGAGTGGCACTAGTAGAACAGGATTTGCAGCCCCAAATCTCTGGCTCAGAATCAATCCGCCTGAAGAATGCTGACCCAAGTAACTGTTTACTTAACACTAGCATTTGCTAAAGACCTGGGGTCGTTTTTCACCAGCCCTGAACAAGGTTGTTAGGAGACTTGGTAATTCAGGGTTTGCAGGAGTGTTTAAATTGGGCACCCAGAGAACATAGCTGGTTTGTGTTTGTGGAGTGTGAAGGGCAGGTTTCCAGAATGCTCTTGCTCCAGAGGGGCACATGATGGCCATTGTTCATATGGCTGGTGTGGAGATGTAAGTCAGTTGGCGAGGACCGCGGTGGGGGGCCTAGCCTGCAGAGTGTGGAGGGAGATTCTCGGTGTCACTTGTCAGGGATAAGGAGCCAAGAGCTGTAGGAATGAACTTGGCAGCCCTGGAGAGCTTAGGGGTGGGAAGGATGGTCCAAGGTCCCCAGCTGATCTACCTCCTGAGAGTCCTGCTCTCCACTTGATTTTCACTCCAAAAGGTTTTTTTTGTCTCCTGCTGATAATGGCCCATCCAAATTAAGCAGCCTCTTAGAATTGGTATGGTAATTTACAACTTTTTCTGCTTTCTGTGTGTATAAATGCATCTTACTTCTTTGTGTTCCATTCTATGCATCCAATGAAGTTGGCTATAGCCCGCGAAAGCTTATGCTGAAATAAACTCGTTAGTCTCTAAGGTGGCACAAGTCTTCCTCGTTTTCTTTGGGAGGAGAGAATCGAAGGGCTGTAACCCTTCCTGCTTCAGGGCCTCAGCGCCTGCTGGGGGGAGGGGACACACCGGTGTGTGGGCCGGCAGAGCCGGACTCGCCCTAGTAGGGTAGTGCGTTATTTATGTCTATATAGAAAGGTTGCCACTTCCTGCTCAAGGCTGGTGTGAAGTGGAGGTGCCGCGTGTGGACAATCAGACGTCAGGATTGGTACACAGAGATACGGGGGGGGAGGGGCACAGGTGAGAGACAAGGAGCAAGAGAAAAGGCAGATGGCCAGGCGTCACCCCAACACAAGATGAGAACCAAGGGGACGTAGCAGAAAAACCCTCCCCCCTCTACTGTCTGTCAGGACCGGGCTGGACATAACCAAGAGCAATGATCTGAAACCGGGGGGCTGCTTCCCCTCTGCAGTGCAGCTGGCAAACCCCTTGCAGCAGAGGGGTGATTCTATGCTGGCTGGCAGGACAGGGTCCCTGGGGACTTTTCGGTGGGATTTGGCGCGTGAGGCTGGTCGCAGCTCAGTGAATGAATATCCAGCAGCGCCCAGCAGAGGGCAGTGCGCTAGCAGCTGGCACCCCGGGCAGTGGGGTGTCTTGCCCCGGTGGGCTGGCTGCAGGGAGGCGCGCGGCAGTGTCTTGCTGGCACTGGGATGTTTCTGCGTGTGTCTGAAACTTCATGACTGTGCCCTCAACTGGTGCTTCTGGCAGGCGGAGGCCGGGCGTGTCTCACTCCGACCTCCTCTCGGTGCCGCCAGGGCTGAGTTCCTGCCTCTCCCGTGGCAGACACCCCGTTGTGCTGCTCCCCACTGTGTTTTGATTTCCCTATGGCCTGGGGCCAGGTCCGGGCTGCTGGTGGGCAGGCCGCACAGGGCGTTGTCTTCCCTGTCCCTTCCACAGCTTGGACAGCACCACATACTCCGTGTCCAGGAGACTGGAGATTGTTCCCCATTGCTTGTGTCACAGCAGGGCCCCAAGCCCCTCGGCAGTGTGTCCCCCTCCCCATTGTGTGAGGCACTGACAGCCCTCGAGAAATGCTCTTCCTGCTGCAGACAGCTTCCTGTCTAGAGGGACTGGGGCGCTGGGCGTGCGTTAGCTTGCTCTGTATTTAACTAGACACGACTTGTTCCATTTAGTCTCCAAACCAAAACTTCCTCCATGACATGCGGCAGCCCCCTCTGCCAGCCGTGTCCTGGGGCAACGGGGCCACCAGGGGCCTGGGTTCATTTCCTGGCGTGGAGGGGAAGTGACGTCGGGAAGGGGGGGCGCAGAGCTGGGCAGGGGGCGGTGAGGGGGTGAAGGTGGGGTCACTTCTTCCCATTTACCCGGCAGGTTCTTTGCCTGCTAGTCGCCGTCAGTCAGCGCGGTAGCAGCAGGCTGGGGGTGGGTTTGGCTGCAGGAAGATCCCTGTGGCAGTGGTGGGGCACTCGGGGCGACAGCGGTCGGGATGGCATCGGGAAGTGCCCCTGGCTGGTGTTGCCTGGACCAAGCCCGGCGGGGAAGGCACCCGGCGGGGATGGAGCCCGGCGGGGAAGGAGCCTGGCGCCCGGCGGGGATGGCGCCCGGCGGGGAAGGAGCCTGGCGCCCGGCGGGGATGGCGCCTGGCGTGGAAGGCGCCCGGCGGGGAAGGAGCCTGGCGCGGAAGGCGCCCGGCGGGGAAGGCGCCCGGCGCCCGGCGGGGAAGGAGCCTGGCGCCCGGCGGGGAAGGCGCCCAGCGGGGAAGGAGCCTGTCGCCCGGTGGGGATGGCGCCCGGCGGGGAAGGCGCCCGGAGGGGATGGCGCCCGGCGGGGAAGGAGCCTGGCGCCCGGCGGGGAAGGAGCCTGGCGCCCGGCGGGGAAGGAGCCTGGCGCCCGGCGGGGATGGCGCCCGGCGGGGAAGGCGCCCGGCGGGGAAGGAGCCTGGCGCCTGGCGGGGAAGGCGCCCGGCGCCCGGCGGGGAAGGAGCCTGGCGCCCGGCGGGGAAGGCGCCCAGCGGGGAAGGAGCCTGTCGCCCGGCGGGGAAGGCGCCCGGCGGGGAAGGCGCCCGGCGGGGATGGCGCCCGGCGGGGAAGGAGCCTGGCGCCCGGCGGGGAAGGAGCCTGGCGCCTGGTGGGGATGGCGCCCGGCGGGGAAGGCGCCCGGCGGGGATGGAGCCCGGCGGAGAAGGAGCCTGGCGCCTGGCGGGGAATGCTGTGCTCTGGGCACTGAAGACGCTGTTTTCTCTGCGGTCAGATCCCAAAGCGGCCATGGAACCAGTGTGGCTGCAAGGCCCAGAGGGCTTGCCCCCCCAGGGGTAGACTAGCCATGGGACCAGCGGGGCCCCAGCCAATTGGGAGGCCCCAGAAAAATGGGCACCCTGCAGTGTGACCCGCTCCCCGGCAGGGGCTGCAGGTGGAAGGGGTGAGGAGGGGCCCCCGTTTACTTGTGCCCAGGGCCCCACACAACCATATGACAACGATGTGTCATAATCCGCCTCTGCTGCCCCCCTCTGCAGGGGAAGCTCAGCGGATTGTGCTTCTCTCGCCACAGGGGACAGATACTACAGGCCTCGGGGGCAAGGAGCTGCCCGTTCTGCAGGGGCGGGTACCTGGGAAGAGCTCAGGGCCGGAGAAGTGCAGCCGCTGGGCTGCATCCCCGTCGGGCCACTCGGGGCTGCCATTCCGCCTGGGAGTGGGGCTCTGGCAAATGCGGGCTCAGCCGCTCGTTGCTGGCCTGGTAATCGATGTGTCATAATGCCGGGCAGCGTGCGGGGGTGGGGTGGGGGTGGGGGAGAGCAGGTCTCAAGATAGCAGCACAAGTCACTTGATAGTCGGTGGTGGTTTCCTTAAAGCGCCAGCTCCTGGAGTCCCGTGACTAACCCCAGCATTTGTTTTTAAAGATAATCTCCTGATTTCCAAGCCAACCTTGTGTAGGTTTGGGACAAGAGGTGACTTTCGACGGTTGGCTGTGAGCCCGGGGCTAAGCTTTGGGGCTAGGTTTGCGATTGGGCTCGTGCCCAGTGACTGACTGAAGCTATCGGAGTTCAACACTGTGCACCGTGTGGCCTTTGGGTGCTGCTGCCACACAAACAGCACCGGGCCGGGGGAAGCCTGGGAGTCCCCTGCCCTGACTCCAGCCGCAGCGCTCGCTCGCTGGGCGGTTCCCCCCAGAGGCCCGTGGCCGCGGGTCCCTGCAGGGGACGTCTGGCCCAGGGACTTGGGATTTGAATCCAGCGCTCCCCTGCCTGGAGCCGGAGGCGGGCGGGGCTCTGGGAAATGCACACTGGGCTCTTTGTGCATGTCTCTCCCAGCAGCCCCGGGGCTGCTCCGCTTGGCAGACTTGGCTTCGCTGTGTGGCAGGCCCGGGTCTCTTTCCTGCCCTGTCATTGTACCGCAGGCAGATGCAGGCGGATGAATGGTACGTTCCAGCTGTCTGCCTCCTCCTGGGAAAGGGTGGTAGATTCCGACCGCCCTAATTATCCGGCTGCCAGCTTGAGCATGGCTTTGTGTGGCTGATTTCCCCGGCACAGGCGCCCGGGTGCGTCTGAGGGGGGATGCGGGGCCGGCCCCAGGCCCTCCGCGCTCAGCCCTGCTCTGCCCACGCTGGCCGCCAGCTGCAAGGAGACAGGCCCAGCCGCTGGAGACGGCAGAGCACACAGCTGGGATGAGGCCGAGAGCGAGTGATGCAAGGGCCTGCGCGGAGGGCAGGAGCGAGGGGCTCCCCCCGAGGGATCCCCGCGGACTGGTGAGTCTCTGAATGGCCAGTGTTAGTCACTCCTCTCGGGGCAGGAGCGGGGGGCTGTCTGTGGGGTTCCCAAGCGGCTGGCGTGTGGAGAGGGCAGAGAGCGGGTCCTTGGAGCTGGGGGTGTTCCTAGCACAGCCAGGTCAAGGTGCACCGTGCAGGAGAGAGCTCGCCGCCTCCCCGGACACAGGCAGCAGCCAGGGCCTAGGGGCACCGGGTAACAGGTGGGTACACTGGGGCTCGGGTAACCCCACAGAGCGGGGGCTGAGAGAATGTGACCCACCAGACTCAGTGCCTGGGCCCGACTGCCTCGGGGGAGCCTGGCTCAGTCAATATTAACACTGGAAGCCGTGGCTGGGAGAGACTTTGAATGTGTGTGGGGGGGGAACGTACGCTTGGTCCAGCGGATTCAGGGCAGCCGCCGGAGCAGCTGCCATCATGCCTGAGCCATGGGTTCTCCAGCCTTAGCCCAGTCACTGGAAATCCAGCCTCTGTGCTGCTTCCTGCTGGCAGTCGGTGACAGCGACGTCTGCGCAAGGCGGGAAACAGGATGGCTTGGAAACGCCGCGTTTCCGTAGGGCTCCCCAGTCCGCCCCTTCCCTTCTCCACCCTCCTTTCGCCAGAGCCTCCCGACTAATTCGCAACAATGGGCTCTGGTTCCAAGTGCACAGCTGATTGAGGTGACAAGCTGGACTCGGACCCTTGGCCGCGCTTGGGCTCCTCAGGCAGGTCATCTCCAGCACCCTTGCTGTGTTGTGGCACAAGGCCGGCTGGGTGCAGGGGCATTTTCCAGACTGTTCTGAGGTGAGATGCCGGAGGGGACAGCGGGGCTGGTGAGTGTGGCGGCAGGGCTGGCTGTAGGACCGCGGCACTTGCAGTGTGAGACAAGTCATACAGCTCAGACACACAGCTGCGCACACCGCAGCCCCCGCCCCCCCGGATGTCTGCATCTGCTTATCAGGCCAGGGTTGGATCCTCCTCTCCTGGGTTCACCTCAGCACCAGGGATGTGTTGATAAATCTCAGTCACTGGAAGCGTCTGTGCAGAGATGGGTTAAGTGTCTCCACAAGGCTCTTTGGCCCCGATGCTGGCTCCCGAGGCCGGCGCCCATAGTTTTCCCTTCCAGGTTCAGTCTGAAGGTGCGAACACAACGCCTGGCTCTTGCGCTGGGCAGTGGCATGTTCAGTGTGTCTCCGGAAGCTCTGGAATTAGCAGGGTGTGTGTTGTGCTGGCATTGGGAGGGACGGGCCCTACCTCTTGTGTGCAGGGAGAGCGCTGGGCATGGGGACAAGGCAGGGTGCCTGTGGATCCGTTCGGATGACCCGCTGGGGATCATTCTGACCTGATTGTTGGGATATTTTGGAGGTGGGTGGAATTTGGGGCCTGAGCGTGTCCCTGGTTAAGCCCCCAACAGGGAACCTGGCTTTGTGCCGAGGGCCAGGGCAGGGCTGCTGCTTCCTGCCCCAGCCGCCACCCCTCAGATCTCCGGATGACTGGCGGTGGGAAGAGGCCCAGGCACGCCAGGAGACTGTGACGTCCTAGACCGAGCAGGCCGCCCCTAGCGAGAATCCAGGTGCTCCCAACCCTGTAGCTTGTCTGTGTCTAGCCGGGAGGGGGAAGGGGGGGGCAGTGACACAGGTACCAGGAGGGCAGGTGGCTGCAGAGCTCAGCAGGGCACAGGCCCCCTCGACCCACGTGAACCACTCTCCCCCTGGCTGTGTGCTGACTGGAGGGAGAGCCAGCGGGGGCATCTGGAGCAGCCCCTGGGCTCCGGGAGAGCGGTTCTTGTGCTGGCATTGGGCAAAGCTTGGTGCAGCATCCGGGACCCTGCAGAGCTGCGAGAGAAACGGATCCCCGGGAGAGGAGGCGGCCGATCTCCCATTGGGGTGCAAGGTAGAGGTCACGTGAAGGTGCTGGGGGCTCCCACCCGCTTTGCACATTTGCATTATACAGTTCAGGGTTTGCTTTCCAAGGGCCCCAGGAGCTGGGTGAGCGCTGGGCTGGGGGGGCAGGTTCTGGCTGCTGGGGGCAGGGGTACACTGGGGACTTCCCATACAGATCCCATCGTGTGCTGACCACGGGGAGTGGAGTGTTAGTGGCTGTGCTTTGGGAATCGTCGGCTTTGTGGGATGCTTTTGTGGAGCAGCTAAATCCAGCTGTGGAGGGGCTGACGGGGGATCCCAGCACGTACCGGGAGAGAGGCTGCGGGATCAGTTGCCTCTGCCTCAGAGATTTTTATTTCTCTGGTGTCTCCCCCAGATTAGTGGTCTTTACAGTTCAGCCGTTTGGCCTTTCCTAGCAAAACCCTAGAAAGCCCAGCTCCAAGAGCGAGTTGTTTCCACACGTCTCTGCCTAGAGCGGAGCAGCCTCTCCCTGGTGACGGGGGGCTCCGGGCCAGGGAGCCAACTGGCCTGTGCAAAGGCGAGTTCCCTCGTCACGTGGGCTCCGTTTACGTTTTCCCCTCTCCGGGCGGTTCGAGTTACCTGGCTGTAAGCTGGGGCCTGTACCGCTGGGAGCCTCTCTTGTTCAGTGTGCAGGGGTGAGCGAGTTCTGGCTGTAACCTCTTCCTTCAGGCCGGGCACGGGCAGAGGATCTGATCAGATCCAGCTACCGCGGTGTGGGGCTGAGGGGGTGGAGCGCCCCAGGACAGCACCGGCTTTGTGCTTCACAACAGGCGCAGGGCGAGGGCGACATCCTCCTGCGAAATGGCTCCCCGGGGGTCGGTGGTGAGGCTGCCTGTACTCCGGGGCATGGACCCGCCGGGTGTATGTTCACAGACCCCAGTCTAGGACCGCCCCGTTCCGACTGCAGAGTAAACCAGACCCTTGCCGTGCAGTGTGACCATAGTATGGGGATGAGTGGGTCAGAAACCCCATGCTCAGGGGTGGTAACTGAGGCCACAGCTGCCGGCTGACAGGGAAGAACCAGAGCAGTGGAGGGGTCAGGGAGAGAGACAGACCCACCCCACCCCGTGCACGGAGGAGCGTACCGCACCTCGGCTGTGCGGTGGACCTGGGCAAACCAGGAAGAGCAGATGGCGAACCCCTTGAAAAGCTGACTCATTTCAAACCTCACCTGCTTAGTCACCCTTCGGTCATGGCTGAGATTCCACCCAGCCCTGCTGGAGAGATGAGTCAGGGGGGTTGCGCCGAGGACACAGGCTGGCTGACTCGCTCGGGGGCGAGACAGGCGGCCCGTGGGTCATGGAGCTTCCCTGTGGGGCGGTCGCTGCTGGTTGAGCCGACGGGGCTGCGTTTGTTGTTGGCTGCTGTGGCCAGAGGTGAGTCGGGAGCCGGGGACCCATGGTTCGTCTTTCCACGGGCCCTGTATCTGCCTGGGCAAAGAATACTCGGTTGCTCCTGCTGCTCAGGCCCTGGGCAACTGGCGTTAGGTTTCCTAGTTGCTGCGAGCTTTAAAAATTCAGCAATGAGCTGAGCTGCTTCCGCCTCATTCCCCCCGCTTCAGCCAGGCGTGAGCCGGCTCTGGGTTTGACTTGCCGTGGATTGTGCCAGATCCGTGCTCTCCGCCTTCTTGGCTGGAGGTGACACCTGTGAGCGCCCATCACCCCCTCTGTGCGCGTCTGGCCCTCCTGCACTGACATCCCAGCCCCACTCAGACTCATTCACTCCCTACAGCAGGCTGGCGAATACTCCCTGGCCTCCACGCTGTCAGCCAGATCAGGTGGCTTCCTAGCAGCTCGCTGGGTGACCCCCCTTGACTCTGGTGGTGCCAGCCAGATGCCTGGCCTGGCTCTTGGGGACGTCCTGGAGCGTGGAGCTTGTGTCATGCTGGGAACTGGGCAGCAGCTGCAGGCGCGGCCCGGCTCCCACATCTGGCAGACAGATTGAGGTTTGTCCACCCTGTGAGAACCGTGGGCTGCATGGCAGAGAGCCTGGCAGTGTCGGGGGACGTTGAATTGTGGACTGCTGTGATGAGGGGAAGGCCCAGAGCTGCATCCCAAGATCTACGATGGCTAAACTCCCTCCGAGGGCTGCAACCGGGGGATGGGAGAGGGGAGCTAGATAAGGAGAAGCTGCTGCCAGTCTCTGCTCACGTCCATCCGGGAGCTCAGAGCGCGCTGAGCAGTTATGAATGAAGCTGCCGTGGGCAGGGGTCCCCTCTTGACAGAATGTTAAATGACTCCCCCAGGGGCACACAAGATATTTGTGACAGAGCCTGGGGGAGGAAGAGGGAGCTCAGCACCAGGAGCCGGCCACCCCGCGGGCAGGCCAGGGCCTTGGCTGCTGCGCTTTGCTCATGACATGCCAGCGTGCTGCTGGCCAGTGGCGGAGAGCCTGGTCCTGCTCCCTGGGGGGAGGGCGGGGGCAGGGAGAGATGCCACGTGCGGCAGGTCGGGCTGGCTTATCTCTGCTGAATGGGGTGAAATCAGGCTGGCACCCGGCATGTGGCTGGGGGGGGCTGGGCACCCGCTGGGCAGGCCCGGGCGGGGGGGCCTGGCGCAGGCCCAAGTGCGTGTTAGGTAGAGTGAACAGACGGCAAGTGTGAATCGGGACTCGGGTGGGGGGTGATAGGAGCCTGTATAAGAAGAAGACCCAAAAATCGGGACAGCTGGTCATTCTAATGAGGTGCCATGTGCTGGGCTCGGAGCAGAGCAGAGCGGGGCGGGCGTGGGGTGGGGTGACCAGATGTCCCGAATTTATAGGGACAGCCCCGGTTTTGGGGTCTCTGTCTTACATAGGCTCCTATTACCCCCCACCCCCTGTCCGGATTGTTCGCACTTGTCTGGTCACCCCGGGGCTGCTCTAACTCCTGGAGCGCAGGGAAAGGGAGCGCTGGCCCCCGGGCCCCAGACTGGCCTCAGGGGGGTGTTTAAAAATAGCCCCTCTGGCTGGGCCGGGGAGGGGCCGAAGGAGGCCCGGGCCCAGCGCACAATCAGAGGAAATGGAGCGGCCGTGAGCATTGTTTGGCTGCAGACACTTGTTTCCTTAGTCCTGCCACGGGGACACCCATATTTCAAACACAGAGCAGCTTCCAGAGCCAGCCAGCTGCTGCTTCTGCAGGCCGGGGGTCTGGGCTGCAGGAGCGATGGGCCCAGGAAAGCCAGGGGGGCGATCCAGCGGGGAGCGTTCTCCTGCCAAGGCTGTGAGTATGGTGGGGCAGGTAGCAGGAGTGAGGGGGAGGCGGGTAGCACAGGAGTGCGGTGGGTCCGTCTGATCGCAGGTCTCCGCCCCCAGGGGAGTGTCTCCAGGCAGGGACGCTGGGCCATGGCGATGGCTCTTGAGCAGGGGAGAGGGGGCACAAACCGGGCAGCATCACTGCCCAGTAGCCTCTGCAGAGGGACAGCCCATGCCCTGCTCCTCTGTCTGTCTGCCTGTCTCGGGACGTCCCGGGCCTTTGCCAGTTTCTAACGGCTCGGGCGTTCCCTTTGCCTGTGGTGCCCGCCGGCCTGGGAGCGGAGGGCTGAGCTGTGTCCTGATTTCTCACTTACAGGTGGCCTGGTCTGACCTGGCCCTGGGGGAGGGTCGTGGGAGTGTAAGCTGCAGGGGAGGATAGAGCTGAGATGCCCAGAAAGCTCCTGTAGCTTGGTGTAATGGGCCTCCGGAGCATCCCCTCTGGTCATGCTCCAGGCAGCCTGCCTCGGTTTCCCCCCTCGGACTCGTCACCCAGGCTTTTGGGGTCAAAATACCCATTCTTGGGGCTGGGTTGATTAACATCAAATAAACCCCAAACCGAACTCCAAACCCCAAACCAAGTCTGTCCAAGTCCACCCCAAACAAGGTGTCTCCCGGGCCCTCCCTGCTTTGGCAGCCCGCTCCCAGGCCCTACCTAGCTGGCGTCTGTCCCACCTCCCAGGAGATTCGACTCCCTGCGCACGCCCCCTCTGCTGCCGCTTCCTGCCCCCCATCTTTGAGGGAAATCCCCTGGCCTCTCCCAGGCGTGGCTCCAGTAACCTGCCCCTTGCTCCTCTGCGGGAGGCGATGCTTCTTCCCTCGGGAGCGGCGGTAGGTGCCAGCCACAGGGGCCTTTGCCCAGCAGCCTCTCTGGGGTAGAACCACTTCCGGGCTGTGCCTGGCTGCCCTGCCCCCGGGCATGGGGGAGTGGCATTGTGGGCACTGGGCCGGTAAGCGGGTGGCAGGTGGGTGTGCTGGGGAGGTGTCCGGCTCTCTGCCTGCCGGGGAAATCCCAGTGGCTGGACCCGCTGGCACTGCAGGGAGCAGCGAAGGGACCCGGTGTCACCAGCAGGCCGCCTGTTCTCCGGCCCGCCGGGCGCTGGCAGCGGGTCAGGGCTCTGTCCGATGGCCTCTCGCCTCTCGCAGGTATGTCACCACGCCGCGTGCCAGCAGCTGAACCAGAACAGTCCCCTGAGCCTGTGCGAGGCCTGTGACCGCAAGTTCCACAGCACCATGCACTTCAACGGGCACATCCGCTTCGACCTGCCCCCCCAAGGTGAGAGCTGGGGGTGGCTGGGGCCTGGTGAACAAACCCTCCTCCCTGCGGGGCACCGTCAGCGATGGGGCGCTCGCTCCTGGGGGGGATTTACCCGGTTCTTGTCCCGGGGGCCCTCAGCAGGGCAGGCAGGGGAACGGAGCCTCGTGGATGTCAGCGAGGGAGCAGGGATGGGCCTGTTAGCAGAGGCAAAGGCCCCAGGCTCCCGGCCCGAGGGCTGCTGGCAGGGAGCTGCGCCGAGGGAGCAGGGAGTCGGGCTGTGCCTGGGGTCTGCCGGGGGGGACTCATCCCTCTTCCCTGGTGGCAGGTTCCATTCTGGCCCGGAACGTGTCCACGCGGTCCTGCCCCCCACGCACCAGCCCTGCCTCCGACCTGGAGGAGGAGGACGAGGGGCTAGTGGATGGGAAAGGGTGAGTACGTTCAGGTGAGGGGCTGGGGCCGGTGAGACAGGCTGGGTCCCGGGGGCAGCGGGACAGCTGCCCTTAGCAATGAAGACACACGGTCTCAGGCTGGGGAGTACGTGCTGGATGCGCCGGTGCCTGCCTGAAGGACTGGAGAGCGCTGGCTGGCTCGGTTCTCCAGCCCCCTTCTCCCTGCGCAGCGGACGTGTGGGACGCTACCCAGGCAAGGGAGTTCTGCTCCCATTGGCTGTAGCTGGGGTACCTGGGGGGACGGGGCCTGGCCTAACCTGGCTGGGAGTCGGGCTCCAGTGGCAGTAATAGGGAGGAGCAGCTGCTGCTCTGCCTGGGGCCTTGGTCCCAGCGTGTGGTGGGGGATGGGGGGTTCTGACCGGCCGCCATCGCTGGTGCCCGGCCCAGGCTCTGGGTGCCCGGCGAGCCCAGTAACTGTGTGTTTGTGCTGTGCAGGGATAAGAAGAGCTCGGCACTGAAGCTCCCCAAGAAGAAAGCCCGGCGCAGACACACGGACGTAAGGAGCCCAGCTTTGCCTCGGGACTCGCGGGGCCCTAGCAGCTGGGCATGGCCCAAGTGCCCTGTGCTGGGACAGGGGCCGCGCTTGGCTGCTGCCCACAGCCCTTTGGGATGCAGCTCTGGTCTGAAGGGCGGCAGGGGAGCGTAGCCTGCCCGCTGCCGTCTGTCCGTCCGTCCGTCTGTCTCCCAGCTCCTCTCGGAGAGCAGAGCCCCAGTTCTAGCGAGCAGCTCTCTGCCTAGCTAGGCCTGTGCCAGCCGTGCCCTCTGCAGGGTGCGGGCGGCGGGTTCCCCGGCCAGCTCTGGCCCAGCTGTGCAAGGGGGAGGCCCATGGAGCTGCAGAGACTCGGGGGGGTTGCTGGTCAGGCAGGTGGAAGTCGGGGCGCTGACCGCTCTGGGTGCTGACTCCTGCCCCTATCCCAGGACCCCAGTAAAGAGTGCTTCACCCTGAAGTTCGACCTGAATGTGGACATAGAAACAGAGATCGTCCCGGCCATGAAGAAGAAATCCCTGGGGTGAGTCATGGCCACCAAGCCAGACATACGCTGGGCCCCGGGACTGCTCCAGGGGGGGGATGCAAGGAGTGGGCCGGTGTCTCCAGGGGCCCCAGGGTGGTCAGCTGTGGACTCTAACCCTGATCCAGGAGCCGACGTGCCCTTGGCACTGCCCAGTGCTCCGCGCCTCCCCGAAGCCCCCTGCTCGCTTTGGCCTCTAGCCCAGGCTTCCCTGGGCTCAGACAGGCGCTACTGACTCGTGAGTGCAGAGGTGCCCTGCCCAGGGCCCGCTGGCTCACCCCGCACTGAGCAGTGGAGGGGCCCAGGACTGGCACCGCTCCCCGGCCAGCCGGGTGGTGAGTGGTGGGAGCCCCTGTGCATGTCCCCAGTGCTGCCCCCCGAGCTCCTGCCCAGCGCGGGACCCTCCTCCCTGAGCCCAGCCCCGAGGCAGGGAGGACACCGGGCTGACGTCTCCTTCTCTGCCCCAGGGAGGTGCTGCTGCCGGTGTTCGAGAGGAAAGGCATCGAGCTGGCCAAGGTGGATATTTACCTGGATCAGTCCAACACGCCTCTGTCGCTCGGCTTCGAAGCGTACCGCTTCGGGGGCCACTACCTGAGAGTGAAAGGTGCGCCTCAGCGGGGGGCCCAGCGCAGAGCCCACGCCAGTGGCTCTGGGGGGATGTTCAGCTGCTGCCCTCTAGGTCCGTGGCATAGGGAGCAGGGTCTGGGGCCTCCCCCTCTCGGGACGCGGGTCCCCATTCAGCCCAGGTCAGGGCTGGCATGGTTCAAATCCAGCCTCTGCCCCGGAGTGAGAGAAGGACTCGGTGCTGAGCTCCCTTGGGCCCGCAGGGGGCACCCGGGGGAGGGGGCCAGGCCTCGCCAAAGTGGCTCCCGCTGCAGGTCTGTTCCATACCCCCTGGGGGAGTCGGGGAGGAAGGCAGGGCCCAGCAGGGGTCGCTGTCTGAGCAGTGCCGCAGCGTCCGCCCCTGGGGAGAACGAAGCCCCCTGAGCCCCCCCTGCTCGTGTGGCTGTGCTGGGCCCCGCTAGGCCTCAGGCTAATGGACCCGGGACAGACCTGGCCGTCCTGCAGCCCCCGGGAGGTAGGCGGGTCGGTCACGCCCAGCCGTGGTGGGGACACGCTGGGACTGGGCAGCCATTGCGGTCTGCAGAGCCGCGTGCCCAGGCCGTGCATGTTTGGCACGTGCCAGGGGCGCTGGGTGAGCCGTGCTGCCCCGGAGCCACGGGGGCCGCTTGGGTGCTGAGGCTTGTGCCCGTCGGCTGACCCCTGCCCTGCGCTCCCCTCGCAGCCAAACCCGGCGATGAGCTCAAGGTGGAGCAGGCCGTGAAAGACTTCAAGTCGCTGAGTCTGCCCATCATGAGCTCCGTGGGCTCCGCCTCCACCTTCCTCTTCACCCCCGCCGGGGAGAGACTGGACCCGCTGCCCCTCCGCCGGGAGAGCATGGACATCCTGGTGAGTTGGGAGGCGGTTGAACAGACGGGGGTGCCAGGGCGGCACCCGGCGGCGGCTGGGCTGGGGGCTCAGCGGAGCTGTGGGGACCTGGGGAGGGGACTGTCTGGTGGCCCCGTACCAAGCATCCGTCCGATGTCCTTGGCAGTGGGCAGCTGAATTCACACAGCCGGCAGAGCTCACCTCTCTGGGAACAATGGGGCTTCTCTGTAGAGCTGTGGGGTTCTTGTTGTGACACTCCGAGCTGCGGCTGGGCCCCTCTGGTGAGGCGGTGGCCCCTCTGGGTCTCCCCAGGGCCCGTGGGGGGGTTTGTGTGCTGTCTCCTCTCTGTGGACCCTTGACTATCGTGGCTGGGTCTGGAGATCTCTCCCCCTATCAGGGAGCAGACTGATAAGACCGAGATATAGACAATAAATGGAGCTGTCGAGGGCAGTGGTTTGTTTGGCAAGCAAAGGTTCCAAAGCTCTCGGCCTGATATGGGGAATCAACCAACAGTCAACAAACAGCATTTCTCCCCGGTGCCGGTGACTGGGGAGAGCTGGTCCTGCCTGGCCCAGGGCTCCAGGAAATGGTTCTCCTCTGCCGGAGAGAACTGGAGATTTCAGAATAGGTTCCCGTGGGGAATGGGGATGGAAGGAGCCGAACGTTGGGTGGAAACGGTTCGCTCGGCTTTTCACCTTTTCTCTTTTTTGAACACTTGAAACATTCGAATGAGCTTACGTTTCAAAAGGGGATGTCAGCGTGACCCGGAACCCAGAACGCCTGGTTCTGGAAACATGGGAAGAGGATCCATTCATCCAACCCGGGAAGAGGAAGAGGATCCGTTCATCCAACCCGGGAAAAGGAAGAGGATCCATTCATCCGACCCGGGGGGAGGAAGAGGAAGAGGATCCATTCATCCGACCCGGGGGGAGGAAGAGGAAGAGGATCCATTCATCCGACCCGGGGGGAGGAAGAGGAAGAGGATCCATTCATCCGACCCGG
Organism: Sternotherus odoratus; assembly: GCA_032164245.1. Classification (NCBI taxonomy): domain Eukaryota; kingdom Metazoa; phylum Chordata; order Testudines; family Kinosternidae; genus Sternotherus; species Sternotherus odoratus. The sequence goes on from JAVMKO010000018.1 coordinate 1,172,831, forward strand.
GGGGAGGAAGAGGAAGAGGATCCGTTCATCCGACCCGGGGGGTGGAAGAGGAAGAGGATCCGTTCATCCGACCCGGGGGGAGGAAGAGGAAGAGGATCCGTTCATCCGACCCGGGGGGAGGAAGAGGAAGAGGATCCGTTCATCCGACCCGGGGGGAGGAAGAGGATCCATTCATCCGACCCGGGGGGAGGAAGAGGAAGAGGATCCGTTCATCCGACCCGGGGGGAGGAAGAGGAAGAGGATCCGTTCATCCGACCCGGGGGGAGGAAGAGGAAGAGGATCCGTTCATCCGACCCGGGGGGAGGAAGAGGAAGAGGATCCGTTCATCCAACCCGGGGGGAGGAAGAGGAAGAGGATCCGTTCATCCGACCCGGGGGGAGGAAGAGGAAGAGGATCCGTTCATCCGACCCGGGGGGAGGAAGAGGAAGAGGATCCGTTCATCCGACCCGGGGGGAGGAAGAGGAAGAGGATCCGTTCATCCGACCCGGGGGGAGGAAGAGGAAGAGGATCCGTTCATCCGACCCGGGGGGAGGAAGAGGAAGAGGATCCGTTCATCCGACCCGGGGGGAGGAAGAGGAAGAGGATCCGTTCATCCGACCCGGGGGGAGGAAGAGGAAGAGGATCCGTTCATCCGACCCGGGGGGAGGAAGAGGAAGAGGATCCGTTCATCCAACCCAGGGGGAGGAAGAGGAAGAGGATCCGTTCATCCGACCCGGGGGGAGGAAGAGGAAGAGGATCCGTTCATCCAACCCGGGGGGAGGAAGAGGAAGAGGATTCGTTCATCCAACCCAGCCCTGTCCAGGATAACGAGGTTTTCTGGTGAAAGGGTCCTGCCGAGCTGTGATTCTAGGGTTGTGCTACTCAGGTTCACACTGCTCAGGCGGATCCACCATGTCTGCTCAGGCTGTACGGTGCAGCCCCATAAACCTGTGTGTAGCGACACAAACGTGTGTGTGTGTGTGTGTGCAGCTACACAAACCCGTGTGTGCAGCCGCACAAAGTGGAGGGGGCAGAGGGGGTGGTGCGCAGTGTGCTAGGTAAGTTTAGCTCCCATTGGCCTCACCGGGGCTGCTGGGGGCCTGGGCCGCATCGTCTCCTTAGTGGGTGTGCCCCGGAGTCCCTGCAGTGACTTGACACAGGAACTGGCTCTCCGGGTCTGTCCTGTGCCCTGCTTTCGCAAGGCTGGGTTCAGGATCAAAGGTGAGCCGCACCTGTGGAGTCGTGTTCCCAGCCCTTCGCCCCGGCAGGCGGGATCTCTGCGCAGGAGGTTTGCTGCTGTTCCCCCCTCGAGCCAGCATGTGCCAGCCGGGTGCTTCCCTCCGTTCCCAGACACCAGTTGCCACAGGGGCCATGGATTCAGCCTGAAGATGTTTCTGGAACTCATTTTTGGGGCCTTTTCTGGAAAACCCCTTGCTCCCTGGCAAGCCCTGCGTGTGAGCCAGGCACCGCTCGCCTTCTCCTGACCACCAGTCTGGGCACAACAACTGGCTCTCCTGCCCCTCCCTGCGGGGCCAGGCGCCAGCAGCAGCAAAACGCCCTCTGCCCAAGGCTCGGTTCACTCCAGCTGCCAGAGAGGAGCTGCCCCGCCCGCGTCAGCCCCTGCTGACCCTCCGACTCGGAGAGCTGGCGGTGCCTCCAGGGTTGGTGGCTGCGAGGATCCAGCATTACAATGCCCAGGTGCCAGGGGCCCGCCTCCCACATACAGCCCGGCATCGGCAGGCCCTGGCGGGGCAGGAGGGGGCCGGGCCGGAACGTCGCCAAAGCAAAGCCGCTAACAAGAGCCCCCGGCCAGGCTGGAGGGTGAAGATGCAAAGGCCAGAGCCAGTGGACGGCTGGACGGCTGGAGGCCACCTGGGACTGGAGGCCCCGGGCTACGTGGAGCGAGTGAGTGACCCCGTGTGGCATGGCAAGTCGCTGTGCAGCCCAGAGCGGGAAGCCGAGTCCTTGGCCCTTCGCCGGGGACTGGGGGAACACGGGTCCCCTGCTAGAGCCGGCGGCCGGTCTCTGACATGGGACACGGGGGAGATGATGGCAGAGGTCATGTCCCAGAGGAGGCTGTGCGGGTAGCTCCCTGGGAAATTCCTGTGGGGGCCGCTCCCGCATGCTGCCCAGGTGTGGCTCTCCGTCCGGTCTCCCGGCCCTGGCAGCTGCTGCCGGGAGTGCTGCGGTCACGGGGCGCCCCGGCCTGGCTGCCCCAGGGGCCATTCTAGAGCAAGACAGGACAGAGCTCCCCTGCCGGCTGCGGCTGCAGGCCCAGGCCTGCACCTCGCCCACTGGGCGGCTGTTCTCCCTGCAGCAGGCGTCTCCTGCCAGGGCAGGTGTCCCTCGCCCGGCTGATCGACAGGGTGGGGCTGCCAGAGGCATTCATCCCCCGCAGTCCATGCTCAGAGCGGGTGGGTGCTTCCTGCGTGCGGTTGGGCCGTCGCTGAGCCTCGCACTGGGGACCTGTGGCTTCAAGGCCTCTCTGGCTCTCTGCCATTCGGTGTCAGTGCTCAGGGGGAGCCGGGGTCCCCGGAGGGGATTGTCTCCTGCGTGGACTGGGCTGCCCCCGCCCCACACCACTTGGCATGAAGGAAAAGCCCCTGAGCATCAGCATGGCCTTTGGCCGGCTCACGGCCGGGAGGAGCTGGCCCCCCCTGTGTTCGGGGAGCGAGAGGGACGTGGCCGTCCTGTCCGCGTGCCCCATGGACGTGGGCTTCCAGGTGAGTGGCCGGAGCGACGGCAGGCGGGGTGCTCTCTTGGATTTCAGCGGGGTGTGCGGGGCTGGACCCCAGCGGGACCCCTGCGCTGTGCTCAGGGACTGCGGCTCTGCTCAGACACAGGAGCGGGACTCAGTGCAGCTGGGTTACGTAGCCTGAAAGGTCTTTGGGGCAGGATCTCTGGTGTGCAGCTCCTGGTGCAAAGGCGCCCTGGGCTGGGCCTTAGCACTGAACAAACCATTCTTCCTGGCTCTCCCCGGGCTCCCTGTGACTGGGGGGGGGGGGGCCTCAGCTCCCCAGCTGGGCTGTGTGACACCCGGACACTGCGGTGAGGGGCTGGCCCAGGAGAGCGGGTGCGTTTCTGCCCCAGGAGGGGGAGGAAATGCAGCCAGCTCTCGGCTGTGCCCCAGTAGGACCCAGCAGGGATGGGCCCCCTGCAGCCCAGAGGCCCTGCCGGGGCAGGGCTGTGGAGTAGCAGCAGGGCTCTGCTGAGCTGCGCCACTTGCTGGGCATGTATTGACCAGGCATGAGCCGCCTCGAGAGGCAGGGCCGGGGTGTGAACCCCCCCGGGGGGGGGCTGGCTCTGCGTCTGAGTGAGGGGCTGGGCTTCTGCAGTTACCGCGGATGGGCGGCCTGGCCCCAGGAGGGAGCTGACCCCCACCTGGGGAGACGTTTGGCTGGATCATACCCCTGTGACCTCTGACCTCCCAGCTTTCACCCTACCAGGGCTGGCCCCACAAGAAGCCAGCCAAGGGGTGGGCGGCCGGTGGCTTTGCAGGGCGAGTTGGAGGAGGCTGGAGAAGGTTGGGTACATGGGGGAGCCGCGGGCCGAGCGGGGGGTTCAGCTGCTGGAAGGGAGATGGCTGGGCCCAGAAGGAGCCTGAAGAGCACTGGGGTGAGGCTGCCCCGGGCTTCCCGTCTGGCCACTCGCCTGGCCTATGCCGCCTGCCGGAGCGTTGCCGTCTCCACTGTGCTGTGCCCGGGAGCGCTGGGATCTCCCACGGGCCAGGAAGGCAGCTGGGGGCCTGGAGCCCCGTCCAGGTTCGTGCTCAGCTGTCTCGGGTGCAGGGAGCTGAGCCCTCGGGGGAGCTCAGCTCATGGCTGGCTTGGGGCTTTAGGGGAATGCAGAGCAGCCCCCCCCGGCTGCCGGCTGTCCAGGGCTCCTCTGCTGAGCAGAAAGCCAAGGCCAGGCTCTAGTCCCTGCCGAGGTGCAGTGCCCCCTCCCCGGGGAGCGTGGGGGGCAGCACTGTGTGTGTGTGTGTGTGTGTGTGTGTGTGTGTGTGTGTGTGTGTGTGTGTGTGTGTGTGTGTGTGTGTGTGTGTGTGTGTGTGTGTGCCCCCCGTGCGCGTAGGCATCTGCCGGCTCCGCTGCTGAGCGAGGGGCACAGGAGCAGAGGAGGGGAGAGGCCAGGTCTGTGGGCGGATGTGGGGTGAGGCAGAGTGGCTGCCCGGGAAGGCCCCGCTCCCCACCCCAGTGGGGCGTTCAAAGGATCCGAAGGCCAAGGACCCGGCTGTGGATCCCGGTCCTGGGAGCGGAACCTGCCGGGGGCACTGGAGCTGGGCTCAGGCCTGGCCTGGCCTGGGAGCCGGCCGAGGCTGCTGCTGGCCTCCTGGGCTGGCCCCAGGCGGTTTCCGTGGGGATAATCTCTAGGGGTTGCCAGCCAGGATGGAGCCTTGCTTGAGACAGGCCCGGGCGGCTCTTCTCTGGCTAATGATTGCTCAGGGCTGGTCTGAGCTAACTCCAGCTCTGAGAGGCGGGGGTGGGGGTGGGGGGTGTCGTCTCCTAGCGCCTCTGTACCTTGCCTGGCCCTGGCTTTGCAGGAGGTGCCTCCCAGAGGAATGTCTCATTGCCGGGCATCCCGAACTCCCCACTCAGCAATGCAATCGCTCCTGGCGACTGGAGGTTTTTTGCACACTGTTGACACAAGAGCCGCCCTCCCCCTCTCCCCACTCAGCCAGAGCCATGGGGCTGGGCACTCGGAGCTCCCCGGGGGCGGGCTGGCTCCCCCTCGCTGGCTCTCTGGCCTGCAGAGCTGCAGCTGCGGTGCCTTGGGATGAGCGCAGGCTAGCTCCGGCCAGGGTGAGGCTGGGCAGCCCCTGGGTTGCTCACTCCACGTCTCGGAGGGCCAAGATCTGAGCCCATCTGCTCACCCATCCCTCGGTCTCGCTGCCGGCCTTGGGGGCCCAGTTCCACCCAGTCCTTTCCCACCGCCTCCCGGCAGCAGAGCTCTGGGACCGGCTTTCATCTCCAGCCCCTTTCTCTGCCCATGGGGCTGGCCGCGGGGCGGGGGCTGGATTCCTGGTAGCGAATGCAGCTCCCGCAGGCTCTGCTCAGGTATAGCCAGTGTCCCGTGTGAGCCCTGCTTGGCAGGCGTCCCTGGCTGTGCCCGCGCCTGGCCTTGGTGCAGGGCCCTGGGCACCGTCTGCCAGGGGGTCACTCGACGCCTGCCGCTGGAGGGTGCCTGGCTCAGCGAGGTGAGCAGAGCCCAGCCGGTGACTCTCCCGCGGCCCCTGAGGTGTCTCCGGCTGGAATTCCAGGTCCCGGGGCGGAAGCGGAAGAATATGAACGAGTTTCTGGGCGATTCCAGCATCCCGGGCCAGGACCCCCCGCAGCACTTCAGCGGCTCCCTGCCTGGCAATGGCATCGACACGTGGAAGAACAGGGCCGCCAGTCGCTTCAGTGGCTTCTTCGGCTCCGGCGCCAGCACCGGCCCCTTCGGACGGGTACGTCAGCCGCTCGGGATCGGGCTCAGGCCTGGCCCTGCACTCAGGGGCTCATGGGCTCTCCAATGTCTGCTGTTGATGGGAATTAGGGGCAGCGCCCGCCCCGTGGGCTCTGCTGGCTGCCCTCCGCGGTGGGTGGCCCAGGGAGGAGGGTCTGCAGGGCAGAGCCCTGGGCTGTGTCTGGGAGGGGCAGGTCATTCCATGCCTCTGGCAGGTGTTGGCCTGTGTCCCCTGCCCAAGCCAGTCCACACACTTTGCTGGGCGCTGGGTTCGTTTGGGGGAGGTCAGAGGTTGCTGAAGTGAACCCCGGGCGTCCGTGCCAGTGTCTGGAGCCGGTTGCCAGCACCTCCCGGACAAGCCACCTGACGGGATCCTTGGCTGCTCTCAGCAGAGCTGAGGAGACTGTGCAGGGCTGGGAGGGAAAAGGGGACGGGGGGGGGGGTGTTAGCTGCTGCAGGGTTCAGGGGAACAGCCGCGGGGTTCGGAGCCCACCAGGACTTGCTGCTGCTGGGTGCAGGCAGACAGGCTGCTGCTGCGCTGGGGGCAGAGCTGGGGAGGGAGTGGCACCCTCCCATCTGCTCCCCGTGCCCTTTGTCCTCCCCGTGCCCTTCAGCCCCCGGGGCCCGCAGGGGCCCGCTGTGAGTCACTCAGGCCTTGTGCAGGGGCCTGGCCGGGGGCTCCTTGCCAAGTGTCCTGGCGCGAGGCCCAGACACGGCCAAAGGCTGGGAATCCCCTGCGCCCAGTGCCCCTCAGCCCCCTGCCCCATTAGCCTACCAGCCTGCCAGGCCCAGCGGGTGCCATGCTCCACTGGCCATGGGGAGGAAAGCCCCTGGCCCACGGCTGTGCTCCTCCCCGCCAGGAGATGGATAAGATGGAGCAGCTGGAGAGCAAGCTGCACAGCTACAGCATCTTCGGCCTCCCCAAGCTCCCCCAGCAGCTCCGCTTTGACCAGGACTCCTGGGAGGAAGAGGAGGATGACACCAGCCTGTGCCTGGAAGACAGCTGGCAGGAGATCATCGCAGGCACGGAGGTACCGCTGGGCAGGCGTGGGAGGGACTCGGGCTGTGCAGAGCGTCGCAGCAGGGTGCTGGAGTCCTGGGCTGAGATCTCCCCCAAAGGCTGGGCTGGGGCAGCTCTCATACAGCTCCACTGCCCCATTACCGCCCCCCCCGCCATGGGCTGCTGGCCGGGCCCACTGTCCCCGTTACCCCTCACCCTCCATGGGCTCCTGGCCGGGGCCCACTGCCCCCTACACCCGCAGGTGGCCAGGCAGGGGGGAGCTAGATCTCCCCCCAAACACATTTTGGTGCCTTGCCTTCTTTTCTCCATCTGGGAAGTTGCCCTGTGGGATTGGGATTCCGCTGGGCCCAGGACACGGCCTCTCCTCACATCCTGGCCAGCAGGAGGCGCTAGGCTGCCTTGTGCGTGGGAGGCGCTTGCCGGCTGATCGCTCGCTCCCCGTCCGTCCTGCTCTCGTGGGAAGGTGGCACTGTCAAGGGGTCTCAGCACCCCGCCCCCGCAGCCCCCTGGCACCGACCCTCTGCCCTCCTCCAGGCCCTGACACGCCGGCAGTGCCACCAGCAGGAGGCTGTCTGGGAGCTGCTGCACACAGAAGCCACCTACATCCGGAAGCTGAAAGTGATCACAGACGTGAGTCTCCCCCGTGGCCCTGGGACTGGGCAGAGCCAGGCTCCGGCCAGGCCATGGTGGGGGGCACCACGGGTGTGAGGCCAGGAGAGAGCGACGTGCCCTTCCGGGAAGAGGGGTGAGCCAGGGCAGCCTTCACGTGGCTCCGTCTCGGCCAGGAGCAGGGAGTTGATTCTGTCCCCACGCCTGCCGGGGCAGCGTCCGAGAGCCCCTGGCTGGGTGGGTCTCAGCCGTGCCCGAGCCACAGCCCAGAGCTGGGGCTGGCTGGCGTCCGTCATGCAGCCTCCGGCCCCCGGAGGGGAGGGACAGCCCCTTCCGCGGGGGCTGCATGGCCTGGTGGGGCGTGCGCGGAGGGAGGGTCGGAGGTGCCTGCTCTGCACTGCCTGCTCTCTGCTCTCTCCACAGCTCTTCCTCTGCTGCCTGCTCAACCTGCAGGAGTCGGGGCTGCTGTGTGAGGTAAGGGCCTAGCGCTATGGGGCGGCATGTCCTGGGTTCTCCACACAGGCAGAGGCCAGCCCCAGCCTCTGCCCCTCCCTCTGGGCCAGCGAGGGGCCCTAGACTGCTGCATCTAGCTGGGAGGAGGCCCCACACTGGGAGGAGCCCCCTGGACAGCTGTGCCCCAGCTGGGAGGAGGCCCCGGAGGCCCCGCCCCACACTGGGAGGAGACCCCAGAGGCCCCGCCCCACACTGGGAGGAGCCCCCTGGCGTCCCCGCCCCGCACTGGGAGAACCCCCCCGGGGAGCCCCGCTCTGCTGTTGGGCTGGGGCTGGCCTGGAGCCCCAGGGTGGGAGGTGTCATGTGGGGAGGATGGGAGGCTCCCAGGCTGCAGCAGACACACAGGGACCCCCGGCTGGGCGTCAGTGGGAGGAATTGGCCCTCTGGGCCCTGAACCAGCAGCTTGTGCGGCGAGCCTGTCTCCGCTTGGCAGGGCAACGCGGGTTGTGCCGCCCTGAGCCGCCGTCTCACCTGCCGGGGGAGGGGGGCGCTGACCCGGGGATCCCAGCCGCTGGGTCTGGCAAACCCTGCCCCTGCGTGCCCGGCCCGGGCCCCACCACACCCCTTGCTGTGCTGGCAGGTGGAAGCCGAGCGTCTCTTCAGCAACATCCAGGAGATTATCCAGCTGCACGGGGCCCTGTGGAGCAACGTCATGGCCCCCGTCCTGGAGAAGGCCAGGAAGACCAAGGCGCTGCTGGACCCGGTGGACTTCCTGAAGGGATTCAAAATGGTGGGTCTGAGGTGCCGCTCGTGCTGCCGCGGCGGGGCCTGCCGGGGAGACGCCCTGGGCTCTGACCGGCTCTGGCTTGCCTTGCAGTTTGGCTCCCTCTTCAACCCCTACATCCACTACTGCATGGAGGAGGAGGGCTGCCTGGAGTACATGCGCACGCTGCTGCGGGACAGCGACCTCTTCCGGGCCTACGTGACGGTAAGGCCGGGGCCGGGGGCCGGGGGAGACGGGGCTGCGGCGGGTCGCTAACCGCCCTGTCTCTGCTTCCAGTGGGCAGAGAAGCACAAGCAGTGCAACCGCCTGAAGCTCAGTGACATGCTGGTGAAGCCGCACCAGCGCCTCACCAAGTACCCGCTGCTGCTCAAGTCGGTGCTGAAGAAAACGGATGACCCTGGCACCCGGGACGCCATCGTCACCATGGTAACCTGCCCGGGAGTGTGGGGGGATGGGCCACGCCTGCTCGGGGAGACTGCCAGCTCAGCGCCAGAGGGCGTGCGGCCTGCGGCACTGCTGTGCCTTAGTGCTGGCGCCAGGCTCCCCCGGGCCGGGCTGGACGCTGCCCGGCGGGTGAATTCACCAAACAGCCGGGTCCCTGTCCTGCAGCCAGCCCAGACTGTGCCCGGCAGGGTCTCCTGCCCCTGCAGGGCTCCTTGCCAAGCCTGCTGGACAGGGGCATGGGGCAGAGCTCCTTGTCACGCCCGCTGCGCCGGGGGGCAGAGCTCCTTGTCACGCCCGCTGTGCCACGGGGCAGAGCTCCTCGTCACGCCCGCTGCGCCGGGGGGCAGGGCTCCTCGTCACGCCCGCTGTGCCACGGGGCAGAGCTCCTCGTCACGCCCGCTGTGCCACGGGGCAGGGCTCCTCGTCACGCCCGCTGCGCCGGGGGGCAGGGCTCCTCGTCACGCCCGCTGCGCCGGGGGGCAGGGCTCCTCGTCACGCCCGCTGCGCCGGGGGGCAGGGCTCCTCGTCACGCCCGCTGCGCCGGGGGGCAGGGCTCCTCGTCACGCCCGCTGCGCCGGGGGGCAGGGCTCCTCGTCATGCCCGCTGCGCCGGGGGGCGTCCGGCCACCAGTTTCCACATGCGCCTCTGGCGGTTCCCCTTGTGGCAGATCAATTCGGTGGAGCGGTTTATCAACCACGTGAACTCGCGGATGCGCCAGCGGCAGGAGCAGCAGAGGCTGGTGGCCATCCTCAGCCGGATAGACTCCTACGAGGTGGTGGACAGCAGCACGGAGGAGGTGGATAAGGTAGGGGCTGTGGGGCCGGGAGCGTGCGGGCCGGGCTGGCCCCTAACCGCACCCCCTGACTGTGTCCGTCTCTTGCTGGCAGCTCCTGAAGGAGTTCCTGCGCCTGGACCTGATGGCCCCCATCCCGGGCACCTCCCCCGAGGACACGCGGCAGCTCCTCCTGGAGGGGAGCTTGAAAATGAAGGAAGGTAAAGACAGCAAGGTGAGCAGTGCGGCTGGAGAGGGGCCCCCGGACCCGCCTGGCCATGACCTCAGCCCTGCGGCCTGCCCCGGCGCTGCTCGTGTCCCGGCCCGGGGCGGGCTGATCCTCTGGGCCTGGCTCGGTGACCCTGCTCCCGGGGTCTCCCCTGCCCGCTGGCCGGGATCCCATGGGCTCTGTGCTCTCCCTCCCCAGATGGACGTTTACTGCTTCCTCTTCACGGACCTCTTCCTCATCACCAAGCCGGTGAAGAAGGCTGAGCGCACCAAGGTCATCCGGCAGCCCCTGCTCGTGGACAAGATCGTCTGCCGGGAGCTTAAGGACCCCGGTGAGCAGGCGGGGCTGGGATCCGAGAGCCGGGCTCCCCCGAGCCTGCCCCACAGCCCCTCCTCGCCCCTCACAGCTCCCCTCCTCCCCCAGGTCCTGAATCCTGCTCCCAGCTGGCAGACTGGGGGGGCCAGAGCACAGGGCTCCCCGACCCGAATGCTCCCAGCCCCAGGGATCCCCAGTGTGGGGAGCGAATGGCTCGGCTCCTGCCCTTCGTGTCTGGGCTTGGTGACAGGCCCCACCCCCCGGAGGCTCTGATCCGACAGATGCTGCCGCGTGATTTGTCCCTGGGCACCAGGCCCCCTCTGACTGCACGGCCAACCCCCGAGCCCCGCTCGCTCTGCAGCTCTGGTGCCTTCCCGGCCGTGCCCGGAGATCGGGCCTGTCTCCTTGCGTCCCGCGCGGCGGTGACTCGCCCGGGCCTTTGCTCATGTTTGCTTGCTGCCCCTCCTGTCCCTCTTGCAGGCTCCTTCCTCCTGATCTATCTCAACGAGCTGCGCAGCGCCGTGGGAGCCTACACCTTCCAGGCCAGCGGGCAGTCCCTGTGCCGTGGCTGGATCGAGGCCCTGTACAATGCCCAGGTGATTCGGGAGCGAACCCATGCAGCCCACCAGGCCTTGGGATCCCGAGTGTCTGTGCTGAGCCAGCTGAGAGGCTGGGGACGTGCAGACCCCAGTGTGGAGGTTCCAAGGGCCCCCTCTCTGAGGTGGGGCCAGACAAGGCCTGACGTGTGCTCGGCTAGTAGCATGCAGACCTGCAGAGCACGGGGTGTCCACGGGGCACTGCCCGAGTGTCCCCTCTCCCCTCCCAGGAGCACTGGAAGTACACTCACCCCCGGGCCTCGGTTATCTCGCTGCTGGGCAGTGCAGACAGCCGAGGGGCAGTACAGACTCCCCCTGGGAGGGCCCGTGCCACCGCTGGGTGCCCTGCAGGGAATCTCCCCTCTGCCATTCCCCTCCCGGGGGCTGCGTCTCTGCCCCACGGCCAGCAGCCCTGAGTCTCCGGCTGTGTGCATGCTGCAGGGACCGGGCCCACTGCCGGGGCAGGCCAGCCCCTGACCTGTGTGGAGCCTCTGGGCTGGGCTGGGAGCCGCGGGTTGGGGACAGCCGTGTTCTCCTGTCCCTGAGCTGTGTCCTGCCCCTTCCCCACAGAACCTCCTGCAGCGGTTGCGTCTCCAGGAGCAGCAGCGTAGCCAGTGGCAGCGTCCGCGGAGCCTGGAGGAGGGAGAGGACGGGGAGAGCGGGGCCTCCGCAGCCAGCTCGCCCACCATCCTGCGCAGGAGCAGCAACAGCCTGGACTCCCAGCCATGGTACAACCCCCCTCCCCCCAGCAGGGCTCAGGGACCACTCGACTCCAGTCGGCTCGGGCAGCGTGCCAGGCGCTGACCGGCCCTGCAGGAGACACTGGCACCTCGCGCCATCCTGGCCCCAAGCACTCACCACACCGCTCCCTCGCTCCTGCCCTGCGCCAGCCGTCCCTCCCGGCCCCCACCCCGGCTGACCCTCCCCTTGCTCTTGCAGCCCCTCCGACGGCTCCACCGAGACCATCTCGGTGGTGGTGGTGGATGCCAGCGAGGAGCTCTCCTTCCCGGACTTGGAAGTGGGGCCGTTCAGCTCCCAGTCGGACGAGACCTCCGTCAGCACCACCGCGTCGTCCACCCCCCCCACCCGGGAGCTGCTGGAGGGGGGCGGGGAGCTTGCAGAGACAGGCCCCCCCCTCAGCTCCAATTGCCTGATGCTGGATCCCAGCGGCTGCCGGTCGGCCTCCATCGACAGCGCCTACGGCACCCTCTCCCCCACCTCCATCCAGGAGTTTGCGGAGGCGCAGCAGCTGGAGCCGGGGGCGGAGGACGGGGGGCCCTCGCAGCGCCCCCCCTCGCCCAAGCTGCGCCGCAGGACGCCGGTGCAGCTCCTGCCCTGCAAGGGGAAAACGCCCAAGTCCAAGTCGGAGGCCAGCCTGCTGCAGCTGATCCCGGCCTCGCCCCCTCTGGCCCAGACCAAGAGCCTCGGGGACCTCGTCACCTTCCGGGCTGGCCTCCAGAGGACTAGCGGGGCGGGGGCCGGGGGCGGGGGCCGGGCGCACTGCAGTCCCCTCCCCCCCAGCATCTGCAGCAGCAGCAGCGGCTCCTCCTCCGAGCTGTCCGAGCCCGAGGAGCTGGTGTGTGCCAAGGGCTTTGCCGACCCCGTCGAGCGCGACGCCCCGGCCCCTGAGCCCGGGCAGGAAGCTCCCCCAGCGGGGCCTGAGGGGGCACCTGCCGCGTGCCGGGCTCCCAGCACCGCCGTGGCCGAGCGCTGCCAGCCGCTGCCCCTTGCCCACCGGACACTGTCAGACCCGCAGGCGGCCCAGCACCGCAGGCTGACCCTGGCCCAGCTGTACAGGATCCGGACCACCCTGCTGCTCAACTCCACGCTGACCGCCTCGTAAGTGTCCGGGGCTCGCGCGGGGGGAGCCCACGGCCTCCGTCCCCAGGCACAGGGACACTTGTCCCCGCTCAGCCGGGCTGGGTCATTGCACATCTCCCTCGCGCGCGGGGTCTCAGTCCAGCTGTTCCCGTCAGTCTCCTTCCCTGGGGCGGGGCGGGCTCCCCAGCGCAGCGGGCTAAGAGCCCCTCGGTCTGTCTCTTGCAGGGAGGTCTGAGATCTGCGGGGGGCTTCAGGAGAGGAGCCGAGCTGCCAGTTCCACCAACCCCAGACCATGGAGCAGGAGCGCCCAGGGCGCCGGGAGACGTTAGGCTGCAGGGGCCGAAAGCAGCGGGCAGGAGCGTCGGGGCTGCGTGTGGGTGGGAGAGCGAGAGGGCGCAGGAGTATGGACGTAGGGACGGGGGGGGTGTATCCCCGGGTGCATGTCTCTGTGGGGAGTGTGTGTGTGGGGAATGTGCATGCTTGTGAGGAGTGTGCGTGTGTGAGGAGTGTGTGCTTGTGAGGAGTGTGCGTGTACATGTGTGCTTGTGAGGAGCGGGAGTGTGTGGGGAGTGTGCCTGTGGGAGTGTGTGTGTGTGTGTGCGCCCGTGGGAGCGTGGGGAGTGTGAGTGGAGTGTGGGTGTGCGCCGGTGGGAGTGTGTGCGGAGTGTGGGTGTGTGCCCGTGGGGATGTGTGGGGAGTGTGTGCAGTGTGGGTGGGTGTGGAGTGTGGGTGTGCGCCGGTGGGAGTGTGTGTGGAGTGTGGGTGTGCGCCGGTGGGTGGGTGTGCGGAGTGTGGGTGTGCCCCCGTGGGGGTGTGGAGTGTGGGTGTGCGCCGGTGGGAGTGTGTGTGGAGTGTGGGTGTGCGCCGGTGGGAGTGTGTGTGGAGTGTGGGTGTGCGCCGGTGTGTGTGTGTGGGGTGTGTGTGCGGAGTGTGGGTGTGTGCCAGAGGGAGTGTGTGCAGTGTGGGTGTGTGTGGAGTGTGGGTGTGCGCCGGTGGGAGTGTGTGTGGAGTGTGGGTGTGCGCCCGTGGGTGGGTGTGGGGTGTGTGTGCGGAGTGTGGGTGTACGCCCATGGGAGTGTGTGGGGAGTGTGAGCACTGTGGGTGTGTGTGGAGTGTGGGTGTGCGCCGGTGTGTGTGTGTGGAGTGTGTGTGTGCGCCCGTGAGTGTGTGTGTGTGTGGAGTGTGGGTGTGCGCCGGTGGGAGTGTGTGTGGAGTGTGTGTGTGCGCCCGTGGGTGTGTGTGAGGAGTGTGGGTGTGCGCCGGTGTGTGTGTGTGCGGAGTGTGGGTGTGCGCCGGTGTGTGTGTGTGCGGAGTGTGTGTGTGTGCCCGTGGGTGTGTGTGTGGGTGTGCGCCGGTGGGTGGGTGTGCAGAGTGTGGGTGTGTGCCGTGGGTGTGTGGGTGGGTGTGCGCCGGTGGGTGTGTGTGCGGAGTGTGGGTGTGCGCCGGTGGGTGTGTGTGCGGAGTGTGGGTGTGCGCCGGTGGGTGTGTGTGCGGAGTGTGTGTGTGCGCCGGTGGGTGTGTGTGCGGAGTGTGGGTGTGCGCCGGTGGGTGTGTGTGCGGAGTGTGGGTGTGCGCCGGTGGTGTGTGTGCGGAGTGTGTGTGTGTGCCCGTGGGTGTGTGTGTGGGTGTGCGCCGGTGGGTGTGTGTGCGGAGTGTGGGTGTGCGCCGGTGGGTGTGTGTGCTGAGTGTGGGTGTGCGCCGGTGGTGTGTGTGCGGAGTGTGTGTGTGTGCCCGTGGGTGTGTGTGTGGGTGTGCGCCGGTGGGTGTGTGTGCGGAGTGTGGGTGTGCGCCGGTGGGTGTGTGTGCGGAGTGTGGGTGTGCGCCGGTGGGTGTGTGTGCGGAGTGTGGGTGTGCGCCCGTGGGTGTGTGTGCGCCTGGGGACAGTCCGCGGGGCCATGGCCTGGGTTCCTCACTGCTGGGCTGGCCGGGACCTTCGGGGCTGGGGCTGCTCCGTTGCCCTTCGACCCCGGGAGCCGCCGGCACTGGAGCCTGTGAACTCTGGAGCTGACGGCGGGCGGAGGGCGCCCCCTGCAGGACGTTGTTTCTCAGTCGCTGGGCGGTGCTCGGAGGGGTCCTGAGTCCCTGAGCAGCGACCAAACGCCGCCTCGTCCTCGGAGCGCCTGGTCCAGAGAGCTCGGCTGGGCTTCCCCGCTCGCCCGTCCTGGGGCCGGCAACGCAGGCTGGGGCTCGTGCAGCCTTCCGCGCACCGCTGGCCTGCTGCAAGGGGAGACACGCAAGCTGCATCCCCACGCTGCCACGTCGAGTCAGGTTCAGCAAAAGCCAAACACTGCAGCAAAGACCGGGGCCTCCCGCCTGCTGGGACCCCCTTGTCGAGCTCCCCACGTCTCGTGAACCGGCTCTGCAGTGAACTGTTTGTTGCGGGGAGCAGCGGTCTGAGTGCACTTTATTTGTGGTAAGCTGCATTTCCTGCAGCGGCCCAGGGCACCCGTGCAGCCCAGGGGGCCTAGCCAGAGCTTCCCCCCTCCTTGAAGCTCACATGCCATTGCCGCCCTGCGATCCCGAGGAGGGCAGCTGGGTCCCAAAGCGGGTTGTGCTGCAGGAGCCAAAAGCAAAAGCCCCTTTAAATGAGAGCCATGGGGCCGTCCCCCAAGCAAGCGAGCGCCCGCACTGCAGCGAGGAGTTAGACCAGGGTCACCCCTGCCCCCGCCAGCCCCCACGGCACCCTGCTGGGCTGAGCGCGTCTCCTGTCTTGACCAAAGCCACCGCACTGGGGTGTCCCGCTGAGGAGAACGCCCTGCGGGCTGCGCTGCTACCGAGGCAGGGGCTGGGGAACTCGCGCACTGGCCCCAGGAAGTCGCGATGAGCTTACTGAGGAAGGGATCCAAATGTCGGCAGTGGGTGAAGAGGGAGTGAGAGGGGCTGGCAGCGGGGCACTGCCCTGGACGCTGTGCCCTGCTGGCCATGGGCCAGGAAGGTGGAGGAAGGCAGGACAGGCCGGGGAGCGGGGGTGGTGTCAGAGTGGGGAGGGACATGGCTGGACAGGAAAGCCGGGGAGGAGAGGGGGGGCGGGGGCTGGGCCGCAGGGTCCCTCTCCCGCTGGCTGCCCAGCTCAGCTGCGGGTGCACTGCTCCTGCAGGGGTGGGGCTGGGGGCTCCCCACGTCCTGAGGGGCTGGGGCCTCTGAGCACGTGCGGCTGTTACGGGGACCGCAGCAGGAAGTGGGGCCGGGAAGGGCTGTGCATGGGGTGGCTAGTGTGGAGGTGAATGGGAGAGACCAGAGGAGCATGCGGCGGGGCCTGGCGCAGGCCGCACTCAGACCCCTGCCTCGGGGCACCGCGTTGAGCACCAGAGCTGGTCTCTGGCCTGGCAGCAGGAGGCTGCAGTGAGCGCTCGCCCAGTGGCAATAAGCTCTTACCCCAGGGTTTCCATGGCAGCCCCGGGGGTGGGGGGAGCTTTTCCTTCCCAGCCAGGCCCCCTGCACTAAGCCAAGGGCCCTGCACCGGGGCAGTCCCGCCGGGATGGCAGCGGTGGGGTTCGTTACACGGGGCTGCGCGCGGCCGCGGCGGAATGACAGCAGAGCGCGGGAAGGGACATGGGGCCGGGTGGCAGATCTCTCTGCCCGGCGGTTCCCAGCCCTGGGGCCGGCAGCCCCCCAAGATGTGTGTAGATAAAGTTGTGTATTTATTAAGCTTGGTGTTGATGTTCTGAAGCTGCGTCCTGGCTGTCTGGCTTGCGGCAGGGAAGCCGCGTTGTGCGTGGTGGTTGTGGGGGAGGGGGGCGGGCTGACTGGCTGTGCCTGGGCTGTCCTGGGGGGGGGGGGGCAGGGCAGGAGTCCGCTCTGGGGCTAGTCGAACATTGTCCCTGCGCTGTGCTGGCCCGTTCCCACCCCACAGCCTCCCCGGGCAAGCATTAAAGACAGTGCTGTGCGCTCAGGCGTCGTTTCTCTTTAACGGGGGTGGGGGGGTCCTGCAGCTGCTGGCTGGCGGCTACTTGGGCCCCGGGCTGGCCGTGTTCTGGGGTCATGCCAGGCACGACACTGCCCCAGTCCAGCTCACGGCAGGCGTTCGTGTGCCGGTGAGGCGGGGTGCAGGAGAGCCCCAGGCTGGCCCTGCTGGGAGAAGGCTCTGGGCCTGGGACTCACCTGCTAAGGGACTGTGGGAGGGGGCTGGCTCCCGGCGGGGAAGGGGGGCAGCAGTGCTGCCCCTCACCCCTACCCGCTGCTGCCGTGCCAGCCAGGCCCCTCCCCGCGCTCGCGCCGCTCTCGCGGCTTCACCCCCCCGGACTCATTTCCAGAAATGGATTTCCTCCCACAAGGGCTGGGGTGTAAAAGCCTCAGCTGAGCGGGCTGGAGCTCACTGCTCGCCAGGGGCTTCCTGAGAGCATGGATTAGCTGCTGCCTCGCTCTGCCGCTCCCGCCAGTCACCCCGTCCCCACCCGGCATGAGCCGGCGCTCTGGGGCTGGAGGATGGAGAGCTGGGCCCTGAAGGCGGCCGGGGTAAGTCCTGCTCGCTCTGGGGCATCCCTCCCTTGTCTAGAGAGGCAGGAAGCGCCCAGGGCCGGTGCAGACTGGCTGGGGGGAAGTGGGGGAGCCCAGGAGGTCTGGCTGGGCTGAGCTGCCGCTGGGTATCGGAGTTGAGGGACCCAGGCAGTGGACACCTGGCGCCCCCAGGAGATTTGGGAAGTTTACAGGAAAACAGCTGAATTCAGTGCCCCAGGCAGGGCTGTAGAGCCCGGGGCCCTTCCAGGAAAGGGGAGACGGGAGGAGAGAAAATGAAAGTGGGGCGGGGGAGCCACCCACATGAGTTCATTCAGCCCGAGAGCCCTGGAGCGCGCTACAAACTAGGTACGCCAAGATCGCTTCCCCAGCCCGAAAACGCAGCCACCTCGGCTGCCCTGGGGTGGGATTTGAACAGTGCCCACCACGGAGACGGGCGGCAGCGAAAGCCGAGCCTGCTGTCGTGTGTCAGGCAGGGGCTGTGTCCACCCCGGTGTGTGCCCAGCACCCAGCCGCCCTGCCCCAGCTGCTGCGTGCCCACGGGTCACATGCCACTCTAGGAGCCGGTGAGGTGATGGGATGTCTTGGGGGCAGAGTCCTGCGCTGACAGCCGGAGCAAGGGGGCTGTGCTGGGGGCGGTGCCCCTCCTGGGCGCCTGGCAGTCGGCTGCAGCGAGGGTTTGTGCACTGACTGGCCCCCGCAGGCTGGCTCAGCAGGAGGGGCCGACATCACTCCGCACCCGGGGGGCGGGTCGCCTGGTCAGGGGGCTGATGCGCTTCCCCTTCTGGGCCTGCGGAGCCTGGGGGCCGCTCTGGGCTCCCTTGTCTGGGGCTGGGGAGGGAAACAGCCGGCTCTGCCCCTCGGGCTGCCTGCGCGTAGGAAGCTGGCTGGGGACTATCACTCCCCAGGGTGCCTCTGTCCAGCCCCTTCTTGGGTGACAGGGCCTGGGCCCCCCAGCTGCATGTCCCGGCCTGGAGCCCCCTCCCCGCTCGTGCCTGCAGCCAACCCTGACCCCAGCCAGCTCCACTTTGTGCCCAGGGCCCACGGTCCTAGAGCCGGGGACAAGGGCTGCCCGGCCTGGAAGGGCTGTTCTGGGGGAAGGACGCTCCAGGCCCCTTCCATGGCCCCGCTCCCCACCTCCACCCAGCCCTGCTTCAGCCACTTGCTTCCCTGGCTCCCCGCTGGGCCGGCCCAGCTCCCCTCTCCACAGCGCTCTGCCCCACGGGACCGGGGAGGAGAGCAGGAGCCCACCTCCCTACCAGCCTCGGACGGGCCCCAGCTCGGCTCATTCATGGGCACATGCGGGCACCCAGCGGGGCAACGAGCCGGCTGGTGTCACAGGACAAGGCCAGCTGCAGCTGGCAGTAAAAGCTCCATCGTCAGCAGGGAGCTGAGGAGAGGTTCCCCTGGCGGGCAGAGCGGGGGCACTCGCTGGGGGGCCGGGGGCTGCCACTGCCGGCGGTGGGCTGAGCGCTCAGGCCAGTGCCTTCCGCTGGAGCAGCACCTAGGGGTGAGGGAGTGGGGAGTGCGAGGGGGTGTGGGGCTGCAAGGCCACAGGGGGGCAGGCGAGGGAGCATGGCCAGGGCATGGGGCTCCTCTCGACAGCCCCGTGTCAGGTACAGCTGGCGGGGGAGCGGGCCCGAGGCATGTTCCCCGGGGGACACGCAGGTCGTGGGCGCAGCAGCAGCTGCCTGGGGGACAGTCGCCCCTTGACTCAGCGGGGGGGGGGGAGGGGGGGGGAGGAAGGGCCCCAGCCAGGAGCTGGGCCTGGAGCTATGCAAATGGCTGAGTTCAGGGGCAGGTTCCAGCCCAGCTGGGACAGACTGAAGAGAAAAGGCTGCAGCCCTTCAATGGGGTCTGTCTTCCCCCGGACTCCCCTGGGCCGGGCCAGGAGCGCCAGGAATCCCACCCAGGCCGGCAGCCCCTTTGTGGAGTGGGCGAGGGCCTGTCTGGGGCTAAGGGCAGCCCCTGCCATGGCTCGGGGGTGGGGGGAGGCTCTCGAGAGATGGGCACCCCGCAGCGCGTGGGCGAGCGCAGGGAACTGCCCACCCGGGCCAGGGGGTCGATGCTGGCCCAGCTGGGGCCTGTGCTCCGCCGCCATGTCCAGGCCTGGAGCAGCGAGGCACTAGTGGGGGGGTGGATGGAGGCGTCTCCTCCCCAGCCAGCCACCCCGAGGCCTGGGCTGCAAGCGGCCAGGCCCGTCCCAGCTGCCCCTGCCCCGGGTGTGTGACAACACACAGGTACCAGGCTCTGGGGGGCAGGCGTGTGGCCTTGGCCTGGGGGAGGGCTCCCCCCTCCCTGGGGCCAGGGGCCGTGGCTGCAGAGGGGGCTCCGAGGAGGAAAGGAGCCAGGGCCAGAGCCCATGGGTTGGCCCCACACCCAGTGCTGGAGTGTGGCCTGCTGCCCCACTCGAGCCCCTCAGGGAGCTGGGGGTCAGCACTGTGGAGCTGTCTGCAGTGCCTGGACCCCCCCCCCCAACGCACCGGGCACTGCACACACCCCACGAAGCTGCCGACCCCCACGCATCCACACGGAGGGTTTGGTGACAGTCGGTCTTTGGGGATGAGGGTTTGTGTGTGTGCTCGTGGGGGGGGGGCTGCATGTGCGTGTGTGTGTGTGCACGTTCGTGTGTGTTTGTGTGTGTCTGCGCTCGTGGGGGGGCTGCATGTGCGTGTGTGTGTGTGCACGTTCGTGTGTGTGTGTGTGTGTGTGTGTGCGCTCATGGGGGGGGCTGCATGTGCGTGTGTCCATTTCTCTGTGTGTGTGTGTGCGTGTGTGTGTGTGTGTGTGTGCGCGCGTGGCCTGCAGCTGGCCTTGTCCTGTGCCACGGGGAGACTTCCCAGTGGTCTGGTGCCCCGCAGAGGGGCCGGCCCAGCCCCTGGCTGGGGCCCCGTGGCCTGCCCCTCCCGGTGGGGCTGGGGGGTGGGGCGCGCCCCCGTTCAGCCTGGCCCGTGGCTCCGGAGGTGACTGTGCAGCCCTGACCTACTTGGGCGGCACGTACTCCATGCGATACCATCACAGGCGAGGGGAGGGGCCGGGGCCGGGCCCGGCTTCCTCTCGGTGAAAATCACCTCACCCCATGGCGGAGATGAGGCAGGAGAGACTGACGTGGACCCCCGGCTGCCCCACGCGGCCCCCGGCCCGGCAGAGCCGCTCACGGGGCGTCGGAGAATCGGCCTTGTCCTGGCGACCCCAGCCCCAGCGGGAATGGACAGATCAGGGGTCCGCCCGGGCTAACGGCCGCTGATGAACGGCTCCTCCGGGACCGGGTCTAGTTCTCTGTTTACAGCCCAGCCTGGGCCCGGTTGGCGCTCGCTGAGGCTGGCTCCGGACTGCCCCGCGCAGCGCGGCCTGGCCCCAGACTCCAGGGCTGGGTGGAGCAGGGTGGCTGGAGTGAAGGAGCCGCCGGACACCCAGCTCAGGCTGGCGCGGGGCCGGGCTCATGCTGCTGAGGTGCTGAGTTCAGCGCAGGGGCCCCGGGACACCTCCCCGATGCTGGGGCTGCAGGACCCTGCCTTGGGCCTGTGTGACCGGCCCTGCCACCTGCTCGCTCCAGGACTTGCCCTAAACCCGGGCTCCTCCCGGCGCCCCGGGCCCGGCTGGGCATCCCTGGGCTCTCGCAGGGGCTGTGGCACCAGTGGGCTGGACCCCTGAGCGCTGAGGCCTTGGCGCTGATCCCTGATGCCGTGGGCATCGCGTGGGCCTGCGGGAGGGGCAGCTGGCGCTGCAGGGGGCTGATTCCACCCCCGGGCATGGGAGCATCCCGCCCCGTACGCCTGTACCCTGCCATGCCAGGGAGCCGGCTGCTGCCAGGCCATACACAGTCCTGGGGATGGGGCCCAGGCACTCTGCCGGGCTCCCAGTGGAAAGCAGGCTGCTCGTGGCCTGGCCTGGCCCAGCCCCTGCTCCCTGTGACACCCCACGGAGGCGGGTGGGTCTGGGTTCGGCCAAGGGGGCAGCGCTGGAGGCCCAGGAGGGCGGTAGCGTCCCGTCTGCACAGGATCCTTCGGGGCCGTGGCAGCGAGGGTGGGGCCCTGCTGCCAGCCGGCGCGCCCTGGCTGGGCCGGGAGCCCCACTTCCGCTCTGCTGAGCCGCCTGGTGCCATTCGCCCAGTGCCCGCCGATTCCTAGGAACGCGGTGAGCTCAGAGCCACTTACAGGAACAACTGAACCAGGCTGCTTATGCAACACTTCTCGGTGCCCTTTCAGTGCTAACCACACGCCCCGGTTCTCCTCCTTTACCAGAAGCTGTACCCACGGCAGGGGCCCGGCCTGAGGTCGCCCCTGCTTCCGGCCACGCACCTCTGCACCCAGTGTTCCCTGCAGCGCCGGCGAGAGAGGCCCCCAGAGGCGGCTCTGTGCAAATACCACACAGCAAGCGGCGTCAGCCGGGGAAAATACCCAGCGGGGCTGGCAGGGGGCATTCCCAGGGGGAGGGGGCTGAGTTCTCCGGTGGGTTAGTCACGCAGTGCGCTGCACAGCCGCCCTGCCGGGAAGGGCTCCTCGGTGACAGCTCCTAGCGGGGCTGTGCGGCCCCCTGCCCGGCCTGGCTCTGCCCGTGGTGCTGGGGGTGTGGGGGGAGCACTGTCTGAGAACATGCTCTGGGTCCGCTGCGGTGCTGCTGGCCCCAGCAGTGTGGCCAGCCTGGGTGATTTTAGCACGCGGCTCATGTTATTTGGTGTGGTCTTAAAGCTCCAGCTCCTGGAGTCAAGTGACTGCTGAGCAGCCCGCCTGTCAGTAACAAACCCAGCAAGTGTCCTGCCCCCCCTGGGTGTGGGGCAGCGCTCGGGAACCAGCCCCAAACACGGGCCACAGCTGCAGCAGGGACGTTTCAATCAAACTCAGGCCCCCAACCCAGCGGGGCTCATGGATCAGCCATGGCCCCAGCCTGGCTTGCTCCCCTGACTCCCTGAGCGGGGCCCTGCTAGAACACAGCTCAGCTGGCCCTGCAGCGGGATCAGGCGCTGCGTTTGGCAGCACCCAGGCTGACAGGCAGGGCCAGCCTGGGGGTGGGTAAGGGTGGCTGGGTGGGACCGTGGGAGCCGCGATGCACGGGCTCCCTCTAGCGGAGGAGCTGGGCACCCTCACCTAAGCCAAGTCGGTTTGGTTTCAAAGGCTGATCTTACTACTGGTGCCACAGCACCAGCTGTGCTCAGCCTCCCCCCCCCCTCCCCCCCCCATTATAGCAGCCCGTGCACTGACCCTTCGTGAGAGACAGTCCCTGCCCCAAAGCACTGAGGCGGACAAAGGGTGGGAGGGGAAACTGAGGCACAGGGTGCCGATGGTCCCAAGGTGACTTGCCCAGCGTCACCCAGCAGGTGTGGCAGGGCCAAGACTAGTGCCTAGGCCCCCTCAGTCCCAGGCCCCTGCCCTCCCCACTGGACCATGTTCCCCCCTCGGGCATCTGACTCCCGCACTGCAGTGGGGGATGCTCCAAGGGTCCTTCTGGTTGAACCTCCCCCAGGCTCTGGTGCACCGGGCTCACCCGGAGGGCATGTGGGCTCCGGGGGGGGGATGAGGCAGTGGGCTCCGGGTGGCCTGTCCCCCCCTCCACGTTCGCTGCAGGGCTGGGCGCTAGCTGCAAACGTCAAACCAGTGCCAGCGAAGGAGGTTGGCGGACGGCTCCGTCTGCGAGCTCAGGCCCGGCTGCTGACGCTGCCCCGGGGCAGCCCCTCGGTTTTACCCCTGGTCTCCCGGGGGGCGCGGGGCTGGCGGATGCCGCAGCTGTGAGCCTGCTCCAGACCCTGGCAACGTTCCCCCCTCTGTCCCTAGGGCTTCCTGGCGGCGCTGCTGCTGACCGGCAGCGGGTTCCCGTTGCTGGGGACCCCGATGCCGCGAGCGGCCGGGACTGGCAGCGAGGCCAGGAGGACGAGGAGCCCGGCTGACTCTGCACTGGGGCGGCACAAGAGACACAGCTGTGCCGCCGACCGCCGCTGGTACCCGACAGCGCAGCGCTGCTGCCAGACGTGCCCGGCAGGTGAGGATCCCCCCACCCCAGGCCTGGCCCGACTCAGCGCTCTGCCCACCGCAGGGAGGCCGGCCCGTGAGCTGGGGAACTGAGGCCCGCGTTGGGTCAGCAGTTTGCTGGGGTTCCACAGGACCCAACTCGGGGCTCCCGGGGTCACTGCACGGGCCCCCCTCCCAGGAAAGGAATCGGGGGAGGGTGGCAGGGCATTGCTCCAACCGCCGGGGCGCGCAGGGGCTGCTCCTGGCCTGGGGGCACCCACCCAATCAGCCAAGCTGAGCCCCTGGGGCTCCCGGGCGACCCGCCCGCTCACCCCGCTGGTGTTGTTCGCAGGGAAGTTTATGACGGCTCCCTGCACGAGCCATGGCTCCGACACAGCCTGCGGGCACTGCCCGCCGGGCACCTACCTCTCCCTCCACAACCTGGAGCGGAAGTGTCGCAAGTGCTCCGAATGCCACACGCAAGGTAAGACGCTGGGCAGGACCCAGCCCCTCCCCACCCCACGGGCCGGGACCCTCGGGGGCAGGCGAAAGCCTGTGGGGCCTGGGCCCCCCTGGGAGGAGAAGCAGCCTCCCCACCCCTCCCTGTCCTGTGTTCAGCTTCCCAGATCGTGCTGAGGAATTGCACCGAGAGCAGCGACATCCAGTGTGGCTGTGGGCCGGCCACTTCCAGCATTGCGTGGACCACGCCTGCCAGGACTTCACCTGCCAGGAGTGCCAGCGGTGCAAGGGACGGGTCACCCTGCGCAACTGTGAGTGTCCGGAGCGCTGCCCCCACCGCCCGCCCCGCTGCCCCCCACGCTGCCTCCTGCTGCTGAACCCCAGCACTGCCCCCCGTCACGGAGCGCTCGGGCGAGGGTCTGGAACCGCTCCCTATGAAGCCAGTTAGGAGTCCAGGGGAAAGCGTCCTCTCTGTACACAGCCTGTCTCCAAGGCTAGGAGCTTTAGGGGTCCCCATTTACACCTTCCTGGGTCTGACCTCGAGCATTCAGCACCTTCTGCCCCTCTGTGCGCTTCCCCCAGCGAACCCGCCGGAGGGGGGCTCCTGTGGGAGCCAGAGGTCCTGCACCCCAATTCCACAGTCAGACGTGACTCTCAGCCAGCCAGTAAAACAGAGGTTTATTGGCTAACAGGTACCTGTCTAACACAGACCACACAGCGAACGTGAGCCCCTCAGCTGGATCCATTTTGGGGGAAGGGAGTCAGATAGCCCCTCTGCCCTTCCCTGCCTGACTCCAGCCAGCTTCAGACTGAGACTTCCTCATCCGTCCCTTCCCTGCATTCCTGTCTCTTTGTCTCCGTCGGGGCAGGAGGTCGGCTGACCTCTCTCCAACAGGTTCAGAGGTAGAGAGGTGGGGGGAAGGGTCAGGGCGTTGCCTGCTTGCTAACCCTGTCTCTGCTTTGCATCAGTGACACATCCTTATCCCTTCACATAGACACTTAAGAAATGCATAGGGGAAACTGAGGCACACACACAGTATTCCTACTTCGTCACACCCCTGTGCTGCTGTGCCCGCTCCACTGCCGCCCGCTGCCCCGCTGCCTGCACCCCACTGCCCCCCCGTGCGGCCGTGCCTGCCCTCCACCTGCCCCGCTGTCCCTCAAGCTGCCCCCTCAGGCTGCGCTGTGCCTGCCCCCCCCCCCCCACTGTGGCCTCAGGCCCTGGCCCAGCTGGCTGAGGGAGTGCTGCTCACTGGTGGCAGCACATTCACTGCAGTCTCCGACGCCCGCCGGGCCTGTGGCCCGTGCTAGGGGCAAGGAAACGGCTTTGCCTGGGTGAGCCCTTGGTGGTGTGAGCTCTGAGCCCGGGGTCTGAGCCAGCCGTGTCTAGCAGCACCCAGCCCCGGCCAGCTGACGGCAAACACCCCTCTACATCCCCGGTGTGTGTGTGGGGGGGGGCGCCCCAGAGACCCCTGCCACCCGCTCAACCGCTGCTGTGCCAGCTCTCCTGGGCCTGCCCTGCCAGCCCTCCGCTGCCCTGGGCTCCCGCCAACTGATCCGTGCCATGAGACCGGGCACTGGCGGAAGAACCCCCAGGACACCCCCCCGCCCGCTGCGAGAACCCCCAGGACACCCCCCCTCCCGCCCGCTGCGAGAACCCCCAGGACATCCCCCTCCCGCCCGCTGCGAGAACCCCCAGGACACCCCCCCTCCCGCCCACTGCGAGAACCCCCAGGACACCCCCCCCCTCCCGCCCGCTGCGAGAACCCCCAGGACACCCCCCTCCCGCCCGCTGTGAGAACCCCCAGGACACCCCCCTCCCGCCCGCTGCGAGAACCCCCAGGACACCCCCCTCCCGCCCGCTGCGAGAACCCCCAGGACACCCCCCCTCCCGCCCGCTGCGAGAACCCCCAGGACATCCCCCTCCCGCCCGCTGCGAGAACCCCCAGGACACCCCCCTCCCGCCCGCTGCGAGAACCCCCAGGACACCCCCCCTCCCGCCCGCTGCGAGAACCCCCAGGACATCCCCCTCCCGCCCGCTGCGAGAACCCCCAGGACATCCCCCTCCCGCCCGCTGCGAGAACCCCCAGGACACCCCCCTTCCCGCCCGCTGTGAAAACCCCCCGGACACCCCCCTTCCCGCCCGCTGTGAGAACCCCCAGGACACCCCCCTCCCGCCCGCTGCGAAACCCCCCCGGACACCCCCCTTCCCGCCCGCTGCGAGAACCCCCAGGACACCCCCCTCCCGCCCGCTGCGAGAACCCCCAGGACACCCCCCCTCCCACCCGCTGCGAAACCCCCCAGGACATCCCCCTCCCGCCCGCTGCGAGAACCCCCAGGACACCCCCCTCCCGCCCGCTGCGAGAACCCCCAGGACACCCCCCTTCCCGCCCGCTGTGAAAACCCCCCGGACACCCCCCTTCCCGCCCACTGTGAGAATCCCCAGGACACCCCCCCTCCCGCCCGCTGCGAGAACCCCCCGGACATCCCCCTCCCGCCCGCTGTGAGAACCCCCAGGACACCCCCCTCCCGCCTGCTGCGAGAACCCCCCGGACACCCCCCCTCCCGCCCGCTGCGAGAACCCCCAGGACATCCCCCTCCCGCCCGCTGCGAGAACCCCCAGGACACCCCCCTCCCGCCCGCTGCGAGAACCCCCCGGACACCCCCCCTCCCGCCCGCTGCGAGAATCCCCAGGACCCCCCCTCCCGCCCGCTGCGAGAACCCCCCGGACACCCCCCCTCCCGCCCGCTGCGAGAATCCCCAGGACCCCCCCCCTCTGGCCAGCGCGAGAACCCCCAGGACCCCCCCCCCCCCTCTGGCCAGCGCGAGCTCTGTCAATGTCTTTCAGGTTCAGCAAAGGAGGACGCCCGGTGCGGGGGCTGCCAGCCTGGCTTCTACCTGGAGGGCAGCGAGTGCCGAGCCTGTGCCACGTAACTACCCGGGGCTTTCTTGGTTTGCTCCCCCGTTAGACCCCCATCCACTCACCTGGGGTGCAGCTAAACCTGGGACCCGCAGCTCTGGCCCCCGCCCCTGGCAGGGCCCGATAGGCTGGGGGGGCAGGGCAGGGCCTGTGCTGGACTCTGAGCTCCCGTGACACCCTCCCGGGGGATTTGCAGGGCAGTTCACCCGGGCGAGCTCCGGGCCCTGGCGCGCTCCGCCAGGCAGGATGCTAGTTATGAGCCCCAGACGTTCGCCCGGCTGGTTTGTCAGCAAACGGGCTGGGAAGGGCCTGGGGGGCGATGCTCCCCTGCACCGGTTCGGTTGTCCCGTCCGAGAGCGGACGCACCCTCGGGCGACCGGCTGACCACCCCCACGGCCCCTAGCAAACGCCACCCAGCGGAGCCCGCGTGTGCCAACCTGGGCGCCATGTGCAGACACCAGGCTGACGGGCTGGAGACCCGAGACAAGGGCCCCACTCCAGATAACGTTGGGCTTGCTCCTGATTAACCTTGGTCTGGGCTCGGAGTGGCCACACAGGGAGCTGCCCAGGCACAGCTAGTCCACGTGCCAGTCACTGTCTGGTGTGGGGCACTGGGGGCACGGGACGGGATCTCCGCAGCAGCCCGTGGAACGGGGCAGGACACTGGCCCCGACAGCCACACCGCCCAAGACGCCGGCTCTCCCAGCGCTGTGGGGACAGACGGGTTAGATGCCCACTGTCTCTCTCCCTCCCACGCTCTCCTCCGCAGCCAGAGCCCCGAGAGGTGCGGCGAAGGGTGCGGCCAGCCGTGTGGTGGCAGCAGCCAAGGTAGGAGGGGTGTGTGTGTGTGTGTGTGGGGGGAGTGCTGTGCCCAGGCACTGGTCATAGCAGGGGGCGGGCGCTGGCCCAGACGGTGCTCCAGGGGCTGCGGGCTCTGCCTGGCGTGCCGGGGTGAACGTGGGTCTACTCGGGGGGTGGGGGGCTTGGGGCGGGCAGCGCGGGGATCCAGCGCTCGCGGGCGGCCCTGCCTCCTTGCCCCATTGCCGTACCGAGCGCCTGGAACCCGCCTGCGCTCGCCGGGGTAACGGCCCTGGGGCCCCTGAGCCGGGCAGCTCCGTGTGCGGCGTCCCGGCTGCGGGGAGTGAGCTGTGGCCAGGCTGAACTCCGGCGCTGCTGGGCAACGGGAGGAGAGGGCCTGGCCTGGCGCAGGGGGGAGGCGAGCGGAGCGTAACGCAGGCCCCTGACTGGCCCCTCTCCTGCCTCTGTTCCAGGCTTCGGGCTGGAGTACGTTCTGCTGGGCCTCACGGGGCCCCTCTTCCTGGGCGCGCTCTTCATCTACCACCGGAGGAAGACCATCGGCAGGACTTCCCCAGCCGCCGGTAACCCTCCCGCGACGGCCTAGCCTCGGCCTCCCCTCGGGGTCGCC
Source organism: Sternotherus odoratus (assembly GCA_032164245.1). Lineage (NCBI taxonomy): Eukaryota > Metazoa > Chordata > Testudines > Kinosternidae > Sternotherus > Sternotherus odoratus. The sequence continues at coordinate 1,200,501 of JAVMKO010000018.1, forward strand.
CCGGCGGGGCTAAAGGAGCCACCGTGCTCAGAGCACAGGCCCCTGACTAACGGCTCCGTTTCTCCCGGCAGGTGAGGCCGCAGCAGCTAAGGACTCGATGCTGCAACAGGTGAGAGCCCAGCACGGGCACACGGGATCGGGCCTGGGCCTGACACTCGGCCCCTGCATGCCGCGAGCTCCCTCTGCCCCACAGCCCCCCCACATGCTGCTTGGGGCGGGTGTGGCTGCGGCCTGGAGCCGGGGGGGCATTTGCAGCTGTTTATGGCTTGTTCCGCTCCAGGTGAAGGCCCTGCAGGCTGGTCATGGGCACTAGGAGATGAGTTTGAGGGGTCTCAGCTAGTTCCCAGTGAACAGGTGCCAGCCCCACGCCCCTCACTGGCAGCCTCAGCAGAGGGGCTGAGGGGCAGAGGCGGGTTCTCCGTCCTCTTTCAGAGCAACTCAAGCGGGCCCAGGATGTCTGCCCAGCCAGGAAATTCCTCCTACGCCCCCGGCCCACTCGGCAGACTTCCCTTCTGCCCGGCCGCGCCAGGCTGCTGGCTCCTCTCCCCCTCGCAAACGGCGGCTTCTTCCCGTTGCAGGCCCCGGCGTGTCTGCCTGGCGCCACAGAACAGCCCCTGGAGTCGCAGGCTTTGCTCCACCTTCAGGTGACGGAGGCCTCGCAGATGAGCGGCAACGCCTGTCCAGTCAGGCCCCTCCGCAGCCAGGACACCTGGGAGTCGCCCGCCGAGCCGCAGGACGCAGCAGGTGAGCCCCGCCCGGCGCTGCAGAAAGGGGCACACGCAGCCAGCCCGCCGGCGTGCCGACATCCAAGCCCCCTGCCCTGGGCCTGGGCAGCTCCTCCCTGCCCCCCCCCTCCGGCCCCTTCTCTGCTTTGCTGCCGGGCGCTGCTGACGCTCTGTCCCGCCGTCCCGCAGGGCCCCTCCCCGGCGTCCTCCCGCAGGGCAGCCGGCTGTACGCCATCATCAACACGGTGCCCGTGCGGCGCTGGAGGGAGTTCATGCGGGTGCTGGAGCTGCCCGACGGCGAGATCGAGGTGGTGGAGCTGGAGTTCGCCCACGTGCGGGACCAGCAGTACGAGATGCTGAAGCGGTGGGCCCAGGGGCAGCACGCCACGCTGGAGTCCGTCTTCGCCGCGCTCGAGCGCATGGAGCTGGCCGGCTGCGCCGAGGAGCTGAGGCAGCGGCTGCAGAGGTGCCCGTGAGCCTGACGCTGCCAGCCCGGGCTGGCTCCCCCGGCTCCCCTCCATCGACCCTGACTTGGGAGGGGACGGGGACGGCCTCACCCAGCCTGTCGCTGCGGACGGGGCCTGCCGTGGCCTGGCGCTTGGAGGAGCATTGTCAGCGGGGAGCTGCGTCCGGGCCCCAGGTCCCTCAGCGCCCAAGCAGTGCGGGGCCCAGGGCCGGCGAAGGCGCATGCCGTTCCGGGGACACAGCAGGCATCACCCTCCCTCCCCTTGTGAGAAGAGCCTGCGTGTGCCACCTGGCTTCCCATCTCAGCCTGCCAGGAGCCGGGTGTGAGGGAGCAGTGGGGGGTGGGGAATGCACCCCCGGAGCAGCAGACTTGGTGCTGGCAGCGGAAGGACACTCTCAGCATCGCTGCCTCTGTGCTTCTCTCAGCCGGGCTCCATTTCCAACCGGGCCTGTCCAGGGCTGGGGGGCAGAGCTCCCGCCCCACAGGACGCAGGCCCTGGAGAGCCCTCTGGGCCTTCCCCGGCTGGGCCCAGGGGCAGGACCTCTCCCGGACCCCGGCTTTCCCTCTGAAGGGGCATCGGGGGCTGGATGGAAAAAACCCTCCCCCGTCCTGCTGGGTTTACAGACTAAACCCTGCTCAGCCGGCTCCAGGAGCCGGGCCTGGCGCGTCCCCCCCCCCCGGTTCACTTGAAGCAGCCACAGCTCGGTGGAGCACCCGGAGCAGCGCGGGGGGCTGGGGGTGGGCTGCAGGCCAGAGCCCAGGGGGCTGAACACCTGCTCTTAGCTCAGTGCCAACTCTCACCGCTTCCTAGATCCACTGGCCAAGGAAGGGAGCGGGTCTCCAGGCAGGGCAGGGCCTTGGGCCCGTCAGCTCACCGCCCGGCCCGATCTCCCCCTGCGGGATGCTGCTGACCTGTGGCAGGAGCTCCCCGGGGTGCCAGCAAAGGAAGGGGCTCAGGAGCCAGGCAGATCCCATCCTGATTGCACTAGCATAGGGGTGACTCTGGTGCTCCCTACGGGCTCGGCATCCCCCGGGGGCCACACTGCCCATCCCCAGGCCCCTCGCCGGCTCTCAGCCAGCCCAGGGAGACAGCAGCTTGCTCCAGCTGGCAGCCTCGCTCCAGGGCTTGCTGGCTCTGCTGAAAAGGGCACTTTGTGTACATGCCAAACCCAGGAAGAAAAGGCGAACAACCAAAACTGCTGCTCCCCCCGCCCCCCCGAAACAACCATCCTCTGGCCCAGCGCCTTCGAGGGCAGGGAGGCTGGGGGCACGGCCGGGGAGACCTGCCTGGCTGTCTCCAAGAGTCACCCATCACCTGGGCGCCTTTAAAAGCAGCCTGGCTCCATTCCTGCCACCTGGGGCAGGTTTTCCAGTCCCTGTGGCCGGCTCAGCTGTGAGCGGGTTGCCCAGGCCCCCTGGGGAGACTGGGGGGGGGAGCTCTGGACCAGTAAGTATTGTTACTTAGCTTCGGTAGACATTTTATGTCAATTATGTGTATGGCTGGCTCTGTCCTGCAGTAGCGGGGCAGACCCCCTGCGGGGCTCGGGCTGCCACGGGCCGGTGCCTCTTCCCAGCTGGGGCTCTCCCGGCTAGCTGAGGAGGCAAATTCATCCCTTATTTATACCTCACGTTGCCTTGCGGACACTGCTCTGTCGGTTACATGCCGCTGATCCCCCCCCTGCTGAGGATGCCCTGTCGGGGGCTCTGCTGGGGGCGGGGGACTCATGCTGACCCCCCGGGGGGTTGGAGACGTGGTGCCCGGGGTAGCCAGCCCCCTCCAGAGCAAGTCTCTGCTCCCTCTGGGCCTGGGACACAGGCTGGGGCTCTCCCCGGGGCCATAACTGACAATAAATCCGTGTGTTGTTGCTCAGCCTCACGAGTGGCTTTTCTTCTGGGGAATCTCCAGCCCCTGCGTGTTCCTGCCCTCGCCAGGGAATTTATTGGGGGCTGACGTAAGTCTTAAGTGACCAGATTGCAGGCCGAGCTGACCCCCAACCCGGGCAGGCCTCCCTGCGCTGCCAGGCTGTGCTCTGGTCAGGGGAGGAAGGGCGGGCAGCCCCCGAAGCTGGGGCCCTGGACACGCACCTCGGGGCCTGGCCGGGACCCACAGGAAGCTGCCCCCAGCCCGGGGACTGGAGGGGGAAGGGTGTCAATGGACGTCGGGTGTCAATGGACGTCCTATCGGCAGAGGCACTGACAGCCCATGACTCACTGGGCAGGCCGCTCACCGGCCCGCTCCAGGCATGGAAAGTCCCAGCGGCTTTACAGGGCTGGCGCCCACGCTCCGGCTGGCTGCAGGGTTACAGCTAGTGGGGGGGGGGGGCTTCCCACCCTGCCCAGGTGCCAGGCGAGGGTGACCAGGTGCCCCGATTTTATAGGGACCATCCTGATTTTTGGGTCTTTTTCTTATAAAGGCTCCTATTTCCCCCATCCCCCACCCCGTCCTGACGGTTCACACTTGCTGACGGGTCACCCTATGGCAGACTAAGCACAGCCCCATTGAGGGGAACCCAGGGCTTGGAGGGCAGGGCCCGGACCCACAGTGAGTGCTGGGGGCGGGGGTGAGGTTTGGTGGGTAGGCCCTGGGGAGTGGGGAGGGGAAGGTTGGGCAGGGGTTGGTGGGGGAGGGGGACGGGCGGGTTGGGAAGGGGTCAGAAGAGTGGCTGTTGGGGGGGGCGGGGGGGTGTGGCTGTCAGAGAGCTGGGACCAGCGCTGAGGCCTTGGGGGGGGGGGGGAGGGAGTAATTTCCTGGCCACCCTCTACAGCCTCTTGCCCGCGGCTTTAGTCTGGGCCGTGCTCTGACAGAGCCAGGGCAGTGCCCAGGCAGGCCCAGCATGGACGCAGGGGAGCCCCCAGGGCTTCTCAACAGGCCTCCCCCTTCCCTGCGGGGGGGGGAGAGGCTGCCCCAGGCTGGGGGGGGCACACTGCCGGCTGATGCTCGGCCCTGGGGCTGTGGGGGAAGCTGGGGGGCTGGTGTTCCGTGCCCAGGAGAGCAGGGGCCCGGCTGAGTGGCCAGCGCTCCCTGGGAGGAGCCCACAGACGGGAACAGGAAACGCCTGGAGGGGGGTAGGGCTTTATTGGTGAAGACGTAGAAGTTCTAGGTCAGAAACAAGCTGAAAATCTCCCTCTAGAAGCTCCAGGAAACACGTGACAAAAACGTACAGAAAACAGACCGACCCCCCCTCGCTCTAATGGCAACGGTGCCAACGCGGGAGCAGGGCTGGGCGTAATATGGCAGCTGGAGAAACGGCTCATCAGCCCGACAGGGGCACCGAGCTGTTTTTAACCACAACTTATCTTTTAAAATGTCCATTTTGCAAAATGACAATGACCCCCAAGCCTGGTCTATACGCCAGCATCTACAGCGCACCAAGAGAACATGGATTAGTAGAACTGACTCTCTCTACACCATTCGTAACCCTACACAGCCTCGTAGGATCTCCACCGGGACCGGGACAGTCGGGTTTCTGGGAACCAAGCGCCTGGCAGGGAATGCTGTTCCGTAGGAAGATGGCGGGAAGCGCTCATGTGGAACAGACCAGTCCGTCTATAGTCAGCCATATTTACAGTCACGGAGGAGTGTCTTTTGATCCCATACACGGCTACTTACTGACTCGGGTCACGTGTCAGTTCCACCTTTCCCATGCCCTAAAACTCTTTCAAGCTACGTTGTTTCTGGACGCGGGACCCCAGGGCGTTGCTAGGCAGGGACGGAGTTCTCTGCGATCGGTTAGTGGTTACACTTACTGTGTTTATTTCGTTAGGGGATGGACACTAGGCCGTTAAGTAGGAAATGAGGTTCAGCTGGTAGCGTCTGCAGTGGGACAGAGCAGCTGGCCCCTCCTCCACCTACTGACCAGCTCAGGGGAAGGAAGAAAGTTCACAAGAGGAGAGATGAGCAGTGAGCGCCTAATGCTTTGCTATATCCCCTTTCTTCAGGATGATTTGCCTTTGCCAGGGGGCAAGCTTGGTTTCATCGTACCCAAGAGTCCTTAGCTTTTCCGATTGCTCTTTCTCCTTCGCCTCCTCGTCTCGCTTCAATTTTTCTTGCTCTTTTCTGTTTAGAAAACAAACATGGGGGGGGGGGAGGGTTTGGTTTCAAAGCTCGGGCACCTGACACTGAACTGGTCGGGGTGGCGGGAGGGTATCAGGAAAACAAAGCACGCACTCCTGCTTCGTCTGGGCCTGCGGGGCACAGCGGCCTGGCCGGGAGTGAGCGTGCTGGGGTCTTAGCCTACGTGAGGAGGAATGGAGAAGCGGGACTCACCGTTTCTGCTCTCTGTGAAAACAAGGAGAAAGAAAATACAATTAGCTCCCTGCACTCCAGCAGTTGGGCAGCCCCCGCCGCGCCCAGCCCAGGGACAACTCACCGTTCCTCTTCCATCTTCTTCCGCAGGATCTCGCGCCTCCAGGCTGGCATGCTGGCCAAGCGAGCCTCTTCTTCCTTCTCCTGCAAGACAGCGAAAGGCGTTAAGGAGGCCCGTGAGCGCCTGCAGCGCCGGAGGGAGGGTGGCAGGGACAGGAGCTGACCGGACGGACGAGGCCGGAGGGTCCGTGAGCGCCTGCAGCGCCGGAGGGAGGGCGGCAGGGACAGGAGCTGACCGGACGGACGAGGCCGGAGGGCCCGTGAGCGCCTGCAGCGCCGGAGGGAGGGTGGCAGGGACAGGAGCTGACCGGACGGACGAGGCCGGAGGGCCCGTGAGCGCCTGCAGCGCCGGAGGGAGGGCGGCAGGGACAGGAGCTGACCGGACAGACGAGGCCGGAGGGCCCGTGAGCGCCTGCAGCGCCGGAGGGAGGGTGGCAGGGACAGGAGCTGACCGGACGGACGAGGCCGGAGGGCCCGTGAGCGCCTGCAGCGCCGGAGGGAGGGTGGCAGGGACAGGAGCTGACCGGACAGACGAGGCTGGAGGGCCCGTGAGCGCCTGCAGCGCCGGAGGGAGGGCGGCAGGGACAGGAGCTGACCGGATGGACGAGGCCGGAGGGCCCGTGAGCGCCTGCAGCGCCGGAGGGAGGGTGGCAGGGACAGGAGCTGACCGGACAGATGAGGCCGGAGGGCCCGTGAGCGCCTGCAGCGCCGGAGGGAGGGCGGCAGGGACAGGAGCTGACCGGACGGACGAGGCCGGAGGGCCCGTGAGCGCCTGCAGCGCCGGAGGGAGGGCGGCAGGGACAGGAGCTGACCGGACAGGCGAGGCCGGAGGGCCCGTGAGCGCCTGCAGTGCCGGAGGGAGGGTGGCAGGGACAGGAGCTGACCGGACGGACGAGGCCGGAGGGCCCGTGAGCGCCTGCAGTGCCGGAGGGAGGGCGGCAGGGACAGGAGCTGACCGGACGGACGAGGCTGCAGGACGCGTCTCACCTAGGCCGGCCCAATGGCGCTGGACTGGCCCATGCAGCAAAGAGAGGAGATGGCAGGTCGATCGGGCAGGCTGCCAAAGGGGGCGGGGGAATCCCGTGGCTCTCAGGTGGTGATGTGGCGTCGGGGGAGTTTGGGCAGAAGTGCCCCCATTGCCAAGGGCAGGAGAGAACCCCGAGGACACGTGGAAGGTTACAAAGAAGAGGCCGTGGCCCCCAGAAAGGAGGGTGCGCAGCTCACCCCAGGGCCCAGAGCAATGCAGAGCGAGGCACCACCACTGCCCCGATGCAGCAAGCCCTGAGCAGGGCTGAATTCCCAGGAGTCAGTGCCGAGCGGGACGTGGATCCGGGGCAGCAGAGGTTACTGCCTAAGAGCCAGGTACACACCCGGCTCCTCTGCTGGCCGGGAATTCCAGCTCCCCGCGCGCTCTCCATTGCTGCACTAGCGGGTGTGTCCGCAGCTCCTCGCCCGGCCTGCTAGGACACTTCTCAGGCCCAGCGGGGAGCGTCTCCCGGGACCACGGCAGGGGAAGGAGTGTGGGACTCAGGGGGTCGGGGGAGGATTGCTGCCGGCCGATCTCAGCACGGCTTGGCAGGGGAGCTCACACGTGGCCTTGATCGAACTGGTCCAGCCTAGGCCGTAGCCAGTGTAAGGTTCCCCGTGCCGTCCCCTGAACCCTGCCTCACCCTGGCTTGGCGAGCCCCTTGAAGCCGGGCGAGGTTAGTTCAGCAGCCTCCCTCGGGGCACTTGGTGGCTTTGCCGTTCGTGCCAGCCCAGGGGATGGTATTTTAGGGTTTGATGAGGGAATGGGACTAAAAGCACCCGCCTCCCCTGGGCCAACGGGACCGTCGCCCAGAGTTAGAGTTGACTGGGCAGGGCCTGGCCCGCTCTGCGTCCCAGGAGTGTGATCCCAGAGGCTGGGCTCCGCCGGCTTCAGCCAAGCGCTCAGAGAGGCGCCCGGGATGGGACCTAGTCGGGGGGGGGGGGGGCAGATTCTCCCAGATCTCCGTCTTCAGGCCTCTTCCCCCAGGGCACGCGGCGCTGGCTGCTGTCAGAGATGGCTCTCGCGGCGAGCCTATGTCCCTGCGTCCCAGTGCTGAGCCCCCAACCCAGCCACTCCCCGGCGACTGAAGACTGAACCAGGTCTGGCCTGGGACCCGTGCTGACTGCTTCTGGGGGTCTGACAGCCACGCAGGCAACACCAGAGCTCTCGGCACTGGAAGGCTGGGCCGGACTAACGCCACGTGGGATGTCCAGGTGAGGAGTCGTGTCCCGACTACCCCGGAGCGCCACAGTGGGAGGAGAGGCCGTGAGCTCTCGCCTGCACTAGCCCTCTGCCTCCCGGGCAGTGACCCGGCACGAGGGGTCACAGGAGCCGTCGAACCCTGGCCTGGTTACAAAGAGACCCCCCTGGGAGTCTGCCAGCCCCCCGGGTCGGCGCGAGCGCTTGGCTAATTCCTGGCTGGTGCTGGGAGAACAGCCCCACCCCCACCCCCACCCCCACCCCCACCCCCACCCCCCGGGGTTTTGGAACCAGGCGGGGCGGCCTCCCAAGCTGTGAAATGTGACTGCTGGCCTTAGAGGCGGATACATCCTGCCGCCTGCTCAGAGCTGGGGCCGCACTCAGGCTGGTTCCGATTTCATCTCTGTGTCTCCAGGAGATGGGGGCCGACACTGGCACCACTGGCGGCGGGATCAGACCCGCAGATGGGCGTTTCCGCACACCATGCTTGGATCACTCATCCCTGCTGTCTAGCTTGATTCCTGGCCCATGGAAGTTTGACCCCTCGGGGCTACTCCCGGGGCCGGGGGCTCCAGCCGCCTGTGTCAGCCGATGTGAGACTGGTCAGACACGGGGCTCCCCTTAGCAGGACCAGGCCCTGCCCTCGGCACCACGCCGCCCTGCTGCTCAACAGTGCGAGAGGACCGGCCTGCAGGGCTTCCCTGCTGCTGGGACAGGCCAGGGCTGCGAGCCCGGCAGAGCTACCGCGAAGGACTTTTATATGCACCCCCCACCTTTGTCTTTCTTTAAAGGTGACTGTTTTGATGCTGCAGGAGCCAGGCTGGGCTTCAGGCCACATTCACCGGGACCTCTGATAAGAGCTTCCTGGTCCTGTTCTTGGGTGTTTGCAGGACACTGGGCTTGGAACAGCCAGTGCCCCAGAGCAAGGTGTCGAGGGCACCAAATCCCACTGAAACAGCCACGACGCCCCCTTCCAAGAGCAGAGAGCTTTATTCCGTCAGCGGCACACGCAGCGGTAGGGAAGATGCAAAGCCCCCCCCTCCCTCCCCCCGCAAAGTAACCCTCGTTTCCAAATGTCTCTACAAGAACCACTCAGTCCTATCCCAGGCCAAGCCGTGCACATTCCACGAGGGCAGCCGCCGCCGTGGGAATCTTCCGAGAACAGTGTGGTCCAAGGGATCTGTCGTTTGACAGCGTCAAATGGATCCGGATAGTCTGGTTGCAGAATCATGCACTGGAGACCAATTAGTACAGCACTCGGCCAGTGCAGGGCACTGTGGCGCGTTCCTCCAGCTCGCCAGAGGAAGGACGGAGCTGCTCAGACCCGTTCCTACTCCCAAATCACCCGCTCCTCAGCTACAGGAAACACGAGCTAAAGAAACGTCTGTAAGGTGCAGAAAACTGGAGACAGCCCATGTCCCTGTCCCTTTGTCAGGGATCAGCTCTTCCTCCAGCTAATGCAGGACTCCAGGAAATGTACACACTGCTGGAGAGGAAAATCCATGGACCACCCCCTACCGAAAACCGCAAACAGCCACACCGTCACGTGAAACATGGTTATAGCCACACCCTGGGCAGGTCAGTCGGCAGGGAGCATCGGCTACGCAAGGGGAAGAAGAGGACGCTGTTGAGGCTGGGTTAAGATTAGCAGCCGTGTTAGTCTGGCCATGTGCAGGGAATTCAGGATTCAAGAAACCACCGCCGACTCTGGCACTAATCCTGCTGTTCTCATGCAAACCAAACTGCCACTGAGGTCACTGGAGCTGCTGCAGCCCATAGGAGTTCTGCCTGAGTAACGACGGCAGGATTGGGGCCCTTCTGAGGCTACTCACATGAACATTCAATTGTTTCTAGTCAGCGCCCCTCAGCTGCAGTGAAATCCTGTCATGGGTGCAGCCGGGGACTGTGCGTTTCCTTTGTCTGTTTTCGGGCTCTTCACGAAGGCTTCACAGAAAATGGTTCCAGGCCTCCCCATGAAGGTTTGTCTTGGGCTCGGACAGCTGTTGGAGTTCAGTTCAGTGTGGAAATACAATGGGGTCCTCAACTAATTAACTGAGCCAAAGCAGCCCTCGTCAAGTAGGTTTGATTGTCCCTTGCTGTCACTGCTTCTCAGCCAGCAAGTCCCTCTGGGAGATGGGCCAACCTCCCGCCCCGAAGAGGATCGCCTTTCCCTGCGCTGTGTGGGGCGAGGGCCCGGCTGCCCCCGCCTGCTCCGAACACGGGACACCGCTTGGGGCGAGCTCAGATATCAAACATCTCCGCCTCCTTCTCTTTCCAGAAGGAGAAGCTCCTGTCTATGTAGCGACAAATGTCCTCATTGCTGAACTCCCCGAGCTCGGAGACCAGCTGGATGGAGCTGTCCCTGCTCGCGGGGGCAGGGGCCAGGCCCAGGTCGCTGGGCGCTGGAGCGGGCGGTGGGACGTCACTGACTAAGCTCTGGGAGGATTCCTGATGGACCAGGTGTGGAGGCTGGGTTCCCGCTGGGAGCTCTGGTTCCGCAGCGGCCGCTTGCTCCAGCTCCAGGCTGTCCCCAAAGAACTCCTGTTTGAGATCTTCGAAGCCGTCCAGCCAGTCCCGGGTCCCGGCCTCGATCTCCTCCATCACCACCTTGTGGAAGTGGCGGATGAGCTCCCAGCTGTGGCTTCCCAGCCGGTCGAACATCTCGTAGCACAGAAGGTGGCGGAACTTCCTCTCCTCGCGGCTCAGGCTCATCTCCAGGAGCTGGAAGTAGCCCAGCATGAAGAGGTCCAGGCTCAGGCTGTCGTACTCCACGGGGGAGCCACAGACGTGCGGCAGGAAGTGCTCGGGCCAGTACAGCATGTTGGTGCGGCTCAGCCGGCGGATCTGCCGCGTGGGGACCTGGCTGATGATGCTTCTCCAGTGGGAGAGCAGCTTCCCCACCACCTGCCTTTGCTTCATGAAGTACAAGAGTCGGTCGTCCTCGCTGGGTTTCTTCCCGGGCGCCATGGGGAGCGGGGTGCTGCTATACGCCTGGGGCTCCTCACTGAACTCTGCGTCGAGCGTTTCGGGGAGTCCCGTTCTCCTCTTGGGGCGCGCGTGGCTAAGCGACTCAGTGAACGTCCACTTCTTCCAGTGCTCCAGGAAGAGGTAGACAATCCGCTCCTTCCGCATGTCGATGTAGTCCTGCACGCAGCTCAGCTCCGTCTGAACCGGGAGGCTCCTGGTCAGGTGGTCGGGGCTGAACAGGGCCTCCCCGAAAGGCTCTGTGGCTGCACTCTGTGCCTCTGCGTCCCTGGAGGGCCAGGGCCCTGCTTCGCCATAGGCCAAGGGAGCGTGCTCTCGTGTACGGGGTCCCTCTGCTGCAGCATCCTCGCTTAGTGCAGTGAACAGGTCGCTGCTCAGTATGTAATCCTCCTCCAGGATGGGCTCTCGGCCGGAGCTATAGGGCATGGTTCCCACAGGCAGGGACCTCTTCCGCTTGTACACTCTGCTGGACACCGCCTCCGGCAGCTGGCACTGCGTGTGCAACTCATAATTGGCCTTCAGGTTCTTCACCGACACACCACACTGCAGGATCTCCTTCTCCACCTCTTCCCGCGTGCAGCTGAAGGACTGCGACCTCCCGATGTTAGCAGGGCCCTCTTTTAGCGGTACTGCCTCGGGCGAGGTGCTCGCGGCCTGGCCCGGGTGCTCGGACGTCTCGGGGCTCACCATGTCGGCCAGGTTGACCGCCTTGCCCCCAAGCATAGCCAGGAGGATGGCCATGCTCTTTAGGAGAGTGGAGATCTTGCTGCACCAGGCCGGGAGGTCATCGGCTCGGCCTTGCATGCGCTTGGGGTTCGCCGTGAAATGCTCCTTTGCCAACGCGGCAGAGAGCGGCAGGAGCTGCTGCATTTCCTGCTCTAGCTGCTCCAGCTCCGTCTCCACCTTCTGAACTTTGTGCATCACTTGGAGGCTCTCGATTTGCTTCTCAATGCGGATGATGTCCTCCTCGGTCATCAGCTGCCCAAAGGGTCCCAGAATGCCATTGTGTGCATGGGAATACCTCCAGCCTTCGGGGTTGTAGTAACTCCCGGTCCCAAGCTAAGGCAGGGGGGAAAAAACATCCCTCAGGACAGCGCTCCACATCCTCCTGTCTCTGCACACGCTAGACTTTACATGTCCTTAGTGGTGTAATGGCAATGGGCAGGCTGGAAATACAGAGGGAGCAGACAAAGGCAGACGATACAGAGCGAACGGAGAGAGGCAACGAGGCTGGAGGAGGGAGCCTTGCTGTTTGCACTGCGCACGCTCTGCTGGAGAGAGAACTGTGCTAGGGATACGCTGGGGCTAGTTCCCGATGGAAGGATGCAGCAGCAGGTGCTTCCAGGAACCGCTCACTCATTACACCACTGAATGACCATGTAAGACATTTAAACCTGCAGTATCTTCTCCCCAGGAAATGGGAGGGGGGGGTATTTATAAACCTCCCCTTGGTCCTCATTTGAAAGTTGAAAATGGCAGCTCTGTCCCAGTGCCCAGCCTGGGCGATCATTGGTTTGGGTGGACACGAGGGAGCTTTCAGCTCAGGCAACAGGCGTAGCTTGTATTCGACAGCCCCGCGGGTGCTAAATACTGCAGTTTAAATGCATCTCAGAGCCCTGCAAAGAGCTCCGACTCATGCAGAATGCTTCAATTCATGCAGAACTCCACAGCAACCCCCCCATCCTAACGTGTCTGAAGGGACGCCAAGTCCCGTGTGAACAAGGCCCGTATTGCACGTCCGGAAGGAAAGCAGCTGGGGTCTGGGCTTCGGTCCTAACAAACTTTCCCATGGTGGGGGGAGCCACGGGGCGCTGTGGGATACCAATCCTCCCCACATTGCGGTGGGAATGTCACCCCAGGGGAGGGAGGGGCCCAGCCCCCCAGGGTCTGTCCAGCTAAGGCAGATGTTCATTCAGTTGTGGGGAGGGGGTCTTCCATCGCGCCAGGAGGTGTATTGCTGCTCATGCTACCAGGTGGACTCCTCCAGACAGACCCACTCTGAATGGGTCTCTCTTAGGCTCTGGAATCGTATCCGTCAGATCACCACCATACCTGAGCCCCTTCCATGTTAACGAGCCAATGAGGAGACGATGCTGTGAAACATCCACCATGTCTGCAAAGGTCTTAAGTACGGTTTGACCCTGATGCTTCCCCCTGGCCTCCCTGCCCAGTCTGTGGTTTCTACAAGCCCAGGCTGACGGGAGAGCAGGCGTCTCTCCAATCAGGGTTCAGCTCATCGCCATATTTGGGGTTGAGAAGGAATTTTCCTCCCGGCAGAATGACAGAGGCCTTGGGGATTTTCACCTTCTGTGACGGAGTAGAAATGCTCTTTACGGTTTCCTCTGAATCTTGTGTGAAGGTGTCCAGACCTGAAGCTGTAACTTGACCCCAGGGGGGGAAGGGAGGTCACCTGACCTGCCCTGGGAAGGAAAGACACAGGAATGCAGGGGTGTGGCTGGAGAGAGGAGTTAGTCTGGTTCTGGCTGGGGGCTGGCAAGGAGCTACAGGCAAGCTCTGCCTGGCTCTTGGGCCCCCAAAATAGACTCAGCGGAGGGGTCGCGTTTGCTCTACCTAGATTATGTTCCTGTCATCGAATAAACCTCTGTTTTACTGGCTGGCTGAGAGTCACGTCTGACTGTGGATTTGGGGTGCAGAATCCATGGGCTCCCCCAGGACCCCGCCCGGGTGGGCTCACTGGGGGAAGCGCACGGAGGGGCAGAAGGTGCTGAATGCTCCGAGGTCAGACCCAGGAAGGTTGAAGTGGGGACCCGTGAAGCTCCTAGCCTTGGAAACAGGCTGTGTACGGAGAGGGGACACTTCGCCCGGAATCCTAACTGGCTTCACAGGGAGCAAGTTCCAGACCCTCGCCCGGGCGCTCCGGGACACCGTCCTCTGCAGCGTGGGGCAGGGTCACTTGCTGGAGGATTCTCTGCACCCTGAAGTCTAAACCGTGATTTGAGGACTTCAGTGGCTCAGACATGGGTTAGGGGTTTATTACAGGAGGGGGTGGGTGAGATCAGACTAGATGATCATAACAGTCCCTTCTGACCTTAAAGTCTAGGAGTCTATGAGCAGCCGCTTGCTTGTCTCTGCTCTTGGACAAAGGGGTCACCCAGCCTGCGCGTGGGGCTGTCTCTTGTACTAACGTGCCCTGAGTGCGGGTGGCTCCTAGTGGCCCTGCTCTGGTTCTCCGGGGCATGCCAGCCAGCCTGGCCTTCCATGGCTCCCGTCTCTGCGGCCCCTGGGGAGCCGCACTCAAGAAGCAGCTTAGCAAAGACTGAGCGCTGGGGTGGCATCGCAAACCCTTCCTCCCACGGTAGGGCCAAAGACTGTCTGGGTGTGTCAGTAGTGAGCGCACACCTAGTGTGGCCGCTCGGGCTCTAGTGCAGCAGGGTGTGGGTGTGGACAGACCGACCGTGCTGCACAAGTGCACCGTGGCCTCCCGCTGTCGCAGCCTCACAGACGTGCCCACCGAGCGGTTCCCCCGGGCGTGAGCAAGGATGGCAGCGCCCAGCCCTTCACTGGCACCTGAACCTAACTGGGATCACTGGGCAGCTCGGCAGAGCGGGCGGGAGGCTCGTGTCTGGGGGTGGCCCCTTTGGGCCGAGGTGTGGGGAACCAGGCGGTCGAGTTGGACCCTGACCCCAGCACTCTCTAGTGTGTGGACGTGCAGCCGCTTTCTGGGCATGGCTGAGGAGAACACAAGACACGTTTCTGCAGGTGAAACACTGAACTCCGTCCAACTGGCCCAAGGGACGTTGGGGGTTAAACGGGGAGAGCCGCTGGGCTGTCTGCATTGCCTGAAGCCAGGAGATCACGTCGCAGGCTCTGCTGAGTCTCTACTAGCTGGTCACGCGATATGACTCCTGCTCGTTTAGCATTCTCGACACCGGGGCCGCTGCCTGGAACCAACCTGCCTGCGCCACGCCTTGAGGAGTGCCTCTCCCACAGGGCACCCTGCCAGCCGGGAGGGATGAGAGGTTTGCCTCCACCTGTCCAGAGGCCCAAGTCCTGCCCTGTGCAGCCCGGCTGGCCAAGGCTCGCTGGTTCCTGTGTTCCCCATCCCCCTGCCTGAGGCGCCCCGAGCCGCCGGGTCCAAGCCAAGGGCGGCGAGAGTAGCTTCCTCGGGCCCCTCACAGCACACGGCAGGGGATGGGCACAGCACACCGCACGGCAGCACTGGGAGCCCCCCCTCCCCTCCCCGTACCTTGCGCTTTTGCTCCTCCTCTTCCTGAATCTTCATCTGCAGCTTCCGCACCATCACCTGCCTCTTCCACTCGGGGATGGGCCGCCCCTGCTCGTCGTGGGTGGGGATCAGGCCCTCAATGTCCGGCTGGCTGGGCTGCCCCGAGGCCATGAGCGGCGAGTTGCCGTTGACAACCGGCTCGGGGGAGCTGGTGGCCCTGGGGCCGGCGGCTGCGTCGGGCGTGGTTGGGGGGGGCAGCGTCCTCGCGGGGGACAAGGAGGAAGCTGCAGCCTCTGGCTGGATGGCAGAAAGAGGAGGGGGCTTTAGTTCAGGGTGTGGGTGGCACAAGGAAGATGCTACGTGAGAGGGAGGGGAGCTCACGCCGCGAGGAGCCCCCCCTGCCCCCTGCGGGTTACGCTGACTCCTGGCCACAGTGCTCCGTGGGGAGGGGCGCAGGGATTGCGGGGGAAGCCTGCCATTGCCTGGGTTTTACACTGGAGGACAAGCCGGCTCAGGGCTCCCCGGGGAGTACTGGGCGCAGCGGCTGTGCCCCCGCCCGGGCGGCTCCCTGCTTACCGCGCACAGCGGATCACGCTACGTTTTGCCGAGGATCCCAGCGTGTGGTGACAATTGCAGCCAATCAAATTTGCCGCCCTTAATTAAAAAGCTAATCCGGTTCCTAGCCCAGCTCCCTCCCCCCCGCCAGAGACGATTGGCTGTGGGGCCCGAGAGGAGCGGGGCAGCCAGTCACCTACGTTGGTCCCCGCCTGGCCGCTGCCGGAGAAGACGGTGGTGAGGCCTTTGCTCTGCGGAGTCGGCTTGAGGCTCTTCCCCGCCTTGATCTCTGCCAGCAGCTCGGAGTTGTCACCGGTGGGGGACGTCATATTGAACGACTTTGAACCTGGAGGAGGAAGAGGGGATGTGGTGAGGGGACTCGCAGGAAACTCACCCCAGGGCTGGGCTAGGCCTGGCCGCCCCGAGCCAGCGGATGTGGCCTCAGACTGGAGCGCGGCAGCTTGGGCTCCGTTGAATGCGGGGAGCGTTACTGCAGAGTCAGGGGCCCTGTGGGCAGCGTCGCTCCAGAGCTCCCCGGCGGTGGGACGGGGCAGAGGCCTTGTCCATGCGGGCCGCTCCTGAGCACCTGGGGCCTTGGCCGGTGCAGGTGCCGGAGCACAGAGCTGGGCCCAGCCTGGCAAGAGCTGAGTCCGGGTGACACGGGGGCGACCTATCTGGAAGAACCAGGTATGGACCCCGGCCAGAATAAGATGGGAGGGAAGCCGCTCTCTGATCCAGCTGAACTCACCTGGGGAACCTGCCCACCCTGGACTCTGAACCCGGCCATGGATCTCCGGCTAATTTCAGCCCTTTCCTGCAGCCGCCTCAGGCTAAGCCTAGCACCTCGGGTGCTTTGGGCCCCCCTCAGCTGGGCCCAGGCCCCCCGCACTGCAGAGCTGACATGCTGCCAAGGGGGCTCTGGAAGGGGTTTGCCTTGCCTGGGGTGGGGCGTGGCGAAGCTCTGGGGTCTAGGGCTCTTCTGGCCAAGTGGGGGGCTGGTTCCCCCAACTGCCTCCTCACAATGTTATTGCCCCACAGCGGAGATGGCTCCCTGTCGCGCCGAAATGACCCCTAGCCCCAGCTGGGCCAGCCCCCAGCGTGAGCTCCAAACCCCATGCTTTGGGGCGGCCTGCCGCTTGCTCCCCAGGCCGGGACAAGGGCTCTCTCGTGAATTCCTTTCCATCGCCAACGTGCTGCCCTCGGAAATGCAGCTGATTCTGCACCCAGGCACTACATGCAGATCACTCAGCAGACAAGGAAAATGACCGGTAAACGGACGCTAAAGCGCAGCACAGCGGGATCCTGGGGCATGACCGGGCCCCCAAACACAACAATACAAATCATGGAGCACCGGGGCTCCCAGGGCATCCCCCTCCCCCAGAGGAACAGCCACAGGGGCGAAATCCCCTCACCCTTGCTAAATCCTAGCTTCCTAGATCAAGCCCCAGTGTGGCCCCAGATGGTGACTGGGGGTAAGGGCCCTCACTGCTGTGTATTGGACTTGGCACTGGGACGTCTACAGCCTTTCAAATACCAGGCAGCACAAAGCAGGAAGCTAGACGGAACCGCCTCCCCCAGAGTCCAAAATCCCGAGTCACCGTGGGCTGAGTGGAGGAGGAAATGAAGGGAGACGCTGGCTGCGTGCTGCCCATAGGATCCAGAGCTCTTTCTGTGCCTCGCCAGCTAATCCTGCAGAGCCGGTGGAAACACCGCATCTCCCCCGGTGCAGCACCCTCCCTCCAGCCCGCTCAGCAGGGCTCCGCACGCCCTGGAAATCCTTCGACAGCTCCGCTCCCTTTGCGGCGGCACAATTCCCCTGTGCTGAGCGGTCACTTCTGAATGAAGCCTGCAGCCAAAGTGAAAGCCGTCCTGGCTAAGAATAAACCCAGCACGCTCACGGGGGGAGTCAGGAACGGACCGAGCCTGGCCGCCGGGGGCAGCCCCCGGTCCCGATGGCCCCGCGGGCGCTGCGCTCTGCTGGCAGGCTGGCTCAGCAAGGGGCTTCTCTTCTGCCAGCAGCACTGCCAGCCCCTAAGCCCAGACCACGCGCCCAGTCCCTCGCTGCCAAGCCCATACTTGCCTTCCATGTGGGAAGCAACCGTCCGGAAGGTTAAGAAGGGATAAAGCCGGCAGCTGCGGGGTCAGAGCCAGGTGAGACCAACTTTCTAGTGCTCTTGAGCGTCACTGAACAATGAAATCCAGTCCGAGTGCAGCCCCGCCAGGGCCAGGCGAGCAGGCTCCGGTCGGGACCTACAGACCTACTCCCCCTTTGCTGGCCCCCACCAAGCCAGCCTGCAGCACCCACAGGAGACGAGTAGGACGTTCCGATCATCTAACCTATCCGCAGTGCCCCGTCCCGCTGCTCTTGCGGGCAAAGCATCGGCTACAGCCTCATTAGCCAGCACTTGGGCGCACTACTGTTCCGTGCGCTAAGAATTCTTGCTGCTCTTTGCAAAGCCCTGCCCTGTGTTGCTTTGTCTCCAGCCCTGCGTATTATACAGCCCCAGTGCTCCAGTCCTGCCACCAGCTCGAGACCGTGCACCGGCTTCTACCCACCCTAGGTCCTGTGCCATGTGAGCCGAGTGCTTCCCCGGCTGTCCTCCCGCCAGGGCGAGTGAATGGGCTGACGCGCTTTGTCTTTGTGGCCGAGGCGGCGCGAGTGGACAAAAGGCTGCTTGGCATTAAAGGTCCACTTGGGGAAATGAGTCGTCGTTAAGCGCCCGCGGCGCCCCCCAAATCCTCCGGGATTCAGTGGGAATTAACCCAAGTGTTGAACGGCTGCCAAACCCCGTAAACTGTAACAGGCTGTGGATGGGAAACAAGCTGGTGGGATTCACGTGTCCAGCTAATGCCGGGCGTAGGAACCCGCACAAAGGCCCCACTGTGCTGTCTGCAGGGGACTCATCTGAGAGCTTGCAGGGGTTTCCTGAGGAGCCTGTCCAGTGCCCTGACCCAGTCCAGTGCCTGCTGCGCTTCCCGATCCACGTGGGCCAGCCCCAGTCAGATCCACGTCCCGACAGTGCTGGCTGCACAGGGACCCCGTTCCTTTGAATCCCAGCAAGAGGGGCACTCACGCCTACGTCCTCGCCCGCCCGTCTGGCCCTGCTGCCGTCAAAGGCCCTGGCACAACACCTGGACTGCAGCGGACCTGGATCGTGGCCCTGTGCCGCTCCCGGGCTGATGGCGCATTCGGGGGGGTTTCCCTGGGCGTCAATGGCAGGTTTGCACGGATGTCCAGGGGAACGGAGCTGGGATAAAGCCGGGTGCTTTGGAAAGCCCAGCCCGTCCCTCCGGAGGGGCTGCGTTGCCGTCCGGCTCCCCCCCGCCCGGGCAGTGGAAGCGGGACGGTCTTTGATGTGTTTCAATGTTGCAAATACTTGTATTTGAACACAAACCATGTCCCCTGCTCTTTACTCCCCACCCCATTGAGCCTTCCTGGGCCTGGCCAGTGCAGGGGACGGGGACTCGTACAAACTCTCACGGTGGGGCCCAGGGGAAGGCCTGGCCCGTTCAGACTGGACACGGGCCAGCGTGTGCTCTGCTCCCTCCCCCAGAGCTGGCAGGTGGCCAAGGGGTTCTGCTGGCCCCATTGCAAACACCCCGGAGCGGGTCTGCTCTGCCCCGGGTGCCCCCACGCGGTGTGGCCCTAGATGAGTGGTAAACTGTGGGGTGTGGTGGGGAGACCCCCCTGCCCCGGAGCACTGCCGGCTCTCGCTTGACCCCCCCCCTGCCCCGGAGCACTGCCGGCTCTCGCTTGACCCCCCCCCCCCGCCCTAGAGCACTGCCGGCTCTCGCTTGACCCCCCCCCCGCCCCGGAGCACTGCCGGCTCTCGCTTGACCCCCCCCCTGCCCCGGAGCACTGCCGGCTCTCGCTTGACCCCCCCCCCCGCCCTAGAGCACTGCCGGCTCTCGCTTGACCCCCCCCCCGCCCTAGAGCACTGCCGGCTCTCGCTTGACACCCCCCCCTGCCCCGGAGCACTGCCGGCTCTCGCTTGACCCCCCCCCCCTGCCCCGGAGCACTGCTGGCTCTCGCTTGACCCCCCCCCCGCCCTAGAGCACTGCCGGCTCTCGCTTGACCCCACCCCCCGCCCTAGAGCACTGCCGGCTCTCGCTTGACCCCCCCCCCCTGCCCCGGAGCACTGCTGGCTCTCGCTTGACCCCCCCCCCCGCCCTAGAGCACTGCCGGCTCTCGCTTGACCCCACCCCCCGCCCTGGAGCACTGCCGGCTCTCGCTTGACCCCCCCCTGCCCCGGAGCACTGCTGGCTCTCGCTTGACCCCCCCTGCCCCGGAGCACTGCCGGCTCTCGCTTGACGACGCTCCGTGATGCTTTCCCTAACCTCGCCCAGACCACAGCACGTCACTCCCGCCAGCGCGGCCTGAGAGCCCCCCCGCCTGCCTCCCCCCTCACTCACACAACCAGTAATGGCAACTGTACACCTGACACCCCCAAACGGAGGAGGGGGGGAGTGGCTGGTAGCGTCTCCTCCCCCACCCCGGCTGGGGCCCAGCTGCCTTCCAGCTCTGTGACCCGATGGCACAAAACAAAACTCTTGCAGGCCCCACTGCCCAGCAGGCCGTGACTGCAGAGGGTGCAGGCCCCCGCGTCCTGTCTGCACCTAAAGCGCCCCCCCCACATCTGGGGGCACCAAGCCCAACCCCCAACAACGCTGGCGAGCCCAGCCCTGCCCGCTGGGAACGGGGCGCTGCACAGGCCGGGGGCGCCTTGCAGAGAACGGCTGCTGCCCCAAGGGGGTCTTACCTGTCCTGGGGGAGCTGGATGGGGGATGTTGGGGGGCCCGGGGGGGTCACCTCCCCTTGGCTACACTAGGATGTTCACCCCGTGCAAACGCGCTGTTCACTAGTGACAGGAAGGTGGGGAAAAGGGGGGAGGGCTCGGGGCTGGCGCTTTACAGCTCCTGGGGCTCTTTAATAGCCGGGCTTATCTGGTCAGCTACCCTGGGCTTTGACAGGCGGCTGGCAAGGGAAGGGTTAACCCTCTCTCCCTGGCTGGAGGAAGGAGCCCAGCTGCTGCCCCTGAGTGGCCACAGGGCTGGGCCAGCTGTAGGTCCTTAGGGCCACCGCCCCAGCAGGCTACAAAGGGAGGAGGTTTGGGGCTGGGGAGCTTGATAGCCAAGGAGAGGGAGGGCGGGAGGATGGATGGATGAATAGATAGATAGATGAATAGATAGATAGCTATAGCTATAGGCAGGACAGGAGGGGGTGTCATGCAATGCAATGGAGGATGGATGGATGGATGGATGGATGAATAGATAGATGAATAGATAGATAGATGAATAGATAGATAGATGAATAGATAGATAGCTATAGCTATAGGCAGGACAGGAGGGGGTGTCATGCAATGCAATGGAGGATGGATGGATGGATGGATGGATGAATAGATAGATGAATAGATAGATAGATGGATGGATAGATAGATGAATAGATAGATAGATAGATAGCTATCGCTATAGGCAGGACAGGAGGGGGTGTCATGCAATGCAATGGAGGATGGATGGATGGATGAATAGATAGATGAATAGATAGATAGATAGATGAATAGATAGATAGATGGATGGATAGATAGATGAATAGATAGATAGATGGATGGATAGATGAATAGATAGATAGCTATCGCTATAGGCAGGACAGGAGGGGGTGTCATGCAATGCAATGGAGGATGGATGGATGGATGAATAGATAGATGAATAGATAGATAGATAGATGAATAGATAGATAGATGGATGGATAGATAGATGAATAGATAGATAGATGGATGGATAGATAGATGAATAGATAGATGAATAGATAGATAGCTATCGCTATAGGCAGGACAGGAGGGGGTGTCATGCAATGCAATGGAGGATGGATGGATGGATGAATAGATAGATGAATAGATAGATAGCTATAGCTATAGGCAGGACAGGAGGGGGTGTCATGCAATGCAATGGAGGATGGATGGATGGATGAATAGATAGATGAATAGATAGATAGCTATAGCTATAGGCAGGACAGGAGGGGGTGTCATGCAATGCAATGGAGGATGGATGGATGGATGAATAGATAGATGAATAGATAGATAGCTATAGCTATAGGCAGGACAGGAGGGGGTGTCATGCAATGCAATGGAGCTGGGTGGGGGGTCGCCAGAGCACTGCAGAAGCCCTGGGGGGGCCCTCAGAGGGACAGGCTGTTTGACTTTTCCATGCTAATGCAGCCTGCAGAAGGGGCTAAGCTTCCCCCCCCCCCCCATGTAGGGCCCTTCGTGGCCCCACCGTTCTCATGCTGGTGACCGGGCCTGAGGGAAACCAGCCCGGCCGGGCCCGGCACAGGGGCTTATGGTGGGTCTGGGCTGGGGGCTTTGCCAACTGGGCTGTGCAGTTCAGGGCCTAGGACCCTGCTACTCGCCTGGTTCTCTGGGGGCCGTGCTCCCCCAGGCTGGCGGGTGCTCCCCCTGCCAGGGAGCAGGCAGCCCCAGGCTGAGTTTGGGGGCCCCCAGGCTGCGTGGCTTCCCAGGGCCCCTCTGCTCACTGGGGGGACCAGTCCCGAGGGTCTCCCTGCAGCGTGTGCCAGCGGCGGGGGAGCTGTCCCCTTCCAGTCGCGCCTGGGCTCCCGGAGGAGGGTGCAAAGGGAAGGATCCAGGGAGAGCTGCAGACTCAAGTCTTGGGCTACAGGGGCAGCTCCTCCTCAGGCCGGTTTGGGCTCGGATGCCCATCCCCCTCTCTAGGTTTTGGGGTCTGAGCTGCACCTTCAAAGCGCTGTCTCCACCGCTATTGTCACAGGGCCAGCGCGAGCCCCGCTCCGGGGGCTGGGCTGGGGGCCCCCTGCCGCGGCTGTGTATATAGACCCAATGGCGTCTCGCTCTGAGGGAATCGGAGCGTGTCGCCCCCGGGGGTCAGCGCTGTCTCTACCAAGAGCTCCCTCTGGGTCCCACATCCCCGGGCCAAGGGCCGCTCAGAGACCGGCCCCGCACCATTAAAGTGCCACAGTGCGCAGCTGACCCTCCTCCCTGTCTCCACCCCCCTGCCGCTGTCTGCTCGGGGCACAGGGAGAGCTCCCGAACCCACAGCCTGGCCACTGCCCCAGAAGGGAACAAATCACCGGAGATGGGTTCTGAGATGTCGCAGAGCAAGCTCCTCCGGGGCTGCCATGGGGCCCAGCTCCAAGGGGGCTAAGGGCTGGGTTTGCGTCGCTCAGACAAACTGCTTAGAAAGCTCCCCGTGTAGCGTCCTGAGTGTTCGTGACCCTTCGCCGTGGTGCCCTCCGCTCTCTCCTCCAGCTAGTGCAGGGGACACTGCTTAGGCACCAGGTCATAGTGGCAAAGGGACCAGGACTTTAACCGCAAGAGCCAAGCGGCGTGTCCTGTGCCTACGTGGTACCCTCCTCTGGGCGCCCTCCTCCCCGCCTGTGTGCTCGAGGGCAGCGTGGCTTGTGGCAAGCCGATGGGGGGCAAGGGAAGCTGCAGGAAGGCAGGTTGGGAGATACGTCGGCTCACTCGGTGTGTCTCTCTCTACTGATCCAGCCCCCCCGCCCCCTCCAATCACAATAAATCCCAGACATCCCCACCTGCTTGGATGAGGCTGCAAGCTGGCCAGGTGTCCCCGTGACCACGTACAGCAGAGCACCCGTCTCCTCTGATGTACCTTAGTCTTTGCCTCGCCCCATGTGCTCTCTCGCCCACGGAGGGCCGGCTCCCAGAGACCAGCCCCTCACAATGCCAGGGCTAAACCCTTTCGCAGGGCGTCTCTGAGCATCCCTGCTCATTTTACCCCTCGCTTGAAGCCCTTGGGGGGGGGGGGATTCTGCAAACAAACCAGCCATTTTATTGACACCCCCGGGCTCCTCCCTCCTGTGGCAGGAAGCTGCATTCCCAGCCCGGGGTGTCAAAGCAGAGAGCTCTGCCACTTACTGCCCGTGGAGGAAGAGGAGCGGCGCTGGCTGAACGAGGGCACCTGAGTCTCCGTTGGCAGTGGCGGGGGCGGGGGTGGAGGACAGATGTTCTCGGGAAGAGGAGGGGGCGGGGGCGTCATCTCCCCCGAGGGCTTGTTCTCCGCCGCACTCCCATTGTGCACGCTGTCGTCGTTGGAAAGAAGAGACGCCTTAAACAAACCAACAGAGACATACGTTGGAAAGAGCCAGTCAAGGGCCAGCGAGGGCGAACGTCAGGCCGGGCAACGCGCTGTCACTCTGCCAGCTGCTGTCTGGGGCAGGGCCCGGGCCTCTCAGCTGGGACTGCGCCCAGTTACCTTGCTGGGGGGGAGCCGGCAATGGAAGCCAAAGCTCATCCCACAGAGCAGGGCCAGCAGGCAGCTTCCCCACCTGCTGCTCTGGGGCTGTGCTGTGGGGCTGGGCCCCAGCTGAGGCTGCTGGCGAGGTGTGGGGGGGGGGGTGTCTCTGGTTCCCAGCCCCTGAGCCAGGCAGGCCCATGTCTGTAGGAACACGATCCGCCTGGCAGCCTGCCCTGCCCAGTCAGACCCTCTCAGGACCCGGAGGGCTGGGGCCCCCCGAGAAAAGCAGCCGAAGGGTGGCCAGGGGGAGCGCCGGGGGGCCCAGCGCCTCACCTCCTCGCTGTGCGCCATCTTCCCGCTGCCGGGCTGCCCCCCGGCCCCGCTGTCCAGGTGTCTGTAGTAATCCCCGGTGCTGGGCTGCTTGCTGAAGTTCCGAGATTTCCTGCTGGAGTCCACCCGCCGGAGGCCTTCCAGGCCGCTGTCCTGTGACGATAGCTGCAAGAACAAGGGGGGGCAGGGTTTGCACTGGGGGGATGGGGAGGCCCCCGATGAGAGCAGGGCCCCGTTGCCTGGGTGCTGTCAATACAGGGAGTGGGAGCCTGTCCCTGCCATGAACCAGACAAGGGTGGGGAGGAAGGAGCAGCCTCGTGGGAACTGGGGTCCAGAAACACGACATGACAGGGAAACTGAGCCCGGGCCGGACCCTCCTCCGCAGGGGCATCCTTGGCTCACTGGTGGGCAGTAGAACGAACCCCACCAGGGCTATTCTATTTCCCAGGTATCGCTGCGGCCCCAGTGAGCTGTACAGACACCGAGCAAAAAGGCATTCTGGCCATTGACTGCTCCGGTGCCGCTCACTGGGAGACGAACCCCTGAGGAAATGACCCCGTTCTGAGCTGCCCTTCAGCTGAATCTCTCCCGTTTCCAGCACACGGTGAGCCATGTTGTTTGCATCAATATCTCCCCGAGCGCCTCTGTGCTTCACAGGTTTTAAATAATGAAGTAGCTGAGCGCAGCCCGGCCGCTGCTCCGGGTGTGGGCCGGGATTCGGAGCACGGAGCCGAATGCCACGTTTACCAGCGTTAGGTACCACGTCTGGTGTGGGGCGGGGGCAGCGTAGCCCCCAGAGCAGGAGACATTGTGGGTACTTTTCTGGTGAACTGGAAAATCTCACTGGTGGTTTTAGGGTTTCCTGGCCCGCTCGTCTCCAGCGTCTAGCTGCTGAGGTGAGGGCAGGGCAATTCCATAAAGCCAGCGAGGGCCCTGAGCCCGGCACGCGGCACTAAGAACCGGCTCGAGGCTTTGTTTTCATAACCCCTTTTGAGGCGAGTTTAGGATCCCCAGCACTCAATCCCAGCCCCTGCGGATTAGCTGGGGCAGCTTATCCCTCTGCAAAGCTAGCGGAGCCGGGTGCTTCCCACAGCCCCAAACTTTGCTTTCAATGGCCATGTTCTTACATAACTAAGACCCACTGGGAGCAGCCACTTTAAATCGCCTTGGTGCAGCTCTCCAGGGCTTTGTGCGCAGAACAGCTGAGTGGCCTGGATTTTATGAGGCAGGTAAGGCACAAAGGTCCTTGGAAACGGTACTGGCTGTTTCCAGAGGCCATTGGCGCCTGAGAGCCAGGTTTCACTAAGCTCCAGAGCGGGCCTGGCTGCAGGGGACAGGTCCTGGGCAGCTCTGCTGGGCGAGGGGGCTGACCAGGGACAGCCTCAAGCCGGGGTAGGGAGGGTCACACTGTGGGGACATCTGCTCGTGGGGCTACAGGACGATGCAGTAAACACCTGCAATTGGAGGCCGGCCTGGAGCCCTGGAGGAGCTGGGCTGCATTGCTACAAGAGAGCCGCCCCCGGCCGGGTTTCATGTGCTCTTGGGACGAACTGCCCAGTGGTTAGGGCACCAGGCTGGGACTCAGGAGACAAGGGTGCAAGTGACTCCATGGGGGAGTCTTGCTGTGTCTTGCTCCCCCTCTGTGGAATGGGCCCGGCACAGCCACGGGGTGGGGTAACTACATTAGTGAGGATGGGGCACTCAGAGGGGGAACAGATCTCAGACCTAGATCTCTCCAGTGGGCCGGGAACACAGTAGAGGCCTTGTGCTAAGGCACCGGGGCACGAAAAGTCTCCCCTTGCCCAAGCGTGAAACTTCCCGCACCAGACAGGGGCGTTCCAAGGGGGCCTGGGGCTTCCTCAGACAGCGCAGCGGGGAACTGCTGGTTCGATCCTTGCTCACAAGCTGGGTTGTCCCAGAGCCCAGGCTATTTGCATTCCTCTCTCTCCCCCGGCATAGGGTTTTGCATGGCTGTGCTTTGTATGGCTGGAACATTAACCAGGCCAATCTGCATTGGTAATTGCCTACGTGCTGCTCACACAGGCTCCTTTGGACTCCAAGCCAAATTCTGCTCTCAGCTAAACCAATCACAATCCAGAACAATGCACCTGTGCTCAGCGTGTGGCAAGGAAACAGTTCCAGTGACACCCTGGCAAACGCTCAGTGTGGCCCCTCAAATGCAAGGGGCTGTTCTCCAAATGGACACAGATTAGGTGGCTAGTGACACCTGGGTCTCAAGTCCTGCTCTGGGAGTGAAGAGCCCCCTTCCTTGACTACCTCTCCAGCCGCTGCTGCTGCGGGACTCAGCCTTGGCCAGCCGCTGATGCAAAGCAAAGTGGGCAACTGCTAAAGATGGCAACTCTTGCCAGCCTCCTGCGCTCTGGGTGTTGCAAGCAAGCAGGCTGGCGGCTGCACTGAGGAGATCTCTCGCTTTTTGTTGCCAAAATATAGATGACCTGGGAGAATGCAAATCACTAGTGAAGAAACACTAACGGGACGGCCCAGTCCCATGGCCCCGCTGGCGCTCCCGGTGCTCACAAGTGAGCCGAGATCTGACTGCCCAGGCACTTGCTGGAGACCTACAGACCCTCCCGCGAGCTGCACAGAGCTTTGCTTCCCGAAGAGAGAAGAAACCTGCGGGGACAAAAGCCAAGCGGGCAGGACAGCAGGGGAGCTCAGTGCGCCCTTCCTCCAGTGCCTGGCCTGACAGAGGCCCCCGTCTTACTCTGCCCACCCGTATCAGGGAGGAAGGGAGAAGACCAGGGGGGACGCATCGGCTCGACAGGGCGAGTGATGGAAACGGAAGGAGAGAATCAAACATGTTAAACGCTCCGGAGCAGCCACAACGCTCACGTGTCCTGCCCCGGGGGAAGGGGCCATGAGGCCAGCCAGACAGACGGGGGCCCGTGGAAGCTCCTACCTCCAGTCTCTGGGCCAGCCGGGCGGGGCTCCAGGAGAGCCAGCAGGCCGGGACTCATGTCAGTCGACAGCCCCACAGGATCAGCCCCGTACCTGCAGGGAGGACCGGGCTGGCTCCCCGGTCCTGCCTCCTCAGTGGCATAGGGGGTGGGTCGCCGACAAGGGGGGAAAGTCTTCTGGGAGCCCCTCACTGAGACACCAGCATCCCCACTCCTGAGCAGCAGTCGGAGACTGCCCCAGTCCTGCTCCTCCGGCCCCCTCTGCTCCCTCCACAACTAGCCACTGTCATGGCAACCACATAAGCACACTCCACACCGTCCTGTGCACCCACCGTCCCGTGCACCCACTGCCTGCAGCCATCTTCGGGCCCATCCCCGGTCCGTGGCAGGGCACCGCCCGCTCCCTGACCCAGCAGGGCAGGCTGAATGCCCTACACAAAGCAGAGGGAGAGACCCCAGCAAAGCCCCTCTGCCCCAGGCAACGCGTGGAGGGTAAAGTAAAAGCCCTTCTTACCTGCCCCCAGCGAGGCGAAGACCCACTAAACCTGCCAGCCTGAAACAAAAGTGCCACCCGACACCTGGCCTCAGCACACCTGCTACCTGAGCCAGCCGCTCCGGTTACAGCCGCTCGCCAATGAATCACCCACACCTATCGGCTCACCTGGCAATGACATCACTTGAGTGTCACCAGCCAATCACGGGGCAGCAGCTCCCATTTCTCTTCACAAAACCATAACTAAAGATTAACCTTCCACTGGGCACCTCGAAAGCCCTGTTCTGAGCTCCCTGCCCCCGAGTCCCTAGTGTGGCTCCTGCCCCCCCCCCCCCCCGGCTCACCTGGGACCACTGGGGAGGGGGGGGGGGTCAGGGTGAGCCGCGATCCCCAGGAGATGCCATTGGCCTCGTCCGTGAAACACCCACAATCTCAGTCAAGGTCGTCCCACCCTAAGGCAGGGCCAGTCAGCATCCTCGGGGTCACAACACGAGAGCGGCCGTGGTGCGGGTCAGACGCCATCCTCAGCTGCGCCAGGCCTGCCCTGCGTTGTGCCAGCACAGCAGAGCGGCAGTGGGGGTTGGGCTGGCTGCATCGCTCCCGGCGCAGGGAGCCCCCGGCACAGGCCAGCCGGGGCGAACGGGGCCGGCTCTGAAGCAGGCCCCTCCTGTGGGGGATCCACGCAGCAGGCCGTGGGGAAGAGATGCTCCCTGGGGGCGGGGCGGGGCTGCTTCCGGGACCCACGGGCCAGGAATAACTGTGGCTGGAAATGAGAAGAATGTTTGCAACCATGGGGGCGGGGGGAGGCGGGGGGGGGGGATCAGCCTCCCTGGTGTCTCTGCCCATCGGCACTGGACTCTGCCCCTCACCCATTCAGCCCTCCCGGGTAAAGGCAGGCCCTGCCCCCACTCCCGCCGGTCCCAGCACGGACAGGGTGTGTCCATTTCGTCTGCTCCTTGCGGGAGACGCCCCCGGGGCCTCTTAGTCAGCGGGGACCCGCGCCCCGTTCCCCTGCAGCACTGACCCCCCCCCATTCTGCAGGCGGGTAATCGCCTGGCTCCCCCCCGCTACCCAGCTCATATTACCCTGGCACCCTCCCACCACAGCACTCCGCCAGGTCTCCCTCAGCAGCACCCTGCAGGCCCGGCTAGTGTTACACTGGGCCCAGCCCCTGCCTGCCTGCCCCGCTCAGCACAGGCGCTGGGCCCTGCCCCTGGGACCCCGCGCGGGGCGTCGCTCACGCAGAACGGGCCCTGGCTCCAATGCCTGTGGCGGTGCCTCAGGCCGGGCCGGGGACTCGGGGGCCCGTACTGCTGGGCGCTGACACGCAGGAAAAACAGGCCCTGCCCAAAAGAGCCGGCGAACTACCCAGGGGCCCAGCCCCCCCCCCCTCCCGTCTGGGTGCTAATGGGCCAGGATGGGCAGGGAACTGGCTCTCTGCTGGGGCCAGCCGTCAGCTCTCTGGGGCAGGGGCCTCGGACGCGGACACACTACGGTAACACCGATAACCCATAATACTTCCGGGAGCCCAGACTGTTCCCCCAGGCGGCAAAGAGGTCTCATGACACTACCCTCCACCCGCTCCAGCCCGTCAAATCTCGCTCTGCCTCGCCACCTGCCCCAGGCCCCCCTCGCCCATTCAGCCAGACACTTCCGCTGTGCGAGGCTCCCCTCCAGCCCTCGTTCTCTGGGAGGCTCTGGGACCCGGGAACGGAGGGTGCGCTAGGACACACCACGCCTTGGGCGCTGCGGGACCCGCAGAGGAGCTGAGTATTGACGCGCGAATCTCAAAGTAGCTAGACTAGCACCCGCCACGTCCTACGGTTGTGCTGCCGGAGAGAGGATGAGGGCGGCTGGGGCGAGGGAGTCGCTTCCATTTTCCTCCTGCCTGGGCGGCTTCGCCCCCAGCCCCCCAGGCTCTGCCCCTTACACCCCCCCGGGGTTTCACAGGTAGAGAGGGGTCTGCCTCTTCTGCCCTGCAGCGGTGTAGGTTGGACAAGCCCAGCACTGGCCCCCATGCCTGCTCCCCCAAGACAGGCGCTGCGAGCTCGCCAGACACCAGCATGCCCAGGACACTGCTGTGATCGCAGCGCCAGCTTCCCATCCTGCCAGGAAGGGGCGCTGGAAAAGGCAGAGCCCCCGTCTGGTGCCCGTCACTGGGGCGCGGGGACCGATGCATCACATGGCTCACAAGAGAAGTGCTGAAGTGCCCTGCTACCAGCCCCTGCAGGAAGGACTCTCAGGCCAAGGCTGCTGGCAGAGGCAGCTCCGGTTCCAAAGGCTGAGAACATGGCGCGCCAGCTGGCTGATGTGCCCACGGCAATAGCCAATCAGCCCCAAGGGTTTCAGATGGGTCGTCTGCTGCATGAGACAGTGAGTGGCCGTTTCCTGCAGTACAGGATCCCCCCGCACCCCACGAATGAACAACGCGCCTGGAAGAAGGTGCAGCAGTTAGCACCTCTCCCCACTGCTGTCTCCAGCATGTCCCTCATCCAGAATGGCTCACCCGAGCCCTGGCGGGACATGCAAATGTACTTTGCATAGGTGTGATATGGCCCAGCCGCGCCAGGGCCTCAGTGATTCTTTATTAGATTAAAAAATAAAAAACTGCCCAAGCCACTGCATGGAACCCCTGCGGCTGGCGGCGGGCCCCAGAGGGGCAACGGCAGCCCCTTGGCTGGGACGGGCGAGACAGCCTGGGCAGCTCTCCCCGCGCTGGCAAGACGTGCCCCATGGCCTGGCAGGGGCGTGCGGTCCCCGCTCAGCAGCGTTTGCCTCTCACCTTACAGCCCGGGGCACTTTTGCCCTGTTCTTCTGCTTTGTCTATTTCGCTGGAAGCGGCTCTTTCCTTCCCTGCCGGTGTCTCTTTTCTCTGGGCTGCGTGTTCAATAGTTAATGAGCCTCCCGCTGCAGGGATCGTTATCGGGGCTAAGCCAGACATTGGACATGCAGGGAGCATGCAGGGGAGGCATCATTAAAGCTTCCGCGGAGGGGATACATTTCCACCAACTGATACTCCACGCAGGAGGCAATTTCCCTGGGCGGATGTTCCCCCGGGGAGCAGCACATCTCGGGGGGGGGGGGGGGGCGATTTGTGTGTGTGAAGGGGAGTGTGGTGCAGGGGGCCACTTCTCCGGGCCATTTGCCACTCCCCTGGCACCGGACACCCATCTAAGGCCAGTTGTCCAAATTCTGCCCTACCCGGACTCTCCCCTACCCGGACTACCGCGGAAGCTTTAATGATGCCTTGATGACAGGGTAGGGCAGGGCTGGGACTGGCACCAGGGACTCCGTGCACCCAGTGTCTGCAGTCAGGGTGAGACCCCTGGACAGCAGCTGGCGCTCCAGGCTGGGGTTCGTTTCGGGGGGAAGCGGGTCCTGGGCTCGCCCATGGCCATTGGGCTCCTTGGCCTTTCAACGCTGCCCCTGGGTAGCCTCCAAAGAGCTGCGTCCCCAGGAGGCGGGGTGGCTAGGCACGATCTCCGTGTGAAAACCGTAGCACTGAGCCTGGCCGGAAAGCAGGGCATCCTCTGTGCAGGGAGGGTGAGCAGGTGTAGGGGGCACCTCGAGCACCGGGAGGGGGGATCACGGCTTTCCAGATTGTTTGCCCAGCTTCTCCTTCTCCTGGGGGGTTTGTCACCCACCCCGGCTGCCTGTCCAGCCCACAAGGCCAGACAACAGAAACAGGCACCACAAGTCCCCTGCTAACGCACTGCCACTTAACTGCGTGTCTCTCACCGCCAGCCCCACAGCCGGGAGGCGCCGGGGAGGATGGCGGGTGCCGGTTCACCTGCCAGTCCTGGTGCTGGCGTTCAGCCACCCAGAGCCTGCTCCCGCCGGGGCTCTCCAGAGGAAACGCTCCCCGGTCCTCTCACCGGACTGGAGCTCACCGGACCAGGAAGCTGCCGCTGGCTCTCGGGAGCCTGCTGAGTGCCTCTGCCCTACGCTGCCAGGGGGTCGCGTTGCAGAGAAACTGGACACGTGTGTTTCTGTTCTAGCAACGTTATCTGCGCTGCGCCATTGCAGGCAGCGAGGCCCTGAGCATTGGTGGCAGCGTCTCAGGGCTTGTGTCCTCCACAAACGCTCCTCATGTCCAAGAGCCAGCGGCACCGCCAGCTGCCCCCTGCCGCCCAGAGCACTGTCAGACAGCCCTGGCCCTTCATCCCATCACCCCAGCCCTCGGCACCTCGGCCTGACCTCGTTCTAGTCAGTCCAGGTGGGGCCTGGAGCCGGGGTGTCTGTGTGGAGGAGGGTTCTAGGCGGCAGACAGCTCCAGACACTCGCCTGTGGAGTCCCAAAGTTCATGCCCTTCGGGTTTGTGCCGGTGCCGACAGCCCTGGCTCGGGGGCAGCAGTGCCTGGAGACAGCCGGGGCAGGGCCCCTCTCTTCTGAGCGGCGGGGTCAGTGCAGCCTGCCCCGCTCCAGCGGGGGACCGGTGACAACGCCCCTCAGCCCAGCGGATGGGCGGGGGGGGGGGGGGGACTGCGCTTGCTGCATCCTGGCAATGGGCCTTGGGGCCGAGGCTCCGGGGCAGAGAGCGGGACCAGCTGCTGCCAGAGGCCTTCGGTAAAGGGGGGGGGGTGTCCCTGGGGGCCGGGCACTGCCGGGACCCGGCTCTGGACAAAGCCAGTTTGAGCCTTTTGCTGCCTTCAGAGCTGGAATCGCCTCCTTCCAGCCCTGGACCAGCCCTTGCGCAATTAAGCAAATTAGAAACTCGGCCATCACGTTTCCAGACACAGCCTGTGCGAGGAACAGCACAAAGACCTACTGTTGTGGTTCCCAGGCTCCCCCCCCCCAACAGACAGGCACTCCCCACGCGCACCTCTGCAGGCACCCACAGCCGGGAGCCCGACGATACCCCGGCACTGAGCGCCGGCCACGTCCCGGGGAGCTCACCCTGCTCCCCTGGAACACCGGGGCAGGGGGCACGTGTATCCCTGGCTCATAAACATTCTTCTGAGGAGCAGAAACCCCCCAACCTGCAGCCAGGGCCCAGACCCGACAGCAGCCGGGGCCAGAACCTCGTCCCGTTAGCCCTCGTGGAGGGGTGACTCTGGTAGAACAGCGCCCCCACGTGTGGACACGGGACGGGGCACGCGGTGACTGTGGGTGGGGGCCGTTCCCACGGGGCTTGGAGGGAGCGTCCCAGACCCCAGGCGCCCGACGCCGGCTGTGCCCTGCAGAGGGCAGACGACGGACACCAGACGGGCCACGGGGCAGACGCTGGCCGCGCCCTCCGCTGCCGTGCTGAGCTCTGCACCCAGCGTCCTGCTGCCCCAGCCTGGGCTGGCCCCCAGCCTAGAGAAAAGGCTCAGCAGGGCGCCCAGGCTCCAGTAGATCCGGGGTCCCCAGGCCCCCCCAGACCCAAGGGCAGCTGAGGCTCCTGACAAGCTGTCGCGGCCTGTCCAGGCCTGTGGCCGGTGGCCATTCCGGAGAGCAGCAATATGCCGGTTTGTTTTGATTTACAATGAATCACTGCCCCCCCCCCCCCCCCGCCCGCACATGAGAGCTTTGAGCCGCGCGCAGAGCGAGCTGCCGGCTCCTGCCCCTCACCCCTCATCCCGCCGGTTCCTTGCCCGCTGCCTGCGTCCTGCTCCAGAGAGACCCCGCTGCCTCTTGCTCCAGATCTGTACAAGGGAGCCCCGCTCCTGTCTGGGGCCTCGCAGGGCCACCCAGCAACAGCTGCCCATGCGCTGAGCGGGCACTTCCCACGCAGGGACACCACTGACAGATGGACCCAGGATCTGGGGCCACACTGGCAGGGGGAGCAGCCTGTCTCCACCAGCAGCCCTGGTCAGACCTGCCAACCCCTCCCCGCCTTGGGGCTATTGGCCGCTGCCATCAGCACCTCTGGACTTTATTAGCCACTGCGTGGGAGGGTGGCTAGCATCCCAGAATATCCGGTGGGAAGGGACCTCAGGAGGTATCTAGTCCAACCCCCTGCTCAAAGCAGGACCAATCCCAACTAAATCATCCCAGCCAGGGCTTTGTCAAGCTAGGCCTTAAAAACCTCTAAGGAAGGAGATTCCACCCCCTCCCTAGGGAACCCATTCCAGTGCTTCCTAATATCCAACCTAAACCTCCCCCACTGCAACTTGAGACCATTACTCCTTGTTCTGTTATCTGGTGCCACTGGGAACAGTCTAGATCCATCCTCTTTGGACCCCCCTTCAGGTAGTTGAAAGGGGCTATCAAATCCCCCCCCCCACTTCTCTTCTGCAGACCACTCCCACAGCCGAGCCGCAACACCCTCCTGAGCACACCCAGTGCTACTTACACCACCCCTAGTGAGGCCATGGCACCAGCAGTGGGGGGGGAAGAGGTCTGCCCCCCCCCCCGGGGAAAGGGGCCTTTGAGCTGCATCCCTGTCCCAGTGTCTCCTCAGGGCCCCGCGGCATCATGGGAATTACCTCTTTTTTCAGCGCCTCGCTCTTCACGTGGCGCAGGTTGTTTTTCGCTTGCACGTACATCTCCGCCGTGTGCTGGACCTCGGGGGGCTCTGGCGCTGGGTAGCCGGGAGGAGGCGGGGGAAGCTTGGAGTTGGGGGGCGGAGGAGGAGGGGGGAAGCTGGGGGGAGGTGGCGGGGGCACCTCGCCCTCCCTTTTGCCATCCCTCGGCTGGATCTCGGGGTTGAGCATGTCCATGTAGGTCTGCATGTCCGCGATGGTCGTCTCGGGTCCCCCTGTCGGAGAGATGAACCGCGTCAGCGTCAGCAGCCGGGCCCTGGGGCTCTGTCCCCCAAGCCGCTCCGCCTTCCGGCAGCCGTGGCCACAGCTCCCGGGCAGGGACTCATGCCTTGTCTTGATCATGGAGGGTCCTGATTGACCCCCGGCCCGTGAGCAAAGCTCTTGGGCGCTGCATGAAGGTCCCTGCAGAGAGCTGTGTCACGGAGCGCCCGGGGCGAGGGTCTGGAACTTGCTCCCTATGAAGCCAGTTGGGACTTCGGGGGAAGTGTCCCCTCTCCGTACACAGCCTGTTTCCAAGGCTAGGAGCTTCACGGGTCCCCACTTCAACCTTCCTGGGTCTGACCTCGGAGCATTCAGCACCTTCTGCCCCTCCGTGTGCTTCCCCCAGCGAGCCCGCCTGGGCGGGGTCCTGGGGGAGCCCATGGGTTCTGCACCCCAAATCCACAGTCAGACGTGACTCTCAGCCAGCCAGTAAAACAGAGGTTTATTCGATGACCGGTACCTGGTCTAACACAGACCAGACAGCGAACGTGATCCCTCAGCTGGATCCATTCTGGGAGCCAGAGAGCGAGACAGCTCCTCTGCCTCCCTGCCTGACTCCAGCTCACTTCAGACCCCAAACTGAAAGTCACTCTCTCCAGCCCCTCCTCCCCCCAGGTCAGATCACCTGACCTCCCTCCAGCAGGTTCAGCCGGCCTCTTTGTTATTCAACACTTCCAGCCAACGCCTTTCAGAGAAGGGGGAAGGGCAGGCCCCAAGACAGCTTATGCTGTCTCTCTGCTTTGCAACAAAAATGCATAGGGGAAACTGAGGCACACACACAGTCAGCCGGGCCCTGGGGCTCTGTCCCCCAAGCCGCTCCGCCTTCCGGCAGCCGTGGCCACAGCTCCCGGGCAGGGACTCGTGCCTTGTCTTGATCACGGAGGGTCCTGATCGGCCCCCGGCCCGCCTGCCCCTAGCCTGGCCTGGCCTACACTACTGGACTGTGTGGCATGGACGATGGGCAGCACAGGCCAGTATGCCCTGTGCTGAGCCAGCCCTGTCTTGGTCGCCTTGTTTCTTAACACCTGATACCAACCCACTGGGCACCCCTCGCCCTCTTGGCAGGTTTCTGAACCCCACCCAGAGAGGCTGGGACCCAGGCCCATGCTCCCGGCGGGTGACTCAATACTGCGACGGGAACAGGCTCTACTCAAGCCGAGCTGGGGAGTCCCTGGGCAGCCAGGAGGCAGGTTCTGGGGAGGTTTGAAAGGAGAAATGGCCGGAGCCCTGCCTGTGACTCCTGCAGAGACAGAGCCGTCTGGGGAGTGTCTCCTAAGTGCAGCCCAGGTCCGTGGACAGACGGGCCTGCACAGTGCAAAGGGAGAAGAGGGGGGGGCCCCGTGGCGGCTGCTGGACATGGCGGGGCTGCGGGTCTTCAGAGCCCTTGGCACCCTCTGTCATGCACACAAACAACGCGGGTCAAACCCCAATAGGAACCGGGGGATGCTTTGCTAAAGGCCCTGAAAGCAGGTTTTGAATACAATCAACGCCCCCCTCCAATGCCCCGGGCCCTCGGGGCTAGCACCGGAGATCCACGACTTCCGGAGGGGGACTGGTGGGGAGAGGGGTCTCTGCGGGACCAAGCCGAGTGGAGTGCGACTCGACGTTCAACAGCATCCCTGGGGCGAGGCACTGAGCGCGAATCTCTTCCAGTGCCGGGTCGAACCCAGCGGCACCTGCCTCGTGACCATCCCCTGCCAGGTCCTGCAAAGGGCCCCTCCTAGTGGGGTCCCTTCGCAGAAGCGAGGCCTAAGTCTCCTCACTGATCCTCCCCCTCCCCATGTCTCGTCTGCTGTATGGTTTGGGGTTGTGCGTTGTTGGGTCACTCTCCCTGGCCAGCGCTGCGGGGGAGAGGGCGGGTGGGACCCGCGCTCAGGGCAGGGACCACCACTGCAAAGTGCAGATCCCCAGCGGCGCTGACACATGGACCAATAGCAGCAGCAGAAACTCCTTGGAAAGGCCGGGCGCGCCAAGCGCTGGCCACAGACCCCTTGAGCCCGAGGTCCTGTGTCTGGCAAGGCCCCGGCACTGGTTCCATTCAGCGGGTTCGCCGGGGGAGTGGAGCCGGGGCCTGGCCCGAGCAGGCGAGGCCTTTCCACCAGGTGGCACCCAGCCTGAGCATTGCAGCAGCCGCAGCAGCAAACCACAGAGCGAGCGCCCCCGCCCGGCAGAACCGGCTGGCACCGAGCCGGGCAGTGCAGGCAAGGGCAGCACGAGAGCCAGCGTCCTCCCATCCCTGGCACCTCGTCTCTCCTCCTGGCCAAGGTCTCCACTGCTCCGAGCGGAG
Source organism: Sternotherus odoratus (assembly GCA_032164245.1). NCBI lineage: Eukaryota > Metazoa > Chordata > Testudines > Kinosternidae > Sternotherus > Sternotherus odoratus. Next base: position 1,236,993 of record JAVMKO010000018.1, read on the forward strand.
ACGTTGTCTGGCTCTCCACAGAGCAGGAGGAGCAGTAACTGGGAGGCTTTGCAGGGCCCAGCTCTCGCCCCCCAGCCCCGCCTGCTGCTTTCCCTGTGCAGCCCGACTCTGCTCCGCACTCCTGAGCAGCAGTTTTGTGAGAGCAGAAAGCCCCCTTGCAGGGCGGGACTTACTGGAGCCTTCGCCCCCGGGCGGGCTGCTCCTCTTCTCCCCTGTGCTGGATTGGCTGGAGTTACAGGAATCGTAGTTGGAGAGGGTGCTGGTTGGCGACCCCAGGTCGAAGTGGGCCTGCTGTGTAGACAGGGTCGTGTTGGGGGAAGACATGCCGGAGTCTGGCTGTTTGAACTCCAGGTCGGCCGAGGGGTCTCGGGACAGGACTCTGTGCTCCACGCTCTGCAGGCCAAGCACACAGGCCTGGTTAGTCCCGGGGAATCCACCGGCATTGCTTCGTGCCAGCGGTGGGAGCTGGAGCAGACCCAGCTCCGGAGAGGACCGGCAATGGAGCGGCACCGGGTGGGAATCAGCAGAATCCTGCCTGTGGCCACCCCGAGAGACGCGCCCTGAAAGGCTCCTGCACTTGTAACCCCCTGACCTTAAATCTGCTGCCTGCTGGCCCCAAGTCACAGTTCATCACTCGAGATGGGCAGAACCCCCGACCCGCTGAACCTGCCTACAGGGGACGTGCCACCAGCCCCAAGGACCCATGATGTGCCCCTGGTGCCATCCCGGCGGGGATCCAAGGAACTGCCTGTCCCCGACCCCCAGCGCCACTCCCACCTGCTCCCGGGGGGGGGGGGGGGGAACAGGAGCATCCACAGGCGTCCACAGGCCCAGGGCCCTCGAAGCATGAACTTCCTGGCCCTTCACCGACCGGAACAGGCTCCATCTCTCTTTGCTAGCAGGGCAGGAAGCTCCTTCTGCAGCGAGTGGGTCAGCCAAGGAGCGCGAGAGAAACACCCCGGGGCGCTTTGCTCCCCACGCTTCATACCAACTGCCTTTCACTGCCCGGCGAGGTGCCCGGCGTGTGGTGCAGGGGTGTGGGGTTAATGGCTAGAGACTGTAACCACTGCCCAGGCGAGTGAGTGACACGGCAGAAGTGGAGTGAGAGTCTCAAGGCTTGTCTACACTTGAAAGGCTACGGCGGCAGAGCTGCGCCACCATAGGGATCCAGACAGTCGCCCGTCGGCGTCGCTGATACACCGCCACGAGACGGGAGCTCGGCTGACAGGAATTCTTGTCTCTCTGGTGCTGTCTGCATGTCTACGTGGCTCCAGGGCGTGAATTTGTCAGGGGTGCACCTCGCAGACCAGCCAGACCCTCCCCCCCCGAGACCCAGCCCCCCCGGAGTGCCAGCACGTGGGGATGCGGGAGGACACCAAGCGCTCGGAGGAATCTCCTGCTCCCTGAATCCCGCACCAGCAGCAGGGGTCTGCAAGTGCCCATGAGCTGCATGCAATGTGACTAGCTGCCCTGCCAACAAGGGCTCCGCACCCACAGGCCCTTCCTGCCCTGGGGGCCCTGAGCACTGCCTGAGCCTATGAACAAACCGCACCTGTGGGGCTGCAGAGCTCTGCCTTGTCACGGAGAGGATTTTGGTGAGCAAAGGGTTAAAGTGCTGGGGCGGCGAGAGGCGCCCAGCTGCTCCTCAGTCCCTCTGCAGATGCCCGGATGGAAGGTTTGGTCTCCATTCCCTGAGGGAGGGCACAGGAACCCGCGCCCTGCGGGCCGGCCCTGAGCCCCCGCCTGCCTGCGCGGAGCCTGGTGCCCGGCCTGGCTGCAGAAACACTGGCACTAACTGGGCAGAGCTAGCAAGGAGCCCTCACCCTCCTGCCCCCCGCCGGCACCCCAGGGACCCAGCTTACATTGCCCAGGCTAACGGTTGCCCGCTGGCTTGGGGACACTCACCCGCTCACGGAGCGGCCGGGCACCTTCTCCTGCAGGAGGCAAGCTCATAACCAGCAGCAGCCTGGCTCCCGCCACGGGGCCAGTGCACGTGCCACCGCTCCTCAGGGAGCCCCTGGGCAGTGACTCTGCCTGCTGCTCAGGTAACCTCCGGCTGCCATGCGCGCGCTCATTGGCCCTCACAAATAGCCAGGCCAAGTCACCTGGGTTTCCAGGAACGGTGTCCTTGGAGTCCCTTCAGCGCCGAGCCGGGCAGGGAAACACACCACGACTGCTCAGCTCCGGCAGCGTGGCAGGGCAGAGCGTCCCCCGGGGAGCCGGGCGTGGTGCTGCTCCCTCCCCACACACAACAGGCACAGCCGCTGCTGCCGAGCACACAGGGCTGGTGGAGAACGAGGCTGCCGCGGGCTCTGCCAGGAGGGAGGCCCGGGCCCCTGGTTCCACAGGGCGGGTGCCTGGGTCCCTGGGAGTGGGCATCTCTGTGCATGGGAAGGGCCCTGTAGCGCCACAGGTACAAGGCTGGCCCTGGCTGGGGGCTCTGGAGATCCCCTGCTCCCTGGCTCCGGGCTGTGCGGCTGGGTTTGGGACTGAGACCGGGCAGAGCTGCTGGCCCGCTGGTGCTAGGAGAAGACCCCTGGCCCCCGCTGCTCCTGCATGTCCAGCCCCGAACGGCTCCTGACGTCGGCTCCCCTGGGTCTGAACGTAGCAAACGTGAGCCAGAGCTGCGCCCACCCTGGGGCTCGAGTGCCCAGCCCCCACTCCCTCTCTGCTCCACACCCTTCCTCATGCCCGCCCAGCGCCGGGGGCCCCACCATGTTCTCGACGGTGCGGAGGTACTTGGCGCAGTGGCAGTGCCCGTTGTAGTCAGCGAGGTCGGCGGCCGTGTAGCCGTCCTGGTCACGGAGCCCCAGGTGGACACCGTTCACCACGAGGATCTGACAGCACTGGAAGGAGACACAAGGAGCAGGGCATGACCGAGGGCTGGGCAGGGGCTGATCCCACGGAGGCACAACCCAGCGGGGAGAGCTGGGGAAAGGGGAGGCGGCTCCAGTCCCTCCCCTGCACCCCGCCCGCCCCACACTCACCTCCAGCTCCCCGTTCTCCGCGGCGTCGTGCAGCGGCGTGCCCCCCCACCGGTCGGTGGTGATCTCCCCCCCGTGCAGGAGCAGCCAGCTCAGCACTTTGGCATGGCCGCGGCTGGCAGCGAAGTGCATGGCCGTCGCCCCGTCCTCGTCCTGCTCCGACAGGCTGATGCTGGTGAAGCTCGTCTGTGAAATGGGGAGAGTGCGTGGTCCAGGCCCTGTCCACCGAGTGATGCCACAGCAGCCGGCTGCCTCCAGCGGGCCCTGGGCCCCCAGCATGGGCCTCTGCAGCGCCAGCGGGGCCGGAGCCCGGAGCCCCTAGCAGCTCAGGGAGGAGCGCCGGCAGGGCGGCTGGGGCCTGTCTACACCGGGTGCCCCGGTGCAGCTCACGTGGATCTGGGGCTGTCAGCTGTTTGTGTGCTGCCCCTGGGCGCTCACATGGCCCCGCGCCGGGGAGTCTAGTCCAGGCGACCCCCGAGCCGGTCAGACCAGCCCTTGGCAGTGTCTGGGCGGTGCCAGGCTCCAAGGTCCCGCATGGCCGAATGGACAGCCCCTTAATCCGTAGAGGTCTCATGCGAGCTGAGGTCCCCTGCAGCTCCCCTCATGCTCTGGGAAAAGGGGTCCAAATTCCATGGGCCTGGAAATGGGGACATGACCCAGCGTGGGGCTGAGCGCCCCCCAGCACCGGGTGCAATTAGCCCAGCATCGCCAAGGCAACGCTCCTGCTCTAAACCCCGCCCACAAAGCCCCTCCCACCCGCCCCATGCTCAGGTGGCCAAAGGGCTGTGAAGGGGGGTGCCCCGCGCCGCTGGCTGCACGCTCACCAGCCAGACGATGACGGTGTTGTGGCCCATCTGAGCAGCCGCGTGGAGCGGGGTCATCCCGTCGTTGGCGCGCAGGTGGGGGTCTGCTCCGCAGTCCTTCACCAAGTACTGGATGATTTCCAGGTGGCCTTCCTGGCAGGCTAGGTAGAGGGGAGTGGCACCATTCTTGGTCTGGGCACTAACACCGCTGCAAAGGAGAACGAGACGGGCTGGGGAGCGGGCTGCTTCAAATCTCCCTCCCCCCGCCCCCGAGCGAGGTCACACAGCCGCGGAAACCTGCTCCGGGTTCTGTCCGCAGCCAGGTGGAGACCCCCCCCCCGGGGGTACGACACGCTGGCTCTGGGGCCGGTCTGCATGGAGGATAAAAGCCTACAGCAGCGGAGAGACGCCCCCCTGGAGCTCTGGTGGAGAGAGGAGCGGTCTGGTGTGCAGGCCGGGGGTCCAATCCCTGTGACCCATGCAAGGGGTGGTTCCCTGCTCTCTGCTCAGTCGGGGACGCCATGAAGGGGCTGGTGCAGGGCTTCCCCCCACACTAATGATGCCACAGCCTCCCGGCGGGTCTGGGGATTCCTGGGCCCAGCCCCATGCTGCCCGGCCATGCACGCGCCCCACACCACTGGGCGTGCTGGTGGCGCTGGCAGGTGGGCTGGAGATGCCAACAGACACCACAGCAGGGTGAGTGGCCAGGCCAAGGCGCAGAGCCCAGGGGACCTGGCTGGGGGAGGGGAAAAGACTCCCTCTGGCGTCACGAGCACTTGGATCCTGGGGCGACCGGCCTGACGTGCTGCCCAGACAGGCCGGGCCCAGGGAAGGACGCAGTGGCTGAGCAGGCACCGAACAGCGGAGCCCGTGCCACAGGCAGAGGGATCAGCCACCCAGCCCGCCTCCAGAAGGGGCGTCAGGTGTGACCCTGGGGGTTCATTCCCCTGGGTTAGCCCCCCAGGCCAACCCCCTCTGCTCTGCTCTCGCTCCCTTGCAGAGGCAGCTGCCGCAGCGGGAGGTCATTCCGGTAAGAAGTGCGCTTAGGCTAATCTCGTTCCTTCGGCTGTTTTGGGACACTGCAATTTAGCAGTATTTTCAAATAAGCAGATTAGGCGTCCGATAAACACAGGCGCTGCGGCTGGCCCTGCGCGTCCCAGCAGAGGAAGAGGCTGTAATGAAATAATTGGGTTGATAGAGAAGAACCCACCCGGCAGCTGAATTACTTGGGCCGCTGGCTTAAACCATTCACCCAAACCAAGTGTTAGCGACAAGAGGGGCTGGCAGAACCGCCGCGACGGTGTCAAGCCACGGGGCAGCTGGTAGAGACAGCACAAAGCGGAGAAAAACTGACCCGCGTAGGCGGGTGGGGCGGGGAGGGCAGGAGGCGGCTGCTTGGGGGAGCCAGGGAAGAGGAATTTGGAGATTTCTGCTTCGGCCCTAGTTCTCACCACGGAGTCACTGCTCATTGATCGGGGGCTGCTTTAGGGCCTTGGACGTTACAGCAGGGCCAGTCTGGTGCGGGGTTCCCAGGAGCGAGCCAGCGGGAATGTGACGGGGGTGCAGTCTCCTCTAGGCCGTGGCAGGGGGAAGGGCGGCACTGACGGAGCTGGGGGATGAAGAGACGCAGCCAGCCGCTGGGTCACTGCCATGCCCGCTGCATGGAGTGCGAGGGAGCAACCGGGATGATGCCAGGCTGAGAATGGCTCCAGAGAGGACCGTGGCAGGCAGCGGGCGCCAGCACAGCCCCCATAGCCGCCCTCCTGATCAGCCAGGGGCTGCCCCCCTGCATGCCCATGTACCCAGGGCGCTCTGCGGAGACCTGACCAGTGGGATCTGCACCAGCTGCAGGGGACGCCCAGCTAGGAACACAGCCGGGAGGCTGAAACCAGCCCTTGGAGCTGGCGTCGCTCCTGAGCCCCCAGCTCATCCAGCCCCAGAATACACTGGCCCTGGGGCTCGCCATGCGCAGGGAGCTGGGTTATTTAGCCCTCAATAAAATGCTGTTGAATATTTGAAGAAGGAAGAGCAAGAACTACTCGGCTCTGTTCTCTGAAAGATCCCAGGCACCTTAATAATTGATCCCTGTAACTCTGAGAAGGGCTGAGGCCGGGTGTGCTCTCCACACAGCCTGCCCGGGGCCTCGCCCCCCGCCGGCTCTGCTCAAGCTGGGAGCGCAGTGCCACCAGTGTTATCTTGTGGGGTGACTGGCGTCCTTGGCCCGGGGGCCCTGAGCTCTGCAGTGAAGACGGACCCTGCCGCGGCGGAGCGCCGAGCGCTGCAGTGCAGACAGACCCTGCCGCGGCGGAGCGCCGAGCGCTGCAGTGCAGACGGACCCTGCCGCGGCGGAGCGCCGAGCGCTGCAGTGCAGACGGACCCTGCCGCGGCGGAGCGCCGAGCGCTGCAGTGCAGACGGACCCTGCCGCGGCGGAGCGCCGAGCGCTGCAGTGCAGACGGACCCTGCCGCGGCGGAGCGCCGAGCGCTGCAGTGCAGACGGACCCTGCCGCGGCGGAGCGCCGAGCTCTGCAGTGCAGACGGACCCTGCCGCGGCGGAGCGCCGAGCGCTGCAGTGCAGACGGACCCTGCCGCGGCGGAGCGCCGAGCGCTGCAGTGCAGACGGACCCTGCCGCGGCGGAGCGCCGAGCGCTGCAGTGCAGACGGACCCTGCCGCGGCGGAGCGCCGAGCGCTGCAGTGCAGACGGACCCTGCCGCGGCGGAGCGCCGAGCTCTGCAGTGCAGACGGACCCTGCCGCGGCGGAGCGCCGAGCGCTGCAGTGCAGACGGACCCTGCCGCGGCGGAGCGCCGAGCGCTGCAGTGCAGATGGACCCAGTGCAGACGGACCCTGCCGCAGCGGAGCGCCGAGCTCTGCAGTGCAGACGGACCCTGCCGCGGCGGAGCGCCGAGCGCTGCAGTGCAGACGGACCCTGCCACGGCGGAGCGCCGAGCGCTGCAGTGCAGACGGACCCTGCCGCGGCGGAGCGCCGAGCGCTGCAGTGCAGACGGTCCCTGCCGCGGCGGAGCGCTGAGCGCTGCAGTGCAGACGGTCCCTGCCGCGGCGGAGCGCTGAGCGCTGCAGTGCAGACGGACCCTGCTACCCTTGGCCGGTCACATCACCCCCCTGGTCCTGCCCATTCTCCCTGACGCAGGGATGTGCTGCTGCGGCACCAGGATCGACCCACCAAGCCGCGAGGGTATCTGGGCACAGCTCATTCCTACCGCAGGTCCCGCCACCCCCCCACACTGCCACCCCGTGCCCACCACTCCCTCTGCATCCCTACCACAGCTCCCACCACCCTGCCACCGGCTCCCCAGAGCAGCAGGCGTAGGGACGTGCACACAAGGGCCCAGATGTGGGTAGCACTTAAGTGCTCTTCTGTTTTTTAACATTTTAAATCTGTTAATTAACTCACCACTAATGGCACTTGACCAGATTAGCTGCTAATCGCGTGAGGAGCACATTTTAAACCCATAATTGCCGATTCCCAAGTAATCTAGAAGGGGTTAATCTGGGCGGGTTTGGTTTTGCTTAAAGCAGCCTATGATTTGGGGCTATCAGCGTCTTGACTGTGTCAGTAAACTGCTTTGCCATATGCCCGTGAGCTCCGGATTGTCTCTGCACCAGCTGCTGGGTTTTGTGGCTCTCGTCTGCCCATGGGACGCCCGGTCCACGTGTCACGGAGCGCTCGGGCGATGGTCTGGAACTTGCTCCCTAGGAAGCCAGTTAGGACTCCGAGGGAAAACGTCCTCTCTCCGTACCCAGCCTGTCTCCAAGGTTAGGAGCTTTAGAGGTCCCCGTTTACACCTTCCTGGGTCTGACCCTGGAGCACTCAGCACCTTCTGCCCCTCCGTGTGCTTCCCCCAGCGAACCCGCCTGGGCGGGGTCCTGGGGGAGCCCGGGGATTCTGCACCCCAAATCTACAGTCAAACGTGACTCTCAGCCAGCCAGTAAAACAGAGGTTTAGTAGATGACCTGTACCTGGCCTAACACAGACGATACAGTGAGCATGAGCCCTCAGCTGGATCCATTTTGGGGGCCAGAGAGCCAGATAGCTCCTCTGCCCTTCCCTGCCTGACTCCAGCTCGCTTCAGACCCCAAACTCAAAACTCACTCTCTCCAGCCCCTCCTCCGCCCTTCCCCCAGGCCAGGTCACCTGACCCCCCTCCAACAGGTTCAGCCGGCCTCTTTGTTATTCAACACTTCCAGCCAATGCCTTTCAGAGAGGGGGAAGGGCAGGCCCCAAGACAGCTTATGCTGTCTCTCGGCTTGGCATCAACTACATATCCTTATCCCTTCACATAGATGCTCAAGAAATGCATAGGGGAAACTGAGGCACACACACAGTATTCCTACTCCGTCACACCATGGGATACCCAGCAGCACCGAACGTCTGTGCATCCAGAGCTGCACCCGGCGTGGTCACGGTCCCTGTGTTACATGAACCCACAGGGCCGGACTCTGGCCTCACGCCAGTGCAATTCGACTTCAGAGTGGTTACTCCGGATTTACGCAGGTGCAGTGACGGCAGCGCAAATATCACATTTTGTGGTCTCCTAATAAAGTGCCAGGCATTTGCCGAGCTGGTTCTGAGCATGCTCAGTTTGCCATTCCCCCGCTGGCAGCTCTGTTCAAGTGAGACGCCGGGAAGGGCTCGGGTGAACGCGGCCTGGGAAAGGGCACATGGCGGACACTGCTCGGGGCAGAAACTGGATCCGTGAGCCCGGCTCTGGACCCATCTCTGTGTGCACCTGGCTCGACTGCTCGGTTCTGACCGGCGGGCACTGCCCAGCGGGCCAAGCCCAGCGCTCCCCTGCACAGACTCCAGGCTGAAAAACAAGGCCAGCAAAACTGGGGGATGGGCTGGAATCTGACCCAGTTTTGGCAAATGGGGAAGGGCCTTTCTTCTCTTCCCAGGCCCGGGGGGAACGGCGCCGCTCTCCCTGCGGGGGACAGCGAAGGGCCCCCGGGAGCAAAGGGTTGCCGTTTTGACCAAGGCAAAATGTCTTTTTGAAACCCCAAAATTGCATTTGCTGCAAGTGGCAACTTTCCATCTGGGACGAAAGGCGCCAGTGGCCTGTGAGGAGCTGGTGCTGCCCGGGGGGAACGCGCAGCTCTGAGTATTTCCGAGCTCGCTCCCCGGGGGCTCGTATTCTCGAGCCAGCAGGGCCCTGCGGCCATTCAGATAAACCGTATCTCGTCCTTGCAGCAAGGCCTCCTGAGCAGAAAGACCCTGGTGCCCAAGGCACAGACAGCCCTGTGCCTGCTGTAAATCACTGCGCAGGGGCCCTGCTCCGGTGGGCTGGGCTTTCAATAGTGGCTGCGGGCTACAAGAAACACAGGGGGAAATGGGGTGGGCGTTGCCCAGCCCCCGGGCAGAGCACAGCTTGTTCCGCGCCAGCTCCAGGAGACGGCAGGGAGCCTGCAGCAGCCTCAAAGCCGAGACGGACACAGTAACCGGCAGTGCCCCTCTCCGCTCTGTAGCTGCAGCCGGCGGTTCGAGACCCCCCGAAAGGCGCGCTGCCCTGGCACCGGGGCGCTACGGCTACGCAGCTCAGCGGCGTGCTTGGGAGGAAACATCAGCGCAGGGATTGACTGTCACCCGACAGAGGCAGCTCTCCGTGAGCCGTCCCTAGGCCTAGACATCCCCCACGCCCACTGGAACAGGGCCGACGTGTGCAGGTTCGTCCTGTCCCTCTCGTAAGGGCAGCTCCAGCTCTTCCCACCCCCAGGGGGTGAAGCCCGTGTCCAGGAGCAAAGGGAATCCAGTGGGCACCACGGAGCCTGGCACTGTTCTCACCCTGTTGTCACGCTACGCTGCATGGGAGGCCAAGAGGTGCCGTATGCCCACTGCCTGGGCAGAGCCCCTGCCGCCTCCGGCTTGCACTGAGACAACCTCTGAAGCCACGATCCCCGGACAGGGTGTGCAAGAAGCCTGTTCAGATACGAGCCAGGCCCCTCGGCTCCGGACAGGAGAGCAGCCTCTCGCCCGTGCTTGGGCCCTAAACTTTCCCTTCCTTTGCTCAGGCCACCACCCCTTGTCCTACTGTCACCCCAGCCGGCTGCTGATCCCTTCCCGCCCCCACGCCCCTCCCCTCAGCCTCCCGGCTTTATATGGGCACCGCGGGGGGTCTGCAGCCCCTACGGGTGAGCAAAGCCCGAGGGAGGTGCTGCAGAGAGCGGGGGCAGGGGAAGCATTCCCAGCTGCGGAGAGGCAGGGAGCAGAGGGTTAAAGAAGGGGAGGGGCAGAGGATTGCCCCGGATTCTCCTACAAATAATCAGGGCTTAGCCTCTGCCAGGGGAGTGGGCTGTGTCCCCTCCCCCTCCCACCCCCATCCCACAGGAGCGCAGGGACAAGGAGAGCAGGCCTGGCCCTCCATCCACCCAGCGGGCTCGCTACAGGTTAGCTGCCGCTGGTCACCATAGTGATTACAACAAACAATGCGGGATGGAAAACAGCCACTTGTTCCCAGGGATCGCCACTAGCCAAGCTGATTAAGAATTAACGAGACAAAGCCTGTGGCAGTGAGCGGGTTTAAAGTATGCAGATTAGGGGCAGGCTTAGCAGGCCCAAATCGAGAGTGCTCCCTCCACCCTCCTGAGACTTACCGGGACTGGCCGGAGCGCGGCTGCCTATTAATAACTGAAATTACCGCTGCTAATAATACTCGTTAACGTTTAATGCGTTCTTCAGGCTGGCCCCAGCGTGGCGACGGCCTGTGGGCGGGGGCTGGCTAATGTGCCCCAAAGCCAAGGTGGGGTCTTTCCGTCTCATTGTGTGCTGCAATAGGTGGCCCTAGACCCGTCCCCGGTGCAGGAATAACTCAGCAGAGGCAGGGCGGGTTCAGCCTGGCCCTGCTCGGAGCACGGCGGTCTGGGGCAGAGGCAGCTGGAAGCTCTAGTTCGTTTCGGGGTTCAGTGTGTTGGATTTGTACTTAGCAGCAGGCGCTTGCAGTGAAGGATCCGTTAGAACGGGGGGGGGGGCAATCTGAGCCTGAGAAGGAGCCAGAATGTACCATGGACATTGCCAAAGAGCCACAGGAATACGTCAGCAGCCCCCCCATTAGCTCCCCCACCCTGCCCCCAGCACCTCCCACCCACCAGCAGCCCCTCCGATCAGCGCCTCCCGCTCCCTCCCCGCACCTCCAATCAGCTGTTTCGTGGCGTGCAGGGGGCTGAGCGGGGGCTATTCCACTGTGTTGAGGAAGGCTCCTGTCCTGTCCCTGGAAAAATCCACCAAATTTGGCCCAGTTCTGAGCTCCGAAAATCAGTTCACAAAAGCTCAGGCAGCCTGAATGCAGAAGGGTGGGGCACTGGAACAGACTGGAGGGGGCAGGAGTCAGGGCGTGTGTGAGTGGTGGACGGAATGAGGAGGGCAAACGGCTCTGTCGCCACTAGAGAACAGCCCTGTCCCGAACATGGAATGGAATCCGGGACTCCTGGGGGCCAACATTTCTCTGCTGCCTGGCAAATGGTGCGACTTGTCCCCCTCTCGTGACTGATCCACAGAGAAGATAAAAACCTTCTACTACTACCAGTTACTGATCAAGTGCAAAAAGGAGCCTTAATTCTGGCATTTCCTAGCTTCTGAGTGCTTGACTTTGCAGCCTTAACTGGTCTTTCAGCATCGCTTTTGTCTGCAACATAGACACAAACATTTGAACTGTTACTGCTGCATCCTGCCCGTTAGCTGGTGCTGCGGCGCCCGGAGATAGAATTTCCAGGTTTGTAATGGAGCCTCCCATTGGGCAGTTGGCAGAAGGTCCTATGAGCACAGAGTAAATAATTAATGGGATTTCTTAACTAAAGGCGGCAGATGCTCACAGCAAAAGTAACTGCAGAAGCATAAAATTAAATGTAAAAGGGCTGTGACTAAGCCATGCTTAATTAAAAGCCTACTTAGCAAAACTCAGGGACCCTTCTGCTGTTGAGTGAGTTGAGTGGGGGGCTCGGGCTGAGAACTGGGTTTTTGCCATATCACTTGAATGGATTTTACTGGGAGTCCTACTAAACGGACAGTCAATCAGTCCACTGCTGAGCTGCCCATGGCCTGGAACAACCTCCCTGCCCCCAAGGGGCCCCCTGACCCTTTACAGCTCATCTGTACCAACCAGGGTACCATGCCTGGAGTCTGCTGCCTGGCTCCCTCCTCTCTCTGGGCTGAGGCATTTGGCCTGGAATCTGCACAGCGTCCGCTCCCCATGCTCTGCATTGCCATAGCTACAGATGCTACCTGCTTGAGATACTGTAATCCACTTAGGTTACTTGTATTTACCTGTGTGGGTTAATCTGCTGGGAAGGGTCTAATTTCCTGTGCTGGAGACAGGATGTACAAGTGCATGTGTGCAAGTCACGCTTGTTATGATACTCCCCCAATAGCACAGGCACAGGCAGGGCACTACTCATTCCGTTGTGAAAATCAGACACGTTTGCACGCTGACCCTGTTTACAGCCCCTCCCCCCCGGGGGGGGGGGGTTTTGACTAAAGCTGGAATCTGGAGAATATTCAGGTCAACGAATTAGCAGCAGCTGCTGCTGCACGGCTCTGAGTGGCGGATTGCAGGACAGACCCGAGTTGCACGCCGCTCGTTCACTACAGCCGAGGAAACGTGCGCAGAGGTATTGCAGAAGAGGCCTTGCAGTCCGGGTCTGCACCAGGAGTGTGTCCCGGTCACGTTGTTGCCTGAGCACACGCTGGTCCCAAAGCAGTGATGGCATTTGAGAGCAATTGCCGTGGTTACTACACTAATTGGTAGGGTTTTAAATTAAGGATATAAAATAGACACAAAGGAAAGGCTGCTGCTTATGGGAAAGCAATCGGGGTAAATTCCCTCTTGATCTTAACTTCAAGCTCCCCGGCTGTAAGAGCCAATTCAAGGGGTGGACACATTAAAACCACATTTGGTTTTTCATTTACAAGAGAAAAACATTTTGACCCTTTCCTGTGTTTGTGCAACCGGAGTGGTGATTTGTAGAATAGACACAAAACGTGCAAAACCACCCGGGACACCAGAGACTCTGCCTTGTCCAGGACTGTGCACTGGGGACTATCTAACCAACCTTCCGATATTCCATTGTGTTCCTTGTGCTCCATAACAATCGCACCCAGTGCGGGCGTGTTAAAGACGAGATTCGCCAGGCCAATTCCTCTCCTGATCCAGCGACTGCTCGGATCACCTCACCCCTGGGGCCAAGGTTTCAAGTATTCTGAGTCCCCCACACACACCGGCTGCTGCCCCCCGCCCAAGGGTCCTGCTGCCTGAACACTGCCAGAGGTGGGCACAGCCTCACATACGCCCCTTTGACTGTGAAATCCACCACCGGTCACTGTTTCTCGCACAGCACTGGAAGAATTCCCTCCGTTCCTGTGAAAGCCGGAAGTGGAGCAAGTCAGGTTCCCTGCCGCCCGTCTCCCAGGGCCGGAGTGGAGTGATGCCCAAATGCCGTTCAGATTCATCCCCTCCCTGGAGCATTTCCAGCCTCAAGTCTCACATCCAGCCTGAATAACCGATAACTCTGGGCTATCATCACACACCGGCCTCTGCTCTCAGAAGCCAAAGTCCCGCCATGCGCCTCTCTCTACCCACAAATTCCCCCTCTCACCCTGCTGCTTTTGGGGTGAACCCAGAACAGACAATCCTGGATGTGGGCTTGGATTCGTTATTGTCTGTGCTTCTGCCTGGGCCAGAAACTCCCAGCCTCCCGCCAGCCCCGAGCTGCTATCCAGCCCGCAGCAAGACCTGGGCCTGATTCTTCCGAAGCAGCCAGCCCACAACGGTACAACCGCCCCGCCCCCAGAGACTGAAAATTCACAGCCCCCACCCCACAAGATACAGCTTAGGCAGCAAAAAGAGCTCCCGTGTTTTCCACACTCAGGCCTTTTATTGTAAGGGCCAGGGGCCTGGGCAGCACTGAACACCGGAGACACAGCCAGAGAGCAGTGCTGCCCCCTCCTCCCTACACTGTCCACCTCCGCCCGCTACGAGGGGCTGACTCTCCTGCTTATACTGGGGCCTCGCAGAGGGTGGGGACAGGAGCCTTTCATGGGTGGGAGCTGGTCAAGGGGGAGGGGGTGGGTTTGCTGACCCGTGCTCAGGGCCCAGAGGTGGCTGCATTTTGGATGTCGTCATTCTGCTTTGTCAAAAGTGTGTTTGCAATTTATTAAGAATCTTCCTGTGAAAAGTCCCCATGCAAGTGACCGTTTATTACCATGCGCGTTCCCCAAAGAGCTGGAGGGTATTTATAGCCCTGTCCTCCTGCCCAGCATGGAAAATAAGATTAGAAGTTGTGTAATCTGTGGTGCACAGATCCGGGATGTTTGGGTGACCTGCTTTTCTCACCCACCATTATTTTATATTTGCTCTTTGTTGATCTTCTAGCATTTTGGCTCCACATCCACCAGCAGGCTACGGGGGAACTTGTATAGGGTCCCATTCCAGAGCTGGGACCCCCAACCCCAGCTGCAAAGAGAATGCAGCTTTTTGGGGACCGACGTCTGAGTGTTTTAATCACCAGGTGGGAGCATTAAACCCAGAGACAGGGTCACGGTCCGCGAACAGAGATTATCAGCACAGGTGAAATTCCCCCCTCTGTGGAGGGCCAGTCCTAGGTCTGGACACTGCTATAGGGCTTAGGAGGAATGTGAGGCTTGCCTGCCCTTTGTGCTGTCTCTACAAGGACGGGTTTCACCCCCACCCCCACCACACATGGGAATAACTCTCTGGAAGTCACCAGGGCCACACATGTCAACAGTGAGTTTACTCCAGATTTCTGACAACATCCCTGGGGTGATTGAGAGCTTGGATGTGGGCAAGTCCTAAGCACCAGAAAGCAGGAGTTCGGTGGGAATGGCCATGCGAGGCAGTGCTGGCTATCACCGACCCCGGAATGCGTTTGTTTTCAGAACATCCTGGAATTCGGAGATTACTCTGCAATAACCCATGAAAAGTGCCCCAGTACTCCCGGATTCTACCATGCACAGAGCGAGTCATCTGAAAACGCACAGGGGCCTTGACGTCCGCAGGCCTCTCACAAGCCCGCATTCCTCAAACAAGGCGGCAGCTTGTCTTTCCACACATTTGAACAGCCTAATCCATTTACATAACTATAGCCTGGACAAAGGCGACTGTGTTATCACCCAGTTCCAAAAGCGCCGGGAACAAATTCCCCTCAGCCCCACCTGCAACAGGGAGCAATATTTCCATCAAAAGTGAGAATCCAGCCTCTTGCCTTTTGTTCCTGGGGTAATAAAGAACGGGCGGTTGACTGCCCGCTCTGATAAAGCTGTCATGTCAGTAGCAAGCCCTGGTTTTATAAATGAGGACAATTCTTTTAGCAGCCGAGGCAGGCTGGGTGCCAACTGTTTGTTGATGGCCTTGTGTCCAAGCTAGACGAACCATTTCTCTCTCTCTCGGGCCAGACGCTGCAAAGTGAGTAACTCTGTTCCGCTGAGAGCTCTCCCTAAGGAAGTCCCGGGAATAGAGTCACTCACCTGCACCAGCCTTGGCAGGACGGGGCCCTAGGGCAGAAGACACGTGGTACATACAGTTCAGCAAGCACTTTACACGGTCTCCTGCCACTTGTAGAAGAAAGGACTAAAGAGACGCAAAAGGATTGTAAAGTAATTGACCAGTGCAAGACACGCCATGGGCCGATTCGCCCCTGTCTGGCACCTGCTCTGCTGGTGTTTTACATGCACAGGTGGAAGTGACTAGAGCCAGGTCCCATGGAGTGGAGAATCAGCACCTATGGATTTAGGAATCCAGGGATTGCAGGAGAGTCATTATTCACACTACAGGCCCAAAACTCAGACAACTTGGACTCTTAATATTAATACTCTTTAATACTCTCAACTCTGGAAGTTAATATTTAAATTTGCTACTATCTTCTTGTTAGGATTTATTTTCAGCCATGCCCACTATGTGCTGGGTGCTTTGCAAACAAGCACCGAGGAATTCACAATCTAAGGAAAATTCGATTCGATTCTAGAATTAGATCCTAAGGAATCTTTCCTGGGGTAAGAAAGCCTTTTGCTTGGTTTACAAAAATAAAACTAGCTGTAATCACGTCAGCTGAAAATTGTATAAATGTATAAAAAGTGGAATCTTAATATGAATCTGCAAATTTGCTATAAGATCTAGTCACTGCTAGCCGGCGGATCAGACACGTTACTTTTCACTACAGGACGAGAGGGCAAAGTTACAGAAGTGTTAGCAATGCTGTAATTACAGCTTTAGCAGTGTGGACTCCATAAACCCAAGACTTGGGTTACCTTGATTGTGCACAAGCTGAAGAACAACCAAATGCTATAATCGCTCGAGATATTCTGACACAGCCACCACACTCGCAGAAACCAACCAGCTGAACTCCCTGCCAATCCAGCCCCTAAAAACAAAATTCTCTCTTACTTTGGCCAGTGCCCTAGGAGGAGTCGCAATGAAGGGAGATCTCCTTTGGCTGCAGCATAGTGAATAGGTAATGCTCCTGTGTCCGTGGCTATTGTCGGGTCGCTGCCTCCGAATCGCAAGAGCCAGTCTATGACTTCGTGGTGACCAAAGCGGGCTGCCAAATGCAGGATAGTGGCACCGGAATTGTCTGTGTCCTGTAGAAACAAAGCGAGAGTTCCTGTTAGGACCCGCTCCTGGCGACAGGTTTTCTGGGCTGCACGCTCAGATGCACACGGCTGTGGCAGAACCTCCAGCCCTGGCTAGCAGCAGTGTTGTATCAACGGCTGCACACCTGGGAAACTGCCGCCGCACCTTGCACCGAGCGTAACGTCCAAAGGGTCAGTGGCCTCTGTGAGACACATTTAGGGGCGTGAGCCGGGTTCCCAGTGTCCACACCACACCCTCTACCCGTATTAAATAAATGACAAGCGTCCTTCTTGGGAGACTGAGCTGAGAGGCCAAGGGCTAGAGGAGTGTGACAACCGCTCCAGGCCCGAGGGCAGGCACAACGGCGGGGGGCGGGGAGGCTGCACCAGTTCTGGGGACAAAGCGGAGGAGCACCAAGCTCACAGCTGCAGAAGGGAAGAACAGCCGCAGGAGACCCCCGCCTATGAAATGGGGACCTGTGGGGGTGGGGAAAGGCAGCAGCACTGAGCCATTAAACACAGATTATTCTTTTAGACTTGTCATGTTGCTGATATAGGCTGGGATCATATGGATCAGTATTGTATACAGGGCCCTGTAGTGGCACCAAGTCCTATGTAAAGGGGGTCATGTAGGGTGTCTGCGACCAGGTTATGGTCTGCTGATTATGATGAAGCTATCTGGATGTGTGTAACAATTTTGTAGTCAAAGTTATAAATGTTGGCTAGGTGCTTGGTCAGTGTATGTAGACTTTGGAAAGCAACTGAGCAGCTGTCTGAGAAAAAGAAGTGTTCCCAGTGAATGCCCCATCAAGAACCAATCAAGCTAACAATGAACTTTGTAGACGCCTGCCCACACCCGAGCTGCTCGAGGAATGTGGCCTGACTGGTCAGGAACTGAATCTGGGAGAGCCTTGTAATTGACCATGTGGCTATGAACCTCCATTTTGCAACTGGACTGTGCATAGGAAGGAGGAGGGGGTCTCCACCCACAAAAGGAAGTCTATGTAAACCTGGAGGAGACTCCCTCCATTTTGTCTTCAGTCAGCCATTCTTACTCTGGAGGAATTCGGGCTACTCACAGAAGTTTTCAACAAAGGACTGTATGACCCATCACTGCAGGGGATGCATTCCAGAGACTGTGATTCGAACCTGCAATTTATTTTACAATTGAACCAAGAGATGTGCCATTACTGCATGTAATTGATTTCTTTTAACCATTCCTAACCCTCACCTATATTTTTTTCCATGTATAATAAACCTTTAGATTTTAGATTCTAAAGGATTGGCAACAGCATGATTTGTGGTAAGATCTAATTTGTATATTGATCTGGGTCTGGGGCCTGATTCTTTGGAATTGGGGAGAACTGTTTTCTTTATTTGGGTGATTGGTTTTCATAACCATTGATCCCCAGGACAGGTGGCTGGTGGTGGTGATACTGGGAAGCTGGAGTGTCTAAGGGAATTGCTTGTGTAACTTGTGGTTAGCCAGTGGGGCGAAACCAAAGTCTTTTCTGTTTGGCTGGTTTGTTTGCCTTAGAGTGGAAAACCCCAGCTTTGGGCTGTAACTGCCTTTCTGGAAGCAATTTGGCCTGATCTGGCACTCCCAGTTGGTCCCACCAGGAACAGCCCCGTCACAAGACTCTCATGATTTTAAAGCTGGCCTGGGAGCTTTGGGGCCTGACTCAGATTCTTGAATGCAAGGAGCTGGCAATACTGCCCAATACTGCCCTTACTCCTGGGTCGTTTCCAGCCCCTCTCTTGGAGCTCTTTAGTGATGAAGATGCTGTTTAAAACTAGCGACATGTCGACCTTTGGGCACGACAGCACCGCCGAGTGTATGTGCAACTCACTGATTTATTACATTGAACTGAGCGCACATTTGGGAGTCTGTTCAACCATCCCCTTCACTGACCCTTCTGCCGGTGAATGGACAATTCGCTGATTGTTCTTCCTGGGCACTGCCCTGCCTATTACCGGGAGCGACATTCCACACGCCACTGGTCTTGCACCAGGGAACGCTGGCACCGCACTGCCTGGCCGCAGCAGGAGTAATGCCGCGTTCACTGCTTTGGCATGCAGTCCCTGGGTTACTGCACAGCCCCACTGCGGTCACCAGCGCTCACAGCGAGTGGAATTCGTCCAAGATGGCTCCTCATTGTGCTGAACCTGAGCTTCCAGCTTGATCAGCTCTCTCCCCCGCCCCCTCAGATGGCTTCTGAAGTCACAGGCACATCACATGTTTTCACCTCTCCACCTGCACAAGGCAAGCAGCTTATCCCTCAAGTGTCTGCCCCGACTGAGACCCAGGGAAAGAACCCCTCAGACCGAAGGCAGGGTGCTACCCGAAGGCGTGAGCCATTTACATTGTAGCCGTCCTGCCTCCAGAACCACACCCCGCTGGGCGGTTGGAATCTGGGGTGTCTTGTTAGTTAGTTTCAGTGGGGTTCAGCAATGCCTGGGCCCCACAGCAATACTGCCTCCAGCCCTGTGGCCAGCGTTTAATCTGATCACTGAACTTTGCGTGACCGACAAGAACAGCAACAAGCAGAGCTCAAGCTGAGGAACCCACCCAGCAATCACACACCAGACGCTTTGGGGGTGCGGAACTCCTCCAGGAAATACTAACTTTCTTGGGTTTTATCCTTGCACATACTAGGGCCAAACCCTGGGGTCTGGCTCTAGGAAACACCTGCTGAAGTCAATAACATTTATATGCAGGAGCCGCTGGTCTGTAAATACAAGAGGAGCTGAGGAAAAGCTAGATTCAGCCCCAGTGCCACTGAATTGCCAAGTACGTGCTTCCCGATCACCTCCGGGTCCAGTGCCAGGTTTCTGGGGGTCATTAGACTGCAGGGGATTTCAGGTGAGGTACCTAGTGGAGGAGACAGAGCGTGGGTGATGCTCCAGCAGATGGGTCCTGGAGACAGCAGGACTTGTAACTCATCTGGAGGGGAGGAGTGGGCAGGGCGAGTCCTGAGTGAGCGTCTCCCCCGGTGCGGGAGAATGTGGCTCCATACCCCGACCGCAGCCGGTTCCCAGACCTGAGCCAAGAGGGAAATCGCCCCCGGTGTGTGTTCAGGCTGCAAAGCACCTTCAGCCTGACCCTGCTCCGCTCTTGTGAACTCTGAGGTCCTGACTTTCCTGAGCAGAACTGCCCGGTGAAAATGGCCGCTTGGCATCGCCCCTCGAGGCTCTGCTGGCGGCTCAGTGGATTGGGAAATGGGCAGTTCCCAGCTCGCTCCAAGCTGGGCCGCCCAGTGCCTCGGTTCGGTTCGGTTCGGGGGGGGGAGGAAGTTTACACGTTGAAACTGACGCTGTGGGTGAGTGAGGTGCTCCAGAGCCATGTGCAAGCTGCGGGTGAAACCCTGACCCCCTGACCTAGGGAAGCCAGTGGGGAACGTCCTAGTCACCCCGTTTGCCAGTGTGAATGGCTGATGCCCTGTTCTCAGGGACCTGCGGCCCCAGAGTTAGTGGCTGAAGAAATGGGATCGTTTCAGCAAACAGCCGATGCACAGACAAGACAAGGGAGAGGTGAATTCGCCGCATTGACGGCTGGCAGGTGTCTGGGGAGTGAGGAGGGCCAGGGCCTGTTTGTAAAGCGCTAGGGAGTGATGAACAGGGCTCGTAAATGTCACGTCTCCGGTGGGTCCCCAGGACAGGCTGCCCCACCAGGGAGCCCAGGATTCCTGCTTGGAGGGAGCCGGGCGGGAGGAGGGGAGGGGAGGCCGCCCAGCAATGCCTCTGTGCAGCCCCCAGGCAGAGGGATGCAGCGGGTCCCTTCCCCTGCCCCCGTTAGCGGCCTTGGCTCCTGGGACGGGCAGTGCCCTGGATCTCTGCCTGGGCCCCTCCCTTGAGCATACAGAGGGTGAGGCCGTGTCACCCGGACACCGTCCATCTCTCTGTCCAGGGCAGGGGCCGGAGGTGCAGGACCATCCTCCCGCCTTAGCAACGCCTGGGGCTGGGTCACGGCACGCTGCCCGCCAGAGCCCAGCCGGCCACCGGCCCAGGCCAGCAGCTCCCCGCCCTGGGAGGCAGGAGAGGGGCAGTGACGCCCCAGAGGGACTGGGGGGGGGCAGGCCCTGGGCCCAAGCTCAGCCCCTGGAGAGCTGCCAACTCCCAGCCCCGGCCCAGCGCAGGGAGAGGCCCCGGCCCCAGTCGCACCCCGCGGGCCGGGGCCGGGGAAGCCGCGCGGTGCCCACCTGCAGGCCGCAGCCGCCCTGGGTCAGCAGCCACTGGAGACAGGCCAGGTTGCCGGTGGCCGCCGCGTCGTGGCCCGGGGTGGCCCCGTTGCGGGCCCGGCCGTTGCCCCGCAGCGCCGCCTCCTCCACCAGGTAGCGCAGGCAGTTGAGTTTGCCGGCGCGGGCGGCGTGGTGAGCGGGCGAGGCGCCCAGCGGGTCCCGGAGCCCCGGCTGCAGCAGCCCCTCCGCCTGCAGCGACTTCAGGGTGTCCACGTCCCCCTGGCGAGCGGCGAGCAGAGCCCGCTCCAGGGCCATCTCCGCGCCCGGGGGAGCCGGAGCCGCCGGCCCCTCACCAGCCCGGGGGCGCCATGGGGCCGCCCGCAGCGCCCAGCCGCTGGAGCGCGCTTAGCCCGGGAGGTGCCCGCTGCCAGCGAGCCCCGGGCAGGAGCTACCGGCCGGGCACGGCGAGATCAGTGCGCCCCGGGACCCGCCTGCGCTGCGCCCCCCGGGACCCGCCTGCGCTGCGCCCCCCGGGACCCGCCTGCGCTGCGCCCCCCGGGACTCCTCCTGCGCTGCGCCCCGGGACCCTCCTGCGCTGCGCCCCCCGGGACCGTCCTGCGCTGCGCCCCCCGGGACCCTCCTGCGCTGCGCCCCCCGGGACCCGCCTGCGCTGCGCCCCCCCGGGACCCGCCTGCGCTGCGCCCCCCGGGACCCTCCTGCGCTGCCCCCCGGGACCCTCCTGCGCTGCCCCGAGGAGCTGTCCGTGGGGTCTCCCGCCCCGGCTGTCAGGCTGGCTGGGGCTCCCGGGCACTCCGAGGCGCACAGCGCAGCATGGCCCCCGGTCTTGGCACTTCCCGTCCCCCAGGGTCAGACTCCAGCGGCTGCCCCGCTCCCCTCCGGCTCCGCAGCCCTCCCCGCCTCCGGACTCTGGGGAACGGCAGCCGGCGGCGGCAGGAGCTCGCAGCGATCCCACCCCCAGCACGGCTCCTCCTTCCCGCGGTGTCCAGCCCAGCCCCTCCCGCTGACCCCACCCACTGCTAATCCCCAGGCCGGGAAGGGGTTAAACCTTCTAAGGCTCTGCCGGGCTCCCGGGCATGGCGCGGCGGGGCTGGCAGCAGGGCCCCAGCAGGGGAAATGCCCCAGTGCCTAGCAGGGGCCCCGGTGTTGGAGGGGCCCAGGGGCAGGGTATCTGTGTGGCTCTGAGGACAGAGTCCCTGCCCGGGAGGGGAGCCCCAGTTAGACAGGGGGCATCACTGTGGTTTGTGCCCCTTTCCTGCTTGCTCCCCCTTCCTGGTCTCTGCAAGTGGCCCCGGCAGGTTCCTACCTAGACCCCCAACCCTTCAGGCCGACATGCTGGTGGTATGTGATGGGGGGGGGGGGGGTTACGGACGCAGAGCCTGGCAGGGCCGTGGCCCCAGGGATGGGGAGTCGGGGTCTTGATGTCGTCTAGATGCCCCAGGCCTAGAAGAGAGCGTCACCCCCCCTCCCCAGCAGGAACCTCAGCCCAGCACCAACGCCCAGTTCCCAAGAAGCAACTCGGCCCCAAGAATTTGCTCTGAGAGCAAAGCAGAGAGCAAAGGCCCTTCTGTTAGCCCCCCCCAAAATCACATCACAAAATTGACAACAACACAACCTTTCCTCCGAGGTTGTGCACTGCCCTCACGCCGGGCCGAAGGCTGTTTGTGTGGGGGCATCTGGTGACTGCAGCCCTCGGAGGGTTGTTCACGGTCCCTGTCTCAACCGTTGAGCGTTCAGACCGGAATGAAGACACCGGATACTAGTGATAATTACCATGGTGCTACGGCAGCACCCAGAGGCCTCACTCAGCCTCAGGGCCCCATTCTGCTGGGCACTGCACCCCCAGAGAAGCCTGGGGCCTAGCTCGTTTGGGTGGATTGCAGGAGCTTCCTCCGACACTGATGGGACCAGAACCCTGCTTGCAAAGAGACAGGGCCAACTGAGCAGCTGTTCGGGGGTTGACCTTGAAACTCCATCCTTAGGGCTCAGGGTTTCCCCTTCCTGACCCCCAAAGCAGATCGGAGATGAAGAAGGATCCTGTCCCAGGGTTTTTATACATTTCCAGCAGGCTTTTGGCCTGAGAAAACAACAGGCTGAACTTCTCTTCTCCCAAACACCATGGCAATTAGCACAGGATAATTTATCCATTAAACAGTTCAGATACAGGTCACCACAACCGTCAAAGAACCGTACAAACAACAATACTTAGTTCACTCAAGTATCTTCCTAAATCCTAGTGCTCCTCTCTGATCTTTGAATCAAAGCCATAGGAACAGACAGGACTTGTTTGCTGACATCACAAGACCTGAATAAACATCTCCTCTTCTCTCTCTAACAATGTCGGCTGCATTTCCAAGCACTAGTCATTTACATATCCTCATTTACATCTCTTTCGAAGCAATCTTTAAATCGGCCCTGGCTCAGGTCAGTCGGTGAGGTCATTAACTCTTTCTGGCCCTGTCACCTGTCAATGAGATTCCATATCACACTCCTAACATCCCACCTCTATTGGCCCAGTCTGCAGCCCCAGACAGCAGTGTGGCACCATACAGTGTATCCAGATGGCGGGCTGAAACCCCAAGAGGTCCTCACGTCCAGCCCCCTGTGCTGCGGCAGGACTGAGTAAACTGGAGCATCCCTGACGGGGTTTGTCCAGCCTGTCCTTAAAAACCTCCACGCCGGGGATTCCACGACGGCCCTTGGACACCTGTTCCCGACTCAGAGAGGTAGCCGTGTTAGTCTGGAATAGCAGAGGTAACAGTCCTGTGGCACCTTAAAGACTAACTATAAAGTTTTGAAGCATAAGCTTTCGTGGGCTAATACCCACTTCGTCGGATGCAAGCAGTGGAAGTTGTCCAGAGGCAGGTATAGAAAAGTAGGCCAGAACCAGGTGGGAGGTAAAAAGGTTAGTCCAATTAGGCTGAACCAGCTTGTTATCTCCGATCAGGGAGGGTGGGTTATTCTTCTAGCATTTGAATGGGGGGGGGGGGGTGTGGACATGGAGAGAGGAGAAACTATTTCTGTAATTAGCAAGCCATTGTAGGTCTTTGTTCAATCAGAGATTGTTTGTGTTGAATTTGCAAATGAATTGCAGCTCTGCAGTTTCCCTTTGCAGTCTGGACTTGAAGTTTTTTTGCTGCAGTATGGTGACTTTTAAATCTGTAATTGTGTGTCCAAGCAGGTTGAAGTGTTCTCCTACAGGTTTTTGTATATTGCCATTCCTGATATCTGATTTGTGTGCATTTATCCTTTTTCGTAGGGACTGTCCAGTTTGGCCGATGTACATAGCAGAGGGACATTGGTGGCATATATGACATTGGTAGATGTGCAGGTGAATGAACCAGTGATGGTGTGCCTGATCTGGTTAGGTCCTGTGATGGTGTTGCTGGTGTAGATATGTGGGCAGAGTTGGTTTGTTGCATGGATTGGTTCCTGAGTTGGAGTTATTGTGGTGCAGTGTGCTGTTGCTGGTGAGAATCTGTTTAAGGTTGGCAGGTTGTCTGTGTGCCAGGACTGGCCTGTCTCCCAAGGCCTGTGAAAGTGAGGGATTATTGTCCAGGATGGGTTGTAGGTCACTGATGATGCGTTGCAGAGGTTTTAACTGAGGACTGTAGGTGATGGCCAGTGGTGTTCTGTTGTTTTCTTTCCTGGGCTTGTCTTGCAGCAGCAGGCTTCTGGGTACATGTAGCCCGGCTGTAGCCATTAAACGCTTCCACCACGAGATGGTGCCAGCCACTAACCAACTGAAAACTCAGACCAACCCCCCCCCCCCCTCGAGCCGAGCCGCGCCGCAGGGGCGACGTGCGGGGGTCCCGGGGCGCAGGGGAGACGTGCGGGGGTCCCGGGGAGACGTGCGGGGGTCCCGGGGCGCAGGGGAGACGTGCGGGGGTCCCAAGGCGCAGGGGCTAGGACAGGCGCTCGGGGCTTTTCTTTCTGGCTGTCCCGCTCTGTGCTAAGCCTGGGGAGGGTTGTGTGTCTGGGGAGGGTTGTGTGTCTGGGGAGGGTTGTGTGTCTGTGTAGTGTTGTGTGTCTGGGGAGTGTTGTGTGTCTGGGGAGTGTTGTGTGAATCTGGCTGGTAGAAATCCGCTCCACTGGCTCCATCCACGAGCCCCACTGCCCGTTGCGTGCCCCGCCGGCTCCGCGCTCTGGCGGGGGTGCTGAGTGTCATTCTCGGGGTGACAAGGCCCTGTCCCCTCGAGCTCCCTCGCCTCCCTCCAAACATGCGACTCGACTCTTCTGAAATCCACACCGCGGCACAAGCAAAGGGGGGCCCCTCGGGAGAGCAGGGTCCTGCCCGCGGGGGAGACGTGCGGGGGTCCGGTGGGGCGCTCGGGGTCCTGCCCGCGGGGGAGACGTGCGGGGGTCCAGCCCGCGGGGGAGACGTGCGGGGGTCCCGGCGGGGCGCTCGGGGTCCTGCCCGCGGGGGAGACGTGCGGGGGTCCGGCGGGGCGCTCGGGGTCCTGCCCGCGGGGGAGACGTGCGGGGGTCCCGGCGGGGCGCTCGGGGTCCTGCCCGCGGGGGAGACGTGCGGGGGTCCCGGCGGGGCGCTCGGGGTCCTGCCCGCGGGGGAGGTGGGCAGCCCTGGCCGATCCTCTCGTTCCCAGCGGGGTCACTTGGTTTTCTGCCGCTCGCTGCACGTTCCGCTTCCAGGGCCGAGCTCCGGTCCGCAGGGCACCGCCCGGGCCCGGGCTCCCGGCAGACCCGCTGCATTAGTCGCACGGGGGGGGGGGGGGGGCGGGGGCTCCCCCCAGGAGTTGAAGCTTTTTTGTCCGTTACTCGGGGACGCGTCTGGGCGCCGCTGTTGTCTCGGCTCCCCGCGCGCGGGCAGATGGCGGCGGATCCTCCCCCGCCTCGCTCCCCGGGGGCTGCTCCGAGCAGCGGCCGAGACACTGAACCCGGTGACCCCGAGACCCCCCCCCCCCCGCGGGGCCTGACCCCGTCTGCGCGGATCCAGCGCGCCCCGGCCCCGGCGGGTCCTTCCCGCGCCCCGGGCCAGGCCGGAGCACGGCGAGGTGAGGGCAGCCCCGGGGGATCTGCAGCCCGGCGCTTGGGGGGCGGGGGGGCTGGCGGCCCCCTCAGCCCGCCCTGCCCCCCGGGCCGCGAGGCACCGCGCTGGAGCCCAGGGGCCCGGGCTAGTGTCCGGCCCCCACCCGCCGCTCAGCCTCTTAGCTCCGCATAGGGCCCCCGCGGGCTCCCCCCTTCTTCCCGGCGCGGGGGGGGGGGAGGCGGGTCCCGCGCTCAGCACCCTGGACAGCGGCGGCGGCCCGGAGACTGCGCCGGGGGAGCCTGGGCAACACCCCCCCCCCCAGGGGCACCCCGCCGGCTCTGCGCGCCCCTCCCCCGCCTGGAGGCGAGAGGAGCCGGGACCAAGGGCCCCGCCCCCCGGCTCTGGGACCTGCCCTCACCCCACTGAGACTAACTGTGCCCGGCCCGGAGAGAGGAACCAGGTGACCCCCCCGGTCCACCGGACTGAGCGGAATCCTGACCGGCGCCTGCCCCCCCGCCCTGGGCTCCGCGCCCTCCCGGACCCGCCCGCGCGCGTTTGAAGCTCGGGGGTTCCGCGGGAGACGGTCCCCGACGCAGCCCCGTCCGGGCCGTGCGCTCAGCACCCTGGACAGCGGCTCGGGCGAGATCCCGCCCGGGGGCGTCACTGTGCGCAGCTCCCCGCGGGGCCCCGGGGAGAACGCGACGCGCCCCCACGCTCCCCACCGCGCGTGTCGCCAACCGGGGCCCCCCAGCCGGGGCGCAGCGGGACGCGTTGGGTCGGCGCTAGGTCCACCCGCGTCTTCACTGCGGAGACGCGCGCACAGAGCCGGGCGCGTAGCACGTGTCACGAGGGAACCCCGAATGCACCGGCCTGTGTGTGCAAGTGCGTGTCTGTGCGCGCGTGTCTGCGCGTGTCTGTGCGCGCGTGCGGGGGGCGGGCAGGGCATGAGTCCCCAGCGCTTTCCCGGGGGCGCGCAGGGCGCTCTACAGGCCCCCGAACTGGGGGCAGTGGGGGCGGCCGGGTTCCCCTGGCACACCCCGCTAGGCGGAGAGACCAGCGCCGGGATCTCAATGCCCTGAGCCCAGGGCACGGCAGATGGGGCGGCTGTTACTTGGCGGGGCCTCCTTGGGGAGCCGGCTCTGCCCCGGGCGTCCCTCCCCAGCCCCGGAACAAAGGCGAGAGGCGGGGCCGGCTCCATAAAAAGCCCGGGTCCCGGCTGGGAGCCGGTTTCCGCCTCCAGCGGCTCTGCCCGGACCGAGCTCCCAGCGATCCTGCCACCGGCCCCATGTCCCCGCGGAGCGCAGCGCCCGAAGGGACGCGGGGCTACAGCTCCAGGCTGGGGGCGCCCAGGAAACCCGGGGAGGCCACTGAGCTGCGGAAGGTGAGCGAGGGTCGCGCTCTAGCACTGGGGATCCGCCCCCGCGTTCCTGGGCCTCCGCATCCCCATGTAGCCCCCCCGCCCCGGGGCTGACCCGCGCCCACGTGCCCGCCTTGCGCCCCCCGCCCCGGGACTGACCCGCGCCCACGTGCCCGCCTTGCGCCCCCCGCCCCGGGACTGACCCGCGCCCACGTGCCCGCCTTGCGCCCCCCGCCCCGGGACTGACCCGCGCCCTGCCTTGTGCCCGCCTTGCGCCCCCCGCCCCGGGACTGACCCGCGCCCTGCCTTGTGCCCGCCTTGCGCCCCCCGCCCCGGGACTGACCCGCGCCCTGCCTTGTGCCCGCCTTGCGCCCCCCGCCCCGGGGCTGACCCGCGCCCTGCCTTGTGCCCGCCTTGCGCCCCCCGCCCCGGGACTGACCCGCGCCCTGCCTTGTGCCCGCAGACCCTCAAGCCACTGATGGAGAAGCGCAGACGAGCCCGCATCAACGAGAGCCTGAACCAGCTGAAGACTCTCATCCTGCCGCTCATCGCCAAAGACGTGAGAACCCACCACCGCCCTGCGCCCTGTGCTCCCCGGGCCCCCACCGCCCTGCGCCCTCCGCTCCCCGGGCCGGCACCGCCCTGCGCCCTCCGCTCCCCGGGCCCCCACCGCCCTGCGCCCTCCGCTCCCCGGGCCCCCACCGCCCTGCGCCCTCCGCTCCCCGGGCCGCCACCGCCCTGCGCCCTGCGCCCTGTGCTCCCCGGGCCGGCACCGCCCTGCGCCCTCCGCTCCCCGGGCCGGCACCGCCCTGCGCCCTGCGCTCCCCGGGCCCCCACCGCGCTGCGCCCTGCGCTCTCCGCTCCCCGGGTCCGGCACCAACTAACCTGTCCCTCCCCCCGCAGAGCTCGCGCTATTCCAAGCTGGAGAAGGCGGATATTCTGGAGATGACCGTGCGGTTCCTCAGGGAGATCCCCGCCCCCGGCCGCCCCTCCCCAGGTGAGTGTCCCTCCCCTCGACTCTATTGACCCGCGGCTGCAGCCCCGGCCCCTCTCCATGCGCAGGGCCGCTCCCCTGCAGCCGCTGGGACTGGGCCCCGGGTGCAGTCCGGGCCTCTCCCTGCCAGGGCTCCGCGGCTGAGCACTGCCTCCCTCTCTCTCCTCCAGACCCCGCCCAGAGTTACCAGGAAGGATACCGAGCCTGCCTGTCCCGCCTCACCAGCCTGCTGGCAAAGTCCCACCTCCTGGGCAGAGACTCCTGCACCCGCCTGCTGGAGCACCTGCACAGGACCAGCGCGGAGCCCAGGGGCGGCCAGGCCTGCAGCAGCCCCACAGACTCGTGCCCAGCCTGGCGGAGGGCCGTGCCAGCCAGCCCGGCCACGGGGCTGCGGGAGGCCTCGCCCCCTCACCCTCAAGCTGCAAAGCCGGGCATCTGGAGGCCTTGGTAGAGCGGGGGACTCGACACATCTGCCTGTACATAGGGGAGCCCAGCTATTTATTTGTACATTGATCGCCCTCTTCCTCCCCAGTGTAAATACCCTGTACAGAGCCCAGTGCGGGACCCGGCCGCGGGGTGAACTGGAACCTGGCACAGGCCTGTCCCCTGGGACCCGGCCGCGGGGTGAACTGGAACCTGGCACAGGCCTGTCCCCTGGGACCCGGCCGCGGGGTGAACTGGAACCTGGCACAGGCCTGTCCCCTGGGACCCGACTCGCTCGCCCAGCGGCTGACTGGCCCTTGCGCCGGAGTCGCTCCAGTTTAATCGGCAGGAGACACTTTATATTTTCATACAAATAAAATGCTCTGACTGCAGCAGCCTGGCCTGAGTGCTGTGTGGTGCCTGGACAGGGGCTAGCCAGGTCGCCCTGCATCGGCTGGGAACAGCCCCAGGCCTAGATCCTAAGCTGCCCCTAGTGCCTGGGGTGGGGGGGCTCCTGCCATCTGGGGGTGCGCAGCATGGAGACGCTGCCCCCTGCAGCAGAAGGGGAGCAGGGCTGGAGGAGCCCCGGGGAGTGGGTAGCTGCTGGCACCGGCACTGCAAGTCCCCTGCTGTGAGGACAGCCCCTCCCTGGCACTAAGCTGGGCGGGTGAAGCAGGGGGACAGGACCCATTGGTTCCCCAGGTGCACCAGTCACCACTGGGCGGTGACACCCGTGAGAATGGCCACGCTGCCCACCTCCACGGACACTCCTGCCACGTCACCGCGCAGTGTTCCGGTCTGGACACTAGGCAGGGCTGGATGCCCAGACCTCGGCTAGTGATGGTCATACGGGCGGGGGGAGGGGTGTTGCCTGGGGATGTTCCACCTGAGAGCGAAACAGGCCCGTGGGAATAGGGGCAGCTGGCATCATACTTAGCACTTTCCATCTTCAGTCTGCTGGCCAGAGCCTAGGACTCCTGCTTCTCTGGGAATGGGGCCATCATTGGTGGGGTTAGAAGAGAGGAGGGGGAAGCAAACATTGCTGGGAATCTCTCTGCTGACCCCCTGGGACACGGGGCCGTTGTGGTCCCGATCCTTGTGTTGGGACGAGAAATTGGGTTCCCTGGTTCTCATCTTGGCTTTGCCACTGGCTCCGTGCATGACTGTCTCCAAGACACTGAATTGAAACCTGCTGGTGCCTAAAGACAGGGCGGGTCCAGCCGGGGGGTGGAGGCCCAGCACTGCTGACAATCCACCCCTTCTTCAGTTTGAAAATGTGGCATTTATCTGACTCAGTTTCCCCAGCTGTAAAGTGGACTCCAGCTAGCTTCAGACTGCCAAAACTCTCACCAGCCCCTCCTCCTCCCAGGCTCAGCCAGGTCAGGTGACCTCCCTCCCCACACTTAGGGTGAGATTACAGCTTCAGGTATGCATACCTTCCGAGAAGGGAGAGGGTGTTGCCTGCTTGCTTGCTTGCTATCAGCCCCTATTTCTTCACATAGACACTTAAGAAATGCATAGGGGAAACTGAGGCACGCACACCCACAGTATTCCTACTCCGTCACACTCAGCTCTAAGGTTTCTTGTCAATATTATTTTTTTCTGAATCAGAAATCCCAAGGTTTTTTCTTCTATAACCAAAAACTGGCAATTTCAGGTGGAACCCTGCAGCCTGAAGCGTTTGTCGACTCATCGGGGGCCCATGCTGGCTTGGGTTCTCTGTAGTTCGCGGGTCCACAATTGTGAGTTTTAGCCCTTTGGGAGTCCAGGAGCTTTGAAAGGTGGCAGAGATGGGTGCTCAGCTTTGGGGTGGGCTGGAAATGCGAATTCATTTAAATCAGATGAAAAGTCCCAGCAGCTGTGTTCACAGAAATGAATCCTCTGGCAGATATTCCCTGCTCCTAGTGGAGACGTGAAACACGTTGACTATGGCGTCAGTCCTGCGAACCTGTTTCCAGCCTGCTCTCGAGAGGAGAAGGCAGTGAACAGCCGCAGCGCCCTGCTCCCTGCACGAATGTGTCTGTGACTGCGGCGCTCAGTCCAGTGTCAGCCCATTACTTCAACATGCTGCAGCACAGACTCTCTCCCTGCTGCAGGGCTCTGCCATCTCCCCTGTTGTTCAGCTACTAAGGTCGTGTCTGGTCTTGTCCCTAACCCTGCCAGCTGGCACATGAGCCTTTTTCAGGCCTTGGATTTGCCTCCTGGGGGACCCTTGCAAATACCTGGCCATGGCAGGGCAGGGGAGTGCCAGTGGCATAAACCTGCTCTACTTGCTGTGAGGAGCTGGACCACCCCTTCCTTCGGGGAGCAAGGCCCTCGGTATGCAAGCCCTTCCAGCTAGACAGGCCGGGAGGTGCAGACACTTCCAGATCTCTTTATGAGAGGCTGGGAGAAACCAGACAAACAACCTGCCCGAGTAGGCTGGACCCAAGGGCCGAGGGGGAGGGAGTTACACCAAACTGAACCCTTGAGTTTCTGGAGACTGAGTCAAATTCTCTCCAGGCCTGAGACCTTTTTAGTCCCTCCCATAACCAGGCACCCACTTAAAGCCCAGAGGAGTGGATCTTAGTTGCTGTGGGTTTCTACCCTGGGGCGCAGCAGAGTCCTCACCCCTGGGACTGCACAGGGCGCTGCAGACCCCACAACCCACCGTGCCATTCTTCCTCTTTCCAATCCCCTCCTCCTCTCCCAGGCCAGTGTGAGGAAATGCCTGTCGCCACCCCTAGGCTGTGGATAGCACCATGCAATGGCACTACCTCCGAGGGGCTCTGCTGTCTCCTTGCCCTTCCTCCCGGGAAGTGACAACACCGCTCGGAAAGGCTGGTGGTGCTAACACAGCACTAGCTGGAGGCAGGATGACTAAGGCAGCACTGCACCTCAGGGACAGTGCCGGGGAAAAGGGCACCTCTTCTCAATACTCTCCCCACCATGGCCCCTGGCTTTAGTTTAGTTACTGGCTCTGAATAGGAACCAAGGCTCTGGTTTTTCTGAGGTGCAAACATGTGACTCCCTTTGGCTCCGAGTGGAGTTACAGGCGCTCAGGGCTTCTGAAAATCAGGCCCTAACCATCTCCCCTCGCTGGGCCCATTCAGTGGGGCTCAGTGCAGGCGCTATCAAATAGAAACCCCTCTGAGGGCTTTTGCATTTGGCTGGGTCCTGCAATGAGAGAGGAGTTGATCTCTTTGAGAGGGGAGTTGGAATGAGGGGCTAGCAGGACACCATGGTGAAGGCTAGAACCGCTCCTCTCTGTGCAGACTGACCCTGGCTGGCCAAGTATCATGTCATGTGGGATGACGTTATCTGTCATTGGCGCATTCACATCCTAGAAATGGCATCTTTGTGGAGCCGGAGAAAGTGACCCAGCCACAGAGGAGAATTCCCCTGTGGACATCTCTGAATTCATTTGCTCACTAGACACTCAGGTATTGGAACAGCTAATTGGAAAGGCAGAGATAACATCCTCCTGTAGGTTGCTGTCAGCCACTCCCAACAGTGAATTGCTGCAATCTGCCTGCCTGAAGATAGTCCCGGCTCGGGGCCCACAGGAGATGCAGAGCCTTAGACTGAGTCCCGACTGATTTCCTCCTGGCCAGTAAATAACATCGGAGCCGTGTGCCCCTGTGATGGGGAGAAATCCAGCCCACACAGCTGGCTGCTGCTGAGCTTCCTTACTGATCGCTGCAAAGTCCTTATTCAGTCACAGCTCTGGGAGCCAGCCACACTGGAGTCCTAACCCCGTCTCTGACACCGATTCTCTCCTTGGTGCGGGACTAATCACTTCATGACTCTGCCTCAGTAAGAGGAGAATGCGACTTGCCCACCTCCCAGTGGTGTTGTGAGGGTTAATTCATGTTTGTCAAATGATTTGAAGCAAAACCTCTGTCTAGTGTTAGGACACAGCCCACTTGCCAGAGCCAGGTCAATGGTTCGAATGGGAATTAGCACTTGGTTAAGAGCTGATCATTCTCGGAAGCTTTGACTGTTCTCTGATCATGGGGTAAGGAAATAAAAGGCAGCATTGCTGATCTTTGCCCTTGACAGGAGAAAGCTTGTACTACTGTCATGCTGTCCTGCGGTGATTCAAGAGCGTGAGTACCAACCTCAGGGCAGACTTAAGAACCAGGGCACAAGCCCCAAATTAGTGGTGAGTTCTGTACTTAGATTTCATCAACCAATTACCAAGTGTAAACTCATCAGGCTCCATAACAGCCTAACCATGAGTCACAGACAGTGCCCTTAGGTACTCCGGGCTGCCTTGCTAGCTGGGGTAATCTCACCTTTGTGATAAAGTTCCTTAGATCAAGGCCCACAGCAATAATTCAGGTTACTCCCAGACTCAAAGCACTAATCACTTACCCCAGGTCAATTGCAGTTTAGATCTCACACTAAGGAGACAGCTTTTGGAGAAGACTACAATAAACTATCAGGATTTATTATCTAGGAAAAGGAAACAGCATTATTTACAAGGTTAAAGCAGGTAAACGTATACGGTAAACACAAATGAGCTCCAATCTTATATTTCAAAAATGAAGAGAAGCATCTATAATAAGCCAGTTCTCTCCAGCCTTTAGGGCTAATGGAGGCTAAGCACTGGGGAACTTTTGCTTATGCCTAGTAATCCTGGCCCCTCAGAGCCCAAACAGCAAAAAGATCCATTTCCTTCTTGTGATGGGGTTTTATTCCCTCCCCCCGTTCTGCTTCCAGCTGCCAACTCCACTCATGGGAGGAATTCAATTGCAAGATCTAGCTTCATGTGGGGGAGGGAGGAAGTACACAGAATTCTTTTGTCCTCTTTCATTTTCCACTGTCCATGTGGTGCCAGGCCGGACACCGTCAGTGGGAGACCAGCACTTCCCATTCGTTAACGTCTCTCTCCTGGCTGGTGATTGACACAGGTACAAAGTGAGCGCTCAGATCTTACCTCCCCACACGGGATCCACTTGTTAGGAGTGAGATTAACGAGACAGCAGCTCAAAGCATTCCCGAGAGTCTCGCCCCATTCTTCTAATCCTAATACCTACTTTAAAAAGGCTTCCACCCAGGGGAGCCAGACTGAGTCCAGCCAGGTATTTGTCAGGGTTCCCCTGAGGCAGGGCTGGCACCACTCTGCCAGCATCACGCCTACCCCTCTGCGCAGACGTGGGGCCTACAAAGGGAGAGTTTAACATGAACACTCACAATGGTGCCCCTGGTCCCAAGTGCAATACTGGCCTGCAAGGTTTTCTAGGTGTGCAGGAACTCAGGAATCACCCAGTCACTCCATGCATGGTCGCTGGTCCCTGCAGCTACCTGTCTACCCCTTCAGGTTACAGCCTCTCCTACCACATACATCCCAGGACCAGCATCAGACCAGCTTCCTGCCAGGTGGGAAAGGTTGTCTGGGGCCCCTTGGACACTAGATCAGCCAGCAGTCTCATAGCCCCGTGATGCTAAATTTGCCCTCCCTGCCCCAAGGTTTCTTTCTCAAATGCCAGGCTCTGCCAGCCCAGGAGTGAACAACTAGACCTTCAAATGTGTGAGCACGGTTCTCCCGTGCTAGCTCGCTGTCTGCACATCACTCTGTGTGGCCTTGTTCCTAGGTGTGACGGAGTAGGAATATGGTGTGTGCCTCAGTTTCCCCTATGCATTTCTTGAGCATCTATGTGAAGGGATAAGGATGTGTAGCTGATGCAAAGCACAGTCTCTCTGCAGGGGTCCATACCTGAAACTGTAATCTGACTCCAAGTGGAGGAGGGAGGTCACCTGACCTGGCTGAGCGGGAGAGGGGAGGAGGGGGGGCTGGAGAGACTGAGTTTCAGTTTGGGGTCTGAAGCGAGCTGGAGTCAGGCAGGGAAGGCAGAGGAGCTATCTGGCTCTCTGGCCCCCAAAATGGATCCAGCTGAGGGGTCACGCTCGCTGTATGGTCTGGGTTAGACCAGGTACCGGTCATCGAATAAACCTCTGTTTTACTGGCTGGCTGAGAGTCACGTCTGACTGTGGATTTGGGGTGCAGAATCCACAGGCTCCCTCAGGACCCCGCCCGGACGGGTTCGCTGTGGGAAGCGCACGGAGGGGCAGAAGGTGCTGAATGCTCCGAGGTCAGACCCAGGAAGGTGTAAACGGGGGCCTCTAAGCTCCTAACCTTGAAGACAGGCTGTGTACGGAGAGAGGACGTTTTCCCTCGGAGTCCCAACTGGCTTCATAGGAAGCAAGTTCTAGACCATCACCCGGGGACTCCGTGACACTAGGGCAGGTGACTGACCTACTTTCCTGCGAGCAGCTGGGAAGGGGGGAGAGGGGGAGAACATGCCAATCATTCCCTCTGTGCAGCTTTTCACCTGTAAATTCCAAGTACCCCTGCTCCCCAAATGCATGATCTGAGCCCTGGGAACCCCCATCTTTTATCTCCCATTCATTAACTACTGGGAAAATCTCAGCACCCACTGGAGTAATTGCATCAACCACAGCTTAGTTTAATTACAGGTTGTTCTTATCACTTCCACCCATTCCTGAAAACCAGGACCTGTTGTACAGCCATTGCTCAACCTAAGACAAACAGGAGGGGAGGGAGGGGAAGGGAGAAACCCTCCAGGAGAAAACTAACAGGTAACACCTCTGTGTTTTACCAGATTGAATGCTGGTTCCTTGTTCAGGGTGTTTGTGTCTTAGCCTTGTCCACACAGGAGAAATTCTGCAAAGAATTCCCACCGTTGCTACCACTGGCGCTGGTGATCTTGGAGGCCTGACTGCAGCCAGGATCCTAGCTGCTGCCGGCAGTGTAAATCCCACGCTCCGGATCTCTTCAATCTGGGCTTGATTTCCAGGGGGGCTGAGTATGCAAAACTCCAGCTGACTCTGCAAGGAACTGCAGGGAGGTGCTGGGCAAGTCAGGCCGCCTGCCGCTTAAAACATTGAGACTTGCAGAGCTGAGCCGGGGAGCATTGGTGGGAAACTTTAGCCCATCTCCCTGAGGCCTGACAGCTGCTGCTGCTGCTGCTCTGGGACCATGAAACACTAGTGGGGGTTCAGAGTCCTGAGCCAAAAGGTTTGTTCAGTGCAGGGTGTCTCTGCAGATGATGGACACCCTTAATTAAGAGGTAACAGATGTGACAGCGCTGACTGCCAAGCCTGGAGTCACCTGTGTGTGGAATGCTGCCAGTTACTGGGAGCAAGGCCACAAAGCCCATCTATTCTGCCAGCCCAAGAGCCCTGTACAGCAGGCCAGGGCCCGACCCCCTGCCTGGACCGGCAGGCACGGCAGCTCTGCCTGGAGCTGACGTGTGGGATCGGGCTGATATTCCCAGCTGGATGTTCCGCCTCTCCCAGGGAATCGACATGTTCCCCTGGCGGTGGACAGCCAGGGAGCGGTGCTTTCTGAAGGAATATTTCAGCCTCACTGTTTTTCTGTCTCCTGCTTTTTACCCAGCATCCAAGGCAAACCCAGCTCTTAAGAACATAAGAACATAAGAACTCTTACTCAGCTCTTACTCTTTTGGGGTGAGCCTTCTGTCCCACGCCCACTGCGATGGAGGCCACCTCGTCCCCGCTCCTCAGGGTTTCTTGTGACGTGGGCTCTGTGCTGAAGGACTCTAGAAAACATGTCCACAGCAATGCAGCCGCCCTCCTCCCTATGGGACAGTCACTGCCTTTCTCCTGTTCAGTTCTCTCCTGTCAGTGGCGGATTAGCTGCGGGGGCCCATCCCTGGGGTCCCCCTGAGAAATGAGCACCCCCAACCCGCTCTGCCTGGAGCTATTGCTGGGGAGTGGGAGAAGCCCCAAGCCTGCTCCCAGAAGTGCCCAGGGGAGGAATCCCCTATGCCCTGACCCCATTTCCCTGGCAGGACTGCTGTCGGAGATGGGACTGCAGGTGGGAGGGGTGGGACCCCCTCATGCTCTGGGACAGGCCCCCCACAAACACCTAATCTGAAGACTTTGTTTCCCTGCACAAATGATCCGGAAGGTCAAACAGATCGTGCAGGAATAAAGGAATGTGAAACTGCTTCTCCGAAGTGCTGGCTGCCAAACGCTCAGCGCAGGGCGTGTTGCCACCTGTTAGCCTGCCTCTGGCAAAGGGAGGGAGAGGTCAAAACAGGAGTTTCTTTAGGAGTGCGTAAGATGGGTAAACAGCTCATTACTGGGGATAACTGGGCAAATTCTGTTCCAAGTTCTATCTCCGTGTCTTGCGGCCTCTAGTGGGGACACTCTGAATTCACCCTAATGTAACTCGGAGCAGAATTTGACCCTATATTCCCTTAAAAGACTCACAATCCCTCTGTCCAGCACTGGGTAGAACCACCTCTGCAATCCCCTGGAGTGTGCTCACCCCACAGGCCCTGTGGATGTGCAAAGTGGGGCAGCTGTAGCCATTCAGCTAGGACCTCCCGGGCCCTGGGATTGCAGACGGCTAATCAGTCTCCCATTTGCACTGGGACGGAATGTGGGTGGCGTCTGCACTCTGACCGTGGGAATCCTCCATACACCGAGGACTCCAACCCCCTCTCTTCCCTACAGCTCTGAGGAATGTAAAGACAAGCCAGGGCTTTCCTGTCTGCACTGGGCCGTCTCCCTGTCCCTGTAAGACGGGCCCTGTGGGTCAGCCCAGCTCCGTGTGTCTCCGGCTGGGGGATCGCCCGGGTGGCAGTGGCGCTCTGTTCAGTGCTGCAGGGCTCCAGAGAGCTGCCCAGACTTGTGGCACAGAAAGGCAGCTCCACCGCCCACGGTGGCTCCCAGCGAGTGAGCAGTTTCGCTCGATGTTTCCAGGGCTCGAGGCCAGGCCGCGGGCACTGCGGGGTTGGTAACCTGCCGTTCAGTAATTGCTTCAGAGGCGTGGGAAAGGAGGGAGGTGACTTGGCCCAGGCACACACGCGTGTCTGGGGGGGTGTCTCACTGCAGCCAGGCTCCTGCAGGAAGCCGCCGGCGAGGGCTGCACTTGGCAGCGCCAGGCAGAGCAGAGTTGCAGGGTCCAGCTCCTTGCGCCCACCCATCGCAGCGAGACCGGGGCCCGCTCGTCAGACACGGCTCAGACGGCTGGTCCCCGGCTGACAGGGCCCTGCACACTGCTGGGGACATGGCCTGTGAAGAGCTGTGCAGATGGTGGGCCTGGCCTCTTGCTACGTGTCTGCGCATTGGGGCGGGGGGCTCGGGCCTAATGTCACACACACAGCAGCAGCGCTGGCTGCAGAGGGCAGTGTCTCTGCTGGGCATCTCCAGCCCAGCGCCCTTCCCCGCAGGGACCTGCCCTCTCTGCATGGCGTGGGCTCAGCCGGCTGCAGAGGCGGCTGCTCTAGGTGGTGCCTCTGTCTGAGCCTGGCTCGAGTCTAGATACTGCAACTACTGCTCCCTGGAAGGGCTGCAAAGCAAGCGCCTCCCGGCAGGTCTGCCAACCCCTGGGAGGTGACTGTCCCCACCGCACCGGGATCCACTCCTGGGGCCAGGGGAGCCAGCTGCTCCCACAGCATGGCCTGTCTCTGTGATCTGGGGGTCCTCTGAGCGTCCAGGGATCGGTGGGTAGAGATGAACTGACCATGGGCCTGGGGACGTATGTGTCCCTCTACCCAGCGAGCAGTGGTGAGGCTGAAATACTGACCTGTGGCTGCTGTGGGGAGCACCCTTTAGGGGTGGCTTCCTGCAGAGCAATGAGCAGGGGAGTTCCTTCGCACTATGGAGGTGTACTTCGGGCAGTGGAGGGGCTTTGGGGTCTCCCTGCTGATGGCCTGGGTCCCCAGGGATTCCTGTGCTCCCTGAGTCTGGGGAATGGAAGCCCCTGCTAGTTCCGCAGGAGATATGAACCTGGCCCCTGTGGGGGAAAGATCTAGGGAGTATCACCGGGATTACCTCCCCCTCCTGCAGGCCTTTCATTGGAAGAGGGTTGGGCTTGTATGCAGAGAGAGCGAGTGCCCCAATCCCCATATGATCACCGTGATCTAGGGGCAGGAGAACAGGTGTGTCAGGGAAAATGGCTTCCTACTCCTCCCCCAAACCTGTGCTGGGTCTTAGAACCAAACCTGAGCTAAGCCTTGGTCATGGGTCTGAAATGCTGGGATGTTTTTCTGCTAGTTTCCAGCTGGACCAGAAGTGGATGTGGCAGAAATCTCCAGCCATAATCTTATCTCAGGAGTCCTCCAGACCCAAGCCAACTCTGGAGAAGTTTAGCTAAAGTTCAGAGAAGTGCTGGAATTTTTGGGTGCTCATCCAGAGTAGAACAAACTTTTCCCGTTGCTAAGCCAGAACCTTTGCCATATTATGCCTTGAAGTGCGGGGAGGAAAATCAGTGGGTTCCCAGCTCCTGCCGTGGGGAAATGGACTAAAAAAACTGGAGTTCAAAGAAACAAAGTCAGAGGTTGATCCGGAAATCTCCTGCCAGGAAAACTCCCATAATGAGTGTCACACAGTCTCCATGCATAACCCCTGCAGCCTGACAGCGTCTTCCTGAGCCTGAGGGTGGAGCTGGGATCACAGTTTCGGTCTGACATGTCTTTCATAATCCATTAATGCATCTGAAACTCAATGCAAACAGCTTTAACAAATGAGATCCCTCCAGGCGTTCAAACTGTAATGAGTTGGTGCATGAAGCCTATGTCAGCTTGCCCTAAGGACACTCAAACGATACAATTACACCTCGCCTCTGCTTGTCAACAGAAGGCGAGACGTGGGAAAATGAGAATGAGCCTTACATTTGTGTTTCCTTTAACAATGTTTTCCAGGTATGAGTGAAGGGCAGGGAGACGCTGTCAAGGTGGGAGGCTAGAAATTTCACTGATCACCTTTAAAGTCTCAGTAATGGTCTTTGTATTTGCATCATTTTTAGCCTGTTTTGTTTGCTGGCAGTTCAATGACTTTTTGGCCTTATCTAGACTCACTTTCCTCCCTCTCACTTCCTTTTGCTGCCACCAATTCTGCTCCACTGGAGCACGGATAGAGGGAGCCCTAGTATAGATCAGGTGCTGGCATTTTTACCTCCCTGAGCACGCTGGTAAAAATGCCTGCAGGCGCCCTGTCTGCACTAGCACTGCTGCAACTGATACCAGCCGTGGAGCTGAAACAGTGACAGCAAGTGTGGGGATTTTTTTGAGGAAAAGCTGGGCCTTCTAAGCTTTCCTGCTAAGTGCAAATGCAGGTCACGGGACATCGCCAGTACCAGGTCGAGTAGCCAAGACCGCCGGCCAGGGAAACAACCCCCCCCCCCCTTCCCTGACAAAGGGACACACCCCACCCATGTACTTATCGCCTACACCACCACTGACACCCCATGGGTGGAGGACCCAAACACACATACATTGATGCTTTAAAAAACTTCCACACCCTAATCTGGATCTATGCTGGATATGTGATATGCATGTGCCTTGTAAACCCTGTACCTATTACCTATAATCGCCCCTAACCCTGGCCTGACTCCAGATGTCCAGTACCTAACCTCTCAATCTGTGTATGTTTTCATGTTTAACATTAACTTTAATAAAAATTTTAACCCAGGGATAGAATGTGATTAGAGCAGGGGCCAGCGTGGGAATCAGGACTCCTGGGTGGAGTTCTTGACTCTGGTAATCACTATGTGATCTGGGCCATATCCCTTTGTTAAGACTTAGTGGCCAATCTGGGCTCCACTGTAAGTGTGCGCCCTTCCAAGAATGGCCTGATAACAATGAAATGTGCCTTGTAAACCCTGTACCTCTTACCTACAATCGCCCCTAACCCCGGCCTGACTCCAGATGTCCAGTACCTTCCCTCTTGCATCCGACGAAGTGGGTATTAGCCCATGAAAGCTTATGCTTCAAAACTTTATAGTTAGTCTTTAAGGTGCCACAGGACTTTGTTACCTCTGCTATTCCAGACTAACACGGCTACCTCTCTGACTCTCAATCTGGGTATGTTTTCATGTTTAACATTAGCTTTAATAAAAATTTTAAGACTGGTAATTGCTTAAAAGGATCGGATGGTGCCATTTCATTCCCTGTAGAAGGAAAACTTGTGTCAGAGCAAGTCTGCATGTTCAGACAGTCCCAGTGGATTTGGGTGCATGCTAACTAAAGCCTCTAGGTGTTGTCAATCCAGACACGAGCTGGCCACGTCTGGTAAGATGGGTGGAACCAGTGGGCAAATTTCTCCTTCAGTGATTCAGCCAGAAGAGAGAGCTTGTAATTTGTAGAGAATCATCTGCCAGAGCTCCTGGCTATTTAGATTTGATTAATGACTCACAGTACAGTAGACGTGGAACTTCCAAGATTCAGCGGGTTGCAGAATTTCCCATGTTCCTTTGCAAGCATACATAGCGGAGGCTTTTTCTTTAAGTATTAGGAAAAATTACATTTCAGGTTGTCTCAGTTCCATTTGTCTGCAGTGGGACTGTAAATGTATTTTGCAGGTTCCATTTTATGTGGAATGTTTTACAGCAAATTAGCACTGCTCATGAGTTCCCTGTAGGGTTTTAACAATGAGGCATGACAGAATACAACGTAGCCTGTAAGGCTGCAGACTTAGCAGAGAGTCCCTTTATTCTCATGTGGTTAGATGCGCCGTACTGCACTGAAACTCAATTTTCCCTGTTTTCTGTACATATGTAGATCTCCTTGTGAAACCCAGGAGAGTTCAGTATGTTAACTCACCCAGGTTGTGTATATAACATGGCTTCTCAGGATTTTTGATTTAAATAAAAAGAATGTGCTTTAATGTTTTACTGTTTGTTCTACATTCTGGAAATATAAACCCTTCTGGTCTTCACCTGCTCCCTGATGCTGAATCCCTATACAGCTGCCTGTGTTATGGTTTGGAGTCTGAGTCTCTAGCAAACATTTGGGCCTTGGGCAGGAATGCTTGTCAGGAATCTGAGGTGCTGTGTAGACTTGTTATATCTGAGTTTTCAAATTTCAATCACTTTCAACAATGACAATTCAGCAGCAAGTGCACTTGGGGAGAGACTCTGCTCTCCTACTGTCTGAAACTGGAATAATCCCATTCAAGTCAGTGGAGTCTCTAGCTATTCCTCATAGGCGTTGAAAACTGGTGTCAGTTATGAAATGACGGTAGGTCAGCTAGACACCAAGAAGCAATTAACGACTTTCCATTTGGATTTCCTATGTTGTAGTGTTCTTTGTCTGTCAGACAATTAAGAACATAAAGTTCCCACTCTTGTTTCTAGTCATGTGGGTCACATTGCTATGTTCCAAGAAAAGACAGATGCAGCTAGTTCGCGTTGACTTGTGATCGAAAAGTTAATCCTAAGAAGAGCAGCCCCGAGCTGTATGGTGACTTTCCTGAAGAACTCAGTGTGACAGGAACTTTATATCCAGAGTGAGTCATTCATTTTTATTTCTTGTTCTTGGAACCAGAGCGTTGTGCTTCAAACTGATGAGATCGTTCTGTGTCCTGGGAGCACAGGTCACACAGTTCGGATGGCAGCAGTGACATTTCACAAGGTCTGAGATCAGACTCTAGGTGTCTCTGTTGGACCGTATCATCTGAGCAGCACACACATACTCCCTGCACTCCACGCCCTCTGAAATGACTGGCGACTGCCACCCTTCCACTCGGGGAGGAGAGTAGGGTCAGAACTTGACTCCCCTCCAAAAATGACAATTCTGTGTTACTAAGGGAGTTGGTCAAAACTTGACATTTGTTTGGTGGGAAATGTCAGCGAGAGGGAGATGACTGCAAACAAAACTAGTTCTGTTGAAATAGTTTTGCCTGATGAAAACCTGATTCAGTAAAAACTTTCCAATCTGCTCACGTTGCAAACTGTTTAGCTGCATGTCACTTGGTATAGTCCCAGTCATCAAAGTGTGACACAGATCTACTCTCCCCTCACTTTTAAGGCTGATACTGACATCAGAGATAAAGACTAATGGGTTGGAACTACTTACCCAGTAGAATCCCACCCCATCTTCACTGTCCTGCATGAAGAATTATCTGCATCCCCCTCACTTTGGGTCTTTATTCCACATTTGGGCTTTGGGGGGTGAGAAGTAGGGTTGCCAAAGGACACGGCTGCCTGGAAGTCACAGTGGCAAGCGCCCTCACTAGCTACCTTAGATAGATTGGCTAGATAGAGAAACTGATGCGCTGGACAGACACTGTATGGGGACTGATGTATTGCTATACGAGGCAATTTACCATTCGAACATGATCTGTAATGGAATGATCAAGATGTCCATGAATCACCACAGGGGAACCATGGGTCCTCATGCCGATGCCGCCTTCACATCCCTTCCCCCAGGTTAGGTTGTTTACACCTAAAGCCCCACCGCCTCGCCCTTCGCTCTGGACACTTGTACAGCAGGGGGGGGCTCTGCTCTTCCTGCAGTTCCGTCCTGTCCACCGCTGGGGTTAGGTCGGCGGAACTAGGGCGGCGGGGGGCGGGGTCCCCCCCCGGCGATGGACCGGCCCGGGGTGAGTCCCACAGCCCCTATCCCCCCCCTGGAGTTGGACTCTCAGCGCTGCGGGGCAAGACCCGGGCGGGGGGGGCAACCCGCGGGGCGGTGACGTCACAACCCGACGGGCGATGACGCAGCACCGTGACCTCACGCTGCGCGGGGCGGGGCTCCCAGCCGCTCAGAGCCAACGGGGGCCGCGCAGGGGGCGGGGCCCGCACAGGCCACGCCCCCGTCCCCATTCATCGCCGCCGGCCGCAAAGTGCCTCCGCGGTCGCGCCCAGCTCCGCCGCCATGTCCGCGCGCGGGCCCGCGAGCAACGGCCCGGCCGCCATCCAGCTCAGCAGGTAACGGGCGGGGCCCGGGGGGGAGCCCCCCCCCGGCGGATCCCCCCCCCCCCCCGGCGGATCCCCCCCGCCCCGGCGGATCCCCCCCCCTCCATCCCCCCCCGGCGGATCCCCCCCCCCCCCGGCGGATCCCCCCCCGCCCCGGCGGATCCCCCCCCCTCCATCCCCCCCCGGCGGATCCCCCCCCCTCCATCCCCCCCCGGCGGATCCCCCCCCCTCCATCCCCCCCCGCCCCGGCGGATCCCCCCCCTCCATCCCCCCCCCCGCCCCGGCAGATCCCCCCCCTCCATCCCCCCCCGCCCCGGCAGATCCCCCCCCGCCCCGGCGGATCCCCCCCCTCCATCCCCCCCCCCGCCCCGGCGGATCCCCCCCCCTCCATCCCCCCCGGCGGATCCCCCCCCTCCATCCCCCCCCGCCCCGGCGGATCCCCCGCCTCCATCCCCCCCCGCCCCGACAGATCCCCTCCCTCCATCCCCCCCCGCCCCGACGGATCCCCTCCCTCCATCCCCCCCCGCCCCGACGGATCCCCTCCCTCCATCCCCCCCCGCCCCGACGGATCCCCCCCTCCATCCCCCCCCGCCCCGACGGATCCCCCCTCCATCCCCCCCCGCCCCGACGGATCCCCCCCTCCATCCCCCCCCACCCCGACGGATCCCCCCCTCCACCCCCCCCCCGCCCCGGCGGATCCCCTCCCTCCATCCCCCCCCGCCCCGGCGGATCCCCTCCCTCCATCCCCCCCCGCC
Source organism: Sternotherus odoratus (assembly GCA_032164245.1). Lineage (NCBI taxonomy): Eukaryota > Metazoa > Chordata > Testudines > Kinosternidae > Sternotherus > Sternotherus odoratus. The sequence goes on from JAVMKO010000018.1 coordinate 1,280,758, forward strand.
CCGGCGGATCCCCTCCCTCCATCCCCCCCCGCCCCGGCGGATCCCCTCCCTCCATCCCCCCCCGCCCCGGCGGATCCCCTCCCTCCATCCCCCCCCCGCCCCGGCGGATCCCCTCCCTCCATCCCCCCCCGCCCCGACGGATCCCCTCCCTCCATCCCCCCCGCCCCGACGGATCCCCCCCTCCATCCCCCCCCGCCCCGATGGATCCCCCCCCGCCCCGACGGATCCCCCCCTCCATCCCCCCCCGCCCCGACAGATCCCCCCCCTCCATCCCCCCCCGCCCCGACGGATCCCCCCCTCCACCCCCCCCGCCCCGACGGATCCCCCCCTCCACCCCCCCCGCCCCGGCGGATCCCCTCCCTCCATCCCCCCCGCCCCGGCGGATCCCCTCCCTCCATCCCCCCCGCCCCGGCGGATCCCCTCCCTCCATCCCCCCCCGCCCCGGCGGATCCCCTCCCTCCATCCCCCCCCGCCCCGGCGGATCCCCTCCCTCCATCCCCCCCCGCCCCGGCGGATCCCCTCCCTCCATCCCCCCCGCCCCGACGGATCCCCCCCTCCATCCCCCCCCGCCCCGATGGATCCCCCCCCGCCCCGACGGATCCCCCCCTCCATCCCCCCCCGCCCCGACAGATCCCCCCCCTCCATCCCCCCCCGCCCCGGCAGATCCCCCCCCGCCCCGGCGGATCCCCCCCCCTCCATCCCCCCCCGGCGGATCCCCCCCCTCCATCCCCCCCCGGCGGATCCCCCCCCCTCCATCCCCCCCGGCGGATCCCCCCCCCGGCGGATCCCCCCCCTCCATCCCCCCCCGCCCCGGCAGATCCCCTCCCTCCATCCCCCCCCCCGGCGGATCCCCCCCCCTCCATCCCCCCCCGCCCCGACAGATCCCCCCCCTCCATCCCCCCCCGCCCCAACAGATCCCCCCCTCCATCCCCCCCCGCCCCGACGGATCCCCCCCCTCCATCCCCCCCCGCCCCGGCGGATCCCCTCCCTCCATCCCCCCCCGCCCCGACGGATCCCCTTCCTCCATCCCCCCCGCCCCGACGGATCCCCTCCCTCCATCCCCCCCCGCCCCGACGGATCCCCTCCCTCCATCCCCCCCCGCCCCGACGGATCCCCTCCCTCCATCCCCCCCCGCCCCGACGGATCCCCTCCCTCCATCCCCCCCCGCCCCGACGGATCCCCCCCTCCATCCCCCCCCGCCCCGACGGATCCCCCCCTCCATCCCCCCCGCCCCGACGGATCCCCCCTCCATCCCCCCACGCCCCGACGGATCCCCCCCCTCCATCCCCCCCCGCCCCGGCGGATCCCCTCCCTCCATCCCCCCCCGCCCCGACGGATCCCCTCCCTCCATCCCCCCCGCCCCGACGGATCCCCTCCCTCCATCCCCCCCGCCCCGACGGATCCCCCCCTCCATCCCCCCCCGCCCCGATGGATCCCCCCCCGCCCCGACGGATCCCCCCCCTCCATCCCCCCCCGCCCCGACGGATCCCCCCTCCATCCCCCCCGCCCCGACGGATCCCCCCTCCATCCCCCCCGCCCCGACGGATCCCCTCCCTCCATCCCCCCCCGCCCCGACGGATCCCCTCCCTCCATCCCCCCCCGCCCCGACGGATCCCCTCCCTCCATCCCCCCCGCCCCGACGGATCCCCTCCCTCCATCCCCCCCCGCCCCGACGGATCCCCTCCCTCCATCCCCCCCCGCCCCGACGGATCCCCTCCCTCCATCCCCCCCCGCCCCGACGGATCCCCTCCCTCCATCCCCCCCCGCCCCGACGGATCCCCTCCCTCCATCCCCCCCCGCCCCGACGGATCCCCTCCCTCCATCCCCCCCCGCCCCGACGGATCCCCTCCCTCCATCCCCCCCCGCCCCGACGGATCCCCTCCCTCCATCCCCCCCCGCCCCGACGGATCCCCCCCTCCATCCCCCCCCGCCCCGACGGATCCCCCCCTCCATCCCCCCCCGCCCCGACGGATCCCCTCCCTCCATCCCCCCCCGCCCCGACGGATCCCCCCCTCCATCCCCCCCCGCCCCGACGGATCCCCTCCCTCCATCCCCCCCCCGCCCCGGCGGATCCCCTCCCTCCATCCCCCCCCCGCCCCGACGGATCCCCCCCCGCCCCGACGGATCCCCCCCCGCCCCGACGGATCCCCCCCGCCCCGACGGATCCCCCCCCGCCCCGACGGATCCCCCCCCTCCATCCCCCCCCCGCCCCGACGGATCCCCCCCTCCATCCCCCCCCGCCCCGACGGATCCCCCCCTCCATCCCCCCCCGCCCCGACGGATCCCCCCCCTCCATCCCCCCCCCCGCCCCGGCGGATCCCCTCCCTCCATCCCCCCCCCGCCCCGGCGGATCCCCTCCCTCCATCCCCCCCCGCCCCGGCGGATCCCCTCCCTCCATCCCCCCCCGCCCCGGCGGATCCCCTCCCTCCATCCCCCCCCGCCCCGGCGGATCCCCTCCCTCCATCCCCCCCCGCCCCGGCGGATCCCCTCCCTCCATCCCCCCCCGCCCCGGCGGATCCCCTCCCTCCATCCCCCCCCCGCCCCGACGGATCCGCCCCCTCCATCCCCCCCCCCGCCCCGACGGATCCCCTCCCTCCATCCCCCCCCCGCCCCGGCGGATCCCCTCCCTCCATCCCCCCCCCGCCCCGACGGATCCCCCCTCTCCATCCCCCCCCGCCCCGACGGATCCCCCCCCGCCCCGACGGATCCCCCCCCTCCATCCCCCCCCCGCCCCGACGGATCCCCCCCTCCATCCCCCCCCGCCCCGACGGATCCCCCCCTCCATCCCCCCCCGCCCCGACGGATCCCCCCCTCCATCCCCCCCCCGCCCCGGCGGATCCCCTCCCTCCATCCCCCCCCGCCCCGGCGGATCCCCTCCCTCCATCCCCCCCCGCCCCGGCGGATCCCCTCCCTCCATCCCCCCCCGCCCCGGCGGATCCCCTCCCTCCATCCCCCCCCCGCCCCGACGGATCCGCCCCCTCCATCCCCCCCCCCGCCCCGACGGATCCCCTCCCTCCATCCCCCCCCCGCCCCGACGGATCCCCTCCCTCCATCCCCCCCCCGCCCCGACGGATCCCCTCCCTCCATCCCCCCCCCGCCCCGACGGATCCCCCCCCGCCCCGACGGATCCCCCCCCGCCCCGACGGATCCCCCCCCGCCCCGACGGATCCCCCCCCTCCATCCCCCCCCGCCCCGACGGATCCCCCCCTTCATCCCCCCCCGCCCCGACGGATCCCCCCCTCCATCCCCCCCCGCCCCGACGGATCCCCCCCCTCCATCCTCCCCTCCATCCCCCCCCGCCCCGGCGGATCCCCCCCCTCCATCCCCCCCCCGCCCCGGCGGATCCCCCCCCTCCATCCCCCCCCGCCCCGGCGGATCCCCTCCCTCCATCCCCCCCCGCCCCGACGGATCCCCCCCCTCTACCCCCTCCCCGGCGGATCCCCCCCTCCATCCCCCCCTGCCCCGGCGGCGCCCCTCTCTACCCCCCCATCCCTCCCCTCCCTGCCCCCTCGCCCCCCCATCCCTCCCCTCGCCCCGCCGGCCCCCCCATCCCTCCCCTCGCCCCGCCGGCCCCCCCTCTATTCCCTCCGCCGGCGGGCCCGAGATCTGCAGGGCTGGGGGCTGAGAGCCCTTGAACTGAGCCTTCCCCCCCCCCCCCGCCGGACCCCAGCCCTCCTGCCCCCCTGGCCCCCCCTCCTGCTGTGGTCCCGGTGGCTCAGAGCCTGCCTGTGGCGTCGGGCTCTGGCTGGGCTCGGGGCGGCCCTTGGTCCCCGCTCTCGGGCTGGGCAGCGGACCGACCCCAGGTGGGCCCTGCGGGCGAGCGGCCTCCTGCAGCCCCAGAAAGCCTGGGGACCCGGCTGGTGCCCGCGGAGCCCGTGGCGGGGCAGAGGCCTGTGCCCAGGGCCCTTCCCCCAGGAGAAGGGGCGCCGGGGCTGTGAAATGAGACTGGGGTCCCCGCCCTGCGGGTGATGTGCTGGGTGATGGCCTCAGGTCCCCTTCCCGCCCCTGGAGTGCCTGGCGAGCTGGGGAGCAGGGGCCCGGGACGCGCTGGTGAGGTCACAGTGCAAAGGATACAGACCATCATTTGCACGTCTGTAGTGACTGGGTGCCGGGGTCGTGAGGTCACGGACCCAATGCATGGGCAGAGGAGACTGTCAATGAAACCTACTGGTGGCCAGATCTGTAGGCCTAGTCTGCTACCTGGAACTGGCATACTGGAGGGATCTGAATTGCTCTGGCTTCTGTCTCCTGGCATCTGTAGGAATGTGCACATGGGAATAATTAGCCTTTAAAAACAGGCTGCAAGAGGTTCCAGCCTCCTTCGGGGGTATAGTAATCTATGTATGCCCTGGGGGCCTTTATCTAAATGCACTTGTGATCAGGATCCAGGTGAGAAACAGACTGGTATAGCTTGCTGTAATCCACTCTCTCCTAAACTATGCTGACTCACTGGATTTCATCTCCTTGTGCTGTTAAGAGGGCTAGCTAAATGATGCCAGGTTTGTAAACCTATTCAAAATGTTTGTAAAGCACCTAGCAAGGTTTTGAGTTTTAGATAATAATAAATACCTGATCTTACTAGATGCATGACATTTCTCCTATGGGGTTCTGTCCCTTATGGAACAGAGTTCTCAGTAGGTCCTGTTCTCTCGAATGTATCTGTGACGGAGTAGGAATACTGTGTGTGTGCCTCAGTTTCCCCAATGCATTTCTTGAGAGTCTATGTGAAGGACTAGGGGCTGAGAGTGTTGCAAAGCAGAGCGTCTCTGCAGGTGTCCATACCTGAAGCTGTAATCTGACTCCAAGAGGGGGAGGGAGGTCACCTGACCTGGCTGAGCCAGGGGGGAGGAGGGGCTGGGGAGTGAGTTTCAGTTTGGAGTTTGAAGTTGGCTGGAGTCAGGCAGGGAAGGCAGAGGCGCTGTCTCGCTCTCTGGCCCCCAGAATAGATCCAGCTGAGGGCTCATGCTCGCTGTATGACCTGTGGAAGATCAGGTAGAGATCATCGAATAAACCTGTTTTACTGGCTGGCTGAGAGTCACGTCTGACTGTGGATTTGGGGTGCAGAATCCACAGGCTCCCCCAGGACCCCGCCTGGGTGGGCTCGCTGGGGGAAGCACACGGAGGGGCACAAGGTGCTGAACGCTCCGAGGTCAGACGCAGGAAGGTGGAAGTGGGTACCTGTGAAGCTCCTAGCCTTGGAAAAAGGCTGTGTATGGAGAGGGGACACTTCACCCGAAGTCCTGTCTGGCTTCCTGGGGAGCGGTTCCAGACCATCGCCCGGGCGCTCTGTGACAGTCTCAAGATAGACTGCAGGCTGAGATCATAAACTTCTTGTAAAGTCTTGATGTCAAGTTGCATGACTGGTACTTCAGGAAAATGCATTTTGTGCAAGATGGTCTCTTTGTTTACAGTTGCATCCCATTGTTCATGTTGACTCAGTTTAGTGCATGGCTTTATTTCTCTAGCTGTAACACTGTCATACTGTAGCCTAACCTTGGGCATTGCTTTGCAGTTGTGTTCTCTGCAGAGTCTGAGGGTGACTAAGGTAAAAGCAAATAAACATTCTTGATGAGCTTTGATTTAAATGCCTCTTGTCTTGGTATCTAATTGACAGGCAACTAAATGGCGTCAGTTTATAGCAACAGCAATGTACCTCTCCTGGATGTCCCTGTGGCTGATCTTTGTGTCCCAGACCTGGCTGCTTCTCTCCCTTCCCCTGTGAACAGGATTGCAAGGACCTGTTTAGTTTGTGGCAGTAGTTTCAGGTGTTCTTGCCAAGAGGGCTTCTTGAGAGCCCTTTATGGTGGAGAGTGCTGGGGTAGATTTAAAGCAAAAGGCACGCCCACCATGATCAGTAGAACTTGCTTCTCCCTAAAGACGGACTCAGTTCCGCGTGCTCCATTACACTGCCTCTTTCTTGCTCTTGCAAGGCTGCTTCTTAGTGCAACAGTGGCGACGGGAACTATTCAGGGCTCTCTTGTTTCATGATCTGGAAGTGGAGCCATTTCACCGCCCTGGTAGGATAATCAAGATAACTGGTAAAGTGCAGCCTGTGTATTCTTGTTGTTTTTAAAAAGATCTTCCATTAAAAACAAAAAAACCCAAACACATTCTGCCTGTTCGGATTCCAGCTCAGGCATGGCTTCCTCATTCATTAATTCCTATTTCCCCTCGGCCTATTGCACCACTGAAATAAGATGGCAGTGGTTAGAATTGGGATGGCTGTCAGGTACTGAGAACTGCTTCCAGGAGCTGGGACAATGACTGACACTCCCTGTCCCAATTGCTAACAAAACCTAAGCAATGTAGCGCTGATGCAATTGAAGGAAGCCGGGACATCTATCTGGTTGGCAAGTAAATAGGAGACCACTACTGGTTATAGGTGAACTTTGCTATTAACTGGGTGGGCCAACAATTCTGGTTAAAATGGTGTTGGATGACTGACTGACAGGTTGTCATGCAAGTGAAAGGGACCCCTGGGGCGTATAGATTAACTTATGAGGTATAGGTTTGGCTGTTGATAGTGAAGTTGGCTCCGATCTTTAGAACCAGAGAGGTAGCCGTGTTAGTCTGGAATAGCAGAGGTAACAAAGTCCTGTGGCATCTTAAAGACTAACTATAAAGTTTTGAAGCATAAGCTTTCGTGGGCTAATACCCACTTCGTCGGATGCAAGCAGTGGAAGTGTCCAGAGGCAGGTATAGAAAAGTAGGCAAGAGCCAGGTGGGAGGTAACAAGGTTAGTCCAATTAGGCTGAACCAACTTGTTATCTCCAATCAGGGAGGGTGGGTTATTCTTCTAGCATTTGAATGGGGGGGTGTGAACGTGGAGAGAGGAGAAGCTATTTTTGTAACCTGCTCCCAGTATTTTCATAGGTTTCTTTTCAGATCAAACATGTCTGGGGGTGAAACTGATCAGGATGGGTGGAATTCAGTTTTAGCTCAGTGGCAGTGTACCTGCTGCACTTTCCCTTTCCTTGCTGGGCTTGACAGTGTTGGCACAGGGTGCACTGGAGGTGAATAAACTTCAAGTGTAACTTTTGCAGCCATGAACTGCTGGCAAGTTCTCTGCATGTGTTGAACTTTGTATCGACCTCTGCTGTTGGGCATGGTTGCTGACCCATCCCCGCTGGAGGGAGAGAAGCACATGCCCTGCGCTGCAGCCTTTGACATTTATACTTGGCCACTCCCTTTTGTGACCTGCAGGAGCAATTGGTGCAGTGGTACAAACCCTTCATCGCACTCCAATACAGAGCCCTCTAGCTGCACCTCTGACAGGCTGTGCTAAGCCTTGGACAGCAGAGGTCACTGTAGGGAGCAGATAACTGAAAAGGAACCTGCACCTTTTGACACCGCTTTGAGGATAAATTAATAGTTATTTACAGAAGCACAAAATGTTTTCAGTCCTACTCAAGAGATCAGCCAGTGTAAAGCAGAGTGGAAGTTAAAAGCTCATCAGTGTAAATGAGACTTTGCTTTAACTTGTGGAATGATGCATCCTTTGGTGTTATGCTTGTGAAAACAAGGGGGTGGCTTAGTGGGCTGTCACTAGGAATTCTCATTCCAGCGTGCAACTTGCGGATCTACGCATTGTTAAAGGGACTTCTGGCTCCTAAGGATCTTTGCTCCCCTCTCTCCCAGAATGATGGAAGCTTCTCTTCCAGAGTGCTGTGTCCCCCTCCATAGCAATCTCTCTATGTAGTGTAAAGAAAATTGCTACAGATAATTCTAAGTTAACAGCATTTGTCTAAATACACCCTCTGCTTCCCCCCTCCAAGGAAATAGATGGTAAAAGTTACTCCCCCCTATAAATATGTGAAATATTTAGTTGCTGCTTTAAGTTCTGTTGTCTAACAGAGGAATCCCTCTTCCCAGGGCACTTTGTATTGTCAAGATCTCTGACGAGAGCAGAACATATTAATCTCTACATGCGTAGTCTGCATGGATGACTTGGAATGCTCTGTATGCAATCTCATGTGATAACTCATAAGCAGATAGGGGCTCTGCTCAACCACAGAATTCTCTACGACTTCATTTGTGTGCATTTCCCATGCTGAAATCAGCCACTGATCTAATGCGAGAATGCTGCAGGTACGGCTATCCATACGTACCCTTCAGAAAGGAGTGAAACTTTTTCATGTTAACATGAAGCCCAGAAGGTGAGTGGGAGGCGTGGAACCCAGTTTTTAGTATGAGATCCAGGTACTGGAGGTCTTAATTGAGATGCCTGTAGCAGCTTCCTCTGGCTCCTGCTAGCTTTGCTGAGGTGAGAGCTCCCTTCGGGGTTGCCTGGGTGAGCTGCCAAGAAAAGGTTACAAATGGATTGTTTCTGAACTGTACAGACTGCTTTAATATAGCCAGTGATACTTCATCTAAACTATAGGATGGTCTGGTCTTTTGACCTTACTAAATGTGACTGTCAATTTCTTCTGATGTGGTGGCGTATGTGTGACTATCTAGCATTGGGCACTGCCAGGGGCTAGTTGGGCCAGTGGCCTGCTCTGGCAGGGCAGTGCATGAACTTGAAACCAAACTGTCCCTTCTACAAGTCTCTGCTCTCTGTGGAGCTATAAAGGATGTTAATGGTGTCGATACTGTCCCCTGATCCTCTCCCTGCACCCTTTCAGTCTTAGAAAGTGGGATGGGTTGCTGTCTTGGTGCAGTATCCACTGCTGTAGCAGGAACAGCCTGTGTTGAGGGAATAACTCCTGCCATGGAGGAAGCCAGTGCTCTGTGCACATGGCTGTGGTGAGTCTGGTGATGAGGACCCAGTGTGGACTGTGTAGTTGTCCAACCTTCATGCCCCTCTCCCTGGATCTGCAGGCTGAGGACAGAGCTAGCTGACTGGATACAAACAGGCAGCGATTTCTGTCCATCCATCAGTGCAGTGCCAGCGGCAAATGTAGCAGGGCTTTTGAGTAAACCTCAGGTGCAAAGAAGGGCTGTCCCTGAGAAATGAGGAGGAGAACTCCTGGCCTTTCTCTGCATTTCCTGGGCACGCAGTGTGTTCGGCAGCCATCCTCTGGGGTGCAGCAGCTTGGGGAGTGACTCTTTTCTAGTTAACCTCAGGATTTCCATCATGCTCGTTTAAGCTTGTCATTCTGATTGGCTACCGACCCATCTTCCTATTTTTGATTGAGCAACACAGGAAGTCACTCGGCTCTTAATTTGGTATTTGTGGCTGAGCAGGAGGAGCAGAAATGACATCACCCGCTGTGGATTGTGATGCAAATGATGAATGAGTGTCTCCAAGCCTGGTCCCAGGACTGACTCTGGGGAGTTACCAAGCCTTTGAATCGGAGTGTCTGTTCCTCAAAGGATGGCCTGTCAGCTTATCCGGTATGGGATGTTTATGCTTCTCTTGTATAGTGTGTGTGTGTGTTGTCTCAATTCTGCATAGTAATTGGGAGTAGGAGTGAAAACCACACTGAGAGAGTCTTCTAGGCAAGGATGATAGAAAATAGTGAAAGCAGTTGGGGCTAGTCTAGCTATAGCTGAGCTCTCAAGGAGGAAGTTGTCTGCTACAGCCACATGGCCTTGAGACAAGACTGTCAGACTGCATGTAAATCTATACCTGGGTGCGCAGAGGGGCGGGGGTTGTTCCATGTGCTCACGGGAGCTGGGCAGGCGTGTTTTCAGACTAAGATTTGCTCCCCAGTCAAACAGTTCTGACTGACCGGGAGGTTCTGTGAATTTGACACATTTCCCAAGTAGCTGGGGGAGGGGAACTGGATTCACAAGGGGGCTTGGTTGCCATCCCCACCACAGCAAGAGGGCACCGAGGTGGGCCTTTAGCCCAGCGCATAGGGCACTCCTCCAGGTTTGAATCCCCCTCTGCAACAGGGATTTGAATGTAGGCTCCCCTTGCCGCCCCCCTCCCCCCCCGTGAGTGCTCTGATCACCAGGCTGTTGGGCCTTCTGGTGGTGCTTCATATACAAGATTTGAATAGTCCCTGGGCTAGTACGAGGCGCTGGACCCTGGGGCTTTGGACCCAGGTCTCCCACACCCCAGGTGAGTGTCCTCACCACAGGGCTAAAGGTTATGTGCCAGGCACCACCCGCCACCTCCTGTTTTATGAATCTAGCCCTTCAAAACTACCCAGAAACAAAATGATTTGGCTCAGTCAGCTTGTTCCATTCGACCCGCAATAGGTTGTTTTTGAGGTGCTGAAAATTCCCAAACAACTTGAACTTGGTTTGGCCAGATGGCAAATACAAAAATTCAGTTCTTCATCCTGCTCTCCCCCTCTCTGTGCTGAAATCCAGCTGGAATTGTAGACTGCCATTGCTGTGGGTTCGGATGTCTTCAGCACTTATTTCAATTCTTTATGACTTAGCAGTGCCCACACCAGCAATTACTGTGCTAGTGGGTTTGTTCTAGGATTACGTTGCACTAATTCCTGTGAATACAGGAAGTGTTTGTAACAGATCAGATTGGTCCTTCCCTCTAAGTTCGGTCTCTCCAGTACATGTGACCCAAATTGCAGAGAAGTAACTGCATCTTGAAGTGACTTCTGCACCTGAGGCCTAACCCAGCCCTGCCCAGGGATAATCCCCTATCTCCTAAACCCATCAACCCAGTAATCCACAATTAGTCAAGTGGATTAGTTTTCTTTTAACAGAACTTTTTTTGGAAACCATTTTGAATAATAAAAAAGCTCCCAGCTGAGCAGCTGTCAAAGCGAAATAACGGTTCTGTTTTATACAGTGTCCAGTTAATGCTGTCTGGAACTGGCTCTCCCAGCGTAGACTTCTGCCTGATGAAGATGTGATCAGTGAATGAGAGGCTGAAGTTGCTAGTGGTGCTTGGTACAGCTTTAGTTTTCCAGGGTCTTTAAAAGCTGATCTGCTGTGTGGGCGATGGACTGATATAGTACCTTAAAACAGACCAGGGGAGGGGATCCCTGCCCTGAAGAGCTTTCAAACCGACTGGGAGCCAGTCCAGAGCAGTCAGGGAGGAGGCTCCCTCTGAATGGGGGCTAGAAGGATAGGAAGGGGGGCGAGGGGAGGTACTGAGACAGTGGGTGCGTGGTTGATAACAGTGGAGTATCATCCCAGGGGCTCCTCCCTGGCTCTCTCCTGGGTGCTATGGCAGCTCCTCCAGCCCCTCTGGGTCCTGCTCTTCTCCGGTGTGCACAGGTTTATGCAGGAGTGGAGTCCCCGTGGTACTTGCAAAGTGGGGGGCTAGCATCTGCTGCCCCTGGTGCCGAGCCAGCTCTGGTGAGAGGATCAGTGTAAGAGACCTCACAAAGAGCAGCATTGAGCTGGGGTGTGAAGAGAGTGGTGGCACCAGAAGCTGCTCCATTACCCACGACTCTGTAGGAGACGCCCCGTATGACTTCACGCTGGCTTAGGGGGGAGGGTCTCCCACCATCTTCGTGCCTGGAACAGGCTTGAATTGTTGATTCATCATATCTGCGGGAGAGTGTGTGTCAAACCTCCTAACCATCACTGTGCTTGACACACTATCTCTAACATGGTTTGTGGTTTGGTAACCATGGTTATGGTAAGGAAGGGGAAAAGAGATGGTTACCATGGATTTTACTTTGCAGTGTTTTAAATTTAGCAGGGATGGGTACAGCCGTTGTGATCCCTCGCCGCGCTGCCACCATCTGGATGCAGGAGGACAGGGGCAATTACATTGACAGCTCTCAGGAATTCTCCCTGGGAGGATGAGGAGCAGTTGGGCTTTCTTGTTCTGTACAGGCATTCTAGGTGGCTTTCATTAAATGAATAGTCCCCCACCAGACTGTTAGATATTCAGGCCTGTCTGTAAAGGCCTGTACTTTAAGAATTTTGGTACAGTGGAACCCCACAATACCGCGCCCCGTTATAGCGCGAATCCGCTTATTGCATGGGGCACGCGTGGCTCCCGATGGCGGCGGCACGTGGCACTTTGATGTGGCACGACCCCGCAATAGTGCGACCCCGCATTTACCGCGATCGGGTATTTTTGGATCCCAATCGTCGTGGTATTGCGGGGTCCGACTGTATGTTTATCCGTTAGCTAGTTGGATATAAAAGAGAGAATCTGGGTCAGGGCCTTCTCTTAGTTAGACAGTCTGAGGCCCTGTTTTTAGGCCAATGCTTCTGGCGAAGCAGTAGAGGCAGCCATAAGCTGGGAAGCCTATGGTCACGTCCTCACATCCCAAACCTGTCCTATTGAAATGAGGCAATCTGGGACGGTTAGAAAGGGGATCTGATCTATCCGCTCCAGAGACATGGAAGAGCCTAGAAGATATAAAAGGAAATTTAGTTTGAAAGTTTTCTATTTGGTAAGAACTCAATAGTCACAGCTGGGAAGCCCTCCTCTCTGTATAGATGTAATTGTGAAATCCTCCTTTCTGTGTTGTCTTGTCATTATAGTTCCCACTTTGCTATTGTTTGTTTGCATGGTCTCTGGTTCTGTGATTTTCTGTCTGCTGTGTAATTAATTTTGCTGGGTGCAAGCTAGTTAAGTTAATGGGCTCTAATTGGTTGACTAATCATGTTACAATATGTTCGGATTGGTTAGGTAAATTTCAGTAGAATGGTTAATGTATAGCTAAGAATATTACTATATAAATTAGGCTCAAACAGAATGTAAGTTGGGATTTGAAAAAGAAGGAAAAAGGAACTTGGACTGAAGCTTGCTGGAAGTTCACCCCAATAAACATTGAATTGTTTGCACCCTTGTGTCACGGAGCGCCCGGGCGATGGACTGGAACCGCTCCCTAGGAAGCCAGACCGGACTCCGGGTGGAGGGCCCCTTCTCCGTACACAGCCTGTTTCTCAGGCCAGGAGCTTCAGGAGTCCCCACTTCCACCTTCCTGGGTCTGACCTCTGAGCATTCAGCACCTTCTGCCCCTCCGTGTGCTTCCCCCAGCGAGCCCGCCTGGACGGGGTCCTGGGGGAGCCCATGGGTTCTGCACCCCAAATCCACAGTCAAACGTGACTCTCAGCCAGCCAGCAGAATAGACGGTTTATTTGAGATGTCAGGAACCATCCAACTCACAGCTTCTCAGTCCAAACAGGGCCCATCCAGTAGGCAGGTCCTTCTGGGGTGCTAGGAGAATGAGACCCAGATTCTGGGCTCCTGCTTCTTCCCCAGGTTTATTCGATGACTTTCATCTGGTCTAACACAGACCATGCAGTGAGCGAGCGTGAGCCCTCCGCTGGATCCATCTTGGAGCCAGAGAGCGAGATGGCTTCTCTCCCCCTTCCCAGCTAGACCCAGACTGACTCAACCCCCTCTAGCCCCTCCCTGCTCTCCTTGTCTGGTTTCCCGGGCTTGAGGTATCACCTGACCTCTCTCCCCCACCTGGGGTCAAGTTACAGCTTCACCCATTAACTCCTGCAGTGGCTTTGCTTTGCATCAGCTACACATTCCTTTCCCTCCACATAGACGCTCAAGAAATGCATAGGGGAAACTGAGGCACACACACACAGTACTCCCACTTCGTCACACCTTGGACTTTGGGTATTGTTGCTCTCTGTTCATGCGAGAAGGACCAGGGAAGTGGGCGAGTGAAGGAATAAACTCTCTAACACAGACCAGTATGGTGTGATGGAAAAAACACCTTGCTAAGTTTGTTGCTCACTTGGGGTTGCTTGTGTGCTGCAAAGAGACTCATTGTTATTGTGAAACCTGTAGGTCACTTTCTACAGGACACACGTTCTCGGAATTCCCCTCAGCTTGTTGAGCTGTGCTGCCAAGTGTCAAAACCACCTTGCCTTGTTAGGGAGGGTGAGGCTAGGACGTGGTGCTGACAATGCTTTTGGTCCCCTCTGCTCATAGTTAAGCTATTCTTGGCACCGCTTGATGGTCCTGCTGACCATTGTCTGCTTTGGCCACTCTCCTAGTGTGGGCAGATGGTCTTTCGGGAAGGCCTGTTGACAACTGTGTACCTGACCGATAGGCTTTGATGGAGGCGACTTGTCCTGTTAACTGCTGTTTTGGAGGGATTCTGAACAGTCTGTCGGAATCATGTTGGAGCAGAAACAAATTCTCCCCCCCACCCCCCGACTCTTGGGAGGGGAGCATGGTCAATTGGGGAATGGGAGTTACGAGGTGGGTGCTCTTATTTCTGTCACTGACTGGTATGGGGCTAGACCCCCTGGGCCTCATGAACTGCTCTGTGAAATGGAGATTGTACTGAGTGAGCATGCTGGGTTCATTACAGTTGGGAAAGCACTTCAGGATCCTCTGACAGTGGGGCTGGGGTGCGGAGGCCTGGGACATTGTTCCCGACTCTGGCCGCTTTCACTGGCTCTAAATTGGTTGTAAAAAAACCCCCAGGAAGTGAAATTAACAGGAAACGGTTGGCCTGCCCCATCCACTGCTGCCTTAATTCCCCCTTCAGTCCCATTGTCTCAGTTAAATTGTGCTCCTTCAGGGGCTGGCTGCTGCACTTCTCCCTCTTGCTGGGAAAGGCTGGTGGCTGGAGTTGGACTGGGTGTGGAGGGATTAGCTGAGCTGTGAGGTTCTTCAGGCTGACTGGCTCTAGGCGAGGGTGTGTGGAATAAGAATGGAAGTGTGAGATGTTGTCTCTTTCCTCATCCATTGCAGGATCATGCGTCCGGATGATGCAAACATCGCAGGGAACGTCCATGGGGGGACCATCCTGAAAATGATCGAGGAGGCAGGTGCCATCATCAGTACCCGGCATTGCAATTCCCAGGCAGGGGTACGTACTGTTGCGGCTGGAGCGTGTCCCTTCCAGCTGCAGCTGTTGACACAGGGTCCGATGTAAAACTGCCCAGCCCACGTTCTTTAGTAACAACTTGGAAGGGACCCAAGTGAATCTATCCATGTTTCATTGAAAATCGCAGGAAGAGAACTGCAAGGACGGGAGAAAATCAAGGTGGCAACCTTGTCCCCACATGACTTGGTGTGTGCGTGCCTTTTCCATTCCCGGGGTGGTTCTCGGTTGGTGATGTTTGATGTTGTACAGGATGTTTACTGTGGCTGTGTTGCTGTTGGAACCTTGACCTTTGCATTTCCAGCTTCTCTTCACTTAGTCATGCAGCCTTAGCTCCAGTTTCTTGCATGATCTGTGCCAAGGCAGTAAATGTGAGTGAGGAACCTGGCTCGTCACTCTGTACACACAGGTTTCTGATCGGGTGTCTCGGGGTGTCATTTTCTTTAAAAATGCCATTGAGTGGAAAGCAGGAGGAAGTTTCAGATTTCAGCACTTTCTATTGGCATGCTAGGGGTGAAACTAGCAATTTCCTTCCTCTTTCCATTTCATTTAAAACGAATGGCCCTGTGTTCCTTCAAATTCAGAAGACCTAAACCTTGCAAGTGACTGGGAGTTCTCTGTTAGTGAGTTCTCTCCCAAACTGGAGAAAGAAGCACTGCGCTTCTTCTCTTCACACACTCAGCCTCTTCTCTTCCCCTTCCCTCCCTCCCCTCACTTTGCAGCGCCTCTGAAAAGTGACTGTCTCCATTTTAGCACCCACAGTCAGTGGGTGTTTTATTAGAGTTTGACCAAATAAAAATCTTGTCAATCCTACAAAATCCTTTTCCTTTCCTGAGTTGCCAGCAGGTGGCACTGCAGCCCCTCACTGCAAAATCAGAGCAATGAATTCAATTCCTCTCTACACGGGCGTAATCTGGGAAGGCTCTTGAGGTTAAATGAATGGCTTATTGTATAAATTGTGGCAACTTAAACACCCTGAATAGTAAAGAAAAATAGCTCTTCTCTGTTCCTGTGGCTGGCTTGATGGGGGTAGGCCTCTGTGTTCCTCGGTCTCTAAGCAAGCCATGGAAATCAAGGTGCTTAGTGTTTCTCTGTTCTGTGATCAGAAAACCCCCTCCTAATACCAATGCAAATATTAAGGGTGTAAATGCGTTCACACCAGTGGGCTCTCTAGTAAGCGTGTAGCATGCAGGCAGCCTCTCTCAAACAAATGTACAACACTTAAGTAACAGTGGGCACCTGTTCTCCCCATTCGTTCCTTCTCCTACAGAAGAATTGAACTCCGTGCACAACAAAATCGGAGTTGTGTGCCCAGTGTCTACAAATTTCATTTCATCTCTTAATTCAGCAGCTGCCCGTGTTGGGCAGAGTCCCGGGACAGTGACCATTTTGATATTTCTGTTAATGAGTGAAAGGATTCATCTAAATCCGACATTTCTACTGGACTCAGATCTCCTTTGCCAACATGTAACCAGGGCTGATTTTATATTTTGGCTGTGCTCTAAAGAGTTGGAATATGCCAGGCCCGAGATAATGATGGAGATGAGATTAAATGAGTCTGGAATTTAGGTGGAGTCCCTCTCATGGAGGGAAGTCTGGCTCAGTTAAACAGATCGTCTCTTGCCCCCACTCCAAATTCCGATACTGGTTATCAGTCCGCACTGAAGGGCGGAGAGCCCTTAGCCACACTGGATGGTGCACGACTTTGTAACGAGCTCCTACTTAGGACAACAACTAACTTTATACGGTGTGCTAGGAAGATGGAGTGACAAGCTTCTGCCTTTCCGGGGTATTCCAAGCTCTGACTCTGCCATTGGGTCTAGCTGGTGTGCTATGTCTCTTCTGACTCTGGGTTCAGTGCACTGGACGCTGTCTAACCATGATTCGCCTTCAATTTGTAGGAGCACTGCGTGGCTGCGCTGGCCCGTGTGGAGCGGACAGACTTCCTCTCACCCATGTGCATTGGTGAAGTGGCTCATGTGAGTGCGGAAATCACTTATACCTCCAAGCATTCCGTGGAAGTTCAAGTCAACGTGCTGTCTGAAAACATCCTCACAGGTAACTCCTGATGTGCCAGGCTCCGTTTGCTTCATGCTCCCGGGAACAAAATTCCCCCAAACAGATTAATTGGCAGGGATGTTACTCTGGCCTTATGAGGCCCGAAGAGCCTGAGTTCCAGTCCCGTATTGAGGGACACTCGAAAAATCACTTCTTTCCCCATTTTGAAAAGCCAATAAAAAACAGTGGCTGCTCCCCAGCTGCTTCTGTCTGTCCAATCAGCAACTGGATGGTGCTGTGGGTTTTCCATCTGACAGCAAGCCTCTCTGATGCTCCGTCCTGGTTGGTTGTAATTTACCAGTCCCCTGAAGGTGGTGTGGACTCTCTCTTGCTGCACTTGGAACACTGTGGTGAGATGCGAAATATCAGCCCCAAGCAGCTCACCGTGGGGAGGGGATCCTGGAGCCAGGAGAACCTAGGGAATGAATGTGGAGACTAACAGGCAATGGCTGACTGGCCTGGTAAGGAAGGCCTTGGACGGTAATGAACAGCTACATTAACTTTCTCTAACAGGGATGGTCTCTGTGGAGCAGTCCAGCAGGATGGCTTGTGGCCGTCTGTGCTTGGGTGCTCTGGGAAGGGTGAACACCCCTTTCGGAGTTGAGGGCCATTGGGCGGTAGCTGCCTCCTGATTTGCCTCTCCCTGGAGACTGGGCCATGATGATGGTGGTTTCTGGGTGGCTTGGTCAGCTCAGCAGAGAGTGAAAGGGCAGTTTTGACTTGTTTGGGGTTTCTAAACAACACCTGTGTGCGGACTCTTGCTGGGATCTGTGTGACCTGCATGTCATCACTGTGAGTTCTGCACAGAGGCCTCCTGAGCAGTTCCCAGAACTCACTAGTCAGGTTCCTGGGTGCTTCAGTCCATATTTGTGGGAGGGGAGCAATCGCACAAACCCAGTTCTTCCTCCTTTGAGTGCTCCCAGCACTCTGGCACCGGCCCCATACTATTCCCTAGGTGAAAAGTTTTTCCTTTACTTATGGCCAGTGTGGAATCTCTGTGTGGGCTGTGAAGCCATTTAACCAGGGGCCTGTGGCAAGCCCCCTTTTCCCATTGGTGGCTTCCCTTTCTCCTCGCCCTGGCTTGCTCTGTGATCTCCTTACAGGGTGCAGAAATGCGTGTAAAAGTTCACATAAGGCCCTGCCTACACTATGCACCTCAGGAGGTTTGGTTAATACATAGTTGTCCTCTGACTTAGTTACATGATGCCAAGCAGTAGCATAGCTGGAACCTCAGTCCCATCTTGTAGCCAAGCTCCCGTCTTGGAACTGTCCAAGGTTACAGCAACGTCGCTGTCCAGTGATTAACGTCTGCCATTGCCTTGCAATCTTCTAAAGTTTTAGAATGAAGATACTTGAGCTAACAAAGGCATATTTTGTATGAGCAATCATAGTGGTAGAATAGCTCCAACACCGAATGAGTTCTATGTTCTTGTGTAGTCCATGGGGAAAACTCTGTAACTAGTATTAAGTTTCTGTGGCTCACGTTTCCCTGGGAGAAATTCCAACATATCTTTGGTGGTACAGAAGAACTAGGATGTAGCATGCTGTAGAGTCATCCTGAGTCTATTCTTGTTAGCTAGATCGCCAGTGATACTGACGCAATCTAAGACTATAGCTAGCAGACAAATAGATAAAGCCTAGAAGACAGGGTGGTTTGCAGTTTTGTAACCATGTAGGTCCCAGAATATTGGGGACACAAGGGCTAGATCTGGCCCAGACCTGAAGAGCTCTGTGTAGCTCAGAAGCTTCTCTATCACCAACAAAAGTTGTCCAGTAAAAGCTATTATTTCATCCCTCTTGTCTCTCTCGAAGGCAGGGTGGCAGTTCTGCTGTAATGTCAGCATTCTATTTCTGCATGATAATTAAGATTTAGTGCTGTGTCTGGAGAAAGGCATGTCCCACAAGTCAAGCCCCTTTGGCTAGATGTTCTTCCACATGCGGGCTGTGAAGTAACCAAACACGAGACTGATACGGTGTCTCTAGTTGTACCGATGGGCTTTGCAGTGAGAGTTACTCTGGTGGAACATGCTGGCCATGTGGCAAGAATAACATGGCTGATGAAGTCAGCTTGGGCCTTCAAGCTAGAGCAGGACGGGAGGAGAGCAGTGCTTTACAAAACACTTAACTCTGAAGAAAGCCGCCTTTTGCTGTAAAAGTGATTGGAATGACTGTCTTCTCCCTCTTGCCTGGCTCAGATGCAGTGATCTCTGATTTTGAATACCTATTGCTTGCTTGCTTACTCTCCCCCCCCCCCCCCCGGTAAGAATTTTCTCCTCACCAGTCAAGACGGAATTGTTCCTTGTTTCTCTTGCAGTATGGGCATAGTGGGGGGGGGGGGTACTTGTGCCTTACGAGTCTGTTTTTAGCTCTTACAAGTTTTCTTGAAGTATTTAAATGTAGTTGGATTGCTGGATGCTCTTGACGTAGCACCAGTGTTTATGTACTGTTTGGGAAGTAGGCAATTAGGGCAAGCCACGTGTGTGAACATCATACACACTTTCTGGGCTCTTGAAATTGTCAGAACTCCACTTGGCTCTTGTTGCAGTTGTTTTCTCAGTGCAGTGAAGGTTTAAATGCATAGTCTCAAAAGAAGACTGCAGTTAAATGTGGTGCTACAATTTTCTTTAAAATATACTCTGTTCCTTTGAAGAAAGCAGCCCGCATTGTGGTGTGCTCTTAGTGTTCAACTTGTGTGTCTAATTAGGACTCTTACTGCATATGCGATTGACACTCAAATATTTAGTTTTACATTTGAATAGTGGGGAGGATGGGCAGGAAAAAAGAAATTACTGCTATCCATGCTGTGTGTGGTTTCTCGCCACCGCTAAGTTGCCCTGGCATCTGATCTGGCATCTACATCAGAATGTTTTGTGGGGAGTAGGTCCCCTCTTTGTGTTGCACTCAGGGATTCTAATACCTGTATGTTTGTGAGGTTTGGGAACTCAATCGCTCTATGTTGAGATAAATTTCCAGGCAGGGTTGTTCTGATCTGTAGAAGACGTACTAATTCTGCAGACTCGGCTGCGGCATCAGACTTCAGCTAATCAGGACGGTGTCTGTAGCTTAACGGGATGAGCCTTTGGCTCTGGTTTGAGCTGAATATTCTCTTCCCAGGCAGTAGTAACCATGGTAACCCATTTTCATCTTCCCACATGGCAGCTGCAGGGGGCTGTGGTGGCTACATGCACGAGCTTTTTATGGTTCCCTTAAACTGGTGTTTGCGCTGACGTAGGCACAACTCTCCCCTCGTCGGAATCTCTCGGCAGAGCGGTGCTGCGGGCCTGGCGTGTTTGCACTTGGAGCAGTGACTCCAAGATGTCTGTTCAGCCTCCTCTGTTTGTACGGGTGTGCTCTGGTGAAGCCCTACCAGTCTCTCCAGTATTGAAGAAGGGCAAAAGACCAACAAGTTTCAAACCCAAATGTCCATCTCCTGGCACCAGCCGACGGCTTCTTCACACTCAAAGCTTCTGTGGAAAACTGTTAAAATCAGCAGAGAGCTTGTGTGGCTGATCGTCCCGTCCTTCCTGTCTTGTGACTCCCAGCACTGGCTGGGAGTGGGTAGGTGCTCTTCTCTATCCTGACATTACCTAGGAAACTCTCTGCCTTCCAACGGTGCCCTGGGACTGCCCCCCCCCCCAAAAGCTGAAACATGCCCTGAAAGGGGGGGAGGGGGAGGAGCTCAGCTGTGCAGAATCTCCTGCATTCTGTCTACATGGAACACCTGTTCCTGGGACATGGCTGACTCCTGTATCTACACTGGGGATTTTGAATGGCCTGACATGGTGTGTTGCTGGCTCAGGCTAGACTCCTTGGCTTTCTGACCCTGGCTGTTAGTGGAATGAGTGAATAGTGGTGGGCAATAAGGGGACTGAAGAGAGCTTGCAGGCTCCAGAGGGCTCTAGGAAGGCTCTGGCTGACCTTCTGGGCACAGTAAAGGTCTCTTCCTGCTTGCTGTCCCAGAGATTTGCATCCAAAAGCAGAATTTATAGACCTAACCAAATTTGGTACACAGTCTACCCTGGTTTCCAATGGCTTCAGTCATACAAGAGCATCATGATGAGGAACAATTTTGCTTTGACATTTGCCACGGGTATCCATAGCAGGAGCCTTGAAAGCCACATCCATCTCCCTGATTTCCTTAAACCCTCAGCTGTAGAGATGCCGATTTCAGCTACGTTATTAACGTAGCTGAAATTGTGTATCTACAGTCAGACTTACCTGCCGTCCTCACAGCGGTCGGCGGCGCGGTCCCCCGTTGACTCCAGCTTGTGCCTTTTGATGAGCTGGACTTCTGGAGTCGACGGGGGAGCCGCTGGCGATCGATTTATCGCGTCTTGACGAAACGCAATAAATCAATCGCCAAAAGATCGATCCTTCCCTGCCCTAGTGAAGACAAGCCCTAGTTTCAAAAGAAGCCATAGCTATGCAATCTCGAGCACTGCTATTGAGTAGGAGAGAGAGACCGATACCTAAAAGCACAGTTGGGTAGAAGATTCCTTTACACAGCAGCAGAGTCTCTGGCAATGACCCTCCCGTGAAGCTGTTGCTGTCCTAGGAGCCCTGCATCATGTTTCAACTACAGGCAAAGAACATGGAAAACATTTCTGCTGCACTTTGCCGAAAATATTCATCTCGTAGAAAGAGGCATGTGGTAGGTTCAGTCTCCTCTTCTACAGATTGTCAGCTAATAAATACCATGCAGAGTAAGAGAACCTCCCCTCCCAATTCCCCCTCCCTCTGACCTGCAGCACTAACAGTGCAAGGATTTTCCGTTTTACGGGTCCGTCCCTTTGTACTTTACACAGCCAGCTTTGCAACAGTAATATTAAATATCCAAATATTAAACGTATATGGATGTGATTGGGGGAGTAGTGCAGCTCTTGAGACTTAAAATACTCCTTGGGAATTACGCTTCTTCTGATTAATTTTTATTAAAGAATGGGGAAAAATTGTAATGAACTTGTTTTGCATAATTTAGTTCACATTGTTCACGGAGGCCTGAAAAGGCTCTGCTCGTGTGGTTTCCATGGTAACCATCTTGTCAGGATGGTTTTAGTTGGGTGTAACAGTGAATCTTATTCCCAAAAGCATGTTGTCAGATCCGCTCTCAGTCAAAGTGCAGCAGAAATGTGTTTGCGTATTATTTGCCTGTAGTTGAAACATGATGCAGAATGGTCGCTAAATGCAATGTTTCTATTAGTGACAGGAAGTTCATGGGCAGCCCTGATTTGGCAGCATCTATCCAAGCTCAGTGGGTTCTTGTACCCCTATTTTGCTCTTGTGTGGGTAGCCTGCTTTCATGGCGGGCTCTGGGATCTGCAGGGAAAGGCTCCTAAAGCCCAGGAAGGTTTGGAGGAAGCTAAGCTGATGTTGGGATGTCTGGGTACCCGCTTCTTTCCTGCGGACATTTCTTGAAACTCCCGCTCTTTTTAGGGAGGTGTCTTGCAGGGGACTAGAGATGCAGTCGCCCAATGCTGACCCGGACTAGTCTCCGGGCTACAGGGGCAGGCTGCTTTGTTGCAGGCATTAAAAGAATAGTCAGCAGCAATTGTTACAGTGAAAGTCAGCTGTTCTGTGGGGAGGGTGTGCTTAGAGCACCACCCCAGACACTACCTCACTGCCAGGTCCTCTTGCATGTTCCCTTGGGTCTGACTCCAGAGCTCCCTCCTTATGTCCCCCATGACCCTCGAATGCCTAAAATTCATTGGTTTATAACAATGAGCCGTGGGGGGGCAGTTTGGTGTGGCGGGGGGCAAGCTGCACTGCTAGGGATGTGCTTCCCAACATCCCTGGGAGACTGGCGTTTGCCCCTTTAAATTTCAGACCGATGAGACCCTCGCTCTCTAGTATAGAAATGGCTGACTCTTGAGCTTGTGTAGGCTGAGATCCTCACCTGGGAATCCGCATCGACAAGTCAGTGCTTGCTCCCCTGTGAAGAAGAGATGCTGCAGGGTCCCATGCAGCATGGGGAGGCTACAATGCAACCGATTCTAAAGGTTGATTTCCTCTTCGGTTTGCCTGGCCTGCCACAAACTCGCCTGTTTTATGACCTGCAGAGCTTGCTGCTGGGACTATTGGAAGAAGAAGGCGCAGCCCACCTCAGCAGGGCTAGAGTAGACGGACCTCCCCTATCTCCAACTTAGATCTGTCAGCCCATGATCCCGCCTCATCCCTGGCTGGCTTGTTAATGGCTGTGCTGACGGCAGGCCAGTGCATGTGATTGAATGCCCAGACCAGAGGTGAATTACTGTCCATTTATCTAACCGCTCTGTCTTGGCTGAATAGTTTGCGTGAGCCATAGATGCTAGTCTCTGAGCTTAATGTAATTGGAGTCACTGATGGTTTGACTTCTGGGAATATTTAGACATAAAATAATCCTGTCAGAAGGAATTCCATGTTTTGTTATATAAGGTTTTTGCGGCAAGCTATTTGGAGTTTTTAAAACTCCGTGTCAGAGATCATGTTTTCAGTGCCAAATTACTTTGACTGGTTTTTTGAAGAACAACACAAGAGCTCGTCGGGTCTGCTTTCACATCTGCTCTGTGTATCCTTCCACCGGCTAATCTTGTACCTGTATGGATTGTGTTGAGATGCTTCCCCAAAGGTAGGATTCATTAAACCCCTGCTCTAAACACTAACCCTGATCTTTCACCTCCGTGGTCGTTTTATGTACAGCGCACATTCGAAACCTTCAGCAGAAGCTAATGAGCCCTGCAGCACTGCATGATAAAAATCCAGCTCCTTTGCGGTCTACTGGATGCTTGTTTCAGCTAATTATTTATTGCTAGCAGTCATTAGCATTTAAATCTGCTTTTAAAAAGGTCACGGTGCTAGCAGGTCAAGGTGCCACTTAACAGTCCATTGCAGTCCCTGGACACAGCGCTGTCTGTAGGAACGCTTGAACCTTCCGTAGCAGCCCTGAAGCAGCAGTGCTAGCAGGATCGCCTCCTGTCCAGCTTTGGCGCATGCACTTCTGACAGTCCTGGAATTCCTCCGTCTGACCCCATGCGGCATAATAGACTGACAGGGTCAGAACACAGCATGTGCTAATGTACTGGAGCCTGTGGATCCTCCGTCTTTTAAGCCATGACCGTGTCACTTGCTTGTATGCAGCTCGAACATGCCAGGCACCAAAGATGTCTGCTGCATCCAATGTTCCATGCTCACAGACCACAAGAAAACATGGTGCGGCTTTGCCGTTGTTCAGCTCTTTCTCTGATGCTGGCACATGGCATCCAGAGAAGTCCCCTCAAGCCCATTCCCGGGTCATGGGAGGCCCCTGACCTCTGTGATGCTGTCCCTATGCATTCCTATAGCCTGAGCATGGGGAAAGGAAGGCATGAAGCTGTGTTGAGATTATCAGATAATCAACTGGAGCAAGGCCCTAGGCCTTAATGGTGTATACAGCTCTTTGGAGAATTGCAATCTCTTTGATGCATCTCCAGGAAATTAGCTGCTATATCGGGGCTTCTTGCTTTTGTTACTGATCCTCGGAAAGGTAGCATTCCTTGTATAGAATTTATGATCTTAAAGTGCTACATAGGTTTTACTGTCACGTGTTTCTAATGTATCTGTATTCTATTAACACTATTTTTGCTCTTTTTTTAAGGTGCTAAGAGGGTGACTAATAGGGCGACTCTGTGGTATGTGCCTCTTTCTCTAAAGAATGTGGACAAAGTCCTTGAAGTTCCTCCTATTCAGGTAACAACATATATGTTGGCTCAGAATCCTCACACTCGGAAGAACTTTGTGTATGCATTTGCAGAGATTTGGAGTAGGGCGTATTTTATTCCAGTGTCTTAACGTTCATTTCTTTTCAATGAGAAGTTGACATGTCTGCCTTCAGGCCAGTCTAAGCAGAGTAACACTAGCTATGCCATTAGGAGGTTCCATTTCAGGTGTGTGGGCAGTTTTCTTCTCCCTCCTCCCTCCCCCTTGAGGAAAAGAAGCTTTGACTAATGTAACTATCCTCACCACTTTTTGGACTGTACTGAAGCAGGTGGCAGTGATCTCTCAAAATATGGCACCACAGAAAAGGACCCTCCTTACTCCATAGGCAGATGGGACATAACCAGTTAATGCAAGAAAGCAAGGCATAAATTAAGCTATTGAAGTCTCTCCCTTCTCCTTTGAGTGGGAGAGCTGACAGACTTGGCTTTATGGGAGGAGAGGAGGCTGCTCTTCAGGACTCAAACTGGCAGTTTCCAGAAGGATCTGGAGATGCTTAGAGGCCACAAACTCTACCTTTGAGCTCTGTTCCACTAGATCCAGTGACCAAGATGTCTAGACATGGAAATGGTTCAGCACCTGTGTACAACCCACAAAAAGGCAGGTACTAAATGTACTGGATAAAACCAGCTGTGCTTTGAAGAGCAACAAAATGCTATAGACTAACTCTTTGGCTTTCAAGTAATTAAAGTGCAGGGATGAAAGAGAGGAGTCTGTATTTTGGTGTTAGAGTGACAAATCCTCGGGGATAAGGATGAAAAGTAAATGACTGAGACTCACCATAAACTCTGCTCCTAAATAAATATATGTTCAGAGAAATGTTTTGTACAACCATGTGTGTGCTAGAAAATATCTCTAGCTGGTCCAGACTAATCACCTGCTACAGGTACATATGTAACGGGCTCACTCACCATGGTGGTGCCGCCTGCTGGCTGTCTTGGGAATTCGCTCTCTGCCTTCTTCAGGTCGTGTTCTGTCTTGCTGTTATCACTCCTGCTCTAGGACCCATGTCTCTCCAAGGACTGCAGCGTCTCCTCCCATGCCACACACTGGGCACCCCTCTGCTGGGGGACCTGCCGACTGATGTTCAGCCACTTCCCTTAGTGGCTGCTGCAGCGACTTGTCTGTCCACTTGCTAGTGGTCCCAGCATCCTCTTTGTCCTTGCCTCAGGACCCCAGCAGCCAGCCAGGAGCTGTCTGTCACTCCCGTCTCTGCTCGCTGCCCTGCTCTGTCCAGGGTGCTGGCCGTCCTCTCTGCCCTCCAGGGGCACAGGCCTTCCTCCCTGGGCTTCCCACCCTCCTGTGCCCTGCAACTCCCTTTTCATATGGGCCTGCTTGGTCCTGATTGGCTGCTCCCCTCAGCCCTTCTCTGATTGGCTGCCTCCTGTGCAGCCTCCCTAGGGCTCTATTAACCCCTTAGAGCTCAGTGTGGGGCAGGCCTTGACATAAACTCATTGGTTGCCTAACAGACTCTTAAGGGGATTGTAAAAGCCAACACAGCTCATCCATTGGCTCTGCCAACATAGTCATTGGAACGACTCGACTTCCGAGTGCATCGGAATTGCATTGCCAAGAGAGGTGACCATTAAACTTGTTAATGAGCTGCTCCCTCTGGTCTGCGCCACCTCCAAGATTCTTCTCTGTACGCGTTCGAGGGAAATTCCTGTGACAGAATGAATTGAGAGTCTAAAGCAGGATATTTTTGTTCTTTACTCAGCAATTGTTTGCTTCAGACTTCCAGTAGCATATT
Source organism: Sternotherus odoratus (assembly GCA_032164245.1). Classification (NCBI taxonomy): domain Eukaryota; kingdom Metazoa; phylum Chordata; order Testudines; family Kinosternidae; genus Sternotherus; species Sternotherus odoratus. Next base: position 1,306,972 of record JAVMKO010000018.1, read on the forward strand.
CTCTCTCTCTCCCTTTACTCAGATGTCTCCTTCCAGGAACTCTTGAGTCCTTGAGAATTCCCCTGCCAATATGTTGGTGAAAAATTGTTTCATCTGGCAGGAAAGAGGATTCCTATTCCTTTTAACTGGAAAAGATTTGTTCAGTGTGGAGCTGTGATCCCAGCATTTTTCCTGTCAAGCTACATCTCTCACACCTAACAAATCTTTTCTTTCTGCCTCCAAACTGGGATAAGTTCATTTATCTGGTATTTTACTTTTCTTTCAGAGTACTAAGGACTTGCGTCAGTTTCCCAAACATCCTTTCCTCTTACCCTCTCTGAAAGGACTTAAAAACCCATTGCTCCTGTGATCTTTTATGCAATTTGTCAAGCTCAGTCTTTGGTCATTTTAGAGGGTTTCAAAAACCCATCTTAACTTGTCATGAAGAGCAAGTGCTTGTGCAGAATCTTAAGTGTACAAAGAAGGTCCCTGAAAAGATTCCATTCAGAGTTTGGAATCTTTAATTGGGTCATGAAACTCCTCTTTGAGTAGAGTAATGGTCAGAGCCCAAATAACCATTTGAAACAAGAGGTTGATGCCTCATTTAGATGATAAATGAGGTTTTGTCATTACATCATCCAAACTTAATTGAGTTCTTTACAGATATGCCTCTGGGGTCTGAATGAGTTGGGTGATGTCTCTTGGTTTTAACAGCGTTAATACAATGTACTAAAGTCTCCTGTAAAAGCCATTGTTGTCTGATATTGGCCTGATAATGGATGTGCTATGGCTAGTAAAGAGCCAATGAGAGCATTGGGTTACCTTCCACATGTTCCCCTCACAGGTATGAATGTACTCTCCAAATCAAAATGGCAGGGGACAATGTATCTACCCGGTTCTTAAACTTACTGTGAGAAACTGTTGTCTATGCTGCATTCTCTTCAGGACTGGTACTGATGTAATTTTGCTCAGTTTATTTATTATTTGGTTGGTGCTTCTGGGGAGGTGAGAGAGGCAAGGAGACCAAGTGTGGAAAATTTCAACCTAAAAAGTGACTGCTTCAGGAAGTTGTATGTGGAAAGTGGCTTGTAAGAGAGTACCCTGAAGTGTGGCAGGTGTTGTTAGAGTGGGTATCTAACATGGCTTGGGCTGGGGACTCCACTCCTCCTTCAGGAGTGGTCAGCACCATGTGTAATTCCACCATGTTCTCCTCTGAGTTCTAGTCTTGTGATGTGATTAATACTCATTGACTCACCAAAGATACCAGGGCTCCTCCATAGGCATCGCTAATGTGTAACTTTCTCCATAAATTACACTTGGCTCTATTCTGAGCATGTCTCTAAAAATGCCATGCTGAATTAACTAGCCATAGGACAAAGTCCTCTCTAGTAACTGTCTGAGGTGTTTGTGCTGACCATAGTTATCTGCGCACCTGAACTGAGTACACGGCATTGAATATGAGTTGATAGGTTCTTGCTGTGCTGCACATCTTCCATATGAGAACAGCTAGACACACTGTGTTCAAAACCTGCAACAGGAGCCCATGTTTACCCATTTGTCTCCACCTATACCAGGGGCAGGGATGACAAAGGAGTAGATTTGTTTCAACTGGGAGCTGCTAAGGATGATTTAGTCAGATCAGTGGTAGGCGCTGAGTGAGGTGGTGGTGGTGGGGGTTGTAGTGTGGTTTTTTTTTTTATTATTTTCTCTAGATAACTCTGGGCCAAATTCTGGTCAGTTACAGTGATGTAAATCCAGCTAATTCCAGTGGAGTTTTTCTACATTTCCAGTGGGTGTGGCCAAGCAGGATTTGACCCAGCATTTACCTCTTTTATATTTCTGAAAACAAGACACTCTGGCGCACACAGCAGAATGAGCATACTGCAGAGACAAAGAACTAGATACGTTCATGGAGGATAGACCCATCAATGGCTATTAGCCAGGATGGACAGGGATGGTGTCCTAGCCGCTCTGCCAGAAACTGGGAGTGGGTGACAGAGGATGGATCACTTGGTGATGTTCATTCCCTCTGGGGCACGGGGCACTGTCAGTAGATAGGATACTGGGCTAGATGGACTTTTGGTCTGACCCAGTAAGGCCGTTCTTATGTTCCTAATGTCTTTAGACAACAATGGCAGCAACTACTTCCTCCGACTCGCCCTGCACAGCCTTGTCTAGGCTTAGTGATTGGCACAGGTACAGCTCCTCTGCTTGGGGATGGTAGAGTGCAGGCAAAGACTGAGAGAATCTCCGATGTCTGCTTTTGGGGGATGAGAAAACATTCAGGGACACGTCCTTCCAACAACCTTGTTTCCGCCAGGACGGAGTCCTCAGAGAGTGCGCTAGGAGGCAGCTGGGGGAGTGGACTTGGAAGAAACAGCCAGCAGTGTGAATGAGGTTTCATCTGTAGTGCACGCAGAAGTGATGTGCTGGCTCTGCTCTGGGGAGAATGGACCCCGGGAGGATGAGTAACCCACATGCCGGCTTCCTTGTACTAGAGCAGTTGTCTTCGACGTCTGGAGCTACATAAAAGAAACTCTGACTCCAGCCCTGCCATCTGGAGCGAAAGCTTTCCAACCCGAGGACCAGTACTGGAGGAGAGCAGCGTTCCCGTTCCCATTCGAGTCTCTGATCAACAATGTATACTTCGCTCGGAGCAACTGTCCCTTTCAATAGTAATTTACTACTTTATGGAGCATTGTGTCCCCCGTGGGGGGACTGGGCTTTTGTCAAACTGACAGTGAAGCATCCTTGCTTCCCCCAGAAAGGACCGCTCTTGTTTATCTGTAGTTCAGCAGTTGTTCCAGGAAGTAGCCGGAGTTTAAGCCCATCTCCAGGATGCGCTCCTGCAGAATATAGACTTCAGAAGCACACCGGTGTCTTGGTGGAAACTGTGAATGGGATCTTACCAAACGAGAGACTGAGACATTGTACTTCAGACTTTCGAGTTGACAATGAAAGAATGCTTAGCAGGCTGCCACTGCTTTGCTGCAGTAAAGGAAGTAGTGTCATTAGAGGAAAATCACCAAGTTCTGGCTGAGATCTCTTTCCTACACTGCAGGCGCTTTCAATCAAAACTCCACCAGACAATTCCCCTCTTTTAAACTAGTCGACGTTGCAGATTGTACTGACTTGCCAATGCATTGGGTAAAACCTTCAAAACAAGTTGTGTTTTTTCTCGTGGCAATTAGGATTTAGGAGTTGCTTGCAATGGGAGTTGTGCATGTATTTTTAAATTCTCTTTCCACTCCACCCTGTGTCCTGGATGCAGTACACCTGTCTCTGTAGACTGTATGCTCTTTGAGGCAAGATGTAATTTCATCTTGTGGAGGTCTGAGCCCATTACCTCTGCTTTTAAGATTGCATTGTGTGAGATGTACAAATAGAGCCCATCTACTGATGCCTTTGGTAGTGCTTCTAGTTCTGTCCAGTTGCAAGCTGGTTTTCTAGCTCTAGTTGGGAGGGTGGGGGCGATGCAATGAGGAAAATGCTTGAATGTAGCTTGAGGGATTTTAGAGACATTTTGCTGTTTGACCTGGATAACTAGTTGTTCTGTATTGTAAACGCTTTGGAAAGAGTTGGAAGTAACTGTACTTGACAGGTCTACAATTAAGACTAAGGCTTACTCTCTCATGAAATGTCAGCATCCAAATACTTCAGAAATTCATCGTTATAACAGTGAATGATTCTGGAAACGTACACTTGTCTCACTGTTCGCAGATATGTGCTGTTGAGAGAGGCGTTGAACAAAATTTGTTAGAACTAGGGCTGTCGCATGATTTAAAAAATTGTGGTTAATGAGTAATAGAATACCATTTATTTAAACATTCTTGGATGTTTTTCACATTTTTCAAATGTGTTTTCAGTTTAAACACAGAATAATGAAGTGTACAGTGCTCACTATATTTTTATCACTATTTGCACTGTTAAAATAAGAAATCATATTTTTCAATTCACCTAATACAAATACTGTAGTGCAATCTCTTTATCATGACAGTTGAACTTACAAATGTAGAATTATGCACAAAAACTTATTTTTGAATGCAATGTCAAATTTTAGCTCTTACAAGTCCACTCAGTCCTATTTCTTGTTCAGCCAGTCGCTCAGACAAACAAGTTTGTTTACATATGCAGGAGACAATGCTTCCCGCTTCTTCTTTACAATGTCACCTGAAAGTGAAAACAAACATTCGCATGGCATTGTTGTAGCTGGTGTTGCAAGATATTTATTTGCGATGCACTAAAGATTCAGATTTCCCTTCATGCTTCAGCCATCGTTCCAGCGGACGTGCGTCCATGCTGATGATGGGTTCCGCTCAATAACGCGTCAGTCTGTAATGCTTTGGATCATGTTCATTTTAATCATCTGAGTTGGATGCCACCTGCAGAAGGTTCATTTTCTTTTTTGGTTGTTCAGATTATGTAGCTTCCGCATCAGAATGTTTCTTTCAAGACTTCCGAAAGCATGCTCCACATCTCATCCCTCTCGGATTTTGGAAGGTATTTAAGATTCTTAAACCTTGGGTTGAGTAGTATAGCTATCTTTAGAAATCACACATCGGTACCTTCATTTCATTTTGTGAAATCTGCAGCGAAAGTGTTCTTAAAAGGAACAACATGCTGGGTCATCATCTGAGAGTGCTATAATGTGAAATATGGCAGAATGTGGGTAAAACCGACAATTCTCCCCAAGGTGTTCAGTCACAAATTTAAGTTTGGTAACGAGCATGAGCATGGCTCTGTGCCCTCCAGAATTTTGGCCAAGCATGAAGGGGCATATGAATGTTTAGCAAATCTGTCATGTAAATACCTTGCAGTGCCAGCTACAAAAGTGCCCTGTGCCTGTTCTCACTTTCAGGTGACCTTATCTCCTGTAAACTTGTTTTATCTTAGCGATTGACTGAACAAGAAGTAGGACTGAGTGGACTTGTAGGCGCTAAAGTTTTACATTGCATTCAAAACCAAAGCAGTTATGTAACAAATCTCTATTTGTAAGGTGCTTTCATGTTATGTGATTGCACAATGATACTTGTCTGAGGTGAAATGAAGAATGTTGTTTTTAGATTACAAATATTTGAACTGTAAGGTTGAGCCTGTACATTTTGTATATGTAATTGAAATATATTTTAAAATATAGAAAAACATGCACAATATTACATTTCAATTGGTATTGTATTGTTTAACATTTCTATTGATTGCAATTATTTTTTGAGTTAATGGCTTGATTTAACTGCGATTAATTGACAGCCCTCGTTAGAACATGTACAAGGTGTAGGGGGTGTAAGATGTGCTCAAGTTATGCCAGTGCTATGGAGAGGTCCGCGATTCAGTCTCCGATGGTGTGTTGTTACAATCATGAACCCGTCCCATTGCTTTGTAGACACTAGGATAACGTAACTTATAGAAATGAACTGTTGTGGGCTGTCTGCAGGTGCACCTGCTGGGGCTTCCTTTTTACTTGCCTTGGTCCTCTTTAGAAAAAGTAGCAAGCTTTTATGTCCCCTAAATGGAGCAAGGAAATCCATCAGTCTGAAAACCAACATCCAGGAGTGCATGAACTTTTGTGACCGGATGCACTGAAGGCGGCTGAATTTTTCCACGTTGTATCTCCAAGGGCAGGAAGGCCTGGCAGCAAGTGACTGATAAATACTGTATATTCTGGTCTAGAAGAGGGAGGGAGTGGCTGTGCATACCACCCTTTTCCCCCCGGCAGAGCACTAGACTGACTTGTACCGTTGGCCCTGCACTAAGTCACTGGACAGGTCTGGTTTTGTGTGATCACTAGGGCAGCCATGGACTCGCACAGCATCTGGCAGACTAAGGCGGGCAGTATTTGTTCAGCTGGGGATCCTCCGGTGCACATCCTTGCCCTTGGTCTTTCCTCTGGCATGTGACTTGCCTTTTCGCCAAGCAATACGCTATGTGACCTGTGTGTGTTTTCCTTTCAGTATGCATGGAAGGAGCTGGAGGAGGAAGGAAAGAAACGCTACGAAGAGCAAAAACTGGAGCGACTGGTAACTAAAGAGAGAAACGGGGTCATCATCTTCCCTGTTCTCAACCCAGGTAATGCAGCCAGCCAGAGTGGTGTTCGTTAAGAAATCCTTAGTTAGCTCGCAGAATTCTTCACACTCTCCTCATCTCACACTTCCAAACTAGTAGGATAAGACCGAGTATTAACGTGATTGAGCAAGGTCTTTCCTGCACCAGAACATGAGTTCTCCACTTTGTCTGACCCGTGACTCCATGTTGAATCAAAAAAGGTTTAGGGCCTCACTCCCATTTGCCTAAAAGAAAAGAGGGTGGCTGGAACCCCCAAACTTATTTGCAGATTCCAGGATGAGAGCCCGAAAGTCGGACTGAGGCCTCCATCTCTGTGGGGCGGTTAATGTACAACTTTGGGAAAGAAACTGAAAAACCTGTTCTGTAAGTTCTTCTAACATGCTGGCTTTGGGCTGTGGTGGAGATCTGTACTTTACTGATAGGGATTTGTGTTTCCTCAGAATTTTCAGCCTTGGTTTGAACGTGTATTGACACACTACCTGGGTATATTACCAGTAACTAATTCTTTATATAGCGCTTTTTCATCCATTGATCTCAGTCCTTTACAAAGGAGATCAGGATCAGATCTGCCATCTTCTGCCATTTAACAGAACTCCTGGACTTGGCTAACCAGAAGATCCTTTGTTAGTGTGTAGCTATGAGAGGAGATCATCAAAGAGCATCTGGACTAGTCCTAGCATTCCATGAGGGACATTTTACTAGCTGTCCCTTTGGCTTAGAAATTCTGACTCGCTAGCTGGCTTTGGAGTCCATGTCTGATTTCTTGCTTCCCAGGTGACTTCTCATGCCATTCTAAAAGACTCCCGCCATGCTCTGTCCTTACTGAATACATTATAAGAGCTGCTTGTTTCCTCCTCCTCCTCTCCTGCAAAGTGCCACTTCCCAGGTTCGAGATCTCGCTTCAAAGAAGCCATTATCCTCCTGGAATTCTTGTCTCCATTATTGCCAGCAGGAGAACTTTCTGTGGACTCATGCCTCTGGTAATCAAACCCAGATCTCTCCATGCACTTGGGTAGGAGTGTGTCTGTCTGCACATCACTGTAAAATGGCAGAAGTTACCAGTCTCCCAGACCACTAGTCTCTAGCTGGGAAAACTAATAATGGACTAAACTAGGTTACTTACCTGTAGCTTGAGGCCTCCTGAGTTCACCTCTTGAGACACCGCCCCCCTCCGTCTGCCTTGCTTGTCTTCAGGGAGCAGTTGGGTTTGACACTGAAAGTTCGGAGCACTGAGGAGCTGAGCTGCTGTGCTCATCTATTTATAGCCCTCACGTGGCCTAGCATGTGCAATCCGTGTGTGCATCTGCAGATTGGAAAAGACAATTCTGGCTTTGTTCAAGTGTGTCTGGCTGTGGGTCTGTACTCAACATAACACTGTGAGATCTGAACGATCCCTTGAGAAGTGCTAGAGCATGTGACCAAGTAAACGTGCAAGTCCCTTTCTGAGGTGGAGTTATGAAAGAGAGGACAGGCAGACTAGCAGACTATTTTTGTCATTTTGAATAGGGGTCTTTTTCTACAGCTTAATTTTAACTACCGTTAACATTTTACAACAAGGTTTCAGGCGTTTGGACAGTAGTTGCCTAGCAACAAATCACAAGGGGCAACTGTGTTCCTTTGGTCTCATTCTGGAGCCAGGTAGGTTTTATAAACCGTTTCCCTTGCTATGCCACATGTCTTTACCCAGGTGAGGATGAAATGGCTTGTTAATTTTTATAGCAGTGATGAGCTTTCCTCAGTAAAGATCAGGAAAACTGGAACTTCTTAATAGGTGTGACCGATAGCACCACAGCTGGCTGTATGCACGACTGCTCTGAAAGCCTGTCTACTTACAGTGATATCAGCCCGTGCTCGGAGGGGATGGGGAGCTGGCATTCTCAGACTCTGTACTCCCCGTCCCCGCAACTACGGGCCCAAATGGCAGCAGTGGGAAATACAAGTCGGGCAGCCACACGTTCAGACATTGGAGACAGGCGTTGTTGATGCCAAAAGGTGTCTGAGGTGAGGAGCTGGGTAGATCAGGGGACTCACAGTGAAATAGGAGCTGTTTCTGGGCTTTTTAGCCCCTGGTTCAAATCTGGCCCACATTGACAGTGATGGAAAGCCATTCCTGATCATTTGGCTACCTGTGTGAAACTGGACGAATGGCTACATTCGACATCACCATCACAATAGACCCGACTGGAAATCCTGATTGAAACAGATGTAGAACTGAATGGGCATGAAGACTTCCTACTCCTGGGCATTTCCTCCACAGTGGGCTGTGCAGTAACTGTTCTGTGGATAGACGTCATTCTTTGGGGCTCCCAATAAAGTGTCTGTTTTCAGCACTGAATTCCTTTATTGTTGGGCCCATGAAGATGGAATTCTATGATGTGTCAATGCACGTGAACTCGACAGGCTACAGTTCTAGAACACGTGTGGGGGTGAGGGGCTGACATCCGTTATTGATTTGCTAAAAGAGGGTGCCTAGATAATGAAAGCTGCTTATATACCTTTTTTCCTTTGCTCTCCTTGCCTCACAGATAGACAGACTAAAGGTAAGACTATTTCGGTTAATTGACACTGTGTTGTGTGGATATAGCTGGCAAATACACATTAAGGAGAGATGTTTAAATGCTATTTGTTCTACTGTTACTTGGATTATTGAGTTTGGCTTTGAAGGCCATAATGGCAAGCAATTGTCTACCAGATCTACTTTTTGGTAAGTATAAGCCAAAGTTAGTACCAACTTCTCACTGAACATTGGCTTTTAAAAGCCTTTTTTCTTTACCAGCATATTTGGGCAAAATCTTGCACTTCGACATTTCAGTGCCCCTGCATAAGAAGCACCAGTGATCAGTTCAGATACCACTTGCATCTTGTACGTCATTCGGAATTCTGATGATTAGAGTCTGAATCCTCTGTTTTCTTCCCATAGAACCGTACACCGTGGGCTACAGCCAGTCCAGCCTGATCCATCTGGTGGGCCCCTCCGACTGCACTCTCCATGGATTTGTACATGGAGGTGAGTAGCTCTGGTTTTACCACTCTTGCCTCAGTGTGCTGTGTAACTTTAGAACTCGGCCGCCTCACTTGTTTAGCAAGAACTAAAATACAATAAATTTAAAGGCTCTTAATACCCAGCATAATGAAATTGCACTCTGACTTCGGGTCCGTGTACACAGCCTGTGTCAGTGAGCTCCCAGCCTCGGTCAGCAGCCTGGGGTTGGCAGGACTTGCGGTAGCGCTCTGAAAAACAGCTGTAAATGGGGCTTTGAAGCTGTGGTCTGGGCCACGGGTCAAGCTCTGAAGCTAGCCCTAGCCCTAGGCCTTTGAGCCCAAGCTGCGGCCCCAGCCGCAGCTTCAAAGAGCGGTCTGCATGGCTGGTTTTAGACGGCTAGTGCGAGCCCTGCCAACCCTGGTCGGGAGGCGTTTCCATGGGCTGTGTCAATGGACCCTTGGGGGCTCTTCCAGAAGAACAGAAGTGGGGAAATATTTATTGTGTGACGAGCGCCTGTTGTGGCCCAGGCACTGTGTGAAGGTACAAAGTGAGTCGGATCCGATGAGGGTGTGCTGAGAATTGTTTGAGATACTAGGAGCACTTTTTAGAGCGAAGTGTCTAAATTCCCATCTACATTGGTAGCGAGGTGTAAGCGAGCGGCACTCACCCCGGCGGTGCCTCCTGCTGGTCGTCTGGGGAATCAGCTCTCCAGCCTCCGGAGCGCCCTCTGCTGGCTGATGTCCCGCTCCTACTCCGGCCCTGTGTCCCTCCCGGACCCCGGTGCCCTCTAGCTGAGGGTGCTGCACCCCTGCAGAACCCCCTCAAGTCTTAGGGTCTCCCCTCCCCAGGAACCCTCCACCCACTATCCCCACCTTGCCTCAGACTTGGCCACTGCCAGTCCCCATTTGCCTCTGCTCACTGAGGCAGACTGCAGTATCATGGCCTCTCATCACCGGCAAGGGGGGTTGGCCTGCTGCTCCTAATACTAGCCCTGGGCTGCCCCCTGCAACCCCAGTACCCCTGGGTCGGGCCTTCTGCTAGGCCCAGCAGCCTGGGGCTCCCAGGCTCGAGCTTCCCCAGCTCCTACCGCCTGGCCCCAGCCCTGCACCAGTCTAGGTACCCTGCTTAAGGCTCCCTGCAGCTAGGCCTGTCCTCCTCTGGAGACAGAGGAGACTGACTCCCCTAGGTCCCTGCTTCTCAGCCTTTATACAGGCCTGAGTGTTTGGGGCGTGGCCACCTAGCTGAGCCCACTTCCTAATCAGGCCTGGGAGTTTGCTGGCTCCCGGCCACAACCCCTTCCCTGGGCTCTTCCAGCCCTTCCGGGCAGGTAGCGGGTGGTCACCCCGCTACATGAGGCTTGTAACCATGTGTGATACCAGCTCTGCAAGTGTTGCCCAAGGAGAGTGGGTTGCAGATCCATGGTGGGGCATCAATTCTAAATGCGTATGCTCCGATTGTCACGTTACTAAGGGCTCGTCTTCACTCCCGCGGTGCGGGATCGATCTTCTGGCGATGTTTTTGGTCTGGTTAAGACACGATAAATCGATTGCCTGCGGCTCCCCCGTCAACTCTGGAACTCCAGCTTGCCAGGAGGCGCAAGCTGGAGTCGACGGGGGAGCGCGCCGCTGCCGCTGTGAGGACGGCAGGTAAGTCGGTGGCAGATACGCAAACTTCAGCTACGTGATTCCCATAGCTGAAGTTGCGTATCTGCCGTCGATTTCCCCCCCTCCAGTGAGGACAAGCCCTTAATATAGGTGTGTGATATGTACGTCTATACAGTGTTCGAGATCAGATGTAAACGCCATCTGTATAGATGGAACTCAAAGGTGAAGTGACTAACCTCTATCTCTAGTCTAGAATACGGAGGAAACACGCAGCCAGCTATACCTCCACATTAAATTGATGTGAATAGTTACAATTTTGGTTTCTCCCATGTAGAAGAGAATTTGATCGCGGTCGGGAATAAATTAGAGCAGAGTTTAGTTTTTAAATTGAGAGGTGTTCCCTGAAGTACTGATTACATAAGATCAAATCAAATCTAGCTTAATATAAAGGAAGAGAGAATAAAACTGTTTGGCTGAATTGCAGGAGAAAGAAACACGCTTACTTTTGAGTTTACAAATTTAAGTCCAACCTGCTAGTAAGCAAAACAAACTTGATGGCTCTACTTTCTCCAGTATACAGATGTAATCAGGCCCTATTCATTGCTCTCCTGACAAGATCCAGAAAGAGCAATCAGAGAATGGAAGTGTTACAGGAGTAAATAACTATTCCCTGCAGAATGATGTTGCTAATAGCACATTGTGAAGGTGCACCCAGTCTGATTCCAGAACGTGTGGAATCAAAGCCTTCCATTTCTAGCACCTGCATTTTCAATAGGGTTGTACAGGCAACTGTATCTAGTTTCCTGCTCCTCTTCTAAACAAAAATATAACTGGGATATCATCTCCAGAAATCAAGGTATAATTAGCAGCTGTGAGGGTTAAGTGGCATAAAGCAACAGATGCTGCAGCAAACACAGCACCATGTTCTATTTAAAACCCCGTGTAAGTCACAGGGTCCTGGAAAAATCCCACCAAAGCTGTGGAGTGATGTCTGCTGTGAAAATGTGATGTACTGTTTAAACCTTGTTTAAATTCAACCTCTAGCTTTAATCTGTACTTACAAGTTTTTGCCTTAAGAAAATTCATTTGAAACTTTACTGACTCATTCTAATTTGCTTTTGCATTTTCAAATGTCTTTAGCTTCTGCTCTTAATAAATGCATCTGAAGTGAAGGCATTTTCCCCAAGCTCCTTAAAATGAGTTTTGAAATGGCTTTTCCCTGTTTGTAAGAAGGTGTAACATGAGCACTTTGCCTTCCTAACTCTGCCTTTGTCTGTCAGACATCTCTATACTTTGAATGGAGTGGAAACCAACACCGCATTTGGTTTTCATTTCTCTTTCGTAGGCAACTGTATTAATGTTAGTGCTGGGAAAGGTAAATGATCTTCCTTCAGTCAGTCAGCATGAAGGGAGAGGACGTGCAAATTTCCAGTCTCATTCTACTCAGCCAACGTAGAAGCAGGCCCCGCTAATCCTAGCTGTTCCGGTCCTGCCCCCAATGGCTGCCGAAGCTCTCAGTCCTGACCTGCAGTTTCATTTGCTGACTCATTTCAACCAAGGGGACTGAAGTATGCAAACAAACTTGAGGGAATGAGTGGTGACTGGCTGTATTCTCTATGCTAGTAATGACTAGCAGAGGCAGATTCCTGTTAATGGTGCTTGGAGCCTGCTCATGAGGAGAAATGGCTACACAAAGCCCGTCTGGCCCCCTTCAGACAGGACCCAACTCCTTTTTGCTCCCCCAGTGCCTGGAAGAAGCTGGCTGTGACTTCAGAGTCCGAAGGAAATTCCATGTACGTAGGGAGTGGCTGAGAGTCCGGCGAGTCCACTTCCTGTTGGAAATCAAAGGGAGGAAAGGCTGGCACCAGCAGGTGCAGTTTTCTTAGGAGCAGGCTGATCAGGGAAAGAGACAGGCCTGGCGGGTCTGAAAAAGCGGGGTCTGCCAACCCTTTCCTTGTCGGTCAGTATGCTGGGTGCTTTGCACTACACAGAGGAAGACTGTCAATATCCCTGTTCCCTCTAAGGTGCGCGCACACGGATTCTAAACCCCGCGCGCTCACGGCAAAACACAGCGAGCACAAAAATTTGCACAGAAGAATTTTTTTGCGCGCATGGCCTGTCAAAAATTAGAGGGAACATTGGTCAATATAGACATCTCTGGAATAAGGGTCCCGACTTCTAATGCTGACCTTCCACAGCCTTGAGGGGGTTGAAGAAGCTGGTTGGGTGTTGGTAACTTCCTATAAACTGGTATAAATGCTTTGTCACAAGGCTTGGCTCTGGAACAGAGCTCTGGAGCCCTTGTTGCCCTGCAAGTGTCCGTGTCTGCGTTGTACACGGAGCTGCTTGCAGACCGGCACTGGCTGAGATTTTGGCGTGTAGCTGGTTCCTGGTAAGTAGCTGTTGTGATTTGAACAAGGGACTTGATGGGCCCTTTGCGGGTGTGATTAATTGGCTTTAGCTGAAGAGTAATGGGATGCTGCATTTAAAGCCCTCTTCTAAAGCAGGGTTAATGTGATTTCATTTGTCTCTGACAGGCTAGCAATATTGGCTAACGTGGAAAAACAGAGAGACATGCACATATGTCTCTTTCAGAGCTAGCCTGTACTAACTGTTATCTCCTTTTCCAGAGCAATCCCTGTGCTGTGGAAGTGAAGTCTGTTCTGACTGATCAAGGAGATTAGCTGGATGAGAACCAGGATGGGAGATGAGGGATCTGTTTCTCTCCCAACTAGGGCATGTGCATTGCTGCTGCTATCTGTAACTGCACAACACTGGTGTTTGTGGGAGAGAGCTTAAATCACTTGGCCTGAGAAGTGGGGCGAATTCATCACTGGAACTCCAGTATAAAGGATGGGATGCTGCAAGCAAATAGCTGCAGTGCTAAGCCATACATCATTGACACCTCTCTTCAGCCTTGCAAGCTGCACTGGGGGAGCCTGAATACAAAAGCCACCTCTGGGGAACGTTGTGATGGTGGCTTTTGTGGCACCTGGACACCTGTCCAGCGCAGTAAACATCCATCCATTACCCACTTGCCATGGACCACTCGACCGGTGGCAGAGTCCAGCAATACAGCCAATTGCTTATTTCAACCATATTTCCTTAATAGTCCTCTTCAGTAACTGGATAGTCCGAGCTTGGCATTTCGGTCTCTTCTTGAATAGGGGGTTGTGTGCTCAGTTCTTGAGACACAATATCCTCTGTTTAACCAGCTAACACTTCATGCATATATATTGTCTCTGGCCCATCTGTTTCCCTGGAAACTTTCGTGTAAGTACTTGTTGGGCTTTGACTCCTTGTTAGCCATTTTAATTAAACTCCCATAGTGAGTGTCCTTGCAGCTTGAATGAGGCCTTGGTGGCTGGCTTGAGATTACATTCCAGAGCTGCTGAGTTCTGGTGCATTGTATGGATGGAAGACGAGACTTCTTCCGTATCTCCTGGAAGTGTAAACTGCATTATCGCTTCTCTGTTCTCCCCAACTGAAAGCTTTCCTGCCCAAAGCATTGTCAGCACTTGGCAGCTCTTTGGTTCCTAAATCAATACGTTTCTCCTGATTATTTTGCTGAATTTGCCTTCAACCCAAAGTTTTTTCCCTCAGCTCCCTTACAAGTAAGTTAACAGGATGTACAGTGAATATCCTGCACAGCATATAGCAATGTCACTGTGCGTAGTGACAGGTATACTTCAAGCAGAATCAGCTGGTATCTGTAGAGTAAGTCAGAGTTTAGGTTTAGTTCAGCTGTAACCGTTGTGGTCTGCTACTGAAGAAAGGTAAAATCTCCCAAGTGTACCATCTCTCTAACAAGTGCAGAGTCGGGGTATCACTGTCCCCAGTTACAGACTGGCCGTTTGAGTTTAAGGATGCACTTACCAAAATGAAACTAAGTCAATCTAGCAATCCAACTAGCCTTGTGGTGTCAGCTCCTGTTGTGAGGAGGGGTGGGTGAGTGTGTGTGGGATACCTGGAATAAAGTAATCTAGATATTCAGGGTTTCACTGAAACCCCAAGTCCCACTTTTGCTACCCCTGGTTTGGTGGGTTGCTGTGGGAATCTTTGGCTAACTAACGGCAGGAACAGGCACCACTTAATCTTTTATAGAGAAGTGCAGCAAGGCTCCTCGTTGTGAAATACAGGTACAAATCTGCAATTTCCCACTAGATGCAAGCAAGACTAGGCTAGAAAAGACTTCTTGTGAATTAGAGATCGTGTCTTTATATAGCTATTTTGATAACTACATTTTATAAACTTTTAATCCCAATTCAGAGGGGTTTATTTAACTCACCCATTAAAAACCTAGAAGCCACTTTGAGTGCCTTACATGAACCTGAAATTGTTTTGGTGTGTACTGTTTGAAGCAGGGGCGGGTATTTTGTTTTTTGTGTGCTGTTCCCTACTGTCTGGCCTGATCCAAACCCCTTTGACGTGAACAGGAGTGTTTCTCTTGATTCAGGGGGCTTCGGATCAGGCTATTTAAAAAACAAAACCCTTCAGTCCAAAATGAAATAAAATAAATGAAATCCTCTCCTCTGCCCAGTCCCACTCTTCAGTTTTATAATGCGTACTGTTCAATAGTTCTCTCTCCTTGAAACCAACCCCTGGCAGAATGCCTCAAATCACTTGCTGAGCTGAGACTCTTACCTACTAAGCTCTGTTCACTGTCCCCTCCTTCTCCCCCACTCCATTTGTCTGTGTTGTCTTCCCACCTGACACCAAGCCAGTAAGCTGTCTGTACGGTACCTGCAGTATGGAATGTAGGGCCAGGACTAGAGTGACTAGGCACTGCTGGAGTACAGCTAATACAGTGGCACTCTTCCCAATTCATCTCTTACCCAACTTTTGATAAGTAAAAGCTAAAAGGGGAAGACTTTCTTCACTGTGTAGCAAATTAAGGTTAGGCATTCTTCATGAATTCAGAAGACTCCAGTAGCTCCTATTTGTAGAAAAACATGACCTAGTCCTACATCAGATGCCTTTGAACAGTTTAAGGATCTATTTTTAACAATGTTTTCAAAGATAGTCAACATGCTGTCAAAACGTAAGCTCCACAGACAGTTAAATGTTACATTCAAAAATATCTGCAGTACCAGATGTTTAGATTCATATTAGGCCAAGCACAGCTGCTTTTTTTAATGTGGGAAAGAAAAAGAGACACTTTTGAGAAATGCAAATCCTACAATTATGCTACCTTTTAAATTGCAAATCTCGGATTATAAATACAGAACATGAAATTACTGTAATTTGCTGAAGTAATGTTCCCCTGGTTGGCAGCATCCATTGTCTGAGAAATAAGAAAACAGCAAGGATTTACAGTCTGAACCTGGAAAGAGGTGTGTACAGAAAGGGAACAGAGATAAGAGTTCCCAAATACAGTGTAAAAAGGTCAGATCGACACCAACTGCAGTGGCGAAAAGCGTAGGCAACATCCAGCCTACACCCCTCAACCAACTGGTCCTCTGGCATAAGCCAAAGAGCTAGAATGAAGTGTGAAAAATAGTGAGGGGTGGCTTGTTTTATAAGAAACCAAGACTTAAAGAAAAGATTTATTCTTCATGTGGCATTTTCTGCTCTGTTTAGGGGAGAGCAGTGGGTCTGGAGGCTGTAATTGAATTTGGATGTAAAAGGAGAGCTCTCCAGCTTTGAGCAAATTCAGAGACGCGTGAGATGCAAGTAGTTTAGTACCTTTCAGGATTTTGCTTATATGAATGGGGGGAAAATATAATGTTGGGTTTCTGGTTCCACAGTCCAAAATGCTGAGAGATTTTGGGGCATAAGAATATTGGCCTTGGGAGGAAATCTTTATCTGTCCTGGGACTGCTCCTAGAGCAATGTGTGGAATTCGTGTGTGGCTTTGTGTAACCGTACACATCATCTTCCATCCTGCGGGATCCCCAAGCAGTTTACGAAGCTGCGTAACAAAATAGGAAAACGGATTAAAATCTCTACAGCTGTATGTGCACATACAGTTCACATAGCAGCACACAGTAAATTCTGGCCTCTCTCAATCTTGGTCTAGTGCTTAATCCGAGACAGTGAGGGTTAAAGCTGTGTGTAGGTTCTCCTATGAATTTCTCAGTGACTAGAAGAGAAGTGGCACAAATACTTCTGCTCCCCACTTTGTCAAAGGTCCCCAGATGCTGTCAGGAACATGGATTAATATTGTGTGTTCTGAGATGCATAGCTGCTGGAATTAGGGTGTTTCAGTTATCTACAGGATTTGCAGATTCAATGGCTTTCAGCACCCCCACTATACAAATTGTTCCAGCAGCCCTGCTGAGAAGCCTGCAGATACCGAGATGGGAAAATAAAGGTGTTTAAACCTCCATATTTGGTAGAAAAACTATTGTTTGAAGAAAAATGCAATTTTATTACTTTGTAGCTAACATCCTGTTCTTTGAAGTAGTAAAAGGAGTGGAGAGGATGTCGCCGTTTTTGCATGCTTGCACTAGTGTGCTATTTTTAGTAACCGTTAGCTATTCTGTCAGTGGAAACTTGGTGTGCTCTGCTTTAGGCCACGCAGGGCTAAATCTCAGTGGAATGAAACGATCTATTTAATAAACTGTACTTGGCAGACGTTCCTTGGGTTAGTGACTCTCTGAGCTAGTTCTAGCGTCTTCCATACAATAGGACACGATAAATGCTGCCTGTGTGTAAAAGCTGGATTCTACACGAAAGATGCGTTCCCTTCACCAGACATCCAGGCCCAGCCATGTAGAACGAATGGGCCGACGTCAATGTTACTTTAGCACTCGTTCCTCAAAAAGGGAGCATGTTGTTTTAAATGCCTTAATCTGTGGAAAGTGGGTCGTAGGAAATGTCGGGGTCCTAAGCGCTGCATTTTTAGGACGGCAGCAGCTTTCCCATTAGCAGGTCCCTGCTCTAGAAGGGGCTGGTACCACTGCCTCTTAACGTTGCCTGACACCTTCCATTATAAGACCCTGTTTTCAGGTGTTTATAACTTTTTGGCAAACTAGCTGTTTGGGCTGAACTTTGGCATGCCCCGTGTGCGCCCCAGGCTGAATGTACCCCCTGAGTTGGGGGAGAATTGGGACTGAGGCAAGTAGCCAGAAAGGAGAAGCTGGGGATGTGGTTTGGGGATCCTGAGTGAAGGAGGCGCCTGGGGAGGAAGTGTTGAATTAGAGGGGAGGGGAAAGGAGAGACAGAGTGGACCAGGAGCTGGGTGTGGGGAGAAGACTGGAGAGGTTTGAGGGGGGCAGATGCAGTCGGAATCAAGAGTGGCAGGAAAGGGCAGAAGTCTGTGTCCTAGAGCACGTTCCCCAATAGAGCCTGGACTAGAACCCAGAATCCCGGAGTGTCTCCATTCCTCTGCTATTGAAAATACCTGTGAGACCCAGTGGCAGGGTCTCGTCTCCCAGTAATGCTGGAACACTAAGAGGGCAAAAGCCTACTACTGCCATCAGTTACTCCGTTCAGGTGTCAGAGGTCTGTGCGGTGGATCTAAGGTTCCAACCCTGCTGATGAACCATGTGGGTGTCTGTATAGGTGCTGACTCCATGCAACCTTCATTTAGCCCCCTTGTGCATATTTATTATGCTACACTCCTAAATTGTGTCATCACATTATTTCCACAGGATCCTGCCTTAAGTGCACAGGGTGGATGGTGCTTAATCAGTGAGCAGCTATTCAGTGTCTGCTTTATCCTCATGATTCAGTGGGTGCACCTTATTTATGGCCTAGTAGTCAAGCCCTGCTCTGAAGTCAGAATTATCCATTTCATCAAGGGATTTTGTGTGGCACTCCTCACTATAGTGCCTGAGTTCTTGGGAAACACCTTCAAATACCACCATGAGGTGGGGGGAGGAGGTGGTATTCTCCTGAGAGGAATGAGGTTAAAAGTTTACTAATTTGGGGTGTCTAATTCGAGAGACTTGACGACCTGAGCTTGGTTTTGTCACTCCTGTGCAGGAGTCTCAGGCACCCGTGGCAACCCTCTTTTAGTGGAAACCCTGTTAGGCCTTTCCTGGGCGCGGAGTCGAGTGGCAGGGAGGTGCTCAGTGGAATTCTGGTAGAAACCCATTGGGAACAATTTATTTGAAGCACCAGCATCTGGAAAGACTAAGTGGCTGCGGAGCAGACGGCGTCTGCAGGAAGGAAGAAATGTCCTGGAGCTGAGCATGAGGAGGACTGGCAGGGTGGAGGAGTTGAAACAATTCATTTTACTTTATTTCCCTCTCTGTAATAATACGCTGGACAGCAGAAAACGCAGGAGTTCAGCTGAATTCCCTGTAACATTAGGGGAGTTCGCACTTCAGACAGCTGTTCCATGCGATCACCATAAACCATTCAGTTGTAATATAGCAAGTTTTTCTACAGGGCCTAGCACATGGGATCAGGGTAACACAAATAATTCCCTATCCTCTGCCCCCAGAGTCAGAGGATACAAGTGTGTCTGGTGTCCAAACCAGACAACAGCTGTGACAATTGCTGTATATCGCCATGGAATTGGCTCTGGTAAAAGGGTCACTCCCTTAAGCGTCCAGTTATTTTGTAGTTTTAATCCCCAAATGAGCATGCTACCATGCAGCACAGTGCCGACTCTCACAAAATACCTTAGACAAAGATCCTCCATGTTTACTAGTCCTCCTTTTCATCTGTCACTTGGTTTACATGGTTATTCTGCCTGCAGGGACTCCAAGGTTCAGCCTGGATTATCTGAAAAAAATCCCCTGCCTGTGCTTTGCAGTACTGTACAACTGGGTCATGAATCTGTTGTCTGATTGTGTGAAAACATGAAGTAAAAGACATAAATTACCCAACCTGCAGATAAACAGCAGATTGATAGTTTCATTTTCACGTCCATTGGGTATCCTGGGAATAAAGAGCTTTTGAGGTGAAGTGCAGGTTACCTTTGATTGAAGATTGTGCTAAATATATTTCAGGACGCTTTGCCTCAGTGCTTCTTTTAACAAAACCGCTACAGTAGCTTTAGCAATTGATGGCTGTGAAACCTGCAATTTACAATTTAAAGACGATATGTCCTTGTAGTATATTCCAGCACAGACCATTTGCTTCTGAATATCCTTGTGCGTGCATACATATGAGCAGTGCTTGGAGAAGCTGGGCAGTGGGGTGCCTTTATCACCATAGAACGGAGCCATACAGGTCACATTTGAGACAAGTTGAATGAATCAAATAAACTGCAATCCGTTAGCAAGGTGGGGTCTCCTCTGCAACTCTGTTCTTTTCAATCACATCCTGTGTTGCTGTTATAAGACCGGTCACCGAGGATCCCAGCTGGAGCCTGGGGGCTGCTCCCCCAGGCTCCTAGTTCCTCACTGGGAGCACCGCAGTCACCAGGGTTCTCGGCTCCCCGCCGGGTGCATGGCTGCTCATCTCTCCTTGCTGCTGGTCAGCTGCCGGATTCGCGGGGAGGGGAGCCAAGAACCCCAGGGGCTGCAGTTCTCCTGGCAGGGAGCCAGGAGCCTCAGGGCAGCCCCTACCCTGCCCCTCTCAGTCAGTGGAAGTGCACCACCAACAGAAGGGCAGTGTGGACATGAACCAGGCAGTAATCACTGGGGTGGCTGTAAGTCAACCTGACCTAGGTCAACGTATGCTTTTAGTGCAGGCGTGCCCTGCACGCCGCGTATAACCGCTGTGGGATGCCCTTGCTGACCTGCTCCTCAAACCCAGGAGCGTCCTTTCATTTGACTCCCTCTAGAACAGTCCGGCCTTGTGGGATGCCTGCAGTAAAGGAGTCAGTGATTCAGTTTATAGATGTTTATTATAACGTACCTGGGCCTTCAGGCTGGCTGGCTGTGGGGGGAATATTCCTGTTGTCCTGATTCCTTGTCAATCCATCCTTTCTAGGGTTTGTCATCCATACACATTGCATCGTGGCTACACTTAAATTGTAAGTGCCTGTGAGCAGGGGCCACGCCAGTCGGTTACTTCTGTGAAGTGTCTATCTGGTCTTAATAAACTACAGAGATGCTAGTGGGTAGATTCCCAAAGCTGAATGTATGTTGGCCTCTTCGGAGGACAGACTGTAAACGTTTAGGTAGTGAAATTTCTACTGCTCACATCTTCCTCATTTCAAGCCAAACCCGGGTCAGCTATTTCCAGCATCTCAATGGAGAGAGCAGTGCTGCCCTTTGTGTTCCCAGAGAGACTCCCCCTACACAGAGTTTAGTTTCGGAATGGGGGTAGAGTTGAATGCCTGGTCTGAGTGCAGGAAATGTGGCAGCAGCCAACTCCTCCTTTGCAATTTGCCCTCTTTGAAGTGTGTCTTGCTGTTATTTTTCAGAAGAACCTTGAGTCTCGGAAAGTCACCCTGTGTTCGGTTTGATCACTAATCTGTAACTCTCCCCTTGCAGGTGTTACTATGAAGCTAATGGACGAGGTAGCTGGAATTGTAGCTGCTCGCCATTGTAAGACCAACATTGTCACAGCTTCTGTGGATGCCATTAACTTCCATAAGAAGATCAAAAAAGGTAAAGGACCAGCACTAAGCATAAGGGGTTTAGCTGCTCATTAGATGTTTCAGGCTTTCTTGTTTCATTGAAGTCCCGTCATGACACCTGTGTCCGGTCGCTAGGGAGCCAAGTGAAGGGGAAGCCCCTTCTGTGGCCAGAGAAATGAGACCCCGGGTTGGAGAAATCAGGCTGGTAGAGCCCTAGCTGCTAGACTGGTCCCAGTGGATCTCCCTGGTTTCCAGAGCCATAATAGGGTATATATGGGGAGGGTGTTCCTATCACAGGGAGCAGTAGTGGTCACTTAGACTGCTTGTTGTCAGATAAAAACAGTTCATAAACATGCTTTCAGGCAGACAATATATTTCTCTTTGAGAAAATTAAACTTTGTTGCCAAATTAACTTACATCTCTTGTCCTGGTGGGTTTCCTGTTTATAAAAATAGTCAAGGAGGAAACCCTGTCTCCCAACCACACTAAAATACTCCTGTGTGTGAGTTCCAGCCCTTGGGATATGGACGCTGGAGGCAGAGCTCTGTGGGTGTCCAGGCTGGCCCCACACCTTTGGGCACTTGTGCTTGCACACATGGTATGAAGTTGTTTCCAGCTTGCTGTGTGGGGAGTCATGCCTGGAGCATTTCTTGCTCTGAGGCAAAAGCATACCCCAGAAAAAGACTAAATGGGCCAGTTTCCCCTCTCACTTAGGTTCATGCCCAATCCGCTTCAATGGAACAGCACATGCAGGTCTAGAAGCAACCAGAATGTCTGAGGCTGGTTGAGAGCACTGAGCTTGGCTTTGGCTCCCTAGATGACTTAACATTTAGTTCCTACGGTTCAGTTCCCATATTGCACGCAGCAGGTGCTCACTGCCAGTGCTAAATGAAAGGAAATGAAAGCCTGACATTGTGCAGTTTTGTTACAAATTACCTAGATAAACGACCCTGCTAAACACACCGTGAAGTGCGGATTCCGTCAGGATCAGTGAAATTCTGGGTCTGCCTAACACTCCCCTTTGCTGTCTAAAATGGACAACCCTGGATCTTGTCTACTGCTGCACAGGCTGTCAAGCTGCAGACTTTGTTGTTTGGGATAGCAGAGTTTTTGAGCTGTCACTTCAGGGGACACATTTTTAACCAAAATCTGGTTTGCTGACAAAACTCAGTAGAAGCTCATGAGTGTCCAGCATGAAAAACTTACACCCTGGTAGAGCGGTGAATGAAGGTGAAATTCCACTTTGTTACGTTGTGAGTGAGTGTAGGATCTTTGCACTATTAATTTGTAGAGGTGGGTGAGGTAATATCTTGTATTGGACCAGCTTCTGTGGGTGAACGAGACAGGCTGTAGAGCCCCATGGAGCTCTTCTTCAGGTCTAGGAAAGGGACTCCCAGCATTCTTGCTAAACACAAGGTGGAATAGATTGTTTAGCAAGAGTAGTTCACACACATTCTAAGGGGTATTTTGGGGTGAAGTGGCCCATTAACCCTGTAGCCACAGGACAAAAAGGGGGGTTGCAGGTTACAGATTGTTGTAATATGCAATAAATCCAGTGTCTGTTTTAAGACTATGATTTTTAGTGTCTAGCAAAGTTATGAGTTTAAGCTGCCCAAGCTTATTGTTGGCTCATTTTGTAAAAGTAGTTGGCCTGTTGTTGGTCTGGAAGTGAAATGGAATCCCAAAGTTGGAGGGATCCAGATTCTTTCCCATATGTGCAAGTGTTGGTCGTGAGCCCTTCATGTCTTGCGCTGAACTGGTAGAGAGACCAGGTACGGGAGGCAATATCTCTTACTGTTGGTGAGAGGGGCAAGCTTTTTGAGCCACACAGTAGTGCTCCTCTTCATGTCTGAGCTGGTAGGGCATTTCAGAAAATTACATAACCTCGGAAATACCAGCTTCTCAAAATTCCGGCTCAGAGAGGCATGATTAATGTCAGCATTAATCTATAATTATGCAGCTCCCTCAGTGAGCAGAGAAACTGCACATTCCTAAACAAGTTAATGAAATCACAATCTTTTTTCTAATAGCCTTGATTTTTTTACTACCATTTTAGAATGTATAGTGTTCAAATGGTAAACTTAATGTGATTGTTCTTGTTGGAAAATATTCCATCCATTGCAAATTTTATCCAGCTGCTCAGGAGAGACAGGATATTTCTAGGGTTCTAGCCAAAATGAGTGTTTTTATTGCAGGATATTTTAAAATGCAGATAAACCCAATGTTGTGTTTTAAAAATGAGTGGAAAGGAACATGCAATAGCCAGTAAACTCATGTCATTCAAGTATGATTTGGCTAAAGTTACATCCCTGGGAAAGTTTGCAGATGCCTTCAGACTGAACTTACACAGCACAACATGCTGGAGTTTTGAAAGGAAATCTTTATGAATATGAACTTCACTAGAGTAAAGAACTTCCTCCAGCAATTAATTTAAAAATCAGGGTTGTAATAGGATTATTCCTCCAATAGGAGCTGCTTTGGACACAGACTATTTTCAGTGCAGAAAAGTAATTTGGGAGACAAACTCAAGCAAATCTTTGTTTAATTTTATTAGTTTTTAAGAGTTGAAATGGTGAAGTCCTTACTCATTACTGAAACCAAAACTCCATTGTCTGAGTAAAGACTTGGGGATTTGGCCTAACGAATGTGTGTCCGTCAAAGTCTACCCAGAGTTTGTATGAGATCCGCCTTTAGACAGGGCCTTCACAAAGAAAATGTTATCACCAGTGAGTGGTTCACCTACAAGTTCTCCCCTACCAAATGGAGTCAGACTGTGTGGAATAAAGCTATTTTCTAGAACCTGTTCTATAGTGTCCCTGTGGAGGGAGCAGTAATGCAAATGGAAAGGTGAGGTTGCTGTCACAAGCCAGTGCAACATCTTCCAAGGTGTTGTGGTGTGTGTACATAAGACTCTGGCAGTGTTGTTTCTAGGGGTTTTATTGCTCGCAGGGAAGTGGGGTAGTAACTATTTTGGAGGAGTTCCACGTTTCTATCAAAATAACGTACTTACGGTGCTCTGTTGTGTAGTCTGGTGAGTAGTTTCAAGGTGTGCTAACGTGCCTGATCTCCAACTATTTGCAGTCTTGGTCAAGGAATACAGGCAGTCTTGAAATGTTTGGCAGTTCATTGGTGTTAATCCAGCAGCTCCAGACATGTGTAACGTTACCATACCCCTTATTCACAGAGAAAAATCTTCCTATAGGCCCACGGTCATTTAAGCAGCAAATATTTCAAGCAATCTCCTTGAGGGATTGTATCTCCCCCGTGGAAGGTTGGTTAGCCGTTGTCAGGACTTGGTTGATGTCAAACAATTTGGTGTGATTGGCACTTTGAAAAAGCAAAGTGTCCACCTCCCCACCCCCAAAGTATTTGTGATTTGCCCGTTGGGGGATTTCTGGAACATTGTACCAAGAATGCAGTGAATATAACTCCCTAAATGAGACCATTGTTAGTGACATGTATTGAAAGAGAAATATCCTTTTCGGCATGTCAGTGTGTGTGATTCTTCATGCTGGTGGTGCATTAACTCAGTTACAGCTGTGGGGAGTTCACCGTTATAGGCTCAATAAGCACTTCATAAACACCTACATGATTTGGCAATCCCTGAGACCCCTTAGTGTGGTAGAAATGAGGTGGCAATTTGTGCCTACCCTTTCGGGGCACGACACGCAGGGAAGGGGCCCTATGTGCCCAAGACATTGTCCCTGTTCCCTGGTGAAAGGTTCTGAGTGTGACTTTGGTGGTTTAAGCTCTGCAGTCTTGTTCCATTGGACTTTATACCTGGCAATCGGTTGATTTAGACTAGATGATGTCTCTCCCTTTAGGTAAGGCGCAGGTGGCTGAAGGCTGTGGGTATCCATCCTTGTGGTGTTTCCCCTTTCTGGTTAGGTTTACTCTGAAGGCACTCTGTCCTTCTCCAAACCTGAGAACCCGAGAAAGAGGGAGCCATGCAATGAACTGTAGTGCAGCCATTCTTTCCCTATGGGATATGTCCGAGAATTGGCTTGATTCCCCATGTGAAGCAGAGCACATGTTCGGTTTGGACTTTGGCTTCCTCTGAGACATCAGCTACTGGCTGTGGCTGGTGGTGGGAGCCGGAATGTTCTGGACCGGTGGCCTGCTCTATTATGGCAGTTTCTACCTTCATTTGGTCTCGAGATATGCACAGAAATGTTACAGTGACAGGATGTAATGGAGTCCAGGAAATAAGCGAAGACAGGAGCCCCATAGTCCAGAAAGATTCTAATTCAATTGACCTGCAGTATGTTTATCATGCAGCCAAATTAGCACTGAGAGCTATTTAAGTTACATTACTGCAGTCTGGTCTGTATTATGCTCTTCTGTAACAGTTCTGAGAAAATGTGATTATCTTCATTGTGGAGTTTGACCATATTTGCATTCCATTATAAGTGGAATATATTGGAATCCATTGCTACTTATTCATCTTATAAAGTAGGTTTCAAATAATAGATAATGGCAATGATTAGCATGGGAAGCCTGCTGTTTTTTCTTCTAAATATCAAAACTCATGAGGTGAATTTATCTGTAGATGATTTTCTACACATCTCCTATCTTAACCATTTGTCTCCTAACTCGCTAGTCATGCGCTGCATTGGTGGTTCTACTTAAGGTGCAGAGAAGGTATTTTTGTACTGAAATAAGAGGAATCACACTTTAAAAAAAAAAAAAAAAAAAGGTTAATGATTAAAAATGTGAAATGATTTGGCCAAGCCAACCCGAATGAGTAGTAAGTTCGGAGGGGCAGCCTCAGCAGGAGACTGAACAGAGGGACCTGCTGCAGCACTCCACGTTCAGATTCTGTGGTGAACTGGAGCTTTTCGGATAGACCCGTCCGCTGTGACTCTTTAGTTATGACTGATGTGTGTTATCTACGTCACACTTAGAGACCAGCTCCTGAGTCTGCCCCAGACTCCGCCTGTTCAGTTCTACAGTAGGGAACTACCTGAAAATACACTGTAATGTGGGAAGTGTGTTCAAAACAGTGCCCCCGAAAGCTGCCATATTGTGCATGCTCCTTGCTTGAGGAGTCAGTCATGGCCTAAAGTGTGCAGGGGAGCCCATCCATAGTCCCGGTATTCAAACACTGTATCGCCTCTTTCCTCTTAGTGCCACACCTCAGGGCTGCATTCAACGGCACTGTGGTCTAATGGATTGAGCTCAGGACTGGGAAACAGGCCGGAGCTCGGGGGAGCTGGGTTCACCTGGTGTATCTGTGCCTCAGTTTCCTGTCTCTGAAATAAGGTTCATGCTTACCTGCCTTAGCGGGCAGCTGAGGGTTGGCTAGTGTTTGTACTGCTTTGATGTCATTACAGCTGTGAACGCTACAGCCTGTCCAAGGCTGCCTTCATGCCCATCTTCCTGCACTCGTCTGCCCAGCCATCACTGTAGAACATTGGGTGTAGCAGCCCAGGGTAGATCTGATGAGCTACGTGGACCTTTTCAGTGCCTTGGAGCCCCTGCCACCCTGACCCATTGCCGACGTATGATAGGCAAAGAGCCCCTTCCTGCCTGTCAGCACAGGACTGATATTTAAATCTATTGCGTGGCAAGGTCCCTCACACTGCTCCCTCTCATCATACCAGTCCTGGGAGAGCTCAGCTCAGTTTTCTCTGCTGAAGTATCCGGCTCCACGTCCCAACTCACCCACTTTGATAGCAGTGCACGGGATGGAACGTTGTTTACCTGCTATGCCTCTGGTTAAAATCTAGAGTGATTGGCCCGAATCAATAGTTACATTTCAGGTCGGCATGTTATGGGCAGATTTGAACAAATGTCATTATGCAGCCAGTGTTTGTTCTGCTCTGGTTTCTGAGTACGGGAATGCCTCCCGCCATGCTCTCTCCCTCCTGTGCTTTGATCCACTTGAATCTCAGGCTTGGCGGGGGCTGTTCAGAGCTATGCCTGGCTGGGTGCTCCGGGAAGGTGTGTTGGTGGTTCGCTTGGTGCTAGTCCTTGCCCCAGCATGGAGATGGGAAGCAATGCTGTGTTACAGAGAAGATACAAAACCCAAATCCTGATCTCTCGTGCTCCTTTGTAGCTCCTATGGCACTGCTGGTAAGAATAGTGCCGCTGCCATGATATGACCAAATTCCAAATATCTTGCCTCCCTAAATTCCCCCATGTGTTCCTCATTTCCTGTCCAAAACTGGTATTGTGGTAGGTTGTGCTAACCTAACAGCAGCCATGTTCTGCCTGAGGTGGATGCATTTCAGTGGGGGAAGAAATCTCTCTCTCTCATCTCACCCGGGTGCTGTGTGTGCAGAGAGAGTCTGTTGTGAAAGGTGGTTCATAATGGAGGTTCATACTGCTGACTCCTCGTAAAGGATACGGTACTCTAGATTAACTGGCATTTGCTTGCAGACATTCCAGATAGAGACTGGTTTGCCTGACTAGACAAGACATCAGTTACTCCTCTCAGCTGGCTAGTGCTGTCATGGAGTGTAGAAATTCCCACAACCAGAGAAAGGGAAACAAAAATAACATTCACAGTTGGAAGGAAAGGTTCCAAGACTGGTCGTTCCTCTTCTGTAACCTAACAAAAAATCAGTCCAGCCTTCCAGTTGCTCCTAACCCAGCCTGTTAGCCCCTTTGGCAGTATAGTGCTTTAACAGTCTAACGGATGGCTCTTGTTTCCTGCTGCACTGTAGGAGCCACTGATTAACCAAGCCATCTGTGTTTTGCAGGTTGTGTCATTACTATTTCTGGACGCATGACCTTCACCAGCAATAAATCCATGGAGATCGAGGTCTTTGTTGATGCTGATCGTTTTGTTGATGAGCCCAAAGAAAGATATCGCGCTGTCAGTGCATTCTTTACCTATGTATCCCTGAGCCCGGAGGGGAAGCCTCTACCTGTTCCACAGCTGGTGGTAAGAATTCTTCAGTCACAGAGCTCCGGCTTTGTGCTGCATAGTGTGAAGCCCTGGGTTGTGGAGCAGCACAGGAATAATTACTGGTTGTGAGGTCTCGCTCCCTTCAGAAACAGAATGAACTGCCCGGTGCTTTCCAGTTGCCCCATTGCCCTGAAAAGGGTGATTTGGGCTGTTCCTGTGCTGAGGCTAGCATCCCTGAAATGAGCCAATTTCCAAGGAGTCATGGGGCTAGGGAGGATGGGGCCTGCCTGGCCGGGGAGCTTCATGTTTCCTGTTCTTAACTACTCTGGTCAGACCCATATTTTTGCTGGACTGAGCAGGTCTGGTCAAAAGCCCACAGACCCTTTCTGGCATCTTCCCATCTTCAGCCTGTAATTTTACTGCAGAATAACCCGGGAGTCAGCGGTAGAATATGACCACGTTTGGAGCCATTTACCCAGCTTTGGCTAGCTGGCCTGCATAGCCACAGTGATTGCTAGGGAACCAATGAGTACACTAGAAAAATGTCCCAGCAAGCAGCTTCGCTGTCACTGTTTGGATGCCCAGGGGAGGCAACTGTCCTGCCGGGAGAGCTGTGCCAAGAGGAGCCACGTCAAGGTTGTGCAGGTCTCCAAAGCGGAGTCTGCAGTGTGTTTGTGTGTTTGCTGTTCCTGGGCTTGGTTTTGGTCCACCTTTAAGGGGATCTCTCACTCACAACCAACTCCAGGTAGTCGCCACTCCCACCCCCCACAGATGGGCATCTCCTGGAGCTCCCAGACGGCAAGGGTAAGAAAGGGGTTCTTTACAGATGACAATCCCAATGCCAGGAGGGAATCCAGCCCGTCAGACATTTGAATCTGCCCCCCGAGCTATCGCCAGGGAGTGGGGTCTGGGGCTTGCCCTACTCCGGTGCTCCAGTCGGGAGTGGGGCAGGGGCTGGCCCCACTCAGTGCATGCTGTGGCTCCGCAAGGTTCCCGGAAGCATGTCCCCCCTCCAGCTCCTATGTGTACAGGCAACCAGGGGACTCCACAGATGTTCGGCTCTTGGCTCCAAGGTTACAAGCTTCTCATTTCTTGTTTGTTAGAGACCAAATATCTCACAGACTTCAGCTTATTATGTGCTGTCCTTAAGGGTTTTTTTTGGTCTAACAAGGCCTCTTTCCTTCAGTTATTTAGCAGAAAAAATATAAGCATAAATAATAATTTCAAAGCAAGTGTCAGTCTGGTCAACCTTCAAAATGAACAGATTTAAATGGAAACATTATTTCATGGTCGGAGAATCTGTTGAATTCGGCTTCATTCACGTTCCTTTCTTGTTAATTGTAAAAGCTTTTGTAGGGATTTTGAATGTATGAATGAAGCGAGGAGTTTGGCCCCCTGGAACCTACCGAGCTGTAGCTCATCCCATGTCTGTATGTTGACACTGATGCAATCCCTTCCCCATTTGCTACTGTCAGTTCCGCTTCAGCCTTCCTGTCTAGTTTTAGCTCTCCTGGTCCGCGGGTCTTTGCTGACCTATCATGCAGCACTGCTGATGTGGAGTTATTTCTTGATTTAATATTTTATACTGTGTAGATCCCCTCCTGTACTCCAGTGTTTTGTCGGCTAATTCTAGCTTAGCCAGCAGAGTGGCATTTAGGTATTTTACACACTGTACTTGCCTTTTGTAGACAGTTTTAAAGTGCTGCTTGGAAGAAGCGTTACTTCCTGATAGCTTTTGCTCTCTAAAGCTTTCTTGAGTGAAAGCTGTTTACTGACAGATATGAGGGTCTCTGTTTTCCGCTGTTATCTTATATGTTTGTAAGGGGGCCTGCTTGATATTTCTGGGCTAGTTTCTATAGGGTCCATATATTCTCTTGATCTGAGAAATGAAAAATGGAAGCAGTGAAACAACTGTCTCACCTGGTAACTTACCATACAGCAGCTTGTCGCTGGGGACTTACTGCGAGGTGGTTGGATACTGGCCTGGTGTCCTGGGACCCCAAACATCACTTTCATCTTGCCTGGATTCATTTGGCGCCAGCCACGCTTGTTGAGGCTCAGGCCGGCACCACAAAATGAGAGAGGTGTGGAGTCTGCATTTGCTGAAAAGGACCTGGAGCACTGACTGTCAGCCACAGCCTGGCATATGACACTGCATCCCATAATGCCTCTGGTCCTCAGCCGCATGCGATAAGCTGCCGGATCTGGACTCCTGAGCATTCCCCTACCACGAGGGTTCTGTCAGACTGTATGGAGCTGGTTTTGGCCCCGCCGCCCCTAGTCCCAATCTAAGGGATTTTGGAGGTGGGGAGCGGTGGGACTGGAGTATGCAGTAATTTGGGGCTGGTTTCGATCAGCCCTGCTCCTGCTGGAACTGGATACACCAAAGAATCTTGTAGGAGTTGGGCCCAGGTTTATTAGGAACCAGCATCAATTATATGGTGCTTGCATGCTTTTGGACAGAGTCTGGTGCCTGGAGGGATTTCAGTTCCCATAAGGGGTGTCTCTGTAGTGCTTCAGTTACCTCACTGCACGTACTTACCCATAATCTTCACGTGCCTTGAAGGGAAATCCTCCAGCAGCAAATGAAAGGCGGTTCCCAAGTGAGGACCTGCTCTAGTTTTGCACCAGCAGTCCTCGGAGGTCAGTGGAGCTCTCCACATCTCATCCATCCCAGCAGTCCTCGGAGGTCAGTGGAGCTCTCCACATCTCATCCATCCCAGCAGTCCTCGGAGGTCAGTGGAGCTCTCCGCATCTCATCCATCCCAGCAGTCCTCGGAGGTCAGTGGAGCTCTCCACATCTCATCCATCCCAGCAGTCCTCGGAGGTCAGTGGAGCTCTCCGCATCTCATCCATCCCAGCAGTCCTCGGAGGTCAGTGGAGCTCTCCGCATCTCATCCATCCCAGCAGTCCTCGGAGGTCAGTGGAGCTCTCCACATCTCATCCATCCCAGCAGTCCTCGGAGGTCAGTGGAGCTCTCCGCATCTCATCCATCCCAGCAGTCCTCGGAGGTCAGTGGAGCTCTCCACATCTCATCCATCCCAGCAGTCCTCGGAGGTCAGTGGAGCTCTCCACATCTCATCCATCCCAGCAGTCCTCGGAGGTCAGTGGAGCTCTCCACATCTCATCCATCCCAGCAGTCCTCGGAGGTCAGTGGAGCTCTCCACATCTCATCCATCCCAGCAGTCCTCGGAGGTCAGTGGAGCTCTCCGCATCTCATCCATCCCAGCAGTCCTCGGAGGTCAGTGGAGCTCTCCACATCTCATCCATCCCAGCAGTCCTCGGAGGTCAGTGGAGCTCTCCACATCTCATCCATCCCAGCAGTCCTCGGAGGTCAGTGGAGCTCTCCGCATCTCATCCATCCCAGCAGTCCTCGGAGGTCAGTGGAGCTCTCCACATCTCATCCATCCCAGCAGTCCTCGGAGGTCAGTGGAGCTCTCCACATCTCATCCATCCCAGCAGTCCTCGGAGGTCAGTGGAGCTCTCCACATCTCATCCATCCCAGCAGTCCTCGGAGGTCAGTGGAGCTCTCCACATCTCATCCATCCCAGCAGTCCTCGGAGGTCAGTGGAGCTCTCCGCATCTCATCCATCCCAGCAGTCCTCGGAGGTCAGTGGAGCTCTCCGCATCTCATCCATCCCAGCAGTCCTCGGAGGTCAGTGGAGCTCTCCACATCTCATCCATCCCAGCAGTCCTCGGAGGTCAGTGGAGCTCTCCACATCTCATCCATCCTCATTTCTTGCAGGTGGCAGAACATCATGACGGAAATAAGTGCTGTAATAACTGTTTGAAAAGCTGCAGGCTAGTGATGGCAAGCGAACTTTGTTATGAAATGATCTGAGGGTCTGGTCATATCTTAGCCATCAATGTGGAGTGAATCTCTTTTCACAACTGGAATTACATCAGCATATGATCAGTCTGGCATTTCCTTGTCTGTGCCGTGCAGAGCGCCATCTGGGGCACAGACAGAATCACTGCTATTCTAGGGGAGTCACTTGTACCAATTCCTGGGTGCTACGGCTTTTGTAAAGTCAGAGTTAGAAAAGCAGAACAAAAAAAACTAATAGAAACAATCCATTTCTATGGGGCCATAAGTGTTTGTAATCTGGCCAGCTGTACGTCTCTTTCAGTTCAGGGATCCTGTCCATTAGAAGGAAAGGCAATGAGTGAAGAATTCATTTCCCAACCTCTAAGTCTAGAGACTGTATAGAATTCCAGACACTCGCATTCAAGTATCTAGTAGCAAGACATCCTGCAGTCATGTATTTGCCTCTTGAAGATACAATACTGCGTACAGTAGTTAACTTGCCCAATTCTAGAGAGGGTAGAGGACTGTATGATGTAAAGAATGTGAACCATAAGATTTTCACCACTGATTGCAGTGGTGTTACACTGGT
Source organism: Sternotherus odoratus (assembly GCA_032164245.1). Classification (NCBI taxonomy): domain Eukaryota; kingdom Metazoa; phylum Chordata; order Testudines; family Kinosternidae; genus Sternotherus; species Sternotherus odoratus. The sequence goes on from JAVMKO010000018.1 coordinate 1,339,271, forward strand.
GAAAAGTAAAGTGTGAGGAGGAGAATTGGGTCAATTTTATCTTAACGAGCTGCAAAAATCCCATCTGGTTTGCTTGAAGACAGTTGCACTCATGTTTTTGCTTCAGACCTTTGCATTGTTCTGGTTACTGTCTTTAGCTGAATTCAAACTCTATGAGATCTTTTTCAAATTGCTGAATAATTGAAGGAACGCAAATGTTACTAGAATGAAATGTGCTATTTTTTGTGAACTTGTTCCTTTGAATATTAGAGAGGAATTTAGTAGAATGTTGACATCACAAAGCTCATGATTTGTTCTGTGCTACCTTGAACATTATCCTGATGCCTGTATCAACACCCACAGAAAAGGATTCCCGTGCTGCTTTTGATGTTGTTTAACTGATCTCCCACTCCAAGTTCTTTTTGCATATTTAATGCTTTTTTTAAAGTGCTGTTTTACAAAATATGTGATTTTTCTGGTCCTGTTGAGATCTTATTTCCCATCTCTAACCTCAGATTTAACTACTCTGAACAGCCAGTTATTAGAACTCTGAAATCGAATTAGTCTACCCTTCCCCCACCCAGCTGGAAAAGCATAGCTGGTTGTCACGATTGGGGGGGGGGGGGAGGAGACAGCACCATACTCATCTGCCTGGCTGAGCTCTGGATTGCAGAATGTTGAGCATATGAAGCAGGATCACCTCTTAAAACCATCAACTCACAGAGATAGTTTTACCTCTTTACATAGCAAAGCCTTTTAATGTGCAATCCTATGCAATGGTGACCTTAATATATATTGACACTCAGCCGCAATGGGGCTTCTAAAATGATGCTGATTAGCAGTTGCACAAAGGTGAAGTTCCTGCGGGACATTTAAAGGAAGTGGCTGTGTGAGGTACCGATCAGCCAGTTCTTTCTAGGCAGAACTGAGGGGTTTCTCCAATTGAGATTGAAAAAGAAAAGATTTGTCCTGTGCTTGTCTATTAAAATCCTGTTCAGGGGCTGGGTGAACTGTCCGAATCCAGCATTATGGTGAGCTCTGAGCAGCTTGATTGGAACATGTCCATAGTGTAATGTCAGGAGAGAGTAACTCCAGTGAAGTCAGGGAGGTGCCCCAAGGTGAGGGGAGAATCAGGGAAAGATCCCATATGATACAGAAGCACACCAGAGGTGAGTGACAGCGAGTTTCTGCCCTAAGCTGGAGTTTTGGCTGTTTGTTCTTCCAGGCAGCTAGTACCTTTGTAGAATCGTTGACAGCAGCCGTCTGCCAATAACGTGAACAGACATTGTTCAAAATAGATCAAGAATATGACTTGTGTAGGAGTCGCATTCATATAAAATCCACCCACTAGGGCGTCTGAAGCTCCTGTTAGATTGTTGAGGTACAGCCGGCTCTAATGAGCCTGTCCTGTTACATTGTAAAGGGGCCATTTCAAGTTGTGGTTGTGTTTTCACAATGTTCCCGTCAGGGTTGTGTCCAATGCGGCTGTCCTTCTCACACAGATCTGTTCAGTGTTTTCCCACAGGGAAAATACCCTAATACCAACTCTGGAGATTTCAGGCACCAGCTGTCTTCCTTTGGATGAATGTCTTTGTCTATCAGGTTAGTTTCTTTGCATCCTCTTGACCTGTGCCATGATAAGTGGAGGGCCGCCCTCAAACTTCTGAAACAGGCCTTTGAAAATGTAGCTGACTCAGGAACATTCTATCCTCCCATCCCCCAAATCCGCTCCAGTCTATAGCAAACTGAGTCCTCCTCCTCAAGCTGATAGCTGGCATTTCTAGAGCACTTTACAACCACTCTCTGATTTGATCAGCAGACAAACTCTGTGCAGCTGGTCTCTATTCTAGCCCCACTTCCGGGATGGCAGAGTGCCTCAGTGTCCGTCACGGAGAGCCAGAATTAGAATTTTGGGGATCCCGGACTCCCAATCCAGGCACAGACCCCTAAGCAGACATTCCCTCTCCTTGGCGAGTAGCTGGAGTAACCCCCTCTGCAGAGGGCCTGTCCGTGACCCATGCACTCCTTAACCCCTGTTTGGAGGGCTCGGGGGGGGGGGGGGATTTAAACAATGCTTTGGGGGGGATTTCACTTGGTCCCTGCATTTGGTCTCTTTCTACCTAGGGAAAGAAATATTAACCATGCAGACTCCAGATTAACCACCTGGGAGTGTTTGAGTTGTTTCATGTGCCAGAGGAGATGTTTACACAGTGGGATTGCTGATAGTGGGACCACCTTGGAGCACAAAGACCTTTTCTCCAAAATACTTTTAAGTTTAGATTTACTCCGTCCTGCAGGCTCTTTGGATGTGATTCAAAGCAATGTGTGATGTAAATGAGCATTGCACAGAACTATTGGCCTCTTCATCCAGGAAGAGCCGAGCTCAGAGCAGAGCTCATGTAGCAAACCCCCCGAAGAGGAGCAGAGGGTCTGTTGGGTTTTAATGTTCAGATTAGGAGCCTGTTTTGTGAAGTATAAATAGCAACTTCATTACTGTGGGAGTTTACATTTAAGCAGCGTATTCTCTCCATCAGCCTCTCGTATGGGTCTGCTTTGTTTAAAAAGAGCTGATCTAAGATTAGTTGCCACTTACAAGAGCATCTTCATTTTAAGAACTGGGTTGATGGTGAGATCAGCCTCTTCCTCTCCAGTACGAGCGATTCAATTCAACCTTTAGAAAGTGATGGGACTGGGATGGGGATGAGGCTCACTGGGATATTTGTGCAGTAATGTCATTAGCAGGGAGTTCCAGCATCTTCCATGATGTTGCCTCATTAGGCCTTGTTCTTATAGGAGGTGTGGCCATGTTAGCTGGCGCAAAGCCATGTCAGTTCCGTTGCCTGTGGCATCTACTGTCCAGTGCTGCTCTGCTCTACCTCAGGGGTGCACGAGTGGGGATTTTACTGCATGCTAAACAAAAGGTCTTTCACCGAGGTCCTGGCTGGGAATGGTGGCTTCCAGTAGCTAACCATCCCTACCGTGTGTCTGTCCCCCAAACACTGATATCACTGCCTCGTGACCATACATATTTGCAGCCGTAGGGCTGCGTTCTGCCCTGCCTCTTGCGTGGCACAGTGGGTTTGCACAAGGTGCAGTCGTTGTGGAGCTCGGCCGGTACTGCGTGTGCCCTGCTCAGTTAAATATCCGAAATCATCTGGACACAAGTTTTAATTGCACTCATTATCATCCAGAGACGCCTTATGTTTCCCATTATAAACTCAAGTGAGGTTTCTCTGCATGACTTCACTAATTAAAGAGGTCTGTAACTGTCAGGCTTACAGGAAATTGTTCTGCCCACCCCTGGAAGCCATGCTCAGCCTAGACAGCCATTAATTCTAAAACAGACAGGCTATTGACTCTGCTAATTGTGAACTTCATTACTTATTTCATATGCAGTTATCCGAGTGCGTTCTCAAATGGCACACAGGAAAGGCAAATGCCAAAGCGCTTTGTTTGCAAGTTTCCTATTGGAAAATGAGAACGATGTTTCCCACTGGAGATAGTCGTGCACCCACACGCAGTGGGGCCATGCTGGAGACCATAGGGGAGATGAGAATACTGGGCCAAACTCAGCTGCTTCCACTAAGCAGGCTACCTGCCAGCCCTGGGGCAGAGCTGGGAGCATTGAACTGCGCTCTCAAGGGTCCTTTGTAGGAGGCAGCACCAATAGATGCTACAATCTCCAGCCCTGCTTGTCTGAAAGTCTGGGCTGGCAGCTTTTGAGTGGATAGGGCAAGGTCCGGGTCAGGACCCCTGTTTTGATCCCACTCCTGGCACTAGGTCCTGTAACTGGGCAGTTCTGTGGCCCTTCTATGCAGCTCTGTTCTTCACCCGTCCCTTATTTTGACAACCTGGAAACAAGACCCAGGTTTGTAAATGAGGGTAAATCTGCCATTGGAACTGATTCCCTGGGGAGGTGGTAAATCCACCGCCTGGAGTCTAAGTCAAGATGGGCTGCTCTTTAAAGGATGCTGTAGCTTGTCCATCGATAGTTAGGCTTGAAACGCTGGCCTGTGTTATGCAGGAGGTCAGGCTGGCTTATCAGAATAGTCCCTTCTGGCCTTAAAGTCTGTGAAATTGTAGATTTCCACGTATTGCTTGGAGATCCACCCCGCTCCCATCCTTTTCCCTGGTCTGTTTACTGTCTAATTGCCAAGTGGTAGCCAGCTCAGATGGTCTGTGGTGAAGAACCTGGGGATGAGCTGTGCTCTCTGCTGCATGGCACTGTTAGCCAGACCCCCTCGGACTCGTCCAGACTCCTCCGCTCGCTTTCTCTGCAGCTGTCCTTGGCATCCTAGACATGCGTGTGTCTTCAGCAAAGAGTGTGTTTTATAGGGAAGAGGGGAGTGACCTCCCAGAACCAGCTGGAGCGTGGGGGGCTGCGAGGTGGCGCTTCATCTCCCAGGACTCTGTCAGTGGTGCAAGAGAAAAGTAGCAAAGTGGTGGCTTCTGAGAGTCACCAGAAGAATGTAAAATATCCACAGGTGCTAACAGGCATGTAGTCAGTGCTGCGGGCCAAGCTTCCTGCTCCCGCCAGGGCAGATTCTGGCCCCGTCTCCCTGGAGGGCAGCAAGGCGAAACAGGCGGCTCTGTTGAGTCCAGGGTAACGGAACGGCCTGCTGCCTGAAGACCTTGGACTAGCCTGCACTGGGAATTTTCAGGCCCTTAGCTCCCACTGGTTCGAGCTGTGGGCCAGGCTACCACCAGCTCAGGCCTCCCCCCCTCCCCCCTAAGTCTGAAAAACTGTAGTGTGGACTCAGCCTCACTCTGGCTGCGCGTCCTCCTACCCCCTCGATACTACCAGGGCATCAGGGACCCTCCAGCCAGGGCTTGTACTTTAAAGCATGTTACTCATTGAGATCCAGCCCGACTCGGCTTCCGGAGTGCCTGTCGAGGGGCATGTGCCGGCTCTTTGAGCAGCAGCCTGCTGGAGTACAGTATAGCGGGCTCCGTGTGCCAGACCTTTCGGAAACGCTGTGGAAACTCCGGTCACAGGAGGCTGCTGAATCCAGAGGGGAGCCAGGTTTTTTTGGCTCCCTGGTAATGAGCATCTGCTCTGGAAAGGAATGTTCTCGCTTACTTTGTAATTGCTCCTATAAAACAGCTGGTTTTTACATCCGAATGATCCTGTCCAGTGGAAAGGGACCTCAAAACCCTTGTGCACTGCAGAGAATGTGAATGGGATCCGTCTAGTCCTGGGGTGGACAGGGCTGACTGGCATAGTGGGAGCCTGGCATGTTACCGGGGCCACTCCAGGTCAGGTATTTGCTGCTAGCCAGCAGCCTGTGTAGGGAGCTCATCTCTTGCTCTGTGTCAATCTTGGTGTCCTTACACTTGAACTAGAGATACTGGCAACCCCAAGGCCAGAATTTCCATTGTAGCTGATGAGGTGGAGTGTGGGGGAGTCTGGTCCCTGCACCCCCACTTCCTGGGATTCACAGTGACTCTCAACCAGCCAGTAGATTAGAAGGTTTATTAGAGATGATAGGAACACAATCCAACTCCGAGCTTCTCAGTACAAACAGGACCCCTTAGTCAGGCCCTTCTGGGGGGCAGGGAGATGAGACCCCGGATTAGGGCTCCCGCCTCGTCCCCAATCTCCTTCCTCCAAAAACCTCCACTGAAAACTGCCTCTTCCCCCCGGCCACTCCCCCAGCCTTTGTTCAGATCCCCACAGGCAGAGAGCCTCACCTTCCCCGACTGGGGTTGGGTTACAGCCCAGAGTTATCTTACCCATCACATCCACTTGAACTAGAGATACTGGCAACCCCAAGGCCAGAATTTCCATTGTAGCTGATGAGGTGATTCTGGCGCTTTCTTAAAACCTCTGGAGTTCACCTTAATCCCAGATGGGACTTGCTCTGCTAGGCAGGATGAAAGGTGCCCAGAGAGAGAGAAGCAGACCGGTGGTTGCAGTTGGTGTTAACTTTTGAGTGAAATGAGACCGCACCTCCAGGTGTCCCATAAAGCATGATTTCGTTTCCATGCTAGGTCATTAGGGGCCATGTGGGCAGATGATGTAGCATCAGCAAAATATGTGGGTACATCTACTTTTAACAGCAAAGGAATGACCAGTCCCCTGTGCGGAGCGGACAGCAGGGTTCGGAGACACTCTAGGCTCAGTGGTTGGGGCTCTGACATTCCACCTGGATCTCAGCCCCATGTTTCAGGTGCACAGTCGCTCCCTGCCTGGCAAGCCCAGAGCAGCCATGTCCGATGCAGCTCCTGGAGCTGACTGGCAGATACCCAGATGTATCTCTTCAGGGCAGTCATTTAATAATTCATCTGTATTGTTCCCATGGAGTTCAGGGTTCTACATGTTTAATTGATTCTCCCAGGCAATTGCACCATGTGCTGCATTGCCTTTAATTTTTGCCATGTGCTAGTTGAGGGAATTTGGGGGTTGGTAACATGCCCACCATTAGTATTATAGTTAGAACTTTAATTGATAAGACTTCAAGGTCCTGTGGTGCTCAGTTGCCTATGAGAGAGAAGTGTTAAAATCCCAGAGTCATGCAGTGGGACCACGTCCAGTGTTCCCCTGAGTCTTCGTTGTTCCTTTGTGGTGTCTGGGGAGTGCTTTTCTGTTCCCGCCTTGTATTCTTAAATAAAACATGACCTGGCTGATGAAGTAACTGCTGATAGAACCTGGGTTTCTCCAAGGCATTTGACCTAGTACCACATGATACTTTGATTTAAAAAAATTGAATTGTATGCAATTAACACACTAGCTGGATTAAAAATTGTCTCACGGATGATCCCAAAATGTAGCTGACAATAGGGGAGTATCAATAAGGAGGGCTGTTTCTAGAGGAGGACAGCTTACTGTTAGGGATTTGAATCACCTGGTTAAATGGCACAATCCAATAAAATGCAGGTCCCTTGCATTTGCCTGTATCGGGGAACAAAGGATCCCGATTCTAGAGACCGAGTAGAAGGCTGCCTCGGGGTGTCATTGCACATAATCCTCTCAACGTGAGCTTTCAGTACAGTCTTGTGGCGAAAGGACTAATGGGGCCCTCGGGTGTATAAAAAGGGGAACATCAAATATAGGTGGGGAGGCGGTCTTGCCTCCCTGCGTAGCATTGGTAAGACTGCTGCTTGACCACACGTCATGAAGGATGTGGAGATACTGGAGAGTTCAGTGGAGGACCACAGAGATGAGCTGGGGGCTGGCAGGCTTAAGGAGTTAACTGTGTTCAGTGTACTGGGGAGATGGTTGAGAGGTACTTGATGGGGTGCATAGGTACTGCTGACGCATGCAAAAGAGACTGGGGAGTGAGATGCTTTTCAGCCTTGCTGACAAAGGCACAACGAGATTCAATGCAACTTTGATATAAGCTGCAGCTTCCCAGCAGTGAGGGTGACTAAGCATTGGGAGAATTTCCTGGGGAGGCAGTAGGTTCCCCAGCTCTAGGAGTCTTTGACCAGATGAGATATCTCTGAGTGGTGTGTCTGGGAGAGGTTTGCAGGCTGGGGACAGTGGACGTGGGTACGGGCTGAATGTTTGTGGGGGTCCCATCTGGCCTTGCAGTCTTGAGCTTCAGCATGTCACCTGCACGGGTCAGGAAGGAATTCCCCCTCCCCCCACCCAAACACACATTTGCAGTCGGGGTAGTTGTTTTTTCCACCTTTCTCTGAAACATCAGAGATTGTCCACAGCTAGAGACAGGATTCCAGTGATCTGGGCTAGTCCAGAGAATCCTAGTTCTAGCTGCCTGGTTGTGTCTTGCTCACATGTTCAGTGTCCAGCTGACTACCAGATTGGGGTCAGGAAGGAAATTCCCCCCCAGGTCAGATTGGCAGGGACCCCCGTGGGGGTTTTCACCATCCTCTGCAGTGGGAGGCCCGGGGCAGGCTGGGATCTCACCCGATTTGGCTGTTCCAGGAGCCTCAGTCTCCTGTTCTCGGCCTGGGGCACGTAACAGTTACTCTCCTGCTGACTAAACTGCTTTAGTTTAACAAACGTCACTGGGCTCCGCATTGGAGAGACGTGTTCTGGCCTGTGAACGGCAGGAGCTCGGACGAGATGGTCTCGTGGTCCCTTCTGCCTTAATGCTCTAGTTTCTCAGAGCTTCTTTTCCCCTTAAAGCTGGAGTTTCTTTTCCCATTCAGTCAAGTCTGTCGCCTCCAGTTCCCCCTTGAACGGATGATTCATGGTTAGTTTTGCCCTTGGCAGTTGCTTCCATAATTCAGGTACCAGCAGCAGGAAGAAATGTTTCCAGGGTTGCTCGGAGGCTGGTTCCCTCAACTTCAGCTCGGGGGAGAGGTCGCTTGTTTTTCGGCATTAACTCCAACTCTGTGCCGGTTCTGCAGAAGCCTCCTGGTGAGCAGCGGGCGATGCTCGTATGTCCACGCAGGCTGTGCTCCCTGGCCCTGGGCAGCCCCACCGTTCTGGGGTAACAGCTACTTGACTTTGAAGGTGTTGAGCTAGACTGACCCCACTGTTGTGCAGACTGAGACCGAGGGCTGCTGTCTTGACTTGCGGACAGAGGAGAGCCACGGTGAACCCAGATTCCGGAGTGTGGCGGGCCTGGAGTTTCTGCTAAGGAAAGGCAAGCCTCTGGGTAAGATCCACGTGCCTTAAACCTTTGGTAGTTGCTAAAATCCTTGTCTTCTCATCTAGTGCTTCGCTCCTCTGGTTGGCTAAGCAGTACTTTTGTTTTAAGAAGGCTGTTCTGAGCCCCTGCATTTATGCAGGTCACAAGCTGCAGACGGGAAGAACTGCAGGCACTGAGTCCAGTTGGATCTGCCAGATATCCATGGTATACACCCAGGGCCCTTTGCGGCCCGCGGCCTGGTCGGAACGTGGGAGAATCGCGTCCTTCCACCCCAGGAGAGGTGTCGGCACCAAGCCTGAGCTCTGAGTGGACAGAGCTGCAGCTAGCCCTGTAATGGGGACACCCACGTTTGACTGCCCTGCAGCCTTTCCCCCACTGCCAGCCCCACGAGGGACCAGGGATGTATCTGGTTCCCTTCTCTGAATAGATGTGGGTGACTCGAATTGTTCTGTGGTTCTCTCCGCCAGTGCAGCAGTGTTCACCTCCCAGAGCACCTCAGCTAAATTAGTCACGTCTGCTGACTTTTGTCATTTACAGCCAGGAAAGCCAATACTGGAGAGCAGAGCTCATGCAGAAAATAAGCTTCTCTTTGCTCCCCTTTCCCAGGGCCCTTGTCCTGTCAATTCGTGCGCTGTTACTACCTGTGTGGCTAGGAAAAGCTTCCCATTGTTTACGGTGAATGTAGGCTAATGATTCAGCAAGAGCATCCTCGAAAGCAACGATCCATTCACACTGCTGCCCTTGTGGCTGAAAAATGGGGCCAAGATGATGCATCATAAATAAGTGATCTGTGAACATCCCCTTTGCTGGTTGCAATTAGCCATGAAGGGTTGGTCTGCGAGTCTCGGGCCCTGACCGATTTTACCGCCACGGCAGGCTTGGCGTGTGAGATTTCTCTGCACTTGGTGTTTGGATAAAGGTGTGATCTGCAAGTAGCAGACTGAACAGGGTCTGGGGACGGAGGACGTGACTCGGGAAAGCTGGTGAGATTTATCGGGTCACACGGTTATCGATGGCACGTGGCGCACGTACTCGGGAGGCCCCGCACACGGATTTAAAGCAGTGTAGATGGTGAGGCACAACTTAGGCAAGTAAAGTACAGACACGCCTGAAGGGTGCAGGCATGGCACTTGCATGGTTCTCCACTTGCCCAAGCCCTGCGTCCCTTCTGCCCTGCGATCTCCACCGTGCAGTGTCCTGTGGCTCCCCACCGCTGGGGAAAAGAAGATGGCCTCGGGGAACAGCTCTGGCAGGGGGAGGCAGCGGGGACAGGCTCAGCCTCCCCCCGGGGCCCCCACCTCGACCTCTTCCCCCTCCCCCCCCCCCAGAGCCTTTCCCTGATACTTGTAGCTAGCCTGCTTTTCACTGTAGCATGAAGCTGCAGCCCAGAAAGCAGCGTGTGCCGTGTGGATGTAGCCTTGAGGGGAAGCTAATGAGTTTATCCAAGTGACAAGGGACTGGAGAGAGACATTCGAGATCAGCCTTCTGCTGAAAACTTCAGCCAAAGGTTTTAGGGGTTTTTTACTCATTCGCTTATAAATAAGTGACCTGATTGTGCCCCACTCTCAACTCCCGTTTACTGGGCCAGGCAAAGCAGCCCAAAGAAAATCCCATCCCATAGACAACACTGAAGGGGGGGATGAGGGGGGGAGGGGAAGCTTAATAAAGCGCCTTGGAAAACCCAGCTCTGGAGGTGTGGTTCTACCGTGCATTTCAGAGGAGAACTCACCCAGAGTCTGGAATGCACCAGAGCTGCTGTTACACTGGCTGGGAGGGAGGATTTGCTATAACCGTACATTCAAAAACTCATGTTAGCCTTTTCTGCCAATAGCCTCTTACTCGGAAAGCTCTGGGAGTGGAGAGTCCCTGCTCTGGTTAGGTCTGCTAGCTCCTGCAGGGTATTTTCACTCTACACAGACCTGTTGGTTTGGGCTCCAAGGTTTGACTTATTTCTGTTAGAGCCAAGAGCAGAAATGTCAATGACGTCCTGAGGGACTTGACGGAGCCAGAGGTGGGTGTACTGGGGATTGTGGGTCGATGATGCTACTAAGTTACACACGTGCATAAGGGTTTGCAGGCTTGAGTCCTTGGACTGCATGTTCCCCAAGCCTGGGGTTGTGCCTGGCTCTGTCTGAAAAGTGCAAAGTTCACCTGGTGCTATAGAAACGAGAGAACGGGGGTTTAATATTCTCCTGCTGCGAGCCTCTGATCGGAACCCAACATCATTTCTAACTTTGCTGATGAATTTCTTCATTATGAAATGAATTTGTTCATCCAAATCATATTTCAGGGTTACCCACAGCCAAGTGTTCTGCAGAGTGGTTATAAAACCATGTATAATTGTACCTAAAGTGTAACAAATTCAATAATTTATCAAATGAATGGCCATGAAGATGTTAGCCCGTCAGGGACTTGGCAGCGTGCGCTTGGCTAAGAAATTAAAAGCTGCCATACGTGTCTGAGAAATTGATTTACTTTCCTGGCCAAGCCACCTAACAAACATTTCTGTACATAAATAAGTGAATTCCCTGGAACATTTCACAAATCTGCACTCCCGCTGCCTTTTCACTTAAGGAATCCCAGGCTGCTGGTCTCCCAGGGCTTTTATCTGGTGATCTACTTTTAAAAAGCAATGAAGGGCCACAGATCTTAGTTCATAAGACCTTTTCCCTCCTACAAACAGGTCTTGATGACACCTTCCATGGTTCCTGCGGTTTGTGTAATTCAGTTTGAAGCGTCCCTTTAAGAAAGGGCTCTCCTTTTAGCTCTCGTTGGCTGAATATCCTCGATCTCTGAACTGCAGAGAAATACAAATGTCTGCCAGGCAGAGACCCTCTGTTGCTACCTGTGGCCACTCTGACTTGCAGGACACTCATTTCTCACCCCCAAGATCCATGGAAGAGCTTTTTTGGAGTGAATTCTCCAAGCCATTTCCTGTGCTTGTTCTACCTGGGGTGGGTGATCGGATTCCTGTCGATCGTTTCTACTGTTACTCCCTAGGAAATGGGAGTAACTCCATGTGACTCAGTGGCGTTACCCTAGACTTGCCCTGGTGCTGCTGAGATGAGAATCTGTCCGATAGTTCGCAAAGTCCTTGGGAAGGGGCCTAGGATGTTGATTGAATTATTATGAAGTAGGCTGAGCTCAGTGTCCCACTAGCCAGCATCCAAAATAGAACAGAAATAATACTCGCCTCTCTGATTTTCTGACCAACAGATAGAAACTGAAGATGAGAAGAGGCGTTTTGAAGATGGAAAAGGGAGATATCTTCAAACGAAAGCCAAAAGGCAGGTGCAGATGCAACCGCTCACTCAACAATGACCCTTCATCTTGGACCTAAATATTTACGGCAGAGCCGCCTAGAAATAAACATATCCACTTTAGAAATATTTACTTGGACAAATAAAACAAACCTTTCACTCATGTGTGAAGTGTTCATGGGGCCTTGTGTATTCATTGATTCTGTACCTGTGCAAATGGATGCAGAATTCACTCTGTGCTGCAGAATTGTATTCCAGAAGATAAGCTACTCCCCAAAACCACTAGCTTCCCAAAGGCCAAGTTCTGCAGTACAGCTGTGTTATGTTTCTAAAAGGCATGTTGAATATGTAGGAGCAGCATAAAATTGGATTTGATGTCCAAGTAAATACTACCAGGTTACTGTACACCGTGTAGTATTCATTCCAATACAAGTCAATAAAATAACTCCAGCCTGCCATAGGTGGAGTGGCACAGAAAGCAGTGGGCACAGCAAAGAATACACAAGGCCTTGACTCTTTGTAGCGCAGTGTTGATCTCCAGTATGTCCTAAAATATGTACACCAAAGCTTATTTATGATACTCCAGTATAAATGCTACTCAGTATCGTATGGGATTCTCCGTTCATTCCATTCAAATCTATGTAATATTTATGTGCACATCTAAGTTATTTAAGGTGCACTGTGACACGAATAAAGTTGGTCAGTCTTCAGCTGAAGAAAATAGGGTGTCATTTTTTCTTTTCAGAGATTGCGTGTGGTCTAAATAATCGTTCCAAGAAGGTGTCCCAGGCGTTCTCTCTTCAGGGTTCGAGTTGGATTCCCATGTTCATTGGATTGAATGGGAAATGTTCCTTGAACAGGAGCTGCTGGACTCAAAGGGGCAGGCTCGTCATGCCGAGTGTCCTAGGATGAATGGATAGGTTGCATCCATTGAAGTGGGCTGTGGCCTACAAAAGCTGATGCCCAAATAAATGTTCGTCTCGAAGGTGCCGCCCGTCCTCCTGTTCTTCCTACAAACCACTGATCATTACTCTGACTGCTCTTTCAAACAGCTTTACACCCACCTTGTAGTAATTTTATCTTGACCACATTTCCCTAGTTTGTCCATGAGACTGTCAGGTGGGACTGTGTCAAAAGTTTGACTAAAATCAAGCATGTCTATGGCTTCCCCACATTCACTAGGCCAGTAAACCTGTCAAAGGAAATTAGGTTGGTGTGGCATTTGTTCTTGACAAAAATCCATGTTTGGCAATGATTTATAATCCTGTTATCCTCTAGACCAATGCACTTCTCCTGAGCAATTTGAGATCGGGACTCCAGAGCTCTTGACAAGAGCAGATTTATCTATTTACATCCATCAGAATTCCATTCAAATTCCACATTAACATGAGCAAAGAGTGATCATCATGAGATCTTCAGACCTGCTTGAACAGGGGCTGTTTGAGTCCATTGGCGTTCAGCCAGCGCCAGGGTGTGAAAAGAACCAGGTAAATTGCAAACAAGGAGGGTCGAGGGATGAAGAGAAATCGTACTTGATTTTCCTTTAACATCAAAAATGGGTTAGCGGGGACAGTTGGGTTTCAGGTCTGTTTAATGTTTCATTTCAATTGGTTTGGCCCTTGTCTGTCTCTGGCGGGAGAAGAGGGTTTTCTAGTGATCACTGAACGGTTTACCAAAGTGTTGAATAGCTGGCCCAGATGCACCAGCTATCTTTCTACAAGGTGACTGATCTTGTGCTTTCCTCAGAATGAATTTTTGGTATCAAAACTGGGTCGGTTCCACATTGATTGCTTTGCATATTGCACAAAGCATGACCGGGAATGGAGAGCAGGAGTCAAGAGGTCATGCCATCAGCCTGGCTAAATAAAGGAGTGAATTCTTTAACTCCATTGGGGTAAGATACAGATCTCCTTCCAGATAAATACAGCAGTGTCTTTTTAAGCCAGGATTTATTCAGGAGCATCATACGAAACAAATCTAGACAGCAAGCTTGGCTGCTGTGTGAACAGTGATTGTCACCGTTACACGAGGATTAGCAGGATTGACACCCAAAGAGCAAGGCTTGGCAAGCCCTCCGGGATGTTAACACGTCACAGGTTAAGTAATGGGACCAACTCCACCAACTGAACTGGTTCGAGTGCTGCGAATGGTACAGATTGATAAGGTGACCAGGGAGCAAGTGTGAAAAATTGGGAGGGGGAGGGGGGTAATAGGTGCCTATATAAGAAAAAGCCCCCAAAATTGGGACTGTCCCTATAAAAAGGGGACATCTGGTCACCCTACATATTGACATGGTGTTCTGTTGAACGACAGCCAATATCTGGTGCATTCATTGCTACTGCAAACAAGTGAGGAAGTATTGACAGTAATATCAGTATTCATTCTGTTTTCCTGCAATGCAATAGCACCTGCTTATTCTTTGCAGACACGGCTGCTCCCAGTCACGTTTTCAATGCCCAGTTAACTCTGCAGTTAAAGCCCACCTGTCTCTTTGACTTGTATTTGTTCCCATGGTTTTCTTTTTCTTCACACCCAAGGAACGTCCCAGGGAGGGCCATGCACCCCCCTCCCAGACCTGACCGGTTCATTTGGGCTCATTTAATTGCTTGGCTGTTGAGCCCTGTACCTGGGGGGAACTCTGCGGTCCTGGGTTTGGAAAAGCCTTTGAACAAGTCCAGCTCCACGAGCTTTGGACCAAGCAACGAGATGAGTGGGCTGAAGGCTGTAGACATGAAGCTCCATAAATGCAGTGGAATACGGCTGTCTTGAGGCAGGGGAATGAGACCATGAGGTTGTGACGAAGTAGGAATACTGTGTGTGCGTGCCTCAGTTTCCCCTATGCATATGTGTGGAGGGATAAGGGTGTGTAGTTGGAGACCGTGTAAGCAAGTGGCTGACCTGCCTTGGCAATTGAGGGCCGGGCCCCTCCCCCCTCTCAAGGCTGGAAGTGCTGAATAACAAAGAGGTCAGCTGAACCTGTTGGAGAGAGGTCAGGTGATACCTCCTGCCCGGGAGGGGGACAAAGGAAAGAAAAGGAGGAGCTGGGGAGTGTGTGTTTCAGTTTTGGGAGTTTGCAGCTGGCTGGAGAGAGGGGTTTGAATCTGAAGCTGGATGGGCAGAAGGGAGGCAGGCCCAGGCAGGGTCTGGCCTTCCTTGGGCCCCCAAAATGGACCCAGCTGAGGGCTCACGCTCGCTGTATGGTCTGGGTTAGACCAGATAGAAGTCATCAAATAAACCTCTGTTTTACTGGCTGGCTGAGAGTCACGTCTGACTGTGGATTTGGGGTGCAGAATCCCCGGGCTCCCTCAGGACCCCACCCAGGCGGGCTTGCTGGGGGAAGCACACGGAGGGGCAGAAGTTGCTGAATGCTCCAAGGTCAGACCCAGAAAGGTGGAAGTGGGGACCCGTGAAGCTCCTAGCCCTGGAAACAGGCTGTGTACGGAGAGGGGACACTTCCCCCGAAGTCCTGTCTGGCTTCCTAGGGAGCAGTTCCAGACCATCGCCCGGGCGCTCCGTGACAGAGGTTTTAAGGGGGGTGAATCCCTAGGACAGAGAAGGGTTTGTTGAGGCCAGTGCAATGGCCTGGGAGTGCAGGAGGAATGGAGAGGTTGGCGCAGGAAGGAGCAGAACAGAGAACTTAGCTGTGCTCACTGCTGCTCTCTCCTGCTTCATTTAGATCAGCCAGACCCAGTTAGGATCCTGGCCCAAGTGTTGGGTTCTCCTTGTGCTCGTGTGTATTGGCTGGGGAATGGCTCAGGTCTAGTGCACACAAACTAGGCTGGGACAATTTGACCCTTTGAGGAAAGACCCCATTAAATAGCTATGGTAGGATATGGGAAAAATGTCTAAAAGGCAGCATCCCAGTGCTGTTACTAACTAAACCAGAAGCCAGGGCATTTCCTGAGTGAAGGCAGGGAGACCCAACGGCTTCAGAGAGTGCTGGGGAAAGAACACAATGAGCTGTCTAAGCCGCTGTCAATATTTCCCTGCAGATGCATCAGGATAAAATTGCCAGTTGATGCATGGCAGGAGCCTACCCCTGGAAATACTAAATTAAAGGTGGTTCTCTCAAGGGAGGATTACCAGGCAGTGCAGGACTTGCGCAGTTCAGCACGTCTGGCTGATGCAGAGAAGGGTGATTGCGTAGTACACACAGGAGCTCTGGTACGCCGTAACTACCTGTGTGTGCAGCTGAACGGGGATTAATCCCTGTCTGTATTGAGCAGGTCTGTTGACACAGGGAACTGTTCCTGCATTTGGGGAAAAGGGGCATCCAAACAGATGGGTTAATGTTCTAGGCAGGCTGCAAAGCTCAACGCTTCTTTCTGGGATGTGGGGAGCGAGCTGGCTGGAGAGCGGGGGTTAGTGTGGGGATTCCTGGGAGGGGCTGCATGCGCCGGGCAGTCCAAGAAGCTGCAGATTTAATCAATCCTAATTCTGGAATCAACCCTGAAAAAACCTAAATCAGTAAATAATGGTGGCAATGCAAAAGCAGGAACGCACTTTGCAGAAACCAATCCATTGCCAGTGCACAGTCTACACAATGCTTTGTGCTGCAGTGTGTGTTACCGAGGGGAAACCAAGAGCCAGCTGTTGGTAACAGTAAATCTAAACCTCTGGCCTGTATCTCCAGCGAAGTCAATGAAATTACACCAAGGATAAATTTGGCCAACATATTACAAAGCCTGGTTCCTTTGCTTTCAACTACAAAAGTAACAGTGACAAGCCCTGGAAAAATACAGGCTGCAGCCTTCAAACTAAAACTCAAGGGGACAAGACTCCCAAGTGTTGGCATTTTATAAATCCAGTGCAGGGCCAGGCGCTCCAGCAGCCCCAGAGAAGCTGAAACAGAAATCCAGCGGCGCAGCAGGGAGCACGGAGCTCTTCTCTGTTTAACCTGCCCCCGTGGACGCAGGCTGAGGAGAGCGGAACCTGAGCACAGCAAACCGGAGGCAAAGCGCACCCAGCCTGGGACAGCTAGCGTGAGTCAAAGGGAAAAGAAACCCACTCGTCTTTGGACAGCTTCCTAGCATGGACCCCAGAAGCCCTCAAAGCAGCCGGCATCCGCAAAGGTCGGATCCGCTGCACAGACCCATCGACTTTAAAAATGCAGCCGACTTCATGAGGCCCGGATTTCACTCAAGGTATTTTCTGTGGGTCTGGAAGAGCCGACGTACCCGATACACTACAGGATGTGGGAGGATGCGAGTGGATTTGTTTTGCAGGGGGAGGCTGGGTAGGGGCAGAACTCCAGGGCATGGGGCACAGAACCCCTTGTAATTCCATGCAGAATCACAGAGCGGGATTTCCTTCCAATAGCTGCTGCTGTAGCATCGCCTAATGCAGCGTGTCCCCAAGTGGGACCGAGTCTCCTGTGACTCACGAGAGGGGGAGAGCCGTGGGACTTGTAAATGTCAGTCTGTTCCGTGAATAATGCTCCCCGGCTGCCCGCTGCTACTGACGCTATTTATACCAAGCCCAACTTAAAGGTCGCCAGTAAAGTGAAGGCCCGGTGCTAAGGGACCGAGGGGATATGGGTGACCTGGGCTGCTAAGCTAGGCCAGGTTTACCCCTCTGTGAAATCATGACCCCCCTTCTCTCTCCGTGGGGACTTGCATGGCTCCCCTTCCCATGGTGGCTGAGCATGTTCTGGTCAGGTTCTGTCGTGTTCCAGATGGTTAACGACCAGCTGAAGGGGCCCCTGGCCCCTGGTCTCTCCTGCAGTCTGGCATGAACCACACTCCTCACTTGGAGCTGTAACGGCTGCTGGCACTAAAACGACCCCCACCTTGGCCTCGGAGCCTGAAAACCAGATACCCAATGTCTGTAGAGCCCAAGAGCCATTTCCAGCCCCATCTCACTCCGTGCAGAACCTCAGCAGGCACCCGTGGGTCTGGCTAAGTGTCCCTGTCCCCATAACCATGAGCAAGTTCAGCCCCAGATCCCCCAGGGGTGAGCGTCACACCTCGTAGCAGTGCTGTGCGTTGCAGACACTTTGCAGAGGCGTCTCCTGGTCTCTGGCAGCCAGGCTGATATGGCACCAAGCTGCTCTGAGCTGCGTAGCAGAGGATGGGCGCTGTGAGCTTTGGTAAGTCGCCTACGTGCTGTTGACAGGTCAAACCTGAACTGCAGTTCTCCAGTGGATTGTGTAGGATCTTGTACTTCGGAGGGATGCACGGTCCACAGAGACTACAAATCCCACCTCCTGAGCCGAGTGCTCCCGCTAGCCGTGTTCTTCGCTCCAGGTGCAGCATTGCATCCTGGGACCAGTGCTTCCTGCAGCTCTGTCATAGTGGCAGACACTGATCAGCTCTAGGTCGTGGAAATTCCCTGCCCTGATCCTCATTTGTCTGCAACAAGTCTCTCTCTCTAACCCACTTAGGGCCACATCCTGCCTGCCTTATAATCCCCCTGAAGCCGGGGGGAGGGGAAGGGGGGCAAGCAGGATTTGACCTGTAATGCTGAGCTGAGCCTGCTGCATTCTTGGCTTGCAAGTCAGATCCAGGATGTTGGGCACCTCCCCCAAGTGCACTAGCAGCAGGGTGGTCCTGCCAAGGAACCAAGTGCTCCCGACCTTCCTGTTGTAACTGAGCAGCGGCAGGTCTGGCAAACGTCCTGTGGCGCGTGACTGCGGTGAGATCACCAGGAACTCCAGCCTGGGGCTGGGCAAAGAGACAAGAAAGTAAGTTTGCCTCTGACAGCAGCCGAACAGTGAGTGACCCATTGTTTGAATGATGTTCAGGACTCATCAGTCAAGTGTCTGTCTCTCTGAATATCTCTGCCTGGCTGACAGGGACAGCAGGCTCCGGGCTAGATGGCCTTATGATGTTTTTTTGGACCATATACGGCCTGACATCTCTAACACACTCAAATTCCTTCCCCTCCCCGCGGGAGCTGCCAGCTGAACTCTTGACAGCTATTAAAATACTGAGTAATAATATCACTGTGGTGACTGCAGATGTTCCCAAGGTTTTTCTCTAGCAGCTGGGAGGTGCCCTCGGGCCAGGGACTGAGCGGCCCTCGTCCTGTTCTGGAGCTTGCAAAGCTTCTCGAACTTTGAAAACTCTTGGGTTTGCAGAATGTCTCTTGGGTTTAAGACGTTGTTTTTCATGGGCACTGGGGTTAGGAAGCCTCTTTGATTCATGGCTTTGTCCAGGCCGGCCCCTTGTGATCTATCTCGCTGGTGACGGATTTACAGGGGCTGGGACAGGAGCTCAGCTACTCGGCCAGTCACCACACTCCAATGGGACACTCTTCCTGAGCGGAGTGAGGCAGAGCGGCCTCCCTCTGAGGCCGACAGGGAGGAATTCCTCCCCGCCCCACAGTGGGCAGAGCCAGGCCCGGCCCCTCCTTGGGCCAGAAGCGGAGGAGCCGAGCAGGCAGGAGAAGAGGCAGGGCTTCCAGGGGAGGAGTTGGATGCTGCTACCTTGCTGCTGGCCCCTGAATCCAAGATTGAGCTGCATCACCCCTAGCCCCTGGAGGAGCTGAGGGCCCATGAGCGATGGAGCCCTACAGACGAGTAGGGGGAGGAAGTAGCCCGGGGAACCAGCCCTTTGTTGAGTTGCTGCTGAAATCATGGTCAGTGTGTTTTGGCAGGATCCCCGCTGTCCCAGGCTCGGGATTCTCTGCCACGGTTCAGGCCCTGGGCTAGGACGCAGTGGAGTAGGGTGGGCCCGGTTCACCCTACCCCCTGCTGACAACCCCACCGCTGGGGCGCCACCCTACTCACCCTAGGCCCCAGGACCAGTGTGTGTCTGTGTCTGCCCCAGCCACGGAGCCAGGCCATGGGCTGCTACGACTTGCTCAGCTCCACCAAGAGGGGGGAGCCTGAGGATGTTGGGGTCTCCCCAGCTTGAGGGCTGAGTACTAGACCCCTGTTGATCCCCTCTCAGCCGCGCGGCGGCCTGGCCTCCCTCTAATGCAGACCTGGGGGAACCCCTCCAAGCCGCTACACCGAGGGACATGTCCAATTTTGGATCTGGGTCTTGACCACACACTAATTTTTGTCTGAGTAGAAGAGGATTTGTCAGCACTGGGTGTCTGTGAGTCACTTCCTGTTCCATCCTGCCCGCCTTGCTCTACTCTACCTGGCTTTGATAGTTAACAGCCCAAATCACTACTCCCCCTTTCCCCGCCCTGGACTCAAGGCTGTAACTAGTGCTAGTAACCTGCAACTTCACTTTGGCTCTAGGCAGCAAGATGTCACTCGACATTGGCCAAACCGGCCAGTCTCTATGGTAAAGAACAAATGGACACAAATCCGACATCAGGAATCATAATGTCCATAAACCAGTAGGAGAACACGTCAATCTCCCTGGCCATTCTATTAAAGACTTGAGGGTGTCAATTTTAAAAGAGAATAATTTCCAAAACAGAATCCAATGAGAAGCTGATGAACTGGAATTAATTTTCAAATTGGACACTGTCAACCAAGGGTTAAACAGAGATGTCGAGTGGCTTTGTCATACTAATTGAATGCACTTTCCTAGTTAAGTCTCTTGTACAGATTCTTATCACTCTTAGATCCACTAAATTTTCACTACAAAAGTTGTTTTGTCTCCTGCTGATAATGGCCCATCCAAATTAAACAGCCTCTTAGAATTGGTATGGTAATTTCCACTTTTTTTTTTTTCTTTCTGTGTGTATAACTGCATCTTACTTCTGTGTGTTCCAGTCTATGCATCCGATGAAGTGGGCTATAGCCCACGAAAGCTTATGCTGAAATAAACTGGTTAGTCTCTAAGGTGCTACAAGTATTCCTCGCTTCCTCTACCCAGTGCAGTTTTGGCTGCTGTAGGCCTTCAGCTGCCCGGGACAGTGGGGCTTAGTTTTCACAAACTGAAATATTCTAGCATCCCCTATAGCCCAGCTGGGACTTGCTCCCTCTCCAGCAGGGTAACTGCTAGACCTCGTTCAACAAACGACAGCCTTAGGGCCTGCCTGCTCCAGACCTGGCACGGAGGGTGGAGCCGATGCGCCCAGCCGGCTGTCAGCTCTTCCATTCAGATGAAATGGTTAGCAGCATTTGGATTATTAGGAGTTTGGAATCCCTTACCGCAGCCTGACAGCTTCTGGAGCCCAACCGGCATTGATTGCCACGCGATGCAGCTAGGTTGATACCTTGACAACCCGATAAAGGAAAGGTCGCAGCAGGACTAAAGGATGAGAGTCACAATGGGGCCCTCCTGCTCCGCGGAGGATGGTGTGCACAGAATCCAAGCAGGCCTGACCCTATTCTCTAGCTTGAATGCCACCTGGCTGCACAGAAGTTGAGAGTGCGGAGACCAAGCTGTGTCCCACCCACCTGCCATCTGGCTGAGGCGGCAGGGGCCTGAGTATGCTGTGGAAGGTTTGACCTTGCTGGGGTGGATGGCAGCGATCCCACTCACTCTAAAAGCACCCTCCTCCCAGCCGCGGTCAGCAGGCATGTCACTGCAGGGTGGGGCCTTGGCTGAAATAAACCCGGGATGGATCTTGGTGGACCTGTGGGGAGAAAACCGTCCCCAGCCGTGCGCCTTCTGCCAACACGGGTCTGTGCTCAATAGACCAGCATCACTCGCTCGTCTCCCTGCAAATTCAGCTTCTGCAGGCCAGGGACCGGAGATGACAGCCGCTGAAGAGCGTAAAGAACATTTATTCCATGCCAGGGGATTGCTCCCCTCTTACCTATAATTGTGCAAAAGGTTTTCACCACTGGCAACACCAGTGCACAACAGAAAGCACGAGCAAAAGCTGCACCAATGTAGCTTGAAAGAGAAATGGTCCTGCCTGGGCTCAGAATGCAGATTCCATCTGGGGCAGAGGAAGAGGCCTGGCTAGAGTGGGGTCTCCGTCCTCCTCTCGACTCACTCCCCTTTGGGCTGCGCTAGTCACCCCCAGGGGCTCTCCCATCCCCTGGGAGCTTTAGCCAAACTCTCCTTTCCCGTCTTATTTGGCTGGGGACTGGTGCTGTGCGACAGGGAGACAGCCGGGGCGAGAAGGTGAAGTCTGATCCCAACACCCTTGCCCCCCAGCAGTTCTGCCTAGAAGGGTGGACTAGGGCTGACCACTGTGCCAGAGCCGATAGCCACCCCAGGGCGCTGAGGGGAAAGCGGGGGGTCTCCCTTGTGGAGGCCCTGCCCACCCCAGCGCACACGATGCTGGTTTTGAGATGCTCTCTGCTGCGTGGGGAAGTGGGGCAGAGCAGCGGGGGGGGGGGGAGGGGAAGATGTTCCAATGTACGCGTGAGGTCTAATCCACACACCGAGGGGTGAGTCAGCACCTTGCAGCACCATCCTCCTCACCGCTCACTCCCCTCCGTGCTCCGTCCTGGCACCCACAGATCCTACTCCCCTTGCCCTCTATGCTAGCCCCACCGATTCCCCGCCAGCCTCCAGGCCATTGACGCTGGGGGGACGCAAATGACCAGTTCCAGCAGCTCGCGCCTGGAGCCCTCCTGCCTCCCCAGAACTGGGGCCACAAGCAGCTGGAGTGTGGCCAGTCTGCCTGGGGTGTTAGCCAAGGTGGCTAGAGAGGGGTGGCTAGAACCTCGTGTGTCTGACTGAAGGGTCAGAGCTAGGCAAGTGTGGGTCACAGAGCTAGGTATGGATAGTGGGAGGGTTTATCCAGCTTCCTGGCACCTGGCCGTGGACTTGCCAGGTTCACCTGCCATTTCCCCGGCCGCAGGAGCCGATGTGGGAGAGCCACCCCCAGGAGAAAACTGTCGGCTCGTCCAGTCTGCATCCTGGTGCGGGGCCAGCCCGAACCCCCCGGCAGCACACGGTCGCGGGGTGCTCTCCCAGGCTCCCTGCTTGAGTCTCTGCTGCAGAGAGGCTGACGGCCCAGGCTTCGTTCCATTGACCTGGCACCTGGGCGACCCCCGTTCGGGTCCTTGCTGCGCTACTGACTTCCTGTGTGCCCTTGGGCACGTCATTTCATCTCACTGGGGCCTGGGGCCCGGCTGTCTGGGGTGCTGTGAGGACGGGGTGAGGGGCTCCACTGGGATCTGCAGTGACACCCCAGGAAATCCCAGCACTTTCCACAGGGCGAGACCGCTCAGGGGCCTCAGTGAGGCTCGCTGGGGAACGGGCAGGATGTGGGGGCCGGAGACAGGCCCCGGGCCCTGGGGTCAGCAGCCAGGGGAGGAGGCTCCAGCAGATCAATGCACCGTCCCGGGGGGTGGGGGGGTGGGGGGGGGATGGGGGGTCTTTCTAACTGGGATACTCCAGTCAAACCCCAGCTCACTAGGGTCCACAGCGACAAGGCCGGAGACCCCCCCCCCGGGGGGACCCAGCACGGGCCCTTGCGCTGGGACATGTTCTGGGAGGGGCCGTCACCGCCGGAGACTCCGGGCTGGGACCGCGGGCACTGCCCCCCCCCCGAGGTGCCCCCCGGGGTGACAGTTCGGTTCTAGGGCTCTCGCCCCCCCCCCATCGCTCCAGCGCCCCTGTCTGGGGGGGGGGGGGGAGACACGCTCCGCCCGCAGGTACCAGCCGGGCGGGGGCGGGCGGGGGAATCCCGCCCCGCCCGGCGCGGGAGGGGCTCGGAGCCGGGCATGCGCCCTGCCCGCCCCGCCCCGCCCCGAGCCGGGAGCCCGGCCACCGGGACAGCGGGCTGCGGGCTGCTTCAGCCCCGCCAGGTAAGAGCTGGGGCGGTGGGGAGCCCGCCGGGGCGGTGGGGAGCCCGCCGGGGCTGCGCCCGGCCTCCGCGTCCCCCCCGCGGCCGCGCCCCCCGCGGGCTTCCCCGCAGCACGGGCCGGCTCTGCCCCCGCGCCCCGCCCCCCCCCCCGTGCTGCGGGGTGTCCGCCAAGCCCCCCCCCCCCCAGCGACCGCCTTACCCGGGGTGGCGCGTGCACCTGGACCCCTGCCCCGGGCTCCCCGGAGACTTCACCCCGCCCAGCGGCCCGACTCCCGCGGGGACCCCGCGTCCCCCGCCTCCTCTGGGCACGGCCCGCGGGGATCCGTCCGGGCTCTGCCGGCTGTCGCTGCGGCGCGGTAAATCAGGGGCTGCCGGGGCTGGCCGGATCCCGCTGCAGGCGCCGCGTCCCCGGCTGGAGCTCGTTCCCCACGCGGGTTCGGAGGGAGGTTTGGGGGGGATGGTTGGACGCGGTTTGTCCTGCCGCGGCCGCCCGCGGGGGGAATCGCCGGGGTTCCCGTCCTTGGGGTGCTGGCGGGGACAGTGACCACGCGGCGGGGGGTTCCGCCGGCCCGGCCCATCACCCGCATCCATGACTCTGCCCGTGGCTGCAGCTTTCCAGGCGGGATTCTCTTCTCCAGGGGCAGGCGGCTGGAGCGATGCTCTGGCCGGTCTTTTCCGTCTCTACCTTCTCCGAGCCGCTGGGCTCCTTTTCAGCTAAGGCTTCAGAATAGCCGATAGCCCAGAAGTGGAGAAATACCAACACCCAGCCACGGGAAACACGAACGCGGGCCCCTCCCTCCAGCTCCCCGCTCCCCCCTCACACTAAACCAGCTGGGGGGAAGCCCTCTGTGTCCCCAACCCAGCAGCCCCGGTTTGGGAATGTCCCTAAGGGTCTGACACAGCACAACAGGGGCTCTCCTTGCTGGGGTCCCTGCAGCCCCTCCCCGGCACTGGATGTTCACTCCCAATTGACGGCAGCGTGACCCCGAGTTGAATTCTTTATACGCACAGAGACTGGTTTGGGTTTGGAGAAGGTAGATGCTAAAAAGGCCTTTTTAGACCATCCTCCTCCCATTGCACTGTAGTTCCTCTTTGACAGGGTCTAGTTATTTGTCTGCTCTAGCAGTAAAGGATTCCGGCAAGGGGGTTTCTAGCATTTCCATGGGTGATTCTTCTAGAGCCAAAAAAAAATCTCATTCCTGCCTTAAAACTTCCTTTCCTGATTTCCTCTCATCGCTCCTCCCCCCAGGACTGAACACATGGGAGTCCAATAGCAGCAGCTCCGATTCCCATAATAAGTGGAAATGTGAAGGGTTATTTGGGAAGCAGGGTGTGGGGGGAATAAGGAAATGGGGCATTTCAATGTAGTTCTGTTTGTTTTATAATCCAGCTATTGCTCTGGTCATCACAAACCACACTGCAGTGGAGTGAAAACAGACCGAAAGGCCACCAGCAAAGAGCAATTCTAACTGGCCATGTACTGAACTGGGGGAGCGATCTGGTGCTATAGAAATCCGTGCAAGGTGTGGTCTTGTTTAACAGTTTCATGAATGATCTAGAAGAGGGTGAACAGCATCTTAATGGAATGTACCAATTAGATTCATTGGGAGCATCTGAGAATATCCCTGAGGCTGGAGAAATCAAAAATGGGTCATGGAAAGATGAAACCCATAGCCAATGAAGTGAGCAAAGCGTGGGGAGGAGAGAGGGATGCAGCGGGGGTGACTTGAACATTTGGGCTGGAAAGCAGAACTGCTGAGCATGTGCCAGGCAGCCGGCGAGACAGGCATTTGGGCTGTGGTGTGACTGCTGGAGAGGCCAGGTTACTCTGGGGCTGTCGAGCGGAGGGTTGCTCTGTGCTGCTCTCCTGCAATCACATCTCGCCTAGCCCTAGAGCTCAGTTCTGGGTATTGTGTTGCTGGGAAATGTTGGCAAACTGGTGGGAGTCCAGAGCTCGGCAGGCCGGGGCTTGGCTGAGGAGTGCAGAGTAAACACAGCCCAGGACGGACAGCTGGGAGAACTCCAAGGGCGCTGTGAGAGTCCGCCGAGGAGGGAGAGGAATTGTCGGTGTGACGCCGGAGGAAGGAGGGTGTTTACGGATATTGGTCGCAGTGAGGGCTCTTGGGCTGTGGAACAACATACCAGTAATACTTGTATGGCGTGTTCAGTGATTGGGCTCCGCACCAGGGACTGGGTGACCTGCAGGAGAGCAGGCGGATGATTCTCCTAGGCCCTTCCAGCCTTGATTAGACTATGCGTTGGTTTCCACTGTAGATCTCCAGGCACTGTGCAAAGGGGGCAGGGGCAACATTACTGATGCCCATATCTTGGCAGTGGAAGGGGTAAACGTGCTGCCCCTTGGTGAACTAGAGGAAACCCTAGAAGAGGGACCCTAGGGCAGAGTCATGTGTTAGGTCATTTCCATCTGCAACTCCTGTGATTCCAGGAATTGTCCCTCTAGAATCACAACAAAGTCTATGATGCTTGGCTGGTGTTGGCCTTGACCAGAAGCCTTGTCCAGGCTCCAGCAAGGATTGCAGGATAGAAACAAGGACTCGGGAGTGAGTCGCTGCCTTTGCTCCGACCCCACAGACCAGTGTCTACCACAAGTAAACACAGCCCGTGAGGCAGGTGGTGCCGATTACAGGAATAGATGCCACCGATAATTTTAGTGCTTTGTCTGCACAACTGGAACATCCTGCCATAAACTCCGGTGTGTCTCTCCATCGTTCAGTGCTCCGGTAATCAGAGACAAGCCTGCAGCTGCTATTGCCATAGTCAGCATATTCACAGCCCCTCTGCAGTGTAGATTGCAGGTTAGACCACCCGGCTTGAAAACGAACGTCAGCCTAAGCTTTGGCTCTGACGAGACTTTCCTCAGCCACAAAGACTCTCCACTTATCCAGTGTGCAAAGTGAATGCCTCTTGCAGCGTGTGACGGAGTAGGAATACTGGGTGGGTGCCTCAGTTTCCCCTATGCATTTCTTGAGCGTCTATGTGACGGGATAAGGATGTGTTGCTGATGCAAAGCAGAGCGTCTCTGCAGGTGTCCATACCTGAAGCTGTAATCTGACCCCAAGTGGGGGAGGGAGGTCACCTGACCTGGCTGAGCCAGGGGGGAGGCGGGGCTGGAGAGAGTGAGTTTTGGTTGGGAGTCTGAAGCTAGCTGGAGGCAGGGAGCTCCAGGCAAGCTGGCCTAGCTGTCTGGCCCCCAAAATGGATCCAGCTAAAGGCTCACGCTCACTGTATGGTCTGTGTTAGACCAGATACAGGTCATCGAATAAACCTCTGTTTTACTGGCTGGCTGAGAGTCACGTCTGACTGTCAAGTTGGGGTGCAGAATCCATGGGCTCCCCCAGGACCCCACTGGGCTCGCTGGGGGAAGCGCATAGAGGGGCAGAAGGTGCTGAATGCTCCAAGGTCAGCCCAGGAAGGTGGAAGTGGGGACCCGTGAAGCTCCTAGCCTTGGAAACAGGCTGTGTACGGAGAGGGGACACTTTCCCCGAAGTCCTGACTGGCTTCCTAGGGAGCGATTCCAGACCATCGCCCGGGCGCTCCGGGACACAACATAGGCGACATCTCACACCCGTGGACAGGTGAGGAGACGAGGCTCCCTGCACGCGTGGATTACCATGGTGCTGATGAGAATGGGGGTTCCCTCCCCTGTCTAGAGCTGAAAAGAGGGACCCTTCTGGAGCATGCGATCAATAATCTGTTGCAAGTGAAAATGGGCATTGGGAAAAGCTCTTCATGGTCTAGAAATCACTTGGATTCACCTTTGCGTTGGCTTAGTCAGTCTGTTAATTACATCTCGGAGCAGACGTGGTTTTCCCCGCCGTGGGAGTGAGAACGCTGCAGGGATGCAGGATTTGGCTCCGTAGCGAGGGGACCTGGTGGAGCGACCGTGATGGTTCCGGATTGTTCCGGTGCCCTGATGCTGCTGCGGAGGGCATTGCGTTAAAATACATCCGAGCTTCAGCGGTTTGGTTTGGCAGCCACAGGCAGGAAAGGCCTCCTCCCGCTCTGGCTGAAAAGTAACATTTCTTCCCTACCAGCCTGTCGTTTGGGAATGGTTCTTTCTCCTCTTTTTCTGGGCCTTCCCCTCCAAAAACAAACCAACAACCAAAAGACAAGCGTGTGTGTTCGCCACCCACTGTGTCTTTATTCATAGCATGTGAACCAGACCGAAGAACTTGGGCCTAGTGAATGTAGTCACATCTAACTCCACATCCGTCCGACCAGTGCTACTCAGCGGCTAGTTTGTCTGGACTGGAAGTAGTTGAACGTCCGTGACTGTGAGGACGCAGCCTTGGGGTCTCTGTTCTCTTGGCACACGTATGTGTGTAGATGGCAGTTTGCAGATGGGAACAAGCTGCTGTATTCTCCCGGCAATACCCGGCTCTTGCAGGGCACCTTTCCTCAGTACATCCAAAGCGCTTGGTGGGGGAGAGCAGGCTCGTTCCTCCTGGCCGCAGAAGCAAAGCATCCCGCGGGGCTCCCGTGGGGACGCCCAGGTCCCAGGAAGGTGTTTCTCACAGTCTCTTTCAGTCGGGATGTGGAGAGAGGAAAGCGCCACCCGCCCAGCACACGGGATGGTGATGTGGATGAACTGCAATGGTGCATGTTCCTACTTTACAGGGACATCTTACAGGGTCCTGCCCCTTTTCCTTCCCTCACTAAAGGCACCTTATTGTGCTGAGGAGATGGGAAGATGATTTCCATGAGTAGCAGCCCCCTCCCTCCCCTAGGGGCCGCAACTCGGCTTTGCCAGGAGGGTGCATTGTTGCGAAGGACGGTTAGGCGCTCGGGTGTTTGAGGTGGGGCGTGCTGGGGCGGTCTGACCTGAGGAGATTAGAAGAGGAGGCAGCATTGCCGAGGAGATCTGCGGGGTCCTGTCTGCTCTGTCTGGCCGTGCCAGAGCCCCGCTCTGGGGTTTCTCCGGCTGGCCCGGCAGTCGGGGGAAGTGATGCGCGGCAGGGGACTCTGCATCTCTGGCTCCATAGCAAGCGTCTTTGGCCGGCAGTGGGGGTTGTGCGTTTAGGGCTTCCCAGCACTGGATTGGTGCGGCAGCTCACCCGGCCGGTCTTGGGGGGCCGTGCAGGCGGTGTTAATCCAGCTCCAAACTTGCCTCTTTCACTGGGGCTGCCCTGGGTTCTGTTCTGCCACCCTCCTCAGGGGAACAGCCCTGCCCCGTGCCCACTCGGCCTTCCTCACGGACCGGTCCCATCTCGAACTCATTCCAAGGAAGGCCCTTTCGTGTGTGCATGTCACTGTTCCCTCTAAGCTGTGTGCATGTGCACGCACACAGATCCTAAACCCCGCGCGCGCACACATTTGCACAGAAGAAATATTTTGCTCACAGGGCCTGTCAAAAATTATAAGGGAACATTGGGGTGTGTGTGTGTGTGTGTGTCTGTCCACACGCAGAGAGACTGTAACTCCCAAAATTCTGGCCTTCTGCTGTAGTTGTTCTTGGTTTCACCTCCAGCCTTCTGAAATCATGGGAAAATCTTGCTTGGGCAGACCCCAGATTAGTTGTCTGATAGCTTTTGAACCAACCTACTGCATTGGAGACAGGAACTTAGACGTGCCAGGCTAGACCGTATCTCCTTCTGTGGCCAGTCAGCTGCCGGCCAAGGAGGGTGGAGAATTCCCAGGTGTAGCAGGACTCGGTCTTCAGGCTTTGCAGAGCATCTGATTTCTCTGGGAATGCCATGAGGAATCCTGTCCCACTCCTAAAGATCCCACAATCAGCCCTGTGTGAATCCGCTCTCCTTGACCACGGGTGTCTGTGCTTTTGGTTGTGCTCTACCTTATGGTTTTGGATATGCAGATAGGACATGAATAACTTTCTGCTTTATGATTTTTTTCAGTGAGTTATTTTCTTAAATCTCTATTTATTTTAACTTTCCTTCCTCATTGTCTGCATAGTTTCCCGTTCATTTAGAGCTGGTCCTCACTACCATGGGGGATCGACCGCAGATATGCAACTTCAGCTATGTGAATCACGTAGCTGAAGTCTGCGTATCTGTAGCCGACTTACCGTCCGTCCTCACGGCGGCAGCAGTTGGCGGCGCGCTCCCCCGTCAACTCCAGCTTACACCTCCTGGCAAGCTGGACTTTCGGAGTGGACGGGGGCGCCATGGGCGATCGATTTCACGCGAGAAATCAATCGCCAAAAGATGGATCGCTACCCGCCGATCCGGCAGGTAGTGAAGACCAGCCCCTAGTGCTTGCAGGGAGCAGAGATGATGGTGCTAAGAGGAGTCCTGGGTTGGAGACTTGTTTCTTTGTGCAACAGGGCATTGGCCAGCAGTGCGAGTCGCCCTTAGTACGAGCACACAAGAGGGGCCTGCCTGTGTTTGGGGTGCAGCCTGTGTCAGTAATGCATGGGCCAGTAAGTAGGGGGCTTGTATGTGTAGAATGCTTGGCTTGATTGACAGGTGGAAAACTGAGATTGCATGAAAGAATGAAGTGCAAAGCCAGCAGGGGGCAATACACCGGCCCGCCCTTTGCTTGGGCATGTTTCAGATGTGTTTGTAGACACGAGCTGATGGAAATGACACCCCAGTCTGTCCTTCCATTGCGTAGGGGGTGAGCTATTCCGGAACCCAAACAGCACTCCTGCGTGGTTAAATACCTGTCATTCAGCTAATGTCTCGGGGATTATTACAGCTCTTGAGAGAATAATGAATCGTTCATACACTCGAGGATCACTCATTCCCGGGACTGCACTGTGCGGCACGGCTGCCTTTGCTTACAGCTCAATGGCAATTCTAGGAGTGAAGTCCCAGCTGTGCATGTGCCCTGCACTCTTGTTACTGGTGGCAGGAAGCAAGAGAGGGAAGGAGGAGTCTTCAGCCATGGGTGGGGATTAGTTATGGGACTCCCACGGATATGGGGGACATACCGCCACCTGTCAGTGGCATTGACCCATCACAGGGCTCAGAGTTTTATCATTACCATTGTGATGGTGACACCTGGACTCGGTGAAGCCAGGGATCTGGCCAATCAGCTTGGGAACCCGTATTTGTGAGGGTCTGTAATTGGTCTGGAAGATCCACTGTTGGTGGACACTTCATTCTTTTTTCGTCTTCTCTCGTTTTCCCCTTCTGCCCTTCTCAAGGGTCAAACACCCCAAAGGACAATTAAACCACCAAATGCTGCACAAAGTACAAGTGCTGCTGAAAGGGGGAACTTCTGAATTGTGGCTGAAATTCTCTGGTCTGTCTGTTTTAGTGTGCTGGACACTGCCAGAGCGCATAGCACATGGCTACGGCACACTGCCTAAGTGGAACAGGGCGGAGGCTGCTCTCTGAATTTCCTTGATTCTGCAACTCTGGCTTAGCCCCTCCACTCGCTTTTGTGTCGTTTAATGCAGGGTGTAATTTACCACTGGCTGCTGTACAATTTCTGGAGACTGGGGTTGTACTGCAAACAGCACAGCAGTTGTACAGTTTGTTTATTTTTCCATCGTTCTCTTTTAAGGAAGAAAATCCGGAGTTTTTCAGATGGAAAACCAAGAATAGCTCCCTGCAGCTTGGCTGAGATTCTGATTCATCCGGGGCAATCGACAGGAATCCTATGGATTAGTACCACAGGAGTCAGCGCAGATTCGCTGGGCCTGACCTAATGCCCAGGTTATCCCTGGCCTTCTGCCACTACTTGCTGCTCCAAAGGAAACTGCAAATAAACGGTTGCACTTGGGCAACTGTGAGCAGTTCATCTTGGAGGTGGGAAACCCTCCCTGGTGGCCAGGCATCAAGTGAGCAGTCTGTTACCATTTAGACCAGGAGAGTAATTTTCCAGGTAGCTGGGTGTGAATCCACCCAGACCCTTAGGGCCTGACCGGACTGAGCGTCTCGGCTGCTGGTGGCTCCCGGAGATGAATCTGGACCAGATGTGAGGTGTCGGGGGAGCGTGGTGCTGTGACTGGCAGACGATTGTGAGCCAGGCAGGGGTTCTCTGTGATGGAGAGTAGGTTCTAGCGGGTGAGCAGCACTGGGACTTGCCTGCTGAGGGCAGCAGCTGCAGCCCTGGCATCTTCAAGAATGGCCTCAAATGATTCCCTCTGGCACAAGGGCCTCCCAGCTCTGCAGGCAGGAAGGGCCCTCGAGGGGTCATCAAGTCCAACCCCCATGCTGAGGCAGGGCCAGGGAACCCTAGACCATCCCTGACAGGTGTTTGTCCAACTTGGTCTTAAAAACCTCCACTGATGGGGATTCCACAACCTGCCTCGGAAGCCTGTTCCAGAGCCGAACTCCTGTCACGTCCAGCTGAAATCTCCCTTGCTGCAGACTCCGCCCATAGCTTCAGTGGACACGGTGAGCAGTTGATCACCGTCCTCGGTATAACAGCCCTTTACATATTTGAGGACTGTATCAGATCCCCCTCCCCCCCGTCTCTTTTCTCAGGACTAAACTTACCCTGGTTTTTAAAGCTTTCCTCACCGCTCAGGTTTCGAAACCTCTTCTCATTTTTGTTGCTCTCCTCTGGTCTCTGTCTAATTTGTCCACAACTTTTCTAAAGTACACAGTACTCCAGCTGGGGCCTCACCAGCCCTGCGTACAGCGAGACAATCCCTTCCCATGTCTTACACACAACATTCCTGTTAACACACACCCCAGAATGATACCAGCCTTCTTCGCAGATGCATTGCATTGTTGACTCTCATTCGGTTAGTGATCCAGATACTTTTCCTCTGCCACTGAATGTATTTAACCTTTCAACAGCCCGCTTGGGGACATAATCCATTGGGAAGGCTGAAAAACAAAACCAGAATGATAAATAGCTAAAAGTGGTTATTCTCTGAGCTCCTTTAAACACAGCTGGGAAATGATTGATAGTGGTGTTCCAGGAGTGCTCGGGGCCCGCGATAGCGCAGCGTAGTACTGTGCCACCTGCGCATAGCAAGACAGCTCCCGTCCAAAAGAGCCTACAGCTTAACTACATGAGACATGAAGGGGGAGGCGGCGGAGAGCATCGCAGTCCCTGTTCTTCACAGCGGGGACAAGGGGAGCCTGGGACTTGCCCCAGGTCACTTGCAGTCTGTGGCAGTGGCAGGAGTTGAATACCGATCTCCTGAGTCCCACAATCACAATCCTGTCTCTCCTGGCGTAGGCTTTGACGTCGTCTTACCGGCGTTTATTGGTAAAATCCGGAAGCGCTGGGTTCCGGTATCCTGGGTATGAGCACAGAATTGTTCAGAGTATTTTAGGTGAAGGGGAGTGTGGATGAAATTGTTGTGCACAAATGAAAGCACCTCACTTTTCACTTGCCTAATAACCCCAAGCTAGAGGTGGGGAAGATGTCTGGGTCCTTTCTAGTTCCTCCTTCGGTACGGGCTGAATCTCTCCCTTCGGTGGGTTGATCAGTGCTCTGCCCAGCCCAGGCTTAGATCATGCCGGGGTGAGGTTTCCATGCTTTGGCGAAGCCAGAACACCCAACATTTCACTGCTTCCTTTGTATAGATTTGAGACTGACGTGCAAGGGAATCCATCTTCTTGCACTGCTGGGCACTGCCAAACTAGGTGCTAGGCTGCCAAAGTCCAGGAGGCCAGAAATCCAGGTGCCCTGCCTGAGGACTGTGAAAGTGAAATGCTAAGGGGGGGGGGGGGGGGGACTAGTGTTCTGGGTGGGATTCAGATTCCTGGCTCGGTTTACTCCCAAGGAGTCCAATTCTAGCTCCTTGCCTCACATCCTTCTAAAGGGCAATGGCTTCCCCTCTCTGTCAGGGATGAAAAGAATGAGTGTCCCAGGGGGGTTGTCTGACATGACACATTTGAGGAGGGTTCGGACTTGTGCTGGGAGAGGCGTTTGGCTGGGTGTGTATTTCTACCCTTGATGCCGGCTGGGTTGCCATGGCAGTCAGAGGAGAGAGGGAGAGTGTCTCCTCTGCAGAAAGGCCACCTCTTTTCAATATTGGGAGTGTCTCTGTAGCGGCTGTGGCTGGATTTCCCCGGGACCCTGCACAATGATTCCTGCGTTACCCCCGACTTCCCGGCTCCGGCTGAGGCCGAGCCGCAGAGGCCCCGAGCAGCTCGGAGCTGGTTTTCTATTTTTAGCGTGGGTTTATATATTTAGATTTCCCAGGGACCCATCAAACACTCTGCATGTGACAGCCCTTGAAAATAGCCACTGCCAATGAGACCCAGACCTCCTGGAAAGGCAAAACCTCCCCCAACCCAGCAGACTCCATTAAAACACTCTCCCAGCTTCCGCCCCAACCAGACCCCGCCTGGAAAAACAGGTGAATCTCACCCCGAAGGGGGCTGGCAAACCGGGAGAGAAGCAAGTCCCCAAGTCCAAGCCCCCCGCACCACCACGCCCACCTCGTTCCCAACAGGGGGCTGGAAGCCCAACAGCACCTGCTGTAGGCCTGGCCAGATTAAGACAGGCACACTGGAGATCTCTGTGCCAAAGCCCCAGCTCCTGGAGTCACGGGATGAGTTCAGACCACTTGCTTGCCTTTTCTTTTTAAATGAAAGTTTTAGCTCTTGTGGCTGTGAAGGGAAGCTTGGCACTAGAAACGCCGGGTGACTGGGGCAGTGGTGCCCGCCAGAGTCTGTGGGCAGCCTGAAACAAAAGCTTTGAGCTGCACCATGCTCTCAGGAGGGTGTTCTTGCCATGCTCTGGGGGTCCTGTGCAGCTGCCCCTGGGACTCCTCAGCGGCGCTTTGCCCAGCCCTGGTGCACGAGGAAGGGTGAGAACTAAGAGCAGGAGTCCCTGGGCCAGGCGCGTGGGTGCCGGCCACGGCTGGGGGGTCCTGCCTGCCTCTCTGAGCAGCAGCACGTGGCAGGGTGGCTGATCTGGGCTTTCCGGCCCCGGAGTCTCGGGGGCTGCGAATGTTTGATCTTCTTTTTCCGTCTCCGTAACTGCAGCAAAACGCTTTTCAGATTAGCCGGTGAATCACATTGTGACAGTGGATGTCAAAGGCTTCCAGGCGAGTGCGAGTCATTGCGCCGAGGCTGAAGAGAATCCAGCACAAAATGCACTTCAAGGGGGTTTGAATTAACCAGATAGCACGTTGCTGCTTTTGGAGGGACGGCCGTAGCCATTGTACGTTTTCCTGATGTCCCCCAAACCCCCCTTGGTTGGGAAACGTTCAGACACAAAACAAAGCTCGTGACTGAATATGGAGCAGTTTCCTCCTGACCGTGGCAGCCCCTACAGCCCAAAGAGCGATGCACACAACCTCTCCGGGCAGTGCCGACACTGAACCACCAGCAAGCCCCCGACAGCGATGCGCAGGGACGGGGGCACGTTGGGTTATCAGGGTGCCAGCGTCTGCGGAAAGGCAGCTGACCTCCCGGGCCAGAGCTCCTCGGCCCCTCCCCTTCATTCTCCATTCAGTGCAGTGATTTTACACCCCCACTCCCGCCCAGGCCCGTCTCTGACTCCCAGGCTCTGTCTCATGGTGGGTGAAAGAAGGAGAACCCCGGTGCTCCTGCATTCTGGCTGGACGCTGGGCAGAGCTGCTGTTCCCATGCCCCGGGCTGTCCCATGCCAGCCGGGGATGCAGATGGTGTTTAACCCAGGGTAGCGAGCCCTGCCGGTCACACACCTGGTGGGACAGTTCTGGGTCTGCGTTTGGAGCCTGCTTGTGCTTAGCTGCACTTCGGGGCTGTGCGGACTGTCCGGAGTGGCACCCCAGGTGCTGGCTAGAATTGCCGGGGAGTCGAACATTAGTTCCCGGGCTTTACCCAAGCTCCCAGCGTCTGGTGCCGGCCATGAAAGGGTGTTTGGGTTGGGGGAAGGTGCTGGATTGACCCGCCTGTCCATTGCTCACACAGCAGGAGGAACGAGTGGAAAAACATATGAGAGAGGTTTTTAACCTGCCGGACTCTCTCTCTCTCTCCCTGCAGGGTCTGGAGTCGTGTGGTGTTGGGCGCTCCCCTGCAGCGCCCCATCCCTCCCAAAGGCGCCCTGGATGGATTGCACTCTCCTGTAGGATGCATTTACCTCCCTCCTCCTTCCTGGCAAGTCATCCACAACTTGCCGCGGCTGCTGGTGCCTCCACCCTCCACCATGAATGATGATCAGAGACTACACGACAATGCGGTAGCGTGGCTGGTCTGCTCGGGGGTCTCCGTTTTGGCCAACACCTGGGGGATTCTGAGTGTAAGTGCCAAGCAGAAGAAATGGAAGCCCCTGGAGTTCCTTATCTGCACGCTGGCTGGGACTCACATCCTTAACATAGCCATCCCCATCACCATGTACTCCGTGATCGAGCTCCGGCGGCAGGGCTCAGACTACGAATGGAGCGAAGGCCTCTGCAAGGTCTTTGTCTCCACCTTCTATACCTTAACCTTGGTCACCTGCTTCTCAGTCACCTCCCTGTCCTACCATCGGATGTGGATGGTCCGCTGGCCAGTCAATTACAGGTACATTTCTCTCTCCCTGCACTAGGGCCGGTTCCTTTTCTACCTCAAGCACAGTTTGATTTTTAAAACATGATAAAAATCCACCCAGTGCAATGACCTGCATTCCAAGCTGGCGGGAAGTCAGTCTAGGGCTGGGGAACCCTTCGTATGTAGAAACAGGCTGAGCCTGGCCCCAGCTCTGAACCGCACAGCATGGTTCCCCTTACGATCTCGGCTTTTAGAATGAGCTGATCCATTGCCGTGTTCCAGGAACACGAGGGGCTGGAAAGCTCCGTCTGCACTTCTCCGCCGAAGTGAGTCCAGAGAGTTTCCCTCTCTACAGAACCGGAGTTGGGATGATACAAAAAAATTTTCAGCTCCCCCTTCAAACAGCAAATGTCCCATCCGAATTCGGCATACAGAGGCAGAGTGGTGTTAGGCCTGATATTCTGGAGAAAGAATATGAAGGCAGTTGATCAAAGAATAGAGAGAAAAGAGTTTATTCTTTCTGCTTCTGAAATGCAGCAAAATCATAAACACTCAGTACAAGTTCCTGCTCTCTCTGATCTCTTTGGATCTAATCCTTTTTGATCACTTCCTCTGCAATTTCAACACATTTCCTTGAATATCTCTGTCGTGTAGAATTTGTTCCTGCTAGGGGGGATTCCAACCACCCCACTGGGAAGCTGTGTGCTCCCTGGGGCTTTTGGGAATTGTCAAAACTGCCTGGCCAAGAGGAGCCATGCGATCCCAGCATGTGAAAACGGCTGCAGAAATCTCCCAGCAGCGAGATGTTTACATAAAAAACAACCTAGTGTCTGTCTCGTTCTCATTCCTTGTGCATGCCCCTGGAACTGTTCTCCCAATATCCCCTTTTATCTCCCTTTAACCAACTGCTTTCCATTCACTCTCTCGCCTTAGCTTTTTATTATTATTATTCAGATGCTACAGGAGTAGTTACTTATAAATAGACGACAAAATATCTGATGGGAGCCTTCAAAAGAGCATAATGCAAACCAAAAATGACTCTGATCTTGCGGTTTGTAAGCAGAGCTTCAATCTTGGAGAATCTCTCTAGAAATGCTTCTCAATTTGGAGCCCTGTCAGTCATGCCAGCCTGAGCCTGAAACTGCACCACTTCCCCGCAGCATGCAGCCAGGTGGGCACTGGCTGGATGTGACCCCTAGTTCTCCACACTGAATACCTGGGTCAAGATCAGCAGCCTCTATTGTCTCTTGGCTTTTGGCAGTCGGTGTGAAATGGGTGGTGGCTGTAGCGAGAGCCCCTCCTGGGACTCCTGTATTTTCTACATGTCATTTGATGTTCTCAGCAACAACAAAGAGCTGCTCCGCTCAGGGTATTTATCTAGGTACCGGTGGGAAAATGCTGCTTTGGGTGTTTAGGATCGAACAGGATCGCCCCGGATGAAACAATGAATTCATAATAATGCTGCTCTCTGGGGCTCCGTCTCCCCAGCAGCTGGGAGGCCTCGTTCCCGGTTGGGTGGCCATTCACCCACCAGTTTGACTCAAGCTAGTCGGTGCCTAAAACTAGGAGCCTGGCCTCAGGCGCGGGCTGGCTGGCGACGTACCCGGGGCCGGGCGGGATCTGCCCAGACCACCGCGGCCAGCCCCATGCTGTTCTGAACGCGCTGGATCAAGCAGAGCTAACGAGTCTGCCCGAGCGAGGCCTCACCCCCGCCGGCGCGGGGTGCACAGACCCTTTTCTGCCCAGCAGCCTGAGGGAGCCATGAGAGCCCCCTCCCCGCCCCCAGGCAGCTCCTCCACCTGCCGAAGGAGGCAGAGGGCGGGGCATGGTGCGGGAGTCGGGCTGCGCGGTGACACCTTCCCTGGAGCAATTGTATTTTTCCCAGTGACCAGAAATTATCTTGACTAGCACCCTGGAGCTGAACCAGGCTGCCAGAAATGACCCAGCGGGATGGGGTACGGATCCAGCAGCACCCCGAGAAACC
Source organism: Sternotherus odoratus (assembly GCA_032164245.1). NCBI lineage: Eukaryota > Metazoa > Chordata > Testudines > Kinosternidae > Sternotherus > Sternotherus odoratus. The sequence continues at coordinate 1,377,021 of JAVMKO010000018.1, forward strand.
CCAGCGCCGCTAACATGCAAACTCCCTGCCAGAGGGGCGGCCCAGCGCCCGCAGGCTGGGTGGGGGCGAGGCAGGTCCCCCTCCCTATCCTGAGCGTGGCTCTGCGGGGCAGGGCAGCAGCGGCCCGGCCCCGTGGGGTGTGCGGAGCCGGTGGGAGCTGAAGTCACTCAGCACCTTGCAGGCCCGGGGCCTGCGCTCGCAGCCCCCTGGGAGAGCCCTTGTCTGCCGGCTGGCAGTGCCGAGGGGGAGGTGAATTCCCCTGGGCGGGTTGAGTACCTGTTGGAAACCCGACAAGCGCTTGTGACAGGAGGCTGGAGATCGATGGGGAAGGGCCCCGAGCTTTGAACAGCTGCGTGCGGGGCCCAGCTCCATTCCTCCTCCTCAAGCGCAAATGATCCGGGCCCCGTTCCTCTGCCGCCCCCTCATCCCCTTCCGCGGGGGCTCGGGGTCAGCCTCCCCCCCTCGGCGCGGCTCTGCTGCCTGGTCCTTCCCTTTGGTCTCTATCCCGAGCGCCTTTGCCCGATGGCGACGTGGCATCCGGGGGCAGTCGGTACCTCTGGGCCTTCTCTGCGGGTCTCTGTACCCAGGGGCCGTGTCTTCTCGCCGCAGGCTGAGCAATACCAAGAAACAAGCGGTTCACACGGTGATGGGCATTTGGATGGTGTCCTTCATCCTCTCCACCTTGCCAGCGGTCGGCTGGCACGACACCACCGAGCGCTTCTACGCCAGGGACTGCCGCTTCGTCGTCACCGAGATCGGCCTGGGCTTCGGCGTCTGCTTCCTGCTCCTCCTCAGCGGCAGCGTGGCCATGGGCGTGGTCTGCACCAGCATCGCCCTCTTCCAGACCTTCTCCGCCCAGGCGGGGCACCGCGCCGACCGCAGCAAGTTCACCGTGCCGGCCATCGTGGTGGAGGACGCGCAGGGCAAGCGGCGCACGTCCATCGATGGCTCCGAGCCCATCAAGACCTCCCTGCAGATCACCTACCTGGTCACCGGGATCGTCTTCATTTATGATTTCCTGATGGGCTTTCCCACCCTGGTGAGTGACGGGCGGGGGGCGGGGGATGGGTTCGGGACTTGTGTGCAAAGGGGCACAGCAGCCGGGGGGGGGGGCGGGGGATGGATTTGGGACTTGTGTGCAAAGGGGCACAGCAGCTGGGGGGGGGGCGGGGGGCGGGGGATGGATTCGGGACTTGTGTGCAAAGGGGCACAGCAGCCCGGGGGGGGGCGGGGGATGGGTTCGGGACTTGTGTGCAAAGGGGCACAGCAGCCGGGGGATGGGTTCGGGACTTGTGTGCAAAGGGGCACAGCAGCTGGGGGGGGGGGCGGGGGGCGGGGGATGGATTCGGGACTTGTGTGCAAAGGGGCACAGCAGCCGGGGGGGGGGGGGGCGGGGGATGGGTTCGGGACTTGTGTGCAAAGGGGCACAGCAGCCGGGGGGGGGCGGGGGATGGGTTCGGGACTTGTGTGCAAAGGGGCACAGCAGCCGGGGGGGGCGGGGGATGGGTTCGGGACTTGTGTGCAAAGGGGCACAGCAGCCGGGGGGGGCGGGGAATGGGTTCGGGACTTGTGTGCAAAGGGGCACAGCAGCCGGGGGGGGCGGGGGATGGGTTCGGGACTTGTGTGCAAAGGGGCACAGCAGCCGGGGGGGAGGGCGGGGGATGGGTTCGGGACTTGTGTGCAAAGGGGCACAGCAGCCCGGGCCGATGGAACCCGGGACCCGCGGTTTCTGGCGTCCAGAGGGGGCCTTTCAGCTGCTTGTTCCTGGGGCACTTCTGCTGGGCTGTGGAAAGTGGCCATTCCAACCCCACAAGGGGCCGGGGGGAGTTGGGGTGCTGCCTGCAGGTTTGGTGGTGCCATGAAAATCTCGACTTGCGGGTCTGTGCTCCCCAGGCGTGGGGCTCTCTTGTTGCTAAGCTGGGACAGTGCCGCTCTTGGGGCTCGGTACCCGGGCTGAAGGAGGGTTCGTTAACAAACAATAGCCAAGTGACCTGGGGTTTTCTGAAACGGCCGGGTACTGGAGCCTATCGGGGCAGGGAGGAAATTAATCCGACTCTCCCCTGCCCCCGTCTCCTTGGCGTCCTGCAGCCGTTGGGGCCACAGTGGAAGGCCGTGCGCTGAAGACAAGCTGGGAAGGGGTCTCTCCCTGCCTGTGTGGAAGGGGAGGTCTGGTGCCTCTGGGGGATTGTACCCCTCATCCCCTGGCCTAGGGCTGTCATAGCTCCAGGTCAGATCCCCTTCGTGCTGTGGAAACCACTGCCCCCACCCTCAGGTCTACAGGGCCTTGGCCCCGGCCGCTAGCAGATCCCCTGGGAGCTGTGGGTTCTGGGGCAAAGGGGCAAACCCCACACCCTCAAGAGAGGGGTCTGGGAAACCTCACGGAATGTCCACGTGGGCAATTCCATGATTAGGTCCCCCAAATTCCACCAGCCGTGCCAGTGCAGACAGCCGGGTGCCCTGGGGCAGCGCTGGGTCCCTGCTCCAGCCAGCGCCGGCACCGTGGCTAGGGAGCTGGGACCCCGCAGCTCCTTCCTGAGCCCGGGGTTCACTCCTGCTCTGTGTGAACGCACATTGCTACCGCAGCTCTCAGCCGCCTGTGTGAGAGCCGCAGTGGAGGGAGCGGGGGAGGCTGTGGGGTTGAACTCTGGCACTTTTCTGGAGCTCTGTGATTCAGAGTTTCCACTGCTCAGAAGTCCCAGGGCGTCTCGGCAGGGCTGGGTGGGCCGGAGGAGCGTGGGTGACGTCCCGCACTGTCAGGCTGGTGCAGAGGCGGCAGGACCATGGGCACGGCTGGGCGTGCAGTGAGGAATGGAGCCAGAGCCGGAATAGGGGATGAATTGAAAGGCTAATACATGGTTTAATGCTGATGAAATGCAGAATAATGATGTCTTTGAAGTGCCTTTCTGGTGCGTGCCTGCCTGGGGAGGGCCCGAGGGGAGCAGTGTGTGTCGGGAGCGATTGATGAGGAGCTGGGAATTAAAGATCAGCCTTAATGAAGAGAGGAGCTGGGACGCCGCGCGGCCTGAGCATTGTCAAATCCGCTCAGCACAGAGTGTTACTGAGGCAGGAGCCAAGTGCGTGTGCAGCTGCCCCGTCCGCTTGTGGTGCGGCAGGGTGGGACGGGCTTGTGGTTAAGACACTGGGCTGGACCCCTGGGGAACGTGGTTCAGTTCCCAACTCTGCCACTGCCTCCCTGAGTGACCTTGGGCAAGTCTCTGTGCCTGTATTCCCATTGGCAGCAGGGGGTAGTAGCACTGCCCAGCTTTGTGGGGTGGGGGCAGGGATGCTAGGGAGGCACCCAGGAACCACGGGGAGGGGGAGGAGTTCAGATGAATCCCAGCAGCTGTAGGGCAAGGAAAGCGAGCCCCCAGGGGGGAGCAGAAGCAATGTGACGCTGTCACGGAGCGCCCGGGCGATGCTCTGGAACTTGCTCCCTAGGAAGCCAGACTGGACTTCGGGGGAAGTGTCCCCTCTCCATACACAGCCTGTTTCCAAGGCTAGGAGCTTCACGGGTACCCACTTCAACCTTCCTGGGTCTGACCTCAGAGCATTCAGCAACTTCTGCCCCTCCGTGCGCTTCCCCCAGCGAGCCCACCAGGGCGGGGTCCTGAGGGAGCCCGGGGATTCTGTACCCCAAATCCACAGTCAGACGTGACTCTCAGCCAGGTAGTAAAACAGAGGTTTATTCGTCGACAGGTACATGGTTTAACACCGAGCTTGCAGGCACCCGAACCCCTCAGCTGGATCCATTTTGGGGGCCCAAGGGAGGCCAGACCCTGCCTGGGCCTGCCTCCCTTCTGCCCACCCAGCTTCAGATTCCAAACCTCTCTCCAGCCAGCTGCAGACTCCCCATACTCTCACCAGCCCCTCCTCCCCCCTGGCTCAGCCAGGTCAGGTGACCTCCCTCCCCACACTTAGGGTGAGATTACAGCTTCAGGTATGCATACCTTCCGAGAGGGGAGAGGGTGTTGCCTGCCTGCTTGCACTCTCAGCCCCTATTTCTTCACATAGACACTTAAGAAATGCAAAGGGGAAACTGAGGCACACACACAGTATTCCTACTCCGTCACAGACGCCTCAGCACTTCCCACGCTTGGCTTGTGGGTCCCGTGCCCGTTGCAAGAGGGGCTGCGAGCCCAGCACTGGAGCCAGGGAGGGCTGCGCCTCTGGGGCATGGGACTGAGAACTGCCTGGGCAGGTGCCCACGATGCTTTATTCTGTGGGTGTCGTGTAGCGGGGACAGGACGCCTGTGGCTTTTAAGGTACTGCTGGACAGGAGGCAGGCCCGGTGCGGACACAGGCAGCTGGGGGTGGCGAGTGCCTGTATTCAGTGTGCTGCGCAGACAAAACGTGACTGAGCCGTGTGGCCCGGCGGAGATTTCGTTCCCAGAGCTGCCAGCTCATCCACACCTTGCCAGCGAATCATATCTGGGCTCGGAAGCCGTGAGTCAGTAACCGCTAGCCCCTGTGGAGAGTGATTGCATCCCCCTCTCCCCCCCCGGAGAGACGGCCCAGTTCCCCCTGGTTGGGCAGAGCTTTGCAGCCTGCTCAGAACCCGCTGACGCTCCTGAGGATCCTGGCGTGCTGGCCTTGAGAGTTATCAATAAATGACTAACTAAATCTAGGGAGAGTGATTTGCCTGTTCAGGCCCATAGCCCCCCTGCGGTAGTGGGCCAAGAGGGAGCCTGGGAGCCAGAAACAGCTGAGCTCCATCCCTCCCAACGTCCATGGCCCCTGCCACCATAGTAATGGAATCTCTTAGCCCGACTCTGCCGCTGACTGAATCTGTGTCCTTAGGCAAGTCCTTTAATCTGCCAGGGATGCTGAGGCTGGGTGCATGAAGCCAGCATTGACTGTGGAGCACGTTGGCAGAGCAGCGCCGCATTGGAGTGGGGGGACTCGTGGTGGAGAACCCTGCCGGCCAAGAGGGATTCCTCGTCTGCAGACATTCTCCTTGCCTGGCTCAGTGGGCTGGGGGGGAGGGGGGGGGCAATGCTAGCCATTCTGAGTGCCCTGGGAACATTTCTCTGGCACTTCCTTACCTGTCCCTACGTGCCCACTGCTCCTCTCGCCAGGGAGACAAGGGGCCACGCTGGCTCAGTGTCGCTGGTGTGACTGGAGCCGGGAGCGCTGGACAGGAACGCACAGGCGGTGTGTGGGGGAGGGGTTGGGAGGCCAGCATAGGTGGGGTTGGTGTTTTCAAACAGCCCGGCCGATACGGTGCTTTTCTGCCCCGCCGGACACTAATTCTGCAGCCTGCAATTATATTTCATGCTTCGTTAGATGCCTAATTTGAAAGCAGCAAGTTGATTGTTTCCGCTTTAAATCCGACCTGATTCCACTGGGCTTGGCACCTTTTTATGTCCGGTTTTTCTTTTCTCTCTCTTTTTCCGCCCGTCGCTAGCAGGACCATCCCCCTTCGCTCCCCCGTTCAGCCCCCCCCCCTGCTGCTTCTGCCCCTTCGCATACAGCCGGGGCTTGTACCTCGGGACCTGGCGGGGCCCCGTGCGCCCTGCGTGGCTAATGTGGGGACAGCTCTGTAGCCGTGTCTGCTGTCAGGGCCCAGCAGACTCCTTTTGTGCCCGATGGTCCAGGGCTGTATGACGTGTGCACCAGGCAGTCGGCCCTCTCGCTAGGCCACCCACCCCTTAGCAGGGAAGGCATGTTTCCCAGGGCCTCCCGGAGCCAGCCCCTCCTAAATACAACCTAGGGGCTGAGGGGAGCTGGTCTCTGGCCTCCAGAGACTCCTTCTTGGAGAGCTGCTGCTTCCCACCGCCTGCCCTGGCCATTGGTGAATCAGTGCAAAAGACAAGGCAGTAAAGGCCACCTTGTCCCGTCCCTCCCCTCCCCTTGGGGGGGGAGGGGGAAGGGGGACAGAACCCGGGATTTCAGTGGAGCCGGTAAGAGCGGGGCGGGGGTGCTGAGCGGATCTGGTTTGGAAGGTGCTAAAGACGACCCCGGGCGCGGAGAGCATGTGACTGCTGGCGCTGATGGCTGGGTTTTAAATAGCTCAGTGCTGACAGGATTCTTACTTCGAATTCTGCTCTGGGAAAAGCCGCGGCAGAGCAGGACGTATCTTGGGCCGGTGATGTGCAGGGGGTGAGGCGAGGGGCCAGGCCCTGCGCTCTGCAATAAACCAGCCTCTCTGCTTAACTCCCTCTCCCTGCAGCTTCCCCTTCTTGGGTCCAGGGAGAGCAAACTCCCAGGGAGGGCTGACCGCTCGTCTTCCAGTTCAAACTCACTGGCCATCTTCTCCAGGGACGTGTTTTTTAAACTCTTTACTGTCCTTTGCTCTCTGGTTCCCAGCCTGGCGAATCAGCTGTGCCCTTCGGCCTGGAAGTAGGCCATTGCCTTGTAACTGCCACCCACGGTGTGTGGGGAGAAGATGTGCTTGCATTTCTGTTTGTTCTTCACACAGCCCCTTATTAAGCTAGATCAACATATTCCTACAGGAAGGCACAGCACAGAAGAACTTCTCCTAGCTGACCCACCCACTGTTCATCAAACTGTTCCATCTCCGTATCCTGATTGTTACTCCTTCAGCATACCTCATTTGATTGCATCTTCGCTCCACTGCATCACTGGGGCGAAACGTCCCCTGACACCTGCATGAAGTGCCTTGGCAGAGGCAGTGTATTTAACCCCTGGTGTGTGCTTGCACTCCTCATAAAGTGTCTGTTCAGCATGACAGAGATGCCCTGTCTGGGGGGCGAGGGGGAAAGATGGTGAATAGTTGCTGCATTTGGGCATGAAATCAGGAAAAACACCCCTTGCTGCGCAGGGCTTGGGTCGCAGGCTGAGAACTTCTTTGGGGATCGCCAGGGCCCTGGCAACGTGCCGCCTTCAAATCCAATTTGTCCCCTCCCAGGAAGCCGACAGGGTGTTTGGAGTTCCATCCGGAGTCCACCGTCTCCTCTCCTAATTCTGCAGGAGGAAGGAGCTGCCTAAGAGCCCTCACGTGGGGAGAGAGAGGTCACTGGAGGGAGCAGGGTGTCCCATGGGCTAGGAGGGGAGGGTGGCGTCTGCAGCCCTGCTGCCCGTTCGGGTGATCCGGCTGGAGCTGGCAAGTGCCATTTTCTTGTCAAAATTGTGTCTCGGCCTTGTCTGCGCATCCCTGAAAGGGGTCCCTGCCCCCCCCCCCCAGTGGCTGTGGGAGTCCTGCTTTCTGGTGTGTGGGGCTGTGACAGGAGGGGGGATTCAGAGAAGGTAACTCTGGGCTGTAACCTGACCCCAGTTGGGGGAGGTGAGGCTCTGCCTATGGGGATCTGAACAAAGGCTGGGGGAGCGGTGGGGGGAAGGGGGAAAGAGGCAGTTTTTGGTGGAGGGTTGGGGGAAGCAGGTTGGGGACGAGGCGGGAGCCCTAATCCGGGGTCTCATCTCCCTGCCCCCCAGTAGGGCCTGACTGAGGGGTCCTGTTTGTACTGAGAAGCTCTGAGTTGGATTGTGCTCCTGTCATCTCAAATAAACCTTCTAATCCGCTGGCTGGCTGAGAGTCCCTGTGAATCCTAGAAGTGGGGGTGCAGGGACCGGACTCCCCCACACTCCGTGGCAGGGGCTGATGAGGCGCCCCCAGTGTGTGACATTGGTGTAATCCTCGTTTGAGAAAGGAGCCTGGTGCCGGTTTGGTTGGCTGATGAGTGCAGGAAGGGGAAGGGATTGGGGGGTGTTGCTACCTGCAGGCTGATGCTCGTACAGGGTCCTGTATAAAGACAAACCCACTGCAGTGAGTATCACGGACCGTAGCTCGATGCAGAGCCACCTCGGTCACTAGGGCCTGATCCGCCGCGGTGCTGCCGGCGCCGTTCCTCCAGTGAGCCCCATGGGACGAGGGGCAGGCTGCCTTTCCCCGCCCTCTCTCCGCTCCGGGAGGTTGAGCAGGATGGTGAAATCCCCTGTTGAAGGGATGGAGCAGTGGCTAAAGGCCGTGAATCGGGGGAAAGGGGGGGCTCGAGAGGGCTCTGGTGCAGGGGAAGCAGGGGAGAGGGAAACTCCTGCCCGAGGGACTCCAACGGACGCGTCTGCGCACCGAGGTTCCGCGCGGAGTGACTAACGCGTTGGGGGTTTGATGTCCCCAGGTGGTGAGCTTCGCCAGCCTGAAGTCGGACACGTCCTACAGCTGGATGGTGCTGTGTGTTCTCTGGTGCTCGGTCATCCAGTCCCTGCTCCTCCCCCTCTTCCTCTGGGCCTGCGATCGCTACCGGGCAGACGTCCGGTCCGTCTGGGAGAAGTGCGTGGCCGTCATGTCCAACGACGACGCGGATGAAGGTGAGAGCGAGCGACGCCCCATGCTGACACGGGATGAGCGCCCTGGGCAGTGCCCGCGCCTGCCTCAGCACTCCCCCTCCCCGGGGGGGCTTGTCCTGTGGCCGCAGGGCGCCGGGCCACGCCAGTGACCATGCACCCGCTACCCTTGAACAGGGGTGGGGGATGGGCCACGAAGTGGCTGCAAAGGACGATTCCAAGCATGGTGCCGGGCAAGCAGGTCACTGGCCGGAGTCTCCTCCTGTCTGGAGTTACCAGGTGCCATTGACTGTCACTGTGCCACGTTCTTCCACCCTCCCGCGGGTAGCGCTGGAGCACAAGTGTGGGTGCCGCCTGGCTGGGCATAACAGCCCCGCACGATGCCAGTGATGGTGCTAGTGGGGCACCGTACCCACCCCTGAATGGGCGCTCCTTAGTGATGCCCGTTCTGAAACCACCCCTCCGCCGCTGGGCTCTGCACTCATGAGTGTCTCTGTGCAATCCCGCTGCCCTCTAAAGCCCCCTCTCCCCCCCATCCGCAGCCCTGGGCCGGGAATCCCTTCTCCCGGCCTCCCTCTGAGGTTCTCATCCCTCCCTCCAGGAGCGGTGTGGGGGATGGGCCTGGAGAGTCATTTTAATTTTGCCCTGAGCAACCCAGCGACCCTGGCTCCACGGGCTAAGAACAGTCAATGAGGTAGGGCCCTGGGTACCACTGGAGACTCTCCTGCTGAGACCCTGTGTGACGGAGTCAGACCAGAAGGGTATAGGAGAGTGCTGGAAGGCAGGTATATCAGCCTCAGCATGAGCAGGTCCCTGTTCCCTGGATAGCTAAACAAAGGCTACTCCAGGCCAATCAAGACACCTGGGGCCAATTAAGAAGATTCTAGAAGGTAGTGGAAATAGCTAGCCTGATTGGGACACCTGAAGCCAAACAGGGACTGGCTGAAACCAGTTAAAAACCCTCCTAGTTAGTCAGGTGGGTGTGGATGTCAGGAGCTGTGAGAGGAGGTTGTGCTGTTGGTGAGACTGAGTGGTAGACAACATATCATACGCACGGAAGGAGACTTGAGGTAAAGGTAAAGAGGAGAGTGAAGAAGCGGGGACTGCTGTGGGGAAGTAGCCCAGGGAATTGTATTGTGATTGGTGCCTAAAAGGTCAGCCATCTTATCTGATACTATTAGGGTCCCTGGGCTGGAGCCCGGAGTAGAGGGTGGGCCCAGGCTCCCCCCCTTTGTACCTCCCCTACCTGATCACAGTGAGCCTCTGAGGCTAGCACAAACCGTCTGGAAGCGCGGTACCCACAGGGAGAAGGCCAAAGCTTTGCCACACCTGCTAGCAGGCCTCTGCCCCCCAGAGCACCCCGGCTCCCCCCTGGGGCTAAATTGCACCTGCTTATTTCTGTTCCAAACTAACCCCCTGCAGAGACCAGCCTGGATGGAGCGATTCACCCCGACCTGATGTACGAGAGGCCTTACGATTATAACTATGGCGGGGACATCTTAGCGCTGGAGCACCTGGCCAAGTACGACTTCTCCGCCCTGGAGAGAGGAATCCCCCAGGTGTACCCGGTGCGGTCGGTGCAGGAGAACAAAATGCAGTACCTGCAGGTAAGGGGCCCGGGACGGGCAGGGCCTGAAGAGCAGCCCCCCCCCTCCCCCCCCAGCAGGCTTGGAACGGGCTCTCTACAAAGCGTAAAAACCGTGTGAATCGCTTGGCTGTGGCTCCGCATTCCAGCTGCAGTGGGGCCTGCGGTGCTGCCAGGCATGTCCAGGTGCACTCAGCTCCCTCCTGTCCGTCCAGCCTGCTGGCGAGTGTCCCAGCAGAGCGCTGGCTCGCCTGCCTGTGTCCCGGGCACCGCCAGGAGGGGCCCAGCTGGTGCCGTGTTGATGAGTTCATGGGTTTCGGGGGAAGGCAGCGCAGCAGGCTGTGACGGTAAAAGGTGATGCTGGGATGTAACCTGACCCCAGCCAGGTGATGGGACACTGGATGTCTGTGTGTTTCTAACAAAGGCTTGGGGGGAGGGGTCAGGAAGGAGGCAGGGAAACAGTTTGGCTGGGCTTTTGTTCAGGGTACGAGGGAGAGAGAAGTCTGGGAGCAAGGCCGGGAGCCCAAAGCCCTGGGCCTCATCTCCCGGTCCCCCAGAAGGGCCTGACTGAGGGGTCCTGTTTGTACTGACAAGCTCTGAGTTGGATGGTGTTCTTGTCACCCCTAATAAACCTTCTAATCTACTGGCTGGCTGAGAGTCACTGTGAATCCCAGCAAGCTGGGGTGCAGGGACCGGACTCCCCACACTCCGTGACACAGGCACAGCAGAGGATGAGCAGGAGACGGGGGAATGGGAGCAAAGGAACTTTATAAAAGATGGACGGGCCATTATGGAGCTGTTTAAAGTCCCTGGGCAGAGGAGCTGTCACTTGGCTCCCTGACCCCGGGGGAGACCTTGCTTGACCTCTGCTTATTCCGCTTTGCTGTTGTATTGCGCTCTCATTGATCAGTGACCTTGTAAGATGCAAACCTCCCCTCCCCCACTTTATTCTGTTTGTATTTTTTTTTAGTATACTTGATTATAGTGCTGAGCACGGAAGGAGGGCAGCCCCGAGGAGTTAAACAATTCACAAGTAATAATTCATTTCTTGGAAGTTTTTATAAACGTTCATTACAAACCTACCAGAATGGGTCACATTCTGATGGGTGGAAAATCAGTCAAAATTTGCCAGGGTGTGACCGATTTTCACAGCTGTCCCTTTGCACCCTGGCTGCTCCACACAATCGCTTGTAAGAAGAGGTTTAATATTGGCCTGGAGCACGGCAATTCACTCTGTTCGTCCAGTTTAGAGGGATATGGGCAGTGTCCTTGTAACTGTCAAATTAACTTTTGGCAGTTGCTTGCCCCAATCCGGCTGTGCACAGGTTGGGGTCTCGGCCCCAGGACGGCTGGCTGGACTCCCCTCTGGCCTGCTCCTGACTGTTCACCTCATCGCGCACAGCATACGCTGAATCCGTCCATAGCAGATTTGCTGTGATTCCAGACTCTGCCTTTAAAACAGCAGGGCAGAGGGTGCAAGATGAGGTCTTGTCCAAAGGACACACTTGTGGACTGTCTCTTCTTACACCAGTGGGCAGCGGTGGTACAAGAGGCTGGGGGTCATCGACTTACTCTGTATTTTACTGCCTGCTTCTGAGACCCAGTGAAACCGGCAGAATCGCTCTGCGGTAGCATTGACACCTGAACCCCTGTTGAGACCTCAAATTTTGACAGCCTTACTTCAGATGGGAGCAGCCACACGTACAAGAGGTGGGGCAGACAGGTTCATTGCTCTTGTGTGCACCTAGTCCCTTTCCATTTTCTCTATTTCCCAGCCATCGGTTGTTATTGGCACTGCGACAGTGGCACTGCGACCAGTACCCATTGTGCCAGGCAGTGTACAAACACAGGACCCAGGGCGGGCGGGGAACGCACACCCAGAGAGGAGAAGCAATTTGCCCAAGGTCACACAGAGAGTTAGCGTTGGAGCCAGGAACACAACGCAGGTTTCTTGAGTCCCTGTCCGGTGTCCTGCCTCTGCGCACTCTGGGAGATCAGTCCAGAGCACGCTGGCTCCGCGGGGTCAGCCGAAAGGGCCTGGCTTTTGAAAGGGATGTTCTTCTGTCTTCGCTCCAGCCGTGGTGCCACCAGCACCGCACTGGCAGCGGCTTTGGGGACCCTTTGGAAACTCTCCCCGGGGGTTGGACCCTCCCCGCGCCACCCGCATGCAAAATTCTTGAGGAAGCCCCATAAATCCCCAGTGTGTGTCTGCACTGAGACTTGCTGACAGCACGGCACGGTGCGCAGGCAGTCAGGACTTTCTCTGATCCATCTCCTTGCCACTCATGTTCTGTTTGACGTGACTCCGCAGCTCCCGGGCCAGGCGGGGAAAGCTGACTTGTGCTCTCGCTTTCTCCCGTCTTCTCTAGGTCCCGCCTCTGAGGCGTTACTCTCACGATGAAACGGACATTTGGACGACGGGCCAGATTTCAGCCTATCTCCAGCGCTGGGGGGCAGGCGGGGACGTGGCCGGGCTGGCCCACCTGCTCATCCCGCGGCCGGCACGGAGGAGAACCAGCCTGAGCTCCTGCCACGAGGAGCGGCTCCCCTACCGCAAGCGCCGGAAGTCTGCGGAGAGCGTCCTTTCGCTCAAGCCACTCTCCCGCGAGGACCTGTACAAGTGCTTCAGCAAGGAGGACGTGGTGAACTTCATCGACGAGAGCCCCTTGCCCAGCCCCAGGAAAAGCCCCAGGCACTCGTCTTCCGTCTCCCTCCTCCCCGAGGCTTTTCTGCCCCAGGCCAGCGTGCGCTCCAGCTTCCCGCTGACCGACTTTGAGCGGGAGCCCCAGGTGCTGCGCCGGTTCTCGGGGCAGGGGAAGGGCTGCACCCTCACCGTGCCCAGGCTCCGGCACATCCATGAGGGCCCCAGATACCTCTTTCCCGAGGGAAACAGAGACCCCTGCCGGGGGCAAACTCCCTTCGAACTCGGGGAGGCCCAGGCCCTCGACAGCTGCCCAGCAAGCAGCAGCTGCTCCGAGTCCGGGGGATTTCGGACGAGTTTGAACATCTCCTGGGGGGAGCAGGAAAATCTACAGAAAGGTGGGAGCAAAGGAAGCACCACTAGCTTTTTAAGCTCCCCTTCTGCTTCCTCTGGGTATATAACGTTTCATTCGGACTCCATCGGCTCGGCCTCGTAGGACCAGGTGTCCCGACCCAACGCCATCTCTGCCGTGTGTGTTGGTTTCCTATGGCTTTCCTTGCGTCGTTCAAAGATGTGGCCTTGGTTTTGTAACAGGACCTGGGCAAAGCACCAAAGAAATCTGATGCCATGGTCATGCATAAAAGAAGGGAGGCAGAGAGACTTGCTCGAGGAACGTCTGATCTGAGGACGGCATAAAAACGTTTGAAATTCCTACTCAGGTGGACAGAAACCAGCACGGTTCTTCCAGCCCCTTTCCAGGTGGGATGGCAGGGGAGCCCGGGATGGGGGGATCGGAGCAGCTACTGCAGCACAGAACAAACTCTCTACTTGATTCCGGGCAGCGGGCTCGCGCTGTCTGTAAGAGGCTGGTGGGAGTTTAGCTGAACTTACCTTCTTCCTGGTATTTATTAGTCGCTGTAACACGTGCACCATTTCTCTCTCTCGTGACCGCCGGGGGTGAAAGTTGAGCTGAATAAAGGTATTTCTCACTTTAGTCAGAGCGGTCAGATCAGCTGGCGAAGCAGCCTTATCTCCAAGGGACAGTCGCCTGACACTGCACTGCCTACGGTGTGGGGCTGGCGTGTGCCTATGTGTCACGTATCCAAGACACGACTGCCTCTCACCCTGGGGAAAGGGGGCTGGAACAGTCAGACCTGGCCCGTGTTCGTGCTCGGGGACTGTACCGATGAGCGCTGGTACGGCGTTGCCGTGAGTAACTGTCAGATGGAAACATGGGGCTCGGCAGATGGCAGGTAAGAAAACATTATGGCAACACTCGGCTGATGTTGTTGCTGGAGCGTGCTGTGCGTCTGGGCCATCGCAGTGCAGACAGGCTGCTCCAGACAGAACCAGCTGCCTCCTGAGCAGAGCGAACAGATTCGGTTTTGACATTTAAAAAAACCAGGGTGTTTTCTTCTTCCCCCACTGATGTGATTAAAAACACTGAGCCAGCCAGAGACTGCTCTGGGGTGACAAACTCAGCTCCCCCCCCCCCTGCATTTGGGGGCAAGGCCTTTCTGAGGGCAGAAGAATGGGGGGTGTTTTGCAGGGAACATTGATACACTGGGCAGAATGCAGGCACTGAAAAGCTTTTGTCCCCGGCGAAAGGCTGAGTTAATCGCCGACAAAACCAGTGTCTCTCTTCTGTCCTTTCCTGACAGTGTCTGTGGGCCAGGGAGCGAGGTGGGTCAAGAGGGAAGAAGAGGCGACATTTCCATTTCAATGGCTGCATCCCAGCATCTCTGTTAACCTGCTGTTCTGCCACAATACAGCAACTCGGAGGAGTCAGGATCCCTGTGTTCTGCCTGGAGAAATGAGAGAGACACTTTGGGGGAAGGGATGGAGACTTTCTGTGAGCTCCTTTGTTTTCCTAGGACTCTGGCTAGTGGGAAGAAGTTACAGTCCACTGGTGACCCGTACGGATTTCCAAGTGCTGCTTTTGGAGTGGAGTAGGGTGCATGCGCGGCCAGTGTCTTGCAGAATGGACAGGAACTAATAGCACGTGGCCAAGCTAAGAAGCATAGAGCCCAGGGCCAGACCAGGGGAAAGGGGCTCAGTATTTTGCAATACTTGAACCCTTGTTATGTTTTTTGAATTCCTGTGAATTAAATGTTCTACCTGCTTTCTCTAGGGGAAAAGGAGAAGATTGGTACCTGATAAGCTAATGACACTGGCTCCAGTGGTCCAAGAATAGAGGCTGTCTTAACTACAGGCTAAGTGAATAAGGCCCATTTTTCTGGATTCTTTAGTGGCCGGTTACCGTAGACAGATCTGTGATTCGCTTAGTGCAGTGATGGCAAACCTTTTTGAGCCCAAGTGCCCAAACTGCAAATCAAAACGACGTGTTTTTTTTCAAAGTGCCAACACCCCCGCTCGACTCGGGACCCCCCCCCCCCGGCCTCAGCAGCGCGGCTCACCCCCCCCCCCCCCGGCCTCAGCAGCGCGGCTCGCCCCCCCCCGGCCTTGCCTCCCCTTGCCTCCCCCCCCTTGCCTTGCCTTGCCTCCTCCCCCCTTGCCTTGCCTTGCCTCCCCTCCCCTTGCCTCCCCTCCCCTCCCCTTGCCTTGCCTTGCCTTGCCTCCCCCCCCTTGCCTTGCCTTGCCTCGCCTCCCCCCCTTGCCTTGCCTCCTCCCCCCTTGCCTTGCCTTGCCTCCCCTCCCCTTGCCTTGCCTCCCCTCCCCTCCCCTTGCCTTGCCTCCCCTCCCCTCCCCTTGCCTTGCCTCCCCTCCCCTTGCCTTGCCTTGCCTCCCCCCCCTTGCCTTGCCTCCCCCCCTTGCCTTGCCTTGCCTTGCCTCCCCCCCTTGCCTTGCCTTGCCTCCCCCCCCCTTGCCTTGCCTTGCCTCCCCCCCCCTTGCCTTGCCTTGCCTCCCCCCCCCTTGCCTTGCCTTCCCTCCCCCCCCTTGCCTTGCCTCCCCCCCCTTGCCTCGCCTCGCCTCGCCTCGCGCCGCGCCTCGCCTCGCCTCGCCTCGCGCCGCGCGTCGCCTCCTGCCTCGCGCCGCGCGGCACCTCGCCTCGCCTCGCGCCGCCTCCTGCCTCGCGCCGCGCGGCACCTCGCCTCCTGCCTCGCGCCGCGCGGCACCTCGCCTCGCCTCGCGCCGCCTCCTGCCTCGCGCCGCGCGGCACCTCGCCTCCTGCCTCGCGCCTCGCCTCGCCTCCTGCCTCGCGCCGCGCCTCGCCTCGCCTCGCCTCCTGCCTCGCGCCTCGGCCCCGCCTCCGCTCTCCTTCTTGCCTTGCCTCGCCTCCTGCCTCGGCCCCGCCTCCGCTCTCCTTCCCGGGCTCCGGCCGTCCTTTCACTTCCTCCTCCACCGCCCGCCCGCCCGCCTCTTACTGACCCCGCCCCTCTGCTCCGGCGTTTTGACGGCGTGCCCACAGAGACGGCTCGGCGTGCCGGCAGCGGCACGCGTGCCACGGGTTCGCCATCACTGGCTTAGTGCGTCTTCATAAGTCTGCTGAGTTCCTAGAGTGAGACCGCTCATGGGGTCTGCCACAGCCCGAGGAGCCGTTTGTTGTACAGGCCCAGGCGGGCCTCTGATGCTCTTGTTCATTCATGCAGAACTCAGTCTCGTTGCTCTGGAACTGCAGGAGACTGGAGAATTGGTGCCTCCTGCTCCTTTGGCTTTGTGTTGTGAACTCTGGCTAATATATGTCGTGTGGTCTCACTGCTGATGCAGACACAAGCTAAAGGGAAAGCGGCAGGTTCACTCAGTGGAGCTAATTTCTGTGTCCTTAAAACTAGAACAAGCAATGTTTGAAGTGCAAAAAAACAAAGCTGGTGATTGGTTCAAGCCCTCCCCCCCCCCCTGGCAGACACCCACACAGGCAGACACACACACACACCCCACACACACACACAGGCAGACACACACACACCCACACAGGCAGACACACACTTTTCTTCCCCAACAGCAGCAATACTGCTAATGGTGGGGACTGAAGCCTCAACAAAGGATCTCTGCTTCCACTTTCCCACTCGAACCCGGGTCCCACCATGGCAGGCCACTCTGCACTGATTGCATACCCAGCACTAGCAATCTGTATGTCTCTGCACTGCCGTGCTGGCTCTTCGCTCCGGGAACCGGTTCAGAGCTGCAGTGTCCTGCACTACATGTCATACCGAGTACAGGCCGAGAGAAAACAGAGAGATTCACGGATTCTTTCCCCAAGCCCCTCCGATGTCCCCTGGAGAACACCGAGACTTGCCATGTCAGTCTAGTCTGCTCCACCCATCAGAGCCACAATGCACCTGCCACAGTGGCACCCTCCCCTGTGACGAGCATCAGCTGATGGATGCTGGTGCTATGGTAGAGTGGGGGTGGGGGGGCTGGTTTCCAGCTGGGTTCTTCTCTTGTTTCCTGTTCCAGTTGGCTTGCTCCTCTAATACAGATATTTCTGCCCATCAGATAATCCACTCACGGAACGGACTTCCTGTTTCTCTAGCTGTAACCCCCACTCTTCTTCAACTCCTGGGTCTAGGCTGGGGCTTGAGGGGTCTATTATCTGGCTTACAAAGGGGTTCAGTCCTTCTCTGTTGCTTCCCGCAATCTGTGTTTGAGCTACACACACTCCCTGACCGTGTGTAGCACATGGCTAGCTCCTAAGGAGCCAGAGTGCTTTGCACACCTCCGTGAATTGGGCCATTTCACTGACAGGGAGGTGGTGTCCTTGTCTGTGTCCAGACTGCTTATGGTGCAGCATGTCCTGACTCCCAATCCCCTCGGACTTGCTACCTGTGGAGCATGGTGAATTCTGTGAACAAGTAACATCTAGGCTTGGATTGCAGTGAATTTTAAACGCCTTTAGGAATCAGTCCCCCAAAGGCTGTTCTAGGACGCTGGGGAGAGGTAAGAGCCATCGGGATTTCCATAGGGTGACCAGATGTCCCGATTTTATAGGAGCAGCCCCGATTTTGGGTTTTTTTTCTTATGTAGGCTCCTATTAACCCCACCCCCATCCCGATTTTCACACTCGCTGTCTGGTCACCCTAGATTTCCCTGCCATTTTTTACCCTCTATTTTTACCTTCCCTTCTATTACCTCCAAGCTCTGTCAGCCTAATCCACCCTGCTGTGCAAAGCGGCTTGGATGCGGAGCTCCCTGGAGCCCGCCAGTGTCTCTGAGGTGCCTGGAGTGGGCCCCTCTGCCCCACTCCCAGTCATTGCCGGTGGCGGAGACTGAAGTGGCAAGTTGTGCACTGAGCTGCTAAGAGGAGATGTGGCCTTTCTGCTCCGCAGCCAGGATGTTCATGCTGCTCCTCTCTCCTACAGGAATGGACGTACGTTTTTACCCTGGGCTCTGCATTTGCGGAGCAGAAGCCATATGGCTGATCGTGAGCCCAAGTATAGCCATTTCCAGAGGGCTTGGAAGGGACGAATAGTGTGGCTTTTTAATAGCAGCTTATGACAGAGGGAGAATCCTTGTTGCAAAAGTTCCATTTGACTATAGAACCTCCTGTTTGCAGTGTTGTGTAGTTGTGTTGGTCCCCAGATATTAGAGAGACAAGGTGAGTGAGGTCATATCTTTTATTGGACCCACTTCCGTTGGTGAGAGACACTTTCAAGCCACACAGAGCTCTTCTGCAGGTCTGGGGAAGGTATTCCCAGGGTCACCGGTTAATACAAAGTGGAACAGATTGTTTAGCATTAACGTACATTTCAAGGGACCATTCCCGGTGAAGTACTAACCCTCTTTCCCTGGGAGACTCGTCCAGAGTCCAGTCAACACCGTTTGATAAGCTCATGCTCTCCTCCTGACTCACCGGTACAGCTCCTTGTCAAGTGCTGTTCCCTGCTGCCCCTGACTGGTCTTTCTGCTGAGTCATTCAGACTTAGCTCTCTCAGTGTTTCTGGTTAGGTCAGCAGCCCCTCTGAACCTATCATGCTCTGGGCCCCTCTATCCTGATCCCTCCAATTTGTTTTAGCCACCTGGAATGGGGATGCCCCAAGCTGCATGCCGTATTCCACGGGCAGTCCCCACGTGCTGCATAAAGAGGGACATTCCCTCCCTGGTCTGTGATGTTATGCTTGTGTGAATGCAACCTGATATATACTGTAAAATATGGTAGCATGCATGTATTGGTTTCATGTACTCTTGCATTTCTTTGAGTTAGACCAGCGACACTCTCAGATGAGGTTCCCCGATGCTAGCAGGAGCTGTCTGAGAACAGGAAATATGCACATGCCATAGAAAATTTACCAGTAGCACTTTTGACGGGACTCTGTGCCCAGCTGTATATTTTCTAGTAAGTGAGGTTTTGCTAGCTCGCAAGCGAGCACTGAAGGGTGTCAGCAGCATGCGCAGTAGATCTGAAAAGACAGTGGCCAGGGTCTCTGCCTTGCCCAGTAGTTCTCTGCCATTTCCTTTCCCATCAGCACCGATTGCCCGGGGGTGGGGGTAACTAGAAAGCATCTCTCTGATAATCCTCCTGTTCCATAGAGAGAGGCCCTAGAGGGGCTGCGAGGCAGGACTCCTGGATCCTGTTCATGGCTCATTGATCAAGTGACTTGCCCAAGGTCACCCCACTTCTCTGTGCCTGGCTTCCTCAGATGTGGTGGCAGTTTAGTAACGTTTGCCTTTCTCACGGGGCTGTGATCCTGCAGTGAGAAGTGCTTTTGAGTGCAAAGTACCATTGTTAGCAGTTCTTTAAAGGATGCTCTCAGCTGTCCCAAATCACTGCCCAGTGAGAGTACTGAATGGCAAATGTGTAGCCCCTGGTACCTTGTTAATCAGCGCTGATGGGGAAGGAATTCCAGGGAAAACATGTGGCTAAACGATTTGCTTTGGCTGAATGTGAAGAATGGGTGGAGAATCCTTCTCCACTGCAAGAAACAGTCGATGACAGATCACCAGAAAACTCTGCTGCCTTTTGTGGTGAAAGAGTCAAGAGACAGAGCAGCAGTTGTGTTGTGTCATTGATGGTCTGAACAGCATACAAATGCAGACTGAATTCAAAGAACCAGCACATTTTACTGGAATAGACTGATTTAAATTCTACTACTAAAGGGTTGCCAGCTGCACTAGACTGAAATTAAATGCCTTTGGAGCCAAAATTCAACTGATCTGAAATTGGAGCCACCCACTGAATTCTGTTGGCTTTGAAGTGTGTTTCTTTTTGACAAATCTAACCCTGACTATAAAAGAGCAATCCAGACTCTGCCATGAAGTCACTTAAATTTCAAAGCCATGAAAGAAACACAGCCAGTTTCAGTGGTACGTTTGAATCCTTAATTGTTTGTCATAAGCAAAAAATAGTCTTGAGCTCTTACCAACAGGGTCCGGAGAACGAGATTTCTCCTGTTACGTGAGTGAAGAGAGTCTCTGTATCTAGGGGACAGGTGTGAGGTCTGCTTATAATTTGGAATGCACAATGTTTAAATGAACCATTCTAACTAATTCATTTTTCAATTGCAATAAAAAAATGAACCACAAAGTTGGAAACAAGGGGTTAAACAGAGCGTCTGGGTGGATGTTTTATTCCTATTGATAAAATTCCACCACCAGAAAGTGATGTTGTGCCTTTAAGGATTAAAAATATTGATGCTGGTCATTTATTAATAATTCTGTTGGTGACCTCTCTGTGTTTCACCTCTACCCAGGGGAGAACAAGGCTTTAAGCAGTTGTTAACAATTTGTAGTACTGTATCTTTTTAACTATTTTTAGTGTCAAAAGGCAATATTCTGAAAAGAATGTGTTTTGTGCCACCATATTGCAGAGAGCCAATCCTGATTTTTACTGAATTTTGGAGAAAAAAAAGAATACAAAGGCTGCTCCGTTCTTTGGGATAACTAGACAATGTCTTTTTATTGCACAATAATGATTGATGTTTTGTAAATTCCAATAAGGTACTTTTATTGGAACTCAAGCTACTTGTTTAAACTGTTCTGTGTGTACTATGCATTTGTAAGATCTCCATTCTGTCAGTGATGTTGATGCTTTGCAACAATTCTTTCTATTGATCTAAGTGGATTTGTCTTCAGTGTAAAGTTTAAAGCATTTTATTCACAGTATTTCGGATTCGTTTGTAGTTTGCTCTTTTTTGACAACTTGAGGGTTTCTCTTTGTAAAGGACTGAATAAAAATTCCTTCCGTATTGTTTACACTCCATTCACCTTGCTCCTTGGGCTATACGTTGTCCCATCACTTCATTTCTATTTCTTCAGGTGCAGGCCAGAGCTTTCCTGCATTCTCATAACCCTGCCCCACTGCAACAGGGGTAAAAAATTCCTGCTCCTGAGGCACTCTTGAAAACCCCACCCTTGGAAGGAACAGCAGAAGTCCCACTCACATTCCCTGGGACTTGCACTCCCAAATGATTAAGCACTTTTGGAAACTCCCACCCTAAATCATCAAAACTCTGTCCTGGGCCCATTTCTGCTATCGTTTGCTCCAGTGGACTTGTATGCTCGTTCCAACACAGAACCCAGTGATGTCAAAACCCATAGAACCCGCTGCATTTTGTTTATATCAGTAAGAATTTCTGGGCAGTTGGCTGCAATGCCCCCCCCCCCCCAAATCTCCCTGTAGTGCCTAGGGGTGGGGAACAGCTCCTTGTAATGCTATGCTGAATGTACCCTGCAGTGTGTGTTTGACTCCCCGCAGGCGGGCTTTGTGCTGGGGAAAGGAACCAGAACCAAAGTCCCCAGAACAGATACCAAGCAAGCAGCATCTACCTGGCCCAAAGCTGGAGCTTAACTCAACCCTCTCTAGCTGTTGATTGCTCTGCAGTAATTGCCAGCAAGTCCAATCCCTAGCACCAGAAATGTCTGAGAACATAAGAGCAGCCATCCAGCCCAGTATCCTGTCCGCCGACAGTGGCCAATGCCAGGTGCCCCAGAGTGAGTGACCCTAACAGGTAATGATCAAGTGATCTCTCTCCTGCCGTCCATCACCCCCCTCTGAGGTTTGTATGAGGGACACACCTGATCACTCACACAAATCACTGAACAGCCAGCTGACGGTGATAACTTCCCTCATTCTGGACCATGTGTGAGTCAATGCCCCTGAGGAGCAGGTATGCCCTGTCCAGGGCTCAGCCAGCTGGTCCCCTCCCCAGACTGCAGCTGAGTTGGGAGTAACACCTGAACACTTAGGGGTTTTAAGCTTTTAGGCCCCAATTATGCCTACATGGCGAGCAGACTAGCAGGTCTGATTCAAGGCTGGATTCTCTGTCAACACAGCCTCACAGTGGTAGGAGCTTCCCGGAGGAGCAAGCTGAGACAGGACCTCAGATGAGTGCCTAGACTGCTGACAGACCCACCAGCTTCTCCCCTGTGTTTTGTGGCTGCCATTAGGAATCCTCCAGAGGGAGGAATCACCTGCTGCTCTTAGTGATGTGAAACAGTCACCGCTGTGCCTGGAACTGCAGACAAATCCTCAGACTCCACACCCTGCTTGCAGCACAGGAAGGAATGAGCCTGGCCACTGGGTCCCACACGTGCCCTCTCTCTCAGTTCTTATGTCAGGCCCGTTCCCCTGGCACATGGAGAGGAAGAAGGGTCTGTCTGCCTCCTGGTGCAAATGGAAGTGAACTCCAGCCCAGCTCCAGGCAGCGTCGGGCTGAAGCTTCGCTGGTGGCTGGAATGACATTGGACAACAGAGCTTAGTATCTTTATTTCTGACAAGCTGCCCAGGGGGACCCAGGGGCCCCCTCATTCAGCAGCGCTGGCCTGGCTGTGGTGTTTGCTCCCCTGCACTGGGTCGCAAAGGAACTCAGATCCTCCATCCGCTGCAGTGAGATCCTGCTAAGGCCACAGTTGTCTTTTTCTAGCATCCTTGCTGCTCTTCTGGGGCCAACGCTCTTCAGCGGCTCTGCCCACCTGGCTCTTTCGTGCATGTGCCGTTGCTGCCATCTAGGGGGGCAGCGGTAGCAGAACAGGCCTGGCATGGTTTGCTGTGATAGACTGATCCCAGGGGCGGCTTCAGACAGTCAAAGGACTTCTGTCTCTCTCCAAGGCAGGAGGCGAGTGTGGGAGCCGGAAGGAAGGCGTGGTGGTGAGGTGAGGCACATCGCTTTCCCAGCCCATTCACATAAGCCGTTCCCATTCACTGTCCCACGTACCTAGTGTGGACATCAGCAGACCCGGGAAGAGCACCATAAAGCACCTATCAAAGCAGGATCTGGCACGCCCCTCCCTCTCCCGTAGGACTGTGGGGTCACAGGGAAAGGCAGGAGCCCTGAAAGAACGCTGCTAAAGACAACTGTGGAGAAGGCCAAGCAACAGTGAGTGGGTCCCAAGAGCCCCGGCCTGTCTGGTACCATTAACGTCCAGACACTCTGCTGGGCCCCGCTCCTAGGAGAGCTTGCACCAGCTTTCTTCCCAAGCTGTGATTCGCGCAGCCACACGAGGATGGTTAAAAACAGAATACTATCAAGTTATGGCCATTGGAAAGATGACTTACAGTTGTCATTCACTGAGCAAAATTGTGGGATGAGGCCGTGTGGCTCCCCCGTGCCTGGGAAAGCAAGTCTGTCTCTCAAATCTTCCACCTCCTGGAGGCAGCCTATTGGAAAGGGTCTCCTGGCTTCCTAGTTTTGATCTTCTATGACTTTGCCAATAAGCCTTATGAATGATCAAGGCTTATGCTTCTGGGAAGATTCTCCACCAACATGTCCATCCTTGCTGCACTATGGTGTGACAATCTCCCGAGCAATAAAACCCTCATCCTCCCCCAGGTCTAAGGATGAAAGGGGGGACACAGACAATAGCATGGGATACTGTCTCTCCAGGGTTTGCATGTCTCTCTCATTTATGGGGCTGCTTAATTGCCTTCCTCTCTTTGTGAAAGGCATTTAGTGGTTCAGTTGCAGACTGGATGGGTAAAACATTTTATAACCAGGAGGTTAATCATTAACCCTTTCTAAATCCCCCTGAATAAACGTCTTCACCTGCTGAGATCTTAGTAGTGATCAGGGCTTTAAAATGACTTTTCTGCCCCTGCTCACTCACGGAACAACTGCCCCTCTCCACTCTCTTCTCAACTGGGATGAAGTCTCTTTATCTGACAGCTGGCCCAGGAGGTAATGTGCCCTTTTGTTCAAACACAAACTACTAGAGGCTCTAATTCCTCTTCAAGGGGGAAAAAATGTGAACTGGAAGAGACAGAAATCGCTTCCCTCTCTCAGGGGTTCAGCTATGGCCTAGCGTGCAGCTCACAAGACCTGCAATATAGTGACTTTGGCTGCTGCTTCTGCCCTAAAGGAGACAGAAATGGAATCTGTAAAGCCCAAGACAGGAGTTACCTAAAAAATTAGCTTCCCAGGAAGAAAAATGCACACCCTGACCTGCACCTGACACCCATTGTTCAGGCAAAATAAGCACTGAGCGTGCCAGTGTTTGGGATGCCTACCCCAAAAGCGCTGGGGTTATCATTAACCTGAGGGAAACGCCTTCCAGGTCATCCCCAAAAGACACGGTGCTCTCCCCATACCGAGCAGTCACAGCCGACCGAAGCATGACTGCAAATCACTGTGCTGAGCTCAAAAGTCCAGGTGCTTTTCCAGTACTAGAGATACCCAGGAACCAGTTGCCACAGGCTCCCTGCTCCGCAATGCCCTGAACAGGATAATCCCAATGACAGCGTGTTTGTTACTAGAGGAATACAAGGCTGGACACACAGATTCTTCGGTTCCTCAGCTCCCCTCTTCTTGGATTGACCAGCACAGAGGTTCTGGGTCTCTACCAAGTGCCATGGCTGAGCATCTTTGTTGCTAGCAAATGTATCTGTCTTGCGAGTATCTTAACGTCTGCCCTGGCCTAGACACCTCCTGAGCCTTGCCCTCCCCTTTGGCGTGGATCAGCTGCTGAGCTGTGCTGTGCAGTTCTGCGTCTCATCTGCAACCCTACAGTTCTGGCTTTTGCCATCATCGCCTGGTGAGTCCCAATATAATTACACAAACTACATCTATCTAGATAAAAGGTAAATGCGCCTCTGTTGTCTATGAAGAGAGCCTCCTGTTCAGGATTATGTTGGAGGGAGGAGGGAATGGTAATGAATAGAAATGAGTGACTAAAATGAAACTTTGCTGACACCTTAAGTAGAGATTTAGGGTGTGGACATAAGGCAGAATATCATAAAAGGAGAGCCTGCCATTAACACCCTGCTTTCTCCAACTCTTCAGGCTGACGCGATGGCTAGCGAAAAGGCCATCTTCATAGACCGGTTTAGAAAGGAGCAGGTCACCAGTGATTGAAAGGGAGGCCCTGTGAGACATCTAAGAACTAAACTGAGATCCCAAGTCCGAGTGGGGGGACTGGGTTGAGGGGGCGTTCCCCCAGCCTCGGATGAATCTCAGAGGTGTTGGTGAGTGAATTCTGCTGTGGAATGAAAAGCTGTTCTGGCAGCCAAGTGAACCTTGACTGACCTGGTTAATAATCCTGTTTTCTTTGGTTCCAGCAGGTAACCCAGGATGTCTGGGAGTGACAAAGATTCTGATGCGAGTTGTTTGTGTTCACATCAATGGCTAACCCTTTTCCACTTGTAAAGGTAAATATTTTGGGCAGATTCTTTCCTACTGTCTAACACCTGCTGTACTTCCACAGGACAGGGAGATTCTAGCCTCGCGAACCATCGAGGATCCACGCCGAGAGTGGAGAACTCCTAGGCTGGGAGGAACCACAGCATCCCTGGTAAGTCACATCTTCATAAGCCAACTGCCTTTGTTTTGCTCACCTTCCCAAAAGGGTCATTCACAAGCCACCCAGCGGGGTCCTATTGGTTCTGCACTAGCTAACATGGGCTGTAGAGCTGTACATATAGGATCGATTACATACACTTAACTCCTTATTATTTTACCTGAGATAAGTTGCCTTGCTGCTGATCCTGGGTCCTGCCAAAGCACTTACCTTCCCAGGGGCACAGGCTGGTGGTTCCTCTCAGCTCAGGGAGTTGATCACCCACCCTGCACCAAGCGGGGAGTGATGGGGGGGGCCTCCCTTAGTGGGGCATGTTAAA
Source organism: Sternotherus odoratus (assembly GCA_032164245.1). Taxonomy (NCBI): domain Eukaryota; kingdom Metazoa; phylum Chordata; order Testudines; family Kinosternidae; genus Sternotherus; species Sternotherus odoratus. Next base: position 1,402,434 of record JAVMKO010000018.1, read on the forward strand.
CCTCAGGACCTGCAGGCTCGTTTTTTACAACACTCACTTTTTGCATCTTGTCTTTAGTGAGCATGTCCGCTGTGCCCCAGAGAGAAAGGCCTGCTGTTCCGGGCTGAGTGCAGCACAGATAACACGGTGATGGGCGCTGGGTACAAATCTTACATGGACAGAGCCAAAGACAGCACGCCGAGGCTCCACCACCGCCAGGGAGCCAAGTCCACAGGTTGCTCCAGGCAGAGAGAGAGGCAGGGGAGCGGGTCGGCATGTGGAAAGCAAACAACAAAGGGCTGGGACATGCTGGAGGAACCCTTCAATTACTGCGTAACTCAACAGGACTGGCTACTTAGTGCACAGGTAGTGCCACTTCCTGGGGGTGCCTGGAGCACACCCTGCCCTGGGGGAGGAGGGGGTTAAAGGCAGGCTGGGAGGCGGCTGCTCCTACACCACAGGCCTCAGCAAAGGCTGGTAGAGCAGGTCAGATGATCTGCTGGGGACTGGCGGGTTTTCCTAGCCAGCTGCTAAGAAGCAGGCAGGCCAAGGCATACCCAGACCCTGGAGTAAAGGCATCGCCTGAAGCCAAGACAGCAGAGCAGGATTGCACCCCTGGGGGATCTGTCTCCATGGGAGTCCATTCAAATTGTGATCCGCTGGTGAAAGCTCTGAGCTGGGCAAGCCCCTGGGGGTGAAGTGGCTGTAGGCATGCAGCATGCCCATGGGCGGGAGAAATCACAACCGAGAAGGTAACCCTTTGAATCTCAATACAACCCCCTCTCCCACTGGAGCAGAGAGCTACTGCTCGGGCGGGGTCAGGGCATCTGCTCCAGAGAGGCAGAATGATAAAGGACCCTTTACTGTAAGTCTGCCTTGTTTGCCTCCTGCAAAGCATGCTCCCTGCAGTCCCTAACAAAAGCCTTCCACCAGATGAGGTCACCGTGCAGAAGAAAGAACAGTTTGCAGTCTGTCCTGGCTTGTCTACACTGGCAATTTACAGCGCTGCAACGTTCTCGCTCGGGGGGGGGGGGGGGGTGTGAAAACATGTCCTCTGTGCAGCCGCGCTGTAAAGTGTACACAGTGCCCCGGCCCTGGGAGCTGCACCTCTCAATGAAATCGGTTTTTAGAGCGCTGGGATTCTCTCTCCCACTGCTGCGCTGCGACCACACAGGGCTCATTAAAGCGCTGCCAGAGTAGACTAGCCCACGACAGTTCTGCAAACTCTCCATTCACTGGCAAAGGGCCCTACCCCTGCCTGCCCCAGAGATTCGCAGATTCACAGGATTGAACCAGAGCTGGGAGCTGCCCTACAGGAAGCCTGGTGGGACACCATCAACCACGGTCATGCTAGCCCCTGCAATGGTCCTTAGCAGACTATGCCTGGCTGATGATGTTTTTCTCCTACTGAACCAGTGTGTTTTCCTCTGGGTGTGCCGATGGTCCCAGACATGCTCACTGGTGGATGTGGCTATAAAGTGGATCTCTGTGGATTTGTAGGGCTCTAGTCAGGATCAAATAACCCATCCCCTGTTGTCCGGTTCCAACTTCTGGCAGCCAGAGGTTTCGGGTCACCAGGATCAGGGGTTTGCAGCCCTGGCCATGGTGGCTAATTGCCCTGGACTGGTCCTCTGTGAATTTATCCTGTTCTATGTCTGTCGTTCACAGCCCCTGGCAATGAATTCCACTGGCTGGCTGGGCCTTGTGTGAAGAACCTTCCTTCCCTTGGGTTTAAACCTGCGCTCTGTTCAGTTCTGGTGTTATGTGAAGATGTAAATAAACTTCCTCCTTCACCTTCTCCACACCAGGCCTGATTTAACAGACTTCTGTGGTAACCATCCCCCCAGCCTCTCTTAAGATGAACAGTCCCCGTCGTTTCAATCTCTCCTCCTCTGGAAGCTGGTCCAGACCCCTCATCACTTCTCAGACATATCTTAAGAACATAACATAAGAACATAAGAACGGCCATACTGGGTCAGACCAAAGGTCCATCTAGCCCAGCATCCTGTCTACCGACAGTGGCCAGTGCCAGGTGCCCCGGAGTGAGTGAACCTAACAGGTATGATCGAGCGATCTCTCTCCTGCCATCCATCACCCCCCTCTGACAGACAGAGGCTAGGGACACCATTCATTACCCATCCCGGCTAATAGCCATTTATGGACTTAGCCTCCATGAATTTATCCAGCTCTCTTTTAAACCCTGTTATAGTCCTAGCCTTCACAGCCTCCTCAGGTAAGGAGTTCCACAGGTTGACTGTGCGCTGTGTGAAGAAGAACTTCCTTTTATTTGTTTTAAACCTGCTGCACGCCAATTTCATTGAATGGCCCCTAGTTCTTCTATTTTGGGAACAAGTAAATAACTTTTCCTTATTCACTTCCTCCACCCCACTCATAATTTTATATACCTCTATCATATCCCCCCTTAGTCTCCTCTTTTCCAAGCTAAAAAGTCCTAGCCTCCTTAATCTCTCTTCATATGGGACCCGTTCCAAACCCCTAATCATTTTAGTTGCCCTTCTCTGAACCTTTTCTAGTGCCAGTATATCCTTTTTGAGATGAGGAGACCACATTTGCACGCAGTATTCAAGATGTGGGCGCACCATGGATTTGTATAAGGGCAATAAGATATTCTCCGACTTGAGAGGGGGGTGACCGCAGCCAGGCGCATAGGAAGGCGCAGAGGCGGACCGCACGGGCACTTGCTCTGGGGGAAAGCGAAGGCTGCCAGGCGCTGGAGGGGAGACGGGAGAGAGGCCGGGGGGCTGGGTGTGTCCCCCGGTGCTGCGCAAGGCGGCTGCCAGCGAGCGGTGCCCAGTGTGGACGGGCCGAAGGGAAAGTCCCCGCTCTTTGATCCTTAGTCCAGGCGGCAGGAGAGACTCTCCGCCCCCTTCCCCCCGGTTCGTCTCCCCTGGGCAGCCTTGGCTGGAGCCGGCGGCCCATTGTACCCGGAGCCCGGCCGCTGTCTCCCGGGGGACACCGGGCCTTTTGCGGCGTCACTTGGCTCCAACTCAACCCGCCGCCGGTCGCTCCGCGTTGGGGCTCCGCGTTTCCACGCTCGCCAGCGGCCGGGGGCGTTTTGTTCAAACTCGTTTAACATCCCGACCCCCCCCCCCCGCAGCTCAGGGGCGCCCGTGGGTCTCGCTCCCAGCGCCCCCCAACCCGCCGGGCGGGGGAAGAAACCGAGACCGAGACGGGCTCTGGGAGCCGGTTTATTGAAAGCCGGGAGCCGGGTACAAACGCGGAGGAGGAAACGGCAGCGCCCAGCCGGGCAGCGCTTCCCCCGGCTCCCGCGTCTCCCCGGCCCGTCCCCGCCGCGCTCCGACCAGCGCCCGCGGGCAGGGACCCCCCCAGTCCTCGCTACCAGGCCGCCTGGGCGGGCGCTACCAGGGCCGCCACAGCGCCTGGCTCCGGCTGGGCACGGAGGCGCTTTGCCCCACGGGGCCGCGCCGCTGGGCAGCAGCGCCCGGCTGCGTCTGGGGCTGGGGGCTGGGAGCGCCGGGGGCCGGGGGGCGCCGGGCGAAGGGCCTGGAGCCGCCGGCGGTCCGCCAAGGCGCCCTCTCGGCCCGGGGGCCCCGGGGCTCCGGGCGCGGCGCGACGGGGCTGCTGTCCGTGGTGCTGCAGCCGGGGCCGCTCGCCAGCGGGGAGCCCCGGGCCAGCTCCTGCAGCAGGTGGACGGAGGAGGCGTCGCTGGCCCGCTCGGAGCGCAGCAGGAACTGGTTCACCCCGTGCAGACAGCTCCGGAAGCCGGCCTGGTAGTCAGCGCCTGGGAGAAGCCAGAGCGGGTGAGGAGCCTTCGGCCGACCCCGCCACCGCCAGCCGGGACCGGGGGCACCCCAGGGCCAAGCCCCACCCACCCCGCAGCCCTGCTGCTCCTGCCGGCACCATCCTTCGGATCCCCAGACTCTGCGCTGGGCCGCTCTGAACAGCCGGGCCCAGCTACACCTGCGGGCTCTCCGGCGCGGCTCCGCCCCAGCTCCATGGGACGGGGCAGAATCGTGTCCACACTGGGCTCGGTGCCATCGGTATAACGGCGTGGGATCTAAATCCAGAGTCAATCTCCCCTCGGTGTCTTGGGGCGGCCGGGCCCCCCGCCGGGATTCTGTCTCCTTGCCCCACCACTCCGGGGTTCGCAGCCCTGGGACGCACCCGGCGGGACCCGGTAACCCCGAGCTTCGAGCCCGATTAGCGCAAGACCCTGCTCCCCCGCCACCCCCGCCGCCAGCCCCGCTACCTTGGACCGAGTGCTGGAGGCTTTTCATGTACTGGACGCTCAGCTCCAGGATATCCGCCTTCTCCAGCTTGCGCTTTCGGATCTGGGGAGAGGGAGAGAGACCCAGCGCGATCAGGGACGGCCGGAGCCGGCTCCCCGGGGTGTGTGGACGCTGCGCTGGTCCGGGGGCGACTCACCTGGTGCGAATAGTGCTTCTCGAGCAGAGCCTTCAGCTGCTCCAGAGACACGTTGATCCGGGCGCGCCGCTTCTTCTCCATCAAGGGTTTGGAGATCTGCGGGGAAGAAGGGGAACGTTACCGGGTGTGGCCCTCGCCCCTCCCCGGGCCCCGGGTCTCCCCTCCCGGCCAGCAAACCTTGCGGAAGCTGCAAGGCTGTGGTTTGCCGGGCCCGCCAGGCCGGGTGACCATGTTCCCCCCTCTCCGGCACGGAGCGGCCCCGGGAGTTCGCGGCCGGGGGCGGGCGGAGGGATTTATAGGGGGACTCACTTTACATCTCAATACCGGCATTCAGGCGCCCGGCGCCTCCCCGAAGGGGGCACGGGCCGGGGGCGGACGGTTGGGGCAGGGGGAGCCGGGGGCCCAGGAGCCCCGTGATTGGCGAGGCGGCGGAGAAGGGTCACCAGGCCTTTTACCGAGTTGTGTGTGTTTCACTGGAGCCCAAGAACGGGCCCCCGCCCCGCCCGCCCCCCTCAGGGGCGGGGACTCCGCGCTGCGCCCCCCCGACGTGCGGCTCTGCGCTCTCAGTGGGGTCCCCTCGTGTTCCGCGCCCCTGGGTGCCGGAGAACACGCGGATCGGGCCCTGACTGGCGGGACAGCGCCGCGCACCGCCCCAGCGCCCGCGGACCCAGCGGCTCGGGCCCCGCCGCGGGGCACCCAGTTAGCGAAGGGCTGGTTCGCCCGCGGCCCGGCCCCGGCCAGACGTGCCAATGGGGCTGGCGCGTCCTCCTTTCCGGCCGCGTTTCACGCTCGCTGCGGGGCGGCCAGGCGGGATGAGCGACCCTAATGCCCGGACAATGCGGCAATTTTCTGCTTCCAGCCCTTCAAAGTGGCGGCCGGAGGCGCGGAGCGGGGCCAGGGGCGAACACGTGTCCCATTAAAGCATGGCCGGGCCGGGCCGGGATCCGGAGAGGGAGGCCCGGGGGGGCCTGTTTCCAGCTCCCGGGCCAGGCTGGGTGCGGGGGGGGGTGCGGGGGGTGTTTCTCTCTCCCTCTCTTCGGCTTTTGTCCTCGGAGTCCGAACTATTCCGGGAGCCGCTTCCCCAGCCCCTGCACGTGGGAACTCCCGGGGGGGGGGGGCGTTCCCGGATTCGCCTCGCTTCAGAGTCCACATTCCCCCGCCCGCTCCTTTACGAGCCTTCCCCGCGGACAATTAGCGCGGGGCCCCGCTACGAACCCAGCTGCTGGGGAACCAGGAACGGGCGCACCCCTCCCCCGCGACCCCCCCAAACCGCGCCGCTCCTCGCGCGCGCTCCCCGGGTTGGGATCACGTCAAGGGAGCCCCGCGGGGTGTCTCGTGGCCGCCCTGGGGCGCTGGATCGACCCAGGGGTGCCGGGCCGTTGACTTAAACGGGAGAGCGGCAGGATCGGGCCCGTGGCTGCGGGGCCAAGCCCGGGGTCACCCCACAGGGCGCAGCCCCGCCCGCCGAAGGCCTGATACCGGCCCCCGCCCTGCTGCGGCTCCGGGGCTGAGCTCGGCTCCCGCCGCTTCCCGCCCCGCCCCGCCCCGCCCTGTCTGCACCGTGTGCGGGGCCCTGGCTCCCCCCGGTCTCCACGGCCGGCCGCAGCCCCCCAGGCCCGGCGGCGGGCCCCTTCTCCGCTCGGGGCGGGGGGCCGATTGCTGGAGCTCGGGCGGCGTTTCCCAGGCAGGACGGGCCCCTCGCAGCGTGGAGAATCGCCGGCCCGCCCCCGGCCTTTCAATCCCCTGCCGGCTCAGGGGCCGCGCCGGGGACAGCCTGGGAGCTCAGGGGAGCCAGCCCCGCCTGCCTGACTGCCCGGCCCTGGCGCGGAGAGCCCCCCCCCCCCGGCCGGGGAGTCCAGGGCAGTGCCCAGAGGGGCCGGGGAGCGGACACTGCGCCAGGCCCCGCACCGTGGAAGGAGACAGCTCAGCGCACGGGCTGGAGCAGGGGAACCCCCCCCCCCGGGGGCAGCCCTGGGCTGGGAGGCAGATGGGGAGCCCCTCCCCCTGCAAACCCTGGTCCTTCTCGAGCCTCCTCCTCCCACCCCCAGTATCTGCCCTCTCCTCGGGTCTGAGGCCAGGCTCCCTCGGGCAGGGCTGCTGCCTTTGTACAGCTCGGTGATGGGGGCCCTGGCCCACCCTGGCGCAGCCCGCCAAGCCCAGGAGGGACCCTTGAGCTCAACAGTTCTAGCAAAGGGGACAGCCGGTCCCTGCCTGCCCGGCCCAGGCATCTGTGCCCACCTCAGCACTGGGTAGTGGCATCCCCTTTGTCGAACACACACAGGGGCCCCATTCCTCCCCCAGTCAAGGAGTTCTGTGAAGGGCCATTCATATTGTAGATACAATGCCAGGGCCAGGGCTTGCCACCACCCCAAAGATCCCGATAGCACAGGCTGGACAAACGGACTCTTCCAGCCCCCCAGGTGAATTGATATGACGGAAAGGGAATTGTAGCTGCTCAAAGAGAAAGTGCAGCGAGAATTAGGCAGTGGTCTGTATTGTTAGGGGAAACTCCAGGTCTTGTTGAGGGTAATTTGTCACCCCGTGATATGCTTCCCTGTCATAAACCCCTGATGGCTTCTGTAATTCTTTCAAAGGAGGCTCTTTTAGCAACCAAACGATCCTTGTTATGCTGATCTCCCTAGAACAAAGGAAGCCGAGGAAGCAGAGGGCAGTTGGTGAAGTGCGGAGGGTAATTAAACAAGACACTGCAAAGCTGAGCTGCTTTCAAACCTGCTGATAAGCGCTTCTCAAAGAGCCATTGGATGCCCCTTGACTCGTGGCCTCAGAGAGGAGACAGTTATCTGGGAACTGGATTCAAAACACTGGTCTCTGCAGTCCCTAATCAGGTGATGAGCCAGGGTTGTAGGTGCAGGAGGAAAGCAGCCCTAGACCCTACCTACTCAAACATTAGGGAGTGAAATCCTGCCCCCTTGGCAGTCAGGGGGAGGGCTGCAGGTGGGACAAAAGGGGGCAGGATTTAACTCCTGATTCCATAGTAACCAGCTGACTCACTTTACACAGGTAGGACTGCACAGGCCCAAAGGGCAACGTTTAGGTGGAGACTGTTCCACTGGAACTCAGCATTTCTGGCCTTTTTGGTGCTTAATTTCTCAATCTCAGTGCTTCATGACTGTAGCTATTATTTTGCATGAAACATGACTGGGGCAGAGGTCAGGGTTAGGGGCAGCGTGAAGCCGCTTTCTGGGAGTTTGGGGTAGAAATCTGACCCTGAGAGCTTCTCAGCATGCAGATAGTGTTCATCTACTGCTCCCTCCAATTCAGGGAGCCCAGCATACTCTTTCCCTCTTGTGCACAGGTCCCACTTCAGCAGGGCCAGGGCCTCAGGGGAGAGTAAGGACAGAAATCCCAGTGCCTGACCCTTGTGTTTGGCTACACAAAGAAGGGGACAAAGAGAGGCTTCCGTGCACAAGGAAATCTCCAGCAAATGGTCTGGAATTCAGATTTCCCGGGATTTCCAGAGACCCAGATGGTTCTGTTCTGAGCTTTGAGTCTTTCTGCAAACTCTTTAGGGTGGGAGCGAGCACATAGCAAAACTGAATTAAAGAGTATAGAGAAAATGTCCTCATATTGTATGCATGTGTTGGTCAAGTGATAAAAAGGGGGAAAGAATCTGATCCGGACTGAGATTAGGTCAGGAAGAAAAGGGCTTGCTCTAGTGGTTACTTACCAATCGTCGTTTCCTTCCAAGGCCAACCTTTAATCGTGTGCCTGTTTTTCCCACCTATTATTTTAATTACATGGCTATTTCTTGCACAGCAGGCTGTGTTTAATGAATGACTACTACATGAAAAGGCTCCTGACGGTTCAACATATCCCCACGCTGCTCTCTGGATTTGCCTATTCTATATGCTACATCTGGCTGGTTTTGAACAACTTGTGTGGTGAGTAGTATTAAACAGTGGAAAATTGACCGAAAAATGTTGCTAATGTGCAATGTTCTGCTCTGACTGTGAGAAGATGATCCCCAGAGCTGGGCTGAGAGCTGCTATTCACGACTGGTCACGCTCCAGATTTGGAGGCAGCACCATATTAATGGGCTCTACCCTCTCCCCCCCCCAAAATGTTACCCCACACAGAGCTGAAGAATAGACAAAATCCCATGGTCTCCCAAGCTGTTCTGGGATCTGTATAGGGAAGTTACCCATCAATTTGGTTCTCAGCAAGCAGAAAATGCCTATATAAATAGCGCTCTGGATTTCAACAATCTGTTGCATATAAAGGATGCTTGGAAATGCTGGGTCTGAGTTTCTTCTCACTTACACTAGTATAAATCAGGAGTAACTCCCCTGAAGACAGTGGAATGATATTCATGTGAAATCGAAATCAGTCCTGGCCTCTAGGCTCTTACATGGACATCTGTTTTTGCTTGTCTAGTTTTTGCCAATGAACTCCTCATCTTAGATCACTTTAAGTGTGCTGCACATTTATCTGCTGCAAACTAGTTGCTTTCTTTTATTAGTTATATCCTGATTCACACTTGGATTAAAGACTTAGATCTGTCAGGGAATGTTTAAATGTGGCAGTCTCTTTGATCTTTAACAATAATAGTAATGTTTCTGGGAACAATTATGTTCTTGGAAATTGCAGTGCTCTGGTAGGTCAGAGCACTATGTTGAGTGGCCACATTTACTTTTGCTTGAGTCATTTTCTGTTTAGCTGGGGATTTCAAAACCACCAACTACTGATAGTTATTTTTATTCTGAATCAAAGAAAGAATAAAAGTGTCCTCTTTCCCCAATGATAGTGTTGCTACTCCTGGGAACAGTCTTGGGTTATAAGATTCCCAACTTCAGAAGACTTTGATTTCATAGCTGGGGGGGGGGGGGGGGAGGGGAAAGAAGGGCGAGATTTCTGTGATCTCCTTCATTGCTAAACTCATGACACATTTTGGAGACATATGAATGCCCTAATTTTTCCTGCATTGGAGAAAGCCCAAGGACAGCAAATCTGGAGATGACCATCTCTCCAGTGGCTTGGCCATTCGTTACAATCAAAGCTGTGGGAGTTTGGAAAGGCGAGGACCTGACCGGAGGCCAAAGCCAGCAGTCTGTTTTCTTTTATTACATGATACTGTAATTCAGTCCTTGCTCGAGCTATATTTCAATCAGTTAACTAGTGATTATCAATCATGACTGACTTGAGCACACTCAAACACACTGAAATAAGTTAGCCTACTCCTGAGAAGTCTGCTAGGGCTGAAGTTTTAACATCTGTTTAGTTAGGTTTCAGCTATAAGCAGCCTGATGCCACATAATGAGTCAAGGGAGTGAATCAAGGAAGTGAATCAACACTGAACTGGGTTTCACAAGAGTTGAGAAGAGTGAATTCAGAAAGACCTCCATTGTCTGAGCCTTTTGTGCGTAGCTCCAGCTGGCTCTAATCTTTAAATATTTACCTTGCTCTATTGTTCAGATATAATTTACACACTTTAGACTAATTCACTGATAGAATGTGCAGCCTTTACCAAAGTTTTAGCGAGTTTAATCTGCAAAAACTGAAATGCACCCAAAAGAGTATAGTTCTGGGTTATTCATGTTCATTAAAAGCCATCAGCCATCCACAACTAGGGAGTTCAGTGACAAATAAGAATTGCTGGTTTAAAATGCCAGATTACTATTATTTTATATACAGCACCAGAAATATGCATGACTTTACAAGACGATAAGCATCCTGCCTTGAAGAATTTACAGTTTAAAAGAGAAATCACAGCTCACAGGTTAATGATCACACAGGAGCGTGGAGGTTGGTACTGTTGCCATGGCACAGAAGACCAACATTTTCAAGTGTCCAGTGATTTGGAGCATCTCCATTTTTGGAAACCCAGCAGGAGCCTTGAACCTGATTTTCAGAGGTACTGAGCAGGGGCAGGACCTCTTAACTAAAATTTGAGTAGCTCTTCTGAGAAGAAATTTGATGTAGGAGAAGGTTGCGTAGTGTCTCAGGAAAAGTTTAAAAGTGCAATGGTTGATATTATGTAAAAGTGATCCGAAAAAAAGAAAAGAAACCAAGCTCTGAAATCATTAAAGATGTAGAGGCAGATACTGAAATCAATGCTCTCTGCAAGAACTCAGAAGCACACTCTAGTTCACAACTGAAAACATACATTTTCTAATTTGCTTTGCAAGTGTGGGCTTCTTTTGACTAGTGCACATGCCCCCTCTAGTGTCCACGACACAACCCGGTTACAAAAACATGAATCAAGTCACAAATAAATGAGACAACCCCAGTCGACACACAGGGCTTTTATTTATTGCTGTCTGGGCCCACAAGCTCTGCTGCTGCAGCATTTACAGCTTCACAGACTTCCCCTCTTGCAGCAGGAATTCTGAGTAAGACCAGTGTGGTTCAATATTCCAGCTTCTTCGGGGGGGCAGTGAAATCCACTGCTTCTGCAGCGGAAGAGCACTTCTGGGCCACGGAGACGTGACCGAGAAACAATGGGCCGAATGCTGATTCCACCTGTAAATCTCCAGTAACTTCTTTGTGTTTAGAATCAGAGAGGTAGCCGGGTTAGTCTGGAATAGCAGAGGTAACAGTCCTGTGGCACCTTAAAGACTAACTATAAAGTTTTGAAGCATAAGCTTTCGTGGGCTAATACCCACTTCATCGGATCCGACGAAGTGGGTATTAGCCCACGAAAGCTTATGCTTCAATTCTTTGTGTAAATCCACAGTGACACCAGTGGAGCCAGTGAAGGGATGTATAGAATGAATAGAAATGGGATAATAATTCTGGCCCTTGGAGGGTGACCATTGGGATGGGGTGGGGGGAGTAATAGGAGCCTATATAAGAAAAAGACCCCAACTCAGGACTGGTCCTATAACATCGGGACAGCTGGTCCCCCCAGGCTGTGGGAGGGGGATCCCATTCATGAGGACAGATTCCTTCTTAAGGAGCCATTAGTCAAGAGTCAGGCACTTTGCATCAGAACTAGGATCCCTCTGGTGCCCTGAAGCTAAATCCCCCCCCTGGAGCTTCCACCGCCCAGGGGGCGTGTCCCTTCCTCAGTGAGGGGACCCACCCATTCTTAGCCACGCCCCTAAAACCATAAAGGGGGGGAAATCTCGCGAGATCTAAGTTCTTTCCCGGGCGCTGTCTCGCGAGATGGGGCCCCCCCTCGAAGCTCCTCTCGCGAGACTTGTGCCGGAAGGCCGGTTGCCGGGGATACCCTCGCGGGGCTTGGCGGCCCAACTCTCGCGCGGCCGGGTTGGCGCCGGGCCGGCCGCCGTCATGGCCGCCGCGGAGGGCAGGCTGGGGGCGGAGGGCAGGCTGGGGGCGGAGGGCCGGGCCAGCCTGGCCGCCTTCCTGCTCGGGGCGTCGGTGGCGGCGCTGCCGCTGCTGCTCTCGGCGCCCCCCGCGCTGCTGGCCGGGCCCGGGCTCCAGGGCCGCGCGGCGCTGGCCCTGCACGTGGCGGGGATCAACGCGCTGCTGCTGCTGCTCTACCGGCCGCCGCTCTACAAGGTACGGGCCGGGGGGTGGCGGGGGGAGCGGGCCGCGGGGCCTCGGGGGCCGGGAGCTGCTGGAACATGGGTTTGTGTTTCCTGGTCCGCTGCAGGTCGCGATCCGGGCCTGCTTCCTGGGCTTCGCCTTCGGCTGCGGGGTGCTGCTGAGCGCGGGGCAGTCGTCGTGGAGGCGCTTCGGCTGGTAAGAACGGGCCGTGTGAAGGGCGGGGGAGGGTCCCGAGCGTGCTCCGCGCTTGGAGACTTGTGCTGAACAAGCCTGAGCCCGGCTGGGCCCAGCTATCGTCATGTAGCGCGGGCGACTGCATCAGGAAACCTGTCACTGGTCGGGCTCTGAGAAGAAAGCCAAAGATGGAATGGGCCATGCATGTCTAATCCCCCCCCCCACACACCCCCACCCCGCAACCCAGTGAAGGCTGAGGGACACTACAAGTGAAATAGATGCCGTCAAAGCAGTGGCCAAGAGCTGAGAGTATCCTCTTGCTAGAAATTAGAGATGGAAATATGTAACATTTGATTATCTAGCTGCAGGATTGGCCGGCTTTGTAGAATTATTACAGTCTCTACCTGCTGCTCTGATCTGTTTGACTTGCATTAGATATAATTGTATGACCAATGCCTCGAAACATCCATTTCCTCCTAAATGAAAGTCTTAAGTTTTGTTTTTAATATATATGTGTACATAACCTTATACAAATTAAATGTTTGTTCCTAACACATGTGAATAAATAGTGGAGAATAAGGGTTGCAGAATTCTAGTTATGTTGTGAACAGTCAACAGAGTACCATGAATTTCAAAATGTAGGATTCCACAAATAAACACAGCAAAACATAACTGGACTTAAAATACATTAAGTTCAGCTTAAATTCAGTGGGTTTCTTCTTTTCTAGGTATATGTGTTCCTTGTCATTGTTCCATTATTCTGAGTATTTGGTGACAGCGATCAATAATCCCAGAAGTTTGTCCTTGGACTCTTTTCTCCTAAACCACAGTTTTGAGTATAATCTAGCTGCTCTCTCTTCTTGGATAGAGTTCACAGTTGAAAAAATCATTTATCCAGGTCAGTAGTTTTATTTGAGGTTTTTGGGTAAGTTTTTAAAGAGAATAGCAATTGCACATGGGTGAATATAGGCTGTATGTCACATGAGGAGACTGCGTAGGCAGCACTTCTAAAGCAATTCATAATGGGAGAAAAATTCCTAGGTCTAAATTATTCTCATGCATTTGCTAGGTGAAGTCTTTTCCCCACTGAAGTCAAAGGGTTTTCTGCCACTGACTTAAGCAGCACCAGCATTTTCATGCCTTGTGTATAGGCATTACTCAGCACGTTGTTTAAGTACATTTTATGTGGGATTCTAATAAAGCATGGTAAAGGATGAAACCTGGCACTTATACTGTTAGGCTTGATTAGTTACATCTAGTTATTTTGTGTCAGAGTGTCTAAGGAGAAGAGATTCTTGGAGAATACTGACAGTTATCTTATTCCCAAACACTTTGCATGCTGTATTGACTCTTGAAATGGAGGATAATTTGTTAGGCAATCTGGAATACCAATGAAATGTTTGGCTTTCTGTTAAAAAGAGTTTGAAGAGGAGATATCTTGCTGACTGGATTTTGTTAGTGCTCAAGCAAGATTCATGTTTCCAATAATTATCAATTATTTTGGGATTGTTTGTCATTTTAGACACACGTTTTAAAACCAGTTTTCTGGAATGGGAGTATTATTTATGGCTTCCCAACTGCCAGTATCCTATGTGAGAACAAAGAGGGTTGAATATGGCTTCATCTGTGCTGCTCTTGAAGTCTGGTAGAGTGCATTTGCTTTCCTCTGAGGATGGAGCACATCTACTTAACCCCATCCAACCTGTGGAAACAACAAGAGGCAGTGCTCAGTTCCAGGGTTAGATTCTCTTTGTAGCTGTGTATTCCGACCACTCTGCTTTTACATTTAGATTCACCTGGAAGAGTTAAGACACAGTGCTGCCTTGTCAGTAGAGCTGGTGAAGAGTAAATAGTGTATCAAACTTTTGTTCAAATGTTTTGTTTAATTTTTATAGACTAAAATTGTACAACACACACACTGCATTTGTTGTATGTTGTCTTAAAACAAGAGCATGCCCATCAATCTCTTGGGGGTAGTATATAATAATTTTGGGGCTTTGATCTGGATTCATCAGGTTAGGTTAATGAATTTTGAAGGTGTTCTCTCCCTATCCTAGACCTCTAACCCTACACTTCCTTTTTTACCTGCAATAAAAGAGTGAACTTTTAAAACATGTTGTGACCAGTACTTATTCACTTGCAGAAATGAAGCAAATCACCTGGCTCAGTACAGTAGGGTTATTGATGGTGATCTTTGGGGATTGTCTGAGGAAAGCTGCCATGCTCACAGCTGGCTCCAACTTCAACCATATTGTTCAGAATGAGAAATCGGATACTCATACTTTGGTGACAAGTGGGGTGTATGGGTGGTTCCGGCACCCGTCTTACGTAGGATGGTTTTACTGGAGTATTGGAACACAGGTATTGTATAAAATACGCTTAGCTATCTTGATCTTCTAGTTTTTCTTAATACTGCCCAGAGCCTGTACCTAATTTATGTAGCAGGTGATCAACTGTAGGAGTCCCTGGTATGGATTTTGACACATTCTGTCTTCCACCAGCACACTTTTAGCTGTGAGTCATGAAACTGCTGGCCTCTGAACTCTCCATCATGTGTGATGTTTGGGAAGACCATATCTCCATACTTTTCTGTATGAAATAAGCAGAGGCAATGGAGCGTGGGTTTGAGCTGGAACACTTTCAGAGGTTCCAGGTGTGATCTGCTGCTAGCCATTGGACCTTAAAACTTCCAGGCTGTGTCCAGACCTCCCTTTCATCTTTACTTCCAAAGTGTCTTCCAGTAAGCCATCACACTTGCCTTATTCTTATTGAATATTAATATTGTACAAGACTGACAAGTAAAATTAACCTGTTTGGTGTACATAAAACCCAGGTCAAATACATGTAACCCGCTATAGTACTCTTATAACTTAAAATGTCAGTATATTAGATATTGTATTTAGTTTAGAACAAACCTAGAGTAACAGATATGTCTTGTAGTTGTATGAGCGGTGATGGTGTGTGTGTGTTATCTATTAAAGAAAAAATTATAAATATGCAAAGCCACATATGCATAAGCCTTACAAGCCTGAATTCTCTTAGCAGCAGTATTCTCTTTGGGTCTGGTATTACAATAGAAAGAAATGTTGGTGCTCTTTCTTCATCAGAACTAATTTGGCCTACTTGGGCTAGAATGCAGAGGTATGATTCTTATCAAGAACAAAATTCTAAAAAATTATGAGAATGGGGACCTTTTAAGACTTACTGCAGATATACACTTTGTGGACAACTAATGAAACTTCATTTGTTTTTCAAACAACCAACCAAAAATCTTTCCCAGGGTGAACAGAGTTATGCAAGGCTGAATTGGACTGTAACCACTTGTGTCCTCTTACAGGTCTTACTCTGTAATCCCGTCTGTGTTGTTGGCTACACGTTAGCATCCTGGAGATTCTTCAGAGAGCGAATAGAAGAGGAGGAGTTTACGTTAATTCACTTCTTTGGAGTGGAGTACCTGGAGTATAAAAAGAAAGTGCCATCAGGTCTGCCTTTTATCAAGGGAGTTAAAGTGGAACTGTAACACATGAAAAATCAGACTGACTGAGCGAACATCCAGCTCCAGGTGGCATACAGAAAGGAACTATGCATAGCACTATGCTTTAGTAGTAGCCAGTCTTTGTTTACTGGTCATCCCCTGGAGACTCATTAAAGGCTAGGCAGCTGGAACACCTTGCAAATAAACTAGAAGCTCAATCAAGACGAGTCCTTCCTAGATGCATAGAGGGATCTTCTGGATTATTTAATCTATAGTGATTTTAAAATGAAGCATAATACTGGTGAAAAGATGGTTCACTCTACCTACAACAGCTGAGTTGTACTGAAATGCGTTAACAGATTCCGTTGAAGAATGAGCTATGCACTTCTTAGTAACTACCGTTGTACTAGATGGGTGTTGCTTGGAAGCTCATATTTTTATGGTGAAACTTTAAAATTAAAGCTTTTTGCTCATAAAAAGAGTTAAACAGCACAGCTTTAACCTTCCTGGAGCTGACTCGACAAGACTGCAGTGTGTGGAACTCCCACTGGAGTCAGTGTGGTAATGTCCTGCTTGGAGGGCCTTCAGAACCCAGCCATTTCTCTGTCTTTTAAATGCATGAATTTACATACCGTTGTGGGGATATGCTTACCTGAAAGACTGACAGTGCGGCAGAAAGCACTGTCTCCTAATACAGTGTTAATAGTGGGCTCGTTCAATATTCAAACGTTCTTAAATCACAAATTATCTTCCATTAAACATAATGAAAGCTCAGACTGAAAACTTAACTCAATTGTTGTGTCCGTCAGTTACCTTTGGTGGTTTGTGCCTGCTAAACCCAGTGTTGAGTTCAATCCTTAAGGGGGGCATTTAGGGATATGGGGTAAAAATCTGTTAGCTAATGTAATTGGGGATTGGTTCTGCTTTGAGCAGAGGATTGGACTAGATGAGCTCCTGAGGTCCCTTCTAACCCTGATATTCTATGATATGCTTTCTATTCTAGTGCCATGAATTTGTTTCATTATCGTTTTGTCATTTTGCCATAGTCCCCTTGTCAAGAGTCTGTCCTGTCTAATCATAAACTGCTTCTGTTAAGACAGTTTTCAAAATCATGCTGCATTCTATCCTATTTAAATAAATTTAGTTGTTAGCTCTTTCTTTACTGGTAGTTCACTCATGAAAATAAGCTTAATTCAGAGAAATCACAAGGTTGTTCCTGTTTTTGTGAAATGCAGAGAGAACAATAGCTGGCAGACTTCAGAATGCCTTAGGCGATAAGATTCTTGCTTAGTTCTAGAATGTCTTGGATGTTTCATCTGTACGGGAAACACTTCCAGAAAATATGCTAATGTAGGAAAATATTTTTCTGATTAACTGGTGATATTCTAAATATTCACCATTCTGGAAATGATTTGTATTCAGGTTTTGTGGTATAATTTATTTTCTGTTACTATATACCAAAGAAGTTCACTGTTTCCTTGATTCTAGATAGACTTCCTTGCTGGAATGAGAATTGTATGCTCAGAAGTAATGGCTTGGATTGAAGTATTCCTTTAGGGAAGGCACTGTAACATAGTTCAGGAAATAGAGCACTGGCAGAAGCTGCATTTGTAGAGATGTTGCCAACTTCTGTTGGGTTGTATTTCAGTAGAGTTCTTTTGTGGTGTAGGTGACTATAGCGGTAGTTTTGGAATGCTTATGTTTACAATTGAAATACCACTGGGAACACACTTGGATATTAAAATGAGGCATGTACCAAACAAGTTGGACGTCAGATTCCATAGACCTGCATAAGAAAGAATGTAGGGACAAATTGTTAATCTCTTCTCTCTCCCATCACGTAAAAGCCTTTTCCTACTCAAGTTATGCCTTCAAATTTCAAGGCACTTGCTGCATTGAATTCCACTTAAAATACCCAGAGTGACATTAAATCGCCTACTGAATGTTGCTTGAAAAAAGGGATATGGAACTTCAGCAGGGCTGTATTTGGTAATGTCTTTCCTCTGCATAATTATTTGTAAGGACTTGATTCCTGTTCAGATTGCTTTTCCTTTGCAATAGAAGTGCCTCCGATGTACTTCTGAAAGAGTTATACATTTTGCTATCTGTCTGTAGCCAACATACCTCAGAAGAAATCTCAAACCAGTTAAAATCTTAATACAAACAAGGATTTTTAACTGTGCTTAAGATGTATAAATGTTTTATAACTAAACCTACTATTGATAATGATACTGACCTTCTTTTTAAAGCACTTTGACACTGAGAGTTGGAAGGCATGGTACTAGGAGCTGGCGGTGTAATGTCCCCTTTTCGTGTACACGTACTAGTGGTTGCTCTATGAGAGCTAATGCAAGTATAAATAGCTGTGTAGTCTCAGTAGCATGAGTAGCAGCAATGGAGGTATGTTTGAGCCATGCAGAGTACAAATCTGCCTGGAACTGGTCAGTACGTACTCTGCACTACTCTTGCCACTGTGACTACACGGCTATTTGTACGTGTGATAGCGCTCATCAAGCTACCATTAATATGTGTATGTGAGCAGGGGATCTCACTTGTAGTATAGGCTTGGCAATAGTACCTAGCACGCATGGGCTAATTAGAATTCACCTGACTCAAGAACAGAGAAATTACACACTGATCACAAAATGACCCAGTAGAGTAAACTTAAAAAGATGCTCTGGAGTATGGGGTTTGTTTTGCCAGGTAGTGAAAAAAATATACTAGAGACTTGGTTTATTACATGAATAAATCATTTGTTAGGTCAAACTATTAGAGCAATACAAGTGCAAAACTACTTGCTTAATTGTGTGGTATGTGAGATACTGTGGGTCAAATAACCCTAAACATTTCATGCTGCATTACTACTCTAGTGTTATTGTCAGAGACTTGAGCTCACATTATCTTT
This sequence comes from Sternotherus odoratus, assembly GCA_032164245.1. Lineage (NCBI taxonomy): Eukaryota > Metazoa > Chordata > Testudines > Kinosternidae > Sternotherus > Sternotherus odoratus. The sequence goes on from JAVMKO010000018.1 coordinate 1,420,844, forward strand.
CTCACACTGCTGTTTGAGATCCCTAGTTAGGAAAAAATCTGCTGTTCACCACAGAAGTCTGTATATATCTGCAACTGCTGGAGAACTTTATCAGCAGGAAAGTTGGCTAGATTTCATGGGTCTTTCCTCTTGTGTGAACCAGTCATTGTTCACAGTGAGACTTTCGTTCTCTGGTCAATTTTTGTTCTTGATTTTGTTGTGGCCACAAAGCAAACAATCCAGTACTTAAGCTCTGAACTTGTGGATTGGATATTGGCTCCTAGCTGCTGAAATTTACCACTTTAAACTATTTAGTTAACTTAGTGTGATGGAGGGCTATTTAATGAATTAAATTCATCTTATTCTTTTATTGGCACTTGTTTGGAAGGGTTATTGTCTTCATAAATGGTATGCTTTACATCATTTCACTTGCCTGGGATAGCAGTTTGCTCAATATTCTGCTTGTAGCACAGAGTAAGTGTTCTTTGAGGATCAGGATAAAACTTTCAATAATAGCACTTTCTTACTGCCTGTAGTAGCTTCTGATCTCACTGTCTTTATTTTATTTGGTAATTTGTCATTGGATTAGAATATGCGGAGGAAATCATCTTCTGCCTTGAAAACACTTTAACATTCCTGATGCAATAGCAGAGTGTTACCTTGTTATATCACAAGATGTTTGAAGTCTGTTCATTTTGAAAAAAAAACTGTTTACTAGACTCACTTCACAATCTATTTGGGCCTGCTGAGACCAACTGTATATTAAACAAATGGAGTAGTTCTACTCCCTTTCTTACATGAAGAAATGTTCATTACAGATATTTAAAGGTTCTTTTCTTTTGCAGATGTTGAGAATTCTTTCCATTTATTGAATAAAACTCTACTTGGTTAAAATAATCTGAAAAGGTGTGGTGATTGTAAGAGAAACATTCTCTTTGAAATTTATCTTCTGAGAAGTTTGCTGGTGGGAGGGTTTTTGTCTCATGCCATCTGGCCATCCCAGAATTCCCTTGTGGGTGTAGTCATGCTGTATTAACTTGCATGAAGTATCAAGAAATGACATTTTATTTTTTCAGATTTTTAATATACAAAGTTGTGTACATCTTGTGTGGGAAAACAAGACTTCTGAAAAGTCTACAGCATAAAAACTCAAGAAAACACTGTTGTCCTACTGATCTCATTACACTAAAGTGCAGAAGTGTTAAACAATTCCTCCCTAAAAATAAACACCCCAAAACCGAGCTTCAAGGCTATGCAAGGTAACTTTCTGAGAAAATATCTACATTTTGCGTTTTACAAAGAATAAATTGTTTAGTAAGCTAAGTTTTTTAATACGTTGTATTCATTGGGGCAGGGAGTTAGGGGTAGAGGGAATAAAACTTGCATAGAGCTAGCTGTTTTCATGCATTTAAAACAAATTGATAGTACAATGTCAAAATTAGGCTTGTTAATACTCCATTTTTCTATGTTCACCACCAAGAGCTTACAGTTTGCTTTGAGCAGCTGAGATAAGAAGGGATTTCAGGTGTGAATATAGCAATATCTGTTTTTTCAAAGTTTCCATGTGAAGGAGAAAGGAGACCAATTCCAATAACAAGTGACTAACCTGATGGGGGCCCACTGAAGAGTTCTGACTCAGTAGATACTGGACTTCTTTGCTGAATAGAGGTTTGAATGTACTGATGCAGAAAAATACAGCATAACATTGTTGAAAATACACAAACCCCAAAGAAATTGGCCTGGGAAATCAGCCCCATAACTAATTCAAAACCATCTGGTAATGTAATGAGAACAGTATTTACATTCACTGAATTGGTGAAGCCTTAGTCTGCATTTCAAGACTCAATTTCATCAAACTAAATTTGGAAATGCTGGTCCTCCCCATCTTGTCAAGTCTTTATTTCAATGGAGAGATTCTCTGTAACATACCAGCCTGACTCAACCATAAATGTACTTGAGGAACTCCTGTTTTAGTCTTTTGTTTGCATATATGAAATGCAAAGCTGTGTAGCTTCTTGGCACTCCGCCTTGCCTAAGTTGCAAAATCTTTCTGGCTGGGACTCTCTGTCCCACCTTTCTGTTTGGGTCTGTAAGTGTCTTTCAGTAGGGGATCCTCAGTGATAATGTTCAGCATTCGGTTGTCCACTTTGGGCTCCCTGTTGTCTTCCAGGCTTCTTGTCAAGTCGTTCCTAGAGCAGAAAAGGCACCTTGACTAAATCACAAAAAGATCTAATTGTCAGATGGCCTGAATATTTTATTAGCAAACTCTTCTTTAGAAGAGAGATTCTAGGCAGTCTACTGCTGGCATGGGCAATAGTTGCTGTGTAATAGTTTTATTCTTACACTTTCCACATTTGCTGTATTTTGTGTAGCAAAATTGCAACAGCACAAATCACATGAACTTTTAAAAAAAAAAAAAATCAGAAAGTTCCAGTTCTTCATGCAGTATGTAAAATGCTGCAAGTCTGCATGGGATGACAGATTGATCCTTAATTGGGTCACTTCACTGATTAAACCAGGCTCCACTTACTGTGGTTTTCTAGCCCTTAACCCCAGCCATTAACACGTGGCACCTGGCTACAGCCAGGACTGCATGGAGTTCCACAAACAATGAAGGAAGCCTCACCAAGCTCCTCTGAGGTACATTTAAGAGACTCAAGGGCCCATGTCACCTGCTGCTGCTATACACTCTCCTCTGAGGTGGAGTGCAATTGCTGCTGGATTGAAGGGCAGCACTGCAATGGGCTTTTAGTGGCTCTCTTCCATCTCCCCCATGTTTCCCCTCAGTTGTCGCAATGTAGTGGTGGACAACAGGCTCTTTGGATATGTTACTTTCCGCTCATGTAGTAATCCCCTTCCTGGTTCTCTCCACCAAATGTTTCTAACAATTAGTGTATTTAAACACTAATATCTCAGGATTCTGTAACTCTCCGGGTTTTATTTAGCACCCATTGCTTCAGCTGCAGCTTCTAAGACCTGAGACTGTCTTTAGAAACAAACTCTTGGTTTAAATATTACTGAAGATGTTTTTCTTTCCCTTTGTCTCTTGTAATTGGATGCTGAGTTAATTCTGTTTAGATACTGTCCTGTGTTTCTGTAACTTTGAAACTTAACAGAAAAACAAACTTAGGGAAGAATCAGAGAGGTAGCCATATTAGTCTGGAATAGCAGAGGTAACAAAGTCCTGTGGCACCTTAAAGACTAACTATAAAGTTTTGAAGCATAAGCTTTCGTGGGCTAATACCCACTTTGTCCGATGCAAGCAGTGGAATCTGACGAAGTGGGTATTCGCCCATGAAAGCTTATGCTTCAAAACTTTATAGTTAGTCTTTAAGGTGCCACAAAACTTAGGGAAGGCACTGAAGAACTGTGGAGTAGGGTCAACAAGTAAATTTCTTCAGCTGGAATTTAGCTAGGATTCAGTCTGGCCTAAAAAACCAAAAACCACCACCACCTCTCCCTTTCCCAGGGAGCCTACCTTTGCTGCAAAGTGAATGGCAATTGTTAATGACCACATTATTCAGTGGGTGCCCCCGACAGTGACTAATACTACCTGCAGCACTAAGCTGCTCTGGAAGTCTTTCATTTGTATTTCCTAACTTCAGTGTTTTAGTTGACAGTTTTACATGGAAAAGAATGACTAGCTAATGTCAGTGGTTTGACTTATTTTGGGATCAAGTATTCAGATAAGCCATCAGCATTCGAACCATTCCACCCCATTCTCTACCTGTGTGTTGTGTCGCTGGGCACTGTGCTATCGTTGTCAATTTTGAGCAGATTCTCTGTCTGGTCATCCTTCAGTTCCTTGGGTTCTTGCAGTCTAAAGTGAGATGGAAAGCAGAGTGAGCTGCGGCGGTTTTGGTGGCTGTATTTGTAACAGGACACCAGCAGCACTAGAATTGTGAGATTTCAGTCCACAGAACAGATACAATATCAGCGGGGGCAGTACAAGCTTCCCTGTACTGCCTCGCCACTGTGCCTCATCTCGGAAGAAATGGGCTCCCAGGTCACCATGGTGTCCCTGCTGAATGCCAGCAAGCGCACTGGTTATGTTTCTGAACTGTGGCTGGACTGAGACACATGAATCCACCTCAGAGACCCCAAAGCCTCTCTTGGGGAAATGGCTCTGGGCTGTCTTACCTGGGCTCCAGCCGTTCCTTCACCTTCGCTATGGAGCGGACATATGGGGCAATCTGTTTGGTGATGGTTGTCAGGTAGCTGTTTTCCTGTTTCAGCTGCAACAGGTCATGTAATTGTGCTGCATGGAAAGGGAACACATTGTAACAGGACCCAGCAATCCACTGTCTTCCAGGAATTGGGGCGTTTGTCCTGACTTTTAACTTTCAGAGGGTGTTTTTTCACGGATGTCCTAGGAGTTTATGAAGTCATCCAGTATGTCCTCTGACCTCAAGTGTGAGGGGCCTTGTTACATGCTTGTAAACTTTCTGCTAAGCCCCGGACAGATGCTGTAAACCACAACCAACTGAAGCACCAGAGGCTGCCCTCCCCAGCCATCAAGGGGAGAGATTTGCAAAGCTGCTATGCTAGTTAAAGACTTAAATCTCCGAATCGCCAGACTTCCCTCCAGACTCTGCTTTTCAGCTTCTCTTTCTCTGGGCTGACAGGTTGTTTTTTGAATTCTGTGGGTTTTTCTAGTTTGTGTTTCCTGTTCTCTTGCTGCTTCCTGGGCTCTGTCCATAGTGTGGTTTGAAACTGTGTTAGCACCTCTCTTAGCTACTGGGTGGGATTTGCTTGACAGTTACCCATTCTGATTTTCCTTCTCTAACAGAATCTGCTCTGGATGGGTAGAAGAGGGGTTTTTGTTGGACTGGATCATTCTTGCCTTGCCCATCAGCATGGAATGACTGAGAGGCAGAGGACAGCGGGACTGGGGAAGAGAGGTAGAGGAATCTGCATGTGCGGGAAGCGAGACCGATTCCTCTGAGGGACGCGAGGCCTTGCTGTGCTCTGTGTAGCATTCCAGTGCTGGAAGCTCTGGGAGCGGAGAGCAGCAGAGGAGCACAGGCAGACTAAGTTAGCACTGTAACCGCTGTCGCCTCTTAGCAAATGCATGTTAAACAGAGACAGTGAGTTGGGGGAGAACACCTCACACACGGAATCAGTGGGTTAGTGGACAGAACTGTCACAAATACCTTCATAAATTTCCTGCTCATTTGCCACCCTCTGATATGTTTCCTCCCAAATCTGAAACAAAAATAGTGAGCTGGACAGTGTGTTGCAGTGTAGGACTGAAGTATCCTTGGCAGCTAACGAAGATCTCTAGCACTGGACTGAGCCTAATGCTTGCAGTCTAATCTCATTTCACTCCTCCTGCACTGTCCTCTCCCTTCTACCTTCCATGGAGCGGGAAAAACTCTGCTGAGTCCAACGGTCCCTCGCTATTCTCTCTTTATTTAAAGGAAGAGTCGAAATGTGCAAATGCTCTGCAAGGAGATGACTGTGCTGGAAGAACCCTTGATGCCTGCTCTTTATGCGTCCTTCCTACTGCATGTTATCTCCCCGGGCCTGGCATCGGCATGACTCCTCGCTAGTGCCACTGGGCGCTGCTTTTCGGACAGGCTGAGCTCCCAGAGCTATTGGCAGAGGCACTAGAACCCCAGCGCAGGAAACGTACCTCTTCAAACATGCTCCGCATCATTTCCACAGAGGAATATTCCGAGGCAATCTGCACATCCATCTGGAGGGATTTCTGCAGGATCTCACTCATGATCTCGGTCTTGATGAGGGAGTGATGCTTTGTGAGGTCACGATGCAGCTCCTGTACCTGATCCTTCAGGTTCTGAATCTCTGTTTGCAGGGTCTGCATTAGAAATATGAAAGGGGCTGAGTTGCTGTGGCATTTCCCTTTCATCCTGAGGTGACAGGTGGCACAGACTCTGTTAAAGAAGGGGAAGGTATGTGGGAAATCCAATGTCTTTTGATTTTCTTGCTACTGCTATTTTCTCCTGTGGAAATATGATTTTACCATAGGCATGTATATGAGTCTTTGTGACTAGGTCACTGCTGAAGGGACAGAAGGCCTGGCAGTTATAGATGGCACAGACAAACTTTTCTAAGCCAGTGGACTTTGCAGATTCCAAGGCCAGAAGTGAGATCTGTAATACTCCTGTCTGATCTCCTCTATAACATGGGTCATAAAATGTCCCCAGCCCAATCCCTAGAGCAGAGCTTTCAGTACAACATCCAGTCTTGATTTAAAAATGATCAGGGATGGAGAATCCACCACAATCCTTGGTCAGTTGTTTCAATGGCAAATTATTCTGCTAAAAAATTGCCTTATTTCCAGTCTGTCTAGTTTCAACATCCAGTCATTAGACTGTTATACGTTTCTCTGCTAGATTGGAGAACCTATTAAATATTTGTTCCTCATGTAGGTACTAACAGACTGTAATCAAATCACCCCTTAACCTTCTCTCTGTTAAGTTAAACAGATTTACTCCTTAACTCTTCTAGGAAGAGAAGCAGAACCAACTCCGCTGAATTTTCCCTTGTAAGTTCCCATGGCTGGCATGGATGCCCTTATGCATCCCCATTCCATTGGCACCAGCAAATGACCATTTGAATCCTAAACACAGTGACAATGACGCAACCAAAACATTTTTGGCAGGTCTGATACAAGTGAATGTGGCTTTGCAGCACGGCTGGATTTAGCCCAAAGTTTCTAACTTTGAAAAAGATGAAAAAGAAAGGGATAGAGACAAAATGAATGAACTATAGGAGTAAAGGAAGAGAGCAGTTAACTGGAGAACCTGTTCAGCATTCTGCCTTCCTTCACCATCTTTCTTGGCCTCCACTCCCTGGTTCAGGCCTGCCCTGCATCATTATGGGAATTACCCCACATTTTTCTTCAGGTAAGGAAAACGCCTTGGCCAGGAATAGCAGTCTCCTGGTCAGTGGTGAAATCAGGCTGTGTCCTATATCTACCCTCTTCCGGGTACCTACCCGATACATGTTCTCATAGTTGCGACAGTGCTCAGTGAAGGGCGTCTCTCCTCCTTCGACCAGCAGGACCTTGGTGCTGATGTAACGATGCATGGTCGGCTTTCGAACTATGGAGCCTGGGATGGACATCTTATCGCAGGAAGGGGGACAGCCTGGCACTAGCAGCGTCTTGGAGCACTGACCACCTGAGAGCCTTAAGCAGAGAGGGTGAGGTTTTAAACGGTAGATAAGCAGTGCCATCAAATAGCTGCTGTCTCTGAAATGGCCGTTTAGAAGAAGCAAACTAGAAAGTGCCTCCATCTGCCTCATAGTGTGAAATAAGCATCCTCTGACCTGTCTGACTTCCGTGTCCAGTCTGTACTGGAAGCCAGGCAATCTCCTCTTTGGACATAGTTTAGTAAAGTTTGTGAAAGAGAAACCAGCGCCTCCTTGGGAGAGCTTTCCTTAGGGCAGGACAAGGCTAGCAGGTCATCATTCTATGTGACTGTCACTCCTTCCACCGGGCAATTAGAAGATTCTAAGATCACAGCTGCCCTTTGCTGGGAAAGATACAGCAGCAGTGAAAGAAGAGGCCAAAAGTGGAAGAATTCCTGCCTTATCCGTGCTCTTTTACTCTTGTATTAACTGTGTTTATAAAAGGCGGATCCTAACGGCTAGAAAATCAGATTTCAAGTTTCATTTCTGACGGTCACTCTCAGGAAGCTCATTGTCTCTGTGGGGAACTGATCACATTCGGCGTCAGCAGTTCTGACAGGAAAGCAGCAAAATCACCACCTCTAATGAGGTAACATCATCAGTGCGAATCCTGGTACAATGTTTTATTTAAAAAGACCCAGGCCTAGATCCTGTCCCTATCCTGCAGTAACAGCACTGGGCCGCATGAGCACTTCACCTGGCTAGTGCTTCATCTGATATGTTCTCGTTCTAGTCCCTGCTCATCTGATTGAGATTTACAATAACGGAAACTGCCCGGAGAGTCTATACCATGTAACGATGGTCCCTGCAAGGAAATCCCAGTACAGGAGGGTGGTCATGATCCCGTGGTATTCAGACTTCCTGTTCCAGTGCTGTAGTGAAGTTGTTCTGTACGTCAGTTCTATCTGATTTCTTCGGAGTCCGTCTAACTTTATGACGACTACACCTTTGTATGTAAAGCCAGTAACTGAGGAATAGTTCTAGACCCAGGGGTGTCTGAGGCTGTGCAGAGTGGAAATACAAAGCAGTAGAAATACCCAGTGAGAACCAATCTCAACCCAGAATGACAAACACACACCTCATTAGGTACGGATTCTCTTGTGTTGTATCAAGTGCCACCTGGGTCTGTCTCTTTCATCCAATGTATCAGCAAGAATGTCAGAGTCACAAAATCCCGATTCTTGACCCCTTGGTACAGAATCCCTGTGTCGAATACACTGAAAACATCTTGCTCCATGCACACTGTACATTTATTGACCTCTGTTGATGGCCAAAAGAAACAGTTCTTCCAGGGAGCTGCAACTAGGCTCTGACAGCCAGATCCAAGGAGACAAGAATGCAAGTTTCTGCAAAATATCTCTCTGAGTAGATGAATTTACTGAGCTGTAAAGTGACTTGAAGTTGAAAATTGCCAACTATTCTAGTTAAAGAAACAATATTTGGACAAGCAAACAAAATATACTCACAGCAAGATTTAGCATTTCATCTGCTGTCTAATGACAATCAAACTCTTCAATGGGAAGCACTTCCTATAAAGCAAGGTATTGCTGCTACTTGCATTCAGGCTCTTCCCGCACAGTCCTACACCCAACAGCTGCTACCACCGTTCCATACGTTATGTAATGAATCAAGTCTCCTGCTAGAATCAACACTCACTGATCAGAGGAGGCAGCCGGACACCCACTCTGCAGCTCTTGCTGGGTTCCTGTCGCCCAGATCCCCGCTCCCCTTCAGAGTCCAAGTTGTGTGAAAGGCAGCCCATTATATGTACCTTTGACAAGGAAAGGGCGCTCTGAAGTCCCTGGCACAATGATTAGTTTCCCTGAACTGTAGAATCCACTTGGAAACCAGCAGAGATCCCCATGTCACAATAAGAAACTGTCCCGTTTGCAGGACGAGCAGCTGGGGCAGCGTGGCAGGGCCTAGGCTGCCTGTGACATCAATTGGCCTAAATATATCCAGTGCAAGGGAACTGTGTGCTGGAGAGTTCTTTGAAATTCTGATAAAAATAGTAGCAGACCAACAGGCTGCTCTGGGGGGCCTCCGCTGAAACCCGCCACTCAGGTGAGCCAGGCCCAAAGGCAGGCAGCCTGTCAGGAGTGGGACGTGGGCTGGAGTTGGCAGAGCGCAGAGAGAGGCCCTGAAAGCTCACTCCCTGGACAGCCCCAGAGCAGCTATTCAACCAGGTGAGTGCGCGCGCCACTGTCAAGATCATGAACAGCCTGGGGTGCCTCATGTTCACAGCACTGTGCAAGCCCCCTTCCCACAGCCCTGCGAGTGGGCAGTAGGATCCACCTGCATTTCCCAGGTGGACAAGGTACAGCCCAGGCAGGCTGGAGGAAGGTGGTGGCCATCGTAGCAGCCGGATGCCCTTGTTAACCACGCTGCATTCAGCGACTTGGTGCAGAGGGAAGGGGCTTGTCTGTGCTCACGCTAACGCTAGGCAGAGAGAGAGCAAAAGTCCTCCAGAGACTTGCACGGAGAGGCGGAGGCTATGAGAGGAGACGTTAATGGCACCCTGTCAATAACTACAGGGGCGTCTGCAGTCCCTGAGCCACCCTGAACCAAACAAGCAGTGTTGCTCGTTTCTCAAGGCGTGGCCCTTGTTTGTGTGTTAGTGGCAATGAATATCTCCCACATGAATATCTGTACTGTGGTGTCATCTCCACGTAGGCAGCAAACTGCTGTAGGTGGGAGGCAGAGTGCTCTTGCAGCTGGAGCACAGCAATAGAGCCAGGAGGCCCTGCCTCTAAAGCTGTCTTGGCAATGTACTCAGGGTGGCCTTTGGATCACTCCCCCCCCCCCCATGCCTCAGTTCTGCAGCTGTGAAATGGGCACAGCGGGGTTCCAAGAAGTGATTAAGGAACAGTGAGAGCTTTGGATAAGGGGGGATCAATATCCTCATGCAGGATGACTAGACACATCAGCCTGTTACTGGAGACGAGGTAACAGGCTGATGTGTCTAGTTACAATGAACGTCCTTTCAGTTATTCCAAACGATTTGTTGTACCCCACCACTGGCACCAGTTACACTCTGAAATCAGTAGTGCTGGGCTCACGGTTTGTATGGATTAAAACAGGGAAGGCTTTGCCAGTGATTATTATAATGGAGGAAATTCTTGGGAACACGTCTTGCTTTCCTCCCAGACTTTGGTGATGTGAAGTAGTGAGATTTACCCATACGCGAAGGACGGCAGTGGTCGAGAATGGATACGTGCTGTCTGTCTTCTGTCACTCGCCAGTGTGTGCAGGGAGAAGGTGGGGTGTATGGGGAGGAATTTCTGGCTGTTTTTCATGAAAGTTGCTGTTAAACCAATCACTTGTCTGTGGACCTGCTTCAGCCTGCACCCCTTGCTGTGCGGTAAGGAGGAACCCACCTTCATGAGTTCATCCTATCTGGCCAGACTATCTCCTGCCAAACACGGGCACGCAGCTCCTCTCGTGCTCCAAACCCTGGTTTCCAGGAATTGCCAGTTCAAGCCCCTGTGCCTATTCCTGACATTAACCAGCACAGCTGTTCTGGATTGTCCCTAGGACACCTCTGATCATGACCGTGTCAAGGGCAGCTCCCTGCAAAGGTGGAGCTATGAGGAAGCATCCGAGCATTTCAGACCAATGCACTAGGCTGGGTTTTACATTTAAAATAAACAGCCGCCGGTGGCTGGAGTAACATGGGAGCGAGGTGCTCCGGCAGAGCCAGGCGTGGGGAATTTGCACGGGGCTTGCTCACAATACACCTGCTTGGAGCTCTTGCTGTTAGTCTGTTCCTTGCAGGAGAACTAACCTCTAAGACAGGTCGGCACCTTTCAGAAGTGTTGTGCCAAGTCTTCATTTATTCACTCTCATTTAAGGTTTTGCCTGCCGGTAACACATTTTAACGTTTTTAGAAGGTCTCTTTCTATAGGTTTATAATATAGAATTAAACTATTGTCGTATGTAAAGTAAATCAGGTTTTTAAAATGTTTAAGAAGCTTCATTTAAAACTCAATTAAAATGCAGAGCCCCCCAGACCGGTGGCCAGGAGCCAGGCAGTGTGAGTGGCACTGAAAATCATCTCGCATGCCACCTTTGCTCTAAGATGTGCTGGTCCCTTAATGCCAAGGTAGAAACAGAACGGGCATGTTTGAATGGTAATTCGGCAGACACAACAGTCTCAAATTGCTGGCCCTCTCTCTGCTTTGTATTTGATCCACAGTGATGGCTTGTTACTCTGTAGACTGTTTGGCTCTTCCAGGTCACTTCTCATCTGGTCGTTCCGTGCCTGGGTGGTCTTTGGGGGAGGGATGACTTTTCAAAATGTAACAAACCAAATATTCCAAACCAGCCCACAAGAGCACTGTGGAAGGAGGCTGCTCCCTGTGAGTCTGATCAGTGACGTCTCTGAACGTGGGCGGACTGGTGAATTAGTGTGAGAGAGATTCACACCCCATGTACAAATACATCCCATACCAACATCTTCAAAAGACAACTGTAACCAGGCACCTTTCGCTCCCGTCCCCAGGAAGTCTAGGTGATTTTGGAAGAATTGCACCAGATGGCACCGCTAGTCCTACTGTCTGCTGGAGCCGCAAAGGTGTCATTGCTCCTGGAGAGCACCCTGATTTACTGCCCAGCAGTGTCTATATTTCTGATCAGACAACTCGTCAGCCTGAAATCAAAGGCAGCTGGAAGAATGACAAGGGATGGCTGAGTGTTTACAAGTCTATCCCAAATAGCCCAACAAACTATGCCTCCAATACCTGTTGTTTTCCTCTCCCTCACTGAGGATGTAGCTGAGAAATAGAGCATCTTACATGTTTCCATTGCTAATCCCTGGTCCAATGCCCGCTCCGCTCACCACCACAGACCGGCGTGGATTCAGCAGCAGCAGTGGCTCCAAGCAATGGGCAAACTCAGCCCTGTACTCAGTGTTTATCTGCAGGGGGCCAAACGGAGTCAGATTAGAACATCTGGCAGGCAGGCAGGCATACCCGGCTGGATTCTGTTCCTTCAGGGAATAGTCTCTTGCTCAGAAACCATAAAATGCAGTGAGACAGCCCCTGAACTAGCCACTATAGGACACTATGTTCTGTCTGAGAACCAGCCAATTCTACCCTTGCTGGGGGAGGAGTTTCCTCCATGCAAGGAGGAATGAAACACGCTTTGGGAGCAGGAAATAACCATCCAGTCTGTGCTGCCTTGGCTTATCCCTGGGGCAGCGATTGTGCTGCCAGGCTGTGTGTGTAAGATGATGGGCATGCTGAAAGCGCTGTGGCCGTGAGGCAGCATGGAGCTGGGGAAGTAACAGCAGCAGTAACTCTGGTGTCTTGGACATTTGGAGGTGAACTGGAGGCAGGTTGAGGACAGGGCCCCAAAACCGCCATGAGACGGTTGTATTCAATTCCAGAATGTGGGACTCAGGAGACAACAGAGCCTGTCAGTTGGGAGGAACGGGCTTACCTTGCTCGTCTGCGTAGGTCTCAAGCGATGTGGAAGTTTGACTATTTTCTGGAGCCTCTCCATTAGTTGCTGAAATTAAGCAGAGTATTTTGCGTTACAGCTTTCAGCTCTGTGCCTTTTGGCCCCAGTCCTGGAGGCTGAGCTTTCAGACATGCTGGGAGCCCACATCATCCTGTGTGCACCCCAGAGCACCTGTGACCCACATGGTCCTGTGTGCACCCCAGAGCACCTGTGACCCACATGGTCCTGTGTGCACCCCAGAGCACCTGTGGAGCTACAAGGTGGATGGTGAGGGGCTTTTTGCTCAGCTTTGCAAAAGGTCTTTGGGGATAAGGGAGTGTTCCAGGGCCTTGAGTCAGAGGCAGGTGCATGTGTCTGCACTTCTGAGTCTCTCTGGCCTGGAAGCCTTGTAGAGAACTTGCTGGCTCCTGACTTTGCTGTATTTCTGCTTTCTGGCTGAGTTGACACCAAAGTGCATTGAGTGTGAAAATAACCCCCAAAGTATGAACCACGGGCCAAGTTTTCCCATCTCGGGTAGGTCAGTGAATTTGGGGCAAAAGGCTGGGTCATTTCTTTACTCAGCTCCCCCATCCCTTGCTTCCGGGTGAGAAGCATGGCTCTGGAGCCAGCCGGTGTTTGTGGAAGCTGCTGGTGTGAGTTCCGGTCTCGGAATGTACTTACGTATCCCAAGTCCAGGAATTCGGCTTTGTTCGCAGAGCTCAAAAAAGCAGAACAGGTGACCAGGTGGACCTAGATAAAATGACCAGTCACAGTGCTGTTAATGACATCCTGCTGCAGCAGTCCCCAAATCTGGAGGCGTGGGCACCTGAGCTGGGCTCTTCTCACCCATGGGGGAGTTCCCATTCCAGGTATAAGCAGTAAGTGCTAACCCAGCAGGTGTCACTGCTGCAGAGACCATGAGGAGCCTGGCAGGGCCAGATGGAAAATGAGTACTGCCTAAGGACACAAAACAAAAGCCCTACGTACAAGAGAACCACCCTACCTCTGGGAGGGACGCTGCACAGAATCTGCCACTCAGAGGAACAGATCCAGGAGACACCGAACACCTGCCATTCATTGACGTGACCGGGTCGGATCCTGCTTCTCTGAACTCACAGGAACGTAACTGGGCCCAATGGGAGCTACAGCTGCTCGGCACCGGTCAGATTTTGGCTCAGTTTCCCTGCTCCAGTGTCACTGCTTGTGTTCTGGGAAAACCGTTTCCAGGAGCGAAGTGGTCTGTGAATGCTTGGCCTTGCCAACAGATTGGCAAACACCCACCATGTTTGCCAACCTCCCAGCATGGAGCTACATGAAGATTTCTAACAATCCTGGCCTCGCTCTGCTTGAGACCTACTGCAAAACAGCAGGCAAACATGACTGCAATTCCAACTCTTTGATTAGTGGCAGTTTTCTTTTCCTGGGGAATGTCATGGAGTTGCTAAGTAACTTGAGTTGCTGCACTATTCCAAAGGGCCAAAGAATCCTCTGTATTGACCTAACTCGTCTATAATTCCTATGTAAACAAGTCACCAGCCATGCAGGGGGAGAGAGGACAAGATAACTGAGTCTTGAAAGGAACTGAAAGGGTCGCCTGAGATGGTCTCTGTTGGTATGTGCTTACCTGTAGGGTGGGCAGCAGGGAGGCCAGGTGGGAGAGTTGCTCCTTAAATGCCTTTTCCTTCTCTTCATACTGACTGGAAGTTACAGGGGAAAAAAACTATTTCACTTCAGCTTAGAGACCAGACTGACCTGGACTCCGGACCGGAGTTGAACTGGTAGGACTGGAGTAATTTATACATTATTACTGCAAAAAATCACCTGGTCCAGCTCACACCTCATCTAGTGGCTGTGTAGGAAGGGAACCTAATAGTAGTTTACTGGGAAATACCCTTGACCTATCTGGGGCTCTTGCAGGTCACTAGGGAATTACACTTCTCCAAGCTCGGGGTCATTCTTCTATAACCTGGGCGGTGGATTAGAACCCCTGCAGTGAGATGGTGCTGGCTAGTACACGGCATGTGCCACGTTGTTCAGTGGTCTAGATGCTGATTAAGAGGTGAGTGCCCTGAAACGTACTATTGCTCCTTTTTATTAATAGTAAAATATTTGACAGTCAGGGACATTGGCGTTCAAACCGGGATCCACGTTATTGGAGCTGGAGGGAAGAGCCAGGCCCAAATCAACTAATGTGCACTTGCTTCTGGTGGCGCTGGCATGTCGCTGTCCCCTCTGCCAGGGGAGCTGCCTTTGGGGCTCGGCTCGCAAGATGGAGCTGCTGAAATCTTTGTAACTTTGTAAGAATATTTACCAAAAAGAGAGGGGGGAGTAAAACCTGTAACTGTCCACGGCCCAACTAGAAAGCAGGTGCAGGAGTCACCATGTCACTGCCTTGTGGAGCTGCCGCCCCGCTCGAGGGCAGCTGATGGCCAAACTGCTTTCATGACAGCTGGCCTAGCTGGACGGCGGGGCAGGACTGTGCAGGTGGGAGGAGAGATGCTGGCTGATATTAGCTGCAGCAACTTCTATGCTGGGAGTCCGTAATAAAAGCATTGACACCAGAGGGCGCCTTGCTCTGTCCGCTATAGGTAAGATCTGCCATTTAGAGCCTCCAGTACAATGCGGGGAGGGGGAGGGATGTGAGAGAAATCAGTAATGCAGCTGCTGCCAACTGACTTTTCTGTCTGGGAGGAGAACAAAAACACTCAACAACTTATTGAAGATGATCACAGTGGCCTACTGGGCCTATTGCCCCCATTCAGTGCAATCGAAGTTCTTGGGGTACGGACTTTTGCAAATGTGTCTGCTCTTCTTCTTCACACGGGGCGGTTCAGGTTCTAGCCTTTTCCCGAAAGCAGAGCAGCGACCCAGGGGATCCTCCTCTCAGTTCTGGTTGGTGGAATCAAGACATCAGCTTTCCTGGGGACAGGCTCAAACGCTAACCTTGGCAGGTGTGTGAAGGAGGAGTTGACTCTTTCTGTTAAATGCAAAGGTATCTGTTGCTCTTCCCTCTGCATGTGGATTCTGTTACTGAGTCGGGATATTGGGGTTTTTGCAGAAGCTTTGATAGCTCCCCTTTAGAACACAGCAGTCTCTTTAGTCCATTACGTATCCCATCCCTATAGTAATACATTGTGAATGTGTTTAACCGCTGAGTCTGGGTTGGCCTTACCTCTGAACAGCTTTCAGAAGCATCTTTTTCCTTTCGGCTAATTTCTCCTGCAAAAGGTAGAAATGATCAAACATTCCCATAGCCAGAGGCTGCAGTTTACAGCTTCCCAATGCTGAGAGCAAAGAACCTCCCTGCTCTTGATTCCAAAGGCTTTGCTGAGCTTTGCCCCACATCCACTCAGCAGTGAAATGAAGTAGATCAAAATGCTCTTCTGCGTGGGAAAATAGACCGGGAGAAGCTGATTCTCCTCTGACTTATCCCACTGTCCATCGGGGTAACTCCACCGACGTCAATAGCTACAGTGTGAGCGAGAGGAGAATCCGGGCCGTTGGATCATTCCTTTGCTCTGATCCGGCAAAGATCCAAAGCCTTTGATTTCCCCTTATGTGGGTGCACTGACAGTGACCCCCCGAAGTGGTGTGCTGTAATTAACCCCCGTGCTCCCTGGGCAGCCCAACAGAGAAGGCCCAGTCAGTGGCTGTGCCAAGCCACTCCCTACCTGCATGCTACTGAAGAGCGAGTTGATGGACGTCTTCTCCTCGTCTGCACTGTTGCGCACCTCCTCAATCATGGCTTTGAGCAGGACAATGGCCTCTCGCGTGGACGTCTGGAGCTCTTTCACGGCCTAGGAGGAAAGGCAGCAGGGGACAGCTGGAGAGTCAGGTGCAAGCAAGATGGGAAAGCAGAGTGATCCAGGACGTGTCATGGGCCTGGGCATTGTCCACTCCCCCCCAGCAATGACATTTTGCTGCTGATGGCGGGAGCAGCCGTTCCCCCGCCACAGTAATTCTGATGATAAACAGACTAAAACTAGAAGGCGTCTCTCAAATGCTACCCACCATCACCGCCTGGTCGAGCTTCTCGCAGCCTTGCATGTACGCCGTCTCGATGTCAATGCAGTGGGCTCGGCTTTCCCTGGAAGAGGCAGAGACCTGGGCATGAGGATCAGCCAGAATCCCCTCTTCCGCCTCTCCTTCCCTCTGCAGTTAGCGATGACTCTCTGCTCCCCTGCGGGCTGGGGCAGCAAGACACTTCAACCTGGCTCTCGCAGCAGCATGGGAACACAGAATGTGTCCTCCTCCCACCCGCTATCATCTGTCTGCTAGACAACCACAGGCCGGGGCTCACAGATCATACGCTGACTATTGACTGTTGGCCCCAACGTAGAGCGGTGTCTCTGCTCTGACTTTCCCATCGCCCCGGTGGGCACTTCTCTTACTCTGAAGGCTGCTCTAGGCCCCCCTCTTCCCATCACTGTCTTAGACCGATTGATGCTGTTGGGTTCAGCCTGCTTATGTAACGCTGCTTCTGCTTCCTGCACTCTGTGCCCCCCCTTTAGAAAGGCCCCCCCGAGGTCCAGCAACTGCTATTGTTTTGGAATAGTTCTCCAAGTCGTGGGGCTCAGTGCTCAAGTTGGGGAGTTCTGGTCTCTCTCAGGCCAGTCCTATTCAACGCTGCTGCTTTCTGGGTCTGTGCCACCTTCCATTCATGTTCTCCCTCTCCTGGGCACCCCAGGCTCCAGCTCCTTAAGGCCCTGTCCACTCTGGGACTGGCACCTCTGCAGAGAAGATCCTGTGTCCTCCGGCTTAGCGAGAGGCCCTCCATAGCGTCTCTCCTCTCTCCTGCAGGTTTTCTGCAGCCTTCATGGAACATACGTCCAGGGCTTAGGGCGGAGTTTGAAAAGCTAGACCCACAAAGGGTGAGTGCAGGTGAGGGCTGTCCTGTCCGCAAAGGGCTGGGTGAGGGGCAGGGAGCCAGCAACCCCTGCTACTTACACCTGCATGTCCCGGAAACAGTTAATGCAGAGCATGGATTTTTTCTCTGTTGAAAACATGATGTAAGGTTCCTCGTGAAGAGCTGGGAACAAACAAATTCACCCCGGAGTTAAACAAGCTCCCTAAAGAGAGCGCAGCTCAGAATCTAGGGGCAGCGCCGGCCTGAGGGGAGAGGATGTGCTGGGTCACTTCCTGCCCGATTTCTGAGGAGCTCTTACTGGTGACAGCTCAGCCATCTGCCCAGAAATGATGCCTCCCAGCTCCGGTCTAGCTGCCTGCTCTGTTCAAACAATACCACTTGGACTTGCAGGCTCTCCGACTGAGCAGCTCGTGTTCTGGTTGGTGAGGCCAACTGGAGAAGGCTACATGCAGGTTACTGCTCAAGGGCGTAGCCCTTTTAATACCCCCTTTCCTTATGTGCACCTTGCAGGTAGCGGTTCCTGGGAACCCTGGCCGCCCTGTGTTTACACCTGGCTCCTTCGTACAGAAGATGCAACCTGCACAGTGTGTGCTATTCGTTAGCCAGGCACAGTGTTGCTTCACATAGAAGCTGGTGAGTAGCTGCCTGCATTTGCTAACTGCACCTTCACCATGCAAACGGCTGGGGAAAGTAATGAGCAGATCCGGACTGCACCCCATTCCTGGGGAGTGAGCCAGGCGGTAACGGGATCCACAGCGTCTCTCCGGGGCTGTGGTTCCGAGAGCAGAGACCCTGGGTTCAGTTGGGAAAGTGATGCTGATAGGCCAGTGCGAATCCTCCTGCCCTCCCTGTGGAAGCCCTGGCCTGTGTGGAGCGGGGATGTACTCACCGCACTTCTTGTGGATGTCCTTAGTGCGCTTAGTCAAGGAGACAATCTCGTGGCGAGAGAACATCTTGGCTCTGTGGGTCTCTTCGCGGCACTTGCTGCAGAGGGGCTGGCTGCAGGTGTTGCAGAAATACATGGTGTCCATTTCCTGATGGGCAAACACAGAACAAACCCCAAAGAGGGCTGAACCCGAGCTCTCCTCAGTGCGGTTAGAAATGGCTTTTCTCAGTCTGGCCGCCTGGAGTCCAGAAATGGGAGGTGGGAGTAAACTGGTGGGGGGAGGGATAGCTCAGCGGTTTGAGCATTGGCCTGCTAAACCCAGGGTTGTGAGTTCAATCCTTGAGGGGGCCATTTAGGGATTTGGGGCAAGAAAATCTGTCAGGGGACAGTACTCGATCCTGCTAGTGTAGGCAGGGGACTGGACTCGATGACCTTCAAGGTCTTTCCAGTTCTAGGAGATTGGTATATCTCCATTTAATCATTAATCATTTAATCATAATCATTAATCAAGGCCCATACCTCCTCCCCTGGTGGGATTCTTTCCAGCTGTGCTGGAGGAAGACTGTAACCTCCCCCAGGCAGCTGGCCTGCTGCCCCGTCCTGCAGCAGAGTCAGCACTGTGGGTTTGACACTGTAGCACATGCTCATGGAAATAAACCAGACAGCCCAAATCCAGCCTCGAGACCTCAATGTGAACAAGGGGGAAACCCACGGGGCTGCAGAGAGGCAGGCCACAGGGCTGCCCTGGCTTTTTCCTACCAGCATGAGTGTCGCTGGTGGGATAGCTTGTGTCCTTGGGGTAACCTTTGGAACCAGGAATCTCCTCGAAGCTCTTTATTATATCAGCCACACGTTTTGTTATCTGACTTGCCTTGGTCACTCAGGGGAGGACCGAGATGACAAAGCTGCCATGACAGGGAAATGTATTTCCATTCATTTCAGAATAACTAAGTACCTGCCACTTGAGTCCTGGTGCCGTTCATCCCTTGTTATTGAGTTTGTTTCTGAGATGCCCATTGCTGCGGTAGCTACACACACTTTATGTAGCTTAAGTTAAAGCAGAAACGTCTCTCTAAGTATAGGGAGCAAATACCCCATGATATGCTGGCTGCAGCCCCACAACACAGGAAACCTCACCAGACGGCTAGCGGCTCCGCAGCTGGGAGCGAGTCAAAAACCTGGACCAAAAAAGGTGGTGAGTGGCAAAACGTGGATCTGTTCTCCCTTGAGTTGTGCTTTTTGGTTCTGTGCAGACCGACAGTAACAAGGGAAGAATGGATGGAACAGAACAGAAGCTCTCTGCTGCTTTGGCCCTTTAGCTTAACTGAGCACATGCTTAGACCCATAACCCCTAGGCAGAGCGCTGTCTGAGGAGAAATTGCAGGGCAGCGTGTTTTTCTCTCTCTGCCTAATGCTTTGGCAGTTCCTTTTGGACATGTATCTTTGTCTGGCTCGTGCAGGGGACTGGGAAAAGAAAAGGCCTTTCCTCTCCAGCTCCCTGCTCTGAGCTGCTCTAGGCCAGGAATGCCAGCTGCTGGGTGTGAAAGCAGGAGGGGGAGTCTCTTCCAGTCTGAGTGGACAGGTGTCCATGATTGGGACGAATTGGCCCCAGTCTCAGCAGAGAGGCCAAGGACTGAGTGGTCCACTGGAACTGAACAGTGTCATCCACACCAGGGTAAGGAGATTGGCAGGATGGTGCAGAACCCTTTACATAAGAACGGCCATAGTGGGTGGGACCAATGGTCCATCCAGCCCAGTGTCCTATCTCCCGACAGTGGCCAATGCCAGGTGCCCCAGAGAGAATGAACAGAATGGAGCAATTCTCATAGGATGATACGAGAGGTCCTGGAGTCCAGTCCCTGCTTCTGGCAGGTAAAGGCTCAGGATCCCCAGAGCATGGGGGTTGCATTCCTGACCCTCTTGGTTAATAGCCACTAATGGAGCCATCCTCTGTGAACCCACCTCGTTCTTTTTTTGGACCCGGTTGTAGTTTTGACCTTCACAACATCCTCAGCAACAAGCTCCACAGGCTGACTGAGCATTGTGTGAAGAAAGACTTCCTTGTATTTGTTTTAATCCTGCCACCTATTCATTTAATGGGGTGACCACTGGTTCTTGTGTTATGTGAAGGGGTAACTAACACTTCCTTGTTCACCTTTTCCACACCCTTCATGATTTTATAGTCCTCCGTCATGTCCTCCCTTAGTCCTCTTACTTCCAAGCTGAGAAGTCCCAGTCTTTTTAATCTCTCCTCATCTGGAAGATATTTCATACCCCTCATCGTTTGTGTTTCCCTTCTCGGTAACTTTTCTAATTCTAATGCATCACTTTTTGAGATGGGGCAACCAGCATTCCTGTAGTAGTCAAGGTGTGGGGATACCATGATTTATATAGTTGCATTATGATATTTTCGGTCTTCTCGATCCCTTCCCTAATGGTTCTTGACATTCTGTTCGCTTTTTTGACTGCTGCTGCACATTGAGCAGAAGTTTTCAGAGAACTATGCACAATGACTCCAAGATCTCTTCCTTGAGTGGTAACAGCTTGTTTAGACCCCATCATTTTGCAGATAGAGTTGGGATTATGTTTTCCAATGTGCATTACTTTGCATTTCTCAACACTGAATTTCATCTGCCATTTTGTTGCCCAGTCACCCTGTTTTGAGAGATTCCTTTGCAACTTTTCACAGTTAGCTTTGGACTTGACTATCTTGAGTAATTTTGTATTGTCTGCAATTTTTGCCACATCACTGTTGACCCTTTTTCCAGGCACTTTGGACAGGGGCTGTGTACTACTTTGCCTTCTGCAACGGGCAAGGTAGAGCCGAGGAGCTGGAGACATAACCAGCCACTGTCTTACCTGTTTCTTGTACTCCTGGTCACAGTTTGCACACTGAACTTCCTCCTCGCAGTCTGCAGAGCTATCCACCAGGAACTTCAGGAGCCGGTCTACAGGCGGGAGTCCGTTGTTTCCTTTCACTATGGACTGATGACTGAGGAGGACAAAACAGGATAGGCCCCTGAGCAATGGCAAGTAAATATTTCTTTACATTCAGTTCAAGCAAACTAATGTTAAGGAAAACAACTCTCCTGGGAATGGAGTGAAAAGATATGAGGAGATCCTTAATGACCCCAGATATCAGGAAAACTGCAATGCAATCTCTCACAATCAGACTTCTCTTTTCCTTTGTGCATGGAATGTCTGGATGTGAATTGCACTATTTTCCATAACACAGTTCAGATCTTTGTTTTCATCAGAGCTGAAATCTGTTCTGCCACAGACTCCACGAGCATTTCCTCGTTGCTGCAAATGTTTTCATTAAGCTACAGCATTGAACTATCTTAATTCTATGCCATGTTTGCAGCCCTGGCTCTTCCCAGAGAGCGCATGCTGAACAAGCGTTGTCAGAATTGCTACACTCTACGTTAGCAGCATCCCACACATCTCTGCTTGGCTCCTAAGAGTTTCCCGCATGGGACACGCTGAGAATGGCCAGTTAATGTTAGCATTTACAAATGAACAGACTCCAGGGTCTTTCTAATCAAAACTGTGATATTCATCCACAGGCTGCTGCCAGGGTCACTTCAGTCTTGGAACAGCCATGTGTGATGAATTCCAGGGTGTGAAATCCTAGGCTGTTGCCCCTTCTGTACTTTCCTTTTTATGCTCAATCTTTAAATTCAGTTTGCCTGCATGTGGCTCTATCCACTGGCTGTGTCCAAACTTTGACTTCCGCCAGGGCACTGCTCCTGCCTGAAATGGTTCTACTTGCCTCTCATTTTCACAAGTCTGGTGGCATTTGTTTAGCACTGGACTGATTCTCTTAGCTACTGCTAGTGTCTAATTGCGGAGAGAAATGAGCAGACTAACACACTGCTACATCCGAATGATCTCACGGAGCAATAATAATCCAGAGTGGGAATATTATTAACATCAAAATAAGCCATGAGTGACTTCCTCAGAAAGGAGCTTTAACCAATGGGAAGCAGGTGACCAGGGAAGCCCCTCCCCTAACAACCCTCCAAACAGCTTTCCCAAAATATCAGTAAACAGAATTCCGAGAGGACAGAAATTGTCCAAAGCCAAAATCCCCCTCTGACAACGCCTGAGTTCCCTCCCCTCCCCCGCACAGGCTTTGTTGAAACCCTTAAAAGCAAGAGTGCCACGTTAAAAGTAATCAAATAATGTTAGTGAAATACTTCCCATTGGGGTGAACGCATGATTAGTCTGAGTGAAAGGCCGGAAAAGCTGTGCTAGAATTCAAACACCGTCCGTAAGGACCAGGGCTACACTCCCCTGGCACGGAGCACACTGGCTTGCTTTAGCAAAATAGTTAAAAAGGAAAAAATGAAGACTCGTCCGTGAAGATCCTAGCGGTGCTGACCCTGAGAAACGTCACTCACAGTTCAGCTCAGGCTGTACCAATTCCTGGCACACTGCAGCTCCCCATGAACACTAGAGAAAGGAATCACCCTTACATATATTCATCCAGCTCCTTTAAAAGCATCGTGGAAATCTTTACTGTAGCCACTTTGACACTTCCAGTAAAACCCGGGACCCAAACAGTATGACGACAGCGCAACCAGACACCCAGCCACGGCTACTCCAGCCCCTTCTTGAGAGTCCCTCTCGAAACGCAGGTTCGCAGAGATGACAGGAACTTTGCAGGCTCATTCCCCTGGACAATGAGCACGTTGAGTCGGATTGAAATGGTGATTCACCCGCCAGTCACCTGTGAGGGATTGGGTTTCACTGCACTGGGCTTCATCTCCCAGCCAACTAATCATGGAGCTAAAGGTCTCACTGCAGCTGGCAGTGCTTCAGCATTGCCTGGCTTCAGCAAACATGGCCACATTTGGGTGCACCGCGTTACGGATGGAAAAGACCTATTCGCCCAGGAATGTCTTGCAGGGGGCTTGTCGGTTGTCTTTGTCTATTAATATTCTGGCACTGCAAGGCTGTATTCGACGGCGAGAGATGTATTGTACTAATACCAGCCAGAAAACTTACCTCCCAGGCCATTGGTTTGGTTCTCCTGCTGCAGGGCTGGGCTGGATACAGTGGCATCTGGCATTGCCTGCTGTGCTCTGCAGCCCTCCGAGTACTGGGCATAAAGCACTCGGAGATACTGAGTTAAACAGAATGGAGAATCCTATGAAATGTGCCACAGAGCAAGAGCGTGCGAGAGAGGTAGCGACCCAGGTGCCCTTGAACTCTGTGTAGGAGTGGGGAGGGCTGGACTGAGGACAGGTCTGAAAACACTGGGTTGGGAGAATTTAGAAAGGGTTTGGGTGTATGCTTGAGTGTTTTAATGACCATCGGAATTGATTCCCAGCCCCAAGAATGTATTGTTACGATAGGTCAGCAGTGACTTGGGAGAGGAGTAAAGCATCGTTCAGTCTGTCCAGCCCCTAGCGACCGGCAAGCTGTGTGCAGCCAGAAGGGGCTCTGGCCATGACTGAGTTTAATGGGGGCAGCTCAGCCCCCAAGGTGGGGCTCCTGCTGTGGTAAAGTTCTTGTTGCCAGGGCTCTCCTGCTGGCTGCCCGTTGGGCTGTGGAGCACAGGGGAGTCACTGCTCCTGTCCTGCTGTCTTGAGAGCCTTGTGCTGACTGCTGGCCTGCCTGGCCAGGCCTGTGTTCTCTCTGGGGGCCTGTGCACTGGAGAGCTGGTTGGTCGTGAGCCCCTGGCTGGGACGGGACAGGGGTTAACGGGGGTTGTCATGAGCGTTTGGGTCATGTGTGTTGTGTGTTGTGCTGGAGTTTACGGAAAAAGCAGGCAGCTGATGCAACTTCTGCACAATAACTACCGTCTCACACAGCGTGGGCAGATTTTAGCAGATGAAACTGGAAGAGGATGGAGTTTCTCTCTTGGCAGGTAGTTGTCTTTAGCAGACAACTACATGTAGAGGAAGTGGGGGAAAAGAGAGCAAAATTCTAGGGCATGGAGACAGTTCTATTCAGTCCTAACCAGAACCCTTCCCAAAGATTTCCAGGAAGGGCCAGCACCTCTTGAAGATAGTTTTTTGTATACCAGTTAAAAAATCCCAACAGTTTCTTGTGGGGTATTTTTTTACTTTTAAATTTAAAAAGCAACCCCCAAGGGTGCACCAGACCCCCCCCCTCCTCCGGTGTCACCAGCACCCAGACTGGAAGTGCCAGGAGTCATTTTTGGGCTAGGGGACCCCACAAGCCTAGGGACTCAGTCCTGCGACATGCTGAGCATTGGGACCAGACAACGCAGCCCCTTGCCAGATCAGCCTTATGGCAGCAGTGATTGTTTCTCCTCAGGGTGATCACTTGTCCAGGGTAGAGTGGGAAACACTCACTGGGCTTCTCCCGTTGCTGGCCTGCATGGGCAGGGGAGTGAGCTCTCCTGAATTCTTGTGGTGCTATAAGTAGAACTTGTGTGTTCTGCAGCTGTTCACATCTGAAACCGTTGTGATTAGAACCTCGTATTTCATAGGCACAAGGGCAGCTTGACAACAAAGCACTTAAATGCTGCGGCGAAAGGCCATGTATAAGAGCAGAGCTAGACACAGCTTCTCCAGCTTTCCCGGGGCTTTACCACCAGGCGACCCCACGGGGCATGTGTATTTCACAAGTCTGAGATTCAGGGAAAAATCCATAAGTGCCTAAGTGACTTGAAGCCTAAATCTCAGTGCAAGTCAAGGGGGCTCAGGTGCCTAAGTAACTAAGGTAACAAAGTCCTGTGGCACCTTAAAGACTAACTATAAAGTTTTGAAGCATAAGCTTTCGTGGGCTAATACCCACTTCGTCGGATGCAAGCAGTGGAAGTGTCCAGAGGCAGGTATAGAAAAGTAGGCAAGAACCAGGTGGGAGGTAAAAAGGTTAGTCCAATTAGGCTGAACCAGCTTGTTATCTCCGATCAGCCTAATTGGACTAACCTTTTTACCTCCCACCTGGTTCTTGCCTACTTTTCTATACCTGCCTCTGGACACTTCCACTGCTTGCATCCGACGAAGTGGGTATTAGCCCACGAAAGCTTATGCTTCAAAACTTTATAGTTAGTCTTTAAGGTGCCACAGGACTTTGTTACCTCTGCTATTCCAGACTAACATGGCTACCTCTCTGATTCTAAGTAACTAAGGTGCTTTTGACAATGTTCCCCTCACCGGGGAGAGGAAGGCTGGCTCAGTACTTGGAACTCAGGAGCCCTGGAATCAATTCCCTGCTCTGCCGCAGCCTCCCTTTGTGACCCTGGACAAGTCACTTAGATTCTCTGTGCCTCAGTTCCCATCTGTACAATGGGGGTAATAGCCTCCCAGTGCTGCTGTTAGGATAACAATGCTAGAGATTTCAAGTTGCCCAGATACAATGGTGATGGGGCCTGTCCAGTACCTAGAACTTTATTTTAATTAATTTCACAGAAATGTGATCCTTTTTAACTGCTTATAATTTAAAAGGAGCTGTGAATAGAAACAATTGTTTTCCAGGCTGTGGCCTAGCCACACAATTTGTAGGCAGATGGATATTGCTTGAAGACTTTCCCATGCTGATTTAAACCAAAACAAAGAGACTCCTGGGATTTATTTTAATATTTGTCATCTGTGTTTGTCTAAAAAGAACAGGAATAAATGAGCAGCTCACTGGATGCTCATCAAATCTCCCCTTCCGCTAAGGACAAACTCTACAGAGAGATCTGTGTACGTTAAAGGTACGACGTTAACCTCCTCCAGTGCTTTGTGGCTAGTTCTAACTTCACATTCCAGAACACAGCTCGGATTCAGTTCTGCCTCTACCAGCCCTCCAGTAGACTCAAATGTCTCTGGCAGCTACAGTCAGCCTGATACACATCATCCTATTTATTAGAATAAATGACAATCATCTGCCATGCTATTCTCATTCCTTTTTTGGAATACAAAGTCCTGTCAGGTAATGTCTGTGAAGTGAAAGCAGATTCCCTGATCATTAGAGTGGACTACAGAAAAGCAGAGATGTATTGTAGTAGTCCAAGTCCTACGGTACATTTTCCACCATGTTTGCTATAATCAGTAATGGGTTCTTGAGAATCTGAGGCACTCAAGTTTCATGTAGATGAACTTGGTTTGTATAGAATGTAATATGCCCCAAATGATAAGTGGATGTTATTGTTACTAGTACAGTGATGGGAAGGACCTCCTTCAAACAGGACTGTCCACATCAGAGCGGAAAGACTGAGACTCCACATTTACAGTATTGTTTAGTAACAAGGAGAGGACTGCATCATTTACAGCTAAGAGAGTTAAAGTATCTGTATGTACAGTGACAGGAACGTAGAGAAGAACCCAGAGAGACAGTACTTAAATAATTCCTGGCTTCACTTACATTAATATGAGATTCTTGAAAGGAATAAAAATGAAAAAAAACACCGTGTAACTGAAGATGTACAATATGCTCCAGAAAAAAACCAAGGCCTATGCTGTAGCATATTGTATATATTCATACAACCACAATTCTCCGAAACACACACTTCAGCATATTAATATTGTATTAAAAGGTAAAATGCAATTTCTTTTTGTTCCAGCTACCCAAGGCATTTTGGATCAGGGCAGGATTTGGCCCAAAATGTTTTATCATTGGAGGGGGGAGAAAGGGATGTTACATTTGGTTACCCTCATTTAATCCCCTGAAGGGGCAGGGCGGGGCTGGACTAGGTGAAGAGGAACTGCATTCGGCCTCTAGTGAACACGCTAATAATTCTTGCTCCAAAGTCAGTGGGGCCCGGAGCCCAACCCAGAGCCCTTTCTTCCCAGTGTGGGGCTGAGCCAGTGAAGACTGAAGGGCTTGGCTACACTTGAAATTTCAAAGCGGTTTCCCGCGGCAGCGCTTTGAAGTGCGAGTGGGGTTGCACGGGAAAGCTGGGAGAGCTCTGGTAATCCACCTTCATGAGGGGATTAGCTGTGAGTGGAGCCTAGCTCTCCGAGCCTGTCTACACTAGCACTTTAAAGCCCTCAGATGTGCTGTGCTCAGGGGGGGGGATTTTTCACCCCCTTGAGCCAGCAAGTTAGAGCGCTAGAAAATCTGCTGTACAGGTGAAAGGGGGGCTGGCTCTGACCCTCCCAGCCCTGCCCCTTCTGCCTCAGGCCCCGCCCCCTGTGGGGCCCAGCGCCGGCCCCAGCCTGGCCCCATACTGGTAAGTCCCTAGACAGCTGTATCCCAGCGATCACAAAAGACATTAGCATGAGGTCTGGCCTAACTCAGTGAAGTTAACGGAATGACTCCCATTCCCCCTTGGAGAGTCACATTAAAGGGGAACTTCAACACTGCAACAAATTCAAATATATCCAGCTTAGAACCATCTTCATTTCTGATGTGTTCCCTGCTCCCCTGCCAGTTTTGAGCACAGTGCCAGTGTACATAAGCTATTTTCAATAACATATTGCAACTGAGCAGGTCTGCAGCCCAGAGAGCATAAGAGAAGAAATTCCCCTGTTTCTCCTCAGGCCTAATTTGGCTGCCTAATGCTGCACTTGGCTACCTGCATTGGGTATCTGCAGACGGGCAGAGCTGGCCCCTCTAACTCAGACACCTAGGTGTGAAATGCATGCTTGGTATTTTTGTCAGCATGCTCTGCATCTGTCTCTCTGCGGGGCTCTACTGCAGGGCCAGGCCTGGGGTGGCTTTCACGGGTAAGTCACCATCGTTCTGTGTTATGGGTGGGCACTGCTTTGACGTTCTTACCCACAGAGCGGGCAGGTGAGGCGGCTGTCAATCGCCCGGCCCCGCAGGCAGCTGGCACAGAAGTTGTGGTAACAGTCCAGGAGGCAGGGATGCTCATACTGCTCATGACACAGGAAACACACCAGGGGGTGGCAGTTGACGTTATCCAGGTCGCAGAGGTTTTCCAAGGGAGAGAAAATCCCACCGGACATCTGGAGGACAATGAGACAGAAAGGCTGATCTTGTAGGTAGCCAGGGTCTGCAGAGGGATTCAGGATCTGGTGCGTGTGGCACGGTTAAAAAGTAGCTAGTGTGACTCCCCAGAATAGCTACAGTAGAGGAGCCTCACCTTGGAGGGTGCCACATGCTAGACAGATCAAAAGTCCGCTGGCCATTGATAGCACACGAGGGACTGGGCAGCTGCATGATCTGATGGCCACCGGTTGCATGCAAGGGGCAGGACAGCTGCAGGAAGAAGTCAGGGGCAGCATGGGGGTCACAAACATAATTTAGCCCCAGCTCTGTTTGTTTTTGCTGGTGTAAAGGACAGTTCTGGTCACTTGACCCAGTTTGCTTCTCTCTCATTGAGACTAAGACTAGGGTGACCTGATGCATTTGGGCAGGGCCGCGCCTCCTGACTGCAAGCAACTGATTCATTTGCCATGAGGTGAGAACGGGCAAGACTGCGCCCGCTGCCCCCAAGATCTCTCAACCCGCTGGCTGGTGCAGGATTCCAGGGGGAGTTCTCTCCAGCCATCTGCAGGGGAAAGGATGTGCTGGCTCAGCTTTGGGCCTCTGAGAACGGAGAAGAGAGGGGGAGACTGGTTCCTCCCAGGAAACAAGCAGTTTGAGTAAAATCTCTGATCTCCCCTACCATCTGCTCCAATGTGTTATTTCTTCCGCTTCTCATACCTCTTCCCCACCCATCTCCCTACCTCTCCTCCCAGCTGGAGCTCTGCATTTTATTGCACACTGCTTTTGTGCCTGAAACAGCCTTCCACTTTCCGTGCACCAAGTTCTCTCCCTCTCTGTCCCCAGATCGCTCCTTCCAGTCCTCACTTCCCAGATCCACGCTGCGATCTCCTTCTGACTTCTCAGACTCTAGCCGTTGTCCTATGAATCACTTCTCTCTGAGAGCCCACTGGAAGCTCTCGGGGGCAGAGATCCTTCTGCTGTGTATATTTGTAATGTCTAGTGCTCTCTTTCTATTGTTTAAAGAGTCCTGCACTATTATTGTAGGGCACAGTTGCGGTGCTGAATGCCACCACTTGGGCATTTAAGAGTTAAACTGCTTCATGACCAGAAACAGCGCACAGAGTCAAAGAATAGGTGGCACATTTCACCCACAGGACTGACTGCATGCCAGGCTCTCTGCAGCCCAACGAGCACACGGGCCTTTGTAAGAACAAATGGAAATTAACAACAATATTAAAGCTCAGAGTCTGAAACCACAGAGAGTTTGAAAATCATTTCTGAATTGTCCCTGTTCCAGGGGGTTCCAGAATGTGTAACAGGAGTGAGGGGGAGGTAGATATATATTGTTTTAATATAAGAGTTGTGTTGGAAGAGAATCCTGCCCATTACAAGATCTAGTGTAGAGTAGTAATAAGTAAACTTAACATTCTGTCTGGCCTTTGCATATTACAGAACAAACAGCCAGAGAGTAAAAATGACACACCCATGTTTGGTGCTGACAAAACAAACTGTGTATAAAGTAGAAGGTTTCTAAACATGCCTGTTTTCTTATACACTCTAATTTGAGTGATATTTTATTAAAAAACCATTGTACTGTCTACAACGGAGCAAGGTGGTGTGGGTATAAAAGGAAAAATGCAACTTTTCAAATAGATCAGATGTGGTTTAAATTCTTTACTCCATTCAGCGTGTGACCACGTTTAAGAAGAGGACTGGGTGTGGTTAATTCATATTGCTATTCTGCTATGCCAGTGAAAACACTTCAGTAAAAATATGAGAAACAAGATACCGTAGCATTTTCTTTAACCTGTTGATCAAATCCAGCTATTTTCAGTTTGTCAATGTAATGGTGATGCCATTCAAATACATTCTTTTGAAATATACCAGCAATTACCTATTACGTCCTTATACTAGCAAGTCACAGAGAGCAAAGCTACAGGTTCTGAAAGTTATTACAGAGCTCAGAATTCAAAACAGTGTTTCAGAAGTGGAGACATGTATGTGTTAAGGTGGGCTGTATCTCTCTGGGGTCTGCCAGTACCTCTAGTTTCAATAAGTGAAATGACTTTGTAAGCAAATGCTACCTTTGCATTTTAAGGAAATGCTAACTATATCTTTTTGGTATGGTCCCTTTATTGTACTTAGACACAGCTGCAGTATCAAAGTTTCTTACCTTTTCTTCCAAAGTTACCAGCGTTGTACCCGCTTTGTCCTTTTTTTAGTAGATAAAATTTCAGTCCCTTTGCTCTGCCTGTCTCCTGCTTTTCATGTGTTTGAAGTTGGAATGACAGAAATGCTGAGGCTTTCAGCACAGCCAGAATATTGAGTGACGTGAACGCAGTAGCCAGAGCAACATTGCCAGTAAGGAAGAGGTGCTGGGTTCAGAATCAGTTGTTTCTGCAAGCATAACAGAGAGCACAATGAAATGATTTTCTAAAAACCCACGTCTCATTTGCTGACGTATCCTACGCAGCCTGATGTGAAGGGGACTGTCTGGTAGGCTCGTGTTCCCCCTCAGGGGCTAAGATGCATAACAGAGGGGTTAGGATTTGCTAAGCCTAAGTAAAAGGGGAAAAATCCAAGGCATTGAATTCCAGAGGGGAAAGGAAGAATCTCCTACCTGTGGCAGGCAGTTTTCTCCAGACTGAGTTGTGTCTATGTTGTGTGCAATTCCCAGGGAAAGGCACCTCTGAAAGTCACCTAGGGTGTAAATTTAAACCCAGTACAACAAACAGCCATGTGAATGCATGATTAATGTTTCCTTTATATCCCTGTCCTGTCCATCTTGCTGTTTCCATCTCATCAACAAGCTTCAAGGTTCACCCAAGGTCAGATCTAGTGGACAATCCATGTGATGGAAAAAGATCAGCTGCTCCTTGTAAGGGATCAGCCCTTCCTGTTTTTTCCCCAGTCTTTTGGGATTATAAACCCCCGTGGCATATTGAAAGTGACAGAGCACCATAACTCAGCAGGTCACTTTAGGATCACACACAGGAACTCCCTTCATGCTTGAGGGTTTTGCACAGAAACTCTACAGGAGTTATGGCTCTACAGGATCACGTTCACAAATTAGTGCTTGGCAGAAGATCCCATTGCCCAATAGTTGGTCAGTCCCAGCTTCCTCTAGGCCTCCTGAGCTGTGTGTGCTCAACAAGTTTTCAGAGGCAGTGTAAAACTCCGGGCCCTAACGCCTTCAGTGCTGCAGTGAATTACAGCAGAATTCCCCAGAAGCAACTAGTTTCCATCCAATAGCCACACCTAAAACACAGGGCCGCCTCTGATAAGCGTGTTCCCCGTTTACTCAGCTGATCTCAAATTTCTCCATTCAACTGAATCACTTTCTCTTCACTTTCTCTCTTTTTTCCAACCTGTCCAGTTACTGGTACACAAAGGCTAAGAGGATGCATCCCAGGGGTGAGGGAAACGATCCTTATTCGTATAACACATCAGCAGGGTGCTGACGGATGCTTTGGTGATATGGAGATGTACCGAGTCATTGCCCCTGTTAATGAGAATAGTAACAAATGTGCAATACTCATTTGGAAGCTGAGAGGAGTCTTCAAATTAAAAACTCTTCTGTCACAATTAGCAAGAGGAGAAGGGCTGGTTCAGGAATTAGGAATGGAAGCTAGACCAATAGTGATGAATTCATATCCAGTCCAAGCTGATATTGACCAAAGAGCTGATAGCCAGTTGGTAGCTGGTGAGTTTCAGCCAACTTCCTGGAGGAAAACTGTCCACCTCACCTACTGCCCAGTAATTGCCACTTGTTAACAGTCTGGTCAGAGTCTCCCGGTGCCTTTCCAACTAAGGATTGGGTGGTAAGATGCATTGGCAAGAGGCAGCGTGGCAGAAGCTTGCACTGCTGTTGTCTGTGTTCTGTAGCTACTGTGGCAACTTCAGTCTTCCGAGCTGTCAGGCTGGTGCTTTATGTGGCTTTAAACTAGGGCAAGTGTGAGGAGAATTTAACCAGCCCCCTTTCCCACCTTGAAGCATGTGTGCCAAGGGGTAACTCTTCTCATCCGCCCACTAGTGCCTCCGCTGGAGGAACTCTTCTTGTGGCAATGCCACCTTCCATAACCGCTTGCTCGCTCCTGCCTGTTACTGTTGGAGCAGCACCACCTTGTGGCTTTTGTAAAATGGTGCATGGGATCTGGATTCCACGGTGTGGCCATTTACCGCCATGCTTTTGTGATGTTTGCCTTTCTAATTCCATGTTGTTATTACCTCAGAGATCACTCCCTGCCCCCTTCCCCTTTCAAGACCACACCTTTTGAGTACGGATTTTCCCATGGC
Organism: Sternotherus odoratus; assembly: GCA_032164245.1. Classification (NCBI taxonomy): domain Eukaryota; kingdom Metazoa; phylum Chordata; order Testudines; family Kinosternidae; genus Sternotherus; species Sternotherus odoratus. The sequence continues at coordinate 1,453,324 of JAVMKO010000018.1, forward strand.
AGAATCGGGGCCGTGGAGTTCCTGTGTTTTGAAGAGGTAAAACTGAGGTCGGTCCTGATCAATCCAGAGCTTTTCTTCAGAGTGGTGTTATACATTTTGTATTGTGGTAGTGCTGAGAGTCCCCAGCAAAGGATCCATAAGAACATAACAGCCATCCGGGGTCAGACCAAAGGTCCATCTAGCCCAGTATCCTATCTACTGACAGTGGCCAATGCCAGGTGCTTTAGAGGGAATGAATAGAACAGGGAATCATCAAATGACCCATCCCCTGTCGCCCCCTCCCAGCTTCTAGGAAACAGAGGTGAGGGACACCATCCCAGCCCATCCTGGTTAATAGCCATTGATGGACCTATCCTCCCTGAACTTATCTAGATCTTTTTTGAACCCTGTTATAGTCTTGCCCTTCATAACATCCTCTGCCAAAGAGTTCCACAGGTTTGCTGTGTGAGAAGTACTTCCTTCTGTTTTAAACTTACTGCCTATTAATGTCATTTGGTGACCGCTAGTTTGTGTGTTATGAGAAGTAAATTACACGTCCTTATTTACTTTCTCCAGGATCAGGGCCCGGTTGAGCTATGCCCTCCTCACAGACATGAACTGGGGGCTAGAGGTTTTGGCTCCCGTGCCCGAGCTAAATTCCTGTCCCGGATGACTGGGCCGTGTCACTGTGAGGTGTTAAACACTTGCCATGCTCCACCCCAGACCTGGCCGCATTTCAGCACAGGAAGAAGTGATTTGTAGGTGGATGCTATGATGAGATCTGAAATCACTGGAAGAAAGGCGGCTTTTATTATTATTATTAACAAAAGCTGCTCTGAAGTGAGTCCCAGGGCAGTCTGCTTTGGGGCTATGGGGCAGAGGGGACACAAAACGCCCCCGACTGCTTCTCTCGTTTGACCCCCTCACTGCTGTGTGCCCCTCACTCCAGCCAGTGCCCCCCCCTCCCCACAAAGGGACAGCTCAGCAGTGACACGGATCCCGGTGCCCCCAGGGGCAAAGCCCCCCCCCCCATCCTTCCCCATGGCACAGACCCCCCCCATCCCATCCCCTCTGCCCAGCCCCCCCCCCCCCATCCCATCCCCTCTGCCCAGCCCGGCCCCTGCTCCCTTCCTAACCCCCCCCCCAGGACCCGCCCACTGCCCCATCCCTCCCAACCAGGCCCCGCCCCCTTCCCAGACCAACCCCAACCCAACCCCCCCATCCCATCCCTCTGCCCAGCCCGGCCCCTGCTCCCTTCCTAACACTCCCCCCCCCGGGCGCCTGCCCCCCCGCAAGACCCGCCCACTGCTCCCAACCAGGCCCCGCCCCCTTCCCAGACCAAACCCCCCCCCCCCCCTGAAAGGCAGGGGACAGGTCCGGATCCCGGTCCCTGCACAGGCAGCGCTAATCGATCCCAGAGATGCGGATGGCTAAGGGGGCGTCTGTCGGGGGGGGCAATCGATTCACTCAGTGCTCGGCTAGCGTGACCTGCGCTGTGCGTGCCTCGGGACGGGATGGGCGGTTGGCACATGCGCCTTTGCGCTCGATGTCCGCGGGGGTGTAGCCGGCACATGCGCGGGAGGCCCACGGGGGATTTGGCGCATGCGCGGGAGGCCCACGGGGGATTTGGCGCATGCGCCTCGCGCCGCTCTCCCTTTCTGCTCTTCTCGTTGCAGCCGCCATGGCGCCTGTGGTGAGTGTCCAGCCACGCCGGGCCCGACCCGGCCTCCCCGCGGGTTCCAGCCCCGGGCCGCTCTCCTCCCCTGGCTCGGGGGTGCTGGGGAGCCGGCCGGGCGCGTGCGGCGAGGCGGGTGCCGGGGGAGGCCGCAAACTCGGCTCCCCCCGTCGCTTCCTGAGGGGCCGGGCGCCGCGCCGGGGGGGCTGGTCCCTGCTGCGGCCCGGGCGGCCTTGGGGCGCCTCCCCCACCGCTTCCTGCAGCCTCCTTTGGCGCCAGCGCCCTCCCCCGCCCGCGGCCCCGGGGGTCGGGTCACTGCAGCCCAGGAGCCCCCCTGCGGCCCGCGCCTCGTCCCCCGAATCGCGGCCTCAGGCCGGTCTGGCGCCCTAGGCTGGGTGGGGCGGGGGGGCTGTAAGACCGGGGTGCCGCGCGGGCCTGTCATCACCTGGCTCAGTGGCCCTGAGAAATGTGAACGGGGAGAGGGTGCAGCCCTGTCCGGGGTGTCATCCGCGTTGTGACGAGGGCTTGGCACTGCTGTGAATCCGCGCTACCCTTTCTCCTCACTGATATTCAGACATGCACCTAATGGCCAGGCTTAAGGTCAGTCTTAGAATAGCAGAGGTAACAAAGTCCTGTGGCACCTTAAAGACTAACTATAAAGTTTTGAAGCATAAGCTTTCGTGGGCTAATACCCACTTTGTTGGATGCAAGCAGTGGAAGTGTCCAGAGGCAGGTATACACTGCTTGCATCCGACGAAGTGGGTATTAGCCCACAAAAGCTTATGCTTCAAAACTTTATAGTTAGTCTTTAAGGTGCCACAGGACTTTACCTCTGCTATTCCAGACTAACACGGCTACCTCTCTGAATCTTAGAATAGTAACCTGTTGTTTCTTATTAACTTTGCAGAAGAAGCCCGTGACGAAGGGTGGCAAAAAAAAGAAGCAGGTCCTAAAATTTACTCTGGACTGCACCCATCCTGTCGAAGATGGAATCATGGATGCAGCCAACTTTGTAAGTTAAATGTTCTAGGCCATCAGTGTTTCTTTAACTATAGGGGAGTTTGCCACTAGGAGGTCCAGCAAAGGAATCAGTTGGTAGCTATACAAAATGATTATGAAATTATATTTACTATAGAAAAATCCATTGACTTGTGTGGGGGGGGGGGGGGGGGGAGGGATAGCTCAGTGGTTTGAGCATTGGCCTGCTAAACCCAGGGTTGTGAGTTCAATCCTTGAGGGGGCCATTTAGGGATCTGGGGCAAAAAATCTGTCAGGGGACAGTACTCGATCCTGCTAGTGTAGGCAGGGGACTGGACTCGATGACCTTCAAGGTCTTTCCAGTTCTAGGAGATTGGTATATCTCCATTTATTTATTTATTCCCTCCCATGCATCACTCTAGGATTCTCTCATATCCCCAAATGTGTACATTTGTGTGGCTGGCCTGCTTGGTCTTAGCCGCTGCTAACTATGAACTTCTATTTCCTGAGCCTGTTTCCCATCCTGTTGGGAACTTTCCTTTTCTCTTTCCAGTTGTCTCCGTCCCATTAAGTTGCAGTTAGTGGCAACCGTGTCACCACTTTTAAAGCTTACTTATGCTAGGTTTGACAAAAAGTTTCTTGCAGTGCAATGCAGTGGTGGGAAACCTTGTGTAGCGAAGGCTGTTCTAGCAGTTAATGGTTTCACTATTTTCATAGGATTATAGAATATCAGGGTTGGAAGGGACCTCAGGAGGTCACCTAGTCCATCCCCCTGCTCAAAGCAGGACCAACCCCAACTAAATCATCCCAGCCAGGGCTTTGTCAAGCCTGACCTTAAAAACTTCTAAGGAAGGAAACATTTTTCTACAGATCTGCTTTGAGCAGGGTTACATTGTATGGCATTCAAAGGCAGGTGGCTACAGAAGCTTATCTACAGCAGGGTTTCTACTGTGGCTATTACCAGTAGAGAAGCAATGTTGGAATTTATCTAAAAATCTTACTGTAGATGAGATGCTAATAAAAAGGTGGGCAATGGTTAGTGCTTGGCATTGAGAATTGGTAAATTTGAATTCACTCACCTTCGGCTGGCAGCTAAGTGGAACTTTGCAAAGTTAATGCATGATTCTTATGAAAGGAATCATATTTGCTTCTAGGATCTTTCAGATCCTAGCTGTTCTTCTGGGATAGTAAGGTAAACCCTTTCCATGTTGGATTTAAATCACGCTAATTGTGTGTTTTCTGGGTAGCATAATCTAAGCCTGAGTATGACCAAACCTTTTGTTAGACTAGTGTTTTATGGCAAAACTTTCAGAAGTTCCGTAGGCACTTAGATTCTCATATTTCATTGACTTTCAATGGTGTTTAGGCTCCAAAGCATGTAAATCATTTAGATAGTCTCTTAGGCTTTGTCTTGATTGAAAAATTGTCACATTTTTGCTTAGGATAGAATGGGGCCAGCTAAATCAAGCTACAAGGTGTTTCCATACATGTACACTGCGAAAAGCTTCATTTATACTTACCTAATATACGCTGACTTAGACTGACATATGTTTGACCATTTTATCTAGTCAAGATAGTCTAATATAGTGCCTGTATTAGCAGTTCTGACACATTTGACATAGGAAGCCATATACACACTTTGTTCACCCTTGACTGAAGAGAAACTATTAGTATTTTGCTGATATGGTTATGGCCAAACAACAACTGATGCATGAAGTGTGAAACTCCAGTTAAATATGGCAGGATTTCTTGTGAGTCTACATGCAGGGTCCATATTTGTTCCAGTTTGCACCCACTGTAATAACTTAAGTAAAGGATGGTACATGAGGACATGAATGATGTGAAGTCAGTGCAGAATTTGACCCTAAGTGAGAGGACCATTGTAGTGACAATTGCATAAATTGTCTGCCTCTCTTAAAAATCAGAGAGGTAGCCGTGTTAGTCTGGAATAGCAGAGGTCACAAGAATCCTGTGGCACCTTAAAGACTAACTATAAAGTTTTGAAGCATAAGCTTTCGTGGGCTAATACCCACTTCGTCGGATGCAAGTTTGTTGCCTCTCTTAAAGTGGATTATTGTATCCACACAACAGGCAAGTCCATCCATAACACAGTGTACACCTTTGGTTGTACCAGTGTTTTCTGGGGCATGTGACTCACTTATCCCATAATGCTGGAAACAAGGGCTTTAGGCTTACTTCCAGATGCGAAGCAAACGTGTAATAAAATTAGGACAACTGAACCTTTGTGCAGTTGAGAGGGCAGTGCTTTGGAGGCTTCACTTTGACAGGATTAAAGATTTTCTCCCAGGTATTACAACCAACCATTGCAACCTTCTGTAAAAAGCATAGGCTCTCTGTGCAGAAGTTGTAGGTTTGGGTTGTTGATTGCAATAGTTTTGCGTAATGTAATTTTGTAGAATAGTTATAGCACTGCTGGGTTGCTATAGAGGTAGCCAGGGAAAGCATGTTCAAACAGTTTAAATCCTTCTGGGATTTAAAAAAAAAAAAAGTTTTATAGTGGACTTAACATAAATTCTCTGTAGTGTTGATCAGGATCTCTCTTGGATAGCTGTTCTGCACTGCAAATTTAAGTTGACCTAGAACTGTGCCTACATTAAAGTTTATGTTGGCTGAACTTCTATTGCTCAGGAGTGTAAATAAACCTCCCCCGAAGTGACATGAATTACACCGACATAGCGCTGTCCACACTGGCACTTACTTTGTTGGGAGAGCTTTTCCCACTGGCATAGTTTCTGCCACATGTTGAGGTGGTTTTATTATGCTGACAGGAGAGCTCTTTCCTGTTGGCATAGTGTCTTCACCAGGGGTGCTTCAGGGTGGTATTGCAGTGCTGTATGTGTAGACATGCCCTATGTTATGTCGATGTACAGCCACTGCAGTAATTTAGTTGGTTTTTCGTGTTCACACTATGCTCGTTGTGTCGGCAGTGCACAGCCTCACCAGGAGCATGTACACCTAATTAACTGCCAGCCTGGGACATTGTGGGAGAATTTCTGAAAGGCAACAAAAGTTGATGTAAGCAACGCGGTGTCTACACCAGTGGCTCTCAACCTGTGGCCGAGTCAGCACACAGTTGCGACCCATGTGACATTCTTAGGGCCATACAGGTAGTATCATCCTTAGGGCCATACAGGGCCCCAATGATAAATAGAATGAGAACCACTGGTCTACACTGACACTGAGTTGACCTAACTACATCGACTTAAGCGCTATACCTCTTGCGGAGGTGGAATTATTGGTGGTTGTGGGCAAGTTACATTGCTGGGAGCTACATTTTAGTGTATATGCTTACAGAGTTAGGTTGATGTAAACTGCCTTACATCGCCCTTACTGTAGTGTAGACAATGCCTAACTCTTTACAATAGAAGTTTCTGACTGCTGAATTATGTTGTGGCTTTTCAGTTGTGTGGAGGGCAGTTTCTAGTGTTGTGTTGGAATATTTTTGAAGTGAATGGTCTACTTCCTTCGAATTACCTTCATATAAATAATTGTGAAATGTCCTGTCTTCTGTGGGCTTGCTACAAATGCAGTCATTAATCCTAAAGCAACAAATGACTTTAGAAACTAGGCCATATAGTTCTGATTTTGATCAACTGTATTTTCTATTAGTTTGCTAATTTAATGCCTCCTGATCAGAATCATTGTGGAAAAATACTAGAATTGTTTGTAACCCTGAAATTTCTTGGAAATACTGGAGACTTTTTCAAGAGCCCTGCATTTATTTTAATGTAGTTCTGAATGTGTGGATACTTCTTATTCGTGGCATATCTTCCAATGATTCTATGTAACTTTATTTAAGACTTCAAATTTAAACACTTTTTTATACTATACCCATTTCATATATCAAAAATAAAATATAAGGTGGTGGAGGTGATTGGGTGGAACTATGCATTTTGATTGCAACATAGTCCCTATTTAATTTAAGTCCTTATCAGAAATGTAGGTGACTGTTGTTGGTTCAGCTAGCTGATCTGATCATCACATTAGGATTATAATAGAATACTGAAGGTAATCAGACTTCAGATTTTTTTTTAACTTTGACATCCTGGTAAAATACTAGAGTTTCAAATGTATAACTTGGGCACCTTCTAGTTTCTTCCTAATCACTATTTTGCTATTGGTTGTGAAGGCTCCAACTTAATACACTTTGCAAAGAAGATGGCCATTCCTATATTTTCTTTGATGCCTGCATAGTGGCATATGGGATTTCAAAGGCTAAAGGAAATGGACTAGCTGAAATGTGTATGGGACACTTCAGTAGGATTCTTATACAACTACCATCTCTTAAAAGCCTTTTTGTATGCTCTTTATCATTAAAATGTGAGATGTGAAATTAGGAAAGTAAGTTTTATAAAGGTGGCCATTAAGTCTCCTCTTTATTGTGGCTTAAATCTTTGTAAGAACTTGAATCCTTATAACCTTATTTTTGCCAGAAAGATGAATGCCTAAGATTGGTGAATATGTCCAGCCATCAAAGACCTGATGGCTGTTGCTCACTATAACCATGATTCTGCAATGATTTGTAAATGTGCTTAATTTTAGGTACCTGAGTAGTCCCATTTTGGCCAGTAGGACTAATTGTATTAATCTTTGTTGGATCAGGGCCTCAGTATTTGGAAGGAATATAGTAATCATTTGCTTTCAATGTTTGATGTGTAAGGAAGACACTTTAAAACTTGTCTGGCTTTTGGTTAAAGTAATTTTGGGGAAAGTACTCTTCAGTTTTACGTTTTGGATGCTAGGAAGTTAGTGATGTTTTTCCCTTCAAGGCAGAGAGACTTTATGGCTATAACTCTGATTTAACAAATCTTACCTTTATTTTGTAGGAGCAGTTCTTGCAGGAACGAATCAAAGTGAATGGAAAAGCTGGTAATCTGGGTGGAGGTGTGGTGACCATTGAGAGAAGCAAGAGCAAAATCACTGTAACTTCAGAGGTGCCATTTTCCAAGAGGTAAGTGAGAGAGGCATTGTAAATGTATTGGAATAATGTTAAGGGAATGGTGTTTATGATGTCACAGTCCAGAGTCTAATGTACTGATGTTGGTACAACAAACATCAGTCACTGTTGATGCTTTTTGGCCCCCTTTTGGCAGCCTCAGCTTAAGGGTCTGTGGAGTTTGAACTTCCCCTTTCTAAGTCAACCTTGAGTTGTGTTAGCAAAGAGGATAGTGAGAAGGTGTTTATGTGTCTACTGTCTATGCTGTACCTATTCTGTGGATAAGTGAATAGGCCTCTGTAGATTAGAGGAGCTACTACTAGCAGCAAATATCTCCCGTGACTGGATGGAGAGGGTTCCAGCCAATATCTCCAATAGGTCCTAGATGGAGAAGGTTCTGAGTTACCCCAGAGAATTCTTTCCCAGGTGTCTGGCTGCTGGATCTTGCCCATGTGCTCAGGGTCTAACTGGTAGCCATATTTGGGGCCAGGAAGGAATTTTCCTTCAGGTCAGATTGGCAGAGACCTTGGTGGTTTTTTTGCCTTTCTCTGCAGCATGGGGCACAGGTCACTTGCAGGTTTAAACTAATGTAATTGGTGGATTTTCTGTAACTTGAAATCTCTAAATTATGATTTGAGGACTTCAGTAGCTCAGCCAGAGGTTAGGGCTCTATTACAGGAGTGAGCGATGTTCTGTGGCTGCAACGTGGAGGAGGTCAGATGAGATGATCACGATGGTTCCTTCTGACCCCCTAAGAGGACTTCACAGTTCATGATTGTCATTCTGTACCTTTTTCTAAATTTACTGTGGGAAGACCATGGTTTTGTCTTTGACAATTTAAAAGACACCAATTATGACAATTTGGACAGTTATACCACTAGGTGAGTTCTCTCACACTTTGTTTAGAATTTTTGTGTGTGTCCCGAAAAGGCAGGCCATTTCCTAATTGACAAGCATCACATTAATAAGTTTTCTTCTCTGCTAATTCTTTCTTTTTTATACCTAACTCTGACCTTTGGGTCCTCAGAATCTCTACCATTAAATACTAATGCATTGAAAGATCTTATGTCTCGTCATTACAAGATGAAAACAAGTCAAGACAGGTCTGTCTTGGAGAGGATTTGGGAAATGGCTTTCAGCTCCACTAGTGAACTGCACATGTGCTTATGCAGGGAATGGCTTTTCTTTTCCTAAACAAAAAGCTTCATTTAGAGTTTTACAGTGGAAGTTGTTTCAGTGGAGTCCAACTGACGCCTAACAAACTGTTTTGAATAAAACAGTTCTACCACTTCCTAAAAATATCTCAAAATAGGGCTACAAATGAAAACAATCCAGATGATTCCCACTACTATCTTCCATTTCCATTTCTTGGTCATCATATTGGACTTCAGTCTCCCATCCCACCTCTATACTGTCCCCTACAAATATTTTTTTTTAAAGCAGGTAAAGGTTAAAACAAATTACTGGGAGACGTACATTTTAAGTATTAAGAAATTATAACAGGTTTAGAAATCTTTGCCCTGTAGTATCAGAGACAAAACAATAATTACATTATGCAGCAATGCAATCATCAGTTCTCTCTATTTAACATGGTGTTACCATTTTACAAAGTGAGCATTGTTACGTTACCCACAACATGTTTTTGATAATTTTATTAAGTTGATTGAAATCTCTGATTGCATTTATAACAAAGCAGGCATGTCTAAAAATACACTCACTGGAACCATTTCTAATAATCTAATATGCTTCTCTTCTATCTCCTCAAATCAGTTATCATCCTTCTAGAATGTAACAGTAGCATTCCTGGAAGCAAGGGACTAACATCATGACCCAGCTGAAATTGGTTCCATTTAGCTGCTTGGATGTACAGTCTTGTTTTGGCTTGTGAATTGTATAAAATAAGTGAGATCAAAAGTAGGACATGCCTTTCAAATGAGACTTTTGGCCATAACCATGTTTGAAAGGGATACAGTAGAAATTCACAAACACTAAACAGCTTTAATTGTCAGATCTACATTAAGCATGTTAGTGTTTTGACTGTTAAATTTCTGCTGGATTATGTAGGAAAAGACACAGTAGCTTTCAAAAATGCTAGTAACCAATATATCAGAGCAGTAATATTAACATTTCTACAGCACCTTTCAACCTAACAGAGCAGAAAGTGCTTAATTGTTCATATAGACCAACTGAAATACAGCCACATTTGGAGTAGGATGTGGTAAATAGGTGGAGCACAGCATACTGCATGCCAGAGCAGCAAGCAGTTAAATACAATGAGTAATATCTTTGTTCTATTGAAATCAATAGGAATTTTACCATGATCACCAGCTAAGATTTCACTTAATATAAACTTCATAAGTACCAGTAGGTAGAAATATGTATGACAAGTTATTGTTTTCCTGTTTAGCTCAACCTGTCCCTATGAATTCTCTTGATTAGGTGGCCCATTGCCATGTCTAGGTTAGTTGGCTACCTCCTCTTCATTTTGATAAGTAAACTATTTTTAAGAGGTTGTTTATGGCCAGTTTAAGTTCTTGACACTTAAAACAATTTACAAATGTTTGAAGTAAAATCCTTTGGTACGTGGTAACTGCCAGGACATAAGTTACAAGAAATATTTGGTAGATACTTTTCTTTTGGTAACATGCTATAATTTAATTGCTGGGTAATGCCTTTTACTGACATAATAGACTAGCTTTGGAAATCTCAGCAATCCTCCATTTAACATAAAATGCAAATACTTTGCCCAGTTGACAGCCTTTTCACACCTTAAGAGTGACCTGTAAAAGAAGGGGAAAGGAGTTTTTGCTCTTTTGGCTTATCAGTGATGCCTTGAGAAGGTCTGAAAGGTGTCTTAAAGTATTTTGTGGGTTTTTTTTATTTTTATTTTTTATCTGGTGCTTTCCTTTTACATTAGAAGTTCAAGCCTTGTCTGCCTCGGAAGCCTTTCTAAAAACTGGAGAATGAATGAAGTGTTAATCACATAAGTCCAGACAATGAAAGTTGAACAATTAAAGGGAACTGATTTTTAGTTGCTATTTAAATCTTTTTTTAATGCCTGGTTAACATGAGTGAATAACATTTTGGTGAAAGGAAGCATTTGTTCCAGGTTCACCTTGCTCACCCTTTCAGTTAATTGAGTAGATGCACATTCTGTACATATTGAGTTACCTGATAGACCCTCCAGAATGAACCAGGAAGGCCAGAATTTAGATAATTGATATTTCAATGGCTAAAATAAAGGCAGAAGAAAAAACCAGCAAAAAGGGTGCATAGGTTCAATGTTTAGTAAAATGCCATGAAAAGTGATCTTTCCATGAACTTGGATCACTTGCTGTGTATCAATAGTACTGTATCCCTCTTTCTGTTACCAGCTGTTGAAAATTTTGATTTAGTAGATTTTATGTTGCATATATTTAAATTATTATATTCCCTCTGTAGTGGATGGTTTGTGTTTTAACCTTTTTTAATCCTACTGATGCTTTGGTCCTTGATTTTCTCTGGTTGACACACTAGTTAGTTCATACCAGGATACAATAGATACTTGTGAATTTTTAAATGAATATTATTTTTCAAAGACAGTTCATTAAAAAAGACTGCATTTGAATTTATGTAGTAACGTGTGCAAATTTTAATTCCCTTCTAAAACTGCGTTTCTTAGTATTCTCATTACTTGTGTGGGTACTAATATTTTAAACTTCATATGCAGTCTTCAGAAATTAGTGATTAACTGATGACCAATTTACATTTATCATGACTAAATTTAGTGTTTGGTACTAATATTAAAATGAAGACATATGCACATTCTGAAATAAAAACACACCTGATTTGGGACTAATTTTCTAAATAGCTGTTTAGACTGCTGAGAGAATTTTTTTGAGTACTGAAGTGGAAAATAAATGAATTATAAAGGATAGTCTAGTAATGACACTATTCATTCAAAGAAGTCTAAATTAGGAAATAAAACATCTTTGGGGGAAAATGTATAAACTATCAATACATCAGAAATACATTTAAATGTCTTATCTGTCGGTCAGTAAAGTACTTAAAATCATTGACTTTTAGCAATTAAACATCTTCCAGTGTATTTTTCATATAATAGTTCTCTTTGAGGCCTTACATTGACCAGTCCCTATCTACACCATTGAGCTCATCTACCCTCTTGTTCCTTTTGCCCCATCTGCCAAAAATGATAGCCTTGATACCCTCCCGTTGTCCCCTTGTGCCTGGAACCCCCTTTCATCCTATTTGCCCAACCTCCACCCTTTTCTCAATCAGACCCTAAAGACTCATTTCTCTAGACCCGTTTACAAGCTATAAATGTTTTTACTCTTCCAAATTTAGCAAGGACTAGGCTGGGGGGAAGCTTGAAACTTAGTTCCATATTTTTATATATAAAATGTGTGTGTACACATCACCTCAATATTTTGCATGTATGTTGCCTACCCTTTTGTGTTGTCCTTTTAAGATTGTAAGGTATTCAAGGCAGGAAGAGTCTCCTGCATGTCAGCATGGCACCTAGCACATTCTGAGCACTACTGCAATAATAACTTAGTAAAGAATTGAAAAATGTCAGTTTGGTCCATTTCTCTCTGGTTAAACTTTGATACCATGGAAATTGAACGTAGCCCTTTTTTCCCTTGTTTCTTGACAGTCTGAACCACTTTGACTTTGAGAGAGGAAGAGAACTGCTAGCCTTTTTGCATAGTGTGACATACCTCTGTTACATAAGATTTATTCTGTGATTCATAAGGTCTCATTCCCAGAACTCTCTACTTTTAATGCATGTTATTCTGTTGTCTTTTCTTCAGTGATTCCAAGTTTTGCTCAAGTAAGGTCTATAGAAGTTGGCTCATGGTATCTAAGCTTGGCTGGAATGGATGGTTAAATGTGCTTTCCTTTTGTATTGAGAGAGAATTCTTGTAGGTGCCCTCTTCTGAAAGGTGTTTTGTGGTTTACTAGTTTGGGGCTGTGACATGGCATAACTTGGGCATCCTCTCATGGTGAATTGCGTTCTCAGTCACTGTTGTGAGTAATACAAGCTGTAGTCACTTCTTCAGTAATATCATGCTTCTGGTTTGCCTTGCAGGAATGTAATTTCTCACAAGGTGACAATTCTTTCTTTTAAGAAAAATTGTTTTTAAAACTGCTTGTCAAAACATCAATGGAAGAGACAGTTTGTCCTTTTAAGGTGAGTTAGTGGTAGGGTCCCACAGGAGAGTGTCTTTAGAAAAGACAGTATTAAATGATGCTATTAGGCAAATGGTGCAGACCTGAAAATGCAAAAATACTTTCAACCTACACATTTTCTTTGTTTCTGAAAAAGTAAAATGGCACGTTACAATCTACATCATTACAGCCAATCTTATCATAATTTTCTTATAAAGAATGAGAGGAAAATGTTAAGACAAACTCCTGTTTTTTGTTATCAGAGATGAAAATGAAAGGCGCTATTAAATAATGCAAGGTAGAGAAATTCAATTAAATAGCATACAAGATTTCAAGAATATGTAATATGTAGAATGAGTAATCTTTATATAGTCTTCAGTTCAATTATTGGCTGCCTTCTTTCCACAGATATCTGAAGTACCTTACGAAGAAATATCTGAAGAAAAACAACTTGCGTGACTGGCTGCGTGTAGTTGCAAATAGCAAGGAAAGCTATGAATTGCGATACTTCCAGATTAACCAGGATGAAGAAGAGGAAGAGGAGGAGGATTAAATGCATGTGGATCTGGAAATATTTTGTACATTAAATTTCCTTCAATAAAATGTGGGAAAAAATGTTAACATTTTCTGTGTTTTCCAAACTCTAGACATCGGCAGCTCTTCCAGTTGTTCAGATTACATAGTGATCACTCTAAAACCTACTTCTTCATCTCTATCTACTTCATAGATAAGGGTTTACAGTTTGCATTATAAGGATAATGTTCAGTTCCCATTATCCCAACTTTCAGAAACTTTCTCTCATTACTCTTAATTCAGAGAATTTGTTCAGAAAATCTGAGGTTCCTCATAAAGGGGATATTAAGTTTTCTCCTTTTATTGGAGAATTTAGATTTCCTCTTCATAATGGTCTCTTTTCAGAGGCTTTGTAGCTTGATTAAAATATTCTGTGCTGAAATTTGGTAAGCGGTCTGGAAAAGATAATCACTGTGATCAGGATTTATCCCGTGATGAGACACTTAAGGTAAGTAAAACCCAGGCCTAATATTCTGTGGTGTTCATCTAATTCACTGGCCTTGCTTTGTTTTAATAAAGTCCTTAGCTATGGCATAATGTTTTTAGTTATAAGGGTTGAGATTTTCAAAGCTGACAAGGAGATTTTGTTACAACGCCTCTTCATCTGAGTGGAGGTGTGTGGCTAAATACCCTATTTGGCTTTGAAAGTTTTAGCCAGTAACTGCCCTTTATGCTGACAGATTTAAAAACAAATTAAATACAGAGATACGTGATTTCAAAATCATTAAATATCTATTGACAAAGGAGCTGTAACGTTCTTTTCCCCTTCCTAGGCTGTATTAGTAAAAAGAGTGATGGTGGAATCATTGTGGGTGATAGAGAAGATAAATCTCACCTTACTTTATTTGGGTAGTGTCCTCAATGCAGCCCTCTGAGAACATTTTACAACAATACATTAAATACCTACTGCAGCCTAAGTCTTAACTGCCCAAAGTATTTTGCCCTCAGCTGGAGTGAGGAGTTTCTCAGGCTGAGAGTACAGAGGGTGAAGAACATTAGGAATGCGTGGGGATTCTTAAACATCTGTAGGAAGTGAGTTTTCCAGCCACTTTTGGCTCTGCTAGAATATTTCAGAGAATCTGTAGCCTTTGCAGTTCCTCACTTCAAATGGAGACTTGACTCTTACGGGGTGGCATGGCTCATCTTTTTTTTTTCCCCTATTGCTGTAATTTAAATTAAAACTGTTACATCGGAGTGATGTTGGAGTTCGTCTCTAAAGCTTTGTGAAGCTGAAGCATTAAACCATGCAAAATGTCTTTCTTGTTTTTTCTCTTCCCTGCTCTTCCTTCTGTCTGAGTTGCCATTCTTATGGTGGTACTGGGCTGGCCCTGTGTCCCCTTGGAGCTGGACAGTGTTGCTGCTGAATCAGTGGAAGTGCTGATGAGCAGCATGAGCTCTCCTGGCCCAGGCCTGGCACCTTGCATAGCAGCTTTCTAGAAGTAGGCCAGCCCCTACAAAAGTCTCCAACCAGCTGTGACTTAACAAATGCTTAGGGTCGAAGCCTGTGGGGAGTCTTGTATAAGGTTTTTTTGGTGCAATGACTTCGTCTGGACTCTGTCCATATGAAAGCTTTGAAAAATTAAGTAGAATTATGGCGGGACTGGTTACGCTGTTGAGGATGGTTCCTGCAGGTGTGGGTAGAAAATTTTGTAACCTGGAAACTTCACACACACCTTAACAAGTACCGGACCTAAACATAGAACCATTATAGTCTGTAGAAGGGTCTTGGCATGGCACAGTATAGATATTGCTGCACTTAGTGAGACAGGACTAGTTGGTGAGTCGCAGCTAGAAGAAGCGGGTGATGTTTATACCTTTTACTGAATTGGCAAGCCTGAGGATGAACACGGGGGTTTGCCAGCTGCCTTAAGACTCCCCACAAATTTGAGTCATTGCTGAAAGGTGTTAATGACAAACTTACACTCCTCTGTCAGCCTTGCAAAAGGTCATTGCACTTCTGTCAGCGCATATGCACTGAGAATTATCTATGCAGATGAAGAAAAGGATGATTATCAAACCCTTGATAATATCAGGTCAGTTCCATGTAATGATAGATTGATCATCCCGGGTGATTACAATACTAGAGTTGGTTGGAACTGCATTATGGGGCAATGTGATAGGTCATCGCAGAGTTGCTAATGCGAGCTGCAACAGCTTGCTGCTACTTTGCAAATGCACTGAGCACAACCTAGTCATCACCAGTAAGCGTTTCAGCAGGCCAATAAATAAAAAGGCTACCAGGATGCACCCCTTTTCAGAACATTATTGTATGAGGAAGAGATCTTCATGATACGCTCATTTGCATCATGATAGGTGCCAACTGTTGGTCAGATTGTAGGCTCATGAGAAGTAAAATATCTCCTAATATTGCTTTCAAGTAACATAGACAGTGACTCAAGCCAGTGAAGAAAATAAATATTTCAAGCCGAAAACTGACTGAATTCCCTTAGCTATAGAAAACTCAGTGGATGTTGAGACAGCCTGGAAACATTTTGGGGGTACGAAACATAGCTGCTGAAATTTTCACCTTCATTCGAGAGGAACCAACAGAATTGGTTTGAGAATGACCCTGAATATGTCAGTTATTGAACTTGTGCCATGCTATCCATTGAGCCTGCATAGCAGGTAAGGATTTGGAAGTTGAAGGCTGCATAGCACTGAGCAAAACAGACTAAACTTTGGCAAATGAAAAACCAGTGGTGGGAAAAGGAGGAAGCAGAGTTACAACTGTCAGCAGACCGAAAAGACCCCCAACACTCTCTTTGCTTGTCTCTGTGCTATGTATGGCCCCTCTAGGCACACTGAATGGCAACTTGACTCTTAACGGACAAAAAACCTGCTCAATGGACAGAATGTTTGCTTTTTAACTGCCATTCCAACATCTCTAAGGAAGCAATTAATGCTCTTCTATATGCATTAAAAGAAGAGCTTGCACTAACTCCTACCTTATGAGGCCATAACAGCAGTCAGATAGATGTCACAAGGGAAAGCATCTGGAGCGGATGCTATTCCAAGCAGAGATCTTGTAAGCAGGATGGCTACCATATTGCAAGGCATTTTTCAGGGATTCTCTGTATTATCTAGGAACAATAGTGTCACAAGATTACCAGAGTGCCAATGTTCGTCATCTTTGTAAACATAAGATTGATAGGGAAATGCACGATTTTCAGTTTTTCCTACTTTCTGTTGCTGGAAAAATCCTTGCATGGGTCATATTGAAAAGAATTAACTCTTGGTTTTTGGAAACCATCTTTCCTGGCTTTCAGTTTGGATAGGGGCACTGTAGATATGATCTTTGCAGCTCAACAGCTCCAGGAAAAATGCCTGGAGCAAAACTGCCACAGCCCTTCGTATGGTGCTTGTGGCTTACCCAAGGCTTTTGATTATGTAAATTGCAAGGGACTTGGGGAAAGTTTGTGTTTTTCATCTTTGAATGCCCTGCATAGTTTTGTGTGTCAGATGATCCTTCTTCCAGGATGGGATGATGACAGGAGTGGTGGAAAATGGCGAGATATCAAACCAGTTTCTGGTCACTAATGGCAGTAAGCAGAGCTTCCGTGTTCTTCCATCCTTTTCCCATTATGTTCATGTTCGTAATACTGACAGAATATTTATTTAGTTCCGTACCAATGGGAAGGTTGCAGATTAAACGATATTTCTGTGCTTGCACAAAAGTGGCAGATTTACTTATTTAAGGAGCTTTTATTTGCTGATGACTATGCACTGGTTGCTCCCTGTGTTTGAGGACATTAAGTTTATAACTACAGTAAAACCTCGATTTAACGGACCTCGATTTAACGGACTTCGGATGCAACGGACAAAATTTCTGATCCATATCAGACCGCGACCCCTCCTGGCTGCGGCCCCCGGTCCCTTTCGCAGGCTGCCGCCCGGGTCCCGGCAGCGGGCGGGCTGCGGAGCTGCCGCCCCGACCCTGTGGCAGGCGGGCTGCTGCTCCGACAGCTCGGGGTTTTTTTTTAAATTAAATAACGGACTTTTTGATTTAACGGACACCCCCTCGCCCGAATTAGTCCGTTAAATGGAGGTTTTACTGTACTCACTTTGCTTGTGAAGTTAATTGTTTTGGGTTTCACAACTCACCTAAAGAAAATTGAAGTTACATCCACCCAGTTATTAAAATCAGCAATGCTCCTCAAGTCCATGGAGAAGTTGTTACCTAGAGTGTGCTGTCACAGAAGATGAGATTACCCATTGCAGCCAAGATTAGCTCTGCATTTGGAACGTTGTCACAGTGCCAGTAGAATGATAGGGAGAAGCATCAAAACAAGCACTAAGCTAAATGTCTGTTGGTCAGATGTGCTAACACTTCTATATGGTTGTGAGATGCAGACTCTGCAAACTTCCTCTGAATTTGGTTGTCAGTTCTGGTCCACATCATCCTTTATCTTCTAGTTTTAGTCTTAGCTTGAGTAGTAGTGGTGTGAGGAATGTAGACTCAGGATTAGAAATGGGGGTAGGGTGGGGTGTGTTTCTGGTTTGTGTGAACTGAGAATCTGAATTCAGGGCTCTTGCAGTGTAAAAACTCTTGTGTATAACCAGACAGGCACCTTCTCGTCTTAATGATGCTTTGGTGGTAACAGCCAAAGATGTTCTAGAGCCTAGAGAGATGCAGGAAGAGACATCCTTGCCTCAAAGTTGTAGGCAGTAGCACAAGTGCTTGTGGGTTGGGCTGTGGCCAGCTTTTCAGTGAAGTTATTGCTAGTACCACTGTGCGAGTTCACATAGAGCGAGCTTTGGGCGTATTCTTCAGAAATGCAGATGCAGTTTATAAAGCTCCTACGAAAGGAGTGCAATGTCAGAGGCTGGGTTCTCCTCCTAGGACCTCCCTGCGATCGCCTTTTGTTTTCAGCGGGGCTAATGGATTAAACACCCCGCACAGCTCTCTAGGCTAATGTCTTGAGAGTGAGAGCTCTGAGGGGTGCTAGTTAAGGTCAGTAGCCTCGGTCTCCTTTCCTTTGGGCCAGGCTGGCATGAATGGACTCCACCAGGCAGGGTCTCTGGCCAGGAGGAATCCAGCAGTGGGCATTTCACTTCCAGGCCTGTCAACTTGTTAATTAAAGGAAAAAGCACCTGGCTGCCTGGGCACGATGCTGCCTCAGGGGCTTGGGTGGGCACCCGGAAGAGCTCAAGGGCTGGCGCTGGCCCTTGGGCAGCCAGTAACGGGTGGCCCATGTCCCTGACCGTTCTCTCCATCCTCCCAGGGCTGCTCCCAACGTGCCAGGGGAGGCTGAGCCACCAGGGCCCGGAGCGAGACAGTTCTGGCTGGGACGCAGCAGCGGGGCTTGCCCCTTCCCCTGCCAGCCTTGCCCCTGGCCACAGGAGAGCGACTGGCCAGGCCGTGCCCACAGGTAGGGGGACCAGAGAGCAAGTGTGAAAGGGGGACAGGTGGGGGGTAATAGGTGCCTGTCTAAGACACAGCCCTGAATCCCTGGGCCAAGGGCTCCCCCAAAGCGGCCCTTGCAACGCCGCTTCCTCCAGCCCCGCCCGGCCACCCCCCCAGGCACCCCCGCTGGTGCCGAAATGATGGGATGCGGTTGCCAGGGTAACCAGACTGGACGTCACAATCTGGGCATGTGTCATTCCGGGGAGGGGGGGGGTGCGCTCGCTGCGGGCGGGAGGGGCCGGGGCTGGAGCGGGGGAGGGAGGAGAGAGGCCGGGGGGGAGGGGAAGGGGGAGGGAGATTGCTCCTTAAAAAAAAAAAAAAAACCCACCCAGGGCCGCCGCAGCCATCTTCGCGCGGAGCCGCCTCGCCCTGCGCCGCGCAGCCCCGGCCCGCGCAGCCTGCGCCCGGCAGGTGGGAGCCCGCGGGCCGCGCCGCGCAGCGCCCCGGGGCCATGCGGGGGCCGGCGGGGGAGCCGCGGGACGAGATGGAGAACGAGGAGGAGCCGTCAGGTGGGGAGCCGCGGGCCGGGGCCGGAGGACGCGGGGCTCGGGGTGGTGGGCGCGGGGATGGGCGGCGGAGGGGGGCTGGCCGCATCTGCAGGGAGGGGCGGGGGCGGGCAGCGCCCGGGGACCGTATCCCGGGAGAGCCCCGGCGCGCGGGGGTGTCAGTCCCTGGGCCCTGCAGTGAAGGGGGCCAGGCTGCCGGGCCCCCAGGGCTAGGCAGGGAGAGGGGTCCTGAGCCAGGGGTCTGGGCAGACCCCCGCCTTCCCCTCCACCCCGGCACGGGGGACCAGGCTCCGTGGACAGGGACTTTCTGAGCCTCCCCTGTAGCCCTGGCACTGGGCAAGGGCCCGAATAATGGGGATAACCCTCCCCCCAAGCCTGCAGTGTTGTGGGGATTAACCCCCCTGCGCCCCAGAGTCCTGCCAGGGAAGTGGGGTCCCTCTTCCCCTCCAGCTCTTTTTGCACCCGGTGCAAGAGACCCCAATATCATTGATGGGATAAGGGTGAAAAGCTCTAGAGGCCCCAGCTCCGTTCACAATCCACAGCATTGGGGGGGGGGGGGACTCAGCCCCTTGGAAGATCTGGCCCTTAGTTCCTTTCCCTGACTTCTCCTTCCCTTGCCGAACCGCCGAACAGCCCTGCCTGGTCTGAGGAGCTGGAGGCCTAAATAACCAGCAGACACCGCAGGCAAAAGAGAAAATTGGAGTGGTTTGTAATTTTTCCATACTTACCGTGCTGGTTCGTTTTGTGCCGGAGAGGACCTGACGCCACTTGTTAGAGCTAAGCAGAGTGATGGCTGGAGTAACATACCCTTTTCCAGAGTGTATGTGGCTTTGTACCCTGGGCAAAGAGCCATTTGTAGACTCCTGGTGGGGTGTGACAAGGGTCTGTCTGGCCTGGTTCCTGTTTTATGCCGGATTCCATCTCTGCATCTTCCCTGCTAAAGACTTTTTGGACCCATCTTTGACATCTGTGGTGATTGTGTCTAGAGACCATTTTCCTTGGAAGTTTCTTTTCCCTGCCTCATTGCTCTGAATATTTGCCTGGTGCCAAGTCTAAACTTTTCCCTCTTAAGTGTCAGGCACTGCTCCTTGACCTACCACCTTCTGAGGGTCTGAAAAATCTTTCCCTTACATTTGCAGTGTTGCCTGGAAGGGCTTTACAGATGGATCATGTGCCTCCCTTGGTCTTCTCTTTCCCAGCCTTTGTATGTTTATCTCCCTCATTCTCTCCACTGATGTTTTACCTGTCACTTGACTTCTATCCTTTTACTTCCCTTTGCTTTTCTTCAGGTTTGTCTATATCCAGGGGCATGATTAAGGCCAACTGACTCACTTCAGTGACGCCTAAACCAGATTTAGTAGTTGAAACAGTAGTTGAAAGATTTTTATTTCCCTGTTTTGTTTTTCTTAATTAACCCATTGATTGCTTTACCTGTCACACTTGAAACCTACCTGAGGAGCTGACAGAAGTGCTGATGCTGAGTATGTTCCAGGTAGAAAGCAGCTGCTGTGCTAGCAGACATTTCAGGTGCATCCTGGTCGAAAGTATTTATTGGGCTGTACCAGCTATGTCCAAGGTAGTCTTCGTCAGAACTGGGTGAGGAATCGGTGCTCTCAATGGAACAGCGATTGCAAAGCATTTGTCAGGAGGGGAAGACGGGGAATAATTAGATAAAGGCTTAACGTACACAGGGAGGCTTATGAGTTGTAAGACTGATATCTGAGCACTGAAAGACAGATTTCCTTAGATGTGACAGAAATAAATATGGTAGTAATCTGTCCTGCTATTGCCTAGAGACCTTACTTGGCATCAGGGGTGTGCTCGGTGGGGAGGGGGGAGCAAAGTCAGCAGGGGCACAGAACTCCTCTGGGTTGGGAGAGCCTCCTGTGGCCCTGGACCAGGGCAGGAGATGAAAGTTCCACTGCCCCGCGATGGGGAGAGGAAGCTCCTCTGGGCATGGAGTTTGAGGGGGGACAGGCAGCTCCTCTGGCCATGGGGTGGGGGAGAGAGGCAGTTCCTCTGGCCATCGGGTGTGTGGGAGGGAGGCAGCTCCTTTGGCCATTGAGGGCACAGAAAGTGCCCCCCCCCAAAAGCAGACAAATATTTATTCCTGAGAATTCCTAAGAGGTGACATCCTCCTGCACGTAATTACCTTGCCAACGCGGTGTGAGGGTCTCCAGCAGCAACTCCTGTTTGTGGAGTTCTTTGGTTTCAGTTTTTGAGTTTTTTTAAGGAAAATTTTTCTGCTTGTACATAGAGGCTGATATTTTACAAACCAAAACTACAGCCATGCATTCAACAACTCCTAGAGCATCTGTTACAGGGGCTGCTTTGGCCAAGTTCACGCTGACACAAATGGCTAAAAATCCATACGAGCCAATGGCGTTGTACTTGCTTATGCCAACAGGGCCAAATGTACCATTCTGCAGGGAATCAGCACCAGGGCTCTGTGGCACTTCGATCTGACTGTGCTGGCTGCTGCAAAGAGTGGATTCTATCCAGAGTGAATTTGGTCCACACAGCGCCTCTCATTTTCTTACATTGCTAAAATAAATTTCCTCCTGAGCCGAAAGCCTGACTGTAACACGTTTAGCAGAGAGCAATGGTATAGGAGCGAGTCAGAGCTCCTGAAAAACAGGGGCTGATCTGACGAGCCCGAAAGTCCAGCAACCCCCGTGGTGAGGCAGCAATAAAGGTACCTGGTGCTAATATCCTGAACACTGTCAGCCATGAGGGACTGAGATTCCAAAAGACCATCTCACATATTTCATTTAAAACATGAGGGCAGCAGTGAAACACACATCTTTACAAGCTGCACAGCGATTCATCTCCATTCTGGCCTTAATTTTCCAAAGCATGAAGAATTTTTAATGTCTGGCAGATGGATGCCTCCCCATCAGTGTCAAGAATGGTTCTATTCTTCTTCCTTCCCAGAAATGACTCTGGAGGAGATTATTAAGATCCCTCTGGTTCTTACTCTTAATGCACCTGACTGAAGTGCAATCAGAGATAATCAGGGTCCACAATAGAGCCATGGAAATGAGTGAGTGTGAGTTTGCATGTGCTGGAGAGAGATTGTGGTAGATTAACATGAACTCAGTAGAATAACTTGTGTCCAGCGGTTTCCTGTTAAGGATATTAGTGCATCTCAAACTCACCTGCAAAATCTATCACCACTGTATCTTCTCTCTTCCTGATTTTTCACTTCAGTTACCAATAACCTCCATATGCAGAATTTCATTTACTGATTGTTCTTTGTATGGAGGTGTTTAAAATTTGCAAATTGGTATGTTTTCCATACACTGATTACAGAACATGTGCTTTTGGTGGAGATAACTCTGCTTTGAAGTTATGGAAAACATGAAGAAAGAACAAACATAAAGTTTCCAGCAGAGAGAATGCCAAGTTGTTTCTCACTCTGTAAGATTCTTCATTGTGAAAAGCAGTAAGTATCACATCTGAGTTAGTGCTGCTTGAATTAGTGTCGACTTGGCCTCAGCGCTTGCATCTCCCTCAGACCAGGCCGAGGGCACCTGGGTTATAACAGCCTGTTTCCTGCACAGGTGTATTGGTGAGGAGAGCAGGAAGAGGAGTACCAGGTCCTGGAGTTTCTGTTCACTTTGAGAAGTGGGTTCAGAGGTCAGGGACAGGTCAGGGGTGATGGACTTAGAGGTCAGTGGCAAATATTCTCCGTTCTCATCATCTTTTCTCCATGTCAGTTTGATCGGTTTAATCTCAATGCTCAGGACATTGCTTAGGTCTCAACGAGGTGCATACCCAAGACTTAGAAAGCATGAGGATATTTTTTTATTAGAGTCATTAGGGGGGTTCAAATGAGCCTTATTATAGGACTGTAGCTGTCACCTCTCCATAACACATCACATATCTGCAGAGCTGGGACTGGCACCTTGGTCCTTTCAGTTAACACAGGTCTTCACAAGGATTGCCCTTGGGTTCCTTCTAAGTGACGGCTGGTCGACAGAGTTCAGCAGTCTCTCTCTGGCTTGTTTCTTGACTCAGCCATACTGAATTGCTCAGTTGGACGTGTGGGCTCTTGTCCCTTCTGCACAGGAATTGGTGAGTCTCTGTCTGGTTCCTAGCAGATGGCATGCTGACCAGGTTGTAGCTGTCAAAGGACTTCAGTGTCCAGGGCTGCTAATGCACCAGCTTTCATGAGCATGAATTTCACTGAAAACCATTGTTAACCTTGGAAGAGTTTTATTTCCCCCTGCAAAGAAAGTTTAATTCAATTTTCTCAATCAGCCTCTGGCTAGATAATTGTTCCTCTTCTCTAATAACAATGAAACCCGTTAATGCAGATTCTGTAAGGGTGTTGGATTTAGAATCCAACCTTGAGGGGCTGTTCCCACACCCACTCCTCAGTGGTGTGGACCTGGTGTCACCTGTGTGTGTACCTAGTGTCACCTGCCGCCCAGGAAACATCTGAGCAGTTTAGCATCTCTATCCATTCAGTTAAAACAGCAGCATTTCTAACTTGTAGGAATTCCTGGCTTCCCATTCGTAGATTTCATAGACCCAGAGATTCCAAGGCCAGAAAGGATCACTGTGATCATCTAGCCTGATCTCCTGGATAGCACCAGCCAGAGAACTTCCCCACAATAATCCCGAGAGCAAAGCTTTCAGAAAAACATCCCAGCTGGATTTTAAAATTCAGTGCTGGAGACTCCACCATGACCCTTGGTCAATTGTTCCCGGGGTTAGTTGCCCTCACTGTTAAAAATGTGGGGCTTATTTCCAGTCTGAATTTGTCTCGCTTCAACTTCCAGCCTTTGGATTGTGTTATAAGTTCCCCTGCTTGTCTGGCGAGCTCATTAGCAAAGGTTTGTTCCCCGCCTTCCCTTGCCTTCATCTGCAGCTGCCTGGCTTATGCTCGGCCCAGACCTTTGACTGGAGCTGTCATCTGCTGAGAGAGGCTGAGCTGGTCCAGTTTGGCCTCCAATGCTGCTGCTTCCAGCAAGCGACTGTGAGTGTAGCAGAGGCCTCTGCTTCTCTTGGACTAATGAGAGTGACCTGGTCAGTGTTTGATCTTTCCATTCCATTCAATTAAAAATATCCAGCAAAATGCGGGCCAAGCATTCTCTCACAAGCCGTGCAGGAGGGAGAGCTCCTAGGAACAAGGAGGCTTTTCCTTTACTCCGGAGCAAGGGAGGGGCTGGTCTTTCACTAGCAACAAAACAAACGTACATAAACCAGAGGGGATGTAAACCAGAGGGGATGTTCGGGGTGAAGTCTCTGCAGAACACCTGTATCGCAGCACCAAATGTTTGCTTAGCTTGAACATGGTTTTTTTGGGGGGGAGGGATAGGTGGGGGAGTAGATTATGAGAGAGAGAAACTTGAATGCTGAAATGCATGAGTTCTGGATTTGTTAATGCTGAAGAGAGTTTAAATCCACTGAAAAGCAGGTAGGCAGGGCATGCTAGGTGTTCTCTGAACTCCACAGCTGCTCTCAGCTTCTTTACTCTGGTTCAAGGTTGCCTGGCCGTTGTTCACAATCTTACGTTTAAACTTAAGAGTCAAACTCTTTTCGTTCCATGCAGCGGAATCTGCCTTGCGATTTCTCCGTGTGCTCCGCAGAGTCACAGGGCATCCTTGGGGAGTTTGTGTTTTACTGAGCAGTACCTTTTCCTGTGTAGATGAGAGTCGTGTGAGTGAGGTGCCGTGCTTGTGGACAGGAGCGTGGAGCGAAAGAGTTGACTTGAAACGTAAATTTGGCGCACGCTGGTCTCAGTTACTGAGCAAAACAAGATTCTGCCCACATGCCCCAGTCTCCTGGTTGGATTTAATGGAAGTGATCGTACTTAGGACTGTTACTGGGCTTCTCATCGGTAGCTCAGTCTGACATCTCTCCAAAGCATTGTCATCCTCATTTTGTAGATGGGAAGCTACCACCACCGTCTTCAAACGTTTCCATTTGCCTGGACTGGAATGGGTAGCCCACAGAAGATCTAGGGAAAGGTTCAATTAATACAAGTCTTGCAGATCAGGGGTTGCTCACCTTCTGGCTTCACAGGTAGCTTTTGGTTCCTTCCAACTGTTTGTCCAGGTTGTTCATATATGATACAAGATATCTCTTTGTCTTTCAACCCTGGCTGCTCAGTCTCTGCACACCTGTGCAAGGTCCCCAGAAGCTCATGAGTAGTTACACTCAAAGCTGGAGGTAGCCTATCTCTTGTAAGCTGAGCATGGTCAGGTTCGGTCAGTACTTGGATGACAGATGTAAAACTAGGGAAAAAAACAAATGTTTCAGTAAACGGTGCTGGTGTTTAAGTAGCTTAGCTTCCTGCTACGTCTGTAGTGAAGCAGTGCCCCAGTCCAGAGCTAGGGACCACTGCTGCTAACGGCTGAGATGAGATGGGAAGCCAGCAGTCTTGACCTCTTGTGCTTATCAAAGACCTCATCACATTTTGTGTCAGTATAAGGGTGTTAACTCCATGTCCTGACCAAAACTCAGTTTGGGGAGATTGCAGAGGCAGAATTCCAGCTGGAGAAGTTGTTCCCCCTGAATAGCAGAATGGCTATTCCGGATGTGGGGGAAGTGGTGCTTGTAGGCGCAGTCTGCAAAGTGATTTGGGATTACTGGGCATTCAGCGGATGGGGTGGGGAGGCAGCTTTGTGCCTAGCTTACTGTGTGCATAACAGATACGTGCACTGAGGAGCAAAGGTATCTTTGCCTGGATTCGTTCCCCACTCTTTGACATCTCGATCACTAGGAACCAACACTCCGTATTAAACTGAATCTTGCAATGACTGACTCAGAGCACAAACTGCAGTGGGAAAAGCACAAACTTGGTCAGGATGTTTCTTGATGAAATCCTGGGCTCCCATTCCATCGCGAAAACTCGGAAGTCTTCAAAACTTCTTTTCAAAGCAAAGGGCTCTGTTCTCCCATTGCAAGCCTCAGGTCCGTGGGACTAAATCCCGTCACTACTACATTTGTATTGGGATACAAAACCCCCTTCCCTGCCCCAAACGATTGTTTTTTCTCTGAGGTGTTGTGAATAAAATCAAGCAATGCTGAATGCCTTCTATATAGAGCCTCAGGCACCTGATAGAGAGGCCAAGAACTCTGATCTGGTGCTTTTCAGTGGAGATGATTCTGGTCCTGTCAGAGGTAAGGGAAATGTGTTCCTTGCAATGCATGGTTCTGTCGGTTGTCTGATAAATTTCACCGAGATGGAGCTAAGCTGCTTGTTTTGGCAAAGTCTAAACTGCTGTGTTTTGAAGTTGAACACAAAATCTGTCTGGTCTAATGAGATTGGAGTATTATTACTGTATAAGTTTAGAAATTCAAAAAGAAAACAGAAGAGTACAACACAGGACTGGATCTTAAGGAAATGCAACAATTTGACGAAATGCCAAGGCTCATTAGTAAGAATGTCAAGTTTTGGAAGATAATGATGACAGGAAAATAAAAGGGTGCATTGCAATTAGCGATGAGCTGCTTTGCCTTGCTGGGGATGCAGCAGATGGATGAAAGCAGTAGAGCCAGCATGCTTTGAGCTGTCTTCTTGCTTTGCTCCGTGTCTGTCCAGGAGGCAGTGGGTCCATCAGAGGGTGTGAAGGGTCCCCAGAGCGGGGAGGAACAACCAGCCTCTCCCAAGACAGCATCTCTAGTGTCTTCGGCGCTGGGCAGGAGGTGGAATATGCACCCAGAGGTAGATGGGGAAGGAGCTCAGAACAGAGACTAGTTTTCTCTTTTCTTTGATTTAATCGAATCCATTTGAGCAGGATCTATTTCAAAAGGTTAAAGGGTAAACAATAAAAATCCCAATGCTTCCTCATTACCTACCAGCCCAAATCAGCAATGGCAGGTGGCATATTAGGGGCATCCAGACCCCCCCCCCCCCATGCTTCTGAGCAGGGCGGGTGGGGGGGGGCTTTGTGGGCCTGGGTGTCTGCGGGAGAAAACGAGATGATCCTTCTGCTTTGGTGCTGCATCCTGTGGAGCCGAGCACAGCCCCTCTGTGCAGTAGTGGTAATTCTCAGCTCCCTGTGTCTTCCAAGCCCTGTCCACACATCAGTCCTCATGCGCTTCCTCGGGAGGGAGAGGGCAAGCGTCCTTAGCTTCATTTTGCAGATGGGAAAGCTGAGGCAGTGAAGGTCAGTGACTTGCCCCATGGCCACACAGGCCGTCTGAATGAGAGCCTGCAAGTCCCTTTTTCCATCCGCCAGACAATGCATTTATTGCTGAAGGCTGCAAATGATTCTGTCCCCCGTCGTCCTCCTGCCCTCTCCCTCCCTGCCAGGTGTCTTGCCAGGGACACCTCAGATCATTGACACGGAGAGGGCCCTTTGAAAACCGAATCCTGTTTGTTCAGTGGCTAGAGCTAGACTCTCGCCCAGTTTGGTCCGTGGGTCGAGCCTGGCCAGTGGCATGTACCTGTAGTTCCTGGCTCCCTGCAGTGAATCCCAGAAGGGCGTCTCTCCGAGTGGATGTTCCTCTCTATCCAGAGCTGGGGTCTGCACTTTGTGCTGCACTGAAAGTCACTGGAAACGCGGGTTGACGCTTTGATAGACTTGTCTTTCAAGGATCTACATGAGGCATTAGCAGCTAGTTAAGTGCTGGCCTGATAGGCAAGGAATGCTAGTGTAAGTTATGTCTACACTACACAGCTACAGCCATGGGTGCTGACTCCGTGGGTGCTCTGGGGCTGGAGCACCACGGGGAAAAATTGGTGGGTGCAGAGCACCCACTGGCAGCTCCCTCTTCGTTCCCTGCGTCCCGCTTCTCCCCACTCGCAGGGCTTGTGCTGCGAAACAACTGAGGAGGAGGAACGCGGCGCACTGGGGGGAGGAGGCTGGGGTGGGGACTTGGGGAAGGGTCCACTAGGGGCAAGGAGGGGTGAAGTTTGGGTGGAGACTTTGGGGCAGCGGTGGAGTTGGAGCGGGGCAGGGTGTGTGTGCAAGCACTGCTGCCAACTAAGCACTGTTCACAGGGGGACTTGTCTGCTAGACGTTTGTCTTTTGTGTGCTTTTTCTTTTAGCACCTCTGAAAGACAAAGGTTTTGTTATTCAGTTGCCGGTGTAGAGGAAGCCTGACTTGGGACAGCCATGTTAACAGCTGGGCGCGGGTCAGACAATAACCAGAGCCTTGAGTGAGGCCACTTGTCCTTGTATCCCATGGGCTGAGGGAGCCGCTTGGCCGATGCTCTCCCACGGGATCAAACACAATTCCTGTCCTTTGTGTGTGTCTGTGAACCCCGCTGTGTAACCTCTCCCTTTCCTCCCCCTTTGTGTCGCCTCCAGAAGGAGAGGATGGAGTGCTGGAAGGGCTGGAGGAATTTTATCCAGAGGAGCAGGTGACTGCGCAGAAGAAAAAGAAATCCAAAAAGCTGAAAGAAAACAAGAGCTCCAAAGTGAAGAGAAGGAAGAAAGAGGTAACGTCGCCCGCTCTCGAGCGAGCTGCGGGACTCTGGGTACTTGGGACAATGCTGCTGGCCTCCCCTGTGGAGCAGTCGGAGGTCTAGGGATGGGAAAGGGCTGGAGAAGAGCCAGGTATTTTACTAGGGGAACTAGTTTGATGAGTGACAGGGGGAGCGTTTCTCAGACTTGGGTGAGGCCACAGCTGAGCCTGCAGATTGGCGGTCACTCCCCTGAGTGCCTGGAGAGGCTGAGCGATACGGTGAACTGGCCCGCAGGGCTGGGAGCACGGACCTGCATAATTCATATCCTGGCTCTGACAGTGACTCACTATGGCCATGGGTGAATCACTTAACTTCTCTATCTCAGTGACCCCACTGTTTAAATGAGAATGGTACTTGCCCACTTCTGAGAGTCTTTGATGGTCAATTAGCCAGTGTTTGGAGCGGGCTTTGGAATGGGAAGGTTTGAGTGTCATTCTTTATTAAGGCTTCATTAGTGGGTGAGCTCCCTGGCCTGTGTTAAGCAGGAGGTCCGATTATAAGGGTCCCTGGATTGTCTGACGCTAAGCGCTGGAGTCAGGTGTGGAGTTAAAAACTGTAACTTACGTGCCCAAGGTTGAAAACTGAGTTTGCAAACGTTGTCTCTTCCTTCACCTGGTCTCCACTAGTGCTGCATGTGTCTGAATGCGGGGAGCATAGAATTACCCGGAATGCTCCTTGCTAGCTGCTGTAGGGTTTAGCTCTGGAGATGCACAGAGGTGGGTAGGTGGCGGCTGTAACCCCTCCTTTGCTTAAATAACTTCCACAACATGAAGATGCTAGGTTCAGATTTGTGGGTTTTGGTTTTGAGGCATGGATGGGCTAAGTCTGTCTAAATCGCTGGGACGATTTATCTGACCAAAGGGAGAAACAAACGCAATATGGATGTCTAGGGAGTAAAGAGTTAAACTGGGGAAATCCAGAGAGATTGAGTTCTGGAAATATTGGTAAGAAGCATTGAATGGCCTCAGGCTTGTTTGGAGGGACCCTTCCTCACGTCTTCCGTCACGGGGGAAGAGGTTGGCTTTGGAATGGGAGCAGCCTGGTGCGTTCTCCCTGGAGTGATTTCTGGGCAGGAGGGTGGTTGTTTGGCAGCCGTTATGGAGTCGCCGCTCTCCCTGGACTCGATTAGCAGCAGGAACGAAGGTATGGGGCGGTGGCTTTCCACGGGGCTGCTTGGTCTGAGTGTTAAATGAGGCCTGTGGCAGAGCATGGAGCATGTTGGCTGAAGGAAGCTCTCTGGCTCAAAGAGGGTTGTGCTAAAGGCTTCTCATGCAAAGAACTGTGGAGGTGGGGAAGGTGGGCCGGGGAGAAGCTAAGGTTGTAACCTCATGTTTTTTCAAAGAAAACAATGGAAAAGGGAATGGTTTTTGAAATGGTTTCTTGGCTGTGCTTTGTGCTCATGCCACTGGGAGGGCAAGATTCACCAGTGCATGCTGGTTACTTTTCCCACTCCAGCAAGGTAGAGTCGTTTCTCAACCTGGGTTGACTAGTCAGGTCAGATGGGGTTCTGGCTGCCTGGCATTGAGTGTGCTGGCCCTGGCCCTATGTATGGATCAGGGGAGACTCTGGCCAAAGCCGCGTAGAACAGGAAGCCTTCTTCTAGCCTCCCTTCCTCCTCCCAAAACTCAGTGCTCGCTGCTTGCCCCTCCAAACGCTTTGTTGTAAGGACTGTGGGAAGGGTTCTCTACGCTGTCAGGTCCCAGGGACTTGAATGTTCTAAATCCAAAGCCCTACGCTTTGAATTCAAGGGGCCGCAGATTAGTCTGCTTTTAATTAGCTCTGCCTGGTGTGGTTAGTTAATTTCTCATTTGGAAGCCGTATCTTTCTACAGAAGTAGGCACAGCTGGAGATGGGTACTAATTTGGGCAAACACTGATCTAGTTCTGCCAGGAGTTTAGTTTTACTTGAGTCCTAAAGATTTTCACTTTGAGGATGGATTGCAAAGAGAGAGAACTGCACAAACAGCTGCTAATTAGTGAGAAGAGACACCGGGTGAAGGGGTGAGACTTTCCTTCCTAGCTGACCGTTTGCAAGGAGGATTACCTTTGAAAGATTACCAGCTACATTCATACCCCTGGGTGTTGTGCTGTGACTGCAGATGCTGTCATCAAATATGATGTTTTGTTAAGCGACCAAGATATAATGAAAGACAAGCGCATTAATCACTGTTCTGAAACTTTCCTAGTTCTATTCCCCAAAGTTCTGAAAATCTGTTTATTATAATATGTTCTTTTTAATGCTGGAAATATGTCTGATAAATGTTATTGCTAGTCTTTAATCTTGTGAGTTGTGTGTGACAGGCAGTGAATAATCTCACTCTTCACATTCTGAATTCCGTATCCCACACTTTACATATCAGATATTGAGCTGGCAATTAGGCCTTTTAAATGGAGTGAGTTGTAAGCGTGAGGAGCGTGTCTCCTGGCATCTCACATTCAGAGGCATTAAAAGGAGGCAGAACCAATAGGAAATGGAGGTTTTGTCAAGCAGGCTTTTGCATTCATGAATTTGGGATTTATAGTATCCCAGCTAAAGACACATTAGATAATTGTTACAAACGATGAGTATCGGACACCCCACGAGGCCAGCTGCAGCAGTACAGTGCACTGATATAGAGAATAATATCGTATATGTATTATGATAATCTCCTTATCTGGTTATTAAACCCCTCCTGCCAGGGACGCGCACACTGCAATGCAGCACCTCATTTACAGTTTGTCCCCAGTGGCAGACAGTAAATCTTGGTGGCACATACTGTACCAATAACATTATCTAGGGACCGTGTCTCTTAGGGATGAAATGCAAAGCGACAGTTGGGAATGTAACCAATGGGATGCTTTTTGGAGAAAACAGCCTGGCGTTGAGGTTTCTGTGGAGACAGGATATCGAATGACAGACCCCCCATTTCCAGGGTGTCTCGCAGGCAAGAAGTCAGGCTGGACTGTGCTGGCTTCTCAGGATTTGACATTTGGAAGGATTTGGGGAGTTGTTTAAAGAAACCAGGTTCTCAGTGAATTATTGTCCCAGTGAATCCCTCTTATGCTGCTCTACTCCCATAGTCCTACACTGCAGCGTCGCTCCTGGCCCCATGGGATGCTTCCCCTATCCTCCCTGGGTTGTGTGCACTGCCTCTCAGGCCATGGCTACACTACAAACATAAGTCTGTTCCAGTCCTGCCCCCATCCCAGTGATTTACCTCTCTGCCGGCTGCCCTGGGCACCCAAAACATACTACTAGGGAGGGTCACATGACTACTCTTGTAGCTTCCCTGTCAAAGTCATTTTTCTGCGGGGAAGTAAAGAAATCTGCTAGGGACATAAATTCTGCATATGCGCAGTGGCACAGTATTTCCCCAGGAGTAATAAAAGTGGCATAACTGTGGGGAAGAACCAGAATGACTGCCTCCCTTGTTTTCTGGTATGTTTGCTGAAGCTCCTTTATCTTCATGTGGCACTGCTGTGTGTCCCTTGTGTAGCCCTTCTCCCTGCAGGCCAAGTGCATTTTTGGCATAGATGTCAGCATTTCTTCTGCAGGCTCGGAGTTCTGCCTGCATAGACATTTCTCCCCACACAGCTATAAGATCCACCACCTCCTGTGCATTCCATGCTGGCGTACGTTTGCAGCCTTGAGTCTCCATGATCCGCTCTGCTGGCGAGCTCTCCACACTGATCAAACAGGAAAAGAAAATTCAAAAGTTCCCAGGGCTTTAACAGGGGCGCGACTGTTTCCTGGGTGCCTGGCTGATGGGCAGGAGAGTTGAAAGTGCCCTCCAGAGGGGTCACAGCGCAGCACTGTGGGACACCTGGAAGCCAATTCATTTGAATTTCACATTCATGTCGCCCCGTGGATGTTGAATCAAGCGCTACGTCTCTCACCGAGGTGAAATACAGAAGTTGACTTTACAGGCCACTTAGGTTGGCGGAAGGCACTTCATGTTGTAGACACATACATTATTAGATCGGCTTATGTTGCCCTAAGTTTGTAATTTAGACCAGACTCTGCAGATGAAAGACCAGCCCCTGGATGGGAGCTGTGCTCTTGTCATGCCATTGTGCATGGGGCAGAGGGCCCCTTCTTTGCGGCTGAATGTTCAGGGGCCACTGGGGTGGCGCGCCCCTGTACTTGCATGTGCCAGGTTTCTCTGAACATAATTACCAGGCTGTCAGATATCCAGCTGTCTTTTAACCTTCTGTAGGTATCTGTGGATGCTGGCAGCACATGGGTGCAGTGGCAGGCCAGCGAGGAAAGAGTTAAGGATCTCTAAGTAACCTTTCTTTTGGAATCAGAGAGATAGCTGTGTTAGTCTGGAATTGCATAAGTGACAGAGTCCTGTGGCACCTTAAAGACTAACTAAAGTATTGAAGCATAAGGTTTCGTGGGCTAATACCCACTTCGTCGGATGCATGCAGTATTAGCCCACAAAAGCTTATGCTTCAATACTTTAGTTAGTCTTTAAGGTGCCACAGGACTTCCTTTTGCAGTGTTGCTGTGGTTGGTGGGAGCTGTTCGGTAAGAAGGATCCACGCAGTTGGGTTCACTAAGCCACGGTCCAGCGTGAGACAAGACAGGAAGTGTGGGCTGGAGAGAGGGAGGGGATGTCAGACAATAAACGCAGCCGGCTGGCACATGGTGCACAGGGAGAAGGGAGCTTTGCCTGGCTCAGCTTTTCCTGCAGTTTAAACTGAGCTGTTCATGCCTTTGACCTGGCTGGGCTGGTGATCGGGATCCCCGGGTGAGCTCTGGACTTCCACCCAGAGAGCCAGATTGTGGCAGCCTCCCTCCAGACTCCCTCACGCCCCAGCATCCCGCAGCCTCAGGAGGGGATGAGCCCGGGAAGGTCCTAGGGAGCTCTCGCCCTGCTGGGGGCAGGCAGGCAGGGCCATACGATGGAGGGCAGGGTCAGACACAGCTCTGAGGAACACGCTCTGGTCCAGCCACAGAATGGTGTTCTCCTTACCTCAGTGACTCAGGTGCCCGCAGCTCCAGCTGTTGATATTTCAACGCCGGCTGTCGGTGTGCAGACAGGGTGAGCCACGTGAATGTCTCCATTTGCCTGCACGGATGGCTCAGCCGTTCCCGTGCAGCGCTGTCCTGTTTAGTGCAATGGGATTATTTTCCTTCACCTCAGGCCCAGGCTGGCGGGCGACTTTTTCCTGGTGCCCTTTGCAGATGAGATTCAGGATAACACTGCCAGGTCGACACGATGACCCGGAAAATCACTCACAAGCGCCACGCGGTGCTAGTTCCTCTTTCATGAATAAAGTGAGGAATGCTGGAGCCCAGCACGGTGGGGCCAAGACTCAGTGCCTGAGTGGAAATGGATCCGGTCTATTATGTAAGAGACGAGGCTCAGATGGGACTTGAATTGTTTTGGTGGTGAGCAAGGTGCCATGGGGCCGTTGGGGTGTGGGATGTGTGAGCTGTTCTGCACACATGGCTTGGCACAGCGTCGTCAGACTCAGCCCCTTCTGCAGGTGGTTTGTTTTGTATTGATCGGATTCATTAATATATTGGTTTCTGCACCTGTTAGCATGTTCCCATTTGATAAATTATGCTGGAATTTGCAAACCACAAATTAGCAGCTATTGCATTAGTATATTACAGCTCGTTAGAAGCAGGATCGCTAGTCATTGCAAAGCTGCCACGTGGATTCCAATAGTGTTCTGATTTAGGGCACTGTCTTGCACTTGGAGTCATACGGGCAGATCCTCTTGCTCATACTGAATCCCACTGATTTTATTTGGACTCCGCATGGGTGTAGGTGTCCGCTTGTGCTGATCTGACTGCAGGACTGGGCCCCAGTGAGCAAGCTTTCTGAAATCTGATGTTTGCTTATGGAAACACCTTTGTTGTTCATCTTGAAACCACTGTTTGAATGATCGGGAAAGGTGCCGGCTGTGTCAGACTCTTAGCCCAGCAAGGAGAAGGCCTTTCTCCGCAGCAGTGTGTCTTAGCTCTGCCAGGGAGTGACCACTTTGGTGGAATTCGTGGCTCGGTCTGATCTTGGCCTTTCTGCTAAGGTTGCCAAGAAGGGGCTAATTCGTGCTAATTTCTCCTGCTGTGTTTCCTGACCAACTAGCGATTGGGTAGAGTTCTGCTGTTCATTACCCATACGCTATGTTTGTCACAGAAGTGATTTTGGACTGCACCTGACTTGAGCTGGATTTGAACCAGGATTTGGATATGAGGCAAAAAGCTCCATGTTGAGTTTATTTTACTCAAAATCTTGCTTTCTGAGTGCTCCGTTCCATAGCTGGAGGGTGATGAGGTATTTCAACCTCATTGGGATTTTCAGTGGAATGGTCTCCAGTCTGAGAAAGTTCTAATACAGTAGCACTATTAGAATAGTCGTTAGTCGGGGGGACATGTTGCCTTTTCATACAGGGTGCTCCTTGTCTGATGCTTCACTGATCTGAAATGCAGATGAGTTCCAAGAAGCATATGAAGATGTGTGCCGATGGATTTCAGTATCCTATTGTAAAGGGGGGTCGGCAGGAATCAAATACGCAAGCCGAGTATAGCTAGTAATTTCCCAATCCCTTTCATTGCCAGACCTAGTGTAAATGATGCTGTTCTTTTCCAGTCACCCACCCCACGCTCTAAGAGGAGATCGTCTAGACAAGGTAGCACATTAAAATGCTTTTGCAAGTGACTGGAGCCTAACAGTCTGTTTATTTAAAGAACATGGATTCAGACCTGCCTTTTATTGTCCAACAGACTTTGGGTAGAAGTCACAGTCCAGCAAATACATAATTTTTTGTGGTCTTAGTAATGTTCTTTCTTTGCTTTTTATAGACACAACACAAAGCTCAGCTCAAGTCATTAGCTTATCACATCTTTTTTCCCCTTAAGCAGAGCAGAGACCTTTGAATATAGTTTCTCTGCAAAAAATCATCTGCAACATTTTCTCCCAAGCTGATTATTTTATTTGAATAGTGCCCTGCCTAAGACTATTTAGAAGAGGCACCTGGAAAAAACTGCGGAGTGTCACATGTATGTTATCTGTTGACTACCTGGTGCAGAAAAGATTGAGAGGAGAAAATTTGATAAATGTCAGTTGCATTCAGTTTTTATTAACTCCTTGTGTGGACAATGTTAGTCTGATTTGATTCTGGCTGGCATAAAGCTTGATTGAAAGGGGTAGAACTGATGGAAAGACTACCTTTGAATTCCTTTGCCTTCATACCATTGAATCACATTGCTAATGGGGATCAGAAATATAGATCAACAATGAGTGATAAAGAAGTCCAGAGTTGAGGCTGCTTCTCCTAAGCTCCTTTATGGATTCCTGCTAGGTAAATGTACATTCTGCTGTAAATAAAGTAGGCAATCGGAATTAATTGTGAATGTGTAATACTGAGTATATGAATGGAAGGCAGACTTCTGCACTTGGCTGGGATTTTTAAAATATTTAATCTGTTAAAGCTTTTATTAAAAAAACCAACACGTTTTTTTGACCCCAAAATTTTGAGGAGCATTATTAGACCTTAGTTTTGCATGCATTCATTTGTAGCATGCCTTAATGTGTATCAGCTGTGTGACAACTCTTTAGAGTCTATTTGCCAGTAATACTCAATCATGAGCTGATGACAGAATGAATGCAGCAAGTGTGGAGAAGATCTATTTACATAAAATAACCAGCCTGCAGTTTGAACCTGAACATATGTAGATGAAGGTCCTTGTCAGACAGGGAGGCAGAGAGAGAGAAGGGATTTCAACCTGTACTGCAGCAGTTACTATGGCAACCAATTATTCAGTGCTAAATTATAACTGTTTATAACACTGGTAAAGAGGAAGACTCAATTTTGTTTCAAAAGCTTGAAGGACCAAAAATCAGGAATGGCTGCTAGGCAAAGATGCTTCCCTAGTGTTAGAACATTTGATTTTGTGTGTTACAATATGAAAATCCATCTGCCCACAATGCTAGACTGGCTGAAAATGCCACAATATGGAGGAACAGTGACACCCTTGAACTGGGGATGGTGAACAATTCCAGCGGGCTGGCTGGCGTCATGTTCAGACATGCACGGATTTGTCCTTCAAACAACAATGCAGTTAGAAAATTAGAATGTGACATAGGGCAAAATAACCCACAGCGAAGAGACCCGTGCAGAGGGGGTGCGGGTTATTTATATTTTTTGATACATTAAAAAACAGTCACTGACTGTTCAGTAAGATTGAAATGTCTAATAGTGAATTGGTAGAAACAAGGTTAAATCAACTTTATTTGTAATCTAGTGCAAGTCTCAGGCCAACGGAATTAATTTTAACCTCTGTCTAGTACTTATCTGGCCCTTGTTATTGTGAGCCGTCCTTCCTCGTATTCCTCCATTCATTTACGGTCCCTAACTTTTCACTCACAGATTTATTTAGAAGCCCAGCCGTTTGCCACTGTTTAGACTGAAACATCCTCAGAATGACTCTCCATGGTCATGCCTCCACATTGCTCTTGCAACTTTAGAGTCTGAATGTTGAGCTGTATGCTGCCTGTGATTGGCTACAAAGGAATACCTGAACAGATAATTGTGAGCTGTCCTCAGATTTTGTTATACATCAAGGCTGCATCCCTTTGGGGTACCAATGCCGTACTGTCTTAAAAAGAATGAAACTTAAAAAAGCTTGTTTGACTGCACTCTGGTCACATTTTCAAGATTTTCTGTGCAAACATAAGCGCTAGAATCTTTATATATCCAGTATATGTGAGAGCTGAGAGTCTTGTGTGGTCACCTGACTCCAGGAGTTGAGACTTTAAGGAGAACACCAAATATTGTGAGACTCATGATAAAATCATGAATGTTGACAACACTGTTGCCGTAGCAAAGGTTAGGGCCAAGATTTCGCAATGTGATGTAGGGGGGCGGGGGCAGAAGGGCTGTTCTTATCCTGCTGGTCACTTCCTGCTGGAAATGATTTGTGTGTTGCATTCTTTTTTTAACCTTCTCTTTTTCATGGACGGACTAATGTTGCACAAGGGGTTTGGCTACAGGCCACCGGTGGGGCTGATGCCCTTCATGCCTTTCCTTCTCTCTGTTTGGTGATTGCTGTTTTCTTTTCTAGCCTGCCTCTTTCATGTGTCTGCTCTCTTTGGACTCCTCTTTACTTAACACATAGGAAAGCAGAACAGGACCATTTGCTCACCAACATGATGCTGGGTGCTAATGACTGTACTCAGGCAGAGCTGTCTTTGGGTTCAGAGGGACTCGGTGACAGAAACTGGAACAGGTGACGATACTGATATGTTGACAACTCAGGGCTGGAGGAAACTGAATTGCCCAAAGTGATAATGGATAGAAGGAAACAAGTTCTTCTTGCTCCCACACTGCAGAACTTTGAATCAGATACACCCGGGAAGGGGACTGGTGCGGGGTCAAGTGCAAACCGTGTGTGTCTGGATTATGAAGTGTGGCTGATTTACAGGGAGGAGGCCTGGGGGGTGAGGGAGAGCTGTGATGCTTCCAGTGCAGCAAATAACAGAGCAGACGAGAAACTAACAAAATTGGTGTTTGAGAATCTAACCGATGTAACAGAACTAAAGAAATCCCGTCTTCCTTAGCGCCCATAGTTGCCCTATGAGAGTCCCATTTTATTCATGCTAAGACGTAAACAAATACAAGGCAGAAATCCATAAATTACCTTGTTCGATGTCAATCAGAGATGTTGCAGAACTTGCAATTTTAGGATTTTTGAGAAAAGCAGTTAGCTGTCTCTGTCTATGACATGGCATATGTCACTGGTTACAGCTGTGGTTTTATTTAACACATCATTCCGTTTTTTAATCTATAGATTAATGTAGCATCCATTGCTATCTAGTTACTTGTCTGTTTTATGCCATCACCCATCAAAATAGTGCCTGGGTACTACCTTGCGGGAGCCCCTGAGTGATTTTGTGAAAATACATATATATTCCTCACAAAGGATAGGCAGACTAAATATCCCCTTTGCATGACTTGGGCCAAACATCCCCATTACATGCATGGTGCAGCATTGACAGTGAAGTAAGATCACGATGTACCATTTACCGATACATTGACAAGACAGCTCTTTCCAAAATGAATGTCATCTGTGTCGCATTATTTTCCATTTAATTTATTTGTAGGCTTTTCTATTACTCCTGGGGGAATTCTGCGCCACTGCGCAATGCAGAATTGTGTAGAAATTAATGTGCAGGCAGACTTTCCTTTCCCCCATTGAAATGGACTGCAGTGCCACTTGGGGCCACTGGACCTGGTAGAGCCCAGCTTACACATAGAAGACACTGCTGGGGAGAGGGAGCTAGAGGGTTCCTGGCAGCTGCAGTTCCCAACATGCCTTGAGGGAAGGGGAGGGTGGTGTGCAGGAAACTCCGTGCAAACCTGGGACCGAGCATCAGGCTGTTTCTCCCTCTGGATCCCTGGGCTTGGAGGTTGGGAGGAGAGGGCTGGGTGTCTGGGCAAGGGGGGCCCGCAGCTGGGCTCTGGAGGGGATAGGGTGTGTGTGTCCATCCCCTTGTCTGGTCTCGGGGGGGAGGGGAACAGGAACGGGGTTGTCATAGGGGTTCCTTTAACTCTCTACTCCTGGGGGAATTTTTATGTATCTGTATTGATACAAACCTACTTGCTGACCGGTATTTTGAAATAAATTACCAAAATAATTGAAACTGGTGTGATTGGGTAGTGTTATTTTGACAAATAAAATTTGCAGAATTTTAAATATTGTGCGCAGGATGTTTAAAGTTTTGGCACAGAATGCCCCAGGAGTATTCTATGGTGCTCACCATTGTAGTTTCTGAGCATTTAGCACATGTTGGTGCATTTTTACTCCCAGCTTGTCCGTGAGGTAGGTAAGTATTCTTGTCTCCATTTTACAGATGGGATACTGAGACACAAGATCACCCAGGAAGTCTGTGGCAGAACTGGGATTGGATATCAGAACATAACACACATGACCTAATTCTTGGGGCTGCGAGGCTTTCACAAGTCAGCCACAAGAGTTACAGTTGTCTTTACCCTTTTGTTGCTCTACATATCTAGAGGCACTTGGTCCCAGTCATTTTAATCTCTCCTCATATGGAAGCTGTTCCATCCACCTAATCATTTTTGTTGCCCTTCCTGTACTTTTTCCAATTCTAATGTATGTTCTTTGAGATGGGGGAACAGAATTGCATGCACTATTCACGGTGTGGGCATACCATAGATTTATAGAATGGCATTATGATAGTTTCTGGATTATTATTTATCCCTTTCCGAATGGTTCCTAGCATCCTGTTGGCTTTTTTGTCTGCCGTTGCACATTGAACAGATGTTTTCCGAGAACTATCCATGACTCCAAGAACTCTTTCTTGAGAAGTCACAGCTAATTTAGACCCCATCATTTTGGGATTACATTTTCCAAGTTCCATTTTTGCAGAGAAGCTGGGGAGGGGAGAGCCTGGCCCTTCCTTCACTGGCCCTTCCTCTTTTAGGGGAGTAATGATGAAATCTCTGAAAACGAAGAGGAACTGGAGGAGAAATCGGAGAGCGAAGGGAGTGACTATTCGCCCAACAAAAAGAAGAAGAAGAAGCTCAAAGAAAAGAAAGAGAAAAAAGCCAAGCGGAAGAAGAAAGATGAAGAGGAGGATGACAATGAGGAAGGAGGTTTAAAGGTACCTACAATTAGACTGTGCAGGACCTAGCGCTCCATTAGCTGGGATCCCTAGGGCTATGGCAGCACAGTGTGCTGTGGGAAAAGGCCAAGGGGGCTGTTTTTCACCAGGCACTTCCTCCGGAGAACTTTCATTTCAGTCTCCGCCCATATCCCTAACCGGGGGTCCGATCCTGCAGGGAATGGAGTGCTCCCACAGGCTCCCAGAGGAGCACAGGGCACTCAGCACCCGGCAGGATTGGTGCTTGGGAGAGCCGTGTGGAGGGGGACATTTTGTTTCGCGAAGGATTTGGGGATTTGGCTTAGTTTCAAACTGGAGCAAAACCTAAAATTTTGAAATTCTCCAAAGAAAAATTCCCAGGTTTTGTTTTGGGTTGATTGAAACGTTTCATTTCAGTTTTGACTTTTAAAAATGCTGTATCCTATCACAAAATAAAAGAAAATTCAGCGTGGAAAGCCCTGAAGGGTTTTGTCCTGACATTGTTGAAATGGGACATTTCAGTCTTGTGGGAACTTTCCCCCTGGTTTTTCCAAAACAGAATTCCAACAAAATGGGTCTGATTTCGGGAAGCACATCAGTGTCAATGGCACGGTGCATTCCGATGGAAAATGATTCCATCTGAGTTTCTTCAACCAGCTCCAGCCCCTTGTCCCTCTCTATTCCTTTGGCTCTTAGCTGCTCTTTGGAGGTCTCTTGCACCAGTAGTGCCATTGACCGTTGTGTTTCATTTATGTATCTGGGTCGGTGGAAAAGCAGACGAGTGACGACGCTCTGGCTCCTCCGACACGGATGTTAGAACGGCCTTTGCTTTTCAAAAAATCCTCTAACCCCAAGCTCATCCCTCCCCAAGGTGCGGAAAAGCAGCAGCACCCAGTGAGTGGACCTGGGCCGTGGGCCGTCTCAGCTACTAGCAAATGGATTTTGTCGCTGTTCCCATTTATGCATCTGATGTGCCCACAGATTACACTTTGGGGTGACTGTAAAGCTGTGGTGGGGTTAGGGAAGCATTTGGAAGGCACCGTCTTGTTTTCCAGCTAGGTGCTGTATTTGTTGACTAAGCCCTTGTGCACCCTCTGTCTTTTAACCAACAGAAATAACCCCCCACGTGGTAGAAGTCTAGGAGTAGCAGCTGGCGTGCAGTATATAACAGGCATGGCTGCGCACCGCTCGTTCGTAGCACCTCAGTCATTTGCATTAAATCTGTCCCTTTGTAAATCCATAGGAGCCCAAGAGCTCAGCGCAGCTAATGGAGGAATGGGGCCTGGATGATGTGGATTATAATTTCTCAGAAGAAGATTACCACACTCTGACTAATTACAAGGCTTTCAGTCAGTTTCTCAGGTAAGAGGCTGAGCGGTGGAGCATTGTGCGTATAGGCGGGGGTCTGTGTTTTGTACTTGGTCACTACCCAATGGTGTTGATGAAGCAAGGGCATTAGAATGCTAATTCCTCACCAGCAGAAAACCAATCATGTGCAGTTTACTGACATTCGGCCAAGCTGCACAAGGATTTGGGCTACAATCTCTGCAGAGACTCAGATGTATCCCAAGGGGGGTTCTGCTCTCGCCCATGGCCAGTTGGACTCTAGGAGGTTCCTGTTTGTTTTGAGGGTGATGTGAGACGCAGCAGGGAAATGCTGCAATGTCGTACCATGGTGCTATACAAGTTGTTTGAATTATCCCTGGCTCCACAGCATTCTCTTGGCCAGTTTGAGTTTGCTGCCCTAGTGCTTCACCACATGTATCCAAGGGGTGTTCTTCAGGGCACTGGTGTCCAAGGGGTTTCATTGCAGGCCTGGCTGGAAAAGGCAGAAACATTTTCCACAAAAAAATAACATTGCCCAATTTTTTGTGGTTTAAAATTGTGAATTTCCATCCCCCTTGCCGTCGGCTTCTCTTCAAACTGGTTGAAAACAACCAAAGTTTTTTTGGGGGAAAATATAAGTCATTGAATAGTTGAACATTTCCCCTCTCTTTCCTTGCTACGGCAGTTTTGGTTTCTACCGTTTTCAGTGCATCTGTCGCCAGTGACTCGTCACAGTCGGTGTCCGGCATTGGCCGCTAATTCATGTTACGCTTTTCCCTAGTGCGTGATGAGTTAAAACTATCAGACAGGAGAGAAGCCCTATTGGCTGATGGTTTTTCCTGCCCCACCCTGCAGGCCTCTCATTGCCAAGAAGAATCCCAAAATCCCCATGTCCAAGATGATGACGGTGCTTGGAGCCAAATGGCGAGAGTTCAGCGCCAACAACCCGTTCAAAGGCAGCTCAGCCGCAGCGGCAGCGGCTGCAGTGGCTGCCGCCGTGGAAACAGTCACCGTTACACCCCAGCTTTCTGTCAGTCCTCAGCAGTCAGCTCTGCCCCTGGCCATCAGGAAAGCTAAAACCAAGGAAGGCAAAGGTAACGTGGCAGGCAGGAGTGAATGGTTAACCAGACAGCTTGAGTAGATCTTGCAATGATAAATGATACATTTACTTGCAATACTGTATATTATTTAGCCACTAGAAGTTCCGGGTGCTACATAGCTAGTTTCAGACAGAGTGTGAAGCCTGGTAAGCAAGGGAAACAAAGCTGGAAATTGAACTGTGGGGAAACTTGTGTGTCTATGTCTGTAGTTTGTATTTGTTTTCTACAATAAATGCCACAGATGAAATCTGATGCCTTATATCATGACAGATCGTGTTAGCAGGACCATGGAAGATTGTTTATCAATAAATGGGTATCCTATTTTAAATAAAGCAATAATTATAATATTTTGTAATGTGATTCCTGTATCACAAAGGATCTCAAAGAACTTTAGAAATATTCACTAGTGAAATCTTGCAGCCTCCTGGAAAGGGCACTTTTCAAGCTGAAGTGAATTTGCAGGCCAGTGAAATCAGGACTGAGGGGCACTGGAAAATCTGTTGTGAGGAACTCAAACAGAATAGTAGGGGCCATTGGCAGAGCAGATGTGTTCTGTGTGTCTGCCTCTGTAATATTCAGCAGTCCGGTCGTGCACTCCATCTGGACCAACCTAGGACATTCAGGAAATGTCAAAAAACCACAATAGAAAAGATTACAAAAATAACTTATGAGGTATTTGATTTCCTAGAAGACAGGTAGAAGGACACTGTCTTCAAACCCCATTTCCAAGCACAGAGCTGACTGTGTTAATCTATAGCAGCTCCTATGGAATTGATCATTCTTATTTAAATGAGGCTGTTCCTATTAACATTTTCCTGCTCCTGGCGGCAGAGACGGGAGGCTTCCCTTAGCATTCAGAAAGGACTTTGAGTCATTGGAAGAAAAGATAGGGCAGGGGAGGAGGGAGAGGAATCTCCCTTTGTTCCGACAGTGTTTTTCTTCATGAAGTTTCTGTTCCAATTATGCAGCAATCAATTCCTGATGCCCCGAGAGCTTTGAAAGGAGCAGCCCAAGAAGCATGGGGCTGTTTCCAACAGTCGTCCTTTCCCATACTTCTAGTGCAGCATCCCTCAATCCATTGGCTGATCTTGTGGGAGGAAGCGGTCCTCTGTCCCCCTGCCACACCCATAGAGGTTGGTTATTGCACCCACCTCTGCAGTATCTGAGCTGCAGTCCCTTTCCTGGCCCCTGGGGGGCAGGCTGCCCTCTTCCCCAAAATGCAAATACTCGAATGAAGGTAAATTATGAGCAATAGGGTTTGGGGAGGATGTAGAAATCAAGGTGTCCATCATTAGAACATCAAGAAAATCTTT
The DNA here is from genome assembly GCA_032164245.1 of Sternotherus odoratus. Lineage (NCBI taxonomy): Eukaryota > Metazoa > Chordata > Testudines > Kinosternidae > Sternotherus > Sternotherus odoratus. Next base: position 1,497,330 of record JAVMKO010000018.1, read on the forward strand.
TTGTTCATTTAGGTCCAGGCGTGCGGAAGAAAATCAAGGGCTCCAAAGATGGGAAGAAAAAGGGGAAGGGGAAAAAGATGGCGGGCCTGAAATTCCGGTTTGGAGGAATCACCAACAAAAGGAAAAAAGGCTCCTCAGTGAGTGCTCTCTGTCTCTAAACGGGGAATGGTGGGGCTGGTGGAAGGTGCTGGGCGGGCAGCCCTGGAGGTCGGAGTCTCTGCTTTCCCCCAACAGTTTGGGAAGTGGCCAGGCAAGCTTCCTCCCCTGGTGTTCCTTAACCTGCCTGAAGCCCCATTCGCATTTAGGAGAAGGGTGCTCAGTTCTGTAGCTCATTCCGGTTTGGCCTCTCGCTGCCAGGAAGGGAGACAATTAGGGCCAGTTGCACTGATGGGTATTGGATGTGGCTGCTTGTCGCATGGAGCTGGGCTGGGACCAATGTTCCCTCTAACTTTTGACAGGCCGTGTGTGCAAAAAATGTCTTGTGTGCAAATTTGTGTGTGTGTAGTGTTTTGCTGTGTGTGGGGGGGTTTAGGATCTGTGCGCGCATGCACACACACATTGCTTAGAGGGAACAGCGGCTGGGACCATCAACCCATTTTGCACGGGGGAAAGTCACTCCTGGGCAGAGAGGGGCCAGCACACAGTCTGTGCAGCACCAAGGCCTCAAGTTGAATTCACCCTCTGCCCTGGCATGTTTTCACCCATTGGGAGCGCCACTTTTCCTCCCGCTGGGGAAACACTGGCAGTCCCGCTGCACTTGGGCCTGGGCAAGGAAATCTTAAAATCTCATCTGCGTGTCTTTGGAAGAGAACTGCGTCCCGGCTCCCGTTCCTAGATGGCATGTTTGGGAATTTCTTCCATTAAAACCATAGAATCAGTTTTAATACTTTGCTATGGTGAGGTCAGTGATAATGTCATTTCAGATTTGATTTGCAAGCAAACTCTGTAGGGTTTTGTACTGAATGTATGTCAGAGAGAATGATCAAATGCTTTAATTGTATCACCACATCTAGCCTGTGCTTTTCCAGCACTGGAGTCAAAGGCCCTAGGAATAAATGCAGGACCAAACACATCTGTAATACAGTTTGCACATTGTGCACTTGGCAGTATATGAATCTCAAATGCATGCAGAGTATTTTAATGAATAAATCTTTTAAATAACTATTGAATAAGGACAGAACTCCTGTAGGTCTTGATACTATTGATCAGAATCCCATTAATTCAGCCTATTGGAGTTCACTGACCCTCTGGATCCATTGCACGTAATATAATCATTTTGTAAATTACTTTTGTGCAACAGAGATTCAAGTGAAAGGAGCGTTTTTGAACCAATCTCCTGCAGTAGTTTTAAATCATGATTATATGAATATGTGGCATATTTTCAAAAGTGGGCCTTAGATTTGTGCATTCACATTTTCAAGTGTTGCTAACGCTTAGAGCACTAAGTATGTTGTGTTTGTGTGTGTGTAAATCAAAGCTTTGGGGAGATGGGTTTGGGATCTAGAATGAGAATTAGATATGGTAATTTTAGGTGTGATGTCACAGTGTAAGTTTTAGCTCATCTAACTATTTGCAAAAAAAAAAAAAATCAACTCAGTTGTGAGTGTGTGAATTTTTGTGCTCAGGTGGGCGTGCCGGGGTTACGCAGACTGAGGGGTCCGGGGTGCCCTCGCCGTACCAGTCCTGGAGAGGTAGTGCAGCCACCCAAGCGAGGGAGAGGAGGAGAGCTCCCCACTTTTAGTAGAGGGTGTGGTAGCTTCGTTTCCCCAGCCCCACTCCCCCTCACTTTAACATGCTTGTTTCGTGCTTTTCCTGACGGGGGCTGGAATTCTGAGCCCCCATTGTGTCTGATACGCAAGGCTCCTGTTGGCTGGATCGGTCCCGTTTTGTGATCCAGGCCAAATCTGAGCAGTGCCCAAATACAGCATCTCATGGAGCCACTTCTAAAGGGCACGAGCCAATGGCTCTTTACCTGCCAGGCCCTGGATGCTGCATTTCTCCTGCAAGACTAAACCTGCTGTAACCCGACTCACCCGGGCCGTGCCATTGACTCCAGTGAGGGGTGCTGGGAGTGGTCCCAGCGGCTGAGGTGTTAGATCAGACCACTGGGCCTTCTGACCAATACCTGGTGTTGAGGGGACTCTGAGCCGTCCCACAATGACCCCTGGCTGGTTGTGCGGTGCAGTCTGTGCACTTGTGGAGGTGTTATCTGGGACAGCCAGTGGAGCCCAGCCTCTGGCTCTTGTCAGGTAAGTGGAGAAGGAATTGGACTGTCACCCGATTTAATTGGCTTGATTTGAACCTTTTAAATCTGCACTTAGAGTATTTCAGTGACTTGGGATCAAAATCTGTCTGCTCCCTTCAGCGGCTGCTGGAGGTGCCAGTGAAGAGGCTTGGCGGCCTCTCTGCAGAGTGGAAGGGGCAAGAGCATTGGCCTGCAGGCGCCAGATACAATCCAGCCCTATTCGGCTCGACGCTGAGTCCGAGAGGTTGGTGATTTACTTTGTGACACGCCCGCGTAACCTCTGCATAGTGTCACCAGGAGCCGTATAAGCCCAACTGCTCAAGGAACCCGCAAGCTTTACCGCTTGCCCTCGATGGGGCTCAGCCCCCAGGAGCTCGCTCAGTGGGCTGTGTTCTCCCTGGGCATTCGCCCCGCTCCTCCTGCCACAAGGACTGGCCCTCTGAGAAGCCAACCCTTTGCCTCTGTGTGGTTTGATTTCCCTTGCAGAGTGAAGAGGAGGAGCGGGAGGAGTCGGACTTTGACAGCGCCAGCATCAACAGCTCTTCGGTGCGCTCCGAATGCTCGGCAGGCTTGGGGAAGAGAGGGAAGAGGAGGAGAAAGAAAAAGAGGAGTAGGCCATTTCTTTGTACTCCGCTCCCGTTCTGTTTGGATTTCCTGCTTTGATGTGTGCTGCGCTGGTCCCTGGAGCCCTGGGCGGGAGCTTCCATGGCAGCACCCGACCCTGGCTCAGGGTGGGGGGGCGTGGGGGCGAGGGGCACCTTCATTCACATTCACTGCTGGCTTGAGTCTCGCCGGGGTGTGAGCAGCTCCCGTTCTTGCAGCCCTGCCTCGCAGTCCCAGCCCGGCTTGCTTTGGCGGGGGAGCCCTGTCTGCTGGCTTGGCCTTGGTTCCCTTCCATGGAAAATGATGTTTCCGGAAACACGCTTCCAGTCAATGTAGCCTTACGGTGTGGCCAGCCATGTAGGCCCAGGTGTCTAGCTGCCATTTGGGCCATAGGGGAGCATGAAGATGTGAACGAGATGAGGGTTTTTTTGCCTGTGTTAAACGCCAGAGTAATTCACAAGGCACCTGCTTCATTCAGGCTCATGGACATGCCCTGGGATAAGAAATGCCCGCGAGCAGCAGGATACGGCACCTCAAGGCATTGGACCAGACGTGCGTAGCGGTTTTTGGAGACCATCGTGTTTTTTTTAGTGACACTTTCTCTGCTTCATTGCTACTGAGAAAATCCATAAAGGTCTCTTTGGATCCAAGTGTTCCCCGGGCACCAGCTCGGTGGCGTCTCTCTCCGCCCCCGAAGGACTCCCGGAGCGAAGTGAACGTCTTGTTTCCCCCGCCTTCCCGGACTTGCATTCGCTGCAGCAGTTGGCTCAGCACAGCCATCTGCTCCGTGGCCGCACTGGTCCCGCCGTGTTCTCGGCTTGGGCCGTCATTCACTCTTGTAGTGCGACAGAGAAGACCCTTCTCTTTTCATCTTCCGTCCTTGCTCCGCACGAGAGAGTCCGAATCCAGAAATTCCAAATCGCCTGTAGCCTCTTCTCTTCACCCTCAGGTTATACTTCCAACAAATCCAAGAGCCGCGTCTGGAGGTGGGATAGGAAATGAGACTGTCTCACCCTGGCAATGCATAGTTCTCATTCTCTGGGTTTGACGTCTTACCCCGGTGAGAGCTGAGCTCACGAAGTCTGGGACCGGCTGCAGAGCAGTCCCCTACCTGACGATGGAATCTGTTTAGTCTTTTTGTTGGTTGTTCACTTTGCAGCAGTGTCTGGAGACCCCCTTGTGCTAGGTGCTTTACAAATACATAGTCTTATAGTCTTAGTAGATCAGACTGACAGGGAGGCTCATTCTCTTCCCTAGTGTACAGACGAGCAGTTGTGCACAGAGCATTTTAATGACAGGGTCAAGGTCACTCAGGGAGGCTGTAGCAGAGCTGGGACTTGAAGCCAAGGTCTAGTGCAGGGCCTTAACCATGGAGCCATCCTGCCCTTCCTTGTCCCCTGCTGTACCAGGGTGGATGAGCTCCTGCCTCGGAGTCTAGCGCGCACACAGGGAGACCAGAGTAGTCCGAAGAGGAAGAGTCCTTCTCGGCTGTGTTATTGTTGCATGGTACATTTGCAGTTGATGGTGATGGTATCTGCGGAGGTTTCTCTGACTGGCCTCCCTTGCAACCTCTCCAGGTTCTGGCATTCTCCATTGAGAGCCTGAAGGAACCAAAGGATGATACAGTGTGGAGAGAGAAAGAGAGACAGAGGTGAGAGGATGCTGTGTGCAAAGACCCAGATAAACTGATGCTGAGGGACAGAGAGGTAGGGGAATGGAAGAGATGGGGACTAAGGTGGAATGTTCTCTTTGTTTCCTTAAATATAATGAATCCTGTTACAAGAGAAATTGTCCCGTTTCCTCCTGGGAAAGCATGAGATGGCTGCTGCTTCTCTGAGTGTCCTGTGTGTCCCTTGTTCCTAGTTGAAGAAGGGGATGGCTACGAGACCGACCACCAGGATTACTGCGAAGTCTGCCAGCAGGGAGGTGAGATTATCCTGTGCGACACTTGTCCTCGCGCCTATCACCTTGTCTGCCTGGATCCTGAGCTGGAGAAAGCACCGGAGGGCAAGTGGAGCTGTCCGCACTGTGTGAGTGACTGGCGGGTTGGTACTTTGCTGCTGAAACTCCGCTTAGAACATAGTAATAGGAGGGGTGCTCTTCTGCAGAGAGTAGCGCTCAGAGATTTAAATGCCCCTCTCCTCGCGGCACATGGAATTCTCTAAATCACAGCGGCACCCTGCCCAAAAGGAGCCTTTGTCTTTTAGTCGGTGCCGTGTGGTCAGTGGCTCTGAAGCCACGTCCTGGACCAGAGCGGCAGGACTTATGTCTGTAGCCAGCCTTAGTTGCAGTATTCACCAGAGGGGTGGCTGAGTGGAGCTGAGATTCAGGTTGCAAATGGCCTTGACTCCCTGGACTCGTGGATCCAAATCCCTGCCAGGCTGAGGGGCAGTTCCTACCCCAGCCGGAGCTCTTTCAGCTGGGGGTTGAGAACTCAGCCCACAGGGGAAAGCGCCCGTGAGTTTAGACACCTGGCAGACACCTCTGGGGCACTGCATGGGCCACCTAAGAGAATACTTAGCACTGACGCCTCTTCCCTAGGAGAAGGAAGGGATCCAGTGGGAGCCCAAGGAAGAGGAGGAGGAGGAGGAGGAAGGAGGCGAAGAGGAGGAGGATGACCACATGGAGTTTTGCCGTGTGTGTAAGGATGGCGGGGAGCTGCTGTGCTGTGACACCTGCCCATCTTCCTATCACCTGCATTGTCTGAACCCGCCTCTGCCGGAAATACCAAACGGTGAATGGCTCTGCCCTCGCTGTACAGTGAGTGTTACCAGCATTTGTCCTGCCGCCCCTGCGCTCACTTCCTCCCGGGCAAGGAGTGGGGCTTAGCGTGGCCTGAGGGTTTCAGGACTGGTGCTAGACTCAGGGCAGTCAGGTGCCCCTCTCTGATGGGCTCTGATCCCGCCCGCCATTCCATGGGCCTGCCCCCCGGCCCTTCATCTCCTGCTCTGAGGAGTCTATCATCCCCCTCCCTTGGCCGCTTCCCGGGCCTGCTGGGTCTCTGAAGGGCTCCGTTCCCTGCACAGACTCACTGCCCTATGCTGCTGAGTGGTTATTTCCCTGCAGCTTTTTAGATTAAGTGTCTGGTCCGATTTGATGCATCTCCTGCGTGCAGGAGCCTCCCCGCCGGAGGCAGGTGAGCGGCTGTGGCAGGTGGCCGTGATTTGTGGAGCCCGCAGCAGCACTGGAGAGCAGTGAAACAGTTATTACTTCCCAGCTCGTTCCGTCCCCAGCTGGGACATGTGCCGCATCCTGGCCGCTCAGACAGAGCCGTCCTTCTCCAGCACGCATCCATCCAGGGGGTGGGGCTGCCATCATTCCACGTGCCACTCGCTCACCCCATCCCGGGTCTTTCCCCCTCTCCCTCACCCTCCCTTGTTACTGTCTGACCAGTAAAAAAGAGCATTGATTTAGAACCCAGCCGCGGGGTGGATGTAGCAGTTTCTCCGACCTCAGAACACAGCATTTCCTTTAGGCTGAGTCAGAGGTGGCAGGGCCAGGCCCGGAATGGGGTGGTTAAAAATTACCCAGTTTGTTGCATGACCTTGGGTTCCCTTGAGTCGTGGCCTAATTTACTACCTGTTGCTGCTGCCCATCCTGCCTGGGGATTTCCCACAGTGGAAGCAGTTTCCAGTTATGGCCCAGGATCCAGTGGAGACGGCTCAGGGGGGCTCTGGATTAGTGCACCTCCTTCTCTGCCCTGGCAATGCCCTCCTCCCCGGGACAGCTTATTCCTAGGGGGATTCCGCATTGCGGAGTGGTGCAGAATTCATGTTCCCCGCAGAATTCTCTCTTTTCTCCCGCAGAATTTGTGATTTCCACCTAAATGCTTCACAAATTTCAGCCCCATGACATTTCCCGAATCTTTTTTTGTCGTCTGTATTGTGACAGACATACTTGCTGACAGGTATTTCTTAATAAGTTACCAAAATATGCGAAACTGGCCTGATTAGATGGTGTTATTTTGACAAATAAAATATGGAGAGTTTTGCAGAGTTTTAGAATATCATGTGTAGAATTGTTAATTTTTTGGTGCAGAGTAACAGCTCCCCTCACGGGTTGGCCTGGGCAGGATCTGTGCTACCTTCCCCCAGTGCAGACCTCTTTGCCCTCCAGCAGACTCCACTGCCAGTCCAGCCATTGAGAAGCCAGGGTTGGGCTTTCCCTGGTGTTTCAGGGCTGTGCGGCTGGGGGGAGAGGTAGGGGAAAGTGCTGTGTGGGGCTGATGGGGCCCATTTTAAACCATGTGTGTGTGTGTTATTTTTACCTCCTTTTATTCTCAGTGCCCTCCCTTAAAAGGCAAAGTCCAGCGCATCCTGCACTGGGTCTGGCGAGAGCCCCCTGCCCCCTTCCTGTCTGGGCTCCCCCCGTCTGAGCTGGAGCTCTCTGTCCCTCCGCCAAAGCCGCTGGAAGGGATCCCGGAGCGGGAGTTCTTTGTGAAGTGGGCAGGACTCTCCTACTGGCACTGCTCCTGGGTCAAGGAGCTGCAGGTAAGATGCAGCGAGGCTAGTGAGAGAGGGACTGCGTCTTACCAGGGCCTCGCACACCTGTGGCCCTTTTCGACAGGTGTGTGTGTGTGTGGGGGGTGTTGAAACATAACCAGCTCCCTGCTTTGTTGCTGTTTCTGGGCACAGCTGGAGCTCTACCACACCGTGATGTACCGCAACTACCAAAGAAAGAACGACATGGATGAGCCCCCGGCCTTCGACTACGGCTCCGGGGACGAGGACGGCAAAAGCGAGAAGCGGAAGAACAAAGACCCGCAGTACGTCAAGATGGAGGAGAAATACTATCGCTACGGCATCAAACCCGAGTGGATGATGATTCACCGAATCCTGAACCACAGGTGGGGAGTTGTGCGAGAGGGAGGGGTAGGTGTGCAGACTCCTACACTTCCTATAACGTCAGGGGGCAAAGATTGCCCGTAGGACCCCATGAAGATCCATAGAGAAGGAATTCCGAGTGAAGCCTGGTGCATTCACCTTGCCTCCTTTTGCAAATGGAGGTGTAGGGAGCGGTGCCTCTCCATGCCGTTAGTATGGACGGTGTGATAGTCCCAATCCTGCAGAGGTTTTTGGGGGGAGATTTATGGTGATTGGCTAGGTTTTTTGTGTGTGGGGGGGAACTAGAATTTCTGCAGCAAACAGTATTTCTATGTCAAGCCTAGTTTGTGGGCAGTATTAATTAAGCAGCGGTGCTAGGAACGTAAGATACCGCAGGGTGATCAGGGAGATGTTTGTGAAGTTACACGCACACAGCATTTCAGGTGTGGATTCTGCCCACTGATGTTGTTGAACCTGGTCCTGAATTTAGGCAGCCCAGAGTGTAGAGATCACCCAGGCTAGTGTCATGTGGCCATTCGTGACACAGCATTGTGATATCACAACATAGACAGCCTGGTATCTTGAGAAGACGGCTGCGGCTCATGTGTGTCACCAGTGTTAATCCAGAACAATTCCACCAGTTCTAATGGAATGTATCTGAATTTCCAGACCCTGAAAGCGAGAGCAGAATTTGTCCTGCCACGTCTCCCCAAGCCCAAACGTTCTCCTGGCCAGGGGATGGGGATTTACCTACTGCTTTGCTTCTGTGACACTAATTTGCTCCTCCTAAAGAGTGCAAATCTGTAATCTTATTCCAAGGCTATCATCACCTTGGAAACTCGTTACAGAGCTGAAAGTGAGGCCAAAAATGAATTGTTGCATTATTTCCATTTCTATTAAATTGCACATTAAAAATATAGATAGTAAATTCTTCCAAAAGGTGGATCTTGGCATCATTAAACTTTCCCCAAATACATTATTTGGATCCCTGATGCCAACTAATATTTTACTGAAAAATTCATAAATTTCTTCTTCGACTGGGTGATCAGTCTTTCTCCTATTGATTGCACCATGCAGCTGCTATTACTCACCCAAACTACTCTCAAATGCCAGTCCATTTCTGTGTACGCTGTTCATTTCTCTGGGGAATCATGCATTCCGTCCTCACTCAAATCACATCGAAGACATTAGCAGGAAGTTGAGAATCACATGTATACCGAGAGGTAGCTAATGCTCACATAACGCTCTCGGAGGCTAATGGGACTGCGCATGAAGAGAAGAATTTAAATGAATTGTATATGTGAGTCCTTTCCATTATTTAGCCATTATATCTGCATTTATTTGTGCTGAAGACATTTCCTATGGATTAGATAATCTTCTGGGTTGATATCTTTTTTTTAAAAAAAATTCAAAGGCAAGGATCACTTTGTAGCACTTCTAAATTAGGAATCACACACTTTTCATCAAAGCTGTTTGACTAGGACTGAGTAAAGTTGTGTGGCTAAAACCTGTGCCAGAGTTACAGTCTATGTAAATAAGGCAGGGTCTTGCCTTTTATCAATAACCGGATTTTGAAAGGTTTTATTAGTTTTTCAGTGTAACTGGTATCAGAAATGGATAAGGAGACATGATACGCTTTTCAAAATACAGATGCTCCCCAAGTTATGCAGATCCGAGTTGCACAATTTCAAGCTTGCGGAAAAAGTTCTGTAAGCAAGAAATAGGAGGGTTTGGGGTTTTTTGTGTAATGGTCAGAGATACGTTTCCGACTTACGCAAAATCCAAGTTACGCATGGCGTTCCGGGGAGCATCTGTAATGAATGGACTAGAGAAGATCTGTTGGGAACTTTTATTCACTGTGTACCATAATACAAGAACCGGGGGACATTCAATACACTTCTAAAACTAGTAAAAGGAAATAGCTTTTCATATAATACAAAAATAGCCAATGGAACTCACTGCAACAAGATACCATTGAGACCAAGAGCATAGCAGGATTTGAAGAGACATTTGTATAAGTGTGAGAATATCCAGAGCAACAATAGTATGGAAAAAATTAACAAACCCCAAGAATTTTGGAAGAGATATAAACTTTCATTCTTCAGAGCATAACTAATGGGTCTTAGGACAGGACTTTCCTTGGGGACAGATTATTACAGAAGTGCTCTGTCTGACTGACTTTCTGACTTTCATTCTTTTATGTTTTTAAAAACACTGAACTAATTCTCTTGCTCATTCGCTAACAGCCCCGTGTTAACTGATTGCTGAGCCACTGTGGACACATCCCGTATGCTGTGCACATACTCTGACTCCACAGCCTTCAGCACTGTGGTGTTCTATAAATTATTGTCCCCACCACTAAATTACAGGAAGCCCAGACATGATGAAATCGTGTGGCTTTTAGCTTCTGTGATTGATTAAACACACAGCAGATTAATGGGCCATTCCACCTGAAAACTATTGATTCCTTCTTGGTGTTAGTTTAGCTTTGCACGGACTCCACAATCTGAAGGTACAGAGGATGGAGTGTTGGGTTTCTTGAAAACAGGGTCATAGGAAGCTGTTTGCTTAGGATTGAAACTTGGCTAAACAAGTCTTGGCGCTCCCCCGGGAATGCTCCGGAATTCGTTGCCATTGGAGGGCAGCCTCGCCCCCCATTGCTGTGTATTTATATCTGGACATTTGTGGGGTTTGTGCACGTGTCTGAGAGCGTTATCACACAAACAGCCCATCCCTTTCCCCCACTGGCTCCATGTGACTCTCCCGGGTGCTAGCTGATAGGAGACCTGAGCATGTCCTGTCGGGTGCAGGGTTCTCTGTTCCAAGGGACTTCCATTAAACTCTGTGGTGACTTCCAGGCTCTGAAGGCTTGGGCTTGGGGGGTTTGTGTTTGAGAGCGAGGAAGCTGTCTCTTCAGGGAGATATTTCCATTGCTAATACACGGCAATGCAAGGGAAACACCAACTCAGACGATGTTTGTTACATGATGTCATTTCAGTGACGTGCTTCTCCATATTCTGCGTTCTAGCTTTGATAAAAAGGGAGATGTCCATTACCTGATCAAGTGGAAAGATTTACCCTACGACCAGTGTACCTGGGAGATTGATGACATAGACATCCCATACTATGAAAACCTGAAACAGATTTACTGGAATCACAGGTATGAGCAGTCTGTAGTCGGTGCAGGCAGTATAGAACCATGCAGATCTACAACATCGAAAGTGACTGGTGATTTTGGTGCCTCATATTTTAAGTCAAGAACTTAAAGGGGATGGATTTTCCCCTTAAAGGGGATGGATTTTCATTGCATGGGAGATCTGAACTTTCTGAAAATCAGGCCCTTTTAAGGTGTCTCAAGTTGGGCATCCAAAATCTCTAGTCCATATATCTGTTTACAGCCTATTTATAGTATCTTCAGTATCCACCTGTCTGTGTGCTGTAGCCGTTCATTTTTATCCGTAGTATTAATCTGACTTATTGCATCTCCAAGACAATCCATTGTGCTGGGCTCTGTCTAGTTTTTAGGAAAAAATATAGGAGTGTTTTTATTTGGAGTAAATTATTGCACGTATTTTGGGTGACACTGCCTGGCTTATTATAACCCATTAACGACCAAGCACACTGGAACTGGGTGGAAATGTTTGTGTGGGGAGAGGATGAATGGAGATTGGCTGGGAATTCTAATCCATTGTGTGGAGGCCATAAGGGGAATATCCTTCTGCCTAGCCAGCTCCCCTTTCCTTATCCATGCCCTCTGTTTAATGGTCTCTTCCAGGGAGTTGATGTTGGGGGATGAGATCCAGCCGCCGAAGAGGCTGAACAAGAAAGGGAGAAAACTGAAGGACGAAAAACTAGAAAAACCTCCAGAAACTCCTATTGTTGATGTAAGTGGGGGTATTGGGGGGAGGGGGGTGGATCAAGGCAGTGGTGCAGGAACATGCGATTCAGCTGAGAACTCCCTGGCTCCCCAGTCTTGCATGAGCTCCTAAGAGACGGAGTTTGTTTCAGTATTTCTTTGTGTTAAAGCCCAAACCGTGTCCAGCCCTGGGTCTCACTGGTGACTGTCTGAGAGGCTAATGCTGCACCTCATTGACATCCAAGGGAACCATTTTCAGCTGCCCTCCATTGCGCGGTGGAGGGGCAGCCCTCAGAAACATGCAATGCAGCACCTTCGTCTGAATGGCCATGCCCCACAGGTTTTCCCTGTCCATTCCTTAAGCAGAATGATCAAGAGGAGCGGGAGTTTCTCGGGCGTTGGCCACAGAGCAGGGCACGGCATGCTGGAGCCTGTAGTCTCTGCTGGTTGCCGCTCGAGACTGAGGAGCAGAACTGCGTTTTGAACTGAACGAGCTGCCTTTAAATCTTGATTTGGGCCAGTCTGTGAAAGCCTTGACCGGGAACCGAGCGGGCTGTAGGGAGAGGAAGGTGAGGGGACGAACAGACGCTGCATTCTGCCTCTTTCCCCTGCAGCCGACCGTTAAATTTGACAAGCAGCCGTGGTATATTGATGCAACAGGAGGCACCTTACATCCTTACCAGCTAGAGGGACTGAACTGGCTGCGGTTCTCCTGGGCCCAGGGCACCGATACCATCCTTGCTGACGAGATGGGGCTCGGGAAGACGGTGCAGACCATCGTGTTCCTGTACTCCCTGTACAAAGAGGTGAGTGTTTGGCACTTCCGTGGCGTCCCAGGGGAGCCCGGGGTGCAGCATAGTCACCTGGAATTTGCCTTTCTGAACAGGGCCACTCGAAAGGGCCGTATCTGGTTAGTGCCCCTCTCTCCACTATTATCAACTGGGAGCGAGAGTTCGAGATGTGGGCCCCGGACTTCTATGTGGTGACCTACACGGGGGATAAGGAAAGCCGGGCGGTGATCCGAGAGAACGAGTTCTCCTTTGAAGACAATGCCATCCGGAGCGGGAAGAAGGTTTTCCGAATGAAAGTAAGTCCTGGCTGGCTACACCCCTGGCAAAGCAAGGTTTCCTATTGGCGAGGGAGAGGGTGAAAGATTCTAGGGAAGATGAACGTCTTCCTCACTTGGTATGTAGAGGAATTCTCCTCTCTAAGCCTGCTAACAAATGGAAAAAGAAACTCTCTCTTAATGAGCCTCTCCAGGCATCTGTCTCTCTCTCTGGGGCTGTCTTGGGAATTGCAAACCGAGAGCATATTTACTCTCACTTCTCCGACTCCTCATGCTCATCTGGGTTCCCATTAGCTCACTCTGTCTAATGGCTTTGAGACAGGTTCGGTGTGTTCCACTGCAGCGGGGTACTCGCTGTCCTGGGACTCTGCTGAATTGTATTCTTTGGGCCAGGATGCAGACTCCTTCCCCATATGATTTTCTCAGTTTAGCCCTCTCTGTAGGATAAAGAACTGTCGTTTCTGTTTCATAGGGACCAGCCTGTGAGTCAGAACATCAGAGAGCAGGAGTCTGGTGTGGAGGGGAGGGATGGAAAATTTTTTGCACTCATTTGTGCTAGTTTAAATCCAGAGTAACTCTTCTGAAGCCAATGGATTTACTTGGGATTTATGCCAGTGCAAATGAGAGCACAGTCTGACCCCCAGCGGGTGAGATTTCTAAGAAGCTGAATCAACTGTTCTCCAAAGAGAAAAGCTGACACTGTTTATAAATGCAGCCGATTTATGATGGGCTTTACAGATATCTGCAGGACTCTTTTCTGTTTGGTTTATAGAGCTCCCTAATTCATTTTAATGCCCAGATGGATATAGATTTTCTGCTGGCTTGATTCATTTTGCAGTGCGGTACAAACAAGTCCACATTTTTCTTCACGTGTTGGGTTGTGTGTAGTAATACTGAGGGCCAGTGGCAACCATGTCCCCTTGGTCTCTTTAATCTGTGATGTCCTCTCTATTTCATCTAGAAAGAAGCCCAGATCAAATTTCACGTCCTGCTCACATCCTACGAGCTGATCACTATTGATCAGGCTGTTTTAGGCTCCATAGAGTGGGCGTGTCTGGTGGTGGATGAAGCTCACAGGCTGAAGAACAACCAATCCAAAGTAGGTATCTTGCATGGCAGCTGGGAAGAATGTTACTTAGATGTGATTTATCGCCTCTATGATTCCCTCTCAGTGGGTCCAGAATAGATTTGCTCAGGTTGCAGAACCTCAAAAGATAATTTCCCGTCCCTCCCCCACCCGACCCCCAAGCTCTGTTGGGGTTTGACTCTCCTCTGGATTATTCCTTCCTCTTGCACCATCGCTGCTGTTACAACTGGAACACAGCTCCCAGCGTGGTGAGGCAGGAGGCGGTCCAGACAGCAGCTCACTCCTCAGGAGCTGCAGTGGCTTAGCAAAGAGAGCGGGTGTGAGGCTTTGTCAGGGTCAGGTCAAGTCGGCAGATGTGACTGGCATGTTTGGGGTGCGGCTGGAGTCCAGGGGAGCCTTTGGACTGTCACTGATGGGAGCTGGGGGAAGAGGATGGGGCCCTTTGCCTGCCTGGGATGTCCCACAGTGGGAGCAGGGGAGTCTGGTTGGCGACAGTCACAGATTCCAAATGGAGGTAAAAACACAGAAAAGAGGCAAAGTGGATTTCTTTAACAAAGCAAAAAGAAAAGCGGCGTTGGTGTTCAGATTCCACGGGGCGCTACACGGCTTCACTTTGACGTGAGCGAATCTGGAGAGATTAGAATTAATAATAATAAAAGAACCAAACCAGCTCTAAAATGACCAACTGAGCAGGTTCCGCATCCTTCCCCCCCCCGCCCCCACAAACCGAACTGCTCCCACCTGACTCAGCTTCTTGTCCAAGTTCTTTAGGGTATTAAATAGCTACAAGATTGACTACAAGCTGCTGCTGACTGGAACGCCGCTCCAGAACAACTTAGAGGAGCTTTTTCACCTGCTCAATTTCCTGACCCCGGAGAGGTTTAAGTAAGTTGAACTATTTCCCTTGGCTGGCTGCGTGAGTGTCACAGAGAGGCACAGGCGGACGGACGGACGGACGGACGGATGGATGGATGGCAGAAGGAAGCCGTCGAGCACTGTGCTAGAATAAATAAATATTCATGTTCTGTACATCCCAGCTGAGCTTGTTGCCTTCCCCAGCAGTCACTGGACTGGCGGGTGAAAGATTCTTAGACCCATCCTCTTCCTCCCGAGGAGGCGGTATTGGTGGCTTTGGAACTTGGCCAATGTCTAATGGTAGAACAGTAGTAGAGGTCAATGACTCACCGGCATGGCGCCTCCTGCAGGTCATCCAGGGAATTAGGTCTCCAGCCCTGGGAGCCTCCTGGTGGCCGGTGTCTTGCCTGCCGCTGGCCCCCGTGTCCCTCCTGGATCCCAGTGCCCCTTACCTTGGGGTTCAGCCCCCAGCAGTAACCCACAGTCTGGGGCTCCCCTCCCAGGGGAACCCCCAGCCCTCTAGCCCCACCTTGCCTCAGTGGCTACTGCCAGTCATCATCTAGCTCCCGCTCACCGGGGCAGACTGCAGTCTGTAAAGGCCACTCATCACTGGGAAGGGGGTCGGACCGGCTGCCTCTGCCTAACCCCTGGCTGCACCTCTGTAGCCCCAGTACCTGCTTTAGGCCTTGCACAGGCTGGAGCTTACCAGCTCCTCCTGCCCTTCCCCAGCCCTGCTCTGGTGCCAGGTCCTTCTCCCGCTAACGCGGGCGAGAGAGTGACTTCGCTCTTGGCTCACAGCCCTTTTATCAGGGCCAGCTGTGGCCTGATTGGATCGCGGCTACTTCCCCAATCAACCTACCCTATTAGCTCCCCAGGGCAGCCCTTTCCCAAGGCTATTTTAACCCCTTCCGGGCTGGAGCGGGGTGACCGCCCCACTACACTGCTGTACGTGGCATGTGCCATTCCTCTGTAGAACTGGAACTACATTCACGTGGTGAGAGGATCCTTCCACTGTATCCTGTAAGAGTTCTCTTCATTCAAATCCTGAGGCTATGAATCACTTGGACGATGAGTCCCCCATGACCTGCCATGTGCTACCTCGCTATGGGTTATTTTTACAGCAACCTGGAAGGGTTCCTGGAGGAGTTTGCTGACATCTCCAAGGAGGACCAGATTAAAAAACTCCATGATCTGTTGGGTCCCCACATGCTCCGGCGGTTGAAGGCAGACGTGTTCAAGAACATGCCTGCAAAGACCGAGCTGATTGTGAGAGTGGAGCTCAGCCAGATGCAGAAGTAAGTGCTAGTTAACTAAATCCCAGGGGGTTCTTCTGGAGGCACAAGGGCACGGAGCCGCTGGCTCCTTTCACGCCGTCTCTTCTGTGCTCGGTGCAGTGAGTCTGCAGCCGATTGAACTGGATTGTTAGGGGAGAGGTCACACACCACACTCGGCACTGGAGCATTCCGCCTTGGTAAGAGTTAGTGGCCCTGGTTTCTTCGGAGAGGTCACGCTGTCACGGCAGCTGTGGGGGACAAGCCTGGCTCCTTGCCCTGTGCCGTGCCTGGCACATGGAGAAAATGGTAGAGCTGTAGCATTCAGCCTACTCCACACAGCCACCTCTCTCAGGCTTCCAATAGCTATGATGATGATCGTGACTTTTCAGATCCGTCTCACGAGAATGCACCTGGTGTTCTCCGAATGGTCAGAGTTCCCCTCGGTAAAATCCACTTGCTCTACCGCTGAAAGCGTTAAGCCCCCTGAGCCAGAGTCTGCTCTCAGTTACACCAGTGTGGATGGGGAGTAACTCCTCTGAGTTCAGTGGGAATACTCTAGGTCAAGGCTAGAGCAGCTGGGGAGAAGTCTGGTCTCGCATGCCTGGGTAGAATCCATCTGGTTTTTGCTGACTGTCCCAGCTTTCCCCTGACCTTCAGGAGAAGGTTAATCTATCTTCCAGGAAATACCCATTCTGGGGCATAAGTCCTTTTCACACAGCTCACAGTGGCAGGAATATTTCTTAACACTTCATCCAGGGACTCTCACCGGGTCTGAGTTATCCAAGAGAGCAGCAGAGGAACTCGATTGACCAGGACCTGCAGAGACAGAATCACATTTTTTAAGTGTCTGGGCCAGTTCTTTTCCTGGTGTAACCCCATAGCGGTGTAACTCCATTGAAGTCAATGGGATGAATTTGATCCCTTCATTCCTCTTAGACCAATCCCAAATTGTTGGTAATGCCTTTGCCATCACTGTTAATGCAGGAAGTACTATAAGTTCATCTTGACGAGGAATTTTGAAGCCCTGAATTCCAAAGGTGGTGGGAACCAGGTGTCGCTGCTCAATATCATGATGGATCTGAAGAAGTGCTGTAATCACCCGTACCTCTTTCCTGTGGCTGCTGTGGTAAGTCCCCTCAGATCTATAAGGTACGTGTGCATTGCAGAGGGCCAGTGTTTCTGCTCCTTTTCTTTTCAATACATATGTTCAAGGCATCCTCCAGGTTGTTCCACCGAAATCATCTTAAAGGCAGGTACATGTTTCTGGCCTGAACAGTCCGAGGTGGGCATCTTCTCTCTGAAACCCGGTGAATTCCTCACTGATCTTCCTCCAGTGTGGCACGCAGATTTCAGTGGTTGGCTGGCTTCTGAATTTGTAATTTAGTGTTACAAAACCACAGCAGACGTCCAGCAGGCAGAGCCAGTGGGCAGCCAGCAGGCTCTGTGTCCCCACCGGCCATTTACAAGAATCCTCTAGGGGCTGAGTCTTGCCCCCGCTGAAGTTGGTGGCAATCCTCCCGTTGACTTCAGTGTGGACAGACTCTCCCCCTAGAACGGCACAAGTAAGGACTCCCTCCACCAACCCAGGGTCCACTTCCACTCTTCGCAGGAGGCTCCAGTTTTGCCCAATGGATCCTACGATGGGAATTCTCTGGTTAAATCTTCTGGGAAACTGATGCTGCTGCAAAAGATGCTGAAGAAGCTGCGAGATGGAGGACACAGGGTCCTGATCTTCTCCCAGGTGAGTGACGAGAATTTCTTGTCTCTCCTTCACGACTCAAAGCCCGAAGCCCTGGGAGTGCGGCGGGGAAGGAGTCTCCTCCCACAGGCGATTTCATTTCATAAGTGACAGGGGAACCTTCTAGTTTCACTTCCCTGCGGTGCCATTTTGATCACAAACTCTGTTAATTGTGTCGAAGGTAAAGGACCAGCATGGTTCTTCTACATCTAGTTCTGTACTAGTAGATTTTTGTTAGATACAGATGGAGATGAATGAGAGAGATGGTGACAGTGTATCTAGGAGTTGGTGCAGCAGACTTTGGGAGTAAGGACATGTGAGTTGTATTCCCAGCTCCGCCAATGCCTTGGCCTGTGGCCTTTGGCAAGTCATTTAATCTTTCTTAACATAATTTTACCCATGTGTAAAATGGAGATAATACCAATTCATGTGCCTGCGGATTTCTGAGCTTTAATTTTTCAGTGCTTGCAAAGCTCGCTAAGAATTCATATAAAAGGGACCCTGTAATAGCAATTAATATCACAATAGCTTGTTTATAATGTTACTGCTCTTTCGAGTCAGTCAGAGGCTGAGGCTCTGATTTGGAATTGGGGATGGTGGCCTTGGAATTGTGCGCATAGGCCCAGACCAGCCCTCTAGGTAATGTAAACAGCTTTGAAACACGGGACACACAATAAGGGGTGTGTGCAAATGGTACCCACACACCTGCTCCTTTCGGCAGCTAAATTTCCAGGGGTGAGATGTCATTTTCCACTGGCCACACCCCCTTTTTGTTTTCAAGGAAGATCTCCCCCCAAGCGTTGGGTTTGTGCACCCCCTGTCCCCTCCCTCCTGGGCAGTGCGCAGTGGCTTATGGTGGGATTCTCTCTCTAGATGACGAAAATGCTGGATTTGCTGGAGGATTTCCTGGAGTACGAGGGTTATAAGTATGAGCGGATAGATGGAGGGATCACGGGAGGCTTGCGGCAAGAAGCCATCGATAGGTTTAATGGTACGTGGCATTGTCGTTGTTATTTGTAAAGAATACAAAAAATCAGAGCTTCCCTTCTCGTCCGTCCTGAGCAGTCTAGGGCATGGTTTAATAGCGCGGGGGATCATGGTTTGGCGGGTGAACCGCGGGATGTTTGTTCTGTATCAGGCCCGTGACTAACACAGCACAAAGTCTGTGTGTGTAGCTGTACTAGTGATGGGACCAGTGTCTGATTGGCTGCAGATTGGCATCTCATGAGTGGGGGCAAAAAACTGGTGACTATGGGTGGCCATGCACAGCATGTTGATAGCTACATGTGGAAGCTGCACTTCCCCAAAGCCAGTGTTCTGATGTGCTCCCCTTAAGGATCCTGGTCTCCCACGCGTACCTAGCACTGCACACAAGAGGAAGAATCGGAACAATCCAGAACATGAATCCATTCACTTGTTTTCACGACCGTGAGCACCGCTGGGCCCGGTGCAGCTAGGGGTGCTGAGAGCAAAGTGGTTTTTCCCGCTGTGGGTAATTACTAAGGCTACGTCCACACGATGGGTTTGCGATTCCCAGCTCGCGCGCAGGCTTGTGCTAACTCATCGAGCTAGCGTGCTAAATAGAATCCGAGAGCTGAAAACGTGACCTGTTCTGGGTCAGACTTTCCAACAGTGCAACAGGTGAGCCAGCCAGAACGCCTGCATGCAATCAATGGATTCCCACGGTGCAGCGGAGCGGAGAATCTGGATCCTTGTGCCCACCAAACCCTGCCTTTGCTCATGCCCGAGGGCACACACCTGCTATGCCAGGGTGGGTTGTGCAGACATGCCTGTGGTGCTCACGTTTGCAGGTCCAGCACTGGGCAGCGTAATGAGGGTTGTTTGGAACATGTTGACTCGGATGCCTTTCATCATCTCATGGGGTTGAATCCCCGAGTGTTAACGGCAGGTGCTGCCTGCTCTGAAGGACTCGTGTCGCAGCGTCCCCTGAGCACTGGAGCTTTGTTTCTTCTAGTGGCTGTCACCCCTTTTAATCCGACCCCCCCCCCCTCCTGTCTAAGCGGCAGGTTTTCTTCTGGTGGGTTTCCAGTGGTTCTCAAACGTTTTGTGTTGGTGACCCCTTTAGGACACCAGGCCTCTAAGCGCGACCCCCCCCTTCAGGATCAGGCGGGGGGGGGGGTGCTGTTGGCAGCCCCCTGGGGCAGAGGCCGTGCTCGGGGGTGGGGTGGTGCCTGCAGCCCGCCATGGCAGGGGCCAGGCTGGCATTGGGGGGTTCCAGCAGCCCCCTGGGGCCAGGCTGGGGGGGGGAGGGTACCAGCAGCCCCCTGTGGTCAGGCTGGGGGGGGAGGGTACCAGCAGCCCCCTGGGGAGGGGTCAGGCTGGGGGTGGAGGGTACCAGCAGCCCCCCGGGCCAGGCTGGGGGGGGTTCATGGCGGAGGGGGTTCCAGTAGCCCCCCTGGGGCCGGGCTGGGGGAGGGGGCACCGGGAGTCTGCTGGGGCCGGGCTGGGTGGGAGGGGTGCCAGGAGTCTGCCGGGGGGGTGGGGGCGCCAGGAGCCCCACCGGTGGCTGAGCTCGCAGGGGCACCGGGAGCCCATTGCCACCGCGGCCGGGCTCCAGGAGGGGCGGAGGGCGTTGGGAGTCTGCCGGAGCTGTGCTGGGGTGTGGGGGGGGGTGTTGGGAGCCCGCCGGGGCCGGACTCACTGTGACGGGGCGCTGGCAGCTGCAGGGACCAGGATTTGGGCGCTGCAGTGAGGGTCAAGGCTGCTGCAGGCAGCAGGGGCTCGTGACCCCCACATAACCGGGTTGCGACCCCCAGTTTGAGAACCAGTGGTTTAGACTGGACGCTCCCGGGGTTTTATCACTAAATCAAAGCCCCGCGCAGTCTCACCTTTCCCTTTGTCTTCCTCAGCTCCTGGGGCTCAGCAGTTCTGTTTTCTTCTCTCAACCCGCGCCGGGGGTCTGGGCATAAACCTTGCAACGGCCGACACCGTCATTATTTATGACTCGGATTGGAACCCCCACAATGACATCCAGGTGTGTTGCTCTTTCTGTTCCGTTCGCTCCCGTGCGTCCGTTCCAGCTGCGTCCTCCCGTTTGCATGTCCTGTACCCGGCTGGCACTCGGTGTACATTCAAATCATTTTTTTCTCTGAAGAGCTGCTGCTGCTGCTTGGACAAGTTAGGAAGGGATGACTCCATTCCGAAGCCCTTCTGCTTTCTGTGTCTCTGGTATTGCTTTGGCCTCTGATTCTGTGGCAGACGTTTTTCAGGAGAAGAGGGTCTTTGTTCCCTAGGATTCTCACTGAGCCGTGCTGCTTATTCCTCGTCACATTTGGGATGCGGCTGCGGCTGTTTTCACGTCAGCCACTTGTGAATTCCCTAGCTGACCCTTCCCACCTTGGGTGGGCAATAAGCAACTGGAGTCGGTGAGACTCCCCAGACGCACAGCAAATACCCTAGTGAAGAGGAAACGCAGTGTAGACCCTGCTTCCAGGGAAATGATGCTAATGAATAATCTCAATTCAGCTAAACCCCTCCAGGGAGATTTGCTCCCCTGTTAGGGAGGCGGATGGAGGGTAAGTGCAGAACATGTTTGCAGCTAGCAGGTTCTTGGCTTTAGTCTGTTATGACTCACCCCTTGTCCCCACTCCCAGTTCAGCCTGTAACACCTGGAGGTGCTGGAAACACAGACTGTCAGGGTGAGAATGTGGGGTTCCTGCAGCAGGGAGACACCCCCAGGCCGTGCCCCTGGGTGCGACTTGTTGGTGACGTTGCCCACGTGGAGAGAGGGGCCCGGTTGGTTGCTGAGACCAAGGTTTGGTCCGGCTAGGCCTGTGGGTAACTCCCCGGGGCGCTGTTCCCCACAGGCGTTCAGCAGAGCTCACCGCATCGGGCAGAACAAGAAGGTGATGATCTACCGCTTTGTGACGAGAGCCTCGGTGGAGGAGCGCATCACCCAGGTGGCCAAGCGGAAGATGATGCTGACCCACTTGGTGGTCCGCCCGGGGCTGGGCTCCAAGTCGGGCTCCATGACGAAGCAGGAGCTGGACGACATCCTGAAGTTCGGGACGGAGGAGCTCTTCAAAGACGATGTGGAAGGTGAGACGGGGAGGGAGACGCCCAAGAGACCATACGAGGTATTTTGATGCTTCGCCAGCCTGTACCGTCTCGCCACTCCCCAGCCCACCCCCACCCCCGCTGTCCTTTCTATTTCAGGCATGATGTCGCAGGGCCAGCGGATCACCCTGCCTGACCCTATGACCCCCTTTCCCGAAGCACCGTCAGCCAAAGGGGGCGCCGTGACTCCAAGCATGAAAAAGAAACATGGCAGCACCCCGCCAGGTTTGTAAAGCCCGGTGGCAGTGAGTGCTGGGATTAGGCAGAGCGCTGTGTTGGGGGACGGGGTGGACGATACGGAAGGGATCAGCAAGTTAGTGGCATGTAAACCTGGTTTGCAGGTTTACGTGCCGCTTGCCTGTTCCTCTGCCTCTGTGCAATTCCTTCATGCTTTGTGGCCCTCCCGATGCGCCTGGCTCTGGGGAGGGGAACATCGGGGGAGCGCTCTGACCCCGGCTCTGGGCAGTGTGCTCTCATGCCTCCCTGGTTTGCCATTCAGGGGACAATAAGGACGTGGAGGACAGCAGTGTGATCCACTACGACGACGCTGCCATCTCGAAGCTTCTGGATCGGAACCAGGACGCGACCGATGACACAGAGCTGCAGAACATGAACGAGTATCTCAGCTCCTTTAAAGTGGCCCAGTATGTTGTGCGAGAAGAGGACGGTGTGGTAATGTGATTAGTATCATGTCTTGAATTTCGGTTTTGGGGGACTTGCCCCTGTTTGTGTTTCTGCCTCTTTTCCTTTGTGTTGGGCAAATAATTTGGCAGGAGCCAGGAATCCTCCTCCCTTCCCCCTTCCCCCCCCCATGTGCGTGATCCAGTTTACTGAGCTCAGCGCACAGGGATCCCCGACCGCCCCAGCAGGCAGTCAGCAGATGCTCTGCGATGCTGGGACCCACAGGCTGGGGCCTGGCCTGGCTGCAGCGCTGCCCCGTTCTGGGGCTGGGGGGGGGGCACACGTGACCCGACTGTTCTACCTGTGACCAGCCCTCAGACAGAGCTAAGCCGCCTGCGGGGAGGGGGGGGGGAATTCACCTGTCCTGGCCATACAGCTGCCTCTGGACAGCTTGACCCGGTGCACCCACAGAGGGAGGCTCAGTTCTGTGCTCTGCCCCAGACGCCCCATGCGACACCTGCCTCGGTTCCCGTCTGCAGCGTGGGGGAGCAGCCCTGCCCTGCCTCCCGGGAGTGCTGAGAGGAGACTGGGGGGCACATGCGAAGCATGGGGGGGGGGCAGATAAACCCTGACAGACGGTGTCTGAGTGGGTGTCCTGTCCCCATTGCCCACCTCCGTGCCTGAGGGGACGGCCTGGCCCCAAGGCAGCAGCCTCGTTTACTTTGATCTACAGGAGGGTGTGGCTGCCAGGCAGACAAAACCCCTGGGAGTCTGGGACCTATCGTCCCACTACCCTTTACTCCCCCGGCAGCCCCTGGACTTGCTTTTCTTCGTCTCTCTCAAGCCCACCCTGGGGGCTTGTTTCCGGGAGTCCCTGCAGATTAACGTTAGCAGGATTACCCTGCCGTGATTGTAGGGGGGGCTTCGGGGGTATGCGTGGCTGGCGGGAAGCAGTGCCCCAGGCCAGGGCCCCCCAGCTGTACCATTGCACCAAGGTCCCCATCGCAGGAGCTGAAGCGGGACAGTTTATTAAGCCTGGGTCAGAGGGACAGAGGCAGAGGCGCCTGCCATCGGCGCGTGAAGCCCCGGCATCCCCAGCACGTAACTCTGCTCTCAGCCCTCCTCTCTTTGAAGTGCCTTGAAGGCAGGGCTGCGTGGCACGGCGGGGGCTGCGTGGCACGGCAGGGGCTGCGTGGCGTGGCGGGGGCGCGGTGGGGGCTGCGTGGCGTGGTGGGGGCTGCGTGGCGCGGCGGGGGCCGTTCAGGGCAGGGCGGGGGCTGCGCGGCGCGGCGGGGGCTGCGCAACGCGGCGGGGGCCGTTCAGGGCAGGGCGGGGGCTGCGCGGCACGGCGGGGGCTGTTCAGGGCAGGGCTAGCCTGGAGCTGACCCTCTCGCTCTCCTTGGCTGTCAGGAGGAGGTTGAGCGAGAGATCATCAAGCAGGAGGAGAACGTGGACCCCGACTACTGGGAGAAGCTGCTCAGGCACCATTATGAGCAGCAGCAGGAGGATCTGGCCAGGAACCTCGGCAAAGGGAAGAGGATCCGCAAACAGGTCAATTACAACGACGCCTCGCAAGAGGACCAAGGTACGGCGTCCGCCCGCCGAACCGCCCGGGACCTGCTGGAACGGGGGGCGGGCGGCTGGGTTCTGGCTGAGGAAAAGGAGCCGGGCCCGGCTTGCCGCCGCACTTGGTGCTTGCGGGGCGACGGTGGCTCTGCCGCGGTCTGAGACGTTCTCCGTGTGTTATGGGGGGCCGGGGGGGAGACACATGATATGGGGCAGGCCCGACGCACCAAGCAGGTGGCTCGGCACTGCGGTGCAATCGCAGTTCAGAGATTCGGGGCAGGGTCTCACGGTCGGGGGGTTGTCAGAGGGCAGGTTATGGCTCCTTGAGCCCCAAGTTGTCCTGGTCTCGACACAAGTCCGGGCGCCAAGGGGTTGTTTAGGTCTCGGGAGGACGTGGCGTGACTGAGGGCCTAGGCCTCGTCCTGTAGCGCTGGGCTCTTTGGAGTCCTGGTCCTGCCCTGCTCGGTCTCGACAGTGGGTGGAATCAGTCTGGGGGCCAGGATGCCGTGCACTGGTCTCCCTGACGCCAGCCCACCATGCTCCTGACGGGACCCCGTCCATCCGCTGTGAACTGGCAGAGCAGAGCTGTACTCCAGCTGGCCCCACCCTGCCTCTGTGTTGGGGGGCAGATGGGGTCGGAGTTGCCTCAGATGGGGGGAAATGTCTCCCCCTCACGGGGCGCTTCTCACACTGGCAGCAGTGGCCAGAGTTCTGCCCCTCTGCGCCGCTCAGCTGGGGAAGGGCTTGGCAAGTCGAAGGATCAAGCCCAGCCGAGCCTCTCTCGGGGAAGCTCGTCCCTGGGCCGGGTCCCAGACCTCGCTCCTGAGGTTGGCTGGCCCGAGACTGCTCCTTTGACCTCTGCCCACCTGTGCTCTGCAGAGTGGCAGGACGAGCTGTCCGATAACCAGTCCGAATACTCCATCGGCTCCGAGGACGAAGACGAAGACTTTGAAGAAAGACCCGAAGGTCAGAGTGAGTTATGGCCTTTATTACTCTTCAGAGTCCTCCCTCCCGCCAGCGCCAGCGATTTGCCTACCTCCCTGAGCTGCCCTCACCACGCCAGGTCCTTCGAGAATTACCGACAGGCATTGGCTCGCTCCAGAAGGATACACGGTGCTTCCCAGTGTGCCACGACTCACGCTCTGCTCCCCGAGGGGCAGCATGTCGCCCTGACCGAGTCCATGGTCAGCCCTTTAATGGCAGGAGCGGGAATGGGTCACCCAGGTGTCTCTTTGTGCCTAGCTCTTTGCCTTACCCATTGATGTCACAGCCCCTCGGGTCCCAGACAGGGTCTAGGTCTGGGCCTGTGATGAGAGGCTCCTAGGAGGTGTGGTCCAGCCCTGGGGAGCAGGCGGAACGGGCGTGCTGGGTGGGACGTCGCTGACCGTACCAAGAGCATTCCCGCTGCCGTGTGACGTTAGCCAGTGGGAGACGGGTCAGCACCAGCATCGGGCCTGTGAACCAGCCCCTGTTCTACAAAAGCATCCCGCATCTCTCTGGGCGTTCCCCACTGAGCCTGTTCGGTACCGCCTGCAAATCCTCCTAAGCCCCACACTGAATTCAGCCCGTCCCTGCCCTGCGTGGGGGAGAGGTACCAGGTGTGGCCACAAGAGGTCCCCAGAAAAACAGCAGTAAAGCTAGTTGCCATTGTATTCTCCCGCCCAGGGCTCTGGGTTCCTTTCAGCAGGAGTTTCCCCTGCACTGCAGTGCACGGACGCTGCTCCACACAAGGGCTTGCCCAGAACTCCGGGCCCAGCCGTGATGTACCTGCTCTGCCCAGAGTTTGCTTCTGTCTTGTCTGCAGAGAGGATTCTGGGACGCTGCTGTGAGCCACGTTAAGGTTCCAGACCTCTCCCCACAGCCTCATCCTGGCCGCAGCTCACGTGCCACGTCCCTGCTGATCTCACTGGGACGTGCCCAGGGGTCACGAGCGCCCTCTGTCCCAGCCTGTAGTGACTGGTGCGTATGGTGCGGGGCACCTACAGTAACACCCACATCAGAGCAGCGCAGGGGCTGGTTCTGCTGTTCAGACCCGTCCCGGTGCTGCCAGGGCTGGTACGCCGCATTTTACTCCATCAGCAACTACGGCCTCTTACCAGAGAATGTCGCTTGCCTCTAGGTGGCAGGAGACAGTCGCGGCGGCAACTGAAGAGCGACCGAGACAAGCCTCTGCCCCCTCTGCTGGCAAGAGTTGGGGGGAATATAGAGGTGAGCCGTAGTCAGTGTCACTGCCGGGGGGCAGAGCCAGAGCCAGCCTGACCCTGGGGCGCCTGGCCCGATTTGTACCTGTGTCGTCCAGACCGACCGATCTCTGTGGCAGTGCCCGCGAAGCTCGGAGAAGCCCGGTGCTCTCGCGGGGTTATGCTAACGGCTGTGCTCTCTGCAGGTGCTCGGATTCAATGCCCGGCAGCGCAAGGCCTTCCTGAACGCTATCATGCGGTGGGGCATGCCACCCCAGGACGCCTTCAACTCCCACTGGCTGGTCCGAGACCTGCGCGGGAAGAGTGAGAAGGAGTTTAGGTAAAGGCTCCCTGGACGGATGCAGCCGGCTCCGGGTGGGTGCTTTCTCTCGAGGGTGCAAGACAAGTCAGCACTCGAGAGAAACTCGGCTGCACTGGGGGTGCACTGCCCGGTGTGGGGAGCCTGGCAGGTTTCCTAGGGAAGTGCTTTCTAATTGAACCCCCGGATATACCGGCCCACAGCTCCACTGTCGTCAGTGGAGTTTCGCCCAGAGTCACTCTCTCCTCAGGCCACCCCCATGGGGAGAGGGAGAGGCAGAAGGGCTGACACAGGACACGGCACAGTCAGTAAAACCAGCTGTGCGCTCTATAGAACAAGGCTTTCCAACCAGAGCTCTGCCCCCAAGAGCCGCAGCACCCCAGCATGGTCCCTCCCCAGGCTCTGCGTCGGTGGAGGGGGCTCCGGCCTTGAACAGGCCATCGGCCCTGGCCTGTCTCGGTGGGTTTCCTGGACAACTGCATCATTTAGGTTATAAGCTCCTCCGGATGGGCGCTGTCTTATTGTGTGTGTGTACAATGCGCCACGCAACAGCGAGACTATTGCAGCTGTGCTACAAATCAATAATTACACTTCCCACCCCACAGTGTCCAAAATTCCAGGAGAGCAAAATGAGCGGTTCCCTATCAATACCCCCCGGCTTCTCTCCCTCCCCTGGGGTTCCGGTCGGGAGCAAGAACTGCAAACACCCCAGGGCACCTCAGTCAGACTGACCTCTTCCCGTCGTCCCCCAGGGCTTATGTCTCTTTGTTTATGAGACATTTATGTGAGCCGGGAGCAGACGGCGCCGAGACCTTTGCGGATGGGGTTCCCCGCGAGGGGCTGTCGCGCCAGCACGTGCTGACGAGGATAGGAGTTATGTCACTAGTAAGGAAGAAGGTGGGTGAGTAAAACTTGAACTGTGGCATTGCAGGTATGTTCTGGGCTCCTTCGAATGTCGCTGACTCTGCTGTTAGCTCACCGGGCTGGGCTGGACACTGGATAGGCAACTGTGCTGGCCAGTCAGGTCTGCTCAAGTATCTGGCTGCTAGATGGCAAATGCAACAAAGTCCACTGTGAGCTTGTTGTCACCCACACGCTGATGGCCGCAGTCGGTGAGGTGTTAAAATGCTGGGGACGCTTCTCTGATTGGCAGCTCCGCTCTCTGACTGTATTTTACAAACTAACCACACGTGTTTCTGTGCCTTAGGTTCAGGAGTTTGAACATGTCAATGGGAAGTACAGCACCCCTGATCTGATCCCGGAGGGGCCGGAGGCCAAGAAATCCAGCGAGATTGTCTCTTCTGATCCAAACACCCCTGTCCCTGCCAGCCCCGCACATGTGCAGACTGGGTCAGCGGCACAGCCAGGTAAAGGGAAGGATGGAGACATGATCCTGGCTCCAGAAACTGCTGAGAAAGCAAGACGGGCCCAGGTTTGCAAATGTGGTTGATGTTGTTCAGATGCCCCGGTAAGAGGCCTGACAAGGGCCTGGGAACCCCAGAAAGCAGCCCCCATCCTCTGCCAACCAGCCCCTGCAAGGTATTGGAAGCTGAGCACCCAGAATCACAAGTCGCTTTTGAGAATCTTGGCCACGGGTGACTGAGATGACAGCATCTATCCGGCTGTCTTCACTGTCGAGCTGAGTTCTCTACACTCCGGTTACCTCCTCTTGAGTTAGGCTCTGGCCTGGTCTACACTAGGAACTTACATCAGCAGAGCTACATCTCTCAGGAGGGTGAAAAATACACCCCCTTGGGAGAAGTAGTTCTGCTGACCTGACCCCTGGGGCAGACAGGGCTAGGTCAAGAGGATTCTTCTGTCAGTCTAGCCCCTGCTTACCTGCGCTGACAGGAGAAGCCCTCCTGGCATTGTACCGAGTGTCTGCCCTGAAACGCCAGGGCCCGCACGGCCATTGGGATATAGTGGGACTTTTGCTGAGTCCTAACGTAGTTACGAGCTGTTCTTTCCCCTCTCGATAACAAGGGGAAGTTAACAGTTAGACACCGTCTTCTCAAAGGCTCCAGAGTAACCGCATCTATTTCCAAGTTAAGGATGAAATTGCCTATAACCAGCAAAGTTTGACTTAAAAATAAGCTTCCCACTCGTAATCCTGGGGAGCTCGTTGGAAAGTTCTGTGGAGCAATAGAACTTTCCAATGCAGCTCGACTCCCACGGGGTTAATCTCACCCGATAGCGCCACGCTAGCAGCCCAGGGGAGTGCAGTTCACGTGGTGTTTTGTGTTGTTTCAGACAAGGCGGAAATACAGTTGGGGTTCCAAGAGGAAAAGGAACAAATGGAGCCAAAGCCCCAGAAGCCAGCTGAGAGCCAGGTAGGGGGAAGCTCCCTTCACCCTTCTTTTCTTGGGGTTCGCACACCCCATTAGCAACACAAGCAGTGTCCCCAAGCCCTGAACCAGCAATTCTTGCTCTGCTTCCCTTGGTGCGTGTCCCAGCCTCTTCCTCTGTTGTATTTATAAATTAGAGCCTTTCCCAGGGCTCCCCGCTTGTAGGTCAGACAGAGGGAGTTTACGAGAACCCTTCCCTAGCTCGCCCCAGGGATGAGGGTCTTGCTTCTGCCGTCCTCCAAGCCCTTGTCTGTGCTGCCTCCCTCCTGGGGCAGCGTCTTCTTTGTGTGCCCCGGAGCATGGGGATTGTGCGGGCTTCTCCGCCCTCTGGGTCCCACTGCTCATGCAGAAGGGTTTCTGTGGCCACCCCTTCCTCGAGTGTCCTGAGTACTGAACTTTATCAGTCTCCACTCTGACCCTAAACTGGGGAGCACTACAAGTCCTAACTGTAACCCCAGCCTGGGGAACCTGCTGCCCCAATCCTGTTCCTGGCCTGGGAGCCCCCCTGGCCCTAACCCCAGTTTGAGGCCAGCAAATGGCCCCATCTCTATCATAGTCCATGTGCCAAGGCAGGAAATGGCAGCAGCCAATCTAGTGACTAAATGGCACGAACCTCACCAGGGCACAGCTTGGTTTCCCATCGTGTCCTCTCTCCAAGGCATTGCTACAGCTCCATGGTGCTATGCAAGTAGCTAATTATTTCCTAACCCATTGCCCTTTATGTATCTACAAACTGGACCCGGTGGGGGGAGTGGAGTCTGTCGGCACAGAGACAGAGACCAACCTGCAGTTCTGAAACCCGGGATGGGAATTGTACTGCTCAGCCCTTCCACTATGTAGCACGTTCTGCTGGCAGGGTGCTTTGCAGAGGAAGGGCTACGCTCCTGCCTTCCCTCACCGATCGTGTTTAAAGCACTTTGGTAAGGGATCCACACAGCCCCTCATGTACTATTACCCCCAGAGGGAAACTGAGGCAGAGAGGTTCAGTGATCTGGTGTCAGCTATAAATTAGAGCAGGGCAGTTTTGCAGCAACCTACCCTAATCCCTTTGAGCTAGAGTGGCTAATGTGGTGTCCCCACTTGACGTCAAGGGTCCATCAAGTGCAGAGAAAGTGGAGAATGAAGAAAACCAAGAGAGCTCCGGAAACGAGGAGAAAACGAGAGACGAGAACCAAGAAGAGAGTGAAAAGGCCGAGCCGTCGCCTGAGCGGCTGCCGCTGAGAGGTGAGGCCACCTGTGACTCTGGTGCACGCGCTGCACGGGGAGCTTGTTTGCCCAGTATCCCCAAAGTCTGGGGCAGACCCAGCGGTCATAGCGCCGCTGGAGAGACCGTTCCCTTCCGTGTTCAAGCCTCTGTGGGCATGAATGTAGTATTCCCCCAACTAAGAGAACAGCCCTCTCTTGCTGCTAGCTTCAGGGCTAGTGCTGTAGTGCAAGCTACTCTACTCCGGTGCCCGACGGTGCAGGGTTCAAATCTTCCCAGTGTTGTGTGATGGGATTGTTACAGTTGTACATAATGGAATTTGTTTGTACCTAGGAAAGTCCATTTGTTTACTACAGTATTTTTACGTAAGGATTGCCAAGTCAACTACCCGCAAGTTAGGAAATGCCAGATTTAGGATTGCCCGGGCAACCTTAATTGGGCCCCCTTGTGTGTGTGCATTACGATACCATCTTTGATCACATGCTATTCCCCCCCATAGTTTTGAAGGAACTTTTGGGTATGTAATGTAACTTGGCTAATCTCTTTGCGGGTGACATGCACACCTCTGCCACAGGCTTGGGACTACAGTGGGGCTCAAGTCTTGTGCTGACCTTCTTGTGGGGTGAATTTCACCCTAAGCGCATGTCTCTTCATGCATGGGTAGTGCTGGGAGGGCTCTCGTGCTGTGCCTGACACTAGAAGGAGCTCTCTCAATTTTATTAACATCGGTTTTGCATCTGTTTATGATGCAAATTGCGGGTTCCCCATCATACCACAAAATGGTCCATTTTTGATGAAACTGCATGTTCTGTTGGCCATGTGTGTCTACCGGTTGTAATATGCAGGCAAACAAATACTTGGCAACATTAAATAGAAAAGGCGAATAGGTCCAGTGGCACTGGTAGCCACTTCTAAACAGCAGTCTGCCTGTGAATCGTCCTTCATGCTCCTATTTCATTCCTGCAGATGAGGCAATTCAGGAAAAGGAAAAGCCATTGGAAAAGTCAGAATTAAATGCCTGCCAAGGCAAAGGGGAAGACAAAGAGTTCAAAACAGGTGAGAGGCCCATGAGAGAAGTGATCCCAGCGAAGAGTGGAGCGTTGTGGGTGTGATGGAGCAGTGCGCATGCGCGAGGGGGTGTGTGCCATGTGTCTGCTGCGTGTTTGGTCCGGGAAAGGGGATGATAAAAGCAGCTCCTGCTATTTCATGTTTGTGTTGCGGTGGCGCCTACCGGCTGTGATTGCTATGGACACACCTACAACGATAAGCGAGATTCAGCCCCAAAGGGCTGAATGATGATGTGCAAGTGCATTTGGGGCCATGCTTGGGGTTCGCACCCCACTCCTTGGTGAGAAAGGGCAGCGCACCCGGGAGCTGGGGCCCCTGCCGCTTCTTGCTGACTTTCCAAGTGGAGACCGGCCCAGCAGCATGCAAAGATTCTGCGAGAGCCGGCGTGGGCCTCAGGAAGGACTTAGGGTCTCTCCACCACCGTGAGACACCCGCGGCTGGCCGTGCAGCTGACTCAGGCTCCCTGGGCTCGGGCTGCAGGCTGAACTCTGGGACCCTCCCACCTTACAGAGTCCTACAGCCCAAGCCCAGATGACTACGCTGCAATTAAAGGGCCCCTCAGCCTGAGTCAGCTGGCACGGGCCAGCCAGGGATTTTTAATTGCTGTGTAGACATCCCCCTAGTGCCCAGCTGCAACCACTAGACCACATTTCCTAGCAGTTGTAGCAGTGCCAGTGGCTCAGAACCACTCTAGTGACTCTCCCCTGACACTTTTCCTTATGTCCGAGGTGGGGTGTAGAGCGCCACACCCGGAGCCGCCTCACCCCTTCCCCTCTCCAGCGGCGTCTCGTCTGGCGGGTGCTGCTTGTGCTGGGTGGGAGGCCCGGAGGCAGGCTGGTGGGACGCACACGGGGGGGTTTGGAGGATGATTTTAGGGGAGAGCTGCAGCAGTGGGGCCCTGCTGAGCAGTAATCAGTTCAGCGCAGCGAGCAGGGTCCGCTGTGCTCGTCTGACGTTGCTGTCTTTGCTAAGCAGAGGACGCCAAGGTGGAAGAGGAGCAGCAGAGTGAGACGCAGCAAAATGGTGAAAAAGAGGAAGAGGAGGATGGGAAGAAGGAGGATAAAAATCGGAGCTTTAGATTCATGTTCAACATTGCTGATGGTGGCTTTACAGGTAACAGGGACAGACCATCCCAGTCACTTCTAAAGTGTTCGCACACGAGAGCTGCACAATCTTTGCACAGGTTTTCTGCATATTCAGTTAAAGAAGATTTGAGGCTGACAGTGCTTTCAAATCATGGCATTCCAGTCCCAGAACACAAGGCCAGACCTCGGCTCGGTGCTAGCGGTCGCTGGCTGCGGGGGAAAGTTCAGCTCCGGGAGCTGGCTTGAGTCTCCGCCTGCTTTGGTCTGTGATGCTGCTATAATCAGCAGCCTCGTTTATTGTATGAGCCATTCTCATCTCAGCACTTGGGCACTGTACCCTCAGCTCATCTTTTATAAAGTGACGAATAAAACTCCACAGAATATTGAAGCAGGAAGTGCTAGGAGAATCGAATCTGCCTTATTCCAGTTGTGCTCGCTGTTAACTCTTTGTATTTCACTAGGTGTGGTCTGACAAGCTAGACTGGTCAGTTTCACGTTCTCTTTATATTCCCTTTCATTTCCCGACCATTATCATACTGGGGTGGCAGATGCTGCAAAGGACTGTTGGGAACATTGTTTTCACTGAGAGCATTCACTGGTTTAAGTCAGAACAGCATGTTCATTCCGATTCGTATGTGCACCGCTCCCTGATTTTAATACTTACGCCCTGCATTTCGAGCCTAGACGGTTTGATCTTTTCCATAGCTGCGTACGTAAAACAAGCTCCAGGCCCCAGGAGCGAGGGCATCACTGTCCAGCCCCAGTATCACTGAATTTCCTGTCCGCTCCTTTCTCTTGACGGGCTTCTCCGGCCTGCCCCAAGTGCAAGTTGTGATGTCACAGTTGTCGTAGCATCTGCTGTCACCCTAGTCTGCGCATCCTGGGGCACCGAAGGAATCATTAACATCAACCCTTAGGCCAGCGTGGGGTCGCCTGGGCTTCCAGGGGTCCCTTTCCGAAGTCGGCCCTGACTAGAGACTGGCTCTGGTAACAAAGTCCACTCTCTGGATTGAGAGAGAGCCTCCCTCTACTATCCACTGTTCCCAATGCTTCGGGATAGCCCCATCAGCCACGTAATTACATCTATTGGCCCCAGCTGCGTGCCGGGACTTAGAATCCTCCTAGCCAGGCCTGAGTCATGCAGCTTGTAGCTGTAGCCATCCAGGTCTTGCATCATGAGTTTTCTGGGGGAGGGGTCTTTCCTCTTTGCTCTTTTAAAAGTCTCTATCTCCGTCATTGCTAATTAATTGGCGGCTTTCGCTAGCCAGTGATCTGCCCTTCCTAAAGGGAGCCAAGCTGCTCAGAATAAGAAGGTGGAAGATGTGGTGTTTGTGAGACCCGAGATTTGGTTCTAAGATGTCAGTTGACTTCAGTAGAGGGTGACATTAGCCAGTCAAAGGCCCAGAGGTGAGACACTACAGGTGGCCGCAGGTAGGAATCCGCCCTCCTGGCTGGTCCTGCCTCCCGTTGGAGCCGCAGGGAGGCTGCCGCGCTGCTGGCTGAACGTGACTCTGCTTTGCCTGCTCAGAGTTGCACACGCTGTGGCAGAACGAGGAGCGAGCTGCCGTCTCCTCGGGCAAGATCTACGACATCTGGCACCGGAGACACGACTACTGGCTGCTGGCGGGAATTGTTACGTATCCTTGAACCTGTCGTGAGAGCCCTTGCCACTCTTGACAGGGGGCACGGCGGGGGGACGGGGCGGGGATCAGTATGAGCAAGATCTTTGTCTTCACGTTGCTCTGAAGAGACTCCCCTCCTGAGTGCTGGTCTTGGCTCTGACACTGGCTCCCTCTCTGGCCTTGGGCAAGTTGTTTAACTGCCCTGAGTCTTTCTCACCTGGGGACAATAGGAGTGCTGCACCGGTTACCTAGTGCTGTGCTTTGAAGCTATGGAAAGACCGGGTGTCACAAGCGAACTCCCCGGGCTACCCAATGCGATTGCAGGTTTCCCTTAACAACCCTCCCTGCACCCAGCCACGGCTACGCCCGCTGGCAGGACATCCAGAACGACCCGCGCTACGTGATTCTCAACGAGCCCTTCAAGTCGGAGATACACAAGGGGAACTACCTGGAGATGAAGAACAAGTTCCTCGCCCGGCGCTTCAAGGTGAGCCTGGCGGGAAGGTGCCCCCCACTGGAGGAGGGTAAGTGGAGCTGTGCCCGAGGGTGGGGGCTGGGCTCCGGTCCATGGACCTGTGTGACAGCCTGAAGAGAGCCAGGGAGCGGGTGCAAGGCCGTAAGCGCCCCGCAGGGAGCCCCTGGCACCAGACACAGCCCCGGACCCCACGTGCTGCTTCTCCTGCATGGAGACTGTCGCCTAGCACCTCACCTAGGCCACGGGCCCGCCCATCAGGTGAGTGCCCCGGGCTTGTTTTGGGAGCTGAGCATTGTCCCGGCTCACTCAGCTCCTCCTAAGCTCAGCAAAGGGGACGGGCGTGGCCTCGTGTGAGCTTCCCTGGGCATTAGTCAGGGGTGGGCAAACTCTGGCCTGAGCCACACTGAATGTGACGCTGTACAGAGGCCGGGTAGGGAAGGCTGTGCCTCCTGAAACAGCTTGGCCCCGCCCGCCATCCGACCCCCACCCACTTCCTGACCCCTGACTGCCCCCCTCAGAACCCCCGACCCATCCAACCCCCCCGCTCCTTGTCCCCTGACCGCCCCTCCAGAGACTATCCGCCCCCAGGACCCCACCCCATCCAACCTCCCTTTCTCCCTGTTCCCTGGCTGCCATGACCCCTAGCCACACTCCCTGGCCTGACAGGCCCCTCGGGACTCCAGCCACCCCTGCCCCCAAGACCCCCTGCCTCTTATCCAACCCCTCGCCCCCTTACCATGCCACTCAGAGCGGCAGGAGCTCGCAGCTCAGCCGGGGCCAGCCACGCTACGGGGGACAGCAGGGGAGGAGCTGGGGGGAGCCTTCCTGGCCGGAAGCTCAAGGGCCAGGCAGGACGGTCCTGCGGGCTGTAGTTTGCCCACCTGTGGTATAAATCAACTGTCCTCTGGCGCTCAGCATCTAACGGGAGGGAGGTAAAGCGAGGGAGTGAGGCAGGAGGGCGTTAAAGCTGTTGCCATCCACTTGCCACCGGCCAGCCTCTGCGCCGTGAGCCAGGGGGTCTCCACCTAATTCTTAGTGGCCAGGTGTCTACGCTGCCAGTCAGAGCAGCTGGCACTAACCGTCCCCTCCGTCTGAGCCGCAGCGGCGTCTGAGGATGAGCTAGGCCCTGCCGCCTGACCCCCCGGCCTCCACATTGGTGAGATGGGGGAGGGGAAAGTCTGCTCCCCCCTCAGGGGCTGCGGTCAGAGAAGTGGGGCAGTCCGAGGGCTGGAGTAAATCCGCAGAACCCCAGCCCTGATTTATCCCCGCCAAGGGTCTGGCCTGACTCGTCTCTGTGCCCGGTTGTGTCTCAGTTGCTGGAGCAGGCCCTGGTGATAGAGGAGCAGCTGCGAAGGGCCGCGTACCTCAACATGAGCCAGGACCCCAATCACCCGGCCATGGCACTGAACGCCCGTCTGGCGGAAGTGGAGTGCCTTGCCGAAAGCCACCAGCATCTCTCCAAAGAGTCCCTGGCCGGGAACAAGCCGGCCAATGCTGTCCTGCACAAAGGTTTGTTGCCGCTCCCTCCCTTGTAGCCCCCTTGCCAGGGTCAAGAGGGGCGCCAGCCGCACGGGCTCTCTGGGGCTGAGCCAGAGCTAGCAGGGCTGTGGCGTTCCCAGCTGACTTGCCGGGGGAGCGGTGCCGGCAGAGAGACAGCACAGCTGACAGGGAGGAAGGGATCGGCTGGTGTTTGTGTCTCGCCATGTTCCCCTGGCCACGTCCCTCCAACTCTGACCACAGGGACCGTGGCCATTTGGGAGGGATTCCGGGGCAGGAGCCAGAGGGGGGGTCGAGTCTCATGGCTCCAAAGTTGCCAAGTGGAGACCGTCCTCCTAGGGTGGAAAAGACACGACAGAGACCTGAAACCAGCCCTGCTTGTGACGCTCGGCAACACCCCCAACGAGGGGCCGCTCGCCAGGCGGGGTATCCCCCCGCGACCCCCGGCATTGCATGGCACCCTAAGCCTAGAGGGAGAACAGGGGAGAAGTGAGGAGGTCTCAGCCCACGTCCCTGCAGACAGAGGCACCTCTCCGGAGATCGCTGTGGCCGCACTGGGTGTGCGCGGTCTCCTGAACCTGAGTGTCGCTTTGCGGCCGTTCCTGTTGACTCGCACGGCTTAGTAACCGGCCCCAGGCAGCCCCCGCCGGGGGGGTGTAAGAGCAGTGCCCTGGTGCATTGATTTGTAGCAGGTCCTGCCTAGCGCAGGGCGTCGTGAGGGAATGTGGATAGTTCCCCACCCCACCCGGGAAGCAGGAATGTGCACGCGCTCAGGAGATAAATACCAGGCCTGGCTGGACGGGGCGGAAGCCCAGAGTTACCGGAAGAGCAGCCCCAGGCCTGGATGAGTCCGTCTGCTGGAGACTGAGTTTGGAACCAACAGACCGGCAGGCTGGACTGTTCCGAACTCAGCCGAGGCTCGCAATCCAGGGCTGTGGGGACCAGTGTCTCCCAGGGGGACACCTGCCTCTCCTCGGGAGGTACGTGATTGAAGCGATGCCTAGCTCTGCGGAAATGGCAAAAAAACTCGGCAGGGCTTCACCCCCAAATCCTCCCTTCGTTTTCCTGACTGCCCGAGGACAGGATCTCGCTCCCCCGCAGTCGGACCCCTCGGAACCGGTACAGGATGGGGTTGAAGTATTCAGGGATACTGGCCCAGGCAGTCCAGGAGTGACCATACAAGCAGGTCCTGTTCCAACCCTCCCCCCTGGCAACAGAGCATGCGTCTCCTCCCCGAGCCTGGCTCTTCCTCTGTCTCTGACCCGGGTTCTCTCTGGCTGGAGGGTCTCGCCCAGCACTCTGGGGGAGTTAACAGGGCGTGTTTACCCAGCGGATCTGAGCAGGGCTTTAGCTCCTGCTAACAGGGTGGGTCAGCGGCAGAGCCCTTCATCCCTTGGCAAGGCGGTGGATCCTGCCAGCCTGACGCAGGCGGCCCCAGGTGATAACAGCTCTGCTGATTCAGGAGCCGTCAATGAAGAAAGTCACTTGCGTAAACTGCAGCCAATTCTGCGGTAGCTAGGACTATGGGGGAGTGCGCTGGGCAAAGGATGGAGCCGGTGCTGCTCCCTGGTGCTACACGGGGGCACCCGGGCAGAGACCGACACAGTCTTTGCCAGAATTTGGTGCACAAATGTGATGGAAGGCGAGTGCAGAGGGGGCAGAAGGAAGCTTGTTCGCCAGACAGAACGGAACTCCCCAGGGGCTCTGAGCAGCACTTAGCTGGCCAGCACCCAGATCCCAGCTCGGGGCTGGGACATCCCATGGGAGCAAACCCCACTTGGATGGGGGACGTGGAGCTGAGCCATTGACAAGGACACACGAAAATAAAAGTAGCCAAGTATTGGCAGCCCATGAACACTGGGCTGGCAGCAGCCCCCGATCTGCGGTTCTCAGTTTGCTGCCGTGCTGGGTGGCGGGTGAGAGAGCTGCTCTCCCTCGGGCGAGGAGGGGGCAGTGGGTGGCATTAGAGGAGCGCACGGTTTACAGAACTGCTGCTGCAGGTGGCTTGGGGCAGGCACCCAGCCTGTGGGGATGGCCGCTTCAGTGCGGTTAGAGGGGCCCAGAGGTGGGGGATTCCAGCATTAGCCGGGCTTGAGGGGATGGATCGGGGTGGAATTAGGAGGGCACAGAGTGTGTGGAAATCACTTCCTTTGGCACAGCAGCGTGCAGCGAAGGAGGTGCAGGCATTTGGCGTGGTGGAGAACAACGCCCCCATACGCCAACTCAGCTTCACATCCGTGTCCCTCTCTGCAGCCCCACCAGCTTCCCCGGGTCTCCTCCTCCGGTGTCCAGGGCGTGTTGTCCCCGTGTTGTCAGCAGGGTTCCTAGCTACCCGGGGTGTAATCTGGGCGTCTGTGTTGCAGTTCTGAACCAGCTCGAGGAGCTGCTGAGTGACATGAAGGCCGATGTGACCCGCTTGCCCTCCATGCTGTCCAGGATTCCACCAGTCGCCGCTCGCCTGCAGATGTCTGAACGGAGCATACTGAGTCGCCTCACCAACCGAGGAGGGGACCCCACTGTCCAGCAGGTCAGAGAGAGCCCCAAATAAACACAGCCCAGGGCCCGGCTGCTTGGGCAGTCTGGCTGGTTGTTCAGTCCGGTGACCTGCACTGAGAGTCCCCTGCGAAGCCTCTCAGTCCAGTGCAGTGTTCGTTAGTTAATTGGCAGAGGATGGATACGTTGACCTAACAGGCCTTTTCCATATGTAACGTATGCGTGCCGTGTCCCGCGTTCCGTATGGAGACCAAACGGCTCCTCCTCAGATCTGCCACGCTCAGCCCCATGGGGTCTGAGCAAAGCTCTCGTTGGAGACTTCGGCCGTTGTGCCTGAGTAGAAGCGAAGCAGTTAGCCTGGGACGTGTCCCGGTGACTCCAGTGCATGTTGAGCAGGGAGAGCAGGGCTGGTTGCCTGGGGATCAGCACATCCGTTGTTTCCATCTGTTTCTCCAGGGCTCCTTCGGGTCCTCCCAGCTCTACAACAACAACTTTGGGTCAAACTTCCGAGGCCCTGGACCAGGTGGGATTGTCAACTACAGTCAGATGCCGCTGGGACCTTATGTGACTGGTAGGTGGAGATTTCTAGCAGCTTCTTTCTCTAACTGCAGAAATTAAAGTGGCAAATTTCAGTGGGCCACAAGCAAAGCCAAAGACCACTGGGCAAGCAAGATGTTTTCTCTCTTATCAATAGATATTTAGCCGTTTCCAAGATTTTCCTCTGCAGTTCTTATACCCACCTGAGGTAAGGCCATGCTTCTTACTATCTGCTAAACGTATCGTATTGTCCCATCTCTTCGGCGCTGCCTCGTAATGTGATTAACTCGAAGTGTCAGGCACTCACGAGGTGGACTGAGTTGATCAATCCAGACTGTGCTGTCTCCTTGAATAGCGATAGCCCTGCTGTCTCCTCCACACGGCCCCCAGTCCCGCTGCTGAACAAGCACATAAGAACTGTTATGGCCCCACGGTAAAAGCACAGGGTTCAAAAGGAACTGTGCCGCTGGGCAAGTCAGTCCTCCAGGCACAGTCAGCGCCAGGGGTAGTCCTCAGAGAGCGGCTGTAACTGGCAATGGCTGAGGAGATGCTGGAGTGAAATGATGGGGCCTCTCTTGGGTTCCAGCCCTCCCACGTCCCTGCACCCCGAGGCCAGGGAGCAGGGTTGCCCGTGCCTTTAGTGACGCTCTTTGATGTGACCGGGTCAGACAGGGTCGGACAGACGGGCCTTTCTGTCAGCACCAGTCACAAAGTAACCCGTGAAGGAACGGGGCTCCAGAGCTCCTAGGGCTCGTGGCACACACTCCAAAATACCTGGCTCCAGCTGTGTAAGGATAACGAACGTCAACAGTCCCTGCAATTCTACGTGGGTACGGAGAGTGTTTGCAGAGCCGTGGGGCCAGGGGGGACTCATCTCAGACCCACCATTTTGGTTGCTTTGTTGTTTTTTTGGTAACCTATCTGGGGAAATGTCCTGTTCTTCTCCTATGCGTAGCTCTGCTCCTGCTGGTGATGCTACGTCATGGCTAGCAGTTCATTCCCGGTGTCGTGGATTCACTGACCTCTTTGGTTTCCGGAGTCTCCGCATTGTGTTCTCTTTGCATGGAATAGTCTTCCCTGTTCTCATGCCATTTCCTCAAATCAAACCTCACATTCCCTCCTGTGCCTGAAGAAAGGAAGTTCCTAGACTGATGTGCCGTGTTGCCTCGAGTTCATATTTATGTAGATATATCACGTGAACTCTGGCGTGGAACATCTGGTGTCATCCCTTCCAGATTCCAGGTCAGGACTTTGGAAAGCCTAAAGAAGAGCCAACTCCCAGAGAATCCATCCCAAGGATTAATCTGAGCCCAGTGTCTGCTTGGCCTTGAGTTCAGTCAGTGCTGTATTGACACTGCTCCTCCCCAGGCTGTGAGCCCCCAGTGCTGAGGGCAGCTCAGCCAGACATGACATTCCACCAGAATCTTCTCTTTCTCCAGGACGTTGCATCCATTTACATTTTCCTCCCTGAGCTACTAATTAGTGCATTAACGAAGGCATCAGTCACAGCAGGGTGGGAGGCTCTGCCATCCATTTCTCCCGTGTAGTTTTACCGGGTTGAACTCCTCTTCGATCTCATCTGAAATGCAGAGGAGTCTTCCGCAAATAAGCCAAGCTCTGGGAGAACTCTTCCTGCCGCTTGTTGCAGTCCTGTCAGATGAAATCGTCAGAGCAGGCTTTAGCCAGGATAAGTCACCGCTTTGCAAGGATCATTCGAGGGGGTCTCCTCTCCTCTCCTCCGCCCTGCAGCGCTTGGTGGGACGCTCGCCCGGGTCGTGGCAGTGGGGCAGGAAGCCGGTTGTTTTTAGAAGTGGCGCTCCAAGGAATGGCTGCCCTGCGCTGGGAGCCCAGCCTGGGCTAGCTCCGCTCATAAAACGGCGGTGCAGACGGTCCGCTCGGGCTCGCCACCTGAGTTCAGACCCAGCGGCTGCCCCCGCAGCAGTGTCTACACTGCTCTTGTTAGCGCGAGTCTGTCTGCCCGGGCGGGGCGGCTCGCTTCTCACTGTCGGGAGGGGCAGGGAGGCTGACCCGCTCTCCGAGTCTCACCTGAGGCCATTCTTAGCGTCCTCTGAGGCATTGCTTCATGCTCTGCCTGGGACAGCGCGGCATTCTCCTGTGTGATTCCTGACCTGGTCCAAGTGAAGAGTTAGCAGCATGTGCCCCCTTTTCTCTGCCAAAACCTCCTGGTTCATATACAACAGGGCGAGCCTCACAGGTGGCTGAGGCTCCTTGAAACATCTCTGTCTTGCCGTTTCCTTCTGGACCCAGGAAGTGAGCCCCTGTAAAGGGCCCAGTGGCAGGGCAGAGCTCCCTGGCCACGGACCAGCCCTGCCAGCCATCTTGACTTTCTATGAACATAGAATGAAACCCAAGACCTGGTATCTGGTTCACGAGGGCGAGACACAGAAATGACCCATCAGCCATGCCCCCGCTCGCCAAGGGCCGCCAGCATCACCTGGAAGCTCCACCCCCAGAAATGGTCCCCTGCACTACTCGATCCCAAGGTTACATTTCTGAATCATGTCTCGTCTCGTGACGTAGAAGGTCCTGTCAGAACTGCCGGTGGAGAGCGTCTTCCTGTGAGAGTCGTCCCCGGTCCATCCTGCTCCTTGTGTCATTGGCACAGCACTACATGTTCTGCCCCACGAGTGGCTGGGTTTCAGGGGTGGGCAGTGTGGCCCCCTGTGGCCAGTGTGACACACAGAATCATCGATCTAGTCCAGTCCCCTGTGCTCCAGGCGGGACTAAGCATTGACCATCCCTGACAGTGTCTGTCTAACGGGCTCTTAGGAACCTGCAGGGACGGAGATTCCCCAACCTCCCTAGGCAGTTTAGACCAGTGCTTAACTTCCCGTGTCCTAATGTCCGCCCTGAACTGTCTGTGCTGCAATGTAAGGCCACATGCAGGGAGCAGAGCAGCTCCAGGGATGGCCGGGACTCTCTGGAACAGCTGCCACTTGTGCAAGGTGCTAAATCAGGCTGTTTCTGAGAGGTTTTGTTCTTCGCAGTTGTGCAGCCGGAGTCCTGCCGTCCCTCAGAGCCTTCCCCGCTGCGTTCCTTCCTGCTCACCGTTCAAAGAGCACTGTGCTTCCACTACTCGGCTACTGCTTGAGAAGGCTGAGTTCACCGCGTGCCTCTCTCCCCTCAGCCGGGCCACTGAGAGCAGTCTTGACAAGCCAGCATGCTTCAAGCATTCCCAGCAGTGCGCTGGAGCGAGCCGCGGGGCCGTGGGCACTGGCCATAAGCACCTTATTGTGAAAATGTTGCATTTGCCTTGCTAGCGGGTGGTGTGTGTTTGTGAACTGAACACAGAGGTGTGTGCACACAGGTGCCGGGCTGGGGGAATGCAGCTGGTGGGCTTGCTTCTAAGAACATTTCCTTTAGGTTGGCCAGCGGCCCTGCCTTCTCTGCTCCTTGGGGTCCGTCACGCCCGCCTTGCCGTCACCTTGCACTGCGTTTCCGTGCCCGGGGTAGCCAGCACGACAGGGAGGGGCATGGAAACCAGGTGGCCTGTAACACATTCACTTTT
The DNA here is from genome assembly GCA_032164245.1 of Sternotherus odoratus. Lineage (NCBI taxonomy): Eukaryota > Metazoa > Chordata > Testudines > Kinosternidae > Sternotherus > Sternotherus odoratus. The sequence goes on from JAVMKO010000018.1 coordinate 1,539,495, forward strand.
GTTCTTGCAGCAACACCCAATGGGCCGCCCTCCAGCCACCCCGATAAAAAAGTAGCAGAGTCCCTGAAAGATGGTGCAGCCTTGGAACACAAGGGGAAGCTCGGGGACATCATCTGCATTGAAGACTAACTCTCAGCCCAGGGGGTGTTGGGGCCAGGGGCCGCCTTGCTCACATTTAAAGTGTTCTTCAAAACAAACCGTCCCCCAGCCCAGTTCAAGAACTTCCCAGAAGGGGATTTCATTTCCTTGTACATTTTTTTGCACTTTCTTATTGAAGACTTGAAGAGTTTGTCTTGACAATGTTGGCTGGATTATGAAGGGATTATCTAGTACCAGTATTTATGTGTCTGTTCTTATCGACATGTATCCGATTGAAAGGGGGACCGTGTTGGAAGCTCTGTTTCTAGTCCAGGTACCCTAAGGTGTCTGTTAGGAGCCAGGCTTAATTCTTTTCTGTAGCCTTCTAGGTTCGTTCTATTTTTATGTCCGTTTTGTGTTTGAGCAAATGCATGCACACGTCACGCCCGTCAGCTGCTGTTCTGCTGCCAAATGTCCTGTGTCCGCGCAGGGAGAATGCGCCCGCTGTCCTGCCAACCCTCCACAGGCACCAAGGGAGAACATGCCTGCGGTGCTGCTGGATACGCCTGGTACGTCCTCAGATTCCACTGATCTCGCCAGCTGGGAACGGTGTTTATATTCCCAACTGCTCGCTGACCCTGGCCTGTATCGAACACACGACAGCCCAGCCGGTGCTGAGCGAGGACAGGTTTCTGAGCGAATACACGGAGCTAGCGGGTCTAGCAGACAGCGTGGGATTCGGGGGGTCGAAGCCGTGGGTGTGTTAGGATGACATGAGCTACGATGCAGGTGCTGTGGTTATCTCCATAGACACGTGTGGGCCAGGCGGGAGCACATGCCGGGTGAACAGCCTCCTGGGGCCTCCCTGCGTGGCACCTGGCGTCCCAGGTAACTCGCAGCGTGGGGAGCTGGGCATTGGTGGTGTAAGAAGCAGGACGTTGTTTCTGGGTGGGGTTTGGGGAGCGGGTCCCTGCCTCTGGGCTGCCCTGCAAGCTGCCGGGCGCCAGCCCCCCCGAAACAGCCCCCAGTGCGGTGTGGGAGCTGGGCTGCTGACCCTGCGGAGTCTTTGCTGCTGTTCGGTGAGGCCTAGGGTCTGTTGGACCCATTTCCTGCGCCACAGGGCTGGGGGCGTCCTTCTTCCGGGCCAGAGGATGAGGGCAGCCTGTCTGCCAGGCCTGCGCCAAGGGCAGGATGTGAGAAGCAGCTTTGCTGTCTCCTTTGGGGAGCCGTGGTGCCCACTCCAGATCATCTTTCACAGCACACGCCTCCAAGGAGGAGCCTCCCGGCGTGGGGTCTGGCCCCTGCACCCCCCCACCCCCCGCCCGCTTTGAATTGCGTCTCCAGCTCCGCTCTGGCCAGACCTGGGTGGGTCACTGGACGTGGAGCAGAGACAGGCAGCGCTGTCCCAGACACACAGCCCTACCCCAGCTTGGCCTGGGACAGTGGAAGACATCCGGCCCCTGGGCTGGCAATTGGGGGACACGGTCAGTTGTCTCGGCTGCCCAGGGCGGTGGAGGCCGTGGCTGGCTTGCTCTCGGGTAGGGCTAGGTTTGTTAGTAAGCCAGCTCTCCCTGCACCGCGCCAGCTTTCAGCCTCCTCACGCCGCGCTCGAGGCCGGGCCGTGGAACAGGGAAAGGCCCATGGAGCCCGAGGGCCAGTATTAACTGCAGCAGGAGCTTTTCACCGCGTCCCCCCTCACAGGGCAGGTTGGCTGCCCCCAGCACAATCTGACCCATGCGAGACAGGAAAGAGCCAACTGTCAGTGCTCAGTCCCAGCTCCTGGCAGCTCTGGACCAGGGCGTCTTCGGTCAGGACTGTGTCCCCCACAGGGCAGGACAATGCAGCGGGCACACTAGAGGTGGGGACGCCGTCACTCGTGGGTGAAATGCACTAAGAGCCAGGCACTGTGCTCCTGAGACCCAGCGGCTGGAAGCAGACACTGAAGAGACTTGCAGAGGTGGACCGGGGGCAAACCGTAGCCTTGTCTTTGCAGGCAGGCCCCGTTCCCGTGCAAGGGAAGCCAATGCACTGTGGCCGGCCACCTTCTGTTGTGGCAAGAAGATTGTTAATGAGTGCAAAGGCTTTTAATGGAGGGGAAATTAGCAACTCTCGTAGTTCATCTCTCTGCTGTTTACAGAGCTCCCAATGTGTTCTTCTGTCCAAAGTCTGTTTGTGATGGTTCCCTCCTGAATGGCTAGATTTCCTGTAGCAGTGTTTTGTTTTGGGTAAGATTACTTGGAAATAGGCTGTGTTTGAACCATGTCCATACCCCACCCCCCAATCACCCCCCAGCTCCAAATGAGATTAGAGTTTTAAAAGCCTCTGACTGCTGATTATGCTGAACTAGCTAAAAATTACCCTCCCCCCCCCCCCACCTACCCACCAGACAGAGCTTTTTAACCTGCTTTTTTTCTACTGCAAAGCAGACTCCTACCAGTAAGTGATGCCTGGACAATGGGGCCAGTCTTAACTCCTCCCAACTGCACTGTCAGCCACAGACGTGATTATGCAACAATTCTGAGCAAGTTGTAAACGCTCCAATGAAAGACAGACGAAGGCAGTGAAGATGCGGGGAATAGCGTAGGGAAAACCGGAAGTATTTAAAGCTACTTTGCCTTCATGATTCTTGGTTTGTTATTTTGTGATACTAACTGAACCGTGCTGACTTTTTGTAGGAGCGTTTCTGGCGTCTGTAGCCAACACGAATCACGTTTCCTTTGTACGCTGTGTGGATTTGTTTTTGTTTTCTGTGTTTTAATAAATCCTTTAAAAAAAGGAGTCAATAGAAATGTTTCCCAATTGTTTTTATTGTTACAGCTGCGGCCAATGAAGGGCTGTAGGCAGCTGGGGGGTGGGGGAGAGGGAGGGTGTCTTAAGCCCCCATGAGTTACTTGAAAACACAGTAGTTTACCCAGTGTTGCCACATGGGGTAAGTGTGACACAATCAGTACAGTCAGCGCGGTCTGCTGCCCACCCCAGGAGAATGTTCTACCCCCTCATGGCCGTCCAGCAAGAGAGGCAGCCAGCGCGCTCCGGGCAGGGGCTTGCACACGCAGCCTCTGACTTTCCCTCCCCGCTGTGCGACCATGATCTGAGTGTAGGTGCAATTCCTCTCCTGCGAAGGCTCAGCACCCGTGTGGGTTCTGCGAAGGGCAGGCGCAGACGGTCACCGCGCTCTCCCTCTGGGGCAGTCGCTTTTCAGGCGGACGGAGCTGAGGTGTGTCGGGGGCCTGGAAAGCTGCTGGGCAGGGAGGGGGGTTACACTGGAGCAGGGCCTGCAGTCCCCCCCAGCCACGGATGCCGGCAGCAGCCTCAGTGCAGGGAGGGGTGACGGCTGCGTCCCCACGGGGCCTTCACGTCCTGCTCGAAACATGCAGCCACAGGGACCACTGGGGGCCCTGCAGCACTAGGCGCAGAGGGGAAGCCGCGTGATTTGCCCCAGTAATGCCATGGGCAGGGACCCCAGCAGGATGGGCAGGCGCTGATCTATGATGGTGCAGGATCCTCCCCCACCCCCCAGGCATTAACGCAGCCCAGACTCCGGGGCAATGAACCGCTTCGGTCCAACGCCGCCAAGGAAACCCTGCGAGAGCCCCAGCCGCCTGGCCTTTGATTTCACCAGTCCATACACCCAGGGACTGATGCGCCGGGGCCCGCGGCACTCAGCAGCACCGGGCAGGGAGCGGGCTTTGGCCATGGCGTAGGCATTAGAACCGGGGTTTCGAATCACAGGCCTAGAGCGGCGCTCGCTCTCGATTAAGAAGAAAGCGCTTTATGGCCAGCCAAGGACTGACTGTAGGCCAGGACCGGGCCGTGGGCATTCACAGCCCCCCCGGGGGGGGGGGGGGGGACCGTTCCATGGCAAAGAGCCGGGCTTGCGGAACGGGGGGGCTGAGGAGCCACACCCCAGCCAGCTCTGCCCTGCTCCCGCCTCGGACACAGAACCCAGAGCAGCCCCCGGCGGCTCAGCCTACAAAAGGCCACTGGCCGGGGAGGGAAACCCCTTGTCACCTCACATGAACGGTGCAGCGCCGCCCCTCCCCCCCCAAAGGCGGGCGGGCGGGGGGGAACTGGGCCCAGCCCCCTGAGTTCGCTGGAGCGGCTCCCCCCCCCCCACTGTCCCTCCCCAGACACACTGTGTTTGTGTGTGTTGGGGGGGGGGGGGGGAACAACTGCGCAGCAGCGTGTGTGGCTCCAGCCACTGCTCTGAGCAGCGTGATTGGGGGGTGTGTGTGGTGTGGGTTAGATGGTGTGGGGAGGTGGTCAAGGGACGAGGTGGGGTTCGGGGGGGTGTCTCTGGAGGGGGCACTCGAGGAAGAAGGCATGGCAGGGGGGGTCAGGTGTTTGGGGGAGAAACTGCCGTCCCCACCCTGCCCTCCGTACAATTTTGAACTCTCGTGACCCCCCCCCACGGACACTGGAGCGCTGGGTTGGGGGGGGGGGGAAGGAAACATCAGAGGCGCCAGCCCGTGAGAGCCGCTAACGTGCCCTGGCGGGCAGGGCTGAGTCATGCTCCCCGCCCCGGGAGCAAGACCAACCCCCGGCACGTTCCTGGGGCCTTTTTGTTGGGGGGTAACCCCCCCCCTGCCCGGCTGTGACTCGCCTCCGCCCCCAGCCAGAGGGGAGCTGAGCCCCAAGCAGTGCCCGGCTGCTCACACGGAGGGTCCCAGGCCCTGGGTGCGGAGCAGACCCCGGGGGGGGGGGGGGGACAGGACCACTCTGGGGGGCACTGGGGGGCTGCAGGCATCAGTCCTGCCGAACCTCTGCAGCAGAGCTTGACATGCAAGTGCAAAGCGGCGTTTCCCTGCCTGGCACCAGCCCCAGGCCCCACGGACACGGGGCAGTTCTTGGGCTAGGCTGTGAGGGAGTGGGACAGGAGGAACGTGCTCTTTGGGATGGCCCTCGGCTCGGAGTCCCCGGAGAACACCCGGCCCCAGCTGTTCCTGTACAGGCCAACACCTAATAGCAGGGACCCGCTCAGGCATTGACGTTACACTTTCCTGTCTTAACCCGTCTGATTGTTATCCCCGAGAGCGAGACGTATCCAATGAGGCCAGGTGCTTGGGACCACTGTGGTTTGGGTGGGCGGCAGGTGAGGATGTGACCCCCAGCCCCCCCCTGCAGACCTGGAGTGCGAGCCAGGCTGGAACTGGCAGGGACTATTGCGAGGGGCTCTCGTCCGGCCTGCGTGGCACAGCTCCCCCCTCCCCCAATACACATGTAGCAAGCTCACACCCCCTGCAACTGGGCAACCACATCTTTACAACAGGCTGGATTCAAAGTTGCACTGACTCGCCCGTGGAAGGAAATGTCAATTCACTACAGGCATCAGGCCCCTTACCCTGAGCTCTCAGTGGTTCTCCCACCGAACGCGGCTCTGAGGCAGCTGGCCAGAACCAGCCCCTGATCACAACAGAGCAGGGGCTGGGGCTGCATGGTCATGGGGGGGCAGGAACAGCGGTGGCTGGGCACGACAGCATTGAGCACGGTGGTTGTAGGGCCTGGTAGTTGCCCTGGATCTGGGCGCCAGTGTGATCAGACTCCTGCTGGGCACACGCTAATTTGCAAAGTCAATCAGGAATAAACTGCACTGTGCAAATCACAACTTGTCTTTCTGCACTGGGGGTCCAGCCAGGGAGCTACCCCCAGGCTGGGAACTGAGAGCTGAGACAGCCCCAGCCCCCACCACCAGCTATAATGAGACCAGGCCAATGGGGGTGGGCAGAAGTGCCTTTTAAAAAGGAGGAAGAGAAAACAGTTCAAAGCTCATCAGCTTTCCAGGAGGTAGCTAGTTCTCCTCCCACTGCAGTAAGCTAAGGTGGTAGGAGGACACAGCTGAGGGCTGTTCTAAAATGCCTTAAGGGAACCGGTCAAGCCCTGACAATAGATGTGGTATTTTTTTGTAGGCTAGGTCAGTGCTCTGATCCTGCTGTGCTCGAGGTTTGTGTGACCCATGCGTGTGCACACACACCATCTCTGCCCAAACGCCAAACAGGCACTGCTTGGGTAGTGCCAATTAATTCAAGAAATGCAATTGCATTTTCAGAGCAAGTTCCCAGCTCCCAGAGCGCTGCCAGGGGAGGGCTCTGTGCTTGGAACAGCTGTCCCTGGAACGAGAAAAACCAGAGCACTAATATTTGTAAAACCGAAATAAATGCAGACAGAGTCCTGGAAAACATTAACCCCTGCCAGGGAACACTGCTTCCTCAGCACCGTTGCTTTATTGTTGTTCATTAGTATTATTCTGCCTCCTTTGGGGACAATCTGTATTTGATAAGTGCTGGAATAATTCTGCACCCTAAGGTTAGCAGAAACCTAGCCACGTGGTTAACAGCTAAGAAAGACTATTCTGAGCTCCCAAGAGCTATCCCCTTGTTATCTATGCAATGGTTATGAGAAAATACTACCAACATTATACGAAAACTTGAAGGATGCGATTACTACAGTAATGCACACTTCTGTGGCTTTTACATCTCAGTCCACCTAGCTTTGAAATGGTTTAGCCTACAGCATCTGATTTGCAGAAGCATCCCACAGGGATCCATATAGCCAACAATGAAATGCAGCTACCTCTGGGGTGGAAAGTGGCATCCGTTTAACAGCACCAGCAATGCTCCCTATGAGTTTAGGACAGGAAACGAATATGTATTTGTTGACTGTTCTATCAAGTTGACTCAGTGGTTTCATAACACTGGAACAATTAGTCTAATCTCATCTTAAAAAGGGAAGGGAGTCAGGAATTTAATATTTAATGAAAATAGGGAACCTAGCCGTCTATGAACGTAATTCATCTGGCAAGCGAGACCAACCTATCTGCTGCTCAAATTAATATTTCCCTCAGTAACAGCTGTGCACATGGGAAGCAAGTACCTACAAATGCCGTCTGAAATTTGAGGGGAAAGTTGGTACCCTAGGAGGTGGCCGCTCACTCCACTCAGGCATCTGAAACAAGAATCATGATTTTGTAACATACAAAAAAAAATTTTTTTTGTTTGCAAAGGCAACAGATTCTCAAAAATATGCACTAGAGCTGGTCAGTGTGGTGTGTAATACCCACATGACTAAGCAGCCCCCAGCCCAGCCCCAGCTGCGAGTCTGGGGGCTTGAACTCCTTAGTCCGACAGCCTCTGGGTACTAGGATTAAATTGCTCATTACCATCATTTATTGTGTGCAGCTGGTAACAATGCTCCATGATTGTCCTCTGAACAAATGTAAACTAAACCCATATCAGCCCTGCTCCTTTGAAAGCAATGACTGGCTCAGGCATTGGAGTGCGTGCTTAGGAAATCTCACTGATTCTGGGTGTTAAGGAAATCAAGCATCTACAATTACAGCTGGGTGTTTCCTGGACAGAGATGACGGGAAGGGCTCTGCTCTCTTTCATACTAAGCAGTTGCACTGTTTTATACTGAACATTTACAACCAATCCAAAGTTTAGAATGAGAACCTAGACCTGAGTGAATTACGGAGGAAGTGATGAAACCAGCAAGATGCTCCTGTTACGAGGGTGCTGGCTGCTGGGGAGAAGAGCGCTAGCACGGCGAGGGATTCTCACTGCCAACCCGCCATTTCCCTTCAAAGTCACAAACTGCATCCTGCACTCGGCCTCCGTGGGCTTCCCGGGAGTTCTGCTGAGGACGAAGGGGTCCTTGGGCTGAGCACAGCATGTTCACAGGGAGAGAAAGCCCCTGACTGGAACCGGGTGGGCTCAGGCAGCACCACCTGGGAAGGTCAATATGAGGCACCAGAAGATTAAAAAAAAAAGCATGGTGACAACCCCTCCCCCCCGCCCCAGTGTGGGCCTTGGGGGGGCTACCGAGCCAGGGAGCAGGAACCCTGACAGCTGCTTGCCAACAGCCTGGCTGATTCACTTTGAACACTTCCAAAAATACAATCTTCTCCAACCAGAATAGATACAGAGCGAACTAGAGAACAGAGCCAGTTGGGAGGTGCAAGCGGTGCTCTCGAAACGTGTTTCTAACGTGCTTAGGTGGTTACCACAGACACTCCTGCACACCCACATTAGCCAGACCACTGTAAAGCCAGCGTTGCTTTTGGAACAGAGACTATAATTTTCCCAGTTAAATGGTGTATGCGTCAGATCTGAACATTCAAGCACATTGTACAGGAGCTGGAATGAATGAAAAGCAGTGACAGTCTGCAGGTGTTTGTGAAAAAAGTAGTTTCTTCTTTTAAAAAAGGAAGCACAGAGGCCAATCATCGAGGGTCAAATCACAGCTCGGACATCTCTTCCCAATCTGTGACTCTTCTTGCATTCAAAATAAATGTTACATAATAAGCATGTCGTCTTGCAGCAACATTTTAAACAATTTCTCTAGAACATCTTGCCTGTTGTATTCTTTTGATGCCAATCACACTCTTCACTTGGCTTCAGTAAAGCTTAAGCAAGCAAACAGAAGGCTAGGAGTTAAGAGTGAGTCCGGGGGACTGTAGGCACAATTAGGATCTGTAGTCCTTTTTGCTGTATGGTTTATTGCCCAAAATACTATCAATCTCGTGTATAATGGAAGAGGACAATTTTGGAAGAACCTGTACAGAACAAACATACAAACAAAATCAGAATGTAAGTCAGCGAGGAAGTGGGTTGAAGGTACCTAACACCCTGCAAGATTTGAGCTCCCAACAGTGCCCAGCTGGCTTGGGGGTAAATGGTCACGGGTGGAGTTTAAGGAAGGATTAATGACAGCACAGATTATCGAGGTGCACGAGCCGGTCACTAATAAACTGTATTGACTGACCAGCAGGCAACACTAAAACCACCTACAGCCTCGTTTGTGACAGGGACCAGCAGGGACCGATTGATCTAGTGATGGCCACGAGCTTCCCTGCAAACCCAAATTATAGCATGGAAAAAAAATACTATAACATGCATGACCGTGTTGGAAAGTAAAGTCAGCGAAAACCCATGGCTGAAATACAGGATTAGAGAAATAAAAACACATGGACGTCAATTCAAGGCGTTATTGGTTCCTTCAGTGTCCTGTACAATTGACTAGCTAGGGGGCTAAAGCACAGAATTTTCAGAATAACTTTGGTTTATGAAATAATCTTTTACGGGAAAATGTGATTTGTTAAGGGCCCGATCCAAAGCTCAACGGACGGCTCTTGAAGGCTGATCCACGGACTCTAAGACTTCGACTTGGTGTCATGGCTCATAAGCCCCCTCTTGCTAAATTAGCCCAGTGTAATAGCCCTCGTTAAGATCTGCAACTCCAGTGTAGCCACAAGGTACATCCTACCTTGCACTGATCTATTACAACAGTTGCAATATGGGTCATTTCTTTTTAACCATATCAATGCTACACGGAGTTACTCTCAAACTCTGAGCAAGCCAAAGATCATGCCTACATTTTTAAGCAAGAGAAATTTGCCTGGCTGTAGGTGGGAACTGACCTGTATTGCTCCGATATTCTCCATTAACTGGTCTGCATTGGAAGCGCCTAGCAAAACTGAGCTGACTCCTTCATTCCTCAGACACCAGGCTGGAATGAAAGAAAGGGTGAGGGGAGCTAAGTACGGGGGGTCACTGCAGAGCACACACACGTCATTCCTGACATTCATCAAAAACGCACGGCAGAGCTGCAGAAGCAGCTCCTCATTCTCTGGCCACGACTGGAAGAACTCAGTGCAAGGGTCTGGGCATATTTCTACGGCCAGGAGAGGTGGGCAGGGGCGGGGAGATGCGCCCAGGCAGGGAAACCACCTCGGTTAGGTTTTCTCTGGCCACGCAAGCCGGCGTTTCCCTGCTCTGAAGGACTGAGCCACAGACTCCACCTGCCTCAGGCAATGCCGGTCTCGGGGTGATGGTGGGTGTTGAATAGAGGACATGGAATTCCCATCTCCTCAGAGCAGACGCACAAGAGGAGCACGGAGCTGGGTGGGAAGCTCTGGAATTTGGTACCAGTGCCAGGGAATGAGGCGATTCTAGCGACCAAGGATGGGGGGGGGACCATCTCTCTCGCTCTGCGTCCCCTACCGTCCGCTTACCGATCGCCAGCTGCGGCAAGGTGCATCCCAGGCGCTCTGCAATGGCTTGCAGCTCCTTCAGCTTCGCTTGCTGTCTCCTTCCCTCTTCGCTCAGGATCTTGTCTTTTAGCCACTGGTATCCCTTTGGACAGAGGGAAGGGGAAGAGTCCTTAGCACCTGCCTTCTCCCCGGCCTGCTTCTAGAGAGGGTGCAGACCTGGCTAGGGACGCAGAGAGATGGACGCCAGTGCTTGCTAGGGACCCAGGCCAGCTCCCACTGAAAGCAATGGGCAGGTGCTACTGGGAGTCAAAGGGAGTTGGCCACTTGCTCGCTGTTCGTCCAGAGGCCGGCGCCGGGGGTTCTTCCACTTGAACCGAGTGTCACAGACACATTTGGAGTTGGTGATGCAGAGGGAACAATCCAACTGGAAATGGAGTTTGTTGTGTGTGTGTGTTCTATCGCTCCGGCATATGGTCGAGGGACTTCCCATGAATCTTTGGGGCTCTAATGCAAAGATATCAAGGATTCTGTACAGCCCCCCCCCCAAAACCCAGGAAGCACAGGGACATGAAGTGGAGTTCTAGCCCGAGATCTTGGTAACGGGGTGACCCCCGCACAGGAACCAGAATGTGTGAGGTCTCCTAGTTGTGACAGCAAATTAAACACACCTTTGCAGCAGGTGGCTAATTAAAGGTAGATCCCCTCCAACACTGAATACAGGTGCAGAACTCACTGCAATAGGAAACTAAGAAAATACAAGGGGGGAAATATTGTGTTTTGCCTGCAGTGCCTGTCCTTCAATGTGGGGTAGGGCAGCTCTCCAGAATCCACTCCCTCAGCTGCCCTCCTATGATCCTGAAACTAAACTAGCCTTCAGCAAGGAAACCATGTACTGGGAGGCAACAGGAAAACCCCCCATATTGGCTGCAAGATTAAAAACTCAGCTGCAAGGGGGTTAAAGAGACATCATTCCACCCAGCACCCCTCGCCCCTTAGCACCAACCCACAAATCATGCTGCAGACTCTTCCTCACCTTCAACGATGCTCTGGAGTAAGGGGGGATTCCACCATCGTATTTTCCAGAGACAATTCCGCAGGCCAGCGGGGACCAGGTCATGGCGCCAACCCCTGAGGAGAGAGAGAACGTCTACTCAGGGCACTGCAGGTTCCTGCTGACAATTGGGGGCAGAGGGGCTTCAACTGCACCTGCTGCTATCTGCCAGTTTTGTTCCTATTTTTAGCATCTCTTGGTACATACTATCAGAGATCTAGACATTCTCCTTTGTGCCGTATTGGTCTGGGGGCACTTGCCAGCTGTATGAAGCCTGCTCCGAAATCCTGCCCCTAAAAGTGAGCAAGCTCAGGACACAGGGGTGTGGCTGGCGATGTTGTTGGGAGGACGGGGTGTGGAAGCAGAACCCAGCATGGGAGGAAACAAGGAGGGGTCCCTGCTAGAGATGAAATACGTGGACAAGTGGGAGCTATTTCCCCAACCTCTTGTTAAAAGGAATGTTTTACAGTCTCTCGTCTTGTGCCATTAAACCAGAAATCCTGCCTAGGGTTAGTCACCAGCTCTTCTTCTGTGCCTTTCAATATTTGTGCACTATCATACGTGGCGAATACCTAGGAGAGCATTTGAACGTGTGCTCGACCCTGCCAGGTGTTGAACACGCGGGCCCCGAGCCGGCAGAATGCTTTAAATCTGGATCCGTTCTCCCCTCTCCCCCCAAAAATCAACAAAAATCATCTGCTCAGATGATTAATAAAAATCTAAAAAAACCCACTTAAATAAACATCAGTCCTGTCCATTCCTTTGAAAAGTTGCGGGAAGTTATGGGGGGCATCAGACAGTAGCCATTGAAAGTCAGAACACTGAGTCATAGAATTCATCACACACAAATTGCTGACAGCGCAGGCCAAAGCGTCCCAAGGAACGGTACCAAACTAACAGTTTGTCAGGCAGCACTTTCTCCAGCTGTACATTTTGATGGTTACTGATGGAAATATTTTTTCACGGTTTGTGTGTGCGATGAAATCAACATTTACTGACAACAATTGAATTCTTCCCGGCCTATGATTATTATGTCATTAAAGCCCCTCCTTGCTAAAACCACCCAGATGTTTCCATGGATACAGTAACAACGTTCTCCTTTGTTTGGTTCATTTACTGAAGCAGTTGGAACAGGAGAGACATTTGTCTGCACCCAGGAAGCCCATCTTTGTGTAAAGAGCTAGACAGGCCAGAAATGGGTCGAATGCCAGGGATGCAGGGCACAGGCCTGGAGAAGGGAGCTCAGAAGCCTCCAAATAAAGCAAAGGAGTGAAACTCTAGAGAAGAGTCGTCAATTCTGTAAATGACCCAGCTTTGACTTCTAAGTGGAAGAAGCCTCCTCTCCTGTGCTCTCTGGCATTTTTATACTCTCCTGAGGTAACATGTGTCTCTCATGCGCACAAACGAAGGTTTGTCCGGGCACATCAGGAGTTTGGGCCCAAGGCCTCAGCACTTAGAAAAATCCCTGGAACCAGGAGAGAAATTCTGATTACGATATAAACACATAATCCTGTAAGAGGATTTCAGCCAGAGCGGACTCACCAAGCGACTTGGCATGGCCCATGTATGCCAGGTTAGGGTGGGCAACAGCCACTCCAGGGCACTCAGAAGTTAAATAATTCCCAGAGTGGCATGAATGTGAAACGTGCACCATGATCACACCCTGGGCCAGCAGCGTGGAGGAGACGCCAGCAGCAGCTGGATCTGGCCCGAGCTTTGCTATTCAGATGGGGCTGGATCATGCAGCGTGATCCGGCTGGGACAAGCGGGGCATCGGGGGGACAGACAGGTCTGACGCGGCGGCTCAGGGTCATACCTATCTTGTGGAAGAGCTCAGGGAGCTGCACCTCCACCTTCTCCCTCTGGAACATGTGGTACTCAGCTTGCTCACAAATCGGCGGGATTAGGTTAAACTGCCGGGCCACTGAGTACGCTTCCTGCGAGCACAAACATAAATGCAAATCAACATCGTTCCCCCGCTTCCTATTGGGCAAGGCCGGAGCAGGGTGAGCCTCCAAGTCGCCCCACGGCACGGGGGCTGGGACTTCCAGAGACCCCCCTGGCTGGTGAAAGGGAGTAACACAGGGTCATGGAGAGAGAGGCTGTTGCAGAAACAACTAATTTGTTCCTGCAGCTGACAGGGACTCAGGGCCTTGCTGACCAGGCAGGGACTGGAGGGCCCAGATTCGCCCATTGGCAGGCCCCAGTGAGGACTTCGCCTCTGTCTTTAAAGGGCACGAGCCAGGCTCTGGGGTCTCTGACTCCAAATGTGGTGCCCACACTTGGCCCATGAGGTGGGTACGTGGAGAGCACTGCGGCGCCGCGTGCACAGACCCGGGCTTCAGTGCCAGCGTAGCCCCCGCACGACCGGTCACTGTTCAGCCGGAAGTGGCTCGAAAAGGCCCGGATTTGCCCCCAAGGCTCCTGAGATGCTGCCTTGGAGACAGAACTGTGTCAGCTCCCACGTCTGCAGCCGGCTGTTACCAGGGAGATGGTCACACAGAGGAAAAGGCAACAGGCTGGAGAATCTCACATCAGAGGGTTGAGCTAGAAATCCTGTGAATTCGCCCCCAAGTTGGAGCGGACTGAGCCAGCAGACTGCCCGCAGCAGTGGAAATCTCTCAGAGCAGTGAGGAGAGAGAACGAGACGGGGAGCAGTGGGCTCCTGTGACAGCAATGACAGGGACACCCCGCTCAGCCGTCCTCCTCGCTGTCCCCAACAGAAGCCGTTACCACACTGCCTCTGCGTTTACCTCCTTTCCCGGCCAGGGAACCCTCCTCCCCCGGCACGAGCCTGACACACTCGGATGAGTCGTCCTAGCAGAGCTAAAAATAATGACAGCTACAATACGTCTGCCAGCAGTTGGCTCCTGACAGCGCCTGTCTGATTAAATCACCGTCAGCGCAGCACTTCCCCCCAAAACACTGCAGAGAGGCACTTTGCTCTGGCGACTGCAGTCTGCTCAGCATTTGCAGCGCACAGATCATTCATTCGTGGCGTGTCTTCCGGCGCTTGCATTTCAGCAATGGGAACACATGGGCGCGTGCACACACGTGTACACACACACACACACACAGTACCATGATCTCCATGGAGCTCCAGCGAGACGTTCCCCAGTACATGGCCATTCCCTGGTTGATCACATGGGTCATTGCTCTCACCGTCTCTGTTCAAAAGGAAGGGGAGGCAAGGAGGGAGACAGGTCAGGCTGGCACGTCGAGCTGGGACTAGTCAGTAAATAAAGATGGTGACACCAAAAGGAAGGGGGGGGGGGGCTTTGACTGCACAGACATCTTGCAAGCAGTGTACTTCCAGACTTCAGACTTGGAGACAGGAGTATGATAAGGAAATTAAAAAACAAAACAAAACAAACAAAAACCAAAAAGCCAACCCCCAAGAGAGACTGCTTGTGAAATCATTTCCCCATATTTATTACTTGTCCAAATCTGTAGAGAATAATCGAATGCAAAAATAAACAAACAAACCAACAACTGTCAGAGATTGGGTTGGAAAGTGACCTTTTTATGGCCGCTTGTTCTGAAATGAGGGTGAGAAGAATCAGAGGAATGTGAATTATGATGCCATAAGAACTGAGGTTTATTCAGTTAGTTGCTTTTTGGCGGAATAATAGGATTAGCCTAGAGGAAAATAACCATTTGCAATGGACCAGCGAAACGTAATGAGGTCACAATCAAAGAAGCGAAATGCAGTACAGAGTGGTGGAAAACAATGTCCAACTTCACGGATGGTCACGCTCTCCTGTGAGATGGGGATGGACACACAGGATATATTGCACCCATGTGTGTGTGGGTAAAAATAACATCTTCAAGGTCCTACAAAAAACAGACCCGAAGACTGGGTTTTCCAGCTAAACAGACGACAACCAGATCAAATCCACCAGGATGGAAGAGCTGGCCCAGGACGGAACACAACACAACCAGTAGGAATGGGAAGCGGGGATCGAGAGAGTGAGAGCGGGTGTGTGTGTGCGAGCAAGCGAGAAGGGGTAGGGTGTGTGTGTAGGGGGATAGTTTGGGAAAAGGATCTGGAAACAGCACAATGTTGGTGCAGTTCCTAGCACCTTCCAGTTTTGCTTCTGGGCATCATTGCTCTGCTGCACGTGAACCTAACTCTCAGGCCTGTTCAGAACTCCCTGTGCAGTGACAGACGAGCGCCAAACGCTGCCCCCGAGCATCTGGAATCAGAAGATTTCAGAGACTGAGGAATAGAGGAGGAGCTGGGACTGCGGGATGTTAAGGATGGTTAAAAAGCCCTTCATCTCCAGCTTTGCCCTTATAGTTTAGCCGCTGTGAACTTCAGAGATCATCATCAATAGGAAAAATTCTTCATTAGAAAATATCCATTAGTCTGAAAATCATAGAGGGCAAGTGCTGTCTTTATAAAGACTTTTGCAAAGCAAATATTGCAGCTGATTGTAGGAACCCATTAAGTTAGTTTGGCCTCATGGTCAAACTATTGCGTCTAAAAACAGCTAACGTTCAGATTTTTCTTTTTTGAGGGTTGTCACTGTGATGTTTGGTGGGGTATTTTCTAGGGGTGCTGAATGTATGTAGTGGATCCTGGAGGGGATATCTAGAAAAGGCAGCCCTAAGAATACATTGCTTGCAAGGTTGGTTGCAAATGTTGCGATATAAAGGAAAGATTGCAAACAAGTGTTTCTAAAAACAATCCAGTGACGGCCTGAAAAAATAAACCTGATAGATCAGATCATTGAATGTAAATATACACGCACACACACACACACACACACACTCCCTCAGACGGACAGACAGAAGACAGGGATTCATACGCACTTGTCTTTTGTCTAAGTGCAATCAGTGCTAAACATGCTGGAACAAAGAAAGAGTCAGAGAATACAAAACGAGGCTCCTCAGTTGACACTCACCCAAATGTTTTAAACGGCTACTGATTTGGGGTGCTTTGAGGCAGTTAGGGCCCGGTTTTCAGAGGCACAGAGTGCCTACAGCCGCAGTGGCCACTCAGGTGAACTGCCCATATTTAGCTCCTGTGATAATCGGCACTGGTATCTCCAGCTGTGACAACCAAAAACTCAACCATCGGTTTCTGAACTGGTGCGAAGATGCTGTGTCCTTTATTAGACTCGGAGTCTGTTTAGTACAGGTTCAACCACCCTGTTCCTGACACTGGCCCTCAGCATCTGGTAGTGTAAAAAAAGGCTTGAGAAAGCCGAAGAGAGTTAGAACTCGCAGTTCCCATGCCCTGGTCTCCATGAACCCCATGGGCTGCAGTCTACAGATTGCAAACTTCTCCTTGGACCACAAGACACAATCCTTCCAAAGTCGCTAATTACACTTGCGAAGTCACAAAGGGGGCAGAGCTCCATTAGGTGGCGGCTTCGTTAAGCTACGCGATTAGCTGCTGCCCGAGAGTGCTCAGCAGTGAGTTTTCTGTTCT
Source organism: Sternotherus odoratus (assembly GCA_032164245.1). Classification (NCBI taxonomy): domain Eukaryota; kingdom Metazoa; phylum Chordata; order Testudines; family Kinosternidae; genus Sternotherus; species Sternotherus odoratus. Next base: position 1,556,049 of record JAVMKO010000018.1, read on the forward strand.
CTGTAACACCCAACTAGCCCTTATCACAGAGTCAGCCCTATGCTGGTTTGAATGTTTCTCTCACTTCCTCACAGCTGATTCAGGAAGTGCCGCTGAACGGTTTTAAAATCCTGAAATCAGAGAGAATGTTTTCTAGTCTCCAAAACCCACATTTCTGGGCTGAGACCCAACGTGGAAGGCATCAGCTCTGAGGAAGGGATCGTTAGGAGCAGGAGGATGAGGAAATTCCAAATGTCAAGAGCTCTATAGCTTGAAGGGAGACTCAGATTAGCAACCAGAAGCAAAATTCCTGGAAAGGCCATGTAAACGCCTTGATAGGCATCGGGTCAGCCTTCTAGCTGTCTGGGGCAAACCCTGCTCGTGCCATCGAGTCCATGTGGCTGGAGTCTCCACTGGGGCAAGAATAGAGGAAACCTCCCGTGCCAAGACGCAGGGTATGAAATCTTGACCTTACTGAAGTCAAGGGGAGTTTTGCCATTAACTTTGATGGGGCCAAGATTACACCCAGTCTCTGAAGCTGCCACCTGCCACGAGTATTTAAAGAAAACACTTCACACACACACACACACACGATGCAGAGTAACAAACGCAAACCATCCCAATCTTCCTTTACCCTTGTTCTCCCTTCTTCACAACCTTCCTCTTGGTCTCTTGTCTGAATGGAGGCAAATAAAAGATGAGGTCTCTTCCCCATGGAACTTCCAGTCTAAGCCGCTATGCACATTCATGGTACTGCATTAGCAAAAGCTGGCATCTCCCTAATGTTGTTTCTCTCAGCTCACATTAAACCGAGGAAAGAGGTGCCAGAGAGTTTGAGACTCAACTCGGCTAGTTAGCATGGGGATTTATTGCTTAACTTCTGGGTGTCAAACTGCTGCTACCCCGTTGTGTCACTGCCTTTTCTTTTCTCTTTTAGAAGCACTGTCGGGAGTCCCTCTTCGGGCTCTCCAGCCAAGTCTGAACCATGCAGGCCAAGGCAGAAACTCATGCCAAGGAGAGAAGCAAAAAGAAAAAGTCACACCAGGCTTCACACGCCCATCACATGCACTGACAGAGTGTGACAGTTTAGCTAAGCACTGGACTTGTGCAAACAAGCGTTTTCTAGAATCTGGCAGGTCTGGAGGACATCTTGCGCAAGATCACAAACCATGACAAGGAGGAGGAATAGCCCGTCAAGAAGAAAGAGCAACGACTGTCAGAGCTGGGCAAAATGGGCATTTCTTACATCAGATGAATAAGCTCAGCAGGGGGCATACAGCTGGTATCACTTTTGGTCATTAGCTGCATTCCACTTGCCCCTTTAATTTACAAAATCCCATTGGCATGGAGACTGGAGACTTATTTTCCCAAGTTCCAGACACTAATGCTCAAATAACCATATTAAAAATATACCGCAAGTAAACGGCAATAGGCGTCCGGTTCCATAATGAACAGGAGTAAGACGACAGAATGCTTTTACCTATTGTATGTATTCATAGCTGGGGCTGTAAAAAGTTAGACTAGCATGAATATATAACCAGCCAACCATCAGCCTTTGGTCCCAACCTAGTGCTGGTAAAGGAATACACCCCAGTGATAACAGCCCCCCGTGGGAATCTGATTCTGAACAGGGCTGAATTTTAATGTAGTCTTTGGCCGAAATTTGCCACCATAGAGAGTGGAGTTACATTGAATTTTGCCCAACCCCAGTACATACTCATTAAAAAAAATATCCAGTCACATTCCTTATGCAAGACCAGGTGCATTAAAAGGGGTGAAAAAATCAGCATAACAGTCTAATCAGTTACTGAAATTACTTTGGAAGCCAATTCGTTCAATTTACCATACTACTGTATTTTCTGATGCTCATGTAAACTTATCCGCACTCAACCCACACCGTGGGCTTTAAAGTGGACAGTCTTGTAGATTTTAAAACGTTTGGAACAACCTGCTTGTTCTCCCCTGGACTACTGATTTGTTCACCCTGATCCCTGAACTGCTCCTCTCGAAGACCACAAGCATGTTAGGAACAGGTACCATATTATTTTAATGAACCAACTAATTAGGCTTTAATGCAGAATTTCAAACCACGGGACCTCCAGTCATACAGACAAGCATAGCAGAAAATGGCACGTCATGCACTGAACAAAGGAAAGGAACAAAAGAATGAAGTGACATGAATCGAGGGAAGAGAAGAACTAATCACTATTTTGCTTTTTGCTTTTTACTTGCAAGATGTGCTCAAAGGCAAGTGGGTTTTTTTGTTTGTTTTCCTTTGTGCATTTTATGGAGAAGTTTGCCACGGGGGAAGGGAAGTCGTGTAAATAAAAATACAGAGTCTATCCCATAAAATGCTGTTTGGACACAGAAGTCAATATTCGGACTGCGGGTCCGATGTACCTTCTATGATGAATGTTCTTGACTTGGAAGAACTAAATGGGTCCCCTGGTGATAAAAGAAAGATTTAAAGAGACCAGAGTTTACAACTGCTGGCATATTACAATGAATGGCATGACAATGGGGTCTGGGGGAAGACTAACCCCCTATCAAAGCACCATTAAAACAGTCTGTTCAGAAGCAGAGTGCATCCTGAGAAGACCCCTTCACTTGGGAATGGAGGGGGATTGAGGCTGCAAAAGATTTTTGGTTGGTTTGTTTACATATGCTGAACGTATTAACACATGAAACAGTTGCTACATAATGGAAAACGCACGGCAACTAAAAACCCGTCACCAACATCATGATTCAAACATTCAAAACATCAACAAATAAAATGCAATGAAGAATTCAGACCTGATTTGGCTAAGAAGATGTTAAACTAACAAGGAATTAAAAGTTCCTTCTTCGAATGGGTGAGTGTCATCCAGAAATGGGACAGGCCTTTGTACCTTTGCGGAGATACAACCTGCTAGCACAGCAGCTTGAGAAAATGATTATAATGACTGTAAGCCTATTTATGAATTGTATTATCCGAGGACCCAGGAGTGCCAGTCATGGCCCTGGGCTCTGTCGTGCTGGGCAAACAGAACGAAAAGAGAGAAGCATGTATTTCCAACAGCCCCAGTCCAGCCTGCAGCACAAACCCCAAAGAGACAAGGAGAGCATCTCATTCAGGCCCGCGAAACCTGAGGGTAAGAGTTTCCCCATGACACTGAGCAAGAGAAACGTTCCCCGAGAAGCCCTTTGACTGGCGCCCCTCTATTAACTTTGCTGGGGGAGAGGAAGAGGCTATTCTGAAAATGATTTGGCAGCCCGTGGCCAGCGCTCCTACTCCCCAGTGCTACCCTCTTTAGAAGTCGCTCCCTCCTTCCAGACGCGGATGGCGAGACGGTGGCTAATCCATCACTCTCAGCAGCCTGCTGACCAGTGCCCTGGAACGGGACTTGGCTTTTAGGGAGAAGCTGGCAGTGGAACCTACCTTCCATGGGCGTGTTGGGATCTGGTCTGTTCGCAAACACGACATCCACGTACTCTAACTGCAGCCGCTCCAAGGAGGCCTTCAGCCCTGGTGATGAGCAAACGAGAACAAAAGGCCGTCAAGCACATTTCCCCTAAAGGAACGGCCCAGCACTCGAGATGGTGCCTTTGCCGAGAGGCTGTCCCAGAGCGTTGAGCTCCGCGCCCCACATCTGCGCTAGAGGGCTGAGCTGGGCCACCGGCTCTGGGGGAGCCCCAGCTCGCGTCTGCCCCATTGGGAAGGGCAGCCCCAGCTTTCACCAGGGCTGGCCACTCTCTGGATTCCTGCTTGGAGTGATAAACAGAATGAAAACCATCTCAGGGGAGAGCTGCAGCCATGGGGACACGAACATGTCCAACGAGGGCCAGCTGCCAGGCGATCTGAATGACACTTAACAACTCTCCGGGAAACATTCAGCTCATTGTTGTAACCACCACCAGCAAACATGTCTCCCCCAGCCTGCTCCTTCTTCCCGGCCAGGAGCTCCCGATGTCAGCTGTTGGCATCGGCAAGACACTCTGCAGTGCCATTAACGCCATCTCGGCAGGACAGCGCAGCCACCAGCTTCCTGGGCAGGTGTGTGACAGCCGCTGGGATGCAGCAAAGCAGCCGCTGAAGCAGCCCAAGGGCTGGGCTCAGCTGGATCCTCTCAAAGAGCGTTTGTTCCTTCTCCTGAGCGGGAACGCCCCCGGTCCCTCCGACTCTCCCACCTCAATGTACCGGAGCAGCAGACAGGCCCCGAGCCAGCAAAGCACAGGGTCCGTAGTTCCATTCCGTTAAGTGGGGATACTCCTGTGCTTAAAGTTAAGCACGTGATCAAGTGCCTGGAAGGGTCAGGTTCATCTACAGCAGTAAAGCAGATGTGCTCTCGCTCACCTTCTATGATGTGTTTTCTGGACAGTCCCCTCTCAGTCTCTGCTCTGAAAAACAACAGTCCAGGTTAGCAGTGTCCAGCACAGCTAGGCAATGACGGCGGGAGTGGGGTGGGGGTGAAATTAGCCAGTGTTACTTACTTTCCTCCCCAGAAGATTTTGGTTGTTATGACCAGGCTAGAGCGCCTGCAAAGAGAAACAAAGTCACGGCTTAAAACGTACCGAGCCTCGGTTCACGTTCCCTTTCACCCTTGGTGCTCTTTTGGGTGCCCATCCCAACACTCGCTACCCCAAGGGGAGGCTCGCCTGCAGCTTCCAGTGACGCAAATCCCCCCGGCACGTCCCGACTCACTGGTCTGGGGTACGTAAGTGACATAGCACCAATTGCTGCTCCAAGTCGTGCCGGGGCACCACCAGAATGATTCTATTGACTTTGCAGTGGAGTTACTGCGGATTTACCCCACTGTACGTCAGGGAAGAGTCGGGCCCTTAGCGATCTGCTTGGCGGTTTGATCAGAAGCCTTCAGTAGTCCAGATCAGGAGTGTTATCTCTAGGACCCACCTCACCTTGAATGATCCTGGGGTTAAGTCTTTAGGGTGAGGTTGTCAAGCGCGCAATTACTGTTTAGGGGCACAAATCCTGCTGAAAATCATGGAGGCGCTTTTGGGCTGCGGGGCCAGGCCCAGGCTGGTACTTCCAAAGTCACTTTGCTTCAGGGCCATCCAGCAGGCTATAGCATGGGGACTACTAGGAGAAACCACTCCCAGCTCCACCTACTGGGAACTTACTGACACAACTGCTGTGGTCTCAGCACCTCCTCCAGACTTAAGAGGGCTGTTTGCTGAAAAGGCATTCTTTGCATGCCTGAACAAAAATGCCTGGACTCTTAAATCAGTTTCCATGACAGCTAAAACCAGACTATAGACAACTCTCGCTGTGCCCACATTAGGCTGAAGTCATCAAAGGGCTCCAGCCACAATGGGCTGGCCATGTGGCAAGTATGACTGCCTGAGACTGTTCTTTATGGCGGAGTGCGTGGGAGTGAGGCCAGGAATGGTCCCGGATACAGTGGTAGAACAGGGCACATGAAACCACTCGGGCAACATCCCAACAGGCTCCAAGGGCATCTCAAAGCAGATGTGGACCACGTAGCTCAGAACCTCGGTGCTGGAAAAGGAAGAGGATGATGAATAGGCACAAGCAGTGCCCAAGTTCGCCTCCGAGCGCTGACAGAAGCGCTCCTCATGGGATTTGCTAATAAGTCAATTGCCTTAATTAATGACTGGGAGCTGTAGTCACATGGCACTTAATGCAAAGAAACAATCTTGGTGAAACAAGATGACAAGTATAAATAATTGAGTGGGGAAAATGTACCCGATAATCACGGACTGGGATGCGAATTGCAGCGTTCTGGAGGGAAGGAAATACAGACTGACAATCCTTCGATGATTAATGATTCATGCCCAACTGCAGCGAGCTGGTATTTGAAACTGCTCTTCCTTGTGGCTTTTACAATTTGAGATAATTTCCAACACCTCCCTGAAGGAACCCCACTCTGCTCTGACCCAGCCGGGACCGGGGAGAGGCACCAGGCTGTGATGGATTGACGAGCCCTGGCCATCTCCAGCAGGAGCAGGAAGGGAGAGTTACCGGGGGGAAACACTGAGATTAGGAGACATTTGTCTTGCTTGAACCTGGCATGCCCCTTGAGCCCCAGAGTTACCAGAAGACCGAACGCCAGCCATGAAGAACAGCGTTATTATTTCATGCCCTTACAACAACCTAGAAGGCAGAAACTCTCTGCATTCACAGGACTGGCAGCAGCAGTGAAAGATTCCCCTACCCTGCCCTGGAGTGATCACTGCTGGGGACCAGAGAGGAGATTTCAGACTCTGTGTCCCAAATGTAGTGCTCACTGATGCACCACTCCCTGCAAACCCCTGTGCAGTTATTTGACTCGTCACCTTGCTACCTACCGTTAATTTCCTTCCTTCCATATCAAACAGCAGTTATCAAGGAAACTAATCAAGGCATAAAAATGAAGCACTGTGGCTCTAACGTGGCACTTGGCCTAAGGAAGAACAAAATTACCTCCAACCCTTCTTCTTAATAATATTTCCCAACACAATTTCAGCCCTGCAACGAGAGAGAAACACAAATGAGGATTTCATCAGACTGGTAGAGAAATTAGGTCCAAGTCGTTTCAATGATGAAAATCGGCTCTAGATGGAGGATCCCATGTATTTCAAATCCCTGGTGTTAAAAGGTTGTTAAGGAGCAAAGGAGAACAAGCCAATTTGAGGCTAAAGAGGCTACCTCATGTACCACCCACTCCAATGGCTATTAACGGGCTCTCTGAACAAGGAGAATCCTGCATGTCATTTACACTGCAGTACAGGATCAAGTGACAGCCGGAATTTTCTTGGCATTTGTCAGGGTCAAAGATAAAAATATCCTGGCCATAGGCAATGTAATTTCCTCCTTCCTTTGCACTGTCCTGCGGCGTATGAAGAACTGCTCTCTGGAGCTGCTTGTTATTCATCTTAGCAACAGAGAGGGGACAAGAATGCAATGTGCATTCCATTTATTAATACTCCCCATCCCCTGTGACACTCACTTGGGCCCTTTATTAACTGATTCCAACCCTACTTCCCAGGGGACTCATGGCAGGCACAGACCATGAAGGCTGAATATGATGTCAGTCATCTCCTCAGCCTCTGTTGTATTGACAAGCGGAGCTCATCAGTGGTGAAGGGAGGGTGTGACTGGACAAAACGTGTCATGCATTCAGGCTGCCGGCCGTATTGTGGCTCATGGCTGATAACTGCAGGACTTGGCTATTCACACGTCATGGCACAAATGACTCCCTACAAATCGGATTCATAGTGGCCTCTCCTTTAGCGTGAGAAAACAGATCAGAGAGATTCAGGTTCAGCTGGGATGCGCTGCAGTGGAACCTCGCATGTCTTCCCCAGCAAGAGCGGTAATAGGTAAGGAAGACCAAAGGCACAGGTAAGAGAGAGACATTGTTCCGTCATACGTAACGCCTCTCTCACCCACCCCAGCCCAGAGACAACTCTCCACTGCCCATCCGTCAGGAGTCAGTTCCAGAGCCTTCTCTCAAACCCGCTTTGGCTGGTTGCCTTGCCCCTGTACATACGGCTGCAGGACTGGCTCCTCCAACATTTCGATTTTGAAATAAATACATGGCTTTGGTCATCACATTGGGATTAATTTACATGGCTTGTTCCTATTTGGCTCTGCTGTGCCCCTCTGGGTAGCAGCCCAAGTTCCAGTATGGCCCAGAGGCGAGGACGCTACCAACTGAGCCATATGAACATCTGTGTTTGGACTGTGATGTGCCTGCCATTGACGGACCTACCCTCCATGAACCGATCCAATTCGGTCTGGAAAAGTTTCTGAATTTGTGGCTGTAATTTGCTTCCGGGTAGTCGTGAAAGAAGAGTGAAAACAACGCTGCCCTGCTCTGCTCCTGATGGCAGGTTAGAGAAGCTGGGCTCGTCAGGAAGTGCTGAACCTGGCAGTGAAACCAGGAGGGAACAGGAGTGGGCCAATCTCAAACGCTCTCAGCCGCCCGAACTGAAACAGGAGCAAGCAGGTGTCAAACCTCAGGGGTGACGCTGGCTCCCAGATGGAACTTTTCTGGCTTCGGGGAATTAGAGGGGGGCTCCTCCGAAGGATCAGGTTCGGAGACCCCCGAGTTCAACCGGGGTTTGAGTCACACTCTCGGAATCTGGCTCTAGATCAGGGAGTTCTTTCAAACATCTCTGGGGCAGTGTGCGTCTGTGTGTGCGTCTGTGTGCGCGTCTGTGTGTGCGTCTGTGTGCGCGTCTGTGTGCGCGTCTGTGTGCGCGTCTGTGTGCGCGTCTGTGTGCGCGTCTGTGCGCGCGTCTGCGCTTCCGAACAAATTTTAATCACTCTGGGTGCAACTTCGCTTCGTGGCCCACAGGCCTGACGAGGCTGTTAAGGAGCGCACAGGACTTCTGTAAAGGGGGAATCTTGCCCCAGGAGTTCAGGTCATTAATTCTGGTAGGGAAACCCCGGCACTGGCCCCATGTCTGTGCTGGTAGCCCAGCTGTCCAGGCTCTCAGCAAGGCAGGGCTGTAGTAATGCCCAGCAGAGCTTTCCTTGAGCTAGGAAAGAATCAGGAAATGTGAGGTTCTTTCCACACAGTAGGGTTTTACATCTAGACCAAATTCACACTGCACTGCTCCCCCTGGTATACTGTCCTCTGTGTGTCCCCCTGTACTGATCCCCCCATCTCCTCCCCTTAGGCACTGCACAGCCCCTCTCCCCCTCGGTCTTTGTTGTATTCATTTTTTCTTTTATAAAAAATTGGGAAGGAAAATATTTTTAGATGTGAAAGGGATGGGGCTGCCCAGCCCCCACCTCCCTGCTACTCACAGTCTGACCGGTTAAATCAGGATATCGTACACAATGGCAAACAAACCGCCAGCCTGTCCAAAAACCATCCCCGTGACACACAGAGGGATGCAGACCACCCGCTAGTAATATGCAAGCAAATGCCACGGAAACCTAGTGAGAGCAGGAACAAACACTCTGGTATCTACGTCTTCTATTTCATCAGCATCGGGCTGTGCCTTTTTGCTAACAATTGAGACAGGCTCTGGTGCTTGTAATTTACTGAGTGTCCCTCCAAATTGATTGTAGCCCATGCACCCCTCTCTGGTTCACAGCGAACCGCGTTTTGCCTGGTCACTGGTCACACCTGTAAACTGCTGGTCAAAGTCAGTTTAGATTGGACTAGCTGTAGCGCTCCAGCACCATTTCATATCAATTTGTACAATCCTAATCCCTTGACAACCTCTGCCTCCCAAATCTCCATCTCTTCCAAGCAGGTGCCCCCGCTTATTACTCCAGACTCCCCCAGGCTCCCTAGCCGTTCACTTGGTGGAGGCCAGGGAATGGAGGCAGCTCATTCTCTGAAGGAGAACTGGGTTCTCCACAAGAGACACATTTGTGCACAATCTTTTGGGGGCGTTTCTCTCTGATTTTGTCTGTTTCAGCCTGTCAAAGCACCTGGGGTCAGGGATAAGTGATTCAAATACCGAAATGAAATCCACTCATCCACAGGCTGGGCTGGGCCAGTGGGAAATGGCAGCTTGAGCAGCGATCTACCTACGGTACTTGCATGGCCCCGGTTTCCTAGCAGGCACAAGACAATGCGCCCAGCTGGGTTTGTGTGTCTGGCTAGATTCCACAGTGGTTTTCTGAGACCAGCCCGGAGGAGCCAAACGACATGAATTTACCTTCAAGACGTAGAAGGGTTGTAACAATTTCGTGGCTCTCAGGAGGGCTTTTTGCACAGGCCAATTCGTACTATGTCCTGCTCCCAAACAGAGTCTGGGACTAAACACGGCACAGTTGATCCTCGGTCTCACAGCAGTTGCCAGGCTGGAGCAGCGATGGAGCCAGCTAACTTTGGAAACAATTTTTCTCAACCTCTTTAGCAGTCTGTTCTGTTGGGCAAACATAGTGAAGGCACCTCGGACAGGGAAAGTCCGGTAGCCAGGGAAAGAGTCACTCTGAATGTTTACAGCAATCACCCGCTTATTAAAACACACCGACTTGTGTCCTGCTTAGATAAACATAGAAGGTACCTACTTCCCAGCCGCATAGACTTCTGCTGTGTCAAACAGGTTAATGCCATTGTCATAAGCTAAAGTCATCAGCTGCTCTGCCATCTGCAAAGAAACATTTGTAACGTTTATAGAGAGCCGGTCGTAGAAAGCAGGAGCCCAGAAACCCCTCGGCATGAGCGTTATATCAATAAAACCCCCGTGTAACACAGCACATGGTAACATGCTTAGGCCAAACATCACAAATTAGGCTGCCTAAAGTTGGGCACCTAATGAGGTGATCTGATTATTTAGATGCCTACCTCTAGGCAGCCACGGTTGGTCTCACTGCACAGAAATACCATGCAAATTGCACGCTATTTATTTTTCAGTCCAGTGTATTTTCCCCCATATCAGGATGCACTTAGTAGCTTATAGTGGGATATAAAAGAGGGAATCCCAAGCACACACAGCAATATGATTTTCCTCGTCCCACTTTTATAATCCAGAGTTCAGAAAATTGATTTACAAGGTATTAACTCAGACTGCAGCTGGCATCTGTTGGCTCCGAAAAACCGTGATGCAAGTATTGCGTTGTATACATTTACTACACAGAATGGAGAGGGTGTCCTGAACTGATGGCTATGAAGTTGCCAACAGTTCTTACTTACCTCATCTGTAATCTGCCCTCCAAACGTCACCCATGTTCCTATAAAGGGAAAGGAGGGAAAACAGCCATTCTGAAAACACAAGTACAAAACACATACAACTGAGCTCTGCTCTGAAAGGCACTATAAACGTGGGAAAGGGAGCTCCAGACTGAATGAATCTGTAGGACTCTAACAGAGAAACACGGGAACAATCCACAAGCAGTCAGTCCTATGCTAGCCTGTCAATCCCAAGCTGGCCCCACTGTTCTTTCTTCTGGGATGTGAAATAGCCCTGCCCAGAGCCTGTGGGCGTGTGAGTGAATCAGGCTCTAAGGGCCTTCCCTACCCCTTGCTGCTAGGCTTCGACTATCTCTCTCTCATTGTGTTCGCCTGACTCGGGCAGAAGACTCTTGTCATCCAGGTGGATGCTCAAGGAAACCAACTGCTAAGGTTCTCCAACGCCTTCCTGCCAGGTCAAGCCCTCTCACCAAACTGGGATGGAACATTGTCAATCATTTGCCCTTCCCAGCCAATAACCTGCAGGGAACAGTTAACTAAACCACTTCTAACTGGCTAGTGGAGACCCCACTGCCTGACATCACAGCATGAATCCCCAGCCCAGGAACCTGGAATAGTTCATGTCTTTGCCATTTCCTCTCGGCGCTGTTGCTCTCCTATGCTACGCCGGATAGCGGATACCCAGAACGTTCTCAGGGCTGGCCAATTGGAGCTCTGTTGCAGCTTGACAAAGACAGGAGAAGCCTCCGAGGCGCAGCTTCTCTGCAGACTTAGCGCTGGCCTAACCTGACATTTTACCAGTTATACAGAACCGTTAAACATCCACTAAGCGCACAGGAGGAGTTCAGAGTCTGGTAACCAGGCTGGCCTGCGGGGCCATGGTCCAGGCTGATTCACTGGGGGAGAGGCCGAGGTTTGAGACAGAACAGAAATCCGTGGTTAGATCTGGTTACTCGGTAACCAGCATTTAGCAACAACAATGCAGGGAAATGTTGCCCTGGTAGCTGGATTGGGTTCCAGGTCATCCATGTTTAATGCAGCATGGAATCAGAGGAACAGGTATACAAGAGGTGCAGGTCCCTTCGTCCGCTACCTCCACCTTGGGGGCCTGTCTCTTGCCTTAACTGAGGTAAGAAATCATCGCGAAGATTGCTTACCAATGGACACTGGAGAGGAATGAGAGAGATCACCGGACGGTTGAGTCACTTACCTAAGCCAAGGCAGGACACTCGCAACCCCGATTTCCCAAGATTTCTGAAAAAGAGAAAACCTCTGAATAACCGCTGGAAGGGTCAGAAATAGGATGTGCCACTGCTACATGGGACAGATGGTATGTGTGGTGTCCCCAGTCCCCATCCCTTCGGCAAACGTCACAGGAACAGCCGTTTCCAAAACTAGACACAGAAAGGACAGGGGGGTTGGTGCCTTTCAGTTGCTCTCCAATCAACACAAAGTGCTGTGTATGGGAAGTGTTTAGCTAAGCTCCTGTCTTCGAATGAACCGTGAGTACAATATATTCCCCAGGCACCACCGTGGAGCTGCAGTTCATAACACTTCTCCTAAACTGCTGATCAACTGAAATGACTGTTTTCATTGCAGGGAAATGATGCGGCCACACATATACACAACTCACTGTTTTTATGGCAGTGGAGGTCTGGATTTTCTAGCTTTGCCTCAGTGACTATTTGGTCTTTGTACTGAGTTAATAAAGTAAAGCGCTGACAATTAGACTGATTATTGTAAGAATGTTACGAAGGGCACACCCTACAGTGCACCATGTATACTGTAAAGAACATGCAAACTCCACAAGTAAGTTGTGGTTATTGGCATGACATTTAACCCCCTCACAACCAACCTCATGCTCCGGGCCCGGGGTGGTGGTAAAAAGTCCGGGGACCACTGGTGTAGAAGTTAAGGCTTGTATTAAAGCTCTAGGATATGTATGTACAACTTAGTTTAAAAGACAACCCCCCCCCTTTCTTAAACAGGTTGGCCCCCGTACTCCCTCAATAACCCGGGTTATCAGTGGTTTAACACAGCACTAGCGAAAAGAGGCAACACACATCAAGGCACAAGCTAAGGCTTGTGCAATTCATTCAGTAATGCCAAGGAGCTCCTAACGATGAAGCCACACTTCCATGAGGACGCTGATGGACCTTTTCCTTCCTCAGCACCGGAAGGGGATAGTAACAGGTGTCTGCTTGTGTTTTTTTCAAAATATTAAACATGTATCAGCAGATCCTTCAGTACTTCGTTGGGTTCTTTTAAAACCATGCTCCCCTCCCAGGGAGTGAATAAGCATTTCTGATTCACATGTTTGATGGGGAACGGTCTTCAGAAGGACAGGGGGATTTTTTTGAAGCCCAAATTCTCCCTGTTCTGGGAGTCCCCTCACATTACCACCAGTCTACATTCACCTCAGCAGAAGTCTGTCTCAAATAACTGGCTAGTCATGTTACAATCTAGAGAGAAATAGGACCCAGCAGAGCATGTCTCTAGCTTCCGGACTAGGCGGGAGGCAGTGTGTCCATCTCTGGTCCCTGGCAGAGGGGATAAATACTGAATAAGAAACATTCAAATGTTGCAAGGCTGAGATTTTCAAAGTCGCTTGTGTTTCTGCGGGACTGATTTTCAGAAAGGGCTGAAAACCCACCCACTGACGTTAGGTCCCTCTGACATTTCTCAGGTTGGGCAACATAACTAAAAAAATTGTTGGTCCCTCCTGAAAATCTTTGCCAATTAACGTTTATACGGTTTATTTTTCACTCAGCGTTTTAAGATCTTTACACGGGAAGAGGCAATCTCTCTGGGTAGTGAAAGGAGGATGCGAGAGGAGAAAGGCTGCTTTTGCTGGCCAGTTTATTGCACAGCATGTTTTTATCCATCACTAATACACTGACAAACTCAACCAACCAGCAATGCTATGGTTGACCTAATCTTCTGCAATCCAGGAAGTTTAACAGATGCTCTTGGCATTGGAATTACTTTGGTCTATGATCTATCTTGCCTTTGGAAGACGCTTATAAACTTATGCCACACAGTTCTTCAACCTTTCCTTCTAAGACAGCAAATTTCTAAGTCAGGCATTTAAAGAAATTTTCAGCTGAACTTTTCAAAGCATATATTGAAAGGTTTCCTGATAAAATCACCTGTTACCATTTTTTACTTAATGGGAATAAAGATTTGGCATTCAGGGATCTCAACTGACATACAGGACCAAGAGGAGACCCCGAGGTTCTCAGTGAATAGATCTCTCGCAATCTAAGGCGATACCCCTCCAATGTATTAATTCTTTGTCTCTACCTCACTCACACACACATCGTAGAAGACTACGAAGGACTGGAGCAAAACCGGCTTGTTATTGAACATGACAAGATAATCTCGTACACCTCACACCGCCGAGGTGATGTGCCTCTGTCTGACATATCTGACACTGTTACTCACATCTTGTATGACATGTCCACATGCCAATATTAGCTAAAGTACAACATACATGTTATTCTTGTTCTTTCAGACACACAAACCTTCTTGCCATCTCCCTATTGAAACATCTTGCCAGTTTAACACACCAACCCCTTGCTGCATGGCTCTTCGGAGCAGGTTATGTTTGTCTTGTTTAGTTTTCAGATCACTAAAGATAGATCAACAGCTGTAGAGTGTACGACTGACACAGTCCCCTCGTATTCTACAGCACATGTATTGGAGCACTAGAGAAAAAGGGGGTCACATCAGAAAATGTTGGTGACATTACCAAATACAAAGGTCTGCTATCAAATGAGGAATCGGTGGGATGCTGAGCCCTGGGAATGTCTGAGAATTAGCAACAACAAAGCTAACAGGAGCTCTGCTGAACCCTAAACCAACTCCTAGGGTGACAGTCAGCTCTCATTTAGGCGAGTGTAAACTGGGACTAATTCCAATGAATTCAGTGGCGGTGCTCTGGTGTTACATCAGTGCAAGTGAGAGCAGATGAAGACCTTTCGCAAGGTTCTACCTAAAGGAGAAAAACAGCAAACTAGTAGAACTAGAGAGAAGTAGGACAGCGCACACAGAGTTCAGCGTTTGTACCATTGAAAACGTAGAGACGTAGTCAGGCAACACAACACACATCCGCACCCCCCCTTCCCACACGTATACTAAACCAGAAACATCTAAACAAGAGGCCAAGAAACACTCTTCCCGCAGAACAAAGAGCACTGTCTTCTCCATACCTATATTTCATTCCCGGCTGTTTCACGCTGGATTCACTTGAGGATGGGGCATTTTGCACAGACAGCTGCCCCAGACTCCGAGCAACCATGGCCACTGCTCGGAATTTGCTACGGGTGCCAAGGCTGGGACTGCTGGCATTTTGTCTGTTCAGTCGATCTTCTGCACTCCGGCTCTTTATGCTGTGCTCTGAGCATACAAAAGAAACCTGCATAGTGTCCTCGCTTTATTTGGGTTGCAGAAATCCCCTCCCCCTTTAGCTCTCAGAAATGTTCAGCTCTCTCTGGAGGAGGAAACGGGTTGGAAGTGGTTTCCCTAGGAATACACAAAACAAAACAAAAGCACCACACAACAAACACGCAGAAGATGCAGCTCTTGCAATTTCAACCTTCTGCTGTAGGAGAAAGTCTGCCGGGGGAAAAACACAACTAAATGAACTGGAAGGGTTAAGAAATAACTGAGTCAAATCCATTTACTTCCCCACTTGCATCCTTCTGCCTTGCAAGGATGTTTGCAATGCTTCCCCTGCTCCCACACTTGACGGTGCAGCTCGGTGTTTCTCTGAAGTAGCTTCTCAAAGTTTAAAGGATGCTGTTTTCCACGAAGTTAAACACAGTGGCTTGCAAATCTATACTCTGCATGTCTGTTATTTGTAATCTCAGACTTTCAAGTCTGTTCGGTAAAAATCTTCTGCGGGTTTCCACACGCACGGGAGCCAGGCCATTCAGCTGGTCACATCCCTCGGGCCTTCATTTAAGGTACAAGAATAGCCAAGTCCCCAATTTTTTCTGCTTCTTGAGCCCTGCAGAGGAATTTCTGTCTCTCCCTCTCTGCCCCCTGCGATAGCTGCTTCCTTGCCAGATCCAGGGCTGGATTTCTGAAGCGAAGAGGGCAGCGAGACTGCGCTGCCACTGATCCTGCTCGATTCCTAGCCTCCGCTAAGTCAATTAGGTAAATTAGGTAACGAGTGAGCGGAGCAGGAAACATTCAGCAATTCATTAACAACAAAAGGGGGTGCGTTGCTGCTTCTCCCATGGAAGAATAACTCGACAGACAGCTGTTGGTGTTAGTGCATTTGCTGCACGCAGCTGCTCTGTGCGTCGCTCACGGTCTCTCAAGGCAGGGGTTCCCTTCCCCTCACTCTCATGTCTACTCCTCCACCTCCAAATAGTGTGATGAATAGTGACAACCGCTAAATTTAGATAGTAAATTGGGTGAAGCAGAGACCTCCCTCCAGTATGTCTGTAAAGCAGCATTTCAATATTACCACTAGAGTGCAAGAATGAAGAGACCCAGCTTGTATTCGCTACATGGTTTATGAAAAAAACCCAAATGTCCTATTAAGCTTTAAAGCAGAAATGGAAGTTTCAAACAAGAGTCAACGATTTCATAGACTGGAATCTACGCAGTCTGTTGTGTTTTCATAAGATTGTGTTAGATTTTAGAACAACTGCCAGGAAAAAAGCCAATCCATTTGTATTCTTTGCCTTTCAATGGTCACGGGGAATTTTACCACCAAAGAGAGGTACTGGTGGCTTTGCAGCTACAGGCTAGTACAGAGGGATTTGCCAATAAAACACACCACAGCCTCTCCCCCAAGCAGGCATGACATGAGAAAAGGGAGGCCATCACAGGACACGAGGCTGCACGTTCCAGCAACACACGACATGTGCTGGGAGCTCCCAAATTCCAACAGCCACAACAAAGGTTTCAGGTCAGGTTCCCAGACTGATCCCTTCCCCTCGCGCTAATTCAAAGGGGGGTGGGGGGGAGACCATGGAAGCAGCAAGAGAAGAATTAATCAGCGCTGGGTGCCATGCAAGCTGCCATGTTTGGAGCAGATCCTGCTGCTCCCAGGTGATCACGTTCGGACCCATCGGACAGCCGAACAGGACAGCAGGGCTGTGCAATGCCACAGTTCTGGAAATACTCACATAATTTAAACAAGGACTTTAGATTAGCCGGAGAGGCAGAAATGACCTAGTATGGAGCTTGCTCTGACACAGAGCTCTCTATTTTACCCTGGCATCCCCTTGCCTAGCAGATACCCAGGGAAGAGAGGTCCTCTCAGCAGCCCCCGCACGACAAGGCTGCTGCTTCCAACAGTTCTGCTCCTGGATACACTGTACAAAGGAGACTTTGTCGTGATGATGCAAGTCCCTGCAAAGGAGGGTTGGCGGGTTGAGTTTTTGTGGGACTAAGCTCCTGGAATCTCGTCTCCCTGGCTGACTTGGGCCACTTCAAGGAACATCCATGGAATTAATCACATAATGAAATGGGTATTCTCCTAGTTCAGCTCCAGATTAAAAATCCTTTGACTCTGAACCCAGCAGGGTGTGGACTGGTGATCCACAGCCTCTCGCAGGGGGCCCCTGGGGGATCTCCCCAACACAGGAAAGAGAACTAAATCCCGGCTCGCCCCTCCCAGGCGGAAAATAGCACCTGGGAAGATGCTTTCTCTCTGCAGTGGTTCAACATGCTGCCTCCACAGCGCTCCAAAGCATCTGTTTGCCTGCAAAGCACCCAAACACCGACCCCTTGCACGGTGTTGGCAGAGTGCAAGGCCAGCAGTCTACACACACTCAGATTGTGCTGTGTCCTCCTAGGGACCTTTTAACTCAATAAAAATTCCCCCTCCCTCTCTCACACGCAGCATGTCTCTCTCTCTGATTTCTCTTTAGAAGCAGGTTAGCACCTGCAAAACCAAGTCTCTTTAGAGTCTCAATCCAGGAAGGATGCAGGGGCCAGATTTGGATACTGGCTCCACAGAGGCCCTAGCTAGGATGGGAAATGGGGTTTACGTATTCTCTCTCTCCGACAGCTGCTGGGTAATCGCAAGATGGCTCTTTATGGACTTTTCTTAAAATCGGATCAAAGTCTAAAATAACATCTCTCAGGAAGAATGTTTCATCGCTCTCCCTTTTAAAACATTTCTATAGCTGGAGTAAAACCCTAGAGAAATGCTAAGAGCACTCCAGTGTGGGGAGATTTCTTTCCCTGTAATGTACTCTTGGTTTTTAATTTAATTCAATACACCACTCAGTGTTATTGCTTGCATGACCCTGGCCTGACGGTTCTCCAAACGGGGCAAATGGACCATGGCAGACAAACTTTTAACCACTCACAGCTACACAATCTCATCTCATTTTTAAACTATTCTGTGATTTCAAACATAAAATATGAGCCCTCTGCTGAACACTCTCAAGTCTTCCAAATGCAATATTAGACCTTCCCATGCAGCACTTCTGCCGGCAGCAGCATCCCCTCTCCTGTGCTGTCCTTTTAACCCACAGATTTGGAAGCTTCTCTTCCAGCAGGAATAGGAGAATGCTTCATTGATCAGGACATAATTGTTGAATCAGTCACGTGGTCCAGAAAAACAACATTGAAGTAACAAACTGGATATAATGATGGGAATTGAATTCTAAAGCACTTTCATGCAAAGAAAATTGTCTTGGTGCGTGGGTGTCTGGCAGCAATAAAAATTACATAAACTTGAACTCAGATTAAAAAAAACCCCAAACCTTGTAATCCAGTGGAGTTTTCTTCTGCCTCAAAGATCATTAATCCATACAGTTGAGCCAGTGTAATCCTACTTAGCTCCCTCCAGACCTTGATTGCAGTTTCCAATTCTAATGCAACCAGTTCAGAAATTCCTGAGGACAAAGGGTGAATTCTTGCCCCTACTGAAGTTCATGATAGTTTTGCCACTGACTTCATCCACAGTCTTCACAATACTGGAGATCCCTCTGGTTTGCACAAATTAAACAAACACAACCCCCCCAGTGATACAAACCCAAGAACAAACACATTTGCCCCCAAAATCTCCCTACACAAAACCAACCAGCCAGGCCTCGCCCTACCCTAACAAAAAAACAAAAACACACTTTGTCCAAAAACTCCTGGGAAGCAGAACCTCCAGCAAAGAGCTCCCATTGAGATCAGCTCTTACTGGGACTCAAAACTGGTGTTAAAGTTCCCTTTGAATATTCAAATGACTGACTTTAATCTTTGCTTAGGCTATCTTTAGCTCTGTACAGCCGGGTACACACCATGCTACCACTGTACCAGTTGACTCTTACAGTGACTATATCCTGAATGGGACCAGCTTCTCATCAATACAAATATATTCTCTCACTCACCTTGTCTCTCATATCCTGGGACCCACACAGCTACAGCTACAGCAACACAGAAGGCATCTCGAATTGCAAGTCTCCCAGGCTATTTATTCCAGACCCGCTAGCCGGGACAGCACCTGTAAAAGGCTAGTGCAATCCTACAGGTTCTCATTGCAATAATCCCCTGCAGTGAGGTTCTTTCTAAGAGGTAACTGATCCGGATGCACAGGGTCTGATATTGCATCACCCAGATCCCTGTGAAATCATTTACACCAGTGCAAAGAGAGCATAAAACATGGCCATCCTGGTCTGGCAGCATTTTCCGCCCAATTTGCACTGGTGTGAATGGCCGTGCGAGGTGTCTGGTGATGGAGAATCAGGCCCATTGCTTGTATTGTGCGGTAGTTTAAATAAACTTGAGATCCAAAGTATTTACAAAAAAAAATTTAAAAAAATCTAAAATTCCTGCCCAGATAGCGAGTTATTTTATTAAGTACTATTCTAGGATGGCCCCATTAGAACAGGCCTTACACACAGACACAAGTAGATACAGAGCCTGTCCCAAAGGGTTTGCAGCCTTAAGAGGATGAACAACACACGGAGGGGCCAGAAGAGGGAAATATCCAGCTATAAACTTCTAGAGCACCCACTCTCCTCTTCTGTCCGGCCCCAGACCCCCAGCCCAGATCATCTGTTGCAGGCATCAGAAAGCAGCCCTGAGGAGGGATGGGAAAAGATGAGGGTCCTTGCAGATTAGTTCTAACATCCCGGCAGACCAGGTCATTGACACACGGGCCCCCATCTGACAAGGAGCAGCTCCTGCTGCCCAGCAGACACAGTGAATCAGAACTAATCTGCATGAGACCTTTCAGTGCTTCCAGAGGAGACCCAGGAAAACCCCCCTGATCCCAGATTAAAAATTCCTTGCAGGAGGCGAAGGCCAAAGTCCCCCAACTAAACCAAAAGCCAGCAAAATGCAGTTTCCCACCAATGGATTCAGTTTTACAACAAGTTTAAGATAGTCAGCTGTGTTAGTCTGTATCTGTAAATAACACAAGGAAGACTTGTGGTACCTTAGAGACTAACTAATTTATTTCAGCATAAGCTTTCGTGGGCTACTAGTGGGCCATGAAAGCTTATGCTGAAATAAACTGGTTAGTTGCTAAGGTGCCGCAAGTCTTCCTCGTCAATTTTACAATAGACTATGTAAAAAGCTCTAGTGAAGTCAGTAAAAACTAAAATTTCATACAGACAATGACTTTTTTATACTGCTCTATATGCTACACACTGAAATGTACGTACAATATTTATATTCCACTTGATTTATTTGATAGTGACATGGTAAAAGTGAAAATGGGAGCAATTTTTCAGTAATAGTGTGCTGGGACACTTTCATAGTCTTGTCTGATTTTGGAAGCAAGTACCGTATTTTTCGCCCTATAAGACGCACTTTTTCTTCCCCAAAACGGGGGAGGGGAAAAGTTGGTGCGTCTTATAGGGCGAATGTCTTATAGGGGAAAAAAAAAAAAAAAAGCGCCTCGCTCTCCCGTCCCCGCCGCGCGGGCGGGCTGCCGAGGTTCCCCCCTCCCCGCCGCGGGCGGGCTGCCGAGGTTCCCCCCTCCCCGCCGGACCAAAAAAAAAAAAAAAAAAAAAAAAGCGCCTCACTCTCCCGTCCCCGCCGCGCAGGCGGCGGGGACGGGAGAGCGAGGCGCTTTTATTTATTTTTTTTGGTCCGGCGGGGAGGGGGGGAACCGGGGCGCACATTTTTTTTTTGGTCCGGCGGAGAGGGGGGAACCTCGGCAGCCCACCCGCGGCGGGGAGGGGGGAACCTCGGCAGCCCACCCGCGGCGGGGAGGGGGGAACCTCGGCAGCCCGCCCGCGCGGCGGGGACGGGAGAGCGAGGCGCTTTTTTTTTTTTTTTTTTTTTGGTCCGGATTTTTTATTAAAAAACGAGGCTGCGTCTTATAGGCCGGAGCGTCCTATAAGACGAAAAATACGGTACTTTTTAAGTGAGGTGAAACTTGGGGGCACGCAAGACAACTCAGACTCGTGTAAGGTCTCTAGCACTGAGGCCTCATGCAGATTAGTTTGGATTCATTGGGTCTGCTGGGCACTGGGGGCCCGTGTGTCAATGACCTGGTCTACTGGGATGTTAGAACTAATCTGCAAGGACCCTCATCTTTTCCCATCCCTCCTCAGGGCTGCTTTCTGCTGTGAAGCTTGCAACAGATGATATGGGCTGGGGGGCTGGGCCGGACAGAAGAGGAGAGTGGGTGCGTAGAAGTTTATAGCTGGATATTTCCCTCTTCTGGCCCCTCCGTGTGTCGTTCATCCTCTTAAGGCTGCAAACCCTTTGGGACAGGCTCTGTGTCTGCTTGTGTCTGTGTGTAAGGCCTGTTCTAATGGGGCCATCCTAGAATAGTACTTAATAAAATAACTAGCAATCTGAGCAGGAATTTTAGAATTATTTTTTTTGTAAATACTTTGGATCTCAAGTTTACTTAAACTACCGCACACTACAAGCAATGGGCAGTGGTCTGGAAAGGTTGAGCACCTCTGCACTAGGGCCCTTGCATCTCTAATTTCTACCAGCAACCTCAGTGTGATGCTCTAAGTGTGGTTTTAGGTTCCTTTTTACCAGTTTATTTAAAATGAGTTTCAGGGTGATCATAAAAAATAATCTGTTGATCTGTTGTACAATCACTTAAAAGGGTTTACAGAATTATTTACTCTCATTAGAAATAAATCCTCTTAATTTATACAGGGATTTTTAAGAGAAAGAAATACAATTTCAGTTGGTGACTTTTTCAGTCAATAAATTATTACTCAGAGAAAATGCACTGAAAATGGAACCAGTTCTCTTTCTGCAATTCTGATCCCCAAAACAATCCCTCCCCTAAGGGCTCTGCTTCCCTTAGTCTTCTCTGAGAACCTCAGCCAGAATGTTTAAACTCACCAACTGAAAAAAATCTAACTAAGCGGAGCAGGTTAGCCCTTGCGAAGATACAAGAGATACATTTCCATTCTGAACTGAAAGGGAAATTGTTCAGAAATAGGCTAAGTTATTGTAAAGCAACTTCCAGAGGTTTCTAAAGTTCTTCCAGCTAGCATTAATTGCTCTTCATTGCAAAAAAGGCTCACACAAAGTACATCACCATGGCCCCTCCACCTCCAAATCAACTTTTAAAGTGCTTTACTGAACTAAATATCTGTAAATAATTTCTTTGGGCTGGTCTTCACTCGCGCGGCGCAGGATCAATCTTCTGGCGATCCATTGATCGCATCTTGTTAAGACACGATAAATCGATTGCCCGGAGCTCCCTCGTTGACTCCGGAACTCCAGCTCGCCGGGAGGCGCAAGCTGGAGTCGACGGGGGAGCGCGCCGCCGCCTGCCGCCGCCATGGGGACGAGCGGTAAGTCGGCGGCAGATACGCAAACTTCAGCTAAGTGATTCACGTAGCTGAAGTTGCGTATCTGCCATCGATCCCCCCCCCCCAAGTGAGGACCAGCCCTAAGACATTGTATGCGCAAGCTTTACTTCATTCATAAATAACAGTCACACGGATATTAACTAAATGGGCTATTTTTACTGTGCGTTACCTCCATTCATTCTTACTGAAGGAAATGCAAGGAAGCCTGTCTGCAAAGCTTTCGCTTCAATGACATGCCGCAATCCTGCGGGCAGCTCTTTACAGACAGAGCCCAGAGAAACAAGATTCATGTGGGCACTGGGTGGTCCACATGGAGTAATTTGCTGCCTCAGGATGCAGGAGATGGACTAACTGCAGAAGGGATTTTTTTTTTTTGAAATGTACAGTCTCTGTGCTTGTTTGTGGAGTGGGCTCTAAGACCTCTGAGAAAGGAAACCGCACTATTTGGATGGATCATGTGTTAACAAGCAGGTGTGCAGAACAGCAGGTGTCCGCGCACTGACGGGCTCACAGCTTGGCTTCTGATATGAAAATGCAGAAATGCAAGTTTTCACCAGGGATGCGTCAGCCATTCAGTTCACACCTGATCGTGACCATCTGCTCCCCATTCCCTGCCTTTGAGGTGAGAGTTTGACAGACGAGACGGTCCCAATTTCGTTCTCACTTTGGTCTTGTCTACACTGGGTTTTGGCCACTCCTGTAGCTGTGCCCGTTCAATCCCCTTGTATGGACATGATTTACACCTGAAACTGGAATGAACTGAGCTAGTGTAAGTCACTTCTACAGCAGGACTTTACACTGGTGCTTACAATCCCAGGGCAATCAAGCTTTTATGCCATATAAGTCAGAAGTTGGTGTAGTTACCAGATAGAAACACCACGGATATAGGTTACAGGAATGGGGACACAAACAGAAGAATAATAAAGATAATCTCCTTCCCAACCCACTTAAAATGAGGGTCTAAAGACTCTCCCTGGTCCAACCTAGAGATCAGCAGTAACCGTCCCACACTCTGGAGGGTCTAACATGTCTCCTGTCTCTACTTTCAGTATCATGACGATTTCAGACACACCGAGTGAAATAACTGTTCCATCTCTGATCAGAGGGAGAACATTTCAATAGCATCACTTCACACTAGCAGTCCACAACCCAAGCCTATTCTAAAACAGCTTTCCATCAATCAAAAATAGAATACAGTCGTTAAAAAAAACAAAAATGCATTGAAATATTTATGCTCTCACTACACTGGGTTCTGGAGGAACATGCAAAATTAATGGAGTGCCAGCTGCCTTTGTGTGTGGAGTTGGTTTTCCGGCGCCACATGATAGTTTCTCGGCTTTATTTCTCTAACATGGGCTGGTGTTTATCATTCCAAGTTGACTACAAAGCAGAAGAGAAGTTAAGAAGCCTGAATATCTAAAGCACAGGGCACTAAGCTCTCCGGGAACTCCTTGAGTGCCACCTGGAGTTCAGATTCCAGGGAGTGTTGCTGTTCTGTTGTCAGGGTGAAGGAAGAGACGCTTGGATGGGGGAGGCTGGATGTCCGGAGACCTGTAGTTCATGAAATCGGCTTTCTGAAGGGAGAGAAGGTCCAGCACCTGGGCAGTGGATACCCAGAAAGCAAACCTGTGAACAGTTATCCATTGGAGCACCATGATTGTGGCTGGGAGCCCCAGTTGTGGATCAAGACCCCAGTGTGCTCGGTGCTGCACAAATCCCTCTTCTATCTTTAGTTCTCTCTTCTGATGGGCCCCATTAAACCTTGTAGGGGGGAGAGTTTTTTAAACCCACCACATTTCTTCAGTTGGTTTAAGCACAGACAGACAACAACCCTGCTCAGCCCAGGGTACCAGGTGTGGCCTATGGAAGGTGTGGAAAAGTTCCCAGGTCAGAGCAGTGCAGCTCTCTTTAGGACACCTCATTCATCTTTAAGGGGCGGGGATTGCCCCAGTCCCAAATCCTGGCTGAGAGGCCACGTGTTTGGCCAGTACCTGGCACAGTAGGGACAGATCTTGAACTGGCCCTTTGGGAGTGAACGCAATGCAAATAAATCACATTCCACTCAGGAACTGACTCACGCTGAGCGAGGACATTGGACTGACAATCCCATCGCCAGGGGAAGGGATCAAACAGACACCTGGTTCTGGTTCAAACCCTATTCAATCAAAGCAAAGCCTTCCAGTGACTCCACGATGCTTTGGACATGACCCTAAAAAACTTCACAGAAAAGAAAGGTGTTCTTAGCTAAGTCTACCCGAGGAGTGCTTTCCCAGGACACTATCCTCGCTGGCCAGCTGGGCTCGGTACCAGGCCAATAAAACCACCCACCACATGTGAAACTAGCTCTACTGGTCAGGAGCACAGCTTTGCCGGTATAACTGCCTCTACACAAGGGGTTTCTGCCAGCACAGCTGTCGGTCAGGGATCACATCTCTGCTCGCCCCGACTCAGGGAGAGTGTAGTGTACACCTGGCCTGAGACTAGGCTGTGAACACCCCTGGACATTAGCAGCTGAGCACATTCCTCTCCAGTCTCTCAAATTCATCAACAGGCACTGGAATCTAATAGGTTAAAATTCTACCTTTAATTTTCACACGAAGCCTGCAGCGATCTGGCACAGCTTTATAAAGCCAGACATGGCCAGCATCAGCTGGTATGTAATTTAAAGCGATTTGTTGGGAATATGTTAGAAGGAAACATTTGCCAGGAGCAGAGCTGGTGGGTACAAAGTGAGCTCTGGATCTCACGATCATTTTATTCACTGACACGGTGGTCTCATTTGCAAGAGGCCATTTCGCCCTGTTACTTGCATCACTGTCTAGTTGTCAGATCTGGGTTAAAACAAAGTTGCTGAAATCTGCTGTAGACCAGGCTGTTATTCCAACATGTTTATTGCTGAATTATTTCAAAGCAAATTGATGTGGATTTATGATAAAGTACCAACCCAGAAAGCTCTGTTTCCTGATGGAGCAGGGAGATAAAGGTGGCATTCCTTCTTGGAGAGCTGGCTTCTCTTTCCTCACCAGGCAGTGTTTGCCTTAGGAGAGAGGGACAAATTCAACCTGCATGTAAAGCTGGGATAACTCCTCACGCTTCAACATGCTCCAAACCAGATCTGAATTTTTCTTATTAACATTTAGGACCAAACTGAACTTGCGTCTAAATCTTGATCCTGGGAAACAGTTTCAATAGCGAGGAATTGTGGGTCTGTCTTGGATCTTTAATAACTACAACAGTGTCATGACTTGTTTTCATTTCAAGATTTTACCAAACAACCTATGAAAAGCTAAATGAAATTTGATAAAGCCAGTCTGGAAGAAGTGTGATGCTGAGATCTTGATCTACGTTTATTTTTCAAAAAAGTAAATCTTGCTCACCTCTCAAACCTCATAAATCAAACTGAGCTGTCCAATTTTATTGGCGTTTCAGGCACACAGGGCTATAAAACTGCAACATTTTACATATGGCCACAGCTGACTTATTCCACAGTTTGCACTACACTCAACTGCTCTGACTTCCCCAGTTACTGGCTGGATAAAATAGTTTTGTGGCTTTTAATTTTTGAGATTTTGTTCAATAATGTATTTGTCCTAAAAGAGGAAGTTAAGACTCTAGGATCTATGCACTTAGAAGCGTGCTAATAATACCGTAGGCAAAATAACAGTGAATGAGGAGATGTTATAGAAACGTTGAGAAAAATTTACAGAGGGGAGGACAGAAGGATGTGAAGGTGCTAATCTTCTCTAGCCACTTAAACGTGCACCTCAGACCTTCTCTCTAGGGTGGCTTGAGAAGGGTTTCATCATCATTTCCTCACTCATCTAGAGGAGAACAGGTTCCTGGATACAGAAATAGGATATGCTCTCATATCTACAGCTGTCTCCGCTGCATTGCCCCTTTTGATGTTTACTGCATTAGGCTCGACTCTACAAAGCAAAAACCGTGGTCACCTGATGTTTCAGGCTGGTAGGAGCCTCTATAAAACCGCTCCATCACGGCCAACTAACAACATTTAGTTGTGTCCATATCTTTCCCCTAGAATTCACACTTAGATCACTGCATAAATCAGCCATGTCTCTCCTTTATCAGGACTACATGAAGAAGGCTCAAGAGGGAGCTCGGCCAGGGTGGGGAGTGAGCTGGGAGGGGAGCACATCATGACTGTTGCCGACTCGTAGAATAGCTCTAGTGGAATAGCTGAGTTGTGACAACGGGTTTGTTTTCAGGGCCCGAGTGCTAGTCTAACCTGCAACTTCGAGGCACTGTCTACACAGCTTCATGGAGAATGCTAGGGCAAAAACCACAACCCCACCAGGTTTGCTGGGTACCCTAAGGTGCATGCATAGGACACTTTGAACTTAATATCTGACCCATATCCCCTTCCGATTAGCAACACCCCACGAGCCCAATTTCCAGACCTCCCTTGGTGAACGTCTGCCATCTGCTGGGATTTCCAGAGCAGTGACATCATTTGTCAATTGTAGCATGAGCACCCTCACGTGTCAGAATGAAGTCGGTTCAGTGAAACTACAGAGAATGAGCAGCAGCTATATTCGTGGCCTGGAAGGGCTGCAGAAAAGGAGAATCTCACTAGGGTTCCTAATACCAGGAATCGAAGGCGAAGGACACAGCCGCTCCACCTAAAAGGGCCACCCTGCACACGGCCTAGATGGAAAGATGTAAGGGTAAAAGTTTAGAGTGGCTATTAGGACAGGCTGCTTTCTCTTGGAGAGGCACCTGGACAGTCTACAATGTCACGGAAGACAGCAAGGCCACTCGTGGATTTAGGATGGAGATAAATCCTCTGACTCAGAATAGGGAGGTGGATGTGCTTGCTGAATTCCAGCCTGCACCTGGAATGGGAAATGGATTAAGATGGAAATCTGTTACTGTACATCCATGAATTCTACACACCGAGTCTGGAAATTGACTAATGGGCTCTTCTCGCACAACGGAGACCTAGGTCTGTCCCAAAGGGCAGATACAGATGTAACAACATAAGAGTCTATCCCATTCCAAGAAAACACCACGCATCTTGTCCCCAAAAGGTGGCTTAAATTCAAGTTCTACAATGTGAGCCAAATGCTCTGTTGGTACATGCAGTGCGTTTGGCTTCTCATCTGGGTATAAACACCAGACACACAAATTCATTAGCTGCCCCAGCCTGCAGGATTGCTATTTTTGACAGACTCATGAACAGAGTTTTCATGTATCAAGCTTAAAAAAACTAAAAGATTTTCTACCACCAATGAAGTATACAGACATACACACACGTTTTAACGGCTTATTTGCAGCCCTGGCTTTGCCAGTCCCTGCTTTATCAAAACAAAGATTTCCCAAAACATGTCATAACAAGCCTTTGACGCTTATTTAAGTTTAGTTAAAACGGCAGCAGCTGCTTCAGCTAACTCCTTGTTGGACTTTCTTTGCTCCCGGGGGCTAAAGAAAATATTGGCTTTATACGCGATATCCTAGAAACGACTTTCATAGCCTGTCTGCAGATCTGACAAGTGCTGGATGGACTTGTTTACATCCCAAGTGAAGTGAAATATACACAAACTGTAGTGTTTCCCAGGTGTTGCACTCCATTAAAACCCACGCGGAAGCTAGGAAGGAAGCTCGTTTCTTACCTATATCTCATGCCCGTCTGGTGAGCTGTGCAATCTTCCAGCGACAGCCCGTGCATTTTGAGAAACTCTTCCTTGGTTTTGGCCTGTGCTGCCACTCGGACATCTCGCAGTCGCTGCAGCTCCACCACGTCCGTATGGCGAACCTGGTGGAGACCCCAGTCCGAGTGGTACCGGCTGGCCACGCTTCTCAGGCTTTCGCTGTATGTCATGGACAGCATTCTGCTGCCTGATTTGGAAATCTGCAAATTTTTCCAGATATTAAATGCTTAACTGAACCTACACACAAGATGTGTGTCCTCCTGGAGACAGGTGTCTATTGTTCCCTCTCGATCAGCTCATAGTGACCTTGTAGGGCACAAACTCACAAAACCAAAACTCCTCCTCTCCAGCTCAACAGACAACCAGTAAAACACGTCAGCACCTCCAGTAAATGCTCCTACACTCACGTAACAGACGCTCCACTTGCACATGTTCACAGAAGGGCTCTGCTTGCTGGAAGGAAGCTCGTCCTTAGAGCTAATCCACATACCTCAGCAAACTGAAGTCACTAGCAAGTCAAAAAGAAGCCTGAGCTACTTTTAAACAGCAAAATATTTTAATTAAGCAAAACAAAAGGTTTCCACGCAAAAACCAAGCCACGCAGAGAATGCAGCATGAAATAAAGTAGAGGTAGGTGGAATGCTCAGTTGCAAGGCTTGAAGCTGCTTTTGGTTATTCGGTGATAAATTGGCTGAATGCATATTAAGCATTGATACTAGATATGAGTTCATGACAGCATGCACTGAAACTATGCCTCTTTAGGAAACCCTCGCTGCGATGGATTCCGAAGGATTACAAGGGGCGGCATTTACAAATGTTTGGGGTTTTATCTATGCAACAACTGGCATCTTTTAAAATAACAGAATCAATGGCTCTTCTGAGGCGTGATCAGCCCCCACTGTACCTTTGGCCTCAACAGATGCTGGATCAGGTGTTGAATCCTTAGGCTTGGGCATGAAGAGGTCTTTGCTCTGTGATGAGTTAAATCAATTCCTTAACTCAATACTGCACAGGAGACAGATATTCTGTGTGAATGCAATGAAGATCAAACCCAGACGCTTCCTCGGGAGCCAAAAAAAGATCAGTCATCTAAGGAGTCACAGCTTTACCTGCATTAGGCACTTCCTCATGAATTGAAATCACCCAAACTGTCTCCCTACTTAAGAATGAAGGTTTAGGATTTCTACTGATAGAGTCTACAGAAAACCTACAGGCATTATTTGCAAAATATTTCAGAAGAAAAGCCACACCAACACCGCTTTGTAATTCAATGGTGCAGCTAGAAACTTTCCCTTAGAGCAGTCACTTAAAAAAATGAATTAGAATGAAAGATGTCAGGCCAGCGGTGGCAGGGAGTAAAAGGCTGCATTCGTTTGCACACTGTCCAGGCCTGCACATACACAGGTGTAATTCACAAATGTCTAGGCAGAGTGTTTACATTCATACAGGAATTTTTCCAAATATCCTGGAAAGCTCAGAGATCTGATAAGTCTTTAGCAAGAGCATTTTTAGCTTTGCTGGATGATTGGCCATTACCTGATTTGTCTTAAAGCTTTTGCAAACATGTTGTAGATTATCACATTTATTTCTCTCAGCAGGAAAAAAAAAATTCTCCAGCTGCTTAAACTTCAGCGTATGTCAGGAGTTGGTACTGTGTCCCTTTCACAAAAACCTTGGAGCACAGACTTGTCAGATTGATGTTACAGATGTTTTCATCTTGAATGCCTCTTTTCTGGTTGCAGAACAATTACAGGGATATTATAGATAGTTATTCCAATGTATTCTGGCATGGAAACTAGAAACGTATCAAAGAGCAAAATGCTCCTTGTATCAAGAGTTTGTGCCAGTTTGTAGATCAAAATCTTCAGATTTCTAAAGGAATCCTCTGAATATATCACGGATCCCGGGGTTTTTAGTTGGTTGCTTGGTTTGTCAGCACTTGGCCACATATGGTTTGCCACTCGGGTAACTGTTCAATACATGTTTAAGATTAGCAGTCATGTTAGTCTGTATCTGTAAATAAAACGAGGAAGACTTGTGGCACCTTAGAGACTAACGAGTTTATTCCAGCATAAGCTTTCGCGGGCTATAGCCCACTTCATCGGATGCATAGAATGGAACACACAGAAGTAAGATGCATTTATATACACAGAAAGCAAAAAAAGTTGTAAATTACCATACCAATTCTAAGAGGCTGCTTAATTTGGATGGGACATTATCAGCAGGAGAAAAATTAAACATCCAAATTAGATAGTCTCTTAGAATTGGTAAGGTAATTTACAACTTTTTTGCTTTCTGTGTATAGAAATGCATCTTACTTCTCTGTGTGTTCCATTCTATGCATCCGATGAAGTGGGCTATAGCCTGCAAAAGCTTATTCTGAAATAAACTGGTTAGTCTCTAAAGTGCCACAAGTCTTCCTCGTTCAATACATGCTCCACAGAAAATGCCACAAAAGAATTTTTGGGGGGCATTATATGGATTTGAGTGAGCAACATAAAAGCAAAAGTTTAACCTGGTGTCAACTGGCATAACTCCATTAGTGGAGTAGACTGATTGACACCAGACAAGGATCTGGCTGTCAGTCAGGCCAAATGCCTACACCGTCTGGAATGCAGGAAGAGTTAGCAACCTTATTAGTGCATAAAAGTTCCACCTCAAAGGGGATGCAGATGCCTTCTCAGCTAGACCCCTGCCTCAAGAGGGGAACACTGTGACAATGGCTTGCAGATCCTCCTCTTGCATCAGCTAACTCTTCCGGGACCCTTGGCTGGCTGCACTCTTCAGAGGGAAATGCAACATTGATGCAGCAGACTGCTGCAATCGGTGCATCGAGCCAATATTTTTATCCGCAGCAGCAACATACACGGCACAGGACCCCGTCATCGAATTTCCATTCAATGCAGACTGCTGAAAATAACCTGCTGACAATGCAGCAGAGTTGGTCTCTGTGAGTGAAAGCACACAAACCTCTCCACCACACCAAGGGGCAGGGTGCTCTTGGCAGACCGAGGACGGGAAGAGAGCTTACTAGGTTTCCCCATGGATTTTTTGAAATGCCCAAAGAACTCAGTGTTAAGCTCTACAGCCACAAGCAGGCACATAAGATAAGTGCCTTGATTTTCAGAGAAGCTGGGAGCCCACAGCACCCGCTGAAGTCAACGCTCAGGGCCATGTGTTTCGATCCTAAGTAGGATCTCCTTGTGAAAACGTTGACCCTCGTTCTTGATCACAGTTAGTGCGCTGGATGAGATGGCGCTAGTCATACCTGACCAAAGGAAGCCGAGAGTGGCGTGGATACATTTGGAAGCACATGACGGTTAACCACAACTGCACACTGACACCGATGCAATCTGCTCTTAGGGCCCTTCTAGTTTTCACCCTGGCAGGGTGAATTCCAGTTTTGCATTGTTTGGACCCAGGTCAAGTTTTTATTTGGGGGCAGAGGTCCCAGTCAAGAGCTCCAGAATTTTGCACTGAAGGTACTGGGGAAAACGCGGACTCTGTTTCAGGGGTCAGGGCTGCTCTCACTTCTGGATCTACTGCGAACCTGGAGGCTGTGGGATGAACCAGAGAATGCAAAGTTAGGACACGTTCAGGAATCTAGCGGTGCTAGTCTCCAGAGAGGTGTTAGATGGGTAGCATGAACAGTGGTAGAAGCATCAACAATTCTTCCAGCGAACAGCCAGCCCTGACTTTTCCCTCTGCGGCACCAGCATGTTGGCCCCACATTGTACATTAGATGCAGCGAAATAGCTTGGCTCTCAGTTTCTCAGCAAAACGCAAGACATAAGAACAACAACAATGACTACACAATTGCTTTTTCTGAGACAAACTCATAAGCATCAGATGCAAACTACATTTTGCGGTATTTTCTCTCAAAGAGCACAGAAGATGCATCGCTTTTCCCACCAAAGGTAACCTCAAAAGAATCAATAACCATTAGCGTGCAAGAAATTAATGCAAAAGTGCAAGAATTCCTGTAACAAACATTATTTCAAGAAGTCTTTTAAAAATCCTCAGCTTTAGACAAATAAAGCAGTGATCAAAATCAACGCTTTCACACAGTGACTTGGGGAATTAAATAGCTGGACACGCTTTTTAGAAAGAGCTTCATAAAATCATTGCCGTGCAAAATGGAAAAAAGTACTCCATCCTCTTGCCAATACAGGATCACTTATTCTGACTAGGTTCTGCAGTGCATTGGACATTTGCAACACTCCTGTCTTCCAGTGAAACTGCTGGGTTAGGATTTTCTGCACATCAGATACGAGGATTTTCCCATTTCCTGCTTCACTGCAGCACCCAGGAGCTGTACCAATCTTAGTGTCTAAGGCTCTGATCCAAGCAATCAGAATTTCACCCGAGTAAGCAGGGAAGGGTTGGACTGTATGAAAAATGAAAGACTATTTAAAGAGCAAAGCAGAAACCAGTAAGCCTGCTGCCATATATACCTGTGTACCTAGCTTCACGAGAATTCCTTGGGCTGACATGCTACTACTTACAACAAAAGATAAAAGTCTCAAAAACCCTATTGTTTTCCTTGATCATTTTTTGCCACCTCTAGAATTACTATGTTGTTTTTCGAGCCCGTTTCCTCCAGGGACAAAGAATGAAAGGTTAACACTGTTCACCACCGACAACAAACAAACAAAGGGTGAACACCAAAACTTTTTCAGGGCTAACAATTTTTATCTTGACAAAGGCAAATAGCTCCTACCAGGCAAAAATTCATTTGTTTAGCACCTTTTTGGAAACTTCAGCGCTCGATATTTTCAATCATTAATTCTTCTGCTAAAATTCAAACTAGTGCTTTTAAGGAGCTAGAACTACGCTTAGATCCGTGACAAGAAAGGAGAACACTGTACCCTATGCAGGCAGCTCTCCCAGTTCCATTTCTTGTACTATTCGCTGATTGAGAACTTAATAAAAACGAGAGGCTAACTTATAATACTGCACATTAGCTTTTTAGGGTCCTAGCCAGTTGCAGATAACGTCATTGGACGGACTGAGATCAGTGGCAGCTGGACCTAACCTGGGTTGAGGAGCGCAGGGCTGGCTGGACAGACGCACGGCTTGAACATGGCTTTATGTATTTGCACTTTTGGTTAACGTTACTTAGCCGTAAGTGTCGGCAGCAGAGAAAAGCCATTTTAATCACCAA
This sequence comes from Sternotherus odoratus, assembly GCA_032164245.1. Lineage (NCBI taxonomy): Eukaryota > Metazoa > Chordata > Testudines > Kinosternidae > Sternotherus > Sternotherus odoratus. Next base: position 1,589,218 of record JAVMKO010000018.1, read on the forward strand.
TACAAAGCAGAGCCATTTCTAAAAAAAACTATTTAGCATAACATGCACATGAACACAATCTCAGTTTGGGATTATAAAAACCTGCAAAAGTCTAAACAAAAAAATATAAAAATGCATGAGTGACTTGAATTATCACAGATTTCACAGATTTCTGTTATGCGTTACAAAAAACAATGGAACATGCCACTAGAATGTCAGCAAACAAAAAATAATTGTATTTTCTAGAACATGTACAGCAATAAAATAAAAACAAGTTCCAAATTGCATCACAGATTTGGAAGGCGGAACGAGGGGAGGCTATATTGAGAAAGCAATGGTCTAAAGTAAGCAAATTAGCAGCTTGTTTCTAATTATAACAGTTTTATTCTTTAAAATATAAGCAGAGAACTTGCTTGAGTCAACAGTTGGAGGTAACTGAACTGCCTTCTCTAAAATATACACAAAGCCATGCACACACGGAATTCACTTTTACAGCTGAACTAATTGAGAATATTTGAAGATACCCAGCTCCAAAGACATACTAAAATCTATTGTAACATCACTGAAAATGGAAAACCCCTCACACTTAAGAGCTAGCAGCACCAATTATAAGGTATGAACAGTAGCTTTGGCATCTATTTCTCATTTTCCTCTAGACAGAAAGTACTGAACTACAAAGAGTTCCTGCCTCCCCCAACAGAGCAGGCATCTTGCTTTAAAACAAAAAACACAAGATCCTAAAAATTATTTCCTAGACCACTTCCTATGTTAAGGAAGCACAGATTATACACACACACACACATATATATATAAATTCATAATACCAAAAGGACTCTGCCTGTGTGTTCCGATAGCTCCAGGAAAAAACACAAACTCACCCTGTTTCTTGGAATCCTGCTCATTAAAAGAAAAGTTCTAGCTTATTAGGGGTTCCTCAGATAGCTATAAAAGAAAGTACTGCTGGGGCTTTTTTTTTTTTTCCATCAAGGGAGTGTCAAAACTAAATGTCAAAAGCAATTGGTGAAGAAGACAGTCCTTCCAGAGCCAAGTTTTTTAGCAGGCGCTCCATTAGTTCTATTAGGATATTTTCCTCTTAGCAAACAGAAGCTAAATTATTCATGCCCTCCTCCCTCTCTAAAAGCCTATGGATGTGCAGCCGCTTTATGAATATTGGCTGCATTTCCTTTTTTATAGAGCAGATACTTGTCAGACGCGGCGGACAGGCACGTCCCAATGATCGGTTCCGCCTCTAACAAGCCATAGTTATGATGATGAGCTATGGTGGTGGTAAGTGCTATAGAAACGCCTATAAATAAACTCAAAGTGCAGTTCCCTTTGTCATGCTGGAGTAACTCCCTTGGAGTTAGTGGATTTACACGGGTATCAAACCATGCAACAGGGAATCAGGATCTACAGCGGAACAGTGTGACACTGGCAGACCAGGTGTTGGCTCATGACCAAGCTCTAGGCCTCACTGAACACTTACAAATGTAGAGCCGGAAACCAGGCGTGCCTAGCTGAGTGTTAGCACCATCCAAATAGATATTAAATGGCAGGTGGATAAGAATGTGTTTAGATTTTAGGAAACACTGGTAGGATGCTGCATGTATTGATCTCATACTCTCTACAGCCCAGGGTATAAAGCTATACTGTGTGCTACACATCTTGGGCACCTGAGGAGCACTTTACCTTAATCAATGGTTCTTCTCCTGTTTGGTGAGTTCCGCAGTTTACAGAGGTTTGCAATGCAAAGGACAGACTTTGTTGACTGCATTGCTAACTCCATCCAGGAAGGAGAGACCTGTGCATGGACTCATCCCATCAGCTTGCATTCTCGGCTCGGCAGAAGAGAGGGGAAGGGAATAAAAATCGCTGACAAGGAGGAACCGGTCTCTTTACAGCAGAGAGAACAAGACTGAAGGTAAACCAAAAAATGACTCAAATCTACAAACTGAGACTCACTAGGTTAGTAGTTCTCCGAGCTTGCTAGAGAAAAGTGAAGTGACGGGAAAATCAGTTCTGCACAGGGCAGCGTGACATTTCTGCTACGTGCAGAATTCCAACACTGTGTAGTGGGGCCATGGAATCACAAATACACAACAGCTGTGAGCTATACAGGTGAGGTGTCTGCACGGTTATTTTTACTATTGAGTCGAACACTTTTCTTTGACTAAGTAGCTGGGGAAGTGCACAGTGAACTCAGGACAGAGATTTTAGGAGGCGAATCAAACACGAAAATCTCAACATTAGGGTCACCTTTTGCACACTCAAAAGTCAGGAGGAAATGCAGACGTTATGGGAGCCAGTACTGAAGTTTAACTAAATCATGCTCGGTGGCACAAAGGGATTTGAACAGATCAGGCCTGGGTGCTCTCTTGGAGCATTTTGAATGGCGAGTTACAGGACCAAAAGTAACTTACACTGGGCCCAGATCTCCTCAGGGCTTATAAGTTACTAGAAAGTGAAAATAAGAATAGATTTCTACCAAGTTACCAAGAGGCATTGCCTTGTCTTTTGAATTGCCTGCTTTGAGTATTTCAACATAGTCTTACATTACAGTATGTTTAGCACACGGGTCACTGGTACATGGCAAACATAAAGCCACCCCATAGATGAAAGAGAAAAAGAACATTTACAAAGCGCTGACTCTGCGCACACGCTCACAAGTAGCCTCAAGCTCAGACACAGTCCCGCTGAGCCGAAAGGGACTGGTCTCACACTTAGACGGGGTAGGAAGCATTTGCAGAATCAGGGGCAGTAGAACTGATCTTGCTCCCCCCCAAAGACAATGGTAAATCACCCTTTGAAGTCTGTGGTGCAGAATCACACCTGAAGAGTCAAGCAAAGCGAGTGGAAGTCCATGAGATCCTATTAAGGAGAAAAGCGCATGAGGAGTTTTAACTTTTTAATCCACCCTCTTTTTCCAGTGGTACTAATAAGTGGCCATTACTAATACTGGCCATGTGCCAAACAACTCATCTGAATTGTTCTTTAGATTTCTTCCATGCCTAGAATTCCCCAGATTCCATAAATCATCTGTTGATTGCTCAAGGTAATAAATATTCACCAAAAAGTATTTGCATTATTTGTGCACCATTAATGATTAGTGATTTTGCTTTAATTGGCTATTTAATCATTGCTTTGCATATTGTTGTACAGTCAGTGTAGCTGAGTGATCACTAATTGCATATCTAGGAATGCATGAGGATAAAATGTTCTGACAGTGTTGATGCTGCAAAAACAGGAACATCATGAAGACTACTGCTCCACCAGTGACTTAAGACACTGCTCCCTCTTTTATAATCTGACCTTACCCCCTCTTCCTTCTGTTTCAACACTTATTCTGTTTCATGCGTTTGGCTTTCTGTATGTAGGAGTTGAGAACATCGATGATCAATTAACAAAGAAGTGTGCAGATTTGGGCTAGAGTGCCAAAAGCAGCCTCATACTTCCTTATCATCCCCACTTGTGTCTGGATCAGGGATTGGCTGATCAATTTGCTATGCTGTTACATCATTAACTTAAGTCTCCAGCAATGTTCAAATCGTTTCCAGCACTCCATTAACACAGCGTTTGTAGGGGGTAAGTGGTTCCTTCGATTTTAGACAGTAAAAGGATGAAGAAAAATTATTTTGTCTTAGACCCACGTTAATGGTGTTTCTCTTAATGCACATACCCAGATTAACAGGGCCTGGACAAGAGCCCAGTGGAACTCTGGGGAAAAACAAACAGGTCTGGGTTGGGCCAACACATCCTCACAGCAGCCTGACCCTGAGAAATATGCGCGTGTTGTAGCGGAGTCAAAAGACAGGAGTATTGACACCACCACATGTATGCCATAGATGGGTGCGGAGGGCCAAAATGGATATTGCCCCATTATCTTAGCTGAAAGAGCCACTGCTGCACTCTGCTACACCCAGCTTCCAGGCTCCCTTGAACGGCTGAGCCAATGTAAACATACCTAGACGATCAACATACCACAGACTAACATCCCCACCAAGCTCCGAATCATCCCCAACCCTCATCCCATGTCTCAGAGAAGTGACAAATTTGTGATGTGCCACAGGACTGCAGCCTTTCGTTTTGCCTCTGCGGGCCGAGGTTTTCAGAAGTGACTCGCCAATTTGGACAACTCCATTTTTACACATCCAACCAGTAGTACTTTAAAGGAGCTTGAACTGCAGGAAGAGCTGAGCTCCCAGGTCAGGGAGTCAGGTCCCTTTACAGAGTCTCAAACTGGGCACCCAAAAACGGAGGCCCCAAAAATCACTAGTCGCTAATCTTAGCCAGTAAATTTAAGATGGTCCTGTCCCTTCTGGCCAGTGTAACAGGGGATGTGAAAAGGTCAAGTCTCTCTTTCTCCCTCGACAAGGATGGGATGGAGTGTACCCGAATTTGTACACGAGACTCTCCTGGGTCTTTTATTTTGATCCTTGCCATTTCTGATCTGGTGAGTCTTTGGACTTCCAACACACTGCCATCCAAAAGCCCTTCACACTTTGCTAAATTATTGTATACAAATTGCACACACACACACTTATTTTGCCACTGATTAAATTCAATTCAGCCATCTCAATATTTAAATTATAGTTCAGCTAATCTGTACAGATTAAATTTTCACAAGACAAACAATACACATACTTCTGAAGCACAAGCATGAAAACTAGGACCATGCAATAGCTGGCTGAATCTGAATTGCAGAGCTGATCTTGTACACTTTTCCATTCTGTAAGGATAAGGCCTCTTCCTGTAGCCGTGTGGAAAGGCCTTTGTCTGCAGCCACATTGAGAGGAGAAGCCATTAGCTAAGAACCAGGAAGTTGCATCCTCACATTCCATCCAAATTACATTAAAACAATGTAATATCAGGCTGATAAGAAGGAGATCCTGTCCAAAAAGCACCAACTATCACCAGATAAAGAAAAGATTTTAAGCTGGTTCAAGAAAACTTAAGTTTGATAGCATTTTGGGTGGCAAAAAATCACTTTTCAATAGCTGTGGCTGCGAAATCCTCATTTCTTTACTGTTTTATCTTTATGGTCCCCATGTCCCTATGGTTTGTCTGTCAGGTCTCTGTCAGGTTCTTTGATTGTTTCTGTCTGTTACACAATTAATTTGGCTAGGTGTAAATTAATTAAGGTGGTGGGATATGATTGGTTAGAGAATTTTGTTACAATATGTTAGGATTGGTTAGTAAAATTTTAGTAAAATGACTGGTTAAGGTACAGTTAAGCAGGAGTCAAGATTCACTATAAACTGGGGTCCAATAGGAAGTTCTTTGGGAACCAACTCCAGGAGACGACCCCAAGATCAGAGGTGCCAGACCTCAACACCCTGCCTCTGACACCATGCAGAAACTGGAGTCTCCGCTGATCCTGACTGAAAAAAATCTTCTGTCTTATTGGGAGTGGTGAGCACTGCGTGTGTACTGTGTGCAGTCTATTTTGGTGACTGTTAAAAAATAGAGGTTAAGATATTGCTGTGTAAGGCTCTTCCAGTGGTAAAAGACCCCATGAATCTGCAAAAGATTAAGCCCTGAGTCCAGAGAGAATGGGTGCTTACCCAGACCACTAAAGCCCACAGAGGGGTAAAGTTAGAGTGCTTAATTAAGAGGGATACGTCTGAACCCTAGGAATGGGGTGAGGGCAGGTGCCTAAATTAAGAGGGTTTTGCCTTGAGCCCGACGAACTAGGTAGAGGTGGGAGCCCTAGCGTGTACAAGTGACAGAGAAATTTGTGCGGGTAACAATTTCCTTCAGGCTGCCAGAGCCAACTCCCGTGGAGTCTGACAATACACAACATTATACTGGTGTATGACAGGTCGAGACCCCTTCTGAAACGTGCCTGTCCGTAATTATTCCCAGCACTACTTTTCAGTTCCCTTTTTATAAAAAATAACAGACTCTGTTACCTGTAGAACTGGAGCTGCCGTTTGGGACTCCCGTACCGAGCACTTCCGACAGCAAGGGAAAGAAAGAAGAAACATTCCACAAATCACATTAACAACTGGGAAGCGCCAGAAACAGAAAGCTCAGTCTCAGTTCATCTTGCAACGTTCTTTGTGCTCTAGCAAACCTGTAGGGTTCATCTCCATCAAAGTCTTTCTACGGGTTTTAACGTCTGCACAGTTTCTCTTCACTAGGAGGAGCTGAAGAGCTTCATGAAAGCTTGACAACAATGCCACCAAGAGGGGGAAAGAATTATGGGCACAAAATCTGTACAAGGCACATGCAAGCGGATTCTGGCTCACCAGACTCAACAGAATGCCATTCAGTGTTAAACAAACAAAGTGAAATACAGGACACATACTCTTAAGCTCTTCAGTGTAACAGATTATTTGAAAAGAAACTGACAGGTGACCATTCCTTAAAATAATAGGCACCAAATCTCAGAAGGACGCTTAAATACTGTTTATGCTACCGAGTGTTTGCACAGTTCTGGAAAGGACTTTTCTGTGAGTATCTTCAAAAATCAAGGTTTGGGTTTTCGGATAGAAGAGTGGCTGCCTCAGAGGTTCATGACAAGTGGTTGACCCTATTTTTCAGAAACGGCAAAATATGTGTTCCCCGTAATAAAGAGAGTGCCTATGGAGAGGGCAGCCGGGAAGCTATAAACTCGGCTGAATGGCTCACCTGTAAATCATCCCCGGAGAGCCAGTCTGTCTGAGCGAGAGTCGAGCAGGGGAGTCAGTGGTAGATTCTGGATACATTGAGCCAGCCTCAGTTCTCAAGCTCAGTTTTCTTTTTTACCTTCCAAAAAAAAGGATAGAATAAAACGTTACAATCAGAATAAATTGATTTTTTAAAGCGCACGGATTTCTGTGTTTCCTCTCATTACGTTCTCTTAGTGAGCAGGGAATATTCCCACTGGTTGGGGCTGATGTGGGGGTCAGGACTCTGGGTTCTAATCCTGCCTCTATCACTAATTCACCATGAGCTATCGGGCAGATCACACCCTCTGGGAATAATAGTGGTCATGAGACCATCGGTCAGGGTTCTCAAACTGGGGGTTGGGACCCCACAGGGGGTTGCAAGGTTATTACATGGGGGGGTCACAAGCTGTCAGCCTCCACCCCAAACCGAGCTTTGCCTCCAGAATTTATAATGGAGTTAAATATAAAAAAAGTGTTAATTTTTAAGGGGGCGTCACACTCAAGAGACTGCTGTGTGAAAAGCGTACAAAAGCTTGAGAGCCACTGCCATAGGTCCATTGCCCGTCCCAGACGCTGCAGAGCGGAAGATAATTATGGAATAATCTCCCAACGGGGGACATCTTTACCTGACCCCCATTCAGCCCGGGGAGGGAGGGGGGCTGTCCTGAGTCAGGAGAGGTCCCATACATTTCACATAAATTGCATACATTTTAAAAATCCTGCTGAGTTTGTTCTCATTATCCAGATACACATCAAACAACTTCTGAATTCTGCTCAGCGAACACATCAGTGACATACTGTGGCTATGAAATCCATGGGTTAATTACGAATTGTGAAGAGGAGAACTTCCTTTGATTGGTTTTAAATTTTCTGTTGTTCGATTTCATTGAATGCCCCCTTGTTCTCCTATTACAAGAAAGGCTAATTAGGGATATCCAAGGTTTCATTGCTATACCCGTGTTTTGCCCCCCCCCCCCCTATCTCGTTGCTTATTGCACTATTGGAAGGTGCTCAGATACCATGGTGATGGGCAGGGTATAAAAATCCATTTTATAGAATAAAACAGAACACAGAAAGTGAACAAAACTAGAGCATCAAACTCCATCTCAACCCCTCCTGCAACATGCTCCATATGATCCTTGACATCTCTGGCTCTGAGTTCATAACCCAGGAATCATTTTGAAGCAGTTCATCATCATCTGTGACCTATAACTCACACTAGGAGCAGACACTTCCCACTATCAGTCAACCCAGACAACAGCATCGTGCATTTCCCTGCGTCAGGACAAGTGCAAATCTGTGGATGAAAAACAACCACCTGCTTCCAAAAGATAGTTGGAGCTACTATGGTGGAGTTTGAAACTCCAGCCTTATGTTTCCCTGTTTTCTTAACCAGCCAGAATTCCACAAAATATCCAAGAATACCAACAAACTCAAAGAAGCCAAACTGCAGAACGATACCACTCAAGGCAAAGTTAGGGGGCAGGCCCGTACTTACGAGGAACTGAGCACTGCACTATCGTGCGCCGTTCCCATACTGTTTCAAAGTCATTAACTCCCAGTTTAAATCGGCAGATGCCGGACTCCATCATAAACACAGAAAGGACTCGTCGAAAGTCAGCACTGCAAACAAGTGAGGAAAGGGCCATCTGAATCTCCCCGCGGGGAAGTCATGAGGACGAGGTGCAGGGTGGGGAGGAGTGGGAAGGGGAAGAGTTGGGGCCCGTGGAAGTGCTCCTACAGAACGGAGAGGGCACACTTCATGCTCAAGAGCTGTATTGAAGCAGTGAGACAGCCAGAGGGCAGCAGATGAAACAGAAACGGAGCAGGGTGAGCTCTTGAAAAATTCACCCTCTCCCACTTCCAATTCCCCGACCCTCACGCACATGGAGGTAGGCAGGGCGAGAGAGAAGAGGCAACCTGGGGTCCCGACTAGTGCGTTAGCAAAGCTCTGCCCCACGTCGGAGGTGTTTTCACACTTTCCCTTTACTAAGGTCTGTGAAGTTCGATGCCAGAAACATTAAAAACATTTTACGAGCAAGAGATTCAAGTGCGTAGGTTTCTGTGCTAGACGGAAGAGGAAATACTCAGATTTTCCTGCAAACTCAGTTGGAGGAATGGGATTATAAAAGCATCAGCAGGAATTGTGTTTATCTTCATGCTGCTAACCTGATTTACCAACCCATTAAATGTGAAGAGGAAAACCAGAGGTTTTTAAAGAAAAGGCATTTTATGGCCCCACAAAGACTCATCTACTAGACTTTCCCACACATACTGAGTTGCACCATTGTAATTTAAGGTATAATTTCAAACTGGTTTAATAAAAGCAGTGTGAAAGGCTGTATGAACACTTAAGCCTGGTTTAAACTTTCTTAAATTGTTCAGGAAGACATTTAAGAGAAACCAAAGTAAGCCACTCCCCCTGAACTGGAGTATCCACACAGGGGTTTGCACTGGTTTAAATAAACCGGTTTAATTACACCAAGACAAGTGGGTATGTAGACAAGGCTGTAGGCACGTATGTAAATGTCTGCCAGGTCAGAGGCTTTGGGTCCTCTCTGTTCTTACCGATGTGCCGTTACCATGTTCCTCCCACCCCCAGTCTATACAATGGAGGTCTTTGTCATGAGCAATTCGTGGGGAGGTGGGGGGGAGGAGGGCAGAAACCCCCCCCCCCCCATGATATTTGGTTTCATGCCACTGCTCTCTCTCTATAACTATGTCACTCGGAAGTGTGAAAAATCCAGACCCATGACCCACGTAGTTTTACCAACCTAACCCGCTGCATAGACAACAGGCTTCTCCTATTGACACAGCCATGGCCTCTCAGGGAGATGGATTAAATATGCCAACAGGAGCTCTCCTGTATGTAAATATAAACCTCAGAGGCGATGGTCGGTAGCAAGAGCGTATCTGTGTATGCGTAGTCTGGCTGCTCTGTGATTCGAGTCCGCTGCTCTTGCGATGAGCCCTTCACACCGTTACGGCTGCCTAGAATTCCATAAAGTTAGTATTAAAAACAGAACAACACAAATACCACCGGGGAACTGCCAAGCCAGTTCTACCCCAGGCATGGTGGACAGGAAGGGAGCAAAACACATCCTCTACCCAAAGGAGCATGTTGCAAAATAGGTCACGGAAGAACGAACCAAGCTGTGACCCCCAGAGTGACCCGGGAGACGGAGAGCTGACACTGCGCACGTCAGAAGAAAAACGTAAGGAGATGTTGCCTGGTCCATTGCCTCTTCCCTCGCAGTCCCCCTCCCTGCTCTCCCTCTCCAGATGGGACAGGCAGGTCAGAGTGAAAGAGAATATCACAAAGCAACACACACAGGGCAATCGGAACCTGAGACCTTCACCATCATTCCCCCTCCCTGGCAGTGAAACCAAAGAGCTCAGAACAATACCCCCTACCCCATGCAAAGAAACAGCAACACCTCACCATCAACCGCTCCCTCTGGAGGGAAGCCACAGCAAAGCACGGAGACAGACTCCCTGAGGCTGGGCAGGAAGGCCGAGCAGGGGTAGAGAATGAGGAGAGGAAGCCAAGTGTGAAACCTGCAATCTACGCAGGGCTGAAGGCCTGAAACAAATACCTTCTCTTTCATAGGTTTCTAGGCAGTGAGCACAGAGCCAGACCACATAAGTCACCCTTCAATTATCTTGAAATGAAATTTACTAAAGTGCACTAAGGAAATCAAATTTGCTAATAGGTTTATCCTGCATTATCTCACTTGCTTCAAACCCCTCCGCAGAGCTCAGAGGGAAGCATAGTTTTGTTGCATTTAATACTTTTGGGGGGAGAACTGCATGTCACCTTTTAATTCTGTACCCAGCCAGTGCCATCTGCTGTCAAGTCTCTTCTCCTAGCTTTGGTCAGGATTAGAGCAAAATTCAATTCTCTTTTATACGCAATCATTTTTAGAATGATGTTTTTAGGTGAGCAGTCGTTTCTCCCCACATGGATTCCTTTACCCGGGAATCAACTAGCCAATTTCCTCCCACACAGGAAATGAAATATTCCCAGGCTCCTGGCCTTGCTTTCTTCAGTCAGTCTGAATTCCAGACACACACCTCCGACCTGACTGGAATGCTGAACAGACTCCCAGCTGCTCTGCAGCCAATACTACCCAATAGAAATCAACTGCATCAGTCAAGTAACCAATCCCTCCCGAGACACGGGGCTGAAAATAACGTGGTACAAGTTACAGCCCCTGCGCCAAACCTGCAGGGCTCAGAACAGGAGCAAGTCAGGGAAATAACAGAGCCCTGCAACACTGCGCCGCCCACCCAAATTAACTGTTGCATGATAATAGTGGAGAGAGGGACCTTCCATCTCTCAATGGGGACTGGAGAGCTTGTGGAGGCGAATGATGCTGGAGACTTTGGAGGGGGGAAGAGATAGGAAATGGGGTGGCTGTTTCTCTCTTATGCACCCCATGGTGCAGCATTTGCACACAGTACCTGAGCAGACAGAACAAGGGCTGCAAACAGAGCTGCTCATAACAGGTGGGAAGCATAGGGGGTGCCAGGAGGATGTTAAAATGAAATACGGCCGAAGATGCGGTCACGGAGTGCCTGAAGCCAGTTAGGACTCCAAGGGAAAACGTCCTCTCTCTGTACACAGCCTGTTTCCAAGGCTAGGAGCTTTAGAGGTCCCAGTTTACACCTTCCTGGGTCTGACCTCGGAGCATTCAGCACCTTCTGCCCCTCTGTGCACTTCCCCCAGCGAGCCCGCCTGGGCGGGATCCTGGGGGAGCCTGTGGATTCTGCACCCCAAATCCACAGTCAGACGTGACTCTCAGCCAGCCAGTAAAACAGAGGTTTATTCGATGACTGGTACCTGGTCTAACACAGACCAGACAGCGAACGTGAGCCCTCAGCTGGATCCATTCTGGGGGCCAGAGAGCCAGATAGCTCCTCTGCCCTTCCCTGCCTGACTCCAGCCAGCTTCCAACTCGCAACTGAAACTCAATCTCTCCAGCCCCTCCTCCCCCCTGGCTCAGCCAGGTCAGGTGACCTCCCTCCCCCACTTGGAGTCAGATTACAGCTTCAGGTATGGACACCTGCAGAGTGGGGGGAGGGCGTCGGCTACTTGCTAACCCTGTCTCTGCTTTGCATCAGCGACACATCCTTATCCCTTCACATAGACGCTCAAGAAATGCATAGGGGAAACTGAGGCACACACACAGTATTCCTACTCCGTCACAGATGCATAGGTGTGTGCGTGGGGGACGGGGGAGTAGAACCCGGACTCCAAGATGGGATAGCAAATAACATCGGAGGTGGTCTGCATTATCCTGGTCAGACCATGAGAATCCTGAGGGGTAAACTGGCTAACCTAGAGTCTAAGTTAGTGTTGCAAGTCGTGTATCTTATTCTACATGTGTCTAAAGCACATGGATAGCTGCAGTCTAAAAATAGACTCACTTAGCTCATTAAAAAAAAATAAAGGAAGAGATTCAACCCCAACGTCCTCCTTCCTTCCCTCCCCAGCGAGCAGCTGATCACTTTAGCTTAGTGAGAGGAAAATCCACCTAACCTTATCTAAAGGCAGGCAGGCCCGCAAGCAGACACTGCTCTTGGAAGTCAAGTGAAAATACGTGTGGGTCTTCACCGTTCTCAAGTTACCGTCCATGGGGGTTGGTCACCACTGCACCATGAGAGCCACAGGCCCTGGAATCGCTGTGAGCAACGCACCAATAGCTCCATCTGCACCGTCAGAGGAGAAGAAGCTGGAAGGCCACAGGCAAGCAACCTACCTAGAATTTTGATATTTAGATGATCCAGCCTTCCTAGACTACTGCCCTGCCTGGCGCTGGGATTCACACCGCGCAGGCGCACACGGCGAGATGGCCCACCCTCACAGCTGGGCCAGTCCCATCGGTGCCAGGCAGCGCCACTGACTCTTGGGTAAAAGAAAGCCAGTTACTTAAAGCATCCTGCAAAAAGGCAACGGCAGTTTCTTTCTTCCGTTCCCAAGCGCATGATTTCACAACTGCAACCTCAAACATCCTTTGCGCTGCAGGCACAGCAAGCAAACCAATTCCTCCTTCCCTCAGTGTCAAGAGCGTAAGGTCAATCACTGTCCTCTCTGCGGGCCACTCCTGATTTTAATTTTATAATGATAACATTTTCAAAGCCCATGTTTCTGACCCAGTGATGTGCTTGGTCCCCTACACGTTAAGAGTCTGGGGCTCTGAGGGGGAAATGAACTTTCCAGAGGAGCTGTTTCTCAGCAAGACCTGGGGGAGCCACCGCCTCTAAAAACAAGACACAGGAAGCTGACGAAAGAAAACAGAAATGGAAGAACAGTGCCCAGTGGCAACCTGAGACGCTCCCTGGCCACGCTGAGTGATCACCTCAAGCTGAGTGACTCAGAACATTCTCATTTTCCCAAACCCACAGAAAGGTGTCAGGGACTCAGCTTAACAATCGCAAACACAAAGCTAACAACTGACACAAGCTACAAGAGGGCAGGATGTCGCAGGGATTTGGAGGAATAAATGACAAATGGAAAAGCTTCATGCACATTTTGTTTCCAGAGAGCAAGGCATCCTCCTACAACTTGGGAGACCTGGGTTCAAGTCCCTGCTCTGCCACAGACATCCTGGGTGACCCTGGGCAAGTCACTTCATCTCTGTACCTGAGCTCCTAATTGGCAGTGTGTGGATAATGGCATTGCCCTGCCTCCTGGGGATGTTGTGAAGATAAACGCATTGCAGACTGCGAGGTGTTCAAATACTGTGGTGACGGGAGCTGGATAGATACCTCAGACAGACAGAATTCCCAGCGCGGCCATTGGAGAGGCAAAGAATGCTTACCTTAGGCCCTGCAACAATCTCCCAAGCCTGCCTGGAGGACCTAGTACATGTACCAAGCCACAGAGGAACTGTGACCATCAGAAAGTCACAACTTACCACCCACAGCTGACCTCTCGGGGATGGTGAAATGGGGAAGGTGGATGCTGCTGAGGGCTCCCAAACAGACATGCCAGGACTTTTTCCTACTGATAAAAACCAAGAGGTGCTGCATACAGAAGAGCAGAAACGCCTCTCAGGCTGAGTCCTGTACACACACCACTGTGATTCCCTGCAATGTGGGAGGAGGCTGCAGGTCTCCCGCGGGGTGTCTTAATGCCAGGCAGTGATGGGACGGTTCCTAGCCAGCTGGCACAGACTTCTGGCTGCAGTGAGTATAACTCTACTGGGAACCCGAGGTGCCACTGGGCAATATAGCGACAGAAGGGACCTCTCTCACAGGAGAGCATCCCGAGGGGAATGCTGCTCATTCATCCCAAAGAGAAAGGCAGGGCTGTGCTGGCTCCAACCATTAAGGCAGCTATGGGAGAAATACCAGATGGACCCAACGTAGAGAGGTTTCGACCCAGCAGGCCTTGGGTAGCGGGGGCAAGTCTATCGATGGCCTCTTGGCTATGAAATTCTGGAGGAAGGTGAAATCCTGCTTGGAACTTCTGGGCTAAGAACTTTGCTCTTCCAATTGAGGACAGTAGAACGACCGTTTTCGTCCAACATGCAAAAATCCCAGTTAACTTCCCCAATGCACGAGGGGTATAAACAACATAGGAATAAGCTGCTGACTGCTAAGACGGAGTGGTATCAGATTGGTGCTGAGCCTTCTGCTGGATACCTTCGACAGACCAGGCATTCTCGGTCAAGGAGCCTTAGACAACCGTAGAAGTAGTAATCCAGCAAGGGACCGCGATGCTGGAATGAACGGCAAGGAACGCCTGGGGACCCTTCAGGAAGAGGTCTTCCATTTCTTTGATGTTTTAGCTGAGGCGGCCATGTTACTTTGCTTTGCACATCAGCAATCGAGAGGTTTATGATTATTATATAGTTTGGCGCTGGTTCTTTTCAGCTATGCGCTAGTTACTGTGTAATTTAACAGGTGATGCCATCTTTGGTTTTCAATGTAATTTTAGTTTCATTGGGATCACCTTTGTTTTTATGACATCCATTCCCAAATCACTAGTAAATTACAATTCTTCAATTAAGCTAGCCAAGAGAGCCCTACTGTACTACCCAGCTGCCATAACCAAGACAGAAAGCCAGTAAAACAACAGGATGCACTGTTATTTACGATTTTCTATGAACACCAGCCTTACTATTAAAAAAGGAACTAGCAACTCACTGAAACATCTCTTGGTTTGACTTACAGTAATACTAAGTCAGGAAATGCACCATCATGTCATATTACCAAGCAACCCACAGGCAAGTAACACTGCACAGAAATGCCTCTGACTTTCAACCAGCACTTCAAAAGAAGCGGACTGGCTGCTGTTTTGTTGCTATGCTGGGGGTAGGAATAGGTAGGAGGGAATGATTCTGCTTTTCTCATTTAACAGAAACCGCTTGGGTTTAAAAGCTTGCCTGACATTACCCAAGCCAATGCAATTTGTTTCTATCCCATCCAGATTAAACAAAGTTATTTGCTGCACAAAAAGATTAACAAAGGCTCAGCCAAGGTGCAATTTCAAGGAGATTTCTGGGGAGAGCTACAGTGATGTAACATGTAAAGCAAAACCATAGGCAGTGTCTCAGCAAGAGTCACTGCTTATAATTAAAAGATGAGAGAGATGGACGGCTTACTTCCTGTTCCAATTTTTAGCATGAAACCTTGACAATGCTCTCTCAATGTCACTTGGAGAGGGACTTTCAGGCTGGGGAGAAGGGAAACCTCCATTCTATCTGGCCTCAACATGATCCTGATTATCCTTGGACTTCTCTTGTTCCCCACTGATTTTAGTGTTGCGGTTTTATGGCATATTCCCATCTTTAAACGTTTTCTTTTCCTGGGCTTTGTTGAGTGAAAGACCCACATAATGGGCCCAATTCTCTCTCAGAAACACTCACGTAAATCCGGAGTAATTCCAATGAAGCCAGTGAAGTAATAGGAGACTCACACTTGTATAAGCGAGAGAAGAATTTGGCCCACATGACGGGAAATACTGCATGATACAGGGGAAATGACTATACCAAGTGCTGTCAAATGCACAAACAAGCAGACTGAAGAAATAAAGAATTTTTCTCTGGTCTCTTTCAGTTACTGGAATCTTAGTGTTCACGAGAATATCTGGATAGCATATGGGCTACTACTGGTCACCCCACCTCAAAATGGCCATGGGGGAGGTGGGTTCAGAGAAAGAAGAATATAATGAAGAGGACCATGAAGAAACTTTACATAATGAAGATAAATGGAAAAGCCTGGGATTGTTTACCTTGGAAAGGAAATGAACAAGATATAGGCCATTATAAAAATATATAAATAATGAAAGTTATAGAGAAAGTAGATCAGGAGCTTCAGTTCTCCCTGTCTCGTAGGACAAGAACACGGGGATGCTCCAGGAAATTAAAACATGGAAAATTTGAAACTGATAAAAGGAAAGATTTTTTCACAGAAAGCAAGTCAGTGGAACTCACCGACATAGGACATCACTGAAGCCAAAAACTTTGGAAGATTAAAGAAGGAGCTGTTATAGGATCACAAGAATACCCAGAGTACTAACAAAAATTTCAGAAGGGACATTAAAGCTCATGATTCCGGGCTATTTTTAACTACCAGAAACCTGGGTGAGACAACATGGGGGGCACAGATGATCCCCTATCTTACTTTCTTATACTTCTCTCTGGAACATCTGGTACTGGCCACTGTCAGAGACAGGATATTGAGTTAGACAGACCATGTGTCTGATCTCATGCAGCTATTCCTATGTTCCTAACAGTAAGGGGGAAAGAGTTTACAGGCAGAAGTGCAGTTTGTAAGCTGATGGGGTCTTTTATGCATGCAGCAGTCAACATGGTTGGCTACCTTGCAATCTCAGTTTGCTGCCTGCTGCTTTAAAGGAGATAAGAGTCAATAGGGCTGTTATGCAACTCTTTTATATTCCTTTTAAACTCGACATTTACGGACAGTGGGTGCCGATTGGTTTCCATTGCTTAACTGTGATTATTTCCACTTCTTTGATACAGGAAATGCAGCACTATGATAGACTGTACAACTGTCCAGCGTCATAGTAACTAACTTCTAACTACCCGGCTGTTCAATTAATCTCCAGACAGGTCCCTATCCATCCCACATTCAGCAGGCATACTGTGGGAAATTCCCTCCTGCTCCTCCACCCCCCAATCCACCAGTAGTGGAAGGAGAACCTCAACTTTCATAAAATCTTCTTAAAATAGTAGCCCTTTGTCCTTGGTCTTAGGGCCTGATGCAGAGCCCAATGGAGTCAACAAAAAGACTCCCCCAACATCAGAGGACGAGCAGACACAAAATGTAACCTTTTGGGCGTCAGGAAACTCATTTTCTAGCACGGGTTCGGAGCTGGGCCCTTGTACCTTGATCTTTAGGCATCTCCATCAACCAGTCAGTCTCGAAAACCTCAAGGGAGTGCTAGCCGCAATTAACCAATCATCACTGCACATGCGCGGCAGCAGAAGGTCTATTTGTTTATCCCACGTTCTTTCACACACAAAAATAATATGTGCTATTTCAGTTATCTTCCCTAAAAGGTATTTTCTGTGGATAATGCCCCCAACTGCTCCCGTCAGTCTGGCATGTTGGGGTCTCAGCTCTCAAAGACAAATTGTATGCTTCCTTTATTTTGACATGTCACTCAAGGTTCTCTGTAGATCAAAATGACTGCCAAAAATCACTCGTCTCTTCTGACCCAATCATTTTATATTTCTCTTCAGCCTGCTTAAAACCATTATAACCAGTTTCAGTTTCATCATTCAAAAAGGCTTAGCTGAAAATCCATTAGAGTTAGAGTATTAACTTCTCTGGCATGGAAATACAGGGAAAGCTGTTTATATGCAGAGTGATGTATCTAAAAGACCTTGCGGAAATGAGGTGAGGGAATCTTTCACACACCTTTGCTTTCCAAAAAGCTTACACAGCTGGGTCACATTTTTCTGGAGACAAAAATACCGTAGAACCTCAGAGTTACAAACACCAGAGTCAACCACACACCTCATTTGGAACTGGAAGTATGCAATCCAACAGCAGAAGAGACCAAAAAATAAAAGGGGGTGGGGGAAATACAGTACAGTGTGGTGTTAAACATAAACTACTAAAAATAAACAGAAAGCCACATTTTTCTTCTGCGTAGTAAAGTTTCAAAGTTGTACTAAGTCAGTGTTCAGCTGTGAACTTTTTAAAGAACCATCATGTTTTGTTGTGAGTTATGAACAACTTCCATTCCCGAGGTGTACGTAACTCTGAGGTTCTTCAGTACTGGGACAGGTGGAGCCTTCCCCATCCTGAGACAAGGCACATTTTGGCCTCTAACCTAAACAGAAGTACTGAAATTCCAAGGAAGTGGGAACAGGATTCCACTGAGAAAAAAGGATGGTCTTGTGGGTAAGATGCTGGACTGGGAGATCCTTGTGGATTCCTGGTTCTTTAATGGACCGCCTGTGAGTCCTTGGAAAAGCTAATTCTGTTCAGATTTTCATGCGACCTCGGCTCCTATTTCAGCCTTGTTTCGACTAGGACAAAGGTGTAATAGAATGCGGTAGTGAAGACCTATGAAAAGTCTATTTTAGACAAGGCACTGGGGAGCCAAAACTGTAATAGGAGCAGCTTAGCAGGAGTGTCTATAGTAGGCTTTTCAAATGCATTAGTTTGAGATCACATTAGCTAACACCACATCTTTTATCCTAGTCTAGGACAAGGCATTAATGGGAGCTAGTGGGCATTAAGCCTTCTTGGCTACTAGTCTCTGCCTGAACTGCAGAGTCCACTCTAGCTATGGACAAACTAGGCAGCTGCCTAGAAAGGCAGATTTCTGGGAGCAGCCTGGGCAAATTCGAGTGGGTGGCATTACGATCTGGCGCACCCAAGGGAGGGGTGGTTTCAGTAGTGGGGTGGGAGAGCGGTGGCACACAGAAGTTTTGCATAGGGTGCCAGACTGTCCTGAGCAGCCTCTGCTGAGTTAGTTTCTCCATCTGTGGTGGTGGTGAATTCATTAACTAGGCACGCAGCTGCAGGGGCATGGAGGGCCACAGGGAAGCATATACATAAAAATTCAGCCCCCCGAACAGGCTGTGATGTTATAGTATCAAACCAGGAGTCCAAGCCTGTCATTCTTTCAACGGTGTTTTAGAAATCAACCCTTTTTAGTTAGAGAAACTAGGCTTTTTTAAAGAGGTTTACGCCAATTAAAAGAATCTGAACGTGGGGGCAGAGGGGAGCTTTGCAGTTTGAATAGTGATTTAAATAACGGACACCGGGAAGATCTGCAGTAATAGATCCACTCTCTCTATTGGCGGCTTTAAGTCTAATCCGTCCACACCACCTTCTCGCAAACAGACACCACAAAGCAGGGTGGTAGTTTCCTGGTAACTGAGATTTACAACCATGCCTCCTGTAAGCCTAGCGGCATCAGCAAGTGACTAGTAACAAATCCATAATCCCGATCTTTCCCCCACATTATTTAAAACTATATTAAAACTACATCACGCTTCCTGGGTATTTTATGTTTTGTTTTTTATTTTTTACACTTGACAATGGTTTGCATTTGTAAATGATGAAACGACTGCTATTTATGCATTGCTAGCTAGCAAACAGTTTTTTCATCTCTCTGGCTAACCATAGTTAGCTAACTAAGTGTCACTGTCCAGAAATTTGTCTGAGTCCACAGATCTTAGTGGTTACACCATTTATGCAGACTGACAAATGGTGGGATGTCATGAAATCCAAAAATGTTCTGCAGCGTCTGGGTGGGACTTACACTTTAGCAGGTGGGGAAGAAGCAGCTGGGGAAGAAACCTGCTCCGTCTCTCTTTTTGAGCAGCTCAGGGAACCAGTCCAGTCCCTAAAGCAGATACTTACAAAGACAACACAAGAATTTGAAATGACACACAGAATCCATCTTAAATTCATGAATCAAGTCTGTATCATCCATTCTCTTTTCCCCAAGATGATCATTTTATCAGTGTCACACACGAAAATGCACATGATCTTGAGGAGGAGAACATCGGGTTTGTTTCTCTTGAGGCTGAAGGGACCCATGTCTCAGTGCACTTGGACCACACACACTGCTTGTGTTAACCCATATGTCACCACTCACAACATGTGAGAGGCTGGATGACATGACTGACCTGTCTTGCTGAGAAATGGGGAAAGGTACACGATGCAGATCTTCAATTAGCCAAGCAATCCTGAGCAACCCCTGGTCTGCATGCCACCCCTGAACGGCACCAAGAGGCTACGACGATCATCTTTGGGGAAATAAAGAGAAAAGGGAAGCTCTTTCAGCTATTCCTGGCAGGACAGTGCACGGTCACACGGTCCTCAGCTTCGCCACCCACTCCTCCTGCCTTTGCCAATTGGGTTATTATCGGAATGGAGAGAGTCAAGAATACGTATCAGGGTAGAAACATCACAGGTTTAAGCACCTTGCCTTGATGGCTTTTCTGAAGCATAACAGGGTTCCCTGGAGAAGTTTGAAAGCCGGGAACACCTGGCAACTCAACTTGGAGAGCTGTGCCCTGATACCCTTCAGTGTCCCCTCCGTCCTCCTGCCCCGGCGTTCACTCCGTTCTTCAAGGCTCTGGATTCTAAAAGCAGAATTCAGGGGCATGCAGTTGTGCAGTCAGGGGGCATATCACATGCCAAGAAGAGCAGAAGCAGAGAGAAAAATTATCAGTCACCTTGAACAGTGCTTATCAGCAACAGATGGTAACAAACCAAAGACCACTTATCCAGCCCCTTGCAGTCAAGGGCCACCAAGGATTTAACTATGGCAGGTTGCAGTATTACACAAATATCCCTTATTTACAGGTGGGCGGAGGGGGGGAGAGAACCAAGGCATTGGGGGGGGGGGGGAAGGTCTTTCCCCATGAAATACATGCAAACCCTGCTCTAAGGGAAGAGAAAGACTTTGCACAGCACCTGGGTGACTGGATTAACCTGTGAAAACACCTCTGACCACATACATGCCATGTACAGACTAACATGCAGAAATGACTGGCTTAGAAAACGTAACGTATTTTGTCTGTGAACCTGCATATTTTCGTGAGTAGGATCCGACCCTTGCTGTGTCCTTGTCTCCTCTTATATTAACTATACTAGCGCATTGGCAGCGCTTGAAAACAGTCAGCGCCAGGACAAGAGGACTGGCTGCTGACACGCTATGTGAGGCAGCAACATAAACTGCAATAGCGCAAAGATAACACACACATAAAATCCTTTGCAGTGGCAAAAGCAGGACAGTTTTATTTCAAATTGAGCCCTCAAAATCTGGCAGTCTGGGGAATCCTTGCACTAAAACCTTCTTGTGATTGCCCACAATTTAGGATTTTTCTAATTTAAAAACAGCTCTGCCCCAATTTGAGTCCTAAGGATTTCAGGAGTCGATGGATCAACGTTAGCTCTTGGTTCACAAGGACCGTTCCAAAAACGGTACATCTGAAACATACCCCACAAGATGGGTGGACACTGCAACATATCAGACATAAATGGAGCCAAGCATACAAGCTTCTGCCACAGAGCTCTGCAGGGAGAGGGGGGCCTTCCAGATCACCCAAACCAGACCCTCTGGGTGATGTCCGCTGGTCCAGCATCAGCAGCTGGTTTCAAAGACTTTGAGCCTCAATATCCTCCTAGGACCTCAGACCCAATCGATCTGTGCATGGGGTTCGAGATATGACATGTTCTGCATCACGCACCTGTCTGGCTGCAGTGATCTACGCGACCCATACCTGCATCACACACCTCACGACTGCAACACGTTCTACGGGGAGTGCCACCTGAAATCGATCCTGAAACAGGCTGGTGCAGAGCCCAGTGCCCTGCTTGGGACACAGGGACTCTCTGGGTGAGTGTGCGACACCAGAGCTCTGGGCGAGCTCAAAAAGCTAACCTGTGAAACTCTAAATGGCCAGGGAGTGGGATCATCTCACTCCCTGAGCCATCAGGAGAGGCACCCACACCACAGCCAGAGGGAGCTGCCAACAGGGTGTCTTCCATCAGACCCGCTGCGTTTGGAACTGGCTCAGACTTGCTCCCAATGCCGGCCCCGCAGTGCAGTACCGGGAGGCGCCACGCTCCGCGGGCCTGTCTCTTCAGCCTGCCTCACTTCGGGTGGAGCGAGCGACCTCGCCGCACTTTCCAGGAGCGCAGGGTAACCTCGGTATCCCACCCAACGCACTTCCTACTGCCAGGAGCCATTCAGCCGCCCAGGGCCGCAGGTGACCTATTGCTAGAGGCGGCATTACCTCTGCAAGTCACCCTATTCCCATTCCGTACAACACCTTGAGAGGCTTCCAGTGTGCCCAGTGCCAAAAATAAATGCCGTGTGCCTACAGCCCCCAAATCTCTCCTCCCCCTTCCAGGGGAAGCAGGGTGGGCACGAAAAGGAAGAGAGAGGAGAAAAGGCTCCAGCCTAGGGGAAAATTGACAGTACAGGCACACACAGGAAATCTGTCCTAAAGCTCCAACTACTAACTATAGTGGCTGGAGCCAGAAGAGGAACCTGGGGAACCCCCTGCAGTGGCCCACTTCTGTAGGATCCTGTAGGATCCTTTGCTTTGCTGTCCTTTCGGGGACAGCCAGCTCACCTGGATAGATTTCAGAGATGACACACCCCTAGGGGAGGTGGAGGAAAGATGGCACAAGCAAGCTCCTGCCTTCGTGGGATCTGGCCTCTGAAAAAGCCACCCATTCACTCTACATGACACAACCCCAAACAAGCAGGACAGCAAGCCCCTGCTCCCCCAGACAGAATTCACACACACTCAGGTTAAAGTGATTGCACCAGGGAGAAAAGCTGAAGTTGTTATTGTGGACTTCGATATTGAGGATATCTTGGGTTATTGCTTCTGGAATCCCACAACATACCAGTCACTCATCAGACAGCTACATCCAACTTCATATGGCTAAAGAGTGAGAACCAGACCACAGAACTCCTTTTACAGCTCCTCCGAGGGGGTGGGCCTCGCAGGAGCCAGGGACGTAGTGTGTGTGTGTGGGAAATAAAATGATCCACTCCCTGTCGAAGGCAGGTAACCCTCATGCTCCATAGCACAAAGCCCCTCAGCATCTACCACTACGATCGGGAGATTGTAGGCTGCAACCCTTGGCCCGGTGCCGCAATCAAGCTGAAGCCTCCATAAACACAGTCCCTGCTGCTCACTAGCCACAAACATGGAGAGAATGAACCAGGCAGCCAACCCGCGCTGGCTTGGCAGAGAACAAACAGCCCGGACCAAGCACCCGAGACACGGGTATCCCCCCCCCCCCCCCAGCCATACCACCCTGGGCTGCTCCAAGAATGGCAGGATCTCCTCTTTCCCGATGAGGTACCACTAATGCTGCAGTGGTGACCGCCAGAGAAAGAGGAGAGATTTGGGGAAGGAAGAGTTAGGAAGGTAAACCAAGAGCAAAGCACAGGGGCTTCACTGCAGCAAGAGAGGAGCCTGTACGCAGGTGTGTAATGAGAAGGACCCCTCCCCACACAGGGCACGAAACGTAGGTTCTTTTTAATAAACCCTCTTTAAAAGCCAGACGCCAAAAATGAGGCATGACGTACAAAGCCTCTGTGGCAGAGCCATGCCATGCTGCGCCATGTGAGGTTAATTCCCAGACGTGGGCTCCAGGAGTCCACCTGTGGAAACACTGCCAGTCTTCTTTAAACCCTGTCGTGCCCAGAGCCAGCCCCATCTGCACGGGTGCTTCCCAAGGTATTCAACAATACAGCTCCCATATCAATGCAACACAACCCCTGTTCACCTGCTCTACTGGGTCTAACAAACAGCTCTAGGTCTAGTCAAAATGAAGAGGAACAGCATCACAAATGTTCCTTAAGGCAATCACAGAGACTGTCCAATACCTGCATCTGATATTGTGATGCTAGACATAACAGCCAGTCTTACTATACCTTCCCTCCTCATGCAGTGCAGGTTAGCTACAGGGAGCTTCCTTCCACACACTCCTCCACATGAACAACCTCCCAGCCTCAGCTAGTCCAAGCTCTCTTACCTTCCATCAGTCCCCTCACGCCCCGGTAGTCGTCTGTTTACCGTTCTCCCCCTCTATCCTGAGTAGATCTTTGTTACAGGACTAGGTAAAATTTCTTCCCATGCATTAGCCAGCATAAAATCTTCTATTACACTGGACTCTTGGTTTCTGTGAATTCATGAGCTGCTGTGGAAATGATCCATTCAAAAAAACCCAAACTAGTTCAGAGCTGCACCTCCCCCATTTAGGTATTTCATTTACAACACAACTGTGGCAACTTGCCACTTAATTTTTTGGTGCATTCTAAAGCTTAGGCAACCTCCACGAATCATTACCAAACCCCACGGTCGGATATGACATTTCAAAGAAGGGTCTTTTTTATAGTAGCATTTAAAAGTGACAAGTATCTGAGCCCAGAAGCAACACTGCCCATTACGCAACAGAGCACAGACAATTCCTTGATGTGCAGCTGCGGAAATACATGTCACTTTTTTATTTTTTAATCTCTCAGTTCGGCTCCCTGCTGGAATGCATCTGCTCGAGAAGTACAAATGAAAATGCACAATGATGTTGTACACAAAAGCCCTTTAGACCTTTCAAAGCGTGGATCACCTCAAAGCAATGCACCTACCTTGCCTTACGATCAGAGGACATAAAAATCCAACTCCAGTTTTGAACGGATTTTTTTCCAGGAAGGAAGATGTGCTTTTAAAAAAAAAAAAAAACAACTAAAAAACAAACCGGCAGAGAAGAAGGTTCTAAAGAACCTAGAATACAGACAGTGTACAGTACCAATCCACAGGGACCATGAGCAACCAAGACAGTTGGATACAAATACAGGAGGTATTTTATTTTGTTATTTTTATCCCATTCCTTTTCACTCTCTGGAAAAAAGAAGAAGCGCCAATTAGTCTAGTCTCGTGGGCAGGCTGAAATCCATTCAATGGAGCACAGGCAGAAGTAAATAAAACCCTTTGCTTTTACTGCAGCAAAAATATCTTATGCTGGTCTCAAATCCTGACTCGGCAAGTTTCACTCTGTCAGCCAATATACCCTAACTGTACTGACAAGTGCTTCAGCTATGGATCAGAACACAACACGGCTTCGTTTGTGCACGGTTAATGCCCCAAGGCTGGGCTGTTTGGCACGAGAAGGAATTGTTTTTAACTGTGTAAGTGCTGCAGCAGATCAACACCAATGATTCACAAGAATATTGTTCCATTTCCAGATGTCACACAGGCTCCACTGCGTTGTCACTCCCGGTGCAGTGCAATTCTAACACTGGGATCTGCAGAGCTGCCAAAGCAGGTGGTATGCACAGTAAATTTATCATGATTTAATTTAATGCTAAATTGCACCAAGTTCAGCAGCCATGCTAGGACAGTACCTGGAGAAGGTTTCTCAGCAAACTGGACCTATTGACAAGTGCACAGCACCAGAGGAATTAAAACACAGACACAATTGACTCCCCAATTCAAAAGCAATTTAGGTGTTTCAGTGCTACACTCCAGAGGTGAAATTATATTATTTGTGGAAATGTTAATGAAGGATAGAACAATTACAGATGCTGCACTTCTGCAGAGCCTTTCAGACCAGTATTTCAAAGCCATTCACAATCATGAGTTAAGGCTTCTCATCTCACACTGGGAAGTTCTAACCCCCATTTTCAGGTGGAGACTCAGAGAAGACACACAACTTGCCCAAGGCATTCCATACACTAGCGGGGTCGGGAATAACCCAGGAGTCCCAGCTCCCTGCCTCTTGCTTTACTGACGAGACCACGCTGGTCACTGCACTGCATCTGGATTCAATTTCTGACTCTGCCATCTGTAAAATGGGGATAATATTCCCTTCCCACCCATGTTTTGTCCGTCTTGCCTATTTGGATTACAGGCTCTTGAGGGCAGAGTCAGTCTCTTGCTATGTGTATGTACAGCCCCAAGAACAATGGGGCCCTGATCTCAGTTGGGGTTCTCTACACACTAGTGTATAGCAGATTTCTCCATTTCATCAGTAGTCAGATTGTGGCATTGCATTGGATAGGAACTGCCCTTTTCTTGTAAAAATAAATTCTCTCTGTTGTTCAGCTCTCCAAGCAGGTGACGAAATCGCCTTGTGGGCATTTCTCTTTAGAGGGAGACATTTAATAAAAGATCCTGGCTCGCGGCGCACGCTAACTGTTAATTGGCTTTTGCTTCCTTGCCATCTTGGAAAGTTCTTCTCTAAGATATGTGGTTTGGAAGCGAATGGAAAGACATCCCTGTAATTAAACCGCACTTGCCCTCAAACAGACAGCGGTGCTATATTATTGTGATAGTGCAGTGATAATAAAAGTGATACGGCTGGAAATAAGAACATAACATAAGAACATAAGAATGGCCGTACTGGGTCAGACCAACGGTTCATCCAGCCCAGTATCCTGTCTACTGACAGTGGCCAATGCCAGGTTCACTCACTCCAGGGCACCTAACAGGTAATGATCAAGTGATCTCTCTCCTGCTGTCCATCACCCCCCTCTGACAAACTGAGACTAGGGATATCATTTCTTACCCATCCTGGCTAATAGCCATTAATGGACTTAACCTCCAAGAATTTATCCAGTTCTCTTTTAAACCCTGTAATAGTCTTAGCCTTCACAGCCTCCTCAGGCAAGGAGTTCCACAGGTTGACTGTGCGCTGTGTGAAGAAGAACTTCCTTTTATTTGTTTTAAACCTGCTGCCCACTAATTTAATTGGGTGCCCCCTAGTTCTTATATTATGGGAACAAGTAAATAACTTTTTCTTATTCACTTTCTCCACACCACTCATAATTTTATAGACCTCTATCATATCCCCCCTTAGTCTCCTCTTTTCCAAGCTAAGAAGTCCTAGCCTCTTTAATCTCTCCTCATATGATTGAGCATTAAAACCAGTGGTCAGCACGAACACAAAAGGTCAGAATGCCTGAAGTGCTCAAACCTGTCAGCTCCTGCCCTTTGGACAGGAATTCTGGAACTTCTCAAAATCTGGCTGCAGGGGTCGAATCAAACTTCTTAACGTACAGTAAAACCTCCATTTAACAGACTAATTCGGGCGAGGGGGTGTCCGTTAAATCAAAAAGTCCGTTATTTAATAAAAAAAAACAAACTAGCTGTCGGAGCAGCAGCCCGCCAGACACAGGGTCGGGGTGGCAGCTCTGCAGCCCGCCCGCTGCCTGGACCCAGGTGGCAGCCGGGAGCCGTCAGCCAGCCCGCCCGGGTCCCGGCTGCAGTGGGGAACCGTCAGCCAGCCCGCCTACTGGCGGGACTCGGGCGGGAGCCGGCAGCCCGCGCGCTGCCGTGACCCGGACGGCAGCCGGGAGCCGGCAGCCAGTCTGCCAGAAATGGATCAGGAATGCATCAGCTTGCTCAGAAATTTTGTCCGTTGCATCCGAAGTCCGTTAAATCGAGGTCCGTTAAATCGAGGGTTTACTGTATGCAGTACGGCAGGGATGCCAACAGCTGCAGAGAGGTGGTGGGATCTTTTTTCAGCCCTGCAACAGACCTACTCGGTGACCTTGGGCAAGTCACTTCCCATCTCTGTGCCTTTGTTTCCCCTCCCATCTGTTGTCTTGTTTGTGTCAATCTCTGGGGAAGGGGCTCCCTCTCACTACATATTTGTACTGTGCCCATGGGCACTACATACAACTACATACAACTTGTCATGCACGCTCCTTTCCAAATGTACTTTGCCTCCTAGTATGAAATCACCACCAAGAGGCAACACAACTGCTGATAGTGGGGCGGAGGATGGATTTTAAACCCACTCCTGCAAAAAAAGAGAATAAAAATAAAATTATAAACCCTGGCAGAAATCAGGGGGTCGGGGCACATGACCCCACATTGTCTCTGCCACCACCTGTCCAAGAACTGCTAGAGAAATTGTGTTTCTCTCTGCTTTTCAGTTCCTTTGCGCATCTGACGGCACTTGGTGTGCACGGAGTTTCACTGCTGCCCTTTCAATCGGTTCCTCCAATTGGTGTGGTATTTCATAGGACAACAACAGACAGAAGTCCAGGGGGTGGGGGGAATCTGTAAAGCCACAAAAATCTGCAGAGGACTGACTCCCAGATGAGTGTGGGACCCCCAACTACTAAACTCCTTTAAAAAAACAAAAGGATGATGTCTCAAGGAGAGTGGAGAGTAAAGAGCTTGCAGCCCTATATTCCAGGGCCTGGCAGCCACACGTTTCTGCCCATCCTCAGCACTGCACAGCAAACTGTCTCTGGGACACAGCCAGCTAAAATACCCCGGGGACCTCCTGGCGAGTCTCGGTGGGCACTTGTTGCTCAGAAACATGGGTAGAATCCCCTGGGAGAATCCTAGGGACAGGGAGCTTCTGGCAGCCGCTCAACTGCAACTGCACTGCCAGGTGCTGCTACGATAAATACACCATTTAACTCCAGCTGGGCTGAAACCCTGTATTCAAAAGGAGGTTGGTTGTTTTCAATTAGAAAAAGCCCAAGTCCTCTCTGCTCCTGGCCTTGGGGTCGCTCCATTCAGATTATTTTTGTACAACAGCGGATATACAGGAATGGAGACTCTCCTTCTCAGGTCTGAGCGATGGCCCATCTGCTCTCTCCAAAGGACATCAGAGGAAAACACAAGAAACTCCAAGACAGATGCTTAAGGAACAACCTGCCTCTGGGATGTTTTCTCCTAACCACAGAGCAAGTGGCTGTCTTATAAATCCCCATGCTTCGGGGCATATCAATCATTTTATCCCATCTAGTGTTACTGTAATTATTATCCATGGGTCTGCCTAAGGAACAGAGAGAACTGAATTGATACTGGGACAACAGGCCCCAGTACGCAATAATGACTCCTGATCTCCACAGCCTCCTCCCAGGTCAAGATGGAGTCCTGGGACCTGCTGTCTCTGTACCAGCGAGGAGGGCAGCTGGAGGCTGCATTGTAGGACCTCAGGGACCGAGCTTTGACCACCTCAGATCTAGCAAAATCTTCCTTACTGCTTACCGAGGTGAGATTAATGTGAGTTTGCAGCCCTGGACATTCGAGTCAAGTACATCTTTCTAGAGCAGCATCCGTGCTCTAGATTCGCTCTGACTGCAGCAGCATGCACAAACGACTCTGCTCTGGCTTTAATTGGGATTTACCTTATGGAAAAAAAATGTACAAGACAAAAGAGGAAGGCTCTGGAACATCTACATTCCCTTGCCATGGTCAGATGGATCTTCCCAGCCAGCATCCCCCCCTTGGGAAGAAAATGCTTTAGGGTCATCATTTAGCAAGGCTTTTAAGAACCCTAAGCCCCCCCACCCCCACCCCCAAAGTTTGGCTGTCACTAGGGCTGTCCTGCTGCTACAACTCGGCAGCAGCTCCCCGGCATCTTTTTGCATAGTTCAAGCACCTGACATCAGGATGACTCAGAGACCAGAACTGAGAACTCTAGCATCACACATCTCAACTTCCCAAGGCCCAACACAGAACGCAATGTGTGACACAGACCCAAAACGAGAAACACAAAAGCAACTTAAAATGCTGCGTGATTCACCCCTTTGGCATAAACAACTCTGTCACCTCAGTCTCAAACGTCATTATTTCTGATGTAACAAAAAAACAAACAAACCCACCACCACCACAAATCCACAATACAAGTGAGTGCATGCTGAGTGTGTGTGGAACAGAGGTAACTTTTAGACTAGAAGGACTAATAGTCCTTGAAATGAGGAACATGCGAGCCCTATCCCCTGGCAAATTTCTGCCTCTCTGTTACAGACTGGTTACCAATTACCGAATGCTCAGCTGTGAGAAGTGACTCAGTAGCAGATGGAGAAGGGAAGCACAAGGTACAAGAAGCTCTGCTCAGATCATAAAAATCAGCTGGTTATTGAGGATCTGTTTCTATTATACACACACATTTTAAAAGAGAATGTTTCTGCTGCTTGAAGGAAGCCTAAGGAGGAAAAATACAAAAGAAAGTGGGTTTTCACTGTTAGGGCGATAAGTCTGTGTGCCCTACAGATACTGGTGTGGAAAGGAGAGAGCCAAGGAGAGGTTCTTAGGGGAAAATCTCGGCCTTTGCCTCAGGCCCCTTTGCAGCCCCTCATTTCACTCTACAATGCTCTGATTTCCTTAGTTTTAAAGGCCTCCAGTTTTAGACGTGTCCTGACTCTAAAATAGCCTCATTTCCCGTGTGTATTTAATATTTCGCTAAATTCATTTAAACTTAAGGAACTATAAATATCAAGACATCACTAAATTGCTGAGTATACTAGCTTCCCCCTCAGCAGCAGAAGTTTTAGATTACAGGGAATATAAAACAGGAGAGAGAATCAAACTAAACAAAAAAACAGCAAAACAGTCCTTAAAATTATTGTAACAGTGCTAACTAACATCTGCTACCATCAGCAATATAGCTTTGTTTCTTCAGTAAAACTTGCACAAACATATTGATTAATCAATTCTAATTGTTTCAGTATTGTTCTGCCAATCTTCCTACCCACGCACCTGCAAACAAGAAACTATATAAAAATCATCTTTCAAAATCAGCACTCTAGCATTTCAGATCCCAAATGTTCCCGTAGCTGCCCCAAGTTATGCAGAGTAAGCATGTTCTTAGGTCAATATGGTCAATCACACTATATTTTGTTTCCTATTAAACATAAGTTTTACAAAAATCAGACTGAACTCAACTTTTGGAGAAATAGTAAAGATGAGGTCCTTTCCTCTTGTAATTAATGATCACACGGCACTTCCCATTACTAACTGCATTGTCCGGGACAAATTCCACCTCAAGTAACTACGTTCTTCTGGTTTAAATTCCTCTCTCTCATTTGGATAGTGCCCTTCTTCACTTCCTGTCCCACGTTCTTGTGCATTGCGCTGCTGTACCCCCCCCCTCAGCACACCTCAGAGACACCCTTTACTGAATGCAGCTCTTAAACATCTCTTTCCTCTCTGCCCCTCTGAAGCTCTGCGTGCAGATTCTGTTAGAGCTGCACAGCAGAGGCATTTCTTGTTAACCAGTGAGGAGTCACAGCTTGCCAAGAAGTTAAAACCTTTTTGGATGCAAAGGCTTTGAATGCCTCAGTGTCAATGATCCATCTTTTAGCATAACTCTTGACACCTTCTCCATCCAAGGCTCATGCCTGAGGCTGCTGATTCATGCAGTGTCTAGCCCAGGGCATAAGAATATCGATCATACTCCAATAGCAAGCCCCGGGTCAGCCCCAAGAGAAGAACCTTAATGGAAGATGCAGCGGAGGTGGTCAGTTTCTTTGTCTTGAGACAGTATTTTTCATTTCAAAGTACTGTATGAGCATGCCAAGGAATAAACAACCTGCCTCAAGAAACCTCACCCTCAGTTTGCTTTGTGGCAGACAATGAGCCACTTGTGTACATGAACAGCAGCAGCAGACTCTACAAAAGCCATTCAAACACCAGGTGGAAGATGGGCAGACTCCATTTACACATCCACTGTATAGGTATTAGTCAACCATGAGATCCAGCCTCGCCAAAGCATCGAAAAGCCAGAGGAGTTCCCAGAGAGATGCAGAACGGAGGTAATAAAAAAAAATACCTTACGCCTCCTCTGCTTTGCCTGTTTTAACAATAAAGACGTGTTTGCTGGAGAACCCTCCAGCCCACACTCCCCTCTGCCCGAGACAAACTCCACGCTCTGTTAGAGCCACGGGCTAACATGATTTACCAAAATTTCTCTCTCTCTCTCTCTGAAGGGTCTAAGTTTCTGACAACAGACGAACCTTGCAGCATCCTATAATCTGCCACCCTATTATCCTGCTGCGGTCAGTTAGATAAACAGATGCCTTTCCGCTTGGGCGAACCTCCAAGTGGTAAAGAACCGTCCCGTAGCACTTGGTACAGCTCCATGAGAATCCCTGTACATGTACACATTAAATCCCTCAGTTCAAGGATCATGGGGATTCTGCATTTGACCCGCAGAAGGAGTTCTTACTGGGGTGCTGGGATTGGGTAGGCAACATAACTGGAAGAGCAGCACATATGGTTTTCTTCTGCAAATTATTTTAATTCCTGCCAACCCTCTTTTTTTTTTTAGCCTAGCAGACTTCAAGTTGATGGGGTCCCTTTAAACTTTGTTACTCATTACTTGTAAGAAAGTGGGTTTCAGGATTAGAAAAATCCAACATTCATCTTTGACACATACACTCAAGACACAATCAGCTTTTTTAAATACCAGAGATTGCTTTTTTAATCTACCTACAGAAAAATAACTAGCCACTATGGTTTGGCAAGGAGGTTTATAGCCAAGAGGTGAGTCGTAACAAAGATCTTTAAAGACAAACAGTCGGCATAATGTATTTCTTAAAAATTGAATCTAATTACTGTATCAGCCACAAAGTTAATGTGAATTACTGTTCCTGGTGATCTAATGTGGACACAATGTCACTACAAACATATGCAATCAAAACATGGAATAAAGGCACAGACAAGTGTATATACACTTCTGGAAGAGTCAGTAATATTTAATCAAATTGTGCAACAGAAGGAACAATGCTTACAATAAATAAATTCCTCTAACCACATGGAGCAATTCCCAAACACTGGTGTATTTCTTGGTGATTTCTATAAAGCCAATGTATTCTACTTCTTCTCACTCCATACGCTGTTAACAGTGAGAGCTTGAGGAATGATTGGTAGCCCTGAACAAGATGTGACTATAGAAATGTGAGACCACAGTCTTCCTGCTTCTAGAGTAGCTTGGAGTCACTTTTCCTCACATTTTTAGTAAGATAAAAGGATACAATTTGCCTGCAATTTTCTATATCTGCATTAAAATGTTTCATTAATTAATATGTTTTCACTACCATAGATAATTATAGTCTAGGGCGGGATGATTCCAGGGATTGATGAAACAGGATCCAAAGACATCCACTTGCAGTTTACTGGGTCAAACCCAGCCGCGAGTGGAGAATGTATCACGGAAAGAACAGGATTCACGTTCACAATTCAGAACTCTTCCCGCAGAACCGTTCAGAACCTATTCTGTCTTGTCCCAGCTTTAGTACATGTGGTGACACCAGTTCAGCAGCTGAATAAAATTAGACTGGCAGAAGAGACTGCCAAGCTCCATATCTCAGGATATCAAAGCTCTCACGCATCCTCTGTGAGATGAGCGGGCTCATGCCAGCCCACATCCTGGCAGCGGTGCCACAGCCCCAGAACAGCTGTTTTATTCAGAAATCATCCCCGGCAGAGCAGCCTCGCACGTTACAGGGAGAAAACAACCGTTCTTCGCCCAAGTTCGAGCCAGCATTTCTTCCACTAAAAACAGACTCAGCTCCTGGGCACGGGGAGTGAAGTTCTCTCCCCTTTAGAGGCGATCCTGACGCATCAGGCTTGAGACAGACTGGCAGGGCAGCGTGGGGGGAACTGGCACTGCCATTGCTTAAGTTGCACTTCTGTGGGTTAAAGACTTCACCTCTCCAGTGCGGTCACCGAAAATCACTCAGCCAAGCAAAGCTGGGCTTGCTCGGGACCCTCCTCTACCAATGGAGTCGTCTCCCAAACCCATGGGCGGCAGGTATCACAGGACCTCCCCAAACAGCCTGGTGTGGCCCTGCCCACCCTCCGCCTCCAGTCCCCCTCCTGCAGTTCCCGGTGCTCTGCCCTGGCCTATGCTGGCTGGGGCGGTAGCTGGCCGGATGGCCATGGGGAGTCGGGGCAGGTGGCACTGGGGCCAGGATGGCTGCCCAGCACTTGGACCGCACCACCCAGAGCTCGGGGGCCACCGCTGCTGTGCCGTTTGACTGCCGCAGTGGGGCTGCTCTGGGCTCCTGCAGGGGAGGGGGACAGATGGAGAGGGGAGGAGCCTCGGGGAGAAGGGCTCCAGCATCTCCCAGAGGCAGAGAAAGACACCAGCAGCAGGGAGGCAATGCGGAGGCGATGCTTGGGCGAGCAGAGAGCCGTACGGGCACGTCTTCATTCCCTAAGCAGCACTTCAACATCTACACTGCTATCTTTAGCAGTCTAGCAACATGCTGCAGCCCCACTGTTGGGACTAATTTATTCCCAGACTAAGGGACATGCAATTTATGTACCATACACACCGCTATAGAGCGTGTGCGGTGTAGACCTATTATAGGTATGATCACAGCAAAGTCTTGCTAACCAGTCAATAAGAAGAGAAAGTAAAGGTATTTCTTCTCTTTAAAACAAAAAACACATAACGAAAGTTTCTCTGGAAGAATAAAGTCTCATAGTTTAGCTCTCAACTGAAAGCCAAAATACAGAGAAGCATCAACCACCAAAGTATTTCTGGGGAGAGAGGAGAGCTTGTGGGAGTTAGGTTTATAGCTTGGGTTATACGGGTCACAACAGAATATCACAATAGTTTCTTCCTGGTTTGGAATCTATGAATCTAGGAGACAAACTAGCAATGTGTGTCATTTAAGCCTTTTCCAACCAGCCTTGTTGAATTCTGAGCACCTTTCTGGTTCCTAGTCACCTCTCAATGCTGAGTAGGTGTTAAATAAACACGTCTGGGTGAGCTGCCCGGGGCAGCATGGCAAAGACACTAGAATCATTTCAACCACAGGAAGAAGGCCCCAGTAAACTGAGTCAATCCTGCTGGTCACATTGAAATCAGAATCCTTCGCGGCTCCTGTAGAACAGACTGCAAAGAGCAGGAGCAACATCTTACACTGAAATGTATAAAATTATAAATAACAGATAATAAAAAAATAAATAGACTTTGTATCTATTTGATTGCTTCCAAACGCACCCCTCCAAAGCCTGTACTTACAAATGTTGATGTATACACTTGTTCACTACATCAATTATTTACTCCAGGCATTCCCTGACTTTAAGACTAAACTACAGATCACTCCTGATAACTCATCTTAAGCCTACCACTGATACTGCAAGCTGTTTGGGGCAGGAATCTTGTCTTTACATGTTTGCACAGAGCCCAGCACAATGGGGCCTTGATCCTGAATGGGCCACAATAATCCAGATATTTAACAACAAGAGTAATAACATTCACTGTGATGGAAGGGTTGTACTGGCAAAGTGTCAGACCCCCAGCTGCTCAATTACTTGATTCCCCTAATGGGTAAAGGGCGCATCGTGCTTTTAATTTCCTGAGCGCCTTCCTCTGCCTTGTCAGAGAAACAATGGCCTCACACACTATAAATAGCTTTAAAAATGTTCAGACATATAATACATTTTCCCTCCATTCACTGTGACATTTTTTGGCCTATGCATCACCCATTCCTAAGACCTTGAGCGAACTTTTCAACTTAATTAACGAATATAATTCTATCTGTAGATGAGGAACTGTGGAAGGCCCTCGCTTTAAGATTCAGTTGTATTGTAGTGAAACGCGGGCACTGCTGAAGACAGAAGAGCAGCGGCTGTCGGTAGCTGAAAGGGCAATGGAACGAGGTATGGTGGGAATCTCCATTCTGGATGACATCCCAAATGAAATGATCAGAGAATGCAGCACTGTGAAAGATATTGTTGTGGAAAGTAGACAGAACAAGATGCGATGGGCGGGTCCCACGGCTCGGTTCATGGACACAGGTGGACTGCAATCATTGCTGAGTGATACCCCCAAGAACAGAAAAGACCACTCAGCTGGCCTCCAAGAAGATGGGAAGACGACATTGTTAAACGTTTCGGATGAACGTGGAGAAGAAAGGCAAGAGCGCGAGAAAAATGGCAAACGTTGTGATTGGCGCAGTCTCAACGACAGCTAAGCCTGATGGATCCAGGTGTGATTATTTAACAGAGAGACTTAAATTAACACAGCATTAGGGATATGAGCTTAATTCCACAAACCACCATCACAAAAAGAGTTATAATTTTTACTGCAACCGTAACTCTGCCCCCTGGTGCGCTTGAGTTACAATGAGGGTCATCATAAAAATTAAACCTAGCACTGAGCAAAAGGAAGCAACTAAAAGGATAGTCACTGACCACTGTGTCACCTCATGCACTGCACACTTCCCAGAGCTATGAGCAACTGAGGCTGTTCAGCTCCGGCCTCACACGTGGTAAGAATCAGCAGGTACAAAACCAGTTAACTCCCGACCACCGGGAAAGGGGAGCGATCCTGAGAGAGGTGTGGGGAGCACACCTGAGAGAGGAGCTGTTTTGGGGGGTAGGGTGCAGAGAGGTCACCCCAGGGCCCACCAGTCCAGCCCGGGGAGACTCAGCCAGGGAGATGAAGTGTCCCTGTAGCGGGAATACAGCAGCCCTGACCCCGCAAGGGGGGGGGGGGGCACAGATCCCAGCCCGGGTACGGTGCAATGCCAGACGGAGCCGGCAGCTCGCGCAGCAGCTCCCCAGGCCCGCGGGTGCGGATCCCCCGCAACCCCCGTCCCGCGCTCGGCCCCGGGGCCGGCTCTATGGGGCGGGGACAGGACCTCAGCCCCACCCGCCCCCTCCCTATAGCCCCTGACACCCCCCCCCCCCCGCTGATACCACCCCCCCATCCCGGTACCGCCCCCCCGCGCTCCCCCCATCCCGGTTCCGCCCGCCCCGG
Source organism: Sternotherus odoratus (assembly GCA_032164245.1). Taxonomy (NCBI): domain Eukaryota; kingdom Metazoa; phylum Chordata; order Testudines; family Kinosternidae; genus Sternotherus; species Sternotherus odoratus. The sequence continues at coordinate 1,625,337 of JAVMKO010000018.1, forward strand.
CCCCCCGCGCTCCGCCCCCCCCCCCGCATCCCGGTACCAGCCCCCCAGCTGCTGCCCCGCCCCCCCATCCCGGTACCGGCCCCCAGCTGCTGCCCCGCCATCTCCGGTCCCCGGTCCCACGCACCTGGCAGCAGCTCTGCTCCCTCCGGTTCAGACCATCTTAGCCCTCGTGGGGGAGAAACCCCGCCCACCAGCCGCCCATTGGCCGCTTAGCCCTGCCGCTCACGCTCATGCAAATTAGGAGCGACTAGAACGGCGCTGATTGGATGCCGAGAGCCGCCTCCTGATTACGACACAGCGGAACAGAGAGGCCCCCGGCCCCGCGGGAATTTAGCGCCCCCTATGGCCGCTCTAGCGTCCCGCACTGTCTGGCATTGCCCCCCCCCCCCCGACCACCTGTATCCCCCCCCCGGGAACCCAGAGCCCCCCGCCTCCAGCCTGACCCCCCCAGCCCCAGCATCCTCCCAACTGGGACCCAGAGCCCCCCCCCCCGCATCTTCTCCGCCCGGGGACCCAGAGCCCCCCGCCCCCAGCATCCTCCCAACTGGGACCCAGAGCCGCCCCCCCCCCCCCCGCATCCTCCCCGCCCAGATCCCAGCCGTTCTCCGCCCTCCTGTCCCCGCCCCGCCCCGCCCCGCCCCGCTCACCCCGGCGCTGCCCGGCTCCCGCCCGGCTGTAGCAGAAGCAGAGATTGCCCCCCCCCCCCCCGGCGTCCCATCGCCCTAGTAACCTGATGCCAAGCTCAGGACCGAACCATCCTGGACTCGGGGCGCCCCGGGCCGGGCCTCCAGCGCGGGGCTGACGCTGCGGCGGGAGACGCGGCCCTGCCCCGGGACCCGGTCCCTCGGCCTGTGTCTGGCGCGGCGGGGAGGGGCAGGCGGCGGGGAGGGGCGGTAGGGGATTCACTCCCCCCCCCCGGGCCGGTGCAGTTGGTGCGGTCCGGGAAGATGGCAGCTGGCTACATTGTGGCAGGTAAAATGTGTCAGTTTCTCCGGTTTCCGTGCGGGGCCCGCCCGGCTCCCCCCGCACCCCCCGCACCCCCCGGGGCTGCTTCAACTGCCCGCGTCCCTGCTTCCCCCAGCACAGGCCGCACTGGAGACCCTGGGGCCGCACTGAGGGACCAGATAGCGACACGGGGCGGGGGAATAGGAGCCTAGATAAGAAAAAAACCCAAAATCGGGACTGTCCCTATAAAATCGGGACACCTGGTCACCCCCGGGCCGGATTCGCCTCTTGCCGACTCCGGATTGAAGCCGGTGTAACTGAAGAGCAGCGGGTTTGGGGTTACTCAATACATCACCAGACTAAAGACACCCGCAGGAGCGGGGAAAACATCCCTAAACAAACACCAAGTTCAGAGACCAGAGGTCACCTCGGTCCAGGCAGCCTAGGGAGTGATGGGGAGGTACAGCCACCTGGAGCACTAGCTACATGGGTGGATTCAAAATTTGTGCCCAGCTTGCTGAGCTTCAGAAAATTTGAATTGAACCTTGGGTAAGATTAGGGGTAAATTAGGTGAGATTAGGGTGGCAAATATGAAATCAGGTTGAGTTTTGCCTTTGCTTAAATTGTACTTTCAGGGGAGAATTGGCCTGAAATCGGGCAGATGAAAGTCAGTAAAGAAGGGCAAAGTATTTCACTTAGGAAGGAAAAATCAAACAGAAAATGGAGACTAACTGTCTGGGCAGTAGTACTGCAGAAAAGGCTGGGGGCTATAATGGATCACAAATTGAATATGAGCCAACAATGTGATGCAGTTGCAAAAAAAAAAAGGCTAATATAATTCTGTGGTGCATTGACAGGTCTGTTGTATGTAAGACTTGAGAGGTAATTATCCTTTTCTGTTCAGCATTGGTGAGGCCTCAACTGAAGTAGTGTGTCCGGTTCTGGGCACTACACTTAAAGAACGATGTGGACAAATTTGAGAGGGGGAACCTGATGACTAGTCTTCAGATACATTAAGGACTGTTAATAAAGAGGAGCGTGGTCAATTTTTCTTCATGTCCACTGATGGTAGGACAAGAAGTATTCGGCATAATCTGCAGCAAGGGAGATTTAGGTTAGATATTAGGAAAACCTGCGTAACTCTCAGGGTATTTAAGCTCTGGAACAGGCTTCCAAGTAGATTGTGGACTCCCCATCACTGAATATTTTTAAGAACAGGTTAGATCTGTCAGGGATGGTCTATGAATACTTGGTCCTGTCTCTCTCAAGGTCCCTTCCAGTCTATACTTCTATGATTCTATGATGCAAAGCATTGAGAGCTAAAATGAGGACAATACTTTAATGAACCCCCTGTGACTTACATCTCTGATTTTCCCACCTGTAGGTGGGGCTTTTTCTTTCCCAGTTAGGTTCATGGTGGCTCTTTAATACTAAAATGAGAGTGTAGGAGATTCAGAACTGGTAAGCAAAGCAATGCTTAACTTGAGAGTGGTGCCATTGATATCAGTGGAGGTCAACAATGAGTCCTTCTTATTTGGGACTGAAAACAGTTCAGCTGTTAATGTAGACAGCCTCAAACTGTTTCCAACACTTATTACAGAAATTGTGATAGATGCTATTAGTTGCATCTGCACAGGCAATTTTCTTGAATTTTCCTGCTGTTAGGTGGTGGTAGGAAGACGAGGATAGACCATACGCTGTCCTGTTAATGTCTGTGCTGTAAATCCACATTCAAAGAAAGATGACACAGCCAGGGTTGCCAACTCTCATAATTTTTCACAAGCCTCACAATATTTGATGTTTTTCAGAAAGCCCCAGATCCTAAATTATGTGATTACATGAAAAAGGCTTGAAATGCCTAAAAGCTATCCCCTTTCCTCACCCTCACCCCACATTTATTATTTTAAAAAACTCCTGATTGTTGATTTCTTGAGGTTGGCAATACTGCATCACAATCACTAAAATTTCAGTGGTCACTAGCAGCCTGTCTACCCGAGTGCTTTCACCATTGTTACCCAATCTATATGGGTGGGATTTAGGAAATTTGAATACAATTGCTTATGGAAGCAAGGCTTATCTGGAGTGAAGGCCCTAGAGCATATCTTCTGCCCAGGGTGTTAAACATGGATTGCTCATGTCTATGATAGCAGTCGAAATCTTAGCAATCCAGTTTCTGTGGGCTCAGTCAGGACTCGTTGACATCTAAAGCTGATATGCGCTAATTATACTCTTAGAGACCTCAGTCTCCAGGAAGAGTAAGTCACCCAGAAGAGTATTAACTATTCTTTTAAAATTACATTTAATCCTGCAGGAAACTGCCACTTTGGACATTTTTTGTTGTTGTACAGAGTCCCTCGTCCCTCGGTGAGGGTAAGCAATTTAAAAATAAAAATGTATTTATTATTATTTTTGACAGTCTGATCTTCTAGACTAGGATACCAGTAATGCTGTTCCCACCTGAACACATGGTAATCAGATGACTTTCAAAGGTACGTTCTTTTAATTTCTTTAAAGCTGCCTAACGTCACAATAATTCTTGTTAAATTAACCAAAAGTAGTCCCAGGAATCTACATTTCACAAGAGTTTCCAGAAGAGGAAGTTTGGAATGGAGATTTTTCTGAAAACACAATTCTCTTCTCAGGTGACTATATCTGGCAACAATTCTCTTGAGCCTTGTCTACACCATGGGGGTAAGTTGACCTAAGTTACGCAACATAGCTGGAGTTGATGTAGTTTAGGTCGACTTACTGCCATGTCTACACTGTGCTTGTGGATGGGAGACACTTTCCCGTTGACTTCCCTTACTCTTCTCGTTCCAGTGGAATACCAGAGTTGATGGGAGAGTGATCCGCAGTCAGTTTAGCGGGTCTTCACTAGAGCTGGCCCTGCTCAGCCCACTGCCGGCCTGGGGTTCCCTTCACCCAGGCCAGCAGCGGGCTGAGTGGAACCGGTGGCCAGGACCCCAGCTGGCAGCAGGGTGCCATTAAAAATCGGCTCGCGTGCCACCTTTGGCACCGTAAGTAGCCCCCCCACTGGTCCCCCTCACAATCCCGGCACAGAGAGCATGGTGGGAAGTCTCTGTAGCACATGCTGCTGTGGAGATTCTGGGCTGCTCTGGACTGTGGATCCTCCCATAAAGTAAAGCATCCCTGTGGCTGCTCGTTTACCCCACTGGCTGTTTTGATCTCTGGAGGAACCCAGAATCCCAAGGGTATTTTACAACCATTCTCCCAGCCCCGCGTTCCATCTTCTGTGACATGCCTCCAGGAGGTGCAGCACAGAATCTCAATGGTTGGTTCTGATGCTAGACTAGGGGGCAACCTCTCGGACCCCCTGTTCTGTCCCCACCCTCGGTATTCTTTCATGGGTGTGTGCTGAGCTCGACCCTCAATTCCTCAGCCATCAGTGATCAACCCATAAGGAATGGAGCGTCACCCAGTGTGCTTGAGTGACCTCTGACAGATGCTCACAGCTGTGCTGACTGGCTCCAGAGAGTCATGTCCAGCTCTCTGCATCTGGAAGTGAAAGACGGTTGCATTAACACAGAGCCTTTCAGGGTGGAGGATAAATAAATAAAACATTTTTAAAAATCATCTTATCATTTGGATAGTAAATCTGTGCTTTTTTAAGGCTTTGGAGTGTTCTCATGCCAGTTTTAAGAGAACAGGTTCCGAGCATGCGTTTTTTCTGAAATGAGTTTTATTTTCTAGATGAACATTTGCTGTAGCAGATGCCTAGAGGAAGAGGTGACCTTCTAAGCAGCAAGATGAGTGAATGGCAAAGGATTTTTGTGCAAAATCTGACTGTTCCTCCACACTCCCAAAGGAGACGACATCTCCCGAGGGAATCAATAGCATTTCAGTGTGTCCTGAAGTATGTTGAGGGGAATTTAATTAAGCAGGTAAAGAAATATTCTGTCTGCCTTGTGGGAGTGTAGCTCTCATCCTCTTCTCTTGTTGACATTTTTGGGGGGACTTTTGATATGAGAGAACAGCTCCGCTCTGGCCAACAGTCCAGGGTCTTCAGGGTAATACAATTGATTGCAAACACTTACACTCACACCACATTAAGGTGCAATGGATCTCCCTAGGTGCACCCCTTTGTGGGCTCTAGCCCTTGAAGACACAATCTCATCTCTACACCAACTGAATAACATAGCTTCAAGAGAAACAGATACTTAACATGAGTTATAGGCAATGTTCCCTCTAATTTTTGACAGGCTGGGTGTCCAAAACATTTCTTCTGTGCAAATTTTTGTGCATGCGGTGTTTCACTGTGTGCGCGGGGTTTAGGATCTGTGTGCGTGCTCACAGGTGCACAGCTTAGAGGGAACAGTGGTTATAGGACAGCTCTATCCCTCTTAATTCATAAGACCTTTGTGAGCAGCTGTGATGAAGTCAGTGGTACTTTCACCTGAGCAGGGGTAGTAGGACAAATACTTCAAAGTGAATGACTTTATGGTGTGTTTTCTCAGCAAGTGCATCCATATATTCGAGTTCACTGAGCTCTGGAAAGGAACTAGAGGTTTGTTCTCTTTATTTACCTCATCAGAAAAAATGCTCAGACATGCATTTGGATCAGTGGAACATAGTTTAGAAAGTCAAACTCTTAAAAAAATTCAAGAATCAGTGTTAGCATCACAACAAACTGTGTTTTCTCTCTTGTTCATATGCCATTTGGGTTTGGTTAAGACTCCGCTTTCCCCAAGCCAAGAGAAAACATAGGCGGAGAAAACCAGGAGAATTTTGGGTTCTGAAAGGTAGAAGAACTCTTGGTTAGTTGTAATTAACCAGAAAAAAACCACATGGTATTGTTTCTATTCCATGACTGGGTGAGCATCCAAGCACTTCTGACATGAATACGCACAAATCCAGTTTTGAGATTTGTACTCTGTAAAATTTTGTGCTAGTAAAACTGGATCCTGTCTCCTCCTTTTTAAAATCCCTCCTTAAAATGTATTTGTGCTGTGATGCCCCGAGGTCACTCCCATCTGGCATTGGTCAGGCAAATGATCAGCTAGGACTCCTGCTCACCTAACTCTTCATTTTCTTATCTCGGGCTCCTGTTCATCCGCACTGCGCTTGTCTGCCTGCCATGTAGATTGGAAGGAATCTGGGGAAGGCTCAGTTATTATTATGTGTCTGTACTGTGCCCAGCACACCGGAACCCTTCTCCTTGATTTGGGGTCCTAGAGGCTACTATATGACAAATAATAAATCGTAACAATAATTAGAAAAAAATGCAGAACAGACATGAATGTGACTGAATTCTTTTAAATTAGTGCTTCTCTGGAAAATGTTTTACATAATTTGCCCACTACTCACATATGTTAAACCAAGCGGATGCTTAAAATTTACATGCATAAAGGTTTGCTTGTCAGTCTTGGGATTTTTCACTACTGGGGAAAGAGTCACCTTCTGTTGTAGGATGACCTCAGCATCTGAGTTCATAGCTAGCTATTCCTGGGTGTATCAATACACAGCATCTTGGAGGGTGAGACTACCTGGCATAGAGACCACCTGCTTGTCTGAACATGAGGGCATGTTGATGGTTTAAACAGTTTGAGCTATTGGACTGTAACTGTCAGAAGATTATGTCCTGGTATTTCCTCTCCTTTTTGACTTCACCCAGAGCTATCCACTAACTACTGTGCTTAGCTATCCACTAACCAAAGTCCTTAATTTCCCAGACACATTTCAGTGCTGCTATGATCAGAAACTCTTAAAGTTCCTACTTAGGGTGTTTATTCTTGTATTCCAGAGAGTGCTAGAAGGCTTGTCAGAGGTTGAATACCAGCTCCGCCTGTCCCTCTTTGACATCACATATCGTCATTTCTTTGGAAGAACATGGAAAAGTGCCACAAGACCTCTCAAAGCTGTGGCAGGACAGCCAGCCAAAGTGGTTTTCAATGAGGTAGGACAAGAGCAGAGAACAGAGCTCATCTCAGAATGCCAACACCCATTGAGTGGACAGGGATATTTTCCTGGATGAACATAGGTATTTTGCTATATGAGATGCACGGTGTTTCAACCGTAAGGCAAGCAAAGAGTGACCCACTTAGCACAGCTCCAGTAATCCCTGTAAGTGGGGCATGACCCTCAGACCCTCAAAGGGCTCGTCTACTTGGTGGAGTAATGGTTACTGCAGGAATGTGATGTCTAAAGCATGCTAATGTGTTGTGCTGGAATTGATCTGTGTAGATCCTGCTGGTATGTGCTTAATGTTCCATAGTGTGCTTTAATGGAGAGCTGTAAGAGCACTACGCTAAGTAAAAATCACACGTTACTCCACGGTATAGACAAGACCTAACTCAGTTCAGCCCCGTCCACTTGCAAAGGGAAGATGCCCTTTTGGTTCACATGGTGGAACCCGTTTGCATGTCAGGTACTGTGATGTGCAAAAGATCTGGTGCTGTGATGATCACATTGGATAGAGGCCAGTGCAGGTACAATTGCTTTGCAAGAGCAACCATGTGTTTCACAGAGTGAGCCTGACTTTGCTGTCCTGGGCTGGTTTATTTACACACTAATATAGACAGACAAAAGAGATTGAGGAGCCCATTCAAGAGTCAAGTGAACAGTGAAACAATAAGTTTAATCAGCCATGGAGATAAATACCTGACATACAAGTGATGTAAAGAATTCAAACATACAGGCATCCGGCCCATTTCATACTGCAGATAAAATACCATGCGTACCAATGGACTTGCATAAATAATAAGTAATAATTATGTATCAAAGGCTCTTATGCTCCTGAATGTTAGAATGTAAAAGGGTTTTTTCTGTCATAAATCATGCAGACATCCCTTGATATTGTAACCTCAGAGAGCTCCTCTAAATAGTGACATAAATCTGATGGATGCCCTTGAGACAGTAAAGGAAGAGCTGTTCACTTCAGAACATAAACCCTGCGTGTTTTTACAGATACTATAATAAACTGTTAATCACCTGCTTCATCCTCCTGTGCACCCTGAGCTTTCTCTGCATGTGCAGGAGATTCTGTCAGCCACGCACAACTCTTGCCTCCCTGACTTTATATAAAGAAAGGTGGATTTGTTAAAGATTTACCAAACATTCCACTTTACATGGTGAAGTGCGGGAGCCAACCGGGTCAGAGGTGAGGCTCATACATCCATTTTTGTAACCATTTTACAGCTATATCGGAAAATGAATGATTGTTTGGTTATTTCATTTACCAAAGGCAATTGAAGCAGATATTTATGAAGTCATTGGAAGCTGAAATATCTCCACTTCAACAGGTTAATCATTAATATTTGAAGGATTTTCTTGCCATTTTGTATTAGGAGGAGAACAACATCAGACAGACATTTAAATTGTTTTATTTAACTAAAACAACAACATTATGTATTCTGGATGTTTTTCTTTAACAGCAAACATATAATATTTTAACAAAACAAGCATATGAATTTTTGAATTTAAACATTCAAGTTTTTAAAAATCAGGTTTGTTTTTGTTAAAATTATTTTTAACTAAAATAGTTAAATATTAAAAAAACCAAGCCAAAATTAAATAGACTGTGTTAGCCAGGTCAACGTGAGAAACTTAAAGTATTGGCTTCTGCAGCAAATTCAGTCATCATTTTCCTGTTTGTTCACAATCTGGAAAAGAAAAACAAGCTTTGTTGTTTTTTCAGGTCCCAAACGATTTCTCAGTTTGGATTGAAATTGGTCCAAAGGAAGAAAATGTTCTTTCGACACTAGCAGAAGAAGCTATTGCTGTTAAAAGTGAGATTGTCACTTTAACAGTCTCTGAATCCAAGTGCTTAAGTGACTTCCACCAGTTCAGTGCTGATTGGTGGGGCCTGCTGATGGGCAGGAGGTACTGGGGTGAGGGCGAGGTTCTGGTAGGGGGGCACCCACCCTTTTTTCCCCATAGGTGCTCCAGCCCAGGAGCATCCACGGAGTTGGCACCTACGTATCTGAGTTCCTTCAGAACTCCTGGGTGACTACCGTCCAGTCCTAGTTCCTTGTTGCTATTTAATTCCTCAATTTGTTCCAAACCCTCCTCTATTGACACCTCAATCTGGGACAGTTCCTCATATTTGTGTCCTATCAAAGAGTGGGTCAGATGTGGGGATCTGCCCCACATCCTCTGCAGTGAAGACTTATGCAAAGAATTCATTTATATATCCAATGACAGGGCCCCTTCTCTCATCAGTCCTAGCTGCTTCTAATAATTTTTCTTTCCCTGTCTGGATCTTTTCTATTTTTTTTTCTGTGCTTTTGAAATGAGACAACCAGGTTGAATTTTATCTGCTCTCAGTTAATCCTACAAGCTGCATGTGCTGCTGTTTGCATAGGCCAAGAACTTCTCCATTTCAATGCAGGGTTTTTGATCAAAACCTCACTTAAAATAAACAAAGAAGGAAATTTTTAACAAGCGTAAGCTATTTTCTGACCAAGAGATTATATCCAGCCTCAGTCGATGCAAAAGTGCTTCCATCCCCCATGGTGTCCCGAGGTTACTGACCAAACGAATGCTTTCCTGGAACAGTACAGTTCAGAGCAGCTGTTTTTGTGGAGACATTTACCGAAGTAGCTTTAAAATAAGATGATTGGTTAGTCATATAACAATGTGACTGTTTTGAGTTACATATTTTAATAATGTGACTCTTTTGTACTTTCTGTTATGAAATGTGACTGTTTCTGGTAATTTTCTTGCTCCAAGGGGGCACCACTCCACAGTGTAGGGTGTGTATATATACACAGTGGATAAACATGGGTTAGGTCAGATTCTTTTAAAGTAATAGTGGGGAGAACACTAGAAAATATATGGCAAAATCCTTCCCTTGATTTTAGATGGGATGTAATCAACTTTCTTGCTGCTCATTTCTGTGACTCATTTATGCACATTTAGTGTCTGATGCAATCCCGCTGAAACCACGTGTTTGTTATGCTGGGAATTTGCTGTTCAGAGGTGCTGATCCCACACAGCTGTAGCTGCAAAGGCAGTGGGAGCTCTGGGTGCTCAGCACTTCTGAAAACCAGGCCCTAATTGTTTGCAGATTCTGGTGTCTTCTGTCATGCATATTTTCCCTATTCAAGCGTCGGGGGGGGGGGCTGTTCATTTTTCACCATTTGGCTGCCTTTCATTCTTCTAAATATGCACTCTATACATCTAGAACAATAACAATTCTTACAAATGAAGTGTTGGATATGGCTGTGATTTGTCTCAGATGTCTCATTAGGGTACAATTATGTCTCTATTACATCAAATCGATTTGCATTTCAGTGCAAAACCCACACTTTTTGTTAATCCTGATATTGGGTAATGGGCATAGTTCATGATTAGATAGACAAAGTGGGTGAGGTAATATCTTTTATTGGACCAATTTCAAAAGTTGGTCCAATAAAAGATATTATCTTTCCCACCTTGCCTCTATATCCTGGTACCCACAGGGCTACAACAACAATACTGCATAGTTAATAATTTCCAGTTTTGTCTTGTGTTATGTTAGAGATCAGACAGCAGAGGGCAGTGCTACTTTAGGAATAAAAATGAATTAGAAAGTAAATTAACAACATCCTTCAAGCATAGCAGTTTCCTCTCATTACCTTGACATTTGTAATTCATAAAGCCAGTTTTTTTTACAAGTTTAATCAACTAAAGAGAATTTTCCCCGCTTATATATTAGATAAAAAATTGGCAAATTCCTTAGGGCAGACTTTTAGAGACACAACTGGCATAGCAACCTGAGTATCTGACTTGGAGTAATTGACATGTTTGTACAAATATGAAAGCCACGGAGAAGAGACACCTGTTTGTTATAGGCACTGATCTGAGATGAGATTTGGAATCCTTTTCCCTGATGTGGCTAATTATGTTTGTTTTCCAGTTCTAATGGTAAATATTGCCCAGGGTGCAATTTCACATAGATTAAAGACGCTAACTTCCTTTATTTAAAAGAGTGTTTCAGCAGCATTAGATTTAGCTGTGTTATTGGCATATACGTTACTTCCCAGGCTGTTTGAATAATGAATCATCTTAATTTCTTGATTTTTTAAAAATTTAAAAATATACCAGTAAGTCAAACATAATGCACACATAGAGATAAACACTAGCATTTCATGCACTAGCAAATTCAGGGTACATTTTCTCTTAGTTTATAGCCTTCAGGTGTTTCCAAAATTGCATTTATGAATTCTAGGTTGGTATGTATGTGCGCTTTATATGATTAATTAATTAAATTTTAGGACCTTCCTTATATTAGAGTGGTGGATTTCACAACCATAAAGTTGCATTAAAATTATTTTGCATTTAAGTTTTCCCCAAAGCATTAAGTAAACTATATTACACATCCTATATACTTTATAGTATGTACTTATAATGCATAAGTGGTACGTGAACTCTTACATTGTTAGGAATAAGCTACATTAAACCACAGTTGGAAATGCTACCTAGTTGCCACGTGACCTAGTTAACATCATGGCTAACACCTTGCATTTCGGAATTACCTGACTTTTAAGTGCCTGATTTCACAATCTCATTGTTGAATTCATGCCCCATTGATTTAGTTAATATTGCATTTAATTTCCCAGGTTTTTAAGCAGGGAAAAAAGGACAAATCTGGCTTCAGGCTATTCTCTATCCATGGTTTACATACTTTTATGTGCATCTGGATTTGGGGAAGAAGGCTAGAAAGTCACTGACAGTAACATTGAAATTGTGGGCCTGGAGGGTAGTGGAGGTGTCAGTAGTGATAAAGGCAGGAAAAGAGGAGGGTGTTTTGGACGAAAGATGGAGCAGATCCTCACCTCCAGTACATTATCAGAACTCCAGTGACATGGATGTTTACACCAACTGAGGATCTGCCGCAAGGAGTTCGGATGACATAATGGCATGACCATCCCAGGGGTAACTCCACGGACTGCAAGGGATTTACCCACAGGGTTAACTCCCTTTCTTATGGATAAGGCCATACAGTCCCAGTGACCTCAGGAGAACTGTGAATGGATGCAGGGGCCACCTTCTCTGTTCTCTCTCCAGTACCAGGTTCGTAGACAGCAGTGGGATCCACACCAGTGGAGAGCCAGGAGAGCCTGGACCGGCTGGAAGGGGGGAGGCTGGGGGCACATCAGTAGATCTGTCTGTCATCACACGATCGGGGATAAGGGCAGCTAAGGGGCAAGGGCAGAGGGATAGAAGGAGGGAGCCCAGGAGAGGGACTGGTGAGAGGAGGAGTTGTTGGAGATGCTAAAGCAGTGACTACGGAGGCAGGAGGAGACCAGAGAGAAGTAGAGGGGTCTCAGGGTCACTATCCTCCTGTGAATTCCAATGTGTGGACTTAATCCAGCACAGAATAGAGACTCCCATTGTAGAACACAGCTCGCTCATCCTGAGACCTTCAGTCTTGGGCTCCCATTTGGCCCCTTTGCCCCTCTCCTCACTGCCTTTAACAGCTGTGAAACTGCAGGCCGAGGAGAGTCCTCTCTCAGTGCCTGCTAACCCCTGACCCATGGGGCTAGCGCATTATAAAGGAGGGGAAGAAAATGAAGGTTGTTTGGGAAGCTGAACAAGTTGCCCATTGCTTTTAGCAACTGCTGCGACTTTGAGCTTATGTAGCCGTCTGGATATTGCTCTGATCTCCTGCTGAAGAGAAATCTCCAAGGTGCATTTCCCTGTCATCAGTAGCAGATTCAGCACGTGTTGGGGTTTTTGGTAAGCTGTATTGAAGCCTGGGACAAAGAGCAGGGCTCAGATGTAGGAGCAAAGGAGTGTTGCAAAACAAACACTAGGAAAGGGAAAGGCTTCTGTGCTGTTGACATAGGGTTCGATATGTCACTAGGTTATTTTGATACTGTTTGCCTTGGAAAGAAGTGGTTTGCTTCTTAAATTGCATCTTTATTCATAAACAGGAGCAGGGCTAATGATTCATACAAGGCGAGGTGAGCTGACACCTGGCATTCAAGAGGTCAGAAACGTCTACAAGGAGGTTAGCTGAAGATTTCTGAACATCTCAGAGAAAGCATGTCATCTGGTGCATACTTTAGATTATGCTAGTCCTGATGAAAATTGAAAGCCTGGTACAAGTGCTAAATGACCTGTGTGTGTGTAAGATGAAAGCATTAGGATAGAGTGTGTTTAAATAATTTATAAATGTGTTTACCCCATCATGGAGTATAACAGTCAAATATAGAAAAGCAATGATGGTAAAGTGAATTAAAATATCATCTATTCTGTCACAAGAACAAATCCCTTACAGATAATTTGCTGAGCCTGATTTGAATTTTCTAATCACATAATTCTAACGGATGAATACAAATTTCATATATCTGGGTTTATTTAAGAATTCCCCCCCAGGAGAACTCATCAGCCCTTGTTTATAACTATTGCTAAGCTGTCTCAGTAAACAATTACAATTTTGTTCACTTTCTGGAAGTATATTTTAGCTACAAACAATTAAAGTGCTGGTATAAAGCTGTGCACAAACTGAAGCCATCTTCTGGATGGGGGATACAGTTCTGAACTGTGTGAACTACATGCAGTTTCCGGTTGACATTACAAATGCAATGAGGTACAACTACTTACTGAAATAAACAAACACAAGTGATGTTTAATTTGTATCTAGGGCAATAGCAGGGGACCCGATCTGCAGCGCAGGGAAGTTCAATTCACTTCCATTGTATCAGACCCATTGTGCATATATTTGAGAACTGTACTCATTTTATCTCCCCTCTAGGGATTCAGGGCCTGATTCTCCTAGGTACTGCTTTTGCTTGCAGTGGAGTGACGTCTGATTTACACTGGAATAAACAAGAGGACAATAAGGCCCTCAGTTCCCACACTATAAATTCTGAACTCTTGACAATGGGAGATAATGTCTCCCTCTGGCAATTTATTAACCAAAGAACTGGGCATAGCTTAGTTCTCTACAAGAACATGCAAAAGGAGGGAAAAAAGTGCTCCAGAGAGTTAAAGTGTGATGATCTCAAGGTGACCCCTAATTGGGAAGATTATTGTTATTTTATAGCAGAGTTTAAGGGAGAGGAATTTGTTAGGAAAACTTTTATGAGCATTTAAGGAGACAATGGTAAACTTAGTTTTATAACCGATCCACGTTAACATTCTTTGTAAGCCAAAACATAATTCTCTCTCGGTCCAGCCACCTGTCAGCAGTTAGTGGTCATTATTTCATCATTTTGCAATAAAAGTTAATAGAATAATGATTTATCTCCCTGGGATCATGTTTTAATGTCTTTCTCTGTTATCCCTTCCTGACACTCTGTGATTACTGTAGCTGTTTTCTCTTTGACACCATGATAATGACTGTTTAATAGAAGGATTAGCCTGGCTTTCAGTCATGTCCCTGGCAGACATCCCCCTTCTGTCTCGCCCCCATACTCCTAGGTCCATATCTTACTGTTGATCCTAATGGACAACTCTCTTTCACATCAGTGCAGGTGAAGGTCATGATTGGCCTTACATTTTTCCAGTCACTTTGCTTTTCTAGCCTAGAGCTCACAATGGTATCTTCAGGTCAATTGAAACCTTTGAACCATACTTTTATGGAGTTTTCAGCTTAAGAATAACTGTTCCTTATTGTTTGGGAAACTGGGCCACTTTAACAATGCTGTTTGTTCTCAGGATTTGTGACATTTTCTAGCTTTAGTCCTAAACGTTTCAATTTAAGTTGGGGAAACATAACTTGTAACAGGACAGAAGCAAGGTTGAGCCTAGGTGCCGTCCCCATGTGGCATTGCGCTCACGTTAGCTGAATTCTGCAGGACAGCAGTGCACAAATCACTTCTCCCCTGGAACATATTAGTGTTGTGCAGACGTGGTGGCGCCATTCTTGTAACCTGCAAGCGGGGCCCTTCCTCCAGTTTAGGAGAGTGCTCACCTAAGGAGGGAAATTCAAGCTCTGCTGGATCTTTGACAGCTGAAGGGACTTTCATCTGGGATACTTTCCCCTCTCCCCACTGAGAATGAGCCCTGGCTTCCAGCAGCCCTAATAGCTCCTCCAAGGCACTTAAGGAGGAGTGTAATGAGAAGCTAAATACAAGACTGTATAGAGCCTTTAAAAGTAGAGACCAGTACTGGTCTTATCAGCCATTGCAGCGTGTGGGTGGCGTATGGTATGATGTGATCCCAGCAGGCTCCTGTCTGTTGAACCAACTAGTTTCTGGATGACCTGCAGGGTCCTTCTCTAGACAGAGCATATTTGCAATAGTCCAGCCTCGAGGTTAAATGATAACAGAGCGCAGATTTCTCTCGCACTCCCAGCTCTTAGGCTAATTTTTTGTAGGAGGGAATCAACCTAACCTGAAGGTTGGATTTCTTTTATTACGATGGCACCCAAAAAGTGCTAGGCATGGCGCAGACAGAAGAAGGCAAAGTCCCATTGGTAAACGGGCCCCAAAATCTCAACACTGTCTAGTAGGATCCCTTTAAAAATATTCCCTAGTGGGAGATGAAAGATTCCTGTTCGTTACTCTCCCAGACCCCAGGGATCATTTGCAATGGAGCTTCCATCTGTTCCTACTGGAGATTATTCTGCAGACTGCTACATTTCACTGCCTGGACATTTTTCTGGATGTTCATTTTGAATATTCCTGGACCTTACTCTCCCACTGTCACATACGTTCAGCTGCTCCTAGCTGCTCCACCCAGGTCTAAAATCTGCCATGTTCTTCCTCTCCCCTCTCCCGCAGGTCGTTTATTTTCACACATCTTTAAACCACCCCAGCATCATTGCAGTGGCGGAAGTGGTGGCTGCAGCCAAGAAGCGAGAGGGGACCCACCAGGATCTGTCTTGTGGGTTTGGAATTCTGCCCCTGTTCAACAGCAAGTCAGAACCAACCGACGTGGCCACCAAGGACAGAGGGTAGGTGTTGCCGGCCAGGGACCTGGAGATCCTGCTTCACCACAGACTGCCTGTGTGAACGTGGGGAAGTCATTTTGTCTCTCTGTGCCTCAGTTTTCCCATCTATAAAATGCGGATAACCAGAGGATATGAGGATACACCAGTCATGGGGGTCATATACGTCCTTTAAACAGGTTTATGGTTGATCATTTTCCACTCTTGGCTACATATATGAAGACTGCATGGACTACAGCTGCCCTGGCTGCTTGTGGCTGGGCCTTTATTCACCTCAACTGACAGGCCTGAGGCGGCAGGTTGGGTGAGGGCAGCTGCCGGTTTGTAACCCAGCAAGCGATGCCTGGCGTGTGTACGGAGTTCACAGCTGTGACCCAGCTGAGCTCCCCTTTCCAGGGCCAGAGGGAGGCAGCTCCTTCTCCCTTTAAGCTGTGCTTCTTGAAACCCGGCCGTCTGTAAGCTGAGTTCACACCTGGGAAGGGGAGTGCCACCCCACCCAACACTTGGGGCATGGGAGACATAAATAACCAAAAATAGAGCAGCTCAGCTGCCCACCATCCTCGCCAGCCTGGGGAAAGAGGAGACACTCTCCCCCCAGACCTGCTTCCTCCTCCTTCGGTATCCCCCACCACGGGACAGGACAGGCTCTCTGAACCCCTTCCAGGCGGCGGCTTCGCTTTGTCACGCTGACATGGTCAGGCTCACTGTGAATACCCCCTGGGCATCCTGCCTCCCCACCAGCTGGGGAAGCTTCGCAAAACAGGGAGGTTTTCATGGGAATATCTGTTTGCTCCCTGGGGAATCGACCTGAAGCAAAGCACCTGGCATCTCAGTCACCTGCCCTCCTCTCCCACTCAGGGCTCCAAGGAGAGCGGTCTGCTGGCAGAGAGTTCGCGGGTGTATTGATCAACAGAACCGTTGTGGGAAATCCATTTTGGAATGTCACCATCTAACCCGCCATGTTTGTGTCCTCTTTAAATCTAGGCTCAGGCTTTACCATGGGACACCACGAGCACTCCTGCACCCCCTCCTCCAGGACCCCATAGAACGTAAGTGCGTATAGAATGACTTACTACTTTATTTCCGTCCCGGGCTGGTCAGGAATACGTCTGTGTATCTGTTTGCTCAGTGTAGCGTAGGCTGTTTCATTGAGCAAGCTTTCGGCTGCGCAGGTTCTCCCCCAAAATGGATCAGAAGAAAAGCCCAGAAGACAAGGGTGCTGGATGGTGGCTGTGAAATGCCCCCGGGTGGTGTACCAGGCTGTTCGAGGTCATGGCTATGGGGGTTGGCAGCACCCCAAGGCTCTTTGCTGAGTGCGCCAGTAGCCCCAGCTATGACAATGCGCTCAGCAACATTGTTAACGGCTGTCGTTCATGCAGGGGCCCGTTGCTGGGGTGTCAGGAGAAAAGGGGCTTAATTCCTGCTGCCTTGATCAAATCCCATCCCATGACAGCATGTCCCCTAGCTAGGCCCTGATCCTGCAGAGACTTCCAAACCGACTCCACTTAGCACCAGCGAATTGTCCTGTTGGCTCTGCCTGATGTGAATCGAGTTAACCGTGGACGTGAGTCTCTGCAGGGTTTGTAAGCTCTTTGGGGCGTGGAGTCCGCATTTAGGGTCTTGTACAGCACAGTCCGTTCTCAGCAACCAAATAATCTCCAACCTACTGCGGAAGGCAGAATGAGCCCAGAGCTCAGTGTATAAAACAATCTGCCCACCAATCCCTCACCCAGCTTTTAAGAGGTTTCTAGGTATTTTGCCTGGCAGTGAGTCTGTATCTAGCTTGGTGCATCCCTCTGCCATGCAGTCACCTCTAGTCTGCAGGTTTGCGTTTTCTAGTCTGCAATGGAGGATTCCCCAGACATGTCTTAATCCTGCACCACAGAGGCTCCAATGAGGCCTGGTCAGTCGAGCTGACCTACAGAGCTCCTGTTTCATCCCCCTGTTGAGTGTGCCACATCCAGGGGCATAAGAGAGGGAGCCCAGGGGTTGAATCTCTCTCTCCTCTGGCAGTGGGCAGCCCGCTGTGGAGACGCTGACGTGAGTCACCCCAGCATTTAAGTTAGAGAGAACCGGACTGAAAACATGGATAGCCGGAGCGAAGCAGAAACCTGTTGTGAAGGAAGAAGAGGGGATTCTTTTTCCTTTGCCTGGGAAATGGACTCACAAGTAGGGTGACCAGATGTCCCGATTTTATAAGGACAGTCCCGATTTTTAGGTCTTTTTCCTAGATAGGTTCCTATTACCCTTCCACCCCCATCCCGATTTTTCACACTTGCTGTCTGGTCACCCTACTCACAACCTGTCCTTTCTAGTGCCAAATGTCCTGCCTAAGTGGAGGCGAGTGGTGCCGATAGTTCTGTGTCCCCTTGGGGGTATATCTAATTCCCACTCCTGTAAAAGATAGGGCTAGATGACCCTAGCAGAGCTCAGTGCTCAGCGAACTGGCTCAGTCAGACCCAGACTGTACCGTCAGGGAGAGGAGAAAGATGGACAATGGATGGAAAAAGTTTCCTCTGTGGATATCGGCAAGAAAACCTGACATAGCAGTTAAACACAAATGGGCTTCAATTATTTATATATATGTATTGATTGAACATGGCCCACAGAGCAGGAAAAGTGCATTATAAAATATTAACTATAAGAGCAAGCTGCCTTGCAAAGCATGTAACAAGGACCTCGTCTTCCCGAACATGCCTAGCTCTTGTCCCTTTGTGCACTGTCTTCCTGAAGGTCGGTACTGAATTTGCTAGATGAACTGTAGCAAAGCTGGGTGGTGGTCGATTGCCCTGAGATTCCTTTGGATTGTTCCAGAAGAGAAAGCAGGAAGGAGACTCAGTTGTACTTTCACCAGTTTTGCTTTTAAAAACCATTTTTTTCACAAGCTCTCCAGTGCCCTGTATCCTTCCAGCAGGCTCTTTTCCTGTTTCAGAGATGAAGTGCCCATTAGAGTCAGTAGAAGAATTTACATTATATTTCCTAGTGTGCTAGTCAGATACATGCTTTCCTGTTTCAAATATCAGGGATGTATGGGGGTTTTCAGTACTAGGATATTAATGATGACAGTGTGACTCCAATATCTGCTGCAAGAAACTGGGGAAAACGTGGGCACAATCAGAACAGGTTAAACCTGGAGCAATTTTGAAGAACCTTGTTTGGTAGGTTTTTATTTTGCAGATTCAAACTTGGGAGGGGCTTGGTTCTTGGACCTATTTAACGGAACTCGCACAGACTGTCAAAATGCAGGGAGCCAGTGTGGATCTGAATTACACGGCTATGGTTTTGTCCCACCTCTAAAACAGACCATTCAGAGAAACATACTGAGCAGTTTTAGCAAATTTTGAGTAACTTATTCTACAGTTTGCTCAAAGGAAATGGGCAAGGGGTTGGGATTAAAGTGGCTTTCAAAAGCAGAATATAATGGAAACAAAACTTAGCAGCTCACGCTTGGTTACTGTTCCACAAAGCTTTGTCAGATTTGTTTTTCTGAGTTAGAAGCTAGGTAGCTAGGAAGGTCATTTCTAGAGATTGTTTCTTTCCTAGCAAGAAAAACAACACTCACCGTACTAGAAAACAAAGCAAATACATGTCAACTAATGCAGGGGGAGCCTCAGTGGTAAGTGGCAGAACTAGGTGTTGTGGTTGCCTAGTGACGCTGGTCAGTAACCATGTCTGAAAAACAGTGAACAACTAGTTCAGCTGTGACGGCCCATTGGAACGTTGTCTGCTGGCTGTGTATTGAACCCTTCCACGGAGAAGGAGGCTTCTGTTTATTGCAGTTTAGGAGGAATAACCTGTGTGTGGGTACTGTTCCTTTCCAAGTGCTCAGGATCCCAACCACGAGAGGCAGTTATAATGTACCACCTAGGCAGAGTTAGTTCAGCGGAGTCCAACAGAAATTCGATGCTAGCCACACTTGCGATTTTGAATTTTTCTTATTAGCCACATTATAAAAAAGCCACATGCATTAGCCGCAGTTCAATAGCCTATTAGCCACATGTAGCTGGTGGCGAACGTATTGGACCCACTGTTAGTTTATTTTTTACAGAAAGCACTCTAGTTTTTCCGGCTTGCATGGGGGCTGTTGTAATGTTCAGTGAGAGAAGCCATAAGTAGCAAATACCTCTCAGCAGCTTGAAAAGAGAGACCATTGGGAAAATGCTTGGGAGATGCTTGGGAGACTATTGGGAGATGCTTGGTATCCAGATGTGTACCACTGATTCCTGCATTTCTGTTCCAGAGAGGAAACCAAACCTTCAGCACAATGTGTTCCCAGCAGAGCGCACCACTCATGACACACAGATGTGCAGCAGAAAGATAGAAGGGTCGCCCTTCTGAATGCATGCAGTGAAATGGAAGGAGATGCAGCCAGTTTCACTATTTTCATCTCATGCAAGAGGGAGCAAAGTTGGCACAAGAAGTGTAGTGAAGTTCAGTTAAAAACAAATGTCCCATGGAGCCTTTGCCAGTGGTTGTGGATTAAGATTTTGCCTTTCACTGTGAACTAAAATGGCACAGAAATATCCTAATGCACCCCACATAAGCTGTGCAGGCCCTATTATTTTCTGAATGGGACTCAGATGCTGGTCTTTTGAAGATATGTCTTGATGGGGACTTGAATAGAACACACAAGATTAAGGCGCAACCTAAACAAGAGCATTTAGTTGCAGTGCTATTGAAGAAGGGATGGCTTTTCTTACTTCTTCACAGCTGAGTGAGAGTAGATCCAAGTCATCTTAAATTGCTTAATCATAATCTTCCAGAGCCTGGGCATTGTTTTCACTTACCCTGAAGTTGCAGTGTGAGGATTTGTAAGCCCATAACTCTTAACAGCCTGAAAAGACTGCCTATTCATTAATGAAGAAAACAGACTTTCTAAAAACAGCTTTTACATTGCTGATTAAGTGGGAATGTATTGATACCGTCATACAATAGTGCTGCCAGTTGGAGAAGCTGATTGAAAGTCTGTCTCTCTGTGTTTTCAGATATTTCATAATGTTTCCCCTTGTTTAGAGAATAAATACATGACGGTGATAGAGAACACTCATCTTCAGTACACCTTACGGCCACACCCAGCCCTCGAGACCATAGATCACCTCCTCCCTGAGAATATGCTGGTGTCTGGGCTGCAGAAAATTCCTGGCTTGCTGCTGACACGTGGAGAAACAAGTAAGGGATCCTTTCATTCTGATTCCTGCATGTGTAAATCAGGAAGGTTGGCCTAGCACACACCAAGCTAGAGTGCTTGTGAGTTACTCTGGACTCTGCCTGCTTATAGATTTGTGGGCATTTGTATTATTAGGGCCTTGGCCTGCCAGATCCGGGGGTGCGGCTGGACTTTATCTTACTGGCAGAGCAAAGCCCTGTGAGCTCTCGGAGAAAGGCCTTCTCCACTTGTAAAACAACCTGCAGGCGAGTCTGCTGTGCCTGGCCTGTGTCACCTTCCTCGGGTTTCTTAGGGGTTTTAAACGGAAGGTGGGTTTTTATGGACACGTTCTGTTTTGCTGTTCGGAAAGGCTGCAGCTTTGTGTCCGGTGTTCTACATTTTCTTCATTGGTCGTTGCTTTCTAATAAATGAGGAGGTTAGGGAGCGTTGCCTTGTAAAATGCAAAACTCCAGAGCAGGCGGGAAGCGTTTATTATCAGTAACACATTAGACTGAAACCCTGGACCATCCCTAGATAAATCTCTCTGGGATCCCTTCCCAGTGTGCCTCCTCTTCTGGTGGGGGTGGGGTTTGCCACCCTTCCCACGGAGAGGCCAAGGGCTGCAGCCAAACTTCATGAATGCCCCCAGGTCCTTTGGGAGGTCAGAGCCATCTGCTCAGAGGCTTGCCTCTCTGCTCCAGATCTGGCTCAGCACCGCTTGCGTGTTCCCCCATCAGCATGGTCCTCTTGGACTCTCCTTGGCACTCTAGTGCCTAGGCCCCACATTCTGGGGCGCTGTAGACAAGGTAATACAACCCTGGCCTCTAATTTTTCACCTAGACTCCATTGGGCGGGAGAGCAGGACTGTGTGTGGCCCTGTGTCTGCCCTGCCCACTCTCCCCCACCCATCTTCCCCTGTGCAGACCAGCCTTCATGTGGCCCAGGGGATGGTGCCATATAAGCGGCTGAGCTCACCTCCTTCCATGTAGGAAGGGGGCTGTAGGTGGAGATACACATTAATATGTCGGGGGGAGATAAGTCAGGCCAGTTCCAGTCTCTTTGACCTGCCAATTGTCAGGACAGAGGCTAACGCACCATCAATCAGGGTCACAAATCTAGTTTCTCCTTCTGTTAGTGTCGCTGGCATCTCAGCCGAGAAGGGAGGGATTGGGACCCGGAGCCAGAACCTCACACCAGACCGGCAACACGTGTTCCTGCCAGAATCGTTTTCATGCCACTTCCCACTGGCTGCAGGGAACACGAGCCCTGCTTTGAGTGTGGTAACAGAGCCTGTTAGCAAACAGCACGATCAATTATTCATGTCTCACTGCTGCAGTGTGTCCGCTGCTTGTAAATAGAGACACTGCAATAATATTTTATTGTTTGCTGATTGAACATTGGAACTGCTCAGCCAGTTTTTACGAACCAACATCTGCTTGAGTTGCTGATGCCTGTCTGAGCAAGGCAGAGTCTGTGCTGGTTTTATTGGACTAAGTTATGTTATTTTATTTTGAATTATATGGGGAAATCATTGGCAAATAAATAAGACCTAATGGTTTACAGTATACCTGAGTTCTTCATGAATTTACAACAAGATCTTATGTTTATTGCTACATCTTAAAGCCGGGTCCTTTATTGCCTGGCCTCTTTTCATTCGAACACTTTACCTGGACTGTTGATCCCAGTGCTGGGAGTGAAGATAGCACTGATTGTGACTACACACAATGAGGAGTTGTTGTACATCCTTTCATCGTGGTAACAGTTGTGTTAACTATTGGGACTGTTTAGATGAGTGAGGACTGCAGATTAGGCTGTAGGTAAAAGACACCTTAGATGTTAATGTCTAGAGGTGTTTAGTTTTATTTTTTCTTTTTAGTTCTCAGTCTATGCATCTTGTTTTTGTGGACCTGTATTGACAAACACAGTTACAGAGCAGAGAGGGGCAAGGAGGCAGTGAATGAAGCAGCACAGAGACCAATTGCTATAGGGTGGAAACTGGAAGGGGCATTCTGCTGAAAAAAATGGACTGTATACCCAAAGAGATCTCCTCCGGGATGAAGGAACTCTCACCAGAGAGGCTGATCATCGTAGGACTGGGAACAGAACCTTTCAGCAGACAGACAGTGTGCTGAGGAGTGCCGGGCCCAGGAGCTGAGGATGAAAGTCCGACAGCTTTCAGGGAAAGATTTAAGGCCCACTGCTTTGACGTTAGCCTTCCTGAAAAGCCACTGAGAACGGCACAAAAGAAATAAAGCAAACTGCTCTGCCTGTTCTTTGAATGGGGTGTGGGGGGAGATAAGATCAGTCGTGGGAAAGTTTTGAGAGAGAAACGGGAGAGGCAAAAGCTCAGGTGTCCATTTGGGTCCATTATATGGCTTGAGATCATCACGTATTACAGCTTTTAATACAGCAAAGTCAAATAAGCATAAACACAGTTAACAGAATGTGCTGTTCAGAAGCTGGAAAAAGCCCATCAACAGCCTAACCATAGAGCAGCCCCAGACATAACATCCACACGACTGCTCGTGCAGCCTGACAAGGCATCAGGTGCCACTTCTGGGAGTGAATCATCTGGTAGCATCTGTCTCCTCCACAGAGAGAATGAAAGCTCGGGGGCATGCTGGATAAATGACCTAACTCGGGGCTAATCTCATCCCTGGTGAATCAGCTCTGAAGTCATGGGAATGAGACTAGGGACGAGTTTGTCCTAGTGTGTGTTAAACGATAGCACAGAGGCTGCTAAATGGATCGTCGGGAAAAGGGAAAGCAAGTGCCATTGTGGATGTGATGAGAAATAGTCATTCTTTGAATGTATGTCACACCTTTCATCAGAGGAGTCAAAACTCTGTACAGATATTAATTAGCTGATTCTCAGTCTCTCTGTGAAATAAGTAAATGTCCTCATTTTCAGCTGGGTAAACTGAGGCATTAGATAGGTGAAGTGATTGAATCAGTGGCAGAGGAAGTATTAGAACTCAGTATTCCCTGTTCAAAGTCCCCTGCTTTCACCTCTAGACGTATTCCCTCCTTTATCAGTGTATCACATCAGAGTAGTAGAGAAACTGTCACTCCTCACCCGTAGTAGTGTTTTGAGAAGGTTGGAGTCTTCTGGACAACACACAGTACTTAGCACAGTGTTTGAGGCCCGTTTATGCTACTGCAATGCACATAAATAACAATAATGAAGAGAAGGCACATAGGAGTAAATGAGGAATTTGGTTTAAATTGCTTCATGCAAAGGGTATTGAATACGTGGAGTAAATGGCCCTGGGAGCAGACTGAAGCAAAGTGTGTACATTGTTGGAGACATACTTCAAGTTGGTTGTGTGTGTGAAATGGTTTGGTAAGAAACGTGCCAAAGGGAATTAAGGTCAGAGAAAATAAAGGGCTAGTAGGGGTGGCAGCCATTCATCCCCTTTTGGTAAATTACCGTATCTCATTTCTTAAAACCATCCACTGGGAGCTGAATAAGCTTGGCCATTTGACAGTGAGTCCAACCCAGCTCTCCAGTGCCTGGAAGCAGGACTATATAACACTCAAATATTTACAGTAGCAATGAAATATGTAGCTTAAAAGCATTTATAATTTAAGAGAAACCCCACTGTGAAGCTTTGAGGAGAATGAATCATTCTCTGGGGAAAACAAACACAAACGATCTAGTGTGTAAAGCTCACCCTGAGCCCCCAGAAGCTCAGGCATATTAATCTGTGCTAATCTGAAACCTCAGGGGAACGGCCAGCAGCCCAGCAAAATGACGTCAATGGAAACAACGGCCTCACTTATTTGAACTAACATCCTTGTTCCCAGGCAGCATGCCGAGTTTTGCTTTTACAGATGCCTAACAGGTCCAGAACTATTGTGGGATTGGGGTTTCCCTCTGAACCTGGGATTTCAAAGGACAGTTTCTTCCAGGTGTCTGATCTACCCAGTTGATGGAATGTTAATGGTGGTAATTAACCATTGGACCAGCTTGGATTCCTGGGGACGTGATGGATTTTCCATCACTTTCAGTCTTTAAACAAGACTGGTTATCTCCCTGAAAGATCTACTTGAGCTCCACCAGAAATTAAGGGTTTGATGCAGAAATTAGTGGGTGAGGTTCTTCAGCATGTGTTGTGAAGGAGGTCAGTCTACATGATCATAAAGTTTGCTTTGGGCCTTAACGTCTGTGAATGGTGCTTGTGGAATCTACTCCACTGGCTACTTGCTCCTATTGGGAAAAGAAAAGATTTCCGAATGTCTAATTTAAACTGTTCCTCTCTAGTTTCACACTCCAATTGCCTCTTTCTGGTTATACTGTTTTCTTGAGGTTAAATATCTTGGAAGTATTTTGCACATTCTTTGGAATTTTTCTCTTTCATACAAATGTCATCACAACCATTTGTATCTTTAATCCTTAAAGGGGACACAGAATCATTTCAATCTAGTGGTCAGTCAGTTAGTGGAGTCTTAGGAGAGGTCTTTACAGCTTGTATCAAAGCTATCCTTGTTCATGGCATTGTTCTGGACAAGAAGAGATTTGGCAAGGGCACTGGGAGATGATTCTGATACACCAAAGCCTTACTAATCTTTACCCAGGAATTTTCAGAGCTCTGCATTCAGTGACTAACTCCATGTGATTCGGAAAAGTTAAGGGATAAAGACAAAATCATCAATTCTTCAATGACTCCCTCTGCTTAGAAGATCCTTCTAATAATAGCTCCCATGGACGCTTCTGTCTGAGGACACAGCCATTTTGTTATCAGAAACGGTGAGATCTCCAGAGCAAGGAGCTCCCTACAAGAGCTACCCCCACCACATGCAGAGCTCGACACTGACGTGGTTGCAATAAAACAGTTCTGGAGATGCCGGGTTGCCTTGTGAGTACATTAACTGTAGCTAGGAACTAGCCAGTGACCTGAAAAGCTGAGTAGTGCCACAATTCATAAGGCATGTCTCCAACAATTTTCTTTCCCATTCTCTCCCGTTGCTCCAGACTTTGGAGCTCCTTGCTGTTGCCAGCAGGAGGGAGACATCTTCAGATGATTTCCTTCTAGCATCCTTCACACCCACTGAGATCTGCCTCTAGCTGCAGAGCATTGGTCCCATCTTGTGGCAGACGAGGGTAACTGTGTTTTAGGAACGATAGTCACACAAAGCTTTACCAATCTGCCTGCTGGGCTTTACTTGCAAATTCAGCCACCAGCCAAACAATTGGCAGAACACACAGTCAAGCCAGTACATTGGTAGTCTGAGAGGTACCTTGCTGGGAAAATTCAGCTCACTGCTTCCTGCTCCTCTTTGTTTTCCCCTGTGACCCTAAAACTAGCCGTTCAGGTACACAGGGTAGGTACGTCCAGAGTGGCAGGGGAAATAGATACTAACCGTCATGCAGAGGAAGAATAGTTTTGTGCTTGGTGATAACTTAACTTGGGGAGGGATAGCTCAGTGGTTTGAGCATTGGCCTGCTAAACCCAGGGTTGTGAGTTCAATCCTTGAGGGGGCCATTTAGGGATCTGGGGCAAAAAAAATCTGTCAGGGGACAGTACTCAATCCTGCTAGTGTAGGCAGGGGACTGGACTCGATGACCTTCATTCAAGGTCTTTCCAGTTCTAGGAGATTGGTATATCTCCATTTATTTTTTTTATAAGGAAGTGCACTCAGAATCCTCCGTCCAGACACCTGCTGATCCCAACAGGGCTGTGGATTTCCACTGCTCACCTACATTCAGCTCAGCCGCGGGAAGGGTGCATCAAGTAGATGTGTTGTAAGGGAAAGTCCTGCTGAGTTCCATCCCCCGCCCCAATACCATGGCTGCACAGTTAGCAATACGCAGCCTCTTGCAGTCACACTCAGAGTTTGATCAGCTGCAGCCTGCCGGGGGTGGCCTCTGAATTCGACTAGCGATGGAAAATGAAGCAGTTTGCAGACAGAAGACAACGATGACAGCCACAACTGCTCTCTGCCTCCAAGTCAGCAGGGTACTTAAGTACATGCCCAACTTTAAACCTGTGAGTAATCCCATGGAAATCCTTTCTGTTGCATTTAACAGCTTGACTTTCAATTAATTCAATTGAATTCAGTCACTCATTCAGTGAGGCTACTCACATGCTTAAATTTAGGCATGTGCTTAAGTTCCTGGCTGAACAAGGCCCCAAATAAGGTTAGTCAGGGATATTTGTAAACATATGACTGCAGTATAAATGTAGTAGTGTTATTACCAAATAGCCCACCAAAACCCAAGCATGGAGCTGTTCATCCTGCCTATTCCCTTTGCTTTCAGTTAGTTAATGCATTTTTAAAAGCCTGACAACGTTACTAAAACAAGGCTAGTGATTTCTTGCTGTTTGATGGTCAAGAAAAGCTTTGTCCTAAAAAGTTAACAAGTTCCACTTCTTTCCACTGTTCTCCCCTCCCCTGCCTTAAGCAAAAGAACTAAGCAATAAATACCACTTGGAAGCTGGACATAAAGGAACAGGGTGGTTGAAATTGGTTTAAAATGGACATTTTAAACAAAACGTACCCTGTAATTTGATAGACTGAATCTTCAGATAACAGAGTAGATGAAATCAGGAAGGTATATTTGGTTTCTAAAATCAAATTAAGGCAGATTCTAGCTTCACTAGCACTAATTTGTTATGACCTCCCTCATTCCTCACAGCTTCTGCAGCTCTGACTTGCCCTGAGATGTTGTATTATTGAATTCTATTGTCAGGCACTTTATAGTCTTCAGGTTTTGCTTTTAAGTATGTAGTGTAGGTTTGTTAATGCTCAACTTTGAGTCATGTGGAGGAGGATAAAACCTTATTCAGGTGCCTTTCTGTGGAAAAAGCTCTTAAGGAAGGTGTTCTTACCCCTTAATTTTTGCTTACACTTCCCAAAACTTGTAGCCCCCTCCAGTTCCTGCAAGCTGGAGTGACTGACAGCTTCGGCAGTGATCAGCATTACAACTTAATCATAGAATCATTGAATATCAGGGTTGGGAGGGACCTCAGGAGGTCATCTAGTCCAGCCTCCTGCTCAAAGCAGGACCAATCCCCAAGTTGCTTAGTCTCGTATTTTTAGCGCAAGACAAAACAACTCAGCTTTGATTAAAATAAAGCAGCTGGAGTTCAGAATACTTGCCTTAGGCTTTTCCGATGGCAAATACGTGGGTGATATCACCATGGACTAAACTGTACAAATCCACCCCTAAAACTTGTGGGTATTGGAAGTCAGAGGAACTACTCTTGTGAATAAATGCTCACTAAGGAGAGTAAGAGTTGTACAGTCCAAGTCTCTTGGGGGTGAAAAAGGGATATTTGTATGTGGCTTAAAATAATATCAGTAATCGTGGAGAAATGGTGGACTTGGCGGAACCCTGCAGTACCAAGATCCATGGATATACACATCAATAAATGGTTCATCATTTATCTATTTGCAAATTGAATCTAGCAATGATCTTGGAATTTCTAAATTTCCATGAAACCTTGGTCTGTTTGATTAGGTGCTTGGAAAGGTCATGTTGCAATAGTCAATGCTAGAGACTGGCTGTTCTACTTTTAACTTTCTTCTGTATATCTTCATATTTCATACCATTTCTGTGACCCTCAGTCCAACCTGTGCCTTTCATCATCACGAGCCTAGCTTAGCTCTCTGCCCATTAGCAGAGTGCAGCCAAAACAGAGTCGAGTTATGGGATCACTCAGTTTCAGTTTTCCTTCCAAGCCCTGCTGTGCCAAATTTTCTAAATCTGCTGTTGTCTTTCTACCACTCAGAGAATTTGCGCAGCTTAGAGTTGGATTTATTCTTTCTGGCATTTCCCCCCAGGCAGTCTTGTAAGTGAAATGTAATTCTGTACAATAGACTAGCTGCTGGTTTGGGTTATCTAAAGCATGTGTTTGCCTTCCTATCTAAAGGACTCCAGTGTGATCTCTCCTCCTGCTCCTGCCAACAAAGTTGAGGGGGTCGGTCAGAGTAATTCTCCCAGGTTCTCTTAAACATCCACTACTTCACTGCTCTATGGCTCAAAACTCTTGGCTTGCTGCCGCAAGTTTAATAAACACTCTGCTCAAAGTCAATCTGGATTCATGGAGCAGGTCTGAGCCGTGTGATTCCAGCCTCTATCAATCTAGATAAATGGGTATCTTGGGCTAAAGAAGACTCTGTAATGATACCATGACTTGCTAGAGCAACAGAAGTCAGGAGAGAGATGAGCAGTGAAGGGCTGTATTCAGTTTGTCATCCTTATCCTGTTCTTGCACGTTGGCTCTTCGGGATCGGAACATAGATTGCATTTTTGGCAGTAGTGGCCTTGTGTGTGTAAAAAGTGGTGATGCAGCTGGGTGGGGAAGTGAATAGCCCAGGAAGGGGCTGGTCCCGGGAACAAGAAGGGCTTATTCTTCCACCCCCAATATTTCTGGCTGTCATATATTCCCCTATTGTCCTTTCCTCCCCTTGCAGATCATGCTGACGCTTGAATATGCATCTTCTCCTCAAGTTGCTGGGTGGCGTTCTAGCTCTCTCTCAAGGGTGCACAGGGATAATTAAATCTGTTGTGGACTTGGGGCTCCCCACCTTAGTACCAGTTACATTATCAGGTTGAATTGTTGGCTTTCCTAGTGTTAGACTCCGGATGGTTCACAGCAGAGGTAAGAGGAGGAGGAGGTGTCCAGCTGGCTTTCTTTCTGGCTGGAGAAGAGTATAAGATGTGAAAAGAAACTAAGCTGAAGAGGTAACAGAATGTGCCTTTGCCTTTTTAATCTACTCTCTTTTAATGACTGGATTGTAGAATTTTTTCTGGAGGCATTTTGAAGGAGAAAATAGACTTCTCTCGAAGTTAGCCTTTGTTTATTAATTTTAGCTGTGGAAAGATGAAGGCTCATTAATGTGAGTTCCATATGAGTACCACTTATTTCAGCTGTATTCTCTGCTTTGGTCAGAAAAGGGGGTTGAATATCAAGGCCATATTTTGGGCTATTTTCCATTCTTTGGGTGACTGCAGTGTAACAAATGGCTGGATGTCTTTTCAGATGATTTCTTTCGAAAACCCCACCTCATGAAATCAGTCACCTGGTACTTGGATAAGCTGTCCATTCATTTGTATCCTTCATTAGAAAAGTTTGAGGAAGAGCTGCTGGATTTACTCAACAGCGAGCGTTTACTTAAGGTACTGTAAATATCATGGCAACATTAGTAACTCCTTTATCATCTCAGTATTTTATCATGCTAATAGACTGACATTAATAAGAAGGTTTTCATCTCGATGCATCTTAATAGCTTTGCTAGCAACTGAATAAACAACACCTAGGAATCGCTTTGCCAACCATTGAAGTGCAAGCTCTAGGACAGTGATGGCAAACCTTTTTGAGCCTGAGTGCCCAAACTGCAAACCAAAACGACTTTTTTTTTTCAAAGTGCCAACACTGCAATTAAACCTGAATAACGAGGTTTTAGTTTAGAAAAAACAATTCGTACAGTTTTTCAAACTAATTAACAGCTTTTGTTTAAAAAGAAAAACACAATAACAGAGATTTCCATTAAACATTTTTTTAATTGAAAAAAAAAACAAAAAAACAAAAAAAAACCCCAACTGTACACCCCCCCCCCCCAACTGACCCACTCAGCCCAGTCTCTCCCCCCCAAACCTCCTTCCCTCCCACCCACCCCCCAACTGACCCACTCAGCCCGGTCTCTCCCCCCCAAACCTCCTTTCCTCCAACCCCACAACTGACCCACCCAGCCCAGTCTCTCCCCCCCAAACCTCCTTCCCTCCCACCCACCCCCCAAATGACCCACCCAGCCCGGTCTCTCCCCCCCAAACCTCCTTTCCTCCAACCTCCCAACTGACCCACCCAGCCCAGTCTCTCCCCCCCAAACCTCCTTCCCTCCCACCCACCCCCCAACTGACCCACTCAGCCCGGTCTCTCCCCCCCAAACCTCTTTTCCTCCAACCCCACAACTGACCCACCCAGCCCAGTCTCTCCCCCCCAAACCTCCTTCCCTCCCACCCACCCCCCAAATGACCCACCCAGCCCGGTCTCTCCCCCCCAAACCTCCTTCCCTCCCACCCACCCCCCAAATGACCCACCCAGCCCGGTCTCTCCCCCCCAAACCTCCTTTCCTCCAACCCCACAACTGACACCCCCCCCCCCCCGCTTACTTGTTCGCTGGGTCACGCTGCTCGCTGTGACCCGACTCCAGCGAGGCCCCAGTCGCTCCTGTGATGTCCTGCCCCAGTCGCTCCTATGACGTCCGTGTGTCAGGTGATAGAGCGGGGGGCGTGGTTTCAGTGTTCTCTGGGGAGGGTTCTCCCCAGAGAACTGTGGGAGATGTAGTCTGCGGGAGCCGACGCCGTGACTACAGTGTATGACTGTAGTCACGGCGTGCCCACAGAGACGGCTCGGCGTGCCAGCAGTGGCACGCGTGCCACGGGTTCGCCATCACTGCTCTAGGATGACACGCGGTAGCTGTTTAACCGTACACAGCCACACTACACAACAGTTCAGAGCAAGGTGTGCAGAATACCTTATCTAACTGAAGGGTTGTGCAGGGAGGTGCAATATAATTGGCCAAGTGAGAACCTGGCCAAGGTTCAGAGAGTAACTTCCCTAATACTCGTGAGAAGCACCTTAGGAAATGTAATGACCACAGACAGCAAGACCTGGGTCTTGCATCTTTTCCCAAAGATCAACAACCTCCCTTTTAGCCTGATGGTGAGGCACCGGCTCAGTACAGGTCAAGGGCAAGCAACACTGCCTAGTGACTGGCCACCACAATGTTCTAAGGCATCCTGGCTGTCTCTCATATTCCCAGCCCTGTAACGATCTGTCCCAGCCTTTCTTCAGTTGTGATGTCTGGCCTGGGAATCTTCAGCCACAAGATGGAGATTTTCCGTCAGATACATTGGCAATAAATGCTAGTGAGTGCTGGCATGTCCTTCTCTGGCCTACTCCTCCCATTTGTTAAGGTGAGCATGTGGCACCTTATCTGTCTGTAATGGCTAGTCTTGATATGACTGGCCTCAGGCTCTGTAGCCAGACAATGGACAGGACTTGTCCTGAAGGAGCCTTTCCTCTGAACAGCTGAATCCCTGTGAGGTCTGTGCAATTGCCTAAGCCCTGCAGTATTTGGAGGTAACACAGGTAGAAGATATGCATGTGTAGCTGTCAGTTTTGGGATACGTTATATTTCTGGTTAAGTCCGCAGTCACTGAGCATGGTATTGGCGTTGCCTACAGCTGATGTTATCACATAGCATTTGTGATATAAATCCCTGCAGTCACAATCGTATTATCAAAGCCCTAGGTTGCTAAAAAGGAGGGATTAGGTACAAGCGCCTGATTCAGCACTTAAAAAATAATTATTCAGGGACTTAAAGCACAGCCATTTGCCTTGAAATATAGAAATACCACTGGCCCAAAGAAGAGCTATTTCTGCAGTGCTTCCAGTGCCCTGTACGATTGTCCCCACCGTGATGAAAAAAAATCCCTAAAAACCAGAGAAGCACAAAAATGGCATGTTTGCAGGATGAGCTGCATTGTCCTCTATCTGTGCTCATCTTACCTGACAGTGATTTACAACGTACCCTGTCCTAGTTGAGGAGGAATGTGAAAGGTTGAAAATTAGTAGTGAGCCTGGGGTTTTTTTTGGTTGGGTATTTTGCAACAGCTACAGTACTTTTGGTTTTTTCCAAAAAAATATTTTGGAAACTTTCTAAAATGAGAGACACAAAAACCAGGCGAGTATTTTAGTTTTAAAGAGCAAACAAGGGGAAAGTACATTAACGCTATTGCTTTGTTTTTGTATAGAATAGACACATTTATACAAATGGCACTAGCACAAGATTGCTTTAGGGATAATGTGCTAATTTTCCACCATGAAAGTAATTCTATTGTTTTAGCATTTTACTTCTTGGTTTTCTTTTTGATCATCAGAGAGCTGTTCTCCATGGTTTATGTTTTGAATATTCAAACACGAATAGGTTGGTCAACTTGTTTTGATTAATGGGAAGAGAAAGGAACTTTTAAGGTTTAATGTTCATTTTCAAATATCATATAATTTAGTAAGCAGTAATGACCGGGAGGAAAATCCTTGTTTGTTTGTCATATTTGCTGTGGATTTTCTGTTAAGATAAAACACTTTAATATCTAGCAATCACTCTGGGGCAGGTTCCATTTTTATGACTTTAAGATTAATTGCCTAAATTTTCCTTTCTGATCTTCCAAATGCCATTTCATTGGCTAGAGGCATGAGAACCAGGCAAAGTGCAAACATAGCTCCCAAAGGAAAATGGATTTGCAGGCTTCTTCTCCATGTCGTATTGTGACATCTCCTGTCTGAGGGCTTTAATTTCACCAGGCACCAAGCGCTTCAGCCCTGATCCAAAGTACATAAGCATGTGTTTAAATTTAAGCACAGGAGTAGTCCCATGGATGCGAATAGCACTGCTTGCATGTCTAACTGGGTTAAAAAGGAGAGGTACACTTCCTCAAAGCCACTATGGGGAGTCCCCGCTGGCCGGATTTGGGAGGCAGGAGCTGAGCACCACCCATGAAGCGTGTAGCCCATCCCTAGGCATGGTCGCAAAGTTAATGCAATGGTCTTCCCAGCTTCTCCCAGCAGAGATGGAGATGGGGCTGGGGATGTGGCGGCTCAGGGCTGCTCCAGCCGTAATGACGGAGCAGTTTCTGCAGTATTGTTTCTTGGCTGGGGGAGGGAAGGGGAGGAAGCCCAGCTCCCAGCCCATAGCTGCACGTTTCCTGTGGGATTGAGTATTTCAGCCTGTGACGTAACCGGGGTGAAATGGGCCCGTTTCCCAGGATAGCTCCACGGTGGACGGGAGCGAAGTTCTCATTCAGGAACGACGGCTGCACATCGGGGTCCACAATGGCTTGTGCTTCGTTCAGATGCCTCAAGTGGTGGTGGTGGTGCCAGAGGCCGAGGTGGCTCGGGGGCGCTCAGCCAGCTTCCACAGAAAACAAGGCCTCAGCGCCAAACCAAGGTACGAGGTGAAAGGACCAGTGACTGCTGAGGAGTGGCTGGTTTCTTCTGCTCTGGGCTGCACTGCGGCGCTCCATGTCCCTCCTCTTGTCAGTGGCGGATGGGCTGGAGTCCACGGAGACCTCCCTGGCCACCCTCCCTGGATTTCAGTTCTGAGCAGGGCCGGCGACAGGAATTTTGGGGCCCCATACGCAGATCGTGCGCCCCCCCCCTGGCCGGTCTCCCGCCGCCCGCAGCCCCCCCCCGGCCGGCGACAAGGGGGTACAGCAGCGTACCAGGCCCGCCCCGGATTTAAGGCCCCCCCCTTAAGTCCGGGGCCCGATACAGCTGTACCCGTTGTACCCCCCTGTCGCCGGCCCTGGTTCTGAGAAATCAGAATTGGAAAATGGGCAGGGCTGAGGGAGCAAGCTCTGCGTTTGTACAGCGCCTAGCACCATGGAGTCCTGGTCCATGGCCGGGGCTCCTAGATGCTTGCATAATACAAACAACTTACAGAACTGTGCTCAATGCCAGACGGTACCCACAGAGCACCAGCAAGGGATGCAGTGCAGCTGGGATCAGCTGGAAGCTGATTTCTGCAGGACTATACTAAAACAGCCCCCATTTAATCTGTGGTTTTGCTACATTCCAATGCAGCATGGTAGGTCAAGCTCTGGTTTTGAGAAGCCGCATTCGTTTGAGCGAGATGGTCCGTCACCCAGCGTTCGCAATCATCTTCCAGCTGGAGTATGTCTTCTGTGCACCAAGTGGAGCTGACAGGAAGGTAAGAATGAATGTAACGCTTATGAATAACTGTTTCTATTACCCATTTTGTCCTGCAGGATCCCAAGGGCTTACAAACGATGCACGTAGAGCATCACTGACATTCCTTAACTAGTCACACATCATATTTTTCCAAAAGACCACAATAGCTTCTTGACACTGTTCAGCTTCATCATTGACATCTTTGGCCTTTCTGTGATTAATGATTAAAGAACATCAATCTGTACCCGGTAGACCAGAATCCTATTGTGTAACTATATATTCTGACCAAGTTTTACAATCCTCTGTTACCGAGACAATAGACAAATGGCACCTTCCGAGCGATTCTTGGCTGCTATATAATTAGTGTAGGTATTCAGGACATATGCCATCTATTGAGAAACTCCTTTTGAGATGGTTAAGATGTTGAGCCCTGTAAAGAAAATGTGAGTAGTTTCTTGCTAAGCGCCTGGCTTTCTAATTTTTGAAATGTTGAATTGTACTGCATGTCATCTAGCTGGATAATAATTTTAGCTCCTTCAGCTCACTGAACTAGTATTCTCAGATCAGATGAGAGAAAAATTGAAGAGACGGATACCTGCAACTCAAAATTATTGGTTACATTCATTGTAATGAAGCCATTCTTCTCTGAGCCGCGTTCATATTTTGTTTTATCACCAGAACAACTTAAAAGTACGCTCAGAAACAAGTTTGTAGGAAGTTTTCAGTGCAGAAAAGGTCTGGAAATGATAGACTGTTTGTGGAAAGCTTGGCCTTCTAGTAAAGTGAACAAAATGATTGAGATAAAAAATATACATTGTGCGACATCTATAATGAAGACAATTTTAATCCTACATTGCAGTGCAACCTTTATAGACAGGAGGTGCAATGAGAATTTATATCATGGGAAACCTGTTTTCAAGAATCTCGAAAGAAGCATTTTTGGAGCCTTATGACTCAGAGCTGTGCCACAAGTTTAAGGTTTTCCATCCCCCGTGGTAAACTAAGCTAAGCCCCCAAGAATATTTATGATGAGTTACAGCTGTTTCTGAGTGTTACAGACTGTGAGTTTATGTTAAATTTGGTTGCTTTTAAGTCTTCTCTGAAATATTTAAGCCATAGTAGGCTGTTTTGGCACATACTGCTCCTCTTGCCTTGCTTTTGAGGCTGTAGGAGGCGTCATAAATTCTCTCTGATAGAATGGTGTCATCGTAACAAAGTACTGGATTCCAGTTAAGAGCCAGACAAAGTTCTTTCTTCAGTACAGAGTGGAAGTCAAGTGTTCCAAAAAGGAAGATGTGGGTTTTCCCAGTAATTGTTGACATTGTAGAACAAAAAGACCCAAAACTCTCATTGATCTCAATGTGCGCAGAGCCAGGCTCTCTCTTTTGATATTTCATACGGTGCTCTTGATTTGGGCACCTAGGGTATACAGGCTTAGGAGTTCTCATCTCACACACTCCAATTTCAGCAGTCATTCAGTGTTTTGTGCTTTCTTTGGTTTATAAGCTGAATTAGAGGTTTTACTTACTGTAACATATTGCTCCCTATTGATGATTATTTCTAGCCCATTTAATCCTTTTCATTAATACAAATGATCACTGGATCTTACCTCTTGAAAATGCACTTGGTAATGCTCTGTTTTTCCTCCCTTTTGCTTTTTCCCACAATACATTACTCTTGAGTAGCAATCTACTTACCCAGTAAGTGCATTGATGAAAGAAAAACAAAAATTTGTTCTTTAAAAATGACTATTGACTAAAAATCTCAAATTTGCAACAGAACTGATTTTGAACACAGACCTGAAGAAAGGCACCCTAAACAAAGAGCGTACAGCAGACTTATTCCTTTTGGTGAAAATTTCTAATGAAATTGTGATTGCTAATTATAGATTCCTCTGCTTTTATGAATTAAATTATCTATTGTAATCCCTGTGAGTCTCTGGGCTTACAAATTGGAAATTTTGATTATATTTGTCATGTTAGCCTACAGTGTTCTGCACTTAGCAGCTCGGACTTGGAGAACAGCTCTGACTGTCTCACGGTGGAACTATTGAAACTTCTTTATTTGTTAACCAAAAGGTCACTTTGCTTTGTGACAGCAGCAGTGCCTTCATGCTTCTGCTTAGCATTGCATGTCCTTCTCCTTCACTCTAGTCTAAACAAAGTCCCAGAAGATAAGAGCTTTGGTTTCTACAGGCCCTCAGTTAAATATGGAAGTGGCTTTCTATTCATTTTATTTTAGGTGCTTTTAGGAACAAGGTCAAGAAGCTGATTGGGCCTTGACAGCTGAGTTGCTTGTGTAGAATGTCACTTAACTCACCTCCTGGAGATTACTATTGTCTGCTTACCTATTGTCCTATTCTGCACCTGGCAAGGCAGTGACTTGAATGTATTGCTCAGCTGCCTCAGGAATGTCTGGGCTGCAGGATCTGTAATGGAATCCATTGGTTGCTAGTGAAACACGGAAACACTCAGACTGTCGGTCAGAGTCACTAACAACGGCCACTTCCACTCTTGTGCCTAATTGGCCGTCACCTCCCTCACAAGATCTCATCATTGCAAAAAAAAGTGCCGCTGCCCCCTCTCCATGGGTCACTACAGATATAATTAAAATGGTCAGACGAGGCATCCTATAAATACGTGATTTCTCAGGGGATCTGGTAGCGGCCTGGGGTCTTGTGCAGACGGTTGTCTGCTAATCAATAGAGCGCACGAGGCATTGAGATTAGAACTCACAAGCTGGTGTGACTACAGTGTAGGTTGGAGAAAAACTGCACCAACTCTGCAGAGGAGGAAGAGAGAAGCGATCACTGTTGTTGTTCTGACTCGTGGTAAGCTACAGGGCACCAGGAAAGAACCCAGAAAGGTAGACTGTGAGCAAAGCAATAAGGTCAATGCTCAGTCACTCATGGATGTCAAAAATGTTCCATCTCATAGAAAGAAGCTGCCCACATGTTAACCTGAACCTACCCCTAACAACAGGCTCTCAGGCCAATTTGATCCTTTCTTTGATATAGCTGAAGTGAGCGCTTAGTGAGGCTAAATGTTAAAAGCTCGTTGGACTTATTTCCTGTTAATATCATCGGGCACCACAGCTCTATATTGATCTGTACCCCCCCTTGACTTGCAAACTAGAAAGTAGAGCCGGTCAAATTCAGAGTTGCGAATTTAGTTGCTTGTTCTGTCCTTGAATGATTCATGCTCTTGACATCTGTGCACAAATCCATTCTTAAGTATTCTCCAGGGAGTTTGGACAAACAGTTTTCAGCCTGTGAGTTGTTTGGTTCAGTTAATCTAGTCACTGTTCATTATATTGGTCACCCAAATCACATGATGTTGCTTGTTTTCCGCTTCTGGGCCACTGAACCTTCTTAAAAAGGAGAATAGCAAATAACCTCTCATGCACATTGAAGTATATATATGAGAATCAGCCGTTCCCCAAACACTCACGTGAACAAAACCCATTTGCGTCAGTCTTTTTAAAGAGCAAATAATAAGATGGCAGAACTGAAGAGCACTACGGAATTCAAACATCTCTGCATAAACACAACTTTTCAGGATTCACTCCTCTCTTCTAGAAAGTGGTGGTTGTTTCTTAAGGCTTGATCCAAGACCCATGGAAGTCTTCAGCAGGAGTTAGATCAGGCTTTTAATGTGGATCCCTTTGTGCTAAAATTATAGCTAATTGAGAATCTGACTCCCAGCTTGTGCTGATCTAAATATTTAATGTTATGTTGGAACATTATAAAATCTTGAGCAAAAATTGTACTTGACTATAAAGTGTCTTTCAGAATCAAACAATAGCTCCTTTTGTAGCTCACATATTGCTTCTAAAGAACTATTTCGGTCTGTAGGATAGAAAGGCAAATATCGCTCATCAAAATGACAAAGTGCTTTTCAACGGTCCCACATGTTTTGTGGCACAAATGGGCTTATGAAATCTTTCTAATTATATGTTAATTTTTTCCACTATAGATGGAGAAACCTAGCCTGCAGCAGTCCTGCCGTGCTCTGGCAAGCTCATTTGGAGAATTTTTAAAAAGTGAATTCTTCTTTA
This sequence comes from Sternotherus odoratus, assembly GCA_032164245.1. Taxonomy (NCBI): domain Eukaryota; kingdom Metazoa; phylum Chordata; order Testudines; family Kinosternidae; genus Sternotherus; species Sternotherus odoratus. Next base: position 1,664,026 of record JAVMKO010000018.1, read on the forward strand.
GGTTTTAGCACAAATTGAATTTTTGCACTATAACAATAATTCATCCTTTTTTGGTCCTTCTTTGAATTCTTAACTCCATGTGTGAGTTTAAATCTTCTCTTGTTCTGAGGATTTCAAAATCACAACAGTTCTACTTTGGATGAATCCCCTGTACCAATATCATTCATGCTAGCAAACATTTATTGAGATAAGTGCACAGATTTAAATTATTTCATCCAGTTTTCCAGTCCAAATTCTGGAGCAATGCAAAGTTGTGGCAAGCAGACAGAAAGCTATTCATTACCATTATTGTCTTTAATGCTGATGAATTCCATGAAATCAGCGATGTAAATGGGGATCATGAAATAAATGCCTTCCCACACCAACCCCACGGGTGACCATCTCATACCCCACACACCGTGATTGCTGGCCCCTAGACACAACACCGAACTGGTGCAGTGAATTGATTTCAATGGGATGCGACGTCACATTATATTGTGGTGGGAGGGATGGGAATGGAGCTGAGTGTCTCCACCTGCATCCTGAATAGTAAGCATAGGCCATTTCCAGCAGTAGGGCACTGGGCAAGATGCGTCAGTGATCTGATGCAATGTTGAAACTATGTTCTTCCCTGCATAGATGATAGTTTTCACTCCTTGAAATACCAATTTGGATAACTCCAGTTAATGCTATATAAATATATCCTCCATTAAAGATAGGAATCTCCCTTAGGAATGCCTTCAGCTTTGTCTTCATCACCTGGGTTAGTTGCTGTGCCTGGATTCTGTTTCTTAGCAACCACACTTTGGAATAAAGGTCTAGGCTATCCCTGTGAGAGCTCTGAGCAAGGTATGGACACCGGGATAGGTTTACTTACTGCAGTCTTCCCTTTTATCCCAGGGGTCTTGAACCTGGAGGGTTTGAGTAGTTGGGACTCCGGCTGTGGTGGGAGAATTTGAGCTTCATGGAGAGTGGAAGAGGGCTTGGGAAGCCTTTAGGTTCTGGACGTTGGTTCAGTGTGAATAGGTTTTAATAATATTGTGTGCATGTAATTAGGACCCATGATGGGTTCATATTTAATATACGTAAATATGTAAGATAATAAATGAGTCCATCTTTGGAATCAAAAAAGACCCATCTCATACTTTTATCACAAAAAGGGGCAGGTTATATTTATGGTATCTAAACCCAAAATAAGACCATTTTCACTTCTTTGGTGAAGAATGTAGCTTTTGTATTTTTTCCCTACAGGAAAGCTCAGTAATGCAAGATCCTCTTTTACAAGTGCAACCTCCTGTAACAACTGCATCTAATGCTTTAATAGAAGGTACCTACAAAGTATTGCTAAAATGGCCAGATTCATCCAGTGCTTTGCATTGCTAACTCATTGTTAGGGTGAGAAAACATAGGTTTGCATTAAAATGATTCCGTCCTATTAGCCAGCACTGTCTGGAAGAGCCATTTTTGCCTTATTTTAGTAAATTGAGACCCTAATGACTTGGATAAAGATGATCGAATTCAGGGAGACAAGGGATTCTAAAAGGGTCTGTTTTGCATGCACTGCCTGAGGCAGACAGCAGGGGAGTCTTACCTTGATGGACTGATAAATTGCTCCTCTTGCCCTGTTCCATGTACGTGGCCTGCCCATCTCTCTCTCTCTCTAGGGCTGGGGAATTTTCCATCCAGAGACATTCACCAGGCTCTTCCCCAGTTACTCCGCACCTACATCCGTTCCAGGCTGATCTTCCCGGAACGCTCAGAATCGCTGCATTTATTGTCCCACCTCTCAAAGGGAGATTTTTTTAGTTTAGCCTTTCAATATTTTGGCCAGACTGGGTGGCTCAAGGAAGCTGGTCTCAGATCTAGTCCGGAGGGCCCTGCGTTGTGTGGTTATGTCTTCTGATTGCTGAGAAAGCTTCGTCGTCTTACTCACCCAATGTTGGCTGACCGCTCACTGCTGACATGGGCCGACTTCGAGGTGAAATGCTCCTAGTTCCATTCCCTGCTGCCTTGTGAACATGCTGACAAATGCTGCTCTGTATCATGCCTGAAGCTTGCGGTCTTTGAGGATCCTGGTAAATCTCCACCCTCCTGTGACTGTTGGAGAAGGGTAATTCATTGCAACTTCCTGCCCAGTTCATAGATTTTGCTGCTGGCAGAATAAACCCAGTCGAAAAATGGAGTCTCTGCAAACTTCTTCGATGTCTCTCTGTCCCTGTTCTCATTATGCAAGTGCTGACATTGTCCTGGGCACAGAACGAGGGAAACCTTTAGCTGAAGAGTTACCTGGCAGCACTGGGGACACGACAGGGAGATGTTTAAGCTGCGTGCCTCCAATGGGTGTATTATGTTCAGAACGAGGCTGATGGGAAGTGGGCATTACTGCATGTGCTTGGAATCAAAAAAGAAAAGCAGAAGGGTGGGATGTTAGCATGGGCCTAAGAATGGGTAAAACTCCCATGGCATGGGCCACTGCGGGTGCTTTCAAACTATTCTGAATCCCTTTGGCATGTCCCCTCCTTTCAGCTACGACTGCAGCAAATTCTGTACCGAAGAGCCTGCTTTCTTGCCTACATCTCCCTCTCTCCTTCTCCCCCGTGTGATGCACTGGGATGCTGGCCACGCCACTGTCCTTGCCTATGAACTTGACACATATAATTCAGCCTGGAGTTTCACCTCATGTAGCACACAAGTGCTACCCGGGCAACCCTGTAACCTCTGCCGCCCACAGAGTGTCTGTCTGCGACTGTCACATTGCTAAAGGGTTACTGAGATGGAGACGGGATTACATCCATCTGATATGCCGGTGTGCTGGGAACTGCACTGCTGGGAACCGTCAAGCCAGGCCATCGATGGCTTCAGAGTGAACCCAATTAACCTCTGTACTCCCTTTATGCAGAGTGGTTAATCCCAAAGCTGATTGCCACGCTAATCACAGCATCCTCTGTACCACGATCAGCACTTTGCAGGGAGCTACAAGAGGGATTTCAATCACTGACAGACCTGTAAGCTTGTTTTTCTACATACCCTTCTATACGGCCTGATTTTAAGGGGCGGATTTTAATATGATTGTTGGGGAGGAACCTTTTAGCTTCTTTTTAGAATACATTTCCCATCTTGGAGGGCCTGGCTCAGACGTATACTATTTATACTGCTATTTCAATGTGGCATTAAAATGATTTTTAATGGTTTCACTGGTTCTTGTGGGAGAAAACAAACCATCATCTCTATGTCATCATGAGGAGCACAGTGCCAGTGGTTATGACGATGATGGTAATCCCTTAGCCCTCACATGGTAAACACTGCTAGGCAAAGTTTATGTTGGCTCTTGGTTGAAATTTGACCAGATAGTCGTAGTGCAGGAGAAATGAGGCCTATCATTTTTGAGGGCTAGGTATGGAAAATGTTGTGTACTGTTAATCCACAAACAGAGGAGGAAAGGCTGTTGGGTTATGTCACAAAGGTAGGAAGTGCAGTTCTCACATAGCCTGGTTGCCAGGAGATGTTGTATCAGTAGCACACATGGCAGAGATTTGTTACACTTCCGTTGCGGATAAACTGGATGTGTACTTGTCAAATAAAACGTTCTGAGGTAAATGTGGTCCAGTGGATAAAGCAGGAACTATGCGCCAGGCTGTCCCTTGCTACGCCTCTGAAATGATATGTGACCTCAGACAGCTGATCCTGTTCATGCACATGCTTCCAGGGCCAAAATATGAAGATGAAACAACCAAAAACTTGGGCTAACCTAAGCACAATGGTCTCTGGCTAGCAGGTAGCCAGCTTTTCCATGTTCTCCATGAGGGCTCAGCAGCTCCTTTCAACACAGGAAGATAAAATTGGTACTTTAAGAACCTGCAAGTTCTTAAAGAGAATTTTTTACCTTCTGAGAAAAGTGTGGGCCTGGAAAGACAGATAACATGCTTCAAAATAGTACACCTCAAAATTATGTGTTGAAACAATGAAAGTTATGGCTACAATATTGAAGTCACAAGGGGAAATACGTAACTGAAGGGAAGAATCCTGGGCTAGTGGATGGTATTCATTTTCTCTATATTGCACTAATAATGGAGCACTGCCATTCACAGTTCTTTATTGTGTCTCTCCTATTTATTGTTGTTCAGCTGGAAAAATTACCCTTCTGTGTTGGTAGATGGGAGAATATGGTATACGTAGTAAATATAGCTTCCCTCCTGTATCCTAGAAACACCCACCCTTCACATGCAGAGATTTAGGATTTTTCAGATGTGCAATACAGTCTCTTCAGTAACAATAATGGTGTGTGTAAATTAGGAACCAGTATAGGCCTAAACGTGGTGTATTTGAAAATATTTGCAACTGCAGTGAGATGAGAGGCTTTTCTAATAGTCAAGGGTTGTGCAGAAATGTATATGTTTCTGTGTTCATTTTAGGTCATAGCTTATGATGTGATGCACTGTTCATTCTGAATATTGATTATGTTTGAAAGCCAAACAAACAGAAACCTGATATTTCTTTTATAAGAAAAAGGCTGCAGACAACTTGCCTGTCACTCTGCCTAGAGGTGATGAGGTTCCAGCGAAAGATGGCCAAAGACAGACGATTGTTGCCATTCAGTAGTCAGGAAGTGGCTAATGGCCAAGTCCTATCTGATTTTGGGTGGATGACAGCAGTCTAGAGTGGCACAGAGGTAGAGTCATGGCACAATACCAAATGTTCTTCATCTCTGGTTATTTACTCTCATCTATATTTTTAATCCTAGGCATTGTCCATTTCCTCTTTGACTAAAGCAGCCTATATGCATTCCATCCGATGGACCGTTTGGAATCCTCTGCTGGACTCGAGCTCCTCAGAAGTGATCTTACCACTGCAAGGAGGCGCCCAGCCTAACCCCAGCCGTACATTAGTTTACAAGATGCCACCAACTAGCATGAGCTCTGAAGAGGTAAAAAGAAGCTTCTCTGAGATCTCCTGTAGCAAAGATGCATCAAAAACCACCCTGCAGGGTTTCAGTGCACACCCGGCTAGGATGACCAGACAGCAAATGTATAGATAAGAAAAAGACCCCAAAATTGGGACTGTCCCTATAAAATTGGGATATCTGGTCCCTTACGCACGGCACAGAGCTTTCTTGTTGTTTTAAAAGCTTTGTACAAGAATCTTGCTAAGTAGCCCAAGCCACAAGGAGCGCCCGCAAATATTGTTGAGTGGCTTCGCTAGTCCATCCCGTTGCACTATGGTTTTTTCTCAAGATTTTTTCTGGCTCTAACGGGGAAGCCTCAGTGAAAATTTGTTCACCGTGCATTTCATAAGAATTGGGAACGGGTGCATTCTTTTGACAACTATATTGTCCCTAGATGATTTTATAGTTGTAACCATCATCTGGCAGCCACGCGTGAGATATGAACCTCATTGAGAAGGTGCTAAAGAAATTAGTTAGTCCTATGGGTCAGCTTTTTTATCTCCCCCCATCTCTCATTTTAAGTCTTTCTTCAGCATTTGAGCCTTGGCAGTTTGAAAGATTAGGAACCAGACTGTGATCTCAGTTACAGCATGTAAATCCATAGTAGAGGTTGCTCCAGTTTAAAATGAATGTTGTATGCTGTGCAACACAGTCCGAACCATTCAGGAGAAATAGAAATGGAGAAATAATAGAAAAATTGAAATTAGCCAACACAGTGTGGGCCTTGGAAGGAAATGCCTGGAATGGGATTGTGTGCTTCAGGAATTAGATGACTGGTTCCTGATAAGAATTACACTCAACCCCCAGCTATAATAGATTATTTCATTATTGGCTGGTGGAAAGATTCATGAAAGAGAGCAAAGTAGCTAAAATCTCCTCTTCCTTTTGTCTCTGGAGCTAGAAGAGACTCATTCCAGTTGCTGAAAAGGATATTTGAAGGCTATTTTACATTTAGAAAGGGTTTCTCTAAAAGGGAGTTTTAGTTAGAGATTTTGATCTTCTTTTAGTACAAGAACACAGCAGTAGTACAGTCTAGTTAGCAAAATCACACAGAAATGTGCCCCATGTCTTCTTGGGGTCCAAAGGGTTTTCCATCTCATGCAGTAATGGGGGAACTGCTGCCCCTTTTTGCACTGATGTCAAGGACTGTTGGGGAATAATGCAGATTAATGAATTTGTCCTCCCAAAACACGTGCCAAGGTGTTGCTTCCTTCTGTTTTTATCCAAATCTATTTGCTAGAGTTCTTTCCTAGTGCTGCACTGCTGGTGGAAAGCCAGAGTTAACTCTTGATCTGGGGGACAGGTTTATGAACAGTGTGCAAAAAAAACACACAAACCACATTGTGATGCTGTAACGCAGGGGTGGGCAAACTACAGCCTGCAGGCCACAGTTCCGTAGGTCTGTCAGGAGGTGGGTGTGTGTGAATAGGGGTTGGGGATGTCAGGGTACAGGGAGCAGGGTGAGTTGGGTAGGGGTGGGTTTCTGGTGGGGCAGGTAGGGCAGGGGGGTCTCGGGAAGGACTGGTGAGGGGACAAGGAGCGGGGTGGGGGGGTTGGATGGGTTGGCGGTTCTGAGGGGGGCAGTCAGGGGGTGGGAAGTGGGTGAGGGTCAGATAGGGAGCAGGGCACAGCCTTCCCTACCCAGCCCCCCATACATTTTTGCAACCCCGATGTGGCACTCGGGCTAAAATGTTTGCCCACTCCTGCTGTAACATGACCAGAGACGGAACTAACAAACTGTAAGATAAAGCTCTTTATACAGAAGATAATTTCCTTTCCTCCAGTAACTCCAGTTTGTAGAATCAGAGTTACAGTTCTGGTAATTAATCCATCCTACCTGAGATTTGGAGGAAAGTTTGATGATAATTTTGGCGTTTAGTGTCATTCCACAACCCTAGTGTCTCAAGGAAAATAACTTTCAGACAGAACCAAAGCTTTCTGGGAACCCCGTTTTAAAAATAATCTGTTGATAGTTCTGCTTCCATATGCCTTGTGTTTCGATTTCTTACTCTAACTTTGTTGGATGCCTGGCAGTGGAACCCTTTTATTCCCGAGAGTGGGTAGAAGGGATATCCACAGATCACATTTTTTTCTAAATCTGTTTCAATTTCAGGTGAAGCAGGTTGAGTCTGGCACAATCCAGTTCCAGTTTTCCACTGATTCAGAGGAACATCTTGGGACTTCTACAAATTCCTTAAGTAACACCAGAGAAGAGCCGTCCCGCTCAGCAAAGCCGTCCACACCATCTCGGAGTGAGTATTTTCCAGACTGGCAACTTGTAAAGCACATTGTCTGGCTTCAGTCTCTACTCAAAAGAAAAAAACCCCACTGAACACACAATCCAGTAGGCATAGAATGCACCAGCTACAGTAGCGACTGCAGTTCATTTTAATTTGAATTGGTTAATAGGGCTCTCACTTCCTATGCTGCTTTTAAGCTTGCAACATTCAACGGTGACAGCATAGAGCTTGGCAACGTATTGTCGGTGAGACCCCAGTACAGTGTAGGAGTTGGTTCACTGCTACCCAGGACCTGGAACAAGAGCTGTGCAAGGCCCTGGGGCGGAGAGAAAAGGAAACACTTTTTACTTAACACATGACAGGCCTGTGGAATCACTGCTACAAGATATCATTGAGGCCAAGAGCTTAGGAGGGTTTAAAAAAGGGCTGGACATTTTAATGGACAATATGAACATCCACAGTAGGATCACAATAGGTAGGCAGGGTATAGCCCCACATGCTTCAAGGTATAACAACCAGTGCGTGATGGGGATTAAGGAACAACAACTCCAATGGGCAGGTTATTCAGAATGTGCCACCCCCGGATCTCTGGCACCTTCCTCTGAAGTGTCTCATCTGGCTACTGTCAAGGCAGGATACTGGACCAGGTGGACCACTGGGATCATCTGATGTGGCACATTCCTATGTTGTGTCGAAAGGGGTGAGGTACAGAGACAAAGGACCAAATATTTCCTGCTAAAATCCTGCCTGGTGATAAGTTTGGGCAAAGTCTCTGCACCAGATTAGCAAGCACGAGGCCTGACCCCAACTGCACAAAGGACCTGAGGGTGTGTTGACCATTCCCAAATTCTAATCCCAGGTGTGACACTACCTTTGGGCAAATCACTTCCTCTCTGTGCCTCCGTTCCCCATCTTTTCCTCAGTTTGCCTCAGCAGGAAACAAACCCAATATGCTAGAGTCTGAGTTGAACTGGACTGGGTTCAAAATCTGGCAAAAGGAGTATGCCCATATATGCAGCATCTTTTTCTATGGAACGACATAATTGATAGTTTCACCCTGGGAGGTACTGTAAAAAATGAACGACTCGTTGAAAATCACTCCCCCCTCTGCTGTTTTTAATCTTTTTCAATTTCTCTGTGGGTGCGCTAACCGGATTACTCTCAATTTAACTGCCTGTTTAAACATCAGTGTGTGAGTTTATTACCTTATTAATGTGGTGTTGTTACTGAAGCCTCTAGTACTATCTGTACTGGAGGAACTGCCAGAAAACGTCATCTGTTCCTAACTGTCTTGCTGCATAAAGTGTCAGCTTTAAGTAGTTAGTGCCTGTAGGGTGGCCAGTTCTGGTCAGGGATGGTGGCCAGCCTCCCCTGGAGACAGAGGCTTGTGTAGTACATAACAGGGATCCCATTTCAAGTCTCCAGGTGGGTTCAGAGGAGTAGACTATGCAGTTTATTACACAGCTGCCAAGTACAGTAAGAACATCCCTGTGTTTGAGAATCTCTCCTAGCCCTATGCAGTGGAGACCGCCCAGGGAGTTGTTTTTCTTCTCTATCTTCTGGAGGCTCTGTTCAAACCAGAATGACATTTTCATGAGCAGGAGGTTCAGAGCTGCCTCCTGCTGACCTTTGATTGGGGATCCAAGCGCGATTGTAGCACATATCCTTTGAAACACTGTCTCCCGTTGAACTGGCGCTAGAGGTGACTCTCTCCTTGGGAACAGCACAGTCACACCTGCGGCATTTCCATTGTCCCACTGGGTGCTGGAGAGGGGATGTCAAATCATTGCTCTTTCGCACATCACAATACAGGAGCCTGCGGCTTGAAATGGAGGCTGAAATATCCTGAGAATTTTGTCTAGCAGATTCATTTGTTTATACCTTATCATAGAAACATATAGACTCTGCCTAGGAGCCTGACTCTGCTGAATCCATTTAATTTAAACTGATTTTGTCATGCTCTCTACAGCTTTCAGTTAAAATCTTTCTCTGCATTCTCTCCCAAGACTCAGTAAGAGACTTTAAACACATAACAGCTTTTAAGTTATGACTGAAACCTTTTATCTTTGAATATTTTGCAAACTGCTATGGGTCCTTTGGTAACCCTAATGATATTGTAGCTGTCAGCTTTAGTGACGCACTTTGACTTATAGATATGAATAATGCTCCATATTTTGACGTATTAAAGCAGGCTAAATCTGGGCCACATTATTCATCATGAAATCCACTAGAGGGCAGTCGGACCATGGGTTTTGCCTTGTAAATATGTACAGACTCCTATTCTGCATTAGAACTTTCTGGCTTGTCACAGTTGGGTTGGTTTGTATGTTTAATAGGTTTTAAAACCAAAATCTTGAAAGGGCCAGTTGAAGCTTTTTAATAGTGGCGTTTCCTTGGGTATATTGAGTTGGGATCTCCTGGACAGAATTGCAGGACTTTGCTTGAAGTGTCTTTTCATAAAGGCAATTGAGTTGGCATTAATCAATCTAATTAAATGGATTACAGTGTGGAAAAAGGAGAGGTAGATTTATCTGAACATGTACTTCCAGTGCCATATCTACAGGGAGCAAGGAACCTGAGCTGTCGTGCAGAATGTGAAATGACACCGGGCTACAGTTTTGAGCAGGGACATGCTGTAGCTAATAGTCTGTACAAAATAAAACAAAACAAAATGCCCAGCATATTTGGATGACCTCAGTGCCAGAATAATAGCACCATATGTAACCAAGTGAGAAACCCGAAGTGCAGATCCTGGGACATCTGCCTCTCTCTTTCCGTGAGAGTACTGTGGAAGTGTCACGGTGAGCTTGTAGTCTTCACTGGTGCTAGGTAATATTTCACTGACTGAGCAGAGGTGGCATAATCCAAATTTCTCCTTGCCTAGAAGAACGTTATGATGACTGCCAATTGATTAAATCCCATCTAGTCAGCATTATTGTTGTTGTTTATTTGTGTTGTGGGAGGGCCTCTGTCGTGAACCCCACTGCGCTAGGCACTGTACAAACACAGAACAAAGACAGCCCTTGCCTCAGAGATCTTACAGGCTAAGTGAAGGGACTTTACCCCGGTGGCTGACAGACTAAGGCCCTATGGACAGACTCTCACAATTAGCTGGGGAACCAGGAAAGGTTAGTTAGGAAAGAACCTCCTCACAGGAGAAGAAAGAGTTAGTTTAGCACACACCAGAACAGCAAGAAGTCTGTGAGTGCAGTACTCAGGTCTCTTCACTGAAGCCAGCAGCTCACCTACCTCTTCTTTCCCTTCATTGTAAGACAAATATTCAGAAGTCCTGCTGACAGATGTTTAGCCAAGATAAATAACATTCCCGATCTCTTGTAGCTTCCATTGACTTCCCCATGGGCTGGGAAAGACCAGGAGTAATTTGTCTCAGCTGGGTGTATCTGTCTGTCTGACATGCTGAACATGGATATGAAAAGCTTGTAGACACAATGCCTGGCAAGTAAGCTTAGGTTTAAAAAACTGCTAAGACTCTTTAATAGAAACTTCTAGCTTCTGGTGTCTCAGAAGAACATGAATCCTCCTGCCTGTTTCTTTCAAATTACATGAATACAGAAGCGATTGGCATTTATCAGACACTGGTTTATAGTTCCACAGCCCTAAAAATGCACCTGTCCATTGTTCTTGGCTTTGCCCGCCATTTGAGCATGAGCAAACCTAGTGCCTGGGTAGAATGATAGATCATGTTTCACGTACACCCGGAATGAGTGTCAGGTAACTTCCTTGGAGAGGCTTGGTGATGGAAGCCACAGCCAATAGAATGAGCGTAATGTGGATTTATCCAGGGTCTGTGCATTTGGACTATCAGCGTAAGGTGCATTTATCCAGAGTCCCTTCTTCTGATGCTTGTCAGAATTCCAGCGTTTCAGTCAATCCACCAGAATGTACTCCCAGTCCCTGTCCTTCTACCTACGTGCCTTGAGAGATCGCTTGACTTTTAAAGGAGACTAGTGCAGACCTTTGGAAAGCATTGCCAGGTTATGCTTCCTTTGACAGTGACATTTACTCTAAAGAACACTGTCAACATAGTTATTGCTTTGTGTCTTTCACAGATCGTTTTGGATAATGTCAGTAGAGGCTCTAGTTTCTGCTCATTCAGCAAAAGCTAGAGCCCTAAAAGTAGCAGGAATAATAATAAAACCCCCGATGGCCTAATTCTGCAGTCTTTAAACTCCCATTGGGAGTTTTGCTTGATTACGGGCTGCCAAATTTGGCCCTTACATTTTATATTCTTCCCTTCACCTCAGAGTATCCCCCCAAGTAACTTCCAGCATTAAGACCTATGTACGAAACCTTTCTCCTGTCACTGAAATGCAGCCACTTCTGGGGTCGAGTGTGAAATCTAATAGCACATAGCAACCCAACTCGACAGCCCGGGATGGCAAATGAAGAAGCATCCTTTATCTAACGAAAAAGGGACAGCTTGAAGTGTGTGTCAGTCTGGTTAACTTGTGGGGCTGTGTCTTGGAGATGAAGACAGACTTGTAACCCAAATTGCTGCCTCAGGGATATATCAGGAAGAGACACCGGATCCAGTCTGAATGTCTGCAAGGACTGTTCCCATCCTTATACTCCTCCTGCCTTTCTCCTCCAGCTCACTACTTGTTAAGATTAAGTGTGTCATTTGACGGAAGGGGGTCTCTGGCTTAGAGACTTCTGTGCTTCAGGCAGCATCACAAGGCTTGTCAGCCCTTCCCCTCTCCCTGCCTTAGCTGTGTGTTAAGAAACCTCATCCCATGGTGCTTTTCAATATAATTTGCCGAGAACCTTTTTATTTGGTCTCCTGATCTCTACTTAATTGCTTGCTGAATATGTCTATTCACAGACAGCAATGAGACCTTGATTATATCTATTCAGGGGGAGTGCTACCTCTTACATTTCAACACAGAAAGCTGGTTCTAGTGCATGCTGGTTCTGGGTCACAATTATTTCAAGACACACTAACACCCAGTTCCTCTCTTTGGGGCCATGTGCACACCTCAGGGAACTGAACAGGAGATTGTTGCCAAAGGGTCTTAACTAACAGCTGATCTCATTCCATCGCTCCGATTTACATTCAGGTTCTTATGCCAGACCCGTCCCTGTAGACGCTGATTAGTCCTCGGACCCAACCGGAGCTGAGACGGTCATTCTGTTACCTTTCCAGTAGTGCATTCCCCCATTCCTACCTTCTTGCCTTGCATGTGACTTGTTCAAGGGTTCTCTCTCATGCCTGCTTCGAAGTGCTCACCTTCACCAGCTCTAAAGCAACAGCTGCCCAGCCTCATTCAGTCAGAAAAAGTAATTTAGTGCCAGCCACATCACAGAGTGCCCCTGGGGAACTTTCGGACCCACAAGCTGTTTCAAAATCCAATACGGAGCAACACACAGATTGTGTGATGAGACGCAGTTGCTGGTTAGGTGCATTTACATAAGGGGCAGACTCTTCCTCTGTTTCATATGCATGTTTGCAACCAGATTCTAATCTCTGCTGTTTCTCACTGGTGGCTGCACATCTGTTGTTAGACTCTGACTCAGGATGTCTCTTTGCTGGGGCTCACCTTTCGTCTCTAGATTTTTTTAGCCACAAGGAAGAACCTGCCTTGAAAATGGCTGCAGCAGTTTCTGGTCTGCCTGCTGCTATTGCACAGATTCTCATTCCCTCCTGCCAGTGGCCAGAGACATTTGGGCTAATAGTTTGTAATGTAAAGAAAGACGTTTCTGGTATGGGGAGTGAACAAAGATAAAGGGCCAACATGATGAGGCTGTTGCTCCCACAGCAACTTCTGAGACCTGTCTGAAAAATTCCTAAACATACAGGGAGTCACTATAGTTAAAAACCAATCGTCTGGACTGAGCAGGGTTTTCACACAAGGAAGGGTCACGAGGAAGCTGTCATGCTGGGTCATGTGGAAGCCGTGTTTCCACTTCCCTTTTAATGTCACAATGCTGGACATCTTTCCTTCCAGGCAGGCTCAGCTTTGGACCACAGTCTCCCAACCACAATGTGCTACAAAGCACATTCCTCCCAGATTTCATCCAAGTGATACTTTTGGGGACCCAAGAGAGAATAGATCCGTCCCCCACTGCTTCTTTCAACAAAGTGACCATCTTTGGCTTGTGTCTCCGCTCCCTCTACCTCATCCTCATCCTGCCTGACCACTGCTTGGGCCTCATTCCTATCCCCTCATTGTGCAATCCAAAAACAATCCCAACACATTTCTCTGCATGAACAGCAGCAGGTTGCTAAGCAACAGCCTCATCACGTTGGCCCTTCATCCCTCTTCGCTCACTACTTTTCAGGTTAATAACAGATTTGTTTAGTTAAATATAGGCAGGTATGTTTCTGCATCCCGTAAATTCAGCAAACTCACTGTGCATATCTCATGTTAGTGGCGCTCATTAAATACATTATGCACATTGGCTTTGCCATCCTTGAGCAAATGCTTCCTGTTTGCACAGCTAACATTAAATTCCTATTAGCATTTATTGAAACTGAGGCAGCCTTACCCCAAAAGACCCGAGTTTCTGCGGCAGCACAGCTATCCCTTCCATACAACACCTGTCTCGTTGATGTACAGAGGAGATGAATTGCAGCTCTGCAGGCTTCCATCAACACCCAGTTTATTAGTATTCCCGTCACTAGTTCTAGTGCAACATTGCAATCCCACCTTCAGGTCCCTAATTCTGCCTGCAGACAGTCAGACACCCCTGCTCAAAAGGAAAAAGTAAGGGAGACTGTCGGAAGGCGCGAGAGAATTGTGCCACGTATTGTTGGCACATCAGTGATTGACCAGCACATGTGCATAGCAGAAAGAGCTGCAAGATTCAAACCCTGCCTGCCACTCTGGGGTGTCTTTGATAAGCGTCCTATGTCTGCAACGTTCTGCTCTCTTATTGCGCAGCAAGACAGTAATGCGTGGGGTCACTAGAACCAACTTTCCACGAGGGACATGACGTCTTCGAGGCCATAAGCCATTAGTGAAAGCTCAGGGTGGCCTCTCTGAGATGAGTTCATGGTCTCTGTTTACTTCCTGGTGCTCTTGTCCAGTCCCTAGTTCAGACCTCCACCAAATGACTGCCGGGCCTGTTGGCCCTGGGAGCAGAGAGGACAAGGAGCCTGGAATCTGGACTTTACGTTGGGAGAATAATTGAAAGACAAAGTTTTTCAGAGTTTTTTGGGAGGTGTCAACATTTTTAAGATCGATTAATCTTGAGTAGAAATACATCTGACATTGTCAATGTTCTGTGCTAGTTTTAAACGAAAAGATCAGTGCAAAGCCTGCTAATTTCTAAAGTGACACTGAACTGTGTTCAGTGATGGGAGAGCTCACCCCATCAAGCTGCTTTGAACTGTGTTGATTTATTGACCAAGAGTGCGACAGAACCTAACAGAACTTTCCTCAGTTGGTGTGGGGACTGGCACGTTACCGCTTCACAGGGGTGTGTATGGAGGGGAAAAGGGGGGGGACAGCAGGAATGACTAGGGATTTGTTGTGTTGTGTGTATATGTGTAGAGAAATGGTGCTTTTCAGTGGTGTTTTCTTAATCTTATCCTACCTCAGTTTCCTCTTGTGTGAAGTTTACTCACTCCACAGGCATGCTGAGAGTCATAATTAATTAGCTCTTAACAATAACTTGACACATGCTTCTCTGGGAGTTGGGTGCTAGATTCCTTTGAAAAGGCCCATGGCCCACCTGCGTCCAACACAGAACACGTGCTCCCTCCCTTCCCTGCCTGTTGCTTCGGTTTTCAGGTTGTTGTAAGGAGGAGGAGTTTTTTAGCTGTCGAGCTGCAATGGTGCCTAGAGCGACCAAGTGCAGGGAGACAACAGTGGTTCTGGCTGAACATCCGTCGTGAGTGCTTCTGCCCCTTCACGAAAAGCTAACTGCATGTGAGGGGACGTGCTGAGCATCCAGAGAGTGGACAGAGCCGCTTGAACAAATCTCGGTTTGCTCGAGAAGGGCCTTTTAGGGCTATTCGTAAAAGGCTGACCCCCTTCCCTTTATTTTTAAGCGCACCTAGACATCCCCTTCAGTGTTCATGTGGGATGGAAGGTGGAAGTTAGTGCCGTGATGGCGATTATTTGGGGCAGCACCCGTGGCTATTTTTCCGCTGTCAGCACAGTAGCACCGGATCACATTGTAAAGCAGCAGGCAGCTGGGAGACTACGCTACACAAACAGACTTCTGAGCAGAATCCACCACTCAGCTCCCATCAGTCTCCAACCCCTGCCAGAAGCCCAAAGGCATGTTGAAGCTTTTAGTGGAGGTTTTTTTAAATTCCACATTGTTCCTTTAAAAGAGTAACATCTTCTGATAGCAGCAATCCTCTTTCTCCCAAAACCCTGTGGAGGAATAACCAACAGAGACATCCTTAAGGTGCCTCCTTGCCTTGGGCTTAAAAGACACAACTCCTATTGCCAGTGGGCTTTTTGTAGTGAGCCCCCAGCAGTGGGAATTATTGCATAAGTAAAACATACTATGTGATCTGATGTGCTACCTAAAGGGCTACCCCGTCATTCAAACACTCCAGTGCATTTAGACACTAATTCCTGCCACTGGAGTTACCTGCCTTTCCTTTTTGAATGGATAAAGGGGACATCTTAATCTGAAAGAACTAGTGTTGGGCACTGCTAAAGCCATGGTGTTGTCTATTTTGGCCAATAGGACAGCTGCTATATCGTCACATTTATTAAAAGGGACATAAAAGTTAATTCTATTCTGGGATGCATCCAATGGATTAATTCTCCCTCAGTTCCTTCTAGGAGTCTTATAGCCTGCAGTATTCACTATAATCAGAACTGATGTTTGTTTTACCTATTTAGAAGTTGATAGTAATTATAAGTGCACAGCAGGACTTGGTACAATCTGTTAGGTCAGATCCATGTTAAAGATAATCACTCATGCAGCATGTACTTCTCTTACAGTGTGAATTACGGGTTTTTTTAGCTAGTCTTGGAGAAGAACTGAGCAGATGTTGTACATAAGCTTTGAAGTGCTCAAAAAATACTGTGATTTTACATGAAACAGATTAAAGCAAGTAGTTGCGAAAGAGGCTGTATGCAAATGATTATTCTGCATCCCAAACTGGTGCAAAAACTATTTTATTCTGGTCATTTTTACCTCATTGGAGGTTTTTTTTCCCTTTGAGACTCGCATCAGGACTTCATGGCCAAAGAAGCTTGGACAGACCTACCATCAGTCTGGTTGCTTGTTGTGCCATTGACTGATGTATTTTGCTCCTTACATGATAGACGTAGTATGAAGAGACTGCATGGGCATGTTGAGGGGGGCCAAATAACAGTGTTAGATGTACACCACATTGCAGGGCCTAGCTAAACAACTGCTGCTCTGATTGGGTCCTGGTGGTTTCAAAAAAATAAAGAACATAGTGAGAGCCACTAGAGGGTTCACAAACCATTTAAAGGGACGATACCTGGTTCCTACAGACCCCACCAACCCTGCTGTTCTGGGCAGCAACAGTCAGAATTCTGAAATCTTGCCTTTGCCATTGCTAGAGGCAGCAAACAGGCTCCGGGGAACGGAGAACTGGCACGGGGTGCTCTCACTCACAGTCTTCCCATTTTTTGGTGTTTCTGTCCCTCATGATACCAGTGTACGGTAGATGCTGCAAAATGCTACAAGTGGCATCCGAGAGCAGGGGGAGGAGAAATCCCCCCGGGAGGCCTGTTCTCCTGGGATGGACGCAAGGCAGTTTGACAAACCTAATAGGATGGGAGATTTCACCTTGGATCTGGAACAACAGCGGAATGTTTGGATGCTTTTGTCCTGTTTTTAAAGGGACAGTCCCGTATTTAAGCCATCCTTCAGATGTCCCGACTTTTTCTTAAAAAGGGGCCAATTGTCCCGTATTTTTTGTCTCCACTCCTTCCCCCCCGTCAGTATTGGCAGGTCTTGCTGCTGGCCGGATCCCTGCTCACCAGCTCGACAATGGAGTGGGTGTGCAAAGTTGATGGTGGGGCGAAGATACAACGTGGGGGGTCGGCCGCTCCCCTGTGGGTCCTTCAGCGCAGCCCCCACTGTGTGCTGGCTCTTGGCCAGCAGGACCCCGCTCCCCCTCCCGTTACCGGCTGGCACTGGCTATGCTATGAGCTGCGGTGGGTCGTAACCACGGGCAGGCGGTAGCGGTTGAGTCGGCCCTCTATGTGCTCCCCCACTCGCTGTCCTCTCCCTGCTTTGCCCCTTCACCCCCCCCCAGCTCCGCTGCTCCTTCATATCCCCCCCAGTGGGGTGCCTCCAACTCCCAGCGCTGTGTAGAGAACCAGCTCCTGGTCCGAGTGGGTGTGTCACCCTTCCCCTGTGTGAACCCTAAAGACTTAAAGGTAAGAAGGAAAATAAAAAGAATCCAACTGCGCAGGATTTCTTTTTACTGGGGCTCAGTCAGCTTGATGCTGATTTGAACGATTGCCATTAAATTCACTTGAATATAAGTCATTTGACCAGTTGTCCCGTATTCAGCACAGGGAAATATGGTCACCCGAGCTTTACTAGGTCACCCAATACCAGTAATCACAGAGCTCCTGGGCAGACTTGGCTTTTCTTTACAACTAACCATACTTGTCTCCTCCCATGTGGGCAATGCCAGGTTAATATCTGTTAAAATATTCTCCATAACCCAGCTCTTGCATGTATCTAAGTCACTGATGTAGTGGCCTATGAACTGGTTAACAAGAAACCTCTTCTACTCCTTTCCTGTGCTGACAACTACTGAGCCTTGTGCATTTCTAATAATGACCCTCTTTAATAGCCAAATTCATTGTAATAGAGAGAACACAGTAATTTAGGCCTAAGGGAAACTCACTAGTTTCCTTGGGGAATCTTCCCAATTAAATATCTGGAATGTGTGAATTAGAGAAAGCAAAACTAAGTCTCAGCATGGCCAGAAAACATCTGTGCTTGGAGTCTGTGCGATAGGATTTCTTGCTTAGTAGAAGAGCAAATTCATCTAGTGCCAGAGAACAAGTAGATAAGCCAAAGATAAACACAACAAAACCCAGGCAATTTCAGGGTATGAATGTACAAACAGATGAAATAGTGACAAGAAATAATAGAAGAGCCATGAAAACCTTAAGTATCCCAAAATGTTCACGTTTCATTAAGCAATCCACTTAGCCAGTACCACATGTCTTCAAGGGAAAATGCAGTACTGTTTAGAGATAGACAATCTATGTTTTACAACAGGAAAGCACTAAATAGCAGATTTAGCCTAATTCCCTTAGCCCCCCCCCCCGATGAATCTGGAGAACTGCTATACATTTTTTTTCCAAGCGACAATCTTATTTCAAAAGTAAGTTAGCCAAATGGCTGAAATACAGCGTCTCACATCCCCATAGTTAAGTGTCTTCACCAGATCATTTGGGAGGAAGAATTTAGTCAGAAAAATTTGAATGATAATTAGGAATCATTTAAGAAAAAGTTACTAGATGCACAAAAAGCCACAATCCCACAACTGAGGAAGAAGGTCATGCTAGTTAAAAAACTGACCTGGTTTACAGAGAAAGTGAAGGCAGCTACAACAATAATATATAAGAAAGGGGAAGTAGATAGTAAGGAATATAAATCAGAAGTTAGGAATTATAGACAATTGATAAGGGAAGTCAAGGGACACAAGGAGAAGTCTATGGCTAGCAGCATTAAGGACAATAAGAAGGATTTAAAAATATATATTAGAACAGAAAGAAACTTGACAATGATATTGGTCCATTACTAGATGGAAGTGGTAGAATTATCAATAATAATGCAGAAAAGGGAGAAGTGTTCAATAAATATTTCTATCCTGTATTTGGAGGGAAAATGGATGATATAGTCTCATCACATGGTGATGATAACACTCTTTCCATTCCACTAGAGGCTCTGAAGGAGGTTAAAATAGAAGGTGCTAATGTTCAACATTTTAAAATCAGCGGGTCCAGATAATTTGCATCCAAGAGTTTTAAAATAGTGCATTAAATTAAATAAAAACTCACTAACTGGTTGGTCTCAAAATGTAATTATAAATGGGGAATCCTCATCCAATGGGTACATTTCCAGCAAGGTCCCTCACGCACTGATTCTTGGCCCTACACTATTTAATATTTTTATTAATGACCCGGAAGAAATCATAAAATTATCACTGATAAAGTTTGCAGATGACAGAAAAAGTGGGGGAGAGTTAAATAATGAAGAGATCAGTTCACTGGTTCAGAGAAATCTGGATCACTTGGTAAACAGATGCAAGTGAACAATGTGCATGTTAATATGGCTCAATCTAAATATATGCATCTGGGAACAAAGAATGTTGGCCAACTTACAGGGTGGAGGCCTCTCTCCCAGGAATCAGTGACTGAAAAAGATTTGAGGTCATAATGGATAATCAACTAAACGTGTGCTCCCAGTGTGATGCTGTGTCCAGAAGAGCTAATGGATGCAGAAAAAGGGAAATCTTGAATAGGAGTAGAGAGGTTATTTTACATCCATGTTTGGCAGTGGTGCATTCCTTGCTGGAATCCTGTATCCAGTTCTGATGCCCACAGTTCAGGAAGGATGTTGATAAATTGGTGAGGGTCCAGAGAAGAGTCACAAGAATCATTTCAGAATTAGAAAACCTGCTTTGTAGTGAGCTCGATCTATTTAGTGTAACAAAGGGAAGTTGAGGGATCACTTGGTCTATAAGTACCTACATGGAGAACAGATATTTAATAATGGACACAGTCTAGTGGCTGGAAGTTGGAGGCAGACAAATCCAGACTGGAAATAAGGGGCACATTTTAAAAAGTGAATGTAATTAACCACTGAAACAATTTACCCAACGGTCGTGGTGGATTCTGCATCATTGAATATTTGTAAATCAAGATTGGATGTTTTTCTAAAAGGTCTGCTCTAGGAATTCTGGGGGTGACATTCTCTGGCCTGTCTGATACAGGATCTCAGACTAGCTGATCACAGTGGTCCCTTCTGGCCTTGGAATCTATAAAAACTTTAATTGGCTTTAATGGAAACGAAGTTTGGCATTTGATCAATCCGACAGCTAGATCTCTGGCTGTTCTGGAAGCTCACTGTGCCTTCTCCTGTCTCTGCTTCCCGGTAGGTGCACCATCTTCTCCCCAGATGTTGGTTTCCACTCAAGACTATCCTCAAGGACCTGGGGTAAGTGCCTGATGGTGCGACATGTGCCCTCTGCTGTTGCCTTACTGGGACATTAGATTTAAGCATCAATTATTTTAGTTTGATGAGCCTTTCATTCTTGGAAAGGGGCCAGAAGGGGAAATGTTCCAGCTGTTTTGGTTTTTTTTAAGTTTATGTTTTCAAATCAATTACCAGTTACATGTGAAGATTCTGAAGGTCCAGTTTCTCTCTAGTTAGTTATTGGAGTGACGCCATGGAGAAGCCTGGCCTCCTCACTACTGATAAATAAAGGAGTTTGAATCTGATAGAGAAGAGACAGGAAGCAAAGAAAGGGGCTCAGGATGGGTGACTTGGTTTGAGGGCCAGGAGAAGAGGACATCAACAGTGATCATTTGTGTGGCCCAGGAGAAAGCAAAGAGGATAAATGTATAGTTGTCTGCAGCGAGAGAAGACCAAGGTTTAGGCTACTGTAATCTGCCCTTGAAGATCACTAGATGAAAAATCAGTATTTCATAAATCATATTTGTACATAAAAAGCAGGCTTTGAAATAGCTGGTTCTGCCGCTCCTCTCTCTTTGATCATGTATTTACCTTATTCTCAATTATCATCAAGTTGTAAGAGTAATAAAAATAATTCTTCTAAGGGTTTGTTTCAGATAGATTTTTTCCCCATCAATAAGGCCATGAAAAATACTGCCGTAGAGAACCTGCCTAATTCGGTCGTAAGGTGTCACACGGAGACATGATTAGCGTATAAACTAGAAGGAGAAGTTTAGCACACAGCAGTATTTCCTTGAAAATAGTTATTTTCATATAGTGCGATCCAGCTCACTGAGTTATACCGATATCCCACTGGGTATCACTTTCTAAGGTCTTTGTGGCCAAACTACAACAATTTCCTGCTATAATCCATATCCCCAGAAGCAGCAAACCAGAGTCTACGTATAATTTGCTGGGCAGAAATCTCTGAGCTGTTCTCAGGTCCTGGAGTTTTTACTTTTTAAGGGAGTCATTGGCAGCAGGCTAGATTTTGCAGACTTTTGTTCTATAGCACAGTGGAAGTGTATTGACAATGACGTATAATTTTTGCTTGGCTAGTTCTCAGGTTTTAAGGCCACATACAAACATCGAAAGCCTTTTTGTTGTTTTTCCTTCTTGTCACAGAGCTCTTTACACAGTGATATTTTTGATGACATTGGATACTTCATGAGCATGCATTATTAGACTGTCTGATCTCGCCAAATGTTTGTCGGTGTTTCTGCAAAACAACATACAGTGCACTGCAGCCTCAACAGCCGAATTAGAAAATGTAGTTCAGGCACGTCTAGAACCCAGAAGTGTCCGAGCCCTGCTGCGTATCTGAACAACAGAGGGGTAGCTCAGTTTGGTCGTTCCAGACCATTTACATTTGCACAGACCAGTTAAAATAAACTGCCAACAGATCTTGAAGTTTCTGGCCCTTCTAATCCAACAAGATTTTCCAAAGCCCAGATTGCACCTTGGCAGTTTCTCCTTCAGCAGCCTTGTTACTAGAGTTAATATCATCATCTTAATTATAATAATTTTCTTTTCAGTTGTCGATATCCCAGTTGTCTGCATCACCCCGCTCTCCTCCTGTAAGCCACTCATCCAAACCCCCGTTGCAACGGCAAACCGGCTCTCCAGTGCCCCACTCCCCTGGGATGCACCGACATGACCGTGCGGTAAGGATTCCTAGTTAGTTTTATGTGGTGGCTCCTGCATTGGCTAGCCCTTGCAGAGAGGGACATTCCTACCTGTGGGTTTGGAGGGTGTCCCTTCCCACAGAGCGATACAGTACATACTAGGCCAGGGTCAATCATTCCTGTGGTCATTTCAGCCAAAAATAAACGTGGGAAATCTGAATTCAAAATGTAGAAAAGCCAGGATTGTGAGCCTGCATGAACCCAGTCTGATCAGGAGCACTTTCCTTTACGGAGAGGCTGCATCGGGTGCTGTGGTGGGAGCGAGGACCCTGGGTTCTGCCCACCCCCCATTGCTTATGCCCTGCCCGGTGATCTGTGCAGTAGAACTTAGATGAGATAGGAAAGGTGCTGCCCAGCTGAGCAGGACAGTGATGACAACACTTCTGCGGAGAACAGATGGGGAACTGGCTGCCTTCCCTGCCTCTGTTTCCCCTCTACTGCCCTGTGAGGAAGACAAGCTGCAGCTTGTGGGAGTGGAGCAGCCTGACCTGGGTAGCTCCTGCAATGCGCCCTGCAGAGCCCTGCCCCTCGCCGTGTTCTGTCTGGGGATGAGCTGTTTCAGGCGGGGCGTCCTTCTTTGTCAGCAGGTGCTCCCGCATGGAGGCAGCAGCGGTGGCATAACTCACCTGGAGGCTGACCTCAGCCCTAGCTCCTTGATCCTGGATTCCTCTGGAAGTGATCAGCTGCAGGAGCTGCCCTTCACGCCTGTGCACGCACCGATTGTTGCCCTGGGAACACAGACTGGAAGGTGAAGCTCTCAGGCAGGCTGCCTCTTACTGAAAATGTCCCTAAATGCTTCTGCCTCATACACAACCTCACCTGGAAGATGCTGGGGAGGCAGGAGGGACCTGGCAGAAAGGGTCAGGATTCCAGTGGTGTCTGGGTCCCAGAAACTCAAAGCCATTTCTCTTTCAGCTCTAGCACTGTCCTCACTCGGGCCTCTCTATCTCGCTTGCATGCCGCTGGCTTTCCGGAGATCCTGGATTGTAACAAGGAGCCAGCAGAAGTTGTGGACCCCACAGCCCCTGTGAACCTCAACCCTCAAAGGGAAGAAGCTGACGTCTTGCAAAGCAATGAAATCATTTTGCAGTTCCTTGCCTTCACCAGGTAATGCCCTGAAATCCCACAGCCCCATTTTCAGGTTGGATCCACGTCTCCTCTTGCAGTAACATCCATTTCCATACTGAGCTGCTTGCTGCTCTTTGGCCTGATTCTGACCAGTCCTTGTATCCATCTCCTGTGCCCCTTCCTTAGGACTTTCACACTGCTTGGCTGAGGCATGTCTGAGCAACTGCCATGGTAACTAAAGCACCAGAACTGCCTGTGAGACAATGAACGTTCCATTTTAGATGTTTTTTTATGCATTGAGACAGTTCCAAATTAATTTTTTTGTTCACATTAGCCAGATTGTAATGTAAAACTAATTACTGAGCAACTCCTTATTTACAGACAGGAAAGCTTCACTTGGAAAAGCTTTTCTGTGATGGCGGTTTTATCTTGATTATACCCCATTTGTGTATTTCTGACACTGACTACAGTGCACGGGAATTCTGAAAGTAAGATACCATTCCCGCCTCGTCTTGAAGCTGGGCACTTTGTACCAAAGAGTAGGAGTCAGGTGTGCTACCAGTTTATTGAAAAAAACACACAAAACCTTTCTCTTTCCTGTCGTGATGATTTCAAAGGAAGCCTCCCCAAACCACTTTGAATACGCTTCTGCTTCTCAAACGATTCACAAGCAATTGAAAAGAACATGCAAATTGCTGGGTCTGTAACAAGAGGAGTTAACCCAGAGATGTTTTTTGGTCAAGGATTCCACAGGATGGCATGGGGACTACATGGCCAAAGACTATGTATTTCACCTTCCAGTTTTACCGGTTCCCACCGGTCACAACACCACGATTGCAGCTGGTGAAGATGGACCAGTCTGGGACAGCCAGTTCAGCTGCATCTCCCCATATCTTATTCCAGATCAACACCGATGGAACCCTTAAGAGTGGTAAGCAGTAGTGGTGGAAGGGTGTTTGAAAAAGGAGGAATGTTACAGCACTTGCCAGACTGGTGGCCAGTCAGCAAATGTGAAAAATCGGAACGGGGGCTGGAGCGGTAATAGGAGCCTATATCAGAAAAATGACCCCAAAATCAGGACTGTCCCTATAAAATCGGGACATCTGGTCACCCTAGATGGTATGTCCTCTGAGGAAGTCCCGGAGGCTGTAGCCAATTGTTTGGGAGTTCTATGAGCTGTCCAAATACTCTAGAGCAGGGGTGTCCAAACTTTTTGGAAAGAGGGCCAGATTTGGGAAGGTGAAGATGTGTGAGGGCCGGACCCCCCCCCCCCCCGTTCCGACCCCCCCCCCCCGCTCCGGCCGCGCTCTCCTTCCCTCCCCCCCCCCACTGCGGCCGCGCTCTCCTCCCCCCGCTCTGGCCGTGCTCTCACTCCCCCCCTCCCCCGGCTTGCCTTGCCTTGCCTTGCCTCCTGCCCCGGCCCCGGCTCCGACTCCGCTCTTCTCCCCCGGCTCCGCCTCGCCTCGCCTCGTGCCCCGGCCCCGGCTCTGCCTCCGCTCTTCTCCCCCGGCTCCGCCTCCGCTCTTCTCCCCCCCCCGCTCGCCTCTTACTGACCCCGCCCCTCTCCTTCGGCTGCGGCTCCGCGCACTGGTTGGCGACAGTGCTGGCGGGCCGCATAGTATTGATTTTAGAAAAGAGTCTGCGGGCCGGTGAAAATTAGAACACGGGCCTCAATTGGCCCCCGGGCCGGACTTTGGACATGCCTGCTCTAGAGTCTATGCAGTTTGAAGAGAGACAGAAGGACAATATGAAATGATGAACGGAGTAGAGATGGTACATAGGGACTCTAACTTACCCTTTGTCATCCTCCTGGGTTAAAGGGCTACTGGTGGAACCCATTGCCACAATAAATCATTTAAACCGAGAATTTATTAGGATTCAAAACTGGACTAGAGAAGTACATGGAAAACCAGAGTTACAGCAGAGAGGATACAGATTTAGAAAGGGTATAAATCTCCATGCTCACTGATTGGGGCTAGGAAGAAAACCTCCCTATGGCCTGATCATTCTTCAGTTGCTTACTGTGGGGTTTCATGCACCTTCCTCTGAAGTGCCTGCCTGTTGGAGATGGGATACTGGCTCAGATGGACCACAAGCCTTCTAGCTCTATTCTCTAGGTGCTAAGATCTTCTAGTCACCTGGGCCTTGCTCTAGGGTTTAAAAGTGAATACCGAAATGTGTCAATGCTTTAAGCCTTTCTTGCAGTTTATCAGCAAAATTGTTTCTTTCTTGCTCGGCTCGTAGTTATGGTAAGAGGAAAATCCACTGGGAGACTTAAATTACAGTTTTTAATAGTTCAAATGGGATTTTTGTCAATCAGATTTAGGCTTGGCTCCAAGTCAAGGTAATGGACTAGTATCTGCTATAATATCAAGTTTCCATTAGTTTATATACCATATAATTAAAAGTGTTCAAAATGTCAAGCCATAAGGCAAAACATCAATAAGTGTCAGTGACACGATTCAGAAATGTAGCCTGCTGACTCCAGCGATAGCTAAGCAGATGTAGAGAGAGAGACAACACATCTAAGCAGTCAGTCTGTAGTAATGCAATCGGATTCTCTTAGCAAAATGGTTTTTTGTAATGTCTTATTAAATTCTTGTCCCATGAGACGCAAAACTAATCTCCCACCTCCAGGAGAGCATTTTTAGTGTGTCAAGTTCCTTCCCCATGTGGAATAGTTAATGTGGATTTTCCTTATTAATTTTCATTAACTTAATTTTTTATGGGTGGATGTCAATCCCAACATGAACTTAAAAGTGACTGATTCAGGGAGTTCATCAAGGGTTCGATCCATAGGTTTACGAGAAAGGAAGTACAGCTATCACGAGGAAAGCTGGTCCAGGGACTAGAGTGCCCATGTGACTTGGCAGACATAAGTTCAATTCCCGCTCTCCCACGGACTTCCTTGGGCATATCACAGTTGATCTGTGCCTCAGTTCCCCATCTGTAGAATGGGGATAAGGGCCCTATCCTGCCCTGCCTCACAAGGGTGTAGTGGGGATGAATACAGTACGGATTGTGAGGTTCTCCGAGACTGGGAGCCACAAGGTACCTTTCGATATCAACAAGTCTCCTGAGAAGCTATGGAGAATTATTTTACTTTGTCTCTTTTTCCTGCAGGATCTCCAGGGTTGCAGCTAAAGTATATGGTGGATTCTGCTTTTCTGAAGCCAGGAGAACAACGCTGGTTGATACGTTATATCGCTGACCATAACCTGCAGATTGATATTTGGGATGGTGATTCTTTGCTCCTCATTGGATCTGCCGCAGTTAAGCTGAAGGTATGAAACTTTTCCTGTATTAAGTCCATAGCTGCTGATAATGAAGGGGAAAAAAAGCCAGAATTTCTACTTACAAAGTACAAGAACTCTGGGGAAGGGACCTTCTTTGGTTGAGTCCGGGATTAGCCATTATGTTGCCTAGGATTGATGTCAAGGTGACAGACCTATAAATTACTTGGGTCATTTTGTTTCCCTTCTAAAATACTGGCATTAGGGATGTAAAAGGTTAACTGGTAAGCATTAGCCTTACTGTTAACAGTCAGACTTTAACCGTAACCCCCACAGCTGGCTGTGCCGGAGCGACCCCAGCCCTGGCTGGGCCATGATTTTTGGGCCTCTACTCAAGTATTCATTGTACTTCCCAGTGAGGATTTGCTAGTCAAGTGGGGGGAAAATGAAACAAGAGTTTCTTGGAGCCTAAAACCAAAACAAAAATAGTAAAAGCAAAAAGGTTTTAAATGCGGTTAAAGAATTGCATCGATGTAACAAACCATTTCCAAGATAAGAACAGTGGTCTCTCCTGGACAGTGTACTGCTCTGGACAACGCCTCCTGACAGTAACAGCTACACACAGTTTTTGGCTTCAGCATATGTTCCTCTTATCCCACAGTACTTGCTTCGCCAGGGTCGGAGGGCAGTTCAGGTCCATCATGAGCTGGAGGTGATGACAACCGAATATGAGCAGGACACAACAGTGATGAGTGGGGACGTTCTCAGACATGGCACTGTGAAGCCCATAGGAGTCTACGCTGTTGTCAGAGGCCGACTTCACCTGAGTTTGGCCAATGTTGGTAAGAATCCCAGTTCTTTTGGCTGAGTCACCGTGATTCTTTCAAGATTTCTCATGTATTAGACACTCAACTCTGCTAGTTCTCTTCATCAATGCACTTCTAGCACCATTCTGGGGCATTGCTGGGAATCTCTTTGGTGGCTGATCTGTTACCTTCCCCTCTCCATCTGCACACAGCGATCGCCTCCCAAAACAGAGATGCTCTTACCTGCACCAGGATGCATTAATACTTAGCACCTGCCTGGTGCTTTTCAGTGGTATCAAAACAGCGTGCAAGGGCAGGAACACCATGCTGTCCCCACTGTACAGCTAGGGCTACAAAAGTGCTGAGTCTTCAGAGGTGTCAATAGCACTTACAGGTGACAAGCACCTTTGAAAATCAGATTCGCTCCAGGTGGGTCAGCCAGGAGCAGAGCCCAGAGCGGTGGCCAGCTTTCTGCTGCATGCTCCTTGTCCAGCAATACGATTGCTCAGCGGAGTTCTAGACGTCGAGCAGTGTGTTAGTTAAAGGTCTGTTGAATGCAGAGCTCAATGCTAGTTGCCATGAGAAGGGTTGCCCCACCGGCCAGCAGGGCTGAAGCTAAGCTATTGTGGCGTTCATGAGCTTGTTGGGAAGCTGGCAAAGCTTAGGAGCCTCATACACCAGGGAGGGTCCTGACATTGCAACCCAAGGGACATGTCGGGTGTCTGGCTAACCCAGAGTTTCCATTTGCCAACGATCAGCATTTTTGAGTCACTTTGTGTTTGTTCCCCTGCCATGAAATGATAATTTGATGGTGGTGCTAGCAGTTTGTCTAATTTCAATGCTTCTGCGCGTGCCTCTGTACTGTCCCTTAAACACTTCTTTTATAACGCTCTCAATCAGCCATCCCTCTGCACCTGCTCCCGTACCCGAGGGAAGACTGTTCCCTTCTTTCGTTGGAAGCCTGTGAGAGTCATAGCAAAGCCACGCTGGGTCAGAACTGTGTCTGCTCACTGCCACCAGTGGGTTCTGCACTAAAAGTGGCTGTAACTCTCTACAACAGTCCAAAATTCTTTTGAGACCCAGCAGAGCTCTGGGCTTGGACTCTTTAGAGAATTTTCAGTTGCTTGAGAAAAATCAACGGGTTCTAAATGCCAGTCTCCTAGTATCCTGTACCCACCCTCCGCCTACAAGTAATAACTCCGGCTACAGAAAGAGGAGGAAATGCACAGCTCATTACTTCTGTTGTGAGTTTTCTGCCTGCTTATTTACAAATGTATAAGCTAATGCAGCTTTGAAATAGACAATATGGAAACAGGGACACACAATTAGGTGCTAATAAAATAACATGGGAGAAGCAGACAAGATGTGCAAAGCTGTGCATATAAGAAAACCAAATTTGTAAGAACATTATGCTTCCTAGAATTTATTAGGTACTTTTTATATATATTTAATTCACCATCTTATAAATGTGCAGTGACTCCAGGTTTTAAAATCTTATCTTCAGAAGAAAGATTAGCTCCATTATATGATATCTTAAATTGTCATTTTCATACTTTGCCTGCAAGAGTGTGATAAGCTCCCAGGAAGGAGAGTCTAAGATTCATAACCCAGAGAACAGTTCAATGCAAACCCAGCAAAGGAAACTGATTAACAAAGGACAAATACTAGCAAAAAAAGAAAACAACAAAAACCCCACCCACCCATCAATACAGCTGCCACTCTGATTTCTCTGGAAGATTTTGTTTGATTTCAAAATAATATTAATATTATTTTTTTTAAAACCCTCCTAACATTGAGTCTTGAAGGACTGAACAACAGGCCTGTTCTGTAAACTGGATGGTGTTGAGAGAGAGAGACAGAAACATAGCCAGAAAAGGGCAGTTGTATTCCAGTCTGCCTGTTACACCCATTATGCTCCATACTACATCATCAGTTTGAAATCTAGTCAGTGTCAGAAAGTGAGTTCAAAGCAATTTCAATTACTGCCCCTGCCCCCTAGATGCCATTGCCAATTTGCATGGTTGTGCAACCTCATTCTCCTGTTTTTTAAAAATGTTCTTCATCCCTGGTTGCTGTCTAGGGTGACCAGATCGGAAGAGTGAAATATCAGGACACATTTGGCGGGCGGAGTGGGGGGGGGGGAGCGGGGTGCAGAGGGGCAAGCCGGGAGGGGGGGGATATTTTGTGCCCTAGGTAAAATTTTTACCTTATGCCCCCCCTCTCCTTTTCCCAGAGCATTGCTTATTATAAAATTTTTAAATGAATATTGCAAAGTGTAATGTAGCATGGGGCACACAATTGGGGTGCAGGGGGGCCCTGACTGGGACTGGGGATAAGGTGTT
Source organism: Sternotherus odoratus (assembly GCA_032164245.1). Classification (NCBI taxonomy): domain Eukaryota; kingdom Metazoa; phylum Chordata; order Testudines; family Kinosternidae; genus Sternotherus; species Sternotherus odoratus. The sequence continues at coordinate 1,693,485 of JAVMKO010000018.1, forward strand.
TGGGATGCTGGAGGGGCTCAGAGCTTGGGTAGATGATTGAGGTGCGGGGGGGATAAGGTCTGGCTGGGGGAGTGGGCTCTGGGGTGGGGCAGGGCTGGGGATGAGTTTGGGATGGGTGCAGGCAGGCTGCTCTGGGACTGGAGCCAGAGAGGAGGACTCCCCCCAGCCCTTTCCCTGCCAGCAGCAGCAAGCTCTGTGTCAGCTTCCTCCTTTCCTACCTCCACCCCCCAGCAGCAAACTCACTCACCCCATCACTGGCAGCCGAAGTTGGAGGGTGCTAGGACCCTGCAGCAACGGAGGCAGCATGTTGCTGCACAGGACGCTCTGCTCCCCCGGGGAGAAGGTCTAAGGGGAAGCAAGGGGAGGCTGGGGGACTCTTGGGGGGCAGAGCCAGGTTGCGGGGGGTGGGGAGGGAGGCTCTCACCTGCATGCAGAGCTCACCGGCCCCGGTGCAGTCCTCTTTCCCCGACTGTCTCTGCGGGGGGAGGGAGGGGAGTGGGCTTTCGGCCCCCTCCCGCCCCCCTTCTGCTGGCCGGCACTGGCCAAGCCGGCAGCAGCAGCTTTCCTCTCTCCCGCCCCTACAGATGCTGAAAGCTGCCGGCGGCGCGGCAGAGACCCGACCGCCCAGTCTGCTCCTGCCGGCGCGCGTCCAGGCTCTCCTTACAGGTCCCGAAAACCTTACAGGTCCCGAAATCGGGACAGAAGGGTGTCCCGACCAAAGTATGGTTGGGACGCGGGACAAACACCTAAAAATCGGGATGTCCGATAAAATCGGGACGTCTGGTCACCCTATTGCTGTGCGAAAGACCCTACATAAACAGTAAAGGGAAACTGACCATCCAGGAGCAGCAGGAGTACCGACTAAACAGGAAGTGGTGTCATATGCACAGTAAAGAAACTGGAAAAGATGTCTTCAGTCTCCTTCACTTCCAGTCAGCTTGGCTCTTACTCGTAACATTTTCCATCAAAGTGATTTTTTTTTAATTTTAGATTGACTTCAACCCTTTAAACTGAGCTGCAGAAAAAGAAGCTCCCATGACTCAGAGTGGCTAATCCTTCTATTGCCACTCACACTGAAGTGCTAGTGGGATTAGCTGTAAATGGAGTTAAATGGCGTCTTTATAGCATGATCGTTTTCTGATCTTTGGTGCTGTAGAAAGGTAATTTTAAATAACAAAGTTCATCTCTCTCGGAGATGAGCTCTGGGGGGTTGCAGGTTCCACTGGGAGAATGTGCGAACTACTGCAAGCCCAGCCGCAGTGTTCTCAGCAGAGCTGGGAGAGGCAGACTCTAGCACTGGCATTGTCCTTAACATTGCGAGAGCGCCAGGGCACATGCTCTGGTGGATAATGTTAACGGTCTCACTGTCCGTGTTAATATTCTCAGATGCCTAAACAGCTATTTCTGCTAATGGCGCATTTGCAGGAGTTGTACACATGAGAAAAGGATACATGTATCACTGCTAGAGTGCCCCTACCTTCAAAAGCTGTATGGAGCTGTTGTTTTTTGTAGAGTGCCAGTCACCTTAGTACCTATATTTTGTAGGTTCTAAGACATAAGAATGACCAGACTGGATCAGACCAACGGTCCATCTAGCTGGTATCTTGTCTTGTCTTCTGACAGTTCATCACACACTGTAACACTACGTCACCGCCTGTGTTTACAGAAGACAGTCCTACACACTGCAAGGTGGATGGTCTCATCACAAGCTCAAATTTTAAGGCTTGTGCGATTTTAACACTTGGCTCTTTGTTGTGCCAGAATTCTTCCCAGCTTGCCTTGAACCCACAGCTCTGCCCTCGCTTGCAAGCATGCAGCGTGCACTCTTCTCTGCATGTTGGGGGTGCTGGCATGGTCCTGTCTTCACCCCTATCACTTTGGAACTGTCCCAGCTGGGGGCACTTCCTCTGCTCCCCAGGGAGGGTGTGCCCAGGCTCAGGGGTGTGAGGAGGAGACTGCACTTCGGACCCTCCCTTAGACACTTGTACATGGCCCACTGGAATCCAGCCCTAAATAGTGAAAATCAATTTCAGGTGCTACAGCCAACTGACCCCCAAATTCTCCACATTTATGGAACTTTTTATCTGAAGGACAGAGTGCATTTGTAGGTTAGGTGAATCCACAGCCAGCTTTATAGCTTCCTCCTGTACAGTTTGGGTAGCCTATATATGGACTTAATTACAGCAGCAGAGAGAGGTGACAAGACAGTAAATAGATCAGTGTTAGGGCTCGTTTTTCTCCACTTGATAGATGAGCTAGTATGTGGGAGGAAGAGACATCGGAATAACAGACTTTGCCAGTGATACAAGCAAATGCCAGGGAGTATTTGGGCCTCTTGCGGGTAATGAAAGGCCCTCACCCTAGCTCTAGGCACTCTGGACAGCTATTGGTTCTTTTAAGATATGTATTTTCAGTGGTCGCTCTAAAGAAACTATGTCACTTTCCTACTGCAAAGTCCCATAGTAAAAATCCAACACAGTGTCTAACAAGGTGCCACAAGTACTCCTCGTTCTTTGGCCACCACTCTGAAAAGTGTCTAAATCGTTAGTTAATGGGAACAGTTATCCTGCCCCTTATGGGAAAAGTCCTATAAAATGTAACAGTGATGAAACTAATAGGGTTTGTCATAAGTGTGGAGGGTTGTCTTGTCTGTGTGGGGTTAATGTTATCTAAGAGGGCAGAGGAGTCTGACTAGACACAAAGAGACCAGGAAGTGGAGGGCAGTTCAATCTGGGCTTTGCATTGACTCAGACCTCTTGTCCAGCTATGGACCCACAATCTTGTCCTTTCTCTGTATGTCTTCATAACTAGCTAAAACTGTAAGTAAGAATTGTATCCTGCATAGGCTTGCATTCGACCTTTGGTGTCCCCATCTGTGTAGTTAGCGCGGGGGGGGGGGGGGAAGAAGTTTGTTTATGCAAGAAGACTAAGGTTAGAAAATTCTGTACCCGTGTAGTGTCTTAATTGTATGCTATATTCTCTTTTCTTTATTAAATCTTTTTAGTTATAAAAAGGTTTGGTTCTTCTCATAAAGGAATCCTAGCTTGGATTTAACCCAATTCCCAGGTACAGGACAGTCGGTGTGTCTAAGAGGAAGGCTCACAGGGTGGAAGCCTCAGGGCGGTTTCTTATCTCTCTTGGTAACAGACGGAAGGGGTAAGGGGGAAAGGAAACAGCCTCTGAGGGTCTGGCTCTCAGGAGAGAGAGCAGGGGTTTGGGGGAGTCCGGGTACCCCCTCTCCAGGGCCTTGGAGATTTACTCGGATGGTGGCAGCTTGGGTAACCCCATTTCCCTACTGGTAAAGTGTGGGGATTTAGGGGTGTAAAGACCTAACTTAGGCTGGGAAACAGCTCGTTGTTATTTGGTCTGGCATAGAAGAGTCCTTTTCTCTGTACCCCAGAGCACAGAGAAAGGGAAGGACACTCTTACAGGGTTCTACTGCAGTCACCCTAAAATCCATAAAATGTAACAGAGACGTGAATCTATTTGTTACGGCTGACTTTTTTTAAAAATCCATCCTGCAGAATTCTATAGCAGGGATATAATCTTCTATGTTTTAAGTGTCCCAAACTTGACCTTGTCTTACCAAAATGTTTAGTGTTGTTTTTGACCTATCTAGTGCAAGTCTTGTCAGTCAGTCAGTTCATTTTGTAATTTCCATTCCTCATAATAACATTCACAAATTCAAGAGAACTGGTTAGTTTTGGGCTACAGTTGTGATAAAAGTTAGCTACATTAGGCCAAATTCTTGATTTCACTGGAATTTTGACAATTTATAGAAGCAGGGAATTTTTTTACTGCATGTTGTGATCTTGTATCTGTGTCCCGCAGTGACATGAAGCAAGAGGTACCCATGGGAGGAACAATGTGCTGTGTTATAATAAATGCCCTCTGTAGGTGGACTGTAAAATGAGACAGTGCTTTCAGTCAGGCTCCATTATCCCTACTGACACTAACTGGCCCCTTGCTAGCAATACGGATAGAGTGTGGACCATGCAGACGCTCTCCAGGCTCCAAGAGGTGGTCTCACCAGGGCAGGGCTGAAGCATGTTAACCTGTGAGTGGGTGAACCTTGCAATGCTGCTGTCCCTGGTGGAGATAAACAGAAGGCATTGGGATCCAGGGATGTCCAACCGGCACCTTCTTGAGCACTGAACTGGTATTAAAAAAAAGGGTCTTTTGTGGGTGCTCGGTAGCTTAGTGACCAAGGCACACGATAGGGAGACCGGGATTCTATTCCCAACTCTGCCACTGGCGTGCTGCGTGACCGTTGGCAAGTCACTTTAATGGTTACCTTTCTGTGCCTCAGTTTCCCCATCTGTAGAATGGGGATAATGATCCTGCCATCCTTTGTAAAGTACTTTGAGATCTACTGAGGGCAAGTTCTATGGAAGTGCTAGGTACTATTGTTAATATTGACGCCATTGTTAACACTCCCGTCGGCTTTAATGGAAGCAAAGTTAGGCCAACGGAGCACGTCACAAAATCCTACCCTCAGGGTCCAACGTAAGAAGAGCCTCTCTCCTGTCGTGGATGGGGATCATTGCTGGGTCAGAGTCATTCTGACTCCTCGCTAGCGGGGCAGATCCCCTTAGCAAAGGGCGTTCTTTCTAGGCGTGGCTGGAGCCCACCTGCTCTGTGCTTCTGTTTCAGGTCACCTGTGCGAGCAGAGGCTGAAGAAATCAAAATCCTTGCCACCCTCCCGCTCTCGCATAGTCTCCTCGCATGACGGGACCAGCAACTTCCACGGAGGCAGCTTGTTCTCCCTCAATACGCGAGTGGGTAAGTCCCATCGGCTCCTAGCTCATTGCAGCCTGGCAATAGTTTTTCTCCTGTGTGCTGTTAAAAGTACCAAAGGTGACAATTGCTCAAAGACAAGTACCGTGTGCACTGGGTCCCTAGACTCGGTGTTTCCTCTTTCTCCCACAATATTATGTTCTGTCAGCGTGAAGTGGTCCATCTGCTGGTGGGTTATTGGGGGTCTTGTTCTCCAAATTATCTACCCACACGGCTGCTGCCTGATTAGCTCTCCTGGGCTGTGAATGTCCAGAATTTAACGTTTGCTCTGTGGGGGCTGACACCGAAGGGCTGAGCTACAATCGGATTCTGCTGAACTCTCTCATCAGCCAAGATTAGGTGATGCTTTTCACCAGACTTGTCCCTGTGCCCAGAGCGGCCGGGCCCAGGAGGTAAATCCTTAACCGCTAAGGCACTGGAGCATCGAGTCCGTCCTCTAGTAAACGGAGAAGCCTATCCCCTTGCTTGTCTGCTGGAAATGAAGCTGTTGTCAGAAAAACACTCGTATGAGCCTCCGTCAGCTGAGTCGATGATTCACAGGTTCTATTCTCTCACCCCTTTAATCAGACAAAGTGTTTGCTGAGGTTGGCTCTGTGAAAATCAAGCTTTACTCTGCCGCTCTGAGCCTGCATAGCTGGGATCCTATAAGTGGAATTTACGTCCCTGTTAGTCTGCAGTTGCTGGGGGTGAGAGATGGCTGTTGATTTTCAGCCTAGTGGTGATTTAAACTCCCTATATCAGAGAGCGGCCATGGCCCATGTATTTAGAGTGGGGAGGGCTCAAGTTGAAAATTATATTCCTTTAAGTAATTATAGAAGTTTTGAGGCCTGCTTGCCTTTATGTAGGCCTGGACAAAGAGTCATGGGCCCAAATTTAATTCCTGCCTGGGAAGGGGTGTGTATTGCATTGAACAAATTGAAACCCCGTATTATTATTATTACAGGTTCAGATGAGCTTAATGTACAGTTCACCCAGCCCTGCCTTTAACAATGGTCAGTGCCTGGCATGTAAGGTCTTTCAAACACGTCGGGCCTGCTTGTCATTTACACTTAGGCCCCTTGACACTGCTCTCGCAGCATCAGTGGGTCTGTGCCACAGTGTAAATGAGAATCAGGCTCTTAGAGAGAGAAATTAATCTCCCATGTTCTGCTCCTCAGCTCACTAAACGCACGCCTGTGCCGTGATGCAAATGCACAAGAGTACAGACGCACACACACACATTCCTTACCCTGTGCTCTCCATGGTGCATTTGTGCAGCTGGAATTGGGTATATTTCTTGAGTAAGAGCCATTGAAATATTTTACCAAATGAAGCACCTGTTCCCGAAGAAGATCCAGATGGTGTGTGAAATGAAAGAGAGCTGCCCATACGCAGAACTCCCAGGGGAGATAGTGGGTACAGAAATTACTATTATGAATCTATGCATGCTTTTAATGGACTTCCTGGTGAGGGTCAATAGGACAGGTTGTCCCATTGTGCCCTATGTCTAAGTTAATACGTGAGCTATTTATACAAGTTGTATTCCCAGTGAAAAACCTGAGCAGTCTCCTGGGCACCACACTTCAGGAAAGATGTGGACATTTTGGAGATAGTCTAGAGGAGGGCAATGAAAATGATGAAAGGTGCCTGACCAATGAGGGAAGACTGAAAAAACTGGGTTTATTTAGTCTGTAGAATGGAATACTAAGGGGGAACATGATAGTCTTCAAGAACATGAAATGTTGTTATAAAGTGTGACTGATGAATTGTTCTCCTTAACCACTGAGGACAGGGTACGGCTCTACCGCCCTGGACACGCCCGATCCCGTCGGATCTCGGAAGCTATGCAGGGTCCGGCCTGGCTAGTACCTGGATGGGGGACCTCCTGGGAATACTAGGTGCTGTAGGCTAACACCTGGCAGTAGGTATAAACTGCCTCCAACAACAGGTGGCGCGACACATCGGTTGGAGTATACCCCGGTTGCATCACTGGTCCTGTCCGAGCTCCGAATGGAGGCGGATATGCTCACCGAAGCGGACCCTGCCATAGTGCAGGATTAATGCTAAGAAAAACGACAACCACCACTGAGGACAGGACAGGAAGTAAAGGCCTTAAATTGTGGCACCACAGACTTAAGGAAAAATCTTTTCAACTGCAATGGTAGATAAGCACTGGAACAAATCACCTAGGGAGGTGGTGGCATCTCCGTCCTTGGAGGTTTTTGAGGACAGGTTAGACAAACACCTCTCAGGGATGGTCTAGCTGATACTCAGTCCAGCCTCCACGCAGGGGCCTGGACTAGATGACTTATCCAAGTCTTATTTTTCTGTGATTCTATGATGAGGTACATGAAGTACCGAATTAGACAAATTGCACAAAGTGTTAAAAAGGGTAATGCAGGAAGAAGAAGAATCTGAGATTTTAGGGCCAGAAGGGACCATTACAATCTCCTAGTCCGATCTCCTGCAAAGCACAGACGTTCTTGCGCCAAGCCCACATCTTGTGATTGAGCTAGCACACATTTTGATGGTGTGACTCAGAGGCAGTTGACTTTCTCAGAGAGCACGTGTGTGCATGTGTGTCAGGATGCACGCAATGTGTGTGTGTGTGTGTCTGTCCACCAGAGAACCTCATAAGGTTCAGAGAAAAGTCAAAAGTTTAGATTTTGATCCAACTTCTCTGACCTGGAAATCCCTCAAAAACATGCTCCCTCAGGAGATTTCTGCTCCTCCCCAGTGGGTCAGAAATCTGGTCTGAGTCCTCTCTCCCCCAGCACGCCTTCTTCTAATGCGGCAGGCGTTAGGAAGCACAGAGACATGGGAAATTTAAATGGCTGGCTGGGTACCACAGTCCCGGGGGGAGTGCTTGCTCCCTGCGCTGAGCTGTGTGCACTGGCCTTGTGTGGCAGAGGGAACTGGATGAATGCACCCTCCATGGAATGGTTTTTGCTAACCGAGCATTCAGCTTTGAAATGGTAGAAGCTCCGCTACCGAGACAGGCTTTTCCAGCCAGGCATCCCCCTTTCCCATTAACTTTTTAACATGGCCCATGAGGTTAAACATTGTGGACACTTGCTGAAATATGACTGTTGCTAAAATACGAGCATTTTGGCTCAAGATGTCTAACCCACTTTGCCGTGTCTGGGAAGCAGTTAAATGGATTTAAAATTCAATTCAGGTGGGTAATTTGCAAAGAACCCTTGTTTACCAATTTTTTAAGAAAATGTAATGCAGCACGACTCAAAGAGCCTACGTGTGGAGTTACACGTCATGTAGAGAGTTTAATCCCATGCATCAAGTGCTCGGTAGTGGCTTGTATTTCACATATTAAATATTTGGCTGGCACTGCAATTGGGAGCTGCTCCAGTGGCAATTTTGTGGAGAAATGAGAGGGAGGGGAGCAAAAGAACATTTTAATAGAAATGTAGATGTGTGTGTAGTGTACGGCAGGAAACAGGCCGGTTTTGAATTAAGGGAGAGGAACACGATTCCCTTTTGGAACATTTGGCGGCTTGAAAGTGTTTGATTATACAATCGACAGAACATCCAGATCAACCCCGAGCCCCATAAATCCCAGAGGCTTGTTGTTTATTTCGTATTTCATCCAGGCCTCGCAGTGATGTTGTTGCTCCTGAGAGGAACTTTTGTTGGCCACAGTTGGGATCCACAGGCCAGAGAGAATTCATATAGTGCAATGTGTGACTTGACTTTCGCTCTCACTCAGCTCGGGCAGGATGGCCACACATCAGGAGAGATGTGATTTGTCGGCTGTCTGTGGAAAGCGTCGGAGACGGCGTAAGATAAAAAACTGCCTGACAGCCCTGACAGGGTGTGTTGCTTTCACTGTCGATTTCGGTGCCAAACCCTGGGAGACGGACCTTGGTATCAATTCCACCTACTGCCCAGGATTCTAGCGGGACTACTCCGCTTGAACCAGCCCCATAGGCTTGGTCAAGGAAAGAACAGTGTGTACCGCAAAGCGACTGTTCCTCAGTTTCCCTTCCTGGTGGTTACCGCTTCACTTAGCTTGCCAGTTTAGAAGGCTTCAAAAACACCTGCATGCTTGAGGCAACTCAAGTCAGCATATCCACCTGTTTGCCTGTGTCATCCATCCATCTCCCTGTCTCAGCTGGTGAGTGTACTTCTCCCCACGGGGTCCACACCCCGACTCGCTCCGCCCCAGACTCTGATGCTTGTTTCCTTTGCACCCAGATAAGAACGTGTGCCAAGCCCAGAAGCTGGCGGATGTGGACAGCGAGCTGGCGGCCATGCTGTTCAGCCACCTGCAGGAAGTGAGCACGGCCTTCCAGCATGCCGACCGCGAGGCCAGCGCCCTCCGCAGGCGCAAGCTGGAGAGGATGATGATGGTGCGACAGCTCGAAGCCCAGGAGGACGTCAGCGGGAGGAGAACAAGCCTCCTGGTGAGGAGCCCGGAGCACTGTGGGAACGAAGGGGAGCCAGGCCTGACAGAACACCCTGTAGCATCTCTTGTGTCAGGGTTGGGGTTGGGTTCCTTTGGATGAATCCTCAGACATGCAGGGGAGGGGCCCACATCGGTGCGTTGGTCATGGGCGTCTCTCCTTCGATAGGGCCGGCGTGAGGAGCGCGTCCAGCACTCCAGGGACCTGCAGATTATTGATGCTTACCGGGAGCGCATCAAGGGCGAGAGCATCTCTAGCATGCTGAACCAGGCCATCACCACCAACTACACGCTCTACGCCACACTGGGCACCGCAGAGTTCTTTGAGTTTGCCCTGAAAAACCCATACAACGTCCAGCACACGGTGACGATCGAGATCGACCACCCCGAGCTGAGGTAGGCACCAAAGGCATTCTCCCCTCCAAAATCCTGCACGTTACACTTGGAAAGCCAGCCCTGAGCACAGAGGCACTTACGGAAGCACGAGGCAAGAGGTGTCTTTGGGATCGAGCTTGTTGCTTTTCCATCTAGCGTTTGAGGCTTTATTGGGAAGGGGAAGTCAGTCTATAATGAGGGGTCCATCCTATACCAATGACCGGTTCCCCCTGCTCCAGAGAGTTCACTTTTCTTTGTTTTCTTCCCACGTCCCATATCACTATCCAAAGGGATGGGCGAATGCAAGCTACCGAGAAGCTAAGCACGGAGGAGTTGCCACACTAAGTCAAATCTACTGTAGTTGTCCTGCTTCTAGCAGTGACCACCATCTGCAATGCACGGGCCTCACTGTGCAGTTTTTGGGGATGGGGGGTGCATGGGGAGGGGAGAGGTCTTCGTTTCCCAAATCAAAAGTATGGTTGATTTTGGAGCTTCCTTTCCGTTGCGTGCACATTCCAGCCATTGTCTTTGTTCCAACACCCCTCTCCCCCGCACACTGAGGTTTAGGTATAACTCACAGCCTCATTTTGGGATCGGAGGGAACCCCAGCTGCCGGGATGTTCTGTCCCCAAAGTAACTCTGCCTGTGATTTCCCCCCCACAGTGTTATTGTGGACAGTAGGGAGTGGAGACACTTCAAAGAGTTGACCCAAACAGTGACTACTCCAGTAGAAGAGGACATGTTCCATCTTCAGGACAACCTCATGCCTCAGGTCTACCTGCGCCCCAAAGAGACCATTCACATTCCATTTAAATACCAGACCTTCTCTGTAGACCATGTTATCATGATGCAGGTACACATCCCACAGTCTCTCTTCTACTGTATTATGACACAGGACAAATAAAACAACGAGGAAAGGGTCCATTTGCCTACCCTCATTGTCTAGAATTAAACATGATACTAACTGCATACACTTCTATGCCCAATTTATAACCAATGCTATTTCTAGCAGGTGATGGGTAGTATGCCACATCGCTTAACACCAGCTGCTCTGTATAGTGCTTTCTATAGCATTTCTATTCCTGCTGTCTGGTATCACACCACGGAATTTACAGAAATGTGACTTAGCTCTCCCAACAGGCAGGGATCGCAGCTGATCAAGAGCAGAGGGACAGCTGGAGGCTCTGGGAGGAGAATTTTACTCTTACGAGTTTTCATTGTGATACGGTTTCTTAAACATTATAGATTTAGATCAAAACAGCGGTGAAAATTCCAAAGAACGCATTCATGACGTGACGTACACTGCTGCTTTGCATGATTACTGCTTCTTTATTTCTAGCAGGGCCCTGCAGAGCTGAGATTCAGTAAAGGCACCGAAGCTGCACCCCCCTGGAAGTCCAGTGCCATGCTGACAAAACGCATCAAGGTAACAGAGGCATAAAGGAGTGCTGTTAGGTGGATTGCAATGAGATTTACAACCTGTTTGAATGATCCAACCCTGTAACAAAGATTGAGCCTACACAGATATAATTCCTTTTCGTTGCCCATTTATAGCAGGCTGTAAGGTTTTTCATTGTCAGGAAATATACTTTTATGAATTTCATTGGATGTCTATTGTAGTATATAGAAATAGGGTAGTATCCCTTTAAATGCGTCGTGAGCCCTCTGCTGATGTTCACAGTGTTCTCTGTTGTAAAAGCCACCACAGACCAGTAGGGCAGGGTACAGGTAACTAGTATATTTAGTGAACACGGCTATTTAGGATCCAGTCCTGTCTGTGTGGCTTCTCATACAGCTTTTGAGAAAAAGAGCAAAAGACAATGGTTTTACAGCCATGGCAAGCATTGTTTTTAAAAGGATTTGTAAGAGTGGGGTCGAGTACAAAGACTGGGACTCTTAACTAGCCAAACCACTTAACTTAGCTGTTTCCCAGCCAAACTAAGTCCCTACACCCCAAGAAACCCCCCTTTTACCAGTGGGGTTCTTAGGGTGCCACGGCTGCCACCATCTGAGTAGATATCCAAAGCCTGGATCGGGGTACTCAGACTCCCCAAAAACCTAACTCTGTCTTTCTCCCTGAAAGCCAGAGCCAGACACCTGGAGGCTATTCCCCTTCCCCCTCCTCTCTTCTCGTTGAAGAGACAGGCACCGTTCCTCAGCTTATAACCTGAGCTGATTCTTTTACCTACCCTCCCTTCCCCCTCTCTTCCCAACCTGGAAGCAAAGGAAGCCTTAAGGGAGGTAAACCACCCGTTTTATAACTAACAAGATTTAATAAAGAAAAAGATTATAGAACAGAGACACAGTACAGCTTACAATTTAGAATTCTCTACTTCTTATCTGAAATGGACAGTGACACCCAGATAGGCACAGACTCAATGCAAGATCCAAATTACTTACATTTAGCTAAGCAGAAATATAAGAAGGAAAGCTGAGTCATCTTCACAGCTAAAGATGAACTCTTAGAGCCTGGCCCCTGCCGCATGGCCAGCAAAACGAAAACTCTCTCAAAACCCCTCCCTCCCTCATGGCAGGGAAACTCTACATTACTTGTTCTCAGATGACATTAACCCTCTCCAGCCCTGTACACTTATGACAGGATTTTATATGCAAACGTATCCACTGGCCTCTATGTCACCATCCTGTGCTTGGTTTTTAATTCCTCTCAAGTAGTGGTTTAAAGCAACTTCCCTGAAGTACGGTGGCCACTGGGAGCTGCAGGGGGCCCTGCTTGTAGACCGTCAACGTAAACCAAATATCTCATGGCCCTCATCAGATTACCCTGATGGGTGCATGCAGAAGGTTGCCGACCTCTGCTGTGGCATCTGTTGACAGTCCCTTTTCTTCCTCTCTCGACGAATTCATTATTATTTTTTGTTTCGCACAGGTCTCCTTTAAGGCAAATGGCGACAAACCCATTGCAATCCTCAGCGTGAATGTGGAGCCTCAGCCCCACGTAGTAGATCAGACATTCCGATTCTATCACCCGGAACTCACCTTCCTGAAGAAGTCCATACGGTTACCTCCGTGGTACACCCTGCCAGGTAACTGTCCGTATCCAGCTGAGAACTGGCCTGCAAATATTGTGTCGGCTTGTGTTTGCATGTTTTGTTTTGCAGGGTGATAGGTTTTAAAGAGATACATGCTTCAAGATTTGCCCGGGCAGGAGATGGGCCTATGCCTAACAGTAGGGAGAGTGGTCATTTTATGCTCTTTTCCCCAGGTGCCCCAGCAGGAATGCCAGGCGGGGAACCGGAGATGTACGTCCGCTGCAGTGACCCCAACATAATTTGCGAAACCAAAAAAATGGTACTACTTACAAAAATCCAGCGGATATCCAATGGAGTATATCCTTTATGTTCACCATCTCTTTTCTATTGATCGCTTTATCTAGAGCAGAGATACCATGCGCCAATGGTTCATTGATCTGTAATGATAGACTATTGGGTGTTACTAGGTTGTGACTGCCTCATCCCCTGATAAAAGGAACAACTTCTCTAGCCTGCTCATCATATTTGCAGTGTGGGTTTCATACCGCAATTTATACCATAATTCGTCATGCTGCCCTGCATTGCTCATGTGAAGAAAGGCCAGATTTGAAATGCTGGTGGAAACTGCTGCTTATGGAAACACCAGCTCTCCAGCTAGGTGCCGCAGATAAATTCTTCGGAAATCCGAGGTTCTGTAGTGACCAGTAAGGAAAGAAATAAAAATGTGTCCTTACTGAATAGACCGCAAAACCTCGACTGGATCGCGGTGCTCTTTGTATCCAAGTACTCAAAACACAGATACTACAAAGAGGAGGGCCACGTGATCAGTCGATCAATAAATAAATAGATTGATCTAACTTCTGATCCCCTTCCTTTCAGGAGATGATATTTCTCCATCATACAAGTGTTTCTTGATCTCCTGCATCTCCTCCTCCATCTCCTTTTGATGGCCTGATCGAAAGCCCATTCACAGTCAGTGAGAGCCTGTCATTAACCTCTGTGAGCTTTGGGTCAGGCCCGGAAAATGTCTCAGTTCTGAAGTAGTTAATATTTCCCCAGAAGTGCAGCTCGTGATGTGCCCTGTGTTGTAATTTTTAGCTCTGATTCCAAGTTTCCTGGGTTTTATTTTCAGCCGGTTGGGATTTAAATGAAAAACAAACTCAGACACAAATGCGGATGGTAATGAAGGTGCTTGTTAATTGCCATTGCAGAAATCTGCTAGCATGGTAATTGGATTATGGTTTGTTAGAAAACCTGGGGAAAATTCTGCAAAATCTAATTACTGAAACAGACCCGGAAAGTGAGAGCCATTTGCATCCTCTTTTGTAATTAAAAATGTTGGAAGAAGCCAAACTGTATAATAATTTAATAGGGTAGTTTAGCTGGGTTCTGGAACCCTCTTCTTGTGGAAGTGGAGTGGCGGGGGGCTAAAATAAAGGGAAAAGGAACCCCATTAGTTGGTTTGAGGTCTTGGTTAACTATTCTAATGATGTTTTCTGTACTCAGGGTCCTGGGGAGCCACAGGATGTGTTCTTAAAAGTAGCTGGAGGACCAAGCCCACAGATCAAAACATTCTTTGTTGCTATTTACACGTAAGTAAGAGAATCCAAAAGTAGAAGAGTGAGAATTCTCCAGAAACCTTGTCAGAGCAGATAAGGAAGTGCACAGGGAACATTCCTCGGATACTGGTTCCAGCACATGACTTATTTTTCTGACAAGCAAAAAGTCTGGAAGAAGATCTGTATGATTCTCTTGAAATACGTCTGCTTGCAAAACCCGGACTAGGGTGGAAGATGGTAAGAGGGTTCTGAAGATTTCAGTACAAGAGACCATAGAAAACACATGCACACAGAGTGAGGACCGAAGGCAAACCCACGGCGAGAATGCCCACTTTCTGAGAATCTGTTCATTACAGTGATCTGTGTCTTTAGCAGCTGATGCCCTTGAGCTGTGAATGAGGGCTCAGGTGAGACAAGTAACAGCAGCTCCCTCTGGCCATCTGCTTTTTATTGAGTTGCTTTAGACACATCCATCTTGTCTCATTTAATTATTTCCCCACAGTTGGGCTCCATGGTGTTGCCTTGTACATCATGGAGCCGTGAGCATCCAAGTGGGGAAAAAACTCACTCCATCCCCCCTCTGATCACGGTGGGGTATGCACCCTGCGTATCCTCTGGGCCTGTCTAAGCCTTGGGGCAGCAGCTCAGCTTGACTTTCAATGGGACCGAAGCTCCAGGAAGAGTCAGGTGCTTTTGAAAATGTCACCCTGCGTAAGGTTGCCTGGGAGTGAAGTCAATTCCCGCATCTCAGCCAAACATGTCTTCTCGGGAATTCCTTGCCTTTGACAAGGCGTGTGTCAGTGCATGGCAAAACACTTTGGAACCGGAAGCACAATTTCCTCCTTCCCATCTGCAGTTGTATGTTTTCGTTCATTATGGAAATGCCTTCAGTACAGTCTTGACAGGCACCTCTTCTCTCTGCTCCAGGGACGCCTGGCTTGCTGCTCCTATTCAGATCTGGCAATTTTACCTTCACTCGCTGCAACGTGTGGATGTCAGCTGCATAACTGGCCAGCTGACCCGCCTTTCCTTGGTTCTCAGAGGCACCCAAACAATCAGGAAAGTGAGAGCTTATACCTCGCACACACAGGAGCTGAAGGTAGGCTCTGCCATTGGACTCAGCAGTGTTTGCTGCCAATTCCTCTCTTCCTTCCCCACCACAAAGAGAAACTTTTCATTTGGAAGAGACTGTAGTTTGGGGTGAGTTGAAAATTAGTGAAATCCTTCACAGTTATAATTATGAATGGACTTACGTTGACAGTCCCAGTGAAAATAACCCTCCAATATGAAACCAATCCCATTAGGAATTATGAACAATTTACTGCCATAAAGTCTTCATTATAATTATCTTTTGATTAAAGTCGTCATGTGTAGGATCATTGGTACAAAACCCCAGGGGGCAAATTATCTGAATTAATGAGACTATCTGAACACTAATAATTTCTTTAGAATTCATTTAGTCGTAATTATAAATGTGAATAATAAAAGACACACAAACTCCATTGCCATTCCATAAAAACTAGGAAATAAAGAAATCAGTGTTTAAATGTTGTCCTCTCCGAGGCAGAACGTGGAGATGAATCCCCTTAACGGCGTCCAGAGCGAGATCAGTCACCCCAAGGGGCGGCTTTCATTGCGGTGACCTGAATTATGGTTGGGAGTGGAAGATCCTGAATCCTTCGTTAGCTTCCTGTGATGTAGGGGCTGAGCTGTAGTTGGCTAGAGTGGTAATTAAAACTGTAATACATTGCAGGGAAGCACGTGTGAGAAGGCAGCCGCAGCCTAGAGCATCCTCTTGTGGCAGGCCATGGCCTGGTCTGCCTCAGTTTCCCCTTTGAGTCCTCCAAAACAATCCACACATTCTTTCTTACTGTAAAGATAGGTCTCCTGGGGTTCATTTATTACAGAAATCCCATGTACATAAATCATTACAAAAGTTCCACAGCCATAGTCCAGGTTGCCCCCAGTGAAGTCCAACCAGCACATGGAACATGTGTCCCTCACCACACCCTGGCTCTCCAGCGCAGCCCCGGTGTCTCTCACTGCCACCCTCGCCTTTCCTTGAAACCCCTAGAGCCTGGTTTTAGGAGGCGTTGAGCACCCATAACTCGCCCGGCTGGAAATTGGGGTGTTTGCCAGCTCTGAAAACCAGGCCCCAGGGGTCTGAAAAACTGGCCAAGAAGTGACAGAGGCACACAGCACATGCACAAGTTGTGAGATCGAGGCCCAAGTTTTCAAAATTCCAAGTGAAGCAAGTTTCCTTTTGATGCGTTATATGGCTTAGCAAATGGTTGTCATTGATCTGTAAGGACTAGCTCCAGACTCCCCTTCCTGGAGCAGGGTGATAAGCATCTCCCTTTCAGAGGTGAATACCGTGCTAATGTGAAGAAGCTGAGCATGTCAGCAGTTGAGGAAAGCATTAGACCCTGCTAGATAAGACTCTGGGCCTCTCTCAGGAGATTAACCTGCCCTCCCCCCCGCCTCATTTGCTGTGTAATGTCACATGGGTCTTTTATCTGATTCATAAATCTGTTTGGAATCTCAAATGAAAGTGTCTGTTACTCTGATATTTCAAAGTATCTTTTCCATCTCAAGTAGGAAGTTCAGCTATACAAATAACCTGCCCTTTCCTTCTAGCTAATCAGATGGTATCTGGTAGTCGATATCATATTGATGGGCCTCTCAGAAAAGAATTGTTAAGTAAAACACAAAATGCCAGAACTATCTTTGCTCTCTGTGTGTGTGTGTGTGTGTGTGTAAAATAAAAACGATGGCTGTAACATGAAATCCATAACTCTCAACAAAACCAAATACATTCAGAGACCATCTGTTTTGCACATGGCATCTAATGCTGTAAGTATATCTTAATGGTACAGCATTCTGTTGGTAGCATTTTTCTGATCCTTCATCAGGCATATACAGGGTTAACATTTCAAGCTGAGCTGATCATTCTAGATGTTCCTAACTACAATTTTGTTATTGAAATTCATTCTGCTAAGCAAAGTTCCTCTGCAGAGAGGCTCTGAATGTGCAACTCAGACAAAGATTTTACAATCAGGTTAGAGCCTAGTTTATTAATGCAGCCAGCTTTAATTTCCTTCTCAGAAACACACATTTCTCGACATTTGATCAGTGTCTAATTTATATTCCAAACTGGAGTCTAGAAGGGAGAGTAGATTAGCTTCCCTTCTGACTTGATCATGTTGGTGCATCTAAAAAGATCTTTCATGGCACATGTAAAAGTTTGGGTTAATTTCTCCTCCACTGTCTCTCATGCTGAGACTATCCCAATAATGTGTTATATTAACAGTGCCAATAACTTTAACCGTCACTGATACCATCTTTCATTTTCATCTAGACCATTCTGATTTTCTTGCATTTTTAATATAAAACATTTTGAGCTGGAATGTACCAGATTAAGACCTAATTTCCAGGACCAGAGGGATACATCATTTGGGGATTCTAATTAAACCTTTTCATTGTCTTTCCTGAGAGGCCCCATCTGCACATGTCAAGTTTGTGTTCCTGCGGCTTGGTTGCTGCCCTAGATTGTGAGCATTCCTGCTGTTTTCCATTTTGCTCCTTTCCTGTAGGTGGATCCCAAAGGCGTGTTTGTTCTCCCTCCGAACGGGGTGCAGGACCTGCATATCGGTGTGAGGCCTCAGAAAGCTGGCAGCAGATTTATTTACCTCAATCTGGTGGATGTAGAGTACCACCAGCTCATTTCGTCCTGGCTGGTGTGTGTCTCCTGCCGACTGCCTGTCATTTCTAAGGTACCTGGGTGCACCCATATAACAATGTTCCCGGCGGGTCAGTCTGTCTGTGTGTCACTCGGAAGCCTAGACTGTCTGTTGAGTCAGTGTGAAGCGACGGAAACAGCGACAAGCATGGCTGAGAGCTCTGTTTGTTTAGCATGTTGCCAGGTTCAGTCATCACTGGGATTTGTGGTCTGTTACCATCAAATGTTTAAGTTCTCAGCCATGTTGACTCCACAAATTACCCTGTGCGGCAGCATGGGCTGTGAGCTGCTAGTTAAATCTTATTTGCCAAAGATGGACAGCCCTGAGTGCAAAGTGAGCTGACTGGTTTCACTGGAATGGTCACTAGCGTCTGTAGCTATCTATGTACTGCGACTGTCTATCTCTGTGTCCCCCATCAGCATAGCCTTTAGCCACCACTTCTGGTCAGAAATCAGTCGCTTGCATTGAGTATGAGAAATTTCCAAATCATTCCTTGTACAGGAAAGGGTAAGACTAAAGCCCTATGTTGTTAGAACTCCAGAATGTGGGTAGAACACTGATTTTTTTTTATTCTTCTTCCATGGACAGTGTTTTGCTTTCTTTGCAAAATCTTCAACCTTGAATGACTCTTCCCTTTACCAGGAATATATTATAGGATCATAAAACTGATTTCTAAACATTTGGGACAGATAGTGACAAAACGTCTTTGTTCTCTGAGTTAATCACCTTAAAGAAGTAATATTTTTAACAGCAGCTAACCCCAAAGTAATTGCCTTCACATGCCATATGCAATCAAATTGCCATCAGAATTATAATAATAATTTTATAGTACTAGATCTGGACAACTGCATTAGATATGGCCCTGGGAATAACCAGAGGAAACACTAGTGGCTTTTCCTGTTGTACATAAATACTACTCCTTCTCCCGATTGGATGTATTCAGGCCCCAGGTCAGGAAAGCACCAAAGCACAACTCCAAACCTATTCAGGGAAGCATTTGCTTAACTGCCACTGAAGTCGGCGGGACTTTATGCACACGTTTAAGTGCTTTCCAGAATCAGGGCTCTGGTAACAGTTGTGGGTAGCTCTTGTATAAAATAAATAATAATTTATTTTTTCCCAGAATAAAGAGAAATCTTCCTGTGGGTGTTTACGACACCATATGGGAAACCATTATGCTTTTAACTCCAGACTTGGCCTGTGTCTATACTGAAATGACAACGGTGTGTTTTTTTATCTGTAACCACAGGCGTTTGAAATCACGCTCCCTGCCGGCGGAGGGAAAGGCTCCAACAAGCGGATCACATACACGAACCCGTATCCCTCCAGGAGGATGTACTTCCTGCATACCAACCGAGCTGACCTGCTGCAGTTTAAGGAGGATTCCTTTGAGGTAGCAAACCAAACAGAGTGGTGGGAGGAGCTCGGATACCCTTGCAGTATGACTGCCTGTCTTTCTGCTTTTCAATCCTCAAAGGTTTTTCAAAGTTAATGATTTTCTCCAGTGCTCAATGGCTGACTTTCAAGATGCTGCTCCTGTTGACTTCAGCAGGAGTTCTGGGAGGTGAACAGATTTGAAAATCACTCCCAGAATGTTTTCCTGCATGTCGTGGTCTGTTGTGTCCATCATTTGGTTTTTATCCAGAATCCTAGAATGTGTGTTCCATTCATGGCAAAACTGCACCATTTGCTCAGGGAGATTGGAAATAGATTAGTAAACTTCATGCGGTTTGCAAACTTCTTCTGTGCTCTGTAAAAGTTTGCTTGGAAAGGGCGGTGCTGTGTGAACTCAGTGGGTTGGGATGTCTGACACTGGGACCAGGTACAAATCACATGTTATGTGTTACTGTCAGGCACATCTCCCGTGCCTGTTCTGTCAGCTGACAGACCCCTCTTGCAGCGTGGTGCCGAATGCACAGGTGTGTGCTAGTGCGAGCCATGCTGCTGGAGGGAGAATGGAGACGTTTAGGTCCGTCATCTCACTCTCTTTGCAGATTGGAGGAGGGGAGACGTACACGATCGGATTGCGGTTTGCACCAAGCCAGAGCACTGGGGAGGAGGAGATTCTGATTTATATCAATGACCATGAAGACAAGAATGAAGAAACCTTCTGTGTGAAGGTTGCCTATCAATAAAGAGGAGGCTTTGTTTGAGGGTCAGTAGAATGACGTGTTCCTGGAGCATCTCGAAGCTTTCATCTTACTCCACCTGCCAAGAGACACAGTCCTGTTGTTATTACCAGCTTTAGAGTCTTTTCCCTCCATAGATTTTCTGTTTCTGAATTTCCTTGACTATGTTTATTTGCAGACAGCAAACTGATGTGAGCTGCTCTGTGAACCTAACCCACAGGCTGGCAGGATGTGTTTCCTTCCTGTTTACAGTTTGCCTCTAATCAAGCCATGGCCAAGTCACTATGATTTATTGTCTGACTGAATTCTTGGCACATTAACATGACCTCCAATGATGTAACATAGCCATATTTGTTCTACTTAAAATGGTAAATGCATCCCTATGTATTTAAACCATATGCCACGGTCCAGACGATTGTCACTATTTTTGTTAGACTTTGCTGGGCCGTGGGCTTGTTGGGATTTTTATTTTTTTAATTCTTTTTTAACAGATTTTTGAAAGCTGCATTTCTGAATATATTTGTATACAAAATTCAGTTAAAAAAACAAAATACTTTAAACAAAGATGACAATTTTCTGGTACTTCACTCATTCCAGTTCATGTAAACTGTCGCAGAGAGCTCACAGAGTGTAGCACAGAGTTTTCCGTTACAAGGCTTATAGTTTGCCAGTAGCTCCCCATTGTATGCTGGAGCAAGCATCTGGGCTGTCCTTCCTTTTGCTAATCCCTTTAAATGACAGATCAGAAGCTCTCCACAATCCAGTCCATCACCTGCATTTCTATGAACTGTCCCGAAGGCTAGAAAGGCTCAGTAGGTTCGGTGTGATTTCAAATCGCTCAGTCAGCTCAGAGCTCGTGCATTGTTTGAATTGACAGAAGATAATCTCTTCTAAAGGTGAGTACTAGAGACGTCAAAATTGTCTGCCGCTGGATTTTCATTTAATCTGTGAGCACACAGTATCCACAGCTGGTATCGGTTTCAGGGTAGGGGACTTTGCAGATCTAAGGCAAAGGTGGGAGCTGGAAAGCATGGACCAGGTGATACAGTACACGTGGGAATAAAGAGATTAATTATGGCCACAGGTCAAGGGATAGAATTGGGCTAACTCTGCTTAATATTGAAAATCAAGTCAATGGGTTGAAAATGGACAAGGTTGCCCCCGGGGCACCGGCTCAGCCACAGGCGAGGGAGTGGTAGAAGAGCGAGGAATGACTTTGCAGTGGCCTATGAAATGTGTCCCAGCCTCACAGGTAGTCCCCCTTGCTGGCAGTCTCAGCAGGGAAGCCAATGAAGAGGACTTGCCTGGTCACCCCCTGAGATTGTCCCGTCAGAACACTCAGGCATGTGATGGGGGCAGGAGCTGGGGAGATTGCGAAGACCATGCACATCTCTGTGTTATAGGCTGCTGCTCTTCAATATTGTATTGCCGTGTGCCTCTGGAGTCTATGCCAACGAGTCATGTTCCCTCCTCCCCATTGGTATACATAGCATCAGGCAAGGTGCTGCACCTTGCCTAAGGCCATATCTCCCTGCCATATACCATGCCTAGTAAGCACATATGCTGTTAATAGAGCATGCATTAAGTGGATTAAAAACTGGCTAATTGATAGACGGCAAAAAATAGACTAACCTAGGCCCATTCAATTAAAATGTATTTTAATACAGCCAAGTGCAAAGTTACACATCTAGAACAAGGACTACAGGCCACCCCTCCAGTAACTGGGCAAAATTTAATCCCATGATATACAGGAGGCCAAACTAGATGATTTCATGGGTCTCTTTTGGCATTAAAGTCTGTGAATTTATGGAAAAAACTGCTGTTGCAGGTCTCTTCGCTGTTCCTCACATTATCAGCCATCTTTAGTAGGAAACCAGACCAAATGCTCTCTTAACTGTTTCCAGTAGGGCAGCACTGGCTGGTATTGTGATAAAAGCTGCACCGATATGATCAACTATTCTTATTGTCCATGGAAATGAATTGGGAATGAATGCCTAGTTGCCAGGAGATACTGCAGTGTGACAACGCTGTGTGACTGCTGCATGCAGACAGCTCAGTGGGGAAAAACCGGACAAACCGAATACAGAATTGCGAAGGACAGACAATGTATAGAAAAAACACAGGCAGAGGTTTTCAACCACCCAATGTGAGCAGATCTGAATTCTCTTTGCATTAGGTCTAATTCATTCTGGAGGACTGTCCAAGCAGGCCTGCGAAAAAGATTCCACATTATTTTTAACCGGATTAAACAAACATTTAGACTTGTATAGGCCACAGTGAAGGAAAACCTGGCCGCCGTTTGGGGGCATAGTTGATGATTATTTCTGTGAAAAATTATGAAAAGTTTTTTTTGCAAAATGTATCTGTATTGCCCCAATCAGTTCTAGATGTGGGTTATTGTATGATAATGGGTAATACTGAGTAGACTTCAAACAAGCACCCTCATTTCTGGAAAGTTTTAGATAGATACATTTTCAAGCATGCGGCAAGAGCTTTTTGCCAGATTTGCTGTGCTTTCTGGTTTTGTACAGCTTAAAAATACACCACAAACATTCTTTCTTGTAAATTTCTGGTCCAGGACAATAATACTTTGCACTTCCACATGCCTTGCATTTGAAGGTCTAAAAGTGCTTTATAAGCCTTCAACCCTATAATCCCCCTGTGTTATAGGTCAGTATTATTGCCTCCATTTTTACAGGGAAACTGAGGCACAGTGGCCCAGCAGTGCTTTCTGCAATAGAGTGTGATAAGAAAGTTGAAAATTTGCACAGATCACCTGCAACCTCTGTAGAGGACACTAATATCTAAATACCTGTCAGATCCAGTCCCGAAATCTCTCACCAGAAGAGCTGCGCTTGGGAACATTCTGTATGCAGCACCAACATTTTTCACCCTAATCCTCCCCCATGGATAGATGGGTAAGCTAAGCACTCTGCCTCCTATTACCTTAATTGCTTCCAAACCTGTCAGCCTGTAATTTTCAAACTGCTATCTTCTCACCCTCACAGAAACCCCTTTGGCAGTTCTACCTGTTACACACAATCCACAATGGATTTGATTAAGTCTGCTCATTGATATGTTGCACTGTACTGAACAGAGCTAATTTGCTGCCTTGATTAGCCTCATGAAAAGCAAATCCCTGATCTTTTTGGCTTTCTGGGCTCCTCTTGCTAGAAATCCGGAGGGCCAAGTGCCTCTTAACTATGCACATCTCTCTTTTCTGAGGCTGTAGTGTCATAAACAGTGATTTTAGTTTTTGTTTTGGACTTCAAGGGTTCACAGCAGAAAACTCCTCGGCTCCTTTCCATCGGCCCAGAAAAGCAAGCTGTCTCTTACATGAGACAACATAATCACAACTCGATGAGCGACATTATAGCAAGACAGGGCCCTAGCTGTAATGAGTAACTCTAGAGTCATACCACTGTATGTGAGAACAGAATTTGGAGCATATATTATAATTCAAGCCAGTGACTGGAAAAACTCCTGCATTCTTCCTTAAGAGCACAATAAACGTCCTACAGTACCCTGCACATACATTCCAGAGAAATGCAACTACGGAACCGCAGCTTAAAGACAACAATTGCTCGGTTCTATCTAGGGGATGTAGCATGAAGGATCCCAGGAATCCTAGCTGTGAGTTTCTAGAGAGCTGTGTATGGATTTGGCTAGAAATCTGACACTAATCACTGTTGTGTCGCACAATCTTCAGCAGGTTCAGTAAAGGACAAGAAAATAGTTCATGTGGCCCTAGATGGTCCCCGAGGGCTTGTATCCATTTGTCATAGGAGAAATCTCTGGGAACCTTTCATGAACACGAAGTTAATTACAGTGCAATTGCTGTGGCTGGAATAGAGGGGGTGGGCACTGCAGGTCAGATATTCAGGTGCTGTGGCAGACTGAGGCCTGGGAAAGGCTCCCCTTTGGAAGTAGCTACACTCGGCCAGTCCAGGCTACAGCCAGCCCCACTGTTGGGGGACACTTCAACCCAGAGCCCTCACCCCTCCGTTCAAGGAAGCACAGTCGATTCCTCTCCTTGCTGAGCCGGTTGAAGGAGCACAGATGCGGAGAGGAATGAGGTCCACAGTGTTTGCTGTGTTATTGTTGCTTTCTTTTAAAATTTTTTAAAAAATGTTTCTCCTCTCTATTGTGAGGAGCCTCCTTTCACACTGTAGGCTCTAAAGTGAGTCTGCAATTTGCATCTGAAAGCTCCCGCTGCATTCATGTCAGACTGAATGCAGACACAGCACTTGAATCTTCCCCAGATAAGATGCTTTAAACTGCGGCATTCTTACGGCAGACAAAGGCAGCCCATCTTTCAAAGGTAACGGTATCATTTCATCAGCCTTCCCCCTCTCCCTTTTAATAAAATGCCATTTTTAGCTAAAAGGAGCAAAGTGAAAACCGGGAAGTCGCAGCTCCGACTCTGCGATGTCTCTGTGATAAGGATTTAATCCTGTGGTTGCCCCTATTTAGACACTGCAGAGGTATTCTAAAATATTTTAATGTTGAATGGTGTTTTCCTCTCGTTTACAACATCTCCATCCTCGTTATACCAAAGTCCCTTTCCTACATAAGGAGGCCTCGTGGCTACGGCGGGGGACTTGGGGGTCAGGAGTCTGGGATGCTAGTGCTGCCTTGGGCAAACCTCTAGT
The DNA here is from genome assembly GCA_032164245.1 of Sternotherus odoratus. NCBI lineage: Eukaryota > Metazoa > Chordata > Testudines > Kinosternidae > Sternotherus > Sternotherus odoratus. The sequence goes on from JAVMKO010000018.1 coordinate 1,718,126, forward strand.
CCCGATCTCCCAATCTGTAAAATGGGCGAAATGCAACTGAGCCTCCCGACTGCCCTCCCGACCTTTTCATTTCAAAGCCCTTTGCAGGGTGGATCCAAGCCCCAGGGTGGACTTTGTGTGGTACCTGGTGGATTTGCTTGATGTCCTCCAGAACTCTAGCTTCACTAGCCCGTGTGTGTCTGTGTGTGTGCAGTGCATTTTGTGTATTATTCCATTCTGGAGTGGGGGACCTTGCTACATTGAAAATAAAAGGGTGAAAAAAACCTGCATTCGTACAATTTAGCACCAAGGTCTGCTGAGAGTTAAAAGCACGGGGAGCGTTTACATTCTGCCTATCCTACCGTGACGACTGCACTAGAAATGCACACACCATTCGGTTGCAGTAGAGCAGACACTGATGATGGGCACAAACCTGGCTGCCCACCTGGGACCACCCTTCCTTTGGCTCAGTGAGGTAAAAGGGACGTGTGGCTTTCCAGCTCTCTGAACGGGCCCTGGGCCCGGGCGCGGTGTCGGACAGCTCTGCCATGGCTGATGGATGGGCAGCGCGTCTGGCAGAAGGCTGTGGATTAAAAAAGCAAACCTCGGCCTGTCAGTCATCCCCTCGCTGAGGTGTGACTTGGGGTTCATTGCGAGTAATCAGCCTTGAAACAACACTGCTTCTGGAGTAATGGGTTTCTCTGCAGGGGGCCAGGCACAGAGGCAAGGGCCAAGGCAGCTTTTAGAGGAAAAAGCCGTGTGTCTTCATGCGGCCCAAGTGCCCCTTTCAGCCAGAGACGGAGGGGAGGGGAATTAGAAAGGAGCTTCAGCAGGAGTGTGCACTGTACGAATGTCAATACAGAGCCTCGGGAGGCTGGGGGGAGTCGCTCGGACCAAACAGATTCACCCACGTGTGTGAGGTTTGTCCCACCTGAACCCCCCCATACCCAGCAATATTAGACGTGAAGGAACAAGCAGGTGCTGGGTTAGTTCTCTGAGCACCTACGGGTGGAGGGAGCTTGTTTGTGGTAGCTGGGTGCCAGCCCCGACATTGCCAGCCCATCAGCCACTCGCCAGCTGGCGAGGAACGTAGATGCCGGGAAGCTTTGCTATGCCAGCCCTGTCTTCGCCTGGCAGGCTATCAACAGATACACCCAAGTCCCTTTGAATCATTCCCCTGTGATAGCCAGCCCCTGCCACTGGTCACTTACAGAAATCCCAGATCCTCTGCCGGCTAGGGAGCTGTGTGCCCGGTTTACTAGTTGTAGTTTAATCACCACTCCTCCCAACAAACATCACAATAATACAACATGTAATCAATGAAGCTACCACAATCAGCATGCGGGGATTTACTCTGTGGCTTCACACAGGGTAAGGAAGTGAAAAGTCCCCTTTTATCTGCTCTTTATAAGGACAAGAATGTCTGAGTCTGAGGATAGGCAAGGTGGGTGAGGTATATCTTCTATTGGACCAACTTCTGTTGGGGAAAGAGACAAGCTGTTGAGCTACACAGAGCTGTTCTGTTCTATCCAGGTTATTTATACAGCTGCATGTCCTGAGATCTGTAGGCACGACTGATATCAGCCATGTAACAGTGATTTAATAACTGTTCACACTTGCAGCTCTACAAGTGACAGACAAGAGCCAGCCCTTAGTATGTTCCTACCACAGTCAGGAAGAAATTCCAATGTTCAGGCTCCTGCCATCCCAGTCCTTAATATTCAAGTGTAAAATCCTTCAGGACCGGGATTGTCTTGACTAGCCCTCTGTGCAGCATCCCAGCACAGTGGGGCCTCGGTCATGGCTGGGTCATCTGGGCACAAATAATAGTGTTAAAAATTGGATCGTACACCTGACCCACTTCATGATTGAGAAGATCCTGCAGCTCTGCATCCGAGGGACCCTGCTCTTTCCTGGTAGAACTCCGAGGTTTGTACAACATCATCTTCCCTCAAATTCACACTCGGTCTAGTGACTTGTCAAACGGTCCCACTCCTTTCCTGTTAGGGTTCAGCCATTTCTGCAGCTGCCTGTTTCATTCTGAGCCAATCAGCCTGGATGAGTTCTGGGTAATTAGAGGAACATTACACTGGTGCTAACTGTGTCATATTTGGGGCTGAGAAATGATGATCCTTTCTCGATATGTTTTCATCTCGTTAGCCAGATAATAAAGGGGACATTAATTACCAGTTTATACCATGGTTATTTCTGTTAATTCCAGGTCATTAGTACTCAAAAACATCAAGCGCTACCTAATTTTCTGAGCACACCATTTGCACTAATGGTTTAGAGGGAAATAGCTGAAACCCCATTCCGCTGATTGTGAGTGTGTGGCAGGATTTTGATTGATCATTCTCTTCTGACAGCAGCAACTTGCATTTGGCTTTGATACATAAATACGGGGAATTCACTGGCGAGGAAGAGTCATTGAGGGGGAAACTCGCTGATGACAAGGCAGACAGGGAAAGAATTACTATAGTGATCAGAGCAGGTGGGTAGGAGACAGGACTCCTGGGTTTAACCCTGGCTCTGCCATCTTAGGCAAGTTACACCAACTCTCCGTGACTCAGTTTACCATCTCTCTCTCTCTGTAGTCATTTATTGGGAGCAAAATGCCATTTCAGTATCCAGAAGCAGTGTGCAATCATCTAACAGCATTTCCCCCAGTAACACACAGGCATTTTACTGCTGACGTAGCATAGGAATCTCCAAATGTGTGGCCCACTGGGCATAAGGCAGCAGTTCTTAGGCCTATTTGGGCCCCATGTTCTATAGCTCTCTGGAAGGGGAACTCTTTCTCCAATCAAAGGGACTTCCCCCTCTTCAGAGGGGAAGGGCCAGAAAAGAACAAAACGGAGCAACTAAATCTGGGTGGGCAAAAGATGAAAACAGGGAGTGCGTGCATGGCAAAGGTCCAAAATCAGGATTCTGGAGGAGGATGCGCCCACTGCTCCATGAAGGCATCCAGAGAGCTAGTGGCCAGAGGAACTCTGCCTGGAGATGTGAGTGAACATGTGAAGAAAAAAGGGCCACAGTCACACAGACCAGCCTGCCTGCCATCCCACCTCCCTAGGGCGGTTGCAGAGGACACCAAGGTTTGGGACGGTGACTCAGGGAGCTGTGGTGTGGTACTATGTAGGAGGAGGATGGGCCCCTTGCTAGCCAGGATTGTAGCTTCCCAGGATGCACATCTTTGGGGGTAGGGGAGAAGTGTCAGCAAGGAAAGCTGTCCTTTGGCTAGAGAGGGGTGTGCGCGTGTGTACTCGGCAACTCAGAATAAGGAGTGGAAGAAGCAACGGCTCACAGCTAAACACCTGGGGTCATGTTACAAAACCAACACACCCACACCTGGGGTTATGTTACAAACCCAACACACCCTTAGTTTATTCTGCTAAATCTTTTATTAGTCACACTGCCTGACTAGAAGATTAACCAGGGCAAAGGAAACCTATCCTGTAAACATGGAGGGGTGAAGGGCCCAGGGAAGAGACCACTTCTGGAATGAGTGGAGCCAGATTAACAGCTTCACAGTCTCTTTCTCAGAACAAGAATAATTGCAAAACTGAACCAAAAAGGCAGCGTTTTAAAGGGTGCCTCTGTTATTCTGCAGGAACGCCCAGGAGATGGAATTGCCATTTCAAGGGGCTGCCAGCACAGGTAGCATCAAAACCAGCAATCTGGAAAATGAAGATGCCTTTGTTCATTAATACCCCCTCATTTCCTGTAACAAAATGCTGACCGGTGTCTTTGAGCACCTGCATTAAGCTGGCGAGGAACGTAGATGCCGGGAAGTTTTGCGGTTCTAAATCTCAGCAGGCCAATTCAAAGGGTATCCTGCCAGGGGACCTGGAATCCAATCATTAGAAAGTAACTCCCCTCCAAGTGATCGCTGCAATGGCCTCTCGGTCCACCACTTTGATTCCCCACGGCATTAGTAGTTTGGTTTTAGCTCCATTTCCACTGTGAAAGCTGCGCAGCTGTAACAAACACATCAGCAATAAGTCTCAGTGGGGATTCCGGTTGTTGGTGCCGTATATTGTAATTCCATTGCCCCATCATGTCTATTGGCCCCCGAGTCTCCATTGCCTTGTGTTACCATAACAAACCGAGTGACATAATCAGGTTGACCTAAGTTTTATGTGTGGACCTAAATGAGATACACATACATATTCTCTCTGTCTCTCTATTTGGTAAGTACCCTGCTGCTGAGCAATGCTTCAGTATGACACTATAGGCCCAATATAGGCAGATTTATAGTTAACTTGCTCCTTTTGAAAGAACTTATTCCCTCAGCAAAATCTTACACTGTAGTTAAGAAACTTCAATTAGCTAATGTCCTCAGTGATTCCAACAGCTTTCTATAAAACACTGAGGTCTGTATTGGGATTGCAAAGGGAGTGTTTTCTGAGGCTGCTATAAACCACTGTTTTAATGGAACTTGTCTAATGTTTTGTCAGTGCAGAAACCCTCTCCGAATGTGTCAGATGATTACAGTTATTAGACTTACTACCAGCCCTTCTCTAATGTTTTCCAGAATTTACTCTCATAGCTGATTCTCTGTCTCTCCCACACAACCTCCCGGTAATTATCCAGAGACTTTTTCAGCAGATGCCTCCCCATTAGACACAGGATTATGAATTTTTTTTTCATAATTAGAATGTTTTTCTTTGGAGGTAAGCTGATTTTTATGGAGGTACGAGTAAAATCATTGTATGGAGCCCCTTTGGAATACCAATTAATATGAGACCAACATCAGCACAATTAGTTGCACAGAAGCTGTGCAAAAGCAACAGGAAGGGTCATACATAAATGCACCAGAGAGACAAGCAGCTGAGGAGGCTGTCACAGCTTCTGTTTCATCCTCCCAGGGGGCAATGCATTGCTGAAGATGTGATTGCACTGTGTTAGAAATGTTCATATAGATGCTGATCCTGGCCTCACCTACATTGGTACAGCTCCATTCATATCCCTGTCCCAAGTAGTTCTGACTTCACTGCTGTGAGAGAGAGAATCAGGCCTGTGTATTTGTGTAATTTAGACATCATCTGTTCCCCCACTGGCCGCATACATAACACGGCCACACCCAAAAGTGTTACAAGAACATTGTTAAGATTGCAAAGTCAAGCTCTCAAACGTTAGGAAACGCCAGATTTAATGCTGCCTGTCGACTTCACTTTGCCCCCCTTGTGTGTACACAGTATGATCCAGTCTTTAAAGTATGTGCTCACATATACTCTGGCCTATCACGTGGATAATGTTTGGGGGAAGGAGGAGGAAGTGTATTGCTGGCACAGTCAGTGAAACTATCAGGGATCCAAATTAAAGTGCAAATCCTGCCGACATTTGATGCTTGTGGTAATAGCACTCATGGGCAGAGCTCCACACCTGCCTGTCAGTTAAGCAGCATTCCCATATTTAGTCTTTTTCAGATTTATGCTATTGCTGTGAAAGTAGTTGGAGTTAGATTCCCACTCAATATCTTCCCCAGACTGGCATGTCAAGATAATCCCGTGATTTAATGACAGGAATGTTCTCAACCACCTCGAAGCTCTTGATTTGGATAAGTTTAGGGTGAATGTTAAAAGCCCCAAATGTAAGGTATTGCTGGGAGTTGGCAAGACTTTGTTGGAAGTGTCTGATATTTTGGATCTGAGCCCATGAGAACAATCTGTTCCCTAACAAGAACTTTCCTAAGATTGCTGGACCCCCCTGAATGGCATGAAAGAGACCAGTTAGCCCAGGCAATAGATGTTTATGATCATCCACTTTGGAGATTCAACCTATGTGTGCATTAGTGCTGGACTAAGATGTGGGTGACACTGGAGAATATCTTCTTTTTCTTAAAGGTCTTGGAAGTGGAACTAATTTTCCTTAACTGTAGCTTAGAAAAGGAGACAAATGGAGATTATTAGCGCTATGTTCCATCTCCCCGAAGAGACATGAAACTAAGATCTCCCTTGTTCAGCTCCGGCAGGTGGCCAGGTGGAAGGTCAAGCATCCCAAGGCACATTTTTAGAGGAAGGAGCAAGACCAGCAGAACAGGGGCCAGTCAGTGGCCAGCCACTGCTGAGTCAGAACAGCTGCCATGTCCGTCTCTGTACCCTTGTATGGAGGTATTGCAAAACTACTCTACACTGACGTGGCATCTTCAGTCTGAGGGTCTCGGACAAGCTTTATAAACACATATGAAGCTTCACATCCCCTCTGATATTAACGACTATCACTGCTCCCATGCACTTGTAATTATTATAATAATAATGATCAATTATTATTATTATTATCACTGCTGCTAAGTACATCAGTCACACCAGAAAACCACATAATGCTTTACAGAACACAGCCTACCTCCCAAACTGCTCTTGGACTCTTTCCTTATGCTGGTGTTTTAGGGAGGAATGGCATTTGAGAGAAAGGCACTTCCTGTGTCTCTTGTAAAACAAAAGGCCAGAAGATGCCACATAAGTGTACAGTAGTTTTCTAATACCCCTGTACAATGGCAGTACTATTCGACTCCCTCTAATGGAGGATGAAATGCCTGTGATGTGGGATGCATTACTGTCAACCTCTAACCTTTTGGGCAAGGCTGGGAACCAAGGAATGACTACATGAGTTTGGGCCACTGAGAGACCGGCTTGGCCTGAGCCATTAGTTTGGGGGATGCTCTCTCTCTCTTGTTTTCAGTGGAAATCTCCTTTCCATCATAGCATGGAACATTCAACATTAAAATAGTTTTCCCCAGCTCCTCTCATCTGTACTCTAGCATGATTGTAATTTCTAATGAATTATCTAAGGAACTGGCCTATGGAACTGGTCAAGCTATTACAATTAAAATTTTCTTTCCACCAAAAATGGTCCTTTCTAAAAAAATACTTTTTTGGGAAAAAAAGTCAACATTTTTCACCTCTCTCTTCCTCCCAAAATGTCACTTTTCAATATTTTTCAATTGTTTATTGAAAATATTATTCAATATGATCTCAAGAAGTGTGCAGTGTTTTCATTTGTTTCCCTAAAACCCATTTTGAGAACGTTTCCAATTTCCTTTTGTGATTCTTTTTTAAAAGGTGCAGTTTTGAGCATTTGAAAACAGAAAAAAGTTCAAAATTTCCAATTTTTTTGTTAAGCAACTTGTGGGTATTTGGACCAGCTCTGTTGGCCATTGCACAGAATTAATTTATATTTAATAGATGTTCTCTTGACTTGTGACACAAGGCAACCCAGTCGTGCCATCTCCGTCTGTCTAATGGCACATTTCTTGCTCTGTTAGACTGTTTCCATGACAGCAGCATCTTTCTCAGTGGCTTTCTTATATGTCATTTGCTGTCCTCCTCTTTTCTGTCTTTCCCCAGGAGCTAGCTAATCAAGGGCTTGTCTAGGAACACTGTTTTTTGAGATCTGTCCAAACCACTTCAGCCTTCTTTCGCAAATCGTTGTCTCTACAGTTTGTAGGAAGAATTGGACAAGGAAGGAGGTGGGCAAGGTAGCCCAGGGTCATTGTCAGACCCAAACAGATCTATGGAAGAATGTAAAGGATCATGAGACATTGTGCAAATTTGTATTTAATCCGTCAGGAAGAGGCGAGGATGGAGGTTTGATTGCGTGTTCAAGAGGAAGGCTTTCTACCAAATACAGCAGAGCCCAAGGGGCAGCTTGGTCAGTTAAAGGTGCATCTTCATCTTTAACCAAAGTGATTCGCCTCAGCTAACATATCTGTTAAGCCCAGAACTTTGGCCCAGAGCAATAGCTTTTGTGGACATGGGTACTTTTTTGCTTTCCCCAATAAGATTACCAGGTTTTCCTTTAGCTGCGGTGCTTTGAAAGCTACTTAAAAATCTAGATGCACTGGACATTGGTCTATTGCTGTATCTATATGAGTGATGAGACACTGCTTGAAGTTTGAGTTAGCAGAATGATTTTATGCATGGTATTCCCTACATCCAAGCAGTTTAATAATTATATTTAAGTGCAGACCAGTATTTTATGATCTGTGTTTTCACTTAATTACACAGGGCCCTTGTTAATTTAGAGTCAGCGGATAGTGCTGCTATTCATCTGGAGCCTGCATTCCATCCCTGTGTCCGTCTAAGGGGGTTTGAAACCACTACAAGTCTGTAAAGCGTTGGCTGAGACTGCGTCTTCTTCACTGCAAAGAGCACAGGGAATATTGCTCACCTCAGAGATCTGATCCAAGGGAAGCAGCAGAACACAGCACTTCTCAGGAGTGGAGGGCATGTTGCTACCTATAAATTTACTGAAATTTTTCCCCACCGTTGCTACCACAAGTTCCGCTGCATTGGTGTTAGTAGAACAAGGTGCCTTAGTGTAGGTAGACCACTGGCTGCTGCAGGCATTTTCTGCAATATGATGATGAGACTTGTTCTCAGCTGGATTAGCGGGAGTTCTTGCATGTGAAGAAATGACTACAGAGTTCAGCATTTTAGCCCTGATCCATCAGGTGCTTCAAACACACGAGCCACGTCATTGAATTCAACGGGGCTACTCAAGTGATACAGTGAGGCTCTTGCACCTTCATCAAGTGGAGCCTTTGCTCTGGAAGAGGTGAGGTCCATGGAATACAGCAGTTTAATTGGGGAAGCTAGACTGGAATCTAGAAAAGGGATCCTTTTCCCAGTGGGTGTGGCCTGATCAGGTTAGATAGCACCGTCGTGAAACGCCAGAGTCCATTGTTCTGGAAAGACAGACACACTATTTATGAACATGCGCCTGAGTGAATGCACCGGATGCAAGGAGGCTGATGACGTACATTTCAGATGCTAATGTTCCCGTACAGGAGCACAAGACACCCACTGTTTCAGCTGCTTCTTATGGAGACGCTTTTACTGACCCACCTAGCAAAAAGAAGTCTGTTTAAAATTCATCAATAACCTGATTTAGACATTTATTTCAGCTTACGGTTTTGTTCTAGGTAAAGATTTACAGCGCTGGATCTGTGGGATAGTACCTTGCTATTAGATTTTCTGACAGCGCTTTTGGAGTTTTTAGTATCTTGATCACCTGGGCAAGTTACATTACCTGTAAATTCAGGTTAAGAGTGAATTTGTTTAATATGGAGGCTTATATTTGTTTTAGCATAAATTCTCCTGATTGAAAAGGCTGCCTGATGCATTTACATCAACTGTTTACAAAGAGTGAGAGATAAAACGTGAATTATTGTCTTCATTTTTGTGCATATGGATGACCAGTAAATACGTACAGATAAGTAATTATTTATCTGTAAGCGGTCTTGTTTCCCGGGGGAGGAGGGAGGAGATGTGGGTGGGTGGGTAGGATTCCAGCTTTCACAACTGAGTTATTGATCTCAATCCTCTGTTTCAAATGGGCCTCTCAGCTTTATCTAGTCTGAGCAGCAAGCAGTTGTTTCATTTCACCAACAACATCTAATAAACAAGGGCTGGGGACCTGCCTGCTCAGCAAATTCCTGCTTTTCCTTTTGTCTAAGCTTCCAAACCTCAATAGGCCAGGGTTAATTTAATTAAAGTTTGTGTATAAATTAAATGGTCAGATGGGTAAGAGCTGACACATCAGGCCCTCTTGGGTATGGACAGAGCGATCACACGGATTTGGATTATGAAAGCCGTTTGATGCACAGAGAAGTGCAGATGGGCTGTTGATCACGCTAATGACTAGGCCTGTGTGAAATCTGTTGGGGTGCATTTGCCAGAGTTCCAGATAATTATGACTAGCTTTTATTCAATTTTGCAGCCCTTCTCAAGCCCCAAAACTTGCACAAACCAGAGGAATCTGGAGAGTTTCACCCAGAACCCCCATTTAGCCAGGGCCTCTTCCCCCATCCTGCTGTGAATACCTGACATTCATGGGGGTCTTCCAGAGTGGGCTGACAGCCACTTTATGTCATTACGGGGTATCTGACTGATTATTCTGGGCAGCTTCCAAGTCAGGTATCTTGTGATAACAGGTAGCTTACTTGTCCCCAACCTTTTGAGGCAATTGAGACTTCTCATCCCTTATGCTGCCTCTCTATTCTTCAGCCCAGATTGCACGGGGCTAAAGGGAAATCCCTGTTCTGCTGCTTGGGCTGAGCGTCAAGCTTCCCAAAGCCCAGGATCACACCAAAACCCCACTCCAGGCCTCACAAAACTTCCACAGCTCTAGATACGGCCTAGCTGGAAAGCCAGGCCCTACCAAGATATGGTCAGCAGTCATCCCTGCCACCAGAACACTAGGAGAGGACCATGCGAGGTGGGAGGGTCCCGCAGCCCAGCCCAAGCCTGAACATTTACCCCACAATTAGCTCCATTGCGCGAGTCCTGTGAGTCCGAGTCAGCTGACAGGGGACAGCAGTGGGTGGTTAATTGCAGTGTTAGGTCACTGCCAGGACATCTCTCTTGACACTCAGCGGCCATTTTCTTTGGCTTAGTGTCATCCCCTTTGACATGAAGCCTGAGTGACCACTGAACAGTACAAATTACTGTGTGCTCATTATGCATTTCATTTTTTGGTTGGACTTTTGGTTCAGGGAGCATATTTTACTGACATCTGTGTTCCACCTAAAAGGTCACTTCCCATCGTAAATGTTTTGTGTCAAAAGTATACAGTCCTCTGCCTGCTGTCGATAAACAGCCTGACTTCTGTGCTTTGCATCTGCCATTAACCTGACCTGCAATCACAAATAACTGTCTTTAGAATGATAAAAAAGCCTCCAGATTTATCCCAACCCGTTGGTTTTGGTAGCATGTGTGGGCCATTTCATTAATGGAGGTGGTAGCCAAGCTGATGGAGCAATTAAACACCTTGCTTCCTAATCATCTTGCACAAGACTGGAAGCTGGTACTGGATGACAGGGGATGGATCACTTAATATTTGCCCTGATCTGTTCATTTCCTCTGCAGCATCTGGCATTGGCCACTGTTGGAAGACAGGACACTGGGCTAGATGGATCTTTGGTCTGACCCAGAACGGCCGCTCTTAATGTTCTTACAATGGTTTATCAGTTAGTTCAACTAATGAGCTGGGTTATTAAGCAGATCAAAACAATGAAAGAGAATCTCAGGGGTGTGTGAAAAAGAAAGAATCTCTCTCTGAACCTAGAATGGCATTTTTGCAAAAATAAAAAAAAGCAAGGCAATATTTTTGGTAGCATTTAAATCACTAGAATCAAAAAGCAACATCATTTGTTCACCTTCAAAGTGGTGTTATCAGTTCTGACCCTTATCATCCTGGCACAGCAGACTGATATCTTAATTAGAGCAGCAGTACATGTTGTCACTACATCTGCTATCACCTGGGAGCAGAGCTATCATCTGGGGCAAAGCCAGAGAGAACCAAGCTTGTCACAGAACTCATTTCAAAACACCCCAAACAAACCACACTGCCGTGTCCCCGTTTCCTCTTTCAATTTACCACAGTAATATAGCAAGCGAGGGGGGATTTGCCTGATAGAAATGATGTTTCTTCTGCACTGGAGAAGGTATGGAATTTAAGCTTTCCTGACTGGTAACATATTGCAGGTTTTAATTGAATCTAGTTTTGTTTCTTAGTTTCTTTTATCAGCTCGGTGTCGAAGTACCATCACCTCTCACACGCTATTTTATACACATATTGATATTCCTCATCAGGATTTTGTTCTCATCCTGATGCTCAATCCTCCAGCCCACATCTGACCTCAAGGCTCTTATCTGTCCCCCACGCACAGCTGTTTAATAGCATAAAATAATACGTTGTGTTGGGCAGGCAGCACAAATGTAAGAGGAGTTTTGTCCTTCAAGAGCATTTTCCAGTCTGCTCCTCAGCAGGAGTTTGAGATTTGACTTTCTGATTAGGTCAGTTGACACTGAAATAATGACAGTGCCTTTCAGCCGAGGGATAATGGCGGGTTCTGCTGCTTGCCCCTGCACAGTTATTTGTATTTCTCCTGTTCAGGGCTTTGTTTCTTGGGAAATAGCCTTTGTGTGTGTGCTAAGAGGCAACGCAAGGGTGGGAAAAATGTTGTCTGTGGGACTGCAGTAGCCAGCCAGAGATGTGGTAGGGTTACGGCCTTGCTTTGGGTAACCACTCCTGTCTAAGGACGGCAGTACATTGTCCTCACTGAACGTCTCGTTTGGACAGCCCAGTGTATTGCTTGTCCATACATGGGGAGCGTTTTACTTACGTGTGACAGTGACCCTGTACATAGAGAAGTTGAGAACAGTGTGGTGAACTCCCCCCCAGAACTGGCACTTCAGTTATGGAAGCACTGAGAACAGGCAGGCCCCTGGCCTCTAACCCAGCAGGAGAAGACTTTGCTTACGGCTCACTGCGAGAGTCCCTGGGAACTCCTCACTGTCCCAGACGTGAAGCCCCACAGAGCGGCTGCTCTTGAATGACTCAGGCTGGGTATTCGGGCTGCACGGCACCCTCCTGAGGAGTGGGGAGTTTGAAGGAGTTACTGCTGCTCCAGGAGTTTGGACCGTCTTCTTGTTGGGGCTTCATATCCCTCTCTGTCCTAGGCAGAGAGCCCTTCCCAAGCATGTGGCTCTCACCTGCGCTGCTGATGGAAAGCACAGCAGGGCCTGGAAAAGCAGAGGACAGGTGGGAGAAGGGCAGTTCGCTTGTCAGAGTACCAGTGATGCAGAAGCAGCTTGCTGGCATTATGAAGAGATCCTCTGGGGCCGCTGAACAGGCTTTTCAAAAGCCATTCTTCATTCCCGGGACTGCACTCAATATGGAAGCCTGGACGCCGAAACAAGCCAAGTGGCAGCACTCGGGGCTTATCTGCCTGCAAGTGACTCAGTTGCCACAGTAATGCTGGCAGGCTAGTCTCTGCAGGGCTGTGAGGTGTGTGTGTGCACTGCAGTGACCGTCTCCCTGCAGCCGCTCTCACCCCTCAAGCAGAGCTCCAGGGTCAGTCACTGCAATTCCTGCCCCTTCGCATGGGTTTGAGCCTCCAGCTGAAGGATTTGCAATCCTAGGGAGATCCCAAGTCAGGTTGGCTCCACACTATCTGAGGTGCAGTAGTTAGATTGCATGGCTGCAAAGGGTGCCTAGGTATGCCCCAGTCCTGTCCCAGCGGGAAGGAAAGTAGATCATTTAGGGTCCCCTTTGCCTCCTCCCACACAGCGACGGATTTATACCTTAGGGGCTTCTCCTCTCCCGTGCTACGCCTCTGTGGATGCTCCTGAAGGTCTCAGACTTGGCTGTAGATTTAAAAGGCTTCAGTATTTCAATATTTCAGGGAGTCGGATGGGGAGATATTCAAAGGTACAGAATGCTAGGAAACATGCCCCCAAGAGCCGAGCTCTAGGCGTTATGCAAAACAAGGAGCTTTAGAAATTAATGATTACAAATCACAGATCTCATGTCAGAAAATATAGATTTGTCTACCTAATGAGCGCTGGGATGAGAGAAACCACCCCACCAGTAGTCACTAAGTGGCCTGAGGCTGAAAATGTATCAGAAGCAAGATGAATGTCATAGGTCTGTGGGCAATAGAAGCAGGAATGGGTTCTCTGTTCACTGCTTGGGCTATGCACCATCACTGTGTTCAAGATCAATCCCTTGTGCCTCTATAAAACAATCATCGCCACTATGGCTGCCGTGGGGAGCAGACAAGGGCTATGTAACCTTCAGTCCCTGACTCCTGAACAAAACTATCTGTGGTTGCTAAGTGACAAGAATGTACCTAGCTCTTTCATCATCTACGAAACAGAGGCACTTAAAAGCAAGGAGATGCTTAGTTAAGGGGATCCTCAATCTTACAGTGTCCAGAGATGATGAATCTTACCACATATAGAGGAATAGATATTGCATCCTAACACCGCCACCTTAACTCTGACCCACAGAAGCTAGGAGTTTTTATGTATTGTGTATTGGCTTGGCTATCCAATTGACACCATCTCTCCATAACCCCGTTCTTCCTCAGAATCATGCCCCTAGGATGTCCTGAGGAGACCTGGATTATCTTTGCCATTGGCAGAGTGACACTGAAGTGCCTCATGTTCCATACCTGGGATAGCGTCTCGGCTCCAACACAGGACTCACCGAGGGTTTCAGTGCCACTCAACAGTTTGGTATTGATATTTTCAGCAAATAGGTTTGGTTTCCCTCTTGGGTCTCTCACCAAATGTTATTTCAAAAGGCCTTTTAATTGCCATCTGTAATTCCCTGCCTTCCCCGTGCCGGCCGCCTCTCAGACCAGTTTAATGTTCTCTAACCCCCATTCCGAAAGTCAGCCGCTTTTGACAGAATCTTCTTGACACCTGATTGTGGGATTGTGACAGGTTTCAGGGCACTCAGGACTGTGAACATCTTGTTACTCCCCTGCCTCCAGCAAGCAGAGACTTGGTTGTGCTTAGGTGGTTGTCAACTCCCTGACTCGGCCAGTCTGTTAGCCACCCACCCAGACTCCTCTAGCCTATGCCAGCCCTTCCTTGGCTTTTCAGGTTGATGATAGTTGTGTCTTAGCCCTCAAGCCCCTTTGAAGTGTTCTCTGGTAGTTTGCAGCCTGAACACTCACAGAAATCCCAGGGTAGCTGGCCCCGGGGGCCTGGGATATACATCGGTCTGTTTGATTTCCTTCAGGATAAGCTCCTATGACGTGATTCCTAGAGACTCACCATAGCTTGACCAGGTTAACCAGCTGTCTAACGACGCGTACATCACCCCAAATGTCTTTGGAAGCCTTTCAGCTTGGCATTCTTTTTTTATTAATGTAAATGTGCTGTCCATTTACCCCCTCACATACAAGATAAATTAAACCAGTGTAAATGGTGAATTCTCTGTAACTTGATGTCTTTAAACCATGATTTGAGGACGTCAGTAGCTCAGCCAGAGGTTAGGGGTCTGCTACAGGAGTGGGTGGGTGAGGGTCTGTGGCCTGGAACGTGCAGGAGGTCAGAGTAGATCCGAATGGTCCCTTCTGACCTTAAAGTCTCTGAGGGGCACGTGACTGGCGTGACACAGCGAACGTGCAGACACGTTGCACGGAACATTGCAGCACCAGGGCATTTTACGGGATCGCATGAGAAATGCGGAGATCGACACAAAATAAGAAGCCTGACGCACGTCCGAGCCTCACTTTCCTCACCCATCCAGAGTGTCCTTTGGTTGGGGTTAGAGCTGTCCTGGGTCATCCAGGATCTCTTGGCTGCAGTGAGAGATTTGAGTTCTGAAACATGGAGCCTGCTCTGAGCCTGCCTGGTCCATCCCCTTCCACTCTCCTCCCCAGGCTGCCTGTGCAGCTCCCTGAGTCTCCCCACATCCATCTTTTTATAGCCTCCTGCTTTGGTCACCTCCGTCTCTTTGTCCTGCTTGGGGAATTTACATTCTCTGAGCCCCAGCCCTCTACAGGCAAGCAGGAGGAAGTGGCTTCTCTGGGCACTAGCCAACCTCTTTGCATTCTTATTGACCAGACACTGTGCAGATGTTGATGTTAAGTAATCACTATTGTCCTCACGCAGGTGAGGATGTGCTATGGTGGATACACAGACGTCGGAGCATTGCATGATATAGTGATCGCGTAATAACTTCAAAATATCAACCAGAATTTAGAACCTATTTCCCCGTTCACCTCCCCCCAGCCAGATGCTCCTTCATGCACTGCAGGTTCTCTTTTAATTGCACTTTCCTTACAGAAGCAGTGATGTTCAAACACACGGACACAGATACTGGTTATTGAAGGCGAAAGATTTTCACCTTTGTCTGCAGCAGAGAGAGCCTGTGAAGCTGGGGAACTGACAGCTGCTCTGGGAAGAGGAGCTACTTCTAGCTGAGAGCCAGACACCTTGGAGGTTACGGGGCATGGGAAGATAAATGGGGCCCCCCTGGACTCCCAGCCCGTGAAGATAGGGGGTAATATTAGGTTGCTGTCTGGGGTCAAGCTTGGGAAGGGAGCTGTCTGAGAGCAGTGCGCAGAATTCCCTGCAAACAGCCTAAAACCAGCTACTGACCTCAAAGGATTTACGTCCCAATCAAATCAGAGTCACTGCTCTTTACGGCATATTAGCCTGATGAATTAGTAGCCCTCAGTAAGTCGTGGGCTGAGTTCCTCTTGCTCCCTCCAACTGATTGGATGTGACAGCTAATATTTTTTAAATTATTCTGTCATCTACACAGGACAGAGAGGCTCCTAAGTTGAGCTATTAAAGTAGATTTTCTGAATAATTTTCATTACATTTTCATATAATATTGCTTAAGGATTATGAATGAGCCAGTGCTGTATTCACAGCCACCCCAGGCCAGGCATCTCCAAGGGTATATTGGGTATCACACCTTTGTAATGGTGAATAAATTATTTGCTGGTAGGAATATAAACGCTAACTTAGGGATTTCAATTAAACTGGCGGCTCCGCAGTTGCGTTGTGATTAAGTGCGATCAGTAGCTACAATTTCCAAGCTCTCACATGCAGATATAATGAAGAGATCTGACACATGGCGTTTAACAACACATTATACACTGCTGTGTGTGGACCAAGCAGAAATGGGGGGAAAGGTGCAATCTGACAGGTCTGCTCAGGGCACAGAAGAAGTTTCTTTCGGAACTATCATTGCACGCTAGCAAACAGCACCTGGAACTCCAGGTAAGGGCTCTGGTCTGATCCAAAGCCCACTGAAGAAGTCAGGAAAAGGCCAGTCTTCCCATTGGTTTCAGTGAGCTCTGCATCAGCTGAGTGCCTCTATACATCCAACTTGTATAGCAGCACTATACTGGATAGTGCACTGGACGCATGTATAGAAGCTGGATGGGATGTATAGAGGCTCTAACTGGGTGTATAGGGCTCTGTATAGAGGCACTATACTGGATAGTGCACTGGATGCATGTATAGCAGCTGGATGAGATGTGGCTGTATAGAGGCTCAGGGGAACAAGCTAATTCATTCTTGAAGCTTTTCACATTTTCTGTTCAAAATCAGAGACTGAATGATCAGACAACAGCCCTTTGCTTTATTCTGTGTGCAGCACATCAGTGGTGTATAATGCAAGATGCATAAAGTGATAATGTGACAGCTTTAATTAGATTTTTTATAAATACATATGCCAATTAATGGGCAACAAAGCTGAGCATCTAGATTTATAGCTAACCACGAGCCATGTATCTTGCCGTCTGAAAAGGATCATTACTGCAGAATGAATGTGTTTGCAGTGATTCCATTTAGTAATGTAGCTGTTAACACTGGAGAATGCTCATTCTTGGAGCTGGTACAGAGTGAGCTGCATTTTGAGGCAATGATGCTCTTGTGTTGGTTCTGAGAGTGATGTTTCCAACATACACTATCAGGATCTATGACATGCTGGGGATTGCCGAAGCAAATTCTGCTGGATTCTACAGCTCATTGGATTTATACAGAGTGTCTGGCTTTTTAGCAAAAATATGCTAATTTTCCATAACTGGAGGGAGGATACCAAGCTATCAGTAAAGTAACCCCTCAGTTGGAAGCTCTTCAAAGAAGAAAACGGATACTGCCTAGCTTTCCTACCTCACACACTAGATCCATGATGGCAGCTTGAGGCCTCTAGGCACACCTGTAACTGTAATACTCTCCTAAAAGTGAATGTGTTAAAAATGCTGGCAGTCCCAGGAACCTTGTCTACTTTCTCTCTCTCAGGTGTCCAGTGGTGGAGATGCAATGGATTATCCAAGGTGGAAAGAATATGCCCAAAAGCCCTAGTGTGCATATGGTTTTAACCTCACCCCAAGAAAACTCACACTGAACGTTGCAGAATGTCCACTCCTGGCTTATGCAGATGTAAAGAGTTCTTATGCATTTGAGACTGGCGTGGCGTTGTCCTCTAGGAATCCATTGACAATGCAAAATCTGTTTAATGTTGATGTAATAGTTTTCTAAGCAGTTATTCTGGAGGGAATATGCCTGTACGTACTCTAATCTCGCTATACATGATGTTGTGAATGGGAGAAAAGCATCCTCAGTTCAAGAAAAGTGATGGAATTCTTATCATAGCCTTTTCCGAGGCAACAATGGCATTTGGAGACCCAGCCAAAAACCAGGCTATTGTTGGAATGTTGATTCCCTTCGAACTTTGGCTGAACTAGCTAGAAAAGGGACCTTTAATTCGACTGTAAAAATACACTGGCACATTTACATTGGCTTTGTGGCTCTATTCTGCTGCTTATAAAAGCTCACTGCACAATGGCCGGTGTCCATGATAGGAATTGATAAATGATGCTGCAGGTTTGTCAGGAACAGTTTTGACCTGTAAAGAGACTTATTTTTTATTTGTAACATGCTAGGAGCCTCCCATGGTTGTCACTGTGTCTTCATATATTGCCTAGCACCAAGGACCCCCCGGATTTAGTGCAATATCCATATTCAACAATAACAAGGATCTAGAAAGAGGAAAGCTGCCTGATAAATAGATCACATCTAGGGTACAGAAGGGGAGTTGGGAAATTCCACTTAGGATATGGAAATAAGCCTCTCTCTATACATCCCATCATGAAGAGCAGGGTGAAAAAGTTCCAGGAAGATCTTCCAGGAACTCACCCACTGGGTCAGTTGGGAAATTCTCTGATCCATGTGAGGAAGCACATCACTGTTTGTGCCCTTCGCCAATATTCTGGCAAAAGTCTCACTAGTGTCACACAGGGAGATGGCAGATTGTCACAGCATCGCACCATTAACACCTTGCCTTAAACTGCATGTCACTTCAGTGATCACTGGATCACACGTTTTCTACAGCACCTTGACCAGCGGTTCCCATTGCCTACTGGCTAGCACATGGTACTAGTCCTGCTAACCTCGAACTCCATTCTCTGTGTTGGTCCCAAGGGTGAGATCAGTGTCCGATCCCCATTCAATATTCCCTTTTCTAACCCGCAATGGAGCTAGTACTTGGGTGAAACTGAATGGGAGGTGGCTATGATTCTTCAGATCTACCTTTAAGACCTTTTCTGTGGACCACCTAGGATTCTTCTCTCTTCAATCCCTAGCAAACAGCATGGAATGCTATTGTAACTTTTCCTCCATAATGCCCAGTGGGACTGGAAAGACCAAGTCTTTCTCCTGCCGAGACGCTATGACAGTGCACCTGATTATATAATAAATATACTTCACAATCCTGATGAAAAAAGTGTATGTTTATAGTGCATATAATTCTTCACGATCTACTGGCATAAAGCTTTGTCTCAAAGTGTTCTGCAGGGAGATGCATTCCGGCAACGATGGAATTGTTCTGATCTGCCTCCATTGTGAATGAGATTAATGCTAATGGTTTTGTTGTAGATGAAGGTGTAATGAGATTATTGAATTATTTATATATGCCTCTATGTGCACAAAAACAAACCAAACCAAGACACAAAAACTCTACCAAAAACCCCTCCACCGAGAGCTCCAAGCAGACTGGGGAAATTGAATATGTGATGCAAAGACTTGACAATGAGGGCACTAAAAAGGGGACAGGGAGTGTCTGCTTTGGAGATTCACCAACCGGAGGTTTTTTTGGCCAGCTCTGCTACTTGCATCTCTAGGGTGTCACTGTAGTTCCTGAACGTATTAATGCCCCCGAGAAGAATAGTTCTGGGACTTACACAGACATCCTAGAAATAAGGATGAGCGGATTTTTGTCCTTCATAGAAAAGCCTGAAATGCAGTGCTAGCCTGATCGGAGCCATGGTCTGAGGATGTTTGTGGGGCCCCGGAATACTCTGGAGATTCAGGGCTGGGGACCTGACAGCCATCTCAGCCCTGCTCCTTCACTGGTGAAGGACATGAGAGGAGGGTCTTTCGCAAGGGGTTGTTACTGAAACACGTGTGTTCCAAAAGCAAGAGACAAGCAGGAGGATATGGCTGTCCCGAGGTATGACCTTGGAGCCTGCTGGCCAATGGACTGGGTGGAGCAGTGAGAACTTGAAGCCGGCAGGATGGCTCCGAACCCCCTGTTGCTGGAAAGCCAGCACTCTGCTCATGGCCCTGTTAGCAGGGACGAGAACATCTGTTTCTATTGGCTAAGGAGCTGGAGTGCTGATAACCAGGCCCAGCTTTAGAGCCGCCCAGAGGTGATGACAAAGGACAGTCTGTCTCAGCAGGCGGAGAAGGTGGAATGGAAGATTTTATTTGCCTTAAAGCAGTGGGAGAAAGCAGGCTAGCTTAGGGCGAAGTCCCCATCCCCACCACGGGTACAACACAGGGCAGCAGGTAACACCAAAGTCCCACTTGAACCCGTCGTGCTAGGTGATGTCTAGGCTTATGGGGCCCTCTGCACAGCACACCAGGAGAGCAGACATTGCAGTAGGTTCCCCACAGGTCAGAGCCCTTGCCCCTGCGGCATTCCCAGGGATTTCCCCTCCACATTCAGTGGGGATGGCGATGATTCTGCTCAGCGAATGTCCAGCATGTGCTGCAGCTAGACAGCTGCCCGCCAACAGGCTTCCAGGAGGAGGGTGCTGTGTGTGCAGACATTCCCTGCCGACGCCCAGTCGCTTCCTCCTGCCCCCTCAGCCAGCAGGTCATGATGGAAAGGACTTGAGTAAATGGGGTTTGTAAAGTGCTGCGTGAGGGTGAAGGCTGCCTCTCACTCTCTCTGTCTCTCACATGCACAGCAACTCTCTTCTAGGCCACCTGGCAGATGTTTTGTGAACCTGTGAGAACAGGGAAAATTCTCAAGGGAAAACCCGGCCAATACTGTTTTGCTTAGCTCCAGGGGTTTGCAGGAGATACACCGACGCAGTGCCGACTAAGGATGTGTGTGCACAGTTGCTCTAACAGAGGAGATGGCGAAGCCCTTCTGCTGCAGACCCTGTTCAATTCCCCCTTCTCTCACCCCTCTTCACTACAGGGACCTCTCTGCAGCTAAGGAGCCTGGGTGGGCTTCTAACCTGCGAATTGTTCCTCTGCCTATGTGGAAACTGAATATGGTTCCATATGATAAAACTATAGGCCAGCCAGGCCAGTCCGATTAGAGATTGTTACCTTGCTCCTGGTGAAGATGAATGCAGAGTGTCTGTCTTCTTATTTACCATTTAACCTCTGTATGCTGGGGGAGCTGGCGCTGAACAGTGGGTTTTCTACAGTTATTAACGCTTGCAATTATTGCCAATTAACGTATTGGTCTATTCATTCCTTTAGCTGTTAATCAGTGGCCTGGAGGCCTTTCCTAATTAACCCTGAGGTGTGTTGATGCTAATGAGGCCAAACGTGAACGCTGCTCCTTTTGCTTATGCTGGAGTAGGAAACAAGAATGAAGGGTTTGCAGTACAGGATCAAGACTAGGGGACTGAAATTACCAAATTTTGGACACCAGATTTTTTCTAGTTAAAAATCACTGTCAATCTGATGGATTTCTTGAGCAACACAATTGCATTTCCTTTGCCTGTCCTTGCAAGGTAATTCTGATCACCAAGGAAATTAGCTCAAAGCATGGCTATTCCCATGGATGTGTGTCCAAAACTGTAATGTCACTGAGTTCAGTGGCACCAGAGAGGTACTTAAAAAGGAGGTGGTGAAAGAGAAGGGTTGCCATTGTGTTTTTTAGGAAGATGTAGGAAGGATCTCACTAATGCCAGTTAATTTTCATGCTTCTGGGTGCTGCAAAGTCTTCCATTGAAAATATTGAGGTCTTATGTGCCAGGAATCAGTGCTCTAGTAGTGACAGAAACCTCTTTCCACATTGCTTAATGACCACGAATGCTCCATTCACAGTCATGGCTCACTCAGCCAAGGATTCCCTGGTTTAGAGTAATTGTTCTGTCACGAATTTGTCACTAATTGACACATCATTTCCCTTTTTCCTGTGAAACCTAATCACATCGTGAGGCAAGAGGGAGAAAAAGATTCCACACATTTCTTAATATCATTCTTGTAGGACTTTCTGCACCAGCTATTCCAGGAAGCCAACTGGCTTTGGATGAACAAAAGCAGACTCTTAGATATCTTCCCAGTTGTATTAGCCCTAAACAAAGAAAAACCCTGATAGAGAAATCCCTTCCAGCCTCTAAATGTGAAGTGCTGTGATTTCAACATGCACAGAAGATAAATAAAATAGCAACTTGCCTCGGTGACAATGGCACCAGCTGTTCCCAACAATCTAGCGCTACAAGGGGAAGAGAAAATGAAACTCTGCTTTTATCATTCACCTTGTTCTCAGCTGTGCTTGGATAAGGACTTGGCAGCTCTACAAATCTACAGGTATGTGCATTTCAGCTCCAAACAGTGTCAAAGGCAGAGAGAGATGTGTTGGCGGACGTGTTGGTCCCCATGTGTGCGGGTTTGAGGAGGCAATAGAATAAAATGGGAAATGATCTGTAAGGACTTGGCTTCATATCTGTTTCCAGACAAGTAGAAGAGAGTTGGATGAACTCTGCTTAGTCCCTAACCACATGGACGTGTCATGTTCCATGTTTATTTAGTAGAAATACCATGTAAAAGAGCCTTGTACATGCATGTGACAATACAGAAAACAAACAAGGTAATTTCATAATTTAAATATAATGAAAATTGGTGCATTTTTCACATTAGTTGCCTGGGCACTTTACACCATTAAGAAAATTGATGCAGAGTTCCTGAGCCAGAGAGGCACCAGGGTTAAAAACATGGATAATTTTCTTGCTTCTTTTAGCAAGAAAGGGACAATCTCTCTTCTGGCTGCCCTTGCTCTCCACACGGCTGCAGCAGTCTGCAGGCAGGAAGGTGCATTGTCTCTTGGATGCTTGTTGTATGTTCAGCTGCATTAACTCGGTTAATAAATTGCCAGACAAACTCCTTGAGGCCTGGCCTCATTTTACTGTGTAGCCAAGTCCAAATTCTCCTTGGAAAGTCTAATTGACCTTTCGTGCTTTTTTATTTGCTATACAGTCATTCAGCAGTGCGGAAACGTATGGGAAAACCAAGATACCTTTTCCAGCTGAGAACACAGTCAGACTAAGAGCCGCACTTCCTATGTAATAAACTTTTACTGGTGCCTTTATAGACCCTGTTGGTGCCTATTACTTTGTTTTCTCTGCATTAGTGTTAAACAATTAACTTCGTTTGAACTTAAACAAAAATGCAGTTCAATTAGAATCATGTTTAAAAGCAACATTTTACAGACACCAATGAGCAGCATTTTTGAAAGGCAAGCTACTGTGGAAGCATAAGGCAGGAAATGGAGGGTTTGCTGCTCAACAGGGCTACACCACAGGGCAAAGTTGTGACTATGAACTAGCTTCAATGGAAGATGTGTTGGAGCAGCATTAGTTGCTCAAAAGCATTAAATGCTTTTCAGATCCCTGGATGGAAGGCACTATATAAACCGCAAGGCGTTGTTCAAACGACGTAGGATTATTTATCATGAGTCATTGTAAGCGCTGCATGTGTTTGCTTTAGAGATTTAGGATCTGACCCAGCAATGATGAGTGGTCCAGAGCAGGTGAGGTCTTTTGCCCTTGGCGAGATAGGGAAAGAGCCATTCCCTAGCATGCGAAGACTGTTCCGGTGGACTGGGCGGAGGAAATCCATTTGTGATTCAACAGCCATGAAGGCAGCTCAGCAACGTGCTGTGGGCCATGGAGAGCGTGACAAGGCACGGAAGACGTCCTGCTCAGCCATGGCAGCTAAGGAAGTCCCCAGCCATAACTATTCCTCGTGCCGCTGGAATCTGAGAAAGTGGCATTGCCACTGGGCAACAGCTTTCTCACTCAAAACTTTCCCGCACCGGTTCTCTCCCAGCTCTGAGAACTGCAACGATATTGCCTTAATCAGCGACGGACTATCAATGTATGCTACACTTAAATGTGCCCTGAGAACCACCCCCAGTGGGCCAGGCTTTGGTTCAGTGATCAGTTTTAAGTATGCCAGTGGCTTCCAGGTGTTACCCAACCTTTAGTTGAGCTACCTCCATGAAGTGATTGGCGTTTGCTGTTTCGTGGAGTGGTTCCGTAACACAGGTTTGGCAGTGTCTAGTAGTTCAAACATGGTTAGTAAACTCTTTGTGAAGGGCTCTGGGATCCATTTAGATGAAATCAATCATTTATACTGCACTCATCATGATGGTATATGAGCGCCTACATTAACTAGCACTATATAAATGTCAGGTCATTATCAGATCATTTTCAAATGCTTTTCATAAGCTGAGATGCTAGTTCAAAGCCTTTCATTCGTGGCCTAAATAATCACTCTCCTCCTCTTTAAAACTCTTTGGAGTCTGAACAGTGGCATGGCTCTAACCCCAGGAAACGCCTCATCTATTCAAATGTGGAGATCCCTGCAGCACTTGATATGAAAATGAATGAGCAGTATCTGCCATTAGCTTCCATGTACTTTGAGGTAATGGTTTGGAAGGAACAATTGTACTCTTTATTTGGTTCAGGGCTGTTAATGAAGTTGTCCCTGTTAAAGACACTAAAGCCATATCACTCTGTGCTTAACATGCACCTTATTATTCTCTTTCACGTCAGGAGGAAAATTGGATTCTAGTAATGAAAGAATTAATTCACCCTGAAATCTCAGCTCACATCTCACAACTGAAATGGACTGGAGAAGGGAAGATTTGGAATTTTTTTCCAGGGTTTTAATAATTCTGCTGACCATTGTACCTTTTATTAACACTCATCAAAATGTACTGAGACATTTCTGGGGAACTGTGCAATAGTTCCTTTGCTGTTAAAAAGCTCTGGGAGTATCTTAAACTTCCTCCAACTCACCTAATAAATGTCCTGCTGGTATCTTCTATACGCTTAATCCCAGGAGCCCAATGCATGGCCTCTGTAGTCCAGCACATTAGCAGTTCAGACTTACTACAATAGACTAGTACATTTGGCTCTCCCTTGCCTCTCAAGAGAACCCATCTAATTGGATTTGTTTTCCTCCAAGATGGGTTTGTTAATAGAAATTATAAACTGCAGCTCCTCCCCTCCCAGTCATGTTGTTCTGTTTTCACTGCTGAAAATTTTGCAAACCCCGTCAGGAAAACCTTTGGCATCAGGCTCAGTTCAGATGAAATGGGTGTTAGAGGGAATCATGGTCAGGAAGCAGTGGCACAAACTTCAGCCAAGATAAAGTAAATAAGATGTAGATGAGAAAGGAATGTCCAGTTGCAAAACTAAGGGGCTTCTTTTTGTTACTCGTGCCTTCTCCTAGTGAGGTATAACATTCATATGTGGGTAAAATTGGAGGTGTTTTGATTTAAAAAGTTTTCCTTTCCCACTCTGCTTGTCCTGCCTGAACTGGAATGGCAACAATATGTTTTATCAATATTGCATTGGCTCATGACCAGATGTCCCGATTTTATAGGGACAGTGCCGGTTTTTGGGTCTTTTTCTTATATAGGCTCCTATTACCCCCCACCCCTGTCCCAATTTTTCACCATTGCTGTCTGGTCACTGTATCGGGATGGGGATCACACAAAGGGTTTCTAGGTAAATCCTTTTTAAGGCTTGGGAAGGGGGTTAATTTTGCCTCTCCTTCATTGTCTGCCCAGGCAGGGAGAATGCTACAATCACCTAACTATTCTATTGAATTACTAGTCACTACTTGTGACCATCTCATTTCACACCAGACATTGAACTGTTGTCAGATGGATCTAATGCTGACTTAATGACTTCGGTATATAGCAGGAGTCTGTAGCTTTTTAGTAAAAAACTCAAGTTTCAGATGACTAATTTGGGAACTGCAGCAGTGTGCATTCTGTTCAAGATGGCCATTGTTAAAATTCCTTCTTGCTGACAGGAAAGGGATGAGCACAATGCCCTATTATAAGAAAAAGTGCCATGTTATTAGCTGGTATCCATGAATGCATTGCATGTTAATAGAGCATCCTATACTTTTTTTTGAAATAAAGTAGGAGGATGTATAGCTAAGGTCACTGGATCAAACCCTGCCCTGGCTTGCACCTGGGTTGACTTTGGCAGAGGTACATGGGGTGTAGGAGAAATTAGATCTGTCCTGTTGAGAGGAACGAGGCAAAAGAAATCCAGGTTGCTAACCTATGGAGGTGTTATGATGGCAAATATATGAGGCCAACTAAGTCAAAGGTCCTATCTTCATCATAATCCCCAGACTGCTTATAAAAGACAAGCCCAGTCATACTGCAGCAAGCTGGTAGGTTTATACTTCACTTACTTGGTGCCAGTAATCAGGGTTTGATCTTTTGTGAGAAACTGGGCTACATTTGGTCTAGTTCATAATTGCTTGAAAATTGTTTAGCATGCCTCACTGCAAGCACTCAGCTCCAGCGTTGTGTTACAAGGAAAATGGGCTCTTTGCCCTTGGATAGTTATATCCATTTGGAGCCGACCATGTGAATTAAATCAGAGTATGTGAGCTAGATAATGCTTGGTTTTCTATGAGGCTGGCTAGATGGTGGGTTCCTGAGAGGAAGAAGGTGAAGGACTCTTTTCCTTAGCTGGGGCTTCTCTAATGGGATACAGTCGCTCAGCCAAGCAACCCTCTCCCCGCTCCGGAATCTACACACTGAGCGCAGCAGATGCATAGACGTCTGTAATAGATGAGATGACAGATGAGTGATTATGACGGTGAACCAAACTACTAATGGGTTGAAATTTTTTGAGACCTCTCCACGTAGCATGTAAAGAACATATGCTCAGGAAAACTTTGCAAATGGCTTCTTTTTCCTGCTGCTATTGCAGTGCTTTGTGACAACTCATCCTTTTACTCCATGTGGTTCTCCCAGTCTCTTAGGGTGACCAGATGTCCTGATTTTATAGGGACAATCTCGATTTTTGGGTCTTTCTTATATAGGCTCCTAGTACCCCCTGATTTTTCACACTTGCTGTCTGGTCACCCTACAATCTCTTAGCCTTGACATTGCTGGGGGTGTGAATTGCACTCCCCCAGAGTGACTTGTCAGTTATGAATCAGAGGGGTAGTCATGTTTGTCGCTTTTGCAGATCCAGACTAAGAGTCCTGTGGCACCTTATAGACTAACAAACGTGGAGCATAAGCTTTCATGGGCTAATACCCACTTAGTTGAAGTGCATCCGAAGAGGTGGGTATTAGCCCACGAAAACTTATGCTCCAATATGTTTGTTAGTCTATAAGGTGCCACAGGACTCTTTGTCGCTCTTGTCAGTTATGCTAATTTTAAGGGGTCATGCTACAGGCTGGCAAATTGACTGGGGAGGAAATAAGAAACCCTTTGAATCTTTGACCTTTATTGGAAAGTCACAACATTTCTATTTTCATGCATATTTCTATTTCTGGGGTCTGGGTTTGAGCGTTTGTCCCAGGAGTATATCCTGTGGGATTTACAGCCCAACGTTTGCAGATGGAAGAGGTTTGTATAAATCTGGATTAGCATAGGCTGGTAGCTCACCAGGGATGGGAGGAAAAGAGCAACAGTGTCTTTCATTTACATTTCACTTGGCACACACATCATGAGTGTCAGCATAAGAACTGGACAACTCTTTTAAAATTGGACTTGAGTGTGCAGTGCAAATATGCTGTGTCCATGGGAAGTATTGTTGGGGGTTAGACCTGCACAAAGGGAAGCTAGGATTAATATTTCAGAGAAACACAGAAAATCATTTTGCCTCAATATATTCATTGAATCCATTGGCTGCTAAACCTGAATTTATCAGTCTATTTGCCCCTTATGATAAAGAGAATTCTATCCTGATATGAGTCATTGATTTGCGATACACTGCACCAAATTTATCCCTTGCGTAACTCTGCTGATGTCATTGCAACGTAAAGATTTCAGATTGGACTGCTGCCCTCAGTTTAAATACATTGTGTCATGCATTTTCTATGCCAGGAAGGAGAATGGGGAAAGTGCCTCTAGCTAGAACACTGCTTTAGTGACAAAACGGCTGGGTTTTCCCCCTAAGGCGGCTGTGTTCAGTCCATTCATGTTTTTTTGGTTGGAACAGGAGTGTTTTAATGCAGAAGTGTCTTCTCTACATCAGTGGTGCCCAACTCTATGTGAGCCGAACAGAGTTTTCATATTTTAATGAAATTTAAAGTCATCTGTGTTGATTTATATTCTAAGTTCACCTTGTTTCATCTGCATTCAGAGACATTGTTTCTATGTACAGTATTGTCTATTTACACACCTGTGCAAACTAAAACAATGTAAACATGATGACAAAACGCTAATGAACTGGCCATTGGTATCCTGGGTTGAAGCAGACTGTAGGCCTTATAAAAGTCGTAGCTGGGCTGCGTAAGCCTGAGGGCAGTAGTGAAAGGTCTCTGGATATGGCCCTTCACCTCCCCACCCACACTGCATATTGTAAGGCCCCATATCTCACTCTAGGTCAGGGGCACATTTGGGAAGTAACACAACGTGCTGGAATATTGAATGCTCTTAACACACGAATAGTTGGTACCAGAAAATGGAGCAGCCATTCCTCCCCAGGTGCTTAAAGGTGCAGCTCCCCCGCCAGCTAACAGAACTGATTAGCACTTCAGCAAGTCTATCATATTCCAGACAGTCCAGGCACAAGGGATTCCAGCACAAAACTCATAATCCTCTACAGCTGGAATGATCTAGCTGTGACTGTAACAGACTCACATCTGCTGTGGACTGGGCACAGGCAGGGATGAGTAACACACAGTGATTGGTGGGTTATAAATACACACAACTGGCAGCCAGCCGATCACCTGATGTTCAGGAACAACACATCTCCAAGTCGTGCCCACCTTCCACACCCGGAGATTACAGGCTTTGTCTCCAACGTGTCAGGCGCTCACAGCTGCAGGTGAGTCATAACACGGAAGTGTTGGCATCAGCATGAGCCCCTTATGCATGGTCCACGGGGGTCTCGCAACCCAACAGAAGTGCCTCCAGTCAAGAGATAGCAACCACTGCAACAGCTTAGCTGGAACTCCTTCGTCAACATCATCTCGACTGGGAGAGAGCCCAGTACAGGGCTGCTCTAGGTATCGGTATTTGAGCCAATGTGTGCCGGGGGGGGGGGGGGGGGGGGGATAGGGAAAGTCACTTCCACCCCAATAGCTGAGGGTGGTGCTGTTGGATTACTCCATTAAATCACAACAAAATGTAATTACTCCCAGCAGAATGGGAGAGAGAGCAGCAGGCAGGAGATTTCTCTCCCGGAGGAGGAGAATTTCATCTAATTTAATACCTGTCGGAGCGGAGATATTTGAGCTTCAGTCCTTGCTGCTGCTTTACTGATGCGCAGACCTCCTTGGTGACAACTGGATGGGGGCCAGGGAAGAACAAGAGTGTCAGCAGAGGAGCAGTGCTTGCTGGCAGCATTGAATTCAGCTGAGCTGGAATGCTTAACATCGCTCCCAGCGACTGCCTCCCCCATTTATCCTTTAGTCTTTGATAATAATTCATTAGCAGTGGGTGTGGGTGTCGGGGGCGGCTGCTCCGCAGTATCTCCTCCAGGGCCACATGTGATACTGCAGGTGCTCCCCACCTTAGTCTGCAAAGCTCAGGTGCCAGGTTGGGACAGAGTAGCTTGTGCCATAAACTTGTGAAAATAGCAGTGTAGGATGCAGCTGTCCGTGCCTTTAAATAGACAACAAAAAAACACCCCCAAACCTCCCTCTTCAAATGCAAGAGCTTGAGTTGCAAAGCTGGGTTCTGCATTATCCCTAAGGAGCGAGGGCCTCCTCTGTTCAGTTTCACTCAGCTCTGCCCCTGAGCACAGGCAGGTAAGCCTTCTTCACTGGCCTGCTGCTGGTCAGTACATCCGCCTGGGCCTTCTAGGCCCCTGGAGGACCATGCTCACAATTCAGTGACTAGCTCAGCAGGAGACTGAGCTAGTCACTGAATTGTGAGCCCCAAGCTGAAACCACGTTGCTACGTTGGAGTCCCCGCATAAAATAAATGGGCCGCATGGTTTTCTCATTGGAGCACATTCTTCAAACATTCTTCAAATGCTGGTTTATGAGTTGGTAGGACCAGCTTCTTATGGCTCTTCAGCATTTCTACACTGGGAATAGGGTAAGATGTTAAGACAACAGGTTCAGGATCCCCATTTGCCAGGCAAGCTGTAACCATGAACCCACCGAGCCAACCCACACCTTCCCATTTCACTGGATTCATTTTGCTTTTCACCTCCATGTTCTCTGCACTGAAGTTGCTTTTTGGTCAATGGTGGGTTTGCTCAAACAACACATGATGGCAAAAAGAGGAGATTCTGTGAATGCACCGCACTGAATATACTCGTGTGCTGGTCAGAATCCCAGAGGTCTCCACAGGAGATGCTGCTCAGACTGCATTTATTTAAAGAACATTGCTACTGCTGGATGTGGGTGTTTAACTCTCAGCTCCTTTACTGCACACCGGAGAAGGCTGGAAGATGAACTGTTTATCAGTTCGGATTTTCTTGGCTGTAAGAACCATCTTTGTTGATTGTATTGGTTTCTGCTACTGGAATAGATGCTGGGAGAAAATCTGGAGGATCACACTGGATTATCCATGCCTTGAAATGAGTACGTCTCAGATCCTCCTCTCCCTGGTATTTTTCCTACACGGGGAAGCTGCTCATACCCTAAGTTATGGATTTGTTGCTGCTGAGTTAAAGGGTTAATTCTGGCTGGTTTACTGATGCGGTCGGGACTGTTCCTGACATGTGCAGTGTTATTTGTGTTGTGATTCCTTAGCAAGGCTCCTATGCCTTTGTGAGGATCACAGGTCGGATGAGAATATTACCACGTGCAGCCTTTTTCCCAACAGTATTTTTTATAATGAGCGGGGCTGAAGTCACAGTGGCTGATTCTCATTTACACTAAGGCCTGACAGCTTAAAGAGTCTGAAAGGAGGTAAAAATGTAATTTACACCCCCACTACATGCTAAATGCAATTTACACTGCCTGAGAAGTGCAAAGTGGAGTGTAATGAGACTCAGCCCCCAAAGTTCAGACCCTAGTCCAAACTCTCCTGAATTTTAGGGTGTTCAGATGTTTATTTGCAGCCCATCTCTAGGATGATAATAATAGAGAATTTTGGATACATTTCATATTCAGCACCTTGCCATAGTGAGTAAAAACAATGTCCCCAGACAAGCAGAGCATTCTTCCCTTTGCTTTTTGGTAATTCCCATCTCTGCCAGTGAATTATTGTGGAAAACCGGGTAAATCGCTTAACCTTTAACATTGATCAACATCTTTCAAATTTCAAAATTTTGATGAATTTTTTAAATTGACATTTCAAATTTTGCCCGAAACAAAAACCCAAGAAATCATAACGGGAAAAAGTTTGATTCAATTGCTGTGATTTCCATCCTTGTTTTTAACTGGGTCTAATGATAAAATCAACAAAAGATTAAGCTCAATGTTACAGCTGTTATGTCTTTTGATCTATAGACAATGATAAAAATAGGAAGAAACCTCACATGGGTCCCAAATAATTATGTTTACTAACCGAACATAAAATACCAGGC
The DNA here is from genome assembly GCA_032164245.1 of Sternotherus odoratus. Classification (NCBI taxonomy): domain Eukaryota; kingdom Metazoa; phylum Chordata; order Testudines; family Kinosternidae; genus Sternotherus; species Sternotherus odoratus. The sequence continues at coordinate 1,749,366 of JAVMKO010000018.1, forward strand.
TTAGCGTCTTACACACACTGCTATGATTGGTTTGTGGTGCCTCAGGGTGTGTCCACATTGGAATAAAGGACTCGCGACACTGCCACAGCTGGCTTGTGGGGTTAAAAATTGCTGTGTAGATGTGTGGGCTTGGACTGGAGCTCTGGGACCCTCCCCAGTGGCAGAGTCCCAATGTCTACACAGCAATTTTCCAGCCCCACAGCCTGAATCCTGCAAGCCTGAGTCAGCTGACCTAGGCCGCTGCAGTCGTTCAACTTCTGTGTAAACGTACCCTTACTAGCTTTGAAAACACAGGGCATGGTGAGCCCCACTAGAAGGCTCCCAACTATTTAAAGCGATACTCTCCTCTCCCTATATAGTACAGCCGGAGACAGAGCTTTCGCTGGGTGTGGTTCAAGGCTGTGGAATGAACTCCCACAAAATCTAAGAACCACTTCAAACCTCCCCATTTTTTGTTCCAAGCACAAAGCACATTTTTTTCTTGCACAGCAAACACCTAATTTTGCCCTTGGGAATAAAACGGTAAAGAATCACACATGTCAAATGCCAGTCAGATTGGTTATTGCACTTCTGGAAGGTATTCAAATACTGCAGTGAGGAGAGTGGTGTAAGAACCCTAATTGAACAGAACAGAACAAGGTCAATAAATCCTTTGACCACTTAACTTGTGTCATGCTGTGTCCTCCTACCCTTTGACTGTCTTTTATACCCTAAGCTCTTCAGAACTGGGGCTGTTCTTCATTGTCTGAGTGAAGGCTTTAATTGTATTTTGCACCATAAGACAGGGTTTCACAGCTGTTTGCCTGTAATTCTCTAATCACATATGCCTTTAGAATTGTTAACACTAGAGCATTTTGTGACACAGTTTGTATGAAACACACCACATAAAGAAAGTTTATTGTTGCAGTCTTTCCTGTTGTTATAGGACTTAGCTAGTGCTAAATTTCCCTAGGTACATTAAATGCAATGAAAGATGCTGAATGATAGGATTGGGACACAAAGGCAAAACTCAGCTGAGACATTGACTTCATTGGCACCCTAAGGAAATGCTACTAATAGCACCTTATAAATGCTTCAAAAGATTCAGTGATTTTTTTTTAAAAAGAGAGGTTTTTGTGGGATAGGAAATGACAGTATTGAATCCCTTTTTCTGCAATGCAAACAATAAGCATGTTAGCGCTTTCATGCAGGAGAGCTGATCTCCAAACTGCACGGTTGGCGTTTTCATTGTGGTACCATATGTTGTGTTTGATTTGCGTTTATCTTTTCCCACTTGCTTTATTGGCTTCTTTTCCTGATCTCTTGCAAACCAGTGATGGCGTTCCAATGAAAATGAAATATGTTATTTCAAGAGGGTAGTGATTGTAATCAAGCAGAAAGGAAACACATGACAGAAAACAACTCTATTGTATGCTAGTACTTAATGTTTGAAGAGGCTCCTTTTGCAAAGAAGAAATTTCATTTTATAATGAGGTTTTACCATTCTATTTTCTATTGAGCTTCTGGTTTCACTAGCAAAGATGTCTAACTTCCCAACATATGCCTAATGTGAGAGTCTTACATGGGCAATATAATGCTAAACTCTGCCTGAAGAAGATATGAACTCAAGGTTTGAAGAAGTATGCCTTTGTTAGGGGAAAAAAATATGGCATTTAAATGAGCTATGGCAATTAAACTGTTAAATGTTCCAAGAACTTTGGGCAGCTCTGGAACAAATAGCAGACTGAGTATTTCACAGACCTTGGAAATAGAATAATATCAACATTCTTGTAGCACTCATCTGGTGCCAGAATGTTTTAACCCTCTTTTCTTGCTTACTGTATTCATTTCTCTCTTCTACGTCTCACACTCTTTGACCTAGCTGATATGAAGTGCTGGTTAAGCATGTATAAAACTAACAAAGAGGGAAAAGGGCGTAGATTGCTTTTTCCCTCCTCCCATTTTGGCTCAGACTAACCTGTGACGCGACAGAACTGTTTATAAAAAAACCTATCCAGTGTTAGAAAGGCAGCTGGTTCTTTAGGGGACGGGAGGCTCTGTATTGACGTGTGCACCCTTCAATAAAGAGCTTATGTTTTGGACTTTGCTGGTGTTGCCTGTCTCTTTGCGGTCAGACAACAAACCTTGTCGGTCGGGGTTCGAGTCCCTGACACCTTCGTCTTTAATTTCCTCATAATAACTCTAAGTTTTGGGTCCTTCAGAGGTCAGAAGCAAGAGCACTGAAATACCACAAACCAAGCTGTGTCTGGGATAATCTGTCCTGACCAAAAGTTGAAAGAGAAAATCTTGAAAGACAATACTGTTCTCTCACCATTTCCAGACCAATTTCCCCATTCTAAGGGTAATGGATGGAAAGCATTTGAAATGTTAGGAGTTTATCTAGCCAGAGCCCAATACATCAGAACTTCTGAATCATTTGAACTAATCATTAGAGCAATTTCCCTTTGAGGGAAAATGTTGGTGCCGGAGCACTTAGGAGGAAGTGAAAACTGTTCTGATATTATATAAATAAACCAAAAGCATTTCCAAACTCCACGAGAGCCCAAACATTACAGCACTCTCTCTCTCTCTCTCCTTTTTTGGGGCATCTTCTTTGTCCTCACTCAGACAGACAACAATGGCCATGCAGGTGACTCATCCAGTTATTCCGTGGGGCGTTGCATTGTGTGAGTTTCTCAGTTTTGGTTTTGGTTTTTTCTATTCTGTGAGAACATGCTGCCCACACAATATTAAGAATAATCACTCTGTTGTGGCAAACGTTAACTCAAACTATAATTAATTGAGTTATAGGGTTATTCCTGACAAGGAGGGAAGGTGTAACCTTGAAATCATTCTGCTTGGGTTTCATAGAGGTAATTCTTCCTCTCTTTTAAATAAGGCTGTGCAGTCCCATCTCTTAATATGCCATGAGCGTGATCATCTTACATAAGCTTTGAAACAGCATTTCCTTATCTGAGCAGGAAACGCCGTATCATTTATGGAAACGAAGGAAATGCAACTTTTGAATACAGTGCCATGGAGCTGTAGAGCACAGAGAAATCGGGGAGAAATGAAAGAAGATGTTAATAAGTGCCCTGCAGGGAAGAGTTTAATCACACCAGCCAGGAGGGTGTCTGTAGGTGTGTGCGCTGCTTGCATTGCTGCATCTGGTGTCTTTCTTATTTTCTCTGGCAATGCAGAAAACGTCAGTTTTCAGGGGCTGTCATTCAGACACTTTTCATGAGAATTAACTGCACTTAAAAAGGTATTTTTAAATACTTAAAAAATAACCACATGAAAATGCCCCCCCTCCCAATTCTTACATTGCTTCAAGCTGAACACGCTTTAAATTACCCTGCCTGAGAGGGAAGCGTGTGTGGGATATGAGGCTATTGTTAATTTTATGCTATTCAAAGAGAGCACAACAAAAACAGAATTGTAATGATAGCTTCCTACGCAAAAAGTGACAGTTGTCTTGGCTTCTAAATAATACTTTCCTTCTCTTTCTGAAACGGAAAAAATGTCTGAGAGCAGCAGATTAACATGAACAGGAGACTAATCTCTATGTGTTCGTGCATGCCGACCTTGGTACGCATGACAGGACCCCATCACGGTCTATGGGAGATGCACACAGCTCTGGAGTAGTATACAGCCCTAAGATTTCATCCCTTGCATCCTCTCTAAGGGGTGGGATGATCGTTAATAATTCAGCCCAGGCACTGGAATTTAACATGGGACGGGATCTGGGCTATACCAAAGACGCCGCTGATTAACATAAAGGCATATGACAGGCTTTACTTTTAGGATAAGGAGCCAATGCAGGTGTAATGACCTCTTCTCAATGCAAAAAGCCAAGATGGCTAAAGGCATCTGGCTTCTTCTGTCAGTCTGGTGGTTAGAAGGAATCCTCTCAATTATCCACCTTCTCTTACTGGCTAACAACATCCAGTCCAGGGGCAGATCGGCGCTTTCTGGGTATTCACCTGGAGGTTGTTTTTGACTAGGTTTAACAACTCTTTGTTGCATCAGCAACATAGTCACCTAGGCTCAGACCTTGTAATCTGATCTATGTGGTCAGAACTTTATGCCAATGCAGGGTCCTGTTGAAATCTGACTCCACACAGGTACCAGGGGCAACCTGTGTGATTCTGATGGCAGGATCTTCTGTTAGCATAATGACTGGAGTGACATACATCTACATCAGTTTCTAGTAATCAGGTGGAAGCCACAAAAAGCAAGTAACTGCTGTAAAAATTAAGAGTAGTTTAGACTTGTCAACCGAGATGACAGGGAAATCCATATGTCAATTGAAAGAGGTCTTCCCTGGGGGATTATACAGCTTTTTGATTAGGTTGTTTCTGCTGTACAGAGAAGTAACTGGGCAGAAAGAATTATTGCTGTTTGCATTACACAGACTCTGCTCTTTGGGCCTTGAATATATGCTATTCAAGGGCACTGTCTTGCAGTCCTCATCCGGAAATGGAAACTGGGCATTCATTTGGCAGTTAGAAAAGATACTAAAGATAAAAATGCAGAAGAGGAGTGAGGCTACATTTTAATTTTTTAATCAGAGATGGGAAAACACACTAGAGGTATCATTTTCAGAAGTTCCTAAGCAATTTAGGCACTTAAATTTAATTGACTTTCAATAGGACTTAGAATTTTTCAGATCTCAGAAAAAAAAACTTTACTTTTTGTCTTAGTGTCAAATTTTCAAAAGCATGTAAATGACTTAGAAGCCTGTTTTCCCCTCAAATCTACAACTAGATTGGTCCCACTATATCTACTGAGCATCTGTATTGTGGAGAGCAGCCATCTGACTATCTCTTCATGCAACTTTATACAGCTTAGAAACATTTTGAGACATCTTTCTAAATTAGACTTGATAAGTATGTAGGGTAAAACTGTTCCAAAACATTTCAGCAGATGCCCTTTGAAAACGGTTCTCTATATTTAGCTGCAGCCTAGTGTACATCAGCTGCAATTTACTGTAATCTGGATGAACTGTTTTCCAAACGTCCCGACTCCCTGAAGCAGTTTCCAGTTCTGAGATCTGGGACTATCTTTTGTTGCAAGATTTTGCCATTTCTTGCAGAGATGAGATTTTTCATCTGCCCAAGACTCATGCAGCAGTTCTCACACCCATGTTCTCTGTTTCCATATCCCAGCATATAAACTCTATTGCCTTTGCCTCTTCAATAGTTCTAGCTGTAGAGAGTGCCTTCAGCGATGCAGACATCTAATCATCTTCTCTCACATTCCAACTCAGTACTTTGTTCTTTGTGGAAAATATAGTGAAAATTTCTTTCTGGAGACAATTCTGTTTCCATTTCATTTCTGTATTTCTCTCTCTCTCTCTTTTTTATTGCTAGGGAAGTTTGCATGAAAAAGGGCCATTCAGGAAACAAAGATGCTGTTTTTATGCAAATGTCCCTAACAATAGAGAACAGAGAAGAAAAATACAGACTATATCTGCCGCATAGGCAGAAGTGTCTCTAAATAGAAGGTTTTTCAACAATTTTGCCATGTGGTGCTGGCAGTATGATAAATTGTGTAGAATCTTGGGCTTTATCCTCAATAGCTCAAGCATTTGGAATCGGAGACATCAAGAGCTGTCACTGGAACAGCCACCTCAAGGATCATCCCTCCTTGTGAAAATTCAGCATTTGAAAACTACACTGGAATAACCCTGGCCAGAAACTCTGCAAGACAGGTTAAGTTGTGTAACTCCTCCAACTCCAACTGCAACTCTGAGTCCCACATGTTGTTCTAATCAGTAGCTCACACAGGGTTTTTAAACACAAGATTTTTTCAGACAAACTGACCTTTTTATTGCTGTCTAGGACATGGTAGTAATAGCGACACAGCTAAGTCACCGGCATGGGAGGGAGATATGTGGGCCTGGGGTGACCAGAGAGCAAGTGTGAAAAATCAGGACAGGGGGCAATCGGCACCTATATAAGAAAAAGCCCCAAATAGCAGGACATCTGGTCACCCTCTGATAAGTGGTGTTCCAAAGAATATGGACCCTCAGACACTGTCATTGTTAAGCCTCTCCTTCATCCTGTTCACCAAGCCACCCTCCCCCCTTCATTTAAACCTCACCCCGTGACTCACGGCTGCTGCATGATCTACAATTTAAGAGACTCTGGGGGTTCAGAACCTTATCTGTGTTCCACTTTCCAAACCCCTCCCTGTGTGCCTGCTTAGCCTCTCCCTGCACCCTGTTTGACTCACCCTCCCTTCCAGGGGGTTACCCAAGTTTCAAAGCAGCAGTTCCCTGGGGCAGGACCTTGTCTAGCTATCTCCAGAGTGAGGCTCCCCAGCCTAGGTGCAAACTCTGCTGCCTTCTCAGTCTCTCTCCAGACTAAAGATCTTCCCAGGGATCCCCCCTTACTGATACTCCTCCTTACAACCCTATAGTCCTCATCACTCCAGGCTCTCCCCTCCACCTTGCAAGTCTCTCTCTCTCTCACAGCCTTCTACCTGAGCATTTTGAAGAACTACCTCCCTCAGCAGCAAACCACCACTAACCACTCTCAAGTTGCTTTTATATGCCCCAGCAGGCCTTGTTTCTAGTCACATGCTCCCATCACAGGACCCCTGGATTAATCCTCTCCACCTGCAGAGATGGGCAGAGCCTGGAATAGAAGCAGCTACACCCCAGTCTACCTATACTAGCCTCTAACACACTATTGGGATAGCTCACTGGTTTGAGCAGTAGCTCCCTAAAGCCAGGGTTGTGAGTTTAATCCTTCAGGGGGCCATTTAGGGATATGGGGTAAAAATATTTTGGATGATTTAATTGGGGATTGGCTGAGCAGGGGGTTGGACTAGATACCTCCTGAGGTCCCTTACAACTCTGATATTCTATGAATAGGTGATGGTACTCAGCAAGCAAGGAAATGAGAATGTGAGTTTGATACCAGCCTTCTCCTCTCTAGGCCTAGTGAATAAAAGTCACCTTTCTCAGCTCCTCCAATAGTTATCATCAGTTTTTGGGTGGGATTTTCACAAATTTTCTTAATCTGTTTTAAACAAAGTAGATTCAGTTTTTGGTTGCCAAAAATAAAATAAAGCAACCCACTGTAGCAGTTTAAAAAATAAAAATAGTTGGTTTTCAGTTTTTCAATGAACTAAGACGTGAAAATGGGTTTCTTTGCATAAAAGTCTTTTCTAAAAAAAATTACCCAAAAATATTTAGTGGGAAACTTTTCTATCCACTTTATGCCAGAGGCTCCATTTCTATAGGAAGCACCACCCACTACAGGCAGGAGGAGTTACTATGGGAGAGCTTGTCTTTAGGCCTTATATAGTCAGGTTAATGAGGCTCTGAAGGGGTTGTGTTAGTAAAATTCTGAGCTTTAATGGAAGTTCTGCCAGCACGTTGCTGGATAAAAGCTGTGAGCATGGATGGACCTTTTTGTCCCTTGACTTTCAGATAAAGCTCACGCTTTTGAAAATGTGTTATCTTTCCCATTACAAGGATGAAATTGAGACTGCATAAGAAACCCCTAATTAAACAAAAGATCATCATAATATTTGTTGGGAGTTCGCCAGCTGTCTAATAAGACATTACCAAGTATCTTTATTAGTTCAAATGACTATTTAGACTCTGTGCCAAACTGAAAGATGAGACTTATTTAGAAATGGAAGGGTAACATTAGGCAAATGTTTTCCAATCTGTTAATGAAGTTTCTAACTTGGAATGGATTCCTAAGTGCACCTTCAGCAAACGGAAACAATAGCCATTATACTTAAGTCACAGCACCTCTGCTTCAGGAGAATTACCATATTTAAATAAATAAATCAAGAATAAAAAACCCCCCTAAGGGTCAAATTTGGATGATCATTTGCCTAACCAGATGCGTACATACAGAAGTGGTCACACATAACTGGGTAAGCCACGTGCGAATGTGAGACTGCACTGGCGTTCTCTGTTACATCAGTGTAAATCCAAAGTAATATCACTTGGCCACATCTTTCGTCAAATCCAGCTCCACCTTGCTAGCCCGTTTGGTGCAAAATCCTTTGCGAAGGGGAGATTTGATCACCCTCCTTGAGATTTGTCATTTGTGGGTGAAGGGGGGATTACTGCAAACCCGACACACACAAAAAAACCCAACCCCTCCCCACTGCTGCTTACTTGGGTGCATTTTGCAGTCTTTGAAAAGGGCCCAGGCCAGGTGGAATTGATCCTTTCACTGTTAGTTCTCCCTGTAAAAGACAACCTGGGTCGGTTTCATTTTTCACACACAGCTGTCCACAGAGCACTGACTCCACCTCAACATCTTGCTGAGAGTCTAAGGAGGCTTGTGAGGTTCCGTCACTCAGTTCAGCAGTGCGAACCACTTAGACAACAATCAGAGAGGTAGCCGTGTTAGTCTGGAATAGCAGAGGTAACAAAGAGTCCTGTGGCACCTTAAAGACTAACTATAAAGTATCGAAGCATAAGCTTTCATGGGCTAATACCCACTTCGTTGGATGCAAGCAGTGGAAGTGTCCAGGGGCAGGTAGAGATAAGTAGGCAAGAACCAGGTAGGAGGTAACAAGGTTAGTCCAATCAGGCTGAACCAGCTTGTTATCTCAAATCAGGGAGGGTGGGTTATTCTTCTAGCAGCTGAATTGGAGGTGTGAACTCGGAGAGAGGAGAAGCTGTTTTTGTAATTAGCAAGCCATTCAAGATCCTTGTTCAATCCTAGATTGATTGTGTCAAATTTGCAAATGAATTGAAGCTCTGCAGTTTCTCTTTGCAGTCTGGTCTTGAAGTTTTTTTGCTGCAGTATGGTGACTTTTTAATCTGTAATTGTGTGTCCAGGCAGATTGAAGTGTTCTCCTACAGGTTTTTGTATATTGCCATTCCTGATATCTGATTTGTGTCCATTTATCCTTTTTCGTAGGGACTGTCCAATGCGCTTTTTGTTCAGTTAGGAGGACCAAGGCCTTTAATCTATCTCCTGCTTTCGGATAGATTTATTTTTATTTCCTCTCTGGACCTATAATGAATTTTTAACACTTGCTCTCACAAGGTTATGTGGACTGTGAAAAATAGTGAGAAACCGAATAAATAAATAATTTATCAAAATGTTCCCTCGTCTGCTTATTTCAGGGCTAGTCTCTGATGCAACCCCATCCACCCAACTTGATGATACAGCATCCAAATTAGGCAAAAAGGTAGTAAGCTGTTTAGCAAGGGAGGGATAGCTCAGTGTTTTGAGTATTGGCCTGTTAAGCCCAGGGTTGTGAGTTCCAGCCTCAAGGGGGTCATTTAGGGCTATGGGGCAAAAATCTGTTGGATAATTTAATTGGGGATTGGTGCTGCTTTAAGCAGGGGGTTGGACTAGATGGTCCCTTCCAATCCTGGTATTCTATGACCAGACTAAGTGTGGGATGCTGGGACATGCCAGGAATATGCTGGATAAAGATACATAGGTATAAACAACACATCTTTTCTCCAAGTACTGTGCAATTCCACAGCCCATGTCAGGTAAGGGATAGTCACACAACAAGGATGCTCAAGTTAGGACTGTAAGAATTTGGGAATAAAAGAAAAGGATCCAAATTCCCTCAGGTGTCTCTTTTACAAGCCTTCTGGCTCAGAGGATCCATATTGTTGCTCAGTAGGATAATCAGAGAAACAGATGATGAGTGTCACATTTAATTTTAAACCTTGTTTCCACCTTTGCTAGGGAGGAAAGGGTGCTTTGCCACTCCAAAAAACAGCTGTGAAAATATGGGAGGACTTGACTTGGAGGGCCCATGCCTGAATTAAAATAAAAATGGAAGGAGATCAGATCACCGAATACTCCCCAGGTTTTTCCTGGCATCTGGATAATCCAAAATTCCTGAAGTTAATTAGTAGCCTTGGGCTAATCTAAAGACTGCTGAAGTAACTGGAAAAACTGCCATTGGCCTCAAAGAGCTTTGGATCAAATCCTTAGACCCAGAACCTCAAAGATATTCAGGGGTCTACTTTCCACTGATATTTATCCCGGTCTATAAATAATTCAGAATTTCTTCAGTTTGCCAGAATGCCAAATATCTTCCTCCCTCTTCAGTGCATTGCCTCAGCTGGATATTCGATATGATTTCAGTGTAATGTGGATTGTACGTGATAATAGTTTTTATCCAACTGTCAGGGCCTTCTCCAGACACCAGCTCACCAAGCATGTGCTTGGGGCAGCGCCTTCTAAGGGGCATCACTCTCGGGGTGGGGCTACACTCGGGTTGTTGTTTTTTTCTTGGGGTGGCAGAAAAGTTAGAGCTGTCCCTGCCAACTGTTTTTCTAAACTGAACAGCGCATTTCCAAACCACAGAGAGACGATTTCCCTGCTCTCTAGGCTGTTTTGAGGTGGCTAAGAGGCATTGGCAGAGAGGGAAGAAGTACAGTACAGCATCTCTTTGCATGCACACATCTTCCCATTCTATGATAATTGCTTTTAAATTATCCATAAGTATATTTATTATTTCTAGAAAGAAAACCAGGTGGACCAATTTTTTCAAATTCATAAATAATAGGGGAATTAATGACATGGAATGCTCTTTTATTAGGCACAATGTCTCCTTTGATTTATAAGTTTTACCTTTTGATTGCTTCCGAAGATGGTTATAAGAAAAATAGTATCTGTCTTCAGAGAACATTTATTTCTCTTTATAAATTGTGAATAGATTACAATTTGAAGAAGCAGGAACTGAATCTAGCTCTCAATATATTATTGAAGTCAATTAGCTTTTACAGAGTCTAATTATGGGCTGAAGTGCCTGCATTCAGAACAATCAAGTAAATCCTGAAAGTACCTTTGATCAGAGTTTTTAAATGTAATTGGATGCTCCCTTTTCAAAATATCATTTCCCTGTAAAACAGGGTATGTGTGACAACTGTCAATATGCCGAAATTTTAAATCAAGCAATTTTAAAGTGGAGACCCAAGGCCAATCCTTTACCATCTATTCTGGTTAATGCCGCATCCCATCCTGGAGCCAATGCACAATACCATTTGACATCAATAGAGATACCATTCAGGGACTCTAGGTTCCCTGTGATAATGAAGACCATGAGGACTTGCTCCTCTGGAAGCAGTAGCAGCCTTGTAAATCTCAACAGCCAGTTCAGAGAAAGGGGAGGTATAGCACACACTGAACATTGGGGTGCCCTTGCACTTTGGGGCCTGGAAGTGCTAGGGCACTCCTGTCCTCACTCAGGAGGTAGCAGTTTCTCCTTGTGGGTTTTATCTCCTTTTAGCCTCAGAATCAGACTAAGTTTCTATGGGGTGATATTGAGCAGTCACACCATTACAAACTGCAGAGCATCTGTATCCACCAGACAGCAAAATCACCTTGATTTAGCTTCACTTTCTAAGTGAGTATGTGACTAGTCTTTGTACTGGCCAGATACACCAGCGTGAATTCGACCCTCGCTAAAAATCCTTGTGGACAAATAATCACTCCACGTGTAATAAAAAGGCTTGCAAATACCATCGCTGTACAGCAACGTTTTCAGCTGAATGAATATTCAGGACTATGGTACCGTTTTGCTCAAGCGCTGTCCTCTAAATCTCAGCCTCCGTTTATGCCTCCAGTACGACAGCTTGACAATTGTCAAAGTCACGAGCAACTAGCTGAATGAATAAATGTAGGCAAATTGGCAGTGAACATCTTTGATCTAGTTCTCCAATGATTTACTGTGTGTGGTATTGTTCCTCTCTATGTTGTGATTTAACATGACCGCTCGCACCTTTCTTAGTCTGTATGAACTGAATGAAATGAAAATCTGATTCTGCCCAAATAGTGATGTATGGAAGATGATACCATAAAGACTGAATTTGAAGGAACAGCTATATAAAGCTCTCAAGCTTTCTCATACCCACAAGCTCTCTGCTATGCACACCATTTACATGCTTAGAAGTTTGGGTGTCTGATTACCTTTGCACACACATGCAGCTCTAATTTGTGGGCATGCATGAAATGTAAAGGTAATACAATTAGATGCATAGAAACTGCAGACTTTGCATGGATCTCCAGACAAAGTAAACAAACTGCTGAGGTTTTCCCCCCAAACATTTACTTGCTGTTGCTGCATGTGCAAATTTAAGCTTTGGTTGGTGCAACTACTTGTGCATGCAATGTTGGCATTCACTCTCTGTGAACATTTTTGTGTGTAAAACTGACTGCTCAGATCTCACGGAAGGAAAACACTCAGGCAGGGTGAAAATGAAAAGGGAATTTGTACCAGGTAACATTTACAAAAGTGGGTGCCAAGGTTACTTTTGAAAACAATACCCATCCGATTAAAGTCAGTATGAATGGAAATACTTCTTTGAAGGATTCATCTAGCTCTGTGCTATGCAGCTGATGTCCAGCTGGACCTGCCTTAGGGGCCCTCTTTGGCATGGACTTCCTAAGACATTATCTCCGCTGGGCAGAAACGGGCACCTACGGTAGCTATTAAAGTCCAATGAGCAGAGATAAGTGAAACATCTGCCTTGCTTATAGCTATGTGTGTCAGGCTGCCATGACCTCCCCCATGAAGCTTCCTGCTGATCCAGGAACTGCTCAAGCATATAATAAGCAGACTTCCAATGAGTTCAATCCCTCCAGCTTTTGTTAATGTACTCGCAAAATGTCTCTCTTTCTCCACCTCATGTGGGGTATTAATTTGGCCTTGAGATAGTTGCTGGAGCGGCCACAAATTTCCTGTACTCTCACTGTCCTATTTTAATGCCGCACCGATGATGCGGGACTTTGGTAAGCAAGCATGCTGCTAGACTGCCGACCCAGAGCTATTAGACACAGTGGGCCACTGTTTAAATGGCATTCCCAGAGGAACTTATCAGCCTTTCTTGTAGGTTTCATTCTGTAGAACTCGGTTAAGACGCTAGGAAAGAACACTTGCTTCTCTTCCCAGTGGGCAGCTTTTCCACTTGGCACAATGATTCCCGCTTCACCCTCTGCGTTCAGAAGGCAGGTGGCTTCTTGTCAGTGTTGTGCCTCAACAGCAAATGATGTCACAAGTGCTCTGGGAATGGGGTGTTAGTTACCTTCTTCTACATCAGCTCAGAAAACCACTTTTACCAGTGTTTGCAGATAGGTAACAGGGGACATGCTTGCATTTCCTATGTCGAGGGCCATTGGTGTACGCTTTGCAGTATTCAGGCAGCTGTAGTGGGGACCTGCATTGGAAGCCACTTGTACGAGAAAATGTATCCTCACTTTTTCTTCCTTACAACATAATAGTTTTGCCTCCTTTCAGTCTGTGAAGAGGACAAAGGCATGAGTAGATGGAGCCAGCTGAGGTCGAGTTCATTGGAGGAATCTGTCTCTCTTTTTCAATCCCTTCCTGCATGTCAAAGGCAAACATTTATTACTCGTGGTCATTAAGTTGCAGATCCTGCAGCTGTCTAGTGTAGCGCAGGTGCTTTGCTTGGCTTATATCTTTGGAACAGCTGTAAACTCCTCGCTGAGCATTTATTGCCAATTCACAAAGCCTCTCCCATACTTTCAGCCAATTCTGGACTGTGACTGATTGTCCCTGGCTAGTACAGGAACATCAGAATAAAGATGAAAGCTCCACTTCTAGCAATCTCATTGTTCCCTGACACTTTTTGTTTATAAACTTTGTGCTTAGAAGCTCCCAGAGAATGGCTTTGCTTTGAGATGGACGGGAAGGGAAACATGAATGTCAGTTCTTACTGGGACAGGGCACAAGTTTGGATTGGAAGTTAGCAGCAGGGCACATTTCAAAGGTGCAGGTAAACTTGTTTAATCTGAATCTGGTTGCAAAATCTATATACATTGAATTTTAAAAGCTTTCAGGACTGGCCTCTGGCATATGCACCCTGAAGAAGCATGGTTGTTGGAGATCTTTTCATTCCCATGTTCTTCCACCCTCATCAGGGCCGGCGACAGGGGGGTACTATGGGTAGAGCTGTACCCAACTTTAGGGGGGGCCCGGTACAGCTCTACCCGTAGTCATCCGGGGCGGCTCTCCCCCGGACGAGCGCCTGTCCCCGGCCGGAGCAGAGCCCGGCCAGCGGCAGCGGCTCAGTCCGGGGGAGGAGGGGAGGGAGCAGCAAGGGAGGCTCTCGCTGCTCCCCGGCTCTCGGGTCTCGCTGCTGCCAGCCAGGGCCGGCGACAGAAATTTGGGGGGCCCCTACTCTAATAGTTTGGGGCCCCCCCAGCCCAGCCGGGGCCCCCCAGCCCAGCCCAGTCGACATCGGCTGGGGGTCCAGCCGGCCCCCCGCAGCCCAGCCGGCGCTCCCCCCCCAGCTGACAGCGGCTGGGGGCCCCCCAGCCCAGCCGGTCACCCCACCAGCCCCGCCACCCCCCCAGCTGACAGCGGCTGGGGAGCCCCCAGCCCAGCCGCCCCCCCTCCCCAGCCCAGCCGGCGCTCCCCCCACCAGCTGGCAGCAGCGAGACCCGAGAGCCGGGGAGCAGCGAGAGCCTCCCTTGCTGCTCCCTCCCCCCCTCCCCCGGACTGAGCCGCTGCCGCTGGCCGGGCTCTGCTCCGGCCGGGGACAGGCGCTCGTCCGGGGGAGAGCCGCCCCGATGACTACGGGTAGAGCTGTACCGGCCCCCCCCTAAAGTTGGGGGGCCCGGTACAGCTCTACCCGTAGTACCCCCCTGTCGCCGGCCCTGCTGCCAGCTGGTGGGGGGAGCGCCGGCTGGGCTGGGGAGGGGGGGCGGCTGGGCTGGGGGGCCCCCAGCCGCTGTCATCTGGGGGGGGGGAGCGCCAGCTGGGTTGGGGGGGCGGCTGGGCTGGGGGCCCCCCAGCTGCTGTTGGCTGGGCTGGGGGTGGGGCCGGCTGGGCTGGGGGGGGCCCCAGCCGATGTCGACTGGGCTGGGCTGGGGGGCCCCGGCTGGGCTGGGGGGCCCCCAAACTATTAGAGTAGGGGCCCCCCAAATTTCTGTCGCTGGCCCTGACCCTCACACACAGGGCAGGGCACAATCTAAACTTCCATTAAACTCACTCTCCACATAATCAGATGCTCCATCTGGATTTTTTAAAATTCTTTAAAAATGAAAGTGAGCTATACATTTCCAAGCTTCAAAGCTATGCTGTGAGGGGGCCCAGTTACTGTTTTGGAGGAAGGAAGATGTAGGTCACTTGACGAAGTGGGTATTAGCCCACGAAAGCTCATGCTTCAAAACTTTATAGTTAGTCTTTAAGGTGCCACAGGACTTTGTTAACTCTTCTTATTGGTTGTGGATGGATTCACTCTGTTCTAAGCTTTGAGCAGTCAGGTGGATTTGCTGTTGACTTTTATTCTGGCCTGAGCAGACGGGGAGTCAGACGGAATTAAAAATGATGTTGGTTAAAAAGAAGCTGCTTATGAGAGTCTTAATAAAGTTTTGAAACATGCAGCTGAATGATTTTGAGGGGAGGTAGCCCTGGAAGGTTCCTGTTACGCTTTTCAAGAGGGGCGGCACACAAGAAACTATTGGTGGTACACAACAAGAAGTGTTATTGAGCCTGCAAAACCCCCAGAGCTACACTGGCCATTCCTCAGTGCCATGTTCAAGCGCTGTATCTGTTGGCTGGCTAATTACATCTCTGCCTACAGCAAACTTTCTTTCTAACACAGTTCTTTTGTTTTAATGCAGCTGCCTACGATGATGAGGGGAAGTTAAGATGTGTTCTGTGACTATGGGACTGGAGATGAATAGACGGGGAGGATAGGTTAATTGAGTCCATCTCGGAAATGATCTGTGTGAAAAGCTTACCTGGACTGTGCATTTCTTAGGAGTGTGTGTTTGAGAAAGGGCAGTAAATCCTGTTGTATCCATTGTGAGGCAGGTTGTAACTAACTGGCTGCATTACTGATGTGGGAGGGTTATAATGGTTACAAGGCTAGATTATGAACTCTGTGTAAATTTTCTCCCTTCTGTTCGATAGTGTTGCTCTGTTCACTTTGATACATACAACACACACACACACACACTCACTCTGAGTTCCAATGACTTTTTTCCCCAGCTTAGCTTTAATTAGGTTCTATAAAACATTTCCAGCTGAGAGTTCTGGTTCAGTAATTACTATATCTTTCAGGTTCAAAGAAACCTGCATCTCTCCTCTTAGTAATTTAACAGTACATTTCACACTTGAAGGGCTAAATGCCCTCCAGATTTTCCAATCCTTTCTAACACAAGTGGAAGAGGCATTGCTTTTACTACTAGAAAAAGCAACCTTTTCCTTTGATCTCGTCACTGTAAATTTGGCTATCGGTTGGAATTATCCTCAGTGCCGAGCACGAGGTGTGGAATCGAATGACGAACGTCCGGTCAATCTGTTCCCAGGTCAATCATTTGACAGTTTTGAATGTGAAGCTCCCAAGCCCATGGCCTGCTGTCTCACCAGTGCATGGAGAAACTTACTTACTTACTTATGCCCATCACCCCAGTCGGGGTATGGGCCGCCAACCACAGATCTCCAGAGTCCTCTATCCTGGGCCATTTTCTCTAGCTGGTTCCAGGTGTAGCCCATTTTTGTGGTGTCAGCCTGAAGGTCACGTATTTGGCAATAAAGATTCGACTGTTCAACTCCAACGTGAAATCAGTCCTACTGTATGGAGCTGAAACCTGGAGGACAACCAAAACAACCACCAGGAAGATCCAGACCTTCATCAACAGCTGCCTCAGAAGGATTCTCCAGATCTGCTGGCCAGACACCATCAGCAACATCCACCTCTTGGAGAGGACCCGTCAACTCCCAGCAGAGGAAGAAATCAGAAGGAGAAGGTGGGGCTGGATAGGACACACACTACACAAGCAGCCAACCAACATCACCAGATAGGCACTGCGGTGGAACCCCCAAGGCAAGCGGAAAAGAGGCCGTCCAAGAAACACCTTGCATGGACGCATGGAGAAAGGTTTTCATTTAATACTGTTGTACCTGAAAAGCCCTTTTAACCACTGCTCAAAATTTTGCTTTACCTAAAGGGAGGCTCCTTCAAAAAGACAAAACTTAGAGAGATCAGACTTAAAACATAGTTGTCACATGGCTTTTCTCTTGTTACTTTGTCATCTCTGCACATAGTTTAGAGATATCTGTGTTTTTCAAATGGATCACAGCTATAGCTGGTTGGGAATATTTCAGCTAAATATTTTTTTTTAACAGAAAATGCAGATGTGTCAAAACTGAACCTTTTTGTGGGAATATATCAGTTCCAAGAAAACTTTTGTCAGGAAGATTTCACAGATAAAGATGGGATTTTTAGCCAAAACCAGAGAGACCAGAATAACCAATCAGGGATTTGCAAAAGCGACAAAGAGTCTTGTAGCACCTTATAGACTAACAAATCTGTTAGTCTATAAGGTGCTACAAGACTCTTTGTCGCTTTTGCAGATCCAGACTAACACGGCTACCTCTCTGATACCAATCAGGGATTGAACTTTGGTCTCCTACATCTCAGGTAAATGCCCTAATCCTGAAGCGATATAGTCAGTAACCTCAGTTACCCACTCTATGTTTACTTACACAGAGTGGCATATCTTCAACAGGTGAGATTGAGAGGGGTTAGATGTTTAGCTTAAGAACTTGAACCTGACCCATATCTCAGTCGATCCCCTAATGACTGGGTTTTTGGCTACTCTGATCTCTCTTGTTCTCATTCTTGTTTTTCCTGAAAAATTTCAAAAGGACTCAGTTTTGTCCCAATGCAGAACAAAACCAAATGCCCAAACTTAAATCTCCTCCACAGAATGGAATTCTTGTTTTTCTGCCAGCCCTGCTCAGAGTCCATCTGATTCTCAGCTGTATCCAAACCTTGCTCTTTATTTACTCCCGCACTGCAGACTTTGCTGCCATGTTCTGGCCCCCGGACAGACCCTACCTAGGATGAGAGCAGTGTGGGGCAGAGATTCAGTCCCCATGGCCCTTTCCATACTTGGCTTCTCCGTAGACAGACAGCATGGGGCTGTTTGGTGCTAGTGGTAAGATTGCACATGCTGCAGGGCTTTGAATGATCGGAGGCTGCTGGCCTTTGCTGACTGTGCCTTTACCGCAGCGCCACAGGACCCCATCAATGGGGAAAACCCCTTTCAGGCAGTGAGCAGATGATCCTACTGTCTTTTCAGCTGGCTCCCTGCAGACTCATCTTGCAAATAAATGGAGTGTGACAGAACACTTTGCAATCCGTACGGCAAGATGGGAGAACGTTGTCTTCAGTGACCTGAATAACATGCCTTGGTGCTCCCTAACGACCCGATCTGGAGTGGGTCCGTGAGCCCGTCAGAACCTGGGTTTTGAACTCTACATTGATTTCTGGATTCAGACGTTGTTCAGCCACGGGGGCTGCACTCGTGTTGCTTTGCAAAGCTGCTGAGCGCTCATTTTAATGTGTCTCTTGCTGTGATGTTGAGGTTTTTTTGGCACATTGATAAATGCTTTAAAAGCAAAGCCATTTGCACCAGAAGGCCCATACTTGGAGTTCACCTCTTTTCTTACTGGGCACGGGGGTTAAACTCTTTACTGGTGTAATTTGGCCCTGCTCCACTGACATCAGTGGAGTTGCATCCATTCGTATCAGCAGAGAATTTGTGTGTGGAACTGGAGGATTGGCAAAATCCAGGCATGTAATAATAACAATCCTGGTGCAGTGCAGTTCTACAGTGTCTGCCTTCCAAGGATCTGGAATCTCTTTGCAAATGTCAGCAGTGAGTAACATGCGCTCGTCTGGCTGCCTTTAGCGCCTGCAATCACCGGAGTTCTGCTTTGGTGTTTAACAAGAGGAAATTATGATTTTATTAAAACTGTCTGCAACAACATTTATACTTGAACTGGAAAACACACACAGATGAGTCGTTAGTGCCAGACTGTGAAGTTCACATCCGGGCCTCACGCTAGCATTGCTGTCCTGACAAATGCTAATACATGTCTGCATTTAGAAGTAACAGTACTTTGTGAAAGGGACAGATCATTGTCAGTGGAAGTGATCTGCTGGGACAGAGCTCCCTAATTTAGTAACAACATTAAGAGTAAAAACACCCAACCCCTCTGCTCTATGAACTGGATTAAGCCATAAGGTCATCCGATCTGTGATAATTCCCCACTAACATTCCCCAGGGAGGAACATTCAGCTCCTATAACCATGAGTGCAAGGGAAGATTTAGAAATGCCAAAAAGTAAGAAGTGCTTGGAAGCCTCCAGTCATTGTTCAGAAGAAATTATCTCTAACTTTAGGTGCAGTTCCTGGGACGATTGACCTTTTCATTTGCTCAGGATTCCTGTTCCCACACAAAGGGGTTACTGGCAGCAACACAAAACATAGTGCAAGCTTCCAAGCCAGAGGTGGGGATTAGCCTTTGCAGTGGAGTTTTAACAGCATCTTTCCTAATAAGGAAAGAAAATTCATTTAAAAGTGGTAGAAACGTATGCTGGAGATAAATTTAGCTTCATGGCAAAGCACTATTGGATAGCAGTAATTATACATGAGCTTTAGGACATCCACATTATTCTTTGAGTGTTGGGCTACTATGGAGGTGACCAGCATTATACTGAGTTCTAATTCACAGCATTCATGAAGGGAGCAGATTAATGGGGAAATGGAATTAATTGTAACCTAATTCATTCCCCTTATACTGAGAGCTGCAGCTAATCCCTTTACAGGAAAAATAGTTTATTCTGAAAGTGACTTGCAGACCCAAAAGAATGGGAGTGTGAGGATGGAGTAGGTGTTTACTTGGGATGGGCAAACCTCAAATGAATTGAAGCGTCTCTAGACTACCTCTGAGTTCTTGGAATTGCAAAACTGGACAGGAAATCTTACAACAAGCATTTCTCTCCTGATGTTTCAAGGCATCTGGTTCTAGTCCCAGGCACAATCTGGAATACAGAAGTCTATGAAAATTGGGAAAAAAGGAAATACCTCCGTCAGCTATGCCCGGATCTCCTCCCTTTGACAGGGAAGAGGGGCTGAGGATCAGTGTCCTCTGTGCAGTGGGGACTGGATGGCCCCTGGGTCACAATGAATTATGCAGAGTTAATTCCTCCTCCCACACCTTGTACTTTGGGGATGAAAATTCAATCTGTTTTGTGTTTGGTTGAGGTTCAGAAAAAATTTGGCTCCTTTTTGTCCATTTTGACTGGAGCAGATGGACTCTGACTGCGGGGCAAGATCATTTTCCAGGTCCCTGAGATGGGAGGGATCTGCCATTAGCTGCCAGTGGGCTAAGCCCATACCTCTTTCATGTCTATCCTTTAAACAAGTGGAGATGAAAAGAGGCAGCAGGGGAGCGTGTGATGTGTTTGTGGACGGATCTGGTATTGAATTTTCAATCTCAGAAGACTATTTTTAAGTGGGTGTCCTAGGGGTACAGAATTACAAAACAGCAGCACAAAGAAATGGGGACGAGAGAGGCTGCCAACGCAGGGAATGTGTGGAGGCAGCTGCGACTCAGGGCTAGCACAGCCAGCTCAGAAGAGGGGCAGAAGAGGGAAAGTGGGGATTAAAAGACTCCAAAAATCAAAGCTGAACCAACTCTCAAAACAAAGAAACCATCCCACATCCAAGGGAAGCATCACAAAAGCACTGGGAGAGTTAACTGAGTAGGGACAAAAGACTGAATGTTTCCAGCTCTGATTTGCATGGAACCTTTTCTCTAAAAAGACTAACACTCTGGGTTGAAGATTCCTGTGGGTCTGGGTATATTCTACAACAGGTGAAAGCCTGCTGCGTTCTGTACAATTACTGCATGAGGGACACCAGCAGCACACAGAGCCGGCTACAGACTATCCCTTCTGAACAAGAAGTGCTGGAATCACCAGTTGATTGGAGCTCATTGCAAGAGCAGCTGTAGATAAGAATCTGGGCCTCAGTTCCTTGTCTGTAAAATGGGGATAATAATCTTTCCTCTCTTTCTTCTGTATTTAGATTGTAAGATCTTTGGAGCATGGACTGTCTCTCACTCCATGTTTCTATAGCATCTGGCACAATGGGACCTCAGTTACAAGCGGGGCCACAAGGACAAATATGATAAATATATTCATCATCATCAGCAGCAGCATCATAGCAAATGCTGGAGGTAGAAGCTGCTCTTAAAACCTTGCTCCTAGCCACTTTGAGGAACACCCACTGCGTGGGGAAATTTTTAGCTATTAGGGGAAAATGAAAATTAACCAGGGAAATAGAAACTTCTTCTAATATTGCTGTGGGAAGGTTCAGTTAAAGAATTGGTTTTAAATTCTGTTTGACAGGTCCTGAGTAGGAAATCCATTAGAAATTTTTTTTCCAGTGAAAATTTTCATTAACTTTTTTTTGTTTTTATTGAAAAAAACTAAACACAAAACTAAAAGGTTTTCAATTTTTTTGATGAAAATATATTTTTTCCACAAAAACATTCAGTTTTGTCTGAAAGCTAGTTACCATTGAAAACATATTTTGACAGAAACTTGTCCTAGCATCCTCCACAAAATTTCTGCACATTAAGTGATGGAAGTTGTACTCTTGTCATCGAGCTAGATACAATTCCCTACAAAATTAATGTGAACCTTCTAATATCCATGCAGAACATCCAGGACATTGTTTGTAGAAGGGTTCAACAAAAAGACCCCACAAACCAAACATTATAAACATCAGTTCACTTAACTGGGAAGGAATTAAAACTGAGATGCCCCCCCTCCCCCATCCCAGTATTTGAACCTGCAGTCCCAGGGACTCTGGAAAATTAAGAGCAGCTGATACCCAAGTTCATTTAAGTCAGAGGCGGTGGGTGATTGTCTATTCTTCCTGAAAGGATAAATTCAAGGAATAGATTGATTCAGTTCATTCTGTATCCAATTATTTTCATCCTTCTTTGCTGGAAATAGTTCCCATATTTGTTTCTTCTCCATTTCTTTAAGGAGGTGTAAAATATACCTTGTTGGAGAAAGTCCCTTTTCGGTTGGTAATTTTTATTTCTAATATGGCAAAGATCTTTCAGCATCTGAATTTGGATGATTTTATTATTCCCTCCCTCCCCCTCCCCTGCCAACACCTCTGCATATCTTCCTGAAGATGTACTAGCAACTCGATAAAATCTGTTTTAATGGGAACAATACCTGGAGGTATAACTGCACTAACTTAATGGATTCTTTTAAGATAAAGGCTGTCAAATATCAGATTAAGAAACCTTTATACAACAGGAACAACTATATTAAGTGTACTCAATCAAAACTAGACTGAAGAAACTAGAAATGAGACAACGGCTGTTAGGTAAGGCATTCAACTAGTTACCGAAAAGAAAGAGGAGATTTGGTAAAAAGAACAAGAAAAACTCAGAACCAGACATCGTTGTGTTCCAAGAAACCCAAGATGGCTCATGTGTGAGAATCATCTTTAAAACATGGCAGCACCGTCTATTGCGAATAAGGTGATGGGCTCCTTTCAATTATTCTCCACCGCTTTTAAGATCTAATGTAAAAAATTGAAATGTTGGCCTCAGCACTGAAATCAGTAGGTTTGCTGCTGCTGGCCACTGACCACCACGAACGATACACAATAAGGGTGACAAGGGTGTAATTGCTCCTAAATCACAGGGGAAGCAAGACCATCTGCAGGCAGGATGCTGCCTACTGGCTGTAAGAGAATTACATGGAAGGTCTTCCACAGCTATTGGCAACTGTTTGCCTCTTGGTGTATGTGCTGTCTTTACTAACTCTTAATCAATAAATCCAATCCAAGATGACTTCCCTGAGGTTTGATATTATTAAACTAATCTGGGCTGGAGAGAACCTCTCTCACAAAATGATTGCTCACAATTAATTGATAACCAGTAACCGATAAATACAAATGCAATTGTCAATTGATTATTGACGAATATTGATTGTTAATTATTAGCACTATATACAGGCAATATCGTCAAAGGGTTAACCCTGGCACAGTTTCGTTTATAGCAGACAACTCAAGTTCGCACAGTTCTCCCGTCCCTTAGCTCTCTCTCATTGATTGCTGTTTCTACCCCGATCTGACATATAGTTGAACTAATCCACCCCTTCCTTCTAGGCAGCAGAGAATCCCACAGAAGACTGGAGTGATGACATTATAAATATAATACGGGTAATTAATCTGTCTTCTGCTTCATTCCCCTGGCAACAATTTAGGCCTGCAATGGGCTGTGGTTTCTTTGCTTATGAAAACATACCAAGGTGACTATTCTTATGGGATAGGCTATCACAAGATAACACACAAAGCACCCTGTTTTTCATTCATTCATTCATTCATTCATTCATTCATTCATTCATTCATTCATTCATTCATTCATTCATTCATTCATTCATTCATTCATCTCCAGTGCTGGTGGAAGCTCTGGGCTTGCAGAGCTGGAGGCTGATGGCTGTGGTTAAGAGCAGAATGGGACAGTATGGGCAATTCAAAACCCCTCCCTCTGTGAGTCCGACTGAGACCAGACCAACAGGGTAAACAGGAATTCATTTCCCAACAGTCTTTGGCCCCTCTGCTGAGTTTGACATCAGCGTGACCAAATAAATAACAAGTATAAGAAAAAATGGGCTAAGATTCAGAGTACTTTTCACCAAACAGCCATGAGAGGGGAACTATTTCCAGTCTCTAGTTACTTAAAGCCACACTGAAACCAGTGAGCTGTATATCCCATTACCAGTCTTTTGAGCCATCCATTAGGATTATCCCAGTGTTATTTGTTTGGGTTCAAGTAATAACATGGCTACTACCATACTCCATAAATACCTGGAAATCCAGATAAAATACTAACCTGACTGGTTTGCCTACAGCATGTGTGGGTGTAATAATTGCTCATTTCCTTCTGCCATTCGTCTTCTCCTTTTTCTCAATGTTGCAAATTCTCCGAGATAAAGTGAAAGTGGGGAGCTATTGTTAGCACAGAAGTAGATGAACAGACCGTAAATATATGTGTCAAAATGTGCCATGCCAAATCTAGGTTATTTCCCTGCAAAGATAATTTCTCATCCTTGGATTTAAAGTCAAATACAGCTTCAAAGTCTAAACTGTTCAAAGAATTTTTATGGTCTTTGATTTGATTCTGCACATCCATCAGATTAAAGATTGGTACCTTTGTACCACAAATAAGAGTCTGCATGCAAATAGAGTCTAGCAGTCAAGTCTTTCCATCCTTCCTACTCTTGCTTTGGCAAAATCACCCCTCTGAACAGAAGGATCCATGCTCGTGACTCAAGGGGCTTCCATTTTCCCTTTGTTTTCAACCTCTGAGAGCTGGCTGGCCTGCAGAATGTAGGTGATGGAACATTTTGTCACTTAGCTGACAAAGTGGGAGAAAGCCTCCCTCTGATTTAATCTAGTCTAACCCAGTCCGTGACATCTGAAATGTGCCCTGCCCTTCCTACCCTGGGAAAAGGGGAGAGGATCTTTTGCAAGGTCACCAAATGCCCCCCCACCCCTCCCTTCCGCCTTCACTGATGAGTACCCGGTAGCTCGTTTCAGTGCTGCTTCTCTGCAGGAGTGGAAGCCTCAGCCATGCCCACCAGGGAATGATGGGAGAGTGAAACAGGTAGAAAAGGGCTTCATTTTTGCCCAGCTGAAATTCTGGGAGAGACATTTCCAGGGAAGGTGCACGGTACTGGGGAGGGAGTGTCTGGGATTAGGGCTCCAATACGCTAGCCCTCTCCCCCCCACTCTGTTTCACAGTCTTTCCAATGAAACCCAGAGGGATCTGTGGACACATGATGGGCATTTATAGAAACTAGTCTAAAATGAATAGAGAATGGATAAAGAACAGTTCTTTATTGTCTAACAGATTCCACAGGACTTCTCAGCACACTGCCTTTCGGGTCTCTCAGTCCTGGGTGATATGTTGCTAACCCATGTGGCATTACGAGATGGAGCCTTCCCCCTCTTAAATCAGCATGTAGGACATGGAGCCCACTGTATCTGTTTGCACAGACTATTCATTTCCTTGTGACAGGAAAAGTCTGTAGAGGCTTGACCCTGCCCTGTTTCTTATAAAATATTCACTGCTACAGGACCAGAGGTGCTGTCTTAATAAAAATGCCCAGCTGTGTAACGAAACTCATCCATCTAAAAAAGCTGCAGGTGGAAAATATTTCCCTAACGTGCCCCCTTTGAGAAAACTGGGATTGCAGAATGTTAATGGGGTGTGTGCGCGGAGGAGTGACTAGAATGGAATAGCCGTGGATCAGGGAGAGACAGCCCCATTGTGAGGCTCGTGGATTTGCTGAATAAGGATGACTGACAAGGTTATTTTTACTCAGCAGAAAAAAAAATAAAAGAGTTACACTACTGTACCTCGAAACAACCTTCCCTTTTCTTTGGCGAGCTAGCCGAGGCTGAGCTCATCCGAATATAACCTTTAAATATCTTATAAGAGCTCAGCTCTTCATAAGCCGGAAAGAGGGAAATGAATAAGAACTGGTCCAATAGGTTTTGGATGTCAGATAAGACAACGTCTTGATTCCTGATCTAGCCTGCCTGTAGCAGAGATACAGGGATCCTATTCTTCACCCCGAAGGGAAAGCCATGGGAGTCGCCTGCTTTTGGCTGTCAAGTGGTTAGATTCAAATTGCTTCTTATGCCTCATTGCCTAGGAACCTACGGATGTCACCATAGGTTTTACCCCCTCAACACACTCAAGTTTATTGCTTACTAATGTGAAGAAGACAGTCCTGCTGGGATATCTGAGCAAAAAATAACCTGACTGTTTTGCAGTTAGCCTGCTGGAGTTCTAGAGGCATTAGTGAATCAGTGAAAAACTGACATGTGCTACTTTAATGTGTTATCCACTGAGGTGGAATAGCTCACTTGTTCCTCTATAACTTGCTTTACATGAGCATGGGTGGACTATGTTAACATATTGCACCTTTCTAGAATTGAGTCCAAGCAGTTAATTAGGGGTGACTGATCAGGCAAAGAGTCCTTGGTCATCCAGCAGATTAAGATTCCATTTATTGTTATATTCTTTCAGTCCCAACATATTCCAGATCAGATCTAGACATCTGTCCACTGTGGAGACTCAATAAACCGTGCTTTCATTTTTAGTTTTATGTTACACTGGTGTTGCATTATTTTGTATATTTTAAGCTGGGTATCTGTGGGAGTGCATAAGTGTAATGATTTGTAGTCATTTATTGCAAGAATGTTTGGAGAGATGGAAAGATTCTTGGTTTTGTTTCTATATCAGATTTTGGTATTTAATCATTTGATATTAGTACCTTTCTTTTCAAATGGGATGTTTAGCTCCCATCACGTCAGATACTTTTCTTTGGGGATTGAATAACAAATACAAACTAATTTTTACAAATAGTTATTCAGAGCTATGCAAAGAGAAGGTCACTATCATCTAAAACATGCCAAAGTACATTCAATAATGTGTATAAAATAGATACATTAAATAGTGTACATACATTACTTGATGCTTAGTGCATAAGAGATGCTTTCTGCAAATTCACCAATTAATTTATTGTACAGAAGTGGTAGCACAATTTGTGCACATGAACGTTAGGTGACATGTTCAGATGTTATTTCAAAATATCATTCAGCTTTTTAAATAAAATGAACCACAGGAATATATTCAATTAAATACACCTTTGGCAAATTTATGTGCATTCTTGAAGCAGCTCTTCACTGGATGGTGACTAAATATTTAATAATGAACAAAACCGAGTAATTGTGCCTGTCAGTGGAAACTTGCAGAGGAAAGGGTGAATATTTATCACTCACATCTGATTTTCCTCATCAAGGGCCAGCCTGCCAGGAAGAGGGGCAGAGGAGATCCTGAAAGCTAGATTAATCCTATTGAACAATTTATCCATCTGATGCCAAACACACAGGCTTTCTTGAAATCTAAGAGAATTGCTGCAGGTCAAATACAAAATATAAGGGAGTTTCCAGCTGAACAATGTCAAGGTGAAGTGCCTAGCACAGAGAATACACAGGACTGAAATCTATTTTTCATGTGACTTCAAAGGCCTATTTGGTCAGATGTGTCAGTTAAATTTTCATTTCATCATTCCCCGTGTTGCTTCAAAAAAGGCAGCAGGGATCATGTAGATGAAAGGGGTCCATTTGAACTAGCAAACTAGCCACATTTCTTTTCAATAAACTTCTCAGTGGGGTGGTACCATCTGCTAAACACGCCTTGGCTTGGCTAAAATGGACATATAAGCATATTTTACATCTATATATAAACATAGAGCAACATGTGTTAACATATAGTGTAAAACAAATTCCAAAAGAAAGCACTCCACTGCACACAACTCTCCCCCTGGGGAGAGGATAAGAGAACAAACGACATGTGACAGAGACGTAGTCAGATTGCTTAATGCACTAGTGGAAGATGCTCAGGTACTATAGTGATGAATATGGTATAAGAAATTATATAGACTAGAATATGCCATGTTGTTGCGTACAGCTTCGTAGAAAATGATTAGTTCACCTTAAAAGTTACCTTAAATATCATGGCAAGTTAGCAGTGATCTTAAGTCTGTGGAGTAATAACAAAGCTGGAGTTTGTAGTCTCTCCCTGCCCGTCACCCCCCAGCCGGGGTATGGGCCACCAACCACGGATCATTCCATCTCTGTTGTTGGTGTTTCGGTAGCAATTTGGTTCCCTATGAGGTGGAATTGCTAGCCCCACGCCCATGTTAAGTCTACAGCACCTGGTATTCCTAGCAGGTCTCCCATCCAAGTACTAGCCAGGCCTGACGCTGCTTAGCTTCCGAGATCAGACAGGATCGGACATGTTCGATGGTGGTTTAGCCGTATATGGAGTTTGTAGTAGTGATCTTAAATCTGTGGAATAATAACAAAGCTGTCTCTGGTGTGTTGCTTTATCAGAGCATCCAGTGGGTCAATGAATTTACCTGGCAGTACCTCAGAGCCAGAGGTTTTCAGTCTGATTCCACATGGCCCTGTTAAATTTATGTTAAGAAAATAAATGCATAGCTTGCTTTAAAATGTCTGCACTATGTCCAGAAGAGATTTGCAATTAGCAAGCACGGTGAGTGGGTCACAGGAGCATTTGATAAGCTCTCCCTTGATTTGTTTCATCTCTTTCTCTCTCACACACTGAAGTGAGAATCTTTCTGGTGGGAGGGGAAAAAAGAACAATGACCAGAAGCCAAACTGAGTAACTGAAGGACATGCACACAGAGAAAAAATGGGTGTCCTCCTCACAGCTATGCTATCGCCCAAAGAGGAGTTATGGGTTTGATGCAGAATTTACTGGGCGAGGTTATGACCTGATGAAGAAGCCAGATTCTCAACTAGACTCAATCTACATTGACTTCAATGGAACAAGCCCGGTTTACACAAGCTCAGAGGCAAACGTAAGCCCGCACGGCGTACCGGTACGAGAGTGGCCGTCGGTACACAGCTGATGTTGTGGCAGCACTTTAAGCACCATAGTGGCAGGGCCACTGATAGGGGGAGGGGGCAGCTGCCATGGGCCTGGTGATTTAAAGGGCCCGGGGCTCCCAGCCTCCATTGTGGCTACCATGGCAGTGGCCGGAGCCCTGGGCAATGCTGAAGGACTGGCTGGGGGCATCTGGCCCCAGTCCCGTCCTTCTGCCCAAGGCCCCACCCCTTCCACCTGATGCCCCGCCCCTTCCACCTGAGACCCCACCCCTTCCACCGGAGGCCCCACCCCTTCTGGGGGCCCAGAGTCGCCCACCCCACCTTGCCCAGGACCCCAGCTGCCCTGTGTTTCAGTACGTTCTTTAAATTAAATTCACCCCTCCACAAGCTGACGGTACGGCTCAGCAATAGCATGTCCACAGGAAGTGAAAGCCGCCAGTATTTTCCAGAGCCTTTCTTCCAGAGGGAGTCCTTGGTTTGTGGGCCTGTCTAGAACCTGATGAAGCCAGACGGCTGAAACCACAAAACACACTCGAAAGACTTATTGCGCTGCTTCCAGAAGGCACAGATTTCGTAAGCATTGTGGATCCTTTTTATAAAGTTCCAAGGGAAAGTCTTTTCCTGGGTGAAGATTGCTCAGAATTTCTGTCCCTCGCATTATACCATGCGTAAGCACCAATCTCCAGGAGAGGCAGGATGGTTTTGTGGTTATGGCGCAGGGAGTGGGACTTGCATCTGGGCTCATTTCCCAATTCTCCACCAGGCTCCTGCATGTCCTCGCACAAACTGTTTCATCTCTCTGTACCTGTACAGTGAGGATAATCCTACTTCCTTTGTCCGCCCTTCTACTTCCTTTGCAAGCACTTCACTGCAGGGATTGTATGTCTCTTGTTATGTACCTCTAGAGCACGGAGAAGAAAGGAATTCTGGCTCAGTTGGGGCTTGTAGATACTTCTGGAATATTAATAATAATGGTGGCATGAGATCTCTGGAGCTCACACTTGTTTTAAAGAGTTACACATGAGCCCGAGGGCTGGGGGAAGAATGAGGAACGTGACGGATTACTCCATCAGGAGTGGAGAATGGGGAAAGGCTACAAGATGTGGGCAGCATGGTTGATTTGTGATGTCTTATGTTCTCTCTTCATTAGGTTTTATTACGAGGGGGCGGAATCTGGCTGCTGGCCAACATTCATGCAGAAGATAATCCAGCTAATGGGCATGCTGTAAATCTTTGAAGACAAATGGAAGGCCAGTTGGTGGTTTATTTTGACTGGCTCTCACCCAATCTCCTCTAGCCCTTTTTGTGAGAACTGAGTCCCAGATACACGTCTTCAGCCTTCCAAATGCACAGAAAACGCTCTCCAATTCACTGATGCCTAACTTAGAGAGGGAGAGAGCAAGAGCTCAAGCCCATTACAGTTAAAATCACCACATGCTATTTATATAGAACAATTATCTCTTCAAAAGTGTTACTTCTAAAGTAAAGTCTCCCTACTGAACCAAAGCATAGCTGCCTTCTGTGGACACCGAGCAGTGAATGCGTGGAACAAAGCCTCCTCACCTTACATGAGAACTCTGATGCCATTCTGAGTAGTAGTTGCAATGGTTTTGATTGGTTCTTTTTGGGACATCCACAAAGGCCCAGTACTTATCAAAGGTACGGCAGAGCCAGTATCACAGCTGATGTTACTGCTCTGGTTTAGTTCTGAACACTCAGAATGAAACGCTGTGTTTGCCTCTCTGATCTTGCTGCACTGAGCAAGCTAGAATTCATCCCACTGAAAACCAGTTGCTTTTTAAATATAAAAGTATAAGGTTAAGTATAAGCGTCATACGAACATATTAAGTGCCAGCTATTAATCTTGAATGAGTTATCAAATAATTATTATTGATTGTATTGTGGTAGCAGCTAGGAGCCAGGTGTGCTAGGTATGGTCCACACAAAGAACAGATCCTGCTCCGAAGAGGATAATAAATGAAGAATGACTCAGGGTGAAGGACATATTTTAAGACACTTTCATATAATGTATTAGTCTCCCTCCCCCCTCAAAAGCTCATATAGACTCCAGCTGGCACCCACTAAACCATTTGTTTCAGATCCTCAGATGGCGTAAATCAGCCCTGGCTGCAGTGGAGCTATGAGGACTTTATACCAGTGAGAATCTGGTCCGATGTCAGGCTGTAACATCCCCCATGTCATTTAAACAATCCCTGCACTCCCTGTAATGGGTTTATGGGGAGATGGGGAGGAGAAAACAAAAAGAAACAAGGCAGCAATGATGACAATGCTGCTGATGAGAGAGAGGCACCAGAAAAGAAACCGAAGAGATAAAGAAGGCAGGCAGTCTATAAGTAAGAGCAGACGACCCCAAGGGGAAATAAAGTTCCTGCAGATGAAGTCTCACTCATTGATTTAAATTCCTTGAAAGAATTTTCTGAGGCCTCACTGGGGGAATGTAACAGTCCTCAAATGTCATCTCAGGCAGCGACGGGATATCCCGTCCCAGGTTTGCTGGTGAGATAGGACCGGTTGGAATTTTGTTTAAAAGGCTCTGCGAATGAGAAGAAGAAGATAATGAATTAGTGCACATGAAAATGTAGAAGCCCCCAAAAGAAAATAACAGATGCTTTTCTAGCTCACTCTCCTCTGCACATTCAGACGAAACTGTGTCTGGATTTCAGATTTCTTTTGCTGATTATTGATAAATGCTTCTTCCTTGGTCAGAATTTTGCTGGGGATTAATATTTGATTTTCACTCTGCTTTCCTCATTCTGTTTCTGATCTCTCTCCAGCATTCATTTTTAAATAGAGGCTGTGAATTTGTCTTTGCAATAATATCTTCCAGATACAAATTAAGTGTGACCCACTTATTTGCTTTTTGAAAATTTATTTGGATGAAATTTGAGGCATGAATGGAGTGATTGATGCCTGGTAATGTGGTTTTTTAAATGTCACATATTTCTAACATTTTAAACAATGTGGACAATGTTGACAATGACATTAACAATTCAATTAAGTGAAAGGCCCTGGACTGACAGCCCTTGCTGCTGAAGTCCTCTGTTTATCTCTTAAACAGATACAGAATAGGAAACAGCAATACAGCTTTCCTGAACGACACACTGCCCTTTTCCTGAAGGAATGATAGTTCATTATTACTATTTCTGGTGATATAGCATCTAGAGACCCCATTGTGGTAGGCGTGGCACATCCACGGGGGAAGAAACAGTCCCTGCCCCAAAGAGCTCACAATCTAAATAGCTCAGACAGACAAAGGGTGGGAGGAGCCAGAGGAAATAAAACCCCCAAAGTGCAGGAAAGTGAGCAGAATGCCTTCATGCCCTCCCTCCACTCAGCGCCAGCGATTGTCTTGTTGGTTTTTCCTTTCTTGTTCTAAAACTATGAACACACATTCAATCTTCACTGTCATTGTTAGTTTCTTCACCCTGTCATTGCTGACTCAGGGAGAAGATATCCAGACTCACAGCACAATGGTTCATTTAATTTTCTTGTCAGTCTGTTTTTTCTCCCTCAGTTATCTCCGCGTTGCAGCAGGCCGTTTATCTTTTCAAAACCCAGAGAGCCTCGTCACTCCTTGCACTGAAGAGCCCCACTTACGAGACCAGCCTGGTGTGCTAATGGCTGAGGAGTGGAGAACCGAGTGCTGGCACTGGACTGCCAGACCAGAGACACAGGACATGTCATGGAGCAGCTGTAGTCTCTGGGGGACACCAGGCCTCTTCCCTTGTCAAGGTTTATGCTGTCTGACATAGAAAGGTTTGTTCTGAGCTAGTTTACATCAGTAGGTAAAGACCAGCCTGCGGAGACATCAGCATTCTCACTCCACGTTGCAAGTATAATGATGGTCCCGGCCCATGTCATTGTCAGGGATAGTACCAGGATCTTGGGATCTCAAGGCATAAACCTCCACTGCTCAAGACAGTCCCAGACTGACCCATCTCTTTTTATGATCCAGCCACTACAGACAGTTCTTCAGATTGCACTGGGCTCAGGTTAATGTGTACTTTGACTTCAAGGAAATCAGTAGGATATGCTGATAAAAGCCACATCCAGCTACTAGGTGTCAGGGCGGCATTGATGTGAAGTTTACACCATTTCCTCCAAGCTGTGTTTACATTATGGATTTTAATCTTCAATATGGGGCAAACTGCTTGGAAGAAAAATTGTTGTGGTATAAGACCCTTTTTTGGGGCTCCTTCTGCCTTGTGTTTGGGCTGCACAGATTCAGGAAGAACAGCTGAGATGAGATAAACACTTAGCGAGCAAAGGGTTCAGAGGATATAAAATCATAGATTGTTCTCTGTGGAGTCCAGGCCCTAATAAGTCATTGTAAAGAACAAACTCCCACTTTTCCCTCATAGAAGATGCATCTAAATATTTAATGAAATGCTAACTAAGCCTTACTTCTAGGGTTATTTATCTTTTTCTATAAATATTTGGTGTATGCGCCACATGCAGAGCCTGGATATTAAATTATACAGGAGTGTGAAAGGGACACTGGTACTTCTCTCATCTGCTATATATTCACCATGAAGAAGAACAAAATATGTTGTTTTTTTAAGCTAAGGATGCATCCGCAGCCCTAGATCTAGACATCACTAGAACTAGGACAAAATTAAGCCCTGTATCTGCTCAGACCCATTTTTATTTATCTTTTTTTTTTTTCACACAAATAAGGGGAGAGCAGAAAAAGAGTCAAGAGAACAAAAGGAATGGGAATGGGTGGGGAGGGAAAGGTAAGGGATGATGGTGGGCAGGGAGGGAAAAGGAGAGTGACAGCTCAGTGTCCTTCGGCTAAGAATTAATCCAAAGTGTCGAGAAAGTTACAGCAAATCTTTCCAAATGTGCCCGAGGTCCTTCTTCAACTATTACCCACTCTGTACCAGATCAGCCCTGCTGCAGTGCCAGGCTTCTACAGAGACAGTCAGTCACTAAGAGTTGTTGTCCCACAAGTCAAGGTCTAGGGAACCCCCAGCAGGCCAGTGGCCTAGTTGATCAACAGAAACCCAGGCCTCCCAAGCGCCAGTCCAGCGCTCTATCCACTAGGTCAGACAGCTCTCTGTGTGTGTTTGTGTGCTGTACTGTATATTGTAGCATTTATACTTGCAAGGGGAGGTGCTTCCTTTTCAGCTAATAAAGAAAGCCTAAAAACGCTCCTCTTGTTGAAGTTAATCAGAATGACTGCTATCGTTATTCATCCACAAAGTTACCCCTACTGCAGCGTTATGGAAAACCCGCCCCATGAGTAAGGCTGTCTGGCATATGTCCCTTCCGCTACCTTCCCCCACTCTGCCGGGATGGCTTCTCTTTGTCTCCATGGCATTTCCTATTTCAGCACGTCACTTTCCCCCTCTTTTCTTAGATGAGGCCAGAGCCAGAGTTGCTTCTGATCCTCCCACTGCTGCTCGCTTGTTCTGAAAGCAGGTGCCAGTTGAGTGTTGCACCAGAGACCTTTAAGGACTGATTTATTTATCTGGTGAATTCATTCCAGCGCTATTTGAGATGTATTATTTAGTGCAGTAGGAGCTAAGTTCATGACAGTTTTCCCTCAGAAAAGTGAGTTTCATTTCATCAGCTCCAGCCAAATATGATTTGTCTTTCTTTACTGGATTTAAGTTTTATATTTTGCATACGACTATCCTTCCTGCACCATCGGTTGAGCTCAGCTCTCACTGAATATGCAGATCACTCAAGCATTTCACAGGCTTCAGAGGGGTGACGTGGTACTGGATAGAGAAGTGCTGGCTTGCCGTGTAATTCTTTGAAATTTCCATGAGTCCAGCCTATGAACAGTGCTGAAACATCGGTTTAGCTCAAGGGTTTGCCTCAGATCCACTTACTGCCATTCTTTCCCTTTCTTGGTGCGTGGTTTGCTGCAGTACTAATTAAAAGCATGTCATTTACCCTGGAAGAAGTGCTTTGGAAACATATCCTCAAAAAACGGCAAGGAAAGGGAGCAAGAGGCTGAATGGGATTCGGGGGGTGTTGCTGTATAAAACCAAGAGATGCATTTTTCTCCTACCAGTAAAAATAATAAGCCAAGGGCCAAAATCTGCTGGCGTGAAATCCAGGGTGTTACATCCACAGAAGATTTGTCCTGTATCTTCTTTGATTACAGAGGATTCCCACATGTTTAAAAATGCCCGTCCTTGTGGAGTCACTGAGAGTGTCACCCATCATATACCAAACCTTCTCCGACCCATGGCAGTGTTGCATCGAGACCTCAGGTACCAGCATTGTGGGGTCACAGCAGTGGGATGCTCAGACCACTTGACTCACTGTGCCTAGCTCCTCATCTAGATTTCCCTGCCCCGTATACTGGCCCTTATCCTTCCTTGGGCCTTCCTTTTTGTGTGAGACACCATCCATTTATTTCTCTTGGTTTATCCACCTACTTTCCCATCTTTTTATATTGTGCTCATCAAGGTGATCTATGAGCATTTCAGAAACATGTCAAAGGGCAGGGGATATAGCTGCTTTGATTTACAGCAGCTGAGGAGCTATCTTTAAATCTCTAGCATGTGACCAAACTATAACTACTTCCAGCATTGGGGTATACAGACTCCTTCCTTACAAGGGCCTATTGTCAATAATTGATAATTATTACGGTTACTTTGGACAAGTGCTTATTTATGTAGCTCACAGCAAGTGAATCTCATACAAAAGTGCTTATTTTCCGTAATTGCAGATAAGCACTTTTATAACATTGCTACAGCAGCGTGTGTGGCAGCTCGATCTGGATTTTATGGACTTTTCTTTTGTGGTTTGAAATGTCTTAACATTTCTGGTGAGTCACCTTCCTCGCATTTAAGACAATGTCATCTCGGGGTTCTGTAATGACCATGTCCTGTTGCTAAACTTTCTTTGCCGAAGAAAGACTGTAGAATAAAACTGAACATAAAAGTGGTCCTCTCTCTCTTTATTACTGTGTTACACTCCCCTTGGGATGGAGTCTAGCATTTATATCTCTTGCTGTGGGATAAACAGTTTCTAGGATTATTTGCTATGAGAGGCCTCTCTTCAAACTGGGCTTAAGGCAACTGCACAATACTGGATTCCGTGCACATTTTTTCCTGAGTCTCCTGTTGTCAGAGTTACACACACATGCTTTAGGCCAGGCCCAAAGTCCAGTGAAGTCTTCTGAAAGGGTCCCATTGACTTTAATGGGCTGTGGGTCTTACTTTACAGGTGCTGTTAAGAGTTAATACAGATGACTGCTCTTTGCTCTGTTATTCTCCTTACCTCTAGTTATTTCCTATTTAGAAGAATGGGTATTTTCTGGATATCTAATTCTTGCTGTCTGCTTTCAAATTTTATTGCAAAGTCACACCAGCGTTTATGTTCCTAACTGTATAGTAAATTCTCTTCTTTTCCATACATTGTGAGGGATGCTGGAAAGCACAGGATCACACTGTCTATTGAAATACACTCTTGCTCTGCAAACATCTGTTTACCAGTTGCCTAGAACAGGCTGGGCGTGAGATTCCTCCGGATTTAACCTTGTCTGTTCTGTGCATCTCTCTCGACACTAGTGATGGTGAAACCTCTGGATAAATGGACAGTCACATCAGTTTGGTTTGATAAAATCTCAGATGTTAGGATGCTTATCCAAACTATCTTGACCTCTGAATCAACAACATTTGACTGGAAATCTCATGGAAACAGGTATTCTTGCAAGATTTTCGGTGGGTCAAAAATATCCCATCACTGTTTCTGTATGGGCCCAAGTGACTCAGATGGGGGTGAAAATGAAAGCAAGATTTTTTTAACCCATCTTTTACCCAAATCTTAAAGATCTGGTTCACGTTCAGTTTGATGTCTGGTCAATATTTATTTTATATAAACCAGAAACCCACTCTGGAAAAATTCAGATCCAAATCTGGATCCAAACACTTTAGGTTTGGTTATCTTTAGAATAAACCAGTAATGCATGTTACCATCTCTGTTCTATTTGGGAATCTAACTAGAAACCACTATCTCATATAATACATTTGGCCAAAACACTAATGATTTGCTTTATTAACTAGTCACCTATCTAAATATGCAGGCACTGGCTGGGATTGTTGGATTCCTGTTATGTTTCATCTACACAACTAACTCAAAGCATTTACCTGGTGCTCATGGCTAAGTGACATCTCAAGGGAATTCTGTACCACTAATTACAATTATGCTTCATTTGAATTCTTTTGAATTCAGTATTTTGAGTCTTTATTTTATGATGATTTGGATCCCTGACATGCAACAAGTGCAATCATAACCCTGGAGAAGCAGCTGCTCTAGAGCGCGGGACGTATGTCTGAAACACCTCTGCTGCACTTCAGGCAGCTCACTGCTGGTGTTTGGGGCTAGAATGCTGGTCTTTTTGGCTGTGGAGAGTTTTCCTGGCACAGCACATCCTAAGCTTAGGATTCACTTAACGAGCATTAAGCAATTGTATCTATAATAAATTGGAATGAATAATCCGTATTTGGGAAACTCAGCCTCATTAGCATCATCTCCACAGCAACCAATTGTTGGAGGATCATGGCTGCAAATGGGAATAAACAAATAGAGCACAACACTAGGAAACAAAGATACGGTGCTAGATCCCCAGCTGCTGCATGGGAGTGTAGCTCCTTCAACTTCCAGGGCCCAGGACCTCAAAGACGTCTACAGCCACTCCACCAGCGGAGGTATCCTACCCCGGTGTATTTATTCAAATGTGCCTAACCACAATGATGTGTTGAACAAGGAAGAAGAGATTAAAATATGCAAAATACACTGTGAAATTTCCACAGTTCCTGGATTAGCTTGGGTTGGCTATGCCATGGCTGTAATAGACAACCTACCCTAAATTCTCAATTACGGATGGACAATCTTCACTCATTGATACATTTGCTTTCCACAACTAACTCTCTGTATACCTTTTCATGAGTGATGTACCCAAATACCTGGATGCTAATATCTAGACTGTATTCTTAAATTTATTTAGAACCTGAATTTGGGCTATTGCTGATTATGCATTATACATATCTTATGACTTTTAAAACAGATGTTGTATTTGCGGATAATCTAAGCACATCACCCAGCTGTACAGACACTCTTTTCTCAATGTATATATTATATCATTTTTTAACATTAGCTTTAATAACATTTTTAAATCTTTCCTCATGTGATATTTTGGCCTGTTGGCTCCGGTCGTGGCCGGACCCAGGGGGTGCAGAAGCAGTCACAAACACGGCAACAGATAAACAAACTCACCAAAATGCTAAAAGGCCCAAATGTGAGTGCTGGGCAGAGCTTTGGGTGGGTTTCGGATTTAATCTTGCCCGGCTCACCCATGGCCACCCCACGGAAGGAGAGGAGTATGTGTGTGCGCACACAGGGGGCTGCCATCCCGCTTCCTTTCTGTCACTCAGTGACCAAATGTCCTGATTTTATAGGGACAGTCCCGA
The DNA here is from genome assembly GCA_032164245.1 of Sternotherus odoratus. Lineage (NCBI taxonomy): Eukaryota > Metazoa > Chordata > Testudines > Kinosternidae > Sternotherus > Sternotherus odoratus. Next base: position 1,787,094 of record JAVMKO010000018.1, read on the forward strand.
TATTTGGGGCTTTTTCTTGTATAGGCTCCTATTACCCCCCAGCCCCTGTCCTGATTTTTCACACTTGCTGTCTGCTCACCCTGCTAGTCACTGCCTCTCTGCTTCTTTTTACCGGCTTTCGAAATGTGTGCGTGTCTCTGCTCCACTTCCCCAGCTGTCAGTACCAGCCTTCGTTCGTTCTTCCTCCCTCCCAGTCCCATGGAGTATTGACCTGGTTTAGGCCGGTCGGCTCTCACCTCCCCATCCTTACACTGATTCCCCTGCCTTAGGCTCTTTTCCCCTTTGAAATCCCAGCCATCAGCACCAGGGCCCTTTCAGCCTCTGCTGCTCTCGGAGCCTTAAGGGGAGTAGTGAGATTTAAGAAAAATGTACCAGTGTTTGTCCCAGAGGCTTTTCCCTCTCCCAACATCCCTGAACCGGTAAGCCCGTTTGATACACTCGGAGCAGCCCGGCGTCACTCGGGGAACTCTGGCTTGGCTGGGTTTTAGGCAGGCGGTTTGTAAAATGGTTACAGCTGACCTAGAAAAGCAGCTTGTGCAGCTACGTGCCTCCCGGGACCGGCCTGCGGATGGGGCACCTGAGCACCAAGCTGGGCTGGGCAGCTGTGCAAACCCCCCAGTCTCGGGAGGCCTCCTGGAAGTTCCTTCCTGAATCCCTGTCCATAGCTCGGGAGTTTAGTCCTGGGGGTCAGTGGGTGGGGGGCATCACACAGACAGACTAAAGGAAACAGTTCTATTAAAGGTCAGCGGGGTCAGGCCTGTGCATGGGGGTGGGAAGGAGGGACAAGGTGTCCACCTTGGGAGCCTGACTCCCTATGAATGCCCGTTGGGGAGCAGGCTACACCAAAGAGGGCAGGAGAGGCCAGGGTGCAGGACCAATGTGTACAGTGGAGAGACACTGAACCAAACGGTAAACACTGTATGTGATGGAACCACTTCAAGCCAGGGGGTGTAGCAGCCCCCATAGCACCCCTAGGTCCAGGGAGTGGAGGGGGACAGGGAGCTGGCGTGGGGCCACGGAACTGTCTGGGTGCTCTGAGGGGTGCAGGCACGTCCTGCTAAGACTTGGTGCAGACAGCCTGCTTCCCCGGCACATGGCGCCTGGAGGGTTTGCAGCACTGCCCCACGCCCAGTGGGGCACAGTCTGCCCCTTAGCAAGGAGAGGAAGAGGTAGTGGGGAGTTAGGGAATGCTCAGAGCCAGGGGAGGCTGAATTTGGGCTGTGCCTGCCCCCGTCACTCCTGAATCCCCGCTCTCACTGCAGTCTGTTTCCATGATAAAGGGAAGGCTGCTCCCTCCTCCTGAGGGGTCAGCCCCTGGCACTGCCTAAGAAAAGCCAGTGAGCCGGAGTACCTGGGTTGGCGGTTTTATCTGTAAAAGGGACAGTCTGAAGATTAGCCTGTCCCGTCCGCGCTGCTCAGAGGAGTCGCTGCAGCTCCCACACTAGACTCTGCCGCTGCTCCACAGCCTGAGAAGTTACTGCGCCAAAGAATCAATCATCCCATTTCGTTTGAAAAAAGAGTCCTTAAATCTTTGAGCCATTGATGGTGCCTTCTGCTGAGTCCAGGTCGCGAGGCACGTCTCCACTTCAGTACAAACATGCCCCGAGGTGGCTGTTTTTTCCCCTTTTCCACGTAGGAGGCTTGAGGGCTGGAGTGGCACGTGCCAGCTGCCGTCCCTTGCCGGCTGAGTGCTGTGCAGGTACCGCTGTGTGCTGGGGACTTTGTATTTTTGCTTATCAGTTTAATACCAGCTAGTTTTCACATTTCTTTCATCTGCCTGGTAAGGGGATGTCCCTTATTTGTCAGCAAGTAGTTTGAATATGCTGTGTGCGGTGGGAATTACAATGAGGTACCTCATCTCCTGCATTAAAGCCGGTTGCATTCAAAGTGTTATCTAGTTTGTTCAAAGGACAAATCTGCTGGGAAAAGTATCCACCTTTGGTAAGGTGGCCACATACATGTTTGCATTTATTTAGTAGCCATTTGTTATTTCTTGCTGCCCATTTCATTCCCTTGCTGACACACGGTTAGGAAAAGGAGGCAGCAGATAACTTTGTTTTCCATCCAACAAAGTGGGTATTACCCACAAAAGCTTATACTTCAATACTTTAGTTACTCTTTAAGGTGCCACAGTACTCTTTGTTACCTCTGCTATTCCAGACTAACACGGCTACCTCTCTGATTCTTTGTTTTCCTCATCACTCTGGGATTTGGTCAGGGTTCCATAGTCTTTAATGACTATCTCGTTCAAAGGTAGACACTCAGACATCACTCCCTATTTCCTTAGAGCCAGGGGTATTTCTGGAAAGAACTTCCATTCCTTCAGACCAAGTAGGTAGCAATACAACAGTGAGTGGGTAAACTGAGTCACACATTTTCGTACAACTAGAGAAACCCCATGTTCTCTGCAAGAGTAAGTGGGACTCCAGGGATGCTTTGGCCTATTATGATGCTGGCCCCTGAGCGGGGTAAATCTCACCCGGGGTGAGTAATCAGGCGCTGAAATGTGTTGGCATAAACCGTCTGTCGAGGCATTTCAAATTAATGGAGAAACTTTAAAAAATCAAATCTCCTCATGGCTAATTCACATGCGGAAAAGGGGGCTAAACTGATTAAGTAAAAACCGTTTGCTGTGAGGACTTGCTGAGCTTCACTTGGTGCTTTTCAGTAGCAGATTTTTAAGCCTAATCGTATCAAATACTCTTCTGGCACCCACTTTATGAAACACATCGCAACCCCTGCTGGTTTTAATGTATCTAATCTCCCCTTGATTATTCCTGGGGTTTCAGCCAAATAAGCACTTCGAATTAAAGCTTTCACTGCAGCTCAAAGTTGGGTTACCATGGAGATCAAAGTAGCATTTCTTTTTCCTGCATTTTGATTAAACCAGTTTAGTAATTGCACTAATTAGACAGCACCATTTCTATAGGTGCGGAGGTCTGGAATGCTGAAGATGGTGGGATCTCAGGACACTGTCACTCCCACTAAGTTATACAGGCAAAGAGCTCCCTTCTGGTAATGGCTGGCACTCGCCTTTTGTAAGAGGGAGTAGGCAGAGGCGACCGCTCGGACTCAGGGTTGGTAACACCATAGTGCTCTTTGACAAGCTGTTCCAAATAAAGCAGTCGTGGGAAGAATGGAGGCTGTGTGCGTGCCTGGAAAGGAATTTTGCTGATATCAGGGAGGACTAGTGCCACCCACAGATGGGTGCTTTGCTTTGATGAATGTACAAAACACCCTGTCCACATATGAACACGTGAGTCTGTGAATAATGCCCAGATAGCACAATGCCCCTCTTGAAATGTAGTACACCGGTGGGTTTTAGAATGTCATTGGAGACCAGAAAAATTGGCATCAAACACTATCAAACTCCTTATATGAAATATGCATCTGATTCCATCACAGGTCACCCACTCAAACATTTATTCAGATTCTAGGTCTAGTCTCAAAGGCAACACGGAAATTCTGCTGCACTAGGCCCCAAGCATTAGTTAAGTCCTTTACCTGATTGAGTTTAGGGGATGCACAGGGACTCATGCAGAGCACCTGACCTGGGGTGAATTGCACATCACATAGTGATCAGTCTCCCAGTGAAAACATTTCAGATTCTGAGTGGTGGTTTCACCAAAACCAGAACCCTAGGGAGAAGAGATGGGTTTGAACATTGGCGTCACAGAGAGATCCAGAGGAAGAGTCTTACTTTCCTAAGTTCAAATGGGTTTATATCTGAGACTTGGATTTGGGCTCTTCTCCAGTCATGAAGCAAGCAAAAGAACCAAACATCATGATTGGTTTTTGTGGCATTATGGTTTATATTCATTTTCCCTCTTGTTGAGTAACAGGATTCTGGTAGCATGTCCTGTGTCAACATTTCATTATCCCCAAAACCATTTATTGTCTAGTCAGTGTCCTCTTCTGCTGGGGAATTTATCCCCAGACATTTCATCATTTAAAGCTCATCTATTTCTAATGTGAGGAACGATGCCAGGCAGACAGAGCTACAGTGTACGTTTTTAATCACTGGAGCAATTTTCCAAGGGTTGTGGTAGATTCTCCTTCACTGGTAATTTTTAAGTCGAGATTGGATGTTTTCCTAAAAGATCTGCTCTCGGAGGTTCTCTGGACCCTCCACAGGAGGTCAGACTAGATGATCCCAGTGGTTCTTCCTGGACTCTGGGCTACTGGACCTGTTTTCAGGTGAAGCAGCCCCAGCAAATTCCCTGGCACACTCACCCTTGTCACAGTCCCAGTCCCGTTCCATAACAGAGGGTCCATCTAAAAGCAATTGGATGGACTCACCTGCATTTGGAAACTGCCCTAAGTTCCACCAACTCATTTTACTTAGGCCAGTGAAAACTTTATTGCCTAAAATCCCCTTGCCTCCAATCTCTTGAGGAAACTCTTATTGCTAATCATGAGTATTTGGATTACAGGTATAATACCCAATGTAGGGCTAAAGAAATAAAGCACTAATTAAAATTCTGCTGAAGTGAGCAAATTGCTTTTGAAATGAGAACATCAGGGAAGGAACTACCTGTAGATTCAGAACATTTCCCTGTCTTCCCCTCCGTTCCCAAGACACTAAACTTTTAAATCTTTTTTCTGTTGTGTGTCTTGAAATCCCATATACCCCTTGACTCCTTGGTCTGAAATCTTGCAAATTGTTTTGAGAGGACTATATCATTTTGCTTCTTCTGCAATAAGGCAGAGCATTTTCTTGTGCATGAGAGAATCTCTGTACGGCATCATAAGAGGGAAGAAAGTGTCCCAAGAGGAGAGTAACATTTATAGAACTAAGTCATCTTTGAGCTCTGATGACTGCCTAGGAGACGGTGTCCAGGTTGCCTGTTCCGCCACATGCAGCAGTGTCCGAAATATACGGAGAGTAAACCAGGCCTAGCTGGTGCATAGTTGCGACAACTCTAGGTGAGCCAGCGAGTAGCCTGTTAAGCCCAGACCAGAATCTACTCTTGAGCGGACCAGGAGGTAGGTGCAGCGATGGACTTCTGAGTTTATTTAGTGTGTTACAAAAGTGCCAACTTCTCCTGGCACCAGTGGGTGCTCGACCCACCCCCAAATTTCTCTCCCGGATGCAGGAAGCTCTGCAAACTTCCCCGCCCCTCACTTTCTGCACCCATCGCTCCTCAGCTTGAGGGGAAGGGATCCCTGTATGGGGGGTGATTCCTCATCCGCCAAAGGCCCATGCATCCAGACTCCCTCATGCCCAGATCCTCCCACTGAGCCTTACTCCCCACACTCAGGGGCATCAAGAGCATGCAGGCTGGCTCCCCCTCAGCAGACATCATCTAGGCAGGCTTCGGGACTCAAGAACATGTACCCCTCTTGGTCTAAAATAGTGTGAAGAGGGTGACCTACCAGGCATGCTGTCAGATGGGGTTTTGGAGAGAGAAGAGGGTGTGCTTCGCAGAGTGATGCTGGGGGTAAGGGAGTTTATGTAGGTATTGGGTTGGTTGAGTCCCTGCTGAAATAATGATTGTGAAGTTGCTGAGATTTAGTTGTTTTGTGAACAGTGTTAGGGAGGTTAGAGGCTTGGCAGGGCATCTTCACAGTTATTTAAATATCAATAAAATATAAATATTTGCAATAGACACAAATTGTCATATTAACCAATAACACCAACCTCCTGCCCTACACAGCTCAGCCAGCAGGAGAACTCTGCCTGTCTCACCGAAGATGATTCTGCCCTTGCTAACTTTATATGATGTGATGTGGGTGAATGAGGTGAGCATGTTTTGATTCTTGGCATATTAGTGAACTTGTATCTTCAGAATCATATCTGCAATATTGTCCAAATCTTGACCCAATGTTTCTCATATGCAATTTCTAGCAATTCTTTCTTTTGTAATGGCAGCCCGGGTACGCAGGTGTGAATTGGTTAAGAAAACTGTAGCAGTTAAGAAAAACATCTTCACTGATGCAACATTTACATAGGTCCATCCTGAAGATTTTCTTGAGAATTACCCAGATTCCTGATGACTGCACTCCTTTATTTCTTTTATTTCCACTGTTATTTTTGTCTTTGTTATGCCCAATTCTTTTTGCAGTCTATCTGATAAATTCTCCAAACTGTTTAGACATGTTTTAGCTCTCTCTCTCTCTCTCTCTCTCTGTGTGTGTGTGTGTGAGAGGGAGGGAGGGATGGAGTGTTCATTACCTTTTTAGTTATTTATGGTATTCTCAGAAATAAGAGGTAATCGCCATTGACTGTTCCAAAGATTAATTTCACTGAGAAGTTTTTGTCCTGAGGTTGGAAATGTCTCGAACCTTTCATTTAACATTAGACATATTCCCATGTAATAATTTTTTTAATCTTCATAATTTGAAAATAGGTTTGCTGAATGACTTTGAAGTGAATAAAGTGGTTTGGTCAGCGCTGCGTCTCGGGAGCGTCACACACATTGTCAGATTTTGACAGTGGAATTATCTCTGTGAACATGTCTGTGGCTAAATTAGCAAAAAGCTTTAAGATCTAAGAAATGATGGGTATTATAAGAACAAAATAGTTATTAATGTACTAATTTACTTGAGAGCCAGACTTTATGTAATTACAGTTTTGGATCAAGATAAGGTTAATGCATTTACCTTCCTGGGGTATTTATAGACACTTTACATTGTTCTCCACCAAATTCTCAGAAATAATTGTGGGAGTTCCATAGTGACAGAGCTGTGGGATTGCTGGGCAGAATCTGATTCAATGGAAATAACATGGGTTTGGAGAGAATTAATATTAATAATATTCATACTAAGGTACTTCACAGACCTAGTCCTTCTGAAGTGCTTACAATCCAAGGGCCTGACCCTGCAATCTTTTGGGACCTCTCATGTCAGGAAAGCTACTTGTGCCACTGGAATCAATGGACATTTTGCTACTGATTTAATTGGTGCAGCATCTGACCCAGTAGGCCTGCTTACCTAAACACCTGCTCACCTGACAGGTGAGTCAGTGCTTGCTGCATCATCCCCTAAATCAGTGGTTCTCAACTCTGGTCCACCACTTGTTCAGGGAAAGCACCTGGTGTGATTTGATCCCATGGCAAATTCTTTTACTGCATCCTTCAATAAACACTTCCTGAATACATGGTGTTGAAGTCTTTACATCATCTAACTAAATACTAACTTCTGAGCATTATTAACAGTACTAGGTCTGCGGTGAGCTACAGTGTTAGGAACATGAAGACCCATTTATGATTAACCAGAAGAGGTATAAAGTAATTCCTCAAGCATGAGACAGGTGTTTTATTGCCCACCATTTTAATGGATCCAGAATTGCAGGACTCCGTGGAATCTTTCAATATTTTTTGGCCACAGACACACTGTAGTTGGGGTCTGAGTGACTCTTTATTGAAAGTGCTGTTATAGCGGTGCCAGTCCCTGGATATTAGAGAGTCAAGTAGGTTAGAAGTTGGTCCAATAACAGCGATTACCTCACTCACCTTGTCTCTTTAGTGAAAAACAGGGTTTGTAAGGGACCACCAGGGAGCAGCAGAGAGAATCAAGAGAACTGCCAGTAAAATGAAAGAAGGATGCTTTCGGATCTGAGGAACCACTGTCCTGACAAATCCTATCAAGATCTGTGCCAGGCACTGAATCAGTTTGCAAGGCAAAAGAAGGTAGGATTGAAAAATAAATGTGATGTGATGTTTTGGGGTTGGCTTCTCATCTCCAAGGAGCACAGGAACGCAGATATCACCCACTCCCCATGTCCTGAGCTTGCACTTCCTCCACGGAAAGTTTGCAAAAGTTCTCCGAGGTGCATTAAACGGTTCAGCACTTTTTTTTGTTAGCAAGCTCCTGAGTCAGAAGCTAAACCTGGTGCTGGGCCATCTCACTGCTCAGTTCTTCAGCGCTTATGTACGTGCTTTGCACAAAGCCCAATTTCCTGCCCAGGTCTTTAAAAGCATGTTGTTGACATAAGTATTGCAAAGCACATTTCAGTGATTTTCAATATGAAATACATTTTAAAATCAGATCTCCGGAGGAGAGAGGGCTGGGGGGTTGGCTCTCTAGAAGCACCCTTGGGGAGGGGGTGCTGCTAAGTGCTTCCAAATCCTTGGGGCTGAGATTAAATGACAGCCTGAGAAAGGGGCTTTATTGTTGCTGTGAAAATTCTTTCCATTTTATGTATCAATAAATTATTAAAGCAAATGACTGACTGCTGGAAACTGACAGTTAGTGCAAGAATATTTCAGCTGTCATGTTAAAAGAAACAGAGGAGGCACACGGCTCCAGCACAGTAAAGTGCTAATAGGAAGAAGCCCTGGATTCAGATTAAACTCCTGTCTAAGGAGAAATGCTGGGGCTGAACTGCAAGGAACATTCATGCTTTTGGAATCCGGCTGTTCAGCCATGGGAGTCAAATCTGACCCTGCTCTGGTCACAGCAGAAACTAGAGCCGGGCCCGGAAGGACAAGTTTGGTTTTGCAGTTCCGTGCCAGCTGGGTTTTGGTTTTGTAACTACTGGTTCAGAGCTAAGCTCTGGGTGGGTGTGGGGTTAGGCAGGGATGGGTTAGGGTCTGGTCCACCTTTAGAAATAAATGGGTGGGGTGGGGTTGTGACAAGTCCAGCTGCCATTTGATTAGAAATACCTGAGTTCGGAAGAGGCCTGGTTCTAGAGCACCTAACTCACACTGATCTCTTTTAGGTGCTCATCCGTCTCCCATTTCCATAGTGTCTGAGCCCCTCCCAGTACCCCTGGGACAAAGGGAGGTTCTACCTGCATTTCACAAATGGGGAACTGATGCACTAAGTGATTGGCCCAAGGTCAGCCTGTGGCAAAGCAGTGAATTGAGTCTCAGCCTGCCGGCTCACAGGCTAGTGCCCTAACCACCTCATGCCACAGAGGGCCCAGCAAAGCTTAGTGGCTCAGGCTTTGGCATCAGCCCCCCGCGGACAGGGTGCGGCATTCCGGGCTTCAGCCCCATACAGAGGGGCTTTGTCTTTCTGACCTGAGCTCCAGCAAGTCTAATGCCGGCACTGCTTGGAGGACCCCCTGAAACCTGCTTGCGGCCCCACCAGCGAGCCCCGGTTGAGGACCACTGTAATAGATGATGCTTTTTAAGGATCCTTCCCCCCAGGTTTCACGGCGTGTGGGATACATCCCACATCTCATCTCCACCCCTTCAAACAGCAGCTGTACACCAAACCAGCATACGGGTTCAGAGTGTTTCTTGCACGTGAAGAGGACTGGCAGAGGGAACCCTGTGTAATGCCAAAGGTTGCAGCTCTGAAGCCTGAACAGTCCAGTAAAACTTCAAACATTTCTGAAATATCAATTCATTGCAACAGCAGCTCAGACTCAAAATATCAAAGGAGCCAGCCAGCCAAATTCTGGCAAAAGATGGTTTAATGGTAGAAATTAAGCTGGCATGTCTCAGATGTTTGAAATCTTCGACATCCACATCTAATTGTCAATAAGTCTTGGGACACTGGGGAAATCCCAAAAGATGGGAAGAAAGCTAATGTAGTGCCAGTTTCTAAAAAGAGTCGGTGGGATGACCTGGATAATTATAGACTTGTAACCTGACATTGATCCCAGGCAAGATAGTGGAGCAGCTGACATGAGACTCAATTAATAAAGAATTAAAGGAGGGGAGGGGAGTAAAGTAATTCATGCAAATCAACATGATTTTTATTGAAAATAGATCCCATCAAACTACCTTTATATCTTTTTCGATCAGACTACAAATTTGGTTGATAAAGGTAATAGTGTTGATATACTATACTTAATAAAGCATAATTTTGCACAGTACAGTAATTCTGTAATGTGTCTTAGTACCATATGACATATTTATTAAAAAACTAGAAGGATATAAAATTAAAATGGCACACATTAAATTGATTAAAAACTGGCTAACTGATAGTTCTCAAAATGTGATAGTAAAAGGGGAATGTTCATCAAGCCAATGTGTTCACAACGGGGTCCTGCAGGGAATGGTTCTTGGCCCTATGCTATTTAATATTTTTACAATGACCTGGAAGAAAATAAAAATCTTCACTGATAAAGTTGGCAGATGACACCAATGTTGGGGAGTGGTAAATAATGAAGGGGGCAGATCATTGATTCAGAGAGATCTGGATCACTTGATCAACTTTGACAATTTTGAAGATTTTCCACATTTTAAAAATGGGAAATTATTTGAAACCAATCATTTCCCATGAAAAATTGTAGTTTTCTGATGAAAGAAGATAAGAACATAAGAACGGCCATACTGAGTCAGACCAATGGTCCATCTAGTCCAGCATCCTGTTTTCCAACAGTGGCCAAGACCAGGTGCCCCAGAGGAATGAACAGAACAGGTAACCATCAAGTGATCCATTCCCCGTTGCTCATTCCCAGCTTCTGACAAACAGACACCATCCCTGCCCCACAAAAGTATTTAGTCAAAAAGTTCCTGACCAGCTCTAGGTATTATGCTCCAGAGTATGCTAAAGAGATTTAGTCTTACTCTGCTGCTGCATGGAACACAATGAATAATGGACAACTAGATATTCCACTATTAAAGCAAAAAGTGACATATGACAAAATTGTCAAGAAGGAACATGCCACTATATTCCTGCAGAAAAAACTTGCTTAATGAGAATTTGGTTTTAAAACACGAATTTACATTCCCTGGAGCTCAGTCATGAATTCTTATGCTTTTTGCTGCTGGAGTCTAGTTGGGATGAAAATTTAACCCTCAGAATTTCGTTTTCCCCAAGGCAATTGGTGCTTCACTTTAATGTTGGTGTTCTTGTTAATGATGAAATTGTCTCTGCACCAAACAGAATGGGCAGGAGAGTATATTTCAGACTGGAGCTCAGTTGCATATTAGAGACCGTATCTATGCAAGAAGTTCCAAGATATTCAGAATGTCAAATTTGTCATAAGACAGTAGGAGAATGGGACACCTGTAGGCATTAGAAAAATATATATTCCATGTTCATTTGTTAGATTATTTGGTCATTTTGGGTTTTCTTACATGAATTTCAACTTTCTGATCCCCTTAACCGTACAACCGACAGAGTCCTGTGGCACCTTAAAGACTAACTAAAGTATTGAAGCATGCATCTGATGAAGTGGGTATTAGCCCACAAAAACTTATGCTTCAATACTTTTGTTAGTCTTTAAGGTGCTATAGGACTCTTTATCGCTTCTGAAGATCCAGACTAACACAGCTACCTCTCTGATTCTTAACCATACAAAACTACCACATCTCAGCAAATATTTGCATGATTATTTTCACTGCACTAAACCACAAGCCTTATTCACACTGAAATGTAGAATCATTTCCTTGGAGAATCTGTTTTTCCTGCTCCTTTTCTTATCTCAGTCCCTTCCTTCCTATCACATGCTTTCCAGTACTGGGCTTAAGGCAGAATCCATATAGGTTGGCATGTAATCATTAATAGTTTGTTTTAATGTATTTGCAAGGGCCAGTTAGTCACTGTTCTGTTAGGTTAATGATAGCAATTGCTCCAGCCCTCTTCCCAGAGTGTTTCCTTGTCCTTGTAGAGATACAATCACAAAGAAGAGGCCCTGAGCATGGACAGCAGCTAAACGACTTCCTTTCCACGGGATGGCAGGATGAGTTTGCAAAGTGCAGAATCCTTTGGAAATCTCAGTTCAAGCTACTGTGAGAACGAGCGCCCTAGAAATGCCAGCACATAATAAGTAAATACAACCAGCCTTGCCAATAGCTGTCAGTTACTGTAAGCAAGATTTAACTGTCAGCACAAGCCACTAGAGAGAGAGAGAGACAGACAGACTGGCCTGAGATGAAGACAAGGTGAAAGAGCATTAATGAGAGATTCAGCCCTCAGGGAAGTTGGCTTGTTTTTTAATTTCCACGGTTTAAGTGAAAACAAGAAAATGAAACAAATAACGATTCCCAAAGACTTCCCCTTTTCAGTGGCATGAGAAACATCATCAAGATTTCTTTTTTCTTTTATTTGTGTGCATCTCCTAAGGACATTTCCCTTTCAGAAGCTTTAAAAGATTCCTTCATCCCTAATCACACAGCATAAGGCATCCCACAAAACTGGTTTTATTAATGTCACGCTGAAAAATGTCAGCTATGTTTGTTAACCCACTCAAAGCATTAAACTCTGTTCACTGCATATTCAGCTTCAAAAATATTGTTTGTTTGCAGGCCATTTAGAGACATCTTAAGAGAGTCAACGAGCATCTTTCCTGCTGCGCTAAAAGAAGAAAAATGGCAAATCGCAGAAGGTCAAAACTCCCCCACCTCCCCAAAATGTGTTTTTTGGTTCTTCATTTAATTATTCAGCACACACACGCCAGAGAATGAGAAGGACGAGAGCGCAGAAATTGAATACAGGTAACCTTTAATACCAACAGAAATGTTTAATAAGGTTACATTAGGCCTTAAGGACTCCTTGACAGGATGTTAGCTTGGCCTTTTAATAATTTACATTGAAATTGCTTTGTAAGTAATTGTCTGGAGTTTGACAGTTTACCCCACAGTATTAAAAAATCCCTAGCCCCATATTAATAGTGTAGGCGAGAAATGGCCGAGTGTGAGACTAAAGTACCTGACAAGGAGAAATCCTTCTGAAATGAGCTTCAGATTAGCATCTTCAAAATGACAAACAGATGCTACCCCAGCGAACACACAGCTTTCTCTGCAGATGCCCCTGTGCCCAAGGTCTCTGAGCAGCTTGGCACTGGAGATGAGCCTACCACAAAACCCTGCACCACAGCATGGATTTGGATCGACAGTGCAAATGTTGCAGTTGGCCCCTGGAGAGGTATGTGATGGTGAAAAAGGCCGTCAGCATGAACTCAGGAACTGGCAAAAAGGCAGACAAAAAGGTGATCGATACCTAGAGTAGAACCTGTACTTTACAACCCCATTAGAGACTGTGGAGCTCATTAAATTGAACATCGCAAAACAACAATAGGTCTGGGGCACAAATAGCAATATGGTGCCGTGTCTAGCTTTCTCCTTGACCATCGAAGCATTGGAAAGCAATGTCCAGTGCACTGAAGGCATTGGAATGTGAGGGGGCGTTAACTTGGTCTTTCCGGATGTTACTTTTATTATGTGATTTTTTTTTTCTATTGGGAAAAATGTCTCATATAATTGGTCAGTCATAAGATTGGTGATTGTAGAACTCAGGTTCTCCTGTGGTTTGATTAGAAAGGTAAAGCGTTTATTGGTGATTTGTAAGCTTCCATGCAGCTTCTCCAACTGATGGGGGACCTAGAACAGGTACTCTGGCCCATGCTACACTGAACGTGTCACATGTAAACCTTGAGACGTGGTCTTCCAAAGTAATACAATAAAGGGGAGAGAAGCTGATACTTTCCACACAAAAAATTCATCTAGTTGAAAACTCATTTTTTTCTGGTCAAATATGGTTTCATTGGGATCTTTTTATCCAGCTCTAGCTGCAGTGTATAAATGAAAGGCATAATTTGTATTATATTGACTTACCAATGACAGCTCTATATGCGACTGTGAGATGGCATTTTTAGCTGCTTTCATAACCAGAGGAGAGGTACAGCTTAAAGCAAAACAAAAAAACAACAACCACTCTTTTGGTTTGGGGTATTTTTTTCTTTAAAAAAAATCCCCATTCTAAACTCTTAAATTGCTAATTACACTTCTTGGCCCTCCGTTGGCTTTTGATTAATGGTAAAGGACATTTACTCGATACAGTTTGCAAAGGAAACTGAGTGTTAACTCAGATCCTTGGGGATCAGCTAGCTAGAGCCTATTAGACAACTAGGCAGCATTATGATGCCATCAGAAATCTATACCGATTGATACGGCAGAATCAATTTTGCTTCACAAACAGGGTGAGACTCCTTTGCTGCTGTAGTTGTGCTACCTTTGCAGGACAGTCATTGCTACTTCATCTGTGGTCTGTGGCATTAGTGCCAATCCCAGCATTCACCAGCTGATGTTTTTTGTTATCGTTTGTTGAACAGATCAAGCGTGGCAGTGGCATTGGAATAGTGTGGATGCTGAAAGCAGTTTTTACTTGTTACCTCCTGGCCCCACCCATCTCTGTCCAGCCCCCCACCACATTCCGAAGAGCTGGGGCTGGGAACTGGGCCGTATCTCCGGGGGGGGAGGGGGGAAGAGGACTGGGACAGGGATAAGAGGATGTGGCTGGGCCACAGCTGGGGGTGGGCATTGGGCCAGGAGTGGAGCCCCGGGAGCAAGGCTGGCAGCCAGGACCAAAGCCCTGGCCCTGGGAGTGGGGCATGGGGACTGGATCTGTGCCCCAGGCCCGGGGCCAGCAGTTTGGTACAGCATATTTCATAAGAAATCCCCACCTGGCCACATGCATGTATGACAACAACACTGGTTGTTTCTTTCCTTTCTAAATGTATAAAGAAATGACATCACTGTATTGACTAGGAAATGACCTTTCTACCAGGTAAAGGCCTTGCTACCACTTTTAAAACAATTAAAGAACTGCTTACATTTTTTCTTTAAGTGTGATTCTGCTCTGAATAGTGACTATAAAAATGACCTATTCTTACTCAACAGATCTGCTTCTCATGTGTTCAGAAGTCAATCTGCTTACTTCAATGGCAAAATAACTCCTGCTAGCACTGCTGAGCCAACAGAGTGATAGGAGAGTGATCTGGAGTCTATGCTGGGTCAAAAATCCTCAGCAACACAGTTAAGTAGTTTCCAATTGCAGAGGTAAATTATATTCCCAGTTAGACCTGGCCATTGAAGATCTTGGCCTTGCAGAATCTGTGATACAGATGCATGAGCCACAAAGACTCAGATTGACAGCTAGATCTCATAATGACTTTGCAGGGCTGGCAAACTCAGCAGGATGGCTGATCATTTTTACTCATTATGGATGAAATTCACATGCGTGCAGCCCACAAAATAGAGCTTAGGTAGTGCACAGGCTTTGTGCTGACTCCCTGTGCACAGGTGAATTTCACCTAAACTGAGTAAGCCTGATATGGAACCAGTGTAGAGACCAGCACAGAGCCCCACAAGGCCAGTTTCTAGAGAAGAACCATCACACTTTAAATTCTATTTGTATAGCACCACTCTTCAAGTTCAGCAGGAAATGAAAGTACATATTGTAGGAGATCCACTCTTCTCCCATGTCACAAACAGGCAGGAGACTCTTCTATGGCTCCACACAGTGCTCTTTATTTACAGTGCAAGCCCCACAGTTCAGCTGAGTCCCAGCCCTCAACCTGGCTGGTCCCTGGAAGTAGTCAGCTCTTCCAGGCTCCTAGCCTCAGCTCTACTTCCCTGCTGTCTGTCTCTGTCCCTGTACCTTTCTCTCCGTCTCCGTCTCCTTCTTTCTCTCACTCCACACACCACCGCACCACACCCTGGGCTTCCTTCCTGGCAGGCTTTTATCCCTTGATGAGGCTGCCAGGTGCAACTCATAATGCTGAGCCCCCTGCAGCCCAGGTGGCTGATTAGCCTTCCCTTGAAGGGAGGTTTGCAGAGGTTTTACTCCCTCTTAAAGGGCCAGCAGGGCTGGCTCAGGCACTCCTGGCCAGCACCCTGCCACAATATGAAATACAGTGATGTATGCAGTCCACCTACAAAACATAACTGTGGCAACCCAAGTGGGAAAACATAGCAATCCTCTCCTTGGTGCCCATTTCTAAAGCACAGTCACACATTTCATAACCTATAGTGTTAGTTTCTGCTATTTAAAATTCTTCTATTTTTCCTCCCCTAATAAAGTATGTAAAGTGGTAGCCAATTTTCCTGGAATACCTTCCTCTTGTCCCTCTGTCCAGCTATTGCTAGCTGTGATACCATTCTATTCTTTAGGTCAGTCTTTCAGCTGTAAAATTGAGGTCTGAAAAGATTTATACACTGTCTCCAATAGATGGCAGGTCAGCGAGCCTGATATAAATAATAAAGATATTGCAATATTGCTTATCCAATGCTCCAGAATGACTCACACTGAGAACCAACACAAGTATGATACATTTTCCCATGGAGACGTTTAACCAGATAAATAAAAGCTTCAAAAACACAGTGGGATAAATTCTACTCTCACTTATATCAATGTAAATCCAGACTAACTCCACCGAAGTCATGTTTTCGCAGCGGTGAGCTAAGGTTGATGATTTTTGAATGGTGTTGTGTCTGTTACTGCCTGCCCTGCAAATTCTAAAAAGAAACTACAGTAGACTCTCGATTATCCAGGATGATAGGAAAAAAATTAATCCTGGTTAATAAAATCCTGGATAATCACCATCCATAGGAAATATGGGGGAGGGAGTTTGTTCACCAGCCACCCTGTGCGAGGGAGAGAGGGTGTTGGTTCACTGGCCGCCCTGCGCCCTGGAGGGTTTTGTTAGTTTGTTCTTGGGACTGCAACAAAGCCAGAGCCGGCCCTGCGAGTTATGCATATTTTTTTTGCCATCCTGGTTAATCCACATTCTGGTTAACCCAATTCTGGATAATCGAGAGTCTACTGTATCTAGGCAATCTACTGAGCACAGAGCTGGTTCTCTGCCCCGGGCAGTACATTCGGAGTGGTCAGTGACAATTCATTTTTGCCTAGCTTAGTGCACAAAGTTTGTTGCTATAGAACGGAGAGACTGCTATCTCAGCAGTAACTGGAGCCTGCAGACCCTCTGCTATGTTCTGCTAGAGAGGCAGCATGGTCCAGGGACAAAGCTACTGGACTGGACACCAAGAAACACGCATTCTATTGCCACTGGTCTGCTGTGTGAACTTGGGCATGTCTGTTTCCCTTGCTGTCTATTTAAATTATAACAGCTACAGGACAGGACTGTATGTGTGCATGGAAAGCTTAGCACAATGGGCCCCTGATCTTAGATGGGTCACTGAGTACTGCTGTCCCATGTCGATATTCCCACCCCGGTTTGCAATTTCCTTCAGCAGTCCCTGTGCTGACCAGTGGCTGGCCATTTACATTTCCAGCAGTGTTGTGATGTGGACATAAATCCACTCGATACTGGGCTGAGCACGTGCTAAACTAATTTGACTAGTGACACAGTCCAGAGCTACAAAACTAGCCCACTGAAGACCTGCATCTCCTTGCTCATTCCCACAGCACTTACCAATTAAATGAACTAAGAATTGGGTTCAATACAAATAATGGAGCGCAGCTACTTTAAACAGAATTTAAAATGAAATCATAAATTGTCATTTAATTGAAATTTAATTGTGGTCAATTCCAGTGATACTCCAGGTATTATTTGCCTAAAGAAAACTGGCTGAAATGTGAGACTCTATCAATGCTTGCTTTAAAGACATCACCATGTACATAAAATCACTCCCAAGGCACTGGAATAGTTTACCAAGGGAGAAAACTTGTTAGGGCTAATAGAGAAAAATAATATTTTTCCTTTGGGGTGTCCTGGGGAGGTTTTCTGTCCTAGGCTCTCTATTTCCCCGATGGGCTTTCTGAGTTTGAAATCTGAGTCTGTGCATTGAAATTGAGTCATTTGATTAATTGTCAAGTTTGATTTGCAATACAGTAAACCCTCGATTTAACGGACCTCGATTTAACGGACTTCGGATGCAATGGACAAAATTTCTGAGTAAGTCTGATGCATTCCTGATCCATTTCTGGCGGGCTGGCTGCTGGCTCCCGGCTGCCGCCCGGGTCCAGGCAGCGGGCGGGCGGGCTGCCGGCTCCCGGCTGCTGCCCGGGTCCAGGCAGCGGGCGGGCTGGCTGCCGGCTCCTGGCTGCCGCCCGGGTCCAGGCAGCAGGCAGGCTGCGGACCTGTCGCCCCGACCCTGTGGCAGGCGGGCTGCTGCTCCGACAGCTCATTTTAAAAAAATTATTAAATAACGGACTTTTTGATTTAACGGACACCCCCTCGCCCGAATTAGTCCGTTAAATGGAGGTTTTACTGTAAATGTCTTTTGTGATATTGCATACGTGCCTGTGTGGTGCAGAAGCAAATTGTGTCATGTTACTCCCCGCCAGTGGAGGAGCCTAAAGGGGAAAAACCTACCACCACCCTTGCTAACTCCTTTCACTCAAGTAGCTGAGGTTTGTACTTTGATGCTATAAATCCTATGTGCAATCCCCATTTATGACCCTACAACTCATTACAAAGGGATGGCTTATGCAGTGAATATAGTTAGAATTATTGCCAAAGAATCAACACTTGGCATTTCTGTAACTCCTTCCATCCTGAGAGACAGCAAAAAATGCTGTACAGACTATAGATCACTTCATTCACAAATGAAATGCAGCTAGCAATTTGACAGGGACAGAGTAAAAGCTCTTTCCCTTCTTGATACTTTCAGTGAGCCACCAGGTGCTCTTTGCGATGTTATTGAGAGAGCAGAGCTTGTTACATGACCTATACCAAGTAACAGCACTTCTACCTACACTCCCACTTCTGTCTTTAAAAGTAAAGATCACTTTTATAAAAAATACTATTACATGACATGTGCGGCCCACAGCCTCAAACAGCAGTTTGGAATGAAGATTTTCTTCAACGAAAATAGACAGCACTGTACATAGTCAATTTATTCCCCAAATGCTAACAGAACATTCATTGGTTCTAGCCTCTGCCGAAGAACATATATGTAGAGAATAGCAGATTTCCCCTACTGCATGAGTGACATAACCTGCAATTCTCAGTTCCCACCTTGAGGAACTTTACTATTTTGGTTGAGTTGCTTCTTGTTGATCTCAGGAAGAGAATCAAGAGCAAGGTCTTGCTTCTTGAGATTGAAGTCTGCAAACAGCCTGTTATGACCAGTTGTCTGCAAACTCCTGACCAGCTTGCATAGACTGGGTACACAGACATTTATCGGTGGTAGGCCCAGGAAGCTTTATACTCCTACTGGTGCAACAGGAAAACATGGAAGGGGAACCATAAAGCAACGAGTCAATTTTCAAACACATTTGCAATAGTTTCTGGTCATTTCATCAAACGGTTTGTTTTTGCAGGATATGCTTATTTACATTTCCAAGTGTGTTGACTCCCAACAGATTTGAACCATTTTTTCCAATTAGGAATGTCAGTTATAGTTCATTACTCTGTAAAGTAACTTGGCTATAAGGCACTGTATGGTTTTGTATAATTAACTTATTATACAGTCTTCTTAGGAAAAACTTGACTGTGCAAACAAAGATTAATCTCAGCTTGGAAATCTTTCTATTACATTGGCACTACTGTCATTGGCAGGACCCAGGTTGGGAATCCCAGGCTACCAGCACCACATCTGTTTTGTGATCAATTTACCTTCTGCGATGGGTGTTTGCTGACACTCCGTTGGCTCATGTGCTGTGGTCTCATAGGGATCTCAATGAGCACAATATAACGACTCTGGCAGAGCAGTTGTTTCATTCCTGTGAACACAAATAAAACATCCCGTGTGCCTCTACACCAGCCCCATTTTGAGGATTTAAACAGAGCCCAGGTTTTGTGTTGTCAGGAATTTAATCACACATGAAGGGACTAGTACTCCCGTCAGTACCCTCAGATTTATTAAGGCACTAATATGCTTCATAAAGTAATAATAATGCATTGCATTCATATCATGCCAGGATCACAAATCACTTTGCAGGGCACCTCCTCAGAACACAGGATTCTGGGAGTTCACGCCCTGTCTGCTCTCTCCGCTGGATTCCCATAGAATTTTGAATCAAGGTCAGAGAGGATAAGAGGACAAACAGAATCTGACAGAGCTGTGGTCACTTTCTTTAATGTTGTCACTGCTGGATGGTGCGCAGAGACTACAGCGATGAGTATGGAACAAGAACCTAGACAGAAAAGAATAGAATTGATTTCACCTGACAATACTCCTGCAGTACGGTAGGTAGGCATCACTGTCCCTCTATGGGAAGCTGAAGCACAGACATGTGGAGAGTTGCCAAGGGTGACAAAAAATTTGGGGTCTTGCTGAATATAGAAAACAGGTCTCCCAACTCCTAGTATGCCCTGGGAGAGCATACAATCTAAATAGACACAAGAGACAAAGTGTGGCAGGAAGGGTTGCACTAACTTTGAAGACAATAGTTTATGGGGGTGTAGCTGGAGGATGACTCTCCCCCTCCTTTTTCCCACTAAAAATCACGACATCTTTGCACAAACTAGCAGAGAGAGTGAGAGTTCGGACCCTGCTGGAACCAGCACACCTGTGAGTATCTGCTTATTTCCATGGGAACTGGCTCTATTAATTTCTCTTTGGATGCATTGTGTGAAATGGACCAATTCTAAATATCAATTAAATTCCCCAACACCCTAAGGCATCATGGGCTCGTGAGAGTCCATTCCAGGCTCAGGTATGCTGCTGCTCCCTCTTACAATTTTCTCTCCTTTAGATGTGTATCACACTTCCTGGTGCCTAAGTCAGCTTGGGACACATCTTACCAACTGGTTCCTCATTCACGTTCTGTTGCTCTCTGCTTTTTCTTCATACTGCAAGTAGCTTTTCCCAAGGGCTGAATGACTCTCTTAAAAGTGCCCTATTTCTGCAAGAAACACCTTAATTGCTGATATCTATAAAAGGCTCATTTCTGTAATTTAAAACCTGCTTTCAGCTGTTTCTGAGATGCTAATTTCTTTTCAGCAAATAAATGTTCTATCACTATTAATCCTGTCTAAATCCAGATCTATCTTTATTTCCTTGACAGGCCAGACTGCGATGCGGGCTATCAATCTGCTTAGGCTAGAAAGGGAAGATCCAAACTCAGGCATTTTCTTTCCCTCAAATATTTGAATCTAAAACATAAAAATATTTTAAATATTGAGTGTGCCAGGATAATTCAGGAGTCACTTCACTAAAGTCAATAGATTTCCCTCAGTACAAACTAAGAGTGAGACCCCCCATTTCTTATAGACTTGACAAAGCTTTGCTTTAACACTGTGGCACCATTAAGATAGTGGTTTCCATTGGTCTCCTGTCTGTCATGCAGATCCACAGCTCACAGGTCCTGTTTTACCAAATGGAGACCAGTAAATGTATTGATCTTTGAGGTAGCACCAGTGGAAGATAATATCCATCCTGGATGCTGAGAACTGGGCCCAGAATTCCCAGTGTGCACCTTATCAGCCAGTAAAATGGCATCTTGGATGAGAGTCTGATTTTGATACTTGGGCATGACAGACACTGCCTGGTTTCTGAGAGATCATTTTTTTGGTTATTGCAGAAGAACACTACAGACAAGACAATAAACAAGCAGCGAATAGCTACAGCGGGAAAAACAATTCCCTTCGCCTTTCAGACCCAACGGCAATCAATGAAGATAAAGTAAAAGAAATGAAAACACTATACAGGTAAATATAACGTGAACGTGCCCGAGGTATTGTGGGGAATCGGAAACACTGGAGGGCTCGATCCCATATGTCTCAAGGTCAAATTCTCTGCGGTGACACCAGCGGAGCTGCACCAATTTATACTCGCAGGAGATTTGGGATTTAGATTTAGAGATTTGGAAATGGGCCCAATCCAAACATTTCAGGACTTTAGGAGGGTCACAGCTGGATATAAATTTTGCAGCTGGCTGTATGGATACTTGGAATGAGTTAAACCAACACCCCACACATCTGGGCAGGAGTTTAGAAACTGGATCAGGTTCTGAGTTTTGCACCTGGATGATGGTTTAAGGAGAACCAACCCACCACCGAGGTACCAACCGAAGTGTGCAGTATTTAAAAGCATTCCCCTCCCCTCCAGCATTTTGACTTGTTTATCCATCTAGATGATTAGGGAAAAAAGGAGCGTGTAGACTACAGTATGGGGCAGAACTATTTAAGTGAATATTGTGAAAGCATATTCCTATACTAAAGTGCGATTTAAACAGGGCTTGAATTCTTATAGAGTATTTCCCAGAGCCACCCATGGCTCCCCACCTCAGCTGCTATAAAAGTTCAAGGGAGTTTGAAAATATTTATCAAAACTCTGCTTTGGACAGCTGTGGCTGAATTTAAGCCTTGGATTTAAGTGAGATGTACGCTTTTTGCCGACCTTGTGTACGTGGCTGAATATCACCCTAGGAGAGTCAATAATTCACTCTGATGTCTATGGCCCACCAGTAAGCAAAGCACAGAAATGATGATTAGGAATATATGGCAAAGCATGCTCGAGGACTCAAAGAGTCCTCTCTCTTTCTCTGAATCCAGGTCATCATAAAATATATCTCTTCTGACAGAGATTTCCCTTATTATAAAACCTTCCTTTTCCTCTTGGGCTAGCAAGTAATTTAAATTTTTTTTTGACTCTTTCATATTATTTTATTTGGTTTCCATTCAACATTTTTTCTTTCCCTAAAATCAGAGAGCCGCTCCTTGGTTTGTAATGCTAATCCCTTTCCACTGGGAAACAACCGCATATTCTCAGCTGTCACTCACTCACTCAGTCCCCAGAGCTCTCCGCCATCTCTTCTCTGCCTTACCCCACTGGAGTGACAGGACTATCTATAATTCAAGGGCTGATTGGATTAATTTCATTTTTGAGAGCTGGCAGCGATCCCATGTTAAGGGACAACCTTTCGCAGTACCTGTTGCTGGGTGAGATTTTTCCTCCACATGCCCAGCTAATAAGATGGCTGACACGCTAAAAAGTTTGGACAATGGGTCTGCAGCAGTTGGCCTCTCCTGACAACAGTATAGAAATTGCTCAGGTTCAACAGATACTGGTCTCTGTTATTGACTTCTCATTATTGACTGACAGGAGACTTGTTCTCTGCCTTCCTCGGTGCAGGTTGGTCAGGCAAAGCCTTATAAATCATCAGTGAATGATAGGGATTATTCTTCCTCTGATGGAATAAAACTGAACCTGATGCAGAAAGCTCACACAAGATGAGTCCTGCTCTTGTGTGGGGCATGGTGGTGAATTAGCCCTTTGTATGAGCTCTCTGTACTGGGCTGGATTTCAGTCGTGATGTAGAGATGTTTGAGACTTGAGTAGTGGCTTTAATTCAGCCATGCATGGACATATGGCACGTTAGGGGGGATAGCTCACTGAGCATTATAAAAGGCAAGACACAGAAGAGGTGAACTGGAGTGGTAGGTCAGTCAGTGGTTAGAAAGGGGACTGGGAATGCTGGATTCTACATCCAGTTCACCACTGACTGACTTACTGTGGAACTGTGACCAAGTCACTTTAACCTTGCTGAATCTCACACCAGCCATTCGAATAATGTGGGTAATAATAGAGGGCAGGCAGAGTTAATTGATGCTTATTAAGTGGTTTGAGATGCTCAGCTGAAAGCTGGTACAAAGCACCTTATTGGTCTTTTCAAATCATGTCTGCATTTTTCAGCCCATCAGTGGGTGTGTTGCATAAAAGACTGCATCATGTATTGTTTTTCCTTGTTTGAATTGTACAATAATCCAGGGGACATCAATTCAGCTCTAAGAGAAGCAAGCACAGCTCTTCTGAAGTCAACAGAGTGCTGAATTTGTCCTGTGGCATTTAAACAGCAGCTAAAGAGATCTCAGAGAGCAGAGAAAAGTGCAGAGAAGAATAAATCTGAAAGGAAATAAGGAAGGTAGGAGAGGACCTTTAAACATTTCCATTTCCTAGAATTTATGTCCTTCTGTTCAAACTGGCAATCATCTCGTAAGCAGCAGAAGTCATTACAACATCTGCCTTGTCTAACTGGTGCTTTTTTACATGGTAATGCCCAGCTTTGCGCTGCTTTACGAGTCTCTTGAGAGTTTAATGAGCAGGTTGAAGGCTCCTGCGTCAGCTCACGCTTTGGCACATTGCATATGTTGATCTGCTGTAGCTCATTCAGGAAACTGTATCCTTGATGGATCGCCCCGTGGACAGCAGGCATTCTTGAAGCCACTCATATTCCTAGGTAGAAGAGTCTCATCGGGGCCAATGAGATCTTCCTTCTCCCTCCCAACCTTGGACAAGTTCTTCTTCTTTTAGCATTCTGTGATCCTAAAACCACCCCATTGCTTTTGGAGCTTGGCTGTTGTCATTAGGTTAGCTTCCTATGCTTTGAGAATGGGGTGAACAAGGAACTGCTGTGTGGAACAGAAAAATGGTAACTTATACTCATCAAGGATAAATATAGGAAAAGGCTGGAATGAAACAATGGGACAATATAGGAAAAGGCCTGAAATGTTTTAATCCTTGGGCTTGGCATCGGCAGGGTTGAGAATTTTCCTGGTTACAAGTGATGGATTGAATGCATCCCTGTGAAGTTTGGTTTTGGTCTGGTTCCTCCAGCATGGCCAGAGTTCTATGGTTATGAACCATTCCAAGCTGTGTAGTCCCCCGTATATTAGGGATATATGAGAGGTCCTAACAGCCCACGTATTACAGACTTGGCTGAATGCTTCCTATTTTCATCAATGACTCCCCTCCTTTAACACTTGCTACTTTTTTTTTTTAGTTAGCCTCCCTTTTTCTGGAAAACTGACAGGTGGTTTTAAAGATAACGATTTCTGCTCAGTTGTGGCCAATTCCTTCCATGATTGACTGGGGGAAAAATCAGTGCTGTTTATATAAATGTATGCAGGGCTCAATTTTCAAATGCAGACATGTAAATTAGGAGATTCATGTCCGTCTCTGTGGGCTCAAATCAGTATTTAGGCAGCTAAAGTGGCCATAAGGATACTGAGGTGCAGGGCAGAGTTCTCAGCTGCAGAACCTATACGTACAATGAAGATAAAAATGCTTCCTTTGTCGGCCTTTTCCATTTCAACTGGAAGTTGTTTAGAGCAGGGACAGTCTTTTACTATCTGTATGTACAGCCCCTAGCACTATGTCACGGTCTCAGTTACACTGTCTACTTGCTATAGTAACAGAGCCAAAAAATATCACACCTGCATTGTGAAGAATGACTCCAAGCCTTACTCTTTTGCATTTACATAAACCACCAGGTTTGTCTCCAGCTCCCTTTCAGTCCATAGAGAGATAACTGAGTAAAAGTTCAACTGCTTATCTTGGTACAGCCACGTTCACTAGATTTGTTTTGGACAGAAGCCAAGATGTGTTGGGAGTGTGCAAGGTTAAACAGGTCAGAGGAATCCCCCAACGTTTCATCCATTACTTACAACTGAGGATACAGGTGGGAGCTTTTGATACTACAGAGGTTTCTCTCCCTCTCCCTGCACCCCCAGTTGATTCCTACCGATGGCAGATGACCTCCCGCAATCAGCTGTTTTGAGACGCGAGGAAGGCACTACCCCTGTAGTGCTGCCACTCCCCCTCCCCGTCCCCAACGATTCAACACAACAATGCAGTTTCCAATGCCAGCCGTGCAGTGGAGGCATCCCAGAAGGTGCGCCACAGCAGTGTATCTGCCATCTGCCTTCCCCCGGCTACCCTGAGGGGGCAGCTTCCGCCAGCTCCACACCCTCTGGCAGAGGAAGGGTTCTGGGACGTTTTATGCCGTCTTAGAGGATGCTCTGCTGCAAGGGATACAGAGCCCAGCCTCTGATGGGCATGGTGTGAACACAGCCCACCCTGTTTGATATCTCCTGGGATTGTCACCCTGGGGTTTGGGCCTGCCCCATTGCGTTCCTTCACACTGGACTCCATTAATCAGACTAAGGCGTCTAACTAGCTACTGGGCCCAGATGTTTCCCATTGTATGTTACAAATGTTAATTATCTTCTAATTACTTATTAGCAAGGGCTGGGCTGGCACAGATCACAACTGAAATGCAGCCAAGTCCGTTCTGAGCCTTGGATGGGAGTACACGGACTAACAGCTTCTTCTGGCAGGGAGTTTATTGGAAATTCTTATTATTCCCCCCTGCCTCCAAATATTTACCCAAGAATTATATGTGGCATAAAATGCCTTGACTAGTGCAGCAGCAATAGGTAATGCACGTACATCCTCACTGAGCAGCACAGCTCATTAATAGCTTCATTTCAGGAATGTGACCTTTCACAGCAAGCTGAGGACTAGCACATTATGGCTGCAGGGATAATGAATATGGAGACATTTTAAAATTAAAGCTCAGGTGGAGGAAAAAAGTGGTGGTGAAGTGGTATCATCTCGCACTCTCTCTTCTCCTGGTTTTTCTTTACGCCATACAATAGCTTCTTTCCCTAGCTACCACGGACAAGTTATTCTCCTTCTCGCGCAGGTCCAAGACGGCCATGGGAGAGGAAGCTGGAGTCGTTTTTATCTCTTGTCTCATCAACAAAATCATACATGAAGTTCCAGATGCTGACTCTTTGTTGCCAGCGATGGTGAGAGTTGAAGGAACAGATGGTGGTTTGATCTTCAGATCTCTGGTAGCGTTTGCAGGGGGGGAAGTTACAAAAGGCACAAGCTTGTGACTTGCAAGTTGAGCCCGTTTGCCGTGGACTCCTGGGGATGAAGGGGCAGTTCAGAACTGGCCTGATCCAAGCTTGCCAAGGCCCGGGAATCTCTCCTTTGGTTTTGGGTCAGCCTCCATATTGTTTTCAGAAAGACACTTTCTGAATTATTCCCATCCTTCGGGTCGTTGTTTCTTTGTTCAAGGACAGTTAGTTGTAACACTTCTCCAGCACACCCTGTCAGGCAGCGCTTAGGAAAGAGCATGCTCAAAGAGGAATCTGTTATTTGAACAGCGCCTCAATGTGACCGACAACATCGCCGGGTTTCCTGGTGCTGGAGTGAGGACACTCATTATCCCTCTCACAGATGGTTTCAGGTTTCTTGCCTCAGCAGGGGAAAGCATGTCTTGGGGTGTATTCCTCCTCTGCTCTCAGGCTGTCATGTCTCATGTGAAGCACCAGGCAAGCTCAGTGGGGCTGGGCTGAAGGATGGGGTCTGGAAAGGGAGGGAGGGAGTGTCACTGTTTTTGAAGGGTCCAAGCGCTAGACCTGGTGAAACATTTTCCCTTTTAGGATGATGGTGCGGGTTAGCGGCTGTTGCTAGAATGGAGGCAGGAGTGCTGTACCCCCTGCAAAAGGACCGTCACAGCTGAACAGGTCTCACTTGTTCATTAAGGCAAGACAAAGCCGGAGGTTCCTGTTGCTGACTCTTGGCGTATGTGCATCCCGCCCGATACTGCAGCCAAGTCCAAACGCTGGGTTACCATCTCTGCTAATTGGTTACATTCACTCTGACTGAGCAATCTGGCAGTCACAGCAACTGCAAGTTTATGGAGCCTTGGAAAAGCAGGCATCCTTCCTGACCGGTGAGTGATGGAGAGGGAACTGCTCTCCCTCTCAAGAGGAGCAGCCCCTCTGATTTCTCATAATGATGCTGTCATGAGGCCGACACAGTTTGGCTTCTCACGGTGGCTGATAGATACTTTATTGGGGCATCTGTCATTATTTGCAAAGATTAAAAACAGAAAACCTCAAGTGTTATTAAAACTAAAGGGCTTAGAGTTTATGCAGTTGGAGGCCAGTCTCTGTCTGGCAAATGGTAACATATTTCTTCTTGGCACTGAGATTTTATTGATTTCCATGTAATACACAGGGCTTTGTGCATTTAACTCCATCAAGTGAAGAAGACGGATTGGCACATGTTCACCTTCAGGCTAGTGATACGCAGAGTTTTATCCAAATAAGCATCAGTCTGCACCACTGCCTTGCCTAAGGATTCACTAGAAGTTCATGTTGTCAAACAACAGGCTATTGGGCATGCGGTCCTGCTGAAAGCGATGCAGAGGAAAATATAAATATTTGTTTCAGGCCGGCTATAATTTTCCCTGCTGAGATTAGAAATAAAAAGAGAAAGTCATCTTAGCTCTCCTTTGCGTGATGTTATTAATGAGAGCACCCTTCCGGCAAGGGTGCACTGCAGATTCTCAAGCTGAATGGATTCTTCACAGAGAAGAAGTATGAACAGACAGTGGAGTCTACAGGCCAGGCAATAGGAAGTATGCTAGGAGACGGTGTAAAGGGAATGTTCTACAGTGAGTGACAGCTGCCTCGTTAAGGGTCCCAGGCAGAGGAAATGATGTAACAGAGACACTGTATCGTATTGTCATTGTACTCAGCTCCATCAGCCCCTGCTGCCCAAGGTAGCATATAGTCTAAAGGTGCAAACACTGGAAATAACTCAGGCCGCACAGAGCATATGTTAGTAATGACGCTTAGCACTGATTCTTCAAACCACTTTACAGACATCCTTACCCGGGAAGTCAGAAAGGAAAGGTGGGCTGTGATAATAGGCAGGACACACACACTCAGTAACGCTGACCACTGGGGAGAGGAATTCCATGATTGCAAAGTCATTTGTCAGCCGCCGCCCCACAAGCACATGGAAAAGTTTTGGTTCAGATAATTTATGTATCTGTCTCATTCAAAATACATCTCCCAGGTAACTGCATTCCATCAAGGCTGCATCTACTTTCTTTCTAAACTGTTGTCTTGCCTGGGCTTCCACTTCTGTTGTCTATTCACTCTAACTTTAAACTGGAAGCCCCTCAGGGGAGGGACTTGCCTTACACTGTTTTGCCTGGAAAGCTCTGTGCTGACCCGTGGTACTGTATACATATCAGCTACAGTGCAGGGCATGAAGAGGAGCCAGCAAGCAAGGGAAAAGATTGCATACTAGCAACTCATATAATGAGTAGAAGGTTAAAAGTATTACCCTAGAGCTTCAGCAGTGACATGTGTGTGTTTAGAGTAAATTAGTACCTAGCATGGAAAGACCAAGATCATAACCACGTTCAGAACCCCTACCAATGAAAGAGGACAGGGGCCCAAACACTACCTGATTCTGGTTTTGCAGAAACAAAACCCACCCCAGTTTTTCTCACCTGCACAAAAATGCCGTCCATGTCTTCCCTGAGTCCCGAGGCCAGCCATACGTTTGCAAATCACTGACATATGCCTGTGGATTTTCTAGAAAGCTGTGCATTCTGGGAAGTTATGGAACAGCTGTATCTTCAGTGTCTGCCAAGGTATTTAACCATGGTATCAGTCAGATTCTGATCCTGCTTACACTTGGGTAAAGCAAAAGTAACTCCATGAAGGGCAACAGAGTTCCAAACTCTGTACTCCACGTGTGAGAGGAGACTCATACCCCTATATCTCTAAGCAATAAGGTGAATATGACAGAGTACAGAATAGAGCATTGCTAATATCATGGGTACTGATTCGCCTAACAATGGTGCACATCAATGATACTAAAATTAAGCATGTGCCTGATATTTGCAGGTTTGGGCCCATAAAGAATTTATATTTATGTTAACATGCTAGAGAGGCTATTGGTTTGTTTTGGTTTTTGCAAAGAACTGTTTTCCGTGAAATATTTTATTCTCCTCTCATGCAGAATGGCCGTTTAATCTCAATCTGACAGATACAAAAAAGTCAATGCAGTCTATGTTATTTGATGTTCTAAAATGTTTATAGCACAGTTTCTGTGTGCTGATATTTTTTCTAGCTACAGATAACTGTGGGCTTCAGTCTTTTGTAGTCTCCTTAATCTTCTAAAGTGCTACATAATTTAGATAAAAAGAGGTTTTGTACATTTCTGCCTTTAAAAAAATACTTTTAAGTCTTGGCTTCACTCAAGCAGCTGCTGAATCTTTTATGACAGTTGGAAGGTTTTCCAGCATTGATAGATGCCAATGAAATATACATGAAAAGGTTTGGCAACCCAAGATATTCAGATTAAGAATATTATTTCTTCATCCCATGTTCTCATTCCCTCTATTCCTTCAATAATTCTCTTTACTTTGAATGTTGCTATGTTTATTTTGGGCTATTGCTTGTGTGAGAGTTTAGGAAATACAAACTGAGGCTTCCTTATAGAACCAAAAGTTAGAGGCTATTCCCCTCTGATCTTTTTCAGTTCACGCTCAGAGACCTGTTAGTTTGCCTCAGTACTGACCTGCAAGCACTTCCTGTGACTCTAGACCTGGGCCACACACTGCTCTGTCAACGTATGTCATTCATTCTTGACTTGCAAGGCCTCCTGTCCTGCCAACCCTGGACTTCTCCTCGGCTGACTACCAGGCCCTCCAAATTGCAAACGAAGCTCCGTCATGCACTTAACTGAGCCTTACAAAGCTGGTTTCAGCTCTGACTTGTGCCATGGGTGAAACCAGGGAGAATGTGTGAATCCACTTTTCTAGCGGTTTCCAGATTGCCTGCTTTCCCAGAGTACTGTGTACAGTGACGTAAACCTCAAAAATTCCACTACATTCAGATTCTTCCCAGTCATTTCTCACTCTATTTTCTTTCCTAAAGGCGCAGAGTCGGAGGCTTATCCTCCCCGGATCAATTAACTTCTCCTTTGCCTGGACAGGGTGGTTAACAACTGTGGGGAGATTTGTGTTATCACTTATGATCATTTAGGGGAAAAATAGGAATTCTGATTGCTCTGAATAATTGCTGTTCTGACTGTCTCAGTATTGCCACCCCATTTCAAATCGAAGCTGCAAAAAATATGCTTCTCGTGTGCTTAAATGAAATAAATAAGCTGCCCTGAAATAACATCACCTCAAGAACAATTAACTGTCCGCTCCACCCCCACAAACCACATAACGAGGCCCAACGAGGGATTATCTTCCTCTCAGTCTTGCATATCACAATAAAAGAGGAAAGAAAGGGCTTAGAAAAAGTGTTCAGAGACTTAATTGGAGGGGGAGGGGGAAGCGTTATTGCCTAGCTGCTGATTTTAATGGAGGATTGCACAGATGGGAGTAGAAGAATCAAGCTGCCATGAAACTTCATTTGAAGCTCACTGAACATTTTGCATATTAAAAAAAAAAAGCCCCACTGGCAGCTAATCGAATAGTTGTTAAAAACAATATTCCTCTTTCCTGTTGTGTAGAATGTCATCCTCTCTCCCCCCCCCCTCCACAATCTTCTCCCATTTTCTTACCCTCCGGAGGCCCTTGTTTTTAATTGTTGTGATTAAATCTGTCATGGATTGTCTGTACAGTGGCAGCAAAACACGGCCTATATTCCCTTCTCCGAAGAGGGGCTGTAGCTCTGTAAAGGTAGCCCAGCTTAGGTTGGATACGTGGCGGGGAATCATGTGGGTTCATGGTCCTTCCAGCAACTTCGCCCCCTGCTTTGCCTCCTTTATCTTGATTCCTTTCTACTCTTCCTTAGGAAGGCCGGGGAAGAGTTTTTACTGCCAGCCTCACTAATACTTTTTAATGACAGCGTTGTTAAAGTCTTTGCGGGACAGGATGGTTCATAGAGTTGCCAATGCGACATAGAGTCTTTCCTCTCTGCTTCCAATCTCCTGTCATCCTAACTGCCCCCACTTAGCTCCTTGGCCCCCCCAGGCTGTCTCATCAAACAAGCGATAGTTCCAGTGGGGACGGAGACTGACCTACCATCTCCCCCTCCTGGATGTTTCCCCAAAGCTCGGGTAGAGAGGCGCTTGCCTTGCTTGTGCTTCTGTGCTCCCTGTCTTGAACATAAACCAAAGGCTCCATTTCCAGGATTGTCAGGCTGGGCCCTGGGCACTTTGGGGGCTCACCCAGAGCCGGAAGGGGTTCGTTCACCACCTGCCCTATCACCCCGGGTGCTCCTGTGCTGTGCAGCATTGGCTCAGAGTCCTGCCACCCGCAGCCTGCTTATCACACAAGGGCCTCCTGGCTTGTTACAGCCTGGATCTCCCCCCGCCGGCATCCTCTGCAGTGCTCAGCCCCTCACTGGAGCTCACACAGCACCCCAGCAAGCACAGAGAGGGGGAATTTTAAGCAGGATATAATTTCTGAAATAGGAATCTGCCATTTTATAGCACAGATTGAGAATGAGAGATGTTGAGGCCAAACTACCTCTAATGATCTCAAGGGCCAAACCTCACCATTTTATTGCAAGTTCCATGGTATTTGGAGCCTTTCTTAAAGCCTCAGCTCCTGGAGTCATGTTATTAATGACAATATTTCAGCTTTAATTTAAAATAAGTTCTAGCCTTCATAATTGAACAGAAAAAGTTTGAAACCATGAACCCTGATGACTACGACACCAGAAAGGAACCCAACCGTTATTTTATTTTTGGCTTAAAAATCTAGAGACTTCTTTTTAATCTCCTGTTTTTTTGTGGCCTGACTCATGAATTTTGAAAATGTGGGGTTGGCAATACTGTAGATGGCTAGCACCTCAGATTTGATGTTTCAGCCAAAAGATGTGCCTTTAGCATCAGGCTGGGGCACTGCCTCTCAAGGAGTGACGCCCAGCAAACCATCAAACGCACAGTCCTCTTTGGCTCGGCGGTCCCCTCACACCCAGCTCATCTCTCCTGGAGCCAGGCTGAGAAATTAGCAGTTCATACAAAGGCTGGTACATGACTGGGACCTGAGCTACATATCCCCAAAAGTGAGCGTGGAGAGCTGAGAATCCTTCCCTTGAGTCTGCAGAATTAGGTCTTAGTGGTTACTTACTTGAGATGCGAGGGGAAAAAACCCCTGAAACTGAATGATAAGCTCCCATTTCTCTGCAATTCTGACCCTAAATGTGCCAGTAAGAATTTATTTGCAAAATAAGCACCACCCAGGGAGCAGAGCAGGCTGTTCTTTAAATTTACTATCCTTGTTTTTCCACAGGTTCCCCAAGAGGAAAATTTGAAAGGCTTAAATTGTGGAAATGGCTTGTTTGGTGAAGTTACAGCCCTGAATGGAGACCATCTGTGATGTAGCACAGTTTCTGCCATCCAATATATCATCAAGCAGCCCATGGTGATAAATCCTTTCCCGTGCAGACTCGCTCTTAGAATCATCATCCAAATCCATTTATGATGTTAAACCGAGTCATGGCAGTTTAGGGTAGCATGTCTGGCTGCTTGGGACAATCCTGCTCCACTGCTGACTCCTGGCTGCCTCAGCTGAACCAGTACAGAAGTCTGGAAACAGAAGCAGTAGAGCATACACCTAGATGCAGTGTCTGTAGCAACCTGTTCAGGGGTGAAAGAAAATCCACCATCTTTAGAATTTTCATGAACAAATCTCTGGCGTGAACGTAGCAGGTTCCATATCCTCTGGGGCACAGTTTTCACTAACAGAACTTGCTCTCCTAAACATTAGGTACCAAAGATCTTCCTCTCTATGTAGCCATCTTCTCACCTTTCCTTCCCTCTCCATTCCACAATATAATCCAAACTATCGCCCATATAGGGCAATAAAATGTCAGTGCAGCAATATG
Organism: Sternotherus odoratus; assembly: GCA_032164245.1. Lineage (NCBI taxonomy): Eukaryota > Metazoa > Chordata > Testudines > Kinosternidae > Sternotherus > Sternotherus odoratus. The sequence continues at coordinate 1,820,077 of JAVMKO010000018.1, forward strand.
AAGAGTAGAGGTGAATTTGTGTGAGACTTTTCAAAGTTGTTAAGAGCCAAATGTTTGCCTAGACCATGAACTGAACACTGCTCCTGTCCAGATACGGGCATACACAGCTAGCCCTGGGAAAAAAACCTTCCTGGAAGATTTCCAAGTGGATTAATCAACTGGTAATTTATCACTTATGAAGTAATTACTGAACATTGCAGTGTCACTTCAGCCAAGGGAATATAAGTCTTCGCCCCTGGAGTAAATCGGCTGCCCTTCAGCTAACTTTAATATTTAATTTCAGGAATTGGTGACAACTCATCTTCTCGGAATACAAGGAAAGGCTCCTTCTTTTATCATGGAAAATATGGAGCCTTATTTGTTTCCAGTGCAAACAAGGCATCAGCATTCACCGCAGCACAGAGTCGCATCCAGTGGCAGGGGAATTGCGAAGAACCATGTGTAGTGGACAATGACAAGTTTGCCCCACAGCTCCTTCAGAGTGGCTTGTCATTGGATTGGGGACCAAGATGCAAAGGTTGCACTCAGATTATTATTATTACTGCAGGGCCCCCTTTGTGTTAGGTGCTGTACAAACAGAAGAAAAAGACAGTTCTCTGCCCCAGGAAGCTAGCCTTCCCCAAAGCGAACGGTGTTGGGCTATGGAAATTTAGTCTGGGCTCATCCCAATAGCTAATATCCCACCCTCTCCTTTCATTGGTAGGCCCTAGATATGGACTTTTACAGGATTGCCCCTCTCTTTATAGGTCTGCATGTCAATCCTTATCTATTTCTCCTCTAACCGTCCAGCAAAACTGTTCAAATCCAGGCTGTATATTCAAAGAGCTCAACGTTCCAAGAATTCTCCTACATTAGAAAACAGGTTTATAAATTCTCTTGGTATTTTTACTGATATGTTCTTCTTTTTCCTTTTATGCACCAGAGAGGGTAAATATTCTAGCTGTGGCAGCTGGGCCATATCATTAATAGTTTTAAAAAATATCATTCCCAAGTCCTTTATTTTAAAATCCCGCAGATTTTTAAGAGTGCGGTGTGGATAACTGTCCCTGAACAATGCTAGTCATTAAAATAAAACAAATTCAGTGGAAATAACAGGTTTGATTCCGAGACAACAGGCTTAATTCCAATCTCTCTTGCATCAAGGTGCCTCAGCTGAAGACAGCGAAGTTTTGCTGCTGCAAAATAGTTGGGAGAAGAGGGTAAAGCCATTAAAATCTGACGGAAAATACCATGAAAGCAAACTGCATTGTTTTGTTAGTCCCATTAGGGAGGGATTTACATTTTGAGAGCCAAACCAGAGCTTTGAACTGCCTAACAGGGACACTCCTCAAGCGCCAGACATAAGTGGCTGATTTGCAAAGCCAGGTCACCGAGTTATGCATTAGCACATCTCTTTATTATTATTTTACAAAGACAAATCAGGCCTGGAAAAAATGTATACTCTGGCATTAAACAGTAATGATCTGGATTGCTGAAGCTAAGTAGCACAGGAATAAGTAAATCTATATTGTAATGGCCCAGTGAGAAGCTGCTTACGGATGCAGCCTCTGAGAAAGAAGAGCCTGACGAGAACAATAATCTGTCATTATGTCAGTCCTGGGAACTAATGTGTTTGCTCAAAAGGCAACACAAGCATAAGACACTGAAGCTGTACATTTCCCAAAAGATCAGAGAACTGTCCTGAGCTCCAGACCATGCTGTCAAAGACCAAGAAAAATAACAAATGTGTTTCTATTAACTTCCCAGTCAGTCATTCAAAATTGCCTTCAACCACCCTGCTGGAAGGAAGCTCAGATGAGGGAATGACTAGTCTATGGAGCTATCATTATTGCTAGCCAAATCCTTCACGCTGTTTGAGGAGATGGCAAATCACTTGCTATGGTAGGCTGGTACCACAATGATGGCTGTGCTGCATCCAGGGCCGGCGACAGAAATTTGGGGCCCCCCCAGCCCAGCTGACACTTCCTCCCCCCCCAGCTGACAGCGGCCGCCCCCCCCCCCCAGCCCAGCCGCCCCCCCCCAGCTGACAGTGGCTGGCGGTAGCGCGGGATCCTACCGGAGCGCGAGCCACCCTTGCTGCCCCCCCCCCCCCCCCGCGCACACTTTCTCCCCCGGACTGCGCCGCTGCCGCCGGCCGGGCTCACTGCTCCTGCCGGGGCCAGGTGCGCTCGTCCGGAGGAGAACCGCGCCGCCTCCCCGCCCCTTCCCCGCTCTCCAGGCCCGGCGACAAGGGGGGGATGACTACGGGTACTGCTGTGTACCAGGGCCCCCCTAAAGTCCGGGGCCCGGTACAGCTCTACCCGTAGTACCCCCCTGTCGTCGGCCCTGGCTGCATCGTTAGTAGTTCACTGCCTGGCCTGATTCTGGGTGGATGAAATGAATCATTTATGTGCTGCCAGAGAAGCACACAACTTGATTAATCCTCTGCCGTGTCACAAATATGTGCAAGTCATGATTTCTGCAAAGCCAGGACCTGCTTGGGCCCACATCTCTCTGGGGCTATGTTAAATTCTTAATGGGGTCATTAAAATGGCAGCTTATTTGCTCCTGCCTGCCCTGAAGGCAGGAGACTAACTGGGAGTTTATTTTGGTGGCTTTTGCCGTGATGGATGGCACAAATGATACAGAATTGCCATTTGTCTCAAAGGTGCCAATACCTGAAACAGAAAAATGATGCCATATTGCAATAAAACCCCGATGAATACAATCCAGCGAACATCAAGCAATGCCGGAGGCACCGCAGTGACTGGCCTAAACGCAGCGGGCATATTTATTAACATGTAGGGTGATTTCACAGCGTCTGTTCAGGCAGGATAAAGGCCAGGGCGGGCTGCTCTCTGTCCTCTACTGAAGGCAGAGGGAGAGACTGCCCTCCCACTCCTTCTCTTTGGCTAGGGGCAGCAACACCCCTCTCTAGCTCCACTCCCCCTCTTCTTCGGCTCGTGCTGTTCCGACTTACTCCTCCCTTTACTATCTCAACAAACGGCTTTTGCAGCTACAACCAGCTTTGTTTCAGGTGCAACCTTGTGACTAAATGTCAGAATTTAAATATCTGTGAGGGGGTGCAGGGTTATTCCATAAAGAAAGCCAGGAACACTTCTTGGAAATCAAACCAGGGTTCCTTCTTTAACCCCAGGTCAGGGCTCTTGAAGGGGAAGTGGCTTTCGGAAGGGGAGACAGCTAGAAGGAGGGATAGGAAGCCTGGCTGGGATGGGTCCTTTCCTGTCTGTAAGCACAGTCCTGAATTTGGGACTGTGAGATTTCAGTAAAAACTAAAGGCAAACCTCGGAAAAGGTAAGTGTTTGTCTGTTGGAAAAAGGGGGGGGGGGGTGAGTGGAAATTATGCTTCGGCGTTGTTGTGTAGTAAGCAATTCTACCTTAATTGTAGTTTAGTAATTTCATCCAAATGAGTTAGTCTCCTTCAGGTGGATCCTTGTCAAATTCTTTTCTAGTCTTGGACATATGGCATACATAGTCCAGACTCCCAAAATCCAGTGCGGGCAGTTATCAGAGGTGTCATAGCAATGCTTCCCTATAGGAAACGCTGGATGCTTGATTCCCAAGGATGGTTGGATAATAGTAATACACAGAACCCACAAAACTGGCATCCTCCAGTCATATGTATACAGTCTCCTTTTGGGATGTTTTACTCATCGTGTTCTGAATGCAAAAAAAGGAAAGAGGAGGTGAAGACACTGCTTTCTGCTTGGTTTCTCAGGAAAAAGTTGGAAATGTTTTTTAAAAATATGTCTATTGCCTGATACCATAGCAACTAGTTCCAGAATGATGAATCCAAAAAGACAAACTTTCAAACAATCCCACAGATTGGGACTCTGCTTTTCTAAGTCCAGTGTTTCTGGATACGTTCACCTATTTTAAACCATTTCAGAATTTGTACCAGGATTTCTGAGTTTTTCTGCTATTTCTGTTGCAACCCCCCCTCCTCCCACCCACATGTATACTCCCTCCAAAGAAACCAAAAATAAGCAAAGAGAGCAGAAAGCAAAATGTCACAGCAGGTTTGATCCCATCATGATGAAATTCTAATTGCATCACTTGAGAAGTGTTGGGTTTGCATATTCATGTCCCCTCATTTCCTCTTTGGGGGCTAATAAGTTAATTAATATTATCTTCCTGCAGGTTCTGAAGAAGCTCTGCCTGAGTAATAGAAACCTTCAGTATAAGCAAGTGGTTATTAGAGCTAAATTACCTCTCCCCACAAAAAGAAAAAAGGTTTCTCTTGTTAGAAGACCAAGTAAAAACAGTTTCCACTAGAACTGTAGGCAGTTGTAGACACAGGAGAAAGGACCAGTGCAGGTCCTTGCAGTAGATTTTCTAGTGCTTTATGAAGAACAGTATAGTGTTTGCCAAATCTGCATTTTGATCTAAAATAAGGCTGGCCCCTGATAATGAGGGACAGTTGAAAGACCTCATGGAAACCTTACATCTAAAGAAGAATAGATTTTAAAAGCTAGCCCATGTGATCCAGGTGTGATTTAGTCACATCTCCCTGTCGAGAGAGAAGAGAATTACGTGCAGCTGTCACGGGGCTATGGTGTTCAGCTTTTCCCCAGTGCTCTGAGAACAGGTCCCCACAATGCTCAGTGCAGAAGAAATGTAATTAGGTTAGATGAGTGGCACCAGACCTGCAAGACTGCAGAACAGCCATGTGGGGAAATGTAATCCTACTCATTTGCATGGTGCAGAAAGTTGGCAGAATCAGAATTAAGTTATCAGAGCCTAGAGTGAATATCTGGTTGTCACAGGCAGTTTTATGCTACAATGTGTGCCATATAAAGTTACTTGGCAGGGCTCAGTGCTGGCTAAGGATCAAAGAATTAAGATAGCTTTTATTCTCTAGCGCTGCTGCAATCCCATCGGTTTGACATGCCCCAGAAAAGGTTAGTGCTGTCATCTGTTTTTCATGCCATGACACACAACTTTCATTTGTGTTAGTAAACTCATTATTTAACTGGTGTCTAGAGTGTGTGTTTGTGTGTAACACACACAGTTTGGGTTTCAGTCTCCTCTGACCGGGGTCAGTATGAATCAGGAATAGTTTCCTGAATCAGGAATATGAATCCGGAATAGCCTCTCTCTCTCCCCTTGCTAAGAGAATTAAAGGTGAATGTTTGGAAGCCCAAGAATACACACGGCCATTGGAGAAGTATTATTCCCCCCGCCCCCCTGGCTGGGTGGCAGATACAGAAATAGTGGTGTGATGTTAGCGAGAGGCCTGGTGCTCCAGTGACTAGGGCCACTGGAGTGGGAAATGCTGGTTCTGTTCCCTGCCATCCCATGCCCTTCTGTGGGACCTTGTGGAAGTAATTCACCTCTGGATGCCCCCTTCCTCTCCCACCCTTTCTCTGTTCACATCGTAAGCTCTCAGAGGTGGGGACTGCCTCTTAATATTGACTGTCAAATGGTGCCCTGATCTCAAGGCCCAACCCTAAGATAAATGGCACTTGCTGCATTTGCTTCATTCTGCCCCAGCTGCTATTGATGCGGGAAACGCCCGGGGATTAGCCCTGCCCACAAGAGCAGCCTGGGGCTTGTTAGGCCACCTTTGCCCCTGCCTTGCGTGGTGCGTGTGCAATGCTGCGGAACTCCAGGATCGGGTCCGCTGCTTTAATTTTTTTCAATAAAAGTGGAAAATCTGGGGTCACTCCGCTGAAGGCCCTGGAGCTGCACCAGTGCAGAGCGAGTGAGAAGAGCCCAAGTCAGACCCTGGGCCTCCTTTCTGGCGAGGCGTCGTAGAATGACTTTAGGTAGGAGTCTATCCTGGGAGCCAGACTGATACTGGCAGGCCGCCAAGTCTTCCTTACTAATTTTGTGGCTGTTCTATCAATTTGACTGCTTTCCACGGCTTAAAGAGAACCAAATAGCAGCTCCCCTGGCTGGAGCACTTGATGAATCTTATTATGCAGTGCTGTATGAATAGGTAGCAAATGGCTCAGGGGGTAGCAAGCTGACGTTAGAAATATTTAACCGAGGCAGACACATAACTGACACTCCCGCAGTCCAAGGCAGGGAATGTTTCTCATGAAGCTGACACCCGACTCCTTTCATTTGCATATAAATAAAAAAAGGAGAAAGAGTGAGAGAGACCAAAATTTGTAGACTTCAGAAATAGTCTCCCGTGTCACCACGGCCTTCATGCTGGGTCCAGTGGGTACGGATTTTTTTCATGTCTTTAACCTGCCTAACCACCTACCTAAGCTTACCCGCCTTTCCTTTGTCCCTGGGGCAATCTGTCCAGCTGCCAATGTGAATGTCCTTAATGAATGAGCTGGGGCAAGGCTGGCAGACAAAACCCAATATTATATTAGAAATACTGTGAAAGGATTGCGGCTGGGCCGGGGCGCCGGGAAATCCTGGCTTTGTTGAGAGTGGAGATTTCTGACAGCGCTTCATTGTGTGCTGCACTGATAAGAGGCCACTGATGCCAGCACTGGATTCCCAGGGCAGCGGATGGCTTCTTGTTGAAAAATACGCCCCTCTGGAGCGTGGAGGGGAGACTGAGTAATGGAGAGGAAGGGGAAAGGTTCCCTGCCAGGGACCCACATGCTCAAGTGGGATGCTCCTGACTGTTTCTGCTGTGGTGTCCAAATAGCTGCCCAACAGCCAGAAACATTCATAATATCAGAACAGTTCTATTGAAGGAACATTTCCCAGCGACCCCACCTTGCCAAAATCCCAGGCGGCTTTGAGGTTTGCGTCTAATCATAGAATCACCCCGGTCATGTTTCCATATCACAGAAGTCTGACGGCAGGAGCGATTTCACTGGTGTTTCACAGGGCAGAATCAGGCCCACCTTTGAAATACTGCAATTATTAATCCCTTACTCCGCCCGCTTACTTCAATCTACTTAAAAGGCCGTTCGTCCGAAGCAGCTACTGAAATCAATGGGTACCACTGAAAATCAGGTCACTTGTTTAGGTGCTAACATCCGGATTTTATGGTTGACAACTAACATCAGGCACCTAAGTGTGAAAATGTTGGTCTGTGACTTTAAACAAACATGTGGCTATTTTAAGCAGCACTGAAGATGTATCTGATTGTCTCAAAGCTTTGTTTCCCTTTTGCTCTGACTGTCTGGAGTGTTCCCGATATGTTCTAATATGTCAAGAGCTGTAATTATGTATATTGCTGTCTGTGGCAAATAAAGATTAAGTTGTCAAAAAAGATAAAGAGTCCTAGTTTAAGACTGCCGCCTGACGGTGAAAAGTCATTTAATGATGAGAACCGGCTCCCGTGTGGCAAAGAGTGAGCCAACGCTACCACGGTGTGAAACCAGAGAGGAACCGTGCCTGTTCTTTATAGTCACTGAAACCTTAACAGTGATCTCTTCTCAAAGCTGATTGTCCCTCTCCTTCCACCCTCTGGACAGTTCCAGAAGGAAGAACCCAAAGAGAGCAAGAGCGAGAGAGCACACCAAATTCCACTCTGCGCCTGACCCATCCCCAGTGCAGGTGATGTGGAACCAGGGTTCCAATGAAAACCTTTCCTGGCTGACCTACAGTGGGGAGGTGTAAAAGCAGGGTCTATAGGCTGTCTCCAGAGTGTGCATGACAATCCTTTGCTCTTCCAAAGCACCTGCCATCCAGAGATCTCAAATTGCAGTACAAACATTAAATGGATGGTTTGTACATGGTTAACTCGCCGCCAGCGCCAAGCGGTAATATGTCTGAGACGAGGGAAGCCTTTGCCGACTTTCTTTTAAGTCTCATTGATCTCAAGACTTATTTCTCGGGACTGGAAAGTGGCCAAGATGCAGCCATTATTTTCCCAATAGCCCAAGGGACGTACCAATAAATTACAGACAATTAGTTTAACTTGAATGGCGGGGAAATGTATTAGAGAGCGGCTTTGAGCAGGTGAGTGAAAAGAATCATGAGAAAGGCAAGAGAAAGGCGTCTGCCATCTCCTCAGTGTTTAATTCAGGTTTCTTCCAGCCCCCCCAACCAGAGGGCGGGCAGTGGGCAGTGGGAATGCAGACAGAGGGCTCCAGGTTTTTAGGTGTCTGAGCCTCAGTTGGGTCATTACCTTGAAGCCAACTGACAGAGACAGTCCAGTGGTGTTATAAGGGGAGATGTCCCCATTAATCCAGCTCATCAGATTATTAAAGGGACAGAGCTAGGCCCTGGCAGAGTTTAAAAATGGCTCAAGTTTTGGAACTGATTCGCATTTCCCACTTATCTCGGTGCAGCCCTAATCTCAGTTTACTAACCAGCCCCTCAGCTTGCGAATGGTTAACGGGGGCATCTAGCGGCCTCTGCTTTGCCTCTGACACTGATATGACTGTGACTTTGGTCCAAGCAGCTCCCATGTCTGCCTCCATCCCCACCTCACAGCAGGGCTGCCAGACTTAAACAATTATTGAACAGAATAATCGTCATCATGATTACGATTTCTACGAGGGCTGCGCTAAGAGGCACTAAGAGTGATCAGGGCCCTGTTGGGCCAGGTGCTGTATAGGTGCAGCGAAGGACAGCTCCTCCCCGAGAAGCTAACAATCGAAACAGATAAAACAAAGGAAGGAGAAAGAAAGCATTACAGTATTATCGCTGTTTTACTGGTGGGCCAGACAGGTTACATGACTAGCCCAAGGTCACAGAGGGAATCTGTGGCAGAGGAGGGAATTGAAGCACAATTTGCGACCAAAGACCATATTAGTATTATTGGTAATACTTGGTACATAACAGACATCAGATGGAATTTTTTCAAAGCATTTAAGGGACAAAGGAGTTAGACACTTGGGGACATAAGCGTCATTGAAAGCCAATGTGATTTAGGAGCCTTAATCCCTTTGGTGCTTTTAAAAAAACATACCCATTCACTAGTTCATCCACACAACATCCATACGTGGAAGCTTAAGAATCCACCATGGAAGATGCCTCTGAACATATAGCATCATTGTTCAAATGGCACCACAGTCTAACATGGGGGATGTCATAGTGTTCCTGGTGATGGGAGGCGATAGATGCTTTTAAGTGGATAAATCAAAGGGATTTGCAGCAGGTTTGGCAGGTAGCTGCACAAGCACCAGGTGAACATGACTGCCTTTTTGCAAAGACTAAAGAGCAAGTGATATAATTAACTGATACAGGATGTGATGCCTTTAAAACTTTATGATCAATTTCAATAATGGATGCTTGTATAAAAAGTGTTCAACTATTAAAGAACACAGTGATCTGCCATGGTGGCAGGGCTCCAAGACTCTCCCAGCATATCTGAAGGCTTTCGTTACAGATATCCCCATAAAGCGTGTGTGTAAGTGTGTTATCTCAGCAGGGATTCCAGTCTTACACCAAAACGCATTAGTAAATTACAGAAGGGAATGGGATCCAGGAAATGCTGCAGCTTGCAAAGCGGCTGCCAGCGAGCTACCTGTTCTGGGAGCAAACATGACCCTCCAGTGCAGTCCCTTTCCACCCTGAAACATGCATTAGAAAAGAAGGAAAAAATCAATAAATTGATTCCAGGGGGAAAATCAACAACCAACCAACCCAAGACTTTATTGTTACAAATGGGAGCCAGGGAGATTTGCATCTGGAGCTGCCCTTGCTCAGAGTGAAATGAGCTCTCTCTGTCCGTCCATCAGTGGCAGACTTGCATTCAGCTAGCTACTCCTCATCCTGAGCCACCGCAGACCATCACTGTTCAGCCTACTGCATCGATTTCTACTCATGTGACAAAGTCAGTGTTGTGCTTATTGTTACCGAATGCACCCTGAGCTCCTAGTGATCCAGCACCGCACAATTACAGCTTCAGCCCAAGCAAGCCATATACAGGCAGCATACTACTGACACTTAAAGGATTGTAAGGCACAGCTGCTCGTTTGCTCCAAGGAAGAGACAGCCTGACAGAGGCTCCAGGGCTGCTTCTGTCCCTGGAATCTCCTACTGTACGTACTGAGACATACAGATGTTGCTCATCAATGCTTAGAAATTAAAATAGTTTTTTATATGATAATGAACTATATAATCTTGCAGGTTTTTTTTTCCAAATAATAAAACAGCACAGTAGGCAGCCCTTTTACCAGCCCCAAGAAATAAAATGTTAAACCATGCAATCTATTTTAAAAACAAAAAGAAAGAAGATTATAAGCAAGTTTACTGCTGATGAAAACCACTAGAGAAATCAGCTAGACAAATGAAAAAACAAACCATAAAGCCCTAAACATTGGAAGAATGAAAGACTTGATTTCTCCTAGTAATCGTAGTTCTGGAGAAGCAAATAATGCAGAAATCTGCCACTAATGCACACACATCTATATATTGCTTTGAGATCCTTTTTTATGCACGTACGTGGTTTAAAAATAGAGCTAGTAAAAAAATGGATGAAACATTTCCTGTCAGAATTAGTTTCATTGACACCCAAACGTTTCTTGGAAATGTACCTGGCATTAGCTATTCTGGAGTGGCACTCTCATGTTTTTTCACTAAAATTATGGAAAGGTCTTAGTTTCATTGAGCGTGGAACAAAACGGATTTTGAAAACTTACAGATAAAAAAATTCACCTTATTTCCAGTCTGAATTTGATTAGTTTCACCTTCCAGTCATTGGATCATGTTAGATCTTTCTCTGCTAGACTGAAGAGCAAATGATCAAATATTTGTTAACCATGTAGATACTCAGAGACTGTAATCAAGTCACCCAAGTCAACTCTCTCTTTGCTAAGCTAAACTGATTGAGATCCCCGAGTCTATCACTATAAGGCAGGTTTTCTAATCATTTAGTCCTTCCTGTGGCTTTTCTCAGAACGCTCTTCAGTTTATCAACATCATTCTGGGTGCTAGAACTGGACACAGCTTTTCAGCAACCGTTGCATCAATGCCAAACGCAGAGGTAAAATAACATCTGTATTTCTGCTAGAGATTCCCCTGTTTATGCCTCCAAGGATTGCATTAGCCCTTTTGGTACAGTGTCATATTGGGATCTCATATTGATTATCTACCACGACCCCTCAAGCCACCCAACCTCATCAGTGACTGTACTTTCCGGCGACAAGTTGGAAATGATCCCTCCAGCTCCAGTGTAGCTGTACTCTGACAGGTGATAGGCCACATATGCCGTCCAAGGAAACACCCACTCACCCCCACAATCTTTCAGGAACGAGAGCTGTGTTTATTTTATTTTCCTTTCAAGCCCATTTTGCCTCTGCCAGTGGTGATCAGCCATGTTGTAAAACCCTGCTGAGCATCTTAATCCTTATTTAAAACCAATGTGTGCTTTATTTTAGAGTTTAATTTAATCAGCTTCTGTTTATGAAATTAGATAAGCCAGCAATTTAGCTCCCCTGGAGGGACCTCGACAGGGAGGGAGGACAGATCAGCCTCTTTTGCTGCAAAGTGGGTCTTAAACTAAAGCTTTGGGCCTGTGAGGGGCTGCGTGTGGATGGATCCTGCACCTGCACAGGGTCCTGCTGGATTTAAGGGGTGTCCCCTGCACAGAGACTCTTGCAGAGTCAGAGCCTATGGGATTTTATCCCTCCAGCCTACTTTGGCTCACTGTCATCACAAGACCAGCTTCCCCATAGTCTGTCTTGATAAATCTCTCTCTCTCTCTCTGCTCCTTCAGTTCCGTTCTGGCCTCAGGATACTGCACCGGGGCTCTGAGATGCATACACAGACCGCAAGGCAAGCAATGATATGTTCTGCATTCTCCAACGGATCTTAAATGCAAAAAAGAAGCTTACAAGAAGTGGAAGATTGGGCAAATGACCAGGGAGGAATATAAAAAATATTGCTCAGGCATGCAGGAGTTGCAGCTAGCAGGGGATGTTAAGGGTAACAAGAAGGGTTTCTTTAGGTATGTTAGCAACAAGAAAAAAGTCAAGGAAAGTGTGGGCCCCTTACTGAATGAGGGAGGCAACTTAGTGACAGAGGATGTGGAAAAAGCAAATGTACTCAATGCTTTTTTTGCCTCTGTCTTCACAAACAAGGTCAGCTCCCAGACTACTGCACTGGGCAGCACAGCATGGGGAAGAGGTAACCAGCCGTCTGTGGAAAAAGAAGTGGTTCAGGAATATTTAGAAAAGCTGGATGAGCACAAGTCCATGGGGCCGGATGTGCTGCATCCGAGGGTGCTAAAGGAGTTGGCTGATGTAATTGCAGAGCCATTGGCCATTATCTTTGAAAACTCATGGCGATCGGGGGAGGTCCTAGATGACTGGAGAAAGGCTAATGTAGTGCCCATCTTTAGAAAAGGGAAGAAGGAGGATCCAGGGAACTACAGGTGAGTCAGCCTCACCTCAGTGCCTGGAAAAATCATGGAGCAGGTCCTCAAAGAATCAATCCTGAAGCACTTAGAGGAGAGGAAAGTGATCAGGAACAGTCAGCATGGATTCACCAAGGGCAAATCATGCCTGACTAACCTAATTGCCTTCTACAATGAGATACCTGGCTCTGTGGATGAGGGGAAAGCAGTGGATGTAAAGCCTTGACTTTAGCAAAGCCTTTGATACGGTCTCCCACAATATTCTTGCCAGCAAGTTAAAGAAGTATGGGCTGGATGAATGGACCATAAGATGAATAGAAAGCTGGCTGGATCGTTGGGCTCAACGGGGAGTGATCAATGGCTCCATGTCTAGTTGGCAGCTGGTATCGAGCGGAGTGCCCCAAGGGTCGGTCCTGGGACCGGTTTTATTCAATATCTTTATCAATGATCTGGAGGATGGTTTGCAGATGACACTAAACTGGGAGGAGTGGTAGATACACTGGAGGGTAGGGATAGGATACAGAGGGACCTAGACAAATTAGAGGACTGGGCCAAAAGAAATTTGATGAGGTTCAACAAGGAGAAGTGCAGAATCCTTCACTTAGGACGGAAGAATCCCATGCACCGCTACAGACTAGGACCGAATGGCTAGACAGCAGTTCTGCAGAAAAGGACTTAGGGATTACAGTGGATGAGAAGCTGGATATGAGTAAACAGTGTGCCCTTGTTGCCAAGAAGGCTAATGGCATTTTGGGCTGTATAAGTAGGGGCATTGCCAGCAGATCGAGGGACGTGATTGTTCCCCTCTATTTGACATTGGTGAGGCCTCATCTGGAATACTGTGTCCAATTTTGGGGCCCACACTAAAAGAAGGATGTGGAAAAATTGGAAAGAGTCCATAGAAGGGCAACAAAAATGATTAGGGGCCTGGAGCACATGACTTATGAGGAGAGGCTGAGAGAACTGGGATTGTTTAGTCTACAGAAGAGAAGACTGAGGGGAGATTTGATAGCTGCTTTCAACTACCTGAAAGGGGGTTCTAAAGAGGATGGATCTAGACTGTTCTCAGTGGTAGCAGATGACAGAATAAGGAGTAATGGTCTCAAGTTGCAGTTGGGAAGGTTTAGATTGGATATTAGGAAAAACTTTTACACTAGGAGGGTGGTCAAGCATTGGAATGGGTTACCCAGGGAGGTGGTAGAATCACCTTCCTTAGAGGTTTTTAAGGTCAGGCTTGATAAAGCCCTGGCTGGAATGATTTAGTTGGGGATTGGTCCTGCTTTAAGCAGGGAGTTGGACTAGATGACCTCCAGAGGTCCCTTCCAACCCTAATATTCTATGATTCCAAGGTAGCATTTCTGTTTGATCTCACACTGGTCTTCTGCCCCAACTCCACCTGGCCAGATAGCTCAAATGTTGTGGGATTGGACAGCATCTCAAGGGGGCATCTGTCAGGAGTTTCCCCCTGCATGGAAGGGTAGTTTAGCCATTTTAAGTTGGGCTCTTCTTTAAAATGAATCAATCACCCTGGTGTAAAAAGGGGATTTTTAAACCATGCTTTGCTGCTGGACCAGTCGTGGTCTAGGGACTCAATTCACCTGTTTGCAATGGATGCACTGCAGTGTGTCTGATTTCTAAACCCTCCGCTCGAGATAATGTGGGCCAGACTGTCAAGAGAGAGAAAAGAGAGACAGGGACTATCTATTCTGTCCCTGTTGAAGAGCATACTGCGTGAAGAAGAAAGAAGAAATGGCTCACATACTAATAGCACAATTACGTTTTTTATGTCTTTGGGGAACACCAGTATATGCCCAGATGGAGACAGAATCAGCACTGTGGTCCAAAAAAATAATAAAGTAATACAAAAGCCAGACATGTGCATTTACTATAAAGCACAGTCTAATGAAAGTGATGTCAGCTCACACAATACTCTTTTGGATTCAAAATAGTTTGGGGATCATAATAGCTTTAGCTGAATTCCTGCTTGGCAGGTTGGCTGTTGTCATGCATATCTATTAGATGTCAACAGAACTGCTCTCTGAATGCTAAGATATCCTTCTCATGCTTCCATCTGTGGCTGCACCATTTGTCTTAGGGCTGATTTTATTTTCTGGAGCCCTGCGGTAACTGCGTAGTCATTCATTATGGCAGGGCCGGCATTGAGGAGATGGCTTGGAATCCAAAGTCACTTTCTAGGGAAACAATAATTATAGCTGTGGTTCCTGGTGCAAGGAGCGGGACTCAGCTGGAGTGCTGGCGTTCAGAGTAGGAAGGGTTGGACCTTGGTACTCCAAAAAGCCAGAGCACAGGCCCAGTAAGTTCTGTCTCAGAAGAAAAAGGTTAAAAAGATGGAAGGATCCAAGAACCTGACATATCCATATTGACTGGTTAGTGCTGGCTGAACTCTCCTGCTTTAAATGCCAGTCTGGTAAATTAGAAATGAGGGCGCACATGTGGGTCTATCCATTATTAATTGCCCACTTTTCAGATATGGAAATGTTTAGGAAGCGACTCCTTATGCCACTGAGACTTTAAATATTGATGCTGTAATGACAAATACAACCCGAAAACAAATAGTCAGTGTCTTTTGGGCACAGATACAACATGTGTTTGGCCGGAGCAGAGTATGAGAGGCTGATCCAGCTCAAGCTCCACAGATAGCTTCTAAATATTTCAGCCTCTCTCAAACGTGCTGCCTGCAACTACAGACTGGGGACACATGAAGAGACGCCAGTTTTACAAGCAGGTGTTTATCAACAGGGAGTCAGTACTAGACATTGTGTTCAGAGACTTTAAAGATGTAGAACATGATATATGCCCTGAGCATTTAAGCAGGAGAATAATTATTTTGATGCTTAAAGTTAAACGAATGCTTAAGTTTAATTAACACCATTTAAAAATAATAATAAATGTCTGCAGCATAACAACATCTAGGAGAAACAGAACTCGCGCAAAATAGGAGAACACTTTTTCAGTTTATCGAAAATGCATCTGTTGTGAGACTGTACAGGAAAGTCACTATTAATTCAACATCTCAGATAAAAATACCCCAGGCCCCAGGCCTCTCCCTGTTTTTAAACACAACCCTGAGATGGACGGATAAAAACGACCCAAATTCAACTTGGACTTTATTTGATTTGAAAAAGGGTGGTCTAGTGGTTAAGGTACTAGATGGGGACCCAGGTCTAGTGGTTAAGGTACTAGATGGGGACCCAGCTCCTGATGCTCTGTGTGACCCTGGGCAAATCACTTAATCTCCCTGAGCCTCTGGTCCCCATCTGTGAAATGGGATTAAAAAGCTTCTTTTCACCAGCATTGTGCCTATCGGGTCTCTTTAGAGTGTAAACTCTCTGGGGCAGGGACCGTCTCTTACCATGTGTATGCAGTGCCCAGCAGAGTAGAATCTTAATCTCAGTGGGGTGTTATAGGAAAACAGGTAATAAAGGATAACACCGATAATATTTAAGGAAGTGAGTTCCAGAATCAAAGCTCCTCCTCGAAGATAACTGTTCCTAGCTGAAAAATATCCAGGGACTCTCAGCCGGAGCATCCCAGATGTTTTCCATCGCCAGATCTATCACAAAGAGGGAGGCGGAAATCTCATGTGCACTGGACCCAAACCTAAAGGGCTTCAAAAGGACAAAACCAATGCCTTGGATTACACCTAGTTAATGCAGGTCCCAGAACACTGGCATAAACCACTGGTTTCTGCATGGGTGAGATACCAGACAGTCTACATAATAGGCTCTCCAAATTGATTGATAGAAAACTCATTGTGGCTGGAAGGATGAGATGCCACCCATGTGTCTTGGCACAGGTCACAAGAGAGGTGCGGGAGGGACCTGCTCCATGTGGCAATGAGGGTTCCCAGCTCTGCCAGGTTGAGACAGCGAATCCGCCTCTCCAAATGCGGGAGCCCCTCTGAGCCGCTGGGAGTCAGGATCATTGCTTTCCTGACACGTTCACACCTCCCACGTCAGGGTCTGCACCGGGGAGGTGGATTTCTTCATTTATGCTCACAGTTACAGTTGTGCTGGGGGAAAGCTGTGCAGAAAGCGATCCTACTTCTTGGTTTGAAGTTCTTGGGAGAGCATTTCTAGGTCTTCAGTCACATTTAATTACTTAGGCATGTCATGATTTACAAAAAAGGGGAAAAAATCTATTCTGCTTGGAGTAAAAGTCACACAGAGCTTTGAACCTTGACTTTGGGAGAGGTAAAACATCAGGCACTTCAGACACAGAGTTGAGGTTCTTAAAGGGACAAGCAAATTCTGAGTAACGTCCTCATTACTATTTAACTGGCGTGAAACTGCCCTTCTTTTAAAGAATGTAAAATGGCAAGTGAGCGATTAAAATTCCACACCTAGAGCTTATCCACAAGTTTAAACTGTTTTGCTCAAGTCTGCAGAGAACAATTTGCTTGTAGCAATTGTTCCCAGTCAAAAGACCATTGACAAGGAACTCGGAGGTCCCCTCAGGGTTCTCTCACGATTCAGGATAACAAGGTTCCAGGAGTACTTATAGCTGAATTATTAGGAGTTCTGGGAAAGTTTTGACTAGAGGGGAAGACAAAGTGCAGCTGAACATGCCAAAACCTCTGCTTTTGAGCGCAAGGTGCATTATCCAATGGACGATTATTATTAGGATGGGCTAGAAGGGATGGGATGATGAGGGAAAAGGATGTTGAATAAAATAGTACAGAATACTTTTATTATGGAAAGAATACAGTGTAGCAACTTCTGCAATTAATTCAGTGGGGAGGTACGACATTTTCCCACCATCCTAGTAGCTAAAAGCACTAATATGATCAACGGGCACAAAACAGAAGTTACTGCGAGATGTGCTGATAAAGACTGAGGGAAACACACTTCCTCACATGGGGTTCCCTCCCTTTTGTAGGCCCAGTTTGTGCCAGAGCCCAGGCAAAAATATTTCCCCTAATTCTCAGTGATTTTACTACCTATTGAGTCTGCTTCTACCCTCACTTATCCCAGCATAAATCAGAGTAAAGCACCTCTTTTGCCAATGGAACTGAGCTAATTTGCACCTTACATTTATTCTGATCAAGGCTAAATACTTCTTTCCTTCTTCACTTCTTGCTTTCCTTAGGCCTCATTTCTACACAGGTACAAGGCACTGCTGGAGGAGAGGGAAATTAATATTACTGAATATAGTCTGCAAATTTGATATAACTACACATACCTCAATAATTCTCAAGGGAATTTTACAGAGGAGTCACCATTGTCTCTGTTAATTTTAGAATTGGGTCATAAATCATCTGCACAAGGTTTAGAAAACCTCTCACTGACCTCTCCTAAATATTGTTGTTGAAAAGCACCCTGAACGCTGCTTGTTTTATCACAGAATCAGAGAGGTAGCCGTGTTAGTCTGGAATAGCAGAGGTAACAAAGAGTCCTGTGGCACCTTAAAGACTAACTAAAGTATTGAAGCATAAGCTTTCGTGGGCTAATACCCACTTCGTCGGATGCAAGCTTTGCATCCGACGAAGTGGGTATTAGCCCACGAAAGCTTATGCTCAATACTTTAGTTAGTCTTTAAGGTGCCACAGGACTCTTTGTTACCTCTGTTTTATCACAGTGTGTTACATGTCATGTTCTTCACAAATACTGTATTGCATTTAAATAAGTAAATGTTATCTGGGGCTGGAATGTGTTGGATGGTACTTTAGTCTGCAGTGCTTTAACACTAGGCAGTTGATCATTACTAATTCCTACGGCAATTATGGTAATAACAATAATCATGAAAAGCTCATTTGCTTTAATATGTGTATATAATATGCCTTTCCATATGAATCCACTCTGATTGAGAAGTGATTAATAAAACTCTACCATCCTAATGTCCTGGAAATATTGATTACTGGGGACAGGTATTCTCCATACAGGCAGTGTGACTTCCAAAGAGAGAAGGGAAGCTTGTATTTTCTTTCAGACACCATAGTTCAGACACCATTTTTTCACACAGCAGGAAATGGAAGGTAGGCACTGAACCTGATGTAACCAAGTTACGTCACTAACATCACATGGCATGCCGTGGGCATGCCTTATTGGATGCAGAGGAAAACTGGCTTACCTCTAGTGCAAACTATGGTACAGCTGATAGCATGGATGTTAGGCTAAAATACCACTTCCTTTATCAAAGATAGCTTTATCTTCTCAGCGTGTCATGTACATTTGCCTTTACAACTTCCTCAAGCACTTCATTAGAGAATTATTTTTTTAACAACTGAGTCTGGAAAGCAGGGAAGTCAAAGCTGGGATTCTGTTTAGCTGTGTAATATTCATTTCATGCTCTACAAGCAGTTACTATATTTAAATTGCAAATATTAGTTATGCTGTCAGACTTCAAGGGTGAATGTGATTTACTTATCCCAGCATGATTTGAGTTAAAATGTATAACTGGATTTCAGGCAGCTAAGTTATGTTTTATAAGAAATGGCGACTGTGTGTATATTAATAAAATTGCTCTCAATTGACTGTTTTTCATTTTAAGTGGTTTATCGTGGAAACAATTTTAATTCCTTAATAGACAGAGACATAGGAGGTGCCATTAACACTTTGTCTCACAAGGCAAACTTGAGAGGTACATGCTAATATGAGAACACTGTAATAAGATCTCATCTCTGTAGATTTCTACAGGTCACAGCCACATTATAGAGTCAGAACCACAAAATGTCTCTCTGTTGGTTGTGATGCAATAGGATTATGGTATTTGCAGATACATCTCTCTCTATTCTTCAATTTGTCATGGAAGTCACAACCTCCTGGCTCTATTTACAGCACTATTCAGAATTCTCTATCCCTGTTCCCAGACAAAGGCTTCGTTAAGGTTGAGAGTATGCATCGCCAACTCAAGGGTTAAACGCCAACCTCACATGAAAGTCATAGTTATCAAACACCAACAATTAGAAGCCCAGGAAATTCAGAGTAAAGGTTGAACTTAAGAGAGACATAAATGCACCATTAGGGGACCAAATCCCTCATCCTTTATGTAAGAGTTCGTTGGCAAAAGAGGGAAGCAATTTTTTCAAAAGATTTGTGAATAATTTTTCCTAATTTCTTTTCTTCAAAGCTGAAAAATTATCAGATCTACTGAGCTCAGCCCTGACAGACTCTGGGGGTGGGATCCTGGCCTGCTGAATTTAGTGGGAATTTCATCACTGGCTTTGATGGTTTCAGGATTTCTCCCTATGCTTGTATATGTGCACCCTGCTACCTACGTCCCTTTTGAGAGGCCGGGAAAAAGATGCTGCCACTGGCTCCCCATGCAGAAAATAGATTCCCAGTGAACTGTCTCTCTTCTGCAAGGGGCTGACGATCCTAGCAGAACATACTCCCTGCAGGAAGGAGGTCGGAGTCCTTAAATTAGTTCTTGGCACTAGAGCTCATCAACTCGTCCAAGAGACCCCATCCAAAGCTTAGAACAGGATCAGTGCTGCCTGTTGGCAGGGTGGGTTTTCTTTCTGTTTTGAGATACGACGAGGTCTAAAGGCATTGGAGGAGTTTTCAAAAGATGACCAATGCCCATTTTCTTCTGAGCCCCTCATTTAAAAGAAGTGACCTGTTCAGATCACTTATTTGGACCCAAACCTTTTTGGTACATACAGACCCTGCCTGCAGAATCTGACGCAGACATCACCCTTGTCTGAGGATGGGCATGTGAGCCCCTGTGCATGCGAGAGTTCATGTCCCAAATTCCAGGGTAATAATGGAAAGCAAGTCTCACTTTAACTTTGGAGAGGCTACTGCCTCTCCATACTCTCAGGGCAATTACTCTTCCCAGCAATGCTGATTAAATTTTAATTGCAAAGTTATTTATTAATGTGTTAATCAATGTTATCACTACCATGTAATTACCGTCCTCCAGATACATTTTTCATGGAAATCCCATGGTGTCCGGTTACACAAAGGGCTGGGTTGTGGTCTTATTTCCATGTGGTTGCATTTCATTCACCTGAGCAGGTGCACGAAGACACAGATCTACCATTCTTTTACTGTCCATGCCAAAATTCATTTGCTGATCAGAGGGCACAGTTGTGCTCTATGAAAACACAATCTATTACTTCTGAAGTATTTATGGCTTGGAAGTAAAATGCTAAATGATCCCTAATGGGGTTGGTGTGCCAGTCCTATCCAGCTGCAAAGCATACCTTTACTTACTGGGAATAAGATAGCACACTACTCCTGCCATGGTGCACAGGGTGTCCTGCTAGGATGACGCACGTATCTGATTGCCTGGGCCATTTCACTTGTTTCCTATTACTGCATGAAATGCTCTTTGAGGAAAAAGGGGGAGGATTTAAAATAAATGTCCCACCAACAAATCAGTGTCACTAAATGGTCTACAATTATTCAGTGATTTACGGGGAAGGAAAAGCTATTTCTATAGATGCCAGCACACGAGAGAGCAGCTTACTTTCTATTTGCATTGGTAAAGGCTTTTCCATTCAGCTACCATATTGTGCAGAAGGCCATGCAAGAGCACTATCACTGTTTTCCCCTTTCACTAAACAACAGTGGAGGGTAGAAGGGGTGAGGGGGGAACATAATGGAAGAGAAGAGACTTTGAACAGACACTGGTTTATTTTGCCCACGTCTATAGCAGCAAACTTTTTCTTTTTCATCTGAGTGTTTGCATTTCATTACCTTATTCTTCCCCCAGTTGGTCTTATTTAAAACATGCTGTGATAACAATAAGAGTACCCAAAAGGACAGGAAGGTAATTGGAAACTTGCTTTTGCTTTTCATTAACTCTCAGTACAAGGCACCCAGAAAGGAAAAGCATGCTTCTGAATGTCCTAGAGGAACATTACTCATGTGCATTACTAGCTAAAGGTTAGACTTTTCTCTGTAGGAGATCCCAGTAGAGATTTACCTGACACAAAACAGAAATGAGTGCATATTAGCTCAGTCTAAGAAGAACATCCCCTCAGACTGATTACATGTTCTGGTTAACACAACAGCATCCTTGACATTTTTCCCAAAGAAAAAAAGGGCATTTTTAAGCCACGGCCAAATGTATCCTGCACCCACAAAATAACAAAAACTCATCAGTCATTGCAACAGGTACATGGGAAAGCCCAGCTTTCGAAAGGTGTGTGAGACACTGAAGCTTCCTAAGGACTTGGCTACACTTGCAAGTTAGAGTGCATTAAAGCAGCCCCAGGCCCCCTAACTCACGACCCGTCCACACTGGCAAGGCACTTAGAGCACCTGGACTCTGCAGCTGGAGTGCCCAGTTTATACTTACAAGAGTAAATTCAACCATCCCTAAAATTAAAATAAATAAAAAAACATCTTTTCCCCCATTTCTTTCAACTATTATATTTTAACTAATTTTTGTGATTTAAAAATGCTAACAGTTTAATCGTCTTCCCAATTGTGTTAAAGTTCAAATGGAACATTTTTCAGTCTCAAGTTGAGACTGCCATTTGTATGTGCAGCCGAAAGGTTTTTAATTCACTCCACAGGAAACAATGAGCTCAGCTGATTAAATTTGAGCTGGTAATTTATTCAAAAATGTCAGTGCTTCAAGTAGTTGAGGGCCATGGAAGACGAAGTGGTGGTTTTTCAGTATTTGTGGCTGTTTTTGTGAAGTGACATTTACCTTGCAAACATGTTTAAAAGCAGTGTCCTATCGAGAGCTTTCCTCAAAGGACAAGTCAACATGAGGGACAGCTCCAAAGTAGACCTGAAGGAGGAACAGTTCACTGTGGCTTCTACCCAATGTCAGTTGGGGAAGTATGCAAGCGAATGAGATTCTGGGACTTTTGGATGTGAGTGGGTGGGGGTTTCTGCAGGACTGGGGGAGTTTTCCCATTACTGAGTAAACAGTTGGGCAATTGGAAAGACCAATCGAAAGGGGATTCAAGCAAATCAAGGTTGGCGAGAGCTGTGTGTGGACAGGATAGTCTTGTCTCTGAACATTTTGGAGGCACCAGAAGAAGTTTCTTTAAGTAACTAGCTTCATTGCAATGAAGTTCTGTTTAGCTTCCCACGTGACCTTTTCTGAGCCTCTATATTCCCCTCGACCCTCTTTTCAGTTCAGAGTGAAACACAGGGAGAAGATCTGTGGGAGAGGAAGGCTCTTTAATCCAGCAGACAAGGACATAAGAATAACCAATGGCTGGCATCTGAAGCTAGACAAATTCAGAGTAGCAATAATTTATTTTTAAGCTTTTTTTATTTTTATCAATTTAAATGTTCAGAGTTGTGGGAAATTAAGGGAGGGGAATCAATTATTTAATGACAGTAGATATTAAGATTTAAACAGTTAAAGCTTTATAACCATTAAAACACAAAAAATTATCAAACAATTCAAAGTAAGTACCCTTCAATCAAACCCTAATAAGTTCCCAAAGCAGCGTTTTTCTTACTTTGCCTATCGGTAAATGTTGATAATTATCTATGGAAATTTTTTTCCTTGGTGTGTGATTGTGTGCTGAAATTGACATTTACTGACATTTACCAGAAAGTTCGAGTCCTTCCACGCCCAGAAACAAGACACACCGTTTTAACAGTGTGGGTAAGTCAGTCACTGGAAGGAGTTGCCTAGAAATGTGATGGATTCTCCATCGCTTGGAGTCTTTCAATCAAGACTGAATGTCTTTCTAAATGATGCACTGTAGCTCGGCCAGACATTGAGGGGGCTTGCCGCAGGACTGTACGGGGTTTACTACAGGAATCATTAGCAGCAATTCTCTGGCCTGGATTATGTAGCAGGTCAAAGTATATGGCCATAAGGATCACTTGCCTGAGCAAACAATAGGTGCACTTTGGAGCTGTTGAATAAAATAGGCTTCCATGCCCAGAGCAGAGGCCTGGGTGTGGCATGGAGGTAACACAGCTTAGTTGCTGGTGGAACAAAATCCTTTAAGATACAAAGGAAGGCAGGCTCTACAACAAAAACTAAACTAAATTGAAAACCCAGCCCCCTCCTCCTGCAACTTTCACCTTAGCAAATTTGGTCTTCCTGGCTTCGCTGGAGTGCATGGATGATACTGGACATACAGTGAGATGGAGCTATTGCTTTTTCCATTTAGCCTTGGTACCTTTCAATTCCACACCGCTCTCCTGTCTTGTGTTCCTGAAGTCAGTGGGAAAAGTGGATCGTTGCTTGGTCTTTTGGTCATCTCTATGTATTTCAGATAGTCCCTAAGCAACTTTAGGGAGATCCTGCCTAAAGTGGTATAAGCTGCCTCCTTCTTGGGAGAAATATAAGTGTGGTCTCTTCGGATGGGGGAGATTTTACAGTGCACACTGGCATTATTGAACTAGTCTAATCCTTTCACAGCCAGAGTGTAGGAATCATTTTCCTGCATCTTCAACAAATTATCCTAAAATGGCCAATACACATGACCTACAAGCAGCGCCTAGGACTAAATAACACCAAGAAAAGCCTACATGCTTGCACATGTATTTTAATTGGAAAAAGCAAATCTGGAAGGATAGCTATAATAGTCAATTCCAGTATTTTGATTTGAAATATTTAAATTAGGCTTGAGAAATTGTATTACATATTGGAAACCTTTGAGCTATTTGCTTCATTAATCTTGTTACAACAGCTACATCAAAAACCTATTCAGACAAACAGTTGGAAATCTC
Organism: Sternotherus odoratus; assembly: GCA_032164245.1. Taxonomy (NCBI): domain Eukaryota; kingdom Metazoa; phylum Chordata; order Testudines; family Kinosternidae; genus Sternotherus; species Sternotherus odoratus. Next base: position 1,843,921 of record JAVMKO010000018.1, read on the forward strand.
TCGTGCATATCCTTCATTACTAAATGAGAAATGCACGCAAAATTCTCTTCCATTTTAAATTTTAGGAGAGCTAATTTAGCAGTATACATAAAATAATAATGAATGAAGGCTTTATTCCATAATAAACCTTCTCCCCAGGTTGTCTTAGTCATCCATCCTTACCCAGATGACAGGGTGTCACTTGGCTGTTAATGTATTCTACTTTAGCAGCTACTACAAATGATTGATACAGAATTCTCCCAGTACATTGAGGGTGCTCACACAAGCCTTACTTAGACACTTCCTCTGTGTGCCTATGTGTCAGTGCTTGAGGACTGAATGCACAAAGCCAACCTGTGTATAAATCTGTCTGTCACCAACCTTGATTCAAACCGCGCAGTAAACCAGGTTTAAAATAAACAGGCTATTTTGAAGATCAGCCTTTGAATGTACTTGTTGTTCTGTGTATGTAAACCTGTCTGCCTGAATTGTTCACTAATTAGTTACTGCAAGCCACCAGGAGGCCTACAGAGAGGAGAGAACTCTGTGATTAGGAGATTCTTCATATTATTCAATATCAGTCTGGACTTAATTTAAGGGTATCCCTGTTCCTTCAGGAGTTCTTAATAGAATTTATTTAAAATCATCTATTGTAAAATTCAAGGAAGCCTATCAACCTCTGTATTACATGCATTTCCATCCCACAGATTCTTCTCTAAAAAATAGATAACGTTTACTGTGATTCTCAAACAGGGGTTGGGACCCCAAAGTGGGGGTTGCAACCCCATTTTAATGGGGTCACCAGGGTCAACATTAGACTTGCTGGGGCCCAGGCTGAAGCCAAAGCCCGGGCCCTGCTCCCCAAGGCCGCCACGACTCTCCCCACATTCATGTAGTAATTTTTGTTGTCAGAAGGGGGTCGCGGTGCAATGAAGCTTGAGAGCCCTGCACTAAACTGTCCTTTCAAGCATATGGTGAGGGCCTACTCCAAGGACTGTTCTTTCACAAGTAGACAGTGAGCTTTCTTGTCCCCTTTGTTGACTTCTCTTTAAAAAGTAACAATCTGTTCAGTAAATGTTTTCAGAGTTCCCCATGCCAGACAGCCGCCCTGTTCACACCGTCTGCCTTGGCTCTGTCGTTTTCAAAAATATCCATCAACGTGACGTACCTTCTAACACGGATTTATTCTCAAAACTGGAACTATGTGGGGTTAACATGCAGGCGAAGATTCATATTCATTTGTGTGAGAATAAGCCAGGGCTGTTATCCTATTTATATGAAAGGTTCCTCAGTTGCTTAGAACTTCTAACTAGAGCACAAATTATTTTTCATATTCATACATAATATATCGTGCAAGTATGCTAAATGTTCAACACAGAACTCGCTATTCTGAAAATGAGCTGGTCAAATAATTTGCAAATATATTAATCAAATTTGGTGAATTTCAGGAGCTTTCTGAATAAAATACTGTACAGTATATTCACCTATTATTTTCTCTTCTCTGCTTTTGGTGTCTATCTTAAAATGCATTTGTTGGTTAAATGCATTACTTTGTCACAACTTTATTGCACAATAAAATGAATGCAGATGAAGAAATATTGTTTGGGGAATATAAAGAAAAGGTCAAAAACCAGTACAATGAAGATTCCAGTATTGTAAAGAAGCACTCTTCCATCACCAATAATGAGGGGTCTGTACAAGAGGGGAGGAATAACTGTTTTTAATAACCCTTTACTTAAAAATAAATGGAAAAGCAGCTAAACTACTTTTAAAAGGTGCAAAACCTTTTACATTCCTACTGATGCTTTACCAGCATATAACCATCAAATCAATTTATAAAAGAATTACATTGAACCTGCACTTTAGCAGCTTTCATGCTCAGTACATAAGTAACAATCTTTTAAAATCAAATTGGTTACAGATTTTTAAAATATTTTTAAGACTTTGCTGTGTAATGGAAAAGGGGAACTTTTGCAGAGAACAAACAGGGGTACCTTCATACCTTCATCTAATGCAGATGCAAAGTCACATTGTCTATATGTAAATCGATACAAGCACACCTGAAGTCGTTGTGTATTTATTCTACTCTCTAATATTTGTATAGAGACATGCTTGGCTGACAAACATACAAACTCATGTCTTGCAGTGAGCAGTCCCGATCTTGCTTCATAGCCAACGTATCTCAGTTGTGGTCTGAAGGCACCACTCCTACTCCAGAGTGGCTAGTTCATTGTCCACACTCTCTCCTGAGACTGCCAACAAGAAATATGTCCCACCTGTAATGATGATGCTTTGAGTCTTGGGAGTCATCTCTCCTTTAAGAAACTGGACCCAGAAAAGTGTTTCACAGAGTGTTTCACAGAGGCTGGCAAACATTTTCCCTCACTACTACAGTCTGGGGGCATTTCAAGTATCCTTGAGAACTGCCCTCTGTACCATATGCAGCCCCCTGAAACACGTAGCCTTTCTGGTTTTGGAATGTTTATTGTTTGAAGGTTGTCAGGGAATTCTGATCAAATAGACTCCAGTGGAGATCTTGAAAGAAGAATGAAAGTGAACGATTTTGAACTACAGCCCTTCCGGTAATATGAGTTGAAAAATTCAGAACAATTATGAGGTGGGACTCAGTGCAGAAGCCTGGACTGATGGGATATTAGCTTTCCTGCAATTCAGCATGGAAAATGACACTCAGAAAAGAACATTCTCTCTGAGTCCTTTCTGAGGACAAGTAAGTTACATCTGATGGTCACAATCAATGTGGAAAAACACGGTGTTTTCAATTTTGCATATTGAAAACAAAATGACCAGACCAGGGTTCAGAAGAAACCCCTCGGTGTCCACCATTGTCTTGCAGAACTTAGTTACAGTCTTTTGAAATAGGAGCAAACTGTGTAAGTACTGTAGTGAGCTGAGAATCCAACACGCAAATCAAATCCATGAACCGACTGTCATTCTCAGATTACTGAAAAATAAAGAGGAACCGGACTTCCTGCTGGCTAGCACCTTGCATGATCATTTCTGTCTGTGTACAATGTGTGGTAAATGTGGCCATTTTTATCTGGAAGTGTTTCATGTGCATTTGTTGAAGGTGCCAATAACTACAAGGCTGTGGAGAATTAAGCTGTGTTTCTCAAGAAGACTGGGGAACAGTTTGCACTCATCAGAAGAGCTGTCTGGGCTGGGGTCATCCAGTGTAATTTAGTATGCACACCCGACAATCTGATTTCCCACCTGCAAAATACTTTATTCAAGGATCAATATTGGGGGTAGTGTGACAATAGGACATAGCATGTGCAAATGTCCTACAATGGCTCCTTTCTGGGACGCTCTCTTTAGCATTGTGGAGTTTTCTCCAGAGACCAATTTAGACAATAAACCTAGCAGGAGGAGTACTAACCCTCTGAATAATCTAAATAGATGTGAGAAGAGATGGCTCTTGTGAACCAAACTGCCAACCACAGCACAGCTATGATGACAAACTGGATTAATACAAGTCCTAGTTTTAGAAATGGCAAAACGCTTTAAAAGAGAAGCAGGACGTTTATTTACCAGCAGAAAGTTAAATGCCAGGTGGGAAATGAGGCAAAGAGGCTAGCGTCCCCAGAGCCCTTACTCTGCACCAAAAAAGCACCAGGAAAGGAAACATCACAGTGCATCGAGATCATTCTTTCGCTCTGTCTTTTGGCTCCTTTTACTTCCCTCCTGCCCCCTTGCTATCAAGCAGTGGTGGAGCTGTATCCTCCCCACTGTATCCTCAGGCTTACTGAGCCCAGCACACACAGAGGATTCACATGACACGAATTGCTCAGTAAAAGGAATCCACTTATCAGCTGCTATTCTAGACACAGGCAATGATGTGATCATTGGGTTTCTAGCCGGACTCCCACCTTTCTCCTGCACATTAATCATCTAACCTGCTCCAAGCCTAGTTTTCATATTGCAGGCCCCATAAAGAAGGCTAGATTACACTATCACTTTAAGTTTGCTGACACGGAAAGGCAGCCAGGATTCATCAGCCACAGAGTTAGACTCTTTGCATTCAACGGCTGTCCTGAGCAACATTTGACAGCAAATACGCTCTGGGTGTTATCCAGACAAAAGCCATTGCTGCAGCTCCTGAGAGGGCTTTCCAAACCGCACTTAAGAATTTTTATGGGTTTGTGGTGACATTTCCATTTTATTTTGCTAATTATTATTGGGGAAATGGAGAGGCAATTCCAGATGTTAGCATTCCACAGTCTGGTGTAATCTATTCACAACTGTGAATCCTGAAAAACGAGGGGGGCATCCTGCAGTACCCCTGCCCCCCTCCCATGCAGATTAACCCTTTCAGGGGAATATTAGCTTTGGCTCCAGGGCCAGGATGCTGCACTTGCACCTTTTAATGGCCCCCAAAGGAGGTAATTATCCAAGAACAGGCACCCTTCCCTCCATTGTGCCTTAGGCCTGGTTTACACTAGGAACTTATGTCAGACCAGCTACGTCTCCCAGGGAGTGAAAAATCCACCCCCCGCAAGACATAGCTATACCAACCTAAACCCTGGTGCAGACCAGCGCTAGGTGAGTAGAAGAATTCTCTCGTCGCCCTAGCTACCTCCTCTCAGGGAGGTATTACTGATGTCAACGGGAGAACCCCTCCTGCCCCCATCAGTGTACGTAGTGTCTATACTGCAGCTACAGCAGCGCAGCTGCACCTCTGCTGTATTTTATATGTAGACGAGCCCTTAGACTCTGCCCCACTTGCTCCCAGCTCCCTGCCAATGTTAAACTGCATCATCAGTTTTAGCCTTAATTCTCCTTATGCAGGCAACACTCTGACTGTTGCCAACGGGGGAGGGCTAGGAAGTACAGCCCTGACTGACTGCAGAGCGTTCATCGCTGCCCGGTGATCTGTCCCGGAGCTTTGGCTTTTTTGTTCCCTTGTACCCCTGGTGGGGTGCAACTCCTTCACAGCTGGTCATTCAGCTCCTGCATTCACACATGTTCTGGGGGGTTAGGGAGAGTTGGGAATGGGAAGCCAAGAGCTTGGAATCCCATTGCAACAATACACCATTGTCCATTAAGCAAGGAAGGCCAATGAGATGGGTTTTTCTAGTCAGCAACTCTGCCCCGGCCCAACAAGGTATTGTCCTGAAGAACAGGCTAGGGCGGGCTCTGCTTCTGCCACTATGGCCCAGATGGTAAAAGTATGCAGGCATCGCTTTTACCAGGGTCTCAAAACCGAAGATGGCTAAGGCCCAGTTTACACAGAAAACTACGTCAGTCAAGGATGTGAAAAATCCATTCCCCTGAGAGGCATATTCAAGCCAACCTAAGTCCCTGTGTAGGCAGGGTTAGGTCAACGGAAGAAGCCATCTGCCAACTAAGCTGCTGCCTGTCAGGGAGGTGGGAGAATCCCTCCCGCCGGCGGAGGTGGCATCTACACTGAAGAGCCGCAGCAGCTGTACCGCTGTAGTGTTTGAAATGCAGACAAGCCCTGAGTCCCATTTTGAAAGGTGACAGGCAATTAGGAGTCTGAGTCTCACTGTGAGCCCATGGGAGTTAGACTCCTACGTTGTTTTTGAATACAAGACATAGGCTTTGCAATGCTGAGAGGCGCAGTGCCTAAAACCGCTTTAAAAATTGGGGCCAACAAGAGTGAAACCCACAACTCTGTGACAAAACGATGGAAAGTGAAGGATGGTGTTGTGCCATAAATGTATGATGGATGCTAGCATTTAATCAGCCTAGAATAAAAGCCAACTACAAAATCCTATGGCTGGCCACAGAACAGATGACATTGCAAAGCACAATATAGAATATCAATCAGACCTGGCTGAAATTTTTCTTTTGGATTTAGTTTTAATGAAAAATGGCCTTTTCTAAAAACTGTATTCCTCCCTCCCCCAACACAAGTGAACATTTTGACATTTTAAAATTTTTGATATCTCTTCCTCCCCCGCTCCCCTTTGTGGCTTTTTGCCACCAAATAAAAGAGAATGAATAGCTTCCAGGACTTTCATTTTTCTTTCTTTCTTCTCCTAATTTTTCCTTTTGACACCCTGTAACTTTCATAAACTTCCTCAATTTTTGAAATGTCAGAAAGTAGAAGAAGGTGGGAGGGGGAGAGGAAGAAAGAAACAATAAAACCCAAACCCATGCGTCATTCGTTCTTTAGCAATCAATGGAGGGAAAAGGGGGGGGGGAGAGGGGGGGGGCAAAGGAGGAAAACGAAAAACAAATGAAATATTGAAATTTAGAAATAAAGGTTTCAATGTTTTCAATTTCAAATTTTACATTTTTGTAAACTTTTCAAACAAAAGAACATTTCTGATCTGGAATAAAATTGTCAGAGAAACTGTTTTTCCTTTTTAAAAATATTTGTTTATTATTATCGATGCTGTGAAGCAAGAAAGGGATGTTTCACACCCAGGACTAAGGAAATGCTTTTGGGAACCAACATTCTATTTAGGACTAAACTTGCTCTAGTTCCTCAGCATTGCCTACATACAACCATACAGTGAAAGACAATGTGACCCCCCTGAAACTCCCTTTTGGGTCAGGACCCCTGTCATGAGTGTGAAGTGCCTTGAAGTGCTGTTTTAGCTGTTGGGGGTTAACTGAAGGAGGGGGGGTGACGTCAGAGTAGCCCGCCAGGAAGTCAGTTCAGTTCATCCCGGAGCTTTGGGCTAGCTCGACCTCTTTTCCAGCTATGGAAGCTCTTCTCCCCTCCCCCAGCTTTGGGAGAGATGGAGCAACCTTCTATTTCTAAGATTAGACTATCTGTAAGTAGCATTTTGATCTCATACATTTTGTACCTGATTTAGAGTGTCACTAACCTTCCAGGGGGTAAAATCTTGAGGGAGGGATTAGAAAGCTTTATATCTGTGAAGTTGTATTGTAAGTTTTCTCTTTTATTTATTAAACCTTTTTGTTATAAAAAGCGTTTGGTTATTCCCTTAAAGTTGTCCTAGCTTTGGATTTGACCCAGTTCCCGGGTAAGGGGTGGGTGGGTCTGTGTATCTGAGTTTCTCTCCTAAGAGCAGGGAGGAGTGGCTGGTGCTCAGAGTCTGTGTCCTCATCTCTCCCGGTACAGGAGGGAGAGGGGGAGAGGTGAAGCAGTGTCTAAGGGTCCCGATCTCTCAGGGAGAAGGAAGGGGAGTTTGGGGTGTTTGTGTGCCCCCCTCCAGGATCTTGGAGATTCACATGAATGGTGGCAGCGTGGTCCCCATTTCCCAACTGGTAGAGTGTGGGTTTTGGGGGAAAAAAGACTTAACTTAGGCTGGGGAAGCAGCTTATAGTTAAGGGGCCATAGGAGAGACCCCCTCTGTTACCCCAGTGTCTCAGAGGGAGGAGGTTTTCTCTCCACAACCCCATATCTGAGAAACACTGGTCTCCCCTGTGGTGTCTGCATAGTATAAGGTAAAACACAAAAAAGACCAGATTTCACGGAGGGAGACCAGATTTTATGCTGCATTTTTTCATGGTGGTGAATTTAGTAGGGCTGTAGCTATGGTCCATTCTGTCTGTCTTCCAGGTCACTATATTTTTATTTTTCAGTATTTTCTTATGTTTGGAGAAATAACAGAAGAACACAAAGGGAAAAAATCCTGGCTAATGAGTGGCTGAAAACAGTTGTGTGATATTTGTATAAGAGCCAAATTCTGCTCCTGTGTAAATCCAGAATAACCTCACTGAAGGCAATGGACTTACATGAACCTTACTCCTGTATAAATGAGGGCAGAATTTAGCCACAAGATTCTATAGTTTCCTTCCTTGCAGGCCTGGAGGAATATCAACTGCTCCCATTGAACATGCAAATTATGTCTTCTAACTGGTTCCTGCTATGTTAAAGGACAACTATTATTAATAATGTCTGATGGGCCAATTATACTGTATCTTCAAATAAGATCATTATAAATTGCAGCACTGAGTTGCTTTCTTTGCCCTTGAAGTTGAATAATAGATGTTCTGGATCTCCAAGTACATGTACCTTTTAGGTGTTCATTGCAAAGAGAGAACAGGTACATTTTTTGAATTCATGGCCATAAGGGAGACATCTGCAGATATTTCAGATGAAAATACTGGGATTGTATATAGCAATACAATATGTATTGAGATTCAGAGACTGCGTTGTGCCCACTGGCAGCGGGCACAGGTGTGCATATGGGTTCCAGGGATCCCGTTGGTCTAATCAATACACATACCAGGTTGTCAAAGAATGTCATGTGATCTCTCTAATGAAAGCTTGCTTCACACTGTCATCACTGTGAGATGTATGTACAGAAAATATGTGAGGAGTTATGCATATATGTTGAAAAATATGTCCACTAGGCCTGGGAGTTAAGGCAGGTCACATAAAGGTGATCCACATACTCCTGCTAGATATTTATCACTCTCTGACTGGCCATGTGCACATTGAGTATTGCAGAGTTCACAATGGACATCCATTTACAGTCTGAGCTAATTGTGGGGTTACAGGAAAAATACAAAAACAGCTGGAGTTTCCAGCTAACAAGAAAAGCCTCTGAAACTTTTGGGACTGTATCTAGGGTGCACAGGGACTGCCAGATATCCTTCACCTAGGAATTAAACTGGCAGTAGGTTTGCTTCATGGAAAAGGGATCTCAGCCAAGCTGAAAAGAACTTTAGGTGAAACAAACTTTCTTTAGCCAGGAGGATAACTTACTAGTTAAGTTTAGGTCCTAGCAAGCATGTTATGATTTTATTTTAAATGTAACCATTTGTCTCCACCGAAGCTACTTGCTTCTTCTCAAATCTTTGTTAAATAAACTTCATCTTGGTTTTCACTCTAAACATATCTAAATGCTGTGTGTAAGTGGAAGTGGCGTTACAAGGTTGTAACAGTAAGTTGGGGTATATTGTTCATTAGGGAACAGTGAATCTGGAAATTCTGTGAGTATCCAGTGGAGCAGGGTCTGGACACAGAGGCTCAGGGGTTGGAGTGTGCCTATGGCTAACTTGTAAAGAGACAGCAAGGCTTGGAGGGTAGTGCTTGTGCTGCCAGTAGCCAATAGGATCATGGAGTTGACCCTGGGAAGGCACGGATGATGCTCACTCACACTAAGGGCAAATGGTAGTGAGGTATCTCCACACCCTGGGTACCTCAGGGGAGTGTCACACATGCGCTGACCATTTATTTTAGTGAGAAACAAGATGTATTCTTTCTTAAGGTAATTATTGAATTCAACTTCTCCTGGGCAACAATTGTCTCTCGGGCTAATAACTTCTAATATTCAATTTAACAGAAGCCAGTGCCTCTTTGGTGGCTAAAAGCAGAGCTGGGCAAAATGCTGAGAATTAAATTAAAAACGGTTACAGTTTAAGTGGTTTTGGATTCCACTTTTTTAGTGAGACTCACTAAAAACTTAAGACTTTTCATAATAAATTCTAAAATACATTATACATTTTTCTCTCAAAATGTACCATTTCAATCAAAACTGAGCCAGTTTTGATCCATGAAAAAAACCTTTTTGGTAAAAAAATTTTTTTAGTGGGATTTATAGGATAACTAGGTCCATTTTGAGCAGTGGCAGCTTTGTAAAGAGGAACCGGTTATATTAATGCTTTTGATATCAAAACCCCATTTCTTGAAATTGTGCATAAAAATTAAATTTCTTGGACATGAATACTCTGGATATTATGACATTGTGAACATTCCCATTAAAAAAAAATCACACTTCTGTAGTATGCCTAGCCATACATAATATTTAACTATTGGAGCATCACCATTTTCTGCTGCAGCATTTATTCACTCGTAAAGACTGCAGCTCCAGATGAACTCATATAGTTTGCATCCTTTTGGGCATAAAAATTCTCTCTTCTAGCTTTTAGTTCTTGGACTCTAAGTACATACCCTTAAACAGTGCAATTCATACAGTACTTTAAACTGCATCATATTGACTTCAATAGGAGTTTTATAACTGATTTTATTTGGCACAGAATATCTGCAGAATCATGGTGCCTGGAAGTCAAAAAAGATGTCAGGGATATACACTTTCATCCACTTCTGCTACCCTGTAGAAATGAAACATCTTGCGAGCTTTGAAAGAAGCAACCACCATACAAATGATTAACAACAGGGCCTATTTATATGTAAAGAGCAATGTATGTTTTATTCTCTCTCTGGAGTGTAATATTATTCCTGTTATTGTTTTAAATTGTCTTACCCTTCATGGCTTTGGGGACAAAAAAAGAGCATAATAATAATTTGGAAACATTTATTCAGATACAACCCCTACCATTAAAATTTACAATTAAAATGTTACGACTCCTTTTATTGAACTTTAATTCCTATCTCATCAGCCCAGATTGGTTAGGAGCTTTTAGATATTCTTTTTTGTCATTATTGGCTATGTGAAATGCATTGGTGGTTTTCTCCGGTCCCTAGCTGGTCACACAGCTGTTACCACTCCTGGAACTAATTGATACTTTTCTTCCCAGTCTCTGCATGGTGATTTAACTCCCCCTCTTGATCTTACATGAGGTATCTTCAAGTCACATGCCCACCATGGGATCTCAGTGATGACTTATGCCACAGCAAAGAAGTGTCAGAGAACCATGACTGCCACCTGCCCAGTCCCCTCTGCTGCAAGTCAACTATATGCAGTCAGGTAACACGGCTACCTCTCTGATATATGCAGTCAGTGTCTGGTGAGAGTAATAAAGGTTTCAGAATTTCTTTAAAATGATTTTATGTTTTTCATTAAATGGAATTCTTGTTTTCTGGCCAGCCCTATGTTGGAGTCACTGCATCAATGCTTATGGGGAAAAAAGCTAATTAAAGGGACTAATTCTTTTGGTTACTTGTGTAAAACTTTCATAGAAATCAAGAGACACGGCATATACATAATCAAGAGTAGAATCTGATCAATTCTGTCCTACCAGGCCCTTAGCACTGGTTTCCTGGCTATATGATAGTCTCCTTTGTGGAATGTGAAACCCTTTCAGATCTCAGTTGCCACAGATGAAGCAATGACACTGGTCCAGCTCCTCTATTCGTCATTGTGGAGGAGATAATGGGATTTCAAATTTGTTAGTGACACCCTCCGCCGTGGGGCAGTGTAGTTCAGAAACACTTTTCTTCTCATGGAAACCTGGCAGCTGGCGTCACATGAACTGAATAGCCTGAGATTGAGGAGCTGGTGCGGCTGAAAAATGGAAAATAAGCCAACAGTCAGACCATGACAGAAGTATTACCTTCAACCCACCAGTCCAAACACAAGGCCTGGTCCAGGCAGTGTATGTATATTACCCAAAATCACCAGGACACAGATAATGGAATCACTGTTACATTTAATCCATAACAATGAGACACAAACGTTTTATCCAATATGCCCCCTTTCTTCCATCTCTTTCTAATAAGCTTTCCTACCACCTGTTGTCTCGGTTCGGTTCCCATTCCCACCCATTTAAGTAACAAGGGAATTAGTAACATGCAATGAGCCCGGTGTGGTAGGGTGCTGGCCAGGAGTGCCTGGGCCAGCCCTGCTGGCCCTTTAAGAGAGAGCAGAAGCCTCTGCAAACCTCCCTGCAGGGAAGGCTAATTAGCTACCTGGGCTGCAGAGGGCTCAGGCTTGATGAGTTGCACCTGGCAGCCTCCTCAGGGGGATAAAAGCCTGCCAGGCAGGAAGCCCAGGGTGGTGGTGTGGAGGAGTGAGAGACAGGTACAGAGAGGTACAGAGCTGGGAAATAGAGCTGAGGCTAGAGGCCTGGCAAAGCTGAACTATATAGAGTTGTATATTGGTGGTGGGGGCTTGCACTGTGAAATAAAGAGCACTGTTGGGAGCCACAGAAGAGTCTCCTGCCTGTTTGTGATGAGGGGCGAGAAGGCAATCTGTTACACCAGGTATAATTTTTCTAAAACATAAAACATAAATACAGCAAAACTGAGCAAATGAGCCATAACTCTTGGTAATGGAAAACTCTGCCTTCCTTCCCTCCATGCTAAATAACCCCCCCCCCCCATCCCATAATCTTCACTCATTAATTTTGTATGGGCCCGAACTGTGATGCTGCTGGTTGCCAAAGTGATTTCTGCAAAATAATGAGTCCGTTTATTAGTACCAACGAGGCTGCAGAGGGAGAACAGTTGAGATAGTTTCTATAGTAACACTCTTCTAAAACATTTGACACTCACCCTGGTAAATCTGTTCTCCTTCCTTAATTGCAAGGCTCAACAGTGGGAAAACCATGACTAAAGATGTGTGCTTAGGACTCTCCATGCTTATTTTGCCAGCATGTATTATGGCAACCATTTTAAACTGCCACCCCAGGATTTTAAAGGTAGATGATTTACAAAGGCACTGTTTCTATTTTCTCTTATACTTCACTACTATTTGCCATGGCCCCACGAAGAAACTTAAGAATATGTGTTTCCACACCAAGTTTATTCTTCATTTTTGGTTATGTCCATTAGGCCAAGTGTTTGCTGAAGCACCTGAACAAATTAAGACAGCTGCCCATGGAGCCACAGGGTACTAATACTCTGCTCCAGTTCAAAAGCTGCAATACTGGACTTTGAAATCCTGAAACAGAGTGGAATGCTGGGTGTACTCATTTGCATACCACCCGGGTGTTGCTCAGGAATAGGTGTCATCCACTTTAGAAGCATGTGGCTCATGCTTGCAGTGCTGATATTCTGAGTTTCAAGCTCCACTGATAGGGAGGGTAGCAGAGGTTATTGTATGCATGTTCTACTCTTAGCTACATATGTTGTGGGAGCAGCAGATATCCTGACCTAAGATATCCTGGCGTAAGCTTTTTTGCCGCCCTACGCTGTGGCGGCATTTCGGCTGCTGCAGTTTAGTAGAGGGCTGTCACTGTCACATATATGGTATGTGTGTCCTATCGGATATGAACTGAATAGGGTGTTGTATAAGATTAATATTACTCTGATTCTTGATTCATTTCATTCCCTTCCTAAACTGCAAGTTGAGAAAGTTCTTTAAATTTGAAACGGGGTGAACAACCTTCCATGCACCGGAAACAATATTTTATGAATTCTAAAACTTCACAGATTTGGGTTTGTTGTTGTTAATAAACAAAGTAACTTTCTGTCAATCCTCCTTTCTGTTGCCTCATCATTTCATCTGAAATGCATCGTGACCTTTTCAGTCTTTCACAAATTCAAAGTTTACCAGTCCGTTATCCATCTGCCTCCTCACAGAGCCAGATCCTCTCATTGGTTGTCATGCTCAGGCCTCCTACCTCTGACATTCTGTTGTTGTTTCTTTCAGACTGGCTGATGCTCCTAGCATCGTTTCCAATGAAAATTAATCAGATAAACAATTCTTGAGGCATTGTGATTTGTGAGGCAGAGATTTTGGTCTCCCACTGAAAATGCTTGCTATAAAATTGTACAATTCCACAGAGCCCTGGCTACGGGAACAAAAGGCAAAATCTAAGTTGGGAGCATCCTCAAGGCAGAAGCCTGTTTCAGAGGACAAACCAAAAGTGACTTCTCTGCCAAATGCAGTATTCAGTGTAGCTACCATTCACCCCGGCCCAATTCTCATCTGATTGAAGTCAATGGCGAAATTCTTATTGATTTCAATGGCACCAGATTTTAATTGTCAATGCCTTACAGGATACCTGCAACATTACATGGGGCTTACTGTTTAAGAATAGTGCCTGGCTCTGTGATGCATGGGGCTAGAACTAACTCCACCCTGGAAGCCACTTCTACTGGACTGGCTCTGAGACGGTGCATAAGCTGATGGGGAACTAAGGACTCAGGGTAGTACCCATGGGAAATGGCTTGTGTCACTTTACTCTGACATATGTAAATGATAGTGACGCACATGCTCACAAGTGCTGGACTGTACCATACCAGAGGAGACTAGGAACTTATGTGGTCTGGTATCTCCCTTCCTGTAGTACCACAGCTGACGACCGGTGCATCTATCCCTGGTCATGGGACAAAACCTGCTTCTCTATAGGATGGTGGAACATATCATGCATTGGAAACATTAATTCTTGGTTCAGTTCCTGTAGATTTCTAAGAACATCAGTTCAAAAAGGAGGTTAATAAACTGGGGCGGGGGTGGGGGGGGGGAGTTGAGAGAAGGGCCATTACAGTGATTAAAGGTATAGAAAACATGCTGTACAGTGCCAGACTCAAGAAGCAAAACCTATTTAGAGGTAACAGAGTCCTGTGGCACCTTAAAGACTAACTATAAAGTATAGAAGCATAAGCTTTCGTGGGCTAATACCCACTTCGTCGGATGCAAGCAGTGGAAGTGTCCAGGGGCAGGTATAGAAAAGTAGGCAAGAACCAGGTAGGAGGTAACAAGGTTAGTCCAATTAGGCTGAACCAGCTTGTTATCTCAAATCAGGGAGGGTGGGTTATTTTTCTACAAGCTGAATAGGGGGTGTGAACTCGGAGAGAGGAGAAGCTGTTTTTGTAATTAGCAAGCCATTCAAGATCCTTGTTCAATCCCAGATTGATTGTGTCAAATTTGCAAATGAATTGCAGCTCTGCAGTTTCTCTTTGCAGTCTGGTCTTGAAGTTTTTTGCTGCAGTATGGTGACTTTTTAATCTGTAATTGTGTGTCCAGGCAGATTGAAGTGTTCTCCTACAGGTTTTTGTATATTGCCATTCCTGATCTGATTTGTGTCCATTTATCCTTTTTCGTAGGGACTGTCCAATTTGGCCGATGTACATAGCAGAGGGACATTGGTGGCATATAATGGCATATATGACATTGGTAGATGTGCAGGTGAATGAACCAGCGATGGTGTGGCTGATCTGGTTAGGTCCTGTGATGGTGTTGCTGGTGTAGATATGTGGGCAGAGTTGGCATCGAGGTTTGTTGCATGGATTGGTTCCTGAGTTTTGAGTTATTATGGCGCGGTGTGCTGCTGCTGGTGAGAATCTGCTTCAGGTTGGCGGGTTGTCTGTGTGCCAGGACTGGCCTGTCTCCCAAGGCCTGTGAGAGTGAGGGATTATTGTCCAGGATGGGTTGTAGGTCACTGATGATACGTTGGAGAGGTTTTAACTGAGGACTGTAGGTGATGGCCAGTGGTGTTCTGTTGTTTTCTTTCTTGGGCTTGTCTTGCAGCAGCAGGCTTCTGGGTACACGTCTGGCTCTGTTGATCTGTGTCCTTATTTCCTTGTGTGGGTATTGTAGTTTTGAGAAAGCCTGGTGAAGATCTCGTAGGTGTTGGTCTCTGTCTGAGGGGTTGGAGCAAATACGATTGTACCTCAGTGCTTGGCTGTAGACAATGGATCGTGTGGTATGTCCGGGATGGAAGCTGGTGGCATGAAGGTAGGCATAGCTGTCGGTAGGTTTTCGGTATAGGGTGGTGTCGATGTGGCCGTCATTAATTTGCACCGTGGTGTCTAGGAAGTGGACTTCCTGTGTAGACTGGTCCAGACTGAGGTGGATGGTGGGGTGGAAGCTGTTGAAATCATGGTGGAATTCTTCCAGAGTTTCTTTCCCATGGGTCCAGATGATGAAGATGTCATCAATGTAGCGTAGATAGAGAAGGGGTGTGAGTGGACGAGAGTTGAGGAAGCGTTGTTCCAGGTCCGCCATAAAGATGTTGGCATACTGTGGGGCCATGCGGGTGCCCATAGCGGTGCCACTGGTCTGGAGGTATATATTGTAACCAAATTTGAAATAATTGTGTGTGAGGATAAAGTCACAGAGCTCAGCAACCCGTTGTGCTGTGGCATCATCGGGGATACTATTCCTGACAGCTTGTATTCCATCTTTGTGTGGGATGTTTGTGTAGAGAGCCTCTACATCCATGGTGGCTAGGATGGTATTTTCTGGAAGGTCACCAATGCATTGTAGTTTTCTCAGGAAGTCGGTGGTATCACGGAGATAGCTGGGGGTGCTGGTGGCATAGGGTCTGAGTAGAGAGTCCACATATCCAGACAGTCCTTCAGTAAGAGTGCCAATGCCTGATATGATGGGGCGTCCAGGATTTCCAGGTTTGTGGATCTTGGGTAGTAGATAGAATAGCCCTGGTCGGGGCTCTAAGGGTATGTTAATTTGTTCCTGTGTTAGTGCAGGGAGTGTCCTGAGTAGATGGTGCAGTTTCTTGGTATATTCAAGGAGGAAGTTAAGGGGTGACTTGATTACAATCTATGAGTACCTACATGGGGAACCAATATTTGATAATAGGCTCTTCAGTCTAGCTGAGAAAGGTCTAACATGATTAAGGTGACCATATTTCCCTATGCTGAATAAGGGACACCTAGGAAAATTATTCGTATTCAAGTGAGTTCACTAGCAATCCATCAGAACTAGGCAGTACAAACGTTCAAATTAACATCAAGTTGATTGAGCCCCCGTTAAAAAGAAATACTGTGTAGTTAGGTTCTTTTTATTGATATTCTTATCTTTAAGCCTTTAGGGTTCTCATGGGGAGGTGTGACATACACACACCTCCCCCCCCCTCACGGGGAGAGGGGATGCACACACACACTCATACACCTCTGTCACATGGGCGTGTGTGTGTGTGTGACTGACTGACCCGACCTTCCCTGCCTGGTGCTCTCCACCCTCCATGCCTGGCTGGACCCCCACGATGGACTCATCTCTCCCTGTATCTAGGGCTGTGTATTCCCAAGTCAATGCATTGGAGGGGGGGGGGAAGAGGGAGGAAGTGACTCATGCCCCCCCCCCCCCCAGATTTCTGCCAGGTGCACACCAGAGTGTGGCCAGCAGCAGCATTTCGGCACTGTGCAGGAGGGAAGGGAGGAGAGCTGCTTCAAGCGGCATGGGTGGCGGGGGTGTGGGTGTGGGGGGGGGGTGGGGGGGGGATGGAGGGGGGCAGAGGGGAGGAGGGGAAAGGATGACCTGGCTAGTGTCTTTGCAGAACTCATCTCTTCTTCTCTCCCCCAGCCGGGAAGCAGCTTGTTCCTTTCTGCCTGCACACTGTAGAAAGGCAACTAACACCTCCAGGCTGCTGGCCAATGAAGCATCTACCTTGGAGAGTCACACTCAACAAAACAGTGCTGGACAAACTGGATGGTGAAGTCTTGTCTACGCAGAACTATTACTGTAAAATGAAAAAACCCCACCAATATTAAATTATCTTTTGACTGATTTTTATTCAAATGTTTGAGGTCAGCATGAGAGATTTATTCCTCAGGAATGGAAAAGGTTAGCGCTACTTATCAGAAGTCCTCCTGGATGGACGTGAGGCAGGAAATGAGCAAGACAGGTTTACGTGTAAATTAATAAGATTTATAGCTTCAGCAGGAAGATTCAAAAATAATAAGTGTTTCTGATGAATGGTCTTCCAGACAGGCAGATAATGAGAGGAACAGAGAAAAAGAATACTTTAAGAGGAGGCAAATGCATACAGTTAGAGTTAGGATTGCAGCATTATGGGAAGCAGATTTCAGTTAAACAATCAACCAAAGGCCTTGAAAAGGACCTTTTCTCTAGCAGGGTCCCAATTTGCTTTACTGTCACTATATCAACGAAAATTGGTGCCTCTGTGATGGATTTCAGCAGCTGTACAAGGTGTGTTTGGGGGAGGTTTTTGGAGAAAGAGTGAGGAATATATGAGCCAAAACCATTTATGAACCTGAATGCTTTGGACATATGCTAAACTGGTATTACTATGAGTTGTATTCCCAGAATGCCTTGCATTCATGCAAAACTTTACTGTGGAAATCTATTGATGGTTAAACTGTTCCAGCCTTTGTTCTTCATATGTGCAGAATCTGTCAGAAATAAGCAAGGCTGTTCTCTAGAGGTGGTAATGTACGAACCTCTCTGTTTGTGCTGATCTATTTTTAATCAATAAACTGATTGAGCTGAGTTATCGGATGTCTGGTAAATTAATAATCAAACCTGAACCACTAATAAATAACTTCTCCCTTAAAACCATGTGGTCTTGGGCTTGAAGCACTGGAGTTTAGGAGTTCAATTCCCAACTATGCAGTAGGAGAAATCACTTAATAGCGCTGCATCTCATTCCCCATCTGTAAAATGGGGATACCAATGCCACCCTTCGTCTGTCTTGCCTATTTAAATGATAAGATCTTTGGGTCGACTGCCTCTTACTCTGTTGAGGTAACAAAGAGTCCTGTGGCACCTTAAAGACTAACTAAAGTATTGAAGCATAAGCTTTCGTGGGCTAATACCCACTTTGTCGGATGCAAGCAGTTACTCTGTTGTTTCTAGAGTGCCTCATACAATGGTGCCCTGATCTTGGTTAGGCAGCTTTAGGTGCTCATGTAATACAAACAACGAATTATGAAGGACAATAATAATATTAAAGAGATAGAATAACAACAACCAAGTTGGAATTGAGTCAGGGGACCCATAATGTTGGAACTAGGCAATTAGATTTGTAATGACCTGCGCTGCTCAGGGCTGGGTTTTACATGTCATCGTAAAAATGGCACAGCCAAGCAACACATGCGGTTGCATTATTACTATTTATTGTCATTGAAACAGAAAGCAGGACACAACCTACGGTACCAATTACATTGAATCGCCACATTTTCTTGGAGGCCTCTCATTCCCAAACTGAACCAATCCGATCCTACTTCGTACAAATACCTGGGAAAGAGATATGGATAAATATTTAATTTTAGACCGCTTGTGGAAAGTAAAGGGTTCCTGTAGTGGGGTGACCACCCGCTCCCTGCCTGAAAGGGCTGGAATAGCTCAGGGAAGGGGTTGTGGCTGGGAGCCAGCAAACTCCCAGGCTTGATGGGGAAGCAGGCTCAGCTGGGTGGCCACGCCCCAAACACTCAGGCCTGTATAAAGGCTGAGAGGCAGGGGCCTAGAGAGTCAGTCTCCTCTGTCTCCAGAGGAAGACAGGCCTAGCTGTGGGGAGCCTGAGTGAGTATCCAGGGTGGTGCAGGGCTGGGGCTAGGCACTGGGAGCTGGGGAAGCTCTAGCCAGGGAGCCCCAGGCTGCAAGGCCTGGCAGAAGGCCTGACCCAGGGGTACTGGGGTTGCAGGGGGCAGCCCATGGCTAGTATTAGAAGCAGCAGGCCAACCCCCCTTGCCGGTGATGAGAGGCCATGATACTGCAGTCTGCCCCAGTGAACGGGGGCAAGTGGTGACTGGCAGTGGCCAAGTCTGAGGCAAGGTGGGGATAGTGGGTGGAGGGTTCCTGGGGAGGGGAGACCCTTAGATTTGAGGGGGTTCTGCAGGGGTGCAGCACCCTCAGCTAGAGGGCACCGGGGTCCGGGAGGGACATGGGGCCAGAGTAGGAGCGGGACATCGGCCAGCAGAGGGCGCTCCGGAGGCTGAAGAGCTGATTCCCCAGACGACCAGCAGGTGGCGCTGCGCGGGTGAGTGTCGACCCGCTTACAGTTCCTCTCCCCTTTCTCTCCACCCCAGACTATAGATAGGTTATTAAAAGATAAATGAAATTAAATCAAAAGGTAACTAAGTGAGATCTGAATTCTCTACATTAAGATTATAAATATTTTTAAATAACTGGCAGATAACTGTGGTCATAATCCGATCTGACAACAAATGGTGACTCTGGCAATCTACTTTCACCAGTGTTGTGTGTATTAAAAGTCCATAACACTACATCTTTCTCAGACATGTCAGGACCAAACAAGTGAAAGAATGAAGCATTATTGCTAATTATAAGTAATTAAAGTCTGATTGGTAAATATAATTAATGGGGTTAGCATTCATCTTCGGAAGGGCCTTAGCGTGCCTGCATATCTGCAATCAGTTCCTGTCCACTGAGTTTTCCTGTCTAATTCAGGGCAAAATGTTAATTAGAAAGTGAATTTGGATAGACTGTGACACTAAGAGCTGCAAGGGTGGAATGTTAGAAGTGAGATTTACAAGTGAAGCCTCCTCTGAACCTCTGAGTTGAGCCAATGTCACTGGTGAGTGGGGAATTGAGGATTATTCTGTTCAATTATATTTTATTGCCCATCATTATTTTTAATCATTTTATCAGGCGCGTTCTTTTATTTACTTTGACTTTGCTCACTTGGTTGCTAAAACGCAAGAATGATTGGAATTTAATGCACCTTCTATAATTACATTTCTATTGGGTATTAGCAGATTATCCACTATAGTTTTATTATTGTTTCCTATTGTTGCTGGGAGGCCATCAGGGTGCTAACATCATTCTGGTTTCCCAGTGGAGATGGCTCTGTTGTCCCCTGGAATAAAGGAAACCTCTTGATTGTCAGAACAGTGATGGCGGTTTCCTGAGGTTTAGAAGAAAAATGTATGGCTCAAAAGGGTGAGCCAATGAGCCAGGCCAACAGACATTGGGTGTAGCATGATTATAGTGATCTCGTGTCTCGGTGGTCTCCTTTCATTTGACCAATGGATGGATGGGGATCCTTGTAAAATGAGAACTGACCTCAATGTCTTCTACTTCATCTCCTACAAAATTTAGCAGTCTCCCTTGTTCAAGGATCCCCATCCATCCATTGGTCAAATGAAAGGAGACCACCGAGACACGAGATCACAAGAGAGAACACACTGCAGGAGATGTGAGAGCACAAACCACATAGAACGAGGAGTCAGAAACTAGTGGGACTCCTCTAGCTCCTTTCTGTAGTAGAGTTCTCCTTTGCCAGTTAGATTTTGTGGTTGGAAACCTTGTCAGGGGAGTGCTGAACTTACTAGGCTGAAATGTCTGCTAAAAATTCCCACTTTTTCACAGTCACGTGTTCAAACAATCGTGGAAACTAAAATGAAAATATTTGTACTTCTTCATTCATCCAATCAGGGAAGAGAAACTATACCATGTGTCTTACCTGGCCAAAACAACTAAACTCCATTGACTGAATTTCAGGTATTAAATGCTCACAGTAAGTGGGTTGTGGATCAATCCATAGTCTTTAAAATGAATTTTTTTAAATGATTTAATTTATTTGCTGCTTAATTTATTTAAGAAAATCAGGGATACTCTAGCAATAGGGAAAAGTGGCTACATTTATTGGTAAAATTATTCATTGACAATTATTTTCTTGGGTCTACAGGATAGCTGCAGAAACAGGACTTTCAGACGGAAACAGAAAATCAATCAATCCAAACCAGTTCCTATTTGCATACAGACACAGACCGAACAGCATCTTCTTACTCCTAATGCTCAGAACACTGGCTCGCTGGCTTGTCCAATCCTCCAGTGAAATCTTTATTAAAGTTGGCAACCCATCATGAGAAATAAAGATTTATTGTGGTGTCCTTTCCCTAGAGAGATTAGTGCTGAGAAAACAGGAACTTGGATCTTGGGTTTTTGGTTTTTTTAAACCCTTAAAGGATCCTACGGCCTCCGAGTGGCACTGATATCACAGGGAGCTGCCATCCCTCCAAAACGGGATCAGTGCTACAATAATCAATGGGGGATGGAAGTCATCTCTTTAGTTCCTCCATCGGTCTGACCTAGGAGTGACATTAACAGATTCTAGATGGGACAGGGACTGACTTCCTCCTGTCATTAGAGCAGGGCGAGCCATAGCAAGGACTCTGAAAGGCAGTGGGATTTTTACAGTGTTGCCAACTCTCACCATTTTGTTATGAGTCTCATGATAGTTATCGTTTTCCTTAAAGCTCCTGGAGTCAGGGCTGTTGTAGCCCAGAGAAAAGCACCTGAGTGGCTGACAGTGATAGGGAGCTGACCTCCACCTACCACAAGAGAGACTCCCGCTTGCCGGAGGCAGGGAGGTAACAAGGTGCCCCACGGCCCTGGTTGCTCTGAGAATCAGCACAACTAATACCAGTGCCCCACGAGAACTCCTAGCATCCTGCTGTCATGCTCCTCCTCTCCAGTGGGTAGCAGACCCTCTCCTTGCCAGCTAGGGGATGAAATAATTATTGCTACTGCAGCCGCTCCTGCTACGGCAGAAACTAAACTAAAGTACTAATGAAACTTTATCTGCAGCTGCCAACATTTGTATGTATCTATTTTATGTCTTTTTATGGCACCAAAATTCAATACGAATGGCACCTTTGATAGTTTTCCAGCTTTATGAAATGCCATAAATCA
Organism: Sternotherus odoratus; assembly: GCA_032164245.1. NCBI lineage: Eukaryota > Metazoa > Chordata > Testudines > Kinosternidae > Sternotherus > Sternotherus odoratus. Next base: position 1,865,850 of record JAVMKO010000018.1, read on the forward strand.
GGCAGCTCCTACATCAGCCCAGGCAGCACGTTATGCTCGCACGAGGAAAGGTTGAAGTTAATCAGATTGTTGGACTCACGCACAGGCCTTGTCCCTTAAATCTCGGATCAGGTTCAAAGCCCCTTGCTGATGAGTTTTTCCACTTTGAAAAGCCTTTTGCCCCACTCACCTCTGCGTCCTTGCAAAAGCCCCCCACCCCCACCCCAGGCCTCATTCTGATCTCGGGCATCAGAAACAGTTCTGAGGAAAGTTGAGCTGCGGTTTCCTTGTTGCTGAATCAGTACAGATTGCAGTGGGTCTGAGCTCTGATTTGGGGCTAGCGCATTCCAACTGACTGATCCCACCCACGCCTAGTTACCTGGGGAGGCATTACAGTGGAGAGATCATTCCGGCTCGGCCCGTATTGCTAGTATAATATTGCTGGGATTCCGGTGCCAGAACCGCTGGATGCAGGAGGCGCAGGGAAGTTAAGGTGCAGTGATGCTGCTGGAAACGAAAAGCAGTGGCTGGGAGCTTTAAGCAGCAGGGAGTTACCTGCGATGGGGCACAGGTGGGGCAGGAGGAGAAGAGCAATGCTTGCTAAGAGCTGAGCTATTTTGTAACTAACTGATACAGCCCATACCCATAGCAGCATGACTGATTTGGAATCTAGAGCTCAATCAAGACAGGTTTTGTGGTCTATGGTGAGTCGGACTTACAGAGGGCTTCCAAAAATGTGCCCACTGTGGCCAGAATTTTCCATAGTCACCACTGATTTGGAGTGTCCAGCTAGAAACATCTAAGGGCTCTAGAGTCTTGTAGCACCTTATAGACTAACAGATGTTTAGGAGCATAGGGGTTCATGGGCAAAGACTCACTTCATTCGATGAATGATTTTCAGAGGTGGTGAGTGTCTCCATCTGTTCCCTTCCACGCCCCACATTGACTTCTCTTGATATTCTGGGTGGAGATCTAGGGGCTGATTTCTAGAAGTGCTCTCCACCCAGAATATCAAGAGCAGTCAATGTGGGGTGGGGAAGGGAACTGATGGAGACATTCAGCAACTCTGAAAATCAGGGTCCTGCACTTTGGGCTGGACCCCCCGGATCTAGGGCACCCAAAGTGTGTAGCCACTTTGAAAAAACTGTCTGCATCCCTGAAGACACAGTAGTCTGCAGGAACCAAACCCTGGGTGATTTTGCATCCCACAGGCCTGTTTGGCATAAATACAGTGGTTTCCCCCACCACAAAGTTTCACTGAATTTTTGTGGCAGACAAAAAAATCTGAAAATGTTGAAACAGTTCGGTTCAATATTTTCAAAGTGAAAATGTTTGTTCTGAAACATTTTTGGTTCAGAAATTTCTTTCCATTTTATGAACAGTTAAAATAAATTTACAATGTTCAAAATAAAAATGAAATGTTTTGTCTGGGTCGAACAAAATGTCAGGTTTGACCAGAAACATTGTTTTTTCACCTTTTCAATTTGTAGAAATGTGTTTTTAAACGTGTTCATTTTGACCCAGAATAATTCCCCCTCCAATTTTTCAGAATTGCCAGTGAACCAAAAAAATCCCTTATTCGTGCGGCTTTGCTCCTAGCACCCATGAATGAGAATGCCACGGTGTGAAATATTTCCTTAACCATGTTATCACTGGGGACTGATTTATGGTTTACCTGAGTCACTCCAGGATAAGATGCCATGGTAGCATCCGCCTTTCTTTTGAAAGCATCCTATTGAGAAATGCTCTATGTTTTCATGTGATTATCTCACAGAGCAGTCAAATCCCACAATAAAAACCTACAGGCAGAGTGAAGAAGAATCCCTACTACAACCCAACTAGGGAGTCTAGGGGAAACCATCTATTACTGTGACCATGACCCTTCATCACAGCTTTCTCTGCATTCCCATATTAATAAAGTAGAAGCTACACAGAGTGCTGGACACATTCCTGCTCTCCTACTTAGCTCTTAAAAGACATTTGTTTCCATAAAGGCCTCCCCTATTGAATGCTACTTTGTTCTTTCCCAGCCTTTGTAGGACAATAACAAATGTCTGGCATCTGTTAAGAAGAATTATGCATGTTCTAAACTGCCCATAATTCTTGGAATAGCAACATGTTGCAGGGGATGTGCAATGAATAGAACATTTCTGAGACAGGGATGTTTAATTTTTTTAAACATTTTTTGCCCATTATTCACAGATAGATCACTGATGCCGGAACAACTAATTGCAGAAAATGTACAAACAGCGAGATCTATCCGTGGCAGCCTTCCTGGGATATACACTGGGGATATATAGAAGGAATTGTCTGTGACAGACACTGGGGCTGTGATTAGAGTAGGAGCACCACAAATTGCACTTGAAAGTCAAGGAATATATCACCCCACCTTTAAGTTGAAGCGACATTGTGACGTGCATCAGTCCCCTTTCCTGATGCTGAAAAAGAAGACATAACTCTGTCTAAAGTCAATTCAAAATGCCTTCCTAGTATGACCCCTTCTAGGGAGTGAAGATTGGCAAATGTTGGGGCTGCTTTTTGAAAACCAGGTGTCGTTTTGGGAAGGGTATGTGGAAAGATTGTTTATCGCAAATAAATGTGTTCAGTTTTGTCCCATCTCTAGTTCAGACTTTCAGCTAAATATTGCTGGGCTTTTCAGAAGGGGACAAACATATCCCTGGCTGGAGAGGAGGGACGGAAAATATTTCCAGTTTCTGTGGCATCAGTCTTTCCACGTGTTGGCACCCAGAATGCAAGCAACCAAGGATCCTGCCATAATTTTGTTTTACTAGCAGCATCTCCTCAGCAGACCAGGGCCACTAGTGCTGGTCAAAAGCTTTTCACTGAAATTTTTTTGTATGACAAATGTTTTTTCAAAGAGGACGAAGAGTTCCGTATTGTTCTACACTTTTCACTGGGCTTTTTTTGGTCTTCTTTACTCTTTTTGCCTTTCCTTCACTCCTCATTTTCAGTGGGGGAAAACACTAGAAACCCCACAAAACCCAGAAAACTTTCAATTATAGGGGGAAGTATTTATTTTGAAATACTTCACTGGTAAATATTTTGCCTGGCACAGACGTCCTGTCTCTGGGAAGTGGTGGAATATTTGGAAGAACAGTTTTGCAGCCATACAAACTCTATTCATACCAGAAACACAGCATCTTGGAGGTAGGGCCTTCAGCTTTAACTTCTCAGAAGAGAAGTCTCCGTGTGCTGTGGTCTTCAAGTAAGTCAAGGGCTATTGCAAAGATGAAGGTGATCAATTGTTCTCCAAGTCCACTGAAGGTAGGAATAGAAACTATGGGCTTGATTGTCAACAAAGGAGATTTACGTTAGATATTAGGAAGGACTTTCTAACTATAAGGTTTGTTAAGCTCTGGAACAGGCCCTTGGAGAGGGGATTGTGGAATTCTCATCATTGGAGGTTTTTAAGAGTAGATGGGACAAAACTACCTGTCAGGAATGGTCTAGGTTTACTTGGTCCTGCCTCAGCACAGAGGGCTGGATTTGATGTCTTCTTCAGGTCTCTTTTAGCCCTACATTTTTATTCATGCTCACCTTACCTCTGCTTTCACTAACAACTGCCACCTCCATTCTTAACATTTTTTTTCTAAGACGATAAATTTTGTTCTTTCAAGAAAACGTATGGCTCTGGAGCCTACCAAGAGGGATGTTCCATGCATCACAGGAATGGCAGCATTTTGCATTATACATAATCAAGAGCTGTTATGCTGATGATATACTGTACAACACCAACTCCAAGCACTGCCGCGTTCATGATCTATCTTAGCGTGGGAACAGACCTGTGCTAAAATAATTCAGCATGAATTAGTGTGGTACGTTTCCAGCAAGGCAGAGCTCAGATGATGCAGAGAGTAAGCCAATGCTTTATGGAATCTGAGCAGCTACAAGTACTGGGAGGGGAAAATGAAACATGACCCTCAGATTTTAAATCTCCACACAAGGGCAGTGAAGGTCCTGTGGAAACTTCCAGCAAGGACAGCTCTCGGAGGGAGGGAGGGAGGGAGGGAGAATATCAGAGGCAGAGGACTCATTTAGATCTCACAGAGACAGTCTACCTTGTGAGGAACCGTTACTAACCTCACTTTGCTGAGTCTAGCTCCGTGTGACTAGTCTGGTAGTTGAGGCTGCTACCTAGAACTCTGCCTATGCCATTAGCACTGGCATGTTTCCTGTTACTTTACAGGGTTCAAGGTTTTCAAGTGATGTTGAAATCACGTTCAAGGACATGTTGGGTAAAATGCCAAGGTACAGAAGCCGTGTAGCCATCTGAAAATAAAGAATTAGGAGCTTGCTGGTGTCCGGAAACAAGCTCTAGGAAATGAAGTAGACCACACCGTTTCTCGGGGGTCAAGATGTACTTTGGTAACATTGCCATAAACAAGTCCTGGATGACATAGGGAAGGTGGAAGGTTGGCAATGAGGTTGCTAGCATTGCTGCGTGGAATCAGGATTAGCTGGCTTTTATTAAAGTGTAAGTCATGGAATTTAAAAGTGCAGCACGACTGATAAAAGCTGATCTCAAATATTTTACTTAGCAATCAACAAGTTAATTAAAAAAAACCTTTTGTTCTGTATAATCTGCTTTATCTCTTTCAAAGGAAGGGACAGAAGGAATAGTGCTTACAGTAAGGGGCTGGGAATTGGGACTCCTGGATTCTATCCCTGGCCTGTTACTGCAGACTCTCGGTGCCATCTTGGGCAAATCACTGTGCCTTTTTATCTCCGCTTATCAAATGAGATGTCTGGTTATACTCACAGCAAACCACCCTGGAGTCTCTCACAACGAAAGTCCTTTCTTCATACTATTGCTGAGAGCTGGCTGGGAGGTTATGACTGTTCATTGACAATGTTAAGATCTTTGATCGGCTCTACTCTTATCAAGGTCTTCTGGGTCCTACCTACAATCACCAGCTTCATCGCTGAACATCCTCTGCTCCGACCAGGCTGCTACTGTTGGGGTTTCTGAAGCATCTAAGCTGCCCGGGAGCATGTTTTTGTGTGTGTGCTGAAAATCCCACTCTGAGTGCCTCCCCTTTCTTTCCTTTCCTTCCCATCTCTCCCTGACTCTCCCATCTCGTGCACCTCTCCACTTTTGTCCTTCTGCCCTGCTCAGGTAAAACTCCCCCCTGCTTCAGATCTTGAATCTCTGCAAAAGAAATGGGCCACAGTCCATTGATCTGTAGATTGCCCATTGTCATATCAATGTGTCTAGGGCCTGGTCTACACTAAAAAAGTTAGGCTGACTCAACTATGTCACTTAGGAGTGTGAAAAATCCACCCCTCCAGAGTGGCATAATTAAGCCGTCCTAACCCCCCCACCCCGGTGTAGATGGCACTATGTCAATGGAATAATTCTTCTGTAAACCTAGTTCTGCCTCTCGGAGAAGAGGATTAGCTATGTTAGTGGCAGAACCCCTCCTGTGGAGATAGGTTACGTCTACACTGAAGCGCTACAGTGGTGCAGCTGCAGTTATGTTACTGTAGAATTTCAAGTGTAGACAAGCCCTTAAGCCCTGCAACCTGCAATTCCTTGCTTTTGTGATGCTTTCTTAGTCATGCCAAGGGTCTTAACAAGAAAAATGTTTGCAGGGCCAGGCTCCGCATTTGTGTTATGAAAGACACTCTTTGCAAACCACTTCTGGATTGTCATAGAGAATATATTCCTTTGTGATATTGAAATATTATAAGCAATCCTTTTTGCAGAAAGAGTTCTAAAACAATACTAATGTATAAGAGATGAGGGGGCGAGGAAAATGAAATATGTAAGAAAAGGGAGTTGGATATTAAACTTGTTTGTTATTTATTTTTCGGGAGAAAAAGATAATCTGTGGCCTCAGAAAACAAGTAACTGTCGTATATTGTAAGCAAAGGGCTTTCAGCAAAAGCCCACTGTTATATTATTATTCATGTACATGTTTCCTAAGAGGAGCGAGTATTTGTAATGCATATTTCAACTTAGGCTAGAAAACTTCCATCATTATCATTTCAATTAAAATTGCTCTTTGAAGCAGTTTGTCTTCAGGCTCAGCCACATGAATCTTTGCTTTCAAGAACATGTGAAAATTGAAAAATAAAGATGACCCTATTTTATCCAGTGCTGCTTTTTCTCTTTGAGCCGCGTGTGGTTTTTATTGCATGGCCCTTGTCTGTGAATGTTCGAAGTATTCTCCTTGGAAATGGAGCACAAGATGAAAGGTAAAGTCCTGACACGGATTAAAAACTAGCTAAGAGATGAGGAGCAATCTAAGATAGAGGTGGACCATTTCCAGAGTGCAAAACAGCTAATATCTGGGATGCAGGAAGGGTCAGCTGAATTTCATAGGAGCAGCAGAACTTCTTGGTTCTGGCCAGCATGGAAGTGGAAAAAACCAAAAAGCTTTGAGTGAGCCTGTTTTTTCCAGCCAGGTTCTCCAGACCTAGCAGGGAATGGTTGTTCTGGTGAAAGATCTGACTTGAATGACAATAGGGACCAAATGTCTAAACTCTGTGACTTCATCAGGGCTTTTGATAAATGTCACTTTCCAGTGACCCTCTCACTCGGATATTGCCAGCGACTGACGGGCACTCTTGCTTCCAAATTCTCAAAAACAATCACTGATTTTTAGTGGCTGTTTTGCATCTCAACTTGATACACTTACAGCATCTTCAGCTGGACACCCAGAAACTGAGATTCCCCAAAACCATGTGAATTTTTGCATCTTACAACTAGTTGTCCCTTTGTTGTAAGGGAGTAAAGCGTATCCGCTAGTCTTGTGCAGTAGTGGGAATACATACTTCCAAGATGGATTCCTCATTCAATTAATGTGCATCAGGTTTCTAAGGCCCAAACATATCCCAGCCCCGTCTTACACCAGGAAATTGCTTCATCATAACTGAACAAGTGGCGCTGTTAATATCTCAGCGTGGAAGCTCCCGACGTGTCGGATGGACCTGAGCAACAAACTTTGAATCTGGATCCAGACTGCAACTACTAGGAGTATGGTTCAGTTTAGTTTGTGACCAATTCATTGAAGGCTGGGTCCCGCTTCCATTGCAGTCAATGGCACAGCTCCCGTGGATTTCAGAGAGAACAGGATTAGGTCCTTATTCATGACGCAGATGCAAATCAACTGCTACCTTCTAAGTGAATACATTGGGTAAGTGTGTGTTCCTCTGAGCCCTTCAAAGAGATGGGAATAAAAATGCATTGTTCAATATGTATGCATTTGTAAGAGGTTTGGCATAAATATATATTTAGGTGATGCAGGGAGAGATGGAAATCTGTTTTATTAAAATGGGATGTGACACTGCATAGGCTTTAGGCAGGTGAGAGAAATCACATCCACCTCCATGAATAAAGCAGACCTAATGTCCTGCCTAAGCTCTGATTCCTCGTGGCATTTCTGAACGAGCCCCGGGCGACTGGAGCATGCCACACTGCGAATAACCCACCATTCCGGGCTGGATGGACAGACTCAGAATGACATGGCATAACGATTTTGTACCTGGAGAGTTTGGAAAGCAGCATTCCCACTGGCTTGGAAGAGTTTGAATAATCTCTCACAGGTTCCCACTGACTGTGAGTTCCTTCCTTGTCCATCCCTCTGATTTTACACCAAAACTAAAAGGGCCCTGACCGACTGTGTTCACTTGCTGGTAACTGCAGAAAGCATCCAGGGTATAGCTAGCAACGGTGATCATGAATCCTTTCCAAGACCCTCTGAGAAACCCAGGAACATGGCAATTGTAAGGCACAGCACTTCCCCTCTCCACCTATCATCCAGGTGAGTCCTTTCACCTTCTCCAGTTTCACTTTCAGATGTTCAGACTACTCAGAATTTATTAAAAAGCAAACATTTTGTATCTGTAAATGGTGACTTATGGACACCGTAACCTCCCGTAAACAGCCCAGCGAAAGAGCCCAAGTTAATCAGCATGCTTTGCTCATGCAGGAGAAAATCTGATAGAAAACGCGAGCAGGTAAGAAAAATCTCATTAGTCTAGGGTGACAGCTCAGACAGGATGCGGTTCCAAGCACAATCACAAAGTACAATAGATAACACGGAGCAAACTGCCGAAAAATCAGCTGGCAAGAGACTCCTTGGTACCTATTAGATTTGTTAAATCAATTTTCCTGCCAACTGCCCTGAGACAATTTACATAATGTTGTGAGTGCTTAAAGAACAACAACATTCTGGCATAAAGAACAACACTGTAAAAAGTTTGACTATAACACACTGCGGCAGCAGATGCAAAATGCTTCCAGAAACCCTTGGAAGGAGGCAGTTTTACAACACCTCTGTCCCGTGGTGCAGTAACCCGGAGACAACAGGAACGGCTTTAGGTTTTGCAGCTGGAGTGGCTGTTTAAACTTCTAAAGGGAAGTTACCTGCCTTGTTTTTAATGGTAAATTTGACAAACTCTGTAATTTCATAGGCCACCCTCCCTGTCCCAGGTGAAAAATGTAACCAGAATAGCGTGTACTGCAATACAGAATACTGGGTACTGAATAGAGTGTTCGTGTCGGACAGGATACAATCTAATTTTAGCTTGACTTTGCTCATGGGATGGCCAGGACAAGGTTGATGCATCACTTACGGCCCACTTAAGCTTTCAGAACAGGAGGAGAATAGACTACGAGGCAGAGGTCAGCAGAGACAAAAGGAAAGGGGCAGCCACGGTGAATGAGAATTCATGTAACAGCTCAGATAAACATCTGCAGACTGTGTCTTGCCATTTTTGCCTAGCTCTGGCATTGATATAGGTTGTGGTGCAAAAAGTCTTGCTTACTGTGTTTTTCAGTTCACACCTAAGTGGAGTCAGAGGTAGCTGTCACTTCTTTGGGTTGGCTTATGTTATTTCTGCACTGGATTTTGACTGAGTGGAGAAGGCCCAGGAATTCACACATGAGCTAATATGGATAAATCTACTGGTATCAGGGTTAGGTTTATTCAGAAACTTTGAGCTGGTGCAGAGCATAGGGGAGAAGGGCAGATTTACTTGATTTAACATTGATTTATCTCAGTGTAGATTCAATTACTGTGTTGTCTCCAAGGGACTGAGGCTTAAAAAGGTGAAGGATCAGGAGTTTCTCTTCAAATCCTTGTTAGTCAAGGATGTATTAAGAATATGGGAATTAAAACAGCATGCGAGGGGGTTTAGAAAGTAACAGGAGGAAGCTGTGAAAGGGCCCAGAAATGACTGAGGTTTGTGCTTGGAAGATAGCTGATCATAGCGACATGCAGAGTGAGTTGTTGCAATGGGTTTTGTGATAAGTTAAGGGTGCTGCAGCCTATGAAGGGTTAACAGGTCCCGGCTGGTCATGTGGTGCGGGGGCAGAGAATAGAAGGAGAGGGAAGTGGGGTACAGAAGGGAATGGATATTTTCCTTTCCTCTTGGCTGACAAGGGGAAGCCTGTAGGGGTTATTGTCGATGATTTTCAGTTGGTTTGTTTTCGTTTTGTGACAATGAAACAAGCCGCAGGGAAAGGGCTTTAAAAAGACTAATGCTTGGAGCTCTCACTCCCTTCCTTGGATGGTGGAACGTCCCAGAGTTCCCAGCTTGACCATTCAAAAGGGTTTCTGAACAAGAGCGTGGTGAGTCGCTAGAGCTAATCCCAGAAAATCAGGAGTAGAACTCACTCCACAGAGCTCCAAACAGCCCGGTCTCCTGCAGTAAATGACCTCCATAAAGTGCGAGGTACTGGAGAGCCAAGGCCTTTCTGTGAACAGCAAACAACATGCACTGCTGCTTGGCAAATCTGGAATGCATTGGAAAGACGTGATGGGGAAGTTATTAAGCACTTGTATATAACATGGAGGACAAGCTACTGTTCAGCAATAATTTATGGATATACTGAGGGGAAACAATGAACAAGGCGCCTGATAATTTATGCTTCTGTGGGCTCCCCTCTGTCCTCAGGAACATGAATACAACTAACTGCCATCCGTCCTTGATAATTGCTGCAATGTCATCTTTTTAATGAAAATTAAGTGCTTTGGTCGCACTAAATATAGGCTGTGTGGACACATTTAATTGCAGTACTGGGAGACAGTAACCTCATTTGGAAGGAAGGAAGTCCTTGGAAAATTCACCGTGGACACTTCAGAAACAACAGGCACCATTAACTTTAAAGCACTAAAATGTTAATCTTGCATCTTCATTGACCACTTCATTCTCTCTTCTATGGTTCTCTTCTTTTTATTTGAAAGTGACGTAACGTGATCTAATTATAATCACATCTGTCTGCTCCTCTCGAGTTCCAGATGACATTTGTATTGCATCTTGGGTAGGGGGAAGGGAGAAAATTAAAGCAATCAAGTTCATTGAGCAAAACTGTTTTCCAAGCCAATAGCTTGAGTTACAACTATGAGCTGCTAGAACTCTCTGGGCCAGATCCTGAGCCTAAAAGGACTTAGGTGCTGAGCACCTTGTCAGCCCTCAGCCCTCTGGGTCTAAGTTATCAGGGAGTGCCTCCTTCTCCCACCCGACTCCCCACCAGTTGTTTTGGGTAAGCTTGCATCAGAGGCCAGATCCAATCAGCAGCTTGTGAACACACCTACCAGAGTGGGCCCCGCCATGAGTTAGGAAGTCAAACCCATCTTCCCTTGGTTAGTGAATCGCTCTGGGTTAGCTGGGAGCTGCTGCTGCATGCTTCACATTTTTTTTTTTTTTTTTGGTAAACAGCCACTTAGCCAGGTGCTTAAATATGGCGTGAGACAATAACTTCAGGCAGTCATCTAACAAAATACTGACCATGGTGCTTTGATCCTCCACAGTGGTGGGCTACATGAGCATTCCCTTTATCCAATGAAATCCACACATGAGATAAAGTTATTTCTTATAAATAATTAGAACAAACAATGGCATCAAATTGGCACACAAGGGCTGCCGCTAAAGGCCAACATTGGGAGGGAGTTAGCACACAGCTGGGTATCTTGGACAGCACAGTGAGTCCCTGCTTTAAAGTATAGCTGCTGGGTGGGAACTGTTGGCACATGTCAGCTTTTTAATGGCAGCTGCTGCATCAGAAATATGTTTTAAAAACTGATAACAAGGTTCAGACTTTAAGAGTCAATCATGTTACTCTCCAATACACCGTATCTCCTCTTGTGAACCTTAGTCAGATTCTCTCCACATCCACCCAAAGGCACGTCTCATGGCGTGTCTATACACTTGCAGGAAGAGGTTTACCTAGCAGGCCCCTGACAATTACGAGGTTTGTTTTCTCATGGACGGAGAAGCAGAACCCCCAAACCAAGCATCCGGGGGAAGGAGCAGTCTTAGTGTCTTTTGGGGGGACACAGGCACTGCTATGTGCAAGGGCTCTGGCTGGATTCTTTCTCTCTCCATTCCCCCAGCCTCTCTCCAATCACATTCACCTGCCTCCCAGCTAGTGAGGTAGGGGAAACCCCCTGCAATATAAAGACAACTCATTAGGGGTTGGTTCAGGCCTGAGCAAGAACAGCTGCATGTTGCCTCTTTACTAACTGATTTCTACAAATGTGTGACTTGTCTCTCACTCACTGGCTTCTCTAAAGCAATGGCACATTTACACTGTAAACCTTCCCCGTGTCTCGTACCCCGATGTGTGGCAACGTGCTGCTCCGATCCTCAAGTTATACACTTCCAAAAGCGGCAATGCTTCATCTCCAGATCTGAGGTCCAGGTGAGAGAGTGCTCATTGCATTTCTAATCATTTCTATTAATTGGATCCACATCTCTTTATTGGTACCAAAACCATTAGACCCCGGTTTCTAATACACATTATTCAGCGGTCCCAGTTACACTGTGCAAACACACAGTATAGCATACAATCTAAAGGCAGAAAAGCTAGACCCAGAAGGCACCCAGGTGGCAGTTGCTCAAATTGCTTCCTTACTGTATGTGGTTCCAGTAATTTTTCAAAATTAAGTACAGTTCATAGCTGATCTGATCTCCTTCCCTCTTAATCTAATCACTTCAGAACATTCCCCAAGGCCCAGGGAGTTTTTAATCTTTGCCCTTGGTGCTCTTTTCCCCTTAAATGTGTTGCACTTCTCACATAAAATCTGACATTTCATTTTCTCGGTTCTGGAGTTAAGTGTAATGCATCATAGAATCACAGGGTTTTATAGATGGAAAAGACCCGTTTGACTATTGATTCCATAGTCTCCCTCCTGAATTGTCCCCACAGTCTATTGCTGACTTCTCTGTCTATGCTAAGTTTGAACAACTCCAGAGAGGTGATATAAAAATCAATATTGATGGAGAGGTAGGAAGTGTATGATTTGGATCCGGGGATTTCATGTCTGGCTGCGAAAGCCATGTCTTGATTTGTAGGCGTTTGTTTTGCTTCTTTTCAAAGATCCCTTCCCTGCATTGGAACCTGTGAATGCTTTGGTGCACTGCGATAGTCTTGCACTCCAATGTTGGTTTGGATCCAAGGAACAGGAAGAAGACAAGGCTGATTGCCACAGCAGGTGCTCCCTGCCTCAGCAGAATGAGTGTGTATTTGGAATACAAAAGGATACCGAGGGATATTGTAAAGGACAAAAACTCTTTGAAGCATCTTCAGTGTGCCTAGAGCAAAGCGTTCTACTGGGCCCTGCAATACACAGCTACGTCAGGATACTGCACACCGCTGTGGGCCACCGCGAGCAGAGAATAGCAGGTCTGCACGAACCATCAAGTGGCTGGCATCAGCAAAGTCTCTAAAGACTCCTCCACCGCCGAAGGATGTGTGAGGGGAAAGCACCTGAGGTGCTGCACCTCCCAGGGCCGGCGCAAGCACTAGGTGACCTAGGACGTCGCCTAGGGCAGCACGATTTGCGGGGCAGCTTTTAGTCGCCCTCAGCAGCATTTCAGCAGCCGATCTAGCTGCTAGATTGTTCAACTCTCCAGTGATTCAGCAGCTTCCACTGGGAGCATCTTGGGGCAGGGACTGTCTTTTTGTTCTGTGTTTATTCAGCACTTAGCGCAAGGGGCTCATGGGCCCAGGCCTAGGGCTCCTCGGTGCTGTCCCAATACTCATGGGTATGTTCTGTACAGTGCCGAATGCATTGCTGATGCCTAACAAATCATAACCGACGAATGACAAACAAGCCATAAGCGTCCGAATCACAAATCGGAATACCAGAATGTATCAGCTAATGGACTCTGGAGGAAGGAAAAACGTGCTGAAGACGCTCGACAGTCCAGGGGACATGGAAAGACAAACACACGCATGCACATATGTGTGGCTTTCATATCCCAGAGGGTGGGACAGGACAGACAGTCGCTCTTAGTTGGATGAGCTGATCAAGTGATACTTGATTCTCCTCCGCCTTTGCCTGCTGTCTCCAGTCTCCTCTGTGAAAGCTCTTCTAGGGCAGGCCACCGCCGACTCGGTGTCTGATGAACTGCACGTAGGAGAGCAGCATTGCGTTTTCTGGAATGGCCAACAGAAAAACGAGAAAGGACAAAAACACCACATCACCCGGGGAGAACATTTCTCACAAAGCAATCACTGTCTACCTCACTTGTCAGACCCCATCCTGACAGGAAACCTGCACAACACCTTCAGCCGACAGGCCTGGGAGTTTAACTTCGTAATTTGGCTAGACACTAAATATAATGGATTGAACAGAGCCACTGGATTTATTGCTTATAACAACAGTCAATAACCCACTAACCACCCCCAAAGTTTTTCTCCCCTCCCCCTCCCATAACTGGAAGGGTGAGAATGGGCTACTTCCCCTCAAATGGTCCCTTGGAATGTATTAACTACTTATGCTCAGCAATCTGCCCCACTTTGTATTTAGCTGTGACATTTCCCAGACCTGCAGAAGAGCTCAGTGAGAGCTTGAAAGCGTGTTTCTCTCACCAACAGAAGTGGGTCTAGTAAAAGATATGACCTCACCCGCCTTGTCTCTCTAATATCCTGGGACCAACATGGCTACAACAACACTGTATTTGGGCATTTGTCAGCATGGTCCCTGTTATTTCCTTTACCTTTCCTCTCTGCAGCTTTGCACATTTATTCTAGGTTTAGCAACTGCCTGCATCAGGGGAGCATATATTTGGCGTTAGCTTGCTCTAATAGTTTTAGACAAATAACATTATTGACATTTTGATTGCCATCTAGTGGCAATCTTTCAGAAGTGCATTTGATCACTCACTATATTTTGCCAACTCAACACCATGCAATAAGTCATAGGGTGCGAACGTTTTGAGGTAATCAACATATTTCAATATCTGACACTCAATAAACATGACTAACATAATCTTTTCCTCCAATCTACACATCAGTCTCCTTGATGGTTCAGGCTCCACTGTGCGGTGTTTGGGGGAATAAATCAAAAGCAGCATTTACCTCATAGTCTGTACAAATCAGTTAAATATTTCTGAAGATAACTTGCTTCAGGTCTGAGCTATGTACACTACAATTTCTTATTGTACTGATGATTTTTATTTTACAAAACACTTTCTATGTTCCATGCCCAGTGCAGATTCTCTGAGCTCTGGGTTTGGTCCCACTGATATTGAAGACAGTGGTAAAATTCCCATAAACTTGAATGGGACTAAAACAGCTCATTGCCATTGTGAGTATTAGCAACAGGAGAGGTACGGAGTCATTTTGTTTGCTGGTATATACACATGCTTTCCAATACTTGGTTAACATTAGAGATTGACCTGAGCTTCAACATTTGAATTTGGATCCTGGCTTTCCCCAAGTGCAGTCCCCTCCCCATTACAGAAGGCAACACAAACAGCAGCACAGAACAATGGAGTCAGCTGCTGGTGATGCAACGCCTTCCCAATGGACACAGGACTCTAGGAAGAGTAGGAATGGATGAGCAGGCTTCACATGCCAACTTTCTTTATGGTTTAAATCCCAGCTCCTTGCTCGTTTTTATTATAATCCCTGTTTATTTCCTCCTCCAGAGACAGATGTGGATTCAGTTCTACTAGGCCTGCGTGATTATTATTATTTTGTTAATTTGGATGAAATTTCAAATTTTGAAACGAAAGAGGGAAAACATTACACAATGTCCATGAAAATGTCTCCCCATTTTTTATAAAATCAGTGCAATAACCACCTCCCTGTGAGTTATTTCATAGTGAACATTTATTCATCCTCGCATGAAGTAGCCCTTCCCTATTTACTTCTCATTTCCTTACCTTCTGATCACCTGCTCTGGCTTTTAGCTCCTTCTTGGCAGGAAACACAATTATTATAATTAATAATTTATTAATAACACCTTTTTACATGTGAGACACTCACACTCTAAATCTCCAAGGGCTAACAGGACACATATACTGAGCTGAGGAGGCTCTCCGTGGGCACTGCACACACAAACCCACAACCAACGAGGGGAAGCAGCAACTGTTGTCAGTAGAGATGTACACACAGAATCACTGATTCTACCTCAGAGAGCTTTATTCCCTCATCAGCAGGAGAGCCCAGCCTCAGAGGCAGTTGCCACTGTGTAAAATACCCACCCCAGCACCTTCAAATGAAAATGTAGCCAATTCGACCTTATATTACCTTGGCAATGAGGACAAAATGCATCAGTGTATATTGTGGGTGAAGATTATCCTCTGGGAAGTCAGCTTGCAGGCAAAATGGAGTTATCCATTATTTAGTGGGAAACTTTCCCATTACTTAAGAAGATTTAGACATTGCGTGAAAAAAAGGGAGAAGGATATTTTCATGCACCAAATATTCTTTCTTCAATAAACGCAGTACCATAAATAAGCACCCTGTGCTATTCATACATCAGACACACTACATTGCCTTCTGGGAGATGGAGAGCTTCTTCAGAACCACAGTATCTACTATTCCTTCTTTCCTCATCTACCAACCTGTCTCAAGGCATTCAGAGGAAATGTAGCTTTCTGAGCTGTTCAAAGATCCCTTTAAATTATATTCATCTGGCTAACAAGAATCAGAGAGGTAGCCGTGTTAGTCTGAAATAGCAGAGGTAACAAAGAGTCCTGTGGCACCTTAAAGACTAACTAAAGTTTTCAAGCATAAGCTTTCGTGGGCTAATACCCACTTCGTCGGATGCAAGCAGTGGAAGTGTCCAGGGGCAGGTATAGATAAGTAGGCAAGAACCAGGTAGGAGGTAACAAGGTTAGTCCAATCAGCCTGAACCAGCTTGTTATCTCAAATCAGGGAGGGTGAGGTATTCCTCTAGCAGCTGAATTGGAGGTGTGAACTCGGAGAGAGGAGAAGCTGTTTTTGTAATTAGCAAGCCATTCAAGATCTTTGTTCAATCCCAGATTGATTGTGTCAAATTTGCAAATGAATTGCAGCTCTGCAGTTTCTCTTTGCAGTCTGGTCTTGAAGTTTTTTTGCTGCAATATGGTGACTTTTTAATCTGCAATTGTGTGTCCAGGCAGGTCGAAGTGTTCTCCTACAGGTTTTTGTACATTGCCATTCCTGACATCTGATTTGTGTGTATTTATCCTTTTTCGTAGGGACTGTCCAGTTTGGCAGATGTACATAGCAGAGGGACATTGGTGGCAGTTTGCCCTCAGGGTTTCACCAAGAGAATGGGATTGTTAATGAGAACAGAGTCAGGCTGATAAGTCACTAAGTCTCTGGATCCCACTTAATTGTGACGTCAGAGTCCCATGGAAGAAAACAAAAATCAATTGTCATCTTATTACTGGTAGAACATAGGAAACTTCCCATCAAAGCAAAAGGTCAGTTAGTTCCCAGCCAGGTACGCTGGCTCCTGATTTTTTATTACCTGGGACATTTGCATGACCTTTGTTGCTTAGGTCTCTCCCTGCTCCTCCTGCTCAGTGGCTACCTGCAGCTCCCATAGCATGTGGTGGCCACAGCCAGCCGTAATGTTCAAAAGACGAGGCCTTCAGGTAGGGAGCAGGAGGCAATAGAATCCTAATCAACACATATTTTATTCTCCTGTAATAGGACAAGAGGGGGAAAGAGTAGGGTGACCAGATGTCCTGACAAAATCAGGATTGTCTCGATATTTAGCCCTTTGTCCCGCGTCCCAATATTCAGGTAAGAAGGCAAGCAGGAGGGATGAGTAGGTGAGTGGCTGGCAGGCGGTGGTCTCTCAACTTTGAGTAAATTAATTAAGTACATGGACAGAGAACTCAATACAAGATCTGCTCCCCAGAAAGGGGTGTTTGGCTCTCGACAGGTTGTGGGAGGGCCAGCCACAGCCTTTCTGGCCATTCAACACAAATCTGCTTTTCAGACTCCCTTGCCTGTTCCATGCCTGTGCTGCTGATGGCTGCTGAGAATGCTTCATACTGGTCAATAGTGACCCCTCTGCTCAGCTGAGAAACATCCTATGTGAGATCCTGCATAAAAGAGATGTAGGTGGAGGGCTGAAGAGAGAAGGGAATCAAAGAGCTGTCCCAGGGCTTGGTCTCCATTACCCCACAAACACGCCTGCTTCTCTGTCAGTAAGTGTGAAGCACGGTTGACATCAAAGCAGGTACCCAAGTTTCTACAGGGTCACTGTGATGGCTGGTGTGTTTTCAGTGGTGCAGTCCTATCACATCACATGACCCCCAGGCCTCATGAGATGTGTCACAGAGAGGTGATGAAAGTCGCAGTGCCTTTAAAGAAAGGCAGGTCAGGAAGAGGAGCAGGCAATGGCAGGGTGACTGGGCCAGGAGGAGTGGATGCTGGAGAAGGATCATGGCAGTGAGAAACAGAACTGTCATCCCCAAATGGATCATTAAACACTGGGTGCTGATTTGCATTAGCTCGCTGGCTCAGTTTCTTCTGAGCAGACAGATTTGAGAGCTATTCACACTGCAAGCCTGGGCTTACACAGGAAAGAAGGAAAGTGTGTCGGATTTATGCAATCTCCATACTCCAGTGGTTGAGTGTCTCTCATTTGCACTCACAATTAGATGGAGCTTGCAATTAAAACTGTGTGCACAAAGCTAGAGAAAGGTTTTAAAAACATGACTCAGCATCCCATCTGCAGCCCTGTAATCTTGCTGCAAAGGAGACGCCAGCTAATCCTAGCACAAAAGCAAAGCACCAAGAAGGATGTTTGTCTCCCGATGCCCAGTGAGTGTGAAAACTCACCCCAACGTTACTGGAGTAAGGAAGGAAGAAGAGCCAGCCAGCTCGAGGAAGATGTGCACTGTGGTACTGAAAGAAACAAAGTGAAGCAATTGAATAGAGCCAAACTAGCAAACGCAGTTGAGTCTCTTCAGGGAGAGGCCTCCTCAGCTGGTTCTGGAAACTGAGCAGGAGATAAAGAAAGCGAGGAATACTTGTAGCACCTTAGAGACTAACTAGTTTATTTCAGAATAAGCTTTCATGGGCTATAGCTCACCTCATCGGTGTCATTTTGTCATTCAGTACAGTCATGTGCCTAGTAAAAAACAGCACCTTCCTCTTCCAATAGGAGAAGATAAAGGGCTTGGATTCTGATCTTCCTTTCATCAGCTTTACCCCAGTGCTACTGCACTGGTTCCAGGGAGGCTAGTCCCAATTTACACCAGGTCAGGCAGATCAGAGTCGAGCCCGAAGGCTGCTGCCTGGGCAAGAGCCTGCATTTCATCCCAGCAGCAGCTCAGGAAACAGTGGGAATTAGGGCAATTTAAAGGAAAACTGTACCCTTAAGGGTGAGCAAAGCAGCAGCAGAGCTCATGTGGGTGAGCACAAAGCACTTTGCACTGGGGTTAAACTGTGGAAGAAACGATATCTAGAGTGGAAAAGGAGAGTTTCCAATTACAAAAGACATTTGCGCGCCTCCTGAGGGGAGCAGCCACATTGCTGAGAGAAGCAACATCCTTTCTTACTCCGGGAGTGAGGGACAGATTCACAGAAGAACTGTCACCTCATCCCCCCTCCTGCTTTATTCCTGGGCTACCTTTTAAAAGGAAACTGGTTTAAATAGGTCAGTGGCACTGCATGCAGCTTGTGAGAACAGTCAGAATAGGAAGCAGCAAAGGCCAGGCTGGCCCTGGAATGTCTTCACACTTCCACGGAGCAGCTAGTGGACTTGGAGAGCACGCCCCAGCCTGCACCCCCTGGCCAGTATTAGCTGCCTACAGAGGGTGGGTGGGGGGAGATTCTCCGCCCCCTTTCTCCAAAGCATCCAGCAGTGAATGGGCGGTACATGCTGCAATTGTTTCAGTGGTGGTGGTGTTTCGGCTGGAGACCAGGGAGGGGCTAAAGGTGCAGCATGGCTCTGTAGCACAACCAGTCTGCATTACCCCAGTGCAGGGCTGCCTGCAGGATCCGGACAGTTGATTCCCATATTTCAGTACTATCTGGAAGCTCTCAATGGTTATAATGATCCTAAAATCACTGTTACTCCTGCTTTGTCTATTTCTTTGGAAACTGATCAAGCTGCTCAGATTTGATTCAAGACAGTTGTGGATTGCTGCACCTTCGCTAAGGAGGAGACTGAAACCTATGGGAGAAGGAGGCTTTTAGCAATAACCGAAGGGGGGGGGAAAGGGGTAGAGGGGAACGGCTGCACTTAATCACATCTTCTACCTAATTTGTAACTGAAAGCCTGGCCTGATCTGTGGCATGTTAGTGCAGGTCATGGGATGCTCTATTAAACTGGGCATTTGTGTGCCTCAATTTTCACAGGACTTCTGCAATTTCTACCATAAATAAGGAAAGTCTAGATGAAGACCTCAGTGTACAGGAAGATCACAATGCTCCCTTCTGGCCTTGGAATCTACGAACCTATGAAACAATGACCACGTGTCCCAACAGCCATGTGAAGTAGGGCAAGCAGTACCAGGGCTCTGTTACATGCAGAAAAATGACAGTAAACGAGCCAGGGCTAGAACCCAGGAAGGCAAACTTCAAGTCTCCTCGCTAGCCACCAGCCACATCACCCCAGAGAGAACAGAATGATGCTCACACTTGTTTAATTTACCCCAAGTAAATCCACAAGACCCAATGAAAGTTGAAGAAGTTTAGTTATCAGATTTCTTTGGATTGCTTCAAATTTCCTTTCAGCCCCTACACTTCCTAGATCCATTGTTGGAAAATGTCCAGTCTTGGGGGGCAGAAATGCTATACTCAGCCATGGCTGTTAATAACAGGCTCTCTCACAAGAAAGCTCCAGTTCAGGAGTTTTTCCAACTTGTTTCCAGACACAAGAGACTTAGAATTTGTTCTGACTTGCCAGCCCTTTTGTGATTAACATGTTGGAAGAAATTTCCCAATTTTAATAATTGTTTCCTCCAAGCATCATATTTGCCTTTTTTTTCCTGTTTAATTTCTTCTGGGATGAATGAGGTGAAATTCAGTCTGTCCAGAGTATCATGTGATGTGTAGGCCACATGCTAAATCCTGCCTAAGCAGATCTTCTAGCTACGAGGCCATGCCGAAATGGACATCTCCAGAGGAGAGAAAGCAACTTGGCCCTTTTTTTAAATTCACTGATTATATGTCAAAGTGGTAATTTTTACACAAATTCATTTGTTTGCTTTGGGACCATTTCGGGGGCCTACTTTAAATTTAATTTGTTGAGATTTGACTCAATTAAGAGGTATTGATTGAGGGAGGGGGGGTTGAGAGGCTAAAATTGCAGCCATTTGTCAACAGCAGGTGGCTCGTAAAATCTCATTGTTAATAAATCAAGTCCGGCGCTGTTCAATACGTGGTTATTACAGTTAGGAAGCAGAGACAAACTGTTCCCCCTCTGGCAGCTGGTGACAGATTAATGCCATTAAAAGCTGCAACACTCTTTGCAAAGAGCTACCCAGGGGGGGCTGGAGAGCAAAGTGTAGGAGATAGAGAATGAGAAACAGGTTGGTGTTTGCGGATACCCTGTCATGATCCTCTTGTCATCCTAATCCTACCCAGAGAGGCAATATCACAGGGATGAGGGGAGGGAGGAACTTCCAGGAACAGAACTTCCCTACTGAAGTAAAGCTGCCCTGTTTGACCTCATGTGCAGTGGTCGATGGTGCAGTTGGAGACACAGGACTTTCCCCTTCCTTATCATGTGGGTAGAGGGGATTCCTAGTCCTGTGCATTCTGCCATCTTTAAAAGATTTTAGGACAGAGCCCCTGGGTTGCGATTTGACCATGTGCAGCAATCCAGTACATAGCTAAGTCTCCAACTTTAGAGCCTCCAAATAGAGCCTAACTCGCATTAGAGATGGTACACAGATCTTTTGCTGGGTTGCATTTTCTCTTCCCAAGGAGAGTGACTGTTTGGCTGCAGCTCCAATTAGCATCCTTACCATGGGTCAAATTCTCTGCTTGCACATTCTTCATGAACGTGACAAAGAGTGTCTTCTAATGACTGTTCTGGATTTCTACCACTTCGCAAACATCTGTCTGGACAGAAGCAGTGCTCACAGCTGAGTGTAGGGCCTCTTAGTCTTGGTCTCCTAGAAATGATTCAGAATCCTGCTGGGGATCCAGGGTCTCCATGCTCTCAGGTTCCTGGTGGTTGAATGCTACTTCAGATAGAGACATGACTGTCATTTTGATTTAAATGCACTGTCCACAGGCAGCTAGTTTAACAGCAGCAATGTCTAGGAAAATGACTCTGAAACACTTGTTAGCTGTTAGCAGAATGTTGAGACAACTTTAAAAAAACAGATAAGAAAAAAAAAAAAGTCAGGAACGAATAGGACAGGAATGAATAGGACAGGAACAAATAGCCTTCACACCAGCAAATGCACTTTTGTGAATTCTTAACATATTTTCCTGCCTTAGCTCCCTGAATCTGTGTGTAAAATGGCTCTTTCTAGATTTTGTGCAGTTGCTATTAAAAAAACAAGCAAGCTGACTTTTCTGCTGACTACTGACATGTAATGGTTGATACATGTGTAAAAGTGCCACTTCATGCTCTGATATGTGGTTACAGTAAATCAATCCTATTTTCCTACCTATAAACTGCAGCTTTCATTGCAAATATTCTGTCAGGGCTATTTGAGCATTTAAGGATTGTGGCAAGAGGATACCAGAAATCCGTTAGGCGCTGTTTGCAATGCATATGAATCTGGCTGGGATAGTTTTCCAGCACAGTTCACCTTGTTCGTTTATTCATCAGAGTGTATTTGAAAGCCTAGTAAATGACATGACCAATTTTGCATTAAGCAGGGACGGTTAGGCTGCTCACTCGCCCTACACGCCATCCTACGTTTGGAAGGTGAGAGCGTACAGCTTACAAGCCAATTGCTTTATTAGCACTTTGGAGAAAATGTCACAAACTCAGTATTTTAATCTAAAAAAACCCCCATTTGGATTGGTTGGATTTAAACGTGATGTAAACATTAAAACCCCATAGCCCAGGGTCCATATTCTACTGCTCTCCTTTCTTCCTATTGTCGGGATCCTGAACTCGACCATCTCATGGTCACTGCTGCCCAGGTTGCCACCTTCTTCTACTTCCCCTACCAATTCTTCCTTGTCTGTGAGCAGCAGGTCAAGAGGAGCATGGATCCTAGTTGGTTCCTCTAGTACTTTCACCAAGAAGTTGACCCAACACTCTCCAAAAACTTCCTGCACTGCTGTATTGCTCTCCCAGCAGATGTCAGGTCCATTTAACCTGGTATCCTATCTCAGACGGAGGTCAGCACCAGACACTTTAAGGTATAAGAACTTTGCGGGAGCAGGTGTGGGATAATGTGCCCCCCCCAAGTCTCCACCTGGTCCCAAAAAGTTTTAGATCACTTTAACCCTGGTGACAAGATTTAATATCCTTTCCTAAATATTCATCACGATAACACCACATGTTCTTCTTATTCATATAAACGTCCTATCCACATTTTCATGAAGTTCTTGCCCTTTGGAGGGGAGTTCCACAGTGCAATCATCTATTGTGTAAACCAGCATTTGATCCGTTTTGAATTTGCCAACTTTTCATTTAATTGGATTTCCCCTTGTTCCCGTGCTGTGAACTAGGGAGAACAGAAGGACGTGGTCTCCCCTCTCTATCCCATTAATTTTTTATATACTTTGATTACCCCCAGCCCACCCCTTACTCATCTTTTTTCTAAGATACCCATCCCAATATTTTCAATCTGTCATCTCATGAGATTTTCAGTTCCTGTATCATTCTTCTAACCCTGCCCAGTTAACAGTGAGAGGGCATTCGCCATGTGGGCAAAGGTGTGTAACCATAATTATGGACCAGATTCCCAGCTGGTATAAATCAATGTAGCACCATTGAAGTCAATGGAATTGTCACGGAGCGCCCGGGCGATGGTCTGGAGCCTCTCCATAGGAAGCCAGACCGGACTCCGGGTGAAGGGCCCCTTCTCCGTACACAGCCTGTTTCCAAGGCTAGGAGCTTCACAGGTACCCACTTCCACCTTCCTGCGTCTGACCTCGGAGCATTCAGCACTTTCTGCTCCTCCGTGTGCTTTCCCCAGCGAGCCTGCCTGGGCGGGGTCCTGAGGGAGCCCATGGGTTCTGCACCCCAAATCCATAGTCAGTCAAACGTGACTCTCAGCCAGGTAGTAAAACAGAGGTTTATTCGATGACTTCTATCTGGTCTAACCCAGACCATACAGCGAGCGTGAGCCCTCAGCTGGATCCATCTTGGGGCCAGAGAGTGAGATAGCTCCTCTGCCCTTCCCTGCCTGGCTCCAGCTCACAACTCCCCCTCCAGCTCCTCTGCTTTTCTTTGTCTCTCTTCCGGGGCTAGAGGTATCACCAGACCTCCCTTCCCCTCCTGGGGTCAAGTTACAGCTTCACCCATTAACACCTGCAGTGGCTCTGCTTTGCATCAGCTACACATTCCTTTCCCTCCACATAGATGCTCAAGAAATGCCATGGGGAAACTGAGGCACACACACGAATGATGCCAGTTTACACCAGCTCAGGATCAAGTGTTGCATTTCTCAACCCCAGCAATAACACAGATGGTGTGAGCCACAACTGATAGTAACAGAGAGCTTAACCTTCTCATGTGAATCACCCGTCCCCAACCGCTCCCCAGTTGTGCAACAAACCGCTTGAAGGTCTCTTGTAACACCCCCGGTGCAATTATCTGCTACATCATGTGGGCTTCTGGGGTGCCCAAGGAAAGCTGTCTTTGTATATCTTTTCTAAGCCTTTTGGAACAGCTTAGATACAGCCAGGAAAGCTTCACAGTTTGACTGGGTATTAAAATGATCTATTAAAAATAAAAGGGAAGGGGAAAAAAGAGAGATTTCATCTTCTTACAAACGAGACATCTAAAGGAATCAGATGGGGCATGATAAAAGAGCCCTGTGGGTAGTGCCAGGCAGACACACCATTTATCTATAGAGGAAAACAAAAGAGAAAAGTTTCCAAATTTGGGCTTTTTTCTCTTTTTTAATGTAGTTGATACAATCAGCAAGTTTAAAGCTTCCAAAGGGATAATATTCATAGTGGAATGCCGGGGTGGGGTGGGGGCGGAGATGACGTGTACACACTGAGTGTCTAACATCCTGTTTTCTTTTATAACATAATACTTGCTGAGAAAAAAATGACGCACGCAATCAAAGATCTCAATAAAATGCTGGAAGAGCGACACCAGGGCCCAGCTCTGTTTAGCGTGGCACCGTGGAGCAAGTCTTTAAAGCAGAAAAACATCTGGTCTTCTTGAACCAGTTCTATCTTGCTCAGCAATGTTAGGTCTGCCTGGATTGAGAATGGGGAATTTTAAGCCATACAGCACGAAAGCTCTGACGCTGGATGGAACCTTCTTATTTATGTTACCATGTGATACACACTTATCCACCCCCACCGCTCCCCCACAGACTCTATTGATATAGAAAGGTCTGCTCTGTAGTGACATTTCAGCCAATAAGCACCCCACCACTTCTTTAGCCTGAAGACTGTCTTTATCTGTTCATTATAATGACAGGGTTTGTTCTGTTGGAATCATTTCCGTTTGTTTATTTGGGGTCACAAGGGGGGGTCTCGTTTACACTTTCTGTTAAACCCAGCTCCTGCTGTTACTCTGTTCAAAATTACAAGTCAAAAAGAACTTTTAATTTTATGGGGAGCTTGTTAAAAGCTGTGACATAAAAGCAACACTGCTTCATGTTCAACTTTTTACCAGGGCCATTTGTGTTGCAAAATTTGGACTTTTCAACAGTTCATTTATTCCTGCTCACAATTGGAAACCTGGTTTGTGATTTTACTGCCCGCCCCCAGTGCCGTCACAGCTGACTTCAGTCAAGACCATCGGAATTAAACCGCATAGACTGAAAATAACCCGGTTCCTGCCAACTGCTATATTGCTTTTTCCACAACAGTGACACTGGTGAGTGGTTAGTAATGGAGCAGTGTGGGGATGTGGCTACCACTCAGTGGTGTCTTAGCTGTGGGGGAAGTGATCTCTGTGTATCGCTTGCACCTCGATTTGTGCTGGAGATGAAATACGTCGCTTCCCCATCTCTCCTGGGAGCTAGTGAGCCCCCAAGCAATGAGATCAGCTGAGGCCATAGATTCCTCTGCCCCTTTTCTGTATAAGGCTGTTCCCACACAAAGTTCTGCATTTGCTTCCTCACTCACTTGCCCCCAGTCAGAAAAGATGCAGAGTGGAGGAAGATGTTCACAAGCTGGGGACAGGAGGCTCTATTTATTTTTTCCCTTTTCATTTATGCTCACACAAAATCCCAGCCATGCTCATTTTTATACAGTGCATCACCTTTCTTTGGGGCCTGACCCGAAGCTCACTGCAGTCAGTGGGAACCTGTCCATTCACTTCATCAGGCCCCGATCCAAGACTCTATCAACCTGCATAAAGAGAAGCTAAGGGTGCTGAAACCAAGAATCTCAGCAGTCAGGGAATTCAGCTGTCTCATAAATACAAATCTAGCCAAACTTTGTGAGCTCTCCAAGGTGCTGAGACCTGAGCTGCAGTTTGGAGCAAAGGTTCTAGGACAGGGGCCGGCGACCTTTCAGAAGCGGTGTGCCAAGTCTTCGTTTATTCACTTTAATTGAAGGTTTCGCATGCCAGTCATACAATTTAATGTTTTTAGAAGGTCTCTTTCTATAAGTCGATAATATAGAACTAAACTATTGTTGCATGTAAAGTAAATAAGGTTTTTAAAATGTTTAAGATGCTTCATTTAAAATTAAATTAAAATGCAAAGCCCCCAGCCCAGTGGCCGGACCCGGGCAGTGTGAGTGCCACTGAAAATCAGCTCACATGCCGCCTTCAGTACCCGTGCCATAGGTTCCCTACCCCTGTTCTAGGAGGACTGGTTCACACCCAGGACACTTCTGAAGAGCTTCCGGCAACTCCACTCCTGTGGAAATAGGGTGAAAGCAGGTGAATGCCCTAAGAGTTCAGGCCCAGAGGTGGTGCCGGCGTGGGGCTCTCTGTTATGTGGCCAGAGGGGGCTGGGGGTGCTCTAGAGGCTGACAACTACCCGGAATGAAGACACCCTCCCCTAGAGAGAACAGGGGGATGTAGGGTTGGAAACCGCCTGTGGAGAAGGGATGGAGTACCCTCCAGATCTAGGGCTTTGGGGATGGGCAGGAGAAGAATTCAGGAATCCTGGAGGACCTTCTACCCTGCAACTCTCCCCCCAGAATGCCTGTGTCAAATCTGACCCATAGCAACATGCTGAAAGATGGTGTTTTGTGTAGGCCCTACATAATCCTGTTAGTAAAGCCCTGGCCCACTACAGGTTTGAAAGAATATGTTGGCCCAGCTATGAGTGTCATGTGGACACTTCAGCCTATTTTTCCTAGAAACCTGTGGCTGGATTCTGACATGGGCTTGCTTAATAGATTGAAAATGTTCCTAATGTAAGCTTAATCAAAGTTGACCATAAACTGTACCATGATAATGGATACCCTGGCATTTTATTACTTGCTAACCTTCAATTTCCCTTGGTGACCTTTCATTGTAAAATATTTCAATATAAATAATGTATTTTTGCAAACATATTGCCCTGATTATTTTCCACAGCTCTGATTCTCCATGTGTGAAAGTCTCTGAAGTAAGTAGTAATTTGTTCCCTTTTCTGGTAATTGCAGTTTTAGAAATAGCTTCTTTAGATGGCTGTCACAAATTGGTGTCTTTCTTAGTAACTTTTTTTTCTCTGCTAAAGGTTGCTGTCTATATCTGATAAAAAATCACAGCAATAGAAATCCAGCAAATCACAGAGTCCAGGGAAAGAATCATTCCTCGAAAGGCAATGCTCTTCACTACAATACGTGCTTGGATGAGACAGGTTTCTCATGTCCTGAAGTAGCAGAAGTTATTTGGAGCTCAAGTGTGACCATTTCCCACCGGCAGGAGCTCTGGAAGTATTCCTGCACTTTTTACAGGAGTTTCCCTACTTTCTTCTTTTCAGCCTCAGTTTCCCAAGCCTCAACCTTGACTTTGGCATTACAGGAATTCTCCTTACTATCTCCTATTTCCTTTCTATGCCAGTCCTCTGCCTGAAACCCCAGTACAGCACCGGGGAGTTCTCCCATATCGAAGGCAGCTGGTGACTCATCCCTCACACACTCTGGTCCCTTGATCAAAAACTAGTTTGGAGCATTGTTGATAGAGTTGTAGCGATTCCTTCCTGTGATTCCTGTGAGAGACATGGAGTCGGGAAGGCAGGCAGCTGTTAGGGACTGGGTTACAGTGTGGCTGGCTGGTGAAATATGGGGGCTCAATTGTCCAGGGAAGGTGCCATGTTCTCAGGACCTATTCACAGCAGTGGGTAAAGTTTGTACCATACCTGACTCAAAGGATTGCCTCTGCCTTCCCTGAGAAATATCCTCTGGTTTGTCAATACCGACGCATAGACTAGCTCCAGGCACAACTGTGCCAGCCCCGGGAAAGATGGCGCAGAGAGTTTCTCGCCACAGACTGAGAATGGTTTGGGTTGGGAAGCTCTGGGTATTGGACATCTCTGTGCTCGCTGGCATTGTGTTGACTTAGGGATGAGTTCCTCAGCATCCCTATCCCTTTGTTCA
Source organism: Sternotherus odoratus (assembly GCA_032164245.1). Lineage (NCBI taxonomy): Eukaryota > Metazoa > Chordata > Testudines > Kinosternidae > Sternotherus > Sternotherus odoratus. Next base: position 1,893,682 of record JAVMKO010000018.1, read on the forward strand.
CTCAAAATATCCTGTGTAGCTTTGAGCCTTTAAGGCACCCTGTCACTATTGTGATGGGAGCCAGGCAGTACAGCTGTACTGTAGCTAGGTAGAGAGATTGGAACCCAGAGAATGGCACATTGTTATGGGGAAATCTCAATCTATAAATAGTTAAAATAAAGAGCACCGTCTACTGTCACATAGAAATACACAACACTGTTCATAAGCTAGCAGACTCATTGCTCCTATGCTCTGCCAATGGCTACCAGGGTCCAGATATTAACGGCGTTCAGAATGGTTTTCCAGAGCTGTTTGGCTACACTGTGGGGAATTATGCCCTACCCCCAGGGGAACTCCCTTGCAAAGGGGACTTGTCTGCATAGGACGCAATGAAGTGGCTGAGAGAGAGAAGCCCCAGGGGTCAGAAGGCACTGCCACACCAGGCAAACCTTGAATTCACCTGCAGCCAAGACAAAAGAATAAAATAAAAACCCCAACAACTCTGTGTTCAGAGCAATTGGGGGATTTGGTTTTTTTGCATGAAATGGATTTGTGAGCAGACGTACTACACGCTTGGCTCATTTCTCAAAGCAAATGTCAAGCCAGGGCTGTGTTGAAGGCTCTGTTCCATGGGGTGGAGGTTCGCAGCACTTCATCTTTCTTTCTGCCCCCTTCCTCAGTTTGGTTTTGAGATAAGGGTTTCATTTAGCCAATGCATGAGCCACTGAGCTCTGACCTTTTATAGCCGGCTCTGAGAAATGTTTGGTGATTAATTTCAGCTGAAGGTTAAGCTCCAACATAAGCTGGAAAGTCAATGACTAATCTATTAAGCTCCCCAGTAACTTAATTTACATGTTTTTAATGATTACTTCCTACCTGGGCACTCTGAAAACTAATTGGACTTGAATCGTTAAGTGCATTCAGAGGTGGACTCAAATTAATAAGTACCACTCATGCCTGTTTTTAACTGGAAAAGAAAATCAACTTTGGTTCTTGAGGCCAGTGGAATGCATCATTGCTATGCAAATACAGCAACCTCCTTTCCATTCATGGGATATTTGCTCTCAAATAACAAAGTCTGGCTTTAAGAGCAAAACTCTGCTATACCTGTTGCCATTTAGGGATTAAAATCCCAATTAAGGTCCTGATGCATTTCTCTAGATTGGCATTCCTTCCTATAGCATAACAACCACCAAGATTTCCTCCCCACCCCCTTACCTGGGGCTGTCTCGCTGTAAGAACTGTAGCCAAGTGGTGCCTTATATAGCTTTGGTTCTCTACCTGACTGCCCAAGGGGAAGTCTAATATTATGCGGGAAGTTTAGTGCACCCAGTGACTGCAATGGGGGCCCCTGTGATTTTGGCTCTCTGGCTGATGGACAATGGGGGAAGTCAATATGAAAATCTGACAATTTCAAAGGTGAGATTCTTTGTTCTGTCCTGGTGGAGATGAAAGTGATTCAGAGAAGAGGACTGGAGATTTCACCAGATATGGCAGATATTGGGAGGGAGGGATAGCTCAGTGGTTTGAGCATTGGCCTGCTAAACCCAGGGTTGTGAGTTCAATCCTTGAGGGGGCCATTTAGGGATCTGGGGCAAAAAATCTGTCAGGGGACAGTACTCAATCCTGCTAGTGTAGGCAGGGGACTGGACTCGATGACCTTCAAGGTCTTTCCAGATCTAGGAGATTGGTATATCTCCATTTATATTATGGCAGATGTCAGTGTCATGCCTAATGATTTGCTAGAAGGGGCTCTGACACCATGGCTATGGGCACAGGATACAAACCTGAATAGCAAAAGGATTTAAGCTCTCTTCCTTTGCCTTTAATATAAAGAACACAGATGATTTCATGGGTGGTAGAGTGTTGTACACTGACCTTCAGAGAGAATATCTTAAACCAAATTAAAGATGGACAAGAACCACTGACTTCAGATCTGGATCTCAGCTTGCACAAAGCTTGGCGTTGTTTGGGCCCAAGGCTTTGGTTTAGAGAAAAGGCATAGTCATGTAATCTGGATCTGAATGTCCCTAAGGCTTTGGGGTGTTCAGAACAGGCTTTTGGGTCCATACTTAGAGCAAAGCCAGAATATAATACAGAGACCCAACTGAAGGAAATTCAACAGAGCACACACCGTTTGGGAGAAACAAGAGTTGCTGATGGAGAAAGAGAGCAAGACAAAAAAAGCCAGGGGACAACTGGGAGAGCACAGAAATGTGAGCACGTGTGTGTGAGCGTGAGTGTGAGTGACATCTTCTAGGCAATGTTACAGATGCTCTGAGTGAATTGTATATCTGTGTAGAATCCAAGTAAAAATAGTTCTCCTGGATATTAACTGCGTCTTTCTGTAAAGTTTTATTCTGAGCCCAGTCAGAGAATCCCAACCATGCTTTTTCCAACCCTATCTATCCAAAGATAAACCAGAAAATTGTCATCTTTCTTTTTTGGGGTGAAAGGGAAAATTTCAAACTGTGACAAGTCCCAGTTTTCCCTGGCTGGCTTTTTGTCCTGCTTCAGGATGAGAACATTTCTGGAAGCCCTTTCTGCTCTGTTTTTTGGCTGGCTCTAGTGGTAATACTTATTTGTGACTCGGAACTAGCCCAAGGACACCTGACCCTCTGCTCCTTGTTTGATCCAGGGCCAGCGACTCTGAGCATATTCCAATGGCATTTCTTGGCAATTCTTTAAATTCAATTGAGCAGAAATAGATTTATCTGAGTGACTTAGCTTGCAATAGTTGTGAGTGATCACAAGTTACGGAGTGACACACAGACAACAGCTAATTTATTAATAGTGCCATCACTCTGAATAGTTCTTAATAAAATTTGTTGGTGCATTTGCAAGCACATAATAAGAGAACAAATTCATGTGACATTTCAAACAGAGTTAAAATTTCAGTGTCTATTACACTGTTTCTCTGTAAGCCTATGGTGATTCCAGTGAATTGTACCAAAAGGGACTAGGGGACTGCGGACTTAATATGAATGTCATGTCACACCTACATCAGCCGTCAGCAATTCCCTCCTCGGGAGCAAGCATTTTCTACACAGTTTCAGCGTTGCATGAGGATTATGCTGAACTCTGACACATGAAACAGAAAATGACGTGAGAGAAAATAAAAACAAGGCACATTATAGAGCATCAAAACACTGCGAAGGGCCATTCTGGAAGAAGGGAAAGCCCATGGGAATTCAGAGTGAGGCCTCAACTCTATTGTTCATATAGCTTGTGCGGATTCAGAGTGGAGTTATTTACTGCACCGACTCCTGTACCCTGGCACAAGGGTGCAGTTTCAGCCATGTGTCTGCATTTCCCTCTCTCTGAATCCCCTGGGGTTTCCCCTTAAGAGCTTCACTGGGCACAGTCCCCCACTTCCAAAACTGCCCTTGGGGCCATGCCAGAGGGGTTACTCGAGACCAGCTGAGCTCAGGGCAAGCCTAAAAACCGCATTCAAGCTGTACACATTCAGAGTAGATGTGTGTGTGCACAGATGTGGGGGTGAAGGCATGCAAAGGTCAGTTAATACCATAGGCAGGCTTTGACTTTTATATTTGGGGTGAGGGGCAGCTCAAATCAGGCCAATGGGGCTGTGTGTGGTGGGGGAGGCGCAAATTCTACGCCTGCCCGAGGGTTGCAGTTTGGGTTGGGCAATGCCCTCGTACTCCCCAAACTACGCCCATGGTTAATACAGACGGTGGGTATATGCCAGTCACGTGCAGCATGAGCGTGTTTGTGTTGTCTGCTGTATCGACAACGTGCCTGCCCTCCGATGGAAGCATCACAACACACCGGACTCTGACAGAGGAGCTGGCTGCTCCATAGACTCTTCCTTGCAGACACAAAATGTTTTCTTTATACACACAACTTCTCATTAAGCAATGCAGCAACCTGGCCAACAGCCTGATCTATTTCCTGGGATTTGGCCACATTGGCAGATGAATTGAATTAGCACATTTTAATCATTTATTCCTAAACTGATGAATATTTGCTGCTGAAATCCAAACACTCTCACACTCCATAAATTATTCCTGTTCAGTCTCTCTGACAGACAGATTCTGGTATCAGTCGCTTAATGAACAAATGACTCAAACGACTGATGCTAAGCACAGTTAGCAGCCAGTGTCCTTGATGTTTAGGGTGCTGGGCTCAATGCACCACGAAGGCGGGACGAGGCTGAGGGAGGAGTCTTCCCGTGAGCGCAGGGTCTGATGTCCAGAGCTGTGCACGCTGCTGCTTCTCTACAGCGCCAGGGTCTGACTCTCCACTCCCTTGCACCAGGACGGTCGTGCTGGCTGCAGCCGAGCGAAGAGACAGAAGGGAAGGCCCACGCATGACATCTGCTAGTTACATCACTTAATGGACCCTGCAAGGCATGCAGACACCACGCAGATGGGGGTGGTGAAGACCATGAGTACAACAGAATTCTTGTCTTGGGAGCTCAATACAGCTTTTCCGATTCACCTCACCTCATTCCTGACCTGCACCCCCCATTCCTATGCCAGCTGTAGGCATCACTCCAGAAGACCTTGCCAGTTACATGAACCTGTATGGTAGCCCTGTGATGTGCCAAACTGGAGCCACCATATTCATTTTCTTCTGTGACCAATGACAAGAGGTTAAGGCCCCAGGTTCTGAGAGGAGAAAAGATTTCTGCCTTGTTGCAACCATGGTAAGTTTACACTGACCCCCACCGGGTGATACAGGTGGTAATGCCCAACTCCCCTCATTCACCGCCCTGCCAGGGAGAGGGCAAATGTCATGAAGGTTGCAGAGGGGGAGAGGCTGACAAAGAGGGGAGCACCCTCTCATTTCTGAGGTGTTTGCATGGATGTGGAGGAGATTGGGATGGGTGGGGGGGGTCACATAATCATTGTGGTCCATTGCAGTCTGAGCACGGCCGTCCCTTTGGAATCACAACATCACACTGTCCTTCATTCGCAGCACTACCCAGTCCAAGCAAAGCCGAGCGAAGGCCACTTCCCTCTGCCCTCCGCTCCTCCAGCGGACTCCTCCGCTCTCCCAGCTGCATGGCTTTCCTCAGAGTAGTAGTTGACCTCAGCTCACATTCTAAAGGATCTGGAAGGCTGAAGCACAGCAGGGGAGAGAGGAAGCCTTAACCCCGTGAATTCCCTTCCTTTAGTGAATTTAAATAAGTGCTCCCGAGCTAAATCAATCAGCTGATTCTGTGAAACTCTGTCCCTTTGCAGCTCAGGAGCCTCATCTCATAACCACACCACAAAAAGTTCTAGAAGCAACTGACAATATATTTCCCCTGGAGCATCTTCCTGTGCAGCATCATGGATCCGCTATTACTTATTGCTTACCATGCAAAGTCCCATCGCAATCTATTTTTGCAAGCAGGCTGTTCTCGTCAGTGGTTCTTTGCAAGGAAATTCTGTATGTGACTTCAATGCAGGATCGAGCATGAGGGGAGAATGGGCGGAGAGGGGAAAGGTGCATAAATAACAAGGGGGTCACATGCTTTGACGCTATGGTGAAGCTGTTCTGTGAAGAGACCTGCTCGAAGGGAGGTGACTAATTACCACAGATGTATTCTGGGAAAAAGAAAGTGCTTAGTGCACCGGGATGGGATTCTGGAGAACTTTGGCTTCAATCCCCAGCTCTGCCACAGACTCTATGTGTGACCTTGGGCAAGTCATTTAGGCTGAAATTTCCAAAACTGACCAGGGATTATAGCCACATGGCTTCCAATGAAACCACCTCATTCCTGGACTTCTCAACTGAATCTCCCTGCAGTTGTTTCAATAGTGTCTGTGAGGTGCCCCAACGCTACAATAATGGGTGAGGAATAGGGTGACCAGATGTTACATTTTTAAGGGACAGTCCCATTTTGGGGGGACTTTTTCTCATATAGGTGCCTATTACCCCCCACCTCCTGTCCCGTTTTTTTCACAGATGCTATCTGGTCACCCCAGTGAGGAGGGATGTGGGGGAGGAACCCTGGACAAGCCTAAAAATAAATCAGCAAATGAAAGGCAACTTTCTGTTCTGTGGGGACAAGGGCAGGGACACGAAGCCAATGGAAACCCTGGGAAAGGCAGGTTTGATTACAAGCGAGGCAAGTGGGAGCTGTGAGCGGAACAGACACAATTCAAACAATGCAGCTCTGCATCCAACGGCTCCCAGAGACAGTGTGCAAGTGTTTGACTCCACCAATGGTGTCACCCCGCAGTGTCCAATACATTCACCACTAGCCACACTCTACAGTAAGACAAGCATTCAGAGTCACACTCTGCCTTCTTATACAAGGGCACAGGCCTCCTGGAAGCAAATCGCAGTCATACAGAACTTATTTCATCAGGAGATAGATGAGGAAAGGCTAACAGCATTCGCGCTGTACAAAAAGAAAAATGAATTCGTCCAGCATTCTTTTTTTTTAAAGCAATTTCCTTCTGATGTGCTGAAAATTCATCCTTAAAATGTTTTCAGGTATCATTTAAATGACTCCCTATTCCTAAATCTGTCTTGGTTTGATGTGTGGATCATATTCTTTCAGCAAGCTTGTTCCTTTAAGTGGAAATCTTGTAGGCAGCTTTTCCGTACTTGGCCTTAATAATGTCTCTTTCCTTCCAATTTCAATAACTAGAGAAAGAAATCTGCAGAGTTCCAAATATACTTTACTTGCTTATGTATTTACTAAACTGCCTGGCTGAGCTATCAGATTGTGCTGGGCCCTGACAGAGGAAGACTTTGCTTATTTCCTTATTGCATAACTGTGACTGGGCTAATGCATGCGAGAAAGGAATATGTGTCGGAGTAAATGGGCAAAGAAATGACTTCAAAAGCAGAACAAGCAAATGATATGGTCAGTGTAACTGGTTTGAGAGTCTCGTTTGCTGCTTGAATTCCTTACTCCGCTTGCAGCATCATTATTTTACTTTGCAAACTGCGCTTGACCAGAAAGGAAGAGGATAGTTGAGATTTCAATTCTGATTTTGTTCACCCCAAGTTTGCTGACAGAGTTTTTTGCCAAATTAAAAGGAATATTTGCTGCGGGCCCCATCACGATCCAACTGCACTGGGGGTTCCGGGCCCTGTCACGATCAACCAAATGGTAAGTGACAGCTTTGGTCAGAAATCACAGCGAAGTCCTGTAAGGAAACTGCCTCACCTGGGGATGGTATTTTAGTAGCACAACATTACACCCATCACACTTCTCTTAAAAGACCTTTACCTTCAGGGAAATTGGTAAGCTGCCAGAGAAACAGGCCTTTTCTAAACTGCTGATGACTTATAAGAATAAGTGTGCAATTCACATGCCTGTCTCTGTAACTAGACTAATGGTGCTGAAAACTATAATGGAAAATGTACATCTCCACAGAATAATTGAAAACTTTGCAGCACCGTTCCAGACAAGTTGGCTTTTGCCCATCACTGAAACTCTTTTTATTCGCAGAAAGAGGAGGAATTCAAAAGCAAACAGCCTTTGTTATAGTTAACAGCAAGTGACATTTTTATTCATCAGATTTTGGGGTATTTTTGTGTCATTCAGATTAGTCTATAAATAACATCTTGTCCAGTTGTAAGGTGTTTAAGATCAGTACAATGGAAAGAACTGAACTGCTTTCCAGCACCAGGCACAGGAGGAAGGAGTTTGCTTCTTGGAGAGCAGGATCTGGTGATAAAGGAGGAAGTGTGGCTGGAATGAAAAGCATCCACTTACGAGATAACATGAAAGCCCTCTTAATATAATTTAATGGCAACTGGCAAAATGAGGTTTTAGAAATGCAGTGACTGGTTCTATTTAAGGAGAGGATGAAAAATTGTATTGGATCAATCCACAGGAGGATAAAAATAGTGTCTGCTTGATATTTATTTCTCTCAAAAATCTGGCAGCATTACTGGAGATGTCTGAAGCAAATTTATGCTTTCTACATCAAATGCACACTGCTGCCCTCTTAACAGTGAGTGCTCATGACACGAAAGCCAGGAAGCCCACTAAATAAAACAGGAACTTAAACTGTGCTGGATTCAATTCCACTGTATTATAATAATCAGCAAGGACTGAAAACCAGCTCCTTCCCCAAACATTTCCCTCCTGTTTATTACAGTGGAGGTGGTTGCTGCTTTCTTGTCAGTAAAGGAATACTGTTGAACTCACACGGTTCCCCCTTAAAATGATGTGCAGACCAGAGAATTGCCTGGGTCTAACAATAGCCAAAGCCCAGCAGAACATTTGTAAACAGGTGGCTATGTTTGGTAAAGACACTGAATAAAAAGTTAAATAAGCTTCCTGCCCAGTCCCCGTGGGTGATGCGATGAGTTCTAGTCATCCCTCTCCCTTATAGAACACCAGCATCTTAGAACAAACAGAGCCCCAGAATGGCCAATGGTTGGGAAGGTACAAATGGGACTTGGAGAGAGATGTTTGTCTGAAGTAAGGCTTACACTGACCCATACATTTCCAGAGTTGCACAGCACTCCTCTAAAATGCCAACTACAATGAGTGGCTGCATAAACTCAGCAAGTATAAGATGAAGGTGCATTAAAAGGAAAAATTCCATGAGCAGTGAATAACCAAAGTACTTAGCTATTACTCAGGACGCAAGCAGGTTGCTTATTTGCCATCACAAAAGAACTTGAATCCCAGGAACATTATTTCCTATTTCAGAAGCCCCGCAGGCACCAGGCAGCTTTTTGTTTTTGTTTGGTTTTTAAAGTTTTTTTTTTTTCTCTTGGGTTGGTTTTTAAATTTGATGCAGCAGGAGAGTGTTGACAAAGGGAAACATTATTAATGTTACCAAGACACATCTCCTTCTCCTCACCATTTGAAATTCATTAATTGAATAGCTACATTTCCCATTGCATTTAAATTACTTTTAAGAATTTAGGGCTTTAAATACTATGCCTCAAAGTTATCAGAATTATGTGAATAAATAAAGCTGGTTAATTTAAAAAAGAAAAACCAGGTAATACATGCACATCTAGCAATTTCCTCCTCCGGGAAATTTTTGAGTGCTGCTGTTTAATACATAGTTACTTCCCTCCTCTCCTTTCCTGTTGAGTTCATGGTTCCCCCCAGCACAGAAACAGTTGGAGCAGGTGTCTGTGGAATTGTGGGAGTCATGCTAGGAGATTGGAGCTCTGGGGTCGGTCTGCTATGGGTCTCCTATTCTTGTGTCTCTCTCCTGACTCCATGTACTAAAGCTCACTCTGCAGCTGGGTTCATGGAACCTGACTAGCAAGCGAAGAGCCAGCAGACCAGGTCCTGCAGTTCAGCTCAGTTAATGAGCTTCTCCACACTCATGGTCTTCAGACCACCGGCTGTTCTGGTCTGTTTTCCTGCCCTGAACATCACCTGTCCCATCTGCTGGGACAGCATCTCCTACAGTCAGTACAGGAAAGATGGTCCTGTGATTAGGGCACAAACAGGGTACTTGTGAGACCTCTGCTCTGCTACTGAATACTTCTGTGACCTCTGGTGAGTCACTGCGCCCAGTTCCCCATCTGTCTGATGGGGACAATCATAAATACATTTAAGATTGTCAAGTGCTCAGACAATACAATAATGGGGACTCCTAAGTATCTAAGACAGACAAACTATCCTAACCCAGGGAAATCCAAGGATCTCCCCAGGGCTTTGTGCTCTTTGCCTTGGCTTCTTTAACTCTCGCTATTGATGATGAGCAACACAAGGGTGGCAAAGAAAGCAGTGGAGGTTTGCAGCAGGGCAGGCTTTCAGGAACAGCAATCAGTTTTCCTGTGCTGCGCCACTCCATGCTGTTGGCCGTTCAGTGCATTATTTCTCTAACTAGTAACAGACCCTGCTTGTGTACTGAACAGACAGGCCACCATGATGTAAGGCCAGCCTGACAGAGAGCCTGCCATGGGCCAGCTAGAACAGAAAAGGGGTTTGTATGGCTAGGGGCTCTTTAAATCCCTATGGTGCAGGCTCCTCCCTTCTACTAAGCAGGGAATCCCTCACACCAAAAACACAGGCCAAGTACTCCAGCCCCCTTCCGCAGCAGATAGCCTTCCTCACTAGCTAGTCCTAGCCCCTTCAGCGCATCTCATTTATAGCCTGCTGGCTGGGGATTGCTTAATTCCCTGCACCTGCCAGTGCCACACCCCATCCTCGCTGCATTCAGAGCAGGCAGCTGTGAGCCCCATGTGGTCAGCAGGCAAAGAGGGAGGGATAGCTCAGTGGTTTGAGTAGTAGCCTACTAAACCCTGGGTTGCTAGTTTGATCCTTGAAGGGGCCATTTAGGGAAAAGGGGTAAAAATCTGTTGGATGATTTAGTTGAGGATTGGTCCTGCTGTGAGTGGTGGATTGGACTAAATGATCTCCTGATATTCTGTGATTAACCCTTTTCCTGCCAGCCAACCTCTAAACACTATCCGAGAACCACAGCTGCTCCAGGGGAAGAGGAAGAGGAACTGACTTCATGGACTCCTCAGATCTAACATTGTAGGTAACATGCTATAGTCTGGATACCCCCATCCTCTGTTACTGCACAGGGATTTTGTTATGCTTCTCAACAGCAATTAATTTGCAGTCCTTTATTAATTTCCATTTACTTTTTATATGAAAAATTAGGGTAATGTAAAATATCAATTTTGATTTCCAAATCCACCTGGCCTGGTTAATAAAAGCACAAGGCACATGTCTTCCCCTGTGTTTGTACAGTGCCTAGCACAATGGATCCTTGGTCCTGAGGGTGGCCAAACACATAGAAAGATGGACTGTAAGCTCTTTAAGGCATGGACTCTGGCCCATTGATTTCATTGGGACTTAGGTGCTTAAATAACTTTGAGGATCGGAGCCTCTGTGCTTAAGACAGATGCAGAAAATGTGTGGAACAAACCAATGCTAGCAGTTGTTCAATTGTACAATTGATTGTGCTGGAGTTGGGAAAAGGGAAAAGGGAATGATTTCAGGATCTTTGGTGGTAAAAACATGAGTTTTTACTATGTCAGAGAACTGGCTAAGGGCCAGGTTTTACACAGCTTCCATAAGATGCCTAAATATCTTTGAAAACCTGGCCTCTCGCAGTGCTAACGCATCTGGCAATTTTCACTTAACCTTGGTAAATCTCCATTCCAGGCAACAAGAGTCTAACAGGCAGAGATAGGCCAATATAAAGAATATGTTGTAATGAATAGGGCCACGCAGAAAAAGCAATGAGGGGATAGGTTCCTTATTTGTCATATATTCCTGGCTTAACACTTGCTAGGATTTAATTAATTGAGATTTTGATTTATCTTTGTGTAACCAGCTTCCAATGTCTCACTTTTCTCCCCATGTGCAGGAATATTTTCAAAATGGCTATATAGGCACCTATTGACAGTGACATATGCTGTGCATGTTTGCTTTGTGTATTCCAAGTGTTGTCTGAGTTTGTATACTGAAGGTCCTTAAAATGTGACGCACAAGGATACAATGGCATTTTAAACACTGCGGAGTGCTTTCAAGTAGATTACACCCACTGGAGCAATAATTAATGTTTGTTTTATTATGTTCCAGGGAATGATTGTCCAACAAGATAATTCAAATAAAGTAGAACATGTTCAGGATGAATACTCTTTAAATACAGATTTGTTGCAAAGTGCCCCACCCAAAGGACTAATAATTAAGAGAAAATGAACAGCTAGGTGCATGCTCGCTGTTTAGCAGCAATTCTCTTTGTTTAAATGATTGCTAGTGCAGGCATAATTACTAGGAATGGGGTGTGATGTGGGGATTTTACCTTGTCATGTTTTCTTATCCACCGGAAACTCTAACCACACACCATTTCTCATTTCAGTGTCAAATGAACCTGGGCCTGTTTTGAGGGATCACATGGTAATTCTGCATAGGTCTGATGTGAAATTTGGGTGTTTCAGGTGACTTTTTGGTTTTGAAACTTTTGGCTTTGATTGGCATCTGAAGCTCAGAGTCCAGCCCACGTGGAATGGAACCCAGAGGAAATGTTCTTATGAATCCCTGACATGGAAACTGCCACAGTGGGTGAGCCTCAGAAAAAAGATTCGCTGCGCCGGACCAATAGGGGCTGCGGGAAGCGACGTGGTCTGAGGGATGTGCCGGCCACTGCTTCCCACAGCCCCCATTGGCCTGGAGCAGCAAACCGCAGCCAGTGGCAGCCGTGATTGGCCGAACCTGCGGACGTGACAGGTAAACAAACCGGCCCGGCCCGCCGGGGGCTTACCCTGGCAGGCCACGTGCCAAAGGTTGCCAATCCCTGCTCCTGACCTTCCTGGACCTCCTGGAAATACAGTGTTAGGAAGAAAGTGAACCAAGGTTTTTTTAAACCTCAGGATAGGTCCTGAATCAGGAACCTCAGAAGATTTCCCAGATCAGTTCAGGGTCAGTTCTGATCAGAACTGGATCATCCGGCTCCAGAAACACCAGGTTTAAAAGAGTGTGTGAGCTTCTTGCTACACTCAAGAGAAGTAGCCAAGCACAAGTGCAGTACATTTTCCATTGATTAATTCTTTACTAATGTCTCATTAAATTATATACCAAAATTATTGTGTTTCATTATTTGGTAAATAAAGCTCAGCAGGGCACAAATGCTTAATATCCAATAGACTCAAACCCAGCCAATTTTATCTTGTAACATTGGTACTTGGCAAGCTCCCTGTTCCTGCCTGCCTCCTTCCCAAACTTAATTTAACCACCATCAAACTGATATTGGAAAGAAAAAGACGGTTTATTTGCATAAGGCTAAACTCTCATTAATCACTATCATTGGATCAGATCACCCTAGAGGCCAATTTCTCTTCCTGCCAAGGGGTGAGCTGCTCAAACCAGCAAAAACATCATCTTGTTCCAAAAGGCAGCGACCTTCTTGTCTAAGAGAGAGGACAAACTGCTCCTGCTCTGGGGTGATACCTGTGCTATAGCCCTGTGTCTCTGAGTAAAACATCCTGTTGCTACAGAGCAGATACCAAACACCTCCCCTGGGACGGGAGAGAAGGACAGTGACCCTTTCTCGCTGAGTTTCTGGTTCTCCCTCCGAGGGCAAGGTGCCAATCCTGTCTGGAAACATGTTCAGTGCTGGGAAATGTTCCATCAAGGGGAAATCACATACTCCTGAGATCTGTGAAACACCTGAGACATAGTGCATTTGCATGGGGGAATTGTTTTGTTTTATGTGGCACCTGCCTTTTTCATTTTAGCAAATGCTTCGCTGTCATTTTCTCACCAATGCAAAAAAAGCCATTTTTATTGGCAAATATAGGACCTGATACCATGTCCATCAAAGTCAACGCAAGGACTTCAGCGAGCTTTGAATTGGGCCCATAGTTTTGGTGAATTCGAGGGACTGGTAGATAAAGGCTACAACATTTCTCAAAATCAGAGGTGAGGTGCTTCAGTGATAGGCGAAGAGTCCTGCTGTGAGGGTGAGGCCTTGATTCAAAAGACAGCATGGGCTTAATTTGAATATGATTGATCTACTCCTATGCTTAAAGTGAACCACGTGCTTTAACGCTTTGCTGAAATGGGGCCTTCCTGAGTTCCTTATTGTGGAGTGCTTGAATTGCAAGTTACTCAATAGTAATAATACTGCCTAAAATGATCTACTCTTGGTTATTACACCAAAGCCTGGCTAACAGACCCACTTACTTTTCATGAGCATTTATAGCAATCCAGACATGGATGCTGAGTGATGCCGCCTCAGTGGAGTATCTGACTCCCTCTAACCACAGCCAGGCGTCTGCACTTTTCTGTTTTGGAACAGCAATGAGTTTTCTGAGTTTAATGTCCCCTAATGGGAAAAAGATAAATCCTTCTTGAAGCAACATGTGCACACACCTGCTCTCCATATAAATTCTTTGTGGCATTGGCAAACCAAGGTGCATGATGTGTCTGTTAAGTGGCTAAGAGAGAATTGCTCTCCATCTGTTGAAATAAATCCCACCACATTTCTTTTTCATGTAACCTTAAAGGGGTTTTATGTATTACCATTAACATGTATTCTAACCAGGACAGTGCTCTAGGGGGCAATGGCACAGCCCTGTGTGAACACCCGTATTCACAAACACACACCCAACAACAGCCAACCTTCACAAGCCGATCCAGCCACTCCGAAAGAGTCCTCAGCATTGGCCACTGTCATATTCAGACTTCTGTCTCTGGGGTGAGCAGGTGTTTACTGTCTCTGGCAACAGAAGGCACCTTCTCCAATACATTCACCTTGCCAGAGTGCTTCAGGTGATGACTGTGGCCACGAGGTGGAGCATGTGGGCAGACAATGTGCACAGATTTGTTGCAAAGTGCCCCACACAAAGGACTCAGAAGAGAAAATGAACAGTTAGGTGCATGCTGGCTCTTTATCAGCACTTCTATTTATTTAAATGATTGCCGTTGGACTGGCGGACAGAGCAGAGCAGGCAAGGTGATGCGGCCAGCGGCCTGTCGGGAAGACCAGAGCTCTGTTACAGATACAAGAGAGCAGCTATTTGGTTGTTTCTAGCCAGCCTGCTGTCATCCACAGAGGCAGGCGGGGAGTAAGCATGTGTTAAAAGGAGCCAGAAGAGGCTATGAATTTTTCTTTAACAACAGAAAGCCTGAGGGCTGTGCTTTGACAGAGTTCCAGAGCTCTCACCTTTACCAGCCTCCGACCTGATAGTGCTGAGAAATAGGGATGGGAACACAGTCTCCTCTAAACAGCCTAAAGAGCCCTGTGGCCTCTTCAACATCAGGTTCCGTTCTCCAGCTGTACATGGATCAAAGCACACCTTTTCTGCGAACAAAACACAAGGATGGGACCAAAAATTACCTACATTGAGTCTCTGGACTGGGGACAGGGAATTTTCTTGGAGCCCCATCTCTAACACTGTCTAGGTCGTGACCCTTTAACTCCTGAAGAGCCATATGGTATGTTCCAGGTTAGGAGGAACCCTTATACTTACACTGCATATTACAGTAAAGAGCAAGCAAGGGTCTTTCTACACCCGAAACCTGCTGTCCCCGCATTCACCGGGTCTCGTGTAGAGCAGGGAGAGTTGGAAAGAAAGCCCTACGGTAGTACCAGATAAATTGGGTGAATCAAACATTTTAAAGGGGGGGTCTGCTCTGTCTAGATGAAAATACTATGATTGAATCAAGTCAGCGCAGCTTCCTTTGAGGAAAATCCTGACTCTCTAATTGAGTAGAACTCCATGAATAGGTCAGCAAAGCAGGGGATAAAAGAGAACCAGCAAATGTCATTTATTTGGATTTTCAAAAAGCCTTTGACAAAGTCTCTCACGTGAGGCTATTAAGCAAACTAATTAAAGGGTCATAAACCCTCCTGTTTTAGGGCAGAAGCCAATAACTAAGACACAGAGATGAGGAGGGAACACCCCTCACGGAGGTGATTCCAGCGTGGGATTCTAACACCTGACTCTGAAGTATCTGGGGCGGCTCACCACTGGAGGCAGCATATTGCCATAGATGGAGCTCTAGGTTGGCAGTTCCTGCATTCCTGAGGCTTTGGGGCACTTGATCCTGCTTATCAAGGTGCTGTTGCATTTGGTTGTTTAGATATTTACACATATTGGAATGGCTGTTTCTGGCATGCTATTCACTTAACAATATAACAGTAATTGTACGATAATTGTGCTGCAATGAAATAACAGTTGGGGTCTGTGCACTGAGTGGATAATAAAAAACAACAACAGGGTTTATAGCTTCCGCTACTGGGAAGATTTATAGTCTTAATACTACATTCTGTAACCCATAATTTACTGTTCAAAATGGCCTTCAAATTTCACTCAAGGCTAAACAATAACTCATTTAATAATAACCCTAGCTGCCACGCGGGGCCCAGGCCGGTGGAAGGAGCAGAGCTGGGAACTCATTTCAACTGGCCCTCTCCATCCAGGGCTCCCCTTAGCCATGGCAAAGGAAGGAAGACGAGTAAGAGCAATGTGTTAGCCTTTCACTTCAGCTTGGCTTGTCTCACTTTGGGTCACGCTGTGTAAAAGAACCGCAAAGTGTGTGTGTGTGTCCTTGAGCAGTGAGCACTAGAAATGAATTGCTCCCAGCTGGGCTTGGGAGCTTACATGATAATGAGTCAAGCGATGCTGTTTCAAGGTAAACCAATAACAGACATTTCATTAAACCACAGGCAATTTGTAACAGGACCCCAGAGGTCTCAAGAGTGGGGACACAGCTATGTTCTCTCCTCTGTGTCCAGCACACCTTACACTTGTGTGCGACTCAGCAGCTTCTGTCCCTAGGGCTTCCTGCATGTTCTAACAAACCATTTTCTTCTGGCTTCATACTCTGTGTTGGGTTTGAATCAGCCCCAAATCTCAGAGTTAGACTCAGTTGAAACCACCATGCTTGGAGCTAAAGCAACGCAACACAAAACAAATTAAACAAACTAGTGTTACATGGAGACACAAAATTACTCAAGAAGATTAAGTCGAAAGCAGATAGCAAAGAGTTACAATGTGGACTCACAAAACTGGGTGACAGGGCAAGAAAATGGCAGATGAAATTCAGTGTTGATAAATGCAGAGTAATGCACATTGGAAAACATAATTCCAACTATACATTAAGTAAATTAGCTGTTGCCACTCAAGAAAGAGATCTTGGAGTCATTATGAATAGTTCTCTGAAAACATCCATTGGATCTGCAGCAGCAGTCAAAAAAGGTAACAGAATGTTAGGATCCATTAGGAAAGGGAGAGATAACAGGACAGAAAATATCATAATGCTATTATATAAACCCTCGTTATGCCCACAATCTGAATACTGTGTGTAGTTCTGGTCATCACAACTCAAAAAAGATATATTCGAATTGGAAAAAGTTCCTAGAAAGGCAACAAAAAGATTATGGGTATGGAATAGCTTCAATATGAGGAGAGATTAAAAAGGCTGGAACTATTCAGCTTGGAAAAGAGACAACTAAGGGTGGATATGATAAAGGGCTATAAAATTCTGGATGGTGTGGAGAAAGTGAATAGAGAAGTGCTCTTTACTCCTTCATATAACACATAAAATGGATCACCCAATGAAATTTATAGGCAACAGGTTTAAAACAAACATAAGGAAGTACTTTGTCACACAACACACAGTTAGCCTGTGGAACTAGTTGCCAGGGAAAGTTGTGAAGGCCAGAAGTATAACTAGGTTAAAAAAAGAACTAGGCAAATTCATGGAGAACAGGTCCATCAAAAGTTATTAGCCACGGTGGTGATGGATGCAACTCATGCTCTGGGTATGCCTAGCCTGTGACTGCCAAAAGCTGAGACTGTTTGGCAGGAGATGGAGCACTGGATAAATTACCCTGAAGCACCTGGCATTGGTCACTTTCAGGTGACAGGACACTAGGCTAGATGGACCATTGGTCTGACCAAGTATGGTCGGGGTGTACACACTTCTGAACGAACTCTTGACTGAAACTTTTCTGACCTCCACTGTCATTTCTGGGCTTGAAAAGCAAGGCTGCTCACTTCGGGATGATACTGTCTGTCATACTAGGGCTGCTCAGTTCTTTTAAATGTATTCCCTCTGCTGTGGTCACTTCGTGGCAGCTAATCATACCTCCTTGGCAGCTGCATGCTGTCAGCTCTTCAGGGCTTTCGCAACAGATGCCTTTAATGCCGTGGAGTTTAATCAAGATTCATATTATTTCAAGGCTTTTAAAAAAAGAAGCAGTTGGTTATTATAATATCATTAGAAGATGGAGTTTAGCAATTGTGAAGGGGGGTGGGTTGAAGCCTCATTATCATGAGAACCTGGCCAGCAGCATCTGGATTGCCCCTGTCAATACACCCTCACCCTGACCTGGAAGGAATGTGGCTAGATGGGGGGAAGCCTGAGATGCTGTGATGAGAAAAGATCAAAAGCAGAAGGGAAAAAATATATAGCTAGCCTGATCCAAACACTCCCATTAACACTGGTCAGGAAAGGAAGGATGGCTTGGCAATTAAGGTAGTAGGCTAGTACTCCAAATAGCTGAGTTCAGTTTCTTTGTTCTGCTACAGCCTTTCTGCGTGACCTTGGGCAAATCATTCAATCTCTCTGTGCCCTGATTCCCCAGGTGTAAAATAGGAATAATGCATTGTGGTGGTGGGAAGGTGCTGCTTGTACCACTTTTGAACGGTGGGTGATTTTATGAAATGGTATGAAACTACCATGTCATGGAAAGCCTACCTGTATACGTCTCCACCATGAGTAAGTGGGGTTGTTATGTCTTTGAAGATCACGTACCGTTGTCTCTGACCTGGCAGACTGTTACAAGTAAAACACCTTGAGACAATGGATTTCCTCAGAGGCAATGAATTTGTTGGGAGAAGACGCTTCCTCCTCTTGTCTGAAATTGGAGGGAGGGGGTTTGAGAGGAATGGAAAGTTACCAGGAGGCGACTAAAAGAAGCAAGTGACCCCAGAAGGATTCTATAAAGGGATTCAGTGGGGGGAGAAGGGCAGGAATGTAATTACCACAATAAGGCAAGTTACACACTTTGGTCAATACATCTGTTTTTTGAGGCCCAGTTTCTCATACCTCAATACAAACCCATGTCTTATGTGGTAAAACTACCGGCATTGTAGCTATTCATCCAGTAATTCTCCACTTTGCCTTCGGCCTAGTCACAAAGTACTATGGGACTGGTTCCGTTTGGTTAACACTCTGCACCCCTTAGGTCCTCAATATATGGTGCACATTCCTTGTGCAGGGTGAAGTTTATCCTCCCTGGACAGTCTTTGGGTCAAAATAACTTGTGGGCACTACAAACCCTGGGGAAGATTCAAATCTCTGACCTGGGGTGAGAGTATCATAACTGGGTCCCATGAGCCATTTCATCTCCCCACCCCCTTTTTATTTCTTTCTAACCCCATCCTACTTTTCTTCTTCTGTAATCTTTGAAATTTCAGGGAGTTCCTTTTTTATCTTGATGCAGTTTGATTTATCTGGTGTGGTTTTTTTATATTCTGTATTATTAAGGAATGGGGTAGGGATACTTAATGTTGTCTCCGTGCAGAGACTAGATGATCTCTGGCAGTCTCTTCTGGCTCTACATTTCTATCAGTCTACAATCTTATTATTATCATTACCTTTAAATGAATTAGAAACTGCTTGAGCCCTCTAGTCCCTCCTATATATCTAATAATGCTATTTAATATAGTCTCAGTGTATAGCAGTCTACACATCTATTAGATTTACTGCTAGATATTGCATGCAGGTTGGACACATAATGGCAGAAGTAATTAATAAAAAACCAAAAGGTAAGAAATAAGCAACAGATCTGGAATTTAACAAAGGGATAATTTTGATTTAAAATTATGAACTCAACAATATCCCCAATAAATAGGTTTATAAGATTTTCACAGAGCCTGTCTAGACTGTCAAAACTTTCTACAAATGGGCTGGTCTGATCAGAACACCTGGGCCAAATCCTGATCTCACAGGAGTTTCACATCACTATTCCTCCCTGATCTTCAGTGGCGTTAACTCCCGAATTTCCTCAATGTCAGTGACATGAGATTCAGACCCTGCAGCTTCAACAAAGCAATAAAGCAATGGCCATATTTCCTGTAAATAGCAGAGAATACGTGATGGGGAGTTAATTCATGTTTGCCAGGGGAGAAATGATCACACGGGAATGTTTGCATTTTTCAAATCACACATCAGGCCAAATTCTGCTATCACTTGTTCTCCCCCAGTTCCAGTGAAGTCAGGGGAGTTGCAGGCGAACACTGTGGCTGAAAGCAGAAACTTCTGCATTGTGCAGGTTAATCTTTATGAGCTGGTGTCTCTTGTCTTTGTTGATCATGAAAGGTGAGTGGAAAACTAAAATGAATTAAAGTAAATAACAGAGCCCGTCGAGAAATGTCACCGACTCCACCAGAACTTCAGGGAGCCTGTGACAGCTGTTCCCAAAGAACACTTGGAGAATAGGTCCTAATTTTATTGGCTGCAACTAGAAAGGCAGGTGACGTGATGGAATGTGACTGTGTGTCAGTCACACTTTCAGTAACAGCTGAAGTATAATATCTTCTGAGACGAGCGACACTGTGGGACTTGCAATTACTCTAGTCGGTGTCATGTACATAGGGAGGGAAAGTCACGTCTCCGTAGTGCTGAGATCTCTCAAAGTGCGGAGAAGAGCAACATTTGTGGTGCTTTAGGAATAGCTGTTAATATTAAATACAGAGGAGGAAGCAATATTTCCCAAGAAATGATTTGGTAACATCCCTATATTAGTACCGGGACATGTGCTAACAGCAGGGAGAAAAAGTTTTGATTACCAGCTAATTTCACACAGGCCCTGGACAGAAATGTTTTCCAATCACTACTGAGCCAAGTGATATTCAAAGTGGCAACATACATGAGAAAGTCTCATTATCCCTTTCCTGATACCCTCAGCCATCCGGTCTCCTGGCTGCTGCTTTTATTTTAACTTTTCTTCTCCTTTTGTTAGAACCAGCTGCTGAATATGGATGTGTAGGGGGCGGGGCAGGGTATTGCTTACACTGTTTCCACTGTATCCCTCACGTAAAAAAAAAGATAGCATTGTTCTTTGTGTTATGTCCAGATTATGCTAATGCACATCTGTTGAGTCTCTCCTTGCTATTCTGAATTCCGGCAGGCCCTTTTCAGTAAGTAGGAATCACTTCTTTTTATGTGTTTATTTACTAAGCATTTAGTAAAATAGATTATTTAGATCATTTGGTTCCTGATTCTCTAAGGTTTGGAATGTTTCGCACATGTGGGCTCTCGTGTGGATCCCTGCAGACTTTGAGCAGAATGACCCCTCTAAAGAGGAACAGAACGTGAGCCAATCTGATTGGGAGAGAAGCACATTTCCTCTGAGTTCTCCAGTGCAGATGGCCAGCTCCAGGCCTGGGCACCACCCAAAACCTGAAGGATTAAGTGGGACATAAGCACTTTGCACTGGTCTCTGCATGGGGCTGAATTTCACCCAGATGAGGAGGAGCTCAGAGGAGATGAGTTGCAAACCCAATTAACAGCAAGATCCAAGCCCCAGCACTTCCCCTGCTACCAAACAGTAGCTTGAAGAATGTTAGAACAGAGAAGCCTCTGAAAGACTGCAGGAGAAAGAAAGGGAAATCAGAAAAGAAATAATGAACTAGACCAGCTTATTCAAATCTGATCACTAGGGATATCAGGGCTAAAAATTGCTGTGCAGACGTGCAGGGTTGGGCTGGTGCCCGGGATCTGGGACTCCCTGCGTCATGCTAAACAATCTGTTCCACCTTCCACATGACTGTGATGCTCCGAGTACCTTTCTCAGACTAGAAGAGGAGCTCTGTGTGGCTCGAAAGCCTCTTTCTTTCACCAGCAGAAGCTGACCAATAAAGATATTGTCTCTCCTGGACAATGAAAGACAAGATGGGCGAGGTAAACACATCCCTGTGATAGCAGCGGTAGGGGATTGAATGAGAATGCACAGTCCAGAGGAGAAACATGGAGTATTATCAAGAGCATTAGGGCTAGAGTCAGCCCTAGCTGTCATCTGTACAAAGATCTCTTTCTGAAATGTTCCAGCTGTGGGGTGTGTAAATCCTGAGGCCAATGTTTCTGAATGGGAGATGACTTTCCAGGTGATAACAAAATAAGGTTAATAGGGAATTACTGTAGACTGATACTTTTCTCATAGTTGGTGTCAGATTTCTAATCACTGCTGTCTTCATATGGGATTAAGTGTGGCTCCAGGTGAACAAGCTATTTCATCTCATATGTGAGCAAGAAAGCACTGTAATACCAAATGTAATAGTCTTGTAAAGATTGTGTACGATCAAAGCTTTTCTTCATGGTGTCTATAAAATTGTACGTACACTGATTTCTAATGGGGCTTCAGGGGAAGGCAAGCGATGGAAAACATAAGCAAGAATCAAGCAAAGTGGGTACCCTGGCAAGATATCTCCAGTTGACTAACTTGACCTCCCAATCACCCCGACCAACTGATGGCCTTGTGTCAAGTGCTAGGCTAGCTAACGGCTCTCTCCTACCTTGAACAAGATCCACTAGCAAAGTGGCTACTGAAAGAAACAAAGTGACGAAAGAAATGAAGTTAAAAATTAGATATGAGCCTAAGCTGGTCTTTCTCAACCTTTCCAGGTCCTTTTTCCTGAGCATCAATGTTGGGGTTTAAGCAGTACTGAGCTGATGCATAGGTCTAGTGCTGGCCCTGAATTTCAACCGGTCAAACCATTTCTAATCGACAGCACTGTTCTCATCTGCCTTGCAAGGCTGAGCCACATTTATTAAGGTATCTCAAAGCTACCATTTAAATAGTTTGTCTAATTCAATTTTCCTAACTCAAGTGCTGCATTTGAATGTGGCCAGTGTTTGATGGGCCCATTCCAAACCATAAAGGAGATTGAATAGCCAGAGCCTCACAAACAAAAGCCTCCAGCAATTTGGCATGGCGGCAATTCCTCCCCCTCCCTTCCCACTGTAATTTTTTCCATGTAATCAGCCATGCAGGACAAAGTTGCTCCCTCCATTCCACTTAATCTGCTTTGTTCCTTGGATCTGTTAGGGACAATGGTGCATGGTGCCATTCCAAAGCTCACCATTTATATATAAGATCAGAGAACACTCTCATTCATTTTCACATTGTCTGGAACGGTTCACGACTGTGAGTGCCAACCTCAGTGCAGACTGTCCAAAACCAGTGCAGGCTGAATTTGTCAGTTCTCAGCTGACATTTACAGCCAAGGGAAGAGCTGGCGCCTGGTCTGGCAGTATAACATCCATTCCTGCTTTGAATATTTAGCGTCGGAAACACTTGAGGTTTATATGGAACTAGTGAAACTTGAAACTCATCTTCCCCATCCCCTTTTATGACTGATGCCCTTTGAAATCTGAAGATTCCATAATGGGTGTCAGGTACTTCTTTAATAAAACCTTCTATTCCCAGAAATGGAGCATGGGCATAGACTGAGTTTGAGGAGACCAGGCGGCTCTAGGAAAGCTCAGCTGTGGAGCTCCAGGTGCTGTAGACTCAGGCAGAGCTTTGGGATTTGTACTTTTAGGGCCAGGAGCCCAGGTGAGGCGAGATAAAGATCCTCAGTAATGAAAGGGGCAGGAGCTGGACTGGAGAGCAGTTTGTGGGTGAAATAGCCGGATGGTGTTCCCCTCTAGAGTGGTGATCGTTATGGCCGGATTGGTGGTGATCTTTTCTCTTACACTCAATGTGGAGGAAACGATAATTCTATGGAGATTTGGAAGCCTCTTCAGCCAATCATCTTGCAGCTTTCATCCAAGCCTTCTCACTGTATGGTTCAATAGTCATTCCGTTCAGTGACTCAAGACTGAGTTTGTGTGTGTGTCGGGGAGGGGAAAGGGGGCAGGACGTGAAGCTACTAGAATCATTCAAAATTAGCTAATATAGTCTCCATTAATTAAAACCAAGGGACAGATAATCCAAGTGATTAGGAAGGATTGATTTGAGGCGGTGTTGTTCAATGACAGTGAGTGACAGCTGGCGTACTGTGCCTCTGATGTAATGGGCCTTTGCCGGGCAGCAGCAGTTCATTAAAGCCAATATAAATGGAAAGAGGATTTGGATGCACAGGGGAGATGGATAAGCAATGACAGGGAATGAGGAAGCATGGCCTACTTTTGTCAGCCTGTGCAAATCAGAATAGTATCATTATCCCAGAGGGGGGAAACCCCACTTTCACACAGGGCATGTGTGATTCCCCAAAGGAGAGAGGCAGAGAAACATGCTGTGTTTGCACCTTGGAAGCATCTGGACTTGGGATGTTAAACATGAGGCTTTCATGACAAAGTTGGGGTGATTCAGGTGTGGAGCCCCACAGCAATCTGAGTTTGCTTTATGAGTTTCCTCCACATCTAGTCCCTATGTGGGGAGGGAGCCTGGAGCACTTGATCCCTGGAGTAGGGTAAAGGGGAATCCTTGCATTGTTTCCTACCACCTCCCTCCACTGGAGTTCAGGGTGTCAGGGACAGATCCTGAGAGGAAACCGCATTCCCAGCTCCCATTGCTAGGATGGCTTAAGGGTCAGCAAGGCCAATGCACAAAGTTTGCAAAAAGAGGAGTGTTGAGTCTTTTCCTCTTCGCTAACACACACAACAGGAAGGGATCACACAGACCCAGCAGGTCCAAGTAACTGCACTTACTAACTATACATGCAAGGCTTAGTTGCATGCATACACCACAGCTCTGCTGGGATTCTGCTGGCTTCTGGGACAGAGAAGACATTGAGAGCCACTAACAGGCTCACAAAGTATTTAAAGGCATACTATCCAATTCCTTCACTCTACCTAGGTCCTGAGCCAAAGCCCATCACAACCGATGGGAGTCTTTCTATCGACTTACAGGTAACCTCAAATTTGAAAGAAGCAGATGCTGTAGCAGCTCCTTTTCACAGTGTATCTCCATTAGTTTTTAGATCCTACAGCCAAGACTTACAACTGGGAACAGAATGTTTTTCCCCTGAGTATCAGCAGCTCGCCCTCCAACTCCTAATTCATTACAGGGATGATATATACAGTTGCCAGGTGCTATTTTTCTTGTGATCTGCAAGCCCCGTATTCATAACTTCTCCCTTAGTTTACAGATTAGATCAGGTTATTCTTTCAACGGTGAGATGGCTGGATGTAATTCCGCTGGTGCTGCATACGAAATCCCATCCAGTTGGCCACCCCCAGGGAGAGAGTCTGGCTGCACAAGATATTTTTTTTCCCCATGGGAAGCATTCCTCGTTGCTTCCCTTGCGTCAAAATCAGTTTATCTTCCCCTCCTTTGTCCTGCTGCTGACGCACACAGGGCTCCATTAGCAAATGTTTCAGTGCGATAGTCCCCTATTTTGGGAGAGCTGCTGTTTGCAGTGTGGTAATTTATAAGTGAGATCAGAACCTTTGCCTCAGGTGTCGCCACTGTAATCTGCTTGATCACACGTACTGAGAGGCAGCAAAGTGTGGAGGTTACGTCTTGTTAGTTCTCTTCCTTCATCTTAAAAGTGGGGGGGGGGGGGGGGAGGGAAGACCTGTGATCCCACAAAGCTGAATCCTGCCAGCTCATTCTCTGAGATCAACCTGTTGCCATAGGAAAGGCTAGGATGTTACAAATTCAGCAATAAGGCCCCCAAATCATGCTTCCCCATCTGCACAGTGTGTCTCTGCCCTGATGTTCTCTCATTACTATGTAGGGTGACCAAATGTCCCAATTTTATAGGGACAGTCCAGATATTTGGGCCTTTTTCTTACATAGGTGTGTATAACCTCCCACCCTCTGTCCCAATTTTTAACACTTGTTATCTGGTCACTCTATTACGATATGGACATCTCTCCTGTCCACATCAATGGGAGAGCAGCACACACAAGGAAAGAAGAGCATCAGCCAAACTCTGAAAACCGCCTTTGATAACGGAAATTTTCCCTGTAACCAAGCTGCATGGTTCAGTGTGGGAGGAGAGGAACGTCATTCCGATACAGCTCTCTCCCTGAGACTTAGCATGCCATAGTAACAAACACTCAGGCTAGAAGCAAACTGAGCAAATTGGATCCGAGAAGCAGAGATAGACAATAAGTCTGGGACCCTCTGATGCTGTTTTTACAGTCTACAAGTGGAATGACACTCCAAGAGATATCCCATCTGAATGTTGGAGTTAATATGAATTAACCTTGCTCCAGCACAAAATGCTACCTCTAATCTTATTAGTTATTTTTAGCCTTAAGAAAGGAAAAAAAGGGAAGAAGAAAAAGCCTCTGTCTAATTAGATTGGTTATAGGCACTCAGGATCTTATTCTGATGGCTCCTTTATATGTCACTGATTAATTAATATTTATAGCTGCCCTGAACACTTTGCTCTCCTGCGAGAAGAGGACGTTCCGGGAAGTGACACTTTACACAAAGGGAAAATGGTATGTAAGTATTTTTCTTCGCTCAGAGTGAAAAGCTGGGTTCTTCAGTTTCTCGGTGACAATTACAAAGGCCAAAATATTCAAATGTGGGTTCAAAAACCAAGGACACTCAGACCAAGAGCTAGGCCCCCTGGAGAACAGTCCCCTGTTTTGACAGCTGCTCAACGCCAGCCTCCATATGCAGTGGAGAGCCTAACTTCAGGCCTCCAGATCTGAAAATGTTGGCCTTGATAACACTTTGGTATGAATGGGAGCACACATGACCCGATACATTATAGATATGACAGTTCAATAAACAACAGGAGGCACAGCTGCTGTGGTCATGGGTACTGTAGAAACACTCATAAAATAAGAATACAAATAAATACATGGGAGAAGTGGCAATTTATGCCATGTTATTTGTACAGCACAGCGGTGCTATGCAACATGGGTAAGGGTATCATAATACTTAGCACAATGTCACCTAAAAACTACAAACGCACACATGAAGGCCATAGTCCCAATCCCACAAGAATAATTCAGTGTTTTATGGTAATAGTCACAAACCTCTTATTGTGCAAAATGTTATTCAGTTCTTGGGAAGGTTACTGAAAATCACTGCAGTATTTTCATAGGGCTGAACAGCATCTGTTTATTGAGCTTGGATCCAGACTTCGCTGCTGACTGACTTTTTATTTATTTAAAATAAACCCTGGTGACAGGTTCCTCTGAGTCTTTCCTGTCATTAGCACCCTTCCCACCTTTTCTCCATATTACTCCCATCCTCAAAGGCTTCCCACTAAGCGCCACTGTCCTCCTAGCTAAGAAGGACTTGAAAGCCTTCTTTGTAGGGCCCATCAGCCAGGGTGAGCCTGAGGGGCCCACTTCAGAACAGGCTGTTCACCCTCTATAGTGAGAACACCGCCACATGATTCCACTAGGCCAGTTACTAGTATTTATCACTAATTCTGTGGTGATGACAATAGCTCCCAAGGGCTCTCATCAGGAATCAGGGCCACAATGGTATGAGACATGGATTCAGGCAGAGTGTCAGGACTCTGAAAACCCCATGAACCTGTTTTTACATATTTCATCTCAGCCTATAAAGATGGTCCAGAAGAGACTATAGGAAGCAGCACCTCTGTAAGACACTTTTCTCCCTTGCTAAGCTTCCATAAAGCCATGTCACGTGGCTGTTACTAACCACAGTGGAGGGGAAGAATCATTCTTCTTCTCTTTCATAAGTAATTATTTTACTCATTCATTAAGTGCAAGGTTTTGGAATAATTGACACCTGTATCTTCATGGATGACAAGATTGTCATGGTTTCAAGGAAACCTTGTTCACTTTTGATCAATATGTCACAACGTGATGAGTGGCAGGGAATAGTTAGAGAGGAAGCCTTTGCCGGCTGCAATTTCAAACTCAAAGGCATGCCTACGTGGTCAGTGTCCAGGAGATCAGGTGCTTATAGTATTTTGCTCATCTATATTAGTGAATGAAGTAGGATATATAAAGTAGAGCAGAGTTAGCCCGGGTTAACTGAACAAAGATAGCAGCAGACTACAGTTATCTCCTTGTTTTAAACCAAACCCCTAGACTTGCTCCAACCCACTTCCCTCTGTTCTTCTCTTGAATCCATATAGGTTTCTTTCTGTATCATTCCCCACCCCCGGCACTGTTATTTCCCTCATTATATACCCATTGCAACTGTGGACGAGTTAACATCTTTTCTGTGACATGCCGAATGCTTGACTCTCAAAGCGGATGTTCTAGCTGGGGTGATACTGGAACTTTTTGGAGTGTGATTTAGATGATTTTTGAAACTGGCCTTTGAAAGTAGCCCACCTGCCAGAGCTGGCTTGAATGAAGACCTGTCCCCCATAGAGTGCATATGGAATTGTGCTGTATGATGGATCCAATAGTGTCCAGTTATCCCAAGTAGTTTTATAAAGCTTTCTTTTGCACTGCAGTCTCACCTGCCAACCAATTTATTTGGTGCCTTGCCCTCCAGTGAGATTACAGTCTGAGCAGGTGAACACGGCTGCCTCATTCACCTGCCACTGTTGACACCACTGACCTGCCTACCTGCTGCTACTGAAATCCAGAAATCACTCTAATGATCCCTCTTCTGAGCTAAGCACTCCTCCGAGCAGCATTGGCATTCATGCTTCTAGCCCTTTGTCAGAAAGAAACACAGAACTAATTTTCTAGCCAGATGAAAGGCCTAGGGCACAACAGGCATAACATGTGTGCGTGAAAATAGTCAGACCAAAGAATGTGCTCAGGATTTGACATGAACTAATGCATGTCCCTAATCACACACACTGGCAGCAGGGGTGACAGGCAGCACTTTATGGACAGAAACGGATAGAACTTGATGCTTGAATAAAAACAGTATAGCACTAGGAATATACACCTAGCAATTGTGAAATGCTACCAAAAGTTAGCAAGGCTACAAAAGCAGACAGAGCAATAATAATGGATGTTTTCATCTCTCCTCATATTCACAGGGTAAATGTCACCTCAGAGAATGATGCAGAGAAAAAATTTCTAGACACTGGGTCACCAGAGAGAGGGAGCGAGAGAGAGAGTGAGACAGCATCAACCAAGTAGGAAGTGGTTTACTGGAATAACTCTCCTTTTTATCTCATTTAGCTGCAGTTGAGGATGGTCTTCACAACCACAAGAGTGTGTAGAGCACCTGATGACATGTGAACATTGAAGGCCAAATTCTCTTTGGGGACAAACAATAGTGCCTGTGCAAATGACACTTGCAAAAGACTGCCCTATTAAACATTTGGCCCAATATATTAGAAATGCAAGAGGTATGGTTTTGTCCTACTGTCTTAGGGCTATGCAGTCTGCAGGTAGCTATTTCCTTTTTTGGGAGAATTTCCCCAATTTTCTCCATTAAAATAAAACCCGCTTTTAGCTTTCAGATGTCGCACAATAAGCCTCTAGTGTTCTATTGGGTTCTGTTGCACCATTTGAGATGATGTACTGCGTGCTGACAGAACCCTGGATAAACTGTGTACATGCCACATACTGTAGCATCAGATACTGCTCAGAGGTGTGACAGTCTATCAGTTTAGGTGCCTGCAACAGTATCATTTTAGGTAGCAGTCGACCTGTCTAAACTGAAATCACTGGACTGTCACAGAACTGCAGCAAGCAGGGGTGGAGATCTCCATGCTGCACAGATGGATGGATGGATGCAGCAGATGATTGAAATAAGCAAATCAGATAAACCTTGCTGAATTCTGAGCTTTGCCCATCTCTCATTCTGGCAGTTTGCATGCTCTGGCAGCTTCCCTTATCTCAGTACATATGTTTCACTGCTGCCGACTGCATCTACGGTAGCAGGCTTTCTGCAATAGACTGTTAATTTGTCGCTGATTTAATCAAACACCGAAAAAATGGTGTGGGAGAAAGCAAAGCACCTGAAATGCTCACCGGTGAGTCTACCTTTGTATATGCTGCACACTGCTTCAGAAATTATGAATTTAAGAGTTTTGTGCTGTGGAATTCTGGGCTTCAGGATGCCCTGCTTGCTGAATGCACATAATCCTGGCAAAAACAATATCAGACCCTTGGGAATCTCATGCAATGTTCTCCAGCAGAGAACAGGGAATATATTAAGGAGAACATGGAAAATATAATTCAACTGAGCCTTTATTTGACATATTGCCACATTAGTGTCACATCTTCTGCTAGGGCAAATTTCTTTATGACTGAGCATCAGGGATTGTGTTCCTGACACACAGACTGTGTTCCTGAGAACTTCAAAAAAATCCCCTTGGAGTTTAGCTTTGAATGGTGAGAGGAAGAATAAACTATGGCCCTAAAATTCTTACAACACTATAAAGCTAATATAAATGATAATCTAGCATTGCTCAGACTAATGCAACTGAAATACAGATTATTATTTGTAAAAGATGACAAATATATCAGTGTTAAACATGGTGCATGAACATAGTGCTGATGAAAGTGCTGGACTCAGCCCCGGAGTCTGAAGTCCTCTGGTTATTCACTGCACAGTCACAGTTCTGGCCGTGGGAGTGCCCGACTCCACACTCTGTCCTGGCAGTATGCCACTCCCTCCCTGAACTCAAAGGAACCCCTTGAGGATGGTTGGAAATCTCTGCCTTGGTCCACTCTCTCCTTGACTTCTAGTGAGACTGCTATCAAAGTTGCCAATTGCTGCCCCTTGCAAGAATCGCTTCTGTGGAAACTGGCATGAAGTCATGAAGCCCATTAGACCTCGTTTTACAAGTGATGGCCACTTGGTGGTCTGTCAGTCACTGCTGAAACCAAATCTAGCCAAGCTGAAGATCTAGGGAGGTTTTCAATGTTTGTGTGCAGAAGGGTTACTCTTTCCCATTCTGTACCTGTTCTGTGGCTCTGCTGATAGGATTTTGATCTCTAGAGCTGTCCCTCAGGAACCTTTTGCTGACAAAAAGGAAAAGGGTAAAAACATCAATATTCTTCTTTTCTAACAAAATGTTGACCCCTGTACACATGTAAAACTACCTATGAGCTGTTCTCAGTGTATGTGTGGAACAACCCCATTATAAAACACAAAAAACCCTGGGTACTATAAAGCAATTTTCTCCTACGCACTGGTTCAAGATTAAAATGGTAATTATCTTGCAAATTACTGTAACTGTCTTTCATAAATATGGCAATGTTTGAGATGTGACTAGCTGCAATCTAAAGGATAATGAGCTTAATAAAATGTATCTTCAGAGTATTGTGAAGAAGCAGAACATATTCGTTTTTAAGGTGACAATACTATAATTTCTGCATGATATAGCTCATTCCTTCTTCCTACAACTATCTCTTAAGAATGTACTAATCATTTTTTCCCTATTAGGAAATTTTCCTGTAGATAATTTAGAAATTGCTTTTTCATGTGTGTAATAATTGTTTTTCCCTAAAAGTTTTAGATTGGGATTTTAAAGGCACCTAATGGCGTTAAACACCCATGATCCTTGGAAAGTTAATAGCAAATCCCTTACTGTTCCTGGGAAATTCCCAGTCTTTGTTTTCCAACTGAAATAGAGTTGCATGCTGTGCCTTCGCTTTCCAATAATAGAACTATTAGGAGTCAGGATTCCACAGTGATGTGTGGGATTGATATAAATGCAGCTAGATAAAAACAGTATCCAAAAATATCCCACCTGAAAGACAATAAGGAAATATTTTTTCCTCTGTAGGAATCATTGAGTCCAGTTATCAGGCCTGTGTGATGCAGGAGGTCAGATCATAGTGGTCCTGTCTTGCCTTAAAATCCATGAAGCTTTTTTTTTTCCTTTTAAAATTAGTAATGATTAGGGAACCTCAGAGAAGTTGCAAGTGTTTTGGTTTGGTTCCCTGCACAACAAACATTTGACCCTATTACCCTGCATTTTGCATGAGCTACAATAATTCATAGGAGGGTTTTGTTGCAACATATTTACTTACAATATCTAGCACCTCTTCTGCAGGCATATATCAACCAATGCATGGGAATGGCCTCTCTGTTTTCTCAATGCAGGTTTTCTACTGTAGACTCCAGTGTTGGGATGCTACAGTACAGCTGGCCCTTCTATGCATCAGCACCTTAGATGTGACTTTAGACCACAAAGTAATTGTGAAACAATATCAAGCATATATGTAAACCCTACAAATTTCAGATAAAATGGAACAGATTGATCCCTGATTTTGGTTTTGCCAAAAATCAAACCAAAAACAACCCAAATTATGTTTATCTAATTATGTTTATATACATTGTTTGTATATCTGTCTGTATATAGATATATACATATGAATGTCTATCTATCTAATACACACATATGCATACACTTATAAAATGTATTATATGTACACACAGTACACATACACATCTAATGCTATATCAAGAGCTAGATAGGTATAAATACTGTCTCGCTCATCTATTATTCAAATTGCGTTCCTAGAGTTATTACCACAAACCATTTAGCTTCCTAGTACTTGATGACTCTTTATGATTTTTGCAGTTTCATGACAATTGATTGGTATAATGACTCCAATTTAGTATTTCAATATGCTGCATCATGTCTGTACAGGGTGCTAGAATAAGATGCATCCTATAAGTAAAGAAATGTTAATGCGTACCAATAGGTTTTGGTAGAGTGATCACAAGTGGCTTTAAAAGATGCAGTCTAATGGGATGCAGACTCATATCTGTAGTTAAGCACTTACACAGCAAAGAGACTGCCATTGGATAGTCTCTTTACAACCATCACTTTTACAAGAATACTCAAATAGCAGCATTTTAAGTTATTTCACAGTATCACGGCTACTTCAATAACTAACGTGGGAAAGTAAAACTTGTCTTGTGCTCAGTGTAGACAGTGAACTCTTTGAGGCAGCATCCGTCTCTTGTATGTTTGTACAGTACTCAACACAACTGAGCCCTCATCTGAGTCCCGTCTCTGGGTATTGCTAGTGTAATACAAATAAATACATAAACAATAATAACAAATAATATGGTCTGTGTAATATGGGGGACTGCATCTTTAAGGCTACATTAAGTACTCTTAGCACTAAACACCCAAACTCATTTTGAAATTCAAGAAAGTAGGTATTGATAGTAGTTACAGGAGAGGAAAAGGCAACCAGGTGAACTATTAGAATGGAGGTAGGGAAAAAACAAAAGAGCAGATAATTAAAATGAAAAACCATACCTTCCTCCATGATGTGTCTATATTTTACATAACATAAAACAAATAAAGTGAAAGGAAAACGAATTGCACTGGTGTCTCAGATCAGCAAAGCTCAGCTATGCAGAAATATGACCAGACTGTCAGACCCAGTGCCTTGTGGTCCCTACACAGAATGGAAAATGACCTGTTCTTGGCAATTGACCAGATCTCCTAATGTTCAGAATGCTTTGGGGACAACAGACTCAGGAATGAGGGCTTGCAGCAGACACAGTCTCTGGGCAACCTAATGAGTGCAGATGGCCTGCAGTAGGCTGCCTGACTGGCTACAGCGCCTGATTGATGAGAAGAGTCAGCAGACAAATGCTTACGCCTGGTAGCTGCTCAAAGCCTTTGCCCATGGCTGCAACAGCTCCCACTTTGCACCCAGCCTCGCCTCACTCTAGGTAACCTGGCTCTGACCGTCTGCTCCAGTCTTTAAAACAGTGTGATGAAGGCCACTGGTACACAGGTTCATTCTCCAAACATGCAAACAACGGACTCGTTATCTTAGCAAGGCCCAAGTAGATCTTGACTGGTAGTATCTGGAAGACTGGCAATTACAAGAGACAATCTTATTCTTTTCCAAATTGTCTGTTTAATAAGGGATTTTGATCTTCTGTGGCACTTTGACTTCCCATTCCTTGAGGCCACCCCTTACCTCCCATACTTCAACAGTGACGGAAGGTAGCGTGCACTCATTTGGACAGTGTCAGAATTAGATTGCTCATAAATAGTGTCTGAGTGAAGCACTGGGCTAAAGGGTGGGAAATGGAGCAAAACAAAACATGTCACAATTTGCAGAGCACTATGCAGTTGGCGATATCATTACCGCCTGCACAAAATTACTAGAGCTCCAGAAAAAAAGACAAAGCCGTGTTTTATTATTTTATCTGATAAAGTGAAACCTAGAGGGGAGGAGACCTGGCCAAAAAAAATTGTCCAACATGGCTTTTGTTTGCTTGACAAATACCATTCAAAGAGCTGGTTAAATAACGTGAAAAATGAATTGTCAGATGTTGTAAGCAATGAAAAATGCCAAAAATAATGGGGAAAGAAAAGAAACAAAGTATCTATTTTTTGTGTCAACTTTCAAATAAATTATTATTTTTTTTTTACATGATTTAGTCAGTTGTAAAGGAGAGGGTGGTTCAGTGATGAATACATACACCAACCAGGGGTGGGGGGTGGGGTGGAAGTATAATGCATATGGATAATATTCCCCAGAAGCTCAGAAGATATAGAGCAAACTTGTGACTCCTAAGGCAAATGTCAGCATTTTGGTTGTGTGTGAAATGGACTGCTATAGATATTAATGTAAATCATACCCTATGTGTATAAAAGTCACAAAGACATCAGCTTAGCAATACCCTGATATACACTAAGTAAATAGTAGTAATTTGTGTATTGTGACGCCTACTGGTGATAAGATTCAGTGGTCAAGATATAGATGTAGGTTCTACAGCTAAGATAAATGGCAAGCATATAAAATGTGTGTGTTTGTGTGTTACTGTTCTCTGCTGAGTGCAGCTGATTGGTGTGTAAGTATTTGAGAGACAAGGAAGGGGCGGGAATATATTTTACTGGACCCAACTCTGTTGGTGAAAGAGACTATCTTTTGAGCTACACAGAGCTCTTTCTCAGGTGTGGGAAAAGTATTCAATGTTCAAGTATTTGTAAGTTTGCAACCATCTCACCCTGTAAAGGTTGGAGGCCAGGAAAATATTTAAGCTTTAATATCACTGGCAATTAGTGTAGCAGAAGGTTGTGCTTTCTGTTCCCCAGCCAGCATGTGCGCAGTTAGCGGATGATTGTGGGGGTGGCTACGCACAGATCATTACGAGGTGTTCGAAGGTAACGTAGTCCTAGCAGGAACTTCAACAAGCACCTAAGGAAAATAATCACCACTAGAAACTGATACTGAAGAGTAACTAGGAAGGAATGAAGGCGAGCTACACAGGAGGTTGATGTTAACAGGAGAATTTACCTCCTTAACAGAGCAGTGGGAGATAGCTTACATGATTTTTGATTACTCCTTCTGTATTCCCTACCTCAAAACTCACTGGGAATAAACCCAGAACAATAACAGAAAACTCATCACAGCAGCAGCACCCTTCGACGTCAGCAGTGGCAGAAGAGGCATAGGAGAGACTGGCCTATGAGTCAGCAAAGAAAAGGACAGCACAGCCGAGTTTCTCTGAGAGTAGTGTAGACAGAAGTAGACAGGAGCAGCAGAGCTCCAGAAACAGTGAACCTCCATGCACATGTGTGGGTGTGCATGAACCCGTGTATCCAGCAATGAATGCAGAGCATCTGTCTCCTAAATACCAAGGTCATTGTTAATTTGCAAACAATTGTTTTAGCTTTAGTTAGGAATAAAACCTATAACTAATAATAATATATTCATAAGCAAAAAAAGTTTGTTAATAAAGAGCTGAGGTTGAAAGCATGTTCCAAGAGACTACGGGGAACACTCAATGTCAATGTAACATTTTAATTACAAAAATTCTACTCTCTTTGAAAGACTCACAAGTTAGAAAGCATATATATGAACAATTCAGGGATTAGGGAGTTCTCCAGTCTGGATAGTCCTTCATCAGTTACATTTTCCCCATCCCGATTTCATCACGCACCCAGCTTTAATGTGAACGAAGAGTACTTGTGACTCCTTAGAGACTAACAAATTTATTTGGGTAGAAGCTTTTGTGGGCTAGAACTCACTTCATCGGATGCATAGACTGGAACATTCAGTACTAAGAGATATATAGGGGGTTGCCATACCAACTCTAAGACACTAATCAGTTAAGGTGAGCTATTATAGCAGGAGAAAAAAAAACTTTAGTAGTGATAATCGGGGTGGCTCATTTCAGAGAGTTGACAAGAAGGTGTGAGTAACAGTAGGGGGAAAACTTAGCATGGGGAAATAGACTTCAGTTTGTGTAATGACCCAGCCACTCCCAGTTTTTATTCAAGCCTAATATAATGGTACCCAGTTTGCAAATGAATTCCAGTTCAGCAGTTTCTTGTTGGATTCTGTTTTTGAAGTTTTTGTTGTTGAAGAATTGCCACTTTTAGGTCTATTATTGAGTGATCAGAGAGACTGAAGTGTTTTCCTACTGGTTTTGGAATGTTGTAATTTCTGATGTCAGATTTGTATCTCTAAGGTGCCACAAGTACTCCTTGTTCTTTTTGCGGATACAGACTAATGTGGCTACCACTCTGAAACCTGTCACCATGCAAAGCTTCAATGTGGTCACCCAAGATTTGCAAAAATGTGAGCAAGGATCAAAATACCAAATTTCAGAGAGACTATGGGAAGTGGTCCTTTGAATTGGCGTTGAGATTTCATAATGCCCTAGTAACTTGGTGCCTTGATCTTTGAAAATAATTCTTACTCTGCCAATTGTTCACAAATTGCAAATATTTCCAACTTGTGCTATCACTGAAATCCCAATGATTTAGATCACATGGTATTATTTCTGCTCCCTGATTGGATGATTTATGGAACTAGCAAACTCAGCACAAATTATTAATTGAAAATGTTACTCTCTCTCTCTCTCTCTCTCTCTATATATATATATATAAACATTTTCTTTTACCTTAAACTTCTCCTTTCACAAGTATTTGTGATGATTAAATTTGAGCATTCAAACATTGATCGAAAACAAACACAAACAAAAACCCATGGTCAAATTGAAATTTGCTTTAAAATAAGTATTTGCAAATAATGTTTTCCACTCATTCTATTACCAAGAGAATATTAAAGAAATATAATTTATGTCAGGGCTGAACCAATCAACCTGATGGCTCCAATCACAGGAGAAAAGGGTACGAGGCGGAACAATAGTGAAAGGAGCCAGCAGCGGAAGAAGTGTCACAAAGACATCAGGGGAAATGAACAATCACAGCAAAACTGGCAGGAAAGCAGCAGTGATTTCACGCTTTAGAAGTCTGTGAAAAACAGCACCAAAAATATTACCTGCTGAGCAACACAACTGGTCCTGAAAGCAAACAAATCCCGTCACACATGGCAGTATGGAAGGGAAGGTGAAATAAGGTGAGTTTCAGCTGCTAAAGGTTTTGGTGCTCATCTCTGGTGGGGCTGGATTTCTTTCATTGAGCCCAGGTCTACTGGAGGTATGTGATGAAATGGGAATTTTTCTGTAATATTTTTATTACACCTATGTGTGCCTCGGTTTCCCTCCGTACTTGGTATTGCTCCCCAGTGTACGAAAAGGGTTAAGTGTGCTCTTGGAGCAGCACGGGCCATGGGGGGTGGGTGTCGCTGTGCTGTCTAGTCCGCCATGAACAGGGTTGTTAAAGAAATGTCACATATCAATGTAAAGAATGGGAAGCCCCAGTGACCAGGACATTCTCACCAAGCAAACAATGGCCCAGAGAAAGGAGGCTCCCCTCACCTCTCAGCATAACCGAGAAGCTGAGCAGAGACCCCCAGCTGAAGAACAAAAGACTGAGACATGACAGTAGGGGATAGAGAGATGGCTTCTGAAAGACACTGGCTGCTGTCACCTGGAACTGACTAAGGAGCCAGAGAGAGACAGAGCCTAAGGTGAAATCCACAGCAGCTTCGCAGGTGGTGTACTCTGGCTTAGACCAGAGTGGACTGTGCTTTAACCTTTATTTCTCTGTGCTAACCTAAGGACTTCCAGTGCTGTGCTTCAGTTGCCTAACGAATCCTACTCTGTTTAGAACACGTTGCCTGGTGTCACTGCAGATACTTGCTGGCATGCGTTGGTCCCTGAAGAATAGACAAGTATCTAACCAGGAGTCTATCCCAGTGGGACTCACGGAGCAGAGCTCACAGGGTGAAGCAATAGGGCTGGATCCCAGAGGTGAAGCTGTATAACCTACCCTGCAGGAAGGGTGAGATTTCCCTGAGGATCAGGCACATTAACCGTGTTCCTGAATGAGACTGTTTAAAAGCTGGGGAGAGGGGATCCATATTTTCAAAACAAAGCCAAGACTAATTTGAATAGTGGAGATCCGTTTGCATTTCCTCATACTTTAATATAAGTGTGATATGAGAGCAGGAATGAATAGTGGCAGTTTTACAGTGAAATAGACTTTAAATAATTTAGGAACTCAGAAGAGCCATTTTACAGGGTATTTGAAATACAGAATATTGCACCTATAATTCCTAAGTGTGTGTTTTTGTGAATGGCTTTAAGGGGATAATCACTTCCTTTTCAAGGGAAAGTGCATGCTGGGTCAGGTTTGATATATCATAAATCAGCATGTTGGAGGGAACAGCACCTTGTTTTAACTTAGCTTGCTGTTGCCAATTTGAAACTGATGTGTTATTCTACTATGGCGTGAAGCCTTAGATGTGGCTCTTCTGGGGATAAAATATTCTCTTTGTTATAGAACCTTTGACATTCAAGGCAGCTTCAATCACAGGCTGGTTATGCAACAGTGCTGAGCTGGAAAGACAAGGTTGAACAGAATTACTTTCTTTCTCTTTTGAATGTGCAGTTGGCAGCTAGCTAACATTGGCTCCAGTGATATCGCCCATATTAAAAGCATCTTCCTAAGGCAGATGGAGTTGGTTCAGGTACCTGCCATGAGATGCTGACTTTCAGTCTATGCATATTTCCAGTATGGCCTCATTTGTGTCTGATTTGAAAATAAATTTGAATTATTCCGGGCTGCTTTGTTTCTTCCTTCTCAGCACATCTTCTCCTTGCATTGGCAAAAACCCTTTTTCATGCCAAAGTTGATACTAGTGAATGAGGAAGAACTCTTCAATCAATTAAAAAGTCTTTTGAACTTCATTCTCTCATATTTTGCATATATTGGATGTTATTTTTACTACATCTAATGGATTGAAATGTAGACCTTCTGAAACACAGGTTTGATTGTGCTCCATATACAGAAGAGGGTGATGGGGATAAAAGTGCACTTGACAGTTTGTAAAAATAATATGGTGCTTTAGATTTCTATGGGATCGCAAAGCCATTCACAAAGTTGCATCAAATTTTCTCCCATGTGAGAGGATTTAACAGGCTCATTAATTTAATATCCTTTCACCAATAACTTGTGGCTGAACTGATTTTCTCTATTATTGTTCTGCTCTGGCTTTTCCTTCAAAGCGCTGAAATCAACAAAATAGAAATACCAAACATTAAACCCTCCTTTTCCTCTAAGCCTTCAAATGTAGTTGTCATCCAGAGGATCTTTACAAGTGGCCATATAGCCACTTTTTAATTGAGTACACACATTCTGGTTGTGGATTGTGCAGGTGCATCTGTAATTAATGAGGACACTAATAATCAGAATCTGCGCAGTAGATGGTGTTTTTTCCTGGCTCTCTCAAT
This sequence comes from Sternotherus odoratus, assembly GCA_032164245.1. Classification (NCBI taxonomy): domain Eukaryota; kingdom Metazoa; phylum Chordata; order Testudines; family Kinosternidae; genus Sternotherus; species Sternotherus odoratus. The sequence continues at coordinate 1,932,519 of JAVMKO010000018.1, forward strand.
AGTTTTGACATGGTTCCATTCTCTAAGGTCCACCATCTGCACACGAGACAGAGTCCAAATCCTCTCTTTTTTCTTTCTGGGCACTGACTATCACTTTAGTTTTACAAAGTTTTCTGCAGAACACCAGCCTCTAAAGAAACCGGGTTTGGATGTTAGTAACTAGTAATTATTATTATAATGATACACATCTATTCTGGAATACATAATAGTGGAGTTGTTTGCCAGCTCATTCTCTCAGAATGAAAGATTGCTCCCGTGGGCTACCTCTTCACCTAATTTCCCGATCCTTCAACACGTGATGCTCAAAATGTTTCACTCTGTGTCCACCAGGAGAGGCTCAGTGAACTACAGTTGGGGAATACAAAACTTAACAGGCAAAATTGCTATATGCTATCGATAAAAACATATGAATGGCCATAGTGGGTCAGAGCAATGGTCCATCTATCCCAGTATCCTGTCTTGTAACAGTGACCAGTGCCAGAAGCCTCAGAGGGAATGAACAGAACAGGTAATCATCAAGTGATCCATCTCTTGTCTTCTGCTCCCAGCTTCTGGCAAACAGAGGCTAGGGCCACTCAGAGCACGGTGTTGCATAACTGGCCATCCTGGTAATAGCCATTGATGGACCGATGAAGAGAAAACAGTGATCTAGACATAATACTTAACCACTAGCAGATGACTCTGTTTATCATATTGGTTACTTTGTGGAGAACAATGGAGATGAAAAGACCAGAATAAATTCAGTCAGTATCCGGGGGACACGGATTTGGGGGACACGTTCTCTATTTTAAACTTCTGAAATAATGCTTCTGCAAATTTGCAACAAGCAAGACAAGGAGCTATTTTCATCAGAAGAGCAGGAAATGAGAAGACCTGTAAACAGGTCTTATAAGTGGGGAAGCAAAGCCAACAATCCAAGGACACTGGGATCTTTTTTTCTAAATGTCAAAAGGTAAGATACAGTTACCTTCTTTCTTTTCTCTCCTCCCCCGCCTGGTCCTCCATATGACACTTGACTGAAAACAATTAAGTATCTCCACTGGATACAGAAGCTGCATGCTGCACAGTGGATTCTTTTTAGTAAAGGTCAGCCTAGATTTTTCTCTTCCAGATTTGCATTATAAACTTTTAAATAAATGTAGATCCGTCATTTTTCACCTCTAAGAAGGTGACTCAGAAAGCACTCATCTTGGTTAGTCCACTTGCTCATATCGACCAGTAACAGACTCAACGGTCCAAAAGAACATCACTGTAGAGTTTGTTGTATAGTTAATAGCTGGGCAGCCAACAGTAAACTTATTTCGCAGTCTCTTGGAATTGTTAAAGCTTGAAAAAAATCAGAGAACAGCATCTAGCACTCGGCCTGCTTGTTTGAGCAGGAGTCTGACCATCGTAGATCATCCCCACTAGGTCCATGTGAAGCCAAGACTTAGAGATCCCGAGAGAATTTGGTGGCAAACCTCATTCCTCTTGCTTTCGGGGTTTTGAGAGGTAATGTCCTGTCTCCTTTCCCTTGTGGTAAATCCAGATGAATCTTTATTGCCTAAATATTCTCCGTACCACTTAATCTCTTTGCACTGCATCAGCTAAATGTGTATTAGTGTTGCAGTATATTTATTATTCATTATTATTATTTATTATTGCAATAGGACATAGAGGCCCAATCATGGATCAGTGGCCCATTCCACCAGACACTTTTCATAAACATAACAAAAAAGATGGTCCTTTCTCTGAATGGCCTGCATGACAGGCGATGATCACAGCACACCGGCCACCTAACCATTGGTAAGTGTTGTGCAGGCATCACAGCAAGGAAACGTTTTAAGGAGGGATTCAGAGGAGCACAATAAGGTACTTTGCAGATATCCAAGGAGCAAGGCTGCTTCCCTGGATAAAAGTGACACAGAATAAAGTGTCAAAAGTTCTTGTTTGAAACCAGGGTTTCCCCAGGCGATGTGATCTTGGTTCACTCAGTCCATTCAGTCAGTTAGTAATAGGCTGACCATATTTCCTTTAGACAAAAACGGGACATTGGGATGGCAAAAACGGGACGGGGGGGGGGCATGGCCCCACCTGGGCCCCCCAGCGCTGGGCAGGGGGAGGAAGAGCGGGGTCAGGGGGATGGATGGAGGAATAAGCAGAACAGGGATGGGGGATGAAGAGGATGGAGGGAGAGAGAGAAGGGGGGATGAGGGATGAAGAGGATGGAGGGGACGGAGGGAGAGAAGGCACGAAGGTGAGAAGGGAGAGGATGGATGGATGAGAGAAGAGATGGGGGTAGGGAGCAGGGGGGATGGAGGAGGCAAGGGACACCGAGAAGGAGGGATGGAGAGAAGGGAGATGGAAGAGGAGGCAGTGGATGGAGGGAGAGAGAGAAGGGAGGAAGGGAGGGATGGAGAAGGGGGATGGAGAGAAGGAAGAGAGGGATGGAGGGATAGAGAGAAGGGAGGAAGGAAGGGATGGAGGGATGGAGAAGGGGATAGAGAGAAGGGATGGAGGGAGCGAGAGGAGGCATCCTGCAACTGTGTGAACCCAGAGTAGCTTCACTGGAGTTCTGCCAGGCTGCCACGAGGCAGGATGACTGGGCTCAGCACCTGGCTCTCTGGAACCACTTCAGGATGTATGGATCCATCAAAATGGAAACACTTCCTGAAAGTGGGTGAATGTCACTTCAGAGGAAGATGCGGGGCGGGGCGGGGCGGGGGGGGGGGGGGAGGAGATTTCTGACAAAGTCAAACCACTTCTGTTTGGTTTTTAAGTGACTTTTCATTTAGAACGTTGTATTTTGTAGAATCGTGGCTAGCACTAGAATACAATCAAAAGAATACAAAGAATGGATGGAGGGAGAGAGCAGGGAGGAAGGGAGGGATGGAGAAGGGGGGTGGAGAGAAGAGAGGGATGGAGGGAAGGAGAAATAGAGAGGAGGAGGCGGCAGTGGGCGGCGGGCTGGAGGAGGCGGCAGATCGGAGCTGTCCGGAGCCGCAGCCGGGGGCCGAGCGCACCGGCGGGGGGGCTGCCGGCCAGGTTTTATGAAGAGAGAAGGGATGGAGAGAGTGAGAGGAGGCAGTGGACGGAGGGAGAGAGCAGGGAGGAAGGGAGGGATGGAGAAGGGGGATAGAGAGAAGGAGGGAAGGAGGAATAGAGAGGAGGAGGCAGCAGCGGGCGGCGGGCTGGAGGAGGCGGCAGATCGGAGCTGTCCGGAGCTGCAGCCGGGGGCCGAGCGCGCCGGCGGCGGGGGGCGGGGTGGGGGACGTTTTATGACTCCATGTTTTATGGGTCCTGCCCCCAAAATGGGACAAAATTGATATTTTGGACAAAAAGACGGGACGGTTAAAAAACATTAAAAAAACGGGACTGTCCCGTTCAAAACGGGACGTGTGGTCAGCCTAGTTAGTAATTTTTGCCCTCCAGGTCTCCAGCACCTGCACTGACAGTGTGTTTGTTCTGTACAGGCCTCTGTTCCATTTCCTCTCCTGGATGCTCTTATTTCCTCTCTGCTCCAATCCTAATGTAGGAGGCTGTTTTACCATTGGCCAGGTTTTAGTCTCCACTTAGTCACTTACTTTAGTCACTTACTAAACTAAGTAGTGACTTACCCTGTTTCCCCGAAAGTAAGACATCCCCCGAAAATAAGACGTACTTCAAGTTTTGCCTCTCGCTGTAATATAATGTAATGTAATTTTGGGAGCAAAAATTAATATAAGACACTGTCTTATTTTCGGGGAAACACGGTACTTTAGTCACTTACTTTAGTCACTTACTAGAGCTCAGTTTGCAGAGTTGTCTCTTTTCTGTTTGCGTTGATTTCTGCATTTCAGCTATGCCTTTTGTTTTGTCCCTAGAATTTCTAGAAGGGCACGGCACATTCAAAGGGCCTTTTCAGCCCATGTGAAACAAGGATTACTGGAAATCTCCCAAGTGTTCTTAGGAGATTCTTAGGCCACAGACATTTGAAAAAATGAAAGCAACTATTGGATGCTCATCTGAACCAACCCAGAACATTTGAAGTTCCCCTGGCACAAGCTGGAAGTAGCCTAGAAATATAAGAAAGCAATATCCCTCAAACTATACATATGTTTTGATCCCTTTAGCATCTATTTCTGTCAAATTTCTCACTGCTTCTTTATTTCCATGCTAGTTAATTTCAACCAATTGTTATTTGCAAAGGCTTCTGTATAGTTCTAAGAATACTTTTGCTATTATCCTTGCCTGGATTTTTTTCCTTCCAATTGTGCTTTGGCTTCACACATTGTGATTTACCACGATTTACTCCCACACTTAGGGGGCGAGTTTGTACAGTCCACAGGCAGTCTGACATGCCTGTACAGATCCCAAAGTAACATGTGGGTGGATTTGAACAGCCATCGCCCCAGGGAAATATTTTTTTTTTTGCTTTGTGCAATATCTTTAACTCTTCAAGTCAATGCACAGGAATTAATAACAAAAAGGTGAAGATCCACAAGGTCTGTCTTAGTTTACCTTTGCCAAGTTAATATTGGTTAATATTGTTCCTGCAGATTATGCCTTTGCATTGACAATGGTCTTTAGTGTTTCACAGCCACATGCACATGAGAACTGGAATGAAAAACAAAAATTGGAAAGGGAATTAACGTTTCCCTCATGTACTTATTGGATGGGACTTTTAAAAGCACTCTGCATTGGCCTAACTGCTCCTGTTAAAATCAACAGTAAGCCTGCTATTGCTGATATCAGTGGAGACAGTTAGGCCAATACAGATAGTTTGAAAAATCTGCCACTAGACACCAGTATTGCTGTACTGGAATGTTGGAAAATTCCAAGACGGTCTGTAATCTCACAATCTTCTCACTGGTTTCTCACCTCATTCTAGCCACAAGGATGAACTTCCCCAGCTTGCAAAACCTTGGATAGCAATTGAATAGAAATGCCAATCTTCGTTAAACACAGCCACAGAGTTCAGAGTCAAAACAATCCACATCAGACTACCACCTACTAACCTGGACCATTCTCTTAATGGGTGACAAAACTTTCCTTATCCTTTATTCCAAGTATATTGCAATTAATTTTCCCATTTTTGTGTTACATTGCATGACAGTAGGTCAGCAGGAGCTGCATTCCAAGGCATTGTCTAAGTAATACAAAGCATCTTTCATTGTCTGCAGTTGGGAACATGCCCAGCGTCAGATATTATAATGTCAGTGATTGAATTATTTAGGGGCTAGCAGTGACATGGCATGATGAAATACGCTTTCTTCCTATTTTTAGGTTTCCATCTACAGTGCTGGAAATTACAGCCATTAAAATGTTCTCTTAGTAATGATATATAAAGGGAAAAATCCTGATCAGGCTTTACACACACATAGAACATGAAGGATATCATTAATTTTAATGATAAAGTCTAAAATTACAAGGCTATTAAAATTATATTTCAACTTTTTTAAAAAGAAAGGCATTCTAAATTTTTGCTAATGAGTGAAAAATATTTTAATCATATGTAATTGACCTTAAAATTTCACATCATATTGCCCTCAAATGAGGATCATTCTGACTGCACTTTGCTTCCCTACCCTGACAAACATCCTTGTTACTGATTTGTTATTACGCACATTCCAGTAGTCCAAGCTCCAGAATGCTGTTTGCAGGGGATATACTGCAGTCATTTGAAGTGGGCCCCTGGAAGATGTAGACTCTCTCTAACTCCTGTTGATTTAAGAAAAACAGGACACAGCTGAGGGGTTCTGCTTCTGATTTGGAAAAAGCTTCTGATAAAAATCTAAGGTGACTTCAGAGGTTAACACTCATTTTAATTAGACAACGTATTACTCATCTTTCACATCTTTTGGAACGTGCTATTTTTTAAAGCTCTGCAAAGGAGAAGCACCTCACCCATAAACTTCAAAAATCTGCACCTGCCCCCAGCAGAAGTTGGTCCAATAAAAGATATCACCCCGCCTACCTTGTCTCTCTCATATCCCGGGACCTCTGGATAACACTAAGCAATTTTAACTGGGATAGTATTAACTCAAGCTCTATAAATCCAGCACAGTCATAACATCTGCATAAAGTGGGTGGGATTAGCTGTCCAGATTCTTTTGTCAAGGAGAGTGGAATTGTAAACTGGTTGTTTGTAGGCCTCTCCTGATCAGTTCTCCCAAATTCTGTTATGAAAGAGGAACCTCAGACTCTCTCTAGTAGTCATGAAGTTGTCAGTGGAAAGCTAAGAAGCTTAGCTCATTTGCTCTCACCTCCTGGGTGTTAAAGACATGTTAGAGTCCCACCTCCTTTCTCCTGGATTTGCAGCATTATTGAAACTAGTTAAGGAGGCCCAGCGTGCCTGGCTCATTGTCTGAAATCAGTCGGCTTAGGAGAAGAAGTGGCTTTCCCAGAAGCATAGCCATTTCCGAAAATAGCTCTTTGTAGTCAACTGGCAGGGACTTCAGGAGCTGTGACACAGATCTGCAGCTCTGGGGGGAGAAAAGGCCTTTTTGTGAAAATACCAGTGTTTCTAAAAAGTGTCACTGTTGCCTCAATGGGACATGGTCAGCCTACTGACATGGCATCTGTGCAGGGTTACTCTTTGAGTTTACGTTCTCACACTACAGCTCTCTGGGGTTAGAGAAGCTGCTGGCCCAATGAACAATGCTTAAGTTTTGGGGTCCAACAGAGCCCTTTGTGCTGTGCTTATTGTTGGCATCCTTTCATCTATGAGAGACGGTCGGAATTGCAGCTTAGATGGTTTGCAGCGTCTCATGTGACCGAACAGTCCAATCTGAGATTTGCTTGATCTTTGGCAATTGTTCCATTTGAAAATGAATGATCTATTTGAAAACTGATTGAAAACGGCTAATGATGGAAAGGCGCTGGCATTGGTTTGCCATTTTGGTCACAAAATACCCTTAAGAGATACAATAAAAAGTCTTCTCTTACTAATTTTCAAATTAAAGGAAAATCACATGGCTGAAGCATGAGCAGAGTGGAAAACGAATGACCAGGCAACAGAAATGAAGAAACACACTGAGAAGAGTTACTCAATAGACAATGGAGAAATTTATATATTGTCACATTTTTGAGTCACGTAAAACTCCAGATTGTGGCAATAACAGATCAGCTTCTCTTAGCTTACACAGAAAATGTATTTCCTTTCATTTCCCCAAAATATGGAATGCCCCCCCCCCCGACTTCACACTGAGTAGCACAGGTTTAGGTGATGGCAGATTTTGGCTATAATGGAAATAATAAAAAAAATTATCTTAATAACTGGCTACAATATCTATTAGAACTCCATCAACCCACACATTGTGAGTTATGCTCTGGAACATTTAACACTCTCAGTGACAGGAAATTCAATGTGAGATGTTCCGGTTGATGGTGCAAATGACCAAAAGTGAGAAAGGGATAAGTTCACTTCACTTTCCTTGAGTGGTATCCTTGAAGACCCTATAGCTTCTTAATCAAGTAATATGTTCTCTTCGGATGGGATAAAAGGTATCTGGGAAAGGAAAGGAACATTAAATGGAAATCTCTTTCTAAGGAAAAGTCTTATTAACTGAATCTACTAGTTCTTTGGTTTGATGGCTGCTTTCCCAAAACTCAATTAAATGTTTCAAAGCAGAATATCTAAAATAAATAGATTGACTTCTAACGGCCTATGCAGCTTTAACAATAGTTTTTCAGGTGCATGATATTAGAGATGTCACAATAATTGGCTCAGGAACTTTTCAAATTCATTAGAAAATTCCATCAAAATATCTGCTATATTAAGTGTCTTTGGGGTTGGCATAGGCAAGTGCCATCAAGAAGTGGAAGGTGGTGGCTATCAGAAGCAATACATGGAATGTTAATAAACTGTTCTCTCCACAAGGGCACGGGCTGGTGGAATGGAGGACATTGCTGTCCAGTTTCCGAACTGATTGAGAATACAACACAAAATGCAGGAACAACGTTGTGATACGTCACTTTTTCTTTCTTTTGGAAACATTTCAGGTCTGAATATGATCCTTGGGACAGAGAGATGCTGCAGTGCATGCTGGTGCCATGCAAACCTTTCTAATGGACCTACCACATCTGCTGCTTTAGCATTGTGGAAAGACCTTTTCTCATGTGTAGAGTCTGCCATTTCCACATAACCATGCAGTGCTTTAGCTGATGCATTCACTAAGGAGAGCTTAGAGTACCTAGAGGCTGGGCTACTGATCAGCCTCTAGTGGTTCAAAGTTTGTCAACAAAGTTCAAAAGAATGCAATGGAGGGAAGCCTGTTATTTAAATATTTGTTCTCAGTGTATTTACATACAAGTCTTATGTCTGTGCAGCTGTCTTCCTTGTTTCACCACCTGCAATCTGAACTAGAGCAGATCACAATTTTTCTGTCAAAACTTGTTTTTGAAGGGTTTTGACGAACTCCGTTTTTAAAGAAAAGTATCTGTTTTCCACGGAAAATTTTGTCCAAAAAAAGGAATGTCCGCAAATGGAAATATTTCAATTCTAAAACGCTTCTGCAGTGCCTCATGGAAATTGTAGGTCGACTGCCCCATGCTCTCATTCTCCCGTTTACCACTGAGCTCTCCAGCCAGATTTCACAGTGCACCAAAGCCATGCACGGTCTCCCCTGACCCAGAGGGGAGACACTGGTGCATCCTGAGAGACGTATCCAAGAAAGGAGCCTGATAGGTAGAGGAGAACGTGAGCACGAGGTGCCTAGGCGCCATGGCGACACTTCAGTTTTGAACTGACCTATTTTGAATGGACATTTTTGGCTGAAAAATCAGTTTTTCCATGGAAATAAATCCATTTTCAGATCAGCTCTAGTCCTAACCCACCTGTTTGTTTCCAGGCCACTATCTTGCTTAATCCAGCCCTTGAAATGAGGCATATTCAGGAATGGCAGAAAAATATGGCGACCCGACTTCTCCCCACTCCAGGTCCTGGATCAGATCTAGGTGCCAGCCTGTGTGCAACTCCTGCCCAATTCTGCCATCATGGCCAGAGCACCCAGCTCCCGGGCTAGTGGCAGGTGTAGAACTGATTCTGCTGATGGATTTTGTACTTGAACTGTCTCCTCTCATGTCAAGTGGTGAGGAGAATCCATTAACCTGCAGTAATTAAAGAAACACTCACTTTTTCTCTGGTGTGATTAAAGTATTAACAGTTTCTAAAATTGGATGCTCTGCTTTGCCACCTGTGACTTTGATGGTTGTAACCTTAATGAAGGGCAGGTAGCCAAGAGCCGGATAAAGCTCATATCACCAGCTGGGGACACAGAAGTCAGCTGTATCTCCCTATATAAGTGTTTTAACTACACCCATCAGTTTATCTTACCTATTCAACAGATAAAGAAGAGCCAAGGTCTGAGGGTCTCTGTCCCCGAAGGCTCTCTGTTTAATCAGCTTTATCAGCTGTAAGTATGAGATGCACTGCACCTAACAGAGCAGACTCACCAATAGCTTTTTGATTAATAAGAAAGGCAATTAAGACAGACAGTTTTGTTTGACCGGGGTAATAGAGTCAGCAGTCTCACTTCACTAAGCACATGGCTTTTATGATGTCTCTGTGCCGTGTTGAATAAAACAGCAAAGTGGTGGAAGATGTAGAACACCATCAGTGGAAGAGTCTATTTTGTAAATGGAGCCCTTGTTGTTACTTAAAAAGAGAGCACTCGCACACTTTGGAAGATAAGATGGTCCCCAGTGCTAACTATTAAAGTGCTTGTCTTGCAGCTGACAAAACAACCCAGTTCAATATTGAACAGCAATTATACTGTGTATGGTGCCAGTCCAAGAAAGCACTTACGTGCATAACTTTAAGCACATAATCCCAACCAAGTCAAAGGCACTACTCGCATTCTAAACGCTAAGCAAGTGCTTGCTTGGATAAAGACCTATGTCAGATTCGTTTCTGGAAAATGCCAAGAATACTCACACCCTCACGCATGGAGTCCATTTCAATGGTTAGTTCCACTGCTAAAGATCAGAACTCTGTCCCTCTTTCTCCTCTATTTTACGACACTATGTTTTGAGCAGGGTCTCGTATAATACTGTGCCAATATGAGCTGCAGCAGAGACAGATTCATGGCTAAGGACAGAAGGACAGTACAGCACAAGGCTGGAAGTAGCAGGAATTAGTTGGGTAACGTTTTCAGACAAGATTTCTCATTTTCTTTTCATATTTCAGAGTGCATTAGTCACTTCATGCCCCAAAGGCACTTTGCAGACAAGACAAACACACAAAGTGTAAAATTGTCAAAAGCATCAAAATGACTCAGGAGTCTAAGTCCCATTTTCCTCAAAGGTACTCTCTTGATCAGGTCCATTCCACTTTTAACCAGTACAGTCGGCGCCAGGGAGCCCATCAGTTATTATAATTCTGGAATGAGCTAATATGGATGTAGGGAGTGTATAGAGGGGAATGGACATATTTACTTAAGAACAGACTCAACTCAACCACAACTGTGTAGCTGCAACCAGCACCTCTGTAATTTACTGGGATTCATGCTCAGTGAACATTTCACAGTCTGTATGTGGTTGGCAGGGTATCTGGACGAAATGCTAAATGCCATCAGAAGGCATTTGGATTTGGACATTTCTATAACTCTTTCCAATAAAGCTATTACAGTTACCCTTTATAGCCAATGCTGCATACTGCCAAGGTTAATGACAGTGAATGAAGCTGCAGACTGTTTACTTCCAAATAATCTTGGTCTGCCACTGTCAGGCAAAGGCTGTTTCCTGAAGGGACATCAACAGTGAAGCTGGAATTAGCAGCTTTGGGGAGCCATCTCCAGCAAACCAGCAGGAACCTCAGGAATGAGGGTGATAATTGTGAGTCTACTGAAAGGTGTCCAGAGTGTATCTGTCTGCGGGGTTCTGTCACTGTCTGTCCTGCTCAGTTCCAAGGAGGATGACTGCTGGTGAGTATATATTTTTTCCAGTTGATTTTGTGCTGGTGAAAGCTATTGCACTGACATCCCCTATCTGGGATAGATAAGGCTGGCTGTGCATGTCACATGTGAATGAGTTGCTTGGAAAGTGATGGGGAGAGGCACTGTGATATTCCAGTGTAGGAGCCTGGCCAGACGGATGGATGGAAAGAAGGAAGGAGGGCCAAAATTGGAGAAGGGCAGAGAACAGAAGATACAAAGGCGATACAGTGGGGCCATGGCAAGTTTCGAAATATAGGCAGCCAATTGGATTATAGCTACGGAATGGCTGTGATGGAAGCAGAGGTGATATTCTGCTGGAATGGAGCCTTTCTCTCCCAGACATATTCATGCCCAGTAATGACAGTATAAGGGTAAAGAAGCCTTCTGTTCTGGGCTATCAGACACACACCAAGTTCTGAATGAACAGAGCAGGGTAATTATCAGTCCCGGTTAAGGGACTCCTACAGCATGAAGCTGTATCCCTGACCTTCTAGGTGAATAGCCATTAAGGGATATATCCTCCATGAATTTATCTAATTTTGCACCCACCTGTAATTTTGGCCTTCACAACATCCACCAATGAGTTCCACAGGTGGACTGTGTGTTGGGTGAAAAAGTACTTCCCGTATGTTTGTTTCAAACCTACTACATAGTAATTTCATTGAGTGACTCCTAGTTCTTATATTATATGAAGGGGTAGATAACACGTCCGTATTCACTTTCTCCACTCCATTCATGATTTTATAGACCTCTATCATAACCTCCCTCAGTCATCTCTTTTCTAAACTGAACAGTCCCAGTCTTTTTAATCTCTTCTCATATGAAAGCTATTCCATACCCCTCATCATTTTTGGTGCCCTTTTCTGCACCTTTTCCAATTGTAATACTCTGTATATTTTTTTAAAGCAGGTGTAACCAGCATAGCACACGGTATTCAATGCGTGGGCATACCATGGATTTATATAGCGGCATTATGATATTTTCTGTCCTAAAGGTTCCTAACATTCTGTTCGCCTTTTTGATTGACGCTGCACATTGAGAAGATGTTTACAGAGGGCTATTCACAAAGGCTCCACATTCTCCTTCTTGAGTGGTAACAGCCAATTTAGACCCCATCATTTTGTATGTAAAGTTGGGATTATGTTTTTTCAATATATTTTACTTTGCATTTATCAACATTGAATTTAATCTACCATTTTCTTGCCCAGTCACCCAGTTTTGTGATCTCCCTTTGTAACTCCTTGCAGTCAGCTTTTGACTTAACTATCTTGAGTAATTTTCTGCAAATTTTGCCACCTGACTGTTGTTCCTTTTCTAAATGCATTTTGCTTTTAGGGTTGGTTTTTTAAACTTTTTGCTCCTTACATTCTGTGTTTAATATCTTGACCTTAATTACCTGTGATCCAGACTTTCAGATCTGTGTCATTCAGATTATGCTAATAGCCTCTTAAGAAATAATCATTTCCATGCAACTTTCCAGGCAGCTTTGTGACAATGAAACACCCATAGTTTAATATGTATCAGCATGAAACATAGCACTTCTGTCTGCTTAAATCCTCGGGATGAGGTTTGTTTTGCCTGTAAAATGTTTGCCTGTCTCTATCTGGCAATACAATTAACAACTTCCTTCTCCTTTGTCCGCCCAGCCTGTGTATTAATGTGACTGCAAGGAGGCGGGATTTGAAATAAAAGCAAGAGTGTGAGTTACACCATGGTTTCAATAACATACTGGTGATGTGAAGGTGAAGTATGGTATATGTTCTGTCATCATTTCTAAAGAGAAGGGTCTCAGTGGCAGACAAAGCTGTTGTATACGCATTGCTTTTTTGTGGTGAAGCTGGGGCTGCTGATGGATTCAGCTTCCCATTCTTGTGAATGGCGTTCACAAAGCATGGGCAGCTATAGGGTATTCAGTTGTTCCTGGTTTCCTTTTTGAAGAAGAGACATACCTGGGAATGCCTGCTCACTAGTTGTTGTTTTATCCTTTCCGGGACTTCTTCAGCTGCTAGGCTTTTAAAAGTTTACAAGTGTGTCTGCCCAGATCAGGTACCAGTCTGTACAAATCTGATCCTAGGGTCAAAGTGAGGCAGCTGGGGATGTTTGGAATGAAAATCTCCTATTACATTTTATTATATGGTGATAGCACCGAAGAGCCCCAACCACAGACCAAGACCCTATGATACCAGGCACTGTATAGACACAGAACAAAAGACGGCTCCTGCCCCGAAGATCTTGGTTCGATTCTTCTCTCACAGGCTGGTCTCAGGTGCTAGGCACGTGGCTTTCGGCTCTGGATTCAGTCTTTGACTTTGGAAGCACTGGTGGACACTTTCAGATGTCCTAAATAGCCCTTTTAAGATGGAGATGGCTTTTTCTGATCTATGGATAATTCTGCCTTTCAGCACAGTACTGGCCGGTCATTGCTCAGCTTCTGCTCAATACGGTCTGGAGGGACTTTTAACTCCCACCTTAGCCTTTATGTCTCAAAAAAGAAGGTACATTCTGCCTAGTCCTGTTGCTGTACTTGCACTTATTACTGGCAACCTGACATTCTGTTTTCTATCTATTTCTCTCGCTTTCTGTGTCTCCTGTTCCTAGGACACTCTTCTTGCCTCTTTCCAAAAGCCTCCTGCCCTCTCGTCTCCAAATTAGCTCTTCTCTCCTTTCCACAAAACATTCTGTTATTCAGAACTAATAAAGGTTTATAACAAGACCCATTAGGTTATTGTGGAAAAAGTGCAAATTGCCTTTTTTGATATAAGACCATTTCCCTCAGTACACGCCTTATTTTTTTGCATGACAAACTCATCTTCCTCGTCTTGTAGAAACAGGTTCAAACTAAATTCAGGGTCAAATCAATTTCAGCTAGTGCAGCTAATTCATTTCCCAGATTTAACACTTTGTCATCAGTTTCAAGCATACATGCCTGCCTGTAAAGTGGCCAAATTGATCTGGGTGGGTATATCCCAAACCACAACCAACTTTGATCTTCAGATGAGTTTTTAACTTAAACTTTTTTCTTTATTCCCCTTCCTTTTTTTCCTATCCATTCACACCGCTTCATCTGTATTATCTGCAAGCCCTCTCTGCTATGTGGTCACCATCTGGAATAGCCTTTATTTTACACTCCAATTCACTGATTCTCCAGCTTTTTTCAAATCTCATTGGAAAGCCAGTGTTTTCTCTTCTACCTACAATTCTTTATTTCTCTGCCCTGTGATATTTGGCTTTAATTGGATCCTTTTGATTTATCAACCATTCAATCTCTTTACACCATTGCTTTATTCCACTTTATTCCACTTACTGTCTATCTGGCCATTTTATAATTCTATAAACCACTAGGTTATAGAGCTTGAATGAAAGATGCTATAAATTGATATTGTCTTCAATTAGGTTAGATGCAACTTCTTTGGGGACCAAATTCTAAAGTCTGTAGGGTGGGGAAGAGGGGGATTCACAGACTCATAAACTGTAAGGCTAAAAGGAACCATATTGTGATCACACAATCTGACTTCCCGTGTAACACACGCCAGAGAATTCATCCTGTAATTTCTGCACCAAGCCCTGTGTTGTGGATGAACTAGGGCACATTTTTTAGAAAGCTGTTGAATCTTGATTTAAAGACTTGTAAGAGATGAGGAATCCACCACATCCACTGGTAAATTGTTCCAATGTTTCTCAGCGTATTAGAAAGACAGATCAGAGCATCTAGGTGACAACAAGAATAGTATTTAAAAATTAAATCAACCACCCCTAAAATTGTCAGCTTCAAGAAAAAACAGAAGGCTAAAGTTTGAGATGAATGTCCTGGGATCTGAATGCCATGTGCTATGGAGACAGAAACCTCTAAAAGTAAACTTCATTTGGGACCAGTTCTTCATTTTGATACATGCTATACTTACTAGCATCTTAAACTGCCAGGTAGGCAGGAAACCCATCAAGTTCTGGAAACAGAAGACAAATAAAAATAACCCAACATTTATTATTTAAAAAAATCTCACAATATTTAGGACTGACGGGGTTTTTTTAATGTTTGATGATGGCAATACTGCGTCAATCATACTAAAGTGTACCACAGCATCTAGTGCTCTGGCCTCCCTGACGTCCAGATGATGCCTTCACTCCAGTCTATCCACAGCACAGTTGCTAAAATGATTGCTCTCCTCTTCAGATTCCTCAACTGGCTCCCCTTTGCCCAATATATCAACTCCTGGCTCTCACTTGCAGGGTTGATGCTGCAACTGTTCTATGGCCAGAGAAAAGATCTGAAGCAATAAATCTTTCAATCCAGCACCTTTCCCAGTTGCTAAATTCACTTTAGCAAGGAAGCCCTCACATCAGTAAAAGTCACCGCAAATACTTTAAAAACTTGGTTTTCACCTTGTACTTAAATTATAAAATCAAGAAATGTACTAGCTCAAAAATAAATTCCATTTGATCACTATAATCAAAAATCAGAATGGCTGTTGGGCAAAAGCACATAACGATGCTGTGTTTATTTAAGCTTTCAAAATTGCAAAGAGCATGGAAGGAGTGGAATGAGTCTTATATCAACATGGGAGTATAACCAGGGAGCTCAGGTGGAGGTTTTGTGTAATATACAGTGGTTTAAATAGGAACCTTTGTTGAGTTTCGTAATAAATAGAGCATGAGATAGAGTTTTATGATTACTGGATCCAAAATCCATTTTTGATGTATTGCAATAGACTTTTCACACCTATTTGAAAAGACTGACTAATAAACCTGCCAGTGAATAGGGAAGACAGAATGAAGTGTGTGATTCAAGAGTTTAGTCCAGATTCAGTTCAGCCCGGTGTGTTGGGGACCAGTTTAGTCCACAAAATCCATGAATTTGGACCGATTGTCCCAAAATATTTTCATTTGATCAGATCAGATTTCTGTAGCAGTTCTAGAACTAGAATAATGGAAATAAATGATTAATGAAATTTGTATATATTCACAAATATTAGTTCTTCTCTGTAAACTGGAAGAATAATTTTAAAATATACATGTGGCAATTTTTAAAAAATGAAATACACTGATTACATGAATCAACTAATATTCTAAATAAATTCTATGCTTATGATAGAAAATAAAGGAACAAGTGGTGTTTCCTGTATGAACTACAGAAAAGTAAATGGACATTTGGACAGGGCTGTTTTTCAGACAAATAAATCCCATTTACTCGCCTGCCTTATTCAGCATAATTGCTGTTACGCCAAAGCTTTTTTGCTAGACGGTGTGTCCAATAGTTTGAACTAGTGATTGTGAGTCAGGTGTCCAGGGTTTTCTTGCCAGCTGAGCTGCTGCCTCACTGTATAACTGTGAGTGAATTACTGCCCTACTCTGCCTCAGTTTCCTTATTTGTAAAATGGGGGTAATAACTCCTAACGCATAGAGAAATTACCTGGCTTAGTTCGGAATGTTTGAAAACTGCTTTGATATATTAGGATGAAAATGCTCTTCATGTGCAAAGTGCGATTTTTTGGCAGAAAGTAAAGGGAACAAACAAATTATCTTTTTTTGAAGTATATACCGTTCTACTTTGCTGAGAGCAAACATATCACTTAAAAAGAAGGTTCAAAATGACGGCACAAAGCTGGAGAATGTTCCAAGGGTATGCCGAGATAATCACACTACTGTTCCCTTGCCATAACTCTAATTCTGTTAGAAAATAGGAAGTAGCAAAAAGGGTTTTTTTGAGAGTATGGAAATTGATTCGGCTAAAGCGTATTAAAAAGGGAGGAATTGTGTCATGTAGCTCCTCTAAAATTGCCCAGTATCCTAGATTCTGTAATGAAATTGTGTGCAGAAAATGCTTTTTTTAATGTTGTTTTCAGTCTCCCTTCTGCCCACAGGCAGGAACGGAGAATAAGTTAATGACATTATTATGGAGCATGAATGTTTCCCAGTCAATTAAGGTCTAATTGTTCCTGCAAACTGTCTATGCAAGAAGTTCTGTTGGCCTCCCTGGCCTACTCCAGCAAGGACTTCTCGTGAGAATATGGGTGTGAAGGAGCAGACAGTTGAGGCTTGCAGGTTAGACTAGATGACACCTTCTAACCCTGTGAGTCTCCATTCTGCGGTCATTTACCTCCATACATGCTGGAAGTAAAATGCTACATTTGTGCACTTTGCACTGATGTAAATGATACATGGGCAACAAGGAGCCAGTGTGAGTGACAGATACTGCTCTCCGGGAGGTCTGATCATGTTCCAAATGGACTTGCAACCAACTGCCCTTGTACGAGAGCATGGTCTGAACCCCTGACCAACAGAGCTGACAGTAGGATCCTCTGTTGATTAAGTCCCAGAAGTGGCAGCTCTAGCAGATCCATTCACCTCTTTTGTGGACAGTCACTAGAAGGGGACAAAGAGGCACAATATCCTGTGATGGATTACACGCAAAACACAGTCTCTAGGCAGTCCCCATGTATATATCCCATATATATCCTGACAGCCTCCAGTCTGCTTGCATTCCCTTCTTTCCTCATGCCCACCTAAATCGAACTCTCTATGATGGCTTTACAACTACAGACAGCCCACGTTCTGTTTTATCACAAGACCCTACTGGCCTTTGTGGCATTCCCCCCTGAGGGCAAGGAGAGGTGGAGGGGTTGAATTTGGAGCTGAGAACATTGTGGTAGTAGTCCACGAGTAAGAGGAGTCCGAGAAGAGGATACTGAAACAACTTAGCGGTGTGTGGAGTTAACCTTGGCTCAGTGCCCTCCCATGACATGACCTTGTTTGAGTACAGACAGGAGAACCAACCTTCCCATATACAATCATACTCAGCTTCCAGCAAACTGCAGGAAACTGCATCACTACTTTTGCTGGCCTAGCCTTTGGTAGCACATTTCATGCCTCTGCCTGATACATAGCTACGTTTTAATATTAACTGCAGAATGTCCATCACTTCGTTGCAGCAGCTTCTTCTTTGGGAAGAGGAAACTGCATTTATAGCTCTATGAGAACACAGAGCGTTTCCCTGTCATCACTCAATGCCATGTTTTGCAGCAACCACTGTTTATCCAGCAGTAATAAGAGACAGCAGCAACTCCTCTACATACAGAATCATCTGTACGTAGACAGTATTGTTTTATCTTTACAGGGACACACAGAAAAAAATGAAGGTTCAAGTGATTCGAATATAAAAGAGGGAACAAGCCATCTGGGCTCATTTTTTCCAATAGTCTTAAATAAACACAAGCTAATGACATTCTAAGGATTCACGAAACTGCATGTCAAGCTCCACTCAGACCAGTACTTTGGGCCAGTCAGCACAGGAATCTAAAATGGTCAGAAAGCTCTTCAGCCCAATAGATATTCACTTGTGACATTCTCATACTAACTATATAGAATTTTTAACTGGAGTTAATCAAAAATATCTATTTATCTTCCTTTCTCCCTGCCTTCCAAGTTGAGTCAATACATTCTTAATAGAGTCAATAATGGGTTGATGAACAACCATTTGAAATATAAATATTCCTGAAACGCAGCCTTTTCAATTTCCCAAACTGAAAGGCTCCCAGCCTGATAGTAGAAAACTGACAAGAGAGGTATTTCAGAGATATATTCCCTAATTTCACATGATGTTAAGAAAATGTCCCGATTTGCTGACATTGAATAAAAATAGAGACCTCTTTAGAATTTTTGTGACTGCAGCCAGTAAATATATTTCCACATTATGGGTGTAAAAAACAAATTCCATCTAAATACGCTTAGCTGCCAAAATAAAATTAAAACAAATGAAGTCAAGTATTTCCAGCATTATATTAACCATTGAACTGAACTGTTTGAGGAAGGATGATCTGAATGGGATGAAATGATAAACAACGTATTGACATAATTTTCACCATAGCAATATTAATACCTACAGCAACTCATGATGACTTACACTGTCTCTGCTCTGCTAGATCCCCGTCCCTGTTGTATTTTGTGTAGACATCAATCTTCAGATAAAGCAATAGAAACACTCATCATATAGACGTCTTTGGTGAATATCTATCTAAAGGAATATCACATCATGCTTTCTATTTTCTGGTATAGAGGCAGCTGCGTTCACACAGCAGGATGATGAAATGTGTATTGTCATGTATCCACCCCATGAACCTAATGGTGGCCAGTTGTAAGTCTCCTTATCCACAAGTGGCCTAATTCAACACCACAGAAGTCAATGGGAATCTTTATATTGCTGCCAATGCTCTTTGAATCAGATGTCAGTGAAAAAGAGAGGCATGAATTAGAGACAGAAAGAGAGAGGATGTGAGGGGAAGTGCTTCAGAACAAATAGTCATGCCTTTTATTTTGCAAGTGTCTAAAATTATACCCACACAGTAATCCCACCTGTGCAATCTCAGGTATTTGTCACTGTCTCGGGCCATTACTTCATTCATAAACAGAAAATAAAGCAGCAAATTTTCCAGTTTTGATGGATTATCTTGATTTTTTCTAAATAACTGCTTAAACGGGGTATTAAATTACCTCTTTAATCCGTCTGAATTTGGATGATAAAGTGCATAATCCTCTGTGTTTAAATAATTTGGTGCTTCGGTTGGCAATTTAGAATTTATTGCCCTGACTAAACTGGATCTTGCCAAGTAACTTCCTCTTAAAGAAACAGTTCTGCTATGTGCCCAACGAGACAGCAGCGTATTTCACCAGCATTCTGGGATCTACATGGATTGCTAAAAAGTTTCTAGGTAGAATTTACATTTCATGAACCTGGCTGCAGTTTAATGAGAGTAACTTTTGTACTTACAGGGGAAACTTCAACTTTTCTCTTCCTTTCTCCAGCTGAGTCAGAAAGGAACTGCAAACTCTCACACATTATCAAATGCAAATTATGCACTCATCTGACTGATTAAATTCAGGGATTGGCTCTTTGGGCCCACTGGCCCAAGTTTCAGTCCCCCACACAACTCCCTTTGACCTAAGAATGTGGTACGTTGACTTCTTTTCACTCCAAGTCAGGCTAAAGCCAGTTAAACAAAGGCGCGTGCTGTTCTCCTGAACTAGATTTTTATCAAATCTCTATTGCTCTTTATTTGTAGATAAAGTTCAGATAAATCTGTATCTTAAATCCAACACAAGAGATAAACCTTAATATTCTGAAATTAACTGCTTGATTGGATAGCAAACCCTTTGTCTTCTCAAAAATCTCTTCTGAGAACAAAAGCATATTAGGCATGCTGCCTTAGAAATACTACACATTAACACTTTGTGCTCAGACTGGTGCTGCTGGCAAACAAGACAGCATCTGTCAGATATTAGATGGGAATCGAGGTTTAAAGGGACATTGTCAGCTCATATTTTTGCAACCCAAACATTTCAGCACACAGCTAGCACTGGGAAACCTGCAAGCGAAATTGACGACAAACAGGCCAGTCAGCTTCACTTTGGGGGACAGTCAGTTTTCATTGCTCCAGCTAAGGAAGATGAAAAAAGGGAACAAGAAGTAATACCACAGACAAGCAAATTCGAATTTTAAAACTCTTTCACGTTGAGGGTGTTATTTGTCACATAAGTAAACATTTTAAACTACATCATCTGAGGCTTTATTCACGGCTCTGATTTTACATGCATTGGCATAATTCTAGTGTGGGGGAAAAACTGGAGTAAAGCAGAAGTAAGTTAGGCCCATGAGTATTTTCATTGTCTGAAGATGACTAAACCAGGGCAGTTAAATTAGAAATTGCCTCGCTCTTCATGGATTTGTACGTCCCTCAATGGAAACAAAGTGGAGCCTTTTCTGTTGCTTCAGAAGCATTCACTGCAGGGCACAGGGCTTCATTTGTAATGAAAGAGATGCTGGGATGCAAACAATTTTTTTTTACTTTCATAAATGATGCAGCAAGCCAGAGGCTCTGGAGCTCTGACCTGCCAGGCCCGGAGGTGGTGAGGTTCTGAACTGCCAAGTGCAGAGGTACCAGGGCTCAGTCCCAGCAAGTCCGGGCATAAATTAAGGACTGCCAGGACAGGAGCGCCACATGTAATGCACCTCTTCTCCACGTATGTAGTGCCAGGGCCCAGTAACCAAGTCCTGCTCCCTACAGCTCTGGACCAGTGCCGGACACAGCGAATGGAGTCGTGGAAAGAGTTCATGACTATTGTTAACCAGCGGGACTTTGCCCATAGGTTATGCCCCAGAAAGGCTTTCTTGTCGCTCATGCAAAACTTGAGTATGTGGGCTCTGGTCGTGGGAGCAGGGAATATGGAGCCATTCAGGCCCGGAAGAGCTTCACTGATCCGCAGTGGTAGGGTGACTGATCTGCATGTCATAGAACAGCCCTTCAGTGCAACCCTCCTCATGGGGTCCTGTGGCCAATAGATCCATGTACCCCATTAATTCACTGGCCATGCCTCCCCTTTTCCCTCTCCGCTCACAGCACCCCATGTTTGGCTCCAGGGCAAGACGCGGACTATGAGCTTCCCTTCATGGCCTATCCATAGCCTGGATTTTCTACTTCATTTGCAGCCCTGCACAATGAGGGTACTCCTCTTCCTGTGGCGTGTTAGCTCAGTAGAGCCAAGGCACGTGACTGGCCCCACAAAGAAAACTCACCAGATGCGCAGGCCCGGAAAGCAGCTTTTGTGTTTCGAACTCACGTTGGGCTGTAAATCTACAAACGGCACAGGCTCTGCTCTGCCTTATAGCGCACCACTGCAACTGGCCTGGCTTCCAAGCCAATTGCTCTCCCCTGTGAGGGCTGACTCGCTCCTGGTTTTGAGCCCTGTCCCTTGTCTCTCTCTCTGTACTGGAACAATGTGTATGGGGGAAGGGGAGGCCTGCGAGCCATCAAGTCAATGGATGTAAATCTGTATGTGATGGAACCACTTCAAGCTAGGGGGATGGTAGCATCCCTGGTTCCAGCACCTACGGTGTCAGGAGGTGTGTTTGCTGGCAGGCCCATCTCTGGGAAATGTGAGCTGTGTCCTTAGGTATCACAAAGCAAAAAGACGTTAATGAAAAGCGACCAGCCAAGAAATGAGACCGGGCTCTGGCAGCCAAGCTTCGGAGGACTCAGTCACAGTCGTGCCAGCGGGGTGCCTCTATAATGAGGCAGAAATGTAGGAAGTAAGCCATGGAATCACGTAAACAAATGTACTCTCTCTCTTTCTCTGAGTCACACTGTTTGACTAGGACTCGACGGGACTGCGGGGGCTAGGCCAGAAAGGGCATGCTAAGAAACCAGCTGCTACCCATGCAAGAGGGCAAAGTCAGGAAGGCACTGTGCCTGTCAAAGTTAACAGGTGCCTGATCATGCAGAATTAAAAATAGAATGTTCTGAATGGAACAAGATGTTTCCTTCCTGGTGTTAGCAGCCTGGCTGACCCCAAGAGTTAAAAATCAAGAGTAATGCCTCCCGAAATCATGAAATTTTAAAGAAGTAATAAATATGGGTTCTTTGTATCTTCCTTCTGGGGTTTCTAGCTTTTCCAGGTCACTTTTTCAAGCATTTCGCTGCAACCAGGAAGGCTAAAAATGAATGAACGCTGAAGTTTTATTTTTTAATAAAA
This sequence comes from Sternotherus odoratus, assembly GCA_032164245.1. Lineage (NCBI taxonomy): Eukaryota > Metazoa > Chordata > Testudines > Kinosternidae > Sternotherus > Sternotherus odoratus. The sequence continues at coordinate 1,954,934 of JAVMKO010000018.1, forward strand.
GCCGAGATTTACACCTAATCACAGACTTCTGTGAGCAAGGGCTTTAAGAAATACACTAAATATCACAAAAGTTGGCCACTTTGCTTTATTATCAAGCCAAGTCAGTGTCATTTAAAATTGCAGATGGGCCTATATGTCAGAATTTGAATCCAGGATTCAAACACCCCAAAGCATTGAGAGATTTGCACTGGAGCTTTTTCCAACCTAGAGCAGAGACACAGACCAGCTGTTAAATTTTGATCACTATCTGTGTTAGGAGGACTCTAATCCTGCATTAGCATTCATGGAGGTTTGGATCTTTACCCAATCTTGTTTGTATTGTATTGTATTGATTTCTGTTTGTATTGTTCTGTTGTCTGTTATTAGCTTGCAGTATGTCTTTAATTTATAGTGCACATGTCATTTGTATGTTGTGTACATTGTTATGAAAAGTGTCTTTTTATTTATTTTTGAAGGCTGGGAAATGCCCATTTTTGCAACACAAACAAGGGGAAAAAATAAATCATACTCCCAAAATGGAGAAGTTTGGGAGCTTTGTAAATTCCAACACTGAATTAAATGGGACTCTTTAAAATGAGACCTCCTGATTTTTATTTAAGATGTGAGCCTGATCATATCTGCAAGGTTGTCGAGGTTCACAAATGTTCTTTCCTAGTGCAGGTCCCTAGAGGAGGAGAGTCCAAAGGCTGATTGGAATTCCTGACACTGAGGCATATTGGTTTCTGTGACCAAAACTGAACAAATCTAATGTCCCTTTTTTTGTATTTCTGCCATTTCCATCCTTTCTTCACTATTGAACTATTCATCTATAACATTTGTAGGCCTATTAAGAGGGAAATACAATTTCATAGCTACAGATAAGAGATTAGACAGCTCAATTTCATTCTGTGAAATGGACTGAGAAAAAAAAACAATTTCAAAATTACAATGTAGCAGACTTTTGGTCTGTTAGCTTATTGAATTTGGGGTCTTCCCACAAATGTATTTATTAACTTTCTGTAGTGAGAAAGCAAAAGAGTATATCTCCTAAATCCGTTTAGCATTGGTAATGGTCAGGGAGCAATTCTCCAAAGATCTAAGGAACCTGGTTAAAGCCTTTGCTAATGACATGTGCATAAAGGAGGGTTTGTTTCTGCTGGAGGAATGAAAATGTTCACGCAGTAGGAATTATAAAAGACTTTGGCGTATAGTTCCACTCATTATTAATTTTTATTATTTATACAGTGGCAACACCTAGGAGTCCCAGTCCTGAACCCCATTGTGGTAGGTGCTACAGAAACACAGACTACAGTCCCTGCCCCAAACAGCTGGCAGCCTAGGCCAATTTCTAGTCACTTCCATGGCATTTGCAGCAGGCTCTAAGTCCTCTGGTTAATGGAGAAGATTGCTGCTTCTCCCATCTGACCCAGAGCCCATGGGCCAGTCCCATGCTTGTAAGAGAAAAAGAAACACTAATCTATATGGGATGAAGAAGAAGAAATCTCTCTGGGTGTTATAGTGTTGTCGCCTCACATTGGTAGATCCTGGGGGAAGTGTTTTCCTCTGTGCTGCTCTTTTCATGGAGCTATTAACAAAAGGGCCAGATTGCAGAAAGCTCTGAGCACCCACTCATTGAAAATCAAGCCCCTGCAAAGTGTCTTTTAAAGTTGGACATGCAAAAATGGATGCACCCCAAATCACTAGTTATTTGTGAAAATAGTGGCATGTGATCTCTTATCAGTAGCACCTACAATTACCTGAGTCTGGGAACAGGGAGCTCAGAGGGGACAGGCAACTGTGAGCAGCCAATTGCAAACCTGGGAGTTTCAGGAGAGAGGTGGTTGTGAATTACTTCCTCTTCCTAGTCAGGGAGAGAGAGGCTCCCTTCTGACTCTAATCCAGTCCTGCCGCATGGCAGCTTAAAAACCCTCCAGCAGCGCGTGCTTCTTTTTTACCAGCTGATATATCACAGGCACCATTCCAGCAGAAACTGCTCTCATTTTCAGTGATTCCTTTAGAAACCCGAATAAACTATTTCTTCCCAGATCCTCACCAGCACATCTGATCTCTCCTATTTGAATCAGAACCCTGGATAATTAAGAGGCATTGTCCATTCCCCGAGATAGTACAGTGTCCTCAGGAAGTGGCTTTTATGTGGCTGGTATTAGTGTGTATTTCTGAGGATGCTGATTCCTGACTGAAAACCTTTCTCACCCATCTTTAACAGTCTAGTACTGCAGGATAGTTCTAGAATTGCTAGGGGCATGTTTTCAAAGTTTCTTTCTCAGTCACTTGCTTGTGACCCTCTATCTTGTAACCAAACAACATAAGTCACCCTTCTGTACCAGACTCAGAGAGGTGGCCGTGTTAGTCTGGAATAGCAGAGGAAACAAAATCCTGTGGCACCTTAAAGACTAACTATAAAGTTTTGAAGCATGAGCTTTCGTGGGCTAATACCCACTTCGTCGGATGCAAGCAGTGGAAATGTTTAGAGGCAGGTCTGGGAAAGTAGCTTCTTTGTACCTTCTGTACCAGTGCAGCCACTAGATAAGGGCTGCACTTTCTCTTCATTTAGTTTTGTTTTGTTTTACTCCGAGGTGCTCTCTTTCCTTGCTCCATTGATTTGAAAAATTCTGTCATCCAGTTTAATGGGGCTGGTACTGACGTTAAGGGTAAGATGCCAATTAAAGGAACTTTCTATCATGCAGTACAGGGCTGGGGGAGGGGGGGAGTTGTCGGCTAAAGGGAATGTTACTATACATGTTGTTGCAAAAACTGCTTTACCTTTGGAGCTCAATCCCAATATCTCTCAAAGGACAGACATTACTCAGTAGGTTTCTGGAAAACAAGATTTATTGCAAGCAATAGGAGCCAGAGGGGTTATTACCCAAACAACTGGCTCAGCTTCAAGCAAGGCTGAGGCCTTTCTTATAGTCAGGTGTGAATAAGGGAGGGGGGCTTTCAATACACTTACATAGGTGATAACACTTAATGGCTATCACATCCATTGTTTAGTATTAATCTATGCCATTTACATGTCTGGTAAACAGGAGGCCAGGACCCTTACAGGTACTCAGACACTATGACGCCTGCACAGCTGTGGCAGGGTAAACATGAGTTTAAGATGCATGCCAGGCTAGAGGTTGAGAGTTCATATACAGGGAGTGAAAGTACAGTTTGAGACAGTTTTTAAAATCATACTACACAACATTCATAATACAGTTGTTTCTAAATTGCGTTATTTCAACAATGTGACACATCACATTAGGTTTTAAAAAGAGATCCTGTCAAAATAGTTTGACCTGGAGATTATATTCAAACTCTTACATCAAGGATAGAGGAAATTCTATAAAATCTCTCTCTGGCTCCCTCCGAAATAAAAATACTGCTTTACACGTACACAGATGCAGACACATTTTGTTATTATTCCTCTACCAGCGTGGCACAGAGCTATATAATAATAATTACTATTAATTATATATCCTGTGTTTATATGATACCCTTCATCCAGAAGGACTCTAAAGCATTTGATAGCACATATAAGACAAACAGAAGGAAGTATTTTTTCACACTACGCACAGTCAGTCTGTGGAACTCTTTGCCAGAGGATGTTGTGAAGGCCAAAACTATAACAGGGTTCAAAAAAGAACTAGCCAAGTTCCTGGAGGATAGGTCCATCAATGGCTATTAGCCAGGATGGGCAGGGATGGTGTCTCTAGCCTCTGTTTGCCAGAAGCTGGGAATGGGCAACAGGGGATGGATCACTTGATGATTCCCTGTTCTGTTTGTTCCCTCTGGGGCATCTGGCCTTGGCACATCAGTTCCCTGAGGGAGTCAGTCTGCATTTCTAAAGTCCAGGGTCTGTATTCTGCTGTTCTTCTTTCTTCCTTTTGTCAGGATCCTGAACTTGACCATCTCATGGTCACTGCTGCCCAGGCTGCCACCCACTTCTACTTCCCCCACCAATTCTTCCCTGTTTGTGAGCAGCAGGTCAAGAGGAGCCTGGCCCCTGGTCGGTTCATCCAGCGCTTGCATCGGGAAGTTGTCCCCGACACCCTCCAAAAACTTCCTGGATAGTCTGTGCTCTGCTGTATTGCTTTCCTAGCCGATGTCGGGGGGATTGAAGTCCCCCATGAGAACCAGGGCCTGTGATCTGGAAACTTCTGTTAGTTGTCTGAAGAAAGCCTCATTTACCTCCTCCTCCTGGTCTGGTGGTCTATAGCAGACGCCCACCATGACATCACCCTCGTTGCTCTCACGTCTAAACTTAACCCAAAGACTCTCAACAGGCTTTTCTCCAGTTTCATATTGGAGCTCTGAGCAATCATACTGCTCCCTTACATACAGTGCAACTCCTCCACCTTTTCTCCCCTGCCTGTCCTTCCTGAACAGTTTATATCCATCCATGACAGTGCTCTAGTCTTGTGAGTTACCCCACCAAGTCTCTGCTGTTCCAATCACATCATAGTTCCTTGATTGTGCCAGGATTTCCAATTCTTCCTGCTTGTTTCCCAAGCTTCCTGCATTCATGTACAGGCACTAAGATAACTACCTGATTGCCCTGCGTTCTCAGTATGAATCAGGAGGCCTCCCCTGTTGCACCCTCCTTCTTGTGTTTCCTCCCAGTATCCCACATCCCCACTTACTTCTGGGTTTAGGTCACAATTCCCCAGTGAACCTAGTTTAAAGTCCTCCTCACTAGGTTAGCAAGCCTGCTTGAGAAGATGAGCGTGGACCAGCAACACTGTCCACAGGAACCAATATAACCTAAGAAAATGAATCCTTGTGTCTAATGGCAAACTGCTTCAGAGCTTGAACCAATCTAGCAATCTGGGATTAAGCTGACACTTCCTCCGGGGGAGGTAGAACATCCCATATCTCCCTACTGTGAAGTTTTTTGCACCTTCCCCTGAAGCATGCTGGAGAGAGAATACTGCACTAAATGGACCCCAAGCTGATCTAGTCTGGCAAGTCCTATGTTCCTAACTGTGCCACATAATAAGAAAAACCACTCCGATCTGGCACTTGTTTAATGCAAACAGTATGCATTTGAAATTGGAAAAATAACTGGGCAAGCGAACAAGCAAAACCCATAACATTTTGCTTACTACCCAAGACACAAATGCCTTGTAGGGGTTTTAGGATGATGGCAACATACATCTTTTTATTCCCAAGTCAGCAAAACAAAATAGAACTACACATCAGTGAAAATTTAGAACCAACCAAAAGAAACAATGAAACAGACTAGGAAATAGCCCTCAAACTCAGCTAGTACAGACATGACAGGAGACTGTGACAAAGCACAAGAAATTACTCTTCAAAACAAGACACGTTAGAAACAACAAAATATTCTAAGGATGGAACAATTCCCCAATCCAACCCATTCATTCCAGATGTCAAATCATCGTCGTAATAATGTAGTGCTTTGCACTCTGACACAGCCTTTCACCGGGATCTCAAAGCACATTAGTATGCCGCACAGTGCCATGATGAGAAAGGTCAGGATTGTTACATACAGACAGATGGAGAAACTGAGGAAGAAAACATTTAAACTCCACTAAAGCCAATGGAAAGACACTCATTGACTTTGATGTGAGTTGCATCAGGAACCAAGTAAGATGTTGTGCAGCCTTATACAAAACAGTGGCAGATCTGGGGGAAAAAACCAGGAGAACTGACTCTCAGCTCCTCTACTCTAACTTCATAGTTTGATGCCTAGAGAGTGGCAGGGGGGTGCAATTCTCCAAAGCATCTAAGTAACTTAGGGGTGCAATTCCTGTTGGTACAATGGGACTTGTGCTCCTACGTCACCGCTTTTGCAAGTCTCACAATTAGGCTCCAGGTCTGGAAAAGGTGAGCCCTGGGCCCTGTTCTCCACTGACCCGCAGTGCAGCCAGGGGCAGCTTTCTTCGCCTTTCCAGCCCTCTATTGCCCCTTCTCCATTTCCTGTCTTGTCTCAGTTGTGAGTGCTTTGGAGTGAGGGTGGTCATCCTGTAACTACGTATATACAGTGCCTAGCACAACCAGGCACTGATTTCATGGGGGGATTCTAGGTGCTACCGTGACAAACAACAAATAAATAACCAGACGAGCAGTGAGACCGGGGGAAACAAAACAGGAGATGTCGTTAGCGTACTCTGCTTGCCCTCCTTTCTATGTTAGCTAGTTGCTGCACCCAGCTCCCAACATAGCCTCTCTCCGACCCTAATTCCTTAGATTAGTGTTGATAATTATTTCCAGTATCACAATGTTTTGTTTCCCCTGGTCTCGCTGCTCGCCTCACATTCCCTGGTTTCCTACTCCTGCGGCCAAGGCCTCATGACAGCTCCCAGTTTAACTATGTCTCTTACAGTTCTTTCCACCCACATGCTCAAGGGAAAAAAAACAACCATTGCCTGTAGCACATTCCTCACAAGAATCCTCTCCCCTACACACATGCATAATATACTGACCCTCGTTATTTCTAGAGGGTCAGTATATTAGTATAAACAGATACGATATTCGTGATGGCAACAAGAGTCAACCTCAGAGGGACAGACCCAGTGAGGAGGCCGGGTGTGTACAGAACAGTCTGTACTGGGCCAATACATCAAAAACAGTTAATGACCTGAGAGACGAGCTAGACTTTGTGGAAAATGTGATGGCTCAGAAATAAGACGGAGTGAATGGATCATACTGTTTGTTGACAATGGACCTGCTGTGAGACATTCTCTGGAGACTCAGATCATAGCCAGCAACGGACCAGCTCCTCTCACTTTGCTTGGCAAAGCAGCACAGACCTCACAAAACGTTTCTTCACCCTACTGATTGAATAATGCAATCCTAGGGTTAATGGAGCCTGGCAGAATTGTTAGCCCCAGGCTTCTTGGGCAGCCCCAGGCTTCCTGAGCTAACAGAAAATGGGAGCCCTTGCTATTATACATGGTTATAGACAGAAAGGCCTGGGTATGCTGTCACGACTGTCTTACTCCAGGGCCTGGTTACAGAGAGGCAATCGAGTCACTCCTTATAGGCAATGAAAGAACCTCAGGGGACTTTGCAGTGACACCTGCGGGTGCTCTAGCATTGGCAGCAATATGCTCAGAGAAAAGTCCTTTCCAGGCCACCTGAGCTGAAGGAAGATTGTGGTCATAGTTTATTCAGAAGTCAGGGACTGCTAGGTTTGATTCTTGGCTCTACAACTGACTCCACCTTTTATGATCCTGAGCAAGCACCTCAATTTCTCTGACTGGCTTTCTTGTCATAAACAGGAGTATTATAACCCTGGTCACACTCACTGGGGTGCTGGGAGGGTTTACTTCAATCACACTTATTTTCCTGTGGGTTTCAGAGCACTTTATAGACCATAATTAATATAAAAAAGCCAGCTATGGGTGACACATACTGACAAGACAAAAGTCATCCAGTGGCGGGAGATAATGTCATTACTGCAGGGAATATAGATGCGTCTCTCAGCCTAAAAATCAAAAGAAAACACAGATAATAAAGAAAAGAAATCAAAATGGAAAGGAAATGACAGGCAAAGTGAAGAGAAATACAAAAAAGTGGAGAGTACAATAGAAACAACAGTATAAAGATGATCAGTCATTATCCAGAGAACACGTGTGCAGCTAAAATGTAGAAAAAAGTAAATTACCTTTGACATCCCTCAAACCATTATCCTCTCGTGCAATATTTCCTGTATCCGTACCATTTATATAGAGATTTTTTTTTACCCCTTAACAACATCCTTCCCATCCTCCCACTTCCAGGGCTGATGCTGACATTTTTGTGAGAACTATTTTTCTTTCACTGTCCATTGGTTCTGGTTTGTATTATTACCATTTTCCACATTGCTTTCTTGTTTTTCTTCTTCTCTATTTGTTGTAAGGAAGTTGTGTTCAACTGCACAAATTGGAAAGCACAAAAGATGTGGAGAAACATTAAAGGAAGATTTAATCTAATTGAAACTCAAAGGGATTTAGGTTTCATGGTGCCTATGTCACTTTTGAAAATAGGGCTGGCTCCAAGGTCATGTAGACAATTTTACCCAAGATCATATAATAAGTAAATACCAGAACCAGGAACAGAACCCAGAAGTTCTAGTGTCCTGTCTTCTGCTCCAACCACTACACCTCACTGTACATAGAGCTGATGCCTGGAACCTGGCAGTTGTTTATGCAAATAAGTAAATAAATAAATACATAAAATGTTTCCCGTCACAAAAATCCTATGTAGCAAAAGTTTGCGTAAAGCATAAATCAGCAGTTTTGCATCATGCTAAACTAAGATAAGAAGAAATAATTTTGTAAGAATAAGATTAAAAAGATGCTTGTACAACACTTTCCAAGTTTTCGCTTTGTCTTGTCTTTTGCTGGAGTACTCAAGCTTGATTGCCTTTACTGAAACAGCACACAAAGACAAAAGAAGATATTTCCATATGATACCTAGTTTTTCTAGAAACCAGAGCTTGCAGCTGATTACTTGAGCACTTTCAAGATCAATTCTTCTAACAAAACTACTTATAGATTAGCTGTTTCTCACTTACAACTTCCCCTCTTTTATACATGACAGTTACTGATATTCCCTTTTGTTTGATACATGCTGCAAATTTCCTCCCATATTGTAATATCCAGATTTTCCATATTCATGGGGTTAGTACATTTTGTGGTTAAAAAAACTTGCTTTAATTAAGTAGGATATTACATTAAGCAACTAATTTTTCCCTTCTTACTGCTATCAGTAAAGGTCAAATATCTTAATGTCATCACAGTGCATGTTTAACTACAAATTATCCTTAAAGCTTGCTAGGGCTTTGTTTCACTCAGCAATATGTCTTTACTTAGCAATAGGCTACTTTTTAATAGGAGCCAGATGTCTACAGCTAATTGTCAGGACAAGTAAGCTGCCTGAACAGAATGACAATTCTCAGGACCAGTGGGAATGAATGCTACCCCCACCTGGATCAATAAGGCCAGCTTACCCTAACAACAGTGTAAAAGCAGAAAACAGATTATTTAGTCTAAAATTATTATTCCTAATGAATTAATATAATTATGGTACCATCCTCAACTTGACAAGCTGAGAAATCTGAAAGTATAAAAGATGCAACTGACTGTATGATAATTAGTCCTACTTTATCTCAGGAATACATTATCGCTGATTGCGCTAGCAGTGGCAGAATAAATCATACACTTAAAACTTGGCTCTGGTACTTGGTCAGTGGAGAAATTCCATGCAGGAAAGGTGGAAAGAATGAGTTTCAATTAGCAAAGCCTAAGAACACAATGTTAGGCACAGAGGAAGATGGCTTGGTTGAGTGCACCTTCTCTGTTGTTATGTATGTGTTGCTATAGTGCAGCAAGTCTGGTCCTGAAATCAGGGCCCTATTGTGTGAAACATTGTAGACTCGTCTGAAGATCTTACCATTCAATGTAGCTCCCAAATAGTCAAGACAAAGGGTATGTCTTCACTACAGCATTAGTTCGATTTCCTTTATGTCGATCTTGTGAACGCGACGGTATACAGTCGATGTTGTGTGTCTTCACTACGCACAGCTAAGCACAGCAAGTCGACAGTGTCTGTCTGCAAAACTTTTGCAGGCGTCGACATGACATGCGTTGCACTCTGGGTACCTATCCCACAGTTCCCTGATCCCCCAGCAGGCACCATTTCGAGTGCAGCATTGTAGGTAGGCATTTCCAAATTTCGCGCCCTTTTTCCGCGCCGCCCACCCCCATTACAAGCGGTGCCCTGTGGGTAGGCATCCCATAATTCGCGCCCTTTCTCCGCCGAACTAACGCCATAGCATTGCAAGCATGGAGCCCGCTGACACCACGGCTGCAGTAATGGCTGTTGTGAGGACCTCGATCACGGTTGCTGAGTTCCTGCTGCACCGTCTGCAGAGGAGGAATGCGATCCGGGGAGAACCGCGCTTTCTGGAACCCGATGACAGTGAGGAGGAGATGGACGAGGACAGCGGGGACGACAGGGACACTGACGTGCACAGCGGGGACGACAGGGACACTGACGTGCACAGCGGGGACGACAGGGACACTGCCGTTTTTGCAAGTAGGGCGACTGACAATCTGTCAAAAATGGTGGCAATGGGGCAGGCTCATGCCATCGAACGCCGATTCTGGGCCAGGGAAACAAGCACAGACTGGTGGGACCGCATAGTGCTGCGGGTCTGGGATGACTCCCAGTGGCTCAGAAACTTCCGCATGCGAAAGGGCACCTTCATGGAACTTTGTGACTTGCTGTCCCCGGCCCTCCAGCGCAGGAATACCAAAATGAGAGCGGCCCTTACAGTGGAGAAGCGAGTGGCGATAGCCCTCTGGAAGCTTGCAACGCCAGACAGCTACCGGTCAGTCGCGAATCAGTTTGGGGTGGGTAGGTCTACAGTGGGCTTTGCTGTGATGCAAGTAAGCAGGGCAATCGTCGAGCGGCTGCTACACCGGGTTATAAACCTCGGAAACCTGCAAGCCACAATAGATGGCTTTGCCGCCATGGGATTCCCTAACTGTGGTGGGGCTATAGATGGGACTCATATCCCTATCCTGGCACCGGACCACGAGGCCGCCGAGTACAGAAACCGGAAGGGATATTACTCAATGGTCATGCAAGCAGTGGTTGACCACAAGGGACGTTTCACCGACCTGTACGTGGGGTGGCCGGGAAAGCTTCATGACGCTCGAGTGTTCAGGAACTCTAGGGTTTTTAGACAGCTGCAGCAAGGCACTTTCTTCCCCGACCAGAAAATTTCTGTGGGGGGGGGTCGAAATGCCGATCGTGATCATTGGGGACCCAGCCTACCCCCTAATGCCCTGGCTTATGAAGCCCTACACAGGAGCCCTGGACAGGGGTCAGGAGCTGTTCAACTACAGGCTGAGCAAGTGCAGAATGGCCGTAGAATGTGCATTTGGCCGCTTGAAAGGGAGATGGCGTTCCTTACTGATTCGCTCAGACATCCGCGAGAGAAATATCCCCATTGTTATTGCTGCTTGCTCTGTGCTCCACAATATCTGTGAGAGCAAGGGGGAAACGTTTATGGCGGGCTGGGAGGCAGAGGCAAATTTACTTTCTGCTACTTATGAGCAGCCACACAGCAGGGAAAGTAAAAGAGCCCACCGTGAGGCCCTGCGCCTCAGGGACGCCTTGAAAGACAGTTTTATGAGTGCCCGAGATGGCGTTTGAGAATCTGCTCCCTTGCTGTGCTGTAAGCCTCCTGCCCTTGAACCCTCTTTCCCTCCCCCCTCCCCATGCTTTACCTCCCCCCTCCCCATGCTTTCCCTCCTCCCTCCCCATGCTTGCAGAGAAAATAAAATCACTGTTTGAAAAATCATGGTTCCTTTATTGGTTACTCGGAAATACAAATACAGGGGATCACTGTCCTGGTATCCTGGAGGGAAACCGGCAGTCGCAGTGGGGAGGAGCGGGCAAAGGAGGGGGGGGTGGAGAGGAGGGGTTGGCAAGACTCAGCAGCTTTCAAAAGTGTTCCGAGAATGTAAGCCTGCTGCTGCTGCTGCTTCTGCTGGCTTGTGGGGTAGAGTGGAGCGGCCCACGGAGCTTGCCCCCCCGTGTTCTCAACCCGCGTCTGGGTGGGGAAGTTATGGGAGTTGGGGAGGGGGGGAGGTGGTTACACAGGGGCTGCAGAGGTGGTCTTTGGTCATGCTGCAGCTCCACCAGAGATCGCAGCATGTCGCTCTGGTCCTCCATTATGCGGAGGAAAGCATCCATGCGTCTTTCCTCACGTTCTACCCTCTTTTGTTCAGCGGCTCTCCATTCCTGCCTCTCTCGATCCCTTGCCTCTCTCTCTCGATCCCTTGCCTCTCTCTCTCGCTTCCTTTCCTCTCTCTCTCGATCCCTTGCCTGAATCTCTCGATCCCTTGCCTGAATCTCTCGATCCCTTGCCTCTATCATTCTTTCCCTCCAGTCCGTCTGGCGGGCTGCCTCAGCACGCGAGTTCTCCACGAGTTCAGTAAACATCTCATCGCGCGTTCGTGTTTTCTTTTTACGCTTTCTTATCTGCGGTGCACGGCGTGATGAGGAGGCAGGGGGGTTGTGAGATACTTGTTGTTCATCTGTGGGCAAGTGTGGGAAAAGAAAGTTTGAAAGTTATGAGACAGATACATTCAAGGTTAGGAGGCAGTCTCGGACTGTACACAATGGGAGTAGTATTCCATTTGCAACCTCAGTATTCAGAGGCCTGATATGATTTCTGTACAAGGTCATGTTGTACACCTAAAACTGACTGACAAGCTCTCAGAAAATTCAGAGCATCTCAGACACATATGCGTGCCTCAGCCCAAGACGGCTTCTGAAATCACCGTGCAGCCGGCCATGGTAAGTTAAAAGTGGCGCTTGCATACTGTAGAGTAACCCTGCCCCCTTCCCCCCACCGCGTGGCTGGCTCCCACTGAAACCGCAAACTGCAAAGCAAATGCCAAAAAATCTCTCGCTAAGGGCTAAGGTCTTTTTGGGGCTCTTCAGACCGCGTGCAGACGGCTCGGATTCCCTGCCAGCTAACGCTACGGGCTGGGGGGGGGGGCGGCGGTCAGCGTTCGTGGGGGGGGGGGGGGTGCTCGGTTCGTCGGTCCTCAGCAGAAAAGAGAACTTTGCAGCTGGGACTCTTTATCTCCCGACTAATTGCAGTCCGTATCTCAAACAGGCAACCCTGAATGACATCACTTTGCTGAGAATTTCTCGGAGAGATAGGGAGCGCATGCTCCTTGAGTCCATGCAAAGTCCTGGTCCATACGCCGCAATGCTAGCCTGCTCAATGATACCAGACAACCTACTACTTTCGTGGCGTGGGTTGGTGTCCTATCACGGGGGACCAGATAAGGCAGCTCTCCCCAGAAATCTGCTGCGCTGGATTCATCGCTACCTCCTGGAGAGCTTCATTGAAATGTCCGCGGAGGACTTATGGTCAATCCCGGAGTATATTGACAAACTCTTTGAGTAGAAATTGACCAGCAATGAAAGCACGCTAAGTCCTTAGGGCAAGTTACTCATTAATAAATGCTTCCTTTACAAAATCACGCGTCATGTAATCCCTTAAAAAAGAAACACTTACCCCCCTGGGAGGCTTGGGAGGGTACTGGCTCCAGGGTGACAAACAGCTCCTGGCTCTCTGGGTACAAGGGTTCTCCGCTGGGCTCCTGCTGCTCCGTGAGATTTTCTTCTTCATGCTCGTCCTCCTCGGAATCAGTCTCCTCCCTGACGATTATCCCATCGGTGGAGTCCACGCACACCGGCGCGATGGTGGTGGGGGCGCCCCCCATTATGGCATTTAGTTCATTGTAGAACCTGCATGTCCGTGGCGCGCCCCCTGATCGCCCGTTTGCCTCCTTGGCTTTCTGGAAAGATTGCCGCAGCTCCTTAATTTTCACGCGGCACTGTGTGGTGTCCCTGTTGTGGCCCCTTTCCAGCATGGCCTTGGAGACTCTTCCGTAGGTGTTGGCATTCCGTTTGTTGTTTCGTAGTTCCAACATCACGGATTCCTCTCCCCAGATAGCGATGAGATCCAGCACCTCACGAGTGGACCATGCTGGAGCTCTTCTCCTCTGGCTGGTTTCCAGGGTAGATGAGCTCATCATGGATTCCTGTGATGCTGAGCTCTGCATGGCGGCTAGTGCTGATTGCTCTGAATGGCGACTGATCAGTTCAGGTGAGCTGGCCACGCTGACCAAACAGGAAATGGCATTCAAATGTTCCCGGGTCTTATCTACCTGGCCAGAGCAGCGAGTTCAGAGTGCAGTGCAGAGCGGTCACAGTGGAGCAGTAGTGAGGCAGTCCAGAGCGGTCAGAATGGAGCATTGTGGGACAGCCTCTGGAGGCTATTAATGTCGGGTTCCGTCTTCACTAGCCCACGGTCGAGCTTGGAACGTCGAGATTAGCCTTATGCCACTGGTTAGGCTGGAGTGCCAAGATCGATCTTTAAGGCCCTTTACATCGACGTTAAGGGCATGTATGTGAAGACAGGTACACGTTTACTTCGACCTAACGTCGTTAACATCGATTTAAAGTGGTAGTGAAGACATGCCCAAAGTGTGAGACAATGGACGTGGCTAGGTCAGGTCATTACATCTGCCTTTGTTTGGTTCCTTAGAATCTAGCCAAATGTCTAATCCAAAACTCATGCCATCAGCTGAAAGCCTACAACTCATTTCAGGGGGGTTGAAGCAAAGTCTGTGCCAACGACTCATCACTTTCATGTATTTGTTTTCCTTTGTGAGGCGGGGAGGAAGAGAATGGTGGAAAGCGGGAATGTAAATTCACTTCAGTGAAAGCTGGGCACTGGGGTAGGGGGCAGCCAAGAGCTATTAGAGTTATTAGAGGAGGATAGGGAGGGGAATTTTGGAGCATTTAAAAATAACCCCAACAATATTAATGAACTCCATGAGAAACAAGTGTGTTGTTACCGAGTTTCCACACTGCTTGTGCATTGTGGCACTTTGGAGGAGGTGTCATGCTTTCTTCTGTGTTTGGAAAGCACCCAGAACATCTTGGGGAAGCACATGATCAAGAGGTGCAGAACAACCTGAACAATAATGAGGAGCTGGCAGGGGAGGAGGGGATGTTGTTTCCTGAGGATACTGGAGCAAACCCCATGCTCTTATGAAGATTACTCCATGTAGGGTGACCAGAGAACAAGTGTGAAAAATTGGGACAGGAGGTGGGGGGTAATAGGAGCCTATATAAGAAAAAGACTCCAAAATTAGGACTGTCTCTATAAAATCGGGGCCAGCTTTTCAAACTTGAGAGTCTTATGTTAGGCACCTGAATGTGTGGTCTGATTTTCAGAGGTGTTGAGTAACTGCAGCTCTTATTGAAATCAATGGTAATGAAGTCATGGGGCCACTTCTGCTCTGGTGGCTCTATATGGATTGAAGGACCTTCCTATAGGCACCCAAGATGGCAAGTGCTTTCATCAGTTTTTGAAAGATTTAATCCACAGCAAATTACCTGGGATTCGCTTCCTAGGCAGTACGGCAAGATGAGTTTATTCTGTTGGGTTTCAGAGCTGTGAGTCTAAGGACTGCAAGTACCCCAAGCCACATGGTCAGCTAAACCAGGCAGAATATCAGATTAGTTGTTAAAAATTCCAGTGAGAGCTTTTCCATGGACATCTTTCAATATACATTCCAGGCTCGTTAGGAATGCCTTTCTGCAGTGAGGGGCAATACCCCTGATTTACCCTGACCTCCTGTAAAAGGATACCTCCTTTCTGCAGTGAGGGGAAATACCCCTGATTTACCCTGATACCTCCTTTCTGCAGGCATTTAAAGTGGCTAGGGCTGTAATCCAGCATCCTTAGTGAAAGTGTAACAGGAGCATCACTGAGTTATATTCCCAGCGTGTAACAGAGAGCAGTACTGCATTCAAAGGTCCCCTCATCTGAATGCAGACACAACTAGACATCTATTTCGAAGACCAGATCGTTAAGCATGAGTTCCTAAGGCTAACTCTAGGATATCAAACACATTGATTTCATTGCTTTGGACTCAGGTTCATGCCCTTGTATGATAAACTAAGCAAAATAATTTAAATGAAGCTGCACTCCAGATTTTCTAGGCCAGCAAATAAGAACAGGCAATGACTGATCTAGGTGACAAAACTGTATTTGAAAATTTTAGTTGCAGTAGAATACAAATAAGACTAAAAGAGGGACAATATTTCCTGGGTAGGTATTTCCTATGTGACCTAACAGCTTCAACCAGGTTCTGTGAGTTGATCGTTTGTACCTTGAGGCTTCTGAGAGGTCATTTATTAGGTGCTAAGGAGTTGAGGATGGGGTGCCCATAGCTTCCATTGGCTGGGAACGGCAAACCCCCACGGTGCCTGCAGACGGTCAATGTAAACAAACTGTCTCGTGGCCCGCCGGCAGATTACCTTGACAGGCTGCGTATGGCCCATGGGCCATAGGTTGCCCAATACTGATCTATCCCCATACAAATACTTGTCTATCTATGACAAGACTGGTCTGTTTATCTTGAATGAAAACAAGCTGTAAATAATTAGCATACACAGGAGCTGAGCAGATACATTTGATCCCAAAATACCATACACTGGCTCAGGCCAGCCACCAGGCAGAGGGGTGAGCTCTGGGGTCCCCCTTGAACATTAAGGGACTGGCTAAACTCACAAAGCTAAAGTCCTATCACTAAACATTTAAATAATAAATAATTAAGCCAAATACATTTGAGATGGGATGTCATCTGTCCCCACAATATCCTATTATTTATCCTGGGAATTGGATGGGAAGAATTGGATGCCAGGTTGGAGAAGCTGTCCTTCCAAAGCTAGCATCTGGTGCATAGTAAAAAAAAAAAAAAAAGGTTATTTTCAAATTATTGACCTGCCTGTAGTAAAAATCTTCACATTTAATATGCATGGTCTGCTCCACTAACTCCACTCTAATAAATTGGTGGAACATCTTGCATAGCTAAATCATTAGGGGCGGACTAAACACCAGGGGCCAGTTATAATGCAAAAAAATAACATTGAACTAGATACATAAAATATAAACCAATTTCCTCATCTATGCTAATAGAGTTCAAACAGGGAAACTGATCATGGATAAGCACCAAATATCTTAGAAAATATATTTCAGATGGGGCCCGGCTTAGATTAATAAAGGAAAGTCAACATGTAATAAATGTATCAACAGACGTGATCAAGGGGACAAAGACTTTAGTAGTTGTTACATAATGTGCCATTGAACACCAGGCTTTCTGAACTCTCGTTTAATGTGTATTGTAGTTTGGTGCTTCACATGAGCTTTCATGGCGAAGACCCACTTCGTCAGATGAATGTCGTGGAAATCTCCAGGGGCAGGTATAAATATGCAGGCAAGACTCAGGCTAGAGATAACAAGTTAAATTCAATCAGGGAGGATGAGGGCCACTTCCATCAGCTGATCTGGAAGTGTGAACAGCAAGAGAGGAGAAACTGTGAATGGCTTACCAACTACAAAAGCAGTTTCTCCTCTCTTGGTGTTCACATTCATCTGACGAAGTGGGTCTTCGCCCACGAAAGCTTATGCTCCAAAACATCTTAGAGTCTAAAAGGTGCTACAAGACTAGAAACACAGTTGTTGATGATTCCCCATTTACAATTTAGGGTCACCAGATAGCAAGCGTGAAAAATCAGGACAGGGGGTGGGGGGTAATAGTAACCTATATAAAAAAAAGTCCCAAATATCAGGACTGTCCCTATAAAATTGGGACATCTGGTCACCCCATTACAATGATATTTTGTGACCAGTTAGCTAACTTTTAATTCATTAGTTTTTAGTTCTGTGATCAGTTCCTCTTTATCTGTCAAGACAAGGTCTTATAAAGAATCCCCCCAGGTTAGTTACAACACTTTGTGAGTTAGAAAACTGTCATTTATAATTAGAAATCCCAAGGAAAATTTATTACTGGCATCTTGGGACTTCCAATACATGACACTCAGCTTGAAACATCCATGCCATTTTCCCCCCTGCGCTTGGTATTGTCAGGGACTCAGATTTTTGTCCCTCACAATATATAGGTGTGTAAAAAACTGGTCATTCTGTTCCCTAGTGTGATTTGGTGGGCTGTAGCAGACGCCAACTAACACTCCATCTTGTGTTTTATCTGTTAGGACATTGATCCATAACCATTCAAGGGCATTTTCTTCTCTGTTATCCGTGTCTTAGAAGCAGGTAATTCCATTTCGGACATAGTGTGCTATTATTCTCCCTTTCCTTTTACCCACTCTATCTTAAATAGGTTGTAACCATAGATTTTAACATTCCAATTGTGTGAATCAACAGCAATACCAACTAGATCGTATTTATGTTCATAAGTGAACAATTCCAATTCTGCTTGTTTGTTACCTAGGCTCCTAGCATTAGTGTGGAGGCAATTAAAGGATTTAATCTCTCCTTGTCTTTTGGTCCTTTGATTAATTTTGTTCTCAACATCTTGAATCTGTGCTGAGTGCTCATCTCTTACCTCTTTTTACCCTCCCCTTTTGTTATTAGTGTAATACCATCCTCACAGAATATTATGTAAGCTGTTGCAATAGGCATTCAGTTTGCTTAAAAAAATATTATATTTTTCAAGTCCAGAGTTGAGTGCACTTTGCATTCCTCCATGTTTTTCTCACTATTTGCTAGATTTGTTATCGATTTATTAAAATGATTCCTCTCTAAGGCTGTAGAATATTGAAGACCTTAGACTAGAGCGTTTATTATTCTAAAGAAAAAGTCCCCTACAAGCAGGCTTAAGAACCTAGTTAATTATATTTTCTGGGCTATTAGGTAACTGTGTTAACAGTGGAGTGGTCTCTTCTGGTGTTCTTTGCATTTGTTATAATCCCTTTTTTGTTTTAATCCAGAAAGCCCAACGCTCATGCAAAGACTCCAGCTAAACCTTTATGCCAATTATAAATATTAGAGAACTATTTAATAAGCTATTTATTAATGAAATGTGCCATCTGTGAAATGAAGTGCATTTATTCTGTAGCAATGGATTGGAACTGTTATGTGCCACATATGGTGTACCGTATGTGTCGGGCATTAGTAGAGGGTCAGAAGACACCAATGGGGCCCAATTTCTGGGATTACAGTAACTGCAGGAAATTTCAAACATTCTTATTTTTCTGAACATTTCAGTTAACAGCAGAGCAGAATGTTAACAGATTGGAACCATGTCTCATCTAGTTCTAGGTCATTCTGAAGAAGAGATTCACAGCAATGAGTCACTTTTTCTTCCACTTTTGTGAATCTCAGCTCTATGTACCTAAAACGGGATAGCAAAGGCATCTAGAATATCCCAGAAACCCAGATCCTCCACAGGAAAAGGAGTCTTAAACTGGCAAACTGCATAATAACCAAGAACTCTTGTTATTTCCAGTGACAACACATTTACATGGTTGTCAATTCATATAGTGTATCTCTACGGACAAATACCATATGCAATAAATAGCCTATCAGAATTTCAGTTTCTGAGCACAAAGTTCTCACTATCTTTGCTTCCTGCTAGGGTCTGACAAAGCTTTGAAAGTGAAAGTTCCTATCTGATTTGCTAACAAGCCTCAGCCTTTTGTGTTCAGGGGGTTACTGGCACCATTCTGGAGACAGATTAAATGGCTGCTTATCTAAATCCCTGAAGATGATTGGGACAGTGAATGTTTGGGAAATATGAGGCTGAGATATCCATCTTATAGGGGTTGTGAAAACAAAACAACAACCACCTCTTAATCTCCTTTGAGGTTTTTAATCAATACCTCCTATCATGTGTGATTATCTTATCCAGATAGAGACTCCCATCTTTGCCACATCCTCCCCCACAAGTCTCCAGTTATGCTGGTAATTTGGAATTAGATGTCATTCATGCTAGCCACACCTAACATCACTCACTAAATTCTAAATTAGCTCTAACAAAAACCTGGATTTCAACTGCGGAGCTGGATCTAATTTTCACCAGCCGAATTCTTCACTGTCCTGCAGCAAGTCTTTTTGGAAGTGGGTAGGATATGCAGACGGAGAAGATAATTGCAGGATGAGGTTACCAACATAGTGGAAATGGAGAACCAAGTGAAGGTTAAAACAGATAACAACTGGGTTGTTAAGATGGGAAGTACCTTGGTGTCAGTACCACATGAGAATGGAATCTGAAATAGCTCAGAAAAATGTTGATGGTGGGTGAGATCACCATTTATAATAATTAATAATTAATTAATAAATAATGATGATGATGATACTTTGCACTTCCATAGCAATATTCATCCAAAGATCTTTGAATGCAGATTTTAGTAACTATTATCCACCCCAGTTTATAGAGAAACTGAGGCTCAGAGACATTAAAGTGACTTGCCCACGGTCATACATAAAGCCAGTGACAGATCTGAGAAGAGAACTCAGGTCTCATGACTTCCAGACAGAGGCTCAATGCACTAGGCAATGCTTCTCCCTTTTTATTGATTTTCAGCCAAATTTCAAGACATAATTTTCACTCTAGATGCTGCATTGCAGTTCTGTGTTTGGATGGCTGGCCCACGGTAGCTTTAAGTAATGAATGTCGTTTGCTACTAAATAAATAAAACAGGACTGATTTCTGAACTGACCAGCTTTCTGTATGGGAAGAATGAAACCTAATAAAACATCAGCAAAGGTTTTCAGTAGCCATTTGTTCCATTTAATTTTGCTGCATGAGGTTTCCTGATTCACTCACATTTTTATACCCATTTCATTGATCTCTGGGCTCTATTTCCTTCAGCTTACAATAACTTGGCAGTCCAGAAGATTGGACAAATTGATGATTCCAGTATTAATAAATCAACAAATAAAAGTTGGGCTAAAGTAATATAATTTTCATGAGTAAATTATACATTTCCTGGCATGTTTAATTAGAAATTCTTTATTATTTTGTTTTTTATGAATCATTCATGCTTTTTTATCAACTCGAAAGACATTCATGTCAATGTAAACATTAGGACTTATTTTTTATTAAAATGCACTGATGCAAAAGCAAATATATATTTAATTTCATCTGCTTTAATTTGTGCAGGATGCATGTTAATTAGGCAACATTAATTTAGAACTATTTGGTTATATTTACAGAAGCCGCTATAATTAGAGACATGCCTAGATTTGAGATGAGAGGAATCTGAATTCCAAACGGCTCACGTAGTTACTAGTGTGTTGGCTATCTCAAGATTTGGAATGCTGTGCTCTGTCATGCCAGGCTGTTCCCATTTTTGGAAACAATGCTGCTGGAATTGATATCAGGACATATTGGCTGACCTCGTGACACTGCTAAGGGAAGCACTAACCTTACAGAGGTGGCATCTTGTTGGATCTCCCACAGATAAGATGGATACCTGCAGCTACTCACAGGAAGGTTAACAAACCAACTTTTTACTACCCATGGGCCACATGACAGTCAGACCCTCTTGAACTGCTCTAAACAATTTGTCTCCCTCCTTGGGATCTGCAGCTTTAAGTTCTGTTAGAAATAGATGGCAAAGAGCAATGGTATGAAAATAAAAGAGGTAAAATTGCTAGTGGGGTAGTTTATTAGATGGTAGAATGATAGCTCCAAGAGACAAAGCAGAGGACCACTGCTTGAGACCTTTTATCCAATCTAGTTTTACAGCAGTAGCTAATATAATGTAGGTGACAACTTTGCACTGACCCTGGGGGAATGAAATAGATATGACCTAATAAAGATGAGAAAGACTTAACACCCGTGATTCTGAAGTTGCTAATTAGTTAATCCATTAGAACGCAGCATCTTTCTTCCTAATGTCCAGAAACTGGAGGGCTTGTTAATGTAATTTTCAAACAACTTTGCTGACTGTGTAATGGTGACAAACATCATCCCTTGATGGGGACTTTGCACACCAACAAAAAGAAAAACCTGCAGATGCTAATTACATTTTACTGGAGCTGCCTGCTTCTCGGTGACTATAGACCATGCAAGATTCAAATGACAAAGTGGTATCTAAAATGACTCACACTCATGGCTCTGATAGATCGTCTTGGAGTCTTAGTTTGAGGATAGGTCTCCTGAGGACAAGCTCACAGCAAACAGAATGGACCACTGCATCCAGGCTCCATTGGGGAACAGGTGACATGGGAACATCTAGCGAGAGGGTCTCTCTCTCTCTGATGCACTAATTATCTTGTTTTATTTTGCCACATGCTGTCTTGCAGCACAGAGAGCTGTTTACATCCCTCATGCTCAATCAATCATTTATTCATACAGTTTGAAGATTATTGCTTCTCATATGCTACCTCCAGTCCAACTTGTCATGGGAAAACTCCAGGGAGAAATTCGCACAGACGTATTAAAGCTATCTAACACTTTCTCCATGGCAACTGGGACTGGTGCAAATCCCATAAGCTCCGGTTGGTAGGCAGAACTAGAACTCCTACTGAAATCTTCCAAGCATCAAGATAACAGCATAAAGGGAAAACATCTTCATTAACTGCACGATGCCTCCCAACCATAAGATATAATAACGTTTGATTAATACTCCACAATCTATCACTGATGAAACACACTTCTATGTCTGCCACTTCTCAGAAACTCAGATTCTCCCAATTTTTCTTTTTTGTTCATACATTTCACAAGTTTATAACAAATTCCAACAAATGTAAGTAACAAACAAGTATATAGAAAATATACAATTACAGCTATTGGCTACAGTGCATAACTAATTTACCCTAAACAGACTGAGTAAAAATAAATCACTTATAATTACATTCTTCATAATGTGTTTCCTACTTAGAGCAGTGGTTCTCAACCTATTTACCACTGTGGGCTGCACTGCAGCTCTCTATGAGTTATGTGGATGTGACACACGTAATACATATACTACCTGTATGGCCCTGAAGATGTCACAAGGGTCACAGCTGTGTGCTGATTGGGCTGCAAGCAGCCTGTGGGCCCTGGGTTGAGAACCACTGATTTAGAGCAAAGCATCATCCAAAATAGTCTAAGGACCTTCTAACCACAGAGAAAGATACAGATGACTGTAAATGAAGAAGGGTTGTATGTACAATACTTACAAATCATACTAAAGAATGTAGCCATATAAAGTGGAAGATTTTTTTAAAAGGACTGTGACACACATGCCATATATAGGAAACGTTCTGTGATATAATGGACTATCCCATATTTCTTTATCTTTGTTTAATCCCTGTGTTTGCACAGGGTCTGAGATTCCTACTCATCATTGTGATATGTGAGCTCTTTTTTTTTTTGAGCAGCAGCCTTCTCATAATGAATGAATGAATAAACAACCCTCAGAATGTGAGCGTTATTCCCATTCAGTCATGACTCATTCCATCCATCCCAGAGAATAGGATCATCTGTTTTTTCCACATTATTGCGACAACAAAATCTCTCCTTTTTTTTCTCTCTCTCTAGCGTACAGCTTGCAATTTTACTGGCTGAGAGAGTTTAAAGCTGCTCCCCCAGGACAATGGCACTTGTCCTTTCCATGATTTGCTAGGTTAGCTTTTAGTTTAGCTGGCCAGTGCAATGCTGCTGTTTGAGGTCACCCAATTAAAGGCCTTGCACGGTACCAAAAAGCATGCACTGGAACAAAGTCTATCGTATTTTCTCTGAAAAGAGGCTTTTATTGAATGGGTGGCTCTGCTGGGTGGGATATGGAGGAAGCCCCTCTTCCCCCAGCCCCCAAACAAAGGATTATGATTGAAGGGGGAGAAGCAGCAGCCCCTAGCTGGTGAACTCTTCAAAATAAAGATCCTTTTTTCAAGTAAACCTTGCTTAGCCATTTAAAAAAGGGGGAAGAACTACAGACAAATTACTGATGCGGAAGCAGAATGGTCTTTATTCCCAGAGGAGATCAGGGAAGTTCTCTGCAGGTCACCCCCCAGCTTTGGAATTCAGGCCACACATGGTCCAAAATAGCCCAAACCCAATGACCATCTGGGCATGCTGCAAAGATCACATTTCTTCCCCCAGCATTTGAAGACAGAGGAGAATTGCAAGAGAGAGGAATACACAGAGCAGCAAAGTGTCAGCTTTACCCAGTAAGGTTGTGTCTGATGTGGGCATTTTTAAGTAATGTCAAGGATGCCTGGGGTATAAGTGCCCTTGTGTGTGTGAGAGAGGGAGAGAATGTGAGTGAGAGAAACAGAGAGATCAAATGAAAAACCAATGGCTACATGGCAGCTTACGGACAACCCTGAGTCAAGGGCAGATTGCAGCTGGGTTACCCCAGGAGTGTGTTGGAGATGCACAGCCAAGGTTATGTCCAGTCCCCACCCCTACATGTCCCCACCCGGCTCATGTCCCCTGCAGGGGCTCCCCCCCACATTCTGACCTACTGGGCTCACGGCCCCCCGTCTTTGTTCCCCAGGGTGGACACTTTCACCCTAAATAAATAGAGAATGTTTCTCCAAGACTTCCAGGCTTGGAGCCATGAAGCATTGCACACAGTTCTATGCTTGTTAGTCAGTTGCTAGCAGTTAACTTTCCAGCCTTTCCTTTTCCCTAAATATCCTGGCACCCAGCTGGGTTTAGTTAGTTGTTTCCTTTCCATTGTTCAAGAGAAAACACCATTCTCTTAGTAAAAGGTTATTTGAAACACTGGCGTTAATCTTTACTCTGACTCAATCCAGCACAGAAATTGCAAGGCAGCCAAACCCTCTGATGTCTGCCACGTCCAATCCATTATTAATCACTGTAAATCTGGTATAATCTCTACAAACATTTTGTTCACTACAAATATATTGGTGCCAACTTTCTCCAATAAATCTTGTGTCAAGACAGCTATTGTCTCTCCTCTTCATGCAGCATCTCCCAAAAGAAATGTTTAAACAATATCTGGGCAATAATAGTCTCTACTTGCTGGAGAGAATACAGTATGTAGCAGATTTATAGCCTACAGAAAGGTTCACATTTGAGGAATGTTTTCTTCCAATGTCTATTTGTTTCTAATAAGCCCAAGAGCTGTTAAATGTCTCCATTTGCATCCCAAATATTGTTCCAAAGACAAAAGCAAGAGCGGTAACTTTCTTCCTTGCCAATTTCTGACGGTAAATTGTAACAGTCCTGTAGAACTGGGACACTGTGTTTAAAAAGCTGGTCTCACTTCATTGCAGATCAGAAGGTCTTGGAGCTGGTTAGAAAGAGCTGCCATGGCCCCACAAAGAGAGAGAGAGAAAGAGAGAGAAAGAGAGAGAGAGAGAGAGAGAGAGAGAGAGAGAGAGAGAGAGAGAGAGAGATTGTACACAACTGCAGCAAAGAAAAAGTACTCTTTGAGGAGCAAGGACCTGGCAGAATCAATAAAGTCGGTGTTTTCCACTCTGCTATGTTTGTGAGCTAGACATTGGAAATGAAGATACAGTTTCATTAAACCTTCCCTTGCAACAAGCTTTCCTTGACTAACCCAGACCGGAGGCAAATCACACTCGAGAAGGGAAATGTTGGTCAGGGAAATCTAACACGTAACTGAAACTTGGTTAAAGAATCGAAATAAAGACAAATGGCCTAATAGGAAGGCAGGGATTAAAAAAAGAAGGGCACATCTAGCGGATCTCCACTCTTATCTCTCTTCCTTGAATCCTGCCTGGTAGGATCATTCCTCCAGATCAGACACTCTCCCCGGTCTTCTGTCTGCCCCCAGACATAAGCAAGACACACTCAGGATGCAAAACCTACAGCCCAAGAGCCACAAAAGGCCCCTGGTGTCACAGACAACCAGGGCCGGCGACAAGGAGGGACTAGGGGGACCGGTGTACCGGGCCCTGGACTTAAGGGAGGCCCCCATGGACTCAGGATTGTGCAGGCGGGGTGGAAACAGGGGATGCTCTGCAGAACCCCGGCATGCGCGCGGCCGGCGCGTGCAAATCCCCCACCGAGCGGCCACCCCAGCGCTGTAGCCAAGTGCCCGCACCGCGCGGCAGACTCCACAGCGGGCCCGGGGAAGCGCGCCCGGCCACCCTGGTGTGCGGCGCTGATGGTGGCGGAGGCGCTGAGAAGGGGAGCCGGCCTCGCCAGGGTAAGGGGCCAGGGGCCTGGCCCCACTCGATGGGCGGCTCCGGGGGGGCCTTTTGGCGGACGGGCTCTGCGGTGAGTTCACCCCCTGTGGGCTTTCGGGACTCAGGAGGTTCATTCATCGGTGTGGCTGGGCTGGGGGGCAGGCAAGGGGATGGTGCGGGGGAGGCCAGGCTGGGCGGGCGGGAAGGGGGGCAGGAGACTAAGCTGGATGGGGTGGGCGAGGCGTGGGTGTGGGAGGGAAAGAGGTTTGGTGGGGGGGAGGCTGGGATGGGCTGGGCGGGTCAGGCATGGGGGGCAGGAGGCTGGGTTGGGAGTGGGAGGGGAGAGGAGGTTAGGTTCGGTGGGATGGGCCGGGCCAGGCAGGGGTGGGGGAGGGAAGGCGGTTAGAGGGGGGGAGGCTGGGCAGGGGTAAAGGAAGATCACCCCCAACAGCGGGCTGGGCCAGGCAGGGATGGGTGGGGGGGGGAGGAGGTTAGGCTGGGGGAGGAGATTAGGTTGGGTGGGCCAGGTCAGGTGTGGGGGGGGGAAGGAGAATAAGCTGGGGGGGGGGGGGGTGGGCCAGGCAGGGGTGGTGTGCTAGAGGCCGCCCGCATGCGCCGCGCGCCTCACGCCACCGTGCTACCGCCGACCGCGTCCGGTACCCCCGCGACACTACACCCCCGCTATGCCCGACCAGCAAGGCTGTCCCACGTAGGCCCGGGTGGGGCAGGGCGTGGGCGGCGGGAGACCAGCCGGGGGGGGGGGCCCACAAACGATCAGAGTACCGGGCCCCAAAATTTCTGTCGCCGGGCGTGCAGACAACGGTAACTTTATTCAGTCTAGTCTGAAACCTTTTTGCCATGGAAGTGCAGTTGACTTTAATGGTAGTTGCTGGATGGAATTCAGGACAGAATTAACTCTGTGTGATTAGTAAATCAGCGCTAAACAGAAACAAACATGTACAATGACAACCACCAAGCAAATGCAGGGGCAAGGAAATCGGAGATCCAAATACACTGTGTGTTTTCTAACTGAAAAAAGGGGGTTTGTGATCTTGAGCTAACGCCATGCTGGCTAATACTCTTGAACTGTATATAAAATGACTGCAAGCTAAACAGCTGATAATATATAGCAATGAATATCAAGAAACTTCATGCTTACTGTAAAACATCTGGCTATGTTGTGGCATAAAGCAATGTTCTGAGATGCAGCCGGTATCTCAAGGGAATCTGGATGGTCTGGGATTTGTCATGAGTTCTGGTTATTCATAAATGTGTGAAACTCTCCTGCAGCAGTTTACAACTTTTATTTCCAGCTTTGAATGTGTAAAAATCTCTCCCTGCATGCCATCACCGGCAGCTGTTTTTCCACATGCCCAAACCCTAGCCCCTGAGTTCTGGGGGATGGGATTGCCAGAGAAGCTGACAAAAGAACCCACTGGGATCATGCAAGATGCTCAAAAGGGATTTTTTAAAAATGTTGTTTAAATAATTAGCTTCCTATTGCCTCTTCTAGTGCTGGAGTAACTCACTTGTGATTCCATTGGAGCATCAGAGAACTCAGGATTAGGGCAATTTTGAAAATGTTGCCCCAGCCGCCTAGCAACCTTCCTTGCTTAGGGAATGAAAAGCAAATAAAGTACTGACAAAGCAGAAAGAAAAAAACCAGTCAGGAGGTCTGAGTGCCCCTAAGCAGGGAAGGAGTGACGACAAGAGAGACCCGTCCTATGCCCACAGCAGAACAAACTGCGCCTGCTTTTTAGTTGCAGTGGAGAGGTTCTGGGAGTTTTCCTTTCTCTGATGACTAGTTCAGCTGTACTTCACCTCCCTGCTCCGTTATAAATGCATGGCACCATGACCTGGTGGCAATTCCAGTCTGACGGCTGCAAATCTGTAATGACCCCTTGAATTGTTGCCAAAGGAAAGCGAGCTCTGTGAAGAGAAAAGGCCAACAGATTATTCTGGAGGATGGTAGATTTGAGCCTGTACAATGAAGACAAATGAGGACAGTGCAGCTCTGCTAGACTACTAATTTAGGCAGCACAACCCTCAATTTGGAAGCAAGGAATGGCTGTTCTAAACCCAGCTAAGGCTACCTCTGTTAGCTGCTCAGTGATCTCATCCAAGGTGCTTCATGGACCCCCAGACAATTATTCCACACCCTGTTTCATTACTTGTCAAAATAGTCTCTCTCGGCCTTTCAGGGATTGCCCCATTCAGCCCCTCCATTGTAAACAGCCCCCAGCTGACCATTTTTAATAGAAAGATTTAGGAAACAAGATGTTAACCCCCAAGACAAACTGGGCTAACATTGATTCAATAGGATGGGTTAGGGATCAGAATCTGACCTCTCCTGCTCTTCCTCTTGTATCTCTGGAATCTGGCTGAAATTCTGGGGGAGAGGGTTAAAGTTTTCTCACCACATTTTAAAAACACGATTGAAGTGTCTCTGCCCTTTACTTTCCCTCCCAAGCCAATCAAATACTCCTCTTTTCCTCCCCTCCTCATTGCTCCATTCTCTTGAGCTGTCTTTCGTATCATTCCTTTGCGACACTAGTGTTATATGTTGGTTGTACTCCTGCAGCACCAAGGGGATCGAGTTGGGGGCTCTTTTTGCTGAGGGCTGTACACACAGAGAATAAAAAGACAGTCCCTGCTCCAAAGACCTTGCTGTCTAAATATAGATGAGAGAGAACAAGGGGATGCAGACAGGTAGAGGAAGCACAAAGGAACAGTGAGACAGCTGTGATCAGTCATGAGCAGGGTCAGAATATGCCAGTTCTTACTGCAACCAACAGGTCTTCCGCATGTGCATAGAGGGGTGGGCGTTGAGTCCTGCATGCCTTCTTCTGGCCTCCCTCAGCACTGTGCAAATCTTGCAAGCATTGGGGCTTCCCAGGGATAACTTGGGGACAAGAAGAAGCTGTTTCAGCTGAGACTGTCAGACACAACTTACGACTTCTTCAGACCTGAAGAAGAGCGCTGTGTGGCTCGGAAGCTTGTCTCTTCCCCTAATGGATGTTGGTCCAATCAAAGCTATTACCTCTCCCACCTTGTCTCTTTAATCCTGGGCCCAACACTGCTCCAACAGCACTGCAAACAGACCCAGCTCGTGGCATGCACCACATTTCTTAGTTTAGCCTGAAAATTGGGGAACAGAAGGAATAATTAAGAGAGCTGTTGCGGTGAGGATTACTCTGGCTAACCAGCAGCCAGGCTGTCATCTGGGGCATCAGATGGTGTGATGCTTGCAGCTGCTCTGCTGGCTGGCTATCCTGTTTACAAACATGCACCCAAAGATGCATCCGCTGTGCAGTAGGTGTTTCTTGTTGCTATCAGAAAAAGGAAGCTGCAGGCTGTGTGTTTACTTGATGCAGAGACAAATGAAAGCAAGAGCCAAAAGTTGTTAGTCCAAAACACAACGTGTTTTCTCTCTGACTGACAGAGGAGCCTGGGCTGCAAAAACAATTTACCATGGGAGTAAACTCCCAGAGACCCTCCATAGGACTGAGAGGTATAAGAACAATTCAACTAAATACAATTAAAATGGACTAAGGTTCTAAGGATTTAGTTTTCACTAGATATCTTTATTCGGGGCTCGCAGCCTGGAGGGAACTGCAACATGCCCATGGGGGAAAAAAATCTCTACTCTCCATATAGAAGGCAATTATTCTGTCTGAAAGGTTGGGGTTGCTTTTTAATCTGATGTTCGGTTCCTTTCTTCATGCAATGTTGGCAATGAACTTAGAACTTGAAAGCACGCAAGCAGCATTTTTGACCTGATTCCTGTAACCTATAGAAGGTTTAAGTTAAAAAATATGCAGAAATTAGGTTTGGGGCCTAAGTGAGGAGTATGGGAAATTGTTGTTTCGAGTGTGAGAAAATTAGGGATCAATTGGAGACAGTAAGATGGGAAAATTGAAGTTAGTGAGGACATGAGCCCAGGTTATGTTGTAGTTAGGTTTTGGTTCTAACTGAATTGAGGATGGTTTTAATGAGTGTTTTTGAAAATTGTGAGTGTTTTATTAAAATGCTATCAATGTTGCTAATATGGGAAGGACATCGGTGCAGATGCTAATTTAAATAATGTGCAATGTCAGAGCCAATAAAGAGGTGGTAGAAATATAATTATGGTAAAGGACTTTTTAATGTTAATTAGTATTATAATGAATTATAGACAGAGTAGCCTTGCTAAATGGCAAGAGAACGCCAGCTAACATCAGATGGGTACTGTTGGGTTCCAGGAAGATTGGCCTGTGTACTTCCCTCTGTTGTCTTGAGTGTAAGTAATATTGTGTAAGTGGTAAATACTTGTTTACTCATTATTTTCCTTTTAAATAAAGTCCTGTTTTATCATTTAAAGGGTCGCCTAGTAGTCCTCTACTAAATACATTTTCCGTAATCGACCTAGAGGCTCAAACCTGAAAACGATGTTGGGTTTTATTGCACCCATATCTTTAACAACTAACTGTTGTTAGTTGTTACATAAATGTTACAAACGATTACATCCCGACCTTGGAATAATGGAGTCCAGTTTTGTTTAATGGCTAGTAGCCATGGTGGGAATTGCAAGAGAGTGAATGCCAAGGCTTTTAAATTACATTGGGTACAATATTCAAAACTGCTTAATTGACTTAGGAGCCTATGCACCATTTTCAAAAGGGACTTAGGCCCAGATTTTTAAAGGCATTGCTGTTCTCGGTGTTGCAATGCGTAACACTTTTAGCAATCTAAATCTCATTTTCAAAATGGATTCCGAAGTGGGTGAATCCCTTTTGCAGATGAGATGTAGGTTGCTATGTCTGTTAGGTGGCGTGACACTGAGTGCAGCAGTGCCTACATACTCCTTAAAATCTGGGCATGGGCCATTTAAGTGCCTACGTCTCTCTTGTTTTCATGACTTAAGTGCTTTTGTTAAAGCCCCAACTCCAGGAGTTATGCTGTCTCATGTTCCCTCCATCCTTCTTTGCTTTCCTTCAAAACTGCATCAACTCTGTTTGCTTGGACAGAGGTGATGAAATCGTTTCAAATCCAAATCTCAAAGTGACATTCATGCAGCAGCAAAGTGTGCAAACTGAACTCATTTCTTCCAGCCCTAGTGCGCAGCCCATTCTCCCAGGCATGCTTCCCAGGCACATCCAGCCCGGAACACAGCTCCTGTTCATTTCCATGAGAGAGCTGCCTGTGCAAACGCTGAAAGCGGACCTCAGGATTTGACCTTAAAAGCAGTTTGTGCTCCTCCACTGATCTTGGTCGGACTATGCTGGATTGTTTTTAGATTCAGTTTGATGCCTTATTCCCTGACGAACTGAAACGCAGATTTTCAGATGCAAGGATTCTATCTACAGATGTAAATTCTGTCATTGCTGTGTCGTGGCACTATTCAGGCTAAAACACCCATCTATTGACCCTGCTGAAGAGCATTCACCTTCACAATTTGAGAACTATTTGGACATGCCATTTCTAATGACGAGTGGTAGTAATTTCAATTCTTCTAAAGAGACATCCAAAGCATTTTCCATTTTTATTAAACAGCTGTGGCAGAGTTTGAATTAACTGTCTTCTGAGAGATCAGAGCTAACAGCTTTACAAAAAAAGAAATATGCTCTTCAGTTTTCATACATCTTTTATGCTGATCATTTTTCTGATTGGATTTAATGATTTCTATATATTGTCCTGCGGGAAGATTTCCTCTCACGTATGCTATAAGCAATGATTTGCGTAAACTCAGTAAGAAAGGATTTTTCCACTATTGTGTATTGAAAGTTGTTTACATGCAGTTTTTATAATCTACACCTGTAGGACCAAATCCTCAACTGATGAACACCATTGACTTCAGTAGAGTATGATAATTTCCACCAGCTGGGGATCTGGCCTGTGGTCTGTTACCCCCATTTGGTATTGCAAACAGTTGGTGAGTTTTCTGCTTTAAAAATGTGTGTTCACCTTTAAATATAGACAATTAGGAAAAATGAATATTCTAGCACAGGAAAGCAGTGCAGTGAGTATTGAGCTAGGAACTAAGGATCCAGAGCTCTAATCCAGGTTCTGCAGGCTTTGGACAAATTGCTTAACCTCTGTGTTTCCTGATCATTAAAATGTACAATAAACTACATGCTGCCTCATAGAAATGCTGCAAAGATTAGTATTCTCTCTCACTGGGCTGGGTAGAGTAGTTGTATTACTCAGACTCGTCAATTCATTGTGACCACCTGGGTCACCTCTCTCTGGTATGCAATGGAAGTGTTGACCTCTAGTGAAGGATCTACCTCATTAAATTTGTCCACCAAGTAGGCCTAATTTCCAAACACACATGTTTTAGTCCATTAATTTGTGATTCCAGTTTCCTCAGGTTTACCACCATCTAACCACACTCCTTGACATCCTGATATCAGGAGACTTTCTTGTTTGGACCAGTTCATTCTTTCTGTCTTCAACCTTCTCTGACTTGTATAAGCCATTTCACGTAACAGGCTAAGTTACACTTTTGTCACCTTGTGTACCTTCGACTACTGGCCTCTGCGTGACAACATTCACAGAGTCCACTGATTTCAGATGGAGCTGTGGGCATGCAGCATTTCTGAAAATTAGCCTTCCTGCCTTCAATTCATTGGGCTGTTTGGTTTGATTCTCATTTGCTAATTGACTTGCATAACACATCCATTCTCCCTATTTATTAGTCCATAAATTACGGGCTGTTGGTCCAGCCATAAACACATCATAGTGCTGTTGATGATAAA
This sequence comes from Sternotherus odoratus, assembly GCA_032164245.1. Taxonomy (NCBI): domain Eukaryota; kingdom Metazoa; phylum Chordata; order Testudines; family Kinosternidae; genus Sternotherus; species Sternotherus odoratus. The sequence goes on from JAVMKO010000018.1 coordinate 1,987,124, forward strand.
GATTTCATTCCCCTTGATGGACCACAAAGACATTGAGAATGCTGAGTACTCTACATATACCTGAAGAGGGATACAAAACCAGATGTGTGTATCCACATGTTTAATTGAAATTTGAAGATAAAAACCAGACCAATGGCCTATCTAGCCTAATATCCCATCTTCTGACACTGGCTAGTGCCTGATGCTTCAGGGGGAATAAACAGAACAGGGCAATTAGCAAGTGATCCATCCCCACTCATCCAGCCTCAGCTTTTGGCCATTAGAGGCTTAGGGACACCCAGAGCATGGGGTTGTATCTCTGACCATCTTGGTTAATAGCCATTGGTGGACCTGTCCTCCAGGAACTTATCTAATTATTTTTTGAACCCGGTTATACTTTTGGCCTTTACAACATGACCTGGCAACACATTCCACAGGTTGACTGTGCGTTGTGTGGGAAAGTACTTCCTTGTGTTTGCTTTCAAACTGTTGCCTATTGATTTCATTGGGTCTATAAAACCCTCCAGGCACCCTCACAACAGGCTCAGATAGCAGCTCAAAACAGACTTGGATGGAATAGTCTCATAACCTTGGTTTTACTTGGTGTTGGAAGATGCGGAGGAAGAGAAGGAGCATCACATTAAACTGTCCACATTTGATAGTGTAGACTTGTTTGTGCACTGCCTCACTGCAAATTCCAGAGACTAAAATGGAGCCTGGCAAAGAGGCTTATGTGTTATATCAGAACCATAGGAGAAAAAGACCTTCATTTAATAAAACCAGTGCTATGGCTGACTGCGATATCTCCAGCTGGCTCTGTAATGACATATCACACTTCCATCGAGCAAGCCTCCAATAGTGCCTCATGGACTCTAACTATAATGGAAGAGACAATGATCTACCCATAAGCACAATGTATTGCCACCTGGATAAATCCTAAGCAGACGTGTTCTTGGCTATGTAATGGAAGCCGCTGAGGAAGTGGTTAATGAGATAAAAGAGATATTAGAATAACCATATGGTAATTGTTCTTCCTGACTTTAAGTGAGATATCAAAAACTGAAGAGCTATGTGGTATCCTTATATAACCTATCGTGTGTAGAGTCACCTTCCAAAATGATCTATTCCGCAGACTATTTATTTATTTATTTATTTACAAGCAGGAGTTCTCTGTCTGTTCCGATACCTGGCATGAATTTACTAAGCTTTCTAAGCTATGCAGGGCTTTATCTTCTTGCAAATATATAGCTACAGTTATATATTTTGTCAGCTTTGATATTCTCAACTATACTTCATGATTCAATATGATATGTCTTTCTGGTTGAAATTTCCAACAGCCTATATTTCATGTCACACTGGATATTGACATGCAATTTAAGCTTTATATGTGCAGAAATAGAGCCTTCCAAAGAAAGTTGCGGGGGTCATCTTTCTAAGTTATATCCCCTTCCCACTTCAGCACATTGAAAAGGTTCAGAAGGTAGGAAGGGCATCTCAAAAGAGAGAATCTCTAATGCAGGGGGGGCCAACCTGAGCCTGAGAAGGAGCCAGAATTTACCAATGTACATTGCCAAAGAGCCACAGGAATATGTCAGCAGCCCCCCCCACCCCCCATCAGCTCCCTCCTCCACTCCCAGTGCCTCCACTGGGCATGGCAGGCTCAGGGGAGGGGGCGGGAAGGGGTGGAGTGCGGGCAGGGCCTCTGGCAGAGCCAGGGGTTGAGCAGCGAGCACCCGCCCCCCCCCCTCGCCCCCTGGCAAGTTGGAAAGTTGGCACCTGTGGCTCCAGCCCCAGAGTCGGTGTCTGTACAGGAAGCCGCATATTAACTTCTGAAGAGCCACACGAGGCTCCGGAGCCATGGGCCGGCCAACCCTGCTCTAATGTGTAGCCTACGCTCAAGGTCATTCATCACTTCTTTTTGGCACTTCATAAAATTTATGTGCAAAAGAAAATGAAAAGACGTCTCAGAGCCTGGGCTCTAATGATGATGTGTGATTGGCTACAATAACTAGCTTTTCCAAAAATATCTCTCCTCTGTCAAAGCTGCCCTATTTTTAGAGGGGTGAAACATAGCACTGACAAGTGGAAGGGTCAAAGCTTAACTTTTTTTTTTTACTTTAGCTTTTTGAGAACACTAGGGTATTTGGCGGGCCAGTAAAAGTAATTAACTGAAGATAATGCAAAATAATAGCAGCAAACAAAGCAGTGAAGTCTGTTTAACAGGATTTCAGACTTTCCAATAGATGTAGACTAGTGATAGAGGAACCTCCAGATGTTTGGGGTTAAGTTGGGATGCTTCTCCGCATCCTGCATGACAGAGTTGGAAATCCCACAAGGACAGATTCTCTTATAAGATTTATGGCTCATCTCTTTGTAAACTGGAAATCCAAAAAGTGACCCAATTTTTTTTTAAGGTCTGGTCAATTTGATGAGGATTCAGATGTGGTAGCCAGGATTGCTGTTGGCATCTCTTGTTTTTAGATTGACAGATGCCATAGACTGAGAGCTATTAGACATACTTATAATCAGCAAGCTGAGGTAAGTAACAGAACAGTGTAATTGACATTGATAGAGCATTCTGTGGCTGGGAAAGAGAATTCAGGTCGATGAACATGTAAATGGAACACAGTGTGCTGGGAATAGCAGGAAACGGGAACATGATGGATACTTAAGGAAACTGGGTTTTTGTCTTAGCCCGAGTCAACACTCGGGGGTGGGGGAGGGAATCGACCTAACATTCACAACTTCAGCTACTGTGAATAGTGTAGCTAAAGTTGACATATGCAGGTTGACTTACTTTGGTGTCTTCACGGTGCTGAGTCGCTCCCCTGTCGACTCCGCCTGCGCCTCTCAGCACAGTGAAGTTCCAGAATCGACAGGAGAGCGCTCGGGGATCGATCTCTACCCGCTGATCCGGCGGGTAGTGTAGAGCTGCCCTTAGTACTGAGCAAGGACTTCAGAAGGTGCCCTAATGATATCAGTGAGCACCTCCAGGCAAGTTCCCTAGGCATCTCTTTGAAAATGCCCTGCAGACATCTGGCTAGTCTTAGAGTTGCAGCATGAGACATTCTTCTCCCTGGAGGCAGATGTATCCTGTATAACATGGTATGATCCAGCACTATATAATACATTCTGTCGGGACTTGAGGGAGTGTTTTATGCAGTGACAAGGTTTGTCCATCTCACTTGACACCAGTAAGTGACACAACACGCTGAGAATGTGACTGTCCTCGTTAGTGATGCCGACTTGCTAGTTACCACAATCTCGGTGCGTTGCCTCTCTCTGCTTATATGCACATATGGTCCAGTTCTGAACCACGCTGGCTAACATTGGCTGGGCAAGTATTGGAATAAATACAAACAAACATATTGGCAAAATGTTTGCAATGTTTCCCTTGTATCATCCTGCTCATACAATCTGTTACTTTCTAAAAATGAGAACATATTTTCCTCATCTGCAACATATGCAGAAATACTATATGGTAGCTCCTACAAACTTTTGCTTATTAGGAAAAAATGTAGCTGTCAAGATACAGGAATGCCTGATAAGAAATAGACAAGAACTTGCAAATTCTGAATTAATAGGCAAGATCTGTCAGGTCTGAGCCAAATTTACCCATATTCTACATAGACCTGGTATGATCTTGCTTTTATTACTGTAACTTAGCTTTGTCAGAAATGCAGAATCCTAAAACAGGGGGTGAATGAAAATGTTATTCCTATTAAGAGAATATTATTCATGGGAACAGACCTGATCAAACTATTGGTCCATCTAGTCTGGCACTCTGCCTCTGGCATTTCTCGAATACCAGATGCTTCAGAGGAAGATAAATCATGAAGCAAAGCTACACTGTGGAGGGTGCACATTGTGATACTCTACATATGAAAAATATAGCTCCAGATAGTGACTACGGATTTGCACTGGCTGGCTGGCAAAAAGTCGTCCCCTTTTCTTTCTTTTGAACAGGATTTCAGATCTTTTCTACTTCTGACATTTGAGAGGGACAGGAACAGAAGGGTGGTGATAAATCATGTGGGGTGAATCATCAAGGAACCACAGAAAAGATGTCAAATCTGCCCTGTGAACCTTTGCACAAGGCTCAGGGTGCTGTTTTTAAAGGGTTAGCATGTTCATCTCCCCAAAAGTATGGTAGCTAGCAAAGCCTTAGTGAAACCCAAATGACCCAGAGGTCCCGCTAACCCCTTGTTCCACCCCCTCCCAGAAAAACTCTACAAACTTAGAAAATGCAATTCCTTTAGAGCAGCGGTGTCCGATATGTTCACCACTAGCCACATGTGGCTAGTAGTCAATTGAATTGTGGCTAATGCATGTGGCTTTTTTATAATATGTCTAATAAGAAAAAATCTAAACCACAAGTGTGGCTAGCATCAGATTTCTATTGGACACCACTGTTCTAGCGTCTCTGCTGCACGGAAAGCACCCCTCCCCCCCACTTCATTAAATGGTGCACCTTCATGGTTAACTTCCCGCTAGCGTGTTTTTTAAATAAATAATTACTAAGCATCAATTCCAATCTGTTTTGGTCTACTGTAACCTAATCTCATTTAGATGTCATCTTTGATCTAATTGGTCTCTCCCTCAGGGCTGGCAGAAGAAGCCAGGGTATCTGCCTGGCTGCCACTTACTTACAGCTTTTCAATTCAACTTTAAATGGCCTGAACATTAGCAGCCACAAGAATCTGGACTTTTATAACAGTGCTGATGCAATTAAACACTGCAGAGCTATGAATCAACCTCTGTTCTGGGTGTGTGTCCAGCACGATATAGCCATAAACCTTAGCACCAATTGACATGTGGCAGGAAGCATGAAGAGGAATCTTGGCAAGAGGAGTGTGTTTCACCTGCACTCTCCACAAGGCATTAAGAACTTAACTCCTACTAAAAAACCGTTAGCCAAATCAATTCTCCCTCTTACATCTGAAGGACTATACACTACCCTGGCACAAAGTGGCTTACTCTGTAGAAGAGTATGTTCCTGCCTGGCTGGGATAATGCTTAGAATTTCTGGAGATGCGGGTGAGACTTTGAGGGAAAGGGCTATAGCCAGTGGTGAACTTGTTCCTGTGGCTCTTTCCTGATCATACCCTCATTGCACTCCTTGTTTGCTGTATCTAACTGGAACAATGTCATTACTCCGGTATATCTGGATCACTGTTGAAAGAGATGTTTCTATATATGTCATTACTCCGGTATATCTGGATAACTGTTGAAAGAGATGTTTCTATATATGCAAACAGTTAATCAATAAAGAGCCAGGGGCAACATGCATGGATATGTAGCAGTTCCTGGGGGCTTGCCAGACGAATAACACTCCCGGGTCTGTGAATGCCTTTCTTTGTGCACTTCTTAAGGTGGCTTCAGATTTTAAAATGGTTTGTGGCTTTACATCTTCACTGGGGTTGACCAAAGGCACCAGTATTTGGATCACTCTTTCAGTAATTTAAAGATTAAAATTAAAAGTTACACATATATATATATGGTTCACTCTGCTAAGCAGACAAATTAATAATAATTGATCAAATGATAATAAAAATACATTGTACTGTTTCACTATGTAGCAGTCCATTGAGACATTGAAAAATCTGCATGTCTGATCCCATTGATGCTAAGGGGATTTATGTCTTTCTAACAACATAATAGCCCTCATAATTTTGGTATTTCTCACATTACAGTTTTACAGTTTTCCTGTTTGCTGAAATTATAACATGATCTGTATAGACTTCCATTAACAAGATCCAATGTTTATTGCTCTAGGAGTGTGCAATCAGTCCATTGGGCAAAACATTATTTATATAGATTGGTTCTGAAACTTTGAAACACGTGGAAATTTTAGAGTTATTTTATTTTACTTAAAAATGGCCTTGTGTGCGCTTGTTTGAATTTATTTTGCAAACTGGTGAGTTCTCAGGATGGAGTGGTCCTGGAGTTTAGTGCATCAAAATGTTAAAGTATCAGAGCCTGAAGTTCAGAATGAGGAGCAACAAATTTCTCCAGGAGTTAGCAGCTGTTGAGACCTTTTTTAAAAAGCACACCTCATTCTTACAATCCGGCCTCGACACGACGTCGTCTGAAAGGAGCCCTGGCATCCAGCCAGCTGACTTAGAACAGAACCCAGGAGTTTCAGGAAATGAAGTACATCAGGGTGAGCGGCAATCAGCTGCCTATCCACAGAACCCTGGAACCATGGAGGACGGAGTGCTGCCCTCAGAGACTGTGCTGTGTGAGAGAAGTATCAGCCCCTCAGGCGACTGGGAAAACCGGAGCTTTGGGGAGTTGTACTTCCTCCTTCCTAGAGATAATGGGGCAGATTTTCAGCTTACTCAGCTCTCTTTCAGCTGCTCAGGTCGCTGAGACTGGCTGCGTCCTCTGAGGTGGGGATTCCCTGGAGGCAAGAGGTTCCCAGTGGCTGTAGAGTTCCCGCTACCTCCATTCACTTACCCGGAAGCTGGACTGAGTCAGTGATGGGGCGCTCTATGTGTCTGGGAGAGGTCTGGGGGGAAAGAGTCGAATGTCACATGGAAATACAACTAGATTTGGCAAAATCAAACCTGTCCACCTCCTGATCTCCAAAATGGCTGCTCTCAGGGAAATCCCCACCAATTCCCTGCAGCCCTGTATTGACGCTAGTCACAAAGGTGACTGCATTTCAACTAGGTGAAGGCACTAGGAGCTGATGAAATAGAAGGGTTAAATAATAGTGCTGTAGAGTCTTCAATAACTACAAAAGGCCAGAACCTCACTTATACCACCTCCAAACCAAATGCTCATTTCTTATCCCATGGGAATTCCAGCCCTAGATTCAAAGGACAGGGTGATTATCACACTGCTAGTTGGGCTGGAAGAGACCTTTTTTGGGTCGTGCATAGAAAATGGCAACTAGCAGATGAAAGCTGTACAAAGAATGTGCATTTTGTATAAATGTAAATTGTTCCTTCACATTAGAAAATAAAATTCTATCCACTGATACATGTTTAATGAGGATTTCAAAGGCATATAAATGTAGCTAACGCTTCAAGGCTGCCGGGAGACATTTTGAGAAGGCAATGAAGAACTTTGCTGCAGCTCTGCATCTTGGACATAAAGTTGAAACCTTTCTTTGCTATTCCCTCCCCGTGTAAGCTCTTCGCTGTCATTATTAACTCCCGGTGACCTGAATTTAAAAGTCAGCTCAGAAGATGTATGCTCAGAAGTAACTCAGCGGTGAATGCATGGAACTAGCTTGAATTATAATACTAAAATTTTACTCATTAACAAGTTGTTAAATAATTAATAGGTTTGTATTTAATTGCTTCTGTGTATATAATCTTGCATTTTCTGAAAACCATCATTAATTTTCAGTTAGTTCCACTTGAAGTAACAAGGGCTAATGCTTCCAGTTGAATAGATGAATATTTATCAACTGCTTGCTCTATCTGGGGCTAGGAAGAAATGGGTTATTCAGCTTCTTAATGTTTTAAAGGGGGAGAGGAACGCACATTATTTTTGTCTCTGACAATATGTTTATTTGGCTGCTTTAGATCTCTGACCTCAGTTAATTCATCTCAGGGGCTCTTTAAAACTTGCGTAAACTCAAAATTCTGTCCTTGGATATTCCAGTTGTCCTAGAGGAGAGTGTGGAATAAATAATATTTCAGCTTTGTAAGTCTAAAGAGAGGAGAACTGTTGGCATCAAATACTACTTAAACTGCTAGATAGATTGAAAATGTATTGCAAGTTGGTTTAAACTTAAACTTTCTTCTGAGGCATCTGACGCTGGTGTCAGAGAAAGGACATTGGGTTCGATGGACCACAGGTCTGCTGTGTGCTGGCAGTTTCTGTGGTCCTGTTTTCCATGGCATGCCTGAACAAGGCCTTCATGGGTTTGTAAAAGTTTTAATAAATATAAAAATCAAATGAAAAAGTCACCAAAGAAGGAAGTCCTGGTTCCTGGTTGGCTCACTCATCATGGACCTCAGGGCAGAAAGACAACCTGGAGTGAGGTCTGAATGAAGGGCGGGTGACAGTGAGGTGAAGAGGGAAGGATCTTAACCCTCCCATCCCTTTTCCCTTGGTGCCTTCCAATTCCTTGTAACTCTATGGAAACTGATTCTAGCCTTAATTTGGGAAGGGGAGCAAAGCATCCCATACTGAGGAATTAATCTTAAACAGCTGTCCTCAAGTTCACAGAAAGCGGGGACATCGGGCAGTGGGAATCATCAATTCCATTTTGTCTAAGTGCTCATTTGAGGCCAAAGGTCTTCTTGATGATAGTTTTACACAGCTCTGTCCTTCCTATTTCACCCATAACTAGCATCTTTCCCTGAGAGCCATTATCATAATTTTAACTGAAAATGAGCACAAACTAATGGGATGAAATGCCTATATATTTTTTTCCTAGCAAAGATGTCTATTTGGTGACTTTGGTGTAATTAAGTACATTATCCGAGGGTTGTTACAGTATCAAGAGAGCTTTTCCACTCAGTCTCCTTCCATCCACCAGCGTTTCTGTTTTGTTTTGTTTTTTCGGAAGGTGTATTCAGGATTGCTCAGGACCAAGTCATTTATCCATAGAAAAGTCAATTATTTTCCATTCCATAATAAATTATCATTCCACCCTCATCATCTGAATAGCTTCTAGCAGTGCATTAAGGCCTGGCTGACACCAGAAGAGGTGTCATGTAGCTACATGTACCTCCTCACTCAGGCACAGTATGACTCTCACAAGCTTTAAGGAATTTATCCTCCTCCGAGAGGCAGGTCTGCACTAGTATCACCATTTTATAGGCGGGGCTTTGAGCCACAGAGAGGTTAAGTGACAGTCTAAGGTCACACGGCAGAGTCAGGAATTGAACCCAGGTCATATGAGTCCCAGCCTGGTGCCTTGGCCATCCCTTATTCCTAACTCTCCCATCCGTGTGCCTCCGTTCTGATGTGGAGAACTCATCTCTCATCACACCTTCATCCTGAGGATCTCAAAGTCATAGTCTGACCAGGTGACTTCACAAGTTTCTATTTCCCATTACCCAGCACCCAGCTGCCCTTTCCTCCTCCCAGCCCCAGGGACACGCCCCACTTTCAATAGGGAAACATGATTTATTTATGCTCCTATGTCTATTAGCTTGTAAATAACATTTATTACTCTGTTTCCTCATATGGTAGGGTTCATGGAACACAGTCTTTAAGGAAAGGAAACACACTGTTGATTACCAATAGAATAAGGTTTCCATCAACAGTTTGTAATTGCTATGTCTGGAAGGTACAAATTGACTTTATTTTAGTACAAACATCACATGGCATCGCTTTTCCATACTAACAATGTACAGTGCATTGCTGCTCTCCTCTGGTCACTTCTTCCCTCCTCCTGAAGCTTACATTTGGCGGTAGGCCTCAAACTTGGCTAACAGCATTACCCATTTCATGGCCTGCAGAAGTTGTACCCACCACTGGGAAGTATTCTAGGACAACTCTGGGGGTAAATTTTGGGGCATTTGTTTTCTTCACTGTCCTCCTAGCAGAAGATGGAGAAAGCTGGGTGGAGACTGAACTTCCCTAACATCCCTAAGAGATAATAATAATAATTATTATTATTACAGAGTGGTAGGGGGAGGACACCGTTCTGCTCAAGCGACTCCAGTTGTTCTGCTTGGCTGTCTGCACAGCCTCCTACAAATCCCCCTGAGTCCTCGTCCCCAAATTCTCTCTGTCCATCGCTACCACTGGGGCCTACACAAGGCACTGGTGTTTAACCAGTCTTTCGCACAGGCCAGCTTTGGCAAAGGTAAAGGTCACCGTGGTTCTATTGCCAATAGCCGATCAATAGCAGGGCTTCCACTGCTGATATGGGGAGCTGAACTGATGTTAGCCACTGTAGGAAATGCTAGAGAAGACTGGTCTATTGTAGGCACACTCTGTGCCTCTCTCAGGCCCCAATTCAACTGGGTACCGAAGCGCATGCCCGTTAAGTCAGTGGCACTGCTCACATGCTTAAACTTAGGCACATACTTAAATATTTTGTTTAATCGTGGCTTCAGCTTTCAACTTATCTCCCTACGCCTCTGCTTATTCTGCTGCATCTCATCATCTGAGCTGCTCTAGGCTGAATCCCTCTGGAAGCAGAGCTACCAGTCCCAGACTCTTCATTTCTCACACTCTTACCCTCCGTCCCTGTCAGCCCTGGTTCCAATTCAGTGCTCTTTCCGCTTGTCTCTCTTTCTTCTAATCTCATTTACTCTCCCAGAAACATGCTGTGTCAGCTTATGCCCCAACCCCTTCAGTTTCCTGCTGCTTTCTGTTCCCCAAACCTTCCCATCACGTCACATCTCATATCTCAGTTATTCTCACCTTCCCCTCAGGCTCTCTTCTAGAGTGTTGGTCTTGCTACAGTTTTCATTAGCTAAACAGCAGTGCTTTGCTTCGTTAATTTCTGCTTATGTGATAAGGAGCCCAGCTCAAGACACATCTACTGCCTGATTTTCTGGGAATCAGAATTTGTAAGTCATGGTGTCTCGGATAACTTCTGTGTCCCACAGCTGCTCTGTGGCCTTCCCCCTTGCCAGATGAGCCAAGAAAGAACATTAGCAGCCTAGCTCTACTGGAAAGTGTGTTAGTTACCCTTACCCAGTCCCTTAGATTTCTTCCACCCTCATTTCTAATCATTCTCTGCACCTCTTTCTATGCGTATTGCACTCAGATAATCATCACACGCAGCTGGGTGTGGCAGCCATCCCAGGTCTCAAGTAGCCACAGCAACACCCTCCTCTTGCTCAGCACCAGTTCAGAGGCCATGCACACCTGTTTATTTATCCACAGAGTCAATAGGAAACTGGCATGGAAACCAATAGTGAATTCACCCCTTATGTTTTCACTGGCTGCATGTAAAAGAGGAGGGAGGTGGGGGGAGTCAGGGAGCTCTTCACTCAGCATGTAATACAAGTGTCTTTGTTGATTGCTCTGATTGTGTTATTCAAGCAGCTGTCTCTCATTGTCACTGTATGCACGTTGCCTACCAATCCCATGTGCCTAGGCCAGAATTAGTCTTTGGATCCAATTCATTGCTCCAGCTTTAAACAGGCATAACTCCATGGAACCCAGTACAGGCCTGTAGGAATACAGCAATGCATTGGGCCCTCTGGTTTCTCCATTCCTTCCTCTAATCAGACAATTATTTTTCTATTCTTTTATAATTCTAAATTCTCATTCAATAAGTTATTGTTGAAGTTGTTTGATATTTTTATGGTTGCAGCCTTAGAATTTTAGGAGTGTTTCCCTCACACATACACAGTAGCTGCCATTTAGGGGGAAAAGATTCTCTTTATTGCTGGTTGCAGGTTAGTGTCCCCGAATGACATAATTCAATCCTGCAGCAGTTTAGTGCACAGAAGTCTTTTGATTTCACAATATTTGTGCCTCTTCCCTTCGTTTTACACAGCACTTCTGCAGGAGGCTCAGTCATTTTCAGTTTTACTATCTCCTGACAACTCCAAATGCTTTCATGGAATTCCCAGCATGCCTGGGGAAACCAAATATTTGTATTTCATTGAGATTTTCCTCAAAAATATGTTCTAAATGAATAATAAATATGTTTTTAAGGCAGATGGTGTTACTTTCTCTAATGTACTATCCAAGGTGGAAAGAACCATCTTTGTTTCTTCTCCCAACTACACTAATACCTGTAGGTTTCACTGAAAACAATGTGATCACCACACCTATTCATGTAGGCCCTAATTCAACACAGCAGTTAACCATGTGCTTCTGTCCATCCCTATTTAGCAAAGCGCTTAAGCACATATTTACATATGTGCTTAAGTGTTTGTTGAAGAACCTGCTGAATTGGGTCCATACCATTCAGAGTTTACTTTTCTGTAATAGAAGCTGACATTTGTGTATTTTGGAAATGTAGAAGATAAGTTATTTTATCCACAGACATGACCAAACAGTGGATGATCATAACAGACTTAAGCCATCAAGAGCATTATGTCTTCATGTGGAGTCTGTCATAAAGAGATTATTGCATCCAGGAATTCAAACACAGGAAGGATGAGGAAAGGCGCTTTGGGGGTTTATCCATATGGAGGAGGGTGCTATGCAGCTTGTGTGCCAAGATAGTATCTTAAAATAAAACTCAGCTAACTCCTCTGTCCTTTACTAATGATAAAAAAAATCAAATCTGATCCCTGCCGGAAAAATACCAACTGTTAACTAGTGAAAACTCTGTCTAAAACACTTGGTAATGAATACTCCCAAACAATAGCACAGTATGCTAGGCGCTATCTATTGTATTTTATAGCAAAACAAGATTACTTCTACATATTGCAGAAGAATGGAAGGGAGTAATTAGGCAGTAAATGTTACAACATTAAGAAAATAGTAAAGAGACATAGCAATCCATCATTCTGAGATGTGCTAGGCATCTTTATTGCATTTGGCTCAATTCCTTAAACCCAAGGAATTTCATGCAGGTGAAAAACCAAATGAAGCATCAACCAGGCAGTCATTATTAGCTCTTATTCGACACAAAGCAGTTTTACAGCACTAATAACACCACAGTAAATATAGCCCGACCTTCCTTTTATCCATGCTTCCAGTATATGTCAATCAAAATGTACAGGAAATAGTGTAAGCTTTTTTAAAAAATGTGTTAGCAGCTGTAATCAAGGTTTTGTCAATCCAGGAGATTCCTTTTTTTTCTGTTGACAATGACATTAGTTCAGCGAAACCATAATTAGGATAATTAAATGTGCAATTTACTTATTACAGATCAGAACCTTTTCAGTAAAATTTGTGATGATTTACTCAGGGATTTTTCTTTGCATTTAAACTCCTTACAACCAGTTGGGAGATTGGATTGTATGCATGAGCACTGAGAAAAGATGAGTTGCAAATTTGAATTGAAGAGCATAAACAGAATTTGTTGACTCTCTGTTCATCACATAGGACTGGATTGCTTTTGGGCAGCCAAAAATCCTGTTCCAGACAAAAAAAATACAGTCTCATTCAAATGAAGTTAGATTTTTAAATCACCCAAAGAAGTTGCCAAGTTACATTCCTCATGGAGGAAGACAGTTCCTTGAAGTTCTGATAAGGAGCAGGGACCCATGTGCTATGCTCCATACAAAGAGAGAACAGAAGCAGTTTCTGAAAACTTTTCGGGGCAATCTCAATAGACAGGATGGACAAATAGACATAAAAAGACTTGCATCCGACGAAGTGGGTATTAGCCCACGAAAGCTTATGCTTCAAAACTTTATAGTTAGTCTTTAAGGTGCCACAGGACTTTGTTACCTCTGCTATTCCAGACTAACACGGCTACCTCTCTGATTCTTAACAATTAGCCTGTTACTTTTTGTTTAGTTGTTTGAGATGGAGGTTGGTTGAGAAGAGATTTTCAGAGATTTATAGATTTTAAATAGCATGTTATCATATATTATTATTCTGATTTGTTTTATCATTAAGAGGGGGTGGCTATTTGTGTGGAGAATAGATTCAATTGGGTTTGGGATCAGAACTTTGCAAACCCAGCGATTTTCACAAACATAAAATCTTGAATGTTCTGCAGAAATTGTAGATTTGATGAAAGACTCTGAGAGTTCCCTTTCTCTGGTTAAACTGCACTGTCTTGTTTTGACTCTTCTCACTTCCCAAGTTCAGGTAGTGTTTGGATCTAGGGCGTTGGTTTAGGGAGGCCCTTTTTATAGCTTGCAGATCCCTCGCTGTATTGCCTGATGGAAAATGAAGACAAGGAGCCACAAATCAAAGGACCTTTAGTCTTTCGTTTGTTGGTTGGTTGGTTTGGAATACAAAGCAGACAACAATAGTTAAAGGCTATTGGAGCAACTCTTCCGGCTTACTGACCCACTTTCTTGAAAACAAAAGCTCACCGGAGGTGGTGATAGTTAACATTGAAACAAACAATGCCATCTACTGGTTAAACAACATCATTGTGCACATACAGTCCATCCACACCTGCTCTGCAAGTTGAAGAGAGCTGTTAAATATTAATGTATCAATTCAACCGTGCCCAAAGCTGCTGATGTTTTTAAAAGAAAATCCAACCCAATCTTTGCCGGCCAACCCCATTAGATTCCCAGGCTAATCTTTCATATCCTCATTCCTGATAATACTCTGCTAAGTAAAGACTTATTTCTGGCATCCCCGTCACCCAAAGTACTGAGTCAGCTCGACACAAAGAGATAACTGGCTTGGCTTTGTCTACTGAATAAGTTGGTTTACATTATGTTGATGCAAATCAGCAGGTTCTAGTGGTTTAGATAATGCTTAAGGCGGGACAAGAAAGCAGAGCCAAGTGGAAGTTGTTCTATTTACATAAGCTTTTGTCATCTTATTTGTTAGACAAAAGATTCTCAGAAGTTGTACTCTTGTGTCAATCCTGTAAGTAGCTGGCATTTAGTTCCTGACTTAATATTTCCCAGGATGCTTATTTATAATGAACCAAAGTAAAAATAGAACCCTCCCTCATGGAAGTAGAAAAAGCAGCTAATTGCAGTTAGAATCGAAAGCACTGATGGGAAAGTGCACAGGTTTATCTTAAATCCTTTTGCTTTTGGCACACATTGCTGTGAACTCTCAAATAGTAACTGAGTTGTTTTCCAGGATCATAAAGGCATTATTATTTAGTAGGTAAGGCATTGAAAGAGGACTCAGGAGACCTGGATTTTATTCCCAGCTTTGCCTCTGAACTTCTGAGTGACCTCGGAGGTTTCCAAGTTTCTGTTTCACCTCCCACCCTTTGTCCATGTGGAAACATCTTGGGTCAGGGAGAGTGCCTAGTACCAGGCAGATGTGATCTTGGATGTGGCCTTTAGGGGGTTAATATTACACAAACAATAATAACTAGCTCCTAAACCTCTGAGCATGGTATCAATAAATTCATCATCCCAGGTCTTGGTCTGAAACGAACACTCACCATGAGTCCAAAAACACGCTGGCCTTCCCCACAGGTTTTCCAGGGACCTAGCTTCCTTTTGCAGCACCAGCAAAATATTACTTGATAAACCAAGTGTCAAAAATATTTACTAGACCCTCTGTTCTATTAGTAATCGTGGTGTTCATAGACTGACATTTATTAGTGTAAGATTAGCATAAAACAGGAAAGAAAGTGGCTACCAAAAACTCATTTTATACTCACCTGACTTCAGAAGGGAGAGCCCATTATAATCAGATGTATAAAACCATAAAAAGTAAATTTATCCATGTGCCATCTGAAGCACAAATAAAGGACGCTCGGATATTTTTGAACCTCTAAATGAGTTCAAGGCTGATTTTAAGGTTTGGGTGAAGTCTTCTACGGATCTGACACCCCAGTGATAGAACTATACAGAAAAGGTACTGGGAGGTTGTATTACACTGTGTTTTCAAGAATGGTGTGGGGTGCACTGTAAAAGATACCTTATGGTAAACAGCCACGTGCGTAACTTTACTCCAGTAAGTACTCCCACTGAAATTAATGGAACTACTCCCTTCCTTAAAATAAACACCTTGCTGAATTAGAGCTGAAAGTAGCTCCATTGATGTGAAATGTGACTCATCATATGCGTAAAATGATATACAAGCCTCAGTGTTGGCAGGAGCAGGAATTCTGTCTTGTGGCTCACATGTCTTTACTGTTACTGCAATGTGGTCTTGGTCATCAGATGCTAAATTGTGCAACTGACCCTGCTTTCTTTCAAAGTGTAAACTCCAAAACTCTTGGTTCTGGGCACGTTTCAGAACATTAGGCACTTTGCTGGTTACTTAGCATACTAATAATGTTGGCAGTTAGTTGGAAGAGGCAAAGCTGCATGTGGATGATGGTGATACCTTAATCTTGTACAGTGGGACCAGTTTGGATGTAGCTCAAAATTGCTTTGCAAAATGGGTTTCTTGATAGCAGGAAATCTTAGCAAACAGCAAGAGCAATCAGCAAAACCAGAACCTGATGATGAGAGGTCTTTCATGGATCAATAAGAAATCTGTTTCCAGCAGAGCTCAGAGAAAAGTTTTCCACATAACTAGGGAACTGGTGAATTTCAGCTTTTTAAAGGAATAAAAATAAATAAATAAATAAATAAATAAATAAATAAATAAATGTCTCCTCTGAATAGGTTGGTTCCTTGTGTTTAGCGGTGTTTGGAGACAGGCCCTGATCCCACAAAGGGAACAGCACTAATGGACACTAATGCATTTACATTTCTTTAGAACAGATACAAACACATACATTCGTATGTTCAGATCCATAGTTCTGTGTACAGTATATACACAACCTCTTTGGAAGAAAAAGAGGCAAAATGCTGATTGATGTGGCAAATGGCAATTGCATCTCGGTGCACTTTAATGTTGAGAACACGTATGATATCTACTATAAACATAACAACTGTCTTCTCACAGTCATGCCCTTGTAAGTGACTGGACTGTAGCTCTGTGGCAGTGCTAGGAAATGCTCATGGCTGTATGCAAAACAGAGAAGCAGCTCTTTCCCCAAAGGCATCTTCTTGTCTGCCAGCCTGCTTGCCACTAAGTATCTGCAACGCAGGGGTGCCCGCTTGTAAGAAACCTTTCCTCCCCAGCAGGCTTTTTTTGTGCTGGCCCATTACATCTGGAAAAGCCCAAAGCTACAGCCCTAAAGTATATATCATCTTCTTTCTTCATTTATCTTTTTTGTTTGTTTGTTTTTGTTTTGCATCTCCCAGTTGTCCAGCTCTTAATCACTCTTAACCCCTGTTAATTTTGCCCCTTTCTTTTATCACAGATGGTGGCACATTCCAAGAGTTACATGCTCTTCACATCTGACTTCTGGCTAGATTAATAGATAGGAATAGCTTAAACAGGAGAATGTTTATTCATAGACCTAGAATAAATTACCAACCTCCTTATCTAACTTGTTAAACTGAAAAACACAAAGATGTTGTTTGCATTTTAAATCACAGAGTTGTGGCTTTCTGTCTCCTCCAGGCTACTTTTCCAGTTTTAAACTAATGGTTCTGCTCAGACCCTGTCCAGGAGTGCTCTGTACCCACCCCTTTCCCAGATTTATTAGCATCCTACCAGCCTCCAATAACTGTGACTTGCAATTTTAGACAAAAATAACTCTGAAACCAGTGGATAGAAAATTAAAAACTCCTGAGAGAATTTGCCCCAATCTTTTACCGTGCGTTCAGGGATGACAGCTGCTGCCTATACTCAGGAGACCCCAGTCTATTCTCTAGAATAAATTCAGCCTCACCCTTTTTCCATTACCATCTGTAGGCATGTCTCTTTCGTCACTTTATGGGTCTGTCTTGAACTGAACTCTGAAAGATATTGGCTATGACTGCTTCTTTCACATTCATACAGCTCAGGCCAATATTTACATCCTGGCATCTGCAGCACTCTTGCCTACTGGAACTTTTCCATTTTCTCCCACTGTGCTAGGAGCTTTGGTTCAGTTCCTTGTTCATTTCTTCTTTCCTCCTTCTACAATAAGTACACCCTGGAAAATGCCCCAGTCAAAGGCTCTGGGCTGACTAATGTAGGGAATCCTGGGTTCCACTGGCAGATCAAAGCAGGGACCCACTGAACTGGGGAGGAAACAATGCCTCTAGGGAGAGGAAATGACTTCAAGAAGGCACCACAGTTTGGTTTACAAAGTAAAGCCCCCAGGAAGCAGTGAATAAAGACTAACATTGAAGAAGCAGAGCCTGCTTGTGCTCTCACCTGCTGGAGTGAGCGAGATTGGAACCTGGACATTGGCCTTTTTACATAACATTTCATTCCAGTCTTTCCTTCTCTTTGGAAGAGAAGGTGGATCCATCCCAGAGCCCCACTGTCCTCTGCCCTCAACACATGCTTCACTTGTACATCTTTCCCACAGAGGGTTCATATCAACAGTCACACTCTGCACGCCTACAGCAGCTTCCTCCCGAGTTCCTACGAGCACTTGGCACCAATGGGGACCTGCCACACACTCACACTAGGCAACTCAGATGTACTGGCCAGCTAAAGACATGAGGAAGTTAAATCACTGCCCAGGCTGTATGTCAAACTCAGAGCAGGGCAGAGCCCAGACAGACAGCTAACTGCTCTGACCGTGGCACAGTTACTCATTTAATGTATAGCATGGCTGTACATTTGTTTAGTGTGTGCTGTACTAAAGCCACGACAGGGGAAGCCTAGCTGTAGTCTTTCAGAGTGGCCTTTCTTTTGTACCTTTATCTTCCTGTCAATGGTACACTGCTTGGACACTGGCTAAGAAACCCACCCAGAGGAGGCTTGAGGAGGCAGAAACTGACCCCCCTGGGTCTAGGGTCCCCCTTGACTGGAATAAGGTGAACTGGGGTTTTGCTTTGGACTGAAATGACTCAGGAGAGGGAGATTAAAACTAAAGGGTCTGTAAGCTCCTCTCCTAGGACACCCAGCCATCCCCCACCCTGGCATGACACAGCTGTTGGCGGGGAGCAGACCCCACTTCACAAAATCTCCCCAAGGAACCCCTCATCAGTAGCCTCAGAAGTTTTAAGTGGAGAACTATAGATTGTCTAACCCTAGTCCCTCTATGCACAGCAGTTCCTGAGCCTGCCCAGAGTTTGTTCTCCTGAATGCTAACACTCCCCCGGCCCCACCCCCTTTAAAGGCTTCTTTCCTAATGAGCCCCAGCTGGCCCTCTCTGTAGGTCACTCAGCCTATATGCCTTTCCTCCAGGGAAGCCCATTAGCCCCTTTTCCCCCTTGCTGGGTGCAGGATACGAACACCCCTTCATGACTACCAAAGGCTTATTGTCCTTGTTGTTGCAGTCCTAGCGGGGCTCTCTGGGTTGAGCTCCCAAGCCTGCTGTGAATGACGTTAACTGGGAGTAAATGCGAGGAGAGGAGGCCTTCAGGCTGTTGCATAATTATAATTCCCTAGCTTGGTCCTGGATAAATTGACCCTTGAGTTTAATCATCAAAGCACAGTGTTCATTCTCAGGTGCAATGGGAACGCTCATGCCCTTGAAGTTAAGCACGTACACAAGTGGGCAACAAGCAAAGCCTTCATTGTTCTGAAGTAGGAATAGGCTGCAAGGGTAGTGACTGGGAAACAGGGAAGGAGGGGACAGACTGACAGTAGGAAATTAAAGAATTAACACTAGATCTGTGGGGGAAAAGCCCAGCTCAGCATCTGCTAATCCACTTAGATATATGCTAGTTATTGTTTCTGGCATGTCACTGAGATTTTGGATAAATGTTTGAAATACTTATTTTGTTGGGGAAACTAAGCTAAACTAAAAAACACATTTTTTATCTCTCTATATATTTTTGATATGTCCACCCCTGAGTTCTCTAGGCAAAAATCATCCACAGGGGCCACCTGCTTTCAACCCTTGCTTGTTACAGCTGCTTTTACTTGCTGGGAAGGTTTATTAATGATCATTGTTTCTATTACAGAGGCACCAAGTGACATCAACTGAGATCCGGGCCCTGCTGTGTTGGACATGTGGAGTGTGTTGACACTCAGAAAGAGACTGCTGGTGTCTAAAGAATTACATACTCTGCACAAAGGAAAGGCAGGAAGGGGAAAAGAGATCAAGGGATTAGCTCAAGATCATACAACTCAGAGGAAGGGTTGGGAATAAAACTCAGGTCTTCTGGCTCTCAAACCAGTGCCACCCCATTAGATCTCACAGCCTTTCTGCTTGCTAATTAACATGCTACTGTCTTCTTTTTTCCACCAGACCACACTCCTAACTTCATTGCTGAGATGTGTGTGGGCAGGGCTGAGTGAAGGACAATGCACAAGAAATTGGGTCTTTGTTCTCTACCTTGATGACACCCTCTTGGAATTCTTGCCTGAATTCTTTTATCATAACTGATTTAAGCAGTAATTTCAGAAGGCAGACATTTTAGAACTCGCTCCTCAAAGGAGTCAGACCCTTCGACAACAGCTAAGGATGTGGCTTTTAGAGTTCAACCGGGGGTGATAAGAAAGCAGAGATGCTGAAATGTCTGAACTTTGTGATTAATTTGTAACTATCTGATTACATGGTCAGTATAGTCTTAAACCTACAAATTAACTCTTCCCAGATCTCAGTTTTTCTTCTTCGGTACAGATGTGTTCAGTGCTGCTCAAGTAACAAATTATTTTGACATCAGCCACCTGAGGTACAAAAAGTTGGGATTTATGGACCCAATTCAATGTCCATTTCAGTGAGTCTTGGATCAGTCTCCGTGTGTTCCCAGAAGTAGAAATGTTTTGCTATTAGCACTGTGGAATTGTTCTGATGACTTATTCAAACACCTCTTTACAATGCACACATTTCTGGAACTCCCATGCTGGAAGACCTGGGAATATAACTGACTACATTAGGACACAGAAGGAAAGAGAATTACCATGATCTGTATTGTACACGCCAAGAGGGATGCAGATGTCATTTTGAAACATTATCATCTTATGGCAAAGGGACTAAAAGCTTAAACCAAAGAGTCTTTGCATGAAAATAGATTTGATCCACCTACAGAGTGGGAACATGCACACCCAAAAATCACAATTAGGAATAGCAACAACCCTTCTGATTCATAGCCGATGTCAAACAAACAAGGGAGGACAACTTGGACCAGGCAATCAGTGGAACCAGACTGCTCTATGGGAGCAACCAGGCCAGACTGACACAGAGCTGTGAGTGATTCAGATATAAATACAGTGAACACATTGCTGAAACTCAAGAGGCCCAGGGCTAATGAAGTCCAGAAATAACAAGGTGGGAAAAAAAACCCTTATCTTTAAAACAAAGTACTGGATGGCAACATAACAACCTCTGCCCTGAGTCACCTGCAGGGTCAGAAACCCAGAGACCTTACCCTGCTGAGCTAAAGGGGCAACTCCATCATACAGTAGCAGTAATAAGCGGTGATTCCCTGGGTGAATTAGTCATAGAACGAAATGTGACATGCACCCAATTTACAAGTAAGTTACAGAAGAAGATTTTTGGATCATGGTAAACTTATTTTGGGACCACTCCCTCAAAGACAGCAGTACTGGGCCTCCTCTCCATTACAGCAACTTTACCTCGAAGTTAATGCCAGTGCAGTTGATAAAACCAATGTGGGTTACATTAGCATAAAACTAGTGTGTTGGAGTAGAGAATCCAGGCCAACATCTTTCAGGGAATACTCACCAGCTGGTGAAATACAGCTTAGCACTTTTCACATTACAGGGCATGTGATCTTGTAGCGCTTCAGGATGGGTGACTTGGTTACCTCTAGTTACTACAAAATATTTCTTTCTTTTAAATACATTGTTTTGTATTTATGTTACTCAGGTTTTGGTATGCAAACAAAAAGGGAATAATATATTTTGGGGTGGTTTTTTTTTTATCCTTGGTCTTATTGTTTAGGGAAAGCATGGGAAGTTATGGAGCAAGTGAGAATAGCAGGATTCAAACAAGAACTGGACAATTGTATCAATAAGGAGCATACCAAGAGTTAAAATGCTATAGAGTAAAACAACTCAAGAGATTTGGAAGGGATAAAAACTTCCCCATGTCAGGGCATAAGCCAATCTCTAATTGATGGGGCTTGGGGACAACCCATTGGGGCTTTTTTCACCTTTCTCTGAAACATCTGATACTTACCAGGGTCAGCTGAGCTATATGGACCCTGATCTGATCAAGTCTGGCAAATCCTATCTTCCTTTTCTAATCACTCACAAGGTAGCAGATAAATTCTGCAGCAGTCTGAAGGGTGATTTGTATTTTAGCTATCTTTGTGAGTGATTCACAATCTGTTCTGAACTGTCACTGCTCCAGATGTGTTGCTGACACCCATTAATGTTCCATGGGACTCAACGAAACTTTTAAGTTGCAACTGGAACACACATCAGCATGTTTCTACCTACCTGGATTCACTGATTCATTCACCTGAACAGTAAGTGCATCCTCCCTGGATGTACCTGGAGCATTTGACAGCAGCCAGGGATTTAATAGGAGTAGTTACTGAGTGTAGAGACCAATTAATTTGCTTTCCATTATTCTACAGGCAGTTGGAAGAGAGTTTAGATCTCATCCCATTGTCTGAAAATTGAGTCTCCAGTACTAGTAATTCACTAATGGGTCTCAATTTTGCTAACCAACTCTTAAGGCCTTTGTGTACTATACCTGTTATTTAACAAGCACTACAGCCAAAACCTCAAACCATCTTTATTACTGCTGTGCATTTGAGCAGCTGCCTGTGAGTGATTTTACCTTCAGATGATTAGCCAGTGACTAATGTCTTTCTGTAGAGTGATACTGAAGGGGAGAGGAATTATTCCCCCCCCCACCCCCCCCCGCCAAATATTGTACCCTTGGCCACTCTCAAGGAGGAGATCAGTCTATAAAAGTGAAAGATAGCTACTGGATTGGAATACACTCGGCTTCAGGATAGGAGGCAGAAGGTAGTAAAAGATATCGTAACAGTTCAGGATCAGGAACAGAGAAGTGTCTGTTCTGTCTACCTTGTGTTTAAAAAAGATCCCAGAAAAAAGGCTGAATTTCACAATCAGAAATTTAAAATGATTTGCATGGATTATGCACACAGGCAGATGCACACACCATCTGTGGAAACATGTTCTGCTCCCACTGTGTACAAAATCTCTGTCTTGGAGCATTCCTGTATCGCCAAGGACAGAGTCAGTCCCAAAGCCAGATAAGCAGCACAAACAAAGCATTTCCATGGCCTCTAACTTTCAAGAAAACCAAGTGAATCATGGCACATCATGTGCAGTGTTGTGAGGTAAGGGAAATGCTGGTGTTTTCACCACAGCACTGATCTTTGAAGGCTGGGAATCTGAGCCATACAAAATCTGACACAAATATACCAATTGTCAATGGTCCCAAGGGCACCCTTAGCTCATGTTTTTTTCTTGGACAGTAACTCTCAATCCAGCCATGGTGACTGTTCACATCTATATAAAAAGAGTTGTGTAGAGACCAGAGAAAGAAGTCAAGTACGAAGTTTAGTGCTACCTGATTTTGTGCTTTTCCTTCAGGCTATTGCTTTTGAAACCAAATGTATTTGAATTTAGATGATGCTTCATGCTACATGAAAGGGAATTTGTGCCTACTGGGCCAGATCAGACATCACCACTTTATATACATGAGCATATTGGCCAGATCTTCAGCCCTTTGCAAGTTCCTGTTCTGCCACTGCAGTGGCTCAAAGAAGAGTTAGAACTGTATTAAGACATCGCTGAGGATTCTTGGTGGACGGTGTTTTGTTGGGAGTGGTAGGGGACTGGACCATGACGTTTCCTGGCCAGCAGAGAGACTCCGTGAGAGCTGTTAACCAGCAGCATAAATTAGAGCCAGTGCTGAGCCCTTCATCTGCCCCCTCCACTGCCCATTAGGTGCTGCTCTGCTTCCCCTCTAGAGCAACTCAGACTCCAGAAGGCAACATGTTAGAGCTGGGGTCGCACGCTCATCAGCAGAGCGGGCCAGATGCCTGCGGTAGGATGGGAGTCTGATTTCTGTATTTGTATGTGATGATACTGGACTTTGCTGGGGGGGGGGGCGCAACTGGCTCAGCTTCTGTCATTGTGTGGGGGATTTTAGGTAATGACCAGAGGTTTGGCCAGGTGCCTTCAGGTTGTAGAAGTTGAAAGCAATCAATCCGTGTAAACAATTTACAAATATTACTGAAGAATGGAGACTATTTGCTGGAAGAAAGGGTGGTTTTATGGTAAAAGCACTGACCTAGGACTCAGAAGGGGGGGGGGGTAGGGGATAGATTCTATTCTCTACTCTGCTAGGGACTTAACATTGATGTGCCTTAGATATCCCAAATACAGACGACAACTTGACCTTTGCCTAGGCTTCTTCTAGACTGCGAGTTGTTTAGAGCAGAAGGCGTCTCTTTTTGTGTGTTCAAAAGACCCTAGCACAATGGAGCCTCAGTCTCAGCTGGGACATCCAGGCAGGACTGCATTACAAAATATTAACAGTTGTTATTAGTAATCATTTTTCAAAACTAAAAACCTCTACTTCTTTTGTAAGCAAATTCTCCTCAGGTGACTTCTCTGCATCACACATGGATGCACAATGGTGTCAAATTTTTTAAAACATCACTGAGTGCTCCTAGATTGCTGTATTTTTTGATAACATCTGAGCATTCAAGCTAACTGTAGTGGATTTGAATTATAGAATTAGAAGCAACAAGTTCATTCTGAGCCTTCAGGCTAAAAAGTAATAATTAGTGCATGGACCATAAAACTGGGTTTTAATTAAATACTTCTTAGAGTGGGAGAAGATCTAGGAAGTGCTTTACTTTATAATTTTATTGATATGGATGGACACCATCCAGGGATACGCTCTGAGTCTAGCTTGCTTTGGGAAGTCAACTCAGAAACATTACAGAAAGTTCAAAAAACAAAATTAAAGAAAGAAAGAACAAGCAGACTTGCAAATCTATAGAACTATAGTGGAAAGTTGCTAATTTATACTAATGAATAGGAAACATTGCAAGCAACTGAATTTTGTAGATCAACAAATAAAGTGAATGAACACTATAAAATGCATCATGAAAAGCACTTTGTTCATTTGCCTTGGTGACAGTAGTTTGTTTTTAATAATTTACAGAACTTTCAAATGTACTAATAATATTATTTGTAAAAATTATGAAGCCTTATTAGTCCAAGACCTTTCTACCACACTTAGCTATTAGATCTTTGCTTACCAAATCTTTTGTGCATTTTATAGAGTGCGAGAATTAACAAAGCATAGCTTGATTAAATCTTGCTGTATGTATATCAAAGCTTCACCCCTGTGAATGAGGCATCTGATGTGAACACATCCTAACATGTTAAGCTTCTTTGCAAGGGCCAACAGTAAGCTATCACTTATGCTTTTCAAGGTCTACAGAATAGTCCAGCAACAGATCATACCACATGTTGCCCACATTATAACATTGTAAATAGATGCATACAAAGCATATGTCTGAGTAAAGATCACAGCTGTGTCTCATAGTGCAGTCTTTTCTTTGCATTCTAAAAAAGACTGCAGGGGGAAATGAGGTATGGTCCTTCAGCTTACAACACTTTTATTGACAGTGATATGGCCAGGGAAAAGGACAGAAGCTTGTCAGATAAGTTCCTGGAGGATAGGTCTATCAATTGCTACTAGTCAAGAGGGTTATAAATGCAACCCCTTGCTCTGCATGGCCCTAAGCCTCTGACTGCCAGATACTGGGACTGGATGACATCAGATGGATCACTCTATAATTGCCCTGTTCTGTTCATTCCCTCTGGGGCACCTGGCACTGTCAGAAGACAGGAGAGTGGGCTAGGTGGACCATTGGTCTGACCCAGTATGGCCATTCTTATGTTCTTGGCTTTTCAGAAATGTTGAGTACCCACAATTCCAGCTGATTCCCACAGGGAAGGCCTGTGATCTGGTCCTTGTCTGCCCACCACTGATCAGAGGCAGTCCAGATGAAGTGTCCAGAGGAATTCTTAATTTGGGCCTAATTCATTGTCACCAGTGCTGACATAAACACACCAGGTGCAAGCAGAAGGTCTCCCCAGGGAATACCTCTGTCATCAGTGATGTGCCATCCTCATAGCAGCCCTGGTTGCGGGGAGGGGGGGTATTCTGGGCTGCACAGGGGTGAGTATGGGTAGGCAGAAGAGGGAGAACTGCCAGGGCAGAGGTGAGCCCTGGGGAGTCTGTGTCCCTGCAAAATCCCACCTGGGACACTGCACCAGGGTCACCATTTACTGCACTCAGCTACTCCAGGGACCACCACAAGCCTCCAAGCCCCTAACTCAGAGAGCGACAGATTTCACCCGCTCTGTACTGTGATGTCTACTGGCCCCAGTATGGGCCAGTTTCTGCTATCTGAACTCATGCTGGGCAGGACTGTTCACTGCTGGGACCCATCCCAACTGGACTACACATATTGTCCAGCATTAGGCCTGGGTAAGGAAGCCATCCATCTGTGTGCAGCGTGTGGAGCACTCCAGAGGAACTCCACCCAGGAGCTCACCTGGTGTGCAGTTAGCTTTCTCTGGCCAGGGGCCTGCAGTGGAAACCCTTCTCTTGATGAAACCAGCAGGGACTGTAACAACCGACTACAGAGCCTTCCCTCACCCCCTTGCTTTTAAATAATTTGCAGGGGAAAAGGCAGATTCAGAGGTGACAAACAGCAGTGTGCATTACAATCACTGTGTGTGTGTCTGCTGAATATATATAGAGAGAGCTAATATCCCAGGAGGGTGGACAGCACAGGCTGCAGCTGGAAAGACAC
This sequence comes from Sternotherus odoratus, assembly GCA_032164245.1. Classification (NCBI taxonomy): domain Eukaryota; kingdom Metazoa; phylum Chordata; order Testudines; family Kinosternidae; genus Sternotherus; species Sternotherus odoratus. The sequence goes on from JAVMKO010000018.1 coordinate 2,013,325, forward strand.
AGACAGGAGGGAAATGCAAGAGATGGGGCAAATCCTCAGCTCTATTGACTTCAGTCGAGCTATGCTGATTTACACCACCTGAGGCTCTATCCCAGAATGTCTGTGTGAGGTGGTGAGCGTGGGCAACCTGTTTTTACAACCGTTTACTACTTACTCTCCCCCCGCCACGATCCCGTTGGCCTAATCCCAATTTAGGCTCACATCCAGACACTGCTGTGTCATTTGCAGCACCACTTCCACTCTCTCTGAATTTGACTCTGCTCCCCATGTGCCATCAGGCCCACAACAGCTTATTTGAAAAACACATGTCCACATTGCTAGATATTTGTCCTAACACTGAACTTCTGGAAGTCCCTCCTCCCACAGCTCATTATGCACATGGATAATATTGCTAACAAGTGTGTTTAGAGTAAGTGCCATTATAGCAACCTTGAAATCCCCTGTGGACAAGGAAAGCTCTGGTCCTGGATGATAAAAAAAGCCAATTAACATATTTCTTTTTGTGAACTCCAGCTCTGCACCCTTAGTTCTCAAAATATATAATTAAAACACAGTCTCATAATTATATGACTTTATTCGAGTTCCGTGATGCTGAAGGTCTGACAGGTGTTTAATTTGTTTCCACTTAATCTCAGTTTCACTGAAGTGCAGCGCACTCCAAATAAGTATCACATTCTGTACAGATAACCTAAAGGTCAAACGGGGAAAATTTGTGTCTGTCACTTTAAAATCCTCCTGGCTGGGGTGGGAAGCATAATTTGTCATTTAGGTGCAGGGCTGTAATACATTGTTCCCTATTAAGACAAGTCTGAATGAATCTTTAATGACAGCATGCTGCTTCGCTACACATTTAGAAATGGCAAATTAAGCTGGCCACCTCCATCTGAAACGTGCCTGCTCCCAGTTCTGTCTGTTTCAGGCAGAGATGGGTGATGCTTTAAAGGGTCTTTACAGATGTGCAGTTTTGTTTGGTGGAGAGTGGAGAGGCTACCTTGAATACTAATAGCACCCAAGTATGTACTGTAAGCTCCATAAAATGACACTGAATGATTTCCTTATGGTTCAGAAATGGTGAGCCAGATGTTTGAAATCTTTGCCAATAAAACTCAAGGTAAGATGATGTAAAGCACATAGCAAAACTAAACGGGCATATGCTGTCCTACTTGGGAGATCACAGGCTTGGTTTTCACACAAAAGTTGGGGTCCCTATATAATTACTAGAGCAGGTTGTAATCAAGATGAGCTGGAGAGGTTCTGGTAAAGCCTCATGAGAATTTGCCCTTATAGTTCTCAGATCATGTTTATAATCATGCATAAATTATGGCTCACTATGATCCCCTGAGGCAGCTACATATTTACTGTAACCACTTTATAGCTGGGTTAGCTGAGGGTATGAGCAACCTGCTCCAGACCATACATAGCTAATCTGAGAGCAGAACACAGGACCTCTGCTCTCCCCACCAAAGTCTAGACTGGGGAGGAAGAGGAGGAGGAGGAGAGTGTGGCTGCTGTAGCCACTGGGGACGTTAGCCAATGGAGCTAGGGCACAAAGACCCTGCTCCTGAATATGGAGCTGGGGTGATTTTTCTTTTTCAGTGTCATTACAGAGCATGTGGGATACATGCTGGCAAAGAACAGCTGCTATACTCAGACACCCTGGTTTCTAGGAGGTTCTAGCTTTGCTGTTTGTGTCCTGGAGGAGAAGGTATTTACAAGAGCAGTGCGTTGGGCCCATTTTATTCCATATAAAGGGTAAGGAATCTAGAAAAGGGATAGTATCCAGTTTACTGATTTTTTTAATGTTATGATCTCTGGGAAAAATTAAAAGTTACTTTTAACTTATGACCTTTTTGCTGGCTCCTTGCTGTCTTCGGAAAGGAAACAAATACTACTCAGTATCCATGTGAAAATTTGATTATGTAGAAATCTAAGGCATCTTCCTGCTTTTGCTTTATGCATTTGGAAGCACATCTCTAGTTAGTCACACCTGTCAGATTACTTTGGGCCTTATTCTTGTGCTTTTATTAACAAGATTGTTTGCCATACAAGAAGCTTTATTTGAATGTGAATCGTGCATGATCAGAATGGCTGAACATAAAATGAAAGATTTCAGCCATCAATTACCTCTGTCCTCATGGGAAACTCCAGCTTCCAGCCCTTACTTTAAAAAGGGAAATGAAAAACCTTGCTATGATAATTAAATATATGGCTCTAAACCACTTGAATGATATTGTCGGTATGGAAGATATGCAACATTCTTTGAACACTTCCACTTAATATAAGGATTGACACCAGTGAGATGTTCCCACTCAAGAAAGAGATCTTGGCGTCATTGTGGATAGTTCTCTCAAAACATCTCAGTGTGTATCAGACAAAAAAGTTAACAATATTAGGAACAATTAGCAGGTTTAAAACAAACAAAAGGAAGTACTTCTTCACACCACCTGTGGAATTCATTACCAGGCGATGTTGTGAAGAACAAAAGTGTAACTGGGTTCAAAAAAGAATTAGCTACTGATGAATCTTTCCTCCATGAACTTAGCTATTAGCCAACATGGTCAGGAATGCAACCCCATTCTCTTGGTGTCCCTGTCCCTAAGCCTCCAACTGCCAAAAGTTGGGATTGGATGACAGGGGATGGAGCAACCAAAATTGCCCTGTTCTGTTCATTCCCCCTGAAGCATCTGAGACAGGACGCTGGGCTAGACAGCCCATTGCTCTGACCCATTATGGCTGTTCTTATGTTCAACGCTCCAGACTAGGTGAAGTTAGACCCCTGAAAAGTTCTCTGCATTTGGTGTCTTTCCCTTTAAGATGTCACTGTGAGGCACCTGTAATTTGTCATTTAGGTGAAAGGCTAAATTACGCCGATTCCTATTAAGATAAATCTAAATGGATCTTTAATGATAGCACACTGCTTTTTACAGATTTAGAAGCTGTAAATTAAGTTGGCCATCTCTGTGTACAACATCTGTCAGCTCCCAGATCTGTCTATTTCAGACTGGATGGTGGAGATGTTTAAAAAGGTCTTTGGAGAGGCAAGGAACTACTTTAATTACTAAAGACAAGAAGGTATTTAGGCATCAGAAAATGAGCTAATTGTTGCATGCATTTGGCCTGATAATCAATACAACATGAAGTGATAGGATACATTCTAAGCCACATGATGCTGTATTTTACAAGATGAGAGAATGCAATGTTATATCTCTCAGATGGTTCTAATCATGTGGAATACAACCAGAGCATGTGCAAAATCCCAAACCAGTTAAGACAGCTACATGAAGTCAAAGCAGTTGTCTGTTACATAAATTACAAAACTCAAACCCTTGAAAGCAAAGATATGAAGAATGAAAGACATCCTAAATCACACACAGATTACTCTGATCGGGTAGAGTGAAATGCATATTTCATCACAACAGAACAATCTTAATCCCATCCCATATCTTGATGGGATTATTCTATCTATTAACTTTGTCTCAATTTTGATATCTTAAAGTTCTCTTTTAAGGGACTCTTCTAAATGGCAGAAATATATGAATATATATAAATCATAGCCAGGAAATATCAATTGATATCAGCCAAGAGCAGAATATTTGGTCAAATGCTGTTTTTTAAAAATAACCTTGTATCTGTAGTTCAATAGCGTAAGCATGTAAAATTGATTTATGATAAGATTGTGTCTGTGAAATTTCATGTGATGCTATTCAATATACCATTAACCTGCACCGACCTACCTGTGTTTTGTTCTCAGAAGCATTGTGTGTTGTGTTTCTATGTTGGACCAATTCTCCAATCCGGTAAGGTACAGAGCGGCATACGGCTGGGTAGGGGGCCCCTCACGTACAAACAATCTCCACCATCCTCCAAGCTGATGAAGGTGCTCGGCTACATTCTGTACCAGCTGCCCCGCCACCCTGATGAATGCCTGATTAGTGGAGCAGGACTCTATTACCGCTCATCCTCCACTGCGGGACATTAGAGCAGCAGGGGGGATAATCTAATGGCTGCTGAGTCTGGGCAGCCAAGGATGAGGGAGCTCTGTGCAATTGCCATTCTCCACGTCTGAACACAGGTTAGACTGAATGGAGCATCTGGGCTGTTGAGTTAACTGGTGAGAACATTTTAACGTTGGGTCAGATTTCAAATTGTTGAGCTGTGATGAACTATCCATGTCTTTCTCTTTGGGAAGAACATATCCTACAGTCTTACTTTTTCTACATCTAAATTTGTCTATAGGCGGTCTATCTATAGCCTTATTACCATGGCATACCTCACTGTAATTCTAGCCTATCAGAATGGAGTCACTCATCAACATAACTATGAGATTGAAGGAGCCAGGCTAGAATTGTGGGAACTAAGAGACTAAAAATGTAAGAGGAGGATGGAAGTCTGGCTCTCCCTAGCCGTGTAATCTATCAGGGAATGTTTTAATTTCAATGTGATAAAGAAAACAGACTGTCCACTCTTCTGTACCCTCCTGGCCTAGTTATACAGTGATAGAAAAGAACCCTTTGGAAATGACTGATGTACACTTTCTGTCTTTGAATAAAGAGGAGCTTTCAGAAAGCGATGGACTTGTTTACACATTAATGAGTGGGATTAAAATGGATGCTTAAACAGTCAGTGCCTGAAATCATTAGCACAAAACCACTGCAAACAAAACATCCTTTACAGTTATTAAAACATTGAGTTTACATGTGGCTTAAGGGGGACAGCCTTGGCTTTGGCACATGAGAGGTTTGCAAGATAGCAATTCTGCAAAGCTGACAGCAAAGAAGCGATCGCCCTGCCTCCAAAAGCTGAGATTTGCCAAGATGAGAAACTCTGGGTGCCCAAATTAGAGGGTCCTAATTTTCAGAAAGTGTTTAGCCCCCAGTGTGAACACCAAGCCCCATTACAAGTTCTCATGTTGGGCACCTAGTAACTTCTGAAAATCTTAGCATTTGACTTTGTTGTGCCACAGAACAGCCATGCAGTTAGTTAAGCCAAGAATGCAGGGCCTCTTTAGTGAGATTAGTGAGACAAACAAACATGTCCAGTACATGTGTTCTGGAGCTTCATATGGAATTAAAATGAGCATTGAAGAAAAAGGAAGAGATGAAAAGTTTCATCAACCCATAGGTTTCAAGTTAGAGCTTTGAAACCCATCCCTACTGCCAACCATTCAGGGGACTTCTCTGATGTTGCCTTACTTTGATTAAATCAGCTTGAAAACCTCCAGAAGTTGATACGAGATAGCACTGCGCAATTTTTACATTAAAATGTATTCTTTGAAGATTGAAATAAATATATCGTTTCCATGACAAGTAGAAAATGAGAAGCATTGCTCTGCAGCAATATCCAGATAGGTTGATACTTTGCTTAATGATTTCTGATGTCATGTATTAATCACTATGTATTTGCAGCAAAGAAATGTGTATTGATTTCTACTGCTTCTCCAATGGTTCAGTACAATGACCAATGACCAGTGTTTCACAGTAATGAAATTTGTTCTCATTACAAATTACATTCTACAACTGTTATTGTCTATGCTGATTAGCCTAATACATTACCCAAAAACATCAGACACCTTAAAGATTAGCTGTTTGTAATGTTTAAACAATGCTAATAACATTTGATTCATAGCAACGTATACTTGCGCTTCCAACCTTTAGTATTTGCTGTCCATAACATCTAATTGTAAATGCATCAATGATTTAATGTTATCATTGATATTTGTACACACGTCAGTACACACCAGAAATATGATACTTAATAGACAACTGGATTAATTGTTTCCATGTGGAATAGTTACGTACTCTTCCATGACTATGGCATTCACTGATGCACTTAAGCCAACGACAGAAGGTTAGGCATGGGTTGAGTATCAGAGGTATCTAATATAGAAGGAATTATTTGTTAATGAATAACTTGTTTGAATTGTGATAATTACAGTTAAATATACCACTTGCAATTCATTGATATTCTTTGCTTTGATACAAAGGTAATAATCCTTGCCTCATCAGGAATTACAATTGTGAGCCATTTATTTGTTATGCTGATTAACCTGATACCACACATCTTCCCTTCCTCCTCCTCATCCCCAACAAACCAAACATCTTAAAGAAATCTCAGAGAATTTAAGCTCCAGAGAACTGTAAAACTTTTCTGGTATCTATGGGGTAAGAAATTTTAACCTCAGCTGCTTTTATAGGAGTTTTGTGAGGGGTCAAAGAATTCCTAAGGAATGCCACATACTGCAGCTTACAATGCTTGCTCTCTCCTAGTCTGGTTAGTCCCATATTTGGGGGGGGGGGGGAAAGGAATTCGCTAGTCTAAATGTATAAGTGGTGGCCAGCTTCTCTGAATTCACTGAATCTTGAGAGAATTTGTGAATTCTCCATTTCCCCAATAGATTGTTTGATTCAGAGCTGCCCAGTATTGCTGGAGTAAAATTCACGAAGAAAAAACATCAAACAACTCTGGAATTCATTTGAAATTTACCATGCAGGTAAATATTATTGTCCTAGAGTTAGACCATGGATTTAGATGCCTATTTATTCTCAACCTCCAAGCAAAGAGTGTTAATTAGTACTTGCAACATAAAACTGGCTTTTAATTGAATGCAGCACTCTCAGTAAAAACAGTAATGAAGAGCTATTCTTCTAAGGTGTAAGTGTACCAGGAGCCTGGAACAACACACAAACAGATAAAAGCACTCAGCTCCATCTCTTAGATGATCACTCCAGAGCACAGCTCTCTGAAAATTCATAAGCTAGTTTGAAAAAGTCTTCCATAACCATGTGAGTAAAGCGGGGAACCTCTGCAGAAGGTTATCCTCATCATTAGCATGGGCAGCAGCCAGCTCCCAGAGGGATCTATTAGAAATTGCCAAAACAACTTAATTAATATTATTATTTTTTGCAAAATTTCAGTTGCTCACAATTGTAACATAAAATGCTGCTTAATTCCATCCACAGGGAGCCTACTGTAAGCAGAGAATGGATGAGAAGCTGCTGATTTGACTCCCTGACCATGGTTTCTTGTTCCTCACTGTGGTACTGATGTCCTTGCCAACATGGGAATGGGGAGAGATGGGAGAGAACACATCCAGCCATGGCTGCAGCTCCAAGTGCCTCGGCAGATTTCACTGTTACTGCAGCCACACAGAGCTGGGTGTACAAGGGATGCCAGGCTTTTCTATGGCAATGGTCACTTCTGAAACAGTTTCTGCTGTTATGGAGGCAAAAAATTTTTTTCCCCTTCACTAGCTTAAAAGAGGGGATGAAGGGTGTGGCTCCAGCCAATCAACAGGCCCGTGGTAGCCTGTGGGGAGATCCAACCATGCAAGGTGATACAGAGTTGGGCTGTGATAGGTCAAGAAGTGTGAGGTGTCCTTGGGAGACCAGGGCGTGAAGGCACCATTTGGCACTGTTGGGAATGCACTCTGCAAATTGGCAGAGAGATTGTGTTGTGTGCCATTACCCAGAATGCTCTTCTTCCTGGCCATTTTGCACAAGACTGCCAACCTCTCCCTCCCCTCCCAAGCCTGAAAGTTGAGTAATTTCAAATATCCCTGAGTGCTCTTGAGCCTGATTCTACAACCCATGCGCATCAGATGTGTTTCTTCATATCCCTATTCTAATGAATGTGGGCCATGCATCTGGGTTGAAAATTACAAGAGATTCTTCCACCATTGCTAGGTCACTGGGGCCGATCCAGCAGTGCTTGCAAAGGGAGCTAATGTAGAAGGGATGCCAAGATCTAGATGTGCTCAGAGGATGGTTGGAAGACACTGTGGTTAAAATGGTGAAATCCACACATGCATTGTTTACACCAGCTGGTGTTATTGTCACTGGTGGACCTGAACTTGCGCTAGATCAATACTGGGACAATTCTCATGGGGGACAAGTCTGATGGGTCTACCCATGTAAGTAGGTACTACTCACTGTGAGTGAGGGTTGCAAAATTTGGCCTTTAGAGATTGTGTGAAACTAAGTTTGTCCTCAGTGCACACCCATGGATTGTAATGAGAGCAGCCATCTTACACTTCAACTATTAAAAATATTAATTATGTTCATACATATGAAGGTTGTCCTTCTGCAAGTCCTGTGGGGCAGTGTGCACCTTCTGCTTCCTGTGCAAAGTTACTCCTCTCAGCAACCAGCAATGTGATCCCTCTGCTTCTTCCTATTCTAAATAACCAAACAAGCAGAAAATCGAAGAGACTAATATTAATATTAAAAAGGCACTTAGAGTTTTAATCAAGCTTTAGGGGGAAAAAGACATCTAACATGCCACTTTACACAGTTGATAAAATGTTTGACATTTATTGGTGTCAGTAATGAATCTTGTCTAAATTCTCCCTTTTAAAATGCCACTCCAGACACTCTGTCTGTGGGGTTTAGAAAGCACTTGTCCTACAAAGTGTTATCATGACTAAAAATATTAAACTGTAGTTCCATTCAATCATACCAGCCATATGATTTGGCTGAAATACAAATCCCCACTTCTAATGCAAGGAGAGGTCTCTCAATCTAGTATATGCAGGGAAATGGAAGAAAGAGACTGTTTTCCTGAAACTGTAATGCTTGCGGTAATGTTTGTACTTGTGCACTGCCACATAATGGGCGGATGCTGAAGGTGCATGGGATGCAATTGAATAAATATGTCTGGCTAACAGGAAGTGGCGTTGTTTGTCCAATAAGTAGTACAATGCCATTTGTTACTTCTTTGCCTTTGTTCAGATAGATTTACTCCCCTGCCCTCGTCTTTCTTTCTTTCTTTCTTTCTTTCTTTCTTCTCAAAGGGTATCAATTTCTTTTTATCCCACATGAAGATAGGCAGATAAGTTAGATAGATAATACATGGTATGTATGAAAACTCTCCAAGAAAAAACAGATGGTGCAGAATGAAACCAGATCCAGAGCACATCCTCCTCTACAGCTGCTACCCACAACACAGGCCTTTCAAAGGCACTTAAGTCAAATCTGTCTGATTGCTCTCACTCTAAACTCCTCTTCTTCCGATCAAATAAGTATGGAGAAGCCTCTTCAGCCTAATGAGAACGCTACTGGGTTATCAAAAAGTAAAAGCAGTTTCCCACTTGCCAGACCATTGGAGTAGAAAAATAAGGAACACTTTGGTTTTCTGATCCCTGATGAATCTTAAATGAAGTGTAGAAGGAACTAATTCAGCACCCACTGAAGTCAAGGAAAAGTCCCCCAAAGACTTAGAAGACAGTTGCATCAGGACTATAGCTAGAGAACCTGTAGTTTGTTAGATTTGGTTTTGTATTTGAGTCTTCAGAGGGAGTGTGATCAGGGCTTGCATGTACGCCACAAAGACACACAGAGGAGGGAGGGAAGGAGAAACAGAGGAAGAATAAGACATAGAAAAAAAATCATCTCACTTTCTCATTCTCTCTCTCATCTGCTTCTCCGTGGGAGATCTTGTCCACCATTCTGATCTTGCCATAGTGCTGAATGCTAACAGGACAAGCCTGAATTCAAACCTAGAAGTATCGGGGCAATTCCAGGTTAGCTTCCCAATACCAAACACCCCTTCTGTGGGGTCCAGTGGACCCAGTGCCCTGCTCACCCCAGCATGCTGAAGACATCTCAACCCTGTCCTCTAGCTGAAAGTTGGAAACAAATAACCTTGACTCCTCAGCTCTGCTTGCACAGAATGTGAAGCATGACCGCAGCAGATACGTTCTATTTTATCAGTAAATGGCAGTTGTCTTGTTTAAATACAGCTTATGCTCCCTGGCTCCTAAATTGCAGTTTATCTAAGGAGCATTTATGTTCCTCCTCTGGAAGGACACCGCAGAGAGAAACATATAAGCGGCTACTACCTTGGCACTGCCACTTTGTCCTGCGCTGCTCCTCAAATGGGGGGTTTAATTTTGGGGAGGATGGGGGAGAGAAATAAATTATCCTTTGAAAGTTAGCGCATTTCTCAGGTGAATGGTGTAAAACATAAGGTTTTAATAGCTTTGAAATTGAGATTCCCAGTATCAATAGGACAAGACACAGATTTATTAGGAGAAAAATCAAATATTTTGTTAGTCTGGGGACAGAAATCAGAACCATCTTAAGACACTTCTATGGTTTGAAGCTTTCTGAAATGTTTGGTAGTTACCATAGTCTCCATCTTTCTCTTATTCTTTTAGGTATTAGCTTTGGGAATGGAACACTTAACCTTTCCTTCCAGGACATGACTTGGAGTTCCTCAACTTAATGCATATATTTGGCAGTTGATTATAAAATGAAAATACTTGACACTTCTAAGTCACTTTATATCTGGTGCTCTCAAACATCCAGCAGTTAGTTAATCTAATAGAGTCCCTGCCAGGTGGTAAATATCATTTTTCCATCTGGTGGGCAGACTGGTACACAGAGAGATGTTTTGACTTGTCCTACTGGCTAGAATAGAACAGAACATAGGCAACTTGAATCCCATGTCTCTGCTCTAACCACTGAACATTGCCACCTTGTTAGCACTGTCATAATATTCAGGTTCCAGGATTTGTTTCAGGGATAAATATAAGGATATTCCTGTCATCGTTAGAAAAATCCATGACAACAGTGAAAGCAAATGAAGAAGGTAGAATAAACATCACTTATTTAGTTCAGAGGTTTCTAACCAAGTCTTGCCAGCCTTTATTCTATTAGCAACCTTTGAAAAATAAAGTTGTTACAATTAAAACACACCATCAACATTAAAGAAATAATGGAGTGAATTATTTGAAGGGGGAACGGAAATGTGACACAAATTGACACACTTTCAATCCGAAGTGTGAACAAATTATGGAGATGGCTCTCATTGCAGGAGACTCTGAGTCTGATCCCCCTTTTACTATTTAACAACCCAGCAAAACCCAATTAAAACAAAACCACGAGAGCTCTCGTTGCTTTCTGTTTATCCACAGACCAAGGATAATGCAGAGAAATGAACTGGAAATGATCTGCACAGCACCACAACAATTCATTTGCAGAACCAGCATGCTCTTTGTATCCTCAGAGAACCTGATCAACCCCTTAAGGGCATTTGGAAGTCTGGCTGGCTTCCTTCTGATTTACCCATGAGAGTCAGATCCTCCACACCAAACAAAGTGCACTAGCCTTCACCTGGGAATCAAAGCAAAGGAATGTTCTGAGGCCATTGTATGAATGGTCCAGAAGGCCACAGCCAATTAACGTAGGCTAGCAACCACACTGAGATCCCCCTGCTACCATCCCCGCGGCAAGGGGAACTGAAACAGAAGCCAAGGCAGGGGCTTTGGGTGACCAGTTTATAAACAGACCACACTGCCATAGCCAATTAATAGACTAGCAAGTTTTTACCTCACTTATTTGTTTATCTCAGCATCTGCATATCTTGATTACCACTTTAAGACGGGAATAACGAATTAGGCTGCTCTGAACTCCTAGTGCATTGCTCTAATTAGACAATTTATACACTCTCAGCCTGCGCTCAGGCAAGGGGAGTGGGGACACAGCCGGGGAGGGGAACATACTTTCTTCCATTGCTCTGTAGTTTGGTGTTGCTCACAGGCTGCGATTTTCAAAGGCTGTTCCAGCAGATGATGGCACCCAAGCTCAGCCTGCCTGAAAACAAGGGTCCTTGCCTGTTCTAGGCCCAAAGCAGGGAGCCAGGCTGAGATTGTGTCATGGTCACTGGATATCAAGGAGAACCCATCCCGCCCCCAGGCGGAAGGCAAGAAGGTGGATATGGTGATGTGCCGCCAGAGCAACGGATACACCTGAATCTAACAGCCACTCTAGTGCAGGTGAGAGCGTTATCAGTGTGGTGCCCTGCTGTCAGGGTTCATGACAGGGATCGGGATCCAGGTGTTCAGAGGTTAATTTCCATCTCCTTAGGGAAGAAGAGGCAAAATAAGTCACATGTGTAAATATCCCTGTGTGACGCTGCTTGATGTGCATGGTAGGTTGCTCCTGCTCTCCCCCAAAACAGCGCAGGCAGGAGTGACTAGCTAATACACATGAGTCCGGGTAGAGTCTGCAAAATCTAGCCACAATAACCATAAGCTGCAGCCCCAGGTGTGTGTGTGTGTGTCTCACTCACACACACACATGTCCATTGTGTTCACACACTATGTGTGCTTTTTATTTCTGCACCTTGCATTGCCCACCCTGGGGTACATGCACACCCCACTCACTATGCCCAGCATGGGTGGTATGGGGAAGACTCAGCCTCCCTTGTGAATAGGGATTCTATGCAGTGAGTTGCCCTCCTTACCCTGGCCTCACAGAAGACATGGCAGCAGCAATAAAACGGATGATAGTGGTGTCTCTTTGGCTCCCCGGAAAGGGTGTCGGTGACCCAGGTTGGGACAGAGAGGCGTGACTGCTGTTGGTCACATGCCCAGCTCATCATACGGTGTCTAGCACAATGGGGCCTTGAGATGCCATTGCACTACATGTTTGTTAATTAATAATGATTATAATCTCAGCCAAAGGAAGATGGCTTAAATCCAGTCCTAACCCTGAGAAGCAAAGGGGAATCCCAGACTTCAACAGAACCTCCAGGTCAGTTCTGTTTGCTGGGGGAGTTTTTTCTCCAGCATTTTGGTGAATATCTGCTTCCCCTGCCTGGAGTATCAGCATACGTGCCCCACTTAGCAGTCCAGCTGTTGAAGTCCCTCTCCAATAAGTCATGACAACATATGCCTGGAAAGTTAATATAGACAAACTGAGAAATAGTTTAGAGAGAGGGAGGGGAGTGGAAAAAAGCCTACGACGCAACGGGAAGAGATTTTGCTTTACATCAAATAAGAAAAAGAGGACGCTAAGGAGATCTTCTCCCCCTGACATGCACTAGAATTATTGATGACTTGTTACTAACTGGGATGAGCATGCAACAATCATTCCTCATTTCCTATACAGAGATCATTACCATCCCTGGGGGACGGGGACATGAAAAGTGAGTCTTTGAGACCCTGTAAGTAAGTTTAACTATTCATAGGAATTGAGAAAAAATTCTCTGGCTGAAGCAGCTTCAGATGGGGAATGATGATGACACAGGGACCAGCTGACTGTATCTGGGATGCTTAGCCAGGATTAACATGCGATGAGCACCTGGACTAGAGAGATCCATGGCTATGCAGTGCCACCATAATGACTCCCCTGCTCATCTACTTCCAGGCTGTCAGAACAAGGGTCCTGATCGGGGCATCCCCACATCCCGCTTGAGCCAGTGGCCCACATAGTTTAATGAATATATAGCCCTAACGAGAATTTACACCTGCACCATTTCCCCAAGGCGTTCATTACTGGGTGAGTATGTATGATATCATTTCAGCGACAGGGAAGAGAAAACAAAGAAGGCATTGTGTATATTCCCACCCTGATGCACATCAGTTCTCCTTGCACCATGGTGACATGATGAGAACATATCCCTAGGAAGCCTGGAGGGGCTTTAAGTTTATGTAGTGAGATAAACACAGCTGCAGCCCAGCTGACTGTGAAGTTCTGAATTCCTAGCAGACAGCAGCGCAATAAAGTCTTTCATTTCTATAGCGTGCCAAGTGTGGAATGAAAGCACTAATGAACGCCGTGTGTTCACAAAGAGACACAGGAGGACAAAGGAGTGCTGGGCAGTTTGCAAGCTGTATCCCTCACCTCTACCATGCTGTCTGCATCTGGGAAAGGAGACTTTGTGCCTTTCATTGTGTCCCTTTTTAGAAGCTTACTGGGCCAGGGATCCTATGCTGGGCCCAGAACTCACCCAGACCTCTGCTCTGCAGTGTCTGGGTGTTTCCGGAAGCTGAGCCCCTGACAGTCCATCTGCCCTTTGGCAGACACAAACATAAGCACAGACAAGTCTTCCAGGAGACGTGGTAAAGTTCTCTTCCCTCAGACAGCTTTTCCAAAGCTGTGGACCCAGCTAGGCCAACTGGCCAGGGTAAAGGGTACAGGCCTATGACAAGGGGATCTGCAACAGGTCCTCCCTTCCCTTGGGTAGGAGTCACCGGGCAGTGCTTGGCTGAGAAGTTCTTGCCTCTAGCCGGGATCTGCGGACTGGAGACCTGCTCTCTTCTTGAGCGGCTCTACCACCAGCTGAGATGGGCTTCTCCCTCCGAAGCCTCCCTCCAGTTCTGATCTCGCTCACAGGTGCGCCCTGAGCCCACATTGGCTCCTTAACCTGGCATTGCCCAGTGTAGGATTGTATATCCAGAATGTTCTTCTCAGCCTGCAGGACAATCCCCCCAAGGAGTTAGCAGTGGTTCAGAACCTGCTCTCCCCTTAGGCCAAAGCTTTCATTCAGGACGCTGGACAGATATTTGGGAGTCCAGGGCTTTGTTTTGCTCTGAGACAACACTCTTGCAGAGACCCCGAGAGATGGCATTTGGCAAGACCATTTCTCATTCGACTGCAGACTGGAGTCATACATGCAGGATTCTGATAGGAGACATCAATGATTTATACACTGAATTATGCCTTCCACACACACTTCTTTTATGTATGGAAATGTCACATTGCTTTAACTATTACACCGAACTTCTGTCCTCCAATAAATGGCTAATTTCCTTCCAAGGATAAAGTAGTTACATTATTTTTGGCTGACCAATTTAGCTTGGGGCACTCTAATTTTTTCCTATCTACTCCGAGGACACATACTTCACCATGATTGCCTCAGAGCAATGACAGAACAGGCACATTTCTAATGACTGGCATAGTCTGTACAAAATACATTAACTATATTAAGTCTGGCACTGGCTGGAGCTACTTGCAATGCTGCACATGGGAACATATTCCATCCTTGCAGCTCCTTTCCTGGAGCAGCTGCTTTGCTTTGCGATCTCACTCGGCTAAGATTATTCCCCGTCCCCCAACTGAGGTTGGGTAGAGAGCACCAATATTTTGAGGCAATGCCCTGAAATCCACTGTAACGTGGAGAAGCATGTGCGGGTTGCAGATGAAGGCCAGTGTCAGACCTCACTGCGATTTGACAGCATCAGACCAGCTGAGAGCTCACTGTGGATCTTAAGAACTATTTACAAATGTACAGGATGGAAACAAGGGGCAGATGCAACCCTGGAATCTAGTAGGTGAGAGGATATTGGGTAAGGGAGGGAACTTAAACAAGCTAAACAGAAAATGTCAATGTGGCCAAACATGACAGTTTACTAAATAATATCTCATCTGTCTAATGGCCCAGACCCTGAAGTTGTGATTCAGTTTGTATTCAGGCTGAAGCCAATGTGGTAGGACTTAGGAGCACAACTCCTGATGAGACGTCTGCTACATCACTGAGATTCTCACGACACTTCCAGCCCATTCCAACAGAAGTTGGCCCAGTAAAAGATATTTCCTCAACCACCATCTCTCTAAATTCCAGCCCATAGCCGTCGTGCCCAAGAAAGGGGGTGAATAAGATGCTCAGGTTTGGGGCAAATAGAAACACTATTCCTGTAGTACTTTCCCTCTGTAGGGAAATCGAGAGGGCTTCTACAAGCTCACTTAACACAGCAATTATTTCACCCACCACTGACCGGCAGTCTCCTTTGGGGTGAGTTGGCACAGCTCACAGGAGTTTGATTCTGAACGCGAGGGAGAATGATATTGCCAACGGAGAGTGGAGGAAGACATTAGCTCCACAGAATGTAATTACCCAAGTGGGAAACTGGCCAACTCGCTGGCGATAACATGCCAACTGGTTCTGAAAGCACAGTGGGATAATTAATGACCACAAGAGATTTGCATCCTAAACAGTATAGGCCAGATTCACCTGGTATTCCACCCCACAAGTCTGCAGGCCCTGGATGGCAGTATGTCTGGCTACAGTAGGGCACAGCAATGCATGTCACTCACACCCCCACACATCCAGGGGCCCAGAGCCAGCCAGGCCCCTGACAAAGTAGCTGGGGCCGCTCAAGAGTTATACAGGGAGTTGCTCCAATATGTGGTACAATCTCTACCCAATTCAGTAAGCCTCATCTGTAGAGTGACCATATTTCCCTATGCTGAATATGGGACACCTGATATAATTACTTATGTTCAAGTGAATTCAGCAGCAATCCGTCAGAACTAGGCAGTAAAAACATTCAAATTAACATCAAGTTGACTGAGCCCCTATAAAGAAATACTTTGCAGTTGGGTTCTTTTGATTTCCCTTCTTATCTTTAAGGCTTTAGGGTTCACACGGGGAGTGATGAGACACATACACTCCTGTACACGTTTCTCAGTGATGTGGGTGTGTGTGGGGGGGTGATCGACTGACCTGACCCTCCCTGCCTGGCACTCTCTGCCCTTCATGCCTGGATGGAGGTTTAGTACCTACCTGTGCACTCTGGGCATTACAGCCAGAGGCAGATGTTGTGAAGGAGCCGTGCTCCCTCCGGCTGAGTTCTAAGCAGATTGAAAGACATACACAGGAAGAGCAGCGTATCTAAGCCCAAGGCTAGTAGGATGCCTGAGTACCAACAGGCTCGAAAGTGCACAGTGGACTGATACAACTGATCATGTCAGATTAATTCATGCTCAGAATGAGTCCCATCCAGCATTAGTTCTCAGCCCACACACAGATTGTGATCTCACTGTTTTCATTAAAAAAATGCAGTGAGATAACACCATGACTGTGCCATTAACATGGGTTACCGCTGCCATTTAGATGTGAAAATGGCACTTTGTTCTTCGGAAATGAACCTGAGGGAAAGTCCTTTATAAGAAGGGATTGCTCTCTAGGGAATACCAAGGACTTCATTGACCATGGCTTGAATAAAGCTTTATCTGTGAAGTTTTGTTCAAAATTAAACTTCAGACATTGGCTAAAATTATGGGAACACTGTGAACATGGGTTTATTAACTATTGCATTTTTCCTCTGAGAAAAGCCAAAGTACAGATAGGACAGGAGATAGCAGACACTTTAAATGTAATAAATAAATCAATGGAGCTGATAAAAATAAAGAATGAAATATAATTCAGCCATCTAGTGACAGATCCCATCTTCGGTTTGATATATAATCTGGTGAAACTGTCATTGCTTCAGGAAATTAAAGGATGAGCCCATTAGTAAGGACATTTAAAGATGTTCATATTAAGATTATGACTTTTCAGATTCATCCAGTATATGGGATCTTGTTCTGTACTAAAATAACTTTTCCTGGTCCCCAGTTAGTCACACAACAGGAGAAATTCTGTGACTCTGAAGTATACTATAGGAAACAATGACACAGAACAACTTCAGCTGAACTATATGCATGTGAATGGTTACAGTATTTCTCTGGGTTGTTTAACTGGAGAAAAGAAGCTTTCCAGGCACATAGATTTCTTCTTGCCCTCTTTCCAAGAGACACCCAACTTTTCCTCATCCTTTTCTCAAACAGAAGCTTACAAACCTCCAGCTTCATTTGCCAGGGATGACCAGAATGCATGGATGGATACTAAAGCAGTGATCACAACAACAAAAAAAGACTATTGAGTCTACCCTTCCCATTAAAAGCAACACTTAGAACAAGTTAAAATACCTTTTGACACATCCCTTCCCTTCTTTCTCTCATCTCCCCACTCCCCCACTCCATCCTTCCCTCGCTCTAGTTCAGCAGGGCTCACCACCCCAGGGTAACCCTCATATATGGTGATCACCTTCCCTACATAGGAATAATCCAAGCCCCAGCAGCACCTCCTCCCACAAATCACATGGCAGCTATTCTGGGGAGAAGAACTATGCTGAGGACTAGGGGAAAAGGGGCAGAGAATTTAGTAGGGAGAAAGGAGTTTCAAGAGGGGCCAGGAGAGGGTGGAAGGAAGAGAGGATTCAAAGGGATTAACCTCCTAAGGCAAGCAACCTCCTCCCCTGCTTCTGAAGCAGTAAAAGCTATTTTATGGCTTCTATTACCAACAGACCTGCTTTTTAATTCCCCTTGTGCATTCCTCCACCTCCATCAAGGAAATGGCTGGTGGAGCTATCTAGCTATACATCCACGGTCACTTGAATTATTGTTTTGGCCACCTGCACGTCTTCTCATTTGCAAAAGATTCTCATACAGATATTGCTGCTAGATCTCTTCTGGCTAGACCACAGCTAATTCTTTTTTTCTCCTCTAATTTCTTGCTGTTTAAAAACAAATGCAAATTAAGATGAAGAAACGAAAAAAAGAAATTTCAGAATTCTCCACTAATGCAAAGCCACAGTAAAGAAAATAAGTGCATAAAAGTCAGGAAATGTTTTTTTGTTGGACCATCTTCTGTCGGTGAGACAGACAAGCTTTCGAGCTAACAGAGCTCTGTGTCTCTCTCACCAACAGAAGTTGGTTCAATAAAAGATATTACCTCACCCACCTTGTCTCTCCAATATCTTGGGACCAACGCAGCTATAACATTGCATACAACATTTAGGTTGTCATAGTAACATAAATAATAGTCCCAAAGCTAAGGAGTATGTGCAAGGGGGAGGTGAATTGATGTTACGATGAGAACTTTAATTTTTGTATTACATGATTCTTTAATTCCTCACCTGGATGTTATGTTAACACAGGCTTTTTGATACCCACAGGTATGCGTTGGATATTTATTTAACTTTCTAAGGCATTAGAAATAATCACTCTGGTTTCTTTTAGTTTCAGCTATGAAAACAAACATAATTGCTGGCAACACAGAACTGGAGGAAATATACAAAAATCTAATAAACACAAAACCCTGAAGTGCCACCCTGTTGAGAACAGAAAGGAGAAATGCAGGCAAAAACGAGATTGGAATTGGGGGTGGGAGGGAAGATACGGAAGAGGGGGGCGAGGAATGGCCCTAAAGAAGGGTAAGATCTCCAGTCCTGGCATGTTGAAAAACTGATGGATAATTGTAATTAGCTTTCCGAATTTTTAATTATAGGAGGGGTATAAATAATCACAAAGCACAGCTTCACTAATGAGAGTCCTTGTGCTAAGAAACACAGGGATGCATTTATTAGGGAGACTTTGAAAGCTCTGCCGTTAATTAGGTGTCTCACTGCCAGCAGGGTTTCAAGAGAAGGAGAAACATTTGTACATTTAAATCAGGCTCATTCTGAGAGGTATCCAATATCAATTATGGGATAGCAGGGTGCTAAAATAAAAGCATTTTGTAGTTAGTGAATAGATCTGGAAGGCATTGCCTTGCTCTTCTGGTGTGTTTCATGGGTGTTTATTTTTGGACCATGCACCACTGAAAGACTTGACTTCTATTCTGCCTAGGAAATGTCAGATGAAAGTAAGTTACATTTTCCTCTGGACTCCATTGGGAAGGCCTTTGCTCACAGGCAAATCTACTGGGAAGGATGGGTTCTGTGTAGTGCTAATATCATTAGAGGAGGGAGGAGGCTTATTGAGTTTAATTAGGATGTAGGAAGTGAGACCTGTGGTCCCATGGCTAGAGGTAGGGACGTGGAGCCAAGATTTCCAGGTGCTCTGCCACACTGCAGTGGACTTGGCCACCTCAGGTTTGCCATCCATAAAATGTGTATAAGAATACCTGTCAGTCTTGCTTCATCGGATAAACGGGTTAGTCTCTAAGGTGCTACAAAGTCTTCCTTGTTTTATTTACGGATACAGACTAACACGGCTGCTAAACTTAGACCCGTCAGTCTTGGCGGAACTAATTGCATGCATTGACCGGTGTGGTACGGGTTGCAAAGCTTGCAGCCAGTCCCTTCTCTGGCTTGTTCACAGGCCCGCTTAAAATTTTTTGAATTTTGAAATTTCAGTGAACAAAAAAGGGGAAATATTTCCCCGTTTCCCTTGGACTATTTCAGACCGGCCCAGAGTGCCAGAGCTCTGGCCAGGTGCACTGGGGGAAGCTTCCAAAGCCAGGATGATTAATCAAAATTTTAGCTCCAAAGAGCTGCTTTGAATGGGGACAGATGAACTTCCAAAGCTTCTGAGACTCATTTCTGATATGCAGCCATATGTTTGGATGATCTGAACCTTCTGAGGCTGAAGATTTGGGCTGGATATCTCACTACAAGAAGTTTTCATGCAAGATTTGTGGTACTTTGTGATTCCTGCTGAACTGGAAAGACCACAGAAATGTCCTCTCTTACATCATTTCAACCATCCTCCTTCAGATCAAGGTTAAGACAGAAATAGCCAGACACAGTTAAATAAGTAGAGGGGAAACAAAATTATCTACATTTTGTCCAAATATTGAGCTAGCATCTCTTAGAGTTTTGAGCTAAAGTTTCAGGATTCTACTGTTTACCTAACTGGGAAAGTTATTCAACAACAAACCAGTTTGACACATCTACTGCTAGTAGTTAATTTATTTTTCTTTTTGGTGGTAATCAGGCATACAAGAAGGTTACAGAGGAGTGGGGAGGGGAGGAATCCTTTTAAAAGCAGTTCTCTTTAAATTTGCAGCTTTTCCCTCACACACAAATCCTGACTACAACGTCCTCGTTTTGGGGTGCTCTGTTTCCTTCAATGTCTCCCCCAACTTTTGAATCCTCAGGCAATATCAGAATACATCGCACAAAGACAAAACCACATGCTCACACTGCCACTCCCCATATCCTTCATGCTGTGCAGATAAAGAGAGGGCTTCTTTCTCTGGGGCTGTCAATCTGGCACCTTTCATGAGCACTAAATTCATACATATAAACAAACATAAAGCTCAGATATACACAACATTTCATGTGCCGGTCTCTCTCCAGAGAAATTAAATATACCAGGGCAGAAGACTCCCCGGCAAAGGCTCTGAACATCTATAAGAAAGCAAGGCTTAGCTCAGTGTTAGCAGCAAAGCTCATAGAACAGCAATATCCTTTTCATGCTCCCCTGCTAAGACCCAGAGGTCACATTTAAAAACACTTTCTTAAAGACATGCTTTCCCCCCAATATTTTTAAGCCCTGCCACAGCAGTTTACAGGAGTAATTATATTTAGTCTGTATTTGGCTAAAACTAATGAAGCAATGATAAACAACTCAGCATTTCTCCTCTGTTGAATAATGAATATTAATTAGGCTGTCAAAAAAGAACCTGTGCTCATTACAGAACACCATATCTGCATGTAGAAACGTGGGAGGGCCCTGGCGGGTTCAACTGAAAGGAGGATCGCCATACCAAATGGGGGTTTCCCTTGGCACTGGTTAGAGCAGTCGCATGATCCATTCATACGAAACTAAAGATGGAATGAAAGGAAAGATGTGCTTGGTCCAACAGTCCTCATTTTGAGCAGACTATTTTACGATGTCTACTTTTGGGGCATGTCCTACTTACCTAAGCAGTGATCATAAGTATTAATAAAATATTGCGTTACCTGATACATTCAAATAAATTCCTATAGGAAAATTCTACATCATACCAGCACTTACCCCTTCAAAAGGAAGAGTGTACATCATTCCACAACTCAGACTCACACTGAGTTACTTCCATTAGTAGACAGATTAAAGATGAAAAATCAGGTCTGGATTTTCACCGTTGGGGTCAGAACTAGATAATTTTCAGTTTTTTCCGGTGCTACAGTTTACAAAGTTTCTGTAGTGAAAAGCAACCTTGGTTTTTGAGTGTTTTATTCTCATATAATGAAGTCCAGGTGCTGAGTCTATGCATGACTCTCCTTGGCAATAAGAATCCAACTGTTGGTAGAAAGAAATCACCTACGATTCAGATGTCGTCATGGTCAGAAAATAAATTCTCTGTTACTCAGCAAAACAAAATGAAGGATTTCTTTTCAAGGTGTACCGTCCAAAATACAGAATATGTATAAGCAGTCAACACAGAGAGATCCTTACTGAAATTAGCTCATTCTTTTCTATATAAAATTAAACTCTAGGACGTGTTCTGTACCAACAACAAGCATATCGGACTGTCTCCGGAACAAGGAGCAGTATCTGCTTCATGATGAGCAATAACTTTAATAGCAGAATTCTTTGCCAATGTGTCAAATGTGTGACTGGAACTAAACCTTCAAGGTACTGCAGGAAATATCCACCTAATCAGTGGAATACTCATACTGTGCTGATAAATCAGGATGTATTTAGAGAAGAATCATTTTACAGGGACTTTAGAGGGAGTGTGAGACCCAGTGAAACAAACATGAAAGGATAAAATCACTAGCATTCCCTGTCTCTCATATATGACAGCTGTCACAGGAACATACACTTGAAGGTGCTGTACAGCAGTATTAATAATGACTGTAATCTTTAGAAGATGATCCACAATCTGCCATACTCATCTTCCTTAAGAACCTCATACAAGCACCATGCGTAGAAAATCTCACTTTTCCATTGCTCCCACCAGCTCCCGCACACACCCTCCTGTCCAACCCTCGTGTTCATTCTCGCCTCCATCTCTTCTCCGCCCTTCAAATCAAAGCCAAATCCCCACTAATTCCTGCCAATTTCTCCTCTGCACCATTGTCAAAAACAATCCAGTCCTCTCCATTCTCACCACTAAAACCTTCCTCCAGCAGCTGATCATCTGAATCTAAAATCAATGAATCTTCCCTCGGTACTGTAGCCTTCTCCTTTCTGGCTTCTCTGAGAAAGAGAAATACAATCACTGTAGGAGCAAAGAGATTGCGCTGGGTGAAAGAGAATAGTCTTCTGAGTTTGCAGAACAACAGCCTGATCCAAAGCCCACTAAAGTCAATGGAAAGATGACCAGTGACTTGGATCTGGCCTTAATATCTCTTAAATTAGCTGAAGAAATAAAAGAACAAAGGTAAAGCAAGGCACCCTTCAATCACACATCTCAGCGGGTAACTTTGTGCTATCCAGTATTAAGAAGGGTTCTGCTGCCTGCCAAATAAAGTCACAAGAGATGGACCAGGAAGGCTCCTTTTAATTTTGGCTGTTAGCTGTTCACACAGCTCTTGCCTTAATAGAGCTGCGGCGATCCATTTTCACAGAGTTAAACACAATATTAATACAAGATCCTGGACTTCCTGAGGCTGATTATACTCTGCTTTTCATGTTTTACACTGATGTAGCCTAAAGGGAATAGACTCTGTACAGGCATAAGTACAATCAGGCAAGAGAATAATAGAATGAACTTGTTGGAAGCCTGGGACCATCCGAAAGCCTTGCTCGTGATTACAGTGATTTCCAGTGTAAGTTCCTTGCATTAAATGGACTGTTACAGATAAATTTCACAAGCACAGAGCTGCATCTCCTTTTGTAGAGTTTACAGATAATGAACTTTTGTCCCATTTGAATACAACGAAATTGGATGCAGTGGAGCAGGGATGGGCAGCAGCACACAATTCTAATGATTGCTTTGAGGTAAAATACAGGCCTAAGACAACAAACTCCAGCACAGACGTGCTCTCAAGATAACCACTTGCGGGAGAAGAAGCAGTAATTGTTCTGGTCCAGGAGCCAGCCCTTCTCTCACAACCAGATATTCCAGGAGGAAAAAGAAGCAACAAACCTCTACCCACAAGTCTGTTAAAGAACAGCAGGCAACAGTCCCTTGCTACAGGCCTCCACGTAAATGAATGCACTGGTTTCATGAGGAGTTAGTTTGTGCACAGGAGCACACCTAATGGAAAAATGTGTCTTGTGGTATTACAGGCTATTGAAAGTAGCTATCAGCCTTGGAGTAAACAAAACAAAAACAACAAAACCACATTACTGTTGTTAAGATGGTGCATAAAACACTGTATATGTTACACCAATATTATTGTGTAGGGAATAGAGTTAACCTAGCATAGTTCCTATTTTTAAGAAAGGAAAAAAATGTGATTCGGGTAACTTTAGGCCTGTTAGTTTGCAAGGTCTTGGGGAAAAAAGTGAAGGAGAAAGTAGTTAAGGACATTAAAATCAATGGTAAATGGGACAAAATACAACATGGTTTTACAAAAGGTAGATTGTGCCAAACCAACCTGATCTCCTTCTTTGAGAAACTAACAGATTTTTTAGACAAAGGAAACACAGTGGATCTAATTTACCTAGATTTCAGTAAGGTGTTTGATACAGTGCCACATAGGGAATTATTAGTTAAATTGGAAAATATGGGGATCAATATGAAAATTGAAAGGTGGATAAGGAACTGGTTAAAGGAGAGACAACAGCAGGTCATACTGAAAGGCGAACTGTCAGGCTGGAGAGAGGTTACCAGTGGAGTTCCTCAGGGATCGGTTTTGGGACCAATCTTATTTAATCTTTTTATTACTGACCTTGGCACAAAAAGTGGGAATGTGCTAATAAAGTTTGCAGATGACATAAAACTGGGAGGTGTTGCCAATTCAAAGAAGGACTGGGATATCCTACAGGAAGATCTGGATGACTCTGTACCCTGGAGTAATAGGAATAGGATGAAATGTAATAGTGAGAAGTGTAAGGTCATGCATTTAGGGATTAATAACAAGAATGTTAGTTGTAAGCTGGGGACACATCAATTGGAAGTAACAGAGGAGGAGAAGGACCTTGAAGTACTGGTTGACTGCAGGATGACTATGAGCCACCAATGTGATATGGTTGTGAAAAAAGCTAATGCGGCTTTGGGATGCATCAGGCGAGGTATTTCCAGTAGAGATAAGGAGGTATTATTGTCATTATACAAGGCACTGGTGAGACCTCATCTGGACTACTGTATGCAGTTCTGGTCTCCCATGCTTAAGAAGGATGACTTCAAACTGGAACAGGTACAGAGAAGGGCTACTAGGATGATCCCAGGAATGGAAAACCTGCCTTATGAAAGGAGACTCAAGGAGTTTGGCTTGTTTAGCCTAACCAAAAGAAGGCTAAGGAGGGATATGATTGCTTTCTATAAATATATCAGAGGGATAAATACCATGGAGGGAGAGGAATTATTTAAGATCAGTACTAATGTGAACACAAGAACAAATGGATATAAACTGGCCATCAGGAAGTTAAGACTTGAAATTAGGTGAAAGTTTCTAACTATCAGAGGAGTGAAGTTCTGGAACAGCCTTCCAAGGGAAGCAGTGGGGGCAAAAAACCTCGCTGGCTTCAATATTAAGCTTGATAAATTTATGGAGGAGATGGTGTGATGGGATAATATAATTTGGACAATTACTTGATCCTTGACTATTTGTGGTAGATGGGTCCAGTGGCCTGTGCTGGGATGTTGGATGGGATGGGATCTGAGTTACTACAGAGAATTCTTTCCTGGGTGTCTGGCTGATGAGTCTTGCCCACATGCTCAGGGTTCAGCTGATCGCCATATTTGGAGTTAGGAAGGAATTTTCCTCCAGGGCAGATTGGCAGAGGCCCTGGAGGTTTTTCACCTTCATCTGTAGGACACATCGGAAAGCACATCCTATTGGTGAGATGCAGAAAAGGTGCCTTTCTGTCTAATGTTATGGGAAGGGATTTCTAGGCTTGTATTTCTTCCTTTCTCTCTTTCTAACTTTACATCCAAAGTTGGGATTTGCTGTGTTCTGATGCCCACATAAAAAATCCATTGTCCTATGGCTGCCCATAAACAGCTTTTCACCAGCTTTTTTAGTGTATCCACATGTATAGAAATAAGACCTAACAGGTCATCTGATTTCCCCTGCTTGCAGGATGCATGACTGTCCTTGCTAAATATTTCAGAATAGCTTCATTAGCCTAGTTTTAAATATCTGCAGTGAGCAAGTGTCCACAACCAACCATAGAAAACTTGGAGAAGTGTTGTTGATTGGTTAGAGCAGAGGACTGGGATTCAGGACTTCTTGGTTCTAATTCCTAGATCTTCCATTCCTTTGGTGTATGAGGTTGAGCTAGTCATTGGGTATCCTCTTTGCAATTCAGTTTATTTATCTATAAAATGGGTATAATTCCCACTGGAAGAGTACATATGGAGACTCTTCATCAACTAGAGAGTCTAAAGTCCTTTCAGTCCCTTGGCAATGTCCAAAGAGGGCACAATATAATTATGACACATTGTAACATTTTTTTTTTTACCAAATAGCACTTAGCAGATGAAATTTACACTTAGGAAAGGACAGGAATTGATTTCAGCTTCAGAGCTGCAGAGCGAACGGAGTGCTGATATATTTACATTTCAGACACAGTAGTGAGCATTAAAATATAAATCCCCATGGGGTGCCTGCTCTACACATCTCTGGGCAGAATTTACTGTGACGTAACAATGAAAAATGATGCATATGAAGCCCAGACAATTGCCTATTAGATCTTATGAAAGATATCAAAATGTTACCTGCATTCTGCTAAGCTATAAATTATTTACCTGCGGTGCTAGATTGAATACAGCTGTAAATAACATCTGCATCACAGTGGAGCCCAGTTCGAGGAGCAACCAACACTGACAAAAGAAAGGCTGAGGGTGCTGAGCTGAAAGCCTTGACTAAAGCAAGCTGAAGCCCTCAGTAAGGAGACAGCAAGTTTTTTTGGCAACCATTCAGCAAAACAATGTTTCAGTGAAACTCATAAATAACTGAAAGGAATAAAATTGTTACAGTGACTAAATGTTCAATGTGCCAGAAAGCGAGCTGTAGCAAAGCTGTTTAATTCTTCTCTACTCTTTCAGGAGAAGAAAAATATTTCATTGCTTTGATTTATTTACTGACTTCTAAGTCAAATAAAACTGGCTGGCTGAAGGTGTGTGTTGGGATCTCGGTGTATGTTTATAGATAGAATAGAATAGGTAAAATCCAGGCCCTGCTGACTAGGACCAGGATTTTACACAGTGCATTTGTTTATATAGTCAGTAATAATATTTAGTTCTTATACAATCCTCAAAGTACTTTAGACAATTTTGTAAATATCATTATTCCCCATTTTATAGATGGACAAACTGAGACACTGAGAATTTGAAGGGCCTCACACAGTGACTGAGAATAGAACCCAGGTCAGATATCTCTATATTTGAGAAAGATTTCATGAGATGAGATCAAATTAGATCAGGGCAGGTGGGAAATGCTTGAATATGTGTTTAAATATGGTACAAAATGGTCAATATTTAGGAAAAATTTTGCTCTAGAAAATATATACTGTAGGTCTTCCCTTCCCCAGCCAAAGTAATTTTTTTGATTGCCATGCATCACCCATTTATCGTAATTCCCAATTAATACGCAACAAACATCGGAGTGAAAACAAACAGCAGCTGATACGCAAGTGTATAGCTGGCAGGAGCACTCTTTGAAATGTCAGGCAAATGCAATTGATCAAGGAATCATTGCGGTATCCTGGGTTTGGAATGCTCAGTTCCAGATTAGGCCTCGTTCCATTAAAAAAAAAATACACATAAGTGAAGCTTTCAAATGAGAGCTAAGGCCTCAAACCCCATTAACTTTTAATAGGGGTTAGGTGGCTAAGTAGCAGCCACTTGTGCCTTTGGGAATCTTCCCCAGAATGCTGAAGCAGATGGATTGCCAAAGAGAGGAGAGGAGATGAGTTGAGGATGTGGTGCACAGGGAAGCCAGGATCTGCGCATTTAACATGCACATGAGGATGAATTTTCAACCTGTGACTGTCACACGCCCACTGGGGGCAGAGGAGGGGGCAAGTTGAGGAGGGGGAAGTTCAGCAATCAGAAGCCAGACCGAAAAAAAGTGATTAGTTGTTGCTGGGGGAGGGGAGAGAAGGGTAGAGGGTTAATCTCATGGCTCTGGAGGTTCGGATTCGTGATGTGTGAACTCTTGGGCTGGCGTTGATAGTGACCCAGTAGGGCCCATTGCAAAGTACGCAGCTCCCTCGAGAGCACAGAACCAAAGGAACCTCATGCAGCTTCTCAGAAACATTGCTGGGAATGAGGAAATCTGAGGGGCCTACACTGAGCAGCCCTTCGGTTTGGAAGCCAACCCTACCTTTTTCAGCCTTCTGTGTTGCACATACATTGGGAGACACACACACTCCTCTCCAGTCCATGGGGTCACAGTTCCCTTAGGCATCACGCTGCCCCAGAGCTCTCATTTGTATGATCTCCTCTTTGTCTTTAAATGTCTGGAAATTTAGGTGGGGGTGCACGGAGGTTTCTGCAGCATGAATTATTTTTTACACTAGTTTTGCTGTTGCAATTGCTTGTCAGGTTAATTTCTTTGAAGTGCAGGGATGAAATTTCAGTCAGAGTGCTCTGATCTTCTGAGTTAACTGCACTTAAACTGAGAGATGTTGCTGTATTACAGCAATCTATGGCACGCGTACCAAAGGCAGCGTGTGAGCTGATTTTCAGGTCCTGGCCACCGGTCTGGGGGGGCTCTGCATTTTAATTTAATTTTAAATGAAGCTTCTTAAACACTTAAAAACCCTTATTTACTTTACATACAGGAGGCTGGGGGAGAGAGGGATTAGATACATTGGGCCAGACCCCTGGCTGTTGTAAATCACCATAGCTCCATTGACTTCCTTGGACATCTGGCTCAGACTGACAATTAAAAAAACCCTCAATTAACCCTAACTCATTCTTTATTGATTGGCCAACATTCCACAAGGAGAATGGATGCCTGGCTGATCCAATATATATATACTGAGCTTTTCTCTTGGGTGTGATCTGGGATGAAATGGACACAGCACTGAGGTACATGGCAGGAATCTCATCTAGCAGGGCCAGTTGGACAGGAAGTCCAAGTCACTAGCTCAGCAGCAGCTGTTCTGTTTTGTGGGGACTCGCCGATGTGTGAGAGCTGCTGGTGGGGCTGAACTGCAGAGCGATCATGAAGGAAGACCCCGTTGCTTGCAAAAAAAAGGGCACATCTGTGCTATATGTGGAAATGCCAAGATGCAAACAACTACAAGATGGGCTGGGATGCCCTGGAGTATCACGGGAAGCAAAGTGAACCTTCCCGTGCAAGGAGAAGAGAGAGGCTGTTTCATTAGTAAGGGTTCTCCAAGAAACAGGAAGATGAAGGTAAACGGGCCTTTATCCTAGCAAAATAATTATCCTTTGCCTGCCCCTTCCATCTGATGCTCTCATAAAGCTTTAAAAACGTTACTGGATTAAGCTTCCTAACACCCTGTCAAATAGATATCACTATCCCTGTATTACAAGAGGAAAATCAGAGAAGTGCTGTGACACTTCAAGATCACACAGTAAGGTACTAACAGAGCTAGAATTAGAACTCAGGAGTCCAATCTCCCAGTGATGTGCTCTAACCACTAGACAAAACAGAGAAGGGGATACAGAACACGCACTAAACAGTGAGGTCCTATGTGCCTGAAATGTAAACTGCTACCACAATGTTTTAGGTACAGTGTGATGTACATCCCTTACCTATCATACTGTGAATCAGCTTCTTTGCTGTAATAATAGTGGGGCTGTTTTGAAATCACAAATTCACACACACAGGTTGAAAATATCAAAAGACATGGGGCTATGTGAGTCTTTCCTCCCTGGCAAACTCATAACAGCAGCTTTTATTAACATAGCACTAGTCATTTTCACCTCTACTAAAAGCGTGTACATTAATCCTCAGAAACACACAGGCCCACCACTAGCTTGTTATGCTTCATAAAAAATTTAATGGAAAATAAAATGCACTGTTGTGTGTAGATCAATATTGTTATTCTCTTTTGGCAAACTATGAAATATATTGTTTTCATAATAAAAAAACAAACCCATAATGCCAACATATTGGTATTGACTGCAGAGCGGGGAGACTAAGGACTGAAAAGAAGTATTTAATATTCTCCCTGCATGCGTGTTCTCACAATCATCCAGGGTAGCATGATGTAATTCACCTAGCACTATTTAAAGACATAGATCAGAACAATGCGGAGATTTCAGCTGATAAAGAAGACTTACAAACAGAGACAGATTTTCAAAAGAGCTCAGTTCCCAGAAAGTCCAGATTTTTTTTCAATACTGCTTGGCATGCGGCATGCTGACTTCCTTTGAAAATGTGGCCATGCTTATTTTCACACCAAAGGTACCATTTTCAGAATGCCTCCGTGATTTAAGCTCTTTTGAAATGTTGACCTGAATGGGTCTTTTGCTATTTGACAAACCTTTAAAGGAGCCTAATTTTCAGAAGTGCTGAGCACACCCACCCTCTCAGACTTCAGCTTTCCGGGGTCCCAAATTAAGCACCCAAAGACTGAGGCACCCCAAATCACTAGGTTTTTAAAAAATGTTTTCCAATGCCATTTTTTTTATGGCAGGGGCATGAAATGCAAAATTGTGCATCTAGAGCCACCAGAGTCCTTTGGATCAGTTCCTAATTTTGTAATAGTGTATCAATGGGTCTGGGTTTGGTTTTTTCCCTAGAAATGTAACTGTCCTTCATGCTGTGGGGGGACTTTTAGCTGTGGACTGAAGTTATCACACACATTTTCAAAAGCCATGCGGAAGGCATTCCTTTTATCACTGCCGTTTTGATTGTCTCCACAGCAAGCTGCTTTCAAACTAGCCTCTCTATTTGTGTATTTTCTGAAAATTGTAAGTATAGTTCTCTTTTTCTCTTTGCTGTCATGTTTCTTTCATTGTTATGAATTGCTTGGTAAACATGCAGCATAAACAGAACTAGTATTCATTTATTTTTGGTAAGAGGCAAATGATCCTGCATGATAAGTTACTTTGATATAGAAAGAGAAGTAAGAGTTGTCTAGTTTTCAGGCTGGCGTTAAGGGAATAAGAGGCAAATGGTTTGTTGATCTTATAAAAAAGCAAGTACAATAACAATTCAGATAGGGTCATAGATAGGACAAGACTGGATCTCAGAAGAGAAAATTCACTGAGAAACCTTTCAAATGGTAGATAACATGGAGAACACTTGAGCTGTGCTCTGGTGGATACAACTTCCATCTGTTACTGACCTAGAATGAGCACAAGGATGATGGACTCTCTACAAATAATGAACCTGTTCCCATTGTGGCCAGTGGCAAAAGTCCCACTGAGCCCAGCAGTGAAGAATTTGGACCTTGGGTACAGAGTTAAAGTCTTATTTACACTAAGGTCACTTGACACCACAATGGCAATGTCAAGGGGTTTTCAGTGGAGCTAAATCACATTTACATGCCAGAGCATCATAAGGGGACCTTAGCTGGTGTATAGGGGACAGGACTTGTCCCATTCCTAGCCATTCAGTTGCTTCAAACCTCATGTTCTATTAATGTCAATGGAACACCCATTTAATCATCCACAGCAGCATGCAAGTGACACCCTGCAGTGCAGCCGTTAGAAGGAGATGGAAGAAATTACATTTGAGTATTTTTAAAAGCTTGGGATTTGAAAAAAATGAACAAAGCCCAATTCTGCCTTCAGTATAATCTAGAGCAGATCACCAGTGCCATAAAGAAAAAGAAGGGCCACCTCCTTTTGCATTGCTTATACCGTAAACGGGCAAGCTCGCAGCGTGGCATGCAAATTGCTTCAAACAAGCTGGAAACCCAGAAGCAGCATTTGCAACATAATGGAGCCCATTATTTGCTGTTCTGTCCTTCTAGCTCTCAGACAATGGACACTTTTACTGAAAAAGGTAAAAAACACTGAAGGATGCTTTTGCAGTCTGATTTAAATGACATAATGATGCTCAAATGTTTACACATCTGACTGAGGCCCTGTATGCTCTCTGCAATCAGTGAGCCACATAATTCTACAGCACACCCAACTTTAACACATCAAACTTTTCGTCACAGACTTTCCAGATTTCTGTCTGCATAACAGACATGCCTGGGTAGTGGTCTTGATGCTGTGCTTGTTAGTATATATCCTCAAAGCTAAAATGGAAGTGAAAAAGAGGCTACCCTTGTCTACGCAAATCGAATCTGCATTCTGACTCAAATCAAATGATAGGAAATAGAATCTGCAGCATTAGAGATAAAAATGGTAATGAGTTTTAATAGTTCACTTTGAATTCCTCTCTTGCAATGAACTCCAGAAGGATGATATTGTATCGGGGAGATGTTAGCTCCCAAGGCACATATCAGACAGCAATAGAGTTTAAAAAAATTACAAGCATCAGCATATCATTATCAGTGTACCATTGCTCGTTGATTAGGATGAATACCTGGTAGGAGACAGTGACAGCCCCCATACCAACAATATAATCAAATCAGTTATTGATTAGTGAGAAGATGTATTTTCAGCCTGGATGTAATTCTTGAGAGTTTGGGGGTGTAATTTTGCATTAGCATGAAGTGACTGTAAAATTTTCAGCTACATAGCTATTGTCGGAAATGGGCTTACGATCATCCGTTGAATCCCTGCTCCTCAAAGGCAGAGGAGCTGGCTGGGATTCCTGATGAAACCTAGAATCAGAGAGGTAGCCGTGTTAGTCTGGAATAGCAGAGGTAACAAAGAGTCCTGTGGCACCTTAAGACTAACTTAAAGACTAACTAACCTGCCAGTGGTTCTCCCGGGCTGCTGACTTGCTTGATAGGAGCATGAGCTTCCTCTTCCTTACCCCATTGCTCAGAGAACGCATGAAATGTCTGTGAATTACTGACTTGCTGCATCAGGAGAGGCGTGACCAAGGGATGCTCTCACTTGGCAGTAGAATGCATTGCTTCCAGGCCAGGGGGACAGCCACAGTCAGTCAGCTTTCAGCACTGAGCCCCAGCTACATCAACAATTTTATTATTCTTTATTAGTTGTATTTAGGTAGCACATAGAAGCCCCAGTAGTGGACCCAGGACCGTACAGGGTGGGATGTGGTACAAACACTGAATCAAAAGATTAGACACAGTCGCATTAGAAAATGGTACAGCGAGTTAATTACAGGTTAATCATTTCTGTAAATCTCCAGTCACAGGGTATCTGTTAATCTGACAGTGTAAAAAAATTGATAATGTCATTAATTGTTAAGTAAAATCAGATTATTTCTACGTGTGGTTACACAGATCACAACCCTACTAAGCCAAATGCAATCTACAGCAGCTCACTCCTCCAAGGGATTGATTATTGAGAAACGGTGGCAGGAGGAAATTTTGGCTTGACACCATCTCAGTCAACCTATATAATCCCCTGAGTTTACCCCAGAGGAAGGGAGAGCATTCTGAAATTCAAGGAATTACATGGCAAAATTAGGAACAAAAATATTCTTCTTGCTCTGTGTTCCTTTTCAACTGTGAACCAAGTCATGTTACAACGGCTCATGTGGGGAACCATGCCTGCCTGAGTTGAAAAGGTCTACCACATGAGCTAAGAGAAAAAGTCCATTAGCTTCAGTTGTAGCACCCTCTGTTAGGGCTACTAGCTTCTCTCAGGACTTAACCCCTTAAAAGGCAAGGCCATTACAAACTGCAAAGCAGGTCTTATAAAATCAGGAAACAAAAAGTGAAAGAGAAAGAACCAAGTGTGCATTTATGTAAATCTCATGGTATGTGCTGTTAGATGCAGTCCAGTTGTGTATTAGCAACGCACAAGGAAGTGCACTGAGCAAAGGTTTAAGACAGGCACTCCTGAGCAGAGCTAGTTGGGGATTGGTCCTGCTTTAAGCAGGGGGTTGGAACTAGATGACCTCCAGAGGTCCCTTCCAACCCTAATATTCTATGATTCTATTATTCTATGGTGGGAAATTTTCCAGCCAAGAAAAAAAAAAGAGATTTTGAAGTTTTGTCCCAAATCACAATGAAAAGCTACCATTTTGAAATTTTTCATGATATGAAATTATGGAAAAAATAGGTTTGGGTCAATTGAAATGTTTCATTTTGATTGCTGAAATTGAGTTAATTTCCCCCCTCTTTTTTCAGAAATACAATACACTTATAAACAAATAGTCATTTTGAAAAGAAAAAAGTTTCCATTCTGAAAATGTCAAAAGGGGACACTGACATTTTCAAAACCATGCCCCCCCCCCAATTTTTCTCTGAAAACAGAAATGTTGTCAAAATCAACATGATTTCAAACACAAAAATCATTTCAATCAAAATAACATTTTCTGACTGGCAAACTTTTGCTAGGAAAATGAATCTTTCAGCACTGCTCATGGGTCTCTTTTTTGTTTCTTGATTTTGGGGTCTGATCAAAAGCACCCAATGGAAAGACTCACATTAACTTTGAAAAGCTTTGGATCACTTCTTCGTTTTGATCATTTCTATTATTTTGTAAAACAGAAACATGCTGTACTGGGATTTTAAGACGTGCCTGAAGTGGGTTTGAAAATCCTACTAAGATTTTAAATAGGTCTATTTTAAATAGGGTACAACACAAGTTCATACATGAACACTTAGGTAACACATTTCCTTGCCTATGCCTACACTATGAGGTAGGGGTGTAATTCCCTGACTTAGAGTGAGTATAAGCAGCAGAGTAGCTGCGTAGCACTGGTAAAGATAACAGGGGAACAGCCGAGCAGTGCTGAGGACAATTCTGCCTGTACTCAGTGAGAGCTAGTGCGGAATGTGTACATGAGCTGTGGAATCACACCCCAACTCAAAGATTTTTCCAAATCTTCAGTCTAGAATGATCTACACTTTCTACACATTCCTTCCCAACCAAATATGCTAATAGTGGTATAATAGACAGACCTGTAATACACATTTTAACTGGTGTCCAGTAGAAAGGAAAGGTCTGAATGACAGATGCTAATCTCTGTATTGTGAATGCTTTTCTAGAGGATGGATAGTTCTTCACTGGTGCTTAGATGCCGTGAATAAAAGAAAGAGAAAAATCTTAGCGGAATGGGTAAACGTTCAGGAGTCCATCTGACAGACTTCTTGTAAACCCTGTGCTGGGATACCTTAACTGCAAATGGCTGAGACTATGGAACCGATGAAGGCTTGTGGTAGCTCCACCATCTAGCTCTGGGGTGTCAGATATGTGTATATATATCATTGGGAGAGCTGAGTTGGATCTATTGTAGGTTAGATACGCTCCTTGGGGTGTAAACATCTCAGACGAGATTACCGAACTGTGTTCTAATTAGAACTGGTTGATATTTTAAAATTTTGCCAACACATTTTTGTGAAAAAATTGGAAATATTTTATGACAAAGAATACTCCTTTTCCAACCAGCTCTGGGGGTATTTTTGTCACAGATCTTTCAGACAGATTCTACCACCTTGTTCAGGCTGAGCAGTCCCTGGTTCGTGGGAAGCTGGAATCAATGGGAATACGGACAGAGTAAGTTTCTGCAAACAGAGCTAAAGACATGCAAAGTGCAGGCAGCCTGGAAGATTTGCAGTAGTTCTACTTTCGCTTCATGCCAAAAATGCTGTGAAACACAGGTGCCAACACCATGGGTACTCTGGGGCTGGAGCACCCACAGGTGGGCCACACCAATCAGCTCCTCCCTCTCCCCCCAACACCTCCCACCTACTATGGGCCCCACCAATCAACTCCTTCCTCTCTCCTCCAGTCCACCAAGGATCAGCTGTTCAGTGGTGGGAAAGAGGCGCTGTGAGGAGGGAGAGGAGTGGGGGCAGGAGGAGGTGGAGCGAGGGTGGGATGCTCTGGGGGAAGGGGCAGAATGGGGCAGAGGCAGGAAATAGTGCAGCAGCAGAGGTAGTTTTTGGGGGGAAGGTGTGGAGTAGGGGAGGGGTCTGGGGAAGAGCAAGGGTCGAGCACTGCCCCAGGAAATCAGAGAGTCGGCACCTCTGCTGTTAGCCATCGCTTCCTTCTTCATGGAAACCAAACAGGATTTGGCGGAGGAGGGGAACTTATCCGATGATTTCAGGGGCAGAACCTGGCTCTCTCTGTTCCATGAATTGGCTCATTCTTTTGTCTTGTTACCCATCAAGTGCAGGCAGCACCTTTCAAAAGGAAAAGCTCTGAAATTCTTCCACTCTTGGGGCGAAAGAGGGAGCTAAGCGCTGTGCTGTCTGGAATTATGCTGATGATGTGAATGAAGGAACAGTTAGTATGCACACTGTGGATTCCAGACGGCCCTTATCACCTTGACTGACAAGCCGTATGGGCTTGTAAGGAAACATGTAGGTCAGATAGCAGGAGGAAATCTTGATCGCTTCCTTTCTTTGCCTGGTAAGTGCAAGGATAAAGCATCAGCAACAGAGGAAGAGAGAGACAATTCTGGTGCTGATTTGAGAACATCTTGTTGAGGAGTCCAGGAACAGATCTAAAAACATTTTAGTGTTGCAGAGAATGATTCAGAGAGTCATCTGGGTTACCAACCCCTTGCTAGGGATAAGATTGAAATGTTTGTGGCTCAGTATCACAAGGGAAGTGATACCAGGCCTATACACTGGCACGCTAATACCTTCGAGCGGCTTCTGACTAATCAATAACTGGTATTCTGTGCTTTTTTTTCATTGCCAGGATAGAGAATATTTTCAGTTTTAGTCTAAACTAAACTAAACTAAAACAAAAGGATTCTTCAAATTTTGACACAATCCTCCCAGGGTACCTGACTCGGGGGGGGGGGGGGGTGAGACAGACCCCTTTTTTCAGATTTGTCCACACAGAAGGATTCCTCTTGAATCGTTATCAGGGGGCATTTTCTTTATGATCAGTGCCCTCGTTTGATGCCAGGCTTTCTAAAGCACTTGGAACTCTTTACTCTCTCTCTCAGAATTACTGCGCTGTAAATATTTCTTTTTTAAAAAATCAGGATTTGGATGCACTCCATGTATGTGATACATTCCAGCCTGGGTTCTCTGGCATCCTTCCTGAGGATCCCATCAGATGGTGGCTTTGATCTTTGCAATATCCCTGTGATAGTGTGGTGAATTGCCTCTCAAAAGAAATGATATTTCAGATGGGCAAGAAATTCAACAGCAAGATTAGATCCAAAACTCCTCTCCTTGCTCCTCTCCTCTCGGCAGATTAATATATTTCATTAGATTAAAATTTGATTAATAAAGGTGATGATCGCTGGAAGAGGAATAGCACTGGCTACACAGTTGTATAATAACCAGATTCACTGTTGCTTTTGGGAACCTGCAGAAGTACATAGCTACTTTCTCCTTTGCACTCATCTTCCTCTGCCTGAGGAAGAAGGCCCCCATCTGTAAGCACCACCTCCAAACAAACATCAGCCTTAAAAACTCAAACGGGAAATGACAGGGTTCAAAATATACCTGCCTGCTACTGCCAGTTCTACTGAGAGCAATTAAGCTGCTAGCAAAGGAACTTTAACTTCACCACATTAATATTCTAAACAGATCTTAACTTGATGGTCTCCAACATTTAAAGTAAAAAGGTCTTTGTAACCTATCTGAAACTACTGGAGCACAATAATCCAAGGAGGCTCCTGTCACTTCTTGAAACTGAACCAGACTTGCGGCAATCAAGCTCTTTCATTTTAGTTTAAGGTTAAGATGGGCCAAGAATAATGTGTCTGGAGTGTGACAGCTGCAAATTAGCAAGAGATGGAGGGCCAAATTCAGAGGCTGTTTGTAAGGGAGTGTCAGTTAGATCTCTTTACACTAAATTAGACTCCATTATACTGACACCTTAGACCTTCTCTGCTCGTGTGTGAGAGAACGTGTGCTGGCATAATTTACACAGGTGCACAAAAGTGTCAGCTAAAGTATCCCACACTCTACTATAACTTACACCTTCTGCTGGTCCTTTGGGGTGTGTGTAGCTGAGTGACTGAGACTTCCCTAGACAACAGAAAAGAACTCTAAAGTACATCAGCTCTGAATGTGGACCAGTTTATTTAGTGGGAGCAGACCTGAGCCACAAAGTTCAGACCAGCATATGGACTTCCCCAAAGTTTGGGGTACATGGGGTATCTGCAGTCTTGGTTCAAATCATTGTGGAGTCAGGCCATACCTGCAAAGTTTAGAATGATCTTCAAATTTACCCCAAATCTCTAAGGCTGGGAGATAGCCTAATCCATTTCCATCTGTGCAACAGGCACCCAAAGCTGGTGTATCTCAGTAGCAATAAAGGAACTGAATTTGCATTCTTGTGACTCAATGTAATTAGATTTAAGCAGCATGGTGGGACCTTCAGTCCCGTCTAAGGAAGGTTTTTTGTTTTTTTTTAAAATCATCGCTACTATTTACTGTATGTGACCAGGGTACACTATGCTCCCTAAATATGTTAAAACACACTCTCAGATGGTGCAGATTGTGTCCTTTCTATTGGCATATTCAGATGAAAAGGAAAGGTTTTTTTCCCCTCTCTGGGCTGGCTAACCAGATGCCCAAAGACAAATTGTCCTCCCTAGGGGCACAAATTATAAACGGTTAAGCAAATTAGCCATAAATAGAAAATGTAACATATGGGTCTGTAGATAATGTTTCATTATAAATTATCATATTCTGCAGGGAGACTTGCCTCTTCCTTCCACCAAAGACTTTTATTTCTTCTTCTTATGCAGATTTAGTTTTTGGGGGTTTGGGTTTGTTTGTTTGTTTGCTGCTCTGTTTCCGGCAATAATTGGACTCAGTAGTCAATTTTAGTGCAAAATTGTGAAATCTATTGCAACTGTAAATCCTCCCCGAGTTAATATTCTCTCTGAAAATGTTAGGGTAGTGCTGGTGAAAGGAATTATGAGAGAGCTCTGAAGATTTAACTCTGCTTGTTTATTCATTAAGGATAAACAAGAACAGCAGTAAGAAATTCACTCCACTATTCACCTCAAACAGCATACTGAGTCCTGAGCTGGAGGAACAATTTTTGGGTTGGTGGTCCAGCTACATAACTATATGTGAAGAATAAAAAGGCAAGCTGGAGCTCATTAAGATGTTTTTTAATGTAATAATATCTATTGTTCTTAAGGGATTGAAATAACAGCATTAGCTCCTTTCAGAGAAGCTACAAATCCACCATCAAGAAGTATAAGGATGTTAGTTCTTTATTGATATGGTTGGCATTTCAACTGATGACCTACATGTCAAATCTCCTTGTCACCAGAGCTCATGGAACAAATCAATGTGAATAATACTCATTGCAAACCATTCCTCTATTTCGGTTAGTTATCCATCACAAATTGATATTCCTGAGTTTCTTCAAATGTGTTTTGTGAGTATTCACTGAGGAGCCTGAATGAAATATTTTCAACCTATGAACTACTCTTTAACTCTTCATTATTCATGTTCTGTGGTTCACTCTTTAAGTCACACGTTACTGTTACTCTTTCCTGATTAGACAACTGAAACTTTTTAAAAAAAGAACTGAAAGCATTCACAAACATATCCATAAATACATGTCCTGTTACCCATGAATCATTCATATTATGATCTCATGAGTCACAGCAAACTTCACCGGTAACTTATTTTTGTGAAAATATTTGAAAGACATTTTTATTTTATTATTCAACAGCTCTAGACCCATAAAGAGAATAGTAATATCTCTCAACAGTTTCATCCTGTCTATGTTAAACACAGAATTTTCAGTTGTTTATGACTCTCTAAGCTTGGGGTTATTCTCAGACTGATGGAGACTTGTCTTCACTACCAGCCACTAGGAAGATTTTAACTTCTCAAGTTCAGCCATTTTTTAATGATGCATGAGCAAAGAATTCAATAACCTTGCACAGCAGAAAATGTGTTTGTGTCTCCCTTCTCACATAACCCTTCCAAACAAATTCCACTTTGGGGCTGAGACCAATACAAAAAACGCCATCAATGAGCCAATATTTTTCAGAAAGTTTTGAGCAGATGACAATAGGGGTTTATGATAGATATTTCAATATAACAACTAGCTAACAACTAATACATGCACATATGTACACGTCACCCCCATGAAAAGCATGTTGAAATGTTCTGGACAGTGTTCACTGAGATTATTATAGACTGAGAAATTTGCCTGCCTGAATTAGAAAAACTCTTGGCGCTTACACCATGAGGCTAATTGGTACCATCTAAGCATTGAATGATTCCTAATTTTGCTAGTTAGAGTGACACCTGGTGCCTCTATCTTTCAGTACCCAACGATTAGGGGAAAAAGAATACCTAAAATAACATCTGCTGCGTTGTACACATTTCAGAGGAATAGAAGATTAAAACTGCTCATACAATCGTACACTTTCTAACCTAGTGGTAGATACATCAAGTCCATCCACTAAGGATTTGTTAACGTTATTCTTTGACTGCCACTGGGACTCTAAACACTTGTGTCACACTTGACAAGGAGATTTGAGGTTCTTAGCTGTTGTTACAAAGATTTTTCTGCAATAGACTATGACGCTAAACAGTGCCAGTTCTAGGGCCCCATTACTAGGGCTTGGTTACACTGGCACTTAAAAGCATTATAAAGCCTCCAGGAGCGCTATAAAGCTGCCCCCGAACACACTGGCAAGGCACATTTTGCGCTAAAAGTCTGATCTTATCGCGCTATTTGTAAACCACCTTTTCGAAAGGAATAAAAGCTTTTGCGTATTCCCTGTAGCGTGTTATGGCAAGTGTAATCAGTCATTACGCTATAAGGGATCTCTGGCACGCCTCCGAGCCATTTAAGGCAATTAAGAAGCCATTTAAGGCAATTGACGTCTTTGTGTTGTTTTGCAAAGGGAATTAGGAATGCGGAAGTTTCTTTACAGAACTCCGCTCTTAACTCAGCAATTAAAGCAGTGAAAATGCTCACCAATGGAGCTGTGTTGAGTGAAATTCAGAGCCTGAGACTTTTC
Source organism: Sternotherus odoratus (assembly GCA_032164245.1). NCBI lineage: Eukaryota > Metazoa > Chordata > Testudines > Kinosternidae > Sternotherus > Sternotherus odoratus. Next base: position 2,053,631 of record JAVMKO010000018.1, read on the forward strand.
TGTAGATAAAAATTACTGACACCATGGAGTGCTCTCCCTCCGTACACATTCCCCGTTCCCCCTCACCCCCTCCTTTGGAAAGCACGTTGCACCCAGCTGAATGCCGGGATATCTGCCCATAATGCACCACTCCCTGTGCCGCGGCAGTTGTAGCAAATGTGTCCACGCCATCGCATCTTATAGCGCTATTGCAGTATATGGGTACCGCTATAACCAAAAGCGTTATAATCATGTAAGTGTAACCTAACGCTAAGGGAGGGGAACATGGGTATTTGGGGGCCCTGGCTGATGCTATTTAAAAAACAAACTTCCAGAGTCATGGGGCTAATTAGTCCCCTGGAAAATCTTGAGTTTTAAGAGAGTTTAAAAAAGTAAAAATTAGCTATTGTGTCGGTATTTTGTCATTGTCACTTCATTCCTTAACACTGGATAACTTTGTACCTATTTTGGTCTTTCTGACATTAATTTGTCCCTCTCCCACAGCAGTACCAGCCCTGGGCCAAAGAATTAAAATTCTCAATATATCATCAGCCAGCTCATTTACCTTTGTAGAGGAGACATTTGTTTCATTTCATTGTTAATGGGTGCTAGTTAGTCAGCAAAGATCACTAATGCATGAAAAAGAAATAATGTGACCTGTCTCATGGAACCACGACACTGAGTAGGAATCAATGACAGATGGTGCTTTGTGAATCTCTCAGAAAACAGTGTGGGATTTTGAAAAATGCTCAGCATTGGGCTAAACCTGCTTCCATTGGAATAAACAAGGCCAATTTATCATTGGCCAACAAAAATCCCATGAAGTGTGCAGCTTGGCCTGGTTCGGATGGAGTTTTGCTTTGGGTCTTTGAGTTCATTTGAAACCAAAATGAAGAGTGAAAGCTGGAGGGTGGAAGCCCATAAGCAACTGAGGGGAAGACAATGTTGCAAGGACCTTTGTGTGCTAGCACAGCATGGCTCTTTGTCCCCTGCTAGTGGCTACACAGCTTCTAGTTCTATAGTTTAAGCTACAGAGTTTCCTGCGTTTAGATCCAGAGGTGCTTGGTTCAGTCCCTGGAAGGTTTACACAACCCTGTGTACACAGAAATAGTGATGCTGTAAAACCTTTCCCACTTTCGGTCCTTTGGATGAGTCCTGAGGAGGAAGAGAGGGTCTAAATCCTACTGGTTAGCTAAATAGATCTGTACTATGGAACACAGCAGTGCAAGTAGTTTACAATATGGCTGTCCCTTATTCCCCTCCTTGGTTATCTGTGTAGTGTATTGTGCTGTAAGGAAGGATTTTTGGTTTGCTCTCTCTCTCTCAATCTGAAAGGTTTAAAAGCTATGCCATTAAAGCAGGGCCCAGGTGACTTAACTAGGTCATGTGGCTTTGCTCTTAAAAGGCTTAGGCCAAAGTATTAGCCTCCTTAGCAAATTCCCCAGGAAACTTGAAAAAGGAAGGAAGAGATATTCAGACTTAAATTCCCCCTCTATCTGAATGTAGCTCAGAGAGACACTCTTGCTGTCTGCCCCCTCCTGTAACAGAGAGGGGGCCTGCAATGATAGGCCTGATCCTGTTCCAAAATGAGATGCCTGAGGGTTTTGCTATTCATTCTAACAGAAGCAGGAGTGGGCCCTGATCAGTTCTACCCCTTTCATATTCCTACCTACAGTATTCATAAGTGGGCATCAAAGTGCTGTCAGGAGAAAGCACTGTGAGATCTCTGTATTTCTTTCCCAGGAACTGATCCTCTCTTTAAGCCTTTTGGTCAACATCAGATCCCAAAAGCACAAAGGCTGGTCCAGATCCAGATACGAGTTCCAGTTGCTTTGCAGACATCACATCAACATCTGTGCCAAAGAAACTACAGGGACAATTCTGGTTCCTTCCCCTCCGCCTTGTTTATGCAGCTGGTACAATGACATTGCAGAGCCCCTGTCACTGGGTTTTACTTCAGTCAGGGTATTCGGAAACCACTGAAGTGCTGCTTCCTCAGATTAACTGCTCTGGGCCTGAAATTTTCAGAGTGTCGAGCAATACCGGCTCTGATAGTCTTTTGCAGTTACTGCCCCATGTAAGTGTCCCTTTGCCAAGCACTTAGCTGATTAGATATTTCTTCTGCAGCATTTGGCACAATATGGCTTTTACTGATCTGAGATACTGCTCATTCTTAGAAGGCAGCCATACTTTGTGAGAACTTCAGTGCATGTTGGTGTGCTGTGTATCAACTGTCTTCACACTATATATCCCTTGTTCTTGGTTTGTAGAGATGACTGCAGGGGATGCAGGCAGCTAAGAGTTTATTTGTACCTAGCATACCCCTCAGAGTATCAACTTTTAAATATGGGAGGAAATTAGCATGAAAAGGACATTAGGTCACCCTGGGGCTTAGCTCTGTTGGGCCAGACCTTCTGTTGGTGTAAATTAGCAGAGCTCCACTGATGTTCTTAGTTCTGTTGTCCATTCTTCCTCTCTCTTCTGTTCTGACATACAGATCTGTAAGGATATGGTCTCCCTGCCTCTCTCTCCTGCCATTGCTGAGGCAATGGATACTTTAGGATGACCGTCTGTGGATGCTGAAACATATATCTTACAACTGCGAGTCAGAGTAATGAGAGAGAATGGGGCTGCCCAGACCTGCCCGGAGAAGCAGCAGCAATAGAGAGATGAGAATCTTCAGTAGTTTGAACCAAGTAGAAACAAAATGACCTAGTTTTTCTGGTAGATGCTTTCTCTGACTTTCTGTTCAGAATTTCAAAATAACAATAATGAATATTGGTGGTGTACAGCTCTGCTCTTTAAATCAGTTTGTGGTGAATTTGTGCATTCAGTTTTTACCAGTGCCTATACCAATAACATAGTATTAATCTAACCAGCTTGCTCATCTAAAACAAATAATACTCAAAGTTTGATCCTATAATTTTCAAAGCCTTGATTTATTGTTCTACTCAAGAATTAATTATAGCCCCGAGGTCTTGCAAATGAAAAAGAAATAGAAAACCAGTATGACAATTACACATCTGGTGGAAGCACAGATGCTTCTGTTCAAGAATAGTGTCCCCTCCTCAGCCCCCCCAGAACTAGAGCAAATGGTCCTTCCTCTCAGCCTATCTACAGGGGCCAGGGAACCATCAGCTTTTGGAACATCATTATCATATTTTTTCCCTGTGGGTTCCAGGCAGAAAATTACATTCTCACTACAGCTGGCATCGGTGTCCACAGTTTTTAAATGAAAATATACAGCAAGTGGTCTATGGTCCCATTCAAAGTAACCTCTGCTGACGCATTGTGCCTTTAATAAGACCTCTTGAAAGGACACTAAAAATGGGTTTGCCCTGAGGTATAAGAACAACAACAACAAAGGGATGAGAGGATTATTTTAGAAAGACAACAATAGGTTTGTTTTCTCTACTGCTCAATTCCAGGGCCACCACTTTGAACGTCAAAGGAATGGGTACAGGGTAAGGAATCTCTTTAGTCCAGACAAGTTGCTGTCAACAAAGTGCAACATGAAAAGAGCCAGATGGCAGTGTCAAAACCTCCTATAAAGTTAACATATCAACCCATTAAATTATTCCCCATCGCTTTTTCTTATAGTCTCCCATTTAAAGCCATTTTAGACTCATCAAAAGTGGAGCAGCTCAGAACACTGTAAAATACCGTTCCTGCCTGAGCAATTAATCTCTCTCTCTAGCAGGTCTGTACTGTTGCTAGCAGTTCTCCGAGCAGGTTTGGGTAGGAGACATAACAACACCAGTGGGAAGAGGAAACGGTAGCTTCTTTGTTCTGTTTATACTTCCACTGCCACTTCTCTGAAGAAGCCACAGGCCTCAAAATAAACTTTGCTCTTCTAGAAAGTGCAGCAGCAGGGAGCTATGTGGATAAGATGAGTCGTTGTGGGCACCTGCCCACAGGACAAAAATGCACCATCCTAGCTGGCAGAGTTGCTGGTAGTATTAACAGAGACTAAGACCTCTCTTCTGGCTCCATGGAGGCACTGCTGAGGCCTAGACATTAGTGGGACAATATGGGAGAAACTTTTACTGAGTGTTCCTGTTCCCATTTCCAGGATGTGTAGAGGACCTCCATTTCCCAGGAGCTTCAACCACATTGATTTAGGAGAAAATATACCCCGCCCAAATTTACAAACCACCCAAACTCATGTAAATTCTATTTTGAGGACGTCAGTAATACAGAGGTCTTTTGCTTGCCTGTTTCACAAGGGCATGAATTTCAGTCGAATAGAAGAGAAAGCAAAATCCATCAACTAAAGTACCCAGTATGAATTATTCAGTCAATATTAACATTCTGAGTGTTGACTCAATAGTAAAAAAAAAACACTACAGATGTGGCAGAAATTAGAACCCTGCTCAGCCTGCCTTTGGTGTCCAAAATATGTCAGCATGTCTTTTAACGCTAATGAAGTGTCTGGGTATAAATGTGCACACATCCAGGAGGGGACTACAGGTGTAACTGGCACATCTAAGCAAAGCTAGCATATTATGCAGGTTCTTCAGGCCTTTGAATTCATGTCATTTTTTTCAGTATAAGTATAGGTTGATATGGGAGGTAATTATAATCCTTTCAAGCTGTTAGTGCTGGGGAAAATGAGATGGAGTATTATTTTTATAATTTCATTGTAAATCAAATGGGCCATAATAACCCCAAATTAACATATTAAAATATGTTGAAGATTTGTTTCATTGTTTCACTGTAAACAAAAGAGGCAGTAATAACACCTCTTGACAAAACAGCCCCAGGTGTTTCCCTTTAAGAGCAAAGCAAATCTAATTTTAAAACTCACTGTCATTTTTTTATAATTGCATTCACACCACACAAGTCATTAGAATTTCCATATTTTCCCTTCTGGCTGCAAATATCCCCTAAATGTTCTTCCAAAGAAGTCACAAAGATACCATCATCATTATACTCCAGCAGAACAGGAGTGGCATTAAAACGACAGCCCTGATTTTCCATTGTGTTATTCCAGGATTACACTGGACCAACCCTTCTGAAGTCAGTGGGATTACACAAATGCCAAACTGGAGTAATGCCATAGAGAAGCCGGTTATGAGAATTTCCAAAGGGCTTGAAATTAGCTCTCTATTTGGTAAGACAGTTCATTATGTTGAAACTCTCAGTGGGCTGGATTGTAGTTTGGACTGCATGGGAATGCAGAGGAAGAAACTGAGGGGTGGAACTGAAGGCAGGTAATAACACTGCGTGTGTGTGCTGGATGATAGTGCTGATCCAGTGAAGAGGTCTCTATTTACCCTTTCTCATCATACAAGAGAGAGGGAACAGCTCAATAGTACAGAAACGCAGCAAGGTTAAAGATGATGAAAAGAAAAGATATTTTAAAGCTGTACATAACCAGCCTGTGGAACGTCTTGCTACACCATTGCACTGAGCCCACGAGCTAAGCAGGACTCAGACAGAGTTTGGACCCTTACATGGATAATGAGAACATCCACAGTTGCATCAGATAACATACAATCTCTCTGTATTTCATGTAAATCCCTTCATGATTCAGTGCCAAAGTCACCCACCAATTGATGGGGATTAGCAAGTAGCGTCCTGTCAGGGAAGATTATTTCATTACGAGGTTTCTTGCACCTTTCTCTGGAGTATGTGCTCCTGGCCATTGTTTAGACACGATACAGGACTAGATGGACCACTGGTCTGATATGGCGATGTACTGCATAAGGGGAGCTCAATACTCAAACAGCAACAGAAAGACCATTTACCTGGGTTTTCAGGTATAGTTAGATTCAAAGGAGATAACTATATACATAGCATATTTTATTAAAAACCCAGGGATAACAGGCAGCATATAGTGGGTCAAATTCTAAACTCACACCAGGACATGTCAGGAATACCCTCACTGATGTCAATGGAGTTACACTGGAGTAAGAGAGGTAAGAATTGGGCTCTGTCTGCAGTAATGCACTGCCAAAGTTTGGTAAGGAAGCTGGTTCAGGGGGCAGATGTATGTATTGAAATGTCAAGAGAGTGCCATGAAAGCTTATGCCCAAATAAATCTGTTAGTCTCTAAGATACTACAAGTACTCCTCGTTCTTTTTGCTGATGCAAACTAACACGGCTACCACTCTGAAACCCATCAAAGAGATGTAACTGATTAAAGATGCCAGCAGAGACCAAAGGTTTGGGGGGATGGAAAGTTCCGCCTGTTTGCTCGAGTAGCCTAGTGAATTGAAATCAGAGGTGATGACTTGGAATAGGGTATTACTGCTACTCCTTTCTAACAGCAGCGCAGTGGGCTGGAGAAAAGGACAGAAAAAAAGTACAGTGCTTCCCTGATCTCTTCCCACAGTGGAAGTGGAATCATGGGGTTCAGTAGAGGGAAGGCAGAAAGTCGGGTGATTTATGCTCCCCCCTTTCCCCAGATCTGCAGGAGCGTCCACAGCCACTGAACCTAATCAGGCCACAGCATTTGGCCCCAAGCAGGGAGCTCCGTGTGGCATTAAGAAGAGCTGCTGTCAGAGGTGCGTCGGATAATGTCTTGTATCAGATGCATAGTGAGGCATGACGCTCAGGGCTGAGCACCTGTGGCAGCCAGCATATCCATCTTCTAAGAACCGATCAATCACATGAGCATTTCTGGCAAGGTATCCAATTCTCATTAGAACAAAAATGACTTCTCCGCAGGACACACATTTCTCCTTTGTGAGTCTCCACTGCATGCAGACATGACATCGTGAAGGATCACGGACTGAACACGCAGCCTTTGCGTACAAACTCTCTGTCCTCCCCTGTGCAAGAACCTGACCCAAGCCTGCTGAAATCAGTGCAAGCCTTTGCTTTGACATCCTTAGGCTTTGGATCCAGCACAAATGAAGGAAGCTGAATACCTGTAATTTGGCAGCTGGAATTTGAATCCAAAAGGCACATTATAGTCACACTAATAAATGTTAATCAACTTGTCCTCACTTTGCCCTGCTGAATGGTTAGAACAATTGGCTCGGAGATAACAAAGTTTCTGTTGATTTATGTAAGTATAGAGAGAGTAAAAAAGGCCTAAGCCTTTCCCAAAGACGTGATTGCAATTCTCAAAGGAGGCTCATTTTCAAATGATCTTGTTAGACATTGTTAGAAACTGACATATTTGCATAACATGAATGTTAGAACTCAGAAAGAACTCAAATGCCAATTAGAACCAGAGTTTTCCCCCTAATTAATCAGTCATAAAAGAGCAGCTCCAGGTGTTTCTAACTAAACACCAGCAAAAGTCTATCATTATTAATCTTAATGACCCAAGTATCATCAGCATATGCAGATCCCTGCAAAGTGACTGAAGACTGGAAACATTTAAGACCTCTACTTAAGACCAAAGCCATGTTCATTTAGGGGAACATTCTTTGCATAGTATGAGCATAATCTATTATTAGCATAATACCTAACAACAACAGCATCTACAACAACTCAAAGAGCCAAAACTTCTTAGATAAACTTTGGTCAACCTAAAATTATAATGAAGGAGTTTCCATTCCCTGCATTCTGTTCAAGAGAACTTGTTGGAAAAACATAGAGAGAATCACTTTAGTCAGAAATGCAATTCCGTTGAAATTGAAATGCTTTGAGACATTGCAGCGATTTGGCCAAAATTTCATTTCACAGAAAAAAAGGGGTGGGGGTATCGAACATTATGAAAATGTCCCATTTCAGCATTTTTGGAATGAATCAGTTTAACTTTTCATTTGACATGACTTTTCACATTCATGCAAATACAAGTATTCACATGAAGAACAGCCGCTCCCCTAAGTGTGAGAACCAAAAACTTGTCGGCTCAGATTTTCATGGAAAAATTAGCAGAAAAAGGTGTGAATGTGGTCAACATCAAATTCACCAGCATGTTCACAAATGAGCAGTGCCACTATTTTTCCAGCTTTTGTTGCTGGCAAATGCTTCTCTGATAAGATTGATACTTTAAAGAAGTCAAGATGTTGTGTCACTCCAAGATCAGCCATGGGAAGGAGTTACGACTCAAAGAAGGAAGGAAAGTGATTAGTCGGATCACAATGCTTCCCAGAGTTCCCCGTTTGCTGTAGGAGTGGAAGTCATGAGTTACTGCTGTCTCCTACTGCCCTTGACCACTTCAGATCAGTTCTGTGGTTCAGTTACACCCTGGGAGGATGTAGTGAAGGTTTCGTCTATTCTCCATCCATCTGCCCAGAAAGGAGGTACCAGTTCCCTTAGAGCCTGCATCTGCCATCATACAGAGTGAGGGAAGATTTTGTGCACTCTAGGTCAAGACACATTTTTAGCTAATTTTCATACATTAATGATATAATTTACATCTCACAACCACTGAATGCAAACATTATTAAATACTCTGGAGAATTTGCCTTTTTTACTTTAGGTGACTGCACTTGTCCAGGGTAGCTATCTGGCTACTGACCCTGGATCAGCTCCATGGTATATCTCACAGTAATGAGTTTTGTGCTCACTAGACTGGTTATCAAAAGAACTTCCTTAGTATTACAGATGTGCAATCTAGAGAGTTAGACAAACATGGAGCATTTCTCTCCTCTTCTTCTGAAGTCTGCAAACAACTCCTAGTATTTTGCATACTGTTGGGAAAAAAAACAACCAAAAAACCTGTGTGTTCTCTTTACAAAACAGAAGAAAGTGATGAGTCAAGTGAGAATGAACCAATCTGACTCAAAGGAAATACATTTGCTGAGGGAACTAATTCAAGTTAATGTTCAGAGGCAAGAAATATCACACACAGGTGACTGGGATGACATTTTCACAGTAAAACATGATGCAAATAGAAATAAAATGTGTGTACTGTAGGCAAGTGGTTTGTATTAATATTAATAATGAAAATACAAGCATGTAATGCAGTCAGGAGGATTTGTGCGGGTTTGCTTTTCCTCTTTTCCAGAAGCCAAGTTACTTACATAAGTGGCTTTGCTGATGCTTTGTTCTTTTACTTGTTCTTTACTTCTTTGGTGTGCTCATTGAGAAGCAGAGCTGATAAGGAGTAATGGGCCAGATTCTTGGCTGATGTAAATCACCATAATGCCATTGACTTCAGCTGAGTTACACCAAATCAACAGCAGTTGAGGATCTGACCGGATGTCCACCCGTCAGCATTAGATAATGAAGGAAGTGGGCTCAAGCCACAGAATTCAGGTTTCAATCTAGCTATCAAATTCGCAATGTCCAGTGGCATTTGGAGGGGTGTTCTGCATCAGCCCAATGTTCAGATTTGGCTTCAGATTTTTGCAATCCTCTACATGGCAGATGTTGTTCTGAGGCAGGGTTTAGGTCTGGATCCTTTGAGTCCAGGCTACATCAGTTCTCTCGGGGGGAGTACTGGGGGGTGAGGAGGGCAGGAGGAGGCAACAAACCACAGCAGTAAAAGATCTCTAAAAGGCTGGGATAGATGATGTTGGCATGATGAATGGGGGTAGCATGTACATTGTTGCGTTCGTGATTTGTATTTATTAATAAATTCATCCTCTTAATTTTCTCAGTGTCTTATTTATTTCCTTCCTGCCTATAGTTTTTCTTTTGCTGAAAATTAATAGCATTTTCCAAACGCACCAGACTTCAGGAATCTTTGCAGTCTATACCCTTTCGGTCTCTGATTCTCTCCTGGTGTCATGCTACCGAGACGATTTTCTTGTTATTACATCCATTTTCTAAGTAGACGTCAAATGGCATGATCTATACTACACTGTCTAGCATTTCATTCACAGTTTAAATTAGCTGCTATTTCTTTCCCCTGTATTACAGTCTGGGTATAATTTGTTTATGAAGCAAAATGTTTTCTTTGCACTCTGATGGAAGACTCCAATATGCCTTCATTTTGGGTGAGTCATAGTCACGATGTTCAGGCTTCACACCTCAGGGCAGATCAATGGCCCACTTAGTTTAACAGTCCATTAAAAATCCCAGCTCTTGCCATATTAGGACCAGGGATGAATAACTTTCCAAAGCGGAGGATAGAAGCTTGTTCAAACCACATGGTGTCATATCTTAGAAGCTGGGGACTGAAGTGACCTTAGGATATTGCTGGCCTTGCAAGCTTAGTGTCTGCAGACTAAAACCCATGATGCCATCATTTCTCCACACTCCCTTGGAGCAGCTCAGTCTCTGGTCCTCGTTCTGCACAGCACAACTGACAAGGAGAGGGTTCGCAGCCAGCCAAGATGCATTCCTGGTGGCCATCCCCAAGTCATGAATAGGAGCAGAATGCTGTTGGTTTCTCATTCCACCCAGCTCTCCCCTGCCACAAGCATCACCCTAGAGCGTAGGCTTTACAAGGGAGCATTGCAACTGTTCGGCCCTTACATCACACCAAAAACATCATGTCTCTTGGGCTCAGGATCCACTGAGCTTTGTAAATGAACCCTGCTCCAAGCCCGCTCCTACAACTATCATGTGACTGACCAAATGTTCAAGAGCTTGTACATATGTTTCCATGATGTAGGTTTAATTTGCTCATTTGGGGTGAAACTCAAGTCTGTCCAGAGGGCAAGCAAAGGCTCCTACTTATTTTGAGGACTTGAATGGTTGGTTCCCAGGCCTTGAGGTGAATGTCACCCTTCAGCATGAGTGATTCTTTAGGTCTAGTTTATAAGAATTCCAAGCGTACCACTCCCTTTAGGTAGCATTTCCCTGGAGGTGGTGCTGGAAGTAGCAGCATCTCTATCAACGGTAATGCTGAGCAGGATTTGCACACTTAAATACCTTAAAGCGCACATGTGATTTGTTAAGTTCCAATTAACTGAATTCCCTTTGCACATCTCATTAGAAATGATGATTTTTTTAAAACATAAAAATATCCTCCCGTGGGAGAACTGCAGGAAGGATTAAAACTGATAACAACAAAAGTACCCTTCAACTTATAAGGTAATATTTTATATGCAACATTTTATTAGACTATAAACTGTCTAAAAATACTGTTAAATATTAATCCTATCACTATTTATAAATGAACACATAATTAATAGAGGCAATTAATGTAGCAAGAATTTTTAAAGAAGGTTTTTAGAAATATTTGAATAATGATATATAATTATGTTTTGATGTGAAAATGTCAAAAAGTGCAGTGAAGTATTTTATATTGATTTACTTTATTTGAATCTGAGAAGCATGATGGGAAATATTTGCATCTGGGGGCCCGCAGACTACATCTAAGCCTTCCAAAGGGGTCCACACCTCCATGTGAAAATGTTTAGGGTCCACAAATGAAAAAAGGTTGAGAACCATGGTTTTAAATAATGTTTTCTCACTCAGGAATAGCTGCTGAAGTACATCCTATTTAATAACATGCAATCATGCTTAGCTCTTATAACCCATTTTGCATCCATGGATCTCAAAGCACTTTACAAAGGCGGTCAGTAGTATTACCCCCATTTTACATTTCATTGAGAGGAAATTGTTTCAATAATTCTGAAGGAGCTTAGTTACATGCATCAGGAATGTGAGAGAAGCACAGAGAATGCTTGGTGCTTTGTGTGAATGAATCATTTGAAATTGGTCTGAAGGCCCAAGTATACTTGATAAGAAAGTAAATCCAAGGCTCATGTACTATCAAGAAGGAGTGAAAGAATAAATCATCCAAAACTAAGCTTGCTCACCGAAGGAGAACCTTCCCCTGAATGAAAGAAAAGCTATTTTGATACCCAGTCAGCATTGTGGGTCCCAAAATATATTAGCCAGTGCCAAAAGAGCTAACATAAGCCAATGCGCACTCAGCCCCTGTCATTTGTGCAGAGACCTTTATCTACACAGCCAGCACTTCACGGCAGAGAAAACCCACCTGGGCTTTGGGCATTTGACAGGCTGGGATGGATTTCCAAGAGGGATTTGCACCCACAAGTGAGGGCAGATTTTTACGGGAGCTGCTGGGTGCTGAGCTCTTTTTAAAAAATCTGCCCACTTCACCGAGACACCTGAACAGGAGTGACGCCTAGACTTGGGAGTGGTAAGTTATCATGGAGACAAGACATTTTCAGCCCCCGCGAAAGGCAGAGCCATTGTGTGAGTTCGATGTAAAGCACTACACCTACATTTCCTGTTCTCCGGCATTTAAGAGGTTCCCAGGGAAAGTATAGCAGGAAGCCCAGACATATCAATTCCTGATCATGTTTAAGCTTTTATGGGGGAACTAAATATCACAGGAAGAAGCTGTGCTTTAGAGTCATCCAGTGAAGGGAATTTCAAGCTCTCCACTTAGTACTCTGTGCTTAATGCCAGAGCGACCTTGACGGGAGGAAAAGCGAAACTCTCATTAATGACGTGTTTGCAGAGGTGGGTTGGCCTCTCTAGTTTGGGTTGTTTCAAATCAATCTGAACAAGATGGGTAGGATTTCAGAGGGACATTTCAGTAATTCCTGGTAATTTCTCTCTTGGGAAAATAGATCTGGAAGAAGCTTTTAACTGCAAAGGACAAAAGCTCCCAGGTACCCAAATGTCTAAAACCACTCTGATGACTGGCCTTTTGGGTAACAGCCTCAGAAGTAAGGACAAGGACAGAAAAGACCATATCGACTTGACTCTGTGTGCATACAGGAGATCACCGAATTCAACCCTGGGTATGTACCATGACACAGCACAACCTCCCGATATGATGGTTGTTGACAGCAACAGAGTTTAAACTCTGTTGATAAATAAATATAAAAAACTAGTTCCCAGCCACTCGCACTGCGAGACCCACAAGGAAATTGTCGTTGCAAACCTTGGATCAGGCAAAAGCTCCTCAGAATCTGTCGTTTCCCAGTCAAATGCTAGCCAGGCAAAACTGGGACTGCATTCTGAAATGTCAGGATGTGACATACTAGTGTTTGCACACCACTCTTCCACCTAATCGATTGTGCCCAAACATTTATCACTCTTCCACTCTCTTCTGTTTTACTCTTTTTAGTCGGATTCTATTCTTTCCATTCCAGTGCTCACAATGCACCTATCACCATGCTATCCAAGAGCCTTCATGATGCAGGCTTGGAAAGAGGAGATAAGTCCTTTTACTAGACAATTGATTGTGTTTCTGCATTAGCGCACGTGATCGAGGAGAGAAGGAGCTGCTGAACTCTCCATTCCTAAGCACATAGCCCTCTGTCACCCACACCCGGGCTGTCTGACTATGATGTGTGGGTGGTTTTGGGCACAGATTGGTGGTAAGGAGAAGCCATCTTTATTGTCCCTCTTCCTTTCCTTCTCTAGCCTGTAAACTGGATACAGTATCTGACCCACAGTTCATTAGCATGAACTTCTGCTCCATCAAAAGACATGGTGAAAATAATTCACCTCCCACTCTGGAATCTGGAGAGAGGTGCATTTGGCTTAGATGTCTGGCTCAGTTCTCTCTCTCATGTGCCGCCTCCCCGTGAGGCTGAGAAGGAGAGAATGGAGAACAGCTTCACTGCCCTTTCCTAATCTTTTTACTGCTTACATGCTGAGGAGAGTCCAGCATACAGATTGATTCATGTTTGTTCCTTTGTCCAAACACTTACTTGAAGAGTCCCTGGCCTTTTTCCGTTGGGAGAGCAGAACAGACTGTCTACTTCTTTCAAAGACTCCTTGAACTTGGCTTGTTCTTTGTTTTACAATCCAGCACGCTGATTGCTGGCTCATATGGGCTCCACAGCCACTCACATATGCAGCTGAAGACAGTGACAACCGCTCAGTAGCCATCAGCATGGCTGGAAGAGATTCTCTGCATACAGTGCATCCATTCCATTGACTCTCTAGGTACGTTTTTTGTATCAGTGAGCCACATTAATATGAGTCCATTGACTACCCAGAGAACATAAAAACATAAGAATGGCTGCACCGGGCCAGCTAACCCAGTATCCTGTCTCCTGACATTGGCAGGTGCCAATGCTCACAGTAGCTAACAGTCACAGTTCCAGCAAGCCAGTGTGTCTGGAGAGAAGTCGGATTTTGAAGTTGTAACCTAAGTTTCACTCTGCTGAAACTTAATTACAAAGTTAGCTTGGATTACTTTCGTCTCCACTACCAAATCATTTTATTCTTGTCCTAACATTGTCTTTTAGCTTAAATAGCTTTTCTCCCTGCCTGGCGTTTACCACCCCTGAGGTACTTACAGCACACAATCATATCCCCCTCTGAGCTGTATTTGCAGCAGTTTGATGAGTGCAAACAGGCAATAGGCTGAGGCCCATCACCTTCATTTTTCATTGGTGATCTAGGATAGAATTTGAACTGGGACGTCCAGCAGTGAGAGGTGATCATGGGCTTTCTCACACTGCCCTCCTCAGAGCTTCACCCTCTTATTCTGGCCACTTTCCCATTTTACTTTCTGGAAGGAATTTGAGGTGGCAAAGGCCATGCAGTGGGAGAAGAGAGTGACAAATTCTTCATGTTCAAATGCTCCCCAGCAGCAGCAATTTGGTCTAATAGTCGCACCGGCCTCCCCCTTCCAAGCTCCCGCTGTTGTGACAGTGAGCACTGCTGATTACACACAACACAATTTGGAGTTTCTAAAACCGCACTCATGTGAATTCCCACTCTGTCACTAAACACGCAGATTCAGATTGTCTAAAGCAAACAAGCTATTCTGCCCGTGGAAGCAAATATTAATTTCCATTGAGAGGAAAATTAGCTAAAATCTCCCTTCCCATTCTACTCTTTTGGAGCATAACTTCTCTCCCAGCCACCTGCTGTGCCTCCCAGCCTGCAAATGGACATGGCTGGATGTCAGAAGCAGCCTTGGAGCCTCAGGTTTTCACTTTTTATAGCCAGCACTATGGCACAGATGGGAATTGTCCCGTTTGTTTATCCTGTGTGGCTGCAAATTAGAATGTTTTGGCTGAGTCCAGCCTGTTGATGGATGATGATTAACGTTAAAGGAGAACGGTGATTAAAGCTCATTCATGCGCTGAGGTCTCCCTTTGCTGCGGCACCAAGCCTGCTGCTGGCAGAGAAGCACATCCCGGTATTAATCTTTAGCTTCCCCTTTGCTGAGGACCCTTAGAAGAGAATCGTTAGTCTTCTCCCTCTGCTCACATCAGCACTGCCCTGCTCGCTGAAATCCCTCCCATCGCCTTGTAAAACTCAGAACAGGCTTACAGGCAGTGTGGGACCAGGGCCGGGGTTCCATGCTGGGAGCCAATAGACAGTTTCAGCGCTGGGGGGGGGGAGGGGAGAAAGCTCACAGCATCTGTACTTTTAAGGCCCTTTCCTTGGGACTTGTTTTTATTGTCCACAAAACAAAATAAAATCAACTGAGAAACCCTCCCTAAAAACCTTCCCTCATTCCAGCCAGCCAGGAGAGGAAAAGACACACCCAGTCCCAGAGATCCAGCTTCCCTTTTCATTCTCAGGCCTGAGCAGCTATGTGACCTGTTAACCCTTCACAAGCTGTAGCCCTTTTACTTTGACACCTACGCCTTGCAGAGTCCAACCTTCAGTGATCAAGAGAGACTATGCAATGTTTTGTGGTGTTTTGTTTGTTTTCTCTACCAATTTCTCCTTGATTCAATGCAGTTTGCTGTCAAACAATATTTTGGTAAGTAACGAACGTGTCTCTGGTCCTTTCTCCTTCTTTTCCTTCTGTGAGGTTGGTTATTTCCATTTAATTCAGGAGGATAATTGGAAATGAATTGTCCAGCACGTATTTGTCATCCGTCAATTTGCTAAGGCACAGGACAATAATGAATGCAATGTATTTTTTCCCCTAAGACCTAGCTTCTCTTTCACAAGACATTATTGTAATGTGGTTTATTTTAATTGAGGGTGGTTTCAATTATGACTTTCATCCATTTTCTATGGGCTACGTTGTGGAACCATTACTCACACGGTCACCAATAAGCCCATATAACTTCTCTAACTGAAGGAGTGGGAGCACTAGGGTGGGAGATTTTAAGATCTTAAACATCATTTTGGCAGCTGGATTATGGTGTGTGTTAATTAAGGACCACCGGGCTAGCTCTGTGCATCATCTCTAGTTCCTGAGGTAATCAAGTTGATGTTGGCACTGTCATAAAGAAATTTCTAAATTGTGAAATTAATACACCATGAAGAGATCTCATTATAGTGTATGGAATGTCTTTCCATCTTGATGTCTGGAGTTTGGCATACATCTCAATGAGAAACCTCCTTTCCCTTTGTTTGTTTGTTTTGTTCTCTCTCCGATTCTAGAAGTAGGTTGCTAAGATGAAATTGCTTTTATTTTGACCTTTATCTTTGATTAAAAGTGATATCCACCTAAGAGCTGCACTATTTCATTCCTAATACATTATTTCAAATGTTCTTCCTGGGACAGAAATTCCGGAGCTGGAATTAGAGGCACTACTCTCTTAGTGCTATTTTTAGAAACTAATAGGTCCTGCATTCTTCCAGTAGGGCTGAAGCTGCCTGCCCAAATGATGTGTCCACGTGTTAAATCAAAGCTGACTTAAATCTGAATTTAACCAAATTTGATTTCACTTTGCCAACTCTGCCCTAGACATCACAACATGCTTAACAAAACATTGTGGACTCGCTAGTACAGTTACCAAGCAGAAACATGCAGTGCCCCAGTAACTCATCCTCAACATTGTGCACTCAACCAATACTTAATTAAATATGTTTGTCAGGGCCCCAGGGTTGTATATCACTGTACAGCTTTAATTTTCATCTTTCCATAGAGACACCCAAGACAGACATGTGAAATCTGGGTTTAAAGGTTCATCCAAACTCTGCAACCACTTAGTATCCTAACATGTAGCATCAACACAAGGAGTGAGCCCAAATTCAGAAGACTCATTTCTCCCTTTCCTCCCAACCATTTTGTAGCCTGTACTGTCAAACAGTTGTGTATCTTTTGCAAAGAGCTTAGAAGACACAACTACCTGATAAGGCAAGTTCTAAATTGAAGTTGCTGTTAAATCTTAATTTTAAAGAGAAAGCACTGAACTATGAAGTGTGAAGGTGGAACAAAGGCAGAGAGACATTTATTTTCATTTTAAAATTCCATGTCCTGCTAGTTCTGATAAGAGACCCTTTGGGCTGGTGGAATGATTTTACATTTTCTATCAATAATGCATGAGCTGTTGTCCTACCATACTCCTGTTCTTAAACACACATGTGCCATACTCTAATGCTAAAGCATACCTAATTACGGATTCAAGGAATTCAGACTCATGCGGTTATTCTTGTCATTTTCAATTTGTTTTGGAGCTGGGTCTCCTCTGATAAGGGAGATGTTCATTCACCCACCCTTATTTTTAATCTTTCAGATAGAAGCATGACTAGATGACAGAAGCCCTCTGAAATGAGAGAAATTGGAACAAAAAAAAGCCATTCCAACAGGCCCTGCAGACAGGTAAATGTATGGTGCTCCTGAAGACAACCTGAGATCTCTGCCCATCCCACCCAGTTGGGCGTCGATATGTATTGAAAATCCTTTCATATGTCTAAAAGACTTCTGTGGAGGTAGTTCAGCTCAGTCAAAATACATCTCAATATTTTCCCTCTGCTGTCCTTACCATCTCCAGCCCTCTCTCCTCAATCTTGGGATTCACCTGAACTGGCCAGTAGCCATCAGCCCTACACGTCACATTATCTATGGAGGTGCACGAGGTGGGCTGTAACATGGTCACATTATCTATGGAGGTGCACGAGGTGGGCTGTAACATGGTCACATTATCTATGGAGGTGCACGAGGTGGGCTGTAACATGGTCACCATGGGCCTCTCTACATGAGCAGAAGAACTAAGTGAACTTGTTGTCCTTATTGTTACCCAGCCATGGAATCATAGATGTGTGGGTCTGGAAGGGACCTTGAGAAGTCATCTCGTCTGGTCTCAACATATGCCCGATGCTGAGGAGTGGCTGTGATTACCACTTGCAGTGTAGCCAGGGGAGACAGAGGACAACCCAGAGATCCAGATACACCCCCCACAGAAGGGTCGGAAGTGGCCCAGGGATAGCAGACTGGTTTGGCTGGAGAGCCGACTGAGCCCAGTTCAGAGTATGGCAACTGGACCCTGCTAACCCAGTGGCAGACCTGGGCGGGACTGCAGTGGAGTCAGGTGGGCCTGTGTCCCCCTACCCCTGGCACCTCATCCCTTCGGTTGCTTCCTCCAATTTCTGAAACCAGAAGTTGTCCCCAACACATTTCAAGAACTTCCAAGGGCATCTCATGTTGTATTGTATTATTTTCCAACAGAT
Organism: Sternotherus odoratus; assembly: GCA_032164245.1. Classification (NCBI taxonomy): domain Eukaryota; kingdom Metazoa; phylum Chordata; order Testudines; family Kinosternidae; genus Sternotherus; species Sternotherus odoratus. The sequence goes on from JAVMKO010000018.1 coordinate 2,071,766, forward strand.
GTCCGAGTAGTTGACATCCCCCATTACAATCAGGTCTTGTGTTTTGGATATTTCTGTTATTTGTTCTAGAAATGACTCATCCCTCTCCTCTTCCTCCTGATTTGGTGGTCTGTTGTAGACTCCCTACTATGACATCATCCCAGGTTTTATTTTCACCCACAGATTTGCAGCTGATCTGTCTCCCATCTCCTTTTGGGCCTCAGAACAAATGCCTTCAGCCTAGGGGAACATGGCTGATTCTATCTTATGCTTACAGTGGCAAACGGGGTTGGATTCAAAATAACTCTCCAGAGATCCAGAGATTGCCTTGATTTTCCTCCCACCCCTAGCGGCTACAAGTATTCCCATGTGGGGGGGGGGGTGGTTACATAAGAACGGCGATACTGGGTCCAGCTAGCCCAGTATCCTGTATTCTGACAAAGACTTGTGGCACCTTAGAGACTAACCAGTTTATTTCAGCATAAGCTTTCATGGGCTATATCCAATGAAGTGGGCTATAGCCCACAAAAGCTTATGCTGAAATAAACCGGTTAGTCTCTAAGGTGCCACAAGTCTTCATCGTCTTATTCACGGATACAGACTAACACGGCTGCTAATCTTAAACCTGTCTTCTGATAGTGGCCAATGCCAGGTGTTTCAGAGGGAATGAACAGAACAGGTAATCATCAAGTGATCTCTCCATTGGTTATTTCCACAACCCCCAAGCAGATACTCATTTCTTACCAACCTACTGTTGTGCTCAGTTTTTAAGATGATCATGGAGTGTTTTCTTGTATGCACTGAGTTGACCTTATGTTTGCATTGGAAACACAGCAAAGCTACCGATTAGCTAACACAGAACCTGATCTTTTTGGTAAGAATTGTGCACAATAAATCCCCATCCACCTTACTGAGCTTCTCCTTATCCCCTTCCGCTCAGGAAGTGTGACATTTTCTGATTCACTTTGCAAGTAGATTGATAGCGCTTCCATACAGACTGAGAGAAAGACTATCATTGCCCTCCCCTGTCCAAAGTTTCCAGTAATAAATGGTGTGGAAAGGATGGGAATTGTCAAAGTAATTAGGTGTTTGGTGGAGAGATTGCTGGTGATTTATAGAATGGTATCTATACTTCCCCTCTTCCTTAACCTAAAGTCAATAGTGAGAATGAAAAAGTTTTGGAGATTCATTGCCACTTCACTGGGATAGCAGAAGTTATGCTCCTGGTAAAACAATGCATAATTTTAAAACACAGTCATTCATTATACCTAATTAGAAAACCTCCTCAGTGCATTGAAAAAGGACTTCAGAGCAGCTGGCTCTCACCATCAGCCTCTTGTAAAATTTTGTTCTGTTCAGGACCAACACTACTGGTTAACTTCTACGAGTCTGGGTTCAAACCCTGGATGATCTCAAAGTGGAACTAGGTTTGTTTCCATCTAACTGTCCAACTCTTCTCTCTGGGCTGATACAGTAGGGCTGTCATGGATCAGGACTGAGGTCCAGAGGAAGAATTTATGGGAGAGCCTGGGCCTGTGGTACAATAGCATGGCAAGTCTGCAGTTTAGGATGGAGGGGGAAGGAGAGAAGATGAGAGAATCTTTTCCTACTCTAGAGGCTCCACTTTTTCAGCTCTGTTTGGAGGATGTTGGATTTCGTGCCATTGGAAACACCCAGCACAGCTGAGCTAAGTAGAGCTTCTAGAGCTAACAGATTGATTTGGAAGGAGTTAGATCTCTTTTCTTTTCCTCCTTTTCTGCTTTCTGCAAACAAAAAGTCCCAAGCAGCTTGTAACTAAAATGGGGTTTAAATCCTTAATTAACCTTCCACATCAAATTATATTCAAATCAGTAACACTGATTCAATAGAAGCTGACATTTCTCTGCTCTGCTGACTGCACATTCCATTCTGGAGTTGGCAGGCTCCCTCTGCTATTGGTCTGCAAAACTGATAAGGATACATTTTTGGCCTAGTAATTCAGCAGCTGGCTTTTCATTTGCAGCGTCTTATTTGCATTTGGAATCCAGGGATGCAGGGGGACTCGGGACCTGGGGAAATGTCTGACTGAAATCCTTTGGGTATTCTACCTTGTCGCTCTGGCTAGAGAAGATTTTTTTGAAAAATGAGTGTACAAGCAGTGCCACCTTTTCAACTTCGTCCCTTTTAGAGTCTTTTGTGCTCCGAGCTGTCTAGCAGGAGTGCCGGATAATTGCAATTCCTCCCTCAGTCTTTCCCTTGGCACTGGTGCTGCTGTGCTTTGAGGTGCTCCAACAAGCTAGTTAATTCTCTAACAATTAAAACATAGCAGTCCAATAGAGGAACCAGAAAAGTTCTGAAATGCTATTTTGCAAAATCCCAAGAGAGAACATGAGGTGGCGGAATCCCCTCTGCACTAGTTATACAGAGGGAGGTGGTTTCCGAAAGAGCAGATGGAAAGAAAGCTACACCAGACCAACTTGGGGGACAGCTGTGCAACCTGAGCCTCCCAAAACCTTCCTGATTCTCTCTAGTATCAGGGGTTTGAAGTGCAGACACAGCTGTCCAAAGACAAATACCCGTCAGAGCTCGCGGGAAGCTTAGGGAAACATTTAAAATGTTTTGCCTTCCACATTTCCCTTTGATAAGGTTTTATTGCAGATTGATTCTAAGCTGTTATGCCTCTTTAATTCACAGCCCTTGCTGTATTTGAAGTGGAAATGCTGTGACTGGAATACACGTAAATTCTTCAAAGCCTGATTAATGATTAGGCTGAGGAGAAGCGTGGGAGATAAAGGCAGGCATCTTGCTTGATCCCTCCGGCTTCATGGAGATTGTGTTCAGCAATTGAACGAGATTGTATGGTCTCCCCATTCCCTTTTTTAAATCGTCAAGCAGGTATTGTACACTCTGTTCTACTCTGCGTCGGGAGGTGAAATTAGCATTACAGCAAGTCTAGCACTTACACCAAGCTACACTTTGCAAATGGAATGACCACTAAGTCAGAGCCTGTCAAGCCTCTTTTACATGGGTTTGCTCCACTGGAAGCAATGTGAATCACATGCCTTTTTCCAGGAAAATAAAGTACATTCTTTTGCACTTTACTTAAAAGACTTTTCTGCCTTAAATATGCAATTTGCTCCCAGTGAACTTCAAATAAGCTGAATTTCAAAATGGCTCTTTAGAGCCAATTGCTTTGTCCCAAAAAATCCTTATTGACTCTCCCCATATCTATTTTGTATTTATTGATCCAGGAGCTGATTTGTGACGATGATAGGTCCATTTGATGGTCGGTGTGCTGGGGGATAAGTGCAAAGGGACCACTAGCTGCCCAGCTAAACTCTTACCACTTCTTGCCCCTGGTATTCGTGGGAGAGAGGGTCCCTGAATTTATGTCTGTAGACCTGCCTTTACAGATGTCCTCTTCCCTTCCCATATACCCAACAATATTCCTCTCTTTTCTTGATCCAGTCTTTCACTTCCTAGCACTCACAACCTTTTATCCCCAATACACCACAGGACCTCATTCGACTCCCCCTACTGATTCTCTCTCCTTGACACTCCATTTGTTTTAGGGGGTGATGATACTTTGTTTATGGGGTTAATGTTGATGCTCCTCTTGTATAGAGTTGGAACATCCAGGTCATGCTTACACTGCAGAGCACTTGCAGGTATAATCCCACACGGGTGTAAACACTCACCGATGCAAGGGATAGGGAGTCTAGCCTACACTGTGTCTACTCCTGTCTTTGGCTTGTATAGATGGCAAGCTGCATGGTCCAGTGGACAGGGGACTGACCTGGAGACTGGTTCCAACTCTGCCTGCTAATGACCTGCTATGGGACTTCGGGCAAGTCACTTCTCCTCTTGTTACCTATGTGTTCCCTAATGGGTCAATGTAGCTATAGGCCATAAATGTTACTTGTTCCTTTAATATTTGCTACTTTGAGAACTGCGTCGGGAAGAACTTTAGATAACAGTCGAATATAACTTGAGGTGGGGGGAGCAGATTTTGATGAAAGGAAAGAGAAAATCTAGAGGAGAAAAACTACTCTTTATCCCATCCCAGAATTAAATTTGGAGGTTGGAGTGGGAATTAACTACCACTATGCTTCCAATAAAACATTGCAGATACATCTCTGGTTGCCGTGCTTTATCTCTATGGGGATTCTTCAGGCAGAGGTTATTATGCTGCACTCCAAACAAAGAATCTTTTATTGTGCACTTACCGTGGAATGTTAAGACTCAGCACAATGCCATAGGTAAATAATTTGATCAGTGTAAAATATTTGCAGGGAGGTAGCATATAACTGGTCCATTTCTCTGCTAATATTACAGAGCTGGACTGTTATGTAATACCTGTTTGGTGGTACTAAAGTCCTTTCAGAGAACAAGATGGAGTAAAACATGAAAAATTCAATAGGGGGTGTCAAAGAAATGTGACAGATTAATAAATATTACACTACCATAATCTGCAGTCATTTCCCAGAAAGAGTTCATGTCCCCGGAGAGTCCACCACCATCTTAAAAATGAAACTTTCTAAAACTCATGCGTATTAAAAAGGAGAGTGTGTATGTGTGTATGCATGTAAGAGGCATAATATGACTGATTAGTTAAAAGAGACAGTTCAGCACTGGTTTACAGAAAGGTCTTTTTAGTTTTGAAAGGGTCATGGCAGTGTCTCTGTGTTTTTACGGTATTTTAGTCTAAAGTGAAGAATAGTATCTTAAAGTCATTTCCCAAGAACTACTCTTCTGCATTAAAGCACTTGGCTATCTCTTAATGTACCAGGGCATTGCTTCCTCACCAGTTAATATATTATTATTTAAAGGGGCAAGGCACAGGGGGAAGAAAATTCACCTTAAAATTTGTACTTCTATTTATAGTAAAAAAAAATAATACACACAGTCATCGCTGATTAAATTTTCTAATTAACAGTTCGGCACAGAACATAATTAGTTGGATAGTCTGTTGCCAAAAATCATTGGAAACTCTGTTGCCTGAGCATCTGTGTGTTACTCAAAGAAACACTCTGCAGCTAGAACTTCAGAGAAGTTAGTGGTATAGAAGGAGGCAAAATGACCCTCCCCTATGGCAGCTTTGTATCAATGGAAATATTCCCTTTGACATCAATAGGCTTTGAATCAGGCTGCACCCGGGCAGTTTGGATTATGGTCCAAATTAAGACTTGGTGCAAGGAAGTGAAACTCCCATTTCAGTTATTGGAGTTGCAGTTATCTTGCTGTCTGAGACTCATTCTACTTTCAGTTAAATAGTCTTACAGAACTGGAGGAACTCCACGGACTTCAGTGGGGTCAATCTCAGTGTTACTGACGGCACAATCATCCTCTTATATCACTAATGATGGTCACTTTGTACATCGACAGTCAGACCTTCAGCTTGTCTAAATCAGAGCAGCACAATTAACCTGAAATGAAGCTATGCTAATTTACCCCAGCTGAGGATCCAACCATTAAAACACATACTATATAGTGCATGGGAGAACAGATAGAATTAGTCCCTAAGGGAGAAAGGATTCCATAGTTTTGATTCATTGACAGTGGAAACCCCTACCTTCCATCCTGTTGAGTTTATAGTGCATCCCAAAGAGGTATGTCTCTGGCAGTAAATTCACACCAATTACAACTGAGCTGTTTGTATAGCATCCAGTACAAATGGAGCTTCAATCTTGGATTGGATTGAGAATCTAGCCCATTGTCCTCATTCTATGGCTCTGTTTGTGCATCCTGGCCTTTGGGTTTATACAGTCAAAGGCAGCCCCAACTAGTTTAGATCCTGCAGACAGAAATTGTTCTGGCAGTGCAGCCATTCTCTGACTTCCTCCTCCCATCCTAAAAAGATACAAGATATCAAAAACCATGTAAGGAATGAGCTGTCAGCCATCGTGCTAGAGTTTTATTGAAAATGGCTAAAGCAAGAGACATTAAAGCATCCTTTATTCTACATCCATTTCCCAAAAGCAACAAGTTAGCCCTAAGGTAAAAATCAATGTTCAAAGCCTGTACCAAGTTTCAAAAAGATAAATGCCATATTTAATACTTTGCAGAATTGATGGTTCATGAAACTGGCCTTGCATTAACTAAGGGCTTGTCTTCACAGCGATCGATCTTTTGGCAATTGATTTCTCACGTCTGGTGAAGACGCGAGAAATCGATCGCCCGCGGTGCCCCCGTCGACTCTGGAACTCCAGCTTGCCGGGAGACGCAAGCTGGAGTCGACGGGGGAGCGCACCGCCGACTGCCGCCACAGTGAGGACGGCAGGTAAGTCCGCTGGAGATACGCCGACTTCAGCTACGTGATTCACATAGCTGAAGTTGCGTATCTGCAGTCAATCCCCCCCCCCCCCCCCCGTAGTGAAGACAAGCCCTAAGCAGCCCTGGATTAACCATTACGCAAAATAAGCACGTGCTTAGGGTCTCAAGTAAAGAGGGGCCCCATAGAGTTTTTTTCCAGTGCCGGATTTACAATGAAAAAACAAAATTCAGTCATGCTGAACTTTATAAAATAATTGTGGAAGACAATATTGAATGTGCCTTTCCAAACGTAGACATTTGCTTCCATATATTTTTAACATTAATGGTCACAAATTGCACAGCTGAGTGTTCATTTTCTCAGTTGAAGTATATTAAAAATCCCAACAGAACAACTATGCGACACGACAGGCTGGATGCCTTATCTCTGCTAAGTATTGAAGCAGATTTGTTATGTCAGATTAATTTTGAGGATATGATCAAAGACTTTGCAATTAAAAAATGCAGGAGAAAACTTTTTGTAGTATAAATAAAGTTATAAGTAAGCAACAGTAAACATTATTTTGCATCTTTGATTCGTGTAAGTTAAAATGCTATGTATCTTCAAGGCAAGAAAGCAATGGAATAATAGGTGTTTTGTTTCATACAAATAATGATATTTATTCATTAGAATATATATATTTTACGGTTTACTATTGTTTTTATTTTGAATTACATATACGGTATATGGGGGTACCATAATCTTTTCAGTGCTTAGGGCCTCTAAAGGTCTTAATCCGGCCCTGGACCTAAGGCTTGTCTACATTACACAGCCTTTAGTGGCACTAAAAGTCAAGCAGTGTAAACGCTGTTTGTCGGCACTTTTGCTGACAAAATACTTCCACCCCCTATGAGCGGTGTTGGCGTGGTCAACAAGAGAGCAGTCCTGCCAACAAAGAGCCATTGGAAATTTCCAAAGTTATGCTGAGTAACCCTGAGAGACTTTTGAGAAACTGGCAGTTTCTCTGGCAGCGGGTACTGATTGATCTATTGGGGGGGTCGATTTATCGCGTCTCATCTAGACGCAATAAATCGATCCCCAAAGGCACTCCCTGTTGACTCTGGTACCCCAGCTCACTGAGAGGAGTAAGCGGAGTCGACGGGGGAGCCCGTTCTGCCGCCGTGAGGACGTCAGATAAGTCGACCCAAGATGCACCGACTTCAGCTATGCTATTCACGTAGCTGAAGTTGCGTATCTTAGGTCAACCTCCTCCCCCCCCCCCCAAGTGTAGACCTGGCCAAGGTGAGCATAGACAGACTCACGTCATGAAACCCTCAGATCAAGTCATGCCAGCTTGGTTTTCCCTGGCTCAGATCCCCACTTATTTCCCCCTCCCCTCCCTCACAGCTGAAAGTCTAATCTAGGGCTGGTCTTCACTACTGGGGGGGATCGAATGCAGATACGCAACTTCAGCTATTTTAAAAGTTTTATAAGTTTGCGTATCTGCAGCCGACTTACCTGCCTCCTCACAGCGGCGGCAGTTCGTGGTGGGCTCCCCCGTCGGCTCCAGCTTGCGCCTCCCGGCAAGCTGGAGTTCCGGAGTCAACGGGGGGCGCCGCGGGCGATCGATTTCTCGCGTCTTCAGAAGCCGCGAAAATCGATCACCAAAAGATCGATCGCTACGCGCTGATCCGGCGGGTAGTGAAGACCAGCCCCTAGTTACACATCAGAGCAATCTCCATTGTCCCTAACTCATTTGTCTTATTTTGACTTAAGACAATGAAAAGCCCCTCACACCCTCTTCCTCTGAGAACCCAGACAATTATTTAATTACAAAATATGCAGTTCAGTGAGGTCAGCTCCTTCCACCAAGCAACAGCTCCTAATGGAGCACTGCTAACCCCAACCCCCAGCACAAAGCCTCTCTCTTTCTCTCGGGCCTCAGAGGGCAGATGAATCACACGAGACTTGTAGCACGCTCTTTAAGTTAGAGGAAACATTGCATTATTCCCCAGCCTTACTGGGAAGAAGACTAGGCTGATGATAAAAGATAAATAGCCTTTGAAATCAATTGCTTTCCATATTATAATGCAGGCAGAAGGAATTCGATCCAACTTGTTCTAGTGGGTGTCCAATCCACCTACCAACAAGTTCCAAAGCACCAGAGCATTAATTAGTTTTCTATCTCTGGTTAGACAGATTGTAGACTAGGAACAAGAGCTGGACAAAATCCACCCTGAACATTTTCCACTAAGTTCTGCATAAAGAGAACCGCATTTAGCTTTGAAATGCTGAAAATAGAGATTGGAGGCCATAATTAAAAAGTTTGCTGGTATCCCTAGTGTACCTGCGGCTGAGGTACAATGATTGGTAGCCTCATATCAACACAAACCCAGATTGATAGTGAATGCTATATAATTTAACAGTATCCTGAGTGATTTGTGGTGAATAGTAAGATAAGGCTTCCATACTGATACAAGATTAGTTTTTAGCCCGCAGCTGTTTAATTACTTGTTGCCAGGATGCCTATTCAGATTGGAAACAAGGGGCTTGGATTCTCTCTCCTTTTCCATCTTGCAAATGCTGAGAGTGCTTCAAATTTCTTATTTTCACATATAACCCCCTCCCCCCCATTACTATTGTAGGATAAAATACTGGAGAAAGGAATGAGGTGAAATACAGAAGCAATTATTGCTCCCTGGTAGAATTTACTGCAAATGCATTTTCAAGCTGGATGGAAATAAATTCTGTTTCATTCTGAAACATTAGAGGAACGATGGTTGTTAATACAGAGTCCAGCTCTAAGCTTCTGCCCAACAGAGGAAGTCCTTGGTCTCCAGCCAGAGCCCTTATGAGCCAGAGAAATGAGCTGTATCACAGCCTTCCCTGGTCATCCGAACTCCACCCACTCCTGGAGCAGTGACACCCATGTGTTGGTTGGTGCTGGATCTGGGGATTCTTTCAGAAGATGGATTAGGCCACTTCGTGTCAGTGCGGAGTCCTCCTGCCAGATTTTCTGTGTCTGGGGTTACACCAGCCCTGAACTTAGAACTACTCTAAAAATGATAAAAGTTTTCCAACTCCTTTTCATCCTGCAGGAACAAGGAACAATTTTTCCTTTGTTCAAAAAGTTTTGCAAAATAATAAACAGATTTTGGTTTTGAAATTTCAGTTTTGAACACATTTGAGGGGTTCTGTTTTTCATCCTCTCCTCCCCCTCCCCCCATTTCTACCCTGGAAAGGGACAGGGGAGGAGGAGAAGAAAGGAGGAAGGGGAGGGGAAACACACACACATTCCAAAAATACCATTAACATTTGTTTGAAAAAGAAATAGAACACCAAAAAAAATGAACATTTGTCAAAAATAGTCATTATTTAAAAAGGCCACTTCTGGGGGGAGGAATAATTTGTTTTAAAAATTATGACTAGCTGTGCATTGGAGTAATCTAGCCAAGCAAAATTCTGTCCTAGATACAGCCAAGCACTTAGGTGATTAACACTAATCCTGTCCCATACCAAGTCAATGACATTCCTCATGTGCTTAATTTAAGCACATGCTTAAGAGCTTTGCTGGATTGGGGTCTTCTGAGCAATGATCCTAGTATGGGCTGGGTATAAGGGACTTGCACAGCAGGCATTATACCTGTCTACTCCCAAAAACATTTTCCCATTTAAAATATGGATGCATGGCTGATCAAAACTGAAATAACAAACAACACTCCTTTGGGCCCAGGAACAATCTGCCCGTTTAGTTAACAGTCTTCAGAGGTGAAAAATGACTTCTTTTTTTTAAATAGATCCCAAGCAGGCTAATTGTATTTGCTGTGAAGTAAAGTTAAAAGTAAATTGCACAAAAGTAATATTGATTCAAATTAAGCCCTTTATCTCCTTGTGCCTTTCGACTCCACATCAAATAGTGTTAATGCTGAAGCTCGTCCACAGCAAATAAAGTGACAAGCTAAATTGCATCCTGTTTTTTCTGCCCCCTCAGAACAAAATCCCAGCACCTGAACTGACAGAGATTTTTCCAGTTAAATGGGAACACGAATCACTTTGAGGCTGAGTCACGTCATTCTGATTTTGGAGAGTACCACGCTTGTGAGAGTTGCCCAACAGCTTCGCCTAGAGGCAAAATGCTTTACTAATTGGACTAGCAAATGCTCCCCTGGAATGCATGTGCCAGAGTTCCTCAGAAGGCAGGATTGTGATACGCTGGTGGAAATACATGTACCATACAGACACTCCCATTGTTTGTGCATGGGTCTAATCAGGGATGATACAGAAGGGAAATAAAACGACAGGCCCAGCTCTCATTTGCGAGTTCAGAGCCACTTCCCTTCTGTTTATCTCTCTCTTTTTACTGCCTCTCATAGTGATAATTGAGAAGGGAGGAAGGAGCTATAAATACTGCCTGAAAGTAAAAGGAATGTGTATTGCCTTGGTTGAGACGGCAGCAATTCTTGGTGGTTCTGGTTTCTCTCCAAAGGGTTTACTTTGAGACTTTTCCTTTATCTCCCTGGGGAGCATGCTTGAAGCAATATCAAGGCAGACCAGGAGAATTTTTTTTTGATGGGGTTGTGTTTAGCTGCATCTAGGATGGAGACTAGAGACCATTTTAAAATGATTCTCAGTCACTTAGAGTTCTATGCCATCAGATCAAATAATAAGTGATTAGGGGGGATTGTTAGAAACCCCATGTCACGTTACTGGAATAATTGGGTACCATATAGATCATTGGGGTACCAAATATTATGTGAAGGGGGTCATAACAGGTGTCTATGACCAGGTTACGGAGGGCGGATTATGAATATGCCATTGATGTGTGTCTGTATCTTTGTACTTCAAGTTTATGCTTGGTTTCTGGGTGGAATCTCAGGCAAGCTGGTGTTAACTTGAATGGCCTGCCTGATGGCCCATTACGGGCCCATTAACTGCACAATTAACTCTGTCCACACCCAAGGAGCCTCCCCAGGAATGGGACATGCCTGGGCAAAAACTGAATCATTGAGAGTCTGGGAATTGGACCATGTGGCTGTGGACCTGCAGTTTGCAACCAGACTCTGCATAAGGAGGAGGAGGGTCTTCACCCACAGGAGGAAGTCTATAAAGCCTGGAAGAATGTCCTCCATTTTTGTCTTCTACCTTCAGCCTGTCTTGCTTCCAGCTCTGAATGGATTTTGCTACACAGGTGAACTCTGTACTAAGGTGCTGACCCATCCCTAAATGGGATGCTTTCTAAAGACTGATTTGAACCTGCAGTTACTCTACCTTTGCTGCAAGCCTGAACCAAGATATTTGCCATTACTGCATGTAATTGATTTCTTTTAACCTTTCCTAACCCTCACCTATACCTTTTTCCTTGTACAATAAACCTTTAGATTTTAGATTCTAGAGGATTGGCAACAGCGTGATTTGTGGGAAGATCTGATTTGTATATTGACCTGGGTCTGGGGCCTGATTCTTTGGAATTGGGGAGAACTGTTTTCTTTATTTGGGGCATTGGTTTTCATAACCATTGGTCCCCAGGACAGGTGGCTGCTGGTGGTGATACTGGGAATTTGGAGTGTCTTAAGGTTATTGCTTGTGTGACTTGTGCTTAGCCAGTGGGGTGAAACCAAAGTCTTTTCTGTTTGGCTGGTTTGGTTTGCCTTAGTGTGGAAAAACCACAGCTTTGGGCTGTAGTTGCCCCTTTGGAAGCAATCTGTCCTGATCTGACACTCACAGTTGGATCCCACCAGGAACAGCACCGTCACACCCCAAAAATCTTATAATCTCCCCTTCAGATCTGTGTGTGGTGGAGTCCGCCATCAGTCGTAGATGAGAATGGAGTGGTTAAGAGAAGGAGAGGAAAACTGTGGTCCTGCAAGGTGACACTACCAGAAGCCAACTGGAGCTCACCGTGAATGCGGGGCTCTGCCTGTGTGTGTCCCCCTCTTCCTGTGAGCTATCAGTAAATTAGCACTGTGCCTGTCTAAGAAGCATGTCAGGCCATTGCACTGTCATGGTGTGACCTGATTTGTCACATGATGCATTGTCCTGTTTCCCGTATCCCTGCACATTCTTGATTATGTGGCATTTTGAGTTCATTATTGCAGAGGAAAAAGTTTACTATTGAAACTCTTTTCCTGTAGTAGGATGAAGAGGCAAAGAGAGGCCATGCACTGAAACCACAGCCTGTTAGAATGATGCATACTGGTGTTGTTCCCATATATTTCTGCAGTGAAATGTGTGCATGCTGCTAACTGCATCTAGAAGATAGAGTTACTGAAATCACCCTCTTTGGGTCAGATTCTGGTCTCAGCTGCCCCAGTGTAAATCCAACCTTTAAATATGTCACTGGTTTGATTAACATTATTCATTTGCCTTTTGGGGGAAGAGTGCATAGGTGGGGAAATTATCTCACAAGCTACCAAAGTCCCTGGACGTAAGTGGTTTCTAAACTGAAGGGTACCCACTCCTGGTGCTCCATCCTACTCAGTGGAATTCTGGCAGATGGCGTTCAGGCTATCAACATGTTTGCAGCTGCTGCTGTGAAAAATTAATTTTATTTTAAATTAGCACCACATAGCCTCTCCGTTAGCTAGGCTCCCAGCTTGTGCTGTGTGAAGTATTTGCATTGAACCACAAACCCACTTTGTCAGAGACTGGAGTTTGATGTTCCGTGTGGTTGTGGACCCACCGCCATGCTCACCAAAAAAGTGGAAGACAAAGTGCTGTTTTCACAGAATTGAGGAAGTTATTCCTAATACTTCTATTCCATGCCTATGTCAAACCCCTTTCCACTCAAAATTATTCTTTGCACTATATTCAGCAGTGCTTTTACATGACCAAATTAGTGTGCAGTTCCACTCTGAAAACTCACAAACACAGTATGTCCCATGTTTAGTATTTCACCATGATTCTAAAATTATATTTGTGCAGTTTACAAGTAAAATCAAAATTCTGCTTGTAGCTGCCAAACCTGCAACCTGGGATCTGAAAGTCAAGCTGGTTCTCTCAGTCTTGCAGCACCATCATCTTTCATTGCTGGCCTTTGTTAAATTGTTCCATCCCCTCTATGTCCAATGAGGTGGCACGCATGTAAGGAAGGACAAGGTCTGGTGTATCTGTTAAAATTCAGGCCTTGTCTATGCTGGAATTTCAATGACTGGTGTGAAAACTCCTAGTGCAGCAGGCTTTTGTACTGGTGTACAGTGTGGCTGCAGTCAGGGTTAGCAGGGATGCTGGCTGAAATCCCATGGTTGTGCACGGTGTTAGCTAACACTTCTGCTGACAATTCAAGACTGAATGACATCCAGTTCCCACCCTGATCGATGTGTTGGCTTCATGGAGCCAACATATGTCTACGTATATATTGGTCAGTAGAGTAGGCATCTCTGATTCTGAATGGGGTAAAGGCCCGGGTTTATGGACTTCAATGGCAAAACTCCTATTTTCTCCAGTTAACTCCATTAACTAGCACAGTTTTCCAGTATGTTTTCCAGTCTATTTCTACAGTTTCCAGAACATCAGCATTTAACCCTGTAAACTAGAAGATGTGGTATCTCCTGGGCAGTGAGTCATGCCAATCTCTTTCAGGCTGAAGACCGATGACCAAGCTAGCTACGCTTACAGACCTAAAGCCTATAGGCTTATCTTACTTATAGAAATAACACACTCATCAATCCTACACCCCTATACTACTATCCTACATACACCTGCACATATACCTATTCATCCCACACGTATTACACACAGCAATAGATAATACAATGAAATGATTTTATAAGATGGTTAGCTGCACTAGCATTAAGAAAAAGTTCCCTTTAAACATTTGTTATTTGCAGAGATGGAGTAGTGATTCTTCTGAATTCCTTTAACATTGCTGCTGGACAGAGGTTTGAAGAGGGTTATAAAACGAGAAGCAGGAGGCAGTGAGTGAATAAATAAGGAACCTGAAAATAATGAAGTAGCCCCAAAAGTGCCCAAAGGAACAATCAATTAGTGCAATGAGAGATCTTATAGTTCATTCAATACAAATGTAGTAACTTATGTTTTTCACTGCCCTAAATAATGTCAACAGCGCATTTGTATGTTCATTTCTCTGCTGGCACAAATACCTCCCCATGGACCAAATTGCAGAAGGAAAACCTTTTCTGCTGGGCAATGATTGATTTTATCAATTGCTTATTTGATTTCCCAGTCTCAATGGTTAATTAGCACACAGAACATTGCTGTGAAATAGCATTAAGGCTCAAGTATAAACTAACAAGAGCCAGGGACTCAGAATGCAATGCAGATGTACTTTGCTACTTGATTCAACCCCCTCACTGGCCTGTGCTTTCTCTCCTAAATTCAGCAAGGTCAATGGGATTTAAGCACTTGCTCAAGTGCTTTCCCAAAATGAGGCTTCATTTGCCTCACAGCTGTGAACTCTGCATTTATTTATGAAACTCTCTGCAGTTTGAGCACTTTTACTATTTGTATTAGCCTTGTTTTAAAAACAAAAGATTGCCTGGTGTAAGGGTACACAAGGTGACCAAGGCTAGAATAACTCCTCTTTTTTAATGGGGATTTACTGTCATTTTAAAACATGTACCATACAAATACCTTCTTAGTGTCCTTTCCAAATGTGTATTATTTACCGGAGAGATGTTGCTTTAAGCTCTCTGGAAATGCACTCTAAGGAAGTTTTAAAACCTGGATTATTTCCATGAATAGACCATAATGGTTCTTTTGCAGATGGTGTATTGTGTAAATATTGCAGATACGTATTTAAGGGCCTTTAAAATAGGAATTATTGACTAGATTGTCCATGAGAAATCCAGTGGATCAGTAAATCCAGCTTCAAAGGTTAATCACCTGATAAATAGTTATTGTCTGGTGAGTTCTGGTTTTGATCTTTTAAATACTTTTGAAAAGCAACACCTACACCATTCAGAAGAATGAAAAATGGCTGACTGTAAAAGAAGCTCTATACCCCTATTGTACCTTAATCTTTGAAGTTGGGCTAAGAAATAATAGCCAAGCTAGATAAAGTTGCAATACTGAACTGGAATCAAATAAATATAGTGCACTACAATTGAATATTATACTCCAGGCTAGGAATAATCTACTTCATATTTTTGTTGTGAAATTGTAAAAGCAATGTCACGTTTTGCCAGATGAACTCGGATTCTGCCAATAACAAATAACTGCACACATGAGAGTAGTTTTATTGTGTTCAATGGGCCCACTGAGAGATAGGGAGATGGATTTAGATGACAAGAGATTAAGTTATATTTGAAAAGTCAGCTAGGTTTTGAATATCAGAGAGAGAGACGATTTCCCAAAAACATTCTCCATGTGTGTGTTCGATCCACATCCTATAAGATAAGACAAATGATTCCCTGTAAAAGCAGAGGATTTACTTGTCTCCGGCAATGGGAAGGATGAAGTTCCTTAACAACAATCTTTCTGGTCAACTCACAGTTAACTACTTGATATACTAAGATGCTCACCTGACTCAGTTATTAGGATGTTATTGATACAAAAATATCATATATACAACCAATGGCTCACTTGGCTCATATCCCAGACACCAACAGCCAGTAGGCAAGCATGCAATTTCCTGAGTGTGCGTATGTGCTGTGTTGCCCTAGATCAGTGCTCTGACCCCAGCAGCCTGTCTACAACAGCTCCACGGTAGTCACTACAAGCCTTGGTTACTATTTGCAGGGTCACCCCAACTCCAGAATCCTCCCCCAAACCATCTGCCCTGAAGTACCCAGCACTTTCCTGGGATACTCAATACTAAGATTTGTTGCTTATTTAGAGACCATTGCACTTTGTTAGTGTCAGTTAAAGTAATAGTTACTTCAATTCAAACAGCACTGGGTTGTTTTAGATTAAAAGTAAAAGAAACCCTCTTTTTGACTAAATAATCTTAGGTGAATTCAAAGACAAGGGCTAAAGATAAACATGGCTACAAGCATATAAAGAAAAACATGCTTTCTAATGTCCAAGATCTAACTTAAGAAGTTTTTGTTCAAGATTTCTCACCAATCTTTCTTCTTTCCAGCCATCAATGACTTTTTCCTTTTCAATGACTGTAATGCAAGTTTCACACGTGTAATAAGGATATAGGCAGGGATTTTCAAAGTAGCTTGACCCCATGGAACTATGTTGGGAGTTAGGCACCAACCTGCCCTTTTTCCCCTCTGCAGATCTCCTGTAAACTGAACGTCTTCTGGGATAACCAGAAGTTATCCCAATCCTGTTACCTAAAACTCCCACGGCATTCTGAATTTGACAAGTTATTCTTACTTCTGGAATTCTTGTGTCCTGTCATTGAGTGCAGGGAGTCTGCATTCCGAAGTACAAAAATACAGAAGTTGTGATGCATAGAGCAGAACAGGTGAGCAAGAAGATATTTAAAAGTAACTAGCATACACTGCGGCTTGGTTATGTAATGCTTTCAACTGGAGTGGTAAAACATGTATTTAACAGCAAGCCAACATAATGAAGCTAGCACTGGTGAAATGTGCTTAGTCGCTTTAGCCTATCTGCTGGAATTTTAGCTTTTCCAGTATCCCTTTGAAAGAGCATTATAGTAATCTAAACAAGAAGTGATAAAAGCATGGATTAGCTTCTCTAAATCAGTTTTTTGTTTGGTTGGTTTTTTTTGGAAGAGGTTTGATCCTGCCTATACATCTCTTCTGATAGTAACTGGGTTTCAGAGTGACTTGTGTTTGCTATTTAATGATGAGCCTAGCGGGGGGAAAAGCCACATTATTGCAACCATATTTCTAACCATCCAAATCCTTAAGCAGAAGAGGCAGCTGGTGATTATAAAAGAAGAATGTTTCTCATTGGATGTTTACAGCCCAAATGCAACACCTGAGTCCTAGGCAGATTTAACTGAAATAAACATTTTGTTCTCCTAAAGATTAAAGTATTACAGGACTTCAGCTCTGGAGCAACAATAACTAATGGTGCTCTAGCCATTTCAGTTGCTCTGCAGGCAGCACTGTAAAATAATTCTATTATTGATCCTGTGCATAAGTCTGAATATTCTTCTCATAATTAATGTCAGATATGAGTGAACAGGATAGTAAAGTTGGAAAATTGCATAAGTGAGCCTGATTTTAAACTCTTTATGGAGTATACTTATAGCAATTATGTGTATAAACTAGGTAATTACGTCCATAAAGGACTAGGATTAGCCATTTGTGTGCATGAACTGACCATTTTGAACTTATAGCTGTAATACTAGTGACTAATATACATGTACAGCAAATTTCAAAAAGTCATGGGAGTATTTGCAAAAGAGACATTTTAAATTTGCATGCTCATTCAATCAGGGAAAAGGAAAAAAATATACCATTTGGTGCATGACTAATAACCATTAAAAAAAAAGCTAGATTTTCAAATGACTGATTAATTGAAGTAGAAAACAATTTTAACATATGTATTTGTCAAATAAATTTAAAACAACAAATAGAGTTGAAGCAATTGTGATTTGGTTGCAATATCACATGATCAGGAAAAGGCTAAATTCATTGTAAGTTGTTTGCTCCTTGATTTTCAAAACAAACAAGCAAAGAAGCAGCACAAACACGCAGTGCCTGCTACAATAAGGTAAATTAGAATAGTCCCCTGTACATAATGACCTTTATACATAAGATACACTGCTGGCATCCGTCAATTTTATTTTTTTTGCATAATCCTAAAATGGCCAGCTCATGGATGTATTGCTATAAGCTATTGCCGAACTGAGCTACTTACACTGGAAATAATAGCTTAACATGACCATTCCGTATTATAATTTTTAATATGTGCCTCACTTTGGGTCCCGCTCCCTCAGTGGAGTCAAGTTTTTAAACCCTTCAGATTGATCTCTGATGGCCACCAATAGATCCTTCATAGCAGAGAAATGTCCAATGATATTTTAAAAGCATGGAAGGACTCACGATTTTCAGTGGATGAATTTCAGCAAGACATTTCCTTAATAAGTGGAGGAGCAAAGACTGATTTCTTTAATACGCTAATAAATTATGTGGCCAATTTATCTTGGAAAATGTCAACATGAATATTAAAATCCCCCATGAAACATAAATCTATCAAACTTCAGTAAAAAGTGATGCCAGGAAATCAAGAAGTCCCATTAACAAAAACTGAATTAGCACTTAGGGGTCTATACATGATAGTCAAAAGCACCATTTGTGGTGTGATCACCTTGAATAATAAGACTTTTATATTGACTGTATTCTGGCATAGACTCAGACCTTAAATCAAATTGGTCATGACTACTGCTCCTTACCCACCTTTCCACCCTATTGATCAAGGTTTATATGGACATGAATAACCACTGGATAATACTTCATTTAAAATGACTAAAATAATATCTATGCCTGGATGTATTTCAGTCAAGCAAATGACATCAAACCCATGATATATTCAGAAACCAATGTCTCATTCATGGCTGAGCTATTACCACATTGAAACCAGATAAACTGGTTTTCCAGTATATTGTTGTTAATGAATATGGGTTCTCTGTCCAACTCCTTGAGATTTTACCCAAGGGCAAGATAAAGCCATATCAAAATATTAAATAAAAATGCATACATGCCTGATCTGAAGCCCACTGTAGACAATGGAAAGACTTCCACGGATTTCAATGAGCTTTGGGTTGCATCATAATAATTACTGAGAAGAAGCCTTGTAACTGCCTTCCCATTAATTCTGGTTTGCCCTCTCATAGAATCCACCAGAAAAGGTGTTCATAGCCCCCAAAGGGTGCATTAGACTTGGGGAGGACATGGAATATTTCTGTAAAACATTTTTTAAAATGCATCGAAAGGAGTTCTTAAGCTTTGACCACTAATGCGAATTCAAGTGAACCTAGAGCAGCCAAATGTTGCCCCTGGAGAATTCACTCTGTATCCTGAGAATCTCCTCTTGACATAAGGGGAGGCAGAGCATGTTTTTTTTTTGGGGGGGGAGGCGGGGGCAGAGGCTGGTGCAGCTGAGTAAGGCTCCAATACATCCAATTCTTTACTTGTGCAAAGCCCTGACCTTTTTGCAGCACTTGAAGTGCAAGCTTCTATCCTGTGCCATTAGCCCACAGCATAGTTTAGTTTGCTCAGAATCCCCTTTCCAAGGAGCCTGAGAAGAGATGCCATGCATTGCAAAGTAAAGTCCAGTCTGCTAAACAGAACCTGGATCATCTATAGCCAGTGAATGAATGGATGCAGTAGAAAGATATAGTGAGGTACAGTGGCTACACTCTACAGAAAAAGGCAAATAAACTCAGGAATAGGATTGCTGCTGTCTGCTGTGAAAAAAATCTGACTGGCAGTGGCAGATCATCAAACAATTAGGGCTACAAACTAATCAGAAGAGAGGAAATTTGAATTCACTTCTGTGTAATGCCCTTTTTACAGGAAGGGTTCCCCACCCCCTTTGCCTCGGGTGAGGAGAAATACCTTTTTCCTATATAATGACTTAGATGCAGATCCGTGGCTGGGGTAAGTTTTCAGTGCTCCATTGAATTCAGTGGAGCTCTGGCAATTTATATCACCTGCCCCTCAATATGACTTTGGAGGAAAGAGGGTCACATTTCCAACAGCTTCAGAGGCTCAGGCCAACAGAAACCAAGCACGAGGATGCTAACCTGTCTAGACATCTTCTGTCCAGCTGTCAATGCAGGAACGCCCTGAGAACATGTCCTGCCTCGTGAGTTTTCGAGCACTTCCTAGGTCAAAGGACACATAAGTTCCATAAGAGCTGCCATTCTTGCAATGTTCCAACATTTCCTCCATCTGAAACCAGGATACCCAGACATAGGGGATTTTGAAAAAAACCAAACCAAGTAGTAATTGTTTTCTACGTTCAACATGAGAATAAGTTCAGTTAAAATTTGGAGTGAAGCCTGAGCTGTTGTTCTTTCTGATCTGGTTCACCCATCCCCAGATTCCACCAGCACAAAACCTAATGGGCCCTGAACTCTAGCACAATAGTGAGGGTTGTGGATAGAAGGCTTTCAGCTCCCTCATACAGTGCATCTCTCTGTAATGCAACACATCAGATCAAATCCATCACCTGGGCTCTCTCATGTAGTGCAACACAAATCGATGTGACCTGACAAGATGCAGCCGTATGCAACACAAAGATGGGAAGAACGGCATCACACAATGCAGTTTAGTTAAACATGTTTCTGACATTTTCATTATAAAGACTGTTTCTGAGAGCTTATGAATGCTGCTTTCCTCCCACCTGGTGCTCTCCATGCTGTCCTTGGAGATGGTCTCTTGGGAAATCACTGCTAACTAGAGGGAAGAATATACACGAATCAGCCTTTCAGTAAAATTAGTCAAAATAATCTTTATTTTATCCAGGCCAGTGGGATCTTCTTTAGACTCCGTGCTACTGCTTACAGTTATTCCTGCCACTTTTCTGTTTGCCAGGTAGGGACATCTTTGTGGTGACCAAAGGGGAGCCACACGGAAAGTGATAGAGACCTTGTTGCAATAATATTAGTGGAGGAGTTCTAGGCAATGGCATCTGTAGGCCATTCAGAACAGAACTAGCTCACAATGTTGACTGAGTTCTGCTTCTAGCACCGCTATTTAAGAGACAAATATCCAGGAAGATTTGTCTGAATTTAAAGGCAAAGTTCGAATAGACTGTACCCAGAATCTTTTCTAGGTCAAAATTCAAACACTTTTGATTTTCAAAGATGAACACTCACACAAACCTTAGCTTGAATGTCAGACAAAGCAATTTTCAGATTTTATATTCAGCTGTAAAAACTGTAGTTAACTGAGGTAACTAACCAACAAAGCATGAATTCAAATGGCAAGTAAGGCAGTCAAATATATGATTCAAAATATCTGCTGTGTTGGGTAATTTAGTTACATAACTGTACATACAGCATCTAGATGTTGGTGACTGGAAGTCTATTAATATGCTGAATTAACAGAAAAATAGAAATGGCTTGTAAAAGGGGGAGGAACTCATCCCCGGCTCGCTACTCTAGCACTCCCTTTTGTCACAAACTGGGACGAGAGCAACCATACCTAGGGTCAAAGCACAAACTGTCATGCCTAGTGGTCAGAGCTGGAGTCAGCAGCAAGGGACATGCTGACGATCAGAGTTGGAGTCATGAACTGAGCAGCTCTGGAACAGACTGGGCAACACAGAAGAGAGCTCACAGCTAAGGAAGTGTATTGACCAGTCAAAAGTCAGTTGCTGTTGTCAGGTTTAAGGGAAGGCCTGCTGGCTTCTGTGGCCAGTCAGACAAAGCAGTGTCCCTGCTGCAGCTCAGCGGGTGCCCAGGGACTGGAGGGACACAGTTGCAAGTCTACTTTCCCTACACCTATTGCAGAATGAGAACAGATATCTTCCATAGCCCAGCCCTCCAGCCTGGTCCCTTTCCAGGGAGGAAACCTTCCCTGAGAAAGCTTCAGGCCCCCTTGAGCTACATCAGAGCTCTCTGCTCTTTACCCCTAACTCCCAAGCAATGCAGAGTATCCCAGGGTTTTCCCCTTAAAAGCTCTTTCCCTGCCAGTAGGTTCCTACCACCTCCCCTCTCAGGCCCTTTCACAGAATCTCTTATGTCTGCAGCCTCTGCCACAACTTCTTCCCCCAGCTGTTCTCTCCCAAGCCTTTTTATGAGGCCCAGGTGTTCTCTTTGGTAACATCCGACTCCATTAGTCCCACCCCTTAATTCACTTGGATGCAATTAATTATGGTTGGGGGAGGGAAGCTGGCCCCATTTTCCCATAGAGGGGCCAGTCACCCTGTGACAGGCCTGCAGTTTAATAACTATTCCCTGAACTCATTCAGTTAAAGGATAGTGAATTTCAGGCCCCCCCCTTTTTTGCAGAAGTTTGGGAACAGGAAAAAAAGCTGAAGTCTCTTGAACAAACTGCGTGGAGAGAACAGTGGGCCTGAATTCTGTACAAGCCTGCAGTCCTGGTAGCTGATAGCCCCCAAGTCTGCTATGCCTGGAGCCACCTTCCTGACCACTCTGCCACCTCTCAATCCTCTAAAAACAAAATAAGGTATCCCTCAGGATGTGTGCACTACACCTGACCCCATGGTCCTATTTCCATCCCCTTTGAACAAGCCCCACTGCAGTCTCTCTTTGTGCTTGCCATCTGTCAGCTGTTCTTGTCTTAATTGAAGATCTGATCATGTAAACCCTTAGTCCTGAGAGTACAGCAGCCCCCACCCACAAAAGCAGTCTCATTGTAAGCTCTTCAGGGCAGGGCTCCATCTGCACAGATTTTAAAAAGCATTAACATGAACTGGGTACCTTTTAGTTCACACCAACAGTGTCCATCTAGGGTAGCTGGAATGCAGTTCTTTGCATGCTCTGCAATTCACAATCCCATAGTCCATCATACTACCTAGCAGTGAAGGCATAGCCTAATAGATCATAGAACAGTTTCTGTGGCAGAGAACTTAGCTTCTGTTAACAAGGGACATGTTACACCCTCTCCTTCCTCAAAATATGCTCCAGGAAGCAGCTAGCATCTGCTGCGGGTTTGCAATCTGGAAAGTGACAAAGAAAATGGATTCAAGAATAGCAGCCATGTTAGTCTGTATCCATAAAGAAAGCGAGGAATACTTGTAGCACCTTAGAGACTAACTAGTTTAAGCACTCCATACGGCTAAATGCAGTGCCTTGCATCATGACAGGTTCAAGAACAGCAGCCGTGTTAGTCTGTATCCTTAAGAAAATGGAGGTGCTGATGGCTAAGTTCCCCCACACCCTCATCTTCGTCTGTTGAACAATTAATTTGGACTTCCTAAGCTTGTGTTCCATTTGAGACCCATTGCGGGTAAACTTTTACCGTTCTTTTGACAGTGTCAGCAATCTCCTGTTCCTCTTAATGATTCACGTGCCTCCCTGCAGCATCAGAAACATGAAATACGTCTCATAGCAACCACCAAATGAAGACATCTTCCTAAACCAGACTTATTATTGTGAGATGGAAGTCCAAATGCTCACACCCACTTGCACATTCTGGAAATACTGAAACAAACTGAGAAGGACTGTTCATTAAATGTTTCATTTTCAGTGTTTTTGACATTAGTAAAGGAAAAACAACTAAAAAGAAAAGCAGTATTTGCATGGAATGTAGGAGAAACACTCAACTGTTCACTGGAAAGAGTGGTTATGGCTTCTATGGAAGAGATCAACTCATCAGAGCTCCAACTGGGCTATTGCTATAGGAACAGGCTCATTTGGTTCAGCTAGAATATCAGGATCTTGTTTTGAGTCTCATTTGTGATAAAATATATGATGCATACAGAGTAAATCTAGATGCCAGACTGGAAACTGGCACTGACTGGCTAACTCCACTCTAATGGAACATTGGTTATAAAATGCAAAGCAACTTAACATTCAAAGCTTTCACATATTGGGCTAATTTATAATGGGATAAAAATGTTGCTAAGCCTTAGATATTTAGAAAAAACTAGTCAGCTCTGCAACTAATGTATTTATTATTAAAGATAGCTGTTGCATTGAAATTCTGCAGGTGTATTGCACTAGCAGAGTTTTGAGGAGAGCAGAAGAACAGCATCTGTGGGTGCACTGCACCTCATGAGGTCACTCAGACCTATGCAATACATATCTCTGTTTACACAATCTACTTAGACTTCTGTCAGGCACTTGTCTCCCCAGAGTCCACGCTTGAAAACTGTGTGGGACTTGGCAGTCTCTCTAAGCAATCCCTTCCCCTCCAGAGCACTTATTCTCTTTCTTCTTGTGCAGCATATGGAGCAATTGGGAGAAACAGCTATTCCTCCCTCCCTCCCCCATCCCCATCCCCATCCCCATCCCCATCAGGACAGCCTCATGGATCAGCTATTCCATCCTGGAACTGTGCAGTTTAGAAATGAAGAGCTGCATCTGCAGACTGGCACACCTAGGGTAGGCTGCAGAAGTATTCTAGATGAAGGCAGCACCTGGATGTGCCCTGCCTGGAGCTTGGCAGGGAAGAGAGAACCTTCTCCCCCCAGGTGAAGAATATAGCACAGCTGGCTGCACTGATTGCTGCCATTTCAAAGAAGGGCCAGCTGTGGGGGGGATGAATTAGTCTTCCCAGAGCAGATTTCAAAAGAGCCATTCAGGGGGTCTGGCCTTTAGCAGGTAGACAGGGAAAGAGCAGCTGCAGCTCTTGCAACAGGATTGGGTCTAAAAAAGAACAATAGATGCATAGGAATATAGAGCTGAGAGGACCTCAAGAAGTCATCTCTAGTCTATCTCCTTGTATTAAGGCAGAATTAAGTATACGTGTGAACTATAATTAAGCATAATTATGCTGTTCCTCCATAGCTTATAAGCTTGGCTATAGTAAACCAGGCCTTTGCTTTAGCTGAGGGAGTCTGGTTGTATTTGTCTGGCCCTTAAAGGAGCAGAGTTTTCTTCAAAGACTTTTCTGTTTGACAGAAACCCAAAGGTGTTTAAAGTCTTAGCCAGGCAACATCCAGTATTGCTCCAGGTGCAGCTCATGTTTTCTGCTCCCACCACTTCCACACCACGGCCTAGGCTGCAGCTTACATTTTACATGTGCATTATGTTCAGGGTTTTGCTTTGCTTTCTGCAGTCTGCAAAACCCCGGGGGCTGGATGGGTGGGTGTGAAAAGCCATATGTTAATTTTCACACTCTGTGTGACCATGTTTGTGATGTTAGCGCTGCCTTATATAGGCAGCAGTATAAATCGCTATCCTGCTGTGGCTACAGAACAAACTAAGACTCATTTGCTACATCAGTATTTTATAGCCAAGTAATAGAGTGCAGAAGTGGATATCTTGCAACCTTTAATACCAAACTGCTTTAAATGTATTCACTAGGACCTTACACATTTATTGTGGAGTATTTGTTAAATCCTGGCTGATCTGGAATCTGATGACCTGCTCTGACATGAACACCCCTGGCCCTGGGTTATTATACCTCCAGGATTAAACTCTCGGTGGAAGATGTCTCCATGTTTGCAATCACTGGCAGTGATAACAGAGAATAATAATGAGTTCTAACTTCAGTAAAAATCCTCTTTAGATCAAAAAGGCATTTGGCTCTGCCTAATTTAAAAATACCTCAATCCAATCGCTTGGCATCCCAGACAGAGAAATCATTCTCATGGTTATTGCTCCTGCTGGTGCCAGGAGATGCTGAAGCGTATGTATGCAGTGCACATGAAATATTGTCAAGGAGAGGGAGAGAAGGGGTCTGAATTACAAGCTGGTTGATGGAAGATGTTCCACAGGGGCTTTCAGTGTGTAACTGCCCCTAGCACAAGAAAGCAAATACCATGTCTTCATGTTCCCTGTTTAGCTTGAATGATAGCACCACCATTAAAGCAGATTTGACGTGGTGGTGGTAACAAACTAGGTGCCCTTTGGAGGCACTGAAAGGCTCAGGCCCAGCAGGATGTCTCATAACTGTAACTTCTCACCACTCCACATGTAGAACTTGTAACATCTCATGGGATTGGGGGGAAATGTCTTGAGATGCCCTGAAAACTCTCCCAGGGGGGCTGGCGGGAGCACTTCACAAGAAAGAGCCTCCGGCAGGCGCACAGTGACACCGCTCTCGCCTCCTACAGCCTGTGTGTCAGAATATTCTGCAGAGCATTTGGAAAAACGGTGTGATGCACGGGTCAAGAAATGATGCTCTAAGATCTGGATCCTGCTTCCAGTGAAGCCAATGGCAAGAGTCCTGTGGACCATAGTGCTGCAGGATCAGGCCCTAGAGGGTCAGTGGTGTTCTCATTGAGAGTTATACACTCATCTGCATACCAGAGGAGAAGGTGGATCCTGTGGTGCGGGTCCCAGACTAGGCCAGGGGTTCCAGTCCTTCTGCAGCACAGACATGCAGGTGTTACTCAGGACAAGTCACTTAGCTGCTTTGTGCCTCAGTTTCCCATCTGTCCAATAGGGGTAACAGCACTGCCCTGCCTCACTGGGGTGTGTGTGGAGATAAATACATTAGGCCGTGAGATGCTCAGATGCTGTAGTGATAGGGGCTAGCTACGGTGGCGCTCTCCTGGCACTAATGTGCCCTCGTTATACCCATATGGAACTCGCTCTGACACACAAAATGCAGCCAGCACAGGCCGTTCTCGTTGCCTCTGGAACAGCTTGGCGCTGACAAGCCCTTTGAATTACTGTGGACTTGGGCACAAGAGTTCAGCCTCTTTGATATTTCCAGGGGCTTTGGAGGCAGCACGGACTCTTTTCTCAATCGTGGCCCAGATTGAGAATGGGGACAGCATCTCCAACATGTGTCCTGCGCCCACACTGCTCTCCCTCGAGTATGGGAACAGTGGTGTGGTTAGCGGGGCTGTAAAGACAGATAATATTTGATGGTGACCCAAAAACGTATGCACCAATACATGTGGCAGGAGTGTTCCCATTATCGCAGAAGTGAATGGTGTTTAGCGCTATTTCTCTCTGCCTTCTCTGTCCTTCTATTCCCTTCAGTCTAGTTCACCCCCTGTCTCCAGCCTGGGGACTTTTTGTATGCTATTCTCACCTCCAGTGAGTTAGTCTGGGGGAGTCCAAGCCATTGGGGCTGGAGATGAAGCTGAGAGTGCAGCTAACTCCCCTAATATAAGAATATAAAAATGGCCATACTGGGTCAGACCAAAGGTCCATCCAGCCCAGTAGCCTGTCTACCAACAGTGGCCAATGGCAGGTTTGCTTTACTTTGGTCTGACATGTCAACAGGCCCTGAAGTAGAAGTAATCGTTACATTATGGCCAGAGCAAGGCTCACCACCTCTGCAGGAACTTGCACATTAAAAAAGAAATATTGCCCTTGTGTAATCCAGCCCCTGTTCTTCATGCTCACTACCCCGTATAACATCCCCAGGAGAGAGAGGGAAGAGTAGCTCTCACTCAGGAACAGTAAATAAAACGACAGGGATTTCAATTACCATTTATTCCAATTTCTCTCAGTTCTACCCCCAGATTTCCTGACCTCAGATCCATAGTTCTGAGTTTCTTTGCAGTCAAATGAATGGAGAGAAGAGACACATTTAGACATCTCAGAGTAAAGCAAAACATCAGGAAGTTCAGGTACTCTCTACAACGACAGGACAAGAAGTTCAGGTATTCTTCACAGAGAGAACTGGATAAATTCATGGAGGTTAAGTCCATTAATGGCTATTAGCCAGGATGGGTAAGGAATGGTGTCCCTAGCCTCTGTTTGTAAGAGGGGGATGATGGATGGCAGGAGAGAGATCACTTGATGATTACCTGGTAGGTCCACTCCCTCTGGGGCACCTGGAATTGGTCACTGTCAGAAGACAGGATACTGGGCTGGATGGACCGTTGGTCTGACCCAGTATGGCCATTCTTATGTTCTTATGTTTTGCTCAAGGTTTAGCCCACTCTCTTCAGAAGAATACCCAGAGCAGAATAGAGGCACTTCTTCAGGAGGCTTGCTGAGGCAATGGGTACTTGGGTCTAGGGTTCTCCTCTGTAGACTCATGAGCCAGAAGAGGAAGGGGAGGAACCGGAAGCGTTACTTTGTGCGTGGAGAAGAACATAAGCAGTCCTGTTGAGATGTACTGAATTAAGTTGAAGGTGATACACCCCAAAGCCCAGTTCACAGGGCGTCTTAATCCTCATCCTATTTCCTGCTGGGTGTTCCCTCTATCTGCCCCTCTGCTTTCCAAACCCTATTATTTCTCCTACTGCTCTGCACTGTCTGAGCATCCCCATTGCTCCATCTGTCTCAACTCTCTGCTCTCACTGTGTGCTGTCACTTCTCCGATTCCCGATGTACCAGAGACTGTGGCCTGCCCCCAGTCATAAACAGCAGACCCTAACTGCTAGACATGGGTAGTCCCTAGCTGTCCCACTCACTTCAGGGCAAAGCCATGTGGAGTGACACTGCTGCTTCACTGAACTTAAGATCTACTGAGGCAGCTAGTGACTGCTTGGGTGGGATGATCTCACATGGGAGAGTTTTACTGCTCTTTGCAACAAACACTTTGAGTGTGCTGTAAACACTTGTGCTATTATGCCAGCCTCTGTGCCTAATTTTCCATTCTATCCCCTAACATTTCAATTTCCCCCTTCACTGATCTCTGACTTTAATAGTGCTTACGAACTTCGTTAGAGTTGTGGAGAAGTATCCAATCTGCACACAGATTTTTCCATTTCTTCTTTATCCTCCAGATCACTCTCCTCCTCCTTTTCTCTCCTTTTCTCCCTATCTCTTGCCTTCTCTTTATTCTCCATTTGTTTCTTCTCTTAGTCCCTAGCCTTATTTAATTTGCTCTGTACTGTCTCTTCCATGCCCCAGTCCACTACGCAGTTTTCCCTGCCATGATCAATCTCCCTTGTAATAAAGTATCCTCTGTTAATGGTAACTAGAGGTGAGTTCATTTCAGGATCTGGTGAACCTTATAAACCTTTTTTGGGTTTTTTTGAGTTTGCAAAGGTAGCTCAAATTTGCAATCCCTTTTTCCAACCATTTAAACCCATAGGACCAGACCCCCAGTTTCTTTAGCAAAACGTGATGCAGCAAACAGCCAGAGCTGTATGAAAGATCTTGTCCATTGCTGAGTAGCTAGTGTTCCACCCTGGGCATTCCTGAGCCACCTGGTTCTTCACTGAGCCAGGTCCTTTCTTAAATGTGACCCTCTTTCTCCAGTTCCACTCTCATGACACTTAGCTGGTGTCAATCCGCATACTGAAGTCCATGGAGTGACCTCAATTTATTTCAGTTGAGGATCTGACCCATAATCTTCATTTAGAGCATGACTTCATTGTTTTGAAACTGTTTTCCTACCTAGAGGGAAGTCTGTTGTACAGTAAACCCTCGATTTAACGGACCTCGATTTAACGGACTTCGGATGCAACGGACAATATTTCTGAGCAAGTCTGATGCATTCCTGATCCATTTCTGGCGGGCTGGCTGCCGGCTCCCGGCTGCCGCCCGGGTCCAGGCAGCGGGCGGGCTGCGGACCTGTCGCCCCAACCCTGTGGCGGGCGGGCTGCTGCTCCGACAGCTAATTTTTTTTTATTATTAAATAACGGACTTTTTGATTTAACGGACACCCCCTCGCCCGAATTAGTCCGTTAAATGGAGGTTTTACTGTATGTGTTAAAGAAGGAGGAAACCCTGACCTGCCCACTCTCCTCCCACCAAAATCTGTGCAGACAACAGATTCTGATCTCACCAGCCCAAGTTACCTGATTAAATTGGGCGGCCTTGCTCCCAGCTAACACTGGTATCACTGAAATAAAAAGCAGGCTCAATGTATCGATTCTTTCCATCTGAATCTCTCTTTCCCCCTTCTTCACACCTTTCCCGCACTCTGTTGCAAACAATGTGAAAAGGGAATTTTCCAACCCAGGATGTCTGAGTGACTTTGAAATGAGTCCAATTAAGTTTGAGCACCCCCTTTGGACAATGGTGCTGGGGCCGAGAGTGAGAACAGCTCCGATTGGCCTCGTGAGCCCCCAGCAGTCATTCAGAAAAGTCCCCGGTACCTGAACACTCTTTTTCGGCTTGGTCCACCTGAAAGGCTGTGGATCGTCCACTTTACAGATGTCTTAATTTTGTTTTGTTTCATAAATGTAAAATATTAAAATCCCCTTTGTACATTTTGCAGAAGGCTTGTTCCTTGTGACAACACCAAGCAGTTGTTGTTTATTTTCTGCCAGCTCATAGGTAATTAATTAGCAAGTCCAGTTTTCATCAGAACCTTGCTTCAAAGATAAAGCCCCATTTGACTGTGCTCCATATTTCCTCCTCCGCGACCGTCAGCCAAATTCCAAGTGAGACCAACATGTCAGACATTGACATACTGTGTGCAGGGAGGGTTTCTATAGCAACGGGAACATTTGGAAACACACTCCCCAGCTCCAGACTCCTCCTTCTCTTTCAGGCTTCACTCGAAAGGCGGAAAGGAAGGAAGCCCGCCTGGATGGAACAACACCATGTTTCCCCAAGAGATGATGCCTGCATTGTACTGAACACTGCTCACGTTCATTATTAATGCTACATTTATATTTCATGCACTTATGCATCTGATTAACGCAAGTTTGTTTATGCATTTAGGTCTGATTTGTGGCTCTGGGAGCCAGGGGAGCTTGGGTAGATGGAGGCGGGGGCAGCTTTAGGAGTGGAGGGGATTCTCAAGGTAGCATTATAGGTTCTACTCTCAGACCGCTGGAGAAGCATACTCTAAAGTAGCACTTTGATATGCTCAGAACATGCATTTCTCCCCAGTTCTGGTGTCCTGCCTTTCATGGTGCACAGGGAGGCAGGACTCTGGCCACGCTCCATACATAGAAAGGGCCTCTCATTTTTACATTGTGCCAATGGGTGATCATCGGGGATTGAACTTGGAACCTCCAGCACCAAGAGAATGGGCATCAACCACTAAAGGAGTAACTTATTTCCTGCTAGTAGCACCTGACCTTTAGCCAGCCACTGCAGGGGTGTGTAACATACACACTGAATCAGTGGGTTAATAATTTTATAAATTTGGAGACCATAACTGGGGCCCACCATGGTCATCCAGTCTGACCTTCTGCATCATACAGAGAAGGGGTTTTCACCTGGTTGGCATGAGTAGTCACTATATGGCCCTCGTTTGACATGTTATGAGAAGCAGAGTATAGATGGATACTGACCACCGAGTGAGTATCATGGAGATGCAGCGAGCACAATAACACAAGCAGTACCTATTCTTTGCATTCTAGTCTATGTATTATTCACCTGGGCAAATCCTGTCCTAATGATACCACTTTACAATAGATACTTATACTGTTAATTCTACATGGCAAAAGCCATTGCATTATTCATGTGCAATGACAGTGTGACTGGTGTGACTTCATTGACTTCAAAGGCCCTGCATTGGCATGAATTTTTTGCAGCACGGGAATTTCATCCTCCTGTGTACAAATATTTGCAAAACAACCTCAGGATTTTACATTTGTGAACACTAGTGTTCACTTGTGCTCATCTTTCCTTCACACAAGGCTTTTCACTAGAAAACTCATCCAATCAGAGAACAGAAAGAATACCATGTAGCCTACCTGACCTATCGCAGCCAACCAACATAGCTTGAATATAGAGAGAGATGCTCAAAATCAATCTAGAGAATTAAATAAAATTAGTCATATGCTAGTCTATCAATACACACGGCTTTATCCCTGAAAGCTATACCCTATAACCAGTGCAAGGTTCACTTGTCTGTTCAGAAGTGGCCCAACATTTAGATGTATGGACACACTAGACTAGACACCTTCCTGTTGTTCTTCGATTTAAATTGTGACACAAACATTATTAAACAACACCTGCCTGAAGCATTAGTAACAAAACACAGCAGCAGGGGAGAGTGCAGGAAAGAAACCGACTTGAGCAATTTTCCATTCTCCGAGGTGAGGCAGATGCACAAACAAAGAGCATGAAGAGGGACAAATTAGAGCAAGGCAAAGAAAAGCTTTACGGTCCCAGGGGCTGGTAACACAGTTTTAACACACTGGTTAAACGGACAGCGTCCAGGATATTTGCTGGTCTAGCGGGATTGCCAAGACCAAGAGAAAATGTTTTGAATTGAAATAAGAACAAATCAATGGATTCCCCAGTCCCTCGGGGAGCTCCCGCTCTCCTGGGACATGGGGGAGTTTATCAGCCATGGAGGAACGTTGTGGAGCAGAGATCCTGAGGGAGCTTTGGGAAACATCTCACTGATCGTTTGCTAATGAGAAAAGTGTGTGCGGTGTGTGTGTCTGTCGGTCCTTACACGGTGCCCATCACCATAGTATCTGGACAGCCCTCCTTTTCTGCCCCCCTATACTCACGAGACATCCCAGCACGACATGAGTACTGAAGAGACGGTGCCCTGATCCACAGGCCCCCTGCACATCTCCGTGGTAACGCACAAACACCCCAACCCTGCCACAGTCTGGCTTTGATTTCTTGAGATTTTCAAACCCTCGTTACTGACCTTCTCCAGGATCTGGGCCAGCTCTCCGCAGTTCAAGACAATGTCCCGGCTGGCTGAGTAATCATGCAGGTGAGAGAAGAGACACCTGTGAGGTGCGTGAGAGAGAAAGAATCGTCAGGTAAACGAAGGCAGGAAAGGAAAGGACCCAACAAGCCTCAAGTTAATTGAGGCACTGTCCTCCAGAGGTGTAACACAAGCGAGGAATCTTCCAGGGTTTTCCGGAGCTTCCCGAAGGGGCTCCAGTTGGCCCAAGCAGCCGGCGACAGAACACAGAGCTCATCGCCTGCAGTGGGCAGCTGCCGGGCGCCCAGTGGCCTGCGTGGAGCAAGCTGGGTGTCTCCGTCTTGTTTCTACCATACAGGTGTCCACACCCCCTACAGCCAGTTCTGCTGTGAGGCGGCTCAGCAAAGGTGCGAGTGGGTTGTGGAGACGGAGTTTCCCTCTGGCCCCAAGAGGGGGGTCCCACCAGGGCAGAGGGACACGGACAGGGACCCTTGTCCAGACACTGCCCATGCTGGGCACAGAAGGCTCCAGGCCGGCATGCTGCTGTTTTCACCAAGAATAGTGTGGTCACAGCATGACCGTGCCCGACCCAGGCATCGAGTGGAGCCTCGTCCCTCTGCGTTAACAGCCCACCCGCCTCTGGCCACCTCGCAGTCAGTCCTGGGCCATTTCCTCCTCTGCAGAGACCGTGTGTGCAAACCTCACTGCAACCAGTCATGCAACAGGCTTCCCCTTCCCCGCCCGGGCATAACTACCCTCCCCTTTCTCTTCTCAGTGCAATCGCTTCTCAGAGCTACCTCCTCCCTTATCTCTGCACTACAATCAGCCACAAGATTCCCCCTCTAATGTAGAACTGCCTCCTCCACACCTACTCAGTGCAGTTATCCGGGTAACAAGATCCCAGACCTTCTGCTGGGGTTACTCAGGACATCCCCTTCTCTCTAGAGTCAACCAGGCAACAGATGACATTCCCCCTCCCAGTACTGCTCTCCCCTCCCCACTATGGGAACATCAGGGGTGAGGTGTCTCACGTCGGGCATCCAAAATCAGAGGCCACTTCAAAGAACTTTGGCCCAAATCTTCCCATCACAAAAGAAACTCGTCGCTCAGTGGACAAAAGGCCAATGAAAGTCTGCCTCTGACACAAAGCTGCCTGGAGGCGGCTGGTGAGAAGAGCAGGTTTGAGTTGGACAAGCCCAGGTGTGGCCCAGACCCAAGGATTCTTGCTCAGATTTGGAGTGACCGTGACGGATTCCTCTTCGCAGCTGTGTGGAGACTCTTTGCTCGCACTTCCAGGTCAAACCTTTGATTCTAAAGGAAACAAATGTAACCTGTTTGCTGCTGTTATTCCCTGCCCAGGACCAGAGGGGACCACTGCAAGGATCCTGGGGACGGTGTATTTAAGATATAAGGTTATCTAAAGCCAAAAACACCAGTGACGAAAGGGGAGGTAGCCCTGTCTCGTGGTTAGGGTACTAGGACTGGCCAGCCAGGAGATATGGAATCTGTTCTTGGCACCAATCTGAATTTGGCCAGCTCACCGCTTTGTGCCTCAGTTTCCCCATCGATACAACAGGGATCATGATACTTGCCCACCTCACGTGGCGTTGTGAGATGTTCATATCTGCTTGAGGAGTGTTTTGCAATCCTAGTGAAGCATGAGAGCGGAGGACAACAGAAATGTTAAATCCACTCTGGGAAAGCCCTGAATAACTTCTGTGGGCAATGTTGGGTTCTGCAGAAGCAGTGCCCCCTGGAGCCCAATTCTCCTCCAGCTAATCAGGCAAGTGGAGAAGCCGATGCTGCCCCCCACCCCTCCGCCCACCAAGCAAGCTGCTACCAGTGGCCCCATGTTCCGAGGACTGAGTGCCCCCAAGGTGCGCCTGTAGGAACAAAGGGGGGAGGGGGGCGGCAGTGGCCCGCGAAGCCCCTTCAAAAATCTAATATGGCCCTTGTCTCAAAAAGTTTGGAGACCCCTGATTTAAAGCAACAAGTATGTTTTGTTGTCCGTTGTTCAGTCACTCCATTCTCTCATTAAACATGCTTGCTCATTAAACATGCCTTTGATTTTCTGCCATCTGAAAGTTCGTGCTGTTTCTTCCCAAGATCCAAGGAGAAAGGTGTTGCTGAGATTTGACTTTTTATCACTCCGCAGACAAGACAAAGAGCTCTCAAGTGATTTTTAATTTCTTCCAATGGGAAACCAGGAGTGCTTACTGCACCAGGATTTTCCTCATTCCAAGGTCTGTCCCATGACTGTGTGGCTTTTGTCTGCACAAATTCTTCTATGTCCTCATTGTTTCCAGAAGTGAACATGAGAAAGGACAGAATTGGCCCCATGAACAATTAACTCAGAGTGTAATACTGTAATGAAAGGCCAGTAATCCTCTCTCAGGAATACACGTTGTGTCTTTGAACAGATGTTCTATGTGAAGGACAGCTCAGACAAACCAGCAGCAGGAATGACTAACTATCTACCATCATTAGTACCAGTATTGGTCCTTTTGTTTTCATCTGTGGGGCTCTGCACACCTCACCTGAATGATGAGCCTCGGAGCTGGGCCCAGTTGTTCCACAGAAGCCCACCGCGGTTCAGCTGGGAGAGTGGAATGTGGAGAAACACGAGCTTCACTGAGTGTGAACATCAGAGCTGGATTTTGTTGAGAAATGCCAATATGGCAGAACCCAAGCTGTTTGAAAAAGGGCTGTTTTTGACAAATCTCCAGGCTCAAAATGATGTGTGTGTGGATGGGGGCAGTAAATGGGGCATGACTCATCACCACAGCACCTCCTGCTGGCTGTCTGGGAATTAGCTCTCGGCCCTACCTGTTCGCCTTCGGCTAGTGAATCACAGACTTTAAGGTCAGAAGGGACCACTCTGATCGTTTAGTCTGCCCAATGCAAGCCACAATCTCACCTACAGATCCTAATGGCCCCCTCAAGGATTGAGCTCACAACATTGGGTTTAGCAGACCAATGCTCAAACCACTGAGCTATCCCCCTGCCCTCACTGCTGTCTCCACTCTTTGGACCCGTGTTGCTCCCCGTAACGCAGTGTCCTCTCCTGGGCATGGTCCTCTGGCTGTGCCCCCTACTCCGGTATCTCCCCACTTCCAGGGGAATAAAGGGAGCAGATTGATTTTAGGGGATTTCATTATACATTTTTCAAGGAAGGGACCCTGAGTCTGACTGCAGCCTTTGAGTGACTCTGAATAAATAAGGGAGATGGGGGTGACATTGCCACATAGTATCTGGGGCGGCAGTCCTGTGACACAACGAATCAGACCTGGGGTACACACCTGCTGGGCTGCTGACTGCCTCTGGATTTTGTTGTCATCCTTGCAGCCCTGGGTCTCACTTTCAAATACGCAGCCAAGTGCATTCAGCTCCTGGCAGGAAGAGAACAATCTTTCTGCAGGGGGACAATGACGCAAGCTGGAATGGCCCAGTCCTGCACATCCTGAGTGAAACCAATGGGAGGGGAAGTTCTCCCCGTGCTAGGATCAGGCACAGTTCTCTATCTGCAGCTATCAAATGCAGAAGGGGTCATTTCCAGGGGGGGTGAGTTTGTAGGCTCATTCTGGAGAAAGTCAAAGTATCAACCTTTACTCCAATGAACACGGCTTTCTGTGGTCCAAAGCAATGAGACAAATCCCTCTCTGCACTCCTCAGGACAGAACAGTGAACCATCATGAATTTACCCCATCTGGAGTGTCATTGTTCTCACAGCCAGAAATGGCCTTTCATCCCAAACTAAATGAGAAAGGCAAAGCAATATGCTGCTGAGAAACAGAGTTTATTATAAAGGGTATGTTCATGTGACCCTACTGTGTGCTTATATGATGATGTAATTATCATATCATTTGCTTTACCAATGTATCTAAGCCGCAGGTTTTGCTTAATAACTGCAAATAGAGCCCAGATAAGAACAGTTCAGTTTACTCTGCTGGGCCTCTGACATTGCTTTCCTTCTCTCTGCTCAGCCAACTAGAGCAAGGAAGAGCAACTGCTGTGATCATTTTTCTATTCCAGCCTCTTCTGCAATGAAACCAGCAGACACTGAATTACTTAACCCCATGTTTGGAGGTAGTGAATCTCCCATGGATATCTTTGTCCGTCTTTGCCACCGCCACATGTTTCCTGACAACTGTACCCTGTAGCAATATCAAAAAGTCTAAATTCTCATTGATTTTCTCTCTGTTTTCCCGTTCCTGGTGTTGTCTTTGAAATATGCTTCATTTTATCCCTGTGAATCACAGAATCATGGTAATTAGGAGGGAGCCAGAGAGTTTTGTTATTCAATCTACCCCTGTCCTCAAGGTTCCTGGGGGTGGATCAGGTTGGGGTGGAAGAGAAGGAAAAGTGTTATTCTTGATGGCTTTGGAAGAGCTTTGCATGGGCGTCATTCTCTATGAATTTTGTTTCTATTTTTAACAACAGACTAGGTCTCAGATTTCAGGATAATCCACTTAGCCATTCAAATAGAGAAATGAATATAAACTGTAGTAAACTCTCGTCCTGCTCTGCCTGGGGGACCTGCAGTCATATGCTGTCCATCAGCCCTTGCGGACCGATAGCTAGCCAGATTATTAAATGGCACCACTGCCTTAACTTCAGTGGTGTCTCACCCATTTACAGTAGCTTAGAATTTGGCCCGGACATTTTTTTCTCTGCCATCCAGATTTTGAGGGGTTTTTAATACTTATTTTCACCTTATCCTTGCTATTGAATAAAAAAAAAATTCTTTCCCGCAACGCCCCATCAGGTAGTTTTTTGCCAGAATAGTATCCATACGATTTTGAAATGAAAATAAAATACAAACTTATTGAAACTTTCTGGGCAAGGATAAAAGGGGTAAAAACCGAGGGCGATGTCATGGTAGGAATCTACTACAGACCATCTAACCAGGAAGAAGGGGTGGATGAGGCTTTTTTTAAACAACTAACAAAATAATCCAAAGTACAGGGCTTGGTGGTGATGAGGGACCTCAGTTACTCAGACATCTCTTGGGAAAATAACATAGCAGAGCACAGATTATCCGATAAGTGCTTGGAATGTATTGGAGACAATTTTTTATTTCAGAAGGTGGAGAAAACTACTAGGGGAGAGGCTGTTCTAGGTTTGAATTTGACAAATAGGGAGGAACTGGTTGAGGATTTGAAAGCGGAAGGCAGCTTGGGTGAAAGTGATCATGAAATGATAGTTTATGGTTCTAAGGAATGGTAGGAGGGAGAACAGCAAAATAAAGACAATAGTTATCAGTTTATCAGTTAAAGAAAGTTGTTATCAGTGGTTCACAGTCATGCTGGAAGGGCATAATGAGTGGGGTCTGGCAGGGATCAGTTCTGGATCCAGTTCTGTTCAATATCTTCATCTACGATTTAGATAATGGCACACAGAGTACACTCATAAAGTCTGCAGATGAAACCAAACTGGGAGGGGTTGCAAGTGCATTGGAGGATAGGATTAAAATTCAAAACGATCTGGACAAACTGGAATAAATTGCTTACGGAAGTTGTGGAATCACCATCATTGGAGATTTTTAAAAGCAGGTTAGACAAACACCTGTCCGAGATGGTCTAGATAATACTTAGTCCTCCCATGACCAGACTAGATGACCTTTTGAGGTCCCTTCAGTCCTATGATTTTCCCAGGCTGCATGAGTCCGGTGTTGTTAGAAGCAGAGCCCTTCAGCACCAGAGCTGTCATTAAGGTGTGCTGAGCACCTTACGGGATCTTGCTTTTGGGGCAACATTTTCAAAAGTGGTCGGCAATTATGGGCCCCTAACCTGGAAATCTGTAAAAAACGACATATAATGACGCCAAGCCTGAGTGGGTGCATATGGAAATCACCTTTATCATCATGAGCAGCTCATCTTTCAGCCTTCCAAACAACTGAGAAAATACCAGTGCAATACTAACAAGAAAACATTCCCAAATCTCGATGTATTTGGCTGATAGTAAAATGAGTAGCTCTCCGGTTTCACTGAAAGTGACCGTTTGTCTGAGATCGTGGCTAACTGTTGCAGTGTGCTGGTTTATGGCCTGTTACAGGAATATTGCTCTTCGGATTGTATAAATGATTTGGCCACATTCCACTCTGGTATGTTTACAGCTGCTGGTCTGGATGTCTGCACAGCCTCTGAGGGATAAAAGAGGGAAATACAAGTGAAATAGGGGGAAAAAAATGTCAAGCTGGGGTTTTTATCGAGTGAGGACAAAATGCTAGCTAGCCTTTTAAACTCTGTGAGGAGGAGAAGGCTGTCTGGTAATTGAAAACATGAGGCCAGGGGTTCAGAGCAGAATTCAGCTCTCCTTAGCAGCAGGCAGATATAGCACCTGGCTATTTGCATCCTCCACATCATGATACAGTCATTGTTTTCCCGTGTTTGGCTGTTTTATTAATGTTGATGGACTATATGATCCCAAAAGAGTTAAGTGTTAGCATGACCCTGCTACTGACCAACATTAAACAGTTTTAAACAAGGTTTGGGGCTTGGAATACAAAGACCTCAGCCTGCTTAGTACCATGGCAAACACATTATTAATATTTCAACTGTTTATTAAAGACTGAGAAAAGGAGGGGGAAAGTATTTGAAATGTAAAGTATTAAGTTAGGCTTTTATTTTAACATTTGTTGCTCCCTTTATCTTTAGTTTTAGTCAGTTTTCAGAAAGACTCTGACAGTGTTTTAAATGATATTAAAGTTGGCACTAACCATTCTTTTGGGGGAAGAGAAAGAATTCATTGAAATGGGCCGGATCTGTTGTTGTTAAAGTTTGATCCATTTTCCAGGAGACTAACCAAGGTGAACACACACAAAAGGGGAAAACAAAAGAACAGAAAGACAGAAAATGTAGCTTCTGGCTTTGGCACTGGCTCTCACTGGCAGCTTCACTGTCAGAGACACACACGCACAGCACACGATCTTGTCTGCCACTGAGATCGGGCAAAGGTGTGCCAGCGCTGGGCCGTTTAGAACATTGCTGTGTGTGACAGAGCTTCAACAGGTGTAGATCAGCATCACTCCACTGAATTCAAAAGGGAGACCTGATTTACACCAATGGAAAATCTGGCCCCAGGAGGCTTTTGCTGGGTAAATTGCTCTCGGCAATGAGCAGATTAGAACTCGCTACTAGAATTAAGTATTTACATTGCTTCCCCTTGAAACCTATGGTGATTTTCCAGCAAAAGAAAGTGCTAAGTCTGCAGGGCCATCTGGCACGTTCTTCCCACACAAACCTGATAGGCTTTTGGGGCATCAGTCAGAAAGGAACTCATGGGAACCAGCCCCCTAGGGTGGGTCTGGGGGCACTGGGGAGGTACTGGATCTGTGCAGAAGTGCCTTCTGCAAATATCCCTGTGCTGTTTACTGGAGGCCTCCTACACGGAGTACTGCCCAAGACTAACGTTGCTTAGATTTTGAGACCTGTCGGGAATCAAAGCACATGGAGGCAGTTTTGCCAAAATATAAAAGAGTTGGTGCTAGATAGAGCTGGGTGAGCAATGTTTTGCTCTCTCTAGGAACCAAAGTCCTAAGTTAAAAGTAAAGGGCAATACTCTAAGGTGGAATCACTATGTAATATATTGGCCCATACTCTGCAGCTCAAGTCCTTAAGCAATATATTCCCCGAAACCTCCCAGCGATACCAACCAGCTGGACTTGCTAAATGATAGACTCACCAATACTTACCATTTGGAGAATAAGTACTAGACAAAGCAATCAGCTGCTCTCTGATTTAAACTGACTGAAATCAATTGTTGTAGGAGGAGAGAGTGGTCAACCATGTTAAAGCCCTTTGACAGGTCAATAAATATTGCACCTGTCAAGAGACTTTAATCCACAGAGCAGGAAATGTTTCCAACCATGTATTTGTTTTTCAACTGAACATAGCGTGTGAGATGCTTGGATGGCGTGTACCAGTACTATGTTCTCCAGCCACTCCGTAACCTATACATCCCAGAGCTCTGACCTTCAGCAAACTGCTAATCAAGTTGTAGGCTTCACACACAGATCTCTTAATGCCTTTCAGTGCTGGCTTGCAGCACCTTTTCTTTTCAAATACTTTTAGGCTCTCTGCACAACTCTGTCAATACACGTCCCTTACAGCATCTCCACATTCCAGTACTGAGGCCCCTGTTCTCCAGCATTGCTAGAGCACCCGACTCCTGTACTGCATATGTAAGGGCGAGCCCCCTTGTGCGAACCTGGCTTTCGTTTTTTCTTGGAGGTAAGAAACCTTTTCAACATGGAGAAGTGCCAAAGCCTTTGCTCAGATCTTTCTGGCAAAGGCAGTCAAAGCAGGAGTCCTGGTCTCTGGAGTGAGTGCTGACAAACAGCACTGTTCTTCCATGAAAACAGGCTGGGATCCGCGGCTCCTGGGTACCACCTGCTGCCCCTTCTCCAGACTGCGTCCATACATCGAAAACAAAACAAAAGGGAAAGGAAAGGATTGATCTTCACTCTCTCACATGAACTTTACAAGTCACAGCGACTCAGATGTGATTCCTCATAGCTGGGAGCCAGTCATTCTGGCAGAGAAATTTATTTTCTCCAGGGATCACAATTTGACGCAGAAATCAGCTGAGGTCAGTCACATCCAATCTCCACTCCACAATCATTTTCCTAGTCCTGGTTTTTAGGAGGCAGTCTCCTGAGAGGCCTGTAAATACCATTTCCATTTCCCCTTCTCCTAGGAAGCAGGTTTGAAAGAGATCCTGGCTCAGCCAAGCTTTAAAGAAAAGCAGTGAGTGGTTCTGATGAGCCCCGCTGAGAGATCCATCAGGTTTCCCCTCATGGCGGAGAGAGAACAAAACGATACGGGGATTTCATGCACAGTCAGTTCTTGGACAGGCCTCACAGGTGGGCCTTTCTTGTCCTCCCTCCATGTTCTTCACAGCACGTGGTGCAGGGCTGACTCCCACTGCCCAAGGCAGAGCAGTTTGTTGCCAAGGAAGATTTGCTTGGATGAGCAGCCGGCTGGGAGTGGCGATAAGATTGCTCAGTGCACCGTTCACATTGCTGCATGTAGTTCACATCCTCAGATACTCTTCACTTGCGCTTCAATCTCTGTAAACCAACAAGTCCCCAAAACATGTGGCCTAGTGACAGCCGAAGATAAATGTGAGTTCTGTGATTGTGCCTTTCAGTTAATAGTATCTCTAGAGTATAAACAGGGCTACAAATGTGGAGAGAGTTTAATTATAGTAAGTTTATTAAAATATACAGACATCTCCCTCTTAGCAGAACTCTGAGCTGGTCACAGCCTGTGAGATCAGATCACGTCACCAGCGGTAGAACCACCACGAGATCTAAAATCAATATGCATCCCTGCTAATCCCATTCACACACACTTCCCGAGCCTTCATTTTAATAAATCAAAGTCCAACAGGAATGCTCATGTTCAAAGAAAACATCTCAAATCATGTATACGCTCTTCCACCTCCTTCTCCATCTCCCATTTTTCTTCCTCATACTCTCCGTGCGAGTGGCTGTATTAAGCAAACAAAAATTTGGAAGCCACTTTCCCTGCAAAGGAGCTATGTAGTCCTTATGGACCCAATCCTGGACTTCTAAGTCAATCAGTCTCACTTTTGAACTACCCTGTTTCCCCGAAAGTAAGACATCCCCCGAAAATAAGACGTACTTCCAGTTTTGCCTCTCGCTGTAATATAATGTAATGTAATTTTGGGAGCAAAAATTAATATAAGACACTGTCTTATTTTCGGGGAAACACGGTAGCTGTACCAAACAAGGGTTGGGTAAGTACCTCTGAACATGGCCAAGTTTCTCAGTTCAGCTGAATTCTCTTATCTTCCACCTGACACCTTCTTTTCCACCGCAGGTATAAGAAAATGATTTACACCATCAATCACCTGTCTGTCCACCTTTAGTGAAAACTTCAAGACAGGTTGCCTTCTGGACAACATGATTTAGTCAAACATAAGTTATTAGGCTCATGGGAAACTGAGTGAAATTCTCTGGCCAATGTTACACAAGAGTTCAGACTAGGTGTTTTTATGGTCCTGTCTGACCTTAAAATCTATAAACATAGGCACAAAAAGCTTATACGTTGGAGGAATGGATCCATTGCTCTGTTGGCCCATAGTACGCTCTATGCCAGCTAGCTGACATAAGTAGGACTGGTGAAGTCAACGAAGCTGCTTGAGTGAGTGAGGTCAGTCCTAAATTTGACTCTACTTTTATAAAGCCTCATATTTGTTGGTAGAACCTTTGTTCACAAATGCAACCTCACAATACGAGCGTCAGAAGCTTTGGACGTGGATTTGTCTGGGGAGGAGAAAGCTAGAGAAACATCCTCCCCTCTCAGTGACGTGTGTTCTCTTCCAAAAGCTGACTAAGTTGCCATATAGGAATGGTATTTGTGCCCTACTCCTTTAGGAGTTTTGCTCTGGTGTATGTTATCTTTGGGTAAATACCTTGTGACATAATGTTTGCCTCGGCTTGCAGCTCACTGACCTGTGCATT
This sequence comes from Sternotherus odoratus, assembly GCA_032164245.1. NCBI lineage: Eukaryota > Metazoa > Chordata > Testudines > Kinosternidae > Sternotherus > Sternotherus odoratus. Next base: position 2,114,415 of record JAVMKO010000018.1, read on the forward strand.
TCTTCCCATCCTCTAGGAATTTCACAAATAAATCATCAACTCCACACTCCTCACAATGCAAGATAAGTTCTAATGTCTTTTGACAAAGGTTTGGTTGTGGATAACACAGCTAATTTAGGGCCAGATTATCCTCCTTGCTATGCACGGCAGCTCTGTTTGCTGCAATGTCATTGTCATATTCTCCATCTGAAAATCTCTAGGTTTGCATTGCCTCGATGCTTCTCATGTGGAATTAAGAAAGGACACTGCAACACAGACCTGCAAATCAGAGAGGGGAATTAATATGGCATTGCCCAAATACAGTGGTGTGGTGACTGCATAATGCTGCCGCAAGAACAAATGGACTAACTGGGCAATGAATAAATGCAGGCTGAAAACGAGAAATTTCTAACCATCTGACGGGTGAGGTTCCAGAACAGCGTCCCAGTATAAGTAACAAGAGCAAACAACCTAACTCATTTTACGAAGGAGCTTGATATATTGTTGAACATGATTATGTGATGGGGTTCCTGCAATGGCAGGGGACTGGCATAGATGACCCAGGAGGTGGCTTCCAGTCCTATGTTCCTAAATGTCCCAGATAGACAGACAGACCAGGCCAGAGGGATTTTGCATGTAGCCACTGAGGATGATAATGAATTTAACTGTGCAGGCTGCAAGCAGCTTTTTATTATTATTATAATTATTATTTCCCTCCCACATTGTCTTTAGATGTTGCTCTTTTAGAATTCCTTCTCCTAAATGAATTTCTTCCATAATTCAACACTTTGCTGAGAGACTTTGCAACTTGAAACTGCTTATTACCAGCAATTGCCTTGAAGTAGTAAAGCACTTTTGCAATGTTCACTATTGCAATGAGCACCTTCCTTAATATGAACAAAGTACATAGAATAGGCAACCTTGCCTCTTGAGCCAAGTACTCAGAAGAGACTTTGAGTGCCTCAGATGGGAACTATTACAGGCATTTACATCAGATAAACATCCCAACCCTGCGTATGTATTCTCTCACAGCAGGAATCACTGTGCATTGTTCCATTAAATCCATTGGACCTTGGCCCATGTACACTAGCTGAGGATCCTCCCCCCCCCCCCCCAGGTCTCCATCAGTGTAAAGTCAGTTTTCAAAGTGGAGGCAAGGGATGCAGCACAAAAATCACATTGACATTAGCGGAGGAAATTCAATTGCACATGCAACTCCCTTGCTGGTGCTTTTGAGGTTTATTCCAGACCATTGTGCTAAGCCTATTAATGTCTGAGTGTCTGGTTTTACTCTTCTTAGCAGGAGTTCTGTCATACCCCCCGATTCAAGGGTACATTCAGCAACACAGCACAATGTAAATGGAGAAGCACTCCATTCATAGGTCAGACTGTCCTGTCCCAGATCGGAGCTTTTACCAGGAGGCACAGCACTTACGGTAGAAGAGTTCCCATCAACTGGCAGCCATGTCTGGTGTCCTTAAGCAATGATGAAACTGCCTCTTGTCTCCATGGATACACACAAAAAATCATTTCTTTTCCTAGCACCTCTTTTGGAAGTCCTAGAGTTCGCCAAGTTAGCAATCAAATGTCACCACATTTAACCCATGCACAGAACAACTTCCAGCAGAGGCAACTGCAGAGTAGATCCAAGGAGTTCTGCTAGGAGAAACTCGCTCAGAGCAGCTTCTTCCTGGGGACTCTGGGGGTTGCAAGTCAAGTCTCAGCTGCAATAACCTGCAGAACATACAGAAAAGGTGTGATCAAGGGATGGGGCATCTCTTCTTGGTTGTGTTGACTCCAACATCTGGTCATCAGCTGGCAGACACAGCACTACATACATCTTCCCCAAGATGTTATTTAAGGGGAAGCAAGACAGACTGAAAGTCTATTACATATCAGATTCGTTGATGTTTTCATGCGACTGTATGTTTTACTATATGACTAATGACATTTGAAAAGAATAGGGCACCTGGAGATCTTGGATCTAAGACCCATCAGGTCAGATGATGTACTCAAACTTTTAGTAAGAAATACCACTCGGTTTAGCACATTTGCAGCAACTATTGAACAGAGGCGCCATCTGTTGCTTCAGTTCCGAGCCCTGATGCTTTTTCTGGATGAGTTAAGAATGATCCAAAATTATACAGACAATTTGTAGCATTCAGCCAGAGAGCCATAGAAATCCCAGTAACAAGCTTAAATGATTTTAACATCATTAAATCACTCTGTACCCAGCCAGGCTTCCTTAAATACATTACTAAGAGTACAGATATTGTACTTTGTTGCTCTCTCAGTATTTTATCCCCCATCTTTTGCTCTTTGGTGTTTTTTCTTCTTAAAGCCTCATGGTTGCAGAGAAAAGCTTGAAAGCATGACACAAACGTACCCTGCCATCTCAGTAGCCAGTAGGCCCACCAGAAACTCCCTCCATTTGTGTTATTTTTTAAAACTCATGATTTTAAAGCCAATCTTGTATTTTGGGGAGCTTGACTTGTTATTTTTGAACTCTTGATGCAGGCAATATTGCTGAGTTGGATGGCTCAGCGCGTTGTTAAATGGAAAACAATCTTCCAATTCTAGGTTGCTGGTTTTCAGGCCTGATTTCAGCCCCAGCTAATCGTGCGCCGAGCACGACATTGCTACATCCTCTGATCATTTCTATGCCTAGTTTTTGAACAAACAACTTTATTAACGGGTTCAAGAATAGCAGCTGTGTTAGTCTGTATCCGTAAAGAAAGCGAGGAATACTTGTAGCACGAAAGCTTATGCTGAAATAAACTAGTTAGTCCAGGGGTTCTCAAACTGTGGGTCGTGACCCCTCGGGGGGTCGCCGACCGCTTCCCGAGGGGTTGCGAGCTGATTTTTTCCGCCGAAAAGCCGTCACCACGATCCCTTCCGCTTTCGGCGGCTTTTCATTCGGCGGCTTTTCGGTAGACACACAAGGGGTCGCGTCGCCATGCTGCTCATGAAAAAAGGGGTCGCCGTAAAGGTAAGTTTGAGACCCGCTGAGTTAGTCTCTAAGGTGCTACATGTATTCCTCACTTTCTTTAACTTTATTAACTGTAGTTTAAACCTTACTTTAAGAGTGTAGTGTCATTTATTCACCACTAAGTGGCAATCATACATTAATTGTATCTTAAGAACGTAAGAACGGCCATAATGAGTCGGTTCATCCAAAGGTTCATCTAGCCCAGTATCCTGTCTACCAAGAGTGGCCAGTGCTGGGTGCCCCAGAGGGAATGAACAGAACAAGTGATCATCTTGTATAATTGTTGCATTCTGTATCAAGGAAACACAGTATTTTAGTTTACATACAGTTAAGCAAGAGTGGAAAGACCTGAGGGAGAGACATACAGGCCATTATCTCAGAAACTGCAGGAGGAAATAAATTAAGTTGTCAGAAAAAAAACACAAAGATGCTAAATTTGAATTAATTTCATGTAACTTCATATTGATCACTCACATTTCTTTAACTGGTGTTTGTTCGCCCAGGACTGGGTGTTTTACTATCTTGTGTTGCTCCAAACAAAGCCTGACACCCAGGAATGAGGAAGACTGCCACACAAATCAGCTAGCCCGATGACCATGGCACCGAGTGGCTACTGGGTACCATCTATTCATGCCTAAGCTCTGTGCTAGTTAACAGCTTGTGCTGTTGCCAGACTCCAGAGTGGCAGGGTCAGAATTCTGTGCAGACGAGCGCTGGATGACAGCTTACATATGGCACTGAGACGGCCGTGTGGCATTTGCAGCTGCAAAAATTCCACTGCTGACATACTTCTTGCTTGACATGAGAGGATAATGGGACGCATAATTACAGATAATATGAGCAACTCTCACCACCCCAAGTAAAATGCTTTTCATGCTTGCTAAAGGCAAAGAGGCCAAATTAGGTATTTTTGAAGCGTGTGCTGTTACATGTGGGTGGTTAGTACCTGCTCCTGGAAAAATCAGAAACTCCTTTTTCAAAATAATATGTTGACTGATGCTTAAAATACCTCTGGCAATTACTTCTCTCTAGTATAATTACAATCATTAAGCATGGATAATGGTTAGTGCTGATGTTTAGAAGAATAATGCACCAATACAGTAAAGCTTCAAATTCTACTGTATTCCTACAGTGGTGTGAACTAGGGCATGCTGGAGCTAGTGCAAGCTAGTACCAGGGCTACATTGTCAGGACTCCTGGGTTGCATGCTTGGCTTTGCCACTAATTCACTGCCTGACTTGGGTGAGTTACTTAATGACTCTGCGCCTTGTTTCTTGCCTGAACAATGGAGATAATTCTGGCCCCATGAGATTGTTTTGAGATGTAATTAATTAATGATTGTTAAGCATTTGGAGATCTTTGGATGAAAGGGGCAGCTGCATGAGTATTCTTGTCAATTACTGACCCTGGATCCAAGAAATGCCAGCTCTGATTAACAGGCAGCAACGTTCTTGTCCTCATAGCTGATCCATGATGGGTTTGAAAAGCACAGCCAGAGAGGCTGGTCCAAACAAAGAATCTCACAATGGCCTATTAACATTGATGGTGAAAAGCAATCCCACTGGGCCAGTGCGCAGAATTGTAGTAAGTGTTTGCTTTGACTGGACATGTTTCTAGGTTGTGCTGTGAACAGCGAGCTATGGGGAGCTGGATTGACAATGGGGTGTAGAAGGAGGAGCCCATCGCAAAAAGGGCACAACTCAGGGGCTGAAGGCAATGGAACTCATTCCTTTGCTTCCCACGTGGTAAAATTTCTGCTGTCACCATCAGAGGAGCAGGTGTTAGGAAAATGTTCTGGGGTAAACCCAAGGGAAGATGGTCTTTCCCTCAAGAGAACTGCCTTTGCTTTCTGGGCCTGGATAATTTGTGGGTGAGCAAAGAAGCCATTGCTACCACTCAGCAGACAGGCGACTGTACACATGCATACTCCTCCCCAGCCCTGCCAACCCAGCAGCTGTCATGCGGAAATGAGTCACCTGGGGGAAGGCCTGGGAGGAATAACTGCTCAGTGTGCCTTGGGCTCTCACCTCCCTTTCCTGGGGCAGACTGACCTCTGCCCTGCCCTGAACAACGGCAGGGCCCTGAATGCTGGGTCCACGCCCTGCCATTCCCTGCCACCCCCAGGGACGGGGCTGCGGACTGGCTTACACTTCGCAGGGGTGGATGAGAACAGCCTTCCCGCTTGCAGTGCCGGGAGACTCACACTTGTTTGTGTTTTATGAACTTTGATTGCAGCAGGGGAGAGACCCTTTCCACCCCCGGTACTTGCCTCCATCCCGGCCTACTGGGACACGTCCATGGGCTGTTTCCAGCACAGAACTCTCTCCTGGGCCAGCAGCACAGATGTTGGACAGACAGCTGTGAAGATCCCCTGCAGCCCAGTCACACGGGGGTGCGGAAGCAGGGCCATTTGTGCTGCAGTCATACCTCCTGCGCTCCCTTGTCCCCTCAGCTTAGTGCTGAGGCAAAGGACCTCAGACTGCACAAGGGCCTTGCAATGTGGCAAGCCCAGCTCTACACAGCGTAACCCGCTCCCAGCGCAAAGGCAGGGTGGCCTCCGCAGCATTAATCTGTGTCTGTCTCTCCTGGCTCCCCTCCCCCGCTTCCTTCTGAACCACAAGGCACCGACTTGTCAAGACAGAAGATGCTGCTTCGATGTGCTGCCCACCCGCACAGCCACGTAGGCCGAGCGCGCTGCCAAGCGATGAGGCAGAGCATATGGCCCGTAGATATTAAAAACTGCAAGAGGAGGAGGACTGGCTGGCTCAGGGGACCTGGGAATTGGAGAAAACTCCTTTTCCCTCTCTGGCTCTGCTTCCAGCCTGGCCCAGGTAGAGAACACCGGGGTGGGGTGTGTGACGAGTCCAGGGTCCCCCCGGGCCAGCTGCCAGGGGGAGGTGGCTCAGCACAGGCCATCTGTCTTTTGCTGGCGATTTGAGCCTGGAAGCCAAGGTCTGAGGATCAACGGGGGCTGGGTGACTGTCTGTCCCTCAGAGACAGGGCTCTCCTGAGGCGCAGAGCGGAAGGATGGTCCCAGCGTCTTGGGCATTAGCCTTGTGCATGGGAAACCTGGGTTCAAGTTGCTGTTCCTCCACAGACTTGCTGTGTGACCTTGGGGGAGTCACTTAGGCCTTGTCTGCACAAACAGTGAGACTGTGGCAAAGTGGGGTACGACCGTCTTCCCCCCACTTCCCGCTAGCCTGCTGCAGACTCACTGCCGGCGGGCACATTGATAATGCTAGCTCAACGTGCCCTATTGAAAGGTGAGTGGGCATCCACAGGGCGCACGCAGACAGATCGTGGCAGGCTAGTGTGGGTCAGCTGCTTGCTGCCGTCTAAACTGTTTGTGTAGCCAAGCCCTGCATCTCTCTGTTCCCATCTATTCAATGGGGATAACAGCACTGCTCACAGCACCAGGCTAGTAACTGAGGCCTGTCTAGTTCTATAGGAACTGTGGTGGCTTGAGGACTGGGATCTTTATTGGGACATAAATATGAGGCAAAAATAAAACTGCTGATAATAAAATGGTGACATGTCTGCTGCTTTTCTCTTGCGGAGTTATTGATTGTCCAAGTCCATTAGAGAAGCTGAATTCTGTACAAAACACATTCAAATATAGAAGGGCACAGAACACAATATTGCTCCAGCCATTCATCTCCAGCATCAAATTCCATATCTGATCTCCTGTATCGCAGAGCTCAGAATAATATTTTTCATTTGCTCTTACAAAAATGACACTCACAGCAACTCAAGCTGCTAACTACGTCTCCTGGCGTGATAAATAGCAAGGGATGGAATAAAATTCCAGCACAGTATTTCATTCCCTGGAATCTCACTTGCATATCAATGTACTGTGTTCCCGATTGAGATACACAGCGTCATGTTTAGTCTCATTCTGTTAGCCTGTATACACCTTCATGGTGATCAAAGCTGGCAATTTGGTCCAAAAATGAGCATCTCATTTTGCCCCTCACTTCTCCGTCTAACAAACAGGGTGTTGTCAGAGACACTCAGACAAATCAAGCCGTGTAATATCCGCATATCCAGTTCCAGTTTCCACGTGCCATTGGGCGTCATGTTTGGCACCGGAGAGGATAAACATTCATGTTGTTCTTGAAATGATTTTGTTCCAACTTTATTTTCTTTCTTCCTTTCTTTCCTTTGCTACCTCTGCAAATCACTTAACAGTTCCTTGTTGGCCTTCAGGTGGTAAAGAAAGACTCAGTTTTAATGTCGATGAGATTAAAAAGGATCTCTTTTAAATCAGCCTGAAGTAGGGTGACCAGATGTCCCGATTTTATAGGGACAGTCCTCATTTTGGGGTATTTTTCCTATATAGGCCCCAATTACTCCCCACCGCCTCTCCCGATTTTTCTCATTTGCTGTCTGGTCTCCCTAGTCTGAAGGGGAGAAGGTGTCCCCACCTCCACAGACCTGCTGATCATTGGTCGAAGATATCAGCAAGGAGTGCCAGTTGTGATGGCTGATTTTGTAATGCCAGCCTCTGTCGCTCTTGGAATGAATGAGATCACCATCCCGTTTCCCTGAGGCCAGTTGTATTCTCTAAAGCACAGTCTTCAGGATTCAGGGTCATGTCTTTTCTAGAGTAAAGTGGATATCAAATGCTTAGTAAAGAGCCAGATCCACAGCTGGGGTAAATCATTCCAGCTCCCGTGAAATCAGCCTAGCTCTGCTGACTGATTTCCACCCGCTGAGATCTGGCACATAATTCACTAGACATGTAAAATTAAAGGGGAAAAGGCTTTCGGCATGCAGAGAGAGTATCTGATGGGATGGTATGGAGCACAGGAAGGTTCACTTTGCCAAGAGTGTGCGGTGCTGTGAGCATAATGGGAGCAATCATACTGCAGAGTTGCCATAAAACAAGGTAGTCTGCCTCCAACACATCTTTGCATCATTAATGAAGCAGGAATGCAACCTAATTAACATGACGAGCTTTTCAGAGTCATAGTGTGGATTCCTGCTTTGCTCTGTTAGGGCAGCTTGGCCGCAGCCACAGGCCAACAGAGTGCAGCAATTATTGTAATATCATCTCTTCACTGCATCCATGCTGCTAAATCATGCTGCTATTCTACTAGAGCATTTATCACAGTGCTTTATGGTGGGCAAGTTTATAGATTGCAACACAGCAGGCAAATGGGTCACTTCTCAGAGGGAGAACCCCCCAGAGCAGGGGGGAAAAACAGATGGAAGGAATTAGTGGGATTGCAGTGTTAAGTCAACAAATGCATCTGTATCATTGGCTGACATGAGCACAGCTCTTCTTGCAGGGAAGCATACAGGAGCTTTCTAGTTTGGTTACTCACTCTGTGTTGCCACAGGCTGCAGTGTGCAGAAGGCAGATACGAAGCAAGGAAAGTTGAGAGGCAAATACAGATGCAAAAAAGATAATCAATCAGAACAGCACTTGCAGGTGGCCTTTAAAAAAAAGAGTCAGAAGCTTTTATCCAAAAGCTATCAGGCCATTTGATTCACATCCCTTGTGCAAACTGACACCAAGCTCCAAAGAGCCGCTACTGGTACTGCAAGGGACCATCCTTATCAGAGCAGCAAAGCCAGGCTGTGCTTGGACAGCCGCCGGTATCAAGGCACAGCTTGGGTCGAGAGCGAACCTGGGCAAACAAGGAGGAATTTTTTCATTGGGAACATGGTTGTGAAATCCAAATTGCCGTGCGAGGCGCCATGCTCCAGTGAGGTGCTGCTTTTCTTGTGCAAACAAGTTTCAGTGTGTGGGAGGAGATTTGACTGGTGCAAGGATGGTTAAAAATGCATGAACACACATATCCCTAGTGGATTAGTACCAGAAGTGGCCCAGGCTCAGCTACCTGCTCTGTACCAGCTTTAACTCTCTTCCACCAAAGCATTAAAGCATGTTCTTAAGTCCCTTTGATTTTAAAATTGAATTTTTGAGGGACCTGAGTGTTTCTTCAGCTCCACTGTGTATGTGCACTGGCCTGAGACAGCCATAGGTATGTAAGAGATTTGGCTGACATCAAAAGCTCTTAGAGGCTCTAATTCTTCAATTAGGTCATCCTCAGACACCAAAACTGGGTTCAGCAGTTCTCATTTATCTTTCACGTGAGTTATAAGCGATGCCTTCCTAGGGGAAAAAAATTAAACAGCTGACAAAAGGGAGGGTGTAGGATCAGTAACAATCTTCAGAGCAACTGATCCGAACTTGTGATTTGAACCATAGAAATTTACTTGCAACTCTGCATCCTGAGAACAATAAAGCCAAGACTTACACGATGCATTCGTTTGTTTTCACACTAGAGTAGGGATGTTGTTTGACTGTCTTTAGAATTGTCCTTCAGGACGATGAGTCTTTGAACCGGAGAGTGCACAGTCAGGGTCCAACTCACCTTCTACAGACAGCTCTGTTTGGGCAACATGCTCTCTGCACTTATGCAGTTCTGCTTTCCGTCTGGGCTCTGCCCTCCAGACATGCTGGGTTTACAGTTTGTCCTCTCAAAGCACACTGGCTTTGAACAGCTCTTTTCTAATCCCACAGAGGTAGCTGTGTTTGCAGACACTCCAACTACAAAGGGAATTTTGTTCCTCACCTAGACATAATGATGAAGACATGGAGCTCAGAGGAATTCCCTCAGCATTTTGGCAATGACAGGATCAGGAGAAACCCAGAGTGGGTTACTGAACTGTCCCTGGCACCACTTCAGATACTCAGACTCTGGATGCTCAAATGATCCGTGAGTGTCTCCTCAGGTGTCACCCAGATGTGGTCTGCGGTGATATGATGGGAGGCAGGAACATGATGGAGCAGAAGTGTCTTGCTGTGACCCTGGGTGTGCTGTGGTTTTAATGATGTGGACAAACAAAGATTGCATGAGCCAATCAGAGTGCAGCTGCAAAACAGTCAAAATAGGTTCAGGCTAAAGGCAAGAAATGAAAAACACAAATCTCAATTATTATCTATTTTCTCCTCAATTTTCATATAATAAATATTACTTTAACAGTAAAATATACATCAACTCGCAATAAATATCCACTTTTTATGTATATGTATCTAGGTGAAGCGGTTATAGAATAGATGCTTATCTTATTGCACAGCTGTTTATTTCAAACATCTTTAATGATAAATTAACTTGATAACTGTCCTATGAAATGTAAATTACTTGTTTCAGGCACTTTAAGCTATGGAGAGATGGGGTCCCATGTTACACAAGGGGAAGGTGACCTGATGTATTACATGGGCTCATCTTTAACCATGGGAGCTTTGTTTGAACAGCACATGTGCTGAAAAACAACCACGGTGAACCTCGCAAGAAGACTGTCAATGCACTTGGATTGCGATGATGCTTTTAGTGTCGTCCCTTCAGTGGCAGGACAGCTAGGTTGTTTGCTGGGATTTACTTAATTCAGTGTCATGCTGACAGAGGACAGCTGAGGCACTATAAGTGCATTGCTCAAGCATCGAGATCTTGTGACAACACAAGAGCTTGCATGTAACTAAGTAGCACATTATGAGGTGCTTTAATTTGAGATTCAAAGATGGTAGAAATACTAGAGGCCAAGAGCAGAGACCTGTCCTTGACTCAAGCAGTGCTCAACTTTTGTATGTAAGATCCCAGAGTTCAAATGTTATCACTTAGATTTTCCTTTGTAACTGGTCTATCTCTTGCCATTAAATGAGCTAAATAAATTCTGCAACGTGCTTCGTTCATGTGCGGCCAAGGGGGCACCCACAGTTCCGCCATGGTAATTGCAAAGGGACTTATAAGGAGTAGCCTGGACTGCGCTAGTATGGAACAGCTTTTGACTCCCTACTTATGCTGTCTTCTTGCAGCTTCATGGAGACAACAGGGACCAGGACTTGGGATTTGCTGGGAAGGGCTGTGCATGGACAAAACATGGATCTATTTACTGAACCATGTGTGTTGAACGGTGGGTGGGTGTTTTTCGGCAAACATTATTGATCCCTGAAGTTATTTGAGCCCAAAGTTCTTGGCAGAAGGATCAGTCTGCCCTCTCGCCCTCAGGCATTCAATGGGACTGCTCCTTACATCGTCCTCCTTAATATCTCCTTTAGCCTGTCCATGACCCTGCGAGCATTTCCCTATTGCTGTGAGCACTCCCCCAACTACTACCTAGTTGCTTGGATGGTGAAGTTCCCACAGCTGGACTTGTCCTCTTCAATTATTTCCGTGTGTCTTTCATAGAGCCATAACTGGCCCCACTGGGCGTCAGGGAGGGGCAGCGTGCAGAGCATTTTGTAGGGGCAGTCCTGGATTAGCCAGGTGGGGAAAGACTAAACGTCTTGCTAGATCTTTTCTGCCTCTAACTGTTGCAATTGGAGAACTCTCCCTTTCAGGAAACGTCAGCCCATTCCAGCCTTTGGGAAGTCTGACATAACTATAAGAATTGGACTGTTTCCCGAAGACATAAGACCATCTTCAGCTCCTGCTTGTTAGTAAATGAGTTTATTTTAATTGTGTCCAGGCTTTTATTGTTGGCTTTTGTTTTAATTCGTTAAAATTACCAAAATGCTCCTATTGTTTCTGCTTGTTGACGACCGTGATGAGCCTCATTCATCAATCTGTCTGAGGTCATTATGCCTTTTGGGGATTAATGAGGCTCTTTTCCCCCTTTTGAATAGGAGGTTATTTCTCGGTCATTCATCTGCGGAATGCACAACTCTGAAAGAAAGTGGAAACTGCTGGGAAAACAAGAAAAGACAATTTGTATGGCATTGTGTAAACTACAGATATTCAGCACGAGCAGAAAGAAACCATTCACGAGGGGAGATGCATAAATTACTGCAGTTCCCAGGCTGCTGCAGGATGCAGTGCGCGGCTGTAATTGATGAGGCTATTAATAATTCTGCTACAGAATGAAATTGCAGCCTTACCTTTGCCAAGCCTGGCCCTGTCCATGCCATATTTTGGGTTGCTTCTGAGAGAAAGACAGTCACAAAGACAAAGGATGCATCATGCGGGCTTATGCCTTTAGCTTTTCAAATGCAGGCACAAAATGTGTGTATGCAGCTTCCTGTGTTCTCCAGTCCCACGTCCCAGTTTGCTGATGGTAGTCATGTGTGCAAGTAGGTTTTGACATACAAATCCTTGTGCCTGTGGTGTTAGTGACCAACTAGCCAATCAGCATACAGAAGAGCCCCTGCATACATGCAAATATGGGGGGTTCACGCACTGTAGATACAAGTCAATAGAGCTGGTCAAAACACTTATTTTTTTCCTCCATGTACAATTTTGAAAGAAATGATTTTATTCAAGATTTTAAATTTTAATTTTTTTGCCGGAAACTAAATGGAATGTTTGTTTCAAATTGAAATTCTCTTTTTTCTCGTTTCCTTAACATAAAAATATTTTAAATTTCAATGTTTTGTTCCCTCCCCTTTTTTTCACCATTGGCTGCAATAGAAAAACTTGTTTCTAGAATTTGTTTTTTTCTCCCTTCCATTTCCCTTTTTCCCTTAACTTCCCGCAACTCCTTTGGAAATTGCCAAACTTTTTCAGTTTGTGAAAACCAAAATGAAACAATAAATTCAGTTGGACAGGAAACAGAATGAAAAGACATTCTTTTCTTCATTTCCCATTGAAATATAGGAAAAATAGTCAAAACTGACCATTTCCTATGGATTCTTTTTTTAATGAAACCACATTTTGTGTGGCAAGGTTGCTGACGCCTCAGACCATAGAGAGAGCCATGAGTCAGCGGAGCCAAGTGTGCACTGCCACCCACACAGACGCTTGTGTACCTCTGTGTGACAGATACTGCCATCCATCAGCCTCTCGAAGCCGGCCAGCCAGGCCTCTTACAGACCGATCCGAGCTGTCCTGGGGACGGGGGTGAGTTTCACCAGAGACGTGCCAGATTCACACATTGGCAGGCTCAAGTCCTGTCCTGATCCACACGAAGGAGGCATCCTGGGGAGAGGCTGGTCTAAGTCAAATCACAGCACCCTGACCGTACGCCTCAAGTCCACTCGTAATGGCCAGAAAGAAGCTCAGTGTCCCACTGAGCCCTGGGGCTGATAAGACCCAGCGGTGATGTGAGGACATGCCTAGAGCATATAGTTGACAACCTTGGCCTATTATTAAGTGATACCATACAAGATGTCCCAGAAGCTGGCTGCAGATGGCAAACAGCGACCCACAGTAGAACTAGACCCTGGAACACATTCCCCAACGCTTCGAGGTCTGAGGATGCCGGGGGGTGTCCAGCCTCTCTCTAGTTTAGAGTTAAAAAAAACCAAACAAGTGAATAGGAATTTTGTGCCCCAGCTTGTTGGCAGCACTCATGATGGGCCGAGGCCTGTTGCTGAAAAAATAAAATTGTGCACCGTAAGCTCCCAGAAACAGACTGTAATGGAGATCTGGTGCATACAGAGCTCAGAATGCCTGCTGCTAGGAAGACGTTCCAGCCCCTTGAGAGAACTCCCAGCTGCTCACAGCCATTGGCGAAACTGCAAAGACTGGGACAGGTGTTTTCTTCCATTCAAATTACAGATATTGCATCTGCGGGCAAAGCACCACAGATATCTGGGCAATCAGATAAGAATCCAAGGATTTAACAATGGGCTCTGGGTCTGTCTAATCTCTGTGATTTCTGTGGATTTTCAGTGCTCTCTATGCTTCTCCCCTTGAACTTTGTTAATCCCTGCTCCCCTACCCCCAGCTAAATGACTGATAATATTTTTGAAACATACAGGAGAACATTAAAGGATGCAAAGCACATTGAGAATAATGGGAGTGTTTCTACTGGTTGCAATTCAGGCCTTTCTTGATGCTAATCTTTTTCTTACTTTGTTTTCCTGATTAAAATGTGATTACCTTAAAAATGGTTTGCTACTTTTCTCATATATTAATTTTTGATTGTGGGAATAAAATTACCACAAGTACAATAAGGCAAACAATAGCAGCTACTTCATAATTCATTTTTGTAGGCTCTCAAATTATTTGCAACATCTTTGAAGAGAGTTTGTTCGTGAATATTTAAAGAACTGTGATCATAGGAACCTAAAGTCAAAACTGCTTGTTTTTCTCATCTTGTTTTTTTAATAGCAACATCAGAGTACTAAATATACACAGGGAAATTGTTATAGGGTCGCATATACAGAGCTTTCCAAGTACATAGCTTTGAAATACAGAAACAAATTAAAAAACACTCTCGGATAAAATAGTTCACCTGTATGGAACACAGCCATTCGATTCTCTCTGAAAACCCATTGTCATTTATTATTAGTAATATGGCCATGATATACCTAGAAAAGGATAGTACAACATTAAACTGACACAATGGTTTAAACCCGTTAAGACTGATAAACTCACATACATGTACGTAGTGTATGTGTGTGTATGTGCATGTAGATAATGTGTGTGTATAAGTGTGTGTAGGTGGGTGGGTGTATATCCACACATGGTATATAATTTTTGCAGAAAAATAACAAGAGGCATTCCATATGTAAAACTGTGGTTACCAAGTAAAAGAGTTCTTACATTAGACAAACTTTTTTTTGGCAAAAATGAAAATAAACTGTAAACTTTGTTGTACATGTGCTAACAAAGTAAATAATAATAATACATAAAAATAAAAGATAACCCCCTCAGAACCTAATATAATCTTGATCAGAAAACTGTGCCCTTAGTGTATGTTTTGTGCAAGATTGTCTACAAATGTTACGAACGAGAAAAAAAGAGTGCGCGGGAAGCATTAAGTGACTTCTGCAGTATAAACTGGACCCCTGTTGGGCTTTTAAAACAGGGAGGGATTTCTTACTGGTTTGCAAATCCCTTGCATATTTCAGACCTGGCTGAATGAAATTTCCAACTGTATTATATATGAAGGGCAGCGGTGGTGGATTACATATATAATGTGTAGAAAGAATATTTACTGTTTGATTAATCTTTTAGCTCCATTGCACTCCTTCAGAACAACCTGCCACTGGAAAAGAAGTAAACTGAAACAAATCTTTAAAATAATATTTCAGACTGGTTAAAGCATTTTGCCAGCTGAGCAGATGTGGTGGAAGAAATGGCCACATTTTAAGGTACAAGGAGATATCTGGATATTTGTAAAGATGCTGCTCAATGAAGACAATTATTTTTCAGTTTAGCTGGAGGACAATAAAACCACATCAGTATTTACCCAAAATCTCACCACTGCTGAAAGATGCAAATCTTTCCAAGTGGTGCTAACACCAGTTGCTACCTTTTGAAAATATTCAGTTTGCAATAAATTAGGGAATTAAGTGTTCTCCCACTAGTGATTGGCAATGTTCTGGATAAGCAGCCAAAAGACTGGATGCTTGCCTGAGTCTGTCTGACATGGGAATAAGGCTGGAAGAACAAGCATGGGTTGCCTCCCATTTCCAGATGACACCAGCAAATAAGAGGGCCTTATCCTGATCCGAAGACTCCCACTGACTTCAAAGAACCCCCAAGTCCTTAAGTTCTTCCTCAATTTTTGCTTGGTCCTTATTGGGGGGAAATCCCCACTGAAGTCAATGGGAGCTTTTCCTGAGCAAGTAAAAAGGAAGAAGGCTCTGGTCCTTCAAACTTCTCCGGCTGCGACCAGTCCCAGATCACATGCATTACAATTGGCAGGAAAAGGCCTGCATATGGATTTGGCACAAAAAATGAACCAAACGGTTCTGAACCTTAGAGTAAGTTTATGTTGCAGGTTTAGCTTCAGGGCAAAAAGACTGGAGGCTTCCTGGTATATGTAACCCTCTGACTTCCATCTCTTGCCTTTACTAAGAGAGAAAGAGAGAGAAAGAGAGAGAAAGAGAGAGAGAGAGAGAGAGAAAGAGAGAGAGAGAGAGAGAGAGACAGTCATATGCACTAGGGAGAGAGTAGATTGCTACAGGTGTTGGAATCCTATAGCAACGTAATTGTTGTAGTGTATTTGTTTATTGTCAAATAAAATGAACGGAATGGAAACGGAAAGGGATGAACTGAAATGGTCTGGCATGACAAACACCACAGTTCTTTGTCTGAACTGCTTTATCTGCACTGCATTGAGATGAAAAATCAAATGTATATTTTTAAGGATATGACACACTCAGGGTATACGATCTAATGAGATAACATACTTCCGGTTTATGAGCTGTATCTTGTGTTGTACACATCCCTGAATATCACTACAATCCATGGATGTCTTATCTGTAATGTTTCTATGGTCTCTGAGAATTCCAGCAGACAACATGGCATTCCCTAGTGCAGTGCTACTGATTGGACATAATAATACGTAGCACTTATATTGTGCTGATCATGTTCAGAACAGAATACAGTCATCAGATAATGAATGCTCACAACACCCCTGACAGGTAGATTTGGGAAGTATTGTTATCCCCATATTACAGGTGAAGGAAAGAAGGCAGAAAGGGTTTCCGTGAATTGTCCCAAATCACCAAGTAAGTCTCTGGCAGAACTGAGATTAGGACAGGAGTTTTTGGCTCACAACCCCTAAGCTCATTCAGCTAGGCAGTGCTGCCTCTCTAAACCTCTTGTCCATCTATAAATTCTGTTGTGACGTCACATTGGTAGTACTGTATTATGACTTTCTGGGAACACAGGCCCTGCTCCCACCAGGTGCTGAGCACTCTCAGCTCCCACTGAAATCAGCTCTATTCACATGAGAAAGAAGTTTTCCAAACTAGGTCCAGTAAGTGCTTAGAACGTAGCAGAATCAGGTCCATGGACTGCAAACACAAAACAATCCCAAAAAGAAACATTCTAAAATTTGCATATATATATTCTATATCCCACATCTGCAGCAACAGATCTGTCATGGAGTGCTGATGAAAAGTAGCCCATCCTTGCTGTTTTGAGTGTCAGCAGAACCCTTTGACGGAACACTAGTCTTAGTATTATATAGGGTTGACATTTATTGTCTATTAATCAATTCACAATAAATATATACCCCATATTCCATAGCATGATATTGTTGCAAACCAGGTCTCCCTTGAAATATAAGGCATATTTACAGGAGACTTGCTTTGACATTGGTTGCCCGTGAGTGGAAAAAGCTATTGCCCCAAGTAGATGTAAATAAAACTCAAATGTCCAGGTCTTCGTGCTCTATTTTGATGTACAGGATATCACACCATCCTGTGGAGCGCAGTTTGGCTGGAAAAGGGATTTTGGTTCTGATTGTAAGGCAAAATACTTAGGCCTGATCCTACAAATATCCACCCAAGAAAGTTTTCTCACAGGAGTAAGTCCCATTAAACTCAGTGGAACTACACAAAGAAGGAAAGTAATTCTATAGCATAAGCATTTGGCACTTCATAGCTAAAGACTTTGGGGCCAGATGTTTCACTGGTGACAGCTGGAGTCAATGGAACGATGCCATTTACCACCATCCCTGGATGTGGCCTACGTGTTCACCTGAAAGGGAATGCATTGAAAGATAATGGTTTGCTCCTCTTGTAAAATTCCCAGGGTGAAATCTGGCTGGTGGCGTAATGTAAATTGAATCAGAAGAGGGTACCTGCTGACTCCTATCATCAGATACAGAGTGTGGGGAAACCTATTCTCTCTAATGTAACAGAAAAAGAATTGGTAAGCACCTATTCCACATAACCATATACAGTAGACTCTCGAGTATCCAGGATGATAGGAAAAAAATTAATCCTGGTTAATAAAATCCCGGATAATCACCATCCATAGGAAATATGGTGGGGGGGAGGGTTGGTTCACCAGCCACCCTGTGCCAGAGGGAGGGGGTGTTGGTTCACTGGCTGCCCTGCACCCTGTTGGTTTTTTTTTTTTTTTGGTGTGCTTGGGGCGGCAACAAAGCTAGAGCCGGCCCTGCGAGTTACGCGTATTATTAT
Source organism: Sternotherus odoratus (assembly GCA_032164245.1). NCBI lineage: Eukaryota > Metazoa > Chordata > Testudines > Kinosternidae > Sternotherus > Sternotherus odoratus. The sequence goes on from JAVMKO010000018.1 coordinate 2,132,216, forward strand.
TTTTTGACATCCTGGTTAATCCACATCCTGGTTAACCCAAGCCTGGATAATCGAGAGTCTACTGTAATTTTACTTTTTTTTTTTGGCTTCCATTAGATACAAGGAATGAATTAAACCTAATTTGTTGTTTTTTAGTTGAACATATAAAAGGTCAGGACATTAGAATTCTGCATGGTGAATCAAGTATTTGCAGTTTTGAATTCTACAACTCCTGCCGGTGGGTCTGCTGGCTGGTCCCTTTATTGGTTTGTTTAGCATGCATAAAGATATGGATTTTCTGATGATAAAGTGCAAGTGCTGTTGGTCCTTACAAATAAGGGAAATTTGTGCATGTAGTTTTGTTTTCTGTTTTGCCACTGCCTGGCCTCGCAGTGACCAAATCTGTCCCTTTGCAGAGTGTATGGAAGGCTTCTAAAATCATACTTGAATCTCCTGAGGTCCGAGGTATTCTCTCTTGTGGATGCTTATCTAGATGCTTATCCCATGGGAGTTTGGGCCCCTCCTGCTTACCTCACCTGGGCTACAAAGTTCAATCTGTTCCCTATTATATACAGTGTATTCCTGCAGTCGAGTTCAGACTCTAACGCCATAGATGCAAAAATACATAACAATGCTTCAAACATTTTGGAATAAGGGATTTGAAATATATTTTATGATGTCAAACTGCCATTAGGATTACATTGGAATACCCACGAGTACTACTCGGTGCAGCCAACAAATACAAATAAATAGAAGATCAATGGGTAAAGGTACAAAACACAGTCTTCATAGTTGGAAGAGGGTCAACACTATATAAATAAAACAAAGAAGGAAAATGAATACTCTGTGCTGGCGAGTTCTGATAGTTTCTGAGGGCTGCACTGTTTACACTGGTAAAATACAAAAGCCCCCATATACTGAATCAACAGATTGCACCAAAGTAATCACCCCAAAATCACATGAATCGTGCAAGTTTTGGTTTAACTGCTTGCTTAAAAAAAAAGTGTTGCTTATTCGGTATCTTGCTAATTGTGATCAGTACCTCCATAGTTTGTTGAGTGCACTACCTGGTGCTAAGGACTACTTAAAACTCATTGTATGGAAGTTGTGATATGCTGACATATGGGGGGGGAGGGGGGACGACTCTGAGGCATGCATGCGGGGGGGGGGGGTCCCAGTCTCATCTCACTTAAAGGTGCTTTACTGGTGAAACTCCATTAACACCAATGGAGTCCTGATTTACACCAGTGTGAGCTAGAGGAGAATGAGGCCCATATTTATATATGTATATAATGCTGATTAGTAGAATTATTAATCAAAACAGGGCAGTCAGTTATGCTTATTAATTAAACTATCTGCGTTACTAAAGCAAGCTAATGTATATTCACAGCCTCTCTTCTGTGAATGTAGTGCTTGCATCATTGTGTCTGCAATGTCAGACTGGATGACCATAGCACCTCAGTCAATTTGAATTTAGGAGGTAGAAGTCACGCTGTTACGTGGTCATGGGTTAACACTCCACTGTGACTGGAGAAAGCTTGACAGTATCTGCCCCAATGGTAGTCATGTTTTGGAGAGCTGGAATACACTGAATACAGCTGGAATACAAAGCACTGAATACATGTACATTATATTTCCAAGGGAAGTTTGTTGAAGGCGTTACAGTCTTTTGATGTGAAATTCTCCCCTGTATAGAGAACGGGAAACAAGGACTGTGTACCACTTAAATCCTGCTTAATGGGCTATACATTGGACTTCAGTGGTGCTCAGGGGTGAAGTTCTCTAAAAAGTAGTCCTGGGAGTTACAGATCAGCAAATCTCACCCGGCTACAGTAGAAGAGTCTGTTTAATCACAAAAGCAGAGTACTTGGGGAAGTGTATGTAATCTAACATGTCTGTCTAGCTTTGGAGCTGTTTGAAATAGTTAGCAGATAATGTTACACAGGAGCACAATTTACTTGTACTTTCTGAAAGATTTTGCTAAAGTCACCCGGAAAATATTATTAAGGGGAAAATTTCTGATCCCTCAAGTCATACTGAACGGTGCCTTATTGTGAGGAGTCTCACTGAAGTCAAGTGGTGTTTACTTCAGTTTAAGAGGATCAGAATCCAGCCCTCAGGCAAAAAATGACCATTGTATCAGGAGAAAAGTTTTGTCATGGAATAAAAACTGATTTAAGTGTTCTACGAAACATAATGCTAATGTACAGCTGCAGCACCCAGTGGAGAGAGGTTAGTAATATGTCACTTTGGGGGTTAATATTCATATGGAAAATGGATGTCAAGTTGATGAAGTTTGCTGATTAATTGTTTTATAAAACCCACGAAGGACTATGAGAAACTGAAGCTGGATGTAGACAATTAAATGTTGAGCAACACAATGACAGATAAAATTGAACATGGAAAAATATAACATAGTGCATGTTGACAACATTCTATTATACTTTTCATATAGATTACCAAAGTGGCTCTAGAGTGACTGGCTCTTCGGAGAAAAAGAATAGGGCATGATTCAAAGTCCATCAAAGTCACTGGGAGTCTTTCCAAGGTCTTCAAAGAGCTTTGAATCAGGCCCATAAATGTCATGGTGGAGCAGAACAAGGAAGATTTCCTCCCAGAGCTCAGCAGCAGATTAGAAAAACACAGGTGCATTAAAAATGGATAGAAAGTAATATAGAAAGACAGCCGATTGCATGAGTTATAATGTTTCACAGGTGCAATGTGCACCCTTGCCTAGGTATAATGAGGAGTGCTTTCACTCTCTTCTAAAATAATTAACTGTTGAATGTAATACAGAAATTGAGGCTAGTACCTAATGTATAAATATAGATGTAGCTCTGGATAATCCCACCATTGAGAGAGCCGTTTAGAAAAGGGATTTAGGGGCTTTGGGTTAAAAAAGCTGCTCTCAGTGACCTCGATGTATAGTAACTCCATTGACATTATTTCATTGGATACTCCAGGTTTACGTCAGAATCACTAGAACAGACTCTGGTATTTTAGATATGTCAGGTCATATTAACTATTTGTGCTGGATGCTTCAGATAAAATGACTCCGATTACCACTACCTAAAAACATTAGCTACAAGTCTTGGGAGTTTGTAAAATGGGGGCTGCCCTCCTTCAGGCATGGGAGGGGGCAGATTTTAGAGATAGGGGGAGCCTCTGAAAACTGTTTGCTAAAGTTATCTTGAAGAGTCACCTACTTATGTGTCCAAGTGTGCACAGAATGGGAAAACTTTTCAATCTGCAGAAGCAGTCCCTGGATAGATCTCAGTGGCTGTAAGTGGCTGTGGAGCTGTTCCCACACCTCGTATTTAAAGACGACAGCCAAACTGAACTTTGGGTTTGATCTAGCTATCCAGCATGGCGCCGCCTGCCGCACTACTGGCAATTATCAGAACCCCCATCCCACTGCAAAGGTTCAAACAGAAAATTCTAGTGCATAGGTCGACATGTTCAAGAGTTTGATACCCTTAGCAAAAAAGAATACCTCGAGAATGGACACTGAAAAGATCATGGATATGTTATTAGAAAGTAAGAGACTGGAGCTGATTAAACAAAAGCATAATTTATCACAATAAAATTGCCTTCATCCTTTCTGCTGGCATAGTCTCTGTGAGGAGACTGATACATTAATTCAGCTTTATTCATTATACAAAATAATTTGAGGTCTTTTTTTACTGGCTGTGTAGTTCTTTATCAACATTTGCTATTCATGTGACAGACGTAATCTAAGCCCAGGAAAGTCAATTGAAAGACACCACTGACTTTGATGGGCTTTGGATCAGGTCTAGTGTTGGTTAGTTGTTATGGACCAGAGGAGTCACAACATTGTTTTTCTTCACTGATAGGATGAGAGTGCAGGTTTTCCTGGCATGAATAATCACACACAGAAATCTGAAATTCAGTCTCCAAAAGCCCTCACCTCAGACTTAGAAATTCATGTTATGGCAATAAAATGCCATCAATAGCAAATTCACATGAAGCAAACACCAAAGAGGCATACCCAGAGCCATAGCCACAGTGAATGTATTTAAAAATCAGAATGAATATTTGCCTGCCTGGTTTTGGAAGTACTCTGCAGCTCCACAAGGGAACAAAGGCTGTAAAACGTTACTTCACCCATCATCAATGCAGTGGCTTTGTGTACTATGGTGATTCATAATTTGCCATGATAAGATGATACTGATATGAGCGAAATACAACAGTGTCAACAGTGGAACCTTCTCCTACATTTTCCTACAAACTGAGTTTAAAGTTTAAAACTTCTCCCTGGCCAGCCCCTAGATATAAGAGCATAAATATACAAATAGGGGTCAGGGCAATATAAAACAGAGGAAACTTAAGAGTTGTTTTCAGGGTTTCTTTCTATGCTCCTTCTTGATACATTAATCCAAAAGGTAAAAAAAGTTCTCCACTCAATTTCCCTGGGCAACCACTATAACCCCTAGACCTGGTTTAAAGTGACCGTAACCCCTGCTGCTGGTTTTAAGTGTTCATTTCTGTGAAGTTTCTTCCATATTTATTGTCTAATGAATGGATACAAGTGCTGATGCCGCATTCAGACTCTGCTTTTAGATTTTCAGCAGTCCAGTCCAGTGTATCTTCTCAGCCTCATATGTTTTACTATAAACTAGAAAGTGCTATGGAGAGTTGATCACTTTGGTCTAGTGATTGGGGTTGAGGAATGGAAGGGGGTGGGGGGGACTTGTCTCTGTTGATTTTACCACAAAGAAAATAGCATGAGATAATTTTTGACAATCTTGGCCAGGGCACAATGGTTTACATGGCGCAGAAGCCATGCCATTGAACTAGTATTAACCAGGGCCATTTGGAATGAAGTCTGGTTTTGAATTTACCCTTCAAACACAGAATGCTCTTCCAGCTCATTGCTATTTCATAGCAGTGCTGTTACTTGAACTCTGGGCTAAGATCTGAAAGTATCTGAAGGGCCAGGCTCATGGGCTCTTCTACTAATTCCTTGCTTGTGTGGTTTAAATTTGGGGACTTTTTTTTTTTAATTTCACAATAACTGGAATGTACATTGTGAATTTGGCCCCAAGGCATCTATACTTGAACTGTATTCAAAACACATCTCAATTCTGCGTGTGTTTCAAAACAGCCCCACATACAGTTTAACTATCCTCTTTCTTTTGAGAGCTGTCAGAACCAATTGACCATATAAATGAATATTGCCATATGTTTTTGCTTTAGGTCTAACATAATCCTTTCTGGGTCTTGCTACCTCCCTGGTAACTCTACAATGGATAAGAGAGTTGTCACTTTAACAGAGTTTCAGTACCTTCTCAGGAAATCCTCTATAACCAATGGTTTATTAGGCCTGGCAAATAATTTGTTCACTAGTGGAAATGTATTTCAAATATATATATATATATTTATGTGTGGGTATGTGTTTTAAAGGCAAGCTGCCAAAGTAGAAAACATCGGTTTATTTAGTTCACACTAAGAATGTTAAAGAAATCAGATTTGTAACCCATGACACCATTTTTTAAAAATGAATATTTAAGATTTTCAAAAATTGCTACAGTACAAAAAGTGTTTGTGTATGTGTTTGTGTTTGTATATATATATATATATATATATATATATGTATATATATATATTTATAGCTATATGTATATATGTATATTAACCAGAAATACTGACTCTATCAGAAGAGATTCCCCACCCCGGTTTTCTCTAATATTTCTATGTGTAATTCACTTAGCTTCAGCTTCTTGTGAAGTCTTTCAGATCAGTACATGGCACATAATGGTATTATTGGCACAGGTTCAGAATCACAGTCCATATCCCAAACTCCGGGTGTTCAGTCCTTTTCCGTTATTTCATCTTAACTTCCTCTTTCTTCATAGGCTTCTTTGCTTGCACATTTTTTTCTCTTCTCCCATAAATGCGCGCTTTGAAAATGCAGTTTCCTACAGGTGTGTTCATTTTTATAAAAATATATTTGGCACATAGAGTGCTGCTGTTTGAGTCTCCTACTGGTAAACAGAAATGGTAGGTATAGGTAACCCTTTTTTTTTTTACAGGTTCACCAATGGAATCCTGTTAAGGATGAAAAGAAAAATAAAGATTAAATTATAACAGGTAAATTTAGCCAGAATATATTTGGGGGTTTTCTTTGGTAATGTCTCAGTCACGCATGTTTTCATGAATACTTGGATAGTTCCTTTTCCCTACATTAAAACATAATTATTAATATTTATCTCTTAAGACTCTGGATGCTTCCATCTTTCATGAAACTCAGTACCACAGTAAGATTTATGGATGTGAATGGAAATGGTAATTGGTAATAGTTCATAGTCAAAGAATGATGTTAGAGATGGAGTCTATCACCCAGCCTGGGGCATTTAGTCTTACTGCACAACAAATCACTAAACATTACACAGAAAAGACATGCTGGGATCCTGCGTCCATTAAAACTGTTGCATCCAAAATGTATCTGCCACTTCATTTGTTTGCCTTCTGTAGCTTTTCTCTGCATACCCTGGAGAGTATTAACTCACTTTCCAGTTTCCTTCCTACTAGACTCCTCCTGTGAAGGACAAAGGAACCTGGCTGCTAGACTCATTACTGTCTGAGTAAACTGAGTCCATTCATATCTTACCGGTTGGCTGGAAAGCTACAAAAGCCCACAGTGCTGAGGAAGAGTTGCAGGGTAACGTGAGGAAGAGCAGCAGGTGCTCCTCATTTCGTCGAGCTTGCTGAGCAGAAAAATCCATATTGTAAATACACAACCCTACCATCTGCTTGGTGGAAATGGATAGGCGAAGCCTGCCCGGAAGTGGCTGGCAAACTCTAATGCTTTCCTGGAGCTTGGGGACCTTTACTAACAGGAGGGACCTGAAGCCCTGATGTTTGATGGAGAGCCACCATGACTCAGCAATTACCTGACTATTAAAATACTCTAAGAAAATCTTTTCTGGTGGTTTTGCTAGTCACCCCAGAAGCAGTAAACATTGGAAGATCTCAACTGGGATGCATATTGCCATAAGCTTTCCAACCCAACTTTACAAAACCAAGAAGTTGGGATATTTTGGATAACGTTCTTAAAATACCCCTAGACTTTGGGGCCAGCCTCTCACGGGCAAGCCGACCCCTTCACACTCCTCTTCTGGTCCAAAGGATCTGCAAAGCACCTGAATCTCCCGGGCAGCCAGCTCCTACCTCACTTAACTTTGCAATCCCTGCCATGAGGGGCCTTGTGCGTGGGAATGTGGGCAAAATGCTATTGCATCGACTGTACTCAGTTGATGAACGACTTACGGAGCCATAATCATCTACTTTTGAGGGTACCGTGTACAGGGGCAAAACTGAATCTGGAACTAGGGACCCATAACTTGGTCCTCGGTGGCTTGGCTTGTACCCAGACTGTTCTACCCAGCGAATTCCTGGATCTTCAAACCTTGTTAATGGTCACACATCACTAGCAGCAGCAGTATTGCATATTTCTGTTATGAGACTGATATAGCACAATCCTGGGTTTTAAATACGCATTTCAGATTGGGTTATCTACTTAAACATCTCTTGAAAATCTTCAGATTGGTACGGCTCACCTAAAACTTGAGTGTTTTTGGGGAAAGCTTTTTGTGTTAGGCTGCAGCTTTCCAGAAATTGCTTTGGTAGAGATGCTTCTCGAGAACAGTGGGAATGACTCAGTGGCTTAGCTGCTCTTATTTTACACGTTTATCCCCTCAATATGTTTTCCAAAACATAATTTATTTCTGATCATCCTTGAATTCTAGACCTTTTCACATTCAGACTAAGCAGCATATTGAGTGGCTTGGCAGATGCGAAGAAGAATATGAGCACTAACATGATTTCCTCAAGTTTAAATGCCCTAAAGAAATCCATAGAAAATTGGTTAAACACAAACAATAGAGAATCCCACTGAAATTTCTCTTTGGCTGTTTATATGTCTTCTTTTTAAAGCTCGCTCACAACATGCTATTCTTTAAATCTTCTATATGGAAATTGTTGCTTCTAATAATAAGCATGTTAGTGTTCGGATGTGCAAGTATGTGCTGCATATATATGGTATGCATGTGAGTTTTTGCATATATGCACATATATGTATTTGCATAAATGTGTGTAGTTATTTATGTCAATGTATGAATATATGATTTGTGCTTAGTGGTGGGTTTCCCATGCATGAGGTGACTACACAGGGATGGGTATGTGTAGACATGAAGTATGCACGCCTCTTCATATGGTCTGTGAAGCATGTGCATATATAATTTGTGCATGTAATTGAGAGTATATACATGTGCAAACATGACATAATGAGTGTGCATGAGTGAAATTTTCATAACACTTTAAATGCTTCAAATATGCATTTAATTTAGATTTAAGAAGACAAGATTGTATGTTAAATAAATACTACATCATAATTAAATTATATGTATAGAGGCTTAACTGCCATGTAAGTGATACATATCTCATTTAGTTATTAAACATTAATTAAATCTCCACAATTAATTGATAGTTACTGTCTTTTAGATAAGTTTCTTATTAAATCAAAAGGATCTTTCCTCCGTAGTGATTACTCTGACTAAGGTGAATGGAGAGGAACGAGTCCTCAAACACCTTGCTTCTTATTAATTATTGTAGAATAATTGTGGGATGCTATACAAAATCATTGTAAGAGACAATTCCTACCCCCACAGAGCTGACATCCTAAATAGACAGGATGTATCATCACCACCACCATTTAATAAGGGGGAAAGGAGGCAAACAGAGACGTCTGTAAGATCACACTAGGAACCTGTGATAGGGTTGGGACTTGAACCCAGGTTTCTGGGAGCATCTTCACCACAAGACGAGGCTTTCTTTGACTCAACCTTTATGAAACATGCCTCAGTTACAACGGGGCAAACCCATGACAGTTATACCGGAGGGCAAAAATGTGGCCCTCTACATTTATTGAGGATTAAGATACTTGTTTGCTTTCCTTTTTTTTGTTTCTATCAAAAGAGGGAGAGGGATGATATTCACCGCTTTCCTCTAAGGCGAATATCCTACTGACATCATTCAAATGCAACAAAAAACACATGCAACTGGAATGGGGTTAGGAGCAAAGAAAAACAGCCTCTTCCGTTGCTTGTTTGTGGAGTGTCACATCCACAGACCCAGGATAGCCCCAGCAACCAGGAGGGAGGCAGGGTCAGGTTGTGACTTCTGCAGCTCAACACTGACAGAAATATCTCCAGCTCTTCCCATCCGTCATGGCTACAGGTCTGACCATCAAGCCCTAGAGATGACTGAACTCTATAGAAATACTCCTGTCGATTTCAATAAGCTTTGGATCAGGTTGCCACATCTCAGTTCTGCAGGCCAAGGACGTGTCCGTACTAGGAAAGGTCTAATGTTTAGCTATACTATTATAAGCTATTCCAGCAAGCTCTCCTAGTGTAGATGCAACTTAGACCAGCAAAACAAGGCTTTTGCCAGTGTAGCTTGCACCGGTTCCCTGAGTAAAATAAATTATGCCTGAAAAAAACCACTTAGTTAAATAGGGGGGTCCCCCAAGGATCTGTACCGGGGCCAATGCTGTTCAATATATTTATAAATGATCTGGGGAAAGCAGTAAACAGTGACAAAGATTGCAGATGAGGCAAAATGAAGTTCAAAGCTGACTGTGAAAAGTTACAAATGGATCTCACAACACTGGGTGAGTGGGCAACAAAATGGCAGATTAAATTCAATGTTGATAAATACAAAGTAATGCACAGTGGAAAACATAATCCCAACTATACATACAAAATGATAGGGTCTAAATTAGCTGTTACCACTCAAGAAGAGCTCTTGGAGTCATAGCTGATAGTTCTCTGAAAACATCTGCTCAATGTGCAGCAGCATTTTAAAAAAACTAACAGAATGCTAGGAACTGTTAGAGAAGGGATAGATAAGACAGTAAATACCATAGTACTACAATATAAATACATGGTACACCCACACCGTGAATACCGCATGCACTTCTGGTCACCACCTACCAAAAAAGATACATAAGAATTGGAAAAAGTACAGAGAAGGGCAACACAAATGATTAGGAGTATGGAACAAGTTCCATATGAGAAGAGATTAAAAAGAATGGAACTGTTCAGTTTAGAAAAGAGACAATTAAGGGAGGGCTATGATAGAGGTCTATAAAGTCATGACTGGTGTGGAGAAAGTGAATAAGGAAGTGTTATCTACCCCGTCACATAACATAAGAACCAGGTGTCACCCAGTGAAACTAATAGGCAGTAGCTTTAAAACAAATGTAGGGAAATACTTCACACAACGCACAGTCAACCTGTGGAACTTGATGCCAGGGGATGTTGTGAAGGCCAAAAGTGTTCAAATAAGAATTAGATAAATTCATGGAGGACAGGTCCATCAATGGCAATTAGCCAAGACAGTCAGGGACACAACCCCATGCTCTGGTTGTTCCTAAGCCTCTGATGGCCAGAAACTGGAACTGGATGACAGGGGGTGGCTCACTCAATACATTGCCCCAATAAACTGTTCTGTTCATTCCCTCTGAAGTATGTGGGAACAGCCACCATCAGAAGACAGGATACTGGGCCAGATGGACCACTGGTCTGATCTAGTGTGGCTATCCTTATCTTCTTAAACTGGTATAACTGTGTCTGACCTACTGGTTTTGCTGGCATAATTTATATTGGTTCCCTGAGCAAAATAAGCTATACCAGCAAAAGCAATTCTATGCTGGTCTAACTGTGTTTATACTAGGGCTATTGCTGGTATCAAAATGTCACCACAAATCACTGACAGCGCTGTACTGACAAAAGTTTCTGGTGTCGAACTGACTAAGAGCTCTTCCTGAGTGTTAGGAACTGATGTGTCATGCAGTGGGGATGACTCCCCCATGGTTTCTCAATGAGCTTTCCTTGGGACTCTGAAAGTGCTATTACTCTTAGAAGAAGCTGATTCTCTGGTTGTGTTTTTTGTTTTTTATGCTTCTAATTTAAGCTCGCTCGTTCTTTAGTTTAAGATCACAAGCTACTGGTAGATGTCCTTGGTTGGCCAGGGTTTCAACATGTAAGATGCTGAACTGCTTGCCATGATCCAGCAAAGCATTTGAGCATATGAAGTTTAACTTCAAGCACATGAGCTGTACTGTTGGGCTCAGCACAGCCACATTGCTGGCATAGTACATTTGGTCTGGGTTATGTTTTCTCTGTGCCCTGGTTGCCCAAGTGAAAAATATCTCCTAAAAGAGAAAGTCAGACTGTCAAGAACTTGGTCTTTGGGAGATGGGAGCCCAATTTAACCTTTGCACCTTCCCCAATGTTTTACCTGTAACCAGACAAAACAGGTAGTCTGTAATTTGTTTGATGGTTTTGAATGCAGTCTGTTCAATTCTCTTGCTGGAAGGTGACTAGAGAAATATCAGCTTTCAAATATGGAAAGCACTGAAGTCTTAATTAACTGGATTCTTTAGAATACTTAATCTCTTGTAACAGTTCTGTATACGCAATGCTATTATTCTTCACAAGACAAGCCTGCTATTTTATGATGACTCATTATCTGTTCATGTTAATACCAAAATTTGCTGTTGTTAGGCAGAATGAGGGCATCACAGCAGCAGGCTGCAGTTTTCAAAGCAGAGAATTACCGTGAAGTGCTGTGACTTCTACCTACTCTGTGTGAAAGCTGGGACAATTTCAGCCCTATGATACTGCTAGCATTTTAGAATCCCAAATAGTCATTTATAGAATAATAATGCTTAACACTTACCTAACTCTGTACAAATGGTATTTAATTAATGCACTGTAATCTGTATGTAATATGTATATTGCATTCTGAAGGCCGCCTATGTGCAAACTAGGTCAGCAATTGATGTGCCTGATAGAATTTCATATGATCTCATTCCGTGTTGTTTAGTCAAACGTAGCAGGAGGCCAGAATTCAGGACAGGAACCAAGTGAAACACCAAATTCTGACTCAGAGTTTGTGCAAAACCATTCAGTTTCTATCTCTGAGATGCTCTGACTTTCAGTTTGAACAAAGGCCAAGAATCAAAATGAAATTCAACCAAATCAGCCAAGTTTTGTCTGGTTCCAGGTCAACCCCATGTCAAATCACTGTCATTTTCAAGATGTTCACTGAACACTGGAGTCTGTTCCAGGATCCCCAGAAATTCCTCCCAAATTAGCAAACCTCAGAAGGTCACAAACTTGGCCTCTGTTCCAGGTTTGTAATTGGAATGGGATGAACATTTCAAATTTTTTGGTTGCAAGTCCCCTCTGAGCAGATCAAAATTACTATTCATTTTCCTAATTTATTCACATTCAGTTAATGTTTATGGAGAACATATTACAGTCTCTGAGTTGCTCACAATTTTTTCACTGCTTTTTAATATTCTTTTTAATATTCTTTTCTTTTTAATATTCAATATCTGCTTTCAACTTGCAGAACTAGTTGTTTCACCTGACTTCAGGTAATTTACAAAAGCTGTGTACAGACCCATCCATGTGTTCTCTTCCTGGCTCTTCACCATTTCCCTCCCTACCCACATACCCTCTCTGTGCCTCAGTTTCCAAATCTGTGAATTGGGATAACAACTACTAATCAAGAGTGCTGTGAGGTGTAATTAATTAACATTTGTAAAATGCTTTGAGCGCCTCTGAGGAAAGGTGCTAGAAATGTTCAGACTGATATAATTGATATTATTCCATAAATGAAACTACAACTTAGGGTGACTTTCACCACAGGATGTTGAACACTGCCGTGAGTGGCCTAGGTCATGCTACAGCTAGTCCAATCCTGCATTTCTTACACATCCAAACTCTCAGTGAAAGAGGTTTAAATGCTCTGGGTAAAGAAATACAGGCTCCAAGCCCTATATGTAAGTGGTTTTGCTCTCTAACCAGCTGCATCTCAGGAGAGGTGGAAAGACTTGCTAGAAAGTCGACTTACTCAGCTTCAGGCTGCTTTGCTGGTACTATCAAATCCAGCCAAGTAGATATTCACACCTGCGGCAGATGGCTGCAGATTGAAGTCAGCAAGAACATTTTATACCATATGCAGTCCTAGAAACAGGATCTGGAAAGCAGGTCTCAAGCTCACCATTTCACACGGCATTTTGAAGGGTCAGTCCAGTGACAGCGCAGGAGAATAACAAGTAACCATTCTCAAGTGAAATATCTCAATATAGCTGTCATAAGTATGAAGTAGCTTAGAATTACTGTTTTACCTGTGAAGGGTTAATCTGAAGGAACCTAAGAGGGAATGACGTAACGGAAATGCTAATCAACCTCAAAAACAAAGGGAGTGTTTTGAGTTTCAGTTTCCCTTCTCGTCTCAATCGTACAGATATTCGCCTGGCTATGGGACGAACAAACCGTCTGTCTCTATTCTATATTTCTGTAATCTCCTAAGAAGTCAAGTAGTAGTAAGTGAATTGTATGCTTGAGCTGTATTACTTGATAATTGATCCATGGTGTTCTTTTACTGTTAAACTTTAGCAGAGGAAGAATTCCCAGGGGAGGGGTCAGTTACGCTACGTGATGTAAGTGAGGTATTCTTCTATTGATTTCTGTACACGGGGTTTATGCTCCTTCTTTTCCTTTTATTAAAATCTACCTTTTAAGATTCTGGCTGCTTGTTTCTATTGGATAGATCCTGGTTTGGATCGGGCACATCTCACAGCAAGTGAGGGATTTCTTGTTTCTCAAACCTCTCCCAGGTGAAGGGAGGAGATTTGAGGGGTGTTAAAGAAGGGGGTTCCAATTTACCCAACCCCATGGTTTTGGAGGCTTAAATTGGTGGTGGCAGCGTTATTCCAAGTCCCAACTGGAGAAGTTTGGGTTCTGGGGAAAAGTTTTAACCTAAGCTGGTAAAATAAGCTTGGGGGGTTATTTCTTCTTTCATGCGGGGTCCCCACATCTTTACCCTAGAGTTCAGAGTGGGGAGACACACCTTGACAATAACCAGTGAAATACAGCCAATATAGCCAATCCTTGTTCTAGGGACACTGTTCTAGGTAGTGACATTTGAACCTTAAAGTATTCAGTTTGGTCCAGTCAAGATCCCAATCCTACAGAACCTTATGTCTGTGAGTAGCTCCACAGAGCCCAGTGCGGCCATGTATGGGGCAGGGTCTCGAGTCTACATGTTATCTGGGCGTAAATCATCACAACACTATTGGAATGTTTTTTTAAAAAAGACAAGAGTCCAGAACTGTAGACTCTTGCTATCCCCACTGAATTTGGAGGGTTGGATAAAAAGGGACATGGAACTAAACTATCCTTGCTTTGGGTATTAAACACAGCAAAACTGACCTAGAGGTCAAACCCATCCTGGTTAATCCAACTGCAGTCCCCAGTGTTCTCTGTGCACCTCCAGAAATATTCTGCAGTATGAGCCAACACCGGCTTTGGAAAGTAAGGTGCTTGGGGCACCTATGCATCCTGGGATTCGGAGTTTAGTCATTCAACTCACATCCGCCTCATTAGTGAAGCGGGGGCTTAGCCTGTTCACGTTTAACTTCGGCACCCCCTAGAAAGCAATTTCTGTACATGTGGGGAAAGAACTTTTTTCCACTACTGACCAGAGTCCCACTCATATCATGGGGGAGGGAGTGATTTCTTACAAGGTGTAGTGGATTTATCATATTGTCTTTCTAACATAATGGAAAAGTCCTACATCCATCTGGCTCTGATTGGTACAGAGATTTTGCCACAACAAAAATGAAACTCCTCCAGCCATAAACCCGGTTCTTGGTTGCCATTTTCACTTTCAACTACAAAAAGAGCGTCATTTGCAGCTTTAATCAGCATGATAATTATAGCATTGCAGACAAAAAAAAAGACTGTGATGGGAATCCTGATAAAATATTTGCCGTCTGGTATATCCCGTCCTAATCAATGCACTTAGTTAGACAGGTGCACATTTCACCTTGCCTGCCCAGACAAAACCATACTAAGCCCCAACAGAGACTATTAACTTTTTATTCTCTTTCCATTCTAATCTAATTACATTTCTGTGTTCCAAGGCTGAGCATCATGTTAAAAAGGTTATTTCGAGCAAGTCGCAGTTAGGGACGGTTGGAAATTTCATTTAGAGTGAATACGTGATTCATTACAGCAGGGATTTGGAACTGACCAATTAATTTGCCTGAGCGCATGGCTCAAACTGGCATTGCTGGCCTACAGTAAAATGCCACATAGTTAATCCTAATAGCTTTTCCTCCCACTGACATCTGCAATGCCACCTTCCAAAGGAAGAAAAGGAGAAGGAAATGGCACAAGCTAAAAAAACAAAAACAAAAAACAAAAAAAAGAGAGGGAGAGATCTGTAAAACAATGTTTTTTATACATTTGGGTTTATCATCCCCCAGACTCTGAAGACTCCCCAGACAGACTAATTGATGGCAGATATGGTTTCCTGCATGGTAAAGAACGGGTTTGTTGTTACTGTTGCAGTGGAAGCATGAAAAGGTCGCTTGTTCCAGAATCCCAGCCATGTGAGCTCTAGGTTATCAACAGAATATGCATAGAATACGTGCAGTCTCTGAAGTTCTATCATGCAACAAAAAGTTGATCACAAAAGGAGGCCATTTAATATCCCTGATCTTCACAATATTTGCTGAAAGCAAACCAGTTCTAGAGATGTTCCCGCATGGGACTCAAGGTCTGGATCCAGAGGTGAACGTTCCCAAAAGTTTAAGTGTTCTCTCATCTGGGTGGTCTAGTCTGGCCCTCTAAAGAGTAAGAGGTTGTCACTCCTTGAAGTCAAGAGGTGAATGGGTCTTGAGTTTCAGTTCATGCCCACCTCTAATTCACCGAATGGAAAAGCCATTTTGGTACCAAGTCGCCCTTTTATCTTAAAAGACATTTACCTTCCCCTGCACGGGGCACCTAGGTCAAGTCAAATGTTTTTTTAAAAAGTATCAGCTAGTTGGTAAGCATCACACAGGGAATACAATGGTGAAGGAGACCTCGCTATGCACAGAGATGTTCATAGTTATGTGAGGTGGAGTGGTTGGAAAAATAATTTGTAAGAGTGGTACGTACCAGGAAATAGACACATGGCGTCTGCCCTGCCCCCAGGAAGTAAAACAGACTTCGGCCAGTCAGCAGGAGATTTCAAACCATTTCTCAGACACAAAGGCCACAGGAATTAGATGCCGATCAGAAGAAGAGGGTCTGCAGCGAGCAGAAAAATGGGCTTGCGCGTGCTGGTACGTAACACACAACAAGCAAGCCTCATCGGGCCTGCTGCCAAAATTAGCGTTTTTTTTTTAAGAGGAAAAAATCTCTAAAATAATGCTTTGAATGGCTTATTGGCCTTTGCAATTGAGGATTCTACAAAGAAGATGAAACTGAATGTCATGTGTTTTCAGTGGAAATGGAAAATATTGAAAGATAACTCTTAAGCCAATTAAGGATGCAAATCTGAGGGGTCTTAGTCAGTCCAAAGACGAGTCACAATATCTCCGTGTTTTTTAAGGTTTTTTTTCTCTCTCCTTTTCTCCTGAACTACTCTCCTGTTTTTTCCAGCTGCAGTGCGTGATTGTCATCCCGATACTGCAATGACAAATAGAGACTGGTCACCTGGAAAAATGCAGTACATAAGGGGGACAGCTGGTTTATTGCTGGGAGAACATATGACTTTGCCATTGTTAGTGCCTTGTAATGTGACTGCTCAGGCTTCAGCGAAAAGCGTGGAGGCCAATATATTCCAACAAAGCATTATCTTAAGACAAAAAAGCAATGAACCCTTTCCAACCAATGCTCATATACCAATGGATGGCATTAATAGCAGCGCAAACAATAGACATTGATTGTGCTCAGCACCATGCAGAGACAGGACAGGAAAATGGAACGAAAATCTCCCCCCTTTGTGCCCCAGCATTGGTGGCTGGGGTTCACGTTAGAATTAACACGTACATACACTCAATGAAATGGTTTGAAAATCCTCGCCAATTCTCTGCCTCCCAAGATCGGAGGGAATCCCAGAATATGACAGCTAGCAAAATTCCACGCACACACACACAAAGATATTTTAAAATAAGTTTATTATCATGGTTGGCTTTCAGATTTCTGCTCTTCATGCACTTGGGATAAAGGACTTTTTAATAAATATCCCTTAGAGTTCAATATGGTTAGACATTTGAAGAAGGGTTTTTGTGGGGGTAAGGGGAATTATTATTTTTTCACTTCCAATAAATTGTTTTCTAGCTTTGACAGCAAACATACATTTACTGTGCGGAGCAATTCTGGAAAATCTCTGCACCAATCAATAGTGAAAATCCTCCTCCTAAAAACACAAACAAAACTAGCAACATACCCAGCACCCCATGCAATTAATCCTTTACTAGAAGGCTAACATTTTTAGTATTTCTTTGTGGGTAAAGATAACTTACCAAGTTCTCCAATCAGCCTCACTTTCCACACAGACAACAGACATATATAAAGATGGCTCAAATCTTTAACTTCATATTCTGTCAACTCCCCTTTATTAATGTATCATTATTTCAGACCAGACAAAATGGATTCATGCAACCTATTCTTGTGTTAATCACATTGTCACTTAAATCTGAACAGCTTTCCAGATGCTACTTTAAAAAGCAGCATCGAAATTCTGGAAGACAGATTTGAAGTAAATTTCCTTGCTGGAAGTGGAAGAGGGGAGTTGAAAAATGTATGGTAATACACAACAGCACAGCTTAACAAGATGTGTTCCAGGTGAACCTAGCTGGCATTGCAAGGCCAAAAGCAGTACTTAAAACTGCCATTTTAAAGGCATTAGAAATAAACAATGGCCCATGGCTATGGGTCACATAGGCCCTGAGTAATCATTTATCCTTATTTTGAAGACAGAGAAGTTTGGTGTTCCTGGTTCAACATATTAGATGGTGCTAACCAAACCAGACTCATAGGTGGCAAATGTTTCTAACTGACTAGTTAAATCTGAGAAGGAAATTTCACATCATGGCTTAAAGAACCATTGGAATCCAATGGTGTCCATTTCCTTCACTACTGGACTTTGTCAATATCCATTATATTAATTGGAATTTCTGTTATATATAAAAATAATAACTTGAGTGTAATAGCTTAAGGAATTTTTTTTTAACTCCAAATAAATTTGAATCCTCTACATGTAAATGTGCATGAGAGACTGTAGAGTAAGAGATTGCTCAATGTCTGTCTTACCTGTTTCCATTGAACGTTGTTTTATAGTCACCGGGCGAGTGTAACATCTCCTCTGTATACACTGGCATTGGTGTCCTGACGCACTCGTGGGAGCACTGTAGTGTTTCATTGTAGGCTGTGAATATATCCAGGTTACTGGGCACACGGGCTGGGGTGAAGTCTGTCAAGTTCTGGCAACTCTCTTCCTGCTGATTGATTTTGCGTTGGTGGCCGTTCCGCCGTGTGTTTCCACTTTGCACACAACTGGGTGTTAAAAAATTTTTTAAAGAAAGAAAGAAAGAAAAAAGAAAGAAAAGAAAAAAACACAACCCAAAATACAACTGTGACCCTTGAGAGAGGAACTTACATTACCTACCATTAATTATACATCATTTAATATTAGATTATAATTCACAAGCACTTTGGAAAGATCAGCCATAATCAAGCAATCAGTTCCCTTTATTTATTTTATTTTTTATGTTTAAATTTAAATTTTAAATGTGAGCCTTTTATTCTCAGAAGAATTACTGGGATAAGTGGTGCAGCCGGAGTTAGAGCTTTCTTTGCACAAAGATTTTAAACAAGAACAATCAATGTAACCCTTTTGTGTCCTTCAAGCTGTTGTGACAAATGGCAGGAAATTGGTCTGTGAGAATAGCACTGGGACTCAGTGAACATTTATAGATACATTGGGTATGGTTCACTCATTGATTCTGAAGCCCCATGTAATCACCTGACAAATCATTGGTGCGTTAGTGTACAGGGGAAATTTTGTATTGCAGCCCCTTCCACCTACTGCTCATGATTTTGACATGGGATGTTCTTCTTCTTCCTAGAAACGGACTGTATTTCAAGATCTATACAGGAACCTACTACATGGACATCACATGTCCTGGACAATTTGGAGAATCATATGTACGGACATAAAGTCCAAAGATGGCGACCTAGCAGAACAAGAGAAAGAAGCCAAATCCATCAGCACAAAAGCAGGTAAACCAGTAACCTGTTTTCATACAACTGAACACTGAGTCAGAGTGGTTATTTGACTTGTCCAAAGTCACATAGTCAGTCTCTGGTGCAAAGGGCTTCACAATCTACACGTCTTATCTCCCTGTCTACCTCTCCTGTTACTCCACCACATTGCCTCCCTTGGTTCCTTGAGCTATTCAAGGACTCAAAATACAATTTGACAAAGATTAGAGCTACATATATAAATCACAACGCCACAGGGATTTTGGCTCGTTTTTACTCTTGCGCAATATCTCCCCGTGAAATTTCCTGTTATTTGAAATTGAAATTCTCCAAAAATGTTTTGTTTTGGCAGATTTTCCCCCCCGCACTGGACTAATCACAAGCAGTTCTCTCCAAGTCTTGCTATTTGACCTGTGCTAATTAGTTGAGGTTGGTCACATAAATCATGTAGGGTTGTTTCAGTTTTCTGTTTTGATGAGTGTATAACACTCTAGCTTGTCAGGAAAGAGAGGGGGAAATGGCAAGAATGCTTATTGAACATTTTCCTATTTTTTTCATTGAAATATTGATGAATTTTTGCATGATTTTTTAAAAAATAAACTGACGCTAAATTGGTTAAAAAAAGGGGGGAGGGCAAAAATTTCATGGATTCTCCTCCTGGTTCCCAGTTTTGTCATCAAAATGTGAAATTTTGATAATTATTTTCATCCATATTTTGAAATCCAAAAAAGTTGGCCAGGTCTAGTAAGCACTTCTGCTGTGAATTTAAAATTAGCTTTCTGCAGATGCTGGTACATGAAATTCTGATATCCTCTTTCTGTGAGCATCCATGCCAGGAAAACTGAATTGCAGAAAGCGAACAGAAGAGAGCCAACCACGTGTCCAAAACAAACTCATTTATAAATCTGAGTAAATATTCTCTCTGCATGTTTTGCAGTATTTGTCCAGCTCTAAGAATACCGATCCCCTTTAAGAAGTCAAGTCAGGCAGCTAGAAACAGAGGCATCCAAAATCAGTAGTGATTTGAGAAATTCTCACCTTATAATACCTATTTTAATGGCATATGGAAGTATATCTCTCTGTTACTGAGCTGACAAAAACACTTCCTCTAACAACGGTGCAAACGTTTTCAACCATTTCATTTTTGGAAGACTCTAACTATACCTAATTGTGATCTGTGTTCGAAAACACCTCAGTGGAGAAGGTGAGTATATTCTTACTACAGAGGACATAAAATGAGCCTTCTCAATCCTGTTTAATAAGGGGATTCCTGATTATCAGCCTTTTCAATATATTTCTAGTATCAATATCTTATTTTATCCAATCATCTGAGGAGAATACTGGGATCCCCATCCGGAAATTAAACTATACGACAGCTAAGCTTTGAAGCTATTAGAGAATATGGGTGCTGGGGGGGGGAAGCTACAGTAGACAAGAGGCCTCAGAACTGTGTAGGAGAGAAACAGATTACCCACGGGTGCAATAGCATTATTACATCCAGCAAAACTGACCTCAAAGTAGGACAATTTATCTTGGAAAATAGGTAAAGGCAGGAATGCCTGAAGCTAAGAGCTAACCTATTTTACTATATGCATAGCTGATGTTGAGGAATAAATGAGAGCAAATTAGGCTAGAGGAGCACACGGGCACTCCAGGGGATATGGTGAATGTAAAACTGGATGCATTCAAGAGGCTCGGAAGATGCATTCGGTCCCTAGAGCTGTAGAAAAGGTCAGAAAATATAATTATTCTATGTTGAGCCAGTCTTGTGTTTAAAGGAATAGCTTAGGTTCAGACATTAACTCAGAAGACAAGCAGTAAGTCAGCAGTAAAGTCATTCTATTCAGGACAGGGTGCAGTACCCTTGTGGGGAAACCCAGAGCAGTAGAGTAAATTACTCTGACCTTGCCAGAAGATGCCACTGTTGAAAGATTTTGTAGCACCTACTCTAAGAGGGTACAATGCCATATTTTGCCAATGTTAAGTCCACAGCTTATTATGAAGTGAAGCTGAATCCCTTAGCTCTGGCAATATGCAAACGTCCCAGATTTAGGGGCCTTAAAATGAGATGCAGTTGTGCAACCTGCATTTTGATATAAGCCCCTGGGGGAATTGACTAGCACTAGTCATAGAGTGCCATCTCTCTTTCTCTCACCACAGTGCTTAGACATTAGTGGTGGGGGTGTTTTTTCATGCGCCCATGGGGTGGGTATGAGCTGTTTTGTTTTCCATTCTTGTAAACATGGCTGGATAGCGCAAGCTTGGCCATGATATCAAATTCTATGTCCTAAATAAAAAGACTCAGACTTCAGAGAGAGTTTAGGCGCCTTCTTTGAAAATCTCAACCTCAACAAAGATTATTTTTAATTTCTCTGCAATTCTCTGGGGCTCATCCCCATATCTGTGCATTTCTTGATTTTTTAAAATTCTTTACAATTCAAATGAATCATTATTCCTGTACCTCCCTCCTCATCCCCAGTCTACTGTGCCACACAATCCAGCACCCACACTCAAGCCAAACAGATTTACAGTGGTCCTTACCAATTTTTTAATACAAGAGTTGTTATCAGAGCAGCTATGACCATGATGAGGGAGACTGTGATTGTGATGATCTGATGAACTGCCAGACCTGTGAAGAAAAATCAAAAGAGAGTGGAGATAGGAAGCAAAAGCAATCCAGGATAATTACGAGCAAAGACCCGAACTGCAGTTGAATTACTTGGTAAAACTTCAAACTCTGCCCAAGTCAAGACTTCCAAGCCAGCAACAAGGCTACAATTCCACCCAGGTTCTGTGGGGGGTGACACAAGAGGGTGAAGCCTAAGAAGGGTGTACAGGCTGGGGACCCAAAATGGTGGCTCTGTAACTCACAACGTCCCTGTGTGCTTGGACCTGCGTCTTCACTGGCCACCTCTCCTTAAGCAAGCACAGCAGGTTCCCATTGCTCTTTCCAACAGTCACCTTGCTAGGGAAGGTCCCTGCAAACCTCCAGATGCTGCCTCTTCCCTATCTGCCCTTCAGACTCCAAAGGCTCATGGCACTGCTGCCTCCCTGTCTTTACTACCTGACTCCTATGATCTCTGCTTCTCTTTCCTCCACACAACCCTTCAGGGTTCCTACTGTCCCGCCTCGCTCGGCCTCCTCCCAGCAGCTCAAGAGATTCTGACTCGCTTCATGATGTATCCTCTTTGCGTCCCGGGCAGCGCGGAGCCCACACTCTGCTGCCCCCCGGTCCCTGAGTGCCACACCCTGCTCCAGCCCTGGACTTGGCCCCCCATTCATAAACGCGCAGGGCAGGGTTCTGTAATTTATGGGGAATGAAAGAGTTTACTTGATTGAAACTGACTGGCTGGGATCCAAACCCTCTAGGGATCCCGAGGCCGGCTCTGGTATGAACTAAATCCCACAGAAGCTGTAGGGGTGCTTCCTGCCACCAGCTTGGGAGTATGACAGTATGTAATTCAGTTAGACAGGGAATATGAATGGAATTTACATGCACCGCCAATCGCTGATGCCTTCCCAAAAAAACCCCTAATAACCGTCAGGTGAGCACTGGGAAATATCCCTCTCCCTGTAAACCTTGCTTCGTCCACTGTCTGAATCTGTTGTGTGTATCCACCTTTAGGGGACAACGTGAGATATTAATTCTCTCCCTGCTCCCGCCAGCTCCTCTATCCATTTCTCACAGTCCTTTAGGGCCAGCTGGGGATACCTTTATTGCAGGGGAATGGGAAACAATCCTACAGAAACTAAATCAATTTGTTAATCTCCAAGGTGCCACAAGGACTCCTTGTTTTTACAAAAACTAATTTCCCCTTGCTAAATACTCCCACCTTCTTGTCAACTGTTTGAAATGGGCCACCTTGTTTACGTTGGCCTCATTAACACTATAAAAGTGATTTCCACCCCTTCTTGTCAACTGTTGGGAGTTGCCTACTTCCAACTTAAATTGAATTGGCTCGTTAGCTCTGACCCCCAGCCCTCGCTTGGTAAGGCAACTCCCATCTTTTCATGTTCTGTGTATTTACACCTGCCTACTGTATGTTCCACTCCATGTGTCTGATGAAGTGGGTTTTAGCTCACGAAACTTATGCCCAAATCAATTTGTTAGTCTCTAAAGTGCCACAAGGACTCCTCCTTGTTTTAGCCCTACTGAACTCACAGCATGAGCGGCTCAACACCAGAGGATCACTGTCCGGCCCGAAGTATTTTGCATAAATAATGAATTTTAATAACCTTTTTTCAGTGAGATTGGTTTAGCTGAAAAGTGCTGGACTGACACTGAAGCCCTCCCAAAAGACTGCTAGTGCAAGGACACTGGCCACACAACATACCTCAGCCGTGGCCAAACCACACTGAGCGAAAACACAGCCCCCTTCTCAGGCAGATCTCTATCCCCTGAGGCTGCCAACAAGGTGACCTCCGAGTGCCCAGGGCAGTGCTGGTTCCAGGGACCTATCCCCTAAAAACGAGGGCAAGACTCATTCACCCCCACCCTAAATCATTTCACTCAGGGCCAGTGAGCCGCCATCAGACAATAGCAACTTAATTTTCTGTCTTGCATTATATAAAATAATCTTTAAACCAGGCTTCTGATGTTCTAGCCCCTCAACTATGTTCCTTGTCAGCCTGAATTAGGGATGAGGAACTGAAGAAACATAAAGACATATACCCTCTGGAGGAAAGAAGAAAACTTCGGTACAGCTTTGTAGTGAGAGTGGGATTAACCATAGATAGTAATTACAGTACTAAGTGCTATCACTTAGAAGGTCAGATGGGCTCATTTTCTCCTAATTCACCTTACGCGGGGTATAATTTTTGCTTGTGCATCATTCCTAATGAGTAGTTTGAAAATAAAAGCATCTCAGTGTACAGTAGGTTTGTGGCTTTGTGTGCGTGTTACAGTTGCAATTTTGTAATGAAATGATTTTGCTGGCTGCCGCCCAAGGATGCTGTCATTCGCAAACAGATGTGAGGGCTCCAGTAAATATTACCCTGGTGCAAGATACTTGTAATAAATAAATAAATGCCAGTGTGGCACTGAAAGCAGCGAATGTATGTATGTGTATAATGTATGTATGTGTATTATGTATGTATGTGTATAATCCATGGATTTGAAAGAAAGTTCTGTACTCCATTTCAAGGGATTCCCAACCTGCTCCTTGGTGGTAAATACCACATTCAGAAAGAAGATCTAGTACGGGGGGAAGATGTTCAGCTGATGTAAATGGTCACAGCTTCACCCTACTACCACGACAATCTACCCCAGTTTTGGATCTAGCCCAAAGCATTAATCAAACACTGAAGCAAAAGTCCTGTACTCTTGAGTTTCACAGTACGTAGTGAAAGAGGCAGGGGAGCTGACTAGCTAGGGAGGGTTTGGCTACACGTGGATATTGATTTGCATCGTTACTGCAGAACAGGCGTGCCATACTAGCCCCCGGTGTGAAGAACACTAATTACTCCAGGAGAGGACCTTTCCTTTCTTCCCACACCCACACTGGCCACGTGTAAGATACACCCAAGGCTCTGCCTGTTTTTTGCCCCTCCCCAACCATTCTCTATTCCCCTGCCCTAGGAAGAGAATATGCAGGTGCATAGCCCTGGTTATTCCTGCATGCCTGGACTCAAAGTCTGGACAGTCCTTGCAGGCATGTAAGGGAGGCTCTCATTCCCTTCTATTCTGTATAGTCCAAGTCACAGTCTAGCCCTGTATTTACTGCTTTACAAAGCCTTCAGTTCCCCTTTAAATTCACCCCCCTCCCCCTTCCCCCCATTTATCAATGTGTCTGATCAGGATTTAGGACTCTCATTACTACCAGCATGACATCGCTAGTATCTTCCCCTGTCAGGGGCTGACAGCGCAGTCTGAAAAGGACAGCCCCTACATGCCACGGCCAGGAGATGTACCTGTGACCTAGAAGCTATCTGAGAGGCTGAGACCCCCTGGATCACGGCACTGATATACAGTACCACCAAGAAAAGCCAGACCCGGATACGAGTATCTGGAGCCGTTCGCATGTGCTACTGGCTTTCGCCTTAACCCAGAGTTGTTGCCCACACGTATTCAAAGGGCCGCTCGTTTTCCAGAAATCTCACTGCAATTTGTTTCTGACCTGAAGAAGAGTGAGACATGGACCAATACCTGAGAGCTGAAGTCAATTGTGACATGTGTTAGCTTCCGGGCAGAGGGAAAACGCCCTTCCCATGTCACACAGGAAGAGAGATGTCACAACACAGAACAGCCATTATGTAGCTTCTTTCCCTCCAGATTCCACGACCCTTATTCACACTAATTAGTTCTTACCTAGGAGTTCAGTGGGATTGCTCACTTCCCTCACAGCTGTAGAGAGCCACATTTCCAAAGGCCCCTCGAATAGATACATCTTTCTCTCTTCCCTCTTACAGAAGATTACCCATGTGCACTAAACCCCAGAAACCAATCTTCTGCTGGTGCAAACACACATAACTCCACAATAGTGACGGTGACGAGGGCGTCCGATTGGTCCTACTATTCCATTATTACTATAGCAGTACCAGAGCCCCAACTGAAATGGGGGTCTTATCGTGGGAGGTGCTGTACATACAGACAGCACAAGACAATCCTGTGCCCAAAGGTCTTGCAGTCTAAAAAGACAAAGGATGAGCGGGGGAACAGTCGTGCAGAAGTGAAGTGATTTGTCCAAGGGCAGGAATGCAGCCAACTGCAGACCCTAGTTGTCCCCACTGCCTCTCTATTGCTGCTGTTTAATATTCTTTATAACACATAAACCACTAAATTCCATTTCCAGATTTTAAGATGCCAGGACTGTCCCAGTGCCCGCACAGCCACTTATGGTTTCCATCAAACTTTTACTGTCAGGCATTATTATTCCAACATATTTAGTGGCTCTTTGTACTCCTCTGTGATTGCACATTGTGCCTTAATGTGGCTGAGAATCAGTTGTCATGCACATAATGAAAAATTATACGTGGAATAATGGCTGGGGACAGATGGATCAGCAAGTTATAAATCAATCAGTAGGATTCCACCCCCCACCCCTTGATGGCTGTATTGTTGTGGTTTGTAATAAAATCAAACCCTGCAGACTGATGTGTAACTTGATAGTCCCTCTACCTCAAGCCATTGTTTCTTTAATAGTGCACAATACAATGTAATAGTGCTATCGACAGAAACCACATTTTAAATTAAAATTAAAATTACATTAACATCTCTATATCTGTATCTTGCTTCGGGGAGATATATCTATCTATAACCATCTCAAATCTCCCTGAAGCAAGAAGAGAAGGGTTAAACTCAGCCCTGGAATCAGTCATTTTTATTAACTTCTCCTTGGGAGGGAGGGAGGCGGGGGATGTGTTTAAATGATAGAGAAAAGGTGCATTAACAGAGACTCGTTTTGTGAACTAAAAAAATATTGGATGGGGCTCACAGACCCGCCAATTCCAGGGAGCTTGCCTGGCTCTGGTAATAAAGGTGAACAAAACGAATCCTCAGAGGTGCTGAGAATGCGTGTCACCCAATCCCTACACACCATCCCCTCAAATCATGCTCAAACCAGGCCCACTCCTTCCTGTTTGAAATCATGCTCAGCTTGCCCTGCTACTGCTCCAAGTTGGGTCTGTGCTAGCCACACAATTTTCTCTGTCCACAAGGACTGAGTCTGTCTAGGGCTGCCTGGACTAAAGGCACCTCCACCGAGTTCTCTCCACTTAGGCGAGACACACATTCATACAGCCCCATCTCACGTTGCTGGATCCCCCCAAGAGCCTGAGACGACCCACATGCCTCTTAGCCATTTAGCGTAGATAATCTTTCCAAGCTCGTCTCTCCTCGGGCTTGTTGGAAGGATCTTGGGATCATGGGGGCCCTGAGGAAGTGCGAGATCTTTCTACAGAAACCACCTCCACATGCCTCTCTGTCCTCTTCCCCCAGCCATCAGCGCCTGCTTGTGCTATGACCAACTCCCTTTCTTCCTCCCTGCTGATCAGGACAGTGTCTGTGAGAGGCGACCTTTCTCCTCTCCCTTCAGGGTGTCAGAATTTCCTGGAGAATTTGGTCATCAGTTTTGTGTTTCTGGCTCTGCTTTGGTGCTCATGGCTCTCTCTTCAGGAGTATTCTCCAGAGTGGTCAGGTGTAGGGCCTGCCTCATGGCCCTGTAATCCAAAGCAGTCACTCTGCACCAACGATCCACCGCAGTCCCCACTGTGCAGCAGAAGTTCTCAGCTGACAGGCCACCTGATGAGCAAAACTGGTGGAGTTTAGGCTTTGGTTTCCCTTCTCTTACTAACCTCAGGGTGTATGTAGGTAAAATATCTCCTCTGCCAGCACACAGCCAGAGAAGGCTCAATCTACTCAAAGTGCTAATGCTGTGAGACAGTCAGCAGGGACTGAGAACCCGAGGAGGAGGCGGAAACCGACTGCGGTGCTGACATTTTGAAAGCACTCCGAGATTAGCAGCTTGCTTTCCGCATTGCCCCAGTCTTGTCATTTGCAGAAATATCAGATGTCAGGATTTCAGTCACCAGCTGAGACTTGCAGTGTTAAAAACAATAAAAGCAAAGAGGGAGCTGGTACGCAGAAAGAAACACACTCAGCATTTGCCAACATCTTGGGGGCATAGGCGTGAAAGACTGATGAGGAGAATGTGAAGCAGGAGTGGAATTTCAGAATGTCTTAAAAAGGGACAGGAAATCATTTGGGGACTGGGAGGAGAAGGGACTGGGCAGAGGTCACTGGTGATAAAGGGGCTGGTGAGGAAGGCAGTACGGCACAGTAAAGTGATGAGTTTCTCCTGGTCACAAAGAACCAGTATCAGAGTCAGGATGAGAAGCAACGTCCCTCGACTCTACCCACTAGACGAGGCTTCCTCCCCTTAGCATCTCCACTTCTTTGCTATTAGATGATCAAACCCCACAGGGGATAGTTAGGTCTAGCTTAGCTCATGGCTCCTTCCAATGCATGTCTAGATTGCCCAGATATTTTTGGCAGGAGATGGGAGGTTAGATACATGGGCTCCTTTCAGCTGCAGACTGCCACCATCGTAAACAAAGCTACGTGCTGGCCACAAAGACTAAGAATGATCCATTTTGCTAACAACACCTGGGTTCACCGCGACAGGAAAATGAAGCACAGGCTGTTGGGTCCAGCAGCTCAATGGCCTGGCGATCAGACACCAGGCTTGTTATTAGTCAGAAGCAGCTACAAATCGTTACCGTCTGACTGCAGCTGCTCCGTGACCTAGGTAAAATGGGTGGGTATCACTGTCTCAGTCTAGTTCCTAATGAACTGGTGTCGCCAGCACGGTATTCCCAGGCAGTGACGGCCGCTCTTCCGGGAAGTCCGAGGTGGAGGACAGCACGGGCTGTGGAGAACATCTTCCGCTCTGTGCGCTAGAAGAGGCCC
Organism: Sternotherus odoratus; assembly: GCA_032164245.1. Taxonomy (NCBI): domain Eukaryota; kingdom Metazoa; phylum Chordata; order Testudines; family Kinosternidae; genus Sternotherus; species Sternotherus odoratus. The sequence goes on from JAVMKO010000018.1 coordinate 2,160,740, forward strand.
TGTCCAGGTCCCGGGGAAGGCACATTGTCAGAGAGGCAGACGAGTGGGGATCCGGGCAGCTCCTGGTGCTCTTTACATCTCTGGTGGGCGAGCGGGAGAGTTTGGCTTTCCGCGAGGAGCACCGGTCCCTACCGCCGACTCGTTTAAAATGAGGGGCAGTGGAATGCTCAAGAATGTACGTATTTCCGATTTTCAAGGGGTATCCCCCCTTTCCGATCATGTGTGAATTGCCTCATCTCTCCCACCTCCTAACGGCAGGGGAGACTGCTGGCCAGTGTCCCAGCAACGTCTTTGTGGTGAGAAATGGACTAGACGGAGGTGAGACAAGGGTATTGTTTGTCCCCAAGCTCAAGCATCAATTCTGCAGATGACTCAGGTCCTTCATTTTACTCCCAGTTACACTTCAACGTTTCAAGCAGACTATCCCACGGCTCTGCCCATCACTGCCAGCAAGAGGGTAAATGACTCCAAAGGGTAATACGCTCGTAATCTCCATCAAATGATCATGTTTTGATGGAAAGACAAATTTCTCAGTATACAGGGCATCTCTGCATTACCAACCAGGCAAAGATCACTCGAGCATTATTAGGATTCTTAATAATAATATCATTAATAATATTATATTATTCTTCATGTACAGGGTGGAGTCCTGCTGACATTGCTTTCCTTCATGGAGTGCTCCATTCTGTATTCCCACCGCCAACTCCCACTAAATGCAATGGGATCTGCAGATGCTCAGCAGTTATGGAATAAAGCCACATCTGATGTGCCCAAGATAACACTACCAGTCAACAGCACAGCTGCGAATGGGAGTCAGGAGTCCTAGCTGCTAGATCCTAGTCCTAGCCAGCAGACAAATCACCCTCACTGCTTCTTTATCACTGAAGTAGCTGGCTCCTTTTGCTTTGTGATAAAGTGAATAACTCTTCTGCGCAGGTCTGGCTTTTACCAATCAGTTAGCCCTGGTGAATGACAGGCATCAGCTCTGTCAAATCACCAGGTCTCATTTACTCATAACATGAGACTGGGGGTGGGGAGTGAAGAGGAAACCGCAAAAGCTCATCGCTCAGGTTAAATGCTTCCAAACAAGAGCATGGCTGAGTCCGGCTGACGATCTACAGTGCCCCCTGATCCACTGGGGCTTTAATGCAGCCAGGCAGCAGCAGGAAGATAGTTATCGCAGCGTTTCATTAAAATCTCTATGGAGCAGGGGAAGTTTGGTGAAATTGCTTTGTTACTTTGAAAACGGGGGGGGTGGTGGAGGGGAACAAGTGCAGAAGCTAATCAATCGCCTTCCCACGGGGTTCTGCAGGGATTTCTGAAAGGTTTCCTGGTGGGCAATGCCATTAAGTGAAATAGCAGCCACTGTGTTTACCCTGCCAGCTTCCATTTGATTAAAAACAGTAGAAGATAAAGGGACACATAAAATAAAGCCCAAGCAACAACACATTCGACATCTTGGCTGCACATTCGGTCAGCATCTTCAGGTGCAATTCCTACAGGAACCCTCGTCAGCTAGCAGGCCATATCCTGGCAGCAAAAAGCTGAAGAGGAACAGAGGACAGGATGCTCTGTGGGCAGGATGTCAAGATGGGCAGTCATATCAGGGCGTGGATTCTGTCTGGTGGCATGGAAGATGGTCATTCATCCAGCCATCAGAGGAATGCCAGCGGTATCGGCTCAGCAGAGCTCCTGGAAAGCAAGGCCAGAGGAGATGAAGGGAGGGGAACCCTAAATATCAATAGAGGTGTCTCGAGATCTCAAGTCTGCCATGACGACTATAGGAACAACCCACACGGGTTTGGTCTCACGTACATACGTTGGGTCTCCGGGTTTTGTGTCTGTAGGAATGAAATACAGTGTCTCCCCTCACTGAGTTAGGGCCAGTTTTGCACAGAGAGGTACTGGGGGGGGGGATTGGGGAGAGTTCTAAACTATACCCTACCATCCGGAGCCATGTCTCTCTTGGCTGGTGGAATCTATCGGGAAGACATTTGGTCCATTGTTGGTGGAGACTGTCCTGCCTCCCCCACGTACCCTCACCAGAGAGAATATCTGCTTCATGAGAGAAACTTTCGAGCCAGAGTCTGACAAATGCTCATGTATGGCTCAGTCTCCGGCCTTCCTTTCGTGATGGAGAACAAGTGATGGGGCTTTCATTCTTCGACCTCTTCCAGTGCGACAAGGGAGTTCCAGAAAGTCCAGCAGTAACTGAATGTCCTTGTGACACCAGGAGCGCTGGACACTCCAGTCTGAGTGGAAAGGATCTCAGTGACGTCAGAGGGTTTTGGTTCAAAGTGACTGGATCAGGCTCTCGGGGAGCGGGCAGGCTTCTATAGCTACTTTGACTCATAAATGGCACGTAACAGTTTTGTGTCACTGGAATGAAGGGAGAGTACAGAATGAGACCCCACCAGCTCCCCCCTCAGATGGGCAGGTTCAAAAGGGTCGTCTTTATTAACCCTGCCCAGAGGACGCTCACAATAGAGCAGGCGGGGTTGCAGATTGGACGTCCGACAGGATTGGCTCCCCCCACACCAAAGAGGCACTGTCTAATATGCCTCAGTAAATGTTCACATCGAAGCACGAATGCCACACACGTCCCAAGGTCAGAAGCAATACAAATCCTTGCAGCAGTAAAGTGCAATCAATCTCACTACATCACACACAAAAACCTGGACCTGCTCCCAGTGGGACACTGCTGCAAAAAAAGATAAAAAAGGAACAAATTTTAAAAATAGACGAGAACGCGTTAGTGCTGGATCCCTCCGAAAGGCCAGGCGCTTCGGGAACAGGACCTGCTGCAAGGGTGGGGAGTAGGGAAGAGGCAGTGGAAACACGGGGGCTCAACACAGAGGAGCTGCCACTACCCGAGCAGAAGGCACAGAGAGCAGATTGGAAGAAGGGCTGGGTAATTTTAGATCAATAGACTAAGAGGAGTCGCCATATGTGCTAGGATTAGAGCTGGGCAAAAGTTTTCGGCCAAAACTTTTTGCAGTGAAAAATGCATATTTGGCAACCCCAAAATATTTTATAAATTAGTGTCCGTTTCACCAAAGGGTTTTGTTTTGGGGGGGAACCTGGGGAAAATATCCAAATATTTTAATTTTTATTAGAGACACAAACAAATCATTTTAAAATGGTCAAAATCAAAATGTAACATTTTGTTTGACACAAAGCTATTAGATTTGCTATCAATTTGGGGGGGGGGAAATATTTTTGGTTCAAACTGAAATAATTTTTTCCCCTGATTTTTCAGAACTGCCAGTCAACCAGAAGACTCTGCTATTCACTCTGCTCTAGCTAGGACAAATGGAAATCAAGTCTTATATTTCAGGGTACAAGATGTTCACCAGAGGGGTCAGGAAGGATCCTTCCCCTTTCATGCACAGCTCTGCATAGATGGGTAGGTGAATTTCAAGAGGCAGAGTAATTATATAAGTTAGACTCCTGGCCAGCACAGCAAAGTCAATACTACAGGGCAATAGAAATGAGGCAGTTTGATTCTCAGGGGATAGAAGCAACCATCACTTGAATCTCACAAACTTAATCTTCAAGAGTATCTTCCCCTTTTCTCTCTGAGGTATCCTCTTCCTGCCCCACATCCTGACAACACAAGGTTGTTGTGTTGCTGTAGGCATGGAATTGCTGTAGACTACCACAGCTCAATGGTGTCGTGGACTAAAGTTATGGAACCACCAAGTCATAGATACACAACTAATGCAAACCAGGTGTCAAAACCACAGCAAAGAAATAAACATGTGACGGCGCTGACTGGCATCTGCTTGTCCTTCTGGAAGGAGAAGTGGCTAACAAGGAAGGTGCTTTTCTCTTATTTGCTGAATGCAGCATACTTTCCCACATGCCCGCAAAGCAGTACATGGTACCATGTAAAGGAAAAAAAATACAACATGCAAAACCTGATATAAGAGCTTGGGGCGTTTCCGCACAGCCACAGTGGACACGGTGTGTGTGAGAGAGAAGGCCACAGAGAGCAAATCTAGCCATAGGAGCTGAGTGGAGGAAAGGAATACGGAGTGTCAAATCAACAGCTGATAAAATAAAACAACCCTTCTTCTTTTTAGTGAAAGAAGTAAAATGTTTCATTCTGAATGTGAGTAGCTGTGAGTCTGTAACTTTAAATAAATAAATAAAACGGAGTGCCCTAAAAATTAAACTTCTGGACCAAAAGAAGGAAAATAATTGAAAAGGGGAATTATTGTGAGTCATGTGTATTAATCTTCTTAGCTTGCCTCTCACTTGGCTTTTCCAACTCTACCGCACATGCCAGTCCAAAGAGAGACCCTTGTTAATTTGCTGTGCCCTGCACTACAAGCAGCTCTGGCTGATCAATTAGTTCGTGTGCCAAGGGGTCAATCTTATTTTACGCAGCATCAGATGTGTTCACTAAAAAAGAATCTACATGAAGAAATGAGTCTTCAGTCAAGGCAAATTATTTTAACTGCCTCTTGACAACCTGAATGCTAATGAGTGAGGCAAAGCAGGTAAGAGGCTAAGGGGACAACGACTGGGAATCTGGATTCCTGGATGACATTCCCAGCTCTGGGGAAGAGTTTGTTCTATTGGATGGAGCAGAGGCCTGGGAGTCAGGACTCACAGATTATATTCTTGGTGCTTGGAGGCAGCATGGTCTAGTGATTAGAGCAAGGATGATGTGCCAGAATTCCTGGATTCTGTTCCCAGCTCTGATGCTGATTCCCCTGGTGATTTAAGCTATGTGCCTTGTTTTGCCCACCTCCAAAATGGGTATAATTACATTTGTCTGACAAAACTGCTGTGAGGCTTAATTAGATAAAGTTTCTAAAGCACTTTCATACCCTTGAACAAAAAGTACTGTATGTATGCTAAGTGTTGTTAAGTCTATCAAAGGAAGGATTTAAATATAATGCACTTCTGAAGGGAATGATCTATAATCATCAGAAATAGCAATCCAATTCTTCTTGGTAACTTTTCAAGAGAAAATGCTCTGATGCATTCTAAGGTGAATATAACAATATATAAATTCACAAAGTCCCCATGAAGGTGGCTGCCAGGGGAATGTTTCTTTTTCTGAACATTAGTGCGCTGTTATTCAGGAAGAAGTGGGTAAGAAACCTTATTTTTTCTAGTGCTGAATAACCTTGTTGAAGATTCATCAGAACAAAGACCGTCAGACAATTTCCAAAGCGGATAGGCTTAATACATACATGTGATGCATCCTTAGCTATGTCACCAGGTGATCTATGCTGTGTATTGTAGGGGCAGAAACTGAAGTCTATAATAGCTACATGAGAGTTTCCATTATTTCCCGATTCCTTATCATGCGGACAGAAGAGTCCATTGAAATATGGAGCATCAATCAGAATGATGAAATAAAATAAAGTCCAGAAATTCCTAAATTTAGTATTGCCGCCTTACAAATATTTTCTTTAGCAAGGAACACGGTCGCTAAAGGATGCCATGAACAAACTGATCAGGGGAGAAACCCTGGCCCTGCTCAGGTCAATGGAGTTTTGCCAAGATTTCACCCAGTGTGTTTTCTTCTACGTAAAGATCACAGTTTCCAAATGCTACTTAAGCTGTCATGAGCTGAGATGAGGCTGAGCTAGGTAGTATCTGGCTGGATTGTAACTAAGGACACCATGAAATCCACTTTTCACGGAGAAGTGGATCCCATAAACATCTTAGTACGTCAGAGTCCCCATTGTGCAAGGCGCTGTACCTGTACATAGTAAGAGACCTCCCTGCTTTGAACTGCCCAATGACTAAACAGACAAGGTAGACGAGAAGTGGGATTACCCAATAACTTGCCCAAGGGAAACTGTGGCAGTCAGAAATTGAACCCAGCTCTCTTGACTTCCAATCCAGGGCCTTAACCATGGGACAATCCTTCGCCTCTAGAGCTGGTTAATAAAAACAACCCCAGCTGTTATCAGTATATTTCTAATCTTATCAGGAATACTAATAATGGAACATCGTTTAATGTGTCATTCTAGTCTCATAAGGAGCCGTGAATTCCCTTCTCTGGGGTGCTCCCATACAAGGACATTATTAAATAAGCCCCTTAATTTACTTATTCTTTCAGCAAAGGTTGTCAGTTTGAATCTCTGTGGGCAAAGCCCCAAGAGCTGAGTTGGAAATGGCAAGATATTACTCTGTACATCATCCAGTAGCCTCCAGCCAGCTGTGCACTAAACCTTGAGCCATCAGAAAACATTATTGCATAAGCAGCTCAGATATTTGCAGCAAGGTACTTCGGACTGGATTAAACTGCTTCACTTTGTGGAACAGTTTTATGTTGGCTTCAAGCACTAAGAAGAGCCGTGTGACACGATCAGTATTGACTTTGCAAATGTTTGCATGTGGAAACTGAGGATTTTTTGGTGAGCTTTGCCAAACTTGGCCAAGGTCAAACTTTGGAAATTTCCCTCAGCCAGCAGAGTTGTGCACAGGAGAGAATGAATGAAGTCCACCCTAGAGCAAAATGCACATTTGCCCGGATTTGCCTGAAATGCAGATTTGTCATTTACTAACCGAATAAACAGTTTGTTTTCACACTGGACAGATTTTAGTCTGTCTAAGGCTGTATTCATTTTCTGTTGAAAATAACAAAAAAAAAAGGGAAGCTGTCAAATGTTTTTCTGTTCTGCAAATATAGCAAAATTAGGATTCCCCGCCCCCAGTTCCAGTCTGTAAGTCCCATACGTTGCCCTGTACATGAACCTCACCAAAACAGAACTTGCTACTTAAACATCTCTTGAAGCTGACACCTTCCTAAATTTTAAATAATAAACTGTGATTAACTTTGATTATGCAAACCCATCCAGAATACACAGGGCATGACCCAAAGCCCAGTGAAGTCAGTAGGAGATTTTCCATTGGTTTTGATAAGCTTTGGATCAAGCCATTGAACTTGACTCCAACTTCGCAAGACCAACTTTCTTCGAATGCAGCTGATTGATTGCTGCTTGAGCTGAAGGCCTGCAATTTCTCTAGTTGCTTTCACCGCTCAGTCTCTGGGAAGCAGTGTGACTGTCTCCGTGTTTAATGAATACTGTTATCATCATCTTAAAAAGACTGACATGCAAACGGCACTAGAAGGAACTTTGTTTGCATTAGTAATTGGAAATGTGCAGGTGGCAAGCTCGGAGGAGAGAAAGCCACACGCCTCCTTTTGAGATAATTTGTAGCAAGCATTTCACATGATGGGTCTATAGCATTCGAACATATTGTGCTGAAGTCTCTACTGCTTAAAAGCTGCTCAGGCATTTGTGTTCCTTTCCCTGTTACATGTGAAAGAAAACATCAGATAATCATCGGCAGGGAAATAAATATGATTAGAAAGTGTCACCACCAAGACTACAGCAGTTACTATATGAAGACATTATAACTCCCACTGCGGAGATGTGGGAAAGAGGGGTAAATAAGTTTTTCCTTTTGTATTTTCTTCTCTATGCATGGAAAAAAATAACAAAATGAGATCTGAAGAGGCTAAGGGTGGTGCACTGGGTTGGCTGCTCTACAGGGCAAGAGATACTGAAGAAGGGGTGGTGCTGGTATAATTATTTTTTTATAAATTAATTCTTTATTGGATGCTGGAAGGACAATATGTAAGGTATTGTGTTCATTCTATCTTAAATGAATTATTAAATCACTGTTTCTAATAATCCTGTCTAAGATTGACACTCCAATAAATTCCTTATTAGGGTCCTGAGACTTGTTGAAATGCAGGCACACACTGGGTCATTATGGTCTGAATGCCTGTAATGAGATTAGGTTCTTCTTGTAGGGTTACTCCTGCGGATGATTTGTTATTATAGGGTTTGCTTGAGAATGCAGGTTGTGCACAAACTTCACTGCTACTGTCGTGTTTGCTCAGAAGGGCCCTAAACTCACTACGGTTTCGTACTGGAGGTTTGCCCAGCAGCTTATTATTGGGAGCTTGTTCAGGAGTGCTGCGTTAAAACCTGTGCAACTCTTTGAAAATCTCTACCACTGAATAAAGAAAACTGGTAATACTTTAAACTGCAAAGCTCCAGTGTCACCTAAGTCCTTCTTAACAACTACGGAAACAGGTGACCATTTAATTACATGTTAATTACTATGTAGTAAATGGGCTGATAATTACATAGCATGAACCATATTATTACTGGATAAATATAGGGATATTTCTTTCTCTGATACAGCAACATAGGCCTCACAGGAAATACCTTGAGCTGTACAAAGTGTAATTACATAATAATCACAGTGGGACTGCAAATCCTTTACCGCTTCAGGATATTTACCAGTAAAACTGACTCAGTGACCATGTAACTCAAGGGTAATTATAGGGAGGTGTGTACTGGAATTTAAAGCGTGGCCACAGAATTGGTACTCATGATAGGGGAAGGAGGTTTAGAAGTATCAGAGGACAGGAGGGATGCAAGCTGTTCTTTGAGCACTGTCTCTCAGAGGCTCCTGAGGGTGTGCTGGGAGTTTCCGCTCTCACGTTGCCCTGGTACAGGTCTCAGTTGGGACCGGCGGTGTTATCTCAATGATGCTCATTGGTAACTCATCCAAGAGCAGGGTGAAATGCTCTCTGATCACCCTGGCCAGAGCACAGCACCTTCATGGCAAAGGGGCATCCTCTTACATCTCTGTTTTATTAGACACATTCATTATAAATGGGCAGAAAAAAATTGCTTTCTAGAGAGCCTTAAATACCGCTCAACCATTGCTCTGGTATGTAATGAAAGGATGGGGAACCTCTTTTCCTCCAGCTTCTATTGTGCAGGATTTTGCACTGGGAACCTTTCAAAGAGTGAGATGAAACATGTTTCAGAACCTTAGACAAGTCCATTCTCTTTGGCAGACTCCCCCTTTGGGTACTGGGAGGTCCTGCCCTCAAGCTGCAGGGACAAAATACAATGTGTAATTCACCAGGAGTAACCACCAGTGGACCTGGTGTCATCTCTGCTAGTATAGACAAGACCTAAGAAGACAGGAAATTTACAAACCTAAGTCACTTATTTCCTACTGCCATGGTCAAAACAATCACCACAGACGTGTGGCAAGGGCTTGGAAATTGCAGTCATTACTCTTTCCAGGTGTCCAGCAAACCCCATTCTTGGCAAGCTTCCCATCCGGTGAGGAGCAGCTCAGACTGTGATCTGCTCATTTGGGCTTGGAATTAATTTCAGCTTCATTAGGCACTGATGTCGGCAGGGATGTTAATTGTATTTGGCTGGACTTTAGAAGAATACTACCGACACTGACTGGTAGAAAGAAGGCCCGATATCCATTGACAGGCATACCATTGCACAAACTTCCACTCTGATACGCACACACACACACAGATGTAAACATACACACAACGGGCTGTGGAACCCACTCCCAAATTCCCTGCACATCTCCTCACACAACAAAGTGCAGTTTACGCACTAGAAGCAGAAAATAGTTTTTTTAAAAGACTACACAGAGTTAAAATCACAGACACCAGCAAAATGATGGAAGGAACCATCAAGTCCAAACCACTGCGCTGAGCCAGGAACAAGTGAACTCTTAACCAACCTGACAGGTGTTTGTCCAACCTGGTCTTAAAAACCTCCAATGAGGCCAGAGACTGCACAACCTCCCTTGGAAGCCTGTTCCAGGGCTTAACTCCCCTTAGAGTTAGAAAGTCTTTCCTAGTAGCTAACATAAATCTCCTTTGCTATACAGATTTCACAGGGGAGACCAGCTCCCAAAGGACCCTCTCCCTGGTTGAGGCCCTAGGAGCTATGCTAAGCTTGTCTCAGTTCTCTGTTACTGTACATGCCAATCTAAAGATTCATTCTTTGGTTCCGCAGCCCTCTCCACTTCCTTGAGAGAGGAAGGATGGTCCAATGGTTAGAGCTTTGGATGGGGGAGACCTGGATTCAATCCCTGCTCTGCTAAGGGCTTCCTGTGTGGCCCTGGACAAGTCACTTAGCCTCTCTGTGCCTCAGTTCCCCATCTGTACAATGGGCATAATAGCACTGTCCTACTTCCCGGGGCATTGTGAAGATATGTGTGAAAGGCTATGAAGTGCTTTGAGATTTAATGATGAAAAGTGCTGTATGAAAAAAGGCATTACAATTATATGCTCAGCGTTTTATAGCTCTAGTCTCCAATGATACAAAAGACACGGCAATGACATTAGTTTTCTGAAGATGAATGTGAAGCCCTTCCTGATCTTTAGCGGCCTTACCTTATAAATAAAACCATATTAAGGTGTCATTATCATAGGCACGTTCCATCAATGAATGTGTCACGACTCCCTCGTAGCTATTATGTACAAAAATGGTCTGTTTCCAGGCTCAATCAATAACATGTTCCTACATTGCTAATTAGTACTTGCAAGCAAGAGGCTCTAACTAAAGCTTTGATTGAGGGGGAAAACAGGAGATTAGAAATGAACAAATATCAAGTTAGTATTGCTACCTAGATAATGAGGCAGCCCAGAAATTGGAAACTGCTTAAATGAGAGGACTTAGAGACTGACAAATTTATTTAAACATAAGTTTTCATAGGCTACAGCCCACTTCATTGGATGCATAGACTGGAACACACAGCAGGAAGATAGATATATATATATATATGTGTGTGTATATACAGAGAGAGAGAGAGAGAGAGAGAGAGAGAGAGAGAGAGAGAGAGAGAGAGAGAGAGAAGAAAGAAACATGAAAAGGTGGAAGTTGCCATACCAGGGCTATTTAATGAAGATAATGAAGCTATTATCAGCAGGAGAGAAAAACCTTTGTAGTGATAATCAAGATGGCCCATATAAGAAACTTGACAAGAAGGTGTGAGGATACTTAACATGGGGAAATAGATTCAATTTGTGTAATGACCCAGCCATTCCCAGTCTCTATTCAAACCTAAATTGATGGTATCCAATTTGCAAATTAATTCCAGTTCAGCAGCTTCTCCTTGGAGTCTGTTTTTGAAGTTTTTCTGTTGTAAAATTGTCATCTTCAAGTCTGTTATTGAGTGACCAAAGAGGTTGAAGTGTTCTACTGGTTTTTGAATGTTATGATTCCTGATGTCAGATTTGTGTCCATTTATTTTTTTTCGTAGTGACTGTCTGGTTTGGCCAATGTACATGTCAGAGGGGCATTGCTGGCACATGATGGCATATGTCATATTGGTAGATGTGCAGGTGAATGAGCCCCTGGTGGTGTGGCTGATGTGATTAAATGAGTGTGTTCCATGAGTTTTCTTGCAGTAGGCAGCATTCACCACAACATCCTGTACCACGACATATATTCTTTCCTTTCGCTGAATGGCTGCATGTCTCCACAGCATTCGTGGGAGAAAAATATACACTTTTCACTTCGCACTAGCAGTAACAGGTTGCAGGTTTTCACTCTGTAAACAGGCTCTTTTTACAGATAAATACTGGGAGGAAAACTAAGCACAAGGCAGATAACAGCCAAAATTCACGCTATTCCCAGTATTGCTGCCACAATCAGATTCAAGTGAATAGCAGTATAGCCGGTTGAGATAACAAATAATATGTGAACCTGTGCAGAGTACCTTTCTTCCCTAAGGATCCCCAAGAGTTTACAGAATCACTTCCCCCCAACACTGAAATGCAGCTACTTCTAGACTAGAGTGAGGTGCAGCTGCTGTTTAACAGTCCATAGCAGTAATTCAGGATGGAAGCTAAAGAAGAATCCCACAGCCACATGAAACCATGGCCATAAAGTTACATTGGCAGAATTTAGTCACCCACGTTGGAATTTAACCACGACACCAGCACTATTAGCTCCATTCATTTTTAAAAACATTTCAAGGCCTGATTTTCCTCTAACTTATGCTGATGCAACTTAGAAGTAAGTCCACTGACATCAAAGAATTACTCCACACCTGAAAAACTGTCAAAAGCATTTCTGCTGTAAACATCAAATTATTTCTTTGTCAATTACTTACTAACCATGTACTTGTTTTCCAGGATAGTAAATGAGCTAAAATATACATACTCCCTTGTCTTCCCAAATTCAAATTCCTTGAGTTCTACACAGTTCATATGCATTATGCATTATATATTACTCCACGGCATGTGTATACACACACCGTATGCACCTTAAGTATCTTTGCAGAGAGCACTTTTTGTAAATCTCATTTTTACTGTGCAAGAGAAAATTCACTTCTCAAGAGACAGTTGCCTGGTTTGGTTTCCTGAAATTCGTCATTCTGTTCGCAGATGGATTATTACATAAACTGCTCTGAGCGCTTGGACAGGATTCTGCTAGAGAATGCCAAAATCACCAGTGTTATGACAGCTGAATCAAAGGGATAGCTCGGGGGGCTCCCCAGTTTTTCCTTCTGTGGATTTACACACTCAAGAGACTTCCCATGCCCCACCTCCTCTCCCCTCACATCATGTCAACACTCATCCCTCAGTCTCCCACCATCCCTGTAGCAATCTCCCCCTGCTCTTGCCCGAGGCTCTGCGGACCAGCGCTAGGGTGATCAGACAGGAAGTGCTAAAAATCGGGACAGTGGTGGGGGGTAATAGGAGCCTATTTAAGAAAAAGATCCAAAATCGGGACTATCCCTATAAAATGGGATATCTGGTCACCCTAACCAGTGCTGAGATGTGTTGCCATAATGGAGATTTGGGGAGGTAAAGACATACTGCCCACGACTGGCTAACCCAACCCCCTTGTCACGGGTTTGCTGGAAGTGTGAGGTATGGCTCATGTTATCATATGGCTCCTTGTGTTGATTTCCCAGAACTGTGTGTCCCTTGCAATTTGTTCCCAGCACTTGGCATAGAGACTCAATCAATGCTGAGTTAATAAAGAGTTCAAGAACAACAAAACAGGGTCAGGAGCGGAAGAGACTCCACTGAGCCAGCAGTTTTTGTTTCACATCTTCACAATATTGTTAGCTTGTTGCCTCGGCCCAAATCTCTAGCTTGAGTCAAATGATGCCTTAAATTGGAGCTAGCTGTCAGGGTGGGGGTCGAAGTTCGACCGCCACGGACACTGGCACCAGTGAGCGCAGTGTGGACGCACTCACGGGCGTGCAGGAGCTGATTTTCAACAACTCTTCTCCTGCTACTCAAATCACTCCATTTCTCAGCATTGCTAGCTCTAGCACTCGCATGGTTCAAGTGAGGGCGAGCCCTCTGCAGCTGGGGGAGGAAGTAGTTCCGGGGGGAACTCTAGAATAGGGTGAATAACACTGCCCAGTCCATGCCGGCAGGGACATCAAGAAACGCGCTGCAGTGGGAGGGATGGGAGTGTAGGATGGGCAGTACGCCTTGTCTAGACTAGAGATTAAAGGTGTGATGCTTGGAAGCCTATTGCCTACAGTTTAGCCAGCCTTAGAGATAGCAAGTTTTTCCTAATATCTAACCTAAATCCTGGAGAACAATTGATCACCATCCTCTTAGCAGCCCATAACATATTTGAAGAGTGTTCTAAGGTTCCCCATCCATCTTCTTTTCTCCAGACCAAACATTTCCAGTTTCTGTAATCTTGCTCCTCAGGTCAGGTTTTCTAAACTGTTTATCATCCCAGTAGCTCTGCTCTGGACTCTCTCCAATTTTCCATCCCTTTCTTAACGTGTGGCGCCTCGAACTGAACACAATATTCCAGCTGAGGCCTCACCTTTGCTGAGTGAAATGGGACACCTACCTCCTGGGTCTCCTACATGACACTCCTGTGAATATGCCCCAGAAAATTAGCCCTTTTTGTGCCTGCATCACATTGTGGACTCACATTTCATCTGTGATACACCATAACCCCCAGATCCTTTTCAGCAGCACCACTACTTAGCCAGTGATGCTGTTGATTTTTAATTTCTAAGTGTGGTGCTTTTCCCTTGTCTTTATTGATTTTTATCCAGTTAAATTCCATAGAATGCCTGGCCATTCGCACAGTCATAGTTCAACAGTGCAGTGGGCTGCGGGGAGGTGGAACAGCTGAGGATGCCTGGTGTTTAGCAGCGAGACAGAAAGGAGGAAAGACCCCCCTAGCAGGGAGGAACATGGCTGGCAAGAATCTGCACTGAGGAGGAGAATGGATGAAGGTCCATAGCCACAAGGATGGGACAGCATGTCTGCTCTGGCCTGTCTGAAGTCTAGACTCCTGGGTTAGGACCCATCTGAGCCAACCTAGCCATAAGACCACTGTTGTTTGGAGGGTCAGGCCCCACCAGCCGAACCCAGGGAGCAAGCAAACCCTTAGCACCAGAACAAAAGTGCCCTTCCCTGCCCGGAGGTGAATAGGGAGGAAAAGGAGCCGGCTGACCAGTTAATAAAAGCACAGTTCATTTCCGGTTAACTTGAGCATGTAAGAAGCTATTTTAGGCCTTGAACAGAGGTTTCAATCAGCAGAGAGTACAGCCATTATAAACCTGCAAATCAATAGACTTCCCGGTGAGCACTTAAGAGAGTTTGTCTTTCTTTCCTTTTCTTCTGTCGGCTGGACTCACTGCTGCAGTATTGATGGGCTGTTCACTGGCAAATGCAAGAAGCTGGGGTAACAGGCTTGTAAGAAGATTGAAAGTGACAGGCACGACTGCTCATTGAGCTACATTGTGGACTTGAAGGGCCAGCCCCCAGCGGTTGCCAACTGGCACATCCCCTTTGCAGTGAATGAAGCTGTGCTGATTTACATCAGACCAGGACCTGGCTCTTTCCACAGGTATCCTCTGGAGATGCAGTGGGGGACAGAAGCGGCAGAGATTTTCCGGGCTATTTAGACCCAAGGGGTCAGTGGAGCTGCTCATTCAATTGCAACAGTAGGTATTGTTTGCGGGGGGGGGGGGGGGCACAGAGCTCAGTTTGTTCCTTTCAGAAGGAAAACACCTAATCCCCGTGAGCGATGGAGGAGGTACAGGACCTGTTTGTTCCTGCAGGTAGGCCACAAAACCCCATATGGAGAGGAAACACTAGTGTTAAAGGTTCAGTGGCTGCAACCTTATAAATGACAGACACACAGATCTATCCCACCTGTGCGGTGACTTCTCCCCCTTTATTGTGTATCGTTGCATGGGTCCCCCACGTGCTGGAAGCTGAGCCCCATCCTCCACCCCCCAGCACAGCCTCCTTTCCCCCTCACAATCTGCCTTCAGGGTTCAAACTCCATACCCCAGGAAATGTCACCTTTTCACTCTTCTCCTCCTAGGCTAGGTGTTATGACCTCTCCCCCTATCTGCCAACTCCTCCCCCTAAAACATCATCTGGCTGGCAGGTTATCAACCCCAAGCTGCCTCCACCCCAACCTGTCAAAGTTGTGATCACAAACACAGTGAATAAAATGGGTCACTACACAGCTCAGCAGAAATTTGGACACCAGCCACCTCTTCTAGCAGCAAGTTAACATCCCAATCATAGAGCCCTTCATTCTGCCATCTGTACTCTCAACCCTCGCAGAGTGGTGGATGGATCAGCCTTCTTCCAGGGCAGCCAGACCAAAAGACGTAGTCCTGTATGTTCTGCCCTTCCCTCGGGCCTCCCTACCTTCTTTCCTTGGACCCCTGCTGATGCAGGCCTGCATTTGGGGTGGCCACATCTTCTAGTTCCATTAAATGGTCCCAGAAAACCTGCTCCAGCTGAGGGAAGATGCAGAAAATAGGGCTGAAAAAACTCCATTAGGCCCGGGGGACTTTCCTCTGGGCCAGGGCAGGTTTGAGTATGTGCCCCATTTGGGAGACCACCTCCCTTTCCTCCTCCTAGCAGGTATCCTCAACACCACGGCCAGCGTCCTCTCCAGGTCAGGGCTGAGCTGCTTTGGCAAGGGCCTCATGGCAAACCCGCACTTCAGCTTCCCAGCTCCACCGGCTCTGCAGCTTCATTCCCCAGCTTCAGAGTCTGTGACTATTCGGCTGCGCCGAATTCACTTCTGAAAGAAGGACCGGCTAACGATCAGGGGCTCTTGTAACTCTACAGCTCTGCATTCGTGTCGTTGTGATTAGGTTGGGTGCCTCACACAGCATCCCAGGAGCTCCCAAGGAGCATCCAAGCATCAGTAACTCGCTACCATTGTCAAATCCACCTGCCCTGTTAATACAATTTAAACCAGCCACCTCCTGAGGTAAATTTACTGTCTCCCTGTACATTTTTCCCAACCTCATTTTTCTCACTCCTCTCTGCTGCTATTGGAGCTCCCAGGTCTGCAGCAGATCATGTCTTAGCAAAGCAGATCAAAGAGGCGGTTCTCTTCCAACCGCTCAGGGTTTTCTTTTAAACATATTTTAGCTTTAATTAACTCCTTTGAAGCCTCTTGCATGCACCATCTGATTCCTGACCCAGCACCCCCTCTCCTACCCCTGCTATTTGAAGATGGGGGTCATTTCTCAGTGGGGCAGTAGAATATTTTTGTTCTTATGCATTCATTTCAAATTCTTAGTGAACTGAGCTGGGTTTTGGGGCAGAGGAGGGGGTTCTGGATTCCAGCTGACAGCCCTGGAGAGTGAAGCCCTCTGGGCAGTACCAAACAAGGTGCCCCCACTATGTGCCTCAACTAATGGAGAAAGCTCCTACGGGGGATGATGTCCCATAAAACTCAGTGAAGGACACAGGCAGACTGTACAGAGGTGGAGGATGATGCTTGGACCCAGTCAATTCTTGACCTCTTTCCCCGCTCTCAGCCACGGTGCTAATTAGTCCCCACTGCAGTGTTCATTTGTGATGTGGACACCTGTCCATTAAGAACTGGACTAAGACACTGGCCACATTTCAAACAGCTATTCAGAGCAGCACACGGCACAGAGAGCTATGCTGCCGTATGCCTTAGAAAGCACTTACAGGTTTAATTACTTTATTCTAATCGTAATAAAAAGAAAGCTTCAGAGAACTCAGTGAGTGCCAGACATGCCCAGACTACAAAAACATGCCCTCTTTTTCTTTTAGCCTAGCCAGTAGGAAAAGAGAATATTCAGCACTTTGCAAAAGACACCAGGTTTTGCAGAGACCATCATTTCTGCCCTGTGTTAAAAGCCCCATTACAACCTTTGTGTCTGGCAGCATTATGGAATTCTAATTATTTCTTTCTTTACATGCTCTGTTGTAAACTGACTATGACAGCACCCACTTCCCCAAAAAAGGAGGAGGTGTACCTTTTGAAAAGCATAATAATAAACTATGCTGGTTGAACACATGCCTGGAACGCCACACACAGAACAAATTGGGGTTGCACACAGATAAACACACCTGACTTTATTTGCATCGATGGGAAAACAAAAAGCCTTGCACCATTAAATCCACCATCCCTGACTAGTCTTTCTATTCATGTATATATTTTATGTATATTAAACATACTCACCTTTCTATCTTTTTCCTAATTACCAGCAGAATATTTTCTATTCCACATGAGTTTACCTTAAGAGCGCTTGCTTTACAGCTAGTGGCTCACAGATAAATCTTGTTTTCTGGTTTCCCTTTATTCGGGAAGGTGGGGAAGGAAGAGATTTTTTGCCTAAGAGGATTGGTTTCTAAAGAAAAACAAACCATATATTGAAGGCAGCATTTCCCCTGTTCTGTCTCCGGGAGTGCACCCTTCCAAGACAATCTGCAGGGTCTCTAAGGTAACGGTGTATGGCACCAATGACATTCAGAGGAGAAGAGGTGCACCTCATTACTACTGATAAAGGAGGGAAGTACCGAAGCAGAGGCTGGGAGAGGGTGCCTGGCTTTGGGAAATGCTGAGAGGCACTGTGTGAAAGGAACAAGCACAGCATTCAGCAACCAGCGCAGATTCGACATTCACAGTAAAGAGGACGAGGAGTCCTTGTGGCACCTTAGAGACTAACACATTTATTTGGGCATAAGTTTCCGTGAGCTAAAACCCACTTCATCAGATGGGTTCTAGCCCATGAGGGCTTATGCCCAAATAAATGTGTTAGTCTCTAAGGTGCCACAGGGACTCCTCGTCCTTTTTGCTGATACAGACTAACACGGCTACTACTCTGAAACCTGTATTCATGGAGAGAGCCTCACAGATTTGGACCAGAGTAAAAATTAGTACATTAAAATCTCTGGCCAGGACCCTGCAAACACTTGGGTATCTGAGCAATCTCACCAGCTCTCTGAGATGGGGCCCATCTCTTTGTTCTCTTTGTACAGTGCCCCGCTCAAGGGCCTGGACCCCTAAGCGCTCCCACAATAGAAATAAACAATACAGGACTGCTCCAATGGGCATATCTGAACACATGAGCCAGAGTTTGCAGAGCTGGTGTCTACACATGTATCAGTGGAGTCTACCTCACACAAAGAAAATGAAGTGTCATTTCCATAGAATAAATCTCCCCCAAAAGTCTGCAAGTACAGAAGTCTGAAGGTCTGGGTACAGCCACTTCACACAGGCAATATCATTCTTTCTTCACTTGCTATAT
The DNA here is from genome assembly GCA_032164245.1 of Sternotherus odoratus. Classification (NCBI taxonomy): domain Eukaryota; kingdom Metazoa; phylum Chordata; order Testudines; family Kinosternidae; genus Sternotherus; species Sternotherus odoratus. The sequence continues at coordinate 2,179,088 of JAVMKO010000018.1, forward strand.
TCCCACTCAAGTAAGTTCCCACCCCGTCCTCTGGGCTTTGAAACAATGTTGTATTGTTAGCTATTTCTAGAAGTAGTAATATGCTAGGTATTTATTCATTATTAACAATCTCAAAACTAATTTAATACCAGGGTGCGGTATTACATGTCAGGGCTCCTTGATTCCCAGAGCTATTGGGAGCTGATTTCTCCCTGATTGTCATTTAGAACAGCCTCTGGGCTATTCTACCCTATGTCAGCTGGTAGCAGCCCCAGTGGGCCCTTTTTGCCATCCAAGCATTCTTGGGACGCAGCAGCACTCTGACCTGACACACCTGGAGGGAAGGAGAGGCGATAAAACTGTCTTTGTCAATGCTAAATATGCAGGGTTCCCCCCTCTGCCAGAACAAAGGTCAGCCACTTTGTTAAGGCATTTTACGGCCGTTTTGACCCCAGATGTTCCAGAGAGGCTGAAATCTGGCCCCCATGATCTTTGCTCTGCAGATCTTGTTCAGTGGCAGGGCTATCGCTCATGTTCAACAAACACTTGTACTGCTTTAAAATAATAATATTAGTAACATGCAGGATGGCCAATCACACTGGAAACAGACCCATTAACAAAGATAGAACTCAGGACCGGAGCACCTCTTGGGGTTAATGACTAGATGGATGGATCTGATGTCTTAGGACAGGGATCTCCAAACATTTTGAGACAAGGGCCATATTAGATTTTTGAAGGGGCTTAGAGGGCCACTGACGCGCTCCCCTCCCCCCTTTGCTCCCCCAGCTGCACCTTGGGGGCACTCACCCTGCCGCACATGGGACCACCGGTAGCAGCTTGCTTGGGGGGGGGGGGGGACAGCGGCTTCTTCACTTGCCTGCTTAGCTGGAGGGGCTGGAAAAATCGATGCCGTGGGCCAGATCCGGACCCCAGGCCATAGTTTAGAGACCCCTGCTTTAGCTGCTGCTACACTAAGCGCTTCCTGCAAGGTACTGAGCACCCTGATCTCCCACTGAACTAGTGGGCGCTCAGCACGTCTCAGAACTGGGCCCAAAGACTGAACAAATAGAAATTTTCAAAGACAGAGAAAACACAGTGACTGTAACATGCTGCATCTTAAGGACAAGATGTCAGCTGCGTCAGGCAGGGAGAAAATTTGCTTTTCAAAGTGTAGTATTTAGAGACTAGCCTTGAATTGACAGTGCTACATGAAAGAAGAGCTAGACATACCGGTCAAGATTCTGCCACCCCTACTCACACGGAGTAATACCTCACTCTACTAACACTGATTTCAATGGGGCTGGCGTGTGGGGTACTGTACTAATTACCATAAGGGTGGCAGAATCTGGCCCAACATGAGAACAATGCGCCAGATCCTCCACTCAGGGAATGCAGCCTGGCACCATTGGCTGGCCCAATCTCATTAGAAGAAAACAGAGAACCCAGAGTAGAAGTCAGTTCCAGTGACTGGGGTAAGAGGGCCAGGGCCAGAACCTGACAAGAACATTGAGAGAGAGAGATCAACACTCAGAGCACTGAGCTAATGAGAGAGAGCTCCTGACTCAGCCAGCCCTGATTACAGAATGGGCCTCACCTGAGAGAAATTAGGTGATTCCCTGGTTTAACTCCTGAGTGGGCCCAGCTGAGGAAGAGTGAGGCAAGAGACGGCAGGGAGTCAAAAGGTGCCTACAGGGGCTTGAGTAAGCAGTCAGAGAACAGACTGGGAGGTCTGGAAGGGAAGTCAAGTCAAGAGGTGAGGAAGGACCCAGCCACCACAATGTGAGTACAGGGTTTGACTTAGCTGTGCACTACTGGGCCCTGGGCTGTAATCTTGAATTGAGGGTGGGACTGGATTCCTCTCTCAGCCCCAAGGAAGGGGTGTACAAGGGGTAGCTGAGCCCACCTAAGGGGCTGCCGGCTGAATTTTGCCTCACTGAAGAAGAGCGGTGGAGAGAGTGGAAGCTTTTTATTTCTGTTTAGATAGTGCTGAACTTTAGTTTGGATCACTGATCCTGGCAGGAATGGGCTAAAGACCCTCCCCTGGCTGGAGGGATGAGTTCTCTGAAAGAAACCACCACAGCCCCAGAGTGACTGTCAAAAAGACACTTGGATTCTCTTGTCAGCACGGAGGTTGAACAGCTTCTCTGCTAGGAAATATTAGGTATCTCCTGCACTTTCATCCTCAAGCTCTAGGTCCTTTCCTTGTGGTCGGAGAGTCCCATTTCACATCACTGCAACCAAACACGTCTCCCGAGGCCCAATTGGATTCTGAATGGAACTCCCGCCTCAGCTAGTTTGGGTGATACTTTTGCAAAAGTCTCAGGAAATATGTTGGAAGATTTTCTGCATTCTCTCCTGGCCATTTTCCTTCAGGGACATTCAGGGCTGGATTACCCAGTAGGCAGACTGAGCATGTGCTGAGGGCACCAGCAAAGCAGGGGGCACCCAAAAAAATGAGGTTTTTTTTTAAGTTGATATTTGAAAAAAAGCATCGAAGAGTCATCATTGGAAAAATCAGAACTTTGTTAGACTTCCTTACACTCCACTCCACACTCCTCCCCCGTTTTTCTGTTTTCTTTTTATTACTTATCCCAACCTAAACCAGGGGGGCGTCCTAATAACATAGATCAAAATAATGCGAGGAACCCAGATCCTGGCCTGTATTGCAATAGTTGACTCATACCCTGTTGACTTGAACATGAATCTCTATGGAGAAGTACAGCAGTTAAACTGTGTGTGCATGTAACAGTGCAATGAAACAGGAAAAATGAAATTCAGCCACATTGATCTTCATGACACAACACTGAAAGACAGAATACAATGTGTATTTCCAAATGTAGAGTTCGCACTACGTATTTTTCTAACGTTGATGATTAATAACTGCCCTGCAAAATGCTCTTTTTTTTTTTTTAGCTGAAAAGAATAAAAAACCCTCAGAAGAAAAATGTGTCAGGACACACTTGATTCACTTTCCCTATTGTGTATGGAAGTGGGCATGCTTTGTCAAGTCAACTTTGATGAACTTCTCCAGAATTATGCAATCAGAAAATCTAGAAAGAAGCTATTTTAATCTCAGCATACATGCAAGTTTTGTGTCATTTTGAAAAATAAAATGTTGTTTTACCGTCCAGTATTGTTTTTATTTTGACTGACACAAGGGGGGGGCACCGTAATCTTTTCAGTGCTTATGGCCTCTATGGGTCTTAATCGGGCCCTGCTGAAGAGAAACCTAAAGGAGACAGCCAAAGCCTCCTCTCTGATTAGAAAGTGTGGAAAACACCCCTGCAGCAGTTGGCGTGTGGAGCTGGACAATCAGCCAGATGCCCAGCCCCTTCTAGCTCTGTCTGAGCCTCCCTTTGCATTTACAAAAGCAGAATAAAGCGCCTACCATGCAAAACCTGAACTTAGAACAATTGCTCTAGGCCAGTTCTCAGACAGGGCTCCCAGCCTGCAGTGACATGGGTGGAGCAAAGCTCCCTGCTGGAGTCAGCATGGCGAGAAAGGCGGCTGTCTCCCTCTAACAAGGGGAGGAATGTGCCAGCCGAAGTGGCTGAAAGCAAATTGCCTGTCGGTATGTCCGTGGGAGGCTCCTAGGTAGGGTGTGATGCCCAGTAAGGATAGGATGTCGGGGTTTTCTGTCCTGGGGTTCGTTCTTAGGGAGCTAGATTGTTAAAGGAATTTTGGTGCGTGAAGATCTGGCCCTAAGGGACTAAGAGCCGCAGTTCTAAAGAGTCTGTGGAATCGGCTTCCTTTGCCAGGGTTTATTATTAGTGGAGCCTAGCAGCCTTGGCCAAGGTCCTGGCAGTGGTCCCCTCTGGTCCTGGGCAGGGAATAACAGCAGCAAACAGGTTACATTTGTTTCCTTTAGAATCAAAGGTTTGACCTGGAAGTGCGAGCAAAGAGTCTCCACACAGCTGCGAAGAGGAATCCGTCACGGTCACTCCAAATCTGAGCAAGAATCCTTGGGTCTGGGTCACACCTGGGCTTGTCCAACTCAAACCTGCTCTTCTCACCAGCCGCCTCCAGGCAGCTTTGTGTCAGAGGCAGACTTTCATTGGCCTTTTGTCCACTGAGCGACAAATTTCTTTTGTGATGGGAAGATTTGGGCCAAAGTTCTTTGAAGTGGCCTCTGATTTTGGATGCCCGACGTGAGACACCTCACCCCTGATGTTCCCATAGTGGGGAGGGGAGAGCAGTACTGGGAGGGGGAATGTCATCTGTTGCCTGGTTGACTCTAGAGAGAAGGGGATGTCCTGAGTAACCCCAGCAGAAGGTCTGGGATCTTGTTACCCGGATAACTGCACTGAGTAGGTGTGGAGGAGGCAGTTCTACATTAGAGGGGGAATCTTGTGGCTGATTGTAGTGCAGAGATAAGGGAGGAGGTAGCCCTGGGAAGCGATTGCACTGAGAAGAGAAAGGGGAGGGTAGTTATGCCCGGGCGGGGAAGGGGAAGCCTGTTGCATGACTGGTTGCAGTGAGGGCAGGGTATGAGAGCAGCTTTGCCAGGGAGCAGGACTGTGCTGATGAGGCAGGCCGGGGCCCCTGTCACACAGCTGATAGAAACGGGGCAATGCACAACAGCTGCAAACTCCAGAGCGCTGACCCTAGCCAAAGGTGGCACGTGGGCTGGATTGTTTCAGAGAAGAAGTAAAACAGCCCCCGGTGTAGAAGTCTAGCGTTAGTATAAAGTGGGGATTGTGCTGGGGTGACATCTTCTCTGAGGGTTTGCACGGGCATAGCTACGTTGGTGCAAAAACCCTTGGACTTCACTAGAAAGCTCTTCACACGAGAGGGGGAGGATTTATAGCCAAGACTACAGATGCGCCTTGGTGAAACGCTTATTTGCTTCTCCTCCAGAGATCCCGGGGGGCTGGACTGAGCTTGCCACTCCGTCCGCTGTTGTCATGAAGGAGAAGTTGTATTTAGCAACTTGGATTCCAGCTCTATTTATGAGGATCCCAGATACGAGGGTCTGAGACCAGACTGAGGTTTTCTGGAGACCTCACCAGCTTCTGAAGACCCGTAGTGCAACAACATGGAGGATCATGCTTAGCCATTCCTGGTGTTGTTAGTGAGAGGGGATGCAGCTAGGGTTCAGCCTGCCAGAGGAGATTAGCTGAACTCAGGATATCTTGTGAAGCCTTGCTCTTTGGGAAAGTCCTTCCACCAGAAGTGGCACTTACAATTCAGATACCCCTTTTGGTGCCTCGCTAATTCCTGTGACAGGTGTTTTGATGATCTGGACAAACTGGAGAATATGGTTTCATATGGTTTCAATCTATATGAAATGGTGTGGGATCAGAACTTTTACTTTTTGGATCTGCTGTGGAAACCAAAAGTGTTCCAGCCTTGAAAGCAAAATTCTCTTTACTTATCCATTCTACTTATTGTAGCACTAATGCAACAAGACTGCAAGACAATGATTTGTAATGTTCACTGAACTAGACAAAAAAGTACAGACGAGTCACATAGTCTTAATGTCTAACCATATGGTACTTCCAGGCGAAGTATAACTACTTCCATTACCTCAGCCTTGTATAGCAGAGAGCAGCAAAATCTGAAAAATGCATAGCCTTACACATGTATGTCATTATTAAAGATAGGATACTTTACTCACTGCTTAAAGACACAGTTAGTTGCTGCCTTTCCCTACAGAAGTGACAGGGAATGCAGGGAGATCCCACTGCTACTGTAACGTTTCTTCTGATTTAACACCACTCAGCAACATTGGGTATTTCTCACACACTGTAACAGCAAACCACCAGGGCCCGGGGCATAATTTGGTGTCACAAGGGGAAGTTGAGCAGGTGAAATCAGTAAGTACCTATATAAAGTATTTGTTTTAAAAGGGGGGTGAGTTATATTAAATGTTGGAGCAATATTTATTTTACCTAGGTTTCCTTCCCTGAGGATGCGCCATCCCAGTTCACCCCCCTTAACCATCACTGGACTTTGGAGGAAGATCTGGCCCAGACTGTGCGTAGATACATATATCCTCTTATTTATTTCATCAGTGTCCCACCATGTACTAGTTTCCATCAAACATTTTCTCTCTACCTTCCTCATCCCCTGCTAGAATTTTAACCTTTTGTGTCCCAGTGTATGAATCATGAACCCTCTTGGGGGAGGTTTTTAATTTGTTTGTGTTGGGTTTTTTGTTTTTTTTAAAGTAACTAATTGCAAGCCCTTATTAAGATTTAACCTAGGAAGTGAGAAAGAGCTAAGTGGAACACTTCTCCTTCCCGTCCCCTTCACTCCTCCTTTCTCCCCAAAAAAGTCTCTGAGGCAGCCAGCATATTTAATGTGAATAAAGAAAACAAAGGGCTATTCAGAGTTTAGATTTTATTCAAGTTAGGGTGGACAGGCTAAGGTCAGAAAGGTCCTTTAGCCAGCAAAGGTATTTTATTGTATTCACTTATTCAGTAAAAGAGACCAATTAACGAAAACTCAAATCATTCTGAAAACTCCCTAACGAGAGTTAAGAGCTAAAAGATAAAAGTCGTCTGGCGAGTTTCAACTCCATGATGTCTTAGAAGCACAGGCTGAGTATAAGTCTTCAGGGGACTGGGACAGGATGGGAGCATTGGGACAGGCTGGCCTGGATCTTGACTCTCTCAGAACAGCTACATGGAGGCCAAGCAAGATGAAGGCCGACTGATCTGTGCAAATCCACTAGCATTCTGTGAATCGCTGTCCCCCTGCAGAGCCCTCAGGAACAACCTGGCCACTGTAGCCTCCAGCAGCTTTGCGGCCTGAGGAAAGGATACTCAGTTTGGTGAGGGTCACAGGACTCAGCCCTGGGTGACCAATAACCATGGATTTAAACCCCAAATGTCGGGTTCAGGAGACGCACCTGGCCCTTTCATTTGTGATTCTCGTTAGAACAGCGTCCGGCTCTCACAGCTGAGCTGGACTGCAAAGCTGAGGTTAGGAAGCTGTTCAGACACCCACAAATGGTAAAATCCCAGGAGGAGCCGCATCAGTCAGACCGCAGCAAAACTTTGACTGTCAGCACGTCAACACGGTAAAGGATGCTAGAGGCGTCATGCTGACAAGGACAAAGCAGCTGGAGGAACATCCTTGAAAAGGTGTAAGAAAATTCCAGTACAAAAAAATAAAAATTACAAAGCATTGTTCCATCTAGGTCCGTGCTATCTCATCCTTGAGTTTTGACTGATCTGAGCTGGAGAACAAACTATGAATAGCTATGAAGATCAAAGGGTGTTCTTTCATTAGAACATGCTTATGTTTGTCTCCGTATGTGCTGTCTATTGTAGGGCCTCACTGAACAGCAGTTAAACATGCGTCACACACAACTGCAGAGCCATTAGAATTGTAGGCCTACGTTTATAGAAGTGACTATTGATTTTAGGTGCCTCAAGTTTTGGGAGCCCGACCTGAGATATCTGAAAGGGGTCTGCTATTCAGAAAGCACTCAGTGTGCACCTGTGATGCGGTGTGCTTCCCACACCCTCCCTGAGAGAGTTGAATTAGGCCAGGTGGGCCCAATCAGCCAATTAAGCAGCAAATGGGGGAGACTTAGGCTGTGTGGAGGGTGCTAATTAGTAGGAAGTTCATCTGTGAGGGCTCCTATCAAGCCAGGAGGCTGGTGATACTGCAGGCTTCTTCCCTCCTGCCTCCTACACTCTCTCTCCCTGAGGTAAGGGAGAAAGAAAGTGGGTAGGATCCCTGGTGCAGAGGGTCTTTGAAAGACTCCCCTGGAAGGGAAAACCACAGAGTGACCTGGTTGAAGGGCCGAGTCACAAAATGGCCGTGCTACGTCTCCGTGAGCGGGAGGAGAGAGGCAACGATGGAAGAGAAGAAAGGAGATGCTGAATTAGGTGGTGCTAATCCCCAGAACTGCCCGAAGGAAGCCCCGCCCCCATCCCCCACTGGTGAGGAGAACACCCCATGATGACACCACCCTTTATGGATGGGTACATTGCAGTATGGAGTGGTTATGTTATTTCATCAGCTTAACAAACCCAGCCAGCATCTGAGCCGGAAATTGAATGCAGGAATCCTTCTAGAGGCCTGCTCCGGCTACTAATGGCAGACAACACTTCCAGACAAAACCTCTGGAGGTCGATCACCAATACAAATTAAAGACTTTGCTACAATCACGGTGGGCACTTGTGAGTCAAGCCAGGAGAGCAAATTCATTGTGGATTGGCTCTGCTGAAGTCCCTGTACTGAACAGAGCAACTCGACCAAAAGTACAATGGTGAGAAAAGCAAATAAAAACACCACCTCAGTATCTTGATCCTACTGGATCTACTGAGATCATTTCTCTGTCATCCTAGTGGGCAGGAGAGAGATCTGCTGCAGACCAGTTTGTGCAGTGACAATTATCAGTGGTCATTTGATAGGTCAAGTAGAAAAACCTTTCAATGTTTCCCTGAATAGTGACAAATATCTGTCAGAGGTAACAAAGTCCTGTGGCACCTTAAAGACTAACTATAAAGTTTTGAAGCATAAGCTTTCGTGGGCTAATACCCACTTCGTCGGATGCAAGCAGTGGAAGTGCTTGCATCCGACGAAGTGGGTATTAGCCCACGAAAGCTTATGCTTCAAAACTTTATAGTTAGTCTTTAAGGTGCCACAGGACTTTGTTACCTCTGCTATTCCAGACTAACACGGCTACCTCTCTGATTCTATATATCTGTCAGATACCCTTACCAAACTGCCAGTTTTATCTTCAAACGACTCAGTAAACCTTGGGCAATTCTGAAATATCATAACATTGGCTATCTGATATAAAGACCAGAGGAGAAGGCAATGACTCAGAAGCAAGCTACTGACCTAGGTAATGTGCCTAGATCACAGAGCTGTGTCCCAGATACAGGACCACTGACTGGCAACACAGTTAATGAATCTTGACATTACAGGGATAATGAATGATGAGTCACATTTTAGACAAAAAGCCTATGTCATCTGTCCAGGGTGAGGAAGACTCTCCTCTGACTCATTCCTCTGATATCCCAGCATCTGAACAATACCCTGTAACACTTTGAGAGTGTTATAGCATTTATAATTGTCACACCAATAAACAGGAATTTGCTCTTTGCAAATATGTGTGGAAGGCACCTATTTGATTTCAGACGGGTGTGTACAAATGTAGTTCGCTACAGATATAAGTATTGCTAATAACAATAGGACTTGATGATACTATCTGATTTGAAAACAACACGTGGTTTGGGAAGTAAATCTTAGCATTCCATCAAATGTCTTAGTATTAATTGATTAGGTTTCTTGTACTGGAAAGTGTGATTGATATTCGGTCTCTAACTGAGCCAGCTGAGGCTGACATTTCAACTGCTGTGTAGGCTGGGCTCCTTTTCACTGATATGAATAACTTCTCCAAGTCAGGAGTGACATTTTTTTTCTGAAGAGGGTTTATTAGAGAAATTAATCAGGATAGAAACTGCATTATGGAACCCCATAATTCTTTCTCAGATAAACATCTGACTTGTTGGACTACTTACCGTCAATGTAATGTGGATTAATTTGCCAAGCTACATAATATGGTCCCACAGTATAACTTCAGTAATAAATAAATATAATTTGGAATAAATGGAAAACTACTTTCCCACACAGCAAATGGTGTCGGTGGAAAGTAGTATATTTTCCTAAATATTACTAAATACTATACTAAATGAATGTTGCACTAAATTGATTAGGCTTGTGGATTTATAGAGGCAATAGGCAAACTGTACACTCCTAGCAAATGTCTTACATAAAGATGATGGATCAGAGTTCTCATTTGCTTATCCAGTGTTCATTTTTAACCCCAAATTCCTCTCAGTTTTCTGCAACGTTCTTACCCGACAGAAGACCTTGCCTCTCACACAACCCCAGGATTATTTTTATTATTATTAAAATTATGTACTTGTTCTGTGTTAGCACCAAGAGTCATTCAGCAGGACCTCCTTTTGCTAGGTGCTGTGTCCCAGTACTAATCACTAACCAATGCTCTATGCTTGTAGCCTGACCCCATTGCTAACTTCCTCAGGGACACTAGGTAATCCAAAGTGATGTGCTGATGGGTTTTTTTTATTTTTAATATCATACACTGTGCATGATGCTGAGGAGAAAAGGGATGATTTGAGATCCCAGGCTAACACTTACATTGCAGTCTGATCAGAAACCAACTCTATCAGTGGGACGTTGGAAGCTTACACCCCTGGCAGAGTCTAGATGGGAGACTCTGATGGTGAGCCTGAATTACACTGAACAAACTAGTCACAGTGAACAGTTTAATGCAGGATTTATCCCTTAACTCTAGTAAGAAATTAGAACATAAGAACATGGGTTTTTTGTAGATTTTTTTTTTGTTGCAAATTTGCAGATTTTTTACCAATGTATTAATCACAATAACTTGAGGATCACTACACTAATTGAATCTATTTCCCTAAGTTAAGTTTCCTTCACACCGTCTTGTCAACAACATAGATCTACTTGATTATCACTAGAAAAGGTTTTTTTTCCTCCTGATGATAATGGCTCATCCAAATTAAACAGCCTCTTAGAATTGGTATGGTAATTTCCAACTTTTTATGCTTTCTGTGTATATAAATGCATCTTACTTCTGTGTGTTCCATTCTAAGCATCCGATGAAGTGGGCTATAGCCCATGAAAACTTATGCTGATATAAACTGGTCAATCTCTAAGGTGCCACAAGTATTCCTCGTTTTCTTGAGGAATGTTGTAAGTGAACACATTTCAGCATATGGATTACTCAATTCAACTGTTTCATTTGAGTATTCATAACTTGGAGTGTCTGATCACCTAAGTCAAGTGAAGTTGTTTCTACTCCTGAAGTCAGAAAGAGCTTCTGAGATGGCCCACACACATTTATCATCAACACCCCTGCATATATATCACAACATGGATACTTACAGCACGTTCTCTAACTAAGAACATTCTTGCAAACTCAAACTCACTCAACAAATGTTCATGGAGAACAACTGAGAAGAGTCCTGAATAGAAAGGAAAGGAATACATATCTCTCATTGAAACAAAGGTTTGTGATTTCTTTAGCAGCATTCTCCCAGCTCAAATTGCACTGAAGTAACCTTTGTGTCCATTCTGCATGAGAAATAAGTACTATTGTAAGGCAGAAAACAATTATGAGAATGACTTCAGCAGGTGTTGCTGAATGCTTCTGTGTAATGAAAAACTGCATCTAAATTAGGGAAAGAATAGTGAAAACCACACTCATTGTTTTCTCTGCAGTCACCAAGGCTGAAATGCTAATAATCTATGTTGTTTGCATATTGTACTGTGTCAGAGTGCCACATTAAGACATTGATTATTATTACTCTTCTCAGGGATTGTTAAGACTTGCATGTTGCATATAAAATCTGTCTGCAGTTCAGAACTAGAAACCATAGTGTGTATATGATTAGTGACATATTGTATGAAAGGGACCGGAAAGAAATATGCGAACAGCAAAATGTTTTGTTGGACAAACACCCCAAAATCTGGACGCTTCTTGAGTTTGCAAAACCAGGCTGCAAACCTTGTTGGGCTAGTCATTCCTGTGAGATTTCCTGTTGCTGATCAGGCCAAAAATACCGCTATAATCCTGGGGAACCCAAGAAGGCAGAGGAAGATTGAAATACATTAAAATATTATCTTTGACCTGAATTTCAGATAAAATAAAAATTCAGGTCCGTTTTCATTTTATCCAAAGCTGTTCACCCACCCTTCCCTAACTGAAAATTGCTCAACTGTTCTGAAACCTGGATATTATACTACAATGTTCTCTTCAATTACTCCTTAATGATGATTGAAGCCTGGCAAAGCCAACACAATACGAAGCCTTCATCACACACTGTACCTTGTTTATATTATGGCATTGGCCCACACTATAGGACACACCTCTGCCCTCGGCAATACGTTCTTTGCTCTTACTTGGCCCGGATCAACAGTTAAAACACAAACCTATAAACAGACAGAAAATACCTGTAGTGTCTCCCATTATCTTAGGTGGACGGGCTTCTTTTCCATTGCTCTTGTGGCTGGTGTAGGGTTCCGTTGTGCTAATCCTGCCAGGGTTGTTCTTGTGTGTGTTAAGCCCAGGCACGGGTGATGCTGTGAACCCCTTAGACTGTACAGTGGTGGAAGTGGTGGTGGTGGTAGTTGCCACAGTAGTCGTTCTGGTTTGTAAAGCGGAAGTTGTGGTGATGCCATAATTCCCAGGGAAAGTACTGGTTTCTATGGAGTCCTCTTCCCCGGTTGGGCCCCATACAATGACTTCAGGCACCGTGGTGGGCCTCCTGTCTCTGTGATCAAAACTGCTTCCTCGGAGGTGCCTTTTCCCCCTTTTCAAATGAGTCTGCTGGTCTGTATTCCTGCTGCTCCCATCTACCACAGAAGGGGCTGATTTTGCAGTAGCAGAGTGCTTGGACTGCATGCTTTTATAAAGGCCTGCTAACTGGTCTGTGGCTTTGTGTGGCCTTTTTGAATGATATGTTTGTATTTGCCCATGAGATCGTTCAGGATGAGAAGAAACATGGTTCCAAAAAGGGCCAGGAATCCTCAGTTGCTGTCCATTTTTAAAACTCCACAAAGGACTATGGGACAATCTATGCCAGTGAGAAGGCCTTTGCAGGAGCCTAAACCCTTGGCCTTGGGCTACAGATTCACAGATGGTGAAATCCATGGCTAGTTGAAACATGGCTATTAATATCCAAGCATGGCTTCCTACCGGGCAACCTGACCTGCGGACAGACATCGAACTGTATTAGAAAAAGAGAAAGAAAATGATTTATGTAACAGATTAGAATGCAATGTTTGTGTATCTATTAGAGTAGCATGCCACGTTTACCCATGTTGAAAAGAAAAATCTGATAACCAGAGCAAAAGAAATACAATGAAAATGACTTTTGTAGCTTCAAAAGAATAAGCTATCTGCTTGTCTACTTATTAAGGGAAACATTTTCAGAAGTGTGTCATAAGGTGTCCTAAGTTGAACCCCCAAAACTTGGGGCATACAAAATCAATGTCCAGTTTTGAAATTTTGGCCTAAATATTTTCTTAAGTAGGGGTATGAAACAGGAACTGTACGTACACTGCCATGCTCTGAATGACTCAAGAATGGATTCTACTCTGAGAAGTCCTTAGCAATATATGCAGTGTCTGTGCATTTCTGAGCTCAGCATTCTTTGCTGAATGGTATATTAGCTAGATACAGTATGTAACAGATATTCACGCTCCAAACATTCCGCCTCTTTATTCACCAACTTAAATCTAACTTGAGTGGAGTAGAGGCATTTCCAGTCATGGCCAGGTTGATAAGGAGACTCATGTTACTAATCCTGGAATAAAAGGCTTGACTTCGTTAACCCAAATCCACCTCTAAGGTCCAGATCCTGCAACCGATGGTGTCCACAGACCTCTGGGCCTCCTGACTTTAAGAATACTCCACACTGCTTGCATGAAACACATTGCAAATTTGGGGCTGCCTTTGTAGTTATGAAGAAAACACATTTCACTTACTGGTCAGATATCTCCCCTGGCTTTCAGTGTGATTAATTAATTATCAATGTACAGATTCACACCAGAAGCCTTCAATAACAGTGCCTTAACAGGAGTCATTTTCATTCTCTTCCCTGCCTTTAATTATGTTGTTTATCTATAAATTCATATATTTTAATTTTTGCCTCTCAAATGCAGGTTTCCCATATCAATTTTTTTTCTAATTAAAACAAAAAACCTTTCCCTACGTCTCCTTCCTATTTATCTACCTGGAGTCCATGCCCATTAGAAGTAAGGAGATGAGATAATTAAATTAGGTCAGCAGCAAGTGTTTTCTGAACTCAGAGCCAAAAAATATATCAATGTACAACATATTAACTTTTTCAGAAACTTCAGGGTTGAATCCAGTAAGATTAAATTCTCTCCCTCTCTCTCACACATAAACACACACGCATGCAAGTTGACTGATCCATTTTCCCTACCTGCAGCATTTTCAAAAGCTCCCAAAGTAGACCTGACAGTACACGCTAATTAAATCCAATCCCAAATTCAGGCCACTAAAGCCATAAAGAAAGTGGCCCACAGGAAATGAAACCTCGTTCTTCTGCGGAACGTCAGTGGTGCTGATCTTCAGGAACTGTGCTGTCAGCAATGGGGAAATTAGCTTGACACCATTCTAGATCTGGGTACATACCTAACTTCATTTCAAATACAGATACCAATAGCTATGCCAGTGACAGTCCAGCAAGAGTACCAAGCTAAATGCTGAAGCTACAGTGTGCCACTCACACAAGGACAGTTCCAATACACAGCTTTAAAACAACATAACATTGTATTGATGAGTTTAGTTTCCTTATGGAATCACTGTTTATTTCCTTCTACCTCTGTAGTCAACAGCATCTAGCAAAATTGACCCAATGGGTCACTTCTCTCCTTTCTGTGATGATGTGATCCTGGAATAAGAGACTGTTTCCTTTTTACTGCACTTCCACGGGGCCGTAAAACATGTTATGAAATGAAACAGAACCAGACAGGATAGAAAAACAGATGAACTACAGCCCGCTGACTGTACGTAACGAATAATCAGATCTGGCATGATCAGAGAGGTACACAGAGTTAACACAAAATAGGCCAGGGAACTGACAGTATTCTACATGGCTTTCTATTTTTCTTAAGAAAGTGCATGGAATGCAAATTTGTTAATCAGCTACAGGCTAAGAGTGGCTGCACTCTTGCTCTGCATGTATAACCCAATTGTTATTAATCAGGTGCTTCAAACAGAGCAGCTATCTCCGGAGTTCATTTACCAGGCTGACCTGCTTGGCTAAGCAATGCAATACACTGTATATTACATCATTAACTCTCAGTTTACGTCCCTGCAGCACACCTTGTGCTCTGGTTCATTAAGGGGGCTGGTATGTTACAGGCAGTGGGGTGCACTTTCATTTGAATTAGTCTTTGTACATAAAACAAATAGCTGTTCCTTTCATTGAATTGTCACCATAAGTCACTTTTTTATTTTGCTCTGATTTAAAATACTCGGACTTTCTTTCATATTGAAGCATTGCTTCTTCTCCACTTTTATTCCAGACTACAAAGTTTTCAATTTTAAACCCCCTCTTAAAGTTTTACTTAATAATCTGAAGTACAGTTTGCTAAAATGATAATCAGCCCAATGTCTGAGATACACACCCATTTCCTTTTCTCTTAAGACTCACTGGGCCAAATCATAGATCCATAGATTCCAAGGCCAGAAGGGACCATTGTGATCCTCTAGTCTGACCTCCTGTAGAACACGGACCAAAGAGCTGCCCCAGGATAATTCCTAGAGAAGACCTGTTAGAGAAACATCCCATCTTGATTTTTAAATGACCAGTGATGCAGAATCCAGCATGACCCTTGGTAAGCACTTCCAGTGGTTAATTACTCTTACCATTAAAATTCCTGAAATCCTTAGTTGGCTTTATACAAGAAAGCTGGGACTGAAGTCAGTGGGAGTTAATTGGCATCTTTCATGAATACATGGACTAAACCTTTCCTGCCTACCATTCTCTTCTGGCAACACTTTTATACCCATGTGGGGCCTGAGTAAATGAAGGTAGATAAGAATAAGGCCCAGACACTCAGAAACACAGTCCATCACCAGTTTAAAAAGCTACTTCTCTACATAGGGCCATATTTTCCAAATCACATCCTCTTCTTCTTTCTTAGAAGGCATTGTACTTGCAAACAGAGTTGGTCAAAACTTTTCATTCAAAATTTTTGTCTTCTTGAAACTTGAATGCCCCCCAAACACAAGGCTGAAGGGACCGTGAGAGATCAGAGCAAAATTCATGACAATTTCTACATGTGACGTAGATGCTCTGCCCTCATGCTTTGCCCTCACGAAACACAAGCACAAATCTGAGTCCTTCCAGCTCCGAGTACCTGATCGCGCCCCATTTTCTTTGGCTGGAATAAGGAGAAAATGGAACAAGCCTGTGAAAGGAACAAGGCAGAGAAATGAGGGAAAACCAAAAAACCCAAAGAGAGTTCATTTGGGGGGCGTTCAGTTTTTCTATGATTCTAAGACCACTGGAGAAGCAGAGGGGAGGGCATTGCAACAGCTGACCAGCAGGGAGGGCAGAATAATGAAAATGCCTTAAAGAGAGACAAGAAGCTTGGCTCTGATGCGGTGGAGAATGGGAAGTCAGAGCGGAGATTCAAAGCAGGCGGAGCGGTGTATCGCTTCAGTATCACTCAGCACAACGGGAGGAGCCGCCAAACCATCCCTGTGTCTTCACAGTGGCTGCTGCATTATACCAGCCTACCTCTGGGTGGCTGGACCATTCTGCAGACTCGGAATGGCAGACGCAGCCACTGGTGTGAGCCCAGCGTTAGCCAGCAGCAATCCAAGCGGTTATTATCTGCAGGCTGTTTGGCAGAGCACGCCAAAGAAGCTAGTCAGCTCTGTCCAGCTCCTTGTAGACATGTGCCCAAATCAGATTAAAAACCACAGTACAACTGGCACCGGATGCCCCCTTGCTGGAGAGAAGCCAAGGATGGAATAGGCAGGGGAGACAGATTCCTGTCTCACACCTCTGCATGCATCCTGAGGGGAAGCCTGTTCTATGGCTCTCTAGGGGTGGCATCTCTCCCAAAACTCAGTTCAGTTTGATTGTTTTTTCTGTCTATTTTCCATACAGTAATCTGATTCCTGACCCTCTGAGAGATTTCGGGACATGACTGCACACCCGCCAGCCTTCCTCATGTTCTCTGCACTAAGCTGCAAACTCTTTCAGATGGCTGAACTCACGTTCTGATGGGAGTATCTCTCCCGACACATAATGGAGCTACCAGCCAGAGTTGTTGTTTTGTTATTAGAAAAGTTCAAATCTGTTATTTTATTCATCATACATTCTTATGGGATTGGCACCAGCGTTTGTTCTCTGGAGTCAAACATATACGAGGGTCCCCTGCTGGATGTTCAGAGCCTCGGTTTATCATACCTGCTATGTGAAAGTAATTACATTCTAGCATAAGGGCCATTTCCCATACGCTGCATGTCAGTGGCTCAGTCAGTAACACCCACTCTCTGTTGGTTAGAAGCCAGGAGTTCAGTCTTCCACTGAGAACATAAAACACAGATTCACCTTAATAATATTCACATCCCTGCTGTCATTCTAATGGCATGTCAGACTCCGTTTCGGTCTTTGTCTACCTTTTTAATATGATTTGGAATTTCTCCTCACAAGGAATGAGAGACGCAGCCTGCCTTCCCTGACAACCTATCCCCCTTCATAAGTACAGCCTTACGGCATGTGCACTCAGACACACAGACACAGTCACTCGCTGTTTGGCTGTTTCTCAAGAAGAAAACAGGATGGGAACGATGCACTTTTGTTAGTGGCCTTTAAATGCTGACAGCCAAGCCCAGTCCAGCCATAATTTGATTGTGGCCACACTTCAGCTGCTGTGTTTGATCTTCCCAATGTCCTATCCAAACTCTCCTGGCTCTGGGTTCACAGCCTACAAGAATATGGTATATTCTACACTCCTTGTATTTCCCTTGTTCATTTGTCACATGACCAAGCTGAAATAATAGGGCCTCACGTACCTCAGCTCATGTAAATCAGCACCGCTTCATGGACATCAAGAGAGTCATGTCGATCTACAATAGCTGAGAATCTGGTCTAATATCTCCTTGTTGCTCTGTTTCTAGGAACACCAGCACATTAAAAAAATACTCATTCCAGGCTCATAGTTACTAGTCTCCCTACTGTACGCAAGCGTGCCATTAGCTGACCGTGCTGCATTGCCAAAGTATACGTAGCAGAGTGCAATTAGCTAGCCCCGAGCACAGCCAAACTCCCAAAATGAGTATGCAGCAAGCCAGCCACCAGCACAGCCAGCACGTTGGTGCTAGCAGTAATCCAGTAAAAAGCAATGCCAGCAGGAACACAGCCGCACAATCCTACCCTTCGAGGATGAGCTCCCAGGGCAGAGACCCAGGTCTTCCTGGGGGCGGTCAGCGCACTCCATGCACTGCTGGAGTGCAAAGACCAGGAGTGCTAATAATGCCTGGTTGGCTGGCCTCTGACCCTGCCTCAGTTTTATGTGGACATCCCAATTAGCCTCATTTGTACAGTACATTTGAGTGGAGTGAGGTCAGGGGCCTTGGCTCGAAATGACATTTTGCCAGCCAAGAAAACTGCCCAGTTGCCTAATGGCTCCCCTCAAGAGGGGGCATTTGGGGCAGGAGTCGAAGCCCCATCACTTCACAGGAGGGACTCTGGGACTCTTATGTGACCCCCCCACACACACACACACACTCTTCCTAGGATTTCACAACAGCAGAGAAGGTAAAATGTCTTTCAGAATAAATAGCAATGTGTAGGAGTTCCGGTTGTCTAGGCAACACACCACTCCACTGTTCAGAACCAGCAATGGGGACCCTGCCGCCCGACAGAAAAGTCTGTGGCAGCCACTCCAAAGGACCAAGCGAGGCGCACTTCAGTGCCAGTGCCCCTGGGTGCTCTGCAAGAAGGGTGCTCCCTCCCCTCAGCCCCGGGGGCACAGCATGTTCAGAGGTTAGAGACCAGGCGTCAGAACTCCTGGGTTCTATGCCAGATTCTTACCCGACGCACTATGCAGCAGTGGGGAAACCATGTTCCCGTTCTGAGCCTCTGCTTTCCCATCTCTGCAACGGAGATGTTAATATTCACTGGCTGCTCAGGAGATTTACGGGTTAAGTGATGGTTGCAAATTGCTTTGAGATCCTCACTGGTTGGCTAGCACAGCAATAGGTGGCTTAGATAGAGTTATCCTTGGCTATAAGGTGGAAATAGTCCCTTGCGTTATGAGCCCTAAATTCACTCACATACCTAATACAATGCAAAGAAAGCCTTAGCTTTCCACAGGACCCCCAACTCCTGCAAATGTTCACCTACTGCTTAATTTTAAGCAAAAGGGTGGTAAGTATTTTCCATATCATGGGCTCACATGAAACGTTAACTATAACTGTCCCAATGGCTCTGGCACCGATTAAAACGGTTGCTGGAAAAGTTTCATTCCAAAAAGAGCCGTATGTCAGTCTGGCTGTGAGAGGCTTCCAGCGTACATTATCTATCGCAGTGAATCTTTCTTATCAAAAAATAGATTGGCTTTCTTGCTAGTTTATAATTAGTCGTGAAATTAAATTATAGTGCGTCAAAGGCACAACACTATGATAATTACAAGTCTGTTATTTAGATTTTAATTAGGTTCTTTTTCTTTTCACTTGATTGTAAGAAAGAAGGTAAACTGATGGTTGGCGGGGAAGTGAAGGACTCTGGGAGAAAGTGGATGTGGGGGGTATGTGAGGTTCATGCTCAAGGCCAGGGGATGTTGGCGGCTCTGACAGGTCGGCTGTGTGGCTAGGGCAGAATCTGGAGATGGGGGCAGATAGAAGGGTGGAGATGGGAGACCAAGGAAGAGGGCTCAGGCATTGCTGTTCAGCACAGGATGCAGAAATGGATCTAAAGGATGAGGACAACGAAGGAAATTGCTGTCCTGAGCGTACCACTGCAGAGAACAGCAATGTGGTGCCCATACAAGAGGAAGAGAAGGGCCAGCAACAGAAGCACCTGCAGTAAAGGTGACTTTTCCAGGGCAAGGCAAGGTGCACAGGGCCCATCCTCTGGCTACCATCACTGTCACATGTGGCTGCTGCAGAGGAAACCACAGCCAGAGTTCCTTCTGGGTCACCCACAGGGCACACACGGCAGCAGCCCTTCCACTATCTAGGAGAGGGTGAAGTGCGTTCTCCCGACCCTATAACCAGCACTGTCGCTGCCCCAGGAGTGTGGGGGAGGGGAGACCCCACTCTTGTCTGACCCCTTTCTGGGGAGGCTAGCACCTGCAATTCCCTGCAGAGGGGTGTGTTCCCTCACACCTCTGAGCAGAGCCCAGAATGGGGGCACGAGGCAGCAACCTCTGGGTCTGAGAGGGAGCAAGGCTGGTAGCATTCAAGTGACTGCGGCCAGCCCCCCTGTGACTGTGACGACAAAGGACAGGGCTTGTGTCTAAACTAAGTTCACTGAAGATACTAAGGGATGGAGTTTGGCCACAACTGTTCTCACTGAGGAGTCATTAATTCTCAGCAGTGACTTGAGGGAGTGCTTTAGCTCAGAATAGAGACACTGGGGAAATAGAGGTACCCTGGGATGGCCTCCCTAGGGGGAGTCACTGTACCCCAGCATACTGATCTCTTTGTCTCCAGGATAAAGCTCCTGGAGGCCAAACTTGTCCTGGTCCCGCTGAAGTAAGTGGAGTCCCCCCAGGATGGATTTGGCTCCAGGATGGTACGTTTGGCAGGGATATTCTTGCCTGAGCGTGAGATGGCCCCGGGAAGGTGCCTATCTTGCTACACTGGTTTTAGCTACGGGCCAACCAGAGGCACGTTATTTAGAAGCAGCATTGTCACTGCAGGAAAGACACCCCTTCCGACTGCTTCATCAGCACAAACAGAGCCAGGGCCACGGGCAAACGTGGCATGTGTGAGAAGTGGAGAAAAAGAAGTAGTGGGGGGAAGCTTTCCTGGGAAGCCCTCTCTGCCCCTAGCCCCTCTCCGGGGCGTGAAGGCTGACGGTCCAGCTTTTGACGCATTCGCCTTTACCTGTCCCCTAACGTCAGCCAAGGAGGTTCTTCTCTCCCTCACACTAATCATTTCTGACACGCATTTGGCAACTGCATCGGTGAGAATCAGCCTGTAGTGTTCTAGGTCAGCTTCACCGGAGAGAGACAGGGAGGTGGGCCTGGTGCCTTTGAACTGGAAGTCTGATTGCTGTGAAATGCATCTCTATGAACCCTCAATAGAACTAACTCCAGGCACCTCTTCTCCTTGCAACAACAGCCTCTTCAGCGTGCCCTGGGATGGTCTCCAGTGGCCCATAGATAAGGATGATCAAGCTAAGGGCTCACGGTTACTACAAACCTAACAACGGCAGTGCCCAGCTGTTGGCCACAGTAGCAGGGTCCACTTTCCCATAGGGTGTTTGTTCCCAGTTTGGACTGGACACACCATTTTACAGGAGCATGGCAGGTAACTGTTTCGGAGCTAGGCCACAGCTCCCTGATGGAGTCCAGGATCCCCGCTGCACTGCACACAAATCCACGGCACAGCCGCAGGACTTATTCCTGGGACTAAGGGCCCTGAATAAATTAATCAGAAAACAAAATTCCTGCAGCTCAGTTCCTGCAGGTGCTGAGTAGAGATTCCTGCACTCGCGGCTCTATGGGGCATAAAGGGGTTACATCTGCAGATTTCAGGGGCTGCCACAGCTGTCTGTTCCCAGGACCTAGAGCGGGATTGTCCTCACAGCCATGGCCAGCACACCCCCAAATGTAGGCGCTTAAAGC
Source organism: Sternotherus odoratus (assembly GCA_032164245.1). Taxonomy (NCBI): domain Eukaryota; kingdom Metazoa; phylum Chordata; order Testudines; family Kinosternidae; genus Sternotherus; species Sternotherus odoratus. The sequence goes on from JAVMKO010000018.1 coordinate 2,200,427, forward strand.
TCATCATCTAAATCTGTATTTAGGCAACTGACTAAGAGTGGCCTGGTTTCCAGCTGGGCAACCACTGCTTTTAGTGCCTTCAACAGGAGCTGTGGGTACGCAGCATTAGTGAAAATCATGACCTCTATTTAGATGTCTGGATATGAGTTTTGGTGCCTAATTTTAGGCTGACAAGCTTGAGAGTTATAGCCTATTTGCTTGGCTGGTTTCTCCCCACATCACCTTTGCTGGTATCCACTTACCTGTGTGTGGAGGAAAGTTTGCTTCTTCATAGATGGCTCCTTCTTCTGCCAGATCGAGCAGTACAGCCTTAATCTTGCATTTGTGGCATCAGTGCATTGGTATTTTTGTCATCCCAACTTCAAACTTCTAACTTTGCTGCAGGATCCAAGGCAGGTTGACAGGGAGGGTCTCTCTGTTTCAACATGATTGTGTTCCACATTCTGAACACAGAGCAAAGCATTTCTAAAGAACCAAGTCCCTGGCTTTCTGCTGTAAGTGATATGTTTGAAAGTTTTCCCCAGTATGAAAGTCCCTCTTTAAATTCTTCCAAACAGAGCAATTTGCTTTGATGAAGTAGAAAGTTGGCACTTAGGAAACAGTAATTTCAGGCTCTTGGCAAACTGAGCTCTTTACTTATCTTTAAAAGTCCAATACTGTGCTTTCATGTCCGAGGCTCAAGTCTGCTACTGCTGATGCAGCCAAACTCAGAAATTTGGGGGAATTCAAAACAAATAATTTCAAATCGCTCCACTCCATGCTCATGCACATTTTGAAAACTGTGCTTTGAGTTTTAGTAGCTCCATGCCTTCTCTGCTGGCAATGTTTTTTATTCCCCATCAATTCAGTGGCAAGAATGTATGTTTCCTCCCTCTTCATCCAGGGTAAGGGATGGGAGAAGCAGCCCCTAAAACTTGCACCCATTTTTAGAGCTAAATTCAAACTGGTGTATGCTTGAAGATTCTTAAATGTCCTGATCAACTTTGCTCACATTCAGGCTCTGGCCTCAACCAGAACCAGAGTTGCCAAATGCTGTTTGTGCTGCACTCCCTGCTGTGGTGGGAACAAGAAGTGCCAGAAAAACTCCTAGGAAAACACGGTCAGACTGAGTTCTCAGCCCAGTTTCCCTGCTCAGGAGCTTTAGAAGGTTTGGGTCAGCAGCCAACCATTTACAGTGCTACTTCAAAAAGAAATGTCTATGCTGTAGCTCCACTGGGCCAGTTTGAGGAAGCCTAGATACCCAGAGACGCTCTTCCCCCTGAGCTTGCTGCACCTGTAGCAGGAGCAACATTTAGCGATCGATCATCAGGAGACCTGGGACTTAGAAGCTCTGGGTTCTAGTCCTGGCTTTGAGTACACGGAGTCATGTCACCTCCTTGTGCCATGTTTTCCCCATCTGTAAAAACAGGGATTGGAATTAGTCCCTGCCTCAGAGGGGTGCTGTGGTCAGCTAATGTCCTTGCAATCCCTGAACGCTAGGAGATCTTTGGAGGAGAGATGCGGTGTAAGTGCAAGGTTAGGACTGGTGGTGGTGTTACTCTTTATATGCTAAATGCTCACCTATGCCCTTGACTGTGTGCCATGGTGGACAGCAAATACAACCCCAGGCTCTCTCAGCCCGTCTGACAGAATCACTAGTGAGGTAGCTTGTGTCCTCTTATTCTGGAAATCTACCTCCTCATGACAGATTGGGGTCCACAGTTTTTGTCTCAGGTTCACAATCTGATCCCACACACACATTCTTTAGCTACAAGAGTGGTTATCTTATGGGTCGGAAAAGATAATGAGCAGTGAAGAAAAGTTTGTGTTTGTTTTTTCCAAAGAAGATAATGATGCAAAATTTGTATTTCCTCGTATAATAATATCACCAGGGTTTCTGAACTTGGCATTGAGCGATACCCTGCAAACAGTAGCCTCAAAAAAACAATTTCATACAAAACAAGGAAGATGGTTGGAGTAAATTACCTTCTGTCCTGACTCGCAACATTAGCTTCCCATTTTGCGTTCACATTCACACGCTCATAATGACTGCACCTTTGGCTGCTAATTTAGAAAATAGGTGCTTTTCGTGTAACGAATTATCAAGCGAACATGCAATCAGGCAACTCTTTGGCAAAAGAACAACAGTCGAACTGCTTAATCAGCGGGATTCATATGGGGCTTGGTGTATTTATTTATTTAGTCCGGACTGCCTTTGAATTTTCCTTTTGAAATGGAGCATTGTTCTTGCCTTAGCCGAGAGAGGATTTCTTTATCTTCTTCAAAGGCGGATCCCATTACAAATGTTCTTTCCTTCCTTTTGATATGATCCCTGCAATACTCTAGTGGAAATGACAGGCCGTTTGCGACTGTAACAGATCTCCGAAGAGAGCCTACCCTTTGAGGAGGTATCAGACGTGTCGGACCTACAGACAGTAGAATGAGCGACAGCAGAGCACAAGGACCCAACCTTTGCAAAGTGCAGAATGGGCTGAGTTCACTTTGAGTTACAGCTGACGGCGCTTATCCAGAAGTTGTCTTCTATCTCTAGTGTGAACTGCCAACCACAAGCCTTTTATTCCAGTGCTCAGAGGAAGGATGATCTTGTGGTTGAGACATTGGACTGGGACTCAGGGATCTGGATTTAGTTCGCTGCTCTGCAGGAGATTTCCCGAGTGACTTTGGGCCTCTCTGGGCCTCAGTTTCCCCTCGGTAAAAGGGGGATATCAGTGCTTTCCTTTGCCTGTCTTCTCCATTACCACTGTGTCCTCTTCAGGGCAGGAGTTTCTCTTGCTATGTGTTTGTACCACATTGGGTCAGCGGGTCCCCGATCTCGGTTGGCATTGTTGTAATACAAGTAATTCATAGTAATAAACAATTAATCTTCCCTCTAAGAGAACAAGGTGGTCAGCCTCCACTGGAGCAGGTGTCCAGCTTTCCTCTTCAGTGACCCAGCAATGTGGTGTGGAGGGCAAATGTAGCACACCGCGGGTAACTCTCCTTGGCTGAAGGGAAAATGCTGAGATGTGAGGCCTTGAGGAAATGGGGACAGCGCCTACCGAGTCCCTGACTCTGCACTAGCTAATTTCTTTGTCCCAGCTATTTGTGCTTCTGTGTCTCAGGGAGCAGGAGGTCAAAACTGTTTGACGAGGCCCTCGCTGGGCAAGAAAGAGACCCTTTCAGAAAAGCTGGTATTTTGGGAAAATGCCTATTTTCTAATTTACTGGGTGCCATGTTTCCAGGTCTGTTAAATCCAGCTCTGTTTTGGGAAAGTGACCTTGTTTTGGAAATTATCCGCTTCTGCGTCACTCGGGGCAGCTTCCAATTGCTGCATGCCCAGAGAGCGGCTAGTCTCTGTGGTCTGTCTCAGCTATTTCTCACACAGAATCAAAGGCTTAGCAGGGGCTGGGCAACAGAGCGGCTGCAAATGGCCCTGCCAGAGAGTTATCAAACACCAGCCAGTTCACTGAGACATCTTTGAATTGCCTGCTGCTGGAAACTACTGAAAGCTACTGAACTCCCGTGAGTAGGACCAGGGGACAAAATCGACGTCCGATCTCAGCCAGCTGCGTTGTTTAGCATTCTACAGACCTACGGGACATGCCCTGATGTAAGAGAGCACAACTTCTATTGGGTCTGGGGTGAAATGTTCTTAGGATCTAGAAGGTCAAACATCTACACACCTTCCATATGCCGCCTGAAGTCCCTGACTAAACCTAGAGGGACTCAACAAATATAAATTAATAAAGGAATCACTTCCTGCTAGCTTTATATTACCCATGTGATCAACAGCAGGCCTAGGAGCAGAGAAGAAGGCTCCTTTCCTTGAGAGAAATGCCTCTCAGACTAATATCCTTCCTTCACTAAGAGCTACAGGCTCCCAGAAAGATGAAGGTGGAACCCCAGGAAAGCTAATAACATCCTATGTGGCAGGGAAGTGGTTAATCCTAATAGTTGACAAATTAAGATACTCAATGTGTGCCCACCAGACTCGAAATCCCTGATTTTGGTAATCTGTCAAAGCAATTAACTAGGATCATGGCCACAGAATGGCTTGGACAAATTGCAACACACAAATTGTCACAGGGTTGCAGGCCATTTGCACATCCATTTCCCAGAGGCCTCAAATGTGTCACTGGAGTGGGGCCCTATAGGGTAGGCAACGGTACAGAAATGCTCATTTGCCTCCTTTTCATAGGCTACTTATTTCCCAATAAAAATGGGGGCCCTCGTTCCCGGGGTGGTGGATACACTTTGCAGACAGCCTTTAAAATGCAGAGATCTGCTGATTTTTAATGCAAAAATATACAATGGAACTGTTCTTCCATTTCATGATTGCGTTAAGTAATGTATTGATATTGCATACAGAGTCAAGGTTATGTCCTTGTTTTTGATGATTGATTAACTCAGAACATTTTACAACTCCAAAGACCAAGCAAAACTGAGATAAAAAATATTTGCACAAAAGTCAGAAGTACAACCACTTGCTATAACAAGAGCTGTAAAATGATCTTAGCTTCTGTTCCAGCAAAATGTGGGTTCCTCACAGCAGTCTTACTTTAATAACGCAGATACTGTCTGTATACTAACGAGAGAGAAGAAGCATCTTTGCCAGGACAGTTTTATTTCTGCAATGAAGTGCAGAAAATGACTTCTTATGAGAGAATTTACAAGAATTCACTATCTTCCTGTGCAAAAAAAAAAAAGCCATGGTCTCAAAGGATGACTTTCACACTGGAAGGTTGGAGAGGCAAACGCCGCTGCAGACAGCAGTTTATATGGCCTGTATTCATCTCTGCTCCCTTTGTTGGTAGTGCCGTTAGTATGTTTGTGCTGTAGCTTTTCTCTTTCCTCAGCTCCACTTCTCTTTGTGCCAAACCCTGAAGTGTTTTCGCTGTCCTGTGTTTATGAATGTACAAGATCTGGCAATTCAGGACCATGATTTCACTGCAAAGGTGAATGGCAGAGGTAGCTGGGCTGGGAGGGAAGGAGACAGGAAGATGCTGTTCAAATACAAAGAGCAAACCTGGGAAGTAAAGACTGCGGAAAACACAATAAAGGTACAATAAGGACTCCCAGAAATTAGCAATAGAACAGAGTTAACAGGTCATATCCCTCAGCCAGTAAAGTATCTCTCCCTGTAATATATTTCCCAATGACGAGTCCAGTCTAATTTTACATATTTCCAGTGATGGAGAATTAATTTACTTTGATATACAGTTTAGGAAAGTTGTTCCTCAAAGAAAGGTCACCCTTCAATAGTGAAAGCTATCCACAAGTAGCTTAAGAGAGACACATGCCTTAATGTGGCCAGAGCAGAAAGCGTTCAGACACATTTGTGTGGGGGGCTAATAAGAGGGAGGAATCTGAATATTTTACTCTTCTCTGCTCTTGTCACATTTTGGATTCATTTGATTCCTCTAAAGGTTAATAGACGCTTCAGTCCTCATGGAGGAAAGATGGCTCTGAAGAATATGAATCAGGTCAGCCCCTTGGGGCATTTTAAAGAAAGCCCCAAACATCCTGGGATACACAAGAGATTCATCAGGGCAGCCGCTCAGACTAGCCGTTCATTCCCCTTGGCTTTCTTGTACCTGGTCATGGCTCAATACATTGCTGCCCCAGCACCTCACCCTCTGTTAACTGCCAACGGTCTGGAAGTAGCAGCCTGAATGCTGACAGGACCCAGATATCTAAACTCTCTCTGTGAGGCGGTCGCTTCTGCAGGCTCTCTGGTTGTTTCTGAAATACAGCCCCAGAGCCTCAGCAGGTGTCAATCCATGTAGCTCCACTGACTTTGATTGGACTACACTGGGCTGGGGCCGGACTTGGGATGTGGGGGGGAGGGAGGGCTCCATCTGGAAGCACAGGCTCTGGGGTGGGGCTGGGGATGAGAGATTTGGGATGCAGGAGGGGGTTCCAGGCTGGGGTTCAGGGTCCCTATTCAACCCGTGTTCCAGTCGAAAACTGGACATCTGCTCACCCCAGTCTCTGTTTTCCCCTGAGACACTAATTCCACAGCCCTTACTCACGTGAGTAATGCTGTATTCCCAAAAGAGTACCTCTCAAATCAACATCAAAGCCTGGCAGAAAAGGGCCGGTACGGTTTATAGTTCCTTATGTTATCTGGAGTCAGATATTGTTTCATAATATGTTTATAGTTATTAGAAAATGTGGGTCTAAAAACACTGAAAGCTGAGATCAGCTACGAAGTTCCCAAAGCTGACATATTCTAGTTTCCAGGTACATTAAATGGGCCACATCAATCCATGTTTACATTACCAATCTCAGCTTCAGGATTACCTCCTGATAAAAGCATTATTTTACAAAATAACTTTAAAGATGTGTAAAGCTGCTTAATTTCTCCCTCTCTCCCCCGGAGCTATTAAACTGGCAACATTTGGATAGGCAGGGATTTAACATGGAGGAAAATTAGCAGATAGTGAAACAGCTGCACTCTGGATGCTTTGCTTGAATATTCAAAGACCAAAAACATCGTATCCATCTCCTGAAGTCTTTACAGATGATGCAGAACGAGGTCACCCTAAGGTAGGATGAGGAGGAGTCATTTAACACCACGCTCCCTCAAGAAGAGAACTGGTGAAATGGAGGATGTGGGAATATTGTGTATCAGACAGCTCATGTGGGACTCAACCCAGCAAGGTGCTGAGTATCCTCTCCTCTCGGTGGGAAGCTGCGAGCTCTCAACATCACATAGGATGGTCCAGCACCTTTTGAGATCAAGAACAGCTGAGCAAAGCATACTAGTCTGAGACTGCAAAGCATGTACAAACATTGGTTCTCCTGTGGTTCGGATCCAGGAGAATTTTCACACCGCTGGAGTCTCAGGTGAGGGTCCAAAATATCAATATTCAGAAGTCGAAACTACCCAGCTGAACCTGGTTTAGCATCCAAAACCATCTGAATGCCACAAAGTCCCCATGATATTCATCAATCACCTGCACTCAGCTCCAGCTAGGTCTGCTTGGCTGTCTCATACGCCAGAGCAAACCTCTAATGGTGTTTCAGGGTTTAAAAAGAAGAAAAAAAACAGAAACCAAGTGAATTTCACAAGGCTTTGGGGTTTGTGGCACACGGCTCACAATTCATAGAATCCTAGAATCTCAGGGTTGGAAGGGACCTCAGGAGGTATCTAGTCAAACCCCCTGCTCAAAGCAGGACCAACCCCAACTAAATCATCCCAGCCAGGGCTTTGTCAAGCCTGACCTTAAAAACCTCTAAGGAAGGAGATTCCACCCCCTCCCTAGGGAACCCATTCCAGTGCTTCACCACCCTCCTAGTGAAAATGTTTTTCCTAATATCCAACCTAAACCTCCCCCACTGCAACTTGAGACCATTACTCCCTGTTCTGTCATCTGGTGCCACTGGGAACAGTCTAGGTCCATCCTCTTTGGACCCCCCCTTTCAGGTAGTGGAAAGCAGCTATTAAACCCCCCTCCCCCATTCTTCTCTTCTGCAAACTAAACAATCCCAGTTCCCTCAACCTCTCCTTGTAAATCATGTGCTCCAGCCTCCTAATCTGTCCAATACCTGATTTTGGGTGAACCCCAGAAAATTCAAGCCAAGTTCAAACTAACCAAACTGCCTTGGGGCATCTAACCTAGGAAAACTAGTAACTTTTTGCCATGTGCATTGCAACATCTTATTGCTAACAACAGTGTAAGAACTAGTCTAGAGAGGGCTCAGGGATTTTTACCATCAATTTATCCAAGGTTACACTTTAGACAGCTTTTGGTGCGATTGTACTACTGCTGGGAAACGGGTACTGATTTCCTACCGCAGACAAGACCCTGCAGCTTGCAAAGCAGGCTGAAAATCTCAGGGTAAGAGGCAAGATGACAAGCACGGCCGGTTGTAGATGGAAAGACCATGAGACTAGTTTTTCTCAGAGTAGTCTGGCACTCACTGGCCCCCGTTTTGGCAGAAACAAGATGTGAGAGAGCCACAGCCAGAGATTGTACAACGTAACCAGAGGTTCAGCCAGAGTTTTGTTTCCAAAAACGATTTTGTGTGTTGAAGATGAGGAGTCTCCGAGCATATGGGGACAGAAGGGGCTGGGATGAGAGCTCGGAACATAGCCCTGTTTCCTAAACTAGCCCACTTTTCCCAATGCCTAATGCAGAAGCCAGCAAAATATCAACAGCATAAACCAGGCATAAAGAAAACCCTTATGTTCCCAGAGGCACTTGGGTATTCAAACCAGAGTTCGCTGAATAAACAAGAACAATCCGAGCTCAATCAAACTGGGTAAACAGCAAAAATAACCATTCCCATTAGGTTCATTTAGTCAAGTCTTTTAATGTAAATGGATGCATCAGCTCAGTGAAGGGCCTTATGCTGTCACAGCTGGAGCCCAGTGACATCCATCCACACAGGTTCCTACCAGCAGCCCTCCTTTGAGCTCAGAGAGCAGCATCCACTGTCTCCTTCCATGGACTCACTGGGGATGGGAGGGAAGAGGCTCTTTGCAGACTGTTCCCCCAGTACTATCACCATGCGAGAGGAGCTACAATATGTCCCGATGGCATTGCTTCTTGGAGAGCATAGGAGTGTCAGCAAACCAGGCTCTGGGTCTCCTGTGCATCCAACAACCAGTCTCAGGCTTAATGCTGCATGTGCCATTTTCCCCTCTTAAGTTCTTTCAGGCTTGGCCTTGTCAAAGGAGCCAAAGAGAAGTAGGCACCCACCTGCCACTGAATGTCAGTGGGGTATAGCCATCCAGTTCCTGCAGGTGGCACTGAAAACCTCAGTCTAAAAGGCTACATGTAATTCCTTGCTTCAGGCATATTATGCTGTCCCACATGGAGAGAGGATGGTGCAGTTGTGAGAGGTGGAGAGCAGAGGGAAAGCAGGGCTGTGAAATAGCATTTCTGCAACAGGCTGGAGCTCCGCCGACTGCAAACAATCTTCAAATGTGAATAGAAGTCGGAGTGAAACGTCATCATTAGGACTGGTAGAGCTTTATTCTTTTATCATTTACATGGATGATTTCTTGATGTTTATTTTTAAGCATTTTTTTTCCAATTTTTATCTAATTAAATTTTCACAGTTGCAGAAATTATGGCCGGGGTCAGACAATAATTATTTAATGACAGTAGATGTTGGGAGTCAAAGGGTTAAAGCTCCATAACTATTATAATGATCCAACATCCCATGTCAAAATATACATAGTAAATATGTTCAGATCAAACTCCAATACGTTCTCACGTAGCATTTTTCTTACTTTGCCTAGCTATACATTTTGATTATTATTGATGGCAATATGTTTTCATTGGTTTGTGTGTGTGTGGAGAAATCAACATTTACAGACATTTACTGAGAAAAATCTAATCTTTCCAAGCCTAGCCATCCTAATTAATACCCAGTGGTCTCTTGCATCTGCTGATGTACGGAGCACAAACCCAAACATATAAGATGTGATGATAACTCACAACAATATACGCCAAGTCTGTCCCCTGGTGTAACTCCTTTAACATCAGTGGAGTTGCACCATGGATAAATCTGGCCAGTCAAGATTCTTTCCAATTCAGCACTTACCGTATTTTTCGCCCTATAAGACGCACTTTTTCTTCCCCAAAACGGGGGGGGAAAAGTTGGTGCGTCTTATAGGGCGAATGTGCGCCCCGGTTCCCCCCTCCCTGCCGCGGGCGGGCTGCCGGGAGCGTCCCGGTTCCCCCCTCCCCGCCGCGGGCGGGCTGCCGAGGTTCCCCTCTCCCCGCCGCGGGCGGGCTGCCGGGAGCGTCCCGGTTCTCCCCTCCCCGCCGCGGGCGGGCGCTCCCGGCAGCCCGCCCGCGGCGGGGAGGGGGGAACCTCGGCAGCCCGCCCGCGGCGGGGAGGGGGGAACCGGGACGCTCCCGGCAGCCCGCCCGCGGCGGGGAGGGGGGAACCTCGGCAGCCCGCCCGCGGCGGGGAGGGGAGAACCGGGACGCTCCCGGCAGCCCGCCCGCGCGGCGGGGACGGGAGAGCAAGGCGCTTTTTTTTTTTTTTTTTGGTCCGGCTTTTTTATTGAAAAAACGAGGGGGCATCTTATAGGCCGGAGCGTCCTATAGGGCGAAAAATACGGTACATCAAAACCATTATTAGCTCTATCAGTGAGAGCAACCCAACACGCCCCAAGGCCTCCAGCACACACTGATGGAAATCAGGGGTAACACCACTGACGTCAGATGAGTTACCCCAGAGTAAAATCGCCATGGGAGTAGATTGAGATCCTCTGGCTGCGCCTATACTGAACAGAGAAGAGATTTCCAAAACCAAGCAATGGTCCAGATAAGGTTGGCTAAGGGTATGGACCTTGTTTAGCAGTTATCTGACGTCCTGCGTAGCCAATCCTTGGAGCCCAGACAAGGCCATGGGGAAGGCATTTCTTCCTGCTTTTCCCTTCAATGTGCTACAAGTCTAGGCAGACAATGGGTGGGGAACACAAAAGAATTATGAGTTGAGCTCACAAGTCCAACTGCTTAATCTCTATTAATGCCATGGGCCAATTTTTTCAAAGCTGGAGGCATAAAATCAGGTTCCTACATTCATCTTTTCAGAGTTCCTGCGCACTCACATTGATGTCAATGGGTGCTGAGCACTCTGGAAAATCAGACACATGCCGGGCAATTAAAGATGCTACCAGCCTGGGCCTGAAAAACAGAAGTTCTAAGGAAAGGCTACAGGAGCTGGGTTTTCTTCTTGGAAATGCAGTGAGCAATTAAAAAGAAAAATGGGCCTCGAGTGGAACCCCGGATCTGACACCCAGACCTTCACATTAGTGGAGAGTTCAGTCTGTTCTGTGCTCAGCCCTGTAGTATCTGAGGGGATTCCAGGAGGGCATTACACAGCATGACTAACATTTGTCATGTGTCACTTGTTCTCCACGGGGAGACGTGTATGCAGGGCAGCGTCAGGACCTTGTGGCTTAGGTCCTGTCTCTATAATGAACCCAAAACATTCAAAGACACCCAATATTGGGGGAAGTATGGATCCACTTGCAAACCTGGATCCAGAATTGAGCAGCACAGCAAGGGCCTGTCTGATTAAAGATGCTTTATCACACCGATGAGACTGTCCAGAATTAAAGCACACCACCAAAAATTACGGAAACTTGAAGGGAAGTTGTGCAAAAGTCTGCTATGTGGAGGGTAAAGGATGGTGTCACTAGGATGATAATAGAGCCAAGGAGAATATGAAGAGTATATGTGAAGGAAATGGCTGGTGTCTGGAAAAGGAAAACGGGATGGAAGACAAGAGCAGTGGCTGGTGAAATAGCAAGGTGGGGATAAAATAGATTTTAAAAGGTGCCAGTAAGTTAGTGAGGAACACCGCTTTCTGGTCTTAAAATCTCTAGGATCTTGTGGTAAGAGCTCAATCCCTCCAGTCCTCCAAGGAAGCAGGGAACAGAGAGGCATGCACCATACTGTCCATGCCCCAACACTCAGTATCACCATTCAAACCAGTCCCAAATGAGGGATGTAAAATGCTGCCCGTTGTGGTCTGGCAGCCTTAGGCACCCCCACGGCACTGGTGTAAACAAATGCTCCTGCAGCAGGGCTGTGGAGAGTCAGGTAAAGTGATCCGGAAAATACCTCATTTGTGAATAATCAGCTGGCAAATACAAGAGGAAATAAAATGCATCAAAGGGCACATGGGAGGGCCAGAATTTCACAGCCACAGGCTCCAGAAAGAGGCTGCAGAGTTTCGAGAGAGAAATAAACTGAGTTCTCAGGGCCCCGGCTCTTCTTTTCAGCTCATCAGAGCAGCACCCTCTAGTGCAGAGGGTGCCTAGCGTCTCTCTCCTTCCCTGGTGAACGTCCGTTCTCTTTTGGACAAGAAATCACTGATAGCTCCTCTCCTCTGACTCTGTTCTCTGTTGCAGTCTGCAACAATTTTGCACGCTGTCAGTGTTTCTGAAAATGCAGGCTTCCAAAGGAGTTTTCCGAACACTGCATGTATTTAGTGTGCTCGGGAGAGACAGTAGGGCATTTCATCCAACTGTCTGAAATAACACTCAGCCTTTGTCCACTCTTGACAAAGGGGTTTTGTATGAGCTGGCTGTTTAAACTAAAAACTGCACCTGTCTCTTTCATTTACTTAACTCTCCCCCCTAAGATTCTGAACCAGTAACGGCTACCAGGGAGAATCAAGGAGGGAGCTGCAATTCAAACAGAACATTCTTGGAAATTTGTCTTAGTAATAATTCCAAATCCACTAGAAAGCTTCTAGAAACATTGTACTCAACTCAGATTTTCAAGTTACAGAGCTCCAAAAACAAACCAAAGGGAAAAACAGCTGGAAGCCACTGTATTTATTACCACGCACCAGGCCTTCGATGGGTGCAAATATAAATATCTAATTAGTAGCAGTGTATCTGGCTCTTGGCATGACAGACATGCATGTATTCAAAATATCAATATGTTGGAAAGATAAAGCAGAGAACCACAACACAGAGTAAACAGATACTCTATTGTATACTGAATTGTAACTGCAAAAGCAGTAGCTAAACTTCAGAAATGAACACGACCTGCATGTTTATAACAAGCTATCACATTAGCTATCACATTATGTTATTGGGTAGGCTAAGGATATACAGTCTATTCACTTTATACTCCGTAATTAGCAAGCATCTAATTGAATCCATTTGGAATCCTCAAGACATGCAGCATATATGGATGTCCTTCCAGGAGCTCCCATAGGAAGATGATTAGATCTTACTCCTTCCTGCTGCAGCAATGAATAGCAGGTGCCTATGTTAGAAGGCCTAGCATGCACCCAGGCAACAAAACCACAAGAGCTACTTTGATAGCCAGGCATTGGGAGTTTTCACCATGTTATACAATTGTTGGCGTTTAAAGAGTACAAGGAAAGTCGGAGTCACTTAAGAACCATCCCAATAAAATGTGCAACTAAGAAAAGGTAGAGAAATTAAAATAAATAGGAAGGTCTGGGGGTTGTTAAACTTTTTCGTTTTAATGAAATAAACCCAGGAAATAGATTTGTAAAGAGCTGAAAGCATCATGTCTGTGGGATTAGAAATGACACACAGGACATGAATCAGCTCCGTGTTACCCCAGTTCAATAGCCGTGTAACCCTATTGAAACCAGGGGAGTTAGACTGGCAAAAACCCAACTAACACCCTGGTGACTCCAAACCATCATCTGTGTGGGTTTAATGGACTGTATGAAGTGTGTTTAGTGATCTCCACTCATTTCTCAGTGGGTGGGCCCACACCACACAAGCCACAACCACAGCCAGCCTCCGTTCAGGCAGATTAAGCAGAGAAAGATGGAAAACTTCTCTTATCCCAAGAGTGGAACTGTCCAACCCAGAGCTGTCATCAGTGCATGTAGGGGAAGCGTGCACGCTCTGTGCTTATCTCCTGTTCACACCCAGAGAGCTAAGAGAACCTCGTCTAAGCATTAAGACCCACAGAAGTTGTGTTTTTAAAGGAAAACAAGCATGACTTATGTATTAAACCAATAGACCCAAGTGTTTAGAGATGATCTCTAATGCTATGAGGAATAAATAAAAACAGGATACTTTAGCTTAAGGGCCAGGCAAGTTCGGAATGAGATTGATTTGACTGACCAGAGAGGTGATCCATCCCCTTTGCCCATTCCCAGCTTCTGGCAAACAGGCTAGGGACACCATCCCTGCCCATCCTGGCTAATAGCCACTGATGGACCTATCCTCCAGGAACTTATCTAATTCTTTCTTGAAGCCTGTTATAGTCTTGGCCTTCACAACATCTTCTAACAAAGAGACCCACAGATTGATTGTGCATTGTGTAAAAAAATATTTCCTTTTGCTTGCTGCCTATTAATTTCATTTGGTTACCTCTAGTTTGCATCTCCCCTTAGTCGTCTCTTTTCCAAGCTGAAAAGTTCCAGTCTTATTAGTCTCTCCTGAAAGGGAAGCTGTTCTATACCCCTAATTATTTTTGTTGCCCTTTTCTGAACCTTTTCCAATTCCAATATATCTCTTTTGAGATGGGGAGACCACATATGCACACAGTATTCAAGATGTGGGCGTACCATGGATTTATTTAGAGGTAATAGGATATTTTCCGTCTTATTATCTATCCCTTTCTTAATGATTCCCAACATTTCCAGCTCGAATAGATACATGCATGCTACCTTTCACTTATCTAGTGTGCTAAACATATCATTGAATCTACAGTAGAACGGGCAGTAGGATAGGCAAGCTGCTGCCAAGTACAATACCATCAAAGACCTCTAAGTGCATACTCTGGCTGCTAGCCCATCCTGACAGCTGTGGCTATGCTGCAATTTTTAGCATGCTAGTTCCATCAAAGCTAGAACACATGCATCTACTCCACATTACATCCCCAACTCCAGTGTAGACGCATCTTCAGATGAGCAACTCTTTGGAGCAGGCACCTTGTCTTCCTCTGTGTTTGTTCAGCACCAAGCCCATTTTGGGCCATATAAAAAACAATAAAACTAGTAACAGTGTGATACAAGCCATACTAGTGTTTCAGGGGGTTATTTTATTACATACCCTTTGTAACAAATGCTATCAAATTTGCTGTCATTGCTCCAAAGCTGAGCAATGCAATATTCATTTTTTTCATTAAGAAGTTGAAAAGTAAAGTTGCCAGATTTAGTTTATTGGCATCCTTGATGCAGACACTGATTGATGTGGCTGTCTGAGGAACCTGTGTTTTCCCTGTAGCCACAAATGAAAAATGAGTTATTTGTCTGACAGGATTCTCTGCCTTACTCTTGAATTCTCAGACTTTTTCACATGTTTATCACCTGTCTAATCAATTTATGAACCAACCAGATTTTCTGCAGAATGATCAAGATTTTTTTATGTGACAAAATAAACAAATCAACATTTTAATAGCTGGATAGATATTCAATTAGACCTTGGAAAGGTGAAAGTTGGGGCTTTGTTCTTCATTAAAGAACAGGCTAGTGGAAGAAAGACTTTTGGAACGTCTGTGGACAAAACACTTACAAGCATTAAAAAAATAATCCTCACAACCCCATGACAAGTAGGTGACAGAAGTATTTCCCCCCTTTTACAGATGGGGGAAATGGGGTACAGGAGCTCTGTCCCAAGCCCCTAAGGAATCAACATCAGTGTAAGAATGAGAAGTCAGCACAGCACGGACAGTACAAGCCTGTCATGGACACTGGACACATATGTCTTTGCTGCTATTATTACCCACACTATCTGGATTCAAGATAGCTCCAGTCGGCTAACTCATACGTAGACATACCCTCAGTCCATTGTGTAGTCACTTTTTCACAATGGCCTTACACAATCATGTACACACATTTGTTACTGGGGCTTAGATGGACACTGACAATAACTGGTCCTGATTCTGATCTGCTACAGGGTGCAAATCCATTGAAGTCAATGGAGTTACTCCAGATTTACATCGCTGTAACTGAGCTCAGACTCTAACCCTCTGATTTTAAAGAAGCAGGTACTTTTGCAAGCTAGTGCACAGTGGATCACGAATCCTGAACAGCACCACAAGGAAACGAATGATGGACAAAAGGGTGGAGGCAGAAAAGACCCAATGACAGTTAAAGCAGCAAGAGAGAATGGAACCTCTGCGCACATTTACAGAACACAAAAGGAACAAGAAAAGCAAGAAAATGTAAAATATCAGCATAAGAGACTAGAAGAAATGAAGGCATGATATCCGGTGCAAAAAGAGACCTGCCACAGAGAGCTAGCCAGCCAGCCCAGAAACCTGCAGCGCTGTTGTTATTCGGTAATGTCAGTCCCACAAGCTCTGTTGCAAACGTTAGCTTCTTTGATCATTGCTTCCCTGCAGCTGCTCTTTACATGTCAGATGATTCTGTTCAATGCCTATGTGATCAGTGAGAACACAAGTCTCCGCACTGCCTCGGTGTCCTTTCTGTTCAGAAGGCAACAATCAAGGAGGGGTGAAGGGGCGGGGGGAAGTTTGCCTTGTTCTTCTTAATGAATCTTCCATCTCACTGCACATCTGCTGTGATACCTGGTAATTTAGCTACTCATGAAAACCTACATCCACAAAGAAAGAGTCGAGTTGAATTGTTACTACATTAGATGTCATTGTAGCTGCCACAGCTGGTGATGTCTGGGTCTGAGTGAGACACCTATCCAATCCGGCAAATACTTAGCACTGAGAGTAGTGCTTACCATGGTCAATACTCCCGATGTGCTCAGTTACTCTCAGAAGTACCTTGCATCGTGACAGGTTCAAGAACAGCAGCCATGTTAGTCTGTATCCGTAAAGAAAGCGAGGAATACTTGTAGCACCTTAGAGACTAACTAGTTTATTTCAGCATAAGCTTTCGTGGGCTATAGCTCACTTCATCGGATGCATCCGATCAACTGAGCTATAGCCCACGAAAGCTTATGCTGAAATAAACTAGTTAGTCTCTAAGGTGCTACAAGTATTCCTCGCTTTCTTCTCAGAAGTAAGCACTAACTCAGTTGTGTTTGCAGGGTTGGGCCTTAAAATACATGGGGCCTTGGTTTTCCTCTGACCTTCACCAGTATAAATCAGAAGTAATTCCACTGAATTCCATGGAGTTGCATGGGTTTAAAACCAGTTCAAACGAGAGAAGTGTTGGCCCTTCAACTTTGTCTACAGGAAGACCAAGAAGTTTCCCTTTTAGATGAAACCAGACAGAAACTGTGCATGAAAATGATGTAATTGAAGACTTTAGCAAACCTTCCAGAGCAGGTTTCAGAGTGAAAAATCGGGACATGGGGTGGATGGTAATAGGAGCTTATACAAGAAAAAGACCCCAAAACTGGGACTGTACCAAAAAAATCGGGACAGCTGGACACTCTATTCATTTACTCTGAGTAGAACAAGAGGCAGTAGGAGCAGGGATACCGTACACAGTGCAATAGCTGAACTATTTACTAATGGTTTATTACCGTATTATACAGTGCTATGGGTAAGCATGGGGCTTAACCACTTTGCCAGCATCCAAGCTTTCAAAATGAAATTACCC
The DNA here is from genome assembly GCA_032164245.1 of Sternotherus odoratus. Taxonomy (NCBI): domain Eukaryota; kingdom Metazoa; phylum Chordata; order Testudines; family Kinosternidae; genus Sternotherus; species Sternotherus odoratus. The sequence goes on from JAVMKO010000018.1 coordinate 2,217,404, forward strand.
AGCTAGAACAACCGATGTTGAGAACCGTGGAAACTCTCACATCAGCCCATTCTGCCGTGCCACGGAGGTCCTTGTGTGTCCCAGTTTCTGCTCTAGTGTCACGCTCATCCCTAAAAGCACAAGTTTCAATTTAAAAATAAAAACATCTTTAAAGGCCGCTGAAACTGCTGACTGCTGGTTGTGCCTGGCTTCTGGAGGAGTTTTATAGTTCGGCTCTATGTAATAGAAAATGAAAACAAGCTAAAAAGATGGATAAAAACAAAGAACCTAAGACACTAAGAGCAATCCCCAGGGGAATGGCTCTTACCCCTTCCACAACATTCCTTTAGTGTAAAAGCAAGTTCTTTTTCTTTTTCTTCTTCTTTTTTTCCTTTTTGTGGAGAATAGAAATTCTCTTTGCCCCAGCCATCTTATTACACACAGAGAAGAAGATCACAGCCTCGTCTTGGCTGCATGCAGACTTTTGACTGAGGCAATAATGGTTACAGGAACAGCAGGGGTGAACTTCTGCAAGATAAAGGTGAACGTGAATCATCGGAGGCATTATTTTTTGTAAGGAGCGTGTTTGTGGGCAAAGATTTTGTTTCCTTTGTGGGCACAGAGGCTGTCAAGTCTAATTGCTAGTCAGATATTAGATTGAGCTGCAATTTGTTTAAAAAAAAGACTTTTGCAAGAAATATAAAACATTTCAAATAATTCTCTGCAAAGGGAAGTCCAGAGTCTCAACCCAGCAGACTGGTGATGATGATGAGGGGTTACTCCTTCCTTGGTGCTTTATTTCAAGCTTTACAGTTTATTCAATCTCGTTATTGCTTAATCTCCTCAAGGCACATATGCAGCCTGACCTCAGCTTCTTGTAGGCATTCCTGTAGGAAAGGGTAGGGCTTGCAGGCCACCATTCCTTGCTTTCCATTGCTTCACATTTCTGTGCCTGACACTCCTTTACCTCTACTCCCCCCACATGGGGATACATAGCACACATCGCACCACTGGGACACACTGCACCATGGGGACACCACACTGCACCACAAGAATACCCTGCACCAGGGGGACACACTGCACCACATCATACCACAGGGACACATGGCACCGGAAGCACGTGTACCACAGGGACACACTGCACCATGGGGTCACATTGCACACATTAGTTCTATGAACTCATGCTGATGTCACGGTGACTTTAATAGCCATCTGGCTCTCGATTTCAGAAAATGAAGGCAGCAGTGAAGGTGATTTAGCACAGCATAGTGACACACACGCGCTCTTCAGAGATTCCCAACGTGGCACCCCAACTGGCCAAGTGAAAGTGGCCAACAAGACAGAGGCAGATGTCTGATGACACTGCTGAAGAAGCAGGAAATCATTATTCATTCATTTCCTGTTTGCTTCCATGGCATTAATCACTGCAGTTTCATTGGGTACTGAAGTGGATGTTCTAATCCATGTCAATTTAGCATTAATTAACACTCCATTATTTAAAGCCTTGTTTGAGGAAGAGGAGAAGGTGACATCATAACACAAGGTCTTGTGTCATTTTAGGAACTAATTATATGGAGGCAAACATTACACCTGGAAAAGGTGACATTGCTAATACCTGAACACATGGTGCACCAAGCCTTCTACAGCATGCAGGGTCAAGTATAGGGGCCTTAGTACTAAACTAGGCATTGTGAGTTCTAGTCATACTATTTATCCTAAATAACAGACATTAAAATAGCAAAACATACAGGTCTGACTATTTGCTCTTAACCTACCCAGACCTGTCTTGCTTCCTGAATGGTGATCACCCAGTCCTTGTAATTCTTGTGTGTCAGAGTTTCAAACATAATTACTCAGCTAATCGGCCATTCACATCTCTTATTTATAGAGCTATAGAACAATGCTTGAGAATTTATCATAGCAATATGCTGCTTAAAACCTACTGCTGCCATAGAAATGTATGTTTTGCTAAAGTGTCCTATAGATGGGAGTGAATGATTGCCAAGAGATTGTGGTTAAATTCCATAAAACCGTGTTTTTATTAGAGTACGATAAAAAAGACTAGAAAGTAGCTGTGTTTAGGTTCTGGGTCACACATCTTGAATTTTATACCATGAAAGCTTTATACACTCCAATTCTCACTTTGGGCCTAAAACTGCCCCCTTCCAGTCTGGGAGCTGCACCACTGGCTTTAATGTGTAAGATCAAATCCTCAGTTCTCTTCATATATACAGTGTCTCAGCCCTCCACTCACACACACACACATAACCCCCCTTCTTTCTTCTCTCACTCCCTCTGTGCACTCCCTCTGTCACACACACAGCTACATCTGCACAAGCTCCCTCATGCGCTCCTTTCTGGGGCACACTCACATACGTTCACTCGCTCCTTCAGCTCACAAATACAGGCTCGCACACACCATTCCAGCACAAACCTGATTCCTTTGGCAAGAGACTCTTTACTACTGACAGACAGGGCCAGATTCTGAGCTTTGTAAATCAGATTTTATAGAGCCATTACTCAGGCAAAACTCCCTTGGAGTTTGATCGGGATTTCACTAGATTAAAGGCTGAGAAAAGTTTCAGTGTTTAGCCCTGCTGCCCAGCTTTGACACATACAATACACTGACAGCATTTTGTACTGCGGGCAGGTAAAAACATTCCCAGAGGTGAATTCAATCCAAACCCCTTTTCTGTCTGTGCACCACACTTCTCTTGCTGGTTGTGTACGGAGCCTCCTTCTTCATTACAGAAACACAGAAACATTTTGTGATACTCGCAGGCAAGGGCTCCAAACAACACTAAGAAATGGCATTTATATCCTAAAGCAGCAAGCACAAATTCTCATGCTGTATGGTGTGAAAAGAGCAATGTATTTCTAATTGTTGGTGGTATTACTCATCAGAATGTACTAGGTACCAGTAGCTATTATAAGAAAGAATACAATGCAATTGTCGATGCAATAACATTTCCATAAAATTACAGCTTGCGAGAAAGGCCTTCAGAGCATGGGTTTTTTAAAAAAGTCACACGTTAGTTGACTTGAAATACAATTCCTCCCTTTGTTATTTATAAGTCACAATTCTTCAGAGATGGCGCTTTTCAGATTAAAATTGAAAACGAACATTTCTATGAACAGTGTCAAATGCTTTATGCCCAGAGAGCGTTGGGGTGCTTTTTTAACCGAAGTTTAATGTCTTCATGACAACTAGCAAAGAAGGGGTGGGTGCTGCATTGCTCACCGAGATCTGCAAATGGACTTTGTGGCTTTTATCCTTTAACTTCAATTCAGTACAACCCAGCAGCTATTACCAATTATCAGAGAGGAAAGATGGTCCAGGCATTAGGATCCTGAGTATAATTTCCTGCTGTTCTAATTTCCTATGGGCAGTTGAGCAAGTCACTTTGGTCCAGATCCTCAAAGATATTTAGGTGTCTAACCACCACTGATCTGAATGGAAGTTAGGAGCCTAAATACCTTTGAGGATTAGGGCCTTGGTCTCTCTGTGCCTCAGTTCCCCATCTGTAAAATGGGGATAATAGCACTGCCCTGCTTCACAGTGGTGTTGTAAGAATAAACATATTAGACGACAAGGCACTCGGGCACTGCAGTGATGGGAGCCAGCTAAATACCCAAGATCAATAGATGTTCAGGTGTCCACACAACATGTCTGCGGGGTCCCATGCAGTGTAGATACAGCCATGTCAGTCCCCGGATACTGAAGAGACAAGGTGGGACAGGCAATATCTTTTATTGGACCAACTTCTGGGGGATGAGAGGGGCAAGCTTTCTGTGCTCTCTCCCCAACCAAAGTTGGCCCCAATAAAAGATATTGCCTCCCCCCGGATCCCAGCAGCACCAAGAACAGAATCAAAGCTGGCAATCTGAGCTGAGAGCCAAGGGCAGAAAAGTCTGTGCAGACCTAGTGCCATTCTGACCCCCCTATGGGGGGTTCTCCTGACACCGTCAGAGGCACAGCAGGGCAGGGTGTATAGTCTTGCCTGTGCCCTGGTGACTCCAGACCTTCCACTAGCCCTAGACTTCACAAAACAACTTACAATAAAAAATGATGTAACAGCCATGGGCAATGGAAGGAGAAGGAGTATCAGGGGCCAGGTTCTGCTCTGATACACCAGAGTAAATCCAGAGGAATCAACGGAGTAGCTCCAGTTTAAACCCCTATGGATGAAAAGGATTTAGTACCTGATGTATAGACCCTTCCAGCAGCTGGCCTGCCAGGGGGTTAACTCCCTGAAAAGCAGATCTCGCTCAGGTGCTTGCCCTCTCTTCATTGACTCAGAGAGCCCAACCTGGGCGGGGCGGGGCTGGGCTCAGTGGAAGTGGAATATGCTATCTGCAGAGGTTATAAGAGAAGCAAGCTCAGAAGCCTTTTTCTCTAGCTATTCGCTGGGCTGGGAGGGGGAGTAACAGTGTTTTCTTAATGCAGCTGAACTCTGATCTCACAGGCTGTTTCTTCCCTTTCTCCCCACTTGAGCTGTTGCAGGCAATGATAAGATTTGAGGTCTCACTCTGGTAGAAGCCATTATCTCTATACTAGCTGGCTCTGTTTCTTTTAAATTTCTTCATTGCCTGGGATCATGCTTATTTCAGGCACAATTGTGCATCCATCTCCAGCAAGCCTGGTTGCTCTCCCTCTTATTGTTGTTGCTTGGCATCAGAAATGCTGCATCATTGAGCACTGATGGAAGGAAATGTTAAGGAAATTAATCTCCAATTTATCCTAATTCCCTGTGTTTGGGGTTCTCCGCTGATGTCTTCATCCCACCTTTGGATATCATGAGGCTGAAAGGGCTGGCTGGGCAAGGAACTTAACTTCCCTTTTGCCATATGCTCTCTGCTCCTTATTGTTACTCACACACCCTGAAACTTTTAATCAGCATTATCAATTCAGCAAGTATCTAGCCTGACCCAGCACCTGAGATCATTAACATCTACTGGGAAATCACGGGCAAACCAACCACTATCTTCTGCTCCATCCTGCCAGCTCTGAAATGTTCTCATTGGAGGAAAGGGGCCTTCCAGATGAAATATTAGTCTTCAAAACTTGGAAGAAAAGATGTTTCCTTCCTGCTTGGTTTAGATGACTTTCCAGACCTAAGATGAACATTAATGTGTATGACACAGTGCAACAACAGACCGTGCTCTCTTTAGGTTTCTCTTTAAGTCATCTTTGAAAGAGAAGAATGGAAGGACTGAGGCTCTCCTGAAACTGCAGGATGTCTATTATTTGGAGTATTAAGGGATGTTCCCAGGGTGTTTTCTGGAGACCAGGTTCCCTGGAGTTAGAAGGGGGAACAGCCAGAACATTGAAGCAAGGTAGCAGATGTTGGTGCAGGACCCAGCTGATTGCTTGTGGGGGGATGGGACTCGGAGGTTTAATTTAGGATTAAAACTAAGGAGTTGAGGGGAAGATATAGGTTCATCTAGACCTGTCTCTGACAGTGGCCAGTACCATATGCTTCAGAATAAGAGGCGAGAAACACCGCAGGAGGCAGATATGGGATAATCTCCCCCTGGGAGGTCTCATGCTAATCCCTAACAGCCACAGTTATGAAGCGTGAGGTGACAAGAGTCCATGCCAGGAGTAATGGAAGCAGGAGTCTGTATGGAAGGCCCCACAGTTTTGCTAGCAGGGTCCGAGACGTCATGCTCCTAGGCCCCCTCCATCTTAACTCCTTCCTCGGTGTTCCAGGGGAAGCTGATGAAGATCTCAAGCTCCTCACGCCTGCTTTGCAGTTAGCAAGTTCAACCCTATGCCATGTGAGCCACTGTGCCCAAGTACTATGGTGTCTGGGCGCGTTGGAAACCCCTTGAGAGACGGATGAGATTAAATTAAATAGCATGATTCTTCACTGTTCAATATTCCATCCCATTTTATACCCCAATACACCCACAGATCCCTGTCTTCCGTGTTTTCTTCATTCCCAGTAATGTGGGACCCTGTTAGGCCAAAGAATCCCAATGGAGAAAGAACCCCAAAAGAGTCCTTTCCTTTAAAGGGCACTATGCACCTGGCTCTTACACTGTGTATGTTTCAGAAATGTTGGCTTGTTCTCTTGTGTAACTGCAACCAGCGCTGCTAATATAAATTGTGTTTTCTTCCATATCACTCATTTTCACTCGTTTACCTAATTAACCTCATCAGAAAGGATCTGCTTCCTAATACTCCTGTGCACCATAAAGAAACTGAGACATTTATGTTGTTGGGTCAGAGCTGAACTGCAAAGGGTCTGCTTGAAAATATTTACTCCTAGAGGGCCTATAATACTAAAACCACAAAGTTCTTTCCCTGTATTATTTAATGAAAATACTTCCCAGAATTATTGAATACATGCTGCAGGAAGAATTTCTATGATTTTCTAGTTAATGATCTTATCTATCGATCTGTCTTAGGGTTTTACAGTGCCACCCATCACCATAGTGTCTGAGCACATATCTCTTAATAGCTATGTACTAACCAGCTTAAAGCCATTCCAAGAAAATGCTGGAAGGCAGGTTTTAATGCAGAATTGACTAGTGCAGATGCTGAGACCAGAGAAGAAATTGATAAAAGCTGGAAAGTCGTAGAGATTCAATGCCAGGCAAAATATCAATTCAGAAAGAATCTCCCTAAAACTAAAATTAATGTTGAAGGATAAAGGTGGGTAAATCTCCCACAGTTACGTTTAGGCAACAGCGATTAAATCTCTCAGCAGGCCAAATTCCATCGACATCTTTCAGAGTGAAATTAAATTAAGTGCATCTCTCTCGTAAGAAATTATGTCAGTTGTAACCATCAAGCTCTAGAGCAGAGGTCAAAATAAAATGAGAATGAAAAGAAATAATGCATTCCTGTTCTGACTCTTTCTTTAAAGAGACAGTTGGGATCAGAAGCTGGTCTTATAGCTCTAACTGTTAAACACTTGTTCTATTTCCAAGTGACTTTCGTGCAGCAGCCAGGTGCTCATTGGGCACCCAAAACCACTAGTCACTTTTGGAAATCTCGGCCATGATCTCTCTGTGCCTCAGTGTCACCACCCATAAAATGGGAGATGTTCCTCTCTGGGACTATTTAGCATGCAGAATTGGATGTTTAAGCCAGGTTCCAGCTTTGGCAAGTCCAAAGGAAAAACAAGAAAAAAAAAACCCTCCCCCATTCCCACCACATTCTCACTAGGCTTCTTTAGTGTCTCTTTTAGGAACGGAAGCAGACAGTTTAAGGACCCAAGAGGTGTTTGCCAAGCTGGGACTTGAAGATATTGAGGGGTCTGAATTCCACCTCCTATCTTAGGATCCATTCCCTGGGTTGGTCCTAGACCATACGGTTTGTTTGGCGGAAGAGGGGGAAGCAGAAGGAGTTCTTTCCATAGTATCCAAACAGGACTAGTTTTGATTTACTGAAAACCGTTTCTCATCACTCCTAGCTCATTAGAGTAATGCTTTCCTCCGTTCTGTGTGGTGTCTGCACACTTAGAATCACGTCTTCCATTTTTCCAGGCTGTGCATATTTAATTCCCTTAATCTTTCCTCCTATTAGCTATATTTAAAGGTGTAAGCATATTTTCATAATGAATCTCAGACATGCCCGGAGCGGCCACATATACCCTACAAAGCTGCTGAGTGAGGCAGCTCCGCTCATGTCTCTACACTGCTCCTATACATACGTAAACGGCACTGGGTAACAATGAGGCCTCTTGGGCCAGACTTCAAACAGAAAAATGGAGATCAGGCATCCAGTCGGCTTCCAGAGGTAATCTTTACAGCAGTGCAGACTCCGCTTGCACGTTACCCTTTGGAGAAAATTTAGCAATGACTTATTTTAAACATATGACTGTTATATAAGGCAAACTGAAGCAGTGCTGTGCGAAAGCTCAGAGCAGACAGGCAGTCAATTGATCATTCTAACACTGCATTTATCCATACAACAATCCAAGGTATCATTGTTATGGATACGGATGTGGCACGGTGCTCTCTTCCAAAAGACGGCTTGAGGAACTCTAGGCATCAGTGGATTAGTGTGTAAGCGAACGGTGGACTGGCACGTCGCCTTCCTAGGGCCAGCAAGGGTATTTTCGGACAGCACTCAGGCATGTCCAACACAGAAATCATTGCTGCTCCATAGTTCAAGCACAGGAGAGAAATGCAAGCTGGACCCCTCCCTGGAGAACATGAGGTATAATCTCTAGGAAGCTACTAGGTGCTCTCAGCCGAGGGAACAGGTGCTCCAGAATAAAAGCCACCAAAGCATCTGCAGGATGAGGTGCCGGCTCAGTGACTCAGCCGGCTTCCCAGCTATCACTCTGTTGAATACACACAATAAAAGGCAATACTGTGATGATTCCAATATTATTACAACAATTATTCATACCATCGGGAAGAGGGGTGTTAATATCAGCACATCTCCCTTTTTCTCATCTGTGAAATTGCTGCCTGTTACAAGGTATGAACTGCTGCATAAAAGTGCAGTTTATTCAAGTATTATTGTCGCTGATAACTATCATACTCGCTGACACTAGATGAATTTCTGTGGCAATCAATTCATCCAGCAACAGCTTGCTGGGACTCAGACATGGCATGGATTTACTAGAAGTGAAAACCTCTTTAGTGGAAACCATTAACTCCCACTCTTTGGTATTCACACTCGCACTGAGAATGCAAGGTTCACATCTTCCATGGTTGGCTGAATCTATGTGAACTTGATGAAAGAAATGCACATTCACTTTTTGTTTCAGCACTAACTACAGGGCCCATAAAGTCATCTCAAGGCAAATATGCCAGGTTATATGCTTTTAGTGACTCGTTTTACACAAAGGGAAGTTGCAAGCAACATGTTCATTTTTACCACCAATACGTTTTGATCTGAAAATGCTGTCAAGACTATGCAATAGTGTTTAAAATTTCCAATTTCTACCTAAAGAAGGAATGTTCGCAGCTACAGCTCAAAGAAAAAAGAGCTAATATGTGAAACTCCAATTTTGTTGGGTTTATACATACATAGCTGCAGGCAGTTTAGCATGGGACAATCACTTTTCTGGGCAAGGTACTACAGCTCGGGTCTCTGAGTGGGATGGGATGTGTCAGGGTAGTGGCAGGGCTGGTCCGGATAATAACTATCATGGAAGCTCTCAGTGGCTGGGGAGAAATTAGAAAATTGTTCAAAGAGGTCGGGTCTCTCAAGGATCACTCACTCTCTCTGCCCAGAAGAATTTTGGCAGTTCCCATTTAAAGAAATGAAGACACTAGAACTGAAGATAAACTGGAGTTAAGAATCTAGGAGTTAGCCTTGTTCCTACTTGCTTTTGGAGCACAACTTGTCTCCAACCTGACAACCGGGGCTACAGATTCTGCCCTTGGAGCAGGAGAGATCAGTTTCATTTGGGGGACCAGAGAAACATCCCTCTCAGACATTGGGGCACAGACAGTGCTGGGGTGAACTGGGAGCTGGAAGGGTCTTTTGCTTTTTTTGCTATTGCTTCCTTAGTGGCTTTTCAAAAAAAATGAGAAAATTACAGGGAAAAGACAGAAATAAAGCCAGAATGTAATTAGAGTGGAAGCAGAAGCTGGCGAGAAAGGCTACAGCAGCAAAAAAAAGGTTAGGAGTAAAGTTATTGTTATCTCTTATTAAAAATAAAACAGAGGCAGAGAAAGAAAGCTGATAAGGCCGAGTGGGGAGGACAGTCCGAGGAGATGGAAATATGTGTGGAACTCCAGAGGAATAACAAAGGAATCTCTATACAGATCAGGAGAGAGAAGTGATAGCCATGGCTTTCGTGGTCATAGTTTAAGGCTTAAGCACTAAAGAGCAGAGGTCTGTGATTTTTCCATGAGTATTGTGTTCTTCAAGCTCCAGCCTGACACCACAACCCTGCCTACTTCACTGTTGCCTTCACCTTCTAGTCAATTCAAGCTGGAAGAAGTAATGAAAAATATCTTTCATACTTGACCTAGCAGTAATTCCAGAGGGTCGTTGTGAACACAATTTTCGTACTACAGACGAATTAAAAACCTCATCCTTGCTGCTGAACAATAGATGTAGGGAGGAGATGGACTTCTGGGAAGAGGGCAGTGGATGCAGTCAAAGGAGCACGATACATTTATTGGGCCCCTGGCTCTTGAATTAATCACGTGGCTATCACCACCCCATACACGGTGGGTGGCTGTGTATATTATAGTCTCACAGTAAGAAGATCTGGGAAAATAAAATATATAAAAATTAACAATAAAACCTCTCCACACTCCAGATCTTAAGCAAGAGCTTGATTAGGTCAGTGGACAGTTCTCTCTCTTAGGGCTGGTCCCAAACCAGTGAAGTTGGGGATTTGATTTAGTTGGGGTTTGGTCCTGCTTTGAGCCGGGGGTTGGACTAGATGACCTCCAGAGGTCCCTTCCAACCCTGATATTCTAATATTCTATGATTCTATGAAGTCAGTGGGAAAGCCCTCATTAGCATCAAAGGGCTTTGGATCAGGTGCTTCAGGTCTCTGATATCCTAAACACAGCTCCCTCAAAATTCAGTCCACACTGCCTACTCTGCTGGCCTCTCCAGGCTCAAGGTTCACCACCAACAACAACAAAAAAGCCCTGTCCCTAATAAGACCAGGTCTGTGCCACAGACACACAGCGACTAAGTGATGGAAAAGAACTCTTGTCTCATGTTGTCAATGCCCCTGCTAGGTTAGAATGGCTTACTACTTTCATCTCAACCTGTCCATTTCAGCAGCCTCACAGCGCCACCCCAACCCCAGTTTTCAATTGCAGGGTGACAGCTGCGTAGCACCATTTTATAAGTAGTTTATATTGGTGCTATACAGCAAAGCAAAAGGCAGCAAACTGGAATGAGCAGAGAAGTCTGTCCCGCAGACACCTGGACCCACAGCTCCCTACAGTAAGAGACTGGAAGAGGCTATATGACTGTCCCACCAGGAAAATAAAAACATCACATTAATAACATCCTTCCAAACAGCAGACACAGCTCATTTTTGTGACTTAGGAGTAAAGTTATTATTATCTCTTATTAAAAATAAAACAGAGGCAGAGAGAGAAAGCCAATAAGGCCAAGCGGGGGCTACAAATGGGGACTACCTTACCCATTCGATCAAAATCATAATACAATCCTCTTTAATTTCACTTAGGCATTTCTTGCTGTGAATCATAAAGCAATGTATTATTCTTCACTGCTGATTTTTTCTATATTGTCCCTTTACTTTCACTGTGTTTTAATGGGGTTAAATTTAAAGAAAAATAATGATTCTTTTCATTTTTCAAATATCAGCACAAAGAATTATGTTTTTGCTTCCTATATGCAGCATCATAGTAAGACTTCAGCCAGATGACTTCGCAGCAGTAATAAAAATGTGTTACATAACACTTAGATTCTGTTCCCCTTGAGTTGTAGCTCTTGATTAATCTACAACTTGCACCCATCTGTCTGTCTGTCAATTTACCTACTTTCCTACCAGAAGTAATCATGATACCCTTCACTGTACTAAAAAAACACCTAGAAGAATTGTGAGTTTTCTGATTCAGGAGGTCATAGAAAACAAGAGGCAGAAGGCGAAGCATTGAGAAAATTAGACACTAAATTTGAGAGGGGATCAGTGAGATTGAATGAGCATTTCCATTTAGTCTGGAACAAAGACTAGCTAGCATCTGTATGAGTATTTCTCTGAAAGTAGACAAGCTGCCTAGATTCACACTCAACTCAATACCCAACCTCATAGCTGCTTTTCTTCCCCTTCGTGAAAGCACAGGCTGTGTGAGAAGGCCCTTATTTAGTACAGTTCAGTGAAACAGATTTGCTAAATGTTACCAAATATGTTCATTGGAATGTTCACAGCAACACTGCACCTTATGTCCTTCCATAGTGACAGGAAAACTCCTACATAGTCCTGCATCAGGTTGATACTATCTTGATGCAATAAACCAACTGATGTCTACTCTCAGACAGAAACTTCCTGGAGTATTTTACAAGATTGGCATTATCAAGAGTGTACTATTAACCACTACTCTCAGACTTGTACATATATCAGTCTGAGAATAATGGTTAATGCACACACACACACACACACACACACACACACACACACACAACCCCCAAACAGACACGATTGAGTCACATAGCTTTGCAATGAATCTCTATAATCATTCACTGGGTTTGGAGAGATTTTAGCAGAGGTGGGAGAGTGCTTATAAAATCTGGTTCCTTTTCCTTTCTTTCGCTGTCCAAAGCAAGAGTCTAGTGCATCCCAGTGGAGAGACATAAGAAAAACACATTTGCTTTCACAATTTCTCCCCATTGCTCTACAGAGAGTATCAAAACGTTCAATCTCCAAGGAACACAAATACTTGCACACAGAAGTTAAACCTTCAATACAGCTGGTACCACTTATCCCTAGCATGTCTGATGTTCATCAGCACTTGTAATTTATATCTGTATAAATCTGTATATATATCTGTGTGTGTAAATACTGCATACCTATCTGCAGAAATCCTTTTATCAGACTAATACCCGAATCCCAATGACTTATTTCAACCTAACACTTTAGAGGCAAGAGAAAGAATTGCTTTCTTCTTCCCTTCTTAAAAGATGATGAACAAGGAGATACTTACATGCTAGTTATTTTATTATACAGATCTACTCATCCACTGTTTCCTTCTAGTTAAACATGCAAATACAAAAATATATCCAACAAAGATATCTGTGTATATACTTCCATGTGTACGAACAGACTGTTGCACCCACGTTTGTACACCCTAAGCAGTATATTCCCATATACCGTGAATATGCGGTTATTTACAAACAGATAGTTACATAGCCACACGCATTAACCAAGTGCCGTTTTTCAGTCAGCATCACTGCAGCCATCAGCATGTTGATAAAACCTCTGTGCACTGTTTTGATACATCTAGGTATAGGTGTACTTTTGTAATGACATCCTCACGGGCTTGCAGAGGGTATTTTCTTGGTGCGTGGACTGCGCCTACGTAGAACTCTACAATGACAGGGATGCAATACAGGAATTCCACATCCCATTGCGTTTTCATACCCAATCGCTCGGGCTAGGAATCCGGTCCCACTAAAGTTCCCAGGTTAGGGCAAACCAGATCAACCCCTCGGCTGAACAGGAACTACGGACCATGGTTGGCAGTGCCGGGTCTGATCCGTCACTCAACCGGACTCCCCAGCACGCTGCCCTACAGATGTTAGTGAGCCTGGGGGAAACTCCCCGGAGGCAGCGAAAGGTCATTTCATCCGGTGCCATCCGGGACCCCAGCTCCCCAAACTCCCGAGACTCGGAAATCCCCGGCGGTGGGCAGCGCCCGGAGCCTCTTACCTGACTGCTAAGCCCCGTTGTATCCACATGGTCACGTCTCAGGTATCCGGGGCTCAGAGCGTCGCCTCCCCAGCCATGCGAGCCGCCCCGCGGGGACCCGACCGGTTCGCGGAGCCGAGCGAGCGGAGCTCTCCGCCTGCCGCTCAGCGCATCCCGGCAGGGAGAGGTGGGCGCCGGGGGGTCTGGAGGGGGCCCCCCCGCTGGGGGGGGAGGGACAGGGGGGTCTCCTGCCCGGGGTGTCCCCCCCTCCCCGTCAGGGCGCTGTCCGGAGTGCTGGAGCCCCGCGCTGCCCCCGCCCGGCACCAGCCAGCCCCATGTGCAGCCGAGCCCGGCGCTGCCAGCCGGCGGACAGACTCGCGCGCTGCCTAGCCCATGGGGGGGGGGGGGGGGGGGCGGGCTCGCCGGGCGGGGCTCGCCGGGGCGGGAGGGGCTCAGCCCAGCAGCCGGCGACGACTCGGTGCAGCCCCGCGCGCTCCCCCGGCCGCTCTGCGCCGCCCGGGCAGCGGGTCCCAAGCCCGCCTGGGCCAGCCCCGGCTCGCCCCCTCCCCTCCCTCCCCCCCGCGCGAGGATGCTGAACCCCGTTAGCAGCAGGACCCCCCCTTCCGTCCCCACGGACACCCACTCGGGGGCGGGGCGGGCTCAGGCTGCGCGAGGGTCCGCGCCGCTCCGCCTCGGGGTCTGCCGGGGGGGGGGGTGTGTGAGGACTGGCGGGGCCATGGGGGTGCAGTGGATGGGGGGCGTAGCGGGGGGGGGGGAAGGAGATTGCAGCGCATCGAGGGGGGTTGCACTACTAGGGGTGCATAGGGGGGTTACAGGGCACCAGGGGGTTGCACTGCATGGGAGCGAGGGGATTGCGGCGCATCTGGGGGGTTGCACTGCAAGGGCTGCATAGGGGATTGCAGCGGGGTTTCTCCGCATGGGTTGCATAGGGAATTGCGGTGGGGCTGCACTGCACGGGTTGCATGGGAGATTGCAGCGGGTTACACTGCACGGGTTGCATGGGAGATTGCAGTGGGGTTGCACTGCATGGTGATTGCAGCGGTGTTACACTGCATGAGTTGCATGCGGGATTGCAGTGTTTTTACACTGCATGGGTTACGTAGGGGATTGCAGTTCATATGGGGGGAATTGCAGGGCATGGGGGTTATGCTGTGTGGGGTTACAAGGCAGGGCGGGGGCGGGGGGGGGGGTGATTGCACTGCCTGGCCGTTTATCCCGAGGTCTGTGCCGTCACCGGCTCCTTTCAATCACCCTCCATTTAGTCTTTCAGGAGCTAGTGAGGGCTGGGATTGGAGCGCGTGATAGCGTTTCCATGGCAACTGGGAGGCTTGTGGAGGAGTGGAAGTTTCCCACCTGGTCCCAGTGCAGCAGGGAGATGGAGGGGCTGGTTAGGAGTGAGGTGGGGTTCGAGGTGGGGGGAGCAATGGGGGGGCAGAAGGACTGCCTGGGCAATGTGCTGGGGCTGCATGATTGGGAAGGGGCAGAGGGATGGGTGCAGGTGGGAGTCACCCTTGCAGACACATGCTCACACTTAATTTGAACATAAGTTAGCTGCTGCACAGGCACACTCGGCACTGGTTGCACTGGAAGGGTCATTACGGATCCTTGTCCTCCAGGGCAGGAGCTGGGCTGGGAAGGGGTGTTTCTGCCCCTATCTAACATTGCACGGTGGGCCAGGCGTTTTACTGGACAGAGGGTTTGCACTGCTGGGTGAGGCCCCTGGTCCACTCAGGCTCCAGCAGTGGCCCATGCGTGATGCTTCAGAGGAGGATAAGCAGTGTCATTATTGTAGGACTTGTGTCTTGGCTGCTTTGGCAATTACAGGACATTTGATTGCCCTCGTCCTAGCTGTGTACCTGGGAATGACATTTCGGGTCATAAAAGCCCTGCAATCTGCAGCCACGCTAATTTCCGCGATCTCCTTTTGTGAATTCCGTAGGTTGGTAGGCACTATTATGGTTTCATTTGCCCCCACTGGAAGCATGATCAAAGGTAGGACAGGATTACTGGACTGGCAACAATGGACTAATGTGGTACATTCCAGTTTTGAAAATGGCTTCTCCGATAATCCAGAGATCATTAAGCAGTGGCACGTCTGGTCTAGTACTTCACTGGAGTTATATTCAGTCCCTTTTACCTCTAGGGCCGTGAAATATTCCCCACTTCTGGTGAGGGTGAAGCAACTCCCTAGTGAAAGCAATAGCACAGACCAACAGCAAGTGTTTTAACCACCATGTTTTGCATACCTGTTCAAAGCAGGTTGAGCCAATGGTGGTTAAAATGCTGGCACCGTCTTGTGTTTGGAGGGGGAAGGGGAGAATGCACTGCTGTCAGCAGACCCGGGGAATGTTTCAGAAGAAAGGCTAGATTCAAATTCTGTGTGTTTTACTAAACAACTCCCCTGCCCATGGATTCGGGCAATGTGGGTTCATTGTGCCAGGTGGGATGGTTTCCCCTTCGCTTCTATTTGCCTGTCACTGTGTCCGTCACTGTAACATCAAGATCCTGCTTTCTGAGAAGTGCCATTTTGGCTGAAACACTTGTGAACCGATACTTTATTTAGTACTTCACTGAAAGAAGCTGCACTGTATGGCACATAACTGTCTGCAGTTTCCATGCCCTGCACTCAAGTTTATGTATTTATTTAATTATAGATAAGCTGCCATAATGTTGATTTTTAACTCCCTAGACGGCACAGATCTCGAGATAAACTGCCACGCAGTGCAATCACCCTCCCCATGCCCTGCCTTGTAATCCCACACAGCATAACCCCCGCGCCCTGCATTTCCCTCCATCTGAACTGCAATCCCCTGTGCAATCCATGCAGTGCAAACTCACTGCAATTCCCTACGCACCCCATGCAGTGGGTGTCTAGTCAGAGGGTGTCTCCCCAAAATGAAATGCAGTGGGGTTGAAGTTACGTTCTGGTTTAGTGCATGGGAAGTGGATACATTTTTTAATTTGTGCTTTGAAAGTACAATACTGAAGACCAAGATATGCTGGCAGCTTGTAGGGGAGGAGCAGCAGACTGCCTTACTTATGTTCCTTCCTCATTTAATTCAATGCACTCAGAGCACGGTTGGGTTGTGGGAGGGGAGATGTTCTGCACAAGGCTTCGCAGCTTGAGTGGTGTCATATGTGCAAATACCAGTGGAGTCTGTAGGCTACAACTTACACCAAAGCTGGCCGCACAAGCACAAAGAGACTGGGGGTGAAAGAGAGACAAACGAACAACCTTTTTTTTTTTGCCAAATCTTGATTTTCAAAATCTGAACCTGTGTGTTTGATGATGCAGCAGAGGTGCCAAGCAAATGTCACTCATTTGCCGCTCAGAGCCACTCCAAAGAGTCCTTCTGTTCTTTCAGTCTGACAGAACAGAGCCTAGCAACTCTGCTACAGCTGCAGGAAGCAGTTCCGCTCCAAGAAGGGGCGTTGATATGAGCAGAAGGATATTTCCAGCGAAACAGGCTTTGGCCTTGTCTGCATAGGGACACTCAGGAAAATTCAGCTGAATTCACCAAAGCAGTGAACGTAAAATGGATTAAACCACTTTACAGCCATGTGTGGTCACTCATTTGGAATTAAAGTGGCTTTGATTCACTTTGGCCACTTTAATTCTGAATGAGAGTGTCTGTTCTGGAGTCTAACCGAATTATCATATTGCCTAGGAGCCCCCGTCCTGGACTTTGACCTCAGTGTGCTGGGTGATGCACAAACACAGAACAGAAAGAATTAGAAAAGGACTAAATGGCAAGATGAAATCTGCAACGTCACTGAGAAGATGTCATACAAAGAAGTGTCATGTAGCAAACATTTTTTCGGAAGGAGGAGAGGTTACTTTAGGGGGAAGAAAACCAGTTCAGATAGAAGGATTAATCTTCATCCATAGTCCAAAGTGAACTGAATTTAAATGTTACCTTGCATTTGAAAAAGTCCAGTGAAGTTTTATTATCTTTACTACAATTAATAAATGTCTTGCACTAACATGGGCTAACCCATAAGCTTTACTGTTACAATACCCCTCTAATCCCCAGATCTGAAAGTGCTTTATAAGCATCCCCATTTTTCAGATGGGGAAACTAAGACACAGAGAGGGATTATGACTTGCTTGCAGTTATAAAGTGAATCAGTGGCAGAGCTGGAAGCTAAGAGACCTGGCTCCTGACATCTTGCTCTGACCACCTGACCACATTCCTACCAAAACCCACAGTGCCTCTGCATTTGCTAGTTCCATCCATGACCAAAATCCACCCACACATGGCGCAGGATGCTCTCAGGGGAGGGCTCACGGCTTTGGAAATCATTCCCTGGCCCTGCTCCCTTGGCCTGAAAGAAAAAGATGAAATAGGACGAGACTTGCCATAAAATTGCGAGAGCTGGCAACAGTCATGTAAGGATGAAGGGAAATGTCTGACCCGTCAGGGTCAATGAAAGGGGAGGACAAGTGGGCAGGGAAGGTGAAATCCATCACTGATCACGGAGGGTAAGGCTGAGGTCTGCAGCACTGTCTTCTTCACCCTCCAGAGGTACTCCTGGGCCTCTCAGCCAACCCAGGGCCTGGTAGAGTGATCACAACCCCTTCACGTCACTTGTGCTTGGAAACCGCTAACTCCAAGTGAATTTGAGACCTGTGTTCCCCATAATCATAGAGCGTGAGTGCTCTCTCCCACTCTGCCCACTCCCTACACGGGAGACCCTTTCCATAGCATGCACGTACAGCTGCTCCCCACACTGTCCTGTCCTGCAGCCCCAATATAGGTTTAAGTACTGCCAAACTTTTTGTATTGGAATGCCAGGCCAGGCCCCTGTCTCAAGCTGTGCATTTAAACCCTGGTTCCAATCCCTGCTCTCCTTACCCGTCAACCCAAAGTCTTGCCCAACAGATAAAAGTTGTTCTTCTGGCATCACTTTCTCTGCTATCAACTATCAGTTATTGCCTTCCAGAAAAGTCTCGAGCAACATCAAAAGCTCACCACTGTCAATAGAGAGTGCAGCTGAGTGGAAAACTGATTGTGGAGCCATGGAGAATGGGGGCTTGGAAGGCCCAGTATTTACAGAGCAACTCCTCACTGCAAAGTGCAGCACTGCTATGTTTAAACTCTGCTCAGCCTGGGAGAAAGAAAAAGAGTCAAGATTTCGGGGCATTGCCAACCACTTTCACAGGGACTACACTTGCATTTGCACTTCCTGGTTATGCCTGAGAATGGGAGAGGAAAGGCCGAAAGCCATTGCTCCCACCATCTGCTGAACCTGTTTTCAGGGAGTGGTGGAAGTCTCCCAAATATAAGCCTTTTCTCCTGAGAGTTCCTGCTCCAAGGGATAGGAAGAATCAGACACCTGATGAGGGTCCAACTTCAATATTGCGAATGTGTATTGCAAATCTAGCGACTGTCTCCCTATATGTTTTGACAACACCTAGCACATTATTGAAGATAATAACTCCGCACATAAACGGTCTGTTGAGAACACAGGCCGCTCAGGAGAGACAGTGCAATTTCCAATATTAAAAAAGCCAGTGCGAGGGGCTGGTGACATACTGGAACACATTGGTTGCTAAGCAGAAGAAAATGACTTACGGCTTAAACACAAGAAGCCTGTTAACTGCAGCCATTTCTGAGCTGAAATAATCTTTCCTCCTCCCCACCTTTCAGAAATGTTTTATGAGTTCTGTTTGTGCCAAAATGTAATCAGCCTTCAGGTTGGTTTCATACGCGTGAGTCCTGGCATGTCAGACTGAGAGCTAGGATTCCAGCAGGCGAAGGGAATAACGTCAGACATGGGAGTCTTCATGGGATTGGATACTTATTCTGAATTCTTTTGCCTAGAAATTGGGCTGGAAATCACAAGGAAATCAACCTTCTATTTGTTTATTCATTCTGAGTTTAAAATAACTGAAAAAACTCCTCTCCAAGGTGCTGTGTGCCCTTGGGCTCATTAACAACACAATTTACA
Source organism: Sternotherus odoratus (assembly GCA_032164245.1). Lineage (NCBI taxonomy): Eukaryota > Metazoa > Chordata > Testudines > Kinosternidae > Sternotherus > Sternotherus odoratus. The sequence continues at coordinate 2,236,669 of JAVMKO010000018.1, forward strand.
TTCCAACAGCCCTAAAAAGATTAATTCTACCAGAGTTCAGCCAGCCACTCCCCTACAAAACTCTTTTCCTCCTCTTCAGCATCTAGGAAGCGGGCCTACAGACCTTAATGCCTTTTGCTGAAAATACCACCAGGAGGCCATTCTCAAAGGATCATTGACCCAGAAGTATCGAGGGAGAGCAGAAGATTGTGACAGTGCGAAAGCAAACACACAGAGAAAGTTAACGGAGTGGTTTTATACTTTGGAAATGATTCCAGGTTAAATTCTGAATTGGGGACAAACTGTGGGCTCATTCCAATTGTGTCTGAAAAATAAATCTTAATAGGACAAAATCCATTTCTCTGAGCCACTTTGGATGTCCCTTCCACATTCTTCTCTTCTTCCAGGCAATAGGACTCTAGTGTGTACTATGCAGGACAATCCACTGGAGAGATGTCAGAATTCTATTGTTTGCCCTCTCTGAATTGTGGGCACAACATGTGGGGTGTGGTTTTGAAGGGCAGGTTGATGCCTGTAGAAAATCTTGGCCCCAGCAGCGTCTATCTAGCTCATTTACTGCTGGGATTGCTAGCAGTGAATGGGAGGCATGAACTAAAGAGAATGAGAGTGAGAACATCCCACTTTGGTGACAGGAAATGTGAATTAGTCCACAGTTCAAGTAGGAGGGGAAGAAGGTGTTAGTGAATTGGGTTGTGCAACTTGTTCTTTGTCTCACCAACTCATTTAAAACCCCTAATGGCTGGCAAAGGAGTAAAAAAAATGTGATTATAAATGACCAACTCCTTCATTATAAAGATCTGCAGGGAGAGCAGCGTTTTGAAGGAAAGAAGGGGTTTGATCCATAGTGTCTCTGATCTGTATTGACTTTATTACTGATAATTTCACTAGCATCTTCTGCCCATTGTAACATTTCTTTCTGTAAGTAAGGGTGGGGGTCCTAAGAAACTTGCTAATAAATCATTAGGAAAACCTCCACATGCTTTGTGATTTGTTGGATCATCATCTTAAGAAGGCATCTGTTAACTTCCCTGTAGGTGGAAGGAAAGATGCTATCTTGGATACTGTTACCAAGGAGGCTTGCAGCATGGTCTTTGCAATAAAAATAGGTAATGTTTAACCATTTACTCTTCTTATTATTTACTCTAATTAAATTTGACTTAAAGTCTGTGAGGGATGCCGGCGTGTGTTGTGATTTTTACCTCTTTGTTATTCTGCGATTTGATTTTTCTGGCCATCTCACAGAATTCTGTTGACAGTGGGTGTGATTTACCAAACTGCCTAAGTGACATAGGAGTACAAGTCCTGGTGAAATTCAAGGAGACGTATTCCTAAATCATCTGTGTGCTTTTGAAAATTAGACCCAGGATCACTAACGCGTGTGTGAGAATGTGTGTGTGTGTGTGTGTGTGTGTGTGTGTGTGTGTGTGTGTGTGTGTCAGAGAGAGAGAGAGAGAGACCAAACACTCAGGATGCACAGCACACTCGAGCACTGTAGAAGAAATACATAGCAACAGTAGCAGGGATGGAGGGGCAGGGACACTAGACACAAGAACAAAGTAGCATTCGGAGGAGCTCCTCTATCTTCTGCACAGTCTCAAAGTTTAAAAGAAAAGGAGCACGACACACCTCCCTGCCTTGCTGTTGCTGAGCCTCACTTCCTGTAGCCAGGACCACATCCCCTGCAGAGGGCACCTATATGGCCGCTCACCTTGGCCATAGCTGCCTCCCAAGTGCACTCAGCCTGTCTTTTCCTTCCGCCTGTTTTCACAAGGAAATTCACTGCTTAGCCAGGCCTGTCTGCCCCAATGCTTCATTCCCACGGAGAAACTTTAGCATCCTGCCTCCCCTGATTAGCATTACTGTGTAACCATCCTGTCTCAAACCTGTCTGTGCACCCCAGAGTTCCCCACAGCTGCATTCGCCCTTTATTGGGACTGTCTCAGCACATAAAGAGAGTAATTTGTTACAGGCGAGCTCGCACCCTGCATTGCATTAGCTTATCTAGGCCCCTGGTACATCATTCCCTTTGCTTTTTTAATCCAAATGTTGCTAATCAATTCCTTCAATTCTAAAATGTGTCCTGTAAACATCTCTCTCTCCAGCAAAGCCTGCCTTAACCGTACATACTCCAAAAACGGGATGGAAAGTACTAAATCTTCACTTTGGAGCCTCCTTGTTATTTTGCTGAGTCGAAGGCAGATTTGCAAAGAAGAGATTTGTCCCCTGTGCAACTAACTACGCTGTGGAACATCACAGATCTCCAATGGTAGCACACCCCTGACAGCTACTGAATTTTGCACAGACTCGGGTGTTCATTGTCTTTGTCTACAACTCTAAGAGGCCGTCTAGAAGCTAGAGTCACCAGGTAATTGGTTGAAGAACAGACAATGGATGATATGACCCACTTGAACACCTTTTTCTTGAACTGAGCTGGATGTTCAATGCTGACTGTTCTGTAACGCTATGATGCTGGGTAATTGGCTTGAGTGAACCCTAGGATGTTCAACTTAGCCCCTAGGCCAGTAAGCTCACTGGGTATAGACTGGGGGGGACAGGACTTCAGACTCTGGCTATCACAAGTCTCTCCTGCTGTGCAAAGTGCCCCAAGTGGGGAGGGAAGGGGTCAGCTCACCATGCTGTGCAGGCAGGCACCCACAGACGCAAACCTCTCAAAGGTGGGGCGACACCAGGCCTGCTGAGCTGGGCACACAATGTTCTTCATAGGTTCTGCAAACTTCAGCATGGCTGATATGAACTGGCTCAGATTCCCATGCTCTCCTCAAGCCACTGGCTCTCCCCAAGCTGGCAGCTTGTCCCCTGACACTGGGGTAGGGTCCTGGTTTTAAAATATGACTGTAAAAATAACCCCAAGCATCTGAGCTCTTCTAGGGCAAGAAATCTGGAAGCTAATTGCCACCGGATGCACTGGATGTTACAATTACAGTTGGAGAAAGGTCACGGAACAAAACTTCTGAATAACTAAAAAAAACAGAAAACCCTTTGAAAGAGCTCAGTTGTAGCTCAAGGAAGTAACTCACCTCCACTAACCCAGAGGGAAAATCCTGTCCTCCTTGTGATCAATATCAAAATTCACGGTGACTTCACTGGAGCCAAGATTGCTTCGCGGAGCTTAAAATTAGAGCGAGCAGGGGGTGCACAGCTCCCCTTCCTGTACTGCAAACAAAAGGGGAAGGTCCCATTAATTTACTGGCTTTGGGGAGTGCACTGAGAGCTCCTCTCTGTCTGTCTGGAATACGTACACCTGGGGTGAAAGGCTTGCCCCCTTGAAGTCAATGGTAAAATTCCTATTATCCGCAGCGGGGCCAAGGTTTCATTCATGGTGTTGAATTATTGACTGGGAAAGGTTAAACATCTGAAGGCATGTAAAAGATTCCCCTTAGCAGGGGTCCTGGGGTAGTTAAAGGCACCATGGTACTCAAGTGCAAAGTGTAACACTTTGTTATAGAACCCAAAGGAAGGGGTTAATGGGCCCCTTGTTTTCCTAAATACAGGAAGCCTCTGTTCTTCCTGATTTAATTAAAGGTCAACCAAAAAGGGAACGTCTACAATCAAGACTTTGTCTTGTTAGCTTCCCTCTAGGCTCCTTTTAATTCAAGGCACTTTGGGGTTTGAAGCAATCACAGACGTAGACCCAGAGGAAGTCCATATAAGAGGCCAAATTTTATTTTCATTCACTCCTGGGCAGCTCTCACTCATTTCAGTGGGATTTACACATGTCATAAGTAGAAAGTAGCCTAGAGTTGCTTTTTACCTGTAAAGGGTTAACCTGAAACAGGAGAGGGGATGACATAATGGAGCTGCTAATACCTGGCAGACAAAGGGTTTAGTTTTCGGTTCTCTCTCTCTCTCTCTTGTGTGTGGTTGTTCACCAACTATGGGAAGGACCCACACCTATTTCTCTACTCTACCTAATAATCATCTAATGAAATCAAGCCTAGCAGTAAGTGATTTGTAAGCTTGATCTGTATCACTTGTTAATTGATCCATGGTGTTACTTTGCTGTTAGCTTTAGCAGTGGAAGAATTCCCAGAAAGGGGGGGAGGGGTCAGTTATACTACGTGATGTCAGTGAGTTGTTCTTCTACTGATTTCTGTACAAGGGGTTTAGGCTCCTTCTTTTCCTTTTACTAAAATCTTTCTTTTAAGATTCTGTCTGTTTCCATTGTTGATCCTGGTTTGGATCGGGCACGTCTCACAGCAAGTGAGGGTTTGTGGTCTTTGTTCTCGAATCTCTCCCAGGTAAAGGGGGAGGGACTTGGGGGGCGTTACAATAGGGATTCCAATTTACCCTAACCCATGGTTTTGGGGGTTCAAATTGGTGGTGGCACCGTTTTCCAAGCCCCAACTGGAGAAGTTTGGGTTTTGGGGGAAAAGTTTTAACCTAAGCCGGTAAAATAAGCTTGGGGGGTTATTTCTTCTTTCATGCGGGGTCCCCACATCTGTACCCTAGAGTTCAGAGTGGGGAGATATACCTTGACAACACAGGTACCATAGGCCCCTGGTATAAACCCATTGTCCCTAATAGAGAGTGAGATCATTAAAGAACACAATGTTACATTAGGCAGAGCTTGAATAAGTTGATCTATGGACATCTGTGATTTTCCTTTATGGGTTTTTTTCTTTTTAATCCCTTTCTTGCACATCTTCAGCAGCAGGTTTATTTCTTACACACTCCATTAGAAATATTTTATCCCAAACAAACTGAAATGGTTTGCCATGATGGTGACATATCGTATACACAGGCTCTGCTCTACAATTCCATGTATATGGTGGCATTCATAGAGCCAAGACATGGAAATGATGTAGTTTTAGCAGTAGCACCTTTCCTGTCCAGTGTGCTAATGGATTTTCCTTCTGTTTTTTTCTTACCTAGTTGATGGGCTTTTTAGACTCTCTCTTGCTGTGAAATAGCCTGCTATATTATCTCTGGTTCTGTGGAATAATGGAATTAGCACATTTGCTTTCGTAAAGGACAGGGCCTCCATAAATCCCTGGGGAATCTTTACAAAGCCTTTTGTAGATTCATTTTCCTTTAGCCATAGTTGTGTCTCATAAATCTCAGTGCTCTTGTCACTTGTGCATCAGTTTAATCTTGCAAATCAGAGTAATGCTCCATATTTAAAACCATTTTTGTTCACTTCTTGAAAAGCTTTTTATTTTCTCTTTGCCTAGAGTCATTATTATCTGGCTGCCCTATTTATCAATGCATAGCAGGTGTATTGCATTGATAACTAATAATTGTCATAATTCATATGTTCAAGAAGAGAAGCAAGTTTGACTTTCGTGCATGTCAATATTCTTGAGCTGGAGTCTTTTTACATCGCTGCAGGATAAGTGATTTAACTCAACACAGCCTTTCCCCATGCACGAGAACAGTTTTGTAAAATGAAAGGAAGCGAATGGAAATTAACAAGAATTTACATTCAGCCCCATCACTTTAAAACAGTACCTGCTAAATGTGAATGGAGCCCTGATAAGTATTCCTTCTACAGATTTGAAATTATAAAGAGGCCACAAACCATTTTCTTATCTCAGTCCCAGTGACCTCAGATCAATGGTCTGTATTTTATGTGCTGACATCCTCACAGCATTATGGCCACATCCTTTGAGCTAAACAGAGGCACCGTCATAAGCGACATGAATGATACTTTGGATACTAAAGGGATAAGTGCTATAGAAATCCATGTAATTAAAATACTAATCACCATTAAACATACATCTAAAGATAGCTAAAGTCCTAGGAATCCTAATACCTGAGCCTATCAACTGAAAATTCAGAGATCTCTTTTCTCTGTGCAGATGTGAGAATTTAGATCAATGGGTGTTAGAAAAGAGTATGATGAGAATACAACACCGTTCAGTAAGCGAGCCAGGGAAGGCTTGATGAAAGGATCCTTCTGTGCCTAAACTCTTCCACCACCCCAACCCCAAAAAGGGTGTGAGGAAGGGGGAAGCATAATTAATAGGTTCATAGATTTTTAAGGCCAGAAGGGACCATTAGATGAGCTCCTGTGTAGCACAGGCCATAAAATTTCACCCAGTTACCCTAGTATTGAGGCCAGTAACTTGTGTCTGGGCCAAGCACATGTTTGAGAAAGGTATCCAGTCCATCCAGAGCTGGAGAGTTCACCACTTCCCCAGCTAATCTGTTCCAATGGTTAATTGCAATCGCTGTTAAAAACACGTGCCTTATTTCTCCCTTGATTGTGTCTGGGTAAAACTTCCAGCCAGTGGTACTTGATAATGGATAGGCTGCATGTTGAATTTGGGAGAGAGGGGCCAAATCTCAAAGCATGATTCTACCAGTAAAGCCATCTCCAGCACAGAGAGCACTGAGAGCTGTCACTGTTCCCTCAGACAACTTCATGTTTTGTCACTGCAGTGCATGCAATGAATGGATGTTCTCTAAAAATGGCCCTTGTCTCTGAAAATAACCCTTTTTATTTATATTTTATATGAGTGCAGAAGCTCCTTATCCCATCTTCTCAATACATTGCTCATTTCAAGACAGAGTATGCTGATTTATTGTGCAGTTTAATTGACATTAATGCATATATTTGTGCCCCGTATACTATGGGTTGCAGGATGCTACGTGCTCATAACAGCCAGTGAAGTTGTCTGAACGTAGTATTTCTTCCTCTGGCTTGTAATTAAATGCCCGGTGAAGTGCTCTGAGATGTCTGGATGCCTGAAAAGAGCTAGAGAAAAGCAGAGGAGGAGTGGTTGAACTCCTTCCCTTTGCCTCAGTGCGGTGACTGTGCTTGTGGGCAGCTTTCTCCTCCCCCAGGACTGAATGTGCTTATAGAGGCCTGGAGCTAGTCTGTTCTATAGTCACAGTAGTAGTAGCTGGGGTAGATGGCCAAATGCACTGGCTTAGCCAATTTCAGCAGTTACCTACAGTCATAAAAGAATAATAGGGATGCTCTTGCTGCATTTACCTCCCAGCGAAACCATAAAGTAGGGCTAATTTATCATATCAGTAACATGGATTGTTTTGGGGACGTTCATAGCATAGGCAGGTCGGCCGGCAGCGCATCCGTAAAGAACCAGGACTTATATTGCTTGGCCTCTGAGAGGGTGGAGAGCTAATCAAATCAACGTGAGCTGAGAGAAATCAGCACCATGGTAATCAGGCCACGAGCCTCCCTGTGGGCAGCCAAGGATGAACATTTTGGGACAAATTTTCAAACCTCAAGGTCCCATATTGTCCCACGCTCTGCACAAAGCAACATGCACAACTGCATGTGTGCAGTCGATGCTTTGCTGGCAGCCTGGACCTCGTGACCTGCTGTATGTTAGGGTTTGGGCCTGGAGACTTGAAGGTAGGAGTGCAAAGGGGTTTGGAATAAGGTATATTTTGTTGCCTTTGAATTACTGGCTGGATTCATTGAGATGGGGCAAGTCTGTTATGTTGATGCAGGTTGTGCTCATATGGACTGTTACTTAAATCATCGTCAGGGGGTTGGTTTGGGGTTGTTGTTTTTTTAAATAAATGAATCTAAGGACATTCATTAAATAAACAAATAGATGTTAATCCTAGAATTGACCATTTTGCACCATAGCTGAAGGCTTTGAATGTACAGATTTTGTGAATGTGCTTAAGCTTCTCTCCTGATACTGGGTTCCCTCCTGCCCCGCGTCCTGAAAATGTGGCTTTACGCGTAAAGCTGTGTAGGACTGTAATTTCCCTACGGATGTAAAAAGAAATTAAAACAAACAGCATTTGACATTTTGAAAACAATTCTTTGCTTGCTCTTTTCCATGATGCTCCAGCACCTTTTGGTGCAGTTGTTGCCGGCGACAGATTCCGCTTTCCCAGGAGTAGATTTGGAAAATCGGGAATGAAAATGCTATCTCTTCTGTACAGTGCAGCATATCCTCATTTGCACCGTCATTTGACATACGGTGCACAATGTGTCATTATTTGACATTGGTTTATGAAGTGTTTTTACACTGTAGTTCACCATGAAATGCCGTATGGCAAAACCAATAGGTTGATAAGTAAAAGATACTGTAGAAAACTGGACACAAAAGCTACAATGTACATGTCACAGGAGAAAGGCTTGGTGCAAGTCTAGCTGCATGGTTTAATTTTCATGTAATTTCCCTTTCCCCTGAGAATGTGAGACAATTTCCTGTGAGTGCTGAAGCATAATCAAAACCAGACTTTATTTTTCATCTTCTCTTGCATATTTGCACTTTAAATCTTTGGTATTTAAAGAAGAACAGCCAGCCTGTGTTTCAAATCCACTCCGGCCTTGATGGAGTCCAACTGAAGAGCTGTATCAGATAAGAGTGCGGATCTAGAAAGTAAGTCACAATAGGTTAAACTGTTTGTGAAAGCTTTTCCTTCTCCAGCTCACTTAGCGATCACCTCTTCTGATATGAAGGACTCAGCCTGTTAGCAATCTCCTGCCATGAAGCAGGAACTGTGCCTGCCCATTTTAGTGTTATCCAAGAACCTCCCACTCTCCAGAAACCTCACTTCCTCTCCCCACCTCAGTCTGGAAACAAATGACTTTGGTATAAAGCAGCAATGCCTGAAATTCCCTGCACTGAGCTGAGCACTACAGGCGGTGCTAGAACCATTGCACAGAGTTGGACAGTCTGATTGGCTGGACAAGTTCTAGCTAAGCATAATAACACAGCATCGGTGCTTGTTAATCAATCAAACCGTCAGGCCCATCCAAGGGGACAAAATGTGTTAAAAGCCTTGGAGGGTTTATTTTATAGATGATTCATTTACAACATTATTATAGCAAATCAATAATACCCTGCACGTTAACGTCTTTAGCACAGCAGAATGCTGTGTGGCTCAGGTGGTGGAAGGCAATTGATCTCTGGCATCGTAGCCTTTCAGCCGCCCTAGCCTGATGCCCCAGTGGAGATCCAAGTTCAGATTGCTCACTTTCTACTGCCACTATATCACCAGGGATCCACTATCCTGCTGCTTACCCCAGGGACTGACTGTAATGGGTCAGTTCAAGAATGACTTGGCACCTCTGTGAACTCCAGATGAAGTGAACTGAGCTGTAAGTGGAGCTGGACCATATCTGGATGGATGGTACTGCTCTGCCATGCTCTGTTCTCCTCCCCGAGAACATTAAGCAGGGGAGCAGTGTGACATCAGCCAACCCCGGGGGATGTGGAAGGGAACTCTGATCTTCTCCCTCAAGGCCTCTTACTGCACAGAGCAAGGAAAGGAAGAAAATAAGGAAACATTGTTGTAAGAAAAGAATCTCTCTGTAATAATCAAGCAGGAGCAAAGGCCCAGCATGGATTTCCAAAGACCAAACTGAAGACAATGACAAATACAAGCTGCAGAATGCAAACAAACTATCTAGAGCAAATAGTTTATTTTAAGACACTAACAAATTTGCTCTAGGGACCCACAGAGAAATTTGAGCATCAACCAATGCTCCTTTCCTTTATTTATAGGATAATTATGATGATTTATTAGCAGTGATCAGAAATATATTTATGGAACGGAAGTTCCCAACCATATTTCAAGTAATTCATGTCCTTACAAAACTTCTTTTGTGCTGTCATCAGAGCTCCACTTTTTCTTTTCCTTGAAACCTGCTGGCATGACAATTCATTGCTTTGTTTGTTTGAACGGCAGATGTCTTGTTCCAGGGAACAAAAGCAGAACAAATGCTCAAAGATAAATCCTCCCTTCATTAGCACCCACTGCACCAGCCTGCTAGGAAGGAGTGGGTCCCCCAGGCACGGATTATATTGCCCAGCTGGGCAATTCCACCAATACCCTTTGTGGAATAGGAGGAATTCTTCCCCAGCGCTGTGGAGCAGAATCACTCCACAGACTCCATGCCAGCGGGGCGGGAGCACGCCTTGAGACCCTGGTACCTGCCATTGCAAAAGGAAAAATGGAGACGTCCTGCCCCGCCCACAGAGCTGCATTTAGTAGCACACACAGGGTGTGCTTCCCCTACACAAGCTCCTGCTGACTTGCTTACCCTCTGCACAGAGGCACCCTGGCAGTTCTGTTGGGCCGGTATCCATGGAAGACGGGAGCAAGATTCAGGCCGAGGATCAGACAGGAAAGAGCCTCCAGCTGGAATCATTACACAGCTTAAAAAATAAATGAGGGAGACCGGCTCAGCCCTTAGCACAGCCGACCCCGACGTTCAGACATGATGAGCCAGGCCCCCCAGAGTGGGAGATTTTAAAATGGTCACAGGATCCGCGCAGGTTCCACCCTCTCAGGCCTGCGCCCTGTGTTTGGGCTGGTTTAATAAAGAGTCCCACCACCTTCTTCAGCAGTTTCACCTTCCTGTCTTTATTTACAGTGCTCTTGTGCAGTCCCAATTCCCCCCAACAACAATCACCCCCCCAGACCCTTCCCAGGGTCCTCTGGCCCTACAGGCTCCCTGCGGTGGGTAAGGAGACAGCGAAACAGCCCTCCTGTCTCCTCCCAGGCCAGCCCCCACTGAGGTTTTCCCAGGGCTTTTATAGCTGTCCTGGTCCTTAGCCTGTGCCTCTACCTGCTCCTTTTCCTAGTTTAGCAAGACCTTAAAGGGGTTTACCCCAGTCCTGCCACAAAACCTAATAAACATTTGTATTTGTTTTCTGAGCCTGTCCCGGCTTTACTCTGCAACCCCGAGTGCTGGAAACTGACCTGTATTCAGGATGAAAGCTGAGTTCCCGAGTAACTCCAGGGCTCTAGGAGCCAGGGCTTCAAGGATATCATCCGATATCATCCGACTCATGCTGAAATCATGAGGGTGGGTTGGCAGCACTGGCTACAGTCAGGGCGGCGGGGGGTCCCTGTTCGCTACAGACAGGATCCATAGGGCAATGCAGATTCTGTGTTTGCACACGGGCCTTTCATTCCTGGAGACCGAGGCGCAAGTGAAATGAGTTTGGGGAGGTCTCAGCCTTACCTCTGTTTGTCCATATCCGAAACCCAGCCCGCCATTTTGCCCAGGGGGAAGAGATTGGAAGCACTGGGGGTGCTGCATGTCTTCAGTAAGGCTAAGAAAGAGCCTCAGCCACCCGGGGTGCTGTAGGTCCGGACTGCAGCAGAGTGAGGGGAGGCCCAGGCCTGAAAGGGCAATGGCTGCTGTGCATCAGTAACAGTCAGATCAGCTTGATGAAATAGCCAGTATTTCCTTTCTGGCCTAGCCCGTCTCCTGTTCTTCTCTTCCCTCCCCCTTCCCCAAGAAATAAACACCGAGCATCACTGCTTCTGTGCGTCTGACTCGCCTTCCCACACAGGCAGGAAGGGAACCTCCTGTTTCTTTAAGGTTGTCAGGCAGGGCCTTTGTCCCAGAGAAGCCATAGGACAGTGTCTCAGAAAAGCCCCTGGCGTGTGCCTGCAGTGGGGAGCTCTGTCAGCTTCTTCTTAGTTCCTGCAAGTTCTCATCTCACAGTCTGAAGCAGCACTCACCTGGAGTGGGCTTACCATGCAGCTCAAGAGGCCGGTACAAATGGTCCTAGACTGCTCCATCAGTCACAAAGCTCACAGCCACTGTCCTTCAGTGAAGGACACCGTCATTATTTTCTCATCAAACATCGGAGATGGGCTGGTTTATTTCAAGAACTGTGATACATCAGACAGAGGATGTCTTGGTGATAATAGGTATTATTCCTCCAACTGCCTGAATCTCACAGAGCTGCATGTACACAGGCACATACGTACAGACCGGCTGCACAAATACAGCGCCGGTCTTTTGAAAGCCCAGGCACTGGCCTGGCAACTGGAGTTTGATTCCAGCCTCTGCCACTTCTTGTGTGACCTTGGGCAAGACACTTAAGCTCCTTGTGCTTCTGTTCTGTGCCTGTAAAACAGGGGTAATGGTATTTCCCCTCCCCCAGGGCTGTTGTGTGGATCCATTCAGTAATGTGCATACTCAAAGGTACTAGTGTGATAGGGCTCGGAGAAAAGACGAGTCATTCTGTAGCTTGTCGGCTCCTTGAGGCAGTTCTACATTGGTGCAGTGCTTAGCACACTGGGCTCCTGGTCCAGAACTGGGGCTCCTACGTACCACCGCAATACAAACAACTAATCATATTAATAATCAAATACCTCTCCTGCAGGGTAGATTCCATTAATAACACCAAGTAACACTCTACTCCTGCAGAAACTTCAAAGGGATCTGTAAATGGCAGGACTCTACTGAATACCCAGCCAGAGATGAATGTGCATATGAGATTTCTATAACTAAACTTAAAACGCTTTTCTATTGTGGTTGTGAACTTCTGTCCAGGAAAAAAAAATCTCAACAGTAGGGACCTTTAAACACTTAAAGCACCTCTGAAGTGAAAGTTCCCATGCCATATGAGGACTGTCTCATTCTATGTATATGGAACAATGTGACATGATAAACTTCTGTATATTCATAAACAGTCACTATATGCAAATATAAGAGCCAACCCCTTTGCTCTGATTCTGTTTTGAATGAGCTGGCTGGAATTCTTTCTGATAGGATAAGAACAGCACCAGATCTTGGCACCAATGTCCAAAATGAACCCCAAATATTTTTGAGGTGGGGAAAAGTCTGTAGAACTTTTCTGTTTGGGGTCTTTTAATGTTTTGTTTGGTTATTTATTTTGTACTGCTTGTAAGATCTTGATTTCACCCAGGATAGGAAGTGGAAATATTGAAAATCTCATGGAGTCCCTCATGGTAAGTCCTGACCAGAGATGTGCAGAGTAATATGTAAACATTTGGATGCTTGTCCTAACTAAAGCACTGAACATTTTCAATTTCACCCAGGGCTAATAACAGTAAAGCTTTATTCCCCCAAAATAAAAATAAAACAGACAAAGAAAAATACAACGGGCTAGAGGAGAGAGAGAGTAACGGAAAGAAAATAATTCTCTTGTCTTCTCTTATTCCTAGTTGTACTCTTCTTTTCACAGTACTGGGCTGGAAATAGTTCTTGGCACAGTGTGAACATGAAAACAATCAGGCTTTCAGATCTTTGCATAGACTCTGCAGACGTCAACCCCCTCAGCAGCAGAATGACTCCCATTTGGCATTTCCCATTCACTGAGCTCGACATGTGCACTCATGGTCCCCTGGAGAGAAGGCTTGTCCATAATCCACTTCATCAGGATTTTTTTCTGCCAGTGAAGTGCAGTTCAATTAATTATCTGTCACTGGCTGGGTACATTGCACTGGTTGGTTGGATCTACCCAAGGCCGGGCTCCGATTGTTTCCTTTTGGTATCATGAAGCTATTCATTCTTCCAGCAGAGGTGGCGCTTGCCTTGTAAATATTTGCTGGGGATTCCTGGCCGAAAGCCATTCCCAGGCTTTGAAAGATGCTGTCTCTGGACCAGTGTCATGTTCCTCTCCTGGCCTGAGCTCAGATGTTACTGAGATGGAATGATCAGTGTGATACTCGAAGACTCAATGTAGCTTCTACAAACGGCCATGTGTAGAGCAAGTTTATTAGTTGGGAGATTGGGGAAAGCAAGGATAGCAGCAGAGTACGGAGTATAGACTTCACATACTAGTCAATAAAATGTATCCTTTCTTGGTGCTAGTGTTTACGAGACTAACCCCTCAGACAGCACCCTCACAGTATACACTCCTCTACAGAACTCCACCACTAGCTTGCACAGGGGCTGGTCCGAAGAAGCTGAGAATTTAATTTGAATGACTACGATAAAGAGAGTTAAAAGGATGAGGCGTGTGGGTGGCAGCAGACAGTCCTAGTCAATCCGTGATGGGAGTTGGGTGAAAGAGGGAGTGTGTTTTAAGGAGATGGGTAGATGGAAATGGGCGAGTATCAGTTCCTGGATGGGGAGGCTGGCTCAGGTGTTGAGGCTTGCATGAAAACAATGCAGCACACTGAGATCTGGCATGTAACATACAGATTGTATAGTTCATATATGGACTGTCAGCTCTTTGGGCAGGGACCATCCTTTTGGTTTTGTTTGTACAGCGACACAGTGGGATCTTGGTCCACGACTAGGACTCCTAAGAAGCACGGTAATATAAATCATAACGCATAGACAATTTACATCTATGCCTTTAAAACGTCACCAGAGTACATCTACAATTGAAACTGCACACAGACAACATGTGGACTGTGTGACAAAAACAAGCTGATAGGAAGAAGGAAAATCTAATAGATAATTGGTAGCAGACATCTTTCATTACACAGACACAGTGAGTAGCTTTAAGAAATTCATTATAACAGCACCCTTGCTGTGCCTTATTAGTTGAAGTCTAGTGGCACATTGTACCATGGAAATCAAGTTTTCTCATACGGGTATGTACACTGTCCTCTCAAAATGCGTGTGCATGAGAACCATGCACACTACAATAGTGGAAATACACAGTTGTGCAGGTTTGTGTGTGCAACAGTTGAGCACACACATTTCTTGAGTGCAACTAAGACATTACTCTACACATTTATCCTGTAAAAGTCTCTATCCATCAGTTTCAGTTGGAGCTGGGAATTTTTATTTAAGGCGCTTCTCCTCTCTAGCCTGTTAATCTATGTCTCTTTTTCAGAATAAAAATAATCTGAAAAATACTGCTACAGGATCAACACATTATTTTCATATTGTAGGACTATTGAAGGGAAAGTGATCTTAAAGCTGCGGGGCCTTTAAGAGAGAATGAGGTTTGGTTGCTGTTGGAATATGAGCTGCAGCAATTCAGAATCTGCTGCAGGCAAGATCATTCTCATCAACTCTTATTTTCCTGCCTGCATGTTCTTAAGACTGGTTTATTGCACAAATATCCCCTCCCGCTGTCTAATTTCTACATGGTTTTGTCTGTTAAGGTTCTGCCATGAGCCATCCTATGAAGCTTTAATTCTCTGGCTTTAAAAGGGGAATGGATTTTTACCAGCCGAAATACCAGATTTATTATACTCCTCAGTCCAGTCCTTTTCTCTCAAAAGGATTTCTTTAAAAAACAACAACTTGGAATGCTACCAAGCCGACAAGTGCAAAACCAACTAAAGCCAGGAGACAATGGGATGAGATGTATATAGTATTGGCTAGAGATCCAGATGGGAACCAAACAGCCTGGGAGCACCCCATATTGGTTTCTGTGCCTGTTTTAGCTATGGAGAGGGGCGAGTAGGAAGTGCAAACTGGGTGTGTCCCAGACACATATGTCCTGCTTTGGTCTGGCTATCAGGAGGAAAATTGCACACAAATTGGCTTTGCAATGACATTTCTTCTTTCTGGACTAGCCCGGGGCAGGAGATGAAGGAAACTTACCCTGATGCTCCTGTTCTGTGGATACATAAAGGACCTTTTACCAGCGCTAAGATGACTCACGGCAGAACTGTCTGAAGACGGATCGCACACATAGCTCCCCTGTTGTGGGGCTTCATTAGTGTATCCCATCTCCATGCAGGTTCTCTCAGAGACAAACACATCTTTTCCTGCAAACTGTGGGCCAGTTTCCAAACCTTGTTGTTTCCACAGTTCCAGTGTACTGAAACCACAGGGCTGTACGCCCCCAGACGCTAAGCTGGAAAGAGCTCATAAAGGGAAGGAATAAATAAAGGGGTGAGAGGCAAAGGAAAAGGAAAGTTGGTGCCATGATATGATGCCATGTGAGATTACAGAATCAGAGTCTCCTCCCTCTGGCCTGCTCTGCTGGTGTGAAGGGGTCAGAAATCCACCATAACCTACCAGATGCAGGTGTCCCCCACACGAGTGATTCTCAGTCTTTTCTCCACCAAGATCTCCTTTTCCACACTGGGATCACACACACACACACCCCAGCTAGACAGGATTGGAACCCAGGCCTTACACCTCCTGACACTGCCTTTCAGTGCCTCCAGCACAGGGGAGCGTCAGGGGTTTGCTGACGGGATCAGATGTGCCGGACGCCTACAGTTGTTCCTCGGCTAGCACAGAAACTCCTCCAGACCTGAGAATTTGGGCCACAGAACGGGCAGCGTGTGAAATAATTAGGGCTCTGGGCAACCTTGTTATTTACAAATGTCTTTTGGGGTTAAACTCTGTTCAAATAAAAAGTGTTTTCCATTGACAAGTAAGTACACCGTTGAAAACGCAGGCAGGTGTTCACGTTGTAGATGGACTACATTATGCACAGATAAGAACAAAGGGACTTGGTGCTGCATAGATAGACCCACTATCTAGTGCTGAATTCCTGTGACAAGCATCCAGTCTAAACTGAGCCATGTTTGGAACAAATTGGCCCCCCCAGTGCTAACCGTGAGATCTCAGTGTCCTTTTCAAGTAGGGTTAACATAGCTCAGCAGTCGCCCTCCTCATCGTTGTCCCATTTACTGAAACGTGAGGCAGAAGGCGAAGAGGAGGTCAGCAAGGCTGGAGATGTAGCGCACAATCATGTGGCCGAGCAGCCATCTCAATCCGCATTGCATTAGATCAATCAGCAGGGAGATTACTGCCTGTTGCCGGACTGTACACACAGAGGATTAAGATAATCGCCTGTAGGGAAGTGACACAGGAATGCAAATCCCACAGCTTTTCTTGGACTCTTCAGCAGCTTTCTCTATAGATTCAGAGATTTAGTTCAGAGACATATCTGGAAAGAGGGAGAGGGCAGGTGAAAGGAAATTAGCCTGTTGTTAATCTGCTAATAAACACTGCTCTTGTTCTCTGTGGCCCTAATGCCGGGATGTGCTCCAAAGAGCTGTTATTGTATTTTGTGCCATATTAATGCAACTTATTATCTCTCACATGCCTAACACCAGACACAAAATCTGACACTAATAGGATTAATGGGCAGAGCATAGAAACAGCTCCATTAAATTGTGAGAATTAGGTATATCAGGGAGCAGCCAGGATGTAATTTGGTCCATTTGTTAACAGTATAAAGAAGAAATCTAAAGTGAGCTAATTCCAAAGGACCAGAGAAGACAAATAAGAAGGATGATCTTGATCTTCAGATGCTATTTGTTTTCATTAACTAGCTGGAAAGAGACCTAATGGAGAAAAAGAGAGCTTGATCATCAAGCTTATTAGCACAGGGTTGAATCTGGAAATGTCGGAAGCTTTAAAGCATGAATTGGCAACCTACTTCAAACCAACCAACCTGCAAACTTTCTTTAAGGTCCCTTCACTGCTTTTTCCACATTCATGAGTCTCTGAACCTCTGGGTTCCATAGCGATCTAACCGTAGAAATGTCAATGTTCTACAAGAAGTGCTTGTAAAAGCAACCGGTGGTCACTAAAGATCTCAGGACATTTCACAAGAACTGGATGTTCCTCAGAGTTTAAAACGCAGGCAGTTGTACTCTGCCTCCCCAAATGCCTGGGGAAAGGCAAGAAAATGCTACCTCTCTGACTCTTACCCATGTTACCAACACCCTTACCTCCCTTTGTTGATCTTAGCAAATGCCCTCCTCCACCTGTCCCGCCCTATCAGAACTGGCATTTCCATGTTACCGTCTTGCCCTGGAGTCCTGTACTGTCCATTAAAAGAATGTGCAGTCATTTCTTGCTTGGTCACTTTTGCTAGTGCTTGTCAGCTTCTCTCCCTAATCTTCTTGGCAATAAAGTCATCCAGACCAATTTTGTGTCTTCTACAGCATCTGACCCTTTTGCCTCCTAATTATAAGTTCTAGTCCTTAATACTTCACAAGGTCATTCTCTCCCAAATGTCTAATTATTGCCCTGGGCTTTCCATATTCTTTGGCTAGCACAGCTCATCCATCCCTGCTTTCCTTGCCTCTGCTTCTAATCTCTGTCATCATTACTGTCATCACCTCAATGTGCACAAAATATCTATGGATAATGAACAATTAGAGTCCCTTGCAATAGCCATGACTGTGGGACGCTGGCAGGAATTTAACCAAGGGGCAAGAGGAGGAAGTTGTATTCCTGGTAATAGGATGCTGGACTCTGTGTCTGTGTGTAGTTGTGTGTTGGGGAGCGTGAGCCAGCATGAGACAGAAAGTTCAGGGTGTGGAGACCTCACGGTGAGAAGAGCCGGTTTCTGAAGTGATGCTGAGCACTGGTTTTGCAGGTGCACCCATTGCTGACTCCCTGTGACAGCAGTGAGGCAGTTTTCAGAGTGGCCAGGAGACTGTCAGCTGGCTGCAGTGAAGGCAGGGCCAGGATAGTTGTGCAGGGAAAGATGGGGAAACAGGGGAGCTCCTGTAGTGCTGCAGGGTGGGTCTGAGCAGGGCACGGGTCAGAGGTAAAGCAGGAGCAGTCTGGTTACCCTAGAGAGCCACTAACTGGAGCTTGCAGTGTGGATTTTCCTCTCTCCCCCTGGGTCTTTTGAGTTCACACTTTAAATCTTGGTTTCTCCTTCAAGAGAATCAGTGAGAAACTGTTGTTTGTTTGACACTGGGTGCAAATGGCCGGGATTCTGTCCCTTCTCCCTCTGAGCACTCACTTGTTCTTGCCTGTGCTGCCTCTTGGTCTCGTTAGTCAATGTTGCTAGCACATAAAAACCTTGTCCTAAAGTGGAGCATGGCACATGCTTCCTAAGAGTATGGGAGACCTTCTGCCCTCTCACTGGCTTTCCTCTTCTCCTAGTCATGTCCATCGAGGTGGTGTACAGAGGTCTTTGTGATATATCGATACAAATCCAGTGTTTCCTGGAAAGCGGCAGCTTTTGGAGATGACTACAAGCATTCCTGAAGGGAATCCGTATGTCCTACTGCACTGAGCTCTCACGCAAGGAGCTCTTTCTCTCTCCCCGTCATGCCTTTCAGGGACTCAGGTTCAGTGATGTTCAGAATTAGGAACTGTGTTGTCCGGAGGAATCTCAGAGAAAACACCAGATTCGGGGAAGTCAGAAAGAGCTGAGAA
The DNA here is from genome assembly GCA_032164245.1 of Sternotherus odoratus. NCBI lineage: Eukaryota > Metazoa > Chordata > Testudines > Kinosternidae > Sternotherus > Sternotherus odoratus. The sequence goes on from JAVMKO010000018.1 coordinate 2,255,438, forward strand.
TTTATAAACACTTGGGAAAGCAGGACTCCATCCATGCCCATTCCAACCCGAAGCAAGGGTCTGTTTAAATTGTTACCAGTCTACTCCACTTGGGAAAATTGCTCTCATGCCATCAGTTCTGTCTTGTCAGGAAAACCGGGCTGTCAAACTCCAGTTCCTCTGAATGATTGTATGGTTCCTTTTGTCTTCCAAGCCTCTGACTGTCCAAAGATGCAAGGAACAGCAATTGCAGTTTACTGCATAAGAGACCGGAAACTCGGCTTCATTTCTTCTCCTGGCTCTGTCAAGGTCTCAGTTGTGCAATGCTCCACTAGAGGGCTCAAATTCATGCACACAAAGTTCAGTGCTACCAAAGAAATGGACAGGTCAGAATATTGCAGATTATTAGGTGCTGAGATTGAGTTTAACCATCAAGGTCCTGGGATTTGCTTAAGGAGCCCTGCTGCCCCCAAATGCCTCTTTAATTAAAGCTACATTTACTCTCAGGCAATTCCCTCCATTCCCATCTCCAGGGCTGTAGATTCTCAAGATCTTTGTGGGTAACATTCCCCTTCAGAACCAGCCCCCGCTCTCCCTTCCCCATTCTTTCAGCAACGGTGCAGTGACTTTACCTGGCATCACAGTTCGGCCACTGTAGGCGGGGAGTTTCAGGGCAGTTTTCTCCATCACATAATAGGCCAGATCCTCAACTGGTGTGAACAGACATAACTCCATTGGTGCCTACAGAAGGAAGTTGATTTATGCCACCTAAGGATGTGGCTCAGCATTTCTGGCCCTGCACACATTCAGAGACAACCCCTGCCGGGACGTCAGGTGGAGAATAGGAAAAAACCTGAGAATCTGTTATGCAACATTTTTTACTTAGTCAAAATGATCATTTTCTTCCAGCTGTTCCCACCAGTTCTCGTACTGTGACCCAGCCTGACCACAGCGGGTGCGCTCACAAACCTACATGCAAAGCAACCCCAGGACTCCTGCAGTCAGGCACTCAGAGGTGAGGGCTCTTTCTCCCTTCTACCTGTCTGGATAGAGAGCTTGGCAGAAAGATAAATGATATTGAATTATGCAGCTGCTTCTGCATCCAAACTAAATAAACAACATGTGCTGAATTAACTACCTAGAAAAGGACTGATAACAAATCTGTGATCCATATTCAAGCCTGTTTTCCTAAGTACATTCAGACTTGCTATTCCCCCATTAACAAGACAGATAATAATAGAACCTGTGGATAACTAGCCTACAGATGACACGGCTTTCAGACCTGTACTGTTAAAATGAACTGCTCGTGTTAGAGATACTTTCTGTTCCTTTAGCAATAGCATCATGACTAGTGTAATAAACAGATACTTGTGGGTGTGCACACATGTGTGGGAAGAAAAATCAAGACGATGTTTGTGAGACCACCCCTGGCTCCTCCCTTCTGCGTGGCAGTGAGAAGGAAAGCAGTAGCAAATATGACAGCATTTTGGCTTCCAATAACAGCTGGAAGCTAGAAGTGAAGAAATAAGCAATGATGATAAATAATAGGGGAGAAAGTCATTGAAACTTTTTTTTGAAGTCCCAACAAGATTCCATTCGGGATCTGATCTGAGTTTGAGTGAGGGTTCAAGTCAGTTCTCCTGTTAGATGAACCAGTTCACCGATCCCTAGTTTTCACCCCCAAACCCCAGAAGTATTTGTGACACCTTAGAGACTAACAAATTTATTTGAGCATAAGCTTTCTTTCCCCCAGACGTTTTCCCCAGACGTCCTCCGTAAGGTGTGCCTGCGTGTGGCATGGTCTCTGGGGAAGATACAAAGAAGCTTATTTCGGTGCATGTTTGTAAGTGTAAAAGAGCATCAAGGCCGCTCTTCTCTCATGGTTCCCCATGCCCTTTATGTAGCGCTGATAAGAAAATAGAAAATACACAGCAGATTAAGATATGTGCTTCCCATTCTGATAACCATTATCTGATCTAAATTAGACGCAGTGGACCCAGCCGTAATGAACTGGCTCCTGCCTCCTCTGTTCTGTTCACTTTTATCTTTCAGTGGTTGGGCTACTGTATCTCTAATCCTCCCATCTTTTCATTTTACGCTTCCTCTTTCCATTAAAAGCTTTACCTCCTCAAAGCCCTGGCCGGCAGGAATTCAGAATTAACTCAGGATGTTTCCTGGTGTAAGCCACTGCTGCTTAAACCTGACCCCCACTGCTGACAGGCCTGCAAACCATGATAATGCAGCGGTAGGAGATGCAAATGTAGGGCCCTGCCTCAGTAATGGGGGGTGGGGAGCGCAGCGGGAGCTGTTTGTGGGAGGGCAGAAAAATTCTTTGATAACCATATGGCAATGCAAGAGAATGTCACACTGGGAGCTCTGGGGTTAGCCAGAGGGATGGCCTGTTATAGTCCTGCATGTATTGAGCCCGACAGTCCTTCATTTAACACCTGCATCCAACTGCCATAAGAGGAGAATCATGACCACTGGAGATTTGAGGACCTCACCTTCTGAACAGAGATGCTCCAGTCCATATTTCTCACCTGAAAATCCTTCTCCTCCAAGCAAAATGAAATGACTGCTCATGCTCCGGAGTGTTGTGCCTCTCCAGACACCCAGAGCAAAGAGACGCTCCCTGCCTGATTTCAAATTAGGGGCCTGGATTTTCAAGGTGCCTAAATATGTGGCTAGGCCCCTGTTCGGTTTCATATCACCTTGGTTTCAATGGCAGATGCTTAACCTGCTTAGGTACTTTTGAAAATTCCACAAAGTGCCTACCCTCATTTTTGGGTGCCTAGATATCTTTGAAAAGCAGGCCCGAAGAACCAGAAAGAATGGAGCAAAGACTGGACAAGACAGCAGGCAGCGTTTATGGCTCCTCAGACAACTTGCAGTCATTTGAACACAAAATGGCTGACCATCTCTGTTGACAGCTGAGTCTTCGCAGGTTTAAAGGTGCAGAATACAAAAAGCAAAGGCATCACAGTTGCACGACTAAATACGCCACAGGGGAGCTCTCAGATAGTTAGATGTTTAGTTTGCACAAACACGTGAGGGTTTGGATGTTTCTCCAAGCCTTTTCCCAACTTCCTGGGCTTGCATATGCTTGCTTGTGAGACATCTGGATCGTCCATCAGGCAGGAGGAAATTACTCTGGTATGGGCTTTCTTGAGTTGCCTGCTTCCAGTTCCAGCCATGACAAGGATGTACAGGGACAGCTGGGAAAAATGACAAAGGACAAAGAAAATGCTAATTAGACTTGTATTGGGTGGAAAAGATTCAGGTTCACATTGGACTTAGCTGTCAGGGAAATGGGGAAGAATCTAACTTTGTACCTTAAGCCTGGTGGCCGAATGCTAAATTGCAGCAAGCACTCCCTGTGGAGTACTAAAATGTCCTTAATTAGAGAGGTAGCCATGTTAGTCTGGAATAGCAGAGGTAACAAAGAGTCCTGTGGCACCTTAAAGACTAACTAAAGTATTGAAGCATAAGCTTTCGTTGCATCCGACGAAGTGGGTATTAGCCCACGAAAGCTTATGCTTCAATACTTTAGTTAGTCTTTAAGGTGCCACAGGACTCTTTATTACCTCTAAAATGTCCTTGCATCTTTTAGGTTCTTCCTCCTAACTCCCTTCCTGTCCCTTTGTGACTCATACATTCAATCAACACCCCTCCCCTACCCTCACAGCATAAATAAAGGAATAGATCTTCTCTCTGTTTCTTCCCACCCCACAGTGCAGGCACATGGGGTGGGACAGCCCCTTTTCCCTGCCGGTGGAGGGTGGCAGAGAGATTCCTGAGAAGAAAGCCCTGTGCTTTGCCTCTAGGCACAGTGGGGAGAATACAGTCAATCCACTGAGCCGGCGGCAGCCCTCACAGCCCCCCTATGTATTAGAATTTCCCCTTGCTCTCTCATTTACCAATGTGGCTGTGTAAAGAAAGAGTTAAAATTTCCTCTCGAGAAACAGGATCTGCAAACATTAACATTGTTCCACCTGAAAAGCACAAGAATAAATCAGAAAGGGGTGACGTGCATGCAAAGAATGAATAGTAATAAAAATGATGTGCAAATGTGCCGAAGAAAGGTAATTACTTTTCCCTTCATGGCTTACCCTTTACAATCTCTTCTTGGGAATTTAGGAAACTGCATTAGAATAAGGAGTTTGTTTTAGCTGTGGTGTAAACTGGAGCTGGGAGGTAACTGCCCTCCGTTTGTATTCGGCTGCACTGGCTCTTCAGCCGATGAAAGCCATTAACCTTCCTGCTACACCTGTGAAATGAGCACGCAGGAAGCTGTGGGGAGCATGATATATAGCACACACGTCACCCAGCACATTTGCTGTCACCAGGGCCGTGTGGATGCAATTTGCAGCCCGCCCTGCACAGAAGGAAAGGATCAGGGCTGCCAGGGGCCGCCTTTGCTGATGGATTATTTTGTCACATCAATCACATTGTTGGTGGAATCACCTGCATGAAAACCAGGGAGCTCACTGCCATCCCATCCCATCCCATCCCATGTGGGTCTCGCTGAGGCTGAGGGTTACCAATGCTAATGACACTGCAAAATGATGCTCTTTCTTTTGGAGAGGAGAACTCCTTGGGGGCTTGTATCACCTCTCCCCTCACCACCCATCCCTTCAAAGGGTCCTGTATCAGAGCCACTTCAGCTATGGTTCAGAGTGTAGTTTGAGACAGGAGACTACAGTTGGCAGACCCCTGTTCTGATTCAATATGGCAAGTCTTATGTATCAACATTGCTAGGATTGCAAAGCACCCAATAGAAGAGAAGCACTGTGTGTTAGGTTCATATACATCTGTGAGGTAAGTTGCATTGAACTAAAGCACTAACTTACTTTTAGGATCATGTTCACACATTCAGTCCCATCAAGCATCTCTGTAGAATTTGTAAGAAGGAAAAATAAACATTATAAAAAAACTATCTGAAGCAAATGAGTTTTTAAACTTGATTAATCTAACTGAAGTGACTTCAACATTATGTTTCACTTTGAGAGGAAGCAGATCTTTGTGAAATGACTAGGAAAAGAAAATTTCAACTTAAAACTTTTGGAATGATAGCAAAACAATACATGTATTATGTCCTTACATCTGTATATAAACAAATAGATGTATAGTATTACTGAAGAGAATCAACACAGTGAGATGCTTTGTCATCAAAAGCAGCCTCTTGCTGACAAGCTAAATGAATGTTACTTCAGATGACAAAATCAATTTTGCTCTCTATTTAAAAGCCTTTAAACACAAGAAAGGTGATCTGTCTTCTTTATAGGAGCTGCAGGTTGGAAGGAATGATGCCATATTAAAAAAAATCTGCTGGTGGAAATCTAAGGTTCATTTTCATAACATCAACATAACTTTTTATGTAGGTAGAAAACGACTGAGGAGAGGAGCATAGCTTTGATTGACCTTTGAAGTTACATTAATCTTCTGGAAAGTAAAAGGTTTTGATTAACCCGCACCGTAAACTTAAAACAATTGGTTAAGTAACATCTTCATCCTTGGCAACAAAAGTCCTCTAGTCATGCACCGCAGGAGAACAAATGGTGCAGAGTTCCCTCCACCCATCTGCTCCCGTCTTGGCTGGGAGCAGCCACCTGTTGAAATGAATATTGCAGCCCAGTCTCTGTGGCCCATCTAGTCTTCAGCATCTTTGCTGAGATGGCCAAAGGAGGAGAGAGGGATATTTGTTAAGTGCAGTTGAAAATGACCCTGGAGGTCACAGAGTCGGAATTTTCTGAATCTTTTTAAATGATGTTGAATATTTCAGCATGGTAATGCTGGCTAATATCTGCTGAGCATTTTTAGTAGCATTGCGGGTGAACACACTGCCTTGTTATGAGTTGTATGGACTGTTCTGTGTCCCCCACTGTGGTAAGAGTTGTCATTGTGCCTAGAGCTGAGGAAATCATGGGAAAAAGTCTGAGTGTTCTTTAGAACTGAAAAGTGAATTAGAGACTGGACGTATTTGCAACCCTTTTGTGGGCACTTTCCAAGAATATTTAAGCGCTGGAGTTTTATTAGCCAGAATGCTCACAAAAAAACAAATTTTAAGCTTGACTGCCTGAATATTTCTTGACAGCAAATGTTGCTTTGTACATTCAGCTGTAAAATATATGATTTGTGCTGTTACATAAGCCATCCCATCAGGAAACAGAAAGAACAATGTGTGACTTATGGAACCAGCTAACACAGTGTGAAGTATGAATATTACAAAGCAATACACCTCTGGAATTCACTTGCTGTTGAGTAGTCACATGAACTGTTTCCGTTCATTGATTGGATGACACTTGTAACTAACCAGCACAACCTTTATATACAATGATGTTGGTAGGTAAGTAGAAGATCATCCAGTAAGGGAACAGAAACATGGAATTACCAAACAGTACACATTGTAATGTTCCCTGGAGAAATTTGGAAACAGTTATGAATCCATTTGAGAATTTCATTGTCTGTTCACAGGCCTTTCACAAACAGAGACAAAATGATCGGTATAAATGTTTCCCTATAATTATTTGCTCAGGTCTAACTGAAACCATCCAAGTACTGTGTACTAGGCACTATAACATCCGATGCGCTATACCAGCACTTTCAAGTTCCAGGGTGTAGGAAGTACAAGACCCAGTGTTAGTTTGGTGTGAGCGGCCAGAGAGTCAGAATCTGTTCTCTTGAACACGCAGCACAAATCTTTCACTGATATCAGTGAGAAGTATGCAGGTAGCTAGAAGGCAGTGTATAGGCTTAAGCTCCATAGGTGATCATTTGCTTTGGAGGGTCAGACCTTGCAGTCAAAGTGCCTCAGTCGGCATATGGGTGTTTCTGGGCTCTGTACATTTACCAAGTTGATAGCAATTCATCCTTGAGTTTTCTGCTTCAGCATGTTGCCAAGAGAGACACTGACAGATAAGAGAGAACAATCGCACATAACCTCAATTACCCAAGGATAACAAGCCCCAGCACACCTTTAAGATATTGGTAATATTTGTATCCATTCAGCTTTTTCAGGGCTAAAGGCAACAATTTATATCCATTAAGAGCAGACAGTTGGATGTAAAGTTGAGTCCTGGCCTGCACCTCAGCCCTAGCTGCTTCTTGATGGGGGCCATATATCAAGCCATACGCACTCAAGGATTTTGCCTGCTGCTCATATGGGCATTTAGTCTCAGAAACGTCATTCCACTCTAACGAGCTGTTTCGAAGCACCAGCTTTTCCACCTGCCCAGCTGCTTCTAGGGCCTTTATTGTTTCACTGGGAAAGCACAGACCCGCTGAAATTCCTGAATTGAACTGAAACTTTGGCCTGCAGATGATGCAGGCTGTATTCTGCGGCTGACTGATTAAATGGAGAAGGTCACTTTAACAATATAACTTCTCGAGCTGACACGCGGATCATTGAGTCATCTCCTTAAATCTCTTCCGTTAATTTCTTTGCAGCACTCTTCAAGATTTGAAAATCAAAACCAAACTGCACCCTGATGGATTTATCCCCTGGATGTACAGTGGTTTTTGGATTTCCCTCCCACTGTGCTAAGATGTCAAACACCATGGCCACCACTTGACAAAGCATCTCTTTTTAGTACAGTAAGTGCTGTCCTGAGTAGGGATAGATTTAAACATACTTAAGTGCTTTCCTGGATTGGGGCCCATGCAAGTATTAAGAACATAAGAACGGCCGTACTGGGTCAGACCAAAGGTCCATCCAGCCCAGTATCCTGTCTACCGATAGGGGCCAATGCCAGGAGTGAGTGAACAGAACAGGTAATGATCAAGTGATCTCTCTCCTGCCATCCATCAACCCCTCTGACAAACAGAGGCTAGGGACACCGTTCCTTAGCCATCCTGGCTAATAGCCATTAATGGACTTAACCTCCATGAATGTATCCAGTTCTCCTTTAAACCCTGTTATAGTCCTAGCCTTCACAATTAAGCGCATGCATGGATGTTCCTGAGCAGGATGCATTGTTGCTCTGTGTCTGAGTGCAGTATAAGACTTTCCCTGGAGTATGAGGTTAAAGTGACAATGTCAAGGCCCTCAACTGAGTTTTTGTAAAAAATAGAGCCAGTGGTTTAATTAAATGTAATATTTCCACCACTGCTTTTGACATCTGTGAAAATGGCTTCATGTAATTTAACCATTGCTGGGCAGTGCCTTTTTAGAAGTGGCAGGGGCCTAATCTGTTTAGGTGTTTTTGTCAATCTCCCCAGGTGCCTATTTGTATCTCTTAGACCTCAAACCTTCTTTGGGAATCTGGTTTTCAATCACAACACATTTTTGTTTAGTGTAGTTCCAGTTTGAATAAAGAAAGCAATAATTATCGGGTAGCCCACAAGAACCAAGAAATAAAACAACCAATTTGGTTTCCTCATCTCAAATGAGTGAAATGAAAGAAGTAAGGCATAATTCAGTAGATTATATTTGTCAGATTATCTCATTAATAATCAGAGATTTTGCTAACAGAATGGGTAAGGTAAATCTTTTGAATTTGTTCAACTTAATTTTGTCTCTTTAATTCATACCTTCTATACATTTTCTTCTGGGTCTTGTTTGTTTCCCAGATGCCACTAGATTTCTGATCAGAAGTTTTAACGTTTCCATTAGACTGTTCTCAGTGGTAGCAGATGACAGAACAAGGAGTAATGGTCTCAAGTTGCAGTGGGGAAGGTTTAGGCTGGATATTAGGAAAATCTTTTTCGCTAGAAGGGTGGTGAAACACTGGAATGGGTTCCCTAGGGAGGTGGTAGAATCACCTTCCTTAAAGGTTTTTAAGGTCAGGCTTGACAAAGCCCTGGCTGGGATGATTTAGTTGGGGATTGGTCCTGCTTTGAGCAGGGGGTTGGACTAGATATCTCCTGAGGTCCCTTCCAACCCTAATATTCTATGATTCAGTAGACATTATATATACCTTGCCTTTTGGGTGACTATTTGGCAGGTATACGGGATTATCACCAATCTCTTATCTATCACATTGCAGATAGGTAAAGTATCAGTTCACAACGTTAATATTATTAGTATTATTTATTATTCTTATAGCAGCATAAGTGTTCTATCGAAGACAGCTCTCTATCGCAAAGTGTTTTCAGACTAATAAAAATAATTATTAATAATTAGCTTTTCCATCTCTAGAATTCAAACAGCCTTGCTAAGATAAATAAGTATCATAGTGAATAATAATACCTACATATGTGGTTCTTCATCCATAGATGTCAAAGCACTTTGCCATGGTGATCAATGTCATTATCCCCATTTACAGATGGGGAAACTGAGGCATGGGGAAGTGAAATAACTTACTCAAGATCACAAAGCAGGTCAATGGCAGAGCCAGGAGTGACACCTAGGTCTCCTGACTCCCAGTCCACTAGGCCATGCTGCCTTCCCTTACAGCTGATCTGCTGTGATGATGTTACAATTTTGCTCTTGTGGATTGCCTGAGTTTGTTCACCTCACTGGGCAAGTGTGAGGCTAATCACTTCTTATGTTGTTCCTAGGGGAGCCAGTAGAAGGCAGCATATAACTGATTTGAAATATGAGACTCTTTTAGCATTGCCATTAGTTATCAAATTATTGTTTCAGAGTGGTAGCCATGTTAGTCTGGATTGGCAAAAAGAAAAAGAAGTACAGTACTTGTTGCACTTTAAAGATTAACACATTTATTTGGGCATAATCTTTCGTGGGCTAAAACCCACTTCATCAGATGTATAGAGTGGACATACGATAGATAGATAGATAGATAGATAGATAGATAGATAGATAGATAGATAGATAGATAGATAGATAGATGATGAAGTGGGTTTGAGCCCACGAAAGCTTATGCCCAAATAAATTTGTTAGTCTCTAAGGTGCCACAAGTCCTCCTCGTTCTTTTTGCAAATTATTGTTGTTGTTGTTGTTAGAATTAGAGAAGAATCTACAGACTTCAGCACCATACTGCCAAGGAAAGATACACACACATAACTCAGTGGAAGTCTCTGCACGGAAGAGCACAACTACAAGAAGACAATAACAAAGCATGATACGCAGCAGTCAGGGCACTGTTGTCAAGTGTAGGGAGGGCTAGTTTTAAGGAGGGATTTGAAGGGAGACAATGAGGTGGCTTTGTCGATGTTTCTGTGGAGCTCCTCCTTTTCCTAAGGATCAGCAAGGGGGAAAGCACAAATGAGCTTGTTAGGAAATTTTACAAATGAGCAATCAAGCCTGGCATCATCTGTGGCACAGAGACAGGAGTTGACATGGCAATACCAGTGAATGCATGCCAGTCCCTTCAATACTGCACAGTGCCTGCAGAGCAAACCTCTTGATGGACAGTCCTAGAAATGCAAATATAATCAGGAGCTATGTGCGTGTGTCAGAGAGAGAATAGACCCCATGGATCTCAAATCAGCATGACACCTAAAAGCTCTCACATTTTGCAAAATATGTAAATTATTCTTCACTGACGGGGATCTTGGAGAATGACTGTGGCGTGTACAGCACTGGATGGCCTCCACCCTCGGAGTTTAGCCCTCCAGCCTCCGCTGATTCTAAATCCTATGCAGTTGACTGGAAATGTAGCAGTGATTAACTCCCAGACATGGAAGCAGAAGGAATGTTATTTTCTAGCAAAGTTCTGTGTCTCTGGAGCCAGGGGGTGAGCTGAGGCAGCAAATTAGCCTTTTCGAGAAGGGGTAGAGTCCCTGCCCCACTGAAATCTGTGAGAGTTTTTCATTGCCTTTGCTGTGCCCCAAATTCCACCTCCTCACCCAAGTGAGGGAATCTCCTGCCCAGTCAGGGCCGAATGGAAAAACAAACGAAGCCGTTCATTAGTGTTATATCACTTTTCTGTTGTTCTCAAAGAGCATCTCAGACAAATGTAAATCTATTCTGCAATCTTCATTTGCGTGAGTTAATCCCACCACACGAATTGGGGAGTGAGACAGTCTGTGCTATCGGCACATCTGGATCCCTGCTCAGAAAAATCATTAATGCTTTTGTATTCTTCTCAACAAGAAGCCAGGGGCCAGATGGCTTTGGGAATGAGGTCTCCGCATAAAGCGGAGAATTTCACCTCCTTCCCCTTTGGATTCTTGCCTGAAGCCTCCTCATCCTGGCATCTGATTTTTCATTGAATGTTGTCAGTCTCAGGTGTGTTCCAGGATACATCACCACCCACTGCAATGCTGAATGAAACCGTGGCTCAGGCATCGGCCCTCTGTCTAGCTCACCTCCTCAGACCTGACTTGGCATCTTGGAAGCTCCCCAAAGGAAAGACTACCAGCCCTGTCGATGGAGAACTCATGCAAGCAGCACAGAGCCCACTCATCTCCCTGGGTGCCTCAGATGAGTCGGACCACTTGCAGGGGAATTATTTCTGGGTGGCAAACCATAAAGTTAATTTGGTGCTAAACCCTTTAAACGGACCCAATTATTTAAGTGCTAATGACTTTTTTGGAGGTCTCTGCCTGACAGTGGCTGACTAGAGCAGTTAAGGGTCTGAAGCCAGAAAAAGCCTATAGTACAGTGGCCATGGTAGGGGACTGAACGGCTGTTGTTGAGGAAGAGGCTGTATTAGGTCTCCAGTATTCCAGGGGTTAGAAAACATTGCCGGTTAGAAACCTGTCTCCCGGGTCGCTCACATTCGGATAGGCGCTCATTGGCCGGCAATGCTCACAGAAATGCTCTGCAATGGAAACAGACATTGGCAAAGCAGGGCACAATGAAATGCACAATGCGCTTGCACTTGAATAGCCTGCAGAAGCGCCCGTTTGGCGCTGCAAGCAGGCATTAAATCAGCAGTAATAACCACCGAATAGCAATAACTCAGATGGAACCAATGGGGGTAGTTATGTAGATGCACAGGCCTGCAAGTGCAGTGCTTTTGAAAGAACCGACTCCAAATTTTCCTGGACTAAGCTGGCAGAACATTGTAACTTTCATTGGTTTCTTGTTTCCTGAAAGCTCCTAGCAGACTCCTTCATGCCATAATCCATCAAAGGCATTCATCGCATCAAAGACAGTAGCCAGACTACGTTGAACCCTCTGATACAGCTACAGGCAGCCTAGTAGTGGTGCCAAATTTGAGCTGCTTTGCAAGGCACGTGGGTATTTTCAATTAATCAGCAGCACACAAAAAAGTCCATCTGCCAATATCCACCAGGGTCTCTCTCTGCACTTCCAGTCTGTGCCCCTCTGCGCATTTACCCAGCGCAGGGACCTGGGTAGCCTCAGACACTTGTCATGTGACATGACGTAGGAGAAGAAAGCCAAGGAACTGTACTGTCAGCCACTGCCACAGAGATTATGGCTCTTGTGTGCACCAGTGCTCAGCACCAGCACAGACAGGGAGGGCTTTCCGTATGCGACCCACGTGCATGTAGCTGTGCAGCCATGGGTGGCGCCTACTGGGGCAGGCACGGGGGGGCCATTGGTAGCCCCCATTTTCTATTGCCGGGTCAGTTGTGTGGTTTCAAATCAGTGAGCTCTTTCCTTTGACAGGAACCTACTGGCTCCCTTCACACGTGTTCTTGCGTCACTGCTGTTCTGTGTTAGGCTGCTCGTTCCTGCCATTACGCGACAAGCCACGTGCCTTGCTTACGATGAAGGAATGGCACAGGGGTCCGAAAAGTGCCCAGAAGTCCGGCTCTTTATCCAAAGCAACCGTCCAGCTGTCCTGATTCCCGCGAGCTCGGGCCGCAAAGCTCATGGAAACGTGCTTCCTGAGAGCATGGAGCAAACTCAGCCCTGCTCCACGTCAGCCACTCGAGGGAGAAACCCAGGCAGAGGGCCCCTAGCAACAGCAACAGAGTGTGCCCCCAACTTCCATTATACCAGTGAGCCCTGGAGGTAGCATAGCCCTGAGAAGTGAGGGGGGCTGGCCGAGGAGAGGATGAGGAGCCAGGGCACCAGTGGATGTATTTGATTTAGGACCTTAGCAGACTCTGGCAGCAAGTCTCCTCGGGAGCCCTGTTTGGGATTAAACCAGCTCTCGCCCCAGCCGCAGGCTGAACTCCCGGGTAGAGTCCGCATGGCTCTGTGCCAGCCAGGTTGCATCTGGCTCTGTGTCTGTTCTCCTTCCGTTTCTGGCCAGACACTCCGCAATGCACACATGCTCGGTAATAATAATGGGATAACATCTGCCTTGGGCTCTGAGGACCAAATTCTGGAGCCCCGTCAAAGCCTGGGTAAAAGAACCAGGTGCAGGCTATCCCTGCAGAAGTGGGGGGTGGGGGGGGGGAGGAATGGGGGAGACAGAACCAACCCTCCCCAAAGAGATGTGCACTAGCACAGCTACTTCTGTAACCTTCACACGTCACGGTGACAGGGGCCGCTCTCGTCCCCCAGATGCAAGATGTAGCCTGTGAAGCTGCAGAGTTGCACTGATAATGAACATGAACCTATCCTTCACCTGCCCCTATAATGCTCCTCTGCACTGCCAGGGAGAGGGCGGCCAGTGGCCCTGTTCTGCAGCCACCAGTGGGGCAGAGGAATTTTCACAGCCTGACCGCTAACCCCATCCTCTGCACTGCAGCTGCATTGTGTGGAAGGCTCTCAGCACCTAGCCTAGCAGGATCTGTCCCTGACATATGGCCCGAGTGGATGAGACAATCTGTGTCAGTAACCCCCGGTTCAGTGTTCCAGATATCAAATGTTAAAAGGAGTTTGATGCAGATGCCAAATATCCAATAAAGAAGGAAATTCTGCTTCCCCCTCCCTCCCACCCCCTGAATCCAAAGCAAGAGCATCATTAATCCTCTAGCACAGAACTCCATGTCCCCTGCGTGTTCCCAAACACCCATTAGTTTTATTTTTTAGCAAAGGTATGGGAGAACAAACGGGTTTAATCAAAACCATCCCCACCTCCCATTGTTAATAATAATAATGTCATTGCAATATTAAGCCAGTTAATTCTCACTCTCACTTTATTTGCTTTTGTTTTTGCACGCTCACGCTGTATTTTTCAATTTAATTAGTTTCAGTATTTTTGATGGCAACAGGTCTCGGTTTATCTTTGCAGCTAATACTCCTAATTGTTTATCCTTCCTTCAGTACTATCTCATTAACTTTATAGGCTACCATTTCCACAGCACCTACAGAATTAATTTCTTCGGTGTGGTGAAGTTCAGCCTGAAAGTACATTTCTGAAACCTTTCCCCTCTGTCCCTTCTCATCCTCATGTGCCCGAAGGAAGTAAATAGGATCTTGAAATGACGATTCCCCTGATGAAAAACCTAGGCAATTCATCATTTTCATAGCAATCTGTGCCCTTTCCAGGGTCAGATGTAGAATAAAAGCAGAACTGACTGCAGATGTGAGGACTGCTCATTTGCTGTGAGTAGATTTATTTATTTTACTCTCTCTGTTAAGTCATGTAAGTCATGGACAGCACACACCCTTCTGTGGCAGAATGTCTCAAACCTGCCTGGGAGGGGCCAGTTACAGAGAAGTCCAGTCCACTAGCCCATTCAGTCCTTGGCATGTTTGTTCTGATTGCCTGTGGCAACCAGGAACCCTGCAACCTCCTGCTGTGATAGTCTCAAAAGCTAAGCAGGTTTGGACCTGACCTACATTTAGCTGGACGACCTGGGTACTGGTATTGGTCATTTCCTCGGAGTCAGTCCTCACCCAAAGTCCTTGCACTGTGCTAGTAGTTCTGGGCTGCTGGCGGGGCCTTTCTGGGATGAGACATAAAGTTCTGGTCCGAATCTATTCCTCTTTCCACAAGTGTCCTGGCAAGATTCCACCCAGGCAATCACAATCAGCCCACTTGAAATCCCGCTGGGTAAGGTACCAGTCCAGAGGTGTTCATTTCCCTATGGAATGTGGAGCTCAAAAACCTTCTATAGGAACTAACCACCACATCCCTGGACCATGCTCCGAAGTCTCTGCTGAAGTTAGACACGAACAGTGCAGGCTCTTGCCCACAGGCTCTCTCTTGGACCAGAAACCTGGTGACTGACCACCTGTCTATACTACCCAGCACTCAGCATCAAAATGTGTGTGTTCAGAACTATACATTTAGAAGCCTAGGGACTTGGTTAAGTACATGATTGTATGTAGCCACGAGACAACTAGCTAGTGTTATGTTTCCACAGAAAGCGGGAGCCTGGTGGGGTATTTGTTTGAAACTTTAAATTCCTCCATGTTACTTTGGGGCATTGTGACATTATTCAGCACTGCAGCTTGCCTAGTCATTATTTTCTTGCCAGTTCGGAGAAAGACGGTTCTATCTGAACAGCAGAGAAACTAGGAAGTGAAGCCTTAAGACCTGCCTACGGCTTGACAGCCGCACCTGAATTTAGAGGCATCCAAATTTATGTCTCAGGTTGTTAAGCGCTTCCCTTACCTTTGAATCCCATTCCCTTGACTCCTAACTAGAAAGAAAAGGGTACATGATGAATTAGCAATAGTGCCCCATGCTTTAATAGAGCGATAGCACTTTCCATTTTCGCAGGAGGATTTTCACCATTTAATTTCAGATGACAGATGAAAATGGAAAAGAAGCAGCTTGCTGACAGGAACGGGAAAAGGTGTCCAGATATTGCCAGCTGTGGAAGCCTCTATTAGATAACAGCAGTGAAAATATACGGTAATGTGGCTAAGTAGCGCGACATGCATTCTCATCATGGGCACATAATTCTTCCATTGTTTGCAAATGACACACAGGCTGTGAGTGATGAGACGCAGCCCAGCCTCCAATGGCAAATGAGCTTTCTTACAAATGAACTGGAGAGATTCACAGGCAGGTGGCTATACAATGATCAGTGTTTAACAAGGAAATTGAAAGGTCCTGTCAGGCATTTTTTACACTAATGATAGGTCGTATCAATAAAAGGAGCTTGGTTTTTCAAGGTACACTTTTGATATATCTAATCAAGGAGGCAATTTAGAGGAGAAAACACATGAGATCCTGCATGAATACAAATTTTCTATCAACTTCTTTCTGGCTGGCATTCCTTATTTAGAATATAATAATAATAGTAACGATTTCATCAGGTAGGTGTTGCTCTTTGATGATTAAATTTATTCCAGTGCATGAGCCCAGCTCCATTCTATGCATCCCTCAAGTCACAGAGTTATAGGTCCCTGTTCACCGCCTCTGCCCCAAGGATTATTGCAAGGGCTGTGGAAGGTAAAGAATCCTCCTCCCTAGATACAGTTGAGGATCTAAGTCAGTGACCCCTGGTGTGGGTCTCCAAACCCTGCCCTGTTTCCTCCTACAGCCACACCAGTTCCACTGGGTCAAGCTTCATGCTGCTGTGGAACCTGGGGCCGGATTTGGCCATATGAACTAGAACTGGTCAATTGTTCTGTAGGAACATAGCAACTGCCACAGCTGGTGAGACCAGAAGTTCATGTAGTCCTATAGCCTACCTCTGACAGGCCAGTGAGATTTACTCCTGGGGCAGGTGCAAGAAACCCCAGAATGAACATTTATAGAATAGCCATCTCATAAAGGTTGTATGATCCTAATGCCTTCAGATAGTGGTTGGCTGGAGCACTCCCGCAGATCTTTCTTTCTTTCTTTCTTTCTTTCTTTCTTTCTTTCTTTCTTTCTTTCTTTCTTTCTTTCTTTCTTTCTTTCTTTCTTTCTTTCTTTCTTTCTTTCTTTCTTTCTTTCTTTCTTTCTTTCCCAGTGATCTTCTCATTATTTAATTACTGGCTGCAAACACCTTGTTTGTATCTTGTCTTGAACTGATCCTGGTTTCTGTATATTCATCTTTGAAAGCATCTGATGTAAAATTTGGTCCACACAGTTTTCAGGCTGTGTGTGGTTTGTTATCCATTTGCTGAGGCTATTCACCATATGTAATTCATGGCATGCAGTCGGTGACCTAATTCACATGATCCTGTGAATTCTGCACAACTCTTTGCACTCTATTTTAGAGCAATTATTTTTAGTTACTGTTAATGTTGCAAATAAACATCATCAACTTCTCCCTCCAGTAAAAGGACCTATTAGCACCCATTGACTTAAACGAGTGCAGAATCAGATTTCCAGAAAAAAAGACTGGAGGAAAATGGGGCACTAAATTGCTCCTGGAGAGATACAGTCCTTCACCTCCAGGTTACTTGATTCGATGCAATTCAGTGGGAGAAGAGGAGGGGGAGAGGGTTAAGTAGTAGGGCAAAGGATTCTACGACCCCCAAGGAGCTCCTTTGAGGGAGTGCTGGAGTGGGTAAGAGTGTCTGTTTCGGAGAAATAGAAATGAGACAAAAGTGAAATTGATTCTTTACTCCTTTAGTTCCTCTTTATGCAAAACAGCAAATTTCAAAAGAGCTTCTAATATTCCCACTTCAAATGGGCATCATGTTAGGACTGAAAAGCACCTTCACCATACACCATACCCAATACACCATACACATGGCAATCTTCAATGTCCTGGCTATGGCAGAGTCTGAAGGTGAAACAAGACTAAAGTTTGGTACCATACATATTGTATGTGTTCAATGGAGACAAGAATTTAAAGCTAGTTTAAACACCATCTGATTTCCACGTTGCAAACCCTTTTAGTGACACCACTAATGAATTTGTGCTCACAGATGAGATGTTCTGGCTGGAAAGAAGAATCACAGCTTACACTGTCCATTGATTGTTTCATCCCCTACATATGATTTGCACCAGGAAACAGCTCTGAATATTCGTTTTAAATCAAACTCATACAGTAGACTCACCACATGGAAATATTATTATATTTTTAAAGCTTAGAGCAACTTCACCTTTTTCTCCAAGTTCTCGTTTCTACATTAATTTTCACTTCCAAGTTTGCTCTCTTTGGCTCTCTTTAGCATCCCAATAAAATTCATAGCAAAAAACAGGAGGAGGTGGCATTTGAAATTAACTTTGTTCAGCCACATGCATTATCAATGGCTGGTTTCCCTTTTCAGAGTAGAGGAGGCCAGGAAAATGGTGAATATTGATTGGAGGTTTTCTTATTTCATATCTTGCAAAAGCACAGAGGAAGAGATCCCAGACCCCTCCAAACACATCCAAAGCTGTTGAGTTCACTAGCATTAGCTCTGCTATCAAATAGCTGTGATCTGGAGAATCATTGTGAAGACTGATATGTAGACTAGCACATCCAGCCGTTCCTCTTTGCTTCAGAATTCCAGGATTTGGTACAACCAGCACAATTACTGCTTTTTTCTTTGAGGTTCTGGATATAGGAGTTCAGAAGCAGAGTGGATGCATTGAAGTCTAAATTAAATTATGCTTAGAAAAAGCAGACACTTCCATTTAAAGTCATAGTGTCTAATGATTATGAATTACAGTAGTTACATCATTTGCTGATTTTCTCTTGTGCACTACCTCTAAGGGACAAATTCCACTCACATCTGTAAAGGTGCAACTCACACTGATTTCATTTGTAGAGCTGAGAAAAGAATATGTCCCTAAAATAAATTTTTTCACCCAGTTTTAAAGTGAAGTTTATAATATCAAAACAACCGGCTTCAGTCTCCTTCCTGGGATTTAAATCTATGACCTTTCCACCTACCTTTTTATTGCGCTTGCCGTGCTCGTGTGTTTTCTTGGAGTGATCCATGCTGAGGAAGATCGATGGAGAGAGAGATAGCCCACTGATTCTAAACAGAGACACAGACACTTGTACTGGTTTCACCATCAGCTCACAATTTACAGTGGGTTTTCTATGCACTCTCAGCCTGAAAACAGTAATGTGTGTGTCTTTGTTAGAAGAAAGGTACTGAGGATGCTGTGAAGACATCTTACACTGCATTAATACAGTCTAGAGTCATATTTTTTTCCATTTGCACTACTACACGGATAGGTCAAAATATGGAGTATTGTTTGTGCCATATTTGAGAAGATAGATAATGATCTTTTTGGTGGTAGCTCTAAAAAGACATCTCAATTGATAGACATCAGACACTACCAGGGTCAGGGCATGTGGGGACAATGCTTCCCTTCTAAGCAAATATGCCACTGCTGTGTCTAAGCTGGCTCCTTATTTTATCTCCTGCTGTCCCTCAGTAATGCAAACAATAAGGAGATGAATTTTTAATGCACCCTGACAAGCCATAATGCTTCAGAACTACTTAGGAACTTCAGAGCATGTAAAAGCCATGTCTGAAAGGAAAGAGTGAAGACTTTGGCTGAGCCTTTCAAAGTAGTCTTTGTGATTTGGACACCTGAACCGTTAGAATTACTGGAATTAATGGAAGACATGTCTCTAAATCCCCTAGATTGTTTAAAAAATCTCAACCTCTGAGACAACATCTACTATATGCAAGCTGTTTAGAGAGCAATGTATATGTGCATGACATATAGACACACATGCATAATATGACCTACACAAATAGGCCCAGATAAAAACTTTTCCACGGAAGTTACTTTAAACATTTCACCTGTGCTTTGCTTCTTATCAGCAGAAACTTTATGTCCTCCACCGGCTCATTTTTCTTGGTCCTCACTTTATCCTTCAGTTTGCTAGGGACTGAACCCAAGAGCATCATGAGTTCCTGGGGTCCAATGAACTGTGCACTCAGTACTCAGGAGTGAGTTCCCCGTAGCCCTGATTGCTCACCGTGGCTTTGGTTTGGTTTGTACAGTCTGAAATAACAGTGCCGCAATTTGGTTGCACCTACCACTGAATCATACCTTGTCTGGCTACTGATCCACCAGTGAAAATGTCTCTTTCTGAATTTCATTATTCAAATGGTGGCCATGTGCTCTATTTTGTATCATGTCAGGTCTAAAGTGGCAAACACTGTCACACTTAACTCCCTAGTTGTTCTCTGCTTTCCCAGTAAATTGGAATAAATATGAACACAGTGGGGGTCTAATTTGCTAGGGGGGAACACCTTGAACCGTATGCAGCAGGGAGCTAATAATTATAGGGGAGTCTGTCCTGTTTGGGAAGCATGGAATGGTATCACAATATCAGAGCAAACATGATGACAGAGAACCTCCTGACGCAGAGTCTATGTAAATGCTGTGGTGTTTCTCTAACCTCTTATTGACTTTGGCTTCCAGAATCAATTTTCTTTATTAGCTGATGAATCCTTCAAAAGACTTTCTGTACTGAATCTAGATACATTATTTAAGCAGTAAATTGTTTCTACTCCAACTGTGTTACAATGTGGTGATTTAATAGGATATAGCACTAGGTTGAGGTTTAGGAACAAGGTCACCCTGAATGGAACAACTGAACATTAAAAGGAACACTAATAAATGATATCTAAGGCCAAGAACTGGTGTATATCAGAGGCAATTAATAGGAAACAGGTTTGCAGAGAACACTTGGATCTGGCAGCACGTCTAAGAGGAAGAAGTCATAGAAGACCATGGCATTAATTATTTATGCAAGTGAGTAGCTGTGTCTGAAAGAAGAGTGCAACATTTGAATTGGACAAGATGTGGTATAGTGGCGAATGATCGTACTCTGTCTATTTCATCCCCGGTGAATACTGAACTGCCGTCCCTGTTCTAATGAATCTATGTGACATAGGAGAATGGCCTTTTGGGCTCTTGGGAAATCATTTTTGAGTCCTTAAGCTGGGAGAAGTTTGTGCACCTCACTTGCACAGCCCCCAGGGTCCCTAAGAGCCCGTGACTTTCTAATGGAGGGAAATAGCAAATGTGTGCTACGCTCTTCCTAAATGAGTGCTACACACTTGGCTGAATTTATGATGACACTTTTGTTTTGCATTTTGGGATGAATGTAAATATATTGACTTGTGTCCGCAACAGGGCTGCTTCAGAGAACTCCGCTTGCCCTTGGCAGAGGGGATGAGCTGCAGGCAGCAGTGCTGATTCATTAATTCATTTCTGGCACACTTGTTTTCTCTATCTAGTGAATTACTTTGTTTTTCTCAGACTGAATGACTAATTCCTTATTGATTAAAGCATTTAAATATTTACACTTACCTTTCCTGGGTGCCTGTGCCCTTCCTTTTCTAGTGACTATTTCAGACCTCAGATTATATTTTTATTCCTTTCTCTACACAATACAATTATATACAATCATTGACCTTTTTACATCTAGCTATAATGTCACTTCTTAAAGCAGTAGTGTGGTCTAGTGGTTAAGAGGGGGAAGCTGGAAGTTAGGAAATCTCTTTTTTATTCACCTCTGTCACTGCCTTTTTTCCCCCACTTGGACAAGTCACTTAAATGGCGACAGAGAAATATTATTAAATGGGGACTGTGATACGTAGGTTGCTCTGCACTTATCAGATGTGCAAATATAACATTTCACTTAGGGGATGTGATTTTTTATCAATGTAGTTATACCTGTAAAAGCCCCAGTGTAGATGCAGTTATTACCAACATAAAGGTGACCTAGAGTGATGTAATATTCCCCTTCCATATGGGAATAGCTATATCTGTGTAAAGTAATTTTATGCCATTATAATTATATCCATACGAAGATATTAGAACTATACTAGATTAGTTAAGGCAGCTTTACATGCTAGTGTAGATAAATCCTTATCTACCTTTCTAAAGCACCTTGAGATTCTTAGATGGAAGATGGTTTATAGGGATATTATTATTATCCCACCAGAGATAATTAATGAATTATTGTGGGTATTATGACACTAGCATAATAATGATTCTGTAATCTGGGGTTGAGATCTCCTGAGAGTGAATTTGGACCATGTGATGGACTGACATGAAAGCCCAGGTGATGTTTTAGTGCTCGTTCTGGATCTGTGTGTTACTTTCTCAAGGAAAGAAGAAAGTTTATGGGCTGGATAATAGAAACCCTGGCAGTTTCACTTCATAACTCTTTATGTAAATTGCATGTAAATGAGCTCAACCTGGTTCCAGTAATCAGCTATGAATAGAAAATTCAAAGAACACAACCAAGCACAACAGAATATAGATCTTTGGGAGGGAGAGAGAGGCAGTGAATCTAATGTTTTAAGTAACCCCTCAGGTCCTGGGATCATTTGCATCCATTTATTTTATTGGCCATTCTCTGAAAGTCTTTTCATATCACCCAAGCATCCGGTGTACGTGGAGGGGAGTAGGGGTCCGGGCTGTGTATGTGGGAGGATTATTTTGGGTACTAGTAAAAGGAAGAGGTGTGTGTTATGGATCTGAATGTGTTGGTTGTTTGGAGCATAGGCACATGTGCTGTGGCAGTGTCTGTGTGGGTAGGTAGAAGTGCTCTTCTTTGTGTTACTGGATCTGTGTCGGGGGGGGTTCTGTGTGTGGAGCAGGGAGTTGTGAGGGAGAGGTACGTGGTGGGTGCAGAGCACGTGTGGGTGGGTGTGATGCAGGGTGGTTGTAGTGGGGTGTATGGTATGCGACAGGGGTTGGGGGTGCCATGTGCCACGTGCCACGTAGGGTGAGTGCACTGGGTTGTATGATGTGGCCGGTGCATGTACTGTGCATGTGCTGGCCAAAGCCCACTTTCACTTTGCCGCTGCTAGAGCCATCTAGCTGTGCATTAAAGGGGGCAGGGACATGGAGGAGCGAAGAGAGAAGGATGAAGTGTCGGGGAGCAAGAGCAGGGGAGCTCACTGCCAAGGGCCTTTCCTATCAGCAACCGGCCCCTTCTGCTCTTCCTGCCGGAAGGAATATACCAAGGGGAGAGGAAATCCCCCAGGAATGTGAGTGACACAACACAACGGCCACCTGCTGTTATATGTGCCTGTCCCGGGGAGTCGGTCCCTGGGGAAAGACGAAGCCCAGTATCCCCAGGGAACCTCAGGGCTGTGGAAATGCCTGACTCCCTTTTTGCACAGAGACGGTCCCAGCCTCCCCATTGACAGCATGGGAGATGTGACCAAGATGAATGTAAGAACACACGAATGTCCCTAAGGGGTCACACCAATGTTCCATCTAGCCCAGGGTCCTGCCTCTGACAGAGGCTGCTTCCAGATGCTTCAGGGAGAATGAACAGAACAAGGCAACTTCACGGGGTCCATCCCCTGCCCTCCAGCCTCAGCATCCGGCAGCTGGAGGTTTTGGGATGGCTAATGTGTTACCACCTCCCTCTGTGGTGACCACCCTGTGAACATTCACAGTACGAAACATCCCTCTAAATGTTGCCCGCCTTAGGGGGAAGGAGGACTCTCCTGCGGATGGACAGGGTCTGAGTCACATACAATTTGATCCTCACCCGCGACTCTGAATTGGCTCAGCAAACAGTGGGAGTCAGTTTTGCCTCTTCACTTTCAGATGTCCTCCGCCCCCGCTGAGGACGTATAAAACCTGTCGTTTAAAAATACAGAAAGATGCTGGCACAAGAGCTCTTTTAAAAGGCTTGTTTGATACCAACCGTCAGGACTCTAGGTGCGTGGGCTCTGTTGCTTAGCAGTGCGTGTGGCTTTGTTTGTGCGTGCCCGCCCAGAAGAGTTAAAAGAGGAAACAGATTGCAAAGATTCCAGAAAAAGTGACATTATGAGAATCCATAGAAACTACAGACTGTCAAGATCAGGAGGGGGAAGCTCAAATGATGGAGACACACAATTAAGAGATGTAACAAGCAGTGAATGACAAACATATCCCACGTCAATAGGACTCCTGCATCTTTATACTTCTCCTCCTCTCTATCCATTCCCGTCCACAGCGTCAGCACCAGCCTGCCTCCTGCATCCTCCATTCACTTGACTTCACTGCACGCACTGTTAAAGACAGTAGTTTGAGGCTGAAGTCCACCCCCATGACTTATGTGAATTTTAATTAGCTCTTTCCTGTATGTTTCCCAACTAAGTGGATGATCTAAGCCATAGAGAACTGGGGGTGTCTTCAGAGCCGATGTAGAAGCTGTAAGCCCTGCCCACCCCACATACATTTTTTATTATTATTTCAAGCTCAAGCCAGTGAGGCCTAGAGAGTCTTTCGGGCCTGGGCCTCGTGCATCTCTGTAGCTCGACTAAAACCCACCTTTCCTTCAGATTCAGCTGTTATGTGCTATGGATTCATATTCACAACCAAATATGAGTTAACACATCTACTTGTTTTTCATAAGTATTTAGCAAACAAAACAGTTAAAAAAAACCAGCCAAGTGAGGCCCATAAGATTTCTGTGTAAAGGCCCTAATTATCACTTTAGGGGAAAGCAGCGCAAACTACCTGACTCATCAGACAGGTCCACGTAACGACCCCAGCATATCAAGGGTTTCAAATCAAACTGGTTCAGAGGTTATCCATCTGGATATCTGGCAAGTAAGATTTGCCAATAGAGGAAAGCTGCGTATTTCCAGGACTAGCGCTTTGGATTTCAATGTGATGGGAAATAACAAAAAGTTTATTTTCTATTAGACCTTCTACTAAAAGCAAGTGCATTTCGCATGACCTTCAACTGCTTATTCAATTAACCTTGAAATAGACAGGATAGCTGTTGCCAGGTTATTTTGTAGAGATCTTGATCAAGGAAGCAGTGAGGCTACATGCAACTTATAAACAGAAGATATATCCTGATCTCATCATGGGGTTTGTATGCCTTAATCCCTTATCACAAATAGCAGGGATATAAATTCATCAGTACCTGCGATACATATAATCTTGCAAGTTCCAGCCATTTGTTAATTAACAATAGGCCTCCATGAGCAGTCAGCAGCTGGGTTTCTGCTCTCATTGCTTTAAATTCTTCCTTCCTGATTTTTTCTTTAATGTTTGCACATGCGCTGAAGGGCTCTTTCACTGCATAGTCCCCCAGAGGGTTTCAGATGTATCTATTTTCAACTAGCAGCTTCTCAGAGCTGTTTCACTCACTGTGGTTTAGAGAAAGCGTCAAGAAACATGCCACGGCAATACATTATGAAGTGAATAAAGGACACTACCTGCCCCAGAAGCAGCAGAGGTTAGCAATTAACTTGAATTGAAGGACTAAACTTAAAAGTCTATCTATATATCTAGTTGTACACTTCAAAACCAATTTATCTGATAACAACCACTCAGACATGCCAGCAGCGACTCTGAGTGCGTGTTCATCAGTGAGGCTGCTTGGGAGATCACGGCCAGTGATTGTCACATCACTGTCACTTCTGGGCCCACTAGGAAACCAGCGTGACAGAGATTGAATAATCAGAAATAAATGTCAAACAACGGAGAGCCCCTGTGTGCCATAGATTCCCGGGGGGAAATGATACTCTGCACCCTGCTATTTTTTTTAAAGAGCCAGGTATTTAAAGCGCTTGAATTTGGAAAAGTGGCAGAATAATGAAGTGCTCCCTCAGAGCATGCACACGGCTCTGTGCTCATTGGAGAGACAGTGAAAGCCTTTATCACTATTGTTGTTGATTGTGGATGGCTTTTTATAGCACCACCCACAAGCAGGCATTGCTATAAAAACTAAGTTAGTTAAGGAAACTAAGACAAAACAGAGGCTCCATAAAGAAAAAAGGTTTCTGATTGGAGAGGGCGCAGAAAAGAGCCATAAAATGATTTGAGGGCTGGAGAAAGTGCCTCACAGTGAAAGACATAAAGAGCTCAATTTGTTTATCTTATCAAAAAGAAGATAAGGGAGGTGACTATGTTAGGATAAACAAGTACCATTAAGGGGTGAAAATACTGAATACAAAAGGGCTCCTTAATCTGGTAGAAAAAGGCATAGCAAGAACCAGTGTCTGGAAATTGTAACCATGTTCAGATTAGAAATGAGAACCAAAATTTTAACCATGAGGGTGACTGACCATCAGAACCAATTCCCAAAGGAAGTGGTGGATTCTCTACCTCATCATGTGCTCAGATCCAGACTGGTTACCTGTGTAGACAATAGGATTTAGTCACACTCAAGTTACTGGGCTCAATACCGGGGTAACCGGATGAAATTTTCTGGCCTGCATTATACAGGACTTCAAACTAGATGTTCTAATGGGCCCTTTTGGCCTTAGCATCTGTGATTCTATGAACCTATTTCTATCTTAGAATCCAGTGCAGATGTTATGGGAATCAAGGCTTTTATTTTACCAGCACAGACCATTACACAGGGACCCTGGCAAGGGTCATCCACCCTGAGAGAAAGGGGGCCTCCACAGCCAAAGACACCCATTTTACAGATGGCAAAACTGAAGTTAGTTATTTAGGGCCTGATTGTGTAAAGGTCTGAGCACTGACAATTCCAGCTGAGACTGCTGGGAGATTTTAGAGAGGCAGAATAAAATAACCTGCACTGGGGTTTTCCAGGGCAATGGAGTGAGCACCACCACCCATGAAAAATGCTGGAGGTTATTTAATGGCCATAAACCATCAGGCTTTGTGTATTGGCATCTTCATCCCATCCAGAAAGACAACATCACGCGCAGCACCACTCCTCACCCCAACAGAGACACTGGGGCAGTATCAAGAGCAAGGACCCAGTGCTGTCACTGTCACTTTCCTGAAGGTCTTTCGTCCAAGGGCTGATTCAATTCAGCGTGGGATATATGTCTGGAGTTTTGTGCAATTCCTAAAGCTTGAATTCTCACCTCTGCTCTGCCTGAATTTAAGGAGGATTTTTCATCACCACCGAGACAGAATGAAAAATATTTCACACTGAAGATGAGAGCAAAGAATGTTGCTCATCTGAGGACTTGGATAATACCAAGTGATTTTCCATTCCAACTGGAATTTGACTGCTCTTTCAGCTCTCTGGACTCCCAGTAGTGGGTAGGAAAACCGCTGAAAACAATTGAACTCATTAAAAGAAAGAGAGAGATATAAAACAATTCACTGAAATTCTCAAGAATCAAATCATCACTAATCTAATTTGGGTTTTGCCATCTCTGTTGCATTTTTTGCTGATCCTGTGTTCAAGCACTCCTGTATCATTTACTCACTGTACAAACCGTAATTGTAATGGCTGGATGTGATCCAGAATCCATGATGTAGAAATGATAAGTAACTGGGTGCACAAATTAGAACAATTATATCTAAATCAAATTCAATTCATCATGTAATCATAAAGATCAACATACCAAAGGGCACTTGCAGTAAATTAAAAGCCTGAGAGATAACAATTGAAACAGGTTCCTAAGGAGTGTGACTGGAGATGAAAAAAGTGACAGATTGATTTAGTGCAGAGTTTGGCAGAACTCTAGGAACTCTGAAAATATGTGAACTCCCATTTTACCTGTAGGAAAGCTTTTCACAACCTAAAATTCCTTTCAACACCTCTGATATGAGTCTACAGTCATTCTCCTGAGACTGCTGTCCCACCATTTTAGCAGCTGGCAGATAGAGCCCTATTCCAGTCTATTCCTACCCCCTTACTAGGAAGCTTTCTGAGAAGTGCAATACTTTGGGCTGCCCGTCATCTTTCCAAAGGAAGAAGCAGCCTGCTGTGTGAATGGGACTATATCTATATGCACATGCAGGGGTGGAAAATGGTCAGTTGCTCCATCGAGATGGCACAACATTGCAATTCCATGAAAGGAAAAGTGACTCAGAAGACGACGAGTGATGCGTTTGAACACAAAAGTTGAATGGGCGAGAAAGCTGAGGCTCTTCATGTCTGTCAGCTTTGCACTTCATTTGGTAATTGCATTCAAGTTTCTTGCCATTATCCCCAGGGACTCACCTGCACTCACTTGCTTTTTGGATTTTTGTATTCAAACACTTTTACAGTATTTTTATTTTAAAAACATAAAAGAAAAGAAGGTGGAAATTAGTGGTGTCCAGGTGTCCATTAAGTGAAGTCTTCTTACCTTTTGCCTTGGCTTCTGTGATCCCCAACAAAACCCCTTCTCTGTCCTACTGCATTTAAAGAGTTGTTTGAATTCCAACATTCAGCCACAGCCCCTTATTCAAAACCCTGCCCCTCCTTTAATTGCAAGAAAAACCATGATTCAGCCAAGTGAACAGCAACATGTGAGGAGGGTTCATGTCTCTGGGCACTGTCACATGGGGTGGCAATTCTGGGGTCAAGGGGCACCTCCCCACTATTCCACAGAAAAACAATTGTCAGCCCTGGATTTTATTTTTATTTAAATGTGTTGGTGCTTGTAGAAGTGCAAAGGGCTCCTTGTGCTGGCAAGAGCCAGGAATAGTGCACCAGAGACACTGAGCTTTGGCACACTGGAAATGAGCTGTTATCACTAAACTGAAGATTTGCACATGGGACTAGTGACTTCAGATGCCACGATTTTTAGAGGCCCTATTTGAGATGTCTGACAGGGAGCTGATTGTCAGAGGACAAGTGCTTAGCCCTTTCTGAAAATCAGACCCCTTCATCAGACTCCTTCATGGGGTTTCAAGCTGGGCACTGCAAAACCATTAGACACTTTTGAAAATCCTAGCCTATGTGAATAAAGCACCCCCTGTTGTTATTTCTCAAACCACCCTGAGTGGATTCCCAGTGTCTACTGTGTCTCCACCAGTTTTGATAGAGAGGGTGTCACCCAAAAGCTAAAGATCTCCACCTGTACTAACAGGGCTTAGGGGGTTGTCTAAGCAAATCGGGGTTCTATTGACCTTCAGAATGTGTGTCCAGTTCCTACTCACATGCCCCCGCTGATTCAGTGCATTTGACTCAATGGGATTACTACATATTAATTAATGAAATACAAAGAATTGAGGCCTCTTCCAATCTCACATCTGATTGGCTTGCTTATTCGCATGGGATTGGCTGAGGGGATTGACGGGTGATGTCACAGTGCCACTACTCTGCCGTGAGCTGCTCACACTTCAGTGGCTGGCGGTAGACAAGACAACACTCACCTTTTGGCTCAGAAATAAAAGATCTTCCTTTATGTTAATACACAGCCAGGATCAAAGTTCCATCACATTGTGAAGCATCAAATTAGAGCATTGCTAGAGACAGATCAGAAGGTAAACAAGTAATGTTGCTGTAGGGCTTCCTCAGTATGCAATAGCTCTTTTATTTCCCCTTAACCACTAAGCACATTCTGTTTGATCAATGCGCAAGAAAGCATCTTTGCTATGGGGCACAAAGCAAGTGGCACATAGGAAAGGCAAAGCAGTATTTATCACAGTTAAAGATAAGCAAAACTGTCTTCTGCAGTTTAAGCCGTTAATAGGTGCTACATCCAGTGTTTTGCTATAGGGCACTTACCTGGCTGTTGTTGATTTGCTGTTTTGTATGTGCTTTTTTTCTTTTCTTTTTTCAATCTCCTTGCTGCCATTAGAAGTTTATTGGATTCTTGTATTTAAAATTGCAAGCGGGTACTTTCGACTAGTGTTAGTTCTTTAAATATATGCTGTATCTTCATGTGTCATGCAGCCAAGCACATCAGAAGCTGCAAAGTAATAGTCAATTACTGCTCTTAAACAGACAAGGCACTCACTAAAAGAATGTGCTGCATCTTAAATTATCCATAAACTCTCTAATAGTGCTTCTATTAATACCTGATTTCTGGCACGTTCCTAATTATCATGTTCCTTATCAAGCTGCCACCTTCCTCTGACAAGTCAGTGCCTGTGCAGAGGAGAAGAGGACAGGCGAAACTGTTCAACTGAAATCTGTTAAGTAAACTTGCAGCTAGGCTGCTTGAAGGCCTGCGTGATTGCTTAGCAATACGAACAGCCTTGTATTACTGTGCCACAATCTTAGCTGCAGGATGTGTCGGGGATGACAGCATTAGCACAGGAATTTTTGTCTCTACGGAATTAGAAAGGCATTTTTACAGCAGCCATGCAGAGCTGAGGCCATGCACAAAGTGAACTAGGCTTTCCTAGTGGCCAGCTCTCAGCAATCTCTCACTCTGGCCTCCAGTGTGTCACCCATTATCACATAGCATGTCGTCTTCCATTCCCCTCGAAGTGCTTATTTCAGGGAGGAAATATTTGGAAGCATCACGGAGACAGACATGAGAATTCACACCGTGCTGTTTTGTCAAATTCACCATGGCTTTTCCTTGTGCTCTTTGGCAGGAGCCAGCCTCTCTCTCTTCAGAAAAAAATAAAGTACTCCCCATGGCTCCCCCTGCAGTGCCTTCTGTCCTGTGGATTTTACAAACACGAGCCTGATTTGGAAAATGCAACATGAAAAGGAATAAAGTCACTAAAGTTGGGTTCCATGCAGTCCACGGTGCAGAGCTGTCAGCAGGAGGAACATGGCCTGTATTTAAGACCTGGTTAGAAATGCCATGCTTCCCTCCTCTTGAACCATTACGCACTCCAGCAGAATGAGAATGTGCAATTCATGTCTCATTACATTTTTTTTGAAATATTATCCTGTTGCCTCCTCTGCCTTTCCTCCCTATTAAACAAAACTAGAGCTTCCTTTGGAGAATACAAGCAATTTGTTACCATAACAACACCTTTTCTCTCCCACTCTGCAAAGTTTAAATACCAGCTTCCCTTTGACTGTTTTTCCCCCTCCGGAGACGAACTGCCGCCGTCTCACTTGCAGAAGTAGCTGTCGTGATAGGCAAAGAATTCCTCTCCAAATGCTACTGGTTCAGGTGCCTGCCGGTGATAATTCAAAGTGACAAAATCTCTGGCTGATCCATCTGTACATGCAATTATTTCCCATCTTTTCTCAGTTTCACAAACTGGCTCTTAGCTCTCCTTAGCTGCCCAGCCACTTGGATAATTTGCGCATCAGGGAACAGAGCTGTGGAATGGTGCTCTGCCAATGTGTTACTTGGCCACTATCACCACAAGGCTCCATTGTATGGTTTACATGCTGAACGCTTTCCTCTGCTATTTGACCAGCTTTAGTGACAAGGGTATTAATTAGTCTGCACTTTCCATTTAGCTCATCCACATTTCTGGGAGGGCCTGTCACAAATTGAAGAGCTCACACCTATGCTTTCTGGAACCTCTTCGGGATGGTATTCAGGATGGAAAACTATTTTTCTTAGAAGATTCCAACTATTTCCTGGATTCTGTTTGGTCAGAAATGCTGTGAGAACAAATTCCTGTGACATTCCTGATCCCATCTGAAGCCTAGTCTGGAAGAACACAGGTGTTTTTAAAAGGGAAGAGATTTACCAGATATTTTGAAACTTCAGAGGAGTTTGACATTTAGTCTCAGTTAGGGGGGAGAGTCGCACTAGGTTTTTACACTACCTGAACAAGGGATTGGCCTGGCTCAAATAGCCCCAAATTATTACGTATGGTTATCCTCTTTCAGCTTTTATTACTATTAGTAGTGTTTATATAGGGTCAGCACTCTTCCAGGGATTTCACAAACCCAAGGTTAGTTGTAATAAAGGAATTTAACAATAGTTTGGTCAAAGGGCCCTCATTTCAGTAACTCACTTGGGAACATATAATTCCACTGAGAAATTGACTTCCTTGGTAGACAGCCTCTATTTTTCTCTGTGTCAAGCAATCATATTGTCTCCACTCCTTCCTTCTTTCAAATTACCTAGTCAACATATTTATCTAGCGAGGTGCCAGTTTCTTATTTATAATTGAATCCTGACGAAAAAATGGTTCTTAAATGCCAGTAGCTTTGATATTTTTTCAAATAAAAGCTCCCCAGACCTCTGAGATAAAATATAGCTTAAGAACTTTGTTTTTAATGTACTTCACTTAAGAATTTTTAATATTGCTGTCTGCTATAATTCTAGATCCTGCCTCTGGACTCTGGCTGTGAGATTATATAACCTCGTTATGTAAACATCAGAATTAAATGCACAGGATGAATCAACTAAACTAGATTCACTTACAGAGATCAAAACCATCATAACACAGCCTACAGAGGTCTTCCTAAAACCTGACATAAAAATCCATAAGAATAAGAGAATAGAATTAGGTGTTTTCAATGTCTCCTTTTATAGTATCAGATTATATTGATTTGCTGCAATCAATTATCAGCTTTTCACTTTCAGCAGTCAAAGAGTCTGTATATAATATGCAGAAGTGGGGAAATACTGCCAAACAGCTTCCATGCATATTCATTCAAAATATTAAATAAATTTGCTTCAGCTGTGTTCACACCCCTTTTGTGTTTGCTTTCTGCTAATAACCTAGAAATCTATCTTTGCTAGTGTGAAAATACATAAATAGCTCAAAAGCTTGAATATTTACTAGAAGCAAATTTGGAATTGCAGAATTAACCAATAACTGTGCAAATTTTGAATGTCAAATAGAAAATTTTATGCTTGAAAATACAATTTGAAATTGAAACTTTTGTTGATATATTTATAAGTCATCCACTCAGGGAATGGAGACAATGTTATGTGACTTGTGCAGCTAGGCAGCACCACGTAGATTTTGAATATTCTCAGCGAGCTGCTGGCAAATGATCTGGACACCAAGAACCATTCTCTGAAAATATTTGTGAATAATTTTGAATAATGAATGAATTCCAGAATTTAGCGACATGTTCATAAACAATTCTGAAACAGAAAAAGGTGTGGAATTCTGTGTATAAATTGCTCACACTCTGTTGGGGCCCCATTTTCAAACTTTCTGTATCTAACTTAGGTTAGTCCATTCTCCATTTGGGTACTCAAATGTCCATGTTAGGCACCTAAGCCCCAGTCTTTCAAGTGATTCCATGCAGAAAATTTGGTCTTCCCTAAGCCTGATGATAGGTCCATAAATTAAATTAAAATACAGTTAAAATGGAGGGTTTTTTAAGTGAACTCATAAAAGCCTTTGATGAAGAAACACTTTATTCTTATAACTTTTTTATGACACCTATTCACATTTTTCCTTTCACCGTGAATTTTTAATGAGTTGTCATTTTTTTTTACTAATTCATTTTTAATTCTCCACTAGACAAATTCACATTCTAAGGAAACTCTCTTTTCATAGCCAACTATTGATGGCACCATTAAGAAAGGTGGTCTACAATGTTATACCTCAGCACGCAAGAGTGTTCTGATGCACTAGGTCAATAAAATGTCTTCCAGAGACTGTTGATAAAGAAGAGATTCCTTTTTGCAAGCCAGAAGATAAAGGAGAGCTGCAAGCACATCAAGCTGTAATCCCCCTAGATCACAGGGAGCTCTGATAGCAGAAGCTGTCTCTCAATTACTCACTGATAAATGTAACCAAAGCAATGCTCTTCAATGGGACAAAGATGCTTTAACAAGGCATCAGCTTCTAACTGGACAGTCAAAAGCTGGAGGAAGATCAAGATAGGTCATAAATTCAAGATTCCCAGTCTTGGACTTGAATCTTCACATGCCATTCCTGTTTTACCTGTGTGTGTTTGTGAACACACCTGTAACCATTGAGCTGTATGTATTATGTGTCCCTCTCTGTGCCCAATCCCCAAGCGATGTGCATCTATTACAACTTTCTTTTAGATCTGGAGGTGGCTGGTTCAGTCCTTACGGTGTGAGCCAAGATTTTGCCAATCCTTTTCTTTCACCCACACCCACGCTAACAAGTAGTTCATGCACGTTATCATGGTGGTTTTTGCGATGTGAACATTCATCCATTAGGAATTGGTCTGAGACCTTCCAACTCATTTCATGCACCATAGCACACCAGAAGACTAGCAGATAGGAACAGTTTCCCATAGTGCTAACCTGGACTGAATTTACATTGGTAACTTGTTCTCTGTGAAGCCATCTGAACTGTCCAATCCTCCATTCCCCACTGCCTCTATTTTTTATTAACAGGCTTGCTTAATATTATGTAGTTTAAGAATTCCTTAATAACTGACTACATCTAGTATGTAGCTGTGGATCAGGCCCTAAAATGCTATACATTACTTTTATTGAATTTGCCAAATACCTTCCATAGGCTTCACCTAGAGAATCATTCCTTAAATGACACGTACTTTGTGCCTGTGCATTGGAAAGATTGATAGCGCAGTGAGGAAAGTGTCAGGTCCCAGGACTTCAGCACCACTGCCAACTCACAGGTGAGGTACAAACAAGAAGATGAAACCCACCAGCCTGACACCACCACAGTGAGGTAAAAATGATTAAGGAGATAGTCCGATTTTTTTTATCCCTCACTAAATGTCATGCTACGGGGGACTATTGCCAAGAAAAGTTCAAAGTAATAATATCAGAAATCTGCTTCTCTTTTCCTTGTGACATTTTATTGTGATATGAAATAGCAGAGGATAAAAGCACTAATGGGGATATTTGGTTCCTTCTTCCAGTGAGCATTTTAAATGCAGTCTGACCATGACTCACATTTATTATGATATATGCAAATCTTTAAGGGCCTCATTCACAAAGCCAAGACAAGTCCACGCATATTCTTTTGTGGAATTTACTCTGTGGGAGGAAAAGCCTAAAAGATGATTACTGCTATCCAAAGTTTCTGCTTTCCACCGCCTTTTGAATCATTATACCATTAGACTCACATACAATGGAAGACCTATTCCCTGGCCTGGAACAAAAACCATATTCCCAGCTGAGACTGATAGTGTAGGGTTTCCAGAAATGTCCATAAATTTGGAAAGGGAAGATGGTCTTCTAGTTAATGTGCCGGCCTTATGTTCTCAGTTCTGCCATTGACATCCTGCGTGACCTTGGGTGACTCATTTAATCTCTGAGCCTCAGTTCTTCATCTATAAAATGGACATAACAATCTTTCCTTTCTCCCATTCTTTGTCTGTCTTGTCTATTTAGATTTTAACCTCTCTAGTGCAGGATCCACTTCTCTCCTACAATGGGACCCTGATTTCAAGGGATCTCTGACTGCTATTGAAATACAAATAATAAAAGACAGTGATACCAGAGGGTGACAAACATGTCACATTAGTTATTAGTGTGTCTGCCCTGTGGTCCTAGAGATACAGTTCTGCTTTCACTGCGAAAGCTATTTGAAGAATGTCCTGCATTAATATATTTTTTAAAAAAACCCAAAACATGCTAGCCCTATAGCCCCAACTATTACAAAAGAGCGCCAAGAAAAGGTACTTTAATTATGGCACAAGTTCTTCTCTATCATCTCAGCCTCTATTAAAATATTTCCTGGAGAGTGTGAGTCCCTGTAATAATTGGCTGCGTATTTTCTCTTTAGTGTCTGAAGTGATTAGCTTTTCTGCTCTTGTATCTCTGTATCCACATAGTTAGTGGTTGAGATAGGGATCCTTTTTGGATGAACTTTTCCAGTCGGCACTCTTCCCTGGTGACTGAGCAAGGTTGAGCAAGCCCTTAGGGAAGTAATTAATCCATGTCACAAATCCAAAGCCACTTCAGAAGCATTGGACCAAAACGCCTAGGGGAAAAGCACTCCCTACCAGCCTGAGGGCACCAACCCCACACTGGCATGTGGAGAAGATGAAATGCATGTGACTTTAGAGTATATGAAGGTCTTTTCAATGCCTAATTTCTATAGGATCAAATCCAGTCGCCATCATGAAATCCTCACTTAGGCAAAACTCCAACTTGTCCAACTATTTCTTTGATTACTTGTATGTGTCTATTTTAAATCAAAAAGAGCAAGCAGATATACAATAGAAAGGAGACAAATAATTGAGCTATAAAATATAACTTTAATAAGATTTGGCTCTCTTTAATGTTTATGGGGTGAGTTGATTTGTGGGGTTTTTTAACTTTCATTTCAGGTTGATTCCTATCCTAATTAGATGCTATTATTGTACTCCTACAAATAATCTTCCGAACCAAAGTCCATTCCGCAGAGAGTGATCAAAGGATGGTTTAATTAAATTTTCATGTTTAATTCTCGACTTTCATTTCTGCTGTCTCTTTTTGTCTAATAAATGCTATCAGAGGAGGAGGAGAACCAGCTGAATGGTACAGGCCTGTGCTGACTGCAGAGTGTTTTAGGGTCTGTTCCAGAGCCTAATGAAGTCAGTGAGAGTCTTTCCCTTGACTTCATCAGGTTTAGCATCAGGCCCTTGGACCCAGATGCCTTGTGCTGTAAATTATAATCCTTTCCTTCCTTCCACTGGGGCTGGGTCAGTGATGACCTAAAAGGATTTCCTCCAGTTTTGTCTGATTGCAAGCTTCAGTGCTCTCATTCTCTGCCTGCTTAAATGTTATACTTCATTTAGGGCAATAACTTTTAAATTATTAATTGGCTGCTACACCAATAAATTATACATTTTGTAAATGAATATTCAAGCCCTAATTCAAAGCAGCAGCTGCGAAATGAAAATGTTCACACACAGATACAGTTCGAAATCATGGCTTGTTTTTATTTCATGGGAAAGGTCTATTCATGAGGAGGCAAAACAAGATGAAAATAATCACTAAAAAGATGGCAAGGGGTCGGGGAGGCAGGAGACCACGTTTGAAGGGGCTTCTCAGCTCAGGCTCCAATTTGATGTCAGCAGTTTGATAAGCGTGAACCCCCCTAAATGTTTGTGTGCAAGTGGCATCTGAAGGCATCAGTGCAATTTTGGAGGAGATCATTAAAAATTTCAGATTTTACCCACCATCTCTCCTCTATTCCCTGGGCCACATCCCACCCAGGATGAGATGGGTGTTTATACAAAGCATCAGGGTGAGCTGAGAGTTTTATAAAAGGAACCTAAGGGAAGTCATCGAAATGACAGACGTTGTGTCTGACTGGTAGGAAGGTCTGGATGACTCTGTGAAGATAACTTACACGTGCAGCTGTGGACATTAACATGACGTGGGGCCATCATCACCCTGCCAGATCTCCACTGGCTTTGTGGCAGTTATCCCAGGGATGCATTTGATCTGTTGTTAGAGGGGTAACCAATCCTTAGGCTTTGTCCATCCAGACGATTGAAAAGAGGTTCCCCCCTCCTGATCAGCACAGATCGGCTGGTTTCATTGTGATGACTCTTATGGGGCTGGGCTGGAGGAAATGCAGGTAATCTCCCTTCCCCTTGCACAACCCGAGTGATAGTCTCCCAAAATATCAAGTCCTGTCAACGGGACATGTGGTACTGGAGACTGTGCCTTTAAGAGAGCACAGGATCTGCTCACTCCTTAGCTCCCAGCTCTTGGTGGTGTAGATCTGCGCAGCCTCCTGTGTCGGGTGGTATGAATGTCACAATCTAACCCCAAGGCACTAGGGACAATGGAAGACTGAACTTCTGATGCCCCCGCGTACAGGTCACTGCTGGAGATGGGATGCAGGATTAGATGGACCCACAGTCTGAGCTGTTATGGCAACTAAACTAAGCCTGTGCTTACAAGGATGCTATGCAAATATTTCCATCCTTGGAAATTGGATTGGGGAAGTTGTGCTGTTGTCCTGCATGGGGCTTTTCATTTGATTCGAGCTGAAATTGTGTGTGATGCATATTGATAAGGAGGCAA
Source organism: Sternotherus odoratus (assembly GCA_032164245.1). Taxonomy (NCBI): domain Eukaryota; kingdom Metazoa; phylum Chordata; order Testudines; family Kinosternidae; genus Sternotherus; species Sternotherus odoratus. The sequence goes on from JAVMKO010000018.1 coordinate 2,292,438, forward strand.
ACTGGTTCCAATCTGAACAGTGTCACATGCAACTTTAGTTTTATGTCTCGTAAACGTCCAAGTATTGTCTCATTCTGTTACATCTGGAAATTATATGGACCTTTTAGGAAGCAAGACCCCAACCCCAGGAGGAAGGTTTTATAGACTGCGTACTATTGTTAATGAAAAATACATTACTGTGCAGTATGCATGCATGCCCTTTTATGAGCATCAGTGACTTATGTTGCTTTGTGGTTGGCTTGCTGGGTAATCTTTGTCATTTGGATGTTCTGTATGTTGATCATTTCAGCCTTTCCACATGGATTAGTGACACTGTATATGCCGGAGAAGGGGACGAGCTAGTCAAATCAAATTAACTGACTTTGACAAGATCAAGACAGTGCAATTTACTATAATAATTTGCTGAATATATGAGGACATTCCAATTACTCTAGGGAAAGGCTAGGAAATATTTGTTAGAGTTTGGGGAATACTTTAGAAAAAAAATGTTTGCAAGTATTAGCTGTGCTAAGCTCATGTCCCCGCTGTTTGTTTTCCTGCACATGCAAGTGATTGTATGTTTCTTTTAGCAAAACAAAAACATGCTTGCAAAAAACTATTTTTGAAGTTGCACCCACAAGATTTCCAGGAAACCACATTTAATATTTGCACATATGAAATCAAAGGCTAGAAAGAGTATTACATGCGTGACCCAAACAAACACACGTAACCAGTGCATTGCAGCCCTGGATTGCTCACACAGACCTATTCACACACAAATGACCGGGTTAAAAAAGCTTAATAAAAATAAATTAATAATTTAAAAGAAGAAGTCTGACAAAATTATGCCCTGTTTGTGGATATTCCAGGAGAGGAATAAGAGGTTACTTTTAGCTCATACATTAGTCACTGAAAATTTTTTTCACTCAGCTCTACATTTCACCTGTCTTCAAACACAAAAATATGTCAAGACCCACAAAAAGGCCGCTTAGTTATGTCACTTTCCCATCTGCTTCCTAAACCATGGATGACATCACAACAGTAAACCTTGCCCATTGCTTTGACAATTCCATCAGCTACCCAGGGATCCACAAAACCTTGCCATTGATGGAGGAGTAGAATGTGATAACAAAATCAATGTGCATTGCTCTCATCAGCTATCTTCAAGGGAAAATGCAGTAATTGAAGTTGAAATATCTTAAAAACCTTCAGTACCAAAAGCACCTCACATGCCTTGCTGGAATTGTATGGTTTGGGGGGATAATAAGAGAAATTCCAGGGACCAAAGAATATTACTAGGCTTTCAGATAAGCTTTTCTTCAGAGAATAGAATGTAAGGCACATGTTCAGAGAGTCTCCTTTCCGAATGCAGCCATTGACTAAAGGAAATCTGTTTTTGACATTCAGGGAATATTGTTTTAAACCCGTTTTCCTGATGTTCTGTAAGCCCCCTCAGAGCGATGCATGTTCAACTGTAATAAGAGATTGATTTTGTGAATAACATGCATGGTTAATTAGAAAATAAATCCCACTTGGTATTGATTCACTCACTCACTCCACACTTCACAGCCTTTGGGTTTTTTAGACTGAACTGAGAGTCATCTTTGCCAACTAGTTTCCTTTTGCAATAGGCCAAAAAGCACAGATCAAGGAAAAACAAACTGCACTGTAAAGGAAAGAATGTTTGCGATATTTTTTACAAGAGAAAAATTATATTGCTGATTAACAGAAAACACATCTGCTTATTTCTGAAATTAGGCCTTCTGATTCCAACCTGAGTTATTGTTCCATCTGGCATTTAACTGACAGAAATATAGAATAAACCTAGAGTATCCTTGCTTTAAAGTCTAACATTACTAAAGAATTCATCAAAGTGACAAGACTACAAAAGCCATGCATTACCACTTTACTATTCCCTTACAACTCACTGGAGAATAATGCATGCTCTGAGTTGCATATGATCTGTTTCAATTATTTTTTAATTTACATTGTGGTAAAACTTTGACAGTAAGGGAAAAAATCATGCAAAATACTTTCTATAGCTCTTGTTATATTAAAAAGCTTCCCTGCTATGAATACTCAGTGTCTTCTGTAGCACTGATTAGTTAACATGCAGTGGAAAAAACACATTTGCATATAAGTATAATTTCAGCTTCCAATATGTATTTTCTTTCTCAATCACCAATTGAACCTTGCCAGGATCGATATGGACCAGGAGATAAAAATAGGTGGCAATACATCACTTATAGGACCACACGTACATAACCTGGAACCACTCTACTACAGTGGTTTTCAACCTTTTTATTTTGTACATCGCTATAATATTTCAAACAGAGGTGCAGGCCCCTTTGGAAATCTTAGTCAGAGACTGCAGGCCCCAGGGGTCCACGGGCCACAGGTTGAATACTACCGCTCTATTATTTGACACCCTTGTTGTGGTTCTTTACTGACAAAGCTCCTATCATTCAAAATGGGATGAAAGATAAAGGAAAGAAGATGTCCAATCAGTAGAGAAAAAGGAAGAGTAGGTAGTTCTGTCAAGGAGACTTTGGATGAAGTTTTGGAGAAGCAGGGTCTCAGAACTGTCTTGCCACAGAAGGAATAACCTGTCCTGTAGGGAATTATGCAGGCTTTATATGCTAATCATTTACTTCTCAACATTAGATCACAGGAACTATTCACAGGAAGAAGCACAGTTACCTCAGCAACTGTGTGTCAGTACATAATGCTTGGTCTGTGTGAAATATGCAATAAGAAACTTCAGGCCTAGACCAGCTCAAAGAAATTCCTACTGGCTCAGCCAGCGGAAAGTTGCCTTTTGATTTACCTTGTAAAATTGCTGCCAGTGGACTCCCAGGTTCCCATGATAAATCAGATTGAATCAGTTGAGGTAAAAAGTAAAAAGCCCTCAGATGGCAGAGTGTACTCGGGGGTTAACTTCCCTGCAGAATCTGGTCACAGGCTTCCTAATATGACTGGAGCTGGCTGGAAACTTTTAGATTAATCTTTGTTGTTGAAAAGTGCTGATTTGTCCAAACCTAAACTGGGCATGAAACAGGTCCTTTCTGACAAACTTCCTGACTCAAATCCTATCGAGGAAAAAGGTTTAAAATGTTTCAGCACTTTCCAAATGAAAAATTCCAGATTTCCAGTTTTAAATTACATTTTGTTTCCGAATTTAAGCTAATTAGATTGAAAAAATGTTAAAAAACAAAAAACCATTGAAGTCGAATCAAATGATGGTGAAACTTTTTGATTGGCTGAAATAAAAACAAATCCGTTTTTGGTGTATGAATAGTTTTGAGAGCTTGACATTTCATCTTGATATGAGATGGGGGAAAATGCTAAACTCTAAAAAAATATTCAGGAGATAAGAATGCCATGCTCCGTCCATCTTTAAATATGACAATCCGCAGATAAACAGGTATCTTCCTTGAGAAATCAGACACTCCTACCTGATGTACACAGCAGCATTTTCATCTCTGAGCCTGAGAGAAAAGGTCCTTTTTTGCAAGGAGTCATATTGGCAAAGCTCTGAAATGTGCACAGACAGCGAACACAAATCCATAATCACTTCCTGTTATCATGTTCATGGAGTTTGCCTTTCACCACATACTCCCCTCTAGTGTGGTGCACTGTTGTTCCTTCGTTATCTCTCTCAGTGTCAGTGGGTGTCAGAGGCCAATACTGGCCCTTTAAGATGGAACAACTTGCATGTATTTCTCAGGAGGAGCTGTGTGGCTTATAGAGTTCCCTGGAGGACAAGATTATCTGATCAGAAATACCCCAGAAAACCTCAGCAGAGTCCCTGTAAATATTTGCAGAAGGCTACCCCTATATGAAAGTATGGACTTGAGGAAATAGGGAATGGGGAGGAAGGTGTTAAATCTATACCCCCTTTGTTCACTGGGGAATAAAGTATAATAGGAGGCACCCAAGAATTATCTGCTTTAGCAACCATAATGCTTGTCTACTGAGCTGGACACATTTATCCTTCCCAAATGTACAGCATGTTCCAAGGTGATCGAAGGCACGCAGCCAAAGCCAGGAGCACGGGGCCTATTGCATAGTATCTGAGAGACCAGAGGAGAGTTCTGTGTCCTGTCTCAAGATTAAGATACTGCTGTGGAATTCCGTGAAAACTCTCTGGCCACCACCCATAGCAATGGCACGTCTGCTGAGCTAAACCCACGTTGATTTTCGCTATTAACCTTTCCCCTGGATTTCCTGTCCCTTGCTTCATATTCCTCTACACACTGGTTCACTAATATTGATTTTGCACAAATAAATTGTCACATTCCGTTAGTGCTAAAGATAATTCCATCTACTCAGTCATCTTTAAAATGGTTACTTAACTGTCCCTCTCTCCAAGCACATTTTTCTTTAAGCTTTCTATTAAATTAAGCCACTAGCACATTCATTTTAAGTTTTCTGAGTTAAAGCTGAGCTCTCACTAGGTTCTGACATCTCATGAGATGCTGGGCTGGCCCCTTCCTTCCTTCCTTCCTTCCTTCCTTCCTTCCTTCCTTCCTTCCTAACTAAACTAGCAGGCAGGAGTGGCTCTATGGTTGGCTCTATATAGTATACTAAGGCTGGACAAAGATGCAAGGGTTATATATCCTGGAGCTATCCATCAAGTGTTTCCCTGTTTATAAGTCTCTGCTGGTGGTGGGCTGAGATTGAAACAATCAAGAAAAGACTGATAGGAAACAGCTTCCCTCTGCTCTAGTTATTTGAGTGCTAAAGATTTTAAGGCTGGACCAGCTCAATAAAGAATTTGAAATCTTCTGTTGGTGATTCTGGTCTGCACACTGGCAAGAAACCGAGAGCCCTGTCAATCAATGTCAGAGCTGTGCAAGGAATGATCCATCTACAAGGAGAAATGATCCCTTCCCAGTTGCTTGGCACTGTGTTTTCCAGGTCAAATGATATTATATTATCATTAATGCTAATGCTAACACTACTTTAGATCTGGGGAGCCCCAAGAATCTTAAATTGATTTACCAGCATTAATGGTTTAACCTGCACAATGTCCCTTGGATGGACTTACTAGCCCCATTTTGTGGAAATACTAATGTGTTGCTGGGAACATTCATCCCGGTAGCGAGGGCCAGCCACAGACCGGTGCATCAATCAAATTATGTGTAGGGTTTGCCTTGGATGCAATTGACGTATAAGCTTTGTGCTGGCCCCCTCTGCAGGAGTGAGTTTTTCCCAGGGTGGTTAAGTGATATACCCAAGGTCACAAAGCTGAGAGCCAGGAGGAACAGAACCAGGGAAGCTTGGCCTGTTGGCATGCGCTCCAAGCCTCAGACAAGCTGTGCTCAATCCTCTGCTGCACTGAATATACACTTGGCACAGCTGAGAAGAGGCTGTGGGGGGGAGGGTAAGTGAATCTAAGGGCACCTCTACACTGCATTTAAAACACACGGCAGTGAATCTCAGAGCTCGGGCCTGCAGACTTGGCCTTACAGGGCTTGCATTATCGTGCTAAAATGACCTGTGTAGACATTTGGGCCTGGCTCTGAAGCCCAGGGAGGGGCTTAGCTCTCCTTAGCCACTTTTCTATTTCCTTGATCCTGGGCTGGCCAGGGGCCAAAATGGCCTCCGTGTAACTTATATCAACCCTTAGGTGTCTTCAAATTACCCCATTTGTGGCCAGTTGCTGCACCAGCTGGGATCTAGCACCAGGCATCTCAGTTTCCTCCTGCCTCTGGAGTGCCCCCCTACCCCCACCCCCCACGTCCAGTGTCTGCCTTACACCAGGGGCAGCACAGAGACTTTTTTTTGGAGAAACTTCAGGTTCGGGAAACTCTGGTTCTAAACAGCAAGAGCTGAGCCCATGGCTGGGCCTGGTGTTTCATAACTATCAATGCTGTTCTGTCTGATGTGGGAGATCGCTGTTAACAGAACCATACATTGCAGAAATGTTCCAGGATCCTAATTTAACAGATATCAGGGTGAAATCTTATCTCCATTGAAGTCAATAGCGAACTCCCTACTGACTTCAGTGGGGCCTGGATTTTAGCCTCGGGATCAGTAATTTATCAATTTGCTAATGTTCTGCATTTTAAATTTTAAAATGTTTCTCTGATGCTTCAAAGCATTTGCACTTCTACAAAAATCCTTCTCTGGTAAAAGCAACTTTTATTTTTAGTCTTGCTTTTTTCTTCAAAATCAAGAATTCCCTTTGGATCAGTCTGTAAGCAGCGAATTACAGAGAAACTTTCTCTCCAACCTCATCTGAATGATGCACATCCCAGGGGGTGGAAAATTACTGAAAACTATAATAATAAGTAACAAAGAAGTCTTAAATCCAACCTTTGTGGCCATTTATAATCACATCAAGTGTGATTCATTTCACACGCAAATCCTGCCTCATTCTCTCAATACTGTTAAAATGTACAACTTCAAAACCACTGCAGTAGAAGACAGAAATTTAGATCTCAACCAACGATAACCTTGAATTTTAATTTTTGCTTTGAAATTGGAATCTCTTTTGGGGAGGGGAAATTAGGCATATTTGACAGAGTCCTAGAATGGAGCTTGGGGCTCCTCTCTTTCCCTGACTGTAGGATCAGGACAAGTCTGAACAACTAGAGGCTTTTATTGTCAGAGCAATAATATAATGGTAATCCTTAGCACTTCCACACAGTTCTTTATGTTCCCAAGTGGTAGGCAGACATTAGCTAATCTCCGTTCTTGGCAAACGCACACAGCAAGCTGCTTCCATTCATCTCTCAAGCAAAATAAAAACAAATGGGTCAGTCATAATATTTGCTGTTGTGGGCCCCAATCCTGCCAGTGTTCGTGCATATACTTAATGTGATTCATGTAAGTAAGCCCATCAATCTCATCTGTGTCAAGTTAAACGTGTGGATAAGTGTTTGCAGGATCAGCAGGTAGGTGGTAATCTCTGTGGGGTGGAAACCTGCCTCTGTATTGCAGCCTGTATAAATAGTGCCTATCTGACCCCATTGGGGCTTGTATGCTATACCATGGTGCTAATAGTCATAATGTTTGCCTGTATTAGTACCAGCAGAACTTATGTAAAACTTTATCCCTGCCCTTTCTGCACTTTCCTACATGTTCCTCTGGCATTTTTGCACTTTTAGAAAGGAAAGATCATTCTATTTCAGGCCCGACACTGACACCTTTACCACTCTTCTTTCAGCTGAGCAGAGTTAATGGAGCCTTTGTTTACATTTTCTATTTTTAACAGGTAAGATAATCACGCTGGACTCATTCTGCTCCATACATCACCGCCAGATAGCGGACAGCAAGGTCAGACCCGGAGGAGTGACTGTGGAAGGCGGCTGTGAACAATGACACATGAAGGCAATAGCTTGGCCAGAAGGCTCCCACAGTGAGCTAATAATGTGAGAGCAAATGAAGGCAGGACTCGCTGCAGGATAAAGATGTGGCCTGCATGGCCCAGAGGACTGTAGCATCACGCTGGAAAAGTGACGTGTCTCAGTGGAGTCATGTCGGTGAGATAGTGGTTGCTCAGGAGTCTCAGCTGTGACACCTCTTCTGTGGATGTTTGCAAAGTGCAGACCTGATTCTCCACCATCCTCCACCTTGCTCATTCATTTACACCAGTGCAGTTGGGTGTAAAACTCTGCCATTCTGAGCTGATGTAGCCTTTCACACCCAGTGTGCGTTAGTGTAAATAACCACACACGCTGCAGGGTGGGAGAGAATCCATCTCTATATCTCTTTACCATTATCCCTTTGACACAATTGGTCATGGGGTCCAAGTTTAGTACATTCTGTTGCAGGGCCGGCGACAGGGGGGTACTACGGGTAGAACTGTACCAGGCCCCGGACTTAAGGGGGGGCCCCTTAAGTCCGGGGACCGGTACACAGCTGTACCCGTAGTCGTCCCCCCTGGGCACCGCATCTCCCTGGCCGCTCTTTCCCGGGCTGTGTCCGGGTGTCAGTGGCCGGCTGCCTCCCGAGCCCTTCAGCCGGCAGCTCGTCCCGCGCCCCAGGAGCCGCCCCGAGGCACCCCCAGCTGCAGCACTTCCCCCGCCCACCTGCAGCAAGAGCCGGGCCAGCTCTTGGCGGGGTGGGGAGCCCCCCGGCACCACAGGATGCCGGCTCTATCGCCTCCCCCGCCCCGGCGGCTGCAGAGGACTGGCTGGGCGCACCACTCCGCGAGGGCGGGGGCCAGCGAGCGGGGCTGGGGAGAGCCGGGTGCATGCAGCCCGGCCGGCGCCGGCCGAGGGGCCGGCGGGGAACCAATAGGGGTGGGGAGGGGAGGAAGTTAGGCTGGGGGGCTGGGGGGACCCCCAACGATCAGAGTAAGGGGCCTCAACATTTCTGTCGCTGGCCCTGTTCTGTTGGTTTCATTTTAAACTCACAGGAAGGATGGATTGAAAGCTGAATGCGAATGTTCCTTTCTGCACAATACTTTCCCTCCACAGCCTTCCTCTACTGGCTTTTTAAAGAAAAGCAAAGATTGTTAATGAGGCAATAATGAATCTAACATTCTCCAGCGATACGAATGTGACTCCAGCAACTTAATGTGACTCTGGAACCTCAGGCTTAAATGGAGCAACCACAGGGTCTGTAAAACAAGGATAATTGCCTCTGACTCAGAGTCTTAGTTGTGTGTGAGCCAGAAGAAAGTGTTTGCCTGCAAACAGGTGTAAATCTCTGATAAATGTTCAGGATTCTGTGTGTCGGGGACATGCACTACAGTTTAGTCATGCTCCTGAAGAGTTTTTCCTCAGTAAATGCATGATTTTCCTTTACAATCAAGTTAACCAGAGACTAAACTTCTCAAGGTAACCATAGTGTAAGAGAAAATCTGTTAGATCAAACTTGAGAAGAAAATCAGATGGATCATTGACCTAAGTCTTCAGAAAATTTACTTCAAGAAACTGCATTGATTATATGTGGATCAGGATTAGGGACATTTAATATATTTTCTGTGATTTTTTGTAACCAAACAAATAAGTTTTGTTAAATAAAATCTTCTGATTCTTCAGTGAAACAAAAACGTCTTTGTTATTTCAACTCCCCCCACTCCACGCACCACTCCACTCACCCCTACACATCTGTCACCCCTTTTTCCTTTCTTTTCCATGGGTAAAGAGGAGAAGGAAAAGGATAGACATGTAGAGAAGAGGAAGAGGGGATAGAAAACTTAATTTTTGTTTTGATGTTCAGATCTTCATTGAAAAACCTGAATATTTCAACTAAAACACACATTTTCTCTGAAATGTTTCACTGTTGGTCAAAAAGCCCTTTTCACTGAAAAAAATGTTTTGATGAAAAAATGTGCATCTGGCTTTGCAGATCTGCAGATGGTCTCATAGAGAAGAGATGCACTGGCAATGAACTGCAAGGCCCGTCTTGCTATTCCTGAGCACATTCTAGATGCACTGGAGCTACAGATGCGTGGGAAATGGTTTTCCCATTCGTAAAATATTTTTCTAGAGTTTAACATTCTTTTCCATCCCAAATCAGGACAAAAAGTCAAAATCTTGGCAATATTTGCAGACCAAAACCCCAACATTTTTTTCAGTTTGGGTGAATTAAAATGCTCCGTTTAGGTACATTTGAAATGTTTCATTTCAGTGTCCATCTAATTAGCTTACACATCAAAAAGAAAAGTAATTTTGCCTCAGAAAAATGTAATTTTTTGTTTAGAAAATGTTGACGCATTCTGACCATTTCAAAACTTTCCTGTCAACTTCTTTTCAAGTTGGGAGATTTGTTAAATCCAAACTTGTTTCACAAACGATTTCAGTTTTAAAAAATGGCATTTTTGACAAAAGTTTTGTTGATATATTTCTGGCCTACTCTAGTTGGAGAGTCTTCAGCCCAGCAGCTCCTGAAGGTTGCTCAACATCTTATAGGACTGAACCATCATCTCTAACAGCCCCAACCACTGAAGTAATTGGAAAGACACTCATTGATTACAGTGAGCTTTGAAATATATTTTAAAATGTTTTAAGTGAGCACATCATGAAGAAACAAACAGAGGATTATTTTATTGATGAAAGTTGAATATATTGGCTTAATATTTTGTATAAGGTGTTGCACCAAAATAAACATAACAACCAAATCCTGCTTTCAGAAACACTCGTGCAGTGCTCAGTGGAAGATGTACATATGTACTGAGGGTGGAATCTAGTCTCAGATCAACTGCTTAGTGATCAGACTAAGGGCTTGTCTACACTTACAGCAGTGCAGCTGCACCACCATAGTGCTTAGTGAAGATGCTGCCTATGCCAACAGGAGAGCATCTCCCGTTGCCTTAGGTACTCCACCTCCCCAAGAGGGGCAGCTGTGTTGATAGGAGAAGTCCTGCCATCAACATTTTTTTTTAATCCTCTTCGCTCCTCGTGGAGCATAAGGCGTCAACCATTCTTCTCCATTCAACTCAATCTTGGGCTAGCCAGTAGATTTCATCGCAGGTCTTTCCCAAATTTTCATTTCACCTTCGATAGTTCTTCGCCACGTTCCCAGCGGTCTGCCTCTCCTTCTTTTTCCCTGTGGTGTCCATCTAACAGAAGTGTGAGGATGTCTGGTAGTATCCATTCTCAACACATGCCCCAACCATCTCCATCTTTGTTGTTTCACCTCATCCACTATGTTATTAATGCCTGTTAGTTGGCTCACTTCTCTATTGGTGACACGTTGCAGCCAGTGTATGTTAAGGATGCGCCTAAGACACCTTCCTTCGAAACCCCGGCGTCAACTTTCTATCTTCTTGTTGGTCCTCCACGTTTCCGCTGCATAGAGCAATACATAGCGGACATTCGACCTGTAGATCTTTACTTTAGTTTTAGTTTGAAAGATTGATGACTTCCAGATGTTTTGAAGTCTGTTGAAAGCATTTGCTGCAAGACTAATTCTGGTTGATATCTCTTTCTCAATGTTACCATCAGCTGATATGTAACTACCAAGATATTTGAAATCATTCACCTCTTCTAATTCCACGTCATATAGGACTGTCTTCACTGAGCTTGCTGTTTTTGCTTTCGTTATCTTGCTCTTACCAGTATGGATCTTGAGCCCTATGCATCTAGCCACTCTATCTACCCTCTCAGTCTTCTCTTGGAGGTCCATTTGAGAATTTGAGAGCAGAGCGATGTCATCCGCAAAGTCACAATCTTCAATCTGACCAGACTGTCCCCATACGAGCCCTCTTGGTTGATCTTAGGTGGCTTTCCGCATCACCCAGTCTATGACCACAAGGAATAGGGTGGGCAAGAGAACGCACCCTTGTCTGACTCCTGTCCTCACATGGAACCATTCGCTTTGCTGTCCTTCATGACGTACACAGCACTTGTTGTCAGCATACATATCTTTGAGGATGTTTATCACTCTCAAAGGGAATCCATACATTTTTAGGATCTTCCAGAGAGATGGATGGTGAACGCTGTCAAATGCCTTCTCAAAGTCTAGATAGTTGACGTACAGAGACAAGTTCCATTCGAGAGATTGTTCCATTATCGTGCGTAAAACAAATATCTGGTCAAAACATCCTCCCCCACTCCTGAATCCTGCCTGTTCCTCCCTCAAGATATTTTCCACTGCTTGTCTTATTCTATGTAATAGAACTTTACAAAAGACCTTCCCCAGTACTGACAGCAAGTTCACACCTCTCCAGTTATCACACATCGATAAGTCACCCTTCTTTGGTATTTTCACGATGATACCTTTCTTGCATGCTTCTGGCACTCTCTCTTCCTCCCATACCTTGTTGAATAGCTCCTCCAGAACTCTGGCACTTGTGCTCGGATCAGCTTTCAACATATCTGCAGTTATTCTATCCTCACCTGGTGCCTTGTTTCCTTTTGTTTGTCTGATGGCCACTTCTATCTCTCGCTTTGTGATGGGCCCTTGCTCTACTTCCATCTGAAAACTGGTTTCCTCTATTTCCACTACCTCTTCGGGATCTGGTCTATTTAGGGTCTCTTTAAAATGCTCTGCCCATCGATTAAGTTGTTCTTTTTCTTCTGTCAATACTTTCCCATTTTTTTCTTTAACCACTGTTGACCTACTGCTGAATCCTCCTGTCAAAGTCTTCATGATTTTATACACAGTTCTTGTGTCACCCCACAGAGCTGTTGATTGTGCCTCTCCTGCCAGGTTGTTGATATACTCTCTTTTGTCTTTCTGGGCACTTCTCTTCACGGCCTTGTTTTTCTCCCTGTATTCCTCATTTGCAGCTTCTTTTTGTTCATCATTTCCAACGAGCATGTGTAATTTTTCTACCTTCCTCTCTTCCATGAGTTTCCATGTGCGGTCTGAAATCCACTCTTTCCGCTCTCTTCTCTTATAGCCAAGCACTGTCTTACTGGTCTCCGTGTATGTCCTCTCAACATTATCGCAGAAAGTGTTGATATCATCCGTTTGCAAGTCATTTAGAAACGTGTTCGACAGCTCCAGCATGAACTGTGCCCTTACCGCTGGTTCTTTCAACCTCCTTGAGTCAAAAAGTTGTTGCCCATACACTTTCTTCATCTTTCTCAGTTTTATCTGAAGCTTGCCCAATACTAGATGGTGGTCGCTACCTACGTCACCACTTCTCAATACTCTGGTATCCAGTAATGACCGTACCACTTTTGGTTGATTGCAATATGATCAATTTGGTTGCTGGTTCTCCCATCTTGTGATATCCACGTCAGCTTGTGTATTGTCTTGTGTTGAAAGACTGTTCCACCTATCACCAATCCATTCTCGAGGCATAAATATACAAACCGTTGGCCATTATCATTCCTTTCGCCAACTCCCTCTCATTCCATGCATGCTTCATACCCTTCATTGTTAGAACCGACCTTCGCGTTAAAATCACCCATTAGAATCAGGATGTCATGACGTGGGATCTTAATTATCTCTTCTTGAAGTCTGCAATAAAACAAGTCTTTTTCCTCCTCTTCGGCTTGTTCAGTAGGTGCATAACATTGGATGATGGTGGTTTTCGCATATCTGGAGAAGAACCTCGCTCTGATTATTCTGGGGGTGACGGGATTCCATCCTACCAGGCTCTTTCCCTTCTGTTTATTGGTAATGATGCCCACCCCTTCACGATGATATCCATCTATGCGTCCTGAGTAGAGAACTGTCTCACCAGAGTTCAGTGTTAACATACCAGCGTCCATCAACATAGTACTGTCTAAATTGGAAGTGCTGTTGGTTTAAATGCATTGCTGCATTCCACACCCCTGGGCAATGTAGTTATACCAACAATAGTTTGTATTGTAGATCAGGGCTCTCCATAAAACCATCACTCAGCCAGCTACTCTTGTTTTGTAGTTGACACAGACACTAGAGCAGTGGGAAAGCTATACATCCCTACCTCTTTAGCCTTGAACTTGATGATGAAGAAAGCAAGTTAACATAATCAGGCCCTTGTCTGCAAATGTAATCAGATGATGTGGTTAATATCTGTATCCTTCTCAGTTCTGCTTGTAGCAGGCTGCTTAAAGGGGTAAGGCAGCATAAAGTATTTATAAATGAATACATGAATGAAAAGACTGATTCCATTAAATATATTTGGGATGGATACAAGGAAATGTCTATGCATTTCACATGACTTTGGCTTTACAGAGGTTAGTTTAGAAATTAACTGCATTCTAAATCCTGTGTAGTGGAGCACTTTTTGCGGATATTTCCTGTGGTATCGCTATTTATATATATTCATAATATTCAGAAAAAAACATTTGTTATTGAGAAATCCTGCTTTTTTATGCCATTATGATACTAGGGGTTATTTTACTGCTATATTAGAAGTGGATGTTTTTAAAAATGGAGAATTTCCTTTTGAAGAACATGTTATCAAGCTACCATTTCCCTTAGAACTTTAATATATTCATCAGTTCCAGGAATGAGTGGAACTATATGAAAAACCAATGAGAAAATCTGGCAAAGGGTAAAATGTAAAGTAGAATTTTAGTGGTGTGTGTGTCTGCTCCAAAGGGTCTGGGTGTTTTCAAAGTAATTAAAGTGGTGTCAAACTCTAGGAGAAAAACATTTCAAATATTATTTTGAAAGCTGAGTTGTAGTGTGAATTCTCCACCAAGATTTCCCCTCTGGGGAGATGAGCTGAGATGCTGATTTAGTAGAACTGGACTAGAAATAAGTTTGTTGCTCTCAATCTAGTCCCTGCGGGGCTTTCCCTGCCTCACAAAACCAGTTTGACATAATTCAATGCAACTCTCATTTGCAGTGTAAGGAAGCTCAACTCTGGGATATTAAGATAGTGAGGAGCTTTGGCAGATGAATATGCAGGCCCCAGTAATGAAGTTATAAAGGGTGTTACAGGTACCAGAATGCATTAACAAAGATTGCATATCTCCTGATGTTCACCAATAATTTCTTGTCCAAAATTTCAGACCTATGCATGCATGTGGGGATCGGGGTGTGGACACACCTAAGTAAAAATTCATGTCCTTTTGCATACATTCTTTTGAATATTAACTTTTGCTTTTACACTGGACTGCTCCTAGGTGCTGGGTTGGATGCTGGTAAAGTAATTATGCTTGTAGCATTTGCACTTTTGAGATTCTGGAAGCCTTTGTAAAGCAACGGTGTGTTACTCAGAGTGTGTGACTGCTTGTGGAAATCTGCCAAGGGCTAGATCCTGCAGGGCTCGGTGTTTGGACACAGAGTACAATACTGCTAAGCTGTGGGGAAACCATGCAAGAGGATTGTACATGCACTCATTCTCATGTGCTGCAGGGCAGAGCTCAGGTGCTGGACAAATTCAGGACCCGAATGCAGATGCGGGATTAAAATTTCATTTGGATTATGCATACTGGACTGGAGGTGAAGTGTTCATTTCCATACGCTCTCTGCCTTCCACGGAGGAACAGTTTTCTCAGTAGTTTGCTTCCAAGTAAAGATTATTAAGAATTAGAGAGGTAGCCGTGTTAGTCTGGAATAGCAGAGGTAACAAAGAGTCCTGTGGCACCTTAAAGACTAACTAAAGTATTGAAGCATAAGCTTTCGGGTGCATCCAACGAAGTGGGTATTAGCCCACGAAAGCTTATGCTTCAATACTTTAGTTAGTCTTTAAGGTGCCACAAGACTGTTTGTAAAGATTATTGTTCTCTTAGGGATTAGAGTCAGGTCACTCTCAGAGAAGGGCTCTCAACTCTACAGTTTGCTTCTCCCCTTTAGTTCAGCAGGTACAATAATCTTCCAGGCCTCTGTATTCAAACAGGGCAAAATTCACCCTTGTGCAGGGAACCAGTAAAAGGCCTAGGAACTAAAGTTCTGCTTGAGGCAATCCCCATTTGCACGGGGTAGGCTGCATAGGGACGTTATGGAGGTTCAAGGGGTTCTCGGATTGATTTGATTATTTGATTATTAGTTATTATTATTAATAATGTTTTAAAATAATCAATTTATTATTTGTGGACCTAGAAACATTTAATTAAATATGTGCTGTATACCCTATTAGCTTCAATTAATAAAGGCATCCAGTTTCTGTAATTTGTTTGACTTCAGTGCTGCAAGAAGAAAATATTTTTGCATTTTTAATAACAGAAGCTACAACAACCATCTCTCACCCTGTCCTCACTCCAGCCCATGTATTGTTTGTGGGCAAATACTACAGAGATCACTTTGTCTCTTCTATTGCTAGTTTGGCCCTAGGCATCTAAGCTTGTGATACAAACTCACTCTGTTTGGTTATGTTGCATTTTTTTACAATGGTGTTGGCTCCTAATTGGCTGCACTTTCCCACAAGGAGATAAAATATTTAAAATAAGAATATAAAAGAGAAAGTCAGCCTTTATTAAAATGACTCCATCATTTTGAATTGATGCCTTCAAGTACTCTTTTGTAATTCATCCTTATAGGTATAAAATTATCATCTGAAGGAAGATTGTTAATAAAACTGACATTTCCCCATCAGTCAACTTAATTCACAATATAACACTTTCCAAATCCAATTATGTCTGTCTGATGACTGACATTCAGTTCAACATTATTGTTCATGTGGAAAAGTGGATAAAAATGCAACTTCAAGTAATTTATTATACAAGAAGTCATTTTTATTGGGACAAATATATAAACGTTTCTGAGAATGGAAAGGACAAAAAATGGAAGCAGCTTCTCTTCAAAGTGGGGACATTTCTTAATTTTACAAGACTATGGATATGTAGAAGAGATGTTAGAGCTATATTATATAAAATGGGAATCTTCTGAATGCTCATCAGATGTAATAATATGACAACATTATCATGCAACCAGACAGCAAGGAGTGTATTTGCTGCTACTTCGGAGCATGATATTGTTACCAAATGCTCCATTTGCCTCCAGTGGAATGCACTCTGAATTTCAGCACCATGGACAGGCCCATCTTGCTATGGTCTCTCACTCAGCAAATCATTCAGCAAAGTCAATCACACACACAACTTTAAATTCCTATTGGATACAATGGGGCTTTTTGTGATGCAAATTGTATTTGTTTGTGGAGGA
This sequence comes from Sternotherus odoratus, assembly GCA_032164245.1. Lineage (NCBI taxonomy): Eukaryota > Metazoa > Chordata > Testudines > Kinosternidae > Sternotherus > Sternotherus odoratus. The sequence goes on from JAVMKO010000018.1 coordinate 2,308,866, forward strand.
TGGATTACAAATGATACTTTAGCCAATCAAGAAAGAGAAACAAGATCATGTGACTTCAGGAACGACTAACACAGCTTGATTATCCCATCACTGACAGTGAATAGTCCCAGAAAACAGTTTGCAAGCAGATCACAGCCTCATGTGTGTTTACAAAAAATATTAATTCAGCAATTATGAATTGTGAATAATTATACAATGGAAAAAACAGTCTGTTTAAATATAATTTATATACAGAAAATGGATGACATTCAACAAATAAATTGTGAATTGTTCACCCTACTGTAATCTGTATTTATTATCCTCCATTCTAATCTTCCAGGATGAAATGCAGCTTTGGGATTAAATGGAACTCTAGTGGTCCACAGACCAGTCTGTATAGGAGTGAATTTCACCCTTAGCACAAACAGTTAAATACCTATATTCAGCCTGCTAAACTGTGTGTTAACATTTAAAAAAAAAAGACAGTGGGAAGGTTTGCAAAAGTGGGATGTCTGAAGACCACAAACATTCTGTCCCTACCAGGGTCTCTACCTTTCTTCTGTGGAAAAAACCACAGCACAAATTGATGCACACTTCCTCAGCTGAAGATGAGCTTAGCATGGCAATATGCAGAATCCAGTATCAGTCATCCTGTAGTCCTTATATTGTAGGACTTGTCGTTTCATGTATCTCCCTGGGAATGTTGATACAAATAAATTCTGTTAAGAAAAACACCTATTTGAATGTCAGGATTGCATAATGCCACCAAGGCTACTATATGAAACTCACTGGAAAGGGAACTAAATTCTCCACTGCAGCACATTGGTTTTACTGTGGGTATCAGAGCAAGATAAGTTTATTTAAGCCATGCTTGTTCTAAATTACTTATGCCTGCCCTTTTCTCTCTGTGCCCCTAATACTGTAAAAAAGGCTCTTTCGGAGATTTTTAGTGACAAACTCAAATTGCACTGAGAAGTGCATGTGCTTATTTTGTCCTCATCTCCATAGCATCAGACAGCTGATAGCATCCCTTCAGTGGTCATGAATGCAAGGGATCTCAGATGCAGGTGGCATCAAGAGTTATTGCCATCCTTTGACTTGCAAGTCTTTGAGCTGGGAGACTGGTCCATTTTCATGTCATCCATCTGAGGGGAAGCAACCAAGATCAGGTTGTTGGATCCCATTTGTGGTGACATTGAGTTTGCTGGTATTGTGCCAAGTTGACCCTCTTCAGTCCACAGCACATGTGGGCAGGATGGAAGAATTGCACAATGTGCTGAAACATTTGGCATACATTACATCTTCTGCAAATATGTTACTGTTTGCATAATAACGTCAGTACAGCCTGAAGAGCAAATGCAGTCTGGGATAAACAGGAACTATTCTCATCACATTTCCTCCAGAACCCAACCACACAGAAGACATAAATGAACCAAACACTGCTAGCAACATATGAACAGTTAGATCCAAGCACCTGTTCTTCCTCCACAACAACAAACTCAAGTAATCTCACTGTTCTGATATTCAAATCGAAAAAGTTTGCCTGATTCGCTAAACTGAGCACATGGAGACATCCACATAGGCTGGGTAATCAATTAAACAATCAATAGGAAGCACATCAGACTGGCTTTGTTACTTAACAGTCCCTTTTGTTTTAGCTCCATCAGTTAAAAGGAGTCTTTGAGGGAGAACAATAAAGGAAATGAGTCTGAGGGAATTCACAAGCTGAGGGATTCATTGCTAGACTTCACAAAGGCACAAGTGTTACATTAATTTGATAATGCTGTCTGTCTGAAAAGAGTTAAAAGTAAGTCTGGTAAGCAAAGCAGATGGAAGTTATGCTCTGCCTTTACTTATCAAACTAGCATTCATGTTCTACTTTCTTTTAGAAGAGGATCGTGTTAAACAACTACCAGAGAAGGCTACAGACATTAGCCTGTCTGCAAATATCAAACCACATAGAAAATGTTACAGTCACAGCTCCAAAGGAAACGAATAGTTCACATTTGTTTTTTGAAGCTTTACAAGCATCAGCAGTGAATTCTGCTGGAACTGGCTGTACATATTCAGTCTGATTCTCCTTGAGTTTACAGTAATGTGCATCAGGAATCAAAGTCGTTATGGCATGGTAAAACTAGTGCAGAGCCAGCCCTCAAAGGTGCATGACATCTGTCACTGTGCCTCAGTGGGTCACAGCTGAGAATGCCAGATTCAGGACAAACTGCTGAGAAATAGGGCAGACACATCCCAAACTGGTGGTGATTCCATTATGAGTTTATACCAACCCAGTAACAAAATTAAACTTCTTTCTCACCACTTCTTACCACTCAAACTTCTTTCTTGGTTAACAAGTAGTCCAAGACGCAGTCTCCTTAGGCATTCCAGCCCTTGTCTCACCTCCCAGACACTGGACTCCATGATGAATCATTACTGAAAACCAATTTAATCAAACATAGGCTATAAAGTCTCTTTGTTAACTTCCAGATTGGAAGTCCAAAATGCTCCTTTTTGTTGTACATCCATAATTCAGAGAATCGAGTCAGGAAAGAGACAAAGTGGAGATCTCTCAGGAGTCTTTAATATCTTTTGCCATATGCCTGGAAATTTACAGCCTCAAACAAAGTGCAAAGCCCAGTTTGTGGAAAGTTACTGGCACAAGATGGAGTCCAGGATCACATGAGCATATCACATGTCCTTACATGTCTTGATGACCCATAGTGGGTGGCCACTGGCCCTTGGAGCCTGAAGGTCTGCATGAAGAGATATCTGGGCAGAATGAGTTTCTTCTATGACCCATTGTGAGAGCTAAGTGTCTTTGAAGGGCCATCAACACACTGCTGTTTGGCCTCCCTGTAACTTTTACCTGGTGGGTGTTTCCCAGGAACACAATCACATGTCTAAGATACTAATCCCTGACCAATATTCATAAATTCATATACAAAAACTATAAATGCATAGAAACAGGATAATCACCCTTAGAAAACCATCATTTTTTCCATTGACACCTAACGTAACATACTCTGTACAAGATTTGTTGCAATTGTATAGCAGTGACAATATCAACGATATAAATGGTCAGACTGCAGTCACACAGCATCACACCTTCTGTAGCAGTCATTGGAAGCAGCTCAAAAGTTTACTGGAACTGAAGTTCCAGCAGGTAAAGGGTTTATGGCTGGATCTCAGCTGGTGTAAATTGGCATAGTTGTACTGGCTTCCGTAGAGCTTTCCCTAACAAAAACAGCTAAGGATCGGGCCCTTCCACATATAAATGAACAGGTTTGTGTCAATGAATAGGAAGATGCTGGAGTGTGGGATGCATGAATAATGCAGACTAGCCGACAGGCTGTACGTGCAAGACCTCCAGCATGTTTGATCATCTTCATGTTAACGGGCATCTATGGCAAAGCTGGTAGAAAGCAAACCCAGCACAGTAACTGTGTCCTCTGGGTGGGGTTCTGTTTCTTTTGTTCTGTTAAACTCGGTGCAGAAGCCACTGAAAACCAGGGCAAGCACAACCCAGCCTGCCTGCGCTGGCTTTGATACTTCTGGGCCAAAGCTACCCAGACCTTTCTGAGGCACTTAGGAGCACTTCCCTGTCATTTGGATTTCCTAAGACTTTTAATTTCAGATATACAACCAATGGGATTGCACAAGAGGTAAGCCATTACGGCACTCAGCCATGATTGGTTAGACCACATTGCCTGTCTCCTGTAACCTCAATGCCTACTCGCTGATACTGTGATCCCACCTGCTCCACCTCCATGGCATTAGAACAAACTCTCAGTTTCGGCAGGGATGTTTTGAAGGAGCTTTGGGTAAATCAGCCATGAAATGCTGCTGGGGAAACAAAATTCTAGCTGTCAGATATTGTCTGAACATTCAGCCTGGCCTGCTGCATGTTGTATTATGTAGAACAACTTCGAGATGTGTCTAGTTAGTGGTGGCTTAACGCCGTATGTCACTCTAGGATGACAACATCAAAGTGCATTGATTTTCCTTTCTTTCTTTCTATTATGTTACAAGAAGCGCTGACGGAGCTGAAACGTCTGGTTTCTGGGAGAGGTGGCCGCACAGGCTCCGGGGAGCCAAGGCAGGATGTCTGCTGCTGGAACCCTCAGCAACGTCGGCACCTGGCAGGCTCCCGGAGCAGGTTATTTTCTAAATTAAATTCTCACTCCATACGGACAATGAACAATAGACACGATGGTAACATCTGCAGGAGGGACACATGCTCAGTCACCATTATGGGACTTCAATGTATTTCCTGCCTTTTCTTGGCTGGTGCTGCAGGGGGGAGGGATCCCCTTCTCTCAGGCCCTAGATGAGCAGTGAGGTAGTTGCAGAAGGGGCTTGGAAGTCAGGATATGTAATTCTCATGCTCTGGGAGCTCCCTAGGGGTATGGCTAGACTACAGATTATAGCGCGTTTTTTTGTAGCACTTCCCAATGTAGCGCAATAGGTATCGCGCAGGGGTGGGGAACCTCCGGCCCGCGGGCCTTATACAGCCCGCCAAATCATTTTATCCGGCCCGCGGCCGCCGGCCAGGGACGGCTCCGCGCTGTGGGCCTGGAAGCGCCGCGCGGGTCACCGCCGCCGGCCGGGGGCGGCTCCGCGCTGGGGCCGGGATGCGCCGCGTGGGCTGCTGCCGCTGCCGGCCAGGGGCGGCTCCGCGCTGGGGCCAGGAAGTGCCGCACGGCCACCCTCTGCCGGGCGGCGAAAAAAGGAGCCGCGGGGAGCCGACGGTCGGGGGGGGGGGGAGAGACTGGGCTGGGTGGGTCAGTTGGGGGGGGAGGGAGGGAGGTTGGGGGGGGGAGGCTGGGTGGGTCAGGCAGGCGGCAGGACCCTGGCTGGCAAGGGGCCAGTGGGGGAAACCCCAAAGCTGTGCAGGGCTAAGGACTCCACCTGCCACTGCTTTGGGATTTCCCCTGCTGGCCCCTTGCCAGCTGGGGTCTCCGCTCCCGTTGCCAGCCTGGGCTTCGGGGGGAGCGGCCCGCGGATGACTTTATAAGGGTCAAAATGGCCCTTGGCGGAAAAAAGGTTCCCCACCCCTGCGCTAGAGCCTGTGCAGATTGAAACCCTGTAGCGCTAAATAATGGGTACATTTGTAGCACTTCTGGCGGCAGTAAGAGTTGCGGGATAGGGCAGGTATCATTCAGCTGGGTGAAACCTGCTTTGCAAAGGAGGGGGGTAAGGGGGAACAGGGAACAGTGAGTACATGCGCAAAATCTCACTTTGAAGTGTGTACGGTATGAAAATTATAGCGCTACTGGAGGGTTTTAGCACTGCAAAGCGCCAGTCTAACCATGCCCTAGGTGTGCTGGGTGTTGTGCAGCCTGAGACAGCCCTTTAAGAGGTTCAGCTCCAGCAGCCAGTTCCGCTGTTTAACACATGAGGAGCGGGGACAGATGAACTCCCCTCTCCCTTTCCCGGGAGTTATTCCCATGGAAGCTGTCCCCATGCTTTCCCTGGAGCATGGGCTGCAGTTTTTCCTTGGGCCTTATGGAGGCTGTAAAAGGGTCGGCCCCTCCCAAGATGATCTCTCCCTCTCCCCTATACAGCTCGCCAAAGACCAGCCACAGCCTAGCTCTGAACCCTTTCCCATTTCTGTTCCTCTTTTCAGGCAGAGATCCTGGGCCATACCCTTAGCTGGTGTCAATGTAGCTGAGAGTCACCCGGCTTTTCCTATGTAACCAGACGGCATCAACATCCCCTGTGATGTATCCTCCCCCGCATAAGAGGAGGCCACATATCACTCCCATCATTACAAACAATTTAATTATCTGACTCCACATTATATATTTCTCTTGTATCCTGGGCTATGGCTTTAGATTTCCATCCAATATCGCCAGTCAGCTCCTCTCTCTCCCGGCCCCTCAGCTGTGTGAGTAGCAGCAGCAACTTATTCTACTGCTCTGCTGGTGGGGGCTTTCCTCTCCGCAGCGTGGAGCGCTCCTTTGCTCAGTGCTCGCCTGTCCTTAATTGTTTTGAGACTTTGGAGGTGTCTTTGTCTCTCTTCCCCTAATTTCCCCCCAGTGCATCTGTGAGAAGCAGAGGGGTCTCTCTCCGAGTAGCTCAGCTGTGATGATGGGGAGGTGTTTGGACACGGCTGTGAAATCCGTCTGTCTGTAAATGCCCACTGCGTCGCTCCCAGCAGCAGCACCAGCCCAGCCCGGCTAAACTCCTTTGCTGCTGACGTCGCAGGTGTCGTCCCCAGAGGGCTGCCTAACACTAGAGGAGGCCCGGCTGAAGCAGGTAGCAGTAAGTGGTGTTGATCCCATTCTCAGTAGCAGCCCTGAGGTAAATCCTATGGCCAGATTGGAGCTTCAATGCACATCAGTGGGGCCTGCCAACATTTGTAAAAGCTGCAAATAGGCACGTTTAGGGAGGAAGGGGGGAAAAGAGCCAGACTCACACTTTATTTCACTTGCAGCCCTCGCTTGCCTCACAGAGCATTTGGGAGGGGCGGCTGGGGAAAGTGGTAACCGTAGCGCTGATACAGCTGGCACCTTCTCACTCAGGAAATCTCCGATTAGTGCCCTAGCTGCATAATTTAGTGAGCGCAATAAGCTTTCATTATCTGTCACTCCTGTTTGCCCTGCAGTGCACACAGCTAAACAGGACACAGCTGCATTTTATCCCTTCCTTTGCATCATCAGCACAACTATTCACATCGTTCCTATTGGCTACACCTGTGCAAACCCACAGACCAAAGGAGCTGCACAGATGTCACTGAGGGCCTAATCTAGCCTCCAAAAGCTTTATTACAGGTGAGCATGCACCAGAGGGGAAGGCCTTGGCTGGCTCAGGTCCTAGGTTACTCTGCAGTGAGGGAAGCAGCCAAAGCTGTTTTATCTGTGATGAGAAATCATTGAGGGACAATAAATATGATCCTATTTTCCCAGGGTTACTTTTTAGAGCAGAGCCACCCTTTAGCAAGGAAATGTTTCTAACTACAGCACACTAATGCTGTCTGGTCTTGTTCCTGTCATTAGCCTGGTTGAGGAATATCTTGTCCTGTGGTTAGCAAAAGCAAAATATTAGGAAGTTGAGACTCTTAGAGAAAACAAGGCAGTCTGTTCTCAGCTCTGCTACTGACTCCTGGAGCAGAATGGGCAAGCCATTTAAACTTTGTGCCCCCATTCTAGCCAGCTGTAAAATGGGTTAATAATCTCTAGCTATCTCACAGGAGAGTCTTGATGATTAATATTTATAAAGCAGTTTGAGATCCTTGGTCTAAGGATAAAAGGAAAATGTTTTATTTTTATTGCTAGCCCTTCCTGGGAGTACTGCCTCTTGATCTTTGGTTTGTGTTCTCTGAACCTATTCAATGTTCCAATGCGCACTTCTGTGCTCATTGTTGGTCTGCACTGCAATGTAAAAACTTGGCTTAATATTTTGGAAGGTATGCAAGTGCGTGCACTCAGGTCAGAGAGATAGGATAGCACAGGAGGGAGTGCCTTGCAGAATGCAATAGAACCAACAGCTGTAGGAATCAGTGTGTTATTGCAACAAAACCTCCTTCCTATCTATACTTTCCATGATACACAGCTAAGATTTTGGGGATAAGGGCTTCATTATATTACCTCACTCCTCCCAGAAATGTCTGTTTCCATAAACATAACCCCTCTCCCGCCCGGAGCAATAGATAAGTTAATACAGGCAGCTTCTCAACATACAACAGCAAGGTGTTCTGAATGGAGAAATGTATCCATTTGAAATCAAGCAGGGAAATGCTGAACCAGGTAGATAAGTGAGTCAGATAAGAGAGGGGCACTCAGAGAATGAAATTTTTCTTTCAGCTTTTTCTTAATGCTGAACAGTCCCCAAATGCCGTAGGGTCTACCCATGGACTGTGGTGCAAAGGGGAATTCTGGACAGTATTTTTTCTTCTTCCTGGCAGTGGAGAAACTGGAACCCAGAACAGAGCCAGCACTGACCCCTTTTAAGATCAGAGATTAATTATCTGCTAATAGGGTGTGTGTGCCAAAGGAGGGTTAAGCTAAGGAACAGGGTTTGGAAAGGGGATGAGGAGGGTGTTTGATTCTATGGGGAATGGCTGACAAGAGGAGGAGTAAGGAGGTGCTTCTGGTGGGGTTACAGAGATGGGCTAATTCTCCCAGCTGGCTCTGAAGGTTGGTTGTGATCACATGAGCCGTGCTATCTGTTACACATGCTTGATTCCAAAGGAGATAGTGGAACCGGACTTAAGCTTCCCCATCCCACAGCTTGTCTTAGCATCATGTACTGCAGTTGCAGTCACTTATGCATCCAGTTAACTGTGCCATCCCTCTGGATTAGCAGTGCCTTGCACTAGGAGGACTCTGCACCTTTGGGTGCGCTCTCTCCTCCGTCAAGTAGCTGGGTGGGTCAAGCTAAGAGTGGAACTTTTCTGCCTTACTATGAGCTGCCGTGCTGGGCTCTTGAGGGTCAGCTCACGCCAGTGTGGAGGGAGCGGGATATATACTGTCAAGATTGTTGATCCCTCTCTACACCCCTTCTCCCCCCCAAAAAACACAGTTCCTGAGTAGTGAGAACAGAATTTTATTAATGATCTTCTGTCCCCCAGCCCCTTTTTTTGTGCCTTCCCCACCGATTACCCTTGAACGGAATGATGTTCATTACGATGCAATGCATGGTTGTTGAAAGTGGGGTGAATGATGGTATCCCCCAGCTCTGAATGAGACCCCACTTTACAGGGAAAAGGGCACTTCCAAACGGGGGTTCTATCTTTGAGCCTGGGGTTGTTTATTCTGGTATGTATGATTCCTTGTGCACACAAGGAAAAGTTTTCATATGCAATTAGTAACTGCAGGAGGCTAGTGTGTGTGGGGAGGGCTGTGCAGAGCCCTCCCCACACACTTTAGTACATGCAACCTGGGGAGCTGTTGGGTGCATGCCAACACAGCCTGCATGTGCAGATTCCTGTGCATCCCAGCCAATAAACCCAGAAAGACGGGAGAGGTTTCTCCACATTGGCCTTTTTGTTATGCCTCAGACCATGGTTACTATCCACCCAGAGACCCCCTAGCAAACTCGGCTCTGCTACAGAGTGTTGCAGTTCACAGCACAAGTGGAGCCGTTGACTCACCGGAGATCGGTACGGGGCCAGCACTGCTGAGCCACACGGAGTCTGTATTACTGCTCATCCTAGCTGCCCCAATACAGAGCAGAGGCCACTGGTAAGGCAGCGACTGGCACGTATCCTGGCAGGCGCGACCCGCCACACAGGGTTGTGATCTCCAACCTTTGCTGCTCTTGATATTCAGTTTCATTCAGTACTTTTGGCAGCTTCCCTGCTTCCCTTTGATGTATATTAAAGCTACCAGATCAATCAATACCCGGTCTGATCCCCAGGCCCAGACCTATTGACAGTCGCACCATGCACACCTTGCATTCACAAAGCCAGCAGGGAGCCCTTCCCTGAGCTCCTGATGACTTGTTGCCTGGTGCAGGCTTGTCATTACTGTCAGTGTCTGATTTGCAGAGGTCACCGTGCTACATGGGAGCCGGCTTTGCTTTGGAACAGAGAGGACAACAATCTTTTCAATTCTCCTTAAAGACTATTCTCAGCGCTGCTTCAATTACCGGGGAGACTTAGAAGCACCAGGTGCTTGGATGGGGCTGCACAGAAATGAAGTCCAGGCTGGAAGAACCAAGCAAAATAAAAACGATGTGCTGTTAGCAGGTCCAATCCTTCACACGGGTGAACTCCTGCTGTAGTTAATGGGAGTTTGGCCTACTTAGGAACTGCTGGATTCGGCCTGTCCTTGGTGATACGTAGTATTAGGGTGGAGGTGGAAATGCTTCACAACCCTAGACCTTTGGAGAGGTGGTGGGCAGGGTGTTCTGGGCCCCATTCGTAGGTACAGCCTGAGATGAAGCAAGTTGGCTTCTGAAGCAGAACTTGGCAGGCAGAGACACATTCCTGTCAAAGGGGCCATCTGAGCACCTGATTTTACTGCCACTGGCCAGCGATATTTTTAATGGTTGACTGTTTTTCCAGTCGAAGGGCACTGGTGCTGGACACGGAGCCCTGTGGATACACAGCAGAGCCACACCAGTTCTCTTAGGTGAGAGGCAGTGACCTAATGGTAAAAGGCCCCAAGTACCATCTCTAGCTCCCCTTAGAGAAAGATGGTTTGAAAGAGCTTTAGCATCAGAAGCAGCTGCTGCCATGTTAGTGCCGTGTGTTTGCATCCTCTGGACTTCAGCATTGTCCCTTTAGGCTGCTGCCTGCTTTTCGGCAGTATGTGATGATTCCCCTAATGCAGCAAGATGGCGGCTTAGTATTTGCCTGGTGTTCTGGCTAACATCCAGCCCAGCCCGTGAATCCCCGGTCTCTGAGCGACTGATCTTCTCTCGGTTCGTGACCAAATCACTCCTGAGAGGGCAAATGAAAAGAACATCCTCTGTAAGGGTTGTGCAGCCATTGAGTTTGAAGTCATGTCACAGAACCAGGGGATCATATGAGTTTTTATATCTGTGCTTAAGCCGACAGAGCCCTCCTCAATAATACAATGCAGTCATTATTCACCTTGAAGTAAAGTACTGGTGCCCACCTTTGCTTTCCGCTACTTTGAATAGTAGAATGCTTAGTAAACTGCAAAGTCGGGTTCCTCTAACATCCAAAAGTATATTGAAAACAGGCACAGAAAATGTCTTTCCAATTCCAGGATCATAAATATTAGAGATGATCCAAAATTAATTTTTGAAGGATTTTTTTTTTTGCTCTTTCTCAACAAGCTCTCATAAATATTCTCCGATGATTTATGCCTGCATTGTGGCTAGATCCTGTCTGGTGTAAATTGGCATGGTTCCGTTGATCTGAATTGGACTGGAAGTCAGTGGAACTGGGCAAGTTTGCACCAGATTCTTATAGATCCTTTATAATATAGCATCAGCCCCTGATAGTTTAATTTAAAAAAATTCCCAAGGGGTTTCCATGTAGCACAAATTCGGTCCTGCTCCCATCAGCTGAATTTTTAAGCACTTATGAAGAAATGTAGGAGGTGGAGTGTAAATGCTCCAATATTTGAAAGTGGGGCCTAGAGATCAGCTATTCTAGTAAAAAGGAAAGAAAATTGAGGCCAATGATAAAATGGGAATCTTATCGCTTAACAATAGGCAAAGCATTTCTGCACTTTTCTCTGCAAATGAATGTCTTAATTAGTTCCCCCATTAGAGACAAGCGTCTCACTATCTGTGGGCCAGATTCTCTGTCTTGATCTCCACTACGCTGATTTGCTCCAGCTGGGGGCCTGGCCCATGGTATCTGGATGTATGTGCATGATTCAGAGAAGGGAGGATTTAAAATCTTCCTTGTGACCCACGCTAGTGCCCTGCCCCTTGAGCAGACAATTCTGAAACCCTGACTCGCGCCTTCCTCACGTGGTATAATATATCCTAAAACAATACAACTTTAAGTGCAGGTTGTTAGCATCCCCTGTGAGGCAAACTAGGCAATTGTAAGTTATTTACAGTGTCTATTAGCTGAAATAAAGGGAACTTGCTTGTTTTCACACAAAGCTTGATCGGAAATTAAAGCTGTTTTCTTCCTCCCTAGCAGCTTTAGTGTGGAGACGCATTCAAACCCTGCTCTCTGTAGATGGAGTTACTCTGCATTTACACTGGTGTTACTGAGCATAGAATATAGCCCATTGGCTATCAACTAGCTCCCTGCGCTCCTCAAATACATTGCTACGCAATTTGAATATTCTTCTTGGTTAACTAGAGTTATTTGTTTAAAGACAGAAATCTCATTTGATTATCGCATGGAGCAGTAGCTTAGCACTTTACCACTCTTTGGGGACACAATTTGCGTGTCATTCCACATTTTATTGTCTTTTATTGGCTGCAGGATTGTTAAAAAGGGAATGAGGTATATTTATCATGTGTGCAGGAAGTCTACCAAGATAATTGTGACTAGTTATAGCTAGAAGGGGAAGGTGGCAAGGGAATGAAGTCTTGCTGGAAATAAGTAATTCTTTTAAAAATGAGAGAAACAGAGGAAGATGATGAGAAAATAAAACCCATCAATTGGGGTAAGAATGCCAACAAAGACACTTGACCCTCTCAATTAATCCAACCATTCCATCTGCCTTAGCAAAATACTCCTGCAAGTAGCATCAAGGTTTATTAGAGGTATAAGTTACTGACTTCTCCTCCAGTATGTCACCCCCAGGCAGATGGATAGTTACTTCATAATTTCTACCTTGGGAGATTCAGGGACCAATTACCAGGGTGCTGCCTGAAACCAGTCCAGTGGAGCAGCAGTAAGTGCAGGAGTTACACAGGGGAGATATCTGGTTTGGGTGCATGGTGTCTAGCAGAGAGGGCTGCGATACATATCAACCAATCACAGAAATGAAAGATGGAAAAGCCCTTGCATGGAGGGATGAAGGATGGTTCCTTTTTGTAGATTTTCTAGTGTTTTGTCCAGTTTTATTGACTCAATCTATGACACTTCCACCATTTCCTTTGGCAGACTATGTCACAGGTAGGAAGTTCCCCCCCATACGTACTTTTAAATTTCATCCTATCATCCTATTACCTGGCCTTGACCCACCCGCAGCAGTCGCTCTTTCTCCTTGGAGCTGAATCCCCTAAAATATTGGTAGACATTTATCAAATGCCCTCACATTTTTTGTATGTGGCCAAGCGATACCATTTCAGTTCTTCTAATCTGTCTTCATAAATCGTCTGTCTAGCCCCTTAAATATGTTTTCTTTTTAGATTCCCTTCACTGAATTCCCTCCAATTTCTCACTATCATCATGGTGACAGTAAGGTACCCAAAACACATCACCACTGTACGGAGTCAAATGCATCCTGGTGACCTTATCACAGCGTTTGAGATTGATAACATTTGTTCTTTGTCCTGTAACAGCTGCATGATCTCTTGTTCCTCATAACCCATGCTCTACCCCCTTCTTCACACTGAGTATTATCTTACTCCTTGCTTAGTTGCATTGAAATCCATGGGACTGTGCAAAGAAAAAAGTATTATTTGATATGGGCCAGGATGGCAGATAGTTAGTGTGATGTGTTAAAATTGTGATCTATCACTTTATATTCTTTAGGGGGGAGGTCTGTTCCTGCCTGCAGGCAGGTGCTTTTGTAGAGAAGTGGGCTTAGCAGCAGTCAGTCTGCAAGGAGCCAACCTACAGTAAGGTGGGATGAGTTGTGCCTCTCTGCCTTAGGGAGCAGCCTGATTTATCCCCCTCTGTTTGGGGGATTTTGTGTGCTAGGGTTTGTAATTCTAAGTAATGAAGGGTTACATTGCATCCTTCCCGACTAGGGTATTTTATGTTTTTATCCACTTTGTCCATTTTGTATTCAGTGACCATAATTCTTAAGAAGAATATAAGGATCTGGGTCAGCCCCAAAGGTCCATCTAGCCCAGTATCCTGTCTTCCAACAGTGGCCAATGCCAGGTGCTTCAGAGGGAATGAGCAGGACAGATAATCATCAAGTGATCCATCCCCTGTTGCCCATTCCCTTCTTCTGGCAAACAGAGGCTAGGGACACCATCCCTGTGCATACTTACCCATACAGTGAAATATTTAAGTGGTTCAGATACCTTGTGCTAGCTCTTTGCATAGGGTGCGTTTCACCCTCGCTAATATTGTCCTATCCCTTTGAATGGATGTCACAGAATATATTACATTCTCAGATATTTTCATGTGCCTGATAAATTTTGGAGAGGACTTTAAGACTTGATCCTTCATAGTAAATGACAAAGCAATGAACAATGAATTCACTGATAAATCAGCTACTTCCCTATGTCCACCAAGATTTGAGTGATCAGGAAACCCAGTGAGATTAAACATTATCTTTCTGAATTATATTTTCTCCTTTTTAAGCTGCCTATAAGCTTTCCATTACTGATGTCCCTCCAGTCATTTCTCTTCAATTTCCATTTAAAACTCAGTTATAATGGGGCTTAGAAGCAACTCCCAATTTAATCTGATGAATCCTTCCTCGCCAGAAAACATTTAATCAGAATCATGTAAGTAACTTTATTCTTAGTAGCTATTCTATTTAATATTTAATGTGAAGCTGAATATGATTTTAAAGCTAGCCGGTTCAGTGGTAGTTGAAGTGGCCTCAGAAATATCTTCCATCTATCTGAGAAAGAGAAGCATTCCCCAAGCAGCCATTTCCCTCCTTAAGAAAGCTCTGGAACTTCTTTGAACAAAGAAGATCTTACCCAGCACAATCAATAACATCCAACAGCTGTTCATGATGATATACTATAGAAGGGAGCTACAGTACAGAACATAGGGTTGAGAGGGATAAATTTTTGTACTTCTATAGCATATTTCATCTCATTAACACATTAAACATCACCTGTTCTTCTCAACACCTATGTGTAGTAGATAGCTATGATTCTTATTAAAGTATTTGCATTAGCTCATTAAAGTAAATGATCCCCATATTACGGGCATAAAGCTAACGAGAAATAGAAATGCAAATGCTGGGTAGCATTGCTATTCAGTAGCACCTAAGAGAAGGGTTTTGGTTTAATGGGGCTGAAAACTATCCCCAGGATGTGGGCAGGCTTCAGACCTTTTTGTCACCCTGTCAGCGGAGGTGAATGTGACTGTGGAAAGAGCCATTCTCCGTTTTTAAAAAGGAATCCATTTGGGAGGGTGCTGTTCAGACACAAGGCAGAAGAAGGGAAACACTGTTTTACATAAGTGGAGAGACAAAGATTTCTATTTAAAATTCCTCAGCAGCATACAAGCACCACCGTGTAGCTATTTAGTTCTGTTCTCAATGGTTGCCAGTAACAACCTCGTTTTGCAAATTCTAAAAGAGGTTTGGTGGGTTGTTGTTTTTTAAGACGTCCCAAGTCCAATTCTCATTCTGCAGTCACCTGTAGAGCAGCCACCTTCACGGATTTATATTCAAATCAGTGCATCGTGATATTGACTATGAGAGGGGAGTCTATGTATACTTAGCCTGTAGTGCCATTTTATTTTTTGTTCATGAAAATAGCCTTCTTTTCTCTTTCCCAAGTGTCAGCACTCTGATCTTAAAATAAAACCAGGCTTTTATTTTATCAGTATATTTTCCATCCCCTGCTCATTCTGTGTGCAATTTATAAATAAAAATATGGTGTTGGCATGAGAGGAGGCATTGATGGGGTATTGCAGCAGGATGCTTATACAGTGGATTACAGAAGGTGCCACATATAATGAGAATTATTGTAAAACATTGTAAATTTAAGGAAACATTTAAGCTAAAGTTTGTTTGATTAAGGATGAAGGCAAAATCATAATATGTCACTCACAGTATAGGAAGCTACAAGGGAAGCAAAGTCCAGTCATGATGTACACATGCTTTCAAGCAGAAGGAAACTCATAAATTGGCTTGAAAAAGCACCACCAAACCTGTCCTTTCCAGCCTTTGGATACCACATTACAATATACAGATCAAGCACTGTCCGCAAGAGTGATGTCATAGCATCAGGCATTGCTAACTGGCTGATGTCACCACTTTCTGGAGGGGGTATTTCCTGTGGGGACATAATATTGTTCTGTTCTCTGGTCACCTGATGTTGTTAAAAGATGTGGATCATCTGCCATTAGGCCTAATAAGATTGACCCAAATACTGACTTTTCCTGGGCTGCACAGGGATTTTGTTTGTTAATCAACATGTTTGATTAGGAATAATGGTCATGGCTCAGCAAACATACTGTACTATAGATACTGATTATAATTGAACTAAGTCAGACTTGGATTTTATATTAACCATGGGACTGAGTAGCATGTCTGAGGAAAAGATTCTCAGGCAAGATGTGGAAATAAGGATGAAATTCACCTCTGTGCCAAGGGCCAGCACAAGATTTGAGCAACACTTATCCCTCTCTTGAGCCCTCTGCGCGGGGTGGAATTTCACCCTTCATTTGATTAGAGCTCTCCAGGAGACCAGCAAGGAGGACATTGCTTACAAAGTGAGGGAGCAGCAGATGGCAGCAGAGATGATGCCAGCTCTGAAGAATCTAAATGAGAGTGGTTAAAGGAGCTGGGCTGGTTCCCCTGGAATATGAGAAGATGTGGAGGTGACCAGCAGAGATGTTTGAAATTCTGATGATAGACAGAGGACGCTTTCTCTCCTAATACAGGTGAGATGTGTTGCTCTCTCTCTAGAGTGAAATTCATTCTCTTTTCAGCAATTTCCCTGTAGTAACTAGTATTGAGTGCCCTAGAATTGTCCTCCTGTTCCCATATGTACCTTCCCAGATCGACGGTAAGCACCTCCATGTCAGGAGGGCGGCATAGCCGCATTGAGAAGGTATTGAGAAGCTTGGATTGCTACCCTGCGCCTTGTATCGGTTCTGTAGATACAGAAAGGGATAATCACTATAGAAACCATAACTGCATCGAGGTTTGCAAACCTAATAGTGAACCACGTGGGGGAATCTATTCCTATCTGTGTGCAGTTCCCAGTGGGGTTAATTGGAATTACACATGCAATTCTACTGCCACACTGAGAGGAAAACGGACCCCCGAGTCCTCCATTCAAACAAATTTAAGCTAAATAAATAAATGGGGACATGCCTAAATTAAGCTGAGTGAGTTTTCGTCTCCTGACTTAAGAAAGGTAGACAGATGCCAGAACATTACCCTTTATCTTCCGTTTTTGTGTGACTTGAACAAGTTTAAATGGAGGATGTAGTATGAGCTTAAATTGTGTTCAGAGGCAGCATCATTTACAGCCATAAGACAGACAGCCCTTGGAAATTACTAGTTGAAGTTGAGGAAGGAAGAGATCAGTAGTCTCTGCCAAGTGTCAGCAGGAGATGAGCTAATAAGGCAGAAGACACACCAGACATTTTCTTAGTCACTGAGTTACCAATTTTGCCATCTCAGTTGGAGGAGAGTCTATGAGAAGAAGCACCCATTAAATGACTTTACAAGAACTAAGAGCTAATTCTGAGTTCAACTTTCTCTGTATTTGGGTACAATGTTTCTTGTGAGAATGAGAAATTAACATATAACTGCCTACTACAGTTTATAAAGAGAGTAATAAGATGTACTAATATAACCTTTCTTAATAGGCAGCACTTTTATTACTCCGTCTTTCCATTGTCTCCCACTGGTTGCTGTAGATATAAAATGTTGTGATATGAAATAGACATAATCAAATTGTCAAGTGTGGAAAATATAGGATTATAGAGCTAGATCCTCAAGTGGGATAAGCCTCCATGACTTCAAGCTGGGGATCTGGCCCATGAAGTTTAATCATCTTTTTCAGCTTTTAAAAAGTAAAAGAATTCTGGAGACATGGGCTGCAATTAACCCAGAAGAATGTCTAGCAAAGATGTTTTCTGTTGGCGATGGCTGTAATGGAACTGATCATACAAATATCCCCTCCCCAACACAGAAGAAATTATAACCTGAGATTGTGCTCCGCTTGCATCTACAGACATTCACCAGCCGGGATATTCCCATTGGAAACAGGGCCAGGAGAATTCTAGACCGCAGGGCTGGAGTCTGGACAGCACAGAACAGGAAAGTTTGCTTGTTTTTGTGTGGAAAAGATTGGGGTTTTTTTATGGCACTGCTCTGCTCTCTCCATCCTCAGCCCAGTCATCCCAGCATGGCTTTATCCCATGATGAATCTGGCATCAGCTGAAGAACAAACCCATAACAGCTCCTAGAAAACTTTCTCCCACTTCCCTTTTCCATCTTGGGAACGGTCTTCTTCCAAAAAAACAGTGGCTACAACTTTTGCTAACATCTACCCAGAATGGCAAGCATCTTTGGTGCTCAAAGTAAGACATAAAAGAGATTCCAGTGATATTTATAGGCTTTGCATTGACCCTCTGCCCTGGGTCCAATTTCACCTACAGAGCCCAAGGGAACTATTCTTCCAACAAACATCAAATGTTGGGTGTCACAGCGTTCAGGATTATATGTAACTACAGTCTGCCATGCTGCAGCTCCCCAGTAGCCACCATAACTTAGAAGCTTTGGGGAGATGTTGGGATGGGGGTGGTGGGGAATCACAGCACAAGATGTATCCTAGCACAAAATGCAGCTAAAACACCTGAACACATTAACATGAAATCATTAAAAATGAACATTGAAACGGTGGCTGTACAGCAATGGAACTCAGAAGAGAATTTGATCCCTAATTATTACAGATGGAAAAACTTGTTTAAATGAATCTAAGCACTGGAGCAAAGAGATTTTTTTTTAAAGTAGTTTTTTTATCTGCATTTTCCCATTACATCCTTTTTGTGTTCCCTGGTGTACAAACTCATTTAGTTTTCTTTTGAAAACACATTGCTCCCAGTTTTATCGGCTCCTTGCACTGCCCGATTAAATGTATTTTGTACTTGTTTATGGAACTGTTTTGCTTAAACTCCCCATTTGCTTTAGTATCTCAATTTTTAGATTCTGTTGTCCTCTTGTTTTCATGTTTTTCATCACTTTGGGGAGATTATTTTGATCAATTTGACCAATCATCTTCGTAATTACGAGAAAAAAGCTCAATTTTGTCTCCTACAATATTTTGTACTTCTTACAAGAACCTTCGAACAAATGACTGAGGAAAAGTGGCAAGCTCTGCATTTGATTATAAGCTAGATAGAAAGCATTATAAATATTTGGCTGTAGTTAGTATTGATGGAACCACCAGACACTGGTCCATTTCATTCGTCGTTTGAAATGCATTGTGTGTTTGCACTCCCATGCTGTGATACTGCTGAAAAGCTCTCACGAGGTTTCCCAGCCGACTGGAACTGCGTTGATGTTTGTTTGCAGGTTGCTAGAATTTCCTTTTTAGGTACATCATGAAACTGTGGAATACATTCCACTCACCAGAGGATTAGCACTCTGGACTCCTGGGTTCTATCCCTAATCCTGCCACAGAGTTGCTGGAGGTGGAGCAAACCAGCTAATTTCTCTGCAACTCATCTAAGTATAATGAGAATTCTTACAAACACTGATCCTTACATGTTCTCTGTGAGGTAGGAATGTACTACTTTACCATGTTACAGTTTGTTAAATTCAGGTATGAAAGGTTATTCTTATATACAGTAAGGTATACACAATGCAAGTAAGGGTGGCAAAATCCACTCCTAAGAAATTTGCCCCAGGATAATAGATGAAAGCTCGGACTATAACTCTGAAGTCAAACAGCACAATGGAGAATACACTTTAGTTCCTGTATGCCTAAACCACAGTGTAGACAAGACTACAGTGACTTGAACTGTTTTTATAACTAGTTTAGTTAACTTCTTTCAGGAGGTTTTACTGGAGTGGTGACAACACCTAGGGGTCTGGTGTTTGTAGTGTTATCGTCTCCTAACCTAGCATTCACTCCCCTGCAGAATGGACAAGGAAGCTTCAGCCTTTTAAGAATCTGGCCCAACATGAATCCAGCCAACAACTCTTCCAGCGAGGCTGAGTCCACTGAACTTGGACAGACACAATTGATGCCCTTTGGACAGAATGACGAGTGGCCACACATACATCCCGTTTCTGAGGGGGACAGCTTGGAGGTGGACAACCTTTACTGTTTTGGCAGCAGCTGCCTTTTCATAAAACATTATAGTTATGACCTTTCCAAAATATGTCTCTGTGGCCCCACCTCCATCATTTTAATGTAGAAAGTACAGACTATAAACATTATAAAGCTCTATGAGCTTCACCCGTCTCTGCTTCACCTGAGCTTTGCAGCTGCTGTGCTAATCCAGCTAAGCTCTCCTGGAATATAGACTTCAGAGCAGTGATGTATGGATGACATTTTATCCACTATATATTCGCTTGTCTGGTAGGCCAGAGAAATTACTGTAAAAGAAAGTTCCTGAAAGTTTTTATTTTTTTGATTGTGACAATAGGAGAAGCTGGTATGAAAAAACTAGTGAGTGAGGAAAAGAAAATACATTAAATCTGATCTGAATCCCATTGACATCAGTGTGGTTCTCTCTCTGTGGGTCAAGCCTGTAAAGACCAACTGAGCCAAATTCACCCTGGGAGTAACTCAGTATTCTAGCAGGGAAGTATTTGGCCGACTGTGTCATCATCCTAAGAAGCGCTAACCATAGGTAACCTATTCAAAGAAAAGGGAATATTTCTGGGGAATATTTGGTGAGCCCAATGCATTGAGCTGGCTAAACACACTAATCAAGATCCCCAGCGGGTTTAAATTGGCAGAAAAAAGGGTGAATTTGGGTGGCCAGTTCCCCAGCTGATGCAAACCAGCACAGTTCCAGTGAATTCACTGGGGATAGTCCAATTTGCACCAGCTCCAAGATCTGCCCCATAGTGTTTCACACACAGCTCACACACGGCACAATTGAGATCTGTTAGAAAAACTACTTGAGTCTGCTTGATTGCTTTGGAGTGTCACAGAGGGCAGGGGATGGGACAAAAAGCCCTAGAGAAGATCCTGCTCATTGGTTCAGCATGAGAACTCTGCCACATTAAACATGCATAGAGGTTTGGTTTGTACACAACAGCTAATGTCACATGGACTGTCTCAGGTGAATCATCTCCTCGTGGCTTATGTTGTCTCACTAGGCTGCACTTTGGAGTCTTCGTTTCTTATTACACGACCTATGCTGAGGAGAGCGGGTCAGTTTCCAACGCACAGTAATATTCCCATACTTTCCATTTCTATCAATGCCTGTCATCTTGTTTCACCTCAAAGTGCCTTACAATGCCTTGGCTCATTCAGGGCTTGGTATAAATGGGAACGTATCCATTGCTGGGGAAAGTGAAAAGCATTTCCCCTGCAAAGAATGGAATTCACTGTTCTCCATTTTCCCCTGCAAAGAATGGAATTCACTGTTCTCCATTTTCCCCTGCAAAGAATAGCGGATGCCACATGCCAGCGAGCACAGGCAGGGAGTACATTCGATACGGTGCTAGAGGTATTGGTGATGTTGTTCAGTTCTTACAGGAGACGCAGGTGGTTTTGCACACTGGGTTTAAGTAAATGAGGAACTGTATTTCTAGCAAAGCTGACCCTCCACTTTTAGCCTAAATGATTTTCCATTAAAAAATGTCATTTTCTCCAAACCAAAATTTTCACAAAATGGATGTGTTATTTTCTACCCAGCCCTAATTTCCAGGGTGTGATCCTCCACACCCTCACACCTTCATAAATCGGAGTAGCTTTACAGAAGTCAATGGTGTGAGTGAAAGAAGAACACTGCCTTCTCCAGATGAAAGTAGTGGTTCATGTAAGGTCAACACAATTATTCGGATCATGATTCTGGATTTGAAATAGGTTAATTTATTTCTTTAAAGAGACCTTCACAGTTTGCCTTCAAATACTTGACAACTTTATAACAGTTTGAACACTGTGCAAATAATGAAAATGAGCAACAGACACTTAGAATTTGATTAACAGATATGAATATCACACTTTGGAAAAGCTCTCAGATCTTGTGCAATCAATGCTAAAACACAATAGTCTTTTAATGATAATTGCAGGCTTTCGTATGATAAGCAATAGCTTTGGGTTTTTTCTTTTTTGGACCAATAGATACTGTTTAAAGGCTTAAAAGAATGGCACTTCAGCAGATGCTTTGTAGGTAATGTTAGGGTAAATTTGCACCAAGAACAACTGCAAAATGAACCCTAATTTACATGTACATGTTTTGATTTCCATGGCTAATTCTATTTAAAGCAAACAAAGTACTGAGACTCAGCAACAACCATCTCCTTCCCTTCTTATACTACGTGACAACTTCAGAGAAGAAACCAATGAGGGCCATAGATCTAACAAATATGTATATGCTTTGGGAGCAGAGGTTTATGAACATATCCCCTCCAAAAAGGCACCAGATATACCTGCATGGTTCCACTGGTGAATGGTACCATTGGAGAGAAAACACAACTGCATTGCTGACCAGAAAAATGAATGTCCTTCAACTATGTTTTATGCTTCATTATTCTGTGTGTGCTGCTGAACTTCCAACAAGAGACCTTCCCATGATTGCTTCCACATTTAAAAAAGCAGTCATATCTTTTCTCCTTCTTCATGATGAATGATAGATGGGATCAGCTTCAGAGATTATGCAGTGTCATGATCACATTTTTAAAAATATCATGCCTGGGGACCTGGTAAAGTGTGGAAGATAATGGTGTTACACTAAAAGACGTGGGAAATTACAGAATAAGCCCCCAAAACACTAGCCTACCTTTCGGGTTTGGTACAAATCTAAAATGCAGGTGAGGTTAGCTGGAAGGTCTGTGGAGGATCATGCAAGTTTGTGGAGAACCTGGGCCAAGTCATGAACAAGATTGGCCCAGTGCATGGCTGTTGGCGGGTACAAGGCAAGACTCAAAGACTCTGGATGATGTTTCACTGCATTCCATCCATGCAAATTTTGTTAGGTGGTAGAGCTCCAAAACCTGTTCATTCACAGAGGCTTGATGAAGGCTGCTTTGAAAGTTGGACCTTTCCCCCTTTCCATGCCTCAGTTTAGCCATCTGTTAAATTAGTACATTAATATTTCTTTGCCTTACACTAACTGAAGAAGCAACAGGCAATTGGCAACCAGTTATAATGCTTCCAGGGCTGATAACATTTGGCACAGCATCCTCCAGCATTTCAAGAGTGGGTCAGGTTTACAAAGTAGCCAGATTACCTCCCAGCAAGCAATCAGGCCTTCTCCAGATCTGCAGCAATCGGAGCTGGCTAGGCTTTACTCTAATCCACAGTGTACAAAAGATTCGGGGAGACTACTGACAGGGCATTACCTAGTGAAATCCACTGACAATTCATCTGGGGAAGGAATAGTAGCTTTGACAAGTTTTTCTGCAAACTTCAGAATTAGGGGAGATTTTATAACTCTAGGAGATTGAGATTAAGGATACCATTCATAAGAAGGAGTTTAGAATGTGTTCTTTCTCTCCCTGTTTTGTCTATAATTTGTAGACAATGTGTGTAACCATATGCATGGAAATTAATTTGTTCCTAATTAAGGTTCCTGTATATTTACAGAAACAGAGTATGGTTTTACAGCCACTTGGATTTTACTCTCAGTATTCCACATTACCTCAACTCTTTCCTAGTGACTTTTTCCTCCTGTTTGACAGATAGATGCCAAAAGGTTGGAATGCACTGACTTATTTGCTTTCTAGCAATCAATATTACTTATTAGTTGGTTAACGGTGGCTTTTCATCCCGGTATGAAGTCTTGCATGTAATTTTCTGGGGGAACGAAAAGACATAAACCCCCTTAGGACTAATGTGGTCAGTGTAAAATAATATGTATGGCCTGTACATCACCATACTTTTATACATCGAGAATCTGGAAGATGAAAAAAAAATCTAGGAATTCGTTTACTTTAACTGAAGGTATATTAAAATAAGATAGTAAAGGACTGGACATTTCTAAGTGACACCCTAAAGAATAATCACACTACAAGACATGGTACTCTTCCATTTGTAGTCCAAAGAGAAAGGTTCTGTGTGGAATTCATGAATTGATTTCATAACAGTGAATTACTCTATTAGGTTTAAATGTTTCACAACTAACAACAATATTCAGAAGTATCATGGAAACCCAGAACACATGCTCTTGAGGGAAGGTATCCAAGGGAATGAATACTATAGTTTCTATGAAATTTCAACTTTAAAAGAATTTAAGGGTTTTAGGAAAATATTCAGTAACTCACAAATTCTCCCCCCAAAAAGAATCTGTCCTATGTCATTTAGGAGGTGACCAAGTACCCAGTATGGATTGCAAATGACAGTCAGTGAACACTCAAAGCAATAACCGTGGTGAAAAGTTCAGAAGCAACAGAGAGGCTGAAATTTGTCAAATAATGAAATTTGTAAAACTCAACATCTGTTCGTGGATCATTTCAGAACAGGAAAAGGGGATAAATTCACACAAAACATTTCACACAGCTCTAGTAACAACACAGTAATGCCAGTCTCCTGCAAATTGCTTAGGTACCTATATATGGCAAAGCCAAAAATAATCCCTGCTGTGACTTGCACTGGCAGAATTTATAAGACTGAAATAGCAAGTGTTTGACCCAATAACAATATGATACTGACTCTTTGGGGCGATGATGAAGGGCCTGACACAGTGAGGTGCTGTGTGACTCCTGTAAGGTGATCGGCACCTTGAACTGGCTCCAATCGGGAAATGAGGGTGCTTAGCACTTCTCAGGGAACTTCATATAGCCCTTTGAGATATTACTGTTCTTCTAAAAGGTAGATCCAAAGCCCACTCTAACAAGCACAAAGAATCCCACTGATTTCAGTGAGCTTTGGGTCATGCCCTAGATAAACAGCACTTAGGTGATGGCAGAATTTGTGGCTTGCAATTTAAAGATGCTACCAAATGTGCCACTTTTCTGACCTGAGGAGTAGGAGCTTTTCTAGCCATTGCCCATGAGTGTTTTATAGGGGCCCTCTACCTAATCCAATCTTTATTCTAATGCACAGTTGAAGGTGGCTTATTGAAAGTACCTCAAAAATGCTGTGTGCTAGAAGTATAAATAATAGCTATTCATCTTGTAAGGGTTATTGGAAACTGCCTTGTTGATATTAATGTGGAGTTTAGGAAATATCCTGATTAAATCTGAAAGGCACTTGTAAATTGCAGGAGTTGGAGCTTTCTGGGATGGCAGGGAAGCAATTTTGTAGCCTGTCAGCAGAATGCAAATGAAAGCTGAATGAATTAGTGTGTGATAAACTTTTAAAAATCTAACTTATAGTTTAAAACACTATTAAGAGGTTTGGAACTGCTTAAAAAAAATAGCACCACTCTAATGCCATTTCAATTATGGCCTGCAAGACCGCCCGTAAATATATTTTATCACACTCTGGGACAAATGATCTTTGTTATACAGCGTGTTAAAAGGGTTAGACTTCTGGTGCATTTCAGGTAATTAGCACCAACATAACACTGTAAGGATAAGGTATTATTGTTTGTAATGTAATCTCAAAAGCACAAATCCTGTAGCCACTACTCAGTCCTTCCTCTCAGGAAAGTCAATGTATGTTCAAAGTACTTAGCACCTTCTATGGGAGACATTCAACAGACAGAAGAATCAAGCTGTCAGTACAGGCTGCTGAGTTTGGCCCATAATATTGTCCCTGAAAGTCCAGAATGATATTCCTAGGGCGATATTCTTCACTGCCTTATATCCAGGGAACCTCACTGTCGTGCCTTGCTGCTGGAGTTGCCCAGGATCTAAAATACTGTAAAATATGGCCCAGCATATATAGCATTTGAAATATTGTAAAGCATGTTATGCGGTCTAGGTATTTGGTTATTAATTATATTATTATTTATTACAAATACTGGTTACACTTTGCAGGGCCGTTGGAAGGATTCAATAGATATTGGGTCACATCACTGAGGTCGTTGGAGTTACCGCAGGGCTGACCATGGTATGGATCATTATTATCCCTATTTTACAGCTGTGGAAACTAATACAGAGAGGTGTTGTGGCACTTGTCCAATGTCACATAATGGTGTGATAGAGCCATGAGACCTGCTTTCTAGCCTCCCCGACCCCCTTAGGGTCCTGCCTCCCTCTCCCTCTCTCTCTCTCTCATTTATTGTATAGCAAACACAGGTACTAGGCCTTGGGTGATATGGAACCTTTTGTGAACTTTGTGGGCAGTGGTGTAAGTGCTGGATCCTTCATCCCATTCCCCTATGTGACCCTGGAAAGGCTTGGTATCCGTCTGGAAAGCACCCTCACTTCCTTGCTCTCCAGGTCTCTGCAACCTCTGACTGCAAACTGCAAAAGAAAACTTGGTCTCATGTTTCAGCTTGGGTGAGAAACACCACCAGGGGAGGCTCAGCACTTTTGCTTCCTTCCTGGCTGGAACCCAGAGCGGCAGTGGGGTCCCTGGGGGGAAATGAGCCATTGTTTTTCTTGGGACTTTGGAGAAAGGTCCAGAAAGCTGGGGAGTGAGTTTAGTATCCAGGTGGGTTCTCTATGAATATTCATGACATCTCCAATCCCAAATCCCTTCAGGCTCCCCTGCCTTCTACTGACCTGTCTTTTTGTGATGTTAAGAACGTTTCCCGTTTTACACAAATTATTTAAGGTTTCAAAGGAGGGGAAAAGGAAGCCTGCTCCCATGTCACTTCCCTGCTCACTCCTGAAGCTCTGCAATGGAAAAAAATGGTTTCTTTAAATCTTCAAGACAAAGAACAAAGCAACACAATGTAGAGAAGCCAGAAGCAAACACACCTGTCATGTTAGAGAATTAAAGAAACCGAGGTCCCTTCCCTCTTGGCTCAAAGTGGATTGGATACCAACACAAATCAGGTAATTCAAAGCTACCCCAGGGCAGTTTGAGATGCCAGATAATATCTTCATACCCACATACATCTCTAATCCCCATGTAATTCCTCTCTTTTGAATAATTGCTTTTGCTAGAATCAAGCTGTACTGGCATCATCTTCTTAATTCCTTTGTCTTCCATCAACAGCTAATTTATCCTGTTTAATAAACTCCAGTGATGGTTCAATACACGTGAAACTAGTTTGCTTACATGATCGTCAGAAGAATTTTAGAGCTCCATGTGGAATAATAATAAATAATTGTTGTTGTTTTGTACCCTTCACTGAGGGGTTCAACACAATAAAACCAAATTAAAATGTGACAGAACAGAATGAAACTTAAAATTCAAACCAGTAATGACACTAATGAATGAGTCTAATGAAGAGAGAGATAAATCCCAAATTTTCAAAAGGGACTAGTGATTGTGGGGGTCCAATTTGACACACTTTCAAAGCCACCTTTGAAAAGCAGGTATCTTAAGTAGGACACCATCAGAATTGAGGCTAGTCACTCTCGAAAATTCGGGCCCTAACTTTTTCCCCTTTCCTTTTTTTTGTGTTAGACTCACTAGTCGGGTGTGGATACACCTGTGAGATATGGAAGTGCTAATCTCCCCATTGTACAGGTGGGGAATTGAGGCACAGAGAAATTAATTGACTCGCCCACAGTCACACAAGACGTCTGTGGCAGAGCTGGAAGTGAACCTAGAACCCCTGTTCATTCTCTAACCATTACACCATCCTTCCTCTTAACAGGAAGCTCCTTTCCATAGATTCCAAGGGGCTGAGATCACGTATTCTGACCTCCCGGATAGCACAGACCAGAGAATGTCCTCAATGTAACTCCTGTTTGAACTAAAGCACATCTTTAAAAAAACCAAAATGTCCATTCTTGTTTTCCAGTGATGGAGAAATGAATAACCTAAAATCTGAGGCGTTTATATTTTCTTAGCATGGGGAGAGAGTGACAAATGAAGATGGAGTAGAGAAGAAGCAAGTTCAACAGTCTAGGCAGGTCGTGCTGACCTAAAATTGGGATCCCTAAAAGGCCAGGTGATTCTCCAGGATCACAGTCTGTAAATGCAGGACGAACAGCAGCCGATTCTCTGCTGTCTGAACATGCTCTGGGAGACAGCAAGAGCCGCAGCTATCTGAAAGGCTTTGGAGCAGAGGTTTTGGAGCCGGATGTATTTTTCTAACGGCATGCTTTAAACCCCGACTTTCCTGTGCCACCTCTGCGTATTTGACCCAGTTGTGAGACAGCCACCGAACGGCCCTAGTGACTCATCTGACAAAGGACTCGTACCTGAGCCATACGGAAATTTCATTCTAATTGCTTTGTGCATCTACGGAACGTTTTATTGTCACCCTGAGCTTTCCTCGGTGCTGCGTGGCTCCGTGTGTAATGAGATTATGCACAGGCGCCTGTCAAGTTTAGAATAATAATTATTTTGTTGTGTACTGGGAAACGCGGACTGGAATTGTTAGCTCTTGTCATTGCGTGGGGGGGCAGGATTGGTACCTTTACAACCCAGCTCCCCTATTTCTTTTACCAGGCTGGTGCCCAGCTTCTCGGGTGATGCAGTTTGGGGCCTCACTCCCCCCACAGAGACGACATGATTGTCCCTGGGCTTTCAAAGGAATCGCCAAGCGTTGGAGTGGGACTGTCCTTACTATCCAGCATTCACACTCATGAGACTGCTCCAGTGTTCAGTGCAAGAGCAAGGCCTCTGCTGAGACTCATTCAGGGGTTTTAATGAGATGCTCTGCTCACAATGCTTGCAGCCAATTTGGTTGAATTAGACTCTTGGTTCCACTGGCTAGCCATTCTATCCACTGCACTGTGGTTGCTTTGCAAATGCACATGTCCCTCTGAGGCTTTCAGCAGCATCCGTTATTTAACTAAAGCAGGTCAAAAGGACAGCATGGAGAAATGTTTGCCAGGAATGCATGGAGGGAAACTGTAGAGTCAGCAAGCAGGAGCCCCCAGGAGAGTTGGTCTCCTACAGTTCCCGAAAGCTTCAGGGGAAAGTAGGGGCCTGCAAGAGATATTGAATGCAAAGGGTGCTTTATTTTATTTATTTGTTTTCTGAGTCTGTCACCTATCTCTCTGTTTCTGAGACCAGCTACAGAAATTAACATTACAGGGGTAAACCTACAACCCCGTGCCCTGCCCAGATGACTGAGCTTGCTGCTCGGGAGAGGAGTGGGAATTTTTTATTTAAATGCTATTTTGATCCCAGTTTGATTTTTGCATTTTTCCTCTAGAGAAATGCTCCAGTTTTCACTACGTCGTTAAAGATGTGTGATTGACAGCATTAATCTGTGATTCAGATTAGCAAAAAACTGCAGCAGGAAAAGGTGTGGGTGGAGTGGATGGGTTGGTTTGCTTGTTTGTTTAGCTAAAATGTACCAGTGTTGTGTGTGCATGTGTTCATGTGTGCATTTGTGTGTAAGCAAATACAGAAGTGTGGGCCTGTATGGGGCATGTGTATGTCTGCATGTGCACAGACTGTGTCACGTTTCATTGTACGTTCCCAGATCTAAAATAGATATTGCTCAAAAGAGCATCGGGAAAACACAGGCACACTTTAAGCAGCACTACCCACACACAGTGACACCAGCTCACTGCTCTGTGCAGTGAAGGTCTCTGGCTGCCTGGAGGAGTCCAGTAACTGTCATCATTTGCATAAGCTCTTCTTGATTTGCTCCAAAGTATTTTTATTAGCAGAAGTAAAACAGAACTTTTCCCCCCTCCCTTGGCACGTTGTCTGCACACTATTCAGCTCAGCAACTTTGCCGCATCCTCCACAAAGTGTGTTCAGCCGAGAAATGAAACAGAAACATGCCAAGAACAGAAGAAACCTTTAACACTAAGAGACAGAATTACTTGCAGCAGGAGATAATAACAGTGATGAAACACAGCCATAATAATCTGATAATCTCTTTCTCCCTCTCTGTCTCATTCCTTATTTTCTCCTCCCACTGCTGCATTTTGGTTTCCAGCTAAAGAAGCAAGGGAGTGTACATGATTCCTGCAGGAATTAGTGCTTTTGTACACGTTGGCACATCACCTCGTTGGTTTGAGGCTTGGGTAGTCCAGCTACCAGGAAGTGGCACTTCCACTGAGCATCCAAAGGGTGTGAACACCCAGGAGGGAGAGGAATTGTTTCCGGTGGTTCCATGAAGTTTAAAAACAGAAGTGAAAAGCCAAATTAAGACAGGGAAAATTTAGTCTGAACATCAGGAAACCTTTCAGATGGCGAGAAGCATGGAACCGGCGCCAAGACGTATGCTGGAGACACCATCACTTGAGACATTGAAATCTAGATTTGGAAAAGCACATGAGCATATGGCTTGGGGGCCGAATCTGCCCCAGCAGGGAGAGGGACTAGACGGTATATTAAATCTTTTCCGTTTCTCAGTTCTAACCTCACATCCTCGCCACAGCTCAGACTAAACATAGTGACCCAATGAAATTTAGAATCAATGTCCCTCTGTCAACTCCACCAACTCAATGGGAACAAAGGGTGCTCAGAACCTTCAGGGACTGTGCAGTTCCTTGCAGGATCAAGCCCTAGATCAGCAAGCGCTGATCAATATTTCACTGCTACTCTGGGTGTTGTTCTTTGGGGTTATTTGTTGGCACCAGATAAATGGGATGTCAGCAGCTGGACGACTGCATTATGTATTGCCATTATGTATCAACGACCTATAATCTGTTATTAAATGGTGATAAGGATTCCTGCCTGTCTGAGACAGTGGGGCTGCACTCATTTAACCTCATTCATTTCATTGGGATTACTACTGATTTACACCAAGGTAAATAAAACCAGAACCACACCCAGTAGTTTGGAGGATATGGCAAAAACATGGCACCCGTTTGCTCTGCACCCCAAACTTGATGGTGGGTGCACAGACATCTAGTCTGGACATTGCAGTCGCATGTTTGCTAGACCCTGACAACAGACAGGATTTCTACTTCAATTTCAGCCCATCTCTGAGTCTCCTCTAGCTAATACTCCAATAACTCTTGCTCCTGAAACACACACTGCTCAGAGAGGGGATTTGTTTCATAGCAGTCATGCTGTAGTGACTACAGTACCAATGATCTTTTAAGTCAGTAATTGCAGGATTCATATTTTTAGCTAGTTCTATAAATGTGCCTGTAAACATCAGTTCATATCTTCTTGGAGTGATTTACCCTGTTTCATTTTATCCAGTGAATTAAACACAAAAATATCCAAGGTCCATACAGATTCTATTATCGATCTGTCTAAAATTTATAGCATCCGTCACTTCTCTCCCTTTGCAGCCTGCCTGGCTCTTTGACACACAAGATTATTCTCAGAAAAATAAAGGTGTCTGGCTTAGGAGAAATGTTTGCAGGTCATTCTCTGCTAATAGGATATTCAATTTGTTGGGTGATAGTCTATCGGCGGCACATCGGTGAGTCAGGTTTTGAGTAATTACTTGAAGAATGAGACATTTTATAGTTGGATACATGTCATGTCTTATAGCATGCCTCAAACAGTAATGTTCTCCTAACTGATTCCCAGCTATAATATTTTGCCATTGATACTGTGCATAATCATCACACTATATATTCCCCTGTTATCTAACAAGACCCTGTAAAATTACAATGGCACGAACATTTGCTACCCTTAGTAAATGAAAAGATCAAATTATGAATGAAGGAACATTGATTTTGTTATGAATCCCAAGGTGATGGAGAATAAATTGACCTCTGCTGAAAGAAAATTTTTAAAAAGGGAGAGACACTTGTTTTAGCTGACTCTCTCTGGGGCTTAATCCAAATTCTTTTCAGGTTTATTTCATGGTTAACTTTAAAGTGATTTATTTTTTACTAGCATAAGTGCCCGGCGCTGCTCGGGTCAGTCGGAGGTGGGGAGGTGGCAGACAGCTGACACCCCCTGACCAAAGCCAACACCCACACCTCACCCCTCACCCACCCCAACACCTTCCCACCCCCGAAACCCGAAACCCCCACCTCACCCCCCGACCGAATCCGACACCCCCACCTCACTTACCGTCCCACCAAACCCAACTGGGATCCGTCGCAGGGGAGGAGGGGGCCCAGAGCCGAGGGATTCCGGGGACCTTCGCAGGTGGGGGGGGGGGCACAGGGCTGATGTAGTCCGGGGTTCCGTTGGGGAGGTGGGAGGGGCAGAGAACTGAGGGATCTCCGGGGTTCCGTTGGAGGAGGGAGGGGTGAGCTGAGCGAGTGAGGTGTCTGTTGGAGGGGGGTATTATGACATCATCACCACCTAACTGCCCAGTTGATGTGATTGGCCCTGAAAGACTTTCACCCCTGGGGGGCGTCAGAGGTGAGATCCGAAAATTTTTCGACCCTTACCAGCATCTAGACCCCAAGACCCCTCACTGTACCAAATTTCAAGTCTCTGGCTCAAACGGTGCGGGAGGACTTCGCAGTCATACGTACATACATACATACATACACACATACATACACCACTTGACTTTTATATATATAGATAGATAGATAGATTGCTGGTGAAAAGCATTTTACAGGCTAAAGCTCACAGGCAATGACCATGCAAGTTTGCCCCATGCTGCCCTGCCTCGACTACCCTACCTAATACATTCCCCTCATCACTTAGAAGTCCCACCTACAGGGAGTGAGAAGACGGCTGAATCTCTATTCTCATTGAAGCTATGGCTTTCCTGCTTGAAAAGGAAGTATACTTGATATAGGTCTTAATGGAAAGACACACCCATTGACTTCAGTGGACTCTGCATCCAACCCAGGATCTGTTCTACATTGGTTCTTATACTGTACTCATCACCAGAGTATTTGATGCCTTCCCATCATGTATTAACCAATGGATTACACATCTGCCACATATTGTTTGTTGTTTCATCCTCTGCCTAGAGGCAGAAGCCACTGTAGTGATGTCTTGTTTTAACTTTTTTTTAACATGTTGCTCTTTATTTGTGTTGGAGAAGGTCAGGTCAAAGAAACACGCCTTGCACTTGGAATGGAACGGGGGAGGTTCGTGCTTGTCCTAATTCCTGGGGCAGTTCATTCGACAGTCTTGGACCAGTCCCCAAGAAAGTTCTGTCCCCCACACAGACAATCTTAGCACTTACTCTAGAGAGTTCCACAGTGGCAGAAGAGCAGAGTTGTCAACCATGATCATCTTCCTGGAGCTCTAGTTGATCTTTAAGATATTCTAGGTCCAGGACATGGAACGCTTTGAAGATAAGGACAGAGACCTTGAACTTGATTCAATATTCTGTGGCGAGCCAGTAGGGAGCGAAGGACAGGTTGGATGTGCTTGCAATAGCCTGAGTTGCTGAGGAGAGGCGCTGCAGCATTCTGTTGTCGCTGACGTTTTCTAAGGGATGTTGAAAGAACCCACCCTTTATTATTTCTCGATCTCATGATTTTAAAGCCAATCTTCTGCTTTTGGGGCCGGCTCAGGATTTTTGAATGCTTGGGGTTGGAATTACTGAAGCAGGCTAAGTTCACCCTGCAAAAAGGGGGAAAGGAGAAAGCTCTGAAAAAAAGTAACTGTACACTTGAAAATGAACTTAACTTCCCGGATAGTTAATCTACATGAGAGACGGAGGCTGCCCTTTCTCCTCTTCAAATGGGGATTAAGGCAGCTGATAGTAATTAGACCCTCAATTAGATGCCCATACACCCACCAAAAATAGGCCTAGTAGAAAACACAAGCAGAGGAAGGAAAGAATGGAGCAGAAGAAAGTGTCTACATTAGAAGTAGTTATCGGAATGACTGGACGTCTAAAAAGCAGCATCTGCTGTAAAATAACAGCAATTCCAGTGGAAAGGGAAAATTGTGCCTTGAGAGCTAGCAATTTGGGGGGGGGAGGGAGAGAAGTCAGTTACTCATTCGTCCCTGTCACTTGAAAAAGAATCAGAAGATCCATGTGTCCAGGTCAGTCATGTCTAAGCTGAACCTCATCCTGGGTGGAGGGAAAAGCATAGGACTCCCCTCTCCCACCACCACCAGCAGCAGCTTTCCCTTTGGAAAACACAGCAGGGAAAAGTTCTGATAATGATTATACAAGCTGTTGTAGGAACTAGTCCATTCTCTATTGGTAAAAACACACAGCATAAGGGACTGCAGTGATGTGAGTATAACAGCTGTGGGAAAGAAACCATTTTCCTCGCTTAAAAGTGACCCTGCCCCTGTTATTGAACCAGGGTCAGTGTCCCATTGCACTACACTCATCACTCAGTGTAACGAGCTGCCTTGGTCCCAGAAACTCAAATCTCTGCTGTATTTCCTGGGCAGTCAGAGGTCTATTTGCAGCACTTAGTGACACCCAGGTCTTTTGGTCACAGTGATCCACTGAGAGCTCTTGTTCAGCTGATTATCCACCATGACCCCCAAATCTTTTTCAGAGTCTCTACTTCCCAGGGTGGAGTCCCCCACTGTGTAAGTATGGCCGACATTCTTTGTTCCTAGATGCAGACATTTGCATGTGACCATATTAAAACACACATTGATTGCTTGCACCCAGGTCTCCAAGTGATCCAGATTGCTCTGTAGCAATGACCTGTCCTCTTCATTATTTACCACTCCCCCTATTTCGGTGTCATCTGCAGTAGTTGCCATTGTCCCCTCTTGAGACACAACTTACAAGACTCCCAACAAAGTACTGCAGGTTGTTGAGTAGCCGCAAGAACTGGATAATTCCATTTCATGACAACTTTCAAAGGTTCTACTTTTATTTTCGTTTCACACAATCACTGAAATAAAATGTTTTGAATGGTTTCACAATACAGGCTTGGTTCAAAATGTCTGCTTTCAGATTTAAAATGTTCAGTTTTTGATTGCGCGCGCGCTCTCTCTTTCTTTCTGGTCAGACATGACCAGAGATCCTGGGACCTTAAAAGCGTTCCAGTCAAAAACTCTGTCAAAAGTGATATATCTCTGGGAAACATTTTTTTCAGAAATGTGCCATCCAGCTTCAGCAGCCACAATGTAATGGGTTTTCTTTCGAAGGTCCCGATCAATTGTAGTCAGTAAAAGACACCCAGGGCACTTTCTTGAAAAGCAGTCGTGTTCACCCTAGTCCTCTGGACAGATTCCAGTTTGAGTAATTCCAGCCCACCATCAGAAATGTCCCTTTTGATTTCTGTTGGATATACAGTAGTAGTCTTCACTTTCTGTCCTAATCTGTTGGCCAGATCCCATGGGAGTACACTCATTTGTCACCCAGAGAAGAGAACAGTAACAGACAAGATTTATATCTTTAATCTTAAGTTAGAACCTTTCACCTTTATTTCTCTTCTCTTCACCCTGTTTTCTTTCTTTCATAACTCACAATCTAGTCTTCCATTTGTCAGGATTAGACACATATCAGCCAAAACTGCATCTGAGCAGGCCTCTGCTTTTAGATGTTTAAGGCTTATGTTATTTATAAATAAAGACCCTTTTCTTTTAGGTTTGGACAAGAGAAATCTGTACTATAGCAAGGTCCTGGTAGGATATTAAATAAGCACTGTTTTCCGAAGCCCATTTATTTTATATGTCCATCCACTCATTGGTGCAACTCTCTCTCTGCACTAGGCAGAAAACACATATTATTACTGAAACAGGGTTTTGAAGGGTAAAAGTCATATTTCTTCAACACAGGTTCTGTGAGTGGCACACACCTCTTGTCAGAGAGCTTGAGATGCCTTTGATTGAACTCACTCCTGCTCATTCAGCAAAATCACCTTTCCGAGGGATTGCCATTGATGTGTGGTTTTGTTATTATTATGTGTTTGTTTTACAGGAATACCAAAGGATGCAATGTGCTAAGTGCTGTACCTACACACTACGAGAGGCAGTCCCTGCCCTGACGAATTTACAGTATAATAAGGTAAACATGTTTGAGAAAGGAAACAGGATTATCCCTGTTTTGCAGATGGAGCATTGAGGTGCAGGGAGATTGTGCCTTCCCCAGTGTTACACAGGGAGTTGGTGAAAGAGCTAGGAACTGAACTCCTGACACCCCAAACCAGAGCTCTAATCCCACAACTCCTCTTCCTATATTGACCTCACTGTTGAGTGATTCTGACTGCCACCACCGAGGACCGTCATGTTCTCTTAACTGTCTTGCTCTAGCCATACGCTGGGGAAAGGGACTGCACCGTAAAGAATTACAGCTCCATTTATTCCACACCAGTCCACAATGGGGTGGAAATGCAGCAGTGGGAACAGTGCATGTGCCAGGAATGTAATATAGGCAAACGTTTTTAAAAGGGTATATGTGAAAGGTTTTCAACACTCCCAAAAGTCTCCCTTGTCCTAGAACTGACCTTCTGGGGGTGAAGACCCACACTGTGCATGCAGGTTTTTTCCCCTCTCCCGTGAGAACATTAAATCCTGATCCTGATGATGCTACACTGGAAGCAGCAAGAGCAGGTTAGCAGAAAGGAGTGGAAAATGGTATTAGCAAAAACCGAAGACAGGGAGTCCTGGTTAAACAGTCTATTTTCTGATTCAGTGTCTGTTCATAAAGAATCTATAGTGTAATTGCTATATCAGAGAGCAAAAATGTATAATAAAATAAAATACAAGGGTAATAGAGTGGAAAGAGGATTGCAGGGGGTTCCATCTCTGCTCCTGGCGTGACCGGGGGAAACTCCCTACATATGCAAAGGTAAATATTCAGAAGGGTAGCTGCCTTTTTCAGACAGATGCTGCATCCATAAAATCTCTGCCTGTTTGGTGTTTGTTCTGGTTTTTGTGCTTCTAACTGAGGCACTAATGTCTAATTGTGAGTGCAAATTAATTCATTAGATTTGCAAATATCTGTCCCTTGAAAATCAGTTTGAGAGGTTAGCCTGATATTAGCTAGAAATACATAAATCGGAATCATCCTACTAACATTTGTATTATTTCCAGTAAATTCATTTCCCTTGTCTATTAAAATAGCACCTAGTCCAAGGTCCTAGACAAAAATACTGCTTCTTCGCCCTCTCTTCTGTACACTCTGATTTAGAAACATGTTTATTCATTGCTATCCCTTGAAAGCAGAAGTCCCTGCTGTTGTTTATCAACCTCCTTATGTGGCTTAAAAAAATTTCTATGTGCGTCATTGCTGTGTTAAAACAATTCTTCAGAAATTCATAAAAATTGCAGCCAGAGTGGATGACTTAATTATCAGTTTTACTCCACTTGACAGGCAAGTCCTTATTACAGATTGAAAGCTTCCCCTTTCACCCCACATGAAAAGCCTGAGGTGGTACAAATGTGATTAAAGATGGAACAAATGCTGGAAGGATTCATGCTTATCAAAAGAGAGAGACATCAAATTAAACAATAAGCTACAACCATGTGTGCATTCCTTGGTCATAGTTATTCACCTTTGGTGCACTGAGACATGAAGCCAAAGACAAGAAAAATACACCACTCTAAACTGTTCCAGCACCACTGTCTATGAGCAAGTTATCACAGAACTGTCCTGTTTGGATGTTTCTTACACCTTCCCCTGAAGACTGGTGATGGTCACTGTCAGAGACAGAATACTGGATTAGATAAGGCATTGGTGTGATCCACTCTCACAATCTGTGTTCCGAAGTGTTTCCTTTTATTCCACATGGCAAGACAGAAGAGTTCATGCAAGGATCTGAAGACTTTTACCTTGCACGGGTCTTCAAATATTTGTATATATATTTTAATAGTTCTTTTAATCTGTTTTGCCCTTACCCATACAGAGGAGATATGGCTAAACCACCCTGAACACGCCCGATCCCGTCTGATCTCAGAAGCTAAGCAGGGTCGGGCCTGGCTAGTACTTGGATGGGAGACCTCCTGGGATTACCAGGTGCTGTAGCCTTAACATAGGTGTGGGGATAGCAACTCCACCCTGTAAGGGAAACAATTACTACTGAAACACCAATACCAGTTGGTGGCCCATACCCCGGCTGGGGGGTGACCGGGCAAAGAGAGAGATACAGAGGAGACAAAATATTTCCCATTCCTCTGGCTCTCTGATGATTTTCATCTGCACTTACTGAGCATGTGTTATCAATAATGACAGGGAAAATGCTTCTATGTAACATCTCTCAAGGCTTGTATCCAGATTTCTACCACATGATGATACTCAGAGAAGGTGTCAGCTTCCTAAGTATGAAAACCTGCAAATGATATGTATGAAAGTAAAGCAATTTGCTCCTCTCTTCTCACTTAGAAACTGCAGCATCCTCAGGGAATAGGCGACAGGTATTTCGTGGTGAGTTCTCAGGAAGAAAGTATTTCACGGTAAACACAGATGCTATGTATGTACTTGTTGGAAATGCAATGGTAAGCACATAGGTTAGGCAACATGGGTGAAGTCTGCCTCCTGCAGGTGTGTGTCTCAGGCACCAAAGAAGTCCAGTGTGGGGTATTAGCCCACGAAAGCTTATGCTTCAAAACTTCATAGTTAGTCTTTAAGGTGCCACAGGACTTTGTTACCTGGTGCTCCCTGATGATCCTTGCAAGGTAGTTTCATCATAAACTGCAGCCAGAATCTTCATCTGGACTAGATCCTCGCAGCATCTAACTACACTGCTCGTTGGCGTCTGTCAGACTCACAGCATCATGAGCCTTCAAGTGGATGCTGCATGAGGCCCTGTTGCTTTGGTGTACATAGCGCAATACGTTACAGATCCTATGGCCTCCTGCAAACACTGCTGCCACATGTGGTAGGAGGAATGGGAGACATTGCTCCAACTTCCCCAGCCAGTGGCTCCAGAGACTATTGTATAGATTTGCCGCTCTTCCACCTACCAATTCATGTCATCTTGTTTCCACTGGGCCCCGGACCCTTTCAAAGGCTCTCTTGGCTGGCTGTTGTCTGCAGCTGGAATCCAGCTGAATATGCTGCAGATTTGTTCTCCAGCTGCTGTAGAACTGGATATGTTTATTGTTACCATTTAAAATTGGGCCTTTCCGAATTAAAACCACAAATCTGCCCTCCCATAAAAGGGTATTACTTTGACCTTGGGGTGGTTGTTCTATCTTAGAACATGCTCTTTCTCTCCATTAATGGGGTCGCCCTTGTTTGCTCCTTGTGGGTGGATTTCTTTTTAAAAAAAAAAAAAAAAAACAGCAAGAGAAAAGGAGAGTGATGTGAAACACAGAAGCCAATATCCACCTTTCAGACCATTGCCTTGGGCTAATGGGGCCCAGGCTGGGGTGAAGCCAACAGTTTAGCTGTCTTTTTTTTGGCACTGAACTGTTCCAGGCATTGAAGCATTGTTCCTAAAATGTACATGGAATGTCCCTTTGATACGAGCTCACATTAAGACATCATGTTAGAGTCTCGTTTCGAATGACTGAACTCCAGATCCATAATCGGGAAGTAGGGGGAAGAACTGACAAAAGGTGAGAAAGTATTTTAAAGATACATTTATTATAACGGGATAACTGATCAGATCTACTTAATCACATTGTCATTAAAAGCCACCATTCCACTATTCCAATCACAGTCGTGAATTCAGCCATGGAAATTACCAGCTGTTGGCAGTTCTGTTGTCTCCGCACTGTGAAATGAACTGCAGGGGTCTCCGTGCATTTCCCAGTAGGCAGCTGGCTCACATTTGCCACTACAATTGCCATCTTCATTTGCAATGTCGGCAAGAAGGACACAAAGCACCCTGCAGAGCTGGTCCTGAGAGGTAACTCTGTGCTGCTGATGTTGAACCTGTTTCTGCTGATTACTACAGGGCTCCTGTCAATCTGGCACCTTATACCAACATTAACATCACATTTTAATACAGATGCCAGTTAATAATCTTGATTATTGGCCTGGAGCCACATACTTTTTTATTATTATATTAAGAGGGAATAATGTTCTACACCAACTTCCCATTTTATTTTCAGGGTATTAAGAAATGAAACATTAATGGAATGTAGAAAATGAACTGCATATTCAGCTGCTATTTACCAAATTGTTCCTGTTCATCTCTTGAGTAGAGGGGGGGGGGGGAAGAGTCTATAACTGTGCCCAGAAACATCCTATTTCTACAAATGCATGCATGGCTGACAGCCACTAAGCACAAATGAATAAATATTTTATGTACTTTAATTTTCTCATCTATGAGCTTGATGTTTGGAGTCTCTTTGCTTTATTTTGTGACTTCATAAATGTTAAAAACATTTATCCTCTTATTCTTTCCAACAAAAATAAGACTTTTGCCAGTCTC
Source organism: Sternotherus odoratus (assembly GCA_032164245.1). Lineage (NCBI taxonomy): Eukaryota > Metazoa > Chordata > Testudines > Kinosternidae > Sternotherus > Sternotherus odoratus. The sequence continues at coordinate 2,348,330 of JAVMKO010000018.1, forward strand.
TGCTCCCGTTCAATTTGCTTTCATCTCTTCATTAGCATAGCAAAATAGCATATTGCCTGCAGTTTACTCCCTTCAGTAATTTCTGCATTCAAATTTTACCCTTCCTTCCTTCAATTTCTTATCACCTGTGCTCTGATCTTTGTATTATTCAGGAAGCAGGGTGTTTTACCTTTTTGTGTGTGTCACATCTGCTCACTGGACCCTGCAGTCTATCAGGATACAGCCTGGCTTTTTCCTTGTATTTATTTAATTTTCTTTTTAAATTTTTATTATCACCTTTTCTCCACTTGCCCCTCCACCTCATTTTTTTTCCAGTTTCCCCTTGGTCTTTTGTGTCTTCTAAGTACTGGAATGATTGCCATGGGGAAGGCAGGAGGCAGAGGTTGGCATTCCTATTTACTCAGCTTTCTCTCCCCTGCTTTGCATTTGTTCTTCTTTGAGCTCACTCTTTTGCACACTTCAGAAAAGTTTTTCGCATCCCCCTTTGCTCTGCCAAAAGACACTTCCACTGGTATCTAGCCAGCCTAGAGATTCACATGGACCCTCGTCTTGGCAGACCTCTGCACCAAAGCAGAATCCAATGCTCAGGCCTCCAGGCCTTAATCGACATGGGCCAGTGATGGTCAAAAGACAGTTGCTTTCAGAGGAGGGATTTCCCCCCAAATAAGTGCCACCTCTGAACCCTGTATCTCCCTCTTCCCAGGCATCTGCCCATTGCAGATGATCCCCTGGAAAATGAAAGATATCCGCTTCCCTGTAAAACCTATGAAAATTCAACCTTACTCAAAGGAGAGAAAGGGAATACATTGCTTTCAAAAAGTCCTTCTCATTCCTGCCAGGCAATTAATGCTCTCCCCAAGAGGAATGGCAGAGCCCAGGGAAGTGTCCAGAATGCTGCAGTGTTTGAGTTGACCCTATGTACCAGAACTTTACACAAAACCTGGCTAATTTATACACCTGAAATGGCGTATAGTGTATTGCCAGCAGCATCCTGGCCTCAATTCCTGACCCTGGAGCAGATCTAAATTCTCCCTGAGCCCTGTTCACAACCATTCATTTATTTAACATCATTTAAATCCAGCTGACATCTTCCTGCCTGTTTGTTTATCTATGTGGTCTTTATCACCATCAGCTATTGATTGCTGAAGGGAAATATCACGTCACCCAGTCTCTGTGTGTAAGAGGGTCTATGTGGAGAGATATTAAAGTCAATGAGTTTCCACATGGGGATAGTCAGTTTCTTACATGGTGTTCATGGCAGAACTGGGGCTTTACTGTGTTTTCCCAGAAAATCTGCAGAACTGACTGCTTTGTCCTATTCATTTAAAAAGCAACAAATAGGGTATTTGGTAGAAAACAGGGTAACCATGATGATATGTCGCCAATGTAAGAGATACCAATTTAGAGGGTACTGGAGGTAGTGCTGCAGTTGATATGGGATGGGAAGGAGTTTGAGGTACTTTGCAGGATGTAAAGAAGCACCAACTTCTCTAATTGTGAGTCATTTCAGGCACTGGGGAGACAAGCTGTTGTTTCTGATGAGGCAGCTAAGGAGAAATATTTAATTAGATGGCAGAGGACAGCTCTGGGAGGGGGTTTGGTCCTTGCAAAAGGCAGTATTAATCTGAAGAGTTAAATAAAGCCCAGGACAATCTACACTGACCACAGTGTGTCAGAGAAAATGAATGTGTCCTGATTCCGGCTTTCAGGGAAAGGGAATCAAGCTGGCAGATCCCTAGCTTGGTTAACAGAAGGGTCACCACAACCACCTTGGATTTCCAAATGCCGAGTAGTTGTAGCCATGTTAGTCCCAGAATGTTAGAGAGACACAGTAGGTGAGATAATATCTTTTATTGGACCCACCTCTTCTAGTGACAGAGACAAGCATTTGATGGTGTAGGTGTCATTCTAAGAACCTTTCCCAGACTGGAAAAGAAGTTCTGGGTAGCTGGTAAGCTTGTCTGTTTTGCCAACCGAAGGTGGGTTCAATAAAAAGCATTACCTTGTCCACCTTCTCTCTCTTGGTTTTTTAGAGTGAGTTTAGTGCTGAGTTTACAGTCCTGGGAACTTTCCATATAACAGTGGAGAGAGTGAGAGCTAGAGAGACCCTCCATGTAACCAGCAGCACCAGAGACCAGCTCAGCTCAGTCGGCCACAACCTGCAGAGACCGCAATGGGCCTTTCTGTTTGCTTCCTGGCCTTCCTGCTGGGACTGCCAGCCCAGGTACCAATTTGTGCCAATGGGGGAGGGTTTTGGGGGGGATGTGGGAACCCCTCCCCTGAGAGCTGAAGCCTCTTCACTCACTTCATGCAGGCCAGGGAACAGCTGACAAATAGCAAGACATCAACTCCCTGCAGCTTGCTTCGAACCGGGAAATGGTGATGAAAGGCTCCAAGCCTCCTTATCAGTTCCTAAGTCCTGTTCCCCCCTGTCACCACCTTGCAGATTTCTCCGTCAGCAAGCTGTGAGACGTGTCGTTAAACTTAGCAAGCACATTAGAGGGGGAAAGAAGTGGGGAGTTTTTCAGACCACTTGAGCCCATTTTGATCAGTGCATTTTTCCAACAGTCTGTCAGCGCTAAGACACTTCTTCCCATGAGATACCAGTCAATGGAATCCTAGACACTGAAGGGGCAGCAAAAACATATGCCTGAGGTTTTCAAAGCTGCTTCTAGGCATTTGGACACCTGTCCCCATTAATTTTAATGGGATTTGGAAGTTCAAAGTCTTGGTGACTTCGGAAATTTCAGCCTATGTCTCTAGCCCTTAAGTATGCCGGATTGTCAACATACGGTAACATTTGCAAATGTTTAGTAAATACCCAAGAGACAGATGATGATGATGATTATCTCTCTACACAAAGTACACACACAAAAAAACAAATCAAGGGCCTAGATATACGGTTTGTGCTTGGTGTGTGTATGTGCACGTATATACCTCTATAACTATACTCTGTGAAAGTGTAGGGTGTGGGTGGAAAGTTGTTACATTGTGTATTTGAGTGAGATCAACAGTTCCTGGGTGGTTTTGATTACTGTGGACAAGTCCTGATGTGCAGAACTATTTTTAATTCAAAGGGTCGTCTCGGTCTATGCGCCCATCTGTAAGCTTGGCTGTCTCCTTTATGCTCTATCAATTTGGAAGGAAACAGTCAAATCCCCTTACTTTGGAAAATATGCAGGGAGGTTAACATGGTGTGAAGTGACATAATGCGGGTTGGTTTAGGTGCTATCCTGTGGGTGTGACTGTTTTCTGGATGTTACAAATCCCAAAGCTCTTAAGAAAAAATCAAAATACAAGGGTTGTTGCCATAAATCCTTGAGCTTGAAAGTACATTTGCCTTGAGAGCTGTAAACATGAAACTTCCCCACAAATGAATGTGCCTCTTTAAAGCAGGGCTTGTATCCTCTATATCGCATGAAGATGAGAAAACACAAGGGCTTTACTGAGGCTCACACATCAAGCTCCCTACACAATAACATCAATAATAATAACAATACACCAGCACTCCCCTTTTAGGGATCCCAAGCTACGGTTGTTGTTGTTTGTTACTGTAGTATTTATCTACTAGTGAGACCTGAGAAGATCACCGCTCCAGACAGCAATGCTGAAGGCTGTAAGAACACAAATCATGGATCAGCTTTTACTCCCCGGTGAAGATCATATGAATTTGGCTATGACTTCAATGGGAGCAGAAGCAGGCCTTTGTTAAAATGCAAGGCATGCACAGCTATGTGAGGGCTAGAGAAGGTTTGATCATTTCATTTTTGTGCAAACACAAGTTTCTCTCTGCCACCCTGTGTGGTCTCAGTCAGGGAATGGGACGAGGCTGGGGAATTATTTCATTTCACCCAACATCACAATCTGCTAACGTAACACATTCATTTTCTTGCCCTTTTCTAGTTTTCTCCTCTAGCCTAAAATGGCATCATGTGACCTGCTACAAAACTATGGGAGATAGCCTGGAAATATGGTACGAGTTCCTCAGCATGTGTGGTGGAGAAAGGAAGACCAAGTGGAATGAACAAGAACTGGATGAGATTCACCCCTCTGCAAACAGCCAGGCCAGCTTCAGGTCTTGTGCTCTTCCTAAACTCAGAGGGTGAAATTCACCTCTGGGCCTAAATCTGTTCCCTTTTCCCAAGCTGAGTAGCTCATTACTCCAGGAAAAGGCCCATGAGGTGCCTCATAGTCTGTGGAAGGGTGGCAGCGCAAGTGAATCTGGACCAGTCACTTAACCTGTCAATATCTCAGTTTCCCCATCTTTGAAGCAGGGGTAACAATAGTTGCCTCACAAGAGGATTCCGAGGATCTCAAATAAGGCACTTAAAGGGCTTCAAGATTCTCCTTTAAACCTCCCTGTACAAGTGACATGTACTATTCGCACTCGATCCCTGCAGAAATGGAGAGTTTGGGGCAGGGTATTCATTCGGTCCCAAAAAAGACCTCTGTGTTTATCCAAACCTCGTAAGGTGGGGTGCAAGTGAACAACCTGCCTGAAGTCGAGTTCCTCTGCTCCAGTTATTAATTACACCATTCAAATTTCCTTTCCAAATTAACATTTCAGATTTGTACAAACACAGCCCAATGTCCTTGACAAGGATTTTTCTCCTCCGCTCCAGTCTGAGCGCACAGATGTTTATCCTGGTTAAAGCTTTATCACTGAAGCAGAGTGTCTACAGCAAAGCACCTCCTGGGAAGGAGCTGCATTAAATTTGGCATTTGATTTAACATCCTCTAGAAAATAACTCTTCTCCCTTCATCCCACACATGCTGGATCTCCAGTGGACCAGAAGGGAGAGCTCCGCCTCCAATCTGCTCCAGTTACCCAAATACAGCTTCTCTGGAGCATAACCACCTGGTCTGCAATATTAGCAGATATATGTTCTTTCAGATTACTAAACTATTCCTAACCTTTACAGCCAACTCTGCCATTTAGATTCAAGGGGCTTGTTTCACTGCCACGGGTGGATGAAATTCAGAGAGCGAGAACTAGATCCAATGCACTGCTCACATTCCACTTAAAACCTTAATATAGGCGTAAGTGTGATTGAAGTGATTGGTGTCATGCCTCCGTATCCCTGTCTGGGAAAGGAACCAGAATTTGTCACAGGGTATGAAAATATAATTTTTTTGGCTAGGGATTTACCATCCCAGCTGATGAGGCTCCCCATGCACAGAGGGGGAAGTGTCTGCTGTGGAATGTGTTCTGTGGATTAATGCAGGAGACTGGCAATCAGGCCTTGTGAGTCGTATTCCCAGACCTCCTCTCTGCACTGAGTCCCTGAGGATAGTTGTGTATCTGCGCCTGCTTCTCCATCTGCAAAAGACGGCTAATAACACTTAGCTCCCTCTGCAGGGAGTGGTGAGGATTCAAGAACAGCACTTTGAGAGTCTCAGGCCAAATGATGTTCTCGGAATGCAGCGTATTGGGGTGAACCCATCTTTCGAATGGTCTTGAGTTCTAAAACAACAAACACAATGGGAATGAGGAAAAGGTTGTCAGGTGAGATACGCAGAAGATGAGCGAAGGGCCAATCCTCCTTCTGCTCCATGGAAAGGGTCAGAACTTTGTGTGTCTCGATTCAGACAGGATTTTATGCATGTGAGTTGTCCCTGTGATGTTATACACATGCTTCAAGATAGGCACATGCTAAGTAGCTTGCTGAACGACTGGTTCTGGGAAAGGAAGTTGGTGCTGATCATTTTCTTATTTCCCAGCTTCACCCCTTGTTTTCACCTAGGAAAATCTGCTCTCTGGCTCCAGTTCTGAACCGAACACAGTTACAAGGCCGAAGAGAAATGCTAAGGGGCGAAAAATGGATATGACAAGAGCCCTGACCAGTGCTGAATCAAAGACTTCTGCTAGGATGGAGTGCCACCCTGACCCGGGAAGGAACTGTGAGATCACAGTGCAGCAGGAGCTGGCTGGAGCGAGATTAATTGCATCATTTGCCAGCCTTGTTGTAATCTTTGTCATTCACATGACCTGGCTCTGTGACCCTTTCTTATCTCATTCCCACATTTCTAAGAATAAAGCTGAACTCCGTGGAACTCAGAATTCAAATGTCTCCTCTGGGCTCTGAGTCATAGAAGGAAGCTCAGGCTGGCTTGACCTTTCCTGGATTGTGCATTTAGATGATGGACCCATTGGTCCACTTGGCCTTCCCCCATACATTACTGGGTGGTACCTTGCCTCACCTCCTTACCCTGCAGGGCCCACCAATACAATGCATGCTATTAAAATGGTGGTGATGGAGGGACACATAGAGCATTTTATTGGCGGTGTTAAAATTCAGGCAGTTTCTGGAGACCAGCAGAAAATGACTGCACATTAATGAGTAAAAGTGTCATAAGGACCAGAGGGGGAAGAGTCAGAAAAGGGATCCAATCAAGGTGCAATCTGCAGTTACTGTGGGTAAGATGCCAGTGCAAGCCCCACTGAACAAGGGAGAAGCAGGGCCGGCGACAGGGGGTTACTACGGGTAGAGCTGTACCAGGCCCTGGACTTTAGGAGGGCCCCAGTACACAGCAGTACCCGTAGTCATCCCCCCTTGTCGCCGGGCCTGGAGAGCGGGGAAGGGGCGGGGAGGCGGCGCGGCTCTCCTCCAGAGCGGCCGAGCGCGCGTGTCCCCAGCAGGAGCAGTGAGCCCGGCCCGCGGCAGCGGCGCAGTCTGGTGGAGAAAGTGCGGGGGGGGGGGGAGCAGCAAGGGCAGCTCTCGCCGCAGGACCCCGCACTGCCGCCAGCCGCTGTCAGCTGGGGGGGGGGGGGGGGAAGTGCCAGCTGGGCTGGGGGGGGCCTCCAAACGATCAGAGTAGGGGGCCCCCAAATTTCTGTCGCCGGCCCTGGGGAGAAGACATGCATTTAAATACAAAGGGCAAATTCTCACCCAGTCACGACCTGTGTTATCCCATCAGGCTGAGGATGCTCAGCCCAGAAGTAGAGGAAGGCAGCACCGTGGTGGGCCTCACGCTGCTGCCACTGCTGGCAATGATCGACAGTCCCTCTCTAGATAGCCCCATCACAACTAATTGCCACATACACGTCTGTCTGTCTGTCTGTCATAGGTACTTATAGGGCCCCATTATCAGAGTATCCGAACAGCTCACCCCCTTTCATGTATTTTTCCTCACAACCCCCCATGCGGAAGGGCCGTGCTGTTATTCTTGGGACTCTGTGGCACAGAGCGACTAAGTGACTGGCCCACGTTCACACAGGATGCCTGTGGCAGAGCAAGAATCAAACCTGGGTTTCCTATGGCCCCAGCTAGCACTCCAACCACTGGGGAACACTTCCTACACAGAGTCCAGGGAGAGTGTGGCAGGTTCTCACATAGCAAGTTTGACTGCATGACATAATGCTAATTTTTTTTCCAAACTCTGCAGGGACAGCTCCTAATGGGCTCCTGAAGTAGCCGACCCCGGACACTCATTGCTTTTACCTTTGGGGGCACCAAATGGAGACATTCCAGCTCTCTGCCAGGCCTGACCCATTCATGTCACACTGGGAAGGACGGAGTTATCAGAGGCCAAGACCTGACCCATGAGCCTGGGAAGGGTCTGCCAGGACTGGAGCCCCAGTGGCGGCTGTGTTTAAGGGCTGGTCTCCACTACGGGGGGACTTCAGCTACGTGAATCACGTAGCTGAAGTTTGCGTATCTGCAGCCGACTTACCGTCCGTCCTCATGGCGGCGGCGGTCGGCGGCGCGCTCCCCCATCGACTCCAGCTTGCGCCTCCCAGCAAGCTGGAGTTACGCAGTCAATGGGGGAGCCGCGAGCGATCGATTTCTCGCCTCCTCATCAGACGTGAGAAATCGATCGCCAGAAGATCGATGGCTACCCGCCAATTCGGCGGGTAGTGAAGACGTACCCTAAGTGGCAAAGTGATTCCTCTCTGTACACAGGGTCAAATCCTCCTGACAATTGCCTTTAATGGGAGCTTTGCTTGACCATGCAGCCAGTCAATAGGAGTGAGGCATCTAATACCGTCATTTATAAAGCACTCTGAGAACCTCCAGGGTAAATGACGTTGTATAAATAGATGATAATGGTTGATTCCTAGACTATTGTTCTGTGCCGCTTGACATGGCAGCCCGCAGAATCTCTTCCATAAACAGAGGTGGAAGAATGGGCCCTGACAGGCTGCATATCTGTCCTGAGAACTAGATGAGATGGGGGAAGACTAAGCTTGAGTGTAGGAGCAGCGCCTTCCTGTGTGGGGGGCAGTACCTGGCAGGGCGAGTCTGTGGGTGTTACTGTAATAACAATAACAATATAATTTTTCTCTCGCTGAACAACTGGAATCTGCTTTGTGTCCAATTAATTACTCGCCTGATTTCTTGTAATCGGCAGCAAATGACCTGCCTCTCTGAGATGGCAATGAGTCCCTCCTCTCCTTTCACGCACAGGTTGCTACTGTGTTCGTTGAGTATCTCAACAAATGACAGCTGCCTGCCTTGCAGGTTATTTAGATGTCATTAGTTTGTCACCGGTCTGCAAATACAGACCCTTTGGGAAGGAATTCTGTTTCTAATAAGATAATACCTCTCTTTCCCCGGTGCTCTGTTGCCAGCCACTATCACCCTGACATCATACCAAGCTCAGGCCAGTCTTCAGGTTCTGAGAATTAAAGCCAGAACATGAAGGGTATCCTCCTGAATCTCCGGACCCAGAGCTCCTATTGATGTCACTGGGAGTTCGGTGGGTAGAGGAGCTGGAAGAATGGGGTTTGAATTGGTATGGTAGGCAGCAGGTTTTAAACAAATAAAAGGAAGTTCTTTGCACAGTGCACAGTCAACCTGTGGAACTCCTTGCCTGAGGAGGCTAGGACTATAACAGGGTTTAAAAGAGAACTGGATAAATTCATAGAGGCTAAGTCCATTAATGGCTATTAGCCAGGATGGCTAAGGAATGGTGTCCCTAGCCTCTGTTTGTCATGGGGGGGGGGGAGTGATGGATGGCAGGAGAGAGATCACATGAGCATTACCTCTTAGGTTCACTCACTTCATGGCCAGCAGACAGGATACTGGGCTGGATGGACCTTTGGTCTGACCCAGTACAGCTATTCTTATGTTCTAGCAAAATCTGCCCTCCCACTATGTACCTCTAACATACCAGTTAAAACTCGGCAGAATATTAACAATAGAGTCAGGGTCTAATAAAACGAAAAGCAATTGTGTAAATACCATAAACTTGATAGACAAATGGCATTCACTACCCACAGTTTCTATTTGGGAGATTCATTTTAAAGTTGAAATCAAATAAATCTTCCAGGCTGAAATATCTCTTAAAAAAAACACAAAAATCTTGAGAACAAAGGGTGGAAAAAAACCCATCTCTACAAAGAACTGAAAAAGTAAAGACACTTCCACATCTGAAAAGAAAGGAAATGCCTTCTAAAGAACTCCATTGTTTAGGCAGGGGACAAGAACAGCTTCTTGAAAGCCCTTTTCAGTGGCTGTGCATAACGGTATTTTTCTCCACTGAACCTTTGCTCCACTTTGAAAATTTAAAATCTTTGTAACTCAGAGGGGAAAAAGGCCCTTCTTGGAGAAGGCTTTTATTACCACAACCCATGCGAGGAGATGTTTTAGTGGCAGTTCCAGAAACCGTTTTAACATCATGGTCAGCTTCTCCACAGAGTCTTCCTTCTGTTTAGTATCAGATATATTGTTTCATTATGTATAGGTTTTTCATGCATGTACAAAGGCATGTTCTCCATTCAAGCAGTACATTTATTCCAGAGGCTCATACTGACTTTGTGTTCATTCTCTTTGCATCACTCAATGGGTGAACGACTAGGTCTCAAAGAAATTGCATAGTCACTTTCATCTTCGATTGATTAACTCAGATGAATTTAGAAGGCAAGTAAATGTGCAGATTAGATTACACTGCAACTTGGTTTGATGCAGTGCGGACATTAATGCAAAGTTATTTGGAAAGCAATTGGAATGGCATGAAAGTATGGCAGTGAACATTGGCTGTTGGATGTGTAGGCAAATGGAGCAGCCCTGATAGTTTAAGTGCAGTCAAACTTGTCTATATAAAGAGTGCAAATATTGGGTAGAATCCTGGGGTCATTGCCTGCTCTTACAAATCAGTGCTCTTGGGTCATTTTTCCTGGGAGGGTATGAACCAAACCAGTACTGTTTATCTGTGCTGGGGGGACTAGAAGATGTATTAGGTGTTTTCCATCCTTAGTTGTTTTTATATACTTTTTAAAAATACTGAGAAAATCTATTGTATGTTAATGAATGCAGGCTGTTTTCACTCAGTTCCTGCCAGACAACCCATTGCTACCTAATTCCCATTTCAGAGTGGTAGCCATGTTAGTCTGAATCAACAACAAGAACAAGGAGTACTTGTGGTACCTTAGAGACTAACAAATTTATTTGGGCATAAGCTTTTGTGGGCTAAAATTCCCATTGAAAGAGATACAGAAATAATGGACAGTCTACCTTGATTGCATGCTGCTTTGTTGGGTATTGCAGTTAAAAGGGTGGTAAATAAAAAACACATAGCAGTGAAACAGTTAAATGTATCCCTCCCTCTGGTTGGAAAGGAGAGGATTTTGTTCCTGTGAAAAGGTTAAGGACAGGGAAAGACATCTTCAAAGTCTCACCATAAGCCACTAAAGCAGAATTTTAATAGAAGGTAAAACTGAAATATGGAAGTGAATAGAATAAACAAGAATAAATTATTTTAAAGGATGAAAGTGAAAAAGGAAAGTTAACTGAAACAAAGAGAAGAAAAACATTTCCCACAGCTAAGGTGTAATGATCAAAGAGCACACAAAACCAAAGCAAATTATGGAGAAGGGTATCTTCAAATCCACCTCGGTAATCAACACAAATGCTTTGATACAACCTTGTGAACTGAGTGGGCTGATCCGGTTTAGTCTGTCCCCCAAATGGCTTACCCTGGTGTACTATGCTATCTGTATAAGACTTTGCAAAAGCTGCAACTTCTTCCAAAAACTGGGATATCAATCTTGCAAGGCATTTACATCTATGTAGCACCTTCCATCCCCAAATGCTTCACCAGCTATCTATAGGAATCTTTTGACCCACCACTGAAATGCAGCCATGGCTAGGGTGGAACATGGCTCCTTATAACCCATGCACAGCAATAGGCATACAACAGTTTGGGAGTGCTGCTAGTGATATAGTAGTGGAAAGTTTAGTGGAGGTGTTTTTGTTTTTTGTTTCAGAAGCAAATACTCACAACCCACATTGTTTACTTAATTTGATATTAGTTTAACATCTCATCTACTTGGGGAATACATACATCCCAGCTTAATAGAGTTTAAGGCCAGAAGAAACACCTTGATCATGTGGACAACACAGGACATCAAATTTTAGAGAGCATTCTTCTTCCATCCTATGTGAGTGAAGATGTAGAAGGGGAGAACTTCTGTGATACAAGCCTTGGTTCCCACAATGCTAATAAAACTAGAAGGGGTCCGTATCTGTAGCAAGCTGAGAGCTGTCCAATGCTGGTACAGCATCAAGCAGGTAAAGCAGTGGTGTCCAATAGAAATTTGATGCTAGCCACACTGCTAGTCCTACTTGTGGTTTTGAATTTTTCTTAGTAGCCACATTATAAAAAAGCCACATTCATTAGCCACAATTCAATGCTATTAGCCACATGTGGCTAGTGGCGAACGTATTGGACACCGCTGCTATAAGAGTACACCAGCTTCGCTGTTTTCTGCATAGTAGGGGGAGTCTGTCCCTGGCAGGGCTTCAGGCTGGAGACTAGGAATCCAAAAGCAGAACTACAGCCACTTGAATGAAAAATGAGCCTCCGGCGGTTTTCAGTTTCAAGTTCTCAGTCCTGTCGCCATTTTGGGAGCTGACTACTATAATTTCATATTCAGCATCAGATGAAGTGTGAGCATCACCATCTCAGAGGTCCCTGTCTGGTATGACCTGCAATTTAACCGCAGCCATGACAGCAGCAGCCATTGTTAGAGCTGGTAAAGCAGAACTTTACCTGAGCTCTGCCTTGTAATAAATACAAGCCCCGGTAAATTCTTCATCCTGCACCCCACACAGCACTCCCTCAGGGGCTTCAGCACCGAATGCTTTTATAAGACAAAGGAACCCCACCACCTCCTTTTACAAAAGAGTCTGTGGGCTCATCATTGAAATGGGGACACCATGGCCTCCACTTGATTGCTCAGGTTAGCACCTTAATGTTCAGATACTGGTCTTGACTGCCGACGTGTTGGGTGAGCACCCAAAGGCAGAAATAGGTACCCTAGCCCCAGTTTCAATAGCGAGACCCCCATTTCCACTGATTTTGCAGTTCCTTGGTAAGATGAGTCTCAGTTGCTGTCGGGGCTATTTTTGCTAAGGGATAACAGTAAAATAAATGATCAGGATTTCAATGCCCAGGGGCGAATCCACAGCAGCTCCTCACTTACAGTAACATCTCTTTATGTCTTTTATCTAATCAGTTCCAAGAAGTGTCTTATTTCTGCTACATTAGAGATAAATTCAGAAGAGATGATCAAAGACCTTCAGCACTCTGAGAACCCAGGAAAATTCCTGGTCAAGGCTCCTGCCACCAGCGGAGATAGTCAGCAGTAATTGTGCTGAACAACAAAAATATATTTTTAAGTTTGATTTTTGGTAAATGGCTGCAGAGTGGGTCCCTTTTGAAGCAGTTTTTTCATGGCACTTTCTTCATAAAATAACTATTATAGGAAGGAGCTGGCATAGGTGAGTGTGAATGAGTTACAGGCTTTTTCATTGGTTGGGATGTAGCCCCTGTTGTTAATAACCACAAGCTGCTGGCATTTGAGAGGGAAATTATTGGAGTTGGAGGTTTAGTCCCGTTCCCGCATCTCAAAATCACCACTATAAATGGCCCGTGGAGAAAGGTGAAGGACTAATGAACCATGTTGACTGAACACACCTCAGAATGGCCCCGTTAGAGCAAAATTAACTAAGGAATCCCATGGGGAATATGCCACAGCTTGTGTTGTGTCTGTCAGTTGAAGGACTAGAGGACTTTAGTCTGCATCTTTCACCTCTCTGTTCCCACTAAAGAAAACAAACAAACCGCACACTTCTGGTGGCAACCCGGAAATACGTTGCAATGCTAACAGACTGAAAGAGAAAACATCAGATGGCACAGGAGGAGATTTTTCAGTTTGGTTTCTTAGTAGAAAAAGAAAGGGCTACTGTACAGAGCTAGAAATAATAAAAAGCCCAGCATAGAAACACTGTGCCAAAAACCACCATGTCAGTGTGAACAGTGGTGATATTTGGGATAAACTCCAAAAAGGCAGCAGACCTGTGTGCACAACGTGGTGAATTTTTATGCTAAATTAGTTCATGGAAAACCAACAAAAACAAAATCAGATATGAATGAACCATGTACCAAAGGCTTAGCTGCCTCTGTGATTGAAAAAGAATATATCTGTCGTAGTCCTTAGATTAAATACAGATGCAGCCAAATGGTGCACCAGAAAAAAATAAACATAGACACGTAAGGAGAATAAAGCTTCCCATTCCCACATAGCGGGAAGAAAATCCACTGCATAAAGAGACCTGGATGGGCATCGTCCAACAAACACTCTGTTCACTGAGCTCGCTCGCAGCCCAGAGGAAAGGCAACAAGGGGTAGAACCAATGATGGGGAATGTGGAAAGATACATTCCTGAGAACCACTGATGTGCTCCCAGTGTGATGAAAAGGGAAGAAGGTCCGTGCTCTGGGTAAGGGGCCAGAAGTTTGGGTCCAGTTCCCAACTCTGCCTGTCTAAGTAATAGTGGCTGCCTCATGAACCACAAGACTGCTGAGGATCACCATGCTGCTGCAGCCCTTCTCTTGGCATGCCCCCAATGCCAAGGGCATCATTGGAGGGCAGGATTATTGGCTGTCCTCCACAGCGACTGCCTGAGGGAATCCTCCTCCCCTGGCTGGAGATGGCTTGTTTATGCCCCTGTATTCTGCTCTGGCTCTTTTCCCTGGCGTGGTGAGGCTGGAGTTTGGGGTGACCTGGTCTCTGGGCGCTCCCAGAGTGTAAACTCCACCTGCCCTGCAAAGGACAAGCACATCCCCATGAACCTCTTAAGACCTCAAGGCTAAAGAAGGATTTAAATTGTGCACGTTACTTATGCTGGCCCTCTGCTACTAGAGCAAGGGTTGACCTTCATCACAGCCATGTGTTTGTCAGTACTACCAGACTAGTTCTTCCACTGTCTAAAGAGTTGTTCGCCTTGAGGGCACCCAAGGAAGAACCTTTCAATTTTCTTTCACTGAGTGGCTGCCACATGCTGTCTTTCTAATGAACAAATCATTTGTATAAATCACACTTGTAGTAGCATGCATCTCTGAAGGGCTTAAACATTGTCACGCATACCCCAAGCATTTAGCTTCACTGATGAGTTCTCTCTATTGGAAAAATGAAAAAATAAAACAAGCACAAACGCCTTTTCTTTAAATAGTTTACAACCATTAACCTCTCCCTGTGTTCTTCCTCATTTTCCAGGTAATTGAAATGGCTATGCAGAAGCTGAATTTTTCTAAGATAAATGATTTACTCACAGCAGAAAGGCATGGCTTCAGACTTCTTTATGCTATGGTGTGGCTACCTTAACCTGCCTCAGTCATGTTTATTCTTAAAAAGATAAAAGCCAGCTGATTAGAGAGAAAGTTCTTGATTTTTCCAAGGTGTTTGACTGATCTTATTGGCTTTACTTTGAAATTCTTATGCAATACTTTCATTATCAATTACACTACAGTGGTTTAAATAATATTTGTAAAATCAACTGTTACAATTATTTGGATGAATCACATTTCACAATTCAGACCCAAAACTGGCAGCTTATTGAGGGAGCACATGAATATCGGCACCAGTTTTGCAGGCACAGAATTTAGGTGTGGCTGAGAAATATATCACTTCTTAATAGCAAGGTAAATTGGATATATGATCATTTTCCCCACCTCCCTTCATGGAATAGTGATTTGCTACCATTTGTAGGAATTGACTCAAAAAATGAAATTGACTCATTTTAACCCTCTGGGGAAATCAACTAGAACATAAGAAATGGTTATACTGAGTCAGACCAAAGGTCCATCTAGCCCACTATCCTGTCTTCTGACAGTGGCCAAGGCCAGGTGCCCCAAAGGCAATGAACAGAACAGGCAATCATCAAGTGATCCATTCCCTGTGGCCCATTCCCAGCTTCTGGCAAACAGAGGCTAGCAACACCATCCCTGCCCATCCTGGCTAATAGCCATTGAGGGACCTATCCTCCATGAATTTCTCTTGTCCTTTTTTGAACCCTGTTATAGTCTTGGACTTCACAACATCCTCTGGCAAAAAATTCCACACATTGACACGTGCATTGTGGGAAGAAATAGTTCCTTGTATTTGTTATAAACCTGCTGTCTATGAATTTCATTTGGTTACTTCTATTATTATGAGAAGGAGTAAATAACACTTCCTTATTTACTTTCTCCACACCAGTCATGATTTTATAGACCTCTATCATATCCCCTTTAGTCATTTCTTTTCCAAGTTGAAAAAGTCCCAGTCTTATTAATCTCTCCTCATATGGAAGCTGTTCCATACCCCTAATCATTTTTTTGCCCTTTTCTGAACCTTTTCCAATTCCAAAATATCTTTGTTGAAAAGGGGGAATCACATCTGCATATCGTATTCCACAACCTGTCTTGATAACCTATTCCAGTCCTGAACTATCATTAGATTTGAAAAGCTTTTCATAATATCTAGCTGAAATAATAATAGCAATAGTATGACTCTCCCATAGCTCTTACAAAGTTATAGTCACTAAAGGAGGAAAACAGAAGGCATGTGATTTTGTTTTGTGCCACTTTTCAGAAGTCTCTCAAGTGGGGGAGATGCTAGGCATAAAGGTGCTAAAAAGGGAGTCACATACGTTTAAAGGAGGAGGGTGCCTTTCATATCTTGCAGGGTTGCCAATGCTCACAATTTTCTTACGCCTCTCACAGTGTCTGGTGTGCTGTTTAGCACCTCAGTTCCTGGAGTTATGTGGGATTATGTAAAAAACCTCAGTTTTCTTTTTAAAACATGCTTCTATCCCTCACAGTCATGGGGGTAACCTTGAACGTGAATCCCACAGACTCCAAAAACAATCGATCAATAAAGAGAAGCAAAATGCCTTAATTTTTAAAATCTGCTGATGTTAAAGACAATCTCATGATTTGTGGGAGAGGGCAACTGACTTGTGAATTTTGAAAGGTTGGGAGTGGCAACACTGTCCTAATTATAGCAGTTATTATTTTTTATTATTGACAAAATCCTTGAAAGACAGATGGGATCGCTCTTCTGGATTGCACAAAAAAAGTCCCTGCCATAAAGAATTTACAGTTTAAGCTTTAATCGTGGTGCAACATGTATTGGGAACAAGCAACGGGATGGCAATTGAATGGGGGAGAGGTTCAGGGTTGCAAGGTAGTGCTGTTCCACAGGACTGTCTTGTGAACAGCTTCATAGTTCAATTCAATATGGCCTTGATCTTGCATCAAGCTCAGCAAGCACAAACCCCCTGGACATGTGCAAACTCTCATTGATTCCACATCAGCAAAGGGTCTAGGCTAGCAGATTCCGGAGGACGTGTGCAAATGTAGGTAACATGCATTTCAATGACTTTACATTTTAAAAAATCATGATTTGTTAAGTTGAAAGTAATTTTTTGAGAGATGGGACTGATGGAAAATGGAAAGATCCTTTCACCTGGTACCCTCAAGAACTGGAGAGCACAGCCACTTGTTACCAGTCACAGTGAAAATGCCGCGTCACTTCCAGTGGTCTCCTATGTACAAGTGGCGGGTAGTTTCACATCTCTTATTTTTCAAGAACAAAACATTCCCAAAGTCTACTTCTCTCTCATCACTTGAACAATTAGATCTTGATTTTCATGCTTGGCTGGTACAGCAGAGACATGGGATCAGATTTTTCAGAATCTTTCAAACAATTGCAGCAATTTTGCCTGGCTGGAAACTTATCCAAACATGTTTTGTTTTTCTCTTTGGTAAAAAAACAAAACAAAAAAACTTCACCTGAATAACTCAACAACCCAACACCCTGGAGATTTATTTGTCACCTTTAGATAAATTGCAGTCACAAAAATCCAGGGGAGATTAGCAAAATGAGTAGCTTTTAAAATTCAGTGGATTTGGGTTACACTTTTCAAGCTGGATTTATTAAAGTTATTCAAGCTGGAGTTACTAAAGCTGTATGTATACTATAAAGGCACCTGAATAAGTAGGGAGATTTCAGGGATGCTGAAAAATGGTTGAGCTCAAATGTATAATTTAAGATTGTTTTACAAAGTTGAGCTAGATGTTAAAAGCCTTGCTGAGCCAAAGGGAGTGAAAAGAGCCTTTGTGACCTACATATATTTTCAGCAGAACAGTTGATAGAAACAAGCAGAAAACAGAGTCAAATGCATTGAAAACTGAGTTAGTTTTAGTCTGGAAAATGACAGTGAAATGACCTCTGAAGACCCTCATTAAGTCACAAGTTGATGTAACGTTAGACTAAAAAAGCCTTGAAACGGGAAGGAAAGTCTGTGTTTGAAGCATCATAAATGGTCTTGACTGGACAAGTTGACATCAGGATATCTTATCTCATCCGACGGGACAAGGCCTTGGCCTGTGTATTCCAGGGGAATTATCCAGTAGCTCCAGTGAGCATAGTAAGCCATGAGAGCAGCGGTAACTCCAAATATTTGGCCATTAATTAGCTAACTGAAATCATGCTAATTTAAGGCACTTCTCATGAAATATCGCACCAGTACTAAATTTACCTTAAAAACGCAGAAATTTTATTTTCAAATCTGAGTTGTTCATTATACAAAAATATTTTAGAGTGCAGTCAAAGCAAAGCAAAGCCAATTCCCCTTTGGCTGTGTACTCTGCCCCGCTGAATTCATTCCCTCACATCGTTCTCCTACTTTTAAATTTCTGGATATAAATGCACTGGTCCAGAAGCAGCAGCCAAGCACAAAAACGTCTTACAAAGAACAGAAAGTCAAATATATACCTCACCCTTTAATGAATAATAAAATTATAACACTATGCTTAAAGGAAACAGGGGAGAAACACATCCAAATTTTTTAAAAAAGTAAAGGCAAAACAGGCTTCTCAAAGGAAACAATATCTACTTTGCTCAACAAGTCTACAATACAAAAACCTGCACTCATTTGACAATACAAACAGCCTTATTCAGGGAAGGGAATTAAGGTAATAACAGTGCTCTAGAAAGGAATAGGAATTTAATTTCAAAGCCCAACTAAACAAAGCTTCCAAATAGGACATATAACATTTTCATTAAGTACGCCACCTTTTTTCCCTCTTCATGTGAATGCGATTTTTCTATTATGTTTAATTTTGTCAGTCATATTTCGGTTAGTTCAAAGTGGCCAATTTCTGATAAATTGGTAGAAATTGACTGGGAACTTTAGACTCAAAATAGAGTTTTGAATTATTCTTTTATTATTCATACACTGATTAGCTCCTTGATATGTTCAGAAAACAAAGAGCAGCCTTGCTTTCTACCTGTACTGCACAACCTGCAGATCCTCATATAGGTAGGTAAGCAGCCTCTCACCTGAACATTGATTCCCCATGAGAGTAAGTTCTCATGAACCGGCATTAAGGGCACTACAGTTTGGTCCATATCACTCCAGTAAGACTGCCAACCTAGCAGAGCCTGCTTTTCTACACAAATGTTATCAGTAGGTCTACCTGTTTGCATGCATAAAGCCCAAATACACATGAGTAAGTAGATACCAAGGCAGGCAATCTGGATAAATGTGGCTGTAAATAGAGATTTCTGTGTTTGCAGACAAGAGAAGGAGACCTAATTAAACCTTTATCCTGGTCTTCCCATCTGCATCTGGGAACCAGGATCCAGGAGTTTTATTAAAGAAGAGAATGTGGTATTTTTCCTTCCATTTTTCTGCTAGCTAGTAGCTGCTACAGAGACTTGCTGAGCACAAATAAATTTGCCCAGACCATCACCTGACCAGAAACACCTCAGTCCCACTGCGAGCTACTCCCTATGTCACATTAAGCAACACAGTGTTAGGTGGTTGTGTAGCTAATAGCCTGACACCTGGCCTTTCTCCCAGCTAGCTGCAGGAGATGTAGTGGAAAAGTTTTGGGGGTTTTTTTAAAAGGAGTCGAAGCTGGGAATGGAGAAAGGCAGAGCCAGGAAGGGAGGAACAGAAAGGCCAGCCCTAGAGGATTTAAGGTTTAAATCTGTAATTCTTATTTTTAAAGTAAAAGAAATAGGAATCAACACAGCCTGAATGCATGGCGCCTTGAACCACAAAGCCACCTGTGTTAATGACCAGATGGAGTGATGCCTATTTAGTGACATAGAATCATAGAGTATCAGGGTTGGAAGGGACCTCAGGTCGTCAACTAGTCCAACCCCCTGCTCAAAGCAGGACCAATCCCCAACTAAATCATCCCAGCCAGGACATGATTCGCGAGCTGGAGTACAGAAATCGATGGGAGAGTGCTCTGCCATCAACTTAGCAGATGTTCACCAGACCTGCTAAATCAACACCACTGCATCAGTCGCGGCATTCCCTATCTAGCTATAAGTAGAGACATGGTCCAAGGCACAAGACATAATTCTTCCACTCTATTCAGCACTGATAAGACCTTATCTTGAGTACTGTGTCCAGTTCTGGACACCACTCTTTGGGGAAGATGTGAACAAACTGGAGAAAGTCCAGAGAAGAGCAACAAAAATTATTAAAAGTCTAGAGACTTTTTCCTCTAAGGAAAAACGGTGTTTATTTAGTCTGGAGAAGAGAGAGACCGAGTGGGGACATGATAGCAGTCTTCAAATATTCAAGTATGTAAAGGGTTATTATAAAGAGGAGGGTAATACATTGTTCTCCTTAATCACTGAGGACAGGACAAGAAGTAATGGGTTTAAATTGCAGGTTAGACATTAGGAAACATTTTCTAAGTGTAAGGATAGTTAAATACTGTCTATGCAAATCCAGGGCCCTGGACAGTCTGGCTGCATCCTCTGTGATGGATGATTTCTATTGCTGGGAGAAGGCTTGGTTTTCTGCTGGGAAGTCACCTTCCAGCAGCTAACCAATGAAAGCCTATTTACCTTCCAAAATCTATCAGTGTATTGATTTCTTAGTATTGCCTTTGCAAGGATCACAGTTCTCTGCTTTTTAGTATGTTTACTTCTGTAAATGGTGTCTTGTCACTCTTTCTTCAGGTCTAATGGGAAGGGATTCTTACCTAGCTAATATTTGTCAACATCACAGGCTCCTTAGGAAGCTTAGCTAGGATCTTAATAGTTAGCAATGGAAAAGACCAGCTGGTGGGCCCTGATTCTGCACCACTAAAGTCAATGAGAGCTTTGTTACTGACTTCAATGGGCACAGGATCATGCCATACCCACTGACAGCCACACCCAGGCAGCCTGCAAGACTGGGCTCCAGTGTTGCTAACATTAAAAATGTATCCAGAACAGCTTCCGTGTTCTGAGTCGAAAGGTTCCATCCTGAACAGACACTGAATGATTCCCAGGCCCGTCTTTTCCCAGTGAGATGATTGGTCTGATTAATTCCTCTGCACGCTGAGGTACTACTGCCTCAATTCTCCCAGTCACCCCCAGAGGGCGACATGAAGGGCACTAATCCTCTACAGAAGAAGGAGCCTCCATCACTCCCTGGAGGTTGCTCGTGGGCCCTTTGACGGTGGGTTTGCGGGAGAGAATAAAATGAAACACAAGGGGATGTAGCTTTGGTCAGCAGTGACCTTTCAGACTGAATCCTTTTTTTCCTCTTCAGTACAAGGAAGAACCACCGTTGATCCTGAAGACACTCACAAAAGAAATGAAAGTAGAAACACATGCCCCTCAACAAAACTAGAGCTATGTCATCAGGGGTTTTGAACTGGTTCTATAACTGTTTCCTTTCAAGGAGAGGGGAGCTGTCCCATCCCTGCTCGAGTGGCAGCCTTTGGTTCTTTTCATGTTTTCTCTTCTGTGCCTTTCCCGCCCCCCCTATTTTACATCTCTTTTATTTATTTATTTCCTTCTGGAACTTTCTGTATTTAAAAAAAAACAAGGATGTTGGTTCAGTTGGAAAGCCCCATTCCACCTCATCTGCTAGTCCCTGACTAGAACGTCTTAGGTAGCCTCATTGATTAAACTCTGGGTTACACAATACAGATGCCAGCCACCAGTAAAGGATGCAGATCAGAGGGCAGATGTGTATCCCTGTGACACAGATACAGCTTCTGCTGCCTGCCACGTTTCAGGAGGCGCATGGCATCATAACAGAAGAGAAGAACGAGTCTTGATTGCTTTAGTATTTGTTTTTTTAAAACCCAGATTGTCATATCTTGCACGGACATGACCGCAGAAAGTGCCCATGAGCTGCACTTAATCTGTATCAAGGCATAATACACATATAATTCAGTTTATACAGTAGGAATCACCAAAGACATCTGGCTGACAAACAGGAGCTATTTTCCCCTGTGATCGGCTCTGAAGCTGATAGACGGAATGTGTGGGCTTGATAATAAGGTGCATTGTCACAGCACTGTTCATTGAGGAAATCCGCGGCACTTCATAGCTCTGGGGTAGAGAGGTTGTATGCTCCATCGGCCACTGGCAGGACTGCAGCACAACATCTAATGGTTAGAGGTGCCCAACTTGGGACCCCTGTTGAGCCTTTGCAAACTCATTACAAGTAGCTGCTGTTTCTTAGTGCTATGGGGAAAGGACATTAATTTGGCTCTGTTTCTCTTTTACTATGCATATGTAGTAGCTTAACATCACCCAAAGTAATAACTTGATCTCATGCTTTTCATCTTAAACCAGGGGACTCAAATATGCGGCCCGCGAAGCCCTTCTCTGCGGCCCGCAAAGCTCCCTGGCACCCCCCCCCATAACAGTTTCTGGGAGGGAGAGGCCGGAAGTGGAAACTTCTCTGTGGTGACTAGTGCTTTCCAGGTGGGAGCTGGGAGCTGCGTGCTCAGAGGAGGAGGCGGGGCAGGGGCGGGACCTCACGGAAGAGGTGGAGTGGGGGCGGGGCCAGAGGCAGCGGGGGTGAGGGGCGTGTCAGTGATGCAACCCTCGGGCCAGTGTACTAGTCCCTGTCTTAAACTGAACCATACCAGGAGAAAAGTACAATAATATAAACACAGTGCACAAACCCCATTGTTTGTACCCCTGCTATATTATCGTGCTTCAGTTTACAATGGCTTCTCTAGCAATACTTCATCTTCTACATGAACATCACTTTGATTTGCTGAGGACTTGTGCTCTGATCATTCAGTCCCCTCTAAGCTTCTTTCTGGTGTGCGCAATTGCCCTCTTGTCTCAGAATGTACAGTAACAGAACAGAACAGTTTCTTATGAGCCGCTAAAGGACACTCAATATACGAGAGCCTGTCCCTCTTCGGTAATTCATTTCCCCTCGGATGGCATCTAATCGTTTCCTGAATGACCCCACTATGTATGCCAGCTATCTTGTTTATGTAGCTACCCTTTATGTACATTTATTATCTTCTTTGAAGGAACAAAAAAAATACCTTGTGAATCCTGCCCCCAGTTTAATCTTCTTTAGTTTCCTTTCATGTACCTTTGCCTTAGCATTTATCCATGTCAGCTTCCTATTTACATACAGAATTCCGATACTGTTATTTATTTATTCTGATTTTAAAATTCCACACCAGAGAAGGCCCATCTGGTGCATAGCATGCCCTTGGCATGAGACACAATGTTGAATCTAAATAACGCTGCCTAGCTCTTATATAGCTCTTTTTCTTGGTAGATTTCAAAATGTTTTACAAAGGAGGTCAGAATCGGGATTCCCATTTTACAGATGGGGAAACTGAGGCCCGAAACAGTGACGTGAACTGCCTTTTAGTGAGAGAAGCCGTCAAAGCAGCAGCACCATTTCTTTCCAACCACACAGTACACCACACACTACTCAACAGCTTCCAAAAGACCTCTGACTTTACAGCACTTCAATTTGGCCCCGATGATGCCCTGCCAGCATCACCACAACCCCTGGCTTTACCCGTCAGCCATGAACAGCTTCACAGATTGTGTCTCTTGGCACCTGCAGATCTTGGTGTAATCTAACAGCCACATCTCTCACCCTTTTTCCCCTGTGGGAGGATATATCATGGTGCGGAGCTGCCATGCTTTTTATTCCTGCAGTTTTTTAGCTGTCACAACATATCTCTGTACATTGTCATGCGGTAACAACAGCCCCGTAGCTGCAACTCTCCTTGATCCTGGGAGGTTGGCCGTCTCTGTAGGTCTGTGGGAAGCTGGTTCTCTCTGGAAACACTCTAGTGACTTTATAGCAGCATCCAACACTTCTAGGACAGGCAGATCTCAGCTCTAAGAATCAGGTGAGGCGGGATTAAAAAGCTAATGAGCACCATAGTACAAACAGTACATGTAACTGTGCTGATAGCCCACGAGTTCTGATGGATAGCTAGACACACAGATCATTTGACATGGAGAAACCCAATCAGCCTTCGCTTTCTCTCCATGCCATGGCACAAAAGGAAGTGATAGGCACCGTAGCAGTTATCTGATGCAGCAATAAGGAGAGCTGACAACCTGTTATGGTGCAACGCACACCTGAGCCACCTCAAGATGGTGATCGCTGCCGTATTAACACGAGCTGTCAGCTGATCGGCACTGGGTATGTAGAGCCACCGTCTCTGGAAAACAGTCCAACTAGAGAAGATCTATGCTGGGAGAGGAAGTATTGGAGCCCCAGGTACTAAGATCTCAATATTTCACCGTGTCTCGTTTCTGCTCATCACCTAGACCAGTAAAGTGAAAAATTAGAGGGAAAGCTCAAATGCTTCCGAAAGGGCGGAGATGTGTTTGCCTGATTTATACCACCTGCCAGTGCCCCCAAGAAGCCAGTCAGAGGTCACCCGGGCGCAGACACACCATGGATGGGGCAGGTAGCTGAAGGGGGAACCAGCTTTATGCCAGACTCCCAGCTTCTTCAGGAAAACAGCAGGGACCAACTAAGCCAGCATTGGACCAATGTACACCAGCAGACAGCAGTCCCAGTGCAGCAGAGGGCAGGCAGTGACAGCAGTGCTGTGTTCCATATGAAATACTTCATTCACATTTGTCCCTTCCTGTGCATCACCCCAGTGAGCAGCACGGTGGGGACAACGCATTTGGAACACCCTGGCTGCTTATCCTGCATCTCTTTCCTCTTCCCACATTTGTATCGTGGCCACAGTATTTAGAGCACTGACAATTATTTGTACTGCTAAATAATTGACGGGGATGAGAAAGCAGCTCAATTTTGTCTCTGAGGGTCCAGCCTGGAAAGCTGCTCCAATCTGACATTGCTTCTTGTGCCTTATTTTTCCGCTGTACTTTGCCCACTTCCGGGCCCCCGCCCTGTGTTTCTGACAGATGCAAAATCTGCCAAGTGGAAATTTATCAAAAGCTTGGAAGAACATTCTGTATTGTGCCTTCCATCAATCCAGGCATGACCTCCTTCAGAATGGAAAAGTCCACAAGTTAGGTTAGTTTTAAGGGCTTGTTCCTTTTCACATTTTTTAAAGCTCCAAAATATAATGGGAATGACATTTCCGGATGGCACTGCGTTTATAAACGGTCTCTGCATTACAAGGTTATAATACCAAGGAGGTATTTGTCAAACATTTCCATGAACGGGTGCCACAAATCTTTGTGTTCATAAGCACCTATCACAACATAACTCCACGTTTCTCTCCCAGAGGGCTCTACGTGCTACAAAGAAGTGATAATAATGTGCAGTATGTGGCCATGTAACCAGAGAGGCTGGGAACAACAGTCCTGGTAGCAACAAACATAAAGTAAAAGACCATCCCTGTCCAAAAAGCTTTTCATCGAATTAAGACACAATAAATGGGTATATGAGTGGAGGATGGGAGAAAGAGGGATGCAGTAAAACAACCTGTATTTAGATAGGACAGATAAATATCAGAAGGCTTGCCTGGCCTTCTACATAGCTGTCATACCCAAACAATTCAAATGGAGCTAATTGACTCTAATTTGCTAAATGATTTGAGGGTTTACATGAAACAGCTGTCAGCACAGAACATGTTCTCTGCATCATCGAAGGCCACACTATGAAATCGGAATAAAAAGAATAAAATGTGAGTTTACGCTTAATGGGACAAATTTTGCTATGACAACATTATTGTCAATGCTGCATCCGCACTGAATCTCACCCCCCTAATAAAGACTAACAAACATAAGGAGGGATAGAAATAGAGGTAGCTAGCCGAGGAGTTATCCATTCCTTCGACACAGTTAGCCTATGGAACTCACTGGCTCAGGATTTTGCAAAGGCTTATGTTGTTACCATTACTATTTGTACATGCTAAAAATAGTGGCAATCCAAGTTGCTGGGGCCAGGGAGCCATTTTTCTCCTACAGACAAAACCGCAGGGTTGGCCAGCTGCATTTTGTGGGAATGGGCATCTTTGAAATATCAGATAATAGTCACTCAATTATCTAGAAGAGCAAATATTATGTGTTAAAGGCTTCTGTAGCCAGAGAGAAGGGGTATTTGAATGACACTGGTGTCATCAATATAAAGGCTCAAATCTCTCTACGAAAATTGGTACTTGGCCACTCTTTAAGCATCTTTCAATGCATACGTAAGTGTAGTACACAATGAAGAATATAAAGAAGAATATAAAGATGATCCACTCTGTGGTCCCTGAGGAACATTAATCTACTACATGAGACTCATCAGTGTTAATATTAATTATTTAATTAATTATTATTATTATTATTTAACATTTATATCAGGGTAGCATCTATCATGGTTGGGCCCCAATATGCTAGGCGCTGTAACAAACATCTAATGAATGGCCGGTCTTTTTTCAAAGGAATTTGCAGTCAAATTCTTCTTCCACGTTGGTCCCATTAAATGGAATAATAAGTGTGCGGGGTCAGAGTTAAGAAAGCAGTGCAGAGATCACACGGTAGATGCATGCCCTGAGTCAGCACTGTCTCCCATCTTTAGAGATTTCCATACTGATTTGTTCCATTGCTAGGAGACTTTTTAGAAACCAAGAAAAAATAGCCATGTCTCTGCAACCTGCTGGCTGCACATAATAAAAAACTTCCTTCCCTTCCAAGCAGCACAGAACCCACTAATAACCCTGGAGAAACAGGGGGAGCCTTTTCCCTTTCAATGGCTGATTGAACATGGTGTGCTTGGGTTTATATTGAAGCATCAACTACCTACAGTAGAGAAATATTAG
The DNA here is from genome assembly GCA_032164245.1 of Sternotherus odoratus. NCBI lineage: Eukaryota > Metazoa > Chordata > Testudines > Kinosternidae > Sternotherus > Sternotherus odoratus. Next base: position 2,374,630 of record JAVMKO010000018.1, read on the forward strand.
TCCCAGCTACTTGCCAGCAGGTTCTCAATATAAGTTTAAATGGGGTCAGCTGACAGCTTTTCTAATACTTATTATTCTACCATATAAAATCCTTCTATCTTGGTTTGATTCATTTCCCATTTTTATAAGTCAATTTAATTCCTGCTACATTAATCTCTTGCTTGTGTAGCTACTAAATTGTTTGAGTTGGCTATTGCATCTTTGATTACTCTGGGCCAAATTCAGCTGCGGGTGGGCCATGCATTTATGTAATATCATGATATTGCAGTATTCCTATTCCATGATTTATATAGCCTAACACTTTGTCTGCTTTCTTGCCTGCTGCTGAATGTTGGGCAGAGACTTCCACTGAACTATCCACAGTGAAGCCCAAGTATTTCTCCTTAGTGGTTACAGCTCATTTAGAACTCACCAGTTTATTTAGGTCAGTTTATTCAACACGATGTGCATTACCTTGAACTTGGCAACACAAACTTCCACCCGCCTTTGTGCTGCCCATTCATTTAGCTTTGCTGGGTTGCTCAGAAGTCCTTCACAGTCTTCTCCGGACTTGACTATCCTAAAAACTCTGAGTCATATGCAAATCTTGCCCCTTTGTTACTCACCACATTTCCCAGAACGCTAATAAATACATTAAACAGCATCATTTCTGGTAGAGAGCGCTGACATGCTCCACTGTTAATCTTTAGACATGGTGAACGATGACCAATACATTCTTCCTGCCCAAATCTCTTGTACAGTTTCCACTGGATTTAGCATTTTTCTTCACATCCTGCCCTGTGCTGCTATGTTGCTGTTTGGCGACTGTCACAAGGTTGCTTTGGGATGGAAGATGACGGCACATCATTCTTTGTGTTACTATTGAAAATGTATGATCTTTCCAGCACATGTTTGAGATGGTGAAAATTAATTGTGCTCTCTGCCGGGACCCCAGTAATGACTTTCACCGTACTGCATTCTGCGTGGTTTCTCAGCTTGAAGAACTACATTAAGAAAAACCCTAAAAACAGCTCCTGTTGATAATCCAGGAATAGAAGAAGCAGAGGTGTGCCATCTGAGAACCCCAGAGACACAGGGGATCCTGGGAGTTTCAATAAGGGGAAAGGGATAAGAAGCAGCCCAGGGGACTCGAACTCTTCACCCGTGGGTGAACCGGGGGACCGGTCAGCCTGTTTTGGGAGCATCCCTGCTGACTCGGTGGTGAGCACCCCCACCACCACCAGGGCTCTGGGCTGGGACTCAGAGGAGCAGGGAGGGTCTGAGCCCTCTTACCCAGAGTGCCACACCCCGCTGGGTGGCACCCACTCCCACAATGGGCCAACCAGCCACGCAATCTCACAGAGATGGGCTACGTCACTGACTCTGTCCATTGGGCAATGCTGCCCTGAAGGGAAGGGCCACTCACTGACTCACCTCACTAAGTAATACTACCTACCCCATGTTACAGTAAGGGTCATTGGTGTAGGCCCTACCGGCTGCCTCCACCTCCACACTTCCATTTAATCCTACAGGATCTGACACCTCATGACGCGGTGTACGCAGAGTCATCCCATCCATAGGACGGACTGGGGCAACCGCCCTCAGCCTTGCACTTTCGGGGGCCCTGTGTTTTGGCACGCGGGGTGCAGGATGGCCTCGGGGGTTAGCGGGAGGCCTGGTGCCAGCAGCAGAGAACGACCCAACCCCAGTCTGCACTGCTTTGCCTCATCCCACCCCCTCAGCTCCTGGTTTCACTAGTGGGATGAGGTGGAAGCAGGGGGAGGAGGCAGAAGGAGGCAGAGCGGGGCTTGGAGAAGGGGGGTTTGGGCCTGTCCCATGAGGGACTCAGGGAGCCTGAATTAGAAGGGGAGGGAGTAGAATTCTGATTTCACAGCCACTTCCTCAGAATTCCCTGTCGTGTGTGGATAAAGCTTAGTACTTCTTATTCATTTATAGACCTCCCGGTGCAATTTCTATTCTTAAACACTAACTTCCCTCCAACTGTTCCCTCGGGGAGGGTTCCTGCATGTTTTTCTTTTGTCAGTTAAAGTGAACTGAGACCACAGCAAATCCCCCTTTTTCCTACCTCAATTCATTGCTGTTCTTCATTACCCTAAAGTGCCTATTAAACTCATTAGGCAGGTATACAAAACTGAGGCAGTCTTGCCTACAAAACCATTGTCATTTCCATTAGTCCCCAGTATGATCTATATTAACTGCCGTATAAATGATTTCATTCAGAAACAGGAACCACTAATCCATCTAAGAACAAGCCACAGACACTGTGTACATATGTATCCCCCAAGTGCAAAACACGCCAGCACTTCCCCTTCGCTAGGGATCTTGTAGTTCACAGCTGAATGATCAGGGAAAATACAGCAGATCTAGAGGAAATAAATAATTTGCAGCTGAACTGTTCTGAAATGCTACCTAAACACTCATCCACACAGCAGCTTAGCTGGTGGCACCCCACTAAAGCAGCAAGTTCTGAAGGAGAGAAGCTGAGGACTGGGGGCCAGAAGTAGAGCAGAGATTTCCCACTCCACTTCCAAACAACAAAAGAAAATATCACACAGCTAGCAGCACCCCCGAGGTCAGCCTCTGGGACTGAACTAAAGGAGCTTGCACCGGACAATGCCCACTGCGGGAGTGTTTGCTGTCCAGATGCTATGTGGTGACCTGGTGACCCCATGGCTTGAAAGTAACCTGGGGACAGGGCTGGCTCCAGGCACCAGTCTAGGAAGCATGTGCTTGGGGCGGCACATTTTAAGGGGCCGCATTCCGGCCAATCTTGGCGTGGCACATTCCAGCCGCCTACCCCTCCCCCACCCACCCACCCCCTTTTTTTTTGCTTGGGATGGCAAAAAAGTTAGAGCCAGCCCTGCCTGGGGAGCACTTCATTTTTCTCAGTACCCCAGAGGCCTCAGGCAAAGGAAAGTAGCAGCTGGAGACTCACATCTTGGGCGTTACACTTTTGAACTAGAAGACACTAAGAAAGGGCAACATATTGCAGGATTTTCTCGCCATGCAACTTTACAAATATTCCTTGCATTGCAGCTTAGTCCTTTTAATGCCTTGCACTTGCTAGATGTGAGGTAATAAACCTTCAACTCTTCATTCTCCTAGTAAGACAATGCCTTTAGTTATCTACTTGAGGGACTTTTTCCCCACCATACAAATCAAGGAAATGGGTTGGAAATTGTTAACAGCCACTAACTAGCAATAGCACTAACCCTGAGCCTGGGTGAACTGGACCAGCTTCTATCACCATCAGAGATTCACTCCTCTTTTCTGTGCAGATTGAGCAGGCAGGAATGTTGTCACCAGGAACAATTACAACTCCATTTTGAGTGCAGAGCAGGTTAACGTGTTGCTGGTCTCTCATGCAGCCCCACAAACACACAGGTGGAAATGATTGGGGGCCAGCAAGCCGTTTGTGCTATTGAGATTTCTGACTCTAAAAGTTTGCAACTTCCCTTTGTGTTGCCTGTTTTCCTCTGAAGTTGTCCTGCAGTAAATACACTTAGCTACTGTTCCATGAATGACCTGCATAATTCACCCCTGTACAGCACACCTGCATCAGCAGCAAAGCCCTGACTAAGAATTAATGCAATGATAGTTGCGATTTGTGCTAGAAATAAGCTTTGTGCTCTCCTTTCTTCCCCCACAGATTCCCTTTGAGTTTTCTCTCCTTTCTTTTCTTCCCATATCGTCTCCCAGATTCCCCTAGGAGCGATGGTTCTCTCCTCTCTGCTTGAGCAAATCTTTCTGTTAGGCTACATTAGCTCCCTAGTACATGTCTCCTAGGTCACTGGCCTTTTTCATGCTATTTCTGCTGTGCAAAGCTACTAGACTCCAGCTGACATGGGCAGAACTCTCTATTTAGAGATGTAGGGGTGGACAGCTTGGAAGAAACAAAATGAAACATTTCACATCCTGAAAACACAGGACATATAAAAAAGCATTCAGGTGTGTCCCCTGTGAGAGTAGAGCTCCAGTGGGACACCCTCGGAAACAAGTGTAGAACTGTTTCTGTAACATTTGGATGTTTCTAGCATAATAATTTAGCGGAGCTCTGAGACCCAATCTTGGACCAGCCTGTGACAACATAAGTAGACATGAAAAGATGGATGTTCCTAAGTCTGGGGACTGTCTCTTGCCCAGATTTCCCCCCCCCCCCCCCGTGTATTTAGACGTGCAAGTGATAGAAAGGGGCCTTCTCTGCACAGGATTCTCCACTTCTATCCCCGATATTAAATTGGGACTTTTCTGAGTTGTCTGTTATGCACTAAATGCAACAAGGTTTCACTCCTCTAGATTGTGCCCTCAACTGCTAAATCCTACAGAGAACGGAATTGTTCATGTGTCAGAGCTGGTCTCATTTGTGGCTTTTGCATTTAGATCTGCCCCTCATTTGAGAGCACTTTAAATACATGCATTATTTTAGCTTGGAGTCATTTGCATAAACTATTATCCAATTAATACTGATCTCCTTCTCTTGTCTCTTCTGGAACCTGTGACTCTGAGTCTGCACACACAGCCTGGAACTGTGAGAACTATTCCCCAAATACCCCGATCTGGTCCCACATCACATTTGTTGGGCTTGCAGCTGGCATGACTTACAGCATGGGATCTCAGTGGGGGGGGGACTGTGACCCACTCTGCCCTTCCCATATTGCTAAATTTGGAGGTGTACTGGTGAGCAAAAGGGGTCCTGCTATTGAAAGGTTGATAAGCACTGAGTTTGAGTGAGCTCCATTTTTGTTGTTACATCCCATTCTTTCTCAAATCAGTACATGCCTCCTTTTATCCCTCAGACAGACCATTCCCCAAGGGAAGGCTGGAGCTGTGTTTAGAGAGAAATTCTCAGCCAAGCTCATTTTCCCCTGCTCCTTTTGGTTTACCCATCAGAGGCATTCGAGGCACGATTCAATAAGCAGATGGAAAGTACAGTGAAGCAGAGGGTTAGAATAGATGATCCAGAAAGCACCTTCCAAAGCTGTCATCTGAGATTCTGTGATTAAACAGGAGACTAGACGGCCGGGTGTGTGATTTTCTAGGGGCAAGCATAGCCCTTACTTCTGCTCTCTGCAGTTGTGCATGGCTGTTGAATGGCTAGAGTAATTTACCCTGTGATTCAACAATTATGGGCATTGGTATGGTAATCTCATTGCACACAGGCACTGTTGGAGAGGGTGGGGGAGAGAAGCATTCCCCCCTCCCATCCCCCTTTCAGCTTTAGACATGGAAGCAGGAGTGAAAAGAATGTGTCGGGGGCACTGGGGCTGGAGAGAGCCGTGCAGAGAGAGCCCCAGAATGCCCCATGCTTTCCCCAGGCTGCTCAAACCAGCCAGGAGATATAACATGCAGCTCTTCTTTCCTGAACTGCTCCTCCCCTCTTCTCCTTCAAACTCCTTCCAGCGCTTGGTCCCTCTTCACAGCCATGCTGCTTTCCACACTCCACTGCAGCTAGCAGCTCTCAACACCATGGCAACTTGACAGCCTGGTTCGGGGTGCCTTCATCTCTGTTCAGGCATCATCATGGGGTCTGAATGCAACTTGTCTCCAAGTGAAAGCTCCTGTGTCAGTAGCGAGGGCTACCTGTGTCCCTGAGACCAGAGAGAGAGAGAGAGAGGAGGTAGATGTTGGGCCAATTTCATCCCTGGTGTAACTGACTTCCCGTCATTATTTTTGCTACCCTCCCTTCTGTCTGAGAACCCAGAGGAAAGAGAGAGCCAGGTTGGTAGTCACACACTAGCGCTTCCAGCACTCACCAGAGTGACCAAAGCAGTGCACCTCTGTCAATTGCACACCCGGAAAACAGAGGCAGATATTCTGTCAGCATGCTGTCATTGAAATAGTCAAAAATAGTGATCATGAGTCTGGGCTTGCTGGTTTTCTTGATATTCTCAGCCTGGAGTTTGGATTTATTGATCCTAATTCAAAAGCAAATGACGATATTAAAATTGTTATGGTGTTTCTTTTTCCTTTGGCTTCTCTTCAACACACACTTGCTTGGATACAGTGTGAGTCTCCTGAATAACATGTATATTTAACCACGTCTTTCTAAACAAATCAAAACATCGCATTTTAAGTGTATTTTACAGTCTCGTTCACTAACATAAGACACAGAAAAGAAGAAGAGACGTGGCTCCCAACCCCATGCTGTAACCACACCCGCAGGCTTTGTGTGTGTTGCAAACTTCTGAAGCACCACAGGAAGAGCGATTCTGTCTGAAAAGCACCTACCCAGGAGACAGTTTTACTGTAGTGTGTGGAAATGGTGATTTCCTCGGCATAGAGAGCTGGATAGACACTCAGACACCGCGTGCCCTCAGGTTGTTTCATCTTGGTGATTGGCATGTCATCTCACATGGAAACTAAAGCACCTGGTGGGTGGAAGTTAACGCTAGCAAGAAGGAAGAAGAAATCATTTAATTGTCTGCATCTCTTATAAGCAGGGGAAACTGTCCAAGGATGATCCTCGGTACATTTCCATCTGTCTGATTTGTTTCTGTTTTCGGCTTTGTTTTAAACGCCATACATTTCTCACTTCCAAGGCCAAGCTCTTCATTGATTAATTAAGGTAAAGAATTCCATTTTAAACCTTCGTGGTTTGACAGTTTGTCGTAGATGAAATCTTCCAGCGGTATACAAATAATTCATATTAAAATATCATTGCCACAGATTCAGGGCTCAGCTGCTAAAAGAGGACTGGGTGGGTGCCAGATATACTGATTTTTGACTGTATGGTGAGTTAATGATTTGATGAGAATGAACTATTTTGATTTGTATTAAACCAGGATTACCTTGTTTGCTTTTCCCATCAGACAATGATTTGTGTAATTGGCAGTTCATACAGCATGATTTCATAATGAAGGGAAGTGTCAACTGAGTTTTATGCCTGAAATAAAGGCCAGGGATTCACTCCTGGGCCTGCTCTCATTCTCTCTCTCCCCCCTCTCCAGTGTTTGAGAAGATTTATCAACCCAGGCAAAGGTTACTCTGTAATTCAGCAAGGCCATCAGAACCCAGTGTCGAGTGGTTGAGACTAAGAAGGCTCATGTCTGGGAAGACAAAGAACCACGTCCAAATTCTGCTAATTTGGCCAGTAAAAGTTAATGGCTGCACTCCAGCTCAGACAGATGCAACACATTTCAGACTTTGATGGTGGATCAGACTGGTTCCTGTGCTGGACACATTTCCACTCTCGTTTATAGCTTCATGCGCCCTTCATTCTACATCGACAGCATGCACAAGAAGTCATCTCTTCAAAAGACCATCACAAACGCTCCATGGGCTCAGCAATATTTGTTGTGTCAATGGCAGATGATCCAGCCCATTCTGAAATTCATATTGGTGGATAATATTACAGGGTCTTTCTCTTTCTCCCCGGGTTCTTGTCACACAGACAGGGAGCAGAAGACCAAAAGTCCACAGTGCAAGCAAGGGGATATTTATTGGGCTTAGTTCCAAACCAACATATCCAGAGCGCTACACGCTGGCAGAGTCTGTTTCCTAATGTTCCGTTCCCAGCTCTGACACCCCAGAGTCTGTTGTTCCACTTCCCAGCCGGGATGCCGCAGAACCTTTACCCCATGTCCCCCTTCCCATTCCCCCCTCCTGCTCGGCAGGTGCAAATATGCCTGCAATGCACACACCCATCCCACCCTTACAACGTAGGGTCATGTTCCATTTTGGGTCTGGGATCTATTGTACCCCATGGGAGGGGTAAGGAGTGAGGTTGTGCTATGGTCAGAGACGGGCATTTCCTTTGCTCTTTCAGTGTTTTCTGTCTCCTCCTCACCCGAGCCCCTGTGACCCACCTGGCTGGTTGCTTGCCTGCGTCTTGAGATAGGGCAATCGTAAAGTGTGCTCTTGAGTAACACTTTAACTGCTCTTATCTGTTCCCATTGTACTAACAAATCCATCTGACTAGGCAGAAGCAACATCACAGTGCCTTTGTATATAAGAGTATCAAAAAGTCAAACCCAAAATTCTGTCCCAGGCTAGCAAACAGACCTGTATACTAACAGATAATGGGAGGGGAGAGCAGCCCAGAGTTTGAAGCACAGGGAGTTAGGAGGGTTAGATTCCTGCATCTGCTGTGAGCTAATCACTTTCCTCCTTGGTGTCAATATTTTATAAGGTGGCGGTGATGATATTTCCCGGCCCATACATTCAGAGGACTAATTGGGGGGGGGGGATTTGGCCTCCTCTAAGTCAACAGCAAAACTCCCATTGGATTCTAATTCGGAAATACTAAGGCTCTCCTAACCTCGTCTTCTCTACTTCCTGTATGGGACTGTTAGAACGCGGAATACCCACTGTGCCCCAAAGTTATGAAGCAGAAGGAAAACTAAGTTCATGCCCTGCACAGGTTTTGAAGACTGGCTGAGAGCACCTGTTATAAAAGAAGCACTGAAAGAACAAATCATTTTCTTTATTGGTATTTACTTCTATTGCAATAAGGCCCAAAATTATTATGAATATTAATTAATCATCATCATCATTATTATTATTATTAATGTAGCATGTAGGAGTCCTAGTCATGGACAGGCCCTAATCATCCTAGGTGCTGTACAAACATGGAACAAAGAGATATGCCAGGCTCTGTACAAACACACACAAATCCACAGTCACATGGAGGAGTCAAAAATGATTTGCGGGCTATGGGCTTGGTGACAGGGGCAATGAAAGTGTGTCCCAAGTACCAGTGCAGAACGACAGGTTGGGAAGGGCAGATTTGCTTTTAAAGAAACACATTCGTTCTCCCCTAACTGCCATTGTTTTTAAGTTTCTAAAAGTAAGGCCCAGGTTACTTTAAAATATTTCTAGCCAAAAAACCCTAGCCTGACCATTCTAGGAATCATCAATCATACATCCTGTTCTGAAGCAAGGTGAGGAAAGACTAGTATGAACTGAGATAAAGATCAGAGGTTTATTCATGAACCACTCAGCTTTGCAATGAGCTAAATTTTGATGAGAAAAATCATCTGTTTTTATTCCCATGGACTTTCAGGAATAATATTAATGGTAATACTCAAGGAGTGCAGAGTAATAGATTCTTTCTATAGTAAATTTCTGCAATAATACACTTGAATCTTAATACTTCAGAGGCTCATAGGAAAGTTCTGAAATTACAGCCAAGACACAATTGCTTCAATTTCTACAGGGAGAGGTGCTGTCACGCACAAAAGACTATTTCAAAAACTCTCTCGTACTTTTACAACACTCCAGGTTTATTTTTAAACCTGCATTTGTTTTCAATGAGAGCTTAGAGAACCAGGGAAAAAATACCAGACAAAGTCATCTGGTTTGGAAAACTAATCAGTAACATGCTAATGCATCTCCAAAGACTTTGAGCAAAATCAATGGAGAACTAAGCACAATGGAGAACTAAGCACAATGGAAAACTAAGCACAATTTAGCACAATAAGAAATAACATAATTATAATAATAGAGGCTTGGGGAAGCCCCCAAAATTTTTAATGACAATCAGCATTGACTCAGGGAATGATCCAGAGGTGAGGAATTCCACATAAGCTCTTCCCATTTTGAAATTCTATCTTCATATCATATGGGTAGATGTGATGGAGGACATCTGGTCACTTCCTATTTGGTACTGCAGACAAGAATGATACACCCATTGCCACCCATGTTTAATTTCCCGTCTCTACGGACTACCAGGAAGGACGTGTTAATTAATAGGTGAACAAGGGCATTGGGAGTCAGAATTCCTGGGTTCTCCTATTCCTGGTTCTGTCCCTGATTTAGCTGTGTGATCTCAGTTAGCTCACATAACTTCTCGGTAGCTTGGTTATCCCCTCTGTAATATAGCTACAAATACCATTTAACTGACTCCTCCGGGTAATGTGAGCATTGGGCCTAGAAGCTCAGCTGGTGTCAATCAGCGAAGCTCCACGAAGTGCCAGGCCTGTTACCCGCTGTGAATTGATGCGCAGCACTTTGAGGTCCAAAGGCAGAAGGTGCTTGTTGAGGTGCTAGTGAAGGGAGCTCGTATTCAGTTTCACAACGAAAAGTGAAGCTCATGAGCGGGGGAGTGACTGTGACGAGTCTGACAGCAATGGCCATAACGTTGCCAGACACACCCATCCACGGCTCTGCTTTTCGACATCCTTGCTGGGCAGTGACTTTTGTTGTTGTTCAGTTTACTCTGTGTGAGTCCCCAGAGCCAATTATTAATGTCTGACCTCACCACCTGTCAGCAGGGGTTGTTTTTGGTCTCATATTCTGATCGTATGCCCTTTTGTGGGAGTCAGCGGCTGGTTAGAACTACGACCGTGAACATTTTACACACTGTCCAGAAATGGACATCAGAATTTCAGAAAGTATTCACCGAAGGATTTTGCTTCCCAGCAACTGCAGAGCTAATTACTGAAGTGGAGGGTTCTGTTCTTTTGAGACCTTTCAAGAGCAGTTATTAATGGTGTAATTAATTCAAATTACCTCTAATTTCAATTCAACCTTTGGCCCCGTGAAACCTAGATCTAATGTAGCACTTGATCATGTCTGTTCTGAAGAGCTTACTCCAAGCTGTAGTCTTTCAAGTACATTGCAGTCACCCCAGCACATACATAACCCGCAACGTACTAAGAAAGAATTTACAGAATGTTTGCTCATCCATAATTATTACTCCTGAAATAAAGCAAGTAAACATTTGTTAGAAAAAGAAATAAATATGACAGGTATTTGCTGGGGTTAGTTCACTAGCAGGAAAGCTCTGAAAATTGCATTTCAATTGCATCTTTTTAACTTGGGACACCTCTCAGTCTCCATCCTTAAATTGCTGAGTTGGAGATTCTTAATGGTACCATGTTAGCTGTTAATGGCGCCATCCCTTCGTGGAAAAGGCACTGCCCTTCCTATTTCCAAAAGATAACAAGTGGTGCTTCTGGTTAATGCAGATTTCTGTGGAGTTTATTAGCCAAGAAACACAAGCTACTATGGACTAGCTAGTCTGTATGTGTACTACTGCCCTCTACTGAGGGGAATCAGAACTCTGCTGGCCCCTGTTGGATCAATTAATGGGAAAAAATGATTATTTGTAAATGAATTATTCAATTCTTGGTAGAAGTTTGAATAAATCATTTGCAGACTAATATTCAACAATCTATAGAGCTGGTGGGAAAAACAGAAAAAGGTACTTGCGTATAATTTATTTGAAGAAAACTCCAAAATCCCTTGGATAAATGATATGCAACAAACAATTCAAGCAGCACTAGTCTATAAACTTTAAACGGCTAAGGGAAAGAGCCCCCTTAAACTCAAGGGGTTGGGGCCTATTCTTTTGGAAAAGATCTGCAGTTCAACCCCACAAGTTTGGAATAGCCATGCTATGTAATGTAACAACAGGAAGAGCTGGGAGGCCGCAGAATTGCTCTAGTTCTTTAGCTGGTCTCACTCAATATGTCCTTTAGCTATTTCCACTCCAGCTCTATATGACAATAATGATTTGAGATACCTAACATGTTTCCAAGTGCCAGAGGAACTCCACGCACATATGGGAACTCTGATCTCGCCACAGTTGTACACAAGATGCACGCTGACTTACTATGCAGGCCAAAGGGAAATTTCACTCATTTTTAGCTGAGTGGCAGGAAGCCAGGCTACTGACGACTTGACCACCTGGTTTGCTGTGACAATTGTGCCTTTTCTTGCCAGCTCTTTTGCAGTAGGAACGCTGGCATCAGTTCTTTCAAAAGTGAGTTCCAAACAAGCTTGTAATAGGAAACAATGTATAAACGGCTGCAGCACATTTATTCTGAAAACCCTTTCTCCTAGGCCTCCCAACGGCCGATCTCAGAAAGCCACTCTGATCCGGGGTATGATCACATTGTTCTGTGCATATGTTTCTTTTTACCTGCACCTACCAGGAGAGAGAGTGAACAAAACATGTTTGAAGAGGCAAAAGTAATCTGTGGAAGCAGCTGCCATTTTCTTGATGACAGAGAACCTATATTCTCCAGATATGTGGAGATTTCCTAAAGCATTTTGCATCCTTATTTCAAAAATCAGACAGCATATCTCTAAAGTATCCTTCAATAAGACAAAGTGCCCTCAGATGCAGCCAGGCCAAAGGAGTTTCTGTATGTGCATCCAATGGTGGAATGTTTCCTGCCTAATGGCTTTGTATGAATTGCTACACAAAGAGAATCCAATAATAACTGGCTTTAAGAGAATTTTAATCCATCCTTTAAGGAAACCTTGAAAATGTAAATAAAGACTGGGAATTGTGACTGCTCAACATTGCTGTCTTACGTTCTGTATCATCCGTCTTCTTCTTTATTTATACGACAATAGTCCCATTCTGCTAAGTGCAGTGCAAACAGGCAAACCAAGACTATGTGTCCTATGTGACATAACAGCTCACACCAATCAAGAAACAGGAGGAGGGGACTGTTAATCAGGGATATTTTAGCACAATGAGCATTAGTCGCAATTGACCATCAATCCACCCTGAGGGCACTGCACTGCACAGTAAGATTGTATGGTGGGCGTCTCCTGAGACCATGACATGCCTCTCAGAATTCTATCTCAAAAGGCAAAGTTCTAAGTGAATAGATACACACCATTCATCTAGACCCTTGGAAAGGATAACGCTCTTAATGTATGTGACTAATAAAAAAACACCCAGTCGCTATAACAGTGAGAAGATATAACCTCCTGGAAGACTTACGGTGATGCTGAACTACAGTTTCCCTAAAGGAGCAAATTCTTATTCTCCTAGAGGGAGCGGAAGATGTTTTGCACTGAACACAGCTCTGAGTGGACCCATTGGTGATTGTGCATTGGTGCGTGTGATGGCTGTGCCTTTAAGGGCTGAGCTTCCCAGAGAGTCTGGGCAGAGCTCTATGAAGTTCAGCCTTTAAAGACACAGACCCTAATACTGCAGTGGGTGCATATGAGGTCATGAGCAGGTGAGCTGAAATGCAGGGTCAGATTCTCAACAGGTGTAATTCAACATATTTCCATTGACTTCAGTGAAGCTCCACCACTTTACAGCAAATGAAGGATCTGGGCCAAAGCATATTCACAAAACAGACATTTTCTAGCTATTGTAATACAAAACCATTCCTGGTAACTATGAATTTCTGCCTTATTCATTCTTTAGAAATCAAGTGCAGTCTATTTGCAATTTTAGAGCCCTGCAGAATGACAGGAGCCTTAAGTGAACCTTAAACAATGTTCGTCACCGGCTCCATTTCCAGAATTACGCTATCTCATCCCAGGGATTATGCAGAGCAGTTATATTTTCATTGCTGAATTTGCCTATTACACTCAGTTAACCCCAGCAGTAGTTTTAGTAAATTCTCTGTTATACAATTTTTCTGCCAACAAAAGTGATTTGTAATTAGTTCACCGTCAGGTTTATCTCTGCTATGCACACAATGTTTTGAATGGGGCTTTGGAAGTAAATATTGAGACAAAATAACCAGAAACTGGTATAATAGGTTCATTTACTACATAACGCATGAAGTATGTTTATGTTCCTCGTGATCCAAACCTCCTCTCAGACTGGCTGTTAAACCCTCGGGAGGCCAGATCCTCAACATGTGTACATCAGCATTCCACCATTCACCACACTACAGTGATGCCGCTCTACACCAAATCCAGACTTTCATATTTAAAGCACATATGGGGAAAGAGGCCTGAATTAAACCCAGTCTGGTTCAGAAAATGGGGGAAAGCTGTCCTGTTACAAAATATGTTGACCTTAATCATCTACACTGGAGATGCTAGAAACCTTGAGGAGACTATGACGATATATTTGGGGGAGTCTAAAGTGATTTTGGAATGCTATCCGTTGAAACCAATAAATGTCTCCTATGAAAAGGCTAAACAGGTTACTTTAGTCTGATGGTAGCAAAACAGATTACAGCCAAGCACTGAAAAGATATTTGGCACATCAGAGCTGGAGGGTGATATAAATATTCCAGTTTAAGAAAAGGTGATTTATGGGCTTGAAAGCAAAATAGAGGAAATTGATGATATATGGAGACTGTTTCTAAATTATATTAGAAAACAGTTTAGATCCCAGATATGAAAGATTATAGATAACTCCAGACACGCAGCGTGGGGCATGGAAATCAATGAATGAAGGTAAATGCAACTCTTTTATCTTAGGTGTTTGTAGGTTTTTATTTTATATTGGTTGGTGGAGGAAAGTAAGAAATGCATTTGATCATATTAATAAAAAGGAGGGAGTTGAACTGTGTGTAAATCCTAAAACACTTCAATAAGAAAGCAATATTAAAAAGTTTGTTAAGCTGTGGCTGTGAAATTTTTTGTGCCTAAGTTTTGGAAAGTATCATCTTTTCACTGTCAGTACTTGCAATACTCCTCAGTGAGTTTTATGTTACAAAACAGAACATGTATTTTGGGACAATTTCTTTCATTTGCTTTTAGATAAAGGTAACATCAATGTGCAGAAAAAGCCGTAAAATAACGGCTAATAAAAGCCACTTTCCAGTCCAAGTGCAAGACACACTTCTTTGACCTGCTTTCACAAATGAAAACTCATTGTGTAGTATAAAATTATAACTCCATGTACAATTTTCCCTCTGTAATTTGCAAAGGAATCACACATGACAGATGTTATTCATAGTGCTTACTGCATTTTGGAAGGAGCAAAGGCCCAGATTCAATAAAAGGTTTAAACACATGCTTAATGCTTTGCTGTATCAGAATTTACCCTGATGATTCCAGTACTGGAACCTGACTAGATTAAACTAAAGCAGAAAATGCTTGTAGCTAGATCTGCCTGGTCCAAACAAATCCACTGTGTTTTGGTGTCTACTCAGGTATAGCCCTGATGAAGAGGTGGAAAAAGGAACGAAGTGAAAGAGAAGCAAAGAGAGAAGGATAAATCAGGTTTGACTGTGCAAGGCACATGCACACTAGTGGTAAACTCAGTCCACCTTGTGTAGATGCAGGAGCTATGAGAGAGCGTGTGAAGTGCTTTGGTGCACCTGTGCAAGAGCTGCCACAACCCTGGGCTTTGGGATCCCTGCATGCAATGATAATGGGAGTGTCAGTGTCTTCCGTGGAGTTAGCAGTTCCAGAGGGGATAGGGTCATAAATTCATCTGGGTCTACTGCTGACATCTTGGTATCACCTGAAATGTCTCCAAGGAACTGGTAGCTTTTCAATGCAACAGCCAACTCATTTCTGTGCACAGAGCCGGCACAAATCCACACAACACAATGACTGGGTTCTTCACAGGCAACTAAAGGAGTGAGGCCCCCAGATCCCATTGATTTCAATGAGATTCAGGCACCTAACACCCCATTGACTCCATTGGAAACCCCAGCAACAAATCACACTTAATTCCTCAAAATAAGATTTAAGTGGGACATGAGCTTCATGATGGCTGCTTGCACAGGGGAAAATGTAACTCTCTTTGTTATATACAGGAGGAATGTTAGGTTGCAGGCATTTTTCACCTTCCTATGAAGCCGCTAATTAGCAGGAATGTTTCACAGGAATGTTTCACGGCGTAGAGAGAAAGCTAATAGATTCTATACATGGTAGAGCCAATGCCATACTATCATGTGCAAGAAAATATATACTGTAAATTCCATCCACCAGATCAAGGTGCTTAGTTTAAAAGTGCAGACAGCATGTTACCATCTATCAACAGTGATTTCCTTGTAATTAAGCCATCTTTCATACATCCAGAGGTCGCTCTTTGAAACACCAATGACATTATATATTTATTAGTAGCAAATGTATTAAGTTTGAGAACTGGGATAAAACTGCTAAGATGTAACACAGAATTTATAATTTTGGTCCCAAGGATGCTGACCGATTATAAATGTACATTCAGTTTCAAATAGCAAATGACACATGGCATTTTGAGAAGCCTAGCACAGGGTCTATCATGAATAAAACAATTTTTTTGAACAGCATCTTAGTACTCAATGCACTCTGAAGACTCAGAAAAAACAGTTCAGTAGATTATCAAAGCTTGGTGCTCTAAAGAAAGTTGTTGGGTTCTTTTTTTTTTCTTTTTTTTTTACTTGCTGTGATGAATTTGTGACATTTTAAAGCTTAATTAGGAGGAAGGTAAGAGGAGGAAAATTTTATCTTGGTTGTCCCTTTAATATGCTGATGGGCTGGTGGGTGCTGAGTTTTAATTACTTATTCATAATTTGCAGAGCCCTCTTCTCAAAACAGCTGGTAGTTACAGAAGAGACAGTGATGTGAGACATGTTGCTGAGCATGTTGGAGATAAACAAGATTTAACCAAATGCAAGAGAAACACTCTCCTTTCATAGTTTTTCTACTTAAAAAAATTACAATAAAATATATATTTTTGATATCCAGACAAATCGAAAGCTGACTACTGAGCTGTCAGTTGTTAATTAGTCCCTTCTAACTTACTTTGCATCTGGCCTTCAACTTGTTCAAAGAACAAGCTCATCTGTCAGTTTTTGCCTCCAGCACTTCTAGGTTTTTCAATTCATAGTATTCTGCTTAATGAGTGTCATTTGAATTCAGCATGCTGACAGGGAAATAACACAGATATCGTTCATACAGTGTGTAACAATACTTAGTTCCAAAGCTAGTTCTGTTGTGGTGTCACGTTTTGTCTAGATAAGGCTCAGAAACAACAGTTTCATTTGAAAATTCATATAGTTCTCAACTACAATCAGAAATGAAGAGCTAAGCTCCTTTCCTATAGTCCAGAGTGAATTATCCATCTCCAGTCATCAGAAATACAGTGGGTATGCCGGATCATCATGTGACGACCACACGTCCCAGGAGTGGTGTTCAGTTTGTCACGTGCTTTCTCAACCATTATGGTGCTGCGCAACACAAACCAAACCCCGCGTGGTTTGGATGCGTTGTAGCTGACATGTGTCACAGAGCAGAGATCTGGCAAACAGAGGCCTTGATGGAAACGCAGGCGTTATTTTTTAACTAACTGGCATGCTGACTGGGCAGTGCCCTGGCCTCTGGCTAAACAATGAGCTGCCCCAAGAATACACCAGGAGCGTCAATTACAGTAGTCCGAGGGAGTCTTGGCACTGCAAAAAGCTGTCCCTTTCCATATACTCAGGCAGTATCTGTGTGAGATCTATGCCAAGAAAGCCATCCTGCTCTCCCCAGAGACAGCCAGCTGGCATGGGGCATTCACAAGAGAGGACACTCGCTTCCTCTCCACTGTGACTCAAGCCATTACTGCAGCCCAACAGCGGTGGCTCATCCCATCTTTAAAGAGACGCTCCAGTCAATTAAGGGCTGGCTTCCGGGCTGCAATCCAGGAGTTACAGTGGCAGAGGTTGGTGCCAGATCAAAGTGATGTTCCAGTGTGTTCGGGCCTGAAGGAAAT
Organism: Sternotherus odoratus; assembly: GCA_032164245.1. Taxonomy (NCBI): domain Eukaryota; kingdom Metazoa; phylum Chordata; order Testudines; family Kinosternidae; genus Sternotherus; species Sternotherus odoratus. The sequence continues at coordinate 2,391,968 of JAVMKO010000018.1, forward strand.
ACTGCCACGGACCAGTGGTCCAAACTCCCTGCCAATCGCTCGGGGAGAGTTGGAGTGTTGAATTCAGCTGCCATTGTGAGGAGGACTCGAAGTTCTCATTAACATGGGACCCCTGTCGCTGAGCTGGTGAGCCAGTTCCGACAGCATCAAGGCCACCTGTCCTCACCGCTCCCTTGCACTTCTGGAACCACGGCCAAACCAAACCTTCTGAAATATTCAAATGGGATTCTCTCCCCCTCGGGTTCAGAAACGGGAAACAGAAGTGCAAAACTACAGCAAGAAAAGCCTGTCCTGAGGTCACCACATCTGTGACATGCGTGAATGCGAGCAAGCAATAAAGTAGTGCTTCCCTTGCACTGCATTAGCACCTTGCAGAAGGGATCTCAAAGCTCTTCCCAGACATGAACGAACACCCCAGCAAGGTAGGTCAGGGACTGTTATTCCCTTTTTGCAAGTGAGGAAACTGAGGCACAGAGGGTTTAACTGGCCTGCCAAGCACACATAAATAGTCAGGGGCTTGTTGGGAATAGAGCCCAGATGTTATCTCTCCCAGTCCTGAGTTTTAGCCATAGGATTGTCCTTCCTGCCCCATGCATAGGAGCCCAGACACCACAATGATGAACAACAGCCACAGCAGACTCCCCTAAAACTCCAAAGGGTCTGAAAAGTAACAGAGCCGTTCCTTGGTGCTTCCCAGAACTGTGTGAGGTTGACCCCTCCCTAATCACTTCTGAATGTTACTAGCTAACCTTAAACAGTGTGAACTAAGGAAGCAGGGTCTGAAACATCAGAAGTCTGAGATGGAGGGGGGAGGAGGACTGATTTCTCAGATAACCAGCAAGATGGATTAACATTTTCCTCTAACATTTCAATTGCTGTGAATGGGGGAGAAAAATCAAAGTGATTTTTCTATCACCCAAGCTCACGTCAAAAAGACTTTTATCAGCAGCATCTGCCTACACCCCCTGTTTTTAGTTAATTTATATTCTGCAAGTGAGTACCACAGAGGGTGTATGGTAGAAGAATTATAGCAGTAAATTGACTCACTTCTGAGTGGTGTAGAATTGATTGTACTTTCAGTTTGTCAGCAAGATAAATTCTTTGATGGGGATGGTTTGCTCCCTCTAGCTAGACCACACTCAATTTCATAGAGGCATCTTTTATTGATCTCCCTTTCTTCTGCTCTTCTAGGATAGGACAACTTAAGCTAATATCTCATCCATGCAGATAACTACATTCCAAGGGCCTCTAAATCTCGATGGCTCTGGTCTAAGGCAAGATCTCACTGGACTGAAAGGGGAAAAATGCCTTTCTTATAGTTGTCAATAGCATGGCAGACCATCAGTAGGTGATGTATTTAAAAGCATTACTTGGTAATCTTCCTCCTTCTTCTCCTGAGAATTAAAGCACCTATTGAATATCTGTGTCCTGTCACACGTTGATGGGGGACTAAAGAAGATGAACTTAAAATGGACTCAGAGTGACAGATATTATTTATAGGTCAAGGCAATGGAAGCAGTGCATGATTATGAAGAAATACAGTAATCCCTCTCCTAGGCTTAGGAAGGAGGCTTGACAAAAAGAGCCTCGATGTTTGTCTTTTTACTACTGTAAGTCACCCGGGTGGGGGAGACAAGGGAGTCTTTTGGCTGAAAAAGGCAACAATTGGTGTTTGAAAGCCAGTATTTGCTGAGCAACATGACTAGCAAGATGGCTTTTTAGATCACTGTCCTAAAATCAAGCAGCGTCCTTAGTGATGCTAAAGTATATCTATATTAATAATGGACATTTACATTACTACTCAGGGAGCAGTCCCTAGTGTGGTGCACTGAAAAGTTTAGAGGAGTCTTTTTCAGATGAAGTGGCATTGAACTGTAGTCCCTGTGTGATGTTATCTCACCTAAAGCTGGTTAACAGTGTCATGTAGCCGTGATTTCAAAGTATCACATTTATCCCAAGCTTAGACCCCCGCTGGCTTTGCGAACAGCAGTTCAACCATCTGACGGAGCTGCCGCCTGGCTGAAGAAGTGCAAAGCAAGTGAATCTCTAGAATGCTCACAGGTTGTCAAACACCCAGGCCTTGTTTCTATTCCAGAGACGTTACGGTGGCCCCAGAGACCCCTGAAAGTCATATCCAGTGGCAATACCAGATTACTCAGATAATCTAGAGACCTGGCAGGCAGGATTTGGACCAGTGACCTGGAAGTGAAAAGCAATCCCCTGAACCATCCTGTCATCCAGTATAAACAACACAACACTGGAGGCACCCCACTAAGCTTTCTCAGAGTGTATTGTGGATGAGTCATTTGGAAAATTTGCTTGGCCAGCTTCGTCTCAGTACCCCTGGTATAATCCCGTTGAAACCAGTGACCGACAGGTGAGTTTGGCCCACACACTACAGCTACTGATCAAATTTTTTTTCTTCTCAAGGAAAAATAAGCGACTTTCTTCCTAACCTCTTCGTGATCTACAAAGAGAGATCCCAGCCGAGCAGAGCTCCTAGCAAGCCAGGTGCCAAGGATGTCTACAATCTCCAAACTATGACCATGCTAGTCTCAGTGGCTAAATCTGCCCTAGTCTTTTAAGCTACCAGTTAGCAAAAAAACCAAGCCTCCCCCATGCAGAATTTTATTCACTAGCAATGGGATCCAATTATTAACAGTTTGATATGTACCTAGAATACAAACTAAGTCAACCTGCTGTGGTTTTTATAAATGTAACGGCAGTCAACCTTTGTATGATTAAAATGAAAGGCTACAAAATGGTCTAGATTACATTCTGTCGCACTTTGAGTTTCTTGGGTAAGGTTCAAAAGAAAAGCCCCATTTGGCAGCTAATGCTAGACTGCATCTCTGGCACTCTGCCAGCTCACCTTGCGAGTTCTTCCAGCCAACACATTCTCCAGAGTTCTGGCCAGTGTTAGAGCTCCAACTGCTGCCTCCTTACAAAACAGCCAGGAGGAAAAATGAGCAGAATTACCAGTGGAAAGTCTAATTAACTCCTATTTGACATAATTATCCAGATCCTGCAAAGTGCCCTAAGATCAGTGGGAGCTATGGAGTACTGAGAGTTTTACAGGATTGCAGCTTTCATGAACCAAGGTTTCCAACTCAGAAACAAGTCTGCTTTCTTTTCCAGGCAGTTTATTCAAATGATGGAGGCACAGACTTCTCAGGCTCCCAGTGTGAGTAACGGCCTGGTTTATGACGTCAATGGAAGTCCATGGAACCTTTGCTCATGAGCTTCTCTGGGAGAAAGACTAGCCCCTCGCTGAATCATTCACTGGCTGACAAGTTTGGAAAAGAAAAGGCCTCACTTCTGAGTAATTAAATCCGGTTGGTTAAATAAGTCAACAGTCATATGGGATATGATGGCTAATGGTCTACAGCAAAGGGAATGGATTATAATTGTTCAGGAATATTGAACAAATTACAGAATAAACTCAGGCTTTATTTACAGAAAGTCTAGGGAAATCTTTCTGCAGCTATACGCCACCTTAATTGCAAATCTGCACAGCTGTTTCTTTAGAATTTGAAAAGTGATTAACAAATAAATTAAACTAATGCTTGTTTTGCTTGAATTATAATAATAAATATTTTTATAATGCCTCGCTACCAAAATATCGGGGCACTTTATGACAAATCAAATACAGATTAAATGACTAAAATATACAAAATTGAAACAATTAAAGTCAGAATGAAGCCATAAGTTATATCAACATGCCAGGCAAACTATTCCAAAAGCAAACACACTGTATTGCTCGATGCAATGTATCAGTTCAAATATGGCACACTAACAGATTCTATGGAGTAACTGGAGTAACTGATTTATTTTGTGCACTAACTGACCTTTAGTCTAAACCCAGGGGCAAAGATGATGTATTTGCCTATTTTTTGAGTCAATACAAGGAGATGATGCTATTCAAAATTATTAATAATGAGAATAAAAGCTGGTAGTGAAATAAGTGCTCAGCAGAATCCTCCAATTTACCCCATTGTAAATGTTTTGACATCACTGGAGTTGCATCCGATTTATGCAAGAGAGATCAGAATATGGCCTTCTGTCTAGGAGCAGCAGTATTGTCTACACCTACCTTCAGGTCACAGTGCTTGTTTTAACTCAGTTACGCTGTTTGAAAGGAGCCACATCCCTTTGGCGGAGCACCTCCCAGGCAGGTGCAGGAATGGTAACAAAAATTTAAAGAGCTGCTTTACTTGTATGCAGGATACATACCTCCCCACCAGAAACCTGGGAAAACTGAACACCTCCCTCAGCACCCTTCACAGGGTGTGTCTATGTATAAAACCTCTCGCAAGCACAAGTCTGTGTATAAAACAAGAAACACCCTATGAACTGGGAAAACACAACACAAAAAATCAGCATGAATAGTAAATAAAATAACCACCCCAGAGCATCTTGGGCCATAGACCTTTGGCTCAGTTTCCCCACCTGCCCCTGTGAGGGTCCGGTGGACAAATGTCTCTTTGACATCTCATTCTCCATCCCCCTTTTCCCTTTGGGTACATCCCATTCACAGTTTGTTGTCAGGGATTAGTGAAGTCCCAAGATCCCAGAAATCCACTTGGACCAGTCCATCTCCATCTCCTAAAGGGAAAGTGCTTCCATGAAGAAATGATGACCCCTAACCTATACTCACACCACCTCTAGCCACAATGTTCTCTCTGAGTCGTGATGCCATCCTGCACAGTCACTCTGTGCCGTCTCTCACCACGCCGACACCACTTCCGTGCCGTCTCTCACCACGCTGACACCACTTCCGTGCCTCCTCTCCTGCCAGCACCCCGACTCCTGTTCAGTTTAGGCCAACGGTGCCACCACCCAACCCAACTGTAGTGATGTCAGCTGTGCGGGTGCTGGGCAAAGGGGTTGTAACAGGTTAGCTTGGAGCCATCCACCCTGCAGGTGCAAAAGTTTGCAAGCTGGAAGGAATGGAGCAGCCATGACATACCCTGATATCACATTTTGATTTGTGGAAAATCTGATTCTTTTACGTGCTTCAGTGCAGTTCCCTGCTCCGGTCTGGCTCTGAATATACTTTCTTTTGTATTGTTTGTGTTGCTCTGCTAAAACGCATAAACTTTCTCCTGCACTTCACCTGACTATTCTCAAGGCCCGATTGTAATCTGGTGTCAGTTCTTATTTCCATTTGCAGTATTTCCTTTTGCAGCAATTATGCTGAAAGTCAGGAAGCTTGTCCTGTACTTTAACTCTTGTGGAACAATGCAGCTGGCTAGATTGCCGCCATTAAAATAACTGGCAAACATGAAATGTTTATTATGTATCTATCGTTGACTTTTTTAAATTCATGCATAATTCAAGCTACATATATAATTCCTGAGTAAATAGAGACATATCTTTTCTGTTGACTATTCCTTGCCCTAGTTACTCTACACATATGTCATGGAATTTAGCAGAGATAAAAAGATGAGACCTTCAGAAATTTCAAGGGCTCACAGATAGGTTATGTACATCTTGAAGCAGAAATTTACCAGAAGGCATCTAAAGTAAACTCTATACTAAGTATCATTAGCATCTTTCATATATCTTAAAAGGTTATTGCCTGTGGTATCCCGTAGTGGTTAAAGTGACATAAAATTGCATTTCACTACAAAGGAAAACGTCCAAGTCATTTTGCCAGGGACATACACCACAAAACATTGGCAAGTTGGGACTTTTTCTTCAAAGATCTGAATCAAGAAGTGAAAAGACTGAAGTTAGATGGGTGTTTCCTAATGAAATGGGGATATTTTAGTTTAGAGGTAGGCACAGCCCAAAGTCTCAGCTCCAAACTTTGGAGACGTTTATATCTGGATTGGACATGGACCTAAAAGTTGTCTCTGCCCTTATGGATTTGGTTAGATTAGATTCGATCCAAAACTCCACTCCAGATCACCAGTACATTTGGGGAAAGGTTAGATTACTTGAGGATCTTAGGTTGCAAAAAATCATGTGACCATCTTTAATTATTATTTTTCAATTAATTTAAAACCTTTTCCTGTGTGCTAATTATTTACAAACAAAGACCATGTTTTTTACTAATTTGGACTCCAAACTAATAAAGTGTTTATGCACACATTTAATTGAGGCAGATGAGTTGACACATGGAAGGCCCCTTGATGTTAAGCACATGCTTAAATGCTTTGCTGGATCAGGGATTTGTAGAGGTGGATGGGAAATTTCAGTCAAAATGAAATTTCAATGAAAAACTGAAAAGCGTATAGAAAATGTGTTTTGATTGTTTTCTGCTCATCTGCACTAATTTTTCATTTCAAATTATTTGTCAAACATTTTTTATGAATATACTGGAGCTGGAGGGTCATTCATAAGGCTTATTCAGCTAATTAATCCATATTGGCAATTCACCATTCAGGCTTTGTGACTGGGCCACTGAGTTGGATGGAATTACTTCTGGACTAACCTTTATACAGCTCTGCCATTTCTGCTCAAAATTAAGCTTACTATACCACAAAGCACATTTTGTTGCTTGAATAAATGCCCCTCAGCATCAGATCTGAAATTCTCTTTTCACAAATATCATAGAAATAAAATTTTGATTCTATGAATGTTGGTGAACAAAAAATAATACAGCATTAGACATCAGGGTTTAACTTGGCTTGTTCAATTAGGGAACATGTTTGTGAGGAAGTGAGTAACTTTTAATCCATATACGTAGGTAAGTAACATTATCCCCATTTAATAAGGGAGTAAACTGACCCATACAGAAGTGACTTGCCTGGAGTAATGCAGCAAATGAAAAATGGAAAAAAGAAATCCAGGTTTGACAACCAGTCTAATACCCCCCTACTCTAACCACTAGACTACACTCTCCAGTGAAGAGTTCATACTAATTATACTTAAAACAAATCCTTTGTAATAAGCACTTAGTGCAGATATGTCTCTGTGCTTGAAGACTAGAGGCAGCCATTTATGTTCAGCACTTGCTATTCTCTTTGATGATTCAGGATGATAGGTTAATATGATCCTGCTCACTTTATCGCTGACTATTGGCAACTCTTTGTACTAAATGATTTTTGAGCAGTGTTTATTTCACATATAATATCCCAAAAGCCGAAATGAAAAACACAAAATATTCAATCAGAGACTTTGGCTGCTGGTTGATAGAGTGCCAGCAAAACTATCGTGCCTTCAGTAATGCTTTTTGTCTTGCAGTTGCAAAAGGAAGAATAACAAATTCTTAATAACATCCTTTGAGAACACTTCACAATCGGCCTACACAGATAATCTTGGATAAAAGAAAAGGGGAAAAACAGAAGTCATAAGCAGATAAGATTAGTATAAATTCTGCAATCCCCTAATGAGGTCACTCATAACTAAAAAGAAAAGAAACTCACCTATGGGCCACTACAAGATCCTGACCAATCTTAACCAATGGCAACATCAGAAAAATGGCTGTGGAAATAAATCTGCCCTCGAATGTTATACAGCTATAAAGCAACTGTCTTCCAGGAATAATCCACTGAGGGTAGCTAGGAAGAATTGCTGGCTGAGTGACAGTTATTTTGGATAACTCATGTGTATGGGTGATTGAGAGATGGCCCTGGTGTCTAATCCACGTCTTAGCTTCCCTCACCTTTGCCCTCACACTGCGCATAATATCAGATGGGAGAGCTTTGTGACAACTTCTCCAATGATTTCTATAGACAGCTGGCTTCCGTACAATGGGAAACAGGAAACAGAACCAGCAGTGAGCACCTTCTGAAGACGTCATGACGCACAATGAGCACCACTGAAAAACAGCCCCTGAGCAACAGAGAGCAGCAGCTAAGCAGTGTGTGGCACACCGTATATCACTGGGGCCTGGTGGAGGGCAGGAACACTGGGGTCTTTACTGTCGCTAGAGAACAAACACAACCTGTCTCATCCAGCAACTCAGACTACAGCTTCACCAGCATCCTTGAGAACCTGGGGCCCAATCCTGCAGGCACTGAACACAGCTCAGTTGCCATTGAATTCTGCGGGTACTTGTGTGTTCTGCAGCCTCTTGGCCTGAAGCTCATGATCAGCTGATGACTTGGGTCACTGTCTGCAACTGGAGTTTACTCATAGACATACAGAACACTCCAAGAATTCCTCAAATGCAACTAGCAAGGAAAGGGCTGCCTCACCAGAGAACAGTAACAGCATACGGATAGGGACACGTGACAAAGAGCTATTAACCTCTGGCAGCTCCGAGCCAGGTCGAGTTCATGCAGCCAGAAAACAAAGCCCAATCTTTTACCAACTCTCCCTTTTATTTCAACAGCCTCCCAGGAACATGCATAGCCCCAGTGAGCTAAAACTGATGGCAAGAGTAGGAGACAATGGGCATGGGAGTCAGTCTGGGGAACAGCACTGTTCTTCCATTCTGATCATAAAAACAACTCCAAACTCTGGCAAGGGTTCTGCATTGGGAGATCACCATCAAGTTCCGTTTGGTTTTCACGCAAGGGGAAACAGCCACCTTCCTGGACTTTTTAAATTTTAAAATGATGCCTGGCTGGCGTATCCTATCGGACTTCTTGGCACTGCCTTCCAGTCCGTTAACCACTCTGCATCCCATCTGCAGCTGCCTCTGCTTCAACACGCTGATTTTCCAAAAGGAGGGATCTGAGCAGGGACGTTCATTCATTGACCCAGCAGGGGCAGGACGCTCAGGGCTAGACTATATGCAGAGTTGCACTGGTTTAACTGAAGTGTGTGGACGCTCTTATTTCAGTTAAGAGGGGCTTATTCTTATTCAGTTTAAGTCAACTGGGAATCAGTTTAAGCTAAACTGGAAGAAGCCCCTTTTAGACCAAAATAAATGTGTTCCCACGGGGGCTGCACCAGTTTAGCTAAAACGGGTGGCAGATGCTGTGTAAACAAGGCCTCAGGAGAACGCAATCCTGGAAAGAGAGAGCATGTAGTGTAAGTTTCTAATGGCCCCCTCTGACCACCAGTCACAGATGTGTCAGTGAAGGTCCCGGCAGGTTGATCAGACCCTGTTTACTTTAGCTGTACAGTGGCAATGCGAATTTGGATTCCCAGGTCCAAGCTGGCATTTCCTGACCTTCCTGGGCTTCAATTAGACCATATGTACACAGCACATGCTTGCTTTAATGAGCTTTATTTTGTTTTTGTGGCTCCATAGAAATCTATTTTCCTGTGGTTGTGTTAAAATATGTATTTGTGAAAGGCAAACAAATTGCATTTTCTTGATTATGCCTCATGGTTTCCTAGAAGGAGAAACTGTCTAATTGGTTTACATTAAGCAGATGCACTATTTGAAGAAGGAAATTAAATAGAATCCCACTAGATGTGTTGGTAGACAGACGTGGTTAAACACAAACATTAGCAGGCATTCAGCAATGCTCTGAAACACATTTTGTGAAATTGCAGCTTGCGTGGTGAGGAGTTGTCTGCACTGGCTCTCTGGTAATGAGGACGGCAACGAAACACCAGGGATTCAGCTTCCAAATTGCTGCTCGTGTTTTTCTGGGTCTCTCTGCTCGGGTCTAGGTACCTCGTTAACAGACAGCCTGGAACAGGTGGGGAATGACTGCAACTTCATCTGCCACACATTTTTGACCCAGCAGAACGATCTCACTGCCCATCATGAGCTTGAGGCCCAGAGGCTGCAAAGCATCCAAGTACCCACTGAATTCAATGCAACTGAGGTGTGCTCAGCACCTTGCAGGATTGGGCCCCCACATCATCTCTTCCACCCCCCAACCAAGGGGAACAATGCAGGAAAAAAATGAACAGGCCTCCGCAGCAGCTCCGGGGAGACAAATGAGCAGTGGAACGAGCTGACACCCACATAGACCCCACCACCAAGAAAGGTGGAGGAGACCAAATACAATCGGTACCAAAACAATCAGCAAAAGTCCGTTGCCTAGAAGAGGAGGTTCGTTAACCACAGGTTAAGCCAAATTGCACTGAAAACCTGGGGTCCTTGAAAGCAGGGGTTTGCCTGTTGCAGGGGTGGCTCTAAGGTTTTGGCCGCCCCCAGCGCGGAAGTTCCGCAGTACGCCTGCAGGAGCGCGGTGACATTTCTTGCTCGAAACTCCCGCCGAAAGTCAGGCTGCCCCCCGCGGCTTGATGCCCCAGACACGCACTTGGAGCACTGGTGCCTGGAGCCAGCCCCGGCCTGTTGGAGGTAGGAATTCTGAATCCCCTTTCATTTATATATTTTACATCTGTGTCCTTCTGCGTGTTTCGTTTGGGCTGCTGCTTGTTTCAACACTGGTGCCAGTGAAAGAAAACCAAAGCCCCAGGGTCCTTGCTGCGGGTTTCACTGTACCAGCCTAGGGTGGATTGACCCTGTGAGGAGAGCGTTTGGAGTCCTGTGGGGGGGCCTATGTGGGCTGAGGTGGAAGCTAGGCAAGCGCTGCCCCAGGACACCCAAGAGGAGGTCAGACAAAAGGGCTGAGAAGGGATCATTCTGGTCCCCCGTGTTCAAGGAAGGTGAAACAGGGGCAGAGACGAGTGGCGAGGATGATCAGGGGAATGGAGGGCCTGTCTTTTGAGAAGAACTCGTCTTGTTTAATCTAGCACACACACAAAAGATGAAGGCTGAGACAGGATATGATTGTTCTGTACAAATACATCAAGCAGATAAACACCAGAGAGGGTGAAGAGCTATTTAAGCTAAAAGACAACGCAAGAACAAATGGAAATAAATTGGCCAAAAATGAATCCAGGCTGGAAATTAGAAGAACGTTTCTAAGAGGGGTGAGGTTTTGGAACAGCCTCCCAAAAGGAGCTGTGAGGAGAAAAAGTAAAGTTTTGAGAATGAGCTGGACAAATGTATGAGTGGGACTATGTGATGGGGTTGCTTATGATGGTGAGGGGCCGGGCTCAACAGCAAGAGGCTCACTTCTGGTTTATGTGTTATGTTCCCAAAGCTGATGCTTCAGGGTTTCAGCTGACCATCGGTTGGGGTCAGGAAGGGATTTTTGCCCCCCCAACGTATTTTTTTCTCATTCCTCTGAAGCCTCAGGGATGGCCACAGCTAGGGATGGGATATTGGATGGGAAGGGCCAGGGCTCTCTCTCAGGTGCTGGGCTGGCTGATCACCATATGTAGTGTTGGGAAGGAATTCTCCCCAGGTCAGACTGGTAGTGACCTTGGGAGGAGGAGATTTGCCTCCCTCTGCACTGTGTAGGTGCAGCTCACTTGCCAGGATTATCTGACTATAACTCACTTAATACTTTCCCTGCCATTGCAGGGGCTCAAGCACTGGTGTACTTCAGTCCCTCCTATTCTCCGCGGGTGACACAGAACAGTCCACTCCCCCGTGGGCTCGAATTCTTCAGTCTCCTTTCCGTTGTCAGGTTTAGTGTGTGGGGTTGGTGGCCTGTGACATACAGGAGATCAGGCGAGAGGATCTGGTCCTATCTGGCTTTAACTCTAGGACAGTTCTGAGTAAAGCAGGCTGGGGGGGGGGGGATCAAGAAAGAAACAAACTAAAAGTGTGTGTGAAAATGTTTCAAAGCGGCTCTTGGACTTTTTGACCTGCTCTAAGTCCAGATCCAAAAGCCTGACTCTACAAAAGGAAAAATGCAACAGGGGCCCTGACAATTTATCTCAGAGACTCTGAAGTAACAGGCAGGATTCCATGTGATCCTTTCCCCGTAAGGTTGGTGCTCCCTGATATGCCCCTAGCTCGCAGGAGGGGGCAGGACACTAAACTATGCTGGCAAAGGGTGAAGCTAATTACCACACACCTTGTAAACTGAGGAGAGGGATTTGAATCCACTCTCCAAAAATGGGTTTACGTTTCTCAGTCACAAGCACCGTACTCTTTCCAGTTCCAATGATACAGGAGGCAATAAGTCAGCACAACAGAGGGAAGAGAAGGGCAGCTTTTTGGATAAAATGCTTTTATGAGCTGCAAGATTATTGGCAAACCTATTTGGACTTCCATTGAAATAGGAGGTTTTATTTTAATTTATGTTGTAATGGAAGCTTATAATGGTGCAGTACCATAAACACAAACAGCACAATCTTATAAAAATTTCATCTTTATCTATTTTGGGGAAAAATAGCCTTGTCTGCCTAATTGAAGCATCTGTCATTCTGACATTAAATAGTGCATCTATGGCCCTCTTATTATATTTCCTTGCATTTCTCAGACACTGTTAAATTGAAATAACACTGTTGGCTTGGAGATAAAGGGAAATAATAAGTATTTTATAATGAGCAGAAAAAGGATACATCTTCCGTCAGAGCTGAGAATTGCTTTATCTTTTTTGTTGTTTTGGTTTTGTTTCCCTAAAGGGTTTTTTTCTGCCACTGAAATGTCTCAGCTCTCTAATAAAAGTAAGATCAAGTGAGGAGCATTGATACAAACATTTAGAGACATGACTGTAAGACAGCTACTCATCAGCATTTGAAGTGATAGTGTGTATAAGCAGTTCCAACAAATGATTTTGGACATGCATAGAGATGTTACACAGTGAAGCTGTATTTAAATAATGTTTAAAGGGGCACTTCAGAGATTATTTTTCATCATTTTAAAAAATCATCTCTTTTTCCCATCTTGTCGTTTATAATCACTCCTTCCAGCCTGACACTGAAATTCAATTCCCTAGTTAATTTTCTCCCTTTGCACATGAGTGTCCAAGCCAGCTTCTTTTCGTAGTGATGCGTGTGTGTTGTGGGGTGCGGAAGATGCTGACTTGTTTTTGTAAGGTTACACATCGGGGGTGAGGGTTCTGCACATGCTGGTTTGTTGTTGCATGGTTGCATACAAGCAGCAGAGGTGTGCGGCTGTTGGCCTATTGCTGTGTGACTGCAGGGGTGTGGTGTGGGCTCTTTCCAGGCTGGCTTCTCGTCCCTCAGTTGCACGCGAGCAGTGGGGACCTGCCCACACTGGCCGGTTTATGGAGGGTAGCCCAGACAATACCATATAAACCTAGCTGAGGATACCCATGCCTCGCCCCTAACCAGGCCATCCAGATCAGTTAGCCAAATGGGCATCAGTTTTAGCCCCAGCCATAAGAACAAACTGACCCCCTGAAAATTACCCCTCCCCTGCTAAAAGAGACTTGTCAAAGGGGCTTGAGCGGAGGAGAAGGAACTCCACCAAGAGGGGGCTGCCCGGCGGTGGGAATAAGCAGGCCTTGAAAGTCTGGGAAATGAAAGCCTTTAGCATAAGGTTTGTTGGGCACTTGACACTCAGCGGCTTGTCTTCTAAGTCTCAAATACACAAGAAGCACCCAGCCCTTCTAGACGCACTGAAGGTTTTGGCAGCAAGTCAGCTCCTCGCACGTCCAGAGACTCTTTGAAATGTGATGCGCTTGTTTCCCATTTAGGCGCAGGATGTTCATGGCCAGGTGTTTGGAAATTCTGACCCATAGATAGCATATAAAAATATCCATTTTCTGTACAGCTCCTAGCACAGTGGGATCCTGGTCCATGCCTGCAGCTCCTAGGCAACATGATAATACGAATCAATAATAATAGTAATTCCTACAGAGATTGACAAATCTAGTAAACTTGAGCCAGTAAGCACAAAACAAGTGGTCGGCGGGGAAGCCTGGGACTCAATAATGCTAAAAGAGACAGTAAATGTGACATGGGTATGCACTGTGATGGCAGCAGAAATGGTCAATGCTATGCACAGCTATAGGATCACATCATACATCAGGAGCCCTCTGTAGAGCTCTGGTGCACCCGCACAGGGAAGAGTGTGTTCAGTTCTCAACGTCCTGGCACCAGAAAGATAGTGACAGGGAAAAAAAGCCACGACATTAAGAGGAGATGAGGTGGAAGACCTGAATGATGAGGGAAGACTAAAAGAGGGAAATATGCTCCTATTGGCCAGGGGAAGTGGTGAGTCTGCAAATAGGGTGACCAAATGTCCCGATTTTATAGGGACAGTCCTGATATTTGTGGCTTTTGCTTATATAGGTGCCTGTTACCCTCCACCCCCTTTCCCGATTTTTCACACTTGCGGTCTGGTCAGCCTATCTGCAAACCCCATGAATGGAAAGTGTTCTTCAGGGCACCCTCGAATGATTCTGTTTGGTTGTTCACTCCAAAGGCATAAAAGATCTGCAGATCTGAATAAAATAGTGCTAATGTTTTCCTTACCAGCCATCTGGGCAAAAGGCAGGAAGTAGATTTTATGCCTGGGTTGGGAAATGTGCATCACAGCTACGTAAGGGGGAGTTAGCGCGGTGCAAAGCGGTGTATCAGAAAGGGATGAAATTAAATTAAGAAAGGGAAAGTTCTGCTTATATGAAAAGCAAAGGCCTCAAAAACATGGGTAATATTCATCTGATCCTGGAGGATGCTGAAGGCAGGGAGACCTGTAGAATACCCATCCCATTGATTTATCAGCCAGTTCTTTTGTAGATTGGCTCAAGGGGCATTTAATAGTTCATCAATCAACTGATCTGCAACACATTTTATTTCTCTAATAGCCTGGATACTGAAAAAGAAAAGAGAGGGTTGTTTTTTTTACCTTTCCTAACCAGACAAAGTAGAAGTTAAGAGATTATTAGGAATAAAAGTGCATTGTCAACATTTTACAAGCTTTCCCATGATTAAAAGCTGCTTTTTGCATAAAACAAAGTGGGCCAAATTGTGACTCAACTAGATAGCTTAGAATCAATCTCTCCTCTTGCAGGCCAATGTGTCCTTTGGAGACTACAAATCCCAGCAGGCCTTGTGCCATCCTGCACCCAACTGTCATTGCTCAGAGAAGGATGTAGCAGGCCCCAATGAAGGCTGAGAGCCAGCCATAGTATCTGTAGGCCACAGTGCCTTATGAAAAGAGCAGCAGTCTGTTCCATTTTATAGAGAATAACTCAGAGCCCCTGTTGATAAGGTGACTTTGGATGGAGCTGAGTTTCAGTATCTCCTGCTGTAAAGTAAAACAAAAACAAGCCCTGCAGAAACAACCCCCGGGCTGGTTTGCATTGCAAATACCATTAATATCTGTTAGTCTCCAGTGGGGTCCTCGCTACCCCATGCAGGACTGGCACTAGGTAGAAATGTCAAGCATTAAATCAAAAGCAGCTACCCAAATTAACACACTTGTGGTGTGAAACCACAAATGAGTTTAGGAGGAACATGGATGGATGGTTCTGAATCAGGTTACATCGTAAATTTCCTCCACTGCCTGGTGAGACCCCTGTTGTTTCCAATTGAGAAGCAATGCAGGAGGCACAGAGAGACATTTTGTCACATTAATGAGAAAAATGCAGCATGAAATGTATTGTTTTCCCTGCAGTTCCCTCTAAACACATTAGGGTTCATGCCCTACCAGCAGCTTCTACTTTCTGAGGAAGTTCATGGTCCAATTAGTGAGCACCAATCAGTCCCAACTATGGCTGCAGCTTTATTCCTTGGGGAGGCAGTTTTCCTAAAATGATTTCACTCCCAGCTCAGCAGAAGTGGAGTCAGGTTGTCCCAGTTTGTGTCTCTGGAGAAGCCTCTCGTTTTGGAGGGATAGGCTGAAGATCCAGAACCTCAAACTGGACGTCAGTTTTACCTTTTGATTCTCTGTGTTCTTCTTAGGGCGGAAAGCTCTACAGAGTGATCATTGGTGCTGCAAAGTCCGGGAGAGGAAAGGTAAAATGTGAAACCTGTACATAATTATTTGGTAACGTTCAGAAAGGGACAGCTGTTGGCAGACTGGTTGTCCCAGAGTTGCAGGCAACTGGCCCGGAGCCTGTGTGAGCCTTGTCTCCAGGTTTGTGGAGCTGTCTGTATAATGCTCTGGTTTATTTTTTTAGTTTGGCCACATACATTTCACAGCATCAGGGTGGTTTTTTTTCCCTCTTTGAGACTCCTGATAGCTGATACATTTTTCAAGCATGGTTGTAATAAATGTAATTTTTCAGAAGAAATAGATTTACCCTTTAGCTCGGAGAGGTGAAACTCCATCCACTTTGGCAGTAATGAATCCCGATTTGATTCTCCGACTCTGAAGTCCTGAGCGAAATGCACGCTTTCACTCCCACCTCGCCCCCCTCCTCGCCACACAGCAAGAAGAAATTATAGCAAATCAGCCACTGCAGATAAATGAAGTGAGAATGTTGCTGTTTGCAGTTAGTAATTCAGAGACACCGTAGAGGGTCTGAGTGCCTTGAAAAGGTCGCCAAGGCAAGACTGTTCTGGTGTTTAAAGCTGAATAAATAGCCTCCTTCATGGGCTTCCAGTCTCCAAACAGACTCCCCGGACAACTGAGGGTTGCTCTCAGGGCAGCCGTTATCATTTAATCCCCCCTGCTCCATCTCCATTCCCAGTTGCTGCTTCTGCTGCCTTTTGATACTACGTCTTAGGCACCTGTCACGAGAGGCCAGTTTCCTACTTTCTGGCCAGGCTTGCCCTGGGGCTTTGCCCACCCATCCGCATTGCTGGACGTCCTTGCACACTGCATCTTAGGGATGGGGTCCACAAGGTCGGCTCTTCAACACAGCTTCCAGTGAAATGCCCGGGGAACACTGTAAACTGGGCAGGTCAGAGCTGAAGAATATCGGGCTGGCCAAACCCATTCCATTGCACAGGCTCTGCTATGGTGTCATCCCCAGGAGTACTGTCTTCATGGCGCTATGTGGGGCCTGCTTATTTAAGTTACATCCCCTCCCTGTTGTGTAGTGTGCTGGTGTATAATTCATTAATACTATAGGGGAGGTATGATCGGATTTTCTGTTTCTTTAAGAGATTTCTAGAAAGCCTCCAGAATGTTCAATATCATCTTCAGAAAAATTATTTACCAAATTTCTTCAAGTGTTTTCTAAGATCAGTGCGTAAGAAATCGCCCCCGAAGAAATCCCAGATCCCACCAAACATGCTACAAATCAATCCATCATTCAACGTAAAAGCCCTAGGAGAATGACAATGGCATTAATAATGGAAAAGATACCCGGGTGACATTAGTAATCACACACATAAATCATAGTTGTGGTCTCAATTAAAAAGCAGAAGCCAGTAATCCAAGACCAGTGTGTATAGCACAATGACATCACCTGGGACTATTCAAATCTCACAGCTTTCCCAGGTCTTCAGTCTTCTGCCTTTTCTGCATGGGTCGGGTTGGGTTTTTATTCAAATCCAGCCAGAGCTGAAATTACAACAGAGACCTGTGACTGTGACCGTGTTAGGAAAGTGCACAGGAAAGCCAGGAACTGAGCCTCACTCCATTTTCCTGGTGTTGCAAAAGTTTTTTCTGTTTCTGAAAAGACGCTCAATTAGCAAATCTGCCTTTAGTTCCAGACATCAGGTTCAAATCTGCCAGGGCCATGGAGCCTGGGGATCTACCACCAATTCCAAAAGCCTCCCAGTTTGGCATGTTGGGAATTCTCTGCGTAGGTGAGGAGCAGTACTCCAAGTGCAGAAGTCATGTAGGGCAAACCTGAGGAACATGGGCAGAGCTGGTGCGACATAACCACATGATTCAGACTGGACACAAGACATGAATATAGGTGACTTGAATGTCCAGAGGTATCATAGTACTTCCTAGAGGGAAAAAAAACTTTTGAAGGGATAATACTCTCCTGCTTCAGGCCAGATGCTGTCTCCTCCAGTCTCCCAGAGCCATTCTGCCTGTCTGAGGTGATGTCTATCAGGTGCTATTCCAACACAGACACCCCCACACAATGCACCCACCACAGCAGAGTCTGTGCATACCGGTATCACTACAGCCACCAGCAAAATGCAGCCATCTCTGGAGCATATGGTCCCCACTAATAGAACACACCGAGAACAAGAATAGGATTTGCTATAGTAGGACAAAGCACTTAGATATCTAGCCCAGAGTCCTTGTGTCCACAGTGGTCAGTAGCTGGAGCCTGGAAAGTGACAGAAAACCATAAAGTACCTGACCAAATGTGTAATGTTATACGCAGGAGAGAAACATTCCTCCTGACTCCTGCGATGATGAGTTTAGGTCAGGAAGCAAGAAATTTTATTGCCCTGCCAAAAAAATGCCCTGTGTCTTTCAGGTGAGTTTCATTGACTTTAGTGGCATCCCATTGTTTTCATTGCCGTTAACTGACTGAGTCCAAATATTTCTTGCTAGTGCATTGTGCTGCCCACTGACTCCGAGTATATATTAGCCAAAATGAGTCAGTGAAAACTTCGAGAAGGAAATGGCATTTAGGAAAAGCAATGAAGAGCTATTGCTTATACTGGAAGCATAAGACATCTAATTGCGATTATATTGAAACCCTTTGGCAATAATTAAAATGGACTTTTAATACTTTACAAACTAATTAAGAGTAGTGGACTGGATAACTACAATGAAGTATAAGTGGCATTTAATTGGACTACAATGAATCATAATTGGGAATAAGTGTAGCACAGAACAATAAATAACATGCTGGGAAAGGCTATGGCTAGTTATCAGAAATGACAACTGACAGATTTCATGCATCTTCACTGGGCATGAACGTGTCAGTTTGCTTTGCCCTTTCTCCTAA
This sequence comes from Sternotherus odoratus, assembly GCA_032164245.1. Classification (NCBI taxonomy): domain Eukaryota; kingdom Metazoa; phylum Chordata; order Testudines; family Kinosternidae; genus Sternotherus; species Sternotherus odoratus. The sequence goes on from JAVMKO010000018.1 coordinate 2,410,405, forward strand.
TGCAGAAACAGAGGGACAAAAGTGAAACTCGAAGGCAGCAAATTTACGACTGATCAAAGTGAATTCTGTTTAACACAGCCCATTGCTAGCCCATGAAACTCACTGCCACAAGATATCCCTGGGGCTGAGATCTCAGCAACATCTTTAAAAGAATTAGACATTTTTATGGATACTGAAGACAGCCATGGCTTCTAAGGAACCCAAGCCCTCCTTCAGGGTATAAATTGCCCTCTAACTTTGTGAGGGAGAGACTTCCCCTATAGGCAGGTAATTCCAGAATTGCCCACTTCAGGGCACTTTCCTCTGTAGCATCTGGGCACTGGATACCGCCCTAGACGGATGTATGGCCTGACCCCGTATTGCAATCCCTACATGGGACAAGGATGGCGATTTCCTACAATATCCTGGACAAACTTTGCCTTTAGCAAAGTACATGGTGACTTTCTGCTGGCCAGCCTTGTGCTGTCTTTATGCGCCAACAGCAGGAGACCCATGTCTGATTGCACCATAGAGAGGATGCTACGAGGAAGTGTGGAGAAAAGCATGAGAGCTTGCAAAGTGGGAGTAACACCTCCTGGAGGCACAGACTCACAAGGATTTCTATCACTTCCCTTCAGCACTCTGCTGGCTGGCAGCAGATTTGCATTCGGGATGGGTTTCCAGCACCAGCACTTGGTAACTGATATTTCTTGCTGCCTTACAATTCCCCACCACCACCCACGTTTACATTCTCTGTTGCATTTCCAAGGATTTATTTCCTCTCCCAGGCTTGGTGAGATTTTCAGGCTGTTTCCTTAGAAGTGAACCAGTTCCCCAGGTGGCCTTTCCTCACTGGCCCCAGTTCTCACTTGACCTCTGCTGAACAAGGTAAATGATGTCTCCCTGCGTTGTTAGAGTTGTCTGGGGTGTAACAGGAAAAGATGTTGCATTTCTATTCAAGGCTGAGGACCCGCCAAAACCGGGTCTGTTTGGCATTCATTCTTAGGCTGCTGCCAATCCCTCCCTCCTCCAGGGGGGCTTCTGAGACCATCACCCCACATTGAGCCACTTATACTGGTCCTCCTCAGCCACACCCCACAGATTCATCATACAGCTGGGGGGGGGGGAGGGAGCAGCCTGTGGCAAGTGATGGAGCACTTTAATGGAAAGCTAAAAAGTAGGGGTGAGAGCCCTGTTCGCCCCTCTGCCATCCCAGTGAAGCCCTTGGCACATATGACTAGAACTGTACAAAACCCGATTCCTGCTGAGCTTTTCTCTCCCCGCTTTTGGCCCAGGCAGATCCCTTGTTTGTTTGAGCTACAAACAAAGGCAGAATCTCAAAGGGAAACTCATCCAACATTGTCAAGTTTTCTTCAAAATAAATATGCAAACCCAAAGTGTTTTGCATGATTTAATCCCAGAATGACCAGGTGTTCCAGCTTCACTTGAAACTAGATCACTCAGATCCCCAGGAGTTTCACAACCCTTGATTGAATCTGTCCCATGTAGCAGGTCTGTAACAATTTCCACACAGCTCTCACCATGACTTGCAGTTTGAGAACTGCTGGCAGAATGGAAAACTGACATCAGCCCAGGTATTATGCCTAGGGGTCTGTCTGACCTATCATGCAATTACCTTCAAGGAATTTCTCTTTAGTTTCTCTCCAGTCACATACTTGTCTGATTTCTATGGCACTCTCTCTAATTAATATCTACCTTCTCCACGGATCAAAATTTGTCATCCTAGCATGAAAAGTGCATCTCTACAAAGGATGCCCTTTAGTGGCATTGTTTTTCCAAAATGTATTGATCTGTAGTCTGCAATTCAACTAATCTTGACCATAATAGCTGGAAGCACCAAGACATGAAATATGAAGTTGGGAATGGGGAAGGGAGAGGGAGAAACCCACTCACATTTGAGAATTAGTAATTGATCTTTCTCCAAGAGATTTCAAAATGTAACTTTAAACGGAATGACCCAAAATAATTTTCATCCAGTGAGCAACTACTAAAATGAGGTTAAGTGAGACCAGAATTCTTTCAGGTCAGCGGCTACTTGTGTGTGCTGCAGACTGCCTTGTCTGTGCCCACATTGTTAGCATGCCTGGAAAAAAAACTCAGAACTGGATGGAAGGGAAAGAGGAAAACAACTTATCAGAGCAACATGAAAATTCTGCTCCTGGAGGCTTTGCTTGTCTATAGCTCAAGAGGCTGACCCTGTTAGTCCAAATGCTCATTGCTGGATGTCATATCCTCTGCTATAGCCCAATCCACTTGGAACAGAGATAGTGAGAATAGATATAATCGCCTGTTACCCGGCTCTTTCTAGAAATCCATCAGTACTTCAAGTGCACCCATTATCACAGAACTGTGTCCCCACTTGTACTGTCCCCAGTTGGCAGTGCACACAGAAAAGCTAACGGAATGCTAGGAACCATCAGCATTAGGAAAGGGATAGATAATAAGAGAAAATATCATAATGCCAGCATATAAATCCATGGTACACCCACACCTTGAACGCTGCATGCTGTTCTGGTGGACACATCTCAAAAAAAGATAGAATTGAAAAAGGTACAGAGGAGGGCGACAAAAATTATTAAGGGTCTGAAAAGCTTCCCTATGAGGAGCAATTAAAAAGACTGGGAGTTTTTAGTTTGGAAAAGAGGTGACTAAGTGGAGATATGCTAGAGATCTATAAAATAATGACTGGTGTGAAGAAAGTGAATAGGGAATAATACTCCTTCACATAACACAAGAACCAGGAGTCACCCAATGAAATTAATAGGCAGAGGGTTTAAAACCAGCAATAGGAAGTAGTTCTTCATACAATGCACAGCCAACCAGTGGAACTTGTTGCCAGGGGATATGGTGAAGGCCAAAAGTATAACGGGGTTCAAAAAAGAATGAGATAAGTTCCTGGAGGATAGGTCCATCAATGGCTATTATCCAAGATGGTCAGGCATGCAACCCCCATGCTGTGACTGCCAGAAGCTAGGTCTGGATGCTGACTGGTTCATTTGATAATTTACCCAAACGCTCTGACAGGCAAAGTGGTTAGCTAAAATATCCCTCCCAGACAGATGGGAATGTGGCGGTCTCCCTGCCCTAACAGGGACAGTCGACACTGGTATTCCTATAGGTGTGAAAGCCTTCCCTACTCTGAGCAGCCTAGCCCCTGCTGACAAGCTACTGACCAGGATTTCTGCACGGGTGCAGAGTGCCCTTTGGGGTTGTCTACACTTTCCCTTAAATCCTGCTCAGCTGCACCTGGTGGGGACACCCACTCTCGGGAGCCGGTGCTTTTCCTAGTGTAGACAAGGGTCCAGGCAGTGAAAACTTCACCCTGAACACTGTCGCTGGGCAGACGACAGAGCTGTGACAATACACGCATGCGGCTGGCTGCTGCGGAATTTCACAGCTTGACTTGGAGGACTGATCTGGTCTGATGATGACACTGTCCTATGCTGATGTCAAGAATCAGGGTGGTAGCCGTGTTAGTCTGGAATAGCAGAGTTAACAAAGACCTGTGGCACCTTAAAGACTAACTATAAAGTTTTGAAGCATGAGCTTTCGTGGGCTAATACCCACTTCGTCGGATGCCTCCGACGAAGTGGGTATTAGCCCACGAAAGCTCATGCTTCAAAACTTTATAGTTAGTCTTTAAGGTGCCACAGGTCTTTGTTAACTGTCCTATGCTGTCAGTCACGTCAAGGGGACAATGTTAGTTAAACAATATCCCTGCCAGGCCAGCCATGACCGCTCCTCCTCCCTCTCCCCCTCCTCCTCCTGAACACACTCTCCTTTCTGTTCTTCCATAATCAATACATAAGACCTTGAAGCACACCAGCCTATGGCAGGGTCACCTACCAGACTTCAGTGCGAGGTTTCTTAGCCAGTCTACTGCAGATCAGTTATACACCCTGTCATCTCCCCTGACTTAACTGTGTTGCTCCTTGTCATAGTTTGACCTGCAAAGCAAATATAACCTAGTTTAGTGACTAACACCTACAGAAACAGCTTCTGTGCTGGACAACTTTTTCTTTTTTTTCTTGGTTCAACTCTCTTAATTCAGTCACTTGCGTCTGTAGGAGACACTAAAGTAGGGTAATAAATCCCAGTCGGGCTGTCTGGATCTATTGTTGCCCACCTGGCAGACCTTGAGCGGTATTAGCTCTCAAGAGTCTCTTTCTATGCTCAAGGATTCACCTACCTATTAGGAAGGAAAGGCAGTCTGGTAGTTTAATTAGAAGATGCTCTCTGCATCCAATAGCTCAGGGAAGTGATTTTAATAACACTAAAATATCAGAATGAAAACATACAAGGTCATTATTAAGGAGGGATCCTAGCAAAGTGGATGAATTGTTCAGTGTTCTTGATGAACAGGAAGGCTATGAAGATAAACCAAAGCCAGAAGGTCAACTCAAGGCCAATGCACTAGGAAAGTCTCACTTAAGCTCTAACAAACCCTCTATGCAGAGGTAAATTTCACCCTCTTTTAACATTCTGCAATTTAATTATGTTCCCAGATGGGCAAAGCTCTTCGGGTGGTTAGCGGAAGAGCAGAAAGAGGAGACAACGTCAAAGCCAGGAACTCGGGAGTTCTTAGCTCCCTTTCCTGAGATCAGACCAAATACTCATGTCTCTGCCCATCCATTGCTCTTTAAGGGAATACAGTTTCCCTCTAGTCACCTCCCTCTAGAGTAAGATTAGTACTGAGGGTGAAATGTACCGTGGGGAGAGGGGCAGTATGAAGCTTATGAACCCCTGACAAAATTGTGTGTAAATGGGGCTTCAGTGGTGTATAGGTCTTGAGCAAGTGCAGTGCCCAACCTCAGCTAGAAGGCCTAAAACTTGCTCAGTAATTATCCACATTGATATAAGCAGGTCTATAATTGTAAACTTTTCATCAGCATTTTCAAGGCCATCTGGCCATTAGTACACAGACCTTGAAATAAGTCAGACCTTGAAATAAATCACCCAACTCCCTTAATAAACTAACGTCACACTTTCCAAAGTCAGAGGATTTTTTTTTTCTGAATGTTAGGTAACAACACTACCATTCTGTTGGGTTAATATGGGTTTTTTTAGAAAACTCTTGTCTCTTCATGGTCCAATTAATTTAATTTTTGGACATAAAATCACAACCAGGTGTTAAAGAGTCCCATGCAGTTCAATTCATGAGGGCAAATACACTTTGCAGCTTTGCACTCTGTGCTTTTTCAAACAAATCAATGTCTTTGCGAGAGATTTCCAGCCTCTCTAGTGTTTATTCCGTATATTCCACTCAACAGAAAAGACCATGGTAATTCCATCAGTGTCTCAAATGGCTCTGAGAGCACTTATGTGTCATCAGAGCTGCTTTACTCAGCCTATGTCCCCTGGTAAGCAGGAGGTGGCTGTTGTACAGAGAAAACCTGGACAGATGTAGAATTATGGAAGGGGTTGGGGGTTGGGAACTTTTTGAAATTTGGCCCCCAACTATGCACACTGATCTCTTGCAAATCTACCCCTAAGCTCATTTGAAACTGCGGCTGCTTGTTCCTACGGTCACATTGGTTCCACTGTGCAGTCACCTTTAGGAATCTAGTTATACAAGCAATTACTTGCAAACAGATTCTGTTGACTATACGCTGAGTGGGAGGCCATATAAAATGCTTCTAGCAAATCCATTAGATGTTTGTTGAAAGTTGGCTCAGTGGAGTACGCAGAGATATGAGTAAGCAGGATAAGTAACTTCTCTTTAATAAGTAGCTCTGGATTCTACCATGAAGAACAACAGTGACTCCTGCATGGATTTCAAACTGACAAGGCACCCGCCTCCGGTTAACATTTGATAAAAATCCACTCATATGTGTGCCTGATTGGATCTCCTAACTAACATGCTCTAAAAACACATTTAGTCTTTATTCTTCCCAACCACAGTGCCCCTTAATCACATTAATTGTTCCCTGGTATTTTGGAAGACATGAAACACCATGCATGACGAAACCTTCTAAGCCCAAGTCTGCAGGAGCCTTGTGAAAGGGCGAATGAGATAGAGCAGCCTTTGTTTCTTTTACTTGACCACTGGAGAAGTAGTAGAGAGTGCGCGATAGACACCAGGCCCAGCAGTTTGAGGGTAATTAGCACAGATGTGATCAAGATAGTTAATGCACTGGACTAACCTACAGGCTAGGACTTGAAGGTCTTAGAGGGTTTATCAGCTACTCTGCCAGAAAGATTTAGGGATGAATCCCTGGTGCACAGAGCAGCTGTTAACTCTCCTCTTCATCTTGTTGCTCCAGAGGGAACAGCACCACTCACCTTTGCTGGTGTCCTTCACATTTGTGCTGTTTCATCACTATTCCTGCCCAATGCACAACTTCTCTGCAGTCCTCGGGCACATGCACTGGGATTTGTTGGTTGTTCTTTTTTTACTCCAATGTCTCCCCGGTGTATCGGGGCACAGCCTGGTTTCCCCTGCGTATGCAGCACTTCAGCAATCTACAGGCAGGCTTGAAAGGAGGTAACACAAGTGCTCCATGGGGAATTCCATGGGCCGCAGCTCCAGTACAAAGAGCTGAAGAGGACCAATGAAGCTCAGTCTCCCCAAGCAGGCTTTCACGGCTCACAGTGCACTGGATATGAAGGTCAGGGAGACTGGCGGGTGGGGATGAGAAGAAAGGAGGTGCCTCTGAGCTCCCAGGAATGGAGCTTTCCCCAGTTCCATTCATCTTACCTCACATCCTTTAAAGCCCCAAATGTGCCTAAAGCCGGGCTGTGCCAAACCAGTTACTTCCTCCCCCTTCTGAAACAAAAAGTTGTCCCCAACACATTCCAAGAATTTACTGGAAATTTTGCATCTTGCCGTATTATTTTTCCAACAGAGTCTGGGTAGTTAAAGCCCCCCATTACTATCAGGTTTTGTGTTTGGGATAGTTCTGCTATTTGTTCTAGAATTGTCTCCTTTGCCTTTTCCTCCTGACTTGGTGGTTTAGAGTAGAGTCCTACCGTGATATCACCCCCATTTCCCCCCTTTGTATCTTCACCCAGAGACTTCCAACTGGTCTGCTTCTGATCCTTCTGGACTCAGAACAAGTGTATATATATTCTTGGTATATAACGCAACCACGCCCTCTCTTTTTTCCCTGCCTGTCCTTCCGGAACAAGCCAGGCCCCTCTATACTAATATTCCAGTCATGAGATTTATCCCACCAAGTCTCAGTGATGCCAGATAAGTCATAATTTAGCTTATGTACCAATACTTACAATTCTTCCTGTTCATTCCCCGTAATAACAGTAATAAAACCAATGAATCAGTCTTCCTGGCTTCTGTCATTGTCACGTCTGAGAGAAGCACCCACAAGGTCATCTCATTTCACCTCTGAAAGAAATATCGGTCTCCTCTCCACTCTGCATCCTTCCTGCACTCAGTTAGCCAAAGGGACATCAAGTTATGGACCTGCGTCCAGTGTAACTAGAGAAGTAGAAAGCTCACAATCTGAGTCCACAGCGAGAGGCAATGCATGCATTTGAGTTTGCATTGCTCCTCCCATTTTGTCCTTCAGAGTTTCTAATCTCCTAAATAACAGGGAGGAGCTTGTTGCAGCTCTAAGTGAAGCTTCGCGATTCTTCCTGCTTTATGCAATCACAGCTCCTCTGAGGGTTTTTCTCATTACGTGCACGCATGGCAGTGTCTGGATCGCTTGCACCAAATGTCTCTATCACCTCATATCATTTCCATGAATGAATCATTGTGACATTTCTCTTTGAGATGTTAATTGTTTCCTCCCAGCTACTACAAGAATACCTGTAATGTGATGGCAGCCCAGAGCGAGGCAGATCATCAGTACTCACAGCAGGATACCAGTAGCCAGCCCACTTAGGGTGACCAGATGTCCCAATTTTATAGGGACAGTCCTGATATTTGGGGCATGGTCTTATATAGGCGCCTATTACCCCCCACCCCCAGTTTTTCACACCTGCTGTCTGCTCACCCTAAGCCCACCGCTTTACCTTCAGATGAAAATCATTCTGCCTCTAGCACTAACACAAAGTGCTAGAACTAAAGGTGCTGGGGTTGCAGCTACACACCTGGCTTGAAGTGCTTTCCATCATATACAGGGTTAATAGTTTGGTCCAATGGCTCTCAGCACCCCCACTATACGAATTCTACCAGCACCCCGGAACTGACAATGGCAGTGAAAAAAACCCCAGTCAAAAAGCTAGCGGTCCCACATAGCTACATCCTGCTACATCAACAGCCTGACTACAGACGTTTAGCAAGGAGACCGGAAGAGCAAGCATACTAACTTTTGGGGATATGCCAACCAAAATGACCCTGCCAGGTGGGAGAGCTGCATTTCAGGTGTAGTGTGAACACATTTTACTTCCTACATAACCACAATTAACAAGAAGCTTTTCTGACGACGCACAGACGGATACCCCTCAGTAGAGGATGCTGAAAGACGTGATTCACTGTTACCGAACTTCACTGAAACTCATCAAAACTCCCACCTCATAGCTTGCATTTTCAATTCAACACACATAAGCCTAAAATATTTTATAAAAGGCTTACACTTTATTAGCCCAATTTTTAAAACCCTGGTATTTTTTGCATCGGTAATTTGTGAGTGCATTTTAGTCTGTCTAATCTATCTTCTTCTAATGGTGTCCTTCTTGTAATAGCCAACACTAAGTAGCTGCTTTTCACAGTTTCCCATCCTTGTGTGTGGGAAAGATGCAAATCAACTCGCTTCCCAAACTGTCATTTCTTTATTTACTCTCTCATCTACCCTACTATTATTAGTTTTAGGAGACTTATTTTCTTTCTCTTAACTTCTACCAGCTCTGAATATATTCAAAGAATCCTTTCACTGGCCACTGAAATATTTTCTATAGATTTTTAAATTCTTCACCTTAACACCTGGTGTTTTTGTTTTCTATAAACTTTTCCTGCTGACTGCTTATATCCATTTTTTTCTTGTACTATCTACTTGACTATGTTGCCTTTGTCTCATTTATGTTTAACTGACATACATTTTAAATACCAGTCTCTTTTCTTGTTTCTTAGTTGTAACCTATATCTACAATCTTTCTAATCTATCTATGATATTTATTTCAGCTGGTCAGAATTTCCATAATTTCAATATTTCAGTGAAATTTTTCATCATAATGTTAAATTTCCCCCCCAAAATGGCATAATTTTTTCATAAAAATGTCACAAGAAATTCATCTTATGTTATTTTACCAGCTCTAGTTGGTAAATGGGACTTGTATACAAAGGAGTCGTCAACACAGCACTAGGCATCATTCCACTGGCAATGAGGTTTTTGAGTGTTTGAAGAGGAGAAAATTGAATTAGGTATTGCAGTCATGTCAGGGATGCCTACTTTCTTCAGTGTTAACATGGCTTTTGAGAAAGCAAGGATGATCCATCCATTTGATTGGATTCACCCTGGCTGTTAACACATATGAACGTGCAAGTGCTTTTTAGTTTTGTCGAATGATCTGGAGTGAATGTCAGGATCGTAGATGGAATGCCTTGAGCCTGCCAGCACAGACTGCTTCGGTGGCAGGATGCAACAGTTTGAGAATGTAGGAATTAAAGGGTCCCTGTGTGGTTATTTTGGACCATGCTGGGGCGGGCTCAATTAGTCTCCTTAAGGCTGATGAATACAAATGAAGAGATGGGATTTTTTTTTTCCTTCTCCGAGTCCAGATCCAAAGAGACCTAAAATGAAAATCTGATTAGCCCCAAACCAAATTTCCCAGAGTACTTTAGATGATGTTACCTTAGGCTCTTTACATGAAAACAATTTCTTTGGAATAAAGCACAAAAATTAATATCCAAAGTAAATGGATTTTTTTTCTCTTTAATTTATTTCAAAAGCTTCTTTGAGGATTGCTCTGCTTCTTGCTGATTTCTTTGCCAGTCTGTTTGAAGGGAACTTTTGTCTCTGTCTTAATTGGTTTTTCACCATCCACTATTCAGCACTCCCTTAAAAACTTCTTTTCTCTGTTCTAAACCCAAGGACAACAGAGAAGCCAGTTGCGGAGGAAGGGAAACTTTTTGCATCACTTATTTCTACATCAGTATTTAGTCAGCAAATCCCCATCTTTTCACTTACAGTTTCAGCTTCCCAGCTGGCGTTCAAGGCTTATGTTTTCAGTTGGACACCTGAGCCATTTATCAAGCTGCTCTTCAGCTGGAGTGTTCCAAAATAACACCAATCAGCGTAGTAAATTTCCTGTGCACTTATTCCTTCACCGTCTCTCACTCCACAGCAGTGGACATCTCCTAGCCTAATGAGAGAGATCACGTTGCTCCTCCCTAGAAATGGGGTATTATTAACTGCTTTGGTGAACCGTTCACGCAGCATGAATGTCCAGTGTGCCGGCAGGGCTTCAGGGGCAAATCTAAACAGAAATAACTAGCTTGGATAAAATAAGAAGCAATGTTGTGCCTGATCCCCGGTAATGCTGTGGATCCATGAGGTGTCCTTGTCCATAAGAGCTAAGGGTACTGGTGCCATGCAGCACTTAAGGAAAAGATCTATGGAATTGAATAGGGCTGAAATCGAAAGGGGCCCATAGGAATGTAATAGGGTTCTACATTTCTCTAAAATCCTGTAGACCTTAATAGAAGAGGTGATTCTTCTGAGACTTTAGAAAGCACCCTGCATAATTCTACAGCTGGGATGTAAGTCTCTGTTCCTACTGTAGGATGGCTCAAAAGTCCTATAGCAAAGTCATTGCTTTCTGATAAACTCTGGGGAACTTTGCCTTTAGAAGGGAAGCACTCTGCCCCTTGCAGAACGACATGTCTCTGAACAAACCTCTAGCTCAGGAGTTCTCAAACTACTTACTGTTGTGGGCTGCACATGCAGCTCTCTGTGTGTTATGTAGGCCGTGTCCACACAATACATATACTACGTATATGGTCCTGAGGATGCCCTCAGGGTGGCCCTCAGGGGTGCAGCTGTGTGCTGGTAGGGCCACAAGCCACTGCTCTAGCTGAACAAGATGCCTGACCCCTCTTTGCAGGCTTGGAGTCAACTGGATAGAATGTGCCTAGGTTTGTTGTTTTATTCTCCCTTGAAGCTTCCAGTTGGGCCAGAGCCAACCTGCCTGACATTCGCAAAAGCTGCCTTTCTGTGTGAGATTTTGATGCCAAATTTTGCAGCCTCCGAAGTTTGGAAATGGCTGTGAATGGAGGTGTTTATCCAAATGGAAATGAACCGGCCAAATCGCTAAAGGCTCCCTCACTTCGGTGCAAATAACCCAGAAAGGGCCTTTGATGTCATCAGGTGACATGTCTGTCCCTCAGATATTTCTAATGCTCCCAGCATTGCAGTTTGAAGGCCCGAGGTGTGTTGGCTGTTTTAGGAAACCAGAGTGCTGCCATGAACGTAAACGCTGAGTAAGACAGCAGATCTTTCAGTAGGCTGTTCTAACCAAGTTTTCTTCCACATAAGCCATACAAGGATATACTAGATCATAAAGAAGAGCAGATGGGCCTGAGTCTGTAACCGTATTTTACATCTCCTGGTCTGGATAGCTCTTAAGCAGCTCAAGCTTTGCTCTCACAGTCTGTCATATCACCCCGTCTCTTCAACTGAACATAATTTAATTGTTAACTACAGACCATCTGTTACCCTCCGCTTTTCTAACAGAGTCCATGCTCTTTATGGTTTATTAATATTTATTTAGCCTGTTTAAAGCACAATCATGTTATAAGAGACTTGCAATACATCTATGAAGAGTTTAATTCCCTGTACAGCCCCCACACTGCACCCAGTAATTCTTAGTGAGTCAAATGGGATCTTTTAAAAGGCTTTTCTCTTGCAGCTGGTAGATGGCAGATGCGTTAAATTGTGAGGCATGAATAATACATAAAAGGCTTGTTCATACTGAAGACACTATTTCCACATCTGTTTTGACAGTTTGGACATTTTCTCGCACAGTATGAGGTCAATGTCTTTGATTGTTTAGATTATACGTAAATGAGAAATCTCTGATTTGGCTACCAGTTTGCATAAATGTGCTGGTTTTACCTTTCTTAAACTTTCTTCAATGCCCATGCCATTTGCACAGCAGCTTTGAATTACCAAGGATGCCCTTTCCCTAGCTATTTGAGATGAGTCACATGATCTCATTTCCTCTCTGGAACTCTTAATGCAAAAAATCCCCAGGTTAAAAAAAAAATCATTTACTCCCAGAATCCAGTTCATGTTTTTGGCTTAATGCATTTTGGGGAAAGTGCCTGAAAAAAACATTTTGCTCAAACAATTGGACATGGAAAGTGAAAACCCAGTAGGTGTGAACTCAGTTAAAGTGAGATTCGGTTTAGGATCTTGATTTGATATCTCCTCTAATAGGTAGCACCTCAGTCAGGAACTCAGCTCTTCACACTTTCTAAAGGCATCCGTTCTTTACTAGCTCCTAGGGACTGAATTACCAAAATCACTGCTGAGCTCCGGGTTTCCCATCTGAAAACTGACCAGTCTTAATCCTTAGCCCCGAGACCTACGCTGAGACATCATCTGCAGTTTACAAATGTTTATTGTGAATGACACATGTAAAGCTTTTTGCAAGGGAAAAGTGCTGTTTGAAGTGCTCAGCATAAATGTGTGGCTGGCTGCAGATTATTTCAGTCTTTTATAGTACTCAGCAGCTCTCACCAAACTGCTTGGGTAGCTTCCTGCCATTTTCGGGTGATAGAAAGCTGGGGGCACTTAAACAAAACTTGTAAGTAATCCAGTCATCTTCTCATCGAATCTGACTGCACTCCATCTCCAGTTACAAACCAGAGTCCTCGTTTTCAAAGGTGCTGCGCATCAGCAGCCCCCAACGAATTTGGTATGATTGACACTTCTGAAAATCTGGCCAGAAGAATTCAGCAGCTGAGAGACTGGTATAAACTGTTATTTCATCTATTTTTAAGAAGACAGATGACATAATCACAATTGTGTCTTTGGTTATTGCCAGCAAAATTGGTCCAAAGTTTACACAGTCCCATGAGATCCTTTAAAGCGTATTCAGTCTAATTTCAGTCTCAGGACATTCCCCCTGCTCAGTGCCTCCAGCTGAACTGCGAATATGGCCTGGGCAGAGTATATTCTGGTTTGGTTGTGTTGATGGGAGGCTGAAGGCTTTCCAGGCCCTTACTGAGCTGTTATGAACAGCAGCCCTTTGTGTTTTGGTTGGTGTCAATGTCCTCTCATGCACTCTGTGAGAAATAAGTTCAGGGTTTATTTCACCCCACACCGGCTAAACCACGGCAACCTCCCTACAGATTTGAACAGTTTTACCTGGGACTTGAATGTGCAGAACATAAGGCAAATCAGAAGGTTCATTGAATTAATGGGCCCTGAAAGGAATGGACAAGCACACAGAACACTGAATCTGTACAACAATAAATGCAAACAAAGTTGGCCAAGCGCTGCGAGTGAAACTGAAATCACCAGTCATATCAGACAGAGAGCCTCTCAATTGTACTTAAAGTCTGTTTCAAGCTCCGCGTTTCTTATGGCTTGATTTTGAGAGGTGCTCCGTGCCTTCATTTGCACTGACCTTAATGGAACTTGAGAGCAATCAGCACCTCCTAAAGAGTTCTCTGTATCCAACAGGATTGGGCACACGCACGTTCTTGAGCTACAGGCCAGGAGTTGCCTGGCTGAAGATGTGCTTCAGCATCTTGATTGTATTTTACTATGTTTCCTTGAAAAGGATTTCTGTGTTTTGCAACTAATTTAAAGAGAACTTTTAGAGGGAGACTTAAAGTAAGTTCTTGCCTATGGCACATTTAAGCTTTGAACATTTATTTTACTGGAATTCTACCATCTGTTCCAAGACATCAAGTGATGACTGCTTCTGTTGCCTGTTAAACTCTCTCCTATGGATCCCTTATTGTCCTACTTCAGGTGTGTAGCTATCCCAAGTCTATATGGCTATAAACCCAAATGTCGAAGACATCAATGCTGAGCTCAGAGAGACTGCTGCGTAAATCACAGCCTAATTGCCTAATAATTCTGGAGCAGATTCATGAAGATTCATTTAGCACTGTATGTAAAGCCATTTTGCTGTGATGATGCTGGGGGGGGGGGAGGAAATCACCAAGATATGATGCAATATAATCTCAATAGAAATTTGCTTTTTCACAACCTATTCTCTTCCATTTTTAGGGAATCTCCTCTGTATAGAAGCTGTTGCAATGTATTAATTATAGTTATTATGTTTTATTAAGGGGGCAGACAGCTCATTGTGCAACACTCCCCAGTGAACGGGATAAGGCTGGTTTGTACATGGAATGGTGAATTTTTGTTAATTTGCCACTGCAAAATGAGCATTTTCTAAAATCTACAGTTTAGGGCATTTATCAGTAAAGAAAATATATGTTCATTTTCTGCACTGCAGAAAAATGGGAGGGAAAATAGACTTTCTGCTGCTTCCACAGCTGAGTTGAAAGGAAAGATTTGTTGTTGTTGGGGGGTTTTTTTATTGGATTATGCCCACGGCAAACCACAATGTTCTGGATTTAAATCTCAACACACAAGCTCCTCCCTACAATTCAGCTCAGTCTATGATACCTGTCTTTGCACCCTCTGAAAGCCAGAAGAAGTCACTGCTGCCACAGAAGCACTTGCCAAGAAACCCTCACCCAGGCTGTGCCAGAGAGACTGGTTGAGATGATCTCAGATGGATGTTGCCCACTGGACAGTTTTTTATACAAACCAGTCTTAGGCAAGCTCTTTTGAGTCACTTAACCCTAGGCTACAAAGCTAGAAAATGGCAGCTCCCTCAGTGACAGAAGGGGAACAGGCTTGATGGCCCAGTAGGGCGTTCCCAGCTCTAACTGTATATTTCCAGGGAAGCCTCTACAGCAGATATTGCTGCTCTCATACTACATCATTCCTGGGACTGTCCTCTGCATGCACCCTTCAGGACAGGATCGGAATGAGGAGAAGTCCATCTGAACTACCAGGAGAGCTTAACGCAAAGCCGGTACCTGGCCATCTCCTGAACTTTGAACCAGACCCAGACCTGAAGCCAAATTTACCACTGGTCTCTCTCTCTACAATGAAACCCCACACACCCCTCTCAACACCACGCACACATGTGCACATGTTTGTGATAGGAGGAAGCAGCTCCTTATCCTAACACAAACTGTAGCACCAGCTTCCTCCAGAGCTGGCTATTTCTAGAGTTCTGTCCCTGCAAAATCATCTTTTTCCTTGACAATTATCCAGTGTTTATTTCCCTATGTTGCAGCTAATAAGATTCACCTGATATGGCTGTCAAGGTGAGCCAGCAGAATCGCTCTCCCTCGTCCATTCAGACATACACAACCAGATCTCCTGGCAAAGGGTTCATGGAGTCTAAGACTCTCTTGACTATTTACGGCATTCATGACACAAGTGAAAGGAAAGGCCCAGCCCGACGCCCACTGAAGTCAATGGAAAGATTCTCTTCGGAACTATTAGCTAACAAACACAGAGAGACATTCCCTCCCGTCTCTGCATAAAGACTGGTGCTTCCACTAAAACCATTTTTAAAGCATTTTATCTGTAAACAAGTATGAGATCTTGTAATTGACTAGGCTCTGAACCCTTCCCAAGAACTATCAGGTTAAGTATATAGTCACTGTTGTGTGTTTCATTGCTTCAAGAGGCTTTAGTCCTTCCCCCAGCTTTTAAAGATGGAAAATCTGCTCTGTCCGTGGCTAGTCTGGTTCGGAAATGTACCAACCCGCTTTGTGTTTGTCAGCTGGGCATAAGTCATGTACACTCTGTATTTCTTCCTCTGTGTCCCATGAATTTTTATTTCAGTGAGGATGGGAAGGTTAAAGCCTTAACACTCCCACAATGAACACAGAGCAGTTCAAGCAGCTCTCGGCTCCCAAACAGGGGGGAATACTAATTCCTTACATTTATGTCCCTTGTTCTGTAAAGCTGAAATGTGGCTGGTCTTGTTCTCTTTCATTCCCACTTCTGACCCTTGCTACTTCCTACGCCCTTTCCTATGCTGTCACATGTTCCAGAATCAAATTTATACTTGCATGTATAAAGGGCTGGATTCTGTCATCCTGGTTCACACTGAGTAGCACCTGACCCTGTGAGGAGTCCCACTGGTGGAAAACAGGCTCCCCGTTGGAGAGGCCTATGTCTCAGCAGGAGTAAAGGGGAGTAGAATCCAGGTTCATTACTGGGTGTAATGTGTGCACTCCCATTGGAACGCTGAAGTGAAAGAACTGACCTCGTTCCAACTGGCTCACGTGTGATGAGGATGGCCCCTCCATTTCCTGATGAAATAACGCTTGTCCTGGATGTTCAGCTTGTGAGTGCCTCCAGCAAGCTGTGTAATACCTCCAGGCTGTAACTACAAATGAGTTTATTTATCTAATATTTTATTTAACGTCAGCTGAGTGTGAGGACTTTGATAAACTCAATCTGTAAAGCCTACAGTTCTTGCTAAACAGTACAGAGATGGGGCTGTGAGACCCCCAGCTTCACTCTCAAGTTGGCCACTCAAAAGGCTTAGTTAAGGAAGTTTAACATACATGTTTAACTTTCACTTGTGCATTATTTAGCAAGTGGCTTGAATAACTTTCTGCCTGAGGACACCCCACCCACCTCCGTTGTTTTTAAAAAAAAGAAAACTACACATTCTTATACAAACATTTCCATCGCTCTGTGAAGAAGCTGCATCCTCATGACATCAGCCACTCGGAGTCTGCTGTCCCATCCTGCTGTATTACTGAAATACAGTGATCTTGGCTGTATGCTTCTTAAAAGAAGAAGAGGTAAAGGTTAGAGCCAGAGCCCAGTTTCCCTTGGTCCTAATCTGAATGAAACATAATTTTGTTCCTTATTCATTTCCCACCCACCCCTTTAATTCTGGAAGGGTGAAATATCTTATAATCTGGTCGGGGGATGTGCCAGGTATCAGGTATCTGAAGGTGAAAAAAACAGGCAGACAAATCAAAAAGTTTCCTGGTGACTGGTCAACCCTGATGGCTCAGCAGATAAGCAGGGGAGCCTGGTTTGTCAGGATCAAGAACGTAATGGAAGACAAATGAGAGAGAGGCTCAAGACATGTAGTTAGTCTGACTGATTATATGGATCCCCCAAGGTCAAGGGTGTGCCCAGTGAATGTTCACAATCATTGTGATTTAGTTGGGGATTGGTCCTGCTTTGAGCAGGGGGTTTGACTAGATACCTCCTGAGGTCCCTTCCAACCCCAATATTCTATGATTCTATGAATCTCTGCCCTCCTGTGAAAGACTAACAACCTGTAGACCTTTCTGAACTGATGGGTCTTCTGGGGAATTACTAACATTGCCACTTCTTGATGAATAGCCAATTGCAGTCGGCTCAAAACGCCGAAGGAAATGATTTTCCTTCCTAGCACCTCCTTTCATGTTGCTCTGACTCTCCTTTATTCTTTAAATCAAATAGCCCCACACCTGCAGTAAAGTGAGAGCACATTCAAGGGGCTGATAGTTATTCTTGACTGACTGGCCATAAATGTTCTGAAAACTATTACTCTTTAAATGTCAAGGTCTCCTAGTACACACAGCCCATTTCCCTGCCTAAATGCCACCAGCAACACTAGCCAGGCAATCTAGTAATAGCAGCAGGATACAATCCTATATAATAATCGGCTAGGGAAGTTTGTGTGAAGCCGTCATGCGCAGTAGAGACGGCCCAGACGAACGGCATGCTGGGGGTTGTAGTTCGGAGGCACAAAATGGCCACCGCGCGTGCCCGCCTCAGCGATCCTCACTCACATGAAGCTAGAGCACCAAGGAGCAGTTATACATATAAAGTTAGCTGGGCTGTTGGGCACATGATGAGGAGTTGAGCGGGGAGGGAGCTGAGCAGGGGGGAGGGAGCTGAGCGAGGGGGGGGTCGTTGCACGGGGAGGGAGCTGAGCGAAGGGGGGGGTCGTTGCACGGGGAGGGAGCTGAGCGAAGGGGGGGGTCGTTGCACGGGGAGGGAGCTGAGCGAGGGGGGGGGTCGTTGCACGGGGAGGGAGCTGAGCGAGGGGGGGGGTCGTTGCACGGGGAGGGAGCTGAGCGAGGGGGGGGGTCGTTGCACGGGGAGGGAGCTGAGCGAGGGGGGGGTCGTTGCACGGGGAGGGAGCTGAGCGAGGGGGGGGTCGTTGCACGGGGAGGGAGCTGAGCGAGGGGGGGGTCGTTGCACGGGGAGGGAGCTGAGCGAGGGGGGGTCGTTGCACGGGGAGGGAGCTGAGCGAGGGGGGGGTCGTTGCACGGGGAGGGAGCTGAGCGAGGGGGGGGTCGTTGCACGGGGAGGGAGCTGAGCGAGGGGGGGTCGTTGCACGGGGAGGGAGCTGAGCGAGGGGGGGGTCGTTGCACGGGGAGGGAGCTGAGCGAGGGGGGGTCGTTGCACGGGGAGGGAGCTGAGCGAGGGGGGGTCGTTGCACGGGGAGGGAGCTGAGCGAGGGGGGGGTCGTTGCACGGGGAGGGAGCTGAGCGAGGGGGGGGGTCGTTGCACGGGGAGGGAGCTGAGCGAGGGGGGGGGTCGTTGCACGGGGAGGGAGCTGAGCGAGGGGGGGGGTCGTTGCACGGGGAGGGAGCTGAGCGAGGGGGGGGTCGTTGCACGGGGAGGGAGCTGAGCGAGGGGGGGGGTCGTTGCACGGGGAGGGAGCTGAGCGAGGGGGGGGGTCGTTGCACGGGGAGGGAGCTGAGCGAGGGGGGGGGTCGTTGCACGGGGAGGGAGCTGAGCGAGGGGGGGGGTCGTTGCACGGGGAGGGAGCTGAGCGAGGGGGGGTCGTTGCACGGGGAGGGAGCTGAGCGGGGGGGGGTCGTTGCACGGGGAGGGAGCTGAGCGAGGGGGGGGGTCGTTGCACGGGGAGGGAGCTGAGCGAGGGGGGGGGTCGTTGCACGGGGAGGGAGCTGAGCGAGGGGGGGGGTCGTTGCACGGGGAGGGAGCTGAGCGAGGGGGGGGTCGTTGCACGGGGAGGGAGCTGAGCGAGGGGGGGGTCGTTGCACGGGGAGGGAGCTGGGCGAGGGGGGGGGTCGTTGCACGGGGAGGGGGCTGGGCGAGGGGGGGCCTTGGAGGGGGAGGGGGCTGGGTGAGGGGGGGGGCCTTGGAGGGGGAGGGGGCTGGGCGAGGGGGGGCCTTGGAGGGGGGAGGGGGCTGGGCGAGGGGGGGGGCCGCGAGCCCTTACGGTTGGCCCGTGTACACGGGCTTTTACACTAGTGATACAATAAAAGAAACCCCGCTTCTTTTTCTGGCTGTCTCTAAATCAGAATTCAAGTGATGCTCCTTTCCGTTGATGGACTGAATTATCTCAGCCGTGTAGGACAAGGTACCTCTGACTTGTCCGGAGACAAGGCCATTGGGAAGAGAGCATCAATTTCCTCCGTCATGTAGTGAGTAACAATATTTTGACCTATTTTCTGAAGTGTAAACTTCAGCAAGCAGCATTTTCTGTGCTCAGCTCAACCACAGCCCTTGTGCATAATTAATGTCGCTCTCCAGGTTCCAAGCCAGCCCCGGTGAGTGCCATTGGGGGAAAGTTCAGTTACAATTCATCCTAAAAATAGACTAGCCCAAATTCAAGGAGAAAATGCTGAAGCACAAAGCACTAAGCCATCAGTTTTTCATCAGCCGGAGCCCAAACTACTCATTGGTAATACTCTAGCTGCTGGTTGTGAATAATGTGATTACACAGGCTACATTTTCATACCTGATTGCCTAAAGGTAGGCTCCTAAATCCAAATTTAAGCATGTAAATAGAAAGCAGCCTTTCTTCCAGAGGTGCTGAGCTCGGAAGCTAATGGAGCTGCAGGTGCCCTGCACCTCTGAAAATCAGACCACTTTTTAATTTAGGTGCCTAAATACAGTAGTGGAGCGTCTGATGTTAACACAACAACAACAAACAACAAAGCAAAGCAGGTCAGCGAGTCTCAGAGCCTGGGTCCCATGATTCAGGGTTCATGCTGCAGAGCTGAAAACAGAGCAGCCCCCTTGCTGGGTTTCAGAGCCCAAACTTGTACTGATGGCAGATGGAAACACAGCCTGCTTTCCCATGGCAATACTTCATCTGTTCTTTTGTCTCTGCTCTCCCGCAGCAGAGAAGGAAAAGCCCAATTTGCAAATGCCTGGACTCTGAGCATCTGAACAAGCTGACTCTCTGAGTGAGTCCCTCCTTGGGTATCTTAGCACTCAGACCTGTGAGAGAAGAGCAGGCTAATGTCAGGAGTAGATCCCCAGAGGTTTAACTTTCCTCTCAAGGCTAGCCTACTTCTTCCAGTCTGGTTCTTCAGACATCCTCACAGCCTCCTGTACAGACTCGCAGTCCTAATCATCAGAAAAGAACACTGGAGGCAGAGAGAGGGGTGGGCGAGCCATAGTCTCTCCTGTTCCCCAGGCACCTTTATTTCTCTCCCTTAGACAATGGCAGCCAAGTACAGCACAGCTGCGTGTCTGGATAGCTATTGTGCACAGGTAAGCATCTCATTAAGCGCCCGTGAGCCTCGCAAAGCAACCACAGAGTAGCAGTGGGATCTGTGTTGGCACCTTATGTGCACTGTCCAAACACGTCTGCCATGTTGTTCTCTCCCTCCTCCTCCTTTCGGTGGTACTCCAGCTGCAGTCTGAGACTCATGGGGAGAGTTATGCTGTCTACATTTTCTGCCTTACTGAGCTGCTCATTCTCAGTGCCACCTTACACCATCCGGAGCACCTGAGTTTGAGCCCCATGAACAAAAAACCACCCCCGGCTTTCATTTCCGAGTGCATTGGTTTAGAACCCTTTGCTTCAACAGTGAATGAAGAATCGCATCCTGTCTCCACAAAGAGACACGACTGATCATAGACTAGAGTGAATGGAAAACAGTATCTCACACACACTCTATCCCCAATGCATGACTCGGTGTGTATATGGAACAGAGCAGATCAGAGTACAAACATTAAGTGAGAAAGGCAGCGAATGTAAAGCAAAACTCCCGGACAGACAACATCTAGACAAGATCACCTTGAAAGTAAACTCTTCTACAAGGAAACCTAAGCGATGATACATTAGTAGACACATGAGCTTGTCTGCAGCAGCATGCTGAACCCTGTGAGTGACAGCTGGCATGGGGCATCTCTCAGACAGAGGGACTTCAGACTATAACTCAACTAGGAGGATTTCCCCTGAGAAAACTAGTCCAGGCTCCAGTCCTTCCCGAACGTTGGGAAGATGCCGTGCACTGACCCAGCCATAAGGCACAGGGCTGGCCCATTTCAGGCCTTCTAGGCTTCCCTACTCTTCCTACTAGCAGAGCCTAGCTTGGTTCCCTATTCAAAGATATGAAGGCTGACAAGAGCATCTTGGGTCCAGGCTCCCTGCACTGTGGCAGGAGAATCAGCGCTGGTTTTTACAACGGCCCCTAGAGTTCAATCTCAAAACAGTTCACAAGGAGCCAGGACAATTGATCCCATGTGGTTTCAGGAACGAAGGGGCCTGTGACGAAAGCCATACTATGGAAGAAATTTAAATATATAGTCTCCTTACTACTGAAAATCAGCGAGATTGCAAGCTCATTGGGGCAGGGAGGGTCACATATTATGGGTCTGTACAGCCGGCACAACGGGGCCCCATCTGGTTTTGAGGTCTTTAGTGCAATATACATCTTTAAAGTTCCTTAATCAATGATTAATTGAATGAAGATTCCATTCCCAGATCTCTAGGGCTTGACAGGCCTGGATTTATCCTCACCACACCCCTGTGAAGTGGGCAAGTATTAATACCCCCCTTTTAACAAAGCAGGAAGCTGAGGCAGAGAGAGGCGAAGTGACTTGCTCAAGGTCACGCAGGAAGTCAGGGGAAGAACCCTGATCTCCTGAATCCCACTCAGGTGCCTTAGCCATGAGCCTGGGAAGCAGCCTGGAAGAGGAGCACTTGGACCAGGAAACAAGGAAGGACATAGAAGGCGGGTTCAGGGGTCAAGGACTATTTCAGATATACCAGAGTCCATGGAGTCTCTCTTTAACGTGTCTGCTTTCTCAGATCTGCATAGAATAATAGCTGTGGTGCTCATTTTGGCAGGACATTCCTGCAATACGATTGTCCCACGGGGCATGTTTAGCAGGCCCTTGGCTGAACGCTTATGGCCCATTGCCATAAAAATGAGCACACTCCAACTTGCCTATGAAGTAATGTCTGTGATGCAAGGCTGCCAAGTAACAGGAAGAACTGAAATGATTCTGGTGCTGCAGTGACTGTCCTGGGGCGTTTGACATTCTTTTCCTAAAGGCTAAATAAAAAAGATGTACTCCTTAGTACAGTGGGATGCAAGCACATAATTAAGGTATTCAAGCAACAGTACAAGAACGATGCTTTTTACGAATGTAAAAAAAAAATAATGAAGCTTGTAATGCGGATTTTTCCAAGGGAACTATCTGAATTGTATTGAATTGGCATTCCTAGACGCTTTCAATTTCAGAGGGGAGTCTTCTTGAAGAAAGAGTACAAGGTGTTCTCAGCTGTCATTAATACTAGATTAAGATATTTGGAGCCGGGGGGGGGGGAGGGGGAGCGCTACAAAAGCCTGCGGCAAGATTTTTTACCACATTTAATACGATTGAACAAAGAGGGGGAAAGCAAAAACTAACCCGCACTGATGTTTAAAATAAAAATTTAAAAAACACACTAAATTACACATTTTTATTGCACCTGAAAGGGGGGAGAGATGGTTCCCATTGATTCAAAGGAGCTTCTTCATTGGTCCACAGACCTGTAGCTGGCCTTCTGGACATGGGTGACTCTCTCCCCAGGGAAAGAACCACACTCACTGCTTTGCTTAGATTAATCAGTGTAGATACAGTAACCGGAGTCTGGACATGATAATCCCAAGAATCTTACATTAAGATCTAGCCGGGTGCAGTTAACATTCAGTTGGTAAACAGAAATGGCTGGTGAGACATGTGCTTCCTTAATAAACAGCAGACAATGCCAATGCACCCAGAAAACCTGGGTTCACGTTCACTGGTAGTGTAATGGCCACCCGGGTGTATGGGTTTACAGTCCAAGCTTCTCTTCCAGCAGCCAGCTAAGAGGAAACAATGCAGCCTGCTCTCACCCAGGTTAGAACACATGCTCTGGGTTGTGCCTCGTCTCCATGCTGTGCTTGCCTCTGCCTGCTATGGGCTCTAGTCCAGGATAACATGATCTCTTTGGGATTTAGCAGTGGGGAATGTGTGATTGCTGAGCCGTGTCTTTTCATCTCCAACAGGAGGAGGGGACTCAACGACTCCACCCACACTGTTTGGCTTTACCTGCTCATTAGTGCTGTACAAGTGCTAGAAGATTGTTACCCGTTGAACAAATGATGGTGTTTTAACTCTAGAAATAGGGTTCCCTTAGATACAGAAGGGGCATTGTCATTGCTTGATTTGAAATACATCCCGCTATATTGTGCTGTTCTCTCTGTTTTCTTTTACATTTCAAACCATCCTGCCTACTTAAGACACAGGAGGTAATACTGTGCTGTGACTAATGTAAAAAACTATTAATGTAATTTGGGACTAATTATACAGCCTCATTAATATCCTTCTACCATGCCATTATAATGTACCCCCCCCCCCCAAAAGACTTGAAACAATTTCATAATAACACATCAGGGTTTTAAAATCATTTTAAAATGTTTTTCTTCTGTGTCTTGTGGCTCTTTTTTAAAAGATTGTCAGCTCTTCTTTGCTATGCTCCATGGTGTCTTATTGTGGTGGGCGTGATGGGGCTGCTTTAAAGGAAAATGTTCTCTTCTGTTTCTCATTTCATTTACCCAGATCTCTAACAAAACCCCACAAATGACTTTGCTGCTCTGTCCTGTATTATTAGTAGAATGATCACAGCACCTAGACCAGAGCCCCATTCTGTCACGTTCACATGCTTGATAAGAATGAAGCATCCCGCTGTTCGTGTTCTCTGTGCTACACTTAAGTATCTTCTTCAGGAGAAGCTCTATTGGCTCTTTCAATGGACTTTCCGATTAAAATGATAGGTGTTTTGCTCTGTGCAGTATCAATAAAAACGTAAATACACACTGCTGGAAAGGCAGCAGAACCAAAAGAATGTTTAGCTCTTGCTCAGTGGATTGAACTTGTGTATATATATATCTCTTATTATATCCTGAATGGAATAATAATCAATCGTCTAAATGAAGCTGCCCAGTTTCTTGATTAAGTCTTATTGCTATTGTTTCATAAAAGACATTTCAGAATCCAGGCCTCTCCTCACTGAACCGTAGTTTGCCCTCATTGTTATTCTGAAGTTGAAAGTTAGGTGCTTGGCTTATTATTTCATTACATCATCACTTCCTCTTACACCTATAACCATATGCAGGGTTTCAGAATCTGCGTTACTCATCATATCCAGTGTAATATATAATAACAGTAATCCTGTACAATCCTGCCAACATGGAATGACTCCCATGGGCAAGGAGAATAGAATTCAGCTTTAAATTATTTCCACAATACTCGTGTCCATAAAATTGATATAATAGTTTCACTTTGCTGGAGAAAAAATTCCATAAAAAATTATCATGCTGAATCTTTCTTGCTCAGATAAATACACCCATCAATGACCATGTTTGGGTGGGGGAAATGAAATTTTGGGTAGATTATAATCCATTCCAAAATACACTGCACTACCACCCTCTAGGCCATAATCTCATTTACAGCCGTGTAAATCAGACTGATCTCCAATGACAGGAATCACTCCAGCCACTGAGAGCAAGGCATGTATGCTGAGAGCTGGTGAACCATTTGCAATGAATAATGTTTGTCACCATACCCCCTTCCTTGCTTATCGAACGGTGGAGGAACCAAACCTGATTTCCACAGAAAGCGCTCAGCATTCCAAAGCAATCGCTGGATAATTCTCAGATTAGGGGTTGTCAATCAACTGTTCAGGTTGGCTACTCACTGTTGGTCACCTAGGTCAAGAGCTATTGTTCCTGCTTCCTGACTGAATGATGCACCAGGAGTGAATAATATAGGTCGAAATTCATCCCTGTTCACAGGGACAGCACAGGGCCTAGATACACTTCAGACCCTATAACCACAGCTGCTATAATTCGTGTAACTTTCCAGATCTGCAAACTTTTCATGAATACTTGGTGGTTGTCCTAATACTGTCAGATCATGACCTCATGAACCACAGTGAAGTGAACTTGGGGGAAAAAAAGAAGAGAATATTTTCACCAATAAAAGCACCATCTCTGGTTAAGAGCTACCAAACGAAGCATGCAGAATGGTGCCACATTTAACACTGGAATGTGATATTTTGTTTGGGTTTTTTGGCTCTTGTGATTAATTAGAAAGTCACTTTGAAGTCTGTCCTTTCCTAAGGCTAAACATAACTACTGAAATTTACAATCCCTTACCTGTTGGAGGTCTCTCGCTATATTTGCCCTGAAAATAAAAGCTTAAAAAAAAATTAGGAAACTAAAGAACTGGTACTGTGTCTGCATTCCAGATGCAACCTGACTTGGGGCCCCCAGTGAAATGAAGGCATTGGATTGACACTCACGAGTTCTGGGTTCTGTTCCCGGCTCTGACACAGACTCAATGTATGCCCTTGGGCAAATCATTTAATCTCCCTGGGGCTCAGTTCAGCACCATTAGAAGTGCAAGTGCTTTGTACATGCAATTTGAGTGTTTAGTTTTTAGCAGCTCTAGTAATCGGCACACCTGGATCTACAAATTGGGTTGGAAATAAGAAAAAAGGTAGGATATTTCCCGAGATTTTCTGGACCGTCTGGTATTGGTTGAAATCTTGGGGATCTGCCAGGATTTGGACTGAAACCAGCATGTGCCTGAATGTGAAAATTAAAAACTGAACTGAACTTTTGGAAACCTCGGAAAATAAGGTCCTATCCTGACTTTGGTCTTCAGTGAAAGTTCGTGGGTCTGCTCATTTAATCCAAATTGGTTCATCTATCCACAACAGCAATCTCTTTAAATATGCACATAATCAACATTAATTATGAAAGTGCAATTCCAGGTTAAGACATCACAGGAAAGTAATCCTGCTTATTGGTGTATGTTTCCCTAAATGGATAAATAAATGCTCAGGAGTGGTGTATCTTAGTCCTAGTGGCAGAAGTTGAAGCAGAAGTTGTATGGCGATCCATACCTCCCCCCTCCATTTAGATTGATTAATTGACCTTTAAAAAATGTACCCAGCAAATAAATTACCTAATAAAATAAATTATCCCATACGCCAGCGTGCTTAAAATACACAGTAACTTGAGAGAGGACTAATGAAGCATTGAAAGCATTGAAGAAATGACTAATGAAGCAAATAAACCTAATCCTATATAATAATCGGCTAGAGAAGTGTGTGTGAAGCCGTCATGCGCAGTAGAGATGGCCCAGACGAACGGCATGCTGGGAGGTGTAGTTTGGCAGCACAACATGGCTGTCGCGCGTGTGCTGCCGAGAGGGAAGCAGGGTCTGGATCAGAGACTCGGGAGCGCGGGCAGGAGGGTGGCTGGGCGCAGGAGGCGCAGGCAGGGGGCCCTTGGAGTGTGGGGGAAGGGGGCTGAGTGAGCGGGGGGGCCCTTGGAGTGGGGGGGAGGGAGGGCTGAGCGAGTGGAGGGGGGCCCTTGGAGTGGGGGAGAGGGAGGGCTGAGCGAGTGGAGGGGGGCCCTTGGAGTGGGGGGGAGGGAGGGCTGAGCGAGTGGAGGGGGGGCCCTTGGAGTGGGGGGGAGGGAGGGCTGAGCGAGTGGAGGGGGGCCCTTGGAGTGGGGGGGAGGGGGCTGAGTGAGCGGGGGGGCCTTGGAGTGGGGGGAAGGGGGGGCTGAGCGAGTGGAGGGGGGACCCCTGGAGTGGGGAGGGGGGAGAGAGCTGAGCGAGTGGGGGGGCTGTGAGCCGTTATTGTTGGCCCGTGTACACGGACTTTTAGACTAGTAAAGAATGATTGATTAGTCATTTGGAAGAACTACAGAATGTATGAGAGAGACCACTCAAGCTGCATCAGTGGAGGAACTCAGAAGAGCAAAGACAAAACTCAGCTAGGCAAAGAAGAAATGTACAACGGTGATTCAAGAGAGCGAAGACAGCATGATGTGACTCGCACTCCGACCTCTCCCTAAGCATGGGCAAAGAAATCCCTCCTGCAGGAATCTGCTCTTTAAAACTCAGGAAAGCACCAATTCTCCACCATTCCTCGCTGGAGGAAAGGGCCCACCCAAAACTGAGAGATGGACTTAGAGAGAAAGGCCAGTTTTATGGTTAATGCCTTGAATTGGCATTTGGGAGAGCTGTGTTCAGCTACCTCTTGGTCAAGTTTTCTCTAGTAACAGGATCCTCTGCCATCCAGTGAGGCAAGTCATGTGGTTGACAGAAAGAATAATAAGAATTTTGATTATTATTATTACTCTATACATAATTACCCAGCAGTGTACATGTACAAAGCAAGTACAACCATGAGCTAGTCAAAACTCAGTGAACAATGCAGCCTATCTCTGTCAGTGCTGACTCTCTGCACCTAATCTGATAGTGAATCTCAAGGATTCTCCAAGTTCACATTTTCAGAGGCAGTACGCTCCGACCTTCGCTGGATTGCAAACGTTCTACATCATCAGGTGCAGTCAGTCATGAACTGGAAACTGAAAAGAGATTGAATTCTCCACAAGCTGATGGCCGTGTGAGAGGCTAACAAGTGGAACAAGTACACTAAGGTCAGAGTTTTTCAGCTCCAGTGACTTCCTGCAGGTTTTGCTGCTGTTGTAATTTATTTACTTAGGGAAGCTCAGCTTTTCGTGCAGCATCCGTTTTCTTAGTGACGTTCCTGCTTTACACCCAATTTTCCACTTGGGGAGACTAAGGCATGAGTGGGTCTGATCACTTTCTCAGAGTCCCACACTGAGTCAACGGCTCTTCTGCTAGATTGTTCAAAGAGCGTCGGGAAGTCAGAATGTGTGAGAGGGATGGCGAGGGCCCGCTTTGCCCAAACAAGACACAAAGCAGCTTCTTCCCCTCTAGCAGCACTTGTACTTTTTGTTTGATATTCTCGTCTTTTTCAGGGCAGCTCCTCTCTTTCCTATGGCTTTGTGAAATGTGCAAGGCCGACTACATGACGCTCTTCCTAGTCCTGGATATTTCTCCCATATGAATTCACCTGAGCCCACACAAGGTGCTTTTGTAAGTGCACATTCAGAGTAATTTTGTTTCAACTGTTTCAGGGGCAAGTCCATTCAGAATGATCCATTTAACCATCCACTTCAACTCTGTAAGTGCCTCTTAACTCTGCATGCCCTCTCCTCTCCATACACATGTACACTACTCTTTATCCATCTGTGATAGCTAATGCAATTGTCTTTCGATGAAGACACTTTGAATCAAAGATTTGAGCTACAAAACAATCAATTTTTAAAGGGCAAAATATCCATGTTTAGGGACTCACCCTGACAGGTCCTTAAAATACCCAAGAGAAGCTGAGCTCTCTCAAAGGCCAGTGATATCAGTAATGAGCAGTCCCAGAAATCAGTGGGATTACAGGCTCCAGGTTTAGACCTGGTAAAGGCAGAGCAGGAGGGATCCTTACACAGAGCACTAGGGAATCCAGCAAACCTGCAGATCTCATCAGGATTACAGGGAGTGTGTTTAATTCACATGGAGCCAGGGCACAACTCAGGCGGCTCCACTGGTAAAATACAACTATTCAAAATTCAATCATAGTCTTTAAATGCACTTCGGAGCAGTGCCGCGCTGCACTCTAAGTTGCATGCTGGAAGTGTGGTTTTATCCATCCAATCCGCAATGAATATTGCATTTTTCCTTCCTGGTCATTTCTAGCAATGCTTCTGACCTTATCCGTGTTTCCCCTTTTGGTTCAGTTAGCAACGCTGCTGTGTTCAGGAGCTCAAGTTCGTCTTGGCGTCTGAAGGGAAACTAGTGTGTTTCTCTGGACGTGCTACCCCAGGTGTAACATTTGCCTCACCAAAAACCCCACAAATCATTCCGCTCATTTCAGCCCAAGCTGTCACTCCACGCACAGGCCTGAGGCTAAATGAGCAAAGAACCTTTCTTGGAGGGAAGCCCAGGAAGCCCATCTCACCCTACATCAAAAGGCACTTTCCAGTTCGTCCCTTTTCAGAAACAGAAGCTTTCAGACTTGGGTGGTGTGTTGGCAGACAGCACACGTAATCAGTGCATAGATCATGTCCCATTCTTTCAATCTCCTGTGCGGAGGGAAGCTCAGGTAGAAACGGTTTGACTTCAATTTATAAGAGTACTTTACTCCTTGTGAAAAGCGCCAGCTGAGTGTGACTGGGATGGGTGGGCGGAGCCACCAATGCAACAGAAGGCCCGCCCCTCAAGCATGGGAGGGGCCACAAGCACTGAGTGAACAAGCAGGACCGGAGCTCAGGTCGTAGAGTCCAAACAAAGGGACAGTGAGATGGAGACCAAGGCCTCGGTTTATTCACGACACTGCACGGGCAGTGACAGGGTACACTTCTTCCCCAGAGTCCTGTGAACGAACCCTCGCTCTCCCCGGGAAGGGTCAGCCTAGAGCTGAAGGGTTAACTCCTGAGTCTTGGCTCTGTGCACTGACAAGACCATCCTCCCTCTCTGATCACTGGTAGGGCTAGTCCAACCGTTAACTAGAAACCACACCACGAACGGTTTTGTGTCACATTTCCAATTCCCCGTGACACCCGGCTCCTCTTTCCATCCTTTTGCAAGAAAATGCTTTGAAGTTTTAAAGCAGCCAGCAGGTTTGGCTATTTTAAAACATGGGCCAAATTTTCAACCAGCCTTAACTGGTGTTCCATTTTTGCAGCCACAAAAAATGTGCACCATTTTGCAGCTGTAGTTTATGTCACCTGGACTATTAGGTCCTTGAATGAACCTTCAGATGAAAGGCTTATACATCTAAAGGTCTAATCTGTAATGGGTTGCTGTGTATCTGAAGTGATGGGGTGCCCAGAATCTCCCCAGATCAGGCCTTTGGTGACTTAATTTGTGCCACTACTAGTCTTGATTATTGTTATTTTTATTTATACAGTGGTCAAAAAACAGGTGCTTTGGACAGTGCCTGAAAATCTAGCCCTATATCTGTAAGGACTGCATAAAAGTGAATAACTGCAGCATTCCAGAGAGAATTGTATTTTTATAGACATCTCTTTTGCTCAGTGAATTTTATGATTATCTATGCCCACAACATCATGGCATACAATGCATTTCAATGCTGCATTAGACAACACAGCTGGTTTCACTCTGAAAGCGGCATTTCCTGTTACATGAAATCATATGCTTGCACTTGAAAAAATGCAGTAGCAAAAATCCATTGCTGAAGATTTGTGTGGGAACTGAATGCTGTTAGCACATAGCTCAGGTTCACTAAGCAAATTATTATTCTTTTGGAACAACTAAGGCTAAATAAAGGTTAAATGAATCCAGCCATTCGGAATTGCTATTGCTACTTTAATTTGTAGTTTACAAGAATTTGGTAAATTAAAAATGGGAAAAGAAATCCCTTCCCATCCTGCACTCATCTCCTCAGGGGAAGAGTAATTTCATACTTGAGTTTTAGCATCCATAACGCCCTTATCTCTCTGAAAAACTATTCCTCCATTTTTATGAGTTTCTTGGTAAGACCGGGGGGACTGAGTGATTGTGCTGTATTCTCCTTTCTCCTCTGAGTTCAGTGTGAGCGGATATTGTTCCCTAGGTGGGAAATAAAGGTGGAAGTGTCCACGTTTAATTTACTGCTTGCAATAACCAGGGTTTTATCAACATTCCATCAACAAATTATATTTATTGTCAGCTTCTTATTGCCTAGAGCTGTGGCCATGAAAAACCTGGTTCAATGAAAACATAATCATGTCCCCTATTGACTGAACCTGCTGATGCCCCAAATGTTGGTAAGGCTGCAGGTGTTAGATCTTATTGTGAATGAAGGGTTGGTAATTTAATTGCTGTTGCCAGGGCCTGGCACTAAGTGGGCTACTGCTATTTCTTCCTCTACTACAGCTGGACTAGATATCCCTCTGTTTGTTTTCCAGATGCAATTCAGCTTCACAACCCAAAACACAAGGCAAGGCTCTCACACCTTTAGAGAAGAGCATGAGGAATTGCTCAAGGCGGCAGACTAATGCAGCCAGGTGTATTTACTGTCATTGAAAGGCTGGGAGCCAGCTCCTAGGAACTCACTGAGCTGTGCATTGCATAAGGTGTGGGGAGAAGGACAGCAAGTCTCCTCTAAGCTCCTTTCCACTCTCACAATCCTGGGGACGGCTGGGGGGCCACTGCAGCAGCAGTTCATGAAACTGAAGGAACCAGTTTGCAGCAGGCATTCCATGCTGACAAAGTCAGAAGCAAAATCCGCCTTGCAGGTAGGGTGACCAGATATCCCGATTTTATAGGGACAGTCCCAATTTTGGGGTCTTTTTCTTATATAGGCTCCTATTACCCTCCACCCCCTGTTCAGATTTTTCACATTTGCTGTCTGGTCACCCTTCTTGCAGCAGGATGAGGCTGTCACCATGGCTTGTCCCCTGTCCCCTCCCTTCACATCCCAAATCACCCTGCTGCTTGGGAGGTGACAGGCTTGTCCCCTGTCACCCTCCCTTCACATCCCCATCACCCAGCAGGGATGGGGAATGAGCAGCTTTTTGGTAAATGGAGAGTTTTGAATTGCAAGCCATAAGGGTGGTGGGGAAGGAAAACCAGCGTTTTTCTCTTCCAAGAATGGGTGTTTCAGAGCAGGGTCATGGGCCCCCTTCCTGATGAGATCCATGACTTCTCATCTCTGATGCCTCGTTTAATACCTGTCCAAGTCCCATCCAGGAGTAGAACTCACCAAGGGTGGAGGGTTGTGAGGGCCACGCCTACCACAGTGCAGCCTGGGGATAGCCTTGAAGGAGCAGGAGTGGACATTTGGAATGTGAGGTCCCCTGTGGATAACCAGGTATCTGGAGAAATCCTGGTGATCTCCAGCCACACAGGACAGCAGAGAGTTGGGCATTTCCCAAGGGGTCGCGGTCTGCCTCGGTACGCTCATCTCGGCCATTAGCATCAAAGAGTGTTCTCTCTGTTGTAGGAGCTGGGCTACACTAACCATCGGCATCCGCAGCACTGTGCCTTGAGGAGGGTTTGCTGGTGGGCAGTAGGCCTGACACTGTGCAGTAGAGACAAGGCCAGTGAGTGTTACAGACGTGGCGGTGCTGCCAGCCTGAGCTGGGATATGAGGAGGTGAGTCCTGGCGAGGGAAGAGTGAAAGGGGTGATATGAACCCAGGAGAAGGAGGAGCAATGATCCCACAGCCAATGTGGCTGGGCACCCCCTTGCTGAAGGACACTAGTGACGTGAGATCACTCTGTTTAGCCCCAGGACTTTTGTGGGGTATCTTAAGATCTGGGGCTCTGCAGTTGGCCATTATCATAGACAGTCTTACACCTGGAAACCCTGCAGGGCACCCAGGTGGGCAAGATGGGGATCACTCAGCAAGGTTGTGACAGAGCCCTGTGTGTAAGGTGGTTAAAAGTGGAGCTGGGCTCAGTCTCACCTGTGACTGGTCAGCCATTTCCCAGCTGAGACAGAGCAAGAGATTATAAAAGGCAGCAAGTCTCTCTCAGTGGGAGAGGAAGTGGGGGTGGGTTCATGCAAGCTGTGGAGCAGAGGGAAGCAGTGCAGGGGAAAAGATCTCTAGGCTTTGCAGCTTGCTTTGCTCAGGGCCTGGCTTGTTTTGTCTTTGAATAAGAAACTGAGGAAAGGGGCATCCAGAGTCTGGGTGAGGCAGTGGCCATTTCAGGGCTGCAGAAAGGAGCCAGCAGCCTATGAGGGGAATTTAATCACTCAGTGGCTAGGGATGTAAAATTGACCCTCTAGGTAACTTAAACCTTTCCAAGTCCTCTCCTTTCTTTCCCACTTTGATTTGCTGTGTGATGAGCAGCTGGAGTTTGACTCCAGGAGAAGTAAATAATATGACTCTGACCGCAGAGCGGTTTGCAGCTTTCTGGGGGAGGTAGAAATTAGGGAAAGCACCTGACATAAAAGCACTAGAGGGGGAGTGAGCTGCTTCATTACAAGCAATACAGCTCTGTTTTGCATCACATCTTTCATGCAAATGGTGTCCCAGAATAACATAGAGGGGTGGTGAAGCCTCTGAAGACTGAGTGGTGTTGGGAAGAATGAACTCTTTTATTTAAGAGTATTAGTGATGCCTAGACCCTGATAGCCAACAGAAATAAAGACATTTGCTGATGAAGCAAGAGCAAAATGTATCTCGTGCATTCAGCATGTCACTGAGAGTTCTGTCTGTGTTGAAAGGAGAATTGCACTCCTCAATGATTATCTGTATCTTATCATCACTATCCTTCCATAAAACACCCCGATATCACAATCAAAAGGCATCAGCCCATTGTTCTGCCACAGGCAATGCTGCATTGATCCTTCACCAGCAACCACAATCACTCAACAAACTGCAGTTCACCTGTAAGGGTGTGGTGGGGGAAGTGGGGATTTTGTCAGGTCATTGCCAATACTGAAAGTGTAACGGTTGACATTAGAATGATCCATGGCAAAGATATTGAATTGTATCCGAATGACCAATATGTTTCTCCTTCCAGTCAAGTGGACTGAGCAGCGGGGTAGCTGCCCTACTCTAATATAATGGATGAATCTGTATTCACATATTTATTAAATGGTTATTAGTGTCGTGCAAAATAAAGTGGTATCAAAGTATTCATTTATAATCCCGACTAGACTGCTGGATTTCAGAACTGAATTGCAATTGTGTAAACATGCAGATATGCTTTACAATCGAAATAGGATGCACTCATATAATTAGTTCATCCATAATTGTATAATTTAAAAATCATATGGAGTTTGTACTCATTTGTCAAAATCACATCTTCCATTTGTTGATTTTTTTTTCCAATTTAAAACAATAGAAACTCCACAGTTATTTTAAGCAAATTAGGTTTCTGCTCAAAGCTTAATTTCCATTTTAAAATATGTCCTTGCAGAAACTGCTGTAGATATGGGCATTTTTAGTAAAATCAGTGTATGCTGGTTGAACTATTTTAATGGCATTATTACTATTTATTACTGCTGTGACATTTATAACAATAGATAGTGTTTGGGTAATACAACATGATGATGAAAAACTATGTTTATGCACAACTTTTGTCTCTCAAATGTCAAAAAGTACCCTTCATGCTCAATGAATTTGAAATGGATTTGATTTTTTTCCATGTCAGTTAAGATCATTGCACAGTTTTCCTTTTTATCATGTTAAAAAACATGCTAAGCAAACAGCTTAGCTTACTTCCCCTGACAAGTTCAAAATGGAGGTGGTGTCAGCTAGGTAAAGCAGTGACAGTGTTTGTCATTCACACCTGAACAGAACTGCATGAGATGAACTAAAAGCCAATAAACAGTTGTGCATTAATGAGTCACCAGTGCCTTGAAGAACGCATGGATGAGATGTTGCTGTAACACTTCTCCCCCACCCACCCCCGCCTAGCACATTTGACTACATCATGGCTTTGTAGCAAGAGGCTGCCAAAGTCCTATCACATCGTCTTTCCCCCCCCCCCCCCTATTTCAAGAGGCTGCCAAAGTCCTATCACATCATCTTTTTTTTTCCCCTATTTCAAGCTACTCTGATCTTCAAAACTACAAGTTGGCTAGCCCATGAGATGTGCAGGATGTGTTTGTCCATTTGTTGGAGGCATGGTCACTCAAAATCTGACAGCCTGCCTATTGTTGGAGAGCTCCCTTCCCATATACATAAGAGAGCAGCCTACACGGGATCCAGAGCAGGTAGCCTCTCTTAGTAATAGAACGGGCATGACCCATTGGCAATGAGAAACATTCTTCTGGAGAAATCAGAATTCTTGGCTGAAATGCAACATACAAAATACACAACAATGCCAGGAACAGTTCCCTACGCTAAATGGATGGTGATGCTGGGACCATGAAAGAAGAGCCTGTCTATCCACAGCAATTACTGTACTTAAGGATTTAGTCCTAATTCAGCCACAGTAAACCTAAATTTCACTTGGCTGAAGAAAACCCCATCCCTTAACATGAGGGCTGGCTGGAAAACAACCATTGCAAATCATGCAAAAAAACCCTGAAGGGTTTGAAATTTGATTTTTTAACGATGCAGAACATAAACAAAACCTTTTGATGAAAATGAGAGAGGGAGACAACAAGAGACGGACCCATCCCATAATAGTCTAGTGGCTAGGGCACCCTGTGAACTGGGCTTCTTGTGGCGGTGGAGAACCGGAGTCGACGGGAGAGTGCGTGGGGATCACAAGGCTCACTAGACTAGACACGATAAATCAACCCCTGATAGATCGATCGCTACTGGCCGATCCGCGGGTAGTGTAGACATACTCTCTGAGTGTCACTTCTAGGGATGTCACTGCTTGCATTACACAGTGGATTGCATGCACAAAGCTCATTTTTTACAGCCCTGACCAGTCAAGTTCTGAGATGAAATAGCTGAGTTTTGCTCTTCTTTTTGCAGTGATTTTTAAAGTGTCCTCAACAGAGAGAAATGGGCAGGTCAGCCGCAGTCTCTGGGCAG
Source organism: Sternotherus odoratus (assembly GCA_032164245.1). NCBI lineage: Eukaryota > Metazoa > Chordata > Testudines > Kinosternidae > Sternotherus > Sternotherus odoratus. The sequence goes on from JAVMKO010000018.1 coordinate 2,445,931, forward strand.
GTTAGCAGGTGTTGATGGACAAGCTTCGGCAGCACAGTTTGTCATAAATTGTCAGTTGCATATGTGCCCCCCGCTGGGTGAAATATTCATGCTGCTCAGTATCCAATGTTTCCCTCTTCTTAAACTAGTGCAACAGTCTTTAGTCTGGGCCTGTGAGGTGGAACCAGAAGTCCTGCATTTCCGTTTAGCTCTTTTTATCACCAGTAATGATCTGGTCCTTTGGGCCTGTGCAGAGGTGACCTGCACCTCCACAGAAACCCTCTCTGGTGCAGCAGCAATTATTGGGCAGTTGCAAAGTGCTACCCTTTTCTTTTGTTCTGTGCGGGTAAGAAATTGCCTGTCAGGAAGCGTACACAAGTGGGCGTCGTTTAAACCCCAGATTGTCCCTCCGGTGGCAGCTTGTTATAGAAGCAGAGAATCTGTGTCTCCTGGGCCGGAGAATTCTGCAGTCTACATGTTCATTCGCCTAGAATGTCTTCAAGAAAAGGCTTCTAATTATGTGAAATGAGACCCTGAGTTAAGTGAGCTGCTCAATCTTCAGCACACAATCCCTGAGCGAGGTCAAGATAAGAATAGACGCGCTCTATTTTATACAGGTTTGCCCAGCGTGGCAGTACTTTCTATCTCATGTTTCTGTCTGCCTAACTCCTCCCAGTTCCAGCAAGGAAATGTCATTTTTATGATTAATTGGTTCTGTTCCTCAGTGAAGGCTGTCAGGAGTGGTTTCCTGGGATGTCATCATTACTTGTACATGACAGTGAATAGTATTCCTGAGAAACTGATGGTTAAATATCTCCTAAGCAACCTGGGGTCTAATCAACATCACAAATCTTCACTGGAAATTCCATTCCCTCCCTTTAATTCCTTCCCTCCTCCTCTCCAAACATTCTTGAGTTTTGCATTTGGAGGGCAGAATCTTCCTGAGGATTTGAGCCCATATTTTACAGCCTATAATTTTTCACAGGGATGGTCACTAACCTTCCTTCTCAGCTTCCCTCTTCTGTCTCTCTAATGTTGGTTGAGATGACATCACCTGAATAGGACAAGAAGGTGGCTCTGAAGTGACTACAGATATGAACATTTTCATTTGAAGATGTTTCAGTCCTGGTGCTGATGATCTTGTCTATTTAATTTCCCCCACCTCCTAGTCATAATGACTGGAAGATTAGTTAGAGGTGAAGAGAATATTAAAACTTTAATAAAGCCGTCAAAATCTGACGCAGAAGCCACGTCTGGGCTCTAATCTCTTCCTTACATTATGTTTGAGGATCATTTATAGTTTGATCAAAACTTCTAGATCTGCAGAGCCTCAGGAGCTATAAAATCCAGGTGTGATGTCAGCATCAGTCGCTCCAAAACAGGGACGCTGTGCTATGAGTGAACGAAACACCAATCAAAGGGAAATGGCCGTTTATATGGCAAAGGCAAAAGTCAAGCGAACACTTTGCACCTGTGGAACTTTATTTCTTTAAAACTACTTTTCAGTCTTATGCTGCGTCTGTAAGAGGCACAACAGAAAACTTGAAGCTCAGGGGAGACTGGGAAGGGTGAGTTAATGACACTTTTATGTCCTCTCACTTCAGGGCAGTTTTGGGAGCTCAAGGGCCCCGGCACAAGTTAGGTGAATGACAACTGTCCTCAGCTGTCTGCAAGCGGCTGCACTGCCCGAATCCCCATGGGGCTGTGTGCTGCAGTCTTGCCCACTCTTAATACCCCTCCTGCCCCAAACCTGCACTCAGCATGTCCTGCCAGCAACCTCCTGCAGTGCCTGTGCCGGGAGAATTCTTCCCCAGCCAGCTACGGACCATTTCTGGTCCCTTTAAGGTACCACCCTACAGGGCTGGACCAGTGTGAAGAACCCCTCCCTGGTCTCTTCCTTTATTATTGTTCCTCAATCCAAAAGAAGGAGGGGAGGGACCCGTCACCCATTGCTGGAATCTTTTAAAACTAGGCGGGAAAAAACACTCAGAGATCACCTATACAGAGAACAGTCCTCCACTGGAGAAGTGCCCTAATAGATCTCTTCCATCTCCATAATCCGTATCATCCCAACAAACCCCTTCATGGATTTCCAAATCTTGGAAGACTTCACGGCTCATTCCTTTCTTGCAGCCAACCATAATATCAGCTCTTTGTAGCTTGGACATGGTCACATTCACAGAGTGGGATCTCTCTAAAAAGGATCTTTTTTCAGCCTAGAAAGTCACAGAGTTTAAGCCCAGAAGGGGTCACCAAATCATCTAGTCTGACCTCCTGTCTCTCACAGGTCACCCACACACCACGCCCAACAACCAGAATTAGATCAAAGTTCTCTCTTGATTCCCATGGCTCAATTAGATGGGAGCTTTTATTCTTTTCAGGGTTGCCCCTGCCACCAAAAAGGTTTCACTGGAAGGTGGCCTTAGTGGGAGGCAAGAGGTCATAGAGAAAAAATTTCTGAACTCAAATCCAGAACTTGTCCACAAAACCTTGTCTAATGGATGATCTCTGAAATCAACCCATTGTACTAATCACCAAAGGGAAAAAACAAAATCAAAGACATGGAAAAAAAAACCAAAGAGGTCCCTGCTCTGCTGAAAGGATCCCCATTCTGTCTAGCCAGGGCTCCTTAAATATTAGGGATTTTTAAAAAGTTAGTAGTAGACACAAATAGTAAATTTCCGGATTGTTCCCCAGAACCAGAGTCCTCATTAGTGATTATTTTTTTTTGCCATCTTCCCAATTGCTGTGTCACATGATATATGTGGTTAATAAAAGTGAAAGGGGAGTTAGCATTCATTATCTGAGGCAGTGCTGTTGTTAACTCACAACATCATTGTCTGCACCCATCAATATTTTCAAGGGCACAGAGAGATTTCAAAGGCCAGATTGCGCATGTTCTTCTGGGCGCTTTTAAAGGAAACGGTTGACTTAACACTTCTTCACTTGCAGCAGTTTGCAGCTAATCTCTGAGTACCAGCAGCATTTAGCTAGGTCAGGGGTTCATTTAATAAGGCACGTTCCATTCCCTCCCCCGCACTCCCAGTATTTATTTAAGGATCTATTTAAATCAGCAAAGTATAAAAATAAAATTATAACCACTTCATGCTTCAGAGCAGTATTTTGATCACCTTGGTGGTCAAAGAGAAACTTCCCTCCACCTGCAGCATTTCAGAGCCAGCTAGTTGCCTGTAAGTGTAGGGGCTCATCTTCTGAGGGTGGGCAATGTCGGGGCAGGGTACCAGACTGGAAGGGTCAGTGATCAACCTGAGTGGGGGGTGAGGCAAATCCACTATTCCAGCAAGAAGGGGAAAGGCCACCTCAGGAAAAGGGAAATGTCATGAAATAACCAAACACCAGTTCTAAATCAAAAACCACCAGAGGCTATGGGAGCACAAACAGGATTCTTCTGCTTGCCACACTCAACCTGAAATGAAAACACCACTGTCACTAGGTTTGATATTCCCATGCACACATCCTCCTCCTAAATAAGGCAGCTGTGGGCACATGCACCCACTCATGAACACATTGCTTTAGATTCCTTGTTAACCTCCTGTTTTCATCCTGCCCATCCACGTAAAAAAAAACCACCTATAAAATTCACTAAGATAGTCAAGCTGCTTGGGGCACCATGCTGCTTTGGCTCTAGGGTCTCCGATGGCACAGTCCACTGGAGCATCTGACATCTGAGCACTGTCTCTTTTGACTGTAAACATTGTCATTCGCACACTTCAGTCAACACGTGGCCCAGTGAATGACCAAAAAGAATGGACACATTGGTTAGTCACAGGGAGTATGAGGTCCCAGTCATTGCTAACGGATGGACATACCTGCCTTGGAGAGCTCAAGACAGATAAAGAGTGGAAGAAAGGAAGTACCATCCTCATCTTACAAATGGGAAACTGAGGCATAAAGAGATTAAGTGAGCTGCCCAAGGTTACCCACACAAGATCAGACCATCCTTACTAAATTACATGAAGATAGACAGGATGGAGTGGTGGATCTAGGAGCCATCAGTATAAAGATGACTCATCTCATGGAATTTTCCTGCCTCCTTTCTCCAACCCTGTTTTCCCCAGGGATTAATCAGGCCCAAAGTACCTTCTTCTGTACCTTTTGCTATTGATATATATTCACAGACATATGTTTTGTCTAATTTAACCCATGTGATTATCACAGAAGTAAAAGATACCCGACATTTGTGTATAATGCAAAATAGTGCCTCCAAAGACTCATCATAGATCCTGGCAACCTGCTCTTCTGTTTTCATTTGGCTAACAAGTGAATGATATTTTTCCATCCATCCAAAATTCCCAGCCACTTTTCTATTTAAGAGCAAGAAGTAGGTAAATCCAGTAGATCATGCTGGACCTTCTCTTAGAAGAATTAACTAACCAGAGGAGTGATATTTAGGTTATAATATAAAATGATATTTGCAAAGCTGCAGTTCAAACAATGAAGATTAATTTATGGCCACAGGGAGAAATCTGAAACAAAATAGAAACTTTTGGGTTTGGGTCTTACTGGTGAATATATTAAAATTGATTCAGGGCCCCTCCAAAAAACAAAAACGCACCCTCCAAAAAAATCTCCTTGAGTTAATTGGTTTGAGAACACAGCTCCATGAGAGCTCCAGCAGTTACATTGTGGCATTGATTTACCAAGAGTGCTACACAAATAATTCAGCAGATCTTTTGTTTTTCCAACAAAGAAAATTTAGATTTGGAACCAAACACACAAGGGAATTGCAATTAACACCCAAAGTTACACATTTTATGGTCTTTAGCCAGCATGGTTACAGTAAATCTCTCTGCGCTGAAGGCCACATGCAAACCTTGGGAAAACACAACAAAGGGTTTTACCCGTAAATGTTTTTAAATATTTACATGCAATAGGTTTTGTATGTTACTGTAGCATCCATTAATAAAGAGGAAGGAGCTTATACCACAGTGGAATCTCTGGGTTGTGAGTTACAGGGTACTGTGATATCTTGAAAGCTTTCTGAAAAATTTATGGACTAACATCCTATTTACACTGCAGGAAATCACATCATCCCCTTCCTTCAGTTAGAGAGATGGCAGAAATGGAATGGATTGTTATTTATTGGGGGAAGCCATCTGTAATCTCAGGGTCATCTTCTCTGTTGTAATCTAGAAGGAGGACAAAGGACTTGTCCCCATGTTACTGGTACTGTGCACTTCTTCCACCTGAAGAGGACCAGACATTTGCTAGTAGAAACTGTCAAAGGAGTTCCAAGCACTGATCAGAGAGGGCAACTGTCTTCCCGCATGGGGGATATTCTCAACCCTCTGCTGGTCTGGGGGGGGGGGGGGCTGAATTCCTAATTCTAACTCAGATCCCCACCAGCCAGGGTCAATGCTGAATTGAAATAGAAACTTAGCTCTTCTGAATGATGCTGCTATCAAACAATCAATGTGTCCTGGGATGGACAATTATTCATCAAGAATAAAATGGGTACTTAACGATCCATGTCCACTTATAGCACTGCAACCAGGACAAAAGAATCAAGTACTTCTCTAACGCTGGGCAAGCCTCAGAAAGGTGAACCTCGGATAAAGCATCCATCATGCTTTATCGTACCATCATGTTTTCAGTGCTCTAAATATTATTGGGGAGGGGGATCTTAGCCACTGCTTCCCAGTTTGCAGAGGCATTTGTCTGGGGTGTGCTCTCTGGGAGGCGGTATGCTCGTCGGTTGGAGTCATTTCTGCATCTCTTCAGAAGCCGTGTGACTGACCTGTCTGTGCCGGGGGTGCCGGCGGTTTTCCCGGTTTGTCTGTCGGCCTAGGCTGCTGGGATTTCAGGTTTTATCACATCCGACAGTGACCTGCAAGCACTTCGCACCCGTTTACAGCTATGTGAACAGGCATCTTCTGTCTACATTACCTGGGCGAGGAGCAATTCAATCTTACTGGGCTCTTGGTAGTTTAGTGGACCCCCTCGTTGCCCCCAACAATTGCAATGTGGCGTCTCTGGAGTTCAGGCGTTGGGGGTCGCTTTCGGAGCTGAACAATACGGGTTAAGGAACTGGGAGGGGGCTGAAGAGAAAGTGTAGAAAAGAGGCAAGTCCCTTCCTGGCCTCAATGTCGTGGCAACAGCTATTTTGTCTGAACCCAACCCCACTCCCACTCCCAGGCCTTTTGGATTGCAGATGAGATCCTTGTGCAGATTCCAGGCCAGTTGCTGTCCTGGAAAGGTTTGGTGAATGTTCCGTTCGCAGCCATGACCAAGAAGCAGCTCTTGAGCACGTGTGTCCCTAAGCATTATACCTCCCTCTCTGGTCTGCCTGGTACAGCCTCTGGCCCTGGGTGACTCTGTGTCCCCGGCTTGGCGGATGTTGTGCAAACCAACTCGTGCTAAATGCTCCGGTGACCTGCTGCATTGTAGCAATCAATCATTTTTTTACACCACGTTACCGCTGTGGTGTCTGAGCGGCATCCCTCCTACTCCTCCCCAGCCATCCTTTTAACAGAACAATGTGAGAAACCAAACAATTCTCTGGCAGGGCAGAGACATGTCCACTGAATTCAAGATGCCACATCTCTAAGTACTTGAAATTCTGAACTGTACGTTCAAATCGCCTTTCCTAATTAATCTCCATATCCCCGTTTCTGCAGCGCCGCGATGTTCCGGGCCGCTGATTAATCATTGCCGCACTTTTAAAATTGAAATGCGTGCAAATTAAACAATAGTTCAAAACCAACATTGGGGGCATCGACTCAAAGTATTGAAGAAATGTCTGCACAGCACAATAAATCCTAATTCCAGCCCATCACAGCTTTATTACTGGAGAAGCCGGCTGGTCAAACCGGCTGCAGCCATGCTGCTGACCCTTCTGTCTGCTGTAAAGTGGCCTCAGGACAACCGGTGGCATGCAAGGAGGGAGGCCACGATCCAGACTGAAGACGTGGCAGAGGACGGGGCTCAGCAGAATCAATGATCATCCGCTTTCAAAGAGAGTGACTGCTAGCCCCTTTCTCTCTTGCAGCCTGGTACGTCACAATGGAGAGAGAACTGCATGTAAGACGTTCCTTTCCGCCATCTGAAGAGGAAGCACACATGCTCATCTGGGGCCTGTGAATGCCGGTCCTTAAGCCCGAAAGTGGTGCTGAGCTGTGAGATGCCCCCGACACCGCAGGAGATAAGCATGCTGCCTCTGGAGCATTGTCAGGACCAGTGTCACAGAGAGCGCAAGCACCAGACCCTTATTCCCCGCATGGGACAGTGTGCCATAGAGCATCACACAGGCTCCTGCTTTATTTTCACTGCACAATCAGACCGTTTCCTTGTGCATCCCCTGCACGGTTCACTGCACGGCTCCCCTGAGGATGCTGACTGGGGGCTGCTTTCTGGGCTGAAATCAGCAAACTCAGAAGGGGGAAGAAGTCCAAATCAATGAGCCAGATCCCTCTCTCAGTCACAGCGATGTCAAATCAGATCCCATGGAGCTACTCTGGATTTATGCCAGAATAACCAAGACCAGACTTTGGTCCAATATCTCAAAATAATGTCCAATAGTTTTACCTCATCCCAAAGGTCAAGGGAGTGTAGAGTCCAGACAGCCCAAACCAAGCTTATTTCAGCCCGCTGAGCAGAGATGGACAGCCCTTCTTTTAGGTTCGACACTGGACAAGTGACCCCCTCAGAACCTCAGTTTACCCATCAGTAAAATGGACAATATGATACCTCAGATAGGGTGGGGGAGAGACTGGACTGATATTTGTGAAAGGCTTTGTATGGGAGGCCCTATATATGGGCAAAGAATTACATGCTAATATTGTTTTTGCTGATACAAATTTTGTGTGGGTGGTTTTTTGTTTTTTTTTTTTGGTTGAAAGCCTGAGGTTGTAAAGTAATAAATATTAAATTAAAGGAAGCTAGCTGAGTCTCCTGACCAATAGGAACAGAGATAATTGATACTTTGTGTATCTCTGACATTAAAAAATGGTTACCTTAACCTAGAGAGCATTGGCCAAATTAAAAGGGTGGTTTATACAAGCTGAGGAATTATACTGGGGACAAAAGAATCCATATGGCTTCTCTGTTTTCCTTCTTGCACCTGCATGCTCTCCCCTTGAGCACTGCAGATCTTCTTGCCCAGAAAATGTCACTTACATGTTATGAACAAACTAACGCAAAATTTATCTGAATTTAATTTGTGGTTTCGGAAGTCAGCTTTTCCGTATGTGCCTACAAATACCTCCTGTCTGTTCTACCCATGCTCCTGCTAAACAGACCGCTCTGTTTTTTGTAAGTGCATTCCATCTGAAAGGTTAATTATTTATTAAGCATAATGGAGTTTAATCTAAACAATTACTTAAGATAGTATTAATCTTAAAACCATTTAACTCTGTGTCAGCACAGAAGTAGCTTGTTAATTTAGGCTTTGTTCCAAATCCCCAGAGATCTTGGTTTCTTCATCTCTAAAGATGGATGGAGCACACGGGAAAAAAAAGAAAAGAGGACATATTTCTACAACAATTAGCAAAATTACTCAGACTTTTGTCAATGCTCTTCTAAAAAGAGGGTTAGCTGCAAAGCTGTGACTGTACATACCTGCCCAAGACATCTGTACAGTCCCTGCGACCGTTATAGCTGAACTCCTCACAGTCTGTAATGGGTACGTCCTCATAATACTCCTGTGAGTATTATCCCCAAGGGGCAACTGGGGCACAGAGAGACTTTGTGACTTGCCCAAGATCACAGAAGGTATCTGTGGTTGAGCAGGAAGTTGAACTCAGGCAAGCATCCACTGCACTGGACCATCCATCCTCTCTCAGGGTGAATTCAACCCCAGAGCTGAAGGCCCCAAAACCCATGAACCACTCCAGTTCTCAGAATGGCTTCTTGTGCAGGAGTGAATGTCACCCACAAGAAGAGGCTGACAGTAGGTTCCTGAAATTCACCCTGCCTGGACCTGAAGTCAATCCAGTTGATGTATTGGATTCAGCGGCCTGTGTAAAATTGGCTTGTGGCTTCAGTCCTAATCACCTCCCTCAAGCGCCCCACACTTTGCATGGTGTCCTCCTGACATCCCGCTTCCCGGATACTTCCCTGGTCAAGGGCCCCTGGTATGTGGCTGCTTTGATCAGGGAGCTTCCGTTCCACTGCTTCACTCCTTTGGGTCAAGAGAAAGGGTCAAGAAGGAGGATGAATTACCCTATTAGATTGACAGCCCTTTGTGGCCAGGTCTAGCTTTTTGTTCTATGTGTACAGCACCTCGCACAGTGGGGTACTAATCCCTGATGAGGGTTTCTACACATTATCACAAAAGAGATCATGTACCTAACTAGTTCAGCTTTAGTGCCTGGTGTTATATGTTATAAGTCCTGGGGGGGTTGCACAATTGACTCAAACAAGAAAAAACACCTCATTTCAGTGACTGGGCAGGTGCAATAAGGAGGATTGTCCACGGCATTCTCCCTTGGGGAATTCCAGGTGCATTTTAACAACCAACAATCCTGATCCTCCACTGGAAGCTACTAGCCCAGCCCCCATGATGTATGTAAAGGCCCACTGATGTCAGGGATCTGTGGTAGGAGATAGCAGTGCAGGTATGGGGCTGTTGTCTAGGAGCAGGAATTAAATTAAAGGTCTTAAATAAAGATTTCCCTTGGATTTTATACAGCAACTTCTTTTGAACTAAAACCTTTACTGAATAGAACTATATTTCACCATGCTGGGCTGGAGAACATTCTTGTGTTCAATGGTAATGAGTGCCTTAATAGGATGCCATTCGATTGCTTTCAGAAAAGGCCACAATTTCCATAATGCTCTTACTTTTATGTATTTGTTAATTTTAAAATCCTAACTCTGCCTTCCTAATTACATCTTCTTTGGGTAACTGCAACGGAATTGATATTTAAAATCTTTTTACGCTGTTTATCTTTTTTGCATTTCTATCAAGAGGGAAAATAAAAATTAGCCAAGTATCAGGGGGGTCGTCGTGTTAGTGGATCCACAAAAACAACAAGGAGTTCAGGGGCACCTTAAAGACTAACACATTTATATGGGGATAAGTAAAAAACCCACTTCTTCAGATGCATGGAGTGAGAATTACAGATACAGGCATAAATATATATTGGCACATGAAGAGAAGGGAGTTATCTTACAAGTGGAGAAGCAGTGTTAAAGCCCAATTTAGTCAGGGTGGATGTAGTCCACTCCCAATAATTGAAATAATTAAAAAAATGATCTAGTCAAGGTCCAGGTTCTCAATGCTGCAATGTTTAGGTTGCCAAAGAATAACAGGCGGCGGCGGGGGGGGGGGGTTGTATTTGACAGAGAAGGTGTCAAAACTGTATTGGAATTTTTTAATCATAAAAACATTTCTATAGGCTTTCAGTTTTGTAAAAAAATTTATTTTTTCAGGACCTAAAGTTAGGGCCAAATTTGCCACAACAGCGTTTTTGTTAAACCTATAACTGAACATCTCAAATAATCACATAAGATAACTAAGGATGGGCAAAGCTCAAAAGGATCAGAGGATCAGTTTAGCTAAACATCAACCTCCTAGCCCAGGGGTTCTCAGACTGGAGGTCGGGACCCCTCAGGGAGTCTCAAGGTTATTACATGGGGGGTCACGAGCTGCCAGCCTCCACCCCAAGCCCCGCATCGCCTCCAGCATTTATAATGGTGTTAAATATATATAAAGTGTTTTTAATTTATAAGGGGAGGTCACACTCAGAGGCTTGCTATGTGAAGAGAGTCACCAGTAAAAAAAGTTGGAGAACCTCTGTCCTAGATGTTCCTCTTAACTGTTTTGATCTAGAAGATGAGCTGGAAATCTTAGCTTTTCCATCAAATTTCCATACTCCCTGACCCCGGGTCAATCAGCACTAGAAACACCACGATATTCCAGTCTTTCCTTTTCTGAGCAATTGAACATTAAAAGAAATATAATGCTTTTTTTAAAAAAGTCAAAGGATTGTTCCAATCTGGGTTGAGGTTTGGGAGAAGTTTTCCATTGACTCCTACTTTAACCAAATGGATCCTCTACAGTAGCCTAAATTTTCAAAAGCATCTAGCAACCCTGGGATTTTTCAGAGGTGTTGAACACCCCTCAATTCCATCTGAAGTCAGTAGAAGCATCAGGTACTCACCTGCTCAGATAATCAGTCCCAAACTGAGTAACCAGTATTTTGGGGAAATGAGGCAAACGTGGTAATTTCAGGAAAATTGGTCCTTGTGGTGATTATTGCAAGAACAACGCACATGCTCCTACATGGAGACCACCTGTAAATGTCCTGAGATGTAATCCTGAAATATGAGATTGACCTTTTCTTTGTTCTCTAATTTGACTCTGCCTATTTCTCTTCTCTTTTGTAGCGTCTCTGGGCGCTAGAGAGAAAGAGACTGACTAGCCAGCAAGAAAAGTACAGACTGCTTAAAAAGATGAAAGTGGCTGTGCATACTAACATGCCTCATGGACTGCGCCATGCATTACAATTCTACCAGCTTGTTCATGCGATTAACACTGTAACTTGGACAGAAAAGCCAAGCACTGGAATTTGTGCTATGAGGATTGCAAGGCAAATGGGAAATGCTATCGCTGCGTAATCTTCCTCCTATTCCAGGCCAGTGAGAGGGCCACCTAAACTGGCTAGGGAATAGCTACTTGTCTTTCCAAGTTAGAGTGCTGTGGCCGTAATGAGGAAGGATCCATCCGGCCTGATTGACAAGGGGCTGGACAAACAGGGGACGTGGTTTCCCTGACTTCCTGCTGCCAACCGGACTTCCCATTGGAGGAGAGGAATGTCACTCCAGAGCAGGGACAGAGTATTGGCTCCAGGCCGATCAGCTGGCACCAGGGCAGAGCTAAAAGGAGAACACACATGCTGAGGCCTTAGCACATGTTGCTGTGGTCGTTGGGAGGAGCAGGCCAAGGCAGGGCCCACAGCCAGAGTAAGGTGACCAGCCCAGAGAGCAGGCTCAGGGCGCAATCTAGACTCAGCAAAGGAGCCTGACCAGCACACTGACCATGAGGACAGATGCCAGGCAAAAGACCAGAGACTTGGGCCCTGTCTGGTGCACACAGATTGGGATCCATTTAATCGATGCCAGGGTGCTACACTGCACATGAGCCTAAGATTTTCCATACCAGATTAAACCAGTGGCCCATCACATCCATTGTTCCATTCTCAGTCGTAAGCAATACTTGATGTAAAGTAAATAACAATAATAGGCTGCACAGTAATACTTCCTGAGCCCCACCATCTTCCTCACGCTTCTGCTGGATCCCACGAATCTCATATCACCAGCCAAGGCATTTTTAAAATATCTCCCCTATAGCTGGAACGGGATCATTTGAACATTCCTGAGATCCAGAAAAGTCACAGTCTAGACCAGGGGTCTCAAACATGCGGCCGCCAAGCTTCCTGTCGTCCCCCCCCCCCCCCATAGCAGTTTGCGGGAGGGAGGGGCCAGAAGCAGAGGCTTCTCTGCTGCCTGGCTGGGCCGCGCGTGTTTCTAGCTCTGGACTTCCTATATTGCTCTTGCTTTGTTTGCCAAACAGCTGTTGGTGGTGCCTAGTGCTTTCCAGGAGGGAATGGGGAGCTGCGTGCTCAGAGGAGGAGGTGGGGCAGGGGTGGGACCTCTTGGAAGGGGTGGAGTGGGAGCGAAGCCAGGGCAGCAAGGGCAGGGTGTGTGTCAGTGGTCCGGCCCTCGGGCCAGTGCACTAGTCCTCATGCGGCCCTCATGGTCATTTGAGTTTGAGACCCCTGGTCTAGACTCTCAGGCAGTGTTGAAAAGAATACATTTGAAAAGGTCAGGAGAGCACTTTGCAGTGTGTGAAAGATGCTAGGTCCCAATAAATGTCTTTGCTCAGATTAAAAGTCTATAATTTTGTTCTCCTAACTTTGTTTTCTATTTCCTGCAGGTTGATACAAAATCAGTCACCCGTCTGTTTGCTCCAGCATGTGAGAAATGCTCTTTGTCCTACTTTTCTTTTACTGCCAATCCAAAGTTTCTTCTCCTATAAAATAATGATGTTTGCTTAAAAACATAAATGAGAAATAAGATATAAACCAAATGTATCCAATGGTTAGAAAATATTGTTAACTTCTTGACCCTGAAGAAGAATTATGGCCGCTTTGGGAACCATTAGGGAGAGAAGAAATGTTTGGAACTGCAGCTGAGGCAAATGGTAATGAAGATTTATGGAGGATCACTGATGACATGAGTTTATTTAGGATCCTATGAACAGCTCCTGAGAGAGAGAGACAGGTATCAAAGCGCTGCTAGATGGCATGTCAGCACAAGAGGGATGACACATTTCCCTCTGGAAACTCGAATGTCTGAGCAAAGTGATGACCAAACTTTTCAAACAATGGCACCCTGACATCCGAACACGAAAAGTCCAATCAAAACCATTAGAACACTTTATACTTGCACCTCCCAACGGGCTTTACAGGGGAGCCTCGGAGCCTCCCCATTTTGCAATGGGCTGACTTGGGTAAACAGAGAAGTTCAGGCTCTGCCCAGAGCCAGATGTTATCTCCCCAGTCTTGTCTGTCTGCATGACCATGGCCAGGGAGATTTCACCGATAACTGCTCAGTGCACTCAGCCCGCTCTGATTTGCATTGGAAGAAAGGGAACTGGTTCAGGGGAAAACTTTCTGTTCTTTTCATTTAAAAATAAACCGTGGTGGTGAAAACCATTATTGCAAAAGAATAACAATAGAGTGAAAGTGAGAGAGAGCATAGGGGGAAACAGAAGTCAACAAGCCTCATTCCCTCACATTTCATTGTGCTAAATGATTCAAAACTGCCCTACAGTTTGGAGAGCAGAGCCCAGGCCCTGTAAACTGCTCTGTGTGGGCAGCATCCACACGGCGCCCCAGCAACTTCCATTAACCAGCTTTTGACCTGGTATCTGGGTGAAATTCCAGCTCAGATCATCACATTCAATGCCATGCTGCTTTCCTCTCTCTCTCTCACATCCTCTGCAGCAGCAATACATTTAGATAGTCACCATTTAAAAATAGGTATATTCACTAAAATAGGTCCTCAAAAGACTGATCATATTGAATGTCAGAAAGGTATTAGGATTCTTAACAATCATGATGCAAACTACATTAGACTGGCTGATTTAAAATAATCCATGTTGGATTCTGAAAAATTATTAAAGGGTAACCTGATAGCAAAACATGACCTGAAAAACATTGTGCATTTATAACGCACCTTGCATCCAGAAGGATCCCAAAGCATAATGCCTAGTAAAAAGCCCATTGAAGCCAATGGAACATGTGGCAGGGTGCTGGCCAGGAGTGCCTGAGCCAGCCCTGTGGGCCCTTTAAGAGGGAGCAGAAGCCTGCAAACCTCCTTGCAGTGAAGGCTAATTAGCCACCTGGGCTGCAGGGCAATCAGCCTGGATGGGTTGCACCTGGCAGCCTCCTCAGGGGGGATATAAGCCTGCCAGGAAGGAAGCCCAGGGTGTGGTGGTGGTGTGGAGTGAGATAGAGAGAGAAGGAGCTGTGTAAGAAGTTGAGCTATAGAGCTGTGAATAGAGCTGGTTAGAGCTGTAAGCTGAAGAGCTGAACTATAAAGCTGTGTATATTGGTGGTGGGGCCTTGCACTGTGAAATAAAGAGCACTGTTGGAGCCTAAGAAGAGTTTCCTGCCTGTGTTTCTGAAGAGGGGTGAGAAGGCAATCTGTCACAAACAACACTCATTGACTTTGAGGGGCTTTGGATCAGGCCTCTTGGGTCAGATTTTGAAACAGTCAATTTTAAGTGAAACTCATGTAATGATCTAAGTGGAGTTTGATCAGGATGCCAGGTTAAACATCAGTCTTTGCCTGTGTATGGACCGCAGCTTTCTCTCTCTCTCTCTCTGACATCCTGTTGTCCCATTTGTAAAGCAGCGCATGAAATCTCATGTCCCGATCCATCCTTGAAAGCAACGCTGCCACTCTGAGCATCAGAACAAAGAGGTGCAGGAAGATGCAACATTTGCAACAGAGTTAGGGTATTTGCTGATGGGTGCCCCAAAAAAAGGTTGAGTAGAAGAGGCCCAAGAACCCTCTCACGCGGGCCGTACCAGCAGCACAGGGAGTGTGGCTTCCCATATCATTTATCTACGCAGGGTCTGGAGCATGGCAGGTAGCGGCAAAGGTCCTGGTGTGTTTGGGAAAGGAAGTGGAGAGGAGTTTCGCATTTCACATCAAGCGGAGAATTAGGGAAGCTACTGTGGCACGTGCCTCCCTCGCAAAGGGGACCAGGTACAGCCAACAACTTTTTTTTTGGCAAACTGGCAATGACATGACCTGGTTCTAGGGCTGTCAGGCCAGCAGAAATCTATCAGTGCAGACATCCTATCAGTGTCACTGCAGTGCTCAACCAGAGAGGCCTCGGCGCACCTAGCAAAACCAAACCAGACGAACCATGTTCAGACAGGAAACACGGCTGACTATTGCAAACAAGCCACATGTGAAGAACCCTGTGCAGCACGCACTGTGATAGGCACTGAAATGCCACATAGAGGGCTTCCGCCTGCAGAATAAACAGGTTGGCTTTTCCTAGCCTGACATTTCTATTTATCGTTAGCGGCACAAAACCCCTTTCCGATCTGTCAGGCGTATTTACTCCAGGACCTCTGCGGAAGGATTCATAACTTGGGGAGATATGAGCGTAGGCTGGACACATTCCCCATGCTGCATGCGCAATCAGGAGCAGCAAGCCTTGCTCAGAGCCCTATGTAATGCCAGCCCAGGGCACAGACTCCTCCTAGGGAGAATGGGCTGCTTCTCCCCTCCGAAGGAGAGTTGAGTTTCCTCTGGAATGTTGCTGGCCTCTCCGCTTACTAGGATCCCACCTCCCGCCCCGAAGGAGCCGCAGAGATTGTTTATCTGAGCGGCTTTTAATTTCCCGAATTCCACCGTCAACCCCCCATTGCTGAGTGTGCTGCCAGGAGAACGTCTGTCGGAAATGTTGGTAAATTGCTCCTGCATTATTAAGGGCTCCTCTCTGGGCCAGCTGGGTTCAGCTGCGGTTTGAACCTCACCTTTCCCCAGCTGTTCATCTGGGGGCGATTTGTGTGTGTTGTTTTAAACCTGCCTAGAATATCAAACCAGGAGAAATCCCAGCACCAGCATTTTTCTGAAGGTTTTGCTCCCATATCCTAACTGCTAATGAAGCTTAAACGGATGAGCACTGCTCTCCTTAGAGCTGCCTCTGATACGTTCGTTTATTCTGCTTGTGTTACACATTTTTTGTTTTCCTGCAGAGGCCGGCACTGGGGAGCTTATTCTTGCAACACATCATAATGGCAGCGCGGCTGGTCCCCCTACGGCCGCTTTCCTTTGCAGTGTTAAAAAGCATTGACACCGGCATCAGGAGTAGTCTTCTTGTTTCCTTCCTTTACCCCTCTTCCATCTCATTTCTTCCCATTGTCGGCTGCACACATTTGTGCCTGATCTCAGTGGGGTGGGGAGCTCTCTACAGCCGGGGCAGCCTTTTACTCTGTGTTTCTACACCACTTGGCACAATGGGGAATCATAATGCAAATGATAAACAGTAACGATCATCATTAAGAATACTGCAAGGCTGGCTCCAGCCACAGAGGGCCAAATCCCAGGGGCCTTACTCCTGTGAGCAGACCCATGCCTTCAGGAGGTCCTCTCATGTTAGTAAGGCCTATAGGGTTGGCCTATACAAGCAGCCAGAACATGTTCCTCTCTGATTTCTCTTAAACAATTGTAGTGAATTAGGGCAAAGTGCCTTCCATCCCAGGCAGACAGCCCCACAGGCTGGGAACAGTGTGGGCAGTACCAGCAGAAGTTTGCACTTGGGCAGCCACTAACATGCCTGCGTCCTGACCTGGCGCCTCTGGGGAAGGAGAAGTAGTTCACGGTCTTGGCTTTCAGCCAGTTCAGTGATTGATTTTTGTTGTGTGGACATGTGGAACTACGCACTGAAGTGGAACGCACCCCCGCATTTCACACAGAGGTTGAAGCTCTCGGCTACCACTGAGTCGGGCAGGAGTTGAACCAGTAACCTGCAGGCAGAAGAGCCTGTATTCCGTTAGCAAACCCTGGAGCCATCCCACCACCTCTTTCTCCCCTTGCCGACCTTTCTTTTCATCATCCAAATGCCCCCTCTGGCCTTGCACAGTCTGTTAGCCTTAGTCAGTGGGCATGAGTTATAACTCTGGCTTGTAAAGGACACCTTGTACCATCAGTCCAGCTCCCTGCATGACTGCAGGATGATGCTACTGATAGATATCCTCACCTTGCCGTAAGTATTTCCATTGTGCATTCCAGGGCCGCCTTTGACAATTTACTCTGTTATCTAACCCACCCTTCTGCGTTTAGAAAGTGCTTCCCAAGAGCCGACGTGTTTAAGTGATTTCTGGCCCTGGAGACCAGGAATTTGTTTGCCAGACTTGGTTTTGAGACTTGTTCCTCTGCCCTTGCTGGGTCCTGCCCTCTCCTTGCTCCTTCAGAGAGAAGGGAGAAGGGAGAAGGCAGGGACCTGCGAGACAGACCTCACTGCTTCTAATGCTGTGTACACCTCCCCTTTTCTGCCTCTGTGTCCCTCCAGGGCTGTGGTCTGAGATCATTGTGTTTAGCAGGCCCACCCCAACTCCCAAAACAAAGCTATGTTTCACTGTCTCCTAGTTCTTCCTCCGCTATGAAGGTGGCCACGTGAAATTGGATTCTGTTTTGTAACTGCTTTCCTTCCTACATTTACATTTAGGACATTGGAGGATTCATACTACAAAGCTGCAACATCTTCATTTTCTTGACATGATTTGCCAAGATTGGGCGCGGGGTTCGGGCGAGGCAATCAATTTCATCAGGTGCCTAAATCTATTTATGGGACTTGGAACTGTTGGACTATCTCCTGTCCCTTCCAAGACCTGAAATGGATGTTGTTTTAAAATTCCCATGTTATAATAATTTATTTATAATAATATAAAGAGGGAGATGGACAGTATGCAGCATGCAAAAGAAAATCCTTGACATTTTCTCCTCTGCAGTGCTAAAAAAAATGAATAACCACATTAAGAGGAAAGAAAACGAAAAGGGGGGTGAAGAACCTACAGCGCCATTCGTTCTTCGTGTTCACCTTCAAATTTCCAAAGAACTCGGCTGGTGTGCATAGATGGCCGTCAGCCCATTCTCAGAGAAGCGGCAAACTGTTACCAAGGAGACACACACACCATACTCTCTCCAGGTGACTGTACTTTTAACCTCAGTATAAATACTCTTTTTCTTTTAGACAGAAATATGTCTTTTACCCACTGTGCAGGAATAGAAGCCAGAACTGTCGTGTTTATAAATGGAATCAAATCCTGTAAAGGCTCTAAGATGCTTCTATTGCTGAGGTGAAATGTCCATCTCAAAATCCCCCCCCCAAAAAAACCCTTCACAAAGCTCCAAAATGAGGGAAACTTGCACCACGTGGGCATGGGGCTTCCACTTGGACTTTAAAAGGGACAAGACAAGTAATTTAAACCCATGATATCAACTATTGCATCTAACCATGGTTAACAACTGGCAAAGAGTGCCTTGAAGAGTCTGGACACAAAAATCCACCATTTCCTCAGGGAAGTTCTCATAAGCAGCAGTTTTGCCATTCAGACTGCGTCCCATGCTTGTTTTCACTGGCTGAGCCGGGCATGGTAGCTCTGTCCTAGGACAGGAGACATCCAAGGAGACATCCAAGGTGCTGCAAAAAGTGCTGCTGTTCATTCAGCAAGTGCTAGAAGTGTCACCT
Organism: Sternotherus odoratus; assembly: GCA_032164245.1. Lineage (NCBI taxonomy): Eukaryota > Metazoa > Chordata > Testudines > Kinosternidae > Sternotherus > Sternotherus odoratus. The sequence continues at coordinate 2,464,649 of JAVMKO010000018.1, forward strand.
GTGAGATAAAGCCAATACCTGGCTACCCTTGGAAGTTCTATGGGTCCTGCTGCAAGAAAGGAATGTTAATCCCAGTGTCTTTGTCAAAGTCCACTCTGGGTAATTACATTCTGCCATCCTAGGTTTCCCACTGCAGTTTGAAGTGGATATAATATTTGACTTCACTTCCAGTCCTAAAAGAAAATGCTATTCGGTGTTGCAGTGGGCTGTTCAAAAGTTGCTGAGCATAACTGCAGCAATAGCTGCATTTCAGTGGTGGGCGAAGTGATTCCTGAATGTTTTGCTTTTAAAATGCTTTGGGATCCTTCAGTAAGAAAGGTACCATGGAGTCTCTAACAGTCACATCCGGCCAACTCTATGATGGATTTTTTAATCAGTTATTCAGCTTTGGTGGGTATTTTGCCTGGTAGGACTGTAGGATCTGGCTCTAAACAAGCAGCAGTAATAATACGTGAGAGATGTTTTCCGGGTTTAAATCACATTTTAAAAATCTTCATAGTATTAGTTTTGTTGCCCCCTGGAAGCTTTGAATGATATTTTCCAGTCTCCATTTAGGCAGCATGTTATTTTTTTATGTAGATTTGCAGAAGCAGAGGCAGCTTGCTGACATCCTGAGGCTCTACAGTGCTTCACAGCCCACACAAGTCGGAAAGCTACAATCCTCATGCTTCCATGGCATTTCCTTCCACCCCTTAAAGGAGCAGCAACTGAAACAGCTGAACGGCTGAAACACTGCTTGCCCAGATGTGACTGCTAAAAAGAAAAGAAGTGCAATTATGCAAAAGTGCCGGGCCTGATACAGGAAAACGTTCTCCTCTAAATGGTTATGTTTTGAGGGGTGTTAAGGGGATAGATTTTGTATATAAAGAGAGTTGACACTGTATATAAATTTGAATGGCAGGAGCTTAATTTATCATGGATGGGAGCCATTCCATCATTCCAGGCTATTAAAAATTTTAATCAAAGATTTTGGTTATTAAACTGCCTAAGGTTGGCAAAGGTTTGCTGTTATCTTATGTTAAAATCCATCATGGTCCAAACAAAAGTGAAATTAATTTCAGGTGCCAAAGGAAACTCGAGAGTCAATATAGCATTAATATTTCAAACAGGTTGGTGATGTGCAACTAACAGTGAGCCTGGTGCATTTCATATCTGCATAGAAGGTATGCCTTGGGGGAGAATAAATGCAGAATTCATCAATACTATTTGCCTTGTGCTATGTATTTCACAGCCCACTTGGGAAGCAGCAGCCGGCATAGGAAGTTTGCTTAGGAACAGTTCTGGTTAGAACATGAACTTCAGAGGGAGCTGAGCTAGGGGCAGGCTATGTATGGATAACAATGTTCTGGCTCAGGGTGGTAGCCGTGTTAGTCTGGAATAGCAGAGTTAACAAAGTCCTGTGGCACCTTAAAGACTAACTATAAAGTTTTGAAGCATGAGCTTTCGTGGGCTAATACCCACTTCGTCGGATGCAGGCAGTAGAAGTGTTCAATTGTTCACAAACAGGCAGTTATAGAAAAGTAGGTAGGGGGGAGGTGAAAAGGTTAGTCCAATTAAGCTGAGCCAGCTTGTTATCTCCGATCAGGGAGTGTGGATTATTCGTCTAGCATTTGAATGGGGTGTGTGGACATGGAGAGATGAGAAACAATGTCTGTAATGAGCCAACCATTGTAGATCCCGGTTCAATCCCAAAGTGTGTGAGCTGAATTTGCAAATGAATTGAAGCTCTGCAGTCTCTCTTTGCAGTCTGGATTTGAAGTTCCCTTTCTGCAGAATGGTGACCTTTAAATCTGTAATAGTGTGTCCAGGCAGGTTGAAGTGTTCCCCTACAGGTTTTTGTATATTGCCATTCCTAATATCTGATTTGTGTGCATTTATCCTTTTTCGTAGGGACTGTCCAGTTTGGCCGATGTACATAGCAGAGGGACACTGGTGGCATATAATGGCATATATGACATTGGTTGATGTACAGGTGAATGAGCCAGTGATGGTATGGTTGATCTGGTTAGGTCCTGTGATGGTGTTGCTGGTGTAGATATGTGGGCAGAGTTGGCATCGAGGTTTGTTGCATGGATTGGTTCCTGAGTTGGAGTTATTGTGGTGCAGTGTGCTGTTGCTGGTGAGAATTTGTTTAAGGTTGGCAGGTTGTCTGTGTGCCAGGACTGGCCTTCCTCCCAAGGCTTTTGAAAGTGAGGGATTATTGTCCAGGATGGGTTGTAGGTCACTGATGATGCGTTGCAAAGGTTTTAACTGAGGACTGTAGGTGATGGCCAGTGGTGTTCTGTTGTTTTTTTTCTTGGGCTTGTCTTGTAGCAGCAGGCTTCTGGGTACACGTCTGGCTCTGTTGATCTGTGTCCTTATTTCCTTGTGTGGGTATTGTAGTTTTGAGAAAGCCTGGTGAAGATCTCGTAGGTGTTGGTCTCTGTCTGAGGGGTTGGAGCAAATCCGATTGTACCTCAGTGCTTGGCTGTAGACAATGGATCGTGTGGTATGTCCGGGATGGAAGCTGGTGGCATGAAGGTAGGCATAGCTGTCGGTAGGTTTTCGGTATAGGGTGGTGTCGATGTGGCCGTCATTAATTTGCACTGTGGTGTCTAGGAAGTGGATTTCCTGTGTGGACTGGTCCAGACTGAGGTGGATGTTGGGGTGGAAGCTGTTGAAGTCATGGTGGAATTCTTCCAGAGTTTCTTTCCCATGGGTCCAGATGATGAAGATGTCATCAATGTAGCGTAGATAGAGAAGGGGTGTGAGTGGACGAGAGTTGAGGAAGCGTTGTTCCAGGTCTGCCATAAAGATGTTGGCATACTGTGGGGCCATGCGGGTGCCCATAGCAGTCCCGCTGGTCTGGAGGTATATATTGTCACCAAATTTGAAATAGTTGTGTGTGAGGATAAAGTCACAGAGCTCAGCAACCACCTGTGCTGTGGCATCATCAGGGATACTATTCCGGACAGCTTGTATTCCATCTTTGTGTGGGATGTTTGTGTAGAGAGCCTCTACATCCATGGTGGCTAGGATGGTGTTTTCTGGAAGGTCACCAATGCATTGTAGTTTCCTCAGGAAGTCAGTGGTATCACGGAGATAGCTGGGAGTGCTGGTGGCATAGGGTCTGAGTAGAGAGTCTACATATCCAGACAGTCCTTCAGTGAGAGTGCCAATGCCCGAGATGATGGGGCGTCCAGGGTTCCCAGGTTTGTGGATCTTGGGTAGTAGATAGAATAACCCCGGTCGGGGCTCTAAGGGTATATTAATTTGTTCCTGTGTTAGTGCAGGGAGAGTCCTGAGTAGGTGGTGCAGTTTCTTAGTATATTCCTCAGTGGGATCGTAGGGAAGTGGCCTGTAGAAATTGGTATTGGAGAGTTGTCTGGTAGCCTCCTTTTGGTAGTCTGACCTGTCCATGATGACAACAGCACCTCCTTTATCAGCCTCTTTGATAATGATGTCAGGGTTGTTTCTGAGGCTGTGGGTAGCATTGCGTTCTGCACGATTTAGGTTGTGAGGCAGGCGATGTTGTTTTTCCACTATTTCTGCCTGTGCACGTCGGCGGAAGCATTCTATGTATAGGTCCAGACTGTCATTTCGACCCTCAGGAGGAGTCCATGTGGAGTTCTTCTTCTTGTGCTGCTGGTGGGACGGTGTCTGTGTACTAGTGTGCTGTTCCATGTTGTCTTGAAAGAATTCCTTGAGTCGGAGACGGCGAAAGTAGGCTTCCAGATCACCGCAGAATTGTATCTTGTTTGTGGGGGTGCTGGGGCAGAATGAGAGTCCTCGAGATAGGACTGATTCTGTTCTGGCTGATTCTTAAGGCCATTAAACAGACTGGGAGGGCTCGAAGCAATGTTAGATTCCTACACAATCTGCAAATGTGCTACCATCATTCCCTGTGCAAAGGGCATTGCTTTCCCCTGTGTGTCGGATGGAGCCTTTTAGGTTCCTCTTTTATTTGCCCCACTTCCACATAGGCCTTTCTCCCTACTGCAAGGAGTCTCTCTTCCCCTTCTTTTGCATGCATTTGTTTTTATGATTCAGTGTATCCATGGACTTTTCTGTGGCACTTATCACCATGGTACGTGCCCATCTTGCAACATCAATTAAATTAACCTCATGACACCGTGGGAGATTGAAAAACATTACTCGCCCCATTTTACTGGCGACTGGTGTGGGGCAGAGCTCAGAAATGAACCCCGAGCTGCTGAATCCTAGTTCTGTGCCTTCACCATAAAGCCATGAGTCTTCTTTTCATTGGTACTAATGGAAGCGCCAGGTGCATGTGAAGAGCACAATTAAATCCGACGTTTCTTCGCGAGAAGAACACAAATTAATAAAAGTTTTTCATTAATTTTTAAAGTTAAAATTAAAATTATGGAAACTGGCAGTGGATGGGTAAATGTGACATTTCAGCCCCAATGGTTCAAATCTGGCAAAGTTATAAGCACCTGAAAACAGGGTCTTGTAATGGAAAGTGCCAGGAAAACTGAACTAGCAGCAGAGCTAACAGCTGAAGATCTAGTTAAATCACCTTGACCCAAGTGGAGCAGGCTCTAACCTGCAGCATGTGAGTTCTACATCATGATGCTAGGCTGACCCAAACAGACATGTTTTCTTGAAGACTCAGCCCCTTGGGGCGGGGGCGGGGAGGGGGAACAGTGTAATGCTAAACAGCTTCATTCCAAGTTACAGACACCCCACTGCTACAAAGCAACTTGGACCCAGGCAATCAATCACACAAATTCTGTGTCCAGCCAGAGGTCCTTTGGAAGCAGACTCATATATCACTGCCGAGGTATCTGCAAACAGAGAAAGCGACAAGCTGTGATGGAAAGAGTCAACATAGGAGATGTGATGAGAGGAAAATATCTGCAGCCGTGCAGTTCAAAGCTCTTTTTAAGGGTATAGCGAAAATTAGTGATGGAGAAGAAATGCAAACATTGTGGAGGTTCATTTTTGATTGAATGCCCTAAAATACAGGTGCTTGTTACACCTGTATGGTCTGGCTGAACACTATGCAAGATTGGGATTTCTCATGAGACTGGCAGCATTTCCTGGAGTGGAAAGGAATAGGGTAACACCTTCCCCCTACCCGCTTCAAGTCAGCTTGTGGAGCATCTCCTATAGTAGGTCCCATCTTAGAGGACAGATAGGTAACCAGTACTAGATGTTTCAGGGAAAAGTGCCAGTAACAACAAAATGGACAATTTTGGAGCAATTTCCACAAGAGAAGTTTTTTTCCTGTTCCCTGCTTTATATCCTCTAGCATGAGGACTGATACCCCTTCTTTAAAAAACAAAAACAAAAACAAAAAACCCTATCACTTTGGATTTTCTTCTTAACCATGTAAATGTCTAATCCTCTCATGAATCCTGCTAAGGTCTTGCTGTCAGTGGTATCTTGTGATGATGAGTTCCACGGGTTACTTATGCATTGCTTGATACGGTTCCGTTTATCATTTTTAAATGTCTTGTCTTTCAAAAGAGAAAACAAAGTGAAACCCCTTCGGCTTCTAAGCCCAGGAAGCACCATCCTCCTTCTGAAGCTCACTGAATTCAAGCAGCATTTCATCAGAGGCCTTTTGCAGATTTCACACATACAGCACCACTCTTTGCCTCCCGGACAAACCCAAATACATTTGCCAGGGTTGAACATTAGGAGCCCTTGCTAGTTATCATTGGTTCTATGGTGCATTTGTCCTTTCCTTATCCCCTGCAATGCTGCTCCCATGGATTCTTTCTGGCATCTGTGCACTGAGTTCTAAGCTTCCCACACGAACATAAGAAAACATAGATGACAGAGCACCGGTACCTCACGAGCACCAGAACACACTGGCTTTGAGTTCCAAACAAAGGGTGTGGTCACTGCCAGTTCAGCTTTCAGCCGACTTCCATCACTTCCACTTTCAGAGAACAGGCAGCTTAAAGGTCTTTTGCAGCCACCTCCTCTTCTTGGTTGCAGACATGTAGCTCGGCAGCAGTCAGCTGTATTGCCAATAAAGGACTTTGCTCAATTCACATAATTTCTTCTCAAATATCCCAGTCAGACGTTCTAGACTCCTCCTAGACTTTAAGGCCAGAAGGGACCATCATATCTGACCTCCTGCACATTGCAGGCTACAGAATTCTCTCACCTGCTCCTGGAATAGACCTCTAACCTCCAGCTGAGTTACTGACGTTCTCAAATCATAAATTCAAGACTTCAAGTTACAGAGAATTCCCCTTTTACACTAGTTTAGACCTGCAAGTGACCTGTGCCCCGGGCTGCAGAAGAAGGTGAAAACCTCCCAGGGTCTCTGCCAATCTGACCTGAGGGAAAATTCCTTGACAACCCCAAATATGACAAACAGTTAAACCTTGAGCATGTTCACAAGACACACTAGCTAGACCCTGGGAAAGAATTCTCTGTAGTCACTCAGAGTCTTCCCCATCTAATGTCCCATCTTCTGCAGTTGGAGGTTTTTGCTGCTAGCAGTCACAAAATTAGCTACATCCCATTGTAGGCAGTCTCATCACACCATCCCCTCCATAAACTTATCAAGCTCAGTCTTGAAGCCCGTTAGATTCTTTGCCCCGAGTGCTCCCCTTGGAAGACTGTTCTAGAACTTCACTCCTCTGTCAGTGAGAAACTTTTGTCTAATTTCGAGCCTAAACTTATTGATGGCCTGTTTATATCCATTTGTTCCTGTGTCCATGTTGGCACTTAACTTAAATAACTCCTCTCCCTCCCTGGTATTTATCCCTCTGGTGTATTTATAGGGAGCAATCATATCTCCCTCAGCCTTCTTTTGGTTTGGCTAAACAAGCCAAGCTCTTTGAGTCTCCTCTCATAAGGTAGGTTTCCATTCCTTGGATTATCCTAGTAGCTCTTCTCTGCACTGGTTCCAGTTTGAATTAATCTTTCTTAAATATGAAAGATGGGTCACTTTCTGCCACTCCATTTTAGCGTCTGCCTTTCTCTGTCTGCAGTCCTTGGAATCCAGCTTGCCTCAGGCACTTTCAGAAAGAATTATTGTTCCCCGGTCTAGCACAGAGCTACAGGCAGAAGGATTCATGCCCTGAAGTTTTCTTTGTGCACTCAGTAGCTAATCTTATTAGTCACGATCATGCTAGCTGTAAAGCTTCTCTGGGTGCTGTAACCCTACCAGCAAAGTTCAAATGACCCACTGTCCACTGTACCATCAGCATCCTGGAAGCTATTTCTCCTCAATGAGAACGTAACACACTACCATGCAGTCACATGAACTGAAAGCCTAGCTTGGTGCCCCGGAAATGTCAGTACTGTATACTAGCTAGTCCTTCCAGCCTAGGCTTAATGGTAACCAGTACCCCCGAAGAGACTTCTGCTGTAAATGTACATCATTAAATCAGGCAAGAAGATGTCAGGCATCCACACTTTAAAGGAGCATTCAGCTCACATATGTTAACAGAACGTGTGAAGACTGTTGTTTATACCCACAGATGTCAGGAAATTCTGATTTAAAGCTAGCGCATTCTCAGAGAACTTAGGAGTTGCCCTACTAAAACAGAACAACGATGCCTCTAGTTTCTGGCAGTGACCCATACCTTCTTGACTGCACTTCTGAAAGCTTAAACCTCTCGCCAGCCCTTCTACCTGAAATTCACAGATATGGCTATGCTACGGGCGCTGTAGCAGCTTACCTGGACACGGTAGTGAAAACGCTTCCTACATAAGCAGAAGGGGTTTGCCCGTCGATGTAGGTAATCCAGGTAAACCCGGCAGTAGCTAGATTAACAGAAGAATTCTTCTATCCACCCAGGTGCATCTACACCCGGGGTTAGGTCAGCTTAACTGCAGCACTCAGGGAAATGTGTGAATTTTTCACACCCCTGAGCAACATAGTTAGGTCCACTTACATGTCAAGTGTAGACCAGGGCTTATTCTCAGTCTTTTTCTTTACGTGTTCTCAATCCATCTTCTCCCTTATTTCTGCCCGTATGAACACGTGCTGTGCACTGACTGGCTAACCCAGAAGGGAACCTCTCATTTGTCACTGCACTGTGCCTCCCTGTTCTGCTCATTTACTATAGTTAGTGGAGAAAATATTTCTAAACTTACAGATAGTCATCCCCTAGTTGTAAGATTAAAGCTATGCACATTACTAGCCTACAGATGCCTAGGATCATTTAATGGTACGAAAATTCCTGTGTCTAATCCTAATTAAAACTCTGTACTCTCCCAATGTACTGACGATCTCATATTGAACTAAGTGAACTCCTGCAAACAAAAAGAGTTCAGGATAGAAGAAGAAAATCAAGAAGTTGTCAGACCAGCAAGCCAGCCGCTGAAGTGAACAGTGATTCTTCAAAATGTCAGCTAGCCCAGGAGAGTAAATGCAACCACATGTCCCAACAAGAAAGGGGAGCCACTTGTTATGTCTTCAAGGCAATAGCAATAAGAATTAAACACGTACAGAAGTAACTGAGAGAGACGGTGGTCTGGGTGTGTGAGGATGACTTGCCCTTTACGTTGGGCAGACCCAATTTCTATTTTTAATACCATAAAAACTAAAGGCCAAATTCAACATCAGATGTTTCTGGTTCTCACTGCTCCACGTGCCAGTTGCCTTGAAAAACTACCTTTGGATGCCCAGCAGAACTGGGCTGCTCCAGTGGTGAGGGATTTGAACAGTAATCCTCTCCCAAGAGCCAGGAGAGCACACTGCCCAAAGAACCCTCATGGTCACTGTCACTGCACCCAGCAGTAACATCTGGCTTTAACAGGGTGGGAGAAAATTGTTCGATGCAATAATCTATGAACTGCCAGTTGCTAGCACTGGTCCCAGGTGTCACTGATCAAGTGAGAGAGTGAGGAGATAGTTAAATCAGATTCCAGGAGGGTCAGTGTAATAGAGAGAATCAGAAAGACCCACGTCCTCCTGCACCCACATCCATGGTTTTTTGCATCGCTGTGAGCTCACTGGCCCTTCTGCAATGCTGAGGCCTGAGTCTTTGATGGTTTTATTATATTTCTTCGAGCTTAATTTTGTAAAATGTAATGTTATCAAATTAGAATAATAGCCAAGCAAAGGCATGTGTACTTAACTGGGAGAATGGAGCCACATATATTAGAGGAATGAGGAGCAAAGACGAGCCCTCCAGGAAATTGAATTTAGTTTCAATCAGCATAATGACACCTTGTCCAATCATGCAATGAAAGAACAAGACGAAGGAGTTGAGTATTCAGCAAACAGAGACCAGCTTTGAAAGCCTGAATTCCATTACAGGCAGCCTGGTGGCTAATGCGCAGGATGTAATATTCAAGGTGGCTATTGGAACCCAGGCTCCCTGAAAGTTAGGGACCTTCCCGCTCCCATCCGCTCGCCCCCGAACGTGCACTGACTGTTGCCAATGCCATTTGTTCCTGCTGGGCAAAAGGGCGGGTAGGCTCCCTTTTAAAGTTTTTTTTTCACTGAGAAATAGCCACAATCCCAGATGAGCACTAGGTTTTGAAGGCATTCATGTGTCGTAGCCAAGGGAGCAGTTTAAGGTTGGATTGGTAGGTGGACAGACAGACTGAAGGAATTAAACTAAACTCAGCTGTACTAGCCCCTTGAATGGAGCTGCGGTGTGGCGCGCTCTTCCTCTCAATATTATGTCTTCTATTCTCCTTCCACCCAACTCCTCAGCCCCGCTGGTTCACCACCTACGAGTTCTCCTCCTGCAATAGGAGGCCAGATGATTGGCTGCTATCAATCGGCATCTCCATTGAGTTCATAACTCTGCAGATAAAGGACCTGGCCCAAGGGGTCTTTGCGCCTGCTCAGCTGTGTGCATGGATGAGGGGAGAGCAGGTGGGCAGGAATTTTGCAGAGGGAGAAGAGTGGGTCAGGGATCCATGATGCTGGCAGAGCTCAGCTGTGGAGCCCAAGGCCCCTCCCCACTCAGCCTCACCTAAGGCTGTCCAGCAGGATTTATGTGTAGACTGACCTTGAGAAATCATAACAAAACGGATGTTAGAAAGCCAGCCCCTTGGTGCTCCAGTGTGGGGCTTGGAAGGATCTAAACGGGGTAGGGTTCTGGTTTCAAGCTGAGATATTTCCCCACTCCCCGAGCTCGACTGTGTTCTCTTGGAAAACATTAGACTTGCTTCAGTACTCCCCTGGGTAGAGTTCTGCTCTTGGCTTTGTACAGATGAAATCCTGCCAGAATTTGGACAGGAGCAGCGCACAACTGCAGGGGCTGGAAAAATATTTTAAAAATGAAAAACACAAGGCATGACAGGGGTTTTTGATAAGGTTGGTGCGAGTTTAAAAAAAAAAATGTTTGAAAGTTCTTGCCTGTCGTTTATGTTCCCATGCAGTGAGTTTAAAAAGAACTTTGAAGAAATTTCTTGAAATATTTCTCTTTCCTTTTTATTGTTTTTCTTTCATCTAATCCTCCTAATAACACAGACAGTCAGTCGCCCAGCCACCATCGATCATTTCCAGTGATAGAACCTGGGACAGCTCTCTAGCACTGCTCAGCTAAACTAGTCACTCAGTTAGCTGGTAGCCAGCCAGGAGTCACGCACTATATACACATTCTACCATGCCGAGGGGCCCTAGCGCCAAGTATCCCCAGGTGAAATAAAGCCCATAGCTGCAGTAGCTACAGTTTTAAAAAGAACAAGGAGTACTTGTGGCACCTTAGAGATTAACAAATTTATTTGGGCATAAGCTTTTGTGGACTAGAACCCACTTCATCAGATGCATGGAGTGGAACATATAGTAGGAAGATATATATAGAGAGAGGGCTCAGACCTTAATTAAGGTGAGCAGCTATCAGCAGAAGCAAAAAAAACTTTTGTAGTAATAATCAGGATGGCCCATTTCAAACAGTTGACAAGAAGGTGTGATTAACAGTAGAGGGGTACTTAGCATGGGGAATAGATTACAGATTGTGTAATGACCCGGCCATTTCCAGTCTTTATTCAAGCCTAATTTAATGGTATCCAATTTGCAAATTAATTTCAATTCAGCAGTTTCTCACTAGAGTCTGTTTTTGAAGGTTTTTTGTTGAAGAATTGCCACTTTTAAGTCTTTTAAGTTTTAAGTTACTCTGTGTATATCTCTCTCTTTTGCTCAGTCTTGCGTCTTGGAGCAGCTGCTGCAGCAAGACTAGAACATAATCCTAGTTCTGACTATTATTATATTTTGCTCCCGGTAGCTAAAACCTCCAAGCTTCAAAATGACTAAAGCCAGGTTAATGTTATGCCGAAAACAAATTTGTTTTCTCTGCCTAAACGCAGTGCTGAGAGCTAGAAGTGGGGTTTCATAAACTACAGTGAAGGTTGTTATGCATGAAGACTAGCAATAGCAAGAGATCACTCATACACAATTGAAAACAAAATCTTTGGTTTATTTTTCCTCTCCGCATCATAAGACTCTCAGGCAGACATGGGGCTTCTCCAACTACACAGACTTCTCAGAAACTTCCCAGCCAACTGTGTCTCTGTTTTCATCCTTAGAGTACACTATCTCCACAGAGCTCACAAGCATTCTTCTGTTCAGCAGGATAAATCCAAGCTGTATCATGAGCCCAAACACTGTTCAGAACCACAGTTCTGGGGATGCATAAAAGACCTTCTTTCTTTTCAGGCTCACTGAGTATGACAGCAAGTTAGAAAGACTTTTTTAAGAACTAAATTTCGCAAAGCTGAATTCAAATGTCAGAGGCAAACCGGAGTGGTGGCATATTCTCCGAACTGGAACAATTCAGATGAGTTTTCATAGAATTTGACCAATGCAGCTCCCACAGCAGAATAACGAGCGGCACTCAGCCAGTGAAACACAAGAGAGATACGTTATACAATCCAGGTACTTTCACTGGCTGATCGTTGATTTGAAAGGAAGATGGCCTGCAGGTACGTTGTAATTTCAGATTGATCATGTGTCACTCCACAATCTCCTTCCAAAGGCAGGAAACTTCCACAGCGCAGGTAGAGAAACCGAGACTAGAACAGCACTGGGGTTGTTCTGTTTACCCCGCATAGAAAGACTAGAGCTATCGTGTAGCAATGGCCATTCTTCAAAAGGGGCAGTGATAAAAGGTGCTAGAGCTCTGTGACATGGGTGTAGGTGACAGATTCTCTTCTTGATGAGTGTTTCCTAGGCAAGTGAATGTTTGTCCAAAAGAAAACTTTGAATGTGAAATTTTGAAACTAATGTAATGTGCGTATTTGCCTGCAATTAAGCAGCACAGCTCAAATGCAAATACGCATGCTCAATCCACGGAGTAAAAAACTGTAAAAAGCTATATGATTGCAAGGTCTTTGGGGCAAGGGACCATGTTTTATTTGCTACCATGTGGATCACCGGGCACACCTATGGTGCAATATACACATGCTAATCAATAATATCCATCCTACTGAGATAATAAACCAATCTGAGGAAAATCATAATCTGAGGATATTCTACAAGCGGAAAAGAGAAGCTAATTTTGTCAGATAAATTATTCATAACAAATCATTTGCTCTGCTCTGCCTAAGGGTTATCAGTAGTGACTATGACAGGAAAAACACAGGCCCCGAAAGGTCAGGACTTGGCATTTCAGACCATTTATTTTTAAGAGAGAACTTCACAAAAGCAGCAAATGAACTGTGTTTTGGTAAAACCAGGAAGTAGCCATTAATTTGTGATCTCGTTAACCAGCCGATCTATTCTCCTGGTGTATGGACAGAGTTAGGAGAGTGAGGATGTTGGTTTTGGTTTCACAAATTTGTGTGGCATCTGTTTCTATGGCAAGAAAAAAAGACAGGTCTGTGTGCCTTGTGATGGGCCCACTAGCTGCACAGAGAGTCAGTACGCTCTGTGAACTGTCACGGCATTTGTTTAAATTAGTCACATGCCTGATCATATGCGTCTGAATGTGGAGGTCATTGAGAAATGTACAAAACGCTCTGTGTGTCATTAGGATGGCTGTCGAGTTTTGCTTTAATTTCACTGATGCGAGGTTAATAAAAGCCCTGCCCCAGATCCCTGCTCCCTGCACTGCTCAGGCAGTGCAAAGCAGCTGGAAAATTGCCCTAAACGCTTAGCTGCGGACCGGTTGCATGATGGAATGCCACAGTGGCAGTATTACCTCTACCCTCCTAGCAGAGGGGTCCTATCAGGGACCTACCATAATCCTCACTGCCATAAAAAAGCCATTAGGATGCCATTACAAGCCAAGCCGAATTGGAACAGCCTTTGGCTGCTCTGTCAGGTTTTGGGACTGGTCCAGCCCCCAGCAAGCCACAGGTCTGGGCGAAGCAGAAAGCTGATTTACAGAACTAGCCTAGCGTCTGAATAGTTCTTCACAAACTTAGAGCCCTTCATCCCTATTTTATGAGTCACAGAAATACCCTCAGTGTGTATGGACCCAGCAAATTCAGTCATTCCCTTTGTGTGAAGAGGAGCCCTTTACATAGAAATGATTGAATTATATCAAGAGTAGCCATGACTCATGTGGCTTTTGAGTATTATGAAAAGCTCAAAGAATCAATACCACAGCATCTGGAAGCCTAAGAAGCAACATGCAGCCCCACCCCCACAGATTTCTGCCTTCTCTGGCCAATCTCTGTTTCTACAGCAAATAAATCAAAGCAGCGGGCTTAGCAGTGCATTAATGGGCTTATGTTTACCCAGGAATGGTTTGTCTAGACCCTTTAAACCACGCTCAGGTGCAAGGAGCACTAACATTGGCCTGTTAAACCGAGGGTTGTAAACTCAAGGGGGCGGTTTAGGGATCTGTGGGTGAGATTGTGGCCTGCGTTGGGCAGGAGGTCAGACTAGATGATCCTAATGTTCCCTTCTGACCTTAAAGTCTATGATTCTATGATCATGCTGTGGATTTGGCTCTCCTTCCGTTTCACCTCCCTTGCACTGACATCCTCTGACCTGAACTTTGAATTTAAATCAGCTACAAACTTCAGCTGAAATTGCCGAGGGCTGCCTGGTTTGGTATAGATTAGAAAACATCCCACCTTCACCAAGTGTACCTCATGGTTTTCACATGCAACTTTATACAGAACCACACCAGGTTTCTCCTGAAGCTCAGACCCGGGTGCTTCCTCTCCTTTATTATGTATTACTTGTAGTAGCATCCATGGTGTACAGGGCAGCTTGTGTTTACAGAAGCCCCGAGAAGCCCCGAGAAGCTCAGAGTCCAAGGACAGATGAGTAGACAGAGGGTAGGGAAAAGGAAGTGCGGTGCATGGATTCTTAGATACAAGTCACCTCAGTTCACCGCAGGGCTCATGGGCGAATGAGCCTTGGATTCAGATTTAAACATGGATGGAGTATGGGCCTTTGGGATGAGTTCAGGGAGCCTGAGTCATAGGAGAGCAAGCAGGAGGGAAAACCTGGCCACCAGCCTCCTCTCAAAGGTCTTCACTGAAATCGCCAAACCAGAGAGGTAGGTTTTCTGGGGAGGGTTTTCCCGCTGCCCTCCTCCCCTCCACTTCCCAGATGGCTCTGCCCTGTGGGATAAAAGCTGGTACTTTCTGCCTCCTGCTAACATACTGTTAACCCGCATGAAGTTCAGCTACTGTCCTCATCCAATCCACAGCAGGCCCCACTGCCTGCTGATCTGACAGCGGTTGGGAATGTGGCATCTGGACACCTTTGTCTTTCGTTTTCAGGCTGAGGCACCGAATCCATTCCTCTGCTACTGCCCACGGGACACTGGGAGAGTGGGGACTGGGGCCAGTGATTCAGAAGGTTGGATATTAGAAAAAACTTTCTGCCTAGGAGGGAGGTGAAGCACTGGAATGGGTTCCCTGGAGAGGTGGTGGAATCTCCTTCCTTAGAGGTTTTTAAAGTCAGGCTTGACAAAGCGCTGGCTGGGATGATTTAGTTGGGGTTGGTCCTGCTTTGAGCAGGGGGTTGGACTAGAACCTCCTGAGGTCCCTTCCAACCCTGATATTCTATGATTCTCTGATCCCATGATTCTACGGTGCTTCTTAGTGCTGGGGAGCACTGTGCTTCAGAAAGTGGTATGGGACTTTCCTCTTCCCTCTGAATGCAGGAAGCATTCCCAGCCCCATTTCCAGGCCATTCGGAGTTGAAGACCAACAGGGAACTGCACGAAGAGGTGCTCCGTTGTTCAAGGACTGTGAGGAAATGTACCTTTAAGAGGCTCACGTTATGGAAGGCAGAGGCAGCTGGAACCGAGACACTGAGTGAAGTAGGTCTCTGTCCAGGACCTTGGCTCTGTGATTACTGAACATCACGAAGCCAAACTATGCTGCTCCCTTTAGGCAAGGACCAATAAGCCACCCTGTAATTCACAGCTCAGGCAAACTTGGGGTTGTTTAATTAGTGTGTGTAAAGACAGCAGTGTGATTTCTGTTGATCAGAACTCTCTAACTGGAACTAAAGTGATATACGTGGCTTTAAGGGCAACCTGAGTATTTCTTTTTCTTTTAAATATCACCCCTTACCTTTTTAATTTAGGTAACACTATAACTGCAAACCTTACAAAGCACTGCTGCATTTTAATAATTCAGCTCCTCGAGTTTTACTGTGATTGATCAGAGAGATTAAATTTAATACAGGCAGGTATTAAGGTTATTGGACGTCAAGATGAAGAAGAGGCTGCCTAGGTCTGGTTGGTTTGGTTTGTATAAATCTGGCCAGGGAATTGTGTGTGCGTGTCTCTGGGTGTCCCTTAGCCAAGGGCTGCAGTAGAACGTAGAGCAGCACTCTAGCTGAATGAGACTGCAGCCTGTCAATCAGGTGCCTGGCTTCTGTTTCCAGCTTTGCCTCAAACTTCTTGGGTGAACTTGGACAAGTCCCTTATGTCAGTTGCCTTATCTGTCTCCTGCTATTTTAGAATTTTGCCAGCTCTAGGGCTAGAGCCATCTTTAATTTGATGGCAATCTCCCAGGGCCACTTTCTCTTTTCATATACACTCACTAATGAACCATCAGCCCCAGGAACTGATGATGATGATGTAGACTGTGAATTCCATTAAATCAGCTTCTACAGACAGGAGAGTAGCGGGCTCGCCTGGTTACACCTCCCTGCCTGGGCCATGCTCTCTGAGGCACAACAATAATGACCGGGAGGATTCCAAAGTGCCTTGCAAATGATACACACAATACAAGGAAATGACTGCATCCACCCATAACATTTAGCATCTGTTTGATGGAGCAGAGCAGCAACCATTTGGGACAGGAAGTGAAGAGGCACACTCTACCCAATTGAAACTGCAGAGCAATCAAAAATAAAAAGACTGGAATTTGTCCAAGGATAATACCTTTGCAAAAAGTGCCATGGGGTCTTTATTGACCCTACACAATCAGAGCTTTGCTTTTAGATCTCAGTAGCACGTCCAAATGCACGGTGCCTCCTGTGACCCGAGGTACCTAGGGGAGCCCCCACCTGAAAATGTCAAGGGCAGGGCAGGGCTGCAAAAAGAAGAGCAGATTCTCCCCGAAGTGGTGGTTAACACTAGTTAGATTGACCAACCAGTCACAAACTGTGCTCCTGTTCCCGCCCCCCTCCCCCTCCACACACACTGGATATCGAGAAGCTAAAAAAAAAAGAAGACATTTCAGAGCCCCCTTTATTACATTCCAGTTCTCTGGCTCCGAGTCAGCAAATAGGTCCAGGAAGGTGAGGAGTTATTTAAAACTCTGTTCACTATAGAAAATATTCTTCTGATCCCCAAAGGGCCAACCACATTACGAGATCAATACTAGTCTGGAGCTTACCCAAAACACCACGCTGCCAGCCAATCCTTTAGTATCTAAAACTAAAGGTTTTATTAGAAAAGAAAAGAAGAAGAGCGTTGTTAAAAGGTCAAAGCCATCAGATACACACATATGACTTCAGAGTCTATTGGCGAGTGTCCTGGCTTGTAAAGTCCCCCTGGAACAGATCCAAAACTTGGATGGGTCTATTGGTCCTTTGTTCAAAGCTTCCCTTTGTAGAGCAGTTACTCCAGAGAACAGGCTATAGAGGAAGCACTAGCGAAGTCAGTAGAAACTAAATTTTCATACAGACAATGAATTACATGTTTATATTGCTCTATATACTGTACACTGAAATGGACGTACAATATTTATATTCCAATTGATTTATTTGATAATATGGTAAAAATGAGAAAGTAAGCAATTGTTCGGTAACAGTAGGCTGTGATACTTTCGTATTTTTATGTCTGATTTTGTAAGCAAGTTGCTTTTACGGGAGGTGAAACCTAGGGGTATGCAAGACAAATCAGACTCCTGAAAGGGGCACAGTCGTCTGGAAAGGTTGAGAGCCCCTGACATAGACCACTGCCCGTACTGGCCTGATCGAAAGCTGATTAGCTGGAGAGATCAAATGCAAAAGGTTCATTGCACCCAGTGGTAGTGCCACAGCTCAGCATGGAAAGTGATACCTATAGTTTTCTACAGGTCAAAACAGCTGAAAGAAAAGAGAGAGAAAAGGACAATCCAGAGAAAGCTGTGATGTTTTGATCCTGTACGAAGAGCTCAAAATACACTGGAGGCGGCTGTCAGAAGTACTGGTAATTAGAATGAATCTCCCAGGCAGTGAGGACAGGGATCATTAACGTCCAAAGGGGGTTGGTGTGAGAACACCCAGAGCTAGGAAGGGTGATGTGCTGTGTTACCTGCCATGCAGAGCTCTCTCCCAGTGTGTGGTACCCACAGGAACGAAAAACAAGGTAGCAGAGAGCAGCTTTCTCTCTTTGGTGCTTCCAAGCACTAACAGTGACCCCAGAAATTTACCATACATCTCACAACACTGGCGGTGACTAAAGTTGTTTTGACTTCAGTGCTGGAGGTGTAACTCAGTTATAAAAGGGAAACCCCACTACTTAATAGCAGTATCAATCTGAATTAAATGGAGCATTTTTAATAACGTAGCTCATTCTAGGAAGCTTTCCATGCCAGCTTCATCATCTTTATCAACTCACCACTTGAAAAAAAAGCCAAGGGAAAAAACAGTAATCAAAGCTCAGGTACTTTCACTTTACAATATGGCAAAATCATCAAATTATAGACTCATGGGACTGAAGGAACCTCAAGATGTCATCTAGTCCAGTTCCCAGCACTCATGGCAGGACTAAGTATTATCTAGACCATCCCTGATAGATGTCTGGAGATTTTTAAAGCAGGTTAGACAATCGCATTGATTACACAACCTCCCCAGGCAATTTATTCCAGTGTTTAACCACCCTGACAGTTACGAAGTTTTTCCTAATGGCCACCCTAAACCTCCCTTGCTGCAATTTAAGCCCCTATCCTCAGAGGTTAAGAAGAACAATTCTTCTCCCTCCTCCTTGTAACAACTTTTTATATACTTGGAAACTGTTATGTCCCCTCTCAGTCTTCTCTTTTCCAGACTTAAACAAACACTAAATACATTTTTCCTGAAATGTGGCACCCAGAACTGGACACAATACTCTATCCAGTTAAGGCCTAATCAGCACGGAGTAGGGCGGAAGAATTATTTCTCGTGTCTTGCTTACAACACTCCTGCTACTATATCCCAGAATGATGTTTCCTTTTTTGTGCAACACTGTCACATTGTTGACTCATATTTAACTTGTGGTCCACTATGATCCCCAGATCCCTTTCCACAGTACTCCTTCCTAGGCAGTCATTTCCCATTGTGTATGTGTGCAACTGATTGCTCCTTCCTAAGTGGAAGTACTTTGCATTTGTTCTTATTGAATTTCATCCTATTTACTTCAGACCACTTCTTCAGTTTGTTCAGAACATTTTGAATTTTAATCCAGTCCTCCAGAGCACTTGCAACCCCTCCCAGCTTGGTATTGTCTGCAAACTTTATAAGGGTACTCTCTATGCCAGGCGTGGGCAACCTGCAGCCTGCAGGCCGCACACATGACGTCAGGATAATCCGCTGGCAGGCCATGAGACAGTTTGTTTACATTGATTGTCTACAGGCACGGTCGCCCGCAGCTCCCAGGGGCCATAGTTCGCCAGTCCTTGGGTCCATTTCATTTTTGCAATCGCTGTGACTAACATATAATGGGAACACTTTGACTTTTATATTACATTGTATATTATACACTACAAAAGGATTATCTAAAACAATGTACGTTTGTTAAATAATATAATATCAAAGTTGGACACTTCGATAAGGTCAAAACTAAATATTTTCAGAATATTTTGTTTCATGAAAAACTCCAAGATTTCCACTTTCCCTCACAATTTTATAAGAAACCGAATTTCAAAATCTCACAGTTTCCCATGGGACAGAAATTCCATTTTTTCAAAGATCTCAGTTCATTACCTTAGAGAACCTTATACTCAGAATAACATTGAGGCCTTTATTTTCCAACATCATCACGTACAGTTGAAGAGTCGATCCAACACAGAGGGCAGGGAAAGCGGCTGAGAGCAGCAACCATCTGGGTGCAGGACCCTCTCACTGCATGGCGGTGCCAGAAGGATTTCCCACAATTCCTTGTGCTGTTTCACGGACTCTGGGCAAGGTGTATCCCCATTGCGCTCCCTGCAGGGAGTTCTATACTTCTTGACTGTTTCTGCTCTAACTAGGAATTATTCCGCTCATGAAAATCCCAAATTGCATTTTATATTTCTTGTTAATGTTTAATTTTCTCCTCCGCCTTAGGATAAGCCACATTTATAAAAGAGGTTGAATATCCATCAAGAATTTGCTCAGACAGGTCAAGTGGAAACTGATGCATTCAAGTAATGAGAGTAAAAAATGTCCATTATCTATAAATTAAAGCCTGTCAAGAGCAGATGACTGCAGCACATTAAGCCCTTGCCTTTAATGAGAGCAGTTTGAGGTCCTTAATTTGTATGTACACCCTGCAACTCTACCACCTGAAGGGTGCCGAGAGGTGGATTCATTTGCTAATGGTGCCTCTAGAAGAATGCACTTAGAGCAAAACTCTAAACTCATTCTGATTAGAACGCCAGTGCTTTCATAAGAAACACTTATTCCCCTTTCTGAGTCTTGGGTCATGGTAGCCTCAGGGCCACTTCAGAGTAAATGGCCTAAAAAAGAGTTTCCGACTTCTAAATAAAGGTAAATCGTGTTGTATCCTTTCCCCTTGAGGGTCGTTTGTGGTAACTCCATTAAATGATGACGGCCTTTAAAATATTGCCAGGTCTCTGGGATCCATCAGTGATTTTTGATTCTGGGGCCACTCGCTCCAGTGCCACCCTCCCTGACCAGCAGTCCTACCCTACTAAAGTCTGACTCCTGCACTTTTTTAAAGGTGGAAAGTGAGTGAACATAATTATCCCCATCTCCTTTAGGGGAAACTGATATCCTACCAACCAGATACTTGGCTGTGGCTTGAGAAACCCGTTCATTACATGCTGGACGCTTCAGGAGTAGGCAAGGCAGGCAGAAGTCTGCAAGTTCTGGAAATTCACAACTTAGAAGTGTCTGAATCACGTGCGAGGTGTCCCTAGCGGGCTGTAACTCGCCCTGTTGACAATTACAGAGCACGACAGCCCATAAATACATGGACTTAAGCAGTTTAATGGGGACAATCTTTACCTTAGGACAAATCTTGGCTGTGCACTAACAAGATGAAAGAAATTAGGTACCGATTTGTTTAAACAATTGCTATTCCTTCCTCTCCCCTACCCCCCCATTTCTCCCATAGACGAGACATTTCACTGGATGAGGAAGTTGCAATAAGGTTGCTGGCGCCACTTAAGTTCAGGGCCTCTCTGTGATGGCAATGTGTGTGTGAATGGTCCAGGATGGAAAGCTACCTGCATTTACATCTCCCGAACCCAGCCCCTGCATGGTGCCATGGGGTGGCCACCACTTAGCTGGTCACTTCCCGAGTTCACTGCTGGTGGTTGTCAGCGATCTGCCTCTTCAGATTTGTCCCTCCTTTGCCTTCCTTCCTACACAGAGCACTGGGGGACTCCCCCGTTTCGCTTTTCAGAGGACTTGGCTTATTTCCATCCTCAGGGGTTCACACCTCCCAATGGCTGGTTTGAGTCCCAAACTAAAATAAGCCCAGAGACTCCTGGTGAAACTCAACCAAAGCCACTAAGCTTGGTTTAGTTTGGATTCAGCCACAGGAAATCTTCAGGTTTGCCCGTGGCCTAAATAGAACTATAAATGCGCAGTGAAGACAACAAATGAAGCCACCCCATACAAAAGACGGAGACTCTCACCAGGTACAACCCAGAGACAGTGAGTTTGAGGTGTCTGGCTATTTTTGACTGGCTCCAGGTTCTCTTGCAAAAGCTTTTTCATACTTCTACTCTGCTATTAGTGGTTTCTCAGTGCAGAGTGATGAGTTCCCAGGGTGAGTGAAAATTCAAACTCTCTCTCTATTAATGTGCCCATCAATGTGATTTTTTTAAAATCCTCCCAGCAATGTTTACTTCTACAAGTTTGTTTTATTACCTTCTTTCCAAATAAATATTAACTGTTTAATTTGGTGATGGGGCAATAGAAGTTGACAAAGGAAAAAAGGAGAAAAGTTCCATAGCACAAAGTTACAATTCCCTCTGTCTGGAAGATTGCATGAACTCACTGCATTCCCCTCTTTTCCCCATCTGTGTGACTCTTGAGAACTGCACACTCGGACATCCTCGATCATCTGAAGTCTGACCTGCAAGCATGAGGAGAGTGATATGGAGAAGGAGAAGCATTTGAGTGACAGCCCATTTGACCAGAACTATTCTCATTTTCTAGTGCAGAAACAGTTATTTCTGCTATTGGAAATCATGTGTTCATTTAATTCAGTTGCAGAAGCAATCACAGAAAAAATAACCTCATTTATTCTGCAGAGTATCAGTAACTCAATATTACAGTGATGTAAATTAAATATATAGTTTCTGTAAATTCCCATTGATCAACAATCTACATGAAATGTCTTATTACAGTTGATGTGGTACACGGTCATGCAGCTATAAACATAAAATCCCATCAATAGGAAGACAACTTGCAGTGAATATATTGTAAAATGTACACCAACATTTTTTTTGTTGTTGATACAAGCAGATCCTACACAGGTGCGGAGTTGCGCACATGGGCTGAATTCAGATGATAAGGAGAGCAGTTTGCACCTCAGGACACTTAAGGTATCGTTTAATGGGTCATCTAGTCCATCCCCCTCGATCATGACTTGTTTAGTCATTTAAAAGACTACTAAATATTCTGTGCTACACCCCAGCCTTTAAACCATACTTTGGAGGAACACCAGCAGTGTGTCAAACCCCGAATGCCACCCCACTCTTCCTGAAGGGTAGGGCCCACAGCCTCAAGCCTATGAGACTGGGCTCCCGCACTCCTGTTTCACATCATGAGCCTGGCCCAGCAAGTCCCACTGGGACAGAATCCTAGCCTGAGACTTTCACACTTTTTCCTGTCCAAACCCCGCAGGCCCGGGGCTGAGTTCTCATGTTCTGCCTGGCAGGGATCCCCAGAGATGTATTAATTGTTCAGTCTTTGGAGATGTCCCATTATCTTTGTGGGAAACTGTGTGTCAGTTTCAGCCAGTTCTTCAAGGACCCCCCTCTTATTCCACCCCCACACAGTCACATGATACAACATCTCCTGTTTCCTGCTCTGTCCCAAGAGCAGCTTTTGAACCCTTCTGCAACCATTGGGTAGCAATGCAAACTATGGAGGGAAACTGAGGCACACCTAGGCATCATAAAAATATTACAGAAAATTCCCACTTTATCATAGTTCAGTTTCACACCGGAGAGAGTGGGAGGATTCTGAGATCCCACTGGCAGAAGCAGTTTCCTGATTGGTGTATTTCCGTTGTCTGCTAGTATCGGCTGGGCTCAGTTACAGCTCTGGAGAAAAACTTAACATAGCAACAATAGGTCCATTTTGTCAAAATTGAATTTATATTTCCTTTACTAGAAGTGAGAATTTTTTAATCTATGGAGTCCCTCGCATTATTAGAGCCAAGATCATTCTGAAATCCAAGACATTCTCCAAGACAACAGCACCTCCGACTGGAGGGGAAGAGCGTCATTAATTTCAGTACATTTTGCTAATCAGCATTACAAAAAGCAGCAGAAGAAAAAAATCTGTCCTCTAAATGCTAAATTTGCCCTTGGATACAGAGGACAAATTGACAATTACTGTTCTAAATTCTTTTCCCTGAAGGTCTTGCTGGATAATTAAACGTGTAGGCTTTCTAAAGATTGAATACCTTGATTTATAATTTGTTGCATCCTAAAGTATGTTGTACCATTGCTTACTCACAGCTCTATTCACAATGCCATCAATATTAGCAACTTAATAATATACATAGGTACAAGCCTTTTTTGTTTCTACTTCAGGGGTATTAATTAGCCCTTTGTAATTAGTTCTCTGTTATAACAGTGACCCAGAAGCAAACAAACCCTTCAGCAGTTAATCTGAAGTGTATGGAGACAAACGCATGAATACGAAATCCACCTGCACATTACAATGGGGGCCATGTGATTGTATTTAGGAAAGACAACTACAATATGCTTTGAACCATGCAAAATTACAGCCCTCCCCTGCAGGCTCCTACTCCCTCTAGTGACCCTTATCCACGTGAATACAGATAGATCACATGACGAAGGATTTTGCAAAACTGGGTCTTCAATCAGACACAGACAAAATAGGTGAAACAAAGTGTTACATAGGTTAAGGTTCAAAGTTCAGGTAGTCCAGTTCCTTTCAAATAAGCATCCTACAAGTGATCTGTTCCCATTATCCAGTGAAAGATCCTTTTTTATTTGCTTTTTTAACTCATTTAGCCAAGTCACACAGGGCCAGATTATGATTTCTTTAGGAGAAGCCTCATTGACTTCAGTGGACCTTTCAATGGTATAAAATGCAACTCCCCACAGGGAAGGCTACCACGACCTGGGCCTGTTCCTATTGTTCCAATTGCAAAAATTCTATAGATTACAATGGAGCAAGATCAGGCCTCCCGTGCCTCCATTTGCTCTGCTGTGACACTTCCCGGCTTCCCAAGATGAATAATAATAAATATTAATGCACGTTAGTGATTGCAGAATATTGCATCCAATGTGAATGGAATGTATGCAAACTGCTCTCTTTAACACAGAGAAAGTTTTAAGCCAAAAAAAAATATGTCTCTAACACTATGTAATAACAGGGCAAGAAGGAGGTGCCATCCTTGAACTAACACAGCATTTGGCACTAAAACGTTCAACTCTTTAAAAAAGAATTGCTTCCTGGATGAGAACTTGTAAATCAGCATCCAGATCCAGCTAAGATATTGGGTCCTGTGAACAGAGTTTTGAGCTATAGTGGACATAAGACCAGAAAACTAACTCTGTGATGGTGCCGTGGTTTTAATCTCTCATCGCTGTTTCATAATATCATTGAAAAATAATAAGTTCTGCTATGATTCCTTCCCTGAAAAGATTGCATTGCATTGCCATTTCCCCAGGGCATAGTGCATATAATTATTGTTTTATTAACATAATTTCGTACCTGCAGATTCATAGTTGGCTGGCAACAGTCATGTGATATGTCAGCAAGTTTCTATTCTTATGCTGACCTTCTCAAAAGTCATTAATACTGAGAATTGGAATAATATTAAATAATGAGATGGCATATTCAAATGCTTCATCTCTTAGTGGGACAAACAACCTAATTAGTTTCAAGATGGAGCCTGATAAATTTACAAATGGGATTTTAGGATGGGATTGCCTGCATTAGCAAGGGACGGGACCCTATGTTGGAGGAGATTCCTTCCCGACCTATGGCCCTATCTGGACTGGCTCCTCAGGTATGTACCAATTTTCTAAAGTTCTCTCTACTTTTGAGCATTTAACAAAGCAGAGATCCATTACCACAATGGAAATTTTCTCTGTTTCTAATTAAAACATTTGCAGTAGATCTTGACGTTATTTTCCATGAACTTCAAGACCTATTTTCCTTCAAGGAAAATCATAAACTCATAGGATTGGAAGGGACCTCGAGAGGGCCCCATACTCATGGGCAGGAGTAAGTATTATCTAGACCATCTCTGACAATTGTTTGTCTAACCTGCTCTTATAGGTCTCCAATGGGAGATTCCACAACCTTTCTAGGCAATTTATTCCAGAGCTTAACCACCCTGATAGGAAGTTTTTCCTAATGTCCACCCTAAACTGCTCTTGCTCCAATTTAAGCCCATTTCTTCTTGTCCTATCCTCAGACATTAAAGAGAACAATTTTTCTCCCTCCTCTAATTATAATAGATCCTCCTCCCAGCCCCCTTTGTCCATCTCCTCTGGGTGGATTGTTAGTTCTTTGCAGCAAGGACAGTCTCTCGCCACGTGGCTGTGCAGTGCTCCTCACCAGAGGCTCTGATATGAGTTGGAGCCCCAAAGCACTGTCTAACAGCAGGTGCTACCATCGCCAACAGGTGGTAGAGGGAACACAACAACAAGTAAGGGAGCCTGATTGATTTAAAGCAAACCTGGATTGGCTCTAAGGGTGCCGTACGCAGGGCCTCGATTTTATTTTTAATTAGGCCTCTGCTTTCAGCTGGTACTGTCTGGAATGCTCCTGATCAGAACTTACCGGTACCTTCCACCCTGAGGAGTCAGCCATCTCCGGGGAGCGACCGGCGGCTCGTCTCCCTTCTCAGATGAGGCCCTTCCAGAAGCAGAGAAAGGCAGCTCCCCAAATTATATCTGCTGGTTTGGGGTATCTCATCAGCTGCATGAAGCCAGCCAAATGTTTTGAGGTGTGCACTGGTCTCAGTCCAATAGGTGAAGCCTGAGCAGAGGGCAGGCCCATAACACCTACCCTTGGCCCTCTTGCCCCCAGCCACTCTGTGCAGTGTATTTATCGCCTGCTAATTGAAGGTTAAACGCAATATGGAATCCTTTGTGTTTTATTATAAACCCTTGATGGGTTTCTTTATGGAGCAAGGCAGCTTTTAGTGCCTTTTCATTTCTTAGCCTAGCAACCATGAAAGGCACAAAAGGAACTTTTAGGAACAGGATGTCTATGGATATGGATTGTTTTACAGCCAGCAGCTCTCCATACATCTTCAGGAGTGAATTATAAGCAGTTATGCTGCTGTCTAATAAAAGGTGCCGAATGCCGATTAAACTGTTTAACAGCAAGATGATGCTGGAGCCATGCCTCTATAATGGAAAACTCAGACCCGCTGCTCCAGGAAAGGGGAAATATCAGACACCAGGTCAGGCGGTGTATCAGGGCAGACGAGCCCCATTCCACGGGTGCAAAGCTGCCCTAGGGGCTGCTTTGCTGGCCACTGGAGAATTCCCACTAACACCTGAGGCCAATGCAGGGGGGGGGGGGGCTGGCCATAGGAAGCGGCATGGGGCAGGGGCTCCCTGTTCCTGGAGGCAGTGGGAGGAGCAGAGGAAACAACCCACATTAGAGCAGCCTGCCTCACGCCGGGAGAGTGGCCCCAAGGCCATGAAGGAATGTGAAGGGAGCTTAAAGCACCCAACCTCTCCACCTTGCTGGAAACTATGAATCATTCTGACTTACAGAAGAGGGAGGCTATGACGACTAATGTCCGTAAGCCACTTGGAAGATGAAACGGGGCATCTCTTTGTGAGGGCCTGTTTGTATAATGCTGATCTAAGACTCAGTAGCCTCGTGCTAGATCAGTTCAAATCCTGCCTTTTCAATAAATAATTGGAAATTTCAATTGTTTTTACTTTATTTTTTATTGAGCTAAAATTGCATTACTTAGGAATAATATCACTTCTTTGCATGGCACATCCCTAAAACACAGTATGCTTCAGCCCAGTGGAAAACATTGCTGGATAGTTTATTCCATTAACTTTGAGTTTAAAACTAAACCCAATTCCTATTCCCTAAAGTGTGAAGAAAGAAACGCTTCCAAAACCTAGGCACATAAATGCTAAAAACAAAAGCCACAAATGACTCTAAATTATATTCAGGGCAGCCCTATAAATCTCTAGACTTAGGTCCAAAAAACTGATCTGGGATATTAAAGGAAAGTAGATTTGAAAGATATGAGGGTTCCAATATTATTTAAAGCTTCATAAGCCCGTAATAACACTTTAAAATCAATCCTAAATCTCACCACAAGCCAGGGAAGGTTTGTTTTATAGTGAGATATGATCTGATGAGCTGTGTCTTTGATGTTGTGAGTGAAATACTTAAAAACAGAAAAAGAACAAAATCTTTTCCCCCGAAAAACTTTGGTGGAAGGGAGATAGGGTTCTGAATAAACACACACAGGCCCCCAGTCCTACCTGTGGAAAGCACCAGGGTCAGTCTGGTGCAATCTCAATTCAGCATAGTAGCAATCTGAGATCCATGCTGGGAGGTCAGTCTGCTGTAGCCAGATTAGAACAATACTGTTGGAAAGTATGTCACATCGAAAAGCAGCTGACGTCTGTAGGAGCTCCGATCTCCTCGGTGCCCCTGGAATGCATAAAATATCTCGCACCTGTGGAATGGTGCTGCTGAGATCATTAGACTGGGCCCAACGGTACGATTCTTCTCTGAAAAATGAGTGCGGGTCAGGAAGAAATGCTGAGAGCTGAAATCGTTTATGGAATGAGAGTGTGTTTTTAATAGGGAGCTCAGCCCTGGTTTATTGCATTGCTGCCTGCTCTGGATTGGATGACATTGTTTGCAGCCCCTCCAGCTCGTGCAGTGAATACATCAGATGTCACAATCCTACACGGGCTTGGGCTCGGATGGCAAATGCACAAGGGAAACGCCAGTGCAGCAGGAACTACTGTTGGTGGTTCCCCACTCTCCCCTCCTTAGTGTGGCAGCGATAGACCCGGGACCTCAAAAGATCAGAGCTCCGGGGCAGCTCAGACAATTTCAGCGGCTTCTCTGAACTGCTCCGGTCTCTCAAGTCTGCAAACTCAGGCTGGACAATTCATGAGCCTGGGCATTTTCTGAAGGCTGCTGGTGCCTCCTGGAAACAGCACAAGAGGGGATGAAGAGGGGGAGCACTTGGTGCTTGCACTCCTGGTCCTGGCCAGAGCCCGGGTGCTTGACGGCACCCTGAAAATGAAAAACAATGGTGACAAAAACAGAGGGCCAGGGCTGGGAATGGCCCCGCTGTTCTCATTTCCAAGCGGGTTCACCCATTGCTACTTCTGAGCCCACCCATTAGTAAGGCCACGATTCTAGAAATGCCTTTGTCTCCAGCCCTCCCAGGCAGGAGTCAGATGATCCCAGTCACTAGCACACCCTGGACTGAAGTGTGGAACAGTTTTCTGTCCACTGGGGAGATGAAACACCAGGATTAGATCCTGCCGTTCTTCTTCTTTGCTTCCAGCTAAACTGCTTCAGACAATATGATTCTGGGGTGAGTCCAAGGCCAATACATCAGAAAAATACCCCAGTCCTGCCACTGCATTAACTTCAGCCCATTTGTTGCTGCTCACAAGACTATTTCATTATTTGTGCTACAAATGCCAGGAAGGGTTCCAAATGGAAGACCTGGGGAGAGGTGTTATGTTGCTGATAAAAATATCTGAAGGCCTGATTGGCCCATCTATCTTCGTGTTTGATATCTCTCGGTGCCGTTCACAGACAGATTTCCACTCTGCGCTGGCTGAGCCCCACCTCAGGTCAGACCCAATCTATTTCAGGGTAATCTTCAGCAATAAACTGATTACTTACTGTGAGCCTTCCCGGTTTGTATCTGGGAGAAATTGTCTGCACTCCTGTGTTTTCCATTAAAACAACAGTGCTGGAAACCAGCGAGTGATCATAATATGAACCAAATTAGCAGTACTCCCATACTCTTTGGGCTCAGCATTAATTATTACTTAGTATCTAGAGAAATAAATGGTCTCAGACATTGTGCCCACTGCTTGCCTCCCCCAATGCAAACCCAATCAGTGCTTTCCCGCTTACTGTGCTATTTTCCATATTCATTTTGGGCCTATCCACAGCTGATGCTCAAGGGGTCCATTAAAAGTAAATTAGTGGTGGTTTTAATTTCCCCTCCCCACTGCTGCTTGCCTTGCTAACAAATAACTTCTTTGTGCAGTGCTCAGCGAGCCTGAGATATGCCCCTTCTCCTGGTTTCAACTAAACACCATTCCACAGCCAGGCCGCTGGGCTACACCCCACTCTCGGTCTGGGTGCAGCGGCTGATCATCCGTAGCTCCTGGACCCTTTCTTGCAAAACAGAGAAAAGTCAGGCTTGCAGGCTTATGCTGTCACATTCATCTCCATGGCAACATGTTGTGATGTCAGTTGATCACATCCAGCAAAGAGGAGTGATTGGTAATTAAAGGGCAAGTATTTGTGGTTAAAACTTACACTTCCCCCCACCCACACACAGATGAGATGTCTGTTGATTACAGAAACCCCACCCACGTGAGCATGGTCTGAGCAGGTCAGGGGGCTGAGTTTGGCACATGCTTTTGGTATTGTTTGCCTCAATGGTCCGAGAAACTTTTAACAAAGCCTTGGTCTCATTTGAAACTCACCTGCTTTGAGGGCCCAGGAACCCATCCCGAGACCTTAAACTGCTCTAAAAACACATCCCTTTTACCCGGGCCATTTCTTTCAGCTGTAATAGGCTATTCCAGAGAACTCACAGTGGCCCTGGAGGAGATGGAAGTCATTCATTTTGTCCACAGAACAGGGCCAGTGACGGCAGCAGCTGGGCAAATACCCCTCCTGCCCCCATTCAGCCGACACCCGACCAGCGTGTCTGCCTCACCACCCCTGACCTGGAAAGAACATCTCCAAGCCTGAGAAGGGGCGTTTAATCCCCGGGGCTGCCAGCTGCATCTTTCCAGGCACAGCACTCCACTAGTTGGCAAGAAATTGCAGGATCACAGCCCCTAGACTCAGCCCAGACTGGACGGAGCAAGAGATGAGCGCCACAGTGAGTACTGCTGGCCCTGCAGGGAAAAAGCTCTGAACCCAGCAGCACTTGTAAACTGGTTTCCTCGTCTCATAAAACTTTTTACAGGCTCTGAATAATGCAGCAAATGAACAAGCAACCAGGCTGATTGGACAGGGATCTGCTTCCCTGCTTTGCAATTACTTTGTCCTCCCACTCTGTGTGTGCTAATAGGCAGGGGATATTTTTGTTGAGGTTTGAGGAGTTGACTCTGATTTTCACGGAGAGTAACTGGAGGGCGTTCATTACTGCGAGAACGATGGGCGCTCTGTTGCATTGGATTGGATCGGATTGGATGGATAACATGATTGGATAGAGTGAGGCTTTTATTAGTGTGAATGCATCCAGCACAATGGTCTTGCACATGTAAATATATCAATGGGGTTTTACTTCCCCCCATCTCTTAGTTGCAGTGTATGTTGAAGGGAGCCACTAACAATGAGAAAAAGCACAGGGAAATGCCTTCTTTTGGGTCAGCATATCTCCCCTTTCCCAAGAAGTCTCGTCACAGCCTGAAGGATTTGATCTGGAATTGAAATCAGAGTCAGCTCCCGCAATCAGCAGAGTCCCCGTGTGTGGTGGGGAAGAAGGGGCATTATTTTGTTTTTTGGCTTCAAGGAAATGGTTTTGTCTGCCAGTAAAAGGTTTAGTGATGTAATTGCATGGATGGCTCACGAGCAGCAGAAACAGCAAATCCCTAGTGATTCTGGGTTTGTGATTTAGTTTTTCTGAAGTGGGGAAACAACAGAGCTATTTAGTGCTTGTCCCCTGAGCTTTGCCCATTGAAATAAATATAGTGTTCCCATTATTAACATCACAGCAAACAAATCAGGGAAGCAATATATTAATATCCTTCTATTGACAACTTTTGGCTCCATTAGCTTCCTCTTATAGATTTGGTATTTTTTACTAACATGCTCACTACATGGACTTTCTGCTGCTTTTAATCTGCAATGGAAGAGCCCCTTCAGCCATAGGATGATGACAATATTTTTACACCTCTGTAATCTTTCTTGGCCATTAGAGCTGGGGAGTGTGGCTTGCCCAAGGTCAAAAAACACGGCAAAAACCGAACCCAGAAATCCCATCTCTCAGGCCATGGGCAAAACTGTCCTCTCATTGACTCCAGAGGAATGTTAAGTATTTACCTGCAGGCCAAGTTATTGGAAATTACCCTTTTCCACCATTGTCAACTGAATTTGATCCCATGGATCTAACCATTAGACTACACTCTGAGTTCTTATGTTCTTAAACAAATATTGCCACAGAAAAAGCAAACTATATATCCACCCACGTTCACCTGAGGTGATGTGTGGTACGTTTTCATTGGTGCCCCTTGCAACTGATTTCAGGACTGTCTCCATAGTTAATAAAAACTGTACTTCCTAATCACACTTTGAGCAATGCCTCCTCTGGGGGTGTGAAGGGTCTGAAGAATCATCAAGAAAATAACCACACCATTAAAACATATTTCATGTACATATATAGAGTTGGCTCAAATCATATCTCCCTAGACACACGGAAGGCAGTACAAGTGGCAGCTGTATCTGTTCCCAGTGTTAAAAAAAAATGAGATGCAGATCATTTCATTTTGGATTTATTTGTTTATGAGATTTGTTTTTAAAGGTTCGGTGGAAAATGTGTTAGTTCTGATACCAATTATGTAACAAAAACATATGTTGGGATAAAATATTGAGAGTTGGCAAAACTGGAAAGAAATGGAATCACGGAATCCATTTCAATAGAAGCCTTCTGCAGATTTGCACAAGTCTCATGACACTTGATTCTTTTTTCTTAAAACCCCAGCTCCTGGAATCGTGTGATTTAAAAAATTAAAGCTGAGATTCCTACATAAACAACAAGCCTAATGCTTGCAGAGAAAAGCTTGAAAATTTGTCCTGAGTGCACCCTGAGGGCTCACAAACCAGAAGGAAAATTAAAAGAACCCAACATTTATTACTTTTTAAAAATTCATGATTTGGGAGGAGGGTGATGCCTGGAGTTTGCGAATGCCTGAAATTTGCAAATGCCTGGAGTTGACAATCCTGGCCCCCTCATACTTATTATTTTTTAATTCATTCTCCAAGTTCTTGTAGGCAGAACCAGGATTCATCCCCATTTTATTTTAGTAAAACCACTTATCCTAAACCAGCTTTCTAACCAGTGCCCAGAACAGACTGAGTAGAGTCCTTGACCTTACCGCAGAAATGCAATTTGTATAGCGGTCTCCTGTTGGTACAGGGAGAAAAGAATTAACCTCCGGTATTAAAAATGGTAAGGTAGCACCTGTAATTGTGTCATTAGCAGTTTCAGGAGGTTCACCGCTGCCCTATTCATCTGCTTAAATTCCTGTGTTTTGAACCCAAGAGTTTCAACACTTCAAAGCAAATCCTAGTTACAAATGGGAATTTCACAGAGTTGTATCACTGAACCATAAATCAACCTCAGGTTTACTGGAAACTGAGCTCCCGCAAAGCTGCATAGGGCTTCGTGTTTCTAATGGCACACAAGCCCGGATACGTGTTTTTAGCAGTTTTCACAGCTGTCATTAGTTCCAGACTAAAGGCCAAATTTTCAAACAGCAGCGCTTAGCACGAACATGCACAAGCACTTGCAAAAAGGTTATTGGACTGGCCCAGCCCTTTGCCTGAGGAAATAAACAATCACTGCCCTTCAGAGGTGTGACTTCCAATGCCATGTAATTTAGGTAGCAGATAAACTCTTCTCTGAATTTGCATACATGGGCCACGTCGTTGGATGCAACAAACTTTGGACTCTAATCTTGTCCAACCTCATAAACTAAACAAGATGAGGTCAGGATAGATCAGTGCTCAGAGGAGCTACCTCCAAAGAATGCCCAGGTACTTCCGGAAGCGATTTGGAGGATGCAGTAGGTGGCACCTACTTAGTATTCACCCAATGCAGCGACATAGTGTTGGGGAAACTGCGCTGTTTGAAATGAGACATAAAACCAAAGCATTGGCCTCATATTATCTTTGAATCCCATGGCACTTTTCACAACAGAAATGTCTGACCCAGATGTCCTGGGCAAATCCCAGTATCTAATTACATTCTGCTTCCCTAAAACTCTCATTGCAGTTTCAGATAAATAGTCTTTTTCATCATTTCCTCTCCTAACCACTACATAGCGGTTTAGTGCACTGATTAAACAGCTGCCACATTACAACCCAGAGGTGACTGCATTTCAGTAGTGGATGAACTGACCCATTTGTAAATAGTTGGCAAAGTGTACTGAGAGCCTTTAGGGCGGGGGGGGGGGGGGGAGGAGAAGGTATTTTTAA
Organism: Sternotherus odoratus; assembly: GCA_032164245.1. Classification (NCBI taxonomy): domain Eukaryota; kingdom Metazoa; phylum Chordata; order Testudines; family Kinosternidae; genus Sternotherus; species Sternotherus odoratus. Next base: position 2,497,746 of record JAVMKO010000018.1, read on the forward strand.
CAGACGTTAAAAACACAAAAGGGCCAATATCTGGCTTCATTGACTATTCATTTCATTCTGGCACTTTATCTTGCATGTGCAGTGGCTAGAAATGTTTGTCGCTTGGACAGAGCAGTGACATGTGAGGAATCAGAACATTAGCTGCAAGTGCCTGTTCATACAATTCTGCCCTGAGAGGATCTGATTCTTAGCAAGCAGGGTGAGAGGTCTGAGCAAACTTTATGATTTTCAAGATTATAGCGATTATGTTTCAGTGTGGGCTTGAAAAGGGAGGTCTATTTTCTTAGTTAATACGATTTATTTTTACTCCAATTGAATAATACATGATTAGCGTCAAAATAAATTACACCCCTTCCATTCTGAACCACTTTGCTATATCTTCTCTCACTGGCTTCCCACTTCTTTTAACCATCTTCCCCTTTTTTTTTCCTTATCTCCACTTTCCCTCTAATGTTCCCTTCCCTCTCTTGTCACTGTTATGCCATTCATTTTCACAGCAGCAAAACTTGGTGGTGGGGAGCCAAATGTCTAGCATTTTGGAGTCCTATAAGTCATGAATGTCTCAATAGGTTATGTGATCGGAGAGGCATATCTGGGAAAGAAGAGGTTGAGGGCCCACATAATATTCGTTCCCTGTCCTTCATATTATCTATTTAACCTTTATTTTAAAAGTTATAATAACAAAAAATTCCCCTTGGCACTAGAGGATTTTTTTTATGAAAGCCTTGAAAACAGAACTTCTCAGCTTTTCAAAATCAATGCACATCTTCCATCACTTAGATGTGTGCTGGGTTTTTATTTTGTTTTATTTGCAAGTGAGCCATATTATACACCAAAAGTTCAAACTGTTTGAAGCCTGCTAGTATCTATCTCTATTAAAACCTCTCCAGGAGACTGGCTTTGATTGTCTGGCAGACTGGGACCCATCTATCTAAATTAGGAAGATCCCAGAAGATGTTAGCGACTCGGCCTGCATCCATTAACTGCAGGCAGTTTTCACCCTAAAACTATTTAAAATCCATAAAGCACGAATCACATTCAGCTGAGCTAACCTAAGAATGCAGCTCAGATGTGAATTCCATTGAGCTGGGTGGACTTCTTGATACTGACATGCTCAGAAAGAGGGACAATTAGTTTCTTCTTGCAAAGCAAGGAACGTTGTTTTGCAGCAATGCAGAGCTCAACCCCTCTCCGGCTTGTTATAGGTTGCACAGGCTGGAACCCAGGTTCCCAAACTTTTTCACAGTCTGGACCACCTCTTCATAGAAAGATTGGATCCCAGAGAATCTCCCTGCCCATTCCCAAGGCACAGGCCTTTTCCCCACACATTCACCTTTGTGTAGAAACTACAGCAGTGACTGGCTTACATGGAAAAGTGACCTAAGAGGGGTATGTCGCTGTCATTTCATGTGACACAACAACTGAAAACAAGGAGCCAACACCACATGACCAACACGCTCTCGCTGGACCACCAATCAGCTTTCTAAGGAACATGGCTTGGGAACTGCTGGGTTATAGAATTCTTCCTTGTTAAGACACTGTGGAATGTTGCTGATCAGCTATTAAACATCTGCCGAGTTCCACCCCAGAGATGGTTGCACTTCAAGGGTGGATGAAGCAGTTCCTATTTGCAAAGCACTTTGTACATTTCTTTCAGCTTAATAGGCTCATTATGCTGAAAATGCAAGATATTGGTCAACCTTTCCCCCTCCCCCCCCACTCCCACCTTCCAGAGGGGGAATGAATCCTCCCTTCCAGGACTCTCTGCAACAAGAGGAGAGGTAGTAAATTAGCCTTCATAGTGCATTAGAAAGAAAAATCTGATATGAGAGAGAAGCCACGCTAACAGAACTTTTTTCTTTGTAGGCTAATGACAAGAAGGAAACAGGAGGATGGAGACAAATAAAGTAATAGCAAAGGAGCAGTTGGGAAAGGGATGCATTATTAAGCCCAGAGTTAGTAAATATGTTTCTCCTTCCAAAGCTGCTTGCATAATGATATCATCCTCATTTGAAGAGCGCATTACTGGTATTTCCTTACAATACCCTGGCATTAAGCAATGAAAATGGTAATTTCTGTCTCATCACAATGCAAAATTTTCTGAAAATAAAGTTAGAGAAAGATCCCATTACAGTGTCTGAGTGAGTACACCAGCCAACAAGGCAAAAAAAAAATGGCTGTTGTATAACTTAGTTAATTAAGTTTAAACATCCTGCATTCAAAGATATAGAAATGTATGCGTCTCTTGATTTATCCAGAAACACAGACACATCCACAGAATTCATCCCTACACCCCCACACAGAGAGAATTCATCCCTACACCCACACACACAGAGAATTCATCCCTACACCCACACACACACAGAATTCATCCCTACACCCACACACACAGAGAATTCATCCCTACACCCACACACAGAGAGAATTCATCCCTATACCCACACACACAGAGAATTCATCCCTACACACACATGAACATGCAAACTTGCATCGCTCACTCAGATCCATGTATATTCTCACAGGCACATACAGACATACACACAATATGGGAGACACACACACACATCCAGGCACACTCTCAGACACACGCACAATCTGCAGAGGAAACACATGGAGTAACCACAACTACTTCCTCCACACCCAGTGCAGCAATCTCCGCTGGGCAGAAATTTGACTGCCATGAGACAAAGTGAACCACCCTCAAAACCAGCAATGTGCATGTGACTTAGCAAGTGGCAGGTTGAACAACATTCACTGAAATGTACAGAGCAAAAAATGCCAGATTTGACAGGTACAATGATGAAGACTAATGCAAATCCAGACTACAGATAAGTAATAATGAGGGCCAGGGACATATTCCCAGATGGTACTCTGTGATGTCACTGGTGACTGATGAGCTGAGTTCGACATAGCCAAGCAATGGGCGCTATGATTTCTTCAAACACAGCTACATCACCAAGAAAATACGTTTCTCTCTAACACAATAATATTCCTTTAAAAACACCATTTCCCTTTAGACATGTGTTAGCCATCCTCCTCATCTCACCCCTCCAAGCATCCACATAGTTACCCTGTCCTGCCTTTCATCCCCTGTGGTGTTATTTTCTTGTGTCTGTCTTTGTCTTAACTTAGGTCCTGATCCTGCAAACACTGATATATTTAAAGAATGAGGAGTCCTTGTGGCACCTTAGAGATTAACACATTTATTTGGGCATAAGCTTTTGTGGGTTGAAACCCACTTCATCAGATGCATGGAGTGGAAAATAGAGTAGGAAGGAAGATAGATAGATAGATAGATAGATAGATAGATAGATAGATAGATAGATAGATAGATAGATAGATAGATAGATAGATAGATAGATACAGATAACATGAAAAGATTTCGTTCATGACATGCACATTTGCAGCCTTAAACTCTGACTTCCTTGTTGCAGGGAATCTATGATTCACCGGGTATTTTTAAAACAAGAATTCTGCACATCTACAGTGCTACATCAAAAATAAGTAAGAATAATTCGGTGAAGGGTGCAGATGATATAGCTATAGAAAGCTACAGCTCCAAACCTAGAGATCATTCCAGAGTGCACTCTGTCAGCCTTCAGGACAGGGACTGGCTTTTTGTTTTCACAGTACCAACACAATGGTGTGCAGGACTGGGGTTCCTAGGTGCTATCGCAGCACAAGCAGTCATACTAAATAATGTTGGTGATACTAAGTCCGGCTGCTCCTTTTTAACTTTGCATCTTCTAAGCCCTGGCCGCTGCTGTGACGGCATAGTTTGAAGGAGAACCAGCACATATTTAGGAGCTATATAATTATTGCTGCATAACATATGGGGAAATGGAAGGGTGACAACATCCAGAAGTAAACCCTGGAGTTTCTATAATGAGACTGAAAGCACAGTTAATAGGCAATATGTTCCCATTCATGTTTGCATATTAAGTGACACAATGCCCCGGCCCAGTTGAAGCTGGCTCCATCTGTGTTTTGCCAATACACTGCTCGATTCCGGGTTTGTTTGAGGTTTGGATTAAATGTTTGACTGTGGAGACATCTGCAGTTTTGATCATTCGTTTGTGTTTGTTTTCCTCTGAGGAATCTGTATCATTTGAAGAGAAAAGCAGATTCCAGGGCTGGGACGCAGGATTTCAGAGTCTGGACTAAGCTGAAAGCAATTGAGCTTCATCTCAACATTGCTGCTGGAAAGTTCTCATCTGTCTCTGTTTCTGGTCTTCGTGTTTCCATGGCTCTGTCATGAGAGTACATCTCCACTAGCTACAAGCTCAGAAGGACAACTTCCTTCACATCAAAGGGGCAAGCTGTTAGAGTAGGAGCGTCAGGTGCCCTTATCTTCCCCAACCAGGACCTGATATGCCAACAAAAGAATTCAGACAAATCTGTCTCTGAACAATACACAATAATTCCCTGCCTTGGGTTTCATGTGCAGCCAAAGAGACCAAACCATTCACGGAAGAGCTCTGTCCCTTTGCAGTTAAAAATATCGCTTACCGCAAAGAGACAAAAAGGTTCTAAGAATACAAGCAGGTTTTCAATAAATCTCCAGTTCATTCAATAGGCAGTGTATCTTAGACATGTTATATATACCTCAGTGAAATGGCTTCTACTTCTGCTCCAGGCACTCCTTCTAGGTAAACCAAGTTCTCAATAATCTTGCAGTATAACCGGGGCCGTGGGAACTAGTTTGGCTCAAAATAGGAACTGATCCAAACTTTGGGCCATGCCATAAACAGAACCCAGCATTGTGTGAGGTTTGAAAAAGATGCGCTTAGTTTTCCCCCCGAGCATCTGTCCTCTTTGGGTTCAGCTGATAAAGGAAACTGAAAGAGTCTGACCTGGCTATTCTCCCAGCATTTCCCATGCAGGCAGAACCAGGAAACATGAGAGGTTTCACCCAAGAGCCTGGCCTGGTTTTACTGGGATCCCAGCTAACGCTTGTCTGCTTTGTGTTTACCAGTGTTGGAAAGTTATGATCCCAGGAGTTACCGAACTTGCTATACTAGCAAAAATAATAATACAGAGGCAGATTTTCCCATGCAGCACAGCTGATGCAAGGTGCATTTAACACCTGGCTCCAAACCCCAAGAGGTTCAATAGTCCCTTCCAGGGGGGCTCCCTGTTCCTTTAAACTCCTGTAAGTCCCGTGGCTGGTGTGGAAACGAAAGCCTGTACCACGGCAATGAGAATGAAATAATAAATGAAGATGGGGGTTCAAGGAGTCTGTGGCTTTGTGTGTCTCTCTTCCAATCCATACGGGAATGCTACGGCTTCCATTTGTTTTTCCCTCTGACAGGCAACAAAGGGGGAAAAAACTAAATTTGAGGTTAAATCTGTGAAGAAAATAATGAAATTGCCTGAGGTGGACCAGAATAAAGAGAAGTAGCTGCGTGTCTGGTTAGAACAATGTTATTAGGAGCTCTTTGGGTAGCTTAGCCTGCAGCTTTCTTTAAAAGTCCAGTGAGATGAAGCAAAGTGGTGAATTGTTTGGGGTGGGCGTGGAGGTTGAGTCTGCTTATTGTTCCATAATAATAACCTTTAAAACACAGAATCCAAGGATAAAACTTCAGGGGAAAAGAAAACTTTTCCTGCCTAGTTTGAAAGTTCCTGAATGTTCCCTAACTCTGAGCCATGATTTATATATAATCTAGGAGATGATTGCAGCTAGAGTCTGCTGCAAAAAAAGAACCCTAAATATTTTATATTAGGATGAAGAATGCTGGAGTAAACTGATGAAACAGCTGGTTCCATAGTTCCCAGCCACCGAAAGACTGAGGAAAGAGACCTCGATTAGGCAGTGCTTAGTGCTCTAGGCCTGTATCTATAAGGACCTGGTGTTTAAGGCCAATTTAGGTCACAAGAGAAAATACATCCATAGGGTCTTATTGGCTCCCTCTCCGATGAACATTAAATTCACTCATGTAGGGAAGCGTCTGTGGCAGCGTTTACATCCCCAAATCATTCTCTCCTAGTCAGCCCAGTTGTTCCTGGAAACCAGTGACTCTGGGTATAGAAATATATATAATTTAAAAAAATCATTCAGGGCAATGAATTTATGCTGTGCATTTTAATAGGCTGCCCACCCTCCACATGCATAAATTACTGGAGATGCCTTTATCAACTGCAGTTAAATTGTCTTATTGATAACACTCTGGGGGAAACAATAACTTATTATATTAAATTAAATACAATATCATTCAAGCTCTGGAAAGCTGGTAAGAGGCTGTTTTACATGCAGCTCTAACTGGGAGTTTGTCATTCCAAGGTCTGTGATGATGCCAGCAGTAACGCACAAAAATCTCCACTCAGCATTGAGAGCAGTGGATGGATAAAAGAAACACCAGCTGTCCTATCACACCCTGGAATCCCTCCGGGAAACACCTGGGACAGGGGCTTAGAGCTGACCTGTGCTCTGGGGCTATGCATCATTCAGCTACTTTGGTCACTCATTCTCTAATGGGGACTCTTTGGCTACCTTGGAGTATAAGGGCCGGAACATTGCACTGTTGCTGGGCCTCCCCCTTCCCGATGGCATAAGAGCAAAGAGGTTCTGGGTTTGGCCCCTGACCCTGTTCCAGACCCAGTCCTTCCACAGGCAAAGCTCCCACTGAATGTTGGCCAGCAGGACACCAACACTCCACTTCCGCGGGCGACCCTGATGGTTCTGATGTCTGTCCCTTTGCTCTCTGAGGTCTGTGTTGACAACAGTACTGGAGCAGGGTACTCCTGCCCTTACCCAGGGCCTGACCCTACTCCCACAGATGTCCTGGGGAGCTCACTGTGCCATTGATTTCAATGGAAGTAGGATGGGAGCCAAGGGGAAGCACATTCCGGGTAAACCAGCATGGGTTAGGCTCCTCTCCCACTCAACAACTAACTTCTTGTTGCCTAGCAACATTACCATGTCTGTGTATGCTGCTGTTTTGCTGTATTTCTCTGTTCTGATGTTGGCAGGGGCGTAAACACAGTCCAGCCATGCACAGACACACACTCAAGACCCAGGTGTGCAAACGCTGTTGCCACATGCATGTAAACACACATACAAGCACTCCAACTGGCCCAAGCGGAGGTTATCCTCATCCTCCAGAGAAGGCTCAAAAATGAAAGAAGCAAATGCAGCAATAATAGATAAACCCAAAGACGTTCAGAAACCCTGCACTGATCTGCCTTTCATGGCTGACAGGAAGTTTAAACTCACCGTCAACTGGGGTAAGGCTAAGAACTAAATGAACTGTTCCAAACAAAGAGTCCTATGGCACCTTATTCCGTTATTTAGTAAAAATGTTGGGGAAAGGGAGCAGTATTAGAACGCTGCTGTTATGGTACTGCAAAGACACAGGACAGATGACAGAATATAGGCCACCAGGTGTTTAGGAATTAGAATTGGTGGCGGCTAGAAACAATCTAGTCAAGTCTGCTTTGCCATGGGTGGGAGGGAAGGGGTAAAGGCTACAGAGAAGGCAGTTCTCTCCTGGAGGAAGAACTCTTCAGGAGCAGCATAGGAATCCGTGGCAGGGGGAGCCCTGAGCCAGGGCCTGCAAGGAGCAGGGAGATCCCTTAGGGAAGCTGTCAGAGTCCCTAGGGAGGGGAGGAAAGCCATCAGATGCACCAGAGGAGGAATTCTGCAGGAGCATATTAGTGTCCTGTGGGGGAAGGCCCCAGGAAAGGGCAGTAAGAGAGCTGAGAGGGGTTTTGAACTCTTACATGACTTTGCTGGAGGGTCAGACCCCAGAAGACCCTAGGGGCAGGTGGCAAAGACAGGTGGCTTGCAGGGGGTGCCGGAGATGCAACATCACACCCTGACACAAGGGGGCACTCATGTGGTAAATATGCTGCATTACGAGCACATATAGAAAACCACGAAAATTAAAATGCCCTCCTGGCTTAGAATAAGGAAGCTATAGGTGGTCCCATTTGCTGCAGATCCTTTAGTGTGCTCTCTAGAGAGCCTGCGTCTTAGCATTAACCGCCTACCAGCTAAGCTGTTTCTCCTAGAGTTCTTCTAAACTGACACTGCAGTCACCAGCCAATGTAGTTCCCCTTGTTCTTCTGTGTACCATTAAGCAGGGCATATCTTGTCCTTTCTTGAAAGAGAGAGACTATTATTCCAGCGAACAAAGCATATCTTATTCAGTTTTATTACCCGTCTCAGAAGGTCACAGAAACACTGTTTCACATTATTGTACATGACCTGCTGCTAACCCCAGTGTTAAATTAGCAGCCCATTTTTCATAATTTACTCAAGTGTAAGCTCAATAAGAGTTTAGGCGACCGCTTCTGCTGACTACCCAGGACATTCTAAATTATAGCCTGCATCTCCTGTATTCTCTGAGTTCCCGCCAGTCATTATGGAAAGAGATGCTGGCAGTGTCCTAAGAATCTTAAAGATCCCACTAACACCTAGCCTCATAAACTTTAAGGCCAGAAGGGACCATTGTGATCATCTCGTCTGGCCTCCTGCATATTGCAGGCCACAGACCCTCACCCGCCCGTTCCTGTAATAGGCCCATAACCTCTGGCTGAGTTACTGACATCCTCAAATCACAATTTCAAGACTTCAAGATACAGAGAATCCACCATTTACTCCAGTTTAAACCTGCAAGTGACCCATGCCCCAAGCTGCAGGGGAAGGCACACACACACAAGAACAAAACCCAGGTCAATCTGACCTGGGGGAAAATTCCTTCCTGACCCCAAATAGGGCAGTCAGAGGAACCCTGAGAATGTCAGCTAGACCCACAAGTTAGTCACCTGAGAAAGTCACTCAGAGCACTCCCCATCTAGTGGTCCATCTCGGGCTGTTTGGAATATTTGCTGGTAGCAGTCATGGATGGGCCTTATATCATTGTAGGGAGTCTCATCACACCATCCCCTCCATAAACTTACCAAGCTCAGTCTTGAAGCCTGTTAGGGATTTTTGCCCCCATTGTTCTCCTAGGAGAACTGATCCGGAATGTCAGTCCTCTGATGGTTAGAAATCTTCATTTAATTTCAAACCTAACCTTGCTGATGGATAGTTTATATCCATTTGTCATTGGTGCTTAACTTAAATAACTCCTCTTCCTCCCTGCTATTTATCCCACTGAGGTATCTGTAGAGAGCTATCATCTCTCCCCTCAGCCTTTGTTGGGCTAGGATAAACAAGCCAAGCTCTTTGAATCTCCTCTCAGAAGGTAGGTTTTCCATTTCTCTGATCATTCTAGTCACCCTTCTCTGCACCTGCTCCAGTTCGAATTCATCTTAAACATGAGAGACCAAAATTACTCACAGTATTCTAGACTGAGGTCTCACTAGTGCCTTGTAAAACGGAATTAACACTTCCCTATCTCTGTTGGAAATACCTTGTCTGACACATCCTAGGACTGCATTAGCCTTTTTCACGCCCATATCGCATTGGTGGCTGATAGTCAGCCTGTGATCAACCAATACATCCCGATATTTCTCTTCCTCTGTCAGTCCCAACTGATAAGTCCCCAGTTTATAGCAAAAATTCTTGTTGTTAAGCCCTAAATCCATGACCTTGAACTTTACACATTTCTAGGTGCAAAACTCCAGTTTTCAAAGTCATCCAGGTCTTCTTCAAACTGGCAATACCTTCCAACTCTGTATGATCCACAAATTGTATAAGCACCCCACACACACTTTTTGTGCCAGGGTGTAGTGTCTACAAGAATCTTGGAGGAAAAACAGTACAAGTTCTTTAACAAAGCCATCGCTCTCTGCTTGGGATTTTTATCAGCACAACTCATTTTAAAATGGTGTTTTCAAATGTAGCAAGAAACATAATCTAGTAGTGGCCGGGGCAGAACAGTTAGATATCTGGGATAAAATTGCAAAGATGTAAAACCTGGTCAGCAGCTGGAAGATTTTCTCCATAGTATTGTAGAGATATATGAGTTCCTCTGAAGAATCTGGTATTAATGTCTTTCGCGATACTAACTGAGCAAGTACTTAAGTCTGGAATGTCGGGAAGTGGACTACTGAACTAAATGGACCATTGGCCATTGCTGGTGAGGCCATTACATTCCCAACCCTCCTGAATAGCACAAAAAACAAAACTTCCAAGTCCTAAAACCAAGAACTCCGGCTCCATTGAAATGCAGACTTGTCACAATCATTTCGCCGCTAGTGCCCTTCAGGGACTGAAGGGGTAAGATTCCATTAGTGAAGTCAGTGGTGAACTGGAGGCAGAAGGGCCAGGTGGCTGCTCATCAGAGAAATGGAAACCAGGAGACCTGGCCTGTCCTCAGACACATCATTTGTGATGCAATTTGTCCTCGGGGAAGGGGAATGACTTTGCTAAATGCATCAAGCAGGAGGATAATGGCTGCCTGTGGTACATTAACGCTCTTGAATATCAGACACAAGCACAGCAATGCATGGCCTCAGAGTCATTTCTTCAAAGGGCTGTATAATCAGCTTGCAGGAGCTCTTTACCTTTCTAGCTGTTTTTTCTCTTTGGGGATGGACGTGTTGGCTATAGAGTCCAAATGCAGCTCTAGCGTAATGTGAAGTGGAAACAGGCCGACACTAATGGCCTCCCCCATGGCGAAATAGAGAGATTGAGCAGACTATTGCAGCATTTATTAAACATCCCCATATAGATCATTTGCTTTTGTGCTGTAGCCTGGGGGGAGAGGTAATGGGAGACTATGGGATTTTTGTACGCGCCATTCAGCAAAGTAACCTGGTTCTCTTACAGCCCAGAACAGTCCCACTCTGTTTTGAACCCAGCACGCAGAACTCTCATTTCCCTTTCATCATACTTCAAAACTCCCGCCAGTGCAGGGTAATGACCTAAAAGTAAGCAAAAGAAGCAACCTACGAAGAGACAGGGCCCTGTTTGATCTTTATTTGAAGGGAGATTAGGAACCAATTCAGAATAGAAAAGCCTAAAGTAACAATGCTGGAAGGAAAAATCAGAAAACAGCAGTGATCAAAGAACCCGTGCCTGATTTCATGACACCGGAGTGCCTGTCCGTAATCTCCCTTCAGAAAGCCAGTGGATCAGCATGAAGTCAGAGCTTTTTCATCCTTCCAAAAACTGCTGAGGTTTCCAAGAGCAGAGGGGAATTTTCAGTATTATGGATCTGAATATGAAGCACAGTTTTTTCTACAGAGGTACAAATATATATGAAAAAACAGTGCTCAAAGAGTACGGCAACAAAACTGAAGACTCTTGACTTCCATGCAAGTTCTCTGTGCTACAGGAGCCAGATATAGCTCCACTGGCTTTCAGTGAAGGGCTTTCAGATGAATCATGTATTGAAAGTTTGCTTTCCATCTTAAGAATCAAGCAGAGTGCTCCAAGGGTCGGTTCTGGGGCCGGTTTTGTTCAATAACTTCATTAATGATCTGGAGGATGATGTGAACTGCACCCTCAGCAGCTTTATGGGTGACACTAAACTGAGAGGAGGTAGATACATTGGAGGGTAGAGATAGAATACAGAGGGACTTACACAAATTAGAGGATTGGGCCAAAAGAAATCTGATGGCCCAACAAGGATAAGTGCAGAGGTTCAACAAGGATAAGTGCAGAGTTTTGCACTTAGGATGGAAGAATCTCAGGCACTGCTACAGACTAAGGACAGAGCAACCAGGCAGCAGTTCTGTTGAAAAGGACCTCGGGGTAACAGTGAACAAGAAACTGGATATGAGCCAACAGTGTGCCCTTGTGGCCAAGAAGGCTAACAGTATTTTGGGTTGTATAAGAACATTCCCAGCAGATCGAGGGACGTGATCATTCCCCGTTATTCGGCATTGGTGAGGCTCCATCTGGAGTATTGTGTCCAGTTTTGGGCCCCACACTTGAAGAAGGATGTGGAAAAACTGGAAAGAGTCCAGCGGAGGGCAACAAAAATGGTTAGGCGGCTGGAGAGCATGATTTATGAGGAGAGGCTGAGAGAACTGGGATTATTTAGTCTGCAGAAAAGCAGAATGAGGGGGCATTTGATAGCTGCTATCAACTACCTGAAAGGGGGTTTCAAAGAGGATGGATCTAGACTGTTCTCAGTGGTAGCAGACGGCAGAACAAGGAGTAATCGTCTGAAATTGCACTGGGGAAGGTTTAGGTTGGATATTAGGAAAAACTTTTTCACTAAGAGAGTGGTGAAGCACTGGAATGGGTTACCTAGGGAGGTGGTAGAATCTCTTTCCTTAGAGGTTTTTAAGGTCAGGCTTGACAAAGCCCTGGTTGGGATGATTTAGCAGAGGATTGATCTTGCTTTGAGCAGGGGGTTGGACTAGATACCCCCTGAGGTCCCTTCCAACCCTGATATTCTATTATTCAAAGTCTTTGGGGGTCTCTCCTCTTTTTCCCTTTCCTGGCTACTAACTGTCATTGTTTCTACATAACCTTGCTCTAAGTGGACTGAAGCCTGGTTACATTTTTTCATAGCCCTGAGCATTTCACACCCTGATGGCCATAGTCAGGTTGACCTAGCCCCAGGTAGGTTGATGGAAGAATTCTTCTATTGACCTATCTGCTGCCTCTCAGAGTGGTGGATTAATTGTAATGATAGTGGAAACTTCAGAGTAGGAACCAAAGTTATGTAGAGTGTTGTATGGGGGGGAGAGGGGAGTCATGGTGAAGTGACCCTTAGCAGAAGCATGTTGCTATGGCCCTAGGGAGCCAGGCAGGAGTGTGGGGGGGGGCTGAGAGCCATTGAACCAAACTGTAAACTATGTATGTGATGGAACCACTTCAAGTCGGGGGGCATGGCACCCCCACTTCCAGCACCGTATGGAGCTAGGCAAGTTAGCTAGAAATGCCCATCAGTACAACTCTCAGCAACAAGTTCAGTGAAGTCTCCACTATCTTATGTTATAATAGCAAGTCAGCAACAGTCATTATATTAATTACGTCAATGGGAAACCCCTACCGTGACATAGGGAACATCTATGTAGACTATGGCATTGTGCTTGTACCACTGTAGTGTAGCTAGACCCTCAGTTATTTCCATTAGGAGTTCAGTGTCTTCAAACCAGAGTAATGTCTGCTCTGCTGCTAGGAAGGTTAAGGATGCAGAACATCCATAAAACAGCCTCGCACTTTGGCAGCTGATCTTGGGTACCTCACTCGTGAAGGGTGAACATTATGTTTCTTTTATGGCTAGGAGAGACCTATAACTCAAGGGTGCTGCAGGCATGAGAGAAAGCTCTTCGATAGTCCCCCCTCCCCCCCCCCCCCCACGAGTGAAAGAAATGGTAATCACCCTTCATAGGTGAGATGTTTAAGTCATCGCACAGGGATTCAGACTTTAGTCTTTGGAACTTTTAAACTGTAACATCACACGTGAAGTTTAAGAGAGCCAGTGGGTGCTAATGTCAATTCTCCATCCCTTAGAAAGATTGCAGGGAGACATTTACCAGTAATCAACGCGAGCACCTTCTTAACAATCTATCGGTGGTCCAGCAAATCAGGGCTTTTCCTGACGCAGGAATTTTTTAAATGGGTAATTCAGGGTTGCCAGCAAGGACATCCTTAGATAGTGAGAAAATGGGCCCATTCCCACAAACCTGAGCAGCATAACATGGGCCAGTGAGCTTTAGTTTTACAGCATGCAATTCCATTGGCTCAGTGAAGTGACACCTGAGTACACCACTCTTAAGAGGAGAAACAGGCCCTGTAACAAGATTTTTATCAGCCCAAGTTCTCAGACTAGTGAATGCAATACCTGAAATCATGAATGCTCATCCGGAGCACAAATTGCTAATGATAGTCCCAGTCTGCTACCTGAATTTGGCTCAGTTCTGTGAACCAGAAATCCAGAATAAACTGGCCTCTCCTCTTCCTCCTTTGATTCTAAAGAACGTAGACGAGTAGACGCTATATTGTGTTGTTAAATAACAGGAGAACAGAACAGGGTCCCATCTCCTAGTGTAAGGGGCACTTGAGAACAGGAAGTGTGAAGTTATAATGAAGATTCAAAGAGCGAGCTTTTCTCAGCCTGTTATTTTATTGCATTTGCAGACACAATAGGTATTAGTCTCTTTGTAAGAGGTCTTTTGTTAACATGATCTTATGGGCTTGACTAGGAGCATGAGAGCTGCTTCCATTCCTCCCGCTGCTCTGTGATCTCATGTCCCCTCTCTGTGGCATCATTTCCCCATTTGTGGGGGGTACCAATGGGTATCATGATATCTGGCTTTGGAAAGCAGTTTGAGATCTATGGGTGAAAAACGCTTATTCATTATTACAGCAGGCAGACAACTGTTTTCCGCATTGGTTTGGTTGAAGAAATGGAAATATTTTCCCTTCCCAAAGTGGGATGAAAAGTCAAAATCTCAAGTGAACTGAAAGTCTGAGTTGAAAGCATTCGGTTTGAGACTATCAGACTTTCATTTTGATTTACCTTCTTTTAAAATCAAAATAAAACATTTCGGTATTATTTATTTATATATTTGTATTATAATTAATTTAAATTTCCAAATAAAGAGTAATTTTGAATTTAAATTTTGTTTTGAAAATTTTGTGTCAACAAGTTGAAAACTTTTTTTTCCCAAAAATGTTTCCTGTCAAGCTTCCCTTTAAAGGTGTTGGTTCTAAAGAACAGGCATTTTCTGATTTAAAAAAATATTTAAAATTTAGTCAACCAATTTTCGATCTGCTCTATTTATCATGATTATTCATTGGTTACCCTCCTGCCTCTTCTCGGACTGTATAAGTAAAGAAAACCCCAAACATACACGCACCAAACTGACATTGCAGAGAGAGAAAGTGTGGTGTGTGGGTGTGTGTGCATGTGTTGAAATGAACGTCTTAGCTACAATCCAGCTTTAACTCTGAATGGAGGAAGCAGATCCACATGGAGAGAGGATAGAAAGGCAATATTCATATCACTTTGATTCCAACTGGTGCATCATGAGTTGTAGTATAATTATCCACCGTTAACTTCTCAAGGGTATCACAGGCTTCCCTGTTTCAACCAAGAGCTAGCCTCAAGTGCTGCCCGAGGTAATACTTTTTAACACAAGGATTCAAAAGGGAAAGCTGAAAGCTGCTATGAAGTAGAGAGCCAGGTTTCTCCCTGCAAATAACAACAGGACATTACAGAAGCTGGATTTAACGTGGCCCCCTCCTGCACAAGAGATTACTTGGTTGTGTAGATATGTTTCTGAGCAGTATATGAGCACTTGCAAACATGTACTAGCACAACGGTTCTCAACTCATTTCAGTCCACGGACCACCAGGCCAACCACAAACTTTTTGTAGACCACCTCCTCTTTTTTATTTCTTTTTAAAAAGTCACCATCTGTTGAGAACCACTGTATTGGCATCTCTGCTTCAACAGATTGGAACGGAGCATGGTCAGGTTTTTCCCAAGCTGTTGACTCAATTCCATCCCCCCCAACAAATTGCAAAAATTTCCCAAATGGCTTTATGCCAAATGGCAGAGTGTAGCACACTGGGATACCTACTCATCAGACACTACACTTTGCAGTGGCCTAAGCACCACTGGTGTGTTTGTGCAGCATCAACACAAGCAGCCAAGTATGCGTGCACCAGAGTGGTGTACAAACTTCAGCAGCTGTACAGTGATGTAACTTGCCCCGACCAAACTTGGAGCACTAACAACTTAAGTGTGTGTGTTTTTTCCTCCTCTCTCTGTTTGTTGCTGCTTTGTTCAACTACATAACAATAAGCTCCCACCCTGAAGTACTGTAAGTGAAATTTTTCTCAAGCATTGAGTGGTCCCTTCCCAAAATCACTTGGCAGAACAAATAAACACAGTCCCTGCTATCAAAGTGATAGCCGTGTTAGTCTGTATCAGCAAAAAGAACAAGGAGTACTTGTGGCACCTAACAGACTAACAAATTTTATTTGGGCATAAGCTTTCGTGGGCTGGAGATCTTAACGAGATAACAGGTGGAGGCAAGACAATGGGGGCACAGGATGTGAGACTAGGATTACAGCAATGAGCATGGAGGCTGGTATCACTAGGCTGTGTATGTTTATTACTTCATTTATTTCATTCTGTAACTTGGCCATTAGCGTTTAACAGACTGAAACATTAATGCAGTGGAACTTTTTTTTTCAAATTAGAATCTAGAAGGTCAGTGAATAGCAAGACCAATGATCACAGACTAGGTTACTGGTCTTGTAGTAGCAGATTTGTCCTCTGCTCTGAGGCCAAATCAGCTGTGACTTGATCTGTCCACCAGGCTATAAATTATTCAAGTCCTCTAATGACCATTGTCAAGAAATCATAAACCCTTCTCTGCTGGGCGAGAGCTCATGGAGAGAGATAATGATCTACTTATATTCATGGGTTCATTGTAGAGATTAATTAAACGTTTTGTTTTTTTAACCATCTGTATTCATTTCAGGGAGGATTTTACCAATGTAATTGCATTATCTGCAAATAAACTAGAACTAAGGGATTAACATTTTTTTCTCAGATTGGGATATTAAAAAATCTCTTGAAAACTGTCTGCAATGAAGGGGGAATCCATTAATATTCCTATTACATCATATTAGCCAAATGAAATGTTTTGCTTGTAGAGGAATTAAATGGCCTGGTGCAATTGCAGCTGAAGCGCTGGTGAAAGGGAGATAACGGCTTCTTTAAATTTTAACACGCACTCATTAGTTGGGTCTGTAATGCAGCCAGGAAAGTTCTGGGGGGATCTTACCCACAGCACACACCCACTATGTGCCACTTGTACCTGACAAGGGCAAAAGCCAGGCAGGTGGAATAGAGAATGTTAAGAATGAGGTTCAACATTAGGCGACTTTCCCTCCCACCTATGTCTGAGCTATTGAAGTCCTCAAATCACGGTTTAAAGACTTCAAGGTGCAGAGAATCCTCCAGCAAGTGACCCGGGCCCCACACTGCAGAGGAAGGCAAAAGACCTCCAGGGGCAAGACTCATCAGCCAGACACCCAGGAAAGAATTCTCTGTAGTAACTCAGATCCCACCCCGTCTAATATCCCATCACTGGCCACCAGGCCCATCTACCACGAATAGCCAAAGACCTGTTAATTGCCAAAATGATGTTATCCCATCACATCATCTCCTCCATAAATCTATCGAACTTAATCTTGAAGCCAGAGTTGTAGTGATTTGTCAATTCAAAGTGTCTCTCAGGGCAGACTCAGAAGGTAGCCTCTGGGGATCTCTGGCTTCCATTTCGTGTCTCTAGGCCTGTGAGAGTTCAGCCAGCGAAGAGATAGAAAATTTACCTGTGACTTTGTTTATTTCCTTCATTCCGCTTCCAAGACCACGGGATGTGCTTCCTTGAAAGTAGCATTTTCAAGGTGCCACCAGGCCATTAACTAATCCTTTGTATTGCAATTTTCCATGATGGCCTACCTGAATTGATTGTCCTTCTGGATAGGCGGGGGAGAGGATTCTCCTGCCTGGGTTCACAAATTCATAGCAAACATTTTCAAAGTTATAAAGCAAAACTCACATATTTTCTTAGAGCATAGAATACCCACATGGCAAGTGAGATTAAACTATGGAATGCTTGTAAGGTGCTGCCTGCATTAAACACTAAATACATTCCTATAAGATTAATGCCTATTTTGAGCAAAACTAACATACAGGTCAGCTGGTCCTGTCTGCAGCTACGAGTTTGTCCATTTCAGCTAATGCCTGCAGCCTGGGCAAGAGCTGGCATCTGGCCTGGCACCATCATACATGCAACCTTGGTGCTTTGGATGTCTTTATTTCATGAGCGTTACAGCATCAAGGATTGTGGAGCTGATTTTCCATCTTCACGTGCAGACTTTAGACGGTGTGGGAATCATGTTGGCAGCTCTGCCTTTCTCTGCAGAACTGAACAGCTAAATGTTCATAATTCACATAGTGTAGGGAACACTCCTATCTCAAGGGGGAGGGGAGGCGGTGCTGCAAGCGGTATCTGCTGTGCCTGTGATCTGGCACCAGCAAGCAAACTCATTTGCCTTCACAGTCCAAACACAGGGCCAAAAGAGGGATTAGTCGCCTACCTGCTTCCCCATTCAGTAGCAATAGGAGCAAGAAATGCTCCTTCAATCATGCCTAGCTCTAGTAACACTAAGGATACGAGGCGTCTCAGACTGCACCATTAATTGCTGGGAATGCATTTAATTGTAAATCCCTGACAGGCAGCTTGAGAGGAGAGATCTAAACAGAAACACTGGAAGCCTTATCAGTATGAGATAGAGTCACCTGAAGCAATGTTTTGTGAAAACAAACTAAGAGATGGGAGATATCTGTAAAAATAGAAAGTGGTTAATCATACGGCACTTGTGATAATTGCTCTGCCTGGAATCCTCATGCACTGATAATTATTATTCTCTGAATTTCATTATTCAGTATTGCGATAGATAGGTAGATATTGTGTGTTCATCTCTTATACAAAGCTCTTATTAACAGTCTCTATAGTGAAATTATTTCCCATCCTACCAGTGAAACAAGCCGAACACAGGTTGGAGCGTGAGATCATAATGTTATAATTACTGGTCTCCTGCTGTTATCTTTCACACATTATGTTAACAAAGAGCAGCGGCACCAGGGGCAGTGCATGGGGGCACTGTGCAGCTTTTCAGTGAATGGCAAAAAAAATCCCACTCTGCTTTCAGGAGTTCTAGGGAGAGGAGAGTGATTCTAGAGGAATAGAAGCAGATGCTTAGAGTTAGGCTCTGCTCTCCAAGGTGCTTGCATTGCTCTCTGGGAGCTCTGCGTGCACACTGGAGGGCAGGCAGGCTTTTGCCCTAAGAGTAAATGCTGTCATAGGAAACTTCTGTTGTTTTAAATCCCTAATTGTTATGTACATTAGAGATGCTAGATCGTATTGCTCAGAACAGGACACAGTTTTATTTCTGTTAAACGTGGATTCCCCAGAGATCCTCACTGCCTTTTTCTCAGACATCTAATGCAGATGAAGGATCCAGAGGATGTGGTAGGGCTGTCACTCAAGTTTGCAACATCTGTCTGTCTAAGGGCTTGGCTATGGGACCAGGCTGCAGCAATTTAACTTGAGGTGGGACGTCAGACCAGTGCAAAAGCCTGTTGGGAGGCCTTTAGTTCAGTTTAGCTTTCAAGCGGGAAGACTCAGTTTAAGCTTAAATAAGCCACTTTTAAACAGAAATCATGGGGCCAGCATGGGGGATTGCCCCAGGTTACCTACTTTGGGTTATAAACCCAGTTAAACGGGGCAACTTTCTCATGTAGACAAGACCCAACTGCTCCAAAAAAGGGGCTAACTTGGGGTATTCCCCATCCCTGTGAAAAAATATCTTTTGCTGCTATTGTCTAGCATCAACAGGATCCACGTGGCAGCGGAGTTTCTGAAGTCTTGGTATCCTGTTGAAATGCTGATGCTCATTGAACAGAAGTGATCCCTATTCCCTGTGGAGGAAAAACTGATTCCTCACTCTGAGGTTGGATACAACAAGTCAGAGACAGCTTTATTCAACAGGCAATTGCCAGGGAAGAAATACAGCTAGCAGAGAGAGAGCATCTCTCTCTGCCTCAGTTTCTCTTCAAAGTACAAAGTTTCATACAAGTATTTATACCCTTTAGTGACATACACTCATTAATAAAAATCTACATTATGTTTATCTTATGTCCTGCTCATCCCGGTAGTTTCATATTTCTGTTCTTAAACATCCTTATCTTCAAGGCTAGGTCATACTAACTCTATTCTGTGTTTCCCTTTCACTGTAGACAGACAGTCTACTTTTCCAAATCTCGCCTTGTGAGAGTTGGGAGTTAGCCTTACTGTGCTCTTTCTTGACATGACTTAGGGGCCTTAAATCAAATCCTTTAACCCTTGTTTCCACATTCCCGTCAAAGGGCGCACAGGGAAAGCTACCACAGTTTGGTTACTTGCTGCGCCAGTTCCACACACAGGATGTGAGCATCACGCCGAACCTGACTGTTCCACTCTGCCGTAGCCCGCTGCTTTTGATTTAAAGTGACAGTTGCCGTAGGGAAACAACACAGACCCCTGTAGAACTGGCGTCTAGGTGTAGCTGGGTCCCTTTAGCAAAGGGAGATAAGTGACTAGCTGATGCTGTGCACCAAGCTGTGGTCTATGCTTTGTCCTTAGCTGAACCTGTCAGGAGGCAGCAAACATTGTGATGTCCTTTGTGTCAGCCAAGGTAGGCTAAGCTAGGGGCCTGTCATGTAACAACCAGCTAGGGCTCCATTCTGCTCCCCGGGAAACCAAGGATTATAGGGTAACGTCCGGATCATAGGCTAGCAAAACCAGCCCCTTCCACCTCCACCCCCAGCCCCACTGTACAGACATACCCACACGGTTGGTTTTTTACTCCTGCCCTCTTCTCCCCTGCGATGTCAGCCCCCAGGACCGCCCCCCGCCCTCTGCAGTGTCTCTAGCACAGCTCCCACCCTGGCCAGCCTCATGCTCCCGGTCCCGCAGCACAAGCAGCTCCCCATGCTTCTCTGCTGTCAGAGTGGGTTTGTTTGATCTGTGTTTCCTTCCTGTTGTGCTGAATGCCCTCCCGCCCCGCCAAAGGGCACTGTCCTTACCTCTCCTCTCTGCTACTGACTCTGCTCTGCTGCCCTTTCCCAATCCCACCTGACCCTGCCAGAACAGAGTGGCACCTCCTTTCACCTCGCTGCCTTGATCGGCTTCTGAACAACACCTGACAATTTCCTGTCGGCATGAGTCTCTCTGATTCCTGCCCCCGGGCCTGCCTGCCCCTTTCCAGTACCTCAGTCCTTTCAGCGGTCAGTATCCCAGGGCCCTTTACCTCTGCCACTCACTGGAGAGAGCAGCACCCTCACTGCAGGACACACACCCTGGGCGACTTCACTCCATCTGCGTCTGTAGTGAGAGCGAGGTGTCCTGCTGGGTTGTCCCTCACTGGGTGTAGGTCACAGCATGAGTGATACCAGTGGAAGGGATAGGAAAGGCCCTGGGCCTTTCCTCTCATGTTTACCTTCCGTTTGCCTTTCCCCTTCAATGGGGGAGATGTGTGGGTTCTTTCAGGCTATACTGTTGCCACTGTTGCTTACAGAGGAAGTATGCTGTTCCTATTGGTGGGACACAGGCATCCTAGTTTGCCCAGGAGGAACCAGAAGTAGGGAAGTGAACAGCTTCTGGCTGAACGCAGCATGGTGGACATGACAAGCAGGGTTGGTTCACTGTTTTAAATAAGGTTTCAAATGGGCAAAGCCACAGAGTTCTGCCTCCAGCCTCAGCTCACTTCCTGCAAAAGCAGGTCAAGCTGCAACTGCTTCTCTCCCAACCCTCCCCCTGCAATTCCATTTCTGCCCTCAAGAGCTGTTTAATTCTCAACATGCATGAAGACATGTCACAAAACCCACCCACCCCCACCCCCACCCCGCCGGCACTAACAGGCACTACTACGAGCAGTGCCAGCCGACAGCCGAAGGAACAGAACTTTCCTCTCCGCTTTTGAGGTGGTCCCTCCAGAGAAAGGCCAAGCTTGTCCTGCTCTCTACCTGTTTGGGGGTAAACAGAGGACTGCATCTATAGGGCCGCCTGCCTGGCAGCTGTCCCGAGCACTAGCCATACACATGAACTGTTCACATATGCTCACAATGCACAGAACACACTCATGTCAGGGCATCCTTTTGAACTGTCCAAAAGCTGGAGGATTTCACTCCTGGCACATGCCTGTGGCTACAGATTCCAAATCTTGCTTGGGGCCCCAGCGCCAGGAGCCTGGCCCTGTCTCCAACAAAGCTGGGGGAGGGCGGTGGGGTAAGGAGAGAAGAAGCAGAGTAGTGAGGAAGAAGCTGCGGAACTGCTTTCAACTCACCACTGCTCCCTCTTTCCCAGGTGGCCTGCACACAGCCGGCTGCTCCAGAGAACAAGACGCCAGTGGTGGTGTTTGATGTGAAAGGGAACGTTCCATTTAGCTTTTCTGATGATCCATAAAAGGCTGCCAGAGGCAGAGACAGCTGCTGATATAAAAAAGTTACAATTACGGTTCTATGGGCTATGTAGGAGTGCAAGTACTACGCTGTTAACAAGCTAATAAAGTGCCGTTACTAGGGCAATTTGTTCCTTCCCCATCTTTATTTACACAGGTGCCGCATGTCAGTTTAGGGGTGTGTCTGTAGGGCTGTGTTCTCCCTGGGTGTGTGACTCTCTGCTGTTGTCATTTAACAGGATCAGACCCCTCTAAGGAATCTCCAGCCCCCACAAGCACTGCAGGAAATGGTGTCAGTCCCGTACCCTCTGAATCAGCCATAAGCTAATGGCCCTGAGAGATTGCTGGGGGATGAAGGGAGGAGGCTGTGCCCCTGAAGATGCTGTCGTTGAGATGAGATGTAAAGCCAAGGACCCTGTCCATTTCTGTCCCAAAACAGACCCATGCCACTCTAGGTAAGAGAGACAGGGCCAGACTCTGAGCTCATTTACGCCTGTGTAAATCCAAGGCAATGCAGCTGACTTCCGTAGAGCTACTCTGGATTTACACCATGATAAATAACATGAGAATCCGGCCAAGGAAGGAGTGCCCAGTCCCTTACAGCGAGTTTGGTCATTTATACCAGTGCAAGACTCGAGGAAAATGATACCACCCTGATCTGGTGGAGCTTTACTCCAGGTATAAATGATGGCACCAAATGCAAAACAGTGGAGAATCCAGCCGTGGTGTGTTTTTTTTACTCCCTTTCCTCACCCATATGCAGTATCACTGTATAGTCGTTAGCAGCTGTAGAAGTGTCTGCATTTCCGATGTAGGTGCAGTTTTACAAGATTGTTTCTTTCCTAAAGCTCTTTAACAAATTAAAGTCATGATTAGATGTTGTTATCACAGCACCATCCAGAGCAATGGGGACTTAGTTGCTATGCTAGTTTAACTGGATTTTAGCCTGTTAACACTCTAGCCAGAGGCCCCAGTGTAATGCTACAAATATAAATGTCTGTTGGGAAGTAGGTCAGGCTGCAAAGAGGCAAGACTCACAGCATGCACTGTCCTTAAGGTTTCCCTAAAGAAAGGCAGCTTACTTTATAAACATGGAAGCTAAATAACACGAACAAATCCCAAATCTGGATGCTCAGATCAGCATTTTAAAATACTTCTTTTGCATGCCTAGCTGTCCGTTTGTGTGTGCAAATGCAGGTGCTGTTAACGTTGCAAACCAGTGGAGAAACAAAAGCCTACCTGTTTGGGTCGGATCCCCCTGACTCCATGATGGCAGCCCAAACCATCCTCAGGAAACATACACTGAAGCTAAAGAGGAAGAGTCACAAATGGGAAAAAAAAAGTTTGTAGAAGAAACCCACAGAATAACTAATTGCAAGCACAGCTACACTAGTGTTGTTGCATTCAAAGTGAAAAAAGTAATCTTCTGTTGCATTTGTTAGCCCAGAACTACGGCAGCATATTCTAACACCTCATCACCAAACAACTAGACCAGAGAGGGGAGTAGATAGCAAGGTGGTGAGAGTAAGATGAACTCCTGCAAGGCCAGAATCTACCCTGGTTACCAGGGGCCCATTTTACATTTCACCCAATCACATCTACAATGGGATTATCACCAATATACGGGCTGTGACTTTCAAAGGAGGCTAAAGCCACAAAATCCCACAGAAAGTCAGTGGGCATTGGGCAAGCCATTCCCTGGAAGCTCCAGTTTCTATGGATTTTAAGTGCTGTTTTCTTTGGTTTTGCCCTGTCATCGTTAATATTGTAGAGCCCTAAAGATGCCCCTGGGGAGATGCCATACACACTGCATCCTTCTGGAACTCAGCCTCCTCACAGCCTCCTGGGCTTACTGCCAACCCTGGCTTTGGTTCTGCACCTCCTGGGCATGATAATGATACTTCTGCATCACCATCAACACTTCTAATCAAAGTCTGATTATCAGGGGGGCACCAATGACAAGTCAACAGCAACTGTCCCGAGCTATTGTTAGTACCGTGACATTTCCCGTGTCTCCGAGCAATGGACACTGGGTGCAGTGAGGAGTAGCTACCATGCCTTGGGGCTGACTCCTGTAGGAGGGATCCCAAGTGGAGGTAGCCCTGGCTCTCCAGCATGGCAAACGTTTATTTTTGTGTGATGCTTACTGTGCCTTTCACCTAGGGGAAGGGCAGGCAGCCTTCAATGAGAGGAAGATTAGAAAGGGATTGTAGAGAGATGGAATGATTAGATTGCTGTGTAATGTTTCTCTAAACCAGTGTTTCCCAAACTTTTTTGTCCACGGAACACTTTTGGCCTGGTATATATTTACAGAACACTTATAATATTTTGAAGTCGTTTTGTTTTCAAATAAAAAATTATATTTGGGCATAAATAACACATTTTATTTGATAAATTATAGTCATTCAAAAAGATTTGTAAACTACACTTCAAATATGCCAAATTTAAAATAAAAAAAAAGTTAAAGACCCTTTTTTAAAATTACTATTCTTTGAGGGAACACCTGTTCACATCATGTGGAACACCAGTGTTCCATGGAGCACAGTTTGGGAAACACCGCTTTAAACAAAACACCCTGTTGTTGTAATGGTGGTGGTTCTGTCTCTGGGATTATAGGCCAGAATTTGGAAACCTGTAAAACTTCCTAAGTAAATAAACAGTTAAAAAAAACCCTGTAGCAGCTGTTCTAAATTTTGGAAAATTGTAATAAATAGAGAAACGTTTCCTTTCTAGGCACGGCGCAGAAAGAGGAGGCGGGAGTTGTAGACTGGGTTTGCCTGCTCTAGCAGGAGTCTGGACTTGCTGCCTCAGGAGGGGCCCTCCACTCCTGTGTTCTTATGGCTCAGGGCCTGAGGCTCGTGATCCTAGGACCTCTTTACACGGCTGTGAGGGCTGAAGAGTGAACGTGAGTGAACACCTGGCCTTTGGGGACAAGAATCCACCCAAGAGTGTGGAGAGGGAAAGGTCTGAGAGAACGTACCTGTTGCGGGCATAAACCCCACTCTGCCAAAACCACTAAGGGGTTAAGAGACACAGTCACTGTCTCCCCAACTGCAGCTAATTGGCTGCCCAGCAGTGCCTGGGCTAAGGGGCTGCAAGAGGAGAGGGGGGCTGCTAGAGAGGCTGAGGAATACCCTGCCTGAGCAGCCAAGTAGCGGGAGGCTGCCATGGGAGCAGAACATGGGGATGGGTGAGACAGTTGGGGCAATCCCACCAGCCTAAGTGGGTCTCCCTTCTCCTATTCTCTGGGCCCCCTAGGCCTTGTGACCAAGCCCAGGAGGGATTCAGCATAAGGCTTTGAAGATAGCAGGAGCTGAGCCAAAAAGCGAAGAGAGCGAGCTCTCAAAGGGCAGGTGGACTCGCAAGAGGCCTGAGGACAGGTCAGGGGACTGAGCCCCCTCACAGAAATGTAAGATTTGGGTGACCTGAACTCCATTTGGCCATCCTTTTCGCACCCCCTGCCTGCAGCCCAGAGGATCAGGGACCCCCGTGGTCATCACAGGAGCAGCATCCGGCAGTACGAATCAGCCGATCAGCCCCAGCTTCTGAAGGACACCAGTGATCTGAAGCAAGACAGGGGCTCCCCGGAGTGAAAAGAGAAAAGCCAGAGAGCGCCAGAGCCCAGGGCACTGCAGCCACACTTACGGAGGAGTTTACGTGACTATTTAACAATAGAGTGTTCAAAAAGGGAGTTACCATGGCAACTGCCACACTGTGGTCCTTCACACAACCATAAAGGGAAACACTTATGTGGGGTGTGTGTGTGTGTAACCATAATGCAGATGGTGACGCTCATCCTTGAAAGGCAGAATCTTATTTCCATGTTAACTGGCAGTTGAATCCTTCAGAAGCTCTTTTGCGTCTAGTCATCAGTCCCTTATATAACCAGAATCCCTTCATCTCCCAGGATGCTTTGTGCTCTTGTGACAGTCACCCTCGTGAGGCACTGGAGACAAGGAAACAGCAGCCAGGACAGCAGAGGCCAGCTGGTCATCAGTGTTTTAAGCAATGTGGTGACTGCTTAAGACCAGGTCTTAGTGGCACAGGGATTACGCCAGGAGCCGGTCTACACTAGGGCTTCCTCTGCTGCTGCCAGCAGAGGGGCCTGACCTTGATAGAAATGGTGTCAGAAAGCCTGATGAAAACACAGTCTCCATCACAATTGAAAGGAGGGAACCTTGAGAATGGAGGATTAGGAGCTTGCCAAGGAGTTTTTAAACGGACATGCTGAGATTCAGAACATAATTGATTATTTCTGCCATGCTGCCTCTGCCCCCAAGAAGCTTGCGAGCTAGAAGAGATTGTTTAAAAAAGCCAAGGAGCCCTCCTAGAGAACTGGTATCCACCCAGGGCACAGCACAAAGGGAGATGGAAAGCCAGCCCGGGATTAGTGGCTCTGTAGCCATTCTCACAAGATCTGCATGGGGCATTAACTTTCCTCTGTTCAATGTGTAGGACACGGGACTTTGTGTGTAAAGGAGTCACAGCAAAACCGCAATGCCACCAGCAGGTCCCCCTCCCCCAGGACTGTTCTGGCTTCTTGCATCCGATCGACATTAATTGCAGCGGAAGGAATTGAGAGAAGATGAGAAGTGCCCACTAGGCCAGTGAAATTACTAAATGGAGCTGTCTGCCAACTGGCACGGTCTTCTCGCGAAGCCCAGCCTGTGAACTCTCACCCGGAGCAGACTTTGGAAGGCAGCAGGCTCGATCCATTATTTATCAGCAGTGTCTGTGTGTGTTGTATTACACTCTGAAGTCTTGCCGAGTTGAGGTAGGACTGACTGCTCTCCCTTCAAAGCTGTTCACTAATGTGCTGGCACCTACGGCAGCTCTCGGTGCAGCTGTGCCCGGCTCCCTGCACCTTTGCTAAAGACACATCCCTTGGCCAGTTCTAACATCCTTCTTGGTGAGGTCTCGGTTTTTGGGATGGGAGCCACAGGAGTTTATTCTCCAGAAATGCAGCCAAACTTCCTCTGCTACCTCCCAGACCTTTGTATCACCCAGGTCTTGCACCACCTGGTTTAGGGAGGTGATGTGATTTGAGGCGCTCTCCCGTCGACTCCAGTACTCCAACTCCCCAAGACAAGGCATTGTGAGGGTGTCTCCCATCAACACAGCACGGTGTAAACACAGCAGTAAGTCGACCTAAGCTACGTCGACTTCAATTATCTTATTCACGTAACTGAAGTAGCGTAACTTGGGTCAACTTACCACAGGAGCGTAGACCAGCCTAAGTCTTGAGTGTTCCCAGAGCAGATACAGTAAGAGACACAGCAGGGCAAGCTGCCTCCACCAACATACCTCGGTTATGGTCCTCTCTCTCTAGGGCTTCATACTGCATTTACCGCCAGGGTATCAGCAGCTTCATCCAGGGATAGGATAGCAGTTTATACTCCAGGACTGGGAGTGTCGAAGGAGCCCAACAGAGTTAGGTGCTCAACGCCAATTGAATGTTGATGGTGTTTGGGTGCCTAATTCCCTCAGGCGCACTGAAAAATGCCAGCCCATGTCTCATTCAGTCCTCACCCTCTGTGCTGAGGCTGCAAATCAATCAAAGGAACACTGCTGCTATTTGAGCAAGGGGCTCCCTTTGAAAATGTTTTACCTCAATAGCCATAAATGGATGAAATTCCCTCCCTATCCTAAGACGCCTCGCTCCTCTTCCTAAAATCAATCCCCTCTCCCAAATCCAGCAGCAGTTCCACCCCCTCACCCAAACCTCTATACTCATCATGCACCTCCGAGTTGCTCGCCCACATGGCAATACCACCGACACTGTTGTTTGTAGCACATATTTCCTCTTGCTCCCCCATCCAAGCACTGACCAAGCCCAGCCTTGCCTAGTGAGATCCAATTAGGTTACAGTTATGGTGGAGTGGCTGCTTATTATTCGTCGTAGTGCTAACAGTGTGTTAGGTAATTTTGCACAGCCTACAAAGCCCTCAGTTGCCTCTGTGCAAAATATTTACTTGTCCCTTTCCAGACCCCCAGAAGAAGAAGCAGAGGAGATAGATGCTGGTATTCTTTGATAAACAGATACTTTCTGTGTTTTAACTGAGAAAAACCTTATCTGTGGATGTCCAGCATATTTGAAGTGTACGATCAGTGATGCAATGATATAACTGTTCATTTCCCCGTCCTAATTACCTTGCATGCCAATTTAATAGCTTAGTTGCTAACTAAGTCTAGATTTTCATAGTAATAAACAAAACAGTCTCTTGATGGGAGGGATTTTTGGCATTTCATCTGAATTCCATAATGAATAATTTATAGAAAAGCTTTATTGGAGCCCAGAGTTACACAATAAATGTTCCATGAGAACATGCTCAAATATTTCAGTGTTAATATCTCTCTAGTGAATTCCACTGACAGCCTGAACCAGATTGGAGTTGCTACATTGCTTATTTACGTAAAATATCATAATCTCACTTTTATTTGCATTTCCATGGGGTTGTTAGAGTGATGGATTTGGAACATACATGCCCAGTTAGCAGAATGCAGCTGCGGCTGTTGATTTGGGGTGGGAAATGAGTTCAGGATTTCAAAGCAATGGGCAGCCAAGAGGAGGAATGGCTATTGGCAATTAATTGCCCTTGCAACACAAAATCGTGCTTGGGTAAATGCCAATGGAATGGGAGTTAGGCATTTGTGTCTAGCAGGGAGTGCACCTACGGGTGATTGTGTGTGAGGAGATGGCACTGTGTTTGATTGTGTGTGTCTGCTGTCCTTCCTCTTTGGTTAGGGCCTTATCCTGTCATCCTTACTTTGTGAGCAGCACCACAGAAACCCAAGGAAAGAGTGAGGGAAATGGACTTAGTGACAAAAGGACACTGGATAAATCTAAATCAATATCGGCCATTTCGAAATTGTCTGCAAAGATTCCAACGCTGTCCTTCCATCACAAATCCCTTCCACTGGGCATTCATCCCCCATCCACGCTCCATTTAACCTGTCCTGGCAGGAACAGCCAGGGAGAGTGGATAGGCCTTGCAGCATGCCTTGAACCTCGAGGTATCCAAGCTCTGATAGACCAAGGCAGGGGCGTCAGTGGCAATATCGATGGCCGTTCATTGAACAGATGCCAGCACCAGTGCCTCCTCCCATTGGAGCTTTGAACACATGGGAGTGTGCCCCTCGCAGCGCATACGAGACTGTACTTCAAGGGGAGAGAAATGTCTGGCACATTAGTGTCATGGGCATAGTCACTTCGGGCACTGACAGGAACCGGCAGCTCCCAGGATCAAATGGGAAGAGGGGCCAGTGATAGCGTCTGGGCAGCATTTGAAGCATCAGCTGATGCTGACCCTTTTGCTCAGTGTCACTGAGAATCTCCCTCACCACTAGTTGCTGCTGGACCACTGTCCATCCCTCACTGTCGGAGGTGGCCTGGTTGGGTTTGAGAGACAGAGTGTTCTGTGGACCAGCAGAAGGCCAGATTCTCCTCTGCTCCATGCAGAGCTAGATTCGGAGGCCTGTGTAAGCGGCTCTGTGACGTGCCAGAGTGCGATTTATCTCTTCACGGAGACTGCAGTTCTCCACATTTCCCCTCCCTTGGCTCCCTTCTAAGCCACTCTGCGAGAAGTTGCTTTGCCTGTTAGTGACGGGGAGTTCTACTTCCAAGACCACATAATCTCTTAAACTGATTTGAATGTAAATGCAAAAGGCAGGATGCCAATACAGGGGGAAGATAATTAATCTCAGGAGGCTAGAATTGGGATTTAAGCAACGAGATCGCATTAGGTGGATGCATTTTACCTTATTAAGAAGAGAAGAAATCCCTAGAGAGTCTGCTGCTTTGTAAAAAAAAATCCATCCTGCACTTGGATGTGGCATTACTGAAAGGGGCCAGACAATCACCTCGGAGAATGAGATCCTACATTATCCACAGACCAGGGACATCAGTGAAAACACACCCAAGTGGACCCCTGGGACATTTATTCCTTAGCCTCTCTGCTGAGAGGGGAGCTAGCTGGCTCCAGGCTGTTTGGGGGGATGTGGACACCTGATCTCAGGGGACCTAACTGAGACCAGCCACCCATCCAGTGCCGCACTAGAGACAACATGGAGAGTAGAAGGACAATTTCACCAGCCATTGTAGGGAAAAAAATTGCCCCAAGTTGTCTTTCTCTGCTCCCTGTTGTGTCAAGCTGACCTACCTTATGGGATGGTTGGCTGGATGCATCTGCCAACAGTGTTTGTCAAATGCTGCCCTCCAGTCATTCAGAGAAGAGCCTGCAGAATGGTGCAGTCCTTGGGTCTCAGGGAGCGGAGCTTAGGAAGAGGGGAGGTTTCAGTCTTTCCAGAAGCCGCATGGCAGTTAACGTACATTTCTACTCGGAAACATGCCTTCCAAATGGCTTTGCAGAGGATTCATTGTCTCTCAGGGACTCCTATCAAATCCACTCCGTTTATTAATAAAGCAATGGCTTTTCTCTCTAACTTTCATCCCTACAAACTCAGCCTGGGATGGGAGAGCCAAGCTGGGCTCTTCCCTTGCTCACTGTAAAGTTTCCACCCGTCAAATGAGGCCATTGTTGACACCTATGCAGCCCCAGTGTTGCCAGCAAGTTTGCTAGGTGCAAGTGATAGAAAGGTAGCAAGCAGTTCTGTTGATGACACACAAGTAGGGGTAGAATCCAGCTCACTCACTCTCTTAGCTGTGTCAGCTAAGCTTAGCTCATCAATATGGGAATGATGGGTGCTGCAGAAGAATCTAAGCTAGGTAAAGAGCAGTACAACTTGTTCTAGACAATGAAGTGAGCTAGTTGGACTAAAGACTCAGGAGACTGATGGAGTGACACCATTTTTACATAGTCACTTTTGCAAATAAAACCACACTTTAAAAACAAAACGTTCCTTTAAGTCGGGTGGCATTTTGAGGCTGCCCCCACTAGCTCTGATCCTTTATCAGGTTTCCCGCTCGAAGCTGATGGGAGAAGAGTTGAAGGGATGGAAAAAGGGAGTTCATCTGATCCAACAGCAAACTCAGCAGCATTACTATTCCCCCATGGTATCTTGGGCCCAGCTGCAGCCCTGTCATTCTGCTGCCTGGGCAAAGAACTTGTGACCAATAAGTGCTTGTGATTCCAGACAAACCATAAATTCAAGCCCTCCTGTAATTGCAGTAACACTTGTCAGTGCTGTTACGATCACAAAGAAAATGGAGTTGGAGTTATCTCTCCAGCCCTTTTGGGATTTGGTGAAGATACCAGCACAAACAGCAAAATAAACATTACAGCTGTCGCCTATGTTTCACACTGACAGTCTTAAATATTTAAGGAGCAACATCCCCTTCACAGTTAGAGAGACTCTGAATCCACCCTAAATGTATGAGGCATATTTTCCTTTCTGTTTGGGGAGAAAAGATTTTTACAGGAAACTTCCCATAGGATTAACAGTGGGATTTGCAAACATATCAAATATGATCCCATGCACTGACAGGATATTACAGTCCTTGGTGTCTCTCTGATTAATATGCTTAGATTGAATTTTTCACTTTGAAATCACAAACTAATGACCTGGAATAGACATCCCTGGGCTGGACAATATCAGCTTTCAGAGCTGCCAATCCGGATGTCTGATTACTAAGGATAAAACCTATTCCAGGCCTGGTTTTTATCCCTAATACACACATAGTATATGGCGAGTGCCTGCAGCATCTTATACCAGTAATAATGCTTTGAGAGTCTATAGTCCTCTTCACCAGAATATCTCTGTAGGGAGTGAAAAACAAATTCAAGAATAGAAATGTGGACTCCTGATTCCCACTCCAATCACTAGACCACACTTCCCAACCCCACACAGAGCTGGAAACAGAACTCAGGAGCACCAGTTCTCAGTTACTTGCCGTAAACACTTCTCTCTCTGCCAGCAAGAGAACCCAGGAATCCTCAGTCTCTGTCCTCTGCTCCAGCCACTAGGCACAGCATCTAATAGTTCACCACCATGTTTTACTTTCTTCTCAAAACTATAGATTTTGATTTTCTATAAAGGGTAGGTCCTGTGCAGCATCCTGGGAGGCAGGCTGACCTACTGGACAGAGCAGTGCATAGGGACTTAGGAGACCTGGGATTTATTCCTGGCTCTGACACAGGCCTGCTGGATGACCTTGGGCAAGTCACTTTGTGCCTCAGTTTCCCCATCTGTGAAATGGGGATAATGATACTAATCTCCTTTGTGAAGCAGTTTTGGCTCTACTGATGAAGAACTAGGTATTATTATTATAATCAGGCTCACAGTTTGACAGCAGCAGAAGTAATGAAGCCCGTGTATTCCAAACATCTCCCCAAGGGTCCACCAAACAACAAAACACATCTTTGTGCCTTATTTTAATTACAGAGGAGAGGAACAAACAACCACTAGAAGTAAAAGTCCCTCAGGCTGTCCAGGCCCCATTCACCCTTTCAGGCCAGGTATCTTTGCTCTGAAGATAGTGAGCATAGCAGGAACCTCTGGGATTGTTTTTTAAAAATACCCCACTAGAGGGAAGCAGGCTGATTCCCTCCAAAGGAGCCTCAGACATATTTAATACAGCAATCATCATGTTAGTAGTTTAATAAACTCCATCATGAAATATTTATGGAGATCCATTTCTTTACATTTCACCCACGATGCAACCTGAACGAGTCTTGGGGGTTTTCTCCCCTTCCCTGATTATATACTGTTGAAACAAAACAGGGGAAAGCACACAACTGCAGCAAGAGCTTGAGACCCAACGCACAAAGCAAAGCAGAACATATATCCGACATTACAATGTATTGCCTTTAAACTACTACAGCTAAGCAGCTGGGGGACCTATACGCTGTATGCTTGACCACAGCACAATCCTGTGAACAACTCATACAACAGTAACCAACACAATGCACTCCCTGAGGTCCCTGCTGACGTAGGGCCCTGCTGACATAGATGTGAGATAGCAAGGAACCAGATCAATACCCCAATGTAAATCTATGTAGCAACCTTGGCTTAAACATCAGATGAGACACATGGCCCTAAAAATTCAAGACCTAAGGGAAACATACAGGACTAGAGCCCTTCAGAGAACAGCAATTGTGTTTCATGGTAACTTTCAAAGTTTATAAATTTGTTTTCATTCTGTTGGTGATTCAGCAGGATTGGGGATAACAAACTCTGCTCTCAATCCAGCAAAGAACGTGAACCTGTGTCTTCTACGATCCAGGCCAATCTCCTAACTACCAGGTTATCAAGTCAGCCCCGGTAGCATTTGCTCGCTCTTTCTCCCCTCCCCCCTACTTTTGATCCAAATAATCTTCCCAATGAAACCTTTGTCAAAACCTAAACATTTTGGCTTTAACAAAACTGCATATTTCATCAAGAATACTCCCCTCATCTCATACACAATCTATGCCTCACAAAGGGGAAGGCAGCCCGGCTAACTGTGGAAAATCATGGAGCTGTGTAGCTGCAATGTACTAACAGCTTATTAGCTGCATCTCTGAACAACTTAGACAGGAAATTACCTGTTTCCTCTGCCGTTCAGCAGAGCCCTGGAATCACAGCGCCCACACCTAGAGTGACTGCTGTCTAGGCATTTTGTATTTGACCCATTTGTACCTTTATATTGTTAGCTCTGTGCAGCAAATACCATTATTTGGTCCATCCACAGCCCTCATTTATAGCATAATAGACATAATAACACTGACTTAATTTTACTTTAACCCTACTAATACTCAGGCTTATTTATCATGCAGACTGATCAAGGTTAGATCCTTCCTCTGTTAACCTGGCTAAAACCATTTTCCATCCTCCACTCAGGCATAGGATTAAAAGATCCATTCAAGTACTTCCTTCTGATCTCACTGGCCACAGGAGGCCAGTCTGCACCTTGCAGTCTATTACTTTGTTATTTTACTCTTGCTCCCTTGGGGAAATCGTCCTTCATGCCCAAGCTCCAATTCCCCAGCAGTGCCAAGAGGAGCTGCATGCTTTGTTTTCTATTTAAAGTCGCAACAGGAGGGTGGGAAGCAGGAAACAGTTTATTCTTTTATGAAGTCTCTTATGTTGGCTGACAACCTGTTACAAAAAATGTGAAAATGCCACAGCACACAACCTCTGTCCCTTGAAGATGGCATTTGAAGGACTGATTCTTTGGTTGAAAAGAGATCACCAACTGGGGCTGGCTAAGAAAATCTGGTAAGGAAGATCCTGTATGGAAGCTAACAAGTATGACTGTCTTTATCTCACATATATGAATGTATAGCACCTTTTGTACTGAAGGATCCCAAGCTATTTACAAACTCTGGGTCATGTATCAAATCTGGCTACGGCCCAGTTTCCCTTTTAGGGGGCACCAGTCCCATCTGCAATGTTGACATCTGCAAATGAATTGTGTGCACTGCTCTGAGTGCTTGCGCCTCTAATGACCTGATTTGCATCCCTGATTTGTGGGCAGAAAATGAGGGTGCAAATTTTACAGGCGCAAATTGCACTCAGGAAAAAGAGACGGTGTCCTTTCAAAACAATTCACAAAGATCTCTCTCTCTCTCTGGTTAATGGAGTCCGTGGAGCTCTCCCAAAAATGAATTTGGCCAGGGTGGATGATTCCCACGTGGTGTTGTAAGTGCCCTGACTTTATAACCAATTAGGCATTAGTGCTTTAGCTGCTTTAAGACAGCAGTAAGCTCTTGAAGTCTTTTATGGCAAAAGAGACGCATGTTAGTATTTCCAAAGAGCAGAAAGCAGTGTGCCCGCAGAATAAGTAGAAACCTGCCCCTTTTCAACAGACACAGGGTTGTATTACACAAACCTCAGCCAGAATCAGTGTGCAAATGGACTGAAAACACACATGCCGTGGAAGTGTAAAGCCTGTTATTTACCTTGCTGCATCTCAGCCATCCGGACAGATGAAGATGGGAAGTGACTATCAGTGTTTATGTCCTCAAAGCAAAGTGCCCCGGACCCTGCAAACCCCTGCTTACAGTGCACTCCTTCCTTCATGACTCAGCACAAATGACCTGGCATGACACTCTCAAGCCCAGATGTGTCACTCAAACCAAAAACTCTCCAAATATAAACGCTGTTTTCATTCCCAGCAGTCCCAGGGGATTGGTTTTAAAGGGCTATAGTACGTTGAGGCCAGGCAGGAGACACCCGGTAGATTTCCAGCCAGGATGGTGTGTTTTGATAGCACTTTTCATCCCAAAGGTTTTATTATTGAACTCTTTCTGGGCGATGTCAGTGTGCACAAAAGATGCCTGGACGAGCTTCCCACCAGTCATGGAACAACTGCTTGCAGAGACTCTCTAGGGTTACACGAAACAAGGGAAGCTGGAGTGTGAATTGCACCAGACCCAGCTGAAACTGCAGAAGGTCCGAAGCTGTCCAGGACACCCAGGCAACCATTCCTGCTCTTGCAAAAAGTGCCTTTCATGAGTCAGTGACGTACTGGTCCCTTTGGTGGTTGGTAGGAGGACGTGGGAGGATATTTGCACACTAGTAGTGAAAACCTGTGGAGTTGCACGGGTGTAATTTATAAAGCCATATGCCTTAAAATGCCAAAAATGCCTGAGACTTTACAATTGGATGGTAACAGTCCATGAATCCCAGTGATGATTCCACCTGGTGATATTCTAAATGAAAAGCTCTCAGTGATGCTTGCAACTGCACCACTTCACGCTGGCTCAACAGACGTTCTAGACTTCTGAGTGATGTTTGGAGTTATTGTGTGTTCTGGATGTGTTGCTCCTGTGAGTGGTTGTGTAGGTTTGTGGGTGGGTTGTGTTGTGCTGGGAGAGTTGTGTGAATTTGTGTGGGTGGTGACTACGGGGGGGAGAGGGGGGTTGTCCTGTAGGGAGGGACTATGCATAAGAGGTTGTACATGCTGGTTGTGTTGACTTGTAGGTGGTTGTGTTGATTTGTGTAGGGATGTTGTGCTAGGAGATATGTTGATTTGTGCAAAGAGTGAATGAGGGATGTATGCTGCAGTGAGAAGCTATATGTGTCACTGTGTGTGCTGGTTGTATTTTTGTGCAGGCAAAGTTGTGTAGTTTTGTGTGAGTGGCAAATGTGGGGATGCAGTGGTTAGGGACGGTGTGTTTGGGGTTGGGTAGGCTGGTTGTGTTATGTGGGTTGTACAGAGCAATTTGTGTTGCTGGGTGATTTGTGCTCAGGGCAGTTGGGTGCATGGGTGTGGTCATTTGTCCAAGTAAACAACCAGTCTCCTTTAGACCACCAATGAAATTGCTGAGTACAGAGTGGTAATTGGTTGAGTCAGCTCTGATATCACCGGGGGCTCTTGGCATGGCATAGATACCTGCCCTTCCATCATGGTCCAACATTCAAAATGGCTAAGAACTTAAAAAGTGAACAGTAACACAGCACAATATCCATAATGATTCAACCTGGTGAAGTTCTGAATCAAAAGAGCCCTCAGCCATGTTTGTCCCATAGTGTGGTAGACTTCAGAGTGACCTTCCTGGGATCTGATCATATCGATGGAATGTCGGGGAGGGAGGAAGCAGTGACAAAGCACCGGGGCCCTGAATCAGAGTGGATCCAAGGCTGGTCAGTGAAGTGCTGCTGCTGTATTGGAGACCCGGAAAGGACTGAGTCCGTAAGTCCAATACAGTGTGGGACATCGGAGCAGTTTCCCTGGTGGAAGAGCTGCTCTGTTGATTTAGCAGCTCTTAAAGAGAATTGGGAGGAAAGTAAGAATATTTTCCTGATTCTCTTTTCCCATTTCTCCAATATCAACCTTACCCCCAGGGCCCACTGGTGCAACCACCCCTATTTCCACATCTCCTCACACTCTCGGATAAAGAGATGGGTGCTGCTCTTTAAGGGAAATGCCTGGCCATGCCTTTTTTCTCTAGAGTGTGTTCATTTGTAATTAGCCTTTTATCGTGGGGGAAGCACTAAAGCAGTGAACCAGAACGATATTTCTGCAGTGGCTGAAACGCTCACCCTGTAAGACACTGGAGAAAGACACACCCTGCCAAGGAAAATATTTGTGGGTTTTTTTCCTTGCAATGGTGAGATGCTCCTTGGCCTAGCTAACTTCATCTCAGCTCAGTGACCAGCAGAGAGTTTTATGTCTTATGCTTCTCTGTTTTGGCTGACTCAAGTGCACAGGGATATGAGTCATCTTCTTAAGACCTGGCATTTCTTAGGAGGCAAGAATTGAACTGCTAGTGTTTCCTAAACTTTATTTTTATTGAATTTTCACAAGATAAGAAATAGAAAAACAACAGCCGTGAATTTAGAGTGACAAGGAGGGAAAGAGGCCACAAGGCAATAAAAATATTGATGGATCCCATGCGCCGAACAATTGCTACTGAGCTCATTGCTCACTAACACAAGTCCCATTAAGTCACAGCAGTAAATCAAGACTTGGCCTGGACTTTTGGAGCCATTTAAGTTTTGATCTTGCACCAACTTATGTTGCTTAACCGACTACTCAGAAGCTTAAAGTGCCACTAATAACACCAGAAGTTGGTGAAGCTACGAAAATTTTAAAATCTCAGACTCCAGTGATGCCCTCTCTATTATGTCTCCCATCTTTCAGGCTGGCCCTGTTCACCTGCCCTGAACACAGGTCCACTCAGAGAGCTAACGCGCTGTGTACCCTGTCAGATGGCCAGACAAACTCCGATTAATTCGAAATCATGTTGACCTTTTAAGCACCGTTCTTACCTGATAAGCAAAACACAAGCACCCGAGTCCCTAGGCACAACAGAAGCAACTGGACACCCAAGTGCATTTTAAGGAAACTCATAATAAAGGAGAAATATGTGGTTTGTGGCAATTTTGGAGAGGTTGGGACCATTATGTTAGTCAGCTTCCAGGCAGCGGAGACTGAAGGTTAGAATTTAGAGGTGAATCAAAGCCAGACCTTTTTCCCAATGCCCTCTCTGCACTTCGAGGATTGGAGATGTCACCTGCATCGCAACCACCCAATGCAGCTTTTCCAGAGCTAAAAGGAGTGAAGAACCCGCCCCCGTTCTGCGCAGCCCAGCAGCTTTGGGAAGCAGCAATTCTCAGCATATAGAATTGGGAGAGTGACCTGGGAAACACAGGCCTTTATTACATACTGCATTCCAGGCAGCCAGCTTGGGGCACTGGCCTTTATAGCACTACTGACTCAGGAAAAAGTCCCATTGCTTTGGAGGGAGCTTTGCCTGAGCAAGGAGTGTGGAATGGAGCCCAAATTACGCAGGGAACTAACACACTGAAAACAACCTCTTGGTTATGGCTAGGCAATAAAAAACACCTGGATCTGTGGGAGCGGGGAGACCATCTGGGATTTCCCATTTGACCTAGCACTCTGCTCCTCACAAAGGAGCCTCTTTGTGATTGATAAGGTATGATAAGACTCCCTGCAGGGCCTGTCAGCACCCCTTCCTGCATCTGTCACATCACAAGAAGCCTCTTGAGAGATACCCTTCCTAGTCCCACCTCCCCAGGACAGGAGGCTGCTGGCTCAGCAGTTTCTCAGGCTCATTGTTTGACTTCATCTTTACAGTAACCTTCTGTGAATGCCACTCTGTGCTTGATGAGGAGCTGGACTTCAGGAACATGCATCATTTATGTCAGACGGTTCGCTTTCAAGCTTCCTTGGGTTTGCTCTCTTTAGTCCTGCCCTCAGCTCTGCCTCTCATTTCCATCAGCTTCTCACCTCAATCCAGTGCCTGTGGCCAAGTGCACAGCAGTAGGGTGGGAAAGTCCAAGAAGGTGACAATAAAAGATACTATGCAAACAGACCGTTTAAAAAGTCGAACATCCCCTAAACATGCACTCCCACAACTCAGCCTTACACTGCAGCATGACAGAATGTGCCTTCACTTTTCAGTGGGATGCCTAAAAATTACCCACTGCTACCTAGACAAGGCTAGAGGAGGATAGATCCTCAGCTGATGTAAATCATCAATGATTTCAAGCCAATTTATCCCATCTGAGGGTCTGACCCAGGATATTTTGTGGTCTGATGGCACCAGAAATTATTTGCTATTACCTGCAGATGATAACAGGAAGAATGTTCATTACCAGCCTAAAAGCAATCAGCAGGGAGCTTTGAGATGGGTTTTAAATAATCTCCCTGCCTACACTACCAAGCCGATTTTAAAGAGCCCTCCACATATTTAGCAACAACATATCATTGATGGAAATTTAATAAAACTTCAGCATCAAATATTTATCCCATTACGCTGGCTTAAGTCATTTAAGCTGCTGAAATCAACATCACGTTTATATTTTTAATGAGCCTTCTGTAAAGCAGGCTCCTCTGTCATTGTCAGGTGTGTGTAGCAGAGAGCTACATTTACACAAAGCAATTTTAATCTCCCCAAAGAAACAATGCTAAATAATGCAGAACATTTACTAAAATGTTTCCTGTTCCTGAAGGAAAATCTGAATGCAGTTAAGCCTGATATTCATTAGCATGTAGGATGGATGCCTCTTACATTCTCTTGCTATTTCCTCTGAACTATGCTCCACAGGAAGCCTTGACACAGGCTGACCTGAGCAGTTTATGCCTAGAGCCACATTTACTGCACCTAATGTCTGAATTTGTATCCCGGGCTGAGATTTACAGAAGTTAGAGACCGCATCTAGTCTACAGAAAATTCTCCTTTGCTTTATCCAGGCTAGTGTTCAAAGCTTCAGGCAATGAGCTGTCCAGCACTTCCCATGGAAGAGATGTCCAGAGGCATATGGGGTGTAGCATCCTACAATACATGCTTGCAAACTGCAGAGGCAGGATCTCAGTGCAACGCACTATGCCTTTCAATGTGTTGTCCGAGATCTGACACTAAGCCAGCTATGAAATACATGGAGCTGGGAGGGAGGGGCGACAAATAAGCACACCAGGTTGTCCAGCTTTGCTTCAGACCTCCGAGTCCTACGTCCAGTCATCAAGAAGCTTTAGAACTGAGTGAGGTAAGGTGCTCCTCGAAAGGGACCTGCTCTGTCTCTGGAGAGGAAGTGCCTTATGTCACTCCCCAATAAGGACAGACACCCAGGGGTGAGAGAGTGTGGTGGGCAGAGAGAAATCAGCAGGGAACGAGGAAGCCACAAGACAGGAAGGAGAAGGGAAGACCTTCCCTAGAAGGAAACCTCTCTGAAAAAGCAGTGTGTACTATATGTGGCCAGGCTGATCTGTTTGACACAGCCTTCTTGAGATCACCCGGTTTTATTACACCAATGGGTGTGCTGTTCTTGGTGCTGTCCTTATAGCGCTTTCTAGAGTTGCCTTGATTCCGGGGTTCTTGTGCCAAATCTCCACAGAGAATTTTTCCAGGGAGTCAATGTTCAGGCATCCGAATGACGTGTCCAACCCAGCGTAGTTGGGCTTTTATCAGCACGGCCTTGATGCTTGTAGCATTTGACTTTTGGGGAACCTCCAGGTTGGTAATTTTGTCCTGCCATCAGATCCACATAAAGGTGTGCAGAGACCGCGTGTGGAAGGCCTCTAGCTGTTAGACAGGCCATTTGTATGGTGCCCAGGTCTCCCAGCCGGAGAGGAGAGATGTGAGCACAAAAGCATTGTAAAGGAATATCATTTTATATACAGCGGTTCCCTCATTAGTATCCAGCTCCTGCACAGTCCCCAGCATAGGGGGTGGTTCAGAACAAGGAGAGAATGATTCTGAGCCTCACATGTAAGGCTCCGCCCTGGGAGTTGCTCAAAGATGAGACATATGCCAGACAAAGCCAGAATTTGGAGGGTGTAGAGGGGGCCTTAAGCCACCCCTGCCCTTCCTCTACCTGGACTTCATTTTGCAACCTCAACTATATATATTTTTAATTATTTTAATCAAGTCCAAAACCTGCTTTCTGGAATCCTGGCTAAGAGATTTAATGGCGGATGGAACCCAGCTTGATGTGTCAAGCATTGGGGGGGGGGAGGGGGGAGTTGCCTGAGAGGAATGGCGGTGGGAGAGGTGGTATGGAAAGTAGTCACACTGTGTGGAAATAAGTCACCTGTTGTGTGGTGAGAAATCTTGTTCATGTGCCCAGAGGTGTTGTACCAGCTGCTAAATTAGGGTAATTTATTTACCCTAAATTAATGGAGGGTAAATAAAAACAAATAAACAATAGGAAAAGAATTTCCACCTTAAACTTTGGACTTTTAAGCATTCCCCCCAAGTTTAGTTTTGCAGGAGACAGGGAGTAAAGCTATCAAAATCTGGATGGCTCAGCTGAAATTCGGGAGTGGTGAGGACCCCAGGCCCAGACTGCTTACCTGCACCCCGTCAGCAACTGGAAACAGCGACAGTAGGCTGACAGAAACAAGAGTGAAACTGTTTGATGCCAAGTGCCACACTGGCTGGGAATAGCAGATTGTCAGGGCTATTAAATAAAATAACAGCTCTGGCTCTGTGAATCCCCACGGGCTCCGCAACAAGGGAATCGTGCTTGGAACTGAGTGTTCTGGCCACCCGCAAGAGAGCTAAATGGCTCGACACAGTAGGTAAGTTCCTTTCATGATAATCAGCTCTGCGCTAGAGAACAGCTGCTCCTCACCCATTAATACATTTTTAATATTACATGCTCATTCCCTGTTTGTCTCATGGGTGCTGAGAGGGAGTCTGCAAATGGAGAAATGGAAAATCAACATTTTCTCCAGCCCTGCTGCGGCTGTGGGCTGTACTTCCCCTGGACTCTGACAACTCTGGGAGTCAAGAGATGTGTTGCTTGCTCCCTCAATCCCCATCCCTGCCCCACACCTGGAACTTTCCTCCCCTCCCCCACACAGGGATAGCCAGGGTGACCACACTATGACCACATGGCAACGAGCTGCCCTTCCCGCCTGCTCCCGTTTCCGTGTAGTTAATTTCCTGTCTAATACTGACCCCAAGTGTTTTGGAGCTGGGAGGTTTAAACAAAATCAGAGAGCTTCAGTGCTCACTATATGATGACCTGTTTAGCTTTATAACACCAAGGGAAGAGGCACCAAGAAAGATAGACAGACAAACAGTTGACAAGTAATTTGCATGGGAGGATTAAAAACAAGTCACTGCTGCAAATTAATCCTGCTTCACCCCCACCCAGTGAAGCTGAGGTTTCCACTGGATGCAGAGTAAAGAGGTTTGGCTTCATCATTTCCCACCTCTTCCACCTGTTGTCTATGTAAACTAGACCAGGTCATGTCATCTGTCTCTATGCACAAAAGGAGAGTGTGGGGGTTGTGAGAGATATTCACTAACGATGGTGAGGCACTCAGATACTCCAGTGAGGGGACCATATAAGTAACTAGGCAAGTAGAAGCATTCAGAGCTTGACGCAATTTCACCCATAAACCCGTAGAACTAAGATTTGGGAAGGAAATGGAAAGTAATTAAAAAGTGGGTGTTGGTGTAACCCACATACCCCCTGGTGCTCTGTCCCATCTACTAGTACTGAGCCGACTTAGCTAAGGCTGTGGAGCAGACTCATTAATCTCTCTCTCTATGGGACACGTGGCATTTAGCTCATGCAACAGAGACTCATTCATTTAGCTTCTGAAGTTCGATCCCCCCCAATGATGACCAGGGTCTGTCGGTATTACATGGGCGTGGTTAATTTAGCCATAGTTAAATTAACTCGGAACAAAAGTTCTGTGAGTCCCTGATTTCTGTTGCTTCCTCAGAACAATGCTCGTTCCTTCAGCCCTGCTCTAAAGATCAGTTGGGCTCCTGAAGCAATGGTAGTGAATCTAAGGGTATGTCTGTACTGCAATTAGACACCTGCAACTGGCCTGTGCTAGCTGGCAACCGGGTTCGGACTAAGGGGATGTTTCATTGAAATATAAATGTTAAAGTTGGGTTAGGGCCCAGGCTCTATGACCCTGTGAGGGGCAGGGTCCCGGAGCTTGGGTTGTAGCCCAAGCCGGAACTCTACCCTGCAATTAAACAGCCCCTTCGCCCGAGTCTTGCAAGCCCAAGTCAGCTGGCATAGGCCAGCCGCGGGTGTCTAATTGCAGTGTAGAGATACTCTTAGATGCCCAGTGGGATATTTGTGCTGGGAGAGATTTACTTATATTTCATGAAATTCTTTGAAAATAAGCATTGTACAAAGCAATTAAACATTGCAAGGGGTCTAGAACTGAGGCGGACTCATTTCAAAGACATTCACTCATGAGTTACGGTTTGTAAAGTGCTTTGACAATGAGTAGCACACATTGGGGCTAAGGACAGTTACTATCACTGAGTAATTGTGCTGATTACTGGGACCTATTAAATGGATTCTACTGCCAACAACAGGGAACACCAACCAGGGTCCAGTATCTTTTGTTATATCAGAAACATTCAGAAGCCTGCAAGAGATAACTCTTTATTCTGGCAAATAATATTCCCATCTGACCATGAGATTTATGATTCCCTGTCTCCTTCCCTTAAGGTCAGGCATGTCATGAATCCTCTCTTAGTTGTTCCTTACTGTGTATCTAGCTTAATTCTATCCCTTCTGACAACATCTCTCACCCTTCCAAGGCTCTAAGGTTGGATGCAGTGTGTGAGAAAGATCCAAAGAGCAGGACACACAAAATCTCTTCATGCAGGAAACCTAAAATCCCATAGGATTACTTCCTTTAATGTCAATAACTTTGTCTATAACCTCTGCTTTGGGACTCATTATTTCTGATGTGAATAATTTTCAGCGATATAAATAAAG
The DNA here is from genome assembly GCA_032164245.1 of Sternotherus odoratus. NCBI lineage: Eukaryota > Metazoa > Chordata > Testudines > Kinosternidae > Sternotherus > Sternotherus odoratus. The sequence continues at coordinate 2,541,229 of JAVMKO010000018.1, forward strand.
GCACACTAGATTTGTACAGTGCAACTTTGGGACATTTGAGAGTTGGGTTATGGAGCAGCACTCTGTGCAGGGCTGTGCATCTTAGAATGTTTTGGAAACCCATATAAGATCTATTTTATTTGAACTGAGATGAAATTATATGATAACACACCACACCTGGTAGTACAGGGTCTAATGTATTAACTGAGCTCACGTGACAACGGCCATCTTGCTTGAGACTATAGATCTCAAAGAACCAAAGAACTCCAGAGCTAAAAGTATCCACAACTTGAGCTAAAGATTAACTCATGCAGCTGGTACTGTTCCCAGCTGACATCTTTTCTCAATCAGACACAGAAAGTGATGTGAAGCCCACTCTGGGCAGAAGCATCATGCTGATTAGTAGACGGTTCCCTAGCCTTCATGCTCTCTCAGTCTTGATACCCCCAAGTTTTCTTAACAAACAGGAATTTGGACCCCTTAGTTCAAGATGGTTACTTTCTAATTCAGGAAAGCATCACCAAGTTTCTCTGTTCAATAATTACTTGGCTTGGGGACTGGGGGGAACTATCCAACAGGTAATAGCCATTCCACTTACAGGCAAAATTCATTTCTTTGACTGCTGTCCATATCATGTCCCTAATGTTCAGCCAAAAGGACCCAGAAGGTTATAAAACAATAGAGACACTGATGAGTGTGGCAGGCAAAGAGAAATGTGCTGCAACACACTAATTTACACATTCCGTTTCACATCTTGTACCTCGCTGCATGTTTAATAAGATTATAGGCTGATTTCCCCACCCCAAACCCCCCTTGCTTAAAGGCAAGAGAGCTCTCAATACAGCACTTTTCATCTCTTTTTTCCTCCTGCCTGTCAGCCCAAATGTTAAAAAAGACACGTTTTAATCTAATTGAAAATACATCCTCTTTTATGTACTCTGATCCCTTTGTAGGGCTCCTTGGTGGTTACTAGTTACATTGCAATTTCTCAAGTCACTTGTCCCCTGAAGAAGTCTGGACTGGTCTCGAAGGGGATCTCCATTCCAGCTCCCTTTTCATGGTACATTTTCTGTGTCACACTGTGGATGTTTACTCTGCATGGTAGCAGGGCTACTTCAGAAAAGCTCCCAGATCTTCAAAACATGCTTTAAAGATCTTCAGAGGAGGAGAAGCTCAGTCAGTGCAATGTGTTAGATGAAATTAGGAACTCTTCCTTTTCAGAATAATCTAAAGTATTGGCCCAGACTGGCCAAGCTAAAGCAAAGCTGAATATTGGTCCTGGTGTGTTTACAAAGCAGGGTATACATTTTCACTATATAATAAAAACAATTGTTTGTATTGCTTGGCTGCAAGCGACAATTCTGTAAGGGAACAGAGAACATTAGGATGCTTTTGGAGGAGGATATGAATTACACTTCACCTACAGAACAAAGCACAGAAGGACCCTTGAGCAGTGCATGAAATTGCAGAACAATACAGCAGCCATGTCTCTCAACCTCAGTTTAACTGTGAGAACTTTATGCTGCTGAGATTAATGTTTTGCCTATGAGAAAATTCAGATGAGACATTTAACTGTTGCTATTTTTTTCTAAGACATATGTTGTTGTTCACTCTTTTAAGGCCGAGAGGTGTGGACAAAAGATATTCCCTGAGCAATAGGGACTTGGAGAAGGAAGATGGGTAACAACTTCAAACCACTGATAAGTGTTCGTTTGGTTTTGAAATCTGCAAATGTTTGAAAAGTTCCCTGTGGAGAATTCAGCTCTTGGGACTTTAATCTGGTCACTTGTCACTTCGGAGTCACAGTTATGGTATTGTACTGCATTGTTATTCAACTGGTGACATAGCAATAAAAGTTTCCATATTATTTGTGATCCATTAAACCAACAAAAAGCAGATGTGCAATTTAGTGTGACACTCACAGATGTGCATGCACCAAGGCTTGAATCCAGAACCCTCTGAAGTCAATAGCTTCCATTGACTTAAATGGACTTTGGATAGGGTTCCAACTCTTTCCCAGCACATGTGCTCTGGGTATTGTAATATGATCAATTAAAGATGACAGATTCAATCATTACTTGAAATGATAAAATACTAAATAATCCTTATTTTAAAAAACCTACGTATTTAAATGTAGGTGCCTCATTCCTTACTTCACATAAATTCATCTATTGTCATTGGTGTCACTGGAGTCCTTGAACTTAAACATAGATTTGAGTTACTAACATGCTTTGTTCCCTCTGGGTTGCAAAAATGAACTGAGAGGCAAATCTGAATAAGTCCCTAAGTGCACATATTATAAATCAAACTACAGTTACAGAAAGGAGATGCAGTGGGAAGGAAAAGGATCTGTAATGTTTATAACTGATAGAGCGATAAGGCAAAATTTGTGTTTTTCCAAACGTCAGCCCATTGGGAGCAACTTGAAGCAAGATTCTTCATTTTTATAAAAAGGTGATTTTAACGTAGTCTTGTCTGTGGGCAAAATTCTCTATTCCCAGCTGTGCTGCCAGTCTCCAGTGAATGTTCTACTCATAATTAGCATCAGTTCCTATTCCACATTCAAAATGTGCACTAGATACCCAGCATGCAGAGGAGAATTTTGCCCCTTTACTATTATATCCACTTTAAAACTTTTTATGCCCTGAATTATCTCCCAAAATATAACTTTTTTTGTTTGTTTGCAAACATTTGGCAAGAGGAATGGCTCTCCTTTGTTTTCCCTCCTTTCAGAAAGGGGATTCTGTGTGATTCCCACAATGTTTTTTGACCAAAACAACCATAACAGAAAAGATCATAAATGTACAGGAAGTTAAAGGAGAAAACAGTGAAGGAATGAATTCAAGATGCATGTGTTCTTGCCTCCACCTTCTCTAAATTCTCCATGACAACGCCCAAGTGTGTCATAAACATGACACAGACCCAAATGGGGAACACACTAACATTATTAATTCAGGCAATTTCAAATGCTGCAGGAGTCCATCACGTTGTGTAATCAGTCTTTTGATAGCATCAATTTCCAGTTTCTTTATTTCTGATTTTAAAAATTGTCCATAATAAAAGTTTCTGTCACAGTAAGGGAGAGGGGTATAAGTAAATTTAACACTAAAATGAGTGATGTTCCCTGGTGATGGGGGACATTTGAGAGCCATGGATCTGCAGGTGTGCCACGTTTCTGAGAAAGCAAAGGTCAGAGCAAGACAAAGCTGAAAGGATCTCACAGTAAATGAAGTGACTTTCCCTCACACACACCCCTGTTGCCCTCATCCCAGAGATGTGAAACATTAGCCATAATATTGCTACATCAGGCATTCAAATGGCATGAGTGCAGCCCCAGGAATCATGAGCATAGTTTAAAATCATGACTTTTTCTAAAACAATAAATGTGGGGTTCTTTTTGCTTTCTGGACTTTGAGCTTTTTTAAGGATTCCATTCTCAAGCTTCTCTTCACAATCACGAGGAACGAGAAATTGACTGTAGTTTAAATTAAAACTGAGATTTCCACATACTCCCATGACTCCAAGAACTGGAGCTTCATGAAAAACAGCAGTCATCGCAAGAGTCCCACCAGATGGCAACACAAGGCAGCAAACGCATGGTATCAAATATCATGTCAATCTACAAAATCATTATCTTTTAAATCCTGTGATTTTTTTAAGCCAACCTTGTGACTACAGTAGACTCTCGATTATCCAGAATTGGATTAACCAGGATGTGGATGAACCAGGATGACAAAAAAAATATGCGTAACTCGCAGGGCCGGCTCTGATTTTGTTGCCGCCCCAAGCACACACCCCAAAAAAACACATCAGGGGGCAGAGCAGCCAGTGAACCAACACCTCCTCCCCCCGGGCACAGGGCGGCTGGTGAACCAACCCTCCCTCCCCATATTTCCTATGGATGGTGATTATCCAGGATTTTATTAACCAGGATTAAGTTTTTCCCTATCATCCTGGATAATCAAGAATCTACTGTATTTTGGGGTGGGCAAGGCTGCCCCATGCTTTCTTAAAGCTTGTGATTGGCAATAGTGATTTAATCTCTCTGGGGCACAAGATCGCCTCTCCTAGCCATAGGAACTTCTGTGGAGAATTCCCCCCATCAAATGGCACATAGGGTTGGAAAAATAAATTTTGATGGGTAAACATTGTTTTCACCATCCACACAGAAACTGCTGACAAATATTTCCGTCAGTAATAATGGAAATGTACAGCTAGGCAAAGGAAGGAAAACGCTGCTTGGGAACTTAAGGGAATTTGATTTAGGGCTCTTTACTTTGCATGTGTTGACCAGTGGTGTGTTGACCATTTCTGTTTAAAGCTATAAAGGGTCAACTTCGTGCACCTCAGCCTGGACTGTCTTTAAACCCACAATTTTATGCAACTGTGGACACTTAAATCGATATAAATGAAGAAAATGCTTGAAGTGAACAGCAACACGGGCCCCCATTACACCCAACATTGCAGATTCCGCCCAGCCTGCTCATTCCAGGGCTCCCACCCGCTAGGGGGGGCTGTGCCCTTCACAAAGATGGCGGTTATAGTCGTCCCGCCAATATGAAGGCCCCTCAGAAAGATGGCGTCCGAATTCTGCCCCCTCCCCCCCCCATGCGCCCCGCACAAAGATGGCGCCTGTTCTTTGTCGTTCTTCCCCCGCCCGCCACGGTCAGAATGCCCATCACAAAGATGGCGGCCTCTGCGTACGTGGCGTGCCGTCGTGTGCGCGGGGATGGGCGACGTGCGAGCGTGTCCCGGAAGCAGCGAGCGCCGGTCGGCGAGAGCCGGGGAGCTGGAGCTGGGGGCGCCCGGCCAGAGCCACCCCCTCCTGGGCGGCTTATGAGGACCCGAAAGGTGAGGAGGGCCCGAGACCGGCCCTGTCACGTTCCCCCGGGGTGGGAGCGACACGGTCAAAGCCTCCCCCCGAGCGCCCCCCTCCGTGCGCCCTTTGCCCCCAACGAGCGCCCCCCTCCGTGCGCCCTTTGCCCCCAACGAGCGCCCCCCTCCGTGCGCCCTTTGCCCCCAACGAGCGCCCCCCTTCCGTGCGCCCTTTACCCCCCGATTGCCCCCAATGAGCGCAAAGAGCACAGCGTGCCCTTTATCCCGATTGCCCCAACCAGCACCCTCTACAGTGCACCCTTTACACCCCATAGCCCCCAACGAGTGCCTCCCCAGTGTGCCCTTTACCCCCAGCACCCTTCCCCCCCATGACTCCTAACAGGCACCCCACATAGTATGCCCTTTACCCTGCTATTGCCCCAATGAGCACCCTCTACAGCATGCTCTTTAACCCCCCAGACTGCCCCCAAACCAGCGTCCCTCTACAGTGTGCCCTTTAACCCCCCAGACTGCCCCCATCCAGTGGCCCCCCAGAGCTTCCCCATCCCTGCCTTGCTGGGAGCGGCTGCCGGGGCGGGGTGCTGGGCAGAGGTTAAAGCTGGTCTGTGGCACTGCGATTCTGTGGCCTCCTCTACCTCCCTCGCCACAGGAGTCGCCTTGTTCCTGTCCTGCTCTCTCTTGCTAACCCTAACCCCTTTCAAGTTTGGGTATGGACTTCTCCCCAGTGATAAGGAGTCGAACCTCCTGCCTTACCTAAATGGAGAGCCGGATTCTGCCTAAGCGGTCTGCCTTGCATTCCTGTAGAACCTGTGTTATGATTGTTTGGGTGCACACCGTGATACTATCAGGGTGTCCTTGTTGCTCAAATGGAGGCTTTTAACTCTAAAGATTTAACAAAACTCTTCTGCACTGTAAATTGCATCTGGTTTAGCTTGCAGATGGAGTGCCATCTTCAGCACGCCAGAAGGCTGGAAACAACACAGCAACCCAGTGTTCATCTCATCAAGAAGTTGATCTTTGCAAATCTACAAAAACAGTGTGTCTGGTAGGAAAAACCTGCGATTTTCACTCTTTCTGAAATGTTTTAAGAACTTTAGGTAACTTCATTTTGCAATGAGCTGTTCATTTTGGAATATGATATAGGGTATGTTTTGACTTTTAGTAAGGCCATGAAAATAATATTTTGTGCAAAATGTTTTTAGTTATTTCACCCACTTTGTCTCTGTAATAATATATTTTATTGGACCAACTTCTGTTAGTGAGAGGGACTAGCTTTTGAGCCACACAGAGCTCTTCTTCAGGTCTGGGAAAGGTGCACTAGTGTGTCAGAGCTAAATGATAAGGAACCATTCAACAGAAATTGGTCCAGTAAAAGATTATTTCACCCACCTTGTCTTCCCGACATCCTGAGACTGACATGGCTATGGCTAAACTTTAGTTAATGTATGCACGATTATCCAGAGAAAAGGGGAGATAGAAATAAACATGCATAACATACATGCCTTGTATTAGGTATATAAATAAACATAGCGATGAACATTTAATATATTGACCTATGGAACATTCATTTCTGCTTGTTAATATTGGATGTGTCAGTAACTTGAGGTACTCCAGATCAGATATAACTAATTCTGATTCCTCAGGTTGTTACTTCAGGGTGACAGTGGCGTGTGTTTTTTCTAAATATGCAACCAGTAGAGCATACATGCAAATAAAGGCACTGGCACCTTTTTCTTTTCACTCTAAAAACAAGGGGTTATTTTTTGCATATTATGTCTATACTAAGGTTGAATTGTCCATGTTTTGTATTATAAAACCTTTAATATGGTTCAAAGGAACAACAGCATACTATAGTGGAACACACTGGAAGTGAAATCCTATCTTCCTGGTGGCTACTGTACTGGCATTTAACCTGCTTTGTTTTTTGTTTTGTTTTTTAAAGATACTCTCTAGTAATATGCAGTTTTATGTTGCAGTTTATGAAGTGGTAACTTATTTTTTCTCAGACTTATAGTTCCATGGTTGATATTGGCAATAATGAATAGTTAAGGCATTTTCTGGTTCGTTAATGGCTGGTAAGGTTAATGACTCCATTCCTTCAGCAAGTCACTAATTAATAAGAAATAATGTGTCCTCTGCAGCAATCATTATCACTTACTTTCTGTATAGGGTTTTAACTTTAATATATGTGCATTGTGGCCTACTTATGGCTGCTGTGGGAACCACAGTTCTTCTGAGGTTTAAAATCTGTTCAAACACTGTAATGAAGGGGTTTTATGCATCTAATTATAAACAGCTACAAAATGAGCCACAAGTGTCATAGATTGAGAATTTGTTAAATGTTATTTGATTATATGGCCATGCAAAAAACACAATCAAGGAAACAAGTTTATACACTGTGGAGTCAGTTTGCTGGATTTGTTGTTCACAGCATAAAGTTCACCGTGGTAAACAGTGTGTATGTACTGTCGTGTGAATTCCTGTATGAAAGCTATCTCATAAAATAAGGTGTATAAAGTTGTTCATTCTCTTATGGTAACTACAGTACAGACCCGTTTAAGCGTGGTTGTCGGGAGTCAAGCCGTCATGACCATGTGTTAACGGACTGTGGGTTAAGAGGGTCATGCTGCAATATCTTAAGATATGTAGTATGACAATAACTAAGCATGTGTGACACGTCTTTACCAATATCGGCGATCAAAAGTAAGAGGAAACACCAGTAAGCCTACAAAACATTTCCACTCCGCACTTCCTGTTGATCTGTCAGTGAGTTAGTGAGCAAATCTGTAGCGCTACATAGCAAGTTCCTGTACCGCGTGTTAACAAGTCTTGCATGTTAATAGGTAGCACTGGGAGGCATGGCGCTACCGTGCATTAAGCGGATTCGTGCGTAAACGGGTCTGTACTGTATGAAGAAGTATATTGTGAAAAATATGATGGGTGATTATCCACATGCTACATTAGTTCTGTGCTTTCCATGGAAAAGGGATTCCAGATGGTGATTGTTTGTAATTTTGTGAAATGTAATTGTGTAAAATTTTAAACCCACTATTTATCATGAAGTCAACTTTCCTTAGGCATATAGCTTCAGATCAAACTGCAGTCCCCTAAAACCCAGTGGTCACTTCATTAAGCTGTTCAGCTTCATATCCAGCCTGCCACTAATGTTGTCTAGTGAAGTTTGTTTGAAGTAGACCTTAAATCATCTTTCTTTGTGATAGGCTTCTTCACACAAAGCAACTGACAGACGCCCTTCAAAGAGGCTAAAATGTGAAAAAAACAGTCTAGTGAAACTGGAGTTACAAGACCTTGTATCTGGAAATGGAAGTGTTCCCCTTCTGAAAGAACCAACAGAAACGTCTGCTGAGAATCAATATTTGGGAGGCTCAGTTGACCCCAATATAAAGCCTTTACAGAGTAAAAGCAAAAGTGCTCAAAAGATTAATGAAGAGATACAGGGGAATGATGATATTTCCATAAAACCACCTTCACTGAAGGGAAATAGCTGCCCACCAAAGAAAGAGGAACATGAAACTTTCCTGCAAAACCATATCCCAAATGTGGAAGAGGAGAGCAGCTGTGGAACTGCATTTTCAGATGAGTCTGGGGTGGAGACGGTGGATCTCCAGAAGAAACCAATACAATTGGATAATAGTGCTTTCTTAGATGAGGACAGTAACCAGCCAATGCCAGTGGACCGATTCTTTGGAAACATCGAGTTCATGCAGGTAAGAAGAATAAAACTCTGAAGTGTGTGTGTGGTGGTGTTTTTGTTTTAATTTTGCTCTTATGAACTCCTTTCTAGCTTTTAATCTATATGTCCGAAGAATGTTAGATTTTTCAATTTTATCATTTTGTTTTGATAAAGTGTAATGTTTCATTTCAATAAGGTCAATTTTTTGACTTACTATATTTTAATAATCTAATATTAAATATAAGCCCATCTTTCATATTCTAATATAACAACCCAAATTAAACATTTTTACCTTAGCAAAAGAATGTTTCTGAATGAGGAATTTTGAGAATTTTCACACACAACAGAAATTGCCCACCAGCTCTACTAATGGATTGAGTATGGAACAGGGTTTTGAGTTCTATTCCCAGATCCACCACTGGCAGCTTGTAATTTTGGACAAGACATAATCTTTTCCCCCAGCTGTTTAATGAGGAATAATACTTAACCTTCATACAGGGGTAATGGGCAGATTTGTTTGTAGAGCACTTAGCCCAATATTCCCCCCCCCCCCCAAGTATTAAGAAAGTAAGCACCACATGCTAAGGCAGATATTTTTTGTTCTTAGCAAGAGCTCACCCGAGTAGCTTGAATAGGCTCACCTTAGACTGCTTTTGCTTTAACTTAAGATCTATGTGAACACAGTCAGTTGTAGTAGGGTATATGTTAATGTCTATACCAGTTGAAGAACCTGTGTATAGTAATGTGAAATGTCTGCATGGGAGGGCTGTTTAGTTGCTACTGCAGCTGGCTTTTATTAATACATTCTCTTTCTTAAAGGACCTCCCAGCAGCTGCAATCACATGCACCACAATGAGCAGGCGAGAACTTAGAAAGCTGCACTTCATTGCAAAGGAAGATGACGACGATGATGCACTTTAAGCACCGAATGCAAAAAAGATAACATTTAAAGTTGTTAAATTGTCTATTTTTCTATGTCTGTTAAAATAATTAGTGATCCTATTATAATTAGCTATCCTACCCATCACATTTCACTAGCATGATATCTTTCTACAAGTGCCTTTCCTAGAGAGAAAGACAGTTTCTATAGGAATCTGAGACCAAACCCCAAAGCTGAGTGTGGAAGAGAATGAGTGCTTTTTCTAGTGAATGTAGAAGTATGAAGTCTGCAGTATTTAGAAATCACAGCAACTGATTTACTAATTTAACAGAATTGAAAGACTTGTTGCTTTAATAAACTAAGCAATTTTACTTTATCTCTTTGTTGTGAAGAGGAACAGCTAACAAGAGCATTATGTAAATTGGAGTGTGGGGCTAACAGTGATAATCTTAAAAAGAAGAAAAATCTTAAAAGCAAAATGTGACTAATACATATTTGTGTTACTATTGCATGGTGGTGTTCATAAATCCCTAGTAAGTAAGCTGCTGGTACCCAATATCTAAGAGGGAGTCCATCCTGTATTTCTTGTTTAATGTTATATCATTTGTTTACTTCTGAAACTAATCAATTCAATTTATAAATCTTTAAATTGCGGTTCTGTTAGGGAAAGTGGCCCTGTACAAATGTTAGTGTGAGTTCTATGTTTTGTCGCTAGATGACCAGATGTGCTTATTTTACAAACAAGTATGAGAGCTTTACTCTCTGCTTATTTTACAAACAAGTATGAGAGCTTTATTCTCTGCCTGTTCAACAAACTCCACCTGCCATCAGATATAAGCTGGATTTTCTTTCTTTCACTTATATTTTCAGCAGTAAAGATACTGCAGGATAAATATTGTCCTCATTTATACCGATGGAACCTTTACAGGGCTCTTACTAATTCTGTTGATGCTCAAGAAGGAATAAAAACTAATCTCTGAGCTTTCTTTAACAGTTTATTACTGGATGAATGGGTGTTGGAAGTACAGAATAAGGTCAGTACTTTCCTGATTTTCCCTGGTTGTAGGGGTTTTGGGAAATGAGCAGCTTCAAATGACTTCATGAAAATTGTTAGTTCATCTAACATTGAAAAGACTTCATTGGGAGTGGTTATTAGACAAGCTTCCAGATCGTTATTTTTGAAACTTTTAAGTACTTGCTCTCTCTATTTCTAGAAAAGTAGGAAACCTATCAGCAGATGGCTTACATAAATATTCATTTCTACAATTATTGCCCATTAGGCATCCACATAAAAGCTGAATGAATTGTATATGGTATATTCATTCACTTATTTTCACTTCTGATATACTATTGCTGTCAGCAATGTCTTACTGCTTTTCCTCTTTTCTAATATAAAGGCATTCAACTATTTAAATAGTGTGGTTATGATTTTTAACAGCTAAATCTTACTGTAATCCCTATACCTTTGTCCTTCAGGCTTTGGGGGATTTATTTGTGAACGACTGTCCCTCAAAGTGTCTGTTCATGTGGAATAACATTTATGTTGAATAACATTTTGAAGGGTGGTGGTAAATTGTTTAGGGAACATACTCTATAGACCACATTACATTTGTCAGCTGGGCAAAAACAGGATCTTCATTTGTTTTGACAGCTCCAAAAATGTCCTGGAGTGAGTGTGTAGATTTCTGATTTACAGGTATTAAAAGAGTTACACATTACTATTCCATTGTTTTGATTGTATAAAGTATTTGTTTAAAATTTACAGGGTCAGGTAATTATTGGGGCTGCCATATGCATTGTATGCATTAAAATGCATTGTATAGCAGCAATGCTGAATGCTTATTTTCTGAGTTTTACTCACTTTTTTGTATATAGTAAAACTTCCTAATTTTGAACAATAAGATGATATTTGGAGTAGTGTTTGTTGTAGAAGAGAGAGAGAAGCAAGTACATGGGGAAAAAAGGAAACCTCTCCCAGAGAGAGGCAGGCATGTTGTGACCAGTGTTTCCCCAAATGTAAAAACACAATTCTGTGCCACAAAGACATTATTCTAGCCTGACCAATTTATACTTCACTCTATCAGAAGTGGGTCTTAGTTCATTCGATTTTTGCACTAGTTGCTTGTACACACCTTGTTTCTCTCTCATACTTATGTACATGGCAAAAGATGCCTGAAAGATCTTTATTAAACAAATATATAAAAATACACTGAAGTTTTACATTTACATAGTTCCTGAGAATTCAGTTATTTCAGGTGGCCTTTTTTTAAAAAAAATCATTCATATTTTACTACATAATTAAGAGGTAGAGGGGAGCACATCTGAACAGACAATGATCAAAGATATTGAACATGCAATATCTTTTCCTATGATATCCTTCATATGTAGTACTGGGCAACACTAAGAAAAGTCAAGCAGCTGAGGAAGTTGAAAGAAGGTATTTAAAAGAACAAAGGGAACATGAACCAAGAAAAAAAAAAGAATCTAGTACCAATGATTGAGTTTCTTTAGAAACTATGTATGTAAAATAATAGTATAAGATAAAAATGGGAGTCATTAGTAGATTAGAGCAGAGATCACTGGGACACAGGTTTGGGAGTAGTAGCTCTGCCACTGACTCTGTGGTGGTCTGGGTAAATTTAAGGCACAAGGATTGTTTGTCCGGCTTAATGTTTAAAGCAGTAGCTAAGTGCATTGTTGTTCCTGCGTGCTCAGAAATTAACGATTTGCAGAAATAGCTCAACTTTGCTGTAGCTTACTTCTTGGACCTGCATTTCTACTGTAAGAAAGATCAAAGCCTGGATTGGTCATGGGATACTAAGCCTTTCATCTCTCAATCAGATGTAGCTCTGATCATGTTGTCTTTAACCATATGGAAGTTTGTGGTCAGTCGAGGGAGAAATTTTCTAAAATGTCTAAATGTTTAAGTACAAGCCCTAATGAAATGTAAGGGGATCTATGCTGCTAACTTCCTTAGGCACTCTTTGAAAATCTCCCTCAAAGTCATTTGGTGGTGTCCACATTAGTACAACTGTCCCCATTTTTGGCACTTCTGCAGAATTGGCCGGGATTGAATCAGTTATAGAGATTGAACTTTCTTTCCAGGAAGCACCCATCTGGCTTCATGTGCGACAAGCCAAAATATGGGGTTGGGAGAGACTTCAACTGCCTAGGTTATGCCTATGTCTAGAGAACCAGGACACTTGGTATAAAAGGTCGGTTATAGAATGTGAAATGTAATTTGTATAAACTTTACAAGTTGCTTGGAAAATGAGCTGGGGCCTCAGGAACCAAGTGTACAAAAGGTGGAATGACAAATATTTTGAACTGGGTTTGATTGCAGCCACATTTATATTAGGGAATTTAGCAAGAAGATATCAATCTATGATCTTTCACTATGAATTTCAGAAATATTAAAAATGGTGTCCTTTCATATACAGTAGTTTAGAAAACCACAGCAGAGAGCCACCTTCAGAGAAGTCACTTTGAGACCTTCCGCATTCGCTTTTTTTTTCTGTATATTTTAGTTTTGTCACAGATGAGATTATGGCTGGTTTTCTTATGGCAAGCAATATGCACTAGTTTTAAATTTTCCAGCGTAAATAGCAACTGATAGAAGTATTCCCAGGCCACTTCCCTTCCATCTTGTTCTTTGACAGCTTCTGCCAGTGTTGGGACAATAGTACGTTTCTTCTCTATTCTGCAACATAAAATGAGGGGAGCATTTTGCATTATGGTCAGTAGCAAACTTTTTCTTTTTTAAAAACACATGACTGAAAGGTTAAGATTTTTCTGCACTGATATTAGGATGTGTGGGGTAGTGGTGGTGAGTAATGTGGCCCCTAAAATCCTATGTAATTTCTAAGTGCATAACACCTGAAACAGCTTTGGGCAGGGGCAGAAATGAAAGAGACCAGTCTCCTGAGGAGCTAGTGCGCAATGTTTGTAATACACAGCGAAGTTGGGGTAAGAGAAGAGCAGCTAATGATGAATGTACTAGAAGGTAGCATCTATTGTAGAGTTCTCTCCTGCCACCCGTCACTGCAATATCTCAGTAGCTTTAGGATCAAATGACTAGAGCAACCATCAGACTTCCCCATAAGATGAAAACAAGTTGGGTGGTAACTTGTTGGACACTGACGGTGGACTGTGTGTAAGAGGTATGTTTGGTTTAATGTCTTATACGTACATGTGATCGAGATTCCAGGTACTGAAGAGGATTCTGCTCTCCCTGTTACTGTAGGGATTGATGGAATGTTTACACAGGCAGTGATCCCTGTCAAAAGGACCCTGTCAAAAGATAAAGGCAGTGAGAGGGTATTCACCCAGCAAAATGTATTCAACTTCTTGCACAGGAAAAGATATGGGAAGAATCAAGGCCATCCACTGACAAAGCTTCCCTTTGGAAATACAGGATAAAATTTGCATATCTGCAGGGAAGAACTATTCAAGCAAGATCAGTAAGCTAACTTACGCTTGTATTTAATTGGGCAAATAATTACTTATCTTTTTCCTCAAATTCCATCATTGTAGAGCAGTGGTTCCCAAACGGAGGTTTGTGAACCCCTGGGGGTTTGCGAAATGTTACAGCGGGTTCTCAGGAAAAAATTCCCTAATGGCGGACAGAGCTGTCCCTAGGAATCCCGGGCAGCCACTGGAGCTGCAGGTGGCCTTGCCTCCGGACAATCAATGTAACCACTGTCTCATAGCCTGCCAGCGGATTACCCTGATGAGCTGCAGGTTGCCCACCACTGCTGTAGAGCACACCAGCACTTGCTGCAGCAGGGAGTTCTGGCTAAATGACTGAAATGTGTGCCAATGTAAGAGATGAACGGGGGACAGCTCTTAGCACAGTGAAACTTTCAGCAATGATTCGAAAGCCAGTACTGAGGCCTCTGATACCGCTGCTGTTTTACAACAATTTGTGGATCAGTGGTACAGGACAGCAGATGTTTCTTGCCCTTTAGAAGCTAAAAATTGGATTTCACAAGTCCTCTTTTAAAGCAGGGTGATTGTTTACACAACAGTTGGTACCATGTCCTGCTGAAAGCCTAACTGAAATGTCCGCCTAAATCAGACACTTTACTGAAAGAAAATACAGAATTTTGGAAAGCCTCGCCTCGCCTAGTCAAGCTTGAATTTGTTCAACAGTATGACAGTCAGCAAAGGGACACTGTCAACTTAAAAATGTTGTTACCCACACCCTTGATTATTAAAAGAGGTAATTTGTCACAAATAATTATTCTCAAAAGTTGAATGCTCAAAGTAATTAGTCGGTTTCACTCTCAGGGCTGCAATGTTTAAAATAACACTCCAAAAAACAAAACAAAACAAATTTGTTGGTCTTAAGTCTTGTTTAAATTTAGTAAAAACACCAAAAAAATTTATCTGAGAACAAAATATGCTGGCAACATCTTTGTCACTGTAGGTAGGGAAATTTGTTTCTCTTCAGTTTAATAGTTCCCGGTGCCCAGAGGCTTATTCTGCCTTTAAATGCTTAACTCCCACTACAATTTATTTTCATGAGCACAGCACATAATATACCTTACACACACTTATTTATCTTAGAAATAGTTTCTTACTTGACAGGAGAACCATCCCTCAGTAGTGCAGAGGCGGACCTCTTCCTCCTCTGTTCTGTCAAAGTACCAGCCATTATATTTAACAGACTTCAGTTTATCCAACATCAAGTCAGTTATTCTTTTATATTCTGCTTGTGCTGCTGGATGAACAGCTGCAGTATAACTGCTAACCTTTAAGAAAATGAAAAGCACTGTCATTACTGTCTCAAACAGTGCCTATTGCACCCTGAATCTACTTAATAAATCAAATGATTTAAATGTAAAACTTATAGTTCCGTGGCTGTTTATGGAAAAAATTCAACTTTTCAAGTCTAATATAAAGATTTATTTTTAATAACAGCTTGAAACCAAGCTACATTCAAAACAGCAATTTTTACCTCTTTCATATAACTTCGTATTCTGCTTTCACAACTGTATCTCATATAACTTGATTTATTCTTAAAGCGAGACTCTATACCTAAAAGAAATAAAAAATATTTGATGACTTGCTTCCTATACAAAAAATCTCAAGCTGTTTCACTTCACTGAACTTCTGGCTCCTTTTCTTTATGAAATGATGTGAGTATGATTGATTGCTTTGCTTCCCGAGTGTAAGCACGCTAGACATCAAGAATGCCTTACTGTTTTGGCTTTACATAGGGTGCAGCACACTGTTTGCACTTAATAAATCATATAGCAATCAATCATTGCTCTTAATGGTATTCCTTGATGGCCCATACCTGGAATACTATATTTAGTTCCCGGCACTTCTGTATCAGAAAGATGACAAACTGAAGGAACGCCACAAAGATTAGGATACCAAATGGATGGGCTTAAAAGGAGATATTAAAAGAGCCACATAGATATAGCTTAACTGAGTGACATCTAAAGGGAATAGATATCTAAACATAAAGAGGAATATAAATCAAAAACACCTGAACACTAAAGAGTTGCCCAGAGACTGTATGTGTAGAAGAAATGGGAAGAAAATAAGAGGAATATCTGACAGATCTACTGAACCGTGCAGTAATGTTCCCAGGAAAATGGCAGGATCCTCTTCACTTGGGTCATTTTAGAATTAGATTTGATAAAGCATAGAGGAATTGAGGACATAGACCACATGTTGTGATCAAATTGCAGAAATTAAAGATGGAAACAGTTTTAAACTATCACATCTATCACCCTGCTGAGAGATTTAACTGCTATACTGATACAGAACTTACCTTCAAACCATTTTCTGTCTTCCTCTTTGCTTTCCACCAAAATGTTTTCACTTAGGTTTTGAATGAGATCCACTAGAAGTTTCTGTCTCTTGGGAGCCTGCTCATCTGATAGCAGCTTTTGTGCAGCCTCAACAATGTCATCTTTTTGTGTGTAAAATGTATTTAGGAAGTGATCTATGTCACTGACAACTGTAGTTTTGAATGAAGAAAAAAATAAACTAGTGCTAGGCAAACTTATATCGTCTAAACTGTGCTTTCAGCTAGGATTTTGGTGTGTTCCATAAAACGTTTGGAACTGTATAAAGAACATTTTTTAAAGAGTATTATGCTATTTTTCAACATTTATATTTTAATTAAACATAAATCCAAAACTGAGGTATTAACTCTCGTGTTTCATAGGAAATCTGGGAGCAAAGGGTTTCCTTCAAGCCAAATTCCCATCACCTTTTTCATACCTTGCTCTAAGTAGCCATAGTGACTTCAACATGACTAATTGGGGAGTAAGATTCCACTCAGAGTGAGTAAAGGCATCTTTACTTTTATTCTGCACCTGTTCAAAATCCTACCAGGCTTTTCTCCACCCAAATAACCAACTCTGAAAAATGAGGGAATTTTTTTCTAGTTTACTTTTTATAGTACTACCTTAGTAATATAATGACATCAGTAATAAGTGGGTGGCCCATTGCACACACATTTAAAATAAGGGTGTGAACAAAACCCCCATGATAATGCATCCAAGTGTATGTTGAAGATGACAACTGTAGATTAGCTTTAGTTTGAGTAGTTCAGACTAGTAAATGCATAGTAGAACATTGTAATGAAGTTTTAGTATGGTATCATACTCCTTTTACAGACTGGTAAATTGAGACACAAGGAGGCCTTTACAAGGTCATATTGAGCAACAGTAACAAAGATGGAGATAAAATCCTAAAGTCTGACTTCTTCCCATTTGGGATTTTGAAATGTGAAACTAAGTGGCAAGATAAACTGATAAATGTTTCCCACTTACAACCCTGCCAGGTCTCCCCTGGGGCTAGGAGTATAAGGTCCGTATTATCTGGAATGCTGTGGAAGTAACCTTCAGTCAGTTCTGTCCCATCCTCATATAAACAGAGCCGGCAGTCAGGAAAAGAAAGCTGTTCACAAAAAGAAAACACAACACAGGCATACATTTTCACTTTAATAAAGCTAGTTTGAAAATGGACACACAGAAAAAACTTTGAAATCTGTTAAAAGAAATAACGTAATGTCATGGAAAGTGCCAAAATACAGATTCTACGAGCACCTACAGGTGTTTTTGCTGTTAAAGAGCTAGCATCTTTGGACTCTGAGACAGGGTGAAGGTGCATTGGCACCCGGATCTGCCACTCTCAAAGAGCAGTCTGGCCATAATGTATGATTCTCTAGACAGATATTCTCAGTGCTGCTGGACAATCCCTCCTCCTGATCAGAGTGGTTATGCACTCAAATACTGCTGTCTGCCGGAGGCGCTCAGGTGCCCTAGCCGTGGGGTACAGAGAAACACCCCGAGATACACAAAGCGGCCGGGCCCCGACCCATTTACTGCGTGGGGCAGAGGGTCTTAGGAGGCGGCTGCACTGCCAGGACCTTGTGTGTGTGTGGCAAGAGTCCAGGCCCCTTGACTGTGTAACTCACACGCCTCGAGGGTGTGGTGCTGTCCCAGCTAGTGGCCCCCAGATCCCTCAGCGAGACGGGGACAGAGCCAGCGCGGGCAGGTGAGTCTCCCGCACTGCGGTCCCCGGTTCAATCCCCACCACCGGGGTCTGCCCCGACTGACGTAACAGGTGCCCCCCCCCGCCGCCCAGGGGAGTGTCGCGCTGGGCCGGGCCGAGGTCAGCCCCTCTCGCCGGGGCCGCCCGCAGCCGGGCTCGCCGGGGCTCGCCTCTGTCCGCGGGGCGGCGGGCTCGGGCCGCACCTGCAGCAGCTTGCCCCCCTTCCTCAGCAGCTCCGGCAGGCTCCGCCCCGCCACCCCGTACTTCTGGGGGCCGCGCAGGCTCCGGATCTTGAAGGCCTTGGGCCGCGGGGCCATGACCCAGCGGACAGCGCGGGACGAGCCTTTGGACTCAGCCGCTCCCGGGCCCTAGCGCCGCGCTTACCTCGTGCGCGCATGCTCACAGACACGCCCCCGACTCCAGACGCCATGAGCGTTACCGAGGCGGAAGCACCCGTCGCCCAAGCACGGCTGGCGCATGCGCAGACGTGGCCCGACCTCGTGACAGGGAGCCGCGCATGCGCAGGGGGCGCGTACTAGGCCGGTTGCCATGAGAGCGGTGGCCCTAGCGATGGAGCCGGAGTGAGGTAGGTGAGGGCGAGGGCCGCCGTCGGGGGGCGGAGGAGGGGGTGTCGCTGCCCCGCTCGGGGTCCTGTCATGCCCGGGGTGAGCGGTAACGTGTATCCTGTCCCCCCCCCGGGACTCACCCGTCCAATGGGGACCCCCAACCCGGCCGCAGGGGATCCCGGCTCGTAGCCCCTGGGCGGGGCCGCCCCTTCCCCCAGCCCCCGCGTTTAGGGCCCGGCCCCCCGACCCTCCCCCCCCCCCCCGTTTGATATGTTCAGCCCCATTGTGCAGGCGTTTCAGCAAGTTCCCCTTCCCTGTCAGGGGTGCCAATGGGGGAGGAAGGGGGAGCCCCCTCTCCCCTCAGTTTCATACGGGTGGGGTGCAAGCTCCCAGGCCGGAGCATTGGTGGGAAGTTGTGCAGAGGAGAGGTGAACCTGGAGCAGGCAGGGAGTCAGTATTTTGTTTATAAATAGAGGCAGGGTGATTAAGATAAGAAAGGGCTGGTGATTGAATGAAGGATCTGAACGTTCAGCCTGTAAAAGAAGAATCCCTTCGTGGGGGAGGGAGAAGAGGCTGTGTTAGAGAGAACAGGGGGGTAGAAAAAAATACAGCTGAGCAAAGCATTGAGCCAAGGTTAGATTCAGAAGAAGGGAAGGTTTGAGGATGTAGGTAAAAAGAAGGGGTAAACCCAGGGAAGAGCTAGCAGTGTACTCTACCTGTGGTACTTATGTGGCCTCATCACTATAATATCTGAGGCTGGCCTCGGATGAGGTCAAACAGGAAGTCCATGTGAGGGATAGAACCCAGGTCTCTCTAAGGGTTAGCTCCCTGTCCAGCAGACCAGCCTCTGTCTCTGCTGCATGCTACAAAAAAAAGAGGCATCTGATAGATGGGAGCAAAACCAATGTGGCCAGCTCTCTGAGATTCCAGCAAAGGGTCCCAAGATTGATGCCATGGTTGACAGCATGAAAAGCAGCATAGAGGTTAGGAAATATGGAGAATGAGAGTCAGATGAGAGGAGACCCTTAACTTCCAAAGAGGGGCAGGTGTTGCCCCATGCTGGGTCGTACAGTAATGGCTGCTGTGCAATTTTACATTTTAACTGAAAACTGTTTTGTTCAGTCATTTTTTTGTTCCGAGTTTGAGACCGGAAGGAATGAGAAAGTGTCATATAAGTATTGGATGTGTTTATGCCTCAAATTCCTAGGGTTTCAACTGTATTCAGGCCAATTCCAGACCAAAAAACAGAAACTGCATCCACACAGTCCATAAAGTCAACCATTGTCATGATTTGCATTATTAACTGGACACCATCTGTGTGCTCAGCATTGTTTAGAATATGGTGAGAGACCTTACCAAAGGCTTTCTGAATATCTGGTTCTTATTTCCTTTATATTTGAGCCTGTTGGTTAAAATGCTTTGAATTCTTAAAATCATGTTTTCACTAAGTTGGTCCTGTCACCACCTTTTGGGCTGTCTCACACAGGTGGATATGGAAATTTGGTCACCGAACTCCAATTGGAACTGCACAGAAAACACTGTTACTAAAGTGGAAAATCTGAAATTGTGCATAAGACAAACTGTACAAAGTTCCCTCTAAGTTTGGAAGTTTTTATTAGCTTTATTAAACAATGCTTGTAAAGTTAGCTAAAACTAATACCTTTAATATTAATGAGGTTTGATAGGATTTAGATTAAGAATTTAATGTGCTAGTATTTATTCAAGAAAGTTCCCATGGAAGTCAACAGTCATTTAGTCTAAGTAGAGACTGCAGGAGTAGGTTGTGCTTATTTAGTTGTAGCTTTATTAAAATTGATTAACTTAATTTTAAAAAGTCATTGTTTTGATTAGCTCAGCTGTGCAGAATGCCACACAAAATTGGATTTGTAGTTGTCAGTTCATCAGGACATGAAGATGGCTTCAGTGCAAAAGAACTGATGGTTCATGCACCAACAGTCAACGGATGGCGATCACCAAGGTACTGTAAGTGAAAGAGTCATTTATACAGTAGACTCTCGATTATACAGGATTGGATTAACCAGGATGTGGATTAACCAGGATGTTTAAAAAAATATGTGCAACTCGCAGGGCCGGCTCTGGCTTTGCTGACACCCCAAGCGCACACACAAAAAAACCCCACGAGGGCACAGAGAAGCCAGTAAACCAACACCCCCTCCCCCTGGTGCAGGCTGGCTGGTGAACCAACCCCCACTCCCCATATTTCCTATGGATGGTGATTATCCGGGATTTTATTAACCAGAATTATTTCTTTCCCTATCATCCTGGATAATCGAGAGTCTACTGTATTAAGGAAGCATTGAAGTGTCTCTAAAGTATAAGCAAGTCACAGGAAAGTAACTCAACTCTGGGTATCTGATTACATCAAAAAATAAGAAATCTAAGATAGAAAATCATGATTTTGTATAATTGCCTCTCATTCAAGATCATAGAGTTTGACAAATTCCAGGCCCAGTCCTGTGAACTGCTCCAGGCAGACTCCAGTGTCCACATGAGACCCCATGAAAGTCAGCTGTCTGGTTCTCTCTGCCCAAAGCAGATTGCAGGGTAAGGGGCTTCAATGGTTGTGAGATCTATGGACCAGGTTCTGTAGTTGTCTTTCATCCCACGCAGCCCTTGTCTCCCAAAACTCCAGTGTGTTCTTCAAAGGGACACCATTAACGTGAAACAAGTCAATAATAAAAAAGTGATTTGGGGCAAGACATCTGCCTCTGAGTCCCCCTGCCAGTTTTTGTGACTTTGTGATCACTTGCCTTCTCTTATAGTTTTTGATGCTTTTCTCTCCACTTCTATTGTGTGACAGGCCCACGCAGCCAGCAGGGGGACCTCTTTGTATACGCTGCTGTTAAATATACAAAGTAAATTGAAAAAACAGCCCCCCCCCAAAAAAAAAAAAATCCCCCCAAACCAACTTGCTATAGTGATGTTAGCAGGGCTGCACATTTTTGGGTGCCTGTGCCAAACAAAATCTGAAACTGAGGTTCCCCCACTCTCCTAAAAACATGACCGCTGAGGGAAGGCAGCAGGAATTGGAGAGTGAGCCCACACTACACTAAATCTGCAACAGGAGCTTGGCTCCTTCTCACAGGGATGGGCCTGGCTCCCTAGTCTGCAACCTATTACATGGAGTTGCAGAGCCAGTGAGGTTTGGTTTGGCTGATGCTCTATTGTGAGTGGCACTATGACCCTCCATGCCAGGCAGCAATGTCACTTGGTTTTGGGAGCCCTCTCAAGCAAGGTACCTAGGCAAGCTGTCCCTCCTCCCTGCATGGCTCTGAATGTGAGGCATTACTTGTAGCAATACGAGAAAAACAATTTTTAGACAAAATGTGACTCAAGTTGGCAATAACTCCTTAAAAAGACGACTACTGAAAATTTTCTTTTCTTTCAGACTCTGCCAGTATCCACAAGAAATCGTCCTTCAGATGGTGGAGAGATGTCGAGTTCGAAAGCTGCAATTACTCGCACACCAGTATATGATTTCAAGCAAAATTGAGTTCTACATTAGTGAAAATCTGCCGGAGTACTTTGCACCGTATCAGTCAGAGAGATTTCGCAGACTAGGGTAAGTCAAAAGATGCTAAATGATAGCATCACCTTAATCAGAAAGGTAAGATTTGGGAAGGGAGTGGTATGTTAGTCATGGGTAAAATGTTGATGTGATGTTATGCAAATAGGGAAGAGAAATTCTGTCCCCCAGCTGCACCTGTAGAATGCTGCAGTAATAAAGTTGAAGTCACTAGAATTGTTTGGGTGCAACTGAGGACAGAATTTTTCCCTGGGCTTTCAGAACACACATGACAGCTGCATTCTTTTTTCTGTTTTTATTAAACATGGATATTGACATCTTACTAGACTTATTGACCAATATCTCTTAGTACACAAGCTGACATGTCATCTTTTTAAATATGCATGTGGAACAGGCACAGTTGCTGAAAGAAGAAAAATCTATTAAAAATAGTATGTATTAAGTACTGTCATTATTATTTATTTGTATTGTGGTAGCACTTAGAAGTTCTCGTTATGAACCTCACTGTGCTAGGTGCCATATAAAGACATAACAAAAATATGATCCATGTCCCAAAGAGCTTGTAATCTAAATACAGTAAAACCTCGATATAACGGACTAATTCGGGCGAAGGGGTGTCCGTTAAAGCCGAAAGTCCGTTATTTAATATTTTTTTAAAATTATTAAATAACAGGACTTTCGGCTTTAACGGACACCCCTCGCCCGAATTAGTCCGTTATATCGAGGTTTTACTTATCACGGCAGCCGGGAGCTGTGAGTCAGCTGTCAGCCCGCCCGGCTGCTGGGACCCGGCTGCCGCCCGGCTGCTCAGACCCGGGCGGCAGCTAGCAGCCCGCCCGCCCACCCGGGTCCCCGGCTGCTGGGACCCGGGCGGGAGCTATCAACCCGCCCGGCTGCTGGGACCCGGCTGCCGCCCGGCTGCTAAAACCCAACAAACGGATTTCGGATGCATCAGACTTTCTTACAAATTTTGTCCGTTGCATCCGAAGTCCGTTAAATCGAGGTCCGTTAAATCGAGGTTTTACTGTACATGATTTTAATATCTTCAGAGAGAGAAGTCCTTTTTATTGCAGTTTTAAAGCGATGGTGGTTGCTATAACTTCAGTTGGTTTTATGCATCTCTGTTCTCTGGTATTCTATTAATAGTATATTTAACACATCAATTCTTTTAATACATAGGCCCCAGGGCTGCAATTGTTTCCATGTGTGTGGCTGCCGGAGTAGAGCCCCAAGGGTTCACTCATGTTTTCTCAATGTAGGCTCAGGGCTATGGGGCTTATACTACTGATGTGATATAGGGACTGATCCAAAGCCCTAGGAAGTCAGTGTCAATACTTTTGTTGATTTCAGTGCACTTTAAATCAAGTCCATAGTGTTGTTGGTTTTTGTTTTTTTTAAAGAAAAAGAAAAATGGCATTCTTTGTTTCAGTTCTCAATACCATTTTAAAACTTATTTTTGAATGGATGTTGTATATTAACAAAATCTTACTTATTTGCACGTTTTTACACATTTCTTCTGCTTAATCAATTTTCCTTTTACAGTTATGTCTCTCTCTCAGACAATGAGAAGACTGGGTACAAAGCACGGGAACTGAAGTCAGTCTACGTGGATGCAGTAGGACAGTATCTAAAACTCACTTTCCATAAAAATTACATCAATAGATACAACTCATACAGTCAGGTAAGACGAATTAAAATGGTAACTTGATGCTCTAGACAATCTTGCAGTTGTTCAAGACTGCCGTATGAAAATGTTGCTTTGATTTATAAAACGAAAATTGCCAGTGGGAAGTCATTGTGAATGAGTAATTATTAGAAAAAATGTCAATTAAAAGTCTAGTGTCTCTTTTCTTTAATGTGCAAATTATTAGCTTCAATTTATAGGGTCCTAAAGATTTCCATACTACACTTAAGACATTTGGGTATAATCAAGAGAGCTTTCGTTTGGCTCATTTTCATCCAAGCACTGCACTGTATATTAAGAGTATAGATAATATCTGAAGGTAAAAGTTCTCTTGCTGACTGCTTTTATATCAGACTGACCAGAAGTGATATTCAGTGTATCCAGAATAGATTAATCAAGTGTGCAGTTCTATGCTACTTTTCATTTTGAGCTCTGATTGCTTAATGTGTAATACAGCCAACACGAAAGCTTTCTCTGAGATAGAATGCTGCTGTTGTCTTGCACACCACAATACAGCACTTTGGGATCTGATATGGTAAGTGAATTAAGTAGTTACACTGCACATCTATCCAAAATGAGAGAAGCTGAGAATCATCCTCTCTAATTTTGCATAATTATGTTGTGTGTGAAAGAGACTTATGGCCCTAAAAGGGGAGTAGCAGACCACTGCACCATGCTTCTAGCCAAGTTACCTTCAACGGTTTATTACTGAATTAGTTAAACATATGCATCTTATGCTTTCAATGAGCTCTTGCCTACCTATGTTTGGGTGCATAGGGCCTATAGCATATATGAATTTAAGTAATTCACTACGAGATAATTTTCACAAAGTGATAAAAATATTTTACAGGTGCCAGCACAAGCTGTGTAGTGACTCTGTGTTATATAATGATGTTGTTCCAGTCTTCATAAAATACAAGGAAAGTAATGGTGGTCTTGTGTATCCATATTTCTTTTTTAATTCTATCTTAGGTTGCTCTGGTAGCAATAAATATAATTGGAGAACCTGCAGACTACAATGACAGCAATAACGTAAGTATATAAAGAAGATTATGGAAGAAGTTTCCACCTCAAACATAGACTGTCCTTTGAATGTCACTACACGTTCTTAATAATGATGGGCTTCACCTAATGTAAGGTGCTTTTTGATTTTGTTGTTGTTACATTAGTGTTTAAACAAAGCTGTCACGCATTTATTTTCTGTTTTTTGTTTGGTTGTTTCTTTTTAATGTAATTTTGAAAAGAAATTCCCTTGGAAGGAGTAAACAAAAATAGCATAATGGAACTGAGTATGTTTGTATTTTCAGCCTTTTAAAATGCACAGATTATTTTACGTGCACATGGACATACAGTCCACTATGTAAATTGTCCCCCTTCCTGGATTTGGAGTTAACAAAGCAACAACAAGGTAGCAAATTTCAGGTCCAGCCTTTTCAGCAGGCTGGGTAGTATTCCTCACATGGACTGCTCAACCCGCATCCTCATTTCTTTATCCTAAGAGTCACTTCTGTCTTCCTATCCACAGAAGTGATGGTCCAGTAGAACCTACTTAACACTAACCCTACAAGATTCTCACCTGATAATGAAGTGTGGTGTTTCAGGCAAATGCTATTGTTCTCTTATAGTACAGTAAATATAAACTATAGAGTTAAATCTTACTGTGTAATTTGCATATAAGATAATAGTTTTGCCATGTTTACTTTTACAGTTGTGCTAAACTAGTATTTTGTCAGATGTACTACTAACATTGAGACCTTTTTATATATGTGAGTTTGTTTGAAGATACTGTTAATTCAACTTAGTTATTTAAGTCTAAAAATAGAGGCATATAGGAAAAGGCATGACATGATGTCTCGCATTTAATTTTAATTGTTTGAGTCTATGGTATCTATCCTGTTCACACAAAAACTGGTGACATTATATTAACCTTTTTCTTCCAAAGCCTTCAAGAGAGAAGGTGATTGACCATTACCTTGGGAACAATCCAGATGACCTAGCCTTAGATGGAACATACCTTGGGTAAGATTTCTCTGCTAAGATTTGACCAGAGGAGTTAATAAAACTAGTGACCTGATGAGCTATAACTAAAAACAATTTACGTGCCAGAACTTTGTCATTTCCAAGCTGTGAATTGTGCTGGTTATTGTTGGACTTCAGCACTTAATTAACTTATCATAGAATATCAGGGTTGGAAGGGACCTTGGGAGGTCATCTAGTCCAATCCCCTGCTCAAAGCTTAATTGTGTCTTACATGCTTAGTGAATGAACAAAGTGCAGTCACATTCTGTTGGATCTTATTTCTCAGAGACATTGTTGTTCCTTAAATGCCAAATTTGAGCCCAAGAGGTTGTTATAGAATTTATAACACTAGCTATTTTTGGCATCTTGTTAACCAGACCAACTTTAACTACCATTCATCCTATATTCCTCTGTAACATTTACAGTGTGGTTGCCATCACAACATGTATGCTGGCAGTCAGGAATTCAGCCAATGTGGGGGCACTGCAGATTTGGCAAGTCTTCTGTCAGCTGACAGATTAATGTAGTTTGGCTAACAGACGAGCCTATATTCTCCAGAAGCTAGCTAGATCTCGGAGTCTGGCCTCTTACTGAGTTACTCTCCCACTGATGTTATTGTCGTAGCAAACAGCCATGTAACTGTCAGAGAGCACCAACAGCCCTGTGTTTCTCAGTTAAACTTTTTAGGTTGCATAAATATATGGCCCACATTTTCAAACCTCTACAAAAGCCATAAAAATTGTGCCTACGGAAGCCCTCTTTTGGGCATGCAGATCAAGTAACTGACTCAGTTTGTATGCCAATAAATGTGCAGTTACTTGATTTACACACGTTGTTTTTTGCATGTGTTTTTGGTATATGAACAATCTGTGTCCATTGCACAGGATATTTTGGCCTATAATTCTTCCTGCTTGTTCTGATAAAATTGATCCAATCTTGGCATTATTTGATCAGAATAATCAGCAGATTATTGAATTACCTGTGTGACAACTAGAGGTCATATCATAGGATGATTACTACACAAAAACACTCTATCAGAATAACACAATCTTTTAGTTTTCAGGAACCTTATTTTTCTGGATCCTTTTTTTGTTCATTTTAAAAATCTTAGCATCTCTTTTAAAAGAACAGACTATTATTCTCCGTCATAAATTCATATATTTTTAAGGTCAGAAGGAACCACTGTGATCATCTAGGATTCTTGTCTGAACTGTATAACAGAGACCTTACAGAAAATACTGGGTGAAATGCTATCAAACCCCTTCTTGTGGTTGGGTTAGAGAGAGGGTGACCAGATATCCCGATTTTATAGGAACAGTCCCACTATTTGGGGCTTTTTATTATATAGGTGCCAATTATTCCCCACCCCCATCCCAATTTTTCACACTTGCTATCTGGTCACCCTTGTTAGAGAATATATATATATTGGGAACATATTCAATTGTCATTTAAAGACTTAAACGATGGAGAATCCACCATGTTCCTGTGGTTAATTTCCCTTGTAAGTGGGAGGCATTTTCTTTTGAATAAAAGACAATTTTCTGTGGATGTTGACAAATTGTTTACTTACTAAAATCACAGCAGTTCTAGCAACATTGACTAGTGCTAGAGGCAGTATTTTCCAGTTTATCTCATTTGGAGGAGAAAGCACCTCAAAGTGGATCTGGACTGGGAGGAAGAAGATTTGGTGAATGATGGAAATAGCAGGAGTATAATAATTAGCTATTACCTAGTACTTTAAATCTTCAAAGCCATGCATAAACATTATAACAGACATCTGCTCTTCTTCCTTAGAAAATCTCAATGACTAGAACAGGGATCGGCAACCTTTCAGAAGTGGTGTGCCGAATCTTCATTTATTCACTCTAATTGAAGGTTTCGCGTGCCAATAATACATTTTAATGTTTTTAGAAGGTCTCTTTCTATAAGTCTATAACATATAACTAAACTATTCTTGTATGTAAAGTAAATAAGGTTTTTAATTGTAAATGAAGCTTCTTAAACATTTTAAATTAAAATGCAGAGGCCCCTAGACTGGTGGCCTGGACCCGGGCAGTGTGAGTGCCACTGTAAATCAGCTTGCATGCCGCCTTCAGCACGCGTGCCATAGGTTGCCTACCCCTGGACTTGAGTCTTGAGGAACTCTTTCATTTACATAGAAATGTGATAATTTAATCATATAGATGAAACTGAAAACAACAGATGACATCAAAGTTCGGTGATGGTAGGTCTAGAACATTGAGTTAGGAGATAACATATCCACTAAACTTCAGTGTAGAGTAAAATGGAAAATATACATTTGCTTAAATATTATTGAACCCAACAGAAGAAAACTCTTCCAAGAGCTAAACTTGTATTTCAAAATAAAACAGGAAAAATGCGACTTTCATGAGCCATTTAAAATAAATGAGATCTACGATATACTAAAGAATGAGAAAAAATTATCATCTTAATATATATTATTCTTCTGACAGCAAAAAAGAAGGAATACATTGTAGCTGGTGCTTCAGATTAACCGCAAAAATATCTCCTTTTTTTCCTCCAGAAAACCTGACTCTATTTCACCACTGGATGATTTGGCTTTTGATATGTACCAGGATCCGGAAGTTGCTCAGATAATTCGTAAACTGGATGAGAAAAAGTATGAAGCTGTCCACCATGAACGTTATGACTATGCCAAGAAACTCAAACAAGCTATTGCTGATTTGCAAAAGGTACTGTTTAGTCACAAATCCATGAGTTTTTCATTTGTCCATAAGGTGATCCTCAATTTTTGCAGTAAAATGTATTTGTGGTGGCTGCCGGTCACCCCCTGGTGTGTTTAAAAATAACAAATGAAGAGTCAGACAATTGAGTTTTACAGGCTGGAATCTATAGATTCCAGCCTGTGTGTATATATATACATGTTTTATATATATATAAAAGTCAAATGGCATATGCGTGCGTGTATGTATGCTGCCTTACTCCTTCCACACCGTTTGAGCTAGAGACTTGAAATTTGGTACAGTTATAGGCTTTAGGGTCCTAATCAGGGTAAGAATCGAAAATTTTTCAAATCTCACCTCTTACACCCCCTAGGGGTGAAATTCTTTAAAACCCATTAACATCAGCTGGGCAGCAGGTTAAAACCTGCTGCTCTCTGTGACATAGTTATGATGTAATAATACCCCCCTCCAACGGACCCCACACTTGCTCAGTTCTCTCTTCCCCTCCAACGGACCCGAGCAACGCTGAGACGTCTGAACAAAATTTGTATTAATAAAAAACATGGTAGTCTTTTTACATCCCAGTTTCCAACTACAAATACCCCGAGCAACGCCGGGTATTTTTGCTAGTTCTATATACATTTAAAAGCATGTGGTTTCCAGCAACCTTAATGACACAAAAACACCGGTTTTTTTAGGTTGGGGAACGACTCGGGCGGTATGAGGTAGAAAAGCGCTGTGCTGTAGAGAAAGAAGATTATGATCTTGCTAAACAGAAGAAACAGCAGATGGAAGAGTACCGCCTGAAGGTGTATCAGCAACTGGAGCTGCACAACCTTCTGGATCCAGCACTGATGGTAGGGATCACTAGTCATAATATAAAAATAAACACATGGTGGCTTGACTCATAAGGCTTTATCAAGTGGTATTATAAATAGAGATGTGCCTGAGAAACTAAAATAAACTCAAGGGATAGGACTCATTAGATAATTGTAATAGAGTATTTTTGTTAAATCTTTATATATTTTTTTACTTGGATTGTTAGTTGCTCATATAGCATCAGAGATGGATTTCTCTGCTGTTGATCTGTACTCCTGTACAGCCATATACACTTAGTAGTCTATAAATAATTACGAAATGGCACTAACATATCACAGTTATTCTAGATAGTCACATGCTTTGTTTAAAGGCCATCCAGCATAGAGTTGCAGATTTTCAAGGATAAGAGACCATTAGATGACTTCGCCTGACCTAAACCTAACCAAGACCTGTGGCTTTCTCATATTTCTAAGCACCTCTTGTTGCTAATGTACATGAATAAAGGGATTCTAGTGGCATTACTGCAAACCACAGGAGTTCAAAATGAGAGACGTACCACAGCCCTAAGGTGTATTTATAGCTTGGAAAGCATTATTTGCCAGTTAGGTGAGGCTGCTTCTAATCTGTTTTCTCCCTTCTGTTGCTTTGCTGTTATGCCAGACACCTACATTTAGAGCCATGATTTCCACCACTTTTTATAAGTGGAGTTGCAGTGTTTATTCGAAAGCAGCTGATGTAGTAGTGGTGACTGAGCTTCACTTTCAGCATTTTATTTTGAAGCAGTATTCTGAAATCTTATTGTGCAAAATTGCCCTTTCTTTTCTCAGATCCGAAGACCTCCTGAATTGCCCCTTGAGCCTATGGTTTATTCAGTTAGCCCTCGGCAAAAGAAACCTATGCAGTCACCCCAGCATGAGAAAACAGAAGCACAGAAGACCGACCCTTTGCCACAAGAAAAGCCACCTGAGGCAACTTCTCCCGAGCCCATTGTTCCTGAACACTCCGCTTCTCCTGTAGCCCAGCCACCAGTCTCTGTAGAGGATTTTCCAAAGATAAATGTAAGTGATCTTGTTCATCTGAGTCTTCTCTGATTTGAGGCCTCCCACATTTGCATGAGATAATCATGCCCATCCAAAAGTCACCTTTCTTGGCCATTTCTATAAGAATCTACCAAAGAAAATGATTTTCTTATTACGCTGAGCTTCCTATAGAAATCTGATCATCTTTTGGTTATGCTGATGTCTCGTATGGCATCAGAGGTTGGCTTTCTTTGCTGTTAATCTGTGTTCATCTGGTAGTATAATGCTTGTGTGAGACCCTTGAAAGCCTTTACAAACATTCATAAAGGCTGAGTTAAGTAAAATTATATCCAATTTACAAATAGGGAAACTGATGTAAAGAGCGGTTAAGTGACTCGTCCAAGGTCACACTGCTGATTCACTGTAGAACTGGGCTACAACTCAGCCTGTTCTTCTGATGATCTGATGACACTCCTCTATTAGAAATGATCATGTGCGAGTCCAGGCACAGGAGCAAAACAGCAGCAAAGAATATGCTGGAATGAGACTGAAGAGCACAATAATGGCTTGATGTCACATGCACCATGAGGAAAAGTAATCCAGGCAGTAATTGAAATAAAATGCTTGGAACCAGAAACACTAAGACTATGTCTACGCTGCAATTAAAAACCTGTGGCTGGCCCATACCTACTGACTCGGGCTCATAGGCCTGGGTCTGTGGAGCTGTTTCATTGCAGTATAGACATCTAAGCTCTAGGATTCTGTGAGGTGGGATGGCTCCGGTGCTCAGACTGCAGCATGAGCTGTAATATCTGCACTGCAGTTAGACAGCCTCTTAGCCTGAGCCCAGTCAGATGCACCTTCCAGCTCTAGATGTCTAATTGCAGTGTAGACATAACCAGTAAGGCCAGCCCAACTTCCATTGAATTCAGTAGGAGTTGGATTGGTCCCTAAAAGCAGCAATAATCTCTTTACAGCACACTGGAGTAAAATAAATAACTGTTTACATTGTCTTCCTATCTGGAGAGTGACTATAAATTGAATTCCATAATATTTTTATCTTATCTGCTTAATCTCTATATATAAAAGTCAAATGGTGTGTGCGTTCTCTTGTATGAATGTTCTCTTACTCCTTCCACACCGTTTGAGCTAGAGACTTGAAATTTGGTACAGTTATAGGCTTTAGGGTCCTAATCAGGGTAAGAATCGAAAATTTTTCAAATCTCACCTCTTACACCCCCTAGGGGTGAAATTCTTTAAAGCCTATTAACATAAGCTGGGCAGCAGGTTAACACCTGCTGTTCTCTGTGACATAGTTATGATGTAATAATACCCCCCTCCAACGGACCCCGTACTCGCTCAGCTGTCTGCCCCCTCCCCCCTCCAACTGCCCCTGCACTCACTCAGCTCTCTCCCCCCTCAGCTAAGAATTGAAAATTTTTAAAATCCCCCCCCATTCCAACGGCCCCCCCCACTCGCTCAGCTCTCTTCCCCCATTCCCCCCTCCAACTGACCCGAGCAACGCCGGGTATTTTTGCTAGTGTCATATAAAAAATATCCTTTGTACTGACTTCCATTCTGAAAGCACTGTTGCTATGGTAACAGGATGAAAAAAATAAAAACTTCCAAACCTGCATTTAAAATGCAGGCGATAAAACTCTGGAGAAGTCTGGATGGATTGTGTAGAAATGAATCAAAGTAGTGATGGAACAATGTCCGATCTGAACCACAATTAGAATTACTTCCTTTGTTTTCTCCATTAGGTTGAATTTTTACCTTATGATGAGAGACCTCTTCCAGCAATTCGTAAGCAGCATGAGGATGGATTTGCCTACCTTGAGCCAGAGATCACTGAAGAAGATATCAGTGATACTCCAAGAAGTGGCATCACTGGGGAACCGGAACCATTAACTGAGAAAGTACTAAGGGAGGCCAGCCCTGCCATTGAAGTTTTCGGAGAGGCCTTGGTAAAGACGGGAAAAATAAACCACTTCACATTTATAATCCAGATCTTGGGTCATTTTAGAATTCACTTTGTGAACAAAAGCATGATGAGATAATGGCTTCATATATACAACGATTAAATAGAACTGCAAATCTAAAGTTTGGTATTGTTATAACTACTATTAAAATCAGGGCCTATTTTCAGCTTTTACATAGCTACCTAACTTTCTGTTGCTAATGAGTTGATTACATATTATCAGAGGAATCTATTATATGTAGAAAGGTTGATGTAGATTTAGTTCATCCATTTTCAGGAGTGAGATAAGATGTTTACAGATTATCTACTTTAGAATTTGTCCTCTGATGAAAGTTTCACTGGTAATGCCATAGTGATTGGTCCTTTGTCATTAGGTAGTTGCCAAAATCTGGGATCGTTTGTTGAGGTTAAGGTATTAATCTCATTTCCTTTGGTATAAAGTCTCATTTTTCCTTTTAAGCAATTTTATGAGAGATTTTCAATTATGCAAAAAGAAGTAAGATGCCTCAGTCCCATTGAAAATAAATGGGATTTGGGCACCGAATTCCCATTTCGCCTTTGCAGATCCCTTCCTGTGTCACACTAAATTATGCATTGAGTTGCCAGTAATAGCCATTTTAACAGTAATCTTGCTCTGTATCAGGTTGCAGGAGCATATTCCAAGACTTGGTCGTATCGAGAAGATGCATTGCTTGCTGTATATAAAAAGCTGATGGAAATCTCTCCCAGTACATCTAAGGATGATTTAAAGAATATGCTTAGAGCTGCTGTCTTTCTTATAAGAAGAGCCATAAAAGACATAGTGTCTTCAGTGAGTAATACTGTTTCACAATATAAATATCCTCATTTAAGCTCCAGTCCTGCACACCGTTGTGCAGGGCTATACTCACATGGAACAAGTTGCAGGATCAGGGCCTAGTAAATGAAGGCTTTAGTTGAGAAAATAATTGTAATTTAATAATAAATAGCCTACACTCTAAAAGGGAATGCTGTTATATTAATTTTGGCTTTGAATTATAGGTGCAATTTTACAAAAATGTGAGTTCATGCAGGTTTTTAATTGCTGCAGAATTTAGGGAACTGCATAATATACAGAGGTAAATATTGTAATAGTTTATAAAATGTGAGCATCTTGGGTTGTCTATATATTGATTACCACCAAGAATAGTGACCGTTCTCAATAAAAAAAGTTTTATGAAACTTTTATATAGAAATTAACGGCTATAGTAGAAGGAGAAACTCAGGTTATTTAGCAAATAATATATATATTTTATTGTTTGTCACAGATTCCGTGACCTCTGTGACTTCTGCAGTGGCCAGTGCACCTGCCCAGGGGCCACCTAAGCAGCTCAGGCAGGTCCCAGGCCAGGTGCATTGGCTTCTTCTGAGGCAATCTCAGGCCCTCCTGCCCCCT
Source organism: Sternotherus odoratus (assembly GCA_032164245.1). Lineage (NCBI taxonomy): Eukaryota > Metazoa > Chordata > Testudines > Kinosternidae > Sternotherus > Sternotherus odoratus. The sequence goes on from JAVMKO010000018.1 coordinate 2,574,889, forward strand.
AGCAGCAGGAGTTTGGAGGGGGTGTGGGAGAGCTCAGGGCTGGGGTGTGGGACAGTGCTTACCGGGGGAGGGCTCCCTGGAAGGGAGACAGGATCTCCCCTCCCTCAGTTAACTACACACTTCTGCTATGCAAATTTAAGTCAACTTGGTTCTTGCAACAAATAGTTTGTGCAGACTTTTTCAGAATGAATAAAGAACGCTAGAATATCTGCTTTCACCTGAATATATGCCTTTGCTTAAGTCATTGAACCTAGTGTTAGGCAAAATCAAGGCAATATTTCCCATCTTTGTGGAAGCCAAAGTTGAGTAATGGGCCTGAAGAAGTAACTATTGATGCAATATGTACCGAAATTGGGCTCTGCTACTTTATAAAGTTCATACAGGGAACAGAAGGGATTGAAGAGGGGTAACTTTTTTACTGTCCAGCTAGGCCTTAGGAGATGGGAAAAGCTCAGTTTTTTTCAAGAGCTTGCTGGGCTTTATAAAAAATCAATAGAATGTATTGTTTGGCCCTTCAATTTAGGATTTAACTCCTATTTTTTAGGGGAAATAAACTGAGGTCACTTCCATTGCCATGTTTTCCGTATTGGTAATTCTAGACTTTTGCTGTTTCTCTTAATTCTAGAAAACAGACAGAGTGGTATTACATGGAAATAGGAAATTTTAAAATATTTTTTGTTTTAATAATCTTTTTAACTTAGGTTTTCCAAGCTTCCTTGAAACTTTTGAAAATGATCATTACTCAGTATATACCAAAGCATAAACTAGGTAAACTGGAAACCGCTCATTGTGTGGAAAGAACTCTTCCAAATCTGCTTTCTAGAACGGGAGATTCCTCAACCCGTCTTCGTATTGTGGCTGCCAACTTTATTCAGGTAGGAATGTCATCTGAAAATGCATATCAGATTGACTTTTAACACAACATTTAGCTGTTTTAACCACACATATGACAGACTGAGAATGCCACAAAGATACAGACTGCATGACATCTGTCCAAAATCAAATGTCAGGTTAATGTATGAAAATGTAATAAGATATATTGGCGCTACAGTAATCAGTTTGCTTCTGCTGGATTAACCTAAATAAGATCCATATCATGATGATTGTATGTTTTGACATTAAATCTCACTTGCCCTTTTTGGTTTGAATGTGATATTTCTGGTAAATACTTCATTACAGATTCCACTATCCTATTTTCATGTGGATTGTTCAGGGCCACCAAGGACTTCCAGATTCCTGGGCTAGCTGCCTCCTGTCTCCTCTGTAGTAGTGCATGGGATTCTTCCATCCTAAGTGCAGGACTCTGCACTTGTCCTTGTTGAACCTCATCAGATTTATTTTGGCCCAATCCTCTAATTTGTCTAGGTCCCGCTCTACTTCAGTTATTTAAAAACAAAAAAAAGAACTTAGTATCCAATTCTGCAGGTCTTGTTCAGGTGAGAGGTCCCAGTAAAATACATATTTCTCAGCAGATGCAATATGTGCATGTTCTCTGTCAATAAAGCTGTTGTCAATAGCAAGACTGACACTTTTTTCCTTCTCTTTATGCTGTGTACAGCAGACGGTATTGAAATTGTGAATGACCATCTTCCTCTCCTGAAAGGCTTTTCTCATTGTAACTAACACAGGCCATGCTTGGTTATGAGGCCCTGAATAACATTGGCTTTGCAAATCATTTCATCCTGTGTTTCAGCATTTTTCTGTGCAAGTTAACTCCATATTTCCCTACAGGAAATGGCACTATGTAATGAAGTTAAACCTCTTCAAATCATTCCGGTTCATCTGGTCCAGCCATTGAAACCAAATTCCCCTACTCATCTGGCAATGAGTCAGGTGGACTTGGTGGAACGTCTGTTGAAAGACCTGGGAACAGAAAACTCTGGGTTTACTGTTGACAATGTCATGAGGGTAAGAGTCTGAAACTACAGTATTTTAAGGCTCTGTTTCTTGAATTAATGTTCATTTATTTGCGTTAGAGTGCCTAGCGCATACATCAGTCAGTTAGGCCCAGTGAGTTTCTCTGTGTGGCATTAATCAATCTTGTGAAGATCCATAATGCAAAAAAAAAGCTATAAAGGTTAGTTGGTTGGAGAAACACGTCTGTCTGTCTAACTAGGCAATAACAATGCTCCCACTGCAGTGGGCAATCACTCCAGATTAAGGGACAGATCCTTTTGGTCTGACGGAGCTATGCTCAGCACACAATGGAAATGGGACTGGCGAAGGTGGTTTAAAACTACCTTTGTTTTTCCCCCGAATGTGGTGAGAATAGTCTAGCCCAGTTTAAGTCCAGAAGAAAATTAGAATAATCTTTTTCACCAATATTTTCAGTTTGCGACAGGGGCATTGGAGCACAGAGTATATGAGGTACGCGATACAGCATTACGGATTATCTTCGACATGTACAGGCAGCACCAGACCATTATACTGGACTATCTTCCTCCAGATGATGCCAACACACGCAAGAATGTTCTCTATAAAACACTCTTTGATGGGTTTACTAAAATAGATGGTAGACTTACTGAGGCTGAGCTTAGGGTAAGTACAGTAATAAGACTGTGGAAAGTGTGCGGCTATGCTAAGATATTGTATTTTCAGCAGTGTCTTGGTGGAACCGTATATTGAATTTGTAGCTGCACTGATCATAAAAAAAATTAACACTTATGGTAGTTTCATAATTGTAAATATTACGGTTGTATAGTAAAAACCAGACTTTTTTACACGCTCACTTTGCTATATAAATCTGTTTATTATCACTGTTATGATAGGGATCAAACATGGGGAAAAAGCACAGATTATATTTCTGAAACGGTAACAATATTTTCACATCAGTAAGGTAAAAATTTAGGTGTTAATGGCAGTATGGTCTTTCTTTGACTGTGGGACGAATGGAAGATGTGTTCATTTGTCTATCTGTCAGTGGGGTATTTGCATGATAAAAATGTCTAAATCATAATGCATTTATTTAAAATAAGCATAGAAGATCCTTTTTTGTTTATATTGTATTAGACCAGTTTTACACACAGTAAGAAAACAATTTTGCATCCATCCTTGTACGAGAAAGTATTACAAAACCACGATAATTGAAAGAGGATTTCTTAACAGGCACAGAAAAAGGCAGCCACAGAAGTAGCAGAAAAACAGAAGAAAGAGGAGATTAAGGTCCTGCAAGGGCAGCTAGCAGCACTGAAGGAGATCCAGGCAGAAGTTCAGACTGGAGAGGTCAATATAATTTTCAATCAGATGTCCTGGGTTGAAATAGCTTGTAATGGTAGTGTGATTACAGGTCCTATTATTTTTTCCTAATGGATGCTGGAAACTGATTAAGCTGCTGTGTTCTGTGAAATGAAAGCTGCTTTATGATAACTCTCTGGTATCATATTAAACCACAAGAAGTTTAACTGAAATACATGAAGGGACTGGTCTTTACTCACAGCAGACAGAGAAGTCAAAATTAAAATTCTATGCTTTGTTTTTGGTACAAAAATTGCATCCATGTAGAATTGTTTAATCCATCATGTGGTGTTTGGAGGCTGCTTCTACAACCGTTAAAATGTCCAAGTACTTGTTAGAGCAGTGCAAGGATACTACACTAATAACTTATGTAGGTCACTTTAGAATGATACTCTACTATATAATTGTCAGCAATTGGATTTGAACATACCTGACTTTAAAAGGTTAGTAACTGCACCTTGACATGGTAGAGGGGCTGTTGCCCACCCTGTTGCAATATATGTGCCTGTACCAAGGCAGGGAAAGGGATATGTCTAGTGGAGGAATACTGTTGTGTCCCAGCACTCAGGAGACATGCTTTTTGGGAAGGCTGGCTGGCTGCACCACAACCTGTGCTGCCTTGACCATGCAGCTTGTTCATTCTCTGGATTTATCTGTTGTTGTTTCTTTAAAATACCAATAAATTGTTCTTTTCTGGGTGGTACCTTAGTCACCAAGGGAATTACTGACATCTATTTCTCTGTTCGACAGGAGAAAGAAAATGATTTTCAAAAGCCAAAGACTCAAGGTAGGTAAAGCTTAAAACTATTCAAAGAAACAGAGAAACCATATTAGCCTTGAAGTGTTTAGGATAGGGAAGTAGTTAGAACATGTAATCAATTGGTGACTGACTCTGACATAATGCACGCTGACTCATCTGAGTTCAGAAACACACAGATTCTAGAGTTTTGGATTGGCTGACTCAATCTGAGAGAATCATTCAGTCTTCAGGGGAGAACTGACCATTGGTTGCCATCAGCTAGGTGGGTGGTTTCTTGCACCAACTCAGATTGGTTTGGGTTTCTCCTCACCCTGAGGTGAAATCACCTGCCACTTGATTTTCAAAATGTTCACTAACATTTAAGTGATTACAGTGTGTGCAAACAGTCCATTGCTGTTGTTTTGTATATGGCAGTGCACTCAAAAGGCAAGCAATTGTTCTGCTGTATCCAGGAACCATTTCCTCTTGTGCTGCATACTCTTCAGTTGCTTTTCGACGTTTAGGAATGTACTATTTCAAATAGTCAGCTCCATTAAGACCTTAAGAAACAATATTTATCCAAAAAGAACTAAGAACCATCTATTGAGTTTAATAGATTCCTTGTTACAGGTGAGCAGGGAAAGAAAGTCACCCTACCTGCAGCAACAGAGATTCCAGATGATCATTCCTCGGTTGCAAATTATTTAGATAAGTAAGTAAAATCAGCAGCTTTTAACCACTTTAAAAGAGTAATTGCTAAAGAGCGGTTAGTGATCATTCAAATGCAAATATCTATACTGACATTTGTAGACAACAATTTAAATCTTATATAATGAACTAAGTATTAATGGAGGCATTTTGAATATTTTAATTTCTTCCTCCTTATTCTTCCATAATATAATTAATAATGGACCAAAGCAGGATTACATATCCTTCACCATTTGTACAGTGTGAGGTTTGTACACGTTTGAGAAGTTGTGTCCATAGATTAGAGGGCTCACAATATAACAGCCTAACACTGCTACAAAAATAGAGGCAAAAGTAAGACTAACATTGTCACACGAAAGAGCTTGATGAAGAGATAGAATGCTTTCTCAGATCAGGTAAACTGTCCAAGTGTGCCTTCTCCAATATTTATTTTTAATAAATAAAATCATCTCTCTCTTTGAGTGAATGTTTTTAGTTATAGCTAAACTACAACTTTACAAAAGTCTCTGCTTGAGCCCAGTCAGAGCCAGGTATTCTGTAGGGGAAGATGTTTTTGTATAAAAAAAACTGTCTGTCGCAGAGTGATTTTAAACTGGAAGGATATTTCCCTTCGACTTGGTCTTCCTGTTTCTTTTAGTAATCTATAGCATTTGTTCTTCCTCTGTTTTCTCCAGCCTGTGCATTTTTTGTGGTGAAAGGGACGAATCCTTCACAGAGGAAGGCTTGGATCTCCATTACTGGAAACATTGCCCTATGTTGACAAGATGTGAGCACTGCAAACAGGTCAGGCATTGGACTCAAAAGCCTGTATCAATATACAACCTCACGTACACATTCCAGAACTAACACAAGCAGTGAATTATTCTTTTCTCAATTGATAAGCTGCAAAAGGTGAAAATTGCTGTTTAACAAAAAGTTCAGTGTGTAGCATAATCACTGTCATGGACAATAACATGAGGAAAAGAGCAATATAAGGAACCAAATTAACAACCAAAGTAAATCTGCTCAACATACTTGTCCATTTAAAATGTAACCGCACCATTAGAATGAGGAAGTGGAAAAGGAAGCAGATCTCTCTTCTGGGTTAGGACAAATACCTTTTAAATAGTATTGTTTGGAAGGAAAGGCAGTGTCGCATATATAGGGGAATCACTGCTACGCAGTATAAGCTGCCAATGCATGTATGAAAATTGGAGGTCTTGCTGTGTATGAAATTCTAAATCATTTCAGAGCAGGTGTCCTATTGGAGGAGGAGAAGTTAGTGATACTCTTCCAGACTCCGCCCTCAAAATCACCTCTACCCACAGGAGACGTAGTCACAGTTGATGGTGCAGATGTTCAAAATATGATCACACGTGCTCTCTGGGTTTTGCTTTCCCACCACTTGGGCCCCAATACATCATGGTCTCTGCTGGGCTCCTTGAGCCTGGCTTCCCCTTAACAGGATTCTGCTGGGCTCAACTCTCTTGACTGAGGGAGAAATGTAGCCATGTCTCCCCATTTACTGCAGATGCCAAAGGGAGCTGTCATTCACAGTAGATTCTGCATGTGCAGATTTTCATCATCTAACCCTCCCTCTCCTTTTTTACAAATCAGTTGTATTGTTAACATTTTTAGGCATCTCAGTAAGCTCCCATTGAGATGAATCAGGCAGCTGATAACACTCAGTGCCGTTGGTTCAGGTTCTGCAAATGTGGGCCGGCATCGCTTTATCCGTTATGCTCCATATGTGTTTTTGAGGCTGTCTCAATAATTATCATATCTAAAGACTAGATTTTTGTCTTTTAAAAAGTGCTGACATTCTGGAGAACAATATGCCATGTGACTACTAACCAGCTCAGTGTGGGCCCTGTTTCACAATTATTTGTGGAGGCACTTTAACATTCCAGTGTTACTTGTCGAGTAACTTGCTCCAATTTGTCATAAACTGAGAGCGCAAAACAAATGTAACTTATATGTTATGGGTGGGCAGAGGAGGGATGTAGCAGGAGAAGCAGTTAAAACAAGGACTAAAACGTTAGAGGCCTGGGACAATTTATTGCTTTTCCTGTTCCTCCTTCCACCTCCACCTTTCTGTTCTTTAGTGTGTACGTTCCATTATTTTGTACAGCCACTGATTTTTAGATCAATCCAAACGTACTTCAGTATTTACATCTGCTTTGTGACCAGCTTCTACCTGAAGTTCAGCTTACACCACCACTTGTGGCCTCACCACTTCCATGGGAGTTGCATCCATTTATTTCAGGATGAACTTGGCCTAGGAGCCCTTACTGAGGGGTTTAATGTGAATCTTTCATTGATTTACACAACCACTGGCAGTCAAGGTAGCTTTGAAGCATCTATATAGATGCTGCTCGCTATGTTGTGCAAAGATTATCCCAGAAAGGCATGTGTTCCTTTTTTGTCCCAGTGCCTGCCTGTACATACATGCAATGTTAGCAACTTCTTTGTTCATACACAGTACAATACATGAAATCATTTCTAACAACAATATTTAAAGGTAAGAATACAGTTAAACACAGAAACAACTTTTAAGTTACCTTTCTTTGTTTTATTTTTAAGTCTATAATGATACATTTTTACTTTAAATTTGCAGGTTACACATGTATGAAACATAAGCAGAGTGTTATCAGACTTGTGCATTTTTGAAATTTTACCCTGAGCCCCATTTTCAAAGGTTAATTAGGAGCCCAAGCCTCATTGATTTTTTCAGTGACATTTAGGCTTGTAGGTGCCTACGTCACTTTTAAAAATGAAACTTTAGTTCTAAAGTCACTTAAGATCTTTTGAAAATATTATTCTTAATTTCATAGCATAATACAAGTCTAGTCCTGTATTTCTTGTATTCTCGGCCACCTGTCTGTTTTCCTGTTGCAGGTGGTGGAGATAGCAAGCCTGACAGAGCACTTGCTGACTGAGTGTGATAAAAAAGATGGCTTTGGGAAATGTCAGCGCTGTAGTGAGGCCATTCCAAAAGAGGAACTGCCTAAACATGTGAAAGGCAAGACTTGCAATCGTGAGTAGTTTCAAATGTAATAAGGGAAGCCAAGGGAAGCTGGGAAGCTGCAAGGACTCAATACCTTTGGAAAATCAGGCCTCTTCTATTTAGGTGCTGAACTATGGATCTGGAGTCCTAACTTGAGGCTAAGGATTGAATGTTTTTGGCCTAAATGTTTTTGCCTTTCAGTGTTCCCTGTACTTACCTCCTATTAATGCATGTGGAAGTGTCTTGTGAGCAAGAACAGAAATCCCCTGAAGATAGCTCCACAGTTTAGATCACCCTCATAACTGTAGAACAAGCTGAAGGCACTTCTGTGTTAGCTTTTCTCCCTTCCCTTCCCTTTTCTTTTTTTCTTTTTTTTTTTTTTCTTCTTGATAATGAGAAGGTAGAATAGCAGCCAGTTCCATCTCTTGTTCACAGAAACTGGCAGAGATCCATCTATTCCTCGTGCATTTGGCAAAGAACGTAACTTTTTTTCTCTTTCTAATCATTTCAGCTGCAAAACCAGAAAAGGTGGCAAACCATTGTCCATTGTGCCATGAAAACTTCGCCCCAGGAGAGGAGGTAAGAGAAAATGAGTCAAATCAGTCTTGCTAGTCTTTTCACTAAGACTTCAACAGTTTGTCCTTTAACACTGAAATTACCTAAGTAACCATATGAAAAAGTGCCTGGATTCTCTTCCTGTGACTTCAGATTCTAGAACAAGGATAGTAAATGCAAATTTGTAAAAAACTACTTTTAATGGCTGTGCAAAAGAGGATTTTAATGGCCACCTTGCTGCTTTTGAGATCAGCCTGGAGCAGAAAGTGGTGTCTCTAATTCTCCCCCTCACCTCCCCCCCACCCCGACACACGCACCTTAATTTGCTTTGCTGAGTGATTTGATGGAGTTACATTTAGACTTGTTCAGGTTATAGCAGGAATTGATTACCTATATTTGGCTTTCATTCAGTGGTCTCTTCTAAATCTGATCAAGACAGTAGTTAATGGGTTTAAGATGACACAGTCTCATTCTTTTGCCTAAGTTGACTGTGAGATGTTCCGGATTTTGTCCTCCGTGGGGGGCCAAAACTATTGAAATCTGCTTGCTTTTTTCAGTAAAATGACACCTAGCATTTCATTTTTCCTTTGATGCTGCAAAAAGTGTGTGTGCCTGCACATATATGTAGATACAGAAATAGTGTTTGTATGAAAGACCTACTATTTCTCTGCTTTTGTAATGCCACTTGTTTCTTAATTGGTCATAGGCCTGGAAATCTCACCTAATGGGCAAAGATGGCTGTAAAATGAATCTGCGGAAGGCGCATACACTAAATAAAACTCTGCTGATGCAGCCTGGTATGGATTTCCTTGTGATTACTATGCTTTTCTCTTTGTTTACTTATTTAAGCAGAAGGCTCTATTCTAGAAAGCAAGTTGATCCTAAGTCAATAACAGTTCAATGCATTATTCAAGTATTTGTATATGCTGACTCTGCATTTCTAAATATGTTGGTATAGAATAGCACGCACAGAGGGCAAATTACCCTCTGATACTCCCATCAATCTCAATGACTTCAGCACAGATGCGCTGTTGTAATGAAGTGGAGATGTTGCCTCATTTTTAATTTTGTCTTCTTATTTGTCTCGTTTTATGAAGCAGCATACTCCAAAGACTCTTCTTGCTGTAGTTGCCCTCTTATATCTAACAGTATGCTATGAACCAAACAGATACAGTAGTGCACAGGCAGCTGCTTAAATGCTATACTGTCAATGTGCCTCAGGCTGAGGGGGCCAATTAGAGATGCTAATCTAATCCTAACTATGGGATGGAGTGAAGTGAATAAGTAGTCTTCATCTGTACTGTAGAGAACTTGAAATTAAGACACTGGGTTGATGAGCATCATACCAATGCCTGGGGCAGGTCGGTAGATGGGACCTGAACTCTGACTATGGGGTCATGTCACATATGGTGGGTCTCTGAACAAACTAATGGTATGTTGATGTCGGATGTTAATGTTTACTCCCTGGCCTAGATTCAAATTTACGATCCATCTCCTGTCACCACATCCTGTCACTTCAAAGTCAGCTTTATTATTTCTGTCAATCTTGTATCTAAGGCATGTACTTGAAATGCAAGAGATGGGCAGTATTTGTTTGTGATTAATAATCTGTATGTTCTTTCCCCAGGAAAAGCAGCAGGATTAACTGTAACCAAATCAGGTCCTACAGCAACAAAGTTTCGATCCCCCACCGTAGGAAGCAAGATCCCTACCCCAAAAGGGGGCTTGAATAAAAGCACTGGCAGAACATATGCAAAGCGATGACATGAGAAGTACTTGTTTCCTTTGTCTCCATAACTGAGCAAGTTTTATGTGATGTACAACATTTTCCAAGGTTTGTTTGCAAGCAACAGAAGCCCCACATCATCCGTTTCACCTGAACTACATGCTGCTGTTTATCAAACACAACTCGTGTTTGACTGCTTCAATTACCCAATAGTTAAAGCTTATATATTGGTTCTCTCTGTGCAGTGTTGTGTACAATTATCCCCAAGAACCTGCATCTCACTCTAGTGATGTGCAGTCTTTTGGGGACAGAATCTCTGGCCTGCTGCACTCCTTTTGCAGTTCCCCAATACCATGGAGGGAGTAGAAAGCCGCTGAACCTTCCCTGATGAGGATGCTCTCAGCATGGGGGAGTCCCTAGTAGAATAGATCTAGCATAGCCAGGTCCTAAGCTATCCATTGCAGCAGCAACCAGTGTAGTGCTCCTGGCCAAAATATAGCATGCTTCAGCTGTCCCTGGTCAGTGTATCGTTCCAGGGGACTAAGGTGGTAGCTAGTGTAAACAAGAGCATCCTGGATGCTCGGACAAGAAAAGAACTGGCCCCAGGATCAAGAAGCCACAACTGGCTCTCTTTTGGCCCTTCCTTGGGGCAGAGCTGAGATCGTAGCTTTTCTGAATCAAACCATATCAGGTTTTCAGAACAAAGCTTTGAGGTTCCTTTGAACCAAAGCTAATGTTCACTTACAAATACTCCCCAAACATTTAGGGAATACAATCATTGTATCCTGTGACTTCATTAAAGTGATAAAGTCACTATAAAATTTGTTGGTAATTGTCCTCTGCCAAAACTTTCTTGGTTGTGTGACAAAGTAAAAGTAATAGTGTCACTACATACCGGATTGGGGGAGGGGCGGCGTGCTAGTTGTACAGAAATAGAACTACAATAAGACTATAGTATCATTTACCTACAGTACAGGTCTGTGTATTTCTGCACCACTCCAGTAAATCAAAACCAATCTACAGAGAAATCATCATATTTAGGCTTTGAAACACATCACTGAGTATTAGAAACACAATAGCTGTATTGCGATCACAGTAGCCTTGCTGTCATTAAGTGTGTATCATAGGAGTGTCACAATCCAACTATTCTAATGTACAGCTAACAAAAATTAAAGTAGAAAGTAAGTCTTGAGCAGCTACAAATATTTCTTTACTAGACACCTTGAAATTCTCTAGCTGGCCACAGAATGATGTGAGCAAACAATATGGTCTTTCTAGAAAAACTTTTAACTGTTCTTACATTCTTTTGGAATTACCTCCAGAACCAAGTTCGGTATGCTCAGTAGAATGAATATTTCAGATAGCAGCTTTTATATTATATTATAACTGCATATCAATAGAAAAACATCTGTCTATACAGAGTACCTGTTAGACATTTATAACAAGGGCTTAAACATAAATTATTCTGTCAGTTAGTCACATTTGAAAAAGCAGATTGTACTTACAAAACAATTTTTTTATAAATATGATTATACGGACTCGTGTGAACAGATAACCCACTGGAGCAGTGAACTTGTGAAACAGCAATTTCCCTGACATAAAACTCTACCAGAGCTGTTTAATTCAGAAATAACTTTGGAGAGGAACATATTCTGACTTCTGCAAGAACCAGCCGGTAATTTCTGTCTACCCATAAGGTGCCCAGTTTATAAGCAGGACAAGAATCTGAAATGTTTTTGCCAACGGACCTATTCTCTATTATCCACCCTAACATCTTGTAAAGCAAAAAATCATCCCATTCTCTGGAGACTGTAATTCTCCATTATACCACATACTAACATGATTTGATAGTAATTCAGCAACACCCATTGACTGAACCTTAATTCTAGTACTGTACCATCAATGTGTCTATAGCAGTCATATCTGTTCAGGGGTTTCTAATCATTCTGGGGGGCAGGTTTTTGGCTGAGGGGGCAAATTTTGTTTTAGCAAAAGTGGACAAAATAATTTTGGTCATTTAACGTACAAAACTGTAAAAAGCTAGTCATTTCTTTTGTATGCTTCAGTACAAAACTGCTATGTATTTAAATTGAGATTGTGCATAGTATTTTTCTGTAACACTGATTTATACTTCATTTAGCACCTAATTCGACTCCCAGTGAAGTTTAATGGAAAGATTCCGATAGACTTCAGTGGGCTTTGGATCTGCCCTTATAACAATACATGTCTGTGAATAAAAGCTACCAGGAAGTGTAGCTTTGAAAAATAGTTTCTCTAGAAGGACAGAAGATACTGTTCAAAGGCTTTTACTACACTTTACAGTGGGTTTTACGACATTTTTGCTGTGCACAGTTAGTGCAGTACATATACCAAAATGTGTTTCTCCAATAGACCGTAAAAGTTCCCAATAAATTTTGTTTTTTTAACAGTCACCAAAGTGCCATAAAAGCCAGAAAAGGTGCTTTTTAGATGGCCTCTTTGACAACTACATTGTCTTCATCAATGATTTCCCCATCCTATTCGCTCAGACAATGTAACACTTTCTGAACTGCAAACGAGAGACTAACCTATTCATAAAAATGCATGATGAAGTCCTGGTCTTATTGAATTCAATAGAAGTCTTGCTATTGACTTCAGTGGAGCTGGAATTTCACCCGCAATTTAACTTATTCTACAGCTATGTGTTCGTGAGCAGCTGTTTGAAATGTTAATAAATAAATTGGGTTAACTTTTAACATAATATGCTGCACTTCTATGTCACTCTCCACCCAAAGCCCTGAATAAGATTCTGGCTCCACTGCCTAGTAGTCTGTAGGGATGGCAAAAAGTTCCTTTAGATAGATTTGTTTGATATTGTAAGAGTGGGCTAATAGAAACCTGCTACCAATAAAAGCTATAGAGTGGGAGGGGAAAATGTCTGTTGCAGGAGAAAATATTTCTTGATTAGAAGGGAACAGATTGTAGAACTACAGGAATTTGCAGCTCATTAAATTGTTAATAACACTAGTGTAAATGTATAGTAAAATATTTAACTGTATGCCCTCCCTTGTGTGTGTGGACAAGCAACTGCCTTAGGTATTAGCAGGAGCACTGACTGCATGAGAAGGAAAATGTGGTATACCACGTAGATTCTCTTTTCCCTAGGAAATTTGTGACCCATAATTTGCCATCAGTGAAGCTCCACTGCGGGTTGCAGTAGAGGAGGGGTATAGTCTTGAGACCGATTTCCCCTCTGTAGCTCACCAAAATGATGCTTGGAGACGCTAACAAAAGCCATATAAACTGAGAGGTGAGACCTACTACCCTTCGTGAAATTTGTCCTTCCCTTCTGTTTAATCATAAGTCTAGACTTTTCAAGGAGGAATACTGCCCAAATCCTAGTTAATGCCAAGACTCAACTCTCTAAATAGAATCCTAAGAAGTTGGTTGAATATTGGCTTTAAAATGGGGAAGGGTTTTAGGAACTATAATTACTAAAAAGTCAAGATCCCTTTTAAAATATATATATATATTTAAAGCTTTAGCTCCAGTGATCTTCTTCTCCCCTGGCTATTTTTATTTAAACAGAACACTGAGTTCTGAGGGGTTGTGTGTTAAAATTCATGCACACCTTGGAGCAGCAGTCAAAACACCTTGTATTCATTGTAAATTTCAGAACATTTCCTTCCAAGATAAAATTAATTGTTCTACGCCACTGTTCACAGCAGGATCCAGAAATATGAGATTATAATAATCTAAAAGCAATATTTTTTCTTTTGCTGTATTTATTTGCTGTATTTATTATATTTTGTATATATTTGTAGTGTACAGTTTTTTTATAGAGCTTGTTTGCTCTGTACAGGTCTATGAATTTTATAAGCACATTGCAGCACTTGCATTTTGAAATACTGTTGTATGAAACCTTTAAACACTCCTTCACATATTTGTTAGAAATTAAACTCCTTCTCCATTTTAGAACCTGATCTTGGAGTCCCTTTGGCAGGCAAAAGTCCTGTTGCTTTGAGTTTAGCCTGGGTAGTGACTGCAGGGTCAGTTGATAAGATCCCAGAGTACAGCTTCCCTTTGGCCCAAACCTGTAATCTTTTATACATGGAATTCAATGAACCTACTCCTGTTTGGAAAGTTCTCGTGTGTGTAAATGTTTTCTGGCTTGGGCCCTCCTGCAGTGCACTGCATTGGTAAATGTGACCCTTCCTATAGTGTGGTGTCTTGAATCAGACAATTAATAGTTAAAGGCATTTAGTTAAATCCTTCACATGACTGAAGCAGCAAATATGCTAACTGTGTCTCAATTTGACTAGTCCAGAAAACAGGGATGGGGGGATAGACTTTTATAACGACATTGTTTATAGGTTAAGCCCCAGGAATTGGAATAAAGGCCATTTTTTTTCTGTTGTTGTTCACCATTTTGAATAGCTGATAAATTTTGGGCTGAACTTGGCATTGTTTTCCGGAATTCAGTATTGCTTCTTTCTGGCATCTCCCATTCTTCCCTTGGCTAGGACTTACTTATTCATTCCTAATGTGTTTGAAAGTTGTGATGCTTAAGTCACCTGTCTAAAATGTGCCTCTCCCTATTTCATGTGTCAGCTCTTCACAGAAGGTGTATAAATGGCTTTCCTACTATCTTAGGCTACTTTCTAGAGTTTAACTAGGCTCATTGTGCAATAACTGTACAGCTACCTTACATTCTACTAGTCAGTGCTAAATGCTTTTGTATTTATACAGTACTTGCTAATACAAAGACCCAAGGCAAACTTCAGCACTTCTGAACATTATTGGGATTAGAGCTATTGCTTACTTGATTTTGATTCCATAGATGAAATACAAAAAGGTTCAGAGAAAAGCAACAAGGCCGTTCTTGCATTATTTTGATAGCTATTTTTTAATGTTACACGTTTCATGTTGTGTAAAGGAGAATGGTACTCATTTTTTCCCCAGGCTAGCACTATGAAATTCTAAAATGCAAGCAGTTCTTCTCTTCATGAATAAACTCAGGATTACATATAGTAAATAACTTTATTTCTCTTCTAACATTCCAGGCTTTTGGGATGAGCAGAACGGATCCAAATTTCTGTTGACTGCATCTGCCCTAGTAAACCTCATAGCTGTAACTCACTGCTGGTTCAGCACTAATTCTGTTCTGTACAGGTCTGTGCACTTCAGCACTGGTAGGTTATCACTGTTCCACTCATACCATTGCTAGCTCTAGAGAACCTACACCTTGCTGATGTCATTCAGCTTTTGAGCAAAGTTAGATGAGGAGATAGTAGCAAAAATAGCTGAGCCCTATGCTATAGCTTCAAGATCTGCTGCCTTCAGCAATTCCACTGCTGATGAGTTATGGCTACAAAGTTGGCTAGTATCGATCAGAGCCAAAGGAATGCTGTGTTAACACTTTTTTAAAGCTTTTAAATGTTTTTGTGTGTTTGTGAATTTTTTAATTTTCAGTGAAAACTTTGTTTAAATGTAAAGTTTCCCCTTCAGGGTTGTGATCCAAACACAACTTTGTGAAAGTGACAAGACAGACCTGTTCTGTTTTCATTGTTCCCAGGGACTGACGTGCGAAAAGTAAACCTAGTGTAAATGGTGAAAAGCAAATGTAGATTTCAAATTCTGTTTGTCGTAGTAAATCTAGTAAGGTAATGCCTAAGGTTTTAGAAACATAGGAACAGACTCTTTCTGATGACCTTTTTTCCACATTGTGTCAACTATTTTACAAAACCGTACTATGGATTGGAAAGCGTGTATGGACAGGAGGAAATGAGAAGGCAGTCTGTTGTCACACGGCATTTAAAATAACAATAAAAATATATACCCCATGGCAACTCCTGTGAAGTCCTCTGTAAAGTCCTTAATTCCTTCCATTAAGTCCAAAGTAGCTTAAGTTTTTCGCAACATCTTTTAGGAAGTGCACACTTGAATAAAGATTTTAGAATGTGTAAGAGTTATTTTATTTATTTTTATATATATATATTCTGAGCATGTACTATGAAATCAAAATTTCAATCCTAAAATAGAGGTTTAATTTTATTAAACTATCTAGAAGTGGAAACACAATTTAGAGGTGGATATGTGGAAATTTTCAGAGCACTCAGAACACTTTTATTAATAAACAGTAACTATTTATAGATATTTTTAAATGATCTAAACTGCAGAGACTATTGAAGAGCATACAGCATTT
Organism: Sternotherus odoratus; assembly: GCA_032164245.1. Taxonomy (NCBI): domain Eukaryota; kingdom Metazoa; phylum Chordata; order Testudines; family Kinosternidae; genus Sternotherus; species Sternotherus odoratus. The sequence goes on from JAVMKO010000018.1 coordinate 2,591,021, forward strand.
ACTCTCTCCAGGAGAGTCTCTTGGAATTCCACTACAACAAATTATTGGACTGTTCATACTTAGCAGCTGTGATGATTTTCCTGTCTCTGGAGAGCAGGCCCGCTCCCAGAGGTCTTCAGCTATCCTGTGTAGTGGGCGGACATCTAGATGAAATACAAAAATTAATTTTGTTGCTTTATTCTAATAAAATTCCATCTATTTTAGCACGTGCTGATGGGGTCTCTGCTTTTGACAAACGTACTCTGTGCTGTGTGTGCCTCCATGTCTTGCTGGGCAGGTACAGTCACTGCAGTTTGTTCAGTGATGCCCACACCCCTGCAGAAGAGCTCTCTGTAAGATCCAAGCTTGTCTCTCTCACCAACAGAAGCTACTCCAATGACAGGCACAACCTTGCCACCCCCCACCCCACCTCCACACAAAGAAGTTGCTGTGTGAGTCTCTCCAGGGAGGTGGTGAACCCCGGGGGTGAGTCCTGACTTAGACAAGCAGAAGTGTGAAAACGGGGAATATTTTTTGTATTAAATAAACCGGAAAGCTAAAGACTCTCTAGGGCAGCCCCCACCCCCGTTGCCATGGGAACGCGATCCTCCAGCCACACTCTATGGCAGGGCGGGGTACGCTCTTCCACGATGGGACACTCTAGCTCGCCTTCCGTGCCGCGCTCTATGGTGAGACGACCCCGGAAGCAGTGCCGTGACCCGGAAGTGGAGGGAGGTCGGCGGGCAGCATGGCGGACCCGGCGGCTTGGCCGGAGCTGGAGGCCGCGGAGCGGGAGCGGCGCCGGGAGCTGGTTCTCCCCGGCGCGGCGGTGGAGGCCCGCATCCGGGAGGGGGGCGGCCGCCTGCCCCCGCGGCTCCTGGCCCTGCAGCTGCTGCAGGCGCTGGAGCTGAGCGGCTGCGGGGCGCTGCGGGAGCTGGGCCCGGGGCTGGCGGGGGCGCTGCCGGCCCTGCACACCCTGGTGCTGCGCGGGAACGGGCTGGGCCCGGCGGGGCTGGGCGCTCCGGAGGGCCCGGGGCTCGGAGGCCCCCTGCCGGCCCTGCGGGTGCTGGACCTGTCCGCGAACGGGCTGGAGACGCTGCCCGCGGCCCTGGGGGGAGCCCTGGACCCGGCCGGGCCCTGCGCTCCGGGCGGGCCCCCCGCTTTCCCCCAGCTGCGGAGCTTGAACCTCACCGGCAACCGGCTCCGGGAGCTGGGGCCGGGCTTGGCCCGAGCCGCCCCCCAGCTCCAGACCCTGCTGCTCTCCGGGAACCGCCTGAGTGCCTTGCCCGGCGGCCTCCTGCCCCCGGGCGCCTCCGGCCTCCTCTCGCTGCTCAGCCAAGTGGAGGCAGCCGACAACGGGCTGCAGGAGCTGGGCTCTACCATCGCCAACCTGCCGGCCCTCAAGGTGAGGGGAAGAGGGAGAGGAGAAGGGGCTGGGCAAAGAGACTAGTTATCCCTGGGGGAGGTGAGGTTGGGCCCGATGTTAGGGTGGGTGGAAAAGGCGTTGAGGGGCTGGGACCCCCACGGGAGATGGTAGGTGGTTTCCTGTAGGTTGGAATGGGGGAGATGCTGGAGTCCTGAGGGATGCTGCTTTACCATTCCCAGTGTACAACTAGCATAAGTTAAGCACTTTAAAAAACCGTGATTTTAACAAACATATTTGGGCTTCGTTTTATTTGTTTTTTAGTTTTTGAGCCTTTAGGTTGCATTTGGTTCAGATTTTCTACCTTTTCTCCACAACCAAGAGGACTAGAAACTTTTTTAATGGAAGATGAGATTCTCACTTAATTGATTCTGGGTATTGGGTCTTTTAGAAAGTCACAAACGTCGCATGACTTGGGAGAGTTGTCAGCATGGGTGGCAATTAGACCCATGTGAGAAAAGGTTGATGCATTGGATTCTGCTAAATTACGAGTTCTAAAAGGGGTGAGTGTTGTATAGAGGAACTGGCAGATTTCATGAACTATGCAATGGTGCATTGATAGAATGATATATCCTGGCTCTAGTGTTAACTAAAACAAATGACTGGGGGGAATAACTGATTTAAATTCAAGCATTTTCCACTTGGTCTTATGGGATCTCTTCATGTAGACATTTTATGCCATTCCTTACCTTGTGGCATCTAGCTGCTTCTGAGCAAACAGCAAGCCAAGGCTGAGTGAGGCCCAAGCCTTTTAGAAGCAGGTAGTCTAATTTTGTAAATGCATTTCTTCCCTCAGATCCTGGATGTTTCCAATAATGAGTTATCAGAAATCCCCCTTGAGCTTGCTGACTGCCCTAAATTAAAGGAGGTCAACTTCAGAGGGAACAAACTGAAAGACAAACGGCTGGAGAAAATGGTCAATAGCTGCCAGACAAAATCCATCCTGGAGTACTTGCGGGTTGGAGGCAGAGGAGGTTGGAAAGGAAAAGTGAAACCAGACAACATTGATAAAGAGGAAAGTAGGAGAAAAAAAAGGGATAAACACCAGAAAAAGGGCAGCGGAGATGTTGAACAAGACAAGCTGGAAGAGGTGAATAAACTGATGGTCAAGATTCTGCACATTGCAGAAAATCCAGCTCCAGTGGTAGTTAAAGTTAGTCCAAATATCAAAGAAGTTCGGCCGTACATTGTTTGCTGTGTGGTGAAGGGAATGAATTTGAAGCGAGGAAATGCCTTGAAGAGATTTCTTTCTGCACAGGTAATTCTTGACGAATTAGGCTAGAACTTTTGTGAATGCATTTTCAATGTGGTCATTTTACTCCCATCCCAAATAAATGGAGTTGGGAACAGTCTGTTCCTGGGTATAGACTATTAAAGAGAAAATAGAGTGACTAACAACGCTATTGCACACAAGCATAAACATCGAGGACAGCTCCTCTGAAAGTACATGAGTTTGGTTTTCTAGAGAGAGAGCTTTTCCCAATCAAAGAAGTAACTGATCAGTTGATATGATGAACATTGATATTTTTAAATTCTGGGTGACTCTTAGATTGACTGCAGTATAACAGTACAAAACAACTTGCATCTATTCCTTTCTCTGCAGTTTGCTTTACTTTCAGATTTGTGCCCCAATTTGTACTAAACTGAAATTTGCGGTAGATCACACAAAGTTTTCTTTATGAAAAAGGTGTTGGAAGCTCAGATACTATTGTGGAGGGTGCCACATAACCGCACAGATTTCCGCTACCAGTTTAAAAGCTCCTTATAACTTTGCCATATACATTATGTACTGGGAATAAAGGATAAATATAAATCCATGTTAAAATTAGAGACAGCAAAGACAGTTTTGATTAGTCAGACCTCAGTGATTCAGGAGCCAAAATAATGATCAACATTACCGTAAATAGCCACAGTAGTGTGAATTCATTGTTTCATTCACTATCATATTTCAACAGTATGTCCGGAAATAGATAGTTTATATATTGCTGTGAGAATATATAATATAGAGATTATAGTATTATTATTTTATTTTATCAACTACAATTGGTTAATAACCAATCAAGATGCTTGCATTATGTTAAGAACTTAAACTGGTTAATAATTGAAACTCATTGTTTTAATACATGCTGCAGATGCACACTAAAGAGCCAGTTGCAGCTTGCAAGCTCTGGTCTGAGTATCATTGATTTAGATCAGGGGTTCTCAAACTGTGGGTCGCGACCCCTCAGGGGGTCGCTGACCCGGTTCCCGAAGGGTCGCGAGCTGTTTTTTTTCCACCGAAAAGCCGTGATCGCTTCCGCTTTCGGCGGCTTTTCGGCAGACATGCCGAGCTATTTTGGGAGCGCTCGGCATGTCCGCTGAAAATAGCCGCCAAATGCGAAAGTAATTCATTCGGCGGTTTTTCGGCAGACACTCAAGGGGTTGCGGCACTGTGCCGCTCAGAAAAAAGGGGTCGCGCTAAAGGTAAGTTTGAGACCCGCTGATTTAGATCATAGTGGTTTTTTTCTCTGATGCTGGACTGGTAGTTTCCTACATCTGTTCTTCAGTGCTTTGACCAATCTAGTTTAAAACACCATATGTGGCTTTAAAACTATTATTAATCCATACTGATAGTACATGTTTGTACTCTAGTTTCAGACTTCAAGGTGGTATGTTTGAAAAATTTTCCCAACTAGTACATTAGTCACCTTGTCCACTAGATGGCAAATGCTAGCTTTTCTCAAATATACAGGTCCTTGTGCATCTGTAGTTTTTTCTACCTTGGTCGACTTGTGCTCAACTATACATTTCCTAATGGAAAATGGTGAATTAGTGGGATAAATCACCCAAAAGGCACTTAGTTGAATGAACAAAGAACAACAACTTTGGTCCCATATGGTAACTGATGCTTACAAATGCACAATCTTTCAAAATATTATGCATAACAATTGCATTTAAAGTTGCATGCTGCAGTGGAATGCCTTATTGAGATTGGATCCATTTCCTTAAATGGGTTTGCTAGCTTTGCCATATATGTGGTAATAAGCATCTTCAGATACTCAGTTTCCTTATTTGTATAGTAAATAAGTATGGGATTCAGAGGTGGGAAGGAGAGTGAAGGATGGGTCAAATTATTTTGGAAGAAAATCAAGTGGTGCGGGGCATCACTTGACCTACCTTTGAGTTGTAAGCTGGAGGGAAATTTCCTCTTGCTTCTGTGTGTAATTGATATATTAAATGTCGAAATAGAAGTATTTTATCTGCTTCCTGTTTTTTTTATCTCCATTGTTTTGCTGGTTCCATAAAAATATGAACTCCTCTCTTCTGTCTCTGCATTATAATTAGGCTTGGCAGAAATTGATGTTTTTCTCTAATTTCAACAGGTTTTTGGGGATTTTAAAAAAAATACAAAAACCTCAGCCATAACAGCATGTCTGAGTTCACCCAGACTCGCATATGTGGATAAAAACAGCAGTGTAAATGTTCATCAGACTGGAACCCTGTTTCTGAGATTCCCCTCCCACCACCCCTCTCCAGGTTTCAAAGCCCAGGCTCCAACCCAAACAGGAATGTCTAAGCTGCTGTTTCTAGCCCTATAGCATGGGCCCAAGTCATGGACGTGGGCTTTGAGACTTGCTGCTGCAAGACTCTTTTGCAGCGTAGATGTATCCTGAAGTTTAACAGCTGCTGGGAATTAAGCACGGATAAGGTTTGGGGTAGGGGAATACAGGGGACTCCCTGTATGGCTGAAGGGACCGATGATGCAAGGTGCTGGGAAGGCTGTGGGCCTGGAGCTGCAGAGGGTTCTCTGGGCTGGTGACGTCGGATCCGTGCAGGCAAAAGGGGTGAGGAATACTGTCATCCTGGTATGGCACAGCAGGGTTCCCCAGCACTTCCAGTTGGTGAGAGCAGAGCCTGACAGTGAGCTGCAGAGGGCTGGCTGCACTCCTGCTGGCTGTTACTAATCAGTATTATTTCAGTATGTCAGTTGAAATAGTTTACCAATAGCTATCCATGTAAATCCAGTGCTACAGAGCAATCAGGAAATTAACAAGCATTCTTTCCAGTGCCACCTGAAGAGTGATGAAATACAGTAAACCCTCGATTTAACGGACCTCGATTTAACGGACTTCGGATGCAACGGACAAAATTTCTGAGCAAGTCTGATGCATCCGAAATCCATTTCTCGGGGGCTGGCTGCCGGCTGCCGCCCGGGTCCCGGCAGCGGGCGGGCTGCGGAGCTGCCGCCCAGACCCTGTGGCGGGCGGGCTGCTGCTCCGACAGCTCGTGTTTTTTTTTTATTATTAAATAACGGACTTTTTGATTTAACGGACACCCCCTCGCCCGAATTAGTCCGTTAAATGGAGGTTTTACTGTACTCTATTTTGTAAACAAGAGAACTATTGCTTTCAGCCGCATGGGGTGGGGGGGAAGGGAACCAAAAGCTTGTCAAATGGAAAAGACAAAATTGATGGAGGAGGGAAAAAATGTTTTCACACTAAGGGACTAGTTCAGGGTCTGCAACCTTTCAGAAATGGTGTGCCGAGTCTTCATTTATTCACTCTAAGTTAAAGTTTTGTACATTTTAAGAAGGTCTCTTTCTATAAGTCTATAATATATGACTAAGCTATTGTTGTATGTAAAGTAAATAAGGCTTTTTAAAATATTCAAGAAGCTTCATTTAAAATTAAATTAAAATGCAGAGCCCCCCAGACCAGTGGCCAGGACCCGGGCAGTGTGAGTGCCACTGAAAATCAGCTTGCGTGCCACAGGTTGCCTACCCCTGGATTAGTGTAATAAGACAACTTAGGGTAAGGTTGAAGTTGGTAATGCTATAGGAATGCTGAAGGACATTGGCTGGTAACTTCATATTTCTGTGTCCTGCACATTTTGTTAGATGAAACTTCATGATGACATCTGTGAGAAACGAACAGCAGCAACCATTGCCACACATGACCTGCAGCTGATGAAAGGACCCCTGCTGTATGATGCTCAGCCACCTAACGAATTAAAGGTAGGATAAATAACCTATTTCCTGTTGCTCTATCAAATTTTGGAGTGGTACAGAAAGGGGAAGATGCTATTTGGCACGCTAAAGAAATGAGAACATTTAAATGGAGGCAGGTGGTTCAAAAAGTGTGCTAAAATTGTACCAGTCCCTATCTAAATCAGGCTCAGAAAATGCCTCACTGTTCAAATATCCTTCAGAATGTGCACATTTATCAGTGTCTGATTTACTAGTGGTTACAGAACCCCTAGCACTAGCTGAATACCTTAAAAATTCAAACAGATAAAGCAGTCCAAAATGTTTCTCCATAAAGAGCAGTTTGATCTTGCATGTTACGCACTTTGCTTAGGGTGACAGAAGTCTTGGTGTTTCCCTATTAACAGTTTCACTGCTGGTCCTCTCGTCTTGTTGAGCTGTTGCCAAGTTAATGTTCAGTTAGGGTATGCCTGGAGTGGTGTGCAGCGTAGCAGGTGTTCATTGATGTGAATGTACCAGGAGTGATTGGCAGCAGTCCATAAGGTAATCAGATGAACCAAAGTCAAGCTCTGTTCACCAGTTCTTTCTCTCTGGCAGTTTTATTGCCACACCTCCAGATAAAGTAATCATTTACAATTCATTAGTATACCAATCTCTTAAGCTAACCTTGATATGAAACTTAAAACCATTTTACTTTAGCATGCTGATCAGGAAACTCCTTTGTGAATTGAGGTTGTAGGAGGAACTCACTAACTTAATTGTTGATCTAATTAGACAGGGAAGTCCTGAGTAGTGTGGATTTTGTGAGCGGTTCTTCATTCTGCGCACAGTCTAATCAGGGCTATGTACTTCATTTCCAGGTCTGTAGTTTATCCAGGGATTGCCCAAGTATGGCTTCTTCTGTGATGCTATAGTTATCCTATTCAATGTATGATAATAGCAAGATGGTTGTGATGGTTAATGGGCTTGTTGCTTTCAAATTAATTAGCTGTTGTGCCAGTCATTTCAAAGGCAGCTGTTAGAAATAAATTAGGTTGCGGGGCTGAATAAATCTGGCAAAATGGATTTTTCTACAGTAACAAGTAGGAGAAAACCATTCTATGTCCTACACTTGAAAAGCTCTCTCAGAATACCATGTATTTTGTTACATGGGCTAAAAGTAATGTTTCTTCTCCAAGGTGGTAGAGTGTCTAGTTAGTGAATCCGCAGGTTCTCACCAGAGTTTGGATGTAAAACTAAGCTCTGGGTGCTCCTGCGATAACTCATCTGTAATGAGCCATTTTAAACAATAACACTGCATGCTTAGAGTAGAAGTCAGTCTGGTCCACATCAATTTGTGTTCCAGCAGAGATGCACGCTCCAATGTTCAGGTTCATTTGCAGTGCTAAAAACTAGATTGTCTCTCTCTCTTCAATTCTTGATTCCTTCTTACTAATCATAGGCAAGCTAGCCTCCTGATAGGAAACGCAGGTAAATGTTGGAAAGAAGCTTATGTAAAACATCCAAGTTTAATATTGAGTCATATTCTATCAGAAATACAGTAGACTCTCGATTATGCAGGATGATAGGGAAAAAAATAATTCTGGTTAATAAAATCCTGGAGGGTGGGAGTGTTGGTTCACTGGCTGCCCTGCGCCCTGGTAGGGATTTTGTGTGTGTGTGCTTGGGGTGGCAGCAAAGCCAGAGCCGGCCCTGCGAGTTGCGCATATTTTTTTTGATGTCCTGGTTAATCCAATCCTGGATAATAGAGAGTCTACTGTAGCTGAACTCTTTGAACACGCAATATTGTCAGTGTTTGTGCATCTCTTGTTATCGCTAGTAGGCAGTGTGTTGGCATGAAGAGAAGAGTATGTCTCTTAAATCATCACATCTGCACAGTAGGAGCCAGAAGAAATTTTCAATGGCACTAAAGCTTGTTTAATTCTAGATGCTCTGGTTGCAAAGCGGGGGGAGTTTAAGGTTCAGGAGCTATAAAGTCCTGAAACATGGTCCATGACCTCACTTTGGCTGGCTAGATCTCTTAGATGCAGACTGCCTTGGTTTTCATCAATAATGCAATCATCAAGGCATTTCTGTTCATTTCTCAAGCTCCATAGGAGTGCAGGCAAATGGTAGTAGTTAATGCATTTTGTCTAAAATGTTTAATCATGTACAGATGAGGCTCAGGCCTCCGACATTTGCCCTCTTAGGGACTGAGTCCATTTGAAGCTAGAAATTACTTGGCACATGTCCAGCACTTGTCTCTTGCTACAAAGGAACTGACAGGCTGTAGTAAACTTACCTACCTGTTGCCCAAGGCAAAAACACTTTTAACTACCGGTATACTTCCTGATGAAATGTTACTAATCTTTAGTTCTTTGTTTACTTTAAATTTTCCAGATGGCAAAGTATCTCTGATTTAAACCATGCAGCCCACAGAGTAATGCCTGATCAAACAGCTTTCTGAAAACTCACTCCACGGAATAGAACTCCTAGCAAACAATACCTGCCAGCAGTAGAATCCAGGAACCAGTCTTTCATATATACAATTGGAATTAGAAAAAATGTTGCAGGTGTGGCCTTTGACCGAGAGATCAGAAATAAATCCTGAAGTTCATGTTCACCACCTGAGGCTGAAAAATTGCCTCTTGTGGCCTTAATTGCAGGTGCAAATACTAGAATGGGGACATCCAACTACCTGACTATTTATTTTTTTCTTCTAAAATAGTCCAAAGCACTGGAAAGTCTGTGGGCGAACCATGGTTCTAAGATACGTATCTCAGGTCAAGCTCTTTATTCTTGAATGTCTCCGATTTACTCAATTCTAAAATAAACATGATGTTCAAAACTCGAGAACATACCATAATTAATAGGAATGTCCCTTTGGTGTGGTAAAACAAACAAGAGTTCTGGCAGGGAGTTTAAACATGCCTGAGTATCTAGGATTTTTTAAAGAGTGAAATATCACAAATGTTTCATAAAATCCCCTGTTGTCTATGTTCCAAGTAGCATACTGAAATAGAAAAATTAGTTATGAGGAGCTTTCAGTTAAATATTATAATCTCCCCATTTTTTATCCCGTTAGTTCTTATGAGCTAGTTGAGATAGTCCTGATGTCAATGAATGACTCTTAGCCTTTAAGTATTTGCTTTCTCTCTGATACAGATAATGCCACTGGGTCGGAAGGAGATAAAGGCAAAGGATCTTGTCCGTCAGTTGCAATTAGAAGCTGAGGAACAAAGAAAACAGAAGAAACGTCAGAATGTTTCTGGACTTCACAAGTCAGTGTATTCTTGCACGTCTCTTTTCAAATTGATCAGACACTTTTTGGCCAATTTAAGATCACGTGAAAAGCAACCGTATTATAACTGCAAAAAGCATCAGATTTGCCCTTTGTGCTTAGTTATGAAAGGCAACATCTAATGGTAACAGGTGTTATACAGATAAAACTACACAGGATCTTTTCAGGGGACAAGACAAGAATGTCACGTTTATTATAACACAATTTGATTTATAACCAATAGCTAATATCTAATACCTATGTGTGTACACACACACACACACACACAGTCCGTGGCTTGGGTTCGCAGCTTGGGATCGTAGCTTGTGGAGTCTAACTGGCCAAGAGAGCCCGGCACAAGGAGGGGCTGGGTCTCTGTCAGGTGCTGCCTTTGGGATCTGTGTGATTGATTACCCGTCAATTGCAGACATGACTTTCAGCCTCGGACCTGGCTTTGATGTTCCTTCAATTGGACCTTTGTTCTTTTCTCTTTAGGGTGGACTTCTCTTACTTTGTTAGGGCTATTAGCTGCATCTTCAGCCCTTGGTGTTCACACTTTTTCATCAGGACGGGCTGGAGGTTGATTCCATCATCCATGCATACCTCATTCACACATCTAAACTAATCAGATTACATCAGGGTTTTGCAGAAGGACTTTTACAGCAAGGTTTACAAAATGGAATGAGCATTTTAAAATGGAGTTGAAGACAAGTTAAAATGGAGTTTGAGTTACAATCTGGACAAATGTAAGAAATGGCAGATGGTGAACAATTTACAAACAATTTCATTTATCAGTTCTACACAGGTTGCACGTGCACACCACATGAGCTGAAAATCTAAAGGGGGGGAGGGGGAACATTTACAAATGCCAATACCAAGTAAAATGTGGTTATTGAGGGATGTGTTGTGCCTCCGATTATACCAAAAGTTAATTTGGAAGTCGTCACCATTACTACAGTATAAATTGTGCCTAAAGACAGTGGATGTTTGAGTGGAAGGAAAGTGGAGGGGAGCTGAATATAAATGTAAGCAAACTTATTGTGCTTATGTGAAATGTCCAAAATTCTGTCAATGGAACAGCTTGTAAGGAGCTGAAACCTGTAAGTGACTATACATCTATTTGACGGAAAGTGACACTTCACCCTTCCCATTCCGTTCATATTGGGATCATCTCCATCATGCATGCCTGTTTTGGGGAAACTGACCAGGTAAACCAAGTGGGGATTGCATATTTCTGTAAGTGGGGGAGACAGGTAATGAGACTTAAATTTAAGCATATGAATTCATAGCATCAGTAAAACAAGCTCTAAAATATGACTGTAGTTTGAGCACTGGGCACAGTAAAAGCATTAAGAATGTGTTTGCTCACTTTGGCAATCAGAATATTACTTTAACTTAAAAGTGTTTCATGATATTGCTTCATTACTCACATTTAGTTCAGGTTCTGCAGTTGTTGATGTCATGATGCTGTAGTTATGTTTTTCTGTGTGTTGGATCAGAAGCACACAACTTCCATTTCCCCACTCTTCTAACTCTTATTTATTGTTTCCTGATTGTTCCCTTTCCATTATCTTCACATATTTTTCCTTCACAGGTACCTTCAATTACTGGATGGGAAAGAAAACTATCCTTGTCTAGTAGATGCTGAGGGTGTTGTGATTTCTTTCCCACCAATCACTAACAGTGAGAGAACAAAGGTACAAAAGTTTCAATCCATTTATATCTACACTAGGGGGGTTGGACCTAACATTTGCAGCTTCAGCTACACGAATAGTGTAGCTGAAGTCGAAGTATCTTAAGTCAACTTACCTGGTCATCCTCACAGTGGTGAGTCGACCGCTGCCGCTCCCCCATCGACTCTGCTTCCTCCTCTTGCTGAGATGGAGTTCCGGAGTCAATGGGGAGCGCTTTCAGGGATTGATTTATCATATCTAGATGAGATGCGATAAATCGATCCCCGATACATCAAACACTACCCGCCTATCCGGGTTAGTTAGGAGGAGCAGGACCTGACCATCCCTCCCCCCGGCTTCCCATTCGACTATGTGGCTACCGTGAGCTAGGGATGTACATTCCCATGATGGTGTCTAGCTGTTCGCAAACGAGCATGAGTATACAGAACAGTGTAGCCATCAGACTACAGGTAATGGCAGCAGAGCATGACTAAGCCATGCTGCTTATGTACCACTCTGCAACCAGTAAGTATGTACTCAGCATGGCTGAGCTGGGCTGCCACTATCACCACCCATGCTGTAGTGGATGGACTGCTATGTACACAGCTAGTACGAGTGTGTGCTCGCAAACAAGGGCATCACGCCCTTAGCTCATAGTGCAGACGTAGTCTTTGACGAATCCTGGCCACCCGATTATGGATGGCAACCCACAGGCTGAGAAACCATGCTCTGTAGTAAGCCATTCCAAAGATAGGACGTTTTGGCCTGAGACAGCTGGTTACTGAGCTGCCCAGATAAGTGATACACTTCTTCCTTCATGAAGTTAGCAGGATTCACCTGTAGTCACTGGTGCACTTGGATGTTTCTCAAATCATAGCTGAAATATTCTTTGGAAAACAAATGCACCAATGTGATGATGGAGCTGTGCACACTCGGTTCTGTTTCATTGTATTACAATTCAGCCTTCCCTTTTCTGATGTGGGATATTTTTTAGATTAGAAAAACCACCTGTGATCTATTTCTGGAAGTGACGAGCGGCACTAGCCTCCAGATATGCAAAGATGTCATGGACACCCTCATTCTAGTAAGTATTCCAGTAAGCTAACTCTGTATCTTGTTCTTTGTGTGTGCCCCTGAATAAGAACCAAGTTGGAATAGAGAGGTACATGGAGTGTAATTTTTCCCTTTGTTTATAATTGTCTTTATTTCATGTTACTTTGAACATTGTTGGTAACTTTACGGTGTGTGACTATGCCACTTCTTAACCAGGAAGTGTCAGTGGACTTCAGATGCATTACTGCCTATTAGATATGCACACCTCTGTATAGATTCATAGGCTCCAAGGCTAGAAGGAGCCACTGTGATCATCTAGTCTGACCTCCTGTATGACACAGCCCCCCTCCCCCCCCAATAATCCAATCTTTAAAAAAAATCCAAATCTTGATTTTAAAATGGTCAGTGATGGAGAATCTACCACAACCCTTGGTAAGATGTTCCATTGGATAGTTACTCTCGCTGTTAAAAATTTGCATTTTATTTCCAATCTGAATGTGACTAGCTTCAACTTCCAGCCATTGGATCATATTACCCCTTTTTTCTGCTAGGTTAAGAGCGTATTATTAAATATTTGTTCCCATTTCGGTACTTAGACTGTAATTAGCTCACCCCGTAACCATCTCTTTGTTAAGCTAAATAGATTGATGTCTTTGAGTCGGTCAGTATAAGACCTGTTTTCTGATCCTTTAATTGTTCTTGTGGCCCTTCTCTGATCCCTCACTAGGACTAGACACTGTATTCCTGCAGTTGTCGCACCACTGCCAAGTAGAGAAGTAAAATAACCTCTTTACTCTTACTCGAGATTCCCTTCTTTATGCATTCCAGGATCGCATTAGCTCTTTTAGTCACAGAATTACACTGGGAGCTCATGTTCAGTTGATTATCCGCCGTGACGCTCAAATCTTTTTCGAGTCACTTCTTTAGAGAATATAGTTTCACATTCTACATGTTTGGCCTACATCGATGTTCTAGATGAATACATTTACAGTTAGCTCTGTCAAAATATATCGTGTTGCTGGTGCCCCATGTAGCAAGCAATCCAGATCACTTTAAAACGGTGACCCATCCTCCTCTTAGCTTACCACAGCCTCAAATTTTGTGTTCTCTGCTAATGTTATCAGTGATGATTTTATAGTTTATTCCGGGTTACCCTCCTGGAAACAGACCCACTCAATGATGATTTCCTGTTTACAGTTACATTTTGAGACTGATCAGTTAGCCTTGTTTTTAATCCATTTAATCCATCCAATTTTATATCATTCTAATTTTTTAATCAAAATGTCATGTGGTACCACGTCAGACGCCTTACAGAAGTCTAATTATATTACATCAACATATTACCTTTATCAACCACACTTGTAATCTTATCCAAAACAATGTGAAGTTAGGCTGACAAGATCTATCTTCCATTTGTGGGCAAAAATCACTTTTATTAGTTCTCACAGACAATACAGCACTGATGTTCTACATGAACAGACAAAGATGGACCGGGTTGACTCTTCTGTGCAAAGAAGCAATACAGCTTTGGGAGTTTTGCATTGCCAACACAAATCACTTCAAAGCCTCCCACCATCCAGGTGGCAGATGAGAGGTGAATGATCTGCTCAATCACAAATGGTCTCTCCGGCCAGATCTCGTCAGCCTCATTTTTCAAGACTGGGGGTTTCCACACTTAGACCTCTTTGCAACTAGTCACAACAAAGTGTCATCAGTTCTGTTCATGGGCAAGTCCCGCAAGTCTGATTGGACGCTTTCCTCCTGCCCTGGAAAGACAACCGCGTGTATCTGTACCCCCTAGTTCCGCCCCTCCTACACTTCATTAACTATCATTAGCATGTTCTGAAATCCAAGTTCAATGACACTTGGATAGTTGATACAGGGCAGGAATGGGGACAATTTAAAATATGTTGAAAGCAGAGTCCTTAATAGTGACACTGGAGCAGGTTCTTTTTGTTTCGAATCGAAGTGCTGGGATACAAAGCCTGATTTGTAGACCATCTTGCGTAGAATTTGGGGGCAAGGATAGCAGGCGGAAATAAGGAGGATTTCGGATAGAATTCACTAACCAATATATTGAGCTGTAGGTTTCTTTTTAAAAAATGCTGAAATGATTACTGAAGGTTTCCATTTGATATCCGTCCCTCGGTAGTACGTAAAGCTCAGGCCTGCTTACTGGAAACTCTTTAAGCAATTCACAGCCCATACACTGCATTCACCATGAACATTGAAATCTCTGATTCCTTTTTCTTTCCTAATCAGAAAATGGCAGAACTCAACAAATTCACTTTAGAGAATAAGGAGGAAGAATCCTTGTCTGATGCTGAATCGGATGTGACTTCTGAACCAGTGAATTCAAATCCCAGCCAAAATGCAGAGCAAGAGAATTCTCCATTAACGGTGGCGCAGGTTCGCGTTGTGGACATGGATGGGAACTTAAAAGTACTGTATCCATCCAAAACTGACCTAATACTGGTCTCATCTCTTTTAACTGTAGTTCGTTGACCGCCATCGAGGTTCTTGTAAAATGCTTTGAATTTGATTTTGAATTTTTTTGCCTATTTTACAAACACAGGTAAATACAAATGGTAAAATTAAATTATTTAGACCCCTCTGTCTTTAAGAAAACATGTAAAGTGTCCTCCATTTGGATGAATTACTCTGATTTGATCCTACTATGGCAAGGAATACTACATTCTTTCCTGTCTCAGTAATAAAATCCCAGCGTTATAACTAGTTAGAAATGTGAATCAGTCTTTAAATGATAAACTTGAGAGCTACGTATTTCACATATTTTGTGCTCAGAATCATTCTTATCCCATCTAGTTTTAATATATAGATATGATGACCTTGGAAGTTAAACACTGTTCTAAAAAGCTTTGAAGCAAAATACCAGTTTATGAAATTGATTTTTGGGAATGGGCAATCTTTTATAAGCGTGTTTTTTATTTTGTTCATGTGAATTAACAGAGAATGAGTAAATTAATAGATAATATAAAAACTGACCAACAAGGATATATCCCATCTACTGGTACTAAAGACATTATGCAAAAACTGTGCAGCAGCTGTGGACTATACCATAAAAAAATGAGAAGAGTTAAAGCTAATGCTGATTATTATCATTTGAGTCTTATTTTTCTTGGTGCAACTCTGCTTTGTAATGTGTTTATATGGGACTAAACCTGAACCACGGCAAAGCCTGTAACCTCTTGTGGTTTTTTAAACTCTTCAGTCTAACTGCAGCCAAACATTTTTAAAAATTTCAGCAATGAACCTTTCATATGATAGTTTCTCCAACATATTGCTAGAGATGTGATGCTGCTTCTCTTGCTCACCAAAGCACCAGCAAGACACTTCAGGAGGTGTGTGTCTGTCATGCTGCATCTTGAAGCTATAATCCATTCACATTGAAGTATCAGTCACTGTTGAACCTTCCCATAACCATTACATTAGCTGCCTCTTGAGTTTGCTCAGAATTTATACAACACTCCTGCGTTTAATGCTTTTGCAAACAATAGACCTCAATGTTCCCCCTTGTGCTGTGCCCCACTCAACTCTCCCTTAACCCACAGTACAGAGTGAGCTGCTGCCCAAGGATGACTCACCTTCTGGAATGTCTCATTAGCACACTCAGTATCAATGGAATGCATGGGGTGAAATAATGAAAAGCTTTTTTTGAAGTATTCAGGTAACTTGAGAAATTAACAAATTCCTTACAGTCTTTGCGTATGGGGTGGTCTTACATTCCAGCTACTAACTTGGTAACTGCACATGCTCATGGTGCCTGGCCTCCAGTAAGCCAGCCTCTAGTTAAATAAGGGTTTCTACATTGTTTTGAAAGCAGGTTCAACTTGCCTTCAGTTTTCTTAGAAGTTTTTTTTCTTTACCTGTATACGCCCCATGAAAATACAATAGAGGCTTCACAAAGAAGTGGTCTGCGTCATCTGAAATAGCTTTGAATGTTCCTGCTAGAGCATGAAGGAACTCCTGTACTGTGCTATTAAATACTTCATAGGCTCAGGCGGTACTTTACAAAACTGCTTATTTTCAATAGCGTTTTCTCCATTACTAGTTCTTGAGCATGTAGTGCAGGTACCTCCGTACTCTGTGCAATCACAGTCCAATACAAGAGAAGAGCCGTACTACTAAAACCCCTTTCTCTCCATTAAGGCTAGTGCTAGACTGGCTATCTGTATTGAAGGAGCTAGTGTGTCATACTCAAGCTCTACTATAAACCATCTCATTCTTAAGGAAACACTTTCTACAATTCACAAATGCTCATTTCCATGGGTGCAAGTATTGCTGAAGGAGGGGAAAGAGATGTGCACACAGGCGCGTTCCGTAGAAGCCTTTGCCTTATTGTAGAAGCACCTGTCCTAGAGCCCTGCATGTCTACAGCTATCTGTGCCCCCTTTTCGCACATCGCAGATGGCTGTGGATCCAAATTTTATTTCTAAAGCCCTGAAAATGTGTGGTGGCTACCCATGGTAAATCCGTGAATGTGGATCTCCATGGGTCATTTTTGCAGATTGTGGATTGCGTGCAGATACAAATTTTGTATCCATGCAGGGCTCGAACCTCCACCCTCCAGACACTGTTGCCATGGCTGGGCAACTGCCTAGTTTAATAGGGAATGGGGTATATCGTGTTTTTCTGTAGAAGATAATTTGGTTCCACCCACCCCATCTCACCCCCCACCTCACAAAATACCATCTTCTAAAACAGGAAAGGCAGGGCATGAAAACTTCCATAAATTGATCATGCACTTTACTGCTGCTCAGAGCCCTTTTCCTTCCTAAACCGAATGACGATGACAGAGCCAGTGCGCTTTGACTTACCCCTCTTTCCTCTCTCCCTTGCTTGTACTGGGAGTCAGGCTGAGCCTGGCAGATGCTCTCCGTGCCTGCTCCTGGGTAATGAAAGAGGGTCCAAGGCTCAAACAATGTGTTTACTTTCATAACTGACGACACTATGAATGGCCAAACCTGGTGGAGTCTGGGCACACCCCTGGCACAAACGAAGCACCACTGCAGGGGTATGTTGCTGCTTTTCAGGTCACTTATAAAGTGAGCCAGGATTCCTGCTGTTTGTTTTCTGTGCCCTGGGGGCTGACCCTTGTGGTCTCTCACAGCCTGGGCTAGCGGCAGGGGTGGTTTTCTTTAAGACTGTGGCAGATACACCCTCAGGCCTAGTGGCTGAATGAAGGAGTAGAGCACATGGGCACAGGAGCTAGGGGCATGGCTGGTGTTGCAGCACCCCTGGGTGCGCTGTGAAAAGTTGGCTGGTGCTGTCACAATGAACCCAGCATTTCACAATCACTGAGACTCCCGGAGCCGTGGTGTAAGCGGGAATTGTGCTTTTTCACTTTGCTTTTGAACTCTCAGCATGCCCCACTATATACTCATCCTCCCAATCCCTCCCCATGCAGCTAGGATTGGCTCCACCACAGGACTGTCCTGACAGGTTGGCCCAGGAGCGGAGGAGGAAGGTCCCTCCTGAGCAATGGGGATCCCAGAGCCAGCTGGGGCTCATGCCCTATGGAAGAGCCTCTCCCCTGCAAGATGAGGGAACAGCCGGCCGGAGGAGGGGCCCCGGGCATGCGGGGGTTGAGTCAGTGGAGCCTTGGCAGAAGGAAGAGCATGGGCACTGCCTGCACCTGCCGGCCAGGGAGGGAGCCAGGCAGTGGTGAGCAGGGCTGTCCCAGGAGAGCCGGATCTGCCCGTCCCCCAGCTGGACCCCAACAGCATGTGGCACATCTGGGACTGGCTCCTGCAGGTCACCCAGAGCCACTTTGCCCTGGGGAGCCCCACACCGGAGCAGAACACCACCATGCCAAGGGTGCACTGGTGCAGGAGCTTTGCCGGGAATCAACTACATACCCAGTGCTAAAATACTCCAGCCCAGTGCACTGGGAGCTTAGATGCTCCCCAGACCCATGCTCAGGACAGTGAGCGTGACCAGCCTGCAGATTCCCCATGCCAAGGCACTAGCAACATTGTGGTGCTGATTAAATACATTATCCAATCAGGGAATAGAATCAGCACCATGTGACTAATGTGAGTACCCCTGCCCAGTGAAAGTTTGCAAACAGCTTCCTAACCTGTTCAATAATGTACAGTCCCACAATTCACAGGTATTTTCAAAGATGAAATGTACCAAATTTCCCCATGTCTTTGCAGATCATTCACAAAGAGAAGCCGAGGCAGACTCTGTTATCAGTTATTTTATTACAACTCTCCGCTCTAACTGGAGGATTTGGGAGGGATAAAAATGATCTGTGTGGGGTGTAAATCAGCATTGCATTGTTCAGGTCAGTAAAGTTACTGTACCCCAGGAGGAGGTGGCCCAACGTATACACCATGAAATACATCACATAATATTGGAGTGGGCTCCAGAAATGGGACCAACATTGGTGTACTAGAAATATGCACCTAGATGGAAATGTTTTGCTGTAAGTGGAAATCAAGGTTGATTTATTGACAGCAGGACAGTGAGGCATTACCAAGAATAGGCCTCTCACACAACCATAGCCAGTGATATTAGCAACATTTACTTAATGGTGCACAGTTGGGAGTCCTTATTTTTTTTACTTTTTATTTAAATCGGTGTTTGAAATGTAGGAGACACGTTTCCTAAAAGGTTACGGCAAGTTTCTGGACCAAGAAAACAGGATGACAAGTGTCCCTTTAAAACAAACAAGAACTACAAGCCTGAGTGTTCAGAAGCTGTGGTGGAAGTGGGATGACAATATCAGAGGCCAGTTTGGCCAAACTGCTGACTCAGACTTGTAAGCAATAAAGCTCCCGAGCAGTACGTCTTGTTCCTTGGGAATGTGCCACTTTAATATTGGGGGAAAGGACTAAATATGTAATAGACCAGTTATCAAGATACAGCCGCAAGGAAGGTGTTAAGATTGCTTCAGAACCTTGGCCTGTGATATTCCCTCCTCTGCAAATTGTGTCAGCCTCTCGCAACGTGCCAGAAACTGGCACAAGTTACATCAGTGAAACCCATGTGTGCGATGTGATACCTGTAGTTCACAATTGCTTCCACACAGCCTTACTGTCAGGAATGAGATACAACAGGGGTCAGCACATAAATACCTTAGCTAGATACTGGAGTGGAATGACTCTGGGTTTATGTAGGCTCAATTTGGCACACCTCAGTTCTCTTCCCGATGATCTCCAACACCACAGATTTGGCGCGCTCTCATACAGTGTTTTAAATGCAATCACTCTGATCACTTTTTTTCTCTAGATTGCTTGGTTCAAGTCTCAGCCAGGTCAACACCAACCAAAGCTACCACAATGTGGTAACCTGTGTGAAATCAAGTGGGCGGGTCTGAGCTCAGTTCCTGGAGGGACAGGTGATCACATCACAAAACTACCATTACATCCAGCACCAATTAGGGTTCTTGTTTGTGGGCTGTTGGAGGGAGCACTGGATTGACGGGGAGGCTGAACTCTCTGCTCACCTAGAAGTACCCCTGATTGATGGGTGTCGGTTGAGCAGTGTGGGGAAGTTGGCACTGCTGCTGTCTGTGCTCAGAGGACACCAGGCTCCTGTTCCTTCATGATAGCGCTTTGGACAAGCACTGACTCAGGATCACAGTAACTGTGTCAGTGCATCTGGAAAGAGACAGCTCCTGTCTAGCAGCACCCCATTTTAAGACAAACCAGGAAACCAGCATTAACTCAGGTTAGTAAAAGCTACTGCCAGAAGAGAAATCTCAGGTTTTGTATATTCTTTCTGCTTTGTTGCTTTCTGCTGGCTGGCAGGTTTAATTGTGCTTGTTTCTTTCATTCTGGTCAGCTGATCAGGTCAGGAATGTATTTTGCTCATGAGATAGCTGGTGAAAAGAGCCAAGATCTGGCCTCTCCTGAAATGTTAAGCAATACCATTGTAAACAGGAGAAGAGCAACACTGCTAGGTTCGACCTACCCCACAGGTATTTATCCTCACTGGCGTGAGTGCCAGACAGCCCAGCTGGGATAAATCATTCTCTGAAAAGCAGTCTTGAGGCATGAGCTCAAATCTTTCTGCCTTGAGTGTGGTCGGGTTGGAATCTGGATCCCACCCAGACTCTTTTTAGGGACAGCCCTTGACCTTCAATTAGTTGAACCCCAAATACATAATGTACAGTCCCAGGGAGCTCCAAGAATAGATTTCCCTGACATTTCCTATCCAAGCTGCAGTCATGGAAATGAGTCTAAGACAGCAAGATACAGTGGTCTCCCCTGTATCTGCCTTTCCATTGAGACATGCATTCCAGCAGTGATCAGAGACCGGGGCAGCCTGCTGGCTTTAAATCTGCTTTTTATTGCTTAAAATAATTTGACTGTTGCAGAAATAGGCAGCGCTTTGCATGCCTGCTGGACAGTTTGAAAATCCTATAAAACAGGCTGTGGGAGAGCCCTGGCCTAGAAGAGCTTTCTGAAGGAAACATTAACATGATTACAAACAGCAACAGGTACCTTTGGAGGGGGAAGCCAGTGAGGTTATGATTAAAGTAAAGGTTCCCATCACACTGGTTTATAATGAACCCAACTACACTGGGAGCTGGCATGCAGCCTTCCTGAAGAGTTAGTAGAGGGGTTGTGTGCAAAAGCCTTTAATCTTCCTGGCTGACGTGACTGATGGAGCATAAAGAAGTTTCAAAGGTTGGGTCAGCAAGTCCTGTGAATCCAGGCACTGCGCTCACAGCCTCTAGTAAAGTGGGGGGTAGAAACAAGGACTTGGAAAAAGAAAGATCCCAAATGTAAGGGAGAGGGAGCAGCCTCGGGCTCCTGGAAAAGTCAGTCAAATAGAAGCGTGTGTGTTCACCCAGTGATCAACAAAGGGTGACTGCTAAGGAATTTTGATTGAAGTCTCCTGTGTGTGCAGTCAGGTGCACAAATGGGGGCTGGGTGCCCAGTGACAGGTTTGCTCACACAACTACCCATTACGTGCCCACAAAACGGAGGTGTTTTCACATGCATACAGATGTGCCAGGAGAGATGCAGATGCCATTAAGAAGCTCATAGAAAACATGCCCATGCAAAACTGGTACCCAGATGCCCTGCTACTGGGTGTGTCCTAAGGGGTAGGGATGGAAACCGGGAGCTGTTCTCATTGCAATGCAGTACAGAGCATTTTGGCAGCAGTGCCAGGGTTTGGAAACAGCACATTTTGCTGATTCATGAGGGGGAGCACATCCCTTTCTAGTTCCTCCTTTGCTTTTGTTGAGCCTTCAGCTGCGATTGTACAGTCAGTCCTCTCCTAGGCAGAAAGAACGCTGCAGCCAGCACCGGCTTTGTGTGCCTCCCTAATCCTGATGCTGCTGGTTCCCTTTGTGTGCTCCTGTGCACTTAGTGAAGATTCCTGCCGCTTGCCTGCCGGCTTGCTGACTTGCCTGACTGGGGATGGGAACTGGACAGGGAGGTTTGGGATTTACCTCACCAGAGAAATCCGGGCCTGGGATCCTGCCAGTGAATTTCACTGTTTCTTCTACTTGCACTTGTGCACATAGTAACCTGTCACGTAGCCAATGACAAAAACTGTCCAGAAGAGGATGTTTCCTCCGATCACTTTCACTGCAATGCCGATTTTCCCAGTGCACAGCTTAGTGTAGATTCTGGGGAGATAAGCGTGGATAAAGAATAGCTGTAGTCAGCTGACGACCTGGCTGCATTAACAGGCTATGCAGAGCTGACTTGGTTTGCTATTTGTCTGGGAGGCCTGCTGTTGAACTCCAGGTTGGTACCGGAAGTGGTGCTGGTGATTGAGTAGTTGGTACCCAGTCACTAGTGATCAGCTGCCACCTCTTGGATGAAATATAAACCCCGGGGGGGGGGGGGGGGGAGCCTGCAGGGAGCCTCCCTGTCTCAGGAGAAACACCTTGGGAAGAGGGACGGGTTCTGGACAGCTATTCCTCTTGTGCGAGTCTACACCTGTCAGACAGACGAGCCACAGGGGGGGGTCTCACCTTTTACTTCCCGACTCCTCGGCTGTGGATGTGTTCACACTGACTTCATCACGACTACTGTCGTTCCACCTGCTGTACTGAACACCTGTGTCTTGAGGCTGCATCCTTCCAAGGAAAAGGTTGAAGAAAAAGACTAGGAAAGAGGCAAAGGCAGATTCAAGTTAAGCTGATGCCTTGACAAGAGGAAACAATGCATTTTCCTAACTTTTGTTTGTTCTCCTTTGCTCCTTATGAAAGTGACAATTACAGTCAATGATGTGACACCAGGCATGACCGCGTGGGGTTACACTCTCTCTTACTGACCCCGGATCAATAGCTGTCAGGACTAATGAGAACTAGAGGCATGAAGAAGAGGCAGCTATAGGTACCAATTACTATCAGGATTTAAACGGAACCCCCCTGAAGAGTCTGACAGGACTCTGAATGGGAACTTTGATCAAGCCTAAAAAAAATGGGTGGGTGACCGTGAAACCACTCCTGAGATTCCATCTCTAGATCCAAAGACATCAGTCAATGGGGCTGATGATAAGATTTGATGTGTAAACACCGGTTCACTGGGAACTAGACTGAGCCTATCAAATAAACCTACAATCTGGAGTGACCGGCTCCGCCGAGATATCCAATCTTTTATATGCATCTGACTCAGGGCCAGATTCCAAACACCCACAAATCTTTGGAAGCCTTAAGAGCCCTCTCCCTGCAGAGTAAGAACTGCCTAGCTGCTGTCCTCCGCCCCCCGAGGTGTCTGCACGTCAGTAAGGAGATGTCTGCATGTCCCATGGGTTTGGGGATTCTCATGGTGATAGGTCTCCCTACAGAAATGTAAACTTTTATTTTATGAAGCCTACCTACAATTCTCACCAAGGCTGAGCTATCTAAAGTTACTCCTTTCAGTGCAGCTTGTCTATCGGTTTCTCATGTCATAAGCTCTTCCAGACTGGCAGTACCAGATATCTGTGTCTTGTAGATGGGGCAGGACTGGGAAAAATCGGGGCAGGACTGGGAGGGATTATGCTTCCTGGGGGCGTATTTTCAATTTGCCCTTTTAACTGTGATTATTTCCACTTGGATCCTGGCCTATGTTTTGTAAATAGGGGACTTTACGTTCTTGGCATTGCTGACATAACAATGTCCCTGATTAAAGTCTAAATTCTAAGCCTGCCAGTGCCAGCAATCGGCCTGGAGATTGCTAGCATACCGTGTTAGAGATTAGACCCAGCAGCTCTCTTCAGAGCTCTAGCTCTGCAATCCAAATGCCTCTTTGTGCAGATCCCCGGGGCGTATTGCAGGTTTTTAGAAACATTCACTATTCCCTCCAACCTGGCATGAGCCCGGCATCTTGTGAGGGATTTCTTGAAACATTTCCCATTTTTAAAGCTGCCCCCTTTTGACCAGTGTGGTGCCAGATCAGATTGGGGCAAAGGTGGCTTCAATCCACTTCAGCATTTGTCCAATCCCGGGGCTGCCGGAAAATGTTTAGAGCAGCCCGTAGGCTGTTCTAACTTGCACCCATCTCCGGAGGCCACACAGGACTATCCCGGACTATCAGTTGGACACAATAGTGTCCTGGCCAAACCTTTGCTGGGTCATATGGCTGCTTTGTGCGGGCGGAGCAGCACTCTACAGCTGCAGCCCAGCCGGGAACCTGGCCCCGTTTTTCAATCCAATTGTTTGTTTGTTTTTCACTAATAAGAGCCAGACTGTCCGTGTCCAGGGGTGGCACAAGGATCCTACTCCCCTTTAAAGTCCCAGGGAAGGACCCAGCACAAGGGCAATCCTTGCACGTTGGGATGTTGAGGAGCTGCTCCTTTCTGTGCCTCCCTAGCTGCCTCTATCCGATCCCCAGATCCAAAGGTCTCAGGCCCTCTCCAAATAACATAGTGACCAGCTGGCTAGAGCGGACACACTTCTGGCTGAGAGATTTTTAAAATGAAGCCCTATTACCTCTCTTCACTTCCCCAAACCAACCAGGAAAAAGGAGTTTACCCCTGGAACGGGCTTGGTTTTATACTCCTCCTCTCTCCTAACGTCTGCGCAGAGCGGGGCTTTAGCAATTCCACTCCTGAAAAGAGGTTGGAAAAGTTGGGGGGAAAGTCAGAAAAGAAAAGCAAGTTTGCCAGAGACTGTGTTTAAAGCTGCAGCGAGCTCTCACCTGAGGATCCAAGTCCTTCTCTGACTCCGCTCCCAGCTGTTTCTTGGAGGGAAAAAAACCCTTTGCCTTTAGCTCTTTCCTTGCTGGGCTGATTGTGAGCTTTTGAGCCTCAGTGTTTCCTCTGCATGCTGTTGCATTAACCCAAGATTAGAGGAGGAGCGGGGAAGGAGGCGGGGTCCATCAGTTCAGTGCCTTTCAGCACAAAAACAGGTGCCAGCTACAGCCGCCTGACGCCCCACGTTCTGACCTACCCAGCAAAATTGCTGGGGCAGAGCTTCCACAGTTCCCACATGCAAATTCTTTAACCCCACTCTGGCTGGAGCCAAGTGAGGTGCATGCAATGCCTGCCAAAGACTTGATCTGAGGAAGGAGTAGAAGGGATTAGCACCACAAACATTGACCATTGGACCCGGCCAGTCCTTTATTTCAGCATTCTGACCTCAGTGTCATTACAGCATTGAGATTCCAGTGAGAGGAGTGCAAGGCGCTGGGGGAAACCGGACAGCACGCAAGGGAGACTCTTGAATATTCTGAAATCCTGCCTGCATCCCTGACCCACACACCCCTTCCTCCTCCACTCCTCCTGGGCTAGAGCCAGCGCTTCTCAGTCTGTCCTCCACTGATGTGATGTAGTTACTCCAGATTTACATTGGTGTTGTGAGATCAGAATAGGTACACTGCACCAGAGATCTAGTCAGCACCATCAGTCTTCACTTCTGCTTCTCTCTTTAATGGTGCAGATTAGAGAACTGGACCGCTCGGGGGGAGGTTGCTGATGGGATACAGAGTCTTTCACACGGCCACATTGCTTGCTGCAGAGCTGAATGGTCTGTTATTTCCACTGAGGGCTGTCTGGTGCCCTGTCTGAAATGAAGCAGTAGCCCCAGTTCAGTACTGAGTGGGCAGGTGTCAGCATCCCGAAATCACCGTTACAACTGGCAGCTAAATCATCCATCCCAGAAGAGAGGGCACAGCTTGAAGGGGCCTAAGGAATTAACTCCTGTCTTTCCCCAGCGATGGTCCACTCCAGGCTGGAGTGGAGGCCCCATGTCAGGGTTCTATGGGGCTTGCCCATGTTGGACCCTTAGTCCAGCATCTCTCATCCATAGTCAGGTCACAGGGAAATGCCAAAAGGAAGTTGATTCTGTGTTTGGTTGTATTAGAATTGTTAAAACTGAAGAGAACAGCAGTGGCACATCCCTCACTACCCTCTGCAGTGGTGTTTTCCAAGAGACATTCAGCTGTGTGAAGACACCACCTGGAGAAATGCAAAGCTCAGACCGAAGAGGGCAGTGGTAGATGTTAGTCATGGAGATTCTGCCTTGTGCGAAGCTGAAGAGGAAAATGTACTTTAGCCTGGTTGACTTTTGCAATAGACCTCTGGGTGCAAGCATTGTAGAACTCCAGGCTGGGACCTCCACATGGGGATGGATTTCATTTCTAAATAACCATGAGGCAACCATCTGAGCTGCGAACTTATCCTTCTATTCTGTCGCAGAGAGGTTGGCATCCTTCGCCTTCCTAAGGACTCTGGGTTTGAATCTCTTGTCACCCTGTGCCCTTTTACAAACTAGGAGTGAAATGGTACAAAGGAGTGGAGAATCCAGATTTGGCAGTATTTCATCAGCCCTTTACACTGGTGTAGATGAGGTCACAAGGTCCAGGCCCTGGAGAACCAAACCTTTCATTTACTATGACATAAATCAGCCAGAAATCTCTTATAGATGAGGAGGCTGTTTTATGCATTTGCAATAACTTTGTCCAATGGAAAATTTATAAGTGTGGCTCTTGGTTAGGGGTTAAACATGAACATGCAATTTTGATTTGTAACTGGCTTTGGAACTATCTGGACAGCAGGGAATTGACATGATACATGAAAGTCTGCTAGGAAGTAGATATTAGGGGATTTGACGTGTTCTGTTAGTTGGAAGGAATGTGCATGGCAAGGAGGTGATCATCATATTGGTTACAAATTTTGGTCACAAAGGCAGGTTTCTAGCTTGCTGTTATTAATGGCAATAAGGTAGAGTTGAAAAGTGACTGTAAAAATGTCGGAGTGGGGTTCCATGTATGTTACTCAGTTATGCTCACTTTGCAATTCAAAAGATTGTATTTTTCTAATCGCCAACCCTGCAAACTTGATCTTGGGATCTGAAAATCAAGCTGGTTTTCTATGGCTCAAACATGGCCAACAAAAAAGATTTTGCAATTAATAATTCTGCTAAGGGTGCATGAGGCAGAATAGAATCCAGGTCCCCCTCTCAAAGATGTATGAGCTCTACAGAGCTAAAAAGTGCAACCTAATTTTAGCCAGTGACATCAGCAGACAGGACTGAATAAGCACGGGCAGATTAGCTGAGTAAGAAGGTATTATTTTTACTATTGAGAACTACACTTTAAAATGCACAGCTTGGCCCATGTTCCTTATCTTGAACTGATACTTTAATTGCATACCAGAGATAAGAGACTTTAGACCAGGCCTTACTAAGGTGATTACTTCACCACAAGAGGGTTAAAGTCACTAGGCCATGAAGTTTGAAATGGTGACCCAGGAACATTCACCAACTACTTAGTGTTTATTGCAGAGGAAAACTGAACACTAACATTTTAAGGGGCAGATTTTCAGCCCTGAGTCTCCGTCTTGCATGAACCAAACTGCAAGGACAGTTTTTCATCTGAATTATTTGTGCTGGCATTTTAGGCCCTGTAGATGTCTAAGTTCCCAGTTATACCCATAAATCTATTATCCACAACTTGTGTCCACTAAAACAGAGACTAGGCTCAGAATCTGGCCCTAAAACTTCACTGGGAGGTTTAAGTTTGTAAAGACATTTCAGGACTTTGTTGTATTTGATACATGTCTTTGGGTGAAATGAAGGCACTTGGGCTCATGTTCCAGAACACATCCAAGGCATATGGAATAACTTCACACCTATCTGTAACTTTTTACACACTGTAACTATTATAAATAAAATTTCCTGGGCTTGTCTATATGGCAGGTTGCACTGGTTTAACTACAGATGTGGATTTAAACCAGTTTTCAGAACTCCTGTGTGGACACTTATTTCAGAAAAAAAGAGTGGCTTATTCTGGTTCAATTTAAGTCTATACACTTAAATAAAAGCTGGCTTTGCAGCAGTCCAAACTCCAGGGGTGCACAGCAGAATGGGAGGTTGGCCCAGTGGTCTACCATTAAGGTTGGGAAGGGGAAGACTGATTCCTAAAGCACAGATTGCCAGCACTAGTGATGTCTAGCAGTGGTTGGGAACTATCCTGTTGTAGGATATGCTCAGAGATGAGCTGGATGTGATTGCTAGAATCTGGCAAGTTTGGAAGGCCTGCTTGTTTCAGGTCAGAGAAGCTTGGTGATCCAGTGATTATGCCTGCACTATGCATTTAAAAGGAGGACAATGAGCAGCAATGGGATAACCTGGCCAAAGCAGGCGGTGTGCCCCACACAGAGAATAATTTTTCATTTTCTAGCTCCTCTTATCCAAGGACCCCCGAAGCACTTTGCAAACTCACATCAACTCCCACAACTCCTGTGAGAGGCGGAGATTATTCTACACATGGAAAATCTGAGAGAATAAGTGATTTATAGCAAATTGAGCCCTGATTCCAGTTCCAAACTCCAATTATGAGACAACACTGTAGACTAATTAGAGATCAGTTGGCTTAACAGAAGCAGCTGAAGTCCACTTTAATTGTTTAATTTGTCAGTAAAAAAACAAAACACCAGAAAACAAACCAAAATGCAACCAGGAAAGAGCCTCAGGAGAAATCACCTTTCTGACTCAGCTGCAGGAATCAGCTCTCAGCGTACAAGACCCTATTTCACAGGACTCTTTTTGTTGGTCTTAGAATTAGGAGAGATCACATTTGCTGGCTCAGTGCTGAAGAGAGACGGGACCTTCACACCCTTCTGTTTCAGCATCTGATAAAAATCCAGCCGCTCGCTAATTATTCTCTGGAAATCAGACACATTCACAGGAGACCCCAGCATTAGCCATGGAGGTGATGGGATTAAGCTTTCCCTCCTCCCCTCCCCTCTCCACTGGTCCCCAGCTCAGGAGTCCAAGCAGAAGCATCATTCCACACGGAATCACATACCTGCATGGCCTCCAGTGCCTCCTCATCGCTGATTTCCGTTTGGGGGGATTTGGCACCTGCAGCGCTGTATGTGGCCTGAATTATTTTGCTTCGAAATCTTTCAAACTTTGATTTTAAAAAGGAAAAAAAAATGACCTTAGTTTAATTAACCAGGTTTCCTCCAATTAAAGGGGGATACTGTCTGACACAAGCAAAGACCTTCTCTCACTAGAGGGACAACCTGAAGCAACTCCTGCTTTTAAGCTATGCCAACACGAGGGTTGGTATGACAACTGCCATTTCTGGCAGTGTCTCTGAATGTCCCCAGGACACCAGCGAAGGGCAGGACTGAAATTCTGTGAAATTCTGCCCTGGGCTGAGTATGTGCAATTCCAGGTGGCTTCACCAGAAGCCCCACAGGGACACCTAGTGGCAACACGTGTCTCTGAATTAGTAACGTAAGCAAATCTGACTTGCTGTTGGATGGAGTTGCACCTGCTTGCAGCAGGCCTGAATATGGCCCTATAAGAATAAATGGAAATGTCTTCCCATGATGGCTGTTTAGCCTATTGTTGTATTTGAGAGAGGGGGATCCCCAGAAGGGTTGGGAAGCTGAGGGGTAAAATTCAGAAAGAAGTTTGGCGTTGTAAAGATTCTGCTCTGAAACCTCGGGGTGTCTCTTTCTTGGTATCCCATAAGACCCATAACTGAGACAAAGGCCCCTGGCAAGTGCAGGCAAGCCACCAGGGAAAGGTTGGGGAGCAAGTGGACTGTTAACTGCCAGTTCCTCCATTCCTGCTGTTGGAGCTGAGGTGCTAGGGAGCCCCATGCTGTCCACCCAATGCTTGTGTCTAAGGATGGCCCTGACTAAACTGTGGCCTTTGTTCTCGTTAGCTGGAGTCCCTCCCTCAGAGGAAGGCAGAAGGAGGCCACCTTTACCCTGGCACTGATGCACTCCAGAGCGACTTTGGCCTGCTGCTCATCCTGCTTCAAGGCCTCCACTTGGCTCTCCATCTCATGTTGGTCACACAACTGCTTCTGCATGTGATGCCGGGCTACCATAACCTCTGCCTGGAGCTGGTTGATCTTGCTCTGCAAATCATCAATCAGTTTGTTTTGCTCGGCCAGTTTGGATTCTTGTTCCACAGTGTCCTGAGGAGAAGCACAGTTCCAGAGGAATGGAGGAGAAAGCTGCCTAACTCAGACATGTCTCGCTAGAGATTTTGCCCTGCTATTCCAAACCCTCCCAACACTTCCCAGAAGGCAGCAGTAGCAGCGTATGTCAGTGCCCAGTAATGTTACTGGTTTGGAACCCCCCCCCCCTCCCGGTTTACCGACAGTATTTAATAATTATTCTAACTAAGAGTCATTAAAACAAATTTGTTCCCTTCTTCATCAATTCAGGCTCATTAGATAAATTAAACTGAGCGATGAAGTGTATTGAGAAACAACATATACCAGAGCTACCCCATCTCCGATTTTCATGGGACAGACTCCCCTGCAAAACTAAGGAGGCCATGGATGGGTTTAGTGTTGCGAATAACTAGAGTGAAAGACACGGGAGGTCAGTGCAGGATTTGGAGAGCGCAGGAAAGGACCTCAAGGAGCACAAGATGCTCACAAAATGGTTTGGTTTTGTTTAATTTTAAACAGGCCCAGGCCTAGGAGAAGCACAGCAGGGAGGATTAGGGTGTTGGCTGCTGTAACTGAGCACAGGATTTTTCACCAATGAGTCACCTGTCGGAGTTTGTAATTTTCTCTCTCGATTATTCCCATCATTTCTTCAAGCTTCCGTTCTTCTCGAAGGCTGGAAAACTGAGAAAAGGCCCCAGTTAACACATCAGCCCCATTACTACAGGTCACCAAATCATGATTTCCTGACTTGTTACAAAAGAATAAAAACAAGTCTCCCAAAGAAAAATTTCCCAGTTTCCCACACTACACGATGGTGGCCAATGGACTGTGTGGTGCTCTTGGAGATTGTACCTTGGCAGACATGGCCTGTAGTTGATTTCCCCGCTCTCTAAGCTCCTTCTGTAGCATTTCCTTTTCAGACGCAGTCCTCTGTAGCTGTGACTCCTGGAAAGCCAGCTGTCTTTGCAAGGAAGTGATGGCACCTATCCAATCAGAGTAGAGTTCTCAACCAACTGAATCCCTGTTAAAGCCCTCGGGAAACCTCCCCCAGGTGATGAAAAAGGGGCCAGTCCTTTTAGAACATAATCCAAAAGTCATCTGACTGTGGATATAAATTATCTTAGAACTACAGTCACTACAGAAGTACAGTGAGTTACCACTTCAGCTGAATGATACTTTATCGCATCACTGAACTGAAGTGTCCATTTCTTCATACCAGCCAAATTCATCTTGTACACAAATAAAAAGACTTAGAAATGGTCTGATATGCAGAAGCTCTCTGCAGGCTAACGACAGAAGCTGGACACATCACAGAGTAGCAGAGGTGCTGCAAGCTATACACGGCTGCTCCTCTTTGTTCAAAAGCTGCTCTTGATTAGCACCTGCAATGTTAGCAACTCAAACTTTACCAAGCACTTTTAAGTAGAATCTGCCCTAGGCTGGTAATGGGCATCTTTACCAGGCAAGCTGTAAATAAGGGGAAATAATTCAAAAGTAGCTGTTGCTTTTGGGAAACTATCTTTAAAACGGCAGAGGGGACAGAAGCTGCAGCCTCTCAGTGAAGATCTAATGTGGATCCTTCCTAGAGAGCTAGAACTGAACCACGATAATGACTTCCTCTTGCTCCCCATAACCAGTATACAAATTTGTTCACAGAACAGGGGAAGAGTTTGGGATCTAGTCACTAACATTTCATATACTCTCTGATCTTTAGCCCTTTTGTGTTCCCCGTATGCCAGTCCTGGTACCTGTGGCCATGTCGTAGTCTGTTTTTGCTTTCTCCAGTTCTTTACAGAGTTCTTGGTTCATTTGCTGGAATTCTCTGAGCTTGATCAGGGATGCTTTCTCTTGCGCCTTTGCCTCATTCTCCTCCTCCTCTTCAGAAGCCACTTCAATCTCTGTACCACTGAGAAGCTCTTTTTCCATGTCCTCTTGTCTCAAGCCCTTTTGCTGCATTTCTGAATACTGGAAGGACAAAAGGATGAGAAGAATTTTGAAAGTTGAAGTAAAATGCAGCCTTAGGTAGAGACTGACTTTAGTCACATAAGGCTCCATTTCTGGAGCTGAACGTTTGGAGGGACAAGAGTCTAGTTCTGGAGTTGCACTTAGGGCACCTCTCTAGCCCTGAGTCAAAGACCTTACAAATGGAATTATATATAATGTATGGTGAAATATTGAGACCGACTTAAGGAAATGACTCAGTAACTGCTGCAGCTTAATTACTGGTTCCCTTTTAAACTCTGAATTCTAGTCCAAATGCAGGAAAACTGTGCTTCCTGTTCTTCTTTATCTGAAAGTGTCTATTGTGTCCAGCACTGGCGCATCTGGAGACCTCACAATGTCTAGATATTTAAAAAATGTACAATCCTAGGTGTCACACTCCTGGAGACACAACCCTGTGCAGGCCTGGAGCAAGATTTCTGGAAGTTCATTACTGGGCCTCCCTCCTGCCTAATTTGGTCCAAATGCAAACAGACACCCAATCTACTGACTGTGAACTTGACACAAAGTCAGGCAATATCTCCAAGATACGACAAGGGAAGAAGATTCTGAATATTTGGCACTTTACACATGAGCATTTGAAATGTGCTACATTGGAGCACCTTTCTGGATCTGTGTGGTTAGATGTTTGTTTGTGGCTCTCTTTGCGCAATTAGGAGAACTCATTTATTTTGGGATCTGTCCACACTGATCTCTTTAGCTTCTGTGGTTAGATAATTTCCCTGGGATCTTCACAGCAGTGGACCCAGGAAGGGGGATTAAATTATATGAATCTTGTTGTAGATGTACCTTCATTTACACTGATCTAACTGGAAGCAGAATTTGGCCCAGAGATGGTAACCTAAGTTATTCTTTATAAGGACATTTCTAAATGCTTTGGTTTTCTGTACACACTTTCCCATGTCTGCAAATCAGAGATCCAAAGGGGATGGGCGAGAGGGAAATCTAGAGCAATGGTTCTCTCAACAGATTTTTTGGTGGCCTCAGAGTGCAGCCACCAAGTCTCTTGCTGGTGGCCACTTTGATAAGTTTTCCTAAACTACTAAATTAACTTTAGGAAAAACAAATACATATGCAAATATACAGGTCCAAAAAGTGTCATTTATTTATATAGGGGTATTTTGGCACACTCAATAATAACAACAACATAAAGTTGTCTCTATTCTTTTCTGGACCTAAACAGAATAGAAACACAAATAAGGTGCTCTGCATGTTCTCTTTGTTGTTGTTTCTTTTGCTTTTTTGGTTGAAGTTTTGTTTGTTTTTAGACTTGCTAGTAAGTCCCCTTGTGTGTAAAGTGATATTTGTATGTTTGTTAAAATCACTTTTTCACAGCAGAGACTTGCCACTAGCTGGAAGGCAGTGAAAAGTGATATTAACAAGCCTGCAAATGTCACTTTTCAGAGCAGACTTACTCAGCCCTGGCAGGCTGGGGGGGGACAAATTAAGCCTTGGCTGGGGAGGCGGGTAGGGAGGCAGTGGGGGCCAAGGAGATGGGGTGGATGGGTGAGTGCCAGGGATGATAAGAGGGGGCGTGTGAGCCTGAAGCCCAGCCTCCAGAGCCCAAAGCCCACAGTCAGCCCGTGACCAGAGCCCACCACCTGTCACACCGGGGCTGAAGCTGGAAGCCTGAGCCCCACCGCTCCTGGGAAGATGGGGAACTCACACCGGCCGTCTGCTCCTCTGACGGTTGTGGCTCAAGAGAGGGCAGGACCCAACCCCTCCTTGCTGCCCCCTGCCCAAGAGGCTGTGGCCACAAGGAAAGCCCCTGGTGGCTGCATTTAAGAAATGCTGATCTAGGATGCAGTCACTAAAAGACACATTGAGCAGCAGTGTAAAAAGCACGTAACAGCACAGACTCCTCTCATTCTACTGTCAGTTCCTTTTGACATATCTGGACTAGTGCAGATCCTCTTTCACCTCCTTTTCCAGTTGCCATAGTTCCTCCTGGTCTTTCATCAAGGACTCAGACAGGCTAGCAATCTTGGAGTCCAGCATTTTATCAGAGTAACTTAGTTTTAATTTTAAGCATGCCACATCCTCTCTCAAATCTTCTTTAATGCCGCTTTGTCCTAAGCCATCCTGCCCTGAGCTGCTTAGCCTAGGCATCTTTGTCTTGCTGTCGTCAGCTACAGGTTCTGAGGCTGCATCTTTCTGCAAGGGAAAATCTAGTATGAGGAAAACTACCTAGGAAGCTAAAAGTTGGAAGCTGCTTTCCACACTCCTAGCTTGCAGCACATAAAGGAAAGAGCTTGGTGCACTGACCACAAATATACCTCGCCTTGTCAGTGAATTCTTAGCACCAGGCCTCCCCAATGGTTCTGGGGAAGCTGAGAACGTGTTTAGAAAACGATGCACAAATGAGCACTCTCAGCATTCCATTCTGCTTCAGATTGCACAGTCCTAGTCAGTAGTTTTATTATATCCCTTACGAGAATCATAATCAAAGCAAGACTGCTGGGTGTGTGTGTGTGTCATTTGCATATAATTACCCAGGATGCTCTTCCCTCTTACTATGCTACCTGGGAATTCAGAGCACAAGGTGGGCCTAAAATAGCTTTTATTTTTGAACCTCACTTTCTCAGTCTGGGGTGTGTGCGCGCGTGTGTGTGTGCACTGTTTGAGGAAATTCCCTATCAGTTTACATCCTAGAATCATAAGTTCAGAAGGGACTGCAAGGGTCATCAGTAGCAGCTTTTCCACTAGCAATGGCCACTGCTGGTAGCCATTTAGACTTCATAGTGAAAGAGCATTTTAAATGCCTCGTTCATTTCCTACAGAGAAAATGAGTGCAAGTCACCTCCTTTGCGATGACCTTTTCCGTCCTGAGCAGCTCCAGATGCTTCTTCAGATTCTCCATCTCATCCCTAAGGATAGAGATTACATCATCCTTCCTTGCACATTCCGCTTCGCATCTTGAAAGACGATTAATCTCTTCCCCCATCATCAACAAGCATCGTTCCTGGAAACAGAAACAGGCATAGTGTTCACTCAAACACTGCATCCTACGTTTGATGGGATACTGGTGGGCAGGAACAAGCCGGATGAGTGGGTGATGTAATGTATTTCAACACCTGTCCATCTGTAGGGAATTTAATGGCATCAAGTCTAAAGGACTAGGACCCAGGACTCCTAGGTTCTCTTTCTAATTTTGACATGGACTTACTGCCATTCTCCTCTATTTCCTTTCCCTTCTTCCCTGCACTTCACATTGTTCTGAAAAAGAACTTTGAGATCTTTTGATGAATCCATTTATCCAAATACCATTATATTATTAACTGAATTTACATCACACCCTTAGAAAGTCAATTTTCTAGCTGGATCGCTTTGCTATTAACTATGTGCCTGGTCTAGTCATCTCTTTGAAGTATTACAGCAACATTTTCTTACCTTCTCACGGATTACATCAATATACCATGGGATTTTGCTCTCTCTGGGTCTTCTTTGATTCTCATCTGGAGCTATTCCTTCTGTGAAACTCTTCCATTTAGAGAGACCTGTGAGACTTTTACTGAGCAGGAGCTCACCAGCTGCTGCAGGGACCGGGAGGGGGAGGGGAGGGAAAGAGCATTTATCTAAATATCTAGCAGAGACTTTGGAAAAACATATTTGTTCTGTCAAACTTATTTCTTCTGGCATCAAATCTCTATCACTAGCCTCAACTCTTTGGGTTCCATTTAATGTACCATTTAAAAAACTCCTCTGAAAAGATTTACCATATTGAATTAAAAACAGTGACCCAGCCTGCAATGGATAAGCTTCAAAAAGGAGTTGTCTTGTTCAAACTGTCGGGCTACAACCGTAATCTGCAAAATCCTCCAACTCGTGGCTGGACTTGTATGTGCCCTGTGTCCTGCATATAGTCACACCCACAGTGGACAGGGACCCTGAAGGGATACAGGCAGTGCTTCTACCACACGGTGCAGGTTGCTCTATGGAGTATATAGCTTGGAGATCATGTCATGCCACCAACTGGATAAAAAGAATAATCAAGACAAGCCCAGTGGTGTTTCCTATCATAATGTAATGCACTGCCTTGCAAAAGCCCCCATTTCACAGCTGATTTTCACTTTTCTGGGAAAACACACATGCATACAGTCTTCACACCCATCCCCTTACCCTTGGTGGCTGATCCTGATGGATTTGTATTCAGAAAGGCAGCATTCCACTCTTCAAAGCTGAGTTGGGAGGACAGACTGATGGTACTCCAATTATAGTGCAAAGTGGGGATGTCGGAAGTATTTTCTGTGTTTTAAAACAAATAATCCTGGTTACTGCTAAATGTTTTTTCTTTTTGGCAAGAAAAACATCCCGTTGACGAATTCCAGATTCTCTGCACTCTGGCTTATACCTTCTGTCACAGTGAAGGGTTGAAACTCCTACCAGTTCCAGAGACGTGAAGAGAATGTGGGGTTTATGCAAAATGATATGGACTGATTTAAATATTAAACATTTATAATGAATTCCTAGTTCAGGTATGTGAGGAACCTATCACTTTTAATATCCAGGTGGATTTACCTAGTCATGGTAACACAAACTTTAGAATGAAATGGGCTGAGATCTTAGTCATCTCGTTCTTTGTAAAGAAAAATCTGTCTTCAGTCACAGAGGTTAAGGCTCAAAGGGACCACTAGAGCATCCAGAAATGAGTTCTGAAACTCTGTTCAATATAAAACTGTCACAGCCCAGCATAAGCCCAAAGGTTCCTTAGTCTGAAAAATGGGGCTGGTATTCAGGACATAGGGAAAAACTCCTCTCAGTGGGGCTACCCTACTCTGCAACTAGCCCTTCAAGAGACAGTGTGGAGTTTACAGCCTAAACAGCCTGGGTGCAATCAAGAAGCATTCTGCCCCACCCTGGGGCTATATATAAAAAGGGAAAGGCAGCTGAGTGAGAAAGGAACTAGAAGTGGTGCTGGTGGTCCAAGTCTCCCATCTGTCACCAGCCTGACCGAGGCCTTAGAGACTTTGTTTTCTGATTATATGCTTGGTTACTTTGACTCAGCCCTCGGAGGTAAGAGCCTTATGAAGAGCCTGCTGTCTAAGGGAAAGGGAGCCAGCCTGCCTGCCTCCTAGAACAACAGGAGAAGCTGGAACTCTAGATGGCTGAGGTGGTCTGGAGGCTCTCTGAAGGCAGGATGGTTTTTTATTTGGGTGGTCTTGGCCACCTCCTTCTTGGATCATGTACACTTGTACACTTGCCTTTGTGTTTTTCACTTACTACCAGCTAGGCTTTTCTTTTTTAACTTTGTGGTAGCAAAGAGGAAATGCTAAATATATGATACAGTCGAAAGCCCCTACTAGCAAATACATACTAGTCAAGTGCAAGATACATGCTAAAGTTATGCTGAGAGAATCATCAGTACTCTGGCTACCTGCAAGTTGATGAATGAATGGGAAATAATTTGTAGGAATTAAACAGGAGTACTGGGGAAATAGCTTAATATATTACAGGAAAGAGTATTAGGAGTTTGCTGATCTCTCTTGTGAGCCTTACCAAGCTGGACTGTTGAAGTTGCTCTGTTACTAAATCTAGGACATCCAGGGCGCATTAGAAAAGATCTCTGTAATTCCTCCACCTGGGGCTCATACTCTGACTCAGAGATGCCAGCGGGTTTGATATCAGCCTGGCAAATAGGAGGAAATTAGACCATTAGCTGGATGTGTCAATTAAAATGATTGGCGGGAAGGTAGGTGTGAATCCATTCTGTGATGTGACAACCAGCAGTGATAGACAGCTCAAGGTCAGGGCCTGATTTGCAAGTTGCTGAGTATCCTCAACTCCATTCTGAAGTTGGTGGGAGTAGATGGGGCTGAGCATGGCACAGGAGGCATTGAGTTCACTGCAGGATCAGACCCGTCTTCATCAAACCCTAAAATTCCTTTTTCCCACTTTCTTTCGGCTAAGATTTTCAAGGGAGTTAAATGCCCAAATCCCATTGAAACTGTGTGCCGAACCCCTTTTGGAACTGCCAGCATTAATCGTGAGGGTGGGATGATGGTTTTGCTGATGAACATAAGAATGGCTGTACAGGGTCAGACCAAGGGTCCATCCAGCCCAGTATCCTGTCTACTGACAGTGGCCAATGCTAGGTGCCCCAGAGTGAGTGAACCTAACAGGTAATGATTAAGTGATCTCTCTCCTGCCATCCATCACCTCCCTCTGACAAAGGAAACATTGCAATTGCACAGTAGGGATGAAAACCCACTTCTTGCCATTATCTGTATATTACGGTTGGCCTTTGCTGCATTTCCCTTGAGAGGCCCCAGTATTTTGTGGGTAAGCAAATGGCATATGATCGGCTCCTGCGGGGTGCAGAATTCATTCTACTTAATGGGATTTTCCTTTCTTTGCAGCTCAAGCCTGAAAGAAGCTGAAACCCAAAATGCCAACTTGCAAAGTGCTAAGTACTTCGCAGAAGGTGTATACGGTTAGCAAGGCAGCCCCACATAACCCTTTGCTTCCCAAATCAAATCCCATTTTATCGTGTCTAAAAAGTGATTAGAATAGCAGCATATTAAATACTTGGCTCTCATAGTAGCGTCTGACTGCTTGAGCCGATTTACTCAGCGTGGATCTACCGCTGGGAAGCTTCCATACTGGTGTCTGTTGCCTTCGACTGCTTAATTCCTGGAGCTCACTGAAACCCTTTGTCATCAAGTTCATCTCTTCAATGGTGTTTC
Organism: Sternotherus odoratus; assembly: GCA_032164245.1. Lineage (NCBI taxonomy): Eukaryota > Metazoa > Chordata > Testudines > Kinosternidae > Sternotherus > Sternotherus odoratus. The sequence goes on from JAVMKO010000018.1 coordinate 2,629,394, forward strand.
ACCAATCTCAGCTTTTCACGAAAGGGAGAGGGGAAGAATTAGCGGGCGCGTGCTAGGTTAAAAGGCCTGTCATTTTACAAATCACATTTCCTCATTTGTGTTTCTGATAACATCTCAGTCAGAGGTTTTCAAACTGTGGGGCCTGCCCCCCCGGAGGTAGGAGGGGGCAGAGAGGAACTTTCAGGGCGACACCAGCCTCAATGTGATTGAAGGTCTTGGCTGTGGGGAGCAGAAGGGAGGAGGGCTGGCTGAGGGATTGGGGGGAGGAGGGGGCTGGTTTAGGGGTTGGGGGCAAGGACTGTGGGGAGATAGCTGAGGGATTGGGGGCAGGGATGGGGAGGGGGCTGTCTGAAGGATTGGGGAGCAGGGATGGGGAGGAGGCTGGCTGAGGTATTGGGGGGGCTGGGAGCAGGGACTGTAGGGGAGATACCTGAAGGATTGGGGAGCAGGGAGGGGAGAGGGGGCTGGCTGAGGGATTGGGGGGAGCAGGGGGCTGGTTTAGGGGCTGGGAGCAGGGACTGTAGGGGGGATACCTGAAGGATTGGGGAGCAGGGATGGGGGAGGGGGCTGGCTGAGGGATTGGGGGGAGCAGGGGGCTGGTTTAGGGGCTGGGAGCAGGGACTGTAGGGGAGATACCTGAAGGATTGGGGAGCAGGGAGGGGAGAGGGGGCTGGCTGAGGGATTGGGGGGAGCAGGGGCCTGGTTTAGGGGCTGGGAGCAGGGACTGTAGGGGGGATACCTGAAGGATTGGGGAGCAGGGATGGGGGAGGGGGCTGGCTGAGGGATTGGGGGGAGCAGGGGGCTGGTTTAGGGGCTGGGAGCAGGGACTGTAGGGGGGATACCTGAAGGATTGGGGAGCAGGGAGGGGAGAGGGGGCTGGCTGAGGGATTGGGGGGAGCAGGGGGCTGGTTTAGGGGCTGGGAGCAGGGACTGTAGGGGGGATACCTGAAGGATTGGGGAGCAGGGATGGGGGAGGGGGCTGGCTGAGGGATTGGGGGGAGCAGGCGGCTGGTTTAGGGGCTGGGAGCAGGGACTGTAGGGGGGATACCTGAAGGATTGGGGAGCAGGGATGGGGGAGGGGGCTGGCTGAGGGATTGGGGGGAGCAGGGGGCTGGTTTAGGGGCTGGGAGCAGGGACTGTAGGGGGGATACCTGAAGGATTGGGGAGCAGGGATGGGGGAGGGGGCTGGCTGAGGGATTGGGGGGAGCAGGGGGCTGGTTTAGGGGCTGGGAGCAGGGACTGTAGGGGGGATACCTGAAGGATTGGGGAGCAGGGATGGGGGAGGGGGCTGGCTGAGGGATTGGGGGGAGCAGGCGGCTGGTTTAGGGGCTGGGAGCAGGGACTGTAGGGGAGATACCTGAAGGATTGGGGAGCAGGGATGGGGGAGGGGGCTGGCTGAGGGATTGGGGGGAGCAGGGGGCTGGTTTAGGGGCTGGGAGCAGGGACTGTAGGGGGGATACCTGAAGGATTGGGGAGCAGGGATGGGGGAGGGGGCTGGCTGAGGGATTGGGGGGAGCAGGGGGCTGGTTTAGGGGCTGGGAGCAGGGACAGTAGGGGGGATACCTGAAGGATTGGGGAGCAGGGAGGGGAGAGGGGGCTGGCTGAGGGATTGGGGGGAGCAGGCGGCTGGTTTAGGGGCTGGGAGCAGGGACTGTAGGGGGGATACCTGAAGGATTGGGGAGCAGGGATGGGGGAGGGGGCTGGCTGAGGGATTGGGGGGAGCAGGGGGCTGGTTTAGGGGCTGGGGGGGCAGGGGCCAGGGAGTGGAAGGGGGCTGGGGAGAGCAGGGGGCGTGGCCGAGAGGAGAAAGGGGCGGGGCTCCTCACCTGCTGCGGCCCCTTCCCCCAGCGGTGGCCTCTCAACCAGCCTCAGCCCAGCCGCTCGCCCTGGGGGAGCCGGACAAACCTTGCGGGACGGGCACGGGCGGTGACCAATGAGCTGAGAGAACGGGCGGGGGAGGTGCCCGGCTTGTGGACGGCTGTTGCTAAGCAACTGGCTGAGAGCGTGGTCGGGGGGGGGGGGGAAGGAACCCGGCGGCTGCTGCGCCCCTGGCGGCCGGCGCGGGCAATGCAGGCTCCCTGCTCTGGACCACTCCTGGCTGCATCCGCGCGGGCAGGGGAGATGGAGGGCGGCAGGAGAGTCCTTAGCCCAGTTCTCCCCGCACCCTCGGGCGGTGGAGGGGAACTGACCCCGGGTCTCCCCCTGCAAGTGGCTTCCTGAGGCCACCTGTGACCCATCTCCCCCTCAGTGCTGAAGTGCAGCGGATAGTCCCTCCCCAGTCAGCACCCTGCATCTTCTTCCCTGCAGGACATGGGATCCTCAAGCAGCGGCATCTTGCCTGCAGGACATGGGATCCTCAAGCAGCGGCATCTTGCCTGCAGGACATGGGATCCTCAAGCAGCGGCATCTTCCCTGCAGGACATGGGATCCTCAAGCAGCGGCATCTTGCCTGCAGGACATGGGATCCTCAAGCAGCGGCATCTTGCCTGCAGGACATGGGATCCTCAAGCAGCGGCATCTTGCCTGCAGGACATGGGATCCTCAAGCAGCGGCATCTTCCCTGCAGGACATGGGATCCTCAAGCAGCGGCATCTTGCCTGCAGGACATGGGATCCTCAAGCAGCGGCATCTTGCCTGCAGGACATGGGATCCTCAAGCCAGCGCCGGCGCAGGCGGTTCCCACCCCTGGGAGCAGCGCCCGGGAGAGCAGGGCGCGCCGAACCCGCTCCGGAGCGTGACCCTTTGGCGGACGCCACAAGGAGCCGGCCCCGGTGCCCCCCTGGGCAGTGCACGCGGAGGGGAGTAGGTCGGTGCCTGTGGGTGCATCATCTTTGAACCCACAATGTCCTCCTTGCAAGCAACGGGGAACGAGTCCGCGGGCCGCCCGCTGCAGGCGGGGCCGATTCAGCACCCCAGCCTTGGGACAGCTCCTTCCCGGGCTCTCCAGCCTGCCCGGCTCGGTTCTGGAGGGGCTGCCCCGGACACAGCGCCTTGGAATCCGAACCCTCGGGACGTTTTGAACGGAAACCGATCCGTCCTCCGCCAAAGCTACAGGGCAGCCGCTGGCTCCGGGAGCTGCACTCTTCACACCCCAGAAAGGGACCAGATGGCTCTCCGGGCTGCTCCCCCACCACGGACTTAGGGGCTTGCTCCCGGGGCTCTTCTGATTCCACCAGAAGCAGCGAGATGTGAGATTTTAGACCAAGCAGAGACTGAACTGAACATGCTGGACAAGTGGATCCTCCTCCTGTCATTATTAACAACCCAAATTCAGAGCAAAACCCAGGGTGAGTTATTCATTACCAAGGAAATTAAACATGAATTCTCAGATAACACCCTGGATAAAGTTCAGGGTCTTTAGTACTCTGAGTTAAATCATCGTCCTGGGTGAATCGAAGCCCAGAGTCAAAAGTATATTTTAACCATTACTTAAAAATCTGTTCTGTCTGAGTGATTATTGATATTCCATGAATGCTAAATGAGAATCAGATGGTAGCATTTTACTACTAAACTGTGTGAAAGCTCCTGCTGAACTGCTAGATTTCCAGAGTGCAAAAATCTTTATCCACAGTCTGTTAAAATGTGTCCTCTGATAACACGGCCTTATATGAAGATTTCACACACACATGGAAAATGCTGATCCATATTATTTCATGTGCAATTTGTTTTTCATCGGGAATCTAGATTTTGTTCAGTTTTCATTTTACATTAATTTTTGCAAAACAACAAAAAATATATTTTCTGGATTAAGTCTATTTAAAAGAAAATTAAATTACCAATTTGTGCTGAAGATTCTGTTTCCAGACTTGGATCTGTGAATCTCCCAAGCGTTATTGACTGGTCTCATCCAAGGCCCATGCAAGGCAGTTGGAGTTTCTCCATTAATGTCAATGGATCAGGCCTTTTGGGACTTTTTGATTCTATCCGCTTTGCATACTACTGATGAGCAGGGGTAGGTTGCAGGAGGGGAAAGGTGGACTAGCTGACCTCTTGAGGTCCTATCCAGCACAACATTTTTATGATTCTATGTGTTGTAAACAATCCTTCTTTCCAGATCCGTACAAGCAGGAATGCAGTACAAGGGGAATCCAGTGTCATCCAAAGGCAATTTGTCAGCTGGATGAAGTGACAACCTATTTCTACTGCCAATGTCTGCCAGGATATGAGGGTGATGGCACTAATTACTGTCAAGGCAAGTGACATTTTAGGCTAATTCTGACAGCATGTTCAGGGGACCTCCTTTCAGCAGGAGAAAGTGTGGATCAAGAGTCAGGACTCCTGGATTCTTTTTTCTGCTTTGACAGTGACTCACCTTGAGCAAGTTACATTACCTCCATGTGCCTCAGTTGACTTATCTATATACGGGTATAATAATGCCTATTTATCTCACAAGGGTCCTGTAGCAATTAATTAGAGCTTATTAAATGCACTGAGATCCTTCCATGGAAAGGACTAAAGATGCACAAAGTATTACTGCAGGTAAGCAAAGTGCTGTACTGTAAAACATAGACTAGGACAAGCTTTAACAAGGACAGACCAGTCCATGTCCATCTAAATGTGAACAACTGCTCCCTATGGGCTACCTGTGCCTGAAGATAGCTGCTTATGCTGCTATTGTAAGAAAGAAATTGGTCAGACCTTTGTGGAGCTTCCTGTGTGTGTCATTTTATGTTTCCAGAGAGCAGCACGAGAACTACCAGGCAATATGGCTGAAATAGAGATTGATTTTAGACACCTTCTACCAGTACTGATTCATTAAGATAATAGTAAGACAAGAGAAGGTGAATGCTGCTTGCCATGATTCTAAAGACAGACAAAGATCTTTGTTTTATCCTTTTCCAGAGCCTGCTGTCAGCATAACTGTTTTCAATAAATCTGCTTGTGATGGCTTTGGAGAGCAGGTTTGTCTTATCAAAGTAATGAGTGGAAGAAAAGTCACTTTCAGAGTCTCTATCACTGGAAACCACCAGCTGTCTATCATAAAATGGTACAAATTCTACTCTGCCCAAGGACCCCAGTTCCACAGGTATGTTTAGACTAGTGCATATTCCACACCATTATGGATGTCACAAGCCTATAATATGTGTAATAGAATGCATCAGATAGTGCTTATTACAGGAAATGATCTATTTTTACAGGTGGTGATGTCATTGTTAGGTATGCTGGGGACTAGTTTGGATAAAATAAGAAACAATCACAGCAATGTAGGGCTGGAAGGGACCTTGAGAGATTATTTAATCCAGCTCTCTGTGATGTGGCAGGACCAAGTAAACCTAGACCATCTCTGGCATAGGCACCGACTCTGTGGGTGCTGTGGGGCTGGAGTATCCATGGGGGGGAAATAGTGGACCAGCAGCCTCCTATCAGCTCCCTGTAATCCCTGTAGTGCTTCCCGGCCACTGACAGGCCCCACAGATCAGCACCTCTTGCCTGCTGCGAACAGCTGTTTCACAGTGTGCAGGAGGCTGAGAGGGAGGATGTGGCACACTCGGAGGAGGGGGCAGGGGTAAGGCCTTGGGGGAAGAGGTGGAGTGGGGGCAGAGCCTGAGAGACCCTAGCGCTTGGGAACATCAGCATCTGTGATCCCTGGCAAGGGTTTGTCTTACCCTGTCATTAAAAACCTTCAATGAAAGGAATTCCCCAACCTCCCTTGGAAACCTGTTTCAGATCTAAATTTAGCTTCTAGTTAATTCTCTGCTCCAGACCATGGCTGAAGTAGCTGAGCAGGACTTTCACACTGGCAGAGTATTTCTCTATCATATAGGAATCCTCAGCTGCTGTCCGAAGGCAGAGGTAAGGCCCCTCTAAAGTACAGAGGATCTAGCCCACTTGCATTCTAAATGCGTTACTTGCATTCTATGTGAGGGGCTTCCATTGGTGTCAATGAGAGTCAACAAACACTGAGGGTAGCATATGGCTTGGCAAAGATCTGGAAAAGACCAGTCCCCATTTCTATTTCCCCCAGCATGGGTAGAAGATAGGCGCCCTCAAAATAGAGTGTATCCAGTATGATCCTACAACTGATCCCATTTGGTTACAAGGACTGTTTCTTTGCAGTTATCGAAGGCGATTGACACCAGCTGCTAACCTGTCCCCAAAGATGGCTCTGGCCAACAGCAGTCTGGCTCTGAAGCTGTTTTCCATTGATGAGGATGATTTTTACCCAAACATGTTCTGGGCTGAAATCCAAGCAAAAGCCTTACCTGCTGAAGAGGCAAAGATTGAAGCCTATGATTTCACAGACTTTCAGATGTTAAACCCTTCCCACTTGAGACACTTCTTCATCCTAGAAAGAATGCCAATAGGTAAGAAATGGAAACTGCTACCACTCTTAACATCGGAAAACTTTGCCAGGCTGTAAGGGTCAGTGTGGAAATCTTAATCAAATAAAACAAAGCTGGTTGTTATCATTTCTGTAAAACCAGAAACATGCATGGTGCTTTGCAGCAACCATTACATCTGTAAACAGCCCCTAAAATGAGAATGGATTGGCCCATGGGCATTCATCCTGTGAAAGTAGAAAAAGAGAGGGTTTAAGTAGCCATTTTAAGTTGTTAGAGACAAAGCAATTGTCTTGGCATGTTTTATTGTTAGAATGCTTTTAGAACCAATGAAAGTTTGGGAGGTTTTGGGGGTTTTTTTTAGGAGCCATCATGAATGTTTATTGGTCTTATCTGGTTTTGTGCTTCTTTTTAGAGCTTGGACAGTTTTTAGAAGGAGACACTGTTACCATCCAACTGCCCCAGTATCTTCAGGTGTCTCCCTCCAGCTTTGTAAAGTGGACCAAGGAGCCTTCGCTTATGACGCTGTTTGGCACCAATGCTGTTGTGCTGGCCAATGGGACTGAGGGGATTGAGATCAAAGGAGTAAAGTATGATTGTAATCTGCTGTACTTTCAGCCTGTAAACAGAAGGTTATTTGTTTCCTTCCAGTGCCCAAGAGTACTGCATCTTCATAAGAATGATCATCCTGGGTCAGACCAATAGTCCATCTAGCCCAGTATCCTGTTTTCCGACAGTGGCCCATGCCAGATGCTTCAAAGGGAATGAACAGACCAGGGCAATCTGAGTGACCCATTCCACACCCAGCTTCTGACAGTCAGAGATTCAGGCACATCCAGAGCATGGGATTGCATCCCTGACCATCTTGTGAATAGCCATTGATGGACCTAGCCTCCATGAACTTATCTAGTTCTTTTTTGAATAACTTATATTTTGCCCTTCATAACATCCCCTAGCAAGGAGTTCCACAGGTTAACTGTGCATTGTGTGAAGAAGTACTTTCTTATGTTTGTTTTAAACCTTATGCCTATTAATTTCATTGGGTGACTTCTGGTTTGTGTGTTATATGAAAGGATAAATAACACTACCTTTTTCACTTTCTCCACACCATTCCTGATTTTATAACCTCTATCATATTCCTCCCTCCCCATATGCACACCAATAGGGGATTAACATCCACAAGGGGCAGAGAATAAATCACATGGACTGATGGGATTATCATCACTTAGTGGTGCACTTTAATACTTTGCTGTAAAAATATTATTTCTTAAATGATTAGAATAGTAATAGATCTAGAAAAGAAGAAGAAATAGTAAGCAACTGTGAACTGAGTCCATAAAAAATATTGCCATCTAGTTCTGCAGCTGTCATAAAACAGAATGGATCTCTGCAGCTTAATCCCCTCATCTCCTATCACCTCTACTTCCCCTTTCCTTTGATTTCATCCCTCTTGAGAACTCCCCCCCTTCTCTTTCTAAGCTAGCTTCCAGTTGCCTGTGGTCTGAGGGGAGACAAAATCAACAAAATGTCTGAGTTCTAATCTCCTTCCCTGCTCACCCAGCAGGAAACCTGTCCCCAGAATGAAGTCTGCATACTGTAAAGTAACCTTCAGTAGAACACCTGAGTGGGAAATCGAGGATTCTCATTTCCTTTCTGTTTTACCTTCTCTCAGGAATAGTGAATTTGGTTACATCCGAGCTCTTGTCTATGATTTCACCCCTGATGTTCCTGGAAGGGTTATGGTAGCCCAGAGGCTCTTCTTCATAAAGAAGGGTACTGAGTGTTTTTAAATTTGTGGTGCATTATCCTTAGTATGCTTTCATCAGAATTTGACTTCATGTCATCTCTACCTTTTTACTTAGATATTCAGTGCCACCAAATCAGCCAATGCAATATTTTAAAAAAATCATTAAAACATTTTATTAATATTAACTTTGGTAAAACCATTTTTTTAATTTAAATTATTTTATATGCAAATATATGTAGGCCACTTCTGCTTGACAGTGCCCTTTTTAACATGAGTGAAATTAACTGTTCACCAAAGCTTTTAATGAATGAGGTTTTCCACATTTTTAAAAGGATGCTGAAAAATTAGAGAGGGTGCAGAAAAAGAGTCGCAAAAATAATTCGAAGGCTGGAATAGATTCCTTACAATTAGAGACTTAAGAACATGATCTGTTTAGTTTTTCATCAAGACTGAGCAGTGACTTTGCTGCAGTATACACCTACTTTTACAAGGAAAAAATACCAACTCTTTAACCTAGCAGAGAAGAGCCAATGGCTGGAAATTAAAGGCATGATACATTGAAATTAGAAACAAGGGACAAATTTTTAACAGTGAGGGTGATTTAACCATTGGCACAAACTACCAACAAAAGTGGTGAATTCTCCATTTCTTAATGACTTTACCTCAAGACCGGATGCCTTTCTGAGAGATTTGCTTAGACTTTAGTCAAGCACAAGTTATTGGACTCAATGCAAGTGTAACTGAGTAAAATTCTATGGCCTGTGCTAGACACGAAGTCCGTCTAGGTGATTTAATCATCCCTTCTGGCCTTAAAATCTGAATCTGTAAATGAACCAACGCCCATCATATTTATTATAAAGGGCAACTTTTTGACTTGAATAAAATGAAATGATTAAATGGATCAATTACTTTACTTTGGCCAGGCTCCTGTTTATTTGTGTCACATGTGTGTTTTTCCATCCCAGATATTAGCAAAAGGTGCAATGGAACTCGGAATGAAAAGAATTGCCACTGTAACCCGGGATTTGAGGGAAATGGCGTACACTGTATTGGTAAATATTCATACTTTGCTTCCTGGAGCATTTTCTCATAATGTAAACATAGCATAACATAGAAGATACTGAAGCATTCATGATATTCCTGTAGCAATATTCAATACCTTATGATCAACATACATCCATGTAAAAGATTCCCATGTTATATTGCCTCATTGAAAAGAATAAAAGACAGGGGAGAAGGGTGTCAAGTCCCAAAGCATCCATTTCCGAATGTGCTATAAAAGTAACCTAGAATTCTTCAGTAATGACACTAAAATTCCATATTTTAATCATTTTGCTGGTGTTTTAAGATGCTATTGTAACAATATTGTAGCCTTTCTAAGGGTTGCCTCAAGGTAAGGATTAGAATAAGATTAATCACTCATTAGATATAACAATGAGTTTTGTTAAAAATATCTTGATGCTGCGTGAAGCAGCTTGTGAAGGAAATCCAACATTAATTCCAGAAAGGTTCGGTTTAGTCAACATTCCCTTCCATGACCGGCTTAATTCGGTTTTATTGTGGTTTTAAAAAGTGTCTGATATGCAAACATTGCAGGTGCAAAAAAGGATGTGTGTGTAATAGTGAAATGCACTATGAGAGAGCACCTCTCTGTCACGCTGTTAATGGTAGTGGCTGAAGTTTTTAAAAGGACAGGACACATTTTGATCTAATAATACTATTTTTATTAGATAGCCTTAGATAGAGAAATAATCAAGTTCATGCTTCTGGGCATCTTCTCACCATCTTCTGACACTTCTTTCTGCTTGAAGATATAGATGAGTGTGTGGAAGGAATGCCCAGGAAGTGCCTGCCTGAGGCTGAATGTATCAATAGATATGGATCATACTTTTGTCATTGCCCACATGGATTTGAAGGAGATGGACTGTACAGCTGTGTAGGTAAAAGAAATGGTAGCTCTAAGACTTGAGGGTTTTTTTAAAACTGGGACAGCTTGTCAACTAATACATTCAGAACAGTAAATTTAGAAGCAAGTTCATTTTTCAAAGCCTATAAAGTTAAACAGATAAAGAGAAGGCTGTGGTTGTGATTTACAGGTCCCAAAGAAATGTGCAGAAATAGTTTCTTGATAGGCCAGAAAAGGACCAGGCAGTGAACTCTATCAAGACGGCTGGGATTGATGGAGGCCTAGGGAAATCAAGTCCCATTCCTGCCAGGGAGCCTTGGTCAAGACAGACTCAAACAACATCTGTGGTTGTTTCCCTGTGTCAATGGTCCTGAGTAAAGATATAGTTGCGCTATAGAAACCTGTAATTTACATGAATCCTACATAACTGCATTTTAAATGGAAAAATTAGTTTTTTATCTTCATTCTAGATATAGATGAGTGTGCAAGAGGTATCCATAACTGTAATCAGGATACTACTTGCCTGAATACTCTTGGCTCCTATTTTTGTGTGTGTCAGAGTGGGTTTATTGGCGATGGCATTCATTGTAAAGGTAAGGAGATGAGATTACCTGTTCATTCCTTACACATGGCTGGGAAGAGGGGAGGAGTGTTTCTCATTCTGATGTTTTTCATCTTTGTCCTCCCTATGGCAGCAAAAAGCATATGGTCCCCATGGTCTCCGTGGTCTGTCTGTAGTGTCACTTGTGGATACCAGAACCAGATGCGGATCCGCTTGTGCACCCATCCAGAGAGCGGGATGCGCTGTGAGGGACCTTCTGCTGATCTCAAGCTTTGTCCCAATCTAGAACCATGCCCAAGTGAGTCCAAACTCATTCATTTATCTTAGAATATGTATATATCCACAGCTCCATTTGTACAGATTGCTGTATGATTTCTATTCCCTAGGCAACGCCTGTCTGCTAAACTGTGCCAGTTTGGCATGGGAAACAGAAATTGGGATGTCCTGTTCCAAAACAGACTAAATAAGATTCTCATTTGCTCTCAGCAGCTCTGCTTCTTTTTAATTCTCTGTCCCCTAGAGCAGCAGTGTCCAATACATTTGCCACTAGCCACACGTGGCTACTAGGCTATTGAATTGTGGCTAATGCATGTGGCTTTTTTATAATGTGGCTAATAAGAAAAATTCAAAACCACAAGTGTGGCTAGCATTGAATTTCTATTGGGCACCGCTCCCTAGAGCATGAGTCAACACAAAATGATGATGATCAGTTGTGTTGGTGTAACAGGATGGTTGATCCCAAGACCTTGTACAGGAATGTAGGACTCCTTGAATTCCCCTAGGTGCAGCACATAAAACCCTATCTTCAGATTCAAGGTAATTACAGGTGGGTGCAGTAAACTCCAACCAGTGTATAAAGAGATACTGTGAACCCTTCTGGCCATAGGGGACTAGTACTGAGGAAGGAAGCCTAAAGAACATCTAAACTTGAAAAGTTTAGATTGAGGTTATGTTATTGCTTTTGAATTTCAACTGAAGCCAAGCCCAGCAAAGGGGTGCTTGGATACTAACTCAGGAACTGCTTGCTGTGCTGAGGATCAGGTAGGGACCCAATCTGCTCAAAGCTGGTTTGCCATTCTCTCCATCAGAGGAGCTATCAAGACAGGCTGTGACAGATGCTTCCTCACTGACCGTCCCTTGTATTATATGCTGCTTTAGTTGACCACAAGTTAAAGGAATTCTTAGGGCTTGATCTGCTGATGACTGGTTCTGGTGTAGTCATTTCCATTAGTGCAAAGTGGGCATAAAATATGACTAAATGGGAATGGTGGTAACCGTTTCCATTGGTAAAAACAGCTTCCCAAGGTTCAGGAAAACTGTGAACTGGGCCCTTAGTTTGCATCTGTAATGGGGTACACTTAGGGGATAGCGCCTCCTCGTGCCTGGGGTCCAACTGAAAGAACAAGTAAATCTATAAACTAAGAACTCAGCTCTACTCCTGGAGTTCCTCTTCTGCTGCTGCTTTGTCACAGGAACCCCCCAGTGCTCCCTCCTCTCCCTGAGGTCACTGGTAGCTTCCCTGAGGGATCTTTCTGCCCCTTGTGGGGCCTAGCTCAGAGCTTCCCCCACAGGAGCCTGCCCTGCTTTGTGTAGGCCTTTCAGCCTGACTTCCTTGCTCCTCTCTCCCAGGCCTTCCTGCCGCCCCAACCTTTTCACAGCAAGGGTCACTAATTATTATTCATTATTTTCACATCACCATCTGGTGGGGGCTAGTTGTTAGGTCACAGGCTGCACCTTAAGGGACCGGCCAGCCTGTGATGGCACCTATCAAATAACATTTCATCTCCTGCATTTGAAGGAAGAGATCATGTTAATGGAGTAGAAGGTGGTCACAGGAGAGCATGGAGTGTCCCAATTAGGACTGTTATTTGGAGGAGCTTGCCCAGCTAAATGAGCTGTGCTGAGCCATGACATGTATCAACATGTGATCATGATGGTGATATTTTGGTACATTTTAGCATCCTGTGAATCTATCTTGGAGCACACCCCGTAGCCCCATTGCTTCTGGAACAAAGTAAAAGCTGAGTTCAGGACTCTAAAAATATATCCATAAGGTAAAGCAGAGACATTTCTGCTGAGAGAGAGCGAGCGCACTATTTGTCCCAACTCCTTGTCCTAATGATGATTTTCCATTATTCTCAATGATGTGAAACCCTTTCAGTGAATCTTGTCACAGCCCATGAGGATACACTTCAACACAAATAGCTGCCAGCCGTCTGAATCAATAGAGATCTGCCCCCTTGCTCAGAGAGGTGAGAATGCTTCTGCTTCATTTTTCTAGTGAACGGCCAGTGGTCCGAATGGTCGCCTTGGTCAGTTTGTTCTGACACCTGTTCAGGAATCAAGAAAAGAATCCGGATTTGCAATAGCCCTGCTCCTTCCAGAGGAGGTTTGCCCTGTGCAGGGTTAAAGGAGGAAGTTACTGTGTGCAACAGCAACAAATGCCCAGGTACAGTAGTTATTTTGAATTCGGTAACATTTCACCAAAATATCAGATGCAGGTGAGACTGAGGGAGAGATTCTGTTGCATAAGTAATATCAAATGTGCTTCAGTACCAGATTGGAGTGTCCCCAGAGTTCTGCTTCCCACCCTACTGCCTACTGTTTCACCCTACTGCCTTCCACTCCTAACAGCTCCCTCTGTGTCCTCCTCCCTTCAGTAGGTGGACATCTTCCTTACGCCTTGATGCTTAGAACATGTTATCTTTTCCTGCATACTGATCTCCATTTCCTCCAGAAAGCCCCTCATTAAAACCCCTTTTCTGTGAAGACTTTAGTTCATGTTCCCCTCACTGTTGAAGTCTCTGCGAGCTCTTGCATGCTAACCTCTGGTCCATGTTTTTGTTCAAATTGGACTGTAAGTTTTTCAGGGCATAGCTACTGCATTTTTCATGTTTTGTAAACTGTGATGTACCCTCCCAGTACTTTATGAATAATAATGATGCTGCCAGATGAAAAAGTGGCCAGTGGTTTGCATGAAAAGACCAGATTTGCAACAGCCCATCTGAAGTTATCTTTCCTGAATATAAATGCCTGAAACATGTAGAAATTAAAAAGAAATGAAGTAGATAAGCACTGGTCATGATGCTTGTCTTGTCTTTGTCTCAGTTGATGGGATGTGGTCTCCATGGGCATCCTGGACGCCCTGCCCCATCTCTTGTGGCCTAGGCGTGGTAAGCCGATCTCGACGATGCAATAATCCTGCCCCGGAGCACGGGGGAAAGAATTGCACTGGACATGGATATGAGGAAGGTTCTTGTGGATTTCCAGTAAGTCATAGATATGTATGATGATGGATTTTAGAATATTCCTATATGAAAGAAAACAGAAATCTATTATCACTGTTGGTAGAACTTCAAGTAGGTTCAGAGGAGCATCCAGCGTTCAGATGCTTATTGAAATGGACAAAGTGGGTTTGAATTAAAGAATGGGAGAGTCCCTCAAACAATCAATAGGAATAACAGGAGAAGTCCCCCTAAAGGTTAAAGTTGTTCTGACTGTAGCCGAGCAGCTCCCTATCCACCCAATCCTGAGATACTCTTTTGTTGAAGCCAAAGGGAATTGCTTCCGTTCAGGATCACTCAGAAATAGGCCTTTTATGAGGGTTTTTTGAACCGTTGAGTCTTTATGTAAGCAAACAAAATAATGACATTTCTAGAATGTCTGCTTTATAATGCATTTCAGGAGAACTCTGTGCGTGTTAAATTTGTCTGGTATCTGAGGGGTAGCCGTGTTAGTCTGGATCTGCAAAAGCAACAAAGAGTCTTGTAGCACCTTGTAGACTAACTTATGATCCCTAAAATCTGTTAGTCTGTAAGGTTCTAGAAGACTCTTTGTCACTTTATATTTGTCTGTTTATTCAACCTCATGTTTTTAAAAAATGACTAACATCTAATTTCTACTAACTTTTACTTCAGTCACTCGTAAAGGGCAGAATTACTCAGAGTACGGATCTTGGTTGCCTATACTATGCTTATTTTGCTAGTGGAAACTCCATTGATGTCAAAGTTTCAGATGTAGAAATTTCAAGATGATCAACTGCGCATATTACAGGAGAATCTGACCTGATAAAGTTTTTCTCCTAACTGTTTCTTTCACAGCATGCTGAGAATGCTGCATTAGAAATTCAATCCTTGCCACACAGTCTGTCTCTTATCTGTTTTATTTGTAGGAGGATTTTTGCAAATACCTGAAGCGACCATCTGAATCCATTATACCCGGGAAACTGATCCAGTAATCAGTCTAAGAAAATTAGTGTGCTGAAAAACTATTGAAATTCACTGGCCCCTAATTCACTTACATGCCTTTGAAAAGCCCAGCTGTACTGAAAAGTTCCAAAAGAAGCTTGCCTCAATAGAAAACTTATAGTCCTCAGACTTACTGGAAACCACCCAGTATTGGGGTTGGAACCAGTGCAGGGTACTGAATGCCAAGGCCCATGTTCTTTATGACTTGAGTAGAGAGGAATAAAAGCTGGGCACAAAACGAAGACTTACAGAATTATCTTTTTTCGCTGCGAGGCAGAGGACAATGGGGGGAAGCAGCAGTAGCTGGGGCGGGATCAGAGGTGTCCAGGGGACTAGCGGAGCAGTGGGGGGTGACAGGGGACACAGCACTGAGGGGGTGTCGGTGGGGGGCAGCAGTAGCTGGGGGGGATCAGGGCAGTTGTGCGGGGGTGGCGTGTCCAGGGGACTGGGGGAGCAGTGGGGGGTGACAGGGGACACAGCACTGAGGGGGTGTTGTGGGGGGAGAGCAGTAGCTGGGGGGATCAGGGGAGTTGTGCGGGGGGGCTATTCAGGGGACTGGGGAGCAGGGGGGGAAGTAGCACTGAGGGGATGTGGGGGGGGCAGCAGTAGCTGGGGGGGATCAGGGGAGCTGTGGGGGGGTATTCAGGGGACTGGGGGAGCAGTGGGGGGGATCAGGGGAGCTGTGCGGGGGGGCTATTCAGGGGACTGGGGAGCAGGGGGGGAAGTAGCACTGAGGGGATGTGGGGGGGGCAGCAGTAGCTGGGGGGGATCAGGGGAGCTGTGGGGGGGTATTCAGGGGACTGGGGGAGCAGTGGGGGGGATCAGGGGAGCTGTGCGGGGGGTATTCAGGGGACTGGGGGAGCAGTGGGGGGGAACAGGGGAGCTGTGCGGGGGGGTATTCAGGGGGCTGGGGGAGCAGGGAGGGGAGGAGGGGAAGAGGGGAGCTGTGCGGGTGGGTATTCAGGGGACTGGGGGAGCAGTGGGGGGGGAACAGGGGAGCTGTGCGGGGGTATTCAGGGGACTGGGGGATCAGGGGGATTCAGGGGAGCTGTGCGGGGGGTATTCAGGGGACTGGGGGAGCAGGGGGGATCAGGGGAGCTGTGCGGGGGGTATTCAGGGGACTGGGGGAGCAGGGGGGATCAGGGGAGCTGTGCGGGGGGGTATTCAGGGGACTGGGGGAGCAGGGGGGGAGCAGGGGAGCTGTGCGGGGGGTATTCAGGGGACTGGGGGAGCAGGGGGGGGATCAGGGGAGCTGTGCGGGGGGGGTATTCAGGGGACTGGGAGAGCTGGGGGGGAGCAGGGGAGCTGTGCGGGGGGGTATTCAGGGGACTGGGGGAGCAGGGGGGGATCAGGGGAGCTGTGCGGGGGGGTATTCAGGGGACTGGGGGAGCAGGGGGGAGCAGGGGAGCTGTGCGGGGGGGTATTCAGGGGACTGGGGGAGCAGGGGGGGGATCAGGGGAGCTGTGCGGGGGGGTATTCAGGGGACTGGGGGAGCAGGGGGGGATCAGGGGAGCTGTGCGGGGGGGTATTCAGGGGACTGGGGGAGCAGTGGGGGGATCGGGGAGCTGTGCGGGGGGGTATTCAGGGGACTGGGGGAGCAGGGGGGGGATCAGGGGAGCTGTGCGGGGGGGTATTCAGGGGACTGGGGGAGCAGGGGGGAGCAGGGGAGCTGTGCGGGGGGGGTATTCAGGGGACTGGGGGAGCAGTGGGGGGATCAGGGGAGTTGTGCGGGGGGGCTATTCAGGGGACTGGGGGAGCAGGGGGGGAAGTAGCACTGAGGGGATGTCGGGGGGGGCAGCAGTAGCTGGGGGGATCAGGGGAGTTGTGCGGGGGGGTATTCAGGGGACTGGGGGAGCAGGGGGGGAAGAGGGGAGCGGGGGGGGGGAAGAGGGGAGCCCCCACCGCGGAAGGTCTCGGGCGTCTCTCGTTGGAGGGGGGGGGGGCGCAAGGTCCCTCCCGACTCCCAGGGCAGGTCGGGGCTTCCGGTTCCGGGGTCGCCGGGTCAGAGGGGGGGCGGCCGAGGCAGAGCGGGGCCGGGGCCCCGGGGAACGGGCCGGGGAGCGGCCCGGAGGCGCCTCCTCCTCCCGCGGCCGGGCGGGCGGACGGACCCGCCGCCAGCCCCGCGCCCGTTAGGGGAGCGACCCCCTCCCCCCCCACAGGGCCCCCACGAGGGGGGGCGGACGGGGGATGAGAGGCGGCCCCCCCCGCCGGCCGCGGAAGGGGCGCGCGGCGCGGGGCCCCGGCCCGGCCATGGGGCGCAAGAAGAAGACGCTGCACGACTACGCGGCCGAGTTCACCGACCTGGGCGTCAGGCGGCACCGGCTCGAGCCCGGCGCGGGCGGGGAGGGCGCGGTGGTCGAGACCCTCTACTGCAAGTCCTGCGAGCTGCCCATGCGGGTGCGGCGGGACCGCATCCTGGAGCACCTCTCCTCCGGCCGCCACTACCGCAACCGCCGGCTGGGCAAGCAGCACGGCCCGCGCGCGCCGCTCCTCATGTGAGTCGGGGGGGGGCGGAGAAGAGAGAGCCCCGGAGATGGGGACCGGGCCCTAGAAAAGCGGGAGGTCTGGGCACCTGAGATGAGCGCCCCCCCCCGGGATCTCCCCTTCCCCCGGGATCTCCCCTTCCCCCCGGGAATCCCCTCCCCCCCCGGGATCTCCCCTTCCCCCCGGGAATCCCCTCCCCCCCCCGGGATCTCCCCTTCCCCCCGGGAATCCCCTCCCCCCCCCCGGGATCTCCCCTCCCCCCCCCCCGGGATCTCCCCTCCCCCCCCCCGGGATCTCCCCTCCCCCCCCCCGGGATCTCCCCTCCCCCCCCGGGATCTCCCCCTCCCCCCGGGAATCCTCCCCTCCCCCCTCTCCGGGAGCCCCCCTCAGCCGGGGACGGGGGCCCGCAGCGCGCTCCGCCCTGTGCTGTCCGGCTGCCCCGGCCCCTCTCTCCCTGAGCCCCTCTGTCCTGCCTTTCCCGGGGTGCTGCCTGTGCCCCTCCCGCGATCCCGACCCTGGGATCGATCCATCGATTCTCTCACCCAAGGGTGAGACGGGGCCGTGTCACGCTGCGCTTATTGCAGCGTCGGTGCTTTCTGCAGCAGGGAGCGGTTCTTCCTCATCCTAAAAAGCGGGTTATGCTTTTCTTTCTAGTGGTGCTAAAACTTCCTCTGAGTCCTCCCCGGCAATTACACAGCACAGGCAAACAGGTGGCAAACTGTCTCCGATTTCCAGGGAGTAAGGGCAGTGGTGGTATCTTTATATTTGTCAGTTTCAGTTTGGCATAATTTGTTTAAAACAAAACAAAGATCCCCTGGATTTTATAACACCTCAGATCTACAGAAATGTGTTTAGCCATAAGATGGTAATTGTTTATTAAACATTCCCTTGCAGCCTTTGAAACCCAAATACTGTACTGTATTGTAGTACTAAGAACTTGGAAGTGAACATGACATACTTGATGTTCATTAATGAAGCGGAATAGTACAAAATACACTCAAAAGTAAACTGTTAAAAAAACCCACCACACTATTGTTAATTTGAAGTAGTGGGGAATAGGTGAAGAATTTTTTTCACAGTTGGTAATGTGTGTTTTAAGATGTCTGTGTTGCCTGTGTTATTTAAAGTACACTGACTGGGAAACATATTGCAAATTTCTTGTATTTTATGGCTAAAGAACAAAGTAAAACAAAAGCAGGCGTAAGTCATCAGAATGAATTTCATCCATTTATTTTGATAACTGTTTGAATAGAATGATTTAGGTTACTTCATAGAATACTAGTGAGTGCACTTTGGATATGTTGTAAAAGTGTAGCTAATAGCTTACCATGAAGAACCTGCTATTAAATCTTTAAGAAGATGGGAGATACTATTTTCTTTGTGTCTAGCTAACTAAATTTAATTGCCAGATAGCATGTCAGTCAAATGATGAAATAACATTTTAATAAATTTATGATCACACACCTAGAGACATCTGAAGCTCAGTAAAACTTCCTCAGTTTCTCTTGTTGGAACAAAATCTTTGTATTTGAATAATCCTGAATTGCAGCAGCTTCCTTAAGACTTTTGTCCCTTTTATCTAGATCTGCAGGTTCAGACCTTGGTACCAGCCTTTCCATGCAACTTGACACTCCTTCCCTGCTTTCTCAGCCTTCATTTATTCTCTCAACCAACCCCTGCATCACCAGCACTGGCACCAGCTATAGCATGGTACCATCTCCACCTTCCTACCACAAATCCTTGATCCCTGTTCACCCCAGCACCATCAGCTCCACAACCAGTGTCATGTCCGCCAGAGAAGACCAAACACCCTCTACCTCCACCAGTCACCCTTCGGCATTCGCTGCCCTCCATGTGAGAAATGCACTGGTTCCCTCAAAACAGAGCACCCAAAGACTTGTTATTTCTGAGGCATCCAACAGTGTGGCTTCTGGAGGGTCAGTGGGACAGTACAGCAGTAGTGGGTCTTCAGGAAGCAGTATTGGTCTTGCCCTCTTCGGCGTGGGGCTTGGTAACAAAGCATTGTTTCAAAGTTTAATGGAAGAAAATGGCTGCTGTTTGCTTTACATTGTGGAGGATCAGCTTCCAGATGTGGAACGTGCCTTCAGTACAGAATTCCTGGCCAACACCAGGGTGCTACGGCAGCAGGATGCCGACATAGTGCTCAATGATCAATGGTAAAGTCTGCCAATAACTTCCATGCATGTTTCCTTATTAAGTAATTAAGGCTTAAAGGGATAAGTAGCACTATCAATCAGCTTTCTTACTCTGTCTTTGGAAAATGTTACTGGAGTTAGGACACATTTTGGGAACCCTGCTTGTCTGACCTCCCTACTCTCAATATTATAAGATTGGAACGCTGTATTCCTTTCAACAGCAGGTGGCAGCTAGAGGTCTAGTTGAATTACTTTACTGTTTACTAGACATCTGAGGATTGTACACATTCTAGGATCTTGCTGGGAAGCTTAGTTTAACATCTGTATATAGAGTTTCTGGGTGTAGCTGTACAAACAAACGATCTGTCTTGTCTCTGTGGATAGTTTTGTAAGGGATGATGCGTTTGGCCAAATTCCCTTTCTTGTGCTGTCATGTAGCATGTTGTCTGTCAGTTTCCCTGCTGGCTGCCACCCTTCCACTGTAGCATGCCTGGCTTATTTCAGTGGAGGTGCCATGTGTAAAGTTCATAAAGCACTCTGGGATCCTTCAAGAGGAAGGGTACAGTGGAAATGTGCAATATTACGTTGTGTTTATATCACTTTATTAAACATTCTGGAATACTGATCTAGATTACTAAAAACATGTTGGCTAAGTAGAGTTCCTGTCAACTTTCAAATGAAGGCAATATTTCAGGTTTCACTCTTATCTTAAAAGGGAACAGTGACTCTGAAAGATGTTACTTTACAGTAGAAATTCAAAAGTAAAAATGGGTTAAATTGTACTCTATTTTTCTGCAATTTGCTGCGTACATTTGGTTTTTTACACCTTTCGCTGTATGTTTTGATAACATAGAGGGTTCAAACAGGTTTTGAAAGAAACAATTCTAAAGTTTTTCTATTAAGCTGTGAACACATGTTCTTTATAACTACACCATTAAAAAAATATCTAGTGAGGCTATGGACCATGAATTCAGCGTTCCATTTAAAAACTCTACTACTCGTAAATGTAGTAACCCAGTCTGTTCCTGGTACTGTTGCCCCAGAGTTAAATAAATAACTTTCCCTGCTTGTAATATTATTGTCTCCTGTGAGTTGCTGGTTTCTTTCCCCACCCTCTTCCTGATGTGAGGAGCTTTTGTAACGTTCAAGAATCTTTTTTTTCTTTCTTAATTTTGACCACTTTTTGTTTCAGCAGAAGTGTTGTCTCCAAGTGTTTTTTTCTTAATTTCTGCAGTGTCTCTGGAGCCATTGTCTGTTCACCACCTGAAGCAGCCTCTGAAATTGTGATAGATGCATTACGAGCAGGTAAGGGGAACTGAAACAGATCTGCAGGAAATTCTGCTTTCATATATAACATGTTGGCCCACTAAATTGGGCCCACTGTGTTTATAAAGCTACATTCTTTCTTGTTGGCTCCACAGGAAACACCATTTGGGTAGAGACACAGTGAACTCAAAAACTGATAGTCTACTAAAAATGATTGGCTTTTGAAATCTTCTGGATCTCCTGCTTGGAGAATTGATCTAAGATGTGTATTAGGACCCAATCTTGTGCTCCTGAAGTCAGTGGCAAAACTGCTATTGACTTAATGGAAGCAGGATCAGGCCAAGTTTAAGTAAATTGGCTATTTTAAAAATAATTGTGACATTAAAAACACCCCAAACTGCAAATTTCCTGGTTTTCGTATATGCTTGTTTAACTGAAAATTGTTCCGAAAATGAAATCCTTTTGTGTCTTTTACATATGATGATTAAAGAACATCTGCCCCAACAAAAATTTTGCACTTATGATCACTTTGTCAGGGAAGTCAGTGAAAGAGCTGGAATTGAGGAGTTTCTGGATCGCATTTTCACTAGAGCAGGGATCCTCAAATTCTTTTATAGTATCAATTCATCTTAGTAGGGTGGTTCTCTTGTGGACACCTGTGTTGCCATTTGCTGCCTCGTGGCATAGTTGTGGCAAGTACAGCAAGGGCATATGTGGAAAAGTAACTTTAGGAAAGGATTAATGCATTTCATCAAGTGTAAATGGAGAAGAGAGCCAGCACCATGTAGCAGCTCGGCTCTCCATAGACTACCATCAATTGCTCAGTTGGTCAGTGGTGATCCATGGACCATGGTCTAGAGCCATGGTGCTCAAAACAAGTTGCCTCTCTTATCTTTCTGTTAAAATGTCTCAACATTTTTATCTGTGGAAATCACTTTCCTCTGGGGCTCTATAAACTGAACATCTTTAGACATCATCACTAACCAGGAAGCTCAATTTATGTATCTATGTTAATGCCCCCTGAACAGGACTGACTTCTATTTTATTTGTAAGTTCCTTGTCTTAATTCAATAAGGCGCTCCCATCAGCATTTATTTCAGGAATTATTATTCCTCTCCAGTGATTAAAATCACTTACAGTCTGCCTTTTTGTACCTTGCAGCTTCCCTTGAGGCATACACTGAGTGTCTAATTGCATAATTAGGGAGAACTTAGTCCACTGAAGACACCAATCCTAGTAACTTGTAATGTCAACGAAGCTTGTACTGTGTTGTTCTGACTACAGGTAACTGAAATGTCTGTCCAGAAAAACACAGCCAAGTAAAAAGTGAAAGTAAAGGCAAGATCAGAGTTTCATTCTCTCTAAAATCACTTCTTGAGGTTTGTAAATAGTAAACGGTAGCTGTTGTAGGTATAGAAAATCATTCAGCAAGAACAATTTTTTCCGTTTTCTGAAACCTTGCCTCTGGAATGTGTTGACCTGTATAGAACACTGCAGAGTATATAATGTTCAGTGTCGATTGTCCTGCCTTCAATTTTGTATTCTGTGACATTTCCACAGGGAAAGGCGTGTTTTGCGAGAAGCTACCCAGTTTAGATAGGCAGACAGCAGAGGCTTGTTTTGATGAAGCTGACAGATGTGGAAGACCATTGGTCTGTGGATTCTACAAGTAAGACCAGCATTTTTTTTTGTTTTCAACAAGAAGCATAAATGTAAAGTAATGTTTACATCTGATGAAACCTTCCTAAATTGTTCTAGGTCTTTAATTCTTGTTTTAGAGAAATTTTGCTTAGAAAGTAGCTAACAGAAAGCTCAGTGGACTTACTGCTTAAAACTTAATTGTTCACACTTCATAGAGATAACAATTTAATCTTTTCATAATTGGCATTGGAGTAAAATTAATGTATTCATCTACACTGGATTGGGTGCTAACAGAATTTGTATTACAGGTACCTAGGGTAAGATTTTCAGAAGCATCTAAGCATGTTCAGAAGTGACTTAGGTTCCTTGAAAATTTTATGCCAGATCTTTTTTGGAGGTGAGGAAAATGTACTGGTAACTAGAATTACTGAGCCATACTATGGATCAAGTTTGTTGGTCTGTGGTTTCAGAAGAAAAACCAAAGTGGGAAGATATTTTGTATGTGTATACAGTTATCTAATTCAGCATACATGGGTTTTGGTAAAAGTTAGGCTACTAGATCTGCATTTGGCTGTTCTCCTTTGCAAAACTAAACGCTTTGCAAGAATGTCGAGACCCGTAAAAAACACTACAACATTAAGCCTTGTTACAAAGTAGAATTCCGCCTCTCAGACAATTTCTGCTTATGTGTATTGCACTTGTTTTCTTTCAAATCCAAGGAATTTTCAAACGTTATTTGTTTGACTTGTTTTTTTCATAACAGCACTGACAATTCTGTTGCAGCAATCGAAAAATAAAATGAGAAGAAAGAAGTAAA
Source organism: Sternotherus odoratus (assembly GCA_032164245.1). NCBI lineage: Eukaryota > Metazoa > Chordata > Testudines > Kinosternidae > Sternotherus > Sternotherus odoratus. The sequence goes on from JAVMKO010000018.1 coordinate 2,652,501, forward strand.
TAGGTTCTGTTTTCTAAAATATCACAGCGTAATTTTCTATAAAAATCATGCAGAAGAGATTTTATATATTTTGAAAACTTCTCTTTATTTTAATTGTCTTAAATATTTGTTTCTGACTTGTTAGCTGTATCCTAAATCTTGTACTGACTGAAATATGCCCGCCTTCTTCAGTGGACCAGACATAATTATAGGCTGTAAATAATAGAGTAGGCTCTGAAGTCATGATGTTCTTCATGAAGAATGTATTTAACAAAAACTCTTTCTGAGTTAGTACTGATGTAATTAGGCCATTGTAATTTGGTGAAATTCACCTCTATGCGTATAGCCAGTATAGTACATATGTATTATTTAAATGTAACATAAGCCCTATTTTGAATACCTTAAGCTGACCGTCTGTATACAGGTGAATTTAGCTCATTATTCCTTATAACACCTTTTAGAAGTATAAGCTTTCGTGGGCTAATACCTACTTCGTCCCGACGAAGTGGGTATTAGCCCACGAAAGCTTATGTTTCAAAACTTTATAGTTAGTCTTTAAGGTGCCACAGGACTCTTTGTTGCCTCTGCTATTCCAGACTAACACGGCTACCTCTCTGATTTTAGAAGTAGTAGTTTTTGTACATTTAGGGTCACATAATGGACATCAAAATGAAAATCCAGCTTGTTTTCAGAATGGTTGGTCCATTTAATAGGAGTACGTGTTGTAAATATTAAAAAGTGTTCTTTCTCCTTGTGGTTGTATATATAGACTTAGGGCTTATCTACACTACAGGTTACGTCAGCATAATTGATGTGTCTCAGGAGTGTCAATAAGCCACCCCCCTTGGTGACATAAGTTACACCGACTTAAGCCCTGGTGTGGACAGCGCTATGTTGGCGGGAGAGCTTCTCCTGCCGACATAGCTTCTTGCAGAGGTGATTTTATTATGCCAACAGTAGAGCGGTCTCTCATTGTCAGTGTGTCTTCACCAGACACACTGCGTTAAAGCTCTGCTGTAGCGCATCTAGTGTAGACTAGCCCTAAATCATGGTAAATACAGGGAAAGTAGGTTAATTCGGATGTACTTCTGCTTTGTTACAGTTCTGTAAAGTCAGTAACTCCACTGGAGTCAAGGAAAGTTGCTCTGAGTTTACACCCAGAATTTGACCCAATATGTTTCGTAACCGTGGATTATTTCCCTCCCTGCCTCCCTTCCCCCAGACTTGACCGCGTACCGGTTTTTGTTGAAAACTGTTCATTTCATTTTAAACAAAAATTCTATGCAAATTATATATATATATATATATATATATATATATATATATATGGAAATATATTAAAACACAATATATACTATGATATTGCATTTTGGTTTGAGTGCTACAGAGAAAGTTGAGCCTAAGCCACAAGGTTGGATCTGAACTTCTCTAGAGTGGAGGATTTTTTTTAAGACCTAATTGAATATAAAGCCATAAGTGTCTTTTTTTTTTTTTTAGCTCTATATAACTTCCTGGACATTGCTTGTCACTTTATTCATAGTGGCTTAATATTTTAGTTTATATTGTTGGTAAAGAGCTTTAAGGGCAAATACTCATTCTGCCTTATGCCTCTGAGAACTTATTGTAAGTTTTTGAAAGTCTCATAATTTGCTGAGCAGTTGATCTCATCAGAAAAAATGGACTTCAACCCTTGTCTAAGTTGGAACTTGTCTGAAATCCAGACTCTTTTGCCACCCTCGATCATTGACTGCATGTCAGTGGTGTAGATGACCTGTTCTGTACTGAACACTCACTGTTCCACATTGGCTATCTCTCTGTAGGCGTTTTGATCCAGCCCTGCAGTTCTTGTATAAAAAAGTCCATGACAGCCAGGCACTGGGGAGGATTCATCGGATTTCGACAGTGAGCAGCATATATCCAGCAGCATCTCTTAGCTTCCTAAAAAAGTCAGGTACTGAGTAGATTTCTTATAGAAGAAGAGGTTAGTTTTGTGAAGATAGCCATTTATCTTGTCGTGTGTGTGTGTGTGTGTGTCCGTCCGTGTCCGTCCGTGTGTGTCCTTAAAAGGCATTATTCTGTTCCTTATGGCAGGGAATTATTCATTATTCTGTTCTCTTTGACCATAATGTTGATTTTTGATGAGTGAGTATATCTGTATGTTCTTTGAAATAAAATTTCTGGTGCTCTTACATTAGTTTCCATGCCGTATAGATATCTAGGTTTGTTTATAGGTTTTATAGGAATTAAAATGCTAAATCTTGTAGTGCTCATTTTTTCCCTCTTACTTTCAGGTGGGATTTTCTATAATGCTGCTGTACATGATATTGATATTATCAGTTTGTTGCTGGGAGAAAGTGCACCAGATACAATATTTTCACTGGGACATGCATTCTGTGCAGGTAAAACTACATGGATTGGTGACATTGTATTGGATGTGTTGTTAGTTTCCTAGTCATTGCATATTTCAGTGCTAGAAATTTGAAAATATGTGAAGGGGCAACTAATGTAGCTGTTTGTTTGAAAATTGAAATACAGAACAATTTCTAGAATGTTGGGATTGATTTGCAAACACTTAAAAAACTTCACTGAATTCTGTGGATTTCTCAATGCTGCAAAACTATTATTGTAGGAATATCAGTAATGTCAATTACTGTGAACGTTGGTGAATTGTAAGGGGTTGCTAATATTACCATTTCCAGGGAGTTTCAACCAACGCTTTGTGCTTAAAAATATCACTTTTTCAGTTCCTTGGTTAAACCTGACCTAGATAAAGTTAATTTCCCTTTTAATACTTCAGACCCCTTTATGGACCTGGTTTACATCAGCCTGTTGAACTATTAATCAAAGTCTAACTATTTTTAATGTAATATTGATTGCTGCCATTGCTATAAGCTGCAATATAGATCATCTTAATGTATGGTAGGGCATTGAATTGCCAGAAACGAAGCCGGTAAGTGACCATATTGTGGAATATGTAGGGCACACTGGATCCTGAAGGCTTCCTGATGTTTCCCGTATTGTAACCATACAGGCAAGTATGTTTTGAAGGCAAAAGGGTCTCTCTAAAGTGGGCTATGCTGCTTGTCCTGGAGAGTTTAACCCCCAGTAACTACAGTAGAAGCAGCTCCAGAGTTTAGCAGTGCTGAAGGGTGGTGGGGAGGACTGTAGTCTGATTTGTGTAGGCTGCCATAAACATGTTCAGTATTTATTGTGCTTCCTATTTTACTGTTTAAAGATGTTCTTTTCACCATAAGCCCTCTTACAAAATAAGAGCAGTTTTGTGTACAAGAGACTTGCTGGTTTGCTTAATCTCCTAATCTGAGTTAGTGCCTCTCTTGTCACTCAGATATGGCCTACTTGAAAGATGCAGACACTGTAGCAGTCAGCATGAAATTTCCTAGTGGAGCAATTGTTACTTTGGACGTCAGTCAGCACTGTACTAAAAGCTGTGATCAGAGACTAGAGGTGGGTTTTTTCAGATGAGTCTGTCATACTATGGGTGTACACACACCACACAGAACACTACTACTGCAGTAGAAGTAACAATTACAGTAATTGACTGTCATGCTCTCCTTTTAAAATAAACTTCCTGTTTTGTTAGCCAAATTCTGCCATTGGATGTGCACATGGTCATTTTTGTGAGTTACTGTGAGCTTCATGTTGTCATGCAAGAGCAGAATTTGTTCCTGATAATTTCTCAGCTTTTCAGGTGCTTCGAGGCTTAAACTTTGTGGACAACCTATCCCTTTTTTTCCCCCCACCAATGTTTTTATTGACACAGAAAGGCAAGAGGTAAATCAGAGTCTCTCAGATATAAATGGTACCAAGGGAGGAGGGGGGGGAAGGTACAGATCTCTCATTATTGGAGCAAATCTTTTCTGCCTAAGTTCATGTTGGTTTATATTAGAGTGGCAAAAACCTAAAGTTCTCTAAGCTGGATTTGGCGGTGGGAAATGTTTAAGCCTTAAAATAAAAGCAGCTTGTTTCGTAACAAAGGGTGAGTGCAACTGCAAACCAAGCTAGTACAGCGTGTACGTGTGTCCTTTCTAGTGACTGAGCAAGTAATTCTACATGCTGGAAGAGTTACTCCTTAGGTGGTACAAGCCCATAGTTTATAGATTGTTTTAAGGCCAAAAGCATGTTAATTTAGGGATCTTTAACACATGTTTATGTGTATTTTTGTGGGTTTTTTCCTCTTCTAGGTTCATGGTTCTCAAGGGACATTACGGGTAGATAATCAGAATCCCTTGGGAATTACAGAACATGGAACGTCTGTGTCCATATATTCACAAACCCAGGCTGATCGGTACAAAGAAGCATACAGAGAACTCTTTAGACACTTTCTCAGAACTCTCAAAGGTTAGAAGAAATTGCAAGCATACGCAATGTCCATCTATTTGTAAGAGTAATCTTAATTTCACTTTTGGATTTGCTTTTAACAAACGTTAGTCTTGAAAATTGTTCCAAAAGCGATGTCAGTTTGGGGTTCATGTATTCTTGGAATCTCAGCCTCCACAAGGAGAGAAAATGAAGAAATGGGGGTTTATATGAACTCTAAACACCAGACAGTCTGAACAGTTTGAAAAGTAAAGCTTTGTTAACATAAAATAACTGAAATCTAGATGGTTGTTTTTCAAATTAGATTTGGCATTTCTGGTGGAAGCCAAATAAAACGTTAATTGATGACACTAGCAGTATGGGAACCAATGAATGGATCTAGTTCTGCCCTTGGATTCCCCACTGTTCACATGTATATCTGAAGACAGAAATTTTCCCTAAAGCTGTCCTGCTCCTTCACGCTTCAGCCACCATTCCAGAGGATATGCATCCATGCTGCTGATGCTCGTTAAAAAAATGCATTAATTAAATTTGTGACTGAATTCCTTGGGGGAGAATTTTTTGTCTCCGGCTTTGTTTTACCTGCATTTCGCCATATATTTCATGATTAGCAGTCTCAGATAATGGCTCAGCACATGCTCGTTTTAAGAACACTTTTGCTGTGGATATGACAAAATGCCGATTTGAGATTTCTAAAAATAGCTACAGCACTCGACCCAAGGTTTAAGAATCTGAAGTGCCTTCCAAAATCTGAGAGGGATGAGGTGTGAAGCATGCTTTCAGAAGTCTTAAAAGAGCAACACTCCGATGCAGAAACTACAGAACCCAAACCACCAAAAATTAAAATAAGTCTTCTGCTGGTGGCAGCTGACTCAGGATGAAAATGAAGATGCATCAGTCCACGCTGCTTTGGATTGTTATCAAGCAGAAAGTGGACCAGCATGGAGACAGGTCCTCTGGAATGGTGGTTGAAACACAAAGGGACGTATGAATAGTTAGCCTATTCTGATTCAGAGTCCAAAGCCTTATTCACTCTGCTTCATTGCCTGTAGTAACATAGTCTTTCTTTTATAGGCAAAGAACCCCCAGTTATCACCAAAGAGCAGTTTCTCTGGACAATTCAGGTAGCTGCAGCTGCCGAGCAGTCTTGGAGGAATGGATCTGCTGTTGACTTACGCAATGAAGCAATAGATGTGTCTCTAATCAAGACTGAAATAATGTGACACACACTGCTGTTTGAAGTGAAGGATATTCCCCCGAGCTCTGCTGAAGGGAGTGAAGTCTCTTCATCTAGTGAGGTTTCCACTGTTGTCTTAATACAAAACTTAACCTTTTTTATTTTTATTTTTTTACATTTTCACTGGAAACGCCTATAACTCGGATACTTTTTAGAACTATGTAAGTGTTCAGTACTGGTGTTATGGATGATCTTAAGACATCGTTCAGGACTCTGAGAAGAAATTATGGGAGGCTTTGTCTACAGTGGCAATTCTTTTTGGAAGGAGTTAGCTTCAGGCTCTGGAATACTATTTTCCTGATGGTGGATTTCCCAGACACTAATCATGATATGATGACATACTGACAACCAGCTGTTGTAGTGAAGACTGTGCAATGAATATCTTTAATGGCAGCTTGAAAATGAGGTGCAACCATGGTGTTCAAAATGAGAGCATTCATTTGGTCAATACTGTACATCTCATTAGTATTTGCAGGAATGTGATTTGTGTACTAAATACCCCTCTTCTGAGTCCCCCATCTATAGAACTGTCCATATTGTTCTTAATTGCTGTGGATTTGAAATAACATAGCTGAGAAGTTGTGAGCATCTAATTTTTTGAAAATGAGCAGGCAGGGAGACTTCTTACCAACCTGGCTTTAAAATGTAATGAAAGAAATTTTGGAAGGCATGTTATAAATTGGACTGTTTCATAGAGCAAACCATGCATGTGGGCATTTCTATATGAACACTGCATCACTGTTAAAAATAAATAAATAAAGGTTTCTTTTAAAATAAAATCCTCAATCTCTATACAGTAGCACTGTACAACATCCGTTACGAAGAAACATGTCACTAGATGCAACAAAGAGAGTGCGATCGATCAGCAGTTTTGTTTTCCTTGCTTGAATCCAAATTCATGTTTCAATATTTCTTAATAGGTAAATTAAATAATACCCGTTTTCCCTGAGTGGGGGAAGGGAATATGATGTATGTGTTTTTTACAGTTCACCAGATTTGGATTACATTTCACAGAAAAAGATAGTGCCTTCAATAACATCGTCTGCTTTAAACCAGGTTATTTGTAACTTTTTATTCTTATGTTGAGCATATTGAAATTTATATATTTGACTTTTTTATTCTTGTTTGTATTTCTCATACCCTGGTTTTCAAGATTTTTAAAAAAGTTTTTTTTAAAATTGTATTAAAATAACATTCTTGCATTGAATGTGTGAGCAACTATACATGTCACATTTTCTCTTCCAGAAAAATTTTCTTAACTCTGTCAATTTCCAATGCTTCTATATACAGTATATATTACTAAAACTAGAAATAGCTGTGATATTTATAACTAAACACAGTTCTCTTGTGGAAATGGTTTTTTAACGGTCTTTTTTTTTTTTTTTTTTTTGAAACCCAAAGAAAGCTGTGTGTTAATGATAAACATTACTGTCATATTTGTGGTATATTTTCTGGGCATTTATTGAAAGATCCTTTATATATAACCCTTTCCCCCAAATTCCATTAAACCAAGATAGCCACTTATTAAATGAGAGCGAATGTTTTTCTTTTGTTGGGTTTTTTCTTTTTGATGTGAATGTTTGATCCAGCCATAGGACTTCTAAAACTTACATTTTCCTAAATGTAACCTCCTTATGTATGAGCTCAGATTGTCTCTGCTTATATGTTGCAGAAAGTAGCATCAGTGTGCTAAAAGTTTTTAGAAGTGAGGTAGACTTTTTGTATGCACTGACCAAGATTCATCCACAGCTGCTTCCCAGTCACAGACGAAGGCAATGTCTTGTTTTGAATGATGGGCTCCTGCAAGCAATGTGCTCAATGCACTCAAAGCCTATCTTAATTTTACTTTGGCTTGGGTAAGTACTTTTGACCTTTGCTTGTTTGTACCTCTCACTTTGCACTGAGTTGCAACAGCAAGGTTCATTCTTCCGGCTCAAACTTCAGGCCAATTCTGCTTTTCTATTAGAGCCACTGTATTTCAGATGTGCGTTTTATTGTGTTACAAAAAAACAAAAAAACCACAGCTATAAAAATAACACATTTTCCAAAAGATAACATTACAAAAAATACAATTAATAGAGTTGGAATATATCCAGTAATACTGCTGGAAAAAGCATTAGTTAATATTGCAAACATGAATGATTATTTAAAAAACCTTAAAGCATTAAAGTGCTTTAATTCTCTACTACCTAGAAAAGCGCATGTTCACAGCTCAGCAACACCCTGAAGTGCTAATCCCTAAAAAATTCAGTGTGCACAGCTTTCAAATAGTGGGCTGGGGTAAAAGCCAGTGGAAACTGAGCTGGTAATTCGCAAGGAACAGAGCAGTGGTTTCCCGCCTTCCCAAGCTCCAGAGCTGCCAGTGGAAATGGGGAAGGGACAAGTACACTTGTGCTACTGTGCTGGCCCTTGCAGAGGTACAGCTCAGTTTCTCTGTGGCACTCCCTTTGAGGACAGTGACCATCCTGCTTGAGAAGCGAAGGTGGCTCTTATGAGGTGAACGCTGTACTTGCTCATAGGTGAAATCCTACCTCTGGCCCCTTTATGCCTGGTAAAAGGCCCTGAGCAGCATAAAGGAACCCTAAAAACCTCCTGTCAGGCCAGGGGAGGAATCCCCCAGGGCAAGCACAGTGACAAATAGCCATATGGCTCCAGCATAGGGAGTATGCCAAAGGCAGGACTGCAGTGTTGTGGAGATTCCAGACAGCATGAAAGCCCCAAGCTGCCATCATGTAGGTCTCTAGGGCTGTCTAACTATGGGACTGTAGAGTAGCCCCGAACAGGGAGGGTACAAATTTGGCTTAAAGCCACTGTAGCCCCTCTGCCTGAGCTGTGAATTCTGTGCTGTGCCTCTTGGAGGTGTCTCACAGAATCTCTCCCAGTGAGTTTCCAGCTGACTTGCACAAGACATGGAGATGAATACATCTGTATGCTTGACGGATTCCTGCTGAGTGTTTTAAGTTCAACCAGCAGACAGACACAAGGCTTGAGGAAAATCAACAAAGCACCCATCCACAGGGACTGTAGGGAAGGAAGAAACCATTTCCACGCACCGATGTGGAAAATAGAATCATTTTACCAGATAGGAATGATTATCAACAGCCTGGGAACTCCAATTTTTTTTTTTTTTTTTTTACATGTACAGATTAATTAGTAAGGCAAAATGTATGGGGTGCTATTAAAAAATCTGAGTTCTGGCAATATCAGGAACTTTGAGCAAAATTTGGGTGAATAATTGTAATTAATTATATTCCTAACAGTGGGGTCCATGGATTTGTCTCTCCAGAATTGTATTAAAAATCCATATGGGAAAAAGTGAATTTTTTACAAGTAAGGCTTGAAATATATCTGGTTTTTTCATGTTTACATGCTAGAGCATGAAGTTAATTTAATTATGACATAGTCGTGTCTTCTTTAGGGGAAATTATCAATATTTTTATAGCATACAGGTACATGAAAATAAATCTCTCTATCCTTACAGCACGGTGATATACTGTATATACAGCATGTCTCTATATACACAAATATCATTTAGATACATGCACACAGTCTGGAATCAGCAAATAGTTTGCTTTTCTGCTCTACAAAAAAACAAAAGAAACAAATACTTTTTGGCAGTCTATCAGAAAAGCAAGTCCTTTTGTTCTTGGGTATCAGTCAATGGCAGATATCCCTAAAGAAAGTGGAATGGTTGAGGGTTAAACCACTTTTTCACAAGACAAAGGTCTTTATTATTCAGCCATCCCTTAGCAGACAGAGCAAGGATCAGGTGGAACGTGGGGCAGGCTAGAGTTAATCAAAGAAAAATGTGTGTCTTTTGCCTTTACATTGCGATAGTTTGATGCAAAAATGGTCCAGCAAATTGTAAAGTTGCACTGTACATTGGCAAGTGAAGAGTCCCCTGCCACACAATGTTAAAAAAACTCTACAGCCCATTTAGAGATTTATCAGCTGCCCTTTTTCCTCCCCTTGATCCCCTGTCATAAAACCACTGGAATTTTCCTCCTGGAGATGGTCGTAGACCCATGTCCTCACACAGCGCTGAGTTCCCATCTCTTGAGTAAAGCCATGTTAAAAAATATTCCTCCAGACACTCAAAGCTGGAAATGTTTTGCCATTTTTCATGCTGGGATTCTATATTTTCCCCTGTCCTTTAAATCTGTATCTGGTCTCGTTGCCGCACTGCTGGAGACCTTCAGTTGATCTCGCCCTCTGTGAACTCTTCCTTTATGGACTGTTTGCGAGATTTGCAGTCTGGGAGGTCAAAGCCAAAGTCTGCCCACTCATCCGCCCCGCTGCGGTTAGGGATCGTGATGGTGTGACGCACACGGAAATGCACCGCCTCCATGACGCGCTGCCGTTGCAGCTCCCCAGAACTGCCAATGGAAATGGTGGAGGCATTACTGCTGGAGCGGATAAGCTGCTGGGCTCCATAGTCCTGGCTCTGTTTGAGTTCCTGGAGGCCCCTCCAGATAATCATCCTGTACTGCTCTGGGATCTTCAGTGCTCCGAGATCCTAGAACAACAACATGGCTAAGGTTGGTCTCTTCAAAAATGTATTTGCTAAATAGCACGGTCAAGATGGGGCAAACCCCTGGACCATTCAATGTGTCGACCAGTGGGTGGGAATAGCCACATAGCCGTGATCATCTCATGGTTTGACTTTGGGTCGTACACCATACCATTGTGTAAGGAAAAGAGAATCCCTTTGCTTTAAATCTAGTTAACAAAATGGATGGTGTGAGGCTGAACCTCTTCCCTGTGCAGGGTGCAGAGCACCATGTGAGGTGTCGGGTCATTCAATTTACTGAAATGAGGAAACCATCATCCCAGTTTGCCTGCAATCCTTTTCCCCCTCAGAACTTGGATTAAGCCTTGAACTAAAATCCCAGGTCACATATGCCGACAGGATGGGCAAAGGGTGCCCTGGGGAGCATGATTGGTTCTGAATGTCGGCTGTCAGAGGATTCTTGTGCATTAATTATGCCATCGTGTGCACTAACGTTATTCATGACAGGCGTTAAGTGCTATGGTCATAATGTGAAACGGAAGCATGAAAACTTCAGGGTTGTGTCATACGTGGCAGAGGCTGCATCAGAACAAATACAAGTGGTTTGTGTTTCAGATGTATTGACTTGCTGCTAGAGGTCTCCATTAACTCCAAACACAGACACACTCGGGAGTATTAATTCCAGAGCAAGTAAGTATGTAATTAGGGTTTAAAAATGTCAATTCAGACACACAACCCAGCAATCTGCTTTGACCATGCCATACGTGTGCTTTCTGGCAGATTAAAAAAAAATCACTTACAGGGTTAGTTATTAAAATGTTTCAGAACTAATCTAAGACTATGCAACTGGCCCCAGCTACCAATGAAAAATCATTGTGTCTTTAATAATTATACCCTCTGTGTTCTTGACTGGTTCCTAGCTGCCAGAGTAGGAGGGCATACAGCAAATATCTTACGAATGAGATGGGATCAGGATGAGATCAAAATACCGAGTCTGGGATTTATTTGGGTCTGTCACAGATGAAAAGTGTTAATGAATTGTGTGTAGGGCCGGTTCCATTACTGGACTCAGGGAGCCCCTCGCCTCACTGATTTCAAGACTGGCTGGATGACCTTACAATTTTCATCAGCACCAAAGGCTGTCGTGCAAAGTTGGCTCCTCCTCTCCCAAGAGGTCCTTCAACCAAGAAATAGCTACAATAAAACTCACCACACCTAGGGGCAAGGAGTTTAGACACATATTAGAGCATTTCCCATGTAATATATCAATTAAAAAAAAATTACAGCTCTCGACCAGCCAGCCCACAATATCAGGTCCTGGGGTTGGAACAAAAAATTTAAATCTAAAAAGCCGGATTCTGACCTTGTTTGTTCTGGGTTTTTGCTAATGTGACTCCCATTCAGCCAGTGCAGTTACTTCTGATTTGCAAGGGAAGAAGTTGGGGTCTGCAGAACTGAGCTGAAGCTCATCGAAGTCAAATGGGAACCTTTCCATTCCTAATGGACTTAGGGCTAGTCCATGTGATTTGTTTCCATAGCCATATTTAGTGAAAATCAATTCAAAGTCTGATTTCCGTATCTTTGGCTTTATTTTGGATGTGCACGTGAGGAGAAAGATTGCATCTGAATTTTGTTTTTGTTTGCATTTCTTTCTTAATTCAGATCTGTGCTAGGTCTTGCATCCTACAGCCCGGAACAATCAACAGTAGAGAATATTACAGTTTCTTTTAGGGATTGCACTATTGTTCTAAATCTATAGGACTAGAAAGAATGTATAATTGGGAAACAAAACATGGGGACTATAAAGCCTGTATGATAGGTAGGTGCACATTTATTTCCTTTTTTTGGTGGTCCTTGTTTTAAGATCAACAGCCGGTAGAAACAAGTGATAAGAAGAGATCTTCCCAAAGCATTTACCTCTATGGTTAGATTCTGCAGGTGGTAAATATTCTGTAACCCTTGTGAGGTGAAATAGTCGATGCAGTTTGGACACCCCAAGCCTGTTAAAAAACTGCAGAAAGAATTTGAAAATAAAGTGGCATTAACTTGTCAGGTATATATGCTGTGTTCTCAAGTGTCACCACTGTGGCAAAGCACTTCTGGATTCCTGTGAGGGTATGGGGACATTTTAGGGGACTCATTTCTTTCATCTAAAGGCTTTTGGCAACTTTTCTCATGCTACTATGGTATTATGGGATGTAAGAAATAGGAAACGTAGCAAGAACCCATTTCAGAGATCCTCAGAACTCCTGGTCAGCGTTTTCCTGGGGTCGAAAAGCGTGAACTAATTTGGCATTAATGTTGGAGAGGAAAAGCTCCTGGGACCAAATTCACCCTAACATAATTCCACTGGCTTCAGCAGTGTGCAGTGGTCTCTGTTAAATGACTTCTATGGAATTACTCCAGGGATTAATTTTCCCCTTTGAGCAACTTGGCTGAGGAAGGGTTGCGGAATTTGGCCCTAAGTGATTTGGTCTGCAACAACTGATCTTGGCAATATAACATTTGGTGCTGGAATATTTTATGTACAGCGCTTGGCTGCATATACAAAAAGCTAGCCCTGATTGTGCTATTCCGTGATTCTGGTAGACCAGCTGGGAAAACAGCTGAGGTATCAGTTCTTTAAGAAGGATATCAGATCACGGACTACAGACCTGTGTATGACTATAAATCCTCTACTGCAATTTCCAGTCACCATTGGTCCGAAAGGGGGAAGAAGGAAGATCTGCAAAGTTATATGCCATGCTTTGACATGCAGGGCAAGGTACATTTTCGTATCAGTCTGCTAAAGGGATCAAGTTTTGAATGAACTTAGTGAAAGTAAATTAGCCAAAGATCTTTGCAGGTGATTTGTGTTCCTAACCAGTGATTGTCTGGCGAGGACAATTTCAGAAGTGAAGAGTGGTGAGGAGAATGCTCTCTGGTTTCATGAGCAGTGATTTCTCAGTTGGAACTAGTGACCAGTTGACAAGTTGCTAAACATATGTTTGAATGTTAGAGTAAAGGAAAAGAGCACGAAGCAGCCGCAGACAACACACCACAGGTCCAGCGACGTCCCTACCTGACAAGGCTGGGGTCGGGGTTGTAGGGTGGAGGAGGAGTGCAGTGTGAACCTGAGACCATGGACTGGGAGGAGTGGCCTCCGTTCATGTCTCCATTGGCTTGCATGGGGTGGCTGTTCAGCATTCCAGGTCCTGAACACAAGAGAAAGCAGACGGGTTTCCATCTCCTGCACTGTGCCTAGTGCGTACACAGTGCCACTGAGAAGTTTTTGATTTAACCTAATTCAAAGGAGCTACCCCCGTCCTTTCCCAAGCACCGAGCCCCATTCTCCACTCTGCGGGAATAACCCACCTCAGGGACCGGAGCCCCGGCGTGTTAACGGGCAGGATTCCCTGCAAATTCACCCATCGGGTGGAGGAGGGGTGAAAAAGCTGTAGGTTTCAACCCCACAATTCACAGATTCAGGGGCAGCCTTTGCAGGCAGCGGCTGCAAGGTGGATGCGAGCAGCCCGCGTGGGCAGGGCGGTCCCAGCTATTGGCATGGTGAGTTGTTCCAAGCAATGCAGCTGCCCAGGGTACCCGACTCTGTTTGGCCCGGGAGAAGGAGGAGGACGTGGGAGCTTTGCCCTGGTTTGCGTATTGTTTCACCGAGGCTGCTGTCTGTCTGTCTCTCTGTCTGGTCTCTTAGCCCTTTGTGATCGCAGAGCTCATGGCAGTGCGGGCGCCTTACCCATTGGGCCCAGGTTGGGCCCGGAGCCCGAGTTGTGCTGTGGTGGCTGCCCCACCAGCTGGTTGACAGACGGCAGTTTGTTGATCCCTCCTCCGTGTACTTTGTTCATTGGCGAAAGGACGGGCCCGTAGGAGGAAGGGGACTGCAGGTGACTCCTGCTCGGGAAGAGTGGCAAAGTCAGTTAGACCCTCGTGGAGACTGAGGCAATGAAACCTTTCTAGGGACTCCCACCTCGGCCTTGTCTGTACAGAGATTTTAGCCGGCAGCCCAGCCGCACCAGTGCAAAACCCTGCTCTAGACGCGACTGATGCTGGTTTAAGGCTGGGTACATTGCACTGCTGCAAATCAGGCTGCACCCCTATTGGGGAAACCAACTTCTGTACCTGTCAGTCTGGAATGTGCAGGGGCTGCAGAACAGCTGGCTTCACCGTATAAAACACGTGCCCTAGCAGGGCCCTTCAGGATATCCTAATACATCACATCGACACAGCTTCCATCTCCACTGCACTAGCTGAGCCCCTCCCAACCTCGTTGTAACGTAAGGGAGCAGAATTATCCCCATTTTACAGATGGGGAAGTGGAGGCAGAGAGGTGAAGTGACGGTCTCACAGTGGGTCAGTTGGAGGGATGGAATGAGAACTCAGGAGCTCCTGGTCTTTGCTCATCTATTCTAACTAATAGATCTCGTTGCTTTATGGAGCTATAGTGTCAGAGGCTTCACTTACAATATACCCTACAGGCCCTGCTTGCTGATTTTACTTCTGTGTCAGTCTTTCTCCAAAACTCTTTGCTCAGATGCCGCTCTCCACCTCCCCTCCCCTTTATTAAACCAGCAGGGCAGAGCTAAAGCTGCTGACAGGCAGCTATCCCCTGTCACTGAAGTAAGGTGCACATTGCCGTGTGGTCCCATGGAGAAGTCCCCAAGTGGGAGTCAGGAAAGCTGGGTTCTAGTCCCAACTCTGCCAGTCACTGTCTCTACAGCGTGGGACAAGTCACTTCCCTTCTCTGCATTCCATTGTTCACTGCTGTTGCTTAATCCGATTTCATAGCTTAAAAAAGAGACGTCTAGGGAGTAACTCGATTGCAGTCCATCTACGTGGGAAACAGATATTTAATAATGGGCTCTTCAATCTAGCAGAGAAAGATACAACAATCCAATAGCTGGAAGTTGAAGCTAGATAAACTCAGACTGGAGCTAAGGCGTAAATTTTTAATGGTGGGAGTAATTAACATTGGAACAATTTACCATCAGTCATGGGGGAGTCTCCATCACTGACTATTTTAAATCAAGGTTGGATATTTTTCCAACAGATCTGCTCTAGGAATTCTTTTTGGGAAGTGCTACAGCCCGTCAGGAGGTCAGACCAGATGATCACAGTGGTTCCTTCTGGCCTTGGAATCTATGAATCTGTTCTGTGGTCTACCCACCAGTTTGTAAGCTATTGTGGGAGCTATGGCTGAAGAGTGCTGGGTAAGAGTTAAGTAGTAGTGGAAGGTGTATCTGGTTTCTGGCTTTTGTTATCATAATATACGTTCCCAAGGTGCTCATCAATGTATATTAAATTAAAAAACAAGGAGGAAGAATAGTTTATTCAAGAAGGTCTCACCCCACCCCCACCCAGTATTGGTGACTACTGAGGAGGAATCAAATTGAGGGGCTCTCTGAAAAGTGGTAGAGACCTTCCCATACCCCCTTGTTATACAAAGCATAAGAGCCCTACGGGTGGGTCAGGCCAGCTTCTCAGATCCCTGTTATGCGGTTAATTTGGTGTATTTCTGGAGACCCCTTGTGGCGACAGTGGACAGACAATACAGTCCTGGTACTTACTGCCTCTGCAGGAGCTGCTGCTGCTGTTGCCGATAGGAGTCGACCAGCTGCTGCGGAACTAACTCCACTAGCTCCAGACTTTCCTTGATCTTCATGAGGATCTCGAAGTTCTCCCGGCCACGAACCTGAATCCGGGACCAAGGCGAGCCTGTACTTCGGTCTGACACAGCCAGTCCCGCCTTCCCCTTCCTTTACCCAGTCCACTCAAGGGACAATGTGAGGAGAGCCATCCCCAAGAAATTCAGCTGCAGCTCCTTGTCTCCTCTAGTTCCCTTCCTGCAGGAGCGGAGTGGGGGGTCTGATAATATGTCCTCTCCCCTAGCAGCAGAAAGATGGGGTAGCCAAGTCCCTGACTGTAGGAGTGGTGCTGAAGGCACACGGCCAAATTGGCTGGCGAGGCCAATTTCTGAAGTGAAGGGTGGTGAGGAGAACGCTCTCTGGTTTCACGAGCAGTGATTTCTCAGTTGGAACTACTGGCCACTTGCTAAACATATTTTTGAAGGTTGGAGTAAAGGAAAAGAGCACAAACCAACAACGGACAACACACCACAGGCCCGGTGCCACAGGGGGATCCGGGAGGAAGGCGACTTGCAGCCTTGTTTTGGAGCAGGCTGTTTTGCCCCGGGATTGCAAAGCAATTCCAGTGCATGATTCTGGATCTCTGCTCCTGCGGGTTGGTGCTCAGCATTTGTCGCAGACTCGCTCCTACCCTGCTCTTCGCTGTGGCCATTCTTAGCCTCATCGGTCTTGCTCCTGTAAGGACTCTTCAGGACTGTAAGCGCCAGCCACCCAAAGCAAAGCACTTCAGTGCTGTGGACTGCTGGCAATGCCAGTCTGGGGAGGCCTGGTGCTTTCAGCTAGATAAAATATCACTTCATTGCCCTTTGAATTTGGGGAGCTGCTCCCCCATATCTCATCCAGGGGCCAGCGCCACCGCGTTCCCAGAGCAGGGCACAGACACAACATGCCGGAGGAGATTGGATACTTACAGGGACATAATACATTTCCTCTTCCCCGTGCCGCCTTTTCTTGATGCCAGCGCCTAGTGCTGGAATCCCCTGGGGGCTCTGTTTGAAAGCTGAGGAAAGAGATGGAGAACAGGATTATGGGAAGATCAAGTTAAATGTGATCATGTACGCGGCCACTCCCTAGTTCTTCCATAACGTTAGAATGGAGCATATTTGTTTATTAACTCTCAACACTAACAAACACTTGCCTTTAATAATGATGATGAACAAAACAATCTGGACAGTGAAGCACTTGCACTACTAATGCCTGCTCTGGTTTTCTGACCGCAAGGATTATATCTGACGATGGCTGGATGTGAGCGATGAAGTTGGGATCAGAGCATGGCTCTTCATCTAAACTTCACCGCCCAGTTCCGTAGTTCAGAGTGTTTGTTGCTGCTGCCCTGGAAGCATGGGCCATGCCCTGGACGGCACCAGCTCACCCGTGCTAGGCAGTGCAAAGCCAGGGGTCTCAGAGTCCAGGGTCCCCCTTTCCCGACTCACTGCGCTTGTTGACGTTGCCATTTTTAGCTGCGTTTTCATTCAGGGCTTGTTGCTCTCTGTAGTGATCTTCGTCGGCTTTCCGATCTCGGCCGGGACAGGCGCAGATCCGCCCTTCGAACGATCTCCTCCCCAGTACTTGGCCACTGGGAGCAGAGTAAAAATCAAAAAGTGTTTATGGTTTTGGGAACTAATCTGACTAAACCTCATTCTCTCTGGGGCTGGTTTCTGTCCATTGACTTTGTGTTGATCAATTATTCAAAAGCTTTTAAACACTCCAGAAAATACTAAAAAGAGGAGCCCACTCACCCACCCTCTAAGACTCTTCGTAATCACTAACTTCCCAGTCAGGGAATGCCACTTCCCCTCCTCTTCACTGGGCTTCGGGCTCTCCATGCCAAAGATGCTTGGCCAGGAGTTTGCCTTGAGCTGCAGCTTCCAGAACTTTATGGGCCGCCTTCTCCTCCAGGGGTCTTGCAAATCAATCTCTGGGGTTTTGCTAACTCCTCTGTTTCACTGCTGAGGCTCTGCCCAGGCCGTGTGTGGTTCATTCCCAGATGTGAACTGGGTGAGCCTCTCTCTAGCTATTTACACTGCTGAAGTTCAGCTCGTAACCTGTCCACGAGGCCCCAGGAGAGCCAGGCTCAGGAGTGCGGAGGGGCGGGGATGTCTGTCCTTTGCAGCACAGGTACTGTGAGAATGACTCACTCTCTTGTCTCCAGGGTTATAATGATGAGAATGGGCCGCCTGTTCATCCCTCCCACGCAGCTGCTGTTGCACATGAAATTGTACAGAATGGTGGTGAACTCAGTCCCAACCTGCCCAAAAGAGAGGAAATGACATCACGTGGAGGTGGAGTTAGTAGGAGGGGAGGTGTTAAAAGCCATGGGGAGATGGTGGCAGACTTCAGTTATGCAGCAAAGGGCTGCAGCCAGACAGGTGCAAAGAGCATGTCTCAGCTCACAAACCAGTGGGAGGCTTGTGTGGGTGGGTGGGTGGGTGGGTGGGTGTTTGGGGGAGTATTCATGGAGAAAGGCAGGAAAGGGAGATTTCTGACCCTTGCTCTAAAGAAATATCCCCTCGAATGGGGATTATGTTGCCACTGTAACTGCAGAGTACCTGTGTTCCTCTCCTAGCATGCCGGTTTTGTGGGACCTTCCTGCTAGACATTTTATTCCTTGACCTGGGCGTGGAACACTGCAGCTGGAAATCAATACAGTAGACTCTCGATTATCCAGGACTGGGTTAACCAGGATGTGGATTAACCAGGATGTAAAAAAAACTATGTGTAACTCACAGGGCCGGCTCTGGCTTTGTTGCCACCCCAAGCACACAAAAAAACCCTCATCCCACCAGGGCACAGGGCAGCCAGTGAACCAACACCCCCTTCCCCCGGCACAGGGTGGCTGGTGAACCAACCCCCTCTCCCCATATTTCCTATGGATGGTGATTATCCAGGATTTTATTAACCAGGATTAATTTTTTCCCTATCCTCCTGGATAATCGAGAGTCGACTGTATCACAAAGGCACTAATTTAACAGTGCCCTCTAGGGGGCGTGCTAAGCTTTCCACTCACAATGGTGATTTTATTTCCTTGTTGGCCTTATGTGCCCCAGAGCAGTTACTAGCTGGACCAAAGTTTCTGTTAACCTGCCCAGTGCTCTGCGCTCCCAGTTGGTCTGAAGCAAGATTCCTCTTTAAAGTGAGATGCTTTGGCAAATCCTGAAAGGGGAGGAGTACAGGCACAATGGATTTTCTATCAGGGCTGTAGCAAGAGGGATATTCCTCTCCAGACACTGCAGAGCCAACAGGAGCCTTGTCAGGGATCTAAATTTGTCTGCTAAATTCCACGGGGCAGATGCTGCTTTTAGCCACCCCGGGGCCAAAGAAGCCACTTGAGGGTCAGAGCTAGTGAGACAGCTATAACTTTATTAAGAAAACTACTCCCTATTTTCACCCTCCCTCCTGTTCCCCCTCTCCCAGCGCCCCTATTCCTTCAATACCTGTGGTGGCTCATACGGCACCATTACACTCTGCCTGCCGGTGACAGGGTCATCCACGTACTGAGAGAGATTGTTGCCTTCCACCCGGATCAAGTGGCTGGCTGGAGCGGACTGGCCTGCAGAGGCAGAGGTGAGAGTTAGAGGAAAGACCCTTCTCGGAGGGTCTTGCCGACCCGAGAACGTTGCACGGGGTGATTATAAAATCTGTTTAGTTGAACCATGGCAAAAGGCAATGTGGACGCTCACATTGTGGTTTACACCACTTGCATTTCAGTTTAACTTAAGCTGATTAGGAATTGGGTTAAACTCAACCAAAATAAGTGAGTTAAACTGGAAAGAGTGTTGTATAGGATGGTTCTGGTAAAGTGGTTTAAAAAAACTATGGAAGTTAAACCGGATCAACTTCCACACGTAGACATTGCTCTCAAGGGGCCAAAGGGGGCTGCTTTAAGGGAGGGGAAGTCAGTGGGTAACATTTTCAAAAGCACTTAAGGAGCTTTGTTCCATTGATGTCCAGGGGACCTAGGCTCCCAAGTCACTTAGGTCCAGATGCTCAAAGGTATTTAGGTTCCTTACTTCCAGTGAAATCAATGAACGCGAGGTGCCTAAATGCCTTTGGGGCTTTGGAACTTGGGCACTTTTGAAAATTCTATCTGAGTGTCACAAGCAGCAACTTGAGGAACTTGTAGCTTAGCTAGTAGGTGAAAAATATCGAACTGGCCAGCAGACCAGACCTCGAAATAACGTGTCTTGGGCACTTGTTCCTGACTCCACTGGCAGAGGGGTGCAAGAGGACAGCACGGGGAGAAGGAAGGTAAAGGATGGATGCTGTCCTAGCACAGAGCGGACGGAGCACTTGGCTCAGGGCTTGTTAGCTCTGCCTCTGCTCAGACCTGATCTGTCTCACCTGCTATCAGTCCAGGCCTGGAGCTGTCAGGAGCGAGGGTTCCCAGCACACGGTGGTGGTGGTTTCATTTGAGCTTCACAGGGAGCTTTTTGGTTCTCAGAGTGAAACGGGGGTTAGGGAGGAGACTCCTGTCCACAGGAGTGACAATGGAGGGTCTTGAACCCCACCTGTTCACTGTCTAGTGCTTGTCTTGGTTAGGGGGAAGCTCTGGGATCCAGGTTATCACCATGAGATGGTTTCAAACAGCGTCACTGTCCCCACCGGCCAGGCAGGCGACAGAGACACTGACCCGCTATTTGAGGGGCGGGAGACCAGCTCTCACCATCATTAAAGTCGCGTCCCAGCTCGTGGTTGGGGCAGCGCTTCACCACCTCTGTCACGTGCTCGGCCTTCTTGTAGACGGGCATGGCCCGGATGGCAGTGCCTGGCGGGGGCGGCGTGGACACTTTGATCTGGATGGGGCATGTCTTGGCGATCTGACAGTAGAGCTTCTTCAGCAGCGGGGAGTACTGGAAAAGAGCGGGGAGAGCCGGGCTTCAGGGCACATCCCTTGGCCCGGGCAGAGGGCGGTCAGGCCGCACAAGGGCCTCTGCCCTCGTAACTTAAACGACAGCCATCGGGGCTGGGTGCAGCAGGTCCCTGGGGCTGCACAGGTCTGGAGCGGAGGGCAGAGCTCTCTTCGGAGACTGCAGAGACAGCCGCCCGCTGACTGAGGGCTCCCTGTCCCCTCCACGAAGGGAAAAGCAACAAAACATCCTTTTCCAATAATCCTCTGCTCCCCCCAACCTGACTAAATGCAGCCTGGTTGCACAGGGGTCTGTGCCAGTGTGGGGGACAGGAACGTTATGTGCCATTCCTAGATGATAAACGCCTGGCTCACCCCGCTCCCATTCCTGGCATCTCCTGGACCTAGACGCCTGTATGACCCTCCCTCACACATCGCTCAGCAGGGATCCCCAATTAGCTCCCTGAGCTGTACCCTCATCAGCCTGGGCTGAGACTCTCCTCTCCTCAGCGAAGATTTGGGGATTTTTTTTTGGTGGGGGAGGGGAGGGAGGAACATGCTGGAACAGGCAGGTTTGCTCAGGGATCCCAAAAATTCACCAGGAGCCAGAGGAGCTGTTCTGCACCACTTGGCTCCCTGCACGGATGTGCTGCAACAAGTCGGGATGAACTGAATGCGGAGGATAGGAATGGAGGAACGAGCCCCCTTTAGGGTGTCCGATCAACGCCCCTTCAAATGGGGGGAAGAGGGACCAAGCTCTCTCTCTCTCTCTCTAAAAAAAACCAGATAAAACAAACTGGCAAACCCATAAAGATATTTTCTCTTCAAGACACAATTCCCTCTTCACGTCCCGGCAGCTCTGAGAAGGAGAACTGTTGCTGGGCAAAGAGACTTAGCACACTGAGTGAGTTTTAGGCCCCTAATCAGCAGACAAGCTGCCCTTCTGCCACCATTGTTCTTGATTTCAGAAGCAACAATCTCTCCCTTGTCAGGATACGCACTCCCACAGCCTCTGCCCTAACGTTGCAGCAGCTGACGTCTGTGCTTCACTTGGATTGTCTCTACACCTGGAATTAGCCCAATTTCACTCCAGGCTGTAGCTGCCCCAGTACAGATGCTTTGCGTAGATGGTGAAGCCAGCGGTTGCCCTTCCTGCAGCCAGGCTGAGTATTACTGGCACAGGTCCTAGCTTTCCTTTGCTACACCAGCTGGCTGAAATCGGGGCTGATTCTGCAGATAGTCCTGGCCTCAGAGGCCAAGATAGGGATCCCATTGTGCTGGGCCCTGCCCGGAAGAGGTTACACTAAATAACCAAGGAGGATCACCTTCCCTCTCTTGCACACCGGAGGAGAAGCACCACAGCCTAGGCACTGCACCCAGCCCACAGGGTCGACCTTTTTCTGAAGGTGAAGAAAGGGAAGTTTAAGAACAAGTCTTGCTAAACACTTTGTAGCCAAGAGCCATGTAAGAAGAGAGCCCCAGGGGCCCTGTGGAAGCCCCATTGCACAAAGCAATACAATAGGGACCAGCCTTGTGCTGATGTGTGTTGTGGCTTCTGTTCTAATAGACCTGGCCTTTTCCATTTCTAACGCTGACTGTTAGCCACTGCCCAGGGAATGTCCACATGGCACTAAGAGATGTATTCTTTTTGCTGGCATGCTCTCAGGAGGAGTTGCCGTGGCCTGGCCTTCTCCATCCGTTTGGTACCCCCAAGGGAATGACTTTTCTGGACACTTAGAGCTCTAAATCCTCTTGGTGTCAAGTAGAAGTTTAAAAGAACGCAAGCTCAGCACTCCTGCACCCTGCCATGTGTGAAGAAAATGGACGTTTATTTTCCTCCGGCTTCTAGGATCCTCCCACTCTCTGCTCTGTGTATTTCAACCCAAGCACCAACCCGGCAGGAAAGCCGAGCATTGAAATAATTACTTGTTAAAGAGTTATTATTGCCTTCTGTGCCCTAACCACGTTGAGGTTATTGTGCCAATATAAAGAGTCTTTGTCTGCTGGCAAAGGGCATTGCTTGAGAAACACAGGGATTCCTTTGAAGTTATTTAATCTACCACTTTGTCCCTTCATTGCCTTTCTCGCATGTCAGGCTACATGACACGCTGCTGTTGTGTGCACGTCGTGGGGTTTCTGTAGCACAACATCGGGGGGGGGGGGGAATGTATTTCCACATACTGTTCTTTGAGGTAATTCCGCATTGTCCTGGCCTGTGTTGGAAGGAGCGGTATAGCGCCTAATAGATGTGCATTACACAACACTCGCAGAGTATCCAGTGCCCATATAGGTCACAGACACCTGAACACTTGGGCCCACTTTGGGACACTGTGGGAGTGATTTTCCAAACAGCTGAGTCACTTGGGGCACTAGTTCCCCTGGAGTGTCCCATGTAGCTAGAGCATCTCCTAGAATTGTGCAGTGCATTGGTATGCCACTAGTGTTCAGTTTTGTATGGCTTCCTACCAGCCTCCAGAGCAGAGAATAGCCAGAAGAGTCCAGTCTGATCAGCCAGTCTAACCTCACTATTACTGTAGTAGAGACTAAAGACACTGTACTAAAGATGTCAGTTGCAAGAGAGAGATACTGTGAGAGAGAGAGACAGGCAGACAAAGAGAGGTGATGTAGCCTCACAGGAAGTCTGAGACGTGCCTGGAGTGGTTGGTTGTAGCTAGAAAACAATTTTATTTTTACCATTGAAATAGTCTCCACAAGGCTCTTACAGAATGTGCTTGATCATGTGAAAGAGAAGCAAAGTTCTCCTAGCAAAGGGCTGCCATTAAGAAAGGCAAACTGGCAACCCCTGGTGTTTCCAGTGCACAGATTTCATGGGCGTGCTATTTGCATCCACTGGAGAATCATTAATTTGTATTGTAATAATACTTTGCATTTAGCTGGTGCATTTCAAAGCCATTGACCAGCATGAGCAAGTACTATTAGCCACATTTTCTAGAGGGGAAACTGAGGCACAGGCCTCAGAACACTATCTCTAGTTCCCTTGGACTAACCACTAACCACACTTTCTCATGTAAATCCAGTTTCATGGCCACGTATATACCATGCTTAAATCAGAGAGCAGGTTACACAGCAATTAGTGTAGGACCTACCAGCTAATCTGCCTAACCATGTAATTATCACAGCATGTACCGCCCCAAGTCAGACCTGTGCAGTTACAGGGTAATCACTGCCAAATAAAGTACCACGTCCCCCAGTGGGTGAAAATCTGAGCATGGAATCTGGCAGGGATGGGGTTAACACCATCCACAGGTGCAGCAATTCTCAGAGCAGGGTGGGCTCAGCTGGGTTGAATTGCTCCAGGAGCAGAGCTTATAAGAGGAGTGATCAGCTAGCTAGAGGTCTGGGGCTGGGCGGTTTAGTAGGTGGGTCTCGCTGTGGGGAGAGACTCTCTTTGCTTAGTTGCTCCCCAGATCAGTGGGTGGCTGTTTGCTTTCCTTCCCTGGGAATGTGGGTTGGTTCTGGGGGTGCAGCCAGAGAGGGTCAGTGACTGGGGGGTTCTGGGTGGGGACAGCACAGGGTACAATGCAAAGCGCTGTAACTGAGGCAGCAGGAGGAAGTGGTGAAAAAGATGTCCGCCTACTCTGACAAGCCAGGAGGGAGCCAGGACCTTTGCTTTCCAAGGGCAGGGAGCTCCACGGGCAGGGCCCAGAATGAGAAGCCTTGTTGCTCTGGTGACTGGGGCAGGGGAAATGCATCTCCATGGAGGGTCCCCAGAGGCAGGGTGGTCAGCAAAGCCTGTTACCGATTCCTCACCCCAAGCCATGCCCAGATGCTGAGCTGCTGGGGGGGCGTGGGGGGGGAGAGTGACAGTGACTCAGCTGCACTCAGGAAAGCTGCGGGGAGGTCTAGCTTTGACCGAATGAGGCTGGGGTTTGGGAGAGCCGGGTAACATTATCCTCTCTGCCACTAAGTTGCTGTGTGACCTTGGGCAAGTCCCCTCCCGTCCCAGTGACTCAGTTTCCACATCTTAACAGTGGGGATAATATTGTTACCCAGCTCACAGAGGTGGTGGTTACCAGGTTTGGTTCATTAAGAGCTGTCAAGGGATTTGGGCTTCTCAGACTGTCTCAGTTACACCCCAGCTTTCTGTAGACTGCTGAACAGTGTGACTGCATGACATGCATCCGAGGTCACCCCCGGGCCTGAGAGTGTGTGCGGGTGTACATACAGCCCCCTGCATGGCTCGGCAGAAGGGAATTTCCGGAGCACAAGCATGGGGTCTGTGTCCCATGTCCTGCCTCGGTGGGGTATAGATGCAGGCTTGTGAAACGGTCCACTGCTTTGCCACTTGGTAGGAAAAAGCCACACTGAGGTCCCATAGCTGGTGACCAGCATGTCACAAATTTCCATACAGCTCCAGCACAATACAAACAGGAGCGTGAGTCGGGGGATGTTATGGAATAGTTAACACCAGGGAACAAAGAGAAGCGAGGAGGGGGAGTGTCCCTGGTGCAACATCCCTTTCCTCCATGTCAGTCAAGCTCTTCCATGCTGTGTTAGTGTTGTAAGCTCTGATTGAACCTGATCCACCATCACACATACACAGACACCTCCACCAAAAATGGGTCTAACTCCTGGGATCTAAAGCTCAGTTCCTGGCAGCTGACCTTCCTGGCAAACACACCTGGCTCAAACCCCCTTCCCCCCCCCCCCCCGCCCCCTTTGGTCTGAGTTTTGTACAAGAAAAAGGCAGCGTGAACTGGACGTGATTTTTACTCCTGTCTCAAGGCATGTTATCTGTATCGTGCCTGCACACACAATGCAGCTGTCTCAAGGTCTCTGCTGCCCTACAGCTCTGCACTTATCAGTTCCTATCAAGATTGCTGGTCCGCGCAGATGAGGGGTGGATGGATCTGTAGAATATATCACTTCCAGTAAATATTAGCAGCTCTCTTTTAGGTGGGTCTTTGTGTTGTGGGGGCATGTGTGGATACATTCTTATAGGCAAATGACAGATGCAGGATCTGACTACATTCTGATGACATACTAAAGTCAGTTTCTCAGGTGTGATACTATTTAATAGCCTTTGCACTTACTTTCGATGAGATTTAAATAGTCTCTCCTGAAACACGTACACAGCTGCAGTTTGTGAGCACAGAACAGAGAAGCTTGACCATTTCGCTTTGGCCCATGTAACCTCCATACTCGGTGTGATTGTGATCTGATACATTCATTTTCAGCAGGCAGCATGGCAAAACAGGGGTTATTTGGGGGGTTCTTCCTGGCCAGGTGTTAACATACTGACAACTCCTGTCAAAGGATCCTTTCATGTCGACATTCCCGGGCAGCCCCCAACATGCCTGGGAAATAACATTTTTCTGGACGAGCAGAGATGCTTTATGGTAAGTTCTTCGGTAAAACATGCTCTCATTATACCATGTTATGACATGGATAAATCTCTGTTAAATAGCAAAACCAATTGCCCTGCAGGCAAAAGAGCTGCAGTCGAACACAGACATGCCTCCACTGATAACCTTATCATGTCTTAACAGCTCCAGAATTGTCTTCAAAGATCCTTCAACAATAACAAGCTATTCTTCTAAGGAACTGTGCTCTGATAACTCAGAGAGAGCAGTAGCCTGTTTTATATCCCATTTCAATACTGCAGACAATACATGGCTCTTTTCTTTAGCACTGATGTCCTATCACCTATCAGTCAACGTCCACTGAGTTCATGCATCTCCCATTTGCATGCCCTTTGCCTTCAGTGGGATTCTGCTGGGCGTATGGTTCCTTGCCTCTAAGTTAGATGTTTGAAAAGAGTAGGTGTTTCTTTCTGAATGAGCCTGTTCCCTGCCTCTATGCACCAGAACTCTGTATTTTAAAAAATAAATAATACTTTGCACTTACACAAAAGGAAGAAGCCCAAATATTTTGCACTCACCGTACTGCACGTGCAATTTCATATCTAGTTCAGATGCCAAAGTTAGACATCTAAGTGGTGATTTGCATGAGCTAATAATCTATTGCACTTGTATTTCTGTCCATAGTCCTGGGCTTCTGAAAAAATAGACCCATGGTAATTAGCACCTCTAAGATAGCAAAGCACTTTGCAAGCATTCGTTAGAACATATATGTGCCCTGTTTTACAGAGGCATCCGCTAGTGAAGTTACTTGTTCTCATGCAGAGCAAGTCAGTTGCAAAACTGGAGCTAGAACCCAGGACTCCTAAGTCCCAAAGCCTTACACTGGTGAGTCACTCACCCAGAACCCACCCCTGCCTGGCCTTTTTCCAGGAGCACACTTGTGACAGAGGTAGAAGTGGACCAGCCATTAAAGACTCTGGCTATTCATTTGTATTCCCTCATGTGCTACGTATATTTTGGAAGGAGCTGTGGAACGAGCATTTTGAAAAAAGTCTTGGACCTCTTCCAAAGGAGCTGTCCCTGGTCTAAGTGGAACATAGTCATACTAAATGTAGATGTTTGTCTTTACTCAGCATCTCTAGCTAGTAGCTTCACCAGGGGACTAGCTCCCAGGACACCTGGGTTCTTCTTTTTTCACTTCCCCAAGGTGGATTAGTCTATCCCCAGAGAGACCTCCCTCTTAGGATTTTGTTTCTAATACAGACCAGCTTGAATGTATTTCCTGTTCCATCACCTCTGTATTATTCCGTCCCTTTATTCTTGGTTCCTACTGTTCCTTTGGGTATTTATAGCTCTTTAGCATCTTCCTTCCCACTAGCTTTACTATTAATGTCATTTCCCTCACTGAACAAAGGCAGCGACTGTCTTGCACTGTGTTGTCTAGGAATGAGCACAATAGGGCCTAGCTGGTGCTTCTAGGAGCTACTGTGATAATTATTACCAGATAATGGTAGTAGCACCAGTCTGCTGTAAACTGAGCCTGTTCTATCTGAAATACCTTTTCATCCAATTTTTGCCCTATTGATGCAATTTCTAATTCCAGAGTTTTTTCATGACTTGCAATGAAAATCAGACCTCAGCCTGCTTAGATGTTTCTTCTCTGCTACTGCAACCTCCTTTCGTTAAATTCCAGAGTAGTAGGTCTTATTGGAGGAGCCAAAATAGTGAAACACTGACAGCCTTTCACTATTCAAGAACATCTCTGAGCTAAGCCCATGCATTTTTCCAGTGCTTTTCACACCCAAGGATCCCAGAGTGTAATGGGATAGAGGTCACTTCCCCTCTCTTCTGAAATGCAGCCATTTCTGGGGTGGGACAGAGCAGCCATTGTGCACCAGTGACAGAAAATAAAAACACTCCTGGGGATATAATCTGCTCTTGTGATAACAGCCATCCTGAGGCTGATGTTTTATCATCTATAGCTTAGGTCCAAGGAAGGGTTTTACAGAGACAATACTCCACGCAAACCCACTGAAGTCTGAGCTTGTCTGCAGTGTCAGACTGTACCGAGTTTTACCGTGTACTGCCCCACATCCTGAGCAGGGGGACAGAATTCCAAACTCCACTAAGGAAGAAGCTACTTCATTGTTTATAGCGACTGGCGCTGCTTTCCGTGACGGGGACAGGAGAAAAGCGTTTTGAGAGCCTAAAACCAAAATTGAATCTGAATATTCTGTGTGAAAAGGCCTAATCACAACATCCCTTCCCCCCAGTTCTCCCAGTTCTGCAGAACCGCTAGGCGGATGTGTCCCAACAGATTCTGAACTGATAAAAATCTTATTTATCTTCAGCTGTTGACACACAAGCGTCTAGACTTGCCTGCTTCGGGAGGATTGGATCCGAGGGCTGCTTCTTTCTTTCTCAAAGGAAATGATTTGCCCAACAATTACTTTTTTCCCACTATCTCCCCCTGCAACCTCCTCCTTACATTCCAGTCTCCTCATTAGTCCTGCTCAAGACGTGTCCGGGACTGTAGTCAATGGATCCCAATAACGCCACTAGACTGGCAAGAGGGAGAGAGAGAAGGAAAGTGCTGCCTCCGGCTGCTAATTTCCTTGTACTCCCTAGCAAGCAGCTGCGGAGCTGCATCCCAGGACAGGTTGGGACAGATCACAGCGGAGAGGTGATAATAACGTGTCTGTCATTTTATTCAGACATGTAGGATCTTGCAAACCGCAAATACCGTTAACTGGCTCGGACGAATCTGTTACAACAGATCCTGGAAGACATGCCGACTGCAGGGCTTTTTTCTTTCTAATTTTTTTAATAACCATTTTTTAATTATTGGCCTTTATAATTTCTCACTGAGCTGGAAATTCCATCACAAGTTACTTTGTTTCCCTTTTAGCGTGAGCGAGGATGCGGATGTGTCCAGTGCGCCCTGTTCACTGGATCCAGAGATTTACACGAGACTTACACAGACTGTCTATAAAACTAGAAAGTCCCATTCCCATCTGACCCCGCTCCCTATTCGCTTCATCCGTCCCTCCAGAAGAACAGGAGTGGAGTTAGTGACTCTTAACGATCAAGTTGAAGAGAGCAATCTTGGGTCTTTCACACTGAGCTGCGTGGATCTGGACAGTGGTGATCACAGGGTTGCTGCAAGTGAATGTTTAAACCAGCAGGACAGTAAAAGGTTGGGAATATAAAGGGGACGTAACAATACCTACTTTCTGTACAGTACTGTTCCTCCATAGGCTCAGAGCTCTGTACAAAAGGAGGTAAGTAGTGTTATCCCCATATAATGGAACGGGGAAACCAAGGCACAAAGCAGGGCAGTGACTTGCCCCAAAGGTGAGCAGGGAGACATCACAAAGATCCCCATGCCAAGATAAGTTCCCCTCATCCCCTCAGAGGGTGGGTTTTGCTTTGCCCAAGGGCTCACCCCACACCGAGGGGACCAGCAGGAGGACCTGTGACCACCAAACCAGCTCTCACTGGGGCTGTGTTACCAGGGACTCCCCAAGGCTGCACCCCAGTTCTATTAGCAGGACCACAAATGAATAGATTTCTTGTTCTTCAGCCTGCATTGTTCTGTGCTTACTATACTGCCATTACCCCTAATTACAGTCCCACGGTTCACTCTAATTGATTTCCCTCCCTCCCTGACACTTACACCTTTAAAATACCTGCAGACTGGGCTCACATCCTCTCTTACTCATTGCTTGGCCGAGCAACACATACTTAGTTCTTTTCAAATCTTTCCAGTAAGTCTGACTCGCTCTCTGTCTGGCTACTTTGACCACGTGACCATGTCGGCACAGAGACCAAGTGCCACTAGGAAGCACGCAGCAAACCCAGCAATGCAGAATCTAGCTGAACATGCTGGTGCAAAAATACAGGGTAATAGAATCTGACCTGGAGTCGGATCCTAATTAATCTTTAGCAGCTAGCGCTCCCAGAACAGAGACCGGGGCCCCGCAGTGCATTGTCACAGAGAGTCTTTGCCCCGAGGACCTTACCATCTAAACAGAGAGAGGAGGAAGTACTATTATTATTTAATTTAGTATTACCCCATTTTACTGATGGGGAAATTAAGGGGCAGAGAGATTGCCCAAGGTCCCCAGAGAGTCGGTGGCAGAGCCGGGAACCCAGACCAGCTCTGGCTAGTGCATTCTGACACTATCAGCTCCACACTGACACTACCTGCCTGTTGCCCACAAACGGTGAGGTTCCAGGGTGGTGAAAGAGCCTGAGTGGGCAATCAGAGACATCCCCTCTGCAGCTTCTGACATCCCACAGCTTCCTATTGTATCTTCCGGCCTGACTCTCCAGGTGATTTCAAACCTCAGCAGGAAGCAGGTGTCCCTGAACCTCTCTGTGCCTTGACAACCCTGCAGAATTTGGAGTGTTGGAGAGGGGCTGTCAGCTGCAAGCTGCCATGTAAATAGAGAGGCTCAGTCTGACACCACTGGAATCTATCTGAGTTTTGCTATTGAAGTCGGAGTCTGGCCCTAAATGAATTGCCTGACACAGGAGAGAGACAGGTGCGTGAATGGTCCAGAAAATTCCTGCATTTCAATCACTGGAACAAGGTGCTAATCCAAGTAGCCTAGTTAATAAACAAGATTTAAAATGATTTTGCTTTGGTAAAACTCTGGGACCAGGCAAGGACAAATGCTTTTCATGACCACGGCTCATAGCTCCTGAATGAGACAGATTTTCACCCCATGGGACTTTCTGTGATTATCCACACAGATAACAAAGTCCAGTCCTCCATTGACGTCAATCAGCCAGGCCTCACTGACTTTAGAGGACCTCCGAGGTGTAAGCCAGGGGTGAATGGAGCTTGCTGATGTCCATGAATATTTCGATGCAGTGCTGCTAATTTACAGCCCTAGCTGTCTGACTGGGCTTTGCTGGCAGCACTGAGGAGGGAGAATTCTTTCTTCATGTGAAAGAGCGCAAGGCCTCACATCAATCAGTGCATTCCATAAACTTCTCCGATAATGTAACTAATACCGCAGTCATGTTGGAACAGCCTCCTGCTCCAGCGTCTTCCCAGGGCCTGCCGAAAATAGCTCTCACAAACACTGCCATGGGCCTTTCCCCTCAATCCCACTGGATCTGGGATTTACGGAGCATGAGCCGTGCCCAGCTGGAGCCAATAGAAAGACTCCCATTGACTTCAGTGGACTCTGAATCAGACTCCGCACTGTGGATGCTTTCCTATTGCTGCCATTCTGGCTCTTTCGCCCCTTTGGATTCCTTTTCAGCTGCTTGGAGACAAGCTAGAGAGCTGAGAGACAGAGTGTGATCAGACTCCCGGTCACGGCCCTTATTAAGGGACAGTTAGCAGACTGGTGAGAGTTCCCCATCGTTAAGGAGCGGTGCAAGGAGTTAGTTATTTCCAACTGCTGCTGCTAGAGGGAGACAGATTTGTGCCATTGTTTGTTTACAGGGTATTTTAGATGATGATTATAGTAGGAGCAACTAACTTTGGGGACACCAACATTTTCCAGTCATCCTCTCCCTTCTCACTCTCCCTTCCCTGCTTTCCCCATCCCAGCTCCTGGCCCTAACATTTATGCAGTAAGTAATCAAGCTGTGAAATTGGAGAATCGATCTAATTAGGCTCCTATAACATGCCCATCACTGTGGTATATAACTGACTTAGCTCTGGGGTTGGACCTGGTTTGGGTCGCCCTGGTCCATAACTATTCAGATCCCTGACAAGCTGGTGTCTAGGCCCAGCCTTGAATCTCTCCAGTCACAGAGGTGGTCACAGTCTCCCTTAGCATCTTGGTTCCATCCTCTGGATTGTGGCTGAAACAATGTAAGTGAACCAGGATCTGGCTCCACCACAAGCCTATGTCAAGATTTCCATCTGGCACTGCTCCACTTCATTTTGAGAGCGATCCTGTTTCTAGCTTGGTCTGCAGCTGAGGTCTGGGTGAACATCGTCTCCTTCCTCCAATAACAACAGCCTCACCGGGACCATGATGGAGCATGACACCTCCCATGCCAGAGCTGGGGTCTGACTCTCTCTCACCCGGCACCGTGTGCGGTCACATACACCTGAGCGAAGAGAGCGCAAAGTGCTAGCATAAACCACTAGCAATGTAGAATGAGGCCCACAGTGCTGGACTGGATGGACCCTTCATCTGTCCTGGGTCCTCAGGGAATGCGGGGACAAGTCCTGATCTGAAGGAGGAGGGTGGCTTGATTCCTAGGGCTCTTTTTCAGTCAGGCCGCGGGAGGCCAAAGACCCTATTAACGGCTCTGCGAGCTTTGGTGAGGACGATAATGTTTTTAGAGAGGAGGGAAGCAGCAGTCTGTCTGAAATTGTACTTGAGAAAAATACTAATTATCTATCAGTTACCAGCTGGCTGGCGTGGCAAGGGGGCTGAATGTGAGAAAACAGCCGAGATCGGCTCCCGGCTCTTGCATGTACAGGCAGCTCCAGGAAATGGAGAGTCCTGACAGCTTCCAACAAGCAGGTAGGCGGCTTGCAAGCCCTGTCTTGTACTGCTACAGATCCACTCCCTTCCTCCCACCCCAGGAAACAAGCCACCAGAGAGGTCTTCCAAGGCACAGAGAAAAATCTCATTTTCAGGGTCCGTCCCACCTCATGGCCCTCCGCTGACAAAGAGATCATTAGAAAAAACAACCTGATTCCAAGGTTTTGCATAAAATCCAATGCCGGCTTTATTTCAAAAGGATTGTATTAAGAGACAGAAACCACTGATGCTTTGCTGAGAGACAGGTTTGGTCTGACAGTCAGTGCACGGGACAAGCACTCCTGAGACACGCGCATCTTCCGCAGGAGATTCCCACAGAGAAGCCCTAAAGAACCATTTTCTGACCCACATAAACCCTCAACGGAAGCCCTGGTCCCTTTCTCTATTACTCCCTTTCATATATTCATAAATTCACAGATTTTAAGGGATGAATTATGATTTAGTCTGACCTCCTTCATAACTCAGGCCAGGGAACTTTGCCAGTTATTCCTGCACTGAGCCCCTAATTTATGCTTGAGGTAGCGTTTATCTTTAGAAAGATAGCCAGCCTTAACAGAG
This sequence comes from Sternotherus odoratus, assembly GCA_032164245.1. NCBI lineage: Eukaryota > Metazoa > Chordata > Testudines > Kinosternidae > Sternotherus > Sternotherus odoratus. The sequence goes on from JAVMKO010000018.1 coordinate 2,685,453, forward strand.
CTGCTTCAAGTGTTGGAGAAACACAACCCTTGCACTGGCTCTCATTATGTTTTTAAATTCTAGACTAAAGAGCCCCGTACCGCCAGAAATCTTCTCCCAGGCAAGTACTTGAAATAGCAGTATGTCAAAGCACACTGTGCAACTTTTAGTGTGTGGTACCAGGATCCACATGGCAAGCTGGTCACTGCGGATTTAAACACTGGTTTGCCATGCACTAATCCTCTGTGTAGAGACATTCTCAGTCAAACGCCTGACAGCAGTTTAAGTACATTATGTCAACACAGTTACTTTTATCAACCAAACTTGTGTTCTCATCAAAACACAACATTAAAGACTTATTTTCCATAAATCAATATTGACTGGTATTCATTATGCTAGCCCCTTTTAATTCTTTACTGATTGTATCCCCATATCAGCTTACCCATGATTATGCCTTGGATCATTGTCAGGCTAACTGGCCAAGGGGGGCTTTGATCATCCACTGGCTTTTCCTTTTTTCTCTCCAGTCCAGTGCTCCAAGATTTATTAAAAATTAACACTAGTGATTCAGAGAGCTCTTTGGCCAATTCTTTTAATACTCATGGGAGCAATTTATATGGTCCTGTTGATTTTAAAATGGTTAACTTTAATAGTTGTTATTTACAATCCTTTCTAGTACTGATGGAAAACACTTCTTTATTTACTATAAGATATAAAAACATCTTGCTTCTTTCTGAATACAGAACGGAAATATTTTTTACTACTACTTTCTGCATCATAATGAATAATTTTGCCATCTTTGTTTAGTATCAGACTTAAGCATTACTAGGATTTCATTTGTTCCTGATATAGTTAAATAATTTTTTCTTGCTAGCGTCAACCCCACTGGCCATAGAGGTTTCATTGATACCTTTAACTTCCCTTATCAATTGTCTGAATTTCCTAACTGCTGATTAGTAGTACTTTGGTGGAGACTATCTGCTGTTTGCATATAGCAAGTGAAATTAGAGTGTGATCACTTGATTCAATTGTAATCTTCCCACACACCCCCCACACACACACCCACACACACCCACACACAAATACTCATTCTCCAGTCTTGTAATAAAGCATGGAAAGAAAACAGACCTGGAAAATAATCTCTTTCTTTTAACAGAAAATACAAAAATTACAAAGTTCAGACACTTTGTCAATCAGACAATGGTGCAATATGGGATGAGTTTCGCTGCCAATCCAGCATGACCAGTATTTGCTAAGAGAGAAAACATTACAATGGTCACTGCAGAGTCACATGGGAACTTATGCTCCCTCCAGCAACACAACTGATGTTTGGAACCAAGCATCTGCCACAATTTTCACTATCCAAAATACAGGGAAATGATAGGCCTGATTCTGATCTTCCACAGGTTTTACATGCTGTAATTATACAGACTTTAGTGGCATTACTCCAAATTGACTTCCAGTGGAGCAGAATCAGATCTTGTCTATCTCACACATATTCATTATTTCACTGTGGTATCGAAGTGCCTACAACTTTTTGGAGGCTAATTTCTCAATGTGCATTTGAGCCATGTGGGCTTACACGCCACTTTCAGGTGTTAACGCTGATTTGGGCACTTGAATACATGGCTGGGGATGATAATTTGGGATTCCAAATATGAAAACTAGCCTCCCATGTTGTCAACCCCTCCCCCCAGCACAGATCGGCTTCATTCCAAGTGTAAGGATACAATAAACTAGTGTTGCAGCCAACGGAGTGTGATATGCTGAAACAGTCTAGGACTTTCATTCTAAGCAGAGTTCTACTGAATCTGAATGAAATGCAAGCAGTTTCCACGGTGCTTCCCATGAGATAAGAATATCCTGATTTCGATCATTTGTCCTGCATTAGTGCAAGGTCCTGGGAAGATCCCAGCTTCTTCTCTGTAATAACTGAAGAAGTGAATGTCCTGCAAAAGAACCCACCTAGCTTTTATGGGGACCCCAGTGCATGGACTTTGGTAGTATAAGCAGTGCTGGGGATGAGCCCAAAGCACTTGTTTCTGTGCTGCTCTAGCCTTAACTGTTGCTATTGTGGGAGTGACATGGCTTTGGGTATATACACACCGTGTATTCCAGGCACCAATCCTATGATCAGTGAGCATTTGAGAGCAGGAAAAAGGCATTTTCCTAATGTTCATTCAGCTGTGATCAGGGGGTGTTTTCCCTTGATTCACATGCACTAAACAGCTCCTGACCACAGCTCTGGGTCTGTGTGTATTAATGTCAGGAGTATTGTAAGAATCCAGGAGGGCATTCTCTGATATCCGGGATCTGTCCCTGTCCCAGTGAATCCAGTTGGCTAGCACAGGCTGCACTGTCTCTAACTTTTCACTGCCTCTCAAGAGTTTGTAGTTGATACACTCCGTTTGCATCACTGATGGGAAATACCAAATCAAGCTGGCTACTGAATTCCCGTGGGAAATGCCAAGTTTATTTTCTTTGCTCTTTGCTGCCAGGCTGATTATTAATATCTCACCTCGGGTGAGCAGATGCCCCGATTTTATAGGGACAGTCCTAATTTTGGGGGCGTTTTCTTATATAGTCTCCTATTCTCCCATCCCGATTTTTCACACTTGCTGTCTGGTCATCCTAATCCTAATCTCCTTCACTGTCAGGGGAGGGGATGTCAAACCACAGGCCTCGCAATGAAAGCAGGCCTGCCTTTTGTATCGGACCAAACCACCTTTGAGGACCACCATGCCACCCCAGATCCATGTGGTGGCTCCCAGCTCACGTGAGTGCCCAAGGAGGGAGGAATCCCCAAGATGAGACCCATCACAGCAGCCTACGTTTGTTTTCCATTTGGCGTCCCTTACTTTTGAACGTCACTGCCAAAGAATCGGGGTCTGGGCAGAAAATTTCAACTCTCACCCAAATCTGGCCCTATCGATTTACCTAGGTTCTTATCTAGCTCCGGTCACAGTCCTGAGTCCCTCCGCTAGCAGGGCAATTCCTACTGACCTTCACATTTCACTGAGGAAGCTTTTCCCGCAAGGGAAGATGAACAAGCTAGGGTTGTTTCTTACCCTCAAGGCCTAATGTTAATCCAGAGAGGTATCCCGTTGTTAATCTACACTTCACAGATCCAGAGAGGGCCATCCAGACAGCCTCTCTTCTTAACTAGAATGCTGGCCAAGTACAGATTCCCCATAAAAAGTTTGGGCCGGCTCCTCAGCTCAGTGGAGCTATGCTATTAACACCAGAATCTGGCCGTTTACGCCAAGCCACGCAGTAAGCGATGATCCTTTGAAAGCCCAATTTATTTCTGGTTTGCTCTAGAAGCTCTGTTGCTGTCTGAAGACTGAGTGGTCCATGCAATGCCATACGGAGTTACCTGGCATTTGCTTTATTTCCCACCACAATGGCTCCTTATTCTTTGCCGATACCAGGGTCCGCATATTTTGGCGTATAATTGCCGGGGGATCATTCCAACGAGAGCTCGTTGTTTGCTAGGACACTGGGATAGGAGTTCCCTCCTTCAGCACTATGCTAGGCATGCTTAGAATTCAGCAGTCTCGTTCATCTCCCTTGCCTGCTCACCTGTGAACCGTGTGGTGGGGACCCCTCCCCGCTCTCCCTATTCATTTTCATGGGGCAGCTTGGCTGTCTAGAATTACAAAACAAACTGCTGGGAGACAGCTGTTATAAATCACCCTTTTAACCCCTTCCCCGCCATGCTTCCTCTAGGCAATATTCCGTGTGCACTTTCCATTCCCACACACAGCAACTAGGGGGGTGGCACGTATCGGACTGACGGGAACAGAATAGGAGCTGTGGCCATTTAGGGTTTCAACCCTCTTAGCCCATACATTAAGCAGCCGGGAGACAACTTTTTGTCCATCATTAAAAGGCCTGTCACAGTAATTAAACACATCCGCTTCCAAAAAATAAGTCATTATCACATGTAGGACCATTGCTCATGATCTGTTGTGCTGGTTTGGTAGCATGGTCAAGCCAAAACCCTACAAGAAACCTCTTTGCTCCCTTTCTATCTCAGCTGTCTGACCTTCTATCTAGAAGATGCATCTATTTTCCCAGGCGTTTCTTGGCGGGTGGGATCTGAGTGGGTGCCTTAGTTGCACTGGGAGATTTTTCTGTGAATACTTTGTTTTCAGAGAAATGTCCAGGACAGAAAAGTTTTAAAAATAAATCAGTGTAAATCTTTTTTTTTTCTTTATGGACCAGGTTTATGCAAAGCCCCTCTGCCATGAATTTAGGACTTAGCCTCTGACAAGAAAAGCAGGACCCATCCTCTCAGTAATACCCCTGTCCCTTGCTGAGATGACCTCAAGACATGCTGTGAAAGTCAGTCTCTTTGACAGGGCTGAGCGGCTGGCTTTGGGGTGCTCGTTGGTTCATACAACTGTGTTCTCTACTATCTACTGGCTGCTCTGTTCATTTTTCTTATTGTGTGACGTTGCTGAATGATATTTGTGTGGCTGCAAGTTAAATGATCATCAGGGCTGCTAGAGCTTGAGTGATTCATTTGCTATTAGAAATCAACAGAAATAAAAAATATATGAAAAATCTCGGGTTCTACGGTGTCTGGAAACAAACCCGGCTATTTCCCAAAGTTTTGCCGGTCAGGCTTGAGTTATATTTGCTGCCTCTAAAGGTGGCAACCAAAATACCCTCTGTTGACTACTGAACAACCAGACATTTTGCAGCTGACATTGCAAGGTCTGCAGCATATAAACATGCATTGTGTAGCCTTCTGCAAAATGATACAGAGACAGTAAAGGGTTTGACAGACTCATTGTAAACAGTTCTATAGACACACATGCATCTCTCTACTGAAGTCAAGAAGAACTCATGCAACTTACTGTCCAAGTGGCAGACTTGGCTGTGCTGGATTGCTGGAAAGTCACCTCAAAGTGGTGGGGCCCGGGGTAGTCAGCATTGGAGGGGATGACAGGAGCTGGGGACATGGCATCAAAGGTGGAGCTGGGCTGCGAGTAGGGAGAATGCGTTGGGACATTGGAGGGGTGCTCGGAGTTGTAAGGGCTGGTGGAAGCTGCTCTGCTGCCGATGCTCTGATCCATGCTGCTGCTCAGCAAATTAAACTGGGACTGGAGGAAGGGAAAAGGGGAGGAGGGGGGAAAAAAGAAAACACCAGCCAGTTTAGAGACAATGAAACCTCAGCTACACTTCGCCAGGACTTCAGGTGTCCTGTTACAGCCTCCTTAAAGGGCCAGTGCACTGGAAACTTAGCTGAAATACCTCCCCCGGGTTGGTTTGTTTTTAAAACAGGTCGACACTTGTGAAAGGGATAAAAACCTGACACATTGACATCACCCTCTTTTGTCAGCTTCATCCATAATGGAGGCAGCCAGGTGTCAAGATTCCTGGGTTGCCACTTACCAGTGTAAACCCACCTCTTTCGCTTCATCGCTTAGCTAGGAAGAGACCCAGATGTGCTGTTTTCTGCTAGTCCTCTTATGGGAGTGGCCCATTGACTGGAAAATGATAATGATCTTAGAGCTCACCCTACAGAATAGACCAATACTACAGAACTCCAGAGGATGCCTGAACAAGTGTGATGGAAAGGCTCTCAGCCTCTGTTAAGTTCTGGAGATGTTCAGAGGGATTTCTATGGATCCCTGTTGGTCCAATCAGGGCTCATCACTTCCATTTCCAATCTCAGTACTTTCCGTTCATGTGGGACTAGCCCAACTCCCAACCCCGAGCCAGACACTCCCAAACTTCACACAGGAACCCAGGCCAGAAACCAAACGGCTCCTATCTTTCTAAAGGACTGAACCAAACCCCCAGATTCCAGTCACCCTACATTTTGTGGGGTTTGAATTCTGGATCTCTTTTGTAGGTTGGGCCCACCATAGCTGTAGAGAAGCCCCATCCCAGAAGCTCTGCAGTACCCGGACTTTATACTATTTCATGGAAAGAAAGACCTATTAGTGAACTGGAAACAAAATCATTCTGAAGAGAGACTGATGCTGAAGCCTTGAATTTACCTTCCAGCCTTTCTAATCATCTTTCTTCCCTGGGTTTGTTCACTGCCTGAGATGCCTGTGTGTGAACACAGGGGCTTCCATCCCCAGTCAAGACCCATCTACCCTCCCATCAGATCCCACCATGAGGCCTGTGTATATGTGACTTTATTCCCATAGCAAAGCAGTGGGATGCCACAAGAGCAGGATTGTGCCTTCCCTGCAGACTCCATCAGGAGGAGCCAGGCTGGAAGAGAGAGAAGAGTCCTTACAACACTTGCATGCCCAGCATTCAGGAACAAAACGCTCCCATGTGTGGAGTAAAACGCTCCCTGCTCCCCACTTCGCTCCAGAAGAGTCACCTTGAATGAATTACATGGATGGCTGGACCGTGAGTGGCTCCGGTCTCCATGCACACGCTGCACTCCCTTAGCAATGGTATCACATTGAGCCAGCCCAGGGTTTGAAAAGGCTCCACTCCGCTACAAAGAGCTACCTTCAAGCGATGACCCACTAAGTGGATTCACCGTTATCAGATCTGGGAAGCAAGGCGGAGCTGTGGCAATCTGCTATCTACGCAGATGCACTGTGGAGACCTATGAAGTGATAACAGCGGGAGGTAGGATGGTCTGGTGACCAGGGTACAGGGCTGGAGTCAGGACTCCTGGGCTTGATTCCTGTCCATAAACGAGCTATGCTGGGTTATGCTGAACATAGACACATCAACAAGGAAGCTGCTGTGGAGCCGGTCTGTTATTTGCACATATCTCACTGTCACATTGACGGGGTTAGCAATTGTGGAGCATGTTTCGTTCAGATCATCATCCACACTGCTGGAATACACCTTATTCCTTCTTTTATTCCCTCCTTTCTCTTCTAGCTTTACTCCTCCTTCGTGCACTTGTCCTTCATTTCCCCTCCCAGACTTATTTAACTTGCCTCATTTTTTTTCTAGCTGTTCCCAAGTCTCCCCATCAGGAAAGTGACTCCAGTTAGACAAACTCTTCCTCGTGTCTCTCTTCCCCCCCGTTGCCTTCACATCACAGGCTGACTGTGTGCCCCCCAGTTAGTCTAACCCCACCGACAGCATTTAATGCCAAAAGCCCATGCAGACGATACTGAGGGATCGCAGAAGCCCATACAGAACCATCAAACTCTGACTCTAGTCCCTTTGGAACAACCCCTGGGTGAAACCCACAACCATGATTCCGCAGCCCCTTAAGCAACAAAGACCACTCAGGAGCTGTAAGAAATGTAGGAGAAACACCCCATCTCACATTCTGCCAGCAGGAGCATCCCATGAAGTGTGCCCGGAGCCAGACAACGATGAGTGCACATGTACACAGGTGCTGCAAAACACAGCTTCTGGGCTCAGCCCAAGGAAACCTTGGCAGCCAGCCCAATGACAAAGTCAAGGGCAGACCTGAGCAAGGGTCACCACTGCTCCAACGTGGGACAGAATGCATTTCCCTGGGCCGGGGTGAGGGAGGGAATGCACCGAGTAATGGTATATTGCATGGAAAGTTCTGGGACTTCTAAGCACCAGCCACTTGGCCTTTGGGCACCTATTGTCCAATCTTGCAAAGTGTTGAGACTCAGCTTCCAGGCACAGCCCACTGGTGCACCTTTCCTAGGTGCCTTCCATGACGCCAGAGGGGAGAGAGAGGATGCGATTGGCTGCCGCATTCAGTCCCATGAGGCCGACCGAATCAAATAACTTGGACCAAATGACACAGATTGGGAGGTGGGACTTCCTGCACCGAGATGCAATTGCTGGCCAATGGCAAGGCCTCATCATAGCAATGACACAAAGGTGGGGTTTGCTGGAGGCTCATTCGCAGCGGGCACCCTCGAGAATCCTCTCTGGGGATTGAATTGAGGCCCTCCGGCACCAGGAGTGTCCGGCACGGCCTCCTCTAGCTGATAGCTGTCGTTCAGTCGTTCCCTCAGTGGATCAGCCACTAGACAAGGTCCCTTCGATAACATGGCATTTAATAACCATTTGCAAACAGAAATTACTGTGCATCTTGTGTGGGTCTGATATCAAGAGTAGGGCTGGAGAGAACACCCCAGGCCTGCCCCACCAGCCCGCTGGGTAAATCATGGCGCAACCTCCATCTCAAAGCCATTTTTTGATCATCTCTCAGATTTTTCATGGACTTACGGCTGCTTTTCAGTTACAAAGTGCTGTTTGCTTTGGGGGAATAATGGCATTTCCACCAAGGCAAATGTCGTAGAAAGTTACAAGACTGACGCCCTGGGAAGGGTCGGAATTTTATCTGGTGAAAGTTGCAATTACCTGCAATGTTTGTTGGAGAGACTCATAAGAGTCATTGGACTGCCCTCTGTCCGTACAAAGTGGTACTGCCAGACTCTGTAAATGAATCCTTGACGAGGTCCCCCATCTGTAGGGTGACCATATAGCAAGTGTGAAATATCGGGAAATATCTTCTATCTAAGAAAAAGTCCCAAATATTAGGACTGTCCCTATAGAATCGGGACATCTGGTCACCCTAGCACTCTGGAGCGAGCAAACATTCCCCTGCATGGGATGTCTTGAATACCACAACCAGCAGCTGAATTACGTGGTGGTGAACTTGGTACATACAGACCACAGAGCAACCCCAGTCACTAACATACCCGCCAATAAGCTGATAACATTGTTGCAAATGTGTGTGGGGGGGGCTACTTCTCACGTCACGCGTGCACACCCATATTCATCATTCACCCCTTCTCACTCATGCACACACCCACCCCATTTCCCTAATCAGGTTTGGGAGGGTGGATGAATGTTGCCATCATCTTTCAGAGGCAGGCTGTACAAGTCACTTTGCACAAGTGATGGCGGCTTTTAGCAGTTTGCAATAACACAGGCCACGGTTTGGGAGACGCTCAAATGCAGAGCTTGGATGCAGCGTGAAAATCAGGTAATTGGCCAGATTTACCCCGGCTTGTTCTCTATGTACTGGGCCAGGTCCTGCCTTCTTATAAAGCTGGTTTTCGGCATCTGTTCTGAATTTCCATTGTCAAATATTTCCATTAACAGCTGATTTCTGTGACACTTCTGGGGTTACATCTCTATATATAAAAGTCAAATGGTGTATGCGTGTGTGTATGCGTGCGTGTATGTATGCTGCCTTACTCCTTCCACACCGTTTGAGCTAGAGACTTGAAATTTGGTACAGTTATAGGCTTTAGGGTCCTAATCAGGATAAAGATCGGAAATGTTTAAAAATCTCACCTCTGACGCCCCCTAGGGGTGAAATTCTTTAAAGCCCATTCACATCAGCTGGGCAGCAGGTTAAAACCTGCTGTTCTCTGTGACAGTTATGGTGTAATAATACCCCCCTCCAATGGACCCCACACTCGCTCAGCTCTCTCCCCCTCTCCCCCTCTCCCCTCCAATGGACCCGAGCAACGCTGAGACATCTGAACAAAATTTGTATTAATAAAAAACATGGTAGTCTTTTTACATCCCAGATTCCAATTACAAATACCCCGAGCAACGCCGGGTATTTTTGCTAGTATAATATAAAATGCAGTCAAGAGCCTGTCCTTATTAAGCAGTTTCCTTCCAGTCTAATAAAGTATTTTTCACCCAGAGGTCAGTCCTGACAGCACCAGTCCAGCCCAGAGAGATTGGATCCAGTTTTCATGGGATGCTCTTGCTGGCAGAATGTCACGAATAACATCTTGTGCCCTTTCTTCTTCTTTCTTCTTTGTAGACCCAGACTTTTTGTCTCTTTTCATAATCAGTTCATTGACTCAGCCCTTGAGGGTCCCCTGTTCAGAATCATTGGTTGGATTTCTTTCTTTCTTTCTTTCTTTCTTTCTTTCTTTCTTTCTTTCTTTCTTTCTTTCTTTCTTTCTTTCTTTCTTTCTTTCTTTCTTTCTTTCTTTTCTTTTTTTTTTTTGCCTTTGTGGATGCTCAGGCCTGCCTCTGGTCCACACTCTAAACACCAGCCTGGGCTGGGTCAAAAGGTGTTGATTGTTCTCACTCTTGACGGAGTTAGCTGAGACCCTCCCCGCCTCAGGTGACGTTTCCTCTCCAACAGTTTGGGACCATCGTATTCTACATTTTACAGAGCTTTTAAATATTTGCCGTACAAACCTCTCATGACAGCCATGGCAATCAGCTAGTTCTTAGCTTTCCCCCACTGTGGTGAAGTATATGGTTAGACATAGGTGTAATATGCCTGCACGGGCATGTTTGGGCACACCTGCATCACAATGGCACAAGATGGCATTTGTTCTCCTCTATCTGGTAAATCCTATGGCCTTAAATCTCATGTAAGTGTAGCAGAACCACTAGGATAAAACAATCACTGACCTAATCCTACACCCAAAACTCACATCAAAATCCAGCCTTTTTCCAAGGTTGAAAAAAAGGTTTTTTAAAAAAACATTTAGTATATTTTTGGTGTCACCTGGGATCAGAGCAGAAATATCTCAATTCTCCACCTCAAGCGTTGCTCCTGTGGGGTTTTCTATTCAGATACAGTCAGAACACTCTGAAACAATCTCACAAATGAAAAAGCCTGTTCTCCTGAGATTACCATTTTGATGTGAGAGAAGATTGACCTAGTACATGTAGAACCTCGTCTATGGATTAGCTGAGGATGTTCACACCCTATCGCTGAACACTCTAGCAAAGTGGCCATGAGACACATCCATTGAATTAAAGCACTCAAGTAGTGTGAGATTTGCTCATGAAGAATCTTTACAGAATTCCCCACCATTACCCACTGTGACGTTTAATGGAAAGAGTTATTATACATTTTAACCCATTATTCTATAGGCTTTTTCACATGTTCTCTTATGGCAACTGCTCACATATTCTTGTCAACTGTACTAAGACCATGAACAGCCAAGAAAGAGAGTATTTGTAATAACTCTCACCAGCCTCGGGGCCTTGTTCAATTGCACAGGATTTCTTTGAGGTGAATATAATGATCCAAAAAGTGTTGGCATTTTTTTTCACCTGTGGGACTGCAAAGCCTGAGCTCATCCATACAACAAGAACAGCACAAGCTGTAAAAGCCTCGTCCAGATAGTGTCCTGCATACGTGTTCCAAGACACCTTGGAGGGAACCATGTCCAGGGAACAGACAATTTCACTCTCCCTACATTCACTCCTTTCACCCAGTCCCCGCCAAGTCCATCTCCTTGGCCATCCAGCCCTCAGTATTTCTGCTCAGGCAGTCTGCTGCTATCTGAACTCAGAGCCACAGAGGCCACCAAACTACCCTCAGCCCAGTAATTATTGTCCCTCACTCCCAGCCTTGTCTGGACCCGACCCAGCAATCCAGATGTGAAAATCACCATCTGTCTTTACCCTGAACCATCCAGTCTCCCATTGCGGAGCCCATTGTGAGCTGTTCTCAAGCCAACCCCTTTGTCCTGGGGGGGAGGACTGGCCCTGCTGTCACACATCATGGCTCAGAGTGTACAATGGCACTTGGAAATGTACATGTGTTGAACGTCAAGTTGTTTGATGTATTGTTTTTAAAAGCATGATTTCACATGACAAACGGTCACAGCTCTTCACGCTCGCAACTAACCAGATTTCAGACTCAAGAGACATGTTTTAACTTGGGAGCCTAACCTCACCCAAAGGAAAGTTACTGGTTTACAGTATAATCACTTAAAAAAAACCCTATCAAGCTTTTCCAAGTAAGACCTCCAGTTCTCTCCATCTCCTGCAAGATCGTCAGGATTCTGTGACTAACTGATGGAATGTCAAACAAGATCTAACTTGCATTTGCAAATACACCTCTCTTCTCCCCTTAAATATGTGTATTAAATCCTCTGTCTGGTTTTCCTGCTGTATTGTTTGCCTGAGATAAACAAGAGCCTCATGTACTATCCATAATTCCAGAAATAAATCACAAGAAACTTCATCTAAACGGATATCAAAATATATCTGGAAAACGGTCCACAGAGCCCGTGATGGCATGTTCAGCCAGATAAGCAGAGCTGCTGTTTTCTTACTACTCTTGGAGTAATAAAATGAACTGCAAGATAACATGCTCCCCAAAGCATTCATCATCAAATAAGAAAATCAAATCTATTTTCTCAGGAACAAACAGAAGGTAACTGCTTTACACTGATGAACCAACATACTACACTCCCATCAGTGTGCAAAGCATTGAACCTGTAGCACTTAGCGCTAAACACAAGTCCCTGGCATGAATCTTTGACAAGAGAAAGGACCCAGCATCTACCAGTGTGAATGTTCCCACACAACTTTAGAATAGTAGGTGTGATCGGTTCTAAATAAGAACACAGTGAAACAAAGGCTTCCTGATCCAGCATGAGCTTTTCTTGAGCCATGACATTTTGCAGGAGATAGACACACAACAAAATTACTGTTGGTGTTTCAAAATACCACAGTAAGGGGTAAGATATTGAACTTGAAAAGCACCCACTCTGTGTGTTTTATATGTGCTTTCAGAAGGATGTTTGCTGCCCCTTTAGATTCATTATATGCAACGGTTAACAATAATATGCAACTATCTGCAATAAGATATCTGCTCCTGCCAGCTGTTCCAGTTCGTGCAGTGCCCGTGTGCAAGAAGAACATACAACATGCAGATAAATCCAAAGGGAGCCACTGCAATGAGCACGGATGCTCAGAGTGTGAGAGAGACTCTTCTTTTCAAAAGACAACAACCTCTGATAAAAGTAAACCACACTATTTGTGAAAAAAAGAGCTTTGTGTCTAGCAACCTCCGTGATCATCGTTACATTGAACCAGACACACCATCCATTGAAAATTCACTTCTCTACCCATTGATCTATTGAACCGGACACACCATCCATTTAAAACTCACATTTCTACCCCAAAATGTGTTCTCGGCAATTGTTACAGAAACATCACACATGATAGACCCAAGGGCTGGCTGCTGGCACTACTCTTCATATTGAGGAGTTCTCTAGTCTGTGCACAGTCCTACTGAAACTATTCACAACTGTCATTGTCGGGGTGAGGAATTGTTTGAGAGCTGGGGACTGTGGTAAGCTATTTTAAATTCATGCATTCAGGCTAGATTTTTAATGTCTGTCCAGGGTGAATAAAGCATAGAAACGGATTCTCTTTTCAGCAGTCCTATAAACTGACATAAGTAAATTAAATAAATTAAATCAATACAAAATCAGATTACAGGCAGAGTGAGCAAAGGTGCCAAAACATAGTCCATAGAGATTAGTCAAATTTCCCTCACCCCTTTTTCCCCCCACTATGTTTTCTCTGAATCAGAGAGGTAGCCGTGTTAGTAACTTATGTTTTCTCTGTGTGTTTAAAAGCACTTTGGGTATGGTCAGTTTGGTCAACCTATATAGTTGGTTTCCCCTTGCGATTGTGTGAACTTGTCACAAAGTAACAGGAGAAAGGAACAAGATTATTTTTAAAAATAGGAAACTGTGGTTGTAAATCCCCAAATGTCAGCAGTGGACTTCAGGGGTAGCTGTCATAACCAAAAGGACTTTAACTCCTTTTTTGAGACTGAGTAGATTGCAAGTTGGTGGTGTCCCTTTAAAAGAAAAATCCGCAAGTAAACATTAAATAGAAATATCATTCTAGTAATGGCACACAGAGTAACAGAAACAAACAATTCAATAATTTCAACCAAGAACTGCAACACTGTTTCATTCTATATGTATAATTATTCATCAATAGATACAAAAAGAAAACTACCCTCAGAAAAAAATTATTTATTATTTAAAAAGGAAATGTGTTTCCTTCATCTTGTATATTAATTAAGGACACTCTTGCCTCATATATCCTGAATACCAGAACAGAAAAACAAAATCTGTAGACTAAAACAGCATCATATTGTTTAGAGACCATGCTGAAAATGTATATATGAGAATCTATGTCCAGTGCTAATTGTCATAATCTCCCAGCCCCTTTAATTCACAGAAGGAAACCTGTTTGGGGACACAAACCCACATGCACACACACACACACAGCATTACAGAGATGCAAGTGTTCCCATGATTTCTGCAAATGAGCAAGTCCCAAATGAAGGATGCACCAGCGCCTTGGTGCTGCTGAGCAGCTAAGAAGGTTGAAGACCAACTCTTTCTTTAAACAGTATCTTAGAGCTGTAGTTAGTTAAAGATATGGGAGAAAGCACAATGCAGGGTATAGAGGCTTGTACAGATGTATTCATGTGGGACTCAGGAGCTTTAAACAGCTACCTCAGCCGGAGATTTAAATCACATTGGAGACTTTGCAAAGCACAACACACACCTTAGATATAAAGAGAGTGCATCAGACACATGCCAACTAAGTAGACAACATTTTAACCATCCCACCCTGAAGCAGAATCTGGCGAGATTTCCTCTTGCAACATTCTGGAATTGCACATAAAGCCGCAACCTGCCTGATGCTCCTAACAGATTAACACCTCCTGGTGCTAAAACAACATGATCTGTTGCATGTGCAGAAGAGCACATGAGCAAGTATCCCTCCAACTTCCATGCTACATCAGCCCCTTCTTCACTGGGTCACCCTGCCCGGATGTGGACTGAATTTTACGCATGACATTCCTCACATAGCAACAGGTGCAAAACTCAAGAAAACAGAACGAGAGCACAATATTCTGTCAAGCTTTTTGCCTTGGGGGGGATGACATTCCCTTTGGAGGAAAAATAATAAATCAAATGCTGTTCAGAAAAGGTAGTACCTACCGTGGTGTAATGCTGCATTGGGTCGCTAATATACAGCATTTTAGTCTTCTTGGAATTTAAAAACAATTAGGAACTTTCCCGCCACAGGAGTCATGGAGTCAGGGGAGGATGGAAAAAATAAAGAGGGTATTAATCGACATACGATAATGGAACGTAAAGACAAGGGCAAGTGACTAGGGAGAGGCAGCGCCGGGGATGCTGGGCTGGCTACCTGTCTGCAGTTTGTTGGCTTTCTCGCTTTTTCCATCTCCCTTAGTTCTGTCATCTGCATCTAACAACAAAACTCAGGCCCACCCCTTTCTCTCCCTCATGACTATTCATTAAAACACAGGGCAGGCTGAGGCTTGCCCAATGATGTATTGGACTGTACCAAATGTCCCTACCAAGGGGAAGTCTGAGGGTCCTTCTCCATAATTAAATCCAGCTGGATTTAATTCCAAAAAGCTGCTTGTAGAGGATCAATGGAGCTAAAAGCCATTTGAACCGCACTTTTTATCAGTAGAATAAGGCACCTAGATTTGCACTGATGAGTGCATGGAGTGACTTTGGAATAACTCAAATACTGTGTTTCTGGAGCTGGAAAAATGTAGACATTGGCCTTTCTTTCTTTCTTTCTTTCTTTCTTTCTTTCTTTCTTTCTTTCTTTCTTTCTTTCTTTCTTTCTTTCTTTCCCATGATTCTGATATATGGTGGGGTTGTTTTTGGTTCCTCCTAAGGTCTGTTATCCATATGACATCAACAAGGTTTCCTTCTTTTGCTCCTGAAGGACTGGAGTTGATAACGAGTAAGAGGTACACTCAGCCCATAGGGTTACCATTCACCATGTCTAGGAAAACATCTCCAAAGGAATAAAGTGGAATGACATTATTATCTCTTACAGATAAAAGAGCAGATTGCCTTTAGTGAATCAGTAGGGAAGTTCCCAGAGGGTACTCAGACAAATGTCCCCATGCTGCAATCCAAGCTAAATAGCAACTCATGATCCACTAACCAAACAGTAAGCTACAAGAAAATATTGAGAGGAAAAGTGAACACGTGACTAGTTGGGAAGTTCTTGAGGTTCAGAGCCACAGAACAGCTAGTTGATGGGTGGCTGATTTCCTGGGTTTTCTCCCCACCAATAACTCAACTTTTCCTGTCTCTTTTAGCATGTATAGCCACAGATGTGCGTAGGTCATAATATTATCCAACTCTTAATCCAGCTATAGCATTTAACTCAATGCCACACCACTAAGAAATACCTAATTAGGCATCTCTTCACACTAAGAGGATTTGTATCTTCTTGCCTGGTAGCTCGTGGACTTTTTAAACATGAAACGCCGCCTTTAAAAATAAGTGTTATTATTAACCAGCAATCCCAGGGGTACTATCAGCCTCACACACACCCAGGTTTTGTGGCAGAGCAAGATCCACCCAGGGAGGGATCAATTCATAGCCCAACAGCTCTGAATAATTGCAGGAAATCAATGCTGTGGCCAAAGAGGCCCCTTGTCTTTTCTGTTTTTGTCCAGTAATTCCTTTTCTTTTGCTGCTCGCTAACAATTATTGTGACATCAGTGCTGAGTGATTTTAAACCCACAATAATATTGCTGTAATCACAAAGAAAACCTGCTGTTTTCCCAATCTCTGGCACTTGACTGACGTCTACTCTAGAGATCCAAGTGCATAGAACTCGAGAGAAATGCTGTAGGAATCCTGGATACTAAAATCTGCTTCTGTGTTGACCATCATCCAAGTCAGGCGAACTGAGCAGATTCCGGGAGTGTCAGCGACAGCCAAGGAGGGGACAAATTGGTCTGGATAAAGTGAGAACTTTACCAGAAACTTCTTCCCATACTAGAAACAAACCTGAACCAAATCTGTGTGCAGATTTGAAGAATAGTGGATAATTCCCCTCCCTCAACAACACAGCCCTGCTGCAGGTGCTCACTTCAGTCCCCCATGTGGGAACGGCCACCTTGGTGGCACTTCTGATCTGGCTGCGCCAAGGATGTGAGAGATCTCCCGACATGCCTGGTCCCAGAACATTTCTAGACCACAGAAAAGCAGAGAAATATCCAAATGCTTCGGGGTTTATGCAGACTCAGCTTTCAAGCCTTTAGAGTTTTACTGTTTACGAGCCATGCATTGCAGTAGTTGTACATATCAGAGAAATACAGAACATTTCCTAATTTGTTTATCATTTCTTAATTTCATATTCAAAAATCTTTGCGTGCATTAAGCAGCTCCGTCTATCCTCTTCCAAACCCACGCACAAACCAAAAGTCTAACAATGTCATAAATTGCAAGGAATCTTTGCTGTGCATACAACTAAACACTGGAAAGCTAGTCACTGGCAGGTCTGCCACAAACACTCACTCGCACAATCTCTTTTAGATGTCAGTAGCTCCAGAATTAGCCTGCTCTCCTCCTGAGAGATGGGAGTGCCTGGCACGCCGAGCCAACTATCCCAGGAGACACCTTCACGAGATGCACTTTACACCTGGCTAGACATCATAATGGAGCTACCTCTCAGTATCCTTGGAGGCTTCTCAATCCCGTCAGGAACACGGGGGAAAAAGAACGCCACAGCCCACAAGCCCAGCATCAGTGGCGTTGCCTCTTGATTTGAGACAGGTTGTTTTGTGGGGTGTTCTGAATGGATGGGAATTTTTAATATACGGTGGGTCATATTTTCAAAAGCTGGCATAACGGGTGCATCCCCACAAGCCTCATGGGTGTGGGGTGTATGCACCGATCAGAGAACTGTTCCTCTCTTGTCACTGCCCTTGCATGTGTAACGTACCCAATCTCAATATGAAAACTGCTGTTTCCAGACTCCATTAAGGACTGTTGCAGGAAAATACTGCACAGGGCAGGTATTTTGCTGTGCCTTGACCTGCAGAATCGATTAAAAACATGGCCCAATATTTTCTATTTGAAATAAGCCCCTTGGTTTGCATCTGCCAGTTTCTGTGGGCACCAAGGGAGCTTGTGTGTCACCACACACAGCCACCTCCTTTAACCAACACATAGGTCACCTTTAGTTCAGGCCAACAGGATCCTGTGTCTGTGCATTTATTTTTATACTCGTGAGCCTACTACACGTTTTCATAGTGACAGATAGTAGCAGCTGGACTCAGCTCATCCTGAGCTAAGCAATACAATGTCCAGTCCCAAAGCTGGGCCAGTAGAAATGTTTACTAACAGCTCCGTCTTTCGAACTAGTGCTGACATGCACTGGCAGTTCGCTGCACATGCTCCCCGGTTCTGAGCCAGGACACTAGGAAACCTGCATGCTCGTCAGCCCCTGGCATGTGTCCTGCAGTACAATGTGGGGCCCCCTCCCCCAGCACCAATAACAGGCTGTGTGGAATTCACACTTGGCCTGGCTTATATTACAGCAGGGATAACGAGAAGGGAGGCCGTGGCCAAAAGGCTGGGCCAGCACCACAATTAGCATTTCGCTGTCCACCTGATCCGTCTGCCAGACAGACAAAGGCTGCGGAGAAGAGGGAAAGAGGCCCACAGAGGAGGGAAAAGTGCAGATGGAAGGAGACTCCGAGGTCTTTTAGGAGGGAAGCTGGAGGTTCGAGGAGGGAGATTTAATAAGTGGGCAGGCGTTCTGAGCACTCGTCTGTGTGCTGAACGTTAAAGAGGGGACGTTCCCAGGAGACCCAACCTGTTTGACAGGGATGTTTTGACACACTAATCTACAAATCACACATCAGAGCAGCAGAGACATATGGAGTGAACAGTTCTAATCTAATCAGAGCTATTCAGTGTGTGTGTTTTCTTATGAATAACTAGCAAAAATACCCAGGGTTGCTCGGGTCCGTCGGAGGGGGGGAGGGGGGAGGGAGCTGAGCGAGTGTGGGGTCCGTGGGGGGGGAGGGGGAAAAGAGCTGAGCGAGGGGGGGGGCGTTGGAGGGGGGAGGGATTTAAAAAAATTTCGATTCTTACCTGAGGGGGGAGAGAGCTGAGCGAGTGTGGGGGCTGTTGGAGGGGGTAGGGGGGAGACAGCTGAGTGAGTGGGGGGGGCGTTGGAGTGGGGGGAGGCGTTGGAGTGGGGGGGGAGGGAGATTTTTAAAAATTTCGATTCTTACCTGAGGGGGGAGAGAGCTGAGTGAGTGCGGGGTCCGTTGGAGGGGGGTATTATTACATCATAACTATGTCACAGAGAACAGCAGATGTTAACCTGCTGCCCAGCTGATGTGAATGGGCTTTAAACAATTTCACCCCTGGGGGGCGTCAGAGGTGAGATTTGAAAAATTTTCGACTCTTACCCTGATTAGGACCCTAAAGCCTATAACTGTACCAAATTTCAAGTCTCTAGCTCAAACGGTGTGGAAGGAGTAAGGCAGCATACATACACGCACGCACGCATACACCATTTGACTTTTTTATATATAGATAACGCTTTGCGCTTCTCAACACCTCTGGGAGGACATAGGGGGCTGCCATTTGGGTTAGCAGATGCAGGGACTCAGGCACAGAGAGGGGAATGACTTGGTCAAGAACATGTATAGGACCCAGATCTCCTCTCCTCCTAATGCAGGGCTGAGGTGTGAAGAGCACGAGTAAAGTGTCCGGAACCGTGTCTCACTGTCATGCAAAGAGTTAAGGGAACAGTGGTTGGAGGTTCTTGTTCCAGAGGAGGGCAGGAGAGCCTGTGATGTGTCCCAACGAGGGCCACGGCAATAAAGAGGGAAACACTCTGATCTCTCCGGAGTGCTCAGCCAGAGGGAAGCAGCTCGAGTTCGCTTCCCGCTGCAGCGGAACATGTAACCATCTCATTAACACTAGCGGGGGCCTTGTGAGTGAAGCTTTGCCTGAACCAGCCCTGCTTTCGTTCTCTGCATGGACAGTGTGGAGGAAAACAGACCTATTGTGCGATCAATATCAAGGCAGTGGATCCAAATGCTAGAAAGAACACGCTGCTCAGACTACACAGGTTTTCAATCACTAGATAAACTGGACTGCACAAGCCTCTGTGTCTGCATTAGCCCATGAAGTATGATCTGGAGCCAGGGCGGAGGCCCAGAGCAGGCATTCCCTGCATGTACTAGGACAGCTGGCTCTGGTGCATTTTGTAAAAGAGCAACATTTTAAAAAACTGCATATAATGGATCAGTGATGCTGGCAACTGTCTGAGAGGAACTTGCTGAGAATACAGAGTTGGTGCTTTTTAAACCTCTGCTCAACAACTGAATTTACTTTGTTCTAGCCCTTCTGTGAAGGTTCCTAATAACAAAATAAAGGGTCTGATCTTACAAAAACATTACTCACCTGAGTACCTTCACCAGCTACTCACATGAAGGAGTCTGAGCTCACATGAGTAAAGATATATCATCTTGGGCATTAATTTTGGTGCTCATGGAAAAATTGCCTGCAAACTGCCATTGTCAGAAACAGCAAGAAAATCAGAGAGCAAAGCCCACCTCAGGCTCAGAAGCTTCTGTTTGATTTTGCTGTCTCCCCATTTAGGATCAATCACGTCAATAAATGTTTAAAACCCTTTCTCCTTAATGGATGGGGCAGCTTTTCCTAGCTCTAACTGAGGGACTATGTAGGGAGCCCCCAATCTTGCTTCTACTAAGAGCCACGGCAAAGCTCCTCTTGACTGCAGTGGGAGCAGGAGTGGGCCCTCACCCAGTTATGCCTGTAGAATGTCTTACAAATGAGTTTTACCAAGCAGCATGTTTATACTTGAACAATTACAGGTTATTGAGGTTGTTAAATGGTACTTGCACAGCTCTCCACCTTCATTGTCTCCGGGAGCCTGTGTCTTGCGTGTTCAAGCAAGCAGAGGCATGAAGCAAGTGTCTCAGTGCAGCGACTACGACTGGAGTGCTTTAAACTATTCCAGCTCCAATAGCACCTCTCTCTGTGCTCCAGGGCCTTCTTGTCTCAGGGTGCATGTTGCTCCCACCTGGGATACTTTAACGCACAGGGCAATAACAATAGCTGCACTGCTGAGTATATGGATGAGAGGAGTCCTTCATCAAGTGGCCAGAGTTGCTCTGTGTTTTAGCTTCTACAGACAAGACTCAAACAGGGACCACCATGGTTTATGGAAAGCACCTCCGCCAGGTGACACAAGGGAGAGCCACCCCGTGGTCAAGCCCACAGAAGCTGTACTGAGGTGATCTCTACTCCTTGTCTTACCAGGACACTAGCCCACCCGCTGTTCTGAAACAGGCATCTCCTTGGACAGTCCAGTGAAACTTATTAATAAGGGACTGCTCTTTAACTGGCCATTGTACGAAATGGCAGCATGATGCAGTACAATTAAAATGGAGGAGCCCTGCTTATTCCATTCACCCATACAATGGCTTTTGGCCAGCACTGACTTTGGCTGGCTTAGGAGCCAGTAACACAGAAATAAAAGCCTCCATATCTCGCTAGCAGCCCCTTGAGCCATCCAGCAGGGAAAGAACCTCGTATTTAAGAGTATCGTCTTTCTTGTAACCAGAATGCACTCACCATGACCGATTCATTCATATTCCTCATCTGGAAGACATCCATCGTGACCTCTGTTTGGTTAGACACCTCGCTGCTTCCTGAGTGACTGGATGGAGGGAGATCAAAATAGGTGCTGTCTGGTTCCCTGAGAAAAGGAGATGACATGTCTTCAGCTCTCCCATGCAGCTTTCACCAGTCCCACCCAATAGCTTGGCTTTCCCTTGAGCTTTGACCCCTCCAGCCTTTTGTTTTCCCAAGACAGAGCTGCCTCCTTGAGCACATTTTACTTAGACAAAATGGTGGACAAACAAAGAGTAAGACTGAGCGGACTTAGAAGGTGTTTGTCACTCAGGAGCGATCGATTAGCCTGGCAAAGCATTTCTTCCTTCTGGTTTTAAGTTATGAGAAGAAACTTGGAGAAGAAAATGAAATGGAACGCAGTCCTCCTTCCCTGTGTGAGCAGGATGCTACGTAGAGCGGCCAGAGAGGTTGCCAAAGCCTTGGTGCCATCAGAAAATGCTGCGTATTTAACTTTGGAATGCTCGTTTCTTAATCAGGCAGACCCTGAGTGGTGTAAGGAGATCAGGCCAGAGAGAGAACCATTACATTAGGAATCAGAGAGGTAGCCGTGTTAGTCTGGAATAGCAGAGGTAACAAAAGTCCTGTGGCACCTTAAAAACTAACTAAAGTATTGAAGCATAAGCTTTCATGGGCTAATACCCACTTTGTTGGATTTAGCCACTGCATGCATCTGACGAAGTGGGTATTAGCCCACAAAAGCTTATGCTTCGATACTTCATAGTTAGTCTTTAAGGTGCCACAGGACTCTGTTACCACTACATTACGAGTGGGTCTTACCTGATCCATCCAGCAGAGGGCACTTACCCATGGCCTGTCCCTCACATCCACCTCTCCCACTAAGCCCGGACATCCAACTCCCATTAATGCCAATGGAGAACCTTCACATCAACATCAGATCCCTGTGCAGTAACCTCCAGGGCTCTGTGGCAGCACGACTCCTTTGGAGCCACATGAACAGGGACACCTCACACCCGCAGCTGCACCCAGAGCCCCCAAGTGGGGCTATGAAGGAAAGATAATGCAGCCCAGGACCATACACTCTTGTCTGTCTAGCCCGTGTGGAGCCAGAGGTGGACGATGTGTATCCCTCTTGCCCTGCCAGTCTCAACCCACTTGCCCCAATATGGAGTCTGGACCACACCGAGAGGACTCCAGGGTCTTGAGTGGAGGGGCAATGCCGCAGAGAGAGCTGAGCTAGCCTGCCCTACAGGAGTGGGGAGAGCCACGTGTAGAGAGCACAATCCCTTGTGAAGATTGGCAAATTCTCCAAGCAGCTATGTCAGCTAGAACAACCCAAACTAGCATACCCAGAATGAGTTTTAGCACAAGTAGCACTTACAGTGTGCTCCAGAGATGTTCAAACGTCGTTCCTTCATCAGCTGGAGAAGACTGGGACATCTTCACAGACGGGGAGTCTGACAGAGGATAAATCACTCTGGGCCCAAAGAAAAACAGCATCGTTAGTGTGCCGCAATGCATAGAATCACATTAGCCTGCACTTACATGGCACCTTTCAGCCAGAGGTTCTCTAAGTGCTTTACAAAGTGGACATCCAGGAATGTGTTCTGTGCATGTAGGGGAGTGGAACAGACGATCAAATGGTTCTTTTCCATGTCTTTATTTCCAGGGCCTGCACAGTGAATCTCATATATAATTCAATCAAGATCAGTTTAAGATAAAGTCGATTGAAAGCCCCATATTGAGCCATTGCATCGCAGCCTGTGGATAACCATGTCCTCTCATTTTAGGGGGGGAAATGGAGGATCCCACTGGATATAGCCCATTGCTGAAAATCCCCCACCCTCGGTTCTCTCACTAGCTCCCAGTTTTGCTATGTGTCAGCCCCTGGTGGAGTACAGCATCTGAGACGCACCAGGGGAGCTCACATGTCGCTCCCCAGTGACGTCGCACTTGGAAGCAGAGCTCCATAGGACTCATTACATTGAAATGTTGCCACTTCCTCTCCTGCCAGCATTGTAATCTAGTCCCAAATCTGGCAGAGCTCAGGCCTCTAGAGGTCATCAGCGTGTGAAAGAAAGAATTAGTAGCTGCCTTTCCCATGTGTTTGGCACAGCCAAACCCTACAAGCCCAGGCCTGTGCAGTACGGGTCACCAAGAGAAGGGGGGAGGAGGAAGAAGCAATCTGTCACTGCATCCAACCTTTGGGTCCTCATTCAGCAAGATCATGTGAGACTCCCAGGAGGTTTGTGAATGGAGGGTTTCACTACGTACTCCACACTAGTACCGATCTGAGGCTGCTGTGACCCAGGAACTCTGCTTTGTTATGATTTAGCACTGGAGTACAAGGCAGCAGGACTTGGCTACAGCTATAGCCGGAGATAACAAATTGTTTGCAATGGGTGCACCCAAATGTCACCCATCTGAGGGCTGCCTTGCTACAATCCAGTAGCAGTTTGCACAGGAAAGAGGAGATTGCATCCACCTTCATGTGATAGTGAAGTATGGAGAGCAAAGACTACGGGTCCCATCTCAACCTGAGAAAGAGGCATCCCCGCTCCTAAAAGCCTGCTAGTAAAACCTGGCTCTGTGTCTGTGAACCTTTCATTCATCGAGATGTCATTTCAAAGAGCCAAGACATCCAACCCACCAGGAGTGAGGGGTTGGAAATTGGAAAGGAAAGGGAATGCTTTCTCTGCTTGGAGCTAGAGCCTGAGCTGGTGTCAATCGACAAAGCTTCACCGAAGTCAACGGAGCTGAGCTGATTTAGGGAACTGTGCCCTTCAAGCGCAGTGAGGCTTTCTGAGAAAGCTAAAATAAATAGTGTTGGGGCAGGAAATGTAAAAGCAGGCTAGTGAGGTGCTATTCTCCAGGCTCTGCTTGAACCTATCCTTGTGTTAGTCAGAGGGAGATGCCAGATCCCCAAGAGTTGTACCATAATTGTAGATTTTTAAGCACGCTCCACGCTCCTAGGACAATGAGTTGCAATCAGCAAAGCCTTGTTTTCTCTCAGTAGAATACCATTGCTCACAGATCCCAGTGAGGGGCACAGTATAAGAACCAGCGGAGAACAGAATAGGCCATTGCCAGCAATAGCAGGGACAGGATGAGCTGTGCCAATGATTCCATATAAACCAATTTTACTGTCACTTTAAGAAACAAACAGCTCTGAAAAGCTCAGCACTAACAGATGAATCAAACGTGTTTTGCTGGGTTGAAAATGATAACAAAACACGGCCAATAATTTACAGACAGGGACGCTCCAAAGCTTTTATACTAGAGAGTCCATGTATGGGGGCCCTTTGCCGTTACTAGAAATTAATATAATTAGTTATCATCTGCTAGCCCTTCAGAGGCCTACAGTAGGAAATAAACTGAGGCCATAGTAGAGTTCCCAATGAACTCATCATCGTTAACACTAATTGGCTCCCTCGCTGAAAGTCTCACCAGAGAAGCCAAGGACCGGATGAGCCAGGGAGACTGAAGGCCTGATCCAAAGTCAACTGAAATCAATGGAAAAACACCCACTGATTCCAATGGGCTCTGGGTCAGACCCTGCCTGCCTTACCCCTGGGTGGTCCAGAGCAGGGCTGAGGCTCCGTGGTGAGGATATGATGGGGAGGTTGCTCACCTCCGCCCATGCCATACCGGATCTCTAGAGAAAGAGATCGCCAGTCTCCTGGATTGTCAGCCTGTCTCCTTTCATCAGCACACAATCAACTTCCGGTTGTAAAGAGCGAGTGAGCAGTGAAGCGGTGGAAATGTTCCTTCAGCAGTCCTCTGGCTGCCGGGGCTTTCCCAACTGGGCTGTATTTCCGGAGATGTCATCACCGTTCCGTATGCTGCTAAATATACTGAAAACTTGGAAGGGGCTGATGTACAGTGGGTGCTTGGATTCCAGCCCATCTCTAATGAATACTGGCTCCGAGACTCCCATTTGAGAAGGTTACAATAAACTTCATTAAAGTGTCAACTGTTGCTTCAAGCACCTCTCTTTAGCCAATGGCGTGCTCGGTAGACAATTATTCCTAGTATTCACCTCAGCTCTAACTGTCTGACTACTCATTTCCATTGAAGACCACTCACAGTTGGGAATATCATTTGCAAACATATTCACTGAATATTTATTGCATTTTTTCCTCATAATTATTATTCACCCAACCTGAGTCACAAATATCATTGCCTTCAAATTTACCTTTCAAATTCAAACAAATATTAATTCAAAATTTTTGCACTGATCAGCAAATACAATAAAAACACAATGGAATCAGACACAATCTCACATCACAGCTCTTTGAATCTGGGCTCCCTGTTTTGAACACAAGCACTGCTCTCACCATTACATGTCTGGGTTTGGGGGGTAACCACAGGAGTCCAGAGTTTAGAAAGCTCTCCTTAGATTAGATAATATTTTGTATCTATGACTGTGAGAGTTACTACATGTGAGTCATAGCAAATATAACACAAGAACATTAATATCACTTTGAAAGCCAGTCCTGCCCTCATGCAGCCCTCTAAAAAAGTTTACATGTGTTAAGCCAAAAATATTATCAAAAGCAATTTGGTCTCCAAATGCTCCTGCAATTCTAATGCTAACATGCTCATTCAAAGGAACATCTCCAAACTTGTATCTGATTATTATTAACCTTAGCTAGCAGGAGCAGAATGTACTATTCTTTATTAGATACTGTTCAACATAAGCTATAATAAAAATATTCTTAGGAAGCTCTTTTGTAAAGCTTTTCTCCATTAATATTAATCCTTCTATAGCACCACTCACTCAGGGATTACAAAGTCTTCTGACACTATTAATTTAGCCTCATAACTCTCCTGTCAAGAAGGTAAAGTTTATTATACCCAACATATAGATAGGTAAACTGAGGCACAGAGAAGAAAAATGACTCTCCTACACTCACAATACAAGCGAGTGGTGAAGCCAGAACCCAGACGTCTGGAGTTTTGTCAAGGTATTCCTATGCCTCTCCCACCCACCTCCTATGCACCTCACAAATATGAATAAATGTATCACATTCTAACCTCCGTGTGAGTATTCTTTTCTCTACTTCACAGATGGGGAGCTGATGCACAAAGAGATCACATGACTTGCCCAGGGCCACACGCAGGAAGTTTATGGCAGAGCCAGGACTTGTCTTTTGAATCCCAGCCCAGTGCCATCCCAACAAAAACCATCCTCCGACCCAGGCTGAGCACTTTGCTCACTTCTCCAGAGAACATGTTCTCGCAGGTCGGTGTTGACAGACCTCATATTCTAAGCAGCCCATTTGTGGGATGTATGTAGGTGCATTTATCAACCCTGTGTTTTCCAGCGCTTCCAGCAAGCAGAAGGTGACTGCCAGTGGCCTCACGCTATCCTCTGCAAGGATCATCAAAGTCACATTCTTACCATGGGACTAGAGTCCACGTAGAAAAGCCCCATGACCCCATCAGTTTGTGTAAAGCCTCGGAGCTTACATGGCAACTAGTGCTGAGTAGGAGACTCCTAGCGACATTGCAAGGTCAGCAATCTTAAAAGGGAACATCATGAAACCAGGAGGTGCACTGGTAATTTCCTTCAGCCCTCATGGAAGTGATGGACTCAATACTCCCCCAGAGCTCCCCTCCAAAGCAAAGGATTCGAAAGCCCTCTGCATGAGAAAGACAAAGAGTTATAGGGCTGAAAGGAAGCATAAGGTAACAGCTCAGGAAGAGAAAGAGGACGTGTTGATACACTGCTTTAGTCCTCACCAGTGTAAATTTTAGTCTGCACTAGCATGTCACACACTAACTGGCCCATGTGTGTTCTACTGGCATGCACTAAAAGGCCTTAGTGCTTTTAACCTAATAACGTAGGGTCCATGTGGACCAGTTAGTGTGTGACATGCTAATGTGGATGAAAATTTACACCCTCTGGTGTGGATTTAAGCACCGTGTAGACGTGCCCAGAGGTACAACAGACAAAACACAGCAGGGTTTACTAAGACCACTAAAAGTTTCATTGTATGGCCAAGAAATGGGGCTGAAACAAAATGTAGGATTTATTTTACACTGTGGTTTCCTTTGTAGTTTAACAAAATATGATGATCAGTCTAAAGTAATTCTCTCATTCCCCATGTCCATAATACCCAGCACCCACCAAAATGCCTGCAGATTTAAAAAAATCTAAACTGATCTTGGTTAAACACATACATCGTTTGTACCAAATTTTCAAACGTGGGGCTCCATCTTCACCTGGAGATTCTGTGCACACATGCAAAGACTGATAAAATTCACATTTGTGAATGCAAAATAAATACACACCCGCACAAATATCAGGGTGTGCAGTATACACACACAGTTATATTTTCCCATTTGATCTCACAGACCTTACAGTGAAAAATTAGGCACTGCTTTGCAAACTATGGATCTGTAGCATATGGGCGATTCTCAATTGTTTCAGACAATGGAATGCTGTTAGAAAGCAGGCAATGCACCAAAGAGATTTTCCTTATTAGTTTCAACACTGGATCACTTTCAACAACATGTTGGGGATCAGCTGCCAGAACTCTGGCAATCCTGATTGTCAGCCAGGGTGAGCAGAGAACCTCAGCTCTGGTGGGGCCGGGCATGGTTCCAATGGCAGCCTTTGACAGCAGGCTTGGATTTGCTGCAAGTCACTACGAGCCACTAGGTGACATAGGCATGCCTAGACCTGCCCAGACATGTCCAGGCAGGCATATTACACGCATGTCTGACCAGGTTTTCGCTACCCCACCAAAGTGGGGGTGGCCTGTGCTCTCTGGCGAAAGCTAAGAATAGTGAATTGTCATGGTTATCGCGAGAGGTTTATGGGTCATATATTAAGAGCTGGGTAGAATATTATGTTCCAAAATGGCTGGAGATGACGCAGGTCACAAAAGGCAGCGTGGGTCTCTGCTAACTCCAGGGGTGAGAACGATCAATATCTTTCAACTCAGCCCAGCCCTGAGTTTACAATCTGGACCAGATGCCGGCCTGAGCATTGACAAAGGCAAAGGAAACCCAATAAAAGGCACTGACTAGGGACCCTCAGGGCTGAGGGGAAGCTAATGAAAAGTCCTGATTATGAAAAGAGACAAAATGTTTGAGGCTGAAGAAGAAGAAGAAAAAGGGCCCATCACATTATCCACTACAGAGGTGATGCTCTGCCAGTGTGAGCATCCCATGAAAAGTGGATCTCACCTCTTTGGACTGGACCAGTGCTGTAAGGATTGTCCATTGGGTGAGAAATCCCTTATTAGACTGGAAGGAAACAGGTTAATAAGGGCAGGCTCTTGACTGCATTTTATATTTTATGTAACACTGTAACCTGGTGGTTCCAGTCCTTTTGCTTGGATCTATTTTGGATTTTTATCTTAAGCTGTGCTAAATAAACTTCTGTCTGGTTTTACTGTGGACACGACCCAGTGCTTGCGCTGAAGAGAGCACTGAACTGAGGGGAGTCGTCTGGTGGATGGGGGTGCACTGCTGCTAGGGGGCGATGAATCTGTGTGCCTAGGGACTGGGCACTCGAGGGTAACAAGATGGCATGTGTGAATTGCTTCCCTGCAGTGGGAATGAGCGGGGCTCGCAGAACCCGGAGCAGAGCACTTGTGCTGCCAATGGCTGGCAGCATTGGAAGGATTTCCCTCAGTGGACACAGATAAGTCTCTCTCGTGCTGTGAGCAGGAGGTAGTGATCCAACCTCACGCCCTGTAAATCTATATTTTCATGGTCATTTCCAAATCCAGACATAAATGCTCCGGATAGTACGGGCTTGATCACTGTGCCCCACGGATTCCTCTCCCTTAAATCCATCAGAAAGACGCCAGCATTTCCTGGAGCCACCAGGCTGCAGCCATCTTGGATTCTCTGCTGCCTTACACTGCATGGAGCCATGCTGCAGAATCACTCAGTTTCACTTCCTTGCCTTTCCCCTCCACGACATTGGACTCCATTTGTATCCAATTATGACACATCCCCATCCCAGGAGCTTTGGGTAACCTCTTTCAGGCAGAAGGCCAGTGTTACCACCTTCTAGCACCTTCGTCTTGTCAGCTAGTACTAAGAACCTAAAAACTTCCTGCTTTTCGATCTTAAACTGCAGAATCTGGAAGCAACAGCTTCCTAATCAAGTGAGCTATTGTTCTTAGTACAGAGGTACCTCTTCTGGCTCAGGGATTCCTCTGGTCGTCCCCTTTCTCTCTATGCTTGCCCTGAGTCAACTTGAAATTTAAAGGATTAAAAAAATGACTGAAAATATCACATTGCAAATTAAAAATGAAAGCAGCCCAAGTATTCCCTTTCAGCTGATCCTAGACCCCGGGGTTCTATTGCCTTTGTGTCTTGTTTGTGGGATACAATGTCCACAAATTATTGTCCCGAGGGCTTTTCCAAAGCAACAGTGGACTCTCTTGCTACGAATTTAGCCACAGTAGGATTCTGTTTGGTGAAGTCCCAAATCCCCCAGCTCCATTTGCAGAAGAGAAAGAAAGTTTGTGCAAGAAAAGAACGTGGGTTGCAGCTTTAAGAGAAAGCTTAGAACCATTCTGAGCTGCCATGGGGCTTTTGTTAGCAACCTTACCCTGGCTCCATGCTGCCTTTCTCCGTCCCAGGAATGAGCTGCACGTTCTCTTTCAGCAGAGAAAGCACATCAGCAGCACCCACTACAATGTGGTCATGATGGGCGACACGGTTTCTAACCACGTGGTTCGAGTCATTTTCAGACCAAAAAAAAAAAAATCTGAATATTTTAAGGACGTTTTTGGAGTTCAGAAGCCTGATCTGTGTTTGTAAAGCCAGGTTAATGTCTCTTTACAGCTCAGAGCTCCCACTAAAACTCTATGGTATAAACTCTATGGCATAAATAGAGACTTGGGCTATTAATATTGCTACTGCACTAGGCGGTGCATTTGCCAATCCATTTGCTGTAAAGGAAGTGGTAGGAACCAGGAGAGAGTGTGGCTGAATAGTAATAATCATACTGGAATGAACGGCAGAGAACTGCAAAGTGTTGTACCATTATTAGTAACCCCAGAAGTCTTCGGCAATATTAATGGCAGTACAGCATCCTCTAAAGCAGGGGGTCTCAAACTTTTTTTGGCAAAGGACCTCTTTGAAAATATGTGATGAGCCCCCCCAAAAATGATGACCCTGCTCCCCATACCATGCCACACTTACTGCTGCTGGCAGCAGTGTTGCCTTCAGAGCTGGGTACCCATCCGCTGCTCTCTGGCCTCCAAGCTCCGAAGGCGGTACAGTAGGAAGGGTGACAATACCATGACCCCCCCACACACAATAGGCTTGCAACCCCTTTTTGGGTCGGGACCCCCCAGTATGAGAAATGCTGCCCTAAAATGAGAGAGAATTTTACATAATTATTTCTAATTAATGACAAAACTATTTAGGCTTGCGGGAATGTCTGTAACAGCAAGATTTAAACATGTCCTTGCAAGGAGATCCATTGGAAGGGGAAAGTGTCCCAATGCAAATGGTGGATGCTGTATCACTTAAGTTAATTAATAGTGAACTGGGAAGAGAATAATCCTGCATTGCTAGAGAGGAGTGGGCTTGATAATCTAACAGGTCATTTCCCTCCCTTGTTTCTAGAGCACTATGATTACAGCACTGTGAGGCGGGGAAGTAGAACTAATATCCCTATTTCACAGAGGAAGCTCTGAGGCAAGAAATGACTAAGACAAGGCTACACACAGAGTCAGTGTCAAAGCAAGGAACAGAACACAATTATCCTGACTCCCGGTCCCACGCCCTCGTCATTAGTTCACACTGTATCTGGGATTACATAATGAAGTTGATGTGTTTTTTCTCCTGACACAGTATAAACACTGCTGCAGTAGTACAATGCACTTGAGACTCAATGACAGGGAAGGGAGCAGATATCCGTGGCTCCGTTAACACAGCTAATCTGAGGCAGGGTAGTAATATAGTGGGGGAAGGGGGTTAGTGTTCTTTGACAATAGGCATCTCACTATCCATGTTTTATTTGGCATTTCACTGAAACCAGGTTTCTAGATTCACTGATTGATCCTCTCTGGAGTTTTCAGTGTCAGATGAAGTCCCAGAGGACTGATTATGGACGGGAGACACTTTCATGCCTAACTCACTGGGTTGAGTCCAGGCAGGTGGGCACTAATGGACAAACATTGTTACCATCTGAGGGCTGGCTGGTGGCCCACCTCGTCAGTCCCTCTCCAGTTAACGTCCGCGTCAGGAAACTCCCATGCAACTGGCCTTTTGCTGACAATCTCAAAAGACCCCAAGTAAGCCATGGAGATTAAATTCCTCTCTCGTTCTTTAACATGGTCCCTCTCAATTAGGATGGAGGTTTCTCGGCAGAGGAATTCTCACATTACCTCTGCCACGGTTCTGCGTGGTCTCTGACTAAACACCATAGAGCAAATCACCAAGGCCATCAGCCCAGCACCTGTTAGCAGCACAGAAGTCACTTTGTCAGCTAAGGATAAAGTCTCTAGGTAGGGTTGGTGTTTGGATGGCCAGTACTGGGACGCTGCCTGCAAGGGAGAGTGCTCTGGCAAAAAAAAACCCAAATTGAAGACCCCTGAATTTAGGGGGAATTTGGACTCAGGGCCAAACTGTGCCTCTGTAAGCCCAATAATGAACATGTCTCTGCCTGTGGAATGCTGCAGCCGGGGATCTTCTGCCTTCTGCGTGTCTGTGCACCATGCAAATTGCAGGGAAAGTGAAGAGTTTGGCTAGACATGCAACTGATCTGAACGCCCTTAACTGTCTACCAGCTAACTGGGGCTGATGAACGGACATTGCTGACTGCAGAGTCCCCTCTGCGCACTGTGGGGGATGGGAGATAAACTGCAGAGCAGGGCACATGGCAAATTTGTTTCAGGCATTTCAAAGGGCACAGAATTTAACATGCACATTTGGGTTCTTTGGCTGCTTTAACCCGAGGTTACTGGCACGTTTGTCCTTGTGTTTTCATTCAAAATGGAGGCTTCCACACCAGAACCCCCTTCTCAAACTAACCCCACCCCTGCAGCTGCTGCTGCTGCTTTCCTCTGACGCTAGTCAATGCTTTTCTCGGAAATTCCAGAGTCAAGAAAATTAGAAATAGCAGGGAAAAAGCAAATCTTGCTTTAGGATGTCTCAATTCAACATGGTTCCCTGTCTGGTAAATATCCAGGGCTGCCCTTCCCATCCAGAGACACTGGACTTTTGGACTCTCAAGTTTGTGGAAAGACTTTGGTTTGTTCCACTTTGCTTGATTTGTTCTGTGGATTTATCATCCATGTGAATTTCCTGCACAAATGGTTTCTAAAGAAGTCCTTTAGACATGTTTGGAAAAACTCAGTCGCCTTGAAGAACCCCCTCTGGTGTAAGTTTGGTTGTATTGTACATTCCAAGTAAATCTGATTAATATTTTCCAACGAAATGACCTCTTCAATGCCAGTGTAGCCCGAAGAATGTGAATCAACAACATGCCCCAGGAGTCACTGATGTCTTTGGAGGAGAAAGAAGTGGTACCTCAGGAAAATACAATAGCTGAAACTGCAAAGCCACAACCGTGATTAATTCAAATTTAGAAACAGGTTTTATTTAGAGGACGACTTCAACCAATGGAAACCATGCAGTTCTGAGCTAGGGCTGAGACTCGGTGCTCACTTCCCTCTGCCTGCGTGCTGGAGCGGCAGCCTTAATTTTCGGCACTTATTGTTAGCAGAGCCTTTGTGTTGTACCCCACGGCATAATCGCTGAGCAAATTTTTGTAGTTGCTATTGTTAAAAATTGTTTAGCAATGTACAGAATATAAAGGATAATGTTCTCTCCTCTTTGTATATTTTGGCTCTAAGGCTGGTTCCGATCTCTATTCTGGCATCTATTCACATTACAATGCTACCCAAGGGCCAGGCCACAGAAGGTGTTTCTCAGGGATATTTGACATAGTGCAAAGGGAACCATCCCTTTTACCGCCACATATAACCTTCTTCCACACAGACTTGCTTTTTCTGTGTACTGTCATGAGAAAACTCCACTGCTATCAGCGTTCTAAAACAGCATGCTACTGAGCCCTCAGGGAGGTGTGTCTCTCACTGCCTTGCTCTGTCGTTTGTAACAGTGCCAGGCGAGCGCACAATGAATACGAAACACTGCCATTCTGACCCGGAGACATTCTATACCCATTGTGCACTGGGGTAAACGACTGTGCAGGGCGCCAGGCCACAGAGGGGTAAGTTCACTTCCCATTACCCAACAGCCTTAAGGCATGGCCTGGGAGGAAAAGTCCCAGGCACAAACAGGCCATATGCCCTAGGTACATCAGCACCACTGAGGCAACTAGTAAGAGATAATTGGGCAGCCACATTTCTGAAAAGGGAGTGCTGTCTGTTGGTTAGAACAGCGGGTCGGGGTCAGAACTCCTGGGTTCTATTTCCAGCTCTCCCACTGACCTGCTGTGTGGCCTTGATTATCACGTGAATCTCTTTGTATCTCCCTCTTCCCATCTGTAAATGGGAACAATGATGCTCACCTCAGCCAGGGGTGGTTGAGAGAATGAATGAACATTGACAAAGTGGTTGAGATCCTCAGGTGATAATTCATGACTGTTATGATTAATCCTATGCTATTCAATTCACCTCTGGAGCATGGAGCTTGTATGAATTGACAAGAGACACTAAGCTTCGCCAAAGCACACTTTAGTCTCAAATTCTCTCTCAGTGCCCAAGAGGACAGAAGCAATTTGCCTGTCAGTGTGCCTTGGTACCGTGAACTGCAGGGCCTCTTCCATGTTTTTTCTAGATGTCTCCTCAGCCCGAGATAATGCTGCTCCTTGGCTTGCTGTTCTCAGGTTTTACTCACCCATGGCCACCTCCTAAGATGGGCATGATATGTACAGTACCTTACGGAACCTGTGCTGTGCCCAGTTTATAACAATTATCAAACAGGTCAGCCATGCGGTATCATAAGGGAGATGATGTTCCTCTGTCAGGCACTGAGCACTAATTAACCTATGATGCCTCCAACAGAGTAGAAATGATTCCTCTTGAGAGGGAGAACAGAAGACATTAAAGTAGCCCCAGTTATTCAGAAATCAGCCTCCACAGAGATGAATCCACAAATGAGATTAGATAGGTGAAAGGGGAAGATGGAGTGGTACATAGAGAAGCAGAAAGAAACTAAATCTCGGGGAGTTCTGTGAGGGGAGGACAGACTAAATTAAAGTAACTCCCCTTCCTTAGGTCTGTCAACTAAATTCCACCTCTGAGTATAAATGTGACTCCACTAAAGTCTACGACTGTAGCTCAGGCATGACACAACTTCCCTCTGACACCATATAGGTGACATGGCACCCGGCATCTATCTATACACAGCACAGGCTCTTTATCTAGGGCTTTGTTGCTATTTCTCTCCACCGGTGCTATAACTTTAGATCAAAGAGGCATTGGATCAAAGTATCCAAGACATTTAATGTCATATAACTACTCTCCGGACCAAAGCAGCCACAAATCATCATCCATATGCCATGCTGAGAAATCCAGAGAGAGATGGTGTTAAATAAATCAAACACAAACACACACACACACACACACACACAAAAGGCCCCCCTACCTGCTCTGTAGCCCTGAGAGTTTTGAGTTCCCCCGGGAGGTCTCCAGCAGACAGGGGCAGCCTGGTATTGTGAATCTACGTTATTTGCTGCACTACAAGCAAGTAGCGTCCCGGTCGCCTAGGCGATGACATTGGAGCTGTTGAAAGCTATGTGAAAAGTGTGACAAGGGTTTGCGCGCTCCTTCCTGGAACACAAGGGAGTTACAAGGGGGTGGGGAACGCTTAGCCAACCGTGCCTGGGAATTAAGATGGTCACCTAAGCTAAGCAAGGTTGGCTCATCTAGGGTTCCAGAAATGCCCAGCCATTCAGTACCACTGAGCAGCAGAGTGCACTGCCCTCATGGTAAACATACCCATGAAAGGAGAGAACCCGTTTTGTTAGTGTTTAATCAAATACTGTCAGAATGAGGCAGTTATCACAATGCCATAAGCTCACTCTCAGAAGCTGAGGAATTTTCTCTCTCTCTCCAGACAGTTGTTGAATAGTAGAATTTATCGCAGGCACGTGCACTCCCGTGGCATCTGAATGTGGGTGGCCTGCCAAGCAAGCTGTGCCTAGAGCAGTTGCCAGTAAAGGCCACTCTGTTTCTGATTGAAAACAATAGGCAATGTCCATCTGGAAAGCCCTGCAGGACCTCCAACTAAGACACTAACTATCTTCGCATTATGAAATCATTGAATCACTTCTTACTATCTCTTGGCCCTGAGTTATCAGGTGTGCTGATGTTTATGTGCTTAACCCCATTCAAACGCTTGAAAAGGGAAGCTGAAGTGTATTCATTATTTTAAAAACATCATTGGAACTCTTTTGTTTATCCCCATTCAATGTCTAACAATAACCAAAAGTCTGTATCTGGGCATCCACAAAGCATACTTAATGGGGCAGACTTCTGTCTGTTGTTAGAATATTCACATCTTTTATTCCCACATATACATTCACGTGCAAACTAGAGGTCCTGATTTATTCATTAGGGGGTTGACATTTACAAGGGTCTGAATCCATTAGCATTGACAGGCTCACATTGCCTGAGATGACTATAAAATCCTTGCATTTACTTCCACAGGTGAAAAACATGCTTCGTTTTCAAAGGCCCCACTCGGCTGCAATAGGTTAGGAGAGTAATGCCTTTTCGTGGAATATATTGGCACGTATTCTTAACCTTGTGTGAATTTGTTTATATTGTGCTTTCTGTGTCAATTGCAAGCTCCTCTGGGCACAGACTGTCTCTTTGGATAGATGTTTGTACAGTACTTAGCGCAATGCGGCCCAGCTCTAAGATTGCGGCCCTTGGCACTACTGTGATAGGCATTATTTTCAGAGTGCCCATTTGGTGCTGCAGGCAGAGGAATCTCTTTAATCCCACCCTGTGCTGGCCACACATATGACAAACAGCAGCTTAATACGCTGCTCTCTCGCAGTGGCCAGCTGCACAGCTCGGCCTACAGAAGCAATAATGTGATTTCAGTTTCAGAGTCTGAGAGGTTTGCATGAGCAGTGCAGAACGCACTGGGGACGCTCTAACTGCCACACAAAAATATTGTCCTGGCCCCACAGAGCTAACACTCCACAGTCCAGCCCGTGTGGGAGCAGTTCAGACCCACAAACACACCAGGGTCTGTGCAAGGGCCTCACAGAGGTCTCTGCTGGGTGGAGTGAGTCCTTTTTATCCAATTTTTGTTTACCAATATATTTCATTTTTAATTTTCAGTCTCACTATAAAAGCTGAGGGAAACTTTCACAAGTTGATGCCTCTTCTCTCATTACTGCCAATAATTAGTCAGGAGGAGGCTTTTCGTGATCAGAAATTAAGAATCATATAGCAAGTTAGAACACGTTTTCTTAAAATATATTGATATATATAGGGAAGTCTTCTAATTATGAGACAGTTTTGTTGACATTTGTGGACTGTAGGGAATGAGGAATGTGAAAGGAGGAATGAGAAAATTGGTGTCTAATTATGGTGTTGCATATCACATATTATTAAATAGCATGCTGATTGCTTATCCTATTTGCATGATAATTATTAGTTTAATCCCTGTTCCTTATCAGATTTCACACATAAATTGTTACTAAAAGCAATATACATTCAATAGCTATCTCCCATTTCTTTACTATTCAAATAACTGTATTTTATATACCAGATGGAAGTTTGTTTAGATAATGATGTTCTCTTTTGGATGTTGAGGTTAAGTGGTAAGGAAGAAGAGTTTTGCGGTTAAGATATTGGACTAGGATTTAGGAGAGCTGGGTTCTGTTCCAAGTTCTGTCCCTGACTTTCTCCTGACCTGGAGCAAGTCTCTTCTGGCTGGATCTTTAAAGGTATTTAGATACCTAAAGATGCCTTTCAAAATGTGGCCCAAGGAGCTTTTGAAAATCCCAACACATGCCTATCTGCATTTTTTGGTGCCTAAATACCTTTAAAAATCTGGCCCTTAGGGTCCTAAATCAATGGAACTTAGGCCCTTGAGACATTTAAATTGGACACTAGGAAGTTTTACCTCTAACTAGGCTGGTATAATTAAAGAGCTACAACACTCTAGTGTGGATGTCAAGAATCAGTGGGTATTAGCCCACGAAAGCTTATGCTTCAAAACTTTATAGTTAGTCTTTAAGGTGCCACAGGACTTTGTTACCTTTAGTGTGGATATCATTGTATCGGTATAAAGATGCTTTATACTGGTATTACTATTCTCACACTGGCATAAGGCACCTTCATATCGGTAAAATGGCATCCACACTAGGGATTATACCACTTTTATTATGGTGGTAAAGAGTCACGTGCTAACCCATGTGTAAACCAGGCCTAAGGAGAGTTTGGTTTTGAGGAAGATGAAGTAGGGATAGTCTCTGCTGGGCCAACATCAGAGGTGACGGAAACGCTGGCTGTAACTCTAAACGTAAGAATGGCTTCCTTGTTACATAGATAGGCTCCCCCAGAGAGGGTCTCCCACGGGAGCCCACTGCAGCCAGAAACAGCAGGCGGAAAATTAATCAGCCTACAACTGGCAAAGGTAATAAAGTGAATTGAATCTCCAGATGGCACTTGGCACAAAACATGTTGTTCTTAGATGCTGAGTCTACGTTCAGATTTCAAAGGGGGAAAACACCCCAGACAAGGCGGAGAAACTTCTAAGTCATTATCCATTCTGTGGATATTGTGCATGCATCATGCTCTGAATTGACTGTAGTCTTCTTAGCAGCAATGAACTTCTAATTCATGCCCAAGTGCAAATAACAATGACATTGGAGAGGTTATTCTTCTGGCTCCATCTGACTTAAGGGCAGAATATTTATTTAAGAAAGATATTTTCCCTAGGGACATCAGTTATTAACAAGTTCATCTAAGGATCTCAAAGCATTTTAAAACATTAATTAAGACTCTCAAGCACTCATTATTCCCATTCTTCAAATGAGTAAATTAATACACAGGTAAGTCTGGTGACTGGCCCAATATCAGCATATCAAAACTGATAACAGAAACCAGGAGTCCTACTCTGACCACTAGGCATTAGGAAAGTATCATACAGTATTAAACCTTTTCATCCAAGCAGAGGCTATCTGTCAGCAATGGAACATAAGGCCAAATGAATATTATATTAGGCCTGCCCTATTGGCTTTGTAGAGTTTTCACCTAGTCTTTCCTTCTGGTTTGTCCTTGTTTTTGGTTTAGAACCAATCTCATTCACCAGCTGCTTTGGGGGACAGAGTCTGCAGTAGAATGGACTAGCAACATTATGCTGCCTGCTAAGATACCCTTCTTTTCCTCCCTCATTTGAATGAGGAATGAGGACATTGTATATTCAATCCTTCCAGGAAGAGAAAATCTATGAAGATGCCTCCTCTAGAGCTCTTCTTGAAACTCTGAATGTACTGCTCTGCTCTGGGATCTTTTAAGAAAACAACAAAGTAAAAACAAAGAACTAAACACTCCTATCAAATACAGCTTAAAATGCTTCCCTGCCTCCCAAACTCTATTTGAAATAAATTCTGCAAACTGTTGAATTGGAATAATGCCATTTTATTTGTAAATAAAACCCAAAGTATAAATAGGTTTGTAAGGATTAGATTTTTATCTGTGAATGTCAGTAAATGTTGATTTCACCATACACACAAACCAAAATATTTCCATTTATAATAATCAAATTGTACAGCTAGTCAAAATAAGAAAAATTCTGCTTGAGAATTTATTAGATTTAAGGATATTTATTTTATATTTTTGACATGTGAAGTTGACAATTTGTATTTTAATGCTTATCAATATTTAACTTTTTGAATCGCAATGTCTACTACAATTAGATAATTCTTTAATCCCTTATTATCTGAACCCCCACGAATCTCCTGCAACTATGAAAATGTAAATCAATAAACAGTGAAAAAATGCTTACACCCTTAATTTTCCACTATTGTGAAAATTTAATTAAATAAAAATGTAAAAAGCTTAAAATAAATATTTATATTATCCATCAAAATTATATTAAACATCAAATTCTGCCAAGCCAAAATATAAACATTATTTGTGATAAGGAAAAGACATACACCTATCCCGTGAGGAGGAGAAGGAGAAGTTTCCACCTTTGACTGACCAAGGATACTCAAATAAAATCAAGTAACATCTCAGAGTTAGGATAAGGTATGGTGGTGTTTCTAAGTGATGCAACCGCTGGTGGAACTCTCCATTGCAAAATAAAATTGAAACCTAGGCAGCACTAGCCTAACCTTTGTCAGCTCTCATGTTCTGCTAATTCTCCAGAGAACACGTCTCTAGCTTTGTTTTAAAAGTTCGGTTCAATTTTGTAGCTTGGCTTCCTCACCTGTGTAATGTTCCTAGTTGGTTACACTGGCATCCATGGTAACAACCATAGTAACAGAATACAGTTCACTCCTGCAGGGTCACTAACACGCTCTCTCGGGATTAAAGTGATTGGATTTGGAACATACACTGTAGACTACATTCTTCCTCCAGTTACAGTGGGGTAAATCTATGTGATTCCGGTTAAGTCGGTGGTTTAAATTCTGCCCCGACTTACATTGGTATAAATCAGAAGAAACTAGTCAGTGGGCCAGGCCAAATGTTGCTGTATTTATACTGGTGTAAATTCTGCTTAATTTGATTTTCTTCAGTCTATTGGATTTATTTTATTTGACTTCAGTAGGATAAAGCACTGTGCTCAGATACTGCAGTGATAATGACCATCAAAATACCTAGGTAGCTAAGGATACTCCAAATTTACACCAGAGTGAATGAGAGCAGAATTTGGGCTAGTAGTGTTGCAAGTCTCTCCTGATTTGACCAGACCATCTTTTGGGGGGAAAGAACATTATTTTCCTTATTTCACAAAACATTTTTCCCACCCACTCCCTTCAAACAAATCCTTTATATAAAATCAGCCACTTTGATAACCTGCAACATAATTATAGGTTTACACCCCAGAAGATTCTGATGTGTAAATCCTCTTCCAGCAACAGATGCAAGACACTGCCATCACCTTGGCTCTGACCTTGGAGACTGGCATCCTGAGACCAGCTGCTGAGGAAGCCATGAGGGATGGATGCTTCCCCCCACCCCACTGCTCCCTGCACCCCCACAATGAGTAACATCTTCACAATGACCCCAGGCCAAAAGAACCAGGGATTCCAGGCCCTCTCAGGCAGGGTTCTCCTACAGCATATACACAGGGCTTGATTCTCCTCTTGCTTTCACCAGCTTTAGGCTGCCTTATCTCCACTGACTTCAATGAAGTTATTCTAGCCTGAGGGCGAGTGATTCCATACACTCACCAATCTCCAAAACACCGTCTTGCAAACAACAGCCCTAGGGAAGTTGGTGCAAACGTCTAACTGTTCAACCTCCGATTTCCCCCTCTCCAGTTTGAGAGACAGTTTGACTGAAGCAAACAAAGCTCAGAGGCTGCTGCCTGTCAGACATCAGTTCTCAATGCCTGGCATTACTCATTGGTTTGGAGACCCCTGTGTAGACGCAGATGCAGACCCGGACACTCTGTGCGATGAATGCTCCGTTCTCCTTGAGCAGCCCGCTCGGAGCTGGCCTGGCAAGCGACAGGCGACCTGCAAAGCCGGGGCGGAGACCCGCCCGGGTCTGGCTGTCCTGAGAGCGAAGTTTGGAGAAGTGCCCGCGGGCAGGGAGAGCTGGTGAACGCAGGGTGGAAAGGAGCGCTGGAAGACCGGGTGCTTCCCCCTCCCTGGTCCCGGGACCCCGGGCTGGAGGGCTCTGGCGCAGCCGGCTGGCTCGGAGGGGAGGGAAGTGGAGGGAGCTCGGTGAGGCCGGGACGCGAAGGGGGAGAGCGGAGCCCCGACTCCCCCACCCCGGGCGCTTTGAAGCCCCGCTCGGACCAAGGGCCCGCCACGCCTGGCGCTGCCCGGGGAGCCCTGACCGCCCCCGGCTGCTCGGGCAGCGCCCCGCCGTACAAACCCCGCCTGGCGGGGCGCTCGGGCTGCCCGGGCGGGGCCCACGGGCAGGGGCCGCCCTACCTGGCTGCTGCGGCGGCGGCGGTCCGTGCGCTTGGCTGGCATCGGTGCCACTGGCAGGGCAGGAGCCAGGCTGCGCGGGACCCCGGGCGGGGGTTCGTGTCACCTCCTCCTCCGCCGCCAGGTCCCAGCCACCCCGCAGGCTCCCCGGGGCCCGGGCACCGAGCCTCCTTAACCCCTTCCTGCCCGCGCGGCAGCCG
The DNA here is from genome assembly GCA_032164245.1 of Sternotherus odoratus. Taxonomy (NCBI): domain Eukaryota; kingdom Metazoa; phylum Chordata; order Testudines; family Kinosternidae; genus Sternotherus; species Sternotherus odoratus. The sequence continues at coordinate 2,726,879 of JAVMKO010000018.1, forward strand.
GCCGGCTGGCTTCTACCGCGCGGTGCAGGCGGGAAGGGCCGGGAGCAGGCGGGAGGAGGAGGGAAGGGATGAGCCGTGCAAAGACAGGGGCTGGGGCAGCCCCCGGGCCAGGCCAAGGGAAGGAGGGCAGCCGCCCTGCTAGGTGGTTCCCAGCCGGGTCCAGACCGGGCCCCTCTCCGGGGGCCGGAGCTCCCCTGGGTTCCCTTCCAGCACCCCTCATGCCCCACCCGCGGCAGGGGGACAGAGGAGCTGGGGCAGAGACCGTGTGTGTGTGTGTGTGTGTGTGTGTGTGTAGGATCATTAAAAGAGGAAGATGCCAGGACAGGTATCCTCTCTGCCCATCCACACACACATCTATCCGCCCTTCCCTGGGAGCCCCTGAAACTGCAGCCCCGCCATTGTCTTCCAGACTGCACATCCCTGAGCTCATCACTTTCCCTCCAGGCTACGATTTACATATTCACCGCCACTCTGGCCCTTTCAATGTTCCTTTAAAGAGGATCCAGGCGCCCGCCAGCCCCCCCCCCCCCACCCCAACTCATATACTTGTAAAAGGACGAGAGAAGAGGGGGATTTTGAGGCTAATCTTTAAAAAGAGCTTTCCGATAGTTGGGATCTGCTCCCCGGAAGGATTTGATTTTCAACATCGCCCTGGGGTTTTTAAACCCAACCCTGGAGTTGGGGTTCACAAACAATTGGGGAGATCTATAATTCAAGCAATTAGCAATACCGCAGATCAGTCACGCGCAGACCGAGCCACACTAGGATTTATTGTTTCCGAAATGCAATAACGTGGAAATAAATGATCATTCCAAGGAAACATCACGGGTTTCCTGCAAGATACGCATTTGTGTTCTCTCCTGTTATGTGTATGTGACCGTGGAGTCGTTTTTTTAATTTATGTTTTATTTTCCAAACCCATTTCCAGGAAATCAAATGGAGAACATATATGTCGGGTACTGGCACCCAATTCTGGTATCAAATTAACGCCACCCAGGAGCGTTCAGGGCAGACACTGCAAATAAACAGAGACTGGAGAAACGGAGAGAATAAAGCCCATTGCTACTGAAATTAAAATACATCGCAAATTAAAAGCAGGAGAGAATTATGAACACATATTTTGTCTCTGGAATAATGGCCCCATTCATCTGCTAGGAGGGGAATCCGTTTGCTTTTAATCCGACTTTGTTAAACTGACAATTTGCAGATGCAAAATATTCTTGCTGCAAAGGTAGGCGATGCTATTCCTTATTTTAATACCCCAGATGGGTCTGTAGAGGCATCACTGGAGCACAGTGGGGCCCTTGACAATAATCATTAATAAGGGGCCTAGCCTGCAGCCTTTATTTAGGCAAAACACCCCGGGATGGAGCTCTTGAAACGTCTAGTTGCAGATACAAGTTTTGCGGAAAGGGCTTTTTATAGTAGAGAGCTAGCAGAAAATGCTTTGTCCTATCCCCTTTCGTGCGATTTAAACACCTTCCGCAGGGTTTGGTCACACGGTAGTGGTATAAAGTAAATACACAAACATTTTCCCCCTATTGTTAATTCAATTTCACGGAATGCTTTGCCATCACCGAAAGTATTTTTAAATAACATGTTGTCTGTCATACGAAACATGATTATTTGGATTCTGTAGATTCATAAGCAGAAAATCATTGAATTCTTGTAAACAGTGACCGCACTTATTGTTTGGTCCAAGTACGTTATTTGGTCATTGTAAACAGATTTTGGTTAAAAAAAAGGGGAAAAAAAACAATCGAAAAATTTAGTGATGCATGCGTTGAAAAACGGATCGGATTGTATATAACAGTATATTTCTAGGTGGATGCTTCCAGTCGGATTGTAAACAACGCATAAAGCAGTGAGGTGCCAAGAAGAAAACAGCAAGTCCGAATTGTAACATTAACTATTATTTCATAATTTATTTCTTATAGCTAAAAAGGGCGAGAAGAAAATTATTTACAATATTTCAGGAAGACGGGAAGAGACAAGGGATTGTATGGCCCGAGGGAGGGAAAATTGAAGGGTAAAATTGACAAAATTCACCGAAAATGAATGAAAACAAATTAAAAGCTTTAGGATCAGAATCAAAATGTGAGATTTCTTCACCTTGTTTATATGTATTTTGTAAGCACGCGAGTAAATAACTAATGCCAAAGGATTCCCAGGCGTCCGTTCACAGGGAGGAGTTGGTTTCAACCTGCGAAGGTAGAGACAGCTGGGCTGGCAGCAGATAGACCTTATCCCGCCTGTACGGGAGAAAAGGAGCGAGCCTGCTCTGAAACTGCAGGAGGCACCTGGCAAGGGATTGACAGCTGCGTGGTCAGATTAACGCGGATCCCGGCGTTATTCTGCGCCAGCCGCGTCCCGCAGTGATGCGGGGAGGATGCTCAGGAGACCCCTAGCTCTGGAGAGATCACAAGCTCCACGTGCACAGGACGGGACCCCAGGGCCGTCTCCGAGGCACCGAATCCCCGGCCCCTCGCCAGCGCCAGGAGCTCGATATTAATTCATCTGGGGCCTCCGGACAGACAGAGGCACAGTCCAGTCCCGATGTATCCCGAACCACAGCCCGCAGCCATCTGTTTGTTTGCCCCCAGCCCCGGCCTGTCCTCCGATTGTCTGTCTGTCTGTCCCATACATACCCTGTCTGTCTGTCCGTCCCACCCCCGCCCCCCATATCTCTATCCCATACATACCCCTCTGTCTGTCCCTCACACACACCCTCTATCTCTCTATCCCATACATACCCCTCTGTCTGTCCCTCACACACACCCTCTATCTCTCTATCCCATACATACCCCCTGTCTGTCTGCCTGTCCCTCTCACACACCCTCTATCTCTCTATCCCATACATACCCCCTGTCTGTCTGTCCCGCACCCCCCTCTATCTCTCTATCCCATACATACCCCCTGTCTGTCTGTCCCGCACCCCCCTCTATCTCTCTATCCCATACATACCCCCTGTCTGTCTGTCCCTCACCCCCCTCTATCTCTCTATCCCATACATACCCCCCCTGTCTGTCTGCCTGTCCCTCTCACACACCCTCTATCTCTCTATCCCATACATACCCCCTGTCTGTCTGTCCGTCCCTCACACACCCCCTCTATCTCTCTATCCCATACATACCCCCTGTCTGTCTGTCTGTCCCTCACACACCCCCTCTATCTCTCTATCCCATACATACCCCTCTGTGTCTGTCCCGCACCCCCCCATCTCCCTATCCCATACATACCCCCTGTCTGTCTGTCTGTCCCTCACACACACCCTCTATCTCCCTATCCCATACATACCCCCTGTCTGTCTGTCCCTCACACACACCCTCTATCTCTCTATCCCATACATACCCCCTGTCTGTCTGTCTGTCCCTCTCACACACCCTCTATCTCTCTATCCCATACATACCCCCTGTCTGTCTGTCCCGCACCCCCCCTCTATCTCTCTATCCCATACATACCCCCTGTCTGTCTGCCTGTCCCTCACACACACCCTCTATCTCTCTATCCCATACATACCCCCTGTCTGTCTGTCCCGCACCCCCCTATCTCTCTATCCCATACATACCCCTCTGTTTGTCCCTCTCACACACCCTCTATCTCTCTATCCCATACATACCCCGTGTCTGTCTGTCTGTCCCTCACACCCCCCCTCTATCTCTCTATCCCATACATACCCCCCTGTCTGTCTGTCTGTCCCTCACACACACCCTCTATCTCTCTATCCCATACATACCCCCTGTCTGTCTGTCTGTCCCTCACACACACCCTCTATCTCTCTATCCCATACATACCCCCTGTCTGTCTGTCCCGCACCCCCCTCTATCTCTCTATCCCATACATACCCCCCCTGTCTGTCTGCCTGTCCCTCTCACACACCCTCTATCTCTCTATCCCATACATACCCCCTGTCTGTCTGTCCCGCACCCCCCTCTATCTCTCTATCCCATACATACCCCCTGTCTGTCTGTCCCGCACCCCCCCCATCTCTCTATCCCATACATACCCCCCCTGTCTGTCTGTCTGTCCCTCACACCCCCCCTCTATCTCTCTATCCCATACATACCCCCTGTCTGTCTGCCTGTCCCTCTCACACACCCTCTATCTCTCTATCCCATACGTACCCCCTGTCTGTCTGCCTGTCCCTCTCACACACCCTCTATCTCTCTATCCCATACATACCCCCTGTCTGTCTGCCTGTCCCTCTCACACACCCTCTATCTCTCTATCCCATACATACCCCCTGTCTGTCTGCCTGTCCCTCACACACACCCTCTATCTCTCTATCCCATACATACCCCCTGTCTGTCTGCCTGTCCCTCACACACACCCTCTATCTCTCTATCCCATACATACCCCCTGTCTGTCTGTCCCGCACCCCCCCTCTATCTCTCTATCCCATACATACCCCCTGTCTGTCTGTCCCTCACACACACCCTCTATCTCTCTATCCCATACATACCCCCGTCTGTCTGCCTGTCCCTCACACACACCCTCTATCTCTCTATCCCATACATACCCCCTGTCTGTCTGTCCCGCACCCCCCTATCTCTCTATCCCATACATACCCCCTGTCTGTCTGTCCCGCACCCCCCTATCTCTCTATCCCATACATACCCCCTGTCTGTCTGTCCCTCACACACACCCTCTATCTCTCTATCCCATACATACCCCCTGTCTGTCTGCCTGTCCCTCACACACACCCTCTATCTCTCTATCCCATACATACCCCCTGTCTGTCTGTCCCGCACCCCCCCTCTATCTCTCTATCCCATACATACCCCCTGTCTGTCTGTCCCTCACACACACCCTCTATCTCTCTATCCCATACATACCCCCTGTCTGTCTGTCTGTCCCTCTCACACACCCTCTATCTCCCTATCCCATACATACCCCCTGTCTGTCTGTCCCGCACCCCCCCTCTATCTCTCTATCCCATACATACCCCCTGTCTGTCTGTCCCTCACACACCCTCTATCTCTCTATCCCATACATACCCCCTGTCTGTCTGTCCGTCCCTCACACACCCCCTCTATCTCTCTATCCCATACATACCCCCTGTCTGTCTGTCTGTCCCTCACACACCCTCTATCTCTCTATCCCATACATACCCCCTGTCTGTCTGCCTGTCCCTCTCACACACCCTCTATCTCTCTATCCCATACATACCCCCCTGTCTGTCTGTCTGTCCCTCACACACCCCCTCTATCTCTCTATCCCATACATACCCCCTGTCTGTCTGTCCCTCACCCCCCTCTATCTCTCTATCCCATACATACCCCCCCTGTCTGTCTGTCCCGCACCCCCCCCTCTATCTCTCTATCCCATACATACCCCCTGTCTGTCTGTCTGTCCCTCACACACCCCCTCTATCTCTCTATCCCATACATACCCCCTGTCTGTCTGTCTGGTACCCCTGGGTCTGGCCCTGCCTGTCTGTCTCTCGCACCCCCCGGTCTGTCTCTCCGTGCAGTGGTACCTGCCCCTCCCCCCGGACTACAACTCCCAGGCTGCCCCGGGGCGGGCCCGGTCCCCGATAAGCCGCCCGGGTGGCCGGCGCCCTCCTTCCCGCTTCCGGCCCGGGGAGGCGGTTGGAGCCGGCGGGTTTGAATCGGGCTGTGGGTTCTCCCTCCTCCCCGCAGAGCGGCGGCCTGGCTCGGGCCCCCGGCCGCGGTGCTGTGGGAGGCCGCGTTGTCAGGGGAACGGGGCAGGCCGCGCCGGGGCCTGGCTGCCCCCAGCTCCCCCCTCGGCCCGGCTCCCTCCGGCTCTGGCTGACCCCGGCCGGCCGCTGCCCCGGGGGTGGGAGCCTGTGCACAGGGCCGGGAGCTCCCCGCGGCTGCTCTCGGGGCCCGCCATGAATTTCTCGGAGGTGTTCAAGCTCTCCAGCCTGCTGTGCAAGTTCTCGCCCGACGGGAAGTACCTGGTGAGTGGCCCCGCGACGGGGAGAGACCCGCGCCCCGGGCTCCGCAGGGACCGGGCTGGGGACTCACCCCCCGACATCTAGAGAGTGGGTTTCGGGCAGCGCCCACCGACTCCTGCCTTGTGCTCTGGGGAGGGTTCCCTGGGCTGAGGGTGACCAGATGTCCGGATTTTATAGGGACAGTCGCGATTTTAGGGTATTTTTCTTATATAGGTTCCTATTACCCCCGACCTCCTGTCCCGATTTTTCACATTTGCTGTCTGGTCACCCTGCCTGGGCTGCTGCGTCAGGAAAAGGGTCCTTAGTGTGTCCCCAGCCATGAAGGAGCCTCCATCAGGGGTTCTCAAACTGGGGGTTGCAACCACTCAAGAGGTTGCGAAGTTATTACAGGGGGTGTAATGAGCCATCAGCCTCCACCCCAAGCCCCCAGCATGTATAATGGTGTTCAATATATAACAAGAATCAGAGAGGTAGCTGTGTAAGTCTGGAATAGCAGAGGTAACAAAGTCCTGTGGCACCTTAAAGACTAACTATAAAGTTTTGAAGCATAAAAATATGGAACGCTTCACGAGCACATATACTAAAATTGGAAATATATAACAAGTGCTTTTAATTCATAAGGGAGTTGCACTCAGAGGCTTGCTGTGTGAAAGAGCTCACCCCTACAAAAGTTTGAGAACCATTGCATGAGAGTTTCATGTAGAATGATTTGCAGATGCATGGGGTAGTGAACCACTGCAAACATGTGACTCTAATCCAGAACAAAGTACAAGTGAAACTGGGAATGACTGGTGTCTAGAGAATCTGTCATCAGGGCAGGAAACAGTCAACAGGGGTCTTGCAATGTAATTGTTATCAAATAGTAAATGTTTTTTAAAATATAACATTTTACTTTAATGAATGCACTTTTATTGTGAACGTAATGATCTTGTAGTGATGTTCCTAACTGGTGGTACATTATTATATACATATTTTTGTGTGAAAATTACATATAGAAATAATGCATAATTAGTATAACTGTTGACACTCATTAAATACATTCAAAAGCAATGTTAATGTTGATCACAAAATTCAAGATTTTACTAGCAAAAACTCAATTTAATCTTCCAGAGAAATTTTATATTTCTGCTAACCACTTATTTGAGGCTTAACCAACCTTTTTAGTTTCCTTATAAAACTATTTCAATCGTTAGTAAAATTCACATTTATCATCCATTCCTATACCCAGTGTATATAACAGAACAAAAACAGACATGCACCTAAGTTTGATACTGCTGTTAATAACATTTTTAATGTGTAATCAAAGTGTTGTATAGAACATTGGTCATTTAGATTAGACTGTTGTTTTAATGTTCCTCAACCCTAGATATTTTGTTATATACAAACACACCAACAACAACAAAAATGGAGGGGGGGGGGAAGAGGAGAGGAGAGAGAGAGAATGCTTATTGCCATTAATACTGTGGCACATATCTTACAATATTTTTTTCATTGTGAGTAATAGCTGCTGTTATAAAAATATGAATATAGAAATATCTGTATTTATTGGCCTTGGTGGTTTTTTAACAAACTGACTTTTGTTTTGAGGCAATAATTATTTGTGGGGAGGAGGTAGAAGGGGGGACACACTCCCTTGTTTTGATTTGTGTAAGAATTAGCCATAGGAATCCATAAAGGTATTGTTCAAATGAATGTTAAAAGCCACCATTTTACTGAGTTTTTTTCAAAAGCTATAGGGAAAGATATGATCCAGTAACTATGGCAATGCACTGAGTCAGGAGACCTGCATTCTGTTCCCAGCTCTGCCACTAATTTGCTGTGTGACATTGGGCAAGTCACTTCATCTCTCTGCCTGTGTTTCCCCTCCTGCCCTTTGTGTCTTGTATACATAGATTGTAAGCTCTTTGGTATGTAGGGACTGCTATTCAGTGCCTAGCATAACAGGGTCCCAGTCTCATTTGGGTGCTACCCATAATAGTGAACCCGAGGGAGAGACAGACTGCAGATCACTTAGTCTTTTGTAATCAAATCCCTGTACTTTGTGAGCTGTTTTTTATACTGCAGATGATAAAAAAGCACAAGAAACGTAAAAAAACCTGGTTTTAGCAGAACAATTTGGTGAACAGTCTAGTTACAATATATAACCTCCTAAGTTTTAACTTCTGTTTCGCTCTAAAGATGGATAAGATAATGTCATACTATTATAGTGACACCTACTGGTAATCAGTTTCTTCATTACTTACAGTTACTGTATATTTAGTTTCTTCATTGCATAAAACCTCACATTGAACTGACTCACTGTCAGACAAGATCTAGCCCAGAAATGGAATTTTCAGGTTCAGGTTTGTTCCCAGTAACTTCACTGAGACCAAGATGTGCCCCTGAGTGTTTTATTTAAACTAAAAATTGCAAATATTTCTGGTTTAGTCAATTTTAAACTTGAATCAAAACACAAAAACTTGCAAAATTTAGACCTATTGTATGTATTCTTTGAAGAAGACACTTTTTTTAAAATATTGAGGCTCTCAATTTGCTGAGTTGTAAGTTGTGCAATTGCTTACATATATGTTATTTTACTTGCCTGTTGTTCATTTACTCCAGAATTAGGCCTTAGCCAATTTTTCATTAAAAGGAAAACATGAAATGGAATAAAAATAGTTTTAAAAAGTAGGTGCAATTGAATAGTACAAATAGAAGTGATGGAGCAAATAGATATTTTCCCTTACTTATATAGGCCCTAGTCCTGAAAATACTGAAGCAGCTGTTTATAATGACACTAGTCATAAAAGTTAATAACCCATTGCTTTTTCCTCTTTCTGTTTGTTTACTTCATGCATTAGATGATACTTTCTGTATCGTCTATTTCCTGTGTTTTACAGGCATAGCAACTGGGGGGGAGGGGAGAGAAAAAAATTAACTTTTTTAAATAAGAAAATTGATTCTAAAGCCATGAAAATTGTCTGGGGGAGAGTCAGGGACATGCAATATCTGAAGCTACTTTAATTCATTTTTGAAATGGACTTGATTCAAGTTGATTGTATCAGCTTAAAAGACAAAAACAATTTTTGTGATAGAAATGTTTGAAAATGTTTTTGTACTTTAAAAAAGGTATTAAATGTAAAACAAAAATTTAAATAAAAAATTGGCCTGAAACCAAACATTTCCATACTTCAGCCATACTTCCATACTTCACACAAAGTGAGTTTTGTAACCTCTTAAAAATAGATGGGTTTAATGTAAGATTTGCTTTAGATTAATCTCTCCCCCTTCTTTCACAATTGATCGTGTAGCTCATAACAAACCTAAAAATCCAAAAGTATAAATCCTGGTGGATCCAAAACATCTAAACTCCTGATCAGGGTGGTAGAGTGTGAATGATGCACCACAAGTCCTGGCTTTCTTAAATCTCCGTTAATAAATCTGATATGGGTGTGTCAGTTAAGCAGTTTATTTTTGTTTGCAATCAGGCTTCGTGTGTGCAGTACCGTTTGATAGTTCGAGATGTGAACAACCTCCAGATCCTTCAGCTGTACACTTGCCTGGATCAGATCCAGTACATAGAATGGTCGTCGGACTCTCTCTTTATATTATGTGCCATGTACAAACGAGGGATTGTTCAGGTAAGTATAGATACAACATGGTGTATTGTTTCTGTCTAGAATTTACTAGTGCTAAACTGAAAACGTCTAATGTCAAGCACTCATTGAGTGTCTTTACCAAAGTAACAGACACTCTGATTAATAACACATGCTTTGAAGAAAGCCGAGGTTGCTACTGTTTGTCAAAACCTTGATTAAAAGGTTATTTGTTATATTTGTTAGTTTGAAGACAAATAATATCAGAATAAAAACACTTGGAGCAAATGTATAAAAACAAAAGCTGCTACCAAGTATCTCATACATCTATTATTTCAAAGGAAATAAATACATGCAGACTTTTATTAAAGGACCAAAAGCTTTAAGAAGGATGGGTATTCAGAAAACACGACAGAAGAAAATATGCTTTATGACTTGTGTTAATGCACAGAGATGTGCGGCTTACTTTTGTAATGGGATCCAGCGCCAGTCCTTCATGGCCAAAGGCTTTCAGAGGCTTCCTGACCCCTTGGTATGTGTTGATGGAATTTTCTTTCTTAGCTGTCGTGTGGCTCTGTGACGAGAGGAGATTTTGATGTGCTATTCAGTTTGCTGCACTGACTAGTCTCTCTGACCTAGGTCTGGTCCTTGGAGCAGCCAGACTGGCACTGCAAGATTGATGAGGGGTCAGCAGGATTGGTGGCTTCGTGCTGGAGTCCGGATGGTCGTCATATTCTCAATACAACTGAGTTTTACGTAAGTGTGAAGTCATGACTGTTCTGTTGAGTATCATATTACTGTCTGCACACAGCTTCTAAAATAGCCCAGAGCTCTTAAAGCTGCAGTGTTCTATTAATCACTGTATTTGCACATTTTATCTTATTTTAGATCAGTTCTGATTTTCACTGCTTAGTTCTTTTACTGTTTGCTTTCTGAGTTTTTGATGAAAAGGTGGAATATTGGACACTCATGCCTTTCAAAAATGAAATTATGCATTAAAAAAACGAAAAAAACTGGCATTTATGTAAAGGGGCACAGCACAAATGTGACCTGAAATTCACACACAGAAACTTTTCCAAAATCTATGAACAGAAGTGTTTCTGTAACTCTAATGGGAACAGTTATTTTTAAACTGATGTCCCTCCACCAAGACATTGAGTCTGGAAGTGATTGTAATCTAACTGATTTTCATCATCCAAGCTGAGAGGATGCAAAAAGTAAGAATAAGCATGAAAAACAATACCTAAGCAGACATTTTTAAAAATGTAGTTCAAGTAATTTAATGTGATCTGAGTAATATAGGTTTATAGCATGCTTTTTAAGTAAAAGTACTCTTTTAATTAAAACTAAGGCAATGTTGTTCAGATAAATTACTTCTGAGACTTAGAACCTGACCTGCAGAAAGTTCCACATATGCTTAACTTTACTCATGTAATTGGTCTTATTGATTTCAGTGAAACTTCTTATAGGACTAAAATTAAACATGTATTAGTGCTTGCAAGATAAGGGACTTAGTCTGGAATCCTAGCCAAGATACTGACCAAACTCCCAGTGTCATATGAGCCAAACAGTGGGAGGGGTTGCATAGGTGTGTTCAGAACTATCTGATTTCATCAGGGCTCAGAGCAGTAGCAGTAATAGTGAAAAGAAACTAAGAACTAAATACATTGTACCTGTTCTCTGTGAAATATTCATAGGACTTCATATACCAGGGCTGTGACACCAGCAACTTTCACCAGCACTAAATTCACTTTTTAATCCAACAAATTCATACAATCTGTGTGCTGCAAAATTCTTCGATGCTTATGGAGATTTCACCTGGCTGGATATGAGCATCGTTTTAGAGGTAAAGGTGAGGCAATGACTTGAGAGGTAAATTCACTTCTTGATTCTATACAGTGGACCTTGATTCCTATATCCTGCTCTTTTTACCTGTGTGAAATTCCCATTATCATCAATGGGAAAAGCCCTGTGCTGGCAGGGAGAGCAGAATACTGGAGTTGGTATCTTTGCTGTGGATATGAGAAGAAGATTTTGTGTGTGTATGGTAGAGTTAATGCAAGCCTTGAATGCTGACATTTCTAAGGGGGTGTGAGTGAAATTGAATACAGCCAGAAAATATTTCATGACCCACATGCTGGAATTTTTAAATGAGTTTCACATGGGAATTTTTGGTGTTCGGTGTAGAGAGAACAGTTTTCTGACTGTACATCAGCACTTCCTTTCTGTTTCCAGGGGACTGTGGTGAATCCAGGAAAGAGTTTCCCAGTTTTGATTGCTCTTGGTGGGGATAAAAATGAATCCAGTTGTTCAAACTAAAGACAGACGTATGTCTAATAGACAGGATTGTTGTAGTTTGAGTAACCAAAGCTGTGGGTGGCTCTTGCTGGTGCATGCTGCAAGTAGGCTCATAATGGTACTTGCATGTGGGGGTGGACTAGGGAGTATTTTTTTCACCACTTATCAGAACTCTGTTTGACCCTCCTACAGGATTTCATTTAAGCCTTTGCCAAGTTAGCATCTGTGCTGGGTTAGGTTTTCTCTCCAGCTGTAAACAGGTTGCTAAATTAACTTGTTAGACAGCTGCTTGGGTTATGCCGGTGTCTGTGTTGTGTTTACTCTGTAGTACACTATATTCATAGTCTCTACTGGGACAGACAGTGTTTGAGACAGGAACTAGCAGGATACTTAATATCATGGTATTATGCACATTATCAAGTTCAGGGATCATTTGGAGGCTTTAAAGGTTTCATGTTAACCCATACTGCTCAGATCTGCTAGTCTGACATTTTCATATAGAACCAACTAATTATGACTCCGACTTTTAATTCTTCAGGTCAATATGTAAGCTTCAAAATGGGTTCACTAATATCTTTTCATACTCTTACTACAGTGTGTATGTGTGTTTAAAAAAGTGTGATTGTGATACTTCGTTTCTAGCTACTTGTGTGATTTATAACTTTCTATAACCTGCATATCTGTTATTTCATAACGGGTACTCTGTATGGTATGAATTATAAATAAAGTATACTTCATAACACTGATTTTTTTTTTATCTGGTTTGCATACAGGAAACCAACATCCAACGTAAAATAAATGGGAGACTTTTCCATTAATACTTTAAAGTCCATCACCGCTCATGGTGTGCAAACTCAGTAGTGCTATATGTACCTAAGATCAGTGGAAATCTGAAAATGTTTGTTTAAACTTTTTATGACTCTTTCATATATATTATACTAGCAAAAATACCTGGCGTTGCTCGGGGTATTTGTAATTGGAAACTGGGATGTAAAAAGACTACCATGTTTTTTATTAATACAAATTTTGTTTAGACGTCTCAGCATTGCTTGGGTCCGTTGGAGGGGGGAGAGAACTGAGCGAGTGCGGGGTCCGTTGGAGGGGGGTATTATTACATCATAACTATGTCACAGAGAACAGCAGGTTTTAACCTGCTGCCCAGCTGATGTGAATGAGCTTTAAAGAATTTCACCCCTGGGGGGCGTCAGAGGTGAGATTTGGAAAATTTTCGACTCTTACCTTGATTAGGACCCTAAAGCCTATAACTGTACCAAATTTCAAGTCTGTAGCTCAAACGGTGTGGAAGGAGTAAGGCAGCATACATACACGCATACATACACCATTTGACTTTTATATATATATATAGATCTATCTTATTATATCTCAGACCAAACATTATGGCATAACATCGATTTAATACAAAATGCTACAGGTAAATGGAATCATAGGACTGGAAGGGACCTTGAGAGGTCATCTAGTCCAGTCTCCTGCAATGAAGGCAGGACTAAGTATTATCTAGAGCATCCCTGACAGGTGTTTGTCCAAACTGCTCTTAAAAAATCTCCAATGATGGAGATTCCAACACTAATATCTAACACTTCACATAGATGATACAATTGAAACATGCAGAATGGTACACAGTTCAACTCAGTGACATGGTATTACTGGAAATCGAGTATAGAAAAGTGCTGTACCTTTCCTTATATTTTATTTTTTGCTGAATACTGCCCAGCATTGTAATTTGTATGGGTAGTTGTAGTATATTAAGTTTAAACAAAACTGAGCACAAATCCTTAACTTGCATATTTTCTTTTTTTGTCTTCTCCTTGTTTTGCTGCTTAATCTTTAACTGCAGTTAGTCCACACTTTACTAAATCTCTTGGAAAACATTAATCTGTGGTCAACACTTTTTGAACGTTGGATGTGGTCCACTGAATCAGCATCAGCCACTGTATCTCATTTAAAGAGATACTATTTCCATCAAACATCTAAATACTGGTGCTCCCCCAGGACTGTACTGGGACCAGTACTGTTCAACTTTTTCATAAATGATCTGGAAAAAGGGGTAAACAGTGAGGTGGAAAAATTTGCAGAGGATACAAAACTACTCAAGATAGTTAAGTCCAAAGCAGACTGCGAAGAGCTACAAAAGGATCTCACAAAACTGGGTGACTGGGCAACAAAAGGCAGATGAAATGCAGTGTTGATAAATGCAAAGTAATTCACATTGGAAAACAATCCCAACCATACATATAAAATGATGGGGTCTAAATTAGCAGTTACTACCCAAGAAAGAGATCTTGGAGTTATTGTGGATAGTTCTTTGAAAACATCCTGTTCAATATGCAGTGGCAGTCAAAAAAGCTAACAATGTTGTGAATCATTAGGAAAGGGATTGATAATAAGACAGAAAATATCATATTGCCTCTTTTCTAAATCCATGATATGCCCACATCTTCAATACTGTGTGCAGATGTGGTTGCCCCATCTCAAAAAGGATATATTGGAATTGGGAAAGGTCAACACAAATTTTAGGAGTGTTAGGTTTGTAATTCTAATGCAGATTGTTCACGTGTAACTATAGGATATTGTCACATCCCACTTATCCTGCAATTTATGCCAATTTGAGTTCATTTTCCCCCCTTTAAAATAGATAATTCACTCCCCTGATCCATAGGAGATGGAAGCTTTAGGTTTCCACTTTTTATTATGACTCCCACGTTTGCCAAAGTACAATACAACAATCACTAACCTCCGTTCAGCCAATATTTCCATTAGGAATCCTATTTTATTAACTGCATATTTCTTCATTTTCTAGCTCAGCCAACGGGTTAAGACACCAGTAAACCTATTGTAAATTACAGCCACAGTTTTAAAAAGTGTGCTTTTTGTGCATATTGGAGCTAATCCTTAGTAATTGTAAATGGCTCTGTTGGTTGAAAAATACTTTCTGTCAAGGAATGTGCCCTGAATAATCCTCTGAAATCCTGTGCCGAGAGACACAGCTATGTAAGGAGGCCTTGTGACCCAGTCAAGTCTGGAACACTTGACAGTCACTTGAGATGCAATTTGTTTAAAAGTGTGTTTTTGTCTAGTGAAAATCACCAGTCTCACACCTGCCTAAAGTTGTCAAAGTTGGATGAATCTCTAGCCCAGCACTGGATACTGTTTATCACGTTACCATCTAAATACTTTTTTATTCTCAGCTGTTTTTAGGCTATTTTAAAAATGCTGCTGCTTTTGGTTTGTTTTTCCACTGCAAAACAACAGCTGAAAACTTCTTGGGCACCATTACCATTAGGATTTTAATTTGACATTTCACTTAGTCCAGTCATCTACACTAAAGAGAGAGTGTCTTGGGATGGTCAGTAAACAAATGCTTGCAGCTGATCAAATCAGTTTTCCCTGCAGCAAAAGTTATGTTGGTTGCCACCTGACATAAAGTCAAACTAGGTCTGGTGGCCCCTTCTGGCCTTAAACTGTATGACACTTCCATGGCCAGGAGGCCAAGTCAGTACAGGCACGTCGTGTCTTACTCGAGGGTTTGGTTCCGCCATTGACTTAATGGCGGGCGAAATCGCCCTCCCTAAAGAAAGTTTTTTTTTTTTTTTTTTAAATATATTTGGTTTTCCCTTACTTTTTTTTTTTTTTTTTTTTTCGATGACCGCATAAAGCGGAAATCGCACAAGTTAAATGCGCGTAAAACGTGACATGCCTGTATTGCAACTATAAACTTGAGTGAGTGAGAGATGCTGGCTTGGATGAAAGGAGGAACATGGGCAAGTACAGTTAACGGTGCAATTAATAGGGGCAAGCAGCATGTCACTATTGCAGTTGCTGTACAAGAATGTGAGTAGGCATGGTGTTGGTATTTTTAAAGTAAATCCTGTATCAAGAACAGCCCAATGGTGTATTTTTGTGTCCGGAAGTCAGCAGTTGTGGTGATCTAAAACTTGATTATTAAAGGTCAGTCTAATGCAGGGGTTCTCAAACTTCATTGCACCGCAACCCTGATCAAAATTTCTACATGACCCCAGGAGGGGGGAATGGTGGGTGGGGGTGTGGGGGTGTAAAGCTGAAGCCCAAGGACTTCAGTCCCAGGCAGGGGCCTGTAATCGGAGTCTCAATGCCCAGGGCTACAGCCCTCCGACTTCAGCTTCAGTCCTGAACCCCAGCAAGTCTAAGCCAACCCTGGTGACTCCATTAATGTGAGGTCCCAACCCACAGTTTGAGAACTGCTTGTCTAGTGTATTCTTGTTGAATTAATATATGACGTACTCTTAAAGTTAGCACTAGGGGACGGCGAATCGGGGAAACTGCTCCAGGCCCTGTGCTTTGGGGAAGCCCCCATGGTTGGTGTGATTGGCTGGCGCCACACAGACAGTGGGTGAACTGCTGGCTGGGGGAGACTACCCCCAGCCCAGCCCCTTCCACCCAAGGAAGAGCGTGCACCCCAGAGTGCCAGGAGGGAGAGTGCCTGGTGGTACCGCTACAGTCACCCCCAGAGTGCCACCCCCTTGCTCTTTAAACTTATTCTGCATTTGAAGCACCTTTTGATGCTTTATGTAGAGTTTGGTGTATTTTAAAAAAGAAAGTTTTAGTCCTTTTGCTTTGGGCTTCTCCTGATGTTTCTCTATGGAGGTGACCCTTAGCAGGATTCTTTGAAGTAGAATTTAAGCATTTCAATTAGGACATGGGGGTACCACTAGAATTTACAATTTTCTCCAGGTACTAGGTGTGGTAGTGGCCACACTCGGGTGATCAAGTGCTGGATGTTACTTGGTGGCAAGAAAATGCATTCTAGTAAAATGAGAGAAGTCTATAAAAAGGCCACAGCTGATCAGACTAGTGGTCCATTCAGCTTGAAATCCCATTTCCAGTGGTGTTCAGTACCAGATGCTTCAGAGGAAGTTGCAAGAATTCCTACCATGGACAACTATAAAGTAAACTAAATATGGTGGATGCTCCTCCTGACTCTGGCAGTTGTTAGTTTATGCCTCGAAGGGAGATACTTCCTCTAGCTTCAGGATTGTTATAGACCAACCAATGTAACCATAGATATAGTCATACATATTCTAGGTTTTAATTTTTCCCCTTTGCACAGTGGAAGGATTAAAATCAATACATAGAGTGATGTGGTTAAACACTCTATTAGTCATACTTTGCTATTTGTAAGATTTGGTGGTGCTGTGGTCGTTTCAGAAAAGATTTCTTGGTGTTTCATTGTGCTGTACCTGTCATTTTCTTGTGGGATCCCCTTGTTATAACAAAATTTAGAAAAAAATTATATTGGAAAACATTCTTCTCTGCAAATGTAAATGCAAAGGTTCACATGACCCACTGATGAAGACGTGTCTGGTGTTGCTGCCGTTGCTATGGTAGAGTAAGTATTTGTTTTTAATTGAATAATCTGCAGATAGTAATGCAGAGCTTCTATAATACAGGCTGTGACCTTGACACGTTGTGGAGAGGCCTGTTTTGCAGCTGACTGCGTCCTTTGTGGTTCCCAAATTCTACAGATGCATAAGTCTCCAAAAATACCCCAAACACTATGTAAATGGTTCATACCAATTCTTTTGAAAATCAAGGCCTTCCAATAATTGCATAGCCTGTCACTTTTCTGTTTGTGTGATTGAGAAAGGGGAAATTAAAATGAAAATTGGTTAACTCAGGACTTGATTTTTTTGAAACTGAAAAATACAGTGAAGACTCAGTAATTAGTAATCTCATCCTGAGAGATGCAGCATTTCACTCTTAAGATGACATGCCATTTCCTATTCTCATATCATTCACGGTGGACCTAAATACAAGAAGAATTTCTCACCTCTTGCCAGGCTATGTATTTCACATTCTTCCAGATTCTTGTGATAATTTAGAAATCACACAAATCTGTGTGAAAATGATTTCTTTATACACATTGGCAGTCATGATGCTAGGTCTTTCACTAATATCAGCATTTAATAATTCTTAATGTACAATTTATTAAAGTATTGGCCATTTTAACTTCCTGCTTCTTTTATAACCTCATCATCACTGTTTTGCTATGTGCTTCCATTACTAAATTGGAATAAATATTGTTGACTGACAAGTAGAGAGACACAAAACCCCCAACATTCCTAGCAATCGGAGCTTACAAACTTCCTTCGTTAAACCCACAGAAAGAAGGAAATGAAAGGATAAAGCTAAACTGTAGTGACTAACTCCTCTTGTTTTGCCTAAATGTTGCAGCACACACATGTAGGTTCAATTTTATATAGTCTTGCACATGAAGGTTAATTACATTGGTACGGATCCTCAAAGGAGCTAGGAGCTTAAAATACCTTTGGGGATCTGGGCCATACTTCCAAAGTGTAGGACTGGGGATCTAGTTTGTTGTAGCTCCCAAGTTCACTTGTGGTTTTAATAACCTGATCTCTTATTAAGCACTCTACATATAGCCCAGGGTTCTGTTGCCAGAGTTCTAGACCAGGGTGGGTACTATGTCTCCTTTTAAAACAAAACTAAAAAGCTTCAAGGTAAAGTGACATATTAGATGTAAGTCTTGAAGAGGGCCGGGTGCATTGCTTTGTTGGAATCTCCAGCCTTTGGCTCTCCTGTTTGCCCAATCTCCCATGTGTCCTGGATAATTTTGTATACTACAGTACAATGCAAATTGATTATTTTATAATGACTTCTGTATAAACTCAGAGGTAAATAAAATAGGACCGCTATATACCTTAAGTTTGAAGCTGTTTTTAACTTAATCAATTATTATATCTAATATGTATTGGATATTACCAAAGGGTTATACATTTGTTAGGAAAAGAGGTTTTTAAATAAAACACAAGTGCAATCTAATATAGAGTCACTAAGATTTAAGTGGAACAGGTTTGTTAGCAAAAGTTTTGGTTCCATATTCCAGTTTGTTTTAATCTGAGACCCTCCCAGGATGAAAAGTTTTGTGTTGAATTAAATTCTCTGTACACTTTTTTTAATTTGCAAAGATAAACAAATACTTCACTGTCCCTTTCTCTTTCCAACAGCTGCGGATAACTGTCTGGTCCTTGTGTACAAAATCTGTGTCTTATATCAAGTATCCTAAAGCTTGTCAGCATGGTGAGTGTTTCAGACCTGCTATAGGAAGAGAATTCTTAATATGGCAATAAAGGAAAATGGAATTTACATATAATTACCAAGCATATGTTTATGGTCAGGATGTATTCAAGTACCTTCTGCTAATGCTTGTAGATCAGCCTGGAAGGACACACATATCTTATTTAAGATATGTCCACACACATGTAGAGTACAGACACATCACGCCCAGCTAGCATGAGTATAAATAGCAGTGGAGACGGAGGCACAACTTAGGCAAGTAGAGTGACCTACACACCTGAATCCTAGGTCATATACAGTAGCTACACATCTCTCTAAATGTCCAAGCAGTGCCTTCCACATATACCCTGCTATTTTTAGCAATGTCCAGCTGCCAGAGCTTTCTCCACCTCAGTGAAAGGCTCTAGTAGGGAGAAGGCAGAGGGGAAAGGCTCAGGCAGCTCCCTGCTGCCAGAGGCATTAGCTATACACCACAGTGACAAGTGTGGACACAGCCTGCCTTACACTGGGGGGTGTAGGTATGTGTACCCTACATGTACCCACAAATATAGACAAGGTCTTAGTGAGCTCTGTACCAGTGCACTACCATTACTGTTTGTGTGAACCATGGGAGCTAATCTGCAGTCATCAGTCCTAGGAATGAGAAGTAAATATTATATTTAGCTTATGCACCTGTCCAACTTCCAAACACCAGTGAAAAAGAAAAGATACGAACAAAACCATTGCCAAGTCTGCTAGAAATCAGTAATATAGTATTTTCTCTAGCTAGTAAGGAGCTCCCTTGCTTCCCCCCTAAATCAGGTCAGTTCTCTTAACCAGTACCACCACCTTCCTTGATTTTGTGGAATTGTGGCTTTTGGGGCACCTAATAGGTATTGCAAAATGATTTCCAACCATCATTCACATTTTTCTGAATAAATTCTTTCTTCCAGCTGATTTGGCTCATACTTGTTTCAGCTTTGGCTTTAATAGGGCCAGTTTCACAAGTATATATATATATATATTACTAGTCTGGACTGTATTTTCTAATCTCTCTGGCAGGAATAGCCTTCACAAAGGATGGTCGCTATATGGCATTAGCAGAGAGGCGTGACTGCAAAGACTTCATTAGCCTCTTTGTATGCAGTGACTGGCAACTACTGAGGGTAAGACATGTCCTTGCCTTCCACTGCTATTGCACAGATTTAAATTATTAAATTATTAAACAACTCTAATGCTCCACTTTAGACTCCGCAATACAGACCCCATTTCCTCTGATGGCTTCTTCATTGGCCTGCAGGTGTGTGGGAAGGTGAAAAATTTTGCTTAGGAAACCACATACAGTAATAAAACACTGCATTATTTTATTTTTTTAAACCGTGAGAAGCATTCAGATGTCCTGTCTTAATCTGAGTAATCATGTTGACAGTAAAATCCATTGCAGAAGAACCATGATCAGAACTTGCTTTTGCCAAAATGATGATCTGAACAGCAAGTTACAACATAAGAGAATGCTTTCTTTTTATTAGAAAGTGCACTTTGTTTCAAAAGATCTTGATTTTGTATAGTTTGGTAGGAGAAAATAAGGAAACAGTGAATGTATTTGTTTCTATTTGATGCAGTCACATAAAAGTATGTGCTAACTCAGTGATAAGATTTTTTTTAAAAAATGTGTAAAGGTAATATACTAATTTAGGATTTTACTTTTAAAGTCAGGTGCAACCCTACATATTAAGCACGGTTTTTTAAAAACAATTTCATTGTTTTATTTTCTCTGCATTTGGGAAGCATTTTGACACGGAGACTCAAGACCTATCTGGAATTGAATGGGCTCCTAATGGTTGTGTGTTGGCAGTGTGGGATACCTGTCTGGAGGTAGGAGAAAATACAGATTATTTCTGAAGATCTTGAACACTTAATTAAGGGTTCCTGAACATATATTAAGTCAACTTTTCTGGCTACTACATAGAATGCAGTACCTTTTAAAAAGGGGGCTTTAAGAAACAATTTGTAGTATTGTACTTGGATATTGATTATGGGTGTCAAAAACTATTGCTTAAATCTTCATATAAAGTCATTTTTACCAAATTATCCTACTTATAATATTTTTCCATAAGTTAAGTATCTTTTTAAAAAAAAAATTACCAACTTGGTTTTAAAAATTGCAGAAGATTCTAGTAACTATCCAAATAAATAATTGCAGAATTAGTTTATAAGATATAGAAACGGGCAACTCCATTTTGAACATCTGTGCATTTGAGATGGGGATGGTTTTAAAAAGGAGTTACTTAGTCTCTGTTAGTCTTTTAATAGTGTCACTTGTCTTTAAATCAAATCAATTTGTGTTGCAGTATAAAATCTTGCTGTACTCCCTTGATGGCCGTCTGCTGTCCACATACAGTGCATATGAATGGTCACTGGGTATTAAATCAGTTGCCTGGAGTCCCAGCAGTCAGTTCTTGGCGATTGGCAGCTATGATGAAAAGGTAGAAAAGGAATCTAAACCCATTCAAGTCTGTTGCAAAATGTTGTTATAGCAATCCCTACTTACTACCTTACTACTTACCTTGAAATAGGTGCGTATCCTGAACCACGTGACTTGGAAGAAGATAACAGAGTTTGAACATCCTGTGACCATTGCTAACCCAAAGATAGTAAGTATAGAATTGGGACCCATTGGATCCTTAGTAGCAGTTTGTTTGATGCTATCTTTGGTAAAAGCTTTTTTCATTTTGACTGAAGTCCTGCTTTCTTGCTGATTTGCAAATGTTGCTATGGAAATTGAATGAAAATGTTGAGAAGTAAGGAAAATAGATTTAATAGTTAACCCTAACCGTAAGATGAAAATACAGGAATGATTTTTAGTTGACTTATTTCAGTGAATTATCTTTTTTTTCCCCCTCTATCCCCCTTTTCTCTATGTAAGGGAGTCATGGATAATTATTGCTAAGTACTAGTATCTTCTGAGAGGTGGTGGCTGTGTTTACAGACTGGGTTTGCATGTGTTGGTGTACCCAAGTGCTCGGAAGCTGAATGAGAATTTTGTGTATCTCGGCACTATACAACTTGCAGTATGTGAATAGTGTTGGATTTGAAGTGTCTTATGATCACACCTAATATTCATTTGTATAGGCAAATCTACCTCACTTAATGAGCCTTTTCTGTAAATGTAACAAAGTCCTGTGGCACCTTAAGGACTAACTATAAAGTTTTGAAGCATAAGCTTTCGTGGGCTAATACCCACTTCGTCGGATGCAAGCATCCGACAAAGTGGGTATTAGCCCACGAAAGCTTATGCTTCAAAACTTTATAGTTAGTCCTTAAGGTGCCACAGGACTTTGTTACCTCTGCTATTCCAGACTAACACGGCTACCTCTCTGATTCTTTTCTGTAAATGTTTGTCACAATCTGTTTTTTATCCTTGCACATTTGAAGAGTCTGTGGCAACAGTTTTTTACAGGTCTCAGCAGGGAGATAACTATGTATTCTGCTTCAAAATCATAGACTCTCTCTGTCCCCACCCCTTGTGGGGAAGAATCTCCATTGGTTATAATAATATTACAGAGCAGGTCTAACATAATATGTCATATTAAGGATCAGTGTTTGTGGTGTGCAGACTGAGATTTATATGAAAACATTTTTATTTATCATTGATGCTTATCAAGGAATCTGCCAGGCAGAACATGATTAAATAAAATGTCTCCTTGCTAGAAACCTGTTTTAGTTCTGTGGTAGCTGTCTTTATTATTGTTCTCATTTTCTCTTCTGGTCAATGTGACTCAAGCATTCTAGCGGTAAATCTGGCTGCTACATTTGGGTGTTGCAACACTTCAGTTGTCCTTCAAATTCAGAATTAAGAATAAAAATCTAAACTTCAGCGGTAGAATGAGAAACAAAGGAAATAGTTCAGTCCCTTTCCATTGGAAAGATGAGAGCTTCTGCTGATAGAATGAGATTGGGAGCTCCAATTTAGTCCCATTGTTAGCATTTCATCACTGTTTCCTTTAGCATTATCCCATTAACATTGTTTGTTTGCAGTGGTTCTCAATGGCATGGAATTAAATATTGCATGTGTTATCAGAAAAAACATGTCCTGCTGTACTAAAGATTGCAGTTATATTCCTAAATTCACCTTCTGTTAGTAAGGGGTGGGAAGGTACATGTTGTTTGACTCATTTTACATAGGCTCTCAAATGACAAGGGTTGGATGATTTGAAGTTCCATACACTGTCCATTTCTGTAGTAGTACACAACTGCTTTTTCTGATCGTGGGCCCAATTTTCAAATATGGGGACCATCCAGTCTCAAAATTCAGCATTTCCATGCTCAAATCTGCCTGCCCCCAGTGTACAATAGCAAAAAGCATTGAAAAACAGTGTAAATTTTAAAATGAATGTGCAATAGTGCTCATTTTGAACATGGGATGTGGAGGACTCAACACATTAGGTTCAAATCTTGTGAAACTGTCTTCTCCTTCTATGTAGATTGTATATAAAGAAATGGAGAAATCCCCAAGAGTTGAAACAGAGAGCCTTGCCTTCCCTCCAGCCAGAGCACAAGCCAGCTCTCTCTTCAGTACACACAGTAAATGTAAGCAAACTAAAATGGACCACTTTACCTGTGATGTAAAATATTTAAGCCTTGTAAATCAATACTGTAGCACACCTTGCCTCTGAAGACAGGGGGAAACCTTAGGTTGCTAAGGGGGGAAGCCCATTCAATTAAATGCAAGACCTCAAAGGACATGTTTTCCTTGGCTAGAAAGGATGCTTTCAGAATGGAGCTAAAGGTGAAGATTTTAACTTAAGGGCAATGAAGGGTTCCGGAGAGGCATGGCAAACTTTTGTGGGTGAGTGTGGGTAGAAGTGACAGACATTCTTTCTCCCCCACCCCCCACCCCCCATGTTTTATTTGTGCAAAATGTGCCTCAGAACAGGGTGATTTTTGGCTGGTTTAAGTCTCTACAACGGTGTTATTTCTTTTCTAGAATTATATTAACTGCTGCAGATGATGCAGAGTAGATAGTTCTCTTATTGTAGGAGGCTTCAGTCAATGGGAATTTCCACACTTACAAAAAACAATTCAGAAGGTGTGACAACCTAAAGCCTTCCTAGGTTTCTGTATTGAGGATAGAAACTCTGCCTTTTTATATGGTCAGGTGGAGAAAAGGGGGCCTACATCAGGAAGTGTACATTATTTTTATCTAACAAGTTCTGACCTTACATTAGAAATAATAATTAAAAAAAAAATTCAACACCTTTACTTTTTCAGACAACAGTCCCTGATCTCTCTTGCTACTGATATTTCAGTGTCAAATATCAGCACATACTATTATAGTGCTGAACAATCATTAACTAGTTGAACTTCATTATTCCCTTGCCTTAAATGGGTGTTAATGTGAGATGTTATCGAACATGGGTCGGCGTTAGATCTTGGTTGTATTCATAGCTTTGTCTCAGACTCTTCTGTGTACCTGTTTTTCCTTCTGTAGAAAGGAGAAATACTATCTGACAGGTATGCTGAGAGAGTTTGTAAAGATCTCTGGATGGAACATCTTACAGAAATGCAATATATTCCTATTTTCCTATCATTTCAGGGACAACTGTTAATTGTTTTAAGTTTGAAATATTACTGCCACGTCCATATGAACTTGTTAAAATGCTTTTATTTTAAATTTCAGATGACATTTCCCAGGTACCAGTTTCTTTACAATATGTCAAACCAGTTGCTGATCGGGCAAATCCCAGAATAGGAATTGGAATGCTGGCATTTAGTCCAGATAACTGTTTCCTGGCAACCAAAAATGGTTAGTACCTAGTGGGCTATATTTTAAAGGAGAAACCCTTTTGGTATTATCTAGGTCTTGTTGTTTCTGCTATAAATGAACAAGTAAATGACATAATTATGAATTATTTGTATTCTGGCCACAGCTAGAGGCCCCAGTTGGGATTGAGGCTAGCACTGTACACAGAGGGACTTGAACCTTTAGCATAAACCACAAAGCTGTGGGACCAGGTATTTGTTGCATGAACTCATAGCCTTGGCTTTAAGAACCATGTGCTAAATTATCTCCCTTCATATTTACTTTAGCTCACTAGAGTGTATACATAATCTTAGCTAAAATCCATCTCGTCTCGTCTCCCTGCACAAAAGTCATTTTCAGAATTTTTCAAAATGTTAGTAATTTGCATTAGCAAGAACTGTGGGAGTTCTGGACTTTTCATGTAACAGTTTCCCTTTTAGATCTGGAGCTCTGTACACCAGGTTATAGCATTCCTGGTGCTATGGTGTTATCAATCAAAGAAGAAAAAAATATTTATGAAATTGGTGGAAGGGTGGGGGTCTTAATCCAGTTCCTAGGTGAGAAATGTTCACATGACAAAATCCATCACTAGCAGCATATCTCTGTAGTTCTGGAAAAGTCAGTGAAGGAAAATGATCTAGATTGAAGTACTTTTTGTCCTACTGGCACTTTCCCCAAAGTGAGGACTAAGACACACTGCCAGGGTACTGTTGTATTGTACTTAAGACTGCAAGTCCTCTGCACACATTGAGTGATTCCACCTTTCACTATTTCTTATAGGGATAACGAGTTAAGTGTACTGTAAGGTTATGAATCATCAATGCTAGTTGCCCAGACTTTTTTGCACCAATCCTGCAGCAGTAGTGTAGATAGGTAAAGCCCCTTTAATGTGAGATTTTGCAATGACATTACATATATTATTGTGTTCCTTACAGTATTCTAACCATTTCCCTGGCATTTCTAACAGATAACATTCCTAATGCCATCTGGATCTGGGATGTTCAGAAGCTGAAACTGTTTGTAGTCTTGGAACAGTTGTATGCTGTTCAGTTGTTCCAGTGGGATCCATGTCAACCTCGCCTTGCCATATGCACTGGGAATAGCAAAGTGTACCTGTGGTCCCCAGCAGGGTGTGTGTCTGTGCAGGTACCAATGGAAGGTAAGGCCACCTAAAATTACTGCTATGAGTCAAGTATTAATTAAATGATTGTACTGTTAGTGATAAATAGTGAGGTTTTAACTACTTGAAGTGATAAAACGTTTTGGGTGCTTAGTCACATTCTGTACATTCAGGAGATTATGGGAAGAATGACACAAAGCTTACATATAAGATAATTCAGTTATTGCCCTAGCATGGTAATTTGACATGTAAATAGAAAAACTTAATTCCAATAGCCCCACCAAAAGTAGCATGAAATCTGAATCTTAAATCTATTCTAAAAAGATGGCATTAAGGTTCTTATCTATCTTTTCCTCTATCCCAATATGCAGGTACACAGTAAGATCTTTCAGTAGACTGGCATATTAGCTGGCTAATTGCTTTACATATCTCTTCTACTTGCAAGTTTAAATTTCATAGTAAATATAACCTATTGCATGCTTCTTGGCTTAACATTTTCTTCCATGGAAGATCTACTAACTATAGTGCCAAGTTACAGATGTTTGCAACAGTGATCAGTTTTGTGATATTTACTTGCATTAAAATATTAAACTACAATGGTATATACAGTACAAAATTCTGTTCACTCAAACTTCTTCTCTTACTGATGAAATTACTAAACTACTCCAAGTAAGAGAAGATTTCTGGAATAGAATTATCGTAACTATTGATTTCTTTAATTTGTATCTACAGGTGAATTCCATATCCTCTCGCTTTGCTGGCACTCTAGTGGGGACTCCATGGCACTCTTGAGTAAAGATAATTTTTGCATGTGCTACTTGGAAAGAGAAGAGGTAAAATAAGAGCAGATAATGGAACCCCTCCCTCTGTCCCTCAAGGCTAGAAAAGCCTATCTTGCAAATAGATCTTTGTGGAAAAAGTGCTGCTATATCTATATGGAACAGACAAGAATGGGCAGGTCCTCGTTCAGTAGAAAAATTTTGTACTAAATAGCCAATCTTATGTTTGGGGGAGTGCAAGACGACTCCCTGGGGTTAAGTACTGTGATAGTTACTTGAAATGAAGTGTGTTCGACAAAGTAATTTAGAATGAACTCTGATTTTTTGCAACTAAAATTGTGGATTTTATGAAGTTTTAGGGTTTAAAGACAAACTTCATTTTGAATTTGTCATTTTCTAAAATGGTATCTGTGTAAATAGTGTATAGAAGTTATTTAGTTTGTATAAATGTCAATAAACATTTTGATAGCTTCTGATATTGTGGCTACAATCTATCAACCCAAACTATCCTAAATAAGTGTTGATTCCTCTAATTATTGGCACTGGAACATATCACTATTGCTGTCACCTGGATTTCAAGTGGACAGTGACTAACTGCATACCATTTGTACATCAATCCCCATGCCCCAAGGACACAGGGTTCAAGAAAGAATAAAAGGCAACCTTCCAGCTATTTTCATGGAGTAGTGTACAAGTTCACTGATCAGTCTTTGCATTTAGGTCACTCACTACAGTGAGTACTCTCTTCCATCAATTAAATATGGAATGAAATGCATATAGGTGTTAGACCCTGAATATTTGTAAGGAATCAGTTATTGCAGTTCTGAAGTTATTTTATGATCATTTTAGTGTTGAAGTCATAAAGTGCAACTGAGAGCCAGTTTGCTTTACCAACTAAAATGTTAAGCTGGTATCGTATAGATCCTGAATAGTGTTCCTCTAAATTTGATGATTGTAGAATAGCACTTGCAAAAACAATGAGATTCTTACCATAAGTGTCCCCTCACTCACACCTGCTTGGTTGTGAAATTGGACAAAAGCGCACACTGAGCACTATGGGGCGAGAGTATTTCACATATGATGTTTTAAAGAGACTTAATCACAGAAATGTAGAGCATCAAAGTGGAGGGAATGGAAGTAGTGTGTAAGAATTCCATAATGATTGAGGAGAGGAAGGTACAACTGCTGTCCCGATAAATTGCTTACTAAAGATTTTTTCTTTTACTACTTGTCAGTTTGTGCTTAGTTTGACCTAAAACATGAGGGTTTATATCTCTGCTTTTACAACAGCTAGTGTTCTACCAACTAAAAACCAGAAAACAAAGATGGTTAAATTTATCTTTACTGCAAGATTAACAAAAGCTAGACACTGATGTCTTAGAAAAGAGCCCATATTGACAAGAACATGCAGCTGGTTGCATTTCAGAGCCACATTCAAAAAGTACATGCATACACTTTTATTTCAGAGTTAAAAGGTAAAAAATTTAACATACCCTTTCCACTGCTGCATATCACTAACATGTTGAGGGGCAGAGAAATGCTTCTGTTAAAGTTATAAATAGTCTATATAAAGGATTCATCCACAGTGAAACTTCTCAGTAATCTCATGGTGTAGTTCTGTTCAGTATCTTTATATACTAGTGCATTTAAAGTTTGCTGTATTACTGAATTTACTTTCTACAAACTTAAGTGGAAGATTACAGAAGACTGAAATACAATACTATGACTAAAGCCTCCCCTCTCCCCAACAACTACATGGCCACATAGGTTACAAAAACCTTACTTTGGTGCTATTTGAACCTGGTCCATGTATTTAACACACACACACCAAAACCCCCCAAAACTACACTTTTGCTGAGGAAATAAAGCTACTCAAAGTAGAATTTCCTTTTTAATTATAAAACTACCATTCCCATGTTGCATTAAAAGTAACTTCCTAGGAAGACAGATATCATTTAACTGTCTTTGAAATTGTTGGCTATTCTATTAAGATATTTCTTTGAAATGGCTGCAAAGAGAAGCTATAAATAAGATAAACCTGCAAATTATACAGAATCAGGTTTGATAGCTATAAGAGACCAGTGACATTACTCAAACACCTCAACTTAAAGTATAACTGTTCAGTTCCACTGATTAGAAGGTATAACACCCTAGTTTTGACCAAATTAGCTGTCTTTGCTAAAGAATGAGTTCTTGATACTGAATTAGTTAAATTCATGAGATTACTGTGGTCTAGACATTAGTACCTTCTTAGCCAATATAAAATCAGTCTCAACTGCACATGAAATGATTTTATAGCTATATTTACATAAGAATTCAATTGCAATGTGGCATGAACATGCGATGCATCTACACTGGATACTGACATAGAATATTTGTCACAGGTAAGTCACACTTGGTAAGGAAAGACTTTTAGCTAGAAATGTAAGGAAATATCATTGCTCACTAGACTTGCATACAAATAGTAAGTTAAATCCAGGATACTCTAAGAATGCGACTACCTTGTGACCACTTGAACTCAATAGTTGATTTAGCCATCCATGAACTTCATAATAGTGACTATTCTATTAAAGTAATTTATTTTGTAACTAACCCATCCCTTTGAGACATTTTTTATTCATTTGTTCTGTTCTCCCAACATTTCCCCCATGATACTCACTCATCTCAAATAGCTTTCCCTTTGTTTCAATCCACTCAATGAATTTAAAATCCAATTTTGCCTCTTGTCATGGAGTAGCCAAGCTTGGCCTCATTGTTGATGAAAGACATCAATCCCACGTAAGTTTCAATAAGAAGAGGACGCTCCAGCACGAGTACTCCATTGGCCCTCCCTGGCAATGGACACTCCTTATGGGCCGTCTTCACAGCTTGGATTAATTGAGTCTTAAAGTTTTCCAACTAAGGGGGGAAAAACATTTTAAATACACCTGTTCTACTTTTGACAATCTGTTGCTAGTTTGCTTACAAAGGCAGAATTATACAGGAAAGAACCACTGGTGCTGAAAGGAGATTAATATGTATATAAAGTTGTAATTGTTAAAGGTAAGACTACATACATCCTATAATAAATTCCACATGCTATCATTTATTGATGCAAGTAGTTTCAAACATGCCTTCCTAAACACGTTTGCATAAAGAGACTAGCAGTAATTTTTATAATATTAAATGCTTAGCTCTACAACTGTCCACAACTGAGTTTTACGCTAAGACGCTTTCACCTAAAGGGTTTTCCTTTTTAAAAACAAAACAAAACAAAAAAAGCGCCCCTGAAACTCGTGTGTGTGCACATATGAGGGGTATATATTTTGACTACATCATTTACTAGGATTCTTCTAGAATTACAAGGTACGAATACTCCAAAGCCTAGACCTCTTCCCAGGAAAGAAGGTTGATAAAACTCGACCTGCTGTTTAAGGACATGTTTTCCTCTTTCAGCTTCAGGTTTTTTTGTCAATTTGGAAATCATTGCAACCTCTTTCACTATATGAAAATGCTCTGAAGAGTCAACAAGATTTGCCTGATGACTAATAGCACAGGCAAGCAGCAGCACTACACTGCTGAAATAGATGGAGAGCACAGAAAAAGCATGGCCAGTCTCTTTACATTTATTCTCTGCTTCCATCATCAAATCATTTTCAAAAATGATAAATTCTTCAGAACTGT
This sequence comes from Sternotherus odoratus, assembly GCA_032164245.1. Lineage (NCBI taxonomy): Eukaryota > Metazoa > Chordata > Testudines > Kinosternidae > Sternotherus > Sternotherus odoratus. Next base: position 2,757,108 of record JAVMKO010000018.1, read on the forward strand.
ATCCAGCTTAAATAAATGATTTATATCTAATACAGTATAAAAATCTTCCTTACTTGGCAAAGAGATGCAATTTTCTCATCGGCATTTGCCATTGGATGTTCCGTAAAAGTAGCATAGGGCACATTTGTGGACCATGGATTCCATCTGTTTATGAAGGACGCACGGCTTTGCTTATCCCATTGAATTCGAATACCAATGCCTTCTCGCCTAACAAATTTCAAGAGACCACATATTTGACAGGGTAGGCCTTAAAGCTCTCTACAGAGCAAGTTAATTAGCTTTTTTGGAAACATTTCTGAACACTTGAATGAAAACTAAAGTCCATTTCAGAAGTTTAAAGTTTGTTTCCTGTGTAGTAATAGGTAGTCTCTAAACAAATACTGTATCAACATAGATTATTATAAACACCTTGAAAATCAGTTATTTATACCAGCTCACAAATTAAGTAAAGACTGTTTAAATGACAAGTTGTATGAAAGGTTAAATTTTATTAAAGTTAAACCTGCAAGTCTTCCACATTTATATTCATGCAGCCTAATACATTCTAGTTTATAGTCTATGGTAAGACTAATACTCAATATAATCAGATTTACTTACAAGTTCCTAATATAATGCTAACACTAAAGAATTAAAATAAAATTATTGGACTGTTTAAAGACTTTCCCCAAAATAAAGTATAGTTTGTTATAAAAAATATTTCATGAGTAAATTATTTTCAATCCATATGGTAACTTAAGAATTTTGCTTCCCTGCTGATCTCAACCAATTTCAATAATTAATTACGGCAAAATCCAAAACCTTTTCTAATATGAATAAATAGGCTATCAAACTTTGATATATGGCTAATGATAGACTAATAGCCTTAACATTAGCAGTATCATTAGAAACTAAATAAAATAATCAAAACTTACTTATTCAGTGATTTAGGTGGGAACTCAAATTCTCCAAAAGAAATAGTGTCAACTGCACTGAGTGATATTCTAGTAACCTGCTGGCACTGCAAGCTGATGAAGTCATATTTACAGATCAGAAGGGACCAGTCAGTGATGAGAACCAGACGCTCCTTTTCATTGTTCCAGTGGTCAACTCTGGTAAGACAAAGAGTAAAAATTGTGTGGTAATCTTCTATCCTCTTTGTAGTAGTTTGACTAATATAATAGCAACTGAGAAAATTATTTAAGCAACAGCAGTTTTCTACAGAATACTGCTAAATAAATCTGTAGAAAATTAAAATGGTGATGCTGTATTTTCCATTCATTGCTATTTTTATATAGGATTGACAAGAGTATGAAAGCATGTTTTGAATATAGGAAAAAACTACTGTTTTAAAATTAAGGGAAAGCTTCAGATGGATATAAGCAGTTTGTAATGTTTTAATGCTTACATAAATCGACAACTTTTTTTTTTACCATGAAGGCCAATGAATTCTCATACAGCTTACTGTTGTTTTGCTGGAAGTACCAGTGACCATATTTCTGTATGCATTGGGGAAACAATTGCTTCATCACATCATTGCCTCTCCATTTCTGGCTCTTTAGTACTCTAGACTGCTATAATAGTTGAGTATGGCTTTCACCCCCTGAGGGGGCATGGACTCTTGAGAGGATTCAAAACAGTGCATTAAAATGCAGCTTTAGTAGAGGGTAGAGTTGGGGTTAGTTTTATTTTCAGAGAAAACAATGAATTTTTTATAATGCTTTAAAAAGAGGCACCGTTAAAGCAAAGCTGACTAGGTCAAAACTGCTCTCAATTTTTTTTTTTTTTTTTTTAAAGAAAGTCCTATTTCATAGGCTAAGTAGCCAACCAAAGCATGCCTGATGTGCAGCTGCTTACCTCTTACTGACCTTCTACCAGTTCAAATCTTACTAGCAGGCACAGGATTGAAACTGACAACTTTCCTTGCTCTGTGAAGTTCCTGGAACTAAGGAACCCTGCAGCTGAGCACACAGCTACATTTTGGTCCTCCCAACAGTTTCAGAATGATATGGGATATTAAAATATAGGCTGCAATAATTTGTGTTTAATAGGACAGGAGACTAATTTTGGAATCTTACCAAGATTGAGCATCCCTTTCATTCAAACAATTGCTTGACCTTTTGATAAAGCCAAGTCTATGATATTGTCTACTCCATTACTAAGACACAAAGTGGGGGAGATAATCTTTTATTAGGCACAACTATACTGCATTCCAGAACTAAGACATTTTACCAGGTTGAAATTGATCAAAAAATGAAAGCAGGCAAATGAAGCAATTATATTTCTAAATAAATCAGATGATGGATATACTGGCAAACATGGGATTTTAAGTGATTTGTAAAAGCATTTTACAAATACGTTGGATGCTTGCTATAGTTTGGGAGCCAGTATTTAAATTTGGGATCCATCGCTGCAATCGCACCCTATAGTGATGTGGGCTATAGTGTGTATTTAGTCAATACATTAATATATAAAACATACTGTAAAAGAACTTTGTTTTAAGATAAATGTTGCTGGGGATGAACTGTATATTAAAAACATGATTTTCTTCTGTAAATCTGACAAAGCTTTACTCCAATTACTAGTGATTTTCACATCGATACAAATGCTCTTGCTAAGAGGTGTGCAGATCCAGGAGAAAAATCTTGTTCTGAAAAGTGAAGAAAAATTCCATTTGTCTATTAATACTGTTACTTACTCTGTTAACAACCACACACTTTGCACCTCTCCATCTTCAGTGGGCATCACAACAACACGAATCTCATTTACTGCCTGTTCTATAGTTCCAGGCTAAATCAAAAAGAGAATCTGGTTTTATATCTCTATTTACATATTCATATTAGAAACTTCAACAGAATTATGCTGTTTTACATTTCAGCAGGTACTGAAACTGAATTACTCTATAGCTCCTATCGGAGTTCCAGAGCTGAGAGGCAAAGACCTAACAGTTTGTTGTAATCTAGCAGGGATCAGGTGGTTGGTCCCTAGTGTCTCCTCCTATCCTTTCTCTATCTCAAGCAATGGGACCTCTACAACTTCCTTCAAAAGATTAGTCCATATTCTAACTCGCTTCTCACTTCTAAGCCAATCTGGGGCTTGCCATCTCTTGCCCTGGTCAACAGGGAAAACCCCACATTTACATTTCTTTTTGGGGTGTGTTCTCAGAGATTGGGTTAATCTCTGGCAGGGGGATCTGGGAGTTAGGAAAATGAGAGAGTAACTACTTTTGCTAATTCCCTAAGAGTACATGAGCTACACCTCAGGGAGAGAGCTATGGCAGGAAAGCGGATCCCCTCACTCTCGGGAAGGCTACTACCACTGCTGGAGGGGGATGGAGGGGAAACAGACGCGCATAATTGACATCCCCAGGAGCGGTGGAGGAGGAAAGGAGCCCAGGGACTGACACCTCCCTGGCCCTGCCCGGTCTGTCCGCAGAGGGGAACAGGCGGGGGCTGGGCTCTGGTTTTTCTCACTGAACCCGAACAGGGGGTCAGCGCAGCAAACCGGGGCGACAGGAACCGCGCGGGAGGCGCCCAACGCCCCGAGGCGGCGGCAAAGCCCGGCCCTGGGGGCCAACCGGCGAGCGGGCTCCCGCCCCCGAGGCCTCGGCGGGGGCCCGCACCCGGAACACGAAGTACTCCTTCAGGCGGCCGCCCCGCGTCGGGTTGCGGACGCTGAGGGGCCGCAGGGTCTGGCGGGGCGGCAGCAGCGAGTCGCCGGCCGGGCTGAAGGGCACGTCGGCTTCGGCCGGCACCAGCAGCGCCGCCGCCCCCCCGGCGGGGCCCCCGTCCGGGTCCCCCTCCACCGCGTCCCGCAGCTGCAGCATCGCCCGCGGGCTCCGAGTCCCGCGGCCCGGCGCCGCCTTCCGCCCCGCCCGCTTCCGCTTCCGCCCCGCCCGCAGCTCGCTTCCGGGGCGGGGCGGGGAAAGGGGGAGGGGCTGGGGAATGCGGGCAAGAGGGGGAGGGGGAAGGATGGAATAGGTGGGGGAGGGGGAGGCATAGGGGGCTGGGGGAAGGGAAGAGGGGGCAAGGAGGGGTGAAGGGGAAGGATGGAACAGGTGGGGGAGGGGGAGACATAGAGGGTGGGGGGAAGGGAAGAGGGGGCAGGGAGGGGTGAAGGGGAAGGATGGAACAGGTGGGGGAGGGGAAGGCATAGGGGGTTTGTTAACTTGGGGGCTTGTTAACTTGTTAAGAGCCCAAAGACCAATGAGTCTCTTGTCTGGGCAGAATGTGGGCACCTGAAGTATGGGAATAACAGCTATCCACTGAAATTTGGGATATAAAGAGGGTTTGGGTCTCATATGTACGATTTGTCACCTTTCTCTCTCATCATGATGGTGTCTATCAGTCAATGCAGTGGGTTAGGCTGGGAGAGGTGGTGTTGTAACCTATTTGTAAAATAAACAACCGTTGAGAAATCACTGAGTGTCATAAAAGCAATAAACACACTCCATAGGTAGGGACTGGAAAAGCATATTAGGAAAACTGCTTCAGGCTCAGTACCAGGCACATGTTTTTTTTTTAAACCAACACCTGGATATGCAATTTCTACTGGTGTATTTCCCAGTGTTCTTATCTGTTTTCACACAACACACAGTCAACCTGTGGAACTCTTTGCCAGAGGATGTTGGTTGCCAGAAGCAGGGAATGGGCAACAGGGAATGGATCGCTTGATGATTACCTGTTCTGTTCATTCCCTCTGGGACACCTGGCGTTGGCCACTGTCGCAAGACAGGCTACTGGGCTAAATGGACCTTTGGTCTGACCCAGTTTGGCCGTTCTTATGTTCCTGGTATCAATAAGAAGTGTTGTTTAAAAAACAAAGCTAAGAAAGATTTAGGCTGACATGATCAAATTCATGGGGCATATTTACATGGTGTGATTACAGACTTTTGCTGTCATCTAGAGACCAAGGCCCGGATCCTAGGTATTTTGGCTCCTAACTTTTAAATACCTTTGAGGATTTGGCCCCAGGTCTAAAATGTACAGGCCATAGTCGTGTATGAATCATATACAGTACAATGTAGCTTTATATTCTATAGGATCATTTATGTAGATTTTTGGGTAAAATTTTCTTAAGTGCCTAAAGCCCTCTGATTTAGGCTTCTGAGCGCCTGTCTCTTGAAAATGAGACATAGATTTCCAAATCATGTAGGTGCTTTTGAAAAATTTACACATCATCTCAAAACACAGTATTGAATTGAATAAAATATAATAGAGGGAGAAGGAGAAATGAAAAGTCTAAAGGAGGGGAGTAAATAATGTTTCAGATGAGATTTAAAGTGTTGGAAAGCTGATGAGTCAGATCCAGGAAGGTGGTTCCATATAGCAGGAGCTTCAGAGGAGAAAGTCACGGAGACAGAAAATTTAGGGTCATCAGGATTGAGACACACTGACACTAGCATCAGGTTATTATGGGGGGAGAAGTTGCCAATCTTGGTTTGTTTTTTTCAGCCTGTATTTTAGTTTTTAATAATGGCTACCTGGGTCCCCGTGAAAGCACTAAATAAGAATAGGCTTTTCCTTTAAATTTGTTTTAATAATCAAACATTTATAATGATACAAAAAGCTCTCATCCACAATGTATTAAAAATACATTGAACATTTGGGACCAGTTTTTCCTGTCTTTGTTAAAATTGAGCACATTTCTATCAGCAGATGGCAGTATAACTCATCACAACCATTCTGGAAATGCTGGATTCTCCTGCCAAACCAAACCCTGCTTTTCTGTAAGTAACTTTGTGAGATTATACTACCTACTGTGCTCCAGTGCTTATTTATTTTATCATTCTTGTTAACAAGCAATCAGATAACTTATATCTGCTTATTAAGTGATACCTAAGTCATATATCAGAGAGGTAGCTGTGTTAGTCTGGAACAGCAGAGGTAACAAAGTCCTGTGGCACCTTAAAGACTAACTATAAAGTTTTGAAGCATAAGCTTTCATGGGCTAATACCCACTCCGATGAAGTGGGTATTAGCCCACGAAAGCTTATGCTTCAAAACTTTATAGTTAGTCTTTAAGGTGCCACAGGACTTTGTTACCTCTGCTAAGTCATATAATATATGTTGAGTCAAAACAGGAGGGAAAAGCATAACAAACTGAGCAATTATCAAATTACCATAAGTATAAATATTCCAGGAGGCAAGAACATGGAAATAATGCTTACCGTCTAAATAGCATGCTTCATCTATATATCTTAAATAACTTTATGAAGCTGGGTAAATATGACTGTTCTCATTTTACCAACGAGTAAACACAGACAGGACAAGTGATTTGCCCAAGGTAACATAATGAGTCAAAGGTAGAATCATGAGTAGGGTCCAGCATGCTGTACACTGTACCATGTTTCCTCTATTTAATAGTCAAGATTAAATAGCTGGGTATTAAAGCATGTAGATTTTTTTTCCAGTTCCCTGTTTGCAGATTCTATATATACTGTTTATCAGCCCATATTGTAATACTGTTACACTTTGCAGGGTTACTATACTATATGCCAGAAGATGATATTTTTAGCAGATAATTGTGCTAGAAGATAGTAAAAACTGAAAACATATTCAAGAGACTTGACATACCATGTGTTGGATTTCAGACATTCATCTTTCACATGTGTTCCCTAAGTTAAATCCATTCCTGAAATCCTTATTCAGTGTAATGTGAGGGTTGTAGAATTGGCCTCATATTCAATGACATTAACTGCCCAAACCTTGGGTGTTTAAACCAGGTCTTTCTCCATCATAGTGCACTTTCCCTTCCCAGACAATCCTACAGGGAATAGCCACACTGTTTAGGTTAGAGGATAACCTTAACTATCAATCTGTGTACACTACCCGGCATCTGAGAATCAGACTAGAGGCTATTCAGACTGCACCAGTTACTTGAGGCCTGAATGGGAAGATAAACTTGCAGCTAGAATAATTCCTCTTTTGGTTCTTACTCTCCTCTCCTCTGGCCTTGTGTCCATCCACTTGGGCCACTGTTCCTTTTTCATATTTGGTGGAAATAACTGATCCCCAAAGAACTGAATCAATTATTACAAGCTGCATGTACCTTTCAAATACACAAGAGGGAGCTACCCACTAACAAGTATATAGTCTGGTTTTTGTGCATCACCAGAATTGTTTACTAAGCACCAGTTGCAGGAGTGTGATGCCCTGATCAGGTGCCGTTTCATAATGGTCTCATTTGTACTCATTCACTCAGAGGCCCTGATTCTGCAAACAGTTGGAACGTTAACTTTACTACCATGAATAGCCCCTTGAAATCAACGGGACTATTCATGGTAATAAAATTAAACACCTGTAAATGGGACCTTAGTAAATACAGTTTGGCAGCAAAGGTTTAACTGAGCACAGACTATGTCAGCACTGATAGAAAATCAGAAGACAGAAAACACATATTTAAATCCATGTTATGCCCATACATTGAATACAGTGTGCATTTCTGGTTGCCCCATCTCAGAAAAGATATATTAGAATTGGAAAAAGTACAGTGAAGGACAACAACAATGATGAGGGGTATGGAACAACTTCCATAGGAGGAGAGATTAAAAAAACTGGGACCGTTCAAGTTAGAAAAGAGATGATTAAGTGGGGATATGATAGACAACAATAAAATCATGAGTGGTGTGGAGAAAATGAAGTGTTATTTACAGAGCCAGTGACAGAAATTTGCCCCCCCCCACTCTGATCGTTTGGGGGGCCCCCAGCCCAGCCGGCGCTCCCCCCCAGCTGACAGCAGCTGTCGGCAGTGCGGGGTCCTGCGGGAGTGCGAGCCCGGGAGCGGCGCAAGCCGCCCTTGCTGCTCCCCCGCCGCCCCCCCCCCCCCGCGTGCGCCCTTTCTCCCCCGGACTGCGCCGCTGCTGCCGGCCGGGCTCACTGCTCCTGCTGGGGACACGCGCGCTCATCCGGAGGAGAGCCGTGCCGCCTCCCCGCCCTTTCCCCGCTCTCCAGGCCTGTCGACAAGAGGGGATGACTATGGGTACTGCTGTATACCGGGGCCCCCCTAAAGTCCGGGGCCCGGTACAGCTCTACCCGTAGTACCCCCCTGTCGCCGGCCCTGGTTATTTACCCTTTCACATAGCACACAAACCAGGGGTCACCCAATGAAATGAATAGAAAGCAGGTTTAAAACAAACAAAAGGAAGTACTTGTTCACACAATGCACAGTCAGCATGTGGAACTCATTGCCAGGAGATTTTGTGAAGGCCAAAAGTATAAGTGGGTTAAAAAAATAATTAGATAAATTCATGGCGAATAGGTCCATCATGGCTATTAGCCAAGATGATCAGGGATGCAACCCCATGTTCTGTGGGTCCCTCATCCTCTGACTGCCAGAATCTGGGACTGGATGACACGGCATGGGTCACTTGCTAATTGGCATGTTCTGTTTGTTAACCTTTCAAGCATTCGCCACCAGCCACTGTCGGAAGGCAGGATACCTTTTAAGAGCAGGTTAGACAAACATCTGTCAGGGATGGTCTAGATAATACTTATATTTTTATATAGCCATGTCCCTTTTTTAAAACAGAAAATATCAAAGTCCCAGCTGCTGGGCCAGACAACTACTTAGTTCTTAAGTGGGAATGTTACACACACAGCTGAAAAGGTGGTACATGGCACACTTATGAAAGGGTTAATGTATAAAGCCTGTTATTTGCAGAAGTTGTTCCTTTTCCATCTTCTTCAACTGGATACATTTAGCTGTTAACAAAAGCAATTGTTATTTTTCTAACTTGCCCCTAGACTACTAACGTGTTACTCCAAATTCAGCAGCATGTGCAGTGTCCACATGTCATCACCTCGCTCTTCCTGAGCCAGGGGCCCTGCATATTTTTATTTTCTAAGTGCCACAGTAAGCTCTATGCCTAGAAGAGCAGTAATAACAAGACAATGTACACAACAAATGCAAGTTGCATTCCTCAAAGACATAATTAGGGCTAGGAGCATTCCCCATGGGCCCCCATTTTCTTACCATACCAGTACACTGGCATTCGCACCCCATGCACTAGAGAGTTTGAGTTTGAGGGTCATTCAGAAGCTTCTTCCCACTTGCTCACAGAAAGATTCTTTCTATCTTGACTGAAAGAGCTGGGTAACCCGTTGTTCCTCTGGAGAAGTATAGCCGGGGGTGGGGAGTGTCTAGTGAAGCTGGTTTGGGTGCGAGTTCAATCCGGCAAATATAAACTCAGCTCACCGCACATTTCCATGAACTCATTGGGGGCAGGGACTGCCTCTTAGTCACACACATTCCTGGATGCACTGCTGAACCAGCTGGGGCTGGAAGTCTCACTGGAGCAGACTCTCCCGCTGTCTTCCTGCGCTCCTCATCATTCTCTCTCTCTTGTGCAGAAGGTCAGTCCTTTGCTGGGGCCTCCCCAGCTCTGTGGACCAGTCTGTTCACCTCCTTCTTCCTCATTAATTTCCCACCCCTTTTTGAAATGCAGCTTTTGCTAGACAGGTCCTCACTTGAGTGTTTGTTACGGCAGCGTTTTCACACTTCTCGTCTGCTGTTCCCCTCCTCTTGTACCAGCCAACGCACCTCAGCCCCCATCTGGCGGAACCATCCCTAGGGGCAAGCTGGGATTTCAGTCTTTAGCCCATCTAATTCTCAGCATGTCTGCTGAGACTGACAATAACAGGGGAATTAATGCCACTTGTGATGCTTTTCTTTGTTTTTGGATGGGGTGGGGAGTGACGCTAGTCCAGGTGGGAATTGGTCTGAGACTTACCAACTTGTATCACACTGGCTAGGTAATAGTCATTGGATGGCAACACAATTTAGTCCCTAGTGAGCAGCGTTTGGTGGGAGTCCATGAACTAGGAGTCAGTCTCAATACTCCGTTTCCTGAGTGAGTCCTACTCTCAAGACCATTCCAGACTAAATAGATACAATGCGCTTGTGACTTTGTGTTCAACTTCACATTCGGGCCAGACCAAAGTGTCTCGTGCAGGTGGGGTATGTTTTCTGCTTGCCAAGTATGAAGAGTTCTTGGCCATAGAGCAACGTTTGAGGAAAAAGAGAATGTGGGGTAGTGAGAAGCACGCTGAACAGGGACAGCAGACGGCCGCTGCATTTGTTTATTTGGCTTTATACAATAATAAAATGGGGCCTCTGGGCACCCCAGCCACAAGTTACGAGGACAAAAATAAAATGAAATAACAGCCTGACCCCTGAGCCAGCAGAGGTCAACTCCCAATAAAACACAGCGTCCTTCTCCTAGACAGATCTAACCCCCATCAAACCCCACTGCTCATTTAATTTTCCCTTGCAGAAGGGACAATTAACTAGGAGAGGGCAAATAACTAATTAGTCTAATTCCTTCTCTACCCCACTTTCCCCAGTTATTTTGGAAGGGTTTTTCCCCCTTGGATCCAGTTTCTGTATTATTTGAATGATAGTTTTAATCTTGCCCCATACCCCTGATGGACTTTAGCAAACAATGCACTAAATAACAGGATTTGTGAGCAAGGCGCTTGCATACCTATTAACCCTCCAGCCATCAAAGTGTTCTTCCTGCCTGTCTGTCCCTGTCAGCCTTCACACACACACACACACACACACACCGAATTTCTCTTGATAGAGTGTGAGCTGGCTTATCTGATCTAGAATGTGCAGGAAAGCCTGGGTCTCAGTAAGTCTTTGGAGGGATTGCAAAGCTTTGGGAGTAGGCAGTGGGTCCTGCAAAAGAATTGCCTTTTGACCAGCAAAATGAAATTATTTCTGCTGCTCTTCTGTTGGGTTCCCGCCTCCCATCCCCTGCTCTTTCCCTCCCTCTCCTCACGGTTGGGCACGGCTGGTGGGAGGGATTTATGACTGTCAGCAAGAAAGAAACAAGAGAGCATGTGAATGAAAGGCAGACCTGGGAAAGGCAAGAAGAAAGTTTTGTTGGTCTGTAGTGCCGGGGATAGAAGAGCTGCTGCTTTCGAAGCGAGTGTGTGTAAGAGAGTGAGTCTCCTGCCAGGAGAAAGGTGGAGGTTGGTGGAGGGAGAATGTAGAGTGTACAGTGAGGGTTAATGGAAATCTCTGCCCATTGCTGAAAGGGGGCTGGGAATTTTGTGTGTCCTCAGGGAGGTAGACTTTGTAGGAGTTCCCATCCTCAGGGTTGGGTTATACATTGCCTTGTGAAGTGGATGAGGACACCAAATCAATCAAACCTACATGGGACTTTGCTACTGGACTGAACCCAGATTTTGTAAGCCACCAGCACTTTGGATCTCATCAGAAAGCAAATGCCAGAAGGAAAAGCCACCTCAGCATAATTTAATACTAACAAGAGAAACTAAGGAGCCAGGTTTGGGTTTTGGAAAAGCTCTGTGACCACTGGCATTGTCATCACTTCCCTTGGACTGACAATATAGGGGAAACTGCCTGTGGAAGGAAAAGTTCAACAGTGAACCCCAGCAAGAATCGGCGTGTGTTCCCATAGCGGTGTTTGTCAGCAAAGGAGAAACTGGCAAAGTCAGGAAGTAATCATGAGCATTTTTCTTTGAGGAAGAGACGCTTGCTGGCCTCTCACTTGGGAAAGCTGTAAAACTTTCTAGGCATCCACCAGAACCACGCTGGGAAGGGAAAGAAGCAGCAGCAATGGAGCTACACGTGTTGGTGCTATCATTCATTCTCACCCTGCCAGTGTGTTCGTTCACCTATGGGAGCAAACTACAGCCCCTTATGTAAGTACTGAGTGAGGAGACTCACCAGTGTTGGTCAGGTTGGGTCAGCAACTCTTTAAGGGCGAAACTGCTATATTCAATTGTTTTAAAAGGTTTATTCTTTTTTGAGTTTTCCTTGGTCACAAGTGTGCATAGAACAAAGGCAAACAGGGATTTGAAAAGTATGGATCTTCCCTTTGCCTGTAGGAGATGCTTGGATTTTTTTTTCCTTATTGAGATGTAGGTAGTGTGTAAGCATGAAATGTAATTATATTGTCTGAAGACTGTTTTCCTATGACTGCTGCTTTTATATTACCCTTTTTTCTTTTTCTCTTTTTTTAATCACATTCCTCTTTGCAGTCACTTTTTTTTCCTCCTGCTCTTAATCTAGAGGCACTTAGCCCTGTATTTTTAAATGAAATGTTATAGCTTTAGTTTGGCATTAACTGTGTGGATCCTCTGGGAAAACTTCCTTACAAGTTTGGTATCCTGCCAGGAGAAGATCTCTCCATGCAGGGGGATCTCTCTGCTTTTCTTTGTAAATGAAACTAGTGTTGTACTGTGAAGTAAACCCAAACCATCTTTTCCCTATATCAGTAACTCTATTACTGAGGATGGAGGCACTCCTGTTCAATGGATGTGTTTTGGAAAATTATTGCAAAGATATCTTTCTTGCTTATGTAAAGAATTTCATATTATCTCCCCAGCAGTGCCTGTTAGGGATGGCTGGATCAGATACTGGAAATGAGATGTGTGCCAGTGTATTCAAGAGAGAAAATGCCAGGGAATGGGAAGTGCTGAATTTAATTTAGCAACGTAATTCCCAATAGAGCACTGCTGACAATACTCTTTAGACACAAAACCACTGTTTGGTGCACACAAAAACTCTCCTTCACTGCAATAAATTACTCCAGAAACATTGCTGCTGCCAACCGCATTCTTGTGGTTCTTTTTAGTTCTTCGTTTTCGGATATGCAGACAGCTAAGGGGTGAGCCAATTGTAAGTAAATAGCAAAGGACACTCAGGGCAATACCATTCTGAAGATTACCCTTTGATCAGCTGGAAATGCAAGTTTTGATAGTTATTATACGGATGGATTTGTTGTCTTTTGCAAAAGGAGTTACAAGCAAAATAACAACTGCTTCCCTGACCTCTGTCCATCTGGGACTTGTGTATGGTGAACTGATGTGTATGAGCCTTGGCTAACTGAATAGCTCTTCAGTGGCCACATGTGAGAACAACAGGCCAGGATTTTAAGGCAAAGCTATTGGGGAAACACGTCATTAATCCAAAAGGCATTTTCAGGCTTTCTGTAACAGTATTGTAATTGAATGTCTTGGAGCAGTAAGATGCCAGCTGGAATTGCTATACTTCTCCAGGTCTGAATTATTGAGTTAGTCTGCTGCTATAGAAAGTTTTTTTTTTAAATGCATAGGTTCTTTTGGGGAACCGTAGCCACCAGAAGTGAAAAAAACCCCAACAGATTGCCCTCAAATCTCATTAATTCACAGACTAATGTTTGCTACACCTTCTGAAGCAGGGGTTGGCAACCTTTCAGAAGTGGTGTGCGGAGTCTTCATTTATTCACTCTAATTTAAGGTTTTGTGTGCCAGTAACACATTTTAACTTTTTTAGAAGGTCTCTTTCTATAAGTCTATAATATAGAACTATTGTTGTATGTAAAGTAAATAAGGGTTTTTAAATGTTTAAGAAGTTTCATTTAAAATTAAATTAAAATGTAGAGCCCCCCAGACCGGTGGCCAGGACCCAGGCATAGGCCTTATGGTCATAGGGTTGATAACCACTGAAAAATGCATCTTTCGTGTAAAAATAGCCACTGTTATTCTAATTCAGGAAAAGGGTCAGGGCAATGACTAGCTTTGGCTAAGAGTAAACCTATGCTTCAGACCCTTTCAATTAAAAAGGGAGCATGATAAAGGTCTATACTCTTTCTTATGATAAGAGAGCAAGGGGAGAACAGTTTAAAACACACAAAAGTAACACATTTAAAATGGAGGAAAGTTAAAATAGATGTTCTACAAAATGCATACTTGGCATGTGGAACCTACTGCCACAAGATGTTTCTGAAGTGAAATGCTTAGCAGGATCCAAAAATAACAGACATTTATATGGATAATATGAATATACACAGTTACAGGGAGAATAAAAATAATAGCGGATATAAACCATTCATTCCTACTGGTGTTAGAAAGATTTCTTCTGTAAGCATTGTATTGTTGTCCCGTATGGAAGTTTTCGACCTTTCCCTCTGAAGCATTTGGTCCTGAGCCCTGAAAGAGACTGGACTAGGTGTAGCAGTGTTCTGATTCCCCATCACCATTCTTGTATTCCTAATTATGGAGGAAACCTGCTTGAAACCGGAACAAAACAAAACAACCGCTTCAAAACAGAACAGCATCCTCCCAAACTGCCACCCAGAAATATTCGGAATAAAGAGAGGGCTTTTGTACAACGAAACTAGTGTACAATCAAATCTTTTCAATGGTAAAAACCAGTTGGGACCCGTTAAGAGAATTCCTATCAGTCAAAAGTTGGGTGACATTACTATTTACTTTAAAAGGTGGGAGCTGTACGGGATATAATACATTATTTTAATTCCCATTGTAGAAAGCAGAACAGGGAAGGGTGAGAGCAGGACTTCTCAATATTTTTTTCTCCTGAGACCCACAAGTCACTCAATGTTTACTCCTGTGACCGCAGATCATTCGATTTTTGTACTGATATCCCTGAATTATTTTCATTGTTAATTTAAAAATGTTGCAGTGCGTAGTAATTTGTGACTTTTAAAATCTATATTCATTGTGCCATATATGGTCAAAATTAGGTTAGGAACCCACTCTGCTGACTTCACAGTCATTGTTTTGAAAATTGGTTATAATATAGTCCTGTAGCTGGCCAGGAGGGGTTAGAGACCTATCTTTGTAAACAAGATATGAAGTAACTCATTCCTAAAATATGTTCAGGTTTAATCAGTCGGACAAGCAGGAATGCCAAATACAGAATTAAAATTTTCTTAGAAAATGTTAAGAACACCAACACAAAACAAAAAACCTCTTTCTGAAATGCAGCCCTCCCTGTATCAGCCCAATCGTGGCTATAATACAGTAATGCAGTTGTAGCTTATTTATGGATCAGCAAACACATTCTCAACTCTCCACTGTCCAAAACTTGTGCTTTCAAAATATCTCATACCATCCATGATCAAGTTAGTAGTGGCAACTAAGACTGACTTCCAAAAGGTTGTCCACTCCATTATGTATTGGGGAAAATGCCTTTTTTACTGCTTGGTGGTAATTGCATATCCACCTCAAGTTAGCCATGTTTGCTAGTCAGTGCTATTGTAAGCTTTAATGAAGAGCTGCATATAAAGTCTTTGATGAAGCAAAAATTTGGTCTGCTATGGCAAATCCCATATGTCTGTTTCATTCCAGGAATCAACCCCAATCACTTCCATTCAGTAGGAGGGCATTTTGGAAAATGTAAAATGAACTTAGCAATAAACAAACATTATTTTGTGTGTGGAGAGGCAAAAGCAAATTCTAATACATTTGATTTCTAATTTTAAATGCTGGGCCTCTGATACTGTACCTGAAGAGCGATTACACAGCTTATTATTTATTAGCATTTGGGAAGCCAAAATATTTTAGTAATTTGGTTGCAAAGCACTAAGACAATGAAGTTTGTAGTACACATGGGTAATTGATGTCTGCTTGGCTTCCATCTTTTTTTGAAGCTGTTGATTAATTTTACATGTTCCAAATGCTATAAAAGAAAACTGCACCCAGTTTACTCATTCCACTGGTTTGAAAGTTCTGAGAGTATGAAGCACCTTCCCCCTGGGAGGTAAACTGTGAAATGTACTTGAAAGTACAGTTGTCAGTTATAGTTTCCATTTCTGACCCCATAGCTGTTGGTGACTATCTTGACCTTTATGAGTCTGGCAATTTAAAGCACCATAAGCAGTTTCTTGGTCTGCCTTAATGCTGGTTTGACAATAAGGAGACTTGTCAATGCACTGTACTGCTTCACTCCATGGTGTTGAGGGAAAGATAAATATGTCTGCTTCTCTCTGTTTGACAGGCCAAATGTTTGTGCAGAGCAAGAGCTGGTGATAGTGGGGCACAGACAGCCGTGTGTCCAAGCTTTCACTCGGATGGTCAAAGTGTGGAAACAGGGCTGTGGAGGACAGCTGTGGTGCATTGGCTATGAACGGAGGTACGTGCTGCTTTCTGGTGCTTCTTTTCTCCCTTGACAAATGAAAATAGATTTTTTTCTTCTGAGTGGAAGTGCTAACCAAACTCACTTTCCTTAAGCGTGTGTGTGTGTAAGTATGTGCATGTATGACAGCGAGAGAGAGACAAAGATGCATGCTACTGGACCATGGTGGGCAAATTATTGGCCCGGGGACCACATCTGGCTCGCCACACGTTTTAATCCGGCCCTCAAGCATTTTGTGGATGATTTCGTATTGCAGATTTTATTATGATAACAAGGAATTCATGTAGTGTCTGACTCAAATCTACAAAGGGAGACACATGCAGAGGAACATGTGGCTCAAATCCACAGATTAGCCATCAATAGTGCAGCTATTTAATTACACCAGGGTCTGGCTAGAAATAGGGGAATTCCAGAGGATTTTGTGAACCTTTGAATACAATCATGGGACAGAGACCGTCTGTTCCTTTGTGTTCACACAGCATCTAGTGCAATGGGCCCTGATTCCAGCTGGTGTCTGTGGGTGCCAGTGTAACATACCTACTATTACAATGCTCAATTTTGAGAATTTCAAATTCTTTAAGCATTTAGTGAGTAGAATGTAGATTCTCTGTTTATTTTTGGAGCAGGTTAGCCATTGTATTTGCTTTCAGATATCTTAACCCATATTGCATCTGTTTGCCGTGATCATACCATCTTAATTACATTAATTAAGTGCATCATCTGTATTATCCAAGCAGCTTTCAGTTGTGTTGGCTTCACGGCAGGGACGTACAGATAAAGTCACTATAAAGCTTTAAAGGGCAGAGTTTTTCAAACTGATCACTTATTGTGAATTAAGTTTCTTTTCCCCATGCTGCCCCTTACAAGTGGAAAAAGCTCCCAGTCAAAATCAGTCCTTCAATTTCTTTCTCAGAACTTGCCTGTTACTTGATACATGTAGGAAATTGCAACCCGATTAACAGCTAGGCAGGTGATGAGTTGTGGTTACGGTGTATAATTGGTTAAGAACTGCCTGCATTCTGTTAGCTTTTAGGACCCCCTCTTTCTGAGCCTCTACTCCAATTCACTCTTTTGTTTCACCAGCCTGTTAAGTCTGGTCCTTAGACCGTAAGGTCTTTGGGGCAGAGACTGCAATTCACTACATGTTTGTAGGGCACCCATCCCAGTGAGATCCCATGCTGGTTGCCACCCCACAATTATAATGTTTAGCAATAGCAAGGCTGTTGTATGTGGATAGGATCTTCTGAGCCCTTTTTTACTCACATCCCACCCTGACACTTCAATTGTGGCCATCCTCCTGGGCCCGAGCTGAGGGGGGCTGGAGGTTGCTTCTTCCAGACCCCGTTACCAGCATTTCGTATGTAACAAGGGGTGCTCTCCCCATTGGAGCTGCTTGGGCTGTGTCCACAGCCTTCCCAACCTCTGCCAATCTAGGGGGTCCTACAGTAGTTTACCATTTCCTCCCATAAGTATTTTAAGTGATGCCAAGTTGTAGCAAAGTCGAGACTCACCACCATGGCGCCTCCTGCTGGTCATCCTGGGAATTAGCTCACTTCCAGCTCAGAGCACCCCCTGTATGGCCGATGTCTCGCCCGCTGCTGGCCCCATGTCCCTCCTGGACCCCAGTGCCCTTTGGCCTGGCGTTCTGCCCCAGAAGTACCCCCACACTCTGAGTCTTCCCTGCTGGGGAACCCCCAACCCTCTATACCCACCTTGCCTCAGTGGCTACTGCCCGTCAGCATCTAGCCCCTATTCACTGGGGCAGACTGCAGTCTGTAAACCACTCATTACTGGCAAGGGGCGTTTGAACCTGCTGCCTCTGCCTAACCCCAGGCTGCACATTGCAACCCCACTACCTGTTTTGGCCTTTAACCAGGCCCGCAGTTTGAGGATTTGCCAGGCTAGAGCTCCACAGCTCTTCCTGCCTTTCCCCAGTACTGCTCTATCTCAAGTACCCTTCTCCCAGGCAGTCAGGCCATTCTCTCTCAAGAGCTAGAGAGAGACTTCTCCACCTTCTGGCCCACAGCCCTCTTATAAGGGCCAGCTGGGCCCTGATTGAGCTGGCCACACCTGTGTCTGCTTCCTCAGTCATCCTTTCACCACCTCAGCCCTCTCCAGAGCTGCTTTTAGCTCCTGTTCTTCAGGAGTGGGGCAGCTGCCCCACTACACAAGTAAACAGTGAAGAGGAAGACATCCTTGTGATTGTTAGTAGGATATGACATATGTTACTATATCCCCAAGTGTTACTTGGGCAATAGAACATGAATACAGTGCAGAACAAATCCAGACTACCTTGTTTTATAGAATACTAGCGAAAATACCCGGCGTTGCTTGGGTCAGTCGGAGGTGGGGAGGGAGCAGACAGCTGAGCGAGTGCGGGGTCCGTTGGAGGGGGGCAGAGAGCAAACCTGACACCCCCACCTCACCCCCCGACCAAACCCGACACCCCCACCTCACTTACCCCTCGAACAACCCCGACTCACATTTTCACCCCCCGCACCCAAACCCAACACCCCCACGTCTCCGCCTACCAACCCCAACACCCCCTGACCAACACCCACACCTCACCCCCCCGTAGACCAAACCTGACACACCCACCTCACTTTCCCCCCCAACCAAACCCGACACCCCTACCTACCACCACAAACAAACCCGACACCCACACCTCACTTACCCCTCGACCAACCCCGACCCCCCTCCTCACCCCCCAACCAAACCCAACACCCCCACCTTACCCCCCCACCAAACCCAACACCCCCTGACCAACCCCAACACCCACCCCTCACCCACCCAGACTCCTTCCCACCCCACCAGACCAATCCCGACACCCCCGGCTCACTTACCCCCCGACCAAACCCGACACCCCCACCTCACCCCCCGACCAAACCTGACACCCCTACCTCACTTACCCTCCGACCAAACCCAACTCGGGTCCGTCGGAGGGGGGAGGGGGCAGAGAGCTGAGGGATTCCGGGGTCCATTGGAGGGGGGAGGGGGCAGAGAGCTGAGGGATTCCAGGGTCCGTTGGAGGGGGGAGGGGGCAGAGAGCTGAGCGAGTGCGGTGTCTGTTGGAGGGGGTATTATGACATCATAACTATGTCACAGAGAACAGCAGCTGCCCAGCTGATGTGATTGGCCTTTAAATAATTTCACCCCTGGGGGGCGTCAGAGGTGAGATTTGAAAAATTTCGACTCTTATGGTCATTAGGACCCCAAGACCTCTAACTGTACCAAATTTCAAGTCTCTAGCTCAAACGGTGTGGAAGGAGTAAGCTTACATCCGCGCATACACGCACGCATACATACACGCACGCATACACCATTTGACTTTTATATATATAGATTGTAAATGTCATTTTTCTTATTTATTGCTCTAGCAGCTATTAAGAAAAAGGTTTAATGCTGTGTAAAAATTCAATGTTTACTTTTCATATCCCATTCCCTGCCACCTGGTACCAGGCTCTGCCATGCCAGCACTTTATAAGTCTCCTTTAATGTCTCTTCCACACATGAAAGAATTCCAGTATGAGAGCTGAAGGTGAAATGTTCATCTGCTAAAAAGCTCCAGATGACATGTATATATTCCAGGGGAAGGGGGAAGTAGTTATTCAAGTGGATCTTTCGAAAGCTAGGCAAAGTGAAAGGGATGAGGTCCCGTTCCCCGACAGCTGTCCCAAGTTGTTCATATTAAAATAGAAGTCACAAACCTGCCCTGTTCCAAACTGCACTGATCAAGTCAGCAGCCTCTTTTAAAGGCATTGAACCAGAAACACTAAAATATAAAGACAATCGTGAAGAACTGGATGTCCATATGATGGTGAGTTCTGGAGAGAAACTGGGAATCTTAAAGACTGAAGGGACATTTTCTTTTCTGTAACCATCTGACAATGTGGGGTTATGTTCCTGGAACCAGCCATGTCATTTCAGAGTAATGTTTCATTCTCAACAATTTCAGCTTCAGAGTGTTAACAGCGTCGCTGAAGTGATTCCTCCCTTCACCTGTCTCAGGTGCTGGTACCACAGACTCATCCTGGGGCCTTACAAGCTATCTGAGTTCTTTTTGCTTCTCGCCTCACCAGGGATGTGTCAGAATGTAGCTAACAATTTTGTGGATGATGGCAGAATCGAATCTCTCTCACTGCCCTGAGCTGTATTTGTTCCTAGCTTGCTGCAAAGCACAGGAACAAAAGCTTTCCTTTTGTAATTAAAATAAGCAGATATTTGCTTGTTTGATTTTATACTATCCCTATCCCAAGACTTTAGGCCCCTGGAAAATCAACGAAGAGCACATCACAAAATAAATCTGGTGAAAGAACACTACCAAAACATTAAATGCTTCTCATCCCCTCCAAACACAAGCTCTGCCCTACCTTCCTATTCACCCTCCACTACAAGTCTACATCAATAGAAACATCAACAAATTCAGATTCTGACAGCCCAACATAGGGAAGTGAGTTCCAGAGTCAAAGACTCTTCACACTGACGTCCTGCCCCCAGATCCTAACCAATCTAGGAACTGTGAGACTGAGTGTCCCAGCTGATCTCAACTGCCGTGGTTTAAGAGGAGAGAGCCCAGTCTCTAAGAAACACATAACCCAAATCATTAAAGGGGTTATAGATTAAAACCAACACACGGAACTGCAGATCAGAGCTCTGTGGAGTACAGTTGTAATGTGCTCCATGTGGGACCCCACAAATAATGTAGGAATCTACATTCTTCACTAGATGAGTTTTCCACCTGATCTTTACTGTAGTTGTATCTAGGGCTGGGTGAAATTTTTCAGCTGAAACAATTTTTTGCTGAAAAATGCCAGACTGTTTTGTTTCAGGTCCAATGAAACCTTTCCTTGACCTGAAATGAACTTTTGTTCAGGTTTGGCACTGAACGAAAAATCAATTATCTGCACAGCTTAGGTTGTAGCTGCAATGCAGTAATCCAGTCTGGTGCTGGAGTGGGAGCAGATACGTTGTGGGAGAGTCGGTTGGGGACCATGGCCACATGTTAAACTGACAATGCTAGGAATCAGTTTGAGCTGGAAATCCCATTTTTTTGGGGCGGGGGGAGAGGTTTAAGAATATTAATATAGTCCCATTTTCTTTTACTCTCATCAGAAAAAAGACTGCTCAATAATCAGAAGAATAATAGGATTGCCTGGAGCAGTTACCATACGAAAGTACAGAGAATCAACCCAAGTAATGAAAATTCAATTGAGGGACATGCTCTGATTTTTAACAGTGACAAAACTCTTCCGCTGATTCTAATGGAAGAAAGTTTCAGGCAGAGGTTTGAGGACTGGCTCTGTTCCAGGATAGAATAGGTCATGAAACTGACACACGTCCCTTTTACATCATATCAGATTCCAGGTTTGACTGGGATTTTACTTCAAATTATAATTCATGTGTTGATTCTCCAGAGAGGTTATTGTTTAAAACAGATACTCATGCTACCTCTGAGATATGACTGTACAGTGGTCTGGGCTGAAGTGACTGATTCCTTGACAGTCAGATTGCCAATGAATACGCTGACTCACATTTAGGTTTGTTTGCTGGTGAGGGATATATGCACATTCACTGTGCACTGCTTCCTGGCCTAATTAGGGCCTAACATTAGTCTTTCCAAAATCAATGGCAAAAACTTCTCATTGATTTACATGGAATTAGGATTCTGGTCCTTAGTCATTGACATGTTTAAAGGGGGCTCATTGGCTTCTCTGACTATACAGAGCTAAAAATCTGAACAGATAAAGGTCTACTGAAACTGCTTATGCTGCGGTTAGCAGTGGAGTTCTTCTAGGCTTGATTAAAGACTCACTTGGTAAAATTCTATGGGCCATGTTATGCAGGAGGTCAGACTAGATGATCATAATGGTCCCTTCTGGCTTTAGAATCTGTGAATCAGAAAATAATGGGCTCCTTTCCAGCCGACACTGGGCAATATGAATGTCAGATTTGCTGGAAAAAGATTAAATTATTGCAGGATGCTGTCAGCGGCTCAGCTGTGGTCTTCAGCTGCTGTTGGCTCTGTCATGTGGAGTTTGTTAACAGTAGATACGCATCAGTGATTATCTCTGTAACCTTGGAGCACCACTGAATGCGAGGTGGTGGATGAATTCAGTGAGGAGCAATGGGTTGGTGCTGCCAAAAGAGCTGTAATGTCTGCTTTGGGAGGTGGTGGCAGAGGTTGGGGAGAGTCACTGTGATAACTGCTATCATGAAGCAGATGACTTGATGCTTGTTTTGATGCAGAATAGAGCTTCTTTAAAAATGGGTGTAATATAGATAAGTTGGACCAAATTTAGCCCTGATGTAAGCAGGTACAACTATACTCAAGTCACGTGAATTACAATTGCCTGTTTCCGGGATGAAGTTGGCCTTTAGTCGCTGAAGTGCAGTGGTCTGAACTGAAAGTGACTGCCATTGTTTAGCTTCTTAGAATATCAGATAAGTAGCAAGTGAGCCTAATTTGGGAGCATAAAGGCTGTTGAAAGCTGGAGAAGTGGGGTGTGAAGGAAGGACACTGCAAACTCTGAATTCTGGATCTTTCCTTCTCTGGCTGCCATCCTGGCTAAAGTAGGTCAAGGCCAACCACAGACCTCTTTTGCGTTATATTGCTTTCTGCCCCCTTTTCTGTTTCCCTGTCCCCTTGAAGAGTTAAGTCTTTTCTTAAAGCTGCTTCAGGATATTAATTCTAAGGAGGTATCTTGGACTAGAGACAGCTTTTAAGTGTTGGGTTTAAGGAATTGCTCTTAACCTGTAACTGTCAGTAATTATCTTGGCGATAATATCTATGTAATGGTAATAAAGCAGCAAACAAACCCCCTTATTTTCAGTCACAGACTCTCTCTCTCTCTCTGACTGTGTTTGAGGGAGCACTTTGAAATGATAGGTGCCTTATCTGCCACTACTTCAAAGGCTGGCAGTTCTCCAGTCACAAATGTCTGTTTCAGGGCTCTAATGCATGTTTTTTGACATTGTAAATCAAGGAACTAAAACAACATAATTTTCCATTGGGAACATCTGTCTACTGGTGAACAGAACTTGCCTTGTACGCAGGATGAAGGTAGAGGTTCAAGCTAACCATGTATTATTGTTGCCTCTTTTGGTGAAAACAATGATTCTGTGTATTTGTTTCTGTTAGGTCTTGGTTTGGTTTAGTGAATGTGGTGCTGATGACATGTGCTGACTTGGTTGCCCCGCCGACAAAGGTCTCTGTCCACAACAGACTGTGTCAATGTCATCGTTTGGCCAGCTAATTTACAGAGTTGCACAGACCCAACACTGCGAGCAGCCTTGGAAAGAAACACACCTTGTCTGAGGGTGGAAATCAGAGCCCTCAGAGGCGGGCAACTAGTGGGTTGGGGAAAATGGTGTTTCACAGTTCCGGGGTTGATGACCGTTTGTATGTGCCTAAGCTGGGATTTAGTTTCTGCCAAAAACCGTGGGGCAGCCCATGTAACTGGGAGCAGAATTTACCTATTGAATAAGTGATATCAAAGGAACTCTAAAAATCCTTTCATCAGACTGTCTCTGCTGTTCTCTTCCTTCTCACCTTCCTGCTGGAAGTTTCCATTGTTGCAGCAATACATCCCGTTGGAATGACGATCGGATGCCAAACTCTCTTGTGCGGAGCAGCTGAAGTCACTGGAGTGCACGGTTACGGCATCCATGTGAATGTTATGCAGCCTCCGTTTCACCCACTGGAGCTGCTCCAGTTGGACTGTGCTCCAACAACACTGGGTTCAGGAAACATATTAACCGGCTCAGGATCTGACACACAGAAGGCTGGTCTGAACTTGGCTGCAACGTATCTGAGTTAATGGACGTGACTAGGAAAATACAGCATCTGCTCTTCCTCTCCCTAGTGCAGTTTAGTGCTTCTGTGTAGTTTCTCACCTGCTTAATGAGGAGCAGCTGTCTGTAGGGCTGAGTTGAGAATAATCCAGTAAGAGTTAATGGTAATTATCGGTAGCCCCAAAATCTTGTGGCACTGCAGGTACTGGTAAAGTCATATCATTCGGAGCCTAAGCCCATAGCAGGCTGCTAAAATAGATGAATTTTGTCTGGGTCAGAGTCCACTGACAAATCCATTGTTTGATTTTTTTTCAGGCTTTTTCTGGAGGGGGGGTGAGTACTGGGTGGGGCAATGGACAGCTGAAGTTGCACCATAGTTACAATTACAATTTTCTCTATATACAAACACTTATGTTCATAACCCTGTATGCCTGTCTCAGAGTGACTGTCCAGTGCATTACAGCATCCATAAAAGATCTTACTCAATATACTCTTATAGTAAAATAACACAGTATGCAATCAGTTGGTTTAATTGCTTATTTTTGAGGGTTTAATCCTTCTCTTCTGCCCTTGGGGTGTCTGGACGGATTGTCCAAGAGTCAGTTGGGTTTGAGAGGGGTTTTTGTTTTTTTTGACATTGCTATAAGTGGTGGTATACGACTAAACCATCCTGAACACGCCCGCTCCCGTCTGATCTCGGAAGCTAAGTAGGGTTGGGCCTGGCTAGTACTTGGATGGGAGACCTCCTGGGAATACCAGGTGCTGTAGACTTAACATGGGCATGGGGCTAGCAACTCCACCCCGTAAGGGAACCAATTGCTACTGAAACACCAACTCCAGTTGGTGGCCCATACCCCGGCTGGGGGGTGACGGGCAAAGAGAGAGAGAGAGATAAGTGGTGCTGGTTGTTTTTATAAAATTTGTAAGTGGACCCAGATTATTGGGATTGCCATATTTTAAAATCAACGGCAGGGAACAGTCCTTCATTGACGGGGCATTAGTAGGGGTGGACTAGATTATCTAATAGGTCTTGTCCAACTATCACTTCTGTGGTCCTGCTGGTGTGGTCCTGCTGGAGCACCTCAAGACATGATGGTTGCTGGTTTAGAGTGTGAAGAATTGTTTTGCATTGGCTAAACTAAACATTCAAGGGGTTGTGTAGCTCACTGCTCCTGGAAATGTAATATTTTTGGTACTATTTGTGTCTGTTTTAACAACAAAGGGGTTAGTTTGACATAGCCTCCAGCAATCACACGCTGATGCATGTATGCAGTGTACTCAAGGGTTTGTAAATGGATCTTTCATCAGCAGGACACTACAGTATTTTTCTAAGCTAGAGTTCCATTAGCTCTGGCTGTTCTGAATAACTCTGGGCCAGAAACTCTGAAAGAGAAAACAAAAGCTAAGATAAATAGTCTCCTTCAACAATTCTTTCCACACCTCCTTATTCCACCTTCCGCTTTCTTTATACTTTGTGACACCCATAGAGGCACTAGCAACTGGGACTGTGCAAAATATTTGCATCACATTTAAAATCTATTTGAATTAAGCCTTCGGTTCAAGATTCAGTAAATGTGTTAATCTCGGGCCTGATTTACAAAGTAGCTGGAGCTGGACTGAGGCTGTTCACTCACGCACCTAAGCTAGACATTTAGAAATGTGTTCAGGGCAGAATGGAACCCAGGTTCCATGAAGAATCTCCAGCATGATTAGGTTTTATTGATTCTAAAGAAGGGCAAGAAAAGAGACAGCTTGACATTGGTTTGCTGCACTAGCTGATGGCTTTGCTTTGCCGTCAGAATGAATGCTATTCATAGCCGTTATCTCTTGACTGAGATTAACGGTTTGCTATTGAACTGGTATTTTATCCCGTCTCGGGGAATGTTGATTCTTTTGGGTCCCATTAACTGTATTTTGCCATTTCTTTCTGCGCAACGTCTCTGGACGCTCTGTTGGGTAGTGTGGCAGGGCTGGGGTAAAAACACCAGGATTGCCCTGCCACTTCAGGCTAAAGCCTGCTTGCAAGAGGCAAGGCTAAGGGCAGAGGCTAGTACAGCCCAGCTGGGAGCCCTAACGAGGGCTACCCGGCAGTACCTAGCTGGAGCAAGTGGCTACAGCTGGGGCTGGGAGCTGTGAGGGCTTGAAAAGCCTCAAGTTCCAGTTAGTGAGGAGGCAGGCTACGAAGGAGGCAGGGAGGTGCTCTGTCTCCAAACCGGAGGGCCAGAGAGCCTCAAGGGCCAAAGGCTGGGAGCCAGGGGGGTGAAGGTAACCAAGGTGGGGGTCTTGGGGAGCACTTTCTGGATGTGATAAAGCTGCACTGTAAATAAAGGACACTGGAAAACCACCAGAAAAGGTGTGGACAGCAACTTTGTTGGGGGGACCAGGCCGTGAGACACCGGAGGACACAAGGCGCAGGAGGGGACCCTGTGACAGGTAGCAAGAGTAGTTCTTCATCCTATCAACTTGAGTGGGAACTCACGAAGGAAGTTGGGCCAGTGCTCAGTGAAACAAAAAGGTCAGAGAATCATTCAAATTAGGGATGTAAAAACACCTAGGTGATTGAGGCACCCCAGCAGGAGTGGAGAGTGGTTCCCAGAGCTGTGTTTTCTCCAATCTAGTTTTCAGTGTCTGGATCAGTTGGAATATTTAGTGCTTTGTTTGTTATAGGATATTATATTGGATCCCATTTTTCTTTTTTTGCAAAAGTGCAAAAGTTTTGCGTATGGCAGGGCTTTTAAATATCCTCAACTCTTCTCCCATAGTTCTTAGCCTCTGTTATCTCAGTCCCACTGCTTCTGTAGGTAGCCTGTTATAGGTTTAACACTGCTCCTCTGCTCCCCTTTGATGTAAGTAGGAGCTGCACAGGAATGTCCAAGGGCAGAATACAGTCTATCAAGTTTTCCTACTGTCCTTTGATTTTCCTTGCTGCAGCTTGCCCTCCATGTACGAGTCTCTGCACACTGTCTGTTGTAGTACAGTCCAGCAATGTCTCAGTGAATCTGCATGGGAAAAAAAAATCTTTTCCTGTCACCACAATGCATAGAAATGTTTGCGTTCTCCACTCATTGATGGGTAATATTATTCATTTCTACACTGAATGCTTTTGGGTTTAATTACATACCACATCCCTGGCATTAACTTTGCACATTGTAATGCACATTACATCACATTAAAAACAATATTTGTTTTAAACACAAGGCATGGGGTGCTGAGTAGCTTTTGACACCAAGAGATCCAGATAGATTTCAGCTGATTGCTAGCTGTCTTTATTGTCTGAAAAATTCCAAATTCCATTCTTAGCTGTATGTGGACCCAGGTTGTATTCTTCACAATTTGCTAACAGCTTGTACAAAAATGGGTAACTGCTTTTATTTTTGTCAGCTGTGACATCACATACTCATTGGCAATGAAGTGTAGTTGAAGATTTCCTTCATGGGAATTAATTTGGATAGTGCATCATTATTTAGTTTCTTTGTAGAGTCATGTAGACAAAGTCAAACAACCAGGATTTGTTAGGGTAAATATTTTCAGTGGATGCATACAACACTTTCAGCTGTTCCAAATATTTGTTGTTGCTGTTTGTCCATTGTGCTTTGGGTGATCAGTTTCATGTTCTGCCAAAGTAGGATTTTAAAAATCCGCTTCAAAAGTTTTATCTCTGTTTTGATTTTGAGATACACAGAGCACTAAATTTCGGGGGAAGGGGGGGGGAAGTGTCACATTTATTTATGTTTTAACTCAACTTCTGTTTGCCAGACTGACATCTCACCCCGGAAGTCATGAGCAGGAAACATTAAAAGATCTTCAGTTTCTGCCTTAGTACAATGTCTGTGGTAATAGAGCCCCATGCCTGCTCAGGGCCATGGGCATTACCAAATATACATAATGATCCTGCTGGGCCCTGAGAAGTACTGGAGCTTCAGCTGCTGCAAGAGAGGTGGTATGGCTTAGTGGATAGAGCACAGGCCTGAGAGTCAGCAGACCTGCGTTCTATTACTGACTCTGCTACTAATCTGCTGGGTGATTTTGGGCAACTTACTTCCCTCTTTGAGTCTCAGTTTTCCCATCTGAAAAATGGGGATAATGAAACTGACCTCCTTTGTGAAGGGCTTTGAGATCTGTGAATTAGGTATCATTGTTATTTACCCTGGGCAACAGATTTGTGATGGCAGCTGGTGAGTTTTTTTTCAGGATTTGGTCAGGTGGGATATTGGGTGGCTGTTAATTGTGAGCAAATTGCCTAGGCAGCTTGTGGAATCTCCATCATTGGAGATTTATAAGAACAGGTTGGACAAACACCTGTCAGGGATGCTCTAGATAATACTTAGTCCTGCCAGGAATGCAGGGGACTGGACTAGACGACCTCTCAAGATCCCTTCCAGTCCTATGATTCCAGTTCAGCCACACCCTGAAATGCACCACACCATCTAATTTGAATGTAATAACCCCTCCCTGGGGGAGGGGCAGGTTCACTAGAAACTTGGCCCAGGATTGCTGTGAAGGTTTGCAGTCCTGGGGCCTTCTACACAGAGCCCAGTACTGGGGACACGTGAAAAGCGCTGTCGCATGTGGCACCCCATGCTCCTGGCACCCCTTTAGCGGCCATAGCTGTTAGGCATGAACCCAGTTTTCTTTTATATAAATAGGGCAGTTCTGGGAGGGTAAAGGAGTGGCAGGAGCCCTAAGAAGGCCTTGATGCATTTATGAATGGGATTATATAACTGTGATTATATATTTATGAATGGGATTATATATTGACTGTGATAGCAAGGGACTAGACTTGATGAGCCAGGACATCCTATGTGCAGTGATGTAGGGTTGAGCGTTAAACATGGTTGCTAAGGGGTAGCAAGAAAATTGAGGAGACTGGAAACTTCCCCACAGCTCTGCCTGTGAGTAGCTTGTTATTTAATCCACAACTGCATCAGGAGCCGTCTGTGCATAGAATAGCTAGACGTTTCGCAGTAGGATGCTAGCATGATTTTTTTTTATTATTCCTTCATCATAAGCCAAATAGTGTTTGAGCCTCTCACCAGCCCCTCGGTGTGACTCGCTCACCAGTGCTAGATTGAAATACCGGTTGTATAAATTGACTTTTCTTTGACAAACAGCACTTTAAGGGGGGGGGGGAGGGAAGCGATCGCACAAAACTGCAAAAGAATTAATGAAATACCCAACTCGGAAAAGAAGAAAAGCGCTAAGCTTGTTCTGGAGCCCACTCCCCCCGGGCTGTCTCCTCCCTGTTTAAAATGGATTGAAAAGCATTATGTTGAGATCCATGACTGTGATTAGAATATGCAGAAAATATACAAAGTATTTTAAATGAATTCTTTTTATGTAGGTGCTACGGCCAGAATTGAATCTTCTTTGCACTCACTTTCATACTAAATCCTCCTCCTTCAGGGGTTAACGGTGCTTGTGTTTTGTGTTTTAGAACAGCATATTACACAGACTACAGGCAGGTGTACAGCATGGAATACCAGACTGTGTACAAGTGCTGCCCAGGATGGTCCCAGCTTGGGGGGGATGCTGGATGCCTTTACTGTAAGTACCACTGTGCATTGATGAAGTTTTCTTTTCATTCCAGTTGTCTTTGCATGTTTATTTCACGGTCTGTATACTGCGGCAGACGCTGTAAACCCCTGCCTTAGAAGAATACTTTCTTTCGGTGGGAAGGAAAGTTTTTCTCTGGACTCCTGTAAAGTGGTGTGAGCCACTTTCTGTTTTGTATAGAACTTCCTCATTCTAACACACGAAGATATTCTCTTGGATCTCACACTGATCTAGTCAAGAAATAAATTTCACTAGTGAGGGAGTATCACGTATATTCCTCATGATTATATTATTAATTTCATGCTCAGTAACTGAATAAAATCATCAGCTTCTTTTTTAATTAGCATTGGGAGATGCATTTCCTACCAACGTCATTAAAATTTAGCTTTCATTAGAGGCAACAGGCAGGCGAACTAACAAAGGGTGTGCGTTCTTGGTTGTTTTGGTATCAAAAGAATGAAAGCCAACAGTTTTCATATCCATTTTTAAAATGATGTTGATTGTAATTGACCTGGGGCATTGGAAAATGTCTCCTACAGCTAGTCTTCTTTTGTTCTCCAGAAGGGCTTGCAGGTACCTTATCTTGCAGTGAGGGTGAAAGAGTAAGATATGTCTAGAAAGCCAGTTCCTATTTTTCTGATTTAAAGGATGATAATGTAGTAGACTAAGCCGACTGTAGCAAAGGAAACTTGGTGGGTCCTTAATAACCCAGTAGCAGCAGGCAGATAACACTCTCAGCTGAACTCAGAAAAGTGACTACTGTAATGAATTTCCTATAGAGAAAGTGAATAATTCTATCTGGGAAGGGAGCAAGAGGAAGGGAAAGAAAGGAAGGGAAAGAGCTTCCTAGAGAAACCTCTTAACTTGTCATCCCACCTATATGTACTGAAAGTCAAAGATATAGGAATACTCTCTAACTGCACTGGACTGTTTGTAGAAGAATTGATTCAGGGGATAATAAGCAGAGGGCATAGATGAAGCTGAACTCTCATAAAGAATGAAGTATTTCTGGGCCTTCTGAGAACAAAGGCATTGGGTTCTTTAAATATTCATCATGTGCCTGTTGCTGACATGATAGGAGAACAAATACCATTTACTTTCTTATTATGCATAAGTCAATAGACTCTGTTGTTCCCTTTTAAGTTTTGTTTGTTTGGGTATTTTTGCTTATGATTCCCGGGAGGAACAAAGCGGGAAGTTTTTGCTTTGTGCCTGCAATGGAGGTTGAAAAGCAGACTTCAAAGTCAATGATGTTCTCTTGCTTCCGTTCACTAGCCTTGAGATCAGGGCCGGCTCCAGGCACCAGCCCACCAATCACGGGCTTGGGGCAGGGCCTTCTAAGGGGCGGTAATCTCGAGGCACGTGGGTTTTTTTGTTTTTACTCCGGTGGGGTGGCGCTGGGTTTTTTGTTTGTTTTTTTGTGCTGGAGTCGGCAAAAAAGTTAGAGCTGGCCTTGCTTGAGATCTCAAAGTGGGGGCAAAAGTGATTCATGTAACAAGTTAAAATAATATTTTAGTGGGAAGGGGGGTAAATGTGAAAAAATAGGAGGCTTGTGGCTGCAACACGCTTTGCCTTACCATCCTGCTGTCTTGGTTAACTGCATTTCCACTCCTGCTTCTCTGCTTTGGCTCTTTAAGTTCCCGACTCCCTATAACTCCAGCAATTCCACTGCTGGCTGCCCCTGTGTTTGGCTAACCCTGAGCACTTAGAGTATCTTAGGATAATATTCCCTGTCACAGGCAGCTTGTGTATTTGATCTCCTTTTTAACAGCTCCCAGGGTCAGTTCGGCTAGTCTTGGATGTCTCTGCAGGTGGAGTCAATACTGACAGGAACTCCGGCTGAGCCCTGACTGAAGGAAAACGAGGCTGTTGCTAGTCCAGAAAAAAAAAAAAGAGGCAAATTGTTCCCAGAAATGGAGGTGAGGGATGAACTTTGATTTGTGGGTGGCAAGGAGAACAAGGACCTGTATGATGCTGTTAGAAAAGGAAGGCTTTTGGGAGGGTCATTGCTGACCCCAAACCCCTTCAGCAGAAATTCTGGCAGAATTGGAGAATCTAGAATGCAAAACGGGCGGCTTGATAATGTGGAGCAGTTGTTTAGTTTGGGGCAGAAAGGTTTCAGTTTCCAAAGTCAAAGGTTTTTTTCACTGATCACATCTGGCTGGGCTCACATGGAAATGTGCCCGGGGTTTCCAAGTGCCTTTCTGGAACTTACATTCAACCTTCTTTATTTTTTATCTTCAATTTCTTTTGAGC
The DNA here is from genome assembly GCA_032164245.1 of Sternotherus odoratus. Classification (NCBI taxonomy): domain Eukaryota; kingdom Metazoa; phylum Chordata; order Testudines; family Kinosternidae; genus Sternotherus; species Sternotherus odoratus. The sequence goes on from JAVMKO010000018.1 coordinate 2,788,575, forward strand.
TTGAAACCCTGATTATACCCCTAGCCAAGTAAAAATGTTGATGTTCCATACTCAATATGCCAATAGCATATTTCTATCTTGTGAGGCTTTGTAGTGCTATTTAATTATATGAGACATGTTGAGGTCCTAATAGTACTTCGAGAGAGCTGTGCTTTAACCATTTTGGGAGACAGCTGTGTTGTAACCATGACTGAATTAGACAAGGACTGTAGACTAGGTTTTTGGCCCCAGTTATAACATGGCTTGGTCCCGTCTGCACTGTCTGGTCAAACGTCGTTAGAACCTGATGCAGCAACAACAGAGCACTTAACTCTGGTGGCTAATGTTGGCACACCACTGCCAACCACAATAGGAGAGAGTTGTTGTTTAACAGATCAGAGAGTTGTTGTTGATCCTAAATGTTCTATCTACCCACCATTCAACACTGCTCTGTGGGATGGCAAGCGACTTGTATCCAGGCTTTCTGCTTCAATATAATGTGTGTGTTCTTTCATATATCAAAATATTCTCTCCTGAGGGGGCCCTGTAGCATCTCCAGCTTTTTGGCTTGCATGGGTATAATTACTTTTCTGCCCAGTCCCCCAGTTCTCTAGTGTGAACTTGTGTTTTTTTGGTTCTTGTCTAGACTTTTGTGACTCCTTTAATCAGAAGGGGAGGGGTAAGGATGGAGAGAGGGAATGAGTCAAATAAACTGTATTAACGAAGAACTACTTTGACAGAGAAGTGTACCCAGTAATCTGTGAATTCTGCAAGATTTGCTATGGAAACTACCTCATGTAGCAAGGAAGACTCAGGGCCTGGTTCTCGGCAGGTGTCAATTGGTGTAGTTCTGTTGAAGTAATGGAGCTATGCCAGATTATTCTAGTTGAGTGTCTGCCCTCAGAGATGTAGTAGATATTGTTCCTGCTCCATGCAGGCACGTGGGCAAGGCCATAGGTGGTGAAGATATAATTAGAACTGTTGGAGACTGTAAGGCAGTATCAAGTCAGCAAGAACATCTTTTTCAGTCTTCTGATTTGAGTTTTCATTTCTTCACCGCAATATGCTCGTTCCTCAGGCATTTCAAAGCTCCTTTACAAATCTCTTTGCGGACTCCTGCTCTTCTTGCTTTTGTGAGGCTAACCCCTCCGTCTGTCTAAAAGCAGAAGCCCATGATGCACTGTTAGGGTAATTTTACACTCCCTGTGTTCTTATACTTGTGCCCATAGCTCAGCCATGCCTGTGGCTTCTCTTTCATAGTCATGAAGTCGTATAAGATGTTTTATAGGATATGCTAAATAATATTATGGGAGACCAAGGCCCCGGTACCTGCCTGGTTATTAACCCAACCCTGAAGACTGTGCTTCTCTGAGACTGAGAGCTGTATTACCTGCCTGGCAGGAGAGTGCTTTACCTAGGCAACTGATACCACACTCTGCCTTTTCCTTGTTCAGCATCCTTACATTTGGCTGGAAACACTGAAGGATTATTCCAGCCTCCAAAACTTGCTTGTCCAAGTATTTAGAGGTGTGAGAATGGCCTATGCAGTGCCATTAGACTGGGGCCTGTTTAATGACCCACAGAGTTCAGCATCTCTGTTGGGAATGAATAATTAGGAACTGGATGGTAAGTTTCATAGAAACACCCTGTAAAATGTCACTTAAGGAAGAGCGCTAAAGAATTAATGCGCCACAGAGATTTGAAAATTTCTTGAGGAATATTTGATATCCCTGCTATTCCCCTCCTCCTGTGCCATTTGCAGTTGTATCTGCTGGGCTTATAACATTCCCTGTGTAGTTGCTCAGTTCCCTTGTGGATTACCTGCCTTTTCTCCTCCCTTCTCCTTACAGTGGAAAACAAGTGTTTAAAAAAAATATGAGATTTTTAACATTTGAATTGGATTATTTTACTTAAATCCATTTTTCTTTTTTAAAATAAATCTACTTAAAATTAAAATTGAAATTATGAGAAGGCCTAAACTACTTATAATTAAAATACATTTAGATAAAATAAAAAAGTAAATAAATAAAAATTAAGGTGTACATGTTTGCTGCAGAAGTTTTTTAGAAGTCAAACCTCTGAACTGGTGGAAGTCACTGGCTAAGCACCTGGAACCAGAGTGTGTTGAATTCCTTTTACCAGCTTTTGACACCACTAGCCTGGTGCGCAGAGAATTTTTTCATTTCAGTTTATTATGTTAGTTCAGTTGAATGACTAGTTCAGTCAAAGTTAAGAAACCAGCAAGAGGTGAGAAGCAATCGTGTTTTCCTCTTCCAATCTATGAGTAAAAGTAGGTGAGAGAGAATGAGATCTACTAGTTCTAAAGTCTTGAAGGACATGGTCACCAGAAACAATCAGCTCAGTTTACTAACCACAGATGATACTTCTTTTGTTTAATAAATCAGCTTTAAATGCAGAATAACTCAATAAGCTTATTTTTTTCTTGGGTCTAGCACATTTTTCTAAAAATGTTTTATTTAACTAATATGCTAGTTTTACAATGTTGTGTTTATACATTTGAATTGGATGCCAATTTATACCCAAATAGAACTTGATACAAAAATTACAAGTAAAAAATGATCATTGTATAATAAGTGCATTATTCACCATTTTCTAATATAATGAAATATGTAAACAATAATCTGAATAAATGTGTGTTAAGCTATGTAATTGTTTAAATATCTAGAGATGTATTGTGTTCTTATGGTTGGGAACACATACCAAATTTTGTGCAAAGGGCTATATTTATTTGCAAATGAACATAGTTTCTAATCAATGAGACTCAATTTAAAATATCTTTCTTTAGGAAAATAACTAAAAAGTACAATTGCAAAATTGATATGAAAAATAATTATTTAAATTGAGGTTTCCTGCTTGATGATTAAAATGTGATTTAAATCACTTTGACTTAAGTCAACCCATGCTGCTTCACTGCAGCTCTGTTACCATGTCATTCCTTATTGCATTTTCACCCACCTTTGTCCTGGGCCATTCATCCACACAGCCCAGCTTAGAGAGGAAAAAGGTCAGAAGTCACGACAGCCTTTTTCACTCATGGCCTGGTATCAGATTCCTTTCCTTAATGGTAACTGATAAGATTGACTTTTGAGCTAAAACTATTAGTTTCAGATGACATCTGAGATGTCACATAAATCCCACTTGGGTTGAATAATGTAGTTAAGGTCCTTGCTGTGCAGTACAAGGCCAGTGTGTCTGCGTAGCCTCATGATGTCTCCTGTTAGCTCCAGGATGCTGGAAAGTTGGGTCCCATCAAGTCTTTACAATTGGCAGCTCTTAACCTGAATAGAATTATTGGAGGTCAGTAACAGACGCTGTGTCTGAGCACCCTCCTTCCATTTCAGTGAATAAAACTTCAGGATGGAGAGGAATTGAGCATGGCGAAAAGGAGGGAGAATGAAGAGGAACAGGAAGAAAGTTTGAGTGGGAGATTCAGCAGGTTATGACTTTTTGATGGGTACAAGCCAGTCTCATTAACAGCACAAGAAATGCTGGCACTGACTCTCGCTTGTCTTCCAGGTTCTGAGGCACAGGCTTGATTGTGACTAAGGAGAGAGAATAAAATGTTCAGTCTGGTGTGTGGGGTAGTGGTGGTTATCAGAGACTAAAGGGGGTTGAAAGAGCACTTTGAGCATCCCCAAGGGGTGCATAGAAACCAGCCAAACTCTAATCACCTTATTAAGAGGGAAGCTTTTATTACTCACAAATGGCCTATTAAAGACTCCAAAGTGCGTTACCCTGCGCTGAACTACATATCTCACTGCCAGCTCTGTTTAGCTTTAGCATATCATCTAGTGAGCAGTTAAACAGCACTCAGCAGGGCCTGCTCTGGCAGCCACGCTCAGCTGTGGGTTTCTATTCTGCAAATATGTCAAAACTCTGCTTGGTGCATAACCATGGGTTTCACAGCACTCAGAAAAAAATCTTGTACCAAGTCTTCATGAGGGAAGGCTCTATTATTTCATGAAGTGGGTTGGTTTGGTCCACAGCAAATATGTTCATATAACAACTTAATTTCCTTAATAGGTTGACTTTCCTGTGTACATTGCCCCTTGGCTCCTGGAAGCTTATTGTTTTGTCAGTTCAGAGAGCTAAATGGTATTTCTGTTCCTAGAATCATGGAAGATTAGGGTTGGATAAGACCTCAAGAGGTTATCTGGTCCAACCCTCTGCTCAAAGCAGGACCAACCCCAACTAAATCATCCCAGCCAGGGTGTTGTCAAGCCTGACCTTAAAAACCTCTAAGGATGGAGCTTCCACCACCTCCCTAAGTAACCCATTCCAGTGCTTCACCACCCTCCTAGGGAAATAGTTTTTCCTAATAGCCAACCTGGACCTCCCCCACTGCAACTTTGTTTTCCCTGGTGTTACAATAACATGCTTTCTTTCTAGTTTCTGCCCTCCTGAAGTAGGAAGAGCTGGACTGGCTCCTATCAGATAGGGAAGGGTTAAGTATTCACTTAGACTTTAAAGTTCACGCCTAAATATAAATAACATTGCCAAGGAAGGAGACAGAGAATAGTGATTTTCCCCTCCCCACCCACCTCCAGAGTCCAATATAACCCTGGTAAAAGCAAGTGGTTTTATTTCTATATGGTAGCTGTTGTCCATTTCATAGTGAATACAATATGAAACTTGTATACCACCTTTTCTGAAAGATTCCAGTTAATCCTTGTAGTCTATACACAACAATCATTTCATCCATTAAATAACAGCCATGCCTGGGATGAAATGTAGGAATTGTGTAACAGTAAAGAGCTGCATTGTGTAACAGTGGAATACCATATGTTGCATCTTCTGTCTGAGGATCTCTTTAAAAGCGTTAGTGAATTAAGACTTTCGGGTCCCTTTTCCCCCTTATGGAATAGGATATTATTATTATTTTTACTTTACAGTTGGGGAAAAGGAGGAGCGGTGAAGGTACTTGTCCAAGCCTCCGAGGAAGTCTGGGGCTTGGTCAGGGGTAGAACACATATCTCCTGTTTTCTAGTCTCGCATTTCTACAACTATTTTCAGTATCCCCTAGAACAGGGGTGGGGAACCTTTTTTTCTGCCAAGAGCCATTTTGACATTTATAATGTCATTTGTGGGCCGCTCCCCCCCAGACCACTCCCCCCCCCGAAGCCCAGGCTGGCAACGGGAGCTGAGACCCCAGCTGGCAAGGGGCCAGCGGGGGAAACCCCAAAGCAGTGGCAGGCGGAGTGCTTAGCCTTGCACTGCTTTGGGGTTTCCCCCACTGGCCCCTTGTCAGCCAGGGTCCTGCCGCCTGCCTGACCCGCCAAGCCCAGCCTCCCCCTCCCCCCCACCAAACCTCCTTCCCTCCCACGCCTCGCCTGGGCCCTGACCCGCCCAGCCCGGTCTCTCCCCTCCCCCTTGACCGTCGGCTCCCCGCGGCTCCTCGTTTTGCCGCGCGGCCACCATCAGCCGGGCGATGCTTCCCGGCCCCTGCGCGGAGCCGCACCCGGCCGGCGGCGGCGGCCCGCACAGCGCTTCCCGGCCCCTTCGCTGAGCTGTCCCTGGCCGGCGGCCGTGGGCTGGACAAAATGATTTGGCAGGCCGTATAAGGCCCGCGGGCTGGAGGTTCCCCACCCCTGCCCTAGAACCATGTGATGCCCATGCTTGTACTGACTTGGAGGGAACAGCATCACTTACTGGACTGTCAGTACCACTCCATGTAGCAGCGGATGCACAGCCAAACACAGAGTCAACCTGACTCTATCTAGCTTATGAGATTTCACAGGAGCATAGAATGAAACCCGAAGAGCCTTAACGTTCCATCAGGCCTGAAGGTTATTTCCTATCTGCAGGGAGAATTCCATTGAATAATATTGACACCCTCTAAAAAAAGATGCTCTCTTCCTGTAGGACTAGAGTACTAGTGATACTAAAGATGCAGCATGGAATATATCTGTGATAGGAAGTCCCAAGGAAAATATCTATAGATACATGGTGAGTTGTCTTTATACTTGGGGGTGGGAGGAGACTGGTGCATTTGGAAGGAATATATAAAAACTGACATTTGTAAGGGGAGCCACCAGAACTTGATTTTTATGAGTGGGTTTCTGAGCTTCTCCACAGGTAAAAGTAGGGGTTTGCAATGATACGCAAGGTTACAAAGTCATAAAAAGTGACTTAAACATTAGGTAGGAAGATAGATGGATTTCTGAGGCAGCATTTCATCACAGTCTCATTAGTCTGGGTATAGGAGTGTTTTAACTTCAATGCTACCTTTGTATTATTAAGCAGTCTTTTGGGGAGAAAATAAAAAGTGGTCAAATACTTAAACTCTAAAACAAGAACTAGCACCCAGGTTAAGTATTTCAGCTATAATGTCTCTAAGGTCTAAGGTGGGGGTTCAGACATGGGTCAGAATGGGATTTAAATCAAGGTAAAGATATAGTTCAGCCCTGCCCATCCTGATCTACTCAGCTCCATGACAAGGGAATGTTTGCTTCTCACTGTTAACTGCCTGAACCCTGTGAACCTGAAGCAGGTACAGAGATGGGACAAATTGTGACATGTATAGTTCTGTGAAAGGTAACTAAATAACAACACTGTGTCTTTAAGAAAAATTGGAATTCTACTGGGCTCAGTTGACCAGTTGATGGTCGTTTTAGAGAGAGTCTCCAGAAACACAAAGATATAGCCTTTGAAAGACAGGGGAACTGCAGTTATTATTGTAGACCCCTGCAACATAGAGTTAAAGATGTGACATTCCGAGCACATCTCCAAAAAACCCAACCAGCACAACAAAACTAAATTATTCCTCTCCTAATCTTCTTTGCTGGGTTGAATTATCTGGGTGGGTCATCTCCCCCTCTTCCATAGATTCGGCCTTTAGTCATTGTGATGGAGAGGTCAGGCTGTCCTGATTTTTGTTGTGAGTTGTTTGTGCTTTCACTTATTTTGAGATTGCACACCAACCTCAATTTAAGGATGGACCCAGGTGTGTGTCTTTCCTGTGTAACAAAAATGGGTGAAAATGGGCGAAAATGGCAATTTCCCTGTGATACTACTCCAGCAACCTGATAATCTACTCTCAGGAGTTTTTTCTTGATATTCAGCATGTATTTCCTTTTATTCACTTATATAATAACCCTTTGAGAAGAAAACTGAATCCATAGGGAACTACCGTAGTAGGAGAAGAGAAAAAATACAAGCAGTTAACATAGATGAAGTTATTTCTTTGTGTCAGGTGGACCAAGTGCATGTGTGTAGATGGTGAAACCAGAGGAATTCACACAGTGGAGGAAAAGCATGATAAAGGACAATGTCAGGACCTAGCATAGAGTGGGAATTTAGGAAGCCAATTGTGTTTCGGTAGGAAAATCAGAGTCAATATTTAATGCATGTAGCTATCAGTGGTAAAAAGAGAATAGCAGGAAACTTAGTAATGGGGAAATTAGTTCTCCATATTATAGTGGATCATAATTGACTGCAGTCTGATAAAACACTATGATAAGAGAATTATAATCAAAAGTGACAAAGAGAATGTAATTTGAAGGATTGGCCACTGTGTGTCCCTAATATAGCCTCACTAAGCCATTACCCTAATCCTATGACACCTCCAGTTTATGGTTGATGTGTAAGACAGCAGAGAACAAGCCTCCCCTGCGTGGTGATGATGCATTTTAGATGTATGCTGACTTTTTAGTGAGAAGTGTGGTAAGCAGATCAAATGTGTGGGTAGTCTGTCAAGTTGCCAGGCTCCACTTTTGAGCTGGTTGCGTATCAGTGGTGTTGCAGCGATATAGTTTGTGTAATGCTCTAGGGTCCTTTGGGAAAATGTGGAGATGATGATGTAGGTGCAGGATCAGCATTGTGCTTGGTACTATAATTTGGGTAGAGGAAGAGGTGGTGCCTCCTCCCCGGATCTAACAGTTTCAAGACTCAATTATACAAGATTCGTAGGCCCTGATTTTTAAATATTTAGACATTGCTTTTCTCAGCGCTCATTGATTCCTAGGTTATAAAGGCAGAAGAGGCCACTGTGATCATGTGGTCTGACCTCTGCCTGAGATCTCCCTGAATTCCTGTTTGAACTAGAGCACATCTTTTAGAAAAACATCCAAACTTGATAATCAGTTAATCTTATGCTCCTAAGTGCCTAAGTCACTTTTGTAAATGGGACTTAACAGATGAAGTCACTAGGGCCTTGCAAAGCTGACCAGAGGGAAGCCTAAATACTCTCAGAACCTGGGGTCTTAGGTCAGATTTTTAAAGGTATTTAGATACCTAGTGGGATTTTCAGACGTGCCTATTGAAATTGAGGCGTTTTAGACATCTACTTCTGAAAACCCCACTAAACACCTAAATACCTTTAAAAATCTGGCCCTTAGTGTCTTAAGTTACAATTTACTTTAATGAGAGTGGAATATGTGCTCAGAATCCAGCCCCTAATTATACAGAAAATACAGACAGATCTATCTATTTTAGGGTTTTCTCAGACAAATATCATTCAGACACTTAATACACTGGTTGACCAGCGAAGGGTCAGTCCTAGACTGGGAGCAGATGTATTTTGTTGGTTGATTAGTGTTGAAAAGTATATTTTTAAGAAGGGATGTATGCAGAGCGGCTGGCTGACCCCAGCACTCCTGCTGCTGCTTCCACCGGTGGAGCTGTACTGGTCTTACAGACGTGCCCGGAGGTTTTAAGGAAAAACATCTCATTGTGGACACAGCCAGTATCCCCTGGGCCTTAGAAATCTCCAGCTGGTTACATTTTACATACCTGAGTGAGTTATAAAGTCTAATCCTGTGGGTCTCTGTGGGAGACGATGCCAACAAGTCAGAGTGATAATAAGAGTTAACAATCGGGTAACTGTGATTTCAAGAGATGTTTGCTCCCAAAGTTTCCATGAAGCACAGTTTAGTTAGGAACAATTCTCTCTTTTCTGGTATAGTGTCTCACCCCCCCCCCTCCCACCACCACCACCACTAAGGACATGTGCATGAAAACAGGCTCTTTGTTCCTTGGGATTTCATCCAATCCTGCTGCTTAATCCCCACCTGAAATCCTCATTTTTTTCTTTTTTTTTTTTTTTTTGAACATCACAGGCAATTGCTGTGGTGAACATTATGGCGTCACAAAGAATGGATTGTGATTTGGTTGAGCAGTAAGCAACAGGAACCATTGACCTTTAATGTATGTATGTATTTACAATAAATATTTTTTGTTGTATAATAAAAATAAAAATCCTGAAACCTAGGGCAGAAATGCCTCTGAATTTTCAATGATGTCTCAGCTGCTGTATATCAGTCACCATGTTAATTAACATTATTTCTGTTCTAGTACATTGCTTCTCTAGGATGTAAATTAAAGAATTGGCCGTGTTCCTTAGATTCCTTGATTTTTTTTCAAGTCAAGCTGCCAAAAAAAAAAAAAAAAAAAAAAGGTAAACAGGGTCTGTTTTCTCTCCCTGCCCCCACTCCCACCACACACCCCTACTTTCCATTCCCTATGTTTAACATTGCAGCCTGGACACAGAGTTTTAGCATGTCAATTTCATGTGCTCCATTCAGGTGCTTATCTGACACTGGCCTCTCTCTTCTTTCCCCTTCCCACTCCTTCTCTGTTGCAGAAATATGTCTTCACCACAGGCTGGAGTTTTTGTTCTTTCCTTTTACTCTTTGGTTGTGGGCTCACATAAAAAATGCTTTGATCTCCTTTACACCATTGATTGATTCTCAAAAGCTCCGATGTCAGAGCTGCTAGTTACCATTTTGCCAACAAGTTAAAAGGCTCTGTGAACTGCTCTACAGAGTCCCATTGCACATCCCCGTCTCTTGACCTAGATCTGCTTTGCCAGAAGAGATGTGCCTTTCGTGTTGCTCCAGGTGACATAATTACATTTCTTCCCAGCATCAGGCCCTGTCACAGTCCAGATTTATCTCTCTCCAGTCCAACTTCAAGAAGCAGCGTATTGCAGTGAACTCAAGTGAGCTGACAATAAGCGTTGTGCAATTTAAGAAAGTTTTTAATGTTCTGAATGTTTTATTTTGAGTGTGTTTGGGGGAGTGATGGCACAAGTTAATGAGAATAAGGCCACATTGTGTAACATTCACTGTGTTCATCCCATATGATGGACACAGGCATTTGGGGGAGGAATGGGGCGAGGAGGGAAAGGAAGATGACCTATAGTGCCCAAGCAAACACTCCTCTCTGATGACATGTCATATTGTTACCATGCAGGTCACATTCCTATCTGTGCAATTATTAGCAGTGCTGTGAGCTAGAGAGGAGGTATTGTTCCACATCTGGCATGTTGATACCTGTGTGGGTTTGGTTTCCTGTGCCCTAGTGGTGCACAATGCTGTCTTAAGATGAGTGTGTCTTGAAAGGCAAATTTTCAAAAGGTTTCTGAAATTGCACTGACAGTACAGTATTTTCATCCATTTGTGTGTGCAAAGCCTCTTGCTGGCATGTGCAAAACAAGTATTTGTGCACTTAACGGTGCATTTTCCATGCGCAAATACTTTATTTTTTGTACTGTATATGCAAATGATTGTCTCTGCAAGAATTATGGGGACATTCTTGGAGCATCCCTGTGAACTATAATAATATGGCACAAATGGATGTGAATTATAGAGTCATTCGCCTTGCTATTTTAATAGTGAATACTGTTAGTTTGGGTCACAGGGGTGGGGGGACTGGATATTGCTGTGTTGCCAGGAGGGAGTAGTGTACAGTGTACTGCTTTGATCTGTCCTAGTAATTTGAATCTTGGGAGTGAATGTGTGAAGAATAGGACCTCCCAGGAATTGCTCATCAGAATCCTTGAAACTAGATAATAACTAGAGAGGTTCCTAATTCAGCAAGCTGAATCGGAGAAGCAGTGGGTGAGAGGGATGGGAATAGGATTTATTCCACCTACAGTTATCGGGTGATTATTGCTCATCAGTTGAACCCAGGTGTTGGGATATTTACCTGTGTTTGAACCATCCACTTTTATGTGCCTGGGCACTGGCAGTGAAGAGGGGCAGTGCACCAACTCAGTCTCAGGGCTTGAATGGGCGTTAGTGCTTGTCTGCTGCGGAGTTCTTCCATGTGCTGGTGCCCATTGCTGAGCCCAGTACATCATGCCAGCAGGTGTCACCATCATCCCTTCAGATCCTTGCAAACATAGTTAAATAGCTGAAGACGATCCGTTACCACAGTGTATGAAGCCATGCTGGAGATGTATTTAATTCTCCTACATTTTCCTTCATGGTGAATCATAAATACAGAGCTGGCAGTTCTGCAAACTTAGAGGAGAAGGAATTGCCTCTCGGCAGATTTTCAAATTGCATTGAGGAGCACAGATGACGTTAGCAGATGCTAATGTTAGTATTAATGTAGTGGAGAGAATCACAGACACTTTACAAGGAGTGGCCATAAACATACAAGAAACTTCCCGGTCAGCATGAAATTTCTCAGGGACAAAGAGATGGAGGAGGACAGCCTGTAGCATAAATAGCTTCACAATTGGTATGTTCCTCAATCATTTCTTCACGAAGCAAGGTGCTGCATGCTGGAAAATGAAAAGCTTGAAGTTTCCCTTTAACCTGAGTCCAGGACACTAAAGTTAGTATGTTTGGAAGCAGGACAAGCTGGTGATAACACAAGTTTCAAACTGGGACTCCAATGATGATTGTTTAACAGAGAACAGCATTTGGCAATATCAATAATTCCTAATGGAGCAGAACCTTCAAAGGTGAAATTTTGAAGCTGCAATTAAAGCCTCATTACAGTAGGACTTTTTGCATTATTGGTGCTTGTAGTGGTAAGTTCAGGTATTTTTTCCACGGTTTTGTGTAGCCCTGCTGAGAGCCATACTAGTGCTAGACAAAATGAAAACAACTCCCCTCTCCCCCGTGCTCTCCCCAATTCCTAGTGTACCCTAAGAAAGCATCCTTTCTTAGGGTACACTAAGTGCACCCTAAGAAAGCATCAGTCCCAAGCTGGAATGCAAAAGGACTGCTCCCATGAAAGGGATGGATCTGTGTTATATTATATACTTAATCAACAGCTTGATAACAAAAGCCAACAATGAAGTCTATCAGCATCAGATGTTGCTTTTCTCAGTACCACCCCAGCATCACCAGGACTCATTGATGGATTTGAGGAACGGTCAGGATATGAAATAGAATAAAATCAAACTGGGTATATAAATCATCACTGAGTCAGAATGTCAAACTGTGATATTGGAGAGACAAGGTGGAGGAAGTGATATCTTTTATTGGACCAACTTCTGTTGGTGAAAGAGACCAGATTGTGACCTACCCAGAGCTCTTTGTCAGGGTAGGTCTGAAAAAGAGCTCTGTGTAGCTCAAAAACTAATTTCTTTCAACTCATAACTGAAGTTGGTCCAATAAAAGATATCACCTCCCCCACCTTCTCTCTAATATCCTGGGAGCAAAAGGGCTACAGCTGCGCTGCAAACAAACTGTGATATTGTCAGGAATTAGGGGAGGGTGAAGCATGACAAAGAGGAACAAGTATATTCTCAATCCAAAGGAGAATTCTAACTTTCTAGCCCAGACAAAACCCGATATATGCCTGCTTTGAGAAAGCTTTAAGGATAGTGTCTGGAAAGGGGCTTAGTATGCTTTGTCCATAACTACAGTTGTAGTTAAACTATATTCAGCACTGGCTCAGCCATGGATGTCGTGATGACAGCAGCAGGTAACTTTCTTAAAGAGAAGTTCTGTCTCTGTCTCTGTCTCAGCCTAGCCCTGCTTCCACTGAAGTCAGTGGCAAAATTCCTGTTTGCTTTCCTGGGAACAGGGTTTCGGTCTGTTAAAGATCCATGATATGTTTGCGAGGTGACACTTTTTGCTGGCAGTCAAGCTTCACTCAGTGATTATGCAGGATGGCAGCCCATGCTAATCAAAGGAGTCCAGTACAATCTGAACCAAACCCCAATCTAAGATGCATTTGGCTTTCATTGAATCGTTAATGTTTGTCAGGGTCACTTGCTTTCTCTGCTAGTCCTAATAAATTAGTATTTCTGAGCCAATAACTTTTGGATCACCAGCCCCGTCTCTTGTAATTTCAGCTCCTTGAATAATTATGGTCTCTGGACTCATAAATTGGATCAATGAGACAGGAGGGCCCCTAAAATGGATGATCACGACAGAATTGGCAGTTGCAATACATTCCTCTCTGGAATGTATAAGCCGTAATACATCATTTCACACTTGCTTTTGCCCCAGTCTCGTCCAAGATGCACTCCTTACTCAAGGAAATTCCTACTGGAGTTAAAGACTGAGTGAGAACTGCTGGATCAGGAACTATGTAGAGGTCTGTTTCGTATGCACAAAGCTGCAAACTCTCTCATTCATCTAGACCTACAGTACAGATACATGTACACCTTTTCCCCTACCTGCCCTGTGTTAATAATTATCTTCTTTGTGATTGTCCTTGTGAAATGTATTAGTACAGGATCTACTTCTGTTATAAAGCTTATTTTTGGAGTCTGTTACAGAATTTGTTTAGTCAACGCAAGAAGTGGTTTGGGACGATGGAGAGGAGGGGACCGAAGTAGTAGTAAGACAGGAGAGCTGGAAGTTGAACTCCCTTGCCCCAAACTATTGCTATGTCCTGCTCAGGGGAAACTAGACGCCAACCTGTTGTGATTCTGGTTATGATATCTTGGGAGGAGGTGGTCAACTGCTACAGTGATTGACAGCATTGTAAGACCCCAGGTAGACCATTTTATAGTCCAAATCTTTATATGGACTTAATGTGAACAGAACTGTATAAAGATAAGAAAACACAGACAGCATTTGTCTCTCTTTTTTAAGTCCTAGTGGGAGATATTAACTAATTATTTTGTGCTTCGGTAAATACTAGGAATCATACATTTAATGGGGAAAGGACCTTCCATATTTAAAAATGTTTCCCCTAACTATGTTTTAACAATAATTTAGATTATGAAAAAGAAGGGATTTCAAAAGCTTGATTGAATGCTCACCATCTGTGTACAGTTTTGCACTTCACTTGGCTAGAACAATGAAACTTGACTGCTCAGTTTCATTTTGTCATCTGCTAGAATGGTGATGCTGTGACTATCCAGTAGAAAGTAGTTTCTACTGACTTTTTGTTTAAAAAGAAGCCCTCCAAATTCTTGACACTGCCTAGAAATAGGCATCTATTATGAAATAGATTCTTAATGTCATAGTATCCCGTACAAGTCATAGCTCGGGCTGTTTTGTCTAACTGTGGGGAATAAACTTGGCAGATTAGTTCATCCCCAGACGACTAATAGAGACAGTATCAAATCTTCTTTGAATTTTGACTCTTTCCAGTCATATTAACCCATAAGCAAGTAGATGATATCACTGATGCCATGTTTTCAATCACCCAGCCAGCAAAGCAGCTAGAGTATCTGCATTTCTCTAACCACTCAATATTTGCTCAGTAAATACTTACACTTGCTCTGCTGTTTATGCATTATTTTGAGCAAAGAATTTGCAATGAGAGTTAAACATGCTGGGTTTGTCAGTGGAAAGCAACAAGTTGAGAACAGGGTTCCTTTGGAATTCCAAAAGAAGTTGGAGGAACAGAGAATTAATTGTATATTTATTTTCTGGTTCTCAGGGACAGAATATCCTGAGCCTTGAAAGAGAAGGTTTAATAGTTATTATATAGCAATCTTCCTGATACAAGATGCAGGAGTCCCTCCGCTCTGATGTAATTGGTCTTTCACGCATCCCACTTGGGGCAGATTAATGTTTTGGGGGAGTGTACATTTCTTGATTTGTTAACCAGTTATTTTTCAGTAACACTTATCACCCAGAAACTAGCTGGCTGCAGAGGCTGGGGAAGGGAAATGCAGCTTTTCAGCTCTCGGTCTCTGGGTGCAAATGATTCCTTAGTAACTTGGTAGTGACTGAAAGATTTGCCATCTAATCTTTGATCTATGTGAACTGGTGAAGTCCATCCAGTTGCCAATCTATAGGTGTTCACATTGCAGTTAACAATTAGATGATCACCACCTCTTGTTTGTTAGTACTTTCAACAGAAAGAGCCAGGGAGTGAGTGGTCCAGAGAGATGAATATATCCAGTTATCCCTAGAGACGTTCCCTAAGGGACTGAGAGTAAATAACTGAGGTAATTCACTGGTAGAGGAAATAGCTGTTGTTTATATTAAAACAAACGAACAAAAATAATGATTGCATATGGATTCATTCAACCAGAAATATGGGGGACAGCTTCCAGAAGTGGACATACGTTCCTAATAATAATATTAAAGAAGAAATGCAAAAGGAAATTAAGATTTTATTGGAAGATGGGAATCAGAAAACGAGACCATATGAAGACTAACCAGAAAAAGTCCCAGTGCCAGACAGGAAACAGGGGAGATACATTCACTCCTTTCCAGACTCATTGTAACCACTCAATACGTTGTCAAAAGTGTGCAGAGGAAGTGCTGGAAGTCTGCTTGGGAACCATAGTGGATACTCTGATCAGACACAGGCTAATGGAACACCTGGAATGTTAGCATTTCTTTAGGATGGATTCTCAAAAGGTAGATCACACCTAACAATTCTAGTGGTATTTTTTTGGAGGGAAAGCAGCAAAGAATTGCCAGGAAAAGCAGCTGTGGATACAAATTTACCTCGACTTTAGGAAAGGGTTGAGGGAGAATTGTACAAAGAACTAATCAAAAAGTCATAAATGAAAACACTGTATTACATTTTAAGGTACATTAAAGAACTAATGAACTTGTATGTAATTATTCCTAATCAGTACTGTGGAGTTAGTCAAATCAGCATGAAAACCATCCTTATCTTCATTACTTAAATGGGTCCTCCTTTTTACTAGACTCTGCTAACAAGAAAGCTGTAGTATCCTTGCAGTAAAATATAAAATAGTTATTCATAACAAACAGTTCACCAAATTCAGTAATATTTTTTGTTAATGAATTATCAGCAAGTGGCCAGATTTGTACACAAGTTTGCTTAAGATTTTCAGCAAAAAGGATTAAGTGAATGTATTTCTTTCTGCCTATGGGTTGCTCATGAACCATTTGCTGTGACTACTGCTTAGAATATTCGCTATTTGTGCTGTGTGATTGGTCACCTAAGTAATATGGTATTGTTTCTGCTGTCTGAACGACTCCCCAAATTATGAAGAGCTTTCAGGATGGCTACACAAACAGTCTTGTAGAATGGATACCTATTGGTGGTGTTATACATATATGTATGCTGCATATATACATTTGTTGGAATAATGAATACCCAACACAACAGTCTTGGTGTAAGTAACGTGTAAGGACTCATACTTTTTTGTTGGAAAACTTCAAACCATTACACAAATCTGGCTGTTTGCAGATCATTCATGGAGTGAGAACATTGCTAAAGTTGTTGAACAAATTGTTATGAAGAGATCATCCAGCTCAAGCAAAATTCCAAGACTTCGTGCTACCTACAGCTTTTTAGTGGCAGTGAGGCATTATTAAAACTAGGGCTGACTATCAAATCTCTCCTTTTTTAGCTATGTAAAAAAAATGTTACATATGATACAGAATTTCAGATCCTGAAAATTCAAGACTGTAGAGATTAACATTTTACCTATTATAAGCCCCAAATCTCAGAGCATCATCTGTTTAAGTATCTGTTGTAGAGTGGTTCTCAGAGTACCTGGGAGGTTACTTATTGTTTTGTTTTCCCCTGGGTTCCAGTTCAGCACCTGGTTAATCAATTAAACAATCTCTCTGAGGATTTGACGGTACACATTTCAAACAGGAACACATTCTGCCTCTCTCTGTGCTGAGCTGCACATGTGTCAGCAGAGCAGTGTGATGGAGCCATGAGATCACTTTGCTCTGAAATTTGGAACGGGGCCAGCAATCAGATTTTAGAGATGTATGAAACGAGCTCCTAATTGAACCGTAAAGCAAAGAATTTGCTATTGAAGGCACAGAGGGAGCAGGGATGAGGGGGTATTTGGAGAAGTATCAGCACTTCCATCGAGGAAGACTGAATGCATAAGGAATGGTACCAATGATATCATGTTAGAAAAGTTCTGGAAGGGGGGGAGGCAAAGTTGTGCAGTATCTTCGCTTCTGTCTCGTTGTTGGGGCTGCAGCTGCTTATTGGGGGTTAGCAGACCAGCCCTATCCCAGGGAGTGGGGTGGTGGGCTGGGGGGCGTCTCACTGATGGCTGTACCAGGGCAGGGATCAGGGTCCGGTTCACTCCATGCTAAGCTTGTCCAAGGCCACCGCTGCTGCTTCCTGTCAGCTGCGGGGAGGCTCTGACAATGCTGTGATTAGGAGCCCTGTTCTTCCCTGCAGTGAACACTGCAGCACCGACTGGGGAGGAGCTATGAAAAGTCAGTGGGTTGGGCAAACCAAAGACTGGGCTACCACCTCTTGGGGAGGTGGGTTTAATACAGTGCCAAGAAACTCACTGATGCACCACTGCAGTGCAGCTGCTGCGTAGCATTTTCAGTGTAGATGGAACCTCTATTGTAACATTTCTGTGTCTCTGAAGCAGCTCTGGAAGACACTGGGGCTGGAATAGTTTTTGCAAGTCAAGAAGTACAATTATGTTGCAGTTATTTTCATATGGGAAAGTGTTTTCCCAATGGTACACGGATAAGAACCAACATGCTACATCCATTGTGGCCCACAATGGATGTAGCTTGAAAGAAAAGAAAGCGCAGCTATGACTTTTGCCTTAACAAAGGGGGTGATTCTTCCCACAGTATTGTACTGTCTGGCTGGGAGAGAAGTCCAGGTACACGCGCGCGCACACACACACACACACACACACACACACACACACACACACACACACACACACACACTTGCAAGGGTACAATTTTCAAAAGTACCTAAATCCCATTTTCAGAAGTGACTGAGACACTTGGAAACCTACGTCTCATTGAAAGGTGAAGGCTCCTAAGTTCCTCCGTCATTTTTGATAATGGTATATAGGGTCGTAAGTCGCATACGGGTTTTTGACAATGTTAACCCAAGACTGTTCTGTTGGCAGAGCTGTGGCAGCATCTGCTTCACACACTGTAGCAGCAGCCTCAGTGCTGTCAGGTTACCACTCTATAGTGGCCCTAAAGCCTGGCCCAATCCTCACAATGGCAAGTCCCATGTAAACAACTTGCTAATGCACATAATTTGCATAGACATTTGTATAGTATAGAAATGAATATGAACATCATAAATCCAATATCACGTTTGCTTTAAAGTATAAGATCCTAGGGGCAGGAGCCTTGTTCTGTTTCTAATTAGTGCCACTTACACCAAGGTGTAGCCCCTCTGCATTTCTATTGTTCCTTTCATTTGACAGTCTCAAAGCACTTATTAAGCCACATGCCATCCCGGTGAAGTAGGTCAGAAATACATGACGATCACTTTGAAACACAGCTACCTCTAGGCTGGAAGGCAGCAGTTAGCACACAGCAACACTATGGAGGTGTTTAGAGGAGGAAGTGAAGAAGAAAATCCTATCCAGCTGAAACGGCATGAGGCATTTTCAGGGGCAAAGTGCATTTGTACCGGAGCTGGGGTTTTGGCCAGGATGCTGACTTTTTAATAGTGAAGGTGCAGCCTGCACTGAATAAGGGTCATGCCACCACCTTTGCGAGGGCGAGTTGCAGAATAGCAGTACTTTGGGAGGGCTGTGCCTGTCTCATTCATTTGACCTTAAGCTCCACTGCAGAAGGCCCTAAGGCCATGTAGATGTTTGAAATCTGCCACCCTGCTGTTATGCACAGAATTCAGGAAGTTTACAAGAGATAGAGAGCTACTTGCTGTCATCGGCTCTGTGTTCAGTGCAATGGTTTCTGTTAACAGAGAGGATGGACCTTGTCCAGCGGAACAACTGGCTTTTATAAACCCTGGGCCTTCATAAAATGCCCCTTTGGATTCTCACTATTTTACTGTAATTACATTGGATGAGCTCCAACTTTGAGCAAAACATGTTTCATATCAAACTGATTTTAATGGTCCTTTTAGTAACAAAATGCTGGTTATGTGATTATGCCGTCATAGGATATGTTTCTTTCCGTGAGCTTGTTCCACAGAATACACTTAGTTCATGTATAGCCAGATCTGGAGAGTTGCTTAGGATCTGCAAGTTGTGGATGCTCAGCCCCGCTCAGAATTTGTCCCTGACAAACTTGATCTAAATAGTAATACTTTGCACTTTCCTAGTATTTCATCTAAGTATCTCAAGGTATTTTACAAGGCTATTGAGCGATGCCTCTCAAAACCTGGGTGAGATGGGTCAGTTGTCTTGTCTTCATTTTCCAGATAGAGAAACTAAGGTCTTGGCTACACTTGCAAGTTAGAGTGCACTAAAGCCACCCTGCAAATGCCGATATGAATCAAATGCACTTGAGAGATGATACTGAGTGCTTGTTTTCTCTTTGTGGGCAGCCATCTCTTTGAAAGGAACTGAAAGGCTTTTTAACTGCAAAGTGACAAGTATAAGGTTTTCTGTTTTCCCCACCACAGTTGTTAAAGTCACTAGCACCTTACTACAGGGTAAGGAAAGCAAGGAATGTGGTTCCTGGCTGCTGCTTTTGGCATTAGTGATGTCAGTCATTGTTGCAGGAGAAACACAGAACAGAACCCTGGACTCTCATTTTCGGCAGATAAATAAATCAAGGAAATATTGTTCAAAGAATGTGTTTGAAAAAGAATGTGTTTAAAATGTTCATTTGTGTTCCATGATTGGGATAGCTGGACAGGTCAAACACTGGTTAATTGAAAGGAAAAACTGACATTTGAGATTGATTCTTATTTATAAGATTCCAGCCTCTTTCTATCCCTGGAATTATTGCCACTTTCTAGAAATCCTTTGCTAAAGTGGAGCTTGCCTAGCAGAGGAAGAATCAGGGCACTTCCACCCTCTTCATTCTAATGATCTCACTTTTAACTTAACCCAGTTGTTCGAGACTAACCAGTTTATTTGGGAATAAGCTTTTGGTGGTTCCTAGCTTAGTCTCCAAGGTGCCACAAGTACTCCTCGTTCTTTTTGAGAGTAATTAAAGACCCCCTGGTGCTTTGTGGGACTGGGATTTAAAACCTTGCTACTTCCCCTCCCCCTCCCCCCACCTCCACCTGTCTCATTTCAGTTTGGTAAATGCTTCAAATACAAACATGGTCACGAGGTCAGATATTCTTTATCTCCTGTCCTGGATTTCTGGGGACTCTTTCTGTGTGCTATTAAACTGCTGCTCTGATTTAATCCAGAGGAGGATTTATTTTGGGGCTGGTTGTATATCTATTTACATTTATAATGGACTTTGGGAGCCTTCATAATGAATGGACATTGAAATTATTTTAATGTATATGCAATTATGATCTCATGTTGTTCCTTCTTCCCTTCCCTTCCCTTCAGCTGTCTGCAATTATGGAGTTTGCTTCAATGGAGGAAACTGCATGGAAGGATCTTCTCAGCTCTGTAGCTGCCCTTCTGGTTTCCAGGGACCTCGCTGTCAGTATGGTGAGTAGCCTTTCCAGCCCCTTACCTTAAACCTTCCTCCTACATATTCTGCATTTAAAGCCGAGGGAGCAGTTGATGAATGATGTTTTCCCTGATGTTTGCTTCCTGACCCACAGCATCCTTTATCTTTGCAAGTTGCAGTTTTATCTCCATAGCTCCATTAATAAGTTCTACACGTATTCTGGCTCCTATTTGTTATGTTTTGAGAATGGGATGTTTGGGAAGGAAGTGCTTGTCATGACTTGCTGTGAATACAGCCCTATCTCTTCATAATATACAATGGCCTTTATTCCTGGCCACCACCAGCAGAAGTGGTTTGTTGGAATCAGAGAAGGAAGCTGATTAAAGTTGGGTTGAACAAAGCAACGCTGGGGTCATTTCCTGTGAACTGAACCTTTAGCCATTGGACAAAAGCCAGCGTGAGCCCAGCAGTAGAACATGGCCACTGGAAGGGGACAGCAATGGTTAAGCTGTTTCTAGCAAGGGTGTCAGCACATGTTTTCACATGTAGATGTTGTTTAAACATTGACAGAGTCTACATTAGAAAGGACTAGCTAGAGCTGTTATGTCTTTTGTCAGGTCTTCCTGGTTTTGAACTATTAAACTTTGTGTAATTAGCGCCAAACACAATACACACATTCTCTCTTATGAAGGTTATTGAACTTCTTATCTTATGCAATTTAGAATCTTCTTGTTGGCTGATATGCTATTTGGTAGCAGGCTGCCACTGGAGAGCAGGCCAAAAACTCTGAGCACTACTCTATACTTAATTTATGCAACACAAATGTGTAAGAACAATGTACATTGCATTATTCCTAAGGGATCTTGGGAATGTCTGTCCAAAATGTCCAATCAATCAATACATTTATTTGGTTGGCAGTCTGGAATATGTGCCATGATATAATTATTAATCATAGTGCATTGCAAATCTTTAACAACAAATTAAAAACCAATAATAAGTATATTTTTTCCACGGTGCCTAATTCATTGTGCAGTTAATGGCCATTAGATATCACTGTGGCCAAGATCTTGTAGTAGTCAAAATCGGATTAGATATTTATATGAATATTGAGATAATCCTCAATTACATCAGATAGGAATAAAAACTTTTGTGTGTGAGTGTATGAGTCAATCATTATTTGATAGGAAGAAGTTTCCCTTATGGGCAGGTTATTTGATGATTGCCCACTAATGGGTTTTGTGCACCTTCCTCCGATATATTTGGCATAGATCCTGGTCCGAGAGTACTGTAGTAGAAAGTTGGGACCTGCAATCTCATATTGCAGTTTCTATAGAAATACACAAGCTATCTTTAATCCAGCAGTGGAGTCATGGTAGCACAGCTGTCGTCAGTGCAGGTTAGCTGCTTGAGTAATTACCCAGTGTTCTAGGTGAATTTGTACAGCTTGAATTGAAGCCTGTGCTACAATGACTTAGCTGCTGTTCATTAGTTGTATTAAAGTTGTATTAAGGTTAGTTTGGGTGTGTCTACACGAGCTGCAGTCATGCCTTGGGATTCCAGTGTGGACCTACTCTAAGTGAAGGAGTTCTGCTGTATTTTTCTTTCTTTGATGAATGTAAGGAAGGTGGAGAATTCAAATGAGTAGTATTTCCTTCCTGTTCTAGAACTATTAGTGGGTGGGTGGCAAGTTTGCTCACTCTACCCCAGACTGTTGATTAGCCTCGATAAAGGGTTGGTTTTATCCGAGTGGAAAGGGCTGATAAGCCATTGAAGAAGGGCTGGACATGGGGGAAGATCTGAGGTTGGGAGGAAACAGCAGTTTACACGTCAGCCTTTGTGGACAGAATGCATAGAAGAGGATAGGGGAAACAGGGCAGTTTGCTACATTCCTAAATCGTTGTAGTAGTTCTGCTGCTGCAGAATAAATGAGCAGCTTAATGTTGTATTTTGAAGAGGGCAAGGTGACAAGTTCCCACCATTCTGGTGCGCCAGAAAGCACCTAATGACCTGGTATGGTGGCCAGAGAGGTTTCAGCTGCTGAGTCAGCATGCTAGAGCTGATTTTTCATGCTACATCTATCGTAAGGAATTTTAATTGTTGTTACAGGTATGAATTAAGAAGTGCTTAAAAGGCTTTAAGTCTCATTCCGCTAATCCTGTTAAAGAAAAAAACCCCTGGTTCGCTCTCATTCAGAAATGCAGTTGCAGGTTAATCAAGAACCTCTTTGCTGCTCTAAAAGAGTTTGTTGCCAGCGTTAGCCTGCGTTTTCACCTGGTGCTGTATCCATCCTGGACAGTCAGGAGGAGTGGGAGTGTTTTCCATCAGAGAATCTGAGCCTTCCTTTGGGCTTGATCGTGTTGTGGAACAGCCAGTGCACGGTGAGTTGGCATGTGATCCTTTCTCTGGAGGCCACCCCAAATCCCTGGTGATGAGCCTGGTGTAAAATACCCCGGTAGGGAGAGAGCCTGTTTCCCTGGTAATTGAAATAGGAATTTCTTTAGAGGCTCAGGTGTGCTGGCGGTGACCCTTTGCTGCTGCTGTTTTGCTGAAGGGCATCCCAGCCTGAGTTCTTTTCCGAAATGGAGGCTTCATTTGGAAACAAGTGGCCTCTTGAGCCCGGAGTGTTCTGGCTGATCAAATGCCTGCAGAGTCAGTAGCAAGCTTAGGACGGTGCTGCTGGAATACCGGGCCCAACACAAATACATCCTCCTGTGTTTCATTATGTGTGTGGGGAAGCTGGAGGCTGGCTGCACAGCCTTACCCCCTCGGCAGAAAAAATAAAGCAACAAGATGCTGGCTTCCTATGCGCAGGTGGAAGAGAACAGAACCGCTCCAACTTCGCTGTGACTTTTCTGATGAGCTGATTTTTAACAGTACTGTGCAGAAGAATCAAAGGCATTGGTACAATACAAAGTGGGGATACTTGTCTGTGGAAATGCACCAACAGAAGTTTAACCAACTAGGAAAACCTGTGTGAATCAAGCCTTTTAAAAACAACGGAGTGAAAGGTGCCATATCAGCAGCCTGCTGAGCAATGGTGAAATTCCAGGCCCCAGTGAAGTCGAGAGCAAAACTCCCATTGACTTCAGTGGAGGCAGAATTTCACCTCCGGGTTCTTCATTGCCCTGCAGACTAGGTTTAGCACAGCCAGAGGTGGTGCAAGCCTCCCTCATGCTGTTCCGCCACTATTCTGACTGTGTTTACTGCATGATAAAAATTCAGTCTGTGCCTCATGACAGCTGTAAGGATACTGACGAGGCTGTGCCACGCAGACACTCCCCTGGTAGGCGGGAGACTACGTCCACTAGCTAATTTGACTTACTCCTTTAAAATAGCAGAGACTCACATTCACTACAGAATAAAGGTTCCGTCTCCCATTACCCATTCATCTTAGACATCCAGTCCTTGGTTTTCCATCTCTTCTCTCCCCCCCCCCCATTGATCTTCTTGAAGCTGTTGAAGGGTTTGCAGTGTCGGTTACCCAGCCCTGACTCTGCATTCACGTGACCTAGGGTTGAAGGAGAGCCTGTTCCAAGCCTCTCTGCATCATACATTGCTTGCCCTGAATGAAACTTTGAGATTACATCTCTCACTTGAAGAGAAGCACTGGGTAGCATAAGTTGAAAGGGCAACGAGATCAAGTTTTGCCCAAAGATGCCAGAATATCTGGTCAGAGCATGACATCTTTTCATCTGTTTTGTCACTCATCAGAGCTGAAAGTTCATTTTAAGAATGAGCTGCATGTCGTGAAGTATAGTTAAACATACAGTATGACTCTGCACATAGTTCAGGGCAAAAGCTTTAACTGTTGTGTAACCCAAGTGTGGCTTATTGACTAGCAAGGCAAAAGCGAGCTGAGATCCAGAGTCCAACAGCCTAGCCATGCTTTCTAACCTCACTTAATGATATGGCTAGGAACCATTCAAAACAAAGGTGAGGCTGAGTTTTGTATGTGCAGTAACACTCCAGAGCATATGGATTTGGTGAGGTACTGGATTTCTGTGGTGTGTGTCTTCTCTACAAGAGACATGTACAGTGCACTGATCTATCATGACGGAGATCACGCGTTGACCTCTGATCTCCTGCACGGCAGAGCAGGGCATTAACCATTACACTATGGTGCACCGATCACACAAGGGCACATTCTGCCACCTACGAGCTTAAATTGAACTATTGCCCTGAAGAGTAGTAGTACTTAGCAAGAGTAAGGGTGGCAGACTTTGACCCACACTGAGGCATGAAATCACTACTCTCGAGTGTCCCATACTATGCACCTTGTTTTTCTGTACAGAGGAAAGGATTTCCCACACCAGTTCTGACATGTCACCAGTGCACGTTTACTGCAAAGCCACAGGGAGGCAAATGTTATAGAGTGGTGCATGACATCAGCCCCAGAGTCATCCTCCTTCTATCTAACACATTTTCAAATAAATCATCAGGCAGTAGTGACAGATGAAAGCACACAGGGTGGTCTATCCTCCTGTAGTTTTTTTTCTCTTTCTTTTTCTTAAAGTCCTCCTATCATAGAGAGACACGTCATTCCATGAGCCGTAAGCAATATGATGCTGGTAATTTAAAATCCACTCGTGTGTTGTTTTGAACGTAATCCTGCAGGGGTCTGTCATATGTTTCATAGCCTATATAGAGTACAGGACGGTGTGAATTTTCTTGAGACATGTTTTTTGTTTCATGTTTAGGGTGACCAGACAACAAATGTGAAAAATTGGGACGGGGATGGGGGGCAATAGGAGCCTCTGTAATGAAAAGACCCCAAAATCGGGACTGTCCCTATAAAATCGGAACATCTGGTCACCCTATTCATGTTGCATTGGGGCAGATGTGGAAAAAAATTTATAGCCACTTCAGATTCTGCTGACAAAGCTGGTACAGAACTTGATTGTCACAGCTTCTCCCTTCCTGTATCTGCCTGCAGGAAACTCAGCATTCTAGTTTTAACCTGTTGATCACTTAACATCCTAGGGGAGGGTCAAGATTAAATGTTAAATCCAAATTTTAGTGTAAGAAGGAAAAGGGTTTGGCATATTTCAAAAATACCCAACAGTTAATTTTTTAAATAATAATATAGCCCCAAGGAATAATCTGTGCATGCAGTTATTCTTCAACATCTACCATCACAATCCAGTTGTTAACAGTTCTGTTTATCTCTCATTCTTTACACAAGGAGAGATCAGAAGAGAGCTAATTCATAGGTGTTATACTCATGACAGACTGCTTGTGTGTGTGTGAGAGAGAGAGAGAAAGAGAGATTAGTTTCCTTTGGAAGTAATTCTTTCCTTTAAGGAAGACTCCTTAAAGAGTCATTTGCAATTTTTTTTCATATCTTCCCTCACACAAAATAATAAAATGAACAAAGGGACCCTTCCCATAGAGAACCTGGGAAGTCTCAAGCATTGCCACATTTGTAAATGTTTAACCAATCCCTAAATTATAATTGATTGCAGCTTTAAAAATAAACAGCATATTTTCTGGTACCCCAAAATAGTACTGTCTGAAAAAAGGGGGAAATGATTGGTTTATTTTGGAGAGAAATAAAATACATCTGTAAATTCCACGAACGTACCCCCCTGGAAGAGAGGGCCTAAAGTCAGTGCTTTAGGCTTTAAAAGGTCAAACTTTGTAGTGCTGGAGATTAGCCTTTATTTTCCTTCTCTGTAAAGCTTTTGCAGGAACAGCATGAGACAGAAAGGGAAGGACAATAGTAGCTTGTGTTGGTGGCACACTCAACACCGTGTGCTTTATTCAGACACTTCTGTGGGGCTGGTCAGGGAAGAAACAACAAGGACCTTTACAAAGGAGGAAGAACAGAACAGAGCAATTGAACCATAAATCACTTGTTACCATCCCAGTTAGACCAGTTCAGTTCTAGTTTTCCCATGATCCCATGAACAGATTTGAAGGCAAGCAGAAGCATCTACAGAAAAGGGGCACTTCCCACCCAATTAATGAATGGCCATTAGTGAGTGGGAGTGGAAATTATGGTCACCTGTTAAAAGCTAGTGCTGGGTCGATCTCCAAAGGGCCAGGTCAGACAAAGCACCCTTAATAAAAATGCTTCTTCCAAGTGTCCGAACTGCTAAGGAGTGCAAAGAGGCAAAGTGCTGAGTCCCCAAACTAGCCTTCTCTGAAATTAGAGAGAGAATAAGCTAATTAAAGAAAAGTGGAGAGAGAATGTGGAGCATGGTAGGTAAATCATTCTTCATGGCTCTTAATCTCAGTCTATGAAACATTCATTTTTAATTTCCTTTTTAAAAGAGCAGAACCCAATTGAGTGGATTGTTTTTTGTTTGCTTCCTCAAATTATTTTAATTACCAAGTGAAGCGTTTCTTAAAGCGCATGGCAGGCGCAACCTCCTAACATCCCATTCTGCCATGATAGCTGTGTACTGTTTGCGAGTCCTATGGTTCATAAACCTTCCAAAGGCACAGTCATCCTGCTCCTTACAGGGAATCCATCCAGACATGAATGTCTGCTCCCTTCAAGGGTTAGAAGGATGTGGCAGGACTTTTGAAAGCTCAGACCTAAACAGGAAATGCTGCATTGTTTATGACTTCTATTGTTTCCCTTTTCTTATGTTAAAGTAGCGGAAGATGTAAGATAACCAATGCTAAATTTGGATTGTGAGTGAATTCTAAGAAAAGAACTAAAGAGTGAACCTGTGAAATTTCAAGACCCTGGAGGGGTTTGCACAAATAAATGGTAACCACGTAGGTCTCAATAGTACAAGGTGAAAGTGTTTTCTGACAGATACTGAGCTCCCTCAATTTCGTTGGGAAGAGAAGAGCCAGTTGAAATAAAGTAAAAACAAGCCCAAAACTTTACTTAAAATGTGAATCAAGCTCAGAACCTTATCAAATCAGACCTATAGTGTTAGGTTAACATCAAAGGATTCTGAGGTTCAAGTGGGATAAGGACCCAAAAGAAACTATTTGGGGCTGGAAATCTCCTGAGAGCCAGCTCTCATGAGCTTTTCAGCGATGGGGTCAGACAAGAAGATAAACTGCTTTTCACTGCATATTTCTATTTCACAGCCAAAATCAGGAAGCACAAAGGCACACATAAGTTCTTGTTTTAAGTTGTGTAGGTTTATTGTGTGAGGGGGAAAAACCACTGTGAGTGTGAAGTAAGATAAACCCCAGACAGGCAGGCACTGTATGAAACCGGGTTGTTTGTCTGTTTTAAATTTACCTCAATTTTATCAACTATTAAAAAGAGTTAAAGCTTGATTCACATTTTAAGTAAAGTTTTGGCCTTGTTTTTACTTTATTCCAACTGGCTCTTCTGTCTCCAACGGTGCTCAAGTGTTCCACTCTAGTAGATAATCTTATTGCAAGGCTGCCTGAGGCGAAGGGAAAATACACTCACATAAAAGGTAACTAATAGATAGGAACTAAAGTGCCTGTTTGAAACCCTTAAACACTAGTTCATCATGTGTCGACAGCAAGCTTCATTCCTGAAATGGCAAGGTGTAAATCAGTTCTCTTAATGCCAGGCTTTAGGTGTAAAAGGTTATGTGACTGCTCCTTAATGGTATGTGTACACTGGCAGAGTTACAGCGCTGCTCAGAGAGCGCTGAAGAGAAAGTGCTATTGTGTTAGCGTGGTAACACTTGCAGCACTTGCAGTGGTATTTGAAGCAGTGAACTCTAGGCAGCTATCCCACAGAGCATCTCTTCCTCTTCTGCTGCTAAGAGTTGTGGAAAGGCGGCGGGGATCATGGGGCATCCTGCATCCTGTCTCAATGCCCCGGGATGCCTCTGTTTCCCCATTGATAAAATGGGTTGAATTCTGGTTTGTTTGTAAATAGCTTTGAGACATGTGGATGGAAGGTGTTAGAGATGGGCAAAGCTATTTTAGTATCATTGTATTATTTATGGGATTTCCATCGCAGAAAATAGCACTGGTTCCAAATGAGAGAGAAACAGTATCTTTTCAGTCCTTAGGGGCTCCAGGGCATTTCCTGCTGCTCTTTCTCTCCTCTCCTGGCAGCACCAGCAGTGCTTCTCGACCCCTGACAGTGGGGCTCCTCAGCAGCCTTTTCACCCGTCAGTTTTGCATGTAGCGTTGATTCAGAGAGAACCCAGTGGAAGGACAGATATATCAAACCACTGTTTAGCTGTTTGCCATATGCCTGTCCCGCTGCGTGGCTGAATGTCTCAGGTACACCTGGGTAATACATACTGAAGATGCTGCTGAATGTAATCGGTTCTCTCTCCCACATCGCTGACGTTCCATTTCCTGTAGACTGCAGTGGCACGGAGGAACCGCTTACAACATCTTGATGCATTTATACGGCATAGCGCCAGTCCCTGTGTGTTTTGAAAACGTTGTGTTTTTCTGTGAACTGTTCTGATACGGGGTGAAAGCAGCAAAGGCCATTATTTTTGTTTTATGCTGTAAATCAGCTACTTGGCTGGATTTCATAGCAAGTTAATTGCCTTGGCTTCATGTTTGCTTACTAAATATTTCGCTGTACAATGGACAGATTCGGAGGGCTTTTATATTCTAACTTTGCTGTGCTTTAGAGATTGACCCTTCTAATTAGGCTGGCTGTGTTTTGAGTGGTCAGACAGACCAAACCAAACCTTCTTTAGTCACATAAAAAAGAGATTAGCTAACTAAGTGAAGAAGGCCCTGTTATTAGTGTCCCCTTTTTCAAAGCCAGCTGAAAGAGTTTCTCTTCCTCTCCTTTAGGCCGTCATTGTTTCTTTCATTTGTTTTGCTGTCCTCATTTACACAAATGTTTGACTGGCCCTCAGTGTTGCTTGATTCACTAATAACGCTGTTCCTCTCACTAATCCTTTCAAATTGTTCAGCTGGAAGTGCTCTGGAGTATTTCTGCATGGACTGCTGAGTGGTGATGGGTGCAGGGGATGGAGAGATGGATTTACTGTAGAGTTGGTAGCAGAGGTGATTGTTGGCGAAAAAAGTAACAAGAAACACAGAACTGTAAAATACTTTCAAAGCATTACAGACAGACCTGCAAAGGATTCACTTGCAGTCCGCCGCTCTCCCCGCTTCCCTCCATCCTTTGGAAGCAAAGGAAAACCCCTTGTAGAGCTCTTCTTGGGTGGAGCAGCCAGGATCATCATTCCAGCATCAGAACGAAACTCAGGGCTGTATCGGATGTGTTTGTATAAAAATAAGACTTTGAATTCAACTCAGGTTGCTGTTCTAGTCCGAATCCACTGAACCCCCACAAAGGTTCACTGGTTTGACAATAACAGGATATTGTGCTTAATGTTTCATGGTTTTACAGTCCACAAGGCTGGTTTAAAATATGTTTGTGGAACGAAGTAGAAGCAGTTGTTGTTGAACTCTCATCAGAGTACTGGATAGTTTCCACTGTTAATAATACCATTGCTAAATAAAGCAGAACCTTTTTACCTCCAGTAGCCAAGAAGTCACAATGCTCGTATTGACAAACAGCCCACAGAGTGTGGCTTTTCATAATCCTGCTGGAGGCGGGGGAGCAGAGGAGTGCATAAACCCATAGAGGGTCGCCTGTCGGGTTTGCTGTGTGATTGTGCTTGGCTGGGCTTTTCCTTTCTTGTTCTTTTTGGCTCTGACAGGTAAAGGAACAAGGGCAACCTGTGCAAAGCTCTGCTTCATTCTGCGCTATCTGCTTGTCCATCAGTCGAATATTAAATATTTAGTAGTTGGCAAACCGGTAGCTCTGAACTCTTTGAAGAAGCTACTAAGAGGGAAAGAAGCCAAAGCCTCGTGCGGGTGTATTTAGTTCAAAAGGAGATTTTGGTAAATAAGTTTTAAGGGGAAAAGCAAGCATGTTTAAGTAGGGAAAATAGCAGGGGATCTGTCTGAGAGCCACATTTCCCTCCAGTCCCTTTCCTGATGTGTGTTTGAAATCAGAACCAGTGAATAACTTATTACATGTCAAAAACACCATTCAGCATGCGTCTTAAGGTTTCTGGTGATATGTGTTTGGAGATGTGAAGTATGTTTTTAAATAATTTGGATGTAAGTATTGGGGCATTAGTCTATAAATAATGTAATTATTTACATGCTTTTGAGTTTTTAAAGGTTAACTGAAAAGCCTTTGCACAACTTCTCTGTATTCATTTATTTACAATGTCCTAGTTCAGTAACATAATGGATTCATAGGCTTAAAATTATTACCAGACTATTACTGTTTTGAAAACACTTACAGTAGTGGAAAGCAGTTGACTTTATAGTGCCTAGCCTATATAGTCTCCTAGAATTCATCAGGAATCTTTCCATTCACTTCAAATTTCTCTTGGGTTGAATTAAGTCCTTATTTACCAGACAAGAGTCAAGGTTCAAGATTTTGTGTCCCCCCCCCTTGAAAAGGCTGATTACATCAGATAAAAGAAATGCAGTGCTGATGTTTTTGGTTGTCTTGCAATGCTTTACTCAGTCCCTGGTAGATAGATAAAGGAGGAACTGATTTGCAAATAATACATATTGTTAATATTTAGTTCTTAATAGGTTCAAAATCATCATACAGTCTTTACTGTTTAATACCACCTGTATTATGGAGGTGTTGTGAATATTCTCTGCATTTCACAGAAGGGGAAACAGAAGTTAGAGTCACTCAGCATATATCAAATTGCATCTTTTGCAATTTTCATGTTCTCGCATAGGCTTCTGTTAATGGTTTTGAATCTTGAGCAGATTTTTAAAGCTGTTGTCAAACATGTTTATAATGTGAAAAGTCAGGATTTTAATAGTCATGCAAACTTCTAAAGCTTGTGTAACCAGCCTAGAAATCCTGTGGGAGCTGGTTCTCTTATCATGTTTAGAGGCAGGCCAGAAATATTGTGCAAACA
This sequence comes from Sternotherus odoratus, assembly GCA_032164245.1. NCBI lineage: Eukaryota > Metazoa > Chordata > Testudines > Kinosternidae > Sternotherus > Sternotherus odoratus. The sequence goes on from JAVMKO010000018.1 coordinate 2,819,818, forward strand.
GCCTGGTATTGCAGTACTAGGGGTTCTGGTCCCAGATAGAAAGCACAGAAGTGTATAAAAATGTAACAGAATGGAGGAATGTAACCAGATATTTTAGAAACATAAAGTTCTGTTTAGATTCATTTCTAGAGCTGGCAGAGGTCTGGCAGCATGTAGAGGAGACCGTTCTTATTTTTTCTAACTGGTTTTGAGGTCTTTAAGAGCAAACAGTGTGTGGATTTTGCAGCTTAATCCTCACTAATAGCTGTTCTTCAGTGTTGGTGTTTTATATCATTACACTTCTACTATCCCCAGCAAATTCCAGCTAGCAGGTGCACATAAAAAGGTGTCTTTCGGTTCCCAGAAGGTATTTAATGTTGTTCTGAATATTTCCAAAGTACTCTAACAGGAATATGGTTAGAAAAGTAACACAACAAATTTCTGCCACTGGGTGACAAATTTCCCTTACAGACACCAGTTGTATTTGAGTTGTACAGCTGGGAGGAATCTTACATTTCTTAGGGCTGGTCTCCACTGTGGGGGGGGGGAGGGGAGATCGACTGTAGATATGCAATTTCAGCTACATTAATAACGTAGCTGAAATCAGCATCTCTACAGCCGACTTACCTGCCGTCCTCATGGTGGCGGCGGGCGGCGGCGCGGTCCCCTGTCGACTCCAGCTTGCGCCTTTTGGTGAGCTGAACTTCCGGAGTCGATGGGGGAGCCGCTGGCAATCGATTTATCGCGTCTTGACGAGACGTGATAAATCGATCGATCCTTCCCTGCCGTAATGAAGACGAGCCCTTAGTCCAGAGAAAAATGACTGAGTTTGCGTTTTGCAGGGAGCTGGGGGCAGTAGCCTGTTAGCTTAAGATCAATGCTAATGAAAGAGAGAGGTGGACGAAACTGCCTGGTTATGCCAGTGTCTAAGCTTTGTAACTAGTCATTCTAACTTTAGTGCTGAACGTCACCTTCATGGTGCCTCATGTCCTCAGCTCCCATTGACTCCAGTGGGAACAGAAGACGCTGAGTGCTTCACATGGTCAGTTCCTTCATCATTACCGCACCAGTACAATAGCTGACTGTCAGTCCCAGCTGTAATCTTCCCCACAAGAATTTAAAGCGGATGATTACACTCAGCTGTGACCAATTGAAAGGGTGGGTTTTTGTGTGTGCAAAGCTTTAATGACTTTGGAAAGTTTAGATTGGGATCCAGAGAGCATTTATAATGTTTTCGCTTTTGTTTGTGATTTGTGAGCTGCGTATTCAACCTAAACATTATGCTCCCATAAACCGTCTGTTGAAAGCCAGAATGTACACACAGAGGTGAGTTGAATGATATTTGTATGGCAAGAGCAGGTCATTTCCCAAGCAATGAAAGTATAATAAAGTCTGAAAATGGACCTCCTGAGGTCTCTTAGTGTAATTGGTACTAAGGAGAACTTGATGCATGAATGCCAAATGGAGAGAATTAGTCCTGAGTCCTTGAATCATTACATGGAGAATGCAACGGCTCCCAAAGTCAGGAAGTCAAAGGCCACTGGATAATCACAAACACTGACCCACCAAACGGGCTAATCTGAACAGCATATAATTAGCAATAATAATAGTAAATACATGACAAAATAAAAAGATTCAGGATAGTTTGTTCAGAACAATCAGCTCTGGGGATGTGTGTGAAACAGTGTCTTTATCAGTGGAATCGTATGATTATTGGTGCGGATCAAGCTTTAGATGAATTGATTAGAGAAAAAAATAAAACACATCAAACCTTCATTTATGTTTTAAAAGTGAATCCAAATCAAGCCCGAGGAAGGTCTATAATATTTGGTTAATGTTGTTTATTATTTATTTAATTTCTTTTAGCTCCTAGAGATTCAGGTAAGTATCCAAACCTCTGGGTTTGAACCCAAGTAACCCAAACTTCTGGGTTTGAACTTATCAGATTTGAACCCAAACTCTGAATCTATTGAGATTCGACAATGGCTGGATAGTGATGTCAATTAGGGGTGGGGACTCGGAGGGAGATACCCAGGTTCATAAGGATTCTGATGCTTTGGGAGCTGAGAGTTTGATCTTCATGTTACCTGTAATAACCTTCTCTTGATCGGACTGAGCAGCTCAGGCACCAAATAGTCAGGTCAGGATGACTAAAGCAGCTGGGTTGTGTCTTTTTTTACGCTAATAGGAATTTTGGGCCTTGCTTCCACCTCTCTTTAGGGAGCAGATATTTTCATGAGAACAGAGTGTTTGTTGCAAAACAGAGGAAGGAATTTGCCTGTGACAAATCTGAGATTTAAAATTGGGGACAGCAATAGGTCCATCCCAGATCGTGTTAGACCTTTCTGTGCTAGATTGAAGAGCCCATTGTTAAATATTTGTTCACCATGTAGATACTTACAGACTGTAATGAAGTCACTTCTTAATCTTCTCTTTGTTAAGCTAAATGGATTGAGCTCTTTGAGTCTATCAGTACAACACATGTTCTTTAATCCTTCAATCATTCTCATGGTTCTTCTCTGAATTCTCTCCAATTTATCAACATCCTTCTTGAACCACAACTGGACACAGCACTCCAGTGGTTGTCACACCACTCCGAAATAGAGGTAAAATAATCTCCATATTGCTCCTCGAGATTTTCTTGTTTACACATCCCAGGATTTTGTTAGCTTTTTTGACGACAGCATCTTATTGGAAGCTCACGTTCAGCGATTATCCACTGTGACCTCCAAATCTTTTTCAGAGTCACTGCTTCCCAGGATGGAGTCCCCTGCCCTGTAAGTGTGGCTGACATTCTTCATTCCCAGATTTAAATTTAGCCATATTAAAGCACATATAGTTTATTTGTGTCTGGTTTACTTCCTCACAGAAGTCTAATTATATCACATCAACACTATTACCTTTATCAACCAAACTTGTAATCTCCTCAAAAAAGATATTAAGTTAGTTTGTCAGGATCTATTTTCCATAAGTTGATTGGCATTAATTACATTGCCCTCCTTTAATTCTTTACTAATCGAGTCCCGTATCAGCCACTCCATTCTCTTGCCGAGGACTGATGTCAGGCTGACAGGCCTATCATTACCTGTCATCCAGTTTATCCTTTTAAAAAGTTGGGCAACATTCGCTTTCTTCCCGCCTTCTGGAATTTCCCCAGTGCTGAAAATCAACATTAACAGTCCAGCAAGCTCCTCAGTCAGCTCTTTGAATGCTCTAAATGCAATAAATCGATCCCCGTGCACTCTCCCTGTCGACTCCTGAACTCCACCACCGTGAGAGGCAGAAGCGGAGTTGATGGGGGAGCGGCAGCGGTCGACTCGCCGCCATGAGGACGCCAAGGTAAGTCGACTTAAGATATGTCAACTTCAGCTACGCTATTTGCATAGCTGAAGTTGCATATCTTAGGTCGACCCCTCCCCCCGGTGCAGTCCTGGCCTTAGACTGTATTCCCACTTTGTCTTTAGCAGATCTTTGCAACAAGGAGACCAATTAGTGTCATTTATGGTGGTGACTGTTATTTATCTAATTTGTGAATCTGCTGCCAAAACAAATATAAGATGTATGTTTTAAAAAGATTTTAGCTGCAAGCTCTGAAATGAGGCTTTAGCCTCCAAGTCCAGTTCGTAGCGGACAGGTGAACATATATTTGTTTTGGCAGCAGATAGACAAATTAGATAAATAATGTTACTCAAAATGTTTAACTGATGTCTTTTGTGTCTTCTGAGGTATGCTGGGACCATTGTGCAGGCAGAGGATGAAATAATAAACCAGAGTAGACTTTTCACTTCAGTTTCCTAGAAGAGCTTATCTAGTTGCTTTGGGAATGTCCAGCAAATTCCGCCTTCAGATGTCTGTCCCTAACAGTTCCCCTGCTTTCTGATTGATCCCTGTTGTTGTTGAGTTGTTTCTGTTCTGTACCCTGCTGAGAATTTTCAAGTCTCTCAGCCTTTTTCCATTATAGAAAAAAAGTATCTTGAGAGAGTTTATTTCTCATGACCTTTAATTGGGAGTTATCTTCAGGAGACTTATGAGAAGCCCCAGATCATCTCAAACTCAAATTAGTATTAATCCTATAGTGGAGCTTGGTCAAAATTGTGATAATGTTGCATTAGGATTCATAGGTCAGCAAAACATAGCAAAATTCAAAACTACTCAAAATTCAAGGGCTTTTAAAAATATTTTTTTGCCTTTTGATTCAAATTAAAAAATGAGACCAATTCCAGTGAAAACAGTTCCTTTTCTTAGTGAAATTAGGAATGAGGATTGAAGGAGAAGAGGGTAAATGTTAGCACACGCTTTGTGGAAATGGTCAGACTGGTCATGGTTAAGGATGATTTATGCACTGGACCAATTGTCACAAAAGATAGTGCTTTCACAGCTAATGTTTTTACAGAGGTGCATAGTCTTACACTGTTTTTTCCCCCAGGAGCTTGTTGTGGTTTTTAAGGGACCTAATTAGAAGGTCATTTTGTGCCAATTCATATCACCTTTGAATTCTGTTTCTGAAATAGACAATCAGCTCAGCTGAAGGTTTCGCCTTAATCTTTATTATTTTTCATTGTGTTTAATCCTAACACATTTTCTTCTCTCCCCCAACCTCCAAGCATAAAGGAGCATTGAATGAATAGAATAATTTAACATTTATTGTAAAGCAACTAATATAATAATTCAAGAAACTAACAATTAGGAATGTTGAAATATCTTTGAGATGCTGTGTGTTCCGGTAAGAGACAGTGAAGATTCCAGCTTCCAGTGATATAATTAATGAAGGGAATGAGAGAAAATAGGATAATCTCTACATATCCTTGAATCGAATTCAAGTGCTTGGTGGCTCTGTGCATTCCAGTGGCTCTGTGGAATTTCTTCACTGCAGAGGAGCTTTGATATTCTGTGTAATATCAAGCCAGACTAAATTGTTTGATAACAGGGCTCTTCAGCTTTCTCTGGCAACCATCGTAACCAGATCAACAGCTGGCACCAGCCAGAGAAAAAACAATTTGTTACAATCATTTTTTTTAATTGCGTAACATCTGTTACCAAATGCCAATGAAAAACGATATCTCAGGAAGCAGGAATTCTGCTTATTCTGGTATCATTACATCAACTTCAAATGTGAGCTTGAAGCTAGTATTATGAGTTTGCCCTTGTACGTCTCTTTTGGGGGGGATTTCCAACACCTCTTGGTTTCACATTAATTAATTAATTTAACACCTCACAGGAATAGATGGATGAATGAGTTTGGGTAAAAAACAAAGAACAAAACCATAGACTCACCCTTCTAATGCATGCCTTTGCCTTTTTTTAGAACCAAGTTCAAAAATCAGCTTTGATTGAAGTTCTGCAATGTTCCTTCCAATAGTTGTATTTTCATTTCCAGTTTCATGCTGAGACCAGAGCGGAAAGTGTTAAAATAGCCCCCAAAAGACTGTTCTTGCAGGATCTCTGGTTGGGTCTGAAAGTTGACCCAACCAGAAGTTTCTCTTTGTTCTGGAGGCGTGTGGCCAATTCCAAAGTCAGAGGAGATTCAGGTGGTAATTATTGAATTTGAACCTTTTGAGATTTACCCAACACTACTAACAGCGCACTTAAAGGGGGATAGGTTTACATCAGTATTACAAATGGTTCAAGTGATACGCAGCGAGGGTTACTGATTAGCTGACAGCAATCCATTCTGAGGAGGGCCCTGCCTGTACGCATTCGTACCTGTGGAGCATGCACTCATCTTCACCAAGTAGCCTGGCTAAAATTCATTAAACAGAACTGCTGACCCCAGGCAAACTTCATTTCCCCAAACTGGAGACATCAAACCCAATCCACTGGATCACAGAAAACAGTAAGACATTCTGTACACTCTTAGATTGAGAATGTTTTGGTGAGTTGATTGAAAGGTGGGATTTTGGATTTCTTTTGCGGTAACCAGTGGTCTGTAATGAGTAAGGGTTTCTCTATACTGCAGACTTCAAAACGCTGCTGCAAAGTGCTGCCATGGGAAAGCTCCCGCAGCAGTGCTTTGAAGTGCTCTCCCAGCGTTCCACCTTCACAAGGGGATTAGCTCTGAACATTTGGAGCCTGTCTACACTAGCACTTTAAAGCGCTCAGACTTCCTGTGCTCACGGGGGTGATTTTTCACACCCTTGAGCCAGCAAGTTAGAGCGCTATAAAATGTAAGTCTAAGAGTAGACATACCCTAAGATTACCAAATGTCACGTTTACCACTGCAAAGGGGATTGGAATGTTTGACATTGGATAAGAAAGACTGATGCCCTTTGACCTTGGGTGGATTCATATCTGGCCTTAGGAAAAGTGTGTACCACATTTTAAGATTTTACCTCAATGGAAATGTGAAAATGAATTGCTGTTCAGTCAGTCTCCCCATTGCAATGGCCTATATCATTTCATATGATTTATCTAGACGACAATAGACAAAGCTCAGCCCCAAATTGGACAATGAGTGAATGGCAGAACATCAGGAAACTAGATCCCTGCCCTCTGGAGTTAACACTATCCCACACCGCCTCACAGAATTAGTGCTTTGTGGAGCTAATTTCAGGGTGAGTTTGTTAATTCTTCTTTGTAATGCTGGCCATTAGTGGAAAAATAGAATCCTTAGGAAACTAGGTCAAATCTCTGCAACTGGCTATATGGTGAAGTGGCTGGAGTCATTTTTTTTTTCACCTGGCTGAGGCATGGAGTCAGAATGCTTGCAAGCCAAAAGGAGGCACGCACAGCATTTTCACCAGCAGAAACAGTTAGAGATTGAATGGAGTGTCCAATCAGCATTTGCCATTTATGGGGTGAGGTTTTCCAGTCTCAGCTGCATTCATTTCCTCCCAGACACCCAACTGCATTCTTAACTTTATGGGACCACTGTTTCTTGTGGTCTAAAGTACACACACGTGCACATGAATTGCATGCAATTATGCAGACATTTTTTCTTTGCGTAGCTTAACATTTGTGGGGCCTCTGAACCCACTTTAGTTATCCCCATTGGCTGCAGTAACACCTGCTAGGCTCTCAGTTGGCAACGGCCAGCCAAGGAACTGGTTTGAATGCCAACAGGTGTTTCTGGGAATGTTCAGAAACTGGCTTTCTTTCTGTCTCCGGGGCAAATAAAAATACAACTGGGATCTGGAAATGCTCCACTTGACACCAGAACAGCAAGCTGCACGGTGCATGAATTCCAAGAAGTCAAAATAAGTCCCTCTTCTGACTCTCTGACAGACCTATGGATTAGATTTTGGTGCTGCTCTCCTTCAGTAATTGCCTTAAAAATACATTTTTGCTTTACATCCCTTTTATTTTGGAACAAATAGCTCAAGGCTTTTATAGTGGCTGGCTTTGCCTGTCAGTTCTCCTGTTTGTCGTCTCTTGCTCAGGCCTGTAACCTGGGTGTCATCTTCAACTCTTTCTAAGTCCTCATGTCCATGCTCTGTCTAAGTCCTTGCAGATTCTTTCTGCAAAGCCTTTCTAAGATGTAAATTTTCCTATCAATCCACCCAGTTAAAACTCTTCCAGGCTCTTATCTTGTCTCTTGATTATGACGACATCCTTTTCTCTGGCCTTGACAAAGGCAATCTTGCCCTGCTCAGGTCCATTCGGAATGCTGCTGCAAAAATCATTTCCTGAACCTGTAACTTTACTGTGGCCCCCTTTTCTTTTCATCCCTATTGTCTCATAAAGTATGTGCTGGTACCATCACTTCTGCTCTCTCAGAGGGTCTCCTAAGAACTGGAAGGACTCCTTGGATTCTATTCGTGCTAATATTCTGTGGAATAGTAGATCTATCATTGCCCCGGTTATCTCATGCTACTTTCCATTTGTATTATTCTTTTCCACCCGAGGTTCAAATACTGCAGGTCTGTGGAGATTTTTATTTATTTAACATTCACTTTGAAGTCTTGAGTTTCAAGGGTTGAAATGCTTTTCTAAAAGGACACATGGAATTGCTGGGCAGGAAATGGCCCCTTGGCTTATCAGGTGTGTCCCCTTCTTTAGATTCCGTGTGGACTAAATGTAATAACAACATTTGCGTGACCCGCTGACTTCCGGTTAATTCATTAGAATGGTAAAAGTCACTAGTGTGTTTAGCTTATGTCACAGAGATGATGAGCGCATAGGAAAATTTTGCAACCACAGATCAGTGTCTGGGTCATGTCTCATGAATGCAAGTGACACCACTATCAAACTTGCTAATCCCTCGCCACTTGTGACACTGTCTTTTCAACACAGCCACAGCATTTGTTCTTTCACCCGCCTCACTTACACAGTGGACAGTGACAGGATCTGTGGCAGAGGGCAAAAACAAAATTCCCTTCCAGCACTGAGTGGCCCTCCCGCCAGCAACAACAGTATTGCAGTCTGTCCCTCTGGACACGTGGTTAGTCTTTGATGCCAGTTTCTTCCATTTCTCCAGAGACTGAGGGTGGGATCTCTTAGGCGGCAGATTGCTGTGCTGATGTGGTGTTAACTGATTTCCTGTAACTCATTGCAGCAATTTCCTTATCCTGGTTTAGGGACCATCCCTGAAACAAATCTGGAATAATTTCCCAGGAATAAGTCTGCTCAGAAATACACCTGGCAACATCACTTAGTCACTCAAGTGTCATTGCTTCAGCTTTTGATTATTACTGCTTATGTACAATATAAAATACACAGCAAAGCACACAGTGAAGCACAGAATTCATCACTCCACAGATACTGTAGTTTTGGCAGGTCCTGTAACAGCGGCATTTGAACAAGGTTTCTAACATTTGAATGCTTCACAAGACTACATTATATTATTCCTATGCATAAATGTATGTCTGTTCAAGCTAATATCACATAGGAACCAACTCCAAACCCATTTGCTCCAGGTAGTCAGCTAAGAAGATTTTTCTTTCCCAGTATTTGTTTAGTGTTGTGCACCTCCCTCCCCCAAAGTGGAATTTGAGTTATTTTGGGACAGCTTGTAGGACAAATCCTCAGCTGGTGTAAGTTGGCCTCACTAACTCAGTGGAGCTATGCAGATTTATACGATCTGAGAATCTAGCCATGCATGCTTGTCCAAATGACCCAAACCCCTTGTGTCTCCAGAATGGATGCTGTAATTCCAAAGGACAGGCTTTCAAGGGAGAGGGTGGGTTCTGCTTATATTCTTTCAGGGTACAAACACTTTTTCTCATAGTATTTTGGCTCTTCAGTTTTTGTTTCTGTATGGGGAGAAGCCAAACATATTTTTTAAGAGGCATACATTTTTGAATGCTCCCAAGAAGATCTGGTTCCAGATCAGTTTGAGAGTTGGGAGAAAGTTTGCACAGCTTCCCATTTTCTCTGATGGAGTTTGGCCATTCCTAGTTTTAGGGATGGGCAAAGGAGTGCACTCAGTCAGTGTTCCCTTTAAAAGTTTCTAGAAGGCTGACAACAAAAGTGAGATGTTTTGCCTGACACCCAGGACCAGATTTTCAGTTAGGCATCTGGCTTTGTAAAGCTGGTCCCAGTCTGTGATAGCTGAAGTCTCTGTTACCATGGTAAATATATAGCATCTAAGGGGAGAATGGATCTGAGATAAGTTTTAACACTTGTTTTATCTTCCGGCTACACTATATGGAAAGTCTGTTCATTCCTTGCTCTCTGGCACCAATGATTGGCACATAAATAAAAGGACTTGCAAGTGGCAAGCAGCTTTGTGGTGGTAGCTGTTCCATGTTGGCTGTGTAGAGCAGTAATTGACAGAGGACCTTACTAGGTAAAAGAACCCCAGCTGCAGATGGTGATATATAAAGTGGGGAGGCAAAACTGACCTAGAACTGCTCCTCAGAGCCAGTGGGTGAAGATAATAATGGATCTGATTTTACAGCAAGGTGCGCACTGTCCACCTCCTCCTCCATCCCCATCATCAGGTTTGGGGAGCTGTCCTTGCACTGCACGGTATAGGAACTACTCCAGAAAGAAAAGCAATTGTTTCCTTTCATCTTTTCTAGTTGCTCTAACGTATAACTTTGTTTTAATATTCAGGGACTTGACATGTCAAGTATACACAATAGTCTGCACATTGAAGCCTGCACAGTAGATCCTAGTGTCACTCCGTGACTGACTGTTATCAGAAAATGATTGGTTACCTTGCAAGGATGTGTTTTAGTCATCCCTGTGATATTACAGTCGCTTGTAAAGTGCTGGGAGCTGCCTCCATGTAACTAATATATTTGTGCTTCATTTAAGCTGTTTAAGTTTCTTTCACAATTTGAATGGGAGAATCTGAAGTTTAAAGTGCATTCAGCAGGACTGAACTTTGCTTTTTATTTTTTTAAAGTAGCAATGACCCTTTCATCAGAAGGAAAAGGAAGGGTGTATAAATGCCTTTTGTAGTCTGGCAATAAATTTGCTGAGGACAACATAAAATGCTCTCATAAAATGTTCTTTAAACAACATTGCTTTTTTTCAGTAGCAATGCAATGTTTCATCTCACTGTTAATTGCCTAATACAAGTTATCATACAAACAAGTCATTTTGCTTTTGCAACTGTTTCCATTTATTTTCAGGGGGTTTTGTGTGTGTTTGTTTTGCTCAGTCTCACCGGATATTTCCCCTTTTGGGGTTTCGGTAATGTTGAGCGCAATTATATCGTAGACAAAGAGACTGGAAGGAAACCATGATTATCTAGGAACATATCGATCATTCAGATGAACAGTGTGCTCCACACAGTGGCATGCAAACCTCAAAAGATGAAGTGTTTGGATTTACTTTGAATAACACCCTAAAGTTATACTGCTTCTCCAAATTTTCTAGACTTCCTGGGTTGGAAATCTGGCATCCTTGAGCTGTCTGGCACTTTCCCTGCCATTTGTAAGTTTTAGCTGGTCTTTCTCTCAATATTGCAGCACTTCTGGTTCTGTTCCCAGTCAGAAAATAGAAATATAGGTTTATTGGGGGTAGGGGTGGGGTGGGGAAATAGCCTATAGCCAAACATTTCAGAACCTTAAAATGGATGTGGTTATTTCCCTTCAAAAAATGGGCATTGTTCATGTCCTTTCTTACGTATGGGTTTTGACCCATCCCACATAAACTTTCAAACTATCAATTTTATTCTTTCAGTCAGTATATCCTTAGTATTTTAGGTAACTATTACCTACTTTAGTAAGATTACTACTAAAAGAAGTCGGGTCTCATTTGTGCTTCATTTTTGTTATTGTGATTACTTGTGAATCTGTTGTCAGGTCTTCCCTTCCTGGGTAAACACACTCTGGCTGTGCATTACCCAGAACCACACACTAGAGCCTCCATTAAAGCTTGTAGCTGAGAAAATTTCATGATCTTACTGGCATGGGAATAGAGTGTTTAACTTCCATAGGCCCTTTTTGAAAGTTCCAGTCTAGAAGCTCAAACATTTATGCCTGGAGGAGCTTTATGTATCTACTTCTTGAGAATACTTAGTCGCTGTAAACTATCAGGGAATCTGTCAGCTCATTGATTCTAGGTTGACAGGGATTGGGAAAGAAGCAGATGTTAATTATCAAGGGAAAACGGTTCGGCAAATGGGCTTTTAATGGGTGTTCATACAGGATCAAAGGAAAAAAGAAAGCAAGTGAAGGGCTTTATCAGGTCTGCTCTGGTGTACTCTTCTATTGATCTTGTCTGTAATGCCAGCTCCTACAGGTACGAGATCACAAGTTTGTATTGTGCAGGGATGCAGAAAAATACATCCATCATTTTAAAAAGGGAGGCCAGGAGTTAGCTTGCTTGTCCAAAACTCTATTGCCCTTCACAATTTATTTGCAATGTTTGTTCATGTATCTATAATCCATTAAAACCCTAACCACAAGATACATTTCTGCTGCCAGTCACTGGGAGATGGGTTTCTTGGTCACTAATTGTTGCCGAGGTTGATTAGGAGAACATTTTTTTGTTCCTCTGTTAATTATTTCCTCCCTTGAGCAGACATTGCTGGAAGCAGTGAAGGGTTCTTCATGCTCTGAGGCTGCAGAAAAGAGCCAGATGAGAACCTGCTTTTAGGATTTAAAAAGGTCACAGGCATTATTTTGAATCTCTACTAAGCCAGGAAGCCTCTGGAGCACCTGGCCTCATTGAAACCACAATTGTATTGTCATGGAAGAAACAGTCCAGCTGGGGAACTTGAGGACCAAAATGATCCTTGAGTCACTCACATGAATGGTGAAAATAGACAGAGACAATATCTAATGTGAAATGTTGTCGCACTAAAGAGATCTGTTGAAATGTTCAAGTAGAAGGGTTCCCAGGCAGAGGGTAAACAATTAATAGGCTCTTGAAAATAATGCTGGAAAGGGCCTAGCTTTGGGATGTGCTCAGATTTCCGTATTTGTGTTTGCATTTCCACTCTATGTGTTCAGAGCTTTTCAAATGCACAGGAGCCATTTGTGGTTCCAAAACAACAAGGGATCTGATCTGATGTGGGGATGATTTTTCTTTGTGGTGGAGAATATGGAATTTCTATATTTCATATTATTTCAGACCCATAAACGGCTCCTTTGGGAGGGCAGTGGAAGAGAAACGCGCACACACGTCAGCAACAGGATAGTGGAGTTTATTTGGGTCACCTGAGTATCTGTCTCCTTTAAAACCAAAAAAAGACTCAAACTTCACACACTCTGAGAACATTTAGAGGAGAATGTTTGGTCTCTTTAAAATTTCTGTGTTCACAGCATGGTGTACAACCTCCAGGAGCTGAGTCAAGGAGACCTGGGAGGCTTATGGCTAGTAGGGGGCAAATCACTTCTTTATGAGACTCGAGTCCTACAACTTGAAGGTTAATTTGAGAGCTGATACCACCAGATATACTTTTCCTTAAAAACTCTGCAATGTGTTAAACCTACAATTTTCCTGAATCAGTCTAGTAAATTCAGAAACAGTAATCTCTGTAATCCGTATACATTTGTTCCATGATACTGCTTAAATATAATTTGGCTGTATTGAATATTTACGTTTGTAGAGAAATTTAACAGAAGCCAAAAATGGTCATTTATTCTTTTCAGAAAAGCTGTTTAAGGCCCATATATATATATATATAATCTTCAGGATATATATCCAGTATGTGCGGAGATGATATCCATGTGATAAATTGAATTTATTACTCAACTTTGAGCACTATACCTGAACTCTGCAGACTAATCCATCTCCACTGGGATGTCTTCTAACATTCCAAAACTCTGAGCAGATTAAAACAGATGCTGTACTTTTTTTTTTAAATCAACTTGCTTCTTTCCCCTCCCAAATGTAGAATTTCTCCTCCCCCTGAAACACTACTCTGATCTGACTCTTAGGGTTAATAGCCTGCCTGATTGGCTCCCCAGCCACAGTCCTCCCCGGGGCTGTTTTTGATCCCTTTACGGTCAGAGCAGGGTGACAGCCCCGCTACAGGGTGCTTTAAGTTGGACACCAAAGTCAGTGTGGTCACAATGTCTGAACATTTTGGTCTTATTTCATGACCAATATCATTTGGGGCTTGATATTCAGAGGTGCTTAGCACCCACAGCGCTGATTGACTCCAGTTGTAGCTATGTCTGCTCAGTGCCCCTGAAATTCAGGCCACTAACTTTTCATCCCCACTTTTCAGGAGGGGCTTGGCTGTTAAGGTTAGTTCATTATGATAAACTGCTATGAGATTTAGAAATGCATATAATCTCTCTCTCTCTCTCTCTCTCTCTCTCTCTCTCTCTCTCTCTCTCTCTCTCTCTCTCTCTCTCTCTCTCTCTCTCTCTCTCTCTCTAAATTGATTATATGAATCCATAGGGCCCATAGCTGTTGCAATTTGAGTAGAGTTGATCCCCTGGCCACTCTTTCTTCAAGCACAGGGACAATGGAGTTGAGAGGATGTTGTCAGTCCGATTTCTGGTAGACTGATGAGGTAACACTGCATCTGCCCTCCCCCTCTGTTTATGCTTACTCAATTTCCCCCCACCTTTAAAAGATGTTATTTATTCATCTTTGATTCCTAGGCTGATAATCTCTTGGAATCTGGTTCAAAATTCCAGCAGCAAGCAGGGAAATGAAAAACAAATGTACCGCACAGAAGTTTGGGTGCTAAGCTACTGCTGTGCCTAATGCTGATTCAGTCTTTATTGGGCCAAATTCCTTTACTGAGGCAAAATTCCTTAAACCTCAGTCAGACTCAATAGATTCAATGGAAGATTGCCTGAGTAACAACTGTAGGCTTTGTCCTATTATTTATAGTTACAGCTTATTAGTATTTGTATTGTAGTAGCACATAGAAGACCCCCCTGGAGATCAAGGCCCCTTTGTGTTAGGCGCTGTACACACACACAATGAATTGATGCTCCCAGCTTCAGAGAGGTTATAAGAGACAACAGGCGGATACAACAAACAGATAGGGAGCACAAAGTGACAGTGAAAGGGTTACAATTAGTATAATTAGTAACAGTCACAGCTTCTACAGTGGGTGCAGGGGGAAGCTCTGCATGGAGTTTTTGAGCACAGAGTTTGGTGCTGGGAATGTCTGCTGGCATTCGGGTTGTGAAATTAGTTTATCCTGCTGCTTTTTAATTAGCATGGTCTGGCGTACTGCCTGGTACCGCCTGTGTATTCGTTCTGTCTCTCTTCCTCTCTTTGCAGATGTCACCACTATATCTTAAATCTGCAATGTTTATATACTTAATTAGTTAAGCTTGGATGAAGTGATCATTAGGGAATAACATCAGGCACAAACCCAATGACGTTGTGTGTTTTCCTTCTTACTCCTGAATGTTGGGCTAAAAAGGAGAGAGGGAAAACATGTCTATTTTGATAATTGTCATTATTAATCATGATCTCCGTTTTCTGCCTCTCTCCTCCCAAAATCTTCACATCATCCCCGATTGCTACTTTACAGAAGCAACTGGTAATTTATTATTCCTGTCTCTGGCACGGCATATTCGCTTGTTATGCCTCAAAAGGGTGGAATTCAATCTCTTTTTTCACATCCTCTGACAATTTGAACCTCTTTTAAAAATAGTTGTCTGCTAAACTTATTTACTATCCACTGCTGATATCAGATGCTCCAAAGTCCCCCTTAGCCTGAGGAACGAGGCAGCAAACTCAATCCATGCACTCTGGAAACTGTCTTCTTTCCATCCAAGATATAGGAGGTTCTAAAATGACCTGTTTGGATTCCATCCAAAACTTCAGATGTTTATCTGAAGATCTTTGGCTTAGAAATAATGCACCAGCACTTCCCATGTTCAGACACATTGGAAATGCCAAGAGGATAAATGTCTCCATAGCATTTGACAGGTTTAAGATTAGCAGCTGTGTTAGTCTGTATCTGTAAATAAAACGAGGAAGACTTTGTAGCACCTTAGAGACTAACCAGTTTATTTCAGCCTAAGCAAATAAACTGATTAGTCTCTAAGGTGCTACAAAGTCTTCCTCGTTTTATCATCTGTAGCATTTGTACCCTTTGTCCTAGTCTGAATCGTGACATTTGGAACATTCATAGCTAAAACATTAACCTAACTTTTCCAGCATTGGGAAAAGTTTATACCTCAGTTAAGGTTTTGGGCAGAAGTTCAGGTCTGTTCATTTGTTTCCAAGACAGTTTGTGTATCTCTAATTTCTGTCATGGATTTTCCTTCCAATCTGACATCGAACTTTACCTTTCCAGGTCACATTTGAATAGCTTTTCAAACATCTCTGAGTTATGTGGCCTTTTCTCATTTCTCCATCATCATCATAATCCCTTTGATCCATTTTTGGTAAATAGCAGCTGGCTACCACAAGCCCAATGACGTGTCTGCTAGAAAGCCCCCAAATGAAGGATTAGATGCGGGGATTAGAGTGAGAGGATCTGCAGGATCTCTAAGAACATGGGGATGGTATTTTGTAAACAATGGACTTCTAATATGTTCCCAGGGTGAATTTCATTCCCGTTTGTGATGCAGGAGTTCTCACTGTTGAGGTCTTGGGAGATATTTTCAGTCTAAGGCTGTTAGCCTGTCTGTCACATTTCCAGTGTGACAATCACTGTAGTGTCCAAGTACCACCACTACTTTGCTTTCTACCCAAGAATCCTCAAGTGGTTAAAATTAATATAATATAATAATACAATCCAGCAACAGCCTGTGAAGTAGGAAAGTGCTATCACCCCCATTTTGCAGTGGGGGAAACTGAGGCACAGACCAGTGACATGACACAGCAAAGTCACATCACATGTATAGCAGAGGCAAGACTAGAATTCACATCTGCTGGCTCCTATTCCTTTGCCTTAACCGCAAGACCATCCTTCCCCCATTTTGTCTATTCCTTTTGCGCTCATCCTCTTAACAAAATTGACCATTTCCATGACTTTTAAGCAAGGAAATCCAGGCCATGCTGCATGTTGATCAAAACCCTGGAATATGCCACCAGTCCCTTGCTATATCTCAATAGCAGACAGGGTTGGTGGAAAGACACTGGTGAATGCCAGAGCAACACAGGTGTCACTTAAGGCCTAGAAGCCAAGCTGGTGCCCCCTTTAAAGTAGTTTTCTTTAACTGCGGTTGCTGTTAAGGTTAAGAGATGTGTTTGTATTGAGTCTCTGCCTGTGAATATGCTGCTTAAGGTCAGTCACAGCAGGGGCTGAAGTGGGAGTTCAAAGCATTTTCAGAGTTAGTCTATGATGTTTGGCTGTTACTTTTGTCTGGCCATTTTGCTGTCTCATCTATTCAGACTGTAGGCTTGGACACCTTTATTCTGTGTCTCTGCAGTTCCTAGCATAATGACCCCAATCTCGATGCAGGCCTCTAGGTGCCACTACTGTATTATATCAGTAAAAGGGGTCACTGCCCACAGTGAGATACGAAAAGTAGTTTTGGCCTGAAAATTTTTAGTTTCTCAGTCCAGCAGCCATGGGACTATTTTATCTATAAAATATCTTTTTATCCTTTGGCAAAGAAAACCTGAAGAAGCAAGATGCTCTCAAAAGACTTCTCTGTGGGCTAGTTCAGTCTTTGTCTGCCATAGAAATGTGATGGCATAAAAATAGGAGGAGCCAAGGACAACAGAACAGAGTGTGATTTTATGAAATAAGGTCAACGTTAGATGCAATATCTTGCCATATAAGCACATGCATTGGATACATTCTATCTGACCATTCCAGAATGCAACAGCATTTTAAATGGCATTCTGAACCCCCAAGTCCCTGATATCTCTCATCTAAGTATATTTTTGACAAGGCCCATAATTTTTCTTAGAGACTTCTGGGAGGTGCTGTCTGTGATGGATGCTTTGTTGAGTCTCTGTTGTTTGCAGGTTAGAGGGAGTCAGGCTGGGTTTGTTTGTGCACTTGGTGTAGCCCCTGGAAAGACAACAAGTTATAAATGTTTAGCCTGAGAAGAGCAGTTGAAAGGGGGAGAAATGGTCAGAGAAAAAATTATTCTTGTGGAATTTCCTACCCAGTTTTGCAGGCTCAAGAGGTTTGCATGGTTTGGAGAAGCTGCACATTTGGAGGAGACTATACACTGAACCCAGGCTATTCTGAGTAATTATTCCCTAGCAGAAAGCATTTCTTCTTTGGTCAATTCAATTATACTGCCATTCGTCTTCCTCTCGCCTGATTTTCATCTGCTCTGCGTCAGGGTTTTGACAGCCCTGCACTTGAATGGCTTGTATTTGCGATGTTTCTGATCGCACATGAAAGATTCCTTTCTGAGGGGGTCAGCAACAGTTCTGACACCAAACTCTCTCTGGTTTTCTTGTGATGAGCATGGTATTATAAACCTAGAGAGATAAACACTCAGTATGAACTGGAAATATACCAATCCTCTTTGCCTTGGTGAATGCTGTTAGTGGCTGATCAGCGCTAGTCAAAATTCAACATCAGCATCAAAATTGAACTGGATCTGGTATCTTCATATTGACTCATTGGAGTTTTGATACAAGCTACTATGCTAACTGTATTTACAAGAATAGAGTAAGAATTTAAGGTAAAACTTTATACTGTGGTAATAAAAAACAACAACAGTTTAAGTGTTTCGTCCAGAGCCACTTGATGTTCGCTGTGCACCCAGATAAAAGGATTCAGCTTTTCTGTTGTTCCCAAAAAGGGAATGGAAGCAATTGGTTCCCCCTGGTGGTTTGCATTAAAATTGCAGTAACTTTAAAAGCATACCTCACAAATGAATGCCTTTGTTGGTGAATGGATACTAGGCTTGTACTCATCAAGTGAAGCAGTGCGAGAGAAGGAAAAAAGAAAGAGACAGATACAAAGAGTTGGAGAGAGAGGGAGACCGCTCAGAACATTGGGCTTTGTGGAATCATTGCCTCTTGCTTTCTCTTTGTGGATGAAAGGTAGTCCGGAGTCATTCTTTTTACTAGTTTAAGATTTTTATGAAGACAGCCTAGGGAAATCGCCACATGTTTCACATTCCAGAAAACAAAAGCTTCCTTCCAAGGTGCAGCTGAACCAGGTGCTGGCAATCTGTTACCCAGTAAATAATTGGATGTCACCCATATGTGCCCATGTGGGCTGTAGTCTGGTAGGACTCTTTGCCCATAGAAGTGTAAAACTCTTTTGCTTTATTGGAAGGACACCCAAGCAGCCCCAACCCTGCAGGAATTCTCAGTAGGCTCTTTCATAAACAGGCTCAGCTTGCTTTTCCTTGCAGCGAAGGGCCAAAACGTTTCAGCGAAGGTGCTCCTGTATCACAGGTGAGTTTAAATTTCTCCTGAGACAGGCCTAGCCGAGCCCAAAGGTTCAGTACAGCTGCTGTCTCTGGACTGTGAGAATCTCCGCTGGAGTCTTGCCTGCAGTGTTATGTAGCATGTGCCAGCAGTGAAGTGCCTTGGAGCTGGGAATTCAGAACGTGGCTCGGTCAAACAAAACAAAACAATCAGGGAAGGTTGGAATTCACAGTTCTCCACGTTATACCTTTGGCGTTGCTGGGGGTTCCTGTCCGTGGCTGGCTCACATATGTCTGAGCCACAGCACTTTAGCCAAAGGTGAATTAATATGTTTGCTGCAGGTCCTGGTGTGCTCTGAGATGAAGGGGGTGGGGGCTGATGGATATTCTGCTTGTACAGAGTAACTGGCCAGACTATAAGGCAGCAGGCCTGCAAACATGCCAGTGCTGTCTGAATTGGAACAGAATTGCAGAGAAGTGATGATGTGGCATTGTCCCTTTAATAATAATCCTCAATGCCAGCTCATCTTTCTATGGTAGTCATGGTCAGTAGTGTTTGTGCTTGTTTTACAGATCTTCCCCAGCTTTTGGGGCGGGCTGGCATTGTGATTTATTTAGCACTTCTGCTTCAGCTGGCTGAGAAAAAGCAGCCCATAAAACCATCCAGATTATATTCACAGGCTCTCGTTATGAAATCACGGATGTGTCTGTCTTGGCTGCTGACAATGTGAATGACAATGAACTGTACCAATGTCCGTCTAGGTTGGGTTTTTTCCCACTGTGCAAAGGAAATGTTGCTCCTAACAGAATTTGACAAGCCAGCGTCTTACTTTGCTTCTTGCTTAGTGAATGGAAGCCTGTGACAGGACTCTAACTCAAAGAAGAATCCAAGTGGTTTCAGTCAGAGTTAGGGAGTGCTGGAGGCAGGAGATTCAGATAATGCAGAGTAGCTGCCTATAGGTATCCAGACTCCCAGTATCTCTCATGGGGCAATAGCAGACTCCATACAATAATGGGGATGGGGAAGTATCCTCTTGAATCTTGGGTAGGAGTAGGTAGGTGTTATTACCTTGGTATTTGATACTGGTGTGACTGCTATTGGAATACTGGGTCCAAATTGATGTCCACAATTCAAGAAGGATGTTGATAAATTGGAGGGAGTTTAGAGGATGCAGGAATCTGCTCTCCGCCATAGAGGGTAAGTTGTACTCCCTCTCTAGGTCCTTTATTTTCACCTTTGGCTCTACTCAAAGGGACTGTTGCCCCCCCCCCCCCATCTAGACTCTTCAAGATACAGAATGGCCCACACAAGGCAATGATGTGGCAAGAGACAGTAAGTACCTTCCCACTCCTGGCCCACCTCAAAATGATTCCTGCTCAGACAGGAGCATAAAAATTAGGCAGTCATCCAAATACAGGTATCAGCTATCTAGTCAGCCAGACTGTCCGGCAGAATAGCTGCTAAAGAGAGCAGTGCACAGTGACTGGGTTGCAAGTGTCCATGGAAGTTTGTTTGCTGATCAGTTAGCGCTTTGTGAAGTTACTTTATATTGAAAAGATATAAAAACTTATTTAATGGAGTCAGATTTCAAGGTCCCCCTATGTAGCGCATGGTGCTGGAGATCACGGCTGAAAGTGTGAAACATGGCAGGTGATTGTTAGCTATTCAGTGACCAGAAATAGTTGTTAGTTAGTGCTTTGGCAAACATTATTAATGTGAGAATGCCTCTTAGTTTAGGAGAGATGCAGTGATATCCAAGCCAACTGGAGGATGGTGTGTTAGGAGACATTGCTCTTTGAGGATTTAGTACATTGGTGCCACATGGACAGGGCATATGTTCCATGCAGGGGCACCTCACTTCTTTGTCCTGCCACCCCGTCACACTTCTGTTGAAATCAAAAGAGGGGGAGATTCTCCCTTTAAAGGTTGTGGTTCTGGGAATGTACAGATGTGTCTCACTCCAATTGCTAGTACGTGCATAGGAGGGAGAGCAGCAAGCAAGTAACCTTTGTGCATCAGTGGAACGTGAACCTGGACAACTGTGTGGAGAGGGCCCTGAGATTTGCATGTTGCCACAGAGGGTATGTTGTACAACACTGAAACATCATGATGTAGCTGGTTCACAATTGATGTAGTGTCTCCTCTTGTCAGCG
Source organism: Sternotherus odoratus (assembly GCA_032164245.1). Taxonomy (NCBI): domain Eukaryota; kingdom Metazoa; phylum Chordata; order Testudines; family Kinosternidae; genus Sternotherus; species Sternotherus odoratus. The sequence continues at coordinate 2,840,556 of JAVMKO010000018.1, forward strand.
CTTAGCTCTTGGCATGGAGTGCAGCTGATGTGTGTGTGTGGGAGGATGTTGTACATTCTTTTTTTGCTACTATTTTGTTGCTAATCTGAACCAATGCCAAAGTGGGAAATGTTGGACTCTATTTAATACCGAAGGGTGAGACTCTCTGGGCGTTCAGAGAAGCATCTTTAAGTGTGGAGTAGGACCTGGACAAGTGATCTGGACTGGCTTCTGGGATTGCCAATGTTTGCTGGTTTGGGCTAGGCAAGAATGATCTCTCTCTTGGAGTTTGGTGCTTCCTCTGTGGCTAGACCAGAAAGAATTGAGGCACATGAGAACGCAAACCACCGCCAACAAAGTTACTCATTTTCAGGCCTCATACAAGGGCTTTGTTTGAGTTTTGCTCCCGGAATCTGGTTGCCTTTCATTTGATTTGAAACAGTCCACCCATCCCTACTGTTAATATGAGCCCGGGCAGACACATGAACACTTTTCAGATGGAAACATGAGACCAGCCCTTTTGTGATTGAAAAAGGGATAGTCCCCAAAACCCAATTTGATTTTCACATGTATCTGAAATGTTTTCCACAAGCTTTACCCTGTGATGTAAGCCGTACGTTTTTATTTGCTCATTGGGTACATCGACCAAATGCAGCTGAAAAAGCTCTCTTGTTTTAAAAAAAACATTTTTCTGTGCAGTCCTTCATCTTAAGAATGTTACATATTGTGATAAGAACACATTAGACTTAAATCTTTTCAGAAAGCTATTAATTCCAATGGGATTAGCAGGTCTGGGAGGGTCTCATGATATCTGGATGCAAATATAAACCCTCTTCTATCCATGATTTTGATGCACAGTTTAAAATGTGATGGTTTTTTTCCAATTTTAGGGAGAATTTGGTGTTGGGAAGCAGAATCCATTAACGGGAGATACTGCAGTCGTATCTCTAACCAGCACCGGCAGTCCCTCACTCGCTTCTAAAGAAAGTACCTCCAGGGGGTGAGCGCCTCTGGGCCCATTCAATTCTTGGTCTCTCTACCGAGGGACAGATTGGGTGGCACTTTTGATGTGAATACCAGTCCACTGGCAGCTAGACTGCGAGCAGTTACCCATTTCATATCTATCACAAGCAGCTCCCAGATAGGAAGGACTTTCAAGGACTGCCAACCTGAGCCAATTTGGAACCAGCAATATAGGTGTGAAAATTTCTGTAACTCATCCACTGAGCCATCCAGCCTCCAGAAGTGCTGATACCAGTTTGGGCTGCACAGACACACGTTTCGCTCAAGTAATGTGAGGAAGGCCACATGACAGAGAAAAACTGTCATGACGGACGCAAGGGCTTGGAAATCGTGAACAACGCCCACACCCTGAAACACCTCACTGCAGCGCTCCAGGAGATTTGCGGTCTAGGATGGTGAGCCTGCTCAGCTGAGACTACATTCAAGTCCATACATTGTTCTTTATTTAGTAAGGCATTTGAAGAATAAACCATCTCATTCAGCAACATTCTTCCTTTGCCTTCATGAGGGGACCCCATCTACTAACTTGCAGTCTAAGGGAATACAGCTTCCTTTAACAAACTTCAGCGAAAAAGCAGAGGCAGCTTTTCTCATGTTGTTATTCAAGTATTGCAAATCAAGATTTGCTCCCTATTCCCCCCTTCTGGTGGAGTCATGTTTTGGGATACTCACAAATAACCCAGTTGGTGCCCTGACATGTGTGGTCCACATTTCATTTGCTTTTTATTGGCCTGTAAGAATAATGTACAAAGACATTCCTGTCTTCCTTGAAGGCCGAGTTCCTTGATCTCTACCACCACATTGCCTAGGGTCACCCAGAATTTGCTTGATGTGTGGGTTTTAGAATTGGAAAACTGGCTGTATGTTGATAAGGGGCAGTCATTGTTCAGGACTCAGACAGATGCCATGGGCTTGGGACCCTTCATTCTTAATGCTTCCTCCAGGCCTTTTCACAAGATCCTATAAAGTCACTTGACAATAGGTGGTGAATGTTAACAGGCTCTTAGCCCAAAGGCAGATGGAAAGTAAGGGTATTTTTTGTTATCAGTTTAACTTGTTGGGTTTCTTTCATCTGAGAATGTTGACTTTCCATAAATAAAGTGCCAGATGTGCTCCAATTGTTTTTCTTTTAAAATAGTTTGGAGATTTTCATAAAGAATAGCAATCTTTCTTCTTGCTAGCTATTTCCTTTCAGTGATTTTGCTGGTGAAAAGGTGCCAGATTGACAGTTCTGGAGACTTGAATCTGTCCGGAGTCTGTCCGCCATGTGGGTTCAGCATGGGCAAGAGGGCAAACTTTGCCATACTGCCCTGTCCCTGCTGCTGTGTCCGGACCTAGAGAGTATCCTCCCAAGGAGCTAGTGGGCAGTTCAGTATCCATGGTCCATTCCCTCTATGGCTTCTCTGCTGTCAGTGCTAATTCTGGAGGTGTTTTGTGGTTATGGACTCTTGTCTGCTAGAAACCGAACTGAGACAACCAATTGGTTTCACAGAGAATCCAAACAGCTCTTTAATGTTAATGGCAGTTGGTCTGGCCGTCACTGACCTCCTCATTTGGACTAGTGACCGAGAGGTGAAAGGTCTCAATATCCCAATATTCATCTTCCACCCATCTGGATCCCTTTGTGTTCTCTGCCTCCAATTTTCGTTCTTTTGGGTGACAGGATTTCTTATTAATGGTCTCAAGCAACTTTCTGACAATCCGAGATTAATGAGGCAAATCTTAAAGATATTTTAAAAATAAGCCTCCATCAAACTTGTCCTGAAGAATGTTATGACTGTTCAGATGTTTTTCATATTAGGATTTTGAGAGAGTGTATTATTCATCTGAAGCCAGAAGCCTGGTTGTGCAGCTGTAATAAAATGATGGCACTGAATCAAATACTGTCTCCAAATTATCTTGCAACACTTCCCTCAACACTGAAAATAAAGTATGTGTTGAGGTGGTGACAGTGTGTCGTTTGTACCAAGGTGAAATTTCATCACTTTCTAAACAGAGCAATTTAAACAGATATATATTAAAAATCATTAGTCCCAGTGCAGTGGGGGATGAGGGAAGGTCTTTCTCAGTCTTACAAGAGCAAGTAGACAGGGAGCCAATCAGCCTATTATTATTGATGGGCTGACCTGCTCAGATAAAACTAAAGCAGCCCCAGATTTCACTCCACAGCTAAAAGGGGACCTCTACATTTGAGCTAGGAGATGTGATTTCCAACTCATGGAAATATACCCACTCTAGCTTTGCCAAGATAGCACCTAACAATAGCAATATGCCCATGGTGGCATGGGTGGGGACTTAACATTAGGTGGAGCAGAGCTAGCGCAAGTATGTCTGTGTGAGCTGGGAATCACACCTCCCAGCTCAAATGTAGACATAACCAAAATCTGACTCTCGAAAGCATTTAGAGTGTCACAAAACTTCAGTTGACCGTTTTGTTTTTACATTCCAGATCCATTTCCACTTCCTGTTTTTGAATAGGTAGAGGAATGGAAATATTACCGTCTTAGGAAAGCTATTCTCTTACTTCCAAGCCTATAAAAATGCAGTGTAATGAGAATTTCACTTGAGGTTGTGATGAGTACGTAATTAGGAGTTGAGAGAACATGTCCAGCATTACAGCTTGATGTCCACGACTGAAATAATTTGGAGACGTTTGAAGAAGATGCACAACTTTTGGATGCTACTTTGAACTAGGCTTCTGAACCTGTCACTAACTGTTGGCCGCTGCTGAAAGCATCACACTAAATGGGCCATTTCATGTATCCATTGTGGCCACTTCTATATTGTATCTATCTATAACGTGACTCTAGAAGATATAGTGTGGATAAATGTAAATTAACCTTTTTGAGTAACCATAGGAACAAGTCTCAAACTTCTCAAAAACACCAGAAAACAAACAAATATGCAGTTGAGCTAAATGGTTTATGGCACACTTATAGGGCATGGTAATGAAACGGAGTAAGAGAGGCTTATAGTAGAGGCTGGGAGGGTAAGCAGCTGCAAATACTAGTGGTTGGAAGGAGGTAGAGAAATGTATGTGGATTCAACTGTATATGGAGAATGTGAATCCTGCACAGGTGCAGGGATAAAAGGGAAGTGGAAAATAATTATGAAGATCTCCCAAAGCAGATTAATTCAGTTTTACATAAAACGTGGTTTTCAGCAGGATATGTTTGAACTTCAGAAAGAGTCTTACTCAGTGCATGTCCCTGAAGCTGCTTAGAAGTGTACAGATTGTTTTGGAAATTTAACCATAGTAATATATTTCTTTGCAAATCCCATTCCAGCCATTTCACAGGTTTGTTTGAACCTCAGAGACCTGGGCTACATTTTATCATCCTACAGATTCACTGTAGTTTTGTGGTACTGTATAAACTTTGGAACAATGTTAGACTAGCTTGGGAAATATCAAAGGAGTATGGAAAGTTGCTTGCAAATGAAATAAAAACATGCAAAGGTTAAGTGCTGCAAAATCTTAATTAGCCTGTGTTCAGAGTAGTCTCTGAATTAGAACAGCAGGAGGTGCTTGAGATCTGGGTTGATGTGTAATTGGCACAGTAGGGTGGGTGGGTGACTAGAATGGGAGGAGAGTTGAGGTATAGTACATTCGAGGAGCTGGATGAGGGAACCTAGCCTAGAAACTGCTCAAGTTGTGTAAATAATCCTAGTTTCTTTTCTGTACAAACACCGGCACCAAAAGAGATCCAAGTTCATTGGCATTACATAATTGAGAGTCAGATTCTATTTCCTTTATGTGTTTTGAAAGTACCTTACTCTACAAGTAGCCCTATTGGACTCTGTGGGATTACTTGTGGAGTAAAATGCTACTAATTGACAATTATGGGTATAAGAATCTAACTTTAAGAATTTTTTAAAGAGATCCTTTAAATATAATTAGGAACAGTATGTGAGGTATATTTAAATCTTACTAAGGAAAGTATAGTAATTCTTGCTGTATTGGATTTGTCTAGATTTACATCAGGCCATTCACATTACTTTAATAACTTTGTGTGTATAGTTGACTCTATGTGGTTTTGATGTATGTACACTGATTTATCCAAAAACGTTAGGAAGGTTCTTTCAAGGGACAGGTTTTCTGGAATTCCTGGGTACTTCCTGTATATGACCTTGGAAATCAAGAATGGGTGGAGCCTGTTGAATTAATTCTAGGCGACCCATACTTGGTTTCAAGGGTCAGCAGGGAATCTACAGAAGAAACACAGGAAGTATTTTATTTTCCATTAAATATAGTTAGAATTGTCCTTGACTATTGAAATGTAAAAGGGGAGGAGTGAACTTGGTTAATATACAATAATTAAAAAATGCAGGCTTTTCTTTCTTATAGAGCAGGGGTCTCAAACACGAGGCGGCCCGCAGGGCTCTTCCGCAGGACCCGCCAAGTTCCCCACAACTCTCCCCCTGCACTCCTTCCCTTCCAAGGCTTACCTCTTCTAGTGCCTCTCTCACCCCTGGCCCTCCATAGAGGAGGCCGTCTGCTGCCGCCGCCACCATGAGAGGAGGAGGCAGCCGGCGGAATGGACTCAGAGCGGCACATGGGCTCCCACACCCTGGTCCAGCGCCCATTCCACGCAGGTTCATGGAGCGGGCGCTGGACCAGGATGTGTGGGGAGGCATGGTCTGATCCGGAGCCCACGGGGGGGCGGGGGAGTGCATGGAGCTTGGTGGGCCGCATAGAAGAACCCCGTGTATTTGAGACCCCTGGTTTAACTGAAGTGAAGTGGGAAGTTGCACTGGATTTACATCAGCATAGAATAACTGAGAGTGAGGCTGACTCCCGAGCCATGCACTGATTAGCTATTTGGCATGTCAGCTCAAAGTATTTACTGAAAACTCCTCAAAACCCCAAAGGATTTCTGTAACTAAGTTCTTGACACCTAATTCTCTGATTTTGGGGGGTGGGATATGCTTTTAATTTTGAGTGGCACATGGCTTACATAAAATCTTGAATGTAGACCAAATGTATTTAACGAGAGAATGCCAGCAACAATCTCACTTTTGTGAAACATAATGAATTGTTTCAAAGGTGCATGATAATCTCCTGGGAATGATATACAATCTCCTTTACCAAGTGCTCAGAGGGTCTATTAGGACTGACTCTAGCCCAGCTGCTTCTAGTTAGTTCAACTTCAGTGGATTCGGGTTTGATTTAGTGACCAACCTCTACCATTGTTTGTTCATGACGCCTGGCTGCTGGTGACAGCTGATTCATGGCCATTCAACAAAGGCAAAATAAATCTCATCGTGCCGTACTTCGGGGCTTGGTTAGTATTCTATAGCCTTCTTTACCAAGAAGTTCTATAACCCTGTAGGTGCATGAGGATGACCAGAGGTCCCAAGTTCATGATGGTAAAATGTTTAACTCTTTCAGTCCCTTCTTTTTTAATCTATGTATGGATCATCGGTATCCCTTTGAGAGACGTTTCCTGCTCTTATTGGTACTACCCAGTCACAAAAATGATATTTTTATTGGTTCAGTTTTGGAACAGCATTGGTTACAGGTTTTGACACTGGAGTAATTCCTATGTGTTTGTGGTAAAAAATAAAGGCTCACAGAGAAGCCAAATGGCTATTGGGTCACGTAGTCAATTCCCTACTACAGGATCATTCTCCATGGTATTCCTTAGGGCATTGCTCAATTTTAAATGAACCAGACAATGGGGCTCCCATTATTTCAATTGGGAGGCTAAATATATTGTTATTTCAGTTATAAACTCAGGGTAAAACAATGGAAAGAACAGGATGGTATCAAAATGAAGCTAGAACAAAAGCCAGGTCCCCTACCAATGACTGCTGGGAAGGGAGGGAGCATAATATTAGAAATATATACACAACACAGTTGTACTTTTGAGGACTATTGTAAGCGTTGTGATGTATCATCCAGTGACATCTTGTGACTGAGCATTCTTGACTCTCTAGATGGATAGTATGCTTCAGTGATGGAGTAAAGAGCTTTTATAGCCTCTGGTTGTATTCTTTGAGATCTACAAGCTTCAGGAATCTGTGTTAATATATTTATGCCACACTCGTTGCAGTAGAATCTGAGTGCTCTATAGATTTTACCAAACATGCATGGTGGGAGATTGTTTAATTAATTGTCAGGGAGTTAATTAGATTATCTATCCATGATTTAAAGAGAAAACTCCATATAGAAGAAAATAATGATAGTTTCAAATATATTAGACTTCAGCTATACAAACCCTGCATAACAAATCCTCAAACCTCATGAAATTCAATTGGTTTTCAGGCTTACTGACAAATTTGTACCTCCACCCAGATCCAACAGAATTTGCTAAGATTCATTATGAACCGTTCTAGCAATCCTGGGACTGATTTGTGGTTTTGCATCAAAATTATGTGAAATTCACTTCTGATGTGAACTGTGATGAAAGAGGGCAATTTTGACTGAGTCCACCTTTGGGATTTTAGGTTCATTTGACTCTGAAACCCAAGACCAAAGTCAGGAGCTCTGAGATAAAACATACAAAAAACTAAAATACAAAGAGTTTAATCGATCTCCTACAAAGTGAAGCTGACAGATTCTGTGTGACTTTGTACAGTGTGAGCCAATTACTTTTGGTGTTTTGGGGTTTAAATGAGGATTTTTCCCCTTTAGAGCTTCTATTTGATCTTGCAGGGAAGTCACTATGCTGATTTGTGGCCTTGCACATCTCTTCCAGAAGAGAGTGATATAATAAACATAGGATTAGGATTTTGTGCAGAAAAGTCAAAGCAAAGAGGTGAAAACTTCTTATTAAACCATCAAACATTTTAAAGATGAGCAAAATGAAGACAGAAAAACCCTGGCTTCATAAACTCTTTTCTTTATTAATAATCTTATTCAGGCTACCCCCAGCATGAAAACAACTCCTTTAATCTGAACTCATTTTGACTACTCTCTTCATACCTAACTCAGCCTGACAGATACTTCATTGCCTTGAGATGCCCTTTTAACTTCTAAAACATCAGTTGGGTTTTCAAATTCTTAAGGCCTTTCAAAGCGTATCAAAATCCCAAAGGGTTATATTTCTTAACTCCCTTCCTGTTGCATAATGAAACTCAACATCCCTCACAGAGATCTTCATCCTTCAGGTGGTATATATCTGACCAATCCACAGTCAGTGCTATTTGGAATGAATAACAAATGTATTTTTATGGCTATGTTAACAGTAGACAAAGTTGGGAAAATAATTCTTCCTCGTGCTTGCGAGTAAGTGCTGTTCACAGCATTTTAGAAACATTTTCTGATCATATGTAAAACACAATCTGCCATGTGTCTGGCTATTGTATCCACCAGGGCTGGTCTTTTCCTCAACAAAGATTTGTAATGGACCAGTGATATGTCTATACTGTATTGGATCTTGGATGAAAATACAAGGAAGGCATTTTAACTGACGAATATTTACCTCCCACAGCCAAGTTAAATGCATCCCTGGAAAAATTTCTAGACTAACATATCTTTCTGTACACTGAGACTGTTTAGGAGATTGCATTGTAAAAGGTTTAATTAAACCATGTGGGGTTGTTTTTCCTTGTTAACCTTGTGGAATGGAAATCCATTTGTAGGGATAACTCTGAGTGATAGTTATGCACCACTCCTCGTAACCCCGTAGTAGCCTTTCTCTGTTCCAGAACATGTTTGGAACGAACTGTCCTTCTGGGGGTCTCCTAACCCTGGCAGGTTGCTGGAATGAGAGGATTAAATGAATGTAAACCCTGGAGGATTTTGTTAAGCTTCAAGATGCCTTAGGATTTTGAAAAGGTAAAACAAAGCCTGTGCAACCTCCCGCTTCAGAAGTAGAAAGGGCACCTCGAGCCCAGACAGATTTGTCAGCCCAGTGGGTAACGAGGATGGAAGTTATTAATTACAGACTGATCATCTGGTTCTTCAGGGAATAAGAGAGATGAAAAATCACCCATCCTTGTGTGTGAAACATATCTGAAGCACAAGTCAAAGCCACCTTTAGTCAACGGCTTTCTCATTCACCATCTCCGCTCTTTGTACACACAGTAGGCCAGATTCTTAAATCCTCTCTAGTTGTAGCTAGCCGTTTGAGAATTCTTCTGGGGAGCTCGTGGGTATAGTTTGGGCAATCCTCTTGCAGGTATGCAAATTGCCCCCGCCACGCATGGCCCCATTGGTCTGATGGCACTGCCCCCCTCAGTAGAGAAGTCAAACTATGCCTAAGGATACATGTAAAGCCAGCAGAGCCTGATCCTGTGCAGGTTGTTCCCATTGCTCCCACTGAGCATGGGTGCAGGAGAAAATCAAACCATGGTAATTCCTTCAGAATTTCCAACAGAATGGCTTCAGCCTTCCTTTGGGAAGAACCTGCATTGCAATGACGACTTTACAATATGAGGATGGATGTGAGAGAAGCATTTTTGGTGTCTTAGCATTCTGCATGGTTGCTAAACTTTGTGGCACATGTGCCGGCTACGTGAGCCAATGAACCCCACCATGTTTTCAGCAGCAGCACACCCTAATTAACTCCTTAAGATATTGCCTTTGTGTGTGTGAGGGGGAGGGACAGAGGACTGGACATCAAGAAACTTGGGTTCTAGTCTTTCTTCTGCAACTGATTTGTGCAATCCAGAATAAGTCACCGAACCCCTCTCGTGTCTAGATTTACTTGTTGTAAAATGGGGATCATACTTGACTGCCCAACACGGGTTACCTATCTCACAGGGTCAGCGTCTGCAACCCTCTTTGTGCTCCTCGCATGAGAGGGACTGTAGAAGTGCAAAATATCATTAAGGTTAACACCCTTTGTCGTAATGGGAGTTCCAGCTGCTCTGTCTGAAGTAGTTACAGGTATTGGATACACTCACAATAGGAAGTAGTCACACAAGTCCCTAGAAGTCTGGAAGAGAATGAAAAAGTTACCTTCAGATGGTTGAACTGACATCTGGAGGTGTGGGGGTGATCCAGTTAGGTACCTTCCACTCAGGAAGAATGTCCTGCCACAGCGATGTTCTCTGACTGCTAGTGTAAAGCCACATAAATACCCAGGGCCTGTATTTTGTTACATTGCTGAGATGCAGATCTCCTGAGAGGCAGGGGTCGGGTTTGGGGGGCCTTTGTGTATCCATCCCCATCTATGAGTTTCTGTTATTTTGCGTCCCCCGCTTCTCTCTACCCCCCAAAATGACAAGGAATATGATGTTTATTACCACAGCTGCTCTCATTTATTTTGCACTAACTGGTCACAGGTCACATTCCATGCATTCAGAATAAAACATATGCCTCTTAGGCACAATAATAATCATTCTCCTACCAACCATCCCAACCCAGCATATGGGAAACAAAACAAAACAGCCCCCCTGCCTCCAATAGCCAATCCAATCTGCCCAAGTTTGGGATCCTCAGCACCTTTTAGTGGTGATGCTCTGAGTTTGGGAATTTGGTTGAATTCCCAAAGCAGGAAAAATATTTGCTTGGCTAGGGGTTTCATTACAAACTCTTGTGCGTCCCAAGTATTAGCCTCCTGCTGAAAGGAATGCACCTTCTACTTGCTATGATGTGCACAATAGCATGTGTGAAAAGTTTCAATATGTAAACAAAGGTGAAACCGTTGTCTCCATGTTTTCTGGCCTGTTTTGATAAATGCTATAATCATTTTGCTGGAAGTATAGTGGTTCATGTTGCCCAAACATGTAGATGTAGGATTTGGGCACATAGAGTTGCATTCAGAAAATGTACTCTGAAATCTGGCAGCTGTGTAGAGTGAAATGTAGCATGCACTAGAATTGGGAGGTAATGAATCACAAAACGGCAGGTCCTGTGCTTTTTATCTCTCTTTTTCAGCCAGTGGTATTTGGTAATCTCCTGAGGTCTGAATGAGAAGGATCCGAGGGAGGTAAAAGGAAGGCCTCTTTGATCGCATGCTTATTTTACTTTATTTGGTCTCCTTTTCCAACACTGCCATATTTCAGCACAGCTTCAGCCAAAAGACAAATGTCAAGTTGTCCCACACCAAGTGATTTGTAAGTCTGACAATTTGTAAATTGTCAAGGTTCAGAATGCATAGTGAACGTCTGAAATGAGAATAACAATTCCACATAAGCTGCAGACATAATTTATTACATGTAATTGGACAGCATCATAATAAAAAACAGAAATTACTCAGAGTAGTTTACCCCCTAAAATCTTCCTGTACAACTTGGAGCTTTTCTCGCTTATTCTTACTTATATTTTCCCACTCCCAAAACCTAATTTATTATAGGCTTTCACAGACCTCGTGTTTAATATACTTAATTCTCTATTGGTTTTAAGAGGTAAACTTGACGGGTCAGGTCACTACAGACATCTGAATGTTTTCTCTTGCTGTTATAAAAACAATCCACTGCCAATGTTATAATGACTAAAGAACGTCACCCAAAGGGACATGTTTGTGAATAGCTTTTCATGGACGGTCCAGATGCAGCTTTCCAGAAATACTATGTCAGGCCCCAGGTTAATGCTCTTTGCAGGAATGTATATGTTGTAATAGTGAAATGTGTTTCTACGCTGACATTTATGCATGCATTTTCACCTTTTCACATTCATTTCCTTCCATTTATTATAGTTTTTTTCTGTTCTTTGGCCTCCCTGCTGTAAAGTCCTTCCAGAGTTTGTGTGATTGCCTGCATTGTAACATCTTATACAGTTGACATGGAATGTCTGGTTCCACAGGAGAATGGTTTTTGGGCTGGAAATCAGCATAACCTTGGCTTCTCGGTAGTCGTCATTTTGAGAACGCAGTGCTTTCATTTCCTGAAAGTGATCATTGTCTCACTTCCTGGGGGATTGTTTCTACATCTTTCTCTCTTTCACCTGTCTCATCTATATTATCTGTACAGCTCACATCACTACAGTATCTGAGTATCTTGTATCTCTTACTTTGTCATCTAGGGATAAGTAACATTTTTTGGAGGAACAGTTCTGTTTTAAAAGTGTTTCAGCTGTTGGACTGTTCTGATGTAGTGAATTCATGTGGAAGGAGCTATGAAATTTCTTCTAGTGATGGGGGAATCTTAAACTTCAGGAGGATTGTGGTGAGTTTTGGCAAGCGCTCAGAGCTGCAGACACTCCAGTTGAAGATTATTCTGTCCTCTTGGGTCTGCATATTTGGGCTGGAAATCTCACAAGAATAGGATCCTTCCCAAAATGCCAGGTGCTGCCTGCCATTATAAAAATACTGCAGCTGCAGCCTTTGTTACAGATCTAGAAATGCAGAGCTAGTTCAGGAATGAACCATGCCAGGAGGACAGAGCTATGAGAACACTGCATTTGGTTTGATTTTAGAAGGTGGGATAAGTGTTCAGGCTGGGAGAATGATCACATTCTTCTTGATATGCTTTGCCCAGCACCTTCCTTTCTTCCTGCATTTCTTTGGGAATGTATCTTTTTTAGAGAGCTCTTGCAGTATAATTCACGGATAAAGGGGTGACATTTACCCGCCAGCTGAAAATATCCAGACCAGCCCCTGGTTCTTAAACTGGAGAAGGGCCAAGAAGGTCTAGTTCAGATTTCGGTTCTGCACAATCTCATCGCTTGAGCTTTGTTTTTGCAGAACCAAGAAGCAGAGGTTGGTTTGGAATCAGGGTTTCAGTTAATCAGACTATCCAAATTTGGGGACGGGAGTTTCAGGTGGAAAGTGGTGGGTTTGTCCCCTCTATATAAGTATATGACACAAGCCTGCGTTTGAAGATTTACAGGCTACATTAAAGACAGTAAAAAATAAATTAGTGCATAAGAATTCTATCTTTATGCTGAAGTTTGTACATAACAAACACATTTCCCCAAAGCATCAGAGATTTCACGTATTGCAGTAATAAGTAGCTGATTAAAATAATACGTGCCGAACAGAACTTGTGCACTGCTTGAAAGCTGCCACCAGGAGGCATCCATTTTACAAGAACAAAAAGCAACATGGGATGAGATACAGGAGAGAGACTGGAGCGTCTGGCTGTTTGCAGAGGTGCTAAAGATTATGTGTGTGGAGGCTTCTCTCTGAATGCTTTTTACTAACACACTGATTCATGGTTTTGTCTGAATGTGACCAACTGAAGCTCAGTGCTCTTGGTTTGCCAGTTTATTAATTTTCTGAAAAAGGTCCTCAATAGTTTGCTGACTGGAGAGGTCCTGCAGCCTACAACCCAAAGAATTGTAGATTCCGATGTCTCACAGGTTAGCCAACTATAAGAACCGTACATGAATCTTCTTAAGCAGAGGTGTAAAGTTAAAGATATAATAATAATTGAGGATGCTATAGGAAGGGGTCTTTACTTTGCAGGATGATCTGTGTGCTTAATGTGGTTACTGAGGAGGTGGTTTGAGCATTACCCCAAAATTTACACTCTTCTTTCTTTGGCATTTTGTTGTGGCTCTTATTTGGTGACATTCTGAGTTGCTCTTGACATACAGCAGGTAATGAAATCTGGCTGATAAATGCATCTGTGCATTACTTTTAAATTAAGATTACAAACCAAGACATAGTGACTTCCTTCCAAGGTGCTGTGTATGATCTACCAGCAATAACAGTCTTGGCCTTAACTTGTATCCAGTAACTTGTCAAAGAACTATGCCTTACTTTGGCTTTTGATAGAGATGGTGAGTTTGGAGTCAAATTAATCAAAGTTAACTACCATGTGGGTAGAAGTGGGATTCCCATTTCTGCAGGCAGGTGAACATGCCCTCTCAGTTCTGGGCGTGCAAAGGAAAATGAGTTAGTTACAGTAGCTGAAAGAATTGCACAGAGTACAGTATACAGTCTGCAGCTCATGATTCTGACTTCCAAACCAAATGTCTTAAAAACTACACTGTTCCTTTTTTTCTGACAGGTTTAAGTAACATATGCTCTTTACAAAGCAAAGAACTAGCTGCTTGAACCCAAATACATTTTTTGAATGTCTTGTTAGGTGCCAAATGTCAAGAATTTCATAGCGAACCAATAAATCATTAAAATCTCCCCACACATTTCACATGTCTGATCGGGACATAACATCTCCAAATTTGGGTTTGTTTTGGATTCTGTAGCTGAAAATATGAAGTGTCCCAGTATTGCCATGGTAGAATATTCGTTTTCTTTTAGCCATGTTGTGGAGTCTCCTAAAAATCTCCCCTGCACAAGCCACTTTAGAGGTTGCTGCAGAGTTTGGTGCCTCTGAACCAGTATGGAGTATTGCTCCTGGGCACGCCCACCGTAGGGGAGGGTCAGGATATATGCAGTGACACGTGTACAAGGGAAAACACTGCCGTGTGGTTACCCTCTATCTAAGCAACCATGTGAAATTATCTTCAAGGTTTCCACTATGGTTTGTTTGATTTTCACTTAAATTCTCACCTCTGCTAGTCAGTTGATTTCTGCTGCTCCTTTAGTTGCTGGCTACAGGTTGCAGAGAGATTGAAGTATGAAATGGCTTTTAATATGAGGTTCTATAGCAGTCTGCTATGCTGTATATTAGGAACATTAGTGGCTCATGAAGATATCTGTTGGTTTTGAAGTAATTAAAGTAACTTTTGCATATTTCAGTGAGGCATGAAAATCTTGCACAACAGAAAGCAACTCTGACACTTACTAGTACTTAAGCGGATGGGGTGTGCAGCCAGAGGGATTATGGGGAGGATGGCGCCTCAAGGTTAGGGGAAAGGGATGTATAAACTTCAGCTGATTTGGGGCTCGGATTCTTAAATCTGTTGCTGATTCTGACAGCTTGGCATTACTTTCTGCCCACAGAGTTTCTTCTGTGCCATTAGCCTATACTACACAGTTCAGTTAAAGAATAGTATCCGAATTCTGGGTGCAAATTTATCATAATGGTTCTGCCTTTTCTTCAACAGAGGATTAAAGATTTTGCTTTTAAAAGCTGACACACAAGTTAAACTAAGTTAGGTAAGTAATGAAATTTGGTGCCAGAAAGATATTCTCTCTTGTTTGTGGGAGTATTTGCTGAAATGACCAGCTGCTGCCGGCTATTCAGTGAAAATGATTCCCTATAGGTCCCCAGCTAGAAATAATTGAGCAGAATGCAATGTAAGAGATACCATACACTGCTGAGTCTTATTAAACAAGCCACACATGAAACCTGATGGCATCCAGAACGGATCTGGAATTAAAGGTCTGAAAATTGGTATTGAGTATAAAATGGGGATTTAGATTCTGAGAGACTGAGATGGGATTTTTGCTTGTTTTCTTTGATAATGCGAGCAAAACATATGCAAAACTATCTTAGAAATCAACCATTTGATTTGAGATGATTAATTTATTTTTTAAACTCTGGACTCATAGTAGTTGGTGAGAGATGGATTCATTTTATCGTTAAGATTACAAAAAACAGGAATAAACTTCCCTCTAGCAAAGAGAAAATTCACAAGCTAAAACACGCCTTGCCTGGCTTTTATTTGCTATTTTTGTAATATGAGAGACTTGTTCAGGATTCTGTGGAAAAGAGGGATTTTGTATCTAGTCCCTCTCAGTCCCAAGAGCGAACACACACACACAAAGAGCACAAATACACCCCCCCCCCATTTGAAAGTATCTTCTTTCCCCATTGGTTCTTTTGGTCAGGTGCCAACCAGGTTATTTGAGCTTCTTAACCCCTTAGAGGTAAGGGGGAATTCTAGGCTACCCTTAGCTGTATGGTTAGGGCATTTACCCCTTAGAGGTAAGGGGGAATTCTAGGCTACCCTTAGCTGTATGGTTTTTTTTACTATTGGAACTAGATATCTAATTAAAAAATAAAAGAGAGAGAAGTGTATGGAAATAGACACACTTTTATCTTATATTCATCATCCTTCTGATTTGGCTCTCAACTGAAATCACTCACATTTCCCTCCCCCCACCCGCCCCAATTTCTCATCTCTTTCAGATGTCAATGAATGCGAAGCCGGGAATGGTGGTTGTGAGTCCCAGTGCTGCAATACGATCGGGAGCTTCTACTGCAAGTGCCCCAGTGGGCTGAGGCTGATGGGAGACGGGAAGGCATGTGAAGGTAGGACAGCCTGCTGGCGTGGACCAGCCATTGCGGGCTTTGCTGAATTCCCTTGGCTCCTACAGCTGCCTGTATGTTACAAAAAATTGCTCCGTGGCCTTAGAAATTCTGAAGTGATAAAGCCAGGCCTTGCCAAATTTTATATCAGAATAATGCTTAGAGATTTTTCCAGCACAGATCAGATCTCTCTGTGATTTGTAGAGTAAGAATCAGCTGTTGTAGTGGGTGCTTTTTTAAGTGTTTGTTTATAGTGTTCAGAACCCTTACTCCTCTTCCTCTGCACAATCTGGCTGTATGTAAAATACGGTCTCCCACACAAATTGTATCTCAGGATGATTTGCAAGATAAATAATAGTGTAGATGGTGTGTGTGTGGGGGGGAGGGGTTGTAGGAATAATAGTGTTGAGGGAGGTGTGTATGGTCTGGAGTAGTACCGTGGAGTGTGTAGGAGAGACTAAACACATTTTGGAGGTGGTTTATGTGTTTGCACATGAAACAGTAGAGTTGTTCCCAATTGATCTCAGACCCTGGGATCATGCCGCTGGTAGAATTCTTCCTCTTTTTGTAATTTCAAGATGCAAAATAAGATTTTAATTATATTGGCATCCAACACCCTCCCCTCATGAGAAGGAATAAGAGGAAATCAAATTTAGCTTTAGTATATTGGATGGGACCAAGTGTGGGACTTTTCTTTTCCTTTGTGACAACAATTGTAACTAGGGGAGCAAATACAAACCATACACCAACTACATGCTCCATAGAGGATTGATTGCAGCTTATATGCTTGGTTTCACTTATGAACTTAATTATAGTATGCCTGGTACCTTTCATTTGAAACCCTCTTCTGGATACTGGGAGGCAGCAATGGTATCTTACATTTCAGGCAGATTTCCAAGGAAATGAAAGGCCATCAGCTGTGAGAGGCCATCTAGTATCTTTCGCTCTCTCTCTCTTTCTCTGTCAGACATGTTATTATCTAACTCCTAATAGAACTTCCTTTTGTGAAATGAAATCACTGATTGCTCTCTTCAGGAATTTAAGGGTTCTGTTTGTGTCCATTCCCAGCTGTGTCCCATCTGGGAGAGGGAAAGGGCTGTTTATGATTTCAAAGCATTTTAACCTTCTTGAAAATGTTTTGGAAAACTTTTGTGCTGAGCTGGTTTTAAGTGGACAGATTTGTTCTGATTATTCAAGGAAAGGGGGAAGTATGCTCGGAAAACAGGTGGTTGTTTATATTTGTAGTTTAAAGAAGCCTGCTCTTCTTAAATACCAATACTCTGCAGTATTCTGAACCAGTGGAAAGCTAGCACTAGTAATGTAATTTATCAATTGCAATACTGACTCCACCACCAGTTGGGACAATTTCTGAAGGAACATTTTCTTATATTACAATAAGGCAGACAGACTTACTAATTATTTAAGATCATTAAATTTCCTTGAATCTCTTCAGCTAGGTGAGAGAGCGAGTGAGCGACGCAATGTAAAATATGTGAATTTGGAAAGATTTCAAGTGAACTTTGGTGGAATTTCTGATTTTGAGGAGAAATTTATGGTTTTGAGTGGGAATCTGGCAGAATTTGATACCTCGTTCTGGGGTGGTTAGATTGTGATCAGTGAGAGAGACACCTCTGTTGAAATATTTCTCCATTTCTTTCCATTTCCTACTGATTTACAGCATGGTGGCTGAAACCTAAAAGAAACATCCTGGAAAGGCTGAATTGCCTTGAGTTTTCCAACGTCAAATCCAGACTTGAATAAAACAATCTTAAATCAGCCAGCACCTTTGAGGTTTGAGAGTAAGTTAACAGGCCTCAGAATGGAGTCTGTGATGCCAAAGAAAAGTCGTCTCTGCGCCAGGGTTGAAATATCCATTCCTTTTACCCACTTCCACATAAAATGTTCCTCTTAGAAGTGCTTGCCTGTTCCTTCCCCCCCTCCCCCATGACTGACACACCATTAGGCTCCATCTAAACGATGGTAAAGTTGCACTGGCCTTCTTTGAAAATTGAAACTCTCCTCGACAATGGTCATGGGAATGGGAACAATATGTCAAATGAAGGAACATCCAAATATGGGATGTTGTGGATTCATGTGTAAAAACTCCTCTACAGAAATACCCAGCTAAACTGGCATTTCTAATTTCCAGGTGTCCAGTTTATCTTCCTTTGAGCTGGTGAAGCTGTACTGGTGTGACTGCAGCAGTGGGAAATTAGAAGGAAAATGTGAGACTGGACCTAGCCATGGTATCTAAATGCTGGGATATTTGCTTGAATAAAAAAATCCAATTTCATCTTACCCACTGCTTGCTTACTTCAGTCAGAGTCCCTGTCCCATCCCCTTTGGCCTGTTTTCTATATATATTTGCTCTTTTTTCCATGTTGATATAAAAAATGCCCTTCAGCAAGGGTCCAAACCATTAACACCGACTAGCTGACACCCCTTTTGCCATCCCCTGCTGGGACTTCCTTGTCTCATGTCATTTCCTAATAACCGTTTCATATTGGCTGGTCACTAATGTCATTTTAGTGCTCCTCAGAGAGTGGCAGGGTCTGTCCAAAGTCACACAGCCTTCTGTTCAGCATCGGAACTGTCATCTCTTCTGAAATCATGTCGGAGGGGAACGTTATATTTTTGTGTTTAAATTACCTTTGGAATAGTAGTGTAACCATGCGATTGAGGGTACTACAGAACGTGGATATAATGGACAGCTGCATAACCATTCGGAAGAATTAATTGATCATTCTGCAGAGGCCTGGTGGTAATGCTCAACTTCCAAGAGGATTATCATTATACAGCTATAGTTTTCTACTAGAGTAAAACTCCTCCCAGGAATTATCGGCTATACCAGTGCTGCATGTTTGGGATGGTTGGACCTCAGTGTCAGACTATTGCAAGAGATTATTTTCTAACCAGAGCCAAGAATTAGCTGTGTTTTTTCTGAATATCGGCCAATCCCAGCATTAGCTGAAATTGTATGAAAAGGACACTTTTACCAACTTCTTTCAGCATTAAAAATATAAAGAAAACATATTTTCTTTAGTGTCAGAGAGGTAGCCGTGTTAGTCTGGATCTGCAGAAGTGACAAAGAGTCCTATGGCACCTTATAGACTAACGATGTATTAGAGTATATTTTCTTTAGTAAGAGTTAAAGCACCCAATTCAGCATGTGATATTGATATATTAGTATTGTAGTAGAATTATCAGTTTGCTGCAATGATTTTCTTAGCGGGAGAAAGCAGAAACTATTCAAAGTAATTAATAAACATTACTGACATGCTGGGAGAGAGCCATTTTAGTGAACATTGATTTGGACATCGAGGAATTTTTGAGAAAAAATGTTGCATCCTTGCCAGTTTGGTATATTTGTCATGTTTTGTTTAAAAAAGCTGAAAGTATTTCCTGGCTTGCTACACATGCTATCAAGATGTGTGAAATAAACAGCTTTGTTCTTATTGGAGCCAAAGTTAAGGCATTTTGAATTTCCCCAGTATTCCCTGGACAAGGATTAGTTTCTCAGATGATTAAGGGGTTCATGATACTGGTGGAAGTGAACCTCCCAATTACACTCTCTAGTACAGACCATGTGGTGCTGTTATATGATACAGATGGGCAAAATGGTTGGGCTAAATTAAAATTGACATGAACCTTTGCCCCAAACATAGACTCAACTAAACTTTTTTTTGTTTTGTTTTTAAATAGCTGGGACCATAAAGGGCAGACGCTTCATGAGCGAGTCTATTCCTCTGGCATTTCCAGTCCACCCTAGAATAATGTTTGCTTGTATTGCAAGAACATTCTGCAGGGATTGCATGTGAAATTTGCTAACTAACCTCACCCCAGGTATTTTTCTGGACTGCTGCTCTCAAATCAGCCTGCTCTGGTTTAGCATTTCTGGTTAGATTGTTTTATCTATTGCCTGCATTTATCTACATTTCATCTCATGCTACTGAATGCTTCCCAACCTTCAAAATTCACCAGTTCGAGCTAAAATTTCACTGTGTTTACAAGCCTTCTTAATTTGCTATCATCGATATGGTTGATTAATGAGCCTTTTATTTTACCTCATCCTTAACTTGTCCAGGAAAAAGAATCAGGTGCAATGGATTGCAAACAAAAAAGGGAAAGGAAAGAAAAGCAGTTTTCCCTTTCCACTGGGAAGTGTGATTAAGCAGATTAAAAAGAAATTTTTGCAGTGATATGTCTATTAGACCAACCATCCCAGTGCCAAGAACAGATTTTCTGTTAACAGACCTAGCTTCCCTGCCTTTCACATTTAATTAGTAGAGATTTACCATTAAAGTAGCTGGGTTTTCAAGGGTTTTGTTAATTCATTTAGCTAGTAAAATACTTATTGCATCACTTATAAGTACTGTGCACATCTGTCTTGTCTATCCTTCTGAATGGTCTGAACACAGAACTGGGAGTCAAGACCTCCTAACTTGTAATCCTGGCTTGATTCTGATCCCTTCTAACGAAAGCTTATTAACCTCTATTTGCCTCATTTTCCTTGTCTGTAAAATGGGGCATTAAAATTCCTCAGATGTGTGTTGTGAGGATTAATTTGTCAAAGTTTATAAAGCACTTTGCAGATGAAAAGCATTATATAAATGCTAAGTATTCCAATTAAGGTTGTAGGTGTTTATCTGTCCATTGCATAACGTGATAAAGATGTAGGCCCAAATCCACAAATGTATTTGAGCTCCTAACTTCCGTTGATTGCATACCTGTAAGCTTCTTCCAATTGCGTTGGACAGTTAGGACAGTTGGACAGCATGCTATATCACATCAGCAATTTTAACTGACTTTTTTTATTCAGACTGTTATTAAAAAATAATGTATTTTCTGGAAAGATCATGCTTCTTCCATAAAGTAACTGTCCAAGTTCTTGGTTTAGAATGATTCTTTTAAACTCAGAATATTTATGACAAGTGTGCAGTGTGTCACAGTGAATGAATATTACGAGGTACTGAATGGTTCATGGAAGGTTAGGTAGCTGCTGACATTTGGAACAGTCTACTCAAGTGACTAGAGTCCACCTTCCTTTGGAAAGTATGCTGTGGTCACATTAGGCTGTTATTTTCCTCCTGGGTTGGTCTCTTTTAGTGTTGCATATTCATCACGGAGTGATATTCATTACAGTTTAACCACAGATTTTAATTTGGAATTTTGCTATGGCCAAATAATACCATTAAAAGGAGCTGCTATTCTCCTCCACTCATATGAACACCATGTTACGAAACATTCCAGAAAGCTAATTGTGTTTTATGAGTTGGCTTCTGGAAAATCAAATAAGCAACACTTACCCCTCTATTTTTTTAAATTTAGATTCTATCCTCCATAGCACAGGAATTGATAGCATTATTACTTTCTTAGGGTAATTGGTGTGGCTTGAACACAGTGCCTTAATTTAGAAATATTTCATCAGATTAATAAAAAGAAAAGCCCAGTAAAGTTTCTTTACCTTAATGGTTGCTAGAGAAACACCATGCCATAGCCACACTCTCTGCTCTCTTGTTCTCAGTTCAGGTCATAGGAGGACCGAAAGCTTTGGAGACACCAAATACAGGGTGTTCTCCCATAGCTTTTACTCTCTAGGACATTCCGTGTAGGGCAAAAGAACCAAAATACGGAAGTCTATTTTTTTAATATATGGAGAATGTCTTCCCAACCCTTTCATTCTGTGTTTTCAGTTGCAGTGTTTGAGAGCTGTTGGTCAGGTGTCACTTGCAGAATGGGAGAGTCATCAGTTGGTTAGCTAAGTATCAGTCGCATGGGAGGAGGAAGAGGATGTTGATTTTATGTCATTCCTGGGGGGAATAAGGCAATGATTCTGGTGTCAGATGGCAGAAGGCTTCACCACTCACTGGTGACAGAGTGGGAGGGATCCTGGTTGGGGGTCAGATGGGAAAAGGAGGGCTCTTCATTTGATGTCAGTCATGGGCTGGGAGGCTTTGTACTTCATCACTAGAGATTGCAGTCCACATTGGGGTTGGAGCTCTGTTTTCTGGGATCTGTTACTTTGTCATGTGTAGTGGTGGTAAGTTCAGCTGGGTAATAGGTGAGTGATATGTCGGTATCCTTTGGCTTGTGTTCTTTTCTTGATGTTTAATCTTTGAAATTATGGAGTTTTAAAGCATGAGTTAAAAATCCCCAATGTCATGCTGTCCTTTTAAGGCCACTCTGAGAGGATTCATGGTGGTACCGGTTAGGGTGCAGCAGACATCTTGGCAGGGGTTAGGATTCTCAGCCACCTGTTCTAATCCACTGTAGATAAAATGTGGTTTGAGAACTATCTGCTAGCCTGCAGGAAATGAGCTGGCCAGGCAAGTCCAACCTACACCCCAAAACAAATGAATCACTATTGGCATTAACTGGCACCACTGATGTCAGTGTGAGCAGATACACCAAGAAAAGAAGAGCGTTTTGTGGTTAATTAACTGGCCTGGTACTCAGGAGATGAGGACAGTGTAAAGCTCTAAGGACTTACCTTAATGTGAAAGTCTTGCTGTATTCCTTTCATGATCAAAAAGAAGAATACAGTCAAAAGGATTTTGCTTGGGTTGTAATTGTTGGCTCAGGTGCCTTTGGGTGTAGTTTGTGGGCTTCTTTTAGCATGGTGCATGGACAACAGACTGACAAAATACATAATGAAATAATGCAAGCAAATTTTCTTTTTAATATTAATAGAATGTTTGTATTAGCCTTTGATCATCTTTTTTCTTCCTGATCTTTATTCAGAAGCAATCAATTCAAACATTTGGAAAAAATGGTTTAGTTTGCTGTAAGAAAAAAAAATCTGTGAAGAGATTAGTACAGATTCCTAGGCTTCCAGAAATGAATTGCAAGTATTATTAATGCTTTTTAAGCATTCCAGGAGAGATTATGTTTGTATTATTTCATAAGTAAGATAGCACTATGTGGGAACAGTTTGCAAGTTTTTCATTCTTCAGCTGGCATCTAGATTCAAAAGACAGGTTCGTGCAGAACTAACCTTTGTTTATTTGTTTTTAACAGAACGTAGTGTTCTCTCTCCCACACACACACACGCAAACATTCACATATCCACACAAGGTACATGCAACTCATAATGCACACAGCCACACATGCTGATTATAGCACACAGACTGACAGACATGCCCTCTCGCAAATCACATACACACAGGCTCGCACCACACGCATGCCTGTGCAAGCACATGTGTACACATACACACATACATGTGAATCAGGCCAAGGCAAGACTCCGTTAATCAGTGTCTGCATTCAGCCCTTTTCAGTAATGCCCAAGGATGCCTTTTGCACCTGGAGTAGCTTAGAATGGCAAATGGCTCATGGTGTGTTACTCTGTACACAGGGTGGTGCACAGTAGGATGAACAGCCTCTAGAGATGAATAAAGTCTGTATTGCCTATTTAACTCCTGACCTTTCTGCTCAGACAAGAGCATCAAATAGTGTCTGTTGTAATCTAGAGGTGCTTAGGAGCTGGTCTGAGACCCCAGTTCATTTTATATTGGTCCTGGGACAGTTGTAAGATAGTAATTTTTGATTGCTAGTGACCAATATTAGTGCCAATGACCTAGAAGGGACAAGCTATGTGTGACAAATTTTGAGTATTTAAGACACAATTGTGCATTTGTGTTTGCCCAAGCTATGTGTGCAAATATGGTATCGGGATTACAAATGCCGTTATAGTAGTTGTACACAGAGATGACTATTTGAATTAATTAACCCATTGCATGAGCATTTATCATATTTGCATGCATAGTTACATATTTGCCCACAAAAGTGATGTAGACCAAAACACAAGCAATTGAGTTTGAAAAACTCTGTCTGGCTCAGAATCTTAATTCTCTGAGACATTAAAATACTTTTCAATCTTAATTTTATGCAAAGTTTCATTTGTAACATTACCCGTACTGAACAGTGTATAATTGTGTTTCTTGCTCACACAGGCAGCACTCTGTGGTTCTTTATTTTCCATTTGAAAAACAGGAAATATATTTCCGTGCATCAATCAGGAACAGAGCTGGCCAAATAACTTGTAAAGAATTTTTTATTTAATTCACTAATTTTTACCTCTCTGGGAATTGTCTGCAAGCAGATTGTAATTTTTTCAAATATATTCATTATTCCAAATTATTTGCTGAATGCTTGCCTCGAGTAATGAGGTTTATAGCTTGTTTGCAAGCAGTCTGTTTGAATAACAAGTTAACCCAAAATATTTTGATTTGACACTTAATATATTTCTGTTTCCTAACTCGATGTGTTATATTTCTTAGCATCAGTTTTCTGATGGAATATTCATGAATACAAATTCAGAATTCACTTCCTGAAAATATTCTGCCATTTGCATTTTCTTTCAGTGAATATTTCTGCTGGGAAACAGCAAACATAAAGAAGCAAAGACAATCAAAGCGAATTCATTAACATTTTTGAGCCACTGTTGGCAGAATATTTTTTGCACTATTCACACAGTTCTAGTCATGA
Source organism: Sternotherus odoratus (assembly GCA_032164245.1). Classification (NCBI taxonomy): domain Eukaryota; kingdom Metazoa; phylum Chordata; order Testudines; family Kinosternidae; genus Sternotherus; species Sternotherus odoratus. The sequence goes on from JAVMKO010000018.1 coordinate 2,865,036, forward strand.
ACCTACTGTCTATTAAGAAAAACCCTAACAATATATGAAGATGATCATAATAATCTGTCCATCTAAATTATGACACCAGATTTTGCACGTGGTTCCCAAATACTGTTTTAGGTGTACGGATGCATGTCAGCTGAAGTGCTGCGAGCACCAGTCTCTTAGAGCTGGAGAACTGGAGACAAAACCTTCTGGGAGAAGAGTCCCCATCTCTGGAATTCAGTCCCTCCCACTTTCTGCCAAGAACAGAGTTCAGTGCAATGTGCAGGACTCTTCTTTTTGGCCAACATTTTCTTGAATTTGCTTGAATTTGGGCTAAGACTATGGAGGCTGGGCTGGTTGATAGGGTCAGCTGTCACCTAGTCTGGTTGATGTCTCATTTTAACATACACTGTGCTGTAAAGCTACAGTAATGGGGACATAATTATATACTAATTGATGGCCTATTTTAGGCATTCAAATGAACTCATGTTTTGTTTTGTCAGGGTTTTTGCTCCTAGAAGAGAAACCTCTCTTCTTGTTCCACAGCATGTGAGTGTGTTGGGATATTTTGCTTTACCGTCACTAGTAGTGTCTAGGCAGAACTTTCCAAAATGTGGTGTTGATTTAAAGCCCCCCCCCCCATGCATTTCCCCCCAAGTCTCCTATTTTCTTTTCTTTTTTTTTTTGTTAACATGACCAATTATAGAACTCTGGCTTGGCCCAAACCCAGCGTCCAATAATGCTCCGGAGCTGCCAGCCAGGAATGTCTTGGTTTCTTTCAGTTTGTGTGGTTTTGGAGGAATGTGATGTCACGCACAAATTCTGGCTCAGCAGAGAGGAAGAAAAAGCAGAGCAGGGGAGGGAGGAGAGCGTGAATGAATGTAAGGGCGGAGGCAGTTCAGCTGGGTTTGGCCTTTACCTGTAGGGGGCGGGTCGAAAGTTGAGAACAGACAAGGGAAGGGGTGTGGGAGAGCTCCTAAGAAAGCTTGGTCCCCAACGACATCTGTTGTTAGGAAGCAGTAGCTGTTATTACCCTGGGTCGTGCATCTGGGAGTCTTTGCAGGGCAGCTTGGCTCTGTGAGCAGCTTCCCCTGTAGGTGACAGACATCTTGGGGTGGTTTTATTTGAATTTAAGGGTTTTCCTCCCATTTTGGAGCTTGACATTATTTTCTCTTTTATTTGCCGTGGGATCCTGTTTTTTGGCTTTTTTATTCTTGTTGGCTTTTCACCATGGGAGAGGAACAGAGGCTTTTTTGGACGGTGCTCTGGTACTGTGGCCTTTTGGGTGGCATCCCAGGTGCTGCTGGCGTTCACTACCGCTATTTCTGGAGAAGCTGTTACCCTTGTTATATGGGGCATGCAGGGTATGGCGTTGAGATGAGGCCAGGTACGTATCCCTTCTATATTCACAGTGACAGGGATGCTCTTGACTGGCTTACTTTTCAACAGTGAACCTATATGAGGAGAAAATGTTGTTTTATTTATTGATAGCTTGGAAGCAGGTAACTGCAGTCTGAGGAGTGACGACCATCCTGACAACTACTGAAATCACGCAACAGTGACCTGATTGCCAATCCGATTGTGTTTTGGTGTCAATGTTCAGCATTATAGACTTATTCCTCCTTGGTTGGATTTCTTATTCTGAAAATCATTGTTGGCAGAGAGCCTTACTTTATGGAATTTCTTTTACTTCAATCGCTATAAAGTTAGGTAGCTGCTTTGCAACAAGCATGTTAAAATAAATTAGTATTTTGTCATGGGTTGTGCTGATCTGAGTTTTGCAAATCACTCAGGGCAGCAAATGAAAGGGTAAAATGCTGGCTTTCTGATTGCTAGATTAATCAAGCATGTCTGTGTTGTCTGAGCAGTGCACGATGAGACCAGATACAGTTGTGCATCTCTGTGTTATTCAGTGTCATTACATGGAATGGGAAATGCTCTTAGAGTGTTCATTTTTCTAGCGGTAATTAGAGACGAGAAATAAGGAGCATAGCTGCTATTTTCACACAGGTGAGTGCTGAGCGGACAGCCACAGACTGGAAAGCACAGCCGACTACATCTCTGAATTTAAGGGTCCAGACTTATTAGTGTCTTTGTTAAAAACAAATTCCTAACCTCTTTGTCTCGAGCGTGCTGCTGTGTGGGTATTTCCTGGCAAAGCCGAGCGGTTGCAATTGAGAGTCAAGACCACATCTTATGTGGTTATAAACATTAAGAACATTCTGCTGCTGTAATGTAACGTTTTGTCATCTGTTCTGCTGGTCTGAGTTCCTCAAGTGCTAAAATAGCAGTGACAGCTGGTGCTGGGCACAGATCCAGATGTGCACAAAAGCGAATGATTAGCCCCTGCCTGATTCCCTCCCTTGGACTAACAAGGAATGGAGGACCAAATCCTGCCCTGACATTGGTGCCAGTGAGAGGTACACATTCTGGCACCAGGGCTGAATTTCACTAGTCACTCGGCTGAGCTAATTGGGAAACGATTGTGTTCTTCAAAAATTCTCCATTGGACACTAATCAGAAATGTTGGTGGGTGTGTACTGGTTCTAATTGGGAAATGATTGGGGAGCAGCGAGAGAACTCTTCCTTCCTGTGCTGGGGTGACTGGATTTGTGTGTACACTCCTGCACATGTCTCTCCCTGGCTGTATGTTCAGCTGACTTACTGGGCGATAAAGGTTGAGACTGTCTGAAAATTCAGGAAATGACAGAGACTATGTGGAGTCCACAGTCCACCAAAAACTCTTGTAACCATTGACATTTGTGAGTCATATAAATGGCAAAGAATGCAATATCTCCGCATAAGCTAAAGCCAATGGATAATGGCCACTGGCTGTTGTTTGTGCAGGTGATACTAGCGTGTTTGCTAGATGCCCCACAGCTTTGGAAATGGGGTGTGTTACTCTTTCTATTTATAGACCAGCTGTTTGTTTTCAAACTCACATCATGTGGAATGTCTCCATCCCACTCCATCAATTTATCAGCGTCCACGAGTTCAGACTCTCTCTTCAAAAGATAAAGGTTGCATCTGCGGCACCTGAGGTCAAGTTTCAGACTCAAATCCAAGGCTCCAGCATAACAAGGATTCACAGAAAGCTTAAAATCCAATTTAAAAATAGGCTTTCCTGCTCCTTTCCTTTTTATTATATCACTTGCCAGTTTCTGATCCCATTTACACCTGTTTCACAAATATGCCGCCCTCTGGGTGTGGAGCTACCCTGATTGACCTTGGCGTGAGATCTGAATCTGACCCGGTGTCTCTGACAGTCCTCTGCAATAGAGCTGCCGCTCTTGAGGTTCAGGAAGGTAATTCAAAGCTGCCAGTCAAGATACCAAGCAGCTCTCAAGCCCTGTCCCTTTGGCTACTGTTCCCCAGATGAAGACTTCCGCAGCTGCAGAAGAAACCTCGTTCATATAACAACATAACAAAGCAATTGAGAAATGGTCATCTATGTAACCGTAAATCCCTCTTGTGCGGCCTTTTATTTTCGGTCTTCCAGGCAAAGGGAGGGTCAGAGAGCCAGACATATTCTTATAATACAGAATATAACAGGTAAGCCAAATATTTCTTTCTTTGAAGAGATTATGTCTGGCACCGTTTTTTAATAGGGAAATAACCAAGAGAGAATTCCTAGAAGAGGGAGAGCAGAGAAGTAGTGGGTAGAAAATAAAAATCTCTCTCTCTGGGCTCCTTCTAAAGAGAAATGAATTATTGGCCTACTCCAGCATGAAGTATTGAAATGGGATGTCTGACAGAGCTGTGAGTTTAATACTGGTGGAAGTGTGATGACTAGATCACTCAAGGAGACTGCAGATGTTGGTTGCTGTGGATGAGGCTTTTTCTGCCCAAGAGATGATCCTGGGTCTGGAAAAGGAGCTAGATTTCGGAACTGTAATCCTCCAAGATGCCGTGGTTAAACCATCCAGTGCTGCTGCTTTCTTTCTACATCAGCCCAGGTGATGTTTGGGCCTTGTTTTGAATGTGTTTGGACTAATTTATAGAAACCCTGTGAAATCAGATAGTTTTGGCTCAATTTGTTTTTGAGTTTGGGGACCTAAAATGGAAATAAAATCTCAGAAGGTGTGAACTGAACCAGATGATTCGAGGAAAGTTTGCATCAAGTACAACCACCAAATGTCTCACCCATCTACCATGTACTCACCTATCCAGTAGACATCCTCATCTGTGTGATACTGATCCCTCTGCGAGATGCGAGGCTGGCTTAATACATGCAAAGGACCTTGAGCTTGTTGGATGAAAGGCTCTATAGCAGTGCAAAGTGTTGCTGTTAGGGGGTTCCTGCAGCTCCAGGAGAGCACTGACTGAATTAGAAGCACAGTCAAATCCAGTCCTCCCACATGGTAGGGCAGAGCACGTGGTCAGAAGTCCATTGATAATGGTATGTTTTTGATACAGTACAATGAAGTCATCTGGTGATCCTCCTTCACTGACTGCACTTCTTCCCTTTGGTTCACAGACCACAGCATGGGTCCTAGGTCTTTCTTTTCTCTTTGATCTCTTTAGTTTTGCAGCCACATGCGTGAGTTAAACGTGGGCTGCACTGACTTTTTTGCCTGCTTCAGGGGGAAGCACTTTGCTGTGTGAGTGCAGTACCTATCTTTTCAAATCGCAGTGTGTTGTGAACATAAGAACGGCCATACTGGGTCGGACCCTCTGCTTCTTGCTCCCCTGCTGGGAGCCTCTCAGGACAGGAGCTCAGCTGGCCCTGCCTGGACCCGGGCAGTGCCTAGCAAAGGAGGAGACCACTCTGTCACCCAGGGCAGCCCAGGAGCAATGGAAGGTAGAAGCTGACAGCTGGCTACAGCTCCCTGATGCTCCCCCAGGCCCTGCCCAAGTACAGCCACTTCTCTTTGTTGTGTGCCCTAGGCCGGGGGGACTCGGCACCCTCTGGGAGAATCCTAGGCAGGGGCCTTGCAGGTGGTTACCCCTCCGTTTGCCCCTCTGCAGGCAAGTGGGATGGATGATCTGCTCCAAAGTATTAATTGGTGTCCCTTGATCTTTCTGAATCAACATCTTCAGGCTGTAATGGTCGGACACTGCAGCTCGACACTGAAAGCCGAAGCCTGTCCAGGAACATGCCAACCGGGCCTTCCCTTTCCCCTCATTGCCTGTGAGTCGTCTTGGCGACCAAAGCACCTGCGAGAGCATCCACAGCAAAGTATGGTTTGTATCCTTAAACAGGACGAAGATGGAAAACCTGAGAGTGACGGGAGCCAAATGGGGAGGGGGATGAGTAGAGCTCCTGCAGAGACGAGACAAAAAGGAGATGAAAAACCTCCTGCCCCCTGGGGGATTTTCTCCCTGTTGGAACCTGCTGGTGCTGTGTATTTCCTGGATCTCATCACCATGGATGTGTGACAGAACAGAACCCTAACCGCTCCAGATCGCCCCGCGGAACAGAATGAGAAAAAGTGACCCCAGGCCGGTTATTTTTATTCCAATGTCTCCAGGTCCCATTCTGTGCCACTGATTCCCGAGGGGAATCTGCACAGGGGACAATCGATCCAGGTCAGTATGCATATGTGCACTGCTCTGAACTTTTAGCAGGCCATCTGATTCTGCAACTTGTTGCTTTGCTGATTCCACTGTCTTTCAGTCTCGGTAGTTCCTATAATTGGTGTAATCAACTTTAACGAACTGGTACTGAAAAGATAAAGTACCACAATCCCACATGCACTCCTCTTTAGAGATTTGAATTAACCTTTCCTCCTGCATCCCTGCTCCGTAATCCCAGCTAATCACCACAGAGATTTAAACCTGGCACTGGATGTTTAGTCAAATACAGCAAACCACAAAAGCATATCTACTGCCTGTGCTTACAGCTGGGACTCATCTCCTCCTCCTCAGCCTTTCATAGGAGAGAAACGGCCTCTGTTCAAATGGTTCAGTAATTTACAATCTGCTGCTGCCCTCTCTCCAGTAAAACTCTCTGATCAGGAATTCTTGTTAGAGAAATATTTTGGTTTAAGTCAAAGAGGGAATCGCTCTCAGTCAGGGTAATGCAATTAGTCACCAATATCTTCTCACATCCTCCATTACTTCAGCTATTGTCTTTTGTTTTGTCTCGCCTGTCTGGATTATAACCTCTTTGGGTTACAAACCATATTTGAAGAGGTTTCAGAGTAGTAGCCATGTTAGTCTGTATCCACAAAAAGAACAGGAGTACTTCTGGCACCTTACAGACTAACAAATTTATTTAAGCACAAGCTTCCGTAGGCTACAGCCAACTTCATCGGAAAGTATGGTATATATGTACAAACAGGTATCTATACCAATAAAGGATTAACAGATAATCAGAGAATTGTACCTAGTTCAGGGAGAGTGCTCAGTGAATCAGGTACACAGACCATCATTTCTTGAACTAAGGGATCATTCCTTTTAGCTGACACTAGCATAATGATTATTCCTAGACTATTCTATGGATGACACGACATTCCCAAATTCTTGTAGGTCTGAGTCTGTCATGTGGCAGCAAGACCTGTGTGTGTTCACACACACGCTGTGTTCCTAATGTCAGCGGGTCTCAAACTTTTTCATATTGTTGACTTCATCTTAAAATGGAGATCTGCCACGACACAGCTCTTCCCCCAGTCTTCAATCTCAATTCAATACCTTCCTTGTAGCAATGACGTCTGGAAAAAAGTGATAGTAGGGTAGTGCGGAGGAGATGGATAAAAGCCACCTGCAGGAGCTGAAGAACCACTGGATTATATCATGCTCCAAAATATGGTTTAAAAGTTGCACTGCATCCTCCAGGCTCCACTGCCACCATTTCTGAAGAAAGATCTGGAGTCAGATGCAGGGCATCACGAAGGTGACATCTGCCTGTTCATTTTCATTAGCATCACGGTGGTCACAATGTTGAATCTCTTTTGGCAAAATATTCAAGCCAAGAATGGAAAATGGCCTGCTGTTTCACAGAGCTGTGGGAAAATGATCTCCGCTGTCCACATCTGTGTGAGGATGTTCATGTGGCTGTAGAAGCGACAGACAATGCAGGTGCCACAGCTACGATCAACCCTACCATCTTGCAGAATGTAGTACGCTGTTAGCCCCAGCAGCAGCTCTGGAGTGTCCTCCTCCGTATTAGCGAATTGTTTGATTTGCAGAGCTACACCGTTACATCCCTGCTAAAGTCATAAAACTGATTGTTGTCTTCACATCTGAGGTCTGAGGGATTAGAAGTTTTATTTGTTCACTGGGCCATACAGTATATATCCAAAAACACCTCCACTGATACAGAGGGAGATAAGATATTCCAGAGGCAGAAAAAGAAAAGGATTGTTTGGTGAGAAGTGTGTGTGTGTGGGGGGGTTAAATGTGCTGCATGCTCCTGCTGCTGGACCTGAGAGAGGCTTGTGTTGAAGCATTGGCCTCCCTCCAAAGAGAAGGTGGGGAAGTAGTAGGATAGACAGCATATGCTTACAAAGCTCTGAAGTGTGAAATTATGAAAGAGAAGAGGAGCTATTGGGGGGAGCTATTTTAGGGGCAGTGGGGAGAAATTAAGAATAAATTTAGGTGAACATCAGGTACATTTCCTGGTGGTGAGATCTCTTGGGTATGGCATAGTCTCCAGGGGAAATGGTTCATCTAAAGATATTAATAGAAAATCATATGTGATGGGAGCCTTGAGGAAAGTGTTATCTGGCCATTTGAGCTGGAGACTAGAAGTCGGGATTCCTGTGTTCTTTTCCTGGCATTGGGAGGGGAGTGTGATTTAGAGGTTGGAGCAAGGCCAGGCAGTGAGGGCTCTTCATGTTTACCTGTGGCATTGTCACTGATTGCTCTGTGACCTTAGCCAGGTCACTCAACTTCTCCAGGCCTTAATCCCACCACTGACTAATGACAGGGACCTTCACCATGTGTGGTGCTGCGTAGCCCCTAGGTGAAAGGTGCGAGAAGGAAATGACAGCAATTCTATTATACTCTGTAACCGAGCCATAGGAGCGCAAACCAGGTTCTTTGTGTGGTCTGTCCGTGCAGGGTTATTTTGTCAGACTTTTCAAAGAAAGGATGAAGACTGATTAGCTCCCTTGCACAGTCACGGCTGTTGCATCAATCAGCTGAGGGCAAGAAAGGAATGAAAACAGTTAGGACTGGCAGGTCCTAATGCTGGCAGGGAGAGGGGATTCCAAATACTGTATTGGGATGAGCTCCTGCAAATGGCTTACGTGCAAAGGCACGAGCAGTTACGGGAAGCACCATAGAATGATTAACTGAGCAATTATTTCTCAGTGTTATTAGTAACAATCAGCACTGGCATGTATTCATCACGCAGCCAGGACATATCCCTCTGCTGCCTGCTTGACCTATGTGCTGGATTGGTGATGTCTGTCCCACTGTACTTTTATGTATCCAAAACGAATCGCTCCCTCTGCCGCTGCTCGCTGGGCAGTGTGAGGAAAGATACAGTAGCTGTCGCTGAGTAAATCTGTTGGGGGATCTCGACGGCAGCACATTGGCCAGCACAGTAGGATTCTCATGCATGCTCTCCCCTTGCGTACTGTAAATCCTGTACCCTGGAAATCTCCCAAGTCCATAAGCCTGGTGCACAGAAATTCAATTCCTGCCTTAACGGTTTTATTTATTTCATCACCTATTCCTTTTAGAAGCTCCTGGGAGACTGACTCAGAACGGGGAGGCTGAGTCTGAGAGAGGAGGGTGGGTTTGACAGACTTACTAGAGGGAGGGCTGGGTGGCCTAGGCCAGGAAGAAGAGAGGCTTTGAAGAGCCCGTACTCCATGCGTTGTCTGTGTGAGCCGTCTGTGGAGTAGGGAAGGCGTGTTGGCTCTGCTAGAAGCAAATCCATATTCAAGTTAGATTGAACTACAAAGCTCTGAGTCTGATGTTTCCCCACAGAGGGACTGTAATTGTGGTTTAACAATACACGCAAGCAGCCGCTATGGCTTATCTCCCTGAATGAACACAAATCCACCTACGTAAACTAAAACAACACAGTGTTCCTAATAGCCAGCGAGACCTCCCCTTGGACCGAGTGTTTATGAACCATGGTCCTGACTTTGGTCAGTTGTCACCATCTGACCTTTTCTTTTAAGTTTGTTTATTTTAGACTCTGTGGGGTAGGAGTGTTGTTTGTCCTCCTCCTTCCACTCAACTGGTGAGAAGAACAGGATGTGCACCTCAAGTTTGGTAATTGGTGTGCTCCTTCCTCCAGGTTCCCTCTGTTGTGCAGTTTGTGTTGCTGGCATGAGGGTAATGAAGGTGCTTGCAGGGGAAAGTTATCTGTAGTTGTACTCTGTGCTGTGAAACTCATGTCTTGTGATGCACCATGCTAAAGTAACCCATCTTCCTTGTTGTTCAGTTCGGTGGTGCCAGTGTAAGCGGGGGAATAGTCCCGCTGTTGTGGGGAACTCTCCTGGCTTTTATACTACCCCGGTGAAATGGGCTAGCGGAAGGATCTGAGTCCTCTCTCCCACTTCCTTTACCCAGAGGCCTCCTGACCTTGAGGACTCCCCTTCCACTCTCCTGTCTGGTGGAGTCCTCGTAACCCCAACAAGGCTGGGCCCAGGATTTCTGGGGGGCTCAACCCCAAACCGTGCTGGGGTTACCCAGGTCAGAGGCTAGGGTGTCCCCACTCCGGGGTGCTCCCTCTGCACTGGACACTTCACTGACCCACATAAAACTTACAGCAAATGCAAATTATTTAATTAACAATTTATCTTAAAAATGAACAAAGAAGAAATAGAACGGTTAGGGAAATCCTGCCCCGTGGCAGGGAGCGTTACACATAATGTCTCTGGAGTGTCAGGATAGTTTTCAGTCTGTTCCTTGTAGGGCCCAGGCCTCCTCCTTAGCTGTGCTGCAGGGTTGCTGTGACTTGGATGCTTCCTCTGGTGGGATCCACACCCGCTCCCAGCCTCTGGACGGCTCCAGCCCAGTTTCACCCTCTGTGTCAGCTCCACGCTGCCTCAGCCCGACAACTGCTGCTGCTCTGCCTCCAGAACAGCCCCTCTGGCTGTTCCAGCTCTGCACCCAGCACACGGCTTCTCTGCAGGCAGCCCCTATGTCTCTGCCCCCAGCACTGACCTCTCTGCCTCTGGTTTCTGCAGCTGCTCCCAGGGCAGGTCTGTCCCTCTGGGCTGCTTCCCTGGCCCCTCCGGATCTGGCCCAGCTCCAGTCTCCAGCTCAGCTCTGGCTCCTCTCCCTCTGGCCCAGGCAAGTCCAACTCTCACACGGAGGACGGGACCCATCCTGCCCTCCTGACTCCTTGATTAGTCCCCCGGCCTTGTCAGTCAGGAGTGCTGGCCTCTCCCCATTGCCCCTGGGGACCGCCAGTCTCAGGGTCCTGATTGAGCATTGACCCTCCCCCTTTAGGTCCTGGGAGCTAATAATGAAAACACCCCACTGAGTGTTAGTAAGGGGCTAACAGTCCCCTTACACCAGCTACACTGTATTTGCTGCTCCTCTGTATATTTCCAAATTGCTTTTTCCTGTGTTCTGTCACCTGATACTATCTTAACCTCTCTTCTATTGAAAATCTTGCTCTTGCCTGCATTCTGAGTTCTTAGCTATTGTAATTCTCTTCTTTATGGTCTCCCGTATAGCATGCAATAATGTCACTCCAGAAAGGCCAGTCTACCTGACATAATTTGTTTTGGTTTGAGAAGCTATTATTACAGATTAGAATAACAAAGGTCTCACATTTTCAACAGTCTCCTAGGATAATTGCTGTTTCCGGTTACAGACAGGAGAGAAGGGCATTTAATTATACTAGCCTTTCTCTTCCAGTGCAGTTTTCAAATATCCATTGCAATCTGATAGAAATATTTCTGGGCTCATTTCTCAGGGTCTTGATACAGTCATGGAGTGTTGGTGCAATGGAAAAGAAATTGAATGATAATATATACTGGTTTAAGATTAGCAGCCGTGTTAGTCTGTATCCGTAAATAAGACGAGGAAGACTTTGTAGCACCTTAGAGACTAACCAATTTCAGCATAAGCTTTCGTGGGCTATAGCCCACTTCATCAGATGCATAGAATGGAACTGTATATAGCTATAGCCCACGAAAGCTCATGATGAAATAAACTGGTTAGTCTCTAAGGTGCTACAAAGTCTTCCTCATCTTATTAATGTATACTGGTTTATTCTCTCAGTCAAGAAGCCAACAGTCTAACACAGAGGAGAATGGTGTCCCTGCTATACTATTCAGATTACATTGGACTAATATTACTTTCAGTCTCATAGTAGGAAGGGAAGAGGGGAATCAAAAACAAAAGAAAAATGAAATCCAGACTTGTAATTTTTCTTTATGGATCTATAGCTTAGTATCTGTATATATGTATGTGTGTGAAAGTTTATATATACTAATTAACTAATATTCTCAAAAAACCCTGCACTTCGCCTAAGGAATCTTGTGTCTCTGAATCCTGCAATTGCCTTCCGGGTGTGTCTACCTGAGATAGCATGAAGCTCCTGGGGTGGTTACCTTCCTTGTTTCCACAGTATTTAAGAACAACTGTTTATGACTTAGTCATCATGGAACAGGAATGAATTTCTTGTTTTTAAACACAAACTGTCTAATTTTTTTTAATAATCTTAAATATGAAGTGGGATAGGATGTGTGCCCAAGAAATAATGGATTGGTTAACATTTGAACCCTTGAAGGAATATTCGCTCATTGTTTGAAGGAAAAAACCAAGATTGTTCTGGCAAGGAGAATGGCTTTTATTCAAGTCCAGATAGTTTCAATTATGGAAATGGAAACACAGAAGAATGCTGGCCAAATGTGTTTCTCTTTGTAGAAAGCTTTGACTCAGTTTGTCCAAGTTTGTTTTGGTGTGAAAGCCAGGATACCATGGATATCTGTGCAGCAGAAGGAACTAGAAAGGGCAGACAAGAAAATTGCAGCACATATTTCAGAGTTTCATATGTGGGGTGAAGTTCACCTTAAACAAATGTCATTGCATTATGAAAAAAATTCTCATACAAGTCCATTAGTCACCATTTCAATGGCTAGGATAGGTTTTTTTGCTTGCTGGCCTCTAATATCATGTAGAGTTACTGAGCAAAGGTGAAATATCTGTTACCTTCCACTCCAGGGTTAGCCTTATGGCCACAACAGGTAAAGTGAGACCTGTAATTTGTGCTTTGGAAAAATGTGGGATGAAAGAGTTCAATAGTAATAACATTTAATATTCATATGCATTCTTTGGTATACTTCAGGATGAAAGTATTTCCCACAATATATACATACAACACCTCTTGGGCTGTGAGCTGCGGCCATGCAGATAACTTGGGGAGGGAGAGGGAATGTTGGCCAACATCACATGGACAAATCCCTACTTTTATGATGGCCTAAATTTTCAAAATTTTATGCACATCTTGTGCACCCTTGACGTATCTGCATGACACTCCATGCACACAAGCAAGTCAGGCTGGCATTGGCAAATCTACACCTTGTGTATGTGCATCAGATGTTTCATGCAGGCTTTGGTGAAGTTGAACTTTAGTGTCCATACAGAGAAGGGAGGATCTCTGCTCAAAGTGTTCTTCAGCCAGCCCTGGTTGGCCATCCCCATTTAGATTATGTACAGATCTTAGGCCTAAGAAATGCGATTTCCCCCTGGAGTATTCTGGTAGTTTAGTTCAGTCCGTCTCTACTCCCTTCTTGAGATACATTCAGTTGTCTGAAAGTTGCACAGCGTAACTGATCTTCTAGTGGGGACAGCACTGTCGCAGAATCGAGTCTGAAGGATGGTTTATTTTGAATGACTCGTTGTGTATATTCTTGCTCTTTGCACGTCCGTCCTTGTGATTTTCACAATGGCCTGAATGGTTAACCCTGATGATATGGCGCTCTCCCCTCCCGTCCTTCATCCATTCCTCAGCTCTGGAGTCAGCAGACAACCCGGAGAAGTGCTACGGCCAGCTACTTTCATGCCCACTTCACTAAATGGTTCTGTTCCTCTTCCCATCTGCAGATGTTGATGAGTGCCAGGTTCACAACGGGGGCTGCCAGCACAGATGTGTGAACACCCTGGGCTCCTATTACTGTGAGTGCAAACCAGGCTTTCGCCTGCACGCTGATGGCAGGACCTGCATTGGTAAGTTGAGGCTTTCGTTCTTTTGAGAGCATCAGATTCTCCGTCTCCCTTTTATCCCCCTGCGCAGTGTTGCATGGAACACAGACATGGTTTCCTTTCGCCCACCCCTCTTGCTTCCATCATCCATGAAAGGCAGTGACATGTTGAGAGGACAGAAATCAATTGGTGATTTCTTATAGTGTTTCTGCTTCTGGTCCAGTGGCTACGAGGCATGGCATCTTCAAAACCAACCAACCCCAAAAAGTTACTATTTTGAATCTCAAACCACCCTCCTCCCCAAACATCAATGTTTCTTGTTAAATTAATTTGGGTAAAAGGTTCAGGTTAGTCCTTATTTTATCTGCATTTATTTGCCCATTGCGTAGTGGAATGCACTGTTGTTGCCTAGATGTATCGAATGCAGCTAATAAGCATGATGGTGTGGTTTTCGTTAATGCTGTCATTGTGGCCCTGCTAACCTCAGAACCAACAAGATTAGCTCCATGTGTGCCCTGCCTGGGTTTGAGGCTGACCTCAGTCATTACGTACAGTAATCTGTTCTGAAGGATGTCTAATCCAAAACCAAATAGTAGTGAACCGTCTAAAGAGGTGGGAGCCAAGTCAGGTGCAGTGAGAAGGCGTTTGTGAGTTGCAGGCCCATTCGTGTTTGGGTTGCTAATGAATCCAGTTGTCAGTGAGAAAGTGTTTTGGAGAAAGGAAAAAGAAACCTGTTGTGCGCAGGCAGAGCTATGGTCTGTCCGGCCGTATTTCATAAGAGGTCCAGTGTAATGATGGTATCTGACATTGATTGCATATTGCACCTTTTGCTTGCTAGAAATGAACATGCCTCATATCTCTATACAGTAAACCCTCGATTTAACGGACTTCGGATGCAATGGACAAAATTTCCGATGCATCCGAAATCCGTTATTGGGGGCTGCCGGGGAGCCGGGCGGCGGGGGGGGGGGGGGGTTTGACAGTTCCCGCCCGGCTCCCCGCTGCGGGGAGCCGGGCGGGGGGGTTGACAGCTCCCGCCGGGCTCCGGGGGGGGGGGCTGACAGCTCGCTCCCGGCTGTGATCAGTAAAACCTCTATATAACGGACTAATTTGGGTGAGGGGGGTGTCCGTTAAAGCCAAAGTCCTGTTATTTAATGATTTAAAAAAATTATTAAATAACGGACTTTCGGATTTAACGGACACCCCCTCGCCCGAATTAGTCCGTTAAATCGAGGTTTCACTGTACTATCAATATTCCAAACCTTTCCATGAGGATCTCAAAACCTCACAACATCTTTGTAGGGGTTTCCACTTGTTAGCCAGACATTGCTGATGTAAGATGACCATGTGTTGGGACAAGAAAGATGTTTGATCCCAAAGGCTCATTCAGTCTTTGGCCTCTGTGCTGAGCTGCCAGTAGGGTGCCAGTTTATGCAAACAGCGGTGCTCTAGGAATTAAACCCACAGATCAGACATGATGGTGGTGACTTCCAACAATGGCTTTGAACTGATGACAGGGAAGTGACTGTCTTGTTGCTGTACTGTGAATAGACATGCTGACCTTCCTGCATTTTGCATTGTTATGAATGTTTTGAAGATGGAGTTCATAGCATGCATCAGTGTACTTAGTAGCTAGCGGGAGGTAGCCTAAGACCAAATCGCCTTCTAAAGTGGAGTTTTGAAAAGTGAAAAAGGATCTAGTCATATTTTGAAAAAAGCAAATCTCCTTTCAGTGGGTGAATCAATTATTTAAACTAGTAACAAATTAATTATACAGAAGCACGTCAAAGAAGATCCATCCTTGATTTAGGGTCTTAATTTTCTCTCTTGATATTATCAAGTTAGCATATGTGGAAAATGTTGGCGCTTTTATGCTCCCTGTTATGACAAGTTTTCCTGAAGCAAGGATTAATGAGTTCTTGGCAAAGAGGAGCAAGTTCCTGGACACAAGGGGATAGTGCTGTGCCAAGGAAACAATCTGAGGTGCCTTTCTCCATTCATGGGTGAGGCTTTTGGGCTGCATTTGATTCATATCCCATCTTCTGGGGAAATTATAGGATGAAATCTTGCAGTTCTGACTCTCTCAGGCAAAGCTCCCACTGAGGCAATGAGCGCTTCCCCTGCTTAAGGACAGGGCCGGCGACAGAAATTTTGGGGCCCCCTACTCTGATCTCCTTACCCCCATGCCTGACCCGCCCAGCTCAGCCTCCCCCCCCAAACCTCCTTCCCCCACCCCCCCGCGCCCGTCCAGTCCTCTGCAGCTGCCGGGGCGGGGGAGGCGATGGAGCTGGCATCCTGTGGTGCCGGGGGGCTCCCCCCCCAAGGGCTGGCCCGGCTCTTGCTGCAGGTGGGCGGGGGAAGCGCTGCAGCCGGGGGTGCCTGGGGCGCGGGACGAGCCGCCGGCTGAAGGGCTTGGGAGGCAGCCGGCCACTGACACCCGGACACAGCCCGGGAAAGAGAGGCCAGGGAGATGCGGTGCCCAGGGGGGACGACTACCGGTACAGCTGTGTGCCGGTCCCCGGACTTAAGGGCCCCCCCCTTAAGTCCGGGGCCCGGTACAGTTCTACCCGTAGTACCCCCCTGTCACCGGCCCTGCTTAAGGATGAAGTCAGGTTTGCAGGATTTGGCTCAAATCATCTACACATGTAGGACCAAGTAAACAATATTTTTTATCAGAGAGATGAGAGTTAGTGGAAAGGGTGAAAGTTTAACAGAATATCTTTAATATACAGCTACGGAGGGTCTTATTGGTTTCGTATCTGATATGATCTAAAGATGCGATGGGACAACCTCTAACAGTTTGGAGGTTCTACTCTTTGCTGAATATCTCGGGAGTACAAAACTGGGTTGGCAATGTCACCAGAATAGGCTTTCTGGTGAGACTTCAGATACTTCCTTCAGTTTGGAAATTTTGCAAAAACAACCTACCTTGTGGTAGTCTGACTCTTCCGCTTCCAGACACAGCCCAGACCCAGAAAGCGTGGAGCTTCGCCATCCAGGAGGGCTGTCAAACGAACAAACACAACATTTACTTTATTTTGATTCTCTCTGCGAATGGGAAAATTAGTTGCTTTTGGATCCTTTCCCCCTGCTAGTTCCTGACGTGTGGCGATGAGGCCAGCCAGCATATTCCTTAGCAGCAGCAGCAGGTCTCTTGAGTTCTGGTGCCTTCTGTTGTTTGGAAGAGAAAAGAAAACTTCTTTATAAAATTACAGTTGATCCATAAGCAGAAACATCTGTTGGAATTTTGTGTTGCTCTTCAAGAAAAATAAGATTTGATTGTATTCTACGATCAGCCAGCTACAGTAAATCGGGAAAGAAGTTAGCACAAGAAGTGCTTTCTAACAAATTCTATACTGCATCCCTAGTTTGAATTGGTTTATACTTTTTAAAATTGAGTACCCGTTTCTGGGTCAGATAGAACTAGTTGGGTCTTTTCTTTCTTTCTTCCCAATCTTTTCCTTTTCTTAGTTTAATATCCCTAGGATTTAATCAAAGCCTCTGGTTAAGAACCTCAGAGAACAAGGTGCAATTTTAGTTGCATATAACATGCATCCACTCTGAGTTCCACACTTGTGGAATACATCCAAAGTTGCTATCCATATTCTGGAATTAATTGTGTGCTTTGCTAGAACATTGGAGTTATGGCATTAAATGTACAGTGGGATGAGAGGAGCCAGAGAAATAGGGAATTTATTAGTTCTTGCTATATCTTTTCCAAAATGTCCTAGACATTTTGTGAAACGTAGAGATTTTTAAAGAGTTCTTCAAAAGTTAAAGAAACTTTTCTATTTCCCTAATGCTCTGAAATCTTTAAAAGGTGCCATATATTTGGCTTCATTAATCCAATGAATAGTTCAATATGGTTTTCAAACCTAGATCCCAGCTGTCGGCGCTGGTTTTCTCGCATCCCTGGTTTTTGCATTTCAGCGTGCACACTGCAGTAAACAGGATATCTTACTCCCAACTCTACATAAACTACACACAAGACTTCTCTTCTATAGACTGTTGACATGAGCAGAATGGTGCCCAGTCAGGGACTAAGAGCTGAGTCCACATTCAGTGAATTAAAAAATCTTGGATGATGTTAGAAATGAAAATGGCCCCAAGACTGCACCCATGTAATTCTGCCATTCTCTTATTTTATAGGAAGCATTAACCTCTCCGTCACAAAGGCCTCCAAAACCAAAAGAAAACATGAGGGACAATCATCATTAACTGGAACATTCAGTTAACTAAGACGGATTTTTCATGGAGGTCTGTGAACCTTCTTGCTTTTCTTCTTTATGGAAACTTTACTACTTGTATGGAACATCTATGCAAAAGAATTCCAGTGGGAATCCAAACAAGCCTATTCAGGCTGCAAAACTGCTCTGCATTAAACTTCCCAGGAGGGATTAGTAGTAAGATGCATGGTACTGGAGCTCATCTACCAGAATTAAGGTGTCCCCATTCATTAAACCTGACCTCCCATTATGGGAGGTATTGGGGCAGCTTCTAAAATCTCTGGAGCTTAGGGCTGGCAGGACCTGACATTATTCCAGCATGCCTGCCCCTCTGTGACAAAGTACAACTAGAATGTGACCTGTAATGTGAATAGACAGCCTTTAGAACCTCCACATTATATAATTCATAAATTAATGTTTAAAAAAATACTACTGCCAGAACAGCTATAAAGATACAGCATTCCCATTTTAGGACTGATGATTTTTGTCCTTAAACACTTTCATGAAAGAAGAAAGTACAATACACTCAATCTAATTTTGTAATAACATCTGAAACTATTTGTTCACTAGGACCAAAGTTGACAATATGGGAGTTTTTCAAAGCTCAGAATGGAATAGAGAAGTCAGGCTTATTTCTATGCACAGTAAATGGGGTTGTGTTTGTGATTCTGCCTTCCCTTCACTCTTAAGCCTCCGTTTGACTCCTGCCCTGAATGCTCATGCCAAATGAGTGTGTCTATTCATATGCTTGTTTCTTGGTGAATGGTTTCTACTCTGTCAGTTTTGTGTTGTGGTTCTCTTGGTACCAGTAGCTGTATCCTATCCAGTTGCTGACTGCACTTTTATCGTCATGACCAGCTGCTGAGCTGCAGTGGTGAGAGGTGTTTTGAGTCTCCAGAAGTCACTTAAACACACAATCGTCCGTGCCTTCAATTAAAAAAACCAACCCACAGAAAGGACCCCTCATTGTGAACATGAGGCAGCCAAGGGGCACTCTTTCTCCCAAGATTTATTCATCAGGCAAAGTATGTTGCAGGAAACTGTGCCGGGGCTTCCTGTTCCTTCACCGCATTCCGATACCTAGACTGATAACACAGTGAAGTCTGGAAAATACAAGCAATGAAGCCAGTCTTCACTCAGTGGGTCACTTTGCAATAATCCCTGGTCCTTGAACGTGTGCCTGCTTTCTGTGGTGTTTTCACAAGTACATGAAAGTGGTTCATTCCGCCAGTGCTCAGTCTAGATAAATATTTACCCTGCAAAGTCAGAGGCTTTGCTATGACTTGATCTTTGAAATCACATGGTTTTTATTAAACCAACATTCTTGACAAGTATTACAGGGCCGGCTCTTTGAGGGCTGTAGGAAAGTGTGTAGTCTGCAGCAGAACAGGCCTGAGGCCTCACTTAACAATAACCTTAATTTATTCTTTAGTTTTCTTCTTTTGCAAACCCTTCCCTGGTTCTAGCGCCATATGGGAAGAGAAAATTTCACCTGCATAAATGAAAGTCTGGAAGGCCAGGAGTGTCTGAAGGCAGAGGAACTATGTGACTGAGAGAAAGAGACAAGTATAAAGACCAAATTAAGTGATAACCCAGCAGATACACTTTTGGTCACATATGGTGGATCCTTCCCAGTAGCAGGCAAACACCATGATTTAGAAGTTGGTTCAGAGCTGCACACCCCAACATTGGATGCTTATGTGTGGACACACATTTAAAGAAGGGCACAGCAAGCTACATTTGTAGATGTAATTAGGAAATTGAACGTTTAACTGGTGAGGGAATGTTTTCTAATTGTTGTGTTAGTTGCTACCTGGCAAGACCTTTAGTGTCCTGTATAACAATAACTTCCATTAAAACCTGTTGTAATGAACTGCTTGCTACTTGTGGGTATGTTGTCTGTACTGCTACACTCTGCTGGATGGAATCAGAACTTTTCAGCTATGTGCCATAGACCTTGTATTGCCTAGCTGCAGAAGGAAGTTCTCCCATATTTCAGATATGTAGGAGCTTGTGCTTTTGGAGCAGGGGGATCTGGGTTGCATCCCAGTGACGTTCTGAATGACCTGGGCCCAGTAGCGTTGTACTAATCCAGACAACCCTTGAGTTCATGGGATTTTTATCTGTACAGAGTCTGCGGGATCAGGTCACTTCTCTGTGTGCATGGGCTGCATTTCAGCGTGGGATGTCATTCAGTTGCAGCACAGAAAAGCCTCAGTGCAACTAATGCACAAAATTCCTGCAGTTATAGAAAATGGACCGTAATGAAACAAAGAATGAATAATAAATGCAGTGGACTCCCTCAGATTCCATTCTGCTGCAGGGAACATGGAACATATATTGGTTCCTAATGGTGCTCTGTGCCAAGGTACCCAGGAGTCCAGAGCTGCCGTCAAGCATGGATTTTAACTTTAGGAAGCTGTTGGCAATACCAGTGAGCAGAAATGCAGTGCCAGGGAGTATTTTGGAGACAGAAGGAGTAATCGTGCAATGAAGTTTCTAGTTAAAATATGTCAACCCATGAATCCAATTCTCGGAATGTTTTCCTATCACCACAAAACCCACAAAGCTGTTGATTCATCAACGGTACTGACTAAAGCACATCCTGTCTCCAGAACCCCAGTAGAGGAGGCTGGTTTTCAGTTAACTCTGAAGGTTCAAAACCTGTTGCAGAACTCACACCACATATAGGCTAACACAGGGAGAGGGCGAATACTCTTCCAGCTCTCTGGTCGGGTTACTATTACATGTTTGTGATGGATACTCCTATCCTCTCTCGTTCTCTTAAATATTTGGATACTAAAAACCAGGGGAAACTTTTTGCTGCTTTCTTTCCTGTGCCTTGTGCCTCCTGTAGCTATTTACACCTGTATACTTTGCACAAGTATAAATGACGAGGCAAGTTGCAAAGCAGAGGAGAATCAGGTCTTTTAGGTTCCTGAAATATGTGAAATGTATTGAAAAGATTTTACAAAGGGAAAGAAAGGAAATAACATAATGAGATGCATGGCAATTTAATATTTATAGCTGTCCAGGTAACACAGTTATACATGTTAAATTTGAAATGCATATTTTGCCCTTTTTAGCACCTTTCCTCTAAGGTGCTAAAACTTCACAATTGTGCCTCTCAACACAGCCTCTTATTAAACCTATTGTATTGAGGGGTAAATTGCCTCACCGAGAGTATAAATGAATGAATTAGATCACAGTGAAACAGTAGCAGAGTCAGTAGCACCCAGGACTCCTGGTTCTCCCTCCCATGCGCCACCCACTAGGCCAGGTCCTCAGGGAACCAAGGGGGAGAAAGCCATAGGTTGTCTTCAGAAGGCCCGTTTGCAAGCCCTGGCTCCGGTGGTGCACTAACGTGTGGCTGAGTGGCATGGCAGAGAACGAGCCTCAGCACAGTGCTGTGGAGATTCTGTGCCTCACGGCTGCCCATATGCAGCCAGACACTGGCTCTTGTACCTTAGGCAGCTCTCCAGGGCTGCCTAAAGTCTGCCAGGGTCACTTGAGGCCATGGATCACCTTAGAATTGGGAGAGTGCAAGAGTTGTTAAACCTCCCTCCCCCTCCCTTTCCTGGGATGTATGTGTGCTGCTTAGAACAGCACAGGAAAGCGCAGAGTTTCGCTCTTGCTGACAACTCATTGTGCGACCTGTACCAAGGCTGCAAGAAATTCTTGTATGTTGTCCATGTTTTCTGCTGCTGATGCAAAAGGAAAGGAAAACAAATGGGGAGATTTCTACTAAAGCAAGAACATTGTCACACTATCCTGAAATTACCTCCTGTCCCATGCTCCAAAACGGATGGGAAGAGGGGGATGTCAAACATCTCCCAGTCCTTTTATACGGTTTCAGAGCATGTTTCTTTTCTTCTTCTTCTTTTGGACTCCATTGAAAAATGAGGATTTACTCTGAGCCAATTGCTTTCTTTGGCCTGGGAAGCAGAGATGGTCCTTATTAGCACACAACATGTGTCTGGAGATCGTTGGAGCTTAGATTACACAATATATCCCTATTTATATCATTACGAGTATGTTAGATGAAGATATCTCAAGTATACTAGGGATTTATTTGATTGGATGGAAGGACTGTGTTTTGATGTTTTGTGTGTTGCTTAAGTTGCGCACATAGTGCATGCAGCGCCATTGCCTAGAGCTTCATTTCAATTCCGTGTGTTGTTTGGCCAATTTAGACAGATGTGTTTGAAAATGTAACCCTTACTATGCACAGTGGTGTTTATTACTTAGACATTTCTGGGAGTTGAAGGTTTTGTATTCAGTGTTTGTGGTGTTTTAGATGCTGCTTGTAATTATTAGAACTGGGAGTCTGTAGGACAGGAAACAGGAAGGAGGGAAGAGGAGTTGAGCCAAGCCTGAGTTAGGGCTACAGAGGGGTGCGGCAGCAGCTTTGTAAGAGGTTTCACTGTTGTTAAATAAAGTCTGTTAAAGTTTGTTGGTGCCTTGCCTGCTTGATACAACAGTGTTAGGGGGTGAACCCCCATACTGACTGCTTTGATTAACTGCACTTGGGAGATAGGGAAGAGTGACCCTCAAGTGAGATGTACTCCTGACAGCCTCTACTGGCACCTGCTCTTCCAAGCCTGCGAGAGAACTGCTGCCTGTAACTGCAAGGGCTCATTTTGACTTTCCCTGCAGTAATGAGCAGATGCATGCATGCATTTACCAAGCCTGACCTTGAGGTGTTCTTCTTTGCCAGTTGGTTCAGTCCATTCTATTATCAAACGAGGCATGGCTCTCCGTGTGCGGCAAACACTGGCACTGTCCGTGCCATATCTGTTTTGAGGTCAGTTGAGGACCTCAGACTCTAGGCTGTCAGCCCAGAACCTTTTCCAAACACAAAACTCACATTAGAGGCAGAGAGGGTGGGAGTACTTCAGTCTCTTTTGAAGCTGTAAAATATCATCTGTGGAAAATCTGTCTAGTTTTTCTCACACAAATCCACATGATACACAATATGACACTGGGTTTGGCAGCATTGTCACAGAAAGGGTCAGCTAGGGAAAGCATCTGGGGATGGAATTTGTTTTAGTGTGGCTTTGTAAAGAAAGGGATTACTAAGTCAAATAAGACCAATGATGAGTCTTATTAGCCTTCACTCACTGCTCTGTGAGACAGTATCCTCAGCAGGCCCCGGACTAAATGATCCTTCCTTTTAAGAAGAAGAAGAAGAAGAAAAGGAAGCTGTTTACTCTTTAGTTCTTGCCATTCCCTGTGCTTCAATTAAACCAGTCTGTTTCTTTTCCTAGCATATCTTAGTGCTGGCATCCAAGAGCATTGCTGCAATTCAGTGTAATGCGGGTGGTATATATTAAAAGCAATATGATGTTATTGCTTTGATCCTTTCCACCGTAAACTACTTCGTGCTGAACAGCCAGTGATGCCAACCATCACTGTCTTATCCATGTGCCTCTTGCCAGAGAATGACGTCTGGCTCCGATTACTTGTACTGGGCTGGAATGTACCCGGCATGGTTAACACAAATAGAACGCGAGGGTTCGTTAGTCAGCCTGTCCACTGTCAGAATTTATGAGGCTCAGGTGGGATAATTAGTCTTTAACAGTAAATTTGCTACCACAATGTACTGCACTTTGGGGAGGTGGGGAGGAGAATGAGAGGAAATAAAATACCTGCAAGGTCCCAACGTTCCTGCTGCTTCATCTTTTGGCTTCTGTTTATTAGTTCTCCTCAAACACTTTGAGTTGGCTTTTGAGGTAAGGTGTCGAGGCACTTCACAACCTATTGGCATGCCATATTTGGTTCCAGTGCCTCTGAAAAGTCATGGCAAAGGCATGGTAACAATTAGTCACAACCACAGTTCCACGGGCTTTCTTCTAAAAGACCTTTGTCAAGGAAGACTTGCTGGTCAGTCCAGGGCCAGCGACAAATTTTGGGGCCCCCTACTCTGATTGTTTGTGGGGGGCCCCACCCCGCCCCCCTGCCTGACCCAGCCCATCTAACCCCAACCTAATCTCCTCCCTCAGCCTAACCTCCTCCCCTCCCCACCCATCCCTGCCTGGCCCAACCCGCTGTTGGGGGTGATCTTCCTTTACCCCCGCCCAGCCTCCCCCCATCTCTAACCGCCTTCCCTCCCCCACCCCTGCCTGGCCCGGCCCATCCCACCCAACCTAACCTCCTCCCCCCTCCCAGCCCAGCCTCCTTGCCCCCCATGCCTGACCCGCCCAGCCCAGCCCAGCCCAGCCTCCCCCCCACCAAACTCCTTCCCTCCCACCAAACCTCCTTCCCTCCCGCACCCACGCCTCACCCACCCAGATTCCAGCCTCGTCTCCTGCCCCCCTCCCCGCCTGCCCAGCCTGGCCTCCCCCCCCACCGCCCCCTTGCCTGCCCCCCAGCCACGCCGATGAATGAACCTCCCGAGGCAGGGGTGAACTCACCGCAAAGCCCACCCACCTGCCCAAAGACCCCCCCGGAGCCACTGCCCCCCGAATGGGGCCGGGCCCCCTGCCCCCTTACCTTGGCAAGGCCGGCTCCCCTTGACCCCTTTTCAGCGCCTCCGCTCCGCTCCGCCACCGTCAGCGCCGCACACCACCAGGGCGGCCGGGCGCGCTTCCCCAGGCCCCCGCTGTGGTCGGAGTCTGCCGTCAGCCTCAGCCGTGCGGTGCGGGCGGGCGCTTGCCACGCTACAGCGCAGCGCTGGGGTGGCTGGCGGCGCCCGGGATTGCACGTGGTCAGTAGCGGCCACGCGGCGTGTGCGCCGTGCCTCTGCAGAGGTCCGAGCATCGGGGGCCCCCCTTAAGTCCGGGGCCCGGTACATTTGTCCCCCTTACCCCCCCTGTCGCTGGCCCTGGGTCAGTCACTTGGTTGGATTTTAAACTTTGGCTTTGTGTTTCTCCCAATATGGAGATATGTACTGGCTGAGTTTAGCATTATTTTAATGATTTAAAAACAACAACAACAAGAACTATAGCGGCATTATTTAGAGAGGCTTTGAATATGGTTTTATTAAACATTTTAATATAGCAGAACATTTAAAATTGCTACCACCCAGCTCTGTTATAACTCTAGTAATGTAACTTAATTTTTCAGTAATGCCAACTACTTCTGTTGCCTCTGTCAAAGTAGAACACATTTTAAAAAATCAGGAAAATTAACACAGGCTGATAGTTCTTGCTCCAGGGCCGTGTAGCATTTTACAACATTTTGACCCAATTAAGTTAGTTTTATTCCCAAAAATGTTGTTTAGTTAATCAGAGACTCATGTTTGTCTTGATGCAAATGGAAGTTCAAACTGTTCTGTATCAGAGACGTCCTGAGCTCTGGTTTGAACAGATTTGGTTTGGAGAATTGTTTGTAGAAAAATCAGAACATTTTTGTAGTTTTTCCATGTGTACCCTGGATCAAATGTCTGCACAACCATAATGAAGAATATTGAGGTTTCACTAACATTCTGTAGTAAAAATAGACTGGTTTAATCAAATAGCTTTTCAGTACTTCATTGGTCTACTTTGTTACAGTAGAAACTGTTTGTTTAAAAGGTGCAGGTTAAATGGATTTAATTAGGAGGGAAAATGAAAGGCATTGAACAAGTCTGAGAGGTCTGTTTCCTTACTGTAAACATCCAAACTCAGAGGTCATTTTTCAGAGCTGAGATAAAGAGTTGTACTGTATTTGACTTACAAGTTATAAACGCCATGAGTTGTCATTTGATATAACTTCTTAGCCTTTTTTTTCTGGGCATAGTCCTCTGACCTTCTTTCCAGCTGTTCATAACCCTTTCTATAGGAGAAGGTCTTCGTGTTTCAAAGTGAACTATGAATAACAAATGAAAAATCAATCTACAGCTCAATATGTGCTGAATCCTCCCCCCCCCCCCCCACAAGGCCACGGGAGGCACTATAGCTCTCCTATCCCAGTCCAGTGAGAGAGCCGTTCTGCAACACCCCAAATCAGGCTAAGAGGGGCACTCAGCCTTCTAAGGAGGAGGTATAGAGCAGGGGTTCTCAACCTTTTTCTTTCTATGGCCCCCCAACATGCTATAAAAACTCCATGGCCCACCCGTGTTACAAGAACTGTTTTTCTGCATATAAAAGCCAGGGCTGGCATTAGGGGTAGCAAGCAGGGCAATTGCCCGAGGCCCTTTGCTACAGGATCCCCTGTGAAGCTGCATTTCTTAGGGTTCAGCTTCAGCCCCAGTGGTGGGGCTCAGAGTTCTGGGTTTCAGCCCCATGCAAGGGGCTTTTGACTTTCTGCCCTGGGCTACAGCGAGTCTAATGCTGGCCCTGGTTGGTGGCTCTCCTAAAACCTGCTCACGCCCTCCCAGGGGGCCTCAGATCCTTGATTGAGAACTACTGGTATAGAGCACCCAAAGGCAAGTAAATGAGCCATTCAGTATCCCCAGTCTAATAAGGGCAAGACAACAAATCTCCCAAAGGTTTGGTTCATTTAGAGTTCTGGCCAGAATTTCAGTCCCACTCCATTCAGGGACTAGTCATGTGTTTGTTTTCCTGTATATCACCCTAGGGATAGAGAGGCTTCAGTAATTCATGTTTATAAAGCCCTTTGAGATCCCGGGATCAGAAGAGCTATGGATTGTAAGTGCTATTGTTGCTGCATCTTCTCCTATTGCAATTATATTGTAATATAATAATATTTACAAACAAGTGAGCTGGAACTTTGAGGTGTCTGCCAGAGAAGCTTATGTTTTAACAGAAGAGAACTTTATAGTAACATAGGGATCCCGTGAAAAATAAGCAGAGTTTTATTAGCATTAGCTTTCCAGGGTTGACTGATTAGTGATCCTTTGGAGGCTGCTCAAGGTTTGTGGAGAGATGCTTTTAGTTAGGGACTGCGGTAATCCCTTCATAAGATTCTTCCCTATTGGTACAGCAATGTCTTTTGCAAACTGATGGGAACCCTTTCTGTGTTTCCATTATAGGTTGTATTTTTAGGACCAGACACACACACACACACACAATTCTGAAGTGTGAGGTGTAATGCCACACACACACACACACACACACACACTTGCAATCTCTCCTGGGTGTGTAGTGACCAAACGTCAGTGTGGTTGGATAGTTTTTTGGTGGCCTGTACGAAATGAGCAGGTTTCTCAGTTCAGTTATTACAGACAAGATGCTCACATATCCAGTCAAACATTTGTTAGTATCCTTAGGTAACAAAGAGTCCTGTGGCACCTTAAAGACTAACTAAAGTATTGAAGCATAAGTTTTCGTGGGCTAATACCCACTTTGTTGCATCCAACGAAGTGGGTATTAGCCCACGAAAGCTTATGCTTCAATACTTTAGTTAGTCTTGACGAAGTGGATATTAGCCCATGAAAGCTTATGCTTCAATACTTTAGTTAGTCTTTAAGGTGCCACAGGACTCTTTGTTACCTCTGCTATTCCCGACTAACACGGCTACCTCTCTGATTCGTTAGTATCCTTGTTCATCTCGGTGGAGAGAGTAAGGATTGAGTGGTAGGCGAGTGGCACTATCTGTGAAAGAGAGCCAAGGGTCAAATACAGTAAGAATATTAAATGAATCTTGAAATTCTATGCTTGAACAATAAGAGTATAGCAGTAGGGATATACGACCAACCACCTGACCAGGACGTTGACTGTGAAGTATCAGGGAGATTTGAGAGGCAACAACAGAAAACCCAATAATAATGGGGGGGGGGGGGTGTTCAACTCTCCCCATATTGACTGGGTACATCACCTCAGGATGAGATGCAGAGAGAAAATTTCTGGATGCTGTTATTGACAGCTTCTTGCAGCAGCTAGTATTGGAACCCAAAAGGGTAAAGGCAATTCTTGATTTATTCCTTAGTGGCGCACAGGATCTAGCCCGAAAGGTAAATATAGCTGAACTGTTCAATAATAGCGATCATAATATAATTAAATGTAATGTCCTTGGAGGTGGGGAGTGCCAAAGAAACCCACCATAGTAGCATTTAGCTTCAAAAAGGGGAACTACATAGAAGGCCCGTCACTGTAAACAGTAATCAGGTCCTATGGTATAATGGTCAGCACTCCGGACTCTGAATCCTGTGGTCTGAGTTCAAATCTCAGTGGGACCTCCTAGTGATATGGGGCAAAAATCTGTTGGATGATTTAATTGGGGATTGGTCCTGCTTTGAGCAGGGGGTTGGAGTAGATGATCTCCTGAGGTCCCTTCCACGCCTGATATTCTATGATTCATTGACTTGAACTATCTGGGCTATTGAACCTGCAGTCAGTGCCTTTGAGCACAATTGCAAAGTTTAAGTTCTAAACAAGCAGTCCCCAGTCCCTGCCCTCTGGCACTGTCACCTGTGAGGGAGGGATTAGCATTTATAAAGCAAACATGCTTGTCGTTAACTTCCTCCCATGTAGCTTTCTGAAGTTTGTTTTGGATTATGTAATCTAAGCCAGAAGTGTTCTGGCCTGTGTTCCTTTCCCTGCGGAGCAGCTGGGAGCTGGACTGGGAAATCTTTATTTCTAGTAAACCATGTTCTGAAGATGCTGACTCACACTGCTGAATAGAGCCGCTCTCATCACTGAAGAACAGGTGCCCCGGGGCTGGGTGTACTGCCAGAATATCTTCAAAGCACAATATTGCAGCATGTAACTTGCGTGCTCACTACAGAAGAGATGCTTATGACCACAGGAATCAGCGTTTATATAGCACAGTTTAAAGATTCACCAGGAACTGCTCCACTTACGCCAGGACTGAATATGCTCCAGAGTTTGGAGTTCTTATTAGCCTGTCTGATTCCTGCTGTCATTGTAAATCTACATATTGGTGCTCGTATTTTGCCCTGGATCTCACAAAGCAAACTCTTACATACTGTTTGTCAGCCTGTTCTAATCATTTTTACCCTTTGCTCTCCTAGCCGTGAACACCTGTGCCGTCAGCAATGGTGGATGCGAACATGATTGCGTGCAGCTGACCCTAACCCAGCATCAGTGCCAGTGCCGGTACAATTACCAGCTGAAGGAGGATGGCAAGCACTGTGTCCGTGAGTCTGCTCTGAGCACATGGAATGACTTGTGAATTCAGAGGCACTTCTTCTCATTTCTCTTTGCTTTCCCAGGTTGTACCCACAGCTAGAGTTTTTAAAAGGGAGTCCAGTGCTGTAGGACTTCCATGTTGTTATTCCCATGTTCCCACTCACATTCCTAGAGAGGTGAAAGGGTTAATAATAAAGTAGAGACTAGCTCATCTCGCTAACTGAACACAAACCAGGGGGATGCCACCATTGCGTGCTCAGATGTGGAGCAGATCAGACTGGGATGTTGCACTGGAGGAGAAGCTGGTGGATGGCGTGCCATGGACTGCTTGGTAAATGCATTTCTGGTGAGTCCCCAAAAGAGCTCAGGGTTCACTTTTAGTTTTGGGCCAAGTCCAGGGCAGTCCCTGCAGCAAATGGGAAGCTTTTCCCCTGGGAATGTAGCTTCTCTCTCGTATTGATGGATTGTATTAAATGAACCACAGTCTCTCCTTGGTATCCAGGACCACTCGGCGCTTTCTTCTTCCACTAGGCTAATGCCAGCAAGAGAGGATCTGTTTGAAACTATCTTTACTTGCTCCCTGCTCTGTCTCTGTAGTGAGGAACCCGTGCACCAATAGGAATGGAGGCTGCATGCACCAGTGCCAAAATCGCCGTGGAGTAGTCCACTGTGAGTGCCACCCTGGCTACAGACTGGCAGCTGACAGCAAGTCCTGCAAAGGTACAGTACCCACAATGCAGCTCGCATGGAGAGAGACACAACCCTGGTCTTGCTCTGTGAGGTATTGTTAGTGTTGGTGGCTAACACAGTGACAAAAGGATCTGACGCTTTTCCAGAGGCTCAGCTCAGGAAAGCAGCCAAGATTTCTGTGATTAGTTGAAATCTGTCCAGCTGCTTATGGTCCTGACACCAGCGGGGTGGGGGCAGGGAATGTGTAGGGGAATGTAAGGACTCACCAGTGCGGGGGGGGGGGGGGGGAGGGGGGGGGAGAGGAGAGGGAAAGGCAGATGCCAAAAATGAAATGCTTGGTGTCTGGTTTGAGTCTGTGGCAGAGGTTCTGGAAAAGAAGCGGGTACAACCCACTATTCCCACCAACATAGGCTTTTGAGCCAGTGATCCCGGCTCCAGAAATGAATAGTGCACGACAAACAATCCTACACGGTTCCTAGCTGTGCACAAGACATGTGGCAACCACTTCAACAATGGACGTTTGCCATTTCCCCCTCCACACACCTCCCCACTCTACTGAAGTTCCAGTTAACTTCATCATGCAGTTGTACGTGGATATTTCTAGCTTTTATCTTGTAGGAGGAACAAGAGACCAGTCTGCAGTTCAGAAAGGAGCCCCACAAACCGTCCCTTTCTTGAAGACAGAGGGCTCTGCTTGGTTTTGGTAACTACGCATCTTTCTCTTACAGACATAGATGAATGTGCGACTGGGCTGGCCATGTGTGCACACAGCTGCCTCAACACCCGTGGCTCTTTTAAATGCACTTGCAACCCTGGGTATGAGCTGGGGGAAGATGGCAAGCAGTGCTACAGTAAGTATTGACTTCCTTGCCTGGGCTCTCAAGCTTTCTCCACATACATTGCCTCCTGCTGGCCTGGTTCTGAAATGTCCACTGCTGGAAGTGAGAGATGAATTCCATCTCTGCAGCTCTTTGAGGCTTTGGCTTCTCTGCTAAGGCTGCCAGCAAGGGGCCCAATTGACTACAGTTTGTGGTGGTAATTTCCTTCAAGTGTCCTCACTGGGTGCATGGTTAATATTTTTTATCTCTCTGCCTTTCATAACCCCCCTCACTGTCCTTACAATGGTCACAAAGGGAAAAGAATAAAATGTTCTTCATTTCGTTCTGAGATCTGAGTGAAGGACCAACCCCTCGCTCTGCACCTGGGCCCAGCTCCCTGCCCGATGTCAGGAGAGAGCCAGGGGCATCACTCATGGCTTTCATGTGCCCATCCCAGGATTTTACAAATGCTGAAGATAAATATCACATCATTTTGTGATGAAAATATCAAACTTGTTCTTTTGAAGCGATGTATGGAACGGAGCCAAAATCCTCTCTGCGGACAAGTTCCTTTGTGTTTGAAAAGCTTTTAATTAGCTAGCCTGATTTTAAAACATGTAATTAGGAAGTTTCATATTGGCCATAAATCAGCTCAATTAAAAACCTTTTTTATATAATTTGGCAAAAACCTCATGTGTCTGTTTGCGACTCATGTTTCTTCCAGCATTACAAGAAGTGGCTCCAACTCTCTCGACTATCAGAATCTGAATATTTCTCTAATTAGCTCTGTGCTGCTTTCCAGGGATAGAGATGGAGATTGTGAATAGCTGTGAGGACAATAATGGTGGCTGTTCCCATCTATGCCGTCACACCAGCTCCGGCCCTGTCTGCTCCTGTAACTTTGGCTACCAGCTTGATGAGGACCAGAAAATCTGCATTGGTAAGGGAAGCAGTCTGCCCTGCAGAGACGGCTCCATTGTGTGGGGAGTGATACATGGTTCCGTTAGAACTCATGGTACTAGTCAGTGTTCTCCACAGGGGCGGGCATGTCCATATGGTCCTGTAGTGTTTTAGACAACTCTGAATTGGGGAGGGTCTGTGCTGGCTGAGCTATGAATAAGATTCCAATCTAAGCAAAGACGGATCGTGCCTCTATCGACCATATAGGGATGGTGCCTCTATCGACACTATATAGATTTATATTAAAGCCCTGAAATATTGATAGTAAAAAAACCCTGAGTTCAGTGAAGAGCACGCTAGTAAAATAGTACTGAATGCTTTCTCTTTTACAGTGTAACCACCCATTCCTGTTAATCTCTGACACTGCCTGAATCGTAGAGTAGATAACGCCTGCTCTTGCAGGACAGTGGACTTAACAATCTAGTATTTTTTTTTTAATTCTTCTATTATTTATTTGCAAGGAGGGATTATAAAATCTAGACTCTTCGGCCAGTTAAAATCTGAATGGCCAGTCCTCCTTAAGTACTGTACAGAGTCCTCCTTAAGTACTGTACAGAGGTATGGAGAGGTTAAAAAACCCTATAGGTATTCTATCAAATCAATCATACTCTGTGTGTCCTGAATAGTGCAAGAATGTATGGGAAAATGGAAGAGCATTATCTACTCTCTGTACAAATGGAAGAGGATAGGGTAGTGACAGATGACAGGTAAATAACTTATGACTGATTCCATATAAAACTTATTTGTGTGGAACTGGAAAGTCCCAGTTATCACATAACTCGGGAGACCAATTTTTTTTTTAAAAAAAAGAATCCTACACTGTTTAGGGACCTATATGAGTAACATGAAGTTCATGGAGATTTCCAACAAATAATCCAGATGGATAGCTTCATCTCTAGAGTCAACATTTCTTCCATCTTTCTCATCCTTATCTGCTGCATCCAAGGTTCAGGTTTCCCTATGTGGCCCACAGCAGCTCACGTTGTTGCATCTAAGACAGAAGTGCCTTTTAGGTTGGTATGAAGTTGTCAGCTGTTGCAAAAGGAAGGGAAAATGATGTGCAGATATTATGTTTTTAAACATATTGATTGCTGATTTCTAAAATGGCATATCGTTTCTGTTACTGATTTGGGATGCGGACCTTTTTCTGTAACCTTTGCACTTTACCTTTAATCAAAATCATAGGCCAGAGAAGGGAGCTCATCAGACAAATTAGAAATGGAAAGGCCTGGACGGATGCACCTGTCAGCTTTCTGCAAAGCAGGAACACTCAGATTTGTGCTAGCTCATGTGCTTTGTTTTCCGTCTTTAGATATCGATGACTGTGACACTCGTTCTCATTGCTGCCAGCAGGACTGTTACAATTATCCTGGTGGCTACGAATGTGTTTGCTATGCGGGATACAGGCTCAACGCCGATGGTTGTGGGTGTGATGGTAAGCAGCAATGCCTCACTGGACTGCAGTGGGTGGGAGGAAGGACATTGGCTCAGTTCCTCTGTGTTG
This sequence comes from Sternotherus odoratus, assembly GCA_032164245.1. NCBI lineage: Eukaryota > Metazoa > Chordata > Testudines > Kinosternidae > Sternotherus > Sternotherus odoratus. Next base: position 2,897,245 of record JAVMKO010000018.1, read on the forward strand.
CAGTACTGTGTTCGTAACAGCTAAGGCCTGGCTTCCACTAGTCTGTTATGCCTGGTTTTACAATTACAATGATCTTATGATAAATGTTAAGTCAGATTTAAAGGCTTATTTTTGGTGATTTCTCTTAGGTTTTTAGTAGGAGAAAAGAAGCAAAGAAACACAAAGCAAGACAGAGATTAGCTTCAATATCATAGCAGCTAAAGAGCACAGTTTGGATCCAACCCAGAATTTCCCAAGGTTGAAGAGAGTTGGTTTGGGTCCATCTCTTCTAACGATTCATAGAAATGTCATTCTGTATTGCATGTAACAGACCAGTATTCCCAGTAATTTGGGCATTGGAGGGGCCCAGGCAAATGCCAATGTGTCTACAAAAATAGAGCTAGGAAGATTATGATTAATGCGAACTCTGAAGTGAGATGACATGAAATTCTTCCATATGGCCCCAAACACCTGGCCATTTCTTCCAATTATTTCTCCCAGTGTATGTCAGTTTTTCCATCAGTTCTGTTCTGAGTAGCTCATTTAGTCAGTCAGAATATAGTAAATGGGTGGGATTTTGGGTTTCCTTTTCTCAATGATAATCTGTTTGGTCACTAGCGTAGCTATCCAGCCCCATTTGATGTTTTTAATTGGAAGGTTAAGTTAATCCAACTGGCCCAGCAGATATAGGCTGATTTTTAAAAAGGGGAAAACTTGTTTTCCAATATCTGTGGTTCACTTGCTTGTGTGATCTTTGTCCAATGTAAAAGAAATGTTGGTGGGTTTGCTTGGCTGAACAGGACAGAAAATGAGATGAAGTCTGTTTATCCCTAGATATTAGTAGGATAAACACATACTTCAAATGGGAAGGAGAAATGATTCTAATCCATTCTGCGATGTGGTGAAAACAGCCTGAAGATTTCTATGAGCCCTGCAATGTCCCTCAGCACAAAATTGATTTAATTTTAGAAAGTCAGACAGAAACAGTAATACAGTACTTGTTGTCAGTCTCTGAATTCTATGTGTGCCTTGGTGTCTCTCATCTATACTGGATACTTTCCTTATCTGCACATGTTGATATAGTCCCATGTGTATATTTTTAGATGTGGATGAGTGCTCCTCAAATAATGGTGAATGTGAGCACACGTGCCAGAACCTGATGGGGTCCTTCCAGTGCAGCTGCCAGTTTGGATACAAACTGGATGAAGACCGGAGGAGCTGTATTCGTAAGAGACATCGTGTGTGTGTGTGTGTGTGTGTGTGTGTGTGTATGTTTATATTTATGCATAAAATTTTCAACAGGAAACAACACCAAGTGAAAACAAGGGGGTCGTATATATACCCTTTTCCTTCCCTTACAGTACACGGTTTTCACTTGGTGTCATTTCCTTGTGCAGCTTTGTGTACTACCCGATCATTTTCACTGCAGAGAGGCCAGGTCTGAGCTCTCCAAAGCAGTCTAGGGGGGTTCAATGTACATCTTTTAGGGAATGGAAGGCTTGAGTCTAAATCCTCCAGGCTATGTTGAAAGTATGCTGATTGGCAGAGCTACGATTTATTAAACCTTTCCTAAACCTTTGTTGGCTTCTTCACAGCTCCATTATTGACACGAACTGCTACTATGAACTGTGTTATCATAACTGAATGGAAAACCTCTGCAGCCTACAACAACACAGACCGAACGATTTCCCTGCTTTCACAGAGACTTTCCCCCAGCAGGGATGAGATTTTCCAAACTCTCTAGGGGAATTAGGCATGCATCTTCCATTAAGCTTGTTATAGGATGTAGGGGGGTTTCTGATGAATTATGACGATGCAGTTCATGGAAGCAGCTGAAGGCTGTGGAGAAGCCAGGAAAGGTTGGGAAACGGGTGAAGAAATCATAACTGAGCCATGTCCCCTTGCATGTGCTCTCTTTTTAAATTTTAACCAATTTTCACTTCAGCTTCTGAAAGGAATATTTGGATTGGAAGGTAGCTCTGTCGTATTTAGGTTATAAAAACTAAACTAACAAACAAGATAAGAGCCCGCTTGCGGCGGTGTGAGATGGCGGCCTTGAGGACCTAGCGTGTGTGATGGAAGAGTCTTCTGGAAAATCAGATCGCTCTGTAAATATAAAATGTAAGCCTTTCACATCGATTTTTTTGGAGGTAATCAGACACACATGATGGGAATGGTATAAAATTCTAGATTAAAAGAAATAAAAGGAGAATGTGAGGGAAGGAAAGAGACAGAGAATAAATCCCAGTCCCCCAACTGGCCAGGGACAGTTGTGTGGATCACTGGAGTAGACTCTATAAAACACTAAATCAATACAGAACCATTGACTCTGTCAGACCTTGTTATCTTTTCCCGCTTTTTATTTCACGTTTCTCTGCTCTTTGTTAATCTCTTGTTCCTCTCTCATTTCACTCCTCCTTGAATCTCTCCTTTTTGGACTGGCGATTTGGATGGAAATGTTTGCTCTTTCCCCATGGATTTTCCCAGCTCTGGATGACCCCATGGAAGCCCTGGATGGCCAACTCCCCATCGTACGCCCTATTCCTCACGTCGCCATCCTGCGCGATGAGTTCACCCAGCTCTTTGATGAGGAGTATGAGGAGGAGGAGGAAGAGGTGGAAGCAAGAGGAGAGCACACACTTTCGGAAAAATTTGGTGGGCATTTTGTAGCAAGGGCATGTGCAAAATTCTCTGGTCTCTTTAGTAGTAGCAGCACATTTGGAGCAAACTTACATGTCCAAATTGGCACATGCAGCTCAATGCGTCCACAGAGTTTGTCCTGTACAAAGCCTGCATTACTGTGCAGGTCGGGTGAGCTGTCATCCACTGAGCACATGCAGGCTGGGTAGCTGAGCACCCAGCGACAGTGTCCGCGTGCAGGTAGTGGCTTGCAGATGGAAACGTGGTGCCCTCCGTTTTACAGACGCCATCAGCTGTATTACGCAAACTTGAGCATTCACAGTTGTAAACCAGGGCTCACAATTTGTCTCTTAAGGTCTCAACCTATTTAAAACGAGTATCTTGTCTCGGGATACTAGTTTACCACCAAACAGAAGAAAATATCCCCCCAGGCCCTTTCTTCACTTGTGAGTTTGGATTCATATTTTACCTCTCATTAAACACCACGTGTGAAAGCCTGGCTCCGTTGAAGTCAACAGGAGTCTTGTCATTGATTTCAACCGAGCCGAGACGTCACCCCAAACATTCCAGGGTCTTGCTGCTTATGACATGAACCGTCACAAAGGGCAGACCATTTCCAGACTCCGTTATGCACTCCCCATATGTCCCAGACATGCCACTCCAGCACCACTGCTCTACATGTTACTGGTGCATTGGCTGGAGAGTCCGTGTGCCTGAGCTGGGTGGTTTGGCTGCCCAGCTTAACCCTTCAGCTCGATGAAGCAGCTTTTGGAAAGGCCACTCATCCGCAGCTGCTTTTGCTTCCAGTCTGCTTGGAGGACACCTTTGGTCATGACTGCAGCCTGACGTGTGATGATTGCAGAAATGGTGGAACCTGCAACGAGGACCAGACTGGCTGCGACTGTCTGGAGGGCTGGAGTGGAATCATATGCAATCAGAGTGAGTTAAGTTGGAGAAGGGCAGGTGGTGGGAGAAGGGCAAGTTAAGTTAAGGGCAAGTTAAGAGCAAGAAGTTAAGTTGGAGAAGGGCAGGTGGTGGGAGAAGGGCAAGTTAAGTTAAGGGCAAGTTAAGGGCAAGAAGTTAAGTTGGAGAAGGGCAGGTGGTGGGGAGCTGACTTTAGCTCTCAGACTGTGCACATGAACCTATTGGCGGAGAATTAGACATATTAAATTCTTTTAAGACTAAGAAACTATTTAAGGCACTAATGGGAGTCCTCCTAATTCCTCCTTCCAAATGAACTTCTGGCTTCAAAGCTGTTGGCAAGTCCCTTTAAATGAAAGCTGTTCCTTTAAATGAAGGGAAGTTTTCCCCTTGGGCCTCTTTCCCTTTAGACATTATTGGCACTTGATGCCCATTTCAGAGACGGGGCTGAAGTTAGCTGATATTTGCAATTTCAGTTTGAATTTAACCCCCAAAATCTGGCTTGTCCAACCAGTACTTTCTGGAGTCCTTATTTTGCTTTTTCAATATTTGGAACTGTCTTTGCAATGAGTTGAAAGAGAGAGGCTAGGTCCCCCACCCTCTGGCTGGGTTCATGGTTGTAAATATTACTAGAACTCCATGGTCCCGAGGCAAATCTATTTTTTAATTAAGTAATTTTAGGAAAAAGTAACTGTGTGTATTTCAGAAGAGAGTACATAAAAATGAACACATATGTTGCCTAAATGGCAGTGAGATTGGCATCTGGAGTTCAGGATTTATTTTCTAAAAAAATATTTCAGTATGGATCTTTCAGCAAATAAATGCAAAGCTGAAAAAGTTTGTTTTCCAGGTATTTCCTTAGTATAGACTATAATGACAGGTGGAGTTGTAGGAAAGAGGAGAAGACTTCAGAGGCTTGAAAAAGTATCTAAACTGAACCATATCTCTGAATTTTGTTCAGCTTTCTCTAAATTTCTAGACACAGTGAGCTTTTATCCGTGGATGTTTTTGGCTCATTCTTACTGCTACCATCATTGATGATGTATCCAGAGCTATAGAAGGCAAGATACCAATCCTGAAGAGTTTAGAATCTAATTCAGACAAATACAATACAGGGGATAACAGGCCAAATGCAAGTCGGCAGTGAGGCCGTTCATCAAAAGGTTGAATATTAGCTGGCACCATAGAGCAAAAGCACCAGTTGAGAGAACACTTTATATCTGGTCATCCTCTGACCTTCCTGTGTCCCTGCATCAGCACTGGGATGCATTGGTGTAGGGAGGTGCAGAACAGGCATGAGAATAGTCCCACTGCATTGTATTGGTTTTCAACATCCCCATGGCCCTTTCTTTGCTTCACTGTCATCCATATGAATTACTGCGATGTCAGGACCTACTTGCTGCAAGTCAAGGACTCACTGAGTTTGCTGGAAACCTATTGGGCTGAGTATCAGGTCTTATTGAAATCAATCAAGGCGGGCAATAGGAATCAACAAATAGCTGTGACAGTGCAATCGCCTTTCTGACCTCTGTCTCTGTCCCCTCACAGCCTGTCCCGAAGGCACCTTTGGGAGGAACTGCAGCTTCACCTGCCACTGTAAGAATGGAGGCGCATGTGATCCCGTGACTGGGAAGTGCCGCTGCCCGCCTGGGGTCAGTGGAGAACTGTGTGAGGATGGTATGGTCAAGCTTCCCAATTTCCTGCTTATTGCAGTAATGAGACTCCCCCTTTTTGCGCCCCCTAGCCCAGTGACATGATGGCGAGGGAGGTTGCTTCTGTGCCAAAAGGCTTGTTTCATTGTAAGAAGTTAGACAGCAGGCTGATAGAAACACTGGGCCACCCTGTGCTCCTGGTTCTGTAACTGAGGGCACAGCCTCCCCAGCCAGGGGGCCAGACGGGACGGTCCCGCAGGCCGGATGTGGCCCGCGGGCCATAGTTTGCCCACCCCTGGGATATAACCTCAAAGCATGAAAACAGGGAGTCAGTAAGAAATTCCATCAAAATGACTTCATGCAAGTGGTTAGGAGCAGACGGAATCCATTGCTGGAGAAGGCAATTGAAGCAGAGTATATATGAGTTCGAGAGATACCCAGACTTTTTTTCCTTAGGAGGGAGGCAGTTGAGGGGTACAGTGAAAAAGCAGGAAGGCGAGGCTAAGATAAACAATGAAGAGCTGGTGACTTGGGCCGGATAGCCTTCCTTCTTCCTAAACTGTCTGATGTTGCTATCAGATGGGAGAAGGCTTGTGCTACCTGTACCTCTGCTGGTTGGAGCATTCTGCTGATGCAGTGTATTTGGCACATGCTTCTAATATTAAATTCTTCAGCATTTAAAAAAACCCTGGCAACTGTTTTATTCCTTTAACGGTTCAGATAGGATTGTAATTTTCCCCCGGGGGTGACTTAGTGGGCTACGTGTCAGGGCTGAAAAAGCTAGACTTCCTGGAACTGCATGTTTGGCTGCCAGCAGGATTGACTCAGTCCTTCGTCCTTCCAGTGTGGAATCAGCGGTGCTGGGTGCCCTGGGGAATATCTTGGATGCACAGAGGGAGGAAGTACCATGTGATTTGCTGGGTGAGGTCCTGTCTGATCTAGGGGGTCATCAGGGGGCCATTTGTTTCCCACTGGCCTGTCTTCCTACCATGGTGCTTCCCATCTGGTGCCCTGGATGTGCTGCATTTCAGTGCTTCTGTGCATTTCTGGTTGTAAAGCGCTTTGGGAGCCTTTGCGCTGAAAGGGGGTCTGGAGCTGTACATGGTACTTTGGTGTTTTCTAGTTGTTTGTAGATGTCTGTCCCTAGTATGGGTTTATCATCAGCCTGTAACATAGGATGTGTCACACTAGATCAGTGTTTCCCAAAGTGTGGTACATGTACCCCTGGTGGTACGTGAAAGTGTTTCAAGGGGTACGTGGCAGAACTTTTTATATTTCTTTATTATAAGTTTTTCTTAGCAGTAGAAAATAGTTCACTAAAATTTAATGTATAAGAATGGTGTACACTTGTACAGTAAAAATATACACAGGTTTACATTGCAATTAATATGATAATTCATTCAGTAACATCTAATAGCACAGCAGCGTAGTAAACCACGCTTGAGCGTTACCGCAGCTCGGGAAATACACTTGCCTTTGTGGCATGCGCAGAAGTTTCAATTGTGTGGAATATAATTTTATATTTATTTCTAATAAACATTTAATCCAGAATGAAACGAATTAGGAGTGTGTTATAAAAATGTGGCTCCCCCCCTCCAAATTGTCTTAGCCGGAGAAGGGGTATGCCAGTAAGACAAATGTCTCAAAAGGGGTACACGAATGTTGTAAGTTTGGGAAACACAGCACTAGATCAAACCACTCCCCAGTATCCCCTCTGTGGTATTTGCTGATTCCTGAGGCTTCAAACACTCCATAACATACCTAACCTAATAAACAGCCCTGTACATGAGGTGAGAGATGCAAATCCTTTCTGATCCCCGCAGCCATTGGATAACGCCCAGAAGCGTATGATTTAATTACCCCCTTACTGATATTGTACTTTATTCTTGGTGACAGAATGATCCATTCCTTCTTTCACATCCAGGTGCCCTGTAGGACAAGTGCCCTGCGGTCATTTCTTATCATATACAGGCAGTGATTGTGCAATGGGGGTGTTCTTGCCACGTTCTGTTGTAAGCGACGTGACACTCCTATGCTGGGTGTTCTTACCAGAGTATGTTTTCTGCTTTCTAGGCTGCCCTAAAGGATTCTTTGGGAAACAATGCAGGAAGAAATGCAACTGTGCCAACAGAGGTCGGTGCCATCGAATTTACGGGGCCTGTTTGTGTGACCCTGGACTTTACGGACGATACTGCCATTTAGGTGAGTCTGGCCAGCCGTAAAGGGGCTGGCTGACTGCTGGTTGCCCACTGGGCATGGTGTAGGTAGCTTTCCTCTGGTCACGCTGTGGTCTGCTTCTTCTCACAACTTGGCCTTCCAGCCAGGTCACATTTTAGTCCCCACCCATTCCAGGGTAACAATGTCCTTACCCCATTTCCAGGTCCCATGATCCTCATACCCTTTTCTCAGGGCTTTCAGGTATCCTCTTATCCAGGGCCACATGCAGACTCCTTGCTGCTGCCTGCCTGTGCGTCTTCCTCTCTCCCTGTCAGGCCATCTCCCCACAGTCTCTCAAGCTTCACCCTTTCTCAGGGCTGGGACTAGCAGGGCTCTCCTCTGGAATCCCCCAACAAAATCCTTAACTAAAAGTACAACAAACAAACCCAACTTCTGCCTTCCTCGGACTTGACCTTTCATCCCTCTGTCCATCCGTTGAAACAGTCTCTCCCTGCAGCCCCCTTCTAATCTGATCTTACTTGCTTTATAGTCATCACCCAGCTGGGCTTCATCTTTAGTCAGGCCTGGTTCCCACCCTTCCGGTGCAGCCTGGTGAGTTGTCTCAGAGCCACATTAACCTTTTCAGAGCCAGGATGCACCCCTTCTAACACCGTTCTATTACCATCAGACTGATCTTTCTACGAGTTCCCTTTGGGCAGGGTCTTTGGAGGGTGATAATGGTGCTATTGATTGTCCTCTGCTGTTTGGTTCCCAAAGCACTTAATGATGCTTTCCCACCACATCTAGCCTGCCCGAAGTGGGCCTACGGTCCTGGGTGCTCCGAGGAATGCCTGTGTGTGCAGCAGAATACCCAGGAGTGTCACAAGGAGGATGGCTCCTGCAGATGCAAACCTGGTTATCATGGCAAAAGGTGTCAGACACGTGAGTGGTTCGGTGACACGAGCTGTTTAGGGGAATATTTCCCTAGGCTTCCCCCCTTCACCCCCCGCTCATTAATTTTATTGGGAAAACAAAGAATCACTGAGACCCTCCCCAGGGACATCCTGGTAATTAGAACAGGAGCAAGCCCAGTTTTCAACCTTGGTCAGCTAAGTTAGGGTGTCCAGTTCCACACACGTTGGATGTCGGTGGAAGCTCCCTGAACTTGTGTCCACAATCCAGCAAGGTGTGATGTTAGATCAGTGAGGGGTCTGTTCAAGTTCCACTGCAGATACCTCAAACCCTTGCTACTCCGTTTGGGTTGCGTGTTCCTCCCAGGTCTGCCTGCTAATGCTGAATGCTCGTTCTTTTCAATGACTGTCATTAACAGAGTGTGACTCTGGCTATTACGGTGGTGGCTGCAAGAACAGATGTAGTTGCCTCCCGGGAGTTTCCTGTGACCACGTGAGCGGAGAGTGTCAGGAAGAGTGTCCCAAGGGTTACCACGGGGAGAACTGCGACCAAGGTAAAAACAGCACGTGGAAGGGCAAGTGTTGAACCAGCACAGATTGTGCATGTATCAAAGTCCACTTTTCAGACGCTCAGTGAGCTTCCTCGGCAGGTTCCCCTGATGGTGGCTGAATGCCGCCACTCAGTGTATCCAAACCACAGGGGGTTAAGGAGGGAATTTCCCAGGTTCTACAGCAGCCAACATGCTCTAAAAACTGAGAGAAAGAATAACTGGGCAGGCGGAGTGCAGACATATTACGCTTTGCCAGGCTGATTCCTCTTCCTATAACATGACTGCAGTTTTTGGGGTCAGTATATGTACGTCTCTATTCTATGGTCTCAAAGGTTACAAAGGCGTTAATGACACACATAACCATTTCTAAGCGTGCTGTAGATTCAGGGTAGATTTTTCGAACGTTCCTACATGACGTGGACACCTAAGTCTCATTGGAAGTACAATACAACTGGCTTCCAAATAAGTGCAAGCTATTTAGAACACCGGCTTTAATACATTGATACATTTACAGAGGCATTTACAGCACTTTACATTGAGGATGGTCCATCACTGTCTGAAAGCTAGATTCATGCTTGTGTCTCCCTTCATGGCCAATGTTATGCCCGTGGGACAGACCAAATGATAATGCATCCGATTTTTCTGTGATTCTTCTATGCCAGTAATGCATTATTCTCCTGCAGTTCTTGCCCTCTTTCTCCGATATTCTGCCCTCCTTGCCAAATCTACGAGAGTTTCAGGAATCTGCCAGAGGAGAAGTTTGTTCTTCACCACAGCGTTCCTAGCTTCCAATCACCTGGGAAGCAGGGGTCCTTCCTAAGGTCACTGTTGGCCTCAGATCTTCCATATGGCAGAGAACTGTGCTGCCTCTGGAGTCACTGAGCTAGTTCAGAGGTTGGAAGTTTCAATCAGGAGATGCTTTTTTAAAGAATAAGAACGGAGCTAAAGTCCTCAGGGAAGAGTCACAGGAAATAACACAAATATTTTTATAGAAATAATAGGCTCTTGACTCTTGTTTGGATCTGGAAACTATTAAAGAGCGAAGACAAGCATCTGCCACCAATTAGCAAAGGATAGAAACATCAGAAAACAGCAGTGTTGCTTTAAATCTCTGATCTGGTGTGGGTTCCCCCCCCCCCCCCCATCTTTTGTGAGTGTCGGTGTGTTTCACTGCCTGCATCTTATGAAACGCTGGGGCATATGAACAAAAACATTCCAAGCATGGAGCTGTCCTCAGAGATTCAAATAGGATTTAAGGATCTTTAACTTTGAGGCACTCGGTCTACGTGGGACTTAATTACTAAACCAGATCGTTCTGCAAAAAAACAAAATCTGTCTTTCACAAATCATCCTTGCACAGTGAGCTAAGGAAATGAAAACTGCATTCCTCTCGTGCATGATAATTCTCTCTCTCTCTCTCTCTCTCTTGCTTTGCATTAAATTATCCATTGTCAACCATGCTAATTCATAAATATTGGACTCCATAATGTCTGAGAACTTCAGTCTCAGTCTTTAAGGTTTTTTTTGGACATCTGGATATGCAGTGATTTGGGAGAGTAGAGGCTCGTTTAAAAATAGTGTTCTGGCATGTAAGTTTGCGCACATTTGCCCTCTACTGGATGGGAGGTCAGATGTGCCGAGGTGTTGAAAGCCGCTCCTGTAGCTCAAGTGGGTGAGGCATCCCATTAAGTGATATCGTAACATTGAATTGAGGCCGTCACAATCATTTTGATGGCAAGAGACTGAATGGTTGCAACTTCTCCACACATTGCACAGTTGAGGCAGCAAATCCCTGACCCCCGACAGCAATATCCTCCTTAATTGTTAAGGGAACACAGGGAAAATTAGCCATGTGAACATCCTTCCCACCCTCCCTCAGTTTATGGTGTTTTGGGGGGAAACTCGCCTTTAACTTCACTGAGCATTAAAATTTAGCCATAGATAAATCTGACAGACATTTCAATTGGTTGGATTGCAGACACAAGATCCCAGAAAATGGGTCAATTGCATTTCAAAACAAGGGAACCGCTGACGTGAGATCTTCAGTCTGGTTTACAGACAATGCTCGTCTTGGTGGAAATTTACTAAAGGTGCTAAAATCTGGCAGCTCCTGCCTGTGGATGAATGCAGTTTCACCATGGAGCATGTTCATGCTCTGGGTGTGCCTCTGATAAGGACACTTTGAGGGCAACAAACCCAGGCAGCAGGGGAGGGCAGTTTGGCCTCAAATACTAGTTACTGAACAGGCGAGCTATACCGTGAAAGGGCAGGCGGCAAGAGAGGAGCTCATTTCAAATAGAAAAACAGGGTGGTGCTGTCTCCTTGTCCGGGATCTCTCACTGGGGGGGCATGGTGGCCAGGGTGAGGTCTGAAGTGGGGAGGGGGCCCTGGTGAGTAATGGAGTGGCCACACGCACACCCCACTAAGACATGTTGCCTCTGCAGTGTGGAGTGTGTGGGCGGCAGTGTCCGGTCCTGTGTTCACTCCAGCCCCTAAGCAATATACAGTGTGGTTATGCTCCCTTCCAGTGGTGGGGACCATTTCCCCCTCCCCTTCTGACGCATGCACCGGGAAGCAGCCATAATATGACCCCACAGAGTTAGGGAAGAGGTATCTCCTTCGGGATGATGTGAGGGATCTGAGTGCTGATTGGCTGAAAGTCTTCTCTTGGAAAATGTGTCATAGTGAAGTGTGATTTCTCCTCCATTATTTTAACTGTAGAGTGCCCAGAAGGGAAGTTTGGGGTTAACTGTTTACAATCCTGTTCCTGTGGCAGCTCCCCCTGCGACCGGCTCACTGGGAAGTGCATCTGTTTGCCGGGTAGAACGGGACTTGACTGTGGCCGAGGTGAGAAGGCAAAGACTGTCCATGTTAAACTGTCCAGTTGGGGGGTTCTTTTGTTAAATTAAGGGGTTTTTACAAACCTCCTGCAAATAGATTGTGTGGAAGTAAAACAAATAAAAAGGCAGCATTATTCTAGCATACAAGACACTGACAATAAAACCAGCTAGTTGAGATCCATTGTCCAAGCCGAATGAAGTGTAAGCAAGTGAGGAATGAAAGGTGAATTTGAGTTTCCAGTTGTTGAAGTCTAAGGAATTTTTCTTTACAGATGTATATTTTCTTTTTTCTTTTATCATCCTCACCATGTCCCTTTAATGACTGGAAGACCAGAGATCCCTAAATAGAAAAAGCTAACTACAACAAATGGACAATATTAGTCATATTGAAATGTCTTCGTTCTAATAGCTTGCCTGAGCAATATAAGAATGTATGTTCAGCACTTAATAGTTCCTCCCAGCCATTGAAGGGGCTTAACAAGGACACTTGACTCAGCTTTAGCACTTCTCAGCTTCTTGGCTCCTTTTTGGAACTAAATGCAAATCTTCGGAATGCTAAGCAAGATCTCTGTCAAGCAATGTGAAAACCATCTTGCCTGATTGCACACCACCTGCTCAGACGTCCATCTGACTGAGGAGCAGGTCAGAGCTCACTAATGATAAGATCAAGCATCAAGAAACGCACTGGAAAGCACTTGGGCTAGCCCAGGTTGAAGAATTTTGTGCTTGCATAAAGCAGGCAAGAAAGCAAACCTGTCTCAATGCACCGCAAAAGCAAGTGGCCGGCTCTTACAATTTTAGGATGCCGCTGTGGGGAGTGCTGAGCACCATCGGTTCCCATTGAACCCCATGAGAATGGATGGAAAGCAGCGTCATGCAGGATCAGGTCCTCTTTGAGTGTCTGTAAGTGGCTGGCCTGCTTTACTGTCTGTCCCTCACATATTTGATGCTGTGCTTTAGCTGCACCAGCTGCAGGCATGCACCATCCCTGTTCAGCTCCTTACTCAGCAGATGCTTTGGGGTACCTAGAGACTCCAAGGTGCTAGAGAACTTTGGTTCAGCCTATTCAACCTTAGCAACTCCGGCTGGAATTTTGTGTCACTATTCAGAATTGTTCTTTCTGAAGCAGCGCTATTTAGATTCCCACCAGTGTGGCTTGGTGAAGAGCTGGTGGGTAGGGCCTGTGCACACAATAACATTTCATTTTTCATCTAGAATATCAGAAGAAAATCAAGCAAAACACATAAAGAAAACAAACAGAACCTGCTAATGTATGTAACAAGCAAAGTGGATTCAGAAAACCGGCTCAGGAATTAATAGCATTTGCTGTGGGGGAGGCAGCATTGCTGAATTTGTAGAGACAATGTACCTGAAATGGGACGGTGCAACAGAGAGAACTTTTTGGCGGGTAAGGGAACAGCATTCCAGACAGACAGGAGCGGTGCAGAATGATGGCTTCGTAGAGACTCCGTTGTCATAAAGATAACCGGTCCCAGCAGCTGGGATGTGTGTTGTCTGTCCCCCAGCTCCGCACACTGAAAGAGGAAATTCAGATCACGAGAGCACAAGCCTCACTTAAGTCATAAAGAAACAAGAAAATAAACCTGTCTCTTTAGTTCCTTCTAAATGGCTTTGTGGCAAGGGGCCCATGCAAGCGCAGGCACCCCAGGCTGTAATATTTGAAAGAACACTCTTGAATTGAAGAAACAGATTTCCCAGCTCGTTCAGCGGTACAGTCACGTTGTTCAAACTCCTGGAAAGATTGCCTGGTGGGGGAAGGAAAGGCTTGTTAAGTTTAACTATGTGACTTCAGTGCTGCCTTTCTGTGGTTAGCTTCCCTCCCTTCCCTGGAGAAGGGCCCAGGCACCCAGGTAGTAAGGACAAAATCTTGATTCAAAGTAAATAACAATAACAATAAAACACCTGGAGAATGTAACCAGGGTGGATACGCTCTCTGAAATAATTTGCATGAGGGTGGGGTTCTGCCCGGGAATGTGGGCTGGTGAGAGAGAGAAGAGGGGGGAGGGAACAGATTTGTGCTTTTTGCGGCATCTTTTGTTTGTGACATTTGCTTTTCCTGTCCCCGGGCCCTGATGCGAGGAGCAGCAGTAACAGCAAGGGGGAGGAAGGTGTAGAGTGGGCAACCTGGTGGTCTTCAGCCACTTCCTAGGGAACGAGGTGTCTGCATTGCCATTGGGACTAAGTGGCACCTTATTAGTATTCGCAGCAGAATGGGGCCCATTCCCAGAGGTGGCCTGTCCAAGGCGGGGTTGTGTCCACTGGCTGCACAGACGCTTGCCCTCTCCTGGCTCTCACCACGCCGGCTGTGTGGATAAACAGAGCATGTCATCCCCCGGGGCGGTGGGGCTGGCACCTTTCCCCAGCCCTTTGGGATAACGAGTGGCAATTCCTCTGCCTGTGCTTCAGCTTGCCCCGATGGCCGCTGGGGAGTGGGCTGCCAGGAGATCTGCCTGGAGTGTGAGAATGACGCCAGCTGTGACCCTGCCACGGGTGCCTGCCTGTGTCCACCTGGATACGTCGGCCGTCGCTGCCAGGATGGTAAGTGGAGCCGTTGAAGGCTGGATTCGTTCTGTCTCGGTGGATGCGCGTGGGTGGTGGTAACGAGGATTCCCACAGACCAGGCCTGGAGTATCCTACATCTGAGCCCGTGGGCCTGACTTATGTCCCTGTGTTGACCTAAATTTTAAATGTAGCCATGGCCCGGGAAAGGCACCAAGTGGGTCGGCAGGTGGTCCAGACTCACACAGCGAGTCAGTTCCAGGGTCCCAGGGCTCTGCTCAGACAATCCCGCTGTGGTCTGGCAGTGGTATGGAGCTGCAGTCTAGCTGCTCACAGGTAAGTGGCTTGATGCTCCTCCTTGTCTGAGTGCGGAAGGAAGCAGGAGTGCAGCCCCTCCGTGCGGGCGGGAGCATCTGAGCTCAGGCAAGCAGGGTTTTTAAAGCATGTGGCTGGGGCAGTGCTGATGGCCCTGCTCTATAGCCACGCCGGAAATCAGGGTGTTTAACACCACACGCTGCCTATCAACAATGTAACCATGGCACCATTGCTATAGCAGCAGTTTGCTCTTCCCTTGCAGTGTGTCCAGCTGGCTGGTTTGGGCCCGGCTGCCAGATGAGCTGTAGCTGCGGGAATGATGGGCACTGTCACCCGGTGACAGGGAAATGTAGGTGCGCACCTGGCTGGACCGGGGAGAACTGCAGGAGAGGTACGGTCCCCTTTGTGTGTCATGGACCCTCTCCTGGGGGTATGATCGCTTTCATCTCTTTCCCTTCTGTCTGTGCAACTCTCTCCGCACCTCTCTGCTACCTGCCCGCCCCCTCCCCTTCCGTGTTCTTTGTGGGGATTAGTCTGCATGAAGGACCCTGTGCAAAATGCAGTGGGACCCTGTGTTACCTTATCACCTAGTATCAGAGGGGTAGCCGTGTTAGTCCGTAGCCACAAAACCAACAAGGAGTTGCGTCTGAAGACGTGGGGGGTTTTACCCACAAAAGCTTATGCCCAACTAAACCTGTTGGTCTTTAAGGTGCCACCGGACTCCTTGTTGTTCTTGTCACCTAGTCTCTTTCCATTGACCTGTCCTGGGCAGTGCTGGCTGTATTCCCCCACATGAGCCGTGCCCATTGATGGAAGCCACGTGCACACGGAGGAGAAAAGGAAAGCCCCCTCTCTGCCTGTGTCTTTGCCCAGCTGAGCAAAGGGCAGTGCCATTCAGCGCGTGGTCTCTCCTCTGTTTCAGCCTGTGACGCTGGCCACTGGGGCCCAGATTGTGCTAACACCTGTAACTGCAGCAACAGTGACGGAAGCTGCAATATGAGGACAGGACAGTGCATTTGTGAAGCCGGCTCCACGGGACTCCACTGTGATCAGAGTGAGTGTTCTCCGCAGGCTACTTTCATTCACGGCTGCCCTGGCTCGGCGGGGTGTGAACCAGCGGCCTCGCGTAGCCCCTAAAACTGACCCGGATTGGAAGGGCACTCTGGTCAACGTTGGTTCCCTTGTATTTGCTAGAGTGCCCTGAAGGATGGTTTGGACTAAGTTGCCGACACCGGTGCCAGTGCGAGAATGGAGCCGTCTGCGACCACGTCAGTGGGGCGTGCACTTGCAGCCCTGGCTGGAGCGGGACGTTCTGTGAGCGTGGTGAGTACCCTGGTTTTGCTTCTTTAGAAGAGCGAAGGAACCTGTCCTGTATAGTGGAGTCTCCAGGTCACTGGGAATTGTACAGGACAGGACTTCCTACTGGAAGTGCTGGTAAGAAGCACCCAGCAGAGCTCTGGGGAATATCGCACTGCCCCCAAAGTTTAATTCTGGAGATGATAGATTCATTCAAAAAGGTGAACGACAGTCCTCTGCTTTAGCCAGTGCACACAGCTTAATTCTCAGATGCTGTATTGGTTAATATAGTTATATTAATATAGAAAAATAAACTTGTTTGATAGGAAAATCTGGGACATTAACACAGGTGTCTCGAATAACCACCCCTTGCCTTCTGTGGGACATGGCTGTGCTATTGCAGTACCCTGCAGTTCCAAGTTTGAATCCTGTCATGGTGCAAACGTGTAACCATATTTTTACGAAGTTGCTACAAATCCATTTGCAAAGCACTTGATTAGCAGAATGAGCTATTGCACTGTGTCCCTCTCTCCTTGGAAGATTTCCAGCCTTCTGCACACACCGGCATTTATACAAACATTTCTGGGCTTTTTCTGTTTTCCCAGCCTGTCCTGATGGATTTTATGGACTGGAGTGTCAGAAAACCTGCACCTGTCTGAACGGAGCCCGCTGTGATCATGTGACAGGGCGCTGCACCTGTCCCGCTGGCTGGATTGGCCTTACCTGTAACCAGAGTAGGTTCTGAGGTTCTACCACTAAAGCTGTCCCAATAGAGGATTCCCATTTGCAGGCCACTGGTGCCTTTGAAGATGAACTTGGTCAGAGACGGCTTGCAGTCGATCATACAGTGTCCTTTGTTTCTCTGTCTTGGCACGTGATCCAAAGAGATTGGTGTTTGCATCTCTTTTGCTGCTTATTCCCGCCTCTGTTGCTTTCATGACACAGAGAGGAGGGTGACGTCAGGTAGGGAGTAAGCAGCAGGAGTTGACGGATGCGGAGTGAGGAGTTAAACTCTGGGTGGCACTCCTGTCAGATGAGACTACATGAGGACAGTAGCCTTTGAAAAGGGAGGTACCAAGTACCTGGATCAGCTTTGAAGGTGGGTTTTACCCTTCCATGGAGTAATTTACAGCCGATGGGCCAGATCTCAGGGGGTGTAAATCAGCAGAGCTTCACTGAAGTCAGTGAACGTGCTCTGATTTGCACCAGCTGGGGATCTGGCTCCATGTGTAGGAATCTCATATCCAGCTGAAACTGCTGTGGAAGCTGAGCTTGACGGAAGGTAATGAATTAATTACTCCACCTGGATTTTGTCCAGGATGAAATTGTCACTCTAGTGAATGAATCAGAGAAGTAGCCGTGTTAGTCTGGAATAGCAGAGGTAACAAAGAGTCCTGTTTGCATCCGATGAAGTGGGTATTAGCCCACGAAAGCTTATACTTCAATACTTTAGTTAGTCTTTGAGGTGCCACAGGGCTCTTTGTTAACTCTAGTGAATATTTTTTAAAGCTTTTCATGCGGTGCCGGCAGCTCTTTAAGAAACAAACTTCTTTCCTGTGTGCCACACACAGCTTTGCTGTTGCCTTCACATTGGTATGAAGAGTCAATGCAATTGCTCGTGCCAAAATAGTCAAAGACCCTGCTTAAGTCTTGCAGTAATGAAATCCTTCGTTCTCAGAGCACTGCTGCCTCTGTAGTAGGAGTAGGAAGGGGGGTGGGGTTCAGGCGTAGTTTGAAGGCAGGTCTCAGAAGGATTTCACCTTCAACAGAGTTCTGACTGTCTGTTTCCATTTTCGATCTCTCTCCATTTCAGTTGTGCTCTTTATTCGACAGCTGTGCCACCCAGGGAGGGTGAATTGACTCAGGGAAAATAAGCCCCCCTCTCCCTGCCCCCCCGGACCGTAACCCTTTTCTATAACCCAGGCCCATGGGAAGGTTTGGAAATGCTGAGTTTGCTTTTCTTATTTTTACATCTACCTATTACTGCCAGAGGTGGAAGTGCCAGAGTGAGCAGTTCTTGTGCTGCATCTAGCATGACGATAATCAGGAAATCCCCAGCGTCTCCGAGAGAGCCTGTTCTTGCAAGATTTCTAGCCCGTTTTATAGACGGATGAAGTTCAGAGACACTTTTGACCTGGATCTGAATTGTGCAGCATTTATCTGAAACAGACTCCCAATCTCGGGGAAATTGGGGGGAGGGGAGCAAATTCTGTCTATTTTTCAGTTTACCTCCAAAAGTTTTGAATGGTTCAGTCTCTGCGCCCATAGCTGCAGATAGTAATGAGGTTGAACTGCAGCCATGTATAGAATCTGACTGTTGTTTTCTCATGATAGTGTAAACAGATTTCACACACACACACACACACACACACACACACACACACACACACTTTTTTCATGAGCAGGCATAGCTGGCAGTTAACCCGACCTTCCTGTAACATTTTGCTTGGTGAGGTTACTGGTTCGTCCCCTTTGTCTTCTCCCAGACAGCTGCATTTCTGAATCAGCAGTACCAGTCTATGTAACTAATACCTATTACTTCATTGTTGTGCCTACTTCTGTTCTCCTGTAGCTTGTGAGGATCACTGGTATGGCAAGAATTGCAGTCAAGCATGTAACTGCTTTAATGATGCCACCTGCGACCATGTTAGTGGACGGTGTCTGTGTGCGGCTGGATGGACAGGAGCCACCTGCGAGCAAGGTACGACAGCATGTCCTTTTCCAGACTGTCGTCTTTGGGGTAAACACTTCCAAGTCTCGGTGTGAGTTGTGGTTTGAATCAGCCTGGCAGCTGGCTGTGTGGAGTGCTCTGGTGGCGTGGTGATGAGCCTGGATCATGGTTCAAATTCTCTCCACTGGTGCTGCACATACTAACTCCCAGTAAGGGCTCTGTCTTGCAAAGCGCTGAGCATTCTGGCCCTCATCCAGCAAAGCACTTAGTCCCAGGGCGATGGGACTATACGTGTGCTTACAGTTAAGCATGGGAGTATGTGCTTTTTCTGGGACCCTACAGCAGCTTAACATAATATCAGAACTTAAGTACAGCCATACGGGGTCAGCCCAGTGGTCCCTCCAGTCCAGTATCCTGTCTTCTGGCAGTGACCAGTGCCAGATGCTTCAGAGGAAATGAACAGAACAGGGCCATTTTGAGTAATCCATCTGCTGTCATTCAGCCCCAGCTTCTGCAACTGGAGGCTTAGCATGCAGAATCAAGCACTAAAGGAACTTTAGACAGTGCAGATATAACCAGTTTTACGTGACTACTACGGGTAACTGACAGAGAAGTTGTTTTTCCACCAAGGTGACTGCGTCCATCCTATGGTTCATTGATAGTGTAGTTTGGGAGCATTGCCCAGACGTGGAAGAGCAGGCTGTTCTGCAAGCCAAGACTGAAGTCACTGGCTGCCAACCTGTGGCACTAAATTCATACAACTCCCTTTCAAAAGAATTCAGTGTATTCCGGACTAAACACTCTCCAAAGGCATCTCATGGACCACTGAGTTGCTTACATTTCATGCCATCAAGTTACTGATCCCACCAGCCTGCTTATGCAAGGCACAGACACCCCAAGAACCAGGCGCACGTTCTGCTGGATCCTGCAGCGATGTTGTGAGGCTCTATTTGTGACACCCCATCGTGTTTCTATGGCAGCAGGGCGTGAAGTGGCAAGCGTGGGGTTATGGACCTCACTGCAGGGGCAGCAATGAGAGGAGAAATATCTTCACTAGCAGCAAAGCTTTTGCAGGAAAACCCAGGCCAAGCACAGTTCAGCATCAAGGCTCTTTTCTTACAAGTTGACTGTGTTATGAAAGACGCTTCCCATCCCCCATCTGGCCTCTGGAAAAGCCAAATTTAGAGTAGCCTGGTGCCAGGCTGTGCTTAGCTGGTGAGCCAGAACCACTGTTGGTGTTCCACTGGGCTGTACCTCCAGTCCTCCAACTCACTGGCAGTGCCACGTTCTACTGAGACCTTCCCTGGTGAGACACAGGATTCTAATACCTTACGTTCCCCCAAACTCACCGTTTTGGACTCCATGGGCCATTTTCCAGAGGGGGCATCAGTAACTAGTGCTGAGGTTCCCAAACCTTTTTGTGCTGCCCGCCCCCCATAGGAGTCACATTACGGGGCCCCACCCTTCCAGGGCAGAAAATGACTCACCCAGGGGAGTGTGCAGCTCACACCTGGCTCCATCCCTGGAGGTGTCCATGGTGGTGTGGCACGGAGTGGACCAGTGCTCCTTGCCCTCCCTCCCCCTGCCTGGAGCCTCTTGCTCCTGCAGGCTGTGGCGGTTTTGCGGCTGTCCAGGTGTCCAGGGAGGGGAGGAGAGCAGTGGGGTGGGACTGGGTTGAATGGTCTGCAGCCCCCCCCCCACCTCACACCCTCTGGCAGACATCAGGCCACCATCACCTCCCCAGCCCATGGGTCCTGCTGTGCTTGTGGGCAGGTTCCCACCTGCCTGGTGAGCTTCGGAGGGGTCGCTTGGTGTCATTGGAACCACTGCACTGGGACAGAGAGAGGAGCCAGGCTTGCGCCTACACTTCTGTAGTTGGTGGGAGCTGGCGCTGATCCCTGCTCCGCACACGCTGAATGGGAGGAAGCTTTGGGCAGGACTCAAGGCACCACCACATGGGTAAAGTGGGAGCTGTGGAGAAGCTCACAGAAGGGCGGGGGAAAGCATGGAGAGAAGAGAGGTTACGGTACCGAGAAGGTTTTCAATGCACGTGTCTCCCTCTGTTTCTCTCCCTTCACCACCCGCAGCCCAGTCCCCGGTGGCCTGACACCCCTTATAGGCAAGGAAAAATGCAGAACCTTCCTGTGGGGCCAGTTAGACAACCCCCAGCCATTACTGGATTGTTACTTATTTCTGGTGGTTACTTATTTCGGCCGTTACTGGATTGTGTTCTTGTTACTTATTTCTAGTGGTAGCTGCTCCATTTCATTTCTGTCTACTCCTACCCCCTCGATAGGACAGGCCTGATCTCTGCATTTTAAACCCAGTCTCAAGAGCTGCTTTCCGACTTTGGTCTTTGTCCTGATTTCTCCCCAAGCGTGTCCACATGGTTCCTATGGCGCGAACTGCCACCAGCGCTGCCTCTGTCGGAACGGCGGAACGTGTGACCCCGTCACGGGGCACTGCACATGCCTAGAAGGATGGACTGGATTGGCTTGTGAGCTGGGTAAGCACCAGCAGTGGAGTATCTGGCCATGTTAACCACGGACCGTTGGAACCTGCAGGACACTGTTTGCATGTTTGACCCCCTCCCCAGAGGTTTTCCCTAGTTCACGTCAGTCATTTCATGCCCCAAGATTGCAAGAAAATAGTAATTTGGCTGCAGAAGGATAGTGAGGAGCATTGTGAGGTCTCAGGGAACAGGTTGAGCCCTGTTTGTATTAAAATGTAATGGAAACAGGGCTACCAGATCTCCAACAAAAAGCAGCAATGCAGCTTTGGAACATTTTGAGTTTGATTCCAAGTGGTTTTGATGCCAGCGTGTGTCTGGGGGAGTACAATGTACTCTCTAATCCAATCTATACTCCTTCAAGACTGCACCCAGGGGGAGAGCACCAGTGATCAATGAAGCCATAACTCCTGTAGCCAGTCTTAGAACAATCTGGTGATAACAGCAGTGTCAGTAGCATTCTCCCTCTAGATTATGTCTACACTGCAGCTGGGAAAGTGCCTCCCAGCATGGGCAGACAGACGTGCACTACTTTTGCTTGAGCTAGAGTGCTAAAAAGAGCAGCGTGGACATTGCAGCTCCCATGACTGTGAGCCAACCGCAGACACAGGGATTTGGGCAGGTTCAAACTCAGGCAGCTAGCCCGCTTCTCCACCGGCGCTTCAATGTCCACACTGCTATTTTTAGCGTGCTAGCTCCAGCAAAGCTAGGGCAAGTCTCTCTACTCAGGCTGGGGGTCCTGCTCCCAACTGCCATGTGAACAGTTGTCCCCAAGGAGGAGTTGTGGGTTTGTATTCTGGGCTAAGATTTTGTCGCGTGCTATTTATAAAACCAACTCTCTGGCTTCCCCTAGAATGTGCTCCAGGACGGCATGGCGTGGATTGCCAGCAAGCCTGCGACTGTCAGAACAGGGGACTGTGTGACCCTCAGACAGGCCACTGCATCTGCCGGGCTGGCTGGACTGGGCAGCAGTGCCAAAGCCGTAAGTGAAAGCCACAGGAGCTCACCAATGGTTGTAGCTCCTGCTTACCCGCCAGGAGAAGAGAACGGGTTTGGCGGGTCTGAGCCCTTCCTCAGGTGGAACCTTTCTGAGGTTCAGGAAAGTCGAGTTACCTTGGGGTTGTGTTTTTTAAAAGGCTGCTTTTGATACAACAAGAAAAGCACAAGTCCCCTCTGCTGGAGGCAGCAGATACTTTGCTGGATGCATCTGTTCTAGGTGCCAGGGAATTATTGAGTAAATAAAGGGCCTAACATTTGGCTTGTACATCTCAAGAGAAAACATGCTGGGTTTTAGCTTGGCGAACTTGTTCTGCCCGTCGCTGTGCTCCCCTCAGGTCTGAACAAATGAATGTTATTGGTGCTGTTCCCTGCGTGCACCCAGTGCTGTACAGTCATGAAAAGGCCCTTCCCTGAGATCCTAACATGTCCCCCTGCTCCCCATGAAGTCAATGGCAAACCTGCAGGAGCAGACCCAGAATTAGACAGATATGCAGCCTGCTCCTGAGCAGCAGATGGCAGTGGAAGGCAGGGTGAAGCTGAAATGTCACCGGAAAACCTCCTCCCGACCCAAGACTCTTTATAGCTTTATGCTGCCCCAGATCACCGTCCCTCCTGCCCCATTTCCAGCTTCGGCGCTTCCTCACTGCTGGCACCATTGTGCAGACCCGAAATGCTTGGCTTCTGCCCTAATCCCCAGCAAGCTCTTAGACCGGCGTTCTGCAGGCCCCGTATTCCCCTTATCTACAGACTTTACTGAGTACCCCGGTAATCCCTTTGCTATGAGCTAGTGTTGAAAGGGCATCCCCAGGGACTGGATCACGTCCCAAAGATCAGCAAAGGGGAGCTCCTCCCCTCCCAGAAGTTCCAGCCTCCGCAGCGAGTGCAGCCTCCTGTGAAGGGGGTGATTAGTCCGAGGCTGGTAATCAGCTGAAACCATGGGTGCGAGTCATCTGCTGCAGCCATTCCCACCCTCAGCAGCATGGCTGGGAAAAGTCCTGACACTCACAAGGTGTTTACTGGGTCACTGTTCTGGTGCTGGGCTCTTGTAGGTATTGTGGGTGTTTGGCCGCTTTGCACCTTGGATCATTAGCAGGAAGCAGGCTGGGCCGGTGATATGATGTTGCTGAAACATTTCTTAATGTGGCACAAAGGTCAGGCAAGTTTCAAGAGCTGTTTGAGCCTTTGCAAAGCTGAGAAACCCTGATTTCCTCCTTCCCGAGTGTCCCTTTCACTGCTGCACTCTCCGGCTGAGTACGGTGTGTACGTTACATTATGTGTAGCATGGTCCCGCTCCCTCCCAGCCTCTCTTCACACCGAAGGTCATTCCAGGGCTTTTGTCATCTCACTCTGAACCCTTCTATTTCTGTTTTATTTTTCATCCCCCATCGTGGGTCTTCCATTGATCTGTATAAGGCAGCTTGGGGGGATTTCAGACTCCGGTGAAAGCAGGACGTGCTCTTGTGAGAGATCCGACCTCGTGGTTAGAAGAAAAATATCTGAATTTTTGGATTCTGCTTTGAACTGAGCCTTCAGAAGCTTGAGCCTCCTCCACGCAGAATATCGAGTGTCCTGCTCCATGGCATTGAGCTCCTCTGACGCCAGTGAGCGTGAGGGGCCAGGGCAGAGTTCGGATGGTGCCTATGAAATTGATTTGAGTGTTTTCCAGACCTGGATATGGTGCCGTGAGGCAAATTGCAACCAGCACCGCCAGGCTATGGTTCTGCTTCTCCTGCCAGTGAGAGAGTGCAGGAGAGAATTACCCACAGAAGCAAACGCTCAGAGGCAAATTCCAAATGTCTGCTCTATTCCACAGCCTCCCTGCTTGTTACCCTCACTTGTTTGCATTGGACCGGAGCCATCTGGTTCCTCTGTCTGAGGAGAAAAGCAGCTAATGAGATCCATGCCATAAAGAGGTTTGCCTGGGCTTGGCACACCGTCAAGTACTGTAACATGAAACACACATCTCACTTCACCGTCCACCATCCTTGAGGGCTGGCGGGCACCATCATTTGGCTCGGTATTCCAGTCAGCCTCAAGGCACTTCACCAGATCACAGGTCTCAGCTGAGAGGCCCAGGACTGACTGGGCTATGGAGATTAAACTCTCCTCTTGCTCCTAAAGCAGCCGCGGGACAGGGATCCTTTCAGGTCTGGGCTGAAGAGCGCCAGCCAAGCGGCACAGCTGCTGCCCCGGCTGTATCTCCTCTGGGGATGAATGAAGAGCTCCGTTCTCCAGA
Organism: Sternotherus odoratus; assembly: GCA_032164245.1. NCBI lineage: Eukaryota > Metazoa > Chordata > Testudines > Kinosternidae > Sternotherus > Sternotherus odoratus. The sequence continues at coordinate 2,921,442 of JAVMKO010000018.1, forward strand.
GCTGTCAGTCTGGTGCCTAGCGCCACCACCAAAGAAAAGAAACACGTCGGAGCGATTTGATCCTGGTCCCAGTCTCGTTAGACCCAGTGCCACAGACTGACAGATCCCATCGGACTTGTCAAACGTGGAGTGAAACACAAAGCTTCACCCCCTGACATGAGAAAACGAAAGGGACGTAAAATAACCGTTTGAAGTTCTTCGTGCCTGGAGAGCGTCGTTTGAATTGCCCTTGTAGTGAAACCAGACCCTGCCCGTTTTCATTCTGTAGCGCCCCTTAACCCCCACCTCTCTGTACGTTTGAATCTCTGCAGCTTGCCCGGAGGGTACCTTTGGAGAGCGCTGTGCAGAGCAGTGCGCCTGTGGGGAAGGAGTCTCGTGCCACCACATCACGGGCGCCTGTGACTGCCCCACGGGCTGGAGGGGCCCGCGGTGCGAGAAAGGTGAGAGAATCGCACCCCTCATCACGTCACCCCTGCCTCGCCCCTGCTGCTCCGGTGTCCAAGCTGATCGTTTACATTTCAGCCTCCGGCGGAGCCACGGCGCCCTGGATGTTTCGGGCACCGGCCTGATTTCTCTAGAGGAACAGGCCGAGCGGGAGTAGTTGGCTCAGGGGCTGGGCAGTGGGCTATAGAAAGAGGCTTTTCCCTCGGTTGCTGTAACAGATGCTGCCGGCTGGCTGATGTCAGAGTTCAAGCCCAGTAGACAGGTAGCCACAGCACCGCGAGGCACCACGACATCTCAGCAGGGCCCAGGACGAAATGGGTCACAGAAACTGAACTCCCCCTCACCTCTCTCACAGCCCCTCCAGGCCAAGGCAGCTTTGGGGGAGCGTGGATGGCTGGTGCCCTGCTGTACCTATTCGGTTAAGACAGGGGTGGGCAAACTTTTTGGCCTGAGGGCCGCATCGGGGTTTGTGAAACTGTATGGAGGGCGAGGTAGGGAAGGCTGTGCCTCCCCAAACAACCTGGCCCCCGCCCCCATCTGCCCCATCTGCCCCCCTCAGAACTCCCAACCCATCCAGCCCCCTCCTCCCTATCCCAAATGTCCTCTCCCGGCACCTCTGACCCCCAACCACCCCCCGGGACCCCACCTTCTATCCAACCCCCCTGTCTTCCCCCTGGGATCCCCTGCCCTTATCCAACACCATCTCCCCTCCACTCCCTGCCCCCTTACCATGCCGCTCAGAGCGGCAGGACTGGAAGTCACCCCACCCCACTGTGTTGCCCATGTGGTGGTGTGCCTACGGGGGAGGTGGGACAGCAGCAGACGGAATGGGGCTCAAGGGCCAGGCAGGACAGATCTGGTTAAGAGGTCTGTTTTCTTGGCCTGTCAGTCTGGCTTCTCTCAAGGCACTAGAAGGAGAAGTGTGCCGAGGAACGAGGGTGTGTGGAGGATTGGGGGAAGCAACTAGACTTTGAGATTTGCTCACTTATGGAGACATCGGTGTCTTAGCAACTCCTTGGACAGAAGGTGCCCAGCTGGGACACAAGATGTCTTCAGCTCACATTGTTATTCAGTGGGGCATTTCTTTCACGTTTCCAGGCAGCAATATCGCACTAAACCTTTAATCCCACGTTAGGTTGGGGCCATCCAATGCCTGCTGGGGCTGGGCACTAGGAAGAATGCGCAGGCCTTTTGTCTTGATTTCTCTTCCCCACCTTGTTTTCTTCCCACAGCCTGCCTGCCGGGTTCATTTGGGAAGGACTGTGCCAGCCGCTGCGACTGTCCCCCGGGAACGCCTTGCAACCATGTCACTGGCCAGTGTGGCTGCCCTCCAGGATTTATGGGCCATGGATGTGAACAATGTATGGAGAAGGGAACAGCCCCTCTACAGTTACTAGCAGAGTCCAGGGAACTAGACGGGTCAATCCATTATTACTAAAAACAATCACTACTTTGCCAAATAGCAGTTCACTCTTTGGCAGGCGGTGCATGCCCACATACTCCTCACAGCACGAAGGGAGCCAAGTGGGAAACCAGAGCCACATATTCCGTCCAAAGGATTAGCAATAAATCAGAGTAAGAAGGAGCTCCTGTAAGGGTAGGAGAGACAGGGCATGTGACTGTCAGTGTGTGTGTTTCAGATCTCTCTGTGCATGTGTGGCTGCATGATTGCAGAGGGCATCTAGTATCTGAATGTATTTCCTATCCTCTTCAATCCCACTCCTCTGGGCATCCTAGAAACCACCCCCACTACAGGGTACACCAGCGAGACTGGTTCCCATTTCCCCCGGGCTTTGATATTAATAAGTCCTGCTCTATAGCAGAGTTCTAAATAGGACGTCCATTAGGGAGTGGGGCTTGTGCCCCTACAGTAATGCTGTGGTGTCGTCCTCTCCTTTCTTCCTACAGCCTGTCTGGCAGGGACCTTTGGGCTGCACTGTGCTCAGGCTTGCCAGTGCCCAGAAGTGAACCAAGACTGTCACCCTGTCACTGGGAAGTGTATCTGTGCGCCTGGTTACCATGGAAGAAATTGCCAGCTAAGTGAGTTTGCTCTGACCTTTGTCTTCCGCGTTGTCATGTGACTTCACCTACAGCGGCTCTGTTGGATGCTAGCCAATCAGGGACTGTGTTCTTCATGCTGAGTGTTCCAAGGAGAGTCCATGGTCATGTATCAGGGCATAAGCTGATCATCTAGTGGGGTCAGGAAGGAATGTTCTGGTGACATTCACAACTAACTCCAGCTTCAGCACAGGATACTAGTCATGGCCAGGAACTGAACTCCAGTAGCCTTGGAACAGCTCCAATATGGCACCTCCTGCCTTCGGATTGGCTGTCATCCCAGGTTTCAACTGCGCTTTCCTTTCCCCTCACTCGTGCAGCTTTTCAAAACATTTCCCAGGTTATGTCTTTGTGAACCTTGCCGGTAATGGGGGAAATAATTCTGCCCATGCAGGCGTTTTCTGTTCCCTTTGGGCCCCCGTCTGTCCCTGCATGTCACACATCCGTCTATCAACCCACGCACATACACGCATGCACTCTCTCACCCATACCCACGCTTTCTCTTACTAATCAGTGAGTTACAGTTTGCGCCATATACACGAGTGCCACATTCTGCCCTTTCCCATCAAGCCCTGGGGAAGCTGGTTACGCAGTACAATCAACAGAGAACTTTTGACTGTTTTCTTCTAAGAGTCAAACTCCTTGGATCAGCTTCCCTCTCCCATACCAAGAACAAGGAGGGCTGTTTAGAGATGCTTTCACCTTCCTTCTTTTCACTGTGCAGCCAGAGGAAGAGCGGTGGTTGACGGGCCCCTTATTGCAACCCTCTTGAAACAATCTCCCCCCATTTCACCTTTGCTCAAAGGTTTCTATGCAGTGTTTTTTAAAAATGTCTTTTCACTGCACTCATAACTTTTCCATGAAGAGCCTCCTTGAAAAACAGTGACTTCGCCGATTACTTTGTATCCTTCTAGAAGACTGGTTTAGTGCAAGATAAAAGGTGGAATTCGGCCGGCTTTTGAGCAGCCTGTGAGCACTTCCCCATGTTGTTTTATGCTGTGCTTTGTGTCCGCAGGTGCTGGGAGGATGAAGGACCTCCCTTGCGCTTTGATTATTTCTGTCCCAATATGTGGGTTGTATCTAATCAAAACAGTCCACTCCATCGTGCAGTCCATTAGGCAAGAACAGCCCTGGCTTCCTGAATCTTCATCCTGCAGGTGTGCATGTCATGTCAGCAGAACTGTGTTCTCTGGCTCACCGTGAGAGCTTTGGTCGGATTAGTCTGGAAATCAGCAGCTTCTTGCTCAAAAGAGACAGGAAATGATCTTCTCCCACCTCCTCTCACTGCATGAAGTGAATTGTGCGGGGTCATTCTCTGGCATATATTCATACCAATGCCATTTACTCACCAATGTCAATTGTTGTTTTATGAGCAAGTAAACCGGGGTTAACGACGTCTTCACAAACATTGACATTGATGAGTAAATTGGCGGACACACTATTTCGAATAGTCTTGCCTTGTCACCCGCGACCTAGTGTATAATCATAAGGACTTGCATTGTGAATGCCAATGCACACGCCACATGAGCAGTGTCTGGGCTTCATCATTTTTCTAAACCTCGGGGTATTTTTTTCTTAATTTCCCCCCAGGATGTTCAGCGGGTTGGTATGGCCCCGATTGTGAGCAGCAGTGTAAGTGCAAGAATGGAGGACGCTGTGAGCCTACCACAGGGACATGTCAGTGTCCCGCGGGATATGTCGGCGCTGACTGCAGGACGGGTGAGTGTGCAGGGGATTGCCTGGGGAAGTCTGAGACTGAGTAGTAGGCTGTTAAATCCCTCTGGGCCGACCCCGCGCATTAGCTGGCCACATGCAGCATCCTCTGCCGCTGTGCACATGAATGAGACGCTGCCCTTCAAGAAAGAGCAGCCGCTGTGATGCCAGCCACAGTCTAAGAACATTGCAGGCAGATTTCAAGCAGCACATTTGCCTTCCAAGTCAAGCCTGGCAAAACATTACACTGAGTATCTTCCATAGCCTCCTTTAGAGCTGTCTGCTAGCAGAGGAAGTGCTGGGAGTGAATTCTCAATTACTACTGAAATGCCTGGACCATTCCTTCTTCCTCTGACTCCCAGTGACTCCTGTTTTAGATGATTCACTGTCCAGAATGACAGTCAAAGCAAAAATATCCATAAATTTGGCGTGTTTCTTACACTTGAAAGGTTTTAGACATGAGCAGTGGAAGGGAGTCACCTAGTAAATGTGCCACAAAACAGAATAATAACCCCCCGCTACAAAACACTAATAATCTCCTCAAGATGGAATAATCTTCACAGGTTTGGTTTGTCTTCTATGAACAGATTCGTGAAGCTTTTTCCTCGTGGGTTCCAGCAAAATGTTTTCTATCAAAATCCCCGGAGGAGCAAGCGTGACCCTGCCAAAAATACCTTGGCGGAAGGGAATTTTCTTACTACTCCTTGGGGATGGGTGGTTTTTTCTCCAAGCATTGTTATGGTTCTAATGATGCATCAGCCAAACTAAGGGACAGTGAATTGCTGCAAAAAATCAAGCTGTTGCCCAAAGCTACCAGAGGGAGCTACAGCAACAGGTAGGAGTTTAAGATGATCACGATGCGCCGACAGAGAGATGAATGATATCATGCTTCCCAACAGTCAGGGTGGGTAAGCACTGGGATAAATTGCCCAGGGAGGCTGTGGAATCTCCATCGTTGGAGATTTTTAACAGCAGGTTAGACAAACCTTGTCAGAGATGCTCTAGATAATACCTAGTCCTGCCATGAGTGCAGGGACTGGACTAGATGACCTCTGGAGGTCCCTTCCAGTCCTATGATTCATGGCAGGGTCAGGAAGGAAGCCTTTCTCCATTGGCTGTGTGCACTACTTTCTAGTTCTGAATCACACAGCGGAGGCTGGTGGACAAAGAACCTGTCCACTATTGTAGCTCCTAAGTAACTGATTTAATGTCTTGCTTTTATTGAAATGGAGTCACTTTCTTGCTGTTTTTTCCCTGCACCATAATTGCTGCTGTGTGTGGAAGTGCTGCATTAATCTGGCAGTTCACCCTTGCACCATCCCATTCTTGGCTCTGGAGCCTGTGTTAAAATGCGTTCCTCCTTCAGCACAAGTGATCTCGGAGCTTGTTTCTTCTCTGCCAAATCAGGCCTAAGATCACAGAGTTAGTGGCAGCGCCCTGAAAAGATCCCAACAGTCTTGACTCCTTGTCTCAGAGCTCTAACCATCAGGCCCGTTGCGCCCCAAACCGAAGCCCTTCCTTTTCATACCGCAGCCTGCTAACATCACCATCTCTAAGGAAGTGAATCTTCTCCTCTCCCCTCTCCTAGGCTGCCCTACTGGTCGCTATGGCAAGGACTGTGTGCACCTGTGTTCCTGTGGGGAAGGAGCCACCTGTCACCACGTGACAGGCACCTGCGTTTGTCCAGCAGGAAGAACTGGTCCCAGCTGTGAACACGGTAAACATTAGCCACGGTGCCATTTAACCATAAGAACGGCCATACTGGGTCAGACCAAAGGTCCATCCAGCCCAGTATCCTGTCTGCTGCCAGTGGCCCGGAGTGAGTGAACCTAACAGGTAATGATGAAGTGATCTCTCTCCTGCCATCCATCACCCCCCTCTGACAACAAACCCGTGAACAAGGGGGATGCAGTGGACATAGCGTACTTGGGTCAAGACTGGGTATTTCACCACCGTGGGTTGGAAAGGGCTGTAGGATTGGGTACGGCGAGCTTCCCCAGCCCCACTGGTGCAGTGTCTGTTGGATCACGCTGGGAACTGGGTTCCCACACTCTCCTCCTTTGTCTTTTTCAGTCTGCCAGAAAAACCAATACGGGGTCGGCTGCAAACAGACGTGCTCCTGCCAGAATGGAGGACTCTGCCACGCGGCCGACGGCTCCTGTTCGTGTGGGCTGGGGCGGACCGGGAAGCTCTGCGAACTGGGTAAAACCCCCTGGAGGTGCACCGGCCTGGCAATTGTGAAACTACCTGAGTGTGTGTTTCGAATCGAGGTCCTCTTTGCCATGGCCACAGGTGTAGCTGTGCCCCCCCCCTCGCAGGGCACCCTCTGCGGCCTGGCCTGGCCCCAGGTCACTGCGGCGCAGGATGTTACTCTCTGAAATGTGTTCCCTGCAGAATGCCCACCAGGGAAGTATGGCGCCAACTGCCAGCTGGACTGTGCCTGCCGGAATAACGGGACGTGTGACCAAGTGACGGGAGCCTGCCACTGCCGCAGGGGGCACTATGGGCCCTTATGCGAGTACAGTAAGTTCAAGCAACAGAGCTGCTGCTCCCTCACCCTCCGAGGCTGTGTGGGCACCAGGGGACGTAAGGCAGAGGGGCAGTTTGAGCATCAGACCCAGTGGCACCGCCCCGTCCATATGCATGTGGAGGAGGGGTAAAAAGGAGGCACGTGGACAAAGCCGGGGCACCTTTGTCAGCCTAGGGCTGGTCAGAACATCACACAGCTCAGGTGGAAGCGCACTGCAGTGTTTGGCAGCCCTGTACCCCACAAGCAGGTTCTCCGTCAGGGTAAAGAAGCGGTTGGTCCTGCCCTGAGTGCGCTTGGATTGTGCACATAGAACCTGACTCCCACCCGAGCAACCGCTTAAAAACAACCCAGAGCAGGAAAAAGCAGCCCCATGGTCCCTGCAGTAACGTCAGTCCCTTGTTTTCTGGAGTGTGCTGGGGCCGGACACATACAAACCCTGAGTCCTCAGCAGTGTGGTGGGAAAGGCAGAGCGACCTCACAGCTGCATCAGAGGGAAAGAGGGGCACATTTTGGGAAGCTTCACACACTCGTGGGCTGAACAGAGACACTGGATTTAGGGCTTATTACAGCAATTTGTAACCCACCAACACCCCCTTGTTGTCCTCTGACTGCAGGGGTGTCAATGGGCTACTCCCCCTTGGGTGCTAAACAATCTGTTTCATCGTGTACTGAGCTGTGATGCTCAGAGGGCCTTTCCCTAATCTGAAGATGACCTCCGTGTGGTGCAGAAGCTTCTCTCTCTCCCCAACAGCAGTCGGTCCCAAAGAAGCTCTCCCCTCACCCATCTCATCTCTCACATGATGTTTGCCATTTTTCACCTTAACTCTTCCCCTGTTGTTCACTAAAATGGAAGCGGCCGTTCACAGGCAAAGCCTACCCCCGCCTGCACAGGAAGGCTGTGAAAGAGTGCCGCAGGGTGAAGAGTGAGCTGTGCTCCAAGCTTACTCTTTCCACGGCTCTCGGTAGCAAAAACCATGTAAGACTTTACACTCTGCAATCTTCCCGAAGGGCAGGAGCTGGCTGGGGAGTTTGTTCTGTATTTGGCACGACAGTGCTAAATGACGATGAGTTGTGGATCCAGTGTGGAGCAGGGCTCTAAAAGGCGGACTGAGACCAGAAGGGTGTGTCAGAAAGAGCACTGGTTAACCCCTCCCTCCCCGTCACAACACAGAGCAGGACTGTCCCTCTGAAGCTCAAAACTTCCCAGTGCAAGGGGCTCACGCCTTCCTCCCATGGGTTAGCGCAGGGGTCTGAACCACAAGGCCGGGGGAAGGCAGGAGAAGGCTGAGCTGTGGCCCAGCATGTTCCCTGTGCCCCCCGCATTCACCTAGAGCGGCTCCAGCCAGTGCGCACTGCGGGCTGCCTAGCCCCGGCGGCTCCAGGAAGCAGCTGGAATCAGGTCCCTGCAGCCCTGGGGGGCGGAAGGGGAGGCACAGGTCTCCCTTCCAGGCACCACCCCCTCAGCTCCCATGGGGCGGGAACCATGCCGCCCTGTGCCTCCCCTCCCATAGGGGCCAGCCGCTGCCCAGAGAAGCAGTGGCAGGGGGGCGAGGGAAGGGAGTCTGCCCTTGCCCCCACCGAACCCTTCCTGCACCCCAACCCCTGCCCTGAGCCCCCTGCCACACCCCTCCTGCACCCCATTCGCTGCCCTGAGCCCTGTGTCACATCCTGATACCCCCCCACCTCACCCCAAGCCTCGGCCGTGACCCCCCTCCTTCACCCTACACCCTGACACACACAAACCCCAGGCGCCACCCCCTCCTGCACCCCGTCCTGAGCCATGTGCTGCAACCTACACCCGGCCCCACCCATCCTACACCCCATTTGCTGCCCTGACCCCCCCGCCTCACCCCAACCCTCAGCCGTGACCCCCCCGCTTCACTCTACACCCTGACACAGAAATCCTGTGCTGCACCCCTCACCCCCACCACCCTGCTCTGAGCCCTGTGTTGCACTGCAACCCCCGCCCTGAGTCCCCCGCTGCACCCCCTCCAGCACCCCAGTCACTGCCCTGAGCCCTGTGTCTCCCCCATCCCCGCATCACCCCAAACCCTTGACCATGACCCCCTACAGCCTGACACACACAAACCCCATGCGGCACCCCTCCTGCACCCCCCCCAACCCCATCCCTCAGCCCCCTACCACACCCCCATCCTCTGCCCTGACTGCCCCCCCTCACCTCACCACCCTGCCCTCCCCTGCACCCTATCCTCTGCCGACCCCCTCCCGCTGCACCCCTCCCGAACCACCTGCCCTGAGCCTCTGCTGCACCCTACACCCTGCTGCCTTGCCACACACCCCCTGCACCCCCAAACCCTGCCCTGAGCCCATGCTGCACCCCATCCTGAGGCCTGTGCTGCACCCTACACTCGGCCCCCACCAGCTACACCCTGAGCGCCCCCCCCACTGCACCCTACAAACAGACCCTGAACTGCATCCCAAACCCCGCCCTGAGTCCCCTGCTGCATCCCATTCACAGCCGAGCCCTGTGTCGCAGCCTCAGCCCCCCCCCCCCCGGCCTCACCCCCAACCCCTGGCTGTGACCTCCCCCAACAGCCTGACACATACAAACAACCCCCTTCCCCCCCCCCCGGTGGCACCCCCCCCCAACCCCATCCCTAAGCCCCATGCTGCACCCTACACCCGGCCCCCACCAGCTACACCCTCAGCCCCCCACACTGCACCCTACACCCTGAAACAGAGAAATCCTGCACTGCATACCCCCACTACACCCCCTCCTGTACCCCCAACCACCGGCCCTGAGCCCCTGCTGCACCCGACACGCTGCTGCCTTGCCACCCCCTGCACTCCATCCGCTGCCCTGACCCCCCCCATGGCCGCAGCCTGAGCATCCTGCTGCCTGCCCCCCCCATTTCCCCTCCCCACAGCCCAACTTCCTGCACTGACCCCCCTACATCCGGATCCCCAGCTGCACCACCACCACCACCACCACCCCCTGAACATCCTCATCCCCACCCACCCCCCCTGCATACTTGACCTGAGCCCCCTACCACATCCTTAACACCCCCCCCCTTAGCTGCACCCCCCCTCCCCACCTTGAGCCCTTTGCTGCACCGTGAACCCCTCCCCACACTGCACCCTACACTAACCCCCCCCCAGCCTCTGCCCTAAGCCACTCATCATATCCTGCCCCCCCCATCCTCCATGCCCCACCCCACCCCGAGGGCCGGGGGGGCTCGTGTTTGCTTTGGGGCAGGGGCTCATATGTAAAGGAAGGCGTGCGTGCGGGGGGGGAGGGGCTCTGTGTGTGTGTATGTATATATAAAATATACTGCGCTCAGGCTAATTCACTGGTCCTGGGTTAGCGGGAGGGTGAGCTGCTGGGACCTCCGGTGAGTAAGGCTCCCTGCAAGTGCTGTGTTTACTGATGAGCTTTCCCCCGGCTTCCTTCCCAGCCTGCCCCCCCGGGTTCCATGGACTGCGCTGTCAGGAGTCGTGTGAGTGTCACCATGGAGCCACTTGTGACCCAGTGACTGGGCAGTGTGTGTGTCCTGCTGGCTTCCACCCCGACCACTGTCAGACAGGTACAGCGCACATCACAGAGGGAGAGGGAGAGGGAGAGAGAGTGTGTGTGTGTGTGTGTGTGTCCCCGTCCGCAGCAGCTGAAGGGGTGTCACTGCCTACGCAGGGCCCAGTGCTGACCGCTCTACTCGTTGTGTGATGCTATGGTGCCCCCCCCCCCCACCCCTCTCCCATGCGGGCAGTGACTGTACTGCCAGCTGACACACGTGGCATTGGTGGTGCTGGGAAACAGGATCTGTGAGCAGATCATCTCAAAGGGGTCTTGCCCTGTCAGGCTGAGGCAGTATTCACTCCTCTCACAGCACACCCCCTGAGGGCATTAACTAGGGCTCATGGTGGTGTTCACACAGGTAGCAGGCACTAGGGCCGGACGGGACATCGCTGGACCCCTGGCGTTCTGTTCTGATCCTCGACATGTCTTCACAGGGATTTCTTAGACACCAGTTTTCTGCTATCTTGGGCCCATTGGAGTGACTCAAATTTAGACATGCAGAGCCACAACACTCATCAAGCAATGAATTCTCCCTCTCCCCCCAAATTTTCTGTTTTGTACCCCCCTGGCCAACGGTAATTACTAAACTCAGCGCACAGGGCCCATCGCCACATCACAATCAGCTTCTGTCACCACAATCAGCAACAGGGGCCTTTGACTAAGGGGCGTAGCCCTGGTCCTGCCCTCACAGGGAAGCAGCAGGCAGGTTTCCTGATGCCATGTCTACCTGAAGAAGGTTCTCTCGTCTTGGGGGTGAGGATTGGCTCAGAAGTGGGAGGACGGGCTGTGTGAGGAAGCCCAGACCCCAGGGTCCGAGATCCTTTGCTGCCCTTCCCCCTTTCTCTTGGTTAACAGGCTGCGAGGAGGGGCGGCACGGCGAGAGTTGCCAGCAGGCCTGTGACTGTGAAGGAAATGCACCATGCGATCCCGTCACTGGGCGCTGCCTGTGTCCTCCTGGGAAAACTGGCACCAAGTGTGAGCTGGGTGAGTGTGGGATTATTCACAATAGCCAGAACAGGTGTGTAAGTGTGGGTGAGGGAGGATGATCCGAGGCTGGACATGCTGTCCTCACTCTGCTGTTTATGGCCTAGGCAGGAGGCATCAAACCTCATTCACACCAGTGCACGAGGAGAAGTGTAAGCGGTGGCTCTGGAGGTCACATTCATAGAACACACGTACCAAAGTTATAGGGAATGATTGACGTGGAGGACTGGGCAGCTCCAGCTCCTCAGAGTGGATGCAGGACTGGCTGTGGCTAGATCTCCCAGCAGTGACTGAAGGCCACAGTCCGTCCCACCATTAGTGGAGGGGTGACCCCCTCACCGGACACTCCTCTGCCCCGATTAACTGTAGGCCAGCAGCCAACAACTGACTGGAACCTGAACACGCCTCTGGGTAGTTTAACACATCCAGGGGTAAGGTGGAGCCCATCCCATCCCGCTCCTGGGGCAAACCACCCCCTGACCGCTGCCCAGGCCTGTGCTTCGTTCTGCCATCTCAGTATCAGGCAACGCTTGGATCGAACGGCAAGCAACCACGCTGAAATAATTCCAGCTCCTCCAAACACCCGCTCTGCCTGTCTTCCCTCTCCAGACTGCCGCCCGGATACGTTTGGCCCAGACTGTGCCCTGACCTGTGACTGTGCCCCTCTCAACTCCTTCTGCAATGCTCAGAATGGCCAGTGCAGTTGCATTAATGGGTACATGGGACCTACCTGTCAAGAAGGTAACGTTAGGGGAGCAGTACCAGTGTTTCCATAGGTACTGGTCGGGGGAGGGGGGGTAGTGGGAACTGATTGCACAGGTGGGGCAGGATGAAAATGGCTGGGGTTAGTGCTTTTCATGTGGGAGCACCCTGCAGACCTCTGGGTTTTGAAGTTTTGCAGGACTAACCCAGCCTAGTGTAGACACGATCAGCAGCTAAAGCAACCCTATGGCCTGGACCGGACAAGCTCTCACTAAGGAGGGGTTTCCATTAGGCAGGTAGAGGGGTTCAGCTTTGACACACATAGGATGTGACTGCAGCTCTACCCTACACTAACATGGGTACCAATAGCAACGTGGCACTGCTAGGGCACATCTTCCTCAGGCAACTAGCTACATTAAAGCTAGCTTGGGTCACTCTACCCTGCCTACCTCTGGAGAAAACCACTAGCACTTGAGTAGATATGAATCAGTCCAACAGGGGGCAGGGGTGGCATCCTCCAGCAGAGGGTGAGAGGGAACAGAACCGGTGCACCTGAGCCTTCTACAAGATCTCACTTTATTCCCTCTTCTCTTGTAGCTGTAGCAGCTAGAATATCCTACCTGGTCTCTCCCAGGGGAGTTTTCCAGCCTCTGAAACACTAGGGCATACAGCCACCAGGTGCGACGAGAACAGGAGTCAGCTTGTGAACAAGCCCCTGGTCTTTCTGCAGAGCCTCTCAGCGAGCACCACACAGGAATTCCTTTGGTACCCGAATACTGCAATTCAACCTAAGAGGCATGAGACTGTTTAACACAACTCAGCCGGTCTCTGCAAGGGGCCTGTGAACAGGTGTATAAAAAGCCGCACACCTGGAAGAAACGCTGTTGGAATTTCATGCTCAAGATCACAAACTTTGGGAAGCATTTTATTTTTACTCTATACTAGAGATGCAGTAATTCAAATGTGGTTTTTCTCCAGTGGGCAATTATTGGACTTCTGGGGCTTATCCTATTTTTTTTATTGTCTGTGTGGAGTTTTAATCAAAATACATCTTTATGTAAAGATATTTATGGGAAGATGTACAAATATGTTTTCATGCTTGGTGGCCAAAGAGCCCTGGCCCCATGTGTGGATGTGCTGAATCACTTGATTTTTGAACTTGAGAGCCGTCTTTCATTGTAGTTTACCAGTGGCCACGGTGCTGTAATAAAATAAACATTCAATAAGTTGGTCATAAGACAACTTGCCTTTAAGTTCCAAAATGTACTGTAAGTCCTGGTGGGTGACAAGGACTCTGGGGATTGTGCAAACTTTGTTCAACTAATGAGACTTGACTTACATGTGACTGCTTCTTCCAGCATCACATGAAATGCAATTTGGTTTGTAGTAGTATGTATGTAAAATAATGGGTTGTAATAACATAGTAGATCAGACTCAGTATTTGTAACCTCATCTTTCATCAAATGAGCAATGCATCTTTCCAAATAAACTTGGTCAGGACCGTTAATCCTTGAGATGTTTAAAGGCAAGTTTGTTTGAAGTGTTTTGCATCCTGTTCCACTGTACAAAACTTAAAAGTATGTTACACCCTCCTTCTCCACCGCTGGGTACAAGAAACATTTTTGCTTTAAAAGAAATAACTTAGTTGCTCATTTGATGAAAAGTTATTTATTTATATATGTTCTACTTTGTACTCCTTTTGAACTGAACTGATGATTGCTAGAACACAGTATTATGTCAGAAACAACATAAAGTGGTACCTGGCTTAGATTATAATAAAAGCTAAAGGGAATATGGTTTCACTGCTTAATGTCTCCAAAATACATATATAGCCAGAACCAAGCTGTGTATCCCAGTATAGGAAAAAGCAATAATGAAACATTGTACTGTGTAGTGCAATTTATACAACATCTACCCACCTACAGTTCAATTTATTCTTGAGGTCAGCATACAATCCCAGCTTCACGTTCTTCCTGGGAATCTTAGACAGAAATACTGTAAGTGCACAAAAATCAAACTTAAAAAATGACACTGTCCAACTACTCAATGCAACAAGAACCTCATGTTGACAAGTTAGAGGACGAGGGTTCCACCTTTCTCTTCTACCACTACACTCTGTGACCGAGACACTTACACAACTGAGCTAAGAACTGTTTGCCAGTAATGCACAACCTCTGTGACCTAAACCAGATTTGTTATTCAGTCAAAGGGGTTTAAAATAGGTTAGTTGTAACAGTGCACAAGACTGCACATCAAGATGCACATTACGGCTAAGAACATATAAGCCCTCTGCCTAAGCACAGCTCTGATTTTTGCATTTACCAATTAGTGGATTTTATTATTAAAATCAGATACAGTTAACAAAAAAGGGTGATTAAATAACAAATGTAGTTTGATTTTAATTATTTGACAGGTTTACAGGCTACAACTAAACAGCACTAAGCACTTTCATGCAATTAGAAATCACATCTCCCTAGTTTGAGAAGCAATCTAAACAAACATTGTCTTAATGTAGAACTAGAGAGGTTGCTACATATTCATTTGTTAGTCTGAAACTATAATTGCCAGCTGGGCCAAACACCTAATGGCCCAAGGGCATTGTGGGCTTGCGACAGCTCGTAAATGAAGTGAAATGTTTACAGGAATGGCGGTTTAGAGAAGGGCGAGATTTTCAACAGTACTGAGCATTGGAGATGGGCAGGAAATCATTTTCCAATCCCAAATCAGGCCCCCCAAAAAGTTGAAATCTAAAAACAAAATCATAAACAGAAAAAATTCAGATTGGATCAACTGAAATGCTTCATTTTGATCATTTTAAAAAAAATCCGTGTTTAGAATTCAACTTTTTTTCTTTTTTTACTTTATTTTAAACTTGGATTTCTGACCCCAAAGACCCTTGTCAAATTGAAAATGTCCCAATAGGAGATTTAAACTTTTTTCCCCCTGCACAGAAAACTTCACTGAAATGGATCCATTCCTGCAAAAAGTTTTGGTTTTGATGAACTGGCATTTTCCAACAAATGGCTTAACTCTGCTCCCATTGCTATGTTGTGCTTTTGAAACCCCTGCCTCAAATGTCTCTTCACAAGCTGTGCTATGACAGGACTTCTGCAGGAAAAGTTCAGGGCCTCTTAGCACTGCCTTTGATTGAACAGCTGTGATGAATTGACAGTACTGCAGGAGTTTGTGCATTTCCTTCTGCACACTCAATTTCCTTGCATTCCATAGCATAGAGTTGAGCCCAACGACTGATGCAACTTGAAGGGCAGTTTCATTAGTTATTGGAATAGTTTGCACCAGTTGTGCTGACTACAGCAATAATATCAGTTCAGTTTACCCTGCAACCCTCCCATGTTGAACATCATTGTGTCTACACTAACTAGGGGTTTTGCCCCCAGCTGCCTACTGAAGTCAATGGCAAAGCTCCCATTGATTTTAGTGGTACTGACTCAGCTCCTGATGTCTGTTTCTGTAGTATCAACACCAACAGGTAAGTCAAAAACTCGAATCTAGTTGGATGCAGGCAGTGCCTATAAGTAACTGGAGGGGTGGGCCGTTCTAGGTTTTCTTAGGAATCCACCATGGACTGTGAAACAAGCTGCCACAATATTTTTACATTCCTGTTTGATCTCTGACTTGGTCACTGGATGTCCTCACAAAGAAGTTATATTTCATCTTAAAATACACTGCTGCTAAGACAGACTACCTAGTCCTCACCTGAAAAGCCTGGTGAGTGTAGCTCTGTTAATGCGAGGGAATATGTAGCCTTTTTTGGACCAACTTCTGTTGGTGAGAGAGAGAGAGAGAAGCTTGTGAGTTTATTCAAACAGTGTGTGTTTGTGTGTGCACGCGCGTGTGCGCATCCTTGAGACCATGGGCCTGTCTGAGGGAGTGAGATGATGTGACAGACTTAGAACATAATGGGCTGAGAACCATCTAATTTAGGAAAAAAGCTGCTAGTGAGAATTGTTCTTTTTTGTTTTTGTGAAAGTGGAGGCTAAGTCTCAGAGAACCCAGAACTGAACGGACTATTAAACCACATCCTGCATAGCAAAAGCACATGGAGGATCGGTCTAGAAATGGCTACTTGGTCACACATGGAAGCCCATGCTCTAGGTTGCCCGAAACCTCCGACTGCTGGGACCAGATGACTGGATCACTCCCTGGGAGGCAGCTGGCAGGGGTCCCTCTGGGAAGACCAGTAACTGGACAAGATGGACCATTGGTCTGACCCACAGTGGCCATTCTTATGTTGCGCTATTTCAAAAGGGGTTAAAAAGCAGGCAGCGATTCCTGGAGGGTTTGGGGCTCGTTGCTAATGGACACAATGTAAATAGAAGTTTAGAGCTCTGGTCTACGCAGCAGAGGGTTGACATGCACCTGAATCTGGTTTCCAAGCAAAGCTCGGGGAAAGCAGAATAAGGCCCACCCTAACTTTTTGCCACTAAGAGAAAAGGGTCTGAGGGCTGAGACAAGGACGCTCTTCACGGGCTGCATACTTCATACCAGACAGAGCTAATCCACTCCCAGAGGCATTTTACTGTTAAAAACCCGAGTCGATCCTCTGAGTCGAGCCACAACTAATGGACAAATGTATTAGACTGGAAATGAGGAACTTAATATCCCATTTCTTAATCAGATTTGCAGCTTTCCATTCTCTTGGGAGACTGAGCCGGAGCCTTTCGCTGCCCTGAGAAAGATAAATCTGTTGTTCAATGTCAAAACTATCGAGAAGCAAAACATTTGTTTCCTGACTTCCATTCAGCAGTGTGCGGAGTTCGGATCACTGTGGGGCAGCCCTGGAGAGCAGAGAGCCCTTTGCTGTTTTGTTTAGTTCCTGAAACAGTCATACATCATGTGCCAGAACAACAGTGCATGCCGAGTTTTGAATTTCACGTGAAATCCACAAAATACTAGTATTTTAGCATCTTGCATTCATTACCTGCCAGAAGCCAAAGCAATCAGTGAGCGCACAGCTCCAGTTCTACCACAGAGTTGCTGTGATTCAGTTTTAACCAATGATCTGATCCTTGATAAGGAACGCACAACTTGCCCGCACTGAACGTTACAGCTGTGGCTCTCATGATAGTCTTCAAATACGTTAAAGGCTGTTATAACGAGGATGGGGATCAATTGTTTGCCATGGCCACGGAAGGCAAGACAAGAAGTAACAGACTTAACCTGCAGCAAGGGAAATTGAGGTTAGATAGTGGGACAAACTTGGTAACTCTCAGGGGAGTTAAGCTCTGGAACAGGCTTCCAAGGGAGTCCCCAGCCGCACTGGAGGTTTTTAAGAACAGGTTGGATCAACACCTGCCAGGGATGGTCTAAGTTTACTTGGTCCTGCCTTACTGCAGGGGGCTGGACTCTGACCTCCACAGGTTCGGTCACATCCAGCCCCACGTTTCTATGGCAGCACGGATCACATGCAGCACGCAAGGCATTAAAATAGCAGCCCTCCCCTCTGTGGCTCCACACTGTCCATCCCCCATGTCCAGGGTGTGAGCCTCAGTAACGAGACACACTAATGAGTAATCAGACACTTGGTTTGTCACTCCTATGGCTGAGATACCCGATTCAAGGGCTCGGCTGTTGCTAAATATAAAACCACCTTTTGAACAGCACCTAGCGCAATGCACTATGCGCCCTACGCAGGACAGTAACAGACAATTAGCAGCAAGCAGCAAAGTGAGCTGAGCCTTATTCAGACTCCCATCTTCAGTCACAATCCAGCACGCAGGTCGCATCACTAAGCTTTGATGTTTCTGTAGCTTAGGCTGCCACCTAGTGACCATATTAATTAAGGCTGTCCAATAATTAAAAAAATAATCACAATCAATCACAAGATTTAAAAATAGTTGAGATTAATCACGGGTTTAATCATACTGTTAAACAACAATAGAATATCAATTTAAATTTATTATATGTTTTTTGGATGTTTTTCTACATTTTCAAATATATTGATTTCAGTTTGTATTGTGTTGTGTACTGTGTACAGTGCTCACTTTGTATTGTTTTTTATTAAAAAAAATTGCATGGCAAAAATGCTCAAATAGTTTTTTTCACGTCCTCTCATACAAGTACTGTAGTGCAATCTCTATCATGAAAGTGAAATTTACAAATATAGATTTTTTAATTTTTATTTTTAACAACTGCACTCAAAAACAAAACAACGTAAAACTTTAGCGCCTACAAGTCGATGCATGACGTGGCATATGAATGTTTAGCATACCTGGCACTTAACTGCCTTGCAATGCTGGCTGCACCAGTGCCATGAAAATGCCAGTTCTCACTTTTAGGTGACATTGTAAATAAGAAGTGGGCAGCATTATCTCCTGTAAATTTAAACACACTTGTATGAGGTGAACTGAAAAATACAAAGACAAATAAGTCCACTCAGTCCTACTTATTTTTCAGCCAATCACTATTTCTATCTTTTTTTATGGTGCACATATTTTTAAAATCATTTAGTTTGTTTTGCATTAACCAGATGCATTAACTGCAATTAATTGGCCGCCCTAATATTAATTGAAGGATAGTTTATCGTGAAGGACAGTTCTATAGTGCTATTTATCTCAGCATCTCAAAGTAGTTGACAACTCCCCCTGAGGTAGGGATCATCCCCACTTTGCAAATGGACAAACAGAGGCTCAGAAAACTTAGGAGACTTACCCCAGGTCATGCAGGAAGCCGCAGCAGAGCCACAAATAAAATCCACATCTCCTAGTTCCTGCTCCTGCATTTTAACCACAAAGCACATTCTCCCCAATGTTCTCATTGTCAGTCTCCAATTTGTGCCTGCAGGAAAAATAGAGAATAGGTCAGGTCCTGAGTCGGTCTGTTCCAGAGACGTATGACTCTGACTCACATCACCCACCCTTAGCAGTGCAAACAAATCTGACTCAATCCTGCAGTTATGGGAAGGAGCAATTTTGGCCCCGCCCGAGCAGAACTCTCCTAAGCAATGAGGCCTTTTCACTTCGGGATCCGACTTTGCATTAAACCAACCCAAAACAAACCCCACTAGCAGCGTTCCTTCTGGGAACAGCTTTAAAACTCACCCTCCAGCCAGTCAACACGACAGAGCCGCCTGTAGCAGAGAACAGGGATACACCGAGCCCCAGATACCCATTGAGAGGTGCTGCAGGACAGGGAGGGGGGTAAAGCAAGGTGAGTGATAAAGAATGAAACGTGGCAGGCTCAGCCCGCACCCTCGGAGGATGCCTGTGTGCTCCTGGAAGCAGCGAGAGGGACTGAACGGGACCCACAGAAGAGGGAGTGCAAACGCAGCAGTGCAGGTGCCCCTGCTGACACACCTCACCTTGGACATGAAGGAACCAGGCCAAACTTGCTCCCGTCTCCTGGCTGATCTGGAGGGGAGGCACCAGTGCTGATGTGGATGCCTGGCAGCCGGCTCCCCACACAGCCCCCATAAATGCCAGTCACGATCTGCCTGCACTTGAACAAAGAGCAGACCTGACCCTGACCCCAAGACAGCAGGTTTAGGCCAAGTGCCAAGCAATTCTTACCTCACAGCTTTGCCATGGGAAGTCAGCTGCTCCTGCCTGCATCAAACCAGGCCTCCTCCACAGCAACGACTGCCCCAACTGAAAAGCAAACGCCTCATTCGCTGCATGGAAAACCCCCAGAAGAGGGACTAGTAACCACTCTGCACAGGTTCTGAAACTCCCATTTCTATTTAATGCACGTTTATTTCACGCTCTGGAAGAATAATTCCTCACTCCTGGAGTTTCCCCCCTTTGACGTTTCTGAAGCATGCACTGCAGGCTGCCAGTGGCTACATATTCCTTTGACTGCGTGAAGTTCTACACAGCCCCACTATTGCATTAGCCAGACTTCCTGCCGAGTAGCTCCAAGGACATAGAACCAGCAAACCCCCTCGCCGCTCCTAACAAATCAGGATGGTTTATTGGCTTCAATATTTGCTACATACAATATACAGCAGTGTTCACGTCATCTGGGGAAGGAACAACGACAGGCTCAAGGTGCTGGAATTCCAGATTGGAGCCTCCGGGTGCATCCGACATTTCATGGACAAAGCAGACAAGAGAGACAATCGCACCCCCCATCCCCACCCCGAGCCTGGCTTTCAGGTCACTGACGCCCAGTCGGCAAACCCAAGCACCAGGCCGTATTTATAACGGTGGTGAATATTACAAGGGGCTCACAAAGCCATGTGGGGCGTGAAACACCAAGTGTATAAATGATGCATCCCAATCACTGCTGGCAATAGTGATTCCAGGTCCTTTAGGTGACTATGAAGAACTCCAGTTCTGGGGCTATGGAGGTGAAAGTCTTTTAACCTCACAATGTCCCCCCAGGTGCCAGCCCCCCTCACAATGGTCAAGGTTTCCTCATTGTATCGGCTTCAGTTCCTACCGCCCTCATTGGGCTCTATTCTGCCAATAGCCTCACTGTGCATCCTGGGGAAATACCGCATGGCCAGCGGTTCTGAGCACAGCGACTGTCTCACGTTAAAGCCATCTGCCGGGAGCACTCGGGGGGGAGGCCCACAGCAGCATTCAAAGGGGAATTCAGGCATCCTTTGCACCTCTCTAAACCTGCCCTGGGTTTTCCTGGCTCCCAGACAGAACGCAGTAACCAGCCCCGTAAACACTGCGCACTCAGCCTTATGAAAACAAGGTGCTAAAAGACAAAGACGACATGGCCCAGTCCTCCAGCGACTCCAAACTATTCACATCCTCCAGGCAGTCTGGTCCAGCCAGTGCTGACTTAGACGATATTTCCATGAAACACCTGAGGGGGGGAGGGGGATAGAGGGAGAAAGAAATCTGAGTGAGCCAGACTCAGTAATGAGCCCACTCCCGCTCACAGACAGAGGCTGCAACGGGGTCTGAAAGGCTGCCTCTGTTCCCAGCTCTCGAGAGCTCTCTGGCGGGCTCGGCTCACAGCACACTCGGGTTGAGAAACGCCAGTGGCTGCACCACCAAACTGGGACCTCTGAAGGGAAGCGGAGCAGCTACAGGTTCCGACAGATTTGCTAGAGCAGCAGCTCTGACGGGAGGGAATTTCCCTCCACAGCTGTCTGCCCTGTACCCAGGCACTTGCTAGATCCAGGCTCTTTCCTTACCCCGTTACCCCCTCCTTAGCATTTCCTCAGGGAGTGGATGGGGTCAGGATGAAAGGGAGGGAACCAGAAAGATTGCAATGGATAATGTTAATCCGCCGCAAAGGCCCCTCCCTCTCCGAGCCTGAACGGCAGTGCTAGGCTCACAGAACTGGCTTCCAGGCACGCTTCGTTCTGACCCGCTAGGGGCTCCTTGCTGCAGCCTGACAAACAGCCTTGAAGCTTCCTGGATGCTCAGAAAACACATCCTCCGCCCAGAACATCCAGCCCAAGACACAAGGCAGCTGAAAATCCACCTGACAACAGGTCGCTTCCGTGGGGAGGCATCGCCTCAGTTACTCCGCAGAGGAGTCGTTCTTGGCATTGGCACAGCCTCCAGAAACGTGAAGGCTGGAGACTCAATGCTGTCTCCGTGACCACCCCACATTGTCTAAGACTCAGCTGGCCTGTTCCAACTTAGAAGGACCCAGCAGTGCCAATCCTAAACCTCTTGGGCCTGGTGCACACAGAGCGCTGGGTAGTTTCTCGTACGCTTAGTTAGTGTTAAGAACGTGGGAGAGCACTCGCCGCCCATCCCCCTTCGTTCTCAAGCCCCCCCCCGGCTGGGAAGGAGTAACCCGCTGCAGGGCCCAGAATCACACAAGCAGCCCTCCCTGGTTTGGATGAAACTCCGACTCTCAGTGGCTCAGGTCACCTTATCGACACCTCCCCCAACACTCCAGCCAATGCAGAGCCAGACACAGCTGCTACCCGTCTGCTGAAACCCAGGACAGACCATTCAAATCAATCACAAGGAAAAATATCCATTTTCTAGATACACATTTATCCAAACCGCACCTGGACGTGTCCCCTGCAATATGGCAGCTGCAAAGAACCCCTGGAACTGAACTGCTGCGTGTTCCGCTAGGAACTCTGACAAGTGCTTGCTCCAGGACTCATAGCAATAGGACGGCAGAGAGAGAATAAAGGTAACTGGAGACAGCAGCACACACACTGAAATATCTAACTAAAGCCCCAGCTCCACATTTGAATACTTCAGGGAAGTCTCTGGGTTGGATTTCAAAGCAAGCAGCCGTGGCTTTAAATTCCTTGCAGCAAATTCCAGTTGATACTAGAAAACCGTCCAGCTGCGAATCAGACGCCGTGAAGTAACTCCTAGGATGGCTGAATTCTTCAGAGAAGAGGACATCCGGAGCACAGTCCCCCTCTCTGCACAAAGCGCTCAGGTCTGAGTTAAGTTAGTTCCTCTAGAGACCGTTTTCCGGAACGGAAGGGAAAGGGAGTTTGCACCGAAGATCAGCTGCATGGGAAAGACACTGAGGGCAACGGCAGGTCGGGACCACCGACTTCCCCCTCCTCAATGGTCTACGGGCTCAGCCAGCTTACAGGGCTGCAGCTCCTGGCCTCACCGCTGGCTCACTCCAGAGAAAGGACGTCCCCGGGGCCTGGGACTCACACATCCGTCTCTATCCGAAGCCGCTCCATGCGGCGGACGTTGCTCTCCACGGCGTTGCGGTTGGTGATGTGCTGAGCGCACGCCTGGGGAAACCAGCCTCTCTCACCGTCTCGTAGCCTCTCGCCCAAGTACCAGCCTAAGGGAGGGAGTGAAGCGCTCAGTTGGATGGGACAAGAGGACACCTAGATGGTGAACACAGAGTCTGCTCCAACCCCCCTGGTCCACGGCACCAGCCAGTCATGAACTGCCCAGGACTTGGAAGAAGATTCCCTGGCTTGACCTGCGTTTTCAGGCTCCCAGCTCCATGGCAGGGACCCTGGGGTAGCCCACACGAGGAGATGCCCTGGAGTTCTGGATCCTGGGAGCCTGGACACCCCAGCAGTCCAACAGAGCCCTGCCTAGGAGTCCACGACAGAGCCTCCAACCCGCAATGAAAGGGTTTCATTAGCCAGTTTCTGACCAGCTCTAGTCTAGACTGCAAATGACCCAGCATGCTATCGAGTCACGAGGACATCTGACAGCTCCTATATAGTCCTAGCACATTCACTGGGCATCTGCCCTCCCCGCCCCTCAAAGCTCTTCCCACACCACCTCCGCGGGGGGAGCCATCCTCCTCACAGGACTGACATGGCGAAGGGAAGGTCAAATGGCATTACGACACCATCAGGCGCTGAGCCCAGGGAAACCTGCTCCATGAAGACGGGGATACCTTTTCAGAGCACAGATTAGGCTCCCTTCTCCCCCTAGATCACACTCCCTTCCCGGAGTCAAGAACAGCAGGAGTCCTGGCTCCAAGTCCCCTGCTCTAGCTTCCAAACCGCTCTTCCCCCTCTGCTCGCTACCTCGGCCTTGCCAAATCACTTACCGTCCTCTTCGCCGAGGACCAAGACGACATCCGCCTGCTGCAGGGAAACCTCGTCCGCCTGTTTCGCCAAGTAGGGCCGGATTATCTCCACCTGCCTCAGCTCTAGTCGGGGGAGAGAGAGAATGCGGAGACTGAATGAAACACAGAGCACAGGGTGACTGGACAAAACACTATGGCTCGACTGGACCCTGCAGCCAAACACTCGGCGCTCCAGTCACAGGGAGAAGGAAGAGCTGTCCTGTCTGGGGGGCGGCTTCATGCTCTCAGGGCAGCATCTACATCTCACTATGAGCCATGGTGAGCCCCCTGCTCACCTACATCTGCTAGCTCTCTGCGAGCGCGGGGAGGATAAATCAGGACTGTAGCCGTGGTGGCGGGAGAGGCACGGCTGAGCCGCACCGAGGACAAAGCCAGGAGAGTAAATACTCAGCATGGCTCAGCTAGCTGTGCCTGGACTGAGGCTTCCCACGCTAGACTGCTATTGGGACTCACGAACTCGGGGAGGGCTGGTCTGCATATGGGCGCAGAAGCAGGGGAAATGGCACCACTAGCTCGTAGGTGACACTGCCCTATAGATAAAGAATTACAAGTAAAGGCCTGTTACAGCAGATGTCGCAGAACACTGGGGATGAGCTCTGTGGAACATAATGGTTTTGAGCCCAAAGCGGGCAAAACATGGCAAGTTTTAGGGTTACAGCAGACTCTCGATTATCCAGGATTGGATTAACCAGGATGTCAAAAAATAATACGCGCAACTCGCAGGGCCGGCTCTGGCTTTGCTGCTGCCCCAAGCGCACACACAAAAAAAACCCTCCCCCCGGCACAGGGTGGCTGGTGAACCAATCCCCACTCCCCATATTTCCTATGGATGGTGATTATCCAGGATTTTATTAACCAGAATTATTTTTTCCCTATCATCCTGGATAATCGAGAGTCTACTGTAGTTGATCACAAATCTCAAAGCAAAGCAACACCATGGGCAGGAGGTGGCACAAACTAAATCAGCTGAACAAAAATGTACCCATTTCCAGTAGTTCTACTCCTACCCTCTGCTCTTAGAGGCAAAGCTTTGGACATGACTTCTCTGCAATTTGAACTGGTGGAGAGTTTGTTACCCAGGCTGTTCAGAGCTATGGGTCTTTGGGAAGGTGATTCACAATGCTGCCAGCTCTCTCAATTTTATCACAAGTGTAACAATACCTGGGGGGTGGGAGATGGGAAGGGGGATCTGAAAGCCCCAGCTCCTGGAGTCATGTGATTAGCTGAGAGTCTCAGTTTTCATTTAAAAAGTTATTAGCCCTTGTGGTTGTGGAGAAAAGCCTGAAAACAGGATCTAAGTTAATACTAAAAACCTCAGAAACCAGGAACTGGTGAAAACCCACATGCAGCATTTTTTAAAATCCCACGTTTAAGCCAGACCTCTGATTTGCTTGGGGCCCTGATGTAATTTTTCCAACACCTGGGGCTGGCAAGGCTAGATTCATACCAACCAAATAAATCAATTGCCACCATTTGAATTACGTGCCCCAGAGACAATGCACACAGACCGTGGGGCTAAACACAAGTTAGAGAAAAGCTTTATTTCTATTTGATCAGTTTTGAGCTTTTCATTTGGCAGATCTCCCCCTCCCCCCAAGCCTCCTTTTCTTCCATTTCTGCGGAGCTTGGAACTAACACGACATTTTTGTTCACTCCCTGGTGTATTCCCAGACATGAGCAGACTTTGGAGTCTCAGGACCATGCAAGTTAGCAGCTGCGGAGTCAGAGCCAGCAGAGGGAGCAAAAGTCTCTTTTTCTCTTACTCTATTAGGAGGTGCATTCCTCCTCCAACTAGAACAATTTCCTTTCCCTTATTTAGCATCCTGCCCCACCTTCATACTGAGCTCACAACCCAGCGACACTATGGGAAAGGGACAGATGCGAGTTAACTGCGGCTCCTGAATAAAAGGTCTGATATCTTCATGGGAGGCAAATGCTGGTCACAGGAGAACATATGGCAGATTAAAATGGGTCTCCCAACAGGAGAATTAATTCGGCCCTTTCATATTTAATACATACATGTTCACAGCACAAGGGAATCCCCTGGAGTCACTTTCCAGCTGGAGACTTTGATCTTTGGTAGGAGATCTTTACAGTCCTTAACCACAGTCGAGTTGTACAATAATTAACAGAGATCAGTGTGCAAGCGACAGATGTTAAAAATAAACCTTAATGGCCGAGGGCTGGTTAGCAATAAAACTTTACCTCCTTTACTAGCCATGTCATCGGTTTTGTTTTCTTTGTGCATCAGAGCAGTGATCCAGCGAGCCCGGTCACTCCTGTCAAGAGGAAAGTGTTAAAGACTGCGTTATGTGCGGATAACAAGGGCAGAAATACCTTACCTTATAACCAATGGGGCCTGCCCAGTTGTAGAGAAGATAGAAATACTGGTCTTTTGCACATGGTAAATTCCAGCAGCCCTCTCCCAAAAGAGACAAACATCTGAAAGATGCAACTTTAAGTAATTTAATCTCTATGAAGTGGGCCTGGATTTTATTCTCTGCAGGCTGAAAACCAGAGGGAAACGGAGAGATACAGCTTTGAAGCAGAAGCAGCGTTAAAGTTTGCGGAGTATCTACATGACTGTCACACTTTAATGAAAAAAATCAGGGGAGATAATAAAATGGTGGCGATGGCTGAAATATATACCCAGGATCAGAGGCAAAAGTCTGGGGATTCCCAAAAAAACTGTCACTTCTTGCGAAACAGGATCGAAGGCTGATCTGGTCAGGCTAATGGGACTATGACTTAAGAACAACGGGAAGTGAAAGAGAAAGAGGAGCCTCTCTAAGAGAGAATAGGATTTGATAGCAGCAAATGGAAGTTACTTATGGCCAGAGGGTAAAGGCAAAAGTCTGTAGATAAGGATAAAAGAGAAAGCAAAAAGGAGGAGGCAGATGATGGTCTAGATTCCAAAGCAGGGAGAGGGAAAAACAAGGCTGGAGAGCTTGGGAAAAGAGTTAGCTGCTGCTTTCACTGAAGAGCTCAGCCATTTACAGAAGATGAACAGGGAAGAGTTAAGGCAAAACTTATTTCTGTGCTATGGGGGAGGAGAGGTTTTGGTGGCCTTTGTAATGTATTTATTCGTGTGCTATAAAATCAGACACAACAACCTGTTACTCATGTTTAACCATGTTCTCCCCCACCCCCCCTTGAAAAGAGTGAGAGAAAAAAGGATGTATTAAAAAAACACCCATCCACAATCTAGAAAAAAATTCACAGCTCCTGTGTGTGTTGGGAAGGAAGCCCACTGAGCGACACTCACAGAGACTCCGCCAACAGCACAATCGTCTCCTCCTTCCCTTCGCTATTCCTCTTCAAGATCACTCGAAAGGAGTGGCCGCTACCCGGGCCACGGCCTGCACTTGACCCTGGCTTCCCGGGGGGAGATGAGGGACTGTCGAGGCTTTCGATTTTCTCCACCATTAGCTGATCCAGCTTGGCGTAGTCCATGACCGCGTAGCTCTCCTCACTAGAGGCAAGAAAGCGCAGCGGGGTTAGAAGCTCCCAGTGCCGGGCGTGCTGCTCGCTTCCAGAGCCCCGCTCACCAGGGACGGGAACTCGGTCCTGAAAACAGCTTCCCCGAAGGTTTCCCAGAGCCCAGCAAACGCCCGGCCACACACGAAGCTGAGCGGTTCCATCAGACCTTTTCTTAGCTCATCCACAACAGCAGCACCCTAGGAAGGGCCACCTGGGAGGGGTCTGCTTTGTTTCGGTTTTTTGAAATAAGGACACCCGTGGAGTAGGAGCTGGAGCAAGGTCATCAACTTGTTTAACTACGGGCATCAAACCACAGCCAGATGGCCAACTGCACTCACTAGGGAATGGATTCAAACCAGTGATGGACACATCTCACTGCCATTCTTCTGAACCACCTAGTGGACAAGGGGTTGCGCTTTGTAAATCCACAGAGAGAGAGACGTTCTAACACCCCACTAGGGAATGCACCCTCAGTGCAACTGATTGCTGCAGGTGAGGCAATTGATAAAGCCTCTTCTTATGAGCTCAACAAGAAGCAGACCATAAATATCCTCTCTTACCTTTTCTTCCTGGTTACAATCAGGACATCATTAAACAGAAAAAGGTAACAGCAGTTAGCCCGGCCAAAGCCTTTGCGGAAGATACCAGCGTCTTCTGAATGGGACAGGGACAACTCCCCTCTTTTCAGCAGCCAGCGGGACGCCGAAATCAGTGGGAAAGGCTGAAACAGCACAAGAAATGTAGTTGATTTGGGGACATAATAGCAACAGTAAAAGAAGAGCCTGAAGTGATCACCAAAGGTCCCCATCGCATTGTCAAAGGAGAACTACACAGCCAGATGTTGAGAGCCACAATTTGGAGCAATGGGAGGTGCAGAGAGCTGGGTTCTTTGGAAGACCTGGACTTAACTTGGGCAATTCTGAAAATCTGGCCTCTAGTTAGCTAGTATTGAAGGAGTGTCCTGGTAGAACAAGAGACATCTATTTTAGTTACAAGAAACCATCCCCAGACCATTATGGAGGGACAACAGTAACTTCATTTCTCTTGCTCCTTCCACCAGGGGGACTGGCTTCAAAAGAAATTCTTCTAAATGCACAGCAGCTCCTAAAGTAATTAGTCCTACCCTTCTGTAACTGGTAGTGTGTACAAGTGCACCAGGTTGACAGCGCTCTTGGCGAAAAGCACTGAAATCCAGTATTGGGTGTTAACAGTTGGCAACTTCAGTTTTAAAGGGTAGTTAAAAATACAGCTGGATAAACAGCTTTTGAAGGAGATTATTCACACAAATAAACCAAAGTCTGTTTTAAATGACAGCAACATTACAACTCTTAACACACTTGAGAAACAGATTTTCAATTCAAGTTAGATGCCTAACTCACTCGGGCATTTTAGTAAGTCTCACTAGGTGCCTAAAGACCTTTGCCAATCCGGCTGCCAGTCTTCAAAAGGCAGCCAGCATTGCAAAGCACAAGAAGAGAAGTTAGAAGGCTCTGCACCTTGATCTTTCCAAACTCCAGCTGTTTCTGGAGCGTGTACATCTGCTCGGTCCTCTCCATCGTGTGGGCTCCCTCGTTGCATTTCTTAACCAGCTAGAAGCAGAAAGACAGAGAACAGGAGCTGAGGACCGGGATCATTCTTTCTGCACGGTCTGGAGTTCTTCACTGGCACTGAACTGAGGCCTGAAGTGAGGAGGATGGGTTGGAGACATGCACCAAAGATTTAAAAGTTTGGAAGAGGAATTGGTTTGCTACTTTAAGGCACCTTCTCTTCGACTGGAGCCGTGACGGGCTTGCAGTGCCGGGCCGTTTTTTGCCTGCTCTCGCCAAGGTTTTCCAGCCTTTTCTTCCTCCCTGGCTGGGAAGCAAAACAGATGTAGTTCCCTCCCCCTGCCCTGGCCATGCAGCTCTTGGCAACACTGCCTAGGACTCCACCGATTTAAGGGTGAAAACAGGCAGCGCTCACCCTTCCTGCTCCCCTCCTTCATGGCCCAAACATACCTGATCAATAGGGATCCTAGAAATCCATTTACCATGGAAAAATATTGGGGGGGGGAGGGAGAGGCTACTGTAATACTAATGCCAGGAATAAGCACAACTCTGTGTTGTGGAGAGAGGTGGCTAATTCTTTGATTTACAGTGAAGTACTGCCAGAGGGGACCAGTACCTCTAGATGTGTGGAGCAACAAAGGGGTAAAGACAACTGTAACTCTTGTGGCTGACTTGGGATGTCCTCGCAGCCCCAAGAATTAGGTCTCCTACGTATCATGTAAGTGCTGCGGGTCTCTTGCAGCAAGGCAAAGCACTATTGACAATATATACACCTTCCTCTGTCCCTCCTTCCAAAGCAGCGGACGTCTCACCTTGCTGATGGCTTTCAGGGCTTGGGTGGCAGCTTCATAGGCTGTGCTGTACACGCTAGTTTTCTGACAAACCGTCTAGAAGTTGAAGAGAACATTAGAGGATCCTTCCAAAACAAAAGGTCAATTTAAACTGCTTTGCTCTAGCCCCCCCACCCCCACACAGGTTCAAGGATGTGACAAACCCAGGGTCCTCTCCCAGATGAGAGCTCATAACTAGCACATGCAAGTGAGGGAGGGCATCTTGTAGATGCTGCAAGAAACAAGAAACTAGATGCTAAAGAAAACAAGGATATTCACATTTTCTCATCCCTTTTGAGAAACTAGTTGTTTTAAGCAAAGTAAAACTGGCTCTTCCTCTCCTTCCCCCCCACCTCATTTGAGGGTTGCTGGATTCAGGGATTGCACAGATGGGGTGAATCTTCCAGAGACTGCTCTCTCCAGAACTTCCTGGCGCATGTCACTGCTAGCCCAACCAGGGGAGCTCCCGGCTTTCCCCACTGCATGACTTAGATGCCACACTCCCTGTGCTTTTTTGAGCATTGAACAATCTCAGTTTTGCAGACCACTTCCTGTCCAAGGCCTTTGAACCTCCTCCCTTGGGGACAGGGCAGCGGAGTGGCATTGGACAGTGAAAAGAGTAATGCAGGAACCAGGGCAGAGGGATAAGGATGAGACACATCATAGTTACACAGGGTCCTTCCATAGCGGACAGTGCATTAAAGGAAACACGGCCAACCAGCATCCCGGACTGGAGTTCAGCCCAGGACAAAGATTCGGGTTAGTGTCCGAACCGAACCTCCCTTGCAGAGACAGAACGCCAGCCAAAGACCAGCAGGAGACAGGTCTCAAGTACTCTGCTGTGCTAGACTCAGGACACTGGGTTCACCACACTCTGTCCCTTTGAAAGGTGCCAGGGAATTCCACTTGCTGGTTCTTACTTACGTCCATAAGCAGGGGGAGGCGGGTTACTCTTTGCATGGGGAGGATGAGGAAGGAGCACATGGGCAGGCCGCCACACTCCGGCTTCCTCTCAATTTGTTTCAAGGCCTCTTTAAATGTAGCATTCGTGGTTCTAAAACACAAGGATCCTCCATTACTTGGGCTTTCCAAACCATTCGTGCACTAGAGAACCTAACGGCCCAGACAGGACATGGGCTCTCCGGGGTTTCTAACAACTGGTTACAGCCCCCAGGGAGACGTTAGCAACTGGGACACATGCTTGGTTCAGAGAATGCCTGGATTACTCCCCTCGGACCATAAGGCAAGACACTGGAGACACTCAGACCTCCCCACAGGGGATTATAGCAGCATGGACATCGCAACCGCTGGAGAAAGAATGACTGTTTGGAAAACAGACATCCCAGCGAGAGGTCCTCACTTCCAGGCTGGGGTCAGAGCCTCTCCACATCCAGGAAGGGAAGAGATCCACCCAAGAGCACTTGCTGTCGGTAATTTGTGAGGATATTCGCGGACTCCCTCCCTTCCCCCCTCCTGACACCACCTCTGCTCACACAAAAACAAACAATCCCGAACAATCATGCTGTTGCTAACGGGAGGAAAGTCCAACAGTCACTGTCCCAACTAGTAGAGGATTGTCCCCACATCTCGCACTGAAAAGCGAGCACACTGCAGCCTGGGGAGACAGATGACTTCCTGGAACAAGGAGACATCTGAGCTACCAGAGAATTAGCTGTGTGACCCTCGTTGTGGGTCTGAAACCCTTGGTAAGTCGGCATGCTTGGCTCGGCCAGGCTGTCTGGGTGAGTGGACTAAACCGGCGAGTTACAGACCCCAAAGCCCTGCTTTGCAGAAATACTCACAGCAGCTTCTGTAGGGTCCTTTGCTGGTAGACTTCGTTGGAGCAGTAGAAGACGTAGGGGTTGAAGTGGTTCGACACGTGATTCTCCAGGATGTCGCTGATGTCGGGGATCAGTATATTTTCCTGGTGCCGCTTCTCCAAGTCCTCAAAAAAACTGCCAAGAACAAAACCACACACGGTGGTCAGCAGGGTCACGGGGATGCTGTCTTACCAAGAGCCCTAGGGCCCTTCTGCTGGCTCGCCACTTCTTTTGTCGCACAGAACTTCTTACTCATCCCTGGATTCATCTCTTCTCTCCCCATACCAACGGCTTTACATTCAACGGACCTCTCTCCCTTAATGTCCTGTGGGCTAGAGTCTTTTTCTATCAGTGTTATCAGCTCTTCCCCCAGCGCACCTCCTCCTCAAAGTTCAGCTCAGGAAGAAAAACTAACTAGGCTACAATATCTGGCCCAAAAGCCAAGGCCACTTCAGATTAAGTGGGCGATTCGCAAACACCTGGTAGAATAGGAGCTGGGCCCACGTGGCTGCAGAGACTAGCAAGGGCTTGTCTACAGGAAGAAACTACCTAGAATAGCTTCCCCCCCCCCCATGTGGACACTTTGCTACAGAATAGAAGTGGGGTTTTTTGGCGCTAGCGTGCTTCCAAAGCGGTGTAACTAACCTGGAATAAAGTGACTTCTATTCTGGAACAGAGGGTCCACACAGGGAGCTATTCCAGCATCGCTGCTCTGAAATAGTTTATCCTGGTCAGGTACCCTGTGCAAACAAGCACAAACTCTACCAAGGCTGAGGCAAGTCTGCTCCCTGCAACACCCGTGACTAGCAAACGCAGCCAACACGCACCTTGTGCTAGTGGGTGTTGCTGGAGGTCTCCGTGCCATTAGATTCTCAGCAAGCTGATGAAGTATCCTGGGCGGGCTGTAAAGTTTGGACAGACCAAGCTAGAAACCTCCAGAGAGGACTAGGACTCCTCTCCCGAGCTACCACGGCCCAGCCAGCTGGCAGCACCAGGACTGATTTCCCCATCTACCTGTGTAACATTTTAAGGCAGATCCGCTACCATGACAGCCTGAAAGTTCAGCTTAAGACATGGGAGGAAATCTCGGAGGGAACCAAGCTGGACTCTTTCCTTAGAAGGGACTTGAAAAACGAAAACCACCTACCCACAGCAGAGCTCTTAGAAGCTGCCTACAGGGAGCTATGCATGAGGCGAGGCCAGCAGGACAGTAACTCTAACCTGCCTCTCCCCCAGGGAAGTGCCGCTCCCAGACGGGGTGGGAAGCCCACAAAGACACCACCCAGAAGCAGCAGGTGTCACACCGGGATGTGAGTGCAATCACAAGGGATTTCATAGGGACCTAAAGGAAACAGCAGAATGCTGGGGGGGGGGGGGAGGAGGGGGAGCATGCAGCGTGCTCAGCTGCAATTCTCCTTTTCCCTGCTGAACTCTTGCCCCTGGAGACCGCCTCTCCCGCATACACCTCCACCTCCACCTCCCCAGGGCCTCAGCATCTGAAATTTCCTCCCAGGAACAGTTCATGGTCCTAAACATCAGACCATGCCTGACAAGGGACATTCCCGAGACACACTCGGACAGGGCGAGAGACGCCGAGTTCAGGCCTGGGGTTTGGGTTCCAGCTCTAGAGGAGTGACACACACTTTGCCCCAGGCTCAGACAGGAACGAGCCGTCACCCCCGACGCTAATGGAACAACTGGGATTCAGTGCCTCACCAGGGCCGTTCTTGGTCACATGGTCAAGTGGACTCCAAGGGGACACATGGAAGGGGACCCCAAGGCACACAGGTTCGGGTCTGACCCTTGGCCACCCAGGACGGGGGAGACCCTGGCAGGGCTCAGTCTATGCTGCTGTGTGCGCACGCATGAGTTAACTCCGCTCTCCAGAGAGGATATAATGAGCTCTCACTCCAGGGCTCATAGCAGAGAGGGGAGGCTTTGCCATAGGTCATAAAAGAAAGAGCACCTGGGCCATGCATCACATTACAGCCAGACAGCGCTGACCTCGGGGGAGGAGAGAACCAGCAACAAGCTTCCATACGCACACGGGGGGCTCTGGGTTCTAACTGACAGAATGATGGATTTCCCTCTGCCCACGGCGACCCCGCTTGGAGCAGCACGGTCTGCTCTGGGCCATGCAAATGCTGAGAACTGCTGTGCAGCTGGAGGTGGATTCACTACTCCGGGAGAATGGGAGCTCTGTTCTCGAAGCACTGCAAACCAGGAGCCAGGCGAGACAGTGCAGGAGGCGAGAGACAAGAAATCCCTCCTGCCCCCTACGTGCTGAGGGACGGGACCCCACAGAGGCAGGTCTGTGAGAGGTGGCATAGATAAGCCCATCCGGCAGCGGGAGGATCATGTTGAGCTGTTATTACTCTGTTTTAACTGGCTATTGCTCAGGAAGGTGAAGCAACAATTTTGTAATCAATGATAGCAATATTGCTGATGAGATACGTCCTCTCCCTTCCCAAAGGAACCAGCCCAATGCCATCCCCACCCCTCCTTTCACTGAAGGGGACCCTCAAGGCACACAGCGGTTAAGTGACTCACCCAATGTCCCAGAGCAACCCAGTGGCAGAGCTGGGATTAGTACTCCAGACTTCCTGGTTCTCGGTCCTGTGCTGATCCCCCCACCCCCCAGATTCTTCAGGTCAGTTGTTTTAGGAGTAATTTTGTTGCTCCCTCCCTGCCCAAACCCTCTGCAGGCCAGTTCCGGCCCTGCTCTCACACAGAGCAAGCTGCAAGTCAGACATCCACAGAGCACCCATCCGCGACATGGGAGCCCCTGGCACGCCCCCAACACAAGCCCCCAGGCCTTGCTGAGTCTTTGGCCGGTGCTTTCCTTTGTTCATTTTTCCACACAGCGCAGCTCACTGACAGCCCACAAGCTCTAGGTTCAGCACAAGGCCAGAAATGGCCCCTCCTCGTCCCCTCCTCCAGAGCAGAGGCCAAGCCTGCATTGGCGGGTTAGAGATGCAGCCAGTTTGCTTTTAGCAGCCTCTTAACAAGCAGTGGCTTGCCGGGAAGACTCCCAGGCAGCCTCTGCTCTACCAGCCAACGTCATGTCTGAACTCGACCGGGGCTTTGCCATAAGATTCACCTGCACCGGGTAAACGGTACGTTTGATAACAACAACATATAACAGGCAACCCTTTGGGCTGCCCAGCAGCACCCCCCCAGCTGTTCCTTCAACAAAATGAATCGTATTTAAATAGGGAGGGCAGCCAACCACGGGCCAAATTCCCCATCGCTCAGAGTCTAACTCAAGACAACACTTTTCTGAACCATAAGCTGCAGCTAGGCAGAAGTTATGGGCTGGATGCAGGAATCCCGGGGGGAGGGTCTCCGGCCTGGGCTCTGCAGGTCAGACTGCATGAACATAACGGCCCCCTCTGGTCTTAACAGCTGTGAAAAGTCCCAGTGCCAAATCAGCTTTTCTTGGAGGACGGGGCAAATCCTGGTCCCTGCACTCCTCACCAGCAGGGACCCCAGGTGCCCCTTGGCCAGGAAGCCTCCACTCTCTCTTCCCCATATGGTACACAAGCTGCTGCTGCCAGGGGCTGAGTTCTTAGGTTCCCTGGCGCCCCACCATACAGGAACAGGTGAGCCAGGCTGCAACACCATTTGGCCCGGCCAAGGTTCAGTGGTGTTGGGACCACTCCTGCAGCAGCTGTACTGATTTAGCACAAGAGCACTGCTTAACAGTGGTTGGGGTCAGCTCCCTGCCCTCAGACCGATGGAACTTTAAGTGATTGCAGAAAGTGTGAGTGTGCACATTCCCCGCTTCCCCTGCCCGGCATCCCGATAAGCACCACTACTGGTCGATTTCCCCCCGCCCCATGCGCTCCCCTCCAGGACTTACCTTTGGCTGATGCTCAGGATCTCGCCAATGTTGGAGAACAGGTGATGGTGTTCAGTCTGGGTCATGGTCTCCTTCAGCTCCTCGGATTTCATGAAGTGACACACCAGGATACCCAGGCTGTGCAGGTAGGAATATTCGGAGGTGATGATCTCAAAGATCGCCTGACCAAGGGGAGCATGGGGGAAAAAAAAAACCAATATACCCATGAGGCCTGAAACATCTGGGCAACAATTGTTCCCATAGACAATGTGAAGGAGCAAAGCAGCGTGATGGGCCATGTAACAACTACACACACATGGGACTGCAGAGGTTAGAGAAGCTCACACTGCCACGGTGCCGTTCCATGGAGACCTCGGTCACTGATATTTGAAATGTAGCAAGGGTCATCACCAGCAGTAGGTTCACTACTGCGCCCGAGAAGTCTCTCCTAGGACCAGGTTCCCATTAACCTAACCCCAGCCGACTGGGACGGAGCCCTCGTATTCAGAACTGCTTCTCTCACCTCTTGCCTTTTGCGTTCTTCTGGGGTTATTCTGTCTAGGATGCCGGCTTCCTGCACCTGAATGACAGAGAAAGATCACGCTGAGTTTAAAGGGTGTTGGGGGCAGTACTGTCAAGTCCCACATGCAGCCCGGGAAAGGTATCACAGATGGTGTGCCACTGCCCAAGGCATCCGGCAGGGACTCTCCCCAGCCTCCTGCAGAGTCTAAGGATGTAAGGGCCGACATAACAGGTCAGACACCTACCCTGGCACTGTGCCTCCAGCAGCAAACAGCGGACACTTCAAAGGAGGATTAAAATCATTCCCAATGCATCTGGTCAATGGTCAAAAACTGTATCACAGAACATATTCCTCCTGATCCCCACAAATAATCTGATTGCATCTGGAGCACGAGATACAGCTAGCCCAAGCTTGCAGGATGCTATGGTAGAGTGGAACCTCTGGATTTGAGTTATCAGGTCACTATCTCTACAACACCCTCAGCCAAAGCAAACACCGAAGCAGATACTAGCAGTTGTTAAACTGGCCTGCCGGATAACTGTCAAGTGTTAAACTCCAGTCCTCAGTCTTACAAGTGAATTGCTTAGAATTTTAATAATGGTGATGGGATGGGAATGGGCACTGAATAACCAAACCATGAAAAGCCTTGGAGATCATATTTCAGTCCGGGCTAACAATGAATCATGAGTTTCATAAAGATTTATACTCTCCTATGGCAGCCTTTACTATTATTGGGACGCGTAAAGGGCGTCAGGTAGAGGAGTCACATCAGAAGAACAACAAACAGAAGAACATTGGCAGAAATATCAAAGAAATGAGTTTAGGGAGCTTTTGGGACAGACGGATGGACGGACAGAGACACACATTGGATTCTGATGTCTATCTGGAATGACAGCCCAGGGGCCTGGGCTGATAGACAATTAGATGTGAATATGGATCTCACCTGCTCTGGCAAGGAAAGAGTGAAAGGGATTTTTTTTTACTAAACCCTTTGACCCCCCGATCAGCTGCTGCTCTGAAGGTTTTATGAACGTTCACCTTTCCTCCTGCCAGCCCCACCCCGAGGTAGCCGCCCTGTCCTACAGCTGGGTGTAGGGCACTCGCCCATGGTAACAGAGTAAACTGAAGGCCGACTCGCAAGCCCCCAGTCTCATGGTGTTAAAACCCCATTTAGTTTGGTTGAAAAAAATGCAGCCACTACATTGCAGCCCCGCCCCCCCCCATCCATTTCCTGGCTCAGCGAGACTGACCCAGACTCAAACCCAGCACTGAGCCAAAGGAAGAGTGCTCATAAAACCTCCCCTGCCCCTCGGAGACTCACAGGCAGTGAGCACCAAAGCGGAGTCAAAGAGAGAAAACAGCGACTTTCAGCCAGAAACATCTGCTCCTCTGCAGCGAAGGGCGAGTACGAGCCCACACCGTCTACACAGCCCTGCTCCACGCAGCCCCAGCCCCGCCTGCCACAGGAGACTGACAGAGGAGGAAAACCAGAGTCCGGGACTAGAAAGCCCTCTGGCAGTTTGCCTGGAGCTAGCAGCAGCACCGGGCTCTCTCTGGCACGCCGCAGGGAGGATTCGAGGACAGGACAAAGTGGCAGGGCTCCCGTTCCCTACCTCGGGCAGCTGGCTCCAGGTCACCTGGGTGGGGCGATAGCTCTTCACCACGATAGTGTTAGCAGAGGGATGCTCCTCCGGAATGGAGTCCTCCTCCAGCAAGTCGTCGTCGGACTCGTGGTTGATGGAGTTCAGCCCTCTCTCACGGATCTCCTGGTATAGCCGGGGCTCTGGAGAGAGGATAGGAGCCAGGAAATGACAAACAGACCCTGAGAAATCGCTGCCCTTTCACCCAGAGCCCATCTCCCCCGCAGCCCTTCCACAAGGGAGGGGAGAGACCAGGGCTGCCTGAGGTCCACAGGGACCCGGCATTCGACAGCCTCCAAGAGCAGGCTCTCCCCAGCTGGGGCAGGATCCATGGCTGGGATGGGTCAAGGGAGAGTGCCTCAAGGCACTCAGAGAACACATACAAGGGAAGAAATTTTATGGAGGTGACATCGACAGGCCCTGCAACTTCCCTGTGCAGAGCTGGAGCGGAGGGGAAATCCAGGCAGGGACACACCGCAACAGACAGGTCTAGTGCCCAGGAAACTGGGTCAGGAGCACAACCAGCAGCTGGGCTCTCAGCTCTTCATAAATATACTAGAGAGCGCGCCACAGAGGTGGTTAATCCTCACATCACCCTCCGCAGGAAGGGCAATGCTGTGGAGTCCATTTTACAGGTGGGGAAATCAAGGCAGAGAAGGCAAGTAGCTTGCCCAGGGCCAGAGGCGGTTAATGCCCAACATGACAATAGCGCGGAGGAGTGCCTGGCTGCATGGCGTAGGCCCAGGGCACGCCTCTCTCAGAATCATGCTCAGGACCACTGGACGCTGGATGCTTTGAGCTCACACAAGCTCAACGCCGTCTCGGATGAGATTCTGCATCGAGTAATTCAATTGTTTCCAGAGTGCCACTGCGATTCCTAGCGCTCCACTGAATAAAGACAGGCAGGTTCCCTGCCCAGGCCAGCGTACAGCCTGGGTCAATGGTCAGAGGCCAGAGCAGAGGAAGGGGATGAGGTGGACAAGCAGGACGACAGTCAGATGGTGCGATCACACCGGAAGCGGGTGCACACACCCCTCATGTGAGAACGTTCATGGGTTCGATACGATCAGTGCTTGGGTCAAGCCTTCCTGCTTCAAAGCCAGGAGCAGCGAGCTGGATGGCTTGTTTGCATGGCTCACTCTCACAGGGAATCTCAGACCGGAACCCTGGCTGTTCTCTCAGGCTGATCCCAGAGGGCATCTCCCCATGGCTTTAATGACAGGGGGCACCCTTCAGCTGGGAGACGTTCACTAACCCCCCAACCCCCCACGATGCCCAGCTGCAGGAGCAGTGCCATGGGGGGCACCAGCAACATCAAGGAGTTTGGGAACAGCAGGAACAAAAAAACCTCACCATCCTTAAAGGAGCCCCCGTGTCGCTGCATCCGCTTCCTCCCAAGTGCTCTCTGCAAGAGAGGCAGGAAAGGCAGGGTCAGTACGAGACACGGGTGGACAGAGTCAAACCTCCTCCTGGCAGCTTTGCACTAACAAGCCACTGCTGGAGTCTGGTTTCTTTAGGTCCATTTTACAGGGAGCAAGAGATGCTGTATTGACAGCCCTGGGTCTACCCTTTATCTATAGACTAAGCCACGGGTCCGAGCCACCTCCGCAATACCCATGCTGTTTCACTGCCCCTTCAATGTCGCCAGCCCCGGAGGGGGACACCCCAGGGAGTTCAGTCCTCAGACGGTCCACACAAGCTGCCAACCCTTGTGCAGCTACGACACCGATCAGTGTCCAACAGGGAGTAATCCTGCACTGACAGGATGGGCTAGTTGAGCAAACGAGTCGGTTCCATGTCTAGACCTCCACCACACTCCACTCCCTTCCCCACAGCTCAGGTAAGCACTCTTAAGTGCTATCAACTTTTGACCATTAGCAACATGGGCTAGAAGTGAACAGGCAGCCTGTTACCAGCCTCTGACGGCTTACTGACAGCTCAGCCCTCTCTCACCTCCTCTGTCCTCACCTGGGAAGCTCTAAACATGCAAGAGGAAAATCCCAGTTGGTGTCTGGATGAAATGCAAACAAACACCGAGCTCTGTAGCAAAGTTAGCTAATTAGTTATATGTGCAGAGAAAGGGTGTTTTAAAGATACACATTTCTCCTGGCAGAACACTTTACTTACATGAAGACCCAGCAGGTCACAAGTGGGCAGCAATGACAAGGAGGGTCAGAACAATTTTTACTATGGGAAGACACTCAGACGATGCCTCAACTTACAGAGAAACTCTGCGCTGTATCAAAAATAAAGGGGCTTGATTCTCCTCTCATGCCAGGGTCTCTCCTTTGCATTTGGCAGAGTTCCCCCCGCCCCCCAATTCTGATCTCTGGAAATTCAGTCCAGTGGGCCTAAGATGAATTATACAGAATGTGAGGGGGAAAAAAAGGAGTCGAGGTCAACTTTGAAAATATTGTGCTAAGTGACTTACTCGGGGTCACCCAGCAAATCAGTGGCAGGGCTGGGGATAGAACCCAGGTATTCTCTCAAACTCATGGAGTTTTGGGGGTTTTTTTAAATTTAGTTCCTTAAAAAAGGAAGTTACCTGACCAGCTAGTGACCTAGTCAATACCATCCTCATCTCAGGTGAACCGTGTGAATTCCATTGGTCTTCATTGCAGTTTTGTTTGCTTTTAACGAACACACAGGTGAGTGACTCAGCTTTCATCTTGTATTACCTAGTACCAGATTAAGCTGGCTCATATGAGCAGCTTCCCCCATTTCTGTGACTGGACTCCATCTGCAACTCACCTGTGCTTTCAGGGTGTGTCTGTACCATGCGCTGAAACACACTTGTGCTTAATGAGCAATTCTACCCAGCTATCTAACTCAGTCCACTCCCCACTAGCTGTTCCTTGCACAGTTGTGAAAAGCACTTAAAAACAAGGAGCCCCCCCCTTCCCCCCCAGCCTTCAATGCAATTGGGAGTGAACGAAGGAGCCAGGCAGAACAGGAGCTGATGGATCGCACCCTTCTGGGAGGATGAGCATTACATGAGCTAGACACAGCCTGTTCTTGCCCCCCAACCTTTCCAAGTGAGTTTAGTTGCTAAAACGTAACCTAGGCTGCTCTCAAACCCTCTCCCCCCACCTCCCAAACCCTAAATTCTGAAAGTCCCGGCTGTTCTGATGGTGTATTTCATTTCATCTCAAGCAAGTACATGCAATGACCTGGCTGCTGCGGATAGCCATAGAAAGCCCAGAAGATGCACTGGAAGCCTGGGAGTTAATTTATTTATTACGCTTTGGCCTCTCAACCCCTGCTGGCCGTACCCTGGGTTCAAGCTGCAGTAATTAATGCCATCTGCAGGGAGAGGAGTCAGAATCAAAAAAGTTGGATCTTCCAGTGGGAGAGAGCGGAGGGGCCAGAAGAGTTTGGATGTTCTAAGATAATTTCACAGGATAGAAATCAGACGCTGACCCTCTCGGCTGTGCTGGACTGGGAAAGAGCATATGTCTGGACATGGAGTTAGAGGCAGCAAGAAGGGCCCTGAAGCCCTCCCAGCACACATCCACACTGTGTACAGCTGCTCTTCAAAAGCACGTCCAAGTCATCCAACATGCAAGCAGGGTGATCACTAGCAACCAACGCCCAAGGAAAGCAGAAGGCCACCCAGATGGGGAGGATCAGCTGCTCTTTCCCAGCCAGTATTACACTGGTGACTAACCACCAGGCATGGGTGAACTAGAACCAGTCCAGGGAACAGCAGAGTTCAAAACCTTGATTAACTGGTTTCACAACACAATTCCACACACATTTGGAAACCAGCCCTTAGGGGAGGGGACTATTTATGGCTCAACTAAGCACACAACGTGCCTGCTGGCTGAGTTACCAGTACTCAGCTGAATTGTACAGATGAGAACAAAACGCTGGTGTGAGCTCTGGCCCCTGGCCAACGGGGGCTGTGGGAAGTGGTGTGGGCCGAGGAATGTGCTGTCCGCCACTTCCCGCAGCCCCCATTGGCCTGGAGCGGCGAACCGCGGCCAGTGAGAGCTGCGATCGGCCGAACCTGCGGAGGCGGCAGGTAAACAAACCGGCCCGGCTCGTCACGGGCTTTCCCTGGACAAGCAGTGGACCAGAGTTGAGAAC
The DNA here is from genome assembly GCA_032164245.1 of Sternotherus odoratus. NCBI lineage: Eukaryota > Metazoa > Chordata > Testudines > Kinosternidae > Sternotherus > Sternotherus odoratus. Next base: position 2,962,647 of record JAVMKO010000018.1, read on the forward strand.
CACTGATTTAGAGTGTAAGCTCCTTGGGGGGAGGGGAGGGCGGCATCTTTTTGTTCTGTGTTTGTACAGTGCCTAGCACTAGGAGCTCCTGCTGCATGACTCGGAGCAAAGATATTACAGGGCAGACCGGGCATACCCCAGGGCACACCACAGCGCCTACCTTGGCTCTCCCCGGGCTGCGCGCTGGCTGTGCACTGGGATCCTGCGACACGGGCTTTAGGGTGGCAACGCCCTTGGAAGGCTCCTCGGCATTCCCGAGCCCTTTCATGGCCGCCCGGTACGACGTGTTCCGCAGGGTACGCTTGAGGCCCCCGCTAGAATCCATCTCTATGTCCAGGTCGTCCAAGGAAAAGCTGGGGGCTGACATCCGCTTGGGGTCGTAGCGCGCGGCCTCTTTACTCGGCATGGGCACGGCGAAGCTCTGGTGGCGGGCGGGGGTCTTGGATTTGGTAGACACGGCCAAGCTTTTGGGGATCATCTGCTGGGTGCCCACCTTGAGCGCGGCGGGGCTCTCTGTGCTGAGGATGACACGGCGCGGCTCGGTGGGGGACGGGGAGCGCTGGGCCGCAAACGAGGCGCTGTCTGGGGCGGCCATGGAGCTGCGCTTCCCAGAGGGGGAGGTCGCCCTGGCATCTATCCGCAGCTCTGAACGGAACTTGGGCTCCAGGAGAAGGGCCTTGTCGCCCATGGCGCCGTCCGAGTGCCTGTGAGACATGCTGGCGCTGGGGGGAACCAGGGACCCTGCAGAGAGAACAGACGGTTTAAGGAGACCCAGGACTAACACACAGGGGTCCAGGACTGGATGGGGTTGGTGCTTTTTTTTTTTTTTTTTTTTTTAAAAAGAGCCAAGCAAACATTCCCTCTGCCCCAGCCAGAACGTGCAGCATTTCGTGTTAGCACCGGAGAGTCTGGGAAATGAAATCTACTCTGCACCAACGCCAACAAGAACATGAGCTGGCCTAGGACTTTTGGGATGGGGGAGGAGGGGAATGAAACATCCAGCAAATAAATCAATACACAGAACAGCAGACCTGGGAAAAAATCCCAAAGAAATCACACGATCTCATCTCAATAACACCTCGACGCTCCAATGAAGGGGATGACCCTGTGATGCTCAGCCTTGCGCACACATGCAGTGAGAGACCCTCATTGCCCCAGACTACAAAAGAAACAAGACAAGAAGCGGGAGGGGAAAACAGAGCCAGGCAGCTGAAGTGACTTGTTTCTTTCTTGTGTTTGAGACGCTAGGGTGACAACCACTAGTGAGGAGGAGGAAGATTGGTTCTTACGGTTCTTCCACAAGGCCTGGTGTGAGTAACACAAATAGTCTGTATTGGTCTCTCTCCTTCAGCAGGTTGCAGGGTGCGTACTGTTTGGTTGGCTAATGAAAGCAATTATTATAGAAAGAGCATTGTGTGGTCTCTGCTGTCCACCATTGGTTGGATCCCCCTTCTATTGATAACCTCCCTACGGTAGGGGGTCTCGGGCGTTGAACTCTCGCAGATTAAAGTAGGTATAAACCCTCACTCCGGGGTGGGGAATGACAGATAAAGCTACACATGGGCACAAGTTAAGAGCCCTGCAATTTATTCATGATTTCCTCTGCCTCCCAGCCCATCAGCTAATTCACAGTGAGTGCAAACCTGTGGGCACATTCACAAGACAACACAAACGAAGGTGCCACTGATCAGGTGGTCAGGACAGAGATAAAGTCAGTCTACTGCCCACGGGGAAGGGCAGATAAATGTATACTGTTCCTTTAAAAAAAGGATCTTTTCATGTGTTTGTACAGCATCTAGCAGGAGCCTCCAGGGCACCACTGCAATACAAACACAAACCTAAGGAGAGAAACGCACACACAGACCACACCCTGGCTAGAGGGAAAAGAAAGATTTGGCAACGCTGGCGGGGTTTCAACCTCTGCCACTTCCTTTGCTTGGCTCTGGGGCTGATGTCAGCAGAGCAAGTTCCAGTTCTTTACTCCAAGCAGGGAAGAGGAGTAAGGTGTGAATACCACCTAGTGCACTTGCCCTGTGCTGCCACCCTGGGCTCTCGAGAGGAATCCACAGCACAACAGCTGCACTAGAGAGGACGCACCTCAGCTCCCCCAACGGTTCCAAATGTCTCTAGAGCGGAACAGAGAGTGAACTTGAGGGTGCAAAGTCCTTACTGACAAGTTTGGGGGGACCCTTTTTGCAAGCAGTGGCCACACAGCCCCCTCTCTGCATATTGCTTTTCCGGGAGATAAATGCAAATGTGATGTGCAACACAACTGTGCATGGACACCCCTTTCCTCCCTATTGCCTCATTTCAGAAAAACATGCTCCATACTGAGGTCCCATTGTACTGAGCTCTCCCGGAGCCATTCCCCATCCACCACCCTCGAACAGGAAACACAGACCAAGACTTGAAATATGTTCTTCTTTGCAAGAACTGGCAGAAAGACAAGTCAGCCCGGACTACAAAAGCCTGATTGAGAGATGCTGCTCATTGTCATCTGCTCGGACAAGGGATGCGTGCCCCGTGCTGGGCAGTGTCCTGCCAAGCATCCTGGTGGGGGGAGAAGAGTAAAACCGCCATGCTCCATCCATTGACACAGGCTGTGCTGCAGAGAAGGGCCCTGTTTAGCAGCACTGGAAACAAGGCAGCTAACAGAGAGAGCAAAATAGGAACTCTAGCTACACCCCAAGCGGCAGCCATCGCAGTTCTCCCGCGGGCGAGTGCTCTGGGAAAGAAAGGTGGGTTCTAATGTTCTGAGCACAGACCTCGGAACCAAGAGCTCCTGAGTGGTAATCTCAAATCTGACACTGAGTCAAGGTGTGACCTCTGGCAAGTCACTTCACCTCTCAGGGGAAACAGGGACTTGGAAGGGATCTAGAGGGGGCTCATTCCCTACAGTGCACAGTACAACTTCATACCAGCACCCTCCCTAGGAGCTTCGGCGTGTGCTTTAGAGAACAGTCCCTTAACCCCTCTCTCCCCTGCATTGACATCTACAAGTGACATGGCCCTGTTCGGTACATTCTCAGCCTGCAGATGCTGATGTACATGCCTTATTCAGGCGAGCAGTCCCTTTGAAGTCAGTGGGACACCTCGCATGCGTGAAATTAAGCATGTGCCTACAGGTTTGCAGGATCACTGCACAGGGATTCATTCAGGAGCATATTAGCTCGAGACTGATTACACTGACCTACCAGCTACCACTTACCAGACCCATTAGGTGGGCCCTTTTCTTACCCAGTCACTAAGCACTGAAGAAATGAGCCAGGCTCTCCAACCTCATTCAGGACAAGGAGACAAAGTCTTCCCACTGGGATCGAAATAGAAGGCTCTTCCCAACCTTGCAGGGCTGAGCTACTGTAACCCTGCTACATCCCTCCCCTGGGCCCAGCCATTAACAGTCACGTTGCCTATAGCCCTTTGCAGCTGGGGACACAGTTTTATCTGCAATTAGTCCAGACAGTGCCACGTCACACTAGGAGCGGAGTGAGCACCTGCTGCGAGTTCACAGGTCAAGGATATCTGCCCAGGAGACTGCCTCTCCCTGAACAGTTTGTTCAGAGGAAGGCAGGAAGGGAGAGGCAGGTTCCTTTGCTTGCTTTGCAGTACCCAAGATTGCTGAATTAAGAGAACAGTAAACAGAGGAGTGCTTCCCTCCTGCATAGCTACCACCATTCTGGGTCCCCACAGCACCCCCTCAACATGAATTAAAGCCTCACACTACGCTGCCACATTGCACTCAACTATTCTCATCAAGAAGAAGTCACATTTGACCAATATCTGTTGCTTCTAGTACTTCACAAACTGAAATGCCCTCTATTCAATCTACACACCTGGGGCTGAAAGGCCGACACCTCCAAGAACAGAAAGTCCAGGGGCCCTTTCGGCTGGCAGCTCCTCACCACTCCAATGACACTTTGGCAAGGACACTGGGGTTGCCCGCTGTGCTCTTTCCCAAAATTCCAGGGGATTCTTAGCAACCACAGGTCATAACCACGAGACCTCATTTTTTGATCTCACCCAGAAGACTGTGTCTAGCATCAGCTGAGTAATCTCACTTTACTCTAAGCCAAGGATCTCAAACTCCAACCACCAGGAGGGCTACATGAGGACCATTACATTGGCCCGAGGGCCGCATCACTGACATCCCTCCACCCCCAGCTGGCGCGGCACGGCCCCCACTCCACCCCTTCCCCCACCCCCATTCCAACCCCTTCCCCAGATTCCCCTCCCTGGAACCTAACCCCATCAGAAAGTGTATTTGTTTATTTTGTCATTCCAAGAAAGTCCCTGGCCTACTGGATTTCAGCTTCATAGCTGGCTCCTTGGATATATTTCCCAAAGGCTGGGCAACAATGTATTCAGTAAAGAAAGCGAGGAATACTTGTAGCACCTTAGAGACTAACTAGTTTATTTCAGCATAAGCTTTTGTGGGCTATAGCTCACTGCATATACTGCATCTGATGAAGTGGGCTATAGCCCACAAAAGCTTATGCTGAAATAAACTAGTTAGTCTCTAAGGTGCTACAAGTATTCCTCGCTTTCTTTACAGATACAGACTAACACGGCTGCTATTCTTGAATGTATTCAGGGTGTATTTTTAGATTTCATTTGGATGCAACCCAACAGACCGTTTTCGGTTTCACAGTGCACGAGGGAACCTGTTGGGCAAGAGAGCATTCGCCAGGCACAGGCGCTACCGAAAAGCTGCACTCCAGGTAAGGGCGGTTTGCTGACTCAAGGAGATGACGACTCTCGTTCAGCAGCTGGATTCCAGGACTCCTAAATTCTGTGTGTGAGTGACCTTGGGCCTGTTCAAGCGCTCTGGGCCTGTCTGCCCACCTGCAAAGTGGGTGTTCTACCCACCACTCCAACAGTGAGGGGTGTGGCGCGGTTACACTGCTCATTGTGTGTATAGTGCTCCTGGGATCCTCTGCTGGAAAGATGCTAACAAAAGAGCCAGGTCTATCACTACAACAAAGCGGGGGGCAGGCCCCACAAGGGGAGCCTCACAGCAGGGGTGCGCTGCACTGGCAAGGCAGGGTGGAGGCAGCCAAAGGGGAACGTTACAAAACCGATCCCAGCCGGGAGAGCAGGGCCAGGTGTTTCACGTCTGATGCAGAGACGTCACGTAGAACTCAAGAGTGGGGACGCAGCGGTGACACAAGTGCCACTGCCGCAGACCTCCAATCAAAACCTGACAGTGTGGGAGAACAGCTGGTGACCATTAGTCATCAGCTCCCCCAAATAGCTACACCGTCAGGTTGCCACCAAAGCTCACTATCCCAGGTCTCAGCACCCAGGAGCAACTCAGGTGTCACAGAGCAAATATTGTGTACGAACCCCCCAGGTGAAATGATGAGATACCAGTAATAATAATACCACACGCTCATAAAGCACTTTTCATCCCTCTCTGTCTTTAAAATATCAGTACCGCGATCTCCATTTTAGAGATGGGGAAACTGAGGCAGAGGGGACTTGACTAACTTCACCCAGCAAACCAGAACTAGACTCCAGGTCTCCCGAGTCCCAGTGCAATATCCCCTGACAGGGGCCCCGGGGAAGGCCCAAGAGAACCACTCTCACTTCAGGGCCCCCCAGCATCCCTCACGTTCGGCCTGGGGGGCCGTGGGCGCGGGACTGCGCTGCTGCATGCCAGTCACAAGGCCACTTGGGGGGGGGGCTCTGAAAGGGGGGTGCCAAGGCAAACTGCCCCTTCCCCGCCAACAACCCTCCCCTCCCCGACAGCAGCAGAGCCAGGGTCGGGGGGGGGGGCTCCTCTCCTCAATACATCACTGGGGCCGGTCTGCTCAGCCCCAGGGGAGCCAGAGCAAGCGGCGCCGGGCGGTGAGGGTCCCCATTGCGGCCCCGGGAGAAGCGGGGGGGGGGGGGAATTTACACCGGGAGCCCCGCGAGGGAAGCTCCGGAGGGAGCCCGGACCCCCCACGGCCGGCGGCTGCCCGACCCCAGCGCCCCCCTCTCCTACCTGTGCAGCGAGCGACCCCTCCCCCGGCCGGGAGCCTCCAGCGCCGCCCCGCAGGTGCGTGTCCCGGGCCGCGCTCAGCCGGCTGCAGGCGGAGGCAGCGAGAGGCGTCCGCCCCACCCCACCCCGGAGAGCCCCGCCCGGCTCCCCCGCCCCCTTGAGCCCCACCCCCACTTCCCCCGCCGAGCCCCACCCCTCCCCGCTCCCCCCGCCCCGCCGAGCCCCACTAGTGAGCGCGAACACGGCCTTGCCCCGTGTGGACGCAGCTCCGCCCTGGGGTGGGCACTTTAAACCCCGGGGCCGTGTTGAGGCTTCAGATGTCGGTAGCCCAGGGGATCGCCTGGCGGGTGCACTGGATCAAGGTTTGCTCTCTTGGCTGGCAGCTGCAGAGCCGGTCCTGTGCGGACCCCATCCCCCGTCTGCACGTGTCAATCATTAGCCCGCTCAGGCGGGAAGGGAGCTTTCCCCTCCGGGCGCAGGGCTGGGGGCGTAGCGGGCTCCGGCTCAAGGCAGAGCCGGCTCCAGTACCTGGGGGCTCCAGGGTGGCTCCATTGCTCCGCGCTGGGCACGGCTGCCCTCTGCTGCTCCAAGGCTGGTATTGCCGAGATTTCAGGAGGCCACAGGTGCTGTGTATTTAGGTCGTAAAGCTCTTGGTGAGCCTACCTGGGCCTTGATCCTTACAGGCAAATTAGCATGGGAGTAGACCCAGGGTTGTGTGTGTGTGTTGGGGTGCCTCCCAGTTAGGTGAATGGAGCAGCTGCTTTGCTGGCTAGACCCTTTGGCTGAGAAGAGCTGTGTCTGTATAATTCAAGGTAGCCAATATCCTAGCACCTAAGACCAGGTTAGTGTGGATCAATCAATAGGTTTCTTTGGGCGCTGGGTGTACCCCAATGATTTCAATGGGACTCAGCGCACATGCAAGAATCTGCACCTGCAAATCCTCACGCAGGATTTGGCCTTGTCTGGTACCAGTTAACTGGGGTTCAGGTAACGAGGCTGTGTCAAAAGAAAATGCGGAGGTTCCCTGGCGTCAAACCCTGTCACAGGAATGAAGCAGTGGGAATGTCTTCTCCCAGAGGCAGGAGAGGCTGAAATGTAATGATCAGCTGCTCCCTAGTGGCACACTGCGATATAGCGCTGGCCTGGTTGGGACAAAGTCCCCTCTCAGAAGCCAGGCAGGCACATTTTGCACAGCAGTACCTGGCTTTTATACACCCAGCTGAGGCCTTCCCATGCTGGGAAATCATGGGCTCTTTTCCCAGCACGAGCACCGCAACACTAGTGCTGGCCATGGTGCCGTCACTATTGTAGATTGGGTACAGGGGGTTCTCTCACCAGGTCGTGAGACTCCAGTGCTAGGGCTGTTGCTAGCACTAGTAAGAAGTAGTGCTACTGGATCATGCGTACGGGTATCTAGTGGGAGTGCACCCTTTAAAGAAGCACAGATCTAACTACAGTTTCACTCTGAGTCTGACAGAGAACCTTACAGTCCAGCAGGATCAAATCCTGCTTAGCCAGGGACATGCATCACTAGAGCTTCAAGGTGCCTGCTAGAAATGAAAAACCACCTTGGAACCCTACTCATCTCCAAGCCTTGGTTCTGCTTCTCCTCCCCCGCCCCCTCCCCCTCCCCATACCTTCCTTCTGGGCCATCCTAACAGCATTGTTCCTGTCTCTAAAACTGACGTATCACAAGTCTGCCACTAAACCACACTTAACACTGAGGAAGAGCTCTATGAAGCTTGGAAGTTTGTCTCTCTCCCCAACAGAAGTTGGTCCAATAAAAAAATCTGATCTCACCCACTTTGTCTCTCTAATCTCCTGGGATGGACACGGCAAATGCTAAAACCCAGCTACACTTTCAAAGTGCAGTCATCTGTCGCTAGTTTCTCAGCCACCTTTGCACCTTGCTTCTACATCTGAGCTGATTGGTCTGTATTGTATAAGAACGGAACAGCACTTTCACCCCAAACAATGTAGAAACGTCAGTTCCTACATTGACTAGATCTGGGACATTTGCATTGGCATCTCCAGCCTAGGTCACCTTGGGAGGCAGGTTTCAGGATCTTTAGAAGTCCCCCCCCATCACTTGTTACTTACATTGATAATCTGGGGGGTCTTGGCTCTGCTGTCCATGGGCACAAGCTGATATAATAAGGGGCATTTTATTTGCCTTTGAGGATGGCACTGCAATGGAATTTGATGTGGGCGTCATTGTACCCACAACAATTGAGCTTTTCATTGCAGATTTTTCTTCATTATTTTCCTGACCTATTACGTAGTGCCAGTGTTCATAGGGACATCTTCCCTCGCTGGGCTCTCTCCAGGAAAATCTTAACATGATCCAGTGAGCTATTAGCAAGGCTGTTGGCAGAAACGTTTGTCTTCGTTCTCTTTGGTGATGGTGGTTGGGGGCAAGGAGATGGCTGAATAGGCACATCTGTTCACATTTCTAAAGCTGGTTCTCCAACCCATCTCTCTACCAGTAGAAGAGCTATGATGCCGGCATCCAGAACCATTGTTGCCAAGGGGCAAAGCAAGGAGTAGGCTAGATTAAGCTACTCATGGGATTAGGGGGATCAGGATGTTGACCTTATGTTGCATAAAAAAATACTTTTAGAAATGAGCCCATTATTATTAGGATGTGTTTTGTATGTTAAAGAAAATAAGGTTATCATGGAACAGGTGGCAGAGCAAGTCAGCAAAACCTGGCCCTGCTCGGCAGTACAGTATGTATCCACCCCACAATTGATAACACACATTTTGCTGGGAACAGATCTTTCCTTGACCTTCATTTTTTCCTCCCCTGTTGATTCCCGTCCCCCATCCCCAAATGGAGCCTTTTTCTTGCTAGTTTATGGTGAGAATCAAGTGCTTTCTGAATGACAAAGTCCACTTGTCAGCAATATTCTCTTAAATGTCTCTGTTCCCTCTCTCAAGCCTGCCTGACAATTGCTCTATTATCGGAGCTTTCTTATCCAATAGATTTTTTTTTTTTTACTCCCCTCCAGGGCTAATAAGGAGAGAGGTTGCCAGCCGCCACAGAGATGCAGAGGATTTCAACTCAGAGTTCGGCTGAGACTGAAACCCTTATATGGCAAACTCCGGGAAAGTGCTATTATGTTGTATGCTGGATACTGTCATTTGAGCACCATGAATGACTTTTTGAAGCACGGACCATTCATCAGTTTTGTAATGCACATTGTTAGTTCAAAGACCCTGCTGTCAAGTCATTTTTGCTCCCAGCGCCCCCGCTGAAACATCTGACCGCCATCTCTAGATATTTCACTAACTCTTTGCTGATCGTGTTGAAGGAAAAATATTTGCTACGTATTTTAATTCCTCCTTGTTATAATGTAAGAGACTCACCTGCCACTAAGAATGTTATGGTAAGAAAGAGGCACCCCCATTAGTTTGATGTTCAAGTACCTAGTAGCATTGACTCTCTTGTTGACCTGGGAAGAACAACTCAGGAGGATTAGGGTATCAGGAACCTACTTTACCTTAGTTGTCTTCTGGATGTTTTGGAGAAGTTCAGCTTAAAAGTTTTCTTGCTGCATTTCAGGTGTGGCCATGTAAAGGTTACGCTCATTAAGGTCATTCTACAGTACAGTATTTATTTACAATGCAAACGTCCTGCCACCTCGGAATAGGCCCTGTTCAAAGTGGTCACCACAGGTACTTTACTCTTGAAAAGTGAGTTCATGCCATCTGTGCTGTATCACACAGAGTTGCTTAGACTCGTCTTCATCCTCCGAGCAGCACTCGTTGGTCTTCTCTGAAGAAATAGTGCCAGCACATTAGAGTTTCTCTTGCCATTGGAGAATTCCTGCTGGGTCTCTAGATCCATGTGATGTGTAACTTACAGTGGAGAGAAGAATTGACTGGCCTAACTCTGTGTTAGAAGACAGGAACAACAATGGAGTGGGTGGGTGGAAGGAATCGAAGATGCTGTTTGCCACGATTGAGACGATGAAAAAGTCCCAAACCCAAACTTTTACAAACCTATATTTCCCCACGCCTGCAACCAAACAGCCATAATGGCCCCCGTCTCTCACTCAAAGCTGTATTCTCACAGAAACTTGTGGGGCTGCTGGTGAGTTTGTTAGGCCCAAACATCTTTCTTACGCTTTCTCTACTGTCAAAAGGAAAATGCTGGACCACTTTCAGGCATCACTTTGTGGTACCTTGTCTTGTGCCAAGAAAGCTCACAGGGCCATTGCTTAGAAAAGCACACAGGTTTATTGCATATCAATCTCATGTATAAATTCATTGTAGCATTGGAAAGATTACATTTGGTATACATTCCTATTCTACAGCATTAACCTCAAAATCAGCTTTCCTATTCATTATTTTAAAGGTCTTTCTCTACACAAATACATTTGCCTTTTATCACAAGCATCAAAATGAAATTTGTAAAATCGCTTTTTTTCATTATTTTCTACACTTCATATCTTTTATTTCATTATGCTCCCAACAAAGCGATTTCATAATTAATAACTGCCGCCTCTTTTTTTTTCTTCCTTGGCAGTTCAAGGCTTCTAGCCTTGGACGCAAAACCTAATCACATATACAATAAGTGCATCTACAGAATTTTTTTTCTTTTTGATAAAAATTTCACAAACAGACACAATAATGACTGCTAAACACAAGTCATGCACAGTTTACTTATAAACATAACAGAAGCAATATACAATCAAGAATGATATGGAACAAGCACCATCCTCTTTCTCAATGTTTTTTAAACATTATATGAAAACCAGACATTTACAATTGATTTTTTTTAAAAACAAAACACTATACAGTTCTAAAGGAAAAAAACAAACAAACCCTAAATCAAATCTGTTTTGTAACAATGGGAAAAGGAATGACATAGGATGCACAGATTTATGATTTTTGCAAGCATAATATATATATGTTTTAAATTACATCTTCTGCAGGCTGAAAATGACATCAGGGTAAAACGTCTCTTGCTTTTGAAGAGAGTGATGAGAACGTAAAATACATTGAGAAACATTTTCAGAATGACTTTGTTCACACGTGAATTGCACATTTGGAAATCAAAGCTGCCTTTTTTTTCCGTCTCTCTTTTTCGTTCTTTTCCAAAAGTGGTAATAAGAATCAATGACAGAATAAAGAAAAAAATATTGGAATAATGCAATAACATTTTAATCACAGTATCACTCAACACTACAGAGAAACAGTTTCATGGCTTTAAACACTACTGACCATCAACTAGGAGCAGAGCTTTTGCCCTCATGTTACCAACACAAATCTGAGCAGATTGTTTCACTCCCTGCTTGTTTTTAAACAGGCAGCAAAGTGCAGGTTCCTACACCATGATGCTTCCCTCCCACCCCCACCACACACACACACACACACACACACACACACACATACACAAAATACAGCACGTAAAAATTGAATGTAAGTCAGTAGATTGAAATAGGCTGGAGGGGTGAGAGGGGGCTTACAGTCCAGTGCTTTGATGCTTAGAGTCTAAACATGTTAATATGTCATTGTGCAAGTGCTTTTATAAATGCTTCGTATGAAATGAAAAAAAAAAGAAGAAGCCATTTTCAATAACTATTGAATTTCTAAGTGCTGATTTTGGGGAAATCAAGAGGCTCCGCTAATTGTTCTGAGCAAGACAGAAAATCGTAACTTTGTTTTTTGTCCCGGAATGCAGTGTAGCGTTTCAGCTCATGTTTTGCTCTCAACCCTTTTGGCTTGGTTTGCTGCTAGCATGCTGCTGTGCCTGCTGGGTGCTGAGCGTCCAGTGATGTAATGGCATGGCGGACCCAGCTGGTATGTTCAGCAACACAGTAGATGCATTCTGTAAGGAGGCACTAGGGTGACCAGATGTCCCGATTTTATAGGGGCAGTCCTGATTTTGGGGTCTTTGTTATATAGGCTCCTATTACCCCCCAGCCTCTGTTCCAATTTTTCACATTTGCTGTCTGGTCATCCTAGGAGGCTCAGCAGCCCAGCAAGTGTCTTCAACAGGAATATGCATTGTGTGTCTATCAGCAAATCTGGTGCATTCTACCTGGACCTACCTGGATCTTCCAAAAACAAAACAAGTGCCTTCTACCTGGAAGGACCTGGCACATTCAGTAGCACAGCGGCAGCATTGCACCTGGAACACTCTGTGCCTGCCAAGTGATTCACAGCATTATTTTCAATGCTGGTATCTGAGTGAGCAACAGAAAGGAGTAGCAAGAACTTTTTTTTTCTTTTATAATTAGCTCATATATAAAATTTCTAAATGTAAAGTAGCAATCAGTAGAAGGAAGGGTTCCTCTGTCTTCTAGTTTTATTTCAGCAGTACTGAACAGTTTGGCATAGCCAGAGGCTGCTAATCGCCTCCTTGGACCATCTAGTGATATGAACAACACCACAGCAGGTTCCATTCCTCACCCCCTCCCCTCCCATTATGGCAATATGGCTACCTGCTGCCGACATGAAAACAAGTAAAATAAATAGCCCCCATCCAACAAAGTTCTTAGTTATAATCACCTCTGGGATGGTACCCTTGATTTCAAACAATTACCAGGCCTTATGGAAATCACTTCACTCTAACTCCACCCCTTGATGTACCACATCAACTGCATTGGTTCCTGAGCATCATATGTTAGTGGTGTGGGCACATGAGCGACATAGCTCCAGCAGAGGCCCCCAGATCATTCCCCTGGCTAGTTCTAAAGAGAGTCTCAGTTCTGATTGTGGGATCTTTCTTGCCTCTATTTATTCTTGACATAAGCAAGTCTCAGGAAACATCCTTCAAAATAAGCGATATTTTTTTTTGTTAAAGCCCCAAAAACATTAGCTACAAATCGCAACATTCTGAGTGCAATTAAAGAAGGGACTAAGGGATAAACATACATTTGATTAGGCATTACATTGGCTTTCTTGCTTGGAAAAAAAAATCTTTAAATGTGTAGCCAGTGCTGATTTAGAGCAGTCTGGATACTTAAGAGACCACCTAGAAGAAAAGGAAGGAAACAAAGTGTGATCTTTTTTGTTTTTTCAGTAACAGGAAAGAGAAAAAAAATCATTTTATGATTAATTTTTTTTCATTTTCTTAATATAGGGCTAGACAGTGTCACCCTTCCTCGTGGTTGTGGGTACCGTATCCTCAATGAGCCCTGTTCAAAAGAGTGAGCTACTCTTTTGGGACATGACCTGGTCCCTTGAAGATAAACCGATATTGCTCATTGTCAGGAAAAATTAAGAGCTTTTAACACATTGTTCTTTTGAAGAAACAATGCAACAAATAATGGGGCAGTGTCCACAGATTGGAGGGAAGAAAAAAACGCCTTTATAACATTTCTGTTCCTAAGCTCTTTGCCTCTAGTTTGGAGATGAGGTCACCATGGCAAGTTAGGCCCACCCATGGAGAAGCAAAGCTGCCCCCCTCTTCAAAAACCCAGGCCAACTACTTACCCCGACCCAGAAAGAGACATTAGCACGTGCTTAACTTTAAGCATGTAGTAGTCCCATTGACTTCAAAGCACAGGCTTACCTGTTTTAACTGAATAGGGACAGAGGTGCTCCTATACTTGAGGTTAAGAATGTGCTTAAGTGCTTCCTGTGGGGAGTAGTGTGTGGTAAGCACTATCATTGATAGTGTTGATAGGTGTGGTCCTCTGAACCTTAATCCTGCAAACACATACATAGTCCCATTGATTTCCTTTAGAAATGCACATGGTTGCAGGATGGAACTTCTCGCTATGTACTATACCAGTTTATTTTTAGAAGAGCCACCTTTTAGTCCTGGTAATTATACCAGTTACTTTTGTAAATGGCTACAAATGCCAACTGAAATCCGTGTCATCCTGCAGCTAGCTCTCTGCACTGCTACATTTGTATTTCAGGTATTTACAAGGAATAGATTGCTTATAGTTAACAACAATTATACTGATGGGATTTTGTTTCCTTTCCTTTATAAAAATAAGCACTGATTTCCCTGCTCCCTCCCCACCCCCAATATGGCACATTTGCATTGCATCCCATTCTGGCTATAATATGGAGTTTCACAGTTGTTTTTATTGACAGTTTTTGTTGCTTTATTTCTCTCTCTCTCTTTAGTTTGTTTCTTTTGTTTTTTATTAAGGGCATGCTTGAAGAGTTTTTTGTTTTGTTTTTGTTTTCTTGTTGTGATATTTTTTCCAAACAATAAAAGAAATAAATAGAACACATCCTATATGCAAATGTAATTGAAACTCAAATTTAACAAAACATGATTGTCGGGAAAATCGGCAGCAAGAATAGCAGGATTATTTAGGGTCATTTGGCACATAAAAAAATCTACTCCCTGGTTATCAATCATACAACATACAACCTTAATTACACAATTTTGGTCCTTCACTAGATACTTATATTAACATTATTTCTTCACAATAATGATATCCAATGCAAAAAATACTGTTAAGGAAGAAATAAAATAAGAAAAGAATTAGAAAAAAATTACAAGTTATATACAGATTAAGGTAAATTCCATTAGGAAAAAAGAACAATTATTTTATTATTTTAAATTGGCCCCTATGGGAATAATTTAAAGCCCAAGTGAATGGCAAGTACTGTAATGTTAGCATAGACAGACGTGCCAGGGAAAGGAATGTTCCATCTGACTCTTAGAGACTGGTTTCTTTTGACATTGTCAGTTCTTGGGCTACACCTAGTCAAGAGCTTTGTGCAAACATTTGAAACTGGGGGGGGGAGGGTATAGATCACTTTGGATTCAGAGCCTTCGGCACATAAACATGGTGACTTGGAGAAACTAGCATGGGGGATGTCATCTTTCTCTGGGTGAACTATGGAGAATTATTTGATGCTGTTAATTATCCTTTCATTCCCTCTACCCCAGTGGCAAACAGAAGTGCAGTCCCATAGGCCATCTGACCTTCTCTGAAATATGAGGTGTGGCCCATCAGGACTGCAAATCCCAGCATGCAATGCTCCACATAATCTGAGCAATTGCTTCCAGAGGGAGCATTGCATGCTGGAACCTCCTCTGCTTCCATGATCAGCATCTTCATATTCAACAGCAGAGCAGCTGCAGTCTGTTCCCACACATATAAACTAGGGGCCCAATCTCGCAAAGATTTACTAGCAGATGTGTATGTGTTTACTACTGTGAGAAGTTTCTCTGAAGTCAGCTATTGACCCAATTCTGCAAACACTGACTTCTAGGTGTAGCACTTACTACAAGTAGTACGCCCAGCTTTAAGTGTTTGGAACCTGATCCAAAGTCCACTGAAGTCAGTGGAAAAAACTCCTGCTAACTTAGAGTCAGGCTTGTACAGAATTTGGTCCTTAGAGCAGCTGGAGGCTCCTAGGTGAGTTGCTGATGCAGCACTCAGATGGGCAAGTTTGCGGCACCCCTGGTTCAACTTAAAGTCACTTGGTGGCAGGCACCTGTCTTACCTTCAGGCAACCCTGATTCTGTAACTATCTAGGCATTTCCCAACACACACATTACAAACATTGTCAGAGTAGCCAATGTTATTCTTTGTAATATTTCTAACCCCTTTCAGAATGATGTTCAGGTTAAGCTTTACCTATAAAAATCACAGCAGAACACCAGGTTGTTATTACAATGTAGAAATAGCACAAACTAATGTCACAGGATTTCTGGAGGCTGCTTTATGTCAGCAAAAGAGCTGAGACTTCAAAGCAATTTAAAATCATCCGTAAAAAATTGCAAGTAATTTTAGATTCAGAGAGAAAACACATTTCCTTAGCCACACGCTTGAGGAGCTGAGCTGCACTCAAAGGTTATTAAAAACAAGGATTTCTTTTTTAGCCATATTATCAAAATGATGGGGGAAATGACAGCAGAATACTTGGCATAAGCAACCACCAGCAAACCAACACAAGGGTACAGGGCAGAGGTTTCTCCCCCAGCATTGAAGAGACAGCATTTGAAAGACCCGCTGGGAGAGAAACTACACAGGAGCTTTCTCGGGTCGAGTTTACGGGGCATTGTCTGTGTATCTTGTGCATGTACGAGCAGCCCCAGCAACACTCCTTCTGCACCAATGATTTGTGCTCTCGGCAGAAGCTAGTCCTGTTTGGACATTGTATGACTCACAACAACACTTGGCTGTGTAAAGAGAGGTGCTGTTGTGGGGGAGGGGGTGCAGAATTTCACGCTCTTTCAAAGAGCTAAGTTAAGTAAAATGGGTCAAATTCACCCTTCCTTGGCATAACTCTGGTGACTATCAGAATTATACCAGGGATGGATCAGTTCTAGATCTCTCCCTCAGCCCATTTTATGACTGCTCTTCGGCTGAAGTGAATGTGGTGTGCCAGGGGTCGAATGACTTCAAGTTTTAGTTTATGAGCAGAAACCAGCTGGCTCAGTTATATTGTCTTGTAACTGTAAAGGGGCCAGTATTTGATTGCACCATTGCAATTCACTTATGGTTTACACTATTCTTAGAGATGGTGGAATCCTAGGGCTGCTTCAGGGCTATCCAGTTTGGAGAGTTACAAATTCGGGAACTGCGGTCACATGACAGGTTTATTCTCCCAGTCAAAAGCCCAGACGACTCCCTGAGGCCCTCTGATCCATCTTCTGCGTGCTAGAATTTCTGATAGGGCAGCCACAGCACCACCACCTCCTCACTCGGACTCTGACCCAGTGCCTTCTCGACTCGTCAGAGATGGTTGATGGGATTAAAGGTCCCCGACTCTGAGGCTGCTCCTGCCATGTTCAACCAAGCATCCAGAGAATTCTGGGAAGAAGTGTGAAGGGGAGCGTTCTCAGAAAGGGACAGCATCATTGCATAAGCCTAAAGAAGGGGAAGAAGCAGAGGAAGGGGAATGGGTGAATACACACTCCTGGGTCCTGGAATAATCCACATGAAGTAACTATTTACATAGCATGAACTCAGGACAGTCAGTGTCAGTCACTTTGGTGCAGGCTGGGAATTCTGCTGGCCAATCAATACTTATATTCACACTAGGGTGACTAGATGTCCTGATGGTATAGGGACAGTCCCAATTTTTGGGACTTTTTCTTATATAGGCTCCGATTACCCCGCACCCCATCCCAATTTTTCACACTTGCTGTCTGGCCACCCTAGTTCACACATGATGAAAACACTTGGACCTTGCCACAGAGTTTTATCAGACAGCAGTGGGGTTAGAAGGGCATCTTAATCAACCCCCTTCACTTTCTTCTTTGCACCATGCACTTCATGACAAATGCTTACACTTGCATCTAGCCATTATTCTTCCTACCAAACATATCCAGGGATTTCTTTTTTCACATAATTTTCAAAAGTGCATATGGAACAGTGCGCGTTGCTGACTGAGTCGTGCCAATAAACCTGGGCATGATAATTTTGCGACACACCTGGGGAAGACAGGAGCTCACACCTGTGCTTAGCTACTATTGCAATACAAATTCAATAAATAATAGTAATAAAACTGCCCCCAAGCTCCAAATACAAGTTTCCCCTCCCCCAAAGGAAGCTCAAATTCAGGTCCAGTTCTCAATTTGAGCCTTTTATCTCATGCTCGTCTGTATGTGCTGTAGCACATTCTGCTTTATGGGTGTTTGCATGGATGTGTGCATTTCAATACTACAGTGACAGGGAGCCAACATTGATAGAAAGGTAAGATTTCTGTGCTGGTCTGAACAGATAAATATTATTTTCCCACCATATTGCCTGCACGTAATACATGCAGAGCAGAGAATTTTATATTGTCCAATATTGACAATAGGTAACATGTCTTAGATCTCACTTACTACAAAATTACTTCCAAAAACAGTCATGTGCCAGATCTAACATTGCAGTCAAGAAAAATCAAGTTGTGCCTAACTAGTTAGTACACTCAGCGTATTAGTAAAAGGACACAGACAGAGGCATGCAAGTGGCTTGTGTTGAAAGTATTAACGAGCTCTTTTTTCACAGTGCTATCTCCACAGCCAAAATACTCCCTTAAGTGCAGTCAAATCGGTACAAAATACCCACACTTCCAATAGGCAACCCCCACCTCAACTTCCTGGCCCCAATCTTAAGCAGACACCCTAAAGTAGCCTTAGGGTTTCCAGCACAATCCCCTTTGACCTTTAATTAAAGACCCACCTCTATTAAGCAACTGCATTTAGTTGCACTTTTGGGAAGTCTTTAAAATAATCTGTATTATATTCCTGTTGCTTAGAGGACAGGACGACTCCAAATACAGTAGCTGGTCTCATCCCCAATAAAATGTGATGTAAATATACTCAAACCCACACTAATATTCTTAAAAGAAGCATTTGAACTATGTGGCCTCTTTTAAGCAGATAAGAAGAGAATGGTGAATGGCTAAAAGTTTGCAGGTTTTGGGAAGACTTTCTCTGAAGCTCGTCTCAATGTATACTGGGCTGGACATCTCACAGAACGGCTCCCTCATGAGATCTGTTGCTGCTTTATTTGGACCAGGTTGCAAACTTCATGAGAACGGAGCTTCTCAGGGCATTTCTGCTTATGGCAAAACCAGTGAGCATGGAGCCATGCGAATTAAAAAAAAAAAAGTTTTCCAAGTTCTTTCAAACTTCAGGATTTTGTTTCGATTTGTGGAAGAAGGCCTGGATCAGCTTTTACTGTGCCTGAACTGGTATGTCTATTGATAAGAAGGGGGGATTTTATTTTAAAGGTGCAGTGGTGTTAGGTTTAAAGCTTAATGCACAAAACAATGGCATTTTCTAAATTTGCTTAAGATGATGCAGTTCTCTAAGCAAGTCTAGAAACTATCATTCTGAATCAGATTTTATGTTTTTATTATTAAATCCTGTTATATTTCGCTGCTGTTTCAAAGGGCCAGACGCTCAACCTGTGTAAATTGTCATTATTCCAGTGAAACCAATATATTCCAATATATACCAGCTGAGGATTTGGCCCACAGTTTGTAACTGTTGCCTTATCATATTTCTATAGACGGATATAGATAAATGAACCTACTTCGCTAGATAGCCATAAACCTGCACTCACTCCACAAGGTTATAATGGTACATGAAACTGATGATACAAAACTTGAGTTAACAATTCCCTCCCAACTCCTGGACTGCAACATGGTAGCAAACAGATGTGATTTGCAAGTTAGTCTTCACCATCAAAATTCCAATTCAGCAGGGACAGAGCACAGACCTGGCTAAAGGAACCCACCTGTTTGATAATCCCATGCTAAATGCTGGAGGTAAGCTCGGTAAAATGTTCTGTCATATACCTACCTGGTTTTTAGCCTGCCTGTACAGAGTCTGTTTTATTGTCTCAGAGTCTAAGGTGGAATTAAACACATCTTTAACTTCAAATGCTTCCTCGGCTGCTTTGCGGAGATCCAGCCCCTTCCCAAAATTCGGCATCTGCTCCAAATCTAACAAGCCGGCTTCGTCCTCCTCAATACACCTGTACCAATGACCAGGGGAAGGGGTTGACCTGTTGTTAGCTCATCTCACCGTTTACAGTCTAACCAATGTGTGTGTTGCTAACTCCGTGCCTGCATGCACATACCATGGGGTTCTCACAAGCCACATGCATGAAGAGACAGACAGGTGGACAAAAAAACAAACATGATGCAAGGAGCAAAGATAAAGTGGAATGCATGGTTATGCACGTACATCTCAAGCATTAGTGCTACCGTATGTTCTGTGGTTCGGTGTGGTTACCATTTTCATTTTGGTTTCCTATTCAGAGATGCCTGATTATCCTGAAAGTTGGGAGAATAGAGCCACTAAACAGAGCCACTGCACCATATTCCCCAGGAGTTACAATAGACTTAATTGGAAAACCCTGACACACTGAAAAAGCCCTTTGACTATAAGAATACTTTGCATGACATGGCACTTTGCATCCATAGATATCAGAGCATCCTTAGTGGACAGAAACCTGTGGCACAAGAGAGACTAAGATCTACGATTTCAATAGTGGACTTTGCTGTTGAGGGCCTGATGTTTTGGACCAACTTTAGATAGCATCAGCCTGATTTTCCCAAACACTAACAACCCCAGTGGAAGTTGCAGGTTGCTCCTCCCCACTGAAAATACTAAGAGTCAAACATAAACTTTTCCTGAACATTTAAGCTTAAAGTGACGTAAATGCTAGAGCGCAAAGTGAGTCAATGACAGAGTGACATAGAGAAGTCTGGTTTCCTGCCCTTTCTACTGGACCACACTTTGGATGAACTTTGGCAGCTCATGCCAGCTCCGGGATGTAATGCAACAGATTCTGTGAAAGGCGAGGGGGTAAGATAGCTAACGGAAGGAGTGAATTCCATTTCCCACCATTGTTTACATCTTTACAGTCAAACACTGCTATAGTTTATTGTGCTTTCTAATGTAGTTATCCTAGGGTACTTTCACGCTAATGCTCTACCTCATACTGTAAACTACATATGCAGCAGACAGTTGCTTATCTTGGTTTACGTCGCTTTACACTGGCATGCTTTGTATTGTCAACGTGGGTGAGCACCTGAGTGAAACTGAATTCCAATTAAATATTTCAAATGTGTCCTTTTTGTACCTGCAAATGTCTTCCTGGTGGGGTTTAGGAACCAGGGTGCACAGCACAAATGGGCACAGAAAGCAAACAAAGGCCTGGGGACATATCCACTCTGCCCACACAAAGGCCAGCTGCACCATCTCATCTGAAATTACCACAGGGCCTTACCTCCTGAGACAAGAGGATGCTGCCATTTTGCTGCATATAAAAGGGGCGGGGTAGTGGAAAATGACCAGTATCTAGACTTCCTTGCACCAGCTCTCTTTTCACTGGCTAGGATTTTGAAAATTGAAACATTGCCATTGTGTCAGGTAGGAGAGTTCATGATACCTTGAGGAGGCTGGCTTTTTCATGTGCTGTTTACCTTTCCCGGTGTACAGTTTTCAGGCCTTGTGTATCTGTCGTCTTATAGTTTTGCATTTCAGTTTGTTTATTTGTGCTCCCCACCATGGTGAAAATGAAGTTCCTATGGCAAACTGGAGGTATGATTCATGGCTTGAAAAATAAAGTGATACCACCCATGCTAATGACTCAGGGTGAGAAATCCAACCCCATTCTGCTTCCCAGAGAAAATGGCCCCACCCACCTTCGGGTATGGTCAAAGCTCATGGTGAGGGATGTGGGCTCTTCATCCTCCTCATCCTCAAACGTTCCTCGGGCCTCCGTCGTGGGTGATATTGTTTCATCCTGTGATTTTCCTGTCAGGCTGTCGTCATCTTCCTCCTCCAATTCTTCCTCCTCCTCATCCACATCTTCTGTTTTCTCATTTGCTAACCCATGACATTGGGAGTTGCTATCAATGTCTTGGATTTCTGGCCTGGAATGTTTGAGCACCAGGGGAAGAAACCAAGATGTCAGTTGAGAACAGCAATGCATTGCCGCTTTGGTGCAAGATTCAGGCATTTAACAGTTTATTTGTTAATTATGGTTCAGAATGGCTAGGGACAGAAAATACCTATTAGATGATCTAATCCATGCTTCCTCACCCATGCAAGACTGTTCTCTGCAGTGTCTAAGAGCTAATGGAGTGAGTCAAATATATTCCATTCTTAAAACTAGTTTTTTTTCCAGTCTGGTTTAAGTATCCTTCACCCTTTGGACTGTAACTTCTATGGACCAAAGACCATGTTTTTCTCTGTACTTATAGTATCAAAATACTAGCAACAAAGCTCCACATTGGGATAGGTTTCATTTCAAACTTTCCCTAACGGCCATCTTCTTTTGTCCCATTGCCTTTGTTATACCCATATGGACATGAGAGTAAGTAAGCTGCCAGCAAAAGAAAACAAACCAGAATAAGAGGGCAAGATCCCATTTGGTAACAATGTGTAGTTGGAAGAACTTGAGATGCTGCTCGATGGAACGATGGAAGTTTAACTTTAACTTCTTCACCCAGAAAGTTTCCCCAACCAAATGACTATTAAAATCAGGAGCATCATTGTCCTGTTGCTTTTTACATGGAGGTCCCATGCAAAAAAATTTGGCTTTTTTTTAAAACCAGAATTTTTTTAAAAAAGCTTTCCGTCTTGGTATCAGCATTGAATGATTATTTGTAAAAACAACAGAGCAGCAGGAACGTAATTACAACTGGCCCTGGAACGGAGTGACATTTGTACAACACAGAATGTCCTTTTTAGTTCCCCTGTAGATTAAATATCACTTAGTCAAAATACGGTTTAAAAAATTAAGGGGAAACTCAGATGTTTTGCAAGCCCTGGATCTTGTCACTTAGTCTAAACACATCATCAGTATGTTTGTTTTAAAGAATTTTGATCGATTTTCTTTACGGTACAGGCCCAAATTTGATTCTCCCTCTGGATCAATTATACCAGTTTGCGGAGGATTTCTCCTCTTGTCTATTTTTTTGTCTACATCAGGCAAGGTAGAAAGATTCCTAATTTCCCTCAGGAAATACAGCAAACCTCCCTCCCCCCCCCTGTTTTATTTCCATGTGTGCAATCTAAACAAAAACTCTGGTGAGAAGTCTGTATCTGAGATGGGGTTACTTTTTCTTGCTTTCAGGGCTGAAATGAAGGCAACGGAGTAGGTACGGAAATGGAAAACGTGTCTAAATTTCACATTTTTACGAGCATTCTGGGTGAAGTGAAGTGTTGCATTCCACATGTAAAGTTCTAAAAAACTCTTGCTACTCTAGCACTGGCAATGAACATGAGGCTGGCCTGCTGGTAAGTTCAGCGCTGAATGCAGTGTAATCATCTGGAATCAGCACAATTTGTTCTTTGTTTATGAATGCAACTGCATATCCAGGGCTGGGTTCATGAGTGATGGAGTAAATGAAGGGATCCATGGGAATAGAGTTGGGCAAAACATTTTGGACCAAATTTTTTTTCCCCAGGAAAAAAAACATTTGGCAACATCTGAACATTTTCCAAATTCTGGTCAGTTTCACCTAATTGTTGATTTGGGGACTTTCCTCCTCCCACCAAAAAACGAAAAAATAATCTGAAAAAAACACAGATTATTGACTGGACATTTTTTCTAATGAAACATTTCACTTTTTTTTGGTTTGAAACAACTTTGTTCAAAAATGTCTTAATTTTACTTTAAATAGAAAAAGTGTTAAAGAATAGCAGAATGAAGAACTGAAATGAAATGTTTCTTTCAACCCAAAGCGTTTATTTTTTTATTTTTCAATTTTCCAAATTTCTAAAAATTTCATTTTCTGTCCTATCTGAAACAACTTTTCCCCACTTTTTGAAATTGCCATTATATTGAAAATGATGTTACTCGTCCAGCTCTCTTGGGAAGGGGGACCCAATGCAGCAAGTGACTTTTGGTGGGAAGAGGATGAAGGGGGAAGTCAAAGGGCCAAATTAAGACTTGCCGTGAGCCAGTGCAGTTCCACAGGTCAGCAATAATTGATATTTTTAGGTAGGGGAGAATGAGGTTTTCACATGTTGTTGGTATTGGGGCTAACACTGCAGAATACAATTAGCTCCCACAAAGCTGCATTCACTCCAAATTTGCCTCCACTAGTTGTTCTGATGAACTGTGGCCATTTCCCCAGGCTTGAGTGGTTTCACATTCAAGGTACATTAGGGTATGTCCGGGGCACCAACTCTCAGGTCCTGGGGTCTCATGGAGCTAAAAATAGCAGTGCAGACATTCCTGCTTGGATGGGAGCTTAGGCTCTGAGACTTGGTGCCATGGGTTTTCCTGTGCAGCGTTGAAACCCCTGACACTCGGAGCTGGGTGCTGAAAGGAATTAATGATATATGGTGACCAGGCCTTTGGAGTAGAAATGCACCAAGTGCACCTGCAGAACCCTCCCAAGAACAATACTGATCCCAGAGACAAACAAGAAACTAAACGGCGCTGTAGAATGAAAGTCAAAGACCACCAGACTCTGAAACCCAGGCTGAGTTTTGAAAAGTGAACCTCTTGACTCATGATGAGTATCTGATTCTTCCTCAGTAGTGCCCTTCCCCACTGAATTCTGTGCGCATGGGAGGGTCCCCTTACACTCGCTCCCAAAGACAGCACTTCTGTTCCTCACACACTGCACACCAGTGTTAGCTGTACCACTCATTCTGTGACAGGAACGTTGCCTCCTCAGAGACTTATACTCCTTATACAGAGCTTTCCAACTCTTTTCTGCAAACTTGATGATCACCTGTTCTGTTCATTCCCTCCGAAGCACCTGGCATTGGTCACTGTTGGAAGACAGGCTACAGGCCTTGATGGACCTTTGGTCTGATCCTGTACGGCCATTCTTATGTAACTTCTGCCACATACAGAAAATAATTGGGATGCTCTGTATAAGGAGTCTAAGTTGAGTGTCTTGCTGGATTCTCATTATTACTCTGATTTCGTCAGACTATTTAAAATCAAACCCTGAACATGGAGATGGCTGGCCAGTCTTTGAACAGTCCTGTAAGAAGTGTCCATTAGTGTGGCTTCGTTTATTTACCTTTTATCTGTTAAAGTTGATGCTTGATTCATCTCGCTATTTGCAATAAAATTTCTGATTTCAGAGAAATATGAGTCCTCTTTCTCATCTAAAAGTGCATGGTTGTCTGGCTCCGAGTTTGGGGAGGAGGCACTGGTCCCAAGGTGGTTAGTAATGACTCCAGAGTGCTGGCTCACTGCACAGGGGACAAGGGACAGGAGAAAGAATCAGGTAGTGCCAACACTGCTCTCAAGAGAAAACAAGGAGGAAAATTATTTACAGCATGGTAAGAATTTACATGGAAAGAAAGTTTCAGGAAACAAAAATCTTGCCAGAAAAAGGTGATATCTTCCATGTGCATGGAGAGACATAATTACTATCTGTACAGGGATGGGAAATGTTAGTAAGTACTGTTATCTATCTAGCCTAGGTTCTTATCTGCAGTATCTGAGCCCCTCAAAAGCTTGAATTAATTTATCTTCACATAGCACATTGCAGGTCCCCATTTGATATATGCAGCAACGGAGGCATGGAGAAATGAAGGGCCAGAATTTTAAAAGTATCTAGGCACCTAAAGGTGCAGATAGGCACCGAATGAGATTTTCAAACATGCCCAGGGCACTTTGGAAAATTCTTAAGGGGCTTCAATACCTTTAATAAGTGACTTTCCCAAGGTTACCCAAGGAGGCTGGGACAGAGCAGGAAACTGAATCCATGTCTCCTAAGTCCCAACCCTAAGCACTGCACCACACATCCTCTCTGTTACTATGGAGTTAGCAGGTCTAAATAATACGTCAAGTTTGTACTGTCTCATACACATTTCAGCATTACTGGTATTTACAGCATAAAAACATGGGAGAGGAAGAATCCATTATAAACGTCTGTTTCTATTAGTTTATAGCTTTTTCAAGAATTTTTTTCTCGGTCGAAAGTTCACATGCTGGGTTTTAATATACAGGTTCCTTCTCTCTCTTTGGGGGGGAGGGGGTTGATTTGTTAGATTTTTGCTTATGTGAAAAACAACTGATCTGCTTCCATTATGTGAGTATCTAAAAATATATTATTTCAGCTTTAAAAAAGTGTGTGTGTGTGTGAGAGAGAGAGAGAGAGAGAGAGAAATGCATTGCTTTGTAAATTTAGAAATACAACATCTAAAATAAATATTTTTCCTTTGCTGCCCAGTAATATTCATGTACAAGAATGGATATTTGCATGAAGATTCTCACATGTGACCCAGGGTGATTTAAATTAGGGATTTCTCCTAACAGAATTACATAACAGTGCTGATCCCCTACCTGGCACATTCTCATGTTCGTGCTTCTTAAGGTGTCGGTCCAAGTTGGTCTGCTGCCCAAAGCATCGGTTACACAGGTGACATTTGAATGGCTTCTCCTTGTTATGGATGTTTCGAACATGCCGCTGGAGGTTAGAGGAAATGCTGAATGACCTGTCACAGTATTTACACCTGAAAAATAGAAGCAAATGCCAATGAGTGCAACCGAGGGGGTGAAAAAAACCTACCATCAAACATTGCTCTATAAATCTTTACTTGACTGAGGACCGGAAAGCATGGGGCATTAATCATCTCAGACAATTCTGATATTATTATTATTCAAGATGCAGAAAGAAGGGGTTAGGATTAATTAAGAGGTTAGCCAGTCCAAAAAAATAGTAACTTGAAAGTAAATAGTTACTGTTCCATATATAAATGTACCAACACGAAAGGATAATTGATGTCTATCAGGTTTCTTATTTTGTAAAGAAAGAAGAAGGGGGAGAAGGAGATAGAAAGGAAGAGAAAGAAAAGGCCTTTATCTGAGATTCACAAGTGACAGAGTCATTTGGAGATAAAATAGACACTAGTGATTTTTTGTAGAATTTCTAAAGGGTGGAAGGAACAAGGAGGCGCTCAAACTGTAGGCCTATTAGGGTATAATTAATAATAATTAATTAATATTTATATTGTGGTAGTACCCAGCATCTGCAAAATAATCTCCAGTCATAGAGGAAAATGCACTCCCTGCCCGGAGGAGTAGGAGCAATCTAAAAATAAAACCTTGATTTATTTAGCAAATGCTCATGCGGACCAGAAAAGGCATTTGTAAAGGTGGGGGAAAGCTACCTATTGGTGGGAAGTTAGTGAATGTAAGGAGCCATGGAAGAGAGGTGAGTGGGAAAGATTCTCCCTTTCAAATACGTCTCTGCAGAAACCACAGTTGATGTGTCACAGATCATTTCCAAACTATGTCCCCCCCCCACCCCCGCCCACACTTTATATTCAGTGTCTTTGGAACAAAATGGGAGTATACAGGCCTTTGCAAATGCAATGGTGCCTTTTGAGCCCAGACCCTCTGCACTCACTTGTACAGAGGAAAAGGAATGTACCTAATTTACTGAAGAGGGCAGCTTTGAGCCACAAGGAAGGGTTTCAATATTGAAGATTTCAAACATTAAGTCATTTCTATATCTCAGTAAATTAATACTCATCAAGCCTCCTTTCTCAATCCGCAACAACAGTAAAATTCTCTCTCCTCTGTGGACTTTTGCAAATTGTTTAAACTTTTTGGACCAATTTCTACACTTACACCAGCATAAATCCTGAGTAACTATACTTACTTTAAAAGGAGCTTCTCTGGATACACATGGGAATAACCAAGAGCAAAATCTGGCCCATTAACCTCAGCTACTGCAGAACACAACATAAACCCCGCTCTTAGACAAATCTTGTTAATTTTATGAATGTTCCTAGGCCCATTTACATCAGTGAGAATCCTTGGATGTCAGGAAGGCAATCAGGATTGGACTCTGTTGAACCATTTAGCTCTGAAACTAGATTCAGCCCATCAGTAAGACATACTGTTCTTTTTTTTAAAAAACCAAAAAAAATTCAAATGAGGGAGAGGCGGAAGTGTCAAAAATCTATGTTATTGTGCACACACACAGTGTGACTGCGACTTGGTCTCTCAAATATATTCATATTATTGATGGAAGTAAAAGATTAGATAGGTAGATAGATAGATAGATTAGATAGAAAAATCTCCCCCCAAATATCTATAGATTCCGCATCCACCTCTGTGTTCTGGATTCCACATCCAGTCAGCGTCTTGTGCATGGGAAACTCCTTGATAAAAACCCATACAACCTATTCTTCATCCTCCCCTCAAATCCCTCCTGAGGACTCCCCTTTCCCATGCCACCACACCACCCTTCTGCTCAACGTGACTAGACTGGTGAGGACTCCTGCCCTGGCCTTCCTTTTCCTACTCCCTTACTCTTACTGACACTACCATTTCTACCACTCCTCACCCTACCTTTACCCCCAGTTCAAAAATTAAACCCCAGCCCAAACGTGTAATTCCCCAAGTGGTGCCAATTTTTTGTATGTTATAGCCCAATCACTTCTGTCTGCGTTGTGTCTTTTAGAGTGTATGCCATTAGGGGTAGTGACTGCCTCTTCTGTGTGTGTGTACGGTGCCTGACACAATAGGACTTCAGTCCACACTGGGGCCTCTGACTGCTACCATAATATAATGGTTTACTGCTGCTGCTACTATTGTAGGTCTACTTGCCACGTCCGGCTCACATTACTCACATGAGCAGTTCCAGGGACTTCAAAGGGAGTATGCATGAGTAAGGCAAGAAGGATTTGGCCCGATGTTTGTCAGTTTATTTAGATGTTCAGGAAGCCTTTGAAAAGTTTCGCTTGACAGGCCCTTACTTTAACTATGAGCTATGGGGATCCAGGGTAGGATATGGAGAATGGATAAAGAGCTTGTTAAAAAAACAGAAAACAGAGGGACATGTGAAGGGAGGTATTTCTAATGTCTGAGAGTGCAGGGACGAGGGAGACGTACTGTATTAAATGTGGTCCCAGAGGGGTCAGAACTTGGATCTCTGCTGGTTTTAATCTAAATAAATTACCTCCACAGAACAACTTTAAATTTAGGGAAGGTAAATGCAGAGGCTGAAGGAAAGTAGAACACAGAAGGAGTTGCATTTGGTTTGTAAACTCACTGACAAATTGCCAGTGAAATTTATTGCTGAACAATTTAAAATAATACACCAGCAGGCTCAAAAATAATAAGCAGGAACAAATGATGGATAGCCATGAGCCAGAGCTGGGGAACTCGGAGAAAGATCTCGGAGAAATAGTGGACAACCCTTAAGACCTCTAGGAATATGGAGACATGGTTTAAAAAGCCAATTGGAGAGAAAAAGGCAGTTAGAATACCAATGTACAACGGAGCCAGTCACCACAGAACTAAGTTACACCGATTAAATCACAACTAGAATATTATGGTGCCTTGTTCTTACTACACTAGAAGTAATATGATTCCACTTGTAAAACTTTACATGTATTTGAAGACTCAATAACATGAGCTGTAAAGACAGGAAAAGCCCTTAAACATATGGGTCCATATTCCTTCCCTATGTAACTTCCTAGTCTTGAGTGGCATTTCACCAGGGATGCATTTAGCCCAGGATCTTTAACAGAAAACAAGAAAGAAGAGATTTTTATTGAACTATGTGCAATCTTAAATGATGTGGTAAATGTCAGCTGTAGTTGTTAGTTTTAACTTAGTGCAGACAACAGGACACGGGGGCCTAAAAGGAAATTAAAGAAAAACAAATTCAAAACAGACGTCAGGAAGCACATCTTTATAGAAAGAATCACAGATCTAGGGAACAGCGTCACAGGCAAGGTTGCTAAAGCTCCAGGATTGGGTGTAATTCAAGAATCAATCAGATGGCATCCTGGAGGGAATGGACTTTTGAAAGAGGGAATAAGCCTCGTTGAACCAAATGGCCTTTGCTTGTTCTTGATTTGGGCTTTATGTAGTTTCAAAGCAGGAGGGGGAAAGCCCCCCACAAAAACCACTTGTATTCTTGTGTTTTAAACAGTAAGAGGATCATTAAAAAAAACCCTGCTTCTCCAAGGAGAAGGATGACAGAGCCCTGGTTTTTTACTACCTGAGTTGCCAGAGAAATTTGACGTTATTTCACAACAAGCCAAACTTATTTTGTCCTCCTCTGAAGGAAATTAAAATAGTTAAGTTTGATTGTTTTGTTTTATTCTTGAGTTCTGTAACAAACTGTTGAATTATAGACCAGATGGGGGACAAGAACTGTAAACAGGAAAGAATGCCACCTAAATCCACTGTATCACACAGATGTGTACATGTCATGATACAGTCAAATCATCTTTGACCATTTTGCTTTTAAATACATATGTATAGTACATTAGTGTGTGTGGCTCAGTAACAAAATAAATAGCACTTTAAATTTTCAAAACATTCCACAAACTTTCGTTAATTACCCCCCATAATGTAATGTATCTTTTCCATTTTACAGATGGGGAAACTAAGACACATGCAGGTAAAGTGACTTGCAAAAGGTGAGACAGTTTATCAGTGGCAGTCAGGAACAGTCCTTACGACTCCCGATTTGCTAATTCCTGCTCTAACAATACTGCTTCTGTTTTCAAGCATGTACATTTGTATCTCTGGGTCTGTGTTCCATGTAGGTGGTTTTGTTCATGTGTGCGCACATATAAGTTTGAATAATCTTCCAAATTACAAGAGTGAACACAGGAGCTGCTTAAAGAGTCAAAAGAAAAGTTGAAACAACAAGAACAAAAAAATCCTGAGAATCAGCCAGGTCCCTTTACCCAGACAAAGTCAATGTTTGCTAAAAAAGCTTTCAAAACAATTATTGTTGCTAAAGTTGGAAATCGCAGTTCTCAGAGAGCAAAAGAAAATCAATGATAATTAAAGTCTTCTGTAAACATAGCACTAACTCTCAGGAGTACTATTCCAATGCAACATTGTCCAGAAGTCAAACCTCCATTACAAAAAAACACACACAGAGCTCATTTTCTGGGAGAAGACCAGATCAAATAAATCTTTATTTTCCTAACCTTTGTTAGGTTGCATGTCTCCTTTTTTGGAAGAAAACTGGACTCAGGCTATGTGTAACCGGGAGTGTGCATTTTGGTGAAACAAGGGCGTGGAGTGAATATTCAGTATTCATTCACCTCATATCAAATAATGAAATTGAAGAATTATAATAGTGAGTAGTTACAAAATACATGCCATTTTAGAGAGCAAATAATTCTTTTCTTTACTTAATGCTTATAATCAAAATTTAACTCTCCTGGAAAGGTTTAAATAAGGGGGGAAAGGGGCTTCATTAAGTTAAACTAAACCACCAAAAACGTCCTATATGTTTGACCAGATGGCTTTTTGCTGTTCCTAAAATGGTTTATGTTTGCCTTTATATGGTCAATATCACAGGTAGTGAGTGTAGAGATCCCCATGGTATTAATTACTAAAACATGATCACAACAATGAAAGTTACCTGAATTGTTGATATTCATGATAAGCCTCAATAACCATAACCAAGGCTTGTTCTGAAAATTCTGATAAATATTATGAAAAACTTTGGTGAGGACACTTGTCCTTCGCTTGTGTGAGCTCAGTTTTGCACGTACATATACCGACAAACTTTTTTTTTTCTAAATTTTTGTGAGTAACCAATAAAACTAATTGAAAAATTGAAAGGAAAAGGTTGGGCAAATTTTCCCACCATCATTTTTCAGTGAAAAATATCAATTTTCCAATTGGCTCTACTAAATTTTCAAACATTTGCACCAAGTGGATTTTGAATACAAAGCTTCTAGCACGTACATATGCTGCGGCAAACAGGTATAGAAAGAGTGTATGTGTGGGGGGGTTGTACATGTGCCATTTTCTGCACACACAAGTGCAGACTGAAGTGTGAAAATTAGGCTCTTTACTTATGATAACCAAGACTTTCAAACTGACTACATTCATATTGATTTAGATTTCAAACAAGATATACAAAAAAGGCTTCAATAATCTGTTATTCAAGTCATCTCTGGCGAACATTAAAAGAAAACTAATCTGGCTAAACCCAACAGCTAGCTCACTGGAAACCCCTACAAAAGAGTTGGATATTCAAAGACAGGTCTTCAGCTCTCATTGAAGTGAACGGTTAATGAGAGCATTAATTACTAGTGTAATACTACGTAACTACAGTATTGTGCAGGGCTAACTTTATTGAAATCAATGGAATGGCACAGCAGTGACCTAGGCCCTCAACATGTAGGGAAGGAAATTATCTGGGCAAGAGTTTCACCTGTAGGGTTGTTCTCCTGTGTGTGTCCGAAGATGCCTTGTCAGATTCGCTGACCGGGGGAAGATCTTACCACAGTACCTAGGAAGGCAAAAGTCAAAGTAACCATAAGTACCTTAATGCTCTGCAATACAAGGCCACTCATAACATTCTGTTTCACCCCCTATTCTCTGTCCCTCTCTGTCACTTATTTTGGTAACATTCCCAAATGAGAACATTATCCTTTCTCAAATGCAACCACACACTATTAAAGTGCAGAAGAAGCTGGTACAATCAACTGTATTTAAGATGCAGACTAAAAGGAAAAGGGCAAAAGACAATTGGTTATGCTCAAATGCTGAGAATGAACAGGAAAGCAGGCTCAAATACCCATCATTACGTGACTAGAAATTACCATTGTCTGGAAGAACTACTGCAGGTGCGACCATCTGCTTCAAACCAGGTGGTTCAGCTTTAGGAAGTGGCAAGAGACCAGAAAGCAGGAAAATAAGAAAGGGAACTGGATTTCACAATAAACACAAAAGGAGGAGTGGATATATTTACACACACTGAATGCACCACAATAATAACAAATAAAGCTTTAAAATTCTGCCACTGCGAAATCTGAGAGTTAATGTTTCCATGTGGGGAACATGAACCAGCATGGATTTACATGATGAATAACAGAATCCAGGGATTTCTGAATACCTAAGTAAAAGCTCCGACTAAAGACTAGATGTCAATTGTGCACAAAATGGATGCATCCACCCTCCCAAAAATGCAATTGGAATTGGCACAAAAAATTGGTAACTGCACATAAAAATATGTGTGTGTAGACACAGATTATTATTACTCAATATGCATGCTCAGATTCAGGGGTTTGCAGATGGAATGGATCCAGAAATATTTTTGTGGCTATGCCTACATTTGACTATTGCTGAATAAAATATCATTTTAAGTGGCAAAGTTTTGGCTAGTTGAGGCTCCAATGAGCTTGCATTAAAGCCTTATTTTAGTCACCCCCCTCCCACCAAAATAAATTTGGTTTAGAAAATTCTATTTGGCTGAGAATTGGTAGATGAAAGCTATAGGAAAAAGGAGGGTGCTGAACTTTCTTGAAACAAAACCAAACAGTTTTAGAATTAAATGTGTCACCACTTCTCAGATTCTGCTCTGTGTATCTTTTCTCCACACCCCAATGGAGATGGTTAACTCCTTCACGTGCCCCATAACATGTCTGTATTGGATGTTGCCTTAGCAAGTATGGAACCATAATCCCAAATGGAGCATCTCAGGTTAGTTCTCCTGGCAATGCCTGTCCTTTACCTGCAGGTATAGCGCTCCTTGCCCTTGCGCAGGATGGGGTCCGACAGCGTAGGGGGCGGGGACCGGAAGTTGAAGGAGTGATGTGGGATGGGCTGTAGGGATGTGCCAGTGTCTGCTTTCATGGCTGCAAAACTCTCCAGTTTCTCTGTCATGGTTTCTATGGCTGACATCTGTTTGCACAAGTAGAGAAGTCGTGTTATGAAAAGCCATGGAAAGAAAAGCCACCGGCGGCATAGAACATGTTTCTAAGCTGTACTGTGTGTTTCTGAGGCTACTGCTGGCTCTAGCCTACACCCTCAGAAGCCAGCTCAGCTCCAGAGGGTAAAATAGATTCACTTGACCCCCCTTGGAAATAATTAACCAGGCTCTGAGGAATGGGCTGAAGATTCAGCTGATAAAGCCAAGCTTGGCTGTGCAGTAAGCATCAGAATTTAGAAGCTGTACCAGGCACATTTCTATCGTCTGCTATGCCCATGTGTTGACTTTTAGCATTAATAGCAACCTCAGAACGCACTTGGCTTCTCTCTCCCGCTATCTAAATGAGGCTCAGGGCAGTGGTGGTGAAACCAGATAAGAGTGTTGAATGCAGAAGTTGTAGAGCAAACACTTCCCTCAAACGCAAAACAAACACAGGCTGGGAATGTAGCACACGGCATTTTATTTTGAATAGAGCATCCACTACACTTACAGCCTCACCAAGGACTTTAGAGGGAGAGGGAGAGACAGACAAGTCCAGCGGGAAGAGAAAAGGAAGGTTTCGGACTGGAAGTGGCTCACAGGGAGGAGGCAGGTGAAGTCTAGATGTATGGAAGGGGAAAGAGAACAAGTGATGGAGTGATCTCCAGCCCTGGAGAAGGGACAGGGACGAGGCTGAGCTTGGAGGAGTGAGGAGAGCAGACGGGGAGTAGGTGGATCTGAGGTCAGAGCTAGGATGGGGTGAGTCCCCAGAGAGTTTTGAAAGCTAAGCGGGCAATGTTTTAATTAGACACAAAGAAGGCTAGGAAGCCAGTAAAGGTGGTGAAAGGGTGGGTGTGAGATGGGCCCATTTCCTGGAGTGGAAGAAAAGTCCAGCCAAAATATTCTGGGCTCCTTGCAGTTGAGAGAGTGAGGGTTTAGAGAGGCCATAAAGGACATATTTAAAAACCAACAGAATCTGCAGGGGGCAGGAGGGGGAGAATGCAGGGTTGGAGGAGTCAGAAAGTCACAGTGGCATGACACAGAGTATGTCTACCCAGCAATTAGACAGCTGTGGCTGGCTTGTGCCAGGTGACTCAGGCTTTCAGGGCTCGGGTTAAAGGGCAGTTTAACTCCAGTGTAGACGTTTGGGCTCAGGCTGAAGCCCAAGCTCTGGGGCCCTCTCGCCCCACAATGGCCACTGCTCTATGGAGAAGATGCATGAGCAGAGATGGACAATACTAACAGGTCTTTAGCATCGGTAGTTTCTAGGATTTATGGAATCTGATTCATCAATGGCTGTCGTATCATTCGGGCGTGGGATCAGGAGAGCTGCAACAATTTGTATCGTGAGGGAACTGAGAGCCATTAAACCAAACTGTAAACCCTGTATATGATGGAAACCACTTCAAGCCTCCCCCAGCACCCCTATTTCCAGCACCTATTCATGGGATTAAATGACCAAGGCGTGATGGATAGACAGACCCAGGGGACAGCAAATAAATCCAGTCCCATGCAAAAATAAATAGGGGAAAAAAGCAAAATGAAACGTTGCTACTTTCTTTAGAATCAAATCGCTCCTGGAGAAAATCCCAGGGAGAAATTCAATTTAGAGGACCTGGCCAACGTTATTAAGACCCACGAGGAGTCTTTCGAGACACCAGACTGAAAGTTTGGGTGAAACAAACAAGCAAGCAATAAAACGGCCTCCTCCCCGCAGATTACATCATAAGGAAAAAGTGAGCGATGGGGGGGAGTAGGATCCTGTGCACTGGAGAGCCAGCCGCAGAGCTGGGGAGACAGTGAGTGAGCGGAAGGGAGTAGGAAGCCATATATCAAAACCTAGATGCTCTAGTGCTGACCTTTTGCACATTTACACTATATTAAACTGGGTGGGGGGAAGGGGGGAGAAGAGCCAAGATATTGTTTGACACCCATCCATAAACCTTAAAAAAGAGGAACAGTAAAGCCATTTCTCGTTAATAGAGCTACATCCTGTTAGCTGGAGACCCACAGCCTATGATAAATAGTAAGTAACACTTAGCACCAGCCATTTGAAAAGGTTACTGAAGCATTTACAGCAAAAGTCCTGCCCTGGCTGCCAGTCATGTAACAAAACCATCACGTTAAAATGCTATCTGGATCTCTTAGAGCCGTGTCACTTTGTCCTTTGCTGGAATACCTGGAGATATCTTTTGTTGTGCCCTGTTCTTTAGGCACTTAGTCAGAGATGTTTGCTAGCATGACAGCTGTGGTCTTATTTTAAAATTCTAAACACGGGTCATGGCCTCTCTTATGGTAGAGGTGCTTTGTTGTTTAGGGAACAAGTGACTGGTATAATAAAAAAGAAAGGAAGAAGAAAAGAAAGTTAACAGGTGGGAAAGAGTTTTTGCCATTAAGTAATCATGAAGTCATACCATTTATTTATGTTGTCTAGAGGTTGGTTTAAAATAGACTATGTCAGACTAACCAAAATCATTGGAGAGAGGCTGCAGAGAAATAACTGGATGAGAAACTAGAGCTGTGTAAAATTCATTTGGCTTTAAGGGCAAAACGCCTTCTGAATGTTCAGTCTGTGCCATACATTAGGGCTCAGTTCTAAAGGCTCCACTACCCAGAACTTCCTAAAAGGTCAACGGGACTATTCACAGGAGGAGTGGCTGCAGGACAAGGACCTAGAGTAGGAGGGAAATCAATTTATTTCTGAGTTGTGTTCTAGTTCAGAGAAATACTGAAAGAAACACACGTGCATCTAGATTAATATGGGCTGTAAGAAGAGCAGAGACAAAGACATATAAAAACCCTTTAATGCATGGGATTTAGGCAAAGAACATCCCTGGAATTAAACGGCTGGATAGTATGGATGAATTCCACAGAACTGTAGATAAAAGTGTCTTCTCTGTTTGCTTCCATCTATATGATCAGATTAACTACAGAACATGGGAACACTATGCTCATTTAATTATTCCAATCAGAATGAATTTACAGCTCAAGATTAAATACCCTTTGTACAGTAACCTATTGTACTTTTTAAAAAAGTAGTTCTCAGGAAGTTTCAGACTGAGTGATATTTAGGTTTTAGACTACTTTGTGTAATAAGCTATTAGAGATAACCAGGCCTTCCAGATTTTTTTTTTCCATGGGAAGAGGAGGGGGTCTGGATTTCATGAACAATGTTAATAGCCTTCCACCCAATGCCTGCTCTTATTCAGGGCTTGTAAATTTCTCACCATCTTGCTGGACCCCGGCTTTGCCTTAGTAGCTCCTCCCTGCTATCAGATCCTTTACAGGCAGATATCCCCACTATTCTAATTCGCA
Source organism: Sternotherus odoratus (assembly GCA_032164245.1). Taxonomy (NCBI): domain Eukaryota; kingdom Metazoa; phylum Chordata; order Testudines; family Kinosternidae; genus Sternotherus; species Sternotherus odoratus. Next base: position 2,998,987 of record JAVMKO010000018.1, read on the forward strand.
CAAACACAGGATGTTCCTGACCAGCCTGTCGCTATTATCCAGCTAGCTTGAAGGAAAAATCAGGGGAAGTTATTAACCAAACTCTCGGGCTGATGCGAAACAATGAAGGGACTAAGTTTAGCCGTGAAAGCAGCCAGTATCCAGCTTTCACAAACCCGTGGGTTATTTATCCAAGGTGGGAAATGCTGTCAAAAGAGAACAATGCACGTAAATATAAATGAGACTACAATAGTGACCACAGAGCTTTTTCAGAGAGCAAATGAGAGCTGGTGGCTATCACACAGCAAAGGACACTATGGCAGCATGGCAGAGTTAACTGTATTATCTCAAAAGGAGCAATGAGTCACGCATCAGAGTAATGCTAAACGATGGAGGTTTTAGTTTGTACTTAGCCAAAGAGTTTTACATGGGCCTGATTTTCAGTGACAGCCACTCTGGGCTTAGGGCTTAGTCATGCCTCTTAAGCACAGTTCTGCATGAAGATCCCACTGCTACACCCAGCAGAGGCTACCGCAAGTGGCTGACTTTGCTAGCTCCTGTCTAGGGGCCCCTCTTCCACCCCCTCCCATTTGGGATGTTTTGCACCTTAATGAGGCACAGATTACTCCTGGGGGAATTCTGTGCCACTACGCAATGCAGAATTTTGCGGAAATTATCATTGTGTGTGCAGAATTACTTTGCAGAATTACTTTGCTTTAAAAATGAGTGCTGGAAAATACTGTCTGGCTCACTCAGGGAGGTATGAACAAGGTGACCTAAATGTCACATCTCCATCACTAATTTCTTGGCATCCTATCAACACTATTGTGTTTCTCCTGGTTTTACCTGTGGGTGAAAAAGCAGCGGGGAAGGTCGCAAGTACTTCTCCTTTAGGGCACCCACTGGGTCTGTCACCTTCCGCTTCTCCACCCTGCTGGACAACAACACAGAGGGTTACATACCCTACAGGGCTGTAAACAGGGCAGAAAACTAACAACAAGTCATGCGCAGAGCAGTTGAAATCCATTTAAAGACTATGTTTCTGGTAATAAATGCATCTTGCCACCTCTTTACATCGGAATTGCAAAAGGGATCCCATAAAGCACACAGACAACAGTTATTTGAAAGAACAGGCTACGCCCATGCTGTATATTTTGGGTAACACTTTACAACACCTCCCCCCCCCCCAACTGTTGTGCTAGTGATGAACAAAAGGGTTAGATGTGCTCACGCAGGAGTGTCCTGGTGTCTTTGCCACACAGACAGGCCACCTGTGCCCTAAAAGATTTGTCACTGTCGTGGAATGTTCTGATTCAAAACCCTATGTGCTCCAATAGCTAAGTGCAAGACAGAGAAGCTACTGAGCCAGCGGCAGCCACAGCAAGGGAAGATCTTTGCCCCAGTTTGTCTTCATCTTATGGTTCACGCTGGGCCTGATTCTGCAGCCCCAAAGCCTGCTAAAATCCAGCTGAAATAATTAGGCGTTTTGGATTTATTTCCCTCTCTCAAAGCTAAGGGGTACTTTGCATTGGCTTTGTTTGGTAAATGCCTATAACCACATTTTTCAAAAATAGGAGCTGAAACTCTGGCTCCTAAGGGTAGATCTATACAGGGAAGTTCGTGTGCAGGGAGCTAGGGTATGAACTCAAAGAACACCAGCTTCTCTGAACTAACTCCCCGGGTGGTTAATGCTCACTGAGGCTGTCTTCAGGCAGTTTAGCTATACTTCCAAAGTGCATTAATTCCCCTGTGGGAATGCTCTTAGTGCATAATAGGAGCATTTGCACAGGGACTTAATGCAGAGTAGCTGATGCCAACTCCACTAGCTACTGTGGGCTTCTTCCCCATGTAAGCAAGGCCTAAATCTACATTTATGCGCCTATGGGTTGGGTTTTCCAAAATGCCTGACTTAGGAGCACATTGAAGTCACTGAGGCTCTTTTGAAAATCTCAGGTTTTAAACACCCAGATATGGATTTAGTAGCCTACCTTTTGCCTCCTATTTTTCAAGATGTTGGCCTTAATGTCATGGCATCATAGAACTGCAGTGAAACCATGCGGTGAAGTCAACCAGCAAAAGTGTGAGCTAGACCATTGGCTGGGGGAATAATGTTATGGAAAATAAATCCTAGGAATGCAGCTGCATCTTTCAAACCTTGGACTAGATTCTATCCCCGTTACACCAGTGAAAATCCAGCGTAATCATAGGGACCTTAATTACAGTTCTCCAATGTAAACGAAAAGAGAATCTGGTGTGACATCTGAACAGTTTAAATTGCCAACAGAGTTTAATCCAAATGAGGGGCAAAGTGCTTGCACAAGGCTATTTGGTGTATTAATTGAATTTGAAGCTACTCTTTCTAGAGGAAAAGGAAAAACTGGATCTGAAACTTAAAATGACTTAGTTCAATTGAGACTAAGTCATTTTTGCTTAAAAAGGACAAATTGTAGAACTAAATTTCAACCTGATCCAGTGTAAAATGGCAGATATATTAAACTGCAGCTAATAATGGTATGGCCAACTCAGCCTTCCTTCTTCCAGGAAGGGCTGAAATTAGCCATGATGTATGCATGGGGAAGTATCTTCTCCAGTGGCCTGGAAGGTTTCCCATGAAACCACCCAACCTGTATCAAAAAAATGAAAAAAAAAACCATTCACATGAGGCTCTGGGTGAAGCAATATCACCGCCCTCTGCTCAGCTCTGGCACCTTCCAATGCCAAGCACAGAACACAGTAAAGGGCAGATCTCCCTGTGAGAGCCAAATTCCATAATGTCTAAAGGATTAAGCTGATCTTTTCAGCCCAGTGCCTGAGAACATTACCTTAACAAGGCTGAGTTGAAAATTGCACTGATTTCAGGCTGTCTGGCTGCATTAAATTATATCACCAAGAGAAAATGTCAAGGACTTAAGCTGCCTTTTGGGGGCGGGGAGTGGAAGGGGGAAAAAAAAGAGGAGCCAAATGATGTGAGAGAGTCTGATAAAGTTTAGAAACAAAATAATTCCATATTTTTTCAAGCAAGGACTTGGAAGCTTTGCTGTTTAGCTCATTACATCAGAAGTCTGATTTGCAAGTGACTCCACCACTGACTTTCTATTTTAATATCTTACTAAAACTATTTGCATTCCAGGGAATGCAGCAAATGACACCCTCATTCTTCACTTATGCCTGTCTTCTGGTCCTTTACGGTTTTCCCGAGCCTGCTATTTTAACTGGCAAGTGCTTTTTTTCAACCTTTGTTATTTTAGCATTCCTTCTGAGAATACCCAGAGGTGGTGGAATCCTAAACTGATTCTCAGCTCCCACCCAATCCACTTTATTTATTGTCCAGACATATTTTCACAAAAATAAACACTGGACTATTTACATCATCACTTATTTTTCTGGAGGAGGATGATGATCACGATGGGTGCCAGACAGAATATATTATATGTCCCAGGTCTTAGAGCAGCCTTCTTTCCACCCCAGACAGTGAGCATGTAAGCAAGCAACGCAGTATCAGCCCTGAAAGTGCTGGCGAAGAGACCGGGGCTTTCTTAATAGCAAAGCAATGAGGGCCCACTAATCCTCATCTTAGCTGACAGCTCTTTGGCCTAGTTAGACATTGACATCATTTTTTCCCACACTTATCAGCCATACAATAGTAGCAAGGCAGTGCAAAGCAGGTGTTTTCCTCGGCTACCCTTCCATTACTGTGTGCACCGCCCTGAGCACATGAACAAAGTGCGCTGGGACCAACATTCCAGCAGAACTTTGAACTCCTTCCATTTAAAGCATGGGTGTCCAATCTTTTGGCTTTCCTGGGCCACATTGGAAGAAGATGAGTTGTCTTGAGCCACACTGCACATTGGAAGCCGTACACCGCCGAAAAACTTAAGCCACACATGCGTACAAATAGCGAGAGCATACGGCGCGTGGCGGCGGCGTTATGCCTAGTACACACGAATTCTTTGTCACAATTCATTTTACGCGACATTAGAGTCCTCTCGCTCTTTATTTTATTAGTCAATTTTATCAGTTTTTCATTTTTTTGGTCGAACTGTTTGCAATTATAATGCGAATTACGAATAATACTCCAGTATCTGTGGATGTAATCTCATAACGTTGTAAGTTGACGATTTTGTGTTGGGCCGCATTCATAGCCGTTCACGGGCCGCGGGTTGGACAAGCCTGATTTAAACTCCAACTCTAAAGGTCTTCACTGGGGGAAGGAGGGGTGTCGACCTAAAATATGCAACTTCAGCTATGCATCTTAGGTCGACTTACCTGGGTGCCTCATGGCGGCAAGTCGACCGCCACTGCTCCCCGTTGACTCCGCTTCCGCCTCTCGCAGCGGTGGGGTTCCGGAGTCGACAGGAAGAGCACTCGGGGATCGATTTATCACATCTATACTAGATGTGATAAATCAATCCCCGATAGATCGATCACTACCCACCAATCCGGTGGGTGGTGTAGACTTGGCCTAAGAGTGTGCCTAATAACATTCTGAGATGGGGCTAGAACTAGACTCAGTTTTCCTCACCACCTCTTCTTGGAGGACCAGTGTAGGTACAGAGCCATGTATTGGATGCTCCAATTTCCATGCAGGAAGCAAGATAGAGACAAACCACTAAACCTCTGGAGGCAATCTGGAAAATAGAAGCTGGAGCTGGAAGCCCAAAATCCAGCATTTGCATACTGAAATGGACACATAGGTGGCCCCAGTACCAATTTTAACTATAAGTGTCTATGTTGGTGCCTAGATCACAAACCAGATGCACCAACTTACTACAGGGGCTAAAAGTTAGCATTTGCCACTCAACAATTTATTGAAGTACCCTGGCACAGCAGGAAGATACCAGGGATATTGCTGGCACTGGGGTGGGAAACACTGAGAAGTAATGGTGCCCATTTTTTGTAACTGGAGTCTCTATTGTTTTTTGTGTTCAAATTTTTTTTTAAAGGGCTCTAAAGTAAAAGGACTCAAACTTTCACTGTACATTGGAATCCACACTCGCTCTTTCTGGAAGCTCCAAAACCGGGTTGGCTATTTTATTTTATTTTTTCTACTAAGCTTTCACATGCTCCCTGAGTTCAGCTAGTATCAGGAGCGAAACACCATGAATAAGGATTTCCTCATTGGCTGAAACCTTGTAAGGAAGACAGGCTTGCAAGATTTGCAGACAAGAGAGTTTTGGATAACAATAATGCGGCACTTAGCATTTACATAGTACTTGCCACCTGTAGAACTCAAAGTACTTTGGAAAGGTGGGTATAAATCATTATCCCCATTTCTATAGACGGAATAAATGCAAAAAAATAAAACAAGGTGAAGGAACTTGCCAAAGGCCATAAAAGAGGTCAATGGCACAACTGGGAAAACAACCTATGCTGCCTGACTCAGAGTAATTCTCAACTCACTAGAGTAAAGGTTCTGACATACTTCAGAACTGTTGCATTCTTATCTGAATCAAACTCTTTGGAATTCACCCAACATGAGATGCCATCTTAGTGGCTAGGTTTCTTAAATGGGCCATGCTCCTTCTTGTTGAAATAGGAATATGGTCCTTTCCCGACATAAATATATGTATAACATCAATGACTGTTTTCAGTTATACAGCCCTTTTCATTCACAAATCTCTAACTGTTTTAACAAAAGATCAAGTACAATCAAACGTAGAATACTTTTACTGAATCATTATTCTCTTTGTTCCACCCCCTCTACCCCCCAACATCACGATCTGCCCTTAAGACATGAAGCCCGCCTTTGAAATGAGCCTGTTGGAAGAAATGATTAAGGCAGGGTATGTTAATACCTGTATATAGGGTCCATGAAAAAGGGTGATGGCTTAGCATAATGCAGGGATGGCTGCTGAGGGAGCTGAGATTGAGAAATCTTGGGTAGTACTTCACTGGCCATTAGTTTCCTTTCTCCATAGATGTGGTTTTTCCGGGGCTCCCTCCCTCCGTTCTGGCTGGCTCGGATGCGGTTGCCGATACTTAGATCCAGTGGCTGTTCCTCCCCAGAAGATGGGGCCGGCAAGACCTTGGGTGGTGGCAAGATTGGCTTAATCTCTTTTGGTTTGGTGGTGAGATCAAAGGGAGACTCTGAGCTGGTGCTACCCACTTTGTGAAGGTCCCTGGGTGACTTTGGTTCTGCCTTGACCAGCAAGTTGTGATTGAGGGTCCGGTCCGTAAAAGAATACAGTGAATGAGGGAAATTGGGGAGGAACTGAAATGGGAACATGGAGTGATATGGGAGGGAACCTATCTTCTTCTCCTGCATCCCCATAAAGCCAGGGCCGAAATACTTCTCTGCAATAGAGGCAATAGCTTTTATAGAGTCATTGGCTGCCCCCGTCGTGGGTAGCAGCTGCTCTTCTGGGGGAGGGAAGAAGGAGTGCTGAGAATAGAAAAGGGGGAGCTCATTCACATTGTTGGTGGAACTGGTGGGCACAGAACTGCTGACAAAACCTGGCTTGTTCTCAGTCTGTTTGCTTTTGCTTTTCATTTTGTCCCTGTCGCTCTCCGCGTCGCTCTCCAGGTCAGAGCCGGTGCCAGTGGTGGTATCGAGGTCTGTGCCTGTGGTCGTATTGACATCCTCGAAGTCGCTCCCATCAGACATGTCGCTGTTCCTGGCTTTTAGCTTGTCCAGGTAGGAGTTTTCCAGGCTGCTTTCGAATTTCTCCTCCCCTGAGATGGGCTGGTTGCTGTTGCTCACTGCGGAAATCAGAGGCAGGGCCGGGTTCCCCAGGGGGCTTGGAAGCTTTGCGTCTTGGGTGTGGTTAAGGGGACTCTTGAGCAGTGGGGTGGGAGGCAACAAAGGGGGCCTGGGGTATAGCGAGGGAGGAAAAATCCCTGGGAATCCTGGAGTAAGGGCCGGAAATGCTGGGGGAGCAGGTGAGAACGGAATACCCCCTGGGTGAGGTCGGGATGGAAAGTAATCATTGAATCCCAGGCTGGCATGGTTGAGGTTGGGTGAGGGCTTGGATTTGTCCATCATGGAGGTGGGCGTTAAAGGTAGGCCAGGGGCAAAAATCCCCCCTGGGTTGTAATGGTTCTTGCCCTCGCAGAAGCGCCGGTGCTTGTTGAGAGAGGAGGTAGTGCTAAACATCTGGCCGCAGTCCTTGCATTTGATCTGGGTGCGACAGTCCGCGTGCATCCGCTTGTGGCGGCAGAGGTTGGAGAACTGCGTGTAGGATTTGTGGCAGACCTCACCTAAAGCATCAACAGAAACCAAAAACAAAACCAATATGAAATTAATATGAAATTGCTTTGATCCTGGGTGAGCAGCTTTGTGGGTGTTTGTCTCCTCCCCTCTTCACCTAACCCCTCTTTTCCCATAGAGTTAAACAAATGAGGAGGAGGAGCAGGCTTGTGCGAAAGCCATGGGTCTGTCAGATCTGCCTTCAGCTGTTGGTTCTACCACAGACTCTGCATGACCCTAAGCAAATCACTTACTATCCCCAAGCTTCAGCTTCCCATTTATAAATGGGGATAATAATTCTCCTTTCATCTGCCTTGTCTATTTAGAATATAAGCTTCTGGGGGCAAGGCCTGTCTCTTACTGTGTCTTTGTACAGCTCCCAGCACAACAGGCTCCCGATTGTGGCTGAAACATGGAAGGGTTACTGTAATGTAAATAATAAAGAATAACCACCATATTTCCCTGTGAAAAAGTTTCAGGGGATGCAAATCTCTCAACTTGCAGTTTTGCCCTTGCAAATGTTCAAGAAACCCTGATGTAATGTGCTATTCTAGCTCAAAGATTTTTTTATTATTATTTTAAATAAAGATAATCATGCACTTTAATCATAATATCTATTTATATTAGCTAGTCTGCTTTCCTTGTAGTCTGGCATGGCAGGAAGTATTCAAGGCTGAAGGGAGAAGAACTTTGCCACATTTAATCAAGTCTATAATTTTTTTTTTAAAATGCCGTTAATAGTAAGTTACTGCTCCATGGGGATGTTCTATAAATATTCCTCAAACCAGGGCTCCGCTTCAGCTAGGAATGAGGCGAGATCTTGTGTTTGTTAAATTAATAGGGGCACCCTAGCAGTGGCAGAGTTAATGCTCTGTCAGCGTTTTCGATACAGACGTCTAATGCCAGGCTTTCAGAGTGTGACTTGCTACAACTTTTACATGGAAGGACTCAGCCCAAACAGGGCTAGGACTGGTAGTTCTGAGGAAATAGGAATTAAACCCAACCCAACCCATAAATCCAAAGAAGTTTAACTTTTTCAAATGTCTATGCTGCACTTAATAATATTACTGTCTAACACTTCTACTTCACCTTCTATCTGAGCACCTTGCAAGCATTAAGGTGAAATTTACCTGTGCAGATTACCAGCACAAACCCTATCCACCAGTCACATATACAGGACTTAAGTGGTTAAAAGACTTTCACCTTGCCCCTAGCACAGGGATAAATTTCACCTGTTAGTGAATTAAGGCTTTCACGGACTTCACAAGAGAGTTATCACCATTTTACTAAGAAAGAAACTGAGGCCGGGAAAGGTTAAGTGAATTATACAAGTTAGTAGCCAAGCAAGAATAGAATCCGGATCTCGTCACACCCAGTCCTGTGGCTTAAGGATGAGGCAATACTTCCTTCTGTGGTAGAGGCCTTTATGCCTGGGTTAAATGTAGTACCTCAGCTATAATTTATCATCTTCCTGGTTTCCTTCAGTACTTGAATGGAAGTATCAAAACACAGTAAAAGGAGCTGTTCTAAGAATATTTTCAGTCAAGACAAATCCAAGGATCCCTGGAAAGCCGACGAGGAAGGCAGTTCTACTGAGATTTCAAGTAATGATCAGTGAAATTTCACCAGTGTGGCAATTCAGTACACATGAGCAGACTAGTTCTCATTGTGGTGGCATTACTACAAGAACTGTCTTTCCTCATGGTATTTCAGCACTCATGGCCCTGGATGCAACTCAGAAGTGCAGAGGCAGCGTAGAACTGAAAGGACAAATAGCAATCCATCTTTTTTTAAGATCAAAAGAGGTTAAATGCCAAATGGTGATCATTTTATCAAAAACTTGTCCAGTCCAAACCTAATTTCCAGTATTTACACCTTGAGCTGTGGAAGTCTGTGTTTGTGTAGAGTATGATGATTTTTCTATACATTCTTCAACTAAGATTTTCAAAGGAGGATTTTGGGTGGGTTGGTTGTTGCTTTGCTTTATTATTTTTTTTTGACCACTTCTTTGTTTTTTATCATGACTTTAAAAAAGGTATAAAGGGAAATGAATCCCAAACTATTTTCACTTAGGGCACGTGAAAGTAATTAGGAGGTTGTTTTATTTACACCAGAATTTGTACACAGGGATCTGCCAGAGTCTGAAAAACACAGAAGTTACAGGAACTTGCTCTGTTTTTCGGCAGCTGCCACTGACCCTCATTGCTCTGAGTCTAGAGACATGCCTGCCATTGGGTAGCCCCAGAACAATGAAGTCAATATGCTGCAATATGCTGCAAAATGTTTCAATAGGCAGGCCAAGGTAAGAATGGAGCATCCATCCTTCACTCTGAATTTCCTGGCTTTGACAGTTGCATCTCTTTGACACTTCAGTCCTAGTGTGCGGGGGTGTTTCTCCCTGCATGCTTGCATGGATGCAAGGAGAGCATCTGTAGGCCTCTGAGAGTGTTTGTACATATTCAAAAGAGCATGAATATGAGTCTGGATGAACACAAGTGTTTCCATGTGTGTGAATTTATAACTCCCTCTCAAATTACTAATATTTTTGGAGAAATGTCACATTTTTGGATTTATTGAAAATATGTTTGTATATTTTTGTTTCCAGTGGAAAATTACCCCCTTTCTAATTTTAGCTATGTCTCCTTTAGCATGTACCAAAAGCTGTTATAGTCTGGTTTGGAAGAGACATACCAATTCATAATAAATAGCTCATCTACTTTAGAAAATTACATCCGAACAGAATGCAATTTTTGTAAACATTTGTTGGCTGAACATTGGGTTTGCAGGTTAGAATGATCCCTATGGTAAATGTGTTTAATAATGCAAATAAACAAGCAAATTATAATCATCTCACGCAGAAAAAACGCATGGAAAGATGAAGGGTAATATTCAAAACAAGTTCGTCCAAAGAAAGGGATTGTTTTTTTCATTTTTCCTTGCCCTAAAGAGTCCCTGAAACACCCTCACAGTTACACAAACAGGCATCTTTGTGTTGCTAAATATACCAGTTTATTTCATCATTCCAAGGCAAGCAGGGATTAATATACTTGTTTAAAAGCTCAGAGGTGTCATGATTTTGGAAATCCACATGGAATCTTCTCACCTGCTGTTCTGGGTTTTATAGTTATAAAAGCATAAAAACCAACTTTCTTTATTATCTAGGCACAAGACTGCAAACTCTTTCCTTTAAACAGAAAGAAAAAGTTCTGCAGGGGACTCTGGCCCCAAGGCTCCCAAAAGCAGTCAGCCATCCCTAGAGCCTCACCAACATTTGTTACCTTTTACCCAGTTGTTAAAAGATTCAATATTAACACTTGTCGCACATGAACTAGGCAGACTCATTATCAAGTGATTTCAAACCTTGATATGGATGAGGAGAACACTTTACCCATCATTTGCTTTGGTAAGAGAGTGAAGAGATTGTTAGAAGGAACAGTTCGTTTCAATGTAGAAAGATTACGAGATTCAAATTCTCTCTCACTCTTTCATGTGCCAGTTGGCATGAGATGCTAAGTGAAAGATCACATCATCATCTCACTAGTCGGCCAAATGAGTAACAACAGTATTTTGTATTTCCCCGTCTGAGGAGCTCAATGCACATCCATGAATTTCACCTCGCACCTTCCTTTGTGCACGCTTCCTGTTTGGGCACATGGAGGCACAAAGAAGTTCAGTGGCTTGTCTGATGGAACATCTGGCCTCAGCCTCAAAGCCAGGAACTGACCAGAGATCCTGTTTTGTGCTTTAGCTCCACGACCACTCTTTTTTTGAGAGATGGTGAGTGGTAGCCACCAGAGCACCCCAGGCACATTTCTGGTGATGTAGACTACATCTTTCTGCACAGTTACCAAGGTGCAAAGGGCACTATATAGATTGTTTTTTTAAAAAAAACAAGGCAACAAGAAATGAGATGAGGATCTTTCAAGCATTCCCAAGGCAAATGATCCCTTTGGAAATGCCCTCCTGAATACTACAAGGAAGCAGCTAATTTGCAATTGAAATGGTTGCAGATTAAAGTCCTCAGGAATAAAGAAGAAGAAAATGCTTGTTAAAAGTTCCTTCCTTCTTGCATGCTGCTTTCCCAAATTCTTCACCCTGATTGTATGATTTGAAGCCCCCCAGAAACACATTTCTATCAGGCTATTTATTTATGTCACCAACAGGACCATTACAAAAAAGAGGGAAAGAAAAGATATGAGAAAATAGCATCGCTGGGACTGCTGAGAGACTCGGCTTTTAACTTGTCAAGAAAGTAAAAAACTGCCATGAATGTTTACTGAAAAAACAAGGAGCATGCAAAAAAAAAAAAAAAAAAATCGCTGCGGAATTTCATCTTGTTCTCTGACCTATAAAATTACAGCGGCTGCTCACCAGTGCTGGGGGCCCCCTCAGGATATGTGCAATTATAGTGAAAGCCAGGATTCTGTGATGGCCGTGACAACTTACATATGAAAGGTTTGACAGTACTGTGAATGTGCTTGTGTTGTTTGAGGCCAGACGAGGTGGCAAAGGTTTTGCCGCAGTCCGGGCAGGCATGGGCTCGCGCGCCAACGTGCTGGGAACGGATGTGCCGCTGGAGGTTGCTGGGGTCAGTAAACACCTGAGAAAAGAGAAAATGCTTTTAGGGGACAGAAACAAAGGTGGCGGTGGCAGAGGAGGGAGGGTTGGCTGACTATTGCTGTTTGTCATAAGGGTTCTCGGAATAACAGATTCCGAGTTCAGCAGTGCAGGATTTTCACCTTGCATTGCGAAGAGATCATGAATACCATTAGTGCTGACTTGTCTCATGTGAACCCATCTCACCCTCGCTGCAGTCTATGGTGTATCCAATTTTATATATAAAGTTTTGCTTCTGAATAGCTAAATCTATCTGCCTGACAACACACATGCTTCACAGTGCTCACCTGAAATCTAAAGAAGCTGGCAATGCTCGGGAAAAGGCTATGGGAACGGTCACTTGCAGGTAGATGGGCTCCGCATCCGAGTTTACACGACGGGGTTAAACCCCATGCTGAGGAGTCTTTTCTTTGCTTCCTGTTACTTATGTTACCTTATTCTGAGTTATGGTTACAATTGTCATTCCTCCAGAAAGTAAAACCATGCCAGTTGCCACAGTGTTTGATTATTTCCACTGAGTCGTTTCTGCAGCTCACCAGGTCTATTCCTGGATGATGCTGGGAACCCACATTGCATCATGCCCTGAACCATACCTTCACACAGTTTTCACATTCAAATCGTTTGCCACTGTCATGTGACATCTGGTGACGAATCAGGTTTGATTTCCAGTTGAAAGCCTTTGGACATTGGTCACACTTGTATTCCCTCTCCTCAGTGTGGATTATCATGTGCTGCTCCAAGCTAGGACAGAAAGAGACGCATACAGCAGAGAATTCAGGCATGCAGCCACAATAAATGAGCTAATGAAGAGCGTAGTCCTCAATTGGTTCTCATTTAGGGACAGGCTGAATAAGACACTTGCTGACAATGAAGCTACAGTTACCGTAATCCTATTCTTTAGGGTCACAGTACTAAGGAGGTTTGAGAGGGACAGTGGTGATTAAAGATGGTGACAAACAGACCTAACTAGCTGACCTGGTGCTCGTCACATAACTTAAAAATCCTTTTAAAATAAAGTGAACGACGTATTAAGAATGAAGGACGTGTCTAGGGAAATGTTTGTTTTTTCCTTTGCCTTTTGGCATTTAATTTCACATTTGAAAATGGGCCCATTCTACTCTCCAAAGTCGGTTATTTTTCATGAATTTTCTCACTCAAAAATGGACTCAGTTTAGTGTGAAAAACAGAGGAAATGGACCCCAATCCTGAAGGTCCATGAGGGAAAACACTAGTGACAGAGACTCCAGCAGGATCCCAGCAAGGAAAGACAAGATATTAGCTGTTGCTGCTGAACCTCTCAGGTTGCCATTTTCATGGGCACAAAGCCCGTAACTTCCCAGAACACTGGGACTCAACATTTGAAAAAAACGTGATAAGGTGCAAACACATTTTACTTTTAAATGTCAGACATCTTTTATTCCTTAACTCAGTGATTGCAACTTCTGCCAACTGGCAGCTTCTCTCAAACCAGGATGATGGTCGCAAACCCAAGCGGCTGCTGGAATAGTGCCATTACAGAGGAAGCTTTTCAGAGAAAGCTGTAGGTTGCTGTATTTCCCTCATGCCAAAGTATTCTCTGCCTTTTCATCTGGACTGTGTGTGTCAGCAAGCAGCATTCCTACTGAGCCAGTGAACCAGGGGCTGACGGTAAAGATCCCCCTTAAGTCACGCTTGTCCAACTACTGTTTTGTGTTTGGATAATTCCTTCTAGCTTTCCACATCCCGCTAGCTAGGTGAGGTCCTGCTGTCTCAGTAATACCTGTATTTATTGGGGAACATTCTCTCGCAGTCTTTGCACTCATAGAGCTGCCCGTCGCCTAACCCATCCTGTCCCAGCTCCTCGTTCAGTGTCTCATACAGCGAGCTGACAGAGTTGCAGGCGTATTTCTTGTGTCGCCGCAGGTCCAGCTTCGACTGGAAGAGCTCATCGCAGTCCTCACAACGAAATGTGCGCTCTTCTGAACACAGGAAGACAAAATAGTTCAACGTCAGCATTCGAAAGTCCGAAATAATTTCAAATTCTTCTGATCAACTATTTCTCCTGTACTCAAATGGCGCACACTGCACATAATCTGAACCTAGCACGTTTGCATGCTGGAGGTACAGACTGCACATCCATAGACCGGACTGGTGCCGTCAGTACCAAGCCTGAATGGCATTATTACAAAAGTCAAACAACCTGAAGAGACCATGATTTTCAGAATGCTCTTGGCTGCAGAAAAGTGCCTTGACCGGCAGCAGCTTGAACTCCTCTGTCTGCTTTTTGCCCTCAGAATGGCTGAGGTTTTTTATTGACACCTACATGAGTTACTGGATTACACAGGGTTGGGTTCTGGTGTCTTTTTTATTTGTGCAATTGAGTGTTTTTTTTTTAACATACAAATAACTTTGTGGCTGTTTCCTCCAATGGGCCTGCCAAGGGGCTGGGAGGAAAACTTTGTAAACCAGAAGGATTCTCGTCTCAAAAAAAAAAGAAGCCTGTAAAAAGAGGATAATTATATTTCTGATAGGAAACACTCCTCTGCTTTAAGGCAATGTGGAGAACACACTTTCAAGGGATTCCCTTTCCCCCCAATCCTCTCAGTTTGTTATGTAGCAGCCACAGTACACTATGAATCAGGAGGAGTTTGAAACCAGAGCACCGTGCGGTGAAGAATAGGAGCCAAATTCTTTGTTTAAAAAAAAAAAAAACTAATGCACATAATAAATTATAGTAGTCAAGGTCAAACAAATTAAAAAGAGGGCAGCTATTATTAAGTTTACAAGGCAGCATCCTGACCATAGTGCCAAGTCAAACAATCAGCTCAGAGCTGTAAATTTTCCAGGAGAACAACTTCTGTGAGGGAGCTGGGACAATCCGGGGTTTCTCCACCCAGCAGTCAGCTTGAAACAGAAGCTTTTGAATGACCATTTAGCCTCTTCATGCTGGATTCCCTGTTTCCCCTTTCTCACTCCCACTCTATTTCTAAAAGTCGTCTTTGCAATTCGAGTTTCATTCTCGCCCTTCAAGATCTTTACTGCAAATGTAAAGCCTGTCTCAAGACTCATTAACTCAACAGGCATAATAAAAATATTATTTTTAAAGGAATAGAGCTGGTAGTGAATGTCATGATCTTGGCTAATATTGTTAAGCTCTGACCCAGATTGTCTGTGGTATAAGAAAGGAGATGAGCGGGTAAAAGATGGGAAACTTTCCTATACTCTTACTCCCCTGACTGTATGAGTCTCTGTCTGCCCTGCACTAGTGTTTCTAAGAAGTGTAACAAACTTTTTATCTGATTTCCCTGCTATAAGGAACACGTGCTAATCAGCACAAACTTTTGCAAAAAATATCAGCATCACCTAGTCTTTGTTTTACATGGCCCAAAAGTGTGTTTGGTGTAAATCAGGAGGACCGCCTCTGGAGTCAATATAGTTACACCAACACAAGTGAAGTCACAATCAGATCCAGGGTCTTTTATTGCTTCCTTGTTTGTGATTCAAATGTTAACCCTCCTCCCTAATTTTCAGTACTGTCTAGTGCTATCTAATTAAACTAAACAATATCAATAATTAATAATTACCACTCACAGCACTCTGTACGTCAAATAATGTTACAATATGAACTAAACAATTTGCTCTCACAGGACCTCTGCGAGGGAGGTCAGTGGTGCTATTCCCATTGGACATGGGAGGAAAAGGAAACATGGAGAAGTGAAGTGACTTGCTGAAGATGAGAAGAATGGGTGATCAGAGGTGGGCACACAAAGAGAAGCAAATTAACATTTTCTAAAATGAAATTTTTATTCAAACATTTTGATCCAATTTTGAAAAAAGGGGCAAAATTGGTGAAAAATTCACTTTTTTCCTCCTTTTTCAAGTAGTTTAGATGGATAATAGAATATGGGTCTGATTCTTCTGCCCTTGGCCTCACTGGAAGCTGGATTGGGACCCTTTTCCTAGTTTTAGGGGAAGAAACTATGTTTGCTAGAGCTCTTGAGAACTGAGCCAATATGTAAGTGACATGTTTTGTGTCACTGGGGAGGGAGAGCTGTAAACAGAAGCAAGAGAAGCTACCCAGATGTAACAGAAGGTTGACAAGGCAGTGTAAGCTGAAGCACTTATTGTGTTTATTCTATCATCAAGACACCGTTTCTTATAAAATAAAATCATGAATGGACTGAATTGTCAAATGACATTGCCACGTTTTATGTGATGTGACAGAACCATTTAGTACAAGGTGTTTCCAGGCTAAATTTAAGACACCACCAGCAACACATCTATTGGCTAAATTATGCCTCTTCTGGGACAGAGCTGAGCAGGGATTGGTGCGTTACCTGAACAGCCTTTCCTTATCCTTGTCCAAGGCATAATACATCTGGAGGTGCTGGGACAGACAGATGGGCCTGTTCATACAGTATTGCAAGGATCAGCCTGACCACTTTGTTATGCAGCCACTTTGATGTGGTGAATTGGACAGGCGGATGGAGCCACCTCACCAAGGCACTCCACTTCTGTCATATAGTAATTAAATCTTGATCTCACTGCATCCTGCAGCAGACAATTATTCCATGCTGTGCCTATATCCCAACATCTAATTCACATTTCAAGTTGTACTGCAAAGTGCTGTCATTGCTGGCAAAAATGCCTACATTTTTGTTCTCTCTGCACTCCAGAGAACCGGGTGATGATACAGGACCAGTATGGGTTGTCTAGCCCCTCCTTCCTCCCACCTGCCTGGTAACAGGATCTTCCACAATAGTGGTCCCTTGATTCTCTTGAACTGTCCTGCTGACGTGATCATCTACCCCGCTACCATTAAGGAGAGTAACACATCTTTTGCTCTGACGAACATCTATAGAGATTACAATTCACATATCTATGAAACACAGTTCTTACAGCTGGTAATTCTTTCTTATTTGGCCAATTCTGCCTCCTCCACTGCCCATTGTTAGAATTATTGCAAGTTGTGCCTGGTTGGCCAAATCCCCAGATGCCTCAGACTGGCCTAGCTCTATTGACACCAGCTGAATATCTGGTCCAATAAGGCTTGTGTTAAGCAATGACAGAAAAAAGAAGGCTCTGCATAGCTTGACTAGTCACAGAGGAAGCTCAGAACTAAACTCAGATCTCCTGACTCCCAGAGCGCCTTTATCACTAGATCATCCCTCTACCTTCAGTTTATGGGATTGGGTTCATTAAGGTTCCTCCCCTCCCCCCGTAAGCACAATACATAAAAAACGTGCCCTTCAAAAACAGCTTCCTACTTCAATGTCTCGGCAAAAGGAAAAAGAAAAATGCAACAACAAAAAATTGCTGCCAGTGCTCAATGTCTTGTTTGTTAAATCTGTGGTTATATGCGTCTATCTTAAGTTCCATCAGTAACACTCAGGACAAAGCAGGAATGTAACAGAAAAATAAATCAGTGCCTAATAGCTTTCAGAGAAACCAAGGGGAACACAATTATGTGGCATCTACATGCTAATCTACCAGACTCAAGTCTCAAAGGAGTTCAAGAGCCCTACTCAAAATTCCTGCAGTGATAAGGGGTCTACTGCGTTCGGCTGGGGTTTGGATAAAAGATTTTTATGATAATTATCTTTGTGTGGAACATTTTTGCATTTTCTTTCTTGTGCAATTCAGAGTTTAAGCAGGGGGAGGGAGGGAGTGGGACAGGGGGAGGAAATCATTACTGAAGGTGAAAAAGTATTAAAAAGACAAATATTGGACGTTGGGCTATTACAATTTGAAAGCAATTAGCTGGCAAAAGCATGACACATTATTGGAGGATGCAGATAAATGTTATATAATGACAACACTGGCATATTATAGGGAACACGGTGTTTTTGCTTGTTCAAATAAATGTCAAAACCAAAAATGAAATCTCTGAAGCAAAACAGATCATCCTACATTAAACAAAACAGCTTTCAGTTTTCTTCCTGATTTCGTGTCTTTTTTTTTTCACAAATGATCACAGCTATATTTAATTTTTATGCCATTATTTTAAGGAAGAAACTACTCACATCTCTGCTGTGCTCTCAAAAACAGCATTAGTATTTCTGAGAGAATGCTGAAAAAAACTATGCAGAAACATGAACCTGAATGCTTCAGTTAATTTGTATAATTTGTGTGTGGACTCTTTTTTCATTCATTTTTTCATACCCTTAGCAAAATAAGTTTTTGGTAGGACCATTCAATGAAAGAGCAAATATCAAACAAATATTGCAGAATATTCACAGAAAGTGGAGTTTACATTTATAATCCGAAATATTTTCATTAGATTTCTGAAACGAGGAGTTAAATTAATCTACCAGTTAGGGAACAAAATCCAGCATGTGACAAGAATGTCCAACCAAAATACCTTAGTTTTCAAATATTGATTACGTAAAGCAATAGGCAAGTAGCTCATGAGCAACCCATAGGATGAAATAGATTTGTATAAATCAGTCATCAAATAATAATGACCAAGTTAGCACCAGTCACGAACCATTCCCACAGTCAATGTGTAAACAGAAAAGATGGACTAAATTCAGCTAATTGTTCACTGGAGATCATTCAACTGCCCTCTTATATTAGTCTTTAACTTTCATCCTCAGCAAATTAGAGCCAAACTAAAGAGCACATTAAAACATATTAGTTCTTAGCACATCTACAGTGACTTTTGTTTGAGGAGCACAGAGCCCTTCATGTTAGCCTTAGCTTTGCTTTAGATTCAGTGTTACACATCTGATTTACAAAGGACTTTTTAAAGAGATGGGTTGTGCTCTTTTTTGATTCTTAACAGGAAGCTTACAAGATTATATTTTCAAATTACTTTTCTGTGGCTTAGGTTTTTGCCTTAGCATGTCTGGTCTTCCCTGTTTTTGCACCTCCATGCCTCAGAGCCCTTCTATTATTGTAAGCTCTGTCACTGTAAGTGAAAGAGGGGGATAATGAATTTTTAATGAACACATCCTCTTACCAAAATGTTGATTACTGTGTTAAGTAAGTATTAATAAAACAAAACAAAACATAGGAACTTAGGAACTGTCAGCCTGGGTCAGATAAAAGGCCCAGCTGGCCAGGTAGCCTGTCTCTGAACATGGCTTAGCACCAGCGACTTTAGAAAAAGAATTCTGATAATCTTGCCACCTATATTAAATAGCCAGTTTTTAAAAATTCTTCTAAAACCAAAGCCCAAGTTGTAAATAGTCTGACTATCTCCCTTCCCCTTTCAAAAACGGCTCCATTTTCACTTTTTGTTTTCATGATGTCATCGTTACCACTAGTTCTCCAATAGTCACAGAGGATTCCTCTGGAGAGAAGACCTCTATTCCTAATGAAATACAAGCAGAAACCCCTCTTTCCTCTCCCTTTGAGCTGGAAATTATTTTAGTCCATCTTTAAACATCATAAAAAGGGAAAGGTGGGGGGCAGGAGGAGGAAGGAAATAAGCTCTATTTTTTCCCCTGTGCAAGTTACCTTTAATTTCACATAGCAAGTGCATGGCATAGTCATAAACAGAACCCAGGAGTCCTGACTCACAGTTCCTTGTTATATGTATTATGAAACATTCACTCCTCTGCAAAAGCATAATGGCTCTTTAGATGTCCTGTGTGGTTACTGAACTTTAATAATTAGTATAAATGTATTTAGGGGGAAATGATTATGCTAATGTAAGAGCTAGATAAAAATGCTTCACCCCTGGCTCTGCTCAATGCACAATGCAATATACCTCTAAGCAATTTGTTTGTCCATTTGTGCCAGGCACCTTGACCTGACATTCCAATATGCTGCCAAGAAAGACACACATTTCCGGGCAACATAGCAATGAAGATGTTAACTTCATTTGTGATCAATTCATGCAGTTTGTCACCCTAACCGTTCAGCTGAATGTCAGTCGATGTTGTGGGGCCATCCATATTATAACAGCCCAACGGCTGTTCCAACGTTGCCCTGGTCACATCTGCCATGTGATCTAAAGACACAGCCTGGCTCAGTTTTCCTGCAAACAAACCACCACGATCACCCTGGGAATTAATGAGATGCCCTCTATAGTATTCAAGACCACAACATTCCTTCACATTATGTATTAGTGTTGCTTGGCCTGTGTTGAAGTTAAAAAAGGTTTTGCTTAGACTTCATTGACTAAGACAACAAATCTAGCCAGTGAGAAACGGTATCACTATAAACCCTCCGAACAGGCTGCAGTTACATAAGAGAACAGGCAACAGGGCAGGCTTCATTTCTTACAGGACGTGCTTTTGTTAGCACCCCGTGCACCTCCCAACCGGGCTATCTAACAACAAGGGTCTCACCTTCCAGACTGGGTGGCATGTTCCCAAGAGAATAGGCACCTTCCTTCATATACACCAGCAGTTCTTCTCCTGGCTCGATTTCTTTAATAACTTTATAATAGATCTGGGGATAGGAAAACAAAAAGGAGACAGACACGTTAAATATGCAAAGCAACATTTTATAATTTTATGCAATAAAACTCAAATGATTCTGGCTAAGAGGGGAGGCTGTCACTCGATTTGTTTGATAATTGCTACTGAGAGCTCTTTCTCTGCCTTTATTTATACTCTACGTGTGTCAGAGTTTCATGCGGTTGGAATGATAAAGTAGTATTTACAGTAAGAGCTCTCTTATCCAGATTACACAAAAAAACTCTTCCCCCCAATAAGGTTACTGAACTGATATTTGTTAATGTAAATGGAAAAATAACATTGACAGAGAACTAGTTTTGGTTCCTGCCCGTCAAGGCCAGAATCAGGCTGGTGCTCAGAGGTCCAATTCTTCAGCTGATCTAAATTAGCCTAGCTCCACAGAAGTCAATGGAGCTACACCAATTTACACTATCTGAGTATTTGGCCCTTAAAGATGCAGTATCTCTTCACAAATCCCTTATGCCATTCCGCCCCTATTCAAAACTTGGTACTCTCTAGGCCAAACATTTTGGAACTTGGCGAATACAATACTGCACCTCTTAGATATCGGACTGGCTGCTCTGAAGTACCGTATTTTTCGTCTTATAGGACGCTCCGGCCTATAAGACGCCCCCTCGTTTTTTAATAAAAAATCCGGACAAAAAAAAAAAAAAAGCACCTCGCTCTCCCGTCCCTGCCGCGCGGGCGGGCTGCCGAGGTTCCCCCCTCCCCGCCGCGGGCGGGCTGCCGGGAGCGCGGCGGGGAGGGGGGAACCGGGACGCTCCCGGCAGCCCGCCCGCGGCGGGGAGGGGGGAACCTCGGCAGCCCGCCCGCGCGGCGGGGACGGGAGAGCGAGGCGCTTTTTTTTTTTTTTTGCCCTATAAGACATTCGCCCTATAAGACGCACCAACTTCCTCCCCCCCCCCCCCCCCCCCGTTTTGGGGAAGAAAAAGTGCGTCTTATAGGGCGAAAAATACGGTATCATCAGGGGACCATAGGTGGCATCCACTCGAGGGCAAAGCCCACAGTCCTATGCACCACTTAAACCTCCATCATAATGCAGGGCTCAAATGGTCCGAAAGAACTTATAGAGATCTCCTGCACTGGTGTGAGCTTTGACCACTCGTGTATAAGGCATAAACCTGAACAGAACCCTAGGAATACATTTTTTAGAGGGAAATAGCGCTTGTTTTATTTATACAAGATGAACATTCATTGAATCCAAGAGACAAAAGATTATAAAGCTGCAAGCAATATGTGTGCATCAACACATAGCAGGTACTGTTTATTAAGTACACTATGTCGCATGCACTATTGTTTATTATGCACTTTCCAAAAGTGCGTTGGAGCCTTTGCAGGACAAGAAAGAAAAGCATGACCCCATACGCTTACAGCCTATGGCCCTCCTTCTGCAAATTCTTGCATCTGGGCAGACACCTGCACCCATGCGGATTCCCATCAGTTTCATTTGATGTGATGCAATAACAGAGAGTAACAAAGAACGCGGTGTGGAATGGTGAAGGTTACAGTAATAAGATCATATTGTTACTTTTGGTATGTCACCTGAGGCTCCATTGCATTTATTTATTTTAAGTAGTTAATTGTATTTTACACATACACACACATCCCCCCTCTTCTTGTGGGCAACACAGGAAAGAGCTTTTAGGAGCAAGTTGACTGAGGGATGGTGGAGCTCCAATAATCAAAGGGGAGGGGGGTTACCTAATGAAAGAAGCAGCAAAGGATAAAGCACAGAAAGGAGAGTTTAAAAGGAAATTAATGGTGCGGGTGGAGCTGGCGGCTCTGGCAAAGGGAATATGCCAGGAGAAAAGATTCAAGAAGTTCTGAACCTTGGATGTGTGGCCAAGAAGCTTTCCAATTTTCCAAAGAGTTTGCTGGATTTTGCCCTGTTCAAATAGCAATACCCCGAGAGTTCAATGGATATTAGCTATTAACCTTAAAAGTCAATTGCAAGATTTTGTTAGTACTGGGCAATCCTTTTAGTAAGGGTGAATAAATATCATGGTGTTTTACATATCAGGCTCATAAGAATTTTCTTTTTTCAAGTTAATCAATGATCAGTCTCCTTCCCCCACCTCCCATGCAATTTCCTTTTCTGAGTACAAGCTAGATTTTATTCAGCACTTTCATAGTTCGCTGATTTAGTAACAATAATAACTCAATCTCTGTCAATGCACCCTTTCAGTAGGAAATGAACATACAGAATTCCTATAAGTCTAATGGTGCGTACTGATCAATATCCCTAGGATGAATATTTATTCACAAAGTCTCTCATTTCTCCATACACACACTGCGGTACACAAGAAATGGCCAAATTCTCAGAAGTTCTGAGCATCTGCAACTCCAGCTAAAGTCAATGATTGCTCAGTATGAGTTGGACCTTCATTGTTTCAGGCTCTGATCATGCCAAAACTTACATATTACTATTTTTACTCCCATAAGGAGTCTCACTGAGTTCAGTGGAGTAAAGCTGAATACGGTTACTTCTCTGAGTTTTTTTTCCAGAATCAATCCTTAGTGAGATCAAAAAATCTCAGATACATAAAGTAATTAATATTCCACATTACAGATGAACACAGACAAGGTAGTTTACCATATGAAACTATCACGGATACTAGATTATTTATTAATAAAGTATATAGTTTAGAAGTTTATGCGGGGGTGTGATCCTGGGAGTAATTACATTTAGGGGAAACTAATATCTTGCTTATCTCTTATCTGTTGTTCCTCTTTTCTGTTCATTTGTTATTTTAATTTGATACGATCTAAGAACTCAATTGAAATATAACCATGTTAAATGACATATTCAGGACCTGGTTCTCCTGGAGCAAAAGGAAAGTTTTAGCTGAGGAAAGACTTGGCCCAATGTGTCAGCATCAGATATCAGCTTCACTATGAGTCATAATTTTTATCCTCTTAAAGAAAAAGAACAAACTGGAAAAAATTATTTACTAAGTATGTAACTTTGAGATTATCGTTACTAGGGCTGTCAATTAATTGCAGTTAACAAACGTGATTAACTCAAAAAACGTAATAACAATTTTAAAAATTAATCGTGATTAATCACACTATTAAATAATAGAATACCAATTGAAATATATTAAATATTTTGGGTGTTTTTCTACATTTTCAAATACATAGATTTCTATTACAACACAGAATACAAAGTGCACAGTGTTCATTTTATATTATTTTTATTACAAATATTTGCACTGCAAAAATGATAAAAGAAATAGTATTTTTCAATTCACCTCATACAAGTACTGTAGTACAATCTTTTTATTGTGAAAGTGTAATTTACAAATGTAGATTTTTTGTTTGTTACATAACTGCACTCAAAAACAAAACAATGTTTTATCTGAATGATTGGCTGAAGTAGGACTGAGTGGACTTGTAGGCGCTAAAGTGTTACATTGTTTTATTTTTGAATGCAGTTATTTGTTGTACATAATTCTACATTTGTAAGTTCAACTTTCATGATAAAGAAATTTCACGACAGTATTTGTATTAGGTGAATTGAAAAATACTATTTCTTTTGCTTTTTACAGGGCAAATATTCGAAATAAAAATAATATCAAGTGACCACTGTACACTTTGTATTCTGTGTTGTTTAAATCAATATATTTGAAAATGTAGAAAACTGCCAAACATATTTAAATAAATGGTATTCTATTACTATTTAACAGTGCAATTAATCACTTCATTTTTTGGATCACTTGTCAGTCCTAATCATTACTATTCAGTAAGATATCCCCACACCTTATCTGCAGTAATAAATAGCATTCAGGGATATAGCTTCGATTCAATACATTTAGATTATTCAATTAACATTATATGTGTTTATTGAAAAATATATTTGGCTGGCCTAAACATAAGTGAGAAATAGAAGACAATATTTTTTCTTATTTTTAGTGACTTCAACAGCACTGAGTTTCTTTAAACAACACACCTAGTAGTTTAGTTGTGTGTGTATGGGGGGGGGGGGGCGCCGGGGGAGCATTATGATGCCTTCCGAGTTGTTCCATTAGGGGGCAGTCTTTACCAACTAAAATAAAAGCTTGTAAATAAATACCAAAAGCTACAGGCTCTCTCTCTCTTAACCCCTGCCTTACACATCAACTCTCACTGCTTTTCATTTAACAGTTGTTTTAAGGCCATCTCATCCCAACCTCCTTCTGCCAATTTAGGAATATGCATACCAAATATGCATGCAAAATCTACCATCAACCAAACTTGGAAATAAAAGACCTAAATACAGTTTGACGTGATTACCTTAAACATTATGATCAGTTTCAAGACACTAAGCATATCAAAACAGGGAACTGAATGAAAACAAAAGTGCCAACAATAACATGAAAAGAAAAAGAGTCCAGCATAGGCAAGAAGTTAAAGAAGAAATAAGAAATTAAATGTCTAACCTGTTTTCTCTGGGTAAGGTGCGTCAATTCAGAGACTTGAGTTAAGTTTAAAGCTTTCCAATCAGGTACCCCAGTATCAGTGAAGCTAGTGACAAAAGCCATCCTCTATACTTAAAGAGAGGCAGCTGGTATTTCAGGCCTTGTGACAACTCATGCACAGAAGTACCATCCTGGGCTACTGCAGCATCATTCTGTGCATCTCTTACAGAGGGATTTATTTAGTGGTCCTTTCTCAATTACCTAAACTCAAGTCTAAGACACTCCCCCTAATCTTATCAGTGAGGACTGTTCTCCCTGGAGACCCTCCCTACATTATGCATGTAACAGAGACTACAACATTGCTGCAAATCAAAGGAAAAGGAAGTTTGGGTTTTATACAGCCAGCAGTCTAAGTTTCAGACAGGCAGAGGGTTTTATTTTCACAGCTCTTTCTTCATTAAAAGGCCTGAGATTCAAAAAATCGTTATGTGAATTGCAAGAAAGATCCCGATTACGAAGATCAACTAATACAGAATAAATCATAGCAGGGAAAAATAAAAAACAATTTCTATTATTGCTAAACACATTTAAGACAATTTATTTGATTTTTCCCAATTGTCTCTATTTGTGCCCCTTTATTTTAAAAGTCCTATAACTTCAGCCAGAGATTAATTCAAGAATTAATATCACATTCACAGCAGACCAATGAGTTCTAACACAAAAGCTGTTTTAAGTTCTGTTGTTTAACTTGGAATTTTTATCAGTAACATGGACATGATATCAAATAGCAAAGGGGAAAAATAAAATCCATCTGAAATTGACTAGTATTCCTTTCTTGCATTTTTCAGATTTAGCTTGTTTTGAATCATTGCAAACTTCTCAACAAAATTTCACTGTTTGGGTTGTGACTCACTGCTTCCCAGATCTGAGAGAGGTCTGATCCTCCAAGTCAGTGGGACGGCGTGCGAGCTCAGGGGCTCAGCCTATGCAGCGCTATTTGCGGGATAAGGGCCTCTCACTGAAAAGTGCTCTGAGATCCTCAAACTAAAGGCTCTATCGCCTTTTTAAAATTATACAAGTGAACATATACCCAGGAGAATATACTTAATCACTATATACAAACCACAATCATTTGCATTTTGGATAGACTCCAAAGAAAAACTACAGTTGATATGGAGCGCTATTTTTTTTCAAAAAAAGGCTTTTCTTCATTTTTACATCATGCTTATTTCTTTCTGGTTTCCTGTAACAGACACGAAGAGCCAAATACTGAACATCTTGCTCAGTTTTCAGATCAGTCATTATTCAGTCAAGACTCCCAATGAGCTCAATGGGAATTTTGCCAGGGTAAGAATTATCAGAGGAAAGACCTTAGGGTTAGTCCCAGTAGGTACAAAATTGATAATTTAGTGCCACTTACTCACACCTATGTCACTGAACCAAGAAAAATTCTGAAACCCAAGATACTTACTAATGAGTATATCTGTTTGAGACAATAATCCAAAACCAACCCAGTACTGACAAGTAGAGAAAAATCTTCAGGACTATCTAGTGCACAGACACTCCGTTTTGTACATAGATATAAACAGAAGATGTTCTAAAATCATGAGTGAAATCCGGGCCACAGTGAAGTCAATATTTACACTCCCATTTCTTTCACTGGGCCAGGATTTCATCCCGTATCTTCAAAACTGTAATAATCAAGGGCTCACATTCAATCTAATTCAATATTTCATCATCATGTTTGCCCCCTTTCATATGTTTTCAAATACAAAAAGCAGCTGAGGTAAACAGGAACAGCCAAGAAATGTAAACACACAAGATAGATTAATGACTCTGAAAAAAGTTAGAATCTGCAGGAGTCACATTCATTTCATAAAATTCATTACAATAATTAACTTCATCTTGCAATTGTGCTACCAAAATCCTGAATTAATTAAAACTACTGCTGTGTTTAAAACCCTTTCCCTTTTGTTTGCTATGAACCGAAAATATCAGATTCAATGTACATAAAAAGATCATATTTTTGAAATAATTGATATTCTCTACTTTTATTAAAGTCCTATTAATTTTCTTTTTCATGTTTCTTACATCAGAAGATGTCACCATTAAAATTTAAAACAACAAACAAATATTAAATGGCCAGCTAATGATATTTAGCCTGAAAATACAAAAATATAGCTTTAGTGCAACAGCTCTCCCAGAGACTTGGAAATGTTACCCTGTTTGCAGTTCTTGATTTTCCTGAGGATCTCTCTCTTTGGCTAGAAATGGATTATTAATAAAAAGAGGCAAATCTATGTTCTGTTGGGGCCCAAACCACAGCACAAAGAAAAGATTCTCAGTGACTTCAATGGGCTTTTGGACCAGGCACTTCGATAAGGTCCTTTTATTTTTTGCTCTTAAAAACTGTGTTTCTCAAGCTATTTCTAAGGCTGATAGCCTGGTGTTCGGGATAGCTAGGAGGAACCTAGCTCTAAGTAGCATACAACATTTTGCAGCATATTAAAAACCACTTAGTACAATTACTGATTATGTAGAATTCTAAGTCCCATCTCATTAACGCTACATCACAGTGTAGTCAAAGACTGTACATCTTTTCTATGAAAAGAGTGTCCGCGAAACAGACAGACATTTAAAAACAATGTGGTAATCGTCTAACTGTTTTCAATATCCATGCAATAGACAAAGATGAAACATGTGGAGTGAACAAAGTACGTCTGAGTACTACCTCATTATTCAAGTATCTTTCATTAGAAACAGCATTGTTTACCTGTTGCATGAGTGATGGCTGCTATTTACTTAAGCTTCAGCGTGGTGGCATTTTTCTACTTTTAAGAAAGACACACATCACAGAACTGAGAAAACAGCTGCACTGTTCAGGCAAAGATCAAAAAGCGCACCCACTAATTGCATCAGCGTGCAACAGAAGTGATGTACACAGTCTGAGACAATTTAAACAGAGAATTACTGCTGTCGTTTTTTTCTCTCTTGCAAGTAGTTATATTAGAAATGTGACCAACACTAAAAGTATTTCTAAGTGCTGTTGATCTAAAGATGCAGTCAGATGTATGTAAATTATACCACTCCAGTGTGGTTTTGCCTGAGTCAGTATTGGGTTAGTACTTCAGGACTTTGCCCATTTTTTGTAGGTGAACTGGGATGGCGTATTTTGCTTTTTACTTGGATGTATATTGGCCCTGTAAGAATTAACTTCAAAAATATTATGCTAAAATTTCTATTTGGAGAATTGGTTTAAAAAGGGAACTGGAAGATACAATGTTGCAACTAGTGTCGTTGAAGAAGAGCAACAATTTACTTTAGAAGTAGCTAAGAAAATGTTCAGCAATCTACATGCTGCTCTTAGTCACACGTCTGTAAATCCAGAATAATTCTCTTGGCATTATTGGAGCAGTTCCTGCTTCACATGGGTGTCAATGAGATCAGAACTCAGTCCTATGTATGTACAAAAAAGAGTGAAAAGGACCACATCCCAATGTAAACAGGTCTTATTTTTGTCTGGAGAGCAAATGGTTTTGATTAAAAGCTTGTCCTGGCTCTCATCAGCACCATGATGTTTAGTTATTTTGTGGGTAATCTTTTATTACAGAGCTTTTGTTTTCTTTACATGTTTAAATAAAAAAGATTAATCTTTGCATGCCTACCGAATGGGTGCGGTCGAACCTTTCGCCATCTAGCCCGAGTCCCACTCTGTAGATAGAATGTGCCCCATGCTGTACACAAGAAATTAACATTCACTTATTTGTTAGGCAGAAATTGAAAAGGTTCATTTACTTTGAAAAGTCACATTCTGCTCAATGGTTTAGGGCTCGAGCCTACTAAGTTCTGAGCCACCTAAATTCTCATGAGACGGATACTGACGGTGTGCAGGACATTTTAGAATCACACCCCTGAGAATTATTCACAGTTTATAGTGCATAAGAAAGAAGTGTGACCTTAGCTCTGATAATCTGATCTGATAAATTTATAACACCTGAGAACTGGGAGGATTAATGCCAGAAAACCACAATGGCCCCAACCCTACAAACATATATACATGTGAGTAATGCTGCTCACATGCATAGAATTACCCGTGGGCATAAGTATTGCAAGATCAAACCTTATCTGACTATTAATTATTATTTTATTTACACTGAATTAATATTATTTTATTTACACTAAAGTGTCAGCAAAAAAAAGGCCAAGTGAAGAGTGAAATATGATTTTCCACATCAGTATAAATGAGGGTCTAACTATAGAGGCTTTAACTAGCTACAATGTAATTTAAAATGCACTTGAAAGTCTAGAGCATATCTTCATTATTTTGCTCCTTATTACCCTAATGGTTCTGATGGGTAAGATTAAACCTGGATTTTGGTGTCTAGTGAGTGTACAGTGACAAGGAACCTTAAATGGGCTAAAGTTCAAAATACTCATCCAAAAGACAACTTTGGCTAGTTGCAATGATTTGACCCTGCTGTTAAATTCAGTGGGAGCAGGAATTGGCTTATAGATATTTTCACATTAACTGAGATTGATACTTCAGCTCTGAGAGGTAGGTTTGTGATTTTTTTCTTTTCTGTTATTTCTTCATTTCATATTCCTGTTTTCTCCCCTAACATTAAAACAACTTCAGGTGCAAATCCTAGACCTATCTGTATGTACTGAAACTCTTCTGGCCAGATTATCCACTAGCGATTGTGCAAAACAGAGTCACACTTAGATAATGGCAATAGTTTGAATTTTTCCAAGAAAACAAAACAAACTGCAAACACAATTTTCAAGATGGTGTGGAGAACGGGAAGGGGGAAAATTATAATATTAATCCAGCATGGACACGCATACTGGTATTTCGCGCGTGTAAATCTTAAAACTGATAATAATAATAATGATAATAAAGTCTCACAGGATTTCAAGGAGCTGCTGATTATCCCAAATATTGTAAAGCCTCTTTCTGCCCACAGATTGTCATAATGAACTGCTTGAGAAAAAGTACATCCTGACCTCAATGTTGTTAGGCCTATGATTTTTTCACATAAGTGTCTGGGACTTCTGGTTATCAATCACCATTGTCTGCTGCACTTTGTACACTGGACCTTTTTATTCCTACCAGCTGGCTTGACCTAAAAGTCTTCAGTGCTTCAGGAAAGAGGCTGGAGGGAGAAAACACTTTGAAATGCCTAACATCTAGTTACATTCTGGAGCCTTTGTATTTCCCTCTTCTTGAATAACCATTTTGCTACCTTTTTTGATGTATGTTTTAGTGAATTTACAATAAAGCAAATACACAGGAAATGGCTAGAATGTAACAGAAGGAAGAGAAAGCAGGTCTGGTGATAGTGCAATACAGCAGTTCTTTCTAATGAAACTATGCACAACCAAGAAGCTCCAGATGCAGGAAAAGAAATGTAATTAATTGGTCTTAAAATCAAATGTGATACAAATAATCATTTAGCCCTCTAGCTGCTGGCAAAATTTATACACGTTGCTCTCAATCAAACCATTAACCTGCCATGCTTAGAAAAGGCCAGTAGTCTAAAGGTTAATATTTCAAACAGAAAAAAATGTACATTAACATCAAATTGGCATATTTCTACTCTCTTTTATTTAGTCTACAATATCTTTGCAAGAAGCCCGAGCTTGGAAGCTCCTGCTCCAATGACCCCCCCTTGGTTGTTTGTATTTATTACAGTGGCTACACTGGTTAGTTCAGAAACTGGAAATGGCTTTTTCCAATTCCCGGTAAAGAACCTTTTTGGCAACAGCAGGAGTTATAGAAGTAGAGTTTCTTGACTGGAACATTGGGTGAAACGACATTTCTTAAGGCAGAGAGTGAACAGAACTAACTGGAGACAGGGCTAGGAAGGTATGAGGCGGTGCAAAAAGGTATTCGGCTGTGTATCCATGCACTGGAGCTGCTGAATCCATTGGGAGTCCCAAAGATATGACTTAGTGTAATAGGCTGAGCTCAAATAATCTGTGGGATGCACTAAAAGGAAATCAGGCCATTTGTAGCCTGCCTGGAGGTAAGGGGAAACGTAATGGCTCCTATGATATTTATCCTGTCACTCTCTGAAACTGAGATATGGAATTCACCTCCATGTGCTACAAAATGCATAGAGCAGCTTTTGATGTGAGGCATGGAGCTGACGATAAATGTAAGGCTCTTGGTCATAAGGTCCTTGTTTCAAGAGGGTTCGTGATGAGTAGGGGATGGACACCACAGCAATCAGGAGTTCATTTTATATAAGCAACCCAAAGCTTGGATGCTTTTATCCAAAAGCTCATCCAGATCATGTTGGCCTAAGAATCAGGCTACAAATATTGCAGTATGTTGGCTTTCCCATTTCCACTCATCTCCAAAGTCAAGGTCTGTAGGAGCACATTAAAATATGAATGAGAAAAAGTTTATGGAAATATTTCAAACCTCACCAAGTTTGGATTTTGGACTGGATCAAGCGTTGTGTGAAAAGTTCAGGTCAATTCTCATTTTATATGAAGAGGCATGTCCATCTCTATACCAGACTCAGAGTCATATTTTGGCTTCCATTTCTACTAAAGAGTTTCTCGTAATGTCTCCTTTAGTAACATGCATGTTAGAAATCTATTCTCCCTCGCGGTTCATCGTTTTATGCCTCCAAATGCCCATTGACAATGCTAAGTAGTAATAATATTAGTACCCGGCGCGGTGGCGTGTGCCTAGAATCCCAGCTGCTTGGGAGGCTCCGTTTGGCAGATCGCTTAGTAGTTCTGAGCTGCTGTGCTCTGTGTCAATCGGGTGTCCGGTGTACTGACAGCCTGGGCAGCGGGTTGCTGGAGGATTGGCTAGAACAACATGTCTGACGTGTTGTGATCGGTGCTCTCTCTGTGAGGGCTGATGGACCAAGCGATCAAGATGAAGGTGAATAATATTAGCATTAGCTTTCGTGGGTTAATACCCACTTCGTCCACTGCTTGCATCCGACAAAGTGGGTATTAGCCCTTGAAAGCTTATGCTTCTATACTTTATAGTTAGTCTTTAAGGTGCCACAGGACTCTTTGTTACCTCTGCTATTCCAGAGTAACACGGCTACCTCTGATTCTTAATATTAGCATATCACTTCTC
Source organism: Sternotherus odoratus (assembly GCA_032164245.1). NCBI lineage: Eukaryota > Metazoa > Chordata > Testudines > Kinosternidae > Sternotherus > Sternotherus odoratus. The sequence continues at coordinate 3,030,679 of JAVMKO010000018.1, forward strand.
ATTGAGATAGGCCTGAATCAACACCCTGGACCTAAACTTTTCTCAGTTTGAGGCCTTATAAATCCCCAGATCTAAATGGAACTTGTGTACCCATTTCGATTTCTTAATCTTCCAAGTGCTTTACAAAAACTAGCTAATTAATCCTTGCAACACTTTGTCATCTGTCTAGGAAGGAAGATGGCTGAGCCTTTGGGAATATCATTATAAAAATCATATTAATTCCTTGTAGCATCCCCTCCCCAAGGAGTGTGTGCTACAGAAGTCTCCACAACATGCCTATTAGGTTTTTATTCCTCTCTCGACAGTCCCCGAAACCATTTCTCCCCACTACTTAATACAGACAAAAACTTAGTTCACAGCTTGGGAGCAGACTTTCTATCCATCACTGTCAGGGTACAGCACGCGCTTTCTGCTATTCGAATGGTGCAGAAATACCAGCATTGATCTCCATTCATTCATTATTTTTTTTAATCAAGAGAATTCAGGTTTCATCCTGCTGTCAATGCTTTGCAGGTTTCCCCTACTAGAAAAGAGATGTGTGGGTCAGGAGATTCCCATCATTCCAGTGTCCTGAAAAAGATCAGAGCAAATGGACATCCCACTCAGCCACTTGGAGTCAAAGTGCAGGCGTTCTACAAATCGTGCTAAATTATGGGCACAAACACCCATCGTGACTCTGGATTGGAGTACATAAGCCTCTGTCTTGGATTCCAAAAAAAAACCTGGAGATAATCTGCTGATTGTAATTAGGTTCCTCTTGCAGCATGTGTAGAAAAAGTGGAAAGAAAAATATGTCATTTTCTTGAGTCTGACACAAAGAAGAAATGCCATCCCCGTGAGGGCTCTATTACCAACACTCTCCAAGTCTGAAGGGTGCCAGAGAAGCATAAAAATAAACAAAAGAAAACTGCAGCTTTTGAAACTGGAAACATGACGTATGGAAAAGGAAAGGGCTCCAGCCTCATTTCCCCATCATTTCCACGTTGTCCTACATTGTGCAACCTTATGAACAAACTTTTAAATGGCATAAATTCTGTTCAAGTCCCAGTGTAAATTCAATCTGCTACCAGAGACAGTCACTTCAGGAACAAACAAGCCCCCTTAAAAACTCTTACAAATTGATTCCTCTGGGATTTTATTCTGCTTGCCATGTGGCAGTAAAGTTACTCACAGCACCTTTTCAACCAGGCAGCAGTTCACACAATGTACAAAACATTTTTTTGGGGGGGGGGGGAGTGGGTGAGAGGTAGGAGAGAATAAGCAGCTGACATAAAAAATTATACTGGATTTTTTTCAATTTTTAGCAATTGAAATTGTCAGAGTTGTGTAAAATTATGTGAGTGTGCAGAAAAGTAGACATTAAGATTCAAAAGGTTAAAGCTGTATAAACTGTTAAAACAAATAATCAACATCACGTCAACACACAAAACCGACCATATTTGTTTTTACATTTCATTTGCTAGTCTGTTTGTAACAAACCTAATTCAAAAGTCCAAATTGCTGGATAAGGTCTTGAGCAGCATTTTTCTGATGGCCTATCTGTACATTTCAATGATTATTGATGGAAATTTATTTTTTGTTGGTTAGTGTGTGCAGTGAAATTGATGTTTACTGAAATTTACTGATAAAGATCTAATCTTTCCATGCCTAAAAGTATATGTAGGGAATGGAGAGCTAGTTCACCTAAGATAAAAGGTGAATCACATACCAGTACTAGCTTAAAACTCAAAGACATTGGAAGAAAAATACCAGGTGAAAGTCTCTTCCTGTTATATTGTCAATTTGGCCCTAACTCCAGGAACACCACAAATCTCAGAAGAAGGCCTAAATTCATCTTGTTCAAGTTTGATTCAAGATGTTCAAGATGAACAGCCCAGAGATGTTCAGAAAAGCATGCCAATTTGAGGGCTATTATCTCAAGTAAACATAGTAAATATATCCTCTGAATTTTCACATGATGATGTTTTGCTTTCCCCCTAAATACAAAGCAAACCTGTATTTGTTAAAGTGATTAGTTGAATGTAGCAACCTGATTATTGCCAAAGACATTAAAAAACACCTTGTGATGGCTTGACTGAGCAGAAGCATACCTGGTCATTAACGGGACATACAGCTAGATTTTGTTCATCACAGGAACAGGCCACTCGGATGTATTTCAGCCAATTTCCAGCTCCAGTCTGATTCGTATCAGCACAGAATTTCTCATTTCCCAGGTCGTCAGCAATCTGAAGAAGAGGTGGAAGAATTATTTTCACTTGAGATGAAATTATAAATATGGAAATCAACAAGTGAGCAATGTACTTTTATAATCATTTGCATTGCAGGGCTGCAAAACAAGAAATAAAGCTAGAGAAACAGCTTGTTAGTCTACATGGCTAATAAAAATATGCAAACAAAATAACATCAGCTGAATTACAAAACTGCTTAAGTCCCAGTCAAGAACCTCCACTGATTTAAGGGGCACATGATCACATCCATAATAAGCAAGGAAAATAGAGCTCTGCTATCCATATGTCTATTACAACTAAACAGGTCACCTTTCCTGAACTGCTTTCTATTAACTATCTAGCTACTTATATGCTCCATCTCCACATTATCTGTTTCTATTATTAGGTTCAAATAGGAGCACAGCACTTACTAATGTATATAAAAACAGCCATTCAGTTCTGCAACAACAAATTGGGGTAAAACTGGCTGTTTTCTTAATGTTGCATAATTAAATATATAAAGGTGGAAAGCAAAAATATCTATCCTCAGTTATACTGGCCCAGCTGCAATGAACTGGACTCATTGGAGCTGTGTGGGTGTATAAGGTGTAACCTTCAGAACAGAAGCCCTTACAAAACCAGAAAGGTTCAGGTGTGAGAGAAATATAAAGGGCGGGCTGTGATCTAAAAAGCATTTTTAAAAACCCAAGACTTTGCTTTCTTAAAACAGGGAAGTAACAGTTTGACCATGTAGTAATCGGCAAGTACCCAGCATTTCACACCACAGTGTTTGAAAACATGCTGTTTTTTTTTCCAGCATCTCACTCAAAATAGTATTAGACAGAACTACAATATCTAATGGGTGAGGCAAGCATGGGGGGGGGGGGGAAGAAACCATGCATAAAATGGTTTTAATCATGTCACTAGTTCCCACTGGTAACCACATGGTCTCTTATGGGTGTCTTATTTTTTAGACCTAAAATTCCCCTCTAGTTCTCAGGAGCTAAGGGAACCAGAACATGTTGTGGCTTGCTCGCTCCCTGGGTCCGGTGGCTGGGGTGGCAGGTTTTCATGGAAAAAGCACATCCCTGACACAAAGACCACCACTCTCTTGCCAACTTTCAAGTTTCTGCTTCCAAGCCAAGGATTTTAGAGCTTTAGGAAAGGTCAGCAGATTATTATTATTTTTTAAACGTGGGCAGAATAACATCTTTTTTTCTTCCCTGGCCTCATTCTTGAAAGTGGCTGACCTGTCCGAAGCGGAAATTTTCGAAAAACATTCAGCCTGAGTCAAACATTCAGAATGAAACATTTCAGCCCAAATGGTCAAAGTTATAAACAAGTAAACAAAGAGTCCCAATAATGGGAAATATCAGGCAGGCTTAATAATAGCGTGGTGCTACCATCCCTGCTTGTAATAAGGAACACATGATCATCCCTGTAGCTACTCTCTCTCTGGATCACTGTACAGCCTTCCCTTGGAAACTCCACTCCCGCTCGGCTTCCTGAAATAATTTTAAAGAAAAAGTACACACATCCTCGCAGGCTCCAGATAATCTAATTTCCTACAACAGGATACAGAAACTGAGATCTCCAATTTAACTGGGTCCTAGACCACAAAGGGCCTTACAGATTGTAACCCAGAGAGGCAAATAGTTTTGAGCGAGAAGCACTGGGGTTTCAAACGTTCAGACCAGCTTGGCACCGTCAAGAGATGAGCTGCTGCATAACACTAGCTGAAGCTTGTGGATGGACTTCAGTTGTTGCGCTAAGTAAAATGAACTGCAATAAACCAGCCTTGAGGTTACAAAGGTGTGAACTACTTTGGCAGGGTCTGCCTCACAGAAGAATAGTCACGGATTCTGGTCCAGCCACATACAATGTTTCCACAGTGAAAGTCTGAAACTAACTGTAAAAAAATGATAATTAACCCCTAGCCTACCAGAAAGTGCCAGGACTGGTTAGATTAAGTCTTATATATTAAAGTAATGAGTAATCTGAAATTCCCATAGACAAAAGATTTATATTAAAGATAAGAGGTAAAATGAGGATAGATCTCAAACAGAAAAACTTCGGAAGTTTGGCAAGCTTTTTAAACAGGAGGCAGTTCTCTTGGGAAAGGAGTGCATTTGTTAACATGGACCTGCTTGTCCTAACTGAAGTAATACGAATACTCTGGGTAACAAACTCAGGAGGCATGTTTGATGTTCAGCTGCTGAATTAAACACTGTGCAGAAGCTTGAAGGTAAAGAGCCCATCAGGTAGCATCCGGCAGCTTCCCCCAATCTTCACGACATTGTCAAGGTGGATTGCACGTTCTAGCAGTGACAATCTGAATACTGTAAGGTCAAAGCTGAAGAGATACCATCAAACAAGGTTGCAATGTCCAGGACTACACGCATGATCTAAACAATAAGCTTTCTTTTTGCACACTCTGAGGGCTGGGGAAAGACACTTCAGTGAGCGCTGGTCAAACCCAGAACTCAGCTCAAATTTGCTGAAAGACTCACAATTCATGAAACATGGAGACCTTGAGTTTCAGAATGAAGCTCAGCCTGGCTAAAAAATCACTGGCTTGAGCTTTCAAGCCCAAATTGAAACTCTGGGGGCGTGAAATCTCATGAACCAAAACCGGAAAAAATATTTATGCGAAACTCTGAGAACTGAAACCCTTCTTTTTCACACACTCCTCCAACCTGTCAATAAACTGAGCTGATAAGAACCTGGCCCAGCAACACCACCGAACTATGTTCTGTCCAATCCTTGACTGTATCACATCATGTGTTTCTCTAGTTTTGATCAGGATATTGAAAATAAAAACAGCTTCCTGTAGCAGTGAGAGATAGTTGGCGGATACAGGGCCTGTGTGTGGGGTTGGTAGGCAGGCCATTCATGCTGTTTTAAACTGGAAAGTTTTGTTTTTCTAAGGGTACGTCTATATTACCCGCCGGATCGACGGGTAGTGTTCGATGCATCGGGGATTGATTTATCGCGTCTCATCTAGACGCGATAAATCGATCCCTGAACGTGCGCCCCGTCTACTCTGGAACTCCAGCTCCGCAAGAGGGGTAAGCAGAGTCGATGGGGGAGCTGCCGCGGGCAACTCACCACCGTGAGGATGGCCAGGTAAGTCAAACTAAAATACTTTGACAGTTGCGTATCTTAGTTCAAACCCTCCCATCCCCCAGCGTAGCCCAGGCCTAAGTCTTGTCCCATGGCTCGTACAGAGACAAAACTGGACAAGGTTTTGTCTGGTAGGAGGTGGGAGATGCCATTTTGAAAAGTGTGCTGCTCTCCCCCTGCTGGCATGGATCACGCTGGTGGGGACAGGCCCTCACTGTTCCAGGAAGCCCCGGGCCATCTGGTATTCTGGGATTGCCTGCAGGGCCACCCTCCTGGAGGGGAAGTTTTGTAAGACATGAATACAGTTTATGAACATACAGCAAACACAGCTGAAAAGGAGGAAAACTATTGTTAGCACTTCTCTTTATCAACACACTCAGGGCTTGCCTACATGGTGCATTAGTCCACGCTAGAGGGATGTAAATTCTAGTGCAGGTTAGTGTGTTGTGCACTCAGGGGCCTGGGTAGATCCTGATGGCATGCACTAAAATTCCCTAGTGCACATCAATGTAGGACTGTTCAAAATGGGACGCCAGCAGGGTCCATACAGGCCAGTTACTGCACAACAGAATTGATAAGTCTCTAGTATGAACTAATGCACGGTGTAGACAAGACCGTAGACAACATTAGGAAGAATTGCCTGTGACTAAGGCACTGGACTGGGACTCTGTAGATCCAGGATCAATTTCTGGCTCTGTCATTGTCTTCCTTTGGCCTGGACTCATTTAAGAGTGCTACATTTCATGTGTGCTACATTTTGGTGCAACAGAGAAACCTGAGTCTGAATTTCGTTCCTTTGCTGTGGTGGGATATTGCCCATCATAGTTCTTTAGGACAGGAAGTGCTCGTAAGGGTTGGGTAAAAAGCAAACTCAATAGGTATGGATAATAATTAACTAATTTGTTTTAAAACAGCTAACTCAATTAATTTTATTTAGAAGTCAACCTGGCCTCCAGTTTTTTCCAAGGAACAACTTTTCTCTAGTAAACACTTGCATTTGCACTTTTTTCTATGCCTACATTTAAGAGGAAGTGAAAATGTTAGTAGTTATAAGGTTTAACCACCTGGTTTGAAGGCACAAAGAGGTTGTGTAATTACTATACTTGCTGCAATTTAGTGTGGATGCAAAAATGATACAGCAGAACACCACACACGGCTGGGTGTGTAAAACTGACATTTAAAAACTAGTTTCTGCATTAAGATAAATTTGCCAAAATTTACCATACAGTTTCCCCCTGTATATGGAAGGGAAATAACTCAATATCTCCGATACCATTTATTGAAAACATGTTAACTTTTTGATGTAAATATTTCAGTGATTCTGTATTTGTCTGACAAGCTTCCAATGCCTCACCCTGTGAATTGCCTAAAAGTGATGATGTTCTGACATCAAAGTAAGATAGGTAGAATCAACTACTTCCTGAAATCAAGTACTGTACAACCAACTCTATGGTGTAGGCAGTCTTAACTAAGTCCAATACACTGTGGCTAACACCTTGACGATACTAATTATAAACACCCACATCCTTTTTTTCATGCCTTACAGGAAAAAAAAATGATGAAAAAAATTGGCAAGTAGTCCCCCACTACCTGAGCGGTGTAGTGGTTTTTGTGTGTCAAACACCCATGTAGAGAGAGAGGTTTAAAATATCCCATAACAGCACACCTAGTTTTCTGTTTATGTTGAAAGATGATCAGAAACTTCGTGCTTGCTAATTTGTAGCATCAATCATTTCCAAATCAGTTAAAGACATTGCCCAACATTTTCAAAAGTGACTAGTGATTTTGGATGGACAAGGCAGAAGTTCTATCCTTGTGTCATGTTAAATTATTATGGATTGAATTACAGTAACATCTGGAGACCCCAACCAAGATTAAGGGCCACTTTGTGCTAGGCATTGTACAGACACATATTGAGAGACAGTCCCTGCCCCAGAGAACTCACAATCTAAATAGAAAAGACAGACAAAGTGTGAGAAGGTTGACATATTCCTATCTGTATTTTAAAGATGTAGAATTGTGGTACGCAGAGATTAAGCAATAGGGAATCTGCGGGAGAGCCAGGAATTGAATTCAGTTCTCTCTGTAACCACAAGACCACCCTTCCTCTCGAAATTGGACTTTTACTTATCGATGTTGGCAAACGCTTCACAAATTTACAAAGTACAAGTCCCGCAAAAGGTCCCCCTTTTTTTCAGAGCAACCCTCAGATTTCCTAGATGGTCCAGCCTTGGGGGTCCTGTATTGTATATTCAGCAGCACCAAATGGAATGATACAGAAAAATGTAAATGTTGTGTTTGTGTTTAACGAGTGAATCTGAAATAACCAAGTTGAAATCTGATAGACCAAATTCTGCCTTTTGTTTTACACTCTAACAACCTCTTTTAGACCAGTGAAGTTGCACTAGGGTGTGCTTCAGAGGGAATTTGGCCCACGGTTAACTAAATTAATCAGCTCTGTCTGTAAAAATCATGTGTGACTAGAAATTGATACATCTTTGGCAAAAGGTCAAAAGAGATAATGTATGGATATTTCACTCAGTGTCAGGCCTCCATATCTTACTTGCATATCTTTCTGTCCAAAACAGGAGACCATTACCCACAAAGCAGAGTTCATAAGGAAAGAGGAACATATGTCTTGACTATATCCAGGTCTACCTCTCCATTAAATTAGAGTATAAATCTCTTCAGGACAGGGACCATGACTTTGTATGTGCTGTAGGTCACTTAGCACAAAAAGGCTTTGATCCAGATTAATGCCTTTGGGACATATTGTAATATTAATCAGAATAAATAAAAATATGTACGATCCCTCTGCAATATCTCTCTCTGATCAACTTCCCATTTCTTCTTGGCTATCCATTTTATTGCCAGGGATTTCCCCTCTGCTTTCTTAGACTCAACAAGTCAAAAATTGAATTTACCTTTTTTTCATGACTTCTCTCCCCCATTTTTCTGTCACATTTGACAGTTCCACTATCCTCTTCATCAATCTATCACCAACCCTAGGGTTAAGCAATACTCCTTCATTTATTTCTCTCTTCACATCTAAACTGTGTCACTTCTTCTGCTATAATCCATCCCTTGCCCTCAGTCCACACTGCCAGGGCCATGGTTTGATCTATCTGGGCCTATTGTTAGTTTTTCTCCTCTCCCCTTTTAAGTCTCTTCAGTTAAAACAATCCTCGCAATGCTCCTGACTTCAGGTGTATTTATATCAGGGGGGTTGGATAGGCCCATTACAGAGGGATGAATTTTGCAGCCAGGTCTAAAGTTCTGACCAGTTTTGGTTCAGACACTTTTTTATCTAGCCAAAAGGAAATTGTTGTCATGCTTCCTCTGCTTTCTGCTGAACAGCATTCAGGATCTGAATCCAAAGGGCTCATTGATCTTGCAAAGACTCCGGCTTATAATTTATTAACATCAGAAATGCTGAGTTATGAAGCTAAAGTTATGGAAAAATTCTCTTAAACATTTGCAATTTTTTTTTTTTGCACATCATTTGAGGTTTCCTGCTTCTCTAATTTGTGGGCTCTCCATTGGGTTGTTTCTTTCACATTTTAATGGGCAGAATCCAGCATTTGGCTTTAGCAGAGGTGTGCCATATGGACTGGAATGCTTGCGGATCTGTCGTCAGTTCGCCTAATGGATTCCCACAATGCATGAAGAAATGAAGCGCCCATGAGTTTGCCATCAATGACCCAGTGTCCTGTTGCTACAACACCACTCCCCAGAAGCTGAGAGTGCAATAAACCTTCTCATCCCATAGTTGCAGGATCTGCCTTTGACAGTTTGGCTGATGTATGAATTTTATTTGGCAGGAGTGAGGGAGGTTTTTTTCTTTAATGACCCACAAGCAGATTTAGAGCAATAAACTGTTGCCATGAGGTTTTGTTGTGTTTTTTTTAAAAATAAGGGGGGAAATTGCTGCAATTTATGACTTTTAAAAGTAACTGAAACAGAAAGTCCATTCTTGCAACAAAACTAAGAGGGAAAAAAATTGTCCAGAGAAACACCTCTGTCAACGTGTAGACACAAAGCCTGGATGAACTCATAAATTCAGCACTCTGCCTGCAATTAACCAGGCTTCCTGGTGATCCGACAAAGAGTTAATAAGAAATGTGTCAGACAAAAACGGGTCATAGCACTGAAAAGTCAACGGGGGATACAACAGAGCCAGCCCTGTTCACTGGCTCCCCACTAGCTTGGAGTCACAGGAAGAACTTTGAGGGATACTGACACAGAACTACTTTATAAAGTGTAACGTACAATGTCTGTCCCAAATTTAAGCCCCACTTACATGACTGAGAGACGCCTCCCCATTCAGAACATGAGTGCCATGTGATAAAGATAACAAGGGTTGGAGGAAGGGTGATTTCTTCTTTGTACACTTGATGGATCGGCCACAGACTTCTTACATGACCTTGGACAAGTTGCTTAGGCTTTCATCCTGCAAATATTTATGCACATACATAACTTTACTCATGTGAGTAGTCTAATCGATTTCATAGGGACCGCTCATGGGAGGCAAGTTATGTGTTTGATTACACGACTGCAATATCAGATTCCATTCATGATTGCATTAATCTCTCTGGGCCTGAATTTCTGCATATGTAAACTGAGGTTAACTACTATTCTCAGGCACATCATGGCGCTTAAATTAATTAAGATTTGTAACACACTTCAGATCTTCAGTTTGTGGGAGATACCGCATCACTAAAAATCACTATAATTGATGCCAAAAAATAGCATCACCAATGGCTTGGAAAGCTCAGAATGTGTGAAGCAAAAAGAAACCCCTTGCCAGACGTCTTTCCCTTGAAACAAGTCTGTTAATGGCAACTATTGAGGCTAGGTTGAAAAAATGTATCCCCAGACCAATCCAGTTAGAAGTTTCTATTCTCAAACACAGGGTGTGTCTTTTGTGGTAGCCTTCACTGTTCCTGGGCAGCTTTATTCCCATTAACAGGTCTAAGGATGACAACAAACAATTACAAGGGATGGGAAATAAACAACTTCAGATTAAAATTAATAAATAAAGGATTGGTCTTGGACTTTCACTCAACCCAAACTCATATTTGAAATGAAAATGTTTTGTCAGATGATGTGTCTATTTCTAGGTGATATTCACCTCTACATTATCTGGTTTTGGCAAGGCCTGGAAGAGAAATACCAGTGTCCTGCAAGCAAGACTGTTCTGGTGATTTATTTCATTTATTTTTTCATAGGGGAAGGACAAAAACACTCTCTCCTCCAAGCCCCACCCCACAAAACCAAACCCAAACACTACTAGATATCCTGTGAAAATAGCCTGTTCTTTCAAAATGCACTGCTCAATTTCTGGACCAAGAGAGTCTGGAGAAGCTCAGACAAACTTTGAAAAGGCCTCAGAATTTCTTGTCTCCTATCTGAATCAAACCTTCTAGCCTTTTGAAGGTCTTCCCATTATTAATTGCTGTTCTGTTATGTACCAACAGAGACCTGCCAGTGAATATTTCCAATGTATCAGCTGGCTTTGGGTGGGGCTAGAGAGCCTGAGAAATTGCAGCGTCCTTATAAAAAATTATTCTATTACATGGATGTGTCTTTCAAGCACAGCAGATTGATTCCAGCTGAGTGTACATTAGACCTGACTGTAAATACAAAATCTCACCAGAGAGCAACAGCAGCAATAATAATATAGCATACTTGTCTCCAGAGCTCACAAAACAGGATTTCCATGTAAGCATCTTCCTTCTCGAGAAAGCAACCAGACTCCGCATGTACTAGAAGGTTTAAGAGAACTCACACTTGATCTACATGACAGGGCAATCTCTGTGCAAAGGGATAAGGATGAGAAATTTAAACCTTATGATAAAAATCAACAACTGTTCTGCTTTTCTTCTCCCGTAAAAAGATCCCTGCTTATTTTCTTGCTTTAAAGGTGCAGGTTCATTACACAGAAGCCAACTCTAAATAATACAGTATGTCAAAAGAGGTGCCACTCATGCTAATTACTGCCGACGCATGTAATCTTTCCCCCTCTCTTTCTCTCTCTCTCCCTGCCTCCTCCCCCACAACCTCACTCGCCTTGAGAGGGAAAGGCTAAACTTTCACAGCAACAGCTAATCATTGTGCAGAAAACCAGAAAGTAAAAATGTCAAAACAGAAGAAGAGTTTCAAGCTGATGGCAAGCATTTATCTCAACAAAAGCTCGTGTTCCACCAGTAACGTAATTCATACCACACTGATTTAAATTAAACAGTAGGCTGTAAAAAATAATGTTCAAATCAGATCACAGATGTTGTACACACAAGTCAGAAATAGTATTGTCTGACTCTTCACAACTCACACATCAAACTTTGAAACTTTCTTCCCAAGAAAGAGCTCAGAACATCTCTTTTTTCATAGTACATTTTGCTTTCTCAAAAAACAGAACACAAAAGCAATAGTCTGCTATATTTTAAGATTAATTGTTCATCAATGTCTGGAGCCTTGTGGATGGAAAAAGAGGCATGTACTTAAAACAGAAGTGGTGGCAAGGCAGACAAAAGATGCTGAATATTTGTAGGTACATTCAGATTTAGAATTTTGTACAATCTAATTCCAGTCTGCCTGGGAGGCCTGGGGTGGGCGTGGGGATCAGAAGCATGCAGAATAGCACAACTGTTTTTCTAGTGCTGTTCAAAAGATTTGAATGTGGCACGATCATTTATAAAGGGTGATATAGTCCTGAACCATCTCTTTCTAAGGAAACCATGTCAACTAGCCAAATCATTATTTCCATATGCCGGACGGGTAAACTGAAGAGAGACGCAGCTTAAGAGACTTACTCAAGGCGATGCAACAAGTCAGTGTTTTCTGACTTCTGGTCTAGGGAACTCCTTTCTGGATGCTAAATACCATAGTCCCCAGAAATTGCCATGCTGGGATTATTCTGGGTATAGTTGGCTTCCTCTGAAGAAATGAAGAGAGATCATTCCTCAAGATCAGAAGGGTATATACTATTTTCTTGATCTCCTGCAGTTGCAGGGAGAATGGGCATTAGTAGTCTTCAGTTCTTAGTGTCTTTTGCATTTCTATGTGCTGAACAGACCTGAAAAGAGCAAACAAGAGAGAGGAAGGATGTTCTTTGGGCAAGGCACTAGAATGGGACTTGGCTGGTGTGAGTTGAATTCTTAGTCTGCCCCACATCACCTGTGTGATCTTGGGCAAATCACTTAATCTCCTTGGGCCTCACTCCCCCATCTGTAAAATGGGGATCACAATGCTCTCCTTCTCCCACCCTTTGTCTGACAAGCCTAAATTGCAAGCTCGGTGACTGTCTTTGATAGTGCCCGCCACCAGGGGACGCTGAACTCGGGTAATGTCTTTTGATGCTGCTGTGTTACAAACAAACAGCGATAAAATCCAAATGCACGTCTTTCTGTTACACTAGAAATCAAGCCACAGAATCAGCAGGTCCCCAGCACGACACTCAACTGGGTCCACCGCTGTGAAGAAACTGCAGCGTGTCTGTTTAAAAAAAAAATAATCTCTGATCAACTTCCATTAAAAGGTTTTGTGTATTTCTCTAGAGCAGCATCCTGAGGGGTTACTGCTGGTTGTTTTAAATCACTTATTACTACCCCCCCCCTCTCTTTAAAGCTTCGGGAATGGAGTCGTGAAGCACCACAAACTTGTAGGCCTCTTCAGAATGATTCATGGAAAGCCCTGAGTGCCAGATCCATTTGCCACATTTCACACTCTTGCCAGAATAGTAGCAGAAGCTTCAAATCCCCATTCCTACTGCTAATACTAATTTAAAAATACCACCCTTTTTACAGTTTTTGCAAAGTCAATGGAAGGGTCAAGCATGAGAAGCGCCATATGAAATAACATTGTCTTAAGGTCTCTTACAAGCCTTTTTCTTTGGAAGAATATTGGCTGCAATTTCATAACTTCTTGGAACCCTCCTTTCTCCCTCAAACCAAACCAAAAAATGCTCAGATTCTACTTGATCATTAATAATATACCAAAGAAATGATAACCTCAGTTATCCAGATGACATGGGGAATGTTGAATGAATTCAGATAACTAAGGTTTTAGAAATAAAGGGTATTTTCAATTCAATTAATAGATGTTGAGAGATATGACTGCTTCAGCTAACAGGGAGTTTCAGACATCTGAGGTTTGGAAAATCAAAGCTGTGGTGTATTATCATTTTGATGCGTAGGAATTTAAATTAAAGTAAGATGAGAATGTACTTAGAGCTGACTGCTACACTCCCATTCTCCTTTTTTGTATTGGTACCTGGGCAACTTTCCCCCCCTAAAAATGTTGTGGTTTATCCATAGTGCCAAAAATCAAGCATTAGGACAATTATTGGCAGGAAAAGTTCTGAGAATAGGACTGTAATATCCAATTGAAAATCTCTCCAGATTAAGGAAAAATCATTTTGCAGAATGACACGTTAGTTCATGTGTTATTGATACTAGTCGTATTCATCCCAGTAAGAAACACTTTCTTGGTCCCTGTACATCTGCTCTCATATCGAGAAACACACTTACTGGGGCACAACAGAGCTAAAAGTAATTGGTAATGGGGATTTAATGCCTTGGATGCCTGTTACTAGTTCAAATGGGATTCAGGTTAGCAATGATCAACATTTGTTACTATTTGTAACTGTGAAGGGAGCTGTAGTCCAGTCACAAAATCAGACATCACATCAGGGCCCTTTTTTGAGACTCACCAGAGAGGGCAAAAAATGGAATGACTCATGAATAGTGAACTCCCTGCCACACTATCCCCTGAGGTCATGGTTTGAGATACCTTGGCAGGATCATTGTGTCTGTAAAGCTCACACTACAAACCAGTATTCATGTTGTACTTGCTTGGTGTATGAACTTTGGCCCTAAGCTTCACCGGCTCTACATTCACAATTTTTTTAAAAAGGAGAATCCATGTACAACATCCACCTGTGATGAGACCTATAACACCAAACTATCTCCAGTGCAGAAAGAATACAGTCCTTTCTTACCTCTGATTTGCAATCTCATGTCAGCATATGCTACTGTGTCCAAGCAGGTTAAAAACATTAATCTAACAGCATACATTTTTTCACATACTATCATTAAATCGCACAATGATATAAGCTGAGAGCTTGCACATTACTGAAGCCATGGCCATGACCTTTCACCTTGTGAGCAGAGAGGTTTAGAAAAAGAAAGAGAAAAGCAGTACCCTCCCCCAGGGCTGATATTGCTTTGAGCATATCAGAACCGAAGTTTCATTTGCACAGGAAGCACCCCCTCATCAAAGGTGCCACAAATGTATGGGGGGAAACACAGTCCTTGTAACCTTTCTTGCCAGAAATGAGTAAGGCAGCTGCTTTGATGATGATTCTCGTGCACTTTAGAAGGTGTGAGATAGATGATTTTCTAAACTTGGTTGGCACTGGAGAAAAGAATAAAAGAATATTTGTAGGTTTCCCTCCTAATCAACTTAGTTGACCGAAAACAAGAACAAAGACCTCTGTTTAAAGAGCTTTGCAAACGAAGCGGCCATCTCACAGTAATAACGTGCTGCTCACCGATCGTGAAGCTGAAATGTGTTATTTTCTTTACATTTGATGTTAACCAAAAAGGAGGTGCAAAAACGAGAACATGAAGGCTGCACAATTGTTCCACAGCAACATCGGAGGCTCCTACCTCGCTGAAGCAATTACGATCCTGCATAAAAGCTGTCCATGAACTTTTCTTTGGTAAACAAAAAACCCAATAACATTGTAACCAATATGCAGCTAATTGGTACTTTGTGGTTGCCATTGTGCCATGACTTTCTGGAGGTAGAACTCATATCTTCCTGCCCCTAAAACACAGACTTTGACCCCTTGAATGAATGGGAGATCGTCCTTAGCTGGTGGCAGGATGGGGCCTCTGACAGGTAGGCTACATCTACATTACACATAACTGGCGGCGAAGTGCCGGGCATGGAGAGGTACACGCCACAGCAGCATCCACACTGCAGGGTACATGCCCACGCTCTGCAGGTGTTACTTTGCTCTCCTAAGCTGTGACTCATTGTCTTCATTGCTATTTATGTCTCTGGGCACGGACTCCTTCTGGAACAACTTCTTGGCGGCGCTGTGGGTTGATGGGGGAAACCACCTGGTGTCAGGGCCTCACTCGGGCTCAGAGAAAGAGAGCCAGCTGAGCACCCACTCTGCTTTCCCTGGTGCTTCCCAGCCCCCCACGCTATGATGGAGCAGCCAGAGCTACTCCACGGTGAAGGGCGGGTGGGTGAGCTGGTGATCAGCTGCAGCAGAGAGGAGACAGCAGCTACACAGAACACGGGGGGGGGGGGGGGGCATGCCAGAGCTGTTCTGGTAGCTGCAGGGGAAGCTGTAGAAGGCAGTTGGGGAGGCAGTGGTCTGGTCTAGATAACTTTCCTGATTCATAGTTTCCCTGGAGAACTACAATTTAGAGCCCCCAGGGCCAGAGGTGGCCCACAGGCCATGGTCTGGACACCATTGTTCTAGACAGCTCATTTTGACGCTCTGTGTTTATGTAGTGCCTGCCATCTGGGGAGTTAAAAACTCTTTTACAGAACTAAATGAACGAACCCTTTTAATGCTCCTCTCAGGTAAGTATTATCTCCCTTCCACAGGGGCACAGCAACGGAGACATGGCAAGTGAAGTGATTTGCCTTCCAGGCCACCCAGCTAATCAGCTGTGGGGACAGCAGTCCTGACTTCTCGCCTCCTGCTCTCACTGTTAAGTCCTGCTGGCTCCCAGTGGAAGTGATCAAACGGTGAGAGAATTTCGCATCAATTTTTCAGACTTTTCTAGTTTTTCCAACCAGCAGTACCTTTGACTCCCAAAGCAGAGATACAGGCTCCTGTCCAGATGCATTTTAAGGGCATCTGCAAAGGAAAGATGTGAGGACTGATACTCACTGCAGGTGACTGGCAGCTAATATGCTATTCTCTACACTCCGTGGCCCTGGCTACATCGTGCTGTGCATGGCAGTACCTGCAGGGACAGCACCTTCACACGGCGAGTGCGCATGTCTGCGTGGTGCTTCAGAGGCATCCACGTGCTTGCATATCTCTAATGTTACTGGCTAGGTGCAGCTTTAGTTTAGGTTCTTGAGTTTCATTGTATCTACAGAAACTGAACACACGCCACTCTGAGCATTGCAACCCAGTGCATGGGGATGCAAACTACTCAGGTTTGGCCTGGCAACCCTTCCATCATGGTGGAGGGCTGGGGTGAGTCAAATCTGAGTGAGTGGCGTTGTGACTGATCACTGGTGTAAGAATTGTTAAATGAGGAGGGAAAGGGATTAAGTGCTTGTAAACCTGAATATGGTTCCCAAACGTCTTCAAGATAATCTCTTCCAGCTTTGAAAAAAATGTTGGGAAAAACTATAAGGAACATCCAGGTAATTTGCAGCCTCACCCAAAAAAGTCTTCACTGACCCCCCCCCCCCCCCCCTTTGCAGCTGGAAATAATATTTAGCCAACTTCCTTGTGGCATTATTTTGATGTATTAGTTTATTAAACAAAAGACACCAGATAGCATCCAAGATGAAGCACTACTTAACCTTCCTTCAAGTTATAAAAAAATCATGATATGAATGATAAAGAGGAAAAAATTAAATCCCTTTTTCCTTTAGAAATTCTTCTGCACACAAAATACAAACACCATTAATAGAAACATACTGAGAAATTAAAAACATATTCCTGACAATATTACCTACATTCCCTTTGAAAGCACCTACCTAGTAAGTTCAAGCATCTATTCATAGCCTGAAATGCTGCTAAAAGAGTTTATTAAAACCTAATCCTATAGTATTTAAAAATCTAATTGTATAGTATTTCCATGTATCTGGCAGCCCCATGTGTTCTCAAGGATGAACATAACAGAGTCAATTATCCCAATTAAATATGGGTGTACATAAGCCATATAGCATTTTAATTGGGACATTTCTTGGCATTTTTGAAAGAACTATACAATAGCAGAATCTACAAGGATGATATGACACATATGTTTTCTCCCATGAGCTGCCTGCTTTTATTAATTACTCTGCCAGAGATATGTTTATATTGATGTTGTCAGTTTGTGAATAAAACCTCATGGATAGAAATGGTTTAATTAAAGCAGCAAAACATGGTTTATGGGTGGTTAGCAAATCTGTTACATGAAATCTGTAAAACTTTCATAAGTGATTAAACAGAAATAAATCCAAGGAAAAGATTTGTATCGAGTGCATCCTTTTACATTTTACATGTAAGTGTATTGTAAAAGCAGCATGATTGTTGACATTAGAACCTATTTTGGCTTCACTGATCTAGGTAAGCTCACTTGTCTACAGCTACCATCTTCACTCATATGATTCACAAATCTACCTCTCCAATCTGACTTTGCTTCCTCTCCATCCAGTCCTGCATCTTGGCCTGTCTTGCTGACGTCTCGTCCTGGGGGATGTCTTATCATTAACTTAAAAACCAAGCCTGGCTAAGTCCAAACTCCTTATCATCCCCTCTCCTTGGAACAGGTAGGGAGCTTGTTCCCCTAAAGCTACACATGTCCCAAGATCAGTGCAGATCTGGAGTCATCATCATCAGCTCAATGAGTCCATGCTGCTCCCCCACAGTAGGGGGAGGTTCATATATATCCCCCAAACCCACTGATCCAAAGCACCCTTAAGGAAGCCTCTCCATTCATTCAACTGAAGTGGAAATCACTCACCCTCAGAATTAACTCTGGGGGAGTGTCCTCACAAGGTTGAGCAGAGATAGACCCATCTTTGGTCTAGACTCTATAGAATCAGGAGAAGAAATCAGCAGGGGATGGAAGTTCTGCCAGATTGGGGTCCCCTCTACTGCCAACATCAGAGGAAAAACTGGACCGAAACAATTATGTACCTGCTTGTAAAGTGCTTTGAGATGGAATGTGTTCTGGAAGTGCTAGCTATCTAAGAACATGGCCCCATCACTGTAGTAACTGAGCACTGCACCATCTTTAATGTATTTATCCTCACAGCACCCCTAGGAGATAGGGCAGTGCTACTCTCTCCATTTTACAGATGGGGAACTGAGGCTCCAAGAAGCTAAGGGCACCCAGGGACTAGGAGCTGGGAGTCGAGCCCCCAGCACAGGTAGACAGACTTGCGCTAGCTCAGCTCAAGTTGATGTCAGTGTGAACATGGCAATTCTGGTGGAGAATTAGGCTAGCCACCTAAGCTCCGAGCCAGGGAGTCAGGTGGACTTGGGAACCCACACTGTCGCCTGAGGGGCAATGGCCATGCTGGTTTTTTTAACATTCTATCTCAAGCCGAGCTAGTGCGGGCTTGTCTTACCAGGCTTGCTCCCAGCGACAGTGTAAATGGATCCTTAGTGACTTTCCTAAGGTCACATGCAAAGTCTGTAGCAAAGCAGGGAATTGAAACTGGGCCTCCTAGGCCTTGCCTAGTGCCCTAACCTTTCTCTGATAGCATCGTTCTGTACAGTCACTTAAACGCAGACGTGTTGCATTCCATTTAATGTGCTTGCTTGGGGCTGTCCCGTACCACCCAAGGCCTTGCTAGAAGGTTTATTGGCGGATTATGCTGTATCCCAATAACCTCACACATCAGAGTCCCCTGTCATTTAAAATTAAATAGCCAGAAATCTGGGCAACCTCAGAGGTACTGAGAGACCGTAGAAGGGAATGCATCTTGTAGACGTATTTCCTTGCCACTGGGGTGTCCATGCCCAGTTTGCAGTTCCTCTTTTCTCTCCTCCTCTCTTTCTTTAAACAAAGTTCTTGTTGTTGATGGGCAATGTTCTTAAGAGAGACTGTCACCGAACAAGAGCATGCAATAGGATGTCGATCTCACATTCTAATAAATAAATAAAAATAAACATTGAACCTGAAGTAAAAGATCCTTCATTAGACACCCCTAATCTTTTTTTTCCTACTCTAAGCTCAGTTTTTACTGGACCGGATCCAGTGATTCCATGGTAATGTAATGGCCTTTTTCTCTTTATGAACAAAAGTCCTTTTCTAGTCCTAAGGGCCGACAAGTTTATCCAAATATTCTCAGTTTACTACTAGCCTCTTTTTGAATTGATATATCCAATAAAAGGACACTTTGTATCTTTAAAACCACACCACAGAGCAGTAAAGAGCAACAAGCTAAGGAAACATGCTCAGACCACTCATTCCTGTCAAAGAGGCAGAGCAGGAGAGAGACTGAACAAACAGAGCATGTGCATGGTAGACCGCCCTCCCCCCAAAACCCACTTATGGCTGATAATTCAAAGAACAGAAAACACATCTAAAAGCAATTCTTCCTCTCTTCCCGCCCATCTCCCCAATCAGAATGTCTGCACACACTAATAGTCTTTTCCATGTTTCTGCATCTTATTTTGGCTAAGCTTGTCCCGTCTGTTAGCAGCTGCCAAATGCATGAAGTAATGAGAAAACATAGGGAGAGAAAGCTGACTTCATTCCAGCAGTGCTGAAGCTAACACAGCCAGTATGTTCTATGGCTGTCAGCACGCTGTTGAAGTGGACCTCATTAGTGAATTTGACTTTAACAGCCAGACAAGATCCATTCCTTAGTGCCAGCTCCTCCCTCTGTTAGTCGGATCTAGCTTGCTTATCCCTTCGGTAACTTATTTGTCTCAAAATGGTTGCAACATTTGTACCACAGTATTTTTTCCCCACTCCTCTCAGAAATGGCCTATTATTTGTGATAACGCTAATCATCATTAATCACCAAGTCTACTCTGGATTTGAAAGAAGAGTAGGAAGAAGTGACATAAAACCACTTACTCTATATTTATGACTTCTGTTTAATAGCTGCAATACAAGGTTCCTGACATTGCTGACCTACTGCTGACATTCACAAACTGCAGCCAAACTACACAAAATACGGTACCTTTCCCCCCATGACTTAAATCAATCACAACACAGTCAGCAAGCTTCAGCTATCCATAATGTAAACAAACAGCTCTTTCTTTTTCAGGGTGTTTCCCATGAACAGCTGAAGTTTGGTTAGAATTAAAATTCGTCTGTGGAGTAAAATTAAACATCTTGAAGCTGATAAAAAGGGTTGGGCCAACTGCTGTGGTAAAGAAAGATTTAAGTAACCAAGACCTTTAACCAAAGCTAGAATAGTCATCATGTAGCTTGGAAAAGTCAGTTTGATTTGATTAATTGGTTACATACTTCTTGGTTTCTTTTGGGTCCAAAAATGAAAATAATAGAACATCAAGAGAAAGGTAGCACTCTGTAATATTCTGGTCTGGGCCAGAAATCTGGGTAGAATTCACAGACATGTGTCCCATCATTCTAAACTTCAGTTTCAAGGTTTGAAAGCTTAACCAAATGGACCCCTTCTCTGGTCCAGAAATATGTCCTTCGCTACTCAAAATCCTTCCCTGGGGCAAACTCTATGATGTTGTTGACTACATACCTAGACAGACAGACAGACGTAAATGGGGACCAAAGGAAGAGACTAAATAAATCAGATAGAACATCATTTTCTATGATCACTGTAGAGAAATGTCAGAGAATAGAATGTTGGGAACACACTAAAGTTGCATGAATATTATTCGCGGATGACTAAGATGTTAGACATACTTTTTTTGTTTTATTTGACCATCTCCAGAGCTAGTCGCATAGTAGTTATAAAGTAATTATTCAGCAATGAATGGTGATGTTTGCAGAAAAGTTTATTCAATGAATATTTTTTCTCGTATTGGACTAGCTCTAGTACGTGAATCTCTTCAAGTAATCACATTGTCTTCAAGTAATTGCACTGTGTTCCACAGTAAACTTTGCAAAGGCTTGTATATATAAATACTAGTCTTATTCATGTAACATTGAAACACAATTTTCAGTAGACAAATATCCTTAAATCTCTTTTCCTTTGCCTTATTAGAGTGATTGCTAGCTAGCTAAAATGAACCCAACTTATCCCTGGAACATATGCTCAATTTTTGACAAGGAGTTTGCAATAACATGCAAAAGAACATAGCTGAGACCAGTGTTGTAATTCCATGAGGCTGAGTGCCCACAGGTGCATTAATATAGGCATTAGTGAATGATTAGGCCTCATAAAATATATGAATGCTGTTTCTTTAAGAAGCCATAAAATTTTATTGAGGAAAAAATCCATGTGTAAGGCTTTTGGTTTGTTTCATGCGGTCATTCAGAATTTCACTCATTTCTGACAGGACTATGATAATTAAAACTGTGCCCTGGGTCTGGTTTCCATAAAGTCCATCTGGCCTTCCGCGATGGAGAGTTTTGGAAGTATGCAATTGCCTGGGCATCAAATAACTATTTTGCCATCCGCAGTAGTTTAATTTTGTCCTTGCAGCAGGGGAGCAAAGTCAGAGGGGCAAAAGATCATTAACGTACATGGTTAGAGAGAGGGGCTCCCAGGGCAGCTGGCTGGCCTGTATTTGTTAAAATGCTTGACACCAATGGGCCCCATTAATGCTTGGGTTAGATACAATCTGTGGAAACTGCTCTATTATAAAGGGATTATTTGGAAGTGTTCACTAGATGGGGGTGGGTGTGACTGAAGGACTTAAAACTGTTACATTAACCCTTAGGGCACTCAAAGCCGTAACAAGCCCAGCATTAAAGGGCTGGTGTTTGTCACATTTGCTTCACTTCCCCTCCTTCTCCTTAACGTCAAAGAAATTAAAAATGTCCATAACGTGCTCTTCTATGTTATGAAGATGAGGCTTGTTTTCTGACAATGTTATGGTTGTAGCTGAAACCCCATCAGAATCATTATGCACACACACACTCTGCACTACTGATTTAAAATACATTAAAAAAATCAGCAAGGCAAAGACTGTCATGGATGGAGTGGCAAAAAGGAGAGACTCTACAGGTTGGACTAAGCATCCAAATCTTGTGTGCTTATGTTTAACTTCTCTGAAAAATCAAGCTGGAGATCACATGTTTGCAAGCTGAAACTCTGTTTGCAGGCTGTGAGATTCTGTTGTCTCAGACATGTCACATTTCTGTTTCCTTTTCCCTGGCCGACACCAGGAAATATGTGCAAAAATACTGTTAAAAATAAAATGTAGGGACCTCATAAAAGGTCGGTTCAGGTTTTTTTGCATTTTTTTATACATTATCCTTGATTAAAGAATATGATTAATAATAATTTGTATTGTGTGGTGCCCTGAAGAAGAGTTTTCAAATTAAGCATAAGAATAGAGACAATAAATACAAGAAACTGACTGGAGGGACAGAGGGAACACAACAGAACAGTGAGATTGATGCAATTAAGCAGCAACCATTGCTTAACAGAAATTATTTATTTGTTCTCAAATGACTGTGTCCTTCCAGCAGTGGCCCATTTGCATTGTCCTGTGAAGCACTGCATTTCTGTAGTTGGGACCATTCACTTGGTATGACTTTGAATGACACACACTCTCAACCAAGTCCCTAGGGTGACCAGATGTCCCGATTTTATAGGGATAGTCCCAATAATTGGGGTTTTGTCTTATATAGGCACCTATTACCCCTCCCCCCATCCCGATTTTTCAATTTGTTATCTTGTCACCCTACAAGCACCTGATTCACAAGTATTTACATTGATATTGGGAATGCGATTAGAAACAATAGTTGCAAGAGTGTCCCATTTCCTTCAGCACTGTACCACAGTTTGATGCAGGAATTCAAGTTACTAGCTCTGCTACATTGGGTAGCCCTGGAAACACTGAGAGAAACCATGTGCTTATTAACTACTCCCCAGATCCTACTTGAAAGAGCAACAACAGATATCAGAGTAGAAAACATACTTTATGGAGAATTATTGAGGCTGTGATTCTTCCAGTTCAGTAGAATACTTGTTTTCTGATAAATTAACCTTTTGTTTCACTATCAGTAATCTGAAATCATTAATTATTATTAGAATTTTTTTAAATGTTTAATAGTTCTGCTTAGAACGTGAGATAGGTTAAAAATAGCAAATTTAAAACTTTCTCTCTTACAGTGTAGAGACCCAGTCTACAAATACTACCTAGGGCAGGATTTGTTATCACAATTGACAGTTTAGGAGTTCTGGCTGAGATCTAATATAACATAACATGTCTAATAAGGTGCATGTTAGCCTACAAGATTGCAGGGCAAATTAGTTAATCATACAGTATAATGGACTACAGAAGAAGTGCAGAGAATACACCTGAAAAAGAAGCTCCTTCAAGGTGTCTCAAATGGGGCACCAAAAATGGGGGTCACAGATCATACTGAAAATTTAGGACCTAGATATTTTCAAGGTTGCCATCACCACATCATCTGTTGCAAAGTAAGTTAATTAAGGGAAATAAATCTTTCTAGTGCTCTCCAAGGTTTCATTTTTTCCCCCACTTTGTATTGGTTAACCACAGCCCTGCAATTAGCAATTAATCTAACCAAAATAAGAACAAATTGAATCAGTAGAATCAACAGGAAGAAACAGCTTTAAAGTCCATGCACATTCTGACATTGTAATAAGTGAAGGTTTAAATGGGTTAAAAAAATCAGTGGTTAAAAGAAAAGAGTTTGAATTGTCTGTAGCGTCTGAAGTTCACCACAGAACAGAATTGTATAACATGATGCCTGGCACATTGTTTCTTGCAACTTTATCTCACTTCAAAAGTTTTTTTGTGCCTTTCAATGGAATATTGTGCAACAGATACTGCAGTGATTGTTAAATCAGTGTCTTCACTCAACCAAACAGAAATGGGTTTCTGCAGAAAATGAAAAACTAGAATGGACTTGTGACCGTGTTACACTAATGGGACATCATGAGCACATCTGCTGTCACTTTATTACTTACCAAGGATGTTCCACTTTGGAAAATGCAGAAACACCTTAAGTTTAAAAAAAAAGAAGAAAAAAAAAGACTGAAATGTATAGGAGTTCTGAATAACAGCTCTACTCCTGTGTGTGAACTCAAGGGCTTTGCCCAGAGTTTTAATGACAGCACATTGTGCTCCACACCTGCAAACTTTCTACCTCACCCTTTCTTGAAAACATAGGTGTAGGAAAACATATTCTATGTACATCGTAATATGTAGTATCCCGGGATATCTTACTATCCCGACCATGTTGCTTCTGATGACAGGAAGTTTCCTGTGGATCATCTCATCATTAATTTTTTTAAATGAACAGTGTTAGATCTCTTCCTTCAGCTGCATATACTCCTGTTGTGTGTAATGAACTGTCTATCTTGAGGAGTTTGGGCAAGGTGACTGTGTGTGCAAGTTATAAATCGTTAGGTATCCTAAGATGTGATGAGTGTGGACTCCAATAGTTAGAGATGGGCCTAAGATGCAAAGTTCTGATTCAGAACTTAGAAGTTCAAGAACATTTGGATCACAGGTTATGGCTCAGCCAAGGAAGGAGATAGATACCACACACACAGCGTTCAGCTAGAGTAGAATTTCATCAGTTTAGAGGTGCTCAGATCTTGAATTTTCGTTCAGCCCAGCTCTTGATGTGATGGGAATTGCTGACTCCTAAGAATTAGTCTAAGAACTCCATTTTATTTTACAAAGATAAGCAATCAGCCATCATGAATATGAATTACACCCAAAATGACATTTAAAAAGTTCTTTAGGCTGCAAAGTCCAATACTCAAAAGTAAGGAAATGCCAGATTTATGGATTCTCTGGGTAATTTAAATTTTGCCCCTTTTGCATCCCAATCACACATGGAATCAGGCAGGGGTCTGGTGGAAAAAAAATAGGGTTATAATAATGTTCTGCTGCTACTTTGGTTGTAGCATGGGCCTGGCTCTTTAGAACATTCATGTTCAATTATTATTTTGGATGGCTGACAAAAAAATTCTGAGGAATTCAAGTAAAAGAAGGGAAATGGGAATTTTAACAGTTTATAACTCAGCTAAACCTGAACTGAATTGCCAGGGCAAAGAAAAGGTACTTCTTTGGCCCAGTGGCTTTCTTCCTGGTGAATTTAAAAGCCTGCTGCAGATAATGTATATTTTAGTAAAAGAGGTTTCAATAAACTTTTATAATCAATAGTGTTGGCACCTTGAATGTAGAGCACCCACTATAACGTTAACATTTGTTACCTCACTGTATTTGAAGCTGAGCGTGAAGATGATGCGCAAGTTCAAGCTGGTTCAGAATGTGACTGCCTGTTCTCTCCATGTTATAGACTCCTGGGAGCACATCACACCCATGTTTAACTCCCCCCCACAAGCTTCCAATGCCAGTTTAAGGCTTTGCTCCTAATCTTCAAAGCAATTCATGGATTGCTACACTCAAGACTAGGTTTTTGATTTATGAACCACAGCGACAGTGGCACTCCCCTGGGACACATCAGCTCACAAAGTCCTGGACAAAGCACACAAGATCTGGAGACAAACTGTTCTCACTCAGGGAGAGCAGACTGTGGAGCACACTTCCAGAGGCGATAGCCAAATCTAGAGTCTGACCAATCTTTAGGAAATTCTGCAAAACCTTTCTCTTCACAAAAATATTTCTGCCATAAGAACAACACTTACAACTGTGACATCCCCTTCTCCCTAATCAACTCCTATTACATTAGAAAAATGAATATAATCCCCCCCAAAAAATCAAAAACAACCCCCCTTAATCCAAGCAGAGATTTTTACCCCGTAAAGGGAGAAGTGCCAGAGACCCAGTGAAGTCTAGTAGGGACTTCGCTATTACTATCAATTGTAGGTGGAGAGTACTCAGAGACACTAAAGCGATTGGCTGAAGTATAATATATGCTAAGACAGTTTTGGAACCATAGCCTGGATCATAGCCAAACACCCAGCATATATAGAGAGAGATTCCTTTGACCATTGAGCTCCTGAATTTTACATTTAACCAAAAATTCCAGCTTGGTTTGATAAAAGATTTCCTAGGATCATCCAACTCTAGACGTCAAGAGGGTAAATGCTGGCAAAGAACAGGAAAATTGTTCTCTAAAATCTCCAGAGGATTATTTTCTATAGAACTAGATACTTTTGATTAATAACTGAGACAACAAGTATTTGCTTTGAGGCATAAAATAAAGTTTTCTTAGTGAAACAACTGATTAACATCATATTTCTACAACCACATACCCAAACTCTCACATATGGCCATTATAACAGTGGATGATAGCAGGTAAAATAATTATTTCAATTATTTATGCATTCCTTCAAATGTGTGAAATATTTTTTTCGATATGTTCAAATTTAATTATACCCTAATTTACTTGGTGCCCACTTAATTACTAATGCCTTTAATTAGACTTCTATATTTTATGTAATTGGCAATACTCAAAACAATTGGCTGTATTGTATAGTAACCAGCCTGCCAAATAGATCTTTTGTGAATTTACCTTTACAGTTTGTCAGCGCTCTCTCTAAATAGCTATTAATGAGTGTGAACAGAATTATTTACCAGAATCAAAACAAAAGCATGCTTGTACTAACTTGCAGAAAGGCACATTACATATTAAATATGATAGACCATTATCCCATGCCAAAGTTTACACAGAATCACTTTTGGCAACGGAGCTACTTCCCTTTAAAGATCACATCAAAAAAGACACTTAATTCCTCTACAGATATTGTAGATATGGATTCATTAACCTTGTGTCATTGTTAAGTCAAATAGAGAGAAATTTTGCTAGAAAAATAAGAGCAAGATTGCCAACAATTCAGAAAAAAGGTTTCTAGAGGGGAAAAAAAGTCAGAATAAAAGAAGCTGTGAAAGTTTATGAGGATAAACATTGATGACAGGTGGAGTAGAGACTGAAATTTGAACTCCAAAGTAACTGCAAATAAAGATTTGTTACAGATGGTTTTAATATGACCTAACACTAGGATGCCAGCTACAGAATCACTTTTTACTGTAGGCTGGACAAAACTAATAATACAGTTATGGAAACATGTTACACTAAAGCAGATACATAAGGAACAAAGCTCTCTAATGTACGTATACTATTCTCTAAGGAGAGAAAGACAGGATTAATATATATATATATATATATATATATATATATATATATATATATATATATATATATATTTTTAAAAACATACTTGAAGGAGACATCGATGCTCATTTTAAACAGACAAAATCAATTCAATCCGGTATATGTGAAAAGTCATGAAGACATAGAACCTAGGCATCTGTTTAATTTGTGCCTTGGATCTTTTGATCTTCAAAAATGATTCTCCTCTATTTTTTAAGGACTACATTTGGCAAATGGGGTGTTCTTTTTCAGTCTGCCGAGCTAAAAGAATGCTTAAGCTGACAATATTAGCACTACTGGTTATAATTGTTTCACATTGACTTTTCAGAAGGGAACATTTGGCCATTTTTCAACTATTAACAATTTTCTGTTCTATTCAGTGCACCTCCACGAGTCCATTTCCTTCGAAATGGTTTGAATTATGTGTGATCTCACCCTCCCTCTCTTGGCATGAATCATCATGTGTACTGTAGTGAGTATGTAGAGAAAAGAAGTAAGGTAAAAATCATACATAATTTCCTTTTGTTAGGTCAAATTATCTCCAGTAACTACTTGTACCAATATAGCAAGGTTTATTTCAGATGAACTCCATCTAGTTTCCCACTACAGGAATATTGCTTATGTTGCTCAAGATACTGAAGGCCATTTTAAAGAGTGAGGAGGAGGAGGGGGCGGGGAACCACACCGTTTTCTACTGCTCTGTGTTTACAAAGATCCAGGCTATGTCTACCCTTAAAACTGTAGAGTAGCACAGCTGGATCACGTCAGTATAGACTGATGAGAAGGTGGTACCTAGGTCGATGGAAGAAATCTAGTGCTGTCTACACAGGGGAGTTGAGTTGTCATGGGTGTATCTCTCAGGGATGTGCATTTTCACACCTGTGAGAGACACAGCTAGGCTGATGTAAATTTTCAGTGTAGACCAGTGCCCAGGGAAGGAAGGAAGGAAGGAAGGAAAAGATTGTCCTAGACACTTCAGAGGAATTTTCAGTCTGGATCAAACCCATGGTCCAGTTTACTGAGTGTCCTGTCCCAAACACTGACCAGCACCAAATGCTTCACTGCAAAGTACAGGCTTCCCTGCAGCAGGCAGTTATGTTGTAATTTGCCCTCAGCAAAAGTTTCTTCCTATTCCCCTTTAATCTGAGGTTGGTTTATGCCCCGAAGCACGGGGGAAGAGGGGTTATGGTTGGTGAGGGTGAAGCCAGGCTGATAGCAGCAAAGAGAGATGCCTGCTGGGTCTCTGAGCCAGATAGCTGAAGCTGGAGGGCCAGAGGGGGCTGAAGGCTGGGGGATGATGGAGTGCTGAGTCCACAGGTGTCTCCAGGCAAGAGATGGAACTCTACCTGGGAAGAAAGCAGGGTGGAGGAATTCCTGAGTTGGAGAGGGTAGGAAGAAATGCTGGAGCCGTATCTGACAGCTGGGGTGTGCTGAGAGATGCCACAGATGTTCTTGGAGTTGAACTATTGGGCAAAAGGTATTGCTTGGCCTGTGCTGGGTGGGCAGACTCTGCCACACAAAAGTTCCCACTGCCAATAAATTAACCACACAAAAAGGCTAATTATAGAGTCCAGAGGCTGTACTGAGGTTTTTATTTACCACGTTAGCCATGAAAACAAAGGAGTACAACTTACAATAGTGCACAAAAGGGAGCCACAGTTTGTCAGTAATATCTATTGTTTTCCCTACGATACTTATCGATCACAGATAAGAAAGACAACTCTAAGAGAAAGTGGAAGCTTGAGACCTGCTCCCTTTATCTAAAAGGTAAAGAGAGGGCATGCAGGGAAACGGTTGGTCAGTGTTCTGAATTCAGGCTGAATGTTGTCATCTGATGGCTCTCTGGTCATGTGAAAGGTTCTGGTGGTCTAGATCTGGTCCTAGTTTAGGACATTACATGGATGAGGGCCCAGAGATGAGGATCTGAGAAAGGCAGAAAATGGGCTGGTTAGTCTTGCAGTTTGGACAGAATGAAGTAGGGGAGCAGAAAGAGATGATAGGATGGTATACGGCTACATTAGCACCAGTTCACATGATAACGGGTGGCAGATTCACATTTAGTGCTGTTCCCTACCCGGTGATGTCAAAACATGAATGCTATGCTGGCTCCACTGGAACAAAGAGTAGTTCCAGTAAAAATCCAGTAACTTTCCCTTAATTTACCTAAGAATATTGTAATTGTTAGCTGGGCAGCTTTCACTTTAAATTCCTACAGCATGCCAGGTCATTGTGCTGAACCATGAACACATCCTCGGTGAGGAGCATTGCTGAAGGGTGTCTGTGCAGGACTACCTTTGTAACGTCCTGGCAGGCATGCAGGCTGGTGTTGGTGGTATGCCATTGCTCGGAAATTGAATGAAACCATCAATAAATCTAACATCAGGAGAAATGCATTTTTACCACTAACCTTCTGTCACTTGTATTGTACACCCAATCAACCTTGATCACCATCTCCAAAGAATAAAAGCATTCTTGCGGCCGAGAGTTAGAAACAATCTTTTGAGGGGATGAGAGTGGAGGGGATGGGAAAGCAAAACAAAAACAAAAACAAAGTAATCTAATTCTAAGGGGCTGCATTCCCTGGCAGTTTAGAAATAGCAGGAATAAACACAGTTTAAAACACACTGGTATAATTCTGAACTAGGTAGTAGAGAAGCAGTCTTACCTTTCTTGGAACTTGTGAAGTAACACCATGCCTTCCTAATATGCTGTGTTCTACTCTTCCCAGGATCAAATTCAAACCATATACTGTGGAAAAGAATTCCCAAACTCCACCCATGCAATAACTTGTTACAATGGCTACTGATATAGCAGTTGCTGACTTTTAATTGCAGCAGCAGATTTCTCTTGCTACACAATTCTTAAGTTCACTAAGAGAAATGCATTTGAATAGACTACGCTACAAAACTATTACCCAGGCATATGTGTTAGTAAGCGCTAGAGGAAGCCACACCTTTCTAGATTTCCTTTTACTCATGATGCTTATATTTTGAAACTTTTACGAACACCAAACATGAAAAGCCTACTCTGAGTAATCCATTGTTTGTTAAACTGGATAATGCTAGTGGCCTTTGGGCCCAAAAAGTCAGGGCACTGACTGTCTAATGTCTGTTTTTAATATGAACCCAATTTTTTTTCCTATTTAGTATAATTTTATACTGGGTGGACATATTTAGGGCCTGAATGGTTTGACAGTAATGATTAATACTGTGCATTAGGAGATTCCAGTGAAAGTATTCAGGAGCAAGCTGTGCAGTTTGGTTCTCATCAGATGGTCAGGCCTACAGGCCTATTAAAAACAGCAGGAGAGCTGCAGACTTAATCACAGAGGCTGGGCCCATGGAGGGAAGAAGAGAGATTTTAAAAACCTCCAAAAAAGCCCAGAAGAAATAGAGACTGAATCGAATGCTAGAGCAGAGGTATGTGAAAATGCAGCTCAAATCACACCCAAAACAACAATAAAAATGGGGGAGGGAGGAAGAGAATGAATGAAGATTAAAAAAACAAGGTGGGAGAACAATTTTAAATATAGAAACTGCTTCCATACTCAAAGCAGGTAACGTTGCAAGAGTACATTGAAAAAATAATACAATAATACCAGCACTATGGGCGAGAAAGGAATTTTAAAACTAAACTGCAAAAATCCTTAAGACGTGAAACAAAAGCAAAAGGGAAAGAAAGGGTGAGCTGATGGAGGGACCCAAAAGTGAAAATGCTAACAACACCTGCTTGATGTCATTACAAGCACTGAGAGAATGTTTGAAAGCAGATTTATGAAGAGAAATCTGCTAAGAAATCATCTTTCAGGAGCAGGAAACCCCTCTGCAGTATGTAGCCTCAATCCAGGTCCCAGTTAAGTCACTGTGAGTTTGGTCCTGGGTTTAAATTGGACCAGGAATGGGTTCTATGCCCCTTTCTATGCTGTGAGCAGGGTGGCAGCTTACTTCTGAAATACTAAGTCATGCTGCTCAGTGTGCAGGTGATTATTAGCTGGACTGATGGGTTTGTGGCAATCTGTGTGACGAAGCAGGCAGGTTGCTACTGCATTTCATACCAGTTTGAGCTTTTGCAAAGGCTGAGTATTTATTCTTAGATCTGATGGGTTGCAAGAATTAAGCCTGGTGGTCACAAATGCACAGCTTGGTCTGATAGGCCCAAGGACAATAATCTGGCAGAGGCGTTTTTGCCTCTCCGGCTATTTGGGTAGCCAACTGATAAGGGAGTCCCAAAAGACCCCAAGGCCACTGAACAATTGAGCAATTTGGAGGCATGTGCTCTCAATAAGGGGAGCTCTTGCAGAGGATGTCAGTACCTCGAAGCACTTCCCTCTTTTTTTCACCAGCATCGTCTCTGCTGGTGCTGATTTTGGCTAAACCACTGGAAACCTAGGAGAGGGCGTTCTTGATCCAAAAGAGATGCACACGGTTGGGTGTCTCCTGCTCGCTCTTGGTGCTTTAGCCTGTATTCTCTCACCAGCTCTTCCAAAAGGCTTCAGAGGGACGCTGAACAATAGAGGGGAGATGACTGGGCCTTGTGGTGAGGTGAGGTGAGGACCTTGCAGCGCAGATAGAGGAACAGGTGTCCATAACAACTATCCGGGTTTGACCCTAGAGGAAGGACTTGAACCATGTCAGGTTGTTTCTGTTCTGCCTTGCAGCTTCTAGGACGCCAGGCAGGAATATGTGCTGATCCACAGTATATAATGCTGCACAGAAGTGCTATCTGATGTTGTAGATACCTCAGATATTTATGATCTTTTATATCTTACCAGTCATCGCTTAGCCAACTCTTTTACTCTTTTTAATTATTCAGTTACACCAGCCCTGTGATTTGAGAGCCCAAATGTGGAACTGAACTGCTTTGATAATTAGACTCTGCACTGAACTTTTTGAGCCTTCTTGGCCAGGTAAATAGGAACATGTTCTCCATGGATTTCATTGGGCAGCAATGGACCTGCACACAGTGAATGGCAGGAGCGGGGCAAAAGGCTTCAGTTATGTTAAATTTAACCACATACGTAAATCTTTCCAGGATCGAGGCCTATATGAAAGATCATTTCACCCATCACTGAAGTGCAATTTGATCAAAGTGTGTTCCTGAAACCTGCCCTTGTATGAAGTAGAGATCTTGGCCCTTCAACAAGGCATGAGTATTTATTTATTCCATTATTCGGAGCCCAACCTGTCAGAGCATAAAATGGCAGTTTATATGTCTGGCTCAGGAGAAACATAATATTCACCAAAGAAGTAAAGTCCTCACAACTGACTCTAATCCCAGGACATTCCAGGCAGGCTAATCCTGATGGCAACTCTGGTGCTTACTTCACATCCCTCAGTACGGGGAAAGGAGTCTTGGAGCCATAAAAGATGTCAGCTCAGAGCTAGTAAGGGACATTAAGGCTCCGGCTAGAAAAGATATACCTCGGAACATGGCCTCTGCTCCAGCTGTCAAGAAACACCTCGCCTGTGACTGCAGCTGTTTCGTCCCCTACTGGCGGAAGGAGAGTCAGTGGGACAGAAGGGGTAGTCGCTGGAGGACTGTCACTGTCAGCAGGAGGCAGCTCCAAGCCCATGCTCACATTTCAGGCACTGCTTCATAATTACGTTGAGGCCGTGGGAAATTTAGCTTGTGTACTGTAGGCAAGACATAAACTATTACATGTTAAGTATAAGAGTTCGACTTTTGTCCCGTGGGACCGAGTATACAAGGGAAGCAGATTAATGGGTTATGACACCCTTTGTGAGGCCAGTTGGCCCATTAAAAAGTCACACCTTACTCACCTGGTCTGCTAAAAAGCATAAGACATGCAAGCAAAGAAGGCTGCGTTTCCAGTATACTTTAGGGATACCAGAAGAAGGATTCCTAAGGCCTTGAAGAGAGTGGCCAACAGTTCTAAGAGAGAGCCCCAGAAGCTAGGCATCTAACTCCATGTGTGATAAAAGCACGGAAAGAAATGGCTGAATTTTCAATAGTGCTGAGTGCGGGGTAGCTCCCAGTGAAACTAATGGGAGCGGCCGGGTAATTAGCACCTTTGAAAATAAGTCCTCTTCATTAAAGTGTTTAGGAATTTAGAAGTCTCCCTTTAGGCATGCAGTGTGGAATAGGGACCTTTGTACCCTCCCAGCTCTGGACTGCTGGTGGGGTTGAACTGGCCCCCAGTGCAACTGAAGGCTACCTAAGTTACAGCAGCTCAATATGAGCTGCCGGTGGGCAGCAGCACGAGGCAGACTTACCCTAGCACCATCCATTGGGGCTCCCATCCCTTACCATCCCCCGTGTCTTGCAGGGGGAGCCTGGGAGAAAAGCCTCTAGCTGTCTCACTCTGTTTCTGCACTAGGGGAATTGTCCTCCAGCTGGCTTTTGTGGTCTCATTATGTTGACAAAGTGCTGTCGTGGGAGCGTGAGTTCCTCCCTCCGTTTTTAAAATCCTGGCTCGTGACTTTACGTTTAGAGTCTTATTGTCAGGTCAGCTGGACAACCACGCGGTAAGAACAACTGATGGGTTTTCCCTGGTTGTCAGACAGAATATTTCTCCCCAGTAAATGTGGAAACATATAGTTTTATAGAAAGGTAAAAGGGGGATAAAGAAGGCTGTCCTCTCTTCCTGCGTTTGCCCACAGGTCCAGGCTGTCCCCAAACCAGGATCCTGACTTGGGAACACGTTTGTTTTTACTAACTGGAGGCAGTAATTTAAAAAGAAAAATGTAGGCTGATCCAGGTGTGAGAGGAGGACATTCTTTCAGGACTCCCATCCAGCATTTTCTTATGGCAACCGTCTCCTCCATACAATATTCTTCCCTGGTCCTCCAACTCCCATACCCCAATACACACAGCCAGTTTCATATACTGCAGTAAAATGGAACAAGTTGGAAGTGCCAAAATGCTACACCATAACCACTTGCTAGGGGGAGCACTTTGGCAAACCAGTGCACTATGATAGGTTTATATAGTCTGGTTTTCAGTTCACACTCAAAACGATTAATATAACAACTGTTGTAATTGTTCTTTCAAAAATAAACACTGGGAAAAAAGAAAAACAAAGAGAAAATAGGAAGGCTCATTTAACAGGTCTTTGACATCCTGTCCACTATGCCTGCTGTATATTATGCTATATTTCACTTCCTGTTCACGGTTCACTTCCTCTCCAGGGGGAATGTTTCTTTGTTGTATATGGTAACAAAGTGGTAAGTGGCTTTTATTATGTAATAAAATATGTGGGAACATAGGATGCAAATAATGCATGCCACGGCTTGAAAAGAAGATGGTGAGAGTGTAGTGGGGCAGTCCAGTGGAGAAGGGTTAAACAGCCCTTTAAGGGGACCCCACCAGCATTCCCAGAAGAGCACAGAGTGGGGCTTAGTAACTTGCTCATGGTAGAAGTGATTTTTTTTTAAGACTTGAGGAAAGAAGGGAGTGTGACTTGGGCCTGACTTCAAACTGAAATAAGGATAGAAAGTCCATATTTTCTGGAATAAATGGTACATTCATTGTGGAGAACATGGTCTTATGAATTTATTATTATTTTTTATAGTTTGCCTGTTGACCTTAGAGGCAACCGTCATCTCCTGTACTGCAAAGCAATAAACTACAACTACTAAATTGGCACCCTGTGTCTGGCAGTCCCGCAAAGAGGCCAAGGATTGCATGGACTCTAGGATATGGGCAAACCTCCAAAGGTTTGGTTAGAATAAGCATTCAAAAGTTCAAACACTTCCCTGAAACTTATCCAGGCTAACTCAACATCTGGTGTCTTGTTTATTTTTTATTTTACAATTTATAAAGATGCACCCACCATAAGACCTCTTAATACATATGTAAAATAAAATGGAAATGAAAGCTTGGTGAACAGTGCAAACATTTTCCCTTAAATATTGAATCACATTTTTAAATGAATTCACTTCCTCCATCCTGGTGCCCGTTTGGTCTTCATTTCACCCCAATATTCACCCAATCAAATTTTATTGGCAAGAAAATTGGGGCAAAGTGAATTCAAAGCATCATGTGAGTGTATTTATGGAAAATTAATGTTGCCTTCACACATTTGAATATCCAACCTGGAAGTGCTTGTTCTGTCATCCTATCGGGTAAAAGAAACAATACCACATGATTTATCTAAACAACGCAGCTGGGATTAATTTTATTAATTATTGGCTCTGGTCTAATAAAAATAGACATTTTGATCAAAGTTAAC
Source organism: Sternotherus odoratus (assembly GCA_032164245.1). NCBI lineage: Eukaryota > Metazoa > Chordata > Testudines > Kinosternidae > Sternotherus > Sternotherus odoratus. Next base: position 3,066,159 of record JAVMKO010000018.1, read on the forward strand.
CCAGGATGAACTTTCCCCAGACACCACTTTAGAACCTTCTTCAGTTAATAGCCTGAACAAACAGATGTAGCCATGAAGATCAGCAAAGTTGGGGTCTATTGGTTCATCCTGGGGAACTAATTCTAACATCAAGGGCTGTCTACGATAGCAGTCCCCCAGGACTGGTTTTGAAATTTTGCATTCTAGACCTTTGGCTGGGCTCAAAATACAATGTGAACATCCTTTCTTGTACTGTTTCAGCATATGTAGCCCTGGCTGGAATGGGTTGCCAACAATTAAAAATAATGAGACAAAAAGTCATCAAGACTTTTTTCGGTCTCAGAAGAGATAAATTTCAAGTTCTCTAAGAGTGTTAAGTGAAGGTTGGGTCAGCTCTTATTTAATCTGATCCTCCAACACTCAAGAAGATCCCCTTTACACTTGAACTGGTCTCTATAGATTAGGTTGAGGCACTTTTTTTTAGGGCGAGGTGGGGATGCTTATAACTGCTGTGAGGGTAAATAGAGGACCTTTTCTTCTGACTTGTCACCTTTCACCACTGACACCTTCACTTTAAAAATGAAATCATCATTAAATATGCAACATCAAAACTCCAAATAACAAAGCCTATTAGGTGTTCAAAACCTCTTTTTTAAATGTCTCAACAACAAAAAAACCCAAACAACAATTAATTCTTTCCCAGTGGACAGACCCAGTTCAGTAGCAAGTGCTAAAAATACAACAAACGATGTGGCATGGAACTCTTTGAAAGTTTGCGACGCTGATTAAATAAATTAGCCCTGAGTTGCTAAGATGGGAAGGACAGAAAGTTCAATACTGGCACAACAAGAGATTGCCAAGGCCTTGACTTGTTTATGAGGAGAAAAATCCACCAAAAAGGGGAAAAAACAGGGCACAGTTTACCTGATTACTGAATTCCAGACCGTTACTATTATTAAAGCTGACAATATGATTTTCAAACCTAGCATAGCTGTGTGTTTTTCAGATGAATGGAAGAGAATGTCCTCTTCTTGCATTGTATTCTCTGACTATTGCCAAACACAGTCAGTACTGCACGTAGAAAAGGGCATGGGGAAGCACCGCCGTGCAGAGGAGAGGGGAGCAACAGAAGCAGCAACAGGCTCAAAGAAAGAAAAGAGACACACTTGGCAACTGAGTGAGATTTGACATAGCCACAGAGCTGGGCTGTCAGAACAATCTAACTTGGGCTGTCCTAGAAGTCTTTCATTCTCCCCACCCTTCACCTCACTAAATCATCGTCAAAGTCCTGACTTCATGATGGTCTTCTCCAACTGAAATGAGACCTAGAAGTGATCAATGACGCTCTGAGCATTGTACAGTGGCGGTCAATGGACAACGGAGCTCACACCACCTCTGCCTCCCTGTGTATTTTTACTACGGTCCATCCTGCAAGAATGAAGGCGCTGCCACAACTTGTCTTATTTAATTTGACCCTGCAAGATGAGAGCTATTCTTTCTTAGCTCCCTGTAGGGCGAGACATTTTATTTTTCACTAAAAAAAGGTTCATGTTGGAAAAGGTAACATTTTTTAAAAGAAAAGAACAGGCCCTCCAAATACTTTGGCTCGTCAACAAAACAGGTCATTTTCTGAAGGCACTAGGCTCCTCTAATATGTGGTGGATTAAAAAACTTTATCTGAATGTTACTGGGCCTTCAGTGTATGTTCACAGCAATGTGAGCCTACATGTACAATAAGATTTACTAAAGCCTTTCGTTTTCAAGTAGATTGTGCATTGTAAAACCCAGTAGAATAATTCTTTTATTATACACAAATAAAATGCTTGGCTCTTTATGATGAGAATGAATGAACCTGAGCACAAATATTCATATCCTACTGACTTCTCATAGCTCCAGCTGGCTGTGGAAACTGTGAAAAGAATGCATGTTAATCTTCGGGAAGCATTTTTGTTGTTTTTGATTGGGTGCTTGAATCGGACTGACAACAAGAGAATACAGGGACAGGACTTCTAAACACCCTGATATCTTCACATTATTTGGATTTGCAGGTTATCAGTGGGGCAGCAACTTCAGCTATGACCTCATTAACTAATGTGGCCACATCAGCACCTTTCCACAGCCTTTATCACTCATCATGTGTCATAAAGCAGCCCGTTGACACCTCCTCCTGAACACTGGTTGTATCTTATCTCCTGCAGGGATAGGACCCTAACTGGGAGACAGAGAGCATGTCTAGGAATGCAGCTAGGAGACAAGTTCACCAGCAGCAGCTGACAGAGGAGGATTTCTCAAACAAACACTGAGTGGGAAATTAATGGGCTTTGGTTTTCCACTGACAATACTGAAGAGAAATACATTAACTTCTGACTGCTATAATTCAAGAATTATTACTGTAATTTCAGACTAGAGCTACCGGGGCATTTCCATCACTCTGCATCCAGAATACGGCTGCTTTACTTTCCTATCCTTGCCATTACATGAGGAAAGTCCAATATATTTAATTTTCAAAAATATAGTCTTATTTGTGGGAAGCTGGTGGCCTAACAATGGGCCCCCTCCCTTTTTTTGACGGTTGTGGCAGTACTTTTGTCCTAATTTTTGTACATAAAAAATCTTTCGTTTGCATCCCTTATAAATAGGACACGGGGAGAAAAATCCACCCTAAATCACTAGCTCCCAAACAGCTGGATTGCAGAATAAAATGATGCCAGGACGTCTTACCTTGTTACACTTAGCAAGAATCTTGTTCCAAAAATGCTTTTTTAAAAGGTATATTTTGCAAGAAAAATAGCCCATTTAAGTGGCAGAAGCTGTGCATTCTCGTCTTGATGCACAAAGAGGACTCAGCGTGGAAGTGAGTCAAGCACTGGGATAGGGATGGCTTTATGTCACCAGCACATATATTTTCAGAGAGCAACAGTGAACAGCTCCCCCCCATGCCCTTCCCCCCCCCCCTCTTGAGCAACAAAGAGGCTTTGGGCATGAATATTAAAAAGAAAGTTGAATGGAACTGCTTTATGTTCATATTAAAAAGGCATGAAACAAGTTATTCAGAATTAAATAAAGGCGACTGGAACACAAACGCCAAGGGTGAATATGTTGGTCATCACTGGGCTAAGTCACAATGGCTGTAGAAAAGAATACACACCCTGACAAATCCCAATAAGAACACCATATTGCATGCCTTGTAATCTGGCCCTATTTGGAGCAACACACAGGAAAGATGGTCTGGTGGTTACAGCACAGGACTGAGATGCATAAGATCTGGCTCCAGCTCCCAGATATGTCACAGACTTTCTTTGTGAGCTTGGTCAAATCATATGATCTCTCAATGCCTCAGTTCCTCATCTATAAAATGGAGATAATAATCCTCTCTTTCTTCCACCCTTGTCTGTTTAGACTGTAGACTCTTTGGGGCAGGGACTGTCTCTGTCTAGATGTGTGTACATCACCTAGCACAACAAGGCCTTGATCTCACTGAGGGCATTTAGGCACCTGCTGGGACATAGATAATAGTGCTATTGTCAATGGGCATCAGTTTCACTCTGGGGAGTGTTTGTGAAGCCTCTTTCTCTACATTCTCCTGGAAGGCCAGTGAAGCCTTCAAAAGTTAGTAGCTGTTCAAAATGTACTCAAATGTAATGTGCCAAAGACCTTGGGCTGCCTCCACATTAGACACAAGGGCACCAGATTTTGCAGCCTCTTTCTGCAGTGGAATGTTATTTCTTCGGTCTCTAGTCCTTCTGCACACTGTGGATCATATCCACCTAGGTGGGAACCTGGGATATGCTTCCTCCACTGTCATCCCATATGTTCTCTCCCAATGTAGCTATCTTTGGATGAGATTTCTTAGAGATTGCAGAGCCTGGCCAAAAAAATAAAAATAAAATCTGATTTCTCTTTGATCCCTGCCCTTGAAAAAGAACACCTGCTGCTAACTGACCACTAATTGTCTTCCCGTGCTTCTCTGTGTGTCATCCAGGGGGCAGATCACTGAAAAGGGATGCAAAATGCTCTGTCCCTCAAAAGCCTGAATGCACTGCATTCCATCATAATCTATTCCAGGGCAACAGCAGTGAGACCAGAACATAGACAAGTAATTCTAGCCCCTTTCCACCCAATAGACCCTGATTTCTCCATTCTAAGTGGGTGTGGAGCTTAGCATATGAAATTCCTGAATTCTAGAATCAAGAGCCAGAGAGCATAGAACCTTAGTAAATCTCAGGGAAATTTTGTACCAAAATATAGTTTCTGTGGCAGGTTATATTTGGGGGTTTGGCTAACATTGCCAATTTTATTTGTACAGTATCGATAATGGGCTAGATAGGTCATAAATGAATGATCCTTTAATGGGGGGAAATGAAATCCTTGTAGAGTCCTTGATACATTCTCTCTGTGGCTCTTGAACAGAGTATCATTTCTTCACAAATAACGATGTCTCTTTTACGGCTTTTCAACGTGGAGTCATAAAAAGGAGTTTGCAAATGCAATGTGTTCTTTTCAATGGGCAAAAACAATTTTTTTTTTAGGGCATCCCATTTCCTAACCACATATTTTGTAAGTTGTCTCACACTATAACCGAGTAAGATCACCATGTGGAAACTAAAAGCAGTAAAACTCACATGGTCTGACAATTTGGCTGCTGATACAAGCTAAACAAAACCACTAGATCCCGTATTTTTCCTCTCTGATCCAAATTGTTCAGGGAGCCTTGAGGCTAAAAGATCACATGGAGTCTATGCTGGGAGAAAGAATCTTCCCCATGCCTTTTCCAGACCTTAAACCTGATCTTTTATTAAACCACATTAACCCAAACATCCTCCCTTTATTTCTCCCCTGCTGGGTAACACCATGTCAGAACACAAGCAGAGCTCCATGTCCTGCTGAAAGCTGTAAAATAGTCTGACTAAATGCACAGAACAGAAAACATAAACACATTGGGTTGACATATTTCTCAGGGATTAAACTGATCAGGAACATCATTACGACTACTCCCACATGCTATAAACAAAAGGGAAATCTGATAAACTTTTTCCATACCCAACCTGCCAGGAAAAGCCAGTTTTTTAAAATTAAATAATCCTCCCCTAAGAAGGTTCCATTTCAGCAAGAATAACTAAATATATCACAAAGCACATATTGTTAAATGCTGCACACATTCAATTCACCGTTATATGCTCTAGGGGCAGCATTGTCTTAGCAGTGGGAGTGTCAAGAAAGGAGCTAGGGATTCCGAATCCCACTTCTGCCACTGTCTTTGAGCAAGTCACTGAACATTTTTATGTCTCAGATTCTTCATTTGTTAAAAGGGGCTAATAACACTTACCTAGCCCATTTTTGCATTAATTAGTTTATGTCTGTATAATGCTTTGAAACACAAAAGGGAGACTTCATCATGGATGCCTCATAGATTTTTTAAAAAATGCATTGGTGTTTTGTATTTCTGGTATACTATGCTTTGTTTTTACCATAATGTAGAGCTTGACCTTCAGCCAAGCCACCTTTGTGAATCTGACAGCTATCATATACACGGCAAGGTTGGGCCTGCTCTGCATTTGGACAGGAGACTTCCAAGGAAAAAAACCATTTGCCTTGGGAATGGTATCCACAGATTCTGGCCCTTACTGATCCCTTGGTCTAAAATAGCCAGAAACGGTTGACCTTCCTGACATGCTGTGAGACCCACTCATTTATCCAAGATTTTGGGGAAGGAATGGTGCTGCTTTTTGTCATCGTAAGGCTGTGGCATTATTTGGCTTATTTCTGGTTATTCTTTTCTGGCTTTGGGGAAGCTCCTTCATTGGTACGATAGCTAGAGCCGGAGCTAGCCTCTGTTGTGAGTCTAAATAAATACATAACTGAATAATGACTGAGCATGGCGTAATGGGCCAATGTGTCAGGCAGGATGTGGTGATGATGTCTTTCCTGGGAGCACCACTATGCTTTCCTTTGACTCAGAATTGAACTAATGTGTGTGCCAGAGAGCACAAAAACGCTGACTCTTTACATCTGGGACTGCAGATGTATGGGTACACACACTATATCTATATATCTATCTATATATCTAGATATAAAATGCAACCCCGAAATTAGCCTGTATAATTCAAAGGCAAAATCAGATAACTGAAGTGAAAACCAAAAAGTATATATATATATATAGTGTGTGTGTGTATTTGTTTTCACTGCTTTAGGAATTTTGTTTCATTGGCTAATTGGTATTCTTTTAGCTAGTAATGTTATAAAAAGATCATTGTTCTTCTGATGATCTTTACAGAGACATGTCTCTTATGAACGGTAACATTTAGTTAATAATTTAAACACTGTGCTGTCTGCTGAATTTTCTGAACCAAAGGTACGATCAATGGGGCAAACAATTGGTTTATTGAATTTCCTGTAGGCTTTATTTCCTGAAGACCCAGATGAGAATGCAAAGAATAGCCACTGTGCGGGATATACCATTGAAAAATTAGCCTAAATCAATGCAAGTTGCCAAAAATAATTGTTTTGTTCTCTCAGGGAATGTTCAAGATGCTATCGGATGCACTGACCCATAAAGTTGATTCTTAAGAAGTGCAGGTACTTTGGCATTTATTGGCATTTTGTCTGCAACCTTGGAGATTTTGCCAAGTAAATGCCTATACGTCATTCTATTCTTTTTACTTTTTATGTTAGTGTTAAGGTCGGGGGGAGGGGGAAGGAGGAGAAGGAAGGAGAGGTAAGACAAGCCAGCATACATCTCCTTGCACTGCAAATATGAAACTAACGGTATTCCCAACTCAATAGGTGAGTCAATGCACATAGGCTCGTTACTTTTACTTGCTCAAATGCTGCTGTATGTTCCAAGAGCAAGGAGACTAAGGACTGAGTGGGCCAGGACTCCAGGCTCCCCTCATGCCCCTACAGGTGACACCTTCCAGGTCAGGGTGGAGTCCACTTTAACGGAGGCTAGCATGTTAGAGGGTTGTACTGTCACTACCCTTACATCATGCATGAATACAGTAAGAGTTTTAGACCCAAAAGCTATCAATCTGCCTCCTTTGTGTCAGGTCTATATCACATGATCTCCTTTTGCTGAATATATCCTACTATCTAGCGCAAGATATACTCACAACCATGGTTAGAAGCCTCACACACTTATTGAATGAGGAGCATAGGTGATGGCTGACATTCCATCGGAGATAAAACGTAAGAGGGGAAGTTATGGAGTTCAGCAGTTATATGATAGAAAACAGTATAACTGATATACTTCACAGAGAGAAGATGGTAATGAATCCTAACAGCACAAACATCTCATTTGAGACCAGCCAGACAGATAGGACAATACTTTTGCTTTATTATTTCTCCCCCAGGAATAAAACATGCCAATATTTGCATGCATCCCTTTTGATATTTACTTAATACGTTCTCTAGAATGCTGCGTTCATTATTCTGGTATCATGCTAAACCTGATACATTAAAACCCTTTAAATCAAACCAATATTTAGCACGTTTTCTGGTGCATCAGAATCTCCAAATCATTTAATTGTCCTAACGGGACTGTGGATAATTCTCCCACAGAATATTCTTAGTAGTGTCACAGAAATGAGCCAACCGTTTAGTAACAAACACCATAGAAAAGTGAATAGATCTAAAATGTAACTCTATTGAGAACTGTACCCTAACCAAGCGAGCATGTTCAGCTTACTCAGGATGGGATTTTACTTCCTCTATTGATTTTAAGCTCACCATAGGCTTGCAGGTGTGGAGGGATTTTTCTTCTTTTTTTTAAAAAAAGAGAGATTGCACACTAAGCAGGTTTTTTTCTAAGCACTCACTTCTCTCATTATTAGCACTGCCAACTTTTGCAACACAATGTTCAGTGTCAGATAAATGAAATCTGTTCCTGTCTGTTCTGTAACTGATACCAGCTCCAGAGGGATAGTCCCTGACCCCAGGGCCCCAGGCTTTGTTTAATACTACCTCTCTGCCGTGTTGTGAATAGAGCCCATATACATCAGAAATAGCCAATATTCACTGAATTCCAGATACTCTTATCACCTGACTGAATGGGCTGTTCTGAGTAACCTCAGAAATCCTTTTCATTTGTTATTTGTAACGTTAAAGAAGGCCGTTTTTAATGTTTTATTTTCGTTTAATCTAGACTTGAGCTGTGTGAATCAGTGAATGTTTCACAAAGGAAGTCTAAAACCCAACAGGTAATCTAAATGTACACACATGCTATGCACACCTGTATGATGCAATCCTTATAATGCAATGTACGTTCACAGAAGAAAAAGGTAATGAAGACTAACTGCAGGATATTAAGACAAACATGCTCCAGTCTAACAGGCAAATGAACGCTTAGGACGATGTGCACCTATAGCTGCAGTGTCCAAAGAACTATTGCCCCTCAGTACAATGGAGACAAAAGGTTAGAACATTGGGTTTGTAATGTGAAGAATGGAATTTTTGGTTCACTGTCCATTCTGTAAAATCAGAAAAAAAATTCTCTTTGGGTTGAACTAAAAATTAATGGGTTTGAAATCCTTGCTGAATCATAAATCGGATAACATTTTGTTTTGGGTCAAATGAAAATTTTTCTGGACAAAATCTATATTTTTTGTTGATACGTCTGCCATTTGAGAATGCTTTTGATTATTTAAAAAATAAAATAAAAGGAAATTTTGAAATAAAAAGGTGTATTGAACTAAAAAACTGAAATGTTTTGTTATGAAAAACTTCAAAATAAAATGCTTTCATTTTTTTTCAGATTTGTGAAGGGATGAGGGGTGGATGTCACCCAAAGCAATTTGACAATACTGACATGAAGTCGCAAAACATTTCAGTGTAGCCAAAGGCACATTGCTGAAAAATAAAGTTTCAGCCAAAGAACTTCACCCAGCTCTCTTTATAAGTGTATATGATCAAAATTACAAGACTAATTCCTGACACTGATATTTTCTTCACAGGATCTCTAAGCACTTTACAAGGACTCAGCTCAACACTTCTTAGGACCATTTTATAGATGGAAAAACTGAGCAATGACTGGTCAAGTGGCTCGTGTTGGCTCATGCAATAAGCCAGTGACAAAAGGGGAGAATTCAATCCATGAGGCCTGTGTGACTCTAAGATGAATTCTCTAACTCCTAAGTCAGAACAAGACATGTACTTGTAACCTCCATTACTAGCAAACGTGAGTTACTGTGGATATCTGAGGAAGAACAGAACCACATCTAGCTGTTAACCACGATCCTCTATAAACCTAAAACCCATCTTTCTTTTTTGTGCTGTCCAAACTCAGAGTATACAGAAAATGCAGATTTTCCCCAACACTTTCACAGCCAAGTAACGTTCAGTAGTGGAAGCTATTTGCTTTCCTTTAAATTTGTGACAGTGTGGGTTTTTGGTTTTTCTAAAAAGAGCTGTGACCATGTGAGAAAGAACCATCCATTTCTTTTAAACACTGCAAATGACTCATCTGGGCAGAGATAGCTGGCAAATTAGAAGAAGGGAAATATAAAACATCTTGAAACTCAACTTCCTTTCCCACCTGAGTATCTTAAAGGCACACATTGTTAAAAAGGGAAGAAACCCAAAACATTCAAAAGTTCATTTATGGAAAATGAAAAATGAACCACATTAAAGCCTTGTTCAGAAGGCCCATCGAAAGGAGAATTGAGAGGGCTCAGTGTTTGTCAATGGACTCAGACAGCAGCATTGCAATGCAATGCTAATGACCCCAAGAACGGGAACCTTTTGGTCAGCAAAAAGAGTCTTTTATGTAATTTTGGCTTGTCTTCCTCACTTGGCTTTGCCACTGCAGGGATATAATGTAAAGAGGTTTCACTCCACACAGAAATAATAACCTCTTAAAAATGATTCCTGGGTAATTTATCCATTTCAGTGTCATTCCTAGACCCCTCCAGTATCTGGAATAAGAAATCAGGGACAATACTAATGACTAGTATTAGGGATACTTTGAGAAAGAAAAGGTGGGCTAGTAAAGAGGCAAACAGATGTAAATGGGAGAAGCTTTGAAAAAATGCAAGTGAGCACTAATTCAAAAGTATTCATGGAAAATCTGACCTTTTTAATGCATTTTTGAAAAAAAAATATCCTATTTTTGTCTTTTTTAACCAATTTATTACAACAACTAAATGATGTTTTATTTGGTTTTGAACAAAAATCAATAAACACGACTGAAATAAAAAAAAAGAAATAGAAAAGGGAGTATGCTGCTACAAAGCCCTCCATGTGAACTGAATGTGAATTTGAGTCCCACTGAACTGAAGGGAAGTCCCACAAGGGCATGGCTTTGCCAGATCAGGCCGCTAGTGATTACTGTATTTGAAGATAACTCCAAGGATCCTCTCCATTGAACACAGAGATGCCGTAATTAGAACCATGCAACACCTGGCACCGTCCTTTCAAAGGGTGTCAGGTAAATATTTTTTTTGTTGTAAAAGTTTCTTGATCTTGGAGCTCATGAAGTAAGTTTGGGGTTTGGACAAACCCAAATTCTTGACGGGAAACCTCAGTCAAAACTTGGTGCCAGATCTTTGGCTTTGATTAAACTCCCTTTGTACTGCTTATATTTCATGGTGATTTCTACGGGGCTACTTACACTCTGTTCTTGGGAATCCTGAAGGAGGCTATTTGTCCCTCCCGGACCACTGGTTTGTCCCCTGATGCAGAGCAATCCCCTTCCCACTTCCGGCTGGTATGAAAGCGACTGTGCTGGCTTTCTGCCGTTGGCTCCCCAATTCATAGTATGTGTTCTGCAGCATAGGCTGTGATCCCGGGCTGGTGGAATGATCCCTTAGGGCAGGAGTGGGGAACCTTTTTTCTGCCAAGGGCCATTTGGATATTTATAACATCATTCGCGGGCCATACAAAATTATTAACTTAAAAATTAGCCTGCTATATTTGGTCAAACAAACATTTAATTAACATTAACATTTAACTAACTCCTGCCAGCTGGGGTCTCAGCCCGCTGCCAGCCTGGGCTTCCTACACCCAGGCTGGCTGTGGGCTGAGACCCCGGCTGGCAAGGATCCAGAGGGGGAAACCCCAAAGCGGCGGTAGACTGAGTGCTCAGCCCGCCGCCGCTTTGGGGTTTCCCCCGCTGGCCCCTTGCCAGCCGGGGTCCCGCCGCCTGCCCCAGTCAGCTCCCACTGTCAGCCTGGGTGTAGGGAACCCAGGCTGACAGCGGGAGCTGAGCCCCCGCTGGCAGGAGCCTGCAGGGAAACTCTAAAGCCGCAGCGGGCTGAGTGCTTAGCCCGCTGCCACTTCTCCGCCCGCTGCCACTTCAGTTTCCCCGAGGCTCCTGCCAGCGGGGGTCTCAGCTCCCGCCGTCAGCCTGGGTCCCTACACCCAGGCTGACGGTGGGAGCTGACTGGGGCAGGCGGCGGGACCCCGGCTGGCAGGAGCCTGCGGGGAAACTCTAAAGCCGCAGCGGGCTGAGAGCACAGCCCGCTGCCGCTTCTCTGCCCGCTGCCGGGCCAGACCAAATGATTTTGTGGGCCTTATATGGCCCGCGGGCCGGAGGTTCCCCACCCCTGGCTTAGGGGCTGAGTTCAGCCACTTGTCCCTAGGATCAGCCGAGAAGTGGCTCAGAGTCACCCAATCGAGGAACACGCCCTAGCGGGGGGGAAAGCTGTGTACAACGGAGATTATCATGTCATTTTACTACAAGAATCAAATCGATCCCAGCTTCACTTGGATAAACCTTGTCTGAGTTTCTAGTTTTTAAACACCCCCCAAATTGGGTTCAAGGTTTACTGCAAACATTTTACCTAGTTCTAGCTGTAACCTCCTCTCTGTTCCCTTGGACATCAGTTGGTAATATTGTGTCATGATAGCGATATCAATCTATAGCTGAACGGTGTCTCTCTCTCTCTCACATGCATATGCACTCTCCTCCCCCCCCCAGCCCCCCCCCCCAGCTTTGTACCCTGGCAAGCAGGACCTAAATTGTGGGAAGCCCCAGGTACATTTAAAAATGAAGGACTTAATGAAATTAATATTTAATGTTTAATATAGTAAGTACAGTATTGCTTGTGTTATTTATTTTCATATTAAATTAAGTTTACTTGGTTCCTGAATTTTTGGTATGCCATAGATTTTTGCATGGATCATATGAAGCTGAGAGCCTGTAGCTAATTTTTTTTTAATGTACGATTAATGTAACATATACACAGGGGACCAAATTTTCTTTTCACTTGCTTTGGTGAAAATCTGGAAGAACTCCACCAGCATGTAGATAGAGTTAGATTAGACTCTCACCAATTGGTACAGCCTAAGCAAAAGGTAAAGTATACTAATATTTAATTTAATTAAGAAAAAATGAGCTGGTTCACAATCCTGTTATCATAGGCACCTACTGAAAATGAGAAGCAAAAAGAACCTGATTGAAATATAAGGTGATATGCATTAAATAACTATTTTAAACAAACTATTGGAATTTACTTTATGGATCAATGTCCACTGGCTTTTTTACACCAAAAATTACACGTTAAATTCCAAAAGCCTCTTGACCAGCTTGGCTCATCGGAAATGCCATTTATTTGTTTTGCTTGGCCACTTTAACATAAACTAAATCCACTCTGCCTCTTCTAGACTGTTGTCAAATAAATGCTAAACATTTGGCTCACCAATTCTGATGTGACTGAGAAAGTACTTTTCATAGGGGAATTTTCATTGGGTCCAGTGGATCATTTACATGTTTGAAGGGCCTAATTGTCAAAAAAAAAAAAGGGGGGGTGGGGTGGGGATAGGGGAAATGGAGTCAATAAAATCTTCAAGCTTCCTTCCACTTCTGAAGGGGTGTTTAACATACTGAAAACAAGAACTTTTATTGCTATAGACGCCTTCGCCGATGAATATCCAGACTGTGCAAATTTTGCAAAATTTTGATGAAATGGATCATTTTGCATTTAAAATGTGCATTTCTGGATGTTTTTAGTTAAGAAAAGCCATCTTAGTAAAATGGGTTCATATGAAATAGAATAAGGGATTATTATTTGCTAGAGAGAAAAAAAATGTATATTCTTAGCAAAATTTTCCATGAAAATTGGTTCGTTGTCCAGTATTCCAGGAGACAAAGAAACCCAACATGTCAATATTTACATGTTGTTATGAATATTGCACACATCACTATTCCTGGTGCAATGGCCAACCTTGGGTAGACCCCTGTAGGATTCTGCACTAATTTTAAAAAATCTGACCCTAAATTTCTCTTACCAACTTTTTCACAAAAGAAATATAATTGCCCTTCATGGGCGATGAGGTTTTGTATTGTAAGTTAATTACCAGTAAACAGGTTTGTTTTTCTATTTTTAATCTCTTCCATTAGCTGTGGAATAATAGGGACTAGCTGGTAACTTTCTGGAGCTCAGGGTCTGAATCCTTTCCCTAATAGTGACACATTTACAAGATAGTTATTTCCTCTGTCTCTAAAAATCACTTTTGAAACCCCCGGGAGGGGTCGAGGGGGGGGGGGGGAAGTTACCCTTTGCTGTCAGGGAGTATCAGTGATATCAACATTTTTTGACACTCAAAATGTTATTAACGCCTAAAATTATTTTCACAGGAATCTTTCCACAGCAGTTATTAGAGACGTGTTGATTACTTGTATAATTGAGTGGTACTGTTCGTAACAACACAGCAGTCTAATTGAAATGTATGAGAAACAATTAAGAGTAATTGGAATCAATTAACTGATGATTTTCCTGGGAACTGGTACCTGATCTGCAGAGAATTCTAATTACGTGTTCAAAGTCTAGGAAAAAACTGAAACCACATTATAGATTTAGAAATAATGCTGAGTTATTGCCATTAGAAGAGCTGCTGTCTATGCATAAATTTTAAACCCGGAAGGGTGTCATATGTAATATAGAGAAAAACAAAAACCCCACCATCTCAGGCTGGCATTGCTGTGGCCTCTATGTCTGCATGAAAGGCCGTATGCCCATCTGCTGTATCCATGGCTAGTCAGTTTGCCCGTCCTTGGACCAATGCTGAAAATAAGAGACCTTCGGTTTACTACTATGTATTTTACAGTGCAAAACTAGTGATGCATTCTCTGTTACCTGCAGGGCTCCTGCCAGGTCCAGCCCTGCTGTCTCTACTACCCTGAGGCCTCTGGAGTCGCTGCCCACAGGCGGTGTTGCTATCTCTATTACCTGCAGTCCCTAAGGGTGCTACCCAAAGCTGCATTCCCCATTACATGTTACACGTGTTAGGGCAGGGATGGGCAAAATATTTGGCCTGAGGGCCTCTTCTGGGTCTGGGGATCAGGGGCTTGGGATGCAGGAGGATGCTCTGGGCTGGGACTGAGGAGTTTGCAGGGCAGGAGGGGGATCGGGGTTGGAGTGGGGGGTTGGGGTGCAGGGGGTGTTGGCTCAGAGATGCAGGCTCTGGGCGGCCCTTACCTCAAGCGGCTCCCGGAAGCAGCATGTCCCCGCTCTGGCTCCTACGCGGCGGCACCACCGGGCAGCTGCGGTTCCTGGTCAATGGGAACTGTGGGGGCAGCACTTGGGGTGGGGGCAGCATGCAGAGCAAAGCCCCCTGGTTGCCCCTACACGTAGGAGGGGGGGGCATGCTGCTGCATCTGGGAGCTGTGCTGAGCAGCCCCCAACCCTGCTCCCCGGCTGGAGTGCCGGAGCAGGGGCAAGCTCCAGACCCGAGCTCAAGGTCCAGATTCAAATGGTGGGCTGGATGCGGCCTGCAGGCTGTAGTTTTCCCACCCCTGTGGTAGGGCATTGAATTTGAGAGAGAGATTCATGTAGCAGGGGTGCCAATTTGCAGACGGACTCCTGCAACTTTCCTCTCCGAGTTCTACTCTCACTTTTAAATCCTGAGCCTTATTTTTTCACTGACTACGACGCCCCATACTGCTAACAGGAATGGGCATCAAAAGGTGAGTAAGACTCCCAAAGAACTGACTCTCCTTTTGCTTCTGACAGCTCGCCTTCTGCTTCAACATCCCTGAATTAGGGGTGTTGGAGTGGTATTTGTGGGGTGTTGAGGGGAATTTGAATGGATTCTGCTCCACTAGAGCAAGGCAAGGTGCATCTGTGGCAAAGAAAGGTGGGGGTATTTAACTGTAAAGAATATTACATAATATTATTGGAGCGATTGCTAACACTCCAGGCTCACTCTGGGACACTCAGCAGACCACTGTCTGTCTTTTAACTGCAGCTTGTGAGTGGAGTCACCCTGTCACTGTTAAGTTTAGTGTCTATCCCTTATCAGATCAAACCAGGCTGGAGTTTCACCGTTCTGACTCCTGCCATTCTCCTTGCATTCATTCTTACTTCCTGTATGCTGAAAGTCAAGCTCCCATTCACAAAAAGCCTGGCCTTATCTCCTTACCTCTTGACCCTGAATCATGGCTGCAAGTATAGGATTTAATTTCTCCCAGTGAGCTAATAGGTGACAAAGTCCTTTGGTGCAGTGCCTTAAAAGAATAAAAGAGAGGCCATTTTTAGACCTCTTATTTACATTCCATGCACTGAATTGAGTTCACTGCAATAACTCATTAAAAGAAAACTCAGCTTTGGAAAATAGAACTTAGAAGTTAGGAATTCAATTAAGTCAAAATCAGAACTGAACCTTAAGCTGTGAGAGATGTTGGTAACAAAATCAAGCAAAACATGGTGGTTTGGGGAAAATTTCCCCTTTTATATGAGCCCAAAATTCAAAGTGACTCTCTCTCCGCTCCAAGGGTTCGAATGGCTAGGAATCAGAACTGGAAAAAAACGTTTCACAAGAAAGGCAGTGAACAGTTTCTCTTATTCCAAAGAATTAATGCCAAAGAATTAATATTTTCCTATAAGAGAATGATTAAATACCCTTCAGGAAAGTCTTATAGAATTTTATAGGAGCTAAGGTTTGGGTCCTAGATAAGAGACCGGATGGGAGATTTTGAAAGGCGCAAATGGGACCTAGACTCAACAAGCAGTGATGTTCAAGGGGAATTGGACCCGCAACATTGTGCTTTAGAAATTATTTGTGAAGGGCCGAGGATCCTGCAGTTCCTATTTACTGTAAGAGGAGTTGCACTGTATTCAACAGTTTGAAATTCAAGGCACTTACTGAAAAACTTCAATAAGATTTGGGCACCTAAATGAATACTTTGCTTCTTTTGGCCTTTGCCAAAAAAAGTTATTTAGAAATTACTCTAAAAACTATAGAATTTAATAAGGAAAAACACCCCCGCTATATAAATCTGTAGGCTGGTTAAAAAATGCTGTTGTATCACATTCTAGTCTAGAGGACGTTTTAATAAGGATAGAAATTAGAAACTTGTGTGTATGCGCGCATGCTTTGCTGATTCCCTATAACATAACAGCTCTTATCAGGATTCACATTTATACTTTGCCTGACTTTGAACGAGTGTTATCAGGTCTCACGGGCACAGCACTTGAGCTGAGAAGCTTTTGGTGGGGACAGGAGGACCCGCGACTCAGTTAGTGTAACTACCACATGAGTGCCAGTGAAAATTTAAAGAGGAAAAATATAGCCATGTTTCTTTAATGTCCTGGGAGAAAACACATTTATCCAAGACTGCTTGTGTTGCAGACTACATTAAAACCTTGGCATTGCTAAAATAACCATTTCTGTTTAAAGATTTAGAGACTGAGTTTTAAGAAATGTTGTGTAGAGAACACATTACTGCTAACCTCCTGTGCTGGGCAGCCAAGGGTTAAGAAGGCCAGTGGAGTTTGACGATTACAAGGTGAAGTGGGTGGTCACAGGAGTCTAAAAGGCACCCTTAACCCCTCTTGGCTGGGAATTCAAGCTGTTGTTCTCTGTGTAGACCGGCACATCATCACTTGTCGATAGAAATCAAAATGAGACGGCTGTGGCAGACTAGGGCTTTCATTCTTAAAGGGACAGTGATTCCAAATAGCTCCTCAAAGTGGACTTTGCACTTTCCTTTCGCCTGACATGTGTTCTGCCCTCAGTGCCCTGACAGCCTGGTTAGTGGGGGGCTGTATTTACTGAAAGATACCCCTCTGTAATTCAGGAGTTGATTACTGCTCTGCAGGTCAAAACATGGGAAAAATCAAATCCTAACTGTGAGATCGCCTTCTGTGCATACCGTTCATATGGATCCTGAAACACTTTGTTCACACTTCCTTGAAGCACGTACTTGTATTAAATACAGTTTAGAAATCACTGAGTGTTGATATAGTTTCTATTTGTTGAAGAAATGCTTTATCTTTTGGTCCATCTCTCAGGAATTAGGTAAGAGAGAGACTGCAAAGGATAAACAGCACAAGAAACTACAGAATGGGGAGTTATGATGGCTACTTTAAACATGTAGCAGAGTCAGACACTTAAGTCATGTCTTTTTTTGTTTGTGTTTATACAGCCCCGAGAACCAAGGGGCTTTGATTCCTGATTTGGGCCTCCAGGTGCTACGTCAAGACAAATAAATTATAAGAATAAATGGCTTTGCTCCATCTGGTGCCCTCTAGAGCCCCAGAAAAAGGGACAGGATTTACCTCAGTGAAATGGCTGAAGAAGCTAAAACTAGGTTCATCGCATCTTACTGTCCCTGGAGTCACCTCTATAATGGGGGAAAGATACCTGAAGGGCCAGATCCTGCAACCCCTTATTCACTTGGAGTAGGCCTGGCTCAGACAAGCTGTGCCACCGACCACTGAGCAGTACTGAGTAAGGGTTGGCAGGATCCCAGTGTTACCTCTGTGAACTTGTTTCAAGCTTCCAATGTCAGATAAAAGTGACAGGAAAACATGTCTCTTTACTGCATTCAGAACTCCCCTTTGTCCCACAGCAGTGCAGTGAGAGCTGACAGTGTACAGTAGTCATCAAATTGTTCAGCAAACTAGGTCATTTACAAGATAGGCACAGAAAGCCTGTATTTAACCAAGTGTCTGTGGCCTTTTGAACTCATGATGAGCTTTGCATGTTTTCTCCTCTGCTTTTTGTAACTGCTCCAAGCTCCTGGGGCAGGTGATGAAAATCAAGGCAGGGCTGCAAGGAGTAACAAGCGCCTGGGCAGAGGGGTGAGACAGATGAGGCAGGCATTTGTTATCACAACAAATATAAGTATGATCCCATCACATAATCAGATCAGAATCAGATCAGAAGCAACAGTAGCCTGAAAGGACAACACTTGCATGTCTGCATCACATTTCCCTTATTTTTAAATGAAGGTGGAAAAATGAAACCACGACCACCTCAAACTCCTTTAAAGCACCTTCCCTTCCCATACAATCTCACTCCATTTTATAAACATTAATCCTTAATACCCATGTGAGGAAGGGAAGTACCCATCTGCAAATGGGTAAGGTGAGGCACAGAGAAAGGAGAAGAGACTCGGCCATGGTTGCAGAGAGAATCAGTGAGAGAGACCGGAATACAACACTAGAGTTCTAGCAATAAGACTATACTCCAACTCCCTAGAATGAAATTGGGTAGACGGTCTATAAAACGTTTGCAAAGCAACAGCTGCCATGCTAATACAAGCCAGCAGTGATTGTGGTAAAAGGTCTTGCAGTGGAGTCATGTTTTCTCAAAATAAATTCATTGAGAGTATTTAAGGACTTTCATTATATTTACCTAGTATAGACAGTGTCTTAGTTATGCATAAGATGGCTCCACATACCCATTACTTATCCTCATTGATACCAGTGTACCCCTCCTGAGAACAACTGCCCACACAGGGCACCTCATGGCATACTGCTTTGCTTTACTGCATGGTTTCTGCCATGAAGGGGTGTGTGCTTGAGTTGCCAATTACATTGAGTTGCCAATGGAAACCCACCTTCAAAAAACATGCATCTCTTCACATTCACATTTACTGTGCTGGGGAGCATCGGAACTATTAAAGGAATAGTTGAGAAGTGAATCTCAGTCAGACTAACACAAAGAGCCCAGTTTTCAGAATTACATGACATTAAGGTGACCTCTTTCTGCATCTGAATAATCAGACATGGACTAAGGTGCCTATCATAGGTTTCCAAGGTAAAAAATGGGGCCCGTTATTTTCATCCACCTTTATAAAATCATTTGTTAACTTTCCATGCAGCCCTGATGTAATCCTAATAAAGTTAAGCTGGGATATATTATTTAGGAGATCTCGATCCCTAGCCAGGGCACAGAAAAGAGTAAATGCCAATTTTTTTTACTGTGTCATTACTAGAGAATGAAAAAGCTCTTCCTTGGTAATATCTCCTTCCTTGCAACTTCTACCTTTCTGTCTCTAAAGAAGGCTCCACTTCATTCCCCAGATGTCAGTGCACTGGTGCTCAGAGTATCAGCCAGTGCTTCAGTGATTTGATACATGCAGTATCAGTAACATGATCAGCCAGGAGGTCAAATAACTTATTGTCAGGATAAACAGAATTACTATAATAGGCCTGTCTAAGTTTGTTGGCCCTAATTGTGTATGGTCTCAATGAAAAATGAATCCCAGTGAAGGAGAGGGGATGGGAAGATGGGAACTGGGGCTGGAACCTATTCACGTCAAACTAGACTGGGGAGGGATGGGGGTGTTAAAGAAAGCGTTTTCAGAGAGTTAAGTAAGTCTATCAAAATCTGGCCCTACTGCTGTTCAATAAGTCTGTATTCTTGGACTTGCCTCCGGCTTGCTGGGTGACTTTGGAGAAGCCACCACAGCTCATATTTTTTAAACTGCTAATTTCCGTTGCTCAGCATAAGACACCCAGAGCCTGATTCTGAGAGGTGCCGTACACCTCAAATCTAACTGCGGTGGATGAAAGCTGTGGGTGATCCGAGATAAGCAAACCAGACCCCTGGGGTCAAGTGGGGGTAGTGGGCTCCCTGGAATTAAGATTGCTTTTGAAAACTTTGGCCTTACCGTCTTAGTGCCTCTGTTAACTCAACTGAAGCATGGATATAATAATCCTTACCTCCCATTCCTCTTTAGAGAGTATTTTGCATTTCTACTAACATCTCTGGGGATTGTCAAAGTATTCCAGCTATTAGAATGTCAAGGCACTTGCCAGTACCTACATCCAGGGCATCAGGGCATCCTCTGTACATGGCTGCTAGTAACTATCATTTGAACGAACACACGGTCAGTACTAATGTCTTTATTTTGGCTGGGAATTGGGTCTTTTACTGCAAACCGACCGGGAGAGCCACACGCGCACACAGAGTGTGCGTACAGACAAACTTAGCTAAGAATACATTTTACAGTATTCAAGGAGCCTGCAGAAGCAGCAGCGTGAGGCAATTGAGCTCCACATTCAATCTTCTACGATAACAGGTTATCTACATAGCAGCCTGCAGGTCGGGCCTCCCATAATGAGAGATGCCTGGCAGTTGACTGAAAGCTGATTCCTGTCAGAAGCTATTTTCTCTCAAAGACAGAGGAGACATTGTACCCCTTGGTGCTTGAGTGTGGCCTTGACTACTGGCAAAAGGCCACCTCTTTTTTTTTTCTTCCCTGAGACAAAACAGAATCCCCCGGCTGTCAGTTCTATCTGGGGCTGCTGAAAGGAGATGTATAAGCCCGGTAATGCTGCTGAGGAGATAACTGTCAAACAGCATGAAAAACGCTGCCTATCTACCGAGCAGAGGAACTGAAGCACCGTCAAGACTACAACTCAATGCTCAACAGTTTTTGGCATCTGTGAGGTCTTCCCCCCCCCCCCCCCCGGTCATTCATTAATACCCCGGTGAAAGAAAATACCGTGGACACCAGCAGAATTCAGAACCTGCTTTCTACTCAAAGTATTCGAGGGTTGGTCAACTGATTTTTGATTGGGAATGTGGAAACAAGCATTGTTGTTCTTGAAAAGGAAGAAAAGAAAGAGAGATTCTGTAGCCCACAGTGTGAATGTGAACTAGATTCCCAACCTGGCTCCACAGTATTGTGCTAATCAGAAAGGAAGAAAAAGGCCCTTCCAGAAGCAGAACTCTGACTGAAGTCACAAGGACTGCCATAGGCACTACTGAAAGGCTGCAGTCATTACTTTGTGCTTTTTCTAGGGTACATACACATGGAATTATGAGCTAAGCAGTTTGTGTTGATATTCAAGACGCTCCGTAAGCCAGGCAAAAGATGTACTAACATTACAAAAGCCAACTAAACAAAAGTCAGAGGCTGCAAGGCTGAACATAAGATGAAGTGATTTAGTTTATGACCCACAGGAACATTTGTAGTAATGCAGCTAAAAGCTCGGTAATCGAGCCTGGTGATCCACAGTATGTGCCACAGAGGCCAGGAACCAGTTTCCCCATCACTCCCCCAGATCCCTGACTGCAGGACAGGGGCTCAAGAAGCTTGACACAATGGCGTGCTGAGCACCCCCTAGGAGCTGAGGCTGACCTGCAGTCAGCAACTCACCAGACCTGTTCCATCCCGCTCTGGATCAGGCATGCACAGATGCAGGATATTGCATTTGCATATCTCATATGACAGCAACTAAGCCCCAACATAGCACGCGGAAAGAAAAAAAAACCAAACAAACCAACCAAGCAACCCCAGTCCGTGTTGGCACGGAAAAAAAATAGTAATAGTTTTTCTTAAGGAGAAATCTTTTTTATTCGATGTTAAATTGCATTGAGCTGCCATGTGAGGTGCGACACTAGAAATATAATGAAGTTCCAGAGGGTAACCACAGAGGGAAATGCCCTCCCATTGCTAGTACAGTATCCGCAGGTGTATGGAAACCAAGGGCTTGTCTACATGAACATTTCACTTGCGGCAAGCTGGGGTGTGATTCTACCTTGCGCTAGCTTGCTGAGCACTAGCTGTCCGGGTGGAGCCTGCAGATGTGCAATTCATTAGCGCACTTTGATCTAACTGAGCTACCCGTTTGAAACTAGACTAGGTCAAAGCGTGCTAGGATCTGTCGGTGCATGTCAGCAGGGTCCACACAGACACTGAGCCTGGTCCACATCACAAATTTATGTCAGTCTAATTATTGTGCTCAGAGATGTGGAAAATCCACACTTTGGCAATGCAGTTACACCGGCTGAACTCCCGGTGTAGACAGTGCTCTGGCGATGGGAGGGCTTCTCTTGTCAATATGGCTACTGCCTCTCGGGGAGTGGGAGTACCTACCCTGATGGAAGCAGCTCTCCCATTGGTGTACGTAAGCACTGCAGCAGCAAAGCTGCGGTGCTGTAAATGTAGATGAGCGTGGCAGGCAAGTGTGGGAGAGATTCACACGCTGACTTGCTGTGAACTGAACGTTCATGTAGACATCCCTGAAGTGTCACCATTGAAAGTTTTGTGGTTTTGTGACTGAAATTGAGAGGGCCAATTTTCTGATGCCATGCACCGTGTCTAGGTACTTATACTGCTGTAAAATGGGTGTGAAGTGCTACCATTCTGACTGGTCGTGTTTTACACTCGCTTCGTAAATGACTAGATGAGGGCAATGGAGAATGAAGCCCTAAACTGGAAGTCACCAATGGAAGTTTCTGTTCCCAGCTGTGTCACAAACTTCCTTATAACCTGGAGCAAGTGACCGCAGGACAATCCTGCTGCTACTGAAGAGCAGGCGAAGACCCGCGCTTACCTTCACGGGGAAGTGTCCGTGCTTCATTTTCCACAGATGTAAAACGGGGCTTATAACGTGATTAAAGTGCCATAAGAGCCTCACATGGCAGCCTGCATTCAAGTGTGAAGCATTGATACTGGATTTTGAACCAAGGCAAGATGTTCCAGGTTAAACTACATACGAACCAACCTGTTTCCACAGTATCCTCTACTTGCTTCACTCTTCTGTAGATACTCCAAAGTGCACCACAGGAGCAAAACCCTGGGCTCATGGCCTCCAGTGACTTGCTCTTTTGTGCTGGCACCAACCTGGAATTTCTGTCCTTCAGGGCAAGATGCCCCGGAAGAAATTCTGTTTAGTTATCTGAGGGTTTTATACTGTAGTATATACTCTTCAGTAGTTTCAATTCACACACGAGATGAGTTTTTAATGCCCTTTTTGTGGAATGGCTCATCATTTAATATTTTTTAACCTGATGTACAAGTAGGTATCCAGCTTTCAAAGCCTTCCCTGTATAAGTCTTTGTGCAGACGTTCATGGATATCAACAAGAAGCTGTAGATTATGGGGCCAGGGCAGCTGGGACTCCCTAGCAGCCTCCCTGATGGAGACTGCCGTGGGACTGTACAGAATCAGCCCTGGCCGCACCTTCTCCCAGTCTTGCCTCACCCACTTTGTGACTTGGGAGGCCCTTGGTGGCCAGCCCCAATTGGTTGGTGACAGTGTTCACCTTGTACCTAAACCTCCATTTGCAGATTCTCCACCACTAGGGGACCCGAGCTCTGCTTCGTGCCTCCAGTAGCCTGCATAAACCAGGAGTGAATTTAGCCCCCCCCCCCCGGTATATATTTTAAATTGAAAAATGTCTTACTCAGGTTCATTAATAATTAAAATCTACAGGCATCCCCTTCTATTTATAGATTTCCATCCAGCTAAAGAGGCCTTGGGATGAAGGAGTCCACCAGATGTTTTAATCTAAGCATCAATTCATTTGGAAAGTTCCAAACAAAAGGTGTAAACCGAAAGCATAACATAGCTGAGACCCAGCTCACGATAAACTGCTGCCTAAACCATCATGATTGAGACCTCAGCCCATAAAGTGATTAATCAGATACTTCCTTTTTATTTTGATAAATGATAAGCAAATCTACTTAGTTTATGTGGATTGTGCCTGCAGGGACTCCTCCTTCCTCTGCCCTGCACTAGGACGGCAGCAAGCCAAAATCTGGTAAAAACTAGCATTTCTGAATTATGTCAACCTGTATGTTTATTTCTGTTCTCCGGGAAAAAGAGACGTCTGTAAGGAATTTCTGGTTTCATTCTTTGGTTCTGCTTTTCCTACCTTTAACCACAATACCATTACCAAATTTTAAAAGCACGGCTTGATAAATAAACTCAATATCCTTCTGTCTTTACATTTAGCAGGTGACAGCAGGCTCATGGGCACTAGCCATTACTCTTCCTTTTACCAAATGAAAAAATAATCCTTGTTCATGGAGCATGTCAAGTGGAATATTTTCAAGTCACAGATTTTTATAGATTTACATAACCAAGCCAGCCCAGTACCACAGAATCCACTTTAGAGCTTATCAACTGCAGAAAATGAGGCTAGAATTTGAGGACTTTGGCGTTAAGACTTGGATATTAACCATTAGAAAGCTAAGAAATGTCTCTGACATCATTACATAAGAGATCACATTGTTGCATGCAGTGGCAAGTGGTTGTAAATAGCCTGAGAAAAGCCCCTTATGTTGCTTCAAGGTTCCTAGAGACTTTTGAATTGGAGCTTTTACTACCTTGGATTAAGGAATGAGGTCCGAGTCAGCTTCAGTAACTGCAGCTATTCTCAACACACTCCATACTGCCCTGCAACAGATTTTTAAAGTATCATTGTAGTTCTGGTTTCTAACACAAGGCATGATTCGTGCTCTCTTCTCTTATGCTGACATTTGGTTCACAGGTGGGAAGGAACACAGTACTGACTACTGATCTGGAGCACTGCTATTTTTAAAAATGTGCATCTCTTCATCCACGGATAGGTGCCTATAGCATTCTACCGAAACTGATAGCATCGAAGAGCTTGACCCGCCTCTGTAGAGAGTTGAAGCCAATTATATCCCATTAGCAGAGAAAGAATAATACCATTAAAATCCCTGTTGAATTGAAGTCCTTGGATGTGAGACTTAAAACAAAATTAACGAGTGTTGTAGCAAGCTTAACAATTGAGCATTTTTCCTTTCATTTTAACCCTCAGAACCGAAAAGCCCATAAAATTTTACATTATTCAGAAGAGTCCACGTTTTAACAATAGGCTCTCCCGGTCTGGGCATCTTTGATCAGAAATATTATTGAAGAAAGTGGAAACTCGAATGTGTGAATTAATGACTCGGAGCTTGATTGCCAAGTCAGGAAGCCTGGTATTTAGCTAAAGCCCGGTGATATGTATGAGGAGAGTGTTATCTAAACCACTAGGAAGACTATAAAATATCTTAACAGCTTCTGCTGCATGGCGGGAAGTGGGGCTCCCCCAGTATCTAATATGAAACAAGTGGTCCAGCCTGTGAAAGGCAGCTCTATATTCAGAGGCCCTAGCGGCGGGAAGCTGAGGGGTCGTCTCAGAAGCTCTCAATTGTTTTTAAATTCTGTTTTTACAAGGAGCGTGAGATTTATAGGCTCTTGAGGGGAAGAAAATGATGTAACTTGAGTAAATCAACAGGCCATTTATTCCTGGCCCTGTTTCCTCTCTGTCACTGAGCTCTGGAACCAACCCCCAAGCACTCTGCCTTTATAAAAAAAAAAAAAAAAAGCCAACCCAAACTGCAGACATCTTGCAGCGATCATTAAAGGCACAGCTCCTTTTTTGTTGTTGTTGTTGTTGCCTGTTTCAAATGGGGATGCCTGAGCTGAGCCCACAAAATCTACACATGCACCCTGTGTGCCTGCAACACAAAATGTGCGAGATGCTGGCATTTGTGCTCATTCAAACTGGGTAACTGTGTATCTTTGGAACATGGAAACCCTGCATTTGCATACACAATGAGAGCACACTGAAAGATTTGTAGGTGCCTGTAGCGTGGGCATATCATAATTTTGTTTTTACTTAAATTAAGGGGGCAAAAGACCAGGACATACCTTGAGTTGTCTGATGAAAAAGCTTCCTGAAACAATTTGCTGCACACTAAAGTGAGTTTTGGAAACTGTACTTCCTAAGCCAGCACTGTACATCTGCTCTTCTACAGTTGCTATTATTTCATTGTTCTTATATCCTGATTCTTCTAATGACAAATCATCAACAACCAAGATGTTATTTTTAAAATTGCCCTTAATACTAGAGTTTAGCTTCAGAGCTGCTTGGTAACACCTCATGGCACACAACACTATCTGTCTACAACTTTTAGTTTGCTGTATCATAATTAGTGTGTTGTTATGGAGGATAAGATGATGCCCTTAATTCCCTTCCAAGGATCAGCCTAGAGAATCTGGATGAAGTTCACTTTGCTGCACAAGGTCTATGAAAAGCCCACTACAATAGAGCCCAAGTCCTGTCTGGGACTTCTGAATGCCACTGCAATACAATTGGGCTGGGCAAGAAAAGGGGCCAACAGAGCAAAGGGACTGGTCATAGGACAGCATGGAAGGAGTTTTCTAGGTACTTATTTGGTGTGCATCACTTCCGAGTACTTATGAGCACCATTCCTCCCTGTATGCGCCTGCCTTCCAAAGCAAAGTGAAATCATTACAATAGCTAGGTGAGTGCTGCAGTTAAAACAGGAAACTCTTCTGATTAAAAATGGACTTCAGAAGTCTTGAAAGTGAGAAGCACAGACCAGAGGCAGATGCCCGGGGTGAGCAAGATGTACACTGCAGGAGGTGCCCCAGCAAAACCTTGATCACCAGCTGAACTAAAGGATGAGTGCTGGAACCCCTAAAAGGCAGGGATGGGAGTTGGGTGCAGACACTAGAATTAAGCCCCTGAGTAAGGCTTCTAATGCCTAAGCACTCATTTAATAATCACTTACTTCACAAACCAAAATCTGAACAGCTGAAAAACCTGCTCTAAAGCCAGGAATGGCTAAGGGCTCCAAATAAGAGAACAATTTAAGCTTTGCACTCTTCAAATTTCAAGCCTTATTAGCATCTCTTAATTTGCCCCCTTAACCTTGACCAGGAGGAGGAGATTTTTATAAACACAATTTAATTGATATACACTATAATACCTGACTAAGACCCCCTTCTCAATGCCATCCTCTTCCCAACAGTTTCCTGCTGACACACTGCTGCTGCCTCCAAGTGGAGTGAGCAGGGCAATTTTACTTTTCAGGCCAGCTAGCCAGGCTGACCACAGTGATCTTTATCGAGACTCCATCTTAATTATTTATCTCAGGTAGGTCAGAATGAAAACGCTTCTCTCCAGGCCCCTAATGTTTCACTCTGCACAGCTCTTTAAAAACAATTTCCTTGTGTAAGGGAATCCTAGCAGGCAATCTCAGAAATTGCTGCATCACATTTATAACAATGTATTACATTTCCAAAATAGATTAATTGTAAATCTGGCCCCTTTTCTGTCATTTGCATTTTTACTACAAAACCATACACATTGTAGGCACCAAATTCAACTCTTCCATTTTCTTATTATTTATTCTTGCAACAAACTTGCTGAGAAAGGGGAATTATATTAGTACTTTCTTGGCAAAACTGAAATGTCTTAGGAAGAGGTTTAGAAAATTGCTTGTGTTACATTTGTAACATTCAAACTTGGTAAATGAGAAACTTTTCTCTTAAAGTTAAAAGTCAGATCGGATAGTAAAGCTTTCCCATTAATAAGAATGTAAAAGAGTTTCAACCATTTTGGATTAAAGTCTGTCATGAACATTTTTGTGGTTAAAAGTTGAAAAGTCTAATAAAATAAAACACACACAAAAAAGCCAACCAACCAACCAAAATAAAACTCTCTGACAAAATAACACTTTTAAAAATTAGAAATTAGGAATAACTTTTAAATGAGAATTCTTCAGCAACTTAAATAAGATTTAAGCAGAAAGGAGTTGTAACTGCAGTCTTCATAAAGTTATTAAAAATGCAACACTTTGTCTTCCTTGTAATTGTATTTAGCCACACAATTTAAGAAAAGCCCTCCCCCCCAGCCCCACACACATACACAAAAAGGAAGAAAAAGAAAAAAACTTGTAAAAAACCAGGGTATAATTTTCTTCAATCAACTCCAGCTCATGACTGCAATTACCCAAAATCTTTCCGAACCTTGCTGTGATACACCAGGGACGGGTCTTGGAGTCTCTGTGGGTGGTAACCTTTCATCTGCCTCTCAAACTGTTCTTTATTGTAAGGTTTCAAATTAGTGCTAGCAGCAATGAGCAAATTTGATAATTCAGTCTCAAATTAGTTAATGTAACGTGCCAGGAACCACTAACGAGGGCATAACAAAGGTGAAAATATATCTTTCCATAGTTAGGATGCAAAGTTAACCAGTCTGACATTTTACATTAGAAAAGTTGCTTTTTGTTATAAGTCCTTTAAGGGTACCCATCTTTTGCTCTCTGTGTGGTTTTTCTCATTCTGCATGGTAGAACTGACTATAAATACAACACACACAGCTTTAGTGATGCTAGATGAATTTTGTCTGGATAATGATGACACAGATAGGATGTGAATTCCGTAGGTCATTAGAATCACATGTACTGACTGAGCCTTTCTAGATAGTAAAGTTAACTGAGGATATATTTCAATGGCATCTTTCAGTGAAATGAGTCAAACTAATGATCCAGATTTCAGATCCTTATCTGAAGTTTACCCAAACTCATTTGTACTAGAAATCAGACTGAAATATCTAGCCAAAAAAAATAGTCTTCATCTTTAGTTTTCCAATAATTCTTGATTTTGACTTGAGACTATGAAGGCAATTCTCTTTCACAGTAACTGAGTCATTTTGCTCTAGTTAAAGCAAACTAGGAATTAAAAGGGAGAGATTTTTTTAACATATGTATTTTATTTTTAAGAACACACTTCCTTTTTCCCCCTCAAACTTTTAAAAAGGACTCTGGGTCTGAATTCAAGGATTGGCCAAAGTTTTGAGTTCATTATTATTTAATCTGGCTCTTTGCTTTTAAAAGGCTCTTTCATTGCCCCTCCTGTTCAATGTACATGGGAGACCATTAAGAGGGCTTAGGATGAGAAGTCCTGGTATCTTCAGTATGCTAAAGGCGTACCGCTCTCCCTCTCTCCCTTTGGAGGGGAGGGATAACTCAGTGGTTTGAGCATTGGCCTGCTAATCCAGAGTTATGAGTTTGATCCTGAAGAGCATGTCAGCATCTTGACTGAGGGAGTATACCAGCCACTCGTTACATCATTCTTGCTAGATCCAGGAGCTCCTGTCCTGGATGTACGTGTAGCAGTCGGGTTTGTGCATCTGTCTCTGCTTTTTTCAGTCAGTGTTTGGTGAAAAGCACGAGATTTTTTCTTTCCAAAGCAGACTTCACTACAGCTACCCATCCCTTAGTCAGCTCAAAACTAGACTACTAACGTCCCCTGGCTATGTGGCTTCTGTTTGGAACTATTCAAAAACATAATGTACTACAGAACTGGTGGAGGAGAAACCTATGCTTCCTCTAGACTTTCACTCCACCAGCTTAGCACGTGTTAAGCACAGTGAATGGGGTGACCAGACAGCAAGTGTGAAAAATCGGTACAGGAGATGGCGGGGTGGGGGTGGGAGGGTGTAATAAGAACATAAGAAAGGCCATACTGGGTCAGACCAACGCTCCATCTAGCCCAGTATCCTGTCTACCGACAGTGGCCAATGCCAGGTGCCCCGGAGTGAGTGAACCTAACAGATAATGATCAAGTGATCTCTCTCCTGCCGTCCATCACCCCCCCTCTGGCAAACAGAGGCTCGGGACACCATTTCTTACTCATCCTGGCTAATAGCTATTAATGGACTTAACCTCCATTAATTTATCCAGTTCTCTTTTAAACCCTGTTATAATCCTAGCCTTCACAGCCTCCTCTGGCAAGGAGTTCCACAGGTTGACTGTGCGCTGTGTGAAAAAGAACTTCCTTTTATTTGTTTTAAACCTGCTGCCCACTAATTTCATTGGGTGGCCCATAGTTCTTATATTATGGGAATAAGTAAATAACTGTTCCTTATTCACTTTCTCCTTACCACTCATAATTTTATATACCTCTATCATATCCCCCCTTAGTCTCCTCTTTTCCAAGCTAAAAAGTCCTAATAGGAGCCAATATAAAATTAAGATCCCAAAACCAGGACAGTCCCTATAAAATCAGGACCTCTGGTCACCCTAACAGTCAATCTTGTCAATGTTAGACTTTATAAACTTGTTAGTTACCACCTGACATGTTCTAACAACACACCTTTAAATCCTAGTCTATACAAGGCCCGGTAGGGAGAGAGAGCACAGATGGGCTGCACTATAGCCTGCTCCTGAGCTAGGGTGTGGATTCCATCACTAAAACCTAGCTCCCCACCCCACAGAACGCCTATTAATTTGGGCTGTGCGCTTCAGGAGGGAAGGTACTTGCTGGGAGGATGCAAGTGAATTTCACATGTAATTAATAAAGCAGGGAGCTTTCAGGGTATCTTTTAGCATAAGCTGCAAAATGTTTGCTAGGCACAGCCCATCCTTTCCAGGAGAAATGTTTGCCTGGAATGAAAATAGTATTGGTAATATTTGAATGCTGGTGAGTTTGCCTCAAACTCTGGGAAGCTTTGAAGCAAACTCTGGAAGTTAAGACGGAGGGCAGGACTGGAGAGAGTTTCAAAAGCTCCAGTGTTACGCTGAACTCCGTACTTCAATGAGAGCTGAAAGGCCTCCGGCCCAGAGCCTAGCGACAGATGACTCTACCCTGAAACATTTAAAAATGGAACAGAAAAAGTTCTTTATCTCTGTGTTCTGAGCTCACTGATTCCCAGAGAAAACTCCAGCTCCTGCCTGACTGAAAGCCAGGTCTTGTTCTCCCACCCAATGGAGGAATGAAATTTAGAAGATGTCATTTAAATCCAGATACATTCAACAAGCAGTCCAATGTCACTCCTTAGACTCATCTCTCCAGCTCCCTGCCTCTTTCTCCCTGTTCACTGCAAGAGGCTGTCTTCACTTTTTTATTTTTACGAAGTGAAGACATGACTCCAATTGATCTAAACCACAACAGCAACCTGGGGGGAAAAGTCTCATTTGTGTCTCATTGAAATTAAAAGCAAAGAACCCCTTCTCCCCCCGCACAAGATTAAGAATAATTACTGAGAATGTTATACACTGTATGCCTTCAAAAGGAAGTATTGCATTTTGTTTAATCGGGGAGTTCCCACGTTTTTATGTTTTGAGGGCACTGATAATGATTCGGACAATTCTGAGTATCAGTACATGTGGCATTCCAGTATAACGGGTCTACCCATCTTCCTGAGATTCAAACATAAATCCACCTCCCACCCGAATGGTTTGCAAAGTGGTCATGGCAGTTTGATTTATTTTGGCTGCTCTGCTGTTGCCCTGCCGACTCTCAGAACTTAGAAAGCAAAAGGATGCAGCAGAAAGGCAAGTAACTTTTTCTGGACCATCCACATGACTAATTTACCATTGTGACAACCACACAGATCCTCCTCCTGAGTGGACCATGCTGTGGGGCAAGCATGGTAGAATTTGACAGAAAAGGGATTCTCCCCACTAGAGCAATGAACAGAATATGGTTTTTGCATCTGATTACCTAGAAGTGATCTGGCTTATTTGATCCATTTTCAGACCAGATAGCGCTCATCTGCCCATTTCTCTCTATGTGATGTTCCAATCACTTTATCATCAATAGGGCATGAAGACACTCAGAGTTGCTACTGTTGTAATCCATCCAAGATGAATAGCAGAGAAAGCCTGAAATAAAATCCTAGTTTCCTGTCCCATATGTCGGCCAGACTGCTGGGAAGAGGTCAGGGGCATCCTTACTCCAGACTAGTAATTGCAAAAAATGAAGGAGCTGAACCCTAACCAGTAGATCAAAGGATGAAGGAGAGGATAGGAGGGAGAGATTTTACAGGGAACAGACTGACTATGCCAGCAAAAGATAGCAGAAGAAGAACCTCTGGTACCAGAAGAGAGTCAGTGGAAGTAAGAGTGCCTTGATATATCAGAGTGAGATAACTATGTAAAATCATGGGCACTGCATTACATTGTCTGAAGTAGAAGTATAGTAGTTTAATATTTCACTCAATGAAGATTTATATTTTTACAATCACTGTAGTCAACTCTGTAAACTGCAGCAAAGATTTCCCTTAGTTATTGAAGAGTTGAAACTGCAGCAAAAGTCAAATAGGATGTTCTTCAAAATTCTGAGTGGATTTAGTGCTCATGTAATTGCTGGATAAATAGTACTTTGGCAAAACATTGGCAGGCGCTGCACTGGCATCCCTGGCAAAACTCTGCTAACCCTGGTCCGATGCGTTACTCCCAGGCAGTTGAGGTTGTCTGACCAGCAAAAATCAGAATGAGAAGGGGATTGACTCATTTTAAATGGGAATGTGCCTACACCAGGTACTATTCAGGTGTCAAAAGAACATGTTTAAACACTGCACCAATCCTTCTTTCCAACACTTCACTGATAAGGCCTGCAACTCCTACTGAGCCCCTCATTTTCACTTAGTTCCTGCAGTCGCTTGCCCCATGCTCTCATCCACTGATTCACGGAGACCCTTAATAGTACCTATAAAAAAGGAGAAGTACTAAAAGTACCTTAAAGACTAAAAAATTAATTTTAGCATAAGCTTTCATATCATCCGATGAAGTGGGCCCTAGCCTACAAAAGCTTATGCTGAAACAAATTTGTTTGTCTCTAAGGTGCCACAAGTACTTCTCCTCTTTTTACGGATACAGACTAACACAGCTGCAAGACTGAAACCTGTCAATAGTACCTAGTACCCGCTAGCACTTCCCACATCACACAGATGCTCCTTAAGCTATGCCATCTTTGCTCCTGCCTCACTGCACCATCTTCCTCTCATTTTTCCTGTTGCTAATAAACTGAGCAGTTTCTTCTTAAACAGAAAATATAAACGCTTTCTCTCTCAAAGCAGATACTGAATAGCTGCAAACTAGGAACCTGCTAGTATTGAGACGAAAACGCTAAGTGCGTGTCTGTCCACACTGTAGATTAAAAGAGGAATTCTCTTGATTTTTAATCTCTCTGCATTCGCACACATGACTCCATTAATTATGTGCTATATTGAAATTGATAACATTATGCAACCAAATAATATTTTCCATCCAAAATTGATAATAAATCATGGTTTTACGAGTGCTAATAGTGCTCACATTTATTCCTATTAATACTTCCTGGTTTTGAAAGCTGGGGCAGTTCCAGAGATAATGCATTACAAGCCTTCCCGATGAAGTATTTGGGTTCCTCTAGGCTCTATTCCAGTTATAACTGGCAGCTAATACTTTCACACATTTACAAATCCCTAACTCCTCCCAGAGAGCAAAGGAGAGTGGAGAGGTTTTGGCTTGGGTCAGCAGACTGCAGAATGTTACAGAAATGAATGGGAAAT
Source organism: Sternotherus odoratus (assembly GCA_032164245.1). Lineage (NCBI taxonomy): Eukaryota > Metazoa > Chordata > Testudines > Kinosternidae > Sternotherus > Sternotherus odoratus. The sequence continues at coordinate 3,099,197 of JAVMKO010000018.1, forward strand.
GAAGCAGTCTTCTCAAAACATCAGGCTATCACGGCGAGATCTCTTCATAAACGTATGTGCTTGTGTGCAACAGATACATAATGATATATGTCTGTTCTTGTATACACATCTGCATAACTCTCTGCACAGAGATCCAAAATCAAGTCTTTCAAACACAACAAAATGCACAGTATATATTTACTTTCAACCCTACAATAACACCACCGACAATAGCATTTTCAGATAGCCCTAAAATAACAAACCACCATACAAGTAACAAAGCAGCCCCAGAAACCACCCTACAGAAACACTGCATGGAGGAAATGTTTGTTAAGAATGCAGGCTTGAGTTTGAAAACATAAGGATGGTCACACTGGCACCAGCCCAATGGTCCATTTAGCCCAGTATCCTGTCTTTCGACAGTGACCAGTGCCAGATGCTTCAGAGGGAATGAACAGCATAGAGCAATTATTGAGAGATCGACTCCGTTACAAACCAGAATTTTATTTTCCTGACTCCAAGGTGTCTTGTTCCAGTCAAGATGAGAAGTGGAAAAACTGAAATACTGCATGGTGGGAGTGGAAGGACCAGAATCAAAACAGGCAGTATCCCATATCATATGTGATATCTTCTCCTATCTGCAGAAAGCAGGGGACAATCCTGAGGCAATAGGAGGGTTACTGCCCACTGGTGGGAAACGGATCAGGCCAACAAGGTTATAGGTAAACTCAGACACTGTGAAGAAGCAGCTGAATTTTTAATGGTTTCGTTTGGTTGAACATCCAAACTTTGGAAGTTTGCCCTTCACTAATATTTACACACAAATGTCACTTAGTACATTATAAAAGCAGCATGACCTAGCAGACTGAACGTGGAATCAGGAGTTACTCACAGGAATCCCTGCCACTGACTTCCTAATGTGGCTTTTAGTCAGTCACTTAACCTCTCATAGGACATCTACACTGCAGCTGGGAATGTGCCTCCCAGTCTGGGTAGATGGACATGAGTTATCCAGCACCAGTTCGAGGCAGTGTACTAAAAACAGCACTATGGATGTTGTGGCGTGGGCTAGTTGCCCAAATGCAAGCCCACCCAACCCCGGGATCTAGCCCATGTCACTACCCAAGCTGCAAGAGTCCCACTGCTATTTTTAGCATGCTCGCTTGAGCAGAGCTAGCTTGTGTCTGGGCTGGAGGGCATGCTCCCAACTGCAGTGTAGACACATTCAGTGTTTCAATTTCCCCACCCACAGAAGGGGATAACAATACTTACCTACCTTCTTGATAGGGTTGTTGTAGGGATTAGGTATTTTCTGTAAAGCACTTTGAACATTAAAAAAGCTGTATCATGAGATATGTCATTATGTGGCCTCTAGAACAGAACCAAGCAATTGTTTCATATACAGCTAGCAGTTTAAATTTGATTTAAACAATTGCACATTGCTTTAAACGTAGCCTCCAAAAAGGGCTCCCAGACCACATCCTATTCATCATATAATCACAATAAAGAAAATTCTGAATAAACCCAAATTGTTAGGCTTCTGCTTGTATTCATTATACACACTAAGTAAAATCATAAGTGTATGCATTTATGGGATGCCATTACTAGAGATTCTAGGGATGCATATTGTTTCTTAATGAATAAATAGGAATGCTTCAAAACTATGTGACCTTCATAAAAGTACCCATCACTTTCTGGAATGTGTATCTGTTAATGTACATTATGCCTTTTAAAATACTCCGCTGTGTGTGAAGATCACACATGTTCATGACCCATATGTATCTTTCAGGAATTATTTCTGGAAATGTTGAATCTCATAACAGCAATAAAAGGAAAATATTGTTGTAGCCAAAATAAATGTCTATTTGGAACATGTTTAAAAAGCATTGGAATATTTGTGTAAAATTGAAATTCCAGCCTTCATAGAAGAACAACTTGGCATTCAGAGATATCAAGAAAGAGGATAAATTCGTAAAGACCTTCTTACTTGATTTGACTATTTAATAAAACTGCTCAGTGATATAAAAAGTCTGAAATCAGATTATTTTGCTTCAGTAAGATCAAAATGCCTCTTTTTTTTTTTAGCTCTTTCAATATCCTTAAAAAGGATAAAATCTATATGGACAGTGTAAAACATTCATTGCACATTTTGATATGTTCCTTTTAAGGCCTGGCATTTTAAACATACAAAGGCCTGCATGTGTATCTTTTAGATATTGTTGCCAGGAGAGAAGGAGAGGTAAGCACAGCAAAGAAACCCAAGCACGAGGAGGGGAATGCATCAGGCTTGACAGGGATGCCTAAAAAAAAAATCATAACCCAAACAAAAAATGGGTGGAAAAAGACATTTTCATTGTTCCACCCTGCTAAGACGGACAATATTGTATAGGTTGGTCTCAATATTTTTTCAAAGTTACTATTAGAAACATACACTAATTCTGCCTAATAAAATCACAAACAACTGTTTCTATCAATAAAAGCATCAGCAAGAAGTAGTCCAAGAAAATTCTAATCTTTCACTTCAGCTTCTGACAATCCAACTGTGCACTATAAAGTAGAAATTTCATAGGTCAGATCTCCTTTCAATTTATAACTCTCTTGTGTAACTGAGGGCATTCTGAAGAAGAAAAGGGCTGCTGGGATATCCAGATAAATGGATGTATATGTGGAAAACAGTTCAATATTGTTTGTTCCATATAAAATGCAAGACATTTATTTGTAAAGTTCTCATTGAAGTCACAATCTGAATATCTGGGCCAATGTCCTTAAAAAACTCCTTGTCTTCATTGTTTAGTGACCCTACAATTCATGACAGAAATATAGGATCTATTGACCTGACAGACTTTTTACCCCTCTGAAAGAAAAACAGATGATCAAATATATTGAATCTAGACACAAGAGTAATAAATAAGTGTATATATATGTGTGTGTGTGTGTGTGTATCTATATATATATATATAGATACACATACTAAAAACATTTAAAATTTATATTATATATAAATTATATATATATATATATATATAAAATAAAAACAACAACAGTGACACTTCTCCCAAACCAGGAATGGTATCTTGTAACACTGGAATGATTGTTGCTGGAGTGATCTGGTTTTCATTAGAGGGAAGTGATGGGTCCAATTTCTGCTCAGGACTGTTTGCTTGCATCTCCCTGTTTGTGTTCTGTGTTGGCAGTTAACCCTTTAATTGATGCATGGTGTAGGTTGCCATGAATGTCCTGCCTATTTCTGGCCCTGTGTGGCTATAGGTCATAGATAATGAGTCTGTTTTAAAACATAAATGTCTACACAATGTGATATAGAATTACTCCAGGTAATGTCTGCAGCCACAAAGAGTGAGTACAGAAGCTTTGTCTCTGATCTCAGATTGGAAGGAATTAAATGGATTATCCCCACTGCCAATCTCCATTGCACAGACTAATTTTATGCAGTTCGGAACTTGCATCGCTATCAATGGAAGTTTTGCATTTAGAATATGCGGCACGGACTCACAATTATAGATGTGTAATGAGTAATTTGCTGGATGAATGTCATCTATTTTTCTATTCAGACTGTCCATGAACACATTGTGAAACTCTCAGATGTATTCACTACTAAAAGGTTCTAAAACACATGGCGACTATTTTGTGGTTTGCAAACAGTTTACTAAATAACTCTTGAGATGTTGTCTCCTGCCTATGAGTGGTCCGGGATGCCAGCCTCCATCACACACTTGTTACATGTTCAAACAAGCATCTTCTTGCTTCCTCCCAGGCCACCCCTCATATGTGGGCGGCGCTCTTTGTAAACATCATGAAATTAACGCATTATCTTCCTCCAGATCTCTCCTTAAAACTCTCCTTTGGCCTGATGCCAACAAAAAACTTGACTACAATTAGGGTGATGGAGTGCTGAGATTACTGCCCATCAGGCTGACCAATAGTGTATCACTGTTTTCTTGTATTCTCCTACTTGTCTGTATCCATTGGTTGTCTCTTGTCTTGTATTTCGACTGTAAGCTCCTTGGGGCAGGAGCTATCCCTTTCTTCTGTGTTTGTACAGTGCCGAGCACAACAGGGCCCTGACCCATGACTAGGGCTACCAGGAGCTACGGTAATACAAATAATAAATAATAGTTACACAAGTCCTGTCGGACTTCTGTTTCCTGATTGAACTTCTCGTTTTAACTAGCCTTGAGAATTTCAAATTGCATATTAGAATGTAAGATTTGCTATTCACAACTCAACCATACTCAGAATCAAACTTTGCTTTCTGAGTAGTGATTCTAGTAAAGTTCTTTCACCAGCATTTTTGTGACAAATGAACCCAGAGGGGATATGAGTTCAGCTAATGCCAATGGTCATTTAAAAATTCACACAATTGTGCTTGCAAACGCTTTCTAAAGTATTCACCTAGCTCTATGCACAATGTAGACCAGTGAAGAGAAGATTGCCCAAAGCTTTGGAAGGTTCCACAATAAAACAGTATTTATTTATTTATTCTGTAGTCAGAAATTGAAGAGAATTTGCATTATTCATGTCTAAAATGTGAATAAACGCCAGCCATATAAATTGCATAGAGCAGCAGCTGCTCAGGCACCATGGCTAATGAAAGGGGATTGTTCAGTGTCAGACAGAAGCTGGAAGGATTGAGTCTTACATTCAAGTTTACACATCTTTCAGGCACAGAAGTCAGGTAGAGCTTGCTGGAGACATGAATTCCTGAGTCAAGTTATGCACATCTGCTACCTCTATAAAACACTGTCCAAACAATGCACAAAGGTGTTTGATTTTACAAGTTGAGAGATGTTTTTAGAGTTACACAGGGAAACATTGCAAGACATGCACTTAATTGTTCTGCCACCATTTTTAACATGCCAAAAGCAAGTTAGTCCCAGGACCACACAGCAAGGCCAGCAAAATTCAGACTGAAAAAGCAGATGAGGTGTGGTGTCGTTTGGGCCCCACAGGGAGCTATAATTGGTACTAGTACAATTTTGACTCCCCGAGGAATTTTAAATGTGGGTTGATTTTACCATGGCTAGTTCAAATGACCAAGTTACATGTGGCAATATTTTACTGTATTCTTCTGATTTCAGGATTAGGTAGGCATAACAAATCCTTGCAACTGGAACTGGTTACAAACCGCTAAAATCCTCCTCCAAGGTAGCTTAATAAATAATATCTTACCTTCATATGGTGCTGTTCACGCCAAAGCTTCCCTTACAGTACAGTGCAAAAATTGTGTTATGAAACATGAAAGTCTCTTGGTTTCACATTTTGTTACAAACTCTTAGCTCAGCCCAAGCTTGTTGAGAGAGTTGAAAACTTATGCACATCGTTAAAGGAAAGTGTTAGGGCTGATCTATGAACTTTTTATTATGTATTTATTATTAATAATAATTATATTACTTACCATTTGAAAAACCATTAGCACCCAAAGACGCCCAGTCAGAATGAGGACTCACTGTTCTGAGCAATTCTCAAACACACAGGAAGATACAGTCTCTGCCCAGAAGAATTTAGGCTCAGATTTTTAAAGGCATTCCTCTACTCCACATAGGAAGGCTTAAGTGACTTAGACACCAAAGTTTCATGTGCAGAAATGACTGGCACTTTTTCATGCAATATTAGCCATGTTGGTCCCAGAATATTAGAGACACAAGGTGACTGAGATAACCTCTTTTATTGGACCAGAGTCGGTTGGTGGGGAACTTTTGTCCCATTGGCATTCAGGTTCCTATGTCACTTTGGGAAATGTTATCTAGCCATGTAAGTCACTTAGGAATTGCAACTCTGAGTGGTGTAACACCTTTAAAATCTGGGCCTTGCAGTCTAAGCCCCTGAACCGGCAATGAGCCCTTTGTGGGCAGATAGCACCCTGCACCCACACAGAGAGGAAATGTGCACTTGCATTGAGCTCGTTGCAGAATTGGGGCCTGTTTTCAAGACCAGTGAGTGTAACAAGCAGAGGGAATGGGGAGGGAGGATGAGAATAACCGTGGTAAAATCATGTGGTTTCACAGACTAGCTTACATGCAACTTGATGTACCTAAAGAAATAAACAAATACACAACACAGATGTCAGCAATTCCCACTGCAAAACCAGGTGTAACTAAAAAAAATCTGCCAGAGTCTTGCTTTGGGTTTGTTCAGACCCCAGAGGTACAAAGCCAGGCAGACTGAAGCCAGAAAAAAATATCTGATTGAACAGAGATTTCCTACCCTCTCCCTTGTTCTCAGAACCAGGGCTTTTTAGTGGTGCTCCGGCTCCGCTCCAGCTCTAGGCAAAAACCTGCAGCTCCACTGCTCCGCACTCCAGCTCCGAGCTCTGCTCCAAAGCCCTGCTCAGAACTCCATTGTTCTTGCTCACCCCAACCTCTAGCTTGCGAGGCAATCTTTGTATTTGTTACCTGTTATTAAATTATTTAAATACCAGGTTTTAGATACAAAATAAAAGTCAACCGCTCACTCAGCTCAAGAGCCTCTAATATCTATCTGTCATCTGCTCTCAGCAGATTTGCCCTGCTGTCACTGAGATCAGCGGGGCCCCCCCTTAGTGGGAGGGGGAAAAAACCAGAGCTCCATAACAATATCAGTATCCCTGGTAACAATCCTTTGGAGAACTCATTTTAAAATGAAGGCAAAGAATTCATTCTCTCCTATAGCTCCAGTTCAGATGCATCCACAAATACTCCTAATCACAAATCCAAGTAACATCTAGGCATCATAACGAAGATTAATAGAGGCAGTTTCTGTCCCATTAGCACAATCTTTTTCTCGTCTCCTCCTTCACTTAGGTCATATTTCTATGGGTCCTTTGGAAGGACTTATCTCAAGGATGGAGAATCCTGCCAGACCTTTTATTGGAAGGAAACCTCTCTTGGTTTCCCCTTCCCTTTAAATTGAACATTCTTGTAGACATACTTTGTAAAAGAATATCAAGATAGTAATAGTAAAACAGTGTTTCGTTTGTGTTCTTGCCCTAAGTTCAAACCTTAGCTAAAGTTTAGCATAACCACAGTATGTCAGGTTGGAAACTATTTATGGTAAAGTATATATGGTAGCAGTTCTATACACACCCCAACACATTTCAGATCCTTCAAAACAATGTCCTGAATGCCTTTTTTCTGCTCAGACAATTCCTTGCATTACATCAACACAATATTTTGCTGTACCCCATACATGTATTGCAAATTAGATATTTTAAATCTTAACATTAACTGCATGTTTTAGGGTGGTAGGAAACACAAATACATCTGGGAGTTTATTCATGAAGTGACTGATTGATATGGCCAAAAACGGGGCTTAAAACCAAAACAAAACCAAAGCTGGCACAAAGACAGCAGTGTAAGAGGATGGAGTGCTGGGAATTCTAGTATTCAGCTCCAGTAATCTCACCTCACCGTGGTTTATCTCTGCAAGTCGGATAATTTATCCTCCTCATGGTAAAACAAAAGGAGAACTTGGCAAAGGGGGCAAGACAAGAGTAGACATTTTGTAACTGTTGAGTGCTAGCGTTTCTGAGGATAATTTTTTGCAAAAGGTTTCTAAATGGCCCCTGTCAGCCGAGTTGTATTTTGTTATTTCAAAGTGACTGTGGGAGTCTAATCCAGTTCAAACCCTTTGTAAATTTTAATGGAAGTGTTCTTGCACAAAGGACAAAAAAGGCTGAGCTGCTGTTAGATATTCAGGAAATCTAAATCTAATTTGCACTTTTAATCAGACCTACAGTCTCCACAAATGTATGTGTTTGCTTCCCGGTTTTCCTATTGCATCTCCAAACCTGGTATCTAGTTTATTTCAAAATGCAATTCTCTATTAGTTTTTGGTAACAAACAAATCAATCAACGCACCCACCCACTCCACCAAGACCATTTTTAGTAATGGGTAGGGTTACAAGATGTCCTGATTTTATAGGGACAGTCCCAATATTTGGGGCTTTGTCTTATATAGGTGCCTATTACTCCCTAGCCCATGTCCCGATGTTTCAGTTGCTGTCTGGTCACACTAGTAGTAGGTGAATAAAAGATTTTTTGGTTTGCTGACAATTCCAAAAAATCAGAAAAAAGTTTCATTTCAGGTTGAAATTGATCTTTTTTTTAATTTCCAGGGAACCCAAAGTCAAAGACCTGACTTCAGTTGCCTCCCCTGTCTTATGTGGAAAAGGGATTTGGAAAGTGGGGATTATGAATCACTATGAATTGCTGCTAGGAATGACAATGCATAGTCACTGGGCCCGGGAAAGAGAATGAGAATGACCCAATAGTCTGGGGATGAGGGCACTCACCTACGATACGAGACACCCGCGTTGGAGTCCCTGCTCCTGGGACTATGTAAGTATGTATACAAAGTGAAGAACTTCCATGGGAGAGCTTGAGACAGCCCATGCTAGAATAGCCCTCAGTGAAACGTGGGAGACAGATCCAATTTCAAATCCCTTCTCCACATTCACACACTGAGAAGTACTGAACCCGAGTCTCCCACGTGAGTGCTCTAACCACTGGGCTAAAAATTATAAAGAGGGCATCACCACCTCCTCCTCCTGCTGCTGTTTTGTGACATCCCCCCAAAAAGTCAAAATATTTTAGTAATGCCAACATGAAATTAGTTTCTATATTGAAACATTTCAATTTTTCAATTTGGGTGAACTACTCGGGACACTTGACATAAATTCATAAGTAGATTTCGGGTGACCAAAACCACATTTTTTTCAGTGAATAAACTCTTTTGCTGCACAGAGTTCTAATAATGTTTTTCTGCAGTTCAAACATTCCACTTTGGGAGGTGGTGGGGCTGGGAAAGCATTGGAAAAATTTTATATGTGCCACAGGCAAAGTAGATTTAAAGTTCAGGAAAGAGAAAACTTTTCCATGCATAGCAAGATGGCAGGTTTCTTGGAACAGGCACTCACAGTGTTCTTTTTTAAAAATGAATATTCTGTATGACAAACTTCTATTCTGCCTAAAAAGTAAGTGCAGAATTTGTGACCACAAGCTACTCTGAAGTTCAGAGATCGGTAACACAGATCAAAGAGCAGAATTTTGCTCTAAAACATGACAGGTTTGTTTTGCTTAGCCCTCAATGTCAGCAGTCTGGTCAGAGAAAAGCCATGGACCATACAGTTTATGCCCTGTCCATTGATGCCAGTGGGTAAACACCACCCCAAACGATTCTATGGAATCAACATTAATATTTTACATTTAAAATGGAAGCTTTCATCCAGGATCTTTGAGTGCTTGAAAAGCATGGATTAAAGCATCCCAGTGTTACTGACAGATGAAGGTTATTACAGCCCCTTTTCAGATAGCTAAACTAAGGGGTAAAAAGGTGGAATGATGCGCCCAGTAAATCAGTGTCAAAGTCAGAAGTAGTAGACCCAGGAGTTTTGACCTCCAAGCCCCTGATCTAACTGCCTCACTTAATTTTTCAGAAATTCCTTTCCTTCCCAATTATATATAATCTTATAGAAAATGAAGTCCATCAGGAAAAAGCTGAGAATTTGCTTTGCTGCTCAACTCAGAAAGTCAAGCTGAGCATAAAAATGCATTAAAAGACTATCTAAGAAGACACATTGCTTTTTTGCATGAAAAAAGCAGCAGACTCTATTTGCTGTTAGGTTATAAAAGTTACCTGTAATGAACTAAAACAATCATTCAACAGGACAGCAATCTGGTAGAACAAGCTTGAGTTTAGTTGAAATTCAATTTCCCAGTTGTTCAGAAATGTTGATTTTCAGGCTTAGAATTAGTTACCTCATCTCTACTGGACAATCTTGTCTTCCCCTCCTCTCCTCAGTTTAATTATTTCTAAGGAAATAATGAGAACATTACTTCCAAGTCAACCAGACTGTGTGTCCTCCATGGCACACTCCTTGACCTTCTCCTTTGGTGTGTTAATAAATACATAAATGGTCTGCACTTATATAGTGCATTCCATCCAAAGATCTCAAAGCACTGCACGGCTATGAATGATTTATCCCTACAATTACTTTAATGTGGAACTGGAGATTCAGAGATATGAAGTGACCTGCCCTTCAGTTCAATATCTGCAAAATGTGGATAATATTTCTCTACCTCACAGGAAGGCTATGAGAATAAATCCACAAATACTCTGGAGATGTCCAGATACTATGGTGATAGAGGCCACAGAAGTACTCAGATAATTTCTCTGTTTATAGACAGTGGAATTTCCGTTGTGATAGAGGAAGGTCAGGGAGCTGTGGCAGAGTGCTTGAGGGGAGATATATCAGCTCCAGATTCATTAGGGCGTGGCTCCCTGTAGACTAGGGAAGCAGGCAGCAGGTTAATTAGGAGCACCTGCTGTCAATTAAGGCCTTAATAAAAACCCCTGCCTCAGGCAGACAGGTGTGGGTGTTTGGAAGGAGTTTGGAGGCGTTGGAGCAGAGAGCAGTTTGGAGAAGTTGGAGCGGAGAGAGTTTGGAGGAGTTGGAGCAGAGAGAGTTTTGGAGAAGTGCTGCGGTGAGCTAAGAAAGACCCAGACCCTAAGTAAAGGAACACCTGGCTTGTGTAGAGAGAGGGCAGGAAGCCCCCACAAGCTGAAGAGTAGGAGAGGGAAGTAGTCCAGGGGAAGGAGTAGCCAATCCCAGTGGTTTACCGCTATCTTCAGGGCCCCTGGGCTGGGACCCGGAGTAGAGGGCGGGCCCGGGTCCCTCCCTCTCCCCTTCTCCCCTCTAGGATACTAGTGGGACAGTTAATACCCTGTTCAGAGGCAAGAAAAAGGCTCCCTGAATTCCCCCCACAAGAAGAGAAAGCACAGGACCCATCAATATCGTGGGAGTGATTTGCCACACCCTCTAAGGGGAGCAGAAGGGACATTTCTTGCACATTTAAAAATGATACTGAATAAAAACTACTGCATATATTGTAGAGACAATCTGTCATTGCCTGGGTGGCCGTAGCTGTCCTAACAGGTCTGTTCCACCAACTGTAATTCTAAATGTCTAAAGTTGGAGTAAGCGGAGATTTGACATTCTAATAATAACGATAAGAGAAACCACACTAATTGACACCCACCCATGGGGGTGATATTTATGTAACAGAGAGAGATGGGCCCACTGTGTTTAAAAACCTTCACTAGAGAGGAAGGCTGTATCTGTAAAACACAGAAGTTGTGGCTATATTTTTAAAGGTATTTAAGCTCCTAAAATGGCAGATACTTGTCTAGTAGGATTCCTAAAAGTACGTGGGCACCTAACTCTCACTGATTTCAGTCTCCTTAGAAATCTGGTCTTGGGCATCTGGAGATCCCGATTCTTTCCCTGGCTCTGCCACAGATATCTTCTGTGAACTGGGACACGCCATATAACCTGTCCATGCCTCAGGTTCCCTCTCTTTAAAGAATGTATACTAATCCCTTCCTACTTTGCAGGGGTATTGTGAGGATGAATATGTAAAGCTTGTAAACTGATGTGGGATCCTTGGATAGAAGGTATTAGAGATGTACAAAGCCTTTTTCATTTAGAAAAGGTCTAAATGAAATGTTTCAACAATTTCAAAACTTTTTTCCTAGTGAAGAAATTCATTGAAACTGACCTTTTCTTACAAAAAAATTCAGTTTTGACAAATCAGCATTTTTTCAGATGAAAAGAGTTTCATTAAAGAATTCCTGACTAACTCTAATATTAACCTCTTTCATATGAGAAGCTTATTTCTAACGTGCTTTAAAGATGTATGATACTCAGCCCCGTGCTTAAAGCTAAGTAAAACTTTGCAGGATCAGGAATGCAGTGTTATAAAAGAAAATTTTAAAAAAATTGATTTATTTTAAGCAGCCCCAGAGATAGATACAGATACTATCCAATTCTTTATCCTGCTGTACACTTTGGGGAAAGAGACAGAATTCCCATGGCTATTTCAAAAATTTAATGGGATATTTGAAGAATACATTATATGTGAAATATTTTAAAGGATTTTGCTCTCTTCATTAATATCTTCTTGTAAATTTCTATTCAGTCCACCTGGAGCTTGTGCTTCCCAGCTGGCACGGTCCATTTGGATCACTCAGCAGGCTACCTAGCACAATTAGTGATAATCTGCCCTCAGGAAAAACAGGAACTTGTTCATTTAAGGATGTTATTTAGTCATTTTGGGCTCCTTTGCAGAGGTCTTCTGCCTATAGAGTTTTGGAGGAATAAGAAAGACTTAAATTAAACATGGTCCAGACTAAACAAAAGGAACAGTGGGAAAGTCTTGGTGTATGAAACTAGGAAGCAGGAGAATTGCATCTGCTAGAAGGAACGAATACACAGTTCCTCTTATTTTAGAGAAATTTATCCTTTGCAAATACAAACGCTCCAAATGCTCTTGAGGATAATATGAAAATCTGTTGTTCTCTTGAGGTACGTACATAATTCTCCCAACACTAATAGGATCTAGTAGGTGGATTTAGTGCAGTGTGCGGAGTTCAGGGAAAAGGAATCAGGCTGGGATCTTTCCGGTGCTCGGGTGGCTCTGATTGGCCTGAAGAGCGGGTGCTGCTGAACTGGAAAGGGACATGGATAGGTTGGCTGGAGAACATAGTCAGCAACAACCCACCAAACAGCTCCTGCTAAGCATCTACGCAAACTGGCTGCCCCCACCCCCTCGACCCAGTCACAAAAGCTGAGGGAGAGTGGCCACACTCCAAGGCTTTAGGGTGAACATTCCTAGGTGCCAGGAACCTGCTAACATAGGGTAAGACTGTAACTCACTCTGTGTGCATACAAATCTTCCCCTTACACTTCTGTATGGCTAATCTGGATTGTCAATCTGTGCCCCAGTGGGGAGCGTGCTCCTCAGGGCCACTATTTCTCCCCACCTACGTGGACGGAGGGGGAGCGGGGCAGAGAGTTGGCTGTGTTCCACCTACACGTCGGCATGCACAGCTTATCTGACCTGGGTAAGAGATTAGTCTCCCCCAGGAGCAAGGGGGGAACCAAGGGAACAGCCGAGTCAAAATTTGCTCTATTGGTTCTTCCCGGAGCAGTGCAACTATCTGCTATCTCTTTTCTTAGGGCAAAAGGTTAAGTCCCAACCTGCGCTCAGGTTTAGTAAATAGAAGTCAAAAACTATAGGCTATTTGGGTCTCTGTCTGGTTATTCTGTTTTGTGTCTGCCTAGTCTCATGGCATCAAACCATTGACATTAGGGTTAGCCTAGCTCAACGAAAAGTAACAGGTAAAAATATATGTATCATTTTTTCCCCCTTTCTTGATTCCACCTGGACATTCTAAAGCCGAGTTTGCCATTCCTTCTCTTGGCTGCATGTCACACGAACAGAGCCTACGAATAACTGACCAGTGTAAGCAGTAAGGAGGGATCGGAATTTGCTGTGTGGAATGTATCTATGTATAGCAGGATGAAATTAAGGAAGGAAAATTAGGCTGAATATGAAGAAAACCTTCCTGACAGTGAGATGTATAGTATCAGCCCCTAGAAGAGTGTCCCCAAGGGAAATGGTAGAAGGCCATAGCTTTTCACGTTTCAAACTAGTTTGGACAAAACACTAGTAAATGTGTAATAAGGAACACAAAAAAAGGACTAGATGAGATCTAATCACTCTTTCCTAATTCTAGATGCTACGATTTTATGACTCATCCTAATTGTTCTTTAAAGAAAGAATATGTACGTCAATGCTATGTCTAAAAGAGTATCCTGATGATTAAGTGGCTAGGCAGTTAGAAAAGTGTGTGTTTCTGCGAATGTGTGCACAGTATGGGTGAGCACACTCGTGTTTTGGAATAATAGCAGGCTAAAGATGGAATGGCTTAGGACAGGAGTTTCCTTCATTCTGGGAAAGGGGTTACATCATTTAACCACTAAACATGACAAAGAGCTGTAGACTGGATGCCATTTGGAGGAATTGTAGTTTTGATTAACAGTTGAATTTAAAAGGTAGGATATGAGAAATAATCCCATAATTCCCGGGAGATGAATGAAAAGGACCAGTAGATGAACAAAGGGGGAAGAACAGAAGGAACAGGTACTCTGCATTGTCAAGCAATATGCCCACAGGACCTCTCAATAAATTCTATTCAACAATCTTAAAAAAAAAAGCATAATATCAGTTGAGACAAGCATTTCCCCAAAGCAAATATTATTCATTAATTTAGCTAAACTGAATTCCCATGTGATCATCAGTTCATGGCCTGGATACCTTCATCTCTTTATTTATGAAATAATAATGGAATTATATTTAAAAGCAGAGCATCAAAGTTCAGTGCCTCTGATAAGTTTGCACTCTTACTTTGCCCCTGGCAATACAATCCCTCTTATTAATGCCTTGTCCTGGTTCATAGATGGATGAATCACTATACAGATATCAATACAACCTTTAGCCACATATTATCAAAACCAGTGTCCATAGCGATTTTAGAAGGTTTCATTACAATGCTGTGTGTAGGTGTGGATTGAGATGCAAATGTTTATGCTGATTACCATAATTTCATATCCAGGAGCCCTGAATGATTTGAGCTGTAATAGTTGGAATGTGGAGTGCAGATTATTTTCAGAAATCTCAGCATCAATACAGATGCTGAAATGAATCTTTTGAAATTGTTGAGCATGTCACTGGCTCCTGATTCCCTAGATTCCAAAAGGAGTGGGGGCTCTCTGTGCCTTCCAGCTCATGCACTATACCTCACAGGATTATGCCAAGGTTTCCTGAATACAGATTTCAACTGGGCCAGTGATTTGCTGACTTTTGTTGTTGTTATTCTGTGAGTCCTTAAATATAATCCTTCAAATAACCACGGAGGGTTTTAAGTCTTAGCATTTCCCCAAAATGCTCCACACTATGAAAGAAAGAATGAACGAAAGAAGAAAATGACTTCAGGTTATTCGCTCATGTCAAGAATCCAAGCATATGTGATTAGCTACTGCAATTAAACCAAAATAAGTAGAATGGTGTAAAGCTTTGCTAAATGTATATTTCACTATATATGTCAGCTTCTTAAATGTAGCTAGAGGGATTACTAAATTATTTCTGAACAAACAAAAACCTTTATTGATAGATTAAACAGGCTTTTTTCTTGGGAGTTATGTAATATTAGTGGCCTACATTTTCTGAAGTGACTGGTGCTTTGAGGGTCATCAAGTTTTAAATGCTAAACTTAAGCTTTCTTGAAAGGGTTCAATTTTCATAAAGTGCTGAAAAGCGGGCCCTTTCACATGTCATCTGATGGCCATCCTCTAACTGTGGCAACAAACATCAGTCCCTTTTGAAAGCGTAACTCGATTTGTTTTCACTAGTAGGGCATTCAACTCCCTATGGCTTTCTCTGTGAGTTGAGTACCTAACTCCATTTACCCTTTTGAAAATCTCAGTCTTAATTTTTGGATGGTGGACTGCTCCATGGAAGTATTATTAGTGATCATAATCATACTCAAAATAATGATAATTATGAAAATGAGCATGACTTTATATTGGTACCATCTTCATTCCAAAGAATCTCAGTTTTCCTTATTTAAATTGATATGCAAATTTCAGTTTATACATGGATCTCTTTTCAGGAGTGGGTGAAGTTCTGAGGCCTGTAATGTATGGGAGGTCAGACAAGATGATCACGATGGTCCCTTCTGGCCTTAAAGTCGATGAGACAGCCATTGAAGTGCAATTATCACATTGGTGAAACTCAGAAACTGTTCAACAGTGCACAGTGCCCTAAACATCTGAAGAACAGTCTGTCCACTTAGAACTAACTTGCATCCAGCCTGTTACATACTACAGTATGGACCAAAAAAGAGAGACATATATTCTGTGATATTTTAAAATGCCCACCTATAAATCCTGTTGTTTCATCAAACTATCCCACAAATACAACTGAAATGATCATTCATATTCTCGACTGTCTTTTAAAAATACCAAATAAACTGTAACGTGTTTATTTCCTTTATCCTCAAATATTTAACTGTCTCTAGATAGTGCAATCAAGGGTGAAGGTTATTTGTGTCATACTTGCCAAGAAAGCGCCCCTTTCAACACTTAGGAAACACAGTCAAATTGCAGATAAAGAAGCAGCCAAAAATGATCCTGTCTTTTTCAAGTATTATTTATCTCCTTGATGTTCTTTATTTCTCTTAAGGTGGAGGCATTAGCTAGAGTAACTTAGAAAATTGGATTCAACAATTCAATTTAATTTTGCTACATATGAAACTAATGCTGGATGAATATCAAGGGTCAATGCCCTGCATGATCTTTAACAAAAACCCAACTAGATTCTATTCCTTTTCCTAAGAAATAGGCCACAAATTTATAAAAACAAACAAACAAACCTTCCTTATTCTTTGATAAAACTCCAGGCAAGAACCATTAAATTAATATGAGAAATTTAGCTGGACTGCGTGTTGTTTATTGCTTCTTCATATTTATGCAAAGACATTTGTATTAAAGAAATTCCTACTAGCAATTTTAACATACATATTCTATGAGCTGACTTTGTTTCTGCCCATTTGCAATGACTAATCACAACAACCTTTGGAGAGTGTATACTGTCAGTCAGAACAGTGAATACTCATCAGCATAATTGATAAAACCGTTTCAGTAAATCAATGTACTTGAATTAGCTCCAAAACACTAGTTATTACACAGGGTTCTGGACTGGTTTATTCTAACACTAAGCTCTGTTTTGATGAGAGGAAGAAAGTATTTGTTTTGCAACAATTTTATGCAGAAATGTAGTTTGCGTAACAAATTAACGGCCTGAGACTGCAAACGCTTATCCAAGAGGATCTTTACTCACACAAGTAGCTCAGTGACTTCCCAGGGCTACTGGCATGAGTGAGCTGACAGAGTTGAACCCCTATTTTTTCAGTGTCCCGTAGATCCTTTGGCACGACAGGACGCAATTTAATGGTAAGGTGCTATTATTATGATTACATTATTATTCTCTCATGCCACCAGTTTCAAGGAACTAGCCCTGTGGAAAAACTCCACCTTAACAGCATTGTCCTAAGACCCCAGACGGCATCACTTTTTCACAGCTGTGAGAGAAGAAGCCTTCTTCCCCAGCTGCTCAAGTCGGAAAGCTGGGCCTGCTCCTAATAACAGCGGTAAGACAGTTAATAAGACTCCCGATGAATGATTAGTATGGATTTCTGCACTGCTAATTTCCGTAACTATCACTCTTTGAAAGACAGCTCAAGGGATTTCGGGTTCAGGGTGCCTCTGTCTCTGCAAACACAGACCGGCATTATTTGAAACAGTTCAAATTGGTGTATCCTGTTTCAGTGATCTAATGTGCACTGCATTTTAAAATGATACAATATTTTGAAACACCGACTTAACTTACTGATACTTTCTGTTTATAAAAGCCTTGGTGGAGCTACCTCTCACAAGGGCATCTTAT
This sequence comes from Sternotherus odoratus, assembly GCA_032164245.1. Taxonomy (NCBI): domain Eukaryota; kingdom Metazoa; phylum Chordata; order Testudines; family Kinosternidae; genus Sternotherus; species Sternotherus odoratus. The sequence goes on from JAVMKO010000018.1 coordinate 3,116,518, forward strand.
TCTTCTTAAAACAGGGCATGGGTTTTAATTTTATTTTTAGAAGCCCCTTCTAAGCTTCTTACTGAAATCTGTTTCCATAAAGAATTCCAGCTCTTCTTCACAACTACAATGCACACACTTGCTTGTCGCTGTAGGTCAATTGCAAGGGTTGGTTTCTCATTATTCCTGTTGGTCACTGTTATTGTATGGTCGTGCTTAAGTGTCGCACTGTTCAGATGGATTCATTTTCTTCACTTATTCTTAGTAAAAAGCCAACATGTAGAATTTATTTTGAAATCTCTCTGTATATTTAGACATAATTCTAGATTCCTGTTTACACAAACCTACACCTCCCCTCCTCCATGGCTTGTCTACATAGTGTATTAGTTTATACCGGGGGTCTAAATTCTGGTCTGCACCAACACATCATACACTTGCTGGCTCGTGTGGACCATGCTGGTGTGCAGTACAAGTCCCATAGTGCGTGTCAATGCATTTCAAATACATTTCAAAAAGTTCATGTTAATGTTCACTGGGGAATTTTAAGTGTGATCCAGCAAGGTCCATGTGAGCCAGCTAGCATGTGACACACTCATGTGAGCTAGAATTTACACACCCACTAGTGCTAACACACCACGTTGAGAAGCCCTACATTTTATTTTCAAACAAATAAGTAAAAAATGTAACTTAAATTTTAGATCTGTCAAAGCTGAGACTGCAGCTGCTTGATACAGGGATTTGATCTGAGAGTTCTGGGGACTAACCACTGACAGTATGAAGCCAAAAGTTCACAGAAGTAAATACTGTTAACTAATAATTATTCATTTAATACCAGAATTACATTTCTTTTGGTTTTATTAACTAAATCTCCTAAATCCCAGCAGGAACGCCTAATTACAGAGACAAATTCAGAGGTGCGTTTCAGTTTATCTCTGTGTGTGGTTATGTCATATTATACATATCTAGGTTGTGTGTGTGTGTGTTAATGTGTAGGTATGTGTAGAAACATATACAATATATAAAATACAGCCTGATTATGTGGACTGGCTATTGTGTCATCGCTATAATATTCCTCCTACTCAGCCTCAAGAGCATTCTGTCCTGGAACAAGAGCAGTGAAAGTACCTGAAAGCCTGAGACAATGTCCAAGTTCCTGTCAGATTGGAATGTAATTAGTGCAAATTAAGCAGCATCCTGAAAAGGGGGAGGTCAGAGAGAACTGGCAGGGCTGAGCAGGGTCATTACCAAGCATTTTATAGCAAAGTAAGGCGGGGGGTGTTTGAGTTACTAATGCCACTGTGGTTTCAACTCTGGCTCTGTGTCTGAGGCTGACTTTTCTAGCCAGGCTGGACCAGGTTAATCAGGTTGGTATGTATCCATTGTCTCAGCAACAGCAAGGGAGCCACTGATTGCAAATTCAACCCAATAATGCAGATTTCCAGATTTTTGGGGGTGGAGGATTGTTTTAAACAGGAGAAAATGTAGGGGACCCCCCAAGGCTGCCTGGTCTGTTTCATTCCAATGCTTGCTTTGGACACGCATTTAGTCAAGACAGGAGCTAGACAGCCCTGGAGACAGAAGGAGATACAAGACCTATTTATCGCAGTATCGCACACTTAGAATGGAGTTCAGAGCAGGAGTGCTGCAAGTCAAGCATGCCAAAAATTTTAGCATGTTCTTCTTATTTCCAAAATGATTTGTATCTACGAAAGCTAAAATAAAATAAAATAAAATAAAATTAAGTGCACAAATTGCATCTTTAATAGGAATCTTTCCGGAATTCTGCAAGCTGTTTGGTATTTCTCCTGTGTCAAAGGACCAATTCCACAAAATCGCAGGCAGCCATGCAAGTCAAATTTTATAAGTTTTAGTTCATCTCCAGGAGACGGACACCCTAAGCACATTGGTTATGTGATCATAACGTATTATGGGTCATTAAAACATCTGAAATGAGAATCTGAAATTACTAACAAAGGTTGAAAATTTGCCCCATTCCATATTCACTATCTACCTATTTATGATAGCTGAAAAAGTCATTAGCTTCAGTGGAGTTACTTCAGATTTAATTTAGTTCTAAACAAACTCACAATTTCAGCCATTTTATGGCAATGGAACTATTTGCTCGAGTAAAGATTATTTTGGGAATAAGGGTTTCCAGGGATTCAGTTCCATCCCAATCCAAGCAAATGTACCAGAAATGTGAGTGAAGAACATTTGCCTTTTGGCTGAGCTATTGAAACTGTTTAGACAGACACTCAACTCCTATTGAAAATTAATGGGATTTGGACACCTCTCTCCTTTAGGCCAGTTTGAAAAATCCAGCTTTGAAGTCCGATGTACGGTAGCTGTGTTTACTCTAGGCTCTTATATGTTCTGTATGCAACTCAAGTCATGAGAGACCCATAGCGAGGAAATGAAGACCACCTGGTGGATATTGTCCCCATCTGTAATTTAGGGAGACTGCTGCCTATGGTCATAGAGCAAAGATGATCTTTATACATTGTTCATTTGCTCTTTGTGAATAACAGCACAAAGGGACATATCAAACCTTGGAACAGGCATTTAAAAACCAAGGCAAAAGAGACAACTTTGAGGATGGTCACACACACTGTTTTTGGTAAACTTTGTCATCTATATCCATGCAGTAGCCACCCAGTCAAAGATCTTAGTGCTATAGACTTTTCCTGTGTCTGACAAAACACAAAAACCCCTCCGGCATGGCAACAAAAAAATAAATATCAAAAGAACATTTGAAGAGCTCAATAAATTGATCATATTTTGCTGAACCTTCACCCTTGTAACGACAGTACCATTTAAATGCTAATGTCATTTTTAAAAAAGTCAATTACAGGAGTTTTAAAGTAATGGAGTCAGCAGTCTTGATGTAAATCTGTTATATTAATCTGCTCCCTACCCTGTATCCATGGGCACTGATGCATTCACCCCCTTTTCCCTGGAGGTAATGTTCCCTCACAGTGGTACCAGTAATTGAATCAAGTTGATACAGACACCAAAAATATTGTAAGTCTTGTAGGTAATGAAAAGCATACGTTGATAAAGCCAGTTGCTGTATTTTTGGATAAGGGAGCACTGACATTTTGGGAACTCTGAAATTAAAGTTAACCCTTTGGAGATTAAGTGACCTAGGCTCTTCACTGCATACTCTGCTAATTTTGCTGAGGGAAGTGGTTTGAAAACCCTCCATACTATACCAGCCAGCCCCTCTCTCTCTCCACACCCCACCCTGCCACCATGCGCTTCATGTTCTGAGTACATTTAATCCAATAATGTATGGTTTTAACTAGGGCTGGGTGAACTGGTTCAGATTAAATGAAAACAGAAGCGGATGTTCTCCCAGGCAAGTTCCAGTCATGAAGAGAACCTTTATGAGGTTCTGAGTTTGGTTAATATTTTAAAAACATATTTTCCATGCCTTGTCTCTTCCTAGATTCGGCTGAGACCACATGCGGAAAGAACATGAGTGCTTATGGTGCTTCGATTTAGGTGGAATGAAGACGCAGTGGAAATTGAATGAAGAGAGTCTGTATTCACAAGATTTCTGTTATCATTTCTAGACCAAACAAGTTCAGATAAACAGCTACATTTTGATTCAGTTTTCCGATTCTACTAAGGTTTGTCTTTCGCTAAAACAGAATTTTACAGGTGGATTCCAAAAACAAGAATGACTGAGGCACTATCCATGGAAATAGATTGTAATCTCTACACAGAGAGCCAGTTATATGTAACTGTCTGTAAAGCATAATATACATAGATGGTGTTTTAAGAATAATAGAATAAACTCAGACCAGTACTATAAGATAAATATATATTATATAAAAACAACGTTTGAAGAGGGACTTTTATCTGGGAACAAATTTTGGACAAAGACCAACATTTTGTAACTCTTCAGTCCATGTTGGCCAATAATGATGTTTCCAAATTATTTAGACTTTAAACATGGCTCCTTTACATATGGTGAATATGAAATAATGATTCCTACCAGCTTTTAGAACCACAATTTACTGGGCATGCTCAGTATCCTTCATAGATATCACGGGTTATTAGGAATAATACACAAACTCCTGTTGCTATGTCTCCAACAGAACTTTTGTAGTGTATGGTTTTGCTGAGTCACAGATTCTGACTTTAAAAGTAAATACTGACATCACATGCCAGTTATTATCAATTCTTACAATCCCTTTTGTTAATTTGAAGATTAAAAGGTTAATCATATTCAGCACCATAAGACCATCATTTTCTAGTCTAATAGAGACATGGGGCCTGATTTTGGTTTGGGCTGCTGCTTACGCCAATAGCACTATATGCATGAGCCACTCCTCTGGCTAGGTGTATTAGGGACCATCATAGGAATAGAGGGCAAAGGTGAATGGTCAGTTGCTTTACAGTGGGATGCCGGAGTGGGTCCATGGGCATTCAGCTCTCCTTTATCCCACAGCTCTTGTAATTTATAATTTGCCCCTAAAACATACTGGAGTTACTCAGGGTTTACACCAATGCACCCGAGAGGAGAATCTAAAATTACTGACATGAGCAAGGGATGCAGAATTGTCCCATTGTACATTCACTATCTACTATGTTTGGCCTAATTTTTATATCACAAGATTTTTATTTTCTTATTTTGACATCCAAATACAGACTGTGTAGAAAAACAAGTATACGTTATTATTTATGTTATATCTCAACATATATGAAATCAAGCTTGATTTTTGCATTATATATATAAATATAGGTTCATATAAAAATAGAAAATGAAAGTACAAATATAGTAAAAATGAAATTATTTTTTTATATAAGGATTAACGATCATTTTATATATTATACTTTTAAAATAAACCAGAAGCAGCGCTTCCAGGTCAGCTAATTGTCTCTATATGTTCAGTATGTTATATAAACACACCGCCTGTTTTCTGCTAAAGAGAGGCTGATGCTCCATATATCAACTTCTGCCGCTTTTATCCTCTGTAAAATAATTTTCAAGTGTGGGACTAATAAAGTTTTAGCAAACAACACTGAACACAGATAAAATATTTCCAGTGAAGTTATAAATCTAAACAGTTTGGAGCAGTGTGCTGCACAGTTATTTTGTTCGCTTAGGGCCTTATTCTGATGTGGTTCTAGGGTTAAATGGATCCACACAGTATTAAAACAAGGTTCAGGGAAGGCAGCTTCAAGTTAATCACAAAATTCAGAACCTAACAACATCTCAACAGTCCCAAACTCTGGAACTTTCCCAAAATACTGACGGCTGTAACATCATAAGAAATCAATCTAGGGTTTTAGAAAAAGTCTGCTGCTACCAATAGTGTCAGATTTTTTTATCACTATAAAGTTTTCCCTCTTTACTCCGGTTCCCCTATCCTCCTCACAAGCAGCAGAGAGGCTGTAATCCTCAGTCCTGGCTCACGTAGTAGTGCTTGCCGATGGTATTCAAAGTTAACACGGCTGTATCATCGCCTCACTCAAGAGAGTCCCTCATATGAAACTATTACACTGTACAAGGGACTTGCTCTCATGTAACAAGGCAAAAGCTTCCAAGATAGTGTTGCCGCAAAGCTTTCTTTGTGGGTATGCAAAAGCTGATACTTCCAAAAACATTTGGAATAGTTTAATAAACTGAGTCAGCAGGGCAATATTTAGTCACTTCTATGGACAGGTTCTGTCCTCAGGACAAGAACCTTGAATTTGCCCCACATATTAATTTCCCATTTTTGCAAAGAAATGTTTAGCTAGAAATATTACTTCTTACAGCAAAATGACAATGTTCGGCTGTAAGACCAGATATTTGTGACAGTTGCATTTTTTCCCACAAACCCGGGGAAGTTTGATTTTAAATTGTATTTTTTCCTTAACAAAAATTTCCCTACACAGTTCTACTCTCAATGCACTGGAAGTCATATATCCAAGAGCAGTTTATTTTACTGGAATAATAAAATCCAGAAAAGTGCTGTTATTTCTGATGTAGTGTTCATGGATCCAATATTGTGAACAGAACCACAATCCTTAAGGATTTGACTTGAACTTAAACTGTGACATGGTTTCTAGAAAAACTAACCATCTTGTAAATCTACACAGGAAAACAAAGATACATGTGTATTGGGGCAAATTCTTCTTTTACACCAGTGTAAAATGAGTAGTAACTTTCTTAAGGTAAGTGCAATTGCTTCAGGCAACACCTGCATAATTGAGAGCAGAGTTCAGCCCCGTTATCTTTGCTAATGTTCTCAAAATATGAGACACGTGAAACAAAACAACAACAAAAAATCAAAGGATTGTGATTCTCTCCCTGCCACTGTATGAAAAGTTGAAAATAATCTTACGCTGGCCAGAATGTTTGGATCTTTAGCATTTACATTTGTCAAGAGGTATTCGTTTTATTTTATTATTTTGCTTTAAGCAAAAGGCACTCAGTAATAGATACATCAAGGAATATGTTTCTGCCGAGTATATTTTGCCTCAGCATCCAGCTTTGAAGTAGTTAAATTAAGCGAGGCTTGTTCCACCTCTTTCCCCAAAGAGTATTGCTCTGTTACTAGCAAAGCCAGACCTATTGTGCCCACAGTTCTCAGCAAACACTGGGAAGTAACTAGTGCTTCCTTGGCAAATTTTTACTAAGAATGTTTGGGGAAAAAATAACAAAAACTAAAAACAAACAAACAAAGAAGCCACAAACACACACACACATCTTTGGGTGAAATCCTGCCACGGCTAAAGTCAAAAGGAGTTTTCCCATTGACTTCAATACATCCAGAATTTCACTTCCTGAAGTTAAAGTTATAACATGGAGCAAAAATCAGAAATATAAGCTGAGCAATCTACTTGGCTCACTGGAACATTAACAATAGGGCAGCATTTGAATCTAGAATTGGAGTTCTTTATACACCGAATTACAATGAAACAAATAATTACAGTCATGTCAGTCATCTCTGTTTGTCAGGTAAGCATTATTATTTTTAGAACTGATTTTATTTTTAAAGAAAATACACCATGCCTGCTATTTAAACAAGCATAAAATTCTGCATGAATCAAAGCCTCACTCTATTTATTAGCCAGCCAGAAAACACAAGAGTTTGGTTTTTTTTTTAAGGTTCAGATGAAGTTGGCAGCATCTGAGGAGAGCATTTTGAGGAGGAAAAGAAGAAAGGATATTTTATTTTGTTTTAAAAATCTCTAAAATAAGCCAAAAACATATTTGCATATTACTGTAAATTCCATCTTTCAACAACAGAGGGCGCCTTCATACAGTAGTTATAACCAGTGTACAGACAAAACAATATGCTTAAGACAAAAAATGGCAGTCTTATGTGTAAAATATCAGTCTGACCAGTTCTTAAAACATTTCCTCTCCAGGGATATGCTATAAAACAAAAACAACAGAAAGTATACAACAAAATATCCAACATCTCTGCATTGTGTCATCTCACATTTAAGGGTTATTAAAAAAGGTTAGTTTTTTAAAATTATGGTTCTTTTTCATATAAAGTCTTATGTTTTTTAAAAGGAAGGTACATGTATACAGTTTAATATTTTACACATTTCCCCTATATTTCTTCATCCTAAAAGGAGATCAACTTCACCTTACTACACTTGATCAATTACAAGAGAAGTCAATGCACTTAGCCTTGTTCTGTAGGTTTGATCTTCCTTGTAACTTTAATATTTTCATATTCTGAGCGTCTGCTGACACTACCTTATGATCTGATCATTTTTATTTTTCAAAGGGAAAATTATACACTTGATGAAAAATGATGCAACTCAATATATTAAAATAAATGCTATTTGCTTCTTTTCAAGCTCTCCATGTAACAAACAACATTGAAATTCCATTTATATTTTAATAGCATATAACTTTAATGAGGTTTGCACTGATTTCTTTTAAGAATACTTTAGCTTAAGCCGAGAACAAAGCTACTATATCTTGACATATTACTCTATAAATGCCAAATCCTACAACTGTTTACATTGAGTTAGATGGTGCAGTGTTACCATAGTCAGACTGAAGGAATGAATGAAGAAAAGTTCTCAGAATAGCATTCATTCATAAGAAGTTCGTACAAGTGTGAACTGACAGTCACTACATCATAATTAATATCCTAACACATTCTCAGGCTGCAGAGATGTTATTTTAAAAATTATTTCTAATATGGATAAAGTGTGGCTTACCTGGTCAGTACAGACTAGGCAAAAATTTTAAAACAGTGTTAAATCACTTTGAAATCTACATAGTTAAAAAAATGAATTAAAAAGAGTCTAAGACACTACTTTTGCTCTAGAGTTTCCCTGCCATTTTTCTGTGGTTTTACAAACACATTTTCCTGCCTCTCTCTCCTGTTCCTGCAGGAAAGACTCCCACCAACAACAGGGGAAACTGATTAACTGACTACCCGGGAAGAGAGTGAAAATGACTGTACACCAAGTGCTACAACGAAGTAAACAAATTGGAAAAAATATTAAATACTTTCCCTCACATTTACAGTAACCTTAAATGCTTCTTGTAACAAAACAGGTAAAAACAATGCAAACAGAAGTATGTTTTTTAAGACGAAGCTATCTCCTTTTTCTAGGGTGACCAAACTGCAAATGTGAAAAACTGGGAGAGAAGGGGGGGGGGGAATAAAAGCCTATATAAGAAAAAGACCCCAAAATTAGGACTGTCCCTATAAAATTGGGACATCTGGTCACCCTATCTTTTTCTGCACTAGGTTTGCACTTATTAGAAAACGGTTTCCCTAACCATTTAAAAGTGTTTTGCCTGGCACACAAAGTTCCACCTGTATCAGCAGAAACCACTTTTAAGCTGGGGTTTAAAACAGTTTATAACCATTGGTTTAAAAAAAATCATATAATCAGGGTCTTAGAAGAGGGATAGTGGAAGAAATCTTTCGGATAACACAAGAACCATCCTGAACTTCTTCTAAAAACCCAACCTTTGGAGGTTAAAAAAAAGCTTAGTTATTTGTCTTTGTTCCTTGGACCTTTGTTCTTCCTGTTTGCATCTGGAATCAAGATTAAGAAATCCTGTTTGCATCTGGAATCAGGAAATGCGGTAACAAAAACTGTTCTTGCGATATCTCAGACACTATCAGTCCAAGAAGTACTGGCGTGCTCTTGAAAATGCAAAGAACTGGATTAAATCCTGTAGCCATCAAAGTCAATGACAAAACTCCCATTGACTTCATGGTGACAAGGATTTCACCCCTGAACTTCTGGATGCAAATGCAACTGAACGTAGAGGTTCTCATGTGACAATTTTAGGTGAAAACAGGAAAAGAGTGGCTACTTTGAGATGGAATTCTTTCTTAGCCCTCCAGCTGAAATTTAAGGACATTGTAACTCCATTCCCAACTGGAAGTTGGACATATCAGCTCAAAGGAGTACTTTTTGTCATTAATTTTTTTAAAAAACAAATGGTTCAGATATTTTTATAGGCATAAAAATAAAAGCCAAGTTGGTTAGTGGTTTCAGATGGTTTTTTATTTGTCATTCAAAAAGGAGTTTATTTTTACATTGAAATAGTACTGTCCACTAATCCAGAAGGCAGGCTAGTGCCTTTGGCTATATTTGAAGAAGCAGAAAAAAATATATTTTAAATACAAGGTCTTTCATTTGGAAAAATAAGTGTTGTTGTTGGACGGTACATTTATTTTTTAACAAAACTCTTATAAAGTCTTTTAGATTGCAGATTTATAGCCACTGTGCACCTCGGCTGTAGGGATATGATCGAATATAATATTTAATATGGAGCCACTGCTGTGCATTGTTTCTGCGTAGTAATCATCCCTATCAATATTCAATGTGACAATCATCTATTTGGAGAGTTTAGAGGTAGCTGCCACTGATCAAGTAGTCTAACCTGAATCACAGGGGTAGGTACATTGAGAGTAACTTGGAATAGTGGTCTGAGCACAGGACCGGTAATCAGGGACTCCTGAGTCATAACTCTGCCTCCACCATGAATTCTTTCTGAAGCTTTGGGGAAGACATTTCCTTCTCTGTCAAATGGGAATCATAACACGACCTAAACCACAGTGGAGCCTGTAGGATTAATACTTGACCTCTGAAGAAGACAAGTGAGACCTATAACAGAGGTTGGCAACCTTTCAGAACCGGTGTGCCGAGGCTTAAGTTATTCACTCTAATTTAAGGTTTCGCATGCCAGTAATACATTTTAAAGTTTTTAGAAGGTCTCTTTCTATAAGTTTATAATATACAACTAAACTATTGTATGTAAAGTAAATAAAATGTTTAAGAAGCTTCATTTAAAATTAAATTTAAATTACATTAAAATGCAGAGCTCCCCAGCCCGGTGGCAAGGACCCGGGCAGTGTGAGTGCCACTGAAAATCAACTCACGTGCGGCAGGTTGCCTACCCCTGACCTATAAGAATTACACTCAGCAGCTAAACTGCTCACATGCCATATGGAGAATGCTCCTGACCTTCTTTTTGTTCTGTGTATGGAGACCTGCAGACCCAAGAGTCTCCATTAATTTTCAGTAGAATTAGGGTTTTTAGTCTCTGCAAACCTCCAGTCCGCTGATGAAAGAGGCAATCACAAACTACTGAGCAGGTCTGGATGTTGTAGGTTGCGACATATTTACATACTGGTGAGATGGGTCAAGGTGACAAAAAACAACAGTGGCTATGGATAGTCTATTGCTTACATGCTGTCCAGTGCTTCCTTGTATTTTTTACATAAAACTTTCTCTTTCTGACTGATATAGTGCCAACATCTCAGCTGCCTAACGTAGGTTCTGGTGGGAGAAATTGTTTTCTGCCCTTTGGTGGAGCAAGCAGGGGATGGAGAAGTTAACATTTTTCATTGGTGGTGAGGACAAATGAAAGCATTAAAAAATCCATTACTTGTCAGAGGAGCACAGAAAGCACTACAAAACTACTACATTTTATTCACTTTTTAATATTGTATATGAATCATTCTCCAAATCTGAATCCAAATGTGTGCAGCATCCAACTCGAAGTTTGTATCACTGTAACTAAGGTTTGCATCAATAAAAGGTTTAAAATTATTTATCCTATTTCATTTCCAGGAGCAGACAGAGCTTAGCTCAGGAAGGTACACCTCTAAGGGTAATTTGATTGTTATTAAATAGTACAACTAGGAAGAAAACCATTTTGATGCCCTGGAAATAATTTCAAGATTGAATTGGGACAGACATTTTATTGTCAAGCCAAATATTTTATTGTGCTGAAAAGCTGTATTGAAAAAAAAAACAAAAAAACTATGGCAGGTCAATCAAAATGTTTTAATCATTTCAAAATGACTTGGGCAGATTTTTATTTATTTATTTATTTTTACCAATAGCTGAAATGTCCAAATGAAAAGTAATTTTGAATTGAAAAACTGGAATTTTTCATTTGGAAAATGCTGAAATGAAATGTTTAAACTATTTTGAAAAATTTTGAAAGTTGAGAAATTCACTGAAACCAAGTCCTGCAAAAAGTTTTAGCTTTGATAAATCAGCATTTTCTGATTAAAAAAAAAGTTGTTAAGAATTCCAGTCCAACCCTATTAATTATATTCTGATAGGGTCTAGAGACCTCATCCAAGATAAAGGCCCCTGTTCTCATATTCACATAGTAAGAGCTAGTTCCGTTCCTGAACAATTCAAAAACTAAATAGGTAGACAAAAGGCAGGAGAAAAAGTATTTCTATTCCAATTTTGCCATTGGGGAACTGAGGCACAGAGAGATTAAATGAACAGCTCATGCTCAGACAGGAAGTCTATGATGGAGCCAGGCATTGAACTGAGATCTGCTGAGACCCAGTCATGCCTTAATCACAAGATCAACCTTTGTCTTAGGCACTACGTACCCATGGTTAAGTGTAGTGCTCTCCTTTCTAAGTACTGGAGTTAATATTATTAGGGAATTTTTTTATTCTTGTAACCAAGCAACACATTAGTTCCTGATATAAATTCAGGCTATAGTTAACTACTGTGCATATTGCTATAGTAGAATATTGGAGCTGTTCGGGAGACAGAAAATGTTTGGTTACAGTAAGGATCATGTCCCTGGAGAAGGACACTCTGGTAGGAAACAGGAAGTAAATTAGCAAAGGGAGGTTCCAAGAGTAGGATTAAGAGCAGTATGTCTGTGAAGTCTCCTTCTGCACCCAAGTAAACAGAACTCTTCCTTTCTGATCTCCTCATTTCCAGTCGCTTGTTTTGATACACTGAGAAGATACCACTACTCTAGTTCACCCACTACTTACAGGGCCTGACTCTCTGTTGCCCTTCATCTGGTGTAGTCATTTACATCTGTGCAAGGAGTGTGTAAAAGGCGACCAGTCAGAATGGAAATACTTGACTCTTACTTTGCAATGGGGTAAAAACTAGTGATACTCAGACCTCAGTGGTTCAGGAGCCAAATTAGCAATTAGCATGACCCGAAAGAGCTACAGTAGTGTGAATTCATTGTTTCATGTACTATTTTTATATATATTGTTTTCACAGCAAAGCGACTGACCAAGTATTATTATTTTATCAACTACAATTAATTAATAACATAGTAAAAGCATCCAGATTGATTACCAACTTAGGTTGGTTAATAATTAAATCACATGGTGTTTTACTATCCTGTGCTGCAAAGAGCCACAGGAGACACATGAAGGAGCCACTTGAGGCTTGTGAGCCTCAGTCTGAATATCACTGTTGTAAACGTCTATACAATGGAGAAGCAGGCCCAGAATATGTTGGTTTTGTCTTCATCATTTGGCCTTTGTGGCAGTTCCCTTTGAGGTTCTATTGTCATTGAGAAGAGCTTTCAGCATTCTTATCATGTGCAGGACACAGCAGGTGTATGAAACAGACAAATGGAGTGGGTTGGATTATTTCCAATTGCTATGGGTTTATTGTTTCTGGGTTCTGCGAAACTCATAAGGAATGCACAGAACTCAATGAAATTCACAGGTTTTATTTTGAACCATAAAGGTTAATCAGAAGCCCAAACTCTAAATTTCCATGGGGAAGAGAACTCATCTCATGCAGGCTGAAACTGATGAAAGTTTGACCAAACTCATGCAAAATATAAGCACCCAGATTCACTCAGCTCGAAAAACACCCATGGACTTGGCACATGGATATGGACACAAAATATACATGCACACACAGAACACAGATTTTCCTCTGGTGGCTTGTGGGTTTCCCCACAGAACACACAACACATTAGGGTAAGGACTAGTCCCACTGTTTGTAATACCCTTATACAATCATGGGTTTTCTCTGGCTCGTTTTCTAGCAGCCAATCCCTTAGCTCTCCTCGCAGTGTTTCTATTTAGTTTCTCTTTGATGGAAAGGAAAGTCTCTGGAACATTAACACTGTCACCTCCTCAGCCTCCTGAGCTGAGATCATGGCTTGTTATCACAATAAGGCAGCACATTAGCTGTCTCCTGGAATTGTTTCTCCTCAAGTCCGCTTTTTGTTTTATAGCTCACTGCTCAGTGAGCGATTCCCTGTATTACACAGTGTTCTTGTTTAGTGGTGTTAAAAAGCACCATAAATGGTCACCTGTTCTGATGGAAAGCACTGCGATAGTCGATTTATATACAGAGAAGTACAGCTCTATTATCACCTCCCACCTGCCACACATTGCATTCCCAATCCTCCCACAAATGGTAAACAGACTTGGGTTTTGGCCTCTGGGGCCTTCGAATGAGTTCATACTTACAGGGCTCATCTTCCCCCCACCCCACACACTCCTCATTCTCTGTCCAAGGCTAGTCTGTAGATCCTTGAGGCAGAGATCATACACTCCTACTACACACATCACAATACACAACTGCGAGGATGATAATCTGACAAACGATGCCCAGCATCCAGCAGGCCCCCTGAGTCAGGCATCACATTGGCTATCTTGCAAACCGCAGGACCCCTTATCAGTAGGTTTCACAGTTCGGAAAAGCCAGCTTTGAGAGTCAGGTCATCAGCCAGCAAAGTACGTCCTATATCCCCAGCCACCCATAATGCCCATGATGACATTTCTTACCACTAGCTACCTTTGTAGGGTCCAAGACATTTTCATTCTCCTGTTCCCAAAAGCACCTCTCCCACCCTCAGTCCTCCCCTGGCCTACTTGCCATTTTATTTGCAGTCTTGGAGCTTAGGATGCCCTGTGATTGTGCACTCGCAGAAAAAGGCGGCTGTTTTTCTTCTCTTTTATGCTGAGAAGAATCCCCCCTTTTGGGGTCTTATTTCTCCTGAGCCACTCAGATTGGCCAATGCCACAGCCTGGGCCGGCATGTTATTAAAGAAGCAGCAGCTCTGCAGTGTGTGTGCTCACTCTGCATGGCCTGTGCTGAAAGCACAGAGCATTTCAATGTTCCCTTCTCACTGCGAGGGCCAGCATGGTTACTTTTTCTCCAAGGCAGTGTTCATTACTCTCCTGTGAGAAGGCTACCTTCAGAACTCCAGTCAGCTAACCACAGCTGCAGGCCTAAACAGTATCTCCTCTTATTCTGCTAGGTGACCCTGCCCTCCTGTCATCTGAACATCTTGTTCTTTTAAATGCTTTGATCTGACCACATTTACCCAAAAAACAACTGCTTCTCGGGGGTCCTGACCTCAGACTGCGTCAGTATCGCTAAACAACATTTTATTAGTTTTCATCTCCCATAAGCCTATGGGAGATTAGCAGCCAGCTGTCTTCACACTTCAAGGAGAGGACAACCAGGCTTCTCAGCAGGATCTCCACCAAGTCAGATCCAGTCAGTAACTCTGTCTATTCATGTCAGGTGAAAATTTCCCAATTATCATCAGCCATTTAATAAAGGAGCCAAGCACAAAATTCCACAGGTGTTTGTTTTTGCAACACTCGTAGTTTCTTCCACAAACAGACTCTCTCAGTCAAAAATGCATGTTGAGAGAAAGCTGCATTGTGCTAGTTACCTAAACATGGTCTTTGATAGATTGTTAATATGGACACAGTGAGAGACATGGACACAAACAAGAAACGACCCAGCCATAACACTTGGAAAATTCAGATCCAGTTCCAAACTGCAAGCTCCTATCTAAACAACAGGCCAAACCAGAACAGAAGCTTTGAACACCCCGGGGCTTTAGAGACGTTTGTCTTTGAAGTTTGAGGTTCATAACCATCTCCATTTGAGATGGCAGTCAGCGGAAAAGTCCAAATAAAATAAGGTGAACCCCAGTGTTGTCAATTGGCTTGCGCGTGTGTTTTCTCCATGTGTGGTCCAGGTCTGTGCAGGTAGCTGGCTCAGCAGACCTTGACAGAACGGTCTGGAAAGACCAGACTTGATTCAGTGGCAAAGATGCTCAGCCACATTTATTTCCCTCAAGACATAGTACTAGCTCCCAGACAGGGCCGGCGACAGGGGGGTACTACGGGTACAGCTGTACCGGCCCACCCGACTTTAGGGGGGCCCCGATACACCGCTGTACCCGTTGTCATCCCCCCTTGTCGCCGGACCTGGAGAGTGGGGAAGGGGCGGGGAGGCGGCGCGGCTCCCTCCGGACAAGCGCGCCTGGCCCCGGCAGGAGCTGTGAGCCCGGCCGGCGGCAGCAGCGCTGTCTGGGGGAGGGGGGGGAGAAAGGGCGGCTCACGCCGCTCTCGCTGCCGCTGCCGCTGCCGCCAGCTGTCAGCTGGGGTGGGGGAGCGCTGGCTGGGCTGGGGGGGGGGCGGCTGGGCTGGGGGGGGCCCCATCCGCTGTCGGCTGGGCTGAGGCGGGGGGCCGGCTGGGCTGGGGGGCGCCCGGCTGGGCTGGGGGGGCCCCAAACTATCCGAGTAGGGGGCCCCCAAATTTCTGTTGCCAGCCCTGCTCCCAGATCAATGTCTACAGGTGCACTAACACAAGTGCCCAGTGGTAAGGGCTAAGTTCGGTCAGCAGTGGGACTGTCTGCTGCCCCGTAGGCTGGACAAAGGGCTAAGGTGATGTACCCTGACATTTATAGACTGAGACAAACTCTGGGATAAACAATTTACATAGCACCTTACTTGTTTCATGACATCTGTTTGTTACCTCCCCGTGTTCCTGATATCTCGGGCAAAACATCCCTATTTATTATTTTGTCAAATCATTTCATGTTGTACTAGAGTGGGATGTATCTGCACTAGCTGGAATATATTTATGTAAATATCTAGTGCTTAGTACACTAGCACCAACGTTGCCAAGTTCATGTACCGGACAGTGGACTTGTGAGCATCTGCTTTAATACATGGCCTGGCTCTGGATCACAGCCTTTGGTTCAGGCCTCAGATCTTCCACCAAGCTCAGTGCTCCAAGCTCTCTCTCTCTACTACACCAATCACAACTTTTGCTTGAATATTTAGAGGAAATGCTTTAAAAACCTCACACCTCCCTCCACACAACATTTTCTCACATTTGCCCCCTATGGTTTCTCCCAGACAAGAAGTTCCAAAAAGCTGCCCTAAGGGGTGTTTCTAGCTCACTCCAAACCAGGACAAATTGATAATCTAACAGGTGTTGAGCATCCCTGGGACATTTCATCTGAATTGTAGAGTCCTGTGCCCATCACCTGATCTCATAAGATTTTCAGCCTGATTTTGTAATATGTCAGAAGGATCTGAGCTGCTACCTCAGACTTTTTAGAAGCTTCTGTTACTCATTCAGTTTAACACGGTAGGTTTACAATTACTGTATGTATTGTGCACTGAAGTACAAAGGCTATCGCTTGATTAATACTTGGTAATACATTTTTAGAAGAGTTCTGTACCATAATTGCAATGTTTTTCAATTCACTATAGAGCACCCCAGTAATAGCACAGCCCATGAATCTTCGAGGGTTCTTGTAATAGCTTTTAAACCTTATGTTGCAGGCTGTTTATGGTGCGGTTGCATTTGCTTTAGAGATTTCCTTTGAAGCTGCTGGTATTATTTAGAGAGATATTAAATTCAAACAGCTTTATGGTTGCTAATAAACATCTATTACTATTACAGACATTCTGATATAAAAATCTCATACAGATACTTTCTCTAAACTATGCAAATTTGATTGATTGGGCCGCAGTGGTTTATTTTACACTTCAGCGGTCACTAAATCTATTGTTAAGCTTAAAAATTATAGTTTGTGCAGTCTGGGAATAACTTTGCACTCAACCCATGAAGCAGAAGTCACTTCACCAAAATTCCATGGGAAAAACCAACACGGCAAAAGTAGGTTAAGAGAAGAAAAGTTTTGCAATATTTTATACAGTCCTACACACATGCAGTTTGTTTTTCCATTTCTATTGTACAGCAGATCACCTGTTATCACAAGGATGAATGAGAGGTAGTATGACACTTTATCATACTTTGTTTTAAAACTAAGTTACAAATATCATTAAAATCACTATGATCTACATCACAACAGAAACCTAGACCCTTATCCATGAGTGTATAATTTTAAGCATGCATGTAGTCTCATTAAAGTCAAATTAAGCAGACGATTAAGTGCTTCTTAAATCAGGGTCTTACTTAATATGCAGTCCTGGACCTTTAAAACAGTTTTGCTCCTGCTGGAAGGGTGGGTCTTAATGTCAAGTTGGGAACTCAATGCTATTCAATAGAGTGATCCCTGCAGTGCAGGAATCCTCCTGTAAGACTTTGTAATGGCCCAGGAACATATTCCACTGGGTCTGCAAAAGCTCATTTTTCAGAGAAAGTGTATTAAAAGGAAGGAGAGGTTTGCATTGGGTTAGTACGTCTGTCCCCTTTGTTGTATTTATGTATGTAATAAAATAATGAATTATTAATATTAAATAGCAGCAGCAACACCACTGACAACCAGGGGCAGGATCAAACATGTTTAACAAAATGGATTGAGGGGAGTTTTGCAAACCATCAGTTCCCCAGATATACACAGTCGGTGCTGCTTTGATTGCTTCAGTTTCAACCTGGACCCCTTTTGGCAATGAATAAATAGAGCAGGGGAAAACAGACTGCCAATACTGATCTATGGACGCAATACCTCTCCACCTTGGCACTTTTAGACCGATATCACAAAGCGGAGACGTCCTGCCTCTTCTCTCTTATGTGTGTGCTAAAGGATTAGGAGGACATAATCTCACATACACATAATTCCGCTGTCCATGCAGTATAACATAATTAGGTCTTACACAGTGGTTTTCAAACTCAGATGCACATATTCCTAGAGTACACAAGCTCTCATCAGGAGTGTTGCAAGAGAAAACCTGTAATGGCAGACAGTGTTTTTATTTAGTAAATCTTGGTAATCTAATCAACAACGAGAAACTTGTTTGAGAGACTTTTTATCCAAAACAAAAGAATATAATAAATAAAATAACATTGTCACATGCAATCACTTAAAATTTATCATTCTGTTGTTATCTTAACCAATGTGTTTTAATTAGAGAGTGAGGGAAACTCCATTTGAGATAAAAATGCTGATATATGTATTATTTTCCTTTGATGAAATGAAAGACTTCCGATGAGCTTGCATTGTTCATTAGTGTGCTGGACATCACAAGATACACATTTCTGGGGAAACAAGGCTGAGACTAAGAATTTGAAGGTGATGCCCTGCAGTTTAATTCATGAGTGACTGGTCAGAGGACTCATGCATTTAGCTGGGAATCAATTTGCATGCCGAAGGCTGCATGAGCATGCACTGTACAGCATTGTACAAGACATCCCAGGCTAGAGAATTAATGGGGCACAGATTGTACTTTGGGTCAAGTCAAAGGTGTTAACGTCAGGAACCACTGACATGGGGTGCCCTATAAACACTATCCCAGCAGAGGACTCTGTAGGTGTCAGGAAGAGAAGAGTTCAGAGATCCTAGCCCAACCCCATTTCCATGCCCAGCAGATATGCCCCCACTATTGAAAGGACTCCTGTTGTCATTATTTTCCTGAGAGGAGGACCCTGCGCCATTTCTTGAGGGTGCCGGGAAGAATAGAAATGAATCTTCTACAGCTGCCCCTTCTGCTCTAGGATGAGAGGGGGGCCCTTATGCCATATGGAGAGCCCCCACATTAGACTGTGCTGAAGGGCCCAGGTTGCCTTAGTCCAGTTATAAATTTAGTACATAGGATGGGCTCAACAAAACTAGCCGTGTTATTCTCTAGGCGAAGAGATTCTCTGTGCAAAGTCTGCAAATCACTAGTGCTAGATTAATGTAAGATTATTTTTGTGAGTAGTGCTGGGTACTCACAATAGGTAGGGCCCCTGACAAATTCACAGTTGTGAAAAACAGGCCACGGACTGTGAAACTGGATCTCCCGCTCCAGGGCGCCCCAGCCGGGGGCTTCTTCCATACATTGGGCTCCAGCTGCTAGTCCTGACAGGGCCGGGGAGGGATGTGACTTCCTCTTTCCCCGCACAGCCACTCTGGGAAGGAGATGAGAGCCACCTCCAGGTACTTCCTCTGATTGCAGGAAGCTCCACAGTTGCTGCTTTCAGAGCCCAGCTCTGAAGGCAGCGCAGAAGTAAGGATGGCAATCCCATGCTCCCTCCCCCCATCAGCTTTGCGACCCCCCCTCCCCCGACCTCATTTGTGGTTACAACAACCTGAAATTTCAGATGTAAACATCTGAAATGGTGAAATTGACCAAAATGGACTGTGAATTTGGTAGGGCAACAGCATCTGCACATTGGTAGACAGAGATAATCTGTAATACTTAAAATTTTCCAAATCAGTTCTTCTTATTCAAAGAAAGGATGGATTTCTCCTGTTACCATCCAGAACAGGTCCATTCAGATTAAGAAGCAGTGTAATCTGACATGCATCTGAAAGTGCAAATTTTTACCTGAACTTGTTAAATTGACTCATAATTGATATATAGGTTCCAACCTGAGTTTATAGAGGAACTCAGTAGAATTTAAATGTGACATTTTGTGCTTACAATTTTGATTCAACTGCAGTGTCATTTATTACTGTACTTCTCATATTAGCTTCAACTGAGTGTCCAGTGGTTTCAAATCTATCCCCACTGCAGTGAAACAGAAGTGGAGTTTGTTTGCCTAACGGTATTCAGACACTGACCACTGGGGAACAGGTTGATAAATGGCCAGTTTATAATGCTGTCATGCCAATTTTGTCCTATGGGAAATGTGGGAGTCTCTCAAAACAGCTTATTACCAACCTGTGGCAAAGGCAATGATCAATCAAGCTGATCAGGTATGGCAAACATGGTAACTGATATAAAGAAGATGTCTTGCTGCACAGTTTGAGGTTAATGTGACAAATGATAGGGTGAGAAAGACTAACTAAATAAGAAGAAAAAGATAGCATATTAAATGCTGAACTGCAGCGTAGTTCAGGGATGTGAAGTTAACATCAATACCTTTTAACATGCACTCTTTCCCCACCATTCATCAAGGCAACCATGAATGCATTTTACTGCAAATACCCTGTTTAATCCACATTACTTATTTTATTTAAAATCCCATAAGAACATACAGACCATAAGAATGGTCAGACTTGTCAGACCAATTGCCCATCTAGCCCATTATGCTGATGGACTGATCCTCCATGAACTTATATAATTTGTCTTTGAACCCAGTTACACTTTTGTTCTCCACAACATCCCCTGACTACAAATGCCGCAGGTCAACTGTGCGTTGTGTGAAGAAATGCTTTTGTTTTAAACCTGTTGCCTATTAATTTCCTTGTGTGACTCCTGGTTCTTGTGTGATACCAGGGGTCGGCAACCTTCGGCATGCAGACGGCAGCCACTGGGAGCCATGCCTGCAGATGGTCAACATAAACAAATGTCTTGCGGCCCATCAGTGGATTACCCTGATGGGCCGGATGCTGGAGGTTGCCGACCCCTGTGTTATGCAAAGGGGTAAATAACGCTTTCTTATTCATGATCTCATAGACCTCTACCAAATCCCTTTTTAGTCATCTCTTTTCTAAGCTGAACAGTCCCCGTCTTTTTAATATCTCCTCAGAGGGAAGCTGTTCAATACCCCAATCATTTTTGTTGCCCCTCTTTGTACTTTTTCCAATTCTAATATATCTTTTTTGAGATGGGGTGACCAGAATGACACACAATATTCAAGGTGTGGGTGTACCATTGATTTATATACTGATGTTATGATATTTTTAATGGTCCCTAACAGCCTGTCTTTTGACTGCCAAAGACATTGAGTCTTCAAAGAACTATCCACAATGACACTAAAATCTCTTTCTTGAGTGGTAACAGCTCATTTAGACCCCATCATTTTGTATGTGTAGTTATATTTTCCACTGTGCACAACTTTGCACTTATCACCAGTGAATTTCATCTGCCATTTTGTTACCCAGTCACCCAGTTTTGTGAGATTCTTTTGTAACTCTTTGCAGTCAGCTTTAGATTTAATGATCGTGAGTAATTTACCATCTCACTGTTTACCCCTTTTTTCCAGATCATGTATGGATACGTTGAACAGCCCTTGTCTCAGTATGGATTCCTGTGGGATCCTGTTATTTACCTCTCTCCACTGTGAAAACTGACCATTTATTCCTACCCTTTGTTTCCTATCTTTTAACTAGTTACTGATCCATGAGAGGACCTTCCCTCTTATCCCAGTAACTAACTAATTTTAGTTTTAAAAAATACCTTATTTCTAATGAGAAAGGCACAAAATTCAACACTGTACTTCTTTAATGTTTAAATATAGAGATTCACAATGTATCTGTATGCATTTCCTGTATTGGTTTTATTCTGTATACAGCAGCCAGTATATAAAGAAAGAGTTATAGTTGGCTCTTCAGCAGGTAAAAAGTGGATAGCATACAGTTTAATTTATCAAAGCCCTGAACAGTATTTGAAGAAAATGTCCTAATATCTTTTCTTCTTTTTTTTTAACAGCAAGAAGGGATCTTGTAATTTCATGAACTCTCCTTCAAAATTCTGCAGAAATGGCCTTGATGTTGGCCAAAACGTGCCATTGTCCTGTATATGGAATCACCATTGCAATAAATTATTATTTATTATCACACCCAATCAATACCAGGGCTCCACAGCACAAGGTCCTGCAATTTTACCAGTTACCTAGACTGCAACGGGAGACAATAGAAAATGGTACCCAGAAAAGGAGTTCCAGAAGCTTTGCTGGGAATGTAAACTATGCTACTCTCGGACAATTCCTCGAACTGTGGGTGGAATGCAAACTTTTTTGAACTAACTTAGCCCGTTGTTCAAATTCACCATTTTTCAAATGTAACATATGCAAAAAGGGAAAGGGAAAGCACTGAGATTTCTTGGAGTGCTAGTGACTTCACTTCTAGCAACCTTTATCACACCAGGCTATTCAATACCAAGTCTAATTCCCTAAAACATTTCTTTAGTTTGTTTTTAAAATAGCGTATGAGCTCTTTGGAAGAGGGATTATGTCTTCATATAGGTTTGCACAGCACTAATCAGACAGTTGGTGCTTCTGAAATATAATATTTTTTATAATTTTCCAAGGTATTTAAATTATGATGAACTGTCCTTCTTTAGACACATTTGCTGCTTACTAAATTAACATACATCTCATTACATTTACAAGAGCTAAATAGTCAAGTTGCAGATGATCAGTTTTAATGAATCAAATTTGTAACTTCAAGGGCTTAACCATGTAAAGCATGGATACATGTGCGTGTTACATCCCAAGATCAACCTGTCACTCTATTGGCTTGATTATTTTTGTTGGGTTTTTAACGATAGGGTCTCTTTGAACACAATTATTATCAGAATTCCCCATTTACTTTCCCTGGGCAACATATTTCTGTCATTTACACACTGTAACAACAGAGAGCAGAATGTAGCCCATTATCTCTTTGTGCCTAGGGGAGGGAGCATCCATCATGTTATCATTACACACATCTGTATTGTTAATTCTTGGAAAGTTGTTACAGGGTCTGTTGAGCCTGTAGCCAACAAATGATGTTACTCACTTGACTGGGTTTGTAAAAACAAAGACTTATTTGCTAGCAAAATTAATGAGAAAAGAATGTCTTCAATGAGACAATAATTTATGGCTTCCACAGCAGCTAGCATTTAGAGAGGCACTCATCTGATTGTACATTTCAGTGAAAAGGAGAGAAGGGAAAAAAGTGGTGGATTTGTTTTTGAAAACCTTACTGGTTGATTCAAAATCAGTTGTTTGGATATGGAATCTATTTTATGCAATTCCTCCAAGTTTCGGAAAAGGTTAAAAAAATTGACAGTTTTCTCCAATTCCCTCCACCCCCACGCCCCAAAATAATATTATGTTTAAAGACAGTGAAATAAAATTCAACCTTGTGGAAACATGCCATTTGATAGCACATTTTAGATGATACCAAGATTGCTGGGTTCTGAATGTATTTTTACTTTATTATACATGATACATTGTCAGTCATTTTCAAATAGGTTTTGAAATCTATATATTCAAAAATATTTTGGATATAGTAAGAGTGACAAATGCAAATATATTTTTTTTGCTGAAGCTCAACTCCCAATGTGCTCACAAACACTGATTCTTTTCACTTCAGAAGCAGAAAACTACAAATAGAAAAGCTAGAAAATGCATCAGAAAATAAAACCTGTATAAATGGCTACCAAACTTGCCGAGTGTCAGTTCTAGTTTTTTGTACAGATAGGTTTTAGACTCTATAATAATCATGCAGCTAAGATACAAGGTCTCTTGTTGGCAATAACCTACATGACATGACTTAGAAGGCAGGTGTTACTGTAATTAGCTATTGTTTGACTATCAAAAGTCAGAGCTGATTAAAGCCACTAAGTACAAGTGCACTATTTTATTTCAAAGAATATTATGAACTGCATGCTGGGACTCTTTCACTGCGGACCTACCTTCTGGAGTCTGCTAAGAGCCCATGCCAGCAGTAATCAAAACTAAAATCTGCATAAACCTTCAGGGTTTTAATTCAAGCAGAGCCCTTTCATTAGAAATATGTTACTTTATGAAATCTGGTCGCCAGCAAGGGGAGAAAAATGTGACTTCTTAAGAAAAGTGAATGGCATCTCTTTAGTGATTAACCCAAGATTAATGGAGGCTCCTACTGCTAGGCCTAAGTCCATTTTATTGCTAATTCATTTAGGTACTATTTCAGATGTACTTGATGAAAGTCACCTGCTAAGAAGTCATGTTTTGGCAAGCAAGAATAGCCATTATGGTCAAATCCCAAATAGAATTTTTATTAAAGAAGCTTTGAAAAGTGTCTTGTATTAGTCAGTCTTTCAGGGACATATTATTTAATGTACTCAATTAGTTAAAAATTTGGGGGCCTTAAGTCACTAATCAAAGAATCAGAGTTATTACATGTGTTTTTTCTCTACATAGATCTTTAATGTTCAAGTTAGGGTGAGTATTGTCTTGAATGTGACACACAGACACAGACAAAAGAAGCAATACTAAGACTTGTCAAGAAGTCTGTGGGATTCGGGACACGTGCTTGATCGGATGCAAGAAATATGGGACTAGCAGAGCGCCTCTTTATTCCCCAGGGTATTGTGAACAGTGGGAATTAATGCAAATCATTTCTCAATGAACTGTACATAGCCACCCCCTTTCGGTAGTGTGTGTGTGTGTGTGTGTGTGTGTGCACGCATGCGTGCACGCAAGAGAGAGCGAGACAGATGTCAAGGGTGATATGCTCTGCCACAAACTGGTTGAGTCCGTTCATATCAATAGTTACATGTTTTGGGGGGGGGGAAATACCCCAAACAAATAGGGCTACAGATTTAGCAGTTGGTGGGTGCCTCGTGCACTGCTTTGTCACAGTCTGCTGGGCTTCATGCACCATGGAGACAGCCAGTGAAACCATGTCCAAATCCTATCCCTTATCTTCCATGACCTAACTGGTCTTTAGACATGACTCAGACATGATGGAGTGGTAGCTTTTTATAGGTTGTGTATATTTTGATGGCCACTCTTCAGGCACTTCCTGGCTCTGACCTTCTCAGGCAAGGCCCAGGGCTCCCTCTCAAAGAGGCAATACATGGAATATGACTGAGGAGAGGAAGGCCAGATGAAAAAGGCATTCTCTCATGACAGCTCCGGTAACCACAAACTTCTCTCCTCTAACAGTTTCCCTCCCCTCCTCTTTGTACCATGTCAGAACAAAGGTCCAAGGCAAAAATTTAGAAGTGGAAAAATGGATTTCCCCCTCACCTTGTCTCCTCCCACCCCATAACCTTCAATGGGGAACCCGAGAAGTCTGTCAGTAGTAACTCGGGGCCTCCTAAAAGCCACAACCTTATTTTATAAATCCTCTCCATGCCTTCACATATATTCCACCATTTCTGGTGCCAGTTGCCTTTTCACATACAGAGGAGGGCTGTGCTAAACAGGGGAAGGCCCCCACAGCGAGCTAACAATATTTGTAATGCCTCTCTCCCCGGAGGAGAGGAGGAGGTCAAATTTAAGGTGATAGTGGCTGAGGCTTCATAGAAGCCATAATATTGGACGGTTGGGGATCAGCTCTTGGCATCTTGGCTATGTTCTCTCCCAGCCAACATCATGAAATTTTGCAGGTGAGCTCTATCCCCACCATGTTGGAGTGGGGATTATGGGTATTTTGTGCTGCTATAATCCCTGTCTCCCAAGGATGGACTTTTCATCACTGAGGTTCCCTGGTCAGGGCTATTCTTGGAAGGGGCCAATGTTCTTTTATTGGGTTCATACTTAGTATGTTAATTTTTTTTACCATCAGCACCTTCCATACTGTACTGCACCAGGAGGTCATGTTCTGTCCCTTTCCAGTGTCTTGCTCTTGGACATCTGATTGCCACGAACAACTGCAAATTAATATACTATGGCACTTGAAAAGAGTCCCTTCTACTACGAGCCCCAGGAGCAGTACTAAGAAGTACTGTGTTAGCGTGGATCCAGTGAGGCACTTTATCTGACTATAGGCAAATGTAAAATTGCACATGCATGAACAAGTGCATGAGAAAATTGCAAATACAATTTAGGAGGCTCTTTTGGAAATCTGTCCTATTATTTTTAGACAATAGAACAAAAGGAAAAAGTTTGTATTTGTGTGTAGCATCTTTAATTTGAAGGTTACTTAAGAGTTTGAAAAGTTAAAAAATGACAGATGATTTGGTCTTTGTCCCTAGAAAAAAGTGTGTGTTTAAATATGAATATTTGGATTCTAATTCTATAGATTCCATTTTGATCAGTACTGTTATCTGCATAATTAACTGAATTAAAAAAATTAAAATGGAGTTGTGGAGCTAATAAGAGCAATAAAAACAAAAAGAGAAACTGCAGGAAGCCATGAGACAGCTTTGATTGCACATTTAGTTTCTCAGAATGTGTTGAAAACCAAACCCTGAATGATTCTGCTACAAGGCACATCTCTGATACTCCTGGACAAGCCGAACCTTTTATGGACAGTGGCAAGAAACTGCCTGGTGCTTTTACTAGTAACAATTAATGTGCTTTGAAAAGGCCACATAGATTCAGTGCCAAAGGGTTATTTCAGTTGGAGACAATATAAAAAACCCAGCAATGTGGGCTTTTGAAATACATTTCTGAAGGGGAAAGGTTTCTAAGAGAGACGCCTACATGTGATAACAAAGTTAACCTAATCTGTTCCCTCTTGTGTGCTGGGCCACTCACACATGCAAATCTTGTCCCTCGTTCAACTGTGTTTGTTCACCTCCATAGCCCTTCGGTGATTCAAAACTGTGTCTTACTATCCTATAATACTCTTGTCTAACAGTTCTTTTTAAATGCATGTGTTAATTATCTTGCCACTGCTGTAATTTCTCCCTGTGGTCCATTAATTAAGAGGTCACAATCTAAGAGCATGTTTACCCAATAAGCTTTCTTTTTTAATTATCCTAATTGCTTGAATACTGACAAAAGCTCTGTCCCTCCCCTTTCCCTCAGTGGATTAGCAAACAACATTAAAAACCCCACACAATGATGGGTTTGTTAAATATATACATTTATACCCCCGCCATGTTGTATCATCAAGGGTCACTGGGAAAAAAATGTTATATTCATATAGCTGTGTAAAGCACAGGCAAAGGTAAATTAATGAAGCTCAGTTTATAAATGCAAAAATTACATTGGTGAGGAAAAATATGAATATACCTTTTAAATATCCAAGGCCATGAACTGAGGATGGTATGGTTTTAGTCTATATCAAGGATAATCATAGTCTATTAAAGAAAGCTGCATCTGTAGGTTTGCAATCTGTATGTATCACTTTGGATGAAAGCAACCAGCAAAAACAAGCAGGGAGCTGGCTTTTATTGTACAAAAGATCTATTATTGTTTTTTTCAGAAATGCCAGTCTCCAGTAGGTCTAATGGAGTCTTGCATTTTATTAATCTGGTCACAGTTTCACTTTCTGTTGTTTTAGCAGTACTGAGCACAACAATCTCTAGCATCTAAAAATATGGAAAAATATAGCTAATGAATGAGAGTATTTTACAAAAGGAAAATATGCTATATGAGTTCCAGGTAAGATTTTAACACAAAAATAGGTAAAGGCAATGTTCAGAAAAACTAGTATTTTTTCCCAGTGCTCTTTTCAGAGCATAGAACAATATTTGACCAGTCAACAAACATATTTTTTCTGTTTAATAAAGCAAATGTTTCATTCAGACTAGTCATCTCTGGCAGTATATAACAGAAGTATAATTAATTAGAAATTGCTTAGGTAAGCATGATTGATGCATGGTAAATAGATGTTTCCAGCACTTATTGTTTCTCCTTGATGGATTAGGAAGAGTTGTTTAACAGTTCATTTGACCAGTCTCTCCTGGTGTTTCTTGAGTCTGGCTGTGCCAGTCAGCACCAGCAGTTCCTTGGTAGTTTAAGTCTCTTTAATAAAGATTAAGATGTCAGAGGTCCTGCATTGCACAAAATCCCAATTTTATTAACTTTTCATTATCAGCTGAAATATGAAGGGCATTTCTTTTCCTCTAAAGCACAGCATTTTCAGGGGGAGGGGGATGTATATATATAATATACATCTATGATGATTAAGAGCTGGTTTATTCAACCCAAGCTCACACCAGTGAGCACCTACTCATGTGAACAGTATCATTAACATCAATATTACTGCTCAAGAGAGTAAGTATTCACCAACAAGCTATAATTGTTGATTTTCACACAAGTTAACAAGCTGTTTCTAGAGGGAACTGAGGGAGCCTACTTACACTTTCTATATTCCAGCCAATAGTGTTTTCATTGAACAGTGGCAGTGTATACTGTCCAAGCAGATAAATCTGAATCACAACATTAAATCCACCAAGACAAAAAAAACCCAGTATTGTTTAGTTTCAGTCAACATCTCTCTTCACTCTGTGCAGATCCATCGAGAGCACAGACTGTAACAGTCCAATAGTTCACTGTACATTTACACTCATTAAAATGGGTTGCAAAAGCATTCAAAGTCCACTCCCTGGCCAGAAACATAGATAATCAACTCTAATGCCATCCATCTGAACGTAGGCAGCTGCTGATAAAGTTAAATTGCTGAAGGCAGCAGCACAGTTCAGCACCCATATGCCATCTTCGTATAAAGAACTACTCTTGATCTTAATATCTCTATCTACATATACACACATGCATACACACGTAGAATGGCTAGTGATTCATCACACAAAACCCAGATACTTAAAGTTGCTCCTTTTTCCTGTCTCAAGTTTTAGGGAGCTTCTGAAAACTGTCCATGTTACATATTCAACATATGTTATGGGTAAAAATCCTTTGAGAGTCATCTGGTTTTTGAGGCTGTCCATCAAAGGAAGGACACAGTTGCTACCGCCTGATACTTTCTCAAAGCAAAATGGGTACAATTGTGAAGTGTGTTTTGGAAAGAAGGTAAGATCTATACTCTTCCACCAAGTACAACGCAAGTCCTAACAGGATGGCACAGCAAAACTGAACACAACCCTAGAATAGAGCTGGCTGAGAATTTTTCATCAAAATGGATTTTAAAACACCAAGCTATAGAATCTCTCTCTCTCTCTCTCTCTGGCCCAATGAATAGTTAAGTATTTATAGAATGTGGACCTGCTCAACAGGAGAGGGTGATGGAGACCCACCCCCAGAATATCCCAGGGGGTGAGGGTATGCTCCTGAGACCTGGGAGACCTGGGTTCAAGCCCTGCACCATATCAGGCACATCCCAGGCGAGTGTATAAGCTACGGGGAGGGGGTGGCACACTCTTTTCTTGCTCCCCCCCCCCAAAAAAAAAAAGGTTGAGAGGTTTTGGTTTCATCCCAATGTAAAACAGGAATAGTTTCTGAAAACTCAAAAAATATTCACAGGATAGAAAAACCGTTTCCGACCCAGTGCTATCAATAACTCCTTTCCTGTTAGTGTTAAGATCTGTTAGATTTAGTTCTGCATAGAACAAAGCCTTCTCATGCTACTATGTAAGAATTTACATAGAAAAGTTCCTATGCAGCAAGATCAATAATAATTAATTGAATGGCCCTTGTACTACAGTATGCAAAGCACTTCAGTATAGGTTTTTACTGATATTTCCCCCAAATTCCCCAGGTTTTTAAAAAGCCATCATTTGGGTTTTACTAGTTTTCCCCAAATTTTTCAAAATGCTGAAACTCCCCAGACCCAGCTCCCCACTTTGGGAGGAGAAATGGCTCTCCAGTCCCCCTGCACATAGTCCCCACTGGACAGCCGCGTGTGCCTGCTCACAGGAGGGTAACTTCCACTGGGTGAGTCGGGCAGGAAGCTGGGTCATGGCAGCTGAGACTGTCAGACTGCTATTGTGACAGGCCGAAGCCTTCTCAGCTGCTGTATCATGGACAGCTGGCATTTTCACCCACCTGCCCGCGGCACCCATCATCCCTGGCTCTTTGGTGTGCTTTTTTAACCAGCTTTCACCTTTTAAAAAAAAGGAATTTGTAAAAGGCACTGATAAATTCTCAGTAAATTTTAAAATAAATAAAAAAACTAAAATGAAGGCTCTTAATTACATGGCTGGTACTATACCATTTTAAATATATGTTAACTTATATATATACAGATGTTAGACTAAATTCTGCAGTCAGTTTACTCCTATCACTCTGTTCAAACCCTCCTTGATTTTGACAATGACTCTGATTATCCTACATCCTGCAAAAGTATCCCTAGGGCTACATTGTGACCTGGTTCACGTTAGAGGCTTTGACCATCAATAACAAGCAGTGGTTTGTAGAATTAGTTATAAATTGACTTATTGAGTGGCTTCTACCATCACATATAGATTTAGACCACTTTTCCTTTTCACCGAGGGTGTATTCATCTTGTCCTTTGAATACACAGGCACTGCAAAGAGGAGGAGACTGTATCATCAGCTGAGCAAATAGCTGGCTGCTGTTTGTATCTCCAGACCTAAGTTAATGTCTATGGCCTGTAGGCAACCAGCTTTGAAGGAAACGCTGATTCTTCTTCTCTGTTTGCTCCTTTGATAAAGCAGGTTGATGTACCACAAACTTTAGCCCATCAGTATTTAGGATGGAGGAATACATACGCCATAGCGTGTCTGTTTCAAAAGTATGTATGTACAAAAGGCATGATAAGTGGGTGCTGAATGGTTGGGAGTGGCAATTATCAGTTATACATATCACTATAGTCTCTCAGCTTTTCAATAGCACATAGTTCCTAATACCATGTTTACTAGATCAGGTAAAAAGGGACTCTTAATACTGTGCAAATATGACTTACCAAAGGACTTTGCTTTCTCACCTATTCTTGGGCTTTTCAAATCAACATTATTAATTGGCTGGCTTATCGGTAAGTGCTGTCTGGCAGTTAAAAGATGTTTCCACCCATTGCAATGATACATAGAAACTGAGTAATGTCAGCCACAAGGACAAATAACTTCAATGGTTGAAGCAAAGAAATATTTTGACAGACTAAATCTTTTTTTTAAAAAATCACACCATTCCAAGATGAATCTGCTATCCTTTAAGATATCAGTTATTTCATATTAACTTGTCATTGTCTGTGTTATATACATCACAGATTAATTCAGAGGATTGGTTTATACGTATCTTTAAAAGATATTTTTTACATCTTTGTTTTCCCCCATCCTCTCTCATTTTCTGTAGAGAAGGTTTGTGTGGTGGGAAGGGGAGGAAAGGGGTTTGAAGCGTGCACTGCTGCTGTCCACACTGTATTTGTTCCAGAGATAACTGACACGGCCCTGCAAAATGAATCCCTCTGAATTTGCCACCTTTCATGAGTACTAAATCGACTTTAAAATGCAAAGAGTCAATTGACTGACAGGATAAGGAATACTGAAAATCAGAGAAGATGAAGCACGGGATTTATATGAAGCACAGAATGTACCTCCATTCATTATAGAAATAATAATAAAACAAACTAATGCCCTGCCTCTTTGCCTCTCACACCTGCTTTACCACGCCTCAGCCCTGACCTGAAGAACCCACTTATAGAGTGAGAAGGTTCAGACTCCACGGCCCATGTCCTTGTTGGTTTCTTTCTTGCAGCTTCCAAAGACAGAGGTATAATTAGTGCCTCTATGGTGATAATTTTTTTGTGGAGGCAACTGACCACTAGGAACTGGTGTGAGATTACCAACTCTTTTCAAAGAGGCTACCTAACCAACATAAGAATGGCCCTAGTGGATCAGAACAAAGGTCCATCTAGCCCAGTGTTATGTCTTCTGACAGTGGCCAATGACAGGTGCCCCAGAGGGAGTGAACAGAACAAGTAATCATCAAATGATACATACCATGTTGCCCATTCCCAGTTTCTGGCAAACAGATGCTAGGGACATCCCTGCTCATCCTGGTTAATAGCCATTGATGGACCTATCCTCCACGAATCTGTATAGTTCTTCTTTGAACCCTGTTATAGTCTTGACCTTCACAACAGAAGCAAAGAGTTCCACAGGTTGACCCATTAGATAGTGAGGACTTCAATGATAATAAATTATTATAGAAACATTATGAAGATTTTACCAAGCTTACGTAACACTGTATATAAATCTTGGATACAGTTAAGTTACAAAAGACCTTTTAATGCCCTCATGGAAATTTTCTAATAGAAGCAGGTTCAGGCCCAATTATTTTATTTTAAATATTTGATATTTCAGGTTTCTTTTAAACAGGAGTTACTTGCCATTGCCATCTCAACAGTGCTGAAATTATCATTCATGAATCATGATGCTTAGAGGCCTTTTTTTGTTTTTTAGAAGAAGCGCTTACTTCATAAAGATGGACATTTAAAGGAAAGAAACAAATATTTGATGTTCTGTGTTACCATGAGAGGGAGAGCATTGTGTACGGAGGGTGAATTCAGAGGAGTTATTCTGTGATGATAAAACAAGCTGGGGGAAGAAAGGTTGCTATCAAAGATAAATCAAGGCTGTTTAAACACAAAGAAGGGTATGGTCATACACAAATGGAAAAATGTAGTTAGCACACAAATGGCTGATTTAATCTGGAGTCTGGCAAAGTTAAGTAGTAAATGGATGATGATAACTGTACCCACTGATAGAACAAGGGGAGATACATGATGATATAAACAATGTATTAGATCTTTTTATTTATCAACATAAATATACTTTTTTTTAAAGGCACCAATAAAATTTTTGATTGCTATCAAAGTTAATTACCCAGAGTTCTGAGCGCACCATACCTGTTCACCGCCTGGAATGACGAAGGGTTTTCTATTATATCATATAATATATCATTCTGCTGCCTAATAATATCTTAGTAGAAACATTTGCTTTCTAAGGCATGATCATGTAACTGCTTCTGTGTAGGACTCCAGCTGACACCTGAAGCCAGCTGCAGAATGGGAGCTAAATCCAATGGAGTGTCTAGTAGATAGAACAGGAGCCTGGGAATTAGAACTCCTGGGTGTACTGCCTCGTTCTACTTCTCTTTGTGACCATGAGCAAGCCATGTCTCCAAAACAGGAGCATTAACAATTATTTGTGATGAAGGATACTTTAGATACAAACCTTAATACTTTCAGAGGTTCAGATAAGGATCCAATAATGCCACCCACTTGCCATCACCACCTGGTGATGGGCCAAACTTCATCAATCCCCAGAGTACACTGAGGTTCTATTTGGCTATAGTTAGGGGACAAAGATTCTGTTTTTTCCCTGTTCTATATGTACAGTAGACTCTCGATTATCCAGGATTGGGTTAACCAGGATGTCAAAAAAAAAAGATGCGTAACTCGCAGGGCAGGCTCTGGCTCTGTTGCCGCCCCAAGCACACACACACACACACACACAAAACCCCACCAGGGTGCAGGGCAGCCAGCAAACCAACACCCGCTCCTCCCCGGCACAGGGTGGCTGGTGAACCAACTCCTCCCCCCCATATTTCCTATGGATGGTGATTATCCAGGTTTTTATTAACCAGGATTATTTTTTTCCCTATCATCCTGGATAATCGAGAGTCTACTGTATCATTTCACTGGTCCTCCTGTTTTTATTTTTATTTCATTTGGAATTTAATTTCTTAATTTATTTTCCATCTAAAAAGGAAAGATCTTCACTGACATGGAGAAATTGCAGAGTTTGTTGACACATCTTCCTCTTCCCTTTACTGTAAATCATGCAGATGCTGTTTCCCTGAAGGATGCATACTGAAACACAATGAGAAATGCTAGACCCAAAGCAAACAAGTTCTGACAGATTTAAAAATAATGCATAACTACAAGAACAACCGAAAACTAGTAATGGTTGAGAACTATTTAGTTATGCAGTTCCCCCCCCCAATCATTTGTGGGTGAATTTATTATTCATTACATTTACTAACTATAGGATTAATCCCTTTTATAAGTGGCTAAGCAAAACACAATCAATGAGCTGTGCAAGTTAGAATAAGGGATCGCTAGAAATCTCCGTTTAAAAAATGTTATACACAAGATTTCCACCTAAGCATTGCAGATCCAGAGGGTTCAGATACATTTTAGAGAAGCAGCTGAACTTGAGAGTATGTATCCAAACCAAACAGACTCCAAAATGTCTGATGGTTATCAATGACTTTTTCTCCAACCTCTATATCATGTGGTATACATGAACAGAAAGGGGCCTTTAATCATCTCCAGATACACTCCTTTCATGGTCATGGATATTTGACTGGGCTCTTTTTGTGCAATGATTTTGAGTCACAAAAACACAAACATTCATATGGAGGATGCTTGAAGCCTTCACTGGCACTCAGGAATAACACAGGCATGGTTCCAGCATTAAATTATAAATCATGCTTTTATGACTTATTTATTAACACTACATTCTGGGGAAAAAATCTTGCTAACTGGCTAAGAAGAAATTGATCACTTACATTAAGAATATTAGCTAATGAAAAATTGTCATAATAGTTATTATTATTAGTAGAGATGGAAACAAGCAAAAGTACAGCTGAACGTCTCAGAAAACAGGTAGTGTTTTATCAGTGTAAACATTTATGCACCCTTTATCATCATCATCATATTTGAACTCCTCCCAATTATCCTCATAATACTCCCATGAAGCTGACAAGTGTTATTCGTATCTGAAAGATGCGTAAACTGACTCATAGCATATCTTATGTGACTCGTTCACTGTACATCAAAATAGCAGACTCAGAAATAAAACCAAGAAGTTCTCAGTCATTCCTGGCCATAACTATGAGAAAGGAAGGCAAATACAAATAATTGCAGAAAAACATTGTACAAAGTTATTCCATTGATTAATTTTGACATTAAATTTTCAAGGAAACAGGTTTCATACTAGAACTAAAGAACCATGAAGTCGATTTTGGTGCACTAACATCTATGTTTGTTTCTGGAATGTCCACTCCAATATGCCTCTAATAGAAGTGGAGTGGAATTAATTTTTCTCCTGGATCATGTTGGCTAGGTTCTGAACCAAGAAACAGTCTATTGGAAATTCAGAAACAGTGCCCAGTAGTTAAGGATTTCCATTTAATTCTTCTAGGTCTGAGGAAACAGGCTATGAAGTAACACTCTGGAAGTATTCTAAGAGAGGATGCAAGTTCCTGTCTCCAAAGTAGTAATTAACAACAAGGAAAAATGTTCATAACAGGCTAACATCCCTCTATTTCAGACCAGCATTCATTCATTTAGATGGATGCAATCAACCAACTCAGTATGAGAGCAATGTTGCCTCAAAATGGACCAGGATTTCCTAATTTTGGTAGCTGATGGGGCACTTGTCTAAATAAAATTGAGCAGAAGCTGGAGACCTGGTCCTGGAGCATAGAAAGTTTCCTTTCACCACAAATATTCTCAGTATCTACTCCACTGGCTTCTGCATATTCAGTATATTCAAAGTAAAATCTAGAGGTACAAAAATTAACATCTCTTTCCCTCCCTTCCTCTCCCACACAAGAGCTTCTCTCATGATTATATACTTGTACTGCACAGAAGGTATGAATTGCTTTAATACGTAGAATGAGTCACGAACATAAAAAAATCAGCAGTGATGGTAGCCTCACTGCCTTTCTTCACTTCTTTAGTTCATTCATAACAGCCATTTTAAATTACATAAAACTCTGATTTATGCACAGGGGATTTTTATTGCTTTTGCAAGGTTCTTAGGGCCAACACATGTTAAAAATAGGTGTCTACAGTTAGGAGTCTAAGTTCACATTTAGGTATCTTAGTAAATGGTCTGAGATTTTCAAGAGTGTAGAGCACTACTGATATCAATAGGTATTCTGTACTTATGAACACATAACAGGGTTTTCTACAGTTTGTCAAATTAGGCCAATTAAATAAATTAGGTGTCTAAATAAATATTTAGGAGCTGGACTTTATGCTTCTATTTTTGAAAATGTCCTTCCTGAATCTCTTAAGTGATGGTCCTATAATGTGCAAATGGATCAAAGTTTGTCAAGGTCAACCAGAATTCAAGCCTCTTCAGCTAGCCCTGATGGACAACAGCACTCTAGTGAAGAGAAAAATTCTGCAACAGCAGAAAATGTACATGAAGAAGATTGGTAAGACTCACTCTCCCTGACTCAAGTTGCCCCAGTCTGTTCAGGTAATTTTCAATGCGTAACATCTATCTAAGAGAAGAATTCCATCATAAATTACACAATTCATAAGTGAAGGCGGAAGGATGAAGTTCACATTCTGTTTTTTCCACTATCTTATCTTTAAGGTTGTGCGGTACACTGCTAGGAAGAAGGTGCTGTTAATACAAGAAAGGTAAAAATAAAGCCAAGGTGATAGAGATTAATGTACCTTACAATGCTTCTGATTATCTGAGGACAGCCTGAAGCTTCACTGCACTTTTATTGGTGATCTATTAAAACTCTGAAAGTTATTATGTGACCTTTTGTCCCTGTCTCTACAGAGCTGTGTGGGACTGTGTCAAGTTCTAGAGGATCTGAAGAGTTAAAGCTGTGTGTAGCCACTGAGCTTGTGTCAGTTGCTTCTCTACAGAGAGCTGGCTTTCTCCTTACCAAGTGCTGATTTCTCCTTTCATAAGGAGGCAGAAATGCAACAGATGCCAGAGCAGAACCACTTGTAGCTCCGTATTAATGTGTTCTCTGAAGCTTATTTTAATTCGAAAATGTTTGCAAAGTAATCTGAAATCTTAAATTACAAAATAATGCTAAATATTATTCTAAGAGAGTTAAAATAAAACTTATGATGAGAGATGGTTCAATATTTTCTGACAGAACATTTTTCCATTGGAAAATGCTGATTCTATAAAATCAAGAGGTTTGGTGGAATGGTTGTAAAATATTTTGATGGAAAATTATTGAAATATTTCATTTTGATGTTTTACAAAGTATTCTGAGATTTCCACTTTTCATCCCAGTTCAGCCTGAAATGAAATTTTGAAATTCAGGAATTCCATTTTTGTCCCAGCTTTACTTAAGTGTTTTATAGAAATTGGAAAGCCTGTTTCTGTTCATCTATATCATGGTTCTGGAAATAAAGGAGTTCATAAAATGGAATGAAAATAAATAGTCATTTTGAATTACAATTAATATTCATTAAGATATCGGGCCAAATTTTCCATTAGCCTCAAATCAGCCTCTCGCTTTGGGCTTGCAAGTTTTTGTCTGAGACCATTTGTGCATGCAGCTACTATGTCTGTTTGCACAAAGAGCAAACGTCTTGTGCAAAATAAATCAGATTATTTCAGCACATGTTTTATAGGCAGAGGTTCTCCATGTCGAAAGAAAGGCAACATCAGAACATATTGTATGCCTGAACTAGGCACAGGACTCAAGTGATGTATTGGTTGTGCCGTTCCTCCTACACACATTTCTGGCCCCAAAAAACCCTAAAAGGAGCATTTTTTTCTCCTAATGTTAAGTGTCTCGGAAAAGTGTAGGCCATCGGTATCAAGATCATTATTATGATACTTGAGGTCTTGTTTCGTTTTTGTTTGTGGAGTGCTGCCAAGCACTAATTCACGCTTCTCCATTCACTCTCTTTCCTCCCCCCACTCCTGGTGCTCCCCTTCTCCCCCCTATTATTGTCTAGGCTGTTTAGCAGGAGAGGTCTAATAGGCCTCCTGGCCTATACATATTCTTCACTTTAATAGCGCTGCACATTTTAATTAACTGAATATTTCAGGCACCTGAAGATTACAGATTTTACTACTACCACCATCTGACTTCTATAATGTATGTAATATATACAATAAATCCTGCGTCCAAACAATTCTGCAAATAAATCTGTCCTACTCAGTGTAATCTATTCTTACAGCACTAATATATATACGTTGCATCTAAATAACTGGTGGCAACACACACACACACACTTACATCTCTTTCCTAGACTAGA
Source organism: Sternotherus odoratus (assembly GCA_032164245.1). Lineage (NCBI taxonomy): Eukaryota > Metazoa > Chordata > Testudines > Kinosternidae > Sternotherus > Sternotherus odoratus. Next base: position 3,154,202 of record JAVMKO010000018.1, read on the forward strand.
GTATTAGTTACAGTCTTCTTCATTTTCCTAATCCCACTTTATCTGTGGCTCTGAATTTAATCTAATACTGCCGCATCCACCCTCGGTAGGTAGAGAGGAATTACGGGGTGACTTGGGGGCACGGGTGGTTGGGTTAATTTTGTTTTTGGGTTGGTTTTTTTTACCTTTTAAGTTAATGTACAGTTTTGAAGTCCCAGAGGGCGTCGTCCCGAAATTTGTGATGTTTTGTCTGCGTTGGTGATTTAAGGTTTGTCAGAAAATGTCAGAAAGGCCATGAGGCCAAGGGCTTCCTGATGACTGAGGATTTTCTTTCACATGACCTTCCTGAAGTTGATTTTGGGCTCCAGACAGTGCTGCCTTCAGCTCTGACGGGGGCCGGCTGGCAGCAGATTCATGGGGATCTCTAGGGCATTCTGGCATTTTTAAACTAACTGGAGGCTGTAATACCTCCTAATCATCCAGAATATCATTTCACAAGTAATCATCTTGGAGGCAGTACATAAACTCCAGACTTTTATTTTATTTTGCAGCTAATTCCCTTATGACAGACAGCATACTTTCAGGTGTATTCAAACAATTAAAAACGCATCTTGATTTAAATGAACAAATGCAGAAGATGAGCAAGTGTTTTGGATTTCACAGATGGCGTTCTATTTGGTTCTTTTGACAGAGCCATCCATAAATGCACACATACAGGTGAATGTAGCATGAAGAAATGGTTAAATAGCAAACACATATTTCTGAATAATTTCATCGGTAAAAGTGCTGAGTTCCCTCACTATGCCACGTGGGTTCGTATTATTTAGGCAGCTGCCAGGTATTCATAAAATTGTTTGAGAGTCCTATAAATAAATGATTATTCTATTGAAAAGTGTTAGTCATTCCACTCCCCTTGAAAAAGCTTCAGTCAGCCAATGTGGGAGCAAAAACAATACCAGGTGATTTAATTGGCCAACCACACTGCATGACCTGATCTGAGCAAATAATCAATGCAAACCCTTTGTGAATAACCCAGAGGCTGAAAATGGTTTGATCAAACTATTCTGTGAATACTTACTAATAGTCAAAAAGGGCTGTAATGAATAGCTTGACCAGCTTTAGTTGTCATCATTTTTGCCTTAGTGAGATGTGCCTGCATCAATGCTGGCAAAGGACTGTTACACTGGCTGTAGTGTTGTTTTTTTAAACTAAGTAGCCAATAGAGATGAACTAAGACTGGAATAATTTATCAGTCCATTCCTCTCCTCAAACTTTCAGGGTAGAGATATAAGGGGGGACAGATTCATACCAATCTGGTTGTTTGATTTTGCAATATGGGCCATCTCTCTTTCACCCCACCACAAAAAATTAAGTACCAATTTCTGCTATTGAACTCAGGTTTCCTCAAAGTCAGAGCATTTATGTTTGAGGAAAGCTGAGGATTCAGGCAGGCAAGGTGACCTCCCATAGCTGTCAATCTCTGAAGTAAATACACATTTTTTTTAAACAGATATTGTAGTACAGTTTAGGCACCTTCCCCTGAGATACATTGTTCACTTAGACATGAAAATATAATAGTGGGCTATAAATTAGTGTGAATAGAATTCATTAGCTTCATTGCACTCTGGATTAATCTGGTGGCTATGCTGATTTAATGGAGACTCCGCTAGAAAAAAAATCAACTTAATTTACAAAAAAAGTCACATTTATAATGAAATAAGGAAGTCTTCACCCTGTCTATGCTTTGCATTAACTCACGAGCAGAGGCTGTGGTAATTTACCATCAATCACCCTTATCATCCACAGTATTGACAATATTGAAAATTGAAACTGTTGCAAAGGTGCCGAGTTCACATGTTCTTGCGTTGCATGGGGTTAGAGTTCACTTGAGCATACTGGAGATAGAGATATGGATAGAGAAATCTTAACAATGGTGGGTCTTCTTAACTTGACCTGGTTTATACATTGAACTACCAAAATAAAAAAGCCTCTTTACAGAAATATTTCCCTTTGACTCACCCCCCCACTTTTGCCCCTCTTCCGCCCCCCATTACAGCACTAATTAGACAACTGATTCAGAGAAATTAAATCTGCAGCATTAGTAGTGCAAAGTTATTTGACCAACACTTGGTTTTCTGACTTTTCTGTGGCTGCTTTACACCATTTTTACTTTACATGCTTCATTTCAGCAAAATCAAGGATGCAAACTTCTTAGTACTTAGTTTCCATGGAAACCTAAGCTGACCTCAACATTTTTGTTCTCAAGAGGGAACTGACTTTACTATATGTTCATTCACTGAATTAATGGACTCCTGGTTCTTTTATTAGCAGCCCTCTAACAATGGAAAGAGAGAAATGTTGTAAAAAAGACTCTCAGACAACTGTTCCCTCCTTTGTCCAGGGCTTATTGGAATGACGCAAGTCTATTCAAGAAAAGATTATAAAAATCAACTCAAAGCTGCCTCTGTTTGTGGCAGCTAAACATACTTCTATTTCATAAAGATATAACCTATAAAACGAGCAAATTAAAGTTCTTAAGAAAAGCACCTCTAAGGCAGAGATCATGTTGAAATGGGATTTTAGATATGACCAATGGATATTGCTATTCACGCCGATATAGTATTGCGAAACATCATCAAGGTCTGGTTTCAGGCACCTCACAGAATTGGCTTTGAACTATTGCTGGATTCGTGTTTTTTATGAATAGATAGAGATAAAAACACTAGCTAAATATAAACACAGAGATAGACAGTATCACAATTCAGAAATAATTACCTTTATTCTCTGGTCTGCACCCTCTCCATAACCACTGCAAGGACCTTTCTAACAGTTTCCACTTATCCTAAACGTATGCAGTTAGTGGCTCAATTAATGGAACTGTAAATTAAAACAAATGTCACTACAATTTGGGTTTTTTTTGACAGTTTCAGGGAATCCGTTCTTCACTTTCTCTCTCTGTGTGTGTGTTTGTGTGTAAATAAATAAATAAAAATGTGGTGATAGTGTGTTCCATGCAGTACAGTAGACTAATGTGAAATGCTGTGAATCCATGAACATTAAACAGTTCAAGTTAAAATCTTTAAGTCACTCTCTCGGTGAGTATCTAATATTATGATAGACCCTGCTTAGGCCTCAGGCTGTATGGCCTACCTCGTAATTGCTCCACAAAAGACAGTTAACAGTTCCCCTGCTCTTCTCTAACTACCTTCCTGACTGCTTATTGAAGTCTGATTTCTTACTCCTCTGGGTCATCATTCATCAGCCCTAGAGATCCCGCTGGGAGAGACTGACGAGACCTTTCCATATCCCTTGTTACCAGGGGCCATTTCTGATGGCCCAGGCTATAGAAAAAGTCTTCACAGCAACCCAGTGGGACAAGCTATGGTTATAATACCCAAATAATCATTTCACAAATTATCATAATTATCAATCAATCATCCAGTTTGAACAATGTGTTTCTGAAGTATCAGATGGTTTTTGTGACCTGTAGCATTTTGTACACAATAATAAACCTGAAGAGATTTATAGGTCTATCCTGGTTCACATTTGCAGCAATGAAACTAAGTTAATTTTTAATTTAAAAAGCCCACTACCAACAACTTTCCATTTATATAGCATGCTTTGTGCCATGGAACACTTTCTAGATGATCAAGGTTTCCAAAGCTAAGACAGTTTGAGTTTTTGCTAAACAATGTCCAAGACTATCAGTTACTTACTTTCGAAAAAAGGGTTACTTTTGGATTATATTTTCCTTCCATCTGTACTGTATTAACAGCTTCTTACATTTTGCAATATAAAATAGTGAGTCAGAAAAGTACAAAAGAAAAGGTGGATTTTTATTTATATATCCATATCTATATATAAAATACCAGATTTAATCTAACTCTTTTAAAGCTGATGGTATCTCCCTCTCTGTGTGTAGTACAGTCTTGTTAATGGACAAATTCAAGCTCTCCAGAAAGTCAAAGAATAAATTTAAAACCTTTGCCAAATGTCTGTCCTATTGGATTTTGATAAGATGGCTATTGAGCTTTAATAATGTCTTCTATCCATTTTCAGCTGGCCCTTAACATGTCTCTTTATTTGTCCCTAAAGCCTCTTCAGCTATGCCTTTTTATTACAAGTCTCTCAGCTTGCTCTCAAGGGAGACAGGGTCGACAAGAGTGATAGATAGATAACTCTATAGATTATCTCCCACAGATGTTTTCTCTCCAGTAGCCCCTTAGGCTATTCCCTCTAAGTAAACAGAGACTAAATAGAGAGTCTACTGAAGAGAGAAGTCCCTGAGGTCTCTTGTCACCACAGTTAGAAAAACAGTCCATGCAGATGAGGTTGGTTGGGAGCCCTATACCCAGAGCCTCTCTCAGCATGATTCTCAAATGTTCATCCAAAGTGACTTTTAGAGCAAAGTTAAATACAAGTAGAATCACCTATCAGAAATAAAAGCATCATGCAAGAGACATTGGCATCATTTCCTATCTGAACAGCGAGTATTATCTTTCATCTCCCTCTCAAAGTTAAATCAAAATGATAATGATATAAAGCTGATTTTTAGATGTATTATCTGCAGTGGGAAAGCTTGGAAAATGAAGATTAAAAGCACAGGAGCTGCCCTTTAAGAAAAATAAAATAGAGGGTAGCAGATTTAATCAGGGAAGATGTTCTTGAAAATGTGTACGGGAATCTGTGAAAATATCTATATCTATGCACATAAAAATGTGTGTGCACCTACCTGAGGGCATATAGGCCATGCACTAAAGAAATGTGAACTTTACCTGATTCTCTTCAAGCAAACGCTTCAACCTCCGGAAAAAATAATCCAAACCATGTATTGGCACAATGCAATCAAAGCTAACAATATGCAAATATACACAAATGTGTGGCAGTTCACTTTGGCTGGGATGCACATGCTTAGAAATTTGAATTATTCTGTCTACTATATGAATCTCTAGATTCCACAAAACTGGGCGGGAAACCTCATGGGAAAAGGTTATTTTATTAGATTTGTTGGACTTCCTGAAGCTAGTACCGCCACAAAAATTAGACTTCTAGTGTTGGTATGACACTTCTACTACTAGCAGCTACAGAACCCAGACATGTGGAGGTCATAACATAGTGTGAAAAAGTTATTTGAACATTAAAAAAAAACAGTCTGAGTTAATATCTATTTTACCCCAAGCAAAATGAAAGGCTTTATGTATTATACAATAAAGTAGTGTCCTCTAAGTAAAAGTACTTGAGCATTTTACTAAGAGTTTATTAATGGAAAAGGATGGCTAGAAAGTAAAACATTTCCACTGGTTGGTAATTTAACCAGGAAAAATGATGTTGAAGGTTTAAACTAAACAAATGTCACGTGTCTCCAACTATACTTCAATTCCGTCAGTCTTCCCTCTATGCTTTCCCTTTTTTCAAGTCTTCCCTCTCTTCCACTTCTTGCTCTCACTCCCTATATATGTTCCCTGCTATTATCCCCTACAGAATCTTTGATGCAACAGCCACCCAATGGTCTCATTTCCAAACAATGGTATCTCTGCTTGGTTCTGACTTCCCTTGTTTCCAGCCAGAACTGGCTCACCCACTACATTCACATCTGTCTTGGTGGCTGGATGGGGAGTGAGCCACATTCCTGTCCTCTAGCATGCCTCAAAAGGAAGAGGATTAAATGGAAATCAAACCCCAGAAAAGCATGTATCCCATTGGGTATGGCAAGTCAATGATTCAGCAAGTTTGGGAACTGAAATGTTCCTCCAGTGGCTTCTTGAGTGAAATGTAGATAAAGCAAAGATTACTCTTATAAAAAGTAGGTGTCACAGCTCTGTCCTGATGCTGCAAAAATCATACAGGATTATTCTTCATTCATTCCTCCGCCGCCCTCCTCCCCCTCCTCCCCCCTCCCCCCGGCTGAAAAACTGTCCGGCAATGGTCCTTTCACAAGTCATTAAGTTTAGACTTGAACTCTTTACCTTACTGCTTTGACCTTTTTTACCCCGGCTGTAAAACCCTACTGCCCATCCTTCAGTAAATTTATCACCTCATAAACTCCCACTAGTGCTTCTCTACAATGCATTTAGAAGAAGAAGTCACAGTGGCAGTCCCTCTGTCAAATATCATAATTTTCCAGTATTACATTTGGACTAAGAGAATTTTGAAGATGCGAAAGAGCTTTTGGGAAGGGAGAAATGTATGTTGTCATCTTTTGCTCCATAACAAAAATAGTACAACTGAACTGGATTTTATTTTTTTTTACATCTGAATAGGTCTGTTTCAAGTCTCCTCCTACTCTTCCTTTGTTTAAAGCTGCCTTCTTTGTAGGTTGAATGTGGGTTTCCGATATTGTAATTAAAGGCTACCAGATAGAAATAGCTGAGCAGTCCCTGGGCCATGGAGCATTTCCTTCCATCTTTGTGATAAGTGGGTTATGATAATAAGAACCTGCCACTTTGTGACCATGTCTGCCCAGACAAAAGGATCCCACTGAGGCACAGACGAACATGAAATGAGTTATGGTGATCAACAAGGTAAAAAGTTCAGCACTATTGGTATCGGTCCTCTTGCAAGGTCAATGGATGGTCAAAAGACATTTCCTAGAGGAAAGTGTAGCTTCCAAAATAAAAGCTGATTTTGCTCAACGGGGTGACAATAGAATGGTCCATACTGGACATAGATGTGTCTAAATATCTGTTCTCAAACTAACTCCGGAGCCTGACAAGTATTAGATTTCACTATGTTTGGCAGAACTTCCCAAGTGTTTTCTTTTAACTTTCAGAGCTAAGAAATGGTATTTAAGATGGCCTAAATGGGTGAATAAAATGACAGTTGTTGCAGTTTTACAACTTAAAATATTTGACACTCTTGAATCTCATGTGTGTCTATTTCTAATAAGACAATAACATGTGAAAGGAATTAAAGCCAACTCATGACTCAAACAAGGATAAGCTACACCTCTGATTGGCATCTAGGTAGGCTATAATCAAATGCGATTTGCTATGCTTTATCGTATAATACTGTTAACCAAAGATACCAGTGGAAAGAATGTTATTTTTATGTTATTTAAAATAATCCTGACATAAATACTAGCCAGGCTACTGACACTTGAACTTTATGGGGTTGTCTAACAGTTCCAATATAGATATTTATAGAAATTATAATACAGTTAAAAACACTTGAAAGCAGATTTTCTCTGGAAATATAGTTTAAGATATCACAAACTGAGGAAAAGCTTGGTAATACATAAGACTAGTTAAATTCTGTTCTTTTATTCATGCATACCAGATTCCTTTGATTTCAAATAAACATCATATGGTGAACTGACTTCTCCTTAGAAGTAAGGACAAACATCATTTTGCTGGAAAATGGGGTTTCCAGGTTTGAACAGCTATTGCCTAGGCTATAACTGTAACAAGGATTCCTTTTACATAAGTACTGGATCCACAAATCACACATAAAAATATCCCCAAATAAAACTAGGGATACAATCCTGCGCTCATAGAAATAGAAAACAAGCTCTGAAAGCCATTTTCATGTATTTTGATACATACATTTATTACACATTCATATGCAAATGAAAATGGAAAACTGTCAAGATACTTACAAAGCCAAGTAATCAACACAACTTGGATAAGATTAAATCTTTTCCTACCTTTTTTATACAGCCCTCTTGGGATGCCACCTCAGGATCAGTCAGTTCTGGCTGTAAAATAATAAAAACAAAAATAAGTCAATTTGCAATGAAAAAAAAGAATGGTATTAGGTATAAAGGCTGGGGTCCCCAAATGCAGCAAACCTGTGTAGACATTTTCAAAGTTACACCAGTACTACTACTACGAAAATACACTGCACTGGGCCTAAGCAGTCACTTTATTCTGGGATATTTCTCATAGAATTAAATTAGTCTAAAATTGGTAAGTGGTTAAGAATGCTGCTTCAGGCCCCAATTCAGCAAAGCACTTAAGCACATGTTCAAATCCCAGTGATGTCAATAACTAAGATGGGTAATATTTGCATAAATTCCACTTCTTGGGGGCATATTTGGCAAGGGCCAAGGGTTTAGTGGTTTCTAGCTAGCCGTGAAGTTCTCAATCTTGTTTTTAAATAATATGTAACATTTCATATAAACAATGACATTAAAATATATAATAATAAATATAACAAGACAAAGATTAAAATGTGACATAATAAAAGGTGGAATGCCATAAATACTGTTTTGTTCCTATATTTTTATCCAGGACAATAGTTTATTTCATTGTAAGACTTTTTCAAAATAGTCTGGCCTCTTAAATGGATGGCTTAATAAGAAAGACAGGTTCACCAATGGGATGTCGCAGTTCAGAGCATTCCACTCAAGCAACAGCGTACATTTATAAAACACTTTCCATACCAAAGGATCTCAAAATACTTTCTGTACTTGGAGGTATACCAGCCCTACTGATATTATTAATTAATTATTATTATTATAGAGCAGACAAACATTTTGCAAGTTTTTCCTTACAAAAATATCTCATTGAAGCATTGAAAATTTTCAATTGGTCTAGCTGATATTTCTTTTGATTTGATACATACACATATGAAAAAAGTCACAGAAAACACGCAGCCTAGAGTACGGACACAGAGAAGATGGAATGCAAGTGGAAAATCCAGAGGTGGTGATGCAGTTATTTCTGGAGTAGATGCCAGGTAACCACCATGCTGCATAGCAGCACAATTCTGTCTAAAAATTCAATTAGATGTAAAGAAATAATGTCTTGGAAAATAATTAAGCTAAATCTGCAGAAGATCCTAATAATTATGCTAGAAAAATCCTCACACACTTAAAATGTTAACATTGGAGAGAGAAGAAATAAGTCACAGTAGTCTCAATGTAGTGGGGGTTCTAACACACCCACTGCCTTGAAGTAGTAATACCAAATACATGGTTTCCATCATCAGTACCCCACTATAAAAATTATTCCAGCCCTTCAGCACTGTAGAGAATTATTAGACTGGCATGCACACCATTAACAACGGCTTCCTTTGGCTCAGCAGCATGAGCCTGGTGATGGGTATGGTATGGGTTAGGAGGAATGAGTTGTTGAGGAGCTCTTTCAGGTAATATCCACCAGCATGGTTTTCCAATCCACTTGTGTTTGTTAAAGGCCATAAATCCATTTTTTTAAACAGTCGATGTGGTCCTAGCTCCAGAGAATTGGCCAGATTCTGGTTTAAATTATTCAGATTCTGCCTATTTAAATTCTTCCTGCACTTGCTCACGGTATCCTCCATGTTCTCCCCCAGGCAGTTGTGTAGTGCTGCTGTGTGTGTTGAGAGAACTGCCCCATGATTCGGCCTCACAGTGACTGCACTTGGGTGATGGTTAGATATAGGCAAGCAGGAAGATGGGGCAGGTTAAGTACTTATGTTGAATAAAATGCTGTGAAGATCCATTAGGACAGGCATGCTAAAGGCTTGAGCCAGTATTCTTGCTCCAATTCAACATAGCATTTAAGAAATTTCATTGATTTTGATTGGACTACTGACATATTTAAAGAAGAGCATCTGCTTAAGTGCTTTTATGGGGCTGGAGAGCTCAGCACCTTGCAGGATTATACCCGAAGTGCAATGTCACAGTGCATTCTGCCTGTCAACCAGAGCAGCAAGGAAGTACAAAAATCTGAGATGGAAATTAAGGTTATCAAAATTAAAATGAGAAATGTTACACGTTTTAAAGAAAAAATTCCATTTAAAAGATAACAAAATGGACCCTCCGTTGGTGTAAATTCACTTGGCTCTGACAGCTAATTTACATCACTTATTATTATTCATGTATTTCAATTTACACCAGGTGAGGACCTGACCTGAAGTTCGTGGGCCTCTGTGACTCAGGGCAGGTGAGATTGACCCATTTACTGAACTCAAAAATGTTGGCATACGTTTCTGAGCTCAGCTGTAATAACAACATGTCATATTTTAAATATTAAGAATTCTAACTCATTCTATATTTTACACAGCTTTTAATAGATACTGAAATTGTGGTTTGGAAAATAGCTAAAAGCAAACAAGAGCGAAAGGTGAACACTAGAGCAATATAAAAAAAATGTGCAGAGAAATCAGCCGCCCAATATGCTGAAAGTTAAATAGTTTAACATGCAGTGTTATAAGTCAGTTCCACAGAGCTATTTTGGAACAACCTGATCTTCGAAGGTGCCCTGCCCTCACTGCTCCCACTAACTTCACTGGGAAGTAGTGGTCCTCAGTGCCCTTTGAGAACGAGGCCACTAAACTCTCTATACTCCAGTGTGGTGCATGACAGTTTAAATAACCTATCGTATGAGCCTTAATTTGTTTGTGAAACATGGACACGCTCAGATGAAAGTTGCTCAACAATAAATCCTAGCTATTATACGCAAAGTATCATAAACTATTAGTGGTTGTAAATGTTGGAGCAATGTTCTTGACCCATTCAGGGGACATATTGCACTGGTTTTACTTGGCCGTAAATGCACAGAAAAAAGTGAGAAGTAAGTGCAAGTTGGGATGTGCTCTAGTGCTCTCTAACTGGGTTGCTGTTCTTGAGAGTGTCCTCCGCCCCATGGACTTGATGCTTCTGCAGTGGCCCTGCCTTTGTTTCTCCTCCTTAGGGCGTCTTTGAAAATGCCCACAATCTTGTTGTGCTAGTCCAGTGACTTGGTCCTCTGGCTAAAGTTTTGGATACGTCAGTCTGCCTTATACTGCTGATAGACTAAACTGCAAAATGTGGATCCTAATCTGAATTTTTCCAAAGTTCTTATTGTTGGATCTGGGGTTTTGATTTTCCTGGTCATAGAGCAATCAATCAGCTACTGAATCAAGATCCAGACCTGAACCTCCTCCAAATTCAAGAATGGGAAACAAAGTTTTAGCATCTGAGATTTGGTTGGGTCCAGTCTCTAGCTAATACTTTCTTCTCTTCTACATGCATTATGAGAAGAGATTAGAGTCCTTTAGTGAGAATTAACTAAAGTGGAAGGATAGTCTTGTTGTTGAGTCAACAGACAGGACTCAAGAACTCTGAGATCACTTTCCAGATCTGCCACAGACTTCCTCTGTGTCTTGGACAAATCCCTTAATCTCTAACCACCTAATTTCCCCAGTTGTACTGTGGCAATAAGAATAATTTGTGTGTTTAAAGAGTGTAGGATCTTAGGGGCAGGGTTGGCCATTTACTCTGGGTCTGTCTGCACAGCAATTAAACACCTGCTGCTTGGCCAGCGTCAGCTGAATTGGACTCACAGAGCTCAGGCTGCAAAATTATGGCACAGATGTTCGGGCTTGGGCTAGATCCCAAGTTCTGGGCCCCATGAGGTGGGAGGGTCACAGAGTCCAGGCTCCACTCTGAGTCCGAACATCTACCTGGCAATTTTACAGCCCCACAACCCAAATCAGCTGGCATGGGCCAGACACAGGTGTTTAATTGCTGAGTGGATGTACCCTACCTGTTTGTAGGGAAAAGGGCCCCTGATCTTAATTGGGGGTGTCTAAGTACTACTGTAAAACAGATAAACACAATCCATCATAATCATACAAATAATAAGAAAAGTACCATCATAAAGGATGTCTGTTAGCACCAAAAAAATTGAGAATCCACCCATTGGGTAATTCTAGCTCAGGCCGGACTTCATCTTATATGAATGCCATAATACTAAATGCAGTGCTTGACACGCACACAGGGCTGTAATTCTGCAGTTAACACAGATGTTCATAAATGTACTCAAAATGTACACCATATGCTTTTTCTATCCACTGCTATGTTGGTTTTAGCCAAAAGAAAGACAACGTGTCAGCAGCAGCCATGTCAGAGAAATTTTTGTTGCAGGAAATCTTTTGGAGGTATCCCTCCTCCAATTGCTGAAGAACTTCACTGGATTTCATTTCCTGGATTTAGGGAATTAATGGCAGCAGAATCGCAACTTTGGTTACATTAGTTAGGGATGTGCTATAATTTTTGCAAAGCCTTCCAAATGTATACTAAACATGTCAAGTAACGCCATGTGATTCTTTTTGAAAAACAGTTTACAAGCTGGCATTCTCCAGCTGCAGTTAACCCTAATTTGATTACATTACTGAGACAGATCACAATGAGCTTATGTAAATAGTAATGTTATCCATTCATTCCCTGAGCTGAGATAAACTGTCATTTAAAACAAAAATCTGAAGTGGGCATGGTGTGACATATTCAGCAAATTCTAGGGTGAAGAAGCTATATAATGGGCCAAACCCTGCTCGTAATATCAAAACAAATCCTCATTCTTATGTATTTCCTACAGATTTACAACCATGTAATATAGTGTAGAATTTGTCAAATGTTTCCATCAAATGAAGAGCTCAAAACTGTCCTGTACACTTTTTCTAAATGCTTTCTTCTTTATCATCATCTTCAACTGTTTACTAAGTAAGGTCCTGATAGAGAAAAAGCATTGCTTTTCACGAAGGTGCTTAAACATGGGCTTACATCACACTGAGGTTAAGGGGACTCAGAATTTGACCCTGAATCTTCAATAGTCATTCACATTACTGGCAAAACCACCATGTCTCATTCCCATCTCTACAGTTCGCTAAAAGCACCCACTGCTGTCCACCTTTCTTTATTTTCTTTCTTTATTAAAATGTTCAAATAGTTGGCCAATTTTCAGATACAGAAATGAAACCAAAAAATTCATCTGTTCCAAAATCCAGTAGTTTGGCACTTGTATAACAAAAGAAAAATCTTCCCTTTTGTAGATTTTTAGTACAGTTTGACATTATGCGTAAAGCCCTTTTATGTTAAATTTATTAGACAGCCAAGATATTAATGTTAAAAAAACACTTACTGTAGCTCTGTAGTAACTGTCCTTATGTTTATAACATACTTTATATATGTGCACTAACGGTGTATGAATGTCATTCTATGCATTGGACTTCATTCATCACCCTATAAAGTAAGTGAACAATGGTGCACTTTCTTCCTTCCGTTACAATCTATTGTGTTTTTAGATAATATGTAAATATACTCTCTCTAAAACACAGACACACAATTTAAAAAAGTTATAGAACCCTATACAAAGACCACTGAAGTTAATATGCGCACTTCCAACACTTTTGGATCCTTCTATACTGTAATGATTTTAAAAAGCATCAAAATCACGTTGAAACTGCAGGGACAATCTACTTTAAATACAGCTTTAGATATTTTTTTTGTTTATTCTGCCCATTTTCTCTGCATTTAAGAAATAATTGATCAGAAGCCCAAATTGGAACACATTTTAACCCTCAGATCTTAACTTTGGATTCAGATCCAAATGTGTAGCTGATCTTTGCAAGCTGCAGAGTGATTTTTAACCAAGCTTTTTAAAAGATTAAAAGTGAGGTTAAATTACGTAAACCTTAGAACATCCTGGTGAGGAAGGAACATCCCTTTTACAGACTGACAAACCAAGGCACAGAGTTCAGTTTAGCTGCCCAAGGTGAAAGGGTGAGTCAGCGGCAGAGCTAGGTACTGAAACTAGGAGCTCTCACTCACAATCTTCTGCCCTAACCAACTGAACCTACTGCCGCCTTATTTAATAAAGTGAAATAATTAATAGTTTGATTTCAAAAGTTACCAAAGTCCAAAATTACAGCTAGAAATACCCTTAAATTCACTTTGCTGAGCCTAGCAATTACAGGGGTCCCCAAACAGTGCACAATGAGCCGCAATACCTAGGCACAATGGGGCAAATTCAGGTCCTTGTCATTTGAATATGGACAGGGAAGGAGTTGGTTTAATATTAACCCTAATCCAGACGCTTTCTGTGTAAACATTATCTCCCATAACGTGCGTGTCTGTTTTCACCTTGCTGTGCAAAGCTGCACTCTTCACCTGAGCCTCCTGACGTTCCTCAAACACTGCCGTGATTAATGGTCATTTTTGTCTCACCATTCTTCACTTAGAAATACACCATCATGCAGATACAAAGACCTCGCCTAGGAGTTCCTTTAAATTGAGGTCACTCTGAGACCTCCCAGGTAGAGTTATAGGAAAGGCCATAAATGATATCAAATGATAATAGGGAGAAGTGAATTGATTAAAAAAACCCACAACTTTGTAAAGCTAACTTTGTGTACAAGAATTATTTTATTGGTACACTTTGGAGGGAAGGGGGTTGAGGATTCCCTCCTGAGCAGAAAATTGTGCTCATTTTATGAAACAAAATAGATATCAAAGTTAAATCTGACCTTTAATCCCCAGGGAACATCTTTTCATCAGTTTTTTTTTCTTTGTTTGTTTTTGCTTTGACTGCTTTTGATTGTCTCGTGAGCTGCTGGTTTCAGCTCACATTTTCTATGGCTGAGTGTATTATTCTACTGATCACTGCATGGACTTGTGAAGTTAAAGTTTCTCCCAACCCTCTCTGCACCTCCTTCAGAGCCTGGAGAAGAACAGGGACAAGCTTGTGCCTGGCAATGACAATAAGCAGGATGCTATGGCTTGTGTCCTGAGACACCAGAGCAGCCCTTTAAAACTCACTTCTAGGACTTCAAACATCTCTATTGTACATGTCAGCATGGCAATGTTACTTCCCAACAAAGGATTGGTGTTGCAAGGTACACTGAGTCCCATAGAAATGAGGCTCACACACAGTGGCTAGATGAATAAAAGTGATGAGTTTATTGAAGGCAGTGCATAACCACACCAGGGGCCCCATTCACGGTGCTGCCACTGAACATGGGGGACCTGACACACCGGAGCAGTGTTCAGGATGAAGCCCATCATACAAGAGGGCTCAAACATATAAATACACTTGCACATTTACATCTCATACATAACTCATGAATAGCTAATGACATGTTTTGCAATCCTGCCTCAGTTTACCTGTCTGGTTTCACACAAGTTTCACACAGACTAGATAACAGCTCCCAGGTGGCGCTGAGAACTCCTTCTCACGAGATAACACTGAGAGCCAAGGCCGTTCTCTAGGCTGATAACCCTGGCCACATTGCGTTCCCATGGAGACACGATGGAAGCGAATTGCATGGCCCTAGCCCCGACTCGTTACAATTTCTTCCGCACCCGACAATTGGGAAGACGGGCATCATAACAAGGTCTTTTGATTTTATTTTAATAGTTCTTTCCAGTGTTCATCAAAAAGAAAAAGTGCTTGCGATTCGTAGTGTTTTCTAGCAAATGACAGATGAAAAGCCATAATGTTCTACATGAAATGGGTTTGTGAAACACTGCTGAATTGAGGAACTTTTCAATATCCTGTTCTGGTTATTTAAAATTGATGTATCTGAGGAAATGGAAGAAAGATCTTCTTGATACTTATTTGAGAGTGGGGATGGGAGGGCAGCATTTGCTTTCCTGATGGGGGGGATGACTGGGAATGAACAGCATGGATTCGTTATGCTGCCCAGGGAAGGCTCTAAGTAACCCAAATGCTACATGGGACGCTTGAGTTAGAATTTGTGTCTATAGATAGACTTGTCTGGTTTCATTCAGAATAATAATGTGTTGAAGTTGAAGCCAAATCCACTCTTTGCCAATCTCAGGCATAAAAGCATTATGTTTCTCTCAAACAGTTTAGATGACATTGGTTTGAATTGGGACATCTAATTTCTGCCAGCATATGGGAGGGGGGAGAGAATAATTAACCCCCAATACTTATAGTCTCTGTAACTATTAGGTTATATAATAATCAAATTATGTAACATTAAAATATGCAGCATTGTGATGCTTTTGATTAAAGTTTGGGAAGGAAGTTCTATGGCCTGCTTATACAGGAGGTCAGACTAGATGACCACAATGGTCCCTTCTAGCCTTGGAATCTATGAATCTGTGGCATAATAGATCAGGGGCCCTGGATGTCCAAGCTGCTTATCACGCTAAAGGATAAATTCTGCCTTCAAATAAGCATGTGCATATCTCATTGCCATTGGAAAGGAGAGCTTGCAAAGTCTGAGAGTTGTTACCGTTTAGCCGGAATTTAAGGACCAATGGAAACTGAGATGGTGGTCTCAATCCAATTCTAGCTAAACAGGTTTCCACATCAGTAAAACCAGTATTACACAGTGTGGCACCAAGGACTGAACAGGCCATGGAGAATGACCTCACTGCTAAAGGCAGGTCAAGCACATTTTTAGAACCCTGTATGGCTACTTGCCCAGGCTGTATCTCTTCTAGCAACCTTCAGGAGAGCTAATTGCACTGTTATAAAGATGAGCTATTAGAGGATATTCATATACTAGTAATAAATAACACCAGATACCACCCAAAACAAAAGTCCGTGCATTCAGATAGGAGTGGGAAAATGTCAAGGTCAAATGGTGGGGAAAACAATGAACGAAACACTAAGAATAAGTTAATGAACAAGATTGCAAGAGAGAAAATAAACATGCAAATTACATGCATGGTATCTGAACTCCTGCATTTCATTTTAAAGACATAACTCCTCCATGACATTGTGATCAAATTCTAATGCAAATACCAGGAAGTAAAACACAATCTAATGGAGAGCATTTGTAATAACTTCAATAAGCTGAGGACTTGAGACTTTCAGCCAAGACAAATAAGAGAGGGTACTGATTAGTAAATGTCACCATTTCTCTTGCCAAGCACTCAGAGGCTGGTGATAGGAGGGTATTAAATATAATCTCACGGTCTTTAGGGGCTGTTTGATTTTATATTGCATTCTTATCAGGTTCTTAAAGTCCAGTGTTAATGAGCATGAAAAACACTCTTGGAAGTTTGGCAGTTTTGTTAAAAGAAAAGGTATTTCATTCATTGTATGTATTCTTTGGATACAAACAAAAGTTTGCCTTTCATAGGTACTTGCGGCATAAATTCTTGTCTATTCCTCCATTTTCAGTAGCCCAACATCATTTTTAAGAGCCACTTATTTAAACTATTTTAATAAAAATAGGCTTAATCAACCACACCCATTTCCTGCTACAATGACCGCACTCCGTAGGGACTCTGGAGCTAGGATGAAATTCGTGCATGGCAGGCCCACACCTATGGAAGACCCAAAATATAAAATGACATAGAGCTTCATTGTTTCCAGAATGAAACATAAGCCCCATCACATGACGTGAGCTGTCACATAGCAACATGCCCAAGATGGCAAATGATTAAAACAGAAAAAGAACAAAAAGATCTTTTACTATACAGCAGGGCTAGTCAATTATTTTTTTTGTCAAGATCCAAATTTTTGGTTAAGGTATAGTCAAGGTTCAGACTCCCAATGAAAAAAAAATATGAAAATTATATGTAAAAAAATTATTTCGCCATCTGGATTTGGCCTGTGCTCTGCCTATTGACAGGCACTGCGGTGCCTCCTACTGGCCGTCCTGGGAATTAGTTCTCGGCCCTTCCAGTCCACCTTCAGCTAGTGGTGTCACATCTGCCCTCACTGCTGTCTCCACTCTTTGCTCCCCAGACCCCAGTTCCTCTCCTGGGCACGGTCCTCTGGCTGTGCCCCCATTCCGATATCTCCTCACTTCCGGGGAACCTGTGACTCTTTTCCCCAACATTTGCCTCAGTGGTCAACTGCAGTCCAAGGTCCAGCCCCTCTCCTCAGGGGCAAACTTCAGTCTGGATTCCAGCCACTCTCCTCATTTGCAAGTGGGTTGCCACCTGCTACTCTGGGTCCTGACCCAGGGATCCTATAGCTGGTAGCCACCTACTGCCCTCCTCCAACCTGCTGCCTGTTTCCCTGGGCTACTCCCCCCGTAGCCCTACCACCCTCTCAGTCCTTGTAGCGAGGCCCCAGCCTGGCAATGGTCAGCCAGCAGCTCACCCTCACACTCTGCTGCCCCTGCCCAGTGTTGCTCTGCTGAGCAGCCCTTTATAATGACCTTGGCCAGCCCTGATTGGCTGCTCCAGCAAGCCGTCCCCCTATTGGTAGTCTCAATAAGCCCTTTCCTGATTAGTGGGTTCTGCACAGCCTCCCTGGTGCCTTCTTCTCCCTGTGTGGAGCAGCTGCCCCCCTGCACCCTGCTTTATCATTTCTGAGTGTATCATGAGTCAAAAGGGAGAACATTGACTAGATTGACTATGTTTTGAGAAATCTAGAAATCTAGTAGTACTCAGTATATGACAATGAAGGCCACATTTTAAGTACTTAGCTAGAGAGAGATGGCTTGATCAAAGAACACTGAGGTCAGCTGAAAGCTTCTCATTGACTTAGGTGGGTTTTGGATCAGGCCTACAATCTTAAGGGCCAAATTCTGCCACCTTCACTCACAGCGAGTAGTCCTTTGCTATGCAAATAGTTGTATTGATTAGAACAAGTCTATTCACGGTATTATTCAATGTAAGGGTGACAATCAGGCCTTCAGCTCCCGCGCCCCCAGTGACAATTGACAATTATACCATGTAGGAAACATTAAATACATTTATTTTTAGCGGGTGTGGTAGGCGTCACATACGTGATTTGGTATAATTGAACTCTGTGCACTATGGTTCTGTATGCTTTGAACTACAGCATTTCCATCCCTCAAACCAATGCCTTATTATCACTGTTAATTACTTAAGGAACACATTTCTTTCATTTTACTTTTTTTCCCATCAGTCTTGCTGAAATTCAGCCAGACAGCAACCCTTGAATGTTATGAAAAGGTCACTCTTAAAATTCCAAGAAAACATTTGAAAATAAGGTTTATGGGCGAGTAGCCACATAATTGGCTTGCCAGCTAAGCGATCACCCAGATAAACATAATGATATATGCAGGAGAGAACTGCACTAAAATAAACCCACTAAAGTGTGGTTACTTTACTAAATTGGAGACGTTTGGACAGAAAGGAGGAATGTGACAGAAGTATCTTCTGAACGAGACGTGGAAAGGAAATTTTCCCCAAAAAAGAAGTGAGAGTTTAATGAGAAGCCAGGCATGGCTCTGACTCAGTTTGAGATTCTGTTTTCTTGATCAGATCTTGTATTAATCCTAGTCTAATCTTAGTTAAAGTCACCTTTAGAGATGACCCTTAGTAAAAGTTCAGAATCAGAGTCTGAGTGCTGCCAAAGTGTGAGGGCTTTTGAATCTCCTGTTGTACAAGCAGACGGCTAGGCCAAAATTCAGCTCTGGACCTAGTTCTGGAATGTTTCTAGGAGTTCAAGGAGGTTCTGACCCAGGTTGACAGTTCAGTCCCCTGTTGGATTTTATTTAGGAATGAACAAACCAGTGCTCATGATGACAAATAACAATGAAAACCTTTGTCCCAAACTCAGACTGAACCCAAAATATGTCTGAGGTTTAAAAATAATTCAGGATCTCTAATCCCATTCTTTTCAGCTTTCATGGCTTCCTCTGAACTCGTTGCTTACGGCTGGGTCTGGTTGAAGAAGCACCTCCTCCCCCATGGCTTTTATGAAAAAGTCCTTCTGCATGTCCCCCATGGCTTTTATGAAAAAGTCCTTCTGGGGGGGGAGGGATAGCTCAGTGGTTTGAGCATTGGCCTGCTAAACCCAGGGTTGTGAGTTCAATCCTTGAGGGGTCCATTTAGGGATCTGGGGCAAAAAATCTGTCAGGGGACAGTACTCAATCCTGCTAGTGTAGGCAGGGGACTGGACTCGATGACCTTCAAGGTCTTTCCAGTTCTAGGAGATTGGCATATCTCCATTTATTTATTTATTTATGTAATAGAATATTGTATCCCTGTTATAGAATTTCATATAGAAAGGACCTCATTCTGCATTAAATTGTATAGGGTTTTAGAGTAATTTCTATTGCTGTCACCTCTATTAAATTGTATGGGTAAAATCCTCATCAAAACTCCCTCGGACTTCATTGGAACCGGGATTTCATCCTATCAGTCTTTTTCATTAAGGAAAGGCCATTTTTATTAATATTTCCTGTCTGACCAGATATAGTAAGTACATGAAATCTCAGAGTGTTTTCCACATTTCCAGAACAATTATGAAGACTGTGGAGGTTTGTGTAGTTTGGATTGCACATTGGCCTATGGCTAAATCACTGTTAATAAACTTGATTATAGTTTGGATCACGTAACTAGTAATCCCTGCTTCTAACTACACTAGGAATACCAGAGAAAGATTTTATGTAGTATTTTGGCACTTTAGTAAAGACCAAGAAGAGAAGAGTTACACACGTACATACACAAACAAAAGGAAAGGTCTAAATTTAACTCAAATTAACTTTTTCTGAGATTTTCTTTCAGATCATCTCTTCGTATATGTTCATTTTCTAAAAGATAAAGTAAAATTCAGTAGAAATATTGATTAAAAAAATTAAAAAATAAAAAACCGCAATAGACCCAGAGAAGTCTTTTGACTAGAAGCAGAAAACTAGGAGAAGAACTTCTGTTTTTTATCCCCTGCTCTGAGAAAGGCACATTATTGATTGGTTAGACCAGGAATCAGGATTCCTGCGTTTGTTTCCAACTCTTCACTGATTCAATTTATTCATTTGCAAAATAGGGATAACACTTTCAATACTAACATTACAAGCTGATTTTCAGGCTTAATGAGCCAATGACTGTAAAGAAAGCGAGGAATACTTGCACCTTAGAGACTAATTCGTTTATTTCAGCATAAGCTTTCGAACTAGTTAGTCTCTAAGGTGCAAGTATTCCTCGCTTTCTTTATGATACAGACTAACACGGCGGCTATTCTTGAATGACTGTAAAGTGATTTGAAATCCTCTGATGAAAGGTGCTTCAGAACTACAAAATATTATTAAATTTCCATTCAAAGTTTGATATTATTTGAACAAAAATTGTCTTGAAAAGTTAAAACACGTTGTTCTGGATATCAGAGATAAAGCTTTGCAATCAGGAGTAAATGAATTAGATGGTTGGCTTTGGTCATGTATGTTCCATCCATCTTTTGTTCACAACCCTTTTTAGTTATAGAAATGACCTTGATATTGACAGAATAATATAAATGAATTTCTTCCTCACTTTGTGTATTGATAACCTGCTTGTTAAGATGATCAGTAATAATCATAAGTAAATAAGGAGAGATCATACATCTTCTGGTAATGTCAGCAGTGACATACACTTGCTCTGAAGTATTAAGACCTCTGAGCTTAGGTTGAAGAGATCATACTTCATACTAAATTGCAGCCTTCTTATCCAGGATATATATGGCTTATATATCTACCTAGGAAGATGAAGTGTTGTAGCCATGTTGGTTCTGGGGTATTAGAGAGACAAGATGAGTGAGGTAATATCTTTTATTGGGCCAATTTCTGCTGCCGAGAGAGACAAGCTTTTGAGCTTACACAGAGCTGAATCTTGAAAGCTTGTCTCTCCCACCAACAGAAGTTGGTCCAATAAAAGATATTACCTCACCCATCTCATCTCTTTAGGGAGATTAACTCATTCTCTAATATCTCATCTGACCTACTCCCCCAAAGTACCTTCAAAATATCCACCTCTACCAAGAAGAGAAGTATTAAAATGGCTTTGGGATCTAAATCTACTAATCCCCACAATAATGTGATATAAAGTGATTGGGTGTGTGTGTGTCTGTGTATGTATCAGAAATTGCTAGTTAAATTGTTTGCCTGATCGCTCAGTAGCATGGAAGGTGCTCCTGATTCCCTCTGATCTAACCTCTAAACTGTGCTTCCTAGGCTTCAGTTGTAAGGTGCACAAGTTCAAGCAAACAAATATCCCCAAGCACAGGCATCTCCTTTGGAGGAATGCATTCATCACCCACACCGGGCCATGGTTTTCCAGGTCCTTTGCGGAATAAATCCTCTAAAAGCAGTGCACTACCCAACAGATGTTTTGAATGATGTGCTGTCATTCTCAGAATGTCAAAACATGGTGTGCACATGAGTAGACTCATTATACATGAGAGAGATGGGGCTGGAGGGAGGTATCTTTTTATATTGAATACTTTTGCACCAAGGCAGTTACTGACATCATCATTTTATTTGTCCTTGGTAAGAATAATTGAATACAGGTTAATAACTCATCAGTAGCACGTAAAATCAAGAAATCGGGTGATCTCTCCCCCCCCCCAAAAAAAAAAAACTTCATCAGCAGATTAACCAGCAAATACTTTGATTTCAGACCGGGATATCAATGGCAAGCAACAACAGTTCAGTTCCATACAATCAGCAGCACAATGAGTTCACCAGCGAGGTCAAAAAGTCACTCTTCATGTGACAAAGCCTTGTCAAATAGGAAGGCATCAATTAAGAATGAAACCTTTGAGGCTAACAATACCATTTAATCCTCCCATCACAACACCTACCCTAGTTACCAGTTGTAAACTAATAAAACTAGGAGAACATGTATCCATTAGCAGAGTTTCTTCTCATGGCCTCAAGCAAGGGAGAAGAGCCAATAGTCTAATTTGTGCTTGCTTTGGCTTCTGCCATCTCCCTTCCTGAATGATGTAACCTCTATACTTATGTAAATGTAATGATTATATAGTCAGACTCCAAGAATCTGAGTGAGAAAGGATGAGATTTGAGCTTACTTCATTATTCTGCTTGCAGCCTGAACTAAAAAAAAAAAGTTTGAACTATTTTACCATGCTCAAAGGGTATGTTTATAATGCAGTAAATTGTTCTTATGTTAGGATAGCATGCTTATGTCTTTCACATGGTCGCTAAGAAGCCAAGTCTTCTCTCGCTGCACCAATAATACAAACTTTGTCAAGCTCACTAACAGTCTTCTAGATGTTTCAAAGTTAGCATGTAAACACATGTACAAATAAAAATAAATTCGTCAGTGACTGTAAGTAGTATGTCCCAAAAATCCAGTTCAATAAATTTTATCTATATCTATTACTGATTTTATCTATATCAAAAATAATGATCGACCTTCCATGTAAATGTAGCAATGCAAAACAACCTTTCCTAAATAAATACCATAGCCGAGATGTGCTTAAATGTAGATTTTTGATCATTAATAACCCTTAAAGGAAAAGAAAGCAAATATGCAATGTTCATTGTTCCCAAAAATCTAAATTGGGAGATGCACCAATTTAGCAGCTTAGTTTACCTGCACGCACAATGAAAAGACTGGATACAAGCAAGCAGAGCAGCCTTTCTAATAGCTGGCACTGTCTGGGGGAGTTTTGGCTGTCTGTGAATCTGTCCCAACCTGGTACCCTGACAGAAAGATGGGATTTGTCAGTTTGATATTCATCAGCTCTGTGGCGCAACTGCCACTTTAACATGACAAAGTTGTAGTCAGTCCATGTGATGCAGTAAGAAAAATACCTCCTATTAATACATGAGAAGAACTGGGAAAGAAATGTAAGGTTGGTCCCTGAGAAGAGCAGATGCTCAAAGCCTCAGCTGGAGCCCTCTAAGCCAGGTGGGCTTGAGAGGAAACAACAATGAAAATGAAAAGTTGTGACCAGTCTATTTACTACAGGTGAATTTTTCACCTGTGCAGCTGGCCTGTGGAAAGTCAATGCACCACTTAAGTTTAATTGACTCTCTGAAAATATGGTTTAAGTGGATTTAAGTTGAACATAGCTATGTGCTGATGCTGCAAGGGATGAATTTCAATCTGTGTTTACTTCTTGGTGCGATCTATGTTTGTTATGGGAACGGTTTGTGCTATTGTGTATGCCATTGTTTCGCCACTTGTAGCCAAAACTCACTGCAGATCAAAAACAGGATATTTTTTTTTAAATTGGTATGTTAACTTGAAGAACGGCTCCCAATAGTAATGGTTTTGTACAAGGAAAGGTAACAATGAAGGGACGGAAAAGAGCATTTTTTCTTCCTTTATTCGGAAGTAATATTAAGCAAATGATATTCATTATGAAGAAAGGTTAAAGAATTATTCTATGGATTAACTTTAGCCATTGTGTAATCAGTTTCCTATTTAAAAAGCGCACAATGTTGTTGCTTTATCTGAGTAGATAGGGGGTGCCAGGTAAATTCATTTTTAAGAGCTGTAGAAACAATCTCAGACACTACTGGATAATATTATGCTTGGAATGATAATATTGTGTTTGGAAAGGGTCAATATTTTATTTAATCAGCTAGACTGAGAGTGGGTGGCAATTTCAATGCATTTTCTTGAGACAGGAATTCAGAAAGTCTAAAGTGAACTTAGTTTCTATTTCTGCATGGGCTGCTGATACCTTCTACAGGTGGGAATTAATTTGCATTGAGGGTACTGAAAATCATAATGCTATATGGCTGGGTTTATCTGAAATGCTTCTGCCTTTACAATCCTGATCTTTTACATCCTAACTATGTATCTATTTTACAAATCCACTAAATCCAAGGAATTGACAAATTAGAGGCTTATTTACTAGTGCAGGGTAAGAAAAGAAAATCTAAGATAAGTGGCTAAATGTTAATCTTTAGAATATCACGATAGATTACTTCCCAAATAAACCTGTAATGGTATCACATGCTGTACTTATCACTAAGTGAGCATACTTTTCAGTCTCCCAAGCATGTGGGATAGGGACGAGGCATAATGCATGATACCTATATGGCTCTTTGGTAGGAGCTGACTTGTTTTGGTACCTCTGACCCACCTCTCACCAAAGTGCTCATTAAAACTCAAGAGACAAAGGGCAGAGTAAGGAACATAGAGATCTCTGCCTTGAATAGACCTTTTGCCCCAAGTAAGTCTCTGGGAAAAGCCTGAGAATAATTCCTCCATCCTGAGAAGCTCCTCAAAGGCTTTTTAGGTAACTTGGAGGAGGAGAGGTTGCAGCCTCCTGGTAAGATATGGAGGCCAGTAAGAACCCACTGCTCCATCCCAATCTTCATGGGCAGAAAAAATGAAGAGATAGGTTGAATGAGAGCCCCTAACTTGCAGAACTCTTGAATGCCTCTTCCCCAGCTTTCCAGGTTGCCTCAGGAAGAGGAACTTTTGAAAGCTGGCCCATGGCATCTAAACCTTTCTAATTGTTTGCTCTCTTGGTCGGCACATCCCTCAGAATAACAACGGCAAATATTTATTATCATTATAAATTTGAAGATGCACATGCACATAACCATCATTGTTATTAAATGCTTAAAGTGCAGATTTGCAGAAAATCTTGGGGAAATTCAACTTTTCATATTGATTACAAGGCTTTTTTTTTTTTATTAGTCCAATGCCAAAAGGAACACTGGCGGTAAAAGATGTCTCCCTGCCTGATCTTGCCAAAAAGCATTTCTGTTTATGTCTTAAATGTATCACCAATATTTCGTAGACACAGAAACATCCATAATGCATCCAGATGCTGGAGATGAATTTTTTTTTAAGCTGTTGAAGACGGTTTAATAAAGTAAAGCACATTTTTAACAGCACGTCCAAAGTAAATAATCACTGATCTGAGTACAGCTAGAGATTCCATCTGAGTTGTCAAATAATCATGATGTGCCACCAAGGAATTGCAGCTTATGGGAAATGCACAACATTTTAATGTTCTTGTGAATTTGACTCTTGTTATCCCTAAATGCCCCAATTCTCTTCAGATTGCAAAAGTGGAAAGCAAGGATTGTGAAACCAACAGGCTCTGTCAGTATCCACTTCTGGGTCATCAAGATCCACAGGCTTCTGTTGTTCTTTAAGCAGGGAAGAGAAAACCTATTAGCAAATGGCTGCAGTGGTTTGGCCAAATTTGGCCATGGCACCTGTTCTAATCAGAATGGAAACTGATGAACTTGGACTGTCCCTGGCCACCTTTCCTCCCAAGACACAAATGCTCAGCTGTAAGTGAGCATTATGAACCAAAATTAAGAATTGCTGCAAAAATGTGCCTGTACCCATCCTGGAACAAATATTCATACATTTTTGTGGTCGGGTTGTTTTGCAGAGCTTTGAGAATTTGGCACTGTATTTTACCATTTTGCCAAATTTTAGAAAACCCCATTGGATATTTTGCGATTCTTAGCTCTCGGGTAGCAGAAACTGGCCATGTTTTGGATTTAATTATTCAAGGCCTTCCCCCACACCCTTTCCTCTTGGGCTTCACAAAATAGTTTCCCCTTTATTTAAGCCACTGTTTTTATATAGCAAATTTAATTTATATAAAGAACATATTTTTAACTAAGCAGAATCCCATACAATGCATAAACAGAGATTTTTTTGTCCTGGTTTTGGATAAACTGGGGAATAAAATTGAGAATGAAGAAAGAAAATACACAGCATTATAGAACACATCTTTTTTGCCAATGTCAATTTTTTAAATATTTGATTGTAAATTTAGAAGTCACAATGGTTTATTTCTCCTCCATAATTCATATATTCATCTTGCAGGTGAACAGAATATTAAAATTACATCAAGCACAATAATCTGATTGATATATTTCTCTGGGGCATGAGTTTGAATTCAATCATCCCCTAAAGAATCTTATTTTTCTGTACTCCAACTTTTATCCAAAACGGAATGAAAGGGTTGTTTCCTGGAATTTAACATTGCTTTTCAGATCACATTGGGTCAGCTGTCATAAAACCATGTGAACACAAAACTTTCACTTTAGGTCAACTTCTGTGGCCTATATTTATTATAACTAGGTGGTAAACATTTAATACAATCCTCTATGAAAAAGCTAATGACACTGTGAACACTTCTCAGAAACAGCAACAAAATCTGCCTGGAAGGTAGCATTCTATTAACCTATTATAACTACATAACTCAAACTATAAAAGATAATCTGACCGCCCACTCCTTTTCTGAACAATTTAATCTACAACACTAACTTTTAAATTTGAGTTTCTCACATTCTTGAAAGTCTTCCAGGACTTGCAAGGAACAGTTGTACACGACGCAACCCTGCCAGTCCAGAGGGCTTTCCCACACGTTCACCTGTCATGTGCTCCATTATTTAATTTGGACAGTACAGTGGAAGGTGTTCTCTAGGCCTTCCACCAGGAAAGAGTTCTGCAGGAAAAAAGGAACACTTGCCCTTATTGGAAAATAAACAAGGGATTACATTCTGATCCCTCTTTGCTCACCGGGGGTTTTGTCTAAGGATGACTTGCCTGTTTACTTTCCTCATTGGGAATGAATAATGAAAGACACCAGGTGAGGGCCCACAATTACAATAGGCGGAACCAATTCCGTTGTAATTTTTCTTCTTCTTCTGCATAGGGTAAAAATCCTCCTGGTGTTGTACAGAGGAAGATTTGGCTTTGCAGGACTATTAACTCTAGCTAAATAAGTGACTCCAAAGACAATACACAAAAGTAGTGACATTATCTCTTGAGCTATAACACTATGATTCAAGTTTTATGCATTTGGGGGATCGTATTTATTTCCTACAGTTTTCATGCAATCTGGTTCAATTATAAATTTGATTGCTTTTTTGCACAATATAAAACCCTTTACCCTTGCACCATTTAATTGTGTTCCATAACAGAACTGGTATTCATCACTACTACTGCTATCCCCTAGTCCAAAAGATAAACCATCCAAAGGGTAATAAATGTCAAACTCTGATTATTGATGCTTTCTGTGAAATTGATTATCTATTTGAGGTGCATAGCACCGTGATTTATAGCTGTCTTTTACGTTGCACTTACACAATGGCTTTTCTGAAAGATGAATACTTTGATTGTTTCAATAGATTTTCTATTAAATCTGAATTTTTCAAAAGAGGCTCACAATAATTGCAGTGCTTGTTTAACTGGAATAGCACCTAACTGAGTCTGACATATGCTACTTGTTTCAGTTATCTTACAGAGTGGGGAGACAAGTTAGGCAGTGCACTGCAATGTGAAATTCAAAACAAAAACAGATAATAGTGCAGGGGGAATTGCACTATCCTAAATAATATCCTTCATTCAAAAGTTCAGTACAAAAGTGCAGACATTTAATACTCCTTTATGAATATATTTGATATTTTGGAAGAAAGACAGCCTGATTCCCCATTAACCTTCCCCTTGTGCAGACATCAACATGAGTGCAAAAGCTGAGATAGCATTTTGCACGACCAGATCAAAGTAGTAGCCATTTACACTCATTTTGAATTGGTTTAAGTGACTACTACAAAAAGCGGTTAACAAAAGATCAAGCCCGAAATACACAAATAAATACAGAAAAATACATAAACAGAAAGAGACCAGAATGAGGGAAGGATAAGAATATGCTTAGAGTATGTTATGCAATCAGTGTAGCTTCAAAATTCTTAAAGAAAAAGATTGCGGATCACTTTGTCTGCTGGCACTGCTGACTTCATGGGATTTACAGCTACAGAGAATTCAAATCTTAGGGCTGGATTTCAAATGCTAGCAGTCTGCGTGCCACCCACAAAGCTTCTACCCAAACTCATGATGTGTGTGTTAGGTATAGGCTTTACAAACTAGTGGAGAACCCCTAGAATTCTTTTTATGGGCAGGATGGCCACTTTTGCACAATCCAAACACTAGTTTGCAGCAAATTATGGAGATTTTGAACAGGCAAGTGCTGCAAATACAACTGTGGCACTGGTTTAAAAATCTGACTCATAGTGTCTCAGATTATATATTGGAAAATGGGGCCTGGATTATGTCTGGGGAATCTATTTTTGAGAAGTTAAATTTGGGCTCAAAAAAACAAAAATGAAAGCCTTTCTCCAGGCTGAACTATCTGCATCTCCGACTATTATCACAATAAGTTTATTATACTAAGAAACAAAGCTCTTTGTGTGAGAGTGGGTGGTGTGTGTGTGTATGTAATCTCCACAAGTCACCTGAACAGAGAGAAGAGATGACCTTCAACTCATCAGTGCATTTTGTTTTTATTAGTCCCAGATAACAGGTGTTATAAACTCAGAGACATTTACTTACTAATGATACTCAACGGATGCTTCACAAACCATTCTTTTATGAGCTGTATCATGGTTAAAGTGACTCCAGAGACATTCATCTGATAATTTACTCAAAGAAATGCCTTATATGACTGATCTACACAGCACCAGTCTTCACTATGGTTGTTTCATCAGAAGACAATTCAACTGACTTGGCTTATGTTTTGCCAACAAAACTCAACTCAGAAGATGAACTTTCAGCCAGATATATGCAGGTAACTCCACGAGCAACACACCTGCTATTATACACAGCAAACACAAGCATGGGAAAAGCACGTCTTGTTATAACTCCCTTAAGGTGTTTTGCTTGCAATTCATATGAAGAAATTCACACCGACTTTTTATTCTTAAGCAGGCACAAGGAGAGAGATTGAGTATCAGCACAGGAAACAGGAAGAAAATCCTGTGGGGAAGGAGAAACCAATTCTCAGTTAGACCAAATGTTCACTCCTTTCTGAACATCTCTAAATTTAGGATGTTAATGTCCAAATCCCAAGTTTGTGGCTGAGCTCCCTATCTCTACAATGGGTTAATACTCTATTATGGTATTAGTATATGCGTTTCGGTGATTCCTAGAAGCCCCAACCAAGATCAAAGTCCTAATGTGCTAGGAGCGGTAAAACACATAATAATAAACTATCCCGATTTCAGACAGTTGACAGTCTAGAGATGGCAGATAAACTTTTTACATATAGGTAACAGATGACCAGGGGAGTAAGTGATGCAAATAATCTGTGGTACAGTCTGGAACTAAGTCCAGATCACCCTAGTCCCAGTCGAGTGCCTTCACAAGACCATCCTTTCTCCTCAGATGCAAACACTGCATAACACGGGGGAAGTCCAGTACTAGATACATATCTAGATTCAGGCTTTGTAGCTTGTCTTCTCTCTCATCACTATAACTGTTTCCTTCACTGTCACTGTCACAACTCTCTGACAAAAAGCAGCTCAGACCAGAAATAACTATCTTACATTTCTATAATGCTTTGATCCATGCTGAAGGAGCCCAAAATACTTTACAAACTACATATGCCTCTAGGATTCTGTTCACCCACAACTGAAATATTGCCATCTCTGGGGAGGAACATTACAGCCATTTTACAGCCCTCAGCAACACTGTAGAATCATTCAGGATAGGAAGTGAAGAAATACCATTACCAACTAAAACTGCTTGGTTAATTTATGGAGGCAGAATATAACTACCCAAACTGAAATTTGGCCAGAACACTGGGGCTAATAACTTTCTTCTTGTCATTAAAGATCCCATGTCATTTTTTGGCACAAGTGACCAAGAGACCAGTTTTATGCCCTGTTTGAAAGTCAGACTCTCCAGTAGCGCTCTCCTCACTAACCTCGTGCTGGGGTATTGATTCAACAATGACTCAGAGGGACGAGTGCCACCTTCTTAACCAACACCACTTCCTGTAACACCACGGGTTTCCCTTGGAGGTCTTCCATCCAAGTACTGACCAGGCCCATCCCTGCTTGTATGGAGAGATGTGACAACCCACGTTGGTATGGCAGCAGACATTATTCTAACAGCCAAAGATGAGGCTTCAGAAGAGGCTACTTGGAGATTTCTTCGGTTGGGAAATGCATTCCAGGGATGGGCAACTGGCAGGTCTGCCCCAGGAGAAGCCTGTGGAGCTGACTCTCAATGCGGAGGCTCACTGAGGAAGAGAGCACATGAAAAAGACCACAAGCAATGGGGAAGCAGTGACAAATTCTTCCTAAAATTACACATCAGAGCCAATTTGCTTAGCTGCTCAACTGCTGCTCAGAAATGTCAAGTCTGTTTCCACAAAAGGACAAGTATATGCCCTGAAGTATCTGTGGGCACTGGACGCTGCAGCAGGGGTTACAAAATGCAGCACCTGGCTTCCAGAGGAGCTCCACACAGTCATAAATTATTATCATAATTTTTAAAGAGCATTAAACTATGTTTTTTAATTTGGAGGATCATGTTGATGGACTGAGATGGAAAAAGAGTGAGAAAAAGCAGAAGAAAGAATGGTGAGACGGAAGGCCATGGCTTCTCGCCTTCACACACAGTAGAAACATTCGGCCGCATGGAAACCCCTGTGAAGTAACCCTTTGGGGGGAGTGGAAGCTTACTCCGCGTCCCTGGTAGGCACTGATTGGCAGAATGCCCCCTTTGTGATGACAGCAGCAGCTTGGAGGTGGAGGTATTTGCATATGTAAAGTCCTTGGACGTCTCCCAGTCTCAGTGCACTGAGAATAAAGTTGGAGTGCTGGAGGTGGGAAGGACCCAAGGGCCAAGGTGATTCTGCCAGCTCGTCTTTGGCTTCTCGCAAGGGAGCTTCTCTGTGTGTGCGAGAACAATGAGGACTGCACACCACCTGTCCCCTTTGGCCTGTGTTTTTAGCTCCTACCTTTCAGCTGTCTGACAAAGGAACATCATCAGGGAGAGTCTATAATAATGGAACTCTGCAAGGGCGCTTTTTATTTTATGTGATCTGAGATTAAAACAAATCTTCAGTGGAAATTTTAAATCACAAGCACCATCACAACTGGTCCTATTTGTCCACCTTCTTATTGGCACGTAAACAGAAGTGCCGTGAATTTCCTTCTCACTGAGGTGGCACATCCAGCTCAGATTGAGGCATTTTAGCAGGGCGGCATAGGGAATTTGCCCTGCTACTGTTATTTCTCGATACATTCTGTGGATGGATGAATAAGAGAGGAAGAAATTCTTGAGTATTTAGATCCACTTTGCTTGGGGGGAGGAAAAGAAAAAAGGGATTTTAGATAGAAAACTCTATAAAATGTGTTTCTGAATACTTGGGGTCAAGTTCTATACAAAGATAAAATGGCAAATTCTAATGTAGACAACTGAGGCTGCTCACTCAAGCAAGCACACAATGCAGTCTATAGATTTCCCCTCCCCCCCAAAAAAAAATACCTCTCTAAATTCTCCCAAAACTTTTAATGTCTTTCTCCTTTCCTTCCTGCACAAGAAGCTAAAAAGTATCTCTTCAAAAGAAGCTATTTCTTGGTTTTACTGACTGGACCATTTTGATTTCATGCAAACTGTGTTGTAGTTCAGAGTTCTTGCACTAAGCATTGTCTCAAATTAGGGTGACCAGATGTCACAATTTTATAGGGACAGTCCCGATTTTGGGGTCTTTTCCTTACATAGACTCCTATTACCCTCTACTCCTTGTCCCGATTTTTCATACTTGCGGTCTGGTCACCCTATCTCAAAGAGGAACTAAAAATTTGGCTTCCAATTCTGTAACATTCAAAAACAGGCTCTGTGTACCCTAATACAGTACATTTTCTGACTCCTTTCTTCAGCTCAACTATGAGAAACAGAGGTAGTGTTTCTTTATCAGATCATAAACAGCAGCCTGTTGAGATTCACAAGAATGAATGATTTGGAGACCAGCTCTTAAGAATAGCATCTTCAGACTTCGCAAAATAAAAGATATCAAGTCTGCTCTGTGAAGGTATTTTGGAGTAATTTATTTTACTTAAGGCAGGTTCTTTTTTTAAACAGAGACACATTGAAAATGTTAGCAGTGTTATCATGGCAGCTGTGCATAGATATCAGCAATAACTGTGATGGCTGGGCTGGACTGTGCCATTGAGGAACAGAGTAGGCATCTGCTCTGTTTAATGCACAGGAAGCACAGGGCAGTTTTTAAGAACTATGCAGAGGATAGGAAGATGTAATGGAGCCCTTAATGTGTTTAGATTTCTCCACTGGAATCTAGTTTTATCGGGAAACAAAGGTCCTTATGGGACTATCAGTGAAAAGAAATCCAGAACCTGTCTAGTAAGGAAAGGGGCTTGTGGAGACTGTTACGTCAAGGTGTACCAGCTTCTCTCCAAGCAAAACAGTCATTGCGTAAATGATTTATACTGTGAATTTAGTTTCCTCTGCAGAAACATATTTAGATTCTGTCTTCACAATAATGTTTTAACATAAATAAGGCACTGCTTACCATACACCGACTCTTCATAAAAAGTAAAGAGAAGGGATGGGATGCGGGGGGAATTACAAACACACTGGAGTTTCTTCTAAAAGAGCCCTTAATATGATAATAAAAAGACAACAATTTGTGGAGATGCTTGCCAGGAAACCTAAACAGCTTATACCAATTGCACATCTAAGATGTGTCACTCACCACACTTAAATACAATAGTAATAAGAACTGAACACTCGGACCACTTTACATCTTCCGGTCACTGTACAAACTTGAACTAATTAGTCCTCACAACACCCCAGCATATAGTCTAGTATTTTCCTCTTTACACATGAGGGAAACTAAGGCAGTGGGGTTACACAACTTGTCCAAGAATGTACAAGGAGATGTTTATTCAGTTTAATGAATGATAAAATGATAAAAATCACAAAAGCACCCAATCCCTCGCTCTGAGTGCTTTGCCATAGTTTACATTATACTGTAATAGGTATTTGAATCCAAATACTGAGCTATGTATTCGAAGATAAAGGAGAGCCATTGGGCCCCAGGCTGCTGAATATGCCCGTGCACTCAATACCTTCATGTAACAAGAGGACATAGAAGTGAGATTAGTCACAGATTACCCTGCATGTTCGGGGCACCCCATCGTTCCATGGGGTAGGGTTCAGATCTGAGGATCTGGACTGGACAATTTAAAAGTCTGGCAAATTCTGATTTTAAACAAGCCCAAGGTGGCGTTTGGATCCAGAATTATGGAGGAGGCCAGCCTCTCCTGAAAATTATTTTAAAATGTTTTATCTGACAAATCTCAGCACTGATATTTTTTCATGTTCTATGGTAACATTCCATCACAAAATCTACTCTCTGAGGACATGAATCAACTCCTCTAGTGACTGTAGTGTGTCCTCTCCACGACACTTCTTTACCCCTATTGCCTCTTTGAGCTGTTCTCTTCCTCTGATCGTTCGTAATTTAAGTTTACACCATTAGCTTTTCCAGTCCATGGTTATAAAGTACCATGTGTATCTCTAGCCCTTATTGTCTCTTTTACACATAAATAAGAAGAATATGGCCTCCTCTTTTACACATTCTGTTGGTTCACCTATAGACTGAACACCAGGCTCCCCGGGAAATGTTAATCTTGTTCCGATACCTATTGGGCACAATCATGTGGCTGGTATTGAGATTATTTTTTCGTTCGGTTCCTAGAAAAGGTATAGCTGGATTTAAGTAATATTTAACCTCGCTACAACAATTTGGAATCTCCAGCTCCAGCCAGTAGCTGAGGATGATTCTACAGGCTAATTGAATGCCAAATTACCCCTCTTCTCTTTACTCCCCAATTCCCCCCTTCTCCTGTACCATCCCTTTTCCCCACCTCCCCCCACAAGCACCAACTAAAAAAAGGAAAGAATGAGAAAGTGAGTACTCTGTAGCTGGCACTGCAGACAATGTATGTCTTGTGTGAGTAATTTAGCACTATGGCCAGTCAATCTGGTTTCTGGGCCCAATGCCCTGACCCTCTTTAGAGCTGCTCTCTCTCTCCAGCACAGTGTGAAACATTTCCTTTCACAGCACTGACACTTTGCAGATTGAGACGTCAGCCCTGTCCAACTGCAGCAAATTAGCAATTTTTCTTTTACTAATTGGAAATAAAAATGTTTGCTAAGGGAATAATTTGTAGGAATGCAGTGTTAGGTTT
Source organism: Sternotherus odoratus (assembly GCA_032164245.1). NCBI lineage: Eukaryota > Metazoa > Chordata > Testudines > Kinosternidae > Sternotherus > Sternotherus odoratus. The sequence goes on from JAVMKO010000018.1 coordinate 3,188,534, forward strand.
CCGGATTTTTATAAGGATGTTTTAAACTTTATATATATGCACTTTTCCTCTGTTTTGATGCCTTGCACAGTAAATTTTAATAGATTACTCAACTGTTAACTTTACAGTCTCAGCCTTCCAAAGGATTAGCGGCAGTTCTTAATTTATCTCTCTCTCTCAAAGGCCAGCAGGGTCTTCTTAAAGTAGTCCCCAGAAAAGTTTGCTGCTCACTGCAAAAGTGGGCAAAATAGGAGCAGGGCTCTACAGGGTTAAAAATATACTGGGCTACTTGGCATCTGGATGAACCTTGGGTAGGCAATTTGTAAAACCTTCAATTCACAGCTCTCCAAAGTTCCCTTCGAGCTTGTGGGCAGGAGGGGGGTTGAGAGGGAAGAGATGAGCAGCGTATTCAGGAATTCAATGCAGCGTTAACCTGTCACAACTGGGTGATTTCATAATTCCGAATCTGCTTATTGGCACAGTAGCTTCCTCCTCCTCCCCACCAAACACACAAACAGTGAAGATAAAAAGCCCCCAATGTTGCTGTATTGGTATGTATGGGATGCAGGGGTGTTCTTATGTTCCACTGCTCCAACTTAATTGTACTAATGCAGCTTTGTTCCTTTGATGTGAAAAACTAATATCCTGGAAAGGGTTTGGTGGCTGTGGTGGTTTTTAAAATTCCTTTCATAAGCAAAAGTGGGCTGGGGACATTTTGATCTATCTGTTCCTATAAATCGCTCAGCAGTTTGGCATACAAATGACAGTCAATAAAAACCTATCCAATTAAAAAAAAAAAGTTCTTCGGTACAATGGGCTCAGATGGGAATTTCCTCATCTAAAGGGAAACAGAACAAGGGAAAGAAAGAAAAATGCCTTATTGTCAAGTGCTGTTGCCTAAATAGTGTACTTTACATTCATATTTCTGTGTGAATGGTGAGGAGTGCAAGATCCGCTAACAGTCGGGATCCATGCAGTCGTACATTAGCTCTTATAACAATGATAGCACATAAAGAGTTACTGTTCCGCCCTCCCCTCTCTCTCCCCCCGCCCTTCTGATAAAGCATTTGACAGCCATGCCTAATAATTCTTTCTGGGGAGTTTTTTTTCCTTGATGTCTTTATGTGAATATGAAGCCCGAGTGAAAGGCTTTGGGTGACCCCCGTGAGAGAGAAAAAGTAGAAACTAGAGGGAGAGAGAGTGAGATACAGACTCCCTGCAGAGCCATAGGCATCTTCTCTGGCAGCTCACAACTTGCCGTCAGAGGGCCTTTGTCAAAGAAAAAGGACTCTTCTTCACTCCGGCTATGACAATAGGTGTTTTGTCAGAGAGGGACAGGATAAAAAGCAAAGGGGGGGGGGGAGATCCTCATCGGCGAGGGGTGAGCCTTTGGGGCCTGCAGATGTTGGAAGGAGGATGATTTATTACTCCAGTGTCCTCAGTGGCATTTGGCTACCTTCCCAGACCCCAGCACTGGGAACTGTGGTGGGAGGAGGGAAGCTGCTGCATAACTGAGGCATCTCCGTACTTTGTATGGGCAAAGTAGGCGGAAGTATCACATAACTCCCCCTGTGAATGTGAGTAAGAGGAGGGATCACTATAGAGCTGCACAGAACTTTGCACCCCCAGGACTCGGCACTAGAATCATGGCTCACAGAGAATTCATTGTACAAGACGTTTTCTAACCCCTCCTGCCCAGTGTGAGGATCAACATTTTATTTTTCCCATGCTGAAATCATTTAAGAGCACGATGAAAGGGATGCACTATTAACTATAAATCACAACCACTGTGAAGCAATGTCAGGACCATTGTTATTTATCTTTGGTAGCCACAGTCTTTATAGGGAAAGTTACCTGATCCACTTACACTAAATTCAGAGTGAAATTTGAGGAGGTACAGGTATTAATTTTTCTTTGTTTGTTTTTTGATGGGCATGTGCGTGGGCTTGGGAAGATAATTTGATAATTATCTTTGATAATTCCTAGAAGCAGCTAAGAAAAGCAGCTACTGAATTATCATGAAAGAGAGGTCATTTGCATAATACCAAATACGAGTCCCTGTCTAAGCAAGGGAGTATGCAGCAGGTAGAGTAGCTCCTTGCTCAATGGCAAGCAGATTCTGCAGCTGGCTGAGTGATCCTGATGATGACTTGATCTGGTGCTTAAATGGGAGGGAGGGACCCTGTGGTGCCTACAGCCCAGTCAGAAGCTGCAGACTGGCTCAGAGCAGTGTGGGAGGATTTAGTCAAATCACTTCAGAGAAGTAACTGAAATTGTGGATGTCTATGTGAACCAAAACAAAGCTCAGGCCCATTGGAAGTTTGCCTATTACTCTATACATCCAGTATATATAGACATATATAAAAAAATCATTCTGAATTGCCAGTATCCCAGATCACTGAGCCAGGAAGTGCTGGATAACTTCCAGGAGAAAGGAATCACAGCCGAACAAGAAATACACAGTAAGACAGTATATTGCCAGGAGTTTGATTTAGGATTTTTTCTTTAGCTCCTTTCCTCCTTTAATATGTAGTTTTCCACCATACTTTTTGCATAAATACTGTATCCTAAAGAGGACAGCCTCCTTTAGCAGATGTACCCCGACGTTTTCTGCTGAAACAAGACTGCATATGCTTCACTTTTGCAAAATGCAAACCCAGAGACTATGTTAAAATTGTTCTCCGGAAATTTCTAGATGGATACATAGAGAATAAAACGTGAATGGGGAGAGGAGGGAAGAGAAAAAGAAAGGTGTAAAACAGAAGTTGGAACACCAGATAAATGAATGCAACAATAACTAGGCTTGCCCACCTATAGTCTCATCTAAAGCTATTAAGGTAAATGGAACAACTAACTGTCTTTTATTTCAATGGTCAGGCCCCTATAGTGCCTGTCTTGAGGATCTCAAAGTGCTTTACTAGTATTGATACATTAAATCTCCAAACACCCCTTTACAGAAGGAGAAACTGAAGCAATAACAGTATCGGTGACTTGTCCAAGGTCACAAAGGAAGTCAACTGTGGAGTTAATAGAAGAACAGTAACTAGATTTCTATTTCTCCTCCCTCGGCTTTTATCACTAGGCAATATCTCCCATTCCATGTACAGGGTGAAAAAACCAAGATTCATCACGTAGCTAATGAAAAGAATATAGAACGTTTGTAGGATGAAACCTTTACACTTAAGAATAGAGTTTGGGTGATTATTTATGGATTATCTGAATTATCTAGACCCTCTTTTGGTGGGCAGTTGGGTGGAAATTTGATCAGTTGCAATCAAGACACACATGCAGGGCCAGATTTCGGGGCAGGCAATCTAGTGCCAGGCTTGGAAGGCACTGGGCTCAGGGTGCTGTTTTAGGGGTCAGAATGAATAAATACAGATTTACAGATCCTAGCATGCAAATTTATCATCTTATGTGACAGGGATAAATCACGCATGCAAATTGTGTATCAAAGTCATGAAATGGGCTACAAATGAAATAAAAATAAGGTATTCAAAATTTAACAAATGGGAGCGTGGCACCAAAGACGCTCCTCACCATGGGCTCCATTTGGTCGAGGGCTGGCCCTGCAGACATGCTATAAGAAACGTCTTTAAGTATTTTTTCTGGTCTAGGCAGAAAGCATAAAATACAGAGGCATGCCAAAAATGCAATTCCCCCACCCTACCTTACTTTTTCAAATCTAACAGGCTACAAGTTGAGGCTGGTTTTTAGATCTGAAATTAGTTTGTCAAACCGTAGTATAAGTTATCTATTATCTATCGTGCCACAAGCCAAGAACTTAGGAAATCAGTCAGTGATCACTGGGTTTGATAAAAAGCCCAGTGAAATGCAATGGAAAGACTCCCATTGATTTCAGCAGCCTTGGACAAGGCCCATAAGCTGTTCCTCAATTCTTACTGTGGTCAAGCACATTAACATCATTCTATAAACAAACATTTCATAGATACTGTATTTGGACAATCTTTACTTGTACAGTTTAGGAGGAGTTGAAATTAAAAGAATCTGAGAAACTTTCAATTCGCTTTGCACTTTGTGTGTGTGTGTGTGTGTGCGCGCACACGAGTGTGTTCATAAGTACATAAATTCTCCTTATTTAAGTACAGTAAATCCTGTATATCATGTGATGTCAAGTTACTTGGCTCCTACAGGACTTCATGGTTTTGAAAGTGGAATATATGTCAAGCTCGGCTGTAAGAGAACATACTGTTAAAAGTCTTGCTTTGTATATTTTTGTTGAACAGACAGTATTTGGACTTTGGACGCGGATAACACTGCATCTTTAATGCTTTGTAAATCGCCACATCAGCACTAACTACCTCCACTTAATTTTTCATTTTGGTATGATGAAACATTTTTTCCCATGGAAAGAAAAGTCTGGCCTTTGTGAGCCTGGCAGTGCCACCCGAAGTTACAGTAAAGGTTAATCACAAACAAGAGACAAGTAAATAGACAAAGAGCATCATACACTTCACTTTTCAATGGATGTTTTCATAAATGTATGAATAATTTAAATTATCATTGCCGAGTATTTATTCGAGTGTTTCAGGGGAAAAAAATGCCTCCTCTCTTTTTTTCCCCCTTGATTCTTTTCATTTTTGTCTCATCTCTTTTATGTGCTGCATCGGCTGTTTTCTTGCCATCTGAATCAGTTTTCCAGAACAATGGGATGTATGAGGGCTGAGGGGGCAGATGAAGAATACAGTCCTTGTTGAAAACTCTGTGACTTGACATTGATTAATGAGGGTGCGGACATGGGCAGAATTTGAGAGAGAGAAGGGGAAATTAGAGGACCTGAGGGCACCAGAAGGAGGAGGGCAAGAAGATGACAGAGAGAATGCCAGAATGATGCCAGTGAGACTATGAGATACACAGAAAGAATGAGAGGCAGAAATAGTCACTTCGTACCACCTAGGATGTAGCAATGTATGTTTTTTATATGATAAGAAATACACAATGGTCACAACAGTGACCTGTCTTATTGTAGGTTTATCGCACAGAGCATGACTTGTGTTAGTTATACTACTTTCCCTCATATACATGTCTGTGAAAAAAATGGCACAGAATTTCCACTATTCTCCCCACAATCTAAACACACAGTGGGTTTGCAACTTTTCTATAAGAGTCTATAAAACTTTCCTGAAAAAGAATGCCTCAAACCAAGGCTTTTTTGGACTAAGCTGGGTTGGGTGTTTTTTTTTTTAAGCCAATGCCACTTTGGAGAGATTTGAGCTTTCCCAAAATGCTTTAATTTCAGTAAGATGCTGCTTTATTTTCTCATATGGACAAATTTGGAAGACTTGATCTCATCAGAGCAGGGTTTTATGCTGTGAAAAACTGGCATTTCTGAAAGGAACCCACTACTCCCTTTGGGAAAATGGGCTTCAAGTGTGTTTAACCAGTTGGTGACATTTGGGTGAAAGAACAGTGTACTTGTTGAAATCTGCTAAATGGTTTAGGATCCTGACATTCCTGAAGTTCCTTTTTCTTTTCCTGCTAAACTAAATAGGAAAAAAATCTGCTTTTTTTTTTATTTCAGTTCTTCAAACTTTTTTTAAAAAAATTAAATGGATGAAACCTTCAGATTCCTGTCTAACAAACCATGGAACAGATAAAAATGTTCGAGTGGTGCTTTATAAAAATTGTTCAAAGCTTAATTGCATTTCTGATCATTTTTCTGAGATTGGTATAATCTTTCAGTATATTTGATATAACAGACACCTGATTGTACTCTCTATTATAAAAAATAAAAAATCTAAAAAATATTACTACTGTAATTTAACTGAAGTACATCTAGAAATAGTCATATTAGATAGATAATATCACCTTGGGCAGTGTGCTTATTTAGTCTTGGCATTTAAAACACAGGGATATAATAAACATGTTTTCCCACCTTGACAAGGACCAGGAAGGCTCTGGTGGGGAGATCATGAAGATCAGCAAGATGTATTTACTGACTAGGTTATTGGTTATATATATTTTGGATGAGGGGGTTCCCTTAGTCTATTTGTATTTTTAAAATGTGTTAAGAATAGCCATGAGCAAAGGCTACATGCTTCATTTTATGAGATATGTGTATACATTGAAAGCAAATTAATAAGTAAAGCAAAAAGTGTTGTACAGCACTAAACATTCCAAATCATAGGAGTTACATGGCTAAATGGCAGAATTCTACTGGGCTAAATCTCTCAGAGGACTCATAATGGGTGCTGGCCATGGCACCTGGCACATGATTATAGACAGGCACAAAGAGGATATGCCTAACCCTTAGGCAGCACTGCACCTGGCCAAAGGCAGTCCTTCCTTGCAAGGGAGATTGCTATGGGTCACACTGGTGTGTCTAAAGGGGTGGGTCAGAGCCATTGTCAGATAGGGTAAATAGCCATTAATCCACCTTCCAGGATTGGCTGAGCTCTCATTGTGACTTTTGATCTTGCCCATGCAACAGACTGTGCATCACTGTACACCTTGGAATTGTACAGGCTCAAGGCTAGATGGACCTTGGATTATTCGGATGCGCCAAGATGAGGGTATCATAGAGTGGGAAGGCAGGAGTCAGCTGTAGGCAGGTGTCATCTCTGCCATTCTACTGCTGTCAGGATAGGTTAAGCGTTAGCTTGTTCCAGTGTTTCAAAAGGCAATTAAGTTATGGTCACTCAGACGAGCCTTGTTGGCCCCTCCTTTTCAGAGTATTCGGAACATTTCATGCCCAGGTTGTTGACTCCAGTATAGATGAAAAGGTCACAAGTGATCAAAACTCGTCTGAAGGCTGCTGGGTGCCTGCCCTGTGCAAAAGGTGTTAGTGGTTTCAGTCTGGTTCCTATAGGAAATTTAATTAAGAATGCAGACATCACCACAATTGGGCCTTTTCTTATGTGCCTCAGCAAAAGCTCCATGGCCCAAATGAGTCCTGGACACAGAATCACCTTCTTGCTTTCAGAGATGGTCATTCTAGAACAGGGTTGAGACAGATAGAGGTTGTAATGCATGGGATTACTTCCAATAACTCCGCCAAACTTTCTCTGGCAATTGGACTTGAGTCCAGGGTGCACCTTTCTTAAGTGACATTTACTATCTTGTGTTTCACTCTGTATTTTAAAGGTGGATACAAGATGCAACATATTTCATAAAGCAGTTTTAAACTAAGGGCTGAGGGAAAGCCGACAGGTGCGAGGAGCACGCGGTTCAGGCAGAGACATCCCGTAGGGGAGGATCTACTAATGGAGATTTTCTATGTCTTAGAAAGAAGGAGAGGGTGGAAGATGATAAAATACAAGCAGGACCTGATGAGAAACAGTCAAATGAACAAAAGTCTCATTCAACTACATCATGTAATGGGAGACAGCTAAAAATTGACAAGTTTTTAAAGTGCTCACATACCAATGCTAGAAGTCTAAATAATAAGATGGGTGAAGTAGAGTGCCTCGTATTAAAGGAGGATATTGATATAACAGGCATCACAGAAACTTGGTGGCATGAGGATAATCAATGGGACACAGTAATACCAGGGTACCAAATATACGGAAGGTATAAACATGGAAGGTAACAACACTCAACACAGTGCAAGAGGGGATCACAGGACATGAGCCACAGAGGTGCTGAGCAACTGGAAATCCACTAACTTCCGTGGGAGATGCACAGATCCGATTCCAAACACAGGGATATTAGAAACCTTCAAAGTTAGCACTTTGCTTTTAGAATTAGAAGTGAAATGTGTTAGGGTACACGCTAGTGGAGGGGCAGAAGCTGCACAATCATCTTCTGCTTACTTGTCTCTATGGATGTATGGTGTCTCCTTGGGTTTTTGTGGGGGGTTTTGGTGGGTGGGATGTGTTTTTCTTTCCTGCTGCACTGAAAAGAGGGGTGGGGAGTGGGGTGAATGAAGGAAAGAGGAAACAAAATACAGCTCAGCCTAGCTAGAAATGTAAGAAATGGGCTGGAGGGCCCTTTGCATCAATGTTTCTAATAGAATCTGTGTACTAGTATATAAAGTTAGACAATTAAAAAGCACAACGGGCCAGGGTTACGGGGGGGGGGTGTATAACTGGACTTTGATTTTGGATTACGTGTCACATTTAACATTCATTCCCACGGTTTATTATGGAGAACCTTAGTGTGTATTTAAGAACAGTGAATCACAGCTGCCCAGCCACTGCTCTGCAGATACTGAGGATGCCGCATATCAAATGGGTACAAGTGCATTTTTACTAGAGCTTCTCAATGACAGAGCAGGTTGTCTTTCATTTGAGGAATACAGCATCCTTCAGCTAAAAGAATGCTTTATCAGACACATAAGGACCATTTCATCCATCAAATGAAAAGCGCCCGCCTCGGAGGTGAAACCTAGCACGTGTTTTATAGCTCATGGCAACACTTCATGGCCTATACAGGATACAAAGAATACAATACTAAGTGGAAACTTCGAGGGGAATATAGGGAGGCAGGATGTCATCACTTTTGCTGGGATCTGGCCAGGTTACTGCGGTTTACAACCCTACTCTCTCAAAAGAACTATAGTTTCTGCAATGGCCACATGGAATTAGGAAACCAGTTTTATGCCTCTCCCGAAAGACCAAATATACTAAAATATGGAGATGAACTGGCTTTCATCCTTTGGTTATGCAAGCACTCTTTCATGTAGGGTGACCAGATGTTTTCTAGGGATAGTCCCGATATTTGGAACTTTGTCTTATATAGGCTCCTATTACCCCCAAACCTGTGTCCCGATTTTTCACGCTTGCTGTCTGGCCACCCTACTTTCATATTAGCAATTCATATGCTAAAAAATACTCCCTAAACACAAACCTGACCAGGACGCTGCGGTTTTGGACTTTGTTTCGTTGTGCCAGAGTCCCTAACCTCAAACCTCTCAGCAACTCCCCTCCTCCCCACCCTCCCTCTACATCGAAGACAAGCAGTCCAGTGATCACCTGCAATGGCAGCCCCAGAGGGTGACCTGAGCCCTAGAGCTACTGCCGCAACAAATGAGGGAGCTTAACTAGAGCAAGACTGGCATAAAAAGGAAAGAGAAAGAAAGAGAGGAACAAAGATTCCGTCCAATTTGCTCTTTTCGGCATTGTGAAAACTGGCCTGTTTCCCAGTATATCACTCTGCCATTGAGTAAGGTCAATTGCAGAGCAGTTCTTCAGTCGGCCTGATGGGTTTTCATGAGAAAGTGAATGGAGTGCAAATTAGCCAAAGTCGTCACAAGCTTTTTTACTGTCACTCCAAACCTGACAGTCCAAAAGAAAATGAGGATTAATAAATCTAACGAACTTTCTCTATTATCAAAGCCAGGTTAGGAAACTATTTATTGTCTCTTTTTTCTCCATGTTTCATCCATTTTGCCTACTGTGGTGAAGCATTTTAAGAAGAATGGAACAACAGACGCATACGCACACACACGCTCGCATGCGCACACACACAGCTTAGCCTCTCCATGTCTGCTAGAATATGCCATGGACATAACAGAAAATAAAGGTGGTTGCTTCTTTATAATTCTGCCTTGCACATAGGACTTAAATAGTATACAATTAGCTTGGCAGTTAAAGACTAAAAGGACCTTTTACATATGAGTGTGGGTGCATATATATGTCAAAATTTAATAAATTACAAAATAATTAGAAGTAAAAATACACATTAGTACAGGATAAAGAAGGTTAGAACATAGCAATAGACTAGAGCCTTAAAAGTGAGATGCTGTTACTGAAAATGAAAAAAACTCCTGATTCAACTTAAGCAAAAACCATGTTTTTAAAAATATTTATATAATATAGGATCAGTTGAAGTTCCCCTTCACATTATCACATATTCCATCACTCACTGGAAGAAAACTTACTTGCAGGATGAAGCCTGACTTAAAAATGGTCAAAGTCAACTATATTTCAAAATTCCAGTGAAGTTGGTTTCACTGTGTTTGTTCTTCAGAAAAGGAATTTATAAATTGTTTGGGGGTTTTTTGTTTGGTTTTTGTATTGTTTTAGTAAAAGTGCAAGTACTATTATCAGCTGTAATGTAGGCTGATACCTCCCTTTTTATATTGAGGGGTAGAAATGTTGCTGCTTTGTAAATAATGCACTAAAAGGGAAATCTTCTAAATCATTTGGGCTTCTCTTGAGACAACCCATTGCCTGGAGCACCCACGGTTTATGGGCCATGTGACAGCACTGCTACCCAATATATAATTTACTCCTCCAGAAAATTAAAGACTTTATAATGTATTGGATATGGTGGAATTGAAGTTCATGAGATCTCATGGTGTAATTCCAAGGGTAGGATTTGGCCTTGAATATGCAAAAATTATTTTTCTTCTTTATGTGTGGAAGTGGAGCAAAGAACTGAAGCTGTAACACTACACTGAATTCCGATGAGATGATCAGACAACTTTTTTCTCCCTTAAATTGAAATCAGTGATCCCATTCATTGTTACTCTATTTTTAATAACCAAATGTCCATATTGAGTAGAAATTTGGCACTTCCCAAATATCAGATTTGTATGTTCAGATACCAAATATTACAAGAATATTAGCTATTCTCGAGCATTTGTAGAACAAATAAGAATAGTATGTACTGACTGCAATGTCAAGAAAATATGCATCTTCCCTCATACCGTAGGTACTTGAATAGCTACTGGTCTAGAATGCAAACCTTTACTAGTTGATGTTTTAGGAAAACTGCTCTGGTTAGGAGAGGCTCTCGTTGCACATCCTTAGGGAGTAAGGGACCATGAAGCAAAACTGAGCTCGACACCCAAAGGGTGCAAGAGAAAACTAACACTCTAGTAACCTTAAAGTGAATGCCCTAAGTACACCATCCTGCACACTTGCCAAGGCCCACATGTGGGACACAAGAAGTTTTACTCCATATAATATAATGTGTTGCTGCTGCTAAAGTGCCTTCCTTCTGAGGATCTCAAAGTGTTTACAAACTTAATTGAATTAGTCTCTGGATCTTGTGCTGAGAACACAGCAGGCAGATGCCCAAATATGCATGGTTCTCAGTGCAAGATCAAGCCCTTAAAGTACACACAGCCCCCCTGTAAGAAAGACGGGGGTGCGGGGAAAAGTCAAAGCTAGGTGACTTGCCTTTAGTCACTAAGTAGTCTGCAAAGAGCCAGGAATAGATTTACCCAGGTCTTCTGGCTCCTGGTGTAATCTTCCTCCTAAATATTTATTTTGTTTGTGTTCTAAGGAATTTATGTGCGCGAAAAGTTAAACAACTTTTACTCTGTCTTCACTTTCATGAGCCAACATTTCTGATGCAACAGGGGGAAGTGAGGAAATACAAAGTTTCTGAGGAATAGAAATACACTTAGGGTGAAAATAAGGGACAATTGAGAGGTATAAATACTTTCAAACAATGTTGAATCCAGAATTTTAATGCAAAAGTCCCATGTTATCATGAAAAAGGAGCTGAGGCTGGAAGGGGGGTTGAACCAAAACAGAGACAAATAGAAGCAGTGCTGCTAACAAGTGCATTTTAGAGAAACACATGCCATTGAATCACAGTGTCAACCTAGAATGATGTGATCCTTCCATTTCTCTTTGTTAATAGGAAAACTGTTATTATTTCAAATCTTGCTTTTTGCCTGCTTTTATTTACATGATGATAAACTCCCCTCCCCTATAATTTCACACCCATCATAGCCTCATGTCTAGCAAAGAACAGGGATGGAGGAGAGAAAAAGGGTGACTGTCAAATACGTGGATTTAATTCTGGCAGTTAGCCAAAGAAGAGTTCCTGTTGCTTTAATTTTTTCCATTTTTATGTTGTTGTTTGAGGTAGTCAAAATTGCAGCAAGTGGGACACTAAATACAGAGTTTGACAGATGGAGTAGCTGAGTTAAAAAAATCAATTTAGAGTCAAGTCAAAAGAGTTTGTTGTAACATTTCTGTTTTCATGTGACACCCAAATAAAATCCTCAAGAGGAATGAAGTGCTACGAGATGACAAACCAAGGAAAACTATTTACCATTTCAAAACAATCTGGGTTTTGTTGAGATTTTCCCCTTCTCCTATTTTTAGAGTCACTTGTCATTCTATTTAATGAGAGAAAAACTTTCCTGCCCATCCAAATTATGCTATTCAAGATATTAAAGAAAACACACCCATCGAAGTAAAAGGTAAAATTGTGCTGCAATCATCAAATCAGCCTTCTCTTCTTTATCCCATCTGTATATTCTCCTTGTAAATGCTCAAGCAATTGGTTAAAAAGCCCTACAAGCAACATAGTCCTACCTGCTTGCCACTTAAATTGCTGGTATTTTAATCTCATCAAAGGATCGAAGTTTTTCTTCCTGCTGTTTTGACTTTCCTGTCTCTTAGTCTTGTCACATTCACTAGTTTTGAATAAGTGCAGAACTTACATTTACAGAATTTGCAATCTGCAAGATTGTTTAAGTGATTTATCAAATACTTTGATTGAACACTTATTTTGCTGTTCCAGTTCTGAATCTCATTTAAATTGACTGGGCTTGACATAAGCCTTCTGAATGAACACAGTGAAAAGGATTTGGGCTGTGGCAGGTACAGTGCAAAGAGACGCCCTTCCACCTCTTTATTTGACACTTGTGGAATTCTACTTTGCAGTCATGTGCAATTCTCTTTGTTACACATCTTATCAGTGCTTTATTTGTGCCAGGGCTGAGACCCGGCACTTGTGGGCTTGGCCGTTCATAGCCCCAGCACCTCTGGGCTTGCTGCGTCAGTTATGAATGTAAAAAACCTGCCTGAGCCCCAACACCTCTTTCATTACAAATTAAGCACTGCATCTGATCTTCGATAAAAACAAAATACCAACAATCGGACAGGATTTATCTAATTAGTAGGCCAGCGTGATGTTTCTGTGTCTGGCTCCTGATAGATTCTCCCAGGTAGAAATAAAACATAACATTATATGATTTTTTAGAAAAGAAACAAATGTTAATTTCTCTATTTCAGAAGCTGAATAGCCTGTGATGTAGTCATGCTCTGTACTACCAGGAAAACTATGTTACATAAATAACAACCTCACCAGCACCACTTTAAATGCATAAAGCCGCTGGCATCATAGATCGCAAAGCAGTTTTCAAACACCAATCAAGTGACATCCCTAGGAAGTAAGACAGTAGTGTATTATCCTCAGGTAGCATTTGGAAGATACCAAGTGTTGTGAGCCACAGGCAAACAGTTTTTCAGATTCCACAAACATTACATGAGAACATTTTATATGGGCATACCAGAAAGAGCCATACAGGAGAACTCTTCTGGACAATTACAAAGTACTACTACTCTGGAGACAAATATTAGGTTTTGGAAGGAGATTTCTTTTGATATGGAAGTAACAAATACCTATAGTTTTAACCCTGGTTTGCACCACTCTATAAACATACAGTAACCCTCCTCCCCACATTTTACTATATTACATATATTTGCACACATGAGAAAGAACAGCCACTATTCAACACACAGGATATATTCAATTAAGAAGCACTGAATGGTTTGAATCTGATAGAATGTCTCTCTGCCTGTTACACACTTGAGGTCAGCAGAGGCACTGGAACAATTTCAGTACAGAAAAGAGAAGTAAGTATGCTAGCAGGAGAGAGCCACTCAACTTTGGATTTTTTTCCCCATCCAGTCTCAAATAGTCTCAATTTGGGGACTTCCAAGGCCTGGTGCAAAGCCATCTCTTTCCTGAGGCTTTTGGGGAGGAGAGATTGCAGTTATGGCTGGCACTTGTGAGTACTGTTGGGCATCTATTTGGGTTTCTATCCTTTGTTTTTGGTGAAACTGTTCATGTTCTCTCTGTGTAAGTGTTTTCATAACAACGGCACCTAGAGCACAGGACGTGCACTTCTTAACCATGAATAAATCAATCATTGCTACCTTTTCCCCCTAATCTTGCATCAGGAGTGATTATCACAAACCCCCATGCTTGTACAGAGTTCCACTGAACTACTAGAAGATCACTTTGCAGGATGAGGGCTTTAATTGGATGCAGTGTCCTGATGAAATGCAGGTTACATTATTAATGTCATTTGTAAAATTAACTGAGTGCTTTTCTGCCACAATATTCTCCATTTCCACAGCATAGGGTAGAGTCTCCTCCTAATACATCAGCACCTCGCAACTATTTACTATTACTGACCAAAAAGTAGGTTGTTTGAATTTCTGACCTCCACATCACAAACTCATTGATCACAAAATCCCATCTGGAACCAGAAGACCAAACTCCATGCCAGCTATTTTATATTTCAAACACCGGTAAACTATTGGTTTCCACCTAACTTGGGCTAATTAGAAGTCAACACACTAAAACTGATAATTCCACCTTCATAGGTTGAGAAAATCCAAACCATCACATCCAAAAATTATAGTCTATAATAGATAATATAGATATGTCTATATCTAAGTCAGCAAAAGGGAATTAAAAGAATTCTAAGTCAAAAAGGCACTCACTGAACATAAATATGCCCAGAACTCCTATTGGCAATCACAATGATATATACAAAAAGTACAAAACAGGAAAGTATAAAATGCAAGTATAGTACAAGGTAGATAAAGCATAGCTTTGAAACCTGATAACCTGTTGAAGTGCTCTAAGCTCTGAATGTGAAAATCCTGGATTGGAAAAAAATATTGGTGAGAATCAAATGATTCCTCCTCTTATATTTGGACTTAATTGAAGTGAATAATGGGGTTACTAGACATGTTCAAATATTCTCAGTTTTAACACTCTTTCTTAGAGTGAGAAAAATAAAATTAAACTAAGTACAATATGTATTTTAGGCTCTCTATTTTTATTACCAAATACAGTTCATGACTTCCTAAAATGTTGATTTAGAATTTAAGGGAGAGCAAGTTTATTTTGTACAGACACACTTTTTCATATCTACAGTGTCATTTCCAATGGCATGACCTGTTATAAACAAGAGAGCAGGAACCAAGGGAGACTAATAAACATATGCAAATGCTGCCATATGTCTTTCTTAAGACAAGTAGAGATGGGCTCAGGCCACAACACCCAGGGTTCAGAGGTGACTGCATCCAGGATTTTTGTCTTTAATAGGAAGTGAGCAAAGCTAAAATATAGGAATAGGCTTTGCTTCAGATCATTCACAGTGTATTTAAATATATTTCGCAGCATAACTGATTGAATTCTGTCTTATTAAACTTATTGCCATTCAAGTTCATGACATGGATGATTATTTCCAATGCTTCACCCAAATCCATGTGGGATAATAATATGCTCCCAACACTACTGCCTGTAGGTAATACATTCTTAAAATCAACCACTCATCTCACATCTAAACAAAAGTGAGCTTTCCTACCCATTTTCCCGAAGAAAGGAAGCTCGGAGCCCTTTTATGTATTGTGAATGGCCCACCTAATTTAGACTGAATTATACCCTAACCTTCATTTCCCCTTTACTTTTTGCTTCATTCAGGGGTTTCTGACTTCAGCTAATTCACTAACAATCCCAGCTGGTCCTTCCCAGCTCCTGGTTCTTTAGCACATTGTCCAAGGAAACTATGTGCTCCCATCTACACTGGTATTCCACTCTCCAATTAACCTACTGCTGAGACAGCTTTACCTCTCTTCTCCAGCCATTCCGCTGCACACTCTCTTTTTTAACCTCTTACTCTTTGAATTAAACTTTATAAGGGCTCTTCAAGGGGAGATGGGGCTAACTTTATTTGCTAAATCTGGTGTTGGTGACACAGGATGACGTTAACACATGATCAAGTGATATAGTAATGAATAAAGGAGCTAGTCGATCTAGAAACCATTTCCAAGCCAAGTATTAAACTGTATGTTTAAGATACAAGTAACCACATAACAAAGATTTCAACACTTACTGTATGACAGGCATATGCTTTCTCTTATTTATGGTACCACACAGAGTCACTACGGTTAGGTGGAGATATGGCTAGTATTGGAGTTTCACTGCACTACAGTGGCATTGCTCACAACATTAACTTTTATGTGGATTTGTAGTCTCATATTTTAAGACAATCATTTATCATTTCTGCCAGACACTTTAATTTTGCATGACATCACACCACAATGAATTCCCCTTCCCACGCAATGAGTAGAAACACTGTTTCTTACCTTAGAAGTTTTCCCAAGTTTAGACAAAACTAAAATATTCTTTAAACATGTCCACATTTCAGACATAGTAGTTTGACTGTATTTCGTTACCCAATAAAGCCATCCCCCACCCACGCACCCAGCATAACCCATGAAATGTTTGGCTGATTTCATCTACTGCCAATAACATGGATGATGTGTGGTTCTACAGACCTTGGTACTTATTAGACAAATAACTATCCTCATTTTACACATGGGGAAACTGAGGCAGGGATGTTAAATAACTTGCACAAGGTGACTCGGCAAAAAAATACAAAGCCAAGATTAGAATTTCATATACACGCACACACACACACACCAATCCCACACAGATCTGCTAGACCACACTGGCTCTCTGCTTGGTATGATTTGAGCTCCAGGGTTAATTTCAGAGTAATCTGAAGGGAAGTTAGTTTGACAATGTTATTCTAGGCCAACTCCCAGTCTATTTGCACAGCAGAACTTCTTCTATAGTCACTAATTCAGAGATATAATCAACTCTACCAATGCAAACTAGGGAAATGTGGTCTGGGTAAAATTATTAAAGTGAATGGCAAAACTGGCAGAAAGACCATGTTCAAAAACTAGTTATTAATGGTTTTCTGTCAAACTGGCGGGATATATCTGGTGGGATTCCTCTGGGATTTGGCCCTGGGTCTGGTACTGTTCAATATTTCCATTAATAACTTTGATAATGACACCAACTTGGGAGGGGTTGCTTGCAATTTGTAGGAGAGTGTTGGAATTCAAAATGACCTCGGTAAATTGGAGAATTGGTCTGAAACCAACAAGACAACATTAAATAAGGGTAAATGCAAAGTACTACACACACTTAGGAAGGAAAAATCAAATGCACAACTATAAAATGGGGAATAACTAGGTAGGCAGTATTACTGCTAAAAAAAGATCTGGGGGTTATAGTGGATCACAAATGAAATGAGTCAGCCATGTGATGTAGTTTCAGAAAGACGAGCATTATTCTTGGGTATAAGTTGCATCTATACTAGAACAGTTTGTTAGTATAGCTATACCTTTTCTAGTGTACACAAGGGCCCTCATTTTAAAAAGTCTTACATTTTCAATTAGGCATTTTCTAAGTCCTTGAGCATTCTGAATAGACAGAAAATGAACCTTTCTTATGCAATATCGGTGTCTTGTTTCCATCTGAATAATATGTATTGTTTATAAAAATCAAAGGTAAAATAAAGGTAATGAAAATGTAATTGGTGGCTATTAAACATCTGCACCCCCACAATTCCTCCTTTCTTGTAAATTTGCTTAGAACTAAGTGAGCATAATAGCAGCACAGTTTTCAGAAAATGGTTTTCAGAATCAGGCAGTGAGAAAGTCAATATGGAGTACTGTGTCCATTTGTTTTGATTTATCTCACTAACTTCAATTGACAGTTAATTCATCAGAGTAGGAAAATGCCAGTCTAGTGAAAACACAACTCATGAAGGAGAGAGAACAGGGTGGAAAACGTAGAGTGGATAATACAGGTAATAAATTAAAAGGCATACTATCAGTATTTTATCATTCGCCTCCTGAGTTCAACTACACCCCAAGTGTTGCCAATTATAATTTCTGGTAAATTATAGATACAGGCATTTTATTTTCTCTCTATAAAATGAAGTCACTTAATCTTTCACCTGTATTTAGAGTTTATCAGCCATATCAATGGTGGTGAAGGAAAAATACACGTATATTTTCAAGTTTCAAATAAACAGGCCCTCACTGAGAAGCGATGCTTAAGGTAATGTCAGTTTCACATCAACATCAGGAAGTAAATCCAAGTGGCTGTGTGTCTTGGGGAGCATCACGAATCGGTGTAAATTGCATGCTGGGGACCAGAAGAGAGAATAGTAGCAAGAAAAGCAAATAAGATAGCATAAGAAGGTATTATTAAGTGTCCATCCTCTCCCCCATACCTCTTTACCTTACACCTTTTTTCTGTCTCTTGGGTGTGTCAATACATTAGATTAGAAACCTTTATCAATGTGAACCTTACAGGATGTTACATATCACTTCTGAATTTGCCCCATCATTAGGTAAATCTGACTTTCATTTAATTAATACATACGAGAGCAATACATTTTATTTTTTTAAGGTAGGTATTCCTAATGAGGATCATTATTAGGACAATAACTATAGTCTGTTGATTTAAATAAGAACATAAGAATGGGCATATTGGGTCAGACCAAAGGTCCATCTAGCCCAGTATCCTGTCTTCTGACAGTAGCCAATGCCAGGTGCCCCAGAGAGAATGAACAAGAACACGTAATCATCAAATGATCCATCCCGTCACCCCTTCCCAGCTTGTGGCAAATAGAGGCTAGGGACACCATCCCAGTCCATCCTGGCTAATAGCCACTGATGGAGCTATCCTCAATTAACTTATCTAGTTCTTTTTTTAATGCTGTTAGTTTTGGCCTTCACAACATCCGCTGGCAAGGTGTTCCACAGATTGACTGTCAACTGCTGGGAATTCTTTAGCTACAAATAAGGAATTTCTTATATGGAGCATCGTGAAATGCCAGTTTTAGTTATTGATATTCATTAATAAAACTTGATAGGAGTTAAATATGCTTCTTTATTTTATCTACATTTAATTCCTTCCAGTGCTTTAGAAAGGTTTTATCACAGCACTATATGGAGAAGAATAAAGAAAAAAGACAAACGCTAATCCATATTGTCTCACAAATTGCATTACATTAGCTTACATCTCTAAACCTGAAATTTGCTCATCGGTTGCTATCAAATATTGTAACAAACCACTGCATGTGGGATGAGAACTTGCATGGTGAATTTCTGGCTGATATGAATCCTTTTAAAACCATGAAAACCTGGAAAATAGGCCTTACAACAGAAATAGTGGGAGACCACTAAGGTAGTCAATTGCTGTGTAAGTAGGAGTGGAATGGGAAGACCAACTTCTTTATGTTTCAGTGATTATTATTATATCGCCTGTTATTTGTTCCATGATGACAATTTGCTTGGCAGTGTACAAATCACAGAAAACAACATAATCTCTGCCCCAAGGAGCTTACAGCCTGTCTAGAATCTACACTTCTTCACATTCTTTTATAAAACTTATTAAAACCTAAGCACAAGTGCAGTGGACTGTGAAAAGTTAAGCTCCCCTCTGCCCGTTTCCCAGGAAATTGGACCACAGCCAAAGATAACCTGTCCTGTTTAGAGTATCTGCATTTTGCTTCAACAACACTCCAGAAAAAGACAGCCTTTTTTCCCCCCTGCAGTATTGAAATTCAGTTTGGTGATGATCAAAGTACTTGTGAATAGCAAAAGATCCTTCACTTTCTACAGTCTCTCTAAATCATCATCTGAAGCAATGGTCCAGTTGGTATTCAAGAGATGCACAAATCTTTTTGTCTTAATGTTAAAGAGGAGAGTGGGTTATAAGCTTGAGAACAGTGTAGTGAGTTTGCATTGTGGACCTTTCCTATATAATACAACTTGAGTTAAAGTCCAGCCCATGTCTGAGGGGAAATAAAAGCACATTAACCATAAAAACCCTGAGATTTCCAGATAACTAGCCATATAACTGCAAGGGAACATGTGTATTATGAACATGAGAAGTGGAACAGATAATTCAAAGAAAAACAAAAAAAGGGACTGAACCTGCACACAAATCTTGACCCAAATCAGAATCTCTGAGGTTTCTGAAGGTTTGGTTACTATTATTTTTAATTGTCATGAGCCATTCTATTTCTCAGGCCTACTGTGGCTCAGAAAGCCAGGTTGATTATCAGGATGCTATTTTCTAATCCGAATGGTAGTGAAATCTCACCGCCACAGCTTTCCTTGAGAGGTTTCCAGCTCAAGTTTGTAGGTCGGGCTGATCATGGCCTTCAAGAAGCTTCCAAAAATGTGGCTCCTTATCCAACCCCATCTCACCTTTTAAGATATGTTCATCACTTATCACTGTGTGCAAACACACACTGCATATGTCCCAAATGGGCCTTCTAGCATTCTATGTCAACAAATCTTCAGATTTCCTTCTGTGCAGGTCCTCACACTTGGAACTCCATCTTTTGCCTTGTATTGTCTCCTTCATTAAAACAGGAGGCTAATGCCCAGCAATTAAAGTCTAAATCTTCTCCCTCCATTAAAACTGTACACCTCTGTCCCTATCGAGAGTTACCCATTATCTGATCATTCCAATATACGGTACACCTGATACTGTGTAACTAATTAAAAATGCAAGCTCCTTCAGGCAGGGTCTATACCTCCCTTATGTCTTTTTCATGCTATGTACTCAGACGGCAGACAATACATACAACAACTACAACCACGGCCAATAAAGGTTAAGCCAATGGCTCTGTATTTAATTCTTCCCTTCCAAAAGCTTTCAAGTCAACTGACAAAGTAATCCAGCACACTGATGTAACTTATGGACAAAGATGTTTTTCCCTCCCAACACACAGAAACTCCTGCTTTAGCAGTAGTGTATTTGAAAGCTATTAAACAAAAATAACCCCTTTTTTATTACATAAAAAGAGCAAGGAAGCCAAAAGATACAAGCACTAACAAAAGAAAGATCTAAGGCTGATGTTCCATCGTACTAATGATAGCTTAGCTGATTCCAGTAAAATAACAGCAACTGTCTATGCTGCACAGACAGAATCATCATCCAAAATTATTTTTGGTTATGTTCTCCCAAAGAGACAAATGCCTTCTCCCCACTTCACAAGAGAGCCTCCAGGTTGGGGCAGCTGCTTCTGTTGTGCCTGCTGTGAAGATAAAGGGGACTTCTTTGAGCTCTGCCCTTTTGACACGTCTCTAAATTCACTGAGTTACAAAATAAATCAGACAATTAACTCCTGTCAATATTAAAGATAAGCTTCCAGTATTGTTATTTTTAAAACCCTGTTTATGTAGCGAAGGTGAGTAAATAGTAGCCTGGAGTGGCTACACGGGAAGATTTTTGGTACACGTCAGAGCTGCTAAGTAATCTATGTTATTTCGGGCAACAAGCTCAGCCTAAAATTGCAGAAGCCTCCTGTCGCTTAGAATTTCCTGAAACATCTATGGGCCTGTTTCAGTAGGTAGAACACTAAATTCTGCACAACCCCTTTTATCTCCCCGCAATAACTGAATGCTCTATCAGTAAGAGACCAAAACAAGAAGGCCAGCAAAGAGGTGGAGAACTCAACTAACTCAACTATCACTCAGACCTACCAGTTTCTGATCTCAAGGCAGGAGGCTTAGCCACTTCCCTACTTCATTCCTCTTCTCCCAAACATTCGGTTGGTTTCTATTCTCCCCTCCCCAAGTTTAAGGCAGTTCACCACTTATGGTCATTTACAGCTTACATCTCAGTAAATCCAGAAGGTGTCTGATGAAAAAGAGGGACTAGCCAAGCATCTTAATCCCCCTGTTCATTCATGCTCTCGGTAATGTTCTTTCAGGCTTCTGCTGAGAGACTAGGCTGAAATGAAGGCTGATAAATTAGTCTGGAGGGAAACAAGGCAGATTCTGCTTGTAAAAGGTCATTCCAACTTTGTTCTGGGTGAGGGTTTATCTTGACTGCAGCTGCGACAGACAATGGCCGGGGCCTAAATGGCAGAAATCCTAGCTCTGTTCATGAAATTACTCTGCTGATAAGGTAGAATGGACTTTAGTAAGATCTAAATGGGAAAAGGGAGGTAGTGGTGGTGGGGGAATTGTAGGTATTTCTGAACATGACTGAACAGGGATGACACAATACGACGTACAATTAAAGCAACGATTTGCCCAAGAATTCTCTCAAAATGAAGGAACATACTGCTGGCTAATCAGATAAAAAGAAGCAAAATACTCACTTCCCTCTTCTGAATTAACTGCCTCAGTGCAAATCCCAGGACAAACTGGTTGGAATACATTGGTTTCTATACCATAAAAGTTATTATTATTACAGATTAAATACAGTGGTATTTCTCAAGGGTCAGTGTGCTGTGGTGTCATTTATCATACATGATGCCACTTGAGAGACCAACTGGAGATTTACTTTAGAATTAGCAAGGTCTTGTCAAGGCAGGGTCAGGTGAAACCCAGCTAGCAGCAGCAGATAAGACATTTGGGTGAGAATACTCCTCGCTGCAAGGGATATTTTAAAAAATACATTTGTAGACTTCCAAAGCCAGAACGATAAGGGATGGCAAGTTCTGACTCACCACCCTCCTAGTCTGCGCCTTCTGACGTGTACACAAATTGACTTTCCTTCTGAGAGAGATGCCTCTCCTTTATGTACACATCCCACTTGAATGTGCATGTCTTTGATCAATGCAAACACATTAAATGATCACAGCATACTATTACCAGGCTGGAACCTGATTGAGCTAACCAGCTTCCACTTAGCCCAGTGTCTAAAATGATCCTGTTATCTGTTTACTTTCAGAGAGGGCACGGAGAAGCAGGAAATGAAGAGAGATGCACAGATGAGCTAAGGTGGATATTTTACAGGGATGGCTGGGCATAGAGGCTGACAGGATGCATGATTTAGGGGTGGGGGGAAGTATGTGGTTTGTGCTATGTAGTGCCAGAACTAAATCATCAAACTCATATGGCAATGCCTTCCCAACTCTGTTTAGCAAAGCTACCATCCTCCTTACCACCCCTTTCCAAAGACTCACTTCCTTCAGCAATGCCCATAAGCCAACTAACCAGCCCCCCCCCCCCAAATGTATCTCCACGTTATTCCTTCCTCAGGCATTCCCAGTAAAGCCTGTCTGTCTTTGTTTCGCTCTTTCAAAATGGTAAATTCCTCAGGGCAGTGATTGTCTCATTTTGCTTATTGTACAGTATCTAGCACTTTGTTGGGATTAAACAAGTATGAGAATGAGCAAGTAAAACGTGAATATATTCCTGAGAGCCAGAATTTGGCATCCTGATATTCTCCAAAGTCTGAAAGGCTCTAGATAGGTTCAAACTGGAAACCTTTTGTACTCCTCTGCATTTGCAGCTGGAATAGGAATTGTCAAACCACCTTGTGAAAAAGAAAAGCACAGAAATCACCAGTTTCTTTAAATATGAAACTTTCAAATCTAAAAATAGCTTTCAAGTAATTTATCTAATATTAAAAAAAATCACACAAGATAGAGTAGCACAAGATGTTGGCAACCCTATCTGAAACCTATTTTCAGGTTTCATTACAAACTCAAAACTCTGCTCAAGTTCACCCATAGGTTCGCTAGGGTCACAAACCTGTAGAGTCTAATTCCTGGCCGATTAATGATTTTGCAAGAAAATCATGTTATGTATGGGGCTTTGAAATTTGGCTGCTTTTTCTAAGTTTGACTCAAAACTGAACAAACTATGCAAACAGCTTTCGGGGGAGATTCTGAGTCTGCACTGGTGATGAGCTACACAGAGAGAACCTAAAGAAAATAATTATATGAATCATTTCATAGTGCAACCACTAAATTCTGCACAGAGAATGACTTACTGCAAGTCACCTAGTGATGCTTCTGTACTTTGGAACTGTAGATGAGATAGATAAAGAATGGAGCC
Organism: Sternotherus odoratus; assembly: GCA_032164245.1. Classification (NCBI taxonomy): domain Eukaryota; kingdom Metazoa; phylum Chordata; order Testudines; family Kinosternidae; genus Sternotherus; species Sternotherus odoratus. The sequence continues at coordinate 3,212,134 of JAVMKO010000018.1, forward strand.
TTCCAAGTAACATTTTGATTTAATTCTAACTTATTGATCATTTCCCTTACAAAAGGCTACTGTGTTCTACTGCTTCATCAGCCAGAACTTTCTGGAAGAAGAAGAAAAATAAAGCCTGGAATTATATGAAGGTTAACATTCCAGAGGAAGAAATAGTGTCCTGTACCCTGCAAGGCTTCTGACAATGAAAAGGCTATTTTTCAAGTCCTGTGGTCACAAGTGAGCTATTCTTGGTTCTCTCTCTTTTTTAAAATATGTGGATGATAAAATACTGTTTCAGAAGCTGGTATTCATGTATGTCTCTCAAAGACGAAAAGAAAATATTTATTTCCTTTTTCTGCTTGTGAATCAGAATGTTCTATTTAAAGAAAGTGCCCTCTGCCGGATCACTCATGAGTTATTACCCCTTAAGGAAATAAAGGAGAAATATCAGGGAGGTATTCTTAGTCATTGCCTCTGTCTCTTTTTTCCCCTTAATTCCTTATATACCCATGTTTCAGAGCAGTGCCTAAGATAGTGCAGGATTTCTTGGTATTCCTGGGCTAAAAAAGACTCCCTCCTCTAACCCTGATGTCATGGTGTTGGTGAAGCCTCTGAGAGTGGCACTGATTTATATGGTTTCACTTTGCATTATTTTGATACATTTTTCACCTTTGTCTACTGTTAAAATTTGGTTAAACAAAAAAAGCCCTTGACATAACTAGAGAGGGGTCATTTCCCTTGAATGACACAAGAACCCTCCCTTCCTGGCGTCAATCAAAGTTTACAACCTAACTCCAAAACTTTTCTGAAGTTCTGACATTTCAAATAAATGTTTTTCTGCTCCTGATTTCTGGACCAGAACCCAGTATTGCTAAGATGTCATCAGGAAAGCGTGACATATTTTCTTAATGCCACTCACAGCAGAGAAACCAACAATTGAAAGAGTCTGATGACTGCATCGTCCACTCAGTCCAAGAGATGGTCACTCCACGACAAAGTTTAGGCGATGTTGTGTGGAAGACACTGGCACTGTTGTCGCCCACACTGTACCTGCTGTGTGGGGAAATGACTCAAAGGGCTCCAGGGCTCCTCATGGCAGCAACTTTCAAGGGTCCCCAAAATCTCTCACACAACAAAAAGTCAAAAGACAAAGTTCAATACATGCTTTTTTTCCTCCAACAGGCTCATTTTTAAAAATTCACACTTTGCCAAATTTCAGCTGACAGCAAATGCCTACATCCCAGTTTGCAACCCATGAGAAGCATTTAGACACAAAACAACTACCAACTTAGTAACAATGATGCTTTAATAGCTGTTAACAGCTACTAGAAAATATAGCTATACGTAGGAAGCCCCAAAATGCCCTATTGTCCTGTTTACCATATGTGCCTGCAGACTGTTGCTTTTTCACAATTTTGCCATCAAAACAAAACTTTTGGAACTGCAAAGAAGCCCAGCGTGAAAAACATATACATATTGCAAAGGTACTCCGCTCCATCTCGGGGACGGCTGTGTGCACTGGTCTTCGGCAGCCCCTAAGTCCACCTCTCCCTTGCAAAAGCACTAGATGTGGCTCTGAAGGGCTGATTCATAAACTCCTGCCTTCAGAGACAGAGTTAATAATGTTGTTATATTAACACTACTCTCAAGCCAGAGGCGAAGGGAGAGGTTGGGGAAAATGAATGAATCAGAAGATGTAGAAAGAAAAGCTACACGGAAATAGTATCATATCCTTTCAGTCTAAAAATAATCAGAACATACATTAGTAAGAGTTGGGGCAAACAGATTCTCTGGTTCGGTTGCATATAGCTGAAGGGGTCAGATGCTTCTCCAAGCCACTCTGTTCTAGAAAGGAGGTAAATGAATATAAGCTCTCTTGGGAAATATCTATTTTGGTGCCTTCCTAGTAAGGCAGAGTTGGCAACAAAGCCAGAATAGGATCTCTCGTGTCTCAGTTCTCCCACTTTGGATTCCGAATCTGAATTCCAAAACAAATTTGGCGGTTCAGCGTCAGCTTAGTTTAGGGTCAAGGATTTTGGTTGGCTTTTACTCTAATGAAATGTTTTGCCCTTCCAATTGTGGGGAATATAAATTATTTTAGGGCCTGATCCCCTAAAGACTCCAAGAGACTCCAATGGACTTTGGATCAGATTCTTAAGTTTGGGTAGTTTGGCTTCTGTGTTCCTCCCAGTGATAACCAATCCAGAAACAATCGCTTTCTGAAATCTGTTCAGATTCTTTTCTTACTTGACTTAATTTTGTTTAAGCCCTGAGGAGATCTGACTCTCCCCACAGTTCTCAGAGCCAGTTCTCTGAAGCACATTTTTCCTCAATGTGTGTGCGTCACAATTTCTTAAAAGCAAAATAAAACAAAAAACCACACACAATGCTTAAATAGTCTCTTCTGCGGGAAGAAAGAGGTTGAACTATTATGTGTAACTGACAATATACAGTGTCTCAGACATTCATAAACCACCAGCGTTTACTATTGGCCCAGATGGGATTCTGGAGCTTCCAAGCAAGGAATGCTTGCTGTATCTTGAACTGCTTGCTCTTAAGTTATCCACACAACTATTTTTCTTCAGTAGGATGGTTTCTATCACGACCCTTAAATGCACTGATTTTGTTTTGTTTTGTGTTTTTGCCTGTAAAGGGCAATTCCATTTGGCCTCTCTGAGGCTTATAGGACAGGTGCAAGAAGTCTCCTTCTATGTCTCAATGGATTGTCACTTTTAAAATACAAGTTGGAATAAAGGAACTAATAATTCTACTTTACTAGTTGTATTTATTCTGTGACAAAAACTCACCTAATGGCATTTTGGAGCTCTGCTCCCAAGTTCCCCAGCATTCAGTTGCTATATTTCCCTCCAGGATGTCAGTCCTAGCCACCTCTTAATTAGCAAAATAAGCAGCACTATGATAAATGTCATTATTTACTCAACAAATGATCATATTCATTGTAGTGGGGAGGTTAGGCCCCAGGGGCAATAAGGTGAAAACATGGTGTGATTTATTTGGGGTACTGTAACTGGTATGTTCTGTGTCAGCAGGCAAAGGATCAGGAGAGCAGAGCATGCTGAAATGCAATCACATCACACGAAAGAATAAAGGGCTTTTAATTTGGGTTGCATCCTCTGTTTTAAAAAACAGTGAAACAAGCAGCGTGGTGGTTTCCAGGAATGATTGTTTCAGAGAGTACAGACAGAGCACACACTGAACTGTATGAGCATTTATTGAATCATCTCCATGAGGGAGGGGAAATAATCAGGTCGACACATCTCATTTATTCTTATGAAATGAGAGTGAATCATTCATTGCCATGCCATGTTAAAAAAAACCACCCCAGAATAACAGGTGTGGTTTGAATTAAAGAATATGCTTGAAAACACAGTCCAGAAAGCAAATATTGGCGGGGAAAAATGTATAAAGAAACAATGTGGCTAAAGAAATGAAGCAGATAAAATGGGAGATATTCACATACTGCAGACCTGAATTTTTCTGTCTCACTAAAGGGAAAAACGTCTAATAAGCAATATGCATCTTTTTTCTCTTTCAAGGTCAGACACAGCCTTCTGTATTTCCTGCGTGATGTTTTAGGTTATTAAGGGAAATAATGAGTAAGCTGAAAGTTTCAGCATATGGCATTCTTCTTTTGCCTCCTGGAGCTAGATGTTTTGCATCAACCCCAAGGCATGGGTGAAGCTGTTCAGATGAAATTAGAGTTGACCCCTATCTCAAACAGGACCCCCCGAGCCTATTCTGAAGTTTGAAGAAGTTCAATTAGTTGTTTTTTTTGTTTTACCTTAAATTTCACATGCCCAGCCTCATCCAGGCCCAGAAAAAGAAAGGTAATCTTGCAGCAATTCCATCCTGACCAGAATGGATTGGTCCATATTTACAAGAAAGCCTGTTTTCCCCAGACCAAAAGGGGTTGTTCTTTATGAAACAAAAAATACAACTGGCCCTGAACTAGAAAGTAAAGAACCAGAGTCACATTTTCTAAAAGTCTGGGCAGTGTTTGGATCTGTCACATTACTGTCTTGCTTTCTATTAAAAAAAAACCAAACCTCACAATATCTTACAGTAATGACCTCCAAGCTTACATTACCCCTATATTTACTTACAATTATTGGGGAAATTTCTGGACAATTAGAGATGGGACCAACCACATCGCAAGATCTGGTGAAACTCACATTTTTGGGGTGCGTAAAAACTAAGCCAAAATCCCGATCTGAATTTTCCAGATAGCCCCTAGTACTTAAAAACTACAAAGACCAGTGCTTTATAAAACCATTAGTGGAATACATCCAAATAGAACTGGTCTATATATGGCAAAAAGAAAGCAACTCATTTCCACCGTTGCCAAAATTAGAAATTATGATGAAAAATGTTGGCTAGATTTATTACTGAACCAATACCCAAAGGTGGTGCTAGGTGTGAAAAAAACCCTGAGATCTTGATCCCTCACCGTTATTGTAAGTCCCTGTGACATTCTTCATTAGTATTAGTCAAATATTGCTTTAAAATACTTTCCATTATGAAGATCAAGTATTTTATATTTGGGGCATGAAAACAAAAACCATCAAGGGAATAGAAAGTGATTCTAACAGGACTTCTTTTTTTAAAAAAGTCTTCAGGATTTTTTGTAACTTTACTAATTTTTAGTTTAGAAATTTCAGCTATTGGGAATGAAATGATGTCCACTTATTCCATAAGAAAATATGAAACCGAGAATAATTATCTTTCATTAAATAAAAACACTAATGAAATGCACATCATGTTGCACAGCAAATTGACCTGTAATATTCATAGAGTATGTAGCCATAAGTAAGTAAATAGCCCTGTGAAAGGATTCCGCTTTCTCGCACTATAAATCAAGAAAGATTGAAACCACAGGTTACACAGAAGTACCGTAAAAATATAAAAATAATGTTGAACTACTGTTGAGTATATACAGGTAGGGAAGTGGCTAGCATGCAACTAGCACTATGATCTTTGTGAACATTTCTCTTAGTACATTCCCAACACTACAATCATTGATCATTATTACTGCAATAAGCAGTACTGGGATATAGAATCTGGTTAAAATTTTGAAGTACTACCAAAAATTTACTGATCATTCTTTTACTGCGCCCAGTTTCCTATGTAATGACTTTCGTTGCCAGAGGATGGAAACACTTACTTGCTCTAAGTACTGATGATTCTTTAGTACAAGGGCTACGAGGTGAGACAGCACAGGAAATGTCCTTTTGGGTTTTTCCAGCCTTATACTCAAATGAAATAGCAATAAAATGTAAACTCGCTCAACAAATAAAGGGACAGAAGCACTTTTTTAACATGTATTCCAATTCAGAACTCAAAGGCCTCCAGACAAGCTGTTTAGGTGCACGTGGAAGATTCTTTAGTGACTAAAAGTAGATATTTAAAAAGCAGTTAAAACTGTTATTAGAAACTGCTTATCACTGACTTGAAAATGACAAGAACTGAAAGGATAAAGAGCACAAGAACCAGGCGACTGGTATTTGAACTCACAAGGAAACCAAGGTCAAAACAGACAGTGTCAGAGTAGGGCTAAGACTGTTTGAGGACGTTAGATTGAGGACAAATATTGCTGGCTTTCTTGTGTGAAAAGTAGCTGGCAGGTCAGGGAACAAAGGAATGCCACAGAAATGTGAGGAGCACCATACAGAGAGAAAGTTCTCTCACGTACACCACAAAAATAAATAGTATCACAGAGTCAACATATATGGCAGATAATAGAGATGGCTTGTGCCGGGCCTTGCATTCAGTGAGTAATGGAGATATGGAACATTACTTAAAAATATGAAAATCAACAGAGACTTCTATCAGAAGAACATAGCAGACAAGAACAAAGTTAGCTCAAGGTTACAGGAGGAAAAGAAAGCACTCTCCTCCAGTGTTCAAACTCCCTCCATTTTCCAGGACTTGTGAGCCAAAGAGATGGCACCATATTTAACCCCTGATTGTTCTAAGGAGGACAAAAATTCTCAAAGACCAATTCAATGTGTGGGTCAGGTTCAGAAAAACAAGAAGATGTACTTCCAATCACAGTCACTCCCATTTCTTAGCCTGAGAACCATTTATTGTCATGTTCCTTGAGAGATATTTTCTTTTGCTCCTCAAGGTATTATGTTTCTCAGAAGAATATTTAATCTGTGTGATCCCAAAGCTTCCCTGAACCCACATCCTCCCTGAAATGGCCAAATATTTCCAGTGATTTAATGGGGTGAGGAGTCTTTTCCAAAAGCATATTTTGACTGTTATATTAATCAAACATTCTATATAAATTTCACAACAGAAGGAGCTAACTCTGGGATGAACGTATGAGGCACCTCCACTACACATCCAGGAAAGTTTAACGGTGAATCTACTTTTCTTTCTTTCATTTTCTTTTAACAAGAAAGACAGAGAGAGAGAGAGATAGGGAACCCTGACTCAGCCGTTCGTTCATCATTCAACCAAGTCCTGTTTCTAACACTTCAGGAACTTCCTATCATAGAGGTCAAGAATCAGAGAGGTAGCCGTGTTAGTCTGGAATAGCAGAGGTAACAAAGAGTCCTGTGTCTAAGGTTCCACAGGACTCTTTGTTACCTCTGCTATCATAGAGGGAGGCACTAACTAGTTGAGATATGTTTGTGTGTATCTTTTTTTGCTTTTTTTCTGCACTTTGGACATTTTTAAAAAGTAAACACAGACATTAAATACAACTGGACACATTTATCTGGGCTTTGTGGAATCTGATTGTAAAATCTAAAGACTCAATTAATTTTGAGGAATATAAATATAACTGGAGCTGAGCACAAACATATTTTAAATGAAATTTGACCATTTTTCAGTTTATGAAAAGTCTTTGATGTTTATGAGTTTGGACAAAAATGTACGGCCTATTGGTGCCTTTGCCAATCATTCCTGGGTTGTTGTTTTTATAATTGCTATTTATGATTGGTCACGATGTCATATGGCTTTTCCATTTTTTGTTTCAAGCAAAATCCATTCAGTTACAAGACAAATTTCATTTCCTACAGAAACAGTTTTGAATTGTACATATTATACATTTTGTTTCTGAACATTCATGCAAATAGATTTCCTTGTGTGAAAACATTTGTGAAAAAAATCAACAATGGTTTCACAGACATTGTGAACTTAAGTATGGTATTTAGCTTGCAAACATTGTGAAACACTGTCACCTCTATTCACCCACCTCTGCAGACAACAGAGTAAGATGTGTCCTCATTGTTATAAAGTGCATTGTTTCAGATATGAGGATCATTGTTAAGATGATGATAAGCATAGATAGATAGATTGATAGATTTCTTTTTCAAGAAAGATTCTCCTTAGTGGTTCTGATTGTAGATGTGAAGTTATTAAAACCAGCAGAGTTTTTCTAAGATTTTGGAATTGCATGTGATCAAAACTAAACTACATCATGTTTTTGCCTTGAATATCAGCCAGGATGGGAAGGAGAAATACCAGAAGAAAGGCAGTTCTTGTACTATCCATTTTCTAACCTGACCAAAACCAAAAAGTACTGGAAACCTCACTAGAAAGTGTTTTCCCTAGGGTTCTCTAAACCATCAAGGTTAATAGAATTTTAGGTGTTGTAACATTGCTGAGCATCATGGAACTGAAAACGTAGTCTTGTTTTCCAAACAGTCAAGGCTCTGGATTAAAAAAAGCACAACCTTCCTATGGAATTTTGACACCACCACGTTAAATAACATTTCTCCAAAACTGCTAATTTATGCTTGAGCTAATATAAAATTCTGAAATAATTCTCCCCAGTGTAAGACTGAGCAGTGCTGGTGAGGGATATTTTAAGATAAACTCAACAGTCAAGCAGAGAGGCAGACATGTGTTTTAAGGATAATACTGTTTTCTTTTTTTTCTAAAAAGTGACTTTTTCTGTGTTTCTTTACCATTGTCACGTGGCTAACGGCTTCAGAACACTTGCTACAAGGATGTTACTGGATACAAGTTATTTTTCTACAACCAACTAAAGGACTGGTATGATAAATATGGACTGGCCATCTTAGGTGACATACTTAAGAATTCTGCCATCTATAAAATACGATGTGATTAATCTTATTTGTTCTGTTGTGACAGCAAGTTTAGAAAATTCCAAGAATGTGTGTTTTAAGAAATGATACAATGTCACAAAAGCTAGCCTTCTGACAATGGTGCTAGAGCAACATTTGTGGCCTAGAGGCTATCCAGCAGGATTTCTGTTACTTTTTAAAGTAGGGCATGTAAACTATGGTATAAAATAAGCCAAGGAAATATGACATTAGCAAAGTACCGCCTTTCTATATACTCTTGTCCCCAGGCCAGTCGGGACTCAATATAGCTTCATAAGCATTTTGTATACAAGACAAATGAGCGTGATCAATCATAGTCAGCATGCTTACCTCCCATCCAAAGTTTGTTTCCTTTAATGTGGTCCTTGGTATTGTCATGTAAGGTCCAAATCTTTCCCCAACTTCAATCTTCTTTTTGGCCCAAATCCCCAGCCCTGCCCCCGGAATCGAGGATTCTCTGAGTTCAAAGTCTGGCGGGATTGGAATGTCATCAGGAATGTAGACGGGAGCTTCGTAAGGTGAGCCTTCCTTGGGGGTGAAGTCCTCACTGGTAGGAAAAGGTGATGGAGGTCCAACGGGGATAGGGGACATAATACTATCCTCTGTTTCCTCCTCCGCACTCTCACCAGCCAGGAGATCAGGGTCTGTTTCATACATACTATTTACAATCTCACTGTCACCTAAAGGGGAAACAACAGAACAACACATTCTAAAATCCTGAAGTCAACAGTTAGTTAGCCCCTTCCCTGGACAAGGAACATCCATGTGCGGTGAACATTCTAGAGGGAGGGAATGGTGCAACAGGAAAGATGATCCTGAGCTACAGAACATCAGATTTACAGCTTTCCCCCATTGATTTTGGGGGTTTTCCAGCATTCCCCTGTAATTTGAAGGTGTATGGATCAGTGTTTTGGTGCAGATATGTCTACAATAATGCATAGCCAATGACTGATGTTAAGGAGCTACCTTTGCTTGGTTAAACATTCAAGTCCAGCTGATGAATGACTATTACTTTAGACAGCCCTGTGAGCGTCTTACTGCATGCTGCAGGTGTTCACACTTCAGCAGGTTGGAATGATTTAACTGAAAAAGCAATGGTGACCTCTAGCGAGGAAGGAGAAAGGAATATAAGTAGTGGCATGTAGTGGAATATAAGTAGTGGTATGCAAATCAGCATTCACTGAAGAATAGAATGTAGGCCACCAAACATGACTACCATGTGTCGCAGGCTCAGGATTGCCATGCCAGATGACCTCCATGATGGAATGAGGACAGAGGAAAATGGAGAAGGTGGCCAGACCTCTCTGTTATTGTTCATTGTTTTAATTTTACATCAAATGCAAAAAGCCACATTAAAGCAAAGTTATGGATGAAAGTTGCATGCACAAAGATCCAATAATTCTAGTGAGCTTTCACTTTCCTTAGGGATCACGGGATAAAACACACATGTGTAGTGGAGAACGTAGGTACTCAATTTCAGCTCTTTTACAGTATGAAAGGCAGTACTTGCGAAACAGAGACACTAATAAAGGAAGCCAGTGCTGATGAATCTTGTTTCCATTTTCTGAGAGCTCTGAAGAGAAGTCATTCATACATGATTCAGGGGAACAGCAGCACCAGCACCAGGCTTAGCTCTGCAACACTGAACAAGAGGAACATCTGCAAGGGAAGGTTGGTCATGTCCATTTCAATGACCAGGAGACTCCTGCTTGCACATCTCCTCACTGGAGCAGAGTTAACTAATCTCAAGGCTGGCATCACCAGTAACAGCCGGCCTCAGTACATGTACAGCAGATTCGTGCCTAAGGAGCTCTGTTCTGGGGCATGAATTGTGACCCTTATGAAAGCCCACAGCACCTGTGGCTCAAGTTTGGCCAGAGCTTCCAGACGGGTTTTAGGTTTGGTTTATTTGGTTCAATGGGTTATTCAATTAAAGCTGTGGCCAATTTGACCTTCCAACTATGTCTCTGTCTTTATTTGCGGTTTGGCACTCAGCAATGAATGTTCCTTTTCAAGCATAATTATAGCATCACTAGCTTATAACATCGCATTAAGAGTAATGTATCATATATGCTTAAACAGTGGACATTTTAAGTTACTCTCTCAACCACACTACATATATTGTTTCATAAAACTTCACAGGACAGGGATGTGGTTTAAAGCAGTGCTACAATGCTGAAACAGAAAGCTATGGAAAAGTTGTATATCGTCAGTTCCAGAAAAATATTCCATGCAGCATTTCATGATCTGGTTAGAAACAGATCAACTCAAGAACAATTTACAACCATTTTTTTTCTAAAGAAACCAAAACCTTTAAAAGTCATGTGGCTAAAACACTTATTTAATTTAGCAGCATTCAGAACAGTAATTATTAGGCTTTAAATGGCCAGTGGTTACTTCTTTTGCTTTTGCATTTTTAATTGATTTGTGTGATCTTTTCACAAAAGCAACAGCAGAACTGCAGCTGTTTCCCCTGTACCCAAAGTTCTTATGTTGTTTAAGTTTCAGAAACACCCACATAAAACATTTAAGTGGGATGTATACAGAATAAAGGTAACATTGTAAGTAGGAGCAATTAACATTATTAGTCAGAATTAGTAACCGCATCCGGTTACAAACAATGTGCCCAATCCTGGGAAAGCTTAGCACCCTCAACTTGAATTGATTGCAGTTGGAGTGGAGGCTGCTTAGCCTTACAGGATTGGATCACAAATCAGGTTTGAAAAAAGAAAGGTTTGTTGTTGTTTTTACAGTAAATATCCTTAATGCTGCAAGGCTGTTGAAGATCTATTCTTCCAGAATAATTAGGAACTAAGTGCTATTATTTTAGAAGTACAAATTATTACACTTGAGATAATTGCAAGGAAACACCATTATTAAAGCTATCACCACATATCAATTTTCTGGTTTGATTTTTGCTTCTAAAAGCTAAATAAACCAAAGAAGTTTTAGGAACTAGAAACCTGTTCTGTAACGTTTTGAGGGTAGTTGAATAAGAAAATGCAGTGGAACCAAGTACTTGGATACAGTGAAAATCCTGCAGTGAAAGAGAAGATAATCTGAGAACTTTTTTTTTTTTGCACTGCTATACTCAGAGTATCATTTTGCTTATTGTGATCTTTCTTAGAGTATTTAGTTATTGCTTATGTTACAGTTGCACCTAGAATTTATACAACAGCTAGCACATAGATAGAGACAGTACCTGCCTCAAAGAACAATCCAAATAGATGAGACACACAAACGGCGGGAGAAAGAAATTATGTTTATCCCCATTTTGCAGTTAGGGAACTGAGTCACAGAGAGATTAAGTGACTTGCACAAGTTCACCCAGGAGGGCTGTTACAGAGCTGGGAACTGAATCCAGATCTCCTATGTCTCCATCTAGCACCTTAACCATTCTTCCCTGCTCTTAAAGGAGCAGAAGGGGGGGGGGGCTGTGAGGGAAGCTAATACTATAGATTTTCACTGTAGTTCCTTGCTAAATGCGGCTCTTTAACAGAACCTCTGCACTCCACAAACACCTTCTTTAAGCATAAGTAGAGGAGGTGTATTTTTCAGTAAACAGACAAATCTAGAGCAGGGTAATTTGTAAAAGTACCACGGCAGTTTGCAATCCAAACACAGGCCTACAATCACTGCTAACCAGCCTCAATTACAGCAGAAGTGTTTCCAGTCACTCTCTTCTAGGTCGCTGGAAGGCTTGCCAAGAACATGAGATTTTTAATGACTCTGGAAATATGCTACACAATAGTAAGTTATTTACTTGTAAGAAAACCTGAAATTCTTTATTTTGGTTTTGCAGTGGTTTCAGGGTATAGGTTCACAACCGTGCTGATCATTCCAAAACATTTTTCAGGGAGGCCTAAAAAAATAAGGGAAGTGTGTGTGTCGGCAAGGGGAGGGGAGGTAGACAGGGCGTGGAGGGGGAGAAAAAAATATCCAGACTACAAGCATCATTTTTCCTTAATCACAGCAGTGTCTGAATTCTGCCTTGTTGATGGTTTCTCTCACTTCCAGAGAGCGTCCATGTGCAGTGTTGCAGGGGATTTTTTTCAGTCTAGCACCCCCTTTAGCAATTCTGGTAAACACCCGTGCGCTGCCTCTTGCTCTAGCAGAAAGGTAGAAGAACCCAGGCTTGTCTTCTCCTCTGGGTTTCAGCCTGGGGACCTGTTTTAGCTGGCTAAGGACTGTTTCGTTAATCCCTCAACCACTTCCCTGAGCTGTTCCTACCAACACCCCAGTCTTCCAAACTAGAGCACTCAGCAAACCAGCCTTCTTCTGTCTGTATCTGCCTTCCCTGTGAGGGAGGAGGCAGCCTTTCTACTGGCCCTTTTCTCCCAGTTCATCCCTCAAGCGGGTGGAGGAAGAGAGGATTCTTGCCCCATCCCCTCTGCCAGGCTTCTGCTCCTAGGCCTTTAAAGAAGCAGTGCCTTTTTTCTCCCAGCCACTACTTATTCCTGGGACCCCACTTCTTCTGTATCCCTGTCCCTCCTTAGGTCCTTGTATATCTTTCCTGGGTCTTTCAAAATCCTTAAAGGGACATACCAGGCACTGCAGTGGCCTGACCACTAGACACTACTTCTCTTATGAGCAGGCTACCCACTATGTGCCTATAAAACATTATCAAATGGGCTGATTTCTCTAGCCAAGCTCATCCATTTTGGTACACACACATCTCACTTAGCACTCGTCAATTGAAGAGATTTTCCTCAAGCTTCCAAAAGAAAGAAACCCAAACCTCCTTCACCAATGAGTTGAGATTCAGCATAAAATAAATGTCGGCCCTTCTTCCCCCTGAAATTTATTAGGAAATAAAAACAGTAGCGGTCATGGATCTCCATAGTTTCTGCTAGAGTGTTGGCTACTACACATGCTATCATACATTATTTGAATCCAGTGCAATAAATCAGTATTCACATGCCTCCTGCTATATTGCAGCTAAACTGACATTATTTCCCAATATTCATTTACTTCAATAAATATGGGATGTATGTTTGGCAAGAAGACAACAGTTTTAAGAGAAACTTGGGGAAACATTAAATTAATATTCCCCCAAATCAGAGCTATTAAGATGGTTATTGGATATTGAGTAAAACAGAAATGGTTCTCTTTAAAAGATATATACAGAGGATTAGTAGCAGCTATGTCTTAATAAGTCTATTCCACGGTTGTTAATTCTAAATGAATAAAAATAAATGTATCCCACTAAGTTAGCATGTTGGCTCAGGAATATAAAACCCCTGTCATTGTAATTGGAACAGAATGTGGTCTTGCTACTCCCTGGTGATCCCAGGGAGTATGGTGGAAGAGGTATCTACAGTAGTACCTGACTTTTCTGGAGCTAGATTCAAGGTGTTGTCTGGTTTCAAAGGAAAGGAGAACCGTAGCCATTAAAATGATAGTTAATCAAAGTGACCCAGGGACAGCAATTATTTATTGCAGTAGGGAAATCTTAAAGTGAAACTGTGGTATTGGCTCTTAAAGAAGACAGGGTAGACTCTCATGACTGCAGAACTGAATTTAATGGCAGGGAGTGGATAGGGTGACCACGTGTCCTGATTTTATAGGGACAGTCCCGATATTTGGGGCTTTTTCTTATATAGTGTCCTATTAGCCTGTACACCCATCCCGATTTTTCACACTCACTGTCTGGTCACCCTAGGAGTGGAGCACAGAACAGTGGATGGTGGCGGCAACTGAAAGCGGGTCAGTGAAAATGACCTGCAAAGAAGCGGGCTCTGGCGACGCATTACATAAACCACCAGGTAGTCTAATTTGGAAGCATTCATTAGGTCTCCAAATTCCACCTGCTGGCACTCAGATTGGTCCTTCGATGCCCATATTTGTTTGTAAATTATATTTACAAAGTGTGCCCACCAGAATTGTCTTTCAGCTGAGCATGTGCTTAAAAAATGGCCGGCAATTAATGAGGCATAAATAAAATTGTGTAAGTGTATAAACCACAATCACCCCCTCAGACAAAATTTACCAAACCTTGGCACCTGGATCCCGCTCTGTCATTGTAGGAGTCAATGGAGCGACACTCTATTAAGACCAAGGGCATGTCTACACTAGAGAGTTTACAGTGGTGCATCTGCACCCAAGCAGCTGCAGTACTATAAGCTCTCTAACGTAGCAGCTCTAACCTGATAGGAGAGAGCTCTTCCATCGGCTTAACTATTCCAGCCCCTGCGAGCAGCAGTAACTATGTCAGCATCGCACTGCCCACACTGATGTTTGTGTCCGTGTAAATTATGGCACTCTGGGGGGTGATTTATTCACACTCTGAGTGACTTAGGTATGCCAACATACGTTGTGGTGTAGACATATCATCATGATGTTCCCATTACTCCTCTTGTGTTTAGGGCAGCGACGAAGCTTCTCCACCCGTCTCCATGTAAATGATTGAGAACCTGGCCTTTTGACTTAGAGGGACTACTGAGAGAATTCCAGAATTCCTAGGGCCTCATCTCCCAGACATTCCAATCTAGTCTCATACGAAGAGCATCTCCGCTGATCTTGGCTGTCACAGGAGCACGTGGGAAGAGAGTACGTCAAATGTCAATGTGAATGCCAGGTAGGCTGAAAATGGAGCCATGTCATCTTGATCCTAACAGGGTATCAAAGCAAAGCATACCAATTCTGGGGAGCTGCAAATGAGCAAACGAAAGGAAACAGAAGGAAAATGGGCGATTCTCCGGCTGCTAATGTTTGGGGATTTTCCATGAAGAGTCAATTGCTGAGCTATGACCCTCAGATGTAGGGGAAATGGCGCTTTCCTCATCCAAAAGTGGGGGGGGAAGAAACATACACAGATGAAGGGGAAAAGAAAAACACATTTGTCATACAATACAAGGAACTGAAGTATTTTGGGAACAGATTTACCATCTCTCAATTAAATATGAGGCAGCATGACTGTGCTTTCGTTGCACAGTAGTTTCCACTATGATAACAACTCCAACAACTGCCTCATTGTGGGCTATGGAGAAATGAGAGGGACTCCCACAGTGAATATTAATGACTGACCTCTGATGTAATCATGGGGAAAAATAGCACCCAACAAAAATTATAGTTTTCACTTCAGTATGGAAGGCATTTCTTGCTGCCAAATAGGAACTATCAGGGGAGAATAGCTATCACGGCAGGGCTCTGCTTAAGGAGTACATACTACATCTCTTTTATAGCCTCAGAATAGGCCTTCTGTATTAAAGAAATATCTCCTCTTCTGTTTTTGAGACCTCATAAAAAAATTTCTGAGTTTATTTCTTTTTTTCCTCCCCTCAGAAACCGTGTGGCCCACGTCACTAACAGGAGAAAACTTTGCTTCTTCACTTGCCGGCTTTTTCTGTCCCAGATTTCGGAAAGCACAGCACTGCTATAGCTTACAAATGTTTCCTCTAGTAAAAAGTGCAGCCCTGCTTACGCAAACATGTCCCCAGAAACAAGCTTTCATAAGCATTATACGCCATAATCCCCAAAATACTTGTGGTTGCTGTAAATGTTTTCTCCTCTGGCATTAGCAAGTCAAATTATTTTCTACTCTATGATTAGCCTCTTTTGCACTTAAGAAACAGGAATTCCAACAGAGTTGAAAGCATAGTGGGGCTTAGCAGAGCTCAACCTGTGAGATACTTGAAATGACGCAGGTAGACAATAGAGATTACTCTCTAGTACAGACCATTTAGTATTGTTGTTATTTGGACATACCAGTCCAAATTTAATCTAAAAAATAATCCAAAGTGACCCCACTCTTGTTCTGACATTGTATAGTTTTTGAAGGTCAACAAAGTGTGGTTAACTTCTCCTCCTTTCTTTTCAGTTTCCATATACTGCCGTACTTTCTGGTACTGGAAGTGGAAATACCAAGTTACCATGAAATGGAATATTCTTGTGGTAATGCTGACCTAGCTAATAACTGGTGGGTAATTCTAGAAACATCCTGGGATCTGCGTAATGTCCGAAAGTCTTCAGGTGGGCATCTGAATTTAGGGATGTTTATCACAACTGAACTTGTGGACCTTTAACTCATTGGCAGTGTTTTGAAAAGAGCAAGGATGGTCATGGAGACAAGAGCAGGGGCATTTCTCTACCCCCCCCCCCACACACACACACACCCATACACTGTCCAGCAGATCAGCCTGGCTACACAGGGGGAGGAACATTCCAAGAATGGGTAGTGTGAACATGCGTAGGAGCTCCAGAAGACATTCTGCTTCTGGGTCTCCCCCCAGGGCAGGGCAGCTCCACATGAACCCTTACTATTGGCTGTGTCTACATGGTTCACTATAGCACTTGGCATACACCCGTTTAACTCAACAAGAGCATTGCTGAAAGACTGTAGGGTTTGGCTGTATGACTGATCCAAAGACTCCTGAAAGACCAAAGCACCGAAAGAGCATGGGAACACTCATGCACTATGTTCCAGCTTGAATATAAGTAGCAAAGTTTTATAAAATGTGTAGGGGACTGTAATGCAGTTATTGTCCTGCTCCCCTCTGGAGTATAATCATCACTCTCAGCCACAAGCGTTAAATAGATTTATTGCAAAGTGGTTGGCTGTTGCCCCTTGCATTCAACACAATATAGATGGCACTAGGCCTGTAAATGTGTTTGAGGCTGATCTTTTGTATCACGCTGCTGGGTTTAAGAGTTTCTTTGGAACCTTAGCTGGAGATGACACACAGAGACCCAGCTTTGGAGCAAGTACCTCTCAGAAGGGTGTTCAGAGTCATTCTCGAAAGCCATGCATTTGGTCAACCTGATCTAGCTGGGAAGCAGCCTGGCCTGCTGTGGAAGTGAGACTGACCATGGTAATTAGCTAGATGTCACTAGAGTATACTTGTGTGCTTCCGTACTTTAGGAGGACGAGGTTTGCTGGCAGCTTCTGAAATAAGGTAGCCTCTTAGCTGAATGTTGGGGGTCTCTAATCTAAAGAGGTGTGGTGTTCCTCCCTAGACCTGTAGCTTTTCAAAGCTGATACAAACAGGTAGGACATTAAGAGGACCCCTCTGGGTACAAATTATCTCAGGATAGCTTTGTAATACTGTCAAGTGTAGCAGGGATATTTTGCTATAATGTCTGAAGAGAAATAACAGAGCACTGTGCAAGATCTGCAATGAGTGACTTCCGCCCAAGAAGCTTACCCAAGCTATTACAAGCTCAGCAACATGACGGTGTCTTTATATCCCACTTGTTGAAGTTGTAGCCTACAGGTAAGAAGGATTGTGGTTTCAGTTTGGGCTACATACATGTGCAGGATGCATATGGGGGAAGTCCAGCCACTAGAGGGCAGAGTCTAATATTTGGTTAAGCCTCTCTGGTTTCTTCCCATCACATGACATATGATTGCTGGTGGAGGTGCCATCAATATAGTATGCTAGTAAGTCTGCATTAAACCTACTGCATATTTCACTATCAAGCCTTTTGGCTCCCCTCGATGTTGTTCTAAATTTAATTTGGCTGACAAAAAACAAAACAGAACCAACCAGAAGACAACCCAGGGCCTTAAGAGGATTCTCAAGTGGATTTGGTTTGTATCAATACAGCATTCATAAAAACATTCTGATATTTTCATTTTCTTAACTAAAGAGAAAGTTTAGGAAAGTTTAGGAGCACTCTTCACTTCTACTGAGTTTCATCACAGATTTGCTGGCTTTTATTCGCAGCATGTGGGATGTTGCCATTCACTAATGACAGCCATGCTGTTTTACATACTTCCCCCTCCACTGGCAAGTGTTTCAATGCTCTGGAATGTCTGATCATGTGAAAAGCGCTATAGAAATACAACTTGACCTTATTGTTATTGTCATGAAACTAAAATTAGTCCTTCAAAGCTCACTAGCAAACCTACTCAGTAAAAGACCATACTGAAAGGTTGTTTCCACAGATCATCAGATATGGGGATAGGCTTAAAATCTGTGTGACTCCAATGAGGTTTCTGCAACAATTAAAGTAATGCTTTATTACTGGTGATAAGCCTCGTGAATAATCTATTTGGCAGCTGTAATATATATATATATATATATATTTCTATGTATATATAAATCTAGCAAGGGAAATGTGCATTATTTCCCACCTAAAAAGTAGCAGAACATTAATGATTGCACAAAAACAATGAGGTAGATTATTTTTTACAACATAGGATTCCATTAGCGATACACCTAGTTATGTGAAATGATTAAACAACTTTTATATCCACAGACATTTGGAGGAACACTGCAGATTCCTTAGCCTTTAAGACATACAGAATCCACCCACACTGAACTCATCTCAAGCTGCCAGCGTCTGAACTGATTTGATCAGCAAGTAAGTGTGCCCTTCTTTCAATTGTGCTGACCTCGTAAGACATAATATTGGGCCCAATCATACATTCCTTCTGTACTTAAAAGTCCCATTGAATGCAGTGGGAGTTTTGAGAGCAGAGAGAATGCAGGATTGAGCCCATAACACTTTTGTCATACTCCATTGCATTATTCTGTTGGCTGACATACGGTGACTTTCCAAGCTAAAATTTGGCAGACAGCTTAAGAACTGGATGTTCACAGAAAATGGGTCATTTTTACTTGCACATAAAATAGCAACAGGCTCAAATCCACAGCGCTGCCAGGGCTTCAAGAGGATTCTCTAGTGGATTTGGTTTGCATAAATACAGCATACATATAAAATGTTCTGATATTTTCATTTTCTTAACTAGAGAAAATTTCAGGCTCCCAATGAATTCATACATTTCTTGGAGGTTTATGTGCAATCTCAGCTCAAAGTAAAGAACTTGTTTCAAAGAGTTGAAAATCTAAATATCAATGTATTAATTATAATTGAAATATATCCTAAAGGGGATTGGTTGATTAATTATTGAGGATTTTTTTTCATTTTATTGTTCATCCTTCACAAGTTTGAAAATAGATATAGCCAATGACTATGATGGTATTGTCTCCAGCTGCTTCTTATCGGGCTACTGTCTACTATAATTTAAAAAGACAGTCAAGCAAACACCGAAGGCATAAAATATCCATTAACTTAAGGCTTCTCTGAGATCTATTTCTTCTGCACTGGCTCCAGAGAAGAAGGAGCAGCATCAAACATTTGTTTCGCCCAACAAGGGAATGTATCCATTCCCTTTATGACGACAGAACATGCAAAGCTCTTGCAGTGTTTTTGCTTTAGCCTCAACTTTTACTTCAAAAATCTGTACTGGAAATTGTTTTGGATTCTTGCTATATTAGCAAAAAAAAAACACACACAACATGAAAAATTTCACACCTCCAGGAAATTTCACACCTCCGGGTGGAGAGGGGGAAATGGACCTTTTGCCATTTTTTTTTTATTATGAGGCGCGTGAAAGGACTTCTCTTTTCCCATTCAGGCATTCTCATATATGTTTCCATAAGCAAAAATTTGATAAGCTGATGGAAATGATGCAAAAGAACAGAATTATAGCCCTACCACAACAGAGCACTTAAGCAGGTACTTAAATTTCAAAGCCAATAGCAGCCACAGTGCTTGGTACCTCTGAAAATCAGGCCTCTTTTCTGGAAATAACCCTTAGGGTTCTCAAAAAGCAGCTGTCTTGGATTCCCTCTGGAAGACTGTTTGGGCCTCCAGTCCCCAACCCTGTTTCCTTACTCTGTTCTCCACATCTGATAAGGCCTCTGGAACTTCATCCCGGTGGCTCATATGAAACCAATTAGTGGGTCTCAGTTCAGATCTGAGATCTCATGTTTGTTAATCACAAAGAATACCCCCTGGCATCAACCGGCACCCAGACTGGCAGCCCCTATTAAGGCATCAAGCACTGAATGGGGATGGTGATCAAACGGCCCTGCTCTGACCTTGGCCAGGGTTGAAATACAATGGCAAGGCAGCAGCTTAGTGCAGAGCAAAACTGCACTGTGCCTGCTCATGCTGACCCTGTTTGGATACCAAGTCTGGTTTTCGGAGGGGAGGGGCACCTTGCAGCTCCCCTTTGCTGGGACTGGAGTTGTGCGTCTCTGACAAAATCAGACCCAAGCTCTCTAGGGATGTCAGTCCAGGCGTTTTGTAGCATTGATTCAAAAGTGATGCCAAACAAGGCAACAAACAGTGCAGGTCCCACTGTCCCGGTTATCTGGTCCAGCTTCCTCTGATCACCCCTCTCTTTCCAAATTGTTTAGTGAACTGTTTAGGATGCTAATGGTGACATTTCATCTGCGGGTAGGAGGCCTCCTGCCTGAACAGACAGAAGGCAGGATTTGTTGTTTTTAGCTCTCAGAAGGCGAGATATCTCGAGGCTAAAGAATTAAAGGATCTTTGGGCTGCCATTATGGTGTATTTTGAAAGTACTTATTTTTCCTAATTCCACAAACGGGACTAATTACTGTAGTGCTCGCTGTGGGGTTAGGCTTTGCTTTTGATTCACTAAGAACTGGACTGAAATCAGAAACACTATTCACTGGGAAAGCAGAAAGTAAGTTACTTCACATTTGTGAACATATATTGTAATTTTCCCCAAAATTTAGTGCGGGAATTTCTCATCCCCATCAAAGTTGCATATATAGAGATCTACCCTATTTGCCAATGGACACTGGACAAAGAGCAATAAATCCAGTTGCATCTGGGTGAGCACTGAAGAAGCAGTCAATGAAAAATTGTTTGTACACACATGGAACACATGGCCTACGTTATTCTTAGAGCCTTGGACAATACCCTCAGACATTTTCCGTACAACTCTGGGATGTCCATAGAAGGGAAAGTAGAATCTACTACGTAACTGACCATTTAGAGATGTCACTCATTCATTCATTCATGAAAATCCTTGGTTTTCATAACCTCCCACAATTGCAAGAAATAGTGTGGAGGGAACTGATCCTAACTGAGAAGAGGATGGGCCACAGTGTCATTGGAGTGTCACATGGTCTCTTTCTAGCTCAGAATGTTTATACTGTGTGTAAGGATTTGGTCCAATTCTGTATTGAACTTGCAAATTAGAATGATTCCACCATTGCTTGGTATGTTTTTGCCTGATTTTTTCAATAGTTTAGGAAAATATCTGATGGACAACTTTCCAGCTTGGGACAATATGATGCCTCCCTTCAATCATGTATGTAATTTTCCCCTTTTTGTGTTGTATCCCAGGGGTTAGGAATAATAGATGATGCTAGAGCTGAGAATCTAATCCACATCAAGTAATTTATCCGATGAATATAGCCTATTTTTCAATGTGTGGGACAGTCAGGAGCAGATCACATTTTCTTGAATATATTCATTATTTTAAAGTATCCAAAACTTTTACATTTTTTAAAATTTCTGTGGATTGATCATGAACAATTTTGATTTGGTATTTGAAATTCATTATCAAAATGCATTAAGTAGCTGTGATTCTTCAGATAAGTCACATCACATCATTTCTTTTCTGACTGAATGACCAATCAATTAATTTCCACTGTGCACGTGGATTTAAAGTTCAGTTTCTGCAAACTTCAAATCACACAAATCCACGTGGAAAGCAACTGTAGTGGAATGAAAACTTGGCTGAAATGAATCAACAAATTTGAATATGCATCCATCTCTAGCCGACATCCACATTCCAATTCCTTAGTTCCTAAACTCCTGCTTCCCTTTTTATTGTGTAATTTAATTCTTGTGCTTCTCATGTATCATTTAAACATCAGTGGAGCATAATATTTTCATTTACATGAGTGTCTTATCAGATGATCTTACTGCACTGTAAAAATAATAAGGCTCAATATTTAAAAAGGGTAAACGGGATCACCTGGGTAATTATAGGCCTGTCAGACTGACATCGATCCCGGGCAAGATAATGGAGCAGCTGATACGGGACTCGATTAGTAAAGAAGTAAAGAAGGGTAATATAATTAATGCCAATCAACATAGGTTTATGGAAAATAGATCCTATCAAGCTAACTTGATATCTTCTTTTGATGAGATTACAAGTTTGGTTGATAAAGATAATAGTGTTGATGTAATACAGTTAGAGTTCCGTAAGGTATTTGACTCAGTAATACATGACATTTTGATTACAAAATTAGAAAGATATACAATTAACATGGCACACATTAAACGTATTCAAAGCTGTCAAGCCAATGGGTCTCAAAACATTATTATGAACAGGGATCCATCATCAGACAGGTGTGTTTCTAGTGGGGTTCTGCAAGGATAGGTTCACAACCATATGCTACTTAGTGTTTTTATTTACAACCTGGAAGAAAACATTAAAATCATCACTGATGAAGTATGCAGATGACATAAAAAATGGGGGAGTGTCAAATAAAGAGGGCAGGCCGTTCAGACTGTTGATCTGAATCATTTGGTAAGATGGGGACAAGCAAAGAATATGCATTTTAATATGGCTAAATGTAAATATATACAACTAGGAACAAAGAATGCAGGTCACACATACAGTGGGGGATTCTATCGTGGAAATCAGGGACTCAAAGAGATTTGGGGGTCCTGGTGGACAATAAGCTGAATAAGAGCTCTCAACGAGATGGTGTGGCCAAAAGGGTTATTGCAGTCGTTAGGTGCCTCTGTATTTGGCACCAGTGCAAAACTTGCTGGAATCCTGTGTCCAGTTCTGGTGTCCACACTTCAAGAAAAATGCTGATAAATTGGAGAGGATTCAGAGAAGAGCCACGAGAATTATTAAAGGATTAGAAACCATGCCTCGGTGATCAACTCAAGGAGCTCAGTCTATTTAGTTTAACAAAGAGAAGGTTAAGGAATGACTTGTTCCCCAGGTACCCAGATGAGGAACATATATTAATAATGATCTCTTCGGTCTAGCAGGTGAAGGTATAACACAGTTCAATGGCTGGAAGTTGAAGCTAGACAAATTCAGACTGGAAATAAGATGTAATTTCCTAACAGTGACACTAATCAATTATTGGAATAACTTACTAAATGTCATGATGGATTCTCCATTACTGATAATTTTTAAAGCAAGATTGGATTCTAGGAATATTTTTATGGACAGTTTATGGCTTGTGTTGTACAGGAGGTCAGGTTAGATGATCACAATGGTCCAGTCTGGCCTTAGAATCTATGAAAACACTTAGGAGGTACGCACAATGTTAAGATGTTCATTTTGTAGAAGGGTAAATGAAGGGGCAGGAAAGTTAAGTGACATGACCCAGGTCTCTCAGCAAGTGAGTAACAGAACTCGCAATAGAACTCAAGAATCCAAATTCCCAGAGCCCTGCTCTAACCACTAAATAATGCTGCTTCTTGGCAGTTAACACTTATCAGGATAAATTCATGCAAAACAAACAATCCGAAGATATTTATTTTTGGAGTCTTACTCAAGGAAAGTCATTTTTACATGCCCTTGAAATTGGTTCCTGGATGGACGTGGGTTTTTATTTAATCCCTCTCCAATATAAAACCACAAAAAACAAAATGAAGGGATAAGTTGGGAAAATGCTCTTCTCATATAGCAGGTACAGAAGTTTCAAGGTTACTACTATATTTGAGTTTCCAGCCTAATGAAGCAACCTAGCATCATCCAGCCAATACAATCGGCATTTAAGATAGTGATGAGTGTAGCTTTCCTCATCTCGTCTTCTGTGAGAACAGCCCTTTAAAAGTATTTCAGTCTTAGACAAAACTAGGAAATGCAGAGTGTTCAAAAATGTGGGGAGGGGAAGGAGGAGACCTAAAAACAACATAAATAACCAAACTATTCAAAACTTCACAACTGTTCAATATTTGGCTTGAATTTTAAGCCAAAATTCATTGCAGATTTTCCGCATAAGGTGAGTCTGTTCTGATTTTATCTTTATTATTTCTCCTATCCTTAGGTTAGACCCAATTCTCTTTTTAAAAAGGTAGAACTCTCAAAATATGAGCACCAAGAATTGGTAATGACAGAAATATGGAACAGAGGAGTTAAACAATCATATTTAAAATAATCTTTCTAAAAAAAAGTCTCTGTAGAAGCTGGTTGTAAAAAGAAAAAGCTTTAAAGATTTAAAGTGCCTTCAGTTCTAAATACAAAATTAAGTGTTTTCTTTTATTAAAGGATTTCTGCTGGCGGAATGGAGAATAAATCCTGTAACAATATTTCAAAGTGTTCCTTAATACGCATTTTCCTCTAGTAAAACCAGCAGGGAGAGTGTCCAAATAACTCTCCACTAAATGCCAGTATTATATTTCCAGTAAAAGTCTAGTTCAGCCAGGCATCAAAAATATTTTCACAGAAGAGCCTATTAGAATCAAAGTCTTATTAACAGGAGGTTGCTGTCTGCAGCTAAACTTTACCTGATTGCCCCTCTGTTTTTTTGTTTTTTAAAAAAAACATGCCCAGTATTACATTTGATTTGAAATGTATGAATACAGTTCTTAAAATTCTACCGTGTTGTGCAGACAGTTCATGGCCTAGTGAGATATAGCAGATAGAATTGGATTCCTTTAAAGAAAAAATATGGCCAAGTTATGCATTGTTAAAGCCACTGGGGAAGATAAATCAGTCTTTGGGGATTTGTGTGGCAAATTATTTGCTAAAACCAACTCTCAGTGATGAAGCAGCAAAAGAAATATAGAGTACATAATACAACCACAGTCTTTAATCTCAAAAAGCTTTCTGCAAATTTAGGGAACAAAATATGAACAATTAATAAAGCAGAAACCGAGTCTGGGAAAGAGCTGATTCTTTGAGTAAAATCAGAATTGCATTTTACTGCTTTGGCTATTTTCTCATCAAGTCTGGTAAAGCATGAAAAAATTCCCGGTTCAATGGAAAGTTTTTTTATGACAATGTGAAAAGGTAAAACCACTTAAAAAAAACTGTTTGAAAGATAATTTGTCTGGTAAGAGAAATTTAGACTCGGTAAAATAAATAAATAAAGGTAACAAGTTGAGGTCTCCAAAAACTAACAAATGATGCATGGTATTTCTCTCAGTCCTGAACTGCAAACTGCAGAACAAGAATAAAGCATTTGTAACTCTCCAAAAGGAGACATTGCATTTGGAATTCACATCTCTGCCAAGTGAAAGCTTTTCTGCTGTTGTCACTGTCTCATTGTCATTCTACTCACTGCAGGTTCCCTAGGGTCCAGAACAGGAGTCCTGGCATTATTAACATAGCAGATTAATAGCAGTGGGAAAAAACATTTTCAAAAACATGCTAAATATTAATAATAATCAATAACAATTTATATTTCCTAACGTGAGGTAGACAAACCTACCCTGAGCATGGAAGGGAGGCGGAAAGGCAGAGCAAAGGAAAGGGATAGTATTAACAGACTCTGCAGAATAAAGAGAGAACCAGTGAATCAATGCAGGACAGGGGACTGAGCCGTGAGGTGGATGTCAAAAGCCAGGCTCTGTTTTAAGAGAAAAGAGATGCAGATTTAAATGTAACAATATAAAATAGATTTTCTGTGACTGGTCAAAAAGAAAAATATTCTTCCACGTTCAACAATTTTACATCATGTCATAAAGAGAACAGCTGTACAAACCCCCTGAGAAATTTCACCTTACAATTTTCACCATTTTGGGCAATATTGTACTCTGCAAAGCTTCCTTTCCCCCAAAACATGTTATAATGATTTTTTTTAATCAGAAATTTGTAAATACCCAAATTTCTACATTTGTGTTTCACTGCTGCCATGTGCTCTGAAAAGGATTAATTTTCAATACATGAGAAATATATTTTAATGCAAGAAATCTGTGAAATTTGAGTTTTTCAGTAAAACTGGTTCACTCTAGTTTATAGATTAAAAATATACAATTGCAAGTAGGTTCAATCTTCCATTGTGAACATCTCACACCATTTTAGCTATCATCAGCCGATGCATATGGAACAGTACAATGCAGAGTCCAGCGGCTTGTTTGGGGCGAGGGAAAATCAGGATAGATGGAGCTCTTGGTTGGCTTTTGGATTTTATTACAACACCATTGAAAAGTCTCTCTCCAGCCCTGAACATAGGTAAAGATGGGTGAGACTGGGAGAGACACCTACAACCTGATTCAGACCAGCGATCTGAAACTAGGACTCCCAGCTCTCGGAGGAGTGTCCTGATCTCAGGATCACTTCCTCTGGCCCAGAGGATATTTGTGTAAAGTGGAACAGCCCCACCAGGAGAGTGTCTCTGTCTCTCTCTCTCTCATTTCCACCAGAAATTCCTGACCTGAGAAACCTTCCTGACAAAACGTTTCATTGAAACTGACCTTTTCCACTAAGAGTTTGTTTCAATCAGAGTTTTCTGACTAAAACCATCCTGCTGAAGAATTCCCAACCAGCTCCATGACTCAAGCCCCTCAAAATCATAAGATTTTTTAAAAAATAATAAATGTTGAGTTTATTTTGAATTTTGTCTTCCAGTTTCTGAGCTGGTAGGGTTCACTCAGGCCATATTTTCAAGCTTTTCTTCACAATCATAAGGGCTAAACATTTACTTTAAAAAGAAAAGGAAAGCTAGGAATCTCCTGTAATAACTTGTCTCCAGGAGCTGGAGCTTTAAAATACAAGCATCACAAGACTCATAGTAAAAATATTTAAATTGGCATATTAAACCTCAAATCTGAATCTGACTCTCATGACTGATGTACATCTCTCATTTAGTCCTGTCCCCACACCACTAACTCAGAGTTAACTTGACAGATTTCAAGCAGCTGGCAGAGGAAGACCGAGAAATACTCCCAAAGAAGTCCTAAATGCACACAGCTGATTGGCCAAAGAGACAAGCCACTTAATTAAACCAAACTCTCTTCCTGTTCCAGGCACCACCTCCTTCAGGTACCACTGCTCTGATAGACTCTAAAAATGTTTAACTGTTATAGTGAAAATAATATTTGACATGGACAAAATTCATTTGAAAGGCAACCGCAAGAAATACAATTAAACCTATTTTTAAGCCCAGTTCTCCACAGAGAGTTCTTTCTTTTTCCTCATGTTTCATCTCCTGGTTTCAATGAATGTTTGTATAGTGAACACCCTTCCATGGAGACTACCACATTAGGGTTTTTCCCTGCTCACTGAAGTGCTCTTTGCAGACAGGCTTTTCTCTTTAATAAAAAAAAAACTGCATAAAAAAAGTCTCTGACAAAGTGCTAAGCATATGTTTAATCCTAACTCTTTACTCACACGAAGAAAGCCATTTACATGTCTGTTCTAACTGGAAAGTGTGCCTGGAGTTGTTCTTGTAACATTCAGTTATGGCAAGTGTCACAAATAACAAGGCATGTTGTAATAATAAAAATAAGTAGCATTTATAAACCTTTTCTAACACTTTCAAACAATTATTTAAACCTAATAACATCCATGAGCAATCAAAATGTATTTCTGTCCATTTTACAGATAGGCAAGCAGAGGTGCAGAGGGGTTAAGTGACTACACACAGCTCACAGAGATGGGAACAAACACCAAACAGAAAATTCACCTCTCATAAGCACACAAATCTCTCATTATCTCCAAGGGGAATTCACATGACTCCTGGTCAGATATGCTAGCTTGGAAGGTAGAAGAAACACTTCAAAGATATTCAAATCTGCACAAGATGAATATTTCTGACTCGATCTTTGAGCCATAGGCGACTGATTGCATTGTTTGGTGCCTTGGCGTAATGTTGGGTGTCTGGGACTTGGAGAAGAACTGCATTGTGGAGCTATAAGCATAGCACCAGATACAGAAACAACGTGCAACTCAATCAACATAATCATGCAAATTGTTCTGTGGTCAGTGTAGTCAATATTTTTCCTGAACTAGTTTATGGAGTTATGCAGAGCCCCACAACTACAAACTGTGAGCAGTGACGTTGTCTTCAAACTCAGGGTGGCCTGTAGTCATTTCATGCGCTTATCACAGAACCACCTGACCTCACAACCCCTCCATACTATGTTTACGTTTTATCTGGGTTCATAAGGGGATCCCTTTAGAGGCTGATACATGGTACTTGTGAGTGCGAGGGAGGGGAAGTGGAATAGGGGCAGGTGTGGTAGAGTTTACTGTATAGCTACCACCATAGGTACAGTATCCCGTCTCAATCCGAGGTCCTCCCAAGCAAGCTTAGGTGTTTCACCACGCCACCTGGCTCGATTTAAAGCCAATACATTAGTCTAAAAAGGATTATTTATCTTGAAAATCCTCCTGGGACCCCAGTACTTGTATTTCAGGGCTGCTGCATCCCCTATTTCCTCATTGCTTGAATATAGCCTGAGGCAGAGCGGGTGAAATGACTTGCGATGCCACTGTAATTTTTATCAAGGCTTGTTCCTGGTAAAAAGCCTCTTTGTTTCAAAGAAATGTGATTTGGCCTTTTCCCTCCTCTGCTCTATCCCTTGGTTAATATACCACTTCCACTTGCCCTGGGGCTAGGAAAGGTATTCCATGGAATTGCTCAAATCTCACTGTTTTTCTTCTAAATCACCACTGACTTTTTTTTTCCTCGACCCTTGCTAAGCACTATCTAAGCTGACAGTCTGAACCTCGAGATTTGATTTCTGCCTTAACTCTTCATCTCCTGGATTTTAATGCTCACGTTTTAGAAACATAAGAATAAATGACGTCTGCTGGGCTGATAACTTTCATTGTGAGTCATGTGGCTGTAAAAACTGTTTTATAGGGATAATTAAAGACAAGTGCATTGGGAAATCACATAGCTGAAAAAATCCACAAGGTGATATGCAGGGTTCCAGGTGTGGTATTTCAGAGATCTAAAGCTTTTATTCCACACTAGCGAAAATACCCGGCGTTGCTCAGGTCCATCGGAGGTGGGGAGGGGGCAGAGAGCTGAGCGAGTGCGGGGTCCGTTGGAGGGGGGAGGGGGCAGAGAGCAAACCTGACACCCCCACCTCACTTACCCCTCGACCAACCCGGACTCAAATTTTCACCCCCCCAAACCCCACGTCACCCCCTACCAACACCCCCTGACCAACACCCACACATCACCCCCCGTAGACCAAACCTGACACACCCACCTCACTTTCCTCCCCAACCAAACCCGACACCCCTACCTACCACCACAAACAAACCCAACACCCACACCTCACTTACCCCTCGAACAACCCCGACCCCCCTTCTCACCCCCCCAACCAAACCCAACACCCCACCTTACCCCCCCACCAAACCCAACACCCCCTGACCAACCCCCCCACCAAACCCAACACCCCCTGACCAACCCCAACACCCACATCTCACCCCTCACCCACCCCGACACCTTCCCACCCACCCCAGACCAAACCCAACACCCCCGGCTCACTTACCCCCTGACCAAACCCGACATCCCTACCTCACTTACCCTCTGACCAAACCCAACTCGGGTCCGTTGGAGGTGGGGAGGGGCAGAGAGCTGAGCGAGTGCGGGGTCCGTTGGAGGGGGGAGGGGGCAGAGAGCTGAGCGAGTGCGGGGTCCATTGGAGGGGGGAGGGGGCAGAGAGCTGAGCGAGTGCGGGGTCCATTGGAGGGGGGAGGGGGCAGAGAGCTGAGCGAATGCAGGGTCCGTTGGAGGGGATATTATGACATCATAACTATGTCACAGAGAACAGCAGCTGCCCAGCTGATGTGATTGACCTTTAAATAATTTCACCCCTGGGGGGCGTCAGAGGTGAGATTTGAAATTTTTTTGACTCTTACCCTGATTAGGACCCTAAGACCTCTAACTGTACCAAATTTCAAGTCTCTAGCTCAAATGGTGTGGAAGGAGTAAGTGCACATACATACATGCATACATACACGCACGCATACACCATTTGACTTTTATATATATAGATTACTAGCATTTTTTCCTATGCCCACATACAGTGCAGTAGCTTGATAAGACTGAACACCAACAAGGAATTGTTTTTGAATTATCATTGTTATTTTCAACTAAAATGGAAGCCAACATTAATAGGATCACACAAATATAACTATAAAATGATGGGGAATATACGGTTAATGGGGTAAATCAAATACAATTCTGAACACCACACATTGCCGTCAAAGGGCACACAAAAAACCAAGGTCCAAGCTATACTAAGACAGAAATTGCCAAAAATCAAAACACAACAACAGAAAAAGCAAGTAGGAGTCTCCACATCTTCAATACACTTCTGCTCGACTGGTTGGTTAAAGGGGACCCATCAATCTATGATTTCCCCCCAAGGAAAATCTAAATATTTTCCCAGTTGACATTATCTCTTACTCTACACAAGGGCACAGGAACGATGTAAGCTGTGATCCTGCAGGGAGCACCATGCAGGCAGGTCCATGCTCCCTCACTGAGCTCCACTGAAGTGCAACAAACTGTGAGAAATGGGAGATAAACAAGTCACTCTGTGCAGGATGCATATGCATGCCTCTGGAGCAGATTTCAGACTAAGACCCCAAACCAATCCTTCCTTCTTTCTTTTGTGGCTTCTGAAGCTTCCCAAACAGATGAACCAGCATTCAAATCAGGCTGCTTTTAGCTCTGTAAAGGACCCTATGTGGACACACACAGGGCAAGAGATGGGCGGGGAGGTACTTCATGAAATATTGTTCTTCATAAGGTCATAAAATGCAATTCCCAGC
Organism: Sternotherus odoratus; assembly: GCA_032164245.1. NCBI lineage: Eukaryota > Metazoa > Chordata > Testudines > Kinosternidae > Sternotherus > Sternotherus odoratus. Next base: position 3,242,695 of record JAVMKO010000018.1, read on the forward strand.
CCACAGGAAACACAGCTTTCAAAAATGTATTTCATCCTGAATCAGAACAAAGAGTTGAAATCTTGGAAATTTTCACTACATTAAATATTCTAAAACACTTTATTTCAATCTTATCAAAAGATTCAAAGTCGAAACATTTCAGTTTGATTTTATGGTCTATTGTATTATTCAAACATCAAACTGATAAAGTCATCAAGAAGCACTGACAGTCTCCTACAGAAAACTGACCAAGTTGATATGTTCCCACAAATCATTTCAATTTCATCAAATCAGCATTTTCTAAACATTCTCTCAGAAATTTTCAGACCAGCTCAAATAAGAACCTACATAGGTTCTTCCTACAGCGTTTTTATAAGTTCACACATGCACATGTAGTTGGTGAAGTGTTATTTAAAATAATAATAGACCCACAAATAGTCAGAGTAAAGGTTTTATGCACAGGTCCAAAGTTGAATATTTTATTTGGAGAAGAATTGTTACATGAAAGTGAGTCTCCTGGTGCTACATCTGTATCATGAAGATCTCTCAATTTATAGTTTATGTAGTTTTTAATGCCAGGACACGGTTGTTTGCCTTTGCTTCTTGTGTGTTACACCTAGCTCATTTTTAAGCATTACACTTCTGCATCAGTCCTGAGACTGTCTAATTGGGTTATGATATGGTTTGTGTCTTGAATTTCTCATATTTTGTTTTGCCAAAAATTAGGCTGGATTCTCCTTTAAGGTACATGCCAGCAAGAGTCAGAGTGCAGGACTGATAGCAAATTTGCAAATATTAATTCAGTGAAAATGCTGATCATAGTAACCTTGCATTTATACAACAACCAAAATGCTTTACAAATATAAACAAAAATATATATATAATAGAATCACTTCACACATCTCTGAGATGCAGTCACCCCTGGGATGAAATTTAGTACCTATTAATTGGTACCCAGTGAAACCACACCATGTCCAGCCAATACTGAAAAAACAACTGAACTACCTATGCAGTTTTTTCAAAATACCAAGGGTTAAAATCTACCAGACATTTTAAAAAATGCTACCCATTTTCTTATAGGCTCACATTGAGTTCATTTTATGAAATGCAGCAATTTTTTGTGTTCACATGGATATAAAATTTGCCCTCAAACAAAATTCATTAAAAAAATAGCACAACCAAAAATGATACAATTTCATAACTTCATCCTGGACCATGCCTATGCCTTGCTGTTAAGGGAAAGGAGATAAAAAAAATACTGTTTCTCTTTGCTTTGCAGTAGTGCAGGGAAACTCTCTTTTGAGGGGGTTCCTTGCAGGAAATTGCCTGGATGCATCACTTGAAACAACCTTTCCTAGAGCACAGAGAGCATACAGAACACTGTCAGATCACTGCTGTGCCCTGCCATCTGGAAGGTGCACCTGGGCACATAATATGCAGTCCAGCGTAACATTTGGGTATTTTTTTTAGGGTTTTCCCCTTGTTTTCCTTTTCCAGTTCCTTAGCTTTGCTGCTCCCCAGGAAGCCAGCTATGTGAAATCTTTAAAGGAGTAAGAGCTCTTGCCAGGTCAATCTCTCTTTTCTTCCCTTTAAATGGCGTATTTGCTGTTAATAAAGATTTGATGCAATGGGGAAGGATTTCCAGGAGGACTGTGTTGTTTCTGTTTTCCACATAACACTGGGATTCTCAACGAGCGCTGGTTGATTCATCTGGCCAAAAGCACATACGCTACCCCTGGTATGTGCAAAAAGGGGTGGACTGAAGAGGTCCTTATCTTTATTGCAGAGATGCAGCCAATGGAGACTACAGGTCCCATAATACAATGATCTGAAGATTCAAGCAGATGGCCCCTGGGATATATTCAAAAATCCCCATGGGCTACGCTTCCCATGTCAAAGAGGAGTTGCACTGTCCTGCTCTTTCAGCTGCGTTTGGACCTCAGACTGCAATTTGGTCACCCCCGAATGTCAGGGTTAGAAGGGACCTCGGGAGGTCATCTAGTCCAACCCCCTGCTCAATGCAGGACCAATCCCCAACTAAGTTGTAATCCCCACTGTAAGTACTCAGAGCCATAGGGGGCTTGTGTGAGGTAAGGAGATGGGGCAACGGATAAGGTGGACATCTTGAGTAGGGAACAAGATGGTGGATTCTTCAAAGTTATGCGCACAGAAATGGGTGGGTGCATTTGGGATATGTTTGGGGGAGGGGATCCTCACTATTGTTCTGCCCTTGGTGGCTGCCCCATATTTCAAGTCTCTTTGGCTTTCTATTCTCCCCTCCCCCAACTCCACCTCCCCCCCCCACACACACAGGCACACACCCACCCTTTTAAAAAGCCAACGTTCATTGGAGCAAACTGCTTCGGCACATGAACAAAATCCCCAACACTTGCCACATCCTATCGCAACTGTAATAAAGATGTTTATAGTTTTAACCATCAAATAAAGTGCTTAATTCCACCGAGCTGGTCCCCTCTGCTCATTCACTCCACGACTTCATTTAGAAGGCCAGCGGTAAAAAAAAATTCATTAATTTTTATTAACAGGGAAAGCCATTTGTTCCCTGTGACAATATTTGACTTGTCGAAATGATTTTCACCTCTGCCATGAGGTGCGCGCTCCCCACATACATCACCCGATTACTCCAAGAGCAGCCAGAGTTGCAGTCATTAGCCAGTGAATTAACGACAATCCACAGCGCTATTAATCACGCTGACAAAAGCGTTAGCTTGCTGCTGACCCGAGCACGGCTCTGGGACACGAACAGAGGAAAGGAGAGCACAGCCACGGGGGTAGGAAAGAGAGGATTTTTTTTTTTTTTTGGTAAGCTGGCGAGGCAGAAAAAAGAAGAGAAATTAGATAGTAACAGTGGAGCAGAAGTGACCTATACATGGAGACTGGGGGAAGGCACAAAGGTTCCACTAGAGGGTGTGAGGATAAACATCCAGTTGTTTCATTGTCACTAGGCCTGTTTCCACTAAGCACTTTGGGTAACATTTTTTTTAAGAACCTATGTGACTTAGGAGTACAGGTCCTTTCAGGGGGACTTAGACACTTTGGTAAATGGTACTCTTTGCGGATAGATGATGATGGTTGGTCAAGGCTAGGTATCGTTTTCCAATTTACTGCTCCATCTCCAACATTTTGGCTTCGTTGTCATTTAAACACTTCCCTCCACAGCAACAACAACAACAACAAAAAGCCGAAAACTGTTGCCTCTGTTCCTAGAGCTCTGGACAATTATGGCTGGAAATACGGTTTGAAAGAAATCATCAAGGTTACTATGGCTACATTTTTGAAAAAGCAACTGCTGATGTTCAAGTTCAGGATGGACACTTCGCAAAACTGGGACACCCAAAAATATGAGGCACCCATATTCAGTGGCCAATTTTGAAAATACTGACCTATATAAACCAAAGAGATGATCACTCATTTTCAATATAACTGCCTTGCTATGGGTGACCCTATAAATAATACATATTCCTTATAATAATTAAATATAATAAAACCCAACCAACTGTTTTCACCTTAAAGGCCCCATGACGTGGAGTAGGTTTGAAGGAATGTGGCTCCCATTTGAATGCATGGGAAAGCAGAGACTTACATAACTGTTGTAATGGGGAAATCTTTGCAACAGCTTTGAAGGTTCTTGCTTTCCCATGCATGGAATGGAAACGGAACCACATTCTTTCGATCCTGCCCTGACGGATGGTACAATCCGTCTATAACTCCCACTAGAAAAGACCAGTTTCAACAGAGAGGCTATTCACAATTATGAAGATAATAAAATCCTGATGGGAATGGCAAAAATTTGTTTAGATTGTTTTTTTTAAAATACAAATATTTTTACCTATTGAGCCTTAAGGCAGAGTTTTCGAAGTGCTCACTATTTCTCAGGCTGAAACCCACCTCTGATGGGATAAGTTACAACATTTTGCTATGATGATCATTAATATAAAGGCATTATAGAGAAGTTAACAGCAAACTACAACCTCGAGTTATAATTATATGTACTCTGTCTTCATTGTAACCTTGCGCACCTAATCCAGTTTTCAGTGCTCTCCATCCCTCTCTCCCTGAAGTGGGATTGTTACTAGACAGGTTGATGGCATTTTGTTTTTACCACACAAGAGAGTTTTAGGACCTGTTTTTTGTTACTCACTTTCATCGGTTTAATTCTCCTCTGTTCGGGAGGAATGTTGAGAAAAGCTGGTTTCGGAAATCCATGATTTCCTGTCATTTAATTCATTTCAGCCACGCAGAAGGCAAGGTGATATTCCAGTTTAATGCTGCTACTTAGATACAGTAATAACCAGGGGCTAAACAGGATTTTGTTTGCTGCCTTTTACACTGAGCTGCCAAGAACCCCAAATATTCACCTTTTGTCAATCCACAACAGCTATTTTGTTCTGTTGACATCCTACAATAACTTCAGCATCAAAGAAGAAACTGGAATAGGTGTAGGTGCAAATCATGAAACCTGTCTGCATACACGGTGAAACTTTACCCATCCCAAGGCTCTTATAGACGATATGAGTGACTGGCAACCGGTGCTGGAGTTACTAACACTAGTCCCATTTTAGCATCATCCCAAGACACACATACAAGATACACCCCACTCTCTGGATTCCGTTCTTTTTTTGATGGGAAACCCTCTACATTTCAGGCTTGATGCAATTGCCATAATCACTGACAATCCTCCTCGAGCTCAGGCCACATGGAATGCCAGGCTGGAGCCAACTGTCCCCAAACCCGCTCTGCGGCATCATCCGGTCAGGTTTAGGTGACTAACACAATATCAGAAAACTCCATGGCAGGCCAGAAAGTCCACCTCACTAATGCTGGCCCTCTCCCTACTCCCAATCACATAATCAGTGTCAGAAAGACATCTCCGACCCTCAATGCATCTTCTTTAACTACTCCATCTTGAGAGTCTCCCTCCCAGATAGTACTCCTCCCCTCAATATCTCCCACCCATCCAATGTTCAGTGTGTTGCACTCATACACAGGAGGAGAAGCTAGCAGAATCTCCCACAACCATCTAAGGTTCCTCAGGTCTATCCAATTAAAAAAAATAGCTTACCACAACACTTACATTCATAGATTTTTAAGATCAGAAGAGATCATTAGATTCTGTATACCACAAACCAGAGAATTGTATCCAGTTACATCTGTATTGATCCCACTTGTGGAGAATTACCTTCATTCAGTCACATGCCATGGCAAAAATCTTCATATATCAGCCCATGCAACAAGAACACCAAAACTCTAGTTCCCCTCTTCCATATAACTTTGAGTATGCCGTACCATGGCACAGAATGGTCAGCTGTATTTGAGCAGGCAATTTATCAGCCTTCAAAATCATTATTAAGAAATACACTGAAGGCATAAAAGATTTTTTTACAAGCATTGTTTCTGATGACTTGCAACAATCCCACATGGCTTGAAGTACTAACTGGTATTGGAAGTGACTTGCAGCTTCCCAATTTTAAGAGCAAAAATTCTTACCCTTTCAAACAGCTGCCTGAATGCTGTTGCCTTTAATTGGTTATTCTTTAAGGCAGAGGGGAAGGAGAGAAAGCTAGCTGCACTGAAATTACCCCTGCCATGACTTCTGAACCAATATTTGTTAATGGTCATTAAATAATTAATTTTATTTTATTTTAAATTAAAAACAAGAATCCCAAGTTATTAATATTGCAGAATTTGTCATCTCAAATTGGTTGTTACACTGTTTATCTGACCTGAGACAAGATAATATTATTTTAAATCGCTCTTCAAACTTAGTCAAAAAAAAAGTTCCTCTGGTTATTAAGTATTATACTGATGCTACTGGTAGAATAGGTAAGTGGCATATAATTCATAGGTTGATGTAAAGAGACAGATGGATACATAAGAGGAGCATGGGAAGCATAGTAGCACATGTACATGTATGCACAGAAGTAGGGCTCAAGGGTATATGTAAAAGGAGCAGAGTTTCTCTCTTACCTTTCCTCCTATTGTAATTTGTAAATAAATACTTACATATACCTTAAAAGGTTAGATTTGTACTGTAATGTAAAATGAAGTCCCACAAAGAATGTACAATGTAATGTCTGTGCAGCACAGAGCATGATGGGGACTTACCATAATACAAGGATTAAATCAAACTGACAGACCCAAAGATCACACATTAATAACAAATCTTTTCAAAAATTTTCTAGTAACCACATAACTGTTTTAAAATATAAACAACGTGGCTAGTATAGAAAGCACCGTTCACAGCATGTGCTGTATACCTCGCTTGGAAGTATTGACATTCCACTAGAATTTTGAAGAAACACAACATTGAAAAGGTTAAAAATCTATGTTAGCTGCTCAAAGAATAAAATTACAAAGTTAGAAATCTACCTTAGAAGTCCTGATTCAGCTAAATGTATACAGGATTAGAAAAAAATATCAGGGCACCAATACGGAAGAAATGGCAGAGCTGTGAAACTCCACTTTGGGGTTACACTGCAAACTCATCCTCTGTTTCACCAAAGTTTGCGAACTTTTTTCATCAAACCCCAAACTCAATTTTTTGCAAACCTGGTCAAATACATGTGGTTTGAATGGAAAGTGCCAGTAACTTTGACTGAGCTACTCTTTGAGTTCTTTTCAGAGTAGCAGCCGTGTTAGTCTGTATCTGCAAAAAGAACGAGAAACACTTGTGGCACCTTAGCGACTAACAAATTTATTTGAGCATAAGCTTTCGTGGGCTACAGCCCACTTCATCGGATGCATTCTGGCATTCATCTATTTAATAATTTCTTGTAGGCCCATCACAATGGTATCTGGGTGGCAGATTTTCATTTGAACCAGAAACTAGAAGTGGAAGTATCAAAGTCTATCCCGATCAGAACCAAATGAAAAAAGTTTCTAAGACTTGTGCTCCCCCCCAAAAAAACCTTAGAAAACAGACAAAACTGTGTGAGGGTGATGAGTGATTTGCATCATGTATTTGTTAATTATTACTACACAACACTGAACATATGATTTCTACAGACTTTATTGTTGCCTTCTGTTTTCCCTTTTCTAAGCCCAATTCTTTGATCGAATTTCCCCATCTGACCTCTCTCTCTGCTTTCCAGAGTTCTGATCTGACATATAAAAACCCTGCAGAATTTGCCAGCCTCCTCTAAAAAACAGTGATTGATACTTGTGGGCTCATTTGAGAGCACATGCAAAGTTCTGCATTTGTGAAAGCCCAGCTTAGGTGGGTAAGTGTATATACAGATGGACAACCATGCAAATGTAGGCCTTTTACACACTCAGATTTATGGGCCTCAATTTGAGGGCCACAGAAAATCTGGTCCGGTGTTGTTTTTTTCTTTCCACTTACTGGTTGCTTTATACTTTATCCTGAAATGCATGTAGAAGGAAAACATTAAATGTTACACAGACTTTTTAACTTAGGGTCTTCATCCCCACATATTTTTCATATTACTCATATTCCCCTGCTTGACTTAAACTCAAACAGGCCTGGAACAACTTCATTAACATAAAACCACATGATAATAAGAAACAGAGCCTTTTAATGGTTTATTTTCTTATTATCTTATGATATATTTCATCCTCTCCCCCTCTTCGGAGTGCTACTACATTCTCTCCTGTTTTCACTCTGGTTGCTGGTTCTAACACAGCTCCAGTTTGGCAACAGGGAGAGATCAAGCAGAGAGAGGTGGATTCCATCTATGGAGACCACATACTGTTAGGATCACAAGGTTTCATGAGCAGTGTTGCTGCCCTGGTGCTTACGTATGGGACTGAAGTTTCTCATACTGAAGCAATTCTCCATTGCTTTATGCTGGCTGCAATGCTATTGTCTCATCGCCATCCAATAATATCAGCAAACATAAAAATAGCCATTCTGGGTCAGAACAAAGGTCCACCCAGCCCAGTATCCTGTCTGCTGACAGTGGCCAATGTCAGGTGCTCTGGAGTGAGTGAACTGAACAGGTAATGATCAAGTGATCTTTCTCCTGCCATCCATCACCCCCCGCCCTCCTGACAAACAGAGGCTAGGGACACCATTCCTTACCCATCCTGCCTAACAGACATTAATGAACTTAACCTACATGAATGTATCCATTTATTTATGGAGGGTCGATTGCAGGAAGTCCCAGATGACTGGAAAAAGGCTAATGTAGTGTCCATCTTTTAAAAAAGGGAAGAAGGAGGATCCAGGGAACTACAAGCCAGTCAGTCTCTCCTCAGTCCTTGAAAAAATCATGGAGTGGATCCTCAAGGAATCAATCCTGAAGCACTTAGAGGAGAGGAAAGTGATCAGGAACAGTCAGCACGGATTCACCAATGGCAAGTCATGCCTGAATAACCTAATTGCCTTCTATGATAAGATAACTGGCTCTGTGGATGAGAGTAAAGAAGTGGATGTGTTATTCCTTCACTTTAGCAAAGCTTTTGATACGGTCTCCCACAGTATTCTGCCAGCAAGTTAAAGAAGTATGGACTGGATGAATGGACTACAAAGTGGAGAGAAAACCAGCTAGATTGTCAGGTTCAATGGGTAGTGATCAATGGCTCCATATTTAGTTGGCAGCCGGTATCAAGTGGAATATCCCAAGGGTCAGTCCTTGAGCTGGTTTTGTTCAATATCTGCAGTAACGATCTAGAGGATGGCATACATTGCACCATCAGCAAGTTCACAGATGACACTAAGCTGGGGGGAGAGGTAGATATGCTGGAGGTTAGGGATAGGATACAGAGGAACCTAGACAAATTAGAGGATTGGGCCAAAAGAAATCTGATGAGGTTCAACAAGAACAAGTGCAGAGTCCTGCACTCAGGATGGAAGAATCCCATTCATTGATACAAACTGGGGGCCGAGTGGCGAGGCAACAGTTCTGCAGAAAAGGACCTAGGGGTTACAGTGGACAAGAAGCTAGACAGACGTCAACAGTGTTCCCTTGTTGCCAAAAAGGCTAATGGCATTTTGGGCTGTATAAGTAGGAGCATTGCCAGCAGATCGAGGGACGTGATGATTCCCCTCTATTTGGCATTGGTGAGGCCTCATCTGGAGTATTGTGTCCAGTTTTGGGCCCCACACTACAAGAAGGATGTGGAAAAATTGGAAAGAGTTGAGTGGAGAGCAACAAAAATGATTAGGGGGCTGGAGCACATGACTACTGAGGAGAGGCTGAGAGAACTGGGATTGTTCAGTCTGCAGAAGAGAAGAATGAGTGGAGATTTGATAGCTGCTTTCAACTACCTGAAAGGGGGGTCCAGAGAGGATGGATCTAGACTGTTCTCAGTGGCACCAGATGACAGAACAAGGAGTAATGGTCTCAAGTTGCAGTGAGGGGAGGTTTAGGTTGGATATTAGGAAAAACTATTTCACTAGGAGGGTGGTCAAGAATTGGAATGGGTTACCTAGGGAGGTGGCAGAATCTCCTTCCTTAGAGGTTTTTAAGGTCAGGCTTGACAAAGCCCTGGCTTGGATGATTTAGTTGGGGTTGATCCTGCTTTGAGCAGGGGGTTGGACTAAATACCTCCTGAGGTCCATTCCAACCCTGATATTCTATGATTTTATGGTCTCCAGTGACAGTTTGTTTTTCCAGAGGTTCCAGTTGCCATATCAGTTTAGATTAACGTTCCATCTTGTTCAGTACCCCGGCAGTACCAAATACTCCAGAGAAATGTAAAATCCCTATAATACATAATTTTGTTGTAATAGGGCCAACGTTTAAGTTCCTTCCTGACCCCAGCTAGCTAACCTTGCCTGATGATGTCCTGGAAACTTCCTAAAAGTAATTTCCTGTCCTGTCCCTGTCCCGTCCCATGGATGGAGGTCCAAACTCATACCTCCCCCCACCACAGGATTTCTAGTAATTGCTGAGTTCATTTGGTCTGGGAATGTGGCAGTAAAAATTCTGTCTTGCAGTAAATTTGGCATTCTACTTCCAATTGGAGTTGACCCTCAGAATTTTAGAGCCACGACATTTTCCTTTAAGTTAATGGAACTTTTTGAAAGATCAAAGAACACTTGGAATTTAGGACAAATTAGGGCAAAATTTTATGTTGCCTCTTTTTTTGTTCTATTTTAGTCATCTCTATTTTTAAAGAATAAATAAAAGTTAATTTATTTATAAATTTTTGTAGAATTGTAAATGAAATAGATTTCATTTTTCCTTTGCACATAATAAAAAATTACACAGAGATTTGCCTGCTAAGGAATTTCTGTCACTTTCCTTTGCTGTTCTGTACACAATAACCTGAATCCCCAATTAATCAAAAAATGAAAGGTGCATGTATTGCACCCTAACTTAGAGTACTTTAACTGAGCACTCATGGCAGGTAGGCAATCTGTTGTCTGGGAAGTGAGTAACAGCCTCAAACTTGTCTTTAAAAAAGGAATGGCAATTTCTGGGATTCACATTCTATCATAGCTCAAAGTAGGTTCTCTGAATAAATGGGAGAGGGAAATCAGTGAGATATATTAGCACCGGTGCATATTTTTCATTTCCTTCTGTCTTTCCTTCCAAAAGAATATTGGTGATGAATTTGCAAATGGTCCTGGATTATGACAGAATTTTCCCCCCTTCATTATTTATCCCCCCGCTGCACACCTCTATTAGAGACTACAGTGACAAATGCATGAATAAAAGGCAAAGACAATATTTTAGCATTGCGGTGTAAATCTCCTTTTACGCATTATTAATTTAAAGAAATCTATTACATCCTACAGCTCTGAGGAGGAAGACAAGGTTACAAAAGAACGGTTATAGGAGTTTGGGGGTCAGGAGAAGATATGATCCCAGTTCCATCACTTTGTGCTGGTTAGTCTCCCAGGTTCTTTTGTGCAAAGAACACTTTTATCTTTTATCTTCTTATTTTTTTCCCTCCAGTTTAATTTAATGCTGATGGAAAATGACTGACCACCTGAGAGACTGAAGCACTGCTTATCCACAGATTGAGTACAGCATAGGCAGGGACAATCTTCCTTGAAACACTGAACCCTCCCACTGCTGCTCAACCCAGCCTTGGTAGGACCACATCTAAGGGAGAGGGAGGACTTAACTCTCCATACACCAGACAGTTGTCCCTGACTTCTCTGCTGACAGAGCAAAAGGTGTATATATGGGGGTCATGGGGATGATGGTAGCAGTTAGTGCTAAGTGGAATGGTGGTTTTTGTGACGTTGCCTGTTGCCCACTTTGAACTGGATGGAGGTCCAAACTCATACCACAGAGGCCACTCAACAGCTGTGAGATAGCACAAAGTGTGTCCTGCCTATTGAGGTCAAGATACATTTGCTTACAAAACTCACATTTTTAAAGGGAAAGTCTCTGGCTCCAGTTTTGTAGATTCCGCTAAGCGTGGCTTTACGTAAGGCCTTTGGAATAAATAAATAAATAACCCTGCCAGTTTCCTGAAGCTGCTGAGACTGGAATCTTGGGCTAAGATCTGCAACACAGAGCTAAATGGGGCTTTGCACAGCACCTCCCTCCCTGTTCCTCCAACAGAGTGAGAGGCGGCGGAAATGCTGCTCATATCAAGAGGAAGGAAAAAGGAAAACAGATGGAAAGTGCTCAGAATTGGAACAAGTGCATTTTAAACAATACAACAGGTCCCTTTTACTCCAGAAAAACAGAACATAACTGTAAAAATCTATATACAATAATACCATCAACAACAAAGATAACAGGGAAATAATTCTGTGAACCTGAACTGAAAGCACTTTTTGTAAGAGATGCTAATCACTAGACACAGTCTCTGTATAGCTCCCATGATGCAACACCAAAGCTTTGATTTTATTTTATTTATTTTTGTAAATCTTCCAACAAAAGATCTGCCAGGATTGAAATACCCAGTACTGACATCAACTAGTGGGTAATTAAAATCTGCCACACTTAATTTAATGTATTGGTAATTAGTTATTCATGCTACAGCTGGAATCACCAGTGAATCATTTACCCAATAAATTTAGTCTTTTTTCAGTTCACCAGCTATCTTCATGAAGATATTATGTTGGACCGATTATGAATATTATTCTATTTATGTAAGTCCCAATCCTGCAAGCACTTGCACAGATGCAATAATTAGTAATGATCAAAACTGGTTGAACTTCAATATATCCAATGCCGACTGTCCATCATTAGTTTTTAATGGAGAGGCTTCAAGAATTTTCAGACTTACTCACCTAAAGTTATTTGCAGCACTGTGATAGCCATACTTGTCCCAGGATATTAGACAGATGCTTAAATCCATACTGAGACACTTAAATAAGTGGTCTGATTTTAAAAGATGCTCAGCACCCAACAGCTCTCAAAGTCAATGGGCGCTGCAAGTTACCAATAGCACTGGACATCGGATATTTTTGGTTTTGTGCTTAAATATGGATTTAGGTACCTAAGATTAGGCTCTGAGATTTGAAGATGTTGGGTTTAAGCACAAAGCTGTTAAAGTATTAGAACAATATAGATTAAGAGTTTGACCCTGCTACCATTGAAAGCAATGTTAAACCCACAATCTTAATAGGAGCAGAATCAAACCCATAATGGATATCTGGCACTTTTAAAGGATTACTAGCTAGTAATTCAAAACAGAAATGTTAGATTGAGATTCTTGATGGTAATAGACTCCTATCATTGGAGCATAGTCCTTACTATTCAGCTAGGGGCCAATCCTACAAGATACTGAGCACCCAGTAGAGGTGCTGAGTGCTCTCATCTCCTACTAACCCAATACTGAAAATGGGCTACTCCTTGCAAGACTTTCCAAGCTCAAGCCTTTACACTACATTGACTGTAACCAACTGCAATTGGAGTTCTGGATAACAGGATTGCAGGATGAAAGCAGGACTGGGTCTATTAATGATGGGTTCTACTAGGGATGGGCAGACCCTAGATCCTAGAGGACTGGAAGTTTAGGTTCAGAGGCGTATTCAGAACATTCATGCAAATCTTTTCTGAACTATTTGAACTTCTTTGAACTTCTAAACTGGCCTGAACAAGACATCTCATGAGATATTTTTTTGTAAAGTAATTCAGCACTTCTTTTTCTGATAGACCCAGGCAGTTCAGAGGAGGGGAAAACCCCCCCACAAACAAGAAGAAAACAAATAATCAATCTTAAAAGAAAAAAGGTGGGTTCAGGCTGAATTCTTATTTTATCTACTAATTTGTATATCTCTGGTTATATCTAGAGAGGGCTCTTCGTAATAAAAGTTAGGATCTGGGTCCAAACTTTGGGGGAAGTCAGCTGGATCTGGTGGATTGGCACAAGCCCATTCTCTGTTTTTATAATGAAGAACAAAGTGTATTTATCATCAAGGTTGCCTAATGGGGACTGAGATATCAAGTGCTTGTTGAACACACTGGTTTAAATATGAATAAAAGTGAATAATTATGACTCAACTTAAGTCACCTTAGATGTCCCAGATTTGCTCAGAGTGGGTGCTCAGAACTGTTTGAAATCAGGCTCCTTTAAGGTTTTGGACACCCAACATCACTAATCATGTCTGAATCTTTAGGCCGCGGTTCACAGATTTCCTTTCAGCTGAACTGAGGTTTTAGATAGAGTGGGGCTACTAAAAAGTAATACTGAACCTTTAACTGGCTTGCCCTCCCTTTACCGCTTTAACAATAAATCCTTTGAAAAACTGGAAGTGCTTTAGTGAAAAGGCTGATGGGAAGCCTTAAAAAACATCTTGCAAGCAACACAACGTTATCTCTGTTTGTTTAGGCAAAACATACTTCCTGTTCCTTTCCCTTCTGACTTTGTCAGAGTCTGCCTTAGAGCCCAGAAAGCTGGGATTTCTGCAGATCAATAGATTAGAGAGGTCCCTTATATTGGGGTTTTTAATGGGTGTACAACCCCCCTCCCCCCCGTGTAGATACAGTGTAGTTTTATCTATACCGCCTTTCCTTGATCAGACACAGTGTAGCTTCACTTGTGCAACCCGCCTCACATAAATGCAGTGACTGCAGTGAGTAGCATAGACACAAGTTACAGCTTATCTTGGGGCACCTGATCTACATGACAGTGGTTGCATGAGGTCACTGACCTAGATAAAGCTCCTCGCACGACACTGTAGACAAGGCCTCTATATTCGGTAGAGAGCCTGATTTGGCTCGTGGCTTGAATATATGTGTAAGAAGGAAGGAGTGAGAGAGTAAGATGGGCAGTTTTCTTATTTCTGAGCCAACACAAACCTTGCATGAAGAATTTTTGTCTGTAGGAGCTTTTAGTTTTTAAAGAATTTCCAAAAAAAATATGGAAAGACGACAACTGACAGCCAGTGGTGCTGCTTTATTAATAGCAAATGACCAGAAAACTGCTATGAAAGCCATGGGGTTAAACTGAATCTTAAGGCAAATCACTTAGACACTTTCATACATGCTCACTAAAGTTGATGAAAAGGGTTATTACTGCATCTCAATGATGCTGTCCTAATAAAAAGGAAATTAGTCTGTTTAATAACAGTGCATAATGAAAACTGTAGAATAAAGCACTGGATAATTTGTCAGTGATTAGAAGGTCAGCAGGTCAATTTATGAACAACCGAGTCGCTTTACCTGAGGGTAGCCATTTATGTAACATGAGAAAGCACCTCCTTTGTCACAGTTATCTCGGCATTTGTACACTGACATTTAAATAAAGCTGTAATTTATCAGTCAAAAGGAAAACACAACTAAGTTTAAACTAAAACGCCTGTCAAAAGAGCAAAAACATTTTATGTTTAGTTTTAAATGCTTTCAAAGCCACAATTTTTTTTCCAGGTGGAAATACTTCCCTCCCACACACTTTAGCAAAGGAAAATTGCTCGTTTGTAGTGATCTCAGAATGGGATTTCATCACTTCAGATTCAATCCTTTGTCTTGTACATTTAGAATGTAAATTCTGAACAAATAAGATTATCTGGTCATTTATTTTTCAATCCCCTCATCATTCACCTCTTCACCGCACCTTCTGAGCCAACTGAATTATTTGAGGTCTATGAATGGGATGCTGGTATTGTCTCATTGAGAAGTCATCCATTGTGGAGACTGTTTTTATGAGGAACTTTAAAAGGTAAATTATAAAGTTTTTATACCTGCCAAACATTTAGTCCAGGATTTTCTATTTCCCCTGCAACATTTGCTGACATAAAACGCACCTAAAATAGAGCAGGAAGACATGTCTCTCACACAGGTCTGTTTGTTGGTGCTCGTATCCATTGTAGCAGTGGTGAAAACGTACAGTCCTGAACTCCAGGCTTGGTAGAAAGAAGAACTGATTTCCAGCTGTCCCGTTTAACGTGTATCCCCTTGTAAATTTTTGGTGCCCAGTTGTGTCCTCAGATCCCCGCACCTCCCCTCTATTGAATTCAGTGGGAAATAGTATTTGTTATTTGCCTTAAGAGAGCGCTTAGAGGCTCCAGTGATGATTGAGGCCCTATTGTACAGGCTGCTGCACAAAACACAGTTAGAGACGGCCCCTGCCCAGAAAAGCTTTTCATCTAAAGACAGGCAAAGGGGGGAGAAAGGAATTGCTTTTACCCCTGTGTTACAGATGCGGAGCAACCAAGGCATTGACACCTGAAGTGACTTGCCAAGTGTCATTCAGGCAATCTGTGGTGCAACCAGGAATGAAACCTAGTTCTGCTGAGTCCCAAATACAGGACCATCCTTTTTAGTGAGTGGCTTCAGGTTAGCACTAAATCTGCACACGTAGCATAGGGCCCAGTTCTACACCCACTGAACTCAATGGTGCGTGCACATACACACACACACACACACACACACACACACACACACACACACACACACACACTTTCTCCAACAGAGGCAGGCACAGGTCCTCCACCTCGTTCATTTACTAATTTGAAGTGGAAGGCGCCTTATCCTGCAGGGTGCTGAGAGCTTCTTCCTGCAACCCCTCCTCTTGTCTCATAGCCCTTTGCTGGCTACTTTGCCAGTCAGACCGGAAAGATTATGGGTTTCTCACTGAACACAGTGTGCTTAGATCTATGACTTAATATGACTCTTCCTTTTTGTTTCTTTCTGTGAAGAATTTCCATTCACAGGCTGACTCCATAATAACATTGAGAAAGAAAAGATGAGACTCTTGGAAGTTTAATGTGCAAGTCGCTTTTAAAGGGGAAGAATTTTCTTTTCTCTTTAAAAAGACCACGGGATTAACTATTTAAAACATAAATAAAACTTATGTATTGAAGAAACAAGCCAGTTTTCAAACAAAAGCTGAACCAAGGCTAGAAAGAAACCAGAAATAATTTTCAGGACAAAAAGAACAAAAATCAGGCAGAGCACCTCTCTTTGAGAAGATCAGATTCCACCCAAGACAAGGGCTGGATTGCAAAGGCTCATTGAATCTGAATTGATAATAATGCTGTGACTAGAGCCCTAGCAATTCTCCACCTTTTTTTTTTTTTCATTGAAATGATTAAATTGGATGAGGCAAGATACCTGATCAGTGCACATTTCCACTCCTTCATTTCCAGGGAAATAAAATCTAGCAACACGTTTTTGTATAAGATTGCATTCTGTGCCAACGGGTCAGTGGCCAATTTAACAATAATAAATAGTCTAGCCTTTCAAAGATGTTACAAAAAAGGGAGGGAGGAGAAGAAAAAGAAAAAGAAATCGTGAGTGCTAGAAGACGGTTTGGATTTCCCTTGCCAAATCGCTAGCACATTTTCCCTGGAGCCGGCTAACTCATCTCCCTAATGATCAAGGGAGAACAGGGGTTCAGACAGTCACAAAGTCACTGACATTAACTACAAAATTATGTAATTTCCTAAGAGCAACAAACCCAGGTAACATCCAGGTCCAGTGAAACATTTTTGCCTTTACCCTGCGTAAGCCTCAATTTCAGCTACCCCGGCATCGGAGGTGTTAAAATATTTCAGTTTTGAGTTAAGGAATAGTAAAGGTTCTAACCCAGAGACACTTTTTTTCTGATGGCGATTGCCTCCCCCCCTTCCTCCTCTTTTGTTTTGAGAATTTCAGAGCATGCAGCCTTGCGTAATGCAGAGATGGTTTCCAATTGAATTTGGTTGTTTTGTCTTTTATCATAATGGAAACTAGTACAGGATCCTTCTTGGGCTTTTTGCCCTGTAAAAGGATACAGACTTCACTCTCCTGGTCCCCAGAATGGCAAAAAAAAAAAAGAAAGAAAGAAAGAAAAGAAATGTATGTGAAGGGCAACATAGCTGCTGCTAGGGAGAATCAAAGATCTATCCTTGGGTCAGTGTGAATTCATATTCTCTTTAGGGTTAGAATTAATAGGTGGCCTAGGCCCACTAATTCAAGAGAAACTCCAGTACCCCAGTACTAAACAAGAGTCCTATACAGGTGACTGAAGGTCAGACTGAATGAAAGTGCAGAATTAAGGGATTTATTCTGGCAGATACATTCCATATCTGACATTTCTATAGCAGACCTAAGGTAGTATGAATGGTATGAGTTACAAAGTTAGCCCCTTTCTATGTTAGCAGATTGATTTTTTTTCTCTTGATGTGTCTGTTATTTGTAAGTATTCGCTGAAATAGTTTGGATTAATCACAATCAGACCCTGGGTTGTTCAGGAATAGCTCACTTCAACTACTCGCTGTTAGGACCTGCTCCTGCTTACAGGCGATGGCAAAAATCCTATTAACTTTCACGGTGCAGGATTGGACCTTCCGCTATTACCTATTTGCATTGTGTGACCGGTCACCTATGTCATGATTTAATTTCTGCTTCTCAATTGGCCAACAGGCGTTTTAAACAAGAGAATAACAAACAGTGACAGATGCACTTTTCCAGTATAAATGTTTGAACGAAAAATCATTTAGGAGAAAATATGTGAAGCTTTCAGGATTTACAAACATTTTTGAGAATACCTGGCATTCGTCCAAATACTTAAGAAATAATACAACCCTGTGAAAAGCAAACCAAGTCCCATGCTTCTTGTGATTAAAAGATTCACAAATACTTACAAAAGAATGCCACCAGCTTGATTCTTAATTTTTGAGACCACTGGCTTCCCAGCTGGATCACAACTCCAGGTGAAAAGGCAGGTCATCTGTGCTTCATAATACGGGTGCAGGAATTTCCTGCTAGGGAGCAAGGACTGAAGCTCAGAGTAGCACCTTGGATCACTTTCTTGTCTTACCAGTTGGAATGCTCCAGGCAGTAATCAATGAGCTGGTGAAAAGAGCTTAAATCCCTAAGGAGCGGGGGTGTAAAGCTAAAAGTGCCTAGAGCTACATCTACATTACAAACACTACAGTGGCACAACTGCAGATACGTCACATTAATGTTGTAGTTTAGACGCTTCCTACATCAACGGAAGGGGTTTTTCCATCCGCCTTCCCGAGCCACAGTCATTAGGTTGACGGAAGAATTTTTCCATCAACCTAGTTTCATCCATACTGGGAGTTACTAGGTCAGTTTAACTATAGTGCTCAGGTGTGTGAATTTTTCCACACTCCTGATGGATGTAGCTAGGTTGATCTAAATGTTAAGTGTAGACCAGGCCTTGCTGGCCTGTATTTATTCTTTTGCACATATGGTAACATCACTGTGTCCTGGCTCCAAATGTACAGTTATGAATTGCTGCCAAGGAGTTAGAAATGGATCTGATCTTGTTCAAGGCAAGATAGGTGCTTCTAGAGCGATAAGCATTCAGAGGAGACACTTACGGAGATATCCTTCCAGATGACTTTGTGATATATTGTGACAATGCCACTGATGTGACTGGACCGTAGCATAGCGGCATTAATCTCATCTTTACTACCGGTACTTGGTGCAAAGTGTTTATAGGTTGAGTTTCTCTTGGCATTGATGAGCAATTACAGGAAATTCAGTGTACATCACATCTGACCACAGCGGTGGAAGAATGTACAGTCAAACAGGTAGTGACACCAGTTGGTACCAACACTCATCAGAGAAAAATTCACCAGTACCACTTGACAAGAAAGGATTTTCACCCAAGTAAATGGAAGGATACATTGGAGACTGTAAATTCTAGGGTTTATTATTAATTGGAAGCAGTTCTCTCAGGAAAGTCAGGTCATGCATCCATAAACCAGCTCTGTAAAGATTCAGTGGCAATACAACACACTGTAATTTAAGATCATGCACTTTGCCCTGCAAGAAACGTTGGTATGTGCCCCGTGTTATAACTGAGGTCTAAAGTGGAAGAGGAAGCCTTGGTCTCATTCCCAGCTTTTGTGGACATTTATCACAAAACTGCTTTCTCTCTGGAGAGGCTCAGGAGTGAAGGGCCAAGAGTATTACAGACCAGAATTTAGGTGCTCTCAAAAAACAAAGTAATGGAGAAATTTGCCAGTCAGTTCACAGCATGCTACCCCCCTTTGGTTTCTGTTATTTACCCTCTCTTTCCTGAGTGCCATGTGTGGATAGAACAATATATACATATTTATTTTAAAAGGTATTCATTAAAAGGAATCACAGAGGAGCTACTAATTTTAAATCACCTTTTTATTGTCACAACAATCTTACTTATTTACCAGCGGTCTCAAGTTATTGGCCTTTAAACAGATAAGCATCAGGTAAACATGATCCAAGTCTAAAAAAGGACCCTATTTGAAGAAGACTTGAAATATTCATGAAAGAAAAGCAGTACTTTCCAAAACCTGAAACTCAGCATTTACAGGAGAAGAAGAAAAAAGAATAACAAAGCCACCGGCATGTTGAGTGCAATAATTCTGCACACTTAGCAACGGCCTCTAAGCTTCACTAATGGCTTCCAGGAAAACCGAAGCATAGTCTCTGCTAAGCCCCCAATATTAATGGCATGTGAGACTTGGCCAGCACAGCACAGCACTTTGTGCACAAGGATGTAAAAGACGAACCATTACTCCACAGCATGTCTCTGGTGGCACAACTGATGAGACGGTTCCTCTTGCTAGTCTGAGGCTTTGGGGAGTGTGCCTGGGAGTATAACTGCTAGACATAGTGCAAGAATCCCCTATGCAGAGGAGACAATGCAACATCTCTGTTTTGACTCAGCAAGTAAAAAATGATCCTGGGAAAGCAAACAAAGTTATGTGGTCAACATGTATGCAGTTAGCAGGTAACTTCTATTAGCACTGGCAAGGTGACCGTCTGCTTGTTCCCCTTTTTCCATCCTTTTAGGAGTCCATCCAAAGCCTGGGGAAGGTAGGAATTAGTTTTGAGAGTCCTTGCAACACACTTGGTAATGGAAGCAATTCAAGAAATCACAACTTTAAAGCACTCATGTATTTACATTCCTCCAATCACTGAGGAGGCAGCATATCTAGCAGTGAGAACACAATTCCCAACTCCACTGCTGGAGGTATGGCTTTGGGAAAGACACTTAACCTCTCTGGATCAGTTTCCATGTCTGTAAAATGTGGGTAACGCTTTTTAAAGATGCTTTGACATGTCTGATGCAATGTGCCGTAAATAGATTATTACTATTGTTGTACAAAATACACAGGCATAAGTGTTTTAGAGATGGCAAGATAAAGAAATGTCCGTGTTTTTTTAAATGTCCATAGAAAGCTCAGAATCACTACATTCAGAAACATGCCAAAAGACCTGTGTCTTAGCCAGATTATAACAAGTGTTTGATCCGACAATCCCTATTAAACTGAGGCATCAGATTACTTGAAGTCACATCATACCATTATGTTGAATCATGACACTCTATAAACATGACACAACATGACTCAGTTACTAGATACAATACAAAAACTCGCTTTCTCTTCTGTCAGGGGAAGCAAGCAAAATAGAGTGGCGGGGGGGTTGATGAGGGGGGGAGGAAGTCTGCACCATATCTGCCCAGATGCTTTAAACCAACAAAAACTAGATCTCCCAATCCCATGATGAGATCTAAGTAGGCAGATCCCAGCAGACATCTGCGGATTTCAGAGGCATCCGTGCAGGGTTCATTGTGGGAACAGGGCCTTTGCTGCTAAAAAGGTTATGAAAAGCTTGCCTCTCTCAAAAACAAAACAAAAACCAAAGCCTTTGGCTGTGGCTTTAAGGAGGATCAGGGGTTGTCCAATGGCTTTGAGGCTCTAATGCATCCAGTCAGGTTGAGCCAATCACATTGCCGAAGCCTGAATTGATGGATGACCGCAAAGGAAGTCGCTTTAGGGGTATCTCTCTCTAATATACCTTACCAAAGTTTTGCTGAGAACAGAAAGTTTTGTGGAGGGCAGCTTTTGGCTTGGGACCACAGGGAGTCAGTGACTGCTGGACACTTGAGTAGAAGTAGGGTGACCAGAGAGCAGTGTAAAAATATCAGGATGGGGTGGGGGGATAATAGGAGCCTATATAAGAAAAAGCCCCCAAAATCAGGGCTGTCCCTATAAAAGCGGGACACCTGGTCACCCTAAGTAGAAATGAGTTTCTGATGAACTATTAAACTCATTTCCAAACATGATTCAGCATGACAAAACACACACCACGGTATGTACAGTACAGCAGTCCTGCTTTTTTTGGTGGGGAGGAGGGAACCACACACACAAACAAATAAAGCCAAACCCTTCTCAGGTATGTTTCCACCTTCTCAGCTTGCACAGGTCTGTAGCAGAGCAAATAAAATATCCATGATATCAGCAGATAGCACCGTTCATGGTGAATTTCAAGTAACAAAGAGCACACCTCTTCAGAAATGGTGCCTGGCAGATCAAACAAAAAAAAACAAAAAACAAAAAAAACCATCTTCGGAAGGGTGGAGGTGCTAGGCATCCAAGCATCAGAAAAGCAAATTTAAGCACAACATAAGTCTATACTTTGAGAAGAAACTAAAACTCTCCACCCCCTACTAGCAGGATTTTTGTATTATTTACTATTTTTATTACAGTAGCAGCTAGAAGCCTGGAATGAGAGATCTGTCTGGCTTATTGGAACTGTAAAGCTCTTACAGGAAGGAACTGTGTCTTGTACAGCACCTTGCACAAAGGAGGCCTGATCTTGGCTGGGGCCTGCAGACACTATTGTAATATAAATAATAAACAACAGGCCTGACAGCAGGACCAATAGAAGTAATGCTATTAATTTGCCTGTTTATATCACTCATCATATTCCAAATGCTTTACAAACACTAATTAATCCTTGCAATACTCCATGGGAATTAAGAATAAACTTCTTTATAGACAAGAGTGTGCATAATTTTCAGTTAAAGGGTTCCCCCCTGGTCCTGCAACCTACCTCTGAAGCATGTGTTATGGGGCACCATCAGAGACAGGGTACTGGTATCACAATTCCAAGTGTCAACAACTCACTTTCACAGAGCGGTGAACGGAGACTCAGAGGGAATAGGGCCATATTTACTGACTACTGTAGGAGTTGAAGAACCCATTGATTTCACACTTGGGCAGATGGGCAATTAGCAGTTCCAGGGCTTAGTTATTTTTCTTTTTAATGTTTTTAGTTATTTTTGAAAAATCAGGTCCTTCATTTAGGTGCCTAAACCTGGAGTTTGATGTTTAAAGTTAGGCCTCCAAGTGTGAAAATTTTGGCCTACAGGATTTGCCAAAGTTCATCCAAGTCAGAGAGAGAAAGCCCCAGAGTTCAGACTCACCTGCTTCAACCCACGTTGTGTTTAATCAAGCAGATTTCTAGAAACCAGATCCTAAAACTACTCGGTCAGAGAACTGAGCGCTGCAAATAAGGAAGATGAACTCTGATTAATGGGCTACCTCTGGGTAAAATAATGTTAGAACAATAAGGAATCCCAGAGATCAAACTTCTGAGAAATGGACCAAACTTACCCATCCTGTAGCTACTAATTGGCCCATCCCCATAAGTATGAAGTTAATAGGTTATTCATTTAAAATTATTCCTCTGCTTCAGATGGGCATCTCAAAAAAGCTTGTTTTAACTCCACTGTAATCTGCTGCACCATTATAGTACAGTCAGTGTTCACCAACACTTACATCCTTCCTTACCCAGGCAGGAAGGGTTAATGCTTGTATTTCAATCCCCTCTATTTGATAGGAGAGTTTATTTTATGCTATTTGACCCTGTGCTGAGAAACATCCACATTCACCAACTTCTCTCTCTCTCTCTCTCTCTCTTTTAAAAAATCTCTAGTTCTAAATGGATGACTATAAAATATCTTTATTAAAGTTTGGTCTTAGATTCGCAAGAGGGCAATAGCGCCGCGACTCTAAATCTAGTGCACACCTTTCCCCCTTAACGATAAAGGGAGGGAAAGCAATGGGATGGCTCCTTCCACCTCCCTGATTTATACGGGTCTAGGACGATAGGTCAAATGAATGAAAAGCACCAGAGGAGCATGCTGCAGAAACTAGCGCTGGGTGTGATAGCAGACCCGGAGTGCAGAGGAGACAGCTAGCCCTGCTCAGTCAGACAAATTAGATAATTAAATGGAAACAGGCTAGATGAATTGCACTTTCTTAATTGGGTTATCAGGAAACAATAGTGGCTATGAATGACCTCACTGTCTGTGTAGTCTAACACTTCTCCGTAGGAACTAGGAGGGAGTTACTTGTCTAGGCTCGGGTTATTGTTGGCCTAGAAAACGAATGCTTAAGAACAACATTTTGTATTTCTCCACCCCCACCCCCACCACTAAAAGCCATTGCAGATAAAAATCTAGATTGGCTGGGGTGGGGATGGGGGCAGGGAAAAGAAGGAATGAATGAACTTTGCATTAAAATAAATAGCTCTCTCACCAAAAGTTAACTGATGTCCAGTAGATCATCAGCTGTAAAGGCCAGGCTCACAAACACTCAGCTTTGTCACCAAGTGTGGAATCGTTCTAAGCAAACAGTTGGGGGGGGGGGGGAGAGGTATGTGGATTTGGGCAGGGGAGATTGACAGGCTACCACAGTGCTTGTAGGATGTTTCAGGGAATTCATTTTCTAGAGGCAAAAAGCCCTGGAATAAGTGAGAGGCTGCCCCCAGCTGGGCCAAAGAGCCCATTGTCTTCTCCGTCTTTCAGGCCAAATTCTCTTGCCCTTCACAGAGCCATGCAACATGATTTGCCAGAGTCAGTCCTATGGGGTTGACCTTACCCCCGCCCAGTCCATGAAGTCCCTGTGCCGTAGCTGTGCCTCCCATGACTACAGTAGCAGCTGCGCCTCCTCACTGCCATGTGTGCGCGACAGAGCAGACAGTGCCTAGACCCCAAAACGCTGTGTTGTGTGTGGCTCAGCCCCTGCCTCCCACACACCAGTGCTCAGTAATTTACAGGAGATCTGGAGACTCCTGATTTATGCGGTCACTGGAAAAAAACAGTGAACTTAGCAGGCTCGATCCACCACCCTTCTCATTCCCTGTCCTCCTGCATTGACACATCAAAGTTTGGATTCAGATTCACAACACTCATCGTGAAAAAGAACACCAAAAACGATAATCCTAGTGACAATGTAATCATGGAGATTACGTTCTTCCAAAGAGCACTCTAGATCTCCCCACGCTTGGTACTTTATGAATGCCTTGTTTAGAAGCAGACTCCACCTCCACTCTCTCTAGCAAGTCACATCCCTCCACCCGCCCACTCTGGCGGAGCAGTGCTATGAAGCAGCTGCATTTCTCTTCCATACAGTTCAGTGGAGGGCAGCTTAGCAGGCCTCGGATGCACACTTTTAACACAATATGTGAATTTGTTGCAACCAACAACATGTGGACACTTTGAGACAATCCACCTGTTAAGGAAAAAGTTGATTATGATCACATGTCATCACCACGTCCTAGCCAAAGGAGACTCATTTGAAGCCCCCGGAGTAAACAATTTATAAGAAAGGTTTATTTTAAAATACTCTCAAGGTTTTGCCCTTGGTGCCACTGTGTTGTCATTCCCAGACGGACTGTAGAAAAGTCAATCAATCCTTCCCCAAGACTTCTTAGGAAAAGCCACACAAAACAATTGACATGTGTAACTTTGCAAGAGACACAATAGCCAAATGCAGGGGGTAGGAAGAAAAGTGCACACTTAATAATCACATTTAAAGGAGAGTACTGGCATATGGCTTACGTTTAGAAACCTCTCTCGACACAAGAACCCCAAGGCAACAGGATACATGGAAACCTAAACTCAGTTTAGGCTTCAAGTTGTCGGGCTACAACATACTGTTAAAATAGCCCATTTACCTTTGATTGAATTAATTATTGTTATGATCTGCTCAGCTATTAATGTCCTGAAATTGATTCTAATTCCACACAATTCCCATTTGCTTCCATGTCCCGTTTACAAGACTGAAAGTGGTGGTGCCTGACAAATTAATGGCAACATTACATTATGGGATGTTTTTGGTTTGTTGGCTTTAATTTTTAAACCCTTCCTTTAAGACAATGCTACCTAGAGCTACTTTCAGCTCAAGGTTCTTATTAAGATACCACTCTTTCTATTCTTATTTTTATTCAATATGACAGGAAACCAAAAACATCAAGAGTAGACTTTTTATTTAAGTCTCTAATGAAAAACATAGCCAGGGGTTGCATCCAAGAAAATGGTTAGGATTCTGAAACTAGAAAACTGCTACTAACATTCGTCATGTAGTTACCGTGGATGAGACATTGGCAGGCTCTGGTATGATGTTACCCAGATGATAAATAGTTTAAGACATATAAAAAATTAAGTTCTTTCCCATTCTATAGCACCTTATCCAAGGATCTCAAAGCACTTTAGAAATGTTTACTCTCAGAGACCCTGTGTAAGCAGCAGGGCATCGTTGTCTTCATTTTTAGCAGGGACCCACAATCAGAGTCACAGAAAAAAGATCAAGATAATACAGCGAGTCAGTGATATAGTAGGAATTAAATCCAGGTGTCCTGCTTCCAGATCTCCTGCTCTTACACAGGATAATGCTGATGCACGAGCATGCAGAAGAATAAAAGTTGCATATTAACTGATTTATGCAGGGCAATCACACATCCCTTGGTGAGTAGTCCTGTGCAAAACACTGATATTTTTGCTAGTCTTCATGGATGAAAGTGTCACCAAGGCTTGTTGGTAAATACAACCATTCATAGGAAAAAATAGCAGAACTTCACTTGCTCTTGACAAAACTTCTGAATTTGTCCCAGCTAGAAACTTTGACTGAGATTTTCAAAGCTACCTAAGGGATTTGGATGCTCAGTTCCTAGTAGTGAACCTATAGGAAATGGATATTTTTCATCAGCAGGGGAGGATCTTTTTATCCATCAATAGATACAGACAAAAGCAAACATCTCCAGGGCCATAAAGTGTTGTGCTAACCAATGAAAAGCATGACATTTACTAAGGGCAAAGTTTTCAAAATTGGCTGCCTAGAAAGCCACACCTTAGTCCTTTAAATAATTATCTGGAATTTCAGTGCGCTAAATATCCAGAACTTGCACTGAAATCAAGCAGAGCAATTACTTAGTTGAATTTCAGTCACCAATGTTACAAAAATATTTAAGAAAAATATTTCTATTTTATTTTGGGTAATTAATTAATTTGTCCCCGAGATACCAGTCACAGGGCTAAAATTTGCTTTTGAATGCACTCATTCAGCACTCATTAAAATCAGTGGTGAAACGAATGTTTTCTCAAGACCTGTATCCTGCTCCTACTAAAGTAAAGGGAAAAAATGTACCCTTATGTGTTAGACTAATGTGAATAGGTTCAGTCTCAAAAGATTAAGTTGATTTAAATGCATCTTCCACAGCCCCACTTTAAAATCGGGCAGAGTTAATTATGTCACCAGAATTTATCTTCTGAATGGATATTTGCTTGGTATATTATTTACACTACTTTGTAATGAACTCTGCACTTTCCTACTTTTCTCTCCGGGAGCAGCAATCGAAGACAAAAGCCTGCAAATGAGAGACAAGGGCAGGGGCCATGTCCAACTTTGATATCTTGTTGATAACATATTGTACAATTAGATCAATTTGACAATTTCCATTATGGCTGATAAAATATTTATTGAGCCTTGGAGATGATGTCTGATCCCTGTGCCATTTGTTTTACTAATGGTGGAGATACTTACCAAATCAGTAGAAAGCATTCAAATCTCAGATCCTCATAGCCTCCCTTACATTAGATTTGCAAATTACTGGCTCAAGTCATAAATTACAGCACAGCACAACCAGACTGATGCCAAGCTGACAAGGCAGGTAGATGGCTTGCAATGACATTGTTTCATAGAAGCATTAATCATAGCAAGAAAGAAAATATTCTCAAATTGGTCCATAAGTCTAAATATTAAGGAATGAGAAGCAGGTTGCTGGGAGATAGCTTCAGCTGGAAATGAGGAAATGAAAAAACTCTATTATTTAACACATCATCTTAATAATATCTTAAAGCTCAAGTTCCAGGAAGCAAAGAAATTCAGACTTTTCCATTTGCTCTTTATCCTTTTTTATCTTTAATAAGAATATTAATATGCTGGAAACTGGCTCAGGAGCAAACTGTGTTGTATTTTTATGTCATAGTTTAAGTTAAAAAAAGAGATAAATGTTGAAAGAAAGGAACATTTTAATTCCCATTTTTAAACTATTTGCTTTTCAGCAGCACCAACAGGGGCTATAGCCCCTCATCTGGTGTTATGTTCAAGGTCAAGTGTATGTTTACTTATGTGCGGGTCATGCTTATTAAAATCAGATAAGGTGCAAAATCCCGTTTACTAAGAAACACTGAACCATGGGCTTGTAATCTTCAGGAAAAATGTACAGATACGGCTATTGATTAAATACAGGCCCTGCTGATTAATTTGGGGGAAAGCGCCACCTTACAGAGATGATTATACAATATGTGGCTTAAAATGCTTCCCTACTAATGGCATTGTCAAAATCAGAGCCTTATAGTACATTGGCCAAGGGAGAGTCATAGCATGGGTTGACTGAAGCACATTGAAGGGGACATATCTGTCTAGCAGACATAATTAAAGGTATAATACTGGTGCTAGAGGTCAGAGTTGTAGAGTCCTAAGGCAAAGGCAGTTTGAAAGAACAAGCTATGGAATAAAGCAATGAAGAATTATGTTGGTCAAGAGTCTCTGAAGTCTCTCTCGCTGAAAAAATGAGGACTTGTTTTGGCAGTCCTGATATTCATGTTTTCTTAACTAGCATCCATTAATATAAAGCCAGATTTTCAAGGATTCAGGGTCCCCAATGGGAGTCGGTGCCCAATGGGAGTCAGTGCCCACTGTGAGATTCATGGCCAGATTTCTCAAAAGACCTTGGCACCCAACACGCAGCCGATGCACTGAGCTCTTCTGAAAACCTAGCGACTTATTTAAGTGTCTCAGTGGGAGCGGAGCTCATCTGAAAATCTGCCCCAATGATTAAACTCTTCTGATTTGAAGACAAATACACTTAGAGGTTTCTTCTTCTCCACAGCACAAGCAGCTCCCAGCAATGTGAACAGGAGCTCCTGGAATAGATAATGAATAATTCCAACAATGGAATAGATCTCCACCAACCAGCTCGATGGAGGAAATAGCCAATAGCCTTCGGAGGCTCAGGAAAAAATTTGGTTCACTAATATTTTTCCTAGTACTTAAATTCCCAGGCTGCAACTTTTCAAAGGCACTTCATTTCCCAGCATTGGCACCCACTGCTATTTCCAGCCTGGAATCTCATTCAGTTCAACCCGTGTGCCTCAGAGTCAGGACAGCAGCACTGCCCTTGCAATTACCCTTGCTTGCTGTGACCGTGGGAGAAGGCTGCTGCACCTTTAAGAGTGAAATCTCAGAGCAGTGTGGTCTGTTTTGTTTGAGATAGCAAAGTTATTGTCCTTTGCGGCTGTCTGGCAGCCCCTTCTGTCCCCAGGATTTATCTCACACACATGATGCAGCTTTGCGGAAGGGATCGGGAGGGACTTTGCATTCCTCTAGTAGGATGATATGGGTTTGTATCTAAATCTTTTCCATATGACCCACCTCACATGGCTGCTGTCTGGCTGATGCACTTGGAAAGGTCAAGGAGCGTTTGAGCTGAGGCTTCGGAGTCAGAGGGTTGTTTAATAAACACTCCTGCTGATGGAATCAGGGCTTAGGAAAGAGGCTGTGAACATTCCCCACCCTTTGCAGGGAGATGGGGATGTTTGTGGGCAATAAGCAGCACAGGTGTGCTTTTCTCATGACCCTTCTTCCCTCCCTTCAACATCTAAAGCAAATACACCTCAAAACATTTAGACTCTGGGATAGGTTAGACACTTCTGAGTCTGCCACAATTGGCTGGAAAACTCACATTAAAAAAAAGGTTTCTTGCCAGATTGCTGGCAGAATCAGCATTTCTTAGGACTATTTTGGCTTTTTGTTGCTGGTGGTTGGGTTTGGGGTTTTGTGGGAAGTGGGGAATTGTTTGTTTTTTGTGCACTTCTGTCAGAGGCTGAAGGTGGAAAGTTGAGTGAAAAAAATGATCTGAACATTTCCAGGGATGAACCAGAATCTCCTTGCTAAACATCACAAACTTTGGCAAAGTCCGGATCCAGAGCCAAACTTCCCAGGGGACATCTCTCTGTAGTGAGTGAAAGGAAACCCTCCCAGAATGGGACGTGGCACACTTTGGATCCAAACTTTGTTGCTCAGGCTCATCTGTGTTCCAGAATCTTAAAAAAAAAAAAAAAGATTCTCCAAACATTTTGTCCTCTCTCAAATCTGTGCAACTGCAGTGTCTTCCAGTTATGGTTTCATTTGTAGCTGCCCTCTTGCCTTCAAACCAGGCTCCCAGACACACCTGTAACTGCCCATAACAGTGGCTAACAGGAGTAAAATAAATGCTGGCACTCTATCAGCTGACTGGACTGACAATGGATCGGGTGCAGCCCTGTGAAGTGAAAGGGGTCATTTTTTATACAGACACATTTCAGGCTGTACCATCTGTAGACTCAGATCTTCCTTTTTTTGCTACCTGTGATGTATGACATGACACCAAGGGTGGTGGAGTCCCACGTTCCACTGGAAGATGCCCTTACTAATTGTTCGCAGTCAAAAAAGCCATGTGCACTATCCTCACTATAGAGCAACGGACAGGTTACCAAAGATCCCATAGTATGCTACACAGGAAAGAAGGGTGGGACCCTTTTGGTTTGAGACACCTAAGCAAATCCCTCCTCCTCTCACAGAAAATACAACAAGATCTCTCTCACCTGCACCCAGACTACAGGCCTTCTGGGTGTTTTTTGTCTAACCTGAAAGAGACTCACCCAGTAGAGCTTGTTGTTATTCCATCTACCATAGAAGGATGAA
The DNA here is from genome assembly GCA_032164245.1 of Sternotherus odoratus. NCBI lineage: Eukaryota > Metazoa > Chordata > Testudines > Kinosternidae > Sternotherus > Sternotherus odoratus. Next base: position 3,272,825 of record JAVMKO010000018.1, read on the forward strand.
AAGCTCTGACCAGATCTAGTTTGCTATAACTAGGCCCTGGTCTACACCGAGGGAGGAGGAGGGACCTAAGATACGCAACTTCAGCTATGAGAATAGTGTAGCTGAAGTTGACATACCTAGATCGACTTACCGCGGCAACTTCATGGCGCTGAGTCGACTGCTGCCACTCCGCCGTCAACTACGCCTCTCGTGGCGGTGGAGTACGGGAGTCGACAGGAGAGCTCTCAGGGATTGATTTATTGCATCTAAACTAGATCTACTAGATCTAAACTAGATAAACTAAATCAGCCCCATATACATTGATCGCTACTTGCCAATCCAGCGGGTAGTGTAGACATACCCTTAGACTCACTGGGAGCAAAATTATTGTGTCATGCATGAACTTTAATTTAATGAAGAATAGAGCGGTTGGCCTTTTACCCTATATCTTAGGAGAGGGGATAGGTTAGTTGTCTGTCACCTTTGGATTGGTTCACTTGGATAAACTTCGGCTAGCTTCCTAGTAGGAGCCAATTGGATGTTTTTGCCCTAGTCCAGTACAAAACCACAACAATTATCTGGCTTACAGCTGGCAGTCTGTATTGAGGAAGAATTTAGGCAGAGAGATGCCGGAGATCAGGGTTGAGGTGTAATTTTCTTTCACTCAAGAAACAGAATAGCAAGGAATTGGACTGGAAGGGGCATACAGGGGCCCTCGTTCTAGAACAGTCAACGTGGAGCTGCAGGTCTACAAGGGCAGAGCCTAAACTCTGGAACGGCGGAAGCTGCAGGTTATGCTCTCTCGTGCAATACCTGTCTGCTTTACGTATGCTGATAGGATGCTCCAGGACTAGCTGCTAAATAACACCCCCCCCCCCATGTTTTCATGCCTCTTTATTTGTTGCAGAGACTGAATCTAGAAAAGCTGTTGTAAATTTGGGCCTTTGGAACAATCTCAAACAAATCAGAAACTGAGCAGAAACTTCCAACAGCCAATGTTTAACATTCTCTGGCAGAGCCATTAATGAAATGATCCAGAACCTGAGGTCACAGGAGGGAAATATTTTGATTTAAATCCATTCCTTCAGTTATTCCAGGTGATCACCATCCGAGACAGAACAGAAGCTGGGCAAAGAATAAAGGAAAGATGCTCAGAGGTCTTTTAAGGGTCTAAATAGATGGAGGAAGAAAAGAAAGATCGTTTGAACCAAAAAAATAATAGCAATATTTGGGGAGTTCTTTTTACTATAAATCTTTCTGCTGCTGTCTTTTCTGTTCTTTGCACTCTTGGGCTGCAAAGCTGAACTGAGCTGGGGATGCCACTGCTCTGCCTTGTTAAGAGGTTTGTATGTAGGAAGTTTTTTTTCAGGTAACATGACCCCCATAATTACCAGTATCCACTCAAGTGGGGATGACGTTTTCTGCTCACCGCGAGAATAATAAGGAAGCAGGTATATGAAAAGACACAATGCTTAAAATAAATCCACTCTGGCACATTACACCAGACTGGTTTCGGTACTGTTTTGTGCCTTTATTTAAGGTACGGCGGCTTAACATGGTCACATGACATAAGGATTTGTTTGGAGGTGGCAGCATTAGAGAGATTTGCTTGTTGCCATCCGCTCAATTGGTGAAACCAATTCAGATGCTTTGCAATTGGTTTGGGCACAACTCAGCCCAAGAGCTGAACTGTATTAAGTTATCCCTTGTTTAAACTCTGACCAGAACACCTTTAACTGGAGGGTTTTTTAACATCCTTTCCAGCTGTATGCATTATGGTGATTATAATATGATAAAATAGATAGATTATCACTTTACATCCATGTGCACAGAGGTGAAAGGTGCTAGATGGACAGTGTTTAACATTGACATCTTGTATTTGTCCAAAACTCGTGTAGAATAGGAACATGGCAGTGGAATCTGTCCCACCTCCTCTACCTGCCAATAAACCTCAACACCGAATGGAGTCACCTTTAAAAGTGAAAGGAAATTTCCTGTCCCAGGGCCAGTTTGGTTACCGACCTCCAACCAGGATGCAGCTTACTCTACATTAAGGTGGTGGATTTGTTTGTTAGGAACAGACTCATTTCCCACAGGCCACCAAACAGCCATCAGAGCAAAACTTTTTGGACATTGACCTGGATATGCACTTAGAGAACTGGAGATTTAGGGTTTCCATTGTCAGTCCCCTGAGCCACCAAGTCCCCTTGATTTGGTCCCTCCTGTCTCTTCAATGAAATATGAAAAGTGAATTCCTTAGGGAGTTAAATATTAGACCACATTCCTTCACTATGATTACTGAGCAAAGGATTAGCTGGCACCTTTTGCAAAATTAACATTTGTTCCCCAAATATGAACTTCAGGTTTAACAGTTTAAAGCTCTTTCCACTTTCAAAGAGGAAGGGTAACTTTTTCAACGTCACCTGTTTTCAAACTGATTTGGGCACTTTGGAGCCTAAATCTTCTTGAAAGTGACCATCATTTAGATGATTTTGAAAACGTTATCCATAATGTATCACCCGTTCAATATGAATACCGTTAACCTAGAATTCATTGAAATTAACACTGGAAAGAAGAGCATTGCATGAAATTTTCTATCAGTTACAGACACGTTTGCTAACTACTCACTCCAACACATCTTGTGGGTGGCCAGTGGTTTTACTGCTGCACTAGCAACTCTGACTTTTAATCCCTCTGCTAATACCCCAACCTGATTTGCTTTACTGGCGATAGATAAGTCATGTTTCTGGGTCCCGCACACAGCGACCGGACACCACCTCACAGTGGCTTGCAGGCAAGCTCTATCGCTATACAAAAGGCAGCTTGTTTGGTCACCCTTCCTTCAGAGAGGCTTAAGAACATTTTTGTCATTTTTGAACAGCTAATATCTTGTGGGGGGAAAAAGTTGTCTAATCTCTTTAAATTTAATCTTTACTTTTTTGAAAACTCTGGGTACAGATGCTTAGTACGGGAATATGTTCCATTACACTAATTAGGTCCAGATTACCTGAAACAGTATGACTCCGCACCAGCTTGATTTAAATTCTTCCCCCTGCTCCCTCCCTTTTTCTCTAAGGTCACACAGTTTGGAGTTTATTTATTTATTGCCTCTTTGCTTCCCCCCCTCAATCAGTTTTATCTGATGAAGTTCTCTAATTGTCAATTTTATGGGACTATGGACCATATTCTTTGCTCGCATAAATTGATGTCTATAGACACCAACAGAGCTGTGCCAATATGAACCAACAGAATTTGGCTCTACTTATATTTTGCATAGCTTATCTTTTATGCTTATGTTTTTTTAAAACACTTTCTTTATGAGAGATGACAATATTTTATTATTTCTTTCTTTCAATGTTTTTCAAGACTCCTGTTAAACTCTAAGCACTTTACACCCATTAAAACAGATAATTGACATAAAAAAGTGAGATGGGATACAAGATACTTGATGGGCACCCAAAAAATGACAGAAGTCAGTCACCTTACCTACTACTATCCATCAATATACCCACCATATACCACACCACCAACCCACCCGTTCCAGAAATGCTCCTCGAAACAAGGCATGTATGGGTTTCATTTTTTGATTTGTATTTACAGACTTATGGCTTCATCAATTCAAAATCGGTACAAACACTTGAGAAGACAAGGGGTAACAGTTTTCAAAAGCTACTAATCCACTTAGGAGCCTAAGTCCCATTGAAAGTCAATGTCAGTTGAAAATGGGACTTCAGCATTTCAAAATTTTTATTCTGGGTTTTACATCACTTGATTCCTATAACTAGTTACCTATGGTAAATAAGTCTATAGAAAACCAGAGCATATAAATGGAGCTCTTTGTTTTTGCTCAGACTCCTTTAAATAGGAGGTTCTAATCTCTCATTATGTTATTCCATGTACATGCATATATTCTACATAGACAAACATAATTTGCTCTTATTTCTCCTATTCCAAGTCTACACTTAATTTTTTAATAAAGACAAACTAAAATGAAAGAGAAAAACCCCGTTTCAAGTTGCCATGTTGCAGAGGACAGCTATAAGCAGGCGGCTTGCTCCTGAAGCCACCTGAAGCTGAGAGTCAAACTGTGAAAGCAAAAGGAGGCTAGAACAGGCCCAAACTCTGCTAATAAGCATGTGCATGTCTGAAAAAAAATTCACTTAACAAATACGGCCTCCTGAGATTCAGTGTAGAACAGGCCCCTGCTTCAGTTGCAGGAAGAAGAGTTGTGTGAAACGGAAGTCAGTTAAACAAAAATATACACAAACTACTTGAGAATTACCACCTAACACCATGGCAAAAGTTTGAAGTGGGTGTTAATTAGCGCCAAGGCGTTTGGATCGGTGTGGGGTTCATAAAAGCTGAATGTTCCAGGGCTCACCCAAAGCACTCAAACTTCCTGAGCTTGCAATATCAGGACAACATTGTCCTAGGACAGGGATCGGCAACCTTCCAGAAGTGGTGTGCCGAGTCTTCATTTATTCACTGTAATTTAAGGTTTCACATGCCAGTAACACAATTTAATGATTTTAGAAGGTCTCTTCCTAGAAGTCTATAATATAGAACTAAACTATTGTTGTCTGTAAAGTAAGTAAAGTTTTTAAAATGTTTAAGAAGCTTCATTTAAAATTAAATTAAAATGCAGAGGCCCCCGGACTGGTGGCCAGGATCTGGGCAGTGTGAGTGCCACTGAAAATCAGCTCGTGTGCCGCCTTTGGCACTCGTGTCATAGGTTGCCTACCCCTGTCCTAGGAGATTTCTTAACTTCCTGCTAGTGCTGCAGAGGGGAAATACTACACCTGGACCCAAGAACCAATCGTTGACATTGTACAATGCTACCTTAACTACTTAAGGTGACCTGGTGGGCTCGTGCGTTGGAAACCCTAAGCATACTTTAATCATAAAAGGGAGATGGTCAAATCATCTAACCTCGTGTTTCTATTTTGTTTTGCAAAGTTCCTTGTACTTTGCTTTTTATTTTGTCCCTCCCTGAGTCACTGGGAGATTGTAAAGATCTCTCTCACTCTCTGTAAGAAGAGCGGTATATGCCCCTGGTCTCATGGGCAGTTCATTTGGACTCTCTAAATTCTGCCCGCAATTCAATTATATTTGACATTTGGTCAATCTTCTGTCCTAAACTGCTGCATACTATTGCTGGGCATGACTCAACTGTTTGCCATGCTTCACCTCCAGAGGCTGCATTTCAGCAATGGACTTATCAGTACCAGTGTTTAGCTTGGAAAGAACTTGAGAAGCCTATTGAATAAAACCCCTAGTATAAATAGCCGCATAAAGGAATTAAAGAGTTGCCTTTATACCTAAACAAGTTTGAGGATCTGGGTCTCAGTGCCTAACTCCCCTAGATGCTTGAAAACCCCAGCCCTAAAGTATCAATAATGATAAAACTGAGTAAAAAACATTTCAGATGTTATGAAAAATATTCCCAAAGTGCCCTTGTGAAGTGTGAATTTTCTTGCTTTGTCGCCTGCTCAAGCTCTATCCCTCTTTATGCACTGTAGTTTGTAGTGTGTCAATATTTACTTTCCCTTAGTGGTTAAATGCAGTTTGATGTTAATATGTAGGGGAGTTTTGCTATAGCTTTGGAGTGGAAGTATTTGTGTTTATTAGAGTTTGAGGTTGTGACTGTGTTTACCTGGCAGCTCTTTAAACACTGCTGCACTAAATTAAACTAAATGAGCAGCACGGGGATAAAAAGGCAGAATCCGGCCCCATAATCTATATTTCTTTTTCTTAATATTCCTCCGAACACTTCCTCTTTCTGGTGACATCAACAGCGTTCTGCAGTCTTACAGCACTTTCCCTCACGGGATCTCAAAGCCTGGGTCAGAATGGGATAACTGAGGCACAAAGTCAGTCAGCGTGACTCAGAGACATGGAGAGCAGTGGAACCTGATCCCCAGTCCCATTTGCTAACCACTACTAGACTCTTTGTGAATCGTTCATTAGGCAATATCTGGATGCAGGCAGCACACACACTAACAAAGGCCCGCTTTCAGCGGATGAGCTTTAGTGTCCTGGCTCACCTCAAGCTCTGCATTACTAAGTTGCAAAATTAATCAGAGGCAGTTTGGTTTAACAACATTTTTTAACAGGAAACTATTTAGAGATTGTTTGAAGAGGCTGCATTCAAAGTACTATTGAACCCATTTACATTAGCAAAGACAATAGTACACACACCCACACCCAAACACACAGTTTTTCATGCGCTATCATGCTCCAAGACTCTGATCACCTGTGCTGTGGTCAGGGAAGAATCCTCTCCCTCAGGCTCTGAGCTGCAGTTGCGTGCCATTGGAACGATTCAGTATAGAAACTCACTACAGCAATGGGATGGGAGAGGATTTTTCACACACCCGCGTTACGTAACCTTTTAGGGTAGACATGGCCTCAGGTTCATTGAGTCAAGTGATTTTTCCATCATCCTTTGAAACCCCCAGCACTTATCAGTATCAAAAGTTGGGGGGAAAAAGCAGTTCTTATGTTCCAATCAAAACTCTCCTTACTGATCACTAAAAGAATCTGGCAGGTATCTTGGGACCTTCCTGCTTGTGGGCTGCTCATTAATGGATGTTGCAAATGGTTTTGTAAATCTAAAACTCAGGAGTTACTGGGAAGGATGGTTCCCCACCACATCCATACATATGAGGGATGGTTCAGGTACCACGTCAATGATGCAGAAGGCCAGGGGATCAGAAGAGAGATGGAGGACTACATAAACTCAGAGGTTTCAGAGAAAATAAAGGTGTTACTGTACTCAAATCACCAATGATATAATAAGACTTAGCTAAAATAGAAGGGTTTGGACTTGGATATTTCACCAGTCCATGAAAACCTCACCCTGTTGTTAGTAAAATCAAAATGAGACATGAATGTTATTCAAAGCTAGCTCACCACACACTTCAAATGTACACAACACTAGAAAATGAACTGCAAAGGACAATCCTGAATTGGCCTAAGGTGAAATGGACTAAATAGATCCTCTTTATCTACAACTTCTGTGAGTATTTAATGCCAAGCTGATTACTAGTTATCATGCACCTATGGTCAATACTAGGTGGTAATAATGTAATCTGTGCTATAGATGACAACACTAGTGGAAGACAATAAAATACAAATGGGTCATGTTATCAGAGTGGCCTGACTCTTAGCCACACCTTCTTGTTATCAGCCTGTCCTTCAACACAGAGCTGAGATTTCAGTTAATTATATCTATCAACAGAGAGGATCAGAAGCACAACAGAAAAACTCCAGTCTCGATCAATCCGGCTTCTGAAATTCCCCACACAGTAGCCTCAATCTTTGGACTAGAGTCATGCTAATCACATAATTACACCCACTAAACTCTAATGTTGTGGGAGGGAAATGACATCACATGATACTACCAACACTGGGATTACAGGCTGGTACAGGAAACTAGCCAGAGTGAAGATGAAAATTGCTACTACAAGTTACAAATAGTCACCCGCACAATATGCCAAAATGCTGTCAATGGACAGTTACTATTTCAGGGCTGGAAAAATATATGCATTGAAGAGCTTTCACAGATTATAGAACTTCTTATGAAAGTAAAGTTACTCATGCATCACTGATTGCAGGATTGAATTGTAAACTAAAATGTTTCAAGGGCATGTACATACCCTTGTGATGTAAGTACTGATAGAGAAAATCAAAAATCAAATATTCCAAAAAATATTTTTGTGTTGCCATTAACACCTTTGATTATTAAACCTGAAAGAATTTTAAGCACTGGATATGCTTTTTCACCATGAGTGCTGATTTTTACCATTTGCCCTGTTTTTCACCAGTTACATTTCACCCAGTTTGCACAATGAAACTAGACTGGTGAGTTTCGCTTCCTGTTTAGAGTCCGTGAATTTTCTGGTTTCCTATGCATTACAAATATGCTGTTGCACTTGAGTTTCCAACTCCACTGCCAATGGGTTTAATTAAAAAGAGCCATTTATTAATTAATCTTCATGACAACATTTTAATCTATATCAGATTTTCTAGAAATCATGTTTATCACCACAGATTTTGGATTCAAGCACTTCAAAGTAATCAATTTTCAAACATGATAAACTAAAGACTTCCCAGTTCATGGTTTTTTAACTTTCCATGTAAATTAAGTAGCACCATAAGAAAATTCCCTTTTAAATAACATTGTGAGTAAAAATATGAGCAAAGAGAAAGGAAAAAAGACGTGGTTAGATAAGGCTGCTAGTCTGGGACTTGAGAGACCGGAGTTCAAGTCCCTACTGTACTGCAAACTTTCAGTGTGATCTTGGATAAGACACATAGCCATTATGTGCCTCAGTTTCCCCTCTAAACAATGAGGATAATAGCACTGTCCTGCCTGGTGGGTGTGCTGCGAGGATAAATACTAAATTTTAAAGATTGAGTGGCATTCACATACTATGGTAGTGAGGGCCATATAAAGGTCTTACTCAAACAAAAAAATCCAGTATCTGGGACCAACACAGCTTACAACACTGCAAACAACTATGGAAGACATCTATTTTTGCTGCTTAAAATGGAAACTTCACAACATGAAGAAGGGAGCCAGACTAAACAGTGACATCTACTTCCTGAGCAAATGCAAGAAACAAAATATTATCCTACCCCTTCTGCTTAACAATCTGTCCCAACTTGTATTTGCTCTGATATCAACTTCCTTTCCAAGACCTGAAGAGCTCTGTGTAGTTTGAAAGCTTGTACCTTCCACCAACACTTGTCTCTCTAATATCCTGAGAACAACAGCTACAATAATACTGCAAACAAAAATCTCATTGACTTTAAATAAGCTCTGTAGGATAAAGCCCTTGAATACAGTCAAATTGTATATGAAGCAGAGTTAATAGCAGGATAGTCCTTGAATGTGGTTTATTTTCCAACCTAGGCCCTGATTCTGCAAACAATTACACATGTACATAACTTTACACACGTCATCGCCCACTGATGAGTGTAAAATGCACGTCTGTTCTTATTTCATTTCCTTTAAAACCTCTTTCATGATACATCTTAGTATGGGATTTATTTTAAAGACAGAAGCCGTTCTTAATGTGGTTTTCCAATTTTGGAAGACTATGAACATCTTCTTTGCCGGTACAGCCTCAGAGTCCATCTCTCAGTAAGTCAGTCTCAGGAGGAACAAGATTTTTGTCTCAAATACACTTTGACATTATTGGAAGTGTTTTGGTTTTTTTCATTGGGATAATAAATAATTAAAATATGAATTTGAGGGAAATGCCTGCATGCGCCACAGTCTTTCTAATGGTAGCAGACTCAGGTCCTGATTTTGCAAAGAGAACCATAAAGGCAAATCCTTGCAGACATATTAAGCCCTATTTAAAATAAGTTGGGTTCTGGGTTAAGGCAGAGTTCTGTCCATGTGGAATCAGTTTCTGGATCAGGACCTAGGACTTTCCTCTTTGAGATGGCCACCCAATCCTACTGGATTTTTAATATTACATGATGTACAAAAAAAATCATCTTGGCCAAGTATGTGAGAGAAAGGATGAATTAGATATTTATCTTCCACCAGCTAAAAAGGGGAGATTTTTGGGGTAATATTCTATGGTATTTCTAGGCATGAAATGTAACACACACACACACAGGAACCTATACTGAAGTGGTACTTTTTTCCCTACAGAACAATTTCTCCATAAGCAGAGATTTACTATAACCTGGATGCAATTTGCTGATTGCAATGCATTAAAAATGATGTAGACATTCATCCGATGTTAGGTCTAGAAGTTGGTTCCATGGCAGTATTGCCCACACATATGAAACAGGATCCAAAGTATGAAATTCATTAATATATTCTTAATTAACATAAAGATGCTATTTTCTGTTCTCTTTCCAGCAGTCTAGAAGGCAGCAAAAAAATAAAAAAATAAAATGAAAATAAGGTAAGGAAAATAAACTATGGTGGCCCTTTGATGGCTGGATGACTAAGAAGCAATGTTTCCAAAACAAAATCATCAAGAGCCAGACAATCATTTCAAGCTAAACAAAGATTCTGCAAGTAACTGTGAAAGCCACTCTAGATACAGTCAAAATAATCCTGTAGAGTTAAGTTTCCTTCTTTTGATTACACAGATCATGCAAATAGTAATATAAAATACAGTGCCTGCACCAAAACACAAAAGTTAAAGAGTGTCTTTTAGGTAAGCTGATATCGTGTGTAGGAGTTAAAAAAACATTCAAGGAACAAATCGTGTCTATAATTTGTTCTATAGATCAGCTTTTGGCAGGTAGAAACACTGCTGTTGGATTTTTAAATAACTCTTTGCCAAATAGCAAAAGCCACCAAAATCACAGCAAAGTCAAAGCAGTATCCAATAGGACAGATCATCTGGCCTGACCTCCACGTGAAATGCTACCGGGTTTTACCCACATACGGATGCGAAGATTTTTATTTTTTTAACCTGATGCAATTCATCTAATTTTAAATTTCACTAAAAATAAAAGGGCTGCACTTCTGCACTTTCCTAATCTCCACTGCCCACCACCCCCGCTGACCCCTGCCGGAGATTCCCTGATTATTACTTGATGAAGGAGAATGTCATAACACACTCAGAGCGAATCACAACTCAGAGGTTGGTAGACTAAATAGAAATAATATAATAAGTCTGCATGTGCTTGAATCACTCTGTGTTTCTCCTCTGGTTTTCAGTTGTGAGCGGTTGACTGGAAGCACGGGGGGGGGGGGGGACTGGAAAAGGCAGGAAGCAGCCTTCGACACACTATTTTTCCTCTGCAAATGAAGATTTTGCAGCCTGCTTCAAAGGCACTATTTTACTTTCAGCAACCAGTTCCCCAAATGCTCTACCTCTTGCGCAGCTGCAGCATCTTGCAGTGGGTTATTTCCTCGAGCCCCCACCAAATCAGCCACCACCCATGCCTCCAATATTCACAACAGAACAAAATACAGCCACTGGGCAGTGAAGACAGAGATGATTCAGGTAGCAGAGTTGTCAGGGCACCATAATGTTCTGGCTCACGGGCCAGAGGCCTCAAAACAACAGATGCCCCTTTTACAAGGCAGAGGCCCAGGATGCGGCTCTGAAAGTGGCCACTCACTGTTTATTCCACTTCAATACATTGGGGGGTTTGTCACTTTGGGGTTTTCGTTCGCTCGTTTGTTTTCTTAAATGTTCACACTGCCGAGGACCGTCGTCCTCTTTCACCGGATACAGGAGCTCTGCAACCTGCCTCGCGCTATTGTGCAGCAATGCTGGGTGCTGTTAAACAGCTGCTACCTTCTGTTGTAGAGGCTGCTGCTTCAGTGGAGAGGAAAGTGATCCCGGATAGACACAGAGCTAATACAATATACTACTATGGAACACATTCCTTCCTTTAAACCCTCAGCCCAGGAGGAACACAGAGATACATATACTTCTGTATATGCTTCTATACGTCTATTCCTCCAGGGTCATTACAATTTTCTTTCTTAAATGGGTACATGTTGAGGGCCTTTTACAGATTGCCCATGTGCTTTTAAAGATACCTTCATTTCCTAGGCAGTCGCTGACACTTTTTGAAAATGAATCCATAAAAGCCCCAGTACCTACTGCTCTGAGCTAAAAAACCTTTGAGTCAACAGCGGGACAGAGCGGTCCTGTATACATCCCCCCTATAATGGCCAGCTTTTCTCCTCTTGTTTATTGAGACAGTTCAGAATATTTAAACAGTTGTATATTCAAAGATTACAATGGAAGGAAGAGAATTACCTAAGGACAGGGTTAGCCTGTTTGATCAATGCATAATCAGATAACTGCTCCAGCTTTTTTACAAGTCTTTAAGCAAAGATCAGCCACTCAAATTCTAATTCCTTTTGCTAATTAAGCAGCCTGTTAATTGCTCTCAGGGTCTCTAATGCCATGTCATTATGCTTTTTAACAGCCTGCTTGACATCAATAGGGCTGCAAGCTCCACACAAACAAAGCGGGCATCTAGCACTTAATGAATTAGGTTAATGCTGGTATTCTAACTGGTCACTGGCACATCGCCTTTAGCGTGCAGGATTTCATTATAATTTCATCATCTTTCATGGAAAAAAGCAAGTTACAAATGTTCAACACTTACCATAACAGGCAGCAAAAAGTACTGAACCTAATATGAAAGAACCTAAAAGATCCCCCCCCCCCTTTTCCGCTGGTCAATAGGACTCACATAATTGCTTCCTAAAAAACACAACATCAGCGCCACCTTTTCAAAACACCGGCTAGTTCTCAAGTTCCTTTGACATTGTCCTGTCAAACTCTTTAATGTACCATGGAGGTTCTAAACTACTCATGTCTTGTTACGACGTAGAACCTCCAAAAAATCAAAGGCTTTCCCTTCGCCCCTCCACTCCCTCTTATAGGAATGCCCCACAGAACTGAATGTGAAACAGTACTGGGTCTACAGGATATTTCTTCTAATCAGCCTATAGAATGTATTCGAATGCTGATTCAAAGTACCATAGGAAGGATGTGTTTCTTTATTAAATGCTATAGGTTTTTAGAAGAGAGCCCCATGAATTTCTATCGAACCCCAGTGCTTCCATCCCTTATTAAGTTTTATAAAAAGTATTAGCCTTTTAGCACAAGGGTCCAGCTAAAGTTAAATATACCCAGAGAGTGACAGACGCAACCAGGAATGGTTGGTTATTCATGCTTAAACCAAAATAGCTGTATGGCACACACAGTAAATGAAGAGCCATTAGCTCCTGTTCAGTGCCCCTATCCCCCTCCCTCATACCAAGACTAAGCAAACCATGTGGCTCCAGCTGAGGTACTCCAGTTTCCGCACTCCATTATTCCAAAATAAATTCCATTGGTGAACTGATGAGTGAGAGGCCTTATCTGCCAGTCATAGATTAGTCTCTGAGACGGGTGGTGGCAGGGATAGAGCCCCGTTTGCACACAGAAGGGGTTAACCATGGCTTTTATTTAAACAAATAGACACGCAGAGACATAAAGATACAAGAACCACACGATTTCTTACAGCTTCTTAGGGGGGAAAGAAAGCAGCCCTGTGCCTGACAGGAGGATCCCCTCCAACATAAATCTAGCTGGACAGGGTGGAAAATTCTTCATGGGGTGCAACATGGTGTCCCCACTCCTTAGTGGTAGAGGGGGTTGGGGCCATGCAAAGAGGATGCAGAGAAGAGTTGCCTAACCCTACAGATACAAGATCTATGGCTCTTGGGGCACCCATGGCCTGGCTTTTTCACAGTGGCATCTCCTCGCTGTAGAAGATGGGTTACAAGCCATAGACACACGAGCCTGGTGTGAAGGGCAATCTGTCAGACAGGGTGGTTAGATCAGTAATTCTGACCTCTCTCACCCAGATCCCCTTTTGTGTAACGTTCCGATGGAGGGCTGGCTGGGGCAGCATGGGGAGTGTCCAGGGAAACGTCTACTCTTTTTTCCCCTCTGTGACCTGTGCAGCAGATTGGATCAGAGCACCATGTTGTACATGTAATTTCAACGTGTGCCTTTGGGGCTCCTGGACTTTGTACTTACACGGGAGCAGCGTCTGAGAAACATGGCCTATTGCAACACTCCTGGGGTGGACTCTGTTACTCATCTCTTCCCACGTCTTTGCAACCAGCTAGGCATTGTTAGCCATACACCATGTAGACTGGGGAGCCCTTGAAGCCCAAAAGATACTTTACATGCTGGAAAATAGGTCTTGGGATCTTTTTTGTAATCTTTTTGATGCAGAATGAATCTCAGAATATGCGGCTCAGACGTACTTCAGCATCAAGGCAGCGATTGGCACTGCATCTTCATCATAAAAGGTTCACAAGAGCATGCAAATATCCAGCAGAGCATGCCTAAGAGGGCAGCAGAGGATGTAGCAATGTCTGCAACATCTCTCTAAAGAGGGTCTCCTGTATGGTTATGAGGGTGGAGTGTGGTTTATTAGTTAGAAAACAGGTTGAGTCAGGAGTTCTGGTACATCCACTGCCTCAGTGACACACCCTGTACTGACCCCAAATTTCCACATTTCTAGGTGAGTACAGTTAGGCACTTAACCCAGACAGTAGCACCGAGTTAGAAAGGCCTGGATGTTCAGTAGTGCAGCACACTCACAGCTCATATTAACGTGCAATAAAAACATAGGAGTTTGAAAACCTTAGCCTTGATTTCTCTGTTCCCTCAGTTTACCCACCTATAAGGTAGGGATAATAATGCCTTACTTATCGCAGAGATCTTGCCATTAATTATTTATTGCAATTATTTATTGATTGTATTAATACAACTCTAAACAAGTGCTACTATAGAAGAACCATGTTTGTTATCATACTATTGTAATATATGGAGATTCCTTTCAACTACACGAAGAAGAATTAAATTCAGTCACATTGTCTGACAAGATGAACTCGGCTAAATCAAAACATCATTGGCAAACCTATGAGGAAATGAGAAGTCTGCTATGAGGCCAGATTCTGATCTCAGTTAAATTGGCATCAAACCAAAGCAATTAAAACTGAAGTCCAAATTCAACTGGTTTAACCGAGATCAAAATCTGCCCTTTATTTCAGGCCATGCTGTGACATCAATGTAAGAATTCTCCATTGACTTAAACGAGGAATTCTGCTCTTTAAAAAAAAAAAATCAGGGGCACAATACTTGTGCTCAGATACTACAATCGTAGACATCAGTGTAATCCCCCTCTTAGTTATTAGGGAGCTGAGGTCCCAATCCGGAAAGACTTATACACGTGCTTCTTTTCTCCCATGTCAATAGCCCAGCTAACAGGACATCAGTGGAGCAACTCACGTGCATAGAAAGTTAAGCATGTGCTTAAGCATTTCCAGTACTGGTGACTTACCCTCCAAGTGTCTAGCATTTAGGAATATGGCTTTAGGGATACAAATCTTAATTATTTAAAATAAAAATATATAAGTTTATATCTGTGCATTTGAAAACAATGTAAATACACTGTGGGGGGGGCGGGGGGAAGAGCTCTGGGGGAGCTGGCACATTGGTCAGTGATGTTTTCCTGAGAAGGGAAGTGGGGTAAGAGGAGACTACTTAATTGTCAGAAAATGATCCCCCCCTCCCCCCCAATTGGCAGAACACGATAGAATGACCATCAAAAGCTAAACTTGGGACGACTCTTCCTCTTTTGAGCTCCAGATGCTGGTTCATTTGTTTTCCATGAGCAGTCTATTAACTGGCCATGAGTGGCCATTAACTGTGGAAACCTGGCCTTTCGGATGAAACAGACCTGAACTCAGAGCTGCTGAAGAAGTCTCACCACTTCAGCTTCCATCAAAGAGCAGAAGCATCCCCCGCTCCCCTTAGTCCCTTCCCCAGAGATTCACGCCTGCTTGGGATGTACGTACAAGCACCCACCTCGCCAGGATCACTCCTGTTTTAAATCAGAGGGGTAGCCGTGTTAGTCTGGATCTGCAAAAGCGACAAAGAGTCTTGTAGCACCTTATAGACTAACAGATTTTAGGAATCATGAGCTTTCGTGGGCTAAGACCCACTTCATCAGATGTATGAAGTGGGTTTTAGCCCACGAAAGCTCATGAGTCCTAAAATTTATTAGTCTATAAGGTGCTACAAGACTCTTTGTAGCTTTTCCTGTTTTAAATAAGGCTCGATTTTAAAATTAAATGTAAGGGAGTATCTTTAGCATAGTCAACAGCCCCTTCTACAACTGCAGAGCCCAGGAATTAGGGACACCTATGTTGTGAGACAATGGGCAACACATATTACACCAGACAGTCTGGGAGCTAGGAAGCCACAGAGGACTACTGGCTCTGGTCCACATCCCGCAGCTGAAATACAGTCACCTCGCTGCCATCTAGAAACCAAGCCCCATCTCTTCCACAAGGGGTGCTCTAGCATCAGGGCTGCTCCTGGAAACTCTGAGCTGAGGGCAAGAGAGCACTGCAGGAGGGCCCCTCAGGTAGCCAGCTGGTACGCAGACAGGGCCTTGCCACCCAGGATTACATACCAGCTGGGCAGTGACCTCATGCTGGCTGCTGTTCTTGTCCTGCCTGCTGCTGAGATAACCAGCGATTCCTCTTATCGAGGTGCTGCTGCTGTTTCTGGCCATACTAATTTGGCAGAGCAGGCACCTGTTAAAAGCTACTGTGCTTTTTAAAGCTCAGGGGACAATGAGGAAATCTTGGGGCCCCTTATTTCCCAGAGGCCCTGCTTTCCCTGCTCTTGCTTTCACACACACACACACACACACACACACTCATTGTTTCCTCTTTGCTCCCATCCTCGTTTCCTCATTCCTTGCTCTGTCCATCTTCAAAGAGCAGCAACACTCTCCTCACTATTCATGACAGTTTCCATCTGGTTGTTATCTCCCCATGTGAGCTTGTAGCCTGGGAAACTCTCCATGTTGTCCTCTTCCCCTCACCACTCCCTTCATGGCTCTGACAGGAGTGGCTAGTGCTCTTAAAACAACTGGCTAAATAATGATGAGACCCTGTTTCGCAAGTATGTGCTACCCAGAGATGAACTTCAGCACAACAGAATGAGAAGAGACAAAACCGTTCAGCGTGAGGCCTAGTGCATGTGGTTTTTAAAGGGAGGGGTGTGAAGAATTTGTATCCACCCTTGGGTTATTGAAGTCACGCAGTTTATTTATAAAGATAAGGGCAATTAAAACTCATACAATTATGATCACATGAATATGTTACTGGCCTTTGAGCAGAATTAGCCAGAGGTGCCTTTTATTAATTTATATTATATATATACACACACACAAAACACAGAGATATGTGTGTGTGTGTGTAGGCACTGAGGTATATGTATACACAAAACACGCATACATCTCTCTCTCACACACACACACACAACCATTATGTATCACATTTCGGTCGCAGCGTGGTAACAAAACTAAGTGACCATGACTGGGAAGATTACACATGCAGTAAGTAAAATGAGATGGCCCCCATGTGCCGAGGAGTTACTAAAAGTCTGGGAATAGAAGGCAGAAATTGTGTATAGTCATGCAACTAATGAGCAATAAATACACACTGGCACACCCTCATCAATTTTAAAGCCTTGGTACGAAAAGAATGTAATTAATTAAGGTACGTTGATTTATCAGAGGTGGCATAACAAGATTGATAGAGAAATCTTTTTCCTCCAATCTGTCATGGTTTCTTTCCAGTAGACAGCCCAACATGTGACAACACCATCCTTGGGCATTCTTAAAAAAATGCGTTCAAATTTTTGCTTTCTAAATAGTCTAGCCCTTTCTTAAACCCTGGTTTGAATTTACAGTGCTGGTATTAATTCAAAGAGAAACTGTATTCCTATAGGCTTACAGGAAGGATTCAACCTGTTCAAAGTAAAATAAAATATAAGAAAACCCTTTCCAGGTCTTTATTAAATTAAAAATTGTGTGCTTTAGGAATGATTCCCCTTTTCCCCCACCCGTCCCTAAATCTGATTTCCTTTCCTAGCTTGGCGTAGAGAGAGTCTGGTAAAAGACAGGATTGTGGCATTCGTTGAGTCAAGATGTTTAATTTTTTTTTCACTCACATAATGATCCTTTTTTTCCCTCCAGCCACTTGAGTTTTGTTTATGCTGCTTGAGCCCTAAACTAATAGATGAAGTCTCTTCACTGCCAAGAGGATGACTTTGGCACCAGACTTGATGAACCAAAGAGGGCTATATTCATTTTTAAGGATGCAGGCTAGTTTAAAAGACATCATTTTACAGTTGTGACAAATTGAATGCATTAAAGGAAACTGCCATTGCAAAGGCTACTACTGGCCTTTTAGAATAAATCCTCAGAGTTTTCTTTTCTTTCCGAGCAGTTAACTTTTGCAGGGGGCCATCTAACTTTCATGTCAATTATGGTCTATATTTTATTATTTTTAGGATCCAAAATAGCAATAATTATTATTATTATTATTATTAGAAATTATTGTTGAAGATAAAAAGTCATGAGACAAAAGCAAATTGGAGAGAATTAATTGATTATAAATGGTTAGCTTTTAGGACGTGGGGGGAAAATCTCCAAATACATTAGTTTTACCCTTTCAAGAAAAGATGAATGAGATGTGCAGCTACTTTCACTCAAGCTAGGCATGTAAACCTTGTACTTAATGACTGATGAGCAACATTTTTTTCTCCTCCAAGTGCAGACGGGCAAATCTCCTCTAATTAGAAAACTTGAGATAAATCTCATTTGAGCACTGCGCTACCCAAACATTTTCCAACGCAGAACTTTAGGTGCTTGGTCAACAACCGAAAAAAAAGAAAAGAAAAGAAAAAAAGTGCAGTAACTTCATATAATGTGATCCATATTCTGCCACATGCACATTTAATATAAAAGCCATGTTTGATATATACCGCCTTAGCATTTTTCTATTTTAACTGAGAGCCTTTTGTTCTGTCGAGATTATACTAGGATTTGCTTTCATTTTTCATGATGTTTCACTCAATACATCACTAACATTAGCAGCACTTAATAAGTACCCACCTTCTCCCCTTCCCTCCCCCAAATATCTTTTGATGCGTGTTCTTCAAAAATCTTCAGAAGCTAGATGTTGTCTGAGGAGTGGCCTCTCTAACCCCAAATATCAAAGATAATGAAGAGTACGTTTCTGTAAAGCATGGCATGGTAATAGCAATGTGTAGTAAGCAAAATGTCTTGCAGATTAAATTCCGCCCTTGGTACGGTCTCTGTAATGGGCTTCTCTTCCTCCTTTTCTCTGTTGCAGATTCACATCTGTTTCTCTGCATTTTGAAACTGTGTTCATTTTTCACTGCTGCCCTTTGTTCCACACTTACCAGCTCTCGCCAAGGGCTTCATTTCACTTATTCAATAAGCGGGAGGCACTGCAGACTGGAGAGAGCTTTCGGACAAAGCTCAAACTTCTATTAGACTCAACAAAAATGTGTTTGTTCCCCATCAAGGAACTTTTTTCTCTGTTATTTCTTGTTATTTTTTAATTAGGAACCATTTGTTTTTTGTTTTGTTTTTTAGCAAAATTGTTAAAATGGTGTGAGATTTAAAATGTAAATCATTCTGATCATTTGAAAAAAATGATATAAATTACAAAGCTGCCTCTGAAAAACTATACAGAACTGCAGAAACTTTATCATTGGAAAGGTCTTTTACTCTTCATTCTCTTGCTTAGAAATAGTTGATTGTGTCTACAGATCCCTTCATATTCTCACTTCTTTTTAAAATGAGATTTAGACACCAACACCACATGTCTCTGGTTATATATCTATTGCTTGGATTTTTTACCCTGTATTTTTCCTGCCTCACTAACTTAGTACACATTAAAATTAAGACCGAGCTGCACTGCAAAACTGGATTTATATTTGAAACCAGGCAGGACTTCCTGGTGAACACCTTGCTAAGCCATCCACTGTAATGTCTGAGTAGGGTTATTCCTTCCAGCATGTTCTCCAGAGGCTAAGCACTAACTGTTGTGTTTTACCACACAACAAAATTAAAGAGAGAGGAAAAAACCCCACCACCTATGTTTTCCCAACACAAGATTTTGACAAGTTAGCAAGTTTATTATATCCTGTTGCTAATCTAAACACAGAACAAGTTCTTCTTTGGAGAAGCAGAACATTAACTCTTAACAGTTAACTATTGCAGCAGCAACCTAATGTCTGAAAGTAAAATAAACAGTTTAACCCTTGTGACTATGTTCATTATGCCACAAGCACATTGAATCAAATACAGGGTTGTTGGGTATTTTTGTTTTGTTTTTTTTAGTTATGAAATCATCATCTCTCTATGGTGCCAGTATCATAAATAACTGTAAAACTCTCATATTCAGGAAGTTTATATGCATAGATTGCTCAGCTAAGAATATTACTGTTCTTCACATGCAACACTTCCACATCTCCAGACCCCCTCCCCACTTTAAAAGTACTTACATTTCTGACCTTCCCCCCCCACACACACACACTTTCCCTCTGGATCGGTGCTCATCTGTAGTCTGGAACACCGCTGGTACTTACATGTGTTTCATTAGTAATTATGTTCTATTTTACAATGTAAAGCTTAAAAGGCTTAGAACATAAAAGTCAACAAAACATTTTTATAACCACTTCATCTAAGGAGAACTACACTAATTTTATGGGTTCGTTGGTTTAGAGAATCTGCCCAGCTGTATATTTTTTCAAGCAATATTCTTTGGGCCAATATAAAAGATCTCATAAAGAAGCCAACATGCTTCACACAGCTGGTGGGCTGCAACTGAGCTCTTCCTTCAGTTGTGGTGTGGGAGGAGAAATCCTTACAAATAAAGATCAATCCCAAATTGTACTCACCTGACTGGGGCAGTGTGGTATAATGGCTCCATCACTGGAGAGGAGCTTAAGAAACCTGGGTTCTATTCCTGGCTCTGCCACTGTCTTGCTGGGTGACCTTGGGCAAGTCACTTCCCCCCGCCCCCATGCCTCATTTTCTCCATGTGTAAAATGGGGATAGCAGTGCAACACCACCAGGTAGCCCTCTGTATCTGTTATTATTGTCCTGATCTTTCAAAGCTCTTATATGTGAATTTAACCATCTTTTATCCTAATTATTCTATTTTCTTTACAACCAAATGACTACGTGAGAATCAAACTGTATCATCTGTCCAGCCAACATTTCTCAGGTGCCTATCACCATATTACTTAAGTGTCTGGTTTTTTCTGTTCTTATTATATCCTCATTGCTGCTGCCTTACTATTTGCTTTAAGTTCTGTCCACATACGAGAGGGAAGATTTTTTGTTTCTGATTTGAGGACAGGCTTTATTTCAGACCCAAGATCCCTGCATCCTTCTGACATCCAAAACAGGTGTTTGTTGTCTTCCGTCCATCCAAACTCCTGTTTGCTGCAGGCGGTTTTAAGTGCTATGGAATTTTAAAGAGCTGCCCAAGTTTATTTACATTTGGCCCATTTTCTGGCAATTAAATCCCATAAGTCAAAATGAACAACTGGTGACATTAACGAGGCTTCAGCAGAGTGAAATTGCTCTGTGGTAGTTGTCTCTCTTGGGTGAGGGGAGGGGGAGGTGTTGATGATGGGGTGGGGAAACTTGATATATGTGAAATT
This sequence comes from Sternotherus odoratus, assembly GCA_032164245.1. NCBI lineage: Eukaryota > Metazoa > Chordata > Testudines > Kinosternidae > Sternotherus > Sternotherus odoratus. Next base: position 3,293,872 of record JAVMKO010000018.1, read on the forward strand.
AAATGATACTGGATAAGCAAGATGTCGAAGACAGATTGAATCCATCTCCTTAATGATTTAGCAGGATATGTTTTTCTATTCCTAGAAATGTATTTTCTCCTCTACTCCTGTGGAACTCTAGAAATCGCGATGCTAAAAGCCATAGCCACTTCTATCTGGGGATAGTTGATGGCAGAAGGGAGGTCATCTCTAGAGACCTGAATTCAAATCCTTGTGGTGTTACATGTGAAAATGGATGCCTTGGTCTTCAGATATACCTTTGTAAACATTTGCCACGTGACAGTCACCAGGAAAATTTAGCACCCATAGGACAGGCTCGTTTCAAGAGAAACCCAAGATCTGGAATGTCCATGGGTTATTGCAGGTCAGAACTGAGACGTGTCACACAAAGCTTTGGGCAGAAAGCAGGTGGGGAGGAGGAGTAGGGAGGACAGGACATGAAAGGCTGAAAATCAAATCCCTTTAAATTGGCTCAAGTTGCCAATCTACATACCACACAGACTATGCTGAGAGATTGTGCCACACACACTCTCAAAGAAACTGCGGAACCACGTGATCAACCTCCTATACAGCAAACAGGGAAAGATTCAGAAAGACTAACACGGCCACCACTCTGAAATCTCCCTCCAGATTATCCAGACCCAGAAATCAGGAAGGACTTTGGGTCTTTTAACATACTAAAATATAGAAATAATAGTAAACAAAAAAAATTGCCGTGATGCAAGCAATGGACATGGGATACAGAGCGTTCTCAGCTAGGAACAATCCTTGTATTCAATGCTGAATAAGTGAATCATCATCTATATCTGACGTTTGGATTCTGACCCCTGTGCTCCCTCCTTTCCTCTTGATCCCTCCACTGATACTAAGCTAGACATAAGCCAAAGTACTCAGAGACCAAGAACCTTCTGAGCTGTTGAGGACATTTTCAGAGGTTGTATTGATACAGGAAGGTAAGAACAACCTAACACTGTTGCATTGGAAGAATTATACATTAGGAAAGTCAGATGTACCAAACAGTTTCTATTGTTTTATTTTTCCTAACTACAATACAAATCTTTACTGAAAGCAATGAAACCTTTCAATACATCTACATTACAAAATTAATCCACTTGTTGAACTTGGTCAGGGGATGTTTACACTCACACATTCCATTGTATGTAAAGTCAATTAAAAATAGACAGAGAACAATTAAATCTCCAGCTATCTTTGAGAGCAGGTGGCTTTTCGTTCTGTTCCATCTAGGGCCTTTCCATTAACACTTAAGGATTTTCAGTTTCCACACACACACACACACACACAGAGACCAAATTGGCACATGAATATTTAAAGAAATCCAGGAGAAGGTAATTGAGTCCTCCTAGTCCTCTTCAATTGAAATATCATCTCAAGCTGAATGATGTTAAATGCAATTAAAAAGGATTCCAAAGGGACAAACCCATCCCCGGCTCACCCGTATGGCAGCACAATGGGCCAACCACTGAGCGAGTGGGCAGGCCTGATGGCACTTTATTTAACACGTCTATCTTGCCTTGATGAGCAGCTCACATTGTGAATCACAAGGAAAGACCTACTACCGTACGAGTAAGGCTGACACAGTCTGCGACTGTTCATAAAAGGGAAACAGCGAGAGCTCTCTGCAGAGGAGGATACTGTCCCACTCCATCCCAGCATGGAATCGATAAGTTTCTAGATGAATTCACGAGGGAAGTTTATTTGGAGAAAAAGCAATGTGCATTGATAAGAACTGCATCTGGAAGCAGCACAACTGCACAGCAAACTTCACCAGGAGCAAAGATAAACCAGCCTATTAAATTATACAGTACTGCCATTTCTCCCTTCCTAAGATATTTATACAGACGGGCACTTTTTTCCTTTTTAAAAACAGTGTCATACTACACCTTACGTCTCTATTAGTCCCTGCTTTCATTCCAATTAGGGTTCCAATAAAGACAAATGACTGTGGCAGATTCAATGCATTTTTACTTGTCAAATACAATGCACATACTTGCCTCATGTGCAGCTGGCTGTTAAGGTAACTAGCGGCCATGGCCTGATGCATTGCAGATAAGTGTTGTTATGATATACATCGAGCTCCTGTTCAAGGATTCTTCCAGGCAAAAGCGGTTTGTGAAAAGTTGGGAAATGGCCATTCTTTCCAAACACCCATTCCCTCAGGACATCCTTCACCCAACGTTATAGATAATCAGGGACATTAACATACACACATGCTGTGCAGATCTGGGATCATTTGGGCACTGGCGTAGGCCACACAACCTTTGGCCTTAATTTTCTTAGGGAAAACCAAACTAAATTCCTTTGAGATATGGAGTGGGGGATTGCTATGCAGGTATCATTTGTTTTTGATTCGGTAGGTCCGAATCGATGCTTCAATAGAGCAATCAAGTTAGGCAAAACAAGGACAGACATTTCTTGGTTTTTGTTATTCAGGAAAGCTCAGCTACACAACATGCAATTTCCCTGGCCTAAGGAACACAAGTCAGGGGTGGACAAGCCAATGACAACAGATGCAGCAGCCCCTAGAACAGTGAGCTTTCTCTAGCTAATGAACACATTAGGCATACATTACAGAAAGGAGGGGGAGGGAAAGAAAGTCAAAACATTCTAAAAAAAGCTGGTTTCCAGGGAAGTCCAGAAAAGGTGGAGCAGCATTTGAAACACACCTTGAACTGTTTCACTTCCTCATGCTTAGCAGGTGATCTCTATTATCTTAGGACTGTTTGACATCTAGGGTGAGTGACATTACAGAAGATCAAACTAGATAATCCCCGTGGTCCCTTCTAGCCTTAGAATCTATGACATCATGTCACAAACCTAGGCTAGCCAGACGATCCATAATCGAAACTCTTTCCCCCACCCTACCATGGGAGCACCAAATTGGATTCTGATCCTACTTGGCTCCCACGGAATAGTGGCAGAAGCATCCAAAAAACAAAAAAAAATTAGCAACAGCAAGCTTGGAAGGTAGAAATTCTCGCTTTGCTACCCTTCTTATTTCAGACTGGAGAAGGGGACATTTGAATCAACACTTGCGTGGGAAGCAAAACTCAGGGCTTGTTTAAAAAGTTGTTCCAATAGTACCATATTAGTAAATTCCAGGTTATTTTATTCATATCATCACAGCACCTTGGCATTCCTTTTATACCTGACTTTTAAAGGTCTCAAAGTGCTTTGCAAGTGTTAATGAATTAACCTTCCAACACCCTTGGGAGAGAGGGAAGGATTATTTTCAGGATATACGATGGGTAACTGAGGCACAGAGCATGACTTGCCCAAAGCTGCACAGCAAGTCCGTGGAGAAGCTGAGAATAAAATCATGGCCTTTGGTCTCCATATTTTTACCCATTCGATATTGCTCTAAACCTCAGTCACTTTTCAGCAGGAAGGCAAGTTGAAGAGGGAACAGAAAACTTTGCTAATGCAATTTTGTAAGTATTGTATCATGGATCGTACAGACTGTGGCTGGTATAATACAGTCATGCTGGATCTGTACAGAAAAGCTACCCAGCAATTTTAGCAACTGAAAGGGACAGGCCATATTAAGGACTGTAATAACAAATTATAATCAATACCTTTTACATCTGGACATGTGTTCATGGAATATACCTACAGAGCTCTTATGATACCCATAGGACTGTGTTTTCCATATAAACTTTTCCCCGATCAGCTCTGTTTTCATTTGCATTCCAAAGTTTTTATGATTAGAGGGAAAAAATACACATATCCTTTAGCAGGCCAAAATATATATTTAAGTATTTATTTTACAAAGGGTCCATATAGCTCCATGTAACTACTATAAAGTCTAATGCTTTTACATATAAACTCAGAATACTTTATTTTAATTACACATCGTACAATTTTTTTTACAAAAATATGTGCATGTATAAATTGTTGCATGACAGTTAAACTTTCCACTTTTTTTTAATATTTCACTGTATACATTTTGTCTGGGTCTTAATTCACATGCTGTTTCTGATTAAAAGCCTTAATTATAAACCCTGTCTTGTTCCAGAATACCCTTATATATATACACCTAAAATATCAGCTTGTTAGACTCCAATCATAAATATTTGGAACTTTCCAAAAGAGTTGCTTTAGATGAGCTCATGCCTATTTATCTAAAGTATCAAATGGGTAGCGAGAAATATCAACAGAGAAATTGATAGGCACACAAGTGGCCTCCCTCCTCCCATTCTGAGGAGGCTTTAAAGCTGAATAAATACCTTGAAAAAGCACAAACAATATACATATCTCCTGGGTTTGGAACCTGACCTTCTGAAGTTAAAAATACACATTTTAGGGGCTGATCCAACAAATCCTTAGTCATGTAAGCAGTCCTATTGATTTCAACCCTGTAAACCCATTGGTGTGGTTTGCAGGATTGGGATTTGAGGTTGTAATGCACTTTGTCAATTCTTTTGTTCTCTATATAGAGCACAAAACAAGTTTTATACACTCACACTCCCATGGCATCCTCTTAGCATTAATTATCTGTAGAGGTTCACGTGCTACTACCTTAGAAAGTCAAAGGTTTTGGTTAATCAGAAGGTTTTTCCCCCATGTTCAGTGTCACATGTTTTTTATTAAAACAAGTGAACAACAGACATCTATTAACGACTGCACAATTTAGTTGAGAGCAATTAACTGGGGCTACAATAGATCAAGACACAAAGTTTTCGGAATACCTTTTAATAGTAAAACCTATTTTAACATAAAAACAAAACAAAATACTTTGTGTGGACACAAGTTTTGGACCTAATTTAGTTCTGTAGCAGATGGAGGTTTTGACCGATGCAATGACTGAGAAGAGTACTGGAGCACTCAAAAGCAAGAGAGGCTCATTGGGGAAATTTCACTTCATAAAGCCTTTGGGTTCTTAGAACTAAATCGTCATGCCGACCAAGGAATATACAAAATTACCACCAGCATGGATGCATCTGGAGTTCCAATACTACTTATTGCCACTGGGCTGCTCCCCTCTGCTCTGGCTCACAGCTGAAAGTTGAAAGGCCACCCTATTTGCCATGTGTCTGACTGCATGTTCTTTATCAGGTGCAGGGGAAGCGGGGCCGGCTTGGCAGTCTCCGAAAAAGGAAGGAAAGGAAGGGTGCAGCCGAGTGCAGTAATCGCAGCAGGACTCTGGACTGCCTAATTGTGGGGGGAGGAGCATAGTAGGACTTTATTTTTAAATAAATATAACCAGTCCTCAGAAGTCCCTGTGTCAGACAGATGGGGGAGCAGGGGGAGCTTTAAAAGACCCATAGAGCTCTGCCAGGGAATTCTGGTCACCAGGCTATTGCTATATCCAGTACGGACATATTTCTAACTAGGAGAAATCTACTCGATCTCTGGTTTTGGGGACGCTAAACTCCTCTGACTCCATGGCTCGGATTTTCAAAGGGATGTAGGAGCACAAATCTGACTGAAAGTCAGTGGGTGGGAGCCGTGCTCCTAGGCCCCTGCAGCCATTTTGAAAGTCTCCCACTATATTTCTAATGGCTCTTCCGTGTGCATTGTTACACATGCTCTCTCCCACACACCCCCACCACACACCCCTTCCTCATCTGGGGGGCTGCTGTATGCTGCCTGGGAGCTGCTCTAGTTTGCACCCACCACCATCACCCCAAAGCAGCCAGGGATCACCAAAGCCCAGAAAGAGTCAGTTTTCACCAGCCACATCCCCTTGGGCTGTCGTCCAAGAAGAGCCGGGTGGAGCTTTTGTAGTCATCATTTGTTTCTTCATTCAAAATGGCTCTACTGGCTCAGACCAATGGCTCATCTAGCACAATGGCTGGTGCCAGATATTTCAGAGGAAGGACTAGAACAGGGCGAACGAGCCATCCGCTGTTGTCCTCGTAGTCTCACTTCTAGCACATACACACTGCTAGGTGTGCTGAGTGCCCCCAACACCCACTGAATGGGAGCTAGTCACTCATCTGAACCCTCTTCAGGGCAAGGCAGCTGCAGGTGTGGGCCCGAGGTGGGTAAGGTATTCCCTAGCAGCTGAGCACCTCTAGGAAAGTAAGTATGGGGGGAGAAGAGAGAAGAGGGACATATAAAGGTGGTTTAGTACCACGACTGCAACCCCTTCCTTGGCTGTAGTTGAGAATCCAAGCTACTACTTTTAATCTCTACACCCCTATGTTTGCATATACTGTCCTGTAATGAAACACACAGGGTAACGTATGCCTACCCACATCCACTTCTATAGAACGGTGCAGCTTCTTTTATTGTTTTGATTTATATTTAAGGAGGGGCAAGCTGCTTCTACATAATACACCTAAATATTATTGAAAATATACACACCCTCTGCCCATAAGCACCAGCGAATTCCATCCATTCCATGCCAGTCTGGATATTTAGGATGGGGTGGTGTGAGAAGGAAATGGGAAAGGCTGCATCTCTATCACACAGCACAGTCTGTCCTTTGGGTGGGAAAAGAGGACAAAAATATGGGCTTTAAAATAGATTCTCCCTCCTTGAAGGACAAAAATAAATAAAATAAAGTGAAAACACACACAACTTAAATGAGAGAGGAAAACAGCTAAGTGAGCTAAAGTCTTGTCAACCCCCAAAAGAGACACAGGAGGCTTGCAAAAGCATGAAGTTTGCCACATCCCTGTTTGTACCATCAGAGAAAGAACCTTTAAAATACACTTACCTGTCCGTCTATGGAAATTTTATTCTATAGAAGTTATGGGTGTTCCCCTCCCCCAACCAGTCCTCCTAACAAACCCTATTTTGTCTTAATTTAAAGTTTATTGTACGCAGGAGACGGGACTATGCTAGCAACAAATGCACAGACTATCAGCAAAGATCTCTCTTTTGTCCATACAAATGCTATTCACAAGGTCTCAAGCTCTCCTGCCTGATAGAGTATTGATCCCCTGGAGTGCAAAGTCCAGCGTGCCATTAGTCCAATCTGTTTTCAAGCTGACACAATCCCATCATTTGTCATCTTCTCCTGTCCTGCTGTGTTTGTTTAGGAGCAGGATATTTGCTTTATCTGTCACTTTCCAATCCTCACTGTATTCTTTACCCGACATGCAGTTTATTGGGTCCACAGTTTTCTCAGAGTCATTAATAAAGGAGATTATGATGTGCTGATGGGATCGTTGAAAAACACTATTGCTTGGGAAGCTTTCACACATTCACTTCTAAATATGTTTTTTAAAGGGGTCTATTTTGCCCTTTCGAAAATAAGAAATAAATTCCAGAGAAGGAATTTCTACAGAATATTTCATTTTCTACAATCAACATCTGAAAAAGATGGCCTGAAGGAGGTCTTACAGATAACTGGAATCTAGAAGAGCATTTTCTCATAAAAAAAGTGAGCCCACTTAGCACCTTCCCATTCTTTTTCAAGGGAAAATAAAAATTCAGGATTGAAAGTGATAGAACACCACAGCTGACGGGATTCACTGATATGCAACTAAAGTCACCTTAGTCCTTGTGTGTTTGCCTTATTATACAGACAGAAATTTTAGACACAAAATCCTGAAAGATCCTCAGTGCAGCGGGATAGTTAAAAGCAGGACTGTTTACAATGTTTTTAAGACATAGCTGAACTCTTAGAAATACAGCTCATTAAGATCCATTCAAAATCGGAATGGCTATTCCACTTCACCATGTCCATGCATCTTATTCTTCACTCTTCATGAGTATTGGTGTCAACGGGGACTGGTTTGCACCAAAGTTTGGTGAATGGTTGATCTTCCTACAGGTATCTACGCCTGCATGCAGTGCAAAGGCATTTTCTATTTGTTATTCATTTGTCACGCTGAGGGGTTGCATTTCTTGTTCAGTGGCATCTCTTGTTCAGTTTGCCATAGACAGTTCAAAGCTCAAACTGGCCGGATCAGTCACTCACATGTTCACAAAAACCAAACCAACCAGTGAGGTCATGGTCATCTTCGAACCCGAAGAACCAACAACAACTCAATACCCACTTCGTCGGATGCAAGCAGTGGAAGTGTCCAGAGGCAGGTATAGAAAAGTAGGCAAGAACCAGGTGGGAGGTAACAAGGTTAGTCCAATTAGGCTGAACCAGCTTGTTATCTCCAATCAGGGAGGGTGGGTTATTCTTCTAGCAGTTGAATTGGGGGGGGGTGAACATGGAGAGAGGAGAAGCTATTTTTGTAATTAGCAAGCCATTGAACGTCTTTGTTCAGTCCTAGATTGTTTGTTTCCACTGCTTGCATCCGAGGAAGTGGGTATTAGCCCACGAAAGCTTATGCTTCAAAACTTTATAGTTAGTCTTTAAGGTGCCACAGGACTTTGTTACATCATGAAGAGTAAGTAAACTATGAACAGCACTGTCATGCTGAATTTGTTTTAATAAACTACAGTCCTCTAAACTTTGGTGCATACTTGCAAACAGTGAACACATTTGCAGAATTCTGGATCAGTGCAAGAGTGATTCAAAAACAGAAAATAAAAGACTATTTGTGAGCTCATTTGTTCACCTGGAAAAAATCATCAGGCTCCATTTGCTTCTGTTTTAAGTGGAATCTGTGCCTTTTAAAATTTGCAAATGAATCCACTTGAACATTAAATATTTAACGATTACAGAAACTTCTCCCTGATTTCTTGATAGCTTAATTCTATGAGTGAGTTTTTAAAAATATAGACAATTATCCCCAGTTCCAAATAAGGTTCCGTTTATTCTCCTCAAACTCCCTAATCTCAGGACCCAAAGTAACCAGCCAGCCACACACCAAATAAAGATGGTTAATTATAGAAAATGTGAAGCAATTACCTGACTGGAACTGTGGCTCATGGAGTTTCTAGGCAATGTGGTTCTAGAGGGAGCTTTTCCATTGACTTTAATGGAGTTGGATCAGGCCATCAGCACTGCTACTAAACCTGGTTAGCTGGCACAGATATTATTGTAACCTACTGGTGACTGTATGCTACAGGTCCCCCTCTGACCCACAAAAGAGCCAAGTTGCTGTCTCTTTAGCTAAAGCTGTAGAAGCTCATGGGTTTAGCTCTGAAGGTCCCCATTTCAAAACTTTATGTCTTAGGCCATTGAAGATGACCATCACATTAAACCCTGCAGCACTGGCTAATTAATTTGCATCAACATGCTGATATCTTTATTCTATGTAGAAAGGTCACAGCCATGCCCAATCCTGCCATCTGGTGCAATGTGTGCCCACACGTCTAATAGCAGAAGATGCGGCAGTGGTAGATTCTGGTTTTCTGTGCTGTATTGCTGTAGAATAACTTATTAAAAGGTGGAGGAAAGAGGAAAGGTGACATCATTAGCTGATCAGCCTCACTCCCTTCTCTGAAATTTTCCATGACTCTCTTCTGCTCTACAAACAAAGTGGGCCTGAAATTTAAATGACCCCAGTGTGTTTTCCTATCTCTGACAAACTCGAAACTTTCTCCCGTGAATCTAGGTAATAATAAAATACTTTAGGCGCTGCCAATCTACTTTTTTTTGTGCCTTCACCTGCCTTCTTTTCTTGAGTGCTCAATTATATATAACGTATAATTATAACACCCAGTTCCTAAATTATCCAGTTTACACACACACATGGGTGGGGGAAGGGTGTTAAAGTAGAAAGGAGGAAGTAAATAAGAAACCTGGGTAATTTAGAAGCTGGCATTCTACGGTTTCTGGAAATCTAGCAGTTCAATATCCCTGAGAGATTTGGATTAGGTAGGTTATAGATCACAGGATACACTCTTCAATAAAATTTTAAACATTCTCATTAGCTAACAGAAGTCTATACACAGAAAACAGCTGTACAGCTGTTAAGGATTGTCTGTGCTCATTCCTTGTTGTAAATGTAGTTCATGCAGTAATATCAGCCAAGTGCAGCACAAGGGAGGAGAGGAGACTTGCTACGCCGTGCTGGGAAATTCACACTGGGCTCCAGATCCCTGTCACTCAATCCCACAGATGTTAACTGAGTTTACTGCAGCTTTCTGCTATTGCTTGCAGGTTGCCGGAGTAATTGGTTACCAAAAAAAGAGATAAAAAAGAAAAATATTAATAAAATACAAGCAAAATCTGCACAGCTCAATAAAAATATATAGAAGGCAGATTGTGTTTTCTGAGCGAGCAGTAAGTGTATTTATGAACAAACAGGCCTCCGTGTTCCCTCCCCTACATATAGGGGATAAGGTTACATTTTATTTGTAGAGAACTTTATGGCAGCAAAGTCCTTTCATTAAAAAAAAAACGAGACAGGAAAAACAGATGATCGTTACCCAGGAATCCTCATCAATTCTTTCCTGATTGTCTGCCCTTTAACTTTTTAAAGAAATTTTTAGACAAAGATGCTTTCTCTCTCCCCTGTGAAAAAGAAGGGAAAAGAAGAAGCCTGGTTCCACCCAGGGGCTTTTTAAATCCCTTCAGGCAACACCCCGAATACAACATTCCTTTTAATGAAGACCTTTCTGGTATTCTCTTCTATATTCACTTTAAAAAAAAATTAAAACTTCACAAGTTCATAAGCATGGATCCCCGGGTAGGACTTTTATTAAGTCTTTTCTATTTACTTCCTACCTAGATAAGATCTTAATCACAGCCCCCAAATTATCCGCAATGACATTTATCAACTCTAGTCATCTTTTCTTTAGCATGCTCCGCCTGACCAGTCGCCTTTTCTTCCACCCCTTCCTTTCAATGGAAGTTAATTTCGAGTACATGATTTATCTTGCTGGGCTAACAGCACTGAGGCAGTCCACCTTTTCAAAGGGCTGGCCAGGGAGTGAATTATACCAGAGTTGTCCAGTGATTGCGTTCCATAGGGAAGGAGAATAGGCAGCCAGTATGTTGCCCCGATGTGGCGCTGGGACCTTTTCAGCGAGTGAAGAAAAAAAGATTAGGCCTCTGACCGTGGGGCTGACAGGCAAGCGTTATATCAGCAGACAAAGGCTCAAATACCTGAAAGGATCAGAACTGCATGTACTCCTAGATGTGATGTTGTTTACAACACCAGATGCTGACCCTGTCCTGAATTTACATGATATCAGTGCAGCGGTCTTTAACCTTTACTCATTCTTCTGCCTGCATCTTCACAGAACCATTAGCATACTGAGAATTAGCAACGACTACATTAAATCCACCAACACTTCGAAATCCTTTGCATGCATTCTGCAGCAAGCGTTGCTGAAATGTATAATTTCCCTGCATGCCCTGTATATATCCAGGGGCTCTGTTTGGTTTGGCAATGGGTTTCATTCAGTATCTATTAACATTCAGCTTCTATTTGTAAAGGGCATGTACAACCCACTCAAGTACATATTTGGCACAAGCTACAGTCATTTAGTATTGGCCCAGGAATACAGCTGGTGCCATCTGGGGAAGGATAATAAGAATCTTTCACAACCGCCTCAGACGCTGCACTTACATATTTCTTCCTTGTTCTGTACAAATCAGAGAGGTGCATTAACGCAACCAGATTTCAAGTGTGGACCCACACGTCAGGACTGGATTAGAGATGGGTGAACCTCAACAGCTGTGGAGGCTCTGTTCAAAAAAGCCCCTATAAAGTTTGGATGCTTATCTGAACGCTGGGCCAATCCACCTAAAACCTCTTTGGTCACATGAAGACAGATTTCCAGCGCTTCCGGGTTTGGGGCCAACAGCAAGTAAAAAAAGGATAACATTTTGCAAAGTAATTCCACTTCCCATACCAATGGGCAGCCAGAAGTTCAAAGGGGCAGGAAAGTCATGGTTACATTACAAAAAAAAAAGCCAACTACTTCAATGGTAATAAAAGGATCAGTCTGAGTTTAGGGCAAAAGCCCGACCTGATTTTTACCATTTCTGAATTAGATGGCTCATCCAACAAATAACAGCCGCTCCTTGGCCCAGATTTTCAGCAATTTTTGGGTGCCCAACTTGCGATACTTGAACGGAGCAGAGGAGGCTTGCATGGCACTTTCGGAACATCGGACCCTTTTAATTGTATTTCAAGTTGGGCAATCAAAAATATTGTCTCAATGATTTATGCTCCTGCTTTTACTTATTTTATCTGTTTCTTCTTCCATTAAAAACATATGCATTCATCTCTTAGGTCCACATGTAATAGATGTTATACCACAAAAATTCCAAACTCCTAGTCAAATTACTACTTGGCCACTTCACCATGTACAGACCCTCGCCGTCCAAACAGGCCTGGGCAAACTGTTACCTCACCTTGAAGATCAACAGATTTGAAGCTCAGCCATATTGGAGGATGAGTAAACTCTGGGGTCAAGGTTCCCTTATTGCAAATGCCATGCCTGAGCCCCATCTTGTTGAAATAAGAGGGCTGCCAGGTCAAGTTAGGCACTTAGTATGATACCACACTGGTGGTGTCCCAGTTATCCAGGACCCAGATCAGTGGCCATGGTTTAGCCATGGAAATTAATATCGATGCTAAGGGATGGAGGAGTAAAGTAGCCACAAAAAATTCAAACCATGTCCTTCCAGGGAAGGGAGGCTGAAAAATAACTGTGTTCCTGTTGCCACCACAACAATGGAGATTTTAATCTGGAGATAATGTTCATTCCTTAACTTCAATATCATGTAGATTTAAGTGACCACTAATATCTATGTATCTCTCAACATGTAGGTACTGAGCCTACTTATGGCCAGAGGAGGTACTTTGTTACCTTCATTGGTTACCTCCTCTTCATCAACTGGGTAATAGTTGTGTTTTCAGTAGTTCCTTTGCTGCTGGACCCAAGACTGCTGGAAATGATGTCTCAGAGATGCTGGTATTTCATGTAGTGTGAGTTTTGAGTGAAGGGTCCTATCTTATCAGAACCAATTCACTAAAAATGAATAGTTGGTAAGTCTGTGAGGGTCGAAGGGGTTTCCAAAGATCAAGTATGAATTGAATTGAAACTTTATTAATATTAACTTGTACTTAGCCCTCTGAAAGACCAATATTGCCCCTGTTCTAGTTACTCACAATCTGGAAGACAGATAAGAAGGAAAATGCATTGGGAGACCCATTTTTTCTCTGGAATCAATCACAATTTTTATATAATCACCTATCACCTTAAATATCTGAGCTTTTGTTGGCAATAAGGAGGGAATTCAATAAGAGATGTTTCCTTAAACACCAGCTACAGCGATCACAACTTTTGATAGACCTATAAATATTTAGTGCCAAATGGAATTTCTGTTATTTTTGACCTAGAAATTTCTGTCAATGGTTAAATTAATACCGGTGTTATTCAAAATGTAATTTCGGTAAAATATTATGCTTTTTACATACATATTTTTAGATTTTTTTCCTGATTTATACTATAATATACAGCTACTGCAATTCAAGTTGAAGAGAACATTCATAGCAAATAATTTATTCAACATATTTAGCCTCTTTCTGTTCATTAATTATCTTCAAGCAGTATACAATTTCCTTGAATCAATTTAGCAGTTTATCAGCTGATAAGTTGAATACATAAAACAACAAACTAATTGTGTACAAGATCTGAATTTGAGCAGTGTTGGTCCACTTTGTTTGGATGGATAGTTCACTTACCATCATTTCTTTCCCTGATTGGATTACAATTAGACTCTAGATTCAGGTACAAACACTTGTATTTAAATTAGTTCAAAATCTGAATTCTGCAAATATATTTGTTTCCACAAACCTAATAAACAATCTACACATAGAATTGAAAGAGGCTCATTTGTTTAATTATTCATGATAAGTGAAAACAAAAAGGGATACAAATGCAGTCATATCAAATTCTTTGTGTGCGTGTGTTTGTTTTTTTAATTCCACTGAATATTTGTGACAATTCTGAGGCATTCTCTTATCCTTAGTTAACATTTTCAGACAAGCCAAAGAACAGATATATTAAACGATAAAAATCAGACATTAAACCGAAAAAAAAGTTTGGTTATTATAAACTATGTATTCATCATTTAATTGTTCCTCAGTTAATTGTTAATTGTCTGGCACAGTCCCTGCACTAATATTTTGTCATTCATGAATAGCCATTGCATATGGGAATACTGAGAACACCGAGCACTTACAAGGTTATTAAAAGATGTTTGACTTCTTGAAACTTTGCAAATCCTAATCATTTTAACATCTGTCTAAAGAACTGTACAAGCCCTTTTGCAAATTCATCCTTACCAAGAAGGGCATGAATTAGCAATTGGGGAAAAAAACCACGAGGATAAAAAAGCACTTTTAGGTTTTACTGACTTAAAGTCTTCCAATTTTTCAAGGAGAGCAAGCAAACACAATATATTTTATTCTAACTACGGCATCCAAATTTGTACCCTACCAACAAATAGAGATGCAGGCTAGGACAAAGATTAGAGATAGGAGAAAAGAAATCCAGTTGTGAGCTATGGACTATGCAACCTGTCCTACTGCAGAGCATAACATTCACTCTCATTCAAGTTAAAGCTATACAGTGACTGCCAAATGCATCTTCCATAAACTGTAAACACATCTCTGTCCTTTCAATGGCATTTTTGTAGACAGCTGTGGCCTGTGTTTCACAAAGGGGAATGATGTTATATGGTGCTGGAGACAAGATGCTTAGCCATCTTTTGCTATTAAATTTTACTTTTCAATGATATAAGAATAAATCAGAAACAAACAGATGATAAAAAATATTATGTTTAATATAATAAAGTATCATTTTGATATGCACTAATCAAATCAATATTTGAAATCATGGTAAGAGGACACGCATTTCCAGCTGGGTTAAGGAAATAAAAAATGAACAGATGGTATTTTGAGAGAACTTTACCATTGCACAGTTCTGCAAAATCACAAGTTTGCATTAAGTGGCATTTAACTGTACTTGCCTTATTCCTGTGTTTGCATTAGGGTTAACTTTGTAGATTGACACCAAAGAACTGTAAAATGGGTTTTTAAACCCCTCACCTTGGTAATCTCTTATTAAACAGACAAGCTACTGTCAACTAACCTGTGTGTTTAATAAAAAGACCCCAATCTTGCAGTCCTGACTTCAACAGAACTTCCACTGACCTTGACCATATTTGGGAGTTCCGCGTGAGTAAGGAGTGCAGGACTGGGCCCAATCTGTATGTTCCCAATTCCAGCTGAAAATATCCCAAACCCATAAAATGAATGCTATTTTCCTGGTACGCTCACTCACTCATGCTAACTACAAGGCCAAGAAAAAATAAAAATAAAAAAATAAACTCAGTGACCTAGGAGGAAATTTAACATTTTGGGAGCAAGCAGCTGGTGAAGCACAAGGTGATGTTCACTTTGGCCCCTCTCTCCGAATACACAGACTGCACCAAGACAGGAAGAATGGAGAAAGGCATATGTGAATATACTTAAATGACTTCCATGCTGGTGCACCATGCTAGCCTATTGAAACCCTGGGATGGTAGGTGGAGCCCAACAGAACAGCAAAAGACTACCTCAAATGTGGGAGGCGCACAGAACCCAGAGTGTAACTGATTGTTGGGGATGATGAATAAAAAACAGCAATGGGGGTATAGGTGACAGGGTCAAAACAAGGGGGGGGGGGTGAGGTTGAGGGACGACACTGAATAGTAAATCCTGGAAAATGCCACTTGCCCTGAGAATGAGACGGAGGTCATCTGTCAAGTCACAGGACGGAGATGGCCCAGGCAGCAGCCATACAAGTGGGTGAGATGGAAGCTCAATTTCCTTGTCCTCTTGGCTAAGGCCTTGTCTACACACAAATTTGCACCTGTTTCGTTAAACTGGTTTAGTTACCCTGTTCTTATTAATGTCCTAGAGCTTCTGAGACTCCTTCAGCCTTTTGCCACAATCCTCTCCGAGACTTCTTTGCTGCTATTTAATCAAGTTATGCTAAAAGCAAGACGCCGCTTAAATAAAGCTGGTGGTTGTCCTTGAAAAACCAACACTGAATCACAACATGAGCACCTTCTCTTGATGCTCAGTTCAAACCATTAAGAGGCCAACACATCATGTACAACTAAGAACAAAAGGCCCAACAACCTCCTCCCTAGATTCCCCAGGGGTGGAGATGGATAGAGATCTCAGATGTGGTTTAGTTGGGCTGAGAAAGGGAAGCACATCAACTACCTCTGATTCAAGGATCAAACCTATTGCAGAGGGTAATTAGCACCAACACACACCTGTCTCTGTAGTGAACCATGGACAAGCCCTGATGACTTCCCTGTGGCTAGCCATCAAGTGAAGCAGCTGCTAAACTAAAGCACAAGCAGACCTGATATAAACCAATTTTTATGAGAAGAAATCACTGCTGTGTACAGTGGATTATTTTGGGGTGGCATTTGGCTTGCAAGAGGAGGAGCCCATAAAAGAGAAAGTCTAGTCACAGTGAAGGAACTCCATCCACATGGCAAACCTGATACATTTATTATTACTAGTATTTTTAAGTGAGCTTGGTCTCTCCGGGTCACTTTACTCAAACCTACCCAGGCCCAGGAATAATGAGCTGAGGCTGGTTAAGCAGCTAATTAGCATGCTATTTGTTAGACGAGTTAAGAATGTAATTATTGTGAGTAGGCAGAGCTTGCCGATGGAATGCATTTTGAAGGTTACCATAGGAATCTTTCCTTGGTCTATTCATTCTGAGTGTAATACTAATCACTATCATAAGGAAAGGATTGCTTGGATATAGACTGTAGGTTAACATCTGATTAGATTTCCAGTGAACAAAGCAATTCAGGCAGTTTGTTTGTTAACCCTTTTGGGTCCAGCCAAAGTACCCTGACCTGAGGAAGGAACTCTGGGTTTTTCCCCCTTTAGTTTAAAGTAAAGGTATCCAGCTGTATAACTCAGAGACTCTAATTGCAGAAGGTAGGCTGAATACTATGCTGCAAATGAACTGAAATTAGCAGGATATTTACCAAAACTGGCATGGCAAGCTATCAATAACTGCCTCTCTCTTTTGTACATTGGTTGAGTTTAAAGCGTTCTGGATAATTTAAATATGTGATTAAACTGGTCATTGGGAAAAGCTCTAGAACCAACACTTCAACATTATTATTATTTTTTAAAAAAAAATACAACCTTCTTTGCCATTGAATGTTGGATGCTACAAAAAGGTTCCTAAGGCACAACTCAGCCCTTGTGTAACGACCCTGATTTCAAATCCATCACATTTACACCAGGGGTGACTTTGCCTTTAAAAATTAAACCACAATGAGAGTGGTTTGCAGGGATGTATTGCATCAGTGCTTAAAAACATGGGGCTTTCACATCACTCAGCAATAGCACACGAACATCTAAGTAGTTCTAATGTACCTGTCTAGGTGCAAATGTCACCAGCCAAGGGATGTTACCAGCAGACAGCTCTTTGGTGTCTATTGTGATACACATTTGGTGGCCTCTACCCCAGTTCCTAGAGAATAGGCCCTCCACATCCCCATCACCACAATTGCCCTGTTTGGGTACAACCACACTGCAGCTGGGAGGGTGTTTTTCAGTGCAGAGACAGACAAATGCTAGCTCTGCTTATGCTACATGCTAAAAATAACCATGTAGCTGGGGGTAGCCTGGGTGGCCTACTGGGCTAGTGCCCAAGTATATTACCCCGGAGGTTTGGACAGGTTTGTACTCAGGTGGCTAGTCCAAGCTACCCCCATCTACACTGCTATTTTTTGGCCGCTGACTCGAGCAGAGCTAGTACATCTCCCTGAGCATGGGAAGCACACTCCCAGCTGCTTTGTAGATGTACCCAAATTGATGATGGTAACAGCAAAAGAACCCATTGATTGCATGGAAACCAGACTATACTCTCACTTCTAGAGGGCCTCCTTCCAGATCCAGGTAGACACGCATTGGTAGAACAATATGAGAGAAGCAGTAACAGCTACTACCTGTGCCACACCATCTTTGTGGATAAACAGCAGCTCTCTGTTTAAATTGCGGTTACTAGATGTCCTGTTTTTATAGGGACAGACCTGATTTTTTTGATCTTTTTCTTATATAGGGTGCTATTATCTCCCACCCCTGCCCCAATTTTTCACATTTGCTGTCTGGTCACCCCAGTTTAAACAGGATGCCAATCTGGCACCTTTTGTTAAAAAGAATTCCTCCCCAACCCAGCCCCGCACCTCCCAAAAAATCACAAACGGGCACTCACATTTACATCGATACCGTTTTAAAGAATGAAGGATGTTCATTAAACCGCCTCTGCAAATTTTGCTCTCTTTTCTTGAAGCTGCCTACCAAAATTTCACAGTGGTGTTTCTTAGCTATTCTCCTAAAAATATAAATATATAAAAAATGAAGTCGTGAACCCCCCAATCTGAATGCATTCTGTGACCCACACCATGCTGTTATCAATACAACTGCCAGGCCGAAACTCGGTGGGAATTTACAATTCATCGGCGACTAAACTATTTGAATGTTATCAACACATCTTTACCCTGGCATATGAGTGCCTGACTTATGAAGAGAGAAGCAATTTGTTTAGCGAATTTCATCCTTTGTTATTGAAAGCTGCTGGATTTGGATGTATAAAAACTTGTGCCATTAAGCCACAGGGCAGAAGCATCCTATGGACTTACAAGTTTGTTTGCTTGTTATTATTATTTTTTTAAATAAATGACTTTAAAGTAGCATTGTGTGAGCTTGAGAAAGTGCTTTTCTTAGACCCTGTTCTTCTTCCACGGGGTTTCAGAATGAATACAAGAAAAAAATCAACTGAACAGAGCAAAATCTCAGCTGAATAGAAAAATAACCAATTTCTATCTTAATTAATTCATAAGAATCCAATATTTTTAATATCTATGTAATCCTAAGTATCTGTGCATACTTTCAAAAAGCATTTGTATCCTCATCCAAGGAATTGTTAAATTTTCTCTGACATAGTTTGTTTCATATTGTATCAGCCAGTGAGTTAACCAGTTAATTCACATAGCCTAAAGCTAAAG
This sequence comes from Sternotherus odoratus, assembly GCA_032164245.1. Lineage (NCBI taxonomy): Eukaryota > Metazoa > Chordata > Testudines > Kinosternidae > Sternotherus > Sternotherus odoratus. Next base: position 3,312,743 of record JAVMKO010000018.1, read on the forward strand.
AACAGCTTCATAAGGTGAGCATTGTCAGTGTCCATTCACTTTCAAAACACAAGTAGCTGCTGAAAACAACCACTTAATTTTTCATTGATGGATGGCAGTAATACTACTCCAGATATTGGGAGGAGGAGCAGAGACTCAGCTGATCAGATGGAGAGAGGAAGAGTCTGCAGAAGAGAAGCATGAGGAGGGATTTGATAGCTGCTTTCAACTACCTGAAAGGGGGGTTCTAAAGAGGATGGATCTAGACTGTTCTCAGTGGCACCAGATGACAGAACAAGGAGTAATGGTCTCAAGCTGCAAAGGGGAAGGTTTAGGTTGAATATTAGGAAAAGCTTTTTCCCGAGGAGGGTGGTGAAGCACTGGAATGGGTTCCCTAGGAAGGCGGTGGAATCTCCTTCCTTAGAGGTTTTTAAGGTCAGGCTTGACAAAGCCCTGGCTTGGATGATTTAGTTGGGGTTGGTCCTGCTTTGAGCAGGGGGTTGGACTAGATACCTCCTGAGGTCTCTTCCAACCTTGATTCTATGATTATATGAGAGCAAGTCAGGAATTTTTTGATCAAACATTTTTTCATTGGGAAATGCTGATTCGTCTAAACCAAATATTTTGAAGGAAAAAGTTAGTTTTGACCAAATTTCCTGTTTCTAACTTTTTTTGAGAAAAAAAAAAGACGTTTCAAATGGTTGAAACATCCTGTTCTTATTTTTTTATATATATATATATATAAAACAAAATGGTGTGGCTTTGGGGGTTCAAGAGAATGTTTCACTTATAAATTTAATTTATAGTAAAAAAAAATGAAGTCTAAATCAAAACAAAGCATTTTTATTGACTTGATTCAAGATTTTTAGTTTGTGAAAATATTTGAGATCTTGATTTTTTCATCCTGATTTGGGAAGAGAAAAATTTTGGACTTCTCGAAAATGCTGGCAGGAGGAGGAACCACTTTTCCGCTCAGCTCTAGTTAAATTAGGGTGACCACATGCCCCAATTTTATAGGGACAATCCCGATGTTTGGGGCTTTGTCTTCTATAGCTGCCTATTATCCCCCACTCCCATCCCGATTTTTCACACTTGCTGTCTGGTCACCCTAAGTTAGATGTACCGCGTAGCATGTGCATTTATACTTAAACCACATACCAATCAGCTTCTAATATCCTATGGTAGGAAAGCAATAATTTTGCTCTCATTTTCATTTGCCCTTCGCCCTGTGTATGTAGTGAGTGCAAATGTTACTAAATCAGAATTCTCAGCTGGCTAATACTGGTGACAAGCAACTATTGGGCAGTAAACCAGTGTACTGACTAAAGCAGGAGAAAATCAGCCCTTTGATTTTGCAAGTGCCTAATCCTGGCAGTTTTAGTTAGCATTTGCTAATATTGACAGCAAGTGAGTTGTGTCAACTTCAGGCCTGCAGAGTTAGGTCAGAAATTTGTAAAACTCTGAATTATCAAAATGGTAGGAAAGAGTAGATCAAAAAAATTATTATTATTGTTTTGTAAACAAAAGGCCCTCAAAACATATTAACTTATTTTCTCAAACTGGTTTATAAAAACAAGAAGCCATAGACAGAAACTGTTAAGCTAAAAGGAATAATATTCCAAGCCAGTTTCCACAAGAACACCAAATTCAACAGGAGGAGAGTTTGGGGGGGAAGGTGTTCTTTACAGGCTATTGTTTCCAGCTCAGCTCTTTCACTATATTTTTGGCTAATTAAATTAACCTGGCAAACTGGTGTAAAGCCATTTGTTTAAGCAATGGTTTGGGTTGCTAAAAGGAGAGATTGGAGGTATTTTTTGCACATCCAGAGATTTGTACAAGAGAGCATTAAACCCCATCAACAAGACGAAACTTCACACAGGATGCAGAAAACCCTGTTTAGCACTTACCAAAATGTGCCAAATCCTAAATGCAGCATCTTTTAAATCCAATAGACTAAAACCAAGGAAAGTAATAATCAGCAGGTTTCTTAATGTGAATGTTTTGGCTAGCTACTTTACATAGAATAAGTCCTTTACACCATTTATATTTTCATAACTTAATATTGTAAATAAAAACACATAAATGCCTCTGTCCTTTGACATTCCCAATAGACTAAAACCAAGGAAAGTAATAATCAGCAGGTTTCTTAATGTGAATGTTTTGGCTAGCTACTTTACATAGAATAAGTCCTTTACACCATTTATATTTTCATAACTTAATATTGTAAATAAAAACACATAAATGCCTCTGTCCTTTGACATTTACACAGTATTCACAGTTGGTAACATTCTCAGTTTGATTCAAGAATACTTCATATCCAGCCTTTGTTTTCAAAGGAGGTTTTATTTACATGCACTCAGCCTTACAGAAATTTATACCAGCTCTACCAACAACAAAAATCAATAATATAGTGTTACCTCCAATAGGTTAGTTGTTATCAAGGCTCTAACGTTAAATAAAATCAAAGGGCCTGATTCTGATCTGATTTTTACAGGACCTGCAATGGAGTCACCCCTGATTTACACCAAGGTACATAAGATCAGACCCAATAACAACAAAAGTTCAACACTAGGTTAGATCAACTGTCCGAATACAGAAATAAATGGCAAGTGAACACAGCTAATGTGAATTATTATTTTTTAATTTCCTCGGAGCAATCGGACAGAAATGAACATCAGAGAGTGGGTAGCATCTTGCAGCTAAACTGCCACAGGAACTTCTTTCAATATATCCTTGATTGCAAAGATCACTACTCAGTCTCCAAAATGCTACAGAGAGCAACTGAGAAAACATCCTCAAATGGATTTCTAATGCACCAGGCTCACTTCTCCAAGGTGGGCGCCTAACTGGGCTTCCATGTCCCACCTTTGCCATCTCATGTGTGCACTTTGGAATCCAGTTCTTTGAAACATGGAAAATAAGAGGCAGCACCCATTGCCTAGTGGGTTATATAATAGTAAGATTTGCCATTCTTTGGGCCAGATGATGCCTAGTTCTTGCAAGGGCGTATAAAGGAAAAAGTTCCATGCCAAGAACTACCCCACTTAACATACACATCCAAGAGCCAGCCAGGGCCATGAAGGAGGGAAAAGGGGAGAATAATAAGGCTGAACCATAACTCTGTACCTCTCTCCTCCGCACACTGACCAGCAATGCCAGCTGGGGAGAAAGATTTTGGGGAGGAGCAGAGGCAGCATTCTTGGAGGACTCCTGGGGTTCTTATAACCCGTTGAAACTCTCCTCCTCCTCCTCCTATGGCATCCGCAGGGGCTGTGCATCTCAGCACTGCCCCCAACACAGAGCCGCACCAACTTTTGCCTACTGTCTGCTGCACGTGGTACTCCTCCCTTGGGCACACATTCAGCCATTAGGAGTGAGCAGAACATGTGACAAAGGCAAAGACCTGGCCATTTTTGTTTGGCGTTCATCTCAGGATAAAGTGAGCAGGAAAGGTCCTCTAGTAGAACATCCAGTCCATGCATGTGCACAAGATCACTTCCATTTTCCTTAAGCCATCCCTCCTCTGCTCTGGAGCTCCCACGGCCTATGCAGGAGCATTTCTTTCCCAGAGCTACTCTTGCATGTCAAGATTCCCTCCCCCTCCCACCAAATACTTCACCCACTATCTATTTTAGTGGTAACAAATCTGGAGAATTGAGCAAAATGGCCTTTTCGTTTACCTTGTTGTGTCACAAAAATCTGCTACAACAACGCCTGTCCTCCCTTCCCAAGTCCAGAGCACTTTCTCTCCCCCCTTTCTCCTTCCAGATTTGCTCCTGTTTTTCGTCTGTTTGTGAAGGTGCCCAAGACAGGAGCTCACTTAATACGGTCCCTTACGCTTGTGGCGCAACGGCCTATTCAGTGCAGATAAGCCCCTTTAGAAATGAAGGGGAATTTAATTCAGTGCTTGAGTGACAGCAGGAAGATTTATCCCCTCACTAGACAATACGGCTTTTGGGGCTTTAATCTTGCCCAGACAATGGGCTGTTTCTCGGCCCTCATCTTGTGCTTTTCCCACGATGTTCGGTGATTAACCAGGGCTCCATTGGATGGAAGCCACTATCTCTCGTTTAGGAGTGTTTGCGCCTCTGTCAAGGACTGAGGAGGGAGGGAGAGAGGTGGGAAGAAGAGAAAAGAGCGGGGGCGGGAGGGGATAGTTTAACATCCAGAAATGTCTATTTGCAGATACAGCCTGCCTGGCTGCAAGGCCCAGACTTGGGCTCGATACGGACGCCATGACCTGAAGTAGGCAGGGCCAAACGAGGAAGCAGATGGACAACTGTTAGGAGCTCCCTGTGAACACTGAAATCACATCACCCTTGTGGATGAAACGTGAGCAATTTCTTTTAAATGAACGGAAACGCCTGCAATTATTGTACCATGGTCTTTATTAGAGAAAGCACTTAACATGAGCTTAAATCCCACTGGGATTTAAACATATGCTTAAAGTTAAGCACATGCTTAAGTGCTTTCCTGGATATGGATCGATTTAAGCAAGTACTTAAGTGCTTTCTTGAATCAGGCCTGTATCATTCTTTATGGTCAGATGCTAGAGTTCTATAGCTTCTCAGTCACATTCAGAGTCGCTCCAAATCTATAGTTAAAGACAACTTAATAAAACCCTAGAACAAAAGACCTTCAAAAGGGATCATGTGCAGTAGACAGTTTCCTATAGATGTATGCAGCATTGTTGTAGCTGTGTCGGTGCCAGGATATTAGAGAGAAGGTGGGCAAGGTAATACCTTTATTGGACCAACTTCCGTTGGTGAGACAGACAAGCTTTGGAATTACACAGAGCTCTTCTTCAAATCTGAAAAGGTATTGAGAGCATCATAGCTAAATGCAGACCTGAAGAAGAGTTCTGTGTGGCTCAAAAGCTTGTCTCTCCATCAGAAGTTGGTCTGGTAAAAGATATTACCTCACCTGCCTTGTTTCTCTTGTTCCGTTTAGAGTCATATTGCTCTCTGTCTATCTTATACAGATAAAAATCAGAACAAGTAGCACTATTTTATTGCTGGGCATTAATTTTGATATAGGAAAGGATGACACCAACACCTTTTCTCCATGTTAATCAATGGAATGAGGTGGCTACTGCTTATTTTTATTTCTGTATTTTTCTTGCATTGGAAAATATGAAACAAAACATAGTATATATAAAACCTTTCCTTCTGAATCAGAATATTGTTGATTCTCACATTTAAATGTGAGATGGGAATGAAGATTTCATACTATAGTAACATCAGATAATTCCAGCAATACATTTATTACAATAACACTATGTCAATGTATCCTTAATGCTTGCTAGTTATTGAAGCATTTCTGTGCCAAGATCAGTTTATGGTAAAAATGTATTTATTGATTTATCGTCAAGTTTGTTTAAGCCTTTGTTTATATATATATTTTCATTTTATTCTCAGTTTAGTGTTTGAGTGGGTGCGGGAGGGAATTAACATCCTTGTAATTAAGACATCAGCAGCTTTCAGGTAGTGTGCTTTTATCACAGAATCTCTCAACACCCATGAGAGGAAGCATTACTTCCATTTTATAGCCTTCTCTAACCACTAGACAACACCAGCAGATGCAATGTACTTTCTTTGCACACAAGTATGTGTTGCAGCAAACCAAGCTAAATAAAAGTGGGCAACTGTGCTTTTGATGAGGGGTTCCCAAAGGAAAACCCTAAAGCACCTGAAGAAAACAGAATGCTGTAGGTTGTACAGTGATGTAGGACACACCCATGAATGCCTATGCCCTGCCAGCTCAGCAACAAGAGATTGTTAGTTATTACTATTTATTACTTGTATTACTGGAGTGCTGAAGAGCCCTAGTGAGGGACCAGGGCACCATTGTGCTATCCAAACACAGAACAAAAGACGGTCCCGCCCCAGTGAGCTCCTAGGCATTGAATCCCAGTGTTGTGTGTCAGTACGGAGCTTAAACCTAGGGCCAGCCAGCTGGTTCAAAGACGTTTGCCTCAGCTAATGGTCAAGACCTATGGCACATCTATCATTCTCTGATCCCAAAACTGCATACTTGGATGACTTAACCAGCTGGAGAAAAAAATGCTGTTGAACTCTCTTTTGTTGAGGAGAACACAACAGCTGAGCCAAACGGCAAAATCACGTGCTTCTCCCTGAGCGAAGAGTGGTGATGACTGTGTAATCCAATAGACACAGCTGAGTCAAGGCCACCAACAGACAATGTCCCACTCGCTTAGATCATGCACTTGTATAATGCAGAAGATGCCCAAACTGTGGCATACCCTCTTACTTTGACAGAAAGTTTGCATAATGAAAAACGGGGCTCTTTGGATGTCTAGGAATCATTAAAATAAGAACTGGCTCCAACCTTTCCCCTGAATTGTTAACTGGTTTAAGCTTTAATGCATCATGGTATGAGTCACTAGATGGTGCTATTCCACATTGTCTTACAAGTTATTCTCTTAGCATGATGAATAGTAAACAGTGTGAAATGCTGTTTTGTTAGTTGTGTGATGTAGTTCTTCCTGAGGAGCTCTATCAAATAGCAAGAGAGTTTGCACTCTACCTTGATCTCTCTCATTAGAGTCAAGTATTGCTGAAGAGTTGCTTCCTAGGATCCAGGCATTGCCGTTTGGGTTGATATTCTTGACAGGGGGATTGACTACATGCTTATGCACCGGTGTGTGTAGTATAAATCACGAAGAAACATTGAGGGTTTGTCTATACGATCGTTCAGTCTGCAGCAAGGTGGGGTGTGGCCCTACCCTGCAACTAACCTGTCTCAAACTAACTGTTCACGTGCACCCTCTTTGACATGGAACTAGATCAAAGTGCATTAACAAACCACCAAATGACAACATTTGTTCTCCGGGGTAACACTGACGTAATAGGAGTGACCATCCCACCCAAACACAGAGGATATAGCATTGACAATGTGAGGTGCCTACAGATGTCTCAAATTAAAAAAGAACCCAATGGCTAATTGCTAATTATTGTACAATAGAGTGACCCATGTCCGGCCCACATTTGTTAGGTGCTCACAGGTTTCTTAACAAGTTAACAAAGAGAAGTGGGGGTGGGGACGTTGAGGAGGTCAGGGTGACCAGGAAAACACTGGGGTTGAAGAGAGGGCTGCTTGTGTCTATTTTCCATAGAGGCAGCATCCGATCAAGTGTCCCTGGATTGGAAAATGTGGAAGAAGAGCAGCTCATTCAAACAGAGTGGCGGAGCTCAGCCAGCGGATGTGCAGCGTGAACCTCCACAGCAGTGACATTTGGTGGGCTTGATGGTCGGGGGGGGGGGGGGGGGAAATGAGCAGCAGAAGAGTGTTCAAGTCCATGCTGTCCTGGGAACCGCGCTAAAGCAACGCTATTCAGAATCTGAAATCGTTTGCCGGGTTTTCACTTCAGTCTGAGGACTTATAAACTGCGCTCAAGTTACCTTGAGCATTCCCGTCCTTCTTCCCCCCTCCTCCGCAAGTGATGATACTAGGGCAAAAGTTATTGATAGCACCAAATAGGACCAAGAGGGTATCTGACATACCACAGTGCCTCACGCTACGTGGATATATATTTTAGAACACAGTCGAACCCATGAAAGATTCAGATGCCTGCTCCTTTCTTAAAGGATATTGCACAAAGGGCTCACTCAGAATAATTTCTCAAGGCTAAATAAACTCATCTGGAATAAATCAGAATAATTCATCAAAACATTTTCTGGGATAGGGGAGCATCATTTTCTTTGCATAATCGCCGCCCTGCTCACCAAGTAAAGAGAGTAACAATTCAGTGCTTCACAACTAGAGGATGAAGGAAGTGGTGATAGAAAAAACCCTACCATACAGTATTCACCAAAAGGATCTTCCCCACTCCGGTAACTTCCCCTCCCTTTCTGCCCAACAGCAGAAGGAAGTGTGGGTATGATATGCCCATGTATAGTCACTTATTTGAAGCACTGTGTTCATTAGATATATGCTGGGGGATTGGGAAGGAGACATGGGCTACTAGTCTGAATACAGGACTAAGAGTAGAGAACTCTTGAGTTTTAATCCTGGCACTGACACCAACTCCTGTGGCCTTTGGAATGTTACTTAGGGCCAAATTTTTAAAAGTGACTTCTACTTTTTAGATACATCAGGCCTGATCATCAGGAGCTGCTGAGCAGCTTTGATTGACTTCACTGGAAATCCTGGTGGCTTAGTATGAGGCCCTTGCGATTTAAAATGAAATGCCCAGAATTAAAGGCCACTTTGGAAAGTCTGGGCCTTATGTGCTCTGCCTCAGTTTCTCCATTTGCAAAATGGGGGAGACAAAATGTATACATCTCAGAGTGGTGGGTGGCTATGAGAAAGTGTTCTGACATCCTCCGATAGACTATAGACTGATATGTTCCACTGTTAGGTATTATTATTTCAAGTGTGCGAGATCTAGTGGAAAGCTATACAGGCTACAACTGTTTGCATTGTACATAACTTTGGATATTAAACTGGTTTAATAGTTTGCTTGCTGCCCTGGAGTTTAGCAGTGAAAAGCACAGAAATATAAAATTTGTTGCCCTTCACCAGTCTTTGCCCAAAGCTACTAAAAGACATGATGGCTATTAGACACAGACACTCACCCTTGTTTCTCTAATGGGTTTTTGTTCCAAGCATCCTTAACTTTCCAAGCCCTCGGGTAAGGCTATGATAGTCACAGCTATTCGGGAGGCATCTTTGCCTTATAATTAGTATATTGTGGCAGTGAAATTCACTCTTTACTACTTGTCCTGTTTTACTCAATCTGTTGTAAAAGAAAATTAAAATAAAAGATCAACTCTTCCTAGACAGATTCCAGTGTTATATTCATACTTTTTTATATTTTAATTTAGCTCATGCTGCATTCTTGATTTGCTATTCTTCAACACAGAGATGTGGGGATGGAGAGAAATGTTTCATACAAATTCCTTCCCAACCAGTTACAAAATCTTACTCTAACTTCATTTTTAAAATATATACCACGGCTAGGATCTTTAAAAGAGTCTTCAAGCATTAGGGTTAGGTGCCCTACTTCTTTAGGGCTCTTTGAGTTACATAAATGTGTATGAGTAACTATAGATACACACACAGAGACAAACATTGTGTATCATCATGGACACACACACTGACACACCTCTCTTAGATCGCGAGTGGCTTAGCAGTTCTCATTAATTGTCCAAATGCTGAGACCCAAATTCAGTTTTTCCTCAGTTGTATTCACCAAGGAATTTGCACATGGAAGGCTCTCAGGATTGACACAACACTAATTGCTGCCAGACGGCAACACTTTGAGGTGACACAGGTAATCAATTTGTTAAGAAAAATGTATTCAGATTTTTTTTCCCCAAATCTAAAGCAAACTAGCACTTGTGAGAGGTGTCGTGGCTGAAGACCAAAGTCCTCTCCTTATCTACACAGGGTTAGCAGCAGTGCAAGCTGCCCCATGTACTGCTCCTCTAACATGCCTGAACCTATGAAACAACCTCCTGCAGGCTACTATGTGAGTTAAGATGCTCTGGCCCACTTAAGTCTTTGGCTTGTATGCTGAGAAGGTAACACTGGTGCTTTGTGTTATGAAGCACAATTTTCCTTCCTCGCAGTGGGCAAACGATTAGTCTCAAAGCTTCTCAAGAACAGAGGAGCATGCAGAAAATTAATGTACCAGGTAGTCCTTCCTGTTACAGCCCTGGATAATGATTGGTAGGCGCAGACCAGCAGAGAACACCACTGGAGGGTTTTTTTTTCCTGATAAGTGACATTAGTTTAATGGTGAACAGCTCATTTATTTATAGAAATAATCAGTTGGTGTGAATCCAACTGTTTCAAAAGACGGTGCAGATTCAGAATCTACTCTGAAAAAACATCCCTCCCCTTTATCTCCTAGATTGTCTTCAGATCAAACACCTTTTGGTTTGGACGTATTCTCTTGCTGTCTATCTGGCTTATTTGCTCCTCACCCATCTAGCTCTGAAAAGCTAGTTGGTTGGGTGAGGAGCAAGTAAGCCTGATAGACAGCAAGAGAATACGTCCAAACCGAAAGGTGTTTGATCTGAAGACAGAGTTAGGTGATGCACAGCAAGCTATGGAAGTGACTAGCAGTGGTATGTTTGTTAAATACAGAATATTCAAAGAGTGACCCTAGCTATGAAGAGGGCTGTTCTTGGCACAGTAAACTCTGCAACCTTTACATCTCCCAACAGGGCGTGTTCTAAAGAAAACTGGTTAAAAAATTGAACATTGAAAATGTCAATGAAATTGTGTCAAAATATTACATTTTTGGTTAAAAAAGTTGAATTCTGAAAATATTTTTTGGAAATCCCCACCCCCTATTTCTCAACCAACTTTATTCAAAAGCATGAAAAGAAGCAACAACTGTTATAAAGATCGAGAGCTGAAGGGCCTGATGCTATCCACAGTACAACAAAAGACCATTCGTAAATGACTATGGAAGGATTCCACATGTTCCAAGCTGGTTTCTATTCTGGAAGAAAAAGTTAGGGGCTTGAACACTAGCTGTAGGCAGAGATCAAAAGAAAAATTGAACCCAAAGGGAGTTTTCATTGGAGACACAGCAGGTTGGGATCCCATGTGAAACAAAGAAGGAAAATGAAGTAACACAAGAGGCTGTGGGAAGAGCAGAAAGCAAAGTTTAGAAACATTTAACTCTGACAACTGCAATAAGTAGTCTTCTCTTGGCAAGAGAGCAGTATTGGGAGAATCAGACACTAGCAGGATGTCAAAAGGTATCAAACACAGAAGAGCACAAAGATGGATAGCTCATCTAGGGATCGACGGAGTAGTACTGAAAGGAAGCCACAAGACATGTAGAAGAGGTAAATAAATCCTGACTGGTAATGCCACAGTGATGAGCGTGGCCTAATGCATCCAGAAAACAGTTTAGGATGGTTTTAAACAGACCAATGTGGGAAAGCATCCATCTAAATTTCTGGACTATATAAATCCACTTATTCAATCAAACAAAATGGAAACAGTCTTCATCTACTTACCAGAATACGTTTACCAGCCAGAATAGTCCAAATGTTCCTCAATTTCTTTAATAAACTGTGAACATGAAAATCTTTTAATTTTATTTTCAGTATTTGTCTGATAATGCGGAGAAATCTAGGTTTCTCCTCAGTAGCTAGATCCAGATTCCTTGGGCAGAGAGAACACTCCAGACATGAAAGACTTGTGAAGTTAGCAAGTTTTGAATTACCAGGGGTGTCTAAAAGATGGAAACTGTGATGTGGTTTTGTGTGCAAGAAAGGCAAGACAACTACTCGAGATAGAAAGAGGAAGGAAAGAGATGTAAGCACAGAGAAGGAAGTACTGGTTCTTTGACACCTTCGCAAACGGAGCACAGGTTTGCAAAGTAGAACATTCCCCTTCCCTTCTGCAAGTCTTCACTGTCTAATTTGATTTAGGAAAAAAAATCTTTCAAATGAAACATTGCCCTTTGCTATTTGAGCATGGTGGCACAACAGTAGACACATGGATGAGTCTGAGGTGTTCACCTCAAAATTGTATGCCAGACCCCCTTCCAAAGAACTGTATTACACTTAGCTGCACAGTCCCAATTGATTTGCATCAGAGCAGTTGTGGCCATAAATCCCAGGCAACTTTAGGCTGAAGGTGCTTAGAATACAGTCAAAAGGATGACTGAAGATGACAGCTGCCCTTCAGTTCACTGTATCTGAGATATGGCAATATGGCCCCTGGAGACTAGTGATTCTTACACAGGCCGGAACCCGGATCTGCAATCCCTCTCTGATCGGTATGTGAATGCCTTTTGTTGTCATTGCTGCTAGCAATTTGCCAGCAAACTCATCTTGTTAGCTGAGTTCAGTTTCCTTTCATTTATCAAAGAAAATATGAGGGCCTGGTTTAAATGAGGTGCAGAGAAACCACAGTTCCTGTTCACTCCAGTCGGAGCTGTGGGTGCGCCACACCTCTGAAAATCAGGCCCCAAGAAAGTACATTTAAGTGCACATATTCTATATTTAAAAAGAACATGCATATTAGGTGTGCCTCTTTGGCTTCTGGAAAATTGCAGATATGATCCTTAGTATCACAAAGTTAGAGCCTATTGGCTTATGGGTCCAGCAGTCAGAGCTGTCAAACAGCTCTTTAATAATAACCTGTAAGCGAAAGAGTTTTAGCAAAGTTTCTCTTTCTTGGTAAACAAGTCTTCCCTGCCTTGTGTGTGTAAATCAGCTGCCAGCTGTGAACTCTGGCTAGAGGATAATGTGTCTTGATGACAAGGTGGAAAAACAATCCAAGTAAAGACACCCAATGCTATAATGTGACAACTGCTTTCAGACAGACAGTAAACTACAGTCCAAACTCACCCTCTTCCTAGAGTTTAATTTTATTAACAAATTACCAGAATAACAAAGATTATCTCCAACCTTGTCTGCTCCTAGAGTTCCTCCCGTAAGGCTGCTCAGCCAACATACTAGATCCTCCCTCTAGAGCACCACTCTCACCTTCCCTCTGTCTGCACAAAATAAGCTACTTGCTCCAGTGAATCAGCAGAACTGACTTAACTCTTCCCCATCAGGGTCAATTCTGGCTGAAACACCCTGTTAGTGAAACACTGCCAGATAGTAACGTAGCATGGGGCTTGAAGTGTCATGTGGAAGAACAAAGTTTGAGTCCCACTCTTGGTCTCAAATCCCTAGTCAATGACATGTGCCTTAATAACCCCCCTCAATCCATTTGAGAGAGGTGGACTCATCTCCCAGGGATGGGAGGTGAGCCTGGAGCCTTGTGATTTATGACTGTTTTCCTCAGCCATTCAGAGGGTCTTGCACATAAACACACCACAACACTAACAAGACCCTGAAGTGCATGGAGAAAAATAAACTGCCACATCCAGGCAGGTGCACACAGAGAAACCTACAGAGGTAGATAGTTAGAACTGCTTGGGATTGTGTGGGTCGTGAACCAAGCACAGCTCTTTTCAGAAATGGCAGCAAGTCTGCAAGAAGACAAAGTAAGTGCCTATGTCCATCTGCCTCTGTTTCTCATGTACTTTCTTTAAGATAACGAGTATCTGTAGTCAACTGGATCCCAAATCGCCAGCCTTAGAAATACACCCAACCCCTTTATTTCCCTCTCTTTGAGTTTCCCCGTTGTCAGAAGCTTCTTCCTTAATATTGGATGCTCCCTCATTCAGCTGTCTCTACCCTAGTCAGCTGGGGAGTACAAAAAGTCAAAAACTAGAGAGGAGAGAGAGAGAGAGAGAGAGAGAGAGAGAGAGAGAGAGAGAGAGAGAGAGAGAGAGAATTCTGCCACTGATGGTCTCTGAATTCAGCTTGTGCTCCTGTGTCCCCTGAAACTCAGAATTGGTAATGGAGGGGAGGAGCCAAGATTACTCTATATCTGTTGTGCTTTCAAGGTCTCACAGTGCTTCTTTTTAGAATCCAGGTGTAATCCCTGGAGTGCTATTGTTAAATGGTGATCCCAGACAAATCCTTCTAAAAGCAATCCTCCTTTCTGATTACTGTTTGTATTACAGTAGCCATTCAGAAGCTACAACCACAGCAGGGGCTGAATTGTGTTAGGTGCTGTACATATACGTAGTAGGAACAGTCTGTGCCTTGGAGTTTACATTTAAATAGACAATCTATCTACACACCTATCATTTCTATCCAAAGTGTTTATATGGCCCCATCACCGTACCATCTGAGCACCTCGCTAGCTTTATCCTTACAACAATCTGGAGTAGGGAGGTGCTATTATGCAGGTGGGAAACTAAATCACAGAGAAACTAAGTAACTGGCCCAGGGTCATTCAGGTAATCTGTGGCAGAACAGGGAATTGAACTCTGGACTCCCAAGCTAGCGTCCTAACCACTGGACTATGCTTCTTCTCAAAGGGTCAGAGAAAGGAAGTATTATCTGAGGGACAGAGAAATTAACTGACTTTCCCAAGGTCTCATAAGGAGTCTGTGGCAAAGGTGGGATTAGATTCTAGATCTCCTGAGGCTCAGTTCAGCTCCTTACCCATGACACCATCCTCCCTTCTCTACTTGTTTCCTTTGGAAACCGCAGGAATGATGAGTTTCACAGGTGTGTAGCCAAAGCCCTAACAGGCATGCAAGTGTCCCTCTCCACTGTGCGTGTTATTTGATATTTTGAGGGCTGACAGGATAAACCTACAGATATTTCCATGTTCTGACTGATAAGGAGAAAAGGAGGAGGAGTTGATGGCTAAATCTAACAATTCCCCTTCTGTTCTGCTGCATTAGTCTGGACTGCCAGGAGAAGTAATATAGCAACTGCTCCTTCTCTGGGAAGTAAGTCCTCTCTCACAATTTAGCTGACAACGGCCCCAGCTTTTTGATAAATCTCTTCACCATGGTCAAATTTTTGCCTTTTGATGCATCTGTGGTTCTATAAGCTCACTATATGCAGCATGGCCAATGTGAACAAAATCACATGGCTCTTTTTTTATATCTACACAAGGAGGAACACTGTATATTAATAGAGGAGATCATTTTTCCAGTATTAATATGTAGAAACTTGCAAGAAGTCCTGAACTGATTTGCAGTAAATTCAGACATGATTGTCACACTTGTTTCAGGACTGGTTATACTCATCTTGCTTATTGTTCCTCATTCTTAATACTGTTTAGCAGAAGAAACATGTGTAGCCTATGCAACACTTAACACAACACATAAGGAGGCAGTGTGATCTAGCAAATAGGGAACTGAACTACAACTCCAGAGACTCAAGTTCTATTCCTGTCTCTGCCATTGACCTTGCTGCATTACCTTGGCCGAGTCACTTCTGTCATCTGTGGTCTTGTTTCACTTCCTACCTTTTTTTTTTTCTGTTTAGATTTAAGTTCTTTGTGGCAGTAAATATCTCTCACTATGTATTTGTACAGTGTCTACAATTGAGCAGTAATCTTGGCTAAGACTGTGGGAGCTAAATAAGTAATTAATAGCAGCTTCATATCACTAAGAGATCATGTTTAAGGCAGAAGAAGTCATTTCAGTGGTTGGAGAATTCTTCTTTTTTTTTTAAATATAGATCGGTTGACTTGGGGGATAAACCCAAATGAGAAACATTCAGAAACACCAATAATAAAGAATTCTTCTGAGCCACAATTTACATTTTAAAACATTTTAAGTGTTTACCCTGGCAATGCTACAGATTTTTTCTCTGAAGTTTATAAGACTTGATCCCAAAATGGATTGACTTCTACATTATCTGACATTTCCTCATTAGCTTCTTTCCTTTCTCCTTTTCCCCCTCTCTTTGCAAAAAAGCCCTTGAGTCCAACCATGTCAGAAGTCTCTGAAATTTGACAGATCTTACATTTCCAGCTCATTTTCTAATGAGTTTGTACATCAGGACCGATTAGTGTAATAAAGAATTCATGAAGCAAATAAATGTAACATGAAGACACCTTGAAGAGGGGAAAGAAAGAGCAAGTCAAATATGTTGAGAAAAGGTCTGCCCTTTTTAACCTTCATTTAATTGTTCTGACAAAGACACTTCATCAAAGAGACTTGGCACATATTTGGATTTTGCTTGCATAAAATACTGGGCTTTGAACTTTTCCTCACTTGCATTAGCCAGCCAGAGATCCCATCATTAGCCTAATTTAAGCAACTTGTTATCAAACAAAGATTTTGCTAACCACCTATTGACCCTCTAAGCATAACTTCTAAGAACTGCAAAGTATGTCTTGCCTTATGGTGCACAATTTGCATTAGACTACACTCTCTGTAGCTGAAGTACTGGATTGCCCAGCCAATATGGTGTAAAGGCACCAACTGATTTCAGATCAGCTTGCAAACTTTGCGGAAGTGCTAATGATCACCCTGCAATGAAGGGATTCATCCTTTCTCCTAATGGTGGGCTCTTGAGAAGTGAGCATTGCTGTAATTCACGTATTGTTAAGTAGCAGTGCTAAGAAAAAGGGCCACAATGTATCTTCCATGGCTGGTATATCTCACTAGGCAAAAAACAACAGACATGTGATTCTCAACCTATTGCCTTACTTGAATGGCCCTAACAATATCACATGGGCTGCAGCTGTGTGCTGATTGGGCTACAAGCAGCCCGCTGGCTGAGAATACTGCAAAAAAGGACTAACAGGCTTACTTGTAAAACACACACCTACGCTTGCATTTTCTTACTATTCATCTACATCTCCCTCTTCCTTACTGATTAATTGTATTGAGATAGCACCCAAAGGCCCAAAGCAAGTTTGGGATCCCACCGTATCAGGCACCAAACAAATGACATCATTCTTGCCAAAAAGAGTGTACATGCTAGCTAAAATAAGCAGTAGACAGGAAGGGGGAAGAAAGAAGAGTCATGATAAGAGCAGAAGGTTACACGGGTAACTGCAGCACTATTTGATGGTTCCAGATTCACAGAGAGATGAATTTATTTACTTAAATTCACATAATCCCAAGTGTTGCCCCACCCAGCCATCACTGGTTGGCTGTTTTTGGTGTCTACATCATAGAACGGCTGGGGTTTTTTTTAGTCTAAATACACTGGACTAGAGAGATGCCTGATTTATTCATCGTTGCTAGAGCTGGTGAAAATGATCTGCTACAAATGCAACTGGTTTCTGTTTGTAAAGAGATACTCATTTTACAAATGTTTTTGTTCTTCATGATTATTTGAAGACTATTTCACATACACAAACTGTCAGTCTCTGTCTTACCCCGGAGAGTCAAAAGGAATAACAGCTCATGGCACTTGACTGGTTATCTAAGTCATAAACCATTGGTCCTGCTCTCTGACTGGATGACACACTTTTCAAACCAGAAAACTAATGAGTGCCAAGAGCAGGATGGCTTTGTGACAAAAGCACGCGACTGGGACTCAGAAACTGGGTTCAAATCCTGGGTCTGCCATAGATTCCCTGTCTGATCTTGAACAAGTAACTTAGGCTGAGATCCCCAAAGGTATTTAGGTACCTAACTTTTGCTGAAGTTAGGTGCCTATATATCTTTGAAGCTATGGACCGTAGTCTTGATGGGCCTTAATTCCGTCTCTATAGAATGGGGACAATACTACTACTTTCCTTCCATCATCCTTTATCTAGTTAGTAGACCTAGTCAAAATGTGTTCATCAAAACATTTTTTTCAATGAAAAATAGCTTTTTAACCATTTTTAAAAATATTTTCATCTCCATTCATATTTTCTGGTGAGTTTTGACAAAAAAATACCCGCACCCAGACACTGGACGTTCTTGAGGGGTGGGGTCTTACTATTTGAAAACTGAAAAGTTATAACTAAAAACGGATTCATTTACTTTTAACAACAAATAGATTGGAAGAAAAAAATCACAACACAGTTTGGGTTTCATTTTGTGGTTGAAAAGCCAAACCTTTCCAAACTTTCTATAAAAAACAAGTGGCATTTTTTGACCCGCTTTTGCTATTTCTATAGTAAGGTTCCATCAGGGAGCAAGTCTTAATGTGTGCAAATACAGTAGTTTGCCAAACAGGCCTTGATTTCAGCTGGAGTCCTGAGGGTGTT
This sequence comes from Sternotherus odoratus, assembly GCA_032164245.1. Classification (NCBI taxonomy): domain Eukaryota; kingdom Metazoa; phylum Chordata; order Testudines; family Kinosternidae; genus Sternotherus; species Sternotherus odoratus. Next base: position 3,330,230 of record JAVMKO010000018.1, read on the forward strand.
ACTGCAATACAAATAGCAACAACAATTAATAACGAGCAGTGATTGCAATAGGATTGTTTGGATGACTAATCATAGGTGAAACCTTTGGTATTCACAGCCATTCCACTGCTGGCTAGCTGAGTACTTCCCAACAATGAATAGGACCCCACAAATAGCAGCAGCAAACCCAACTCACCACTTTTATCCATGAATCCCTTTTTTGTATTATTCAGCCAGCTGTAATCATTGCCTTCCTCCTGAAATGGATGCTTGCAGCGTCCAAACCAACAACATTATCCTGTTGAGGTTCCTTAGGAAACTGTAAGAAGATTCTTTTGAATAAGTACTGTATGTAAAATAGTTCAAAAGAGTCCTTGTCTTGCAGAGACTGGGGCTGCACTGGGAAGTTACTTTTTTGTTCTTTGGAAGAAAGAAAACCCCACAAGGAAAAAAAAAGAAGAAACTGAAGAAACCTCAAAGAGTTCAAAGACTGTTTCATCAACACCTCAGCCTTCAAGACTAAGGGCCCTATTGTAATCTTCTGGTGATTGCTCGGCTGGTCTCATGAACTGACTGTGCTCAGGGCATCTGGTGTACATTTAGGGCAAAATTCTTCTCCCCATTCCACACTGAAGCTCTGCTATCTGTGGCAAGGATCTCGATTGCATATTCTGTACTCCCTCTGTGCATTGCTGTCAATGAGTGTTCTGTGCACTGAACAAGTGCAGACTATGCCACAGGAATTCACAGGGTGGGTATTGCAGAGAAGAAATTTGGCCTCGGTCTGATCTTCCAATTGTTTTATTGGGGAAAATGGGTGGTTGTGGATCTCGCTTGTGCCCACATGCTCATCTCATCTCTCTCCCTCTTCATGCTTTCAAGGTACTAGGACAGTGGGACATGCCTATTTTCCCCTAAATCTGATTGTAGTTGAAGTGACTCAGCCCCATTTTTAAAAGGTATTTCAATTAAAATCTTAAGCCGACACATGCACACACAAAAAAGGTAGAAGCTCATTGTAAAATGCAAGATTAAAAACTTGCACCTCTTCCTGACTCCCTAGTAATCCTGTCCTGCCTCTTTGAACCCTTATTTCTGCCTGTGCGCCTTCCTTCTGCCTCCTACCGTGTTCTCCGCTCTTTGGCTTCCTTGTTCTGCATCATTTCAAGACTTTTCTGCCCAACTTCTGCATACCTCTCTTTGTGGTACACTCACTGGCCCTCTTCTCCTTACCTGCATCTGCCATTAACATAATCCAAGAGAAGCTACATCCCCCATGGACATTTTTCTTTACAAGTGTTCTCTGGCTTCAATTCTTCTCTTTGACAAGCTCGCTCTTGTCTATATCTAATAACGATCACAATTTTATAGTGGAGAGTGAAGGCTGCAGGATAATATGCTTAGGTCTTTTTTTGGCAGTTTCAAGATGTATTTTTTTTTCTTGCAGGACTTGCTTTTGGAGCACAATTAAAGAAAGGAAATCTAGACTGTAAGGATCTAAGGAAAAGAAGACAATGTAAGAGAGAGAAAAATAACAGAACCCCTTTTGGATTCAGTATAAATTCTCAGAAGAGCCAGTTATATTGCAGCCAACTCCCTGAGTAAAAGAAATTAACAACAAAGATAGAGATGACGGTAACGAACAAGGTAAAGTTTTCCAAACATCCACACAGTATCCACACACACAAAAAATCAATGCAAGCAGAAAACGCATTCAGAACTGCTGCTTCCTTACTCAAGCTAGCATTCCTGACAAGTTGAGAGAAGAGAAAATGCTTCTTTGCAAAACACAAAGAACATTTGTAATTTCATTTTAATTTTTATATATAAAATGCAGAGTTGGTAAATTTGTAGTCTATTAAATTAAATAAATACTTAATCTGTTTTCTTGCATGGTGGTCTCTTTATATCATCTGTGAAAAACCCAATGAGTAAATTCATTCAAGGTGTAATTCCATAGACTCTAGTGGGATGGAGTTGTCCCTTCACCTTTGATCTAGACCATTTTTTAAGTATACACACTGAATAATATAGAAAGAATTCATTTGTTTCCCTCCAGAATACTTACATCTACAAAGGCCTGGACACCCCATAATAATCTCTGAGCAGGTACAGGTACCCTCTGGGCTACAGATCCTTGCAGGGTTGGAAAGTGGGAGCTGGTCAAAATTAATTTTTGTGTATAAAAAAATGTGTTGAAAAAGTGGCCTTTCAAAATCTGAAATTTTCATAAAGAAAAAATGTTGCATTTTCAAGTTTTCCCTCTGTTTGTTGTTCAATTATCTCAAATAAATTATTGTTTGGACATTTTTATTTCCCTTCTTTTTAGTAGCAAAAAGGAAAGGGGAAGGGACTGGATACAAGAAAAATGGGAAGTTTTTAAAAGTATGGTTCTGAAACTGAAAATTCTCCATAGAAATATTCATGAAAAATGTTAAAGTTATTTTCAAAGCCTGCAAAACAAATATTACTTCAAAATTTTAGATGAATTTTCACAGTCTTCCCTCTACCCCACGTTCTTCCTGCTGTAGTGCATACTCGTGAGGATATCCTTGTTTTCTGTACACAAGTACTTTCCCCTTCCTCTCCCCCCTTATGCCCTGTGCTACGAATACAACCGCTTCACTCTGTCAGCCAGTGCAGACCTTCTCCTGGCTTCTGCGATGCTAACCAAGGTAAACTTCCAGGTAATTCCACCGCCTCACCACTTCTCTTAATAAACTTCTTGAAATGAACTAACCACATAAAGCAGCTTTACCACAGCACAGAAACACTCATCACACTGGGAGTGGCTGGTTCAAGATGCCTTTTTCCCATGAAAGGATTTTTCTCTCTCATTCTTTGTGAGCATTTGGTTGTTCCCCAGTTTTCAACCTCGTGTCCAGTAGGAGATGGCAATGGTTCAGAAATGATCTGAATGTTGTTTTGCACAAGGCTGCATTTAAACCTAATTGAAGAAGAAGCTTCTCAAGGCCAGGATTGACCCTACATATGTGATAACTAACCAATATTGTGTATTGCAAACTGTGTGACCCTCTTTTATATTGACAGGTGATTACAAAATTTTGCATGTAAATAAGACCTTTTGGCCATATATCTATTAAGATTCTTGTAGGTATTTTGTAGAGGGGTAGTGATGAGATCGGGGTTGACATACTGATAGCAATGTGAGGATAGCGGATACTGATAGCTCAGCTTTAGTCTGAGCAGGTCTTATTTTAGCTCCACTTTCAGACAGTGCTGAAGGGCTATAGAGGTTATTGCAAAGCTGGTCATTTAAAGAAAACATTTACCCCAAAAAATTCTTAATACAAAAGTGACATGTTCCTTAGGCATAAAAAATGCCCAAAGTCATTCAAATAGTGACACTGGAGGGGAGCTAATTGAACAAGCGATCATGGCACACAGTTATCAGATAATTATCGTTTGAGTTTTATGTGAAATGTCCTGGGTCCAGAGACGAAAGCCGGAGAGTGGGAATGAGAACTCCTGGGTTCTCTATCCAAATCAGCCACTATTTAGCAATGGGTCACTGGAGAAACGACTTAAATTAGGCACATGCTAAATGCTCATCGGGTTTGAGCAGCTCAGATCCAAGTTCTGTGCCTCAGCCCATGTTTCATAAGGGCATAAGCAGACATTTACAGATATTGAGAATTTGACTTCTCTCTCATTGAGTGGTGGCGAAAGGCACCAGACTGAGCCTTGAGGGCTCAAATCCTCAGTTAATCCACAGGACAGGTATAGCGCAGTGGCATCAATATGTCTCAGCCTGGTGTAGGTGGGATCATAGGTGTTGGAACTACAGAACCCTAGGCTTGAAGTGGATTCCATTATAAACAGGGTTTATGGTTTTGGTCTATGGCTCACAGCACCCCCACTATAAAAATTGTCCCAGCACCCCTGGGTAGGATCACTTCTATGAGTAAGATGGTCAAGTCCATATGGGCAGATTTACACTACCCACTGGATCGGTAGGTAGTGATTGATCTACCAGACTGGGGATCGATTTATTGCGCCTAGTCTAGATGCGATAAATCGATCTGAGTGCTCTTTTCGTTGACTCCAGAACTCCCCCAACCCGAGGCGGAAGCAGAATTGACTGGGGAGCAGCAGCAGTCAGCTTGCCACTGTGAGGACGCCAAGGTAAGTCGACCTAAGATACGTCAACTTCAGCTACGCTATTCACGTAGCTGAAGTTGCGTATTGTACGTCGACCTCCTCCCCAACCCCCCCAATGTAGACCTGGCCTATGACTCAATCAGTCATTGGCCTCTGTGCGGAAACTGTCTGCAAGGTGACTATTTCTGTAGTATCCTTGTCCATGAGGAAACTGACTAGGACCAGGGGCAGTTCGATATATAAAACTGTTTATTTCCGGCCTTTTAACCGCATGGCTTTGTACAAATGCATGCATCATGGTTTTTCATGCTGCAAAGAAACAACTGGTTTTTTATTTTTTACCCCCTCTAAAATCAAGCTAATGTCTCAATCATTGGCCAAGAATAGTAAAGCAAGATGTATTTTAATCCTCTTTCTGAATGTTTTAAGGCAATTGAATTTGGAGATACTACAGTAGGAGCCTGTCCTTTCGGCTCAGCTGGAAGGGGAAAGAAATGAACCGGCTTTAAAATGAAACAGGTTTTTCTTCTGATTGACCGAAAAGCTACAGGATGTTGATCGTGAACCAATTAAAACATATCTTAATATGATAAATACAAACCAAATGTACATTATCAGACTGTTCAGCCTTGTGTTTCCCTGTTCTGTTTGGTATCTCCTTATTGCTATCGTATGTGTTTTGAAAGGGGGGCTAATCAAATTATTTTAGGAAACAATAAATAAAGAAGCCAGCCAAGGTAACAAAAGAGGACTGCATTTACCCAGTCATAAAATGAACCATGCCTTCATAAGGTATGTAAAAGAGAAGCTAAGAAATATATAGGCAATGGCAGAAAAGCAATTCCCTCTGTATATTTAAGACAATGTGGCTTCTACTGAATATTTGAGCAGTAAGGAGTCTGCTTTAGTACTTGCTGCACAAATAAATCTTCAGTGAAAACAGTCCAGTCTCAGTCTATGAGCAGCGGTCACATTGCAGACTAATCTTTCACTCTTTCATTTTAACTCAAAGGGGCTTCACCAGAGATATGTGAGGTATGGGAACTGGCCCAAATGAGATCTGGCGCCCCCAACTCCAAATTACAGTTCCTGGACTCAGCTCCTCATCTTGAACCCAGAGGAGCTCCCGTATCTCCTCCTCCCTCTGCCCTCCCCCCTATCCGCCCCGCCGCACTCTGCTTGCCAGCTCAGACTTCCTCTGCAGCATTATAAGAGATCATCCTTTTTCTCCTTCCCACTTGGGTGACTAGTTAGGGTGAGAGATGGGGAAGGCACCTGTGTCCCCTCATTTCCAGCCACTTATCGTATTATCAATCACCTGAACTACCCTCGCTTCAGCCTCTCTTCCATATGCATAAGCTGATCTCCCAGTGGCCAGCTGTATTATCCAAGAAACCTTAATTCACCAAACAGAATCACATGAAACGACTGATGTGCACACCACTAGTGAACATGTGCAAACTCTGACACTTGCACACACATTTGCAAATGAGCTCCTGAATGAAACTGCCATTTCTGCCTGGTAACAGAGCATTTTGAAGCTGGGGAGAAGGCGGAGTGGACACACACACATCTGTCTGGGTAAAATTGCTCCAGCTGTGGAAATTCACCATTGTCAGAGTAAAATAAAAATGAATTGTAGTAGACTCTTTTACAAACCCCAGGAAAACAGGATTTTCACTTCCTTTTTCCTCCATAGCTTTGCACTTAAAACCTTCTCCTACGTTTTAACAGAAAAGGGGGGGGGGGACTTTTTGCCTGCTCTGCTCAGAACAATATGCACAGCGCCAGCCCCAGAATGGTGAAATCTTACTAGGAAATCATGGAATGCTTGAATAATTATTTCATGATTTGAGGCTTCAGGTAAGTAGCTGCATATATTGTCCACCGCTCAGTGGAAGGAAGTATTGAAAATCTCCTCTGCTAGTCCCTGTTTCATGGTTTATAACGTGATACTTATAAATACTTTGGTAGCAGCTTAAGATGTAGCGAAATGAAAACATTAAAAAAAAATAGCACAAAGCCTGCAAGTGTCCAAATGAGGGACCAGAAACTCTGCTCTAAGCTCCAGGAGGGGGTTTATGAGTTGAAGTGCCATGTGCCATACAATACAAGATAAACATCTGTTGTTATTTCAGCAAACCTAAATCAGATGTTAAGCTTTTTCTTCAGGAGGATAGTGGCACAAAGAAAGACCCTTTTTTATCAGGGTGGCTGCATCCAGTGCTTGGAAGGCCAGGAGAGGATTCTAGAGGTGATTTAAACAAATACTATTAAAGCAAAATAGTGGCACAGAAGTGACCTGTTTTGACCCTACGTACATCACAGGCCTCTAATGTAAATTCTCTGCCAAGGGCTTATTAATATGCAAGTTAATATAGCAAGGGCTGGGGATGAGTTACTATCCTACGCACTTGAGGTCTGATCCAAAGCTAAGTGTGGTCAATGGAAAGACTCCCATTAAGTGCTTAACTTGTGTCTGAGCTGAGCCCCGGCACCTCCGGGCCCGGCCGTTCAGTTATGAAAGTAGCTTGGAAGTTCATAGCCCTGACACTTCTTTCATTACAAATTAAACACTGCTCTCATTGGTTTCAATGGGCTTTGGATCAAGCCCTTGAGGAACTAGAAAGGAGACCCTCCTACATTAGCAAATCACTGTCCAGTTCGGCTGCCCTGAATACAAGAAGATAATTCATAGTGTTTGACCTGGTACAGCATTGTGTCATGAGGGGACAGTGTCATCACTGCTCGAATGTGCAGTTGCTCGAATGTGGGACTAACGTAAATCTCAGTAGGGTTCTCTTGACAAGAAGGACTCAGCTCCATGACAGTGTAATGGAATTGATGTCCACGGACACCTTTATAATACCCATATTTATAACAAATATGAAATGAATCCTGAAGTTTGGATGAATAGCTCAAGCTGGAGAATTGCTATTGCAAAGGGATTGGCGGGGCCTTACTTTCCCTCCTCCTTATAAGAGGCAGACATAGGATTTTTGGCCCCATGGCTAATTTATGGATGTCAGTGAGCATGCTGCTGCAAGGCCAGCCAGTGTGCAGACTCAGAGTAGTCTGCTGCTACAAAGGGATCCAGGCTTTAGTGCCAAGCGACTATGCCAGGCATGCTGGATGCATTAGGGACGCAGCGCACTCAGCCCTAGAGAAATGGAACACCTCTGTTGCTCTTTAGTGACACCATCTTCAGAAGCAGACACTTCCTTCTTCAACTGCACGGAGAGCTAGAGCCTCTTTGGCTCTTTAAGGAAATAAGGGGGACCCAAAACTGGGGATGTTGTATTGGCTCCAGAAGGGGATTGGAGGGGACCCACACTGTCATGCAGAAGATTAAGGGGGGGGGGAGATATTCCAATGCAGCTTTGCCATCATTAGCATGCCTTGATTAGAACAGTTCAAACAGTTCAATTTAATTTGCAGCATTCCACATTTAAAATGTAAAGAATCAGTCTTAATTGTAACTCTGACAGCTTGTCTACTTTTCTCATTACACGCTGTAAGCAGTAAGGTACAGCTACGTTAATGTTCCAAGCTGTTTCTGTTTTCGACATATTAAAAGGGATCTTATATTCAAAGCGCCAAACGGCATATGGAGTTCAGATCTCCAAGCCTTAGGGTAAAACTTCTTGGGGTTATGCTGGACCACTGGAGATGCTGTAAAAAGGAAATTTTGCAAGGTCTGGTTCCAGGACCTGTGCTTGCTTGTGTTTCTCTACACAGTGGTTACCAGCAGCACAAATGAACCATAGACCAAGTGCAGAACTCTGGGTAAGGTAATAGTAATCTGCTTTTGTGTCCCATTCCAGATGTATTTCTGCTCAGTTTTTAATTAGGACATTTTGTGGCACAGACTGATTTAACAATGCACTTTTAATGACCTAATATATATGCCCTTTGTTTCATTTTTATTTACCTTACCAGCATACTAAAATATAACTAGCATACTTTAGTTTTTTACATTATATTTTAATTAGTATTTTTATATATAAAGGACAAAGACACTACTCAGTACAAACACCCCTCTACTGTGCTGCATTTCCCATGGCATATGCATTAACACCAATGGCACCCAGTCACATTTTATGATTGTTTTTGCATTCTTAAGGTCGAAGGCCCTGATCCTGCAATGAGACACTTATAGATCGACTTCAGCACCCATGCAGAGAGCCATGGATTTAATAATACATCTGATTGCAGGATGGTTGTTTTTTTTAAAAGGAGCCTCGTGTTTTGTGGACTTAATTGTGTGTGGAAATGCTAGCATTTATTCATGTGCTTCATCTGAAAGCATATTCAGACAGGCTGATGTCCCAGTGGTAGCATTTGCACACATGGCTAATTGCATCTGCAAAACTGAAAGCCATTTTAAAAAAATACCATGCCCAGAACATCTCCCAAACATTTTTAGTATACTGTAAGCACCACTTAGAAAGAACATACTTTGCCATTTTTTAAAATATAGCCTTCTATTCAAGAAGATATAGAAAGAACCAGCAAGAACTTTTACCTGAGCCTTTGTCTGGGGTTCCAAATAGCTCAGTTAACAATTTTTGCACATTTCTACACACCCTGGCACTTCCCAGGGTCAGAAGCAGAAAGCCCCACATGCAATGGAGTAGACATTCTGGCAGTAATTCTGATCCACTCGGCAACCACCTCATGTCTGTTTCTCAGGAGATTTCCAGATTGATTTCCAGATCAGGGGAGGGAAAGTATTCACTAGGGAAGTTTTAGACTATTTTTTTAAATATTTGTCCAGACTGAACCTCTGGAAGTTCACTCAGATCCGACCTGGAAGTGTGCTATAAAGCAGCTTTGTCCACTCTATCCTCCCTACCTTTTCTTTGCTGCTTGAATCAATGGTATGAGCACATTAACCCTAAATCCCCACTGTTACCGCTGACAGGATAATTTTTAACTGCACCAGCAAAGCACAGAGCAAGCAATGGAAACAATATCTGAGTCTCAAAAGAAAGGTTTGGTTCATCGTTCCTTTGAGTCTGGGATTAGGGTTCAGGGTAGGGGGCCTAGTAGAAGGGGTTTTATTTTGTTTTGTATCTGAACTGGTTTGGCACCCCCAATTTTAATCCTGTGCAAGATTTATGGAGCATTCCTTTCCTCCTCCTCAAAAGCAAGTGCAAATACAATTTGGCAAAGAGAAACTACCCACAAGGAAAGAGTTCCTTAGTGCAGTGGCACTAGAACTTGAACTAACCATAACAGAGCACGGCTGAATAATACTGTGAAGAATATATAAAATATGTTACAGTGTTGCAAGTTTAAACATCATAAATCTTCAGTGTGCTATTTACTGGGTTTTGAAGGTGATAGAAACAACATTATGAAATGAGAAAAGAAAAGAAAATGTAGCATGAAGGCCAGAGTGCATTGAAATCACCAGGGATTTGGCTAAAATGCAACTTTAAAAGAAATGTTAGTCTAGTCTTTGCACAACCATAACTAGGCGAATCTGCTCCCATGCTGTAAACAGAGATGCACTTCATTTCACAGCAAACTGCTTTGTCAATAATCTGTAAAATGGTTTTAAAGAAACAAACCAAGATTGATAAAAATAAAAAAACAATGTTGCTTTTCCCACTAATTCTGGCCTAAAAATAGCATAAAAAATAAAGCAGTACTCAGGCTATTATAAATGCAATTTTTATTAGAGCAGGCTTGTTGATTTTGTTCTAGTTGAGGATTTAAAAGCCTTTCTGTTACAAACTCCCATTTTGGGGAGAGCCGTTTACACCGAAAAAAGGGTTCATTTTAAATAATCCAGCTACAAAATTTTCCCCTGGATTTGCCAAAATTTCAATTCAAATCCAACATTCAAGATTTAAAATCCAGAAACACGTTCCCACATTCAAGTTAGTGCTTTGCAAATACATAAAGGAAGATTGTAAAATATCACCTTTAGCTTATCTCCATAATTAGAGATGCCTTGTTGTTCTCAGACTGCACTGCATTTCAGCAAAGAGAAGATTTAAATTGTCAGTATATGAAAATACTGAATGAACAATTGCAGCACACACGGAACATATTTTGCAAGCTATTAGTCCAAAGGAAGGACTAATCATTTCTGAAAAAACTTACCATTATGAATTTTAAAAACTGATAATTGTGCAGGTTTTTTTAATTAATTTAATAGTTAATCAGAATATTAGCTGCATATGCTAACTGATAATTCCTAAAAACCTTCAAATTCTATTCTCAAAAATTCTTATTTTTAATCACTCCCAAACTGAATATTATTTACCAGACCAGGGAATAATAATAATTATATTTATTACAGTAGCACCTGGGGGCTCTAGTAATGGATCAGGGCCCCATTATGCTAGACACATAACAAAGATTGTCCCAACGGCCTTAGTTATTCACGCATTCACTAGGTCGTCAAGTTTGAAATATTGTACATGCAGAAAGGAAATTCAGAGCTATAGTTGAAAGTACAGGTCACTTCTCACAGAGCCTTATTTCAGCTATCGTTTATTCTAAACTGGATTTTCAGCTGGAATGGTGAAGTTTTCTTGCTTCTGTGGCTTCAAGTCAGCTCATTAAGATTACTTACCATCATTTTTATAGTTGAATTATACCATGTTTATACTGCAGAATTCCATTACTTAATTGCTTCACTACTGGAAATTTCAGTGGGATTCTCATTTTTCGCATAAATCTTGTGCATAAATGTTTCTGTATTTTTACCTAATTAAGTGCATATTTCATCAAAACAGTCAACACAGACAAATTAAACTGAGAATAAATTTGTTTAATCAAATGGGAAACTTGTGCCACATGTGAATGGGCAAACTTCAAAAGCTTTGGCATTTGCTTCAGATAAGTGCCCAAAGGCTGGGGACTTCTCCAAACTACCCAACCATTTTTGGTCTGCAAAGATTGGCCAAACCTCAAACTGCAAACCTCAGAGCAGGTGGTCTCTCCATACAGCATCCCCAAGAGTTTGAAAATCATGAGTCATGACCCCTGAAAGTCATGAAGTTGGCTTAAAATAATTGGGCTTCTTTTTATTTGCCTTCTTCCTTCAGAGTCTTTGGAGTGCAGTCAGTTCATGTTTCAACGTTTTCTCTGCAGCCATGAGGTCCAGAAACTTCCTTACAAAAACAACCCTGAGATCATCATGTAAATCAGATAACTCCAGGAGCAGGGCTCTAAGAAAAACACTAAATCTTACTACAAGAGTTGACAACACAGTAGTACTTCTCTCATTTGGGGTAGAAATACAACAGAATTAAAATTTATCATAGCTTAAAAAGGAAGGAGTGATTAGAAATGAAAAATAATGGCAGCAAATGTTTGAGTTTTGGGTCAAAGTTCAAAAAGTGGGAACATATTTTTCAAGTTTAAATCCCTCCATCCATAGAGAAGTTCTTCACAACTGTGTGACTTGTCCTGAAAGCCAATAGGAGGTTCTGCATGCACAATAAATATATGGCTAATAGATCATATGGTAAAGTTCCTGCATCCAGGAGGAAGAATTTAAGCAAGAATAAAGTTGTAAATGTGAAGGGATATCTAAGTATTTACATTTCTCCCCCCTCCCCCCCCCACACACACACACAATTTCATATATTGACAGTATTCTTCTTCCCTTCATTTCCAAAATTATTATGGAGTGTTAATGTGCAAAGTTAAATATCTGCCACCTTCCATGCCAGTGGTGGGTAAAATTATTCCTAGATGTTTAATATTTGAAAAGCAGTTTTGAATGAAATGTTCTAATATAGAAGACCTTGACAATAGTTATATTTGTTCCCAGCAAAGCTAGTATAGAGTGGGGGGAAATCTCATTTTCTTTCTTCCTCTGCATTTATTATACTTTTGTGTTAATTCTAACTCTTCCTATATCTTTATAAGGCAAAATCTGCAAGATTCTGGCAGATCAGGGATACAAGAGTCAATAGAAGTTTGAGTTTATCCTGTCACTATCAGATAAATTCCACAGTTAATTTCCCTTCTCCTGGAAGGCCAGTGCCTCTTAAAGCTGGCATCAGGAGCTATTTCAGGTTTCCCCTACAGCCAAGCCCATTAAATGCGTAGCATGAACCAGTTTAGTGTTCAGAGAGCCCTCGTCTAAGGTATTCCAGCCCTCTTGAAGGATTCATTCAATGTGGCCTTCAAAATGAAAATGCTTCCACTAGAATAGTAAGTGTTGATCAGAGATTTTTGAATTACCATACCCAAGTACCATCATCCCTGATGGAACTGCCCTGTCATCAGTGGAGTTACACCAAGGATAAATACGGCCCTAGTAAATATAGAGCTATCAATAGGTTTACAGAAAAGATCCTGTTTTGAGCAACCTTTTACTCAATCAACAGAACAACTTAGCAGTTACCACCTATTCTGGCAGAGAAGCAGCAGCTAAACAATACGAGTATCTAGATTTTAACGTTTGTGTCAGCCTTATTCGATGGAATTGGTCTCTTTGCTTCACCCATCACTTTCTGAAATGCAGCCAGATTTTAGCTTCCTAAATAGAATCCGGCTGGGCACGGGCATTAAACTAGCTTCCCTGGAACCCCAGATGAATCTGGTGATTTATAGAAACCAGTTGCTCGCACTTTAAACATGGGCTAAGTAATAATCAATAACCAATCAATATATTTAATATGACATTATGGGCTCTTGTGACTTTTCTACCACCATGATGTTTATAGAACTATAAATAACTTCCTACTGAAGCAGAAAAGGATGACTTCCCTACCTAAATGCAAGCCCAGTTTTGGCATGTAAGTTTTTGGAGGACTACAGATGACTTTGGTTACTTACAATCACAGGTGCAAGTAAACTGGTATGCCCCCGTACTGGGGACCGACTTCCTCAGGTGGCAATTTAAAGGGCCTGGGACTTGCATCTTGTGACAGAAATGGGCCAGAGGTGCTAATGAACCCTATTTGAGAACATAGGCTGAGCACCATGTTTTTCAGATGCCATGGCCAGATACTGTGTATTAGCTGAAGAAATCTGTTTCTCCAAAGGAACAATGGATTAGCGGAGATTTGATCCTACAATTGTATCGCTGGTTTTCATATTGAATACAAGAGTATCGCTCTTAGTATGGTACCCAGCTGATAGTGGTCTGGTGGCAAAAGACTGAGATTTTTTATGTTTGAGGGGCCACATATTTCCCTGCGATTTTTATAATCTCACCTACAAGTTCAGGGTTCCAAAGAGCAAAAATAAAAGTAAGTCTGGCCCACAAAGATGAAATGTATGACTTGACAGAAATCTGAAACACGTGCGTATGCAAATACACACACACACACACACAATTCCTTCGGATTTTTCCCCCTTTCTACATACAAGCAGAAAAATTCCTCCCATTGGAGTGCACGGGCCAGTGGCAATATTAACTTTGAGATCCCTGCTTATCTTTACCATGTGTTTCAGCATATAAACTTTGTTCTGACAACTGATATTACTGGTTTTTTTTTAAAAAAAAAAAGACTAGTTATGAAAAGATCATTTCTGTAGGCCAGAAAAATGGATTCACTTTGATCTGAGTGACCTAGCAAAAGCATTTCAAAATCAGGTCTGATTTTAGATAGATCTTAATTTATGCATAAGGCTGCAACTACCGTTGACAATGCACACATTCCTAAATCTTTCAGGCCTGACTTTTAGAAGTGCTTAGCACTGACAATTCCCACTGACCTTGGTTGCAAATGAATGCTTGGCACTTCCAAAGATCAACCCTTATACTGTTTTAAAGTGACACATTCTTGCACTGAACTTAATTTTTCCCAAGTGCCACGATACTAGAGAAGTAGAATTTAAAAACCAGAAGGGTGGAGAAAGGCCGCCAGCATATATTTTGATTAAACAAAGACTGTGAGATTTGGCCCAGAAAGCAGAGATGATAAAATAATGCACTATTGTACCAACATCTTTCAAACAGTAGGAAATGAAACATTAGCATGTAGTACCGTACTACATAAATGCCAATATGCCAGCTCTCATATTATATCCCCACTAATAAGAGTTGACTGTGCTAGTCCTGTATTAGGACTTCTTTTTCTTGCACTAGCCTTGTTTGGAGATCAGGAATATTATATATTTTCTCCGACAGTTTCTAAGTCTGCTTTAAATCTATTTAACTCGTAGGATTTCTGGGCCTTAAGAATAAAAATGAACAGGCTATCTCCTATGCACACATGGAAAATGTCCCATTGCTTAATATTTTTCTAGAGTACACAGAGCTATCGATCTCTACAGTATATTTAAAGACAGCCTATCTAGGACATATAGGAGTTCCCTTTAAATAGGTGCCAATTTTCCATAGATCTGGGTATGTCAGTATTTGAAGTATTCCCTAACTTCCCTTACTTACCAAAGGGAACACTCCAGCTACTGAGAGAATCTTATCTATTTCTATAGGGGAAAGCTGGCACATTTTAAAGGGGACCACTGTATGCAACAAAAATTGTATTCCCAATGGAGAATGTCACTTACTATGCATTTGTATACTGCCCAACACAACGGGGCCTTAATCCTGCTCGGGTCTCTCGTCAATACTGTAATACAAATAATAAATAAAACACTCAGATTACTAACAATCCACAATTTATTTATGGTCGTACTGGCACGGAGATGCCTTTATATACATCTTATTTCACATTTAAATCCCATTCCCTCCTCACACAAAAGCCTCCACATCATTGCTTTTTGCGCAGACAAAAATGTCTGAAACTCCCAGCCAAAAATGGCTTTTATAGCAACCCTAGAAATATTATTCCATTTTCTGCTGAATACAAGTCTCGAGGATTCTTTGTCAGAGCAAAGTGGGGCTGGATTCCTTTATCCTCCTGCTCGTTTCCCTCACAATGCAATACTCTGTTTGGTGGGCCAAGGAAGGGGCATTTCCCAGGAGATCCCAACAGAAATCAGTCCTCTGGTAATGGACTCCTAAAACTAACTATAACCATCAGCCTCCTCCCCATGTCTCTTTGAACGAGGCTAGTCTGTTGGGATTGGAAAGCAATTTAAAACCCCAGGTAAAGGGAGAGCTTAGCTACAGAGCAAAGAATGATCCCTTATCAAAGCTGCCAATAGAGAAGACCCAGGTGGTACGGCAGAGATGGATCCTGACCACCTCGCCTACCTCATAATTAGCAGATGAGATTCAATAATAAACAGTGGCTTTTAGCCGCTCAACCTAACCTTCTGAGGGTGAAGATTAACACCTCTGTGGGGGAGGGGGAGGAGTCAGAACTTTGAGTTTTGCAGGTCTGGAATGTCCATCGTCAACGAGAGAGTCTCAGTTTAGGTGCATTATCCGCACCTAACGTTTCAGAACTGGGAGCAGGTTAAAGGATCCAGTTTTAGACCTTTCACACATAAAGACTCTCCAGACTGTGTAGCCATAAAAATATTTAGAGTGCTTGGAGTTTTCCGGCTGTCATTAAACAGAGGTGCATAACTCCCAGTGGGGGGTTATTTGCAGTTAAAGGGGGTACAGCAGGCCTCTACTATAGAAAAATATTTTAAAGCATCCCTTGTAATCTGCGTTACTCAGCCAGACCTTCAACTGGCTAATCCCAGAGTTGGGCCAAATTACACCAGCTGAGATCTGGCCCACTATGTGTAATTACTCTTGTGTGCCTGAACTGGACACCTATTTTTCCCACATTGTTCCTATTTTCTCTCAATGGGAAAAGCAAGCAATGTAAGACATGAGCAAAGTGTTTGCAAATAAATCATAATATCAGGGAAGTTATCAAGGAGACAGTTGTGTCGAGCAGTTACAGTGTTAAAACAATGGTGTGCAAAGAAGACATTTTAAAGCATTATCTTTGGACAGGAAATATCCCAGATTTTAAGAGGTATAATTTTGAGATCTTCCCATTCTTATAAGAGGGACAAAATGTAATCATTCTTTATAACTCTTGACACTAAATAGTGATAAATAATTAAATATGTTTAACTGTTTCATTAACAGAAGATGGATCGGGAGACCGAGCAGGATAGATAGAATATAGATCAAAAAGATGGAGACTGGCTGCAAATTCCCCTGATGTTTTATGACACCATTTGTATTCTGTCACTCACTAGCTTTATGTATAGTCCAAGCTGTGAACTGAATACCCCATTCAGAAAGGCACTCACTCTGCATGTTATTGCAATTTAATATTTTCACACACAGACACATCATTATCTTGGAACCTGACACTGCAAGGATCATTCTGTAATTTTTCAAGAAAGCCTAATTTTTTTTCAAAATGTGAACACTGAGGCACAAGACTGATCTAAATGGCCGCACTTTCTTTGCCCTTGTTTAGTCTTTTATACATATACACACACACACATGTGCACACACGTGCGTGCACACAAGTGTGAGAGTGTTCGTTCATGGATTCTTCTTACTTCAAACTTGTACAGATTTAAATTTCACTAACGGGACTGAATGAAAGAAAAGGGGGATTGAGAACCTAGCCTCATTCACATGGCAAAACACCCACATACATCTCTATAAACTGATACTGTCTGAGAGATCCTAAGAGGTAGATATAACCCCAAAAGCTGAAAGAACCTGAAAGCTCTTCATTTGTCTGCAGTTAATGAAATGTGTTGAATAGAATAAGCAGGTTTTGTTCAATTTGTCTATGCTGGGAATCTGAAATTGTGACAAAACATATTACTCCATTGTGTTTGTTTTGAGGAGATTTGGACACATTAATAGCTCTTTTAAAATTACAGATACAATCATGTTTATTTATGAATATTTTACAAGCTATGTCACTTTACAAAGGGACTTTAGAAGAGGACACAAAGACAAGATCTTCCATGGAAACAGATATATTCCATACCAAACCCATGCTAGGTAGCATTTAACTAGCATTACATACAGAGGAACCTGCTTACAGTGGACTCAGACATAAGGGAAATTCTTTACCGTGAAATAGAATTGAAATCCCAAACTGGTCAGTGCCTTGAGGGCCTTCTCCAAAATCCAGTGAGGTCAATGGAAAGACTCCTAGTCAACAAAGCTCAGATCAAATGGAGTGTGCAGGTTACAGTACTGGTTATAAATGAAGGTCCACTGTATAAAGTAGTCCTCTAGGTGATGTGAACTCAGCAAAGCCCAGAAATGCACAGTTAAGACTGATACTGAGTGACTAGTGTCACATGGATGAGCAACAGGATAAGGCCTGAAATTACAAGGGAGTCGGGGACAGGATCAACAAACTGCAGGAGGCTAAAGCTGAGCTTCCATTGCTGAACTTGGTTTCCTGGCTTTAGGGTTAGACTTTAGATTTACTTTGCCTTAAATTGTGTTTTAGATATTTTTGTTAGGAAAAATACTCACCCCAGACATAGCCACAGCCTCTAAAGAGAAGCTGAGATGGAGGGTTCCCTCCTGCTGGAAGCCTGCCTTCGGATGTCAACGAGAATTGTGTTCCATTCCCATGTTTGACTAACTCTTGCTGACTTTGGGCAAGTTATTGATCTGTACCTCAGTTTCCCCATCTGTAAACTGGGTATAATGCTATTTCCCTATGTCACCGAGGTCTTGAGAAGTCAAATTCATTAATGTTCTGAGGCACCCAAACAGTACGGTGACAGACTCCATAGACAAGCCACTTAAAAAAAATAAGTCACTGGGAACTTATTTCAATTATTTCTGAAGCAATAATTTCATGGACCTGATAAACTCCAATGCCTCTAAAGAGGCAGTTAAAGACATTGGGTAAATATAGATTTATAAATATTTAAAAAAAACCATGCATGCTCTTTTTCTTGAACCACTGGAATAGAAAGAGCCATTATGCAAATCAGTATTTATGTATCATATTGGCTGCTAGATCATGTGACTGCAGATTTGCTTATGAAAATATGCCATGAGAAAGTTTCTGAACATGAGCTGGGGATATTTGTACCAAACCATTCGACACTTCAAATACAAAGATCTAGCTCAGCATTAGGGGCTAAAGAGCTCCAAAAATTTCCACACACACACACACACACACTCTTACCAGGGAAAAAAGAAACATACACAGTGAAGTGGAAATAATCCCCTTGTCCCACACCTTTTACTTTTGTAGGTTGAAGGGTACCGTATATAGCCTTAATTTTGCATAGACATTGTGATATGGATGAGTGAAGGCACAGAATCCAGAATTAAATTTTCTGAGTATATAATCTTACAAGTTTCATTTCAGAGGAATTTTTTTTACAATGATCTAAAACCCCTGGAAGTCATTGAAACAATTTTAAAGGGTGGAAATGCATGTATCAAAGATTCTGCTTAGTGATAATTCATCTTAAACATCACATGTTTTGCAATTGCGGAGAAAGTAGCAGCATTCCCTCCGTTTTGCGATTAAGGACTCAGATGTAAAGAGGCCACGGGTTTCCTAACAGCTCATATTCAGCTGCTAGTCCTAACAAACCTGTGTGTTAAAATCTCCTCATCTCATTAATAAACTAAACTATCATGTCAAAAAGTAGACTGTGGGCCAAATTCTGCTCTGAATTCTGCAGGTTTAAATCTGAATCAAATCCATTTAAATTATTCCTCAAGGAAGAAAAACAGCAAGGGTTTAAGAACTCCCACAAAAAACAAAGATCTGGTTTTCATTCACTGTATATGGGATATCTGAGCAGAATTGTTTCTGAGTGGAAGGCTTTTCAAAGTTTTCCATGAGGCATTAACTGCTGTTTAAATATAGTTGTTATGGCACATGGGGCTTTAAATTTGATTTTATTTCTATTTGATAATTCTAAAATAAATATGTACAAATATGAATATTTGCTGGTTGTGCATGTTATTTATTTCATGACTCTAATAAAATATGAAATGAAACCAGTGCTTTTCTATACACTGAAAAATATTTTTTGTAATGCCATTTTATGACAAACCATTTGTGAACCTTAACTACAGCAATTTCTTAAAACTGATATTTTAATTTATATGAGTGATCCCTGCAGGCCTTCTCCTCAGAGAGCACAAACAATGGCAAATTATAGTGAAAGGTTTAAAATAAAGAGCAAGGCGCAAAAACTGCATGAAAGCAAAACATTCCTTAGAAGACATTTTAGAAGGAAGAAAAAAATGCAACCTGAAATTGTTGCAATAAAACACAGTGGAAAGGCTTCCATTGAGTTTGATGAAAGCTGTATCTGGCCGATAAATCATTAATAATAATTAACTTGTATAGCACTTTTCATCCTTGGATCTCAATGTGGTTGAAAGACAGGTGAGTGTTGTCACCTTCTTGTACAGCTGGAGAAACAGAGACACAGGGAGGCTAAACAATTTGCCCAGAGACCCAAAGCAGATCAATAGTAAAACCAGGAACAGAACCTAGGTTTCCCAAATCTCACTCGTGTCCTTAGTCAACTGATCACACACGCTGGGTATTTTCAGGACTCTTTTTTAAAATGCATAGAACACACCCACAAGTCCCAGCTTTGCAGAATGGGATAAATTTTCCACACTCCTGAAACTCTTCATCCAAGTTTCCCCACTTCTGCTTAGCCAAAAAGGCCGGGCCTCAAGAAAAATAACTGGGGAGGGGAAAAAGAGAAACTTATGTTCTAACTTGTAAAGCACCGACTCGGAGAGTTGATCCATGAAGTCAGAGAGCAGCTCTGGCTTGTGTGAGGACAGGACAATCCTGGCCTTTTGCATAAAGCCAGAGTAAACAGACTTTGCACGGGGGATCTCCACAGCATTCAAGAGAAAGAATCTTGTCTCCACACTCCCTGAACCTGATCATAAAACATGCTGTTTCTCTGGTCTCAATCCTCCCAACCGTGCATCAGAGAACCTCCCCACAGCAGTGCTCTGCAGTCTATGGGGTCAGAGGAGCCATGCAATATCCCTGTTTCCCTATGCAACTGTTAGGACCGGAAGACATTGTGACGGGCAACCACTAGAAGGCGTAGTTACACTTCTGAGTCAACTCCAGGAGAGTGCATAATGGTCTCATCAGCTATGAAAATGACCTTGCTGCTATCTGTGTGTTTGGGAAGAGAACCGTTCCCAGCTGTGTGAGTGTTTACCCCGTCTGTGTGAGAACGAATGCGTGAGAAACTAAGTGGGGAAACTGAAGCAGGACAGCGTGTAACCAATCAGCTTGTTGCTTGAAAATGAGACATGAGTATGTATGAGATGTAAATGTGTGAGTGTACTTAAACCCACACCTGTATTTTGCTGTAGGCTCTTCCGACCTAGCAATGGCTCTGGAGTGCTAGGTACCCCTTCTGCGGTCACGTTGACAGACTTGAGCCCCTCAACGCCTATTCGAGGGACCGAAGACTTCCAATAAACTCATCTACTTTCTACAACCACGTGTGTGTGCCTTGTCTCGCAAAATCCAAAGTACCTCACAACAGCAACTTAGGTCTCTCCCTCCCTCACACACACACTTTGCCCCACAAATTACAGCAGTTCAGGACCTCGTTCACCCTCCTAGAGGATCAAGGCACAGTTCTACCTTTGGCAAAATGTCCTATAAAACGTTGCCTACATTTAAACGCTAACTCCCATCAGTAACACAAAGCCAGCTAGTTTTAGAGTTCAATTGCTCATCTGGGATATCAACTAGAGACCATTTTTAAGCTTCTTTTTGCAACTTAGTTATTGTATACCAAGCAAGAAACAAGACAAATCTTTCCCACTTGAGACCAACAATCCAATACCTGAGTATCGATGCCACCAAAGTACCAATGCTAGCAAAATTAGCAAGGAAATGACAAGAAGTAGGACCCCGGACATGCCAACAAATCTGAGCATCCTGGAGTTTGATGCAACCAGACTGATAGACCCTATGCTGGAAATGGGACATTCTGCCCCCACCCACCGCATTCACTCAAGTGAGAACAAACTTAGCCAAGCCACATTTCAGTGGTCGCTAACTACCACTGCGTGAAGAGCAGGCAATCCTTACCATTTTCCAAATGCTAATGAGCACCAACCTCCCAGCTGACATCCCACCATTTGGCAAGTCAATCTCCCAGAGGTGGTGGCACTATGAAAGCCAAAACACTATGTCACACAACATGTGTGTCCATTAGAAATGAACACAGTTCAAGTGATAAGGAAAAGAAGATGTGCAACTATTTTAAGGTAGTGGGAGGAGAGAAAATGATAGGTCCAAGAGAACAGCTGAATTGTGTCCAAGAAGTCACTGCCTCTGTACACCATTTTGTTTCTTGTCTTTAAAAGGAAGCTAAGGCAACTCCAGAGACTAGGGATCCATATAAATCCACTGAGATCATATGATTGATCAATTCATAAATAAAAAAGGACAGTTCTCTATTGGTATATTGATTTCCAGATGCCAACAGAAAATTCCCTGAAACCATCCATACTCCGATATTTCTACATTTTATAGTCTCATGGGCCAGATTCTCATCTAGTTTAAATCCGCTCCATCGGTGCTGATCCATAGGGCAGATGAATCAGCCCTACTTTTTAAGATGTATATCAGTACAACTTCAGCGAAATGCACATGCCTAATTTCATACTAAACACAGCCTTAAAATGGAGTGTTATTCACCAGCACATGATGATGATGCCATGGAAGCTTAAGCGGGTGTTCAAATAAAATACGGACATGGATGTAATAAGGGGGAGGATAGTAGTGTGGCTAAATAAGTGTATCTGAAAAATACCAAGACCAGACAAATTAGGTATGGAAAATTTAGCAAACAAGACATGGCGTACCAAATCCTGATTGTCCTATGTACATTAGAAGTTCCATTGAAGCCCAAGGAACACAAGTTAGTTAAGATAAGGAAGATTAGATCCAAAAATACATCTTCACGGATTCTCAAGAAAAATATTTCATTAAACTGCTATCTGGGGAGGAAGGGGCATTTGGAACAATCATTTAACTTGCTTCACCTTCTGATTTATGTTGCTGGGGAAATATATCCCTATCTCCTCACTCCCAAAAGCCAGAATTGCAATCCTGCCATTACATACATTCAGTTAAACACACACACACAGAGGAAGAATCATGTTTGAGTGCTAAAGTTCATCTTCAGTTTTGGGATCTTTAGAAAGAGAAACATGAATTTTCTAAACTGGAAAGAACCTAGGAATCAGTTCATAAAATGTGCATGTGATAATGGATAGCCAGCCTTCTTTGGGGGTGATAAAATATTCTCGCTAAAAGCACCAGGCCATGTTTAAAAAATGATTACAAATTATTTTAACAGTATACTTGCAAAGGGTTATGAAAACAGCTATAATATTTTTGTCTTGGATTCTAGAATTACCAGTGTGACAGCTAATGCAATAATGATTTGTTTCAAATGCCAGTGTTTAAGCTGTAGAAAGCTGATTTTATACATTTTTCCAGTAGGCCGCATTGTAGTTAATGAAATTAAACACACCAATCGCATTTGTCCCTAGGGGCTGAGGAACTGAACACATCACTGGTTTATTTTTTTATTAAAATAAATTGCAGCCAGCAAGATGGACTAATTGCATACAGAATTGAAAAAAAAACATTCCATTGATATAATTAAGCCAATTTTCATGGACAGAAATAGTTATAGTAGATATAAAATAAGCAGAGCATTCACTGGAGTCTGACTTCTCCCCACCCTACCCCCTTTTTGAGTACAGAATGTTAACTATTAAGCAAATAGATATCTCAAATGGGTTAGCTGTGTTATCTAGTAATGATGGCTAAATTGTTCCTCATATTTGATGCCAGGGCATTGTGTCTTGGTGAAAAACCTGACGGGCAAAAAAAAAACCCCCACCATAATAATACTTGAAAAGCAAAACACCTGAAATATTTAAATCTGTCAGGAGGAAAATACATCACCCTCCAGCTTATTTTGGTCTGACATTTTATGCATCGTAGCTGTACATACACTTCTCTTTGGACAGTCGATCTCCATCCTTCCTACTTCTTCCTTGTAATAATACAGAACCTGGGTGGCTGATGGAACGCAGACTCTTTCCACATACCAGGCCAAAAGAACCCAAAAGTTACCACCCCGTAAGCCACAGAAGCGTGGTTATCGGAAGTGCTTTGGCCATCTCAATCCAGTTTCCAGTTGATCACAGGTCCAGAAGAGAATCATCATCACGACCTGTTGGCCTTATTGGCAGCTCAGCAGAGAGATCATGGGTTCAGGGGACAGAGAGACTACATGGCCAGCTCACCCTCAGAGGCCACATTGGGGTACATTGTCACTGCAGCATACAAGGGCAGCCTACATGAACAAACAGAGGAACCACCTAATCCAGGATCCTACCCAATGATGAATGCTTTGAACTGCACTGTGAAAACATCAAGTGCTTACCAGGTGACGTTCTGATCCCCTTGCTCACCTGGAGACATACTTTACTCAATGAGAACTCCTTACAAAATAAGGTACTAATCAACGTGAGCCAAGGGACTCAAATCTGCCCCTCATTAATAACCCCACTTAATGCACCTTAATGTGGGAAATTTCCTCCTGATCGCAAAGATGGTGATCAGCCTGTTTTGGGTCACATGACTCCGAATGCAAAACCATGGAGAAGGATGCTCATTTTGAAGGGGAAATTCACATCATTTTTATTAGTGAAGAGGGCCACATCGCCCAGTGAATGAAGAACCGCAAAAAAGCTTTTCAGAACAGGAATCGTCTCTCTGATACATTTGAGCACTGCCTGGTGCAACAGGACCCTGGCCGCTCAGCACTACTGTAACACAAACACTAAAAAGCCCATGAGACCGCCCTATGACAATTCAACGGTTTCACACAAGAGATGATGAGCTCACATGTAAAGATGGAAAAGACCTATCTGATCATGCAACTCTTCCTGAAGAGCACACATCAAAGATTAAATATTCTGTGAAGCACTGACATATTTACAGGAATAGACGTGCACAGGGGTTGCTGATTGCTCAGAGTCTAGGGACAATTTTGTTAGTCCATACCCTTCAGATGGCTTTATTCTACTTAACTGTAGGTGAAAAAATATATACCGATGTGCTGGTTACTCACCAATAATGGGTTATATTATTTAAATATGTATTATGGAAATGCACAGAAGTAAACCTATTGTTCATTAGAGGTTTTGACCTTTGCAAATATGCATTTGGATTCTGATTTGTTGGTCACAATAATATTTCATGAAAGCAGATACATATTTCAAGGATGGAAGGATGGAATAGCCTCATTTTGCAGAAATGAAGGCCTTCAGCCCACAGTCTTCCCCTGGCCTCTAGATATAGCACAACATTTGTTGTACCCGCACCCAAGAGGAGAATCTTATAGTGAAGTAACTTCATTTTTCTGCAGAATAATTTAATTTATCAGTAGTTCACCATGACTGGAAAAATAGAATAGTAACACTGAATAATAATCAGAAGGAAAGTCTTGTGGTGAGACACCTTGGACAAGTCATGTCACCTCTTTCTACCTCAGTTTCCCCTCCTGTAAAATGAAATTAATAATTACAGTCCCCATATCATAGGCAGGCTGCTGAGGCTTAAACTCCTTAATGTTTGCAAACTTCTTGAGGTCTCTGGATTTACAGCACTATATTAAGCAGTACATGGCTTTTATAAAATATGTAAGCCATAATAATAATAATAGTCCTAATAACAATAATAATGCTTTTTGCTCAATAGGGTCTTTACTTCTGAGGATCTCAGAGTGCTTTACTAACATTACAGAGCCATGTCATAGAGGGAGATTTCCCTCTCAAACAGAAGATTCCCTTGTCATATGCTTAAGGTATTTCACTTAACAATTGAGTCTATTTATGCAGCCAACAGTGCAGCCCATGCAGGCAGGTGTAACCTCTATGCAGCAGGCAAGCTAGAGCATTCCTTTATCACCAGTCACGGAATGGTTACGTCCAACTAAAGAGCTGGGATATTATTACAGTGAGCGACAGCTATGAATTACACGGCTTCTGTGTAGGTGAAAACCTACCTTCTGCCTTACATTTTGCCCAGGAATGAGTGGAGATTTTACGTAGTTCAGGTATGCCTGTTTGCTCCACTTTAATGCTTTGAAAACGTATTTGTTTTCAAGTCTTTTTTCATTCTATTTTTTTATCATCATCATTCCTGCTCGGGGGAGGAAAGAGTGACTTTTTGTCCATCCCTGAATCCTAACGGAGGCTGTTCCATTGGACATTTGTCCACAGAAACCTCTAGTTGCAATTGTATTATTTCTTATTTCTTTTTATAGCCTATTAAATGGTCCCACTTTCCCTTTGTAGGTTTGCTTGGAGTTTTACACTAAAGGTTCAACAAAAACACAGGGAAGTTTTTTTGGTTTTGTTTTTTTAAAAAAGGCATAGATTTTAAAAACACAGTGGTCATGTTTTTGCAGGTAGGATACACATAGGTAGTGATGTTGCCTAGCACATGTGTGCATTAATACACATGTATATATGCTACACACATGGATGTGTTTACACTAACATTGCCTATATCAGGGGTCGGCAACATTTCAGAAGTGGTGTGCCAAGTCTTCACTTATTCACTCTAATTTAAGGTTTTGCATGCCAGTAATACATTTTAATGTTTTTAGAAGGTCTCTTTCTAGAAGTCTATAATATAGAACCAAACTATTGTTGTATGTAAAGTAAAGAAGATTTTAAGAATGTTTAAGAAGCTTCACTTAACATTAAATTAAAATGCAGAGCCCCCCAGACCGGTGGCCAGGACCTGGGCAGTGTGAGTGCCACTGAAAATCAGCTTGTGTGCTGCCTTTGGCACCTGTTCCATACGTTGCCTACCTCTAGCCTATATAGACGTAAGCATAGAACATGTTGCATCACGTGTTCTGTTTTTACACCTCTATATATACACACACAGGTGACACAATGTACATAGCTATGTAGTGATAAGGACATAGTGTGTTACTTTGTGTGTGTTTCTCATATATTTACATTATACCCGTATAGTCACACAAACCTGATAATGTACACAGTTTGTAGGGATGTGTGCATAATACATGTTATACACACAAATTACATATAATGCTACACTAAGCTGCATGCACCAGGTATGTTGTTACACAACTACGATAAATCTTTATTTGCAATGTCTTTTTCAGCTCCAGAAAAATACTTTGTCACCTTAAATTGTGTTAGTCTATGGACAAGTTCAGCAACATAAAAAAAAAAAAACCAGGTCCAATAATCAAGGTTTTAATTACTTGGCCAAGTTTCTTTCTGGGCCCACAGAGAGAAGGCCAGTTGGGTGTATGCGTTCCCCTTTGCAGCTTCCACACTTGTCTAGCAAAGGGGATTAAAACAAAAATCCTGATCCATTGTATTTAACCCCATTTGGGATTTTAAAACCCCCAACCTCCTAAATTCCTCAAAAAGATTTTTAATCCTGGATAATTTTTGTTGAAACACTAATTATCCATCACCTTAATTACCGGAGTAGAACCCCCCCAAGGACTCCTAATTGCCTAATTGGATAAAACTGGGGAGCAGCAGCCAGCGGAGGAACAGTGAAGAGAAACTCTTGGCGAGGTTTCCCTGATCGCTGGGGAGCACAAAACCAAACACGAGTGGGTTTAGTTCCACACCACAAAGAGCCACCCTCCCCCCCAGTCATTTAGCATCCTACAGTAAAGAGCATCGGGTCCCTCCCGGGGAGGCCGGCCAGGCTGCTCGCTTCCGGCTGCAGGGAGAAAGGTGATCGGCCTCGCCGGCGACTTCTTCCTCCGGAGTGACCGCACCTGTTTGTGTTTACACGCCAAAGAGCCTCAGCAAAGCGGGGGCACAACACGCCCCTTGTGCCAGGACCAGAGCGAGCTCAGAAAAAGGAGGAAGACGCTTTCTAGCTAGGGCGAGACTCCGGGCTCGCTCCGGTTCGTTTCCCAGTCCCTCCCTTTCAGGTTTACACGCACACCAGACAGGATGGAGCGCTCGGCCAGCTGCCCCGGGTGCCCGCCGCTCACAGGAAGGGATCCGTTCCCCCCGGGAGCCGCCCGGGCGGTGGAAACCCGGCTTCCCAGCAGCTGCTGCCCGCTAACTCCCCGCCCGCGTTCCGTGCAAGCCCCGAACCGAGGTGACAACAAATTGGTTAATTTATAGTGTTGGCATCGTGTCCGGAGCTGTTTACATCGGCGATCGGCTGGAGCCAAACAGCCCGGGTGTCGTGCTCTCCCCCCGTTTGACTGGGTTTTCAAGCCCCCACTTTCTCCACAGCAACCCACGCGGCCCCACGTCCACTCGGCAGAGACACGCGGTATTTGAGACTTTGGGCGGGGGGGGGGGGGACTTTGCAGGAAGAGGAAATAAAGAGAGATTTTTTTTCTGTGCAGCTCCGAACCTGGGACCCGGACACGCTAAAGGGGGGGGGGGAGAGAAGTGAGCCCCCTGTTGATTTAGACATCGCTGTATTTCAATATAGGAGAGAGTGGACGAGTGGGGGGGGACCCAAAAACTGTAGGGGAGGGTCTAGCGCCACAGAGAAGTAGAACACGCGTGGATGTCGTGTGCACACGCGTGGATTCAGACACGCAATCCCCGCCACCCTCACACCTCGGCGCTTCTACTCCACCCATGTCTACCCCACACTGCCCCCCGGGCTGCCTGCGCCCTGACCCCCTTGCTATGGGAGCTGGCGGGGAAGGGAGCACGGAAAGTGCTGGGAGAGTGAAGAGCGAGACTAGAGATGGGGAAGGGGGGACACACAACGAGCCAGTCCCCCACCAAAACGGGGGGGGGGCCAGGCTTCTTAACGCAAACCACGCACCGCAAATATTTTCCCCAAAACTGCCTCCACAAAACCCCTCCGTCGGAGCGCCCAGGCAAGCCGGGCTGGCACCAGCGGCGGAGCTAGGCCTGGGAGTCTGATCTGCGCCCAGACCGGGCCAGGGAGCTTGCAAGCTTCAGGTCACTGTTCAGCTAGGAAGATGAACCAGATCGCTCTGGGGCTAGTGTTTTGGTCGCTGCGATATTTGAACCTCCTGTTCAAACCCAGCGACGAGACGTTCAGTTGCCTGGTTTTCCGCCTTTGGTTTCATTCCTGTCTCTCTGTCCCACGGCAGTAGCATCATGGCGCATTCTTATAGAGTCGATTAAAAATAAGAAAAGAAAAGCCAGCCCTGTCCTCTTAAAGAGCGACGTTTGAAGCCCTATAATACGTAATAAGAAACACCAGCAAACTTCTGGATGGATCTAGCCAGGGGGAGTGTGGACTAGGACCCGTTCTCCTAGAAATACTTCAGCCACTCTGCAGCCTAATCTCAAAGCTCAGACTGTGTCATGTTCCTAATAACGAAAAGCAAATGTGAAGGCAGGGGGGGGGGGGTGGCCCATCCTTTTCCAGCAGGGATGTTTATTTGGAAGAGGGCCTTTGAAAAAAGCAGATCAGTGGGAACCCTCCAAAAGTAATCTAATGATCTCGAAACGGAGCGAGTCGACATCGGGTGCGTTACAATCGGATTTAAATGTGTTAACGTCGGAATAGCTGGTGTCCCGTCCCACCACGTTTTCATTGATGGAAGAGAGATTCTCAGTCCTAGGGAAAGGGTCTCCCTTATTATTTACTGTTTCTTTTCTTTTTGAACTACTAGGTCCATTAAAATATTATACACACCCATATATGTATCCATATACGCTAGATAGATACCCACACTCGCTGTATTATATATATACACCCGCCTATTGAAGAAACAATTAAGAGGGACATTCGACATTGGGTTTTTTTATACCTGATGATCTAGCTTAAATTTCTTTCCGGGTTAACAGATCGCCGAGTACCAGAGGGGTTTAGAACAAAAGATATCTTGATTAAAACCCCTAATCAAGCAAGATTAAAATACTTTGCAAAATACAGAAATCATCGGTAGCGGCTGATTCGGGAGGCGCTTAGCATGTGCACTTGTTTCTGTGCACATAGGCTCTGTGTGTGTGTGTGTGTGTGTAAATACACACACATATATAGTATATTGTAGATATTATAATACGCAAATATTATTATTATGCGTAAGGCAGTAGATTTCATTTCTCTGGCGGTGCGATTCCGTCGTTTGGCCCTTACTCACCTCATTATAAAGCCTAATCTTTTCATTTACAGATATTAAAGCCGAGAGGCCCTAATTCATCTATTGGGGCAGAAGTGAGCCACAACAATTTGCATCTCTAGCTAGGACCTGCTTTGGCTTTTCCGACTCGCCTTTCGCCTTGTGAGCCAGATTAAAATTACAAAGATTTTCACGCTCGCCTCCCCCAGTCCCTTTGGAAATCAGGTAATAGAGTCAAACTCCCAGGAGAGCTTCACATCTGCTTAAAATATTGTCCAATGAAATGAAATTCTACAGCAGATTGTGTTTTTAATGGACTGTAACACCGCTACCCTGCATCCCCAGGCCGCGGAAGGTGTGTGTCGCTTTACCCCGGGATACATGGGCGTATTAACAACTACACACACACACTAATGGGACAGAGGTGTGCTGGGGAAGTTGTGGGTGTCGTGTGGGGACACCAGTAGCCGACTGTATGAGATACACAGTGCCCTGTGTGTAGGATCTGGTTTGCAAAGAAATCCTCCCGGGAGATGGAACCCGTGGCTTTGGGCTACTGGTTTGAACTGTGATCCCTAAAAACCCGCGGCTGAAACCCCATAAAGCGCTGGGCCGTGCATTGTCTGAAACACCTGATTCTAATCAGCCTCCCGAATAGCCCCTTCCCGTTCGCACGGGCGCTGCTCCTGAGAAGAGCCGAGTTTTAACCGAAGCGAAGTGTCTTGCTCCAGGCAGAGAAGTGCCGGCGCTTCCGACAGCCCGGGCCTGAAAACTCCCTTCCCGAGCTCCCACCAGGAGCTGCCCTAGGCCGGGGCCGGCAGGATGGGGGCTACAGACACACAACTCCAGTCCAAGGCGAGGCCGGGGGCACCCTGGTGTGTAGAATTAGACGGGACATGCACACATCGGCACCACACACACCCCCGTGATTGCTACTCCACTGCAAAATAAAAGCGACTCCGTTCTCCTCAACCTCGCTTCTTCTTCATCAAGGGGAAAAAAGGAACCCCTTCAATAGTGTTCCGCGCCCTAAAGAAAAGGCAATAAACACACTTCGGTATTTTACGGGGTATTTTTGTAATGGGGGCCTGTCATCCATAGGTGGGAAATCCCCGTATTAATTCCAGGACAACTTCCCTAATAATACACTCAAAGTTGTGCATGTACATACGCCTTTGTCTGTACACGGACACATTTCTGTGAGAAAGGTGTGTGTGTCTGTGTGTTACACACATGCACACAGCTATGTGGGCCGCTTGGGTGTCCTAATGGAGCATATTGGAAAAAATATAGCCCCAGAGGTAAGTTACTGGGCCGGGCCCCGGCGCTGCGAGTGTGACTTGTGTCCTTTTAAAAATAAAAGTGTTTCGAAGTGTCAGTTTTCAGAGAAACTCTCTCAACTCTCGCTCCGCTTTGCGATGATTCAAAGGGAAGCAAACTGCTGGACAAATGCGATTTGCTTTATTGTTAAGCCCGTATGTAGAGTCGGACTCTTATTTCGGACAGTACCGGTCAAAATTTGGAAGAGCGATTCCAGCCGAAAGAAGGGGAAAAGCCACTGTCTGGGTGGAGGTAGGACTTGGACCCGGTAAACCGTGCAAAAATATCCCCTGGCCGTGGAATAGAGGAAAGATACACCGGAATGACCAAATAAACCCTCCAAATAGCAGGAGATCTGTGTGTATCTTTCACCTACATGCCCTTTTGGAAAATTAAAAGTTTAAAGTACAAAAAAAATAATATAAACCTAAAATACGAGCTAGTTTTCTTCCCCTTCCTATCGAATGGTGGTTTAAGAATCTAATTCCTCTTCCCCGGCATTTAGATACAAACTTCACTCTTACCTGCAACAGGACTCTCACCTCGTCCCTGCCATGACCTAGGTTAGAAACGCATTTACATGCAAAGGGGAAGCTCTCGGATCCCACATATTCTTGTAACGTCCAAGTATGAATAAGTCCTGAAAGACTCACGGTGAAAGTGCCACCCCCCCACCCCCCATTTAAACAAACTAGACACCACTATTGTAAAAGGATTCAAATACAAATGTAAGTAGTACAGAGAACGAGTTGGAACTTACAGTCTCCAGATATTTTGCACAAAGCCAGAATGAAACAGAAACTAAAAATAAAAAATAAAAAGCGCAGCTTTTGACAGATTCACTAGGCACCTAAATTCCCTATTGCACCAAAACCTTAATATCGACCCAGCTAGGACACAGCAGGTATTTCAAGCTGGGCTCCACAAAGGAGGTGGGAGCGGTGGGGGTAGGAATAAAACCACCCTTTTTTCTACAGCAACCCAACTCCTCGTGTGAAAAGTCCGCTTTTCCGGGAAAAAAAAAAAGAAAAAAAAGAAAGGAAGGAAGGAAGAATCCAGTCGATGGGGGAGAATCTGCCGCAAAATTTAGGAGTTGAAATTCCAAAATCACAACCTATAGAAAAACACACCCCTAGCGTGCCCCCCCATACCTTCTTAACCCCCCCCCCCCTACTCCCCCAGCTGAGAGAGTCTAAATCTATCAGCGTCTTCCCCGTAGGAATCTGTGAATCCAAACCCTGAGTGAGAAAGGATCCATTTTGATACAAATTCTCTTCCCTTCTCCCTCTCCCTCCTAAATAATTGTCCCTCAGACTAGCGGGGTTTTTCCCTCTCTCTCTCTCACTCTCTCTCTCACACGTTCAGTCTCTTTGGATCCTGAAGTCTAGTGCCAAACGCAGGTCTCTAGCGCCCACTATTTCAAAAGCCAGGAATATTATTTCACAAGACTTGGAACGACTCAATAAAAAAAAAAAAGTTGCTATCCCCTTTCGTCAACTTTGCAGCGAACTTTCGCTTCTCTCCCCCCTTGGGTTGCCATCTCTGCGCTCCGCCAGCTCCTCCGGGGTGAACCCCACCAAAGCGCTTGTGGGGTGCAAGAGGGACCCCCAGCCCGCAGGAAACGGCCGCCGCTCTGTTCAACTCGGTGCGTCTCGCGCACAAAACAGGGGTGGACAGCGGGGCTCTCGCATCTCCCTCGCCCTAGGAATGAGAAAGGGCACGAAAAGGGGGCTCCTGCCCCGCCACGGCGCCCACCGCCCAGCCCTCCGGCGGCACAGATCCTGCGGGACCCCGGAGGGGACCCTGGAAGCGGAAGAAGGGGAAGAAAGGACCTACTTTTGGGCAGTTTCCTCGCCCTCGCCTTGGATCTCATCTTGTCGGCTTGTGGATTCTTCTCCTCCTCCTTGAGCCCAGAAGCAGCTACACACTATCTTCATCTCCCAAGCATTGTCAGTTTGGACACCTTCGCACATGCGCACAGAGCATTCAATCTGACACCCTCGCCAGGGCCAAAAAAACTTTCCAATGTATTCATCACCATCAGGGGTTTTTTTTTTTTGGTCCTATCCTCTTCTTCAGATCACTTATCTCCCCCCCCCCCCCATCACAGCCTTTCCCTGGTCTGCCCCTTTAAGAAAAATCAACCCACTCTAAACCTAACCCTTTGCACACTGACCTTACACACTGGACAATATTTAAGGATCAAGGTACCATCCTCTAAAGAGGTGATTATTTATTATTAATTATTACTATTCTTTAATAGCAACGTGATAGCAGGGAGATTGTTAGAGGGTGTCCTCTGGTAATTGCCAGTCTTTTAAGCAGGCTTGTTTGGGGGCTTTTTTAATGAACTTTTTTTTACAAAAAAAAATACTGTAACTTTTCCTTTGACAGCCAGAATTATTTATTTTTTTGCTTTGCTTCGGAGGTTTGCGCGTCTATTTAAAAACATTATTTGGGGTTTGCCCCAGTAATGGTTTTCACAAGGATGTTCCTTTTTTGAATGCCGTAGCGAGGATGTCTATTTCCACCCCTACATTTTTGTGTGTGAACATTTTAATTAAAAATTAAAACCACCCCGTTTTTATACTTTGTCGGGTTGGGTGTGTGTGTGTCTCTTTTGCCATCTGAGTCCTTTCTTTATTGTGCGGTGCACATTTGCATACGATCATTAATGTTAAATATAAATATATATGTGTGTGTGTGTGTGTGTGTGTGTGTAACCTTGATGGTGCTAGGAGGGGACTTGGAATTCTGTTTGGGTTCTTAGTCAAAGCGGCTGCACTATTTGGCGTCTGTGTTTCTGCACTTTTTTTCAACAATTAATTAAGACCAAATAATATGTTAAAATGTTTTTTAAAATGGCTCGGCTGGTGTTTTTAAAATACACTGCGAATGAGGATGGGGGGGCTAAAGAGAAACACATGGTCCAGTCTGCATTTGTGCCCTTGATTCAAAGCTCTGGCAGGTATCTGAGTTTGGATTTCAGATGGATCCCATATCATTTCTACCCCTTTCTCTCACCCCCTTTTCCCCCAAAAAATCTAGCTCGACCTCCTGTCTGGACTGGGCCATCCAGTTCCGAGGCTGTCCCTTCCTGGCCGGGAGAGATGTTCTGCCTTCCCCATCCCCTATCCACTGGGGGGATCTGAGGACCCTGGTTTGAAAAGAGCGGAGATGAGTCTCATGGTTTTGCGTTGTAGGTACGGAGGCAGCTGAGAACAGCCCTCGCGTCCTTGGGAATATTAAAACCCCTGCGACTCCGAAGCGATCGCTGCTTAGGCACCGGCGTGGTCCGTGATCCCCGGAAGTGGAGTCACAGACAGATCGGACTGGCTTTGAAGAAAGGAGCGAAGTGTAAATAGCCGGGTGATTGATGTGCTGCCTTTGACTGCGGGGAAAGCACTATTTCAATTCAAATGGCCAGGTCAGATGGTCACGGAAGAAGGTTGAAAGGTAGGATTTAATGAGATTAATATGGAGGGAGAGCGACTTCATAAACCTCCAGGAACACAGGCGGGCCGGGCCAAGGACTCCGCTTTGCAGAGAAGGTGCGGAAACAGAGTGGGGACTGAGGAGCAGAGGCCTCTCACTCCAGGGCTTTGCAAAACCAAGGGGAAAGTTGGTTGGGGGGCTGGAAAGTTGAACTTTTGCACTGCAAGGGGGGGGCGGTGGAATGATTCTTGCTAATTGCTGGATTTCCCTTCCTCAGTGCGCTCTTTAATTACAGATGGAAGCAGGGCCCTTTGCTAGGCTACTTGTTTAGTAACAGGCGGGGAGGGGAAGGAGCCCGTTTTGTAATAGATAGATAGTGAGTGAAACTTCCAACCACGTGTTCCCAAAAGTGCTGAGATGCGGATGGCAGATTTCTCTCTTGGACATGGATTAATATTCAGGGAGTCGCTGTGCGGACCCGCAGGTTGGAAACCCAAATTGTTTGTAGCTTAAACGTTGAAACAGCCGAGCTGCCGCTTCAAATCCGTTTAAATATTTCCTCCAAAGACCGCAGGTACCTTCCACACCCCCCCCCCCCCCCAAGACGACCTGGCAGTGGGCGACCCAGGTTTGGGTTAAATGTTCTCAGATCTTTTCTTTTCCACGATATTATCCATTCGCTGTTTTTGCAGAACACACATGAAAAAATCATGCCCCCCCCCCCCAATGGCATTACAATCGATTTAACAAATGACAACTGGGCCGAAAGACGATGTGAACAGGAGTCAGGGTTCGAGTATAAACAGCAGATCGATTCGAAGGATCTAAAATCCTGTTATTTCTACTTGCACGCGGGTTTGTTTGGTTGTGTTTTTTAAAAAATCTGCATGCAAATCATTCTTTGCTGGAGTCCGAATTGTCTCTTGCATTGATATTACAGGGACAGCATTTCTCTGTGCAAGACATACACAGGAGAGTACCACCGGGTTATATCTCGGAAGCAACGGGCAGCAGATATTGCTTCTGCCGGGTGATCTGTTTAAATCTAGTGCTAGAAGCCCTCTGTCTGGCGGCATTCAGGTGCGTCTGAAGAGCCTGAACTATACCAGAGGGTCAGAAATCACCTTCACCTGTGAAGTGAGCACAGTGGAATCTGGGGGGGGGGGTAAAATCCCCCACCCCCTGTTCCCGGTGCAGCTGTCGCTATTCCCCTCGACAGCCGGCCAACCTGTAAAAACTGCTCTTAATACGGATTACACAAAGGTAGAATTGAAAGTCTTACTCCCTGGCTGTGCAGACACGTCTCTCTTATGCACCGTTTCTTAATCATAAGCCAAATACCCACATCCCGATCTCACACGTGTATATTTCCGTCCAGCAGCGTTCCACTAAATGCTGCATCCGACTAGCCCAGGGACCAGCTGTATTCGCAGGACTTTCCGGGGACAGATTCCTAGGCAGTGTCGGGGACAAGATGGACTCTCTGATCTATTTTTTTTAAGGATCGGTTTTATTTATTCATTACAAATTAAAGCGAGGAAATGAAACGCAAAACAAAGCGAACGAGCGGCTGGGCTCCCAACTAAGGAGAGGCAAAGAGACTGGGGGAGTAGCATTTAGTGTTATTTTGAAATGATTTCCCGTCTTGTATTAACACCGCCCATGTAGCAAATATGTGCACAATTTAAATGTTGCAACAAAGATCGAACGGATTTCTCGTCGGTCCCCAGCCCTTTCTCCTCGCCTTGCCATCCAACCTACAATAATTTACAAGGAAGGAAATATCCCATGTGGGGGGTAGTTTTCCCTCCCTCTCCCCATTGCCCCCCTTTGCAAAAAAAAAAAACAACCAGGTACAAACCTGACATCGGATTTACCTTAGATTATGCAAGGAATGGGGGGTTCGGGAGGAACTAAAAAGCCAAGAAACTAAAACTTTATTTATTTTAAACTATATCTATATAAAATAAACACACACACTGAAATTATTGAAAATATGAAGTGCGCTTTCTTGATGCGGACAGAGGACAAAAATCCCCGCTCTTTTCCCGGGATCCCCTTTTTACAAATTTGTTTTTAGATCAAAAACGTATTTTGACTGTCTTGTTCTTTAAAAAAAAAAAAAGCCGAACAAATCGAGGTGTGATCTCCGTTTACACGGCGCCCCTGCTCGGTTCTAATGGTTCGTTCGATTCGAAGCGCAGAGAAGACAACCTCCTGGCTCTGTGAGCTATTGCACGCCTTGCCCCGGACTTCTACGCCCGCACAGCGCAAAGGGTGTCTCGCTCCTTTTCACACTTGACCTCCCAGGGGGAAGAAATGGGACTGGAGACCCAATGCGGGTGCTCAGCAAATCCCCATCACCCAACTCATCAGTCCTGACCCAAGAAGCGACCTCTAGCCACCCTCAAATACCGATTCTGCGGCTGGTCGTCAAAAGCCCGGCGGCCCTGGCCGGAGCAGAGGCCTGGCCTGCAAGCCGGACAGTTGATTGTACAAAGAAATCCAGATGCTCCGAGTTTGCACCTGTTTGAATGCGCATCGCTTGCACGTGTGTGTGTGTGTGTGTGTGTGTGTGTGTGTGTGTGTGTGTGTGTGGAGAGAGAGAGTGTGTGTTCCCTGCTGATCTACTTGCTGGAGGAGGGAGTCCCTGGGGGCGCCCCATAACCGTGTGTTCTGTCCCCACAGCCCTGCCGAAGCGCCGCTCCCCCCGCTGGCTCCGGAGCCCGCTTACAAGGCTCCCTGCGGAGGCAGCCTACACGGGTGAGTGGCTGAGCAGGGCACAGGGAATCCCCGCCTGCCTCTGGGGGGTGAACGGTAGCTCGCAAGGCTCCCCCGACGCACGCTCGGGGCATGATTCCTGCAGCTGGCTTCAGGCGACCCCCGCTCGGGGGGAGTCACTTTTGCGGCAGAATCTGAATCGTTTCCCCCTCCCAGGAAACCGCTCGGGCCTTTATCTTCTCACCCCAACCCACTGC
This sequence comes from Sternotherus odoratus, assembly GCA_032164245.1. NCBI lineage: Eukaryota > Metazoa > Chordata > Testudines > Kinosternidae > Sternotherus > Sternotherus odoratus. The sequence continues at coordinate 3,367,063 of JAVMKO010000018.1, forward strand.
CCAGGGGAGAGGCGCGGGGACCCCCCCGGGGGCTGGGAGGAATCGCCCGGGCACAGTCTGGATGCGTGAGCCGGGCACACGCCCACCCCAGCCCCGGGGAGCTCGCCATTTGAACGCCTGTACCCCTGTCCCACCTTGAGCTCGGTTTGCTCGCCCAGCCGGGTCGTTTTCACCCCCAGCCCTGCTCGGGAGCTGCTCACACGTCCCCGGCCGCCCCCGCCTGGCGGCTCTCGGGCTGTTTCCCGCCGCGTGGAGAGCGTGGGTTGTGCACAGGGGCTCGGTAAGCGGATTACAACGGCCGAGAGATCGGGGCGGAGGCCGCGGCTTTCCGCGCCCGGGGATTTGAGCACAAACGCCGATTGTTCCTGCCCGGGGGGGCGGGAATTGCACCGAGAATTGTTCCCTGGCCCACGCCGGGCCGCCCCGCTCCAGTGTCCGCCAGCGCGGATTAGCCCGCGAGAATCACACGCGTACCTAGCGGGGTTTTCCTGTTTAACCTGCCATCAATACACGAAGGAAACAACCCACAACCGCCCCCCGTTGTGGTGAAGGGCGGCCGGCACCCAGGCCACTTTCCTTCCACCCCCCGCTTCTGCCCAGAAACGCCAGCCTCTTCCAAAGCCCCGTTTCTCTGCGGGCACCAGGGGGCAGTTAAGGGGAGACCGGGCCCACTTGTATCCAGCCGCCACTGGCCAGGGGGAACCCGCACCCCGAACTCAGCACCGGGCAAGTCCAAGAAGGGGGAGCTGCTGTCTGGGGCTCCCTGCGCTGCCTTGAGCCTGTCAAGGGGAAAGTTGGTGTTTGTTTTCCTAACAGATGTTTACTGCTGCCCTGGAAAAGATCTCCGGGTGGGCGTGAGTGCGTGTGTAAGTGTGATTAATTCAAAGGATTCACTACTGGTCACAACCCGCTTGGCACAAGCTCCTGTTCTAGAACAACACGGCAGCAGCGCCGTGAGAAAAGCCAGATTGCCCGTTCTGAACTCGGAGTTACTCCCCTTTACCAACGGATCCGGCTTGGAAACAGGCCGTTCTGTGCCCAGAGCCTCTCTAGAGTTTGAATGCTGGGCTCTCCAACGAGTGTGCGCCGGGGGGAGCGGGGTGAACAGGGAGAGGATCTGTTCCGAGGAAATGTTCTTTAGAATCAGGTAAACACTTACGCTACTGGTTTGAAAGGCGTGTTATTTACCTAATAAACTGTAAGAGCTCCTTCCCCGAGTACAGATCTGTTCATTTGCATACTCATTTGGAAAAACATCATTTACCCAAACGCCCCGAAATAGCTGCTTAAGAAACATCATTCCTCGTTGAAGGAGATGAAGAGGGAATTCTTCTGGTTTTCTTTACAGAACCCCCCCCCCCCCAAATCAAGAGGAATTCTTACTGCATTTTACTGAGAAAATTAGGAATAAAATAGGAGGAAAAATACCGATTCTATCAGATTAACATAATCTAAATATACAGTTTATTTAAAAACACGTGTCTTCCTAATGCACAGTATTTTAGGGCTAGTATTTTTTTAATGTTCAAATATATTTTGATCCAAAAACTAATTTCAAGACAGTTTACTAATTTCCGGGGCGGGGGATACTGGTTCCTTTGGGGCCCTGAAAAATTAAGTATTTTTGTTTAGAAAGCAGCATGATAAATTTAAGAATTCCTTCAAATTCGTTGCAGTCCGTTGCGCAAATCTACAGTTTAGCTGGTCCAAAGCAAAGCACCAGCGCAAACGTTAAAACAACGGGCTGCGCAAGGGATCATTCAAGCTGCAAATTTCAGAGGGTTTAAAAATAACATTTTGGATAATAGGACGGTGCACACGTGCCTTCAAATGCCATCCTGGCCGTCCAGTTAGTTTTTGCAGGATGCCAGCAGAAACGTAATTAATCCCGACAGGCTTGTGAGGAAAAGTTCAAAGAAATGCTGAAGCATTTGATGTCAATGTTTGGTCGCGAGGAGGGGACTCGCGACATTACAGCAAGCAGCCGCCGACAGGTTCGAAGCCGTTCCCCGTTTGATAATGGGAAGGGCGAAGTGTCCATAACAGGACAGGCTCGGCCCCCGCCCTGCTAGGAGATTTGAATTCTTCAGGGGGGGGGGGGCATTAGAATAAAGTCGCCGCTCTGCCGCAAACGAAAACCATTTTTTGGGGGGGGAGGAGAGACTTTTTCCTACTGAAATACACTGTTGCTAACCTACCCCAACGCTCTGTTTAAGATCCTCGTTTGGTTCCAATTAGCTCGGCTCTCCCCCCGTTTCAATGGATGCTGTAACGTTCGGGGACGTACGAGGATGTGGCAAGTTAACCCTTGCCAGCTGCAGGAGGGGCCCCGAAAATCTACATCCCTACAAAAAATAAGTATCGCCCCCTTCTCCCTCTGCATTCGTCTGCAGTCAAAATGTAGATCCATTTTTCAGAGCCAGCAACCCGGGCACCAGGGGGGTTGTAACCCAAGAGGGGAGTTTCTTTAATGAAGTCGGCGGTGGGGGCTAAACTGACCTGAATACCGATTTAATTTACTATCCTGCAAAAGACCGGCTGCCTTCCCAGCTCGTGTTCTGTTCCGAACCGAGGACCGTTCAGATCTTTAGCACGGAAAAGTCAAACCCCTCCTCCCCGGATTTCTCCCCGCACAGCTCCAGGCTGCGCAGAGCCCAATTCTCTGAAGACACGTGGAAAAGAGGAGAAGTCGCCGGCACTGCCTTCAGTCCCAAGCGTGGCTTGCCTGGGGCGAATTCTCCCTAGAAGGCAAAGCACGAAACCTGAAGGGGACGTGGGGAGAGGGGCGGGGGTGAAGATGGAGTTCGCTCTGTTGTTCCGAATTAATTCGGATGAACAACGATTCCTATTCAAAAAACGTTGGCCGCAAAGTGTGCGAGCCGGGAGGGCAGAATGCGGAGTCAACGCCTCGGATCGTGTGTAAACGGGGTCCGTTTCCCTTCTCCGCAGAAAGGAAGCGGGGCCGATTGCTGAGGACAGAGCAGGGCGACCTGGTTTCGCCCTGTATTTATACTGGACTACCGCAGTGAACATTGCTGCATATTCAGCGAGTCCCCCCCTTGCTAACGATGGCTGCGGCGGAGTTGGCTGGATAATTATTAGCCATTAATTGAGTTCAGGACCTTTGATGGCTGTGGGAAATGAGGAGCCTGACCACTCATTCCAATAAGGGGCTGCCCAGAGCTATGAAAAGTCAGCCGGGGCTGGCTGGGCCCAGCCGGACACAACCCCCCGGCGGAGGGGGGAATCAGGAGGTCTTTCCAGGGCTAGATTTCCCCCCGAGCTCCGGGGCGGAGTCCCCCACGCCGGTGCCCAGGAAGCCAAGCGGGGCAGCTGACTGGAACCGCTTGTCTTGAGGCAAGAAAAGAAACACAAGAAAGTTAAATCAGATCAAGTGCACATTAAGTGGCAGGCTATGCAGGCGCACAGACTCCCCTGCGCTGGGGCGGGGGGGTTCCAGTTCGTGGGCTGAGGAATGTAGATCTGACCGGGGGGGAGGGATATTTCCGGGGACACCCCCCTTCTGGTCATTTGAAGATACGGATAGCCCCGGGCTGGCTCAGTCCCTAGGGAAAAGGAAAGGGGTCATGATTCGGATTGGAACCACTTTGCAAAGGTTGCATCTAGGATCGCCCCGACGGGAAACCTGTCCCGCGTTCACACGAACCTGCAAGTTGCAAATTTGCGCCAGGATCTGCAAATATTTATTCACACACACACACACACATCACTCAGATCAGTCCCTGCGCCCATTGCAAGAATCAATCCGAATTATATTGTTACATAAACGGCGGCTGCCTTAGCTAAACGAGAAGCAGTTGCCTTCCGGAGCGGGGAGCGGAGCCTGGCTCCCAGAGCCCGCGGGGCACAGAGCAGCCCCCAGAGCAGTGGCGTTATCGGGGAGACGCCCCGAGGGGAAGCAAGAAACGGATTGAAGTTCGTTTCAGCTCCGGTGACAACAGGGCGGGCTGAGGAAACGGAGCCGCAGCGAGCTCCATGTCCCACCAGTCTCGCACAGGGGGAGCAAAGAACAACTCCCCCCCCCCCCAAACCAGCAAACCTCTCCCCGGGGAAAACAAGCTGGCGGGGTGATTCCAGCTGGGGGGGGGGCGGGTTCTGCCTTTTGGTTTCCTACCTAAAGAAACCGACCTTGACTCTGAAAAGGTGAAAGATGCTGCTGCCCCTCCCCCGCCGCCTTTCCACAGCTCTGGCGTGGGGCCGGCGGGAGTGGCCCATCTCCCCCAGGAAGGATCAAACCAGCACAGGGAACGCGGGTGTCATTCGACTCCCTAGAGACCGGATGGGGCTGGGCAGGGGGTGGATCCGGTCTCTACCGTTGGGGGGGGGGGGGAGGGCAGTGCATCCCTGGGATACAGGGGCCGAGGACAAGATCTGCGGTGCTCCAAACGTTCACATGTGCTTGGTTGACTGGGGAAAGGGGAGACCGAGACCAGACCCCCAGCACGAATCCGGATCGTCGACTCCCCTCCCTTCGCTCTGTTTTGTCTCCTGAACTCCACGCGTCTCCACCTTCCAATTAAAGTTGACCAAAATTGCCCGACGCCTTATTTGCATGCAAGGGCCTCTGTTCAAAGATGCTAACGCATTGTCTCCTCTTCGCACTTAACATTTATTTCCCTCTTCAGTGCTCACTTGAAAGAAGTTTCAGAACTGTATTCACAGACTGTCCAAACGAACAAAACCGCCCCCTTTGCTCGGAAGAGAAATCCGGTGGATTCAATTGGGGGGGGGGGGGAGATAGGATATTCTCAGAAGTCTGCAGATTTTTTAAAAGGCTGCATTGTTCTCGCCTTTTCCTGAAAACTGATTTTTAAAGCACGCCTGCAAAAAGGAGGATTCCAATTAAAATAAAACACCCCGATTTCTTTTTGCACAGTTCAGACTCTTCGACTGACTGTTCCGCCAGCTCTCTCCAAGCACAGCCCTCCGGGGATAGAATGACCAGCGCTTAGTTTAGGTTTTATTGTGTACACAGGCAAACAAGAAAAAAAAACCAGACCCAGGACTTTCCCCAATGCTCCTTCCTTTGATTTGCATGATTTGAACTCGGGACTGTGGGAAGAGCCGGACTTCTTCCAGGTCCCACCTGAAAACGTTTGGGTGGCCAGGTATGGCCTGATCCGCAGGCAAAGAGCAGTTGGATGTTGATTATTTATACGCCCAGGGAGATTCCCTCCAACCAGATCTCTGTTCAACACCCCCCTCCCCCCAATCCTTCCTGGGCGCTCTCCAGCTGCACACAGGCAAAGGGGCCTCTCCTTTATTCGTTCCTAAAAGGAAGATCCCAGCCGAGCAAACCGGGAAGGTTGAACTCCATTCCGGCTGCCTCCTGGGAAGGCGCTAAATGCAAAAAGCCAGGGGCGCCCCATTTCTGATGAACGCCTTTTCTTACGAAGGCGCATAATGGCAGCGAACAGGGAGCTGATGGGACATGAACATATTAGGACACAAAGCAGCTTCTTGAGAGAGATACACACGCCCCGTTCAAATTCAACGGGGGAGGCGGGAGGGGGAAACGTAGGGAGCGCGAGGTGATTTCGCAGCGATCTCTCGTTTTCCGGTGGGGTGCCTGGTAAACCCGGGAGCGAGAGGGAGAGAAATGCGGACCGCAGCAGGCTAACACCTACAAACGGGAAACACAGCCCGTCCAGACAGCCCTGTGTTCTCCCCACACCATGGTAGGGGGGCACAGAGGGGGACCCCCAGCTACCGAGCACTCACCCCCATTGGCGCCTGTCTCCTGCTTGGCGGAGCCCAACCCCCTAGGCGAGAATCCCCGCATTGGCCCTGCTGGGTCTAGCTCCGCTGGACCGAATGGGAAACGCTCCACAGTGGAGCGGGAGCGTACACACGACCCCGCTATTCTGTCTACACTGGCTCGCCGACTCGTCCCATCGCGCACACTGACTTCCCCGCTCCGGTTTCCGGGCTGGCTCAGAAAACCAGGGAGGTGATTTCCGTGGAGGTGATTTTCAATTCTCTCTCTCACACACACACACACGCTGGCGATTACCCCGGCGAGCGACTGGCTTTACAAAGACAGTTGTCAAGAAATGTCCTCCTGATTCTTGCCCCTCGCTCCCCCCCCCCCGTGGTTGCTGCCCCCGACCCCCTCTTGTGTGTGTGTGTGGGGGGGTCCTCTTTGGCCAGTTTTTCTTAAAAGAAGCCTGTCCAGGTCTTGGTCGCTAACCCCGCTCGAGGAAAGGGTCCCGGGAACCGAAGGGCGACGAAGCTGTTATGGAGGGTGGGGGCGCCCCCTCCCCACCCACCCAGACAAAGGCAGAAGGGGCGCGAACCCCGGCGCGCCTCGGTTCTTGCTCTAGCGCATCTTGGCCGCGTCGACACGGAAGATGGCAGCAGAATTCTGCGAGAACAGAGGCTGGAGCGCGCAGATGGGGCAGCCCCCTGGTGCCCTGAGCCCAGCCCCCCTTGCCGGTCTGAGCCTAAAGCACGAACGCCCCCCGCTCTCCCCAGAGCTTGGGCCGGCGGCCGCCGTGCCCCGGGGCACGACACGACGAGCAAGGTGCGTTTAGACGCGGCTCTGGCTAACCCGATGGAACACGTCCCTCCCCCCCCCCCCCCCCCGCAACGTTCGCCGTGAGGACGCGGCGTGCGGGCTGTGGCGGGTGCCCTGCCTGGAAACCTTCCTCTGACGGTGTAAACGGGTGGACGGGGCGGCGCGTTGATTCTTCCCTCCCCTCCGCGCTTCCTTCGTGGTCACCAAGTTACTGACAGCCACCGGCTAGGTGTAAAGCAAACCCACAACCCCGTCCCGCGCCCCCCTGTAGTGACTGCACCGGGGCCCGTGGAGATCCTGCACCCCGCCCTCTCCGTCTCCCCGGTCCCCAGCCCACACCGTCAGCTAATCCAATAGGAAGGAAACAACCGGAGCCCCGGCTCTGCCAAGCCAGCCAGGAAAGTGCAGACACCAGGAAAGCCCTGGGGGGGAAGCCGCTCTGGATGTGACCTTACTTAGGAAGATGCAATCAATCATACTGTGCTAGGGGACACCTGCCCTGCTCGGGAAACCCAGACAGGAGCCTTTTAACCCTTTCTATGCCCTGGCCAAGTTCACTCAACTCCCTTCCCCCATCAGACAATTCACTACAAAGGGCTGGGGACAGCAATGGCCTCTGTGCATTTAAGAAGTTCCATAACAGCCAAAATCCCAAGAGGGTTTGGCTTGGCTGGGGTGAGGCAGACAGATAAGGCAGACGCTGCATGCCTGGGTGGCGGGGTATAAACAGCCAGGTAGAGAGAGGCCCTGCTTAGCAGAGGAGAACAGAGCCATGTTGGAGCTCTAGGGTATGTGTCCTACAGCTGTTTTAGGTGGTGGGGACCCACAGCCCTGAAATAGAAAAGGACTCATTGGGAAAAGGAGCCTGTTTATGTACCCCTAAGAATTGGGGGTTGTTCTGTCCCATCCCATCACCCTCAATCTGCCCCCTTTTGACTCCTGCGCTGCAGCTGACTCGTGTCTCCACATAGACCCAGGACAGCCACTCAAAGGAAGCTGATGCTACAAATGTAGTTACCCATTTCTACAAAGGCAGGAGGCAGAGGGTGGAAGCTGCAGGTTTTTCTCCCAGGCCCCTTTGTGCTGAGCTCAAGACATTAGCAATAGTAAAACATTACTAAAAGAATGACAGCCAAACACCCGAGTTGGGTCAGGGCCCATCATAGTAGGCCTGAGTTTCCTTGTGGGTTTAGGGTCTGTCTACAGTGGAACTGCTACATTGCGTGGAGGAGTTTGTCTGTTGGTCACAGGTGATCCACCTCCACCAGATGTGGTAGGTAGGTCAGAATAATTATTCCCTCTACCTAGCACTATCTATCCTGGGGTTTAGGTTGGCAGAGCTCTCTCCTAGGGGTGAGAATTTCCACAACTCGAGAGAGAAACAAATGCTGCTTGAGGACTACTTTGAGTGACAATTACTTTGTATATTTGGGGATGTTGACAATTTGAGTTTTAATGGTTATAAAGATTTAAAGTTTTGAATTTCAATGTCTACGGTCATTCCCTGATCCCCCCTCCATTGCATAATTTCACAACTGTGAAAACTTAGATTTTTTTAAAAAGCATAAAACCCCATAATTTTGCACCACTGTGAACATTAAAATTGATAAAATGCTTAGAAACGGTGATCTGTCCATCAAAAATTATAAAACAAATATTGAATCCTCCAAGCCTATCTATGCATCATAAGAGAACCTTCTGTTTCTGTGTAGGAAACACATGATTTTACAACCAATCTAAATTAAAACCCAATCTCACTGAACAATAGTGTTTACTAGACTTTTTAAAAGAAGAAGTTTGCTAGATTAATATACTTAAGCACCAAGCAAACCCCAATAAATTGCTATCTAGTGACAATGTATTAAATTAACTTTATCCTCTTGCTATTGATTAGAAGCCTCTCCAATCAAACTTCCCTGAACAAGCTTACTGTGCGTTCCTGGCAGCCTTTGCTGAATTCAGGAAGGAATTAAGTAACCATCAGCCTACCTCAAAGGGACACTCTGGGGTAATATACTGCATGCATAATGAGGTGTACCTCCCAGGGTCCACAGAGCACTTTTCTCCTTATCTATACATCAAAAATAAATAACCGATTTTGTTGATCTAGAGCTAAAACCCACTTTTCTTGCATACCCGACATGCTCACTGAAGTTCTAGATGCACACGGAACACAGGACTGTACATTTAATGTCAGTTCCAGCACAGATCACTTAATCACTGCAAAGCAATGACTTCTTATTGAGCACCACAAAGGTAGATGCTCACGTGCAAGCAGGCCTTTCAGAACTCCATTATCTTCAGGGGGGTTAGTTTTGTACTTACAGAATCAGACTTTTGGTACCCCTCTCTCTTGCCCCACCCCGCATAATTAGGCCACAAGAACATAAAGGAAAGACATTTGCTGAGGACTAAAGATTGGTTGAGAGGAGCTGGTCCAAGTGGCTGCTCAAGGACCCCAAATGGCATGATTTCCCAGGAAATGTCTGAGGCCATGACATTATTTCTATGCACCGCAAACAGAAAGAAGCCCGTATGTACATGTGCTTGTGTTTTGTTTGATTAAAAGTGTGTGATGTCCTTCCTAGTCAGTGTGCACCTTCTAGACAACTGACGCCCTGTACGCCAGGTTGCTTGAGCCATTTGCCCCAATTCCTGCTCTTGGTTTTTATGATGTCCTATCAGAACACTCTCCACAAGAAGCCAATACAAAAATCTCTCTCTCATTCAGTCCCGCTGGCAGAAACATGCTTAAAGCTGGGGCTGGGGTTTGGTTTTGAAATACTCATACCCAGTCTGATGGTGATGGTCTGCTCAAGAAAGCAATCACAGGAAAGCTAAGCCAGAGAAACAGGTGTTGCAGCGAGCTCTGAAGATACAGAGGTCTATGGTCATTCTTACTTCACCTATCACTGAGTTCCACAATCTCGGTCCTGCTTCTGTGGAGGTCCCGCCTCCCCAATTTGTTGTCAGCTTCACTTTTCCAGTGAAGACAAGCTCTCGTGTGAGGTAATTGTCATAGAAGGAGGGGACTTTCTCAGGTAGCAAGAACCAATGCCATGCAGACCTTTGAAAATCAGTACTGCAACTTAGAACTCAACTTTGTTCAATGGGGAACCAGTGCAGAGAGTGGCCAAATTTAAATTCATTCAATGAACGGTGGATACACCCAATTTTTGCATGTCCTGCTTCTAAAATACTTTCATTTGTTTGCTATGTTAAGTTCATTTACCATATTGGGTGAAATATTAGCTTTGAGATCTACTGATTAAAAGGGCTATATAAGAGCTAGGTATTATTACTATCTAGAACCTCAATGTAACAACAATAAAACAATACGTAGTGCTTATACACAACTTTTCATTTTTAAAGCAAATTACCTACCTAGATGGTTGACATTTACAAGCACTGTGCCCCTTTTACAGATAGGCTGACAGTACCAGAGCAGTTAAGTGAATTGCCAAAGGACAGAGGCTTACCCACTTTCAGTCATTTGAGTGCATTACAGCAAGTGGGACAGTGCTCAGTCATTAGAGGAATGTATTTTCTAACACATGATTACTAGCTGCTTTTTGACTCTGCTCTGAAGCAGCCAAGAACGTGAACCTGAACAGGCCTGACGTTTTCAAGGGAATCGGAACCTTAATCAATTTTTCTGTCATAAAGCTCAGCAGAATGAGCCGTTCTGGCAATGAAGTATGTTATTCTGCAAGCATATTGACCACCAAATACTGTCTGGCAAGGCACAATTAAAGTGTGAAGAATGACTGCAAAATAATAAACCTACGTCAGGTCACAACGGAGGGTGAGGGAGGAGGAAATTACCAGTATCTGCTATTTTTTTTAAAAAATAACTACAAATGGCTGCTCTATTTGTGAGCCTTCATCTAATAGTTACCTGAGTGAGAGTCCTGGCAGAAAAGTGCTCTGCATTTCTGTTACAATGATCTGGGTTTCACCTCTGCCTTTAATTTTTACAGCTGGACAAGTTTACCAGGGCCTACCTTTCACTAAAAAGGGGAAACTGTCACTTTAAGCAAAACCATTCAAGACTCTGCATTGGAACATAAATAAAACAAAACAAGATTTATGTTTCCAGTGATGTCATTCACTCAAGCTCTACCTGTTCCCCAAGCAAACTAACACTCAATATTTTCCCTCTTTTCTACTTATGCCTAGACAAACGAATGCTAAAAATTGCAGTTTCTCATCACACAGGTCACACATTCATATTTCGCACCATCTTTTTCTAGATACGTCCCTAACTCACAAGCCAGGAACACACATCCCCTATAATAAAATCCCAAACCCTAGCGTGTTGGTGATGTTCAAAAATGGTCAACCCTTAGAACCTGATACTGCAGACACATGTGAGCAACTCCACGTCTGCAAACTGTCTCATCGACTCAATGAAATTACTCATGTAAGTGTTTGCTCCTTAAAAAGGTCCTATTCTGCAAGATGAATCAAGCATATGCGACGGCTGTCATTTTAGCCAACACACTCTGGATTGAACCAGGACCTCCAGAGCTAGCATGAGGCACTATAGACTGAGCTAAAAAGCAGAAGCAATATAGTAGAGGTCCCTACAAATTCATATACTCTGTGGATTGGCACAGAGGGAGACCTGTAACACAAATTCCCCAGTGGGTTCTACATACACAGTGCTACATGGTGAGATTGCTGATTGAAAGCACAAAAATCAGTATTTTAGAACTCACCCTTAAATGGTGAGTGAAAAAAACAGGTCACAATCATTTGAAATAATACTGTTTCTGAAGGTTGGGGGGAAATGTTAAACATTTTTTATGAGGGGGAACAAAATTACAAAGCTAGCTATAAATCTTGAAATCTCTCATGCCCCGATCTATAAATAAAAGTTATTGGGATTTTCTTTTGTGTTAAATTTAAAGAGAAGTCTCTTTTCCAAGGAGAGTTTTCTTTAAAACAAGCAATAGCCCAGAAGGAATTTAATGATAGCATTTCCAACAAGCAGCATGAATGAATTAAACAATAAATACAACGAGAAAGCAGCTGCATTATTTTTAATAGGAGCAGATGCATTTGTAGTTGGCTGTATATTATTCCCAAAGAAGAACACGATTCCTTACCAATATTCAGTCAGATTTCAGAGATGTCTTCCTTCCATTTTTATACTTGAAGAACATGGGTTCTGGTGGGTAGTGGAATTTGTCCTCAAGTAAAGTACTGAAACACTGGTAAAGAATAAGCAGAAATTCTAAAGATGTCTCTCCTTCCCTGGTTTATACTAAAATTACTCTCCAGCTCCTTTTCATTATGTGTTTTCTTTATGCCACATGAGGGAAACACTTATCAATTGTTTGATGAAGTCAAATTGAATCTAATATCAGGACATAGGCTGAGCTCAGCTGTTTGGGTTAATTCAACGGTGCTACTTTGCAATACACCAAACTCTTATGTGATGACTATACCCAGAAATCAACCAGTCTTTCCCCTCCTCCACTTGCAATCTGGCAAGACCTAGAAATGGCCAAGCCTCAAAACAGTCAGTTCAGATCAACATAAAGTGTCTGGAAGTTTATCTGCACAAACTGCTTTGTTTGGGGAATGGTATAACCCGCTCATGTGGTTTAGCAGGGTTTATAGCCTAACCCATGACACCTTTCAGGAGTACCCTAATGCCTTGGCCAAACAGCAGGTTGGATAATTATGTTCTTTGAAGTTGTCCTCTTAACTTCCTGTCAAACTGTTACGTAGTTGCATACTTGCCACATTCCACCCCAGAGTTGGCTGCATTTCAATTGTAGCAGCTGACAATGATACCTACTAAAAGTTAAGGTTTCCTAAACCACTTTCTACATTAGCTCTCTATTTTCATATGCTTACACTTCGGGGGCTTAAACTTTCTAGCCTTTAATCTCCTCCCAGAGGCTGAACTTTTGGGGAGAAAATCTGAGTGAGAACAAATCAGTTGTTATTGAGTTATGGAAGAGAGGAGGAAAAATTCCACATTTGCCCCCTGTAGACTTGTAGGGCACAGAGAAGGGGTACTGAAAAGTTAGGGTACTTGTGTACTCTGCAGTGATTTTAGTGGTCAAGCACTCACTCATTGTACACAAGGGGTCTGTATCCCTCTCAGAGATAGGTATGAACCTATGATATTGTTCCACAGGAGGTGGTTAAAGCACAAGTGGAAGATTTTTAAATTTGGGTCAAGTCTGCCCGTCTTTGTGGCAAGGAGACATCTACTGAGGGAATAAATGTTTCTGACTCTATCCACAGTTATCACCCACTCTAACTAGTTATCAATGTTTCAGAGGGTCAACATGCCCCATCAGGTGGGACTGACACAGCAAATTAGGTCACGATAAGAAGGGATCAAGGAGCATAGAGTAAATCAGGAAGTACTTTATGGCAATACAACATTCCTGAGTCCTTCTACAAAGCCTCTCCCCTGCCCCTCTGCTAAAGCTCTTCTTGAACGCTCACTTTCGCTGTGCTGCTCACACCAAATTTCACTGACTTGCATAAAAAAAAATTATCCTTCCTTTCCCCCAAGCTCTGTCTGCTTGGCTCCCTGTTGGGAGATTGTGAGCTCTTCGGGGTAGGGACTACCTCTCTTCCTGGTTGGTGGCTGCAGAGTTACTTTAAATAACTGGAAGCATAATCAGGATAACATTTAGAAAGCCCAGGCAGCATTACCAGATCAGATGAAATAACCTGGCAATGAAACATGAACAACTTGGCACTCAAACATACAAACATATGGGGGCCTAGCGAGGTTGGACAGAAGTGCTCTACATTGTCCAGTGCTCTGAAAAAAAGGTAGATTTATTACCTTACTCACAGCCATTGTCCTCATCAGCCTTTTTGTCATCCATGTTGGCACGAGGACCTTTCTCCTGGTGGACAGAGTTGTTGCACTAGGTCCCCACAATGACAACTTCAAGGAGGGGGTGAGACCAAAGGCCCTCGAATCCATGAGAAATATTGCAGCACCATTTTTTGAATGACTTCCCTGCCAGTCCCCAGCAGGGGTGCAGCCTTTCTGGGGGAATGGTAATGGCACCCCAGCAGAAGGTTGCAGCAGGGTTTTCATTTAAGCACCCTGTCACTTGCTGACAACAGTTGCTGAAGGGAGAATAGTCCTAGAAGTGCCTGTGATCCACTCCTCTGGGGCTGCGTAGTACCGATGCTCCATATTGTAGTTTACTTCCATACACATACAGGGCAGATGCATTTTAAAAGAATTTGCTTTGTGGGGGGCGGGGGGTGGCACATCCTGCTCCCATTATTGCCAAGGAGCCCCAAGGTCATTGCTGCAAAATAGTTAAAGACAGCACAATATAGAAACATATTAACAAGTCTCCCAGGCTTGTGATTCAACACACAGACCAGATTCAACCATCTCAAACAAAAGCAAAGTGCTTCCTTTGGTTGCTGCTCTATATATGCCTAGATCCTTGGTTAATTGAAACAGGTGCTCTCGTTTACTAAACTGAGCATAGCCAGGTGGGGCTAATTGATCTGGCTGCAACCAGGCTATTCCCTCTTTAGATATTGTAACATTGCTGCAAATAGTGTAAACACAAAGCAGTGTATATAGCAGAAAGAGTAATGCAATCAGACTCTAGCACCCTGCAATGGGATGAATTCTCAGTGAGCCATAGACTGGATTTGCAACAGGCACAGGTGACTGGGAAGTGTTGAGTTCCCTTAGGGGAGTCCCAATAATCGCAGAAGGGTGGAAAAAAATTACTACCACAGATGTCTTTTCTAAGCACATTTTTCTGACCAAATGTATTTCTAATTCACAGTGTAGAACTAGCCTGGAAGTATTCATTGGGAAATGTTCAGTCTGTAAGGCAAATTAAACACAATACATTTCAAAGAAGTGTGCAAAAAAAAAAAATTAGAACTACATCAGCTCTACCATTGTGGCCTAAGATGAGCAGAGAAATCCCTCGTATCAGGTATGTTCTCAGCCTTCGGGATAGGGATAACTCCAGAAAAAAATCCAGTTTGGAATCCTGAATTCCAGTTTCAAATGCATCTGTTCTTCTTTACTTCCTTTCAAAGCAGTTGTGCAGTTGTGCTCTGTGCTGTGAAATAGCTACCACATTCTACCATAGGGCTGGCTGCATTTCAGTAGGGGGAGAAATGATTCCTTTAAGTTCAGTAGAACAGATTGAAAATTGCTTTGTTGACACATATGTTTGATGAATCAGGGATTTTGGACCCAAATATTTTTTCCAAAAAATTCCAGTTTTTCAATGCAAACCAAAAGATTTTTGATGTTTGGTAAAAATGATCAGTTTTCAAAAAACAAAAAAAGTGACTAGTTTTTTAATTTTCAGTGAAAATACCGGTACTGATGCTTAAGGAGTGTTTTAGGAAGTTTTCCCTCAATAAAAATTCCTGTGGAAAGACATGTTGGCATTTTTCAACCTGTTCTGATATTTAGGTCCTCTTCCTGCAATAGACTGTGAGAGGCACTGTCTCTAACATAAACAGAGAGCAATTTGGATATAGAAAATAAATAAAACTCTACTAAAACAAGACGGTCCTGCATGTGCTTTCCCCTCTGAGGACAGGACGAAAGAACAAACACCACGTCATAGATTTTAGTAATGTTGCTTGAAGCACTACTGGAAGGTGCACAGATACTATAGTGATGCGAACTGTACAAGAAACAATATAGAATAGAATGCATCCGATATGAAATCAATCACAGCACACCTGTATGTGTGCAGTCAATTACAGGATCAGGGTCACAGTTCATAAAGTACTTTGGGGACCCTTCCTGATGAAAGGCACTCAGAATGTAAATGATTATCATACAGCAAACCCTATGACAATTCCAGGCAAGGTGCTCCACTACTGCCTAATGCCATTTGACTCCCACACTGTATCTGTTGTATGTTTCACTGTCTGGGGGGGGGGGGGGGCTGCTCAGGAAAGGGCACTTCCGATAGCCAGAGGTATTGGTAAACATGGCTCAGATAGGACAATCTCTATTATACTACAGAGTGAAAAGATGGATGTGCCAGAGATATGCTCTCTTTCATGGAATACAGGTGCCATGGCTAATTTATGGATTCCCTTATTATATAGCTGCTAATGTTATTTTTATATCTCCTCACACAAGCGCTGGAAATATGTAAAACACAAATAAGACATTTACTTTGGGCTGTTGGCAGCTCTGTTTCCAGAGCAGAGTGGATATTTGAAAATCCACTGCAAAACCAAAACAAAACAAAACCACTTTCCTCCATAAACGTGATGTATAGGATGTGACATAATGGTGCAAACACTTCTGGCAAAGGCAGGTATTATAAATTGTCCTGCTGCACTTTGTGGTGGTGGGTATTTTAATGCTGTGTCCTCTGCTTAGAACAGACATAGGGAGTACAGACAACCACACATAGGGGATTAGAAAGAACAAAACCATTTGCTAAACAAAAAACATGTTAAATTCAGTAGATTTTTTGCTAGGTGTAACAGACAGAAATCTTTGTGATAATAGATGCTTTCTGGGTGCCTTTCTAGTGCTCTGATGCAGGAGAGGAGGAGCAACAGTTGGCAGATATGTATCTACAGCGATGAAAGGTTACAGAGAATTGTTTGCCTTCCACAAAACAATTTCACAGGTTCTGTGTGTTTCATTGGGCCTTGGCACAGCTGTGCAGATAAATGTCTCTGATGTAAATGAGATTTTTTTCCTCCCTTCTACCTTTGTGCAGGTTTACAAGCACACACTTGCAGTACTTTGCTATCATTTTGTTAATTTCTGATTGCACCACTTCCTTTTGATTCCATGCAAATAGATACTGGTTACAATAGCAAAGTACCGCTCAAGGGTTAGCTCCTATGGTTGTGGCTCCTTGCCCAAACCTGCAGGCTAGGGACAATGAAAGAAATGTACCCGGTGTGGAGGGCCAGTGCAAAGCGAATCCACCACTTCAGTCTCATTTAAACTTTATAGTAAGGGTTTAAGTGGGACTTGAGTGCAAGGTCCTTGCACGGGGCTGAATTCCCTTCACTGTGCACAACTGAAAGTGCTCTTCTTACTAGGGCCGACTGGAAAGTTTCCATCCAAGATTTTTATTTATTTTATTTTTTTTAAAAATTGGGTTTTGGAAGCAGCATTTTTTTCACAAAATGTGTCCACTTTCTGCAGAAAATTTTCATTGAAAAACTGAAAACCCAACACCATTTTTTAATTGTCAGCTGAAAATTTTTGGTCCTTTGACAAATATGATTTTTCCCCCATTTTCATCATCATTTTCTGTGCGAGAAGTTCCCATTTCCTGACCAACTCTTGTCCTGACCCACGGATCATTTTTTTCTGCCACTGCCCCAAAGTAAGTGCTCATTTGCTTTACTTTCCCACTGGATTTTCCTCTTCTAGATGTGCACACAGCCTGGACATGTGAGGTGCTCGGCATCCTTAATAAACAATGGGTGGAGGGACAAAAACTCACCTCCCACCCTTGCCTGTGGAGAAAGACACACACACACACCAGTCCCTACACTGACTCCTGCACAGGGTAAGAATGAACTGGGCCCTATAAATTCTGCCACAACGAAACCATTTAGAAAAACCCACTTATCTGGGCTCAGGGCCCAGGGAACCAACCAAAAACTTCCAGTTGACCGGCATTAGGAAGTTCTGACTTTTTTTTTCTTTTTGAGAAGTGGAATTTTCAGTGCCGTGGCTACAGCCTGCACTGGCGGCCGGGCCTCAGAATAACTCACTCTGTAGGTTAGCCCGCTGCAGAATTCCGGTGTGGAGTGATACCGACAGTACTTTTTTGTTTCTTTTCTGTTCTTAATGAAATCTTTCCATATTATTAATGGCCCGGGTGGTTCTAAATAGTGTGTTCCTTCCAGAATTTTCTTGTTTGCTGTAGTCTTCAAATTTTCCAGTTCATTTCCTATTTTCCTGCTCTAACACCATTGCCAAAAAATCCCTAAAGCACTCTTTGGTACTTGAACAGAAGAAAGAAATATCCAAGCAGCAGACGTTTGGTCCAGATTTTGTAGATCATTAGCAATATAGCTATCCAGAAGAAGCACGTCACTTTAATTATCCACAGCCAGTTCTCTATGATGGATACTTATTTGACTTCCTAGGTCATATCTCAAAATGCATTCCAGTCACTAGAAATATTTAAGGAGATTTGTGCAACCGTATTGGAGAGCCCATCTGCTATTAATTGTCTGGGAACACGCAGCCAGAGTTGGATTTTTGATACTCCATTTAGGCAATCAGGTTTCTTTAGCAAAGAAGTGATGGGTTGATGCCTGTGTACTGTAAATAGTGGTAGCTAATACAGCCAACGAAGAAACAGATACCCAAGAAAGCGTTTCTCATCTAGGAGGCAGAATATTAGAAATAAAAGTGGCACCGAAATCCCCCATGGAAAGAATTATTTTGGTTTAATGTAATTTCTCATCAGAAAAACTGGAAACTTTACAAACTCCAGAGATATTAGAGCTCGGATATGAGCTGGTGCCAACTGGAGCAGGTTAGAAATTAGGGAATTCCTCGTGACATTCCAGTGAAAAAAATGTATGAGGCAATTTCATGAAATATTGGTGTTTTTAATCCACATATGTAGCTTCCGGGGGAAAAAAAGTCTCACCCATTTGGTTGCTTACGACGAGTACACAGTTCTTCAAATATATTATAAACTGAAAATAAAACTAACACGCATAAATCAAACCAGCGGAACTAGCGCCAATGCTGAATATTACAGAGCATGTTTTATGGGAGGTTCTTTATTTCATTAAGTAACATTATGTTATTTGGGGAGAGCTAATTACATAAGTGGGCCGGATCCCTATTCAGATTAAAACTGCTCCTTATTCAGATTAAAACTCTCACTGATTTCAGCAGCCTTCAGGCCCCAATTCTGAAACTGACTCTCTGAGCGGGCTGATCCATGCATCTGCATGGAGCCTTCTTGGCTTCCGTGGGACTTCATGCAGTGTAGGTGTCTGCCTGAAAATACCAAGTTGCAGGACTGGGAACTCCGTGTGGAGTGGAAGTTTGGGGCCAAAAGCCAGAGGTATATTAGCAGCTGAATTGAATTGTCTCAGCCAGGCATGCTGGAACATGCTCACACTGTTTTAGGCAACTCCCTGCACTCAGTGCTATCTGTTCCTGATTTGTTTAACCACAGGGAGCAAGACTACTAACTCCTTCCTCCCACCAGAGGGCAAGTAGTCCCATCAACTCATGGGGCACCGTTTGTCCTTATCCCTGTGAGCAAGGTGTTCACAATCTGGCCCTGGCAAGATGGAACCTGAATTAAAGTCTCCGGCTAGTCACCAACCACTCGACCATCCTCCTCTGGTTTTGCCATCCCAGTTCATCCATCCCAGAATACAGCTATTGTCTCATCAGCTGGAACCATCTGTTGAGAGCTGAGAGAAGAGCTGCACAACAACAAGTTTTATTGGGGTCTACAAAATCCAGGAACTCTACTTCATATTCCTGAATGGCATTTACTGACACTTTATCCATTAATTAACTATTTACCTACATACAGACATTGAGCACTCCTGTAACAGACTCTGACCTCAGTTACATCAGTGTAAATTTAGTTTAATCCAAAGAATGGAATGGATTTACACTGGTGTAACTGAGATCAGAATCTGACCTACTATCTGTGAATGAAAAAAAATCACACCTGTACCTGACATTACTATATCAGATAAAGTTTCTAGAGCAAGACCTGGCTTAAGACACTGTTATTAGTCAGAGTTGTGTTTGATCTAAAATATTTCGAGAATCAAAGTGAGAGAAAAGTTTGAGCACCATAGATTTTCCCCGTACTCTTGGTGAGGGAGATTCATTGCAAAAACAAGCAGTAAATTCTCAAGTTCTGCAAGACTGCAGCATGGAGGGCCAGACAAATTAAGACAGATGTTCTGAAGTTTTGGATAGCGAGGAAGTGGTTTCATGTGGCAAACCATGTGAAGGCTTCAGGACATCCTCCCTTCTCAGACACAGGAAT
The DNA here is from genome assembly GCA_032164245.1 of Sternotherus odoratus. Taxonomy (NCBI): domain Eukaryota; kingdom Metazoa; phylum Chordata; order Testudines; family Kinosternidae; genus Sternotherus; species Sternotherus odoratus. The sequence goes on from JAVMKO010000018.1 coordinate 3,386,608, forward strand.
ATAGCAGATAGCAAAATGAGACACAATACTGATGCCAAGCTGATTCTGATGGGTGGGGAGAAAACCTGTTGGAGTTCCTGGGGCCCACAGATGGACACCCCCCAGTCGGCCGACTTCCCAAGACAGCTTCACGCTGCTCAGCACATTCTCATTATGTGAGCCTTAAAAAATACGAAATAAAGAAAGTGCGGCCAAGTGTTACAAAGACAGGAAAAGGATTTATCAGGGAGCCTTGCAAAAGGGAGAGACGTGTCCCCATGTTACTGTTTGCATCGGCAGAAACCACAGCCACAGAAATATCAGAGAGAAAAAATGAGGCGCTTTTTAGGAAGATTTAGATAGCGTCTAATCTCAGTTCAGCAACCGCATCATTCTGCGTCCTCAGACAATTCCATCGCTCCCGCAGGCAGGAACCCCTTCTTCTTGTTGCTAAAACCCTGCACAGACTCTATCCAGCTGACCGTACTAAACTCCTGTCTCTATATCCCCTTATCTACTCACCTCGCAATGGTCTCTTCTCTCCCACTCTACTCAGCCTTGCCACTCTTAGCACAAGAGACTTCTCCTTTGCAGTTTCTGTCCTCTGGATGCCCTGTCCCCTCCCTATTCTAACACAGCTAAGTGCCCTCATGATGTACAGTTCTTTAGCATGTAGGAGTGTGAAGAAAACCCATGTGGGAGACCTGCCTCTTTGCACAGCAGAGCCATACCAGTTCCTCTCGGTTTTTTTACCCTGTTCTCCTTTGGAAAGGAGTCTGGAGCCCAGTGGGTTGATTGTTACAGCCTTTACTATTGCAGTGAGCTAATACTGTTTCCTATACATGAACTACGCTGGGGATCAAAAGCGTAATGCAGGAAGAAAAACGCCCTGTGTTATATAACAGTGACTGTGGTGGGAGCAAAAGCCAAGTGTGGCTTTTTTGCTCCAAAATCAGAGACACTTAGTTCAGTCCATTTCCCTCTACAGAACGTCCAGTCCCAGGGCTAACATGTGGCAGTCCCCACAGGCTGTATTTAACAAAGTCTGCACAGGGAATGCACATTATGTTGCTTCTCTCTCTATCCCCACTCCCTCCGCAACTTCACAGGGGTGACAGACAGCTGTCACAACACATTTCTTGATTTCAAACTGTCACTCAAGCTCACAATTTTTCCACCATCAATGTTTTCTGCAGTGCTTGTTTTTTTTAAAATAAATCTTTTCCTTGTATATAGGCACTAAACCATGGGCATAGAACAAAGCCACTTGGTAAGAGCACTCATTAAAGACTTAGGTAATATGCACGCTTAGTGTCTCACATACTTTTCCAGTTAAAATATTTGGTCTAAAAATGTGGGAGGTAAAGAACTTGTATTTTGAGGTCTTTATAAAACAACTTACATCCCCTGATTTATGTTCCCTGGGACTTGTTCTATGTGAAACGTTTAGCCAGCTATATTTTAGATAAAAGAAACATCTCAAGCATTGGTTGTTTTGGAGTTTCTCATTCTTTACTCCCATATATCTTCATAATATTTCACTGTCAGGCGCAATAATTTTAAATTCAGAACCTTCTGCTTGCTCCTTAGTTCTCTTTCCTTGGGCAATATTTATAGCATTGTCTTAACATTCTCCACTGCTGCTGGGTTCTCAGGACCTGATCCTACAAACTCTTACACATGCAAGTTATCCCAGCTCGCATGAGACAGCAGATAGGATCTGAGGTGTATTCCCAGGTCTTCCATAGACTAGGGATCTGTGGCAAAGCTTACTGAAATCCATGGATATATTTAAAACTCTGACATCAATGTACTTTGGGTCAGGCCATGGCAGTAAGACCTGGTGCACGTCATGTAACTTCTTGGTACCTCAACTTTCTCATCTGTACAGCAGGGGTAATAACACTACACAACTTTCTGAAGCACTAAAAGAAGCACCACAGATGTAGGCCTCACCCCTGCTCTATGTTTACATTGCATAAAAGGACAAGAGTGGAATAGCGGAACCCGAAAAGCCCTGTGGGCGAGGATTCCCCTAATGCAGGCAGAACAAGGTTGCACAGTAAGATTGTTTTCTGAAGACCCTCCCTGCCACCTACCGTGAAGATTTTGGGCAGCCCCTGCATCCCAGGGGGCAGCCTAGGAAGGCTCCTCTAACTTAGGCCCTTTGGACTGTCAAAGTTGCACTACAGGCTTTGTCAGTCCCCAGAGCACCCGTGATCAGGAGGTAATAAGAGGTCTTGGAAACTCTTCTGGTCCCCCTTGGCCAGTGCTATGAATTCTATGTTGAGTCTTGCAGAGGCTCACCCAGACTCTCACCCTGAGTATTTAGTGAGACAGTTTGTGTGAGACAGTATTCATGGCACTGGGCCTTCAGGCCTTCAAGACCATCTCTTACTGTCCCATCACGCAGTGATCCTGGTGTCCTCTCCATGTCCTCTGATCCCTCCTCTGGCTCTCCCTCTCCATTTGCCCCAGGCCCACCCATGGTTCTCTCTTCATTTTCCTCTAATTGTTTGCAATGGTTTTACACACACATGTGCAGAGGAAGGATGATCGGGTAGTTAGGGCATGGGATGGGGGGGCAGGAAATCAAGGTTCATCTCCTGGCACTACCACAGACATCACATAAGTCTTGGTCAAGTCTCTTAGTTCCTTCTGTACTTCTGCCCTTTGTCTGTTTAGACTGCAAGCGCTTTGAGACGAGGAAACCTTGCTGTGTGTATGTCCAGCAGGAAGGAGTCCTGATCTCAGTTGGGGCATGGAGGTGCTGTTAAAATAGCAATAATAAGAAATGAAAATGAACAAACAAAAACTCTTATGGGCCTTTGCTTTGGACAGTCTGAGCACCTGGTGCAGGTCCCACTGACTTAAATCTGAGCCACAGGTGCGCTGCCCTTCGGGAAATCAGGCTCAAGTTGGGTACCTAAAATCTGAGGCCACTTCTAAAAATCTGGGCCTTTGCAAATGAATTGTTCTGCATTAACGGAGTGGGAAAAAACATTCAAACCCCAAGTAACATTGTGGCCTGGACGTTGCTGCTGCTACAGCTCTGGGAACCGAGTGACAATGCCTATTTTCCTCTAGGACATTTTTATTATTATTTTTTATTATTATTGTTGAATATGAATATTTTACACGTCTGAGCTCAGAACAATGCTTTTTTTGGCTGCCTCTGCTGGGTTTCATAGTTGTGCACCTCGACGTTGCATAACTGAGAGGTATCCATTTACACACTGGGGAAAAGGAGGCTAATGAATCTCAGCAAAGCTCACTTTAGTGTGTGTGAAAAAAGGGCATTCCAAAGTTTTCCAAATAAAAAAAACGATAATACTTGTGTGGAACAGCTTAATAAAAATCAGGTTATGTGTATGTAATGAATACAGAGCTTCTCTCAACAAGAGGAAAATAGTACTTAACTTAGCAACACCTCTACAGGGCAAAACACAGGAACATTCTTAACCCTTTACCGTCAAATTCATCACAGCCAAATGCTCTCCCAGCAGCACAAAGGCCAAAAATGAAGACAGCTGGGCCAGACTCTCTACTGGAGTAAATGAAGTTGATGGAATTATATCCATTTAGAGGAGGAAGAAATTGAGGACAGATATTTTTCTGCCTCTATTAGCAATATTCCCCCCTCTCTCCGACACTAGGTAAAGGATAACTTTCAGACCTGGTTCATGAGGGCATCTCTAAAGACCTCTCTGCCGACTGAGGAGTTCTTACACCTTCTTCTGACATATCTGGTAAGGCTACTGTCAGAGATAGGACTCTTGACTAGGTTGACCACAGGAACTACTCTATGTATCAGACCCATGTTCCTAAGAACAATTCTTTTTTTCCTGCTAGAATGTATCATATTGTGCATGGTCTTGTTCTCTCTCTCTCTCTCTCTCTCTCTCTCTCTCTCCCCTCGTTCTCTCCACTCAAGTTCTCCCCCTGCCCGCTCCTTCTGAAATAGACTCAGCTGGAAAGCTACCTACCTGATTTAAGGTCCTTCACTTCCTGCTTTAAGCACAAGCTGCCTGCTGGCATCCCTTAACATCTCACTACCTCAAGAATCAGAGAGGTAGCCATGTTAGTCTGGAATAGCAGAGGTAACAAAGTCCTGTGGCACCTTAAAGACTAACTATAAAGTTTTGAAGCATAAGCTTTCGTGGGCTAATACCCACTTCGTCGGATGCAAGCAGTTACTGTTATCTCACTACCTGTTAATGGAATAGGTGTGTGGTCACCTCTTTTTTTACATCAAAGTTTTCACACTGCTGAAAAGGGGAAGGAACCAGGCTACTGGAATAACAGAGAAAATGATGATGTGTCTAGTGTAGGTTTGAAGCCCAACCCTTTTACTGTGCATGTAATAATGTGGGGCGGAGGAGGGGGGAGAGGGCTCTCCTACATTTCTCAAGAGCTTGAAGCCAGCAATAGGCAGGGTGATAATAACCACATTGTTTTGGGTACTCAATCTGCATCATCCCAGCCTGACATGATCGGATACACATGGGCAATAAAACCTTTTGATTTGTTCAGCCCAGGGAATGAACAAAATGATGAATTGACATTTAAAAGAAAATAAGGGACTGTTGCTAGGCTGGAAGCTAAGTTAGATGTGGGGGAGGGAATCGTTAATAGATATGTTTATACAGCCCAGTGTCATCTTCTTAAATGTTATTTATTTCTTGAAGACCCAGGGGCCTGGGGATGTGGGCCCAGATTCTCCCACACCGCCACATTTCTAGTTTAAAGTCAATTTTTGTGCTGGTGAAAGATTTATTATGGCAGAACCTAGTAACCCCAACCAAAATCAGGACTGCCTTGCGCAAGGGGCTGTACATAATACGAATGGTCCCTGCCCCCAAAGCATTTACAAGCTAAGTTCACTTGACAAGTGAGTCAAGTTATGTTGTCCATTTTACAGGTGAGGCACTGAGGAACACAGAGATTAAGTAGCTTGCTCAAAGTTGAACAAGGCAGCTGTGGCAGAGCCAGGAATTACACCCAGATCTCCTGAGTCCCAATGCAGGACATAAACCACAAGACCATCCTTGTAGAGGGTCATGACTCCACAGTTGCAGTCCCAGAGCTGGGAGGAGGATGCTACTTCAAAGCATTGAAGGCAAAAGATTGAAGTACAGTAAAAATGAAATTAGAGTGGGTCAGGAATTCCATATGCTCACTACAGAGTGGAATCGTTGTCCCTTTGAAGATCAGTGTAGATCAGTGGTTAAAGAAATTGATTAGGAGTCTAGACTCCTGGGTCCGCTATGCAGCTGTGGGAGCAAGTCACTTCTCATCAATAAAATGGAATCAGCAAGACCAACTTCCCAGGGTGGGAGTCGTGTGACTTTAATAAGGGCTTGAGAGCCTCATATGAAAGGAGCTAGCTCCTGTGGTCCAGATCCATCGCTCCCACTGGTTTACACCAGCTAATGCTCTAGCCCACTAGGTGTGAAATGTTTTTAAAGGAGTATACTGATATCTGTGAGTTCTTCACTGTCTCTGCTAATGGAATATGATTGTGTTTCTGGCTCTGGATTGGCAAGGAAATGGTTCTCTTTGTTTTTCCCACGCCGACAACAACCGTGAGGTGCTCCATTCTGTCAGATCTCTCATGCTTTCCAAGGCGATGTGTTTTGCATTTTTATCTGCATTGGATTATTGGAGCAAGAGTCTGAACACTTAAGTTACTGTAAATCCCTTCTCATATGGAAGTCAGTGAGCTGTAAAATATTTAAAGTGTCTACAGTTGTACCTCATTTGTTTACACATTTCCAGTGGGCTGCTAAAAGGTAACATACGGTAATAGAACAAAGATTTAAGATCACTGAATCAGATTTCATAACAGCTCTCTAAGTACTCTGAGCATGTACCTTAACTTAATGGAGTAACGTATATCTCAATCTCAGCCCTTAGGGGCTAGGTGATGCTGCGAATTACACCTCTAAACTTTTACCTCGGGAGTTCTTTGGTTCAGTCCTTTAGCTACATTCACAAGCAGAAATGCCTTTAGGTGGGTCGCACGCATCCCAGGCCCTGTGGTCAGCTATCCAATGTGAAACCATCGGAGCACCCGGCACAACAGGAGAGAGGCTGGAGTCAAAACTGGGGAGGAACAGCTGAGCAGAGCCACAGCTTGTGCAAAGGAAGGTCACCTGGAGGTAGGGGGCATGGCTGCTAACACTGATGCCTTCTTTGGACAGCCACCCCTCACCTACAGTTAGTAAAACTCACACCAGTTGAGGTTCTGCTGCAGTAGTTATTCTGGACAGTTTGTAGTTGGAAGCAGGTCTATGTAGTGGTTTTCCTGTTTAGATGGGCACCTAGAAGTGTGGATATTTGAACTTCAGCCAACCTCCTGACTCTGCAAAACTTGTCAGGGGAATCTCATGAACAAACAAACCAATAGCCAGAAATCAACACCTTTTACCCAAGGATCTCAGATTACTTTTACATATTTTAATTAAGCATCACATCATCTTTGTGCTGTAGGAAATTATTTGAATAGGGGGTAAACCGTAGATAGGTAAACTGAGGCACAGTGGGCGTAAAGCCTGGTGTTGTGTGACTAAGTGGCATAGCCTGGAATACAACATAGGAACCCTAATTCCTAGGCCCTTCCTTTAACAACTCCACCAACTTCTTTTCATTTCATATAGAAAAACAAACTGCAAAGCTCAACCCTTTCTGGGCTTCTTCCAGGCTCACCCTGGTTACCACAAGAGACTTCCAGTGCCACAGAAAAGGGTCAGCAGTACACCAGAGCCCTCTATTTTTCCGTCTGTGGTCTCTTTCTACCTTTTGGTAGCTTACGGTGAAGGGCAGTGAGCCAGCCCTCCCAGAAATACGATGGAGGCAGTGTGTTCTCTAGAGTTTAAAAGTCTGATAAACTATTTGCAGGTCCAGCAAGGATCAACACATTTCTAGAATTAAAACCAGCATGCTGGAGCGCAAAAAAAGGCACTGAACAAGGGCTCTTTCTTTACCAAGTCATAAAATCACTTACTACAAATCAATTATTTTTGTGATGATTTATTAGCTGCTCTCCAGCTGGTCAGGTTGGGTGTTGTGTTTTTCTGGACGGTTGGGCTTCTCAGAAGCATTTTCTCTGAAGCACAGATGGTCCTATTTTCTTGTAGTCTTCACCCGTGACCCACATGTCCCTAAATGAGGTTAAGCTGGTGAGGACGGAAGCCCCAACCCACACCGAGTACATCCTATCTCGGGGTGCTAGGATCTTGACAGGGATTGTGCTGGGGCTCTGAGTTTGCAGCTCCTTCTGAAGTCTCTCATGGAGCCCTCGGAAAAGGGTTGACCCCCCCGATAGTACCACATTCCTCATGAGCTCAGGGTGGATATTTCCATCGCATTTCATAATGCTTTGAAGGATCATCTTGTCAATCCCTTGTGCCTCAATGCCAGCATTCGCTGGCACAAAAAGGGTTTCAGGAGCTCTGAACAGCTGGTCAGTAATCTTGATGGCATTGCCATCTGGGAGAATATACTCCCGTCCAATCCGTTTGGGTTTGTCCTGATTTTTTTGTCTGGGCTCTAGGGCCACAAAGCACAGCTTCTCCTTGATGTCCTTCACAATTTCCTTCTCTGCCGTGCTCACGAAGGAACATCCAATCTCCAAGAGCAGCTGAGCAAGGTATTTAGTAATATCTCTGCCGGCAAAATCCAGCCTGGAAACACCATGGAGCAAGCAGTGGCCTTTGTAGACAGGGACTGTCAGGGTCACGCCATCGCCGCTGTCCAGCACTAACCCCGTCGTGCGGGCTGACGCGTAAAGGGCCATCAGAGCTTGCAGAGCCACAAACACGGCAGGCGCCTGGAAACCTTCAAACATGATCTCGGCCATTTTTTCTCGGTTTGACAATGTGTTCAGTGGCGCCTCAGTCAGTAACACTGGCCTCTCGTTGGGCTTCATCTTGAGTTCATGCTTAAACAAATGCCACCAGATCTTCTCCATGTCCTCCCATGATGTAACTATGCCATGTTCCATTGGATACTTAAAAGAGAGGATGCCCCTCTTGGACTGGGCTTCTTCTCCTACATAATACTCTCTATGGCCAGCTCCAAACATGACCGCTTTGGATTTGGGATAGCCGACGACAGTAGCGATCACTGACCGTGGTGCCTGCTCTCCCGACAGGCCGGCTTTGCACAGCCCAGATCCATTGTCAAAAATCACAGCGGGGAGATCTAAGATTTTGGGTTCAGACATTCTCTGACAAGACAGAAGCTGTCGCCAGGCAGCTCTCCCTCTCTTGCTCTGTGCTTCTGCTCGGGTGACGTAGAATGTTTGGTTAAATATTCTAGATTCTTGAGAGTCACAAATGGGAACATTCCTCTGAGTCTCCCGGAGCTAGCTGTTTGGGATGGCCACCTAATGAATACTGCTCCCTTCCCAAGGGCCTGGGAGAATGCCCTGAAGGTCACCAGGATGAAGAGTTTTCTTTCTTTCCCAATGACTGAGCCATTCTTATCTCCCCAATGAATATAACACAGGCACAACACACAGTGCCAGACCATCACATACAGCAGGGACAGGTTCTAGTCCTTGCATTTGCTTGTATTATATTTCTGTTTTAACTCAGTTGTTAATGCCTAATTAGCATGAGATTTGGTCTTCTCATGACTATCCAGTTCTTTGATGATGGAAACATCTTGAGAAGACTTAACCTCATGTTCTTAGTCCCATAAATTACTCCATGAGGTAAAAAGAAACTTGTGGAAAAACAGACACCCAGTTGCTTGTCTCCTATCGAACTAGAGTCCAAAATATGGTAGAGAAGTGGCCCATATGGGTATACAGACCTTAAATTAATTTTAAACATTGTACTGCCTTCATGGGTTTCATCTTGATAGCTTTCAAAGTAACTTCTCAAGATGAGGATTCCAGAAGATAAAGGGTTTGATTTGCAGCCCAGTTCCTAAATAGAAGGATTACTGTAAATGTTCTTGTTTGCAATAAGGGCCAGTTTCAAAATATAAAGGTTACCATAAATTGCCCTGTTTGTGAGAATGATGACATGGATCATAAGTTGCTCAAACTTATTTTTTCGTTTGCAGTTGGATGAAAGTTGAGTAGGGTGACCAGATGTCCCGATTTCATAGGGACAATCCTGATATTTGGGGCTTTGTCTTACATAGGCTCCTATTCCCCCACCACCACCACCACCACCACCTGTCCCGATTTTTCACACTTGCTGTCTGGTCATCCTAAAGTTGAGTGACTGGTTGTTGAAAAAGAACTTGGCCAATCAGTTGTTTTTAGGAGGATTTTTGTGGTGATTTTTCCATAAACTGGTGACACAAGGTCATCTCAAATCCTTTTCACCAGTTTCCCCATAAGTGTCCATTTTAGGGGGTGGGGAAGGTTGGGTTCGGTGTCTCTGTTGTATTTAAAACACTCAATATTTTAAAAATAGCTGATGGGACCACAACTCTTCCAAACTGATGCTTGCTACGGCTGACCTAGTTTGAACCTGACTGGACTAAGTTGCAGGGCTCCAATATCTTGTTCAAAGACCTTAGATGGAGATGCTACAAGGTGGATGGAGTATACAGGTGTGCGAGTCATAAGAATCAAGGGTAAGGCCGATTTGTTGAGTCTGTTACTGATTATTTGATTTGATAATTGTATTGCTTCATTCTAAGTTTATTATTATTAATAGTAGCTTAACTTTGGTATTAAGGTTTCTTGATTTTATTTGTGTTTGTCTAGACTCTAAGTGTTTTAATAACATCTATAAGAAGATACTGAGTCACATTTCTTCCAGTAAGCAATGAGTCTAGAACCTTTGATGACCCAGCCGCTCAACCCTAAATCCTGACCAGCTCCCCTAATTAATCTTTGGTTCTCACCATCATGGTGGGCTAAATACCAATCTCAGTTACTCTGGTGAACTCTGAAACTCAGGGGCAAATCTACTGAAGTGAGTGGAACTGGGTCTACTTAAAATCAGTGTAAATGAGCGCAGAGCCAGGTCTGGAACATTTATAATGCTATGGACGTGTCCATGGCGGGCTTGTATATATATATTTAATCACTCTTCAACTCTTTGATGGATAACATCAGAAAAGAGCAGTGCTGTAAAAACCTGATGCTAAAAAGTTACATTCACCAGCAAAATAAATTCTTGCTAAGAGACTTTTAAATATGACAATAAAGCAAGAAACCTTCCCTTGTCTAGACTGTAGGCTATAGCTTCAGATCCTTCTAGAGGTCAGTGCAGCACCATCCTGCCCACTGCAGGGTAATTTGGGGAGAGATGGGTGGACGGTGCCTCTGAAAGGCATAGTCTCTGGGGGGGAGTACAAAGTGAGGGGAAAGGCTGCACAGTGGTTAGGCTACTAGCCATTTCCACAGGCTAGCATGGAAAAATAACATGAAGGAACGGCAAACCAGTTTGAATACGATAAAAGCCAAGTTCAGCCAAGCCATATTGCAGAGCCAAATCTGTTATTCAGCCTGGGTTATGCACCTCTGCAGTCCCTAGCCTCAGCAGAGATGCTGACATTTTAAAATAGATTTAAACCATGAATTATTAGAAATGTTTGGCCCTCCCCTCTGAGACACTCTTCTTAGCTACAGGGTTATTGGAAGAGCTCCAGAAGTTTTGGACCTTCTGGTCTTTGGAGTTATCAGCCATGAGGTTCCAAGCTCTCCAGGGTTTCCTGAGTCACCAGGTAGCAACCTAACATATCAGAACCGCGGCTGGCTTGGGAAAGACTCTCATTGACTCAGGGGTCTTTGGATCAAGCCCACAAATGATGACCATATCAAAGACCGGGGGGGGGGGAGTTCCCCCGCCTCCTCGGGCGTTTTACCCTGGGCATTAAAAGCTCTGCTCATGGACCATTCCCTGGCAGCTGTCAGAATGGCTGGACTGAGTCAGATCAACCCAGTATCCTGTCTACCAACAGTGGCCAATGCCAGGTGCCCCGGAGTGAGTGAACCCAACAGGTAATGATCAAGTGATCTCTCTCCTGCCATCCATCACCCCCCTCTGATAAACCATTCCTTCCCCATCCTGGATAAATGGACAACCTCCATGAATTTATTCAGTTCTCTTTTAAACCCTGTTATAGTCCTAGCCTTCACAATCTCCTCAGGCAAGGAGTCCAACAGGTTGACTGTGTGCTGTGTGAAGGCTATCAGGCTGGCCTGTGAGGGCCCCCGCACAAACTGGCATGGGGGCGCATCAGGAACTGAGCTACTACATACAGCGCTAAATTACACCAGGGTCACTTTGTTCCACAGACCAGCGCGTGATCCGGAGAATGCTAAGGGAGTCCCTGGTTGCCCTTGCGTGGGCTAGGAGCTACATGCTGAGTCTCTTAAAGGTGCAGCCCAGACCAAACCCCTTAGTATTTATCATTATTAAGTCGATGGGACTCTCTGACACAGCATTTATGTGAGGGGGAGACAAGGCTGGATCACTTCAAAATTGCCTGTTCTGCCTGAAGCTCTGTCAGAAGCAGGTATTGAGCTAGACAGACCATTGGGCTGACACAGAATGGCAGCTGTTATGATGGGCCCCTCCGGCCCTTCGGTATGATCTCAGCTTCCCAGACCCTTCTGGGGTCATCTCAACGCCCTCTGATCTCTCTACCGCTCTATCTTTCTCATATCCATTGTGCTCTCTCGCTTAGTAAATAGGTGATAACTCACACTCACCCACACCAACCAGCCTCAGGGTTAAGGCATGGACTGGAGATGCAGGAGAGCCAGGTTCAATTCCTGGCACTGTCACAGACTTCATCTAAATCTTGGGTGAGTCACTTACTTGTAATCCCTTTGTGCCTCAGTTTCCCAGCGGCAGATTCTCACCCTGCTTTATTTTAAAAGTTTTAAAATTAACACCAGGAAGAATCATGTTAGCAGATTAGTTTGGATTACTCAAGATAAGGACTTTAATCAAGGGAAGGAACAGCACTGCACTGGCTATGAAATTGAACAGACAAGGGGTCTTCATCTCTAATTTCCATTACGCTGAAGTCAAGTATACAATTAGAAAAAAGGCAAACTTCTGTCCAAGGAATTTATTCTTTCATTTTAACTAGCAAATGCAAGAACTTCCACTGTCCTGAATGAATGCTGGCTGGATTTATCTAAGTCCTCTTAAAAACATCTTCTTTGGACAATGTTTGGTCCAAAATCCTTGTAATCAGCTGCAGTGATCCACATTTGCTTGAAGCTGGTCAAGGAAGTAATTACAGAAGCCCCGATCCATGCAGAAAACCACCTGTCTGTGGGTGCTATGATCTTTATAGGAACACCTTTGGGGACCTGGTGTTCTAGTTCCTTAAAAACCCTCTCATCAAACCCATGAAGGAGGGATGAACCACCTGACAGCACCAAGTTCCCATACAGAGTGTTGTGAATATTGACATCACACTTTGAAACACTGTGAGCGATCATCCTATGAAGGCCTGGTGCATTGTTACCAGCGTTACCTGGAGCAAAGAGGATCTCTGGTGCTTGAAAGAGTGGGCTGCCAGTACTGACTAGAGTCCCGTCAGGCAGTTTGTATTCTTTCAGGACCTCCTCTGGCCTCTTGGCTAATTCTTTGTGTGGATCTGGAGCCACGTAGCATAGCTTCTCCTTGATGTCCTCTATGATACCCTTTTTCTCAGCAAGGCTCCCAAAGCATTGTCCGCTTTCCACAAGGAGCTTCGTGAGGAACTCGGTGATATCTCGGCCTGCAACATCCAGCCTGGAGACGGCATGGGGTAAGTAGTACCCTTCGTAGACTGGTACCGTCTGGGTAACACCAAATCCGCTGTCTATGACCAGTCCCGTGATGCGTGCTGAGGCATAGAGGGACAATATGGCTTGGACAGACAGATAGAAAGCAGGCACCTTAAACCGTTCAAACATCAGCTGAGTCAGTTTTTTTCGATTCTCCACTGGATTCAAAGAGGTCTCAGTCATTAGCACTGGCCTCTCAAAGGCTTTCAGTCCCAAGTCATGCTCATAGATATGCTTCCAGATCTTCTCCATATCATCACAAGATGTAATTATACCATGTTCAATTGGATACTTCAAAGGCAACAAGTCCTGTTTGTGCCATGCTTCTTCTCCCACATGGCAGGCCTTCTGAGCTGCTCCTAGCGATGACATTTTTGTGTTGGGGCAGCCAATAACTGTGGGAATAATGTGTTTTGGACCAATTTCTCCTGACAGACCAGCTTTACATAGCCCTGATCCATTGTCAAAAATCACAGCTGGAATATCTAAAGTTTGGGGATTAAACATCACTTTGGCTTTTCCCCTCGACCTTAAATAGTTTCTGAAAAAGCTGCTTCTGGGAAGCTTAGTTGTGAAGGTTTAAGGATGTCTCTTCCAACCATATCTTCTCAGTTTTACAAGAGGAGACTCTGCTAGTCTCCAAAGTCTAGGACTGATGCTCCTAACTTTGACCAGGATTCAGGATTTTTATCCCCACTCATGTGGTGGCAAGCAAGGCATTTTCAGTGCTTAGTCCTGTAATACACAACAATGGATGAGCTAGATAATGATTGTTTGGTGGCCATTACAGCTGAAGCAGATATATTCAAGCCTTTCAATGTATTAACTCACCCAGTCATATGTATCAGGGGAATTATTGAGAAACTTAAAATATAGAATTTTTTGCAACCAGATCATTAAAGATTTGAAATGCACCATTTGCTTCTATAAGGTTCTGAGCATTTTTAACATGGAGACATTTAAGTACATCAGTGCTTATTTTTAATGAGCTGAATCCTTTTCTGATTACTTATGCCAAACAGCACATGTATCTCTCCTGTGGATGATACCAGCTCCAATGCCAATCCTTTTACCTACACAGCTCAGTTTTGTTGAGTTCTGAAGTTAGCCAAGAATGATGTGGGACTAGCTTATCATTTTGCTTTACCTAAGGATGACTATATTCAGTAGGTTTATATATGTTACAGTGAAGTACAGTCATCGTCCTTAAAGAAATTCTCCTCTCTTCCAGCTGCTGCTCTGGTGCCCCCTAGTGAAATGTGGTACCCAGTCTGGGGTACTGATGCAGGGAGATGGGCCCAGCAGTGAGTTAAGCAGTGCACTGAGTGGTACATAGAATTGGAAGATCAGCAACTTTGATATGATTTTATCCTCTGGGGGAGAAGGCTCTAAGGGGAAGGTCTATACAAAACAACCCCACGGCAGCAAGCCTGGTTCTGCAGACATGGCCGCTCCTGACAGTGCTCAAAATAGCTGTCTAGAAATTTGGGCTCTAGAGGTTGGGCAGATTTTCGGAGCCAGAGCTCCAACTGCAACATCTACATCAGTGGTTCTCAAACTGGGGGGGGGAGGGGATTTTGATTTTTTTTCTCTCCTTGTGGGAGGAGGAAGAGCATTTTGGGGGTACAGAATTCAGCCAGTGGTGAGAAAGAATGGTTCTCATTGCTTTAGGATGACCCCTCTGGCCTGCTAAGGCATGGCGGCCATGCCTCCGAAGGGAGTCCCAGCCAATACTGAGTACAGACCAGAAGGATGACTGGTGCAAATGAGGATGTGAGGAGGTGGGAGGACACTGTGCACCCTTTGAAGGTGACAGGAAAATAAGACACCTAACAGCCATTCTGAACAAAATGATATGTTTCTAATGTTTTATTTTCTGTAATGTTTGGTCCACCAATAAATACACAAACTGCTGTAGCATCTTCCGGTTCACATCTTGGGAGCATTTCTTGAGTACCATCTATTCGAAGGAGACCCTGGTTCCGTTGCGTCGTCTCTCCTCAAAAGCATTTTCTGTGTACTACACCTGCGCCAAACTCTTTGTAATCGCTGACGGTAACCCACATTTGTTTGAAAGATGACAAGCAAGTGAGGATGGAGGCCCCGATCCACACACAGTACTTCCTCTCGGGCGGCGCGATGATCCGTACGGCCATCCCGATGGGCACCTGCCGCTGCATCTCTCTCAGGATCCGTTCATCCAGTCCAGGAAATAGGGTGGACCCACCGGAAAGAAGCACGTTGCTGTAAAGTTTACTGCGAACATCAATGTCACACTTCATCACGCTGTTGAAGATCATTTTGTGCACCCCGGGGGCTTCAATACCAATGTTGGCGGGCATAAAAAGGGTCTCCGGAGCTCGAAAGAGCTGATTGCCTATCTTAATGATATTTCCATCGGGCAGTTTGTATTCTTTGAGGATTTCCTCCATCTTTGCTTTCATTTCTTGGACGGGATCTAAAGCCACGTAGCACAGCTTCTCCTTGATGTCTTTCACGATCTCCCTCTCAGCCGTGGTCACAAAGGAGTGGCCACTTTCCAAAAGAAGCCTCATGAAGTATTCGGTGATATCCCGGCCTGCGATATCCAGCCTGGAAACAGCATGGGGTAAGCAGTATCCTTCGTAGATGGGTACAGTGTGAGTAACTCCATCTCCACTGTCCATCACTATCCCAGTGGTGCGTGCTGAGGCATAGAGTGCCAGTGTTGCCTGGACTGCAACATACATGGCAGGCACCTTAAAGCTTTCAAACATGATCTCAGTCATTCTTTCACGGTTCAGTAGGGGGTTGAGCGGGGCCTCCGTCAGTAGCACCGGCCTCTCGCTAGCTTTGATTCTCAGCTCACACTCGTAGACATGTCTCCAGATCCTCTCCATGTCATCCCAGGAGGTAACTATGCCGTGGTTGATTGGATAATTCAAACTTAAGACGCCCCTTTTGGACTGGGCTTCTTCTCCAATATAAAATTCCTTCTGTCCTGCTCCTAGCATCGTTGCTTTGGCTTTCGAGCGCCCCACAATTGCTGTAATAACCGACCGTGGTGCACTGTCCCCTGCAATACCAGCCTTGCATAATCCAGACCCATTGTCAAATATCACAGCTGGGATATCTAAAGATTTAGGGTCAAACATTCTTTGAACTCTGTACTGCCTACCTGAAAGCTGCCTTGGAGAGATGTAATGCAAGCAGAATGTTTGATAATAAATGTTCTAGATTGCTGATGTCATATATGGCAGAGTCCTCTCATTCGCCCACATTATCTGCAAGGCTGTTACTGACAAACACCAAGACAGTTTTGAGGAATTTGCAGTTTGCCATTTCTGCTCTCAAGTACTTAACACTGGACCAATGAAGTAATAATGGTTTTGCTGAAGAGTCAGCTGTCAGGGCTGTACAGACTTGATTGCTGAGTTCAGATACATCCCCCCAAAATGGTTTGCATATATTCCTAGACTCACAGAGTATCAGGCCAGAAGGGACCATTATATAACATAGGCCAACAAATTTCAGCCATTTACTGAACCCAATAATTTGTGTTTGACTTAAGCGGCTCTTACAGAAAGGCATGTCTTGATTTGCCTTGATCCTGGCTGGAGCCTCTAGATGCTATCAAATACAATTAAAAATAATCAACTGCTTACAACAAAGCACACATGTTCATAATGCCTCACCAACAACTAATACTCAATGTTTTTTCGCCCAGCTGTATTATTCCTACCAGGTTTTCTCCAGTGGCTGGTAACACAGTAAGAAAAATTCTGTTATAAATATACTGTGTACTAGCTTTTTTCATAAGCTCCATATGGACTCATTTATCAACCGTGAGCTATTTAAGAATCACTCTTGAACCTGCTTGCAAAGTACCTTCTTCAAAATAATTAAGCCTCTCATGCACCCACACCTTAACTAATAATCTGCAAATATTGCCAACAGCTGTTGAAGATGGGAACTTCCTTTTTGTGGGGGATCTAACTGAATTCACCTGTTTGATTTCTGAACACTGCCTGCACCAAAAGCAGAATCTTTCACTTAATTCTTTTCAATACTACAGGCAGAACTCTTAAAATATATAATTTGTAAATGGAATGGGCTACATTTGGTCCTGGTTAGGGCATTCTGTTTCTCATCAGTCTTTGCTGTTACTTACTTTCAAAGCTGTACCTTACCTGCAAAAAACATGGAAGTGAAAAACAAACAGGTCATTTTTGCAGATTTTGCTGTTTTCAGCTTTCTTTAAATGAAGTTTCTAACACTTTCCACTGGAAAAAAGCACCTTTCCTAGAAGAACCTACCTATTGTCCTGCTACCAGCAGATAAGCCTGCTTGCAAACAAACATCGTTTCCCCTTTATAATCACAGCACATTCCAGGGGAGAACCAGTACTCCAAAAGTGATGAAATATTCTGTCTCAGTTTTACACTTATTTTTACACCTATATTTGACCTCAGTTTTACACCTTTTTTTTTCTTTTTGCTTTCTTTTAAAATTGTATTTTGATTCAAGAAAAGGTTTCCAGAGGAAGGTTTCTATCATTAATTTTGGAACATACTTCTGAACACAATCAGGTCTGACAATCCAATCCCAGCTACAGTGAAAATTTCCGTTAACAAAAATTACCATATAACTTAGTTTCAAATCCATGGCTGTTGCAGTTTAATTGCTTCTCTCCATGTCTTTAAATCTAGGGCTGCTTCAAAGTGAAGGTGGATTCTATTAAATTTAATTACTTTCTTTTGCAGCTTGCACAGCAAAGGTGCCAGCTACCAAATGAAGGTGGTTATGAATCAGAGGCAGATTCCAAAGAAAGATATATTTAAAATCTCTACTTAATGTATAAATCCATGACTCTTAGTGCAGGGACTTTTCTGCCCCAAGAGCACTTAAAAAAAA
The DNA here is from genome assembly GCA_032164245.1 of Sternotherus odoratus. Classification (NCBI taxonomy): domain Eukaryota; kingdom Metazoa; phylum Chordata; order Testudines; family Kinosternidae; genus Sternotherus; species Sternotherus odoratus. The sequence goes on from JAVMKO010000018.1 coordinate 3,404,240, forward strand.
ACTCATGAAAACCAAAAACGTAACATCTGATAAGTGATGGACTCCATGCATGTTCTTTCCATTTCAGCCTAGATTCCACACATGTTCGTGTTAAATGCTGCTCTATCCATTTTAGCAATTTCTCTAATCCTCTAAATATTTGTGTACATATATTTCAATGTGCGGCACATTTATTTCCATGTGCACTTCTATATTAATGTCAACAGGTGTCCTAATCATTTAAGAGATTGTTATATTCATCGCAATAGAAGCCATATTTAGTTCAGCATGTTCAGTGTGCAGTTTACAGTGAAGTAGTCAGTATAGAACATAATGTTTATTATTTAAACAAGGGAATTTTGACTGCAATTATAAAACAGTAGTTAGGCTAAGAGGTTGGAACACCCATCTGGACCCAACATTGGCTCTCCCTTGTGAATCATCATAACAAGGTCATGCATGAACTACCCTTAACTTTCTTACTATTATGTGTTATGTATTACACACTATTATGTGTGTGAATTTGCTGCTCCCATCAGCTGGAAGTATTGGAGACTGAAGACCTCTACTCAAAACAGGTACAACATGGGGCAACAAAAGTTTCCGTATTCTTCCCTTGACAATGTGGTTCAAACGTGACCTGGCAGGAGCATATTTAGGACCATATCCACGGCCCATTCAATCCTGCACGTCTGCCAACTGCTGTCAATCGTCAGGGAAATAGTTCCCCCTCCAGAAACAGGCGAGATCACCAGTTTCCTCTCACACAGGCCATTGGACAACAAGCAACTGGTAATGAACTGACACCCCAAAAAAACCCCAACAACATTGGAACTATTTTAATATGTGTATTTTACAAAATTTCTGCAGACACCTCAGAAATGGTGCCAAATTCAGACACTGGTTATTATAAGTGAAAGGGCACGATTCACAAAAAAGATCAACATGCTACTTATTGGGCATTCTTGCTTATTTTATTTGAGAAGGGCTGAGCATACAGTTTCCACGGAAAACACTGTACACAGCTTTGTGCGTTGACCATTTCACCTGCCCAGAAATGCTCTCTCCCCACCCCCAACACCCTGCTAGCTAAACATCTCGCTGATGGCAAACCCAGAACCCAGGCTAGACTCTGAGTTTGGAAGCCATAAAAAACTTATGGAGTGAGGTTCGCTTGAAGGTTTCAATCAGAAATTCGTTCAGGGAAGGCCTATAGCCCATGTCAGACAGGAGGTCAGACTGAATGATGATGGGCCATTTTAGCTGAATCTGCCCCACGGGAGGGCATAAGGTTTACATAACATCATTATAATATACTGTACATGGTTTATACAGAGTTGAATGCAACTGAAATCTTTGAAATGCTAACCTTGCAATAGAGAGATGCTCAGAACATGCCATGTGCTCCGGACACCATATCGTTAGCCACAAGCCTGCCAGGTTAAATCCTGGAAGTCACTGGCAAAACTCCCCAGGATTTCATTGAAAGAGGACTGAGACAAGGGGAATTTTGTCACTCCCCAAGCCCATTCCAACTCTGGTACTTCCTCAAATTTCTACCAGCAATCACATTTTACAGTCTAACACAGTGCTTCCGAAAACCTCAGACACCTTGCTCCAAGCAAGAAGTGACATATCCATCAGCAACTTGACAAGTGGCTTGATGAATTGGTGTTAATTTCTCTCCCAAATAACAAATGAGCTTTGTTGGGCAAGACACGAGTGCCAGTGTGTCAGGGTCCCTTTTCCTCCCTTTCTTCTCATGAATCCCCTATTTAATGTTTATTATTTGTGTGAATTATAGTTTCCATGTTTGCTTTTATGGATGGGGAGTATGGGCCCTGCGTTTGGCGGCCAGGCTTGCTCGTTTTTATATTTCACATCTGTGATAGTGCGTTGCACGACAGGATGATTGATTCCGCTTTCAAAATGGATTAAGCTGCAACTTTTAGATTTCAGTGAAGCTTCAAAGAAAACATATTTCTGGGCCTTTTTTCCCCATGATGGAACGTGCTTGTTAACCATTGCAGGCTCCTAGAGCACCGAGCCAATTGCCAGGGTGAATACGGCTTGCTCTTATTTAGAAGGATGTAACCATAGACAGGAAGACATCATGCCAAGGGAGCTGAGTACATTCTGTGACTGTGTCTCAAAAGAGGATTTTACAGCGTTTCTTTGCTATTTAGACAGAAAATGAGTAGCTGATGTCTGTTTGGATTTGCAATTCGAGAGAATGCTTCCAGACATTAGGGACATTCAATGAATTAAAAAGGAGACAATAAAAGAGATAATGAACAAGAGGCACGCAATGATAGAGAAGATATATCTTAAGGTGGACAGACCAGTCATGTTGTGCATGAAATCATGTTGCTCTCTAGTGGCTAGCCCACAAATAAAATAAAGGACCTCTTCTGGCAAAGGGAGCTCTCTTTTAGGTCAAGTGCTAGAGGAATGTGGTTTATGCAGTTGAAAGACCAGTTGAAATCCTAGTCCCCACTCCCCAGTGCGAGCATGAGACCTGAGCAGTCAGTGCCTGTCTGGAGTATGAGGATTTGCATAGTGTGTCCTAGGGCAGCTGAAGTGAGTGTTTCTGGGGAGATGAACAGACAGACAGGAGTGTGTTCTCATGGAGATGTGAGAGACAGGAGCAAAGGGGAAAGCAACACAATGCACTGTGGACAAGGGGATGAGGAAAGCTGGTCGCCAGCAGCCTTCCCTCAGACAGGGTAATGAAAATAACAGGATTGGGAACAATTCTTAGCCAATCAGAAGCAGTGATCACAATCACAGATTCTTTGCTCTACCAAGCCTGCAAGATCCCTTTCCTCTCTGAAGGGAGGTGCTTGGTTGCTTCCTTACTTGTTTCAATGTAAAGTCCTATTGTGCAATGTCTTCAGCACACACACCCCACACACAAAACACTTTGAAGTTGAATTTTAATGTGTTTATTGACACCAGTTATGATATTTCAAAACACATCCGCTACAAATTGTTACCATGTGCTCCTAACATTTCCAATAACCCCCGTGTAAAAACAAACGCTGCCTTCCTGATGATTTTACATCTTCGCGCTGACTCATTTGACTGTGTTTGTTTAAACTCCTGGGGTTTGGGTTTTTAGGGATTTTTTTTAACATGTAAAACATGCAATGCATGGTTTTCTGCATACCCAGATTTCAGACACTTTGGCAGCATTTTGAATGCATTTTTGTGAGCATCAGATGGACAAAGTCCTCCTCTCCAATTTCCATGGCAGACCTTAGATGTAAAATATTGGTATTTAGTACAAAATCTGCCATCATTCAATGCATGGAGCACCTATTAACGCTGTAAGGATTGCCACAGTGGTCTATATAATATAGTGACCCCCTTCTGACCATGGCCAGATGTTTCAGAGGAAGGTGCATGGAACCCTGCAGTGGGCAGGTAGGAGACCCATTCCCAGGGTCAGCTCTTGGCCTCACTGATACCTTGTGGCAATGAGTTCCGCAGGCTAACTTTGTAGCAGAGATGCAGTGAAGAATTTGAAATAGAGATCCAAAGTATGGAAGAGAGAAAAAAATTAGTTAAAATGGGCCTGACCTTACATTCTTTGTGGCCCTAACGCTCCACGAAACCAATCATAGACTGGAGTTGTGCATGCCAGAAATGCAAGGTTGAGTCCTCGTTGCAGGCGAAGCATTAGATATTTTTTTAAGTAGGCAAAGTAAGATTAATGTTTTAAGACCAACTCTGTTATTCTGGACAGATGAGATTCACCCCTATGCAGAAGGACAGCAGAAAACAGAATTCAAGTGGCACATAACTCCGGCATTGCTCTGTACGCAGCGATGGAATTCACCTCAAATTTAATCTCTAGTAAATCTTCTAGATTTTAGCTATATAAAATCTATATAAAATCTGCTGCAAAACACTTGTTATCAAGGGTAGTGCTTTCTGTCACAAGGAGTCCCATTGAAATGGCATAGTAACAAGCAGTGCATTTGGCAGCTTTTGCAGGATCACACCTTTGTTATGCAGAAGCCACAAAACTGCATTGTGCTCCCTCTGCTAACCCTGCAGATGTGTTTCAGTAACAAACTTCCTTCACTGAGCTTTGTGTGGTAGCAACGATCAATGCGGGCAAAGACAGGAGAAAGGTCTGAGCCCGATCCAACTCCTGTTGCAGTCACTGGCTCAGGCCCTCTGCAAATTGAAGTTGCTGCTAAATGAAAAAAGGTGTGTTAATTTCAGCTGCATACAAAACACTGGGGAAGAAAATAAAATCAATGTTTGCTAAATAGAAAAGAAGATCTACATCAACAGGGAAAGTGTTTATGTTCCAGCTCCTAAAAGGTATTCTGGAAAGTGGAACAAATTATAAACTATACCACAAACATAAATACATCCTACTGTCCTTGTAAGTGCAATTTAAATTACCATGTTGGTAAATTGAAATGTCTTTGGGGATACAGACCTGGTCTTCTACTCTTTATAGCACTATGTATCTCAGGTGACGGGGTGAGGGGAAGGGTCTGGAATTAGCAGTATCATCTGAAATTTAACAAATCCTGCTAGTGACAAACAATCAGGAAGGTTCAAGCCTCAGCAGGATTCAGATTTAAATGAAACGGCTTGGAATCCAACATCACAAAAGCCACTTAGAGTTGCATATTTTCAATTCTGGGGAAATAGAAATTCTGGGGAAATTCTGGGGAAATAGAATTTCTATTCTGGGGAAATAGAAAGAATAGATAGAATTTCTATTCTGGGGAAATAGAAAGAAAAAAAAGAGGGGAGAATGAATCACATACCTCGATCCTATATAAACAATATACAAATAAAAGCCCGGCTGAAAATCTACATATTTAAAATGGTTGACTTGATTATCTGAAAATTGAGAAAAAAATTATTTACTTCTTCCATGGACAGTATCAGGATAGGGTAAAGGAATCTCACCCAAGCATGTTCCTTCTGCTCAGCCACGAATGAACCCTTAAGTAATGCCACCTGGCATGCTCATTGAAAGGCAATAAAAATACTGGGCCCCCGTCTCCGATAGAGTGCTTAAAAATTGGTGCCAGGAAGGGGTGGAATTATTATTAAGACACTAGATTGGGAGCCAAGAGGTTGGGTCAGTTCCCAGCTCTGCCACAGACTCCTTCTGTGACCTTGGTCAAGTCACTCAGTCTCTGTGCCTCAGTTCCCATCTGCAAAATGGTGACAATCACTCCACTCTGAATCTGTCTAATCAGTTTGGATTGTAAACTTCTAGGGCCAAAACTTTTTCACTATGTCTTAATACAGTTCCTAGTGTATGTACAGGATCAACTCTCAAATGGGGCACTTAGGATTGACAACAATACAAGTAATAAAATAATATTCAGCAGAGAAAAAAACCTTGACCAGCTATTTAAAAAAAGAAAGGCAGAGGGCCCCGTGCAAAAATCCTCACACCTGCGTACAGCCATATTTGTGCAAATAAATCATGCAACTGTGTACCCACATGGATATTTAGGCACCTTGACACTCATCTGTGCATGCAACTGCCCATTAGTCCCTTTCTCCCAGCTGTTGTTCCTTGTTGTGTGTGTCACTTCATGTATGCCTAATTAACTTTGCTGGTACTGTGTCACTGAAGTTAATGGGGGCTTTACTATTGATTTCAGTGGGGATAGGATCAGGTCCTGAGTGAAAAGTGGATTAAGAGCTATAGAAAGGAAACTTGTTCTCCTCTTATCCATGAAGAATAACTATTCATTTAGGATTACATTTGCAACTGACCATTTTGGAGTCTCATTGTTACAAGCTATCCCCATCTAACCAATTGCCACCAGACTGTGTTTTAGACACAACAGGTTGAAAGTTGTGTATAAGGTGTGAAAGCAGCCCGTGCAGAGTTGTAGTAATCTGAAATGCAAGGCATTCACATTAACTAGGATTCAAGTGTAAGATCACTGGAGCTTGGCCAGTGATATAGGTCAAAACTCAGTCACATGTCTTGTTACTTGGTCCTGAACATCCTTCAAATCCAGCTAAGCAAACAGCTCTGAAAATCCTTTGCCAAGTGCCAACTCCAGCTGGCATCCTCATGGATTTTACTATACAACTTATTACAGTTTGAGGTTATGAAAAGTTTACTAATGAAAAACATTTCAGGATACTGTGCCAGCAGTTTAGGCCAGGGGAAGAGCTGTAATGACACGAGCATATATAACTTTGGTGGAAAGTCTGAAACATCCATTCCACACCCTGAGAGCAGCATCTGTTTATAAATCCGAACCATTCTGGACAAGAGCAATCCTGTGGATTTCTTGTAAGACGTTTATGTTTTGCTTTCTAAATATTTAAAACCATTGATAAAATAAAAGACAAAACTTTTCTAATACTTCACTCCCTGGTTATTTGGTTCATTTTTAGTTTAGCAGGGAAAGTGTGTGTTATGTAAACATGAGCTCAATACAGCTAACAGAGTGTGAGCCCACCAAGTAACGGGACATGTCAGCAAAACATTTGGATAACTAAGAAAACGTCTTTAGGTGACCCTTCTAAGAAAGAACCATTTAAACTGAGTGTTATTTTTCACAAGTCAAAAGGGCCAATAATAAAGCTACAAGAAATACTGATCAAATTTTCATTAAGAGAAAGGCATATGCCTTTGGAACTATTACATTTTCCCCGGGCAATTTTGCCAATGGTTGGCACCTCTGAAGATTGTAGATAAATTATTTATCTACCTGATTGACCAACGCAATATTTAAATCATATTTTAAGGTGCACCCTTTACAGAAGTCTGCACAGCCATAAGCCACTTGGGCAGTTAATCTGATTTGTTCAGATTTCTTATTGCAGCATTTCTGTCTTCCTGACCTTTTCTATGATTCAGTTACATCTGAAAACTCAACATTTTCTCTTGGACACAATGAGACAGCTCCCACTGATGTCAGCAGAAGTGGAGCAGGCATAGCCGAAAACAGAACTGGGTTTTATGCACTTTCATTCTTCCACTGACAAGCAGAAGAGTTGAGGGTAACTCAGATTAACATGAACAGGAATGTCCTGTCCCTCAAAGGCTGTTCTACAGCCGCTCCCTTCTGCAGGGTAACAGTACATCGGGGGTTTTGACCTCAGTGGAGGCTGATTTACACTAGCTGATCATGTGGTGTCCCCCAAAATGTAAAGTGCTGCCATGATGCTTCCCTCTGCCTCCAAGGTCGAGTGTCCTAAACCAGTGTCCGTTTTATGATCTGACAGCAAACTAAATGATCAGAAAACATGCAAAGAGGGGCTAAAGACGAGGGCTGGTACACTAGCAACCTACGTTGCTGGACAGGCAACGTTTCCACAGAGAGACAGAGACTCAGTTCAACTATTGTCAACATTAGGGAGAGGGGAAAGGAGGAAATTACACTGGGTTTTTGCACCAGGGAGTTTTAAAAACCTTCCCAGCCACTCTTTTATCTCTTTCATTTGTCAAGTCCTTCTTTGTCTGTTTCCTCCCCTGGCATCCAACCCGACATTACATTGTTGCCATCCCATGGGTTTCCTGGCAGAATATTCAATATTAAAAATCAAAGGAGAGGTCCTCATAATGCAAGCAAACCCTGTGCTCTCATTCAACCAGGACCCCATTTGGATGCAGTGCAAGTGCAGAGGGGTGTCTGCTTATCCATCACTTGACAGACCACGTTTCCCTTAGTCTTCCAAAACTCTTGGCTTCCCTCACGACTGGGTGTTTTTAAACAAGCCTTCATGTCATAAATCAAAGTTGTCAGCATTGGAAGAAAATTAATGTGAGAAGTTGTTTAGAAGGCCACCAGCCATGTACACTCTGCACATACCATATGAAACCAGACTTCCTAAATCACTTGGCTCTTCTCTTTATTAGGTTTCCCTATGTGAGTATTTTCTAGGTAATGTGGGTTGGAAGAGCTGCCTGTTCTCCACAGGACAGATCACGGCCTAGAACGTCTATTGAAGGAGTTGCTTTAGACCTTCTCCTCTGGATGGCCTTTGCTTTCATAGGGTGTTGAGGATACTCTGGCTCCGGCAGTCTCTGACTCTGTGGCTTGGATCCAGTGGTGTCAGAGTCTAAATCTGGATCCAGATGTGGAACAACCTACAGTCTGGATCTGGGATTTTGGTTTGGACCCATTACAGAGCGAGCGGCCAACCGAGTCCAAATAGCCCTTTTCCTATGCCCTGTAGCAGGGGAACTTGTTGAATTATTCATTGTGAGTGATTTATCCAAAGAATGGTGTTGGCATTAATGCCAAATAAATAACAAAATATACATTTCCCCATTATTTGACCAGCTCTATGATAGCACAGGACTTGAGGGCACTTATTTTCCGAAAGCTTCTCTCTCGAGGTTGAGGAACAGAATGCTTCGGCAATAACTTGGTGCCAACCTGCTAAGGTTAAGGTGATAGCATGGAACTCCGGAGGCCCTTGTTCAATCCCTGGATCTGTTGTGAGCTTCCTATGTGATCCTAGGCAAGTCCTTTAGCCTCTGTGCCTCATTTTCCTATCTGTAAGGTGGTGGTAATAATGCTGTCCTACCTCACAGGGGCATTGTGAGGCTACCTACATTGAAGATTGTGAGATGCTTAGATACTGGTGATGGGGCCTATATAACCACCTAAAATAGAAGAGTTTCAAAACAAATCTTGCTGGCTGACAAATAGTCCAAGCAATTGGGAGCCTCATTGGGTATAATATGTAGTCCCATATTACAGGATGATATGTAAAGGGTTCCACTGCATCCTTTAGGTCAAAAACTCCCCTCCTGAACTGGAGTGTCGTGATAAGCAAAGGAAATATATTGCGCAGCTATCTTCAGACCCTTTTATTCTATTTCTTTAATTCTTTAGATTGGCTTCCAAAAGTCTTTCTCCCGTAGCTCCAGGCACTTGGGAATCAACTTAGAATTTAACATAAATCCAGAAGTTATTCTCTGAGAACCCACATTTAAACGAAACAGCCTAAATGTCAAGAGACTGGGGACACCTTGGGCTAGAAGTTTAATTTCAACATTGAAGATCCCTCCTGACCTCAGCCTCCACCCATTTAAACCAAAGGAATAAGGCACCTTTGCAAACTGTCTTGCAGCTGCCTAGCTGGCTCCTCCCCTCCCTTGGCATTTCCATCTCGCAGAACCTCCGCTGTCAGGTGCTCAAGCCCTGCACCTAGAACTGAGTAAGGATTGAGTAGGGCCATCGGACCATCGCCCGCTGCTGCGGAGCCAATGGAGGGAAGACAAAAGGATAGGCCATTGTTCTTTGACATACATCCTAAATAAACACAGGCTTGGCTTTCTGATTTCTAAAGGGTTTGTCTACACAGCATTGCAGGCCAACAGAGGGCCTCACCCTAGGTAGGGCTCTCAATCTAGCTGGAGGTTGGGTTCTGACGCTTAGGGTGGGGGAAAAGAGCAGGAAGGTTTCAGAGCCTGAAATCCAGCCTTAGCTGCAGCTTCAAAGCACTGTCTAGACAGCTCCTTTTGTGAGCCACACGAAGCCACGTCTGGCTGTGCAGGCAGTGAGGCTTGCTCCAAAACACTATGTAAATGTTCCCTAAGAGACCAAATCATTTTATTGTAAGGGTATTTTAAATATGGCAGGTCTCCCCCTGCTCCCCACACACACACAGGCTCAATTATGATCACTTTAAGATATTTCAAAATTTTAGACCCAAGCTACTCCCCCTTGGCCCTTTAAATTACCCAAATCTTTGACAAGAACAGTCATTATTTGCGAAATCGCCGGGTCGTGTCGCTTATTGAAGTGCGGCTGTTCAGGTTTGGGTGTTTTAACAATGGATTTGCCATTCCAAATGGCTCCTCCGACTTCAGTCACGTCTCGGTAGGGTAAAGCACTCAAGGCTTTCAATTGCAGCAGGCCCTGCTGATTCAGGGAATGAAAGCTGAGGAATTGCTGGCAAAGGAAATGCTAATAATTAAAGCAGTAATCGTGACTCCAAGGCAAGAAATACATGCCAACGGGGTGATGAGAGATTTAATAAACAAAGCAAATAGGCACCTCATGCTGCACAATGCCACAGAGCAGCGATTACGGCTGGCAGCGTATCCCTCCTATCTTATGTGCCAGCACAACAGGTAGGTGAGATACGGCTCACAAAAACACAGAGCCAGCCTCCTGAAGGAACAGCGGTCGGTTTGCTAGATTGGAGAGGCTCGTTCAAGCCAACCGTTCAGTGCAACGCCGCTCTCAGTGCATTCCCACTTTGCACCAATGAAAGGCTCTTGGCCCAGCTGCTCGAAAACCTGCTCACCGGGATTTTATCAGGCACTGGTCAGACTTACTCCCACTCGGGGATCTGTTGCCCCTATTTGCTATAAAATGGGGCTATTCACCCTCAAAGCCCACACCAAATGCTAACAGGAGTGATGCGTGCACACGGAGGAAAGGATAGAGACCACTGTACATAGCATTCCGTGCTGGGCTTCATTTCATTTCTAAATTTCCCCCCAAACCTGCCACTGTTGCAGCAAGGCCATTATTTAATGCAGAAACGCTGCACCATGAAACCTCAGCAACAGTAGAAAGCCACGACGATGATACTTGGCATGTACGCTGCACCTTTTACCCAAGGATCTCAAAGCACTGTGCAAACAGCTAACTCGGCCTCACAGTCTTGCTTGGAGAGCATTCTCCACCTTGTTTCAAGCTGCTCAATCACAAGGGCAGGTTAAAAAAAAATCCAGCCACACCAACTATCTTGCTAATATCACTTTCCCACGAAAGCAACGGGAGTAGATGTGTTGGGGATGTCACGTGACCACATGGGAAACAAGGGGGCCCTGATAATTGTGAACGGGCAGCAAGGTGATCCGGGCAGTCAGGAATGAGAGAAGAGGCGACCACAGGATGTTCTGTCTATTAAGATGTAGTCTGTACTGAGAGCCCAGGCCATATGCTGTGTAAGGCTCCTGAGCTCTTTAGGGAGATTTGGGATACAGTTTGTATAAAACATACCATAGAAAATCAAGATGCCTAGGACTATTCATTACTTGAATAGCACCACAGGTGTACAGGCAGTGTGGTCCAATGGGTAGGATTGTGACCAGTGAGACCTGGTTGTATTCCTAGCTCTGCCACTGAGATGCAAGGTGACCTTGGGCAAGTCACTTCACCTTTGGATGCCTCTCTTACCCTCTCTCCCTTTGCCTATTTAGATTGTAATCACTTGCCCCTTAGTTTGTGTTTGCACAGTTCCTAGTAAAGTGGGGACACTAGACAGTCTGGTTCTATTGCTACTAGCCATAAAGAAAGATGAACTCTGTTGTCCTAAAGAGCTTACAATCTACCAGCTCTCATATCTAGGTTACTGGAGATCTTTCCAGTCAGCTCTCCTCCTCTTGCACTTTGAAAGCTAAGAGTGCTCAGTGTGTCACGTACTCAGCACTTTGCAGACTTGGGCAATTGGTGCTTAGCTGGAATCTAGCAGATATGTCCCCCGACCCTTTGCCACTGTCAAATCACTACATTTGCTGTCAGGCAGGTGTCGGGTTGCCCTCCCTTGTTTACACACTGACCTAAGGGAGGTCATTGGACAGGAAAAAACAAACAAACAAACAAACGAAAGAAAGGAGTCTCAACACAAAGAGGAAGTGAGTGACTATCTGCAGGACAATCATGCCAGGCCTGGCTGCCTGAATCCCAGCTCCAAGACAGAGCTGAACTTCCTTGAGCGCTGGCCCTAGAGGCAGGAGGACGAACCCCTTACCCCTATTCGTTCTTCCTTGGGCAGCCATAGGCACTCCTCTGATTTCTCCCGCAGCACTGCCCAAGACATATCCCAGTTATTTATTGACATTTTACTTTTGGAAAGCCCTAGCTCCCAGCAAACAGAGTTGAGTCTCCCCTCTGTTCTCCTCCACCCACCCCCACAACCCCAGAAGGAATGTAAAGAGCATGTCAGAATCACTAAAGGTTGGATTTCAAATGACATAAAAAGGGCATAGAAGGCTAGACACGCTGCTGGTGCACCCCCTTCTGGTGAAGCATGGCATAGCAGGCTCCTCTTGCCTACAGCCCCCTGCCCATGGTTTTTCTAGTCCTGGGGTGTCCTTCTGGCTGCAGGGCTGACCTGTGAGAGGAGATCATGATTTAGTCTCTCCCCCAACTTTCTAGGGTAACACAGAGGCCCAAAAGGCCTTCTCCACACAACTTCTCCAGGAAGCCCCTTCTCTCAGGCCTGGGACCAACAGGGTTGTCCTCTAGAATTCCCCAGGGAGATTCAGACAATACAATACAAACAAACTCACTTCAGCCTTCCTCAGGCAGGACCTTCTGTCCTTACTCTGATCCTCAAATGAATGTCCCTATGCTCTGTCTCTACATGTCCAAATCCTGTCTTTTTTCCTCCAGGACTTGCCCCCCGCCCCCAGCTGCTCTGTCTCTGCTAATTCCTTGCTGAACTTCTCTACCTAGGAGAGGATCCTAGGCCCAACTCTCTCTTTGGGCTTCCTCCTACTCACCACCACAAATAGAGGCACTGCAGAGCTCTTAGCCACTACCCCTGAAGTCTCCATCTGCTCCAGACTTCCTTTATAATAGTCCCCCAGCTTCTTCCCAGCTGGGCTTCATCTTTAATTAAGCCTGGCCCAGCCTTCAGGTGCAGCTAAGTAACACAACTGGCCTCTCAGGCCAACCTTAACCCTTTTGTTGTCTGTGTGGGTTACACACCTCATCACAGTGGGTGGGGGAAGAAACCCAAGCCGTTTTCAATCAGTACAAAGTTGCTTCTCCAACAAATGCAGTATTGTGAGCCCCACACATTCAAATATCCTGGGTCAAGTCTCAAAAAATGAGACTGGCTTAAAATTCACCACATTTTTGGCAATAAGGAGGGAGGGTCTTTTTATTTCCTTGCTTGTGGCTGAGCCTTTAGGGGGCACTCAGATCACCTCCCTAAGCTTTCCCATGCAACCACTGGAGACATACTTTGAGAAAAATGAAAGCTGAGACTCCTGACTCCTGGAGCTGGGGCTTCAAGGCCATCACCAAATGTCTTGAAATCTATGTTAAAAGAGTGAGAGTTGGCAACACCAGAAATAGAACTGTCAGCTGGAGGGCAACTGGGTTAACAAAGGCTGTAATAAAGAGTCAGGAAAAGACAAAAAAGGATGTGCTTAATAATGGGTAATAATGCTCAGCAAGACTAGGACACTTTTAAAAGCTCTGAGCCTGGGAAATGTTCTCCTTGGAGATGGAGCAGCACATGGAGCATTTTACAACCATTTACCACTCTCTTAGCAATGGTGTAAATTACTATAGACAGTGCCGGGCAATGGACAATTCATCTGTAAGCAAATGACCTCTCTCTGCAGATGTCTTCAAACCCACTTGGGACAGCCACAAATTCAGGTGATTGAACCTGTGGGAGTACAAATTTTATTACCCTGACACAACCACTGAGATGCAACTTCTCTACTTGAAACTCTGAGTCTGCTGTCCCATAGTGGGTGGGGAGGGGAAGAGGAGAGGTTCTTCATAAGGGACAAATTCATCTTTTATCCTAGGGATAGAGACGCTGGGACACTACGTTTGGCCAAGGAAATCTTCATCAGGATGTAGCTATATCTCAGGGATAAAGACATGGGGCGAGGATATTGTTATTAGAAAGCAAGAATCTCCTATTACACCATCAATAAGATACAGTTTTGTAAGAAAACTTGACATGGAAAGAATCAAGGGAACCCTCATTCAAATGATGGAAAGAAAAAGAAAGGAAAGGAAAGGAAAGGAAAGGAAAGTCTATTTATTTTTTTAAACAAAATTGGCCTAATAATGGAAGTAATTAAATTATAATGCCTACGCTCTTGTTTGAATAAGGCAAACTCCTCCACATTCCGGTAATGGGCTATCACCAGCGGTAGATCCGGAGTAGCCTCAACAATAGACAGGATTTTTCAGCTCCCTATGTGATTTGATCTCTGTAACCCTCCCATCATATATACTGTACAGCAGTAAATCATATATAACTTTACTATCCACCCATCCGGGATCTGAGTGCAACCACCAAGACAACATAAGAAACCTGGGTTTCTTTCAGCACTGTGTGAAATGAACTTCCCTGGTGGGATTTCATCAATTGAGCAAATAGATCACGCTTTCTGCAGGGGTGACCATACTTTCCATTGGCTAAATTCCTAGCATTTCCCCTGGCTCTGGTATTTTGGCTTATAGAGTCTTTTAACTATTGAACATCAGTCTCTGGTGGTGTTGACCAGCACAACATTCACTGAATAAAACGGTAGCTCAGGGATGGGGTGGGCCTCAGTGTATTTCTCTGTTTAAAATGTTATACAGCTTCCATCAGTGCAATCTCTGAGCATCCCCCCGCCTTTAATATAGGTACCCTCACAACACCCAGTGAGGCAGGGCAACTACAATCCCCATTTTACAGCTCTGGGACTGAGGCCCCAAGAGGCTCAGTGACTTGCTCACAGTCAGTGTGTGGAGGAGAAGGAACTTGAACACGGTTCTCCTAAAATCTTAGGTTAGTGCTGTCATCACCGGCACCTCCAATGCTAGCCCTGACCTGGCAATCACCTCCGAGACCTCCTGAAACTGGAGGGAACCCCACTGTGGAGCCAGGGACACCGTGAGCATGTCAGCCCTTGACACCGTGAACAATAATGAAGCTCACCACCCCGTTTAAAAAGTATCACTAATTTTAAAGTCTTGGAATAATGTTATGTAGGCCTGGTCGACCCATACATAATTTGCACCAATTGAATCATCCCACCTGGAAAGACCTTGGTCAGAAGGGAGAGAGAGACATGTTTCCGTTGACGAGAGGCAATAGCTGGGGAGCTGGAAGCCTAGGGTGGGTACCCGCGCTGGAGAATAGTGGGGAATACACTGCGACATTCCACAACACCCAGTACAAAGGTCGTTTAAAACATTCCCCTCCTGGGATTTTAGTCCTTACACAGTCTGGCCCTCCAGGCCCCAGCCCCAGATTAGCGTCTTTCTCTCCCCTTTCTCTGCCCCAATGCCTTCCCAGAGCTGGGTCCCAACTCAGTCACCACTCCCAGGCTCTCCCTGCCTGGAGCTCAGCCTTTTAGCTCTGGCTCCCAAACACTCCTGGTACCAGGTGCTCTCCCTGCAAAAGCCTTTCCTCCCTCCCACGCACCCTGCTTCTCTTACAGTGGAATCACCTGCTCTTGCTCAGGTGTGCCTCTTCAGTAACTAGGCTTGACTGGTCCCAGGCCTCCAGCCTTACAGCACAAGTCAGTCTGTTACAGTTTCCATTCACACCTTTTAGTATCTTGCTACAAGTTTGGGACCAGACCTGCCCTGACTCTCAATATTTCTTCAGAAGCATCAACACAGAGCTCTGGGCTTAAAAAGAAAATGAAAATATAGAAAATCAAAATCAAAGGATTAAACCCCCTCCTGTCCCATCAAATAACCCCAGCCTTCCTGCCTGTCCACAGTGGACACAAACTGCACCCGCTCTCCCTTTGTGTGGGGTAATAAAAATGCCAGACTAACTCCAGTGCAAGAGACCTGTCCAGCCCTGGCCGGGTGTTTAAATTGCAAAAGCCTGACTCACCCTATTTGCATCGGGCTCCGCGTCCCTGCGTGTTTCATTGGCCGAGCACAATACTTTGGGTTTCTTTACAAAGCTCAGGATGATTGACAGGCCCTTCTTTCCCCTTCCCTAAGGAGACCAAATTCAATCCGGCCCCCTATTGGGGCAGCCCTCCTGAAACCATCCAGTCCCTGCCTTTCCATTCCCGTCTCCGACCTGTCTCCTGCTGCGGTAGGTAGCGAGCAAAGCCTTTTTTTTTCCAGTGAGTCAATCCCCAGGCCTCCTCGGATGTCGTCTCTTTTCAACAGACCCAAAAGGGCAAAATCAGACTTGGCTCCCTTTCCGCTACAGCCGAGCCCTTGAAAAGCCTTTGCCAGTAGCCTAACAATAGCTGTGGAGAGGAAAGATTTGTTCTGTTCTGGAAGCCCCCCAAGCACACCTGGGCAGAGGAGCTTCCTGCTGGCTCTGTGAGGGGGCCATTGTTTGTCATGTCAGCAGCCTGAAATCGGAAGGGTCCGTACATCATCATGCCGACGAGCAGAGCTGAATGCAGCAGGCTCCTCGCAGGGTCACATAACGCGGCCCTCAATCCCCATCGGCTGAAACCCAAGCACTTCACCCACAGCACAGGCTCTGTGTGCCAGCTTTTGCTAATGGACTCCTTGCTCCTGTGCACACTGACCTTATTGTATGCTGATTCTATTGCCTGCGTGTGCGGGAGAGTTGGGGGGAGGGGGAGAGGTAGGCTGCGGAGAGGCTCCACCAGGCCTCAAAAGCACTGGCTCTTACGGTGCTGAGAAAGGTTGGGGCCCGTCTACACTAGCAGTTGAGTCCTTTAAACGCTGGCAAGGGGTGGAAAAATCACTGTCAGCGTTTTCCTAGCGTTGACAAGTGCCACAGGGAGGCAGAGAGGCTCAGAAGCGAAC
Source organism: Sternotherus odoratus (assembly GCA_032164245.1). Lineage (NCBI taxonomy): Eukaryota > Metazoa > Chordata > Testudines > Kinosternidae > Sternotherus > Sternotherus odoratus. The sequence continues at coordinate 3,420,691 of JAVMKO010000018.1, forward strand.
GATCCATTTTACAGTTTCACCTGGACTTTTAGTAACCCCTCCCCCAGCCCTGAGGCCACCTCCTCCTTCCTGCACGAATGCCCTAGCTGGAGCTCGCTGTTCCCATTCCTGCACCTGATGCTTTATCGGGTAAGTCAGGAGCCCCATCGTGGGGGTGTGCTCTGGCTACCTCCCCTCTGCGGGCAGCATTCAATAGAAGCCCCCATTAGTGGGGACTGTTAAGGGGACTCTAGTTACATCCCCTTTCTGGCCAGATGTGGGACCCAGTCGAGTGGGGCTGTGGGTGACTTGTGGCATCTCCCCTTCTATTCCTCTCACGAAGGTCTCAGGCCCGGGCTATGCCAGTAGCAGTCTGCTTGACACAGCAATGATGTGAAGAATCAGGGTGGTAGCTGTGTTAGTCTGGAATAGCAGAGTTAACAAAGTCCTGTGGCACCTTAAAGACTAACTATAAAGTTTTGAAGCATGAGCTTTCGTGGGCTAATACCCACTTCGTCGGATGCAGGCAGTGGTGCTCTGAGTCCCCCTGACTCTTGCACATTCACTAGGAAAGCTAAGTGTGGCCAGACCAAGTTCCCCACCCGTGGGAGCAGCATGAATTGGGGTGTAGCCATCACAACTGGCATTATCTTCCCTTCTTCTTTCACTCATCTCCTGTTGCTTTGATTGAAATCATCTCTGATCCCGATATCCACATGGCCACCAGAGTGCACACTGTGGCATGCGGGCCACGTGGCAGGGCTCACACTATCAATAACAATGCTTCATTAACACGTTTCATTGCAGTTGTCTTTTATTATCCTGGCTCTTCTTCGGGCTTTTTCTTCATCTGTCCCAGGCAGACCCCTGTCTGAAGAACAAACCACATTCTGGAGTTAGGGGCTGAATTAGCCAGTAATAATGGTGGAAAGTGAGCACAACTGATGGAAATAAAAGGGGGAACTGGCATTATTTTGTTCCCTGAGTTTTTAAGCAGGAAGCCCTGTGGATGGTTACACAGGTTTTTTGTTTAGCAGCGTGTGAAATTAACACTGTTGGTTGTAATTTCACTAGACAATTTCTGGTGATTCATTTTGTTCTATTTTACTTCACCCCCCCAAAAAAAATATCACTCTTGGAAAAATTATAGCAGAATGCTTGTTTTTAAAGTGGAGAAAATGCTAAACTGAACATTTCTCTCATTTTAAATGCACATCCAACCTGCACTCCAAAAATGGGACCATTTCATTTCTCATAGAAATTGGCTTAATTATGAAGGCATACCACAACAAAAACCACATGAACTTGGAGTAGTTTTGCACTGGGTTTATCAGTAGTTCAGAGTCATGTAGGGCAAGATTCCAAACTCAGAGCCCACAGGGGTAGGGTTTTAAGCTCTCTTTGCATCCTCCCCATCCTGGGCTGGCATAACGTAGACGCCCCTGGATGCCTGTCTGTTATGGCAGCTTCCCAGGGCTGCAGCACTGTCTGGCATTTCCAGGATGCTGTGTACTGCAGTACCGCACTCAATCCCAGCAGGTCTCCTATCCCAGGGGTTTCTCAAAAGGGGGCTAAGGGCTGTCTTCTGCAGTGCCTATGCAGGGAGAATCCTTCCCCAGCTAGAGATGAGGCATTTAGGACTCTGTAGCAGGGCGGCGACTCACCCCTACGGTGCCTCCTGCTGGTCCGTCCGGGAATTAGCTCACCAGCGTCCGGAGCGCCCTCTGCAGGCCGATGTCCCGCTTGCTGCTCTGGCCCCGCGTCCCTCCCGGACCCCAGTGCCCTCTTACTGAGGGTGCTGCACCCCTGCAGTAGCCCCTCAGGTCTTAGGGTCTCCCCTCCCTGGGGAACCCCAACCCTCTATCCCCACCTTGCCTCAGTCTAGGCAACTGCCAGTCACCACTTGCCCCCATTCTCTGAAGCAAACTGCAGTATCATTGCCTCTCATCACTGGCAAGGAGGGTTGGCCTGCTGCTTCTGTCTCAGTAGCTATGGGCTGCCCCCTGCAACCCAAGTACCCCTTCGTTGGGCCTTCTGCTAGGCCCTGCAGCCTGGGGGTTTCTAGGCAGGAGCTCCCCCAGCTCCTCTTGCCTTGCCCCAGCCCTGCTTCACACTAGGTACCTTAAGCTCCTAGCAGCCAGGCCTGTCTACCTCTGGAAGCAGAGGAAACTCTCTCTCAGGCCCCTGCCCCTCAGCCGTTTTATAAGGGCCTGGTCTGTTTGGGGTGTGGCCACCCAACTAAGCCTACTTCCCAATCAGCCCCTCTTTTCCCTACGCAGCCTGGGAGCTGCTAGCCCCCAGCCATAGCCCTTCCCAGGGCTGTTTTAAACCTTCTCCACTGGAGTGGGGCAGTCATCCCACTACAGGCTCCTTTATACCTCTTGGGCCCTTCTGCCTGGTGCAGAACTGGGGTTAGGATCTCACCCCTGGTTTCTGCTTTTTTCCTTTATGATGGGAGATTAGAATTGGAGAATGTACGATCCCATCCACTCTCCTTTCCAAACAGTCCCTGCTTTTTTGGCTGCTGGGGGAATCAAAATATTTGCCTTCACAGAGGCATAGAGGTAGTCCTTCTGGTTAATGGATGCAACCTGCCTCTCTGGCTTCAAATAGCTTATGATAGTTTTGCTGATCGAAAAGCCTACAGAGGAGAGCTCAGACATCCACATGAAATACCCAAACATATCCATTTGTTTCAGAAACTCAGATAACAATTTTGCTGTTAAGCTTAGTAGATGTGAGCTGGAAAATCTTTGAGTTGTGAGTTCTCTGCGTTAGACCCCTCTCCACCCCATCCATGTCTGGCATTGCCACAACAGAAAAGATGCACTGGAACGGAATGGATAAGCAACTGTGGATGCACGTTTTGTCTTGCTATGGAGCTCACCAGCAGCAAGCAGAGAGCAAGCTAGCCAGGTGGAGACAATACTAGAGTACATGGTATGATCACGACTGGGAATACATTTAGCATAGTCTGACCTGTATCCCCATTTGTAATGTAAATGAATATTTAAACTGCTTTTGAACTATAATGTCAGCAGCTACTTACTGAAATCATGATTATTTGAATTCCAGAAGAGAAAACAGAAGATAATTTCCGTAATATGATATGGAACAACGTGTGTGAAGTAGGATCAAATTCTTTACAGCACCTTACCAGAAACAATGCCTAGCAGAGTCGGCTTCAAACACGGTGATTTTCCAAAGTATTGTTACTGACTTTTTGTATCGTGTTAGTGAATTTTGTATATACAGTACTAATAAAAAACGAAAGCTGCTATTAAGAACAAATCAATGGACTGTACCTGGTTTTGATCACACATGAGCTGGCTGTTTGCATGGTATTTGCAGCATCTGTTCCAATTAAGACTTGTTTTCTAGTTTAAAGATATTAGTCCAATCACTAGTGTTCTGTTCAGAACATGAATAGAGCATTGTTCTGGCAGTATGTAGTTAAACAGACTCCACAGACTCTATTAAATAGCTTTGCTGCCCAATTAGAATAAGAAGGAGTCAAGCAGACATGACTGTACTATATACCCTCTGTCCCACATGTATTTTTATAGATTCATAGTCAATGAAAACAGTTAACATGGAACATGTGTTAAGAAAACACAGCCTCAACACTGTTGCAGAGTATGACAAATGGAGCATCGAGCAATTTATCCAGATTTAATGGACACAATGTAACTACGATAACGACTGCATGTGAAATAATGCACAGGAATAGCAAAATAAGCAGCTTCCATGCGGTTAAAATAAGCATTTGAAACCGGGTAACACAGAATCCTGAAAGTATAAAAAATGAAGCCCAATTCACGGAGAAAAACCCACACCTCTTTATATGGGGGTATTACGTGCATTTACTCTGGATTTTCACTGGTTAATTAAGTGGACTGTTACGTGTTGCGGAGTAGGGGTGGGGTGCTGTTCACAAGCTAGTGTGTAATTATTACAGAAAACTTGAAGATTGCTGTAGACATATGACAATATGTTGTGGAGGTGAATTAGAGGCTCATGTGACTATATTACATATTGTATTTAAGCAGGAAAATTAATAACACATTTCCCCCAATGGAATAAATAAGTATTAATAAAAGACTATTTAAAGAGTACATAATTTCTTATGGTAACAAAGAGTCCTGTGGCACCTTAAAGACTAACTATAAAGTTTTGAAGCATGAGCTTTCGTGGGCTAATACCCACTTCGTCGGATGCAAGCAGTGGAAGTGTCTAGGGGCAGATATAGATAAGTAGGCAAGAACCAGGTAGGAGGTAACAAGGTTAGTCCAATCAGGCTGAACCAGCTTGTTAACTCAAATCAGGGAGGGTGGGGTATTCTTCTAGCAGCTGAATTGGAGGTGTGAATTTAAGATTAGCAGCCGTGTTAGTCTGTATCTGTAAATAAGATGAGGAAGACTTTATAGCACCTTAGAGACTAACCAGTTTATTTCAGCATAAGCTTTCATGGGCTATAGCCGACTTCATCGGATGCTTGTACACTAAGAAACAGTACTGCCTGGAGAGCAAAGATTTTCTGGCATTTATTTTGCTGTACTGCTGAGGGATATTTGCATGAAGGCCCGGTCTTTGTTTCTTACGAGCATATCTGCTTCTCAAGTGTAGTCCCCTCACCTGACATATAACCAGCATATGCTCTTTCCTATTGTTTTGTGACTAGGGTCATCTACATCAAGAGACAAGTTCTGCTCGCTTTCATTGGACTCAGTAGGAGCCATACGCACAGAGGCAGACACATGGAATGACAGGCCTAGTAGCTTGTGTGCTAACCTGGGACTCCAGAGGCCTCAGGTGTCTGCCCTGCCACTAACTGGATCCAACTATGACCTTGGGCTGGTCACTTTTCCTCTCTGTGCCTCAGTTCCAAATCAGCAAAATGTGGGGAGGGAGGTTTGCCATTAATAGCCCTTTCTTACTGCCCAGGAGCTGTGAGAATCAATAACTCAGAGATAGGGAGTGTATAAGCACCCGACACAGAAGGTGACCTGAAGGCAGGAGTAGACGGAAGGCCTCTGTTTGTTGCATTGTTTCTATGGCATCTACCTGTAGTGCCTCAGAGGGCTGCAACATCAATACTTCACTTCGAAAGAGCACGTTTCCAGGCCCCTAGGAGCACAATGATGGACCAGGACCCCATTGTGCTAGGCGCTGTACAAACACAGAACAAAAGGACAGTCCTTGCCCCAAGGAGCAAACAATCTAGGTATAAAACAACTTACAAGTCACCAGATGGACACAGACAGACAGGCTCCTACAAGGAAACAATGAGACAATGCTGATCAGCTGTGGTCTCCGCAGCAGTGGCCTGACCATTGTCAAGCATTTTGAAGGCATCATAGTAAAGGGGAGTTTGAAGGAGGCTAAGGAGGTGGCTTCGTGGGTTTATGGGGAGCTCCTCCTAAGCGTGACGGGCAGCACAGGAGAACGCGGACAGGGGCTTGTTTGAAAACATAAGTGGGAGATGGAGGCTGGCATCCCAGGCCGATCAGAGGCAGGAGTTGAAAGAGTTCCTTTTGTAGCTCTTCGCACTCTGCTTGGGATTTAGGTATCTTGAGTAGTTTTGTTTCATCTACAAATGTTGCCACCTCACTGTTTACCCCTTTTTCCAGATCATTTATGAATATGTTGAATAGGACTGGTCCCAGTACAGACCCCGGGGGACACCACTATTTACCTCTCTCCATTCTGAAAACTGAACATTGATTCCTACCCGTTGTTTCCTATCTTTTAACCAGTTACCAGTTCATGAGAAGACCTTCCCTCGTATTCCACAACAGCTTACTTTGCTTAAGAGCCTTTGGTGAGGGACTTACTGTACTTAGATTTTCAGAAAGCCTTTGACAATTTCCACTGGATCCCCCTTGTCCACATACCTGTTGACACCATCAATGAATTCTAGTAGATTGTTGAGACATGGATCCCCTTTACAAAAACCATGTTGACTCTTCCCCAACAAATTATGTTCATCTATGGGTCTGACAATTTTGTTCTTTACTATAGTTTCAACCAATTTGCCTAGTACTGAAGTTAGGCTTACCGGCCTGTAATTGCCTTTTTAAAAATTGGTGTCACATTAGCTATTCTCCAGTCATTTGGTGCAGAAGATGATTCAAGTGATAGGTTACATTTTATTTTATTTATTTAATCCATAGAGAGCCTATGGTACAGTTTGGTTCATTTAAGATTTTTACTTCATTTGATTCTACGTTTTCTTTCACATATAGTGCCACGCCCCCACCACCATAACCTGTTTTGCCCTTTTGATATATTTTGTATCCTGGTTTCTATGATGCCTATTATATCAATATCCTCATTTAATACAAGGCACTCTAGTTCACCCATCTTATTATTTAGACTTCTAGCATTGGTAAACAAGCACTTTAAAAACGTGTCACTTTTAGTTGTCTGCCATTACATGATGTAATTGAATGGGACTCTTTTTCATTTGAAGAACGAAGACATCAGTGGGTATCATGTGAGTAAACCCTACTAGCATGAGTAAGGATTCCATCACTGGGCCCATAAGCAGCCTTCAGCCACATGTAGTGAAATCTGTCCTGCATTCCATGCTTCAATTTTAACAGATATTATTCCCCACTGTTTATCGGAGGTGGTGTAACTTTGACCCCAGCTAATTAGGTTTTGTAGTTTTGATGGATGGATTGATTCAGCAGTTAAACAGAGATAAATTAACTGTCTGTCTAAACATGGCTTAAACGAGAAGGGAATTCTGATTAGAACGTTTTTCATGCAGTATTGTGCTTCTTTCTCAAGCAAATTTTGAAAAACACAATTCTCCCTTAGAGAAGAGACGAACTTAACCAAGATTAAACCTATAGGGTTTTAGAGAAACTTAATTGGGTCCTATAGAAATTATAAAAAAGAATAAAAATAAAATCCAGAAAGAGATTTCCCCTCTGTTGCAGAGCTACAATCAAAAGGGTTTAGAGAAAGCTATGTTTTGTTAAAACTGCATGCAGCTCTACAGTACCTTAGCATGTAGGTATCTTAAAAAATAAACACAGCGCTCAGCTAACTTTAAATATGTTAAATAAACATGCGTCAAGCAAGATGAATATTAGATCATTTCACATAAATATTAACTTTTAAAGCTTTCCAACTGGCAAAATTAAGGCAACAAAGAATGCCACTTTATTTGCAACCTCATATACTCAAGGGCCTTGGAATGGAACCAAAGTAAAAAAACAAACAAGCAAATGCAGTCTAAAAAAATAGCACTCGACATATTTGTAGATGCAGCAAATGAAAGCTGGCAAAAGGAGGAACTTCTCTGGGTGCACTGGCCTGCCAGTGTAAGTAATGTGCTAGCACTAGGAAGGGCAGCCAAGTCCAAGGCTTGCACAGAGCCAGCTTTGCTGTCTATTCACGCCGACGCTAGAACACATGTCCAATATTCAGTCTGAAGTGTATAGAAAAGCCTTGTTTTCTGTTAAATAAGAGAACTAAAGAGGGGCACAGAGGAAGAGAGAGGTAAATCTGCGTCTATGCACACACAAATAAACGGTCTGCCACTCGCTTTATAAAATGATCCTGCTGCACATTTTTGAAGAGCGGATACTCTCTGACTTTACGCACCCCCTTGGCCCGACTTTGACGCCCAGTCTCACTTGTGACAGGCTCCGTGAGATATTCTGTGGCGAGGAAGCACCTTGGAGTCTTCCGCCTTTGCCGATGCCAGGCCCACTCCAGTAACTCGATGAAGAATCTCGTGTTGACTGCTCAGAGTGAGCGCTGCCTGCTGCACTGGCTCTGTTCCCTTGCACAATACCAGACCGACCATCTTCAGGGAAAGCTGGTCAGCTCCCTCAGCCAGGACAGACAGCCATGCAGCTACTTGCTCTGCTGGGAACAAAAAGGGACTTGTCCTGCAAAGGGCTACGCTTTGAGCATCTTCTGCTTCCTGTGGACTCCTGGGAGGCTTTTGTCTCTTTGCAGGTTGGGCCCTCAGACCCATTTGTTGTTGCATTTGCTCCATTCTGCACACTGGACGTCCCACCTTCTCCCACGCTGCTGCTCTGAAGGAAACGCGTTCGCAGGAGAATCTGCCCAAAACAAGTGGGGGAGGGGATTCATTTTATACAAACCATGGTCCTTTATTTTATATTTTATTTTTTGAACATCAGTAATCTTAATAAGACTCAGAGAGGTAGCCGTGTTAGTCTGGAATAGCAGAGGTAACAAAGTCCTGTGGCACCTGAAAGACTAAGACTGTGGCACCTTGGCCATGATTTACCTCCACTGGTGTCTGTCCTGACTGCCCTTGGCAAAATCTAATGCCCCCACCCTTAATAAAAAGCAAGGATCCACTCGGCATGGGGCCGCCCTTCAGTTCATGGCAGAAGGGCATTGATGGGTAGTGGGAAGCTTCCCTTGGTGCTATTCCTGTTGGTCCAGTTCTAAATAGAGGAATTCAGGCTCTAGGGGCTGCCAAGCCAACCTGGCAACTTTCACCAGTGCTACATGCTCTTAAAATAAACGTGATTAAAACTCATTTAACTAAAGCTGTCAACATAATTGTGAGAGACACGGCAGATGAGATCATATCTTTTACTGGACCAACTTTGGTTGGTGAGAGAGACAAGCTTTCAAGCTTACACAAAGCTTACATGACTGTGGATAACTGTGGTGAGGATATTTTTCCCCTCTGAGATCACAAGTTTTTGGGCTCAATGCAAGAAGCACTAGGGGAAATTCTATGGGCTGCGTTATGCAGGAGGTCAGACCAGATGATCACAGTGGTCCTTAAAGATCTAGGAACATTTTTCATGTTAAAAATTCAAGTCAATTTTTCACCAGTAGAAATCAAGATACTGATGATAGTCTTTATTGCAGAAGCAGGACCTTTAATAAACACATAAAAATGGGTAAAATGCAGGCAAGTGTCTTACAATTCAGATATAAGACTCATGTGTCCCTGGCTCTAACATTTTGGGGAAAATCTCATATATATTTTGTATCCTGAAAAACTTTGTGCATGTTTTCTTCACTTCACTAATATAACAAGGACTGTCACAAGTCCTGACAAACAAAAGCGACAGAATCTTATCCCAAAGCCCCTGCCAAACAACATAAAAGATTAATTGAAAATCAATACTGTATTCAGATCGCCACCGATAAGGCAAAAAAGACAGCAAGATACTCTTGTTTCGCCAGAAGATAGAGGCAGAATCTGTAGAACCAGTGCCCCATGTTGGTGGAAAGCAAGCACAGCAATTTGGTAGGCAGAAAATATTTATAGCTATTTGTGTGTCTAATAAAAAGCTTCATGTTGTTTGCCTCAACCAGCAATTTAGGAAATTTTAAATGCATCTATTGCTCTCAAAATGCAATATCCTTTCCTGCAATATGCACCTCTCTGCAGCGGGGGCATTTTAAAAAGGAAGTCGTCTTGTGCTTGATGTTTCTCTGATTTGGGGAAATTTATCTGCATGGTGTTGGTTATTTTGATAACTGATAGAACTATCATACTTGAACAAAAGTTGTTTGTTGCTTGTCTAGCAAAACATTAGGGAAAGATAGGAAATACCATATTCCCTTTCTATATTAGCTGGAGTATTGAATCTAGTTTTGAGTGCCACACTTTAAGAAAGATGTGGAAAATTGGAGAGAGTTCGAGGAGAGAACAAAAATGATAAAAATTTCCTAGAAGCTGACCTATGAGGAAAGGTTACAAAAACTGGGCGTGGTTAGTCTAGAGAAAAGAAGACGGAAAGGGAGCCAGATAACAGTCTTCAAATATGTTAGGGGCTGTTACAAACAGCTTAATCTGCACCAAGGGAGATTTAGATTAGCTATTAGGAAAATCTTTCTAATTACAAAGACTGTTATGTACTGGAATGGATTATCAAGGCCGGTTGTAGAATGCCCATCATTGAAGGTTTTGAGAACAAGTTAAACAAAACCTGTGAGGGAAGGTCTAGGTATATATGGTCCTGCCTCAGTGCAAGGGGGTGGATTAGAGGACCTCTCACACTTCCCCTTCCAACCCTATATTTTAATGATTTGATGAAAACATAATCCCAGATACATATTCAATTGCTATTGCCAAATTTGATTGTAGACACATCTCTGCTTCAGTTCCCAATCTGTACCAAGGGATCATAATACTTTCTTATCTCAGAGCATGTTGAGAGTTTGTAAAACACTTTGCCCTTTATATTTAGTACCATTCACCCAAGGAGCTCCAACGTGTTTAGACAGTTTTTTATTATTAATTAATAGTAATAGAATATTCAGGACCAGTAGGGTGACCTAAACAGCAGCAGCATTATCATGATTTTGTGTCTCAAGTTTAATATTATATTTCACTCCTTTGTATTTATTGTAAATAGATAACTATTTCTTTATACCAGCTCTGACTTCTTGCTGGACAAGTGTTGTTGTTTTTGTGATGATTTTAACTATTTATTCCTTTAATGGCGTATTCTTTTCAAGGGGTTCCTGTGTCTCATTATGCATGGTTTAGTTTGGTGAGGAGGAAATTTGCCCTCTAAGCAGGTTTGTTCATACTTACGTGGTTTCTGCTCTGTTTACTGTGTACCGTAGACTATTCTGAGAGTTTCATGAGGATCCAATGGAACGAAATATCTTACTTGCTTTAGGTTCCCTGGACAGAATCACTCAAGAGTTTCCAGGAAATATTCTTCCCATTTTTCCTTTAGCATACATGCAAGAATTTCAGGAAGACTGCTCTGGAAAACTTCCTTGTATCACTCCCCAGTAAGTGGAGATAAGCCCAGAGTCATGACATTACGAGATGCCTCTTCAAAGGAGATTCCCCAACTGACTGTTCTCATCTACTCTCCAGTTTGGGCTGCAGCAGTGACTAGGATTTCTACCCTGCGTTATCCCCAGGGTCCCTTTTGCTTTTCCTCATTCTTGCCGCCCTCTCTTCTTAAGTGAAAAGTTCCCAAAAGTCAGTGGCAATTGGTGCACGTCGTTGATTAAAATAAAATGGCTCAATCAATGCAACCCTTGGTTAAAAAGAAGAACAGTTGTCCAAGGATTTGAGATGCCAATTTTCATCCCAAAATAAATTTGGAGGGGGAGGGAGGAGGTGGGAAGAGCCAGAGTCAGGACCACTGAATTACTCTTAACGCTAACCCAGCCAAGGCAATGTTCGAATGATTGTGTGGCCATTTCCAAATATATGATACATATCACCCCCTAAGACACTCCCTAAGACACCCCCGTGCCCATAGGCGTGTGCACAGGGTGTGCCCTAATGTCTCAAAAAAAAGTGGCTTTCAATGCACAGGGTGGCACCTTTAAAATAAATAAATAAATACAATTCCCTGGGCACACACCCTAATGAAATGTGCTGCGCACACCTCTGCCAATACCCCCGGCTAATTCATGGCAAACCCTCAGCTGGATGCTTTACTCTGTTTTTAAAAATTGCCATGCCCCGGAATCCCAATGACAGCAGAGAAAGGAGCCAAAGCGAGAGGAGCCAGGGTGGATCAAATGCTGCTGTATGTTATACCCTTTGTCCAATTGCCCAATGTCACCCATCCTCACAAAGCCCATTGCCCCATGTCCCTTTTCCAAAAAGGTCTGCAACCGTCAGTCCTGTTAGCTGGGGTATTATTGAACTCGAACGTACCATTTCAGATATTCAGCCCCTTGACAAAGGAGGTAAGTCTCTCCCTGGCATTTTTTGGAAGGAAAATGTGGCATGCACCTATTTTGTTTCATTCTGTGCCAGGGCCTATAAAGTTACTGTGGGTTGCAATCCTTGCCAAGTTCTAGAGGTGACATGGCAATGGGCACCCAAAGGACAATTTTATCAATGCCCTTTTATTTCTCTCTCTTTCCCCTTCAACCAACCTTTTTTTTTTCTAATAGAATTACTCTTATCTGCAAGTGATTTAAACTCTAAGGTTTACAGAAGATTTAAAGAGTGCGAACACAGTTGGAATGTTTTAAACTAACAGTACAAGTTGCATTTTAAGAAAATAATTAACTCCCAGGGGAGGTGCGGTTCTTGGAGTAATGACAGATTCAAGGCTGGCTTTCCCTATATGGAGTTTCCAAATAATAAAATATCTTCGGTTCCCTACTGGTGTCAGATGAGAACCTGTTAGTGTGCAAGTTGCTAGTGGACTGTCATGTATTTTTTTAGTGGGCCCATTAGTGTTTTAAAGACACAGTACACAGTAGGTAATCTTACATGCAAAGCTTTAGCACAAAACACTGTAAATGCATTTATTTTATGTGCTTACAAACTTTTTTTTTTTTAAGCTTTCCTCTTGTTTTGCACTTTTGGCTTCTTGATTCTCCCGGTTTTTCTGAGGACTTAGCAATACCGCAATGGAGAGCTGAACTCTAGTTTTAATCATAGCGAAGTACGGTAAGTATGAGACAAAATGTAACATACATGCCAACTCCCTCACTCTCTGGCCTGTCTTACTGTGAGAGGGAGTTATTCTAGGTAATTTGCAGCCACCTGGCTGGGTCCAGGAACACATGCCAAATCTGCCAGCTAACGAGGATGGTGTGATCAGAATTGAGATGCCATTTAACCATTATCATTATAGACTTCTGGGGACGGAATGAAGCCACTGGATTCTCCTGAACTGTCGCTAGAAGTCTTGGGGCCAAATCCTTTGGCTTTAGCTCACACAAACTTCCCATGCCTAGGTCTGTAGGATGAAACACAAGTATCACACTGTGAATGTCTAATGATAATCTTTGCTGAAATATTATAATGTGCTTTAATCCTTTGACCATCCAAGATTTAGTGTTTTGATTGGCTGCTTGTTACAACCCTTTGCTGCAGCCCCGGGCCTTTACAGGAGGGAGTGGGCTGGCCAGTCAATGAAAACTTAGTGTATTATAAGGGTTATAATTCACCAGGCAGGCACCAGAAAGACATTAACTTCTCAGATACATAATTTTCTCAACACCATTAATGTCACATCATCGGAAGAGCCTGCAGAAGACTCAGAAGACGGGGCTCATTGCACCTTGTCCTTTTCAAAAACAGTGCCATTTTTAATGGCAGAATGCACTTGGCTTATTGGAAAAGGGTGAAGTTAGGAACATTGCATCTTATTCTCTTCAGGCAATAAGGCACGCGAGGCAGGGATTCTCTCTTCTCTGCATCTGTACACTATTTGCTGCGGTCACTACTATGGCTATTTATCATGAAACCCACTGTTTGGAAGGGAGAGCTGGTGACATCTCGCTATTGCAGAACACAAAGTGTCAGTGGACAGCAGGGTACCCATTGAGTTACTCCTGATTTACGCTGGTGTAGGCAAGAGCAAAGTCAGCCCCTGGGAATCAAATTCTCCGGGCTGCCCTTCGCTGTCACTGGGCCATGACTTAGATGCGAGTTGGTTTTCCAAGCCTGCTTATACTCGCCCTCAGATCCTGTGACTTGTCCTTACCACTAGTTGTATCACTATTTAAAAAATGGTTTCCCTCTGTTTAGAGTAGCTAAGATGGCCTGACTTTGTGAAAAAGAAGGGGCAGAAAAACCTCTACATATTACCACTGTTTACCAGCAGAGTTGACAGGCAGCTTTGCTAGTTCTTGATCTTATTGCGAGTGTCACCATATTTAGTGTTTAAGTGTGTGTGTATATATATATATATATATACACACACACACACACACATATACACTGCATCTTGCCATTTAGATATATTTTCAGTCCTATGACAAGGAAAATACATTTTCATTGTATATACATTCAAGTGTCCAAATAATAGTTTTGTAATTAAGGTATTAACTGTATAAGAAAAATATCGACATTAATTAATCCAGCTCAGATATTTATGGTAAAACATGTTCTCCCAGATCAGTGACTGTTAGCTTCTTACAAGCTATGAACAATATACCATATGTTTAGGAACACAGCAATGCATAGACGCGTGCCTGTTCTCAAATACCCTCTTCTGCTTCTCTGCCTCTCAGGGATAGTGTTTTCCGCTAATTTAATTACTTGCAAAACCTTTGGTCATTAACACCCAACCTAAAGTCTGCTGCAGGTCACAGACTATTAAAAAAATAAACAGTCTCTGCTTCCTAAACAAAGCTGTATTTAGCGGCAGATTCAATCAAATCCACAACACCACTGGGGGAAGCCTATTGGCATTGTGTTCACTCTGTATCAATTTCTAATGGCTACACAGCATTCTTAATTCTTTGCCTTTTAACTCTGTATGGGGTTTCTAGACACAATGAAACATCCCAGAGGTAGCTGTATTTCGAGGACGGCTACAGAGACATTTGTGTGCACGTGAGGCCAAGATATCTAGTCGTGAAGGTGAAATTCACCCTTGTGCAGAGGGTCAAGCCTATGCACCACAGAACTCCCACAGAAACCCTCCTAATAGTGAGACTTAAGTGCAGAGCAGATTTTGTACTGGCGTTTTGCACAGGGATGGATTTCACCCTAATCAAGGCTAACTCCCATTGACTGCTAAGCACTTTGGGGTGTATGAATGCAAAAGCCATATGATTATTATTAATTATCATTATCATCAAGAACCTTAACAAGGCACCTGCATTTGCTCAAAGTCTGTCTAAAAGTTTTTGCATCTGTCTTTTATGGGGCTCTCTCTAGGAGGGGGCAGCTACAGATGTTCTACAGAAATCCAAGGATTGAGATATATTTCTGTTACCTTCCTTTTACCATGATCTGGAATGGGTTCCATTAGGGACATAATGCAGCAGCTGCTTCACCTCCTTTGCACAGCCCAGCCCCAGACAACATAAATAAGCCACAATCTGCTTTGCAAATTTTGCCTCTTGGAGCAGGGCTAGTTAGAGAATGATACAGAACTAAACCTGAATGCATGTGTTCACACAGAGATAGCCCTCTCGGGCTGCCTGTAGGAGGGATATTTTACGGCTTTCATAATATTTTCTAGGTTTTGAAATTCAAAGCATATGTTTGATATTCTCCAAATTTACACATTGCACTAGCTGGAAGTTTTGCTCCTTCTGGGCCCAGCAAGCATAAACCTCCCTTTTAAAAACAGAGCCGGGCAGAGTAAGAGACCGACACCCGGCCCTGCCATCACAGCTTGCTGGCAGCCCTGCTACTGAAATCCAAACTTGCTGGGTGTGCTCCTCGCCTGCTTTGATTTTATGAGGCAATAAAAGTTAATGATTTCCTTGATGACTAGATAATCCAAATTAACATCCAAACAAAGGATAGAAACTTAACAGCCTGCAGATCATGGAAGAGGAGAAAGTAAATAATTGGAAATGCTCCATATTCTAAACCAAATTAATCCAGAGAGTAAAACCACTGAAGTAGATTGGATGAGTTTGGCCCTCTATCATCAGGAGGGGGCAGGGGGAGAGCCTGGTTTGTGAATAACAGACTATACAAATACAGAAGCAAATCAGGTTTCTTTGGCCTCTGCAACCAATATGCAGCAACGTATCAAAACCAAGTCACCCGTTTGGTTCAGATACTGCATGGCTGTTGTATTGCAACGCATGGTGCCTATGGTGACCAGACAGCAAGTGTAAAAAAATCAGAACAGGAACCTATAGAAGAAAAAGCCCCCAAAATCCAGACTGTCCCTGTAAAATCTGGACATCTGGTCACCCTAACAGTGCCCGATCCTGCAGCTCTTCTCCATGGGAATTGTCCCCTCCACATCAATGAGCCAACTCACCTCTGCAAGGGGTGCAAGATTGGGCACTTTATTATGGTTTGACATTTATGGAAAACCAGTTGCAGCCTGTCTGATGTGTAGCTTGTGAGCTTTCTAGGGCAGGGGCTGTCTGCATTGTTCCTTGTCTGTATGGCACCTAGCACAATAGGCTCCTGATCCTCTGGTCAGGCTCCAGGTACTGCAATAATACAAACCATCCCTAATTGTAAAATTAAACTAATAACTGTTTGTGGGTTTGGCCATTGGGGAGTCTTGCCGAGGTTTCGTTATGATACAGAGTGTTCCACACAGGCATTTCATGAACAACCCTGGGAGAGATGGATTGTAGAGATACAGTGGAGCGAAAAAGACATGTAGATGAATAAAAGCTGGATACAGAGCAATGCTGAGCTCCTGTAAATGCAGCTAAATGTCAATGGCCCTGATTCTCTCCTACTGGAAATCCTATTTAAGTCAGCAGAGCGTAAAACGGGCATCACATGAGATCAGAATCAATCCCATTAGGAGTTTCAGGATCCGGTCCTAAAGGAGCCAGTCAAATAAATCCATGCACACTAAAGAGACCTTTATTGCCATCCTAATACTAATATACTGAATGATAGTTTCCACGGTATACAGACAGGCTGGCTTCTCTTCAATACTATAGTCTTTCTAAGACAACCAAGGACAGTGCAGAACTGAACAGAATCTTAGGAAGAGTTTCTATGTCAACACACAGCCCAGGATATTTTCATTGTCAATTTTCTTCCTAGGACAAAATGACAGATGGTGATCAGAACAACCACGCGTCTTAAGAGTGTTTAGAGATGCTGCCATTTTGGAGGAAGACATGGGTGCAGTTAGGATGAACATAGGCTTGAAAGAGTGACCCAGATACCCAACGTCCCCATGACTGGCAGTCACCTCCAGGGTCATCAGTTTATTTCAACTTGCAGAGGTCTGAAGAGAGAATAAGGATGGAGACCCTGGCTGAATAAGAGCGAGAGTCCATGTCTCATACTCAGAAGTAAGGACTTAGCTTCAGCGAATGCTTGCTTTTTTCTGCAACTGGTGACAAGGTATATCACGGTCAGATCATGCACACCAAGAATCCATTCGGTCCTGTATAAATCAGGTGATATGCTTATATGTGGGCATTGGTGCTGATCTGCAGGTGGGTAGCTAGCATTTTACTCAGGCCCATCTTTAGCTTCTTCAAACGAATGATGAGCCGGTTGGTTTGTTTGGCTGTTTGCTTTTGTCCTTGCCCTTCCCCCATGAGTGGGTCAGTCACTTTCTCTGTTTCCTCCAAACCATAAAAAAATTACCAATCCCCTTCAGGACTTTGCAATGTGCCACTCTCTTGTGCATCCTATTTCATTTCATCATTCTCATGGAATGCACCTGGATGGGAGAGGGTTGGGTTGTTTTTACAGGCGTATCCAGGGCCTTGCCTGCTCCAGTTACTAAGCTGTTAATTATTCCATGATGCAAGGGTCTTAAGTTTCTGATCAGATGAGCCAATGTGTGTGAGTGGCCGGTGCCCTTCCTGGTCATCACCAAGCTTCTAGTTTGCAGTGTGCAATTGTTAGTAAGAGAAGGGGATCACGGTGCCATATGGTGGGTTCTTTGCTCCTAGAACAGGCCTTTTGCCTTCCCTCTCCCAGCAAAAATAACCAACCTGTTGGTACACAACTTTGAAAATGCACACGATCATTTCATTCAACTACCATAAAGCTCTGATGGTTAATTACTGGCTGCCATGACCAAACAAAACTGCATTTGGCAGCCATTTCACGCTACACAAATCTTTAAAAGGGACATTTTCACAAAAGGTGAAATAACCG
This sequence comes from Sternotherus odoratus, assembly GCA_032164245.1. Lineage (NCBI taxonomy): Eukaryota > Metazoa > Chordata > Testudines > Kinosternidae > Sternotherus > Sternotherus odoratus. The sequence continues at coordinate 3,438,179 of JAVMKO010000018.1, forward strand.
CAGAAGTAGATTTCCAGAATGTTTCCAAAATGTCACAGTCATTTCCATCCTGTGTTCAAACACAATTAAGCTGAAGTTCATTTCAAAATCAAATGACAGTTTATGGCGAAAATACAATAAAATGTAATCCGCACACAAAGGCTTCCATATTGCTTCCTGGTGCTGGAAACAAATATGAGCAAAGAGATGGTGCTGAGTTTTAGGTTAGCTAGAGTGTATAATCATTAGAACATGTGTTTGTGCAGATATGGTCTGCATCTTTAGTTTTACTTTAATTACATTCATATTTTTAGAGCTGGCTGAAATATGGACCAATATTTTTCAAAATATTCATCACTTTTTGAGATGAAATTCAAATATAGATAAAAATATTTCATCAGCATCTTGAAAGTCAAGGTTTTGTAACCAAATCTAGTGTTTGTATCAGCAAGTGGAACTGGGGAGATTTCAAACAGGCAGGTATTCTGTTTCTCATTCCCCAGAGCAGATGCGTCTCTGAAACTGATTCCCTGCACATTGTAGTCTGAATTCTTTCCCCAATAACAGTAGTCTAAGTCACCCAAGTCCACCCCACTATACACTTACACTTTCCACGTCACTCCTCTCTTCTCATATACTACAGTTCTTTGCACAGGAGTGATCTGGTCAATAGGGTGCTAGAGTCCTAGTCCTGCAAAGACTTTTGCATGTGCTTAACTTCAGGCACGAGTAGTCCCAGTGAAGTAACTGGCGTTTTGTTTCCTGTTCTGTTTAACTTATCCCTGTGCTATAGACAACATGAAGGATGAGGTCAAGAACTTAGCTAAAAAGTGAGAACTTCCTTCTTACAGGATATTTTAAGGCTTTACAACTTAGCCTTGTTTTAAAGGTCTGAAAAGTTCAGGAAGGTTGTAGTGTGAAGCGGACCCCAGCCAGCTTTTAAATTCCAGTTCACACCAAAATACTAGAGCTGGGCATGACCCAGAAGCCCAGAGCTGGACATCTTCAGACTTTGTGGGAAGTTTGGAGCCAGATGCAAACATCACGTGTCATGCCCATATCTGCAGAATACCGCAGGAAAGGCTGAGACTGTGAGACTCCGTCCAACCCAGGATGGGACATTACAGCATAGGAAGTCACACCAGGGCACCTGTTCACAGGAGGCTCACAGCTCAGCTCTGCAGACTCAGACAGCTGGATGAGATTAGCTGAACCACTAAATTTTACAGGCTTGATCCACTGCCCACTGAAATCAATGGAAAGACTCCCAGAACCAGACGTTGAAGGTATTTAGGCATGTAAAAATACAGACGGTGCCTACTGGAATTTTCAAAAGTGCCTAGGTGCCTAACTCCCACTTGAAAATCCCACTAGTCACCTAGCTGCATCCATAGATGCCCAAATGCCTTAAAAAAAAACTGGCTCTCCATTGTCTTCACACAGCACGAGTGTCTTTTTCCCTCCATGCCAGTGTCTGTAAGCCCAAGGAGCTACCTTACTGCATTGTCCAAAGACAGTCAAGACCCTTCCCTCCCCATTGAAGTTGTGCTTATTTTAATGCAGAGAGGTCTTGGGAATGTTCATGGCCCTTTTGCAACCAGAGCAGAGTGGGAGAGGGGGGTGCTGGAGATCAACGTTTCTCCACTTAGCATGGTCCAGCTCCTGCCTTCGGCTGGTGCCAAGCATGTCCATAAAGAACCACACATTTCTATTATAGAAAACACTGGTAGAATTAGAGATTTAATGAACGCATTACAAAATATTGGGGATTTGTTAGGTCTCTCATTACACGTTTTAACAAGCATTCTCCATGAAGGGGCTTCTGTGTCCCGAGGCAGCATACAGTGCACATTGTGCTGTGCGTTGCTTTGATTAGGACTCATTTTTATTGAGTAACAGATTAGAAATGCACATAAAACCCACAGAAATGGCCCGGACCTGCGTGTCAGGGCCATTCTCACATCTGCACAGGTCTTTTCCCTCTGATTCCCCGATTGGTGCCCTTGCACCCGGACTCTACTCATAGCGCAGTTTCACCCACACACCTTGTTTCTTGCTAAAAGAATATACACATTTTGCATGTTTAAAGCTCGGAGTGTCCCTAGCAGACAGAATGATGCAGGGAGCCAAAGCAGGGAACTAGGAATCAGGACTTCTCCCTGGGCAATAGACAATAACTTGTTCTGTGACTCTGGTGAAACCACTTAGTGTCCCGTGACTCAATTTCCCTCTTGTAAAATGGTGAGTATAACACTAACCCTTCTTCTGTAAATGGCTTTGCGCTCCTTGTAGGTGAGTTGCTTTCTCTATATTAATAAATGATGAATTGTTAATTGTAGCAGGATTGAAAGAGCCAGTGGAAACTTGCATTGCTCTCTGCCTTAGCTGAGACGCTAGCTCTGCATGTGGTGGGCTGCCACGAATTGCAAAGCCCACCATTTTATTCTGATTTGAAACAATGGCAGTTAGTAATACGCAGGTCAATAAGACACAGTGGGCCTCTGACTCCCATTGAAACCAATGAGAAAACTCCTGGCTTCAGTAGCACAGGATTAGGGGCACTATGTTAGACAGAGGAAGAGTGAACTACCCGTCCATATGTCAGACCCATTGCCACCATTTCCCTGCTGAAGCTGCAGCTTGCTACCTCATATCCTCGATCCCACTTGATTTCCAAAAGACCACAAAGCATCCTCATAACAATGTTCCTCAACCACATCATGCTCCTTCCCCCTGGGGAAGTGACATTTACTGGATGTCAGACATTGTAAACATTTTTTTAAAAAATCCCATCCCCAGGGGACAATTACAATCAATCACACTCGTATTCAGATCCAATTTGCTGCCAAGAAATTTACAGACAGCAGGATTTACACATGGAAGAATGCCTGTTCGCAAAGCGCATACTAGATGGAAAGGCAAAGTCCCTGGTATGAAATTCTGATTTGCCATTGATATTTAGGGGCAGAAGTTTCCTCTTCACTCACTGGCCACATTCTTGTGGAACAGATCCCTGGATTGGAACAAAGGTAATTATGCAAGATTCCAGTTGACCAGCTTATTGTTAATGTATATGGTGTTGTAAATGCAGATATTGCACCACTGAGGGTTGTTTAAGAACCTGACTAGAATAATCCAGACTTGAAACATGCTAACCCCTGATCATAGTTTAAAGGCCCTAACACAGGTACAGCCCAGTGGCACGTGGCCTTTTGAGCTAACAATGCTTTACCAGCTAGGTGAGTTTGGCAAGTTTTGTTGAAGGGAGATCTAGAGGGGGTTTGGTGCATACCAATTAAGAGACTGTTCCAACAGTAAGGTATGCAGATCTGAACAAGTCAAGAAGACAAAAGTGATCCTATGAGATCTACAGGACTCAGGATTGATTCTTCTTGATTCATGTAAGAGGAGGAAACACAGCTTCCAAAGCCCAACAGTCCCAATCCAACCACGCCCTTACTTCTATAGACATGCTTAAACTTAACCACACTCTGAAGTGCTTTGGTAGTTTTGGACCTAAGCCCATAGAGGAGAGAAACTGAGTGGTAGATGGGACCGCTCACACGTTTAAAACTAAGTATGCGCTCAAGTGCTTTGATGAATGGGGCCTAATGGAAGATCAGAGACGTTGCCGGCTGTGAACTCATAAGAGAGGGCACAGTTCGTCAGGTTCATTGTAGCAATCTTTCAGCTGGGTCTGAACTGAAACACTTGGCAGTGGCCACCGAGTACGTGTGGTGGGTTTCTAGCCTGCAAAGACAATTGGCCTAGTCCAATAAGGCAGCACCCGTGGTCATGGTGAAATTCCAGTAGTCACTTCCTCAAGATCTGACAATCCTCTGTCAGTTCTGTGTTTGGGATCACAGGAAAAAAATTAAATTGCAGCATGTTTGACGCATATGCACGCAAACAACCCAAAACAAAATGAACAACAGAACAAATAGATAAGGAAAGTCCCAATGCTCTACATCCTCAGATGTCCAGCTTTGGTAAAGCACCAGCTATTACTTTCACAATACTTGCATTCATTACCTTCCTTAAAAACAGTGCACTGTGTCTGGAAAACAGGAAGTAGGCCATAAATCTCTAGTTTAAAAGCCATCTGAAGCCTGTGGACCAGATATGTTCTCAATCAGTAGTCAGGCAGTAAATAAACATTTATATACAGCAACTGCTCTCAACCAGCCTGACCTCCGGCTATTACAGGGCACATAAAGAGGAAATTTGTTTAGTCCCGTAAAAGCCCAGGCAATATATCAATAGATTATTAAAAATGGAAACAATGTAGGCTAATGGATTATATTGATTTTAATAAGCATAAGTATATGGGATGCAAAGATAAGAGTAATATATTATATCCTACCATGCTCACCTTTTGAGGGTATCTCCTAAAATTAACTGAAACTAGCTTCATTAAAAATTTTCCCCTGAAAAAGTGACATGTTTTTGGCCAAGGGTTTTAAGCAAATTGGGGGGTTCGCCTTTCATTTTTGTCTGTGAATCTCAAATGCAGTAGATAAGTGAAAAATGTGGAGTGAAAGAGAGGACAGAAAAATTCTCAAGCAATTGTCAGTTTTCAGAATACATGCTAAGTGACAATGTACTTACGCTGCTGGTATTTTCCATTTCATATGGAAGCTACGGCAGTTGTCTTAAATAGTAGCTCCTATATTTTACACATTAATTCTTCATTTATAATCTAGCTATTGGAGGCTTGGACCTAATTTTCCCAAAGTGACCTCTGTGTTTGAGTCCCTTTATTTCTGGGTGCCTGGGCAGTAACATGAGTAACTAACACATGGGTAGTGCCAATGAGGTCAAGTTACTCATTCATTTTCAGGAACAAGGGCCAATACTACAAATAGGACTGTGGTTTGCAGAGTTTCTGACAATGGCCAAACTCAGCAATGCCAGCGATGGTGCAAAAATAATTTATTTCTATAAGATATCCACATCCAAATATTGTGAATAAGTTGGGATAAGCTATGAAAGTCTGGCCACTCATCTGACCATTTTGAGATTTGTCCAGTGCTGATCATAATATTTCTCTTCCTCTGCAATTCCAACAATGGGCTTCATTTTCAGAACTGATTCTTACTTGCAAACCCTAATGGTTCACCCTTGATTTGCCTCAATAGCTCAGACAACATTCAGCATTATTCTGAAAAATTACTTTTTTGTTTGTTGCACCAAGGAGAAGGCTTTTGGAAGTTTAGGAATCTTACAATTCAGGGATTCCCAGGGACCATAGGACACCAAGGCTTAGCAGAAATTAAGCAGACTGCAGCCCTGGATTTAAAATCGAATTAGTAACAGCTATGCAGCTGGCTCTTAATGTGGAGGAAAGTATGAAATCTATAAAAATATTCTCAACTTCACCTTAAAAAAACAAGAGCATTTGGAGCATATTTTAGTAATTACACATCTAATCTATTTTAGTGATTATAAATAAATGGATTAAATGCAAAAATCTTGTTCGGCACTAAGGGAAACCCAGACATTAACCTAGACCCTTCATCCAGCTGAAGGGAATATTCTCTGTCAGCTGCAATAGGTGTGTTTTTCTTAACATGTATTTCACAGCTCAGTTCAGTGATCCTAAATTCACATTTGTCTCAAAGATTTTACAAGGTACATGGAAATCTTTCTGATGTCAACATTTTTTCATCAGTTACGATAAAATATGAAAATGTGAATATTTTTCTTGTTGATTTTTATTTCTAGTGAGATTTCTGAATTGAGTTATTCAATTCCAAGGGACAACATTCTGCCTTCAATGAGGCATTTGTCATTCCCACTGACTTGTGCTAGAGTCGTGCATATGTTTGAGAATCAAATTCAGCCTTCGACATATGTATTACTTATTTTGCTGATTATTGCTGATTTTTGATCATTTATTGTCAGTCTTTAAAAAAAATATGACTACATAAATACCAAACCATTCAAAAGAATGATTTCCCTGAATAGCCGTTTAACTGAAAAATAAAGAAATGCAGCAGCAATACAGATAGCAGAAAAGGCCTGTATCTACCCTTCCATAGAGAATACTACAGCAATAATAAGCATTAACTTTAATATAGCACTTCAATGTCCAAAGCACTTTTCACGGGACAGCTCTGTAAGATGGGTAGGTCTTATTATTCCCCTTGTACAGAAGGTGAATCTCAGCCATATATTAAGGCCAAGTATTTTATAGCTTCATAGATTTTAATGCCAGAAGGGACTATTTTGATCATTTAGGCTGATGTGCATAACACAGGCCTGAGAACCTCACCCAGTAATTTCTGCACCAAGCCTAAAACTTCTGTTTGAACTATTAGAGCTTAACTTTTAGGAAGACATCCAGTGATGTTTTAAAGGCTTTAAATGTTGGAGAAGCCTAGGTACAAATGTTGCAGTGGTCCATTGCTCTTGTTGCTTAAAACTGGCTCCCTGATGACACGTGACTTTAATTTTGGGTGGCCAGTTTGAGATTCTTTTCAGCCATAAACATCCACAACTCTAACTGAAGTCAGCAAGAGCTGCAGGTGCTCAGCGCCTCTGAAAATCAGGATCTCTCCAGGTGTCTTATATTGAGGGCCCCCCAAAATCAGAGTCCACTTTTTAAAATGTGGCTGCAAGTGACCTGACCAAAGCCACACAGGTGGGTCAGTGGCAAAGCTGTCCTAGAACTCAAATCTCCAGCCCCAATCTAACCTACTAGACGACACTGCCTGCTCATAGCAATACCTCCTAAGGGAAACTAGTGTTATAATGCACTACATGGAACTCTTACAGAATGTTCATCCCATTCATGAGTCCCTAGTTTCTTGGAATGGAAATTCAGTCCAATATTTATAACACAGTTCAGCCAAATCCAAACCCTAAATAGGAAACTTCATGAAATTTAGAGACATTCAGATCTAACTACGGCCCATTTTCTAATTCATAGTCAGAACGTGCTGCAGTCGTTTTATTGTAACGATTGGATGCTACTTAAAAACAAGTAAGTGCAAAGCCTCAAATGTTTAACATCCGGAAGTCTGAAAACATATGAGACAATGACACAAACTACCTGAACCTCCTGTAACAATGGAGTGGAAGGGTTACAAAACAGGATCTCTCTTGGTTTCTCATCGCTCCCAGTTTTGGGTCTGTCTAGACACCAGAAGTGAAAACAAAATGTATCCAAAGCTTTACAGAACTTTTGTTCAGACCATCGGGTTTGGTTATAGAAATGGGCAGAGATTTGAGCTGGTGTCCTATCTTCTATGTATTGCTTCACCCTATATTCCTTCCAACTCCAGGGAAGGAAACTAAACTTTGTGTGACCTTCCACTTACTAGAATTTTTTCGTCTTTTTTCCCATAGCACAAAAATGGTAATTTGTAATATTTTAATGCCATGTTTCTAACAGAAATAATAATTTGTGATGGTTGATCATGGGTGATTTGTAGTTTCCAATGGCTGTAGTCTCTTCCTTTGCAACATGATGTTCTACTTGTTTTCTGGGGAAATGTAAAGAATACAAGGCTGAACTTATAGCAGAATTACACCACTGCTCCTTGGCCCCCTAACAGTAGAAATAACACCCTTGCAAAATGCTAAATACCTCACAAATTACAGTAAACTGTAATTATAAACTACAGTGTTAATGAGGTTTGATTGCCTGTTATTTGCGAGGCCACCTGTAACTGCAGTTTACTTTTTATAGCATATTGAAGTTAATGATCTGTTTTGAGAAGATCGCTAATAGTAAAAATGGACTTTTATGAACACTTTTTGCAATTTCAATTTGTTACCTAGAAACCAAATGTGTCCACAAAGTATTGAACCTCGTCATTGTGCCCAATCCATTTGATTCCTTGCCTAACAATGCTGCTTCGCTTCAGTTCGGATGCTGAGTTGTGTGCAGGAGGCTCCAGCTTTCTTAATTAAGGAGAGTGGCATCTGAAGTTTTATGCTTGACCTTTAGTCAACATTATTTTGGTAAGTCTCTAAGAGGCCTAATTGTTGTCATTCATATACTTAAGGGATAATGTACCTACTGGAGTAGTGCAGGAGGCAATAACTAGCTTTTATGAGAGATCGCCTGGGTAAAGCTAAAGCATTTGGATAACTGCAGAAGCCGTTTATTGACACCATGCTGCGATGTCACCAACTCCGTTGTATTCTCTAGTCCTCCACAGCAAGGAGAAAGTTGCGACAAAAAGCATCGCACAGAAGAAAAGACAAACTACCGATTATCTTCCTTCTTAGGAATCTGTCCCGTTCTGTGCGTTCTTCTTCACAGACATTGCTTTAAGGGACAAGGCTTAAGTGAATCATTGTTTGAAGGCAGGGCTAAACTGAGAAGGCTTGCGGGAGAGTTTCAGGTGCATGTGGAAAAGGAGTAATGCGATGTGGTACAGAGACTGTCGATGGACGTGTCTACACTGCGAGGGGAAGGGGAGCCATGCCCATGAGTCTTGGAGCCCAGCTCAGGTGACTTGGGCTCATGGAGCTTATGCTCTAGGGCTAAAAATTGCAATGTAGATGCCTGGACTCAGGCCGCAGCCTGAGCTCCGCAACCTGGCAAGTGAGGAGGGCCCGAGACTGAACGTCTACCCCCATAGGGCAATCCCAGGGTCAGCTGACCAGAGCTGAGCCTTACTGCCATGGAGGTATCCCCACAACAGGAAATTTGGGTGACATTTGTGAGTTAACATTTTGCCAGGATTACAAAATCAAGTGAATATCATCTGGAGAGCTCTGCAGGTAATTGCCAGCTTGGGGAGACGTACGTCAGCTAGCTTTGGTCGAGCGAATGCACCAAAGAGAGGAGCGTAGCTGCAGCGGCGTGGCTGGTGGCTCAGAGTAGCCGCCCGGGTACGAGCCCGTCTCAGGGACACACGCGAGGGCCACCAGCCTGAGCTGCCACCTCTGGCGTGTTGGCTACGCTGCTCTCTTTAAAGCATTAGCTCAATTGAAGCTAGCAGGTGATATGTCCACCCAAGCTGCAATGCACATATACCCAGAGTGGTTTATTCTCTTTCTGCGTCATCACAAGTAATTCCTGCTCCAGACTCTCCCCATCTCTCACCAGCATAAACCGAGCCTCACTTCTAGCTCTGTGCCGTAATCTTGGGGTCAGTGCTGTGCAACCTGGCTGATGGAGAGGACACAAAACCTTTAAGGAAGTTTGAGAGAAAGTTACCTAAGAACTGCTGCTGGTTTTGACCAGCTGAGTACAGCTTGGCCAGAGGCTCCCTTCTTCCTGGTTCCCTGGTAGACATGCTGCTTACACACCACAAGTGTCGGGCTTTGAGTCTCAAATGTGGTACATTACCTGATGCACACGGAATGCTACTGCACTCCGTGTGCTGCATCCCCCTCTAGTGGCTGGTCCACACAGAGGATACTTGCCCACGACTGCTATCATCAAATGGAGCTATTCCTATAGCTGATGTAGTGCAGGTCAGTTTTGTGGTGCTGAAAGCCCCGGTTCAATATATGCTGATGGCCCATGCAGAGGGTCATTCTGCATCCACAGAACAAGTCCAAAAGCCAGTCAGAGACCACTTCTTAAGGTTTAAGATTAGCCTAGTATCGAGTGTCAGGTTGGCAGCAGAACTAGAAGAAAGAGATCTGTAATAGGAAAAGTTCAATGCCGGCTGTCATTAAGATCTAGCCTTAGACCAGCACTGCTGAGATGCTGAGAATACTCAATTCCCATTGAGTTGAGCATACTAATCCTGCAGGATCAGATCCATCTTTCTAGAGTGGAGTGAGGGGGAGGAACACAGGTGTGCCTTCTCATTCAAGTTCTTCCCTCATGTCATGTTTCAGAACGTCACAGTTGCGTTATATTAGTCCTAGAGCCACACAGACAAGGATAAGCTGCAGAAGGTTTGGGGTTTTTTTACATGTGATCTTGCTCTTTCTTTGCCTGTCTCTGCTCTAGTATTTCCAGACACTCCCAGGCTCACCTGCCATTTGATCCCACTATTGGGCACACTGCAGAAAATGTTAGGGAACCTCTGCTGCTCATATGCGTGTGATCTCTTAATTCCAGCAAATATATATGCATTTACCTTTTGGTGCTGTGTGGAAAGGGACTTAAAAGCTTTGCATCATAAAGAGTTTGCCGCTAATATGCCATATACAGAGTGGAATATACTTAACGCATCATCTATTCAAGTTAAACATACTCAAAACTGTCACAAAATATTAGCGCTGATATGAAGCTATTAGGATAAACGCCATTCCCCCCAAACAACAGGCTCTAAATGCGGATTACCAAGGTTGTTGTCAATTAGAAAGAGACATTAAGGTTTTATCCCTTTTAAAAAATAAAACAAACAGGAGTTTTATAGTGACAGGCACTTCAGAAAGCTGGTGTTTGTAAGTTTAAGGGCAAGTCAATAAGGCATGGCTAATTGGAGAACAAATTGACATTCATAAGCTGGTGTTTAACATGACTATGGTAAACAGGGTAATAGACATTTAATGCACTGGACAGGGCTGGTGAACAGCCGCAACCCTGGTTGAATAATGGAAAAGGACCAATTGAGCAAATTCGAAGTGCAAACAATCTGATTTCAATCTGCTTAGCGGGGATCACGGACAAGCTCATAGCTATTATAGACTCATTCGGGATGTTGTCTTTAAAGAATGCGTCTGTCATCCAAAAGAGAAAAGAAATCTACATAATGGCAAATGAATCCAGGTTACTAAGTTACATAGTGATAAGGCTCAGGAGGGTAAATACGAATGGCTGTTTAGGGCTGATATATATCTGAAATAACAGCAAGCAATCGGCCAGCATACTACTTAGTGGTGTATTATCTTATTATAATAAGTTATGAGTTATGTAAAACAAAGGAGCCACTGGTGCTGGGTTTGCTCTTAACACAGAATTCTCTTGTCCTTGTAAGACGTGCTGGCTTTTGTAGCATGTGTAACAGGAATGCATTTGGGGGAAACTTCTTGGAACCCCATTTAACTTAGATTCATAGATGTTAAGGCCGGAATGGACCACTATGATCATCTAAGTTTAACCTCTTGCAGAGCACAAGCCAGAGAATTTCATCCAGTGATTCCTGCATCCAGCCCATAACTTCTGGATGAGCTACAGCATATGTTAGGAACACATCCAGTCTTGATTTAAAGATGTCAAATGATGACAAATCCACCCTATTCCTTGGTAAGTTGCTCCAACAATTAAATACTCATATGATACATTATTATTATTATACATATTAGGGTTGAGAGGTTTTGACCCTTCGAGTTCTCTTTGAGGGTGACTGGAAGGCTTGAAGAGGTGTTGGAGGATGGGGAGGGGAGAACTGACATCTACTCATTCTTCAGCTAACCAGTGGCAGTCAGTGGTAGCCCTGAGATTGTTAGCCTGGGAGAGAAGGGGGGAAAGCCTGGAGCACAGAGAAATGCCCCACAGGAGAACAGAGCCTGAAACATGACCTTCAAAACAGACCAAGTACTGGAAGGATAAATTCGGCTCTCTCACTTAAGATCTTCAGATTTAAATCCTAGGAGTCAAGGGTATGAAGAATTAAAAAGTCCCCTGGGTCCTAGGGCAGAAAACGAGGGGTCTGGAGTACAGAGAGAAAGCATGAAAAGGCGAGTAGATAAATAGATACAGGGGAATGAAGAGGGGAAAAGAACTACCCCAGTGCAAAGAAATCAGCGATCACAATGAAAAACTGAGCATTTACTTTCCGCACTCATTGTGCTAGCTGAGATATTTATAGGATTTCCCCTATAAGGAATATGGCAAAGATCAGACTAAAGGTAAACAGCAAATGTCCCCATGTTTTAAATGTATTCCTTTGTTCCACTTGGGGAGAGGATCTATAGAAACAATCAGTCCTATCACTCATTCTGCGGTCATTGCCACCCACAGATCATTTTCAATAAGCTGGAAGGCTTCAACCTCTTTACTGAAAGAACGAGGTTGATACTAGAACTGAAAATTGGATGGGGGGGGGAGGTCTTCAAAAAATTCAATTGCAATTTTGCCCATGTTTTCTTTTTCCTCAAAACTGCTGTCAAAATTTCAAAATTTGGAATTTTTTGACCAGCTCTTCAGTCATGTACTGTCCAAAACTGATCGGAGTAGGTGGTATTTATTTGCTTAGTCACAGCTTACGTTTTATTGCATTTTTACTCCACTGTTTTCTATTTCCCATTTGGAGTCATTGCAATGAAAGCTCCAAGCCTAACATTCAGGGATAGCAATGAACTGACGCAGTCAGAACCTTGAACCAAAGAGGGATGTAAGTGGCTTAACTAATGTCTCCGTGTAGAATATCTAACTCCAAAAACACACATAAAGAAGGTGAGGGAGAGGGAGAGGGAGAGGGAGAGAGAGAGAGAGAGAGAGAGAGAGAGAGAGAGAGAGAGAGAGAGAACGAGAACCAGCCCACATTCGCCATGCAGGTTACAACTTTATTTTTTTATTGTCTAGCATCTAATAATATCAGGTTATGTGTCAACCAGACTTCCTTATTTTCAGACTTCCTTAACTTCAGCAACCAAAACAACAGTTCACACTAATGATTAACGTTGTGTGTCTGTCTAAAATTAACGAAGTTCAGCCATTAATCAAGTAACATCATGCTCTTTTTCCCATTTTATTTGTGAATGAATCAGTTTCTCATCCTATCGGGTGGGGCAAAAAGAGGGATGGGGTTGCTGTGCACTTTCAAACCCCCTTTTCCAAGATTACTGTGCATTCTACAAAAGCCCAGTCCCAGTGGAGAGACCACTTTACCGAGGGTCAGTAATGAGCTCCATATGTCATTTGACAAGGCCATGATCTCTGCTTTAACTCCCCTCGATTTGTCAGCTGCGTTTGACACCCTTGACCATGAGACTCCTTTCGAAAGCTTGGGGAGTTTTTTCTTTTGTTAGATTCTCAGGGGCTGTTCTTTTTTGGTTTCATTCATTGCTTAATCCAAGTCTACAATTTATGGCTACAAATAATTCCTTCTCAAACACTTACTTGCAGTGTTATGGAGTCCCTTGGGGGCTCCCTTCTAAACTCTTTGTTCTACCACGTTTACGTATCATCTTTTGGTTCTAATTTCTATCCCTGGAAGTTTGGGATACACATTGATACACAGATATCAAACAACTCTATCGTTGCACAAAAATCATTTTCAGTGTCACTTGTTGCTCGTTTGGACACTTTCTGCCTGATTTTTCTCTCTGTACTGTGGTTTCACTCTGGTGATACTCCATTGGCTTCAGGGAGTTACTCCTGATTTACACAAGAATAAGAGAATTCAGAGTCTGGCCCAGAATTGTCAGAAGACAAAAATACTGTTTTAACCCTATACACCTACTTGTATCATCCTCCCTACTAGCTATTGCATGAAACCTTCCCTTTTCCCATTCTAATCGCCTCCTTCTCTTCAGAGTCTTGGATCCTGTCCAATCCCAGTTTAGCCTTTGAAGACTCACTTAAATAGACCAACAAGACACTTTGTGTCAGCGCAGAAATATTTTCCTGCTCAGATGTATTGCCCAAAATAGATCTGGGAAGATTTCTAGAGGTCTCTATATTAGGGATGGATGAACCAGAATGGATAAAATAAGCAGCAGCCCTTTGCCAGTGAATGGGCAAGCGTTCTCCAAGCAAGTCTTGGGGACTCTTGTTAGCCAAAACTTGGGTCCCCAAGGAGGGTAGCTGCATTACTAATATAAAAAAACCTTGCTTTGCAGTACAGAAAAAAAAAAGTCACAAGCATTTTCTCTCTGTGTTTGTGAATGAGTGTGAGAGAGAGAACTCCCAGTATAGTGTGTTCCCTAAAGATAACCTAATTTAGTTTTGCTGGTATATATGGGCCATAAGGTTAATAAGATTGATATTTGCCCAAGTCTCTTAATGCCTGCAAATTAACTAACCACACACAGCTAAATGGTGGAAACACAGTTGTGAAGGATGCTTTCTCTGAAGCATTGACTCATGTAATTGATGACAATGGTTTCCTTTTGAATTGATCCCTGTTAGATATATAGGGAGGCTGTATGAATTGCATATCCTCTATTGCTAAGTGACAGCCACGATTAAACAGATGCTCACCAGGGTATTATCCCTTATGCAAACAAATGATAATTTCCTTCATAAGGGGCCTGACTCGTAAGAAATTACATATGTGTGCGCTGTGTGATTTGCAGTGGAGATTTTACTCACAAGACAGGACACACAGGGCCCCTCGCTTACACTGGTGTAAATCAAGAGCGACTCCACTGAAGTTAGTGAAATGTTCACCTTTGTAAATCTGGCGTAAGTGAGAGGCGAATGGGGTTCATGCTGTGTACCTGATCCCGACAGAAAAAGCAGAGGCTGTGCAATCAGAGTCTCTGAAAGGACATTTGCCAGGGTTTGAGCAGGATCACAGTGACACGTCGAGTTCAGACGTAAGCATGAGGAAAAAGCCCTTCTTGGTCATCAAATGATGTCTATGATCATATGTGTATTCCCATGCTGAATTTATATAGAGTTTTAGCCACTGAAACGAGCCAAAGGACAAGTGGCACAGCCCTCGCTGATGTCTGGCTAGCAGCAAGAGGAATTTGGCTTGCTTTATTCCCAGGTTGGGTTGCCCGTTGGGCCAAATTCAGAGTCAGTAAGAGACTTCAGACAACTGATCCAACACAAGAGATTACCCATAACGACCAACGATCCACAGACAAATAGGAAGGACGTGTAGTCCAGTCACTAGGGTACTGGACTGTGATTCTGAAGACCTGGGTGCAAATCCTTGTTTAACCCACCACCTTCTTGTGTGACCTTACATAAGTCATTTAGTATCTCTGTCCCCTATCTATAAAAATGGGGATAAAACCACTTACCTCACAGGGGAGTGGGGAGGTTAAAGACACTGAAGACTGTGAGGTGCTCAGATACCATGATAACAGGGGTCAGATAAGACCAGAGATAGAGAGAGAAACAGCCTCCTGTGGTTTTTTGATGCATTAATTTCTGAGAATCCACCCATTACCCAAGAGAATGGCCTACATAGTGCCAGAAAAGGCTCAGGAAAAGGAGTGGCTCAGGCCATGTGGCAGCCCTCAAAATAATTAGACTCATTAAAAAAATTATAGGAAAAGTTTGGCTAAAAAAAAGAGAAAGCAGTGTGTCCATTAAAGCTGCAGTTGACATGGGTTTTATAAGAGGTATTCTAGCGACCACAGCTTTTTCATTAAAAGCAGCAAATATTTAAAGCTGCATTTAAATAAAGCACCAAGTGTCCAGTTGCAGGCTAAAGTCATGCTGGGGCAGATTCATCTTGGGTGTAATTATGTGGATGGATTTGCAGCAAAGACCAATTTGGCAGAATAAGTCCTGAATGAACACTCTTCTTCTACATGCTGGGTTTTTCCAGGAGATTCCCTGACATCCTCCCATTTTTCTCCCTTACCAATTCAAACCTCTCCATAAATATCTCACTTACCACAGTGACCCATCCCTGACTGGATCAGCTGGGGGAAAGGGACTCAAACGATTTGTTCCTCATTCCCCGAGGTGTCATGGCCGCCAAAGTACTTCCAACGCTAGTGGCACAGGGAGTTTGGGACTCAGACCAAGACAGTGTTTAGCTCTCCTATGTGGCAGATATATCCCATACCCGGTCACATCCGTGACTTCTTATAGTGTAGAGAAGTACATGCTTAATAAAAATGGGAAACACTCTATGCTTCCATGGCATTAAAATACCCAGGGCTGGATTTAGGTCAGTTGTAACTAAAGTCCTAGAATGTTAGTTGTAAAGTACAATAGAAACAACATGGTTATTGGAAGTTTATCAATATTGGTTTTCTTACAATTGTTACATTATTGGTTCAGCCCAGACCAATCAGCTTGCTCAATAGTCGTTCTGAATTTTATATACAAAAATATACACTGCCACATTGCTCAAACCAACAAGACTACTAAACTATTCTTCCTCATTTCAAGATACACTGTAGACCAGTTAGGAGGGGAATAAGGTTGAACATGCTTTTTTTTAAAAAAAAAAAAAAATAGCAATAATTGATAGACCTAGTTGAAAATTTTAAACTTTCAACACATTGAAATTTTGAACTTTGACTAAAAACAGTCAACATTTTTGCAAAAATTGCCCTTATTTTTGACCAGTTTGAATTACTACAGATGGATAGAAAAATTCAAAATTGATTACATTTTTCATTGACATTTTACCTTTCAACAAAAAAGGACATTTTAATAAAAATATTTGCAAAAATTTCTTGTTTTCTGACCAGCACCAATATCTTCTTTGAGTTCACAAAACAAATGACTGCCCTAGATTCAACAGCAGCAACAGGTCCTCTTGTCACTCTCCACCAATGCACCTCAGCCCTGCTTCTCAGATTACAGGGAAGTGCCTTCTTCAGGTCTATTTTATCTTGGTCTCTTTGCTGGGACTGCCAACAAAGACATCAATTAGGGCCAAATGCGCAACACTTTACTTCTAAATGGGTTCCTATCTTGATCTAAATCTGTTCCATCTCCAGTTTCTACAATACCATAAACTGCACCGATCCTACCCTTTCCAACCTGAGTCCAGATTTCTTTCAAGTCAGTTTTACTTCCCCTCAAAGTTAACTTGCTAATCCAATAATACTTGAGTTATCCAAATCATATTAAAATCTTTTTACTGTCAATTAAGATTCCCACTAAGAAAATCATTAAAACAAATAGTATCTCCACTGCTATTGGTTTTAATGGGACTTCAAATGACAAAGAACAATATTTGGTGCTTTTGAATGGAAAACAATTGCAGCACAGTTTCACTAACGGTTTCATAATTAGAATTCCTCTTTGATTTCAGGGTAATAACTGGAATTAAACTACTACAGGATTGACCATGGTAGCTCATGAGGAGAATCTTGCGCATGCCCATTATTTGTCCTCTATAGTGTCTCTTCTTTATTAATATACCCATACACCCACAAACACACATTTATATGGGGAGCATGGCTGCTTGGAAGGTTATGCAGATGTGAACAGCCATGTTGGGTTTGTAAAACACTTTTCCTTTGGTTTCAATTTCCTGTTTGGTTTGGCTTTTCTATGGTTTTCCTATTTAGAAGGTTTTTCAGTTTACCGGGCCATGTGTGACCTTCAGATGTGTGTTTCTGGGTGCCCATCTACAACAAAGCGACTTCCCTCATGGCTCCAGTCAGTCCACAGAAATCAACTCCAGGACAGAACCATAAGCTGTTTATCTGCAGGCATGTCTATTTCAGCCAAGACAAAGAGAGAACACGCACACAGAAATGGATACATCCATAATACTTTTCAGTCCTTCTTCGGGGTCTTGGAACATTTTTGAATATACGCTTCAGATGAAGAAAAAAGATAACCTTATCAATGAAGGTGCTAAGCTGCTTTCACCTGCCATGAGTTATCATAAGGAGCACCAAGGCCCCAATCCAGCAAAGCACTTATGCGTGTGTGTAATTTCCAACATATGAGTAGTCCCATTGATTTCAATATGCTTAAGTGCTTTGCGGGATCAAATCCCAAGTCATTACATGAAGGTCCAGTTGAAAAGGAGTTACTATCTTTTCCGCCTATGAAGACCAGCACCTTCCCAGGAACATTGCTTTCATCATCACTCGTACAAGGGTATTTTCCCCAGTGAATTAGTCTGAGGGAGCTGTTCTCTTGTCTGGTTTTGGCGCACACTTTGCTTCATCATGACGGATAACATTGTCCTATTGTCAGTGAGTGCGAATCAGCCTAGCAGCAACAGTTCTCAGACAAAATAGTTTTTCCCAATAATAAATTCCCAAATCAGGAAACATCCAGTGTGCCTCTGCTTAATTCAGCCAGCCAGCCCATGGTTTTGTAAAGAGGGTCTCTGCACAACAGACATCCCAGTTAACGAGAGAGTATTTGCTTAAGGCGCTGGAATCAGAAAGGCAAACTATTGGTAGAGAAGTCGATATATTGGGATATAAAAGATCGTGAAGGTTATTTTATGCAGAGTAAGGCAGGTACTGCATCGGGGTCATTCATTGTTCTGTTTTCATAAAGTCATTTAAGTAGCAAATGGCCCTTGAAACTGATACTATGATGTTGGAAGGCAGAGTGAATTAATGATGCAGGTGTGGGTTGTTGTTCCAAAAACTTTTTTATAGCAACAGTGGGAGAGGAGAAGAAAGAGGGGGGCAGGGAGTTAAATAAAAAGGTTTGGTCTATGTTACGTTTTTCTAATATTTGAATTTTACCTAAGATTACTCTTTCTCCTCACTTTAATATATTGTTTTAAATAAAAAATGCTAATAAATCTTGAGAGAAATATGTCATAGTGGAGCTTAAAAACTGTAGTGCAATATATAACAGTTCATAAAATATTCTATTCAAATAGCCAAAATTGTAGTGCATTTGGACCAGAAGTAGTTAACTGCAGGAACAGCATTTTATTAGCTACTAAAATTAAGAAAGAGTACTGCTGTTTCACAGCCAGATAATTAAGTACCGTTTTCTCTTTTTTAATACTATAAAATTAAACTTCCTGTTTAAAAGGCCTGGTGGGGACTGCAGGCAAAGGGTTGTCTGATGAGCCCTCCGGGCAAATCCAGAAACACAACATAGAACTTATTCACACAGACTTTAACGGGATGGAAAACACTGATGGGGGTGGGGGGGTAGAAATGCTGCAGTAAGCAAAAAATTACAGGTCATAAATCAGAGATCCATTTTTTAACATCATTTTAGCTAATCCATTAAATCTCATTGCAACAGGGTCTATCAGAATCAGAAGCCGCTGCTCTCATTTCTACATCTCCAAATGTTATTAGAATGGGATAAGCAGTGAAAGAACTCAATTACCCCAAGTGCACTGATGAGATGTTCTTGGCCCACCCGCTTTTTCTGGATCTTCTGTAGTTAGCAATAGTTTTGCTAAATGTTCTTTAGGGAGGAATTTTGCCCTGGCACATGATTAGGGTAAAAAGAAAGTAAATATTATTTTATAAGGTGCTCTTACTCTCTCATTGTCTAGCTCTAATGATTGTTAGTAACAAAATTCAGTTAGGATTAGCTACCCATAATAGGTATGTTTCTCTTATCCATCAATCTCATCCCATTATGAGTGTGTATGCTGTGAATTAAATGTTAGCTCAGTTTTGACTGTAAAGCACAAAGTGGGCGAGAGCGGCAATAAGAATGATTGGAAATATGAAGGTGAATTCTGACAGGCTTTAATTACATGTCGAATTTGCACTACATTATACCTTATTAAATGAAAGATTGCTGAATGAGGCAGCCTAATAGCCTTGCCATTACCTAGCCAGGCTCCATTTCTTTGTATTGAAATGCTGTTTATATTGGTTCACATTTAATGTGCAAAAGGTACAAGTTGAAAAAGCACCAACACGTACTAAAACTCACACACACAATGAGCCAGCAGCTCAATGGAAGATGGGGGCCCTCAGTGCCTACAGGATCGAGTGCTAAGAAATGGTACTACATCACAGAAACCAGAAGAGTGCAGATCTGTCTTGTCCATGCATACTACAAGAACCAAATGAGGAACAAAGTAAACAGCTCAAGTTGCAGTTGCTGTTCTGTCAAAATGTGGATACATTGAAATCTCTAGAGGCAGCTTAATAAGTAATAAAATGTGTCTTCAGTCTTGCAAAGTAGTTCAAAACCATCTGCTATTGGTCGGTTAGAATATTCCAAGTTATGTCCATATCACATGCAAATAAAATATTTCTATTCAGGACAAAAGTACCAAAATGAGGAATAGCTTTGTGGTTAAACTATTGTCCTACTGGACGTTCTGATGCTTTCAGAACTTTTCTTCCGTTTTCCTTCTAAAATGAAAATCTGGTGAAATCAATGCAATTATATAAAGTGTATCTATTTCAATGGAACCATATATTCCTATGAAACACAGTTCTATCAAAATTTCTCCAACCAGCACTATATTAGAACTGTGAAAATTGTTTGCCACAATTCTCAAAACAATGTGGAACACTCCGCATTTGGTTTTCATCCACAATTGAAAGTTACCCCTGGTTAACTTTGAAGCTTCAGTACGATCACACACCTTCTGAGTGAACCTGAGGTTAGTTTTTGACCATGGCTTAGTCAGAGTTTTGCATGGCTTTTAAGCAAATCTTGGTGAAAGTCAGCTGACAAAGTTTCACATGATGTCCTGTGTGCTCTAACAGCCCAAGTTTCACATAGCATAAACTCAGAACCAAAACGTTACAGAACATCCAGTATTCACTACCAAAACCCAGTCTGTTCATGGATGGACAATGTAGGATTCAGCCATTCCTACCCACAAATACATCTTGTCATGTGAGCAAAAGCAATGAAATTCCAAGCAACCATACATTTGTCCAGGTGGAAGTTCACCCCAGTTCCTCAACAACGGACTGCCACAAGACAGTACTCGCGCTGATTCTTTTCAATGTTTACACGAGCAACATTCCTCCCACAAAGTCGTGCAAATTTGCATATGCAAATGATTTTGCCCTGGCAACTGAAGCGGCCACCTGCAGTGACATCAAGTCCACCTTGAACAGAGACCTAAACACCATCAAGGAATATGTCCAGAAATGGAGGCTCAAGCCAAATCCTCAGAAAACAGTCACTGGATTCCATCTTTATACCAGGAATGCTAAGCGCACAATTAAGCAATTATCTGGTTTAATGTTCTGTCTTAATTATCTGAATGTAAAATTATTGTTATTGCTCTCCATTCACATCAGCTACGCGAAGATGACAACCTATAGAAACCAGTCTTTCGGTGTTCAAAATAATTGGGGGCAAAGATAAAAACGTTTGTCCATGCTCTCCCTGCCACCTCCCCATACTGGAAAATAAATGTTTCCATCATCAGTAAGAAACTTTTTCCACGTTGCTCAAAGATGACTTACTAGTTACTTCTATGGAGCGTGGTCACTAGTGGGAACACCACTGCAATGTTCAAATATAGTTTGTTGGTTTGAGATTTATATTATTCTTTTGTTTAAATGTCCCATTGTACCTACATGGTCGTCCCATATTACACAGTAGCTGTGAAACTTTATAGAAGGCTTTGCTTGCAAAATCCTTTTGTGTGTTTATGGTAACGTAACACCACATTTTCATAACAAAATGCATTTCAAACCTTAAAAGAGAAAATAAAGTCTTTTATGTTGCTATAAAATTTTCAAGTAAAGCCAGGTTATCAGATTTCATCCTTCTGTTCTTTTGGGGCCTTTGCACCAGATTGTTTCCCAGATAAGCTACTGCAACCGCTGACTCTCCTTCATGCATCTTTTCCCTTGCACTGAGGGGAGCTCTCAGAGAAAGACTAAACAGTTGAACTATGTTGTGATGAAGAAGTGCTTTGCATTATAGGAATAATAAACTACTTATAGAAATAAAATTACACCGTGTAATGTTTAGTCTCATTTCAACTAATATTGGCTGCTAATGGGTTCTGATCTTGCTTGTATATGTAAAGATTTTATTCCAATTAGTCAAAAGTTGAGATTAGCTTTTGTGTTTCATTTGCATGGCTCTACTTTCAATATTTTAATGGGTCAATATCAACTCGTTTTAGATTCAAAATTAAAATTGAGGTTTTTTTATCTTTAAAAATATAATAGTTTGTAATTGATTTTTTATTAATTTTTAAGAAGAATTAAATGCATAAATGCTTTTAAAGGGGAAGCCAGGCATCAAATAACAAATCAAATAAAAAAGAAGGAATTTTTAAAAATATGTCAAATCCTCCTAGAAGTATCCACAGTGCTTTTCTTTATGAATTTATTTTAAAAAATACTGCAATGAAAAGATTAGAGAAGATATATTATCAAAAAAAAATCACAAGATATTATTGATGCATCTTTGCTCCATGAATATCAAAGATTTCAGAACTTGCACATGGGTTTTCATCAAGAAAAAGTCGTTCTATTTTTTATCGTTACACTGCTACAGTAAAAGGGACTTGTCTTTTTTTAATTTTGATAATGCAATCTTCAATGAACAACATTCCACTGGAAATAATATTTAGGCTTGGAAGCGGCAAGAAGAGAATTCAGATGATAAAATAATAATTGTCTGCAAAGCTCAATCTATTTTTGATTAATGATCTTTGTCACATAATGTTGCAAGGACTATTATAGTTCTAGCTGCACTTGAATCACTTTGCAAAATGCAATATTTTTAAAGATATATGCTTTTTTTTTAGTATAGACAAAACCTGACAAAAGATTAGCTGCTTTAACTGCT
Source organism: Sternotherus odoratus (assembly GCA_032164245.1). Taxonomy (NCBI): domain Eukaryota; kingdom Metazoa; phylum Chordata; order Testudines; family Kinosternidae; genus Sternotherus; species Sternotherus odoratus. The sequence goes on from JAVMKO010000018.1 coordinate 3,460,389, forward strand.
TACTCTCTAACTCAGCTGTTCAGTAAATTTAACAGTACTTGAAAATCTGAATATATGTAGCTTTAATAATGTGTCCTATGAGTTTAGTGTGTGATAGAAGCAGCACACTTATTTTTTATAGAAAAAATAGAATTCTTAAAATTTAAAAAACTTCTCTTGCCACAGTGTGAACTGAAAAAAAATCAGTGAATTAGAGCATGCAATTGGCAACAAAAAAAATGTCCATTTTCATTGTCTAAATTAAGTGAAATGCAACAAGTAAAAACAAGCAGAAATTATAAAAGTAAACAGGATTAAAAAAAAACTTTCATTTTTGAGAACCAAAAGTGCATTTAGCAACACATAGGGAAGAAAACAAAATGTATGTGAGCTTGATGTTAACAATGCCTTGTTATTACGTATAGGTAGTGTTGATAGTAAAGTCTATTTTTAAATTTGCCTGTTTCCATTATAAAAACATCTTTTTCATTCATTTCATTCCATTTTGTTCCCATTGTTTTCAGTTGCTTATAACTTTGCCAACTGCAAGTGTTTGGATTGAAATATTTAGTGTGCATCTACAAAATGCAAATGGACCATACTTCTATCCAGCTACAAAGAGAAAAAGCTCCCTGGGAAACTTGCATTATATCATGACTAAAATTACAGTCCTATATAGTTATAGCTGGGTTTTAAGTCATAGATCCTAACGCCAAAAAAAGGGGGATGTGATACATTTTAATTCAATTTAATTCTGAACACAAAAAAAACTTTATTACAGAGACCAGGGAGAGAATTATGACTAATGTGAGAGAAAAGATTAATATGGAGATAACGTCTTCCAAGAGGAGATAAATTGCAGAAATGTGGTGATTTGAGAAAAACTGTACTCTTTCCATACACATTATTTGCTACATTTGCCCTTGTAATATTGCCATTTTCAGGGAGGAGTCTCGTGAAAACCCATTTCCTCTCTCTCTATTAGAACGCCCCCTGTTCAGGAGGAAGCAAGGAGCAGAATGGCTAGTCAGAATTTTCCAAGACAATTTTTGCCAGTGAAGACAAACTGAGTTGGGATTTTGTTACCCTACCACAGACTGGGCCAGGTTTACTGGAGGATCCATGTGAATTCACAAACATTTCCGGTTGGTTTTCAAGTGAACCTGTGCTAAATTTCAAGTCTAAAAAAAAACACAAAAAATGAAAGTCCTGGTAAGTTTCACTGTGGAGTTTTAGGGTTTGTTAACCCAAAGGAAGACACAGGAAGTGGAAGTCTCCACAGATGACTTAGGCCAAACCTTCCTCTGAGCGGCAACTATCCTGTCTTGGCACAGCTCAATTTCCAAACCACTGATGTTTTTTAACCCGGTCAGATGGAATCCTATTTTAATTTCTTTTAGGTTTCTTTAAGTTCACGGATCCACCCCTTTCAGCTACATCCCTCAAGTGCCAGCCAAGACTGCCAGCGATCTCTGCATGAGACCCCTGTTAATTGGCAGCAGAGTGCGGGCCCGGCTGACATCTGCAGCTGGTTTAAGTGATAATAAATCAGGGGCGGGGGTTTCAGCATGGCAAACTGCCAAGGAGTTTTCTTTTCCTTGACCAGCCAAGAAAGCTAAAGACAACAGGGACTGGAGCAGCTCTGGTGTTTTGGGGTCACTTGAGAGAGAAAACAACCAGATACAGCTGCAACTAGTATTCATTTTTGCTTCAGTTGTAAAGTGTATAACTAAAAACATACTGCCCTGTGTTTATTACGGGCCAGATTGGGACTCCTTATTTCCACTGGTGAGCTGTTACTTGCACGGGGAGTCTGATTGAAATCTAACCCTAAATCAGCGGTACTATTTGTATGGGCAGAAACTGCTTCCCAGAGGAAGTAAGAGGTTCACAGTCCTGAGAATTTCTGAGACTTCCTGAACTGGTAGCTGCACTGTGATCATCTAACATGCTCTTAAAATACTTTTCTTGGTAGGTTTATAATAATTAGGTTTGGTGCCCAAACCAACACCTGGGTCCTGAAGAACTTCCAGTCTTTGGGAGAGCTAGGCTATAGGCTTGGATTCCAGTTCCATCTCTATGGCAGAGCTAACCCAGAATCCTGAGTCTGAATACGCCTATATTCAGATCCAGAATTTAACCTTGTAGGTTGGGATTTTCTGTAATAATAACTAAGGGGCATAATCATTGCATCCGAACTATATTGACTGAAAAAGAGGCCTGTCCTCTATAAATGATACTGGGTCTTTTCTTCTTAAAAACTCTTTGCATCACCATAAAAACTAGAGAGTCAACTTTTTGTCCAACTGTTTTTTTTAAAGAAAGTTTGATCAGTCCTGGAGCAAACAGGGTAAAAAGGTGGCAAACCCCAAGCCTTCGAGGTATTATGCATATGTTTTCATGCATAGTACAGACTATTTCTTTCCAAACCAGAAAGTTGCTGCAGCGAGAATTCATTTTAAACAGGACAATGGGGCTGCAAAGATGCTGAATCACAAGCCACATCCTTTGCAGGTTAAGGACCAAAGTGTCATATTGTGCATTCCCTTTCCTACCTTCTGCTGCCAAAATCCTAACATTCCTTGCATGAGAAAGTTACCACTGATATCCCTTTACAGACTATACAGCAGCTATCACGTAAAAGTCCCAGAATCCTTTCTTAATAAACAAACAAACTTTTCTAAAATCCCATGAAAGATTTTCCAAATGCAACAGGTGTTCCAAGAAAACATCCCTAGTGTTTTTTAAGAGGTCGGTCATTAGTGGAGGCATAGGAAAAAAATAAAAGAAGCTGTCATTCATTTTCACTGACTTTACACAAGATCTGCCCTTGTGTACATTAAAAAACCAAAACCCCTCTATGAGTTACGAGGCAGCAGTGATTACATGAACCATGCAGGATGAGACAATAAAAAAAATCAACAAAGGGGCAATAAAGAAGCAAAAGTGACTCCAGGAATATCCATATTTCAATGTTCTTTTCTCATTTTAAAAATCTCTCGATTGGAAGGAGAAATGCTAATAAAATGTTGACTGTCTCTAACCTCCAAGCTAGTTAATGTTTAGTCAAGTCTTTCAACAATTCATTGTTTTGACAAACGATGCCTTTTACGTCGTAGTTTTCATTCTAGTTATTTTTTCAAGAGTAAGTCAAACAGCTGGACTCTCATAGCTGCATTTTTATAACAACTTTGCCCTTCCACGGACTCTTTCATCTGCTGACTTTCATTTTCCCCAAATCCTAAGGCAAGTCTTCTCCATGTTTACACTGAAGCTGGATAAAAACTGGAATCTTTGATCCAGGAAGAGAAGAAAAGTTGGGGAATTCAAATGAAACAGGACTGAACCACTCCATGACTGAGAAAGCTTTAAGGAATCAAAACCACCTGGTGTTGCCCATGTTTAGAACCCATGCCTCTAGGAGCACCTATGCATTCAGGCAGATGTGTGCAAAAAGTGCACAATGGCGCAAACCAGTGGATACTAGTAGGTATAAAGACCTCATGCATATGCAATGACCTCTGCATATTGTTTTGCATTTGAAATGAAGGTGCCAATGTTTGAAAATGAAGCCCTAAGCCCTATCTCTAGGGTAAAACTTTATCACTTCCATTATGGATTTTAGAGACCTTTATAACCTCACAGACTCTTCTGAAAGCATCTAACAGTAACAGTTAATGACGGCGGAATTACTGTGGATTTACAGCACTCGGAGATCAGAATACAGCCCACCAGCAACAAAAATCCCACCTCTTAGACCTAAAACTGCAGTAGAATATTTTAAAAACTTTGATTCAGTCATGGCAGAACGAGAGATTGTGCTTGGGGAAAGAAGAGTAATAAGCAGCACAGTCAGAAGCGGAACTGAGCAAATAACTGATTTTTCAGTTCATTGGCCAAACCAAAAACAAAACAAAAAAATTCTCCCTCCCAAAAAATTTGGGTCATTGCAAACCAAAATGGATTTTTTTCCTCGCTGAAATGAAAGACTGAAAAAAACATGGGCTGGATTGAACAAAACATTTTACATTCTCGGGTTTTATTTGGCTGAAACTATTCACCAAATTTGACCTGAATCCATGAACTGTTTTGGTGCCTTGAAAAATTCATTTTTCAGTGAATTTACTATTCACCAAAAAGTCACATCGCTCTAATCAAGAGTGCATGTCCCTAATCTTATTGCAATGATACCTTTGGCAATTATATACAATCCACTATTGCGCAACTTGGAAATAGTGATTCAGGTTTGTGAGAACAACAACAACTGGCAGGAATTATTCCTTGGGCTTCCTTCAACTTTAAAACCCATGGAAGGAGCTGTGCATGAAAGAGTTTCCAATTTAAATTAATGACTTGAAGGATGTTGCCAGGCAATAATCATCTCATTGTGCTAGAACTTTGTAATAGCTGAAATGAATTATAAATTCCTCTAATGGACATAGTTGTTAACATTCTGAATCATTACTAACCAATGTGATGCATTTGGAGTTCCAATGCCAGATTATAGCAGATTGTGTAGGCTATCTTAGATTCTGTTGGTTGATTTGGAACCACCAAAGAAGAAAGATCTCCTTCAGACTCTGGGGAAAACAGGGCACCCCTGGAGGGGATAAGCCTGGACTCGTGGGAAAGCAGCCACGTTTCATACAGGCATCAGCATCCTTCATTTCCAACACAGATCAATGGATAAAAGAGAATGACCAAGATGCATGAAGAGAGTGGAAGTCAGAGGATAGTACATCAAAGGGAGTTTTATCATTGAAAAGGACCCATTTCTGCTCAATTGGAATTTGGTCATTGACTCACGATTTGGCCAATAAAAGACATTTTCAGTCCTTATATTTTATATACAACACTTACCATACTGTTCATTGTAAGGGAAGGATCCTTCTAACTGGCATTGCAATTGGCACACACATACAAAGTGCATGTTTAAATCTAAGTGGATACAATCCTGCTCTCAAGCATTTCCCCTTGAAATGATCCCCAACTAAACTGCCCACAGTTAGCAGTCTTTTAGTTGTTGAAAGATGTTGGTATTTTACCTGCATGCCACAGGATTTAAGAAGCTATTGTCCAGGATTCACAGTATTTCACTATAACTTCTAGGGCACACCTGAGATCTAACCAACTATAGCCCTCATTAACACAGTATCTTAGATACCTTTGTGTATAATTGAGAACACGATATACATGCATCAATTGCATCACCATTCTAAGCTTATCATCTGTTACACTGCTCTGGTAAAATATACTGAAAAAAACATTTTATCCTGAAAGATTAGTACTTTAAACTTAAAGAATACTTGCAACGGCACCAGAATGCACCAAGTTTTGAGTTTCGTTATAATCTTGATGAAAGTCGCCCCATCTCAAAAAACATATTAGAATTGGGAAAGGTACAAATAAGGGAAAGGAAAATGATCAGGGGTTATGGAACAGCTTCCATATGAGGAGAGAATTAAAAAAACTGGGACTTTTCACCTTGGAAAAGAGATGACTAAGAGGGGATATGATAGAGGTCTATAAAATCTTGACTGGTGTGGAGAAAGTGAATGACATCTTATTTACTCTTTCACAGTCACCCAATTTAATGAATAGATAGTAGGTTTAAAACAAACAAAAGGAAGTTCTTCAAGCAGTCAACATGTGGAACTTGTTGCCAGGTGACATTGTGAAGGCTAAAACTAGAACAGGGTTGAAAAAAAGAACTGAATAAGTTCATGGAGGATAGGTCCATCAATGGCTAATAGTCAGGATAGTCAGGGATGCAACACCAGGCTCTGAGTGTCCCTGGCCTTTGTTTGGATCACCGGACGATTGCCTGTTCTGTTCACTCCCTCTGTAGCACTTGACATTGGACACGACTGGAAGACAGGAAACTGAGCTAGATGGATGATTGGTCTTACCCAATGTGAACATTGTTATGTTCTTGAAGCTCAGATCAGGGTACAAGATTCACTGAGCTCACTACTGAGCAAACCCATGACCAGTTCTAAGTGAACCTGAACAGATTTATTATTTTGCAGAGGTGACGAGGGTAAAACTCCATGGTTTCAGACTCAGTTTCACTTTGAGTCGTGAAGGTTTGTTTGAATCCAAAAGCACAACTCCAGCAGTTCCTACCCACCTGGCTAGAAAATATTTGTGTGAATGTTCAAGCAAACAGTCAGCACTTAATAAGTAATAATTAATAACAGTCCCGGAGAAGTGGAACTGCTGAGCTGCACCAGATCTCGCTAGCCACTCCTCATGGCGAGCATTACACACTATTGGACAATGACACATGACCTCACATCGCACCTCCATATACTAATCTTTAGGCACAAACACACATTTTTGTTGCTGCTGTAATTGTTGTTCTCCTTGCAGTTTCCCCTAACTCTTTCTACCTCTAACCATGCGCCTTGAACGTTGAATTGTAACCAAAAAAATCACTGATATCTTATCTCGATGCAACACACCAATAAAATAATAATAATAAACACCTTTCCTAAACCCAATTGCTTGGAAATGGCTTCGTTTTCTTCTCTCCCCCACCCCCCAACATACATTTTATTATTCCAAGGCCATCTTCTCATCGACAAACTTTGCCTTCCATTATTTCTAACTTGTACGCAGTGTTGAAAGCCTGCAAAAATGATAAATTAAATGAGAAGGAAATATTTAAGAGCCCCTATTCATAACAAAAATACTTAAGGAGACTTGGGCCATGAATCTTCCACCAAAAAGTTGAGATGTACATAAAGAACCTGATTCAAAAAAGCAATGTTGAAGACTTTTGTGGATGCCGGCTGCTCAGTGGATTTATGGGGGTAGGAGCTGGTTGTGGGTAGAGTCCAGACAAGGAATTAGTTCCTTGCAGAACTCAAATCTGGAGTTACCTTTTGCCAACTGTGCAAAGGCTTTGAATGAAAACAGTGGGCTAAGCAACAAGCAGGTCCATTTTTGCCTTTCCAACATCTGCTCATTAGGGGGTTGCTCTAACTGATCCTTGTGTGCAAAGATTAATTAACAATAAGATGCAGGTTTTTAGTGGATGAGACAAGTGTTTTAATAAATGGATTCAGCACCCTGGCATTGGAGTCTTGAGCCACATGCACATTCTTGAAGCCCTGCTCACCAAAGTTTCTCTTCAGTGTAATTTCCCAGCTAATCCCTGTTCATTAGGATTAGTTTGCAAACTTCATGCACCTTCCTGTGTGCACGCCAGCTTGTTAGTGAATTTTGTGGGGAAGCTGCTGGATTCACAGCCCCAGAGACTGGAATAATCTGTTTATCCACAGAACAGGAGCAGCCTAGGTAATGGCAGGGCAAGCTGCCACTTGTCATCATGTCTCACCGCTGACATGGAGGGTGCAGCTCAAGGGGTGTCTCGATAGTCCAGCCATTCAGTCTTTGGCCTCTCAGCTGACTGCCCTCCAGAGGAGGGAGTTTTTTTTATTCCAGCAGCTGCACATTGGAATGGGACTTCCCATCTCATAAGCCGCTACCAAAAGAAAACAGAGCTGCCTCCTGGAGCGTTAGTGACCTCCGCAGAAACAGGCAGTAAGTTCTCTGCAGGTAGCGGGAGAGCCCCAGCCTGCTTCTCTTTGCACCTACAATGCCACGTAACAGACTAATCCTGGTCACTTTCCCTCTGCAAGTGACTTCACAGGGGGGCTGCAAAGGAAAATTGATGAATGTGCCAATCAATTTCCCTTTGCAGCTTGTTCTGGCTCCCTACAAAACACGCTAGAATTGTTCCAGGAGTCTTTGGAGGTGATGACGCTTAGTCCTGAAGAAGAGCCATGTATGGCAATGACATACTGATAGCTTCCCATTTGATAACCTAATATGGATGCACCTTTTAAAGCCTCCACCCACCCTGCAGACCAGCTCGTGTGTATCACTGGAGTTTGCGCTGCCCCTTTCCACCTTCTTTCATTTTATATGTTTCCTTGCAGATCAGAAAGCCACTGCTGCCCTTGGATTTTTCTCTCTGAATTGCAAAGCAACTCAAAAGTTAGAAATACAAAGTTTTAAAGGCCATCCATCCCCTTAGCAAGTCAGCAGAGTTTGTCTGCCTGGAGGCTTTAACAGCGGCTACTACCAGAATCTGCTGGATAACCAGACACAGGAATAAACTAAGCACACGTTAATCAGCCTGTATCTGGACCAGTGATGTTGGGACATAAAGCAACCTATAAGCCTACATAAAATGGTAAAACGTGTTCATCCTTAATTTGAACCACCAAGGCATTCAGCAGCACAGAGCACTAAAAACTTCATGTATAATACCTCCTGATATCCAAATTTGCCTGGACTTTCAATTATTCAGACAGTAATGAAAACATGTTGGTGAGGCAAGCATCAGGTTACAATCACAAATTCTTACTTCAATAACAGCAATAAAATGGAGACCTAACGCATGTTTTTTGCTTTTTTTCAAACATTAGCAAATCATCTGATACTTATTCTGAGGATCTAGTTTCCTGCAAGCTGATGACATGTGACACCACAACCCCAAGGCTGATATTAAATTATATACATATATACTTAGAAATATCAAGAAAAAACGGTGAAATTACAGACACAGATGTGTTGCTGGTGTCATAATTTTTTTCCATTAAACACTGTATTAGGTTTATCCCCCTTCTATACCTGAAAATCTTCACATTTAAAAGATGAATAGCAACTTCTCTAGGGGATCCTTGTGGTTTAACCTTGTTCCAGGAGGTCAAATTCAACATACAAACTATATTGGTACAAAGACGACTGTAAAATGGAATTAGCCTTTCACTCTCTCTTCTAACAGAGAGGAAGCTAACTTTACATTTCTTACTCCCTTGTAATTCAAGACCTGAAAATGGGCTACTCTTTCCTTTCTCTGACTAACTTAGGGTTCAGCAGAGGAGAGACTTTCTTTTTCCCTGTGCCCTGCTCCCATTAACATGGGGCATCTACCTGCTTTGTAGCTACCAGACGGTACCAAAGTGCAAATAATAAATAAGAAGAGTTCTTCTCATCTTAATGATGACTTCGGTTTGAAATCCCCAAGGTTCCAGCCCTGTTAAAAGTGACTTACACCTGCTCTCCTTTGCCTTTTTGCTGGTGGGTGTACAACGATTCTGATGGAGTTAGGCAAACAGAGGCAGAAGGCTTCACTTACATTGTCACCACTTGCTTTTGGGAGTGGGAATGAGAAGATTTTGTATATTAAGGCATAAGGAGTAAAGGAGACCACTCAGAAAGAAGCGGAGTGGGTAATGCCTATATAGGACTCATTCTGGCAACTCCTATTTTCTCCAGAAATTTCTCAGTCAACCTTATGATCTCTCTCTCTCTAAGCATGTGAACCCAGGGGGCTTTTTAGTTGTTTTAATTTTTTTTCTGTTTTCTTAAACAGCTTGTACTCCGAGCAAGTTTATGTGCATTGCCAAGTCACATGATTTTATCATGGTGATTTTCTGAAAGCCCCAGCTCCTGGGGTCCTGTGATTATGTGAGAATTACAACCTTCATTACAACAACAAAAGGAAGTCTTTGGCCCTAGTGGTTGTGGAAGAAAACGCCTAGAGGCATGACCTGAGTGTCCCTAAAGGCTTAGACACCAGGAAGGAAATAAAAACCACAAATGCATTATTGTTTTAAATCTCATGATTTTGGGGGGGTGGAGTCATGATTTCAGCATAACGGGGGTTAACAAGACTGCATCATAAAGGCTGTGAAAGACTAAGAAAGAGCCAGTGAAAGAGCAAGGAGTAGAACTTATGGGCTGAGGTCACTGACTTCTGGTTTAATACATTTTTCCATTGGCTTCAGGGCAGCATGTGTATGTAACTTCTCCTCCTCCCTGCTTCAAAAACAAACCATGCACCAGCTGCAGCTTTTCCTACCATTGCAATATTGACTGCATCAGATGCCAAAACACCATTATTTGCAAGAGCTGGCAACAACAAACACTGCTTCCTCCAGTTCCCCAAAACTCAGTAGCTCTGTTCAGAACACATCTCTCAGAACAGTAGCAGCCTGCCTGCTTCTAGTTTGGCTAGGCAGCCCTACCAGCAAATCTGTGATGTACCTGAACTCATCCATGTCTCCAGGGCTACATAGTGAAGAAGCAAAAAGAACCCACTAGGATCTCCTGTGCAAATTCTGAGTAAAGAGGAGATTGCAAAGAGCAGCAGTGAGAACAGGCATCTAACCATTTTGGAAGCCAGCTCAATTCTGAAGAAGGATGCTCAGCTGACACACCCTACCTTAATTAGACTGTGGAGGTGCAAAACTCAGTTTGCAAAAATGTGTGTGTATGGTTTTTTGGCTGTTTCCAGGCCCTCTGGCCAATAGAAAAACAGCAGCTCACTGGTCTCCACTTTAGTCCCCATGCATATATTTTGAGAACCCAGAAAAGATTAACTCTAACTTCAGGATTAAAATGATGGAACTGCAAGTAAACATCTCATTTACAGCTTCTACATTTAATCTCAGCAGTAGCTGCATTTCTGTGGCAGTTAAACTGACCCCTAATGTATCATTTGCCAATCCTTTCCTTACTTTCTTAGAGGGCTTTGGGAACTTTCAGGATACAAACCTAAATTATTATTATAAACATGTCTTTTGTTATTTACTTTTCTTACTCACTCCCAGTTTTCCTGTTCGTTTGATGGCTGACACCACTGAGTTGCAAATGTGAAATACATCCAATGGGAAACTCATCATGTATCTTAATCACTCAAAATTTTCCCTTTTACTGAAACAATAATATTATCATCACCATAATTAATACCACCAGACATTAATTATAGATGTCCTAACAAGTGGCATTTTCAAAGAAGAGCGTCCAATACCACTTTTGCTGATATTACTATGTATAATGCAACATTTTGACATTGGGATTTTGTATGGAGAGCCTTCCTTCCCATCTCCAGATGTTCAGCAGGCAAGACATCTGCAGGCCTTATGAATTTTACACTCATTTGAACAGAAACATGAAGCATAAGCACTTCCAAAGGAAGACACCAGCAACACATGAGAAAGATCTTCATTAATTTTCCTTGATGTTTTCATGATAGAATTCATGTAAGACATAATAAAAGCATAAGGCATGTTTACTGGAGGTTTTATAGTTCAATAAAACATAAATAAACAGCTTTTTAGATCAAAGCAACTTAAATAATAGAAGCATTGTGGCTTCTGTGACAAAGCTAATACATCACATGTTTTTGAGTTGAAGAAAATACTCCTAGCATTCAAACGTTTATTCTAAATCAATTCAGCTATAAAGGTGTATATGCCCAGCCTCTACCGTGGTCTACATCTGACTTCCTATTTTATATTTAGGAACTATTTTAAACAAACTAGTACAGTAAAAGTTTCAGAGTTGTAGCCATGGTAGCCAGTATCAGCAAAAACAGCAAGAAGTACTTGTGGCACCTTAGAGACTAACAAATTTATTTGGGCATAAGCTTTCATGGGGTAAAACCCACTTCATCATCTGCATGGAGTGGGAAATACAGTGGGAAGATATATACATAGTACATGAAAAGGTGGGAGTTGCCTTACCAATTTTAATGAGACAATCAGTGTGGCCCATTTCAAACAGTTGACAAGAAGATGTGAGTAATAGTGGGGGGAAATCTGGCCCAACTTGCTTTATACAGCCAGGTCTGACTTTTCTTCAATGGAACGTGGAGCTGAGCAGAACTAGATTTTCCATGTTGCAGGGAATTCTGTAGTGCCAATATTTCCCCCCATTGTGCAACGGAATGAAAAGAAAAGAAACAAAAATTGAAAATTAAAACAAAAGTCTGATAAAAGGTTGTCTGGGGTCGATTGAAATGTTTTGTTTGGATAAAAATCAAAATGTTTCATTCTGACGTTGGCTCGTTTTTGTTTTGTGTTATAGAAAACAAAATTTTAAACTTTGAAATGGGAAGTTGTTTGAAAATGAAAAACGGACGAATTCCCTCGCCACACAGTCAGGAGACTGCGATGCTTTTGAAAATATTGTGTCCAAAACAAAAACCAACATGTTTCTGCAAAATGTTTTGCTTCAATTAATCAGCACTTTCTAACAGAAAAACCGCACCCCCTGGCTTGAAGTGGTTTCCATCATATACAGGGTTTGCAGTTTGGTTCAATGGCTCTCAGCACCCCCGCCCCCCCACCATAAAAATTGTTCTAGCACCCCTGACTGGTGGTGGTAGCAATGGGCTTTGATTCAGGCTCTAAATATTTAAAGCTACTGCATTTAAAGAAAGGATTGTTTTTCTTACAAATTATACCCATCTCAGTGTACAAGGACTTTCTAGGCCTCTGCAATTTCCTTTCATCCACGCTATTTCTATCCCTCTCTCTGGGCCCAATTCTGCACACACTTATATGAATAACCTGACTCTCGTGTCTAATCCCATTGACCTACTCATGTGGGTCAAGTTACATTTACATAAATATTTGCACGATTGAGCCCCATGCTTGCAGGAGACCATTCAGTCCTCTTTTCCTGAAGATGTATCACATCCACGATGGGCTAATCTGTCTTCCTAATCCCCACGCCCAAAGCCTCATTTAGTTTGGTCACCATCTCAATGCGCCTTTTCACTGTCAGCTCAGCAGAACTGCACACAACATCAGACATGCGGGCTCTTGATTAGGGGCATACTCAGAATAAACTCAGTGCATACCTGCACACACATTCCAAGATCTTGTGTGGTTTTCTTTTTTCTCTGCTGCCAGATATTATGCGGATCATGGTTTTTAAGCATTATTGACAGTCAAGACCCTGGTCTGTTTCCTGCTCAGCATTTTATATTGTGTTTCATGGGCGCGGGGGAGGAGGATAGAAGGCAGCCTTGGTGGTTATTTTTGGTCTCATATCTCATAATGTGAGGTAGTGGGAACTGAAAATGTTACATGGAGTGCAGCGCATCGTGGTACACATTTATTGATCGAATGCCAGCAGCATTAGCGGCCACTCCTAAAAACAGCCATGGGTCCGTCTGCCCTGGAGCACGGGTTAATCTGAACAAAACCAAAGGGTGAACCCTGTGTGGCAAAGCAGCCATTTGTGGCTCCCTAATCATGGGACTGTTCCTCCACTGTCCCCTCTTCTGTGTAGTTTACAGCACCTCAGATCACCAGAGGAGCCACCTGTGGGGTTTGCCAGAGCACTTCCTTTGGCCTTGTGCCTTACTGCCCCTAGCAATCCCCCTTCTCTCAGGGGGACAGGAAGGGGTAGGATAGAGCAGGGGGAGTCTTCATCTGCCTGATTAGTCACACTTCACAGCCCCTTGGAACTGCCACACTGTTCAGAGCGACTGTATCGGGACCCAGGATCAGAAATACAAGGTGGCCAGGTTTCATTTTTACAGTTACTTATCTGACCCTTAGCCACATGTTGAGGGGCTTTATTCTCCTTTCATGCATATCTTTAAGCCCCATTGCTGCTGGTGGGAACTACGCACCATCAGTATCAGGTGCTTAACATATCCATGGGGGGTAGCAATCTTCTGCTGAGCGTTGCCATATCCAGAGAATACACAGAGCCGCTCTGAACCTCCGAGAGCTTGGATAACCGATCACCAGGCAAATCAATTCACACTGAAGATGCTCTCGGACCTTCCTTTTGCACTGCAGAGCTAGGATATATTTCCCTGGTAGTGGCATTCCATTTAAAGCATTTGAATGGTGATCTTTCTGTATTAATCTCTGGGAGGGTAATAATGTGCTATAGACAGGCTAAGTTGTCCTGGACTCCCCCTGCAAGACATGGAGTGGGTAATTTTATACCAAATGTGCTTGTCTAAAAATATCTCACTTCTGTGTTTTTTGACCATATGCCCAGGATCATGAAAATTTTTCCATAGGAAAAAAAAAAACCCTGAAACCCATAACATGTTGGAATGATTTGACCACTTTCTTCTCAGGACATTCTCTCCTTTTTATAACATGATGGGGTTTCTCCTGAATTTAAAACATCAATTTGGCCTAACATGAGGGGAGTGTTCATTCTTCCAAGCCATAAAAGATCTGAGACTATAAACTGTTGTTTCTTAAATGTTTCATGGCAAGAGGCATTTGCAGCATAACATTAACACAAAGTTTTCTGTAAAACAATCTGGGAAGTGTAATCTCTATAAGAGGTTTTTTATGCAGCATGTCTAATTGTCCCTGACAATATGATTTTACATCAGGCAGTTTTTTGTAAATTCAACACCACTCAAACTTTATAGCAGGTAATATTCCTTACAACTGCTAAAATCCTGACTGCCGCTAAATTACTGTTGTAGTATGACAGTTTTTTAGTACAAAATATTGGGCCTGATTCTCTCCTGCCTTGCAACTTGTGTTGTCGTTTACAATCATGTAAAATGCTTCCACATTGGAATTCTCCACTCACTTGCATCAGTGGTAGCTTTCTACACCATTTTCCACAATCCTAGGTGCAAGATATTCATAGAAGCAGGCCCATTGCTATCCTGAGAAGGGCAAACTGAGCGAAGCGTTAGAGCAAACTGATGGATTTAGAGTGGGAGACAGTGAAGATGACTCATGGAGCCAAGCCTTGTGATACTTAATGTTTTTCAAGCTGCAGCTCCTCCAGTCATGTGATTCCATGAGAATGTCAGCTTTCATTAAGAAAAAATAAATTCTAGCTCTCATGATTCTAAAGATTGAAGACACGAATCCTAGAGACTCAAAATCCAGAAGGCAATTAAAAGGGACCCAACATTTATTATTGTTTTTAAGTATCATGGTTATTTGGGGCCTGACTCAGGATTTTTGAATGCTTGGTTTTAGCAATACTGCAGAATGAACATTCATTAGATTGATGAGCACCGTATGGACCAGACAGTGATTTCTAACCAGCTACCATTATGCATTCCTCAGCGCACACGAAATTCACATATTACAAGATAAAATGGAAAATTAGGCCCTGATCCCACACTTCCAAGTATGTGGCAGACTGCCGCGTCTATGTAGTGCCCCAGTCCGGCAAGGAGCTCCATGTAACTGAGCCTGCGTGCCCACACACAGCTTCCTGCAAGAGTGAGCCTTAAGTTTCATTTTCTGGTTCCCTTGCCTTAGCATCAGGCAGTTGTGTCTGGTTGTCTCACTGGAGGACAAGCTTCTGATTACAAAAAAAAATAAAAAAATTTAAATCATAACAAAATTCCTATTTAATTTTGTAAAATCTCCACTATTATTGTCATCACATTTTTTTAAATAATCAAACTGAAAATGATGTGATTGTGTGTTTTTAAAAATAAATCCATAACTGGACAACATGTTTGATCTTTTCTACATTATGACGAGCCTAGCATAGATTTCTGTCATGTATATTTGGTCAGAAATAGCAAATTAAACCAATAGGGACCAGACTGCAATACTTCATTTACACTGACCAGTACTTTATTCTATGGGAGTAGTTGAAGAGAAGGTACCACACTGCCTGAGTGCGGGGATGACAATCTAGCCCATAACAATTAGGGGAACAGCAGGCATAATATACTGAAATACATTTGGAAGTGCCCCTTCACCTGTAGGATGGGAATGATTTAAAGTATCACAATCGTTATAATACAGTCACCTCACCTCTGAGGTGTTTTGCCCTAAATAAAAAACGTGCCCCCATTACATCGCCCTTAGCCAGCAGCATTGTGCACTGGCCCTACAACAGGTAAGAGGTGTGCATACAATGATCTCTCCAACCAGATTTGTTTTAGGAAGGCGTGGCCTGTGCCTGGGGGTTAGATGCACGCATCAAAAGGAAGAACAGATCATTTTACTGCCAGATGAAATTTGTTCTCTGCATTTCTGCTAGAGGAGGGAGAACTTGGGCGTTTCAAGTGTGGTACACATAAGCACCAATGTGTTTCAATAAAATTGTCCAGGCCAGTCCCTCCTTAACCTATAGCATTTAACAAGCTCATAGCAAGCAGTGGAATGATTAACATGACCCTGTTCCCTATGTTATGTTATTCTCACTACCAGATAGGGAAGTGCTATTATCCCCATTTTACAGGAAAGAAACTGAGGGTCAGCAATTTGTCCAGGGTCACACAGGATCTTTATAGTAGAGGAGGGACTTGAACTCAGGTCTCCCAAGTCTTGGTTAACTGTGGTACCATCCTTCTTATAAGAGGGTACAGGGCCAGCAGGAGAAACTGTGAAATAACCAAAGTGGGTAATAACCTCAGATTATGAGGGGCTAAATAGAAACCAAAATGAGCTGGCAGCAGGGGTAGAGGGATTGAAGAAAGTTACTTAGTCCTTGCTTGATGAAGGCGTAAACCTACCACACACACTATGGCTCCAAGGCCAATACAGGAAACCTGTGATAATGACAGGAAAAAAACCAAACCTTCCTTGGGACCAGTTCTTGACTGGGGCTGGTTGCAGCAGGACAAGGGGTTAGAGCTCGGGAGTGCTGTCAGTGACTTGCTTTTCTATATAAACTTGGTGTATTCTACCATGTGTTTCTCAAAATGATTCATGCAGGAATCAGACATGAGAAGGGAAATGCAGATTCGAATTTAAATAGGTTAGCAATTTTTTTTTCATGGAGAATAGCCACAGTACACTGGGAAAATGGAGATGTCTTCCTGACAAAATTGGCTGTGGTGTGGGAAATAGAGAAACTGAAAGAAAAGGGGAAAAAATCACACTCTATTCTCCATACCAGCTCACTCTGTGCCATGATATCTTTACTTGCAACATGTAATTTGACCACTGGATGTCTCTATATGCAGTGGAAACAAAATCTTGTGGCACCTTAAAGACTAACTATAAAGTTTTGAAGCATGAGCTTTCGTGGGCTAATACCCACTTCGTCGGATGCAAGCAGTGGAAATGTTTAGAGGCAGGTCTGGGAAAGTAGGTAAGAACCAGGTGGGAGGTGAAAAGGTTAGTCCAAATAAGCTGAACCAGTTTGTTATCTCCGATCAGGGAGTGTGGATTATTCTTCTAGCATTTGAATGGGGTGTGTGAACATGGAGAGAGGAGAAACAATGTCTGTAATGAGCCAGCCATTCTAGATCTTTGTTCAGTCCTAGAAGGTGTGTGCTGAATTTGCAAATGAATTGAAGTTCTGCAGTTTCCCTTTGTAGTCTGGTCTTGAAGTGTTTTTGCTGCAGGATGCTGACTTTTAAATCAGCTAATGTGTGTCCAGGCAGGTTGAAGTGTTCCCCTACAGGTTTGTGTATATTGCCATTCCTAATATCTGATTTGTGTGCATTTATCCTTTTTCGTAGGGACTGTCCAGTTTGGCCGATGTACATAGCAGAGGGACACTGGTGGCATATAATGGCATATATGACATTGGTTGATGTGCAGGTGAATGAACCAGTGATGGTATGATTGATCTGGTTAGGTCCTGTGATGTTGTTGCTGGTGTAGATATGTGGGCAGAGTTGGCATCGAGGTTTGTTGCATGGATTGGTTCCTGAGTTGGAGTTATTGTGGTGCAGTGTGCTGTTGCTGGTGAGAATTTGTTTAAGGTTGGCAGGTTGTCTGTGTGCCAGATTTTGTTTCCTTTGCTATTCCAGACTAACACGGCTACCTCTCTGATTCTATATGCAGTGTAATGTTTCAAACAGGTTGTGATCTTCAGTGAATCACAGAGACGAAGCTGGAACTTGAGCAGCGTGGAAGCTGGCTTCTTTGTGTGTATCTGTAGCTGTTTTCTTTAATGATTACCTCTTCTTTCAAAAGAATCCTAAGTCCATATAGCATGACAACTTGTGATCGCCTCACATCTCACTTGAAATTACTGTTATACAAAGTCCATTATTGACATCATCCTGAAGCTGTAATGTGTGTGTTCAGTGCTCAGATATTACAGGGACTGATGTTATACAAATCCATAAGATAGATCATTGACTGAGTAGATAACAGACAGACAGGTATTATACCAGTAGACGTGTTGCTTTCAGATGAGATGTGAAACAGGTTTTAGAGGCATTAGATACAAAATTTCCAATTTGGGAAATTCTGCCAAGCTGAATTCCCCTGGAAGTTTCAACTGGCATCCTGTGCTAAACTCCAGTGTGAAAATACGAGTTATGAAACACCTGCCACATTCCAATGAGTGATGGTTTCTTTTCAAGGTGGGATGAAGTTCGATTCTTTTTTTGGAAAATGTGTGAAATCACTTTGAGGTGAAAATTAATTAAATAATCATCTGTCTTCCAATGGGATAAAACCCTGCTTCTAGCCAGGGTTCCTAGGAGCAAGCTGGGTTGTAATCTGTATTATTTGATCAGCCAGTAAACAGACTAGAATTTTAGGAGGTCCCCTAAGTGAAGAGTAGCACGGCTGTCTCATTCAGTCAGCATCCAACTTGCTGTTCTCTGACTCCTGAGATGCACAGAATGGTACAGGTATTTGTTTTCCAGAATCAGGGAAATCTCTTGTGGCTCTTCTCTTCCATACCCCCTTGTAAAATAGCACCGTCGTCCTTACAAGTTACTTTAAGGGCAGCAAGTCTGAGCCATAAGGAACAGTCCATTTATGAGTATTTCTTACAAGAAATTCTTTAAACCCACTAAAATTAATCTGGAGAAAGTTGGACCCCGATTGGAACACTCCAGACCACTACACTGTTCGCAGAGCTAGGGAAGCTGAGGCAAAGAGAGTCAGTCCCATTAGCAGCGAAAGTTTTTTTTAACATGTGGTCTTTCTAACCACGACCTGTCTGTTCCATGGAGATTTCATTCTGATCCCCATCCTTGGGGTGTATTTATTTGTGGCCAAACCTGCTTTGCCAGGCCCAGGTTCTGGAACCTGTGAATTAAATCTGATTCATATTTTTAAAAAATCAAAACAAAATGCTCCACCTTTCGTTCCACTCCCTACAGCTTATAAAATATGACTTATAAAACTTTACAGGCCCTGTTGCTCCAAAGGGCTCATTCCAAAGCAGAGTACGCAAAACCCAGCCATTTTTATAGTACGGCGCAAAAGGGCTCGGACCGTGAACAGGGCTTCAAATGATTCAGAAACCGGATCCATCCTGCAAATGGACCACACAGCCTGGACTGGATTGCCCAAGGGCAGTGAATGGATTTATGCCTGAAACAAATAGACCAGTAGTAAAACACAAGCCTCCTTTCTACTAGGGGAAAAAACCCTGCCATACAGGTCATAAAGGAGTGACCCGCATAAGACACCATGCACACACTATAAAAATGGCAAGAGCAGGTGTCTCCCGGAGGCATGGCCAAGCATGAGTGTCTTTTGCTAGAGTCAATGGAATCTCTAAACTACTCAACCAAAACGGCCTCTGCTTGAGAATCTTGTTAACTTGCTGCTAAAATGTGACTTATATTCCACCGTTAGGAGTAAATCGAATGATCCTTTCTTTAGAGAAGGGGTTCGGTGCCCTGGATACAGAGGCCACTGGTTCATTTGAGTGCAGGAAGCACCATAATATTTGCAGTGAGTACATCATCTCCGAAAATTAGAGAGTAAAACCAGCCCTGTTCAGCAAAGCTCATAAGCAGGTCTTTCGCTTTAAGCACATGATTAAATCCCATTGCCTTTAATGGGATTTAAGCAGTGCTCTGTCTTGCTGAATAGAATTGGATTTAAGCATATAGTTAAGTGCTTTGCTGAGCTGGGATTTAAGGGAGAGAAATAAGGGAATCCCAGCCCATAAACATAGAGAGGTTATAAGGAGTTTTGTGTTTGTAACACAACACTAACTCAAGCAAGTTTCACACCGTGGTGAGTTTGATTGTGAATATTTTGCACAGCCCAGCATGAAGCATCATTCTATCAGCTTCTCGCTCTCTCTTCATGTTTATTTTTCTTGCCTGGAAGGAGCCAGATTCATCCATGGCATTTCCTCACTCATGTTACACCTCTGGGCCCATGTTTAGAAATGGTATCCCATGCTGAATCTGTCCTTCCCCATATCATTGCAAAGTCAGCTTCTTAGTCCAGCTGGTCTACAATAGTTTCCCCTTAGATTTATTTTTCACTTATTCAGCAAGTAGGTTTTCTTAGCACATAATTCAATTATTCATTATCTTCTTTATTTTTTTCCTGGGGTGGAAAAGTTACAAAAAGGCTTCTCTCTTGTATAAAGCATTTTTATGTTTGAGTATTAATTTTTAAAATGTGCCATTAACCCAGAATAAATGTATGTTCTACTGTTAGTGTTTTCATTTTGACTTATTTATGTAAGTTTATATAAAATATGTTCTCTTGTTCATTTTATATAAAACATTATATATATATATATGACTAAGCATGGACATATAAATATATATTACTGAACTAGGACCCTTGACAAAAATAAGGCCAAATATCAGAAAAAAAGCTAAGGGCAAAATAAGAAATATATATATATTGCCCTTAGCTTTCTTTCTGATATTTGGCTTTATTTTTGTCAAGGGTCCTAGTTCAGTAAAGCACTTAAGCATGTGCTTAACTATCAGTTTACGCTTAAATCCATCCTTATTCTGAAAGGTACTTAAACGTGTGCTAACCTGAGTAGAGAGGGACTTGAGCATATGCTTAAGTGTTCTACTGAATTGGGCCCGGTCATTTAATACAAAACCACATCATCATTAAAGGGTAAAAGAAGAAACTGTCTGGTTTTGTTCAGGCATTTTACCTTTACAATCAGTAAGGAATGCATAACTAAATCATGCAGCCATAATGAAAGCTTGGACTCTTAGGAATAGTAACCTTAGGACTAGTGAATCGCATAGTGTGTACAGGATGATTCAGGGACTGCAGCCCTCTAACTTTGATGTGTGTCCATGCCCTGCATTAATGAGTGTGGTATGCTATGCACAGATATGAAAACAAAGCAGCTACCCAGTGGTAAATAGGCTCTATTTATTAGAAAGATACAAAAGTTTAAGGTACTCTCTTTTTGCCAGGGCATCCTGTATAAAGCCTTTTTCCTGAACACTGTCAATAAAGAACCTTCTAACCAGAGCAGACCCCATCCTAACCAAAATGTAAACTTAATTGCTTAAACTCTCCCCAGGAGTTTCAGGTGGATGTGGAGGTCATCACCTCTCATCCCAAACTGGTGCAAAGACTTCCTACACACTGTTAAAAAGTGGTTCCCTCCCATTCCAGAGGGAGCTATGTTTCCACGGCAGGTTAACTACTTCTTGTACATATAGGACCCAAACCTATTATTGTTGAATCCAACAGAAGTTTTGTCATTGACTTCAACTGGAACCCGCTAGGGCTCATCACCTGTGAAATGCTTTGGGATCCTTCAAGGTGAAAGAATCTAGACAACGTACTCTCATAATCAGGGATCATGGTTACTCTTATTTATAGAAGGTCTTGGAACAGCCTGGAAACCCAGCATCCAACAGTCACTCAGACCATTCCAAAACTCGTCCATGCTCTGGAACTGTTTGCAGTGAGTTTTGAAGTTGTCTCTTTCCTAGTAATCATTGTGGCAATAGCGGTATTTTCCTGACTCCCTTATTTGGTAATGGGCACCTTACAAATAAACATGTCATTTGTTTTTCCCAGGTTCTGTTGCTGCTTTTTTTTTTTAAAGCCAGTAGTGCAGAGAGTGAAAGATACCAGAACTGACCGAGCAAAAGTTTGAAAAGATTCTAAATTCTGGAACATGGGAAATTCCCTCAAAGGTCTGTTTCTAGAGCCCATGAATGCCTACAAAGGTTCTACAGTCTAGAAACGATGACGTTCCATCAAGGCTGTAAGGTAGGTGCCTCTCTCAGAAGTATCAGGCATTGGTGCTCTCAGATAGGATGATGGACTTAATGGACCAGTCGTCTGATCCACATTATGAGCCCATATGATACCTCCTTGTCTGAGAAGTTAAGAAAGTTTTCATTTACAACAATAATTCCACAGTCTGTGTTTCTATTAATACACATTTTCCTTGTTATTTTTAAAAAGGCAAAAGTTTAGTCTAAGATTAAAGAAATATTGCATGGTAAAAATACAGTGCAATGGTGCTTCTTAAGCTCAAGGCAGATACATCCTGGGTATAACTCCACTGGGAAGAAAAGGGAATAAATTTGGCATAGTATTCTCACACTCTGAGCTTGGTGTTATTGTCCCAGATGTTGGCAAAGGTTTGACAATCTGCTTGCTGCAAAGCAACACAATACAATCTACGGGAGGATTTGGGGATGAAGGTAAAGGCTACTCGCTCCTTGTGTTAAAAAACAAAACAAGGGAAGATTATTTTAAAGTTAAGGATAGAACAAAATCAGATGTCAAACCATGTACACTGGCTCACACATCCCATGGATATAGATGTCACATGTGTCTTGGTCGTTCAGCCATGCATGCTCACATCAGCATGGAAGTCAGATGACTTCAGGGTTTGAGCGGCTCAGTGAGGTCATTCTGGCCAGAGAAGGCTGTAAAAGCTCACTGAGTGGATGGTTCAAGCGGTCACAGGCCTTTTTCATCACAGAATAGCTATAACTCTGAAATTATAATATTAACATCATTTATTTCATTACAAAAAGTCTTTATGATGGAGTTTTATACCTGACATGTGCACTATAAATATTTCCATAAAAACATATATTAAAATATAAAGTTGGCAAAAAGAAATCAAAAGGCGGGGGGGGGGGAGGGGGGGGGAAGCCGTGCAGTTAAACAAATCGCTGCCCTAAGCCCAGGAATAGTTAACAATACCAGCCCTGCCAGTCACGACAGATAGGCATTGCCGACTGTGTTTTGAATTACATTGGGAGCAAGGCATGACCCGAGCACAAAGATTAGCCACGGGGAACTTCTGATATCTCAGCCACCACAGCAGGGTCATGAAGACCTGACTGGCGCGTCTTTCTAAGCTTTCACACTTGGTGCATTATTGTATCTAATCGCTTTCCTTTGCTAAACTGTCAGCCCAAGGCTTCCCCACTCCATGTTCCCTTTTTTTAATTAAAAGTTTCTATGTCATCATTTCTATTCTGACGGTGCCTGAGTCCCCATTCAAGATCAGAACCCCTTTGTGCTGTACATACAGATAGGAAGCAACAGGTCCTCTCAGTGAGGGCTTATGGTCTGAATAGACAAGACAGACAAAGGAAGGGTTACAGACGGAGAACCGAGACTCAGGGAGCAGAGCAAACGGCTTCCCAAGGACACACACAGTTTATGGCTGAAACCAGATCTCTAAATCTGGGATCTGTGTGATGCAGGAACTCAGCTCAGATCCGTCCCTTCTGCTCTTAAAGACTATGAAGTTGTGAACAGCTGCTGAGTCTCCTTTTCCTGGATGCCTGTACTATGGCCCTTCAAGTACCAAAGCGCAGGTCTGACAAACTCTGAAGTGACTGGATGACTTTGCAGTTGGGCTACCAGTGAACAACAGGCGTCACTTACGTTGACCCAACACCCTGAAAACAAAATCCTATTTCCCAAGCCAGCCGCACTGTAAATGCACCTTACTCAGCTGCCTTGTCAGATCAGTTTGTCTACAAATATGTTCACACTTGGAAATCTCTCCCCATGTGAGCCACCGATCCATTAAACATGCAGCTCTCTGGTTTCCCCATCTCGCTCTCGGTGCACCTTTTCCCTCCTTACATAAAAGAAATGTTTTTCCTTTGTCCCCAGCAAGTGCCTATTCCACATTTTTGCATGTTTTAAATATTCACGCATACGAAAAGAGGCTGTAAAAACATTGCCTGGTTTATTTATTATTTACCATGTGTGCTCCTCTCCTGCCACCCCCACCAGGAGACCAAAATAAAAAACTTTTCTTTTTTGCATTTTCGCTGCATTTTATTTCCATTAGTCTGCTCGTTAAAGTTTAAAAACGGCTTTGTTTCTCAATGGCTAAGATTTATATGTCTGCCTGTCAGGGGATAGAGTTGTACTTGGTGAGATGATGGTGGGGGAGGGGAGACAACACAGGGAACTGTTGGCTTGTCATACAGGGCTCCAATGGCTATCTAGAAATCTTAAGTTATGCCAACTTGGCTGCCAGAGGGGCTTAGAGCATCAAGAGTCACATGTGCCCCGGCCTGCTTTCCAGCACAAACTCACCCTCATCTTTGAAAGAGGCTGGCGTTCAGACATGAAGCCTGCAGCTATTAAAGGGATATGCGGGAGGGCACATTATTCCCCAGGAAATATCTGCCACATGTCACTCACTCCACAATAAGTCACGAAGGCCTGAACTCACAGATCTTAAACCAAAAGGGGCCATTTTATGATCATCTAGCCTGACCTCCTGCACAACAGAGGCCAAAGACCATCACCCAATCATTTCAGCATCAAGCCCAGCACTTCTGCCTGGGCTATAGTGTATCTTTTACACAGACACCCAGCCTAGACTGAAAGACTGTAAGTGATGGAGAAGTTGCCATGTCCCTAGGTAAATTGTTCTAATGGTTAATTTCCTTCACTGGTTAAATGTGCTTTTTATTTCTGTATTCTGTTCTCCTTGCTCTGGTTGAATTGTACTTTAGACTGCAGGTAGTCCCGTTCGCTTCAGAGATTACTTGTAGAGTAAGGTCCTGTTCAGTGAGGGTTAGGGTATCTGAATCTGCACCTAAATAATTTGTTGGTCCTAATTCTTTTAGGTGTCCACATTGTACAGCAATTTAAAAATATATTCTGAATCCAGTCTTAAGAGTGCCACACTGGAGAGGGGAGCCATCCCGCTCTCTAGAGCATACAACATGCGCAGGCCACATTAATCTTCCCGACACCACCCTCACCAAGATATTTCAGTGCTGGCCTAGAGGGACCACCTCTCCGGATTGCAGGAGAGCTCCGTCTTCCTGGGCCACTCAGAATTTGGCTTTTAGCTGACACTGCTAACAAAGGTGCCAGATGGCATGATAGGTTTTGCAAGCTGGGCATCTTTCCACTTGGAAATGGATTGAGACCAACACCTCTGTTCACAGCCATAACTACCTACGTGGTCTGGATTCAGGTAATTGACCCAGCACAAAAAGATCTGGATCCTATCACCTGTACTGCCACTAAAAAGCTCAGCTGTCCTAGTAGCTGGTTGGCAAGAACACGTTCCATATGCTAGACTCTCACACCAGTGACACATTGTGAAAAAATATTTTATAAAAGATAGGTGAGATTACTAGATTTGATGTATTTATATACTATGTTATAACATACAGCACTTTGTAAAGCACCTAGTACATTGTTGGTGCCGTACAAACACTACGTTATTATATGTTGGAGACAGAAATCTTGAACTGGGTGAATTAAAATGTCTTTTATTTTTTGCTATTTTAGTTAGGCTTGTATACTGCACTCATAACCTTTTCTAACTTTTATGAAACATACCTACGTGCAATTACAAACATTAAAAAAACACCATTGAGGGTCTCATTCGGCTCCCACTTTCACCAGTGTAAATGAGTCAATTAAGTTGCCACCAGTGTGAAAAGTGAACTAAGCCCTCAGGTCTTACTATACATGTAGGGTCTGATCTCATCAGGTAAGGTAACTCAGGAGTCACTCCATCAACTTCAGTGAGTTACACCAATTTAAAACCAGCATAAGTAAATTCAGAATCAGGGGAAACTTTCCTGGCCCCTAATTTGGTGAATGAGGATACTGAACATGTTCTAGGAGGTTCATAGGCCTATCAATGGTTGGGCCTTTATCTCAGTAATTTGCATTTGATTGGCTAGGCAGAACTTGGCAGACCCCCTATCACACCATCGTGCAATTATCTAAATTAAAAAAAATTTCAATATGAAACCAGATGATACTTCTCTTTCCCAGCAGCACAATCCTCCAAAGGCTGGCCTTTGGCAGGCTTGAACAAGGCTGGTTTGGGCAAACTTGGAGTTATACATGAGCTGTTTGCTCAGCCCTAAGAACTACAAAATGAGAGAAGACTCTGGGAACTGGGAGTTCCAATACTAGCTGTCTGACCTTGTATCATTCCCTGCGAGTATCGTGTAGGTTACTTTGTGAGGGACTTTCAGGTAAGAACTAAAGAGCAAGGCCCTGGCTCTGTGGAAAGATGAAAGACCCCTTCCTTGCTCTGGTGTCTTGGCCCAAATACTCCCTTCCTTCCCTGCTATACATGAACCTGTATCCTAAAACACTTTACAATGTTAAAAATACGTGGCAAGTGATATACAGGGAAGTAGTCCATGGGGCTAAAGGTTTAGAGCACAGGGTGAGGGGTCAGGAGCTTTGGGTATTCTTGCCACTGCTATCAACATTCCCCTGTGCGGCCTGTGGCCAGTCACTCAACCTCTCTGTGTCTCAGTTTCCCCACATTTGAAATGGGATAATAATGGGGAGTGGGGTGACCTACCTGGTTAATGTTTGAAGATGGGCTTGTGGTACCATTCCTGAATTTGCCACCAACTCCCTGTGGAAATTTGAACAAGTCACTGTAGCCTTGAGAAGGCACCTCTGAAGTCAGAAGGAATGTTGCCAGCAATTTCAGTGGGAGCAGAACCAGGCCTGTCACTTCCTTGTGCCTCAGTTCTCCCACCACTTGTCTGGTCTGATTAGAATGCAAGCTCTTTGGGGCAGGGACCCTCGGATTATGTGTTCAAACTGTGCCTAGCACAATGAAACCTCTAGGCACTACTGAATACAAATAATAACTAATTACCGATGAAGTGCTTTCCAACTCTCAGAGGAATATCACTAAAGAACTGAAAAGTATACACACACACACATATATATATGCAGTATATATAAATTTACCAGATTACGTAGTGAAAGGAAAGGAACACGGGAGCTGCTGGCAGACAGAGAGCGCAGAGAAACATAAGGAATAAGATATTCTGGAACGTTTCAGTCTCCTATTGATTCAGAAGATTGGAGCAGACAGGTACATCCCAAAAACAGCATGATATCAGCATGGGCCAAGCTCTAGCACACAGCAGGACTGTCTCATGTTAATCTGTCCAGAATTGGCAATGTTGCCTTTACTTGCATGGCTCATTTGAATTGTAAGACACCTGTTAATGTTAATTGGTGAAAGGAAATAGGCCCCGGTGTACGGCAATGGTCATATTTAATTTTAACCACTGAATGTGGTTTTAAACAGGTAAAACTCTACAGTTTGGAGGGAGGGGAAAATGCAGGAAAAACTGTTCTGGAAATACATGCTCATCTAGCTCCGCTTGCATTCACCCCCTCTTTGTGTCTGCCTTTCTGCAAATGTTTGTGTGATTGGCCCACATTTTCGTGATTAGCGAATTTCAAAGTTGCATGGCTGAGTAGTAGGGTTGGAAATTGTGCCTGTGCAACAATTCACACTATTCCACTCAGCTCAGGGAAACTCAGGCCAGATTTTCAAGTGCTCAGAACCTACAATCAGGCTGCAAAGAGCTCAGCTCCCCGTTGGCCATTTCTTTGGGTGCCTCGCTATTCAAAAGCATTCAGTGTCTAGAGGTGCCACCGTGACACCCATGGCTGGATTTCAAGAGAGAGTTCATTGTGTGCTTGACAATCTGGCCACCTGTTTAGATGCTGGAGAGAGATGAGCTCTTCTGCAAATCTGGGATGAAATCCTGGCCCTACCGGGAGTTTTGCCATTGACTGTGATGGGGCATGCGGAGCTGCCGTGGAAATCCAGCCCTGTGTGTTTTAACTGACGAAGCACAACTCAGAAACACACTTGACATAGTTGAAGGCGAATACTGACAGCAAACTTCGGATGGTCAGGGCACGAATTCAAAATGTTTGGGGAAGGGGGGAGTTGGATTTGAATAAAGGCATCTGATAAAATAATCGGGAAGCCCTCAGGTATGACTTATCCTCATTACATGGAACCTGATTCAAGCAAAACCAACCTCCAGTAAGAGCAAGACATTATGAAATCTATAATCTTACGTGTATAACTGAATGTAAGGGAAAGTGCCCACAATTTTAGTACAGGCAAAATCTGGCTGGGCCAGTGATGCAGGTGGGGCGGGGTGGGGGGGGGGGGAGAGGAACTTTACCACTAGCCTAACCCCCAGCTTCCTCCACAAACACACTTCACAGGATCTTTTTTGATGAGTTATTTGTTTGGGTTATTTTGTCCCTGATTATGCTGCATTTATAAACGATCACATCTTTCTGGAGAAATAGCTCTCTGACTCCCTCTAGAGAGATTTGTATGATCTTCACAAATGCAGGCATCTAGCTGTTGCTCCCTATTTGTGTCTACGGTCAACCGGCTGCTGACTTGGTTTTGGATGTGCTGGCTCTTCAATGAGTTCTAGAATTATCAGAATCATTTGAAACGGCACAGCTAGGCTAGGAATGTATTGCATGGGCTCTTTGATGATATTTCCATTAACTTTTGCTTCCATTAAGGTTGTACATACTACACAATCAGCCTCTCTTTAACATGTGGTCTGTTTGGAATCAAGAATAGCAATGATACTTAGCAATTACAGCCCTGCAAAGACATTTACTAATCCACCTAGAATCCCAGAGATGCAAAGAAATGAAACCTACTTAGAAACAATATAAGTTATCTAAACTTTTATGAGTTTTGTTCACATTTCAGGCAAAGGTTCCTGTTGGGTCTGTGCTCATTAGCCTAATATATACCTAGTCTCCCTTAAAACAACTAAGAAAATGCAAGGGTGTATGCTGGGTACCATCCAGGGCTCAATCTCATGGAGACTCTGCTAGAGAGGTAGTGTGGTCCAGTGGCTAGTATCCTGCAGCAGCAAGGCTTCTCGAGCCGTGTGTTCTAATCCTGGCTCTGCCATTGACTTCTTGTTTGACCTTGGGCAAGTCACTTCACTTCTGTTTCTTCGCCAACCCTTTGTCTGTCTTATTTATTTAGATTGCAAATTCCCTATGGCAGGGGTGCTATATGTGTGTACAGCACCTAGCACAATGGAGCCCTGATGTTGGTCAGAGACCCTAGATGCCACAGTAATTCAAATAATAATCTAATTTATGTGAAGAATTCTGTCCCTTTATCTGATTTGCTATTTACTTGAATTTCAAGAAAATGTTTGAAATAATTCCAGGATATTTTTCATGTATTTTGTTTACTCATTGGCTTGCTATTGGAGCCTGTTGATTTATTGCAATTGCACCCATCTAATGTTCAACGCTCCATTCATTCTCTGGGGGGATGAGCAAAACTCTTGCAATTAGATATTAGCTGTGAATACTTGTCAAGAGAAAATTTTAAAGTTTGCTGTCTGCAAGTATGTGAATGTGCAAGTTTAAACTATTGGCTTTTCATCACCATTCATGCTAGTAAATCTAATTCAATAGTTCATGGGGAGTGAACAAAAAATGATTGGGAACACAAAGGGAAGATCTTTAAAAATGTGAACGAATGTTTGAGAGCCCGGTTTTGTGGCTTTGGCCCAGTTCTAGTTAGTGTTACACTGACTGTGTTCATCATCACTCTGTTATTAGCTATTCAGGTGGTAAACAGTGCATTATACTGAGTGCTTGCTTGTTGATTTCAAGGCTCTTTTACATTCTCCGCAGCTATTTCTGGTGCCAGCATGTAGAGAAATCAGTACCTTACCCCAACTGCTGAGAGCAGAATATAATAAAGTTTGCAGGAGAAATAAAGCTACAATGATAATTTGCTTTAACTCTCCGTGCGTCTGTTTGAGATTTATCTAAAATATGTGTAACCTTGGGATATCTCAGTGCCACGTGCCATGAACAGACACGCAGTGCTATATGCCTTCAAAGCTGCTTTCACTTGTATTTGAATGGGCCAAAGTCCTCGACCTGAACCGTGCAGTAGCATCAGGTTCATTCAAAGCCCCTCCTGTAATGCCGGAAAGCTGTGAAACAACAGAGCCCAAGGCCGCAATGTTACACTGGGAAAATCTGAAGTCAGATGTCTCCCCTCCAAAACATCCAAGACAAACAATAACAGGAAACATTCAGCATGCTGCACTAAGGCTTCGAAAAGACTTCGCAATAACATTTGGAGGGAGATGGGGAGGCAATTTGAGTGAGGCTTGCCTCAATTCCCTAAGCCCCTTTCTCACTCCTAGAGTTCCAGTAGTGCCAACTCAGTAAGCACGAGAAAGAGAGTAGCTAAGTGCACAGACCAAAGTTTACACTCTGTCTCAAACCCGCCTGTTAATGACTTTAAGTGTCAAAACCAAAATGCTTTTAAAAAAAATAAAAATCCTGTGCTGGTGATGGCCCATAAAATCTGCGACCGATTTAACAGCTCTGTCAAGGTACAGGAAAAAAAAAACTTGAGTGAGTTTTACCAGGTTAACAGCCTGCCAAAATATTAGCTGAACCACTTATAACTCTTTATTTCATGGAGAGAGAGAGAGAGAGAGAGAGAGAGAGAGAGAGAGAGAGAGAGAGAGAGAGAAGCAGTGATATATGTAGGCATACCGAACTCCAGATCATCTAGATCTAGAAGGAAAAATAACATTGCACAGTATGAATAAGAGGCTACTGCTATTAGAACTGCTCACCTCCCTGAATTGGAAAACACCCCACCAAATTATGGGCCCTTCTGGAGAGGCATGTACCCACATTATGGATGGAAGAGGTGCCATCACTTTTTTTACATTGAAGGGGGTTTCCATGTAGTCTCATTGGAAGGACACATTTTTCTTGACCTAACTTGCACAGACAAGTGCCTTAGTAAGGAACAAAATCCCACATTTGGAGGTTAAGATTGGCATGGAGGGGCAGAGTTCAGCACCCAGGAGCCATGAAGTCCTCACTTTTATGTTGCCATTGCAAACCAGAATGCCTGGAGATCTGTCGACTAGCAAGAGGACCGAGACCACCGCCTAGTTTCACACAGTGACCAGAGGGCAAGAAGTAGAGCTCAGCAAATCATCCATAGCCAATAATGTCACCTCTTTTTCTATTTGGCCCGGATTTGTCAAGGCATGCAAGCCTGCGATTATTCCCAGTGAACCCAGTGCAACGATACATGTGCTCCAAGTTAGTCACATGCTTAAAATCTTTTGCTGAATGGGCCTTTTTGAATAGTCTCCAAACTGACCATGTGCATCTTGAATTTATTATTTGAAATGATTACCCAAATAATTTATGCAAATAATTCCTAGTCTGCAGCTCACTTGTAAGTGATTTTCCTTGTTTCTTTTGTTTTACAAATGTTTGATAGCCAAATTTTTATGTGCTATTTTTCAGAAGACACATAAGTGATGACAGTTTGTCTTGCTAATTTATCACCTTCTTTCAGGTAGTGGGGTCTCTAGAACTCAATGCAATATGCTAGGTGGACTCAATTCTATTCTTTTCCCCTTTAGGCTAATGAGTCTTTAAAGAAAGGAGGCTAGGAAATAGGTAGGCAATTAAGATACAGAATCTGGAGGGGAAAAAATAAAGTAATGCATCCTTTGACTGTAATTTAGAGAATGTATTAGTCATTTGAAACCTTGATGACTTATTCTTTCGGGGGGAAAAAAGCTGTAATAAGAATGAAGAGAAAATGGCATAAATATGAACCCATTTGTAATGACAGAGATTGTAACAAGAACAAGGAATGACAGAATGCTTCTTTGGATGTATTTGACTTCATAATTACAATCATATGGATATGTTTTAATATCACTATTTGGGTAATTAATTGTTAATTTTCTCTTGGAAACATTTTTATTCAAAATACTTGCATTGTATCTTTTTAACTAAATATGTTCCACATCTTCTGCCAGACGAACAGCAAGGAGCTGTGCAAAAAGTTTTGTAAGGAAAGCAAAATTGAATTAATAGATAAAAATTGTCTGTTAACAGGTCTTGATACACACCGAATATGCGGACCAGGTTGTAAAAGTGATTTATATTTTTGGGTGGGGATGGAAACCATGCAAAATGAAGCAGTTTCAAACACATTTCACCATTTTTGTTTGTTTTGTTTGAAGGACAACCAGAAAGATGGTTTGTGTGAATCCCTGTGAAAAGAAACAGTTGAATTTCACACAGCAAGATGACAAATCTATGCTCCGTTGAAGTCTCAATTCTGTAGCCCATATTCATATGAGTAATATTAAGGGCTACAGGGTTGGAACCATAATCAGCAAAGATGCATTTAGAAAACAATGACAAAATCATACCCTATCATGTCAACTGTGATCTCCTTTCCCAAGTGCAGGAGTTACTTATCAGCTGCTGGAGTTCGAGGTGATTGGTTGCAAGCGCCAATATTGTATCCACAGAAATTTAGACTGACCAATTTCAACCTTTTTTTTTCTTTTTTTTCTTTTTTTCATTTTCTTGGAGGTGGCATGAAGTGAACCCTAGTTTTGTATTACAAGTCTAAGCAACAAAGACTGAAAGCCGAATGAGTTTGGGGGGGTCAGGACCTCTCCAATAAAAGGCAGAGCTACTCCTTGGGAGGACTTGCCAGGCCTTTGTGCTGTATCTGGAGCTACCTCGTTTGAAAAATGCCACAAGAAAAAAAACGAAGATTGGAATTAGATCCTGCAGATTAAACTTCAGATTCGGAAACGAGATACTGCTGAAATCCCACCTGCAAACAAACTCGGAGCATAGCTAATTCTGTGGTTAGCATTTACTGTATCACTTCCACCTAAAACACTACTCCCCGACTCATCTTTTCCTTCCAATACATTTTCTTTTTATGTCTGCCCAGGAGACAGACTCAGTGCCTGATCCACATTTCAACCCTGAGAAGCCAACAAACAAACAATCAAGAAGGAGCGAGCAGGAGCCACATAACTGTATATTCTGAAATATGGTCTGCGGCTTCACCCTGCCAAGCGACAGTCTCGCTACATTCCATGTGTCAGAGCCCATTTAATTCCCCAACCAGAGTCCTGACAGGCGCGTGAGTAACGCCTATGTGTTACGAGATTTATTTAATGGGCATCTGATGAGCTGACGGGGAGCTGGGGTCCTCCCAAAGCCATATTATCTCTGCCAGGAATAAAAATCAGCTGGAACGGGAGGGCTTTGATAGCCACAATCTGTTACCAGAAAATTGAACTGTCACCCTTGTGTGTCATGCTCATTTTGGCTGATTAAAGAGATATTAATCTACTGTCATTGTTACAATATCTGTCATCCTGGGGGGGGAACCAGGGATATGCAGACAGCTCCTCCAGCTACACACACAGGGAAAGGAGAGGTGTGTGGAATATTAACGAAACTCTGAACCCTTAGAAATATCGAACCAGCTAGAATTGATTATATTTTCACGTATGAAGCAAACAATAGGTCCCACTTCAGGTAATGAACCATTTTGGTTGGTATTGACTACAGTTGTAAGGGAGTCAAATGAATTCCTTAGACTTATGCTATGCCCTTTTCGGGAGATAACTACCTTTATCCATCTGTAAAATGGGTGCAGTTACCTTCTGCTACTCCCCAAGGGTGTCGGAAGCTTAACTAAATTAATGTTTCTGAAGCACTTTTGAATTAGTTATTGTTATTTCAGATGAGCAATAATGAGGACTCCATTGCTGGCTTTTTCAAAGGACACTTTTTTTTTTGTTTGGCTAGTGTTTAAGAAATACTGAGCAAATTGTGGTGAACAGGCATTGTGAAAAGTGGTTTGTTTCTAAAATTTCTGGATTGGGGCCTCACTGCGCTAGGTACTGTACACACACATAGCAAACTTTGCTATTTCATTTATTGCAGACAGAAAATATGGACATACTCCTTAAATGCAAGATGCACATAAAACCAAGCATCCTTGGCAGCTCCAGTGGCAAATGGGTTCTGGGTTATTGGCATAAGAGCTAAGGGGTAGGAACATCTCTCGAGGTGGCTGATGGGAACATTGGGGCAGTCACCCCACCAGGGGGAGTATTGGGTCATGTCCAGTTTGGAGCATAAACTGGACGAGATCCACCAGCTGTTGTGTTTGCAAAGCTTATCGAGGAGAGAAAGAGCGAAGCATTGGTCCCATGGCCTGAGCAAAGGACGGAGAGACAGGAATTTATGTATACTAATCCCCGACTTCCCCCGGGCAAGTCTAGTCACTGTCCAGTGCCTCGGTTTCCTCTTCTGTAAAACGGGGTTAACGCTGATATTCTGGACAGTAATGAATTACAGATTGCTAAATACTTTGAAGATGAACATGAGCTATAATTATCAGATTAGCAGGAGTAAAGTGGAGGGTGCAGTGAGGAAAGGGGAGTAAGAGAACCTTGGCTACAGTGAATTCTCCAGGATGCAGGAATGCTTTCAAATGGCCCATATTTCTCTTTAAGTGGTCTGGGTGCAGCGTCAAATGTGACTTAACGCAGATGATTTTTCTGGGGAACAACGCCATATGGGAAAGAGAAGGGGAAAGAGGTCAGTCTGGGTGCCTTCTGTCGACTATACTTGCCCTATTCTCCCAGCTGGTTGACCCAAACTTTAAGAAGGGAAAAGGAATAACGAATGGGGAAGACTTTGGACTCCCCCTCTCCTGCCTCCTACCAAAGCCACGAGCTTTCCAAGGAAGACATCCAGAGGACAAGTGTTTAGTGTAGGGGTGTCGAACTCATGTTGTGAGATGCCGAATTCCATTTCCGATTGCAGACCCTGGGCCAAGGCATCCATGCATCCCTCAATCGACAATGGGAGTCGTGTGTGTCCAATGGGAAGATGCACAAATTCAGGAGTTAGGTAATATAAAGACCTGGCCTATAGACAGTGACTAAACTTTTCATTATCCACATTATAATTAAGACATATTCAGCATTGCTCAGTGGGAAAACCACTCAGCCTTAGCACCGGTGTTGTTGCTGCCCTGAACTTCATTCCTTTCTGTGCCCCTTCCCTGCCTTTACATCTCTTCTTCAGTATTTCCTCCACTGCACCAACTCTCAGTTTCCCTTTGGGTGCCTCTGGGGCCTCATACTCCCCCCTATCTGAAAAATGATCAGCATTAAAATAGGACATGTAAAGTGTCATCAGTAGTCTCAAGAATCAACACCCAGTTGAAGCTAAGAGAGAGTGAGGGCGTTCACACATCTCAGAGCTATCAGTGAGGGAGCTGATAGGAAGACGCCGCACTATAATGGTTACGTGCAGTTCATGTTTGGAGAGGTAACTTCATAACTATGAGGGTTAGAAACTGCTTGAATCTGAATATGCCAGATAGGCCATCAAAATACAGTAGTGAACTAGATGTATTAGGGATCTCTGGCTCAGGGTAAGAAATAATATCTGTGCAGATTTATAATGACTCTGTATTGCTAATGTAACAATAGTGAAAACTGTTCACCTACCTACCTAGATAAAGAGCCTTCTTTATCTAAAATAAAGGGCCAAAGTCAGCTCTGGCATAACTGGACAGTGGCTTTAATTCTAAAATGCTGGTACACATTAAAAACTTTGGTGACTTCACTGGGAGATATGTATACAGGCAGCAAGGGTTAATTTAGTAGGCTGACTTTAAGTGCAAAGCGTCCCTCTTTTATATGATGCAGAATGGCTGTTACTTTGGCCTTGTCTACACTACCGGCTGGATCAACGCGTAGAGATCGATCTATTGGGGATTGATTTATCGCGTCTCATCAAGACGCAATAAATCGATCCCCAGAGGCACTCCCGTCAACTCCGGAACTCCAGCTCGCCAAAAGGCACAAGGCAGAGTCG
This sequence comes from Sternotherus odoratus, assembly GCA_032164245.1. Lineage (NCBI taxonomy): Eukaryota > Metazoa > Chordata > Testudines > Kinosternidae > Sternotherus > Sternotherus odoratus. Next base: position 3,495,839 of record JAVMKO010000018.1, read on the forward strand.
ACTGGGGAGCCCGCTGTCGACCGCTGCTGCCGTGAGGATGGCAGGTAAGTCAACCTAAGATGTGTCGACTTCAGCTACACGTAGTATTCACGTAGCTGAAGTTGCGTATCTTAGGTCAACCCTCCCCACTAGTGTAGACCAGGCCCTAGATTCAGAAAGTGAGACATCATTAAAAAGAGAGTTTCAATTAATATGCACCCATGGAAAAAGTATCTCAACCCGATATAGATGCTTTGTAATTTTCTTTGTAGCAATGGTCATAAAACCTGAAAACACCCAGGAATTCGTATTTTTATTGAGATTCAGATGAGAAAATGTAGGCTGCACATGGCCCGGCTGCCATCTCATTTTTACTACACTCCTAGTACTTTAAATTTAAATCAATAACTATTTTAATACAGGGAGTTCGGAAAAGTTTGATTCAAATTCCTTTGACACAGTTCCATCAACATCCCGTTATAGAGCCATTCTGCATATGACTCATTAAATATTTAAAAGATTTCTATTATTGAATTAACTATTTATTGATTTATAATTTAAAAGATTTATGCTCGGCCATTAAAAAAAATTCCAAACTGACTTTCACTTAAAGAGATGTCAGGTGCCATTTGCTGGTAGCGAATGTCTAATGTACCCTTTTCACCCCCAGAGTGAAGAAAGGACAATTACTCAAGGACCTCTGGTTCAATATTCATACTGTTTAGATGCTGAGGTCTGTGGTTGTTGTTTTTTCCCCCGGCATTAGGTCATGCTCGGCAGCTTCTATCCATCCCACAAATGCTCAGCCTGTGTGGAAATGCACAGCTTGTAGTTTCTCTCCTGTTACGTTTATTGATTTGGATCTTGGATGAATTTTCCATCCTTTTGTGTGACTTATTTATTGTGTTCTTGTGCTGATGCTCTTGTTGGGATCATAAATACACACACACACACACTTCACTTCTCTTTTATCAGTGCTGATATAGGGCCCGCTCCTCCAGCTCAGCAAAGCACTAATGCATATGGGTAGTCCCAATGGAAATTAATGGGGTTCTCAGGTGCTTAAAGTTAAGCACAAACTTCAATGCTTGGCTGGACTGGGCCACAGACATAAAGATAATTTTTGCATTTGTAACACTGACTCCTGACTTAAAATCTATCCCTGCATTTTAACCCGTCAGTTTCTTCCTTCACAAATTCAAATAAGTTCTGCAAAGATCTGGAGTGAATCAGAATAAAAAGAAATTGCTCTTCCATAGCACCTTTTATCTGAGGCTCACAATTTGCTATACCAACATTACCAAGATCCCGACAGTACCCTGACTGGTAACTATTGTCACACCCATTTTACAGAGGAGTAACCTGAAGCATCAGGAGGTTGACCCCTGCCCAAGGTCACACAAGGAGTCACTGGCAGAGGTGGAAACAGAACTCAGGTGTCCTAACTAGCTTTGTTGCCACAAGTAAAAGCAGCAACCTGGATGGTCTCACTGGATTTACTCTTCATACGAAGAGAGAAAAGGCCAGTTTGGAACACATGCGTCATCTGCACGAACTACATGAACCTGAGTGTTTCCAAGTACAAACAGAAGTACTGGCTGGATTTTTAAAAAAGTGAATTTTTGGTACACAGCTAGTAAGGGTCTGACTCGGATAAGGATCTTTTACTGTTTGTTTTACTTGTGGCTTTGGGGATCCAAGCTTTAGTGATACACATTTCTCTACAACCCGCTCTTGGCTATATATCAAAACCACACAGAGTAATTAGTGCGGGTCTGTCAGACAAAACCATCGCAGAGAAATGTACTGTACTTCGGAAATCACTGCCCCGGTTTCTCCGTTCAGTGAATTATAAATAATGATTTCTCTCACTTGAAAAGAGCGCATGCTATAAATAATAACTATTTTAAGACTCCCATGTAGCGTTCCTAATAGTACTGCTGTGGGATAGGGATTAATCCTAGGAAGATAATTATTGGAATATCAGATGCAAAATTGTAATAAAGTGTATTAAAATTGACATAATAGAAAAAAACAGAGGATTATGGGGCTAGAAAAAAGGAAGCTCATTCCAATATGATATTACCATGGTGAACACTTTTAAAAAATATATAAATATTATGCTAGGAGTCACACAACAGTTCGACTTTGCTCTGCAGTTTAGATTCTAGGGTTAGGTACTGTAAGTATTGTGTTGGGTAAAGGCAGCAGGATCACCAAGGACTTTGCTTATGCTCTATTTTCTCTCTCACTTCTTCCTTTTCTTCTTTAGAAAGTTGGCAGGGGGAGGAAAGGACGTTAGAGCTTTTGGGCAAGGCCCAGAAGAAGGAAGGGGAATGAATAAAAAGACTGGCAAGGTTCAGTCTTTGCTTAAATTCTAGCTGTGAACTAGATACATTATTTTAGTTAGTGCTTTCAGTGACGAGACTGATGTGCTTGGAATCGGCTTTCCTACGTTCCATTCCCTGCTCTGCTACTGACTTGCTGAGTGACCTTGGGCAAGCCCTTTAATGACAGAAGCTGCTGCTCATACTCACAATAGTTTGTCTGCACTTAGTCCTATTGACTTCAAACACGTTACATCTGGATCAGGCCCTCCTTAGTCTCCTCCCCACTCGGGGCCAGTGCAAGCTTCTGGGTGTGTCCTAGGCGCTTCTGAGTGCGTCTGCCAAAATGCCGCCAAAGCGGATGGGGATCCCATGAGTTGCCGCCGAAATGCCGCTACCTAGGGTGGGAAGAAAGCTTATGCCAGCCCTGTCCCCACCTGAAGGGTAGCGATAATTGCACCTCCTACCAGGCCAGGTGTGAGGCTTGATTGATTGATGTACAGTAAGTGCTCTGAGATTAAAAGGGCAATAGCAGAACAAAATGTTGCTGTGACGAGCCACGACTGCCACGTCATTTTTGCTTTCCTCCTTCTGGCCAGGTAGAGTCATAACTATGTTGCCTGTTAGGATCTTTATTTTCCAAGATGAGGGACGTGTTTCCACATCTGTAAAATGGGGATAATGTTACTGACCTCCTGTATCAAGTGTCTTGAGGGCTATGGATGAGAAGCTCTATAGGAGAGGTCAGGATTCATTATTATTATTACATCACAATCCAATGAGGTTCCCCATCCACCTTTTTTAACCCACTCGGAAACATGCATGTGGCAGATTTGTTTTAAACATAGATATTTCCCCCCTGGAAAGGGCTTGATTGGGTGCTACCATGGACACAAACCACTGTGACTGCTGGAGAGGCTGGGTTCTTGGATTCTGTTCCACTTCCCCATGGAAAGGCCCTCCAGGGCTTCAGTGGGAGATGGCCCAGGCCCAGCGTGTGCTGGGGACTTTTGAAATATGCTAACAGAGCCCGGGTGAAGACGTGGCATGAATACAGCAGGAAGGAAGATGCTCCACTCTAAGGACAGCAGTGACAGACAGGCTACGTACTGGATATGTCAGTTTTAATGGACTGGAAACTAAAGAGCCCACAACAAGGAGACAAAATGAGCATCTGCCTGTCTCTGAGAGCCGTACCTTTCAAGCAGAGTCAAAGATGAACTGTCTGACCTGTCAGCACCAATTAGAAGCTACATCTTCACCACTTGCTAGTTCTCTGAGGAAGGAGAAATACAGCTAAGTGATTTCAACTGAAATTACCATGAACTATTGGCCGTTACGCCAGACAGGTGGGCTGTCATGGTACCTCGGTCTGAGCAGCCACTGGCCAAGCAGCATGTAAAGCAAAATCAGCCAGCATTGACAATTTAAATATGAAAGACAAATGCCCTGTTCTGAGGGAGAAGGCAGCATAGATACAACCCTCTTTCAGAGAGCTTCCCCCCGCCTGGTTGGAAGAGAAGGAAGCCCTGCCCAACCTGACAACTACAGGGGTCCTAGTCAGGGGCCCTTAAAAGGACAGTATCCTGGATTTTCCTAATTCCTTGGGACCACTTCCACTCTTCCTAATTCCTCTCTTCCTGCTAGAGTGCTATTTCCAGAGCCTCTCTTTATTCCAGCATTCCTGAAATAGGGTCTTCTGGACCCCATCCAGTCTTAAATGGCCAGCATGCCACATTGTACTTTCTAATACATCTAATCTATGCCCTGCATCCCTCACTGTCAAAACCTGGAAATGGAAAATATGTATCTGAACATTAAAGAACCTTAAATATCACTTTTCTTTTGGATCCAGAAAAGGGCAAACGTTCCTGGTGGGGGAAAAGCAGCAGATTTTTCCCCAAAACCTGTTCCCCCTTCCCTGAATGATACCCAGCTCCAGCATGTTATTCCCTATGCTGTGAAATGTGATTTTAATTTTAATCATGGATAAGTCCCATATCAAATAAGATTAGACACACTTCACTCTAAAACCAAATCCTGATTTTGTGGCATGAGGCACAAATGTTTATAGGTAAATATCACTGCACACAATAGAGCAAAACTTGAACACAAAGGGGTGCTTTGTTGCTTCAATACCAAGGTGACAGAGCACCTGAGAGTTATGATAGAGAGACAGACAGATTTTAAATGTGTGGGAACAAACTGAACGGTTCATGAAAGATTCTTTTATGGGCATTATTCACAAGCAGGATAGGAACATAGTCCTGTACTTGATCAGTAGATCTCAATCCAAAACGCCACTACTGTGGACCTATTCAAGAGACAGAGGAGGTTATTTCATAAATTGAGGTTCAACTCAGCTCTGCGTTTAACCGTAATCTCTGCACACCAAGATTAATAGAACATCACTCCGTGGCTGAGAAAGCAAGTTATGATGAAGAAGCTGTTGAAACAGGAAACAATTGATTTCCCAGGAGACCCGTAAATCCACCTCTCATGTCCTTTCAAATTCTGCGTTACTGCTGTAAAATTTTTAAACACTGGTAAGAGGGTGAAACAGCTGACATACTCATTTGCCATGAAAAGAATTGTATTCTGGGGCTGTGTTGAGAAACCAATTCAATGTGCTTAGCAGATACATAAAAATCCTCCCAGCAGCTTTGGAATGCAAGAGATCACCCCTCCAAACATTTACAGTCCAGTTGGAGTCTCCCTGTCTTTGTTGTTGCTCACATTTAGCAACGTATTACCCCCTTGCTCCCTCACCTCATCCCTCCACTCCAGAATATTATTTCAGAGGGGCCAGCAAAGTCAGACGCCCTTCACACAGAGAGACTAAAGGTCCACGCCCGCACTACACGTTCCTTCTAACTTTCTCGTGACAGCAGGTCATAAATCCTCGCTGGGTAGGCAGCGATCTAGCCAGGGGGGCTTTTATACCTTAGGATTTATTTTATTTTATGATGTTTATATTAAGTCGGCTAATTTTATACTAAATTAGGTCTGATGCAATTCTGGGTATTGTGCCAACGTTTCTGTTGAGCCACCCAAGAGGAGGAGGTCAGGTACCATCTCACACCTTCATTCATCGACCGTTCACCCTAGTGAGAAGCTCTGGGTTTGGTCAATGACGGGTTTAAGGAAAGCTGCTGCTATGACTGGGAATCAAAACCCTCGGTTCAGTTCCTTGGTCTGTTAGGGAGTCCCTGGTTGACCTTTGATAAATCACTTAGTCTCTCTCTGCCTCAACTAATCATCTCTAAAATGGGGATCATAATTCTTCCTTTGTCTGCCCTGTTGTCTATTCAGACTCCTCAGGGCAGAGATTGTCTCGTAATATCTGTTCGCAGTGTCTAGCACAATGGGGCCTCAATCACAACTGAGTTACCATGGTATTTATAGTAGCTACGAGAGCGCTACAACAAAGCTGTCTGTATGAATGGTTGGTAACAAATTTCATTCTTGCAAGAATCACAAACCGTGAAAGAGACAGTATCTGCTCCTGAAGTTTTCATTGTGCTGAAAAGATCATTTTTCAGTCAAAAACTGTCTGTCTTCACCTGGCTTGTCCTCCTCAAGACATTCATTATTAAAATATATTTTCTTTGAGGCTGGGCATACAAGACCCTGGCTGTTCATTTTTCTTCCAGGTAAGAGAGGAGGAAAGGGGAAGAGGATTTAAATACACAACTACATCTAAATACAACTATGTCTGCTTCCGATGAAGTGGGTATTAGCCCACGAAAGCTTATGCTTCAATACTTTAGTTAGTCTTTAAGGTGCCACAAGACTCTTTGTTACAACTACATCAGCATTTTCATGATTGGGGGCATTTCTTCCTCCAAACTTCTACTTGCCATGAAAAAATCTGCCAAGTGGAAACAGGAAGTTTTGCTCTGCAGAGGGGCACAGGTGGCAAATCAAAGTTGTATGTAAACAGTCTTAGCTTTCCCCTACACTGATAATCTTCCCACCTTGCTGCAGTTCAATGGAGAGATATAGCCGTACGTATTAAAGACCTGATAACGAACAGACTGTGCATGTGATGATACACTCATAAGAACGCCCATACTGACTCAGACCAATGAATCATCTAGCCCAGTATCCTGTCTCCAATAGTGGCCTATACCACAACTTCGGGTGGAGTGTACAGAACAGGGCAATTCTGGAGGTATCCATCCCTGCCTTTCTCACCCGGCTGGTGACATTGAGAAGTTTAGGGTCACCCCAAGCATTGGGCTGCATCCCTGACCATCTTGGCTAACAGTTATTGATGGACCTCTCCTCCGTGAATTTACTTAATTCTTTTTTGAACCTAGTTATGCTTTTGGCTATCCCTGCAATGTTACCAAGGTCAATGAGACCTCTGGTGACGTGTGATAACTATGGCGATGAGAATAATTAATATTAATCCTTTCACTTACATGAAGTGCCTTACACTTGAGGATCTCAGAGCAATTTCAGAAGGGGGAAAGTATTCTCATCCCCAGTTTGCTTATAGGGAAGGTAAGACACAGAGAAATTAAGTGACCTGTATACAGTGACACGGGGAGCTAGTGACATAGCTGGAAACAGAAGACAGGGCTCTCCAGCCTCACAGCTCCTTGCTGCCCCCAACCAGATATTGCATCCTGAACCGGCCTTGGCACGTAGTGAATGGTGTGAAATACATAGCGATGTGAGGACTCAGAAGAAGAGGTGGGACAAGAAGGCATGGTCTCCTGACACTCAGCCCAGTGCACCTCCCCTAGGCCAAGGGATCAAAGTCTCTCTCTCTCTCTCCTGTCTGACTTTTCACGTGGGGATGCTCCAGGAGTGACAGCTGTCATATGCACAAGTGTCATGCAAGACAGCTCCAGAGCAGGGCCACTCACCCACCCTGGGAGCAAGTGGCTTGCCCAGCTTTTGGCCCCAAACCTGCTGTCTAGGAACAGCTGGCTGGGTGCAGAGTGGAGAGTTGCTGCTCCACAAAAAGGGGTGACGTAACTCATTCCCCAGCAAGAACGAGGAGGGGAGGAATTGTGGGTTTGAGTCACAGTTTGCTCTCTGGGCTGCTCCTGGGGGTTCCCATAGGGCAGGTTGGACAGTTTTTGCCCTTGGTGACTATTCCCATCAGAATTGACCGGGTGCCTGCCCACCCCGTATGAAAGTGCTGTTCAGTAACAGTGCTAGCAGTGGGCCCTAAACTTCAGCCAAGAAATTCACCATGTGGAGGAAGGAGAATAACTTTTTCTTTCACTTGCTTCCCCCCCCCCCCCCCCCCCGCCAGTTGTTTTGGGTTTGTACAAATCTGAACAAACAAAATGCAGTGGACCGGCACTGCTTCCTCGTCCCTCTGCTCTCTACCTGCTCAGCGGCTCTCTGGCACAGCATGGATTGTGATCCTGGCGTTCCCTCCCTTGCGCCATTAAACACAGCACCCGGCTTCCAGCCACACTCCCAGAGTTTAGGAATGCAAAACACATTTTAACCAACAGGTTACATTTACCAAATCCTAGCCATGCATGACCTAGCTATGTGAGCAGCCAATTCTTATGTTTCTTCATCAAGGATATTTTTCCTTCTTCTTTCTCAGCTGTACAGTGTCTCTATATTTTTTTTTTTTGGCTTGAGGTCTCTGCCTAATTATCTGTAACCTTCTGTTCGAAGATCGCTGTCCTGGCCTGATAAAAACCAGTAACTTTAAAAGCAAACTGGGTCTTAATTTTCCTTGACAGCCCTTCTTGAAACATGTGGGCAAAGCCCTGGCTTAATTAAATGCACATTCGTATTCCAAACAAATTAAGTACAATTAAGGACTCTGAGTTATGGGTATCTATCACTCGGTGATGTTTTTGTAAAAATTACCACATTTAGATCAAAGGCAGAGGACCCTTTGCTTAATTGCTTCATTAGGGCCCGATGCAATAGGCTTCATAAATATAGGGTCTGATGTCTCTTTGGGAATTGCCCAAAACACGGCTCTTAAAGTAATTGCTTCCATATTGCTCTCCGTGCAATGTTCATGTACTTCACTGATCAAAATGGTTTGACTCTCAGGAATTAAAGGGAATGTGGGGTCCCTCGTTATCTTCCAGCAGCACAACTTTCAGAGCTGGACTGGGTTTGGGGTTATTAGCTATTACCATCCCAGTTTCTATTGGGAATTTCTACAACTCAGCCCTACTGGGCATGACCTTGACACTGCCCTACTGGGCATGACCTTGACACTCATGCTTGAAGTCCAAAGGCACATTAGGCAGCCCCACTACCTTTCAAGATATCAAAGACTACCCAGTGGGGCTTGCAAGTTTGCTTTGTGTTTACTTCTCACCCAAGTTATTCAGCTACCAGGGTGACGGACAACCTTACAAATCCAATTAGACAGAGAGGTACAATTATATCTGATTTTCTGCTGCTTTTACCACACTAAAAAGGAAGATAGGACCCACATTTTTTTAATGATGGTTAGTTTTGGTTTAAATGATGGTTATTTTTAAGTGATCGTTATTATGGTTACTTTTTTTAAAATGATGGTTACTATTGTTTTTGCTGACTTCAACTTATTTTTGACTCACTCCAGCTTTTCCCTGAAACACATTGAGACCTAAGACTCCAGCTAAAGGGAGCGAGGAGTCGGATATTTCTCTCCTGTTTAAATTTTGGCCTGGTCTCCACTAGGGGGGGAAATCGACTATAGATATGCAATTTCAGCTACGTTAATAATGTAGCTGAAATCAACATCTCTACAGCCGACTTACCTCCCGTCCTCACAGCGGCAGCAATCAGCGGCGCGGTTCCCCATCAACTCCAGCTTGCGCCTCTTCACGAGCTGGACTTCCGGAGTCAACTGGGGGAGCCGCTGGCGATCGATTTATCGCGTCTTAACAAGACACAATAAATCGATCGCCAGAAGATCGATCCTTCCCGCACATAGTGAAGATGAGCCCTAAAGTGACTCACTGCATACAAATGGAGAGGATACAGAAAGGAAGGGAACTATCTTCTCTGCTACACACTTACAATTCTAGCATGGCCAAAGAAAAATTAATATAATTGTGTATCTGGGACAAACTTTTTTTTTAATTGCTAATAATGGTGTATTTTTGGTGCATTATAAACATTTTTTTTTGGCTTGGTGCTTAACTGCAGTGCCACCTGGAACCAGAAAGATTTTTTCATTCCTTGAGGAGGCCTGCAACAAAACACCCAGCCAAGCAACTTATCCTTTGCCTTTATAAGAAGGATACAAATGCCAGAGGGGTCTTGTCATTATGGTGCAAGAAGTGACTTGTGAGCTTGTGGCCAGAGTCTAGACAAACTTCAGGTTAATTTTTAATGAGACTGAGCTATAAGTAGCACCCCGAGCCAAAGATTGCTTATTATTGCAATGTATTACATCAGCAAACGCAGCCGTGTTTGTAAAATGGCTACGCAGATAAATAGACTTAACAGAGAAGGGAAGGAATGATCTTGTTCCCTCACAATTGAAGGCACTGTGCCGTGGTATGAAGATAGGTTTTGGTGAGTGCTTTTAGTGAGTGGAGAGAATGACTTTATTATACACCGCATGGAATTGACTGCAGGTCGTAAAATGATTATGGCCGTATTTTCATTTTTGTTAGGATTTTGTGAAGGAACCAGATTATTTCTTTTTAATTTGATTTAGCTCAGATGAAAACTGGAAGCAAATGCACAAGAGTTTGTTTTAATCCTCTTCCTTTGCGTATTCCAGGTTAGTTCGTGTTTGACTTCTATCTTACCTGAAAAGACCAAAGAGAGGGGTGATGTCATCTGTCAACATCAGAATAGTCACGCTGTGTCCAGAAACCAGAATATGTGCACTGGAGACAGAGAGACAGTGCGGTTATTTAGATGGCAGAGCTACCATTGAAAGATGGTGAGTATTGTTGTTGGAAAGTTGGAAAAAAATATTTTCTGTGCATACGTTCCAGTTTTCACCAAAAAAAGAAACCCTCCAAATTTTTCAGTTTGGGTTTTTTTTCCTCTCACTGTTCCTTTCCCCAAATCCTCTTTTTTTTTTTTTTTTTTCTTTTTTTTCCATTTTGCTACTCAAAAAGGATAGAGGAAATGGAGAGAAAAGCAAAAACTAGAACTAAAATCCAATATTTTTCCGGTTTTTGTTGAGGTCACTACTAGAGCATCTCCAGTAATGGAAGTCATTGTTAGTGAAAACAATTGTACTTTGATTCTTGAGTCATCTCTGCATAACACTATCAGCGTGTCTTATCATTTCAGGACACACACACACACACACACACACACACAAATGCAACACTGACAGAACTGGAGACAGCAGCCACAGAAAAAGTGTAACATGTAACAGTGTAAGCTCTGGTACTACAGTGATGGGCTATACATGATACAGATACATGCTTTTCTCACAGTGACCCACCGATGACACAGAAGGACACCCTCTTGAGTGACAGAATATTGCAGTCAGGCTGCTCAGTAGCCATCAACTTTTGGTCGCTAACATCTTGCTCCGTATTGTCATCATTGACGTAAAGATGACAGACAGGCTCCATGTCTGATCATCAGTCCCTTGAGCCACCCTAAAAGTCCCCTAGAAGTCCCAGGTTTGATAAGGACTTTGCTAATAGTAATGCATAAGAACAGGCGGGAGCTACAGGAGTTGTGAGAAATAGGGTTTTGCTCCATTGGGTTAGGAGAGAAGTCAGCCAGATTTCCGCTAGCAACCCTGCCCACCAACCTCCAGTGCTGGCACAGAAGTAGCTGCATATTTCCAGGCAGCTTTCGTCTCCAAACCAATTTTACTCAGTGCTAAGGAAAAAACAATCACCCCTGATTGTCCAGTCCAGGAGTGGATGGCTGGCAACAGAAATCCTATTTCCGAACTGACCCTTGCTTTCCAGCATTACATTCATTAATTCCACAGGCTCACATTTCTAGGAAGATGTCAGTCATGTCTGTGAGTTTTCTATCAGCTATTAATGCCAGATCACAAGGTGAGAAAGCAGGGGTTTTAATCTCAAGACCCTCCGGAGATGGAGCTGAATACATTTGGAGCGAGGCATATGTCTGGAAATGTCAAGGATAAATATTGTTAAAGTAGAGGGTGCTGATATTAACTTGTAATCTTAAGTACTATAGGTCTCTGTGACGGAGTAGGAATACTGTGTGTGCGCCTCAGTTTCCCCTATGCATTTCTTGAGCGCCTATGTGAAGGGATAAGGATGTGTAGCTGATGCAAAACAGAGCTTCTCTGCTGGTGTCCATATCTGACCCCAAGTGGGGGAGGGAGGTCACCTGACCTGGCTGAGCCAGGGGGGAGGAGGGGCTGGTGAGAGTTTTGGGAGTCTGAGGGTAGCTGGAGTCAGGCAGGGAGGGCAGAGAAGCTATCTCGCTCTCTGGCCCCCAAAATGGATCCAGCTGAGGGCTCACGCTCGCTGTATGGTCTGGCTTAGACCAGACAGAGGTCATCGAATAAACCTCTGTTTTACTGGCTGGCTGAGAGTCACGTTTGACTGTGGATTTGGGGTGCAGAATCCATGGGCTCCCTCAGGACCCTGCCCAGGCGGGCTCGCTCGGGGAAGCACACGGAGGGGCAGAAGGTGCTGAACGCTCCGAGGTCAGACCCAGGAAGGTTGAAGTTGGTACCCATGAAGCTCCTGGCCTTGGAAACAGGCTGTGTACGGAGAGGACACTTCACCCGAAGTCCTGTCTGGCTTCCTAGGGAGCGGTTCCAGACCATCGCCCAGGCACTCCGTGACAGTCTGATTGAAAACACAGCTCCCTGCCTCCTCATTATGGTTGCTCAGGTGTAAGCAGTAAACATCTCCTGCTTCCCAATAATTATCATATTTAAATCATACAACCATGCACCTTTACCTGTAGGAATTTAGATTTCTGTGCTGACTGGCAAGTGACTTAAGGGCATTTAAAATACACTCCCCATGACAGAATGGCTGCTCCTTTATTTGTAGGGAGGAAACTATAAAAACTCCCCACTCACCCCCCAAAACCTGTTTATTCCTCTCTCGAAATGTTTGATTATTTCCTAACCAGGGTATAGTTTTGCCTTCCTCAACAACATCTGCTTTGCATATGCATTTGCCAAATGTATAGCAACATGTCCCACAACTCTGGATTTTTGGTATGGCTTCCCCTTGCCTAGGAATTTCACAGATAAGGGCTTGACTCTACCACCTTTACCTGGGCTGAGTTGTAACTTGTTAGACAAGCAGTCCCATTTTAATCAATGGATCTGTCTGCGTAGAAATATATTGCTGAGCCTGAGGAATGGTGGCAGAATTGGGCCCTAAATTACTGGTGATGCTCATTTCCCAGTGGTACCTCTTCCAGTGAACACCAAGTTAAAACCCTCACCGTGAGCCTGATATCTGAACTACACCTGACAGGCCCCATAATTCAGCATGAAGCGCCCCCAGGACATGTATTCTACGGCCCTTTCAAAAGCCAAACATGCATTCCTAAAATAAACATACAAGGGGCTGGGACTGCCGCTCAGCCCCACTCAGAGAAGTGCCCCTGAAAAGCCCGGTGGTGGTAGATGCACTTCCAATGTGTAAAAGGCTCCCTACAAAATCGTGGCGTGGAAAAATGTTGGAGCACAGCCGGAATGCTCGCAAGCGGAAACCGCAATGCACGTGGTGCTGACTTTTGGAGACGGGCAAATCCAGAAGCTAGACTGAGCAGTTTCCTTTTTCAACGCAGGGCTGGAGTCTGACCCAGAGGCACGGAGTCCACTGAGGGCTAATTTTGACAGTGTAAAAATTGCCAACAGCCCTCTTAGAATTGGTATGTTAATGTACAATTTTTTTTCTTTTTCTTTCTTTCTGTGTGTATAAATGCATTTTACTTCTGTTCCATTCTATGCATCCAATGAAGTGAGCTATAGCCCACGAAAGCTTATGCTGAAATAAACTGGTTAGTCTCTAAGGTGCTACAAGTATTCCTGGCTTTCTTTACGGATACAGACTAACACGACTGCTATTCTTGAACCCAACATATCTAGTGATCTGAAGTGTGTGTGTGTGTGTGAGAGAGAGAGAGATACCCGGTGGAGATGCCACCTAAATCAGTACCTAAGAGCAGCCATCCTGGATCAGACCAAAGGTCCGTCTCGCCCAGTATCCTGTCTGCCAACAGCGGCCAATGCCAGATGCCCCAGAGGGAATGAACATGACAGGTCACCCCTACTCAGCTTCTAGCAAACAGACACCAGTTCCCTAGATACCTATTTCCATTAGGGGACCAGAGCCTGATTTCAGCTGCTCGCAGTCTTCCGATCCAGCTTATTCCAGACAGTTACAGACATCTCACCTCTGGAAGCAACAAGCGAGAAGGCATCTCCTGTTTCCCTGCAGCTGGCGCCCCAAATGTTCCACAATTTTCAGCCAGCGCCCAAGCAGCACAGCTGAAGACCTGCATAAACAGGCTCCACTGAAATGTGAAGATGACTGATTATGTAGTAACACTGAGCCCCCTTGCTGTGATTATTACCCCCTGAGTGCTCCTTACAGAATGTGCCTCTTATCTCACACTGACAACGCTAATAGAATATGCATAGCCCTATTAGCATACAAGATAATAGCACCCTGGAGGGGACAGAGCCATAAAACTTTAAGTAGAAATCAAAACAGAAGGAGGGAGGAAAAGGGAACATTGTCATAAGCAACCAAAGGGGGTGGGGAGAAGAGAGAGAGCCCGAGGGCAAATTTTGCTGCAGCAGCGAACACACAGAGTCATAATTCTTGCGCTAGTCACCATGCAAATGGGACCAGGCCGCAGCGCCCTGGCTCCTACCCGCGCCATGTTTGCGGCGGGCCATTCATTGTGATAACGCGCAGGGAGCCGGGCCTCACCTCGCACCGTAACCAAACGATGGGACCCTCTGCAGGGAAACAGACGCGGCGTGAGCCCAGCCGGAGCCCTCTGAGGAAACTCCCCGTTCCGTTCCCGCGCTGCGTGCGCGGCAGTTTCAAACGTTGCGCACCCTGGCCGGGACGCCTGAGCGCTGAGCCCTACCCAGATTGAGCATTTACCTCTTGAGCCTAGTTCAGCTGCTGGTTTAAACCTCAAACCTGCTCGGTGACTGGCGAGTCCCCCCCTTTAGGCACGTCTGCCCCGCGCAGTCTCCCCATGGGAGGAGACCTTCCCCAACCCACCCGCAACTGGCCATGCATTCGTGCCTCCCATCAGACAGCACTGGCCAACATGAATCCGGCCCAGCTTTTCCCGGGAGCAGGGAGTTCAATAAACAAGGCTGAGCTGGCTGGTCTCTAAACACGAGGAGCTGGGAACCTCCTTGGTGCTCATTGTGGGGGCAGATTTCCCCCACATACCTCCCGCCAGCTCTCTGGGGTGCATGGGGCACTGTCAAGGGGGCATGGCCCTAGCTCCCTAGCACAGCCCAGCACCCTGCCCCGGATCGTGAGGAAGGACCCCAAAGGATCCCTTACAGTTAGGGTGACCAGAGGTCCCCATGTTATAAGCACAGTCCCGATATTTGGGCCTTTGTCTGATAGAGGTGCCTATTACCCCCACCCCATCCGGATTTTTCACACTTGCTGTCTGGTCACCCTACTTGCAGTTGTCTTGAAGATGAGATTGGAAACTGTCCTGCCTCTGAAAGATCCCGGTGGCTGCTTTGCTGATCACCACCTGCTTTTCCCACTGGGGTGTAAAGGCGGGGTCCAAATGCAGCCAGGGTCAGGGTTGGAAGGAGCCTGCGAGGCGCTGTGGGAGTCTCGCTCTTTCCAGCCCTTTGCTGAGGTTTCTATAGAGCAAAACTCTTTGGAGCGCACCTTTGTGGGGCAAACACTCTGGGAGCTCGGCTCGCTTTATCTACCTGATGGCACTTTAGGCCAATCATTTCAGCAGTTAGGACACAGCTGGGCATGACTCAAGGGAAGCAAGTCAAAGCACCCAGGGGAAAGGGCACTGAAAACTAGAACTTGTCCTAATTGTGTGTGGGGGGGGGGGGTCTCTCTCTCGAATAGGTCAATTTCTACATATACTACAGTCCTCCGAATTGGATGGACTATATGCCAATGTTCCTCAAGAGGTACCATTTTCACATGGTTGATCATATTTACTGAAAGTGGATCAGGATGCACTGAACTTAGACAGTATATTTGATACAGTGAGGGATTAGCAACTCTTAAATTTAAACAAGTTCCCTCATAAAAACAAATAGTATTGTAAAATATACTAGAGTTGCTATAGTTTGCCTGATGGATGAATATATTTTCCATCACTCCTTATAAAAAGTTACATCTCACTGACCTTTCTCCTGGACAAGCCTGTTGTTCTCTTCCTGTTTATGCCTGCGAACTGTTAACATAAGAAATGTTGAACAATGACATGGAGGTCACAAGAAACTTCACACACATTAAAGGAAAGGACTGCACCACAGTCTAAGCTTCTGTCTCTCTCTAAGGTTTTATGCTGCGCCTCCTCCCTTGGGATCTTTGATTTAAAAGGCCAGAAACCCTTATTTGGGCCTTCGTAGACTCAGAGCTTGCTCTCGGTCTCAGGCTGCAATTCAGCAAAACACTTAAACACGCCTTTAACTGTAAAAGCTTAATTTAAGAGAAATCAAGATGTTGCTCATGAACCTTTATTGCTTAGAAGAAGGGACAAAATTCAACAAAGAAGTTGTTGGTTCTGAATTATTTGTTTGTCTGGAGAATGCTGGAGAAATAAAGAATACACATTCACACGTATTGTGTGCGTATGCACATTAGACAGACAAACAAGGAAAGACTTCTCACCCTATGTAATTCTGTTTTATTAATATAATATTTAATGCACAAATAATTCTGCACAAAAAAGGTATTTTTTCTGCACAAATTTGACTAGAACAGGAGCCTTATTTAGTGTGCATTATGTAGGAAAATCCTTAATAGACCAAGACATGGAAGAAGCAATACAGTGAAGCCAGGATGTTGTTATATATTTATTAAGTTATACCAGGGCCCATTTAGTAGCAGCTCTGCAGTTTATCACGTAAATATCGAGTGCCAAATACAAAAGGGAAGAAAATAACAACATAAAAAATTTATCTTTGGGAGCAGGGGGTGGGGAGGAATGGTGCTGATAATGCAATTGTGCCTTCAGCTGTACTGGCTAATGTCCCTTTGTAAGGGTGGGGTGTAAAAATATTCCACAGCTGGGAGAGCGGAAGGGGGGAGGTGAGAGTAGGAATGGGGGCCTTGCTGTTGTTTGTTTTAAAGTGTATTCTGGTTGCAGGCTAGGTCAGCGGGTGGCCAGACTGAGAAAATGAGTCCCCCGGGCTGTAATAATTGTAGCTGTCAGGGAAAAAAGTCAAGGTCTTAGATAGCACTGGACTGCTCTGACTTCTGACCACGGAGAAATATATATGAAAACTATTGCCTGGGGCACTCCAGGAAGAAACCAAGAGGATTTAACTCCTGCTGGTTTGTGCTTATGAATCTGAAAACTCATTCTGTACCTCGGCGAGTTTTATCTTTATTATTGTTATTTTAATTTGTTGTTTGGAAGGAACTAGAGATCTTTCTTTCCATAATGTCCAGTCTGGGATATAATGAACAGCACGTACGAGCTAGGCTTTTGCATAAAAGAGGGGATAATCCATAGATAATTATAAGGGGTCTGATTCTGGTCTCACTTACAATACACTTGTTATGTATATGGTTGCATTCAATAGAGTTACTCCAGATTTATACCACTGTAGACTTCCACTGACTTAACCTGAGTTACTCCTGATGTGAAGCCCACAGTTGGGGAGAGGTACATGGTTAGAGCATGCAACAAGGAGAGAACCCCCAAACATGACTGATTTATTTCTAATTATATACATAAAGTAATTAAAACCAAGGAAATCTGCTAAAACAACATGCCAGGCTTTTCCTGAAACCCCAAATGGCTTCCTTTTATTTTAGAAAGCATGGAAGGCCAGGGAAAAGTTTGAGTCCATGGGCTACAATTCCAGTTGCACCCAGAACCCAGGGATTTGGAGAAGGAGTCCAATGGGGGCAGGGAGGTGGCAGAGCTGGGGCGGGGACTTAGGGGAAGGTGTTGGAAAGGGGACAGAGGAGGGACAGGGCAGAGGTGGAGTTGGGGTGGGGCTAGGCACAGTTGGCACCGATGCCAGTACAGTGTGCTTGGCTAAAACCTCTCTTCCAGCAAGGCGCCCAGTCTTAACCTGAAGACATCCAGAAATCGAGACTCCACCACCTCTCCTGGTCGTCTGTTCCAAGGCTTAATCACCCTCACTGTTAAAAAATGTGTGCTCTATTTCTCATTTGAATTTGTGTGAATTAAACTTCCAGCCATTGGTCTTTGCTCTGCCTCTCTCTCGTACATCAAAGAGCCTTTTAATGCACAGTATTTTCTCCCTGTGAAGGTATTTATACACTGCAATCAATTCGCCTCTTGATCTTTTTTTATACACTTAGGGAGCATACACGGTTCCAATGTGCCAGTTATGCCCCTTGAAAACTGAGAGCTGCAGTCACCGCCAAAATGACTAGCACGTGACCTAGAAGAAGCTAGACAAAGTTTCCTGCAGAGGCAGCAGGCAAGAGAGATGTGGGGTCAGGGAAGCCCTGGTGTCCTCTCTTCAGCTGCAGAGAAAGTTCTCTGCTCCCAAGCACTGTGCATAATTTTGAGCCTTTTTGCATCTTCTGCTTATTAATAACCCTACCCAAGGAAGCGGCCAGTGGCACTGGACTCAGGTTTGGAGCAGTCCAGACAATGCCCAGGCTGACAAATCTACCCCGTGCACGCTCCCTGAAAATGGTGACTCAGTTCACAGGCTGTATTTGTAACTACCGGGATACAATGTGAGATAAAGTTATGGCCAGGGATTCCTGCCGAGGAGCAGTTTGTCTTCACACTTGGTGAGCCCCTGTACCATATATACAAGGGGTTACAGCACCCCTACCTGTGGCTTGCTAATCCTGCTTGTGCCAGGACAAGCAAAGGATTGTACACGTGATTTGCTATTTTAAGGTGAAGGTGGCACACATGGAAGATCTCAATGTCATTACAAGGCGGGGAGGGAGGGCATGAGAAGGAGGAAGGCAGAAACCTTCACAACTAATGTCAATTTTCTGCATCAAATATTTTGATAATTAAACAAAGCTGATCAAGAGAGGAAAACAGCATGTCTCCTGAGCTCAGGAAGCAGAGGCCCATTAAATAGAAGAGTCAGAAAGTGCCAGAGGCGGCAGCCTCAGATTAATGACACCCCAGTAATAGATTTTCCCAGGAACAGTCACACAGGAGACAACTACTGTGTAGCCAGAACAGCGATGAGGCTGTTAAAGGAATAGTAACATTAAATCACCTGGTAGCAGTGGGGCACGGGGGATAGATGGGGGAGCAATGACTCCTGCACCGTAGAAGGTGTAACCGTCAATCCGGTTTCAGGCAAAGTGTCTGGATCCCAATGGTCATTTGCAGTGAGGGAAAAGGGGCCGCACAGATGTTCTCCAGATATAAAGAGAGGTAAAGGATACCACTATAAGGAAACCATTATAAGAGGAAACAATAATCTCTTCTTCTGATGTAAGGAAAATGCATTTGGAATTGAGGGGGGAGTTAAATACTATCTACTGTAGTCTACTTTTCCAGGAACTGCCCCATCCCTGTTTCAATGAGATTGCTCTTTTCTTTTTTGCAAATGGTGTAAGCATCAAGGACCAGTTTCATCCTGGGTACAATTCCCTTGACTTTGATGGGGTTAAACCAGGGGATACATTTGTTTAAATGCAACTGAACTCAGGAACTGAATGGGAAAAGGCTGTTTTCTTATGATCAAGTCAGTCTTATCTCACCAGTGTTTGAACTGATCCCCCTTGAAATGTCCATCTTGGCTGAATCATTTCTATCCATTTTTATAATACAATAATAACAGAAATAAGGGCTTCTCCTGAGCCAGGCTGGCACAGATTAGAGTTCACCACGAGCGTGCTTCGCTCACAGCTGGGATGTATGGAAACCATATGAAAGGGCTGAAAATCGGAAACAACTTTTTAGACGTACTTGAATCTTGATACGATCACATCACAGGGATGGGTTAAATTTATGATCTTATCTGGGATTTTTGTTGGTAATCAGTCCCAGACCTGCTGGCTATCACTCCCTCCTAGCTTGTGATTTCCCTGTGCTAACAAGGAAAAGTTGGGACATCAAACTGTCAGGGAGTGAAGCCAAAATACGATATGATATTAGCAGATAGGATCAGGGCCGGAATGCAAAAATATAAACTGGAAAATGATGGGCCTCTGCAGCATGTGGAACTCAGCACTTGACTACTGCAACACAATGTTGCTAACACAAACAATAATGTGTGCAAAGAGTGTGCAGGGAAAGTCCAGGACTTACTGGGAGAAACCTCCAGAATAAAAGCAAACCAAATACAGTATACCATGGAACCCTCCTG
This sequence comes from Sternotherus odoratus, assembly GCA_032164245.1. NCBI lineage: Eukaryota > Metazoa > Chordata > Testudines > Kinosternidae > Sternotherus > Sternotherus odoratus. The sequence continues at coordinate 3,515,567 of JAVMKO010000018.1, forward strand.
ACATCCCAGAACTTCACTGAGGAAAAATTTGCTCCCCTGGGATAGAATTCATGCCTGTGCAGAATGATGGGTTTCAGAGTCCACGCAGCACTGAAGTCCCAAAGCAGTCCTGCTGAAGTCATCCCCTGGGAATCCAGGAATCCCATCTCCCCCAGATCTGTCGTTCTCCCCAACACAATGCAAGATTTGTGCATTTTCATCCTCATTCCCCCTCCTAGGTACAAACACACATACAGCCCCATCCCTGCCCTAGGTTCCTCACAACACCTACCTACTGAGATGTCCTTCTCTATAGGGATTGCTTTGAACCAAGACTCCCTTGTCAAATGTTAATCCGAGAACTTCCCACCTTTCAGACAGAGCGAGAGACTGGTACAAAATTAAAAACTAAAGAACTTCACGGTACGCACAGAATCACCATCTTAACTTAGAATCAAAGATGGTGGTGCTATGAATGAGCAAAGAGACTCTGCTCCATTTACTTCTTTACCTTGGGGACGGATCTGGATTGGATACTCCAATGGGGAGTTTCTAGAGGGTAAGAATTCCTGAGACTACAAACCTAGCAGGCCCATTTCTCTCTCCTGTTATTCAAAATGAACTAATACATTAATTCTCTCATGATTATTGTCCCATTTTACAGATAGGACAACAATAGCAAGTTACCTAACCTCTCTGTGCCTCAGGTCATGCAACAAAGTAGTGAGAGAGCTGGGAAGAGAATCCTGGATTCCTGATTTTCAAGTCCCAGCTCTAATCCCTAGAACACAGTTTTACTCTTAGCAGACAGGGTAATTCTCCCCCTAAACTAAGAGAACTAGAGGTTCCTTTGATCCCTTTCCCCCCATTCTTTGTTCTCTTTGGTTTTGCACCCGACACAGAGATCAGGCTTATGCCACTCCATGTGGCTTCTGGCCCCAAGGCACTGAGGACAGCAAGGGGGAGGCTCACTACGCTCCTCATTGAGCAGAAATGTAATTTTTCAAAGCCGAGGCCAACACCACGGACGTATAATCAGAAAAGCACCAACATGTCTACGAAAAAACAAGCCCTGGTTTCTTAATGTGGAGACTGGAATCCCCATGGAGATACCTCACATGCTTCCAGTGCAAGTAGCACAGTGTTCTCCTGCTGTCAATCTATGTAACACTCTGTTACAAGTCGAGATACTACACTGCATCTAATGTCCCTAGAGAAGAGGGGTATTGAGATTTCCAGGCTATTGTGCATCATGCAGAAGCTTGAGGGGGGGAAATGCCTTCTTCTCTGATTTACTAGAATGCAGAGCATTTTCCAATTAGAGTTTAGCATGAATCTCTCTCCCTTCTCACCATGCACTGCAGCAATTTACCTGCCGTCTCGTTTTTGTTCAAATGTAATCAGAGATGCGGTTTACCATAACCCTTTCTTGCTGTATGGAGAAGTTCCAACCCGGGGGGAATCGACACAACAAGGCTACATCTAAAATCTCCACTCCATGATCTGTGGCGATTTCCAAAGACAGAAGCAAATGATCCACTGCCTATAATCCTCCAACGTTTGATGAACCTGCCATTCCAAATCAGACCCTGCTGATGACAAACGGAGCCTTCATGCTAACTTGCCACTTTGGCTCGCAATGAAATGGCTACATAGTCACAGGAGATACACCATCAAAAATAACTCGCCATTGGGCTCAACTGTCCTTTGGAAGAAATCCATTGTAAAAATAATATAAACATCCTGCCCTAAAGTTGTTACAGGGAATCATTTATCAAGGTGTTTTGTTTGACTTTGCTCTCTTATGTTTTCAGATGTCATGGTAAGGAACTCTTCAATAACTCCCCGATCCTAGCCTAAGCCACTGGCAGATAATTTATTCTCTAGAAAACATCCATTATTTTAATTAGAATAATCAGTTGTGTGTAGGGTACTTGTAACTCATGTATATGAAACAAAGCTATTGTAAAATCAGACAAGATGTGGGTCTTGAACTCACACTGAAAAACCAGCAAAGGCCTTATGTCTTATTTAGAGGTGTATGAGCTAAAGACAGTATGATCAATGGGATCAGGAATAAGCCTAGAAATCAGACAAGCTATGGTCTATTCCCAGCTCTGGCATTGACTCATTGTGTGGCCTTGGGCAAGTTTCTTTGCCTCTATTTTCCCATCTGTAAAATGACACTAATGAAACTTAGGTGCATTTACAGAGAGCTTTCATATTGATGATGAAATGCACTATACAAATGCTGAATAGGCTAACACTAAACATCTGTTCTCAGCTTTTACTGTCCAAACTTGAGCTAATTAATGGGAAATTGCCTAAATCAGTATTCAGAGTATGACCTTTTATTGTTAATCTGTTTGTCTGACATAGGAACCAATGAGCTTTGAGCTTTGCCCAAAGCTCAAACCAAACCATTTTTGAGGGTCCAAAAAATCTGGTAATTTTGTTTGTTTCAAATCTTCTTGAGTCCCCTCATTTCCTTGTTTTAGCTGAGCTAGGAAGTGGATGTAACAAAGTACCGTGAATAAGGCCATTCTCGTGGCATTTCAGACCAAAGTCAAAATCAGGAAAAAAAAAACTGTTATCAGATTTCCAGACTGTTTTCCAGGCCAAGCATTCTGGAATGAGCTTTAAATAAGCCACTGAGGGACTCGGGGATTTTTTTTTATTTTTTTTTAGTTTATTTGAACCTGATCCAATTTAGTATTTCTCCCTTTGTCGGTCATGACTGAAACAGTCTCGAATTGTGAGCAAAATGTCAGACTGATTATATCATTGGACCCAGTTGGCCCAACACCACTCACAGCGAAAGACAAACGAATATGACCATCCATAGGACATGAACTCCAATGCCCAGGGAGTGGGTTCCCAAGCATGAGAACATTATTTCAGCTGTCTCCCTTTCTCGAATTTCCAGTTTCTTCTAGGTTGTTTTGTGCTTCTTTCCTTGGGGTTTCTGACATGGGTGTCCCCTCCTGGTTCCCAAAGTCTCTGGGACAGGTTGAAGGGAGGCAGGTGGAAAATAGCTATACCCTTGACACCCGTGGATGGACCTCTAAACTGCTCTACAAGCAACAGCATGGGTGCCAAACAGAAAGAGGAGTTCTCTACATAACTAGGTGTGCTATTTATGCCCATCAGGTTAGTCCTAAACAGTCAAGGCCCACGTTGCAACGTCTCTCACCTCTGTCTGGTGAATGACCAGTTGAGGTTAATTATCAGGCAGAATTTAGAAGAATTCAGGATAATCCGTATTTAACATCCAGAATGGCCCCTTCAAATGGTGTGAACGCATCAAATCCACGCTGAATTGCTAACCCCTCATCTTTGTAGCAGTTACATAGCTTATTAGACTATGTAAACGTTAAACTGTTAACGTTTCAACAGGAAATTCTTATTTTTAAATATCCTTCAAATATGCTGCAAAGGCCCTTCAGTCATTTTCCATCTAGAAGTGTCTTGTTCTTCATTCAAAACAAACCATTGATTTGCAACATAAGCATAAGAATATTATTCAGAAAGAAACCCTTCATCAGTGGCTCTCAAGTTGCTTTAAAAACACTAATTCTCAGAATGACCTCTGAACCAGGAAAGTATTAATATACCTATTTTACAACTTGGTACAAGGAAGAACAGGGAGTTTGTTATGTGCCTAAGGCCATCCCAGGGGCAGAAGTGGGAATATAAAATTCTGACTCAGCGACGCCTTGCTCTAACCACTAGACAACACTCCTTTTTATATCTCTAATTTCGCTTTTGGTAAGTGTGATGATTAAAAGAAATATGCAGTGCAATAAAAATCAACTCGGACAAAACTGGTAAATGTCCTACTCCATAAGTCACTAACAGACATTCACTCACACGTATCAAAAGGACAAAATTAAGAGCTGCACTGGGAGAGAGTTTCATTCAAGGTGCTCACAATGAAACCACAAACACCACATAACCGGACAGCATGTAGTATAATCAGGCCCCGGTAAGAAACATAGTTAGAACAGGGAAATATTTAGGGCTGGGTTCTGCTGTTGATTATAAATCCACATTTTAAATCAAGAAAAATACAACGAGTAAAGAAGAGGAGTAACTTCACTGCTGCTAAAGGAGCTGCTTTGGTTTTACAATGACTGGATCAGAATCACACCTTTCAGAGAATCCACAGCAGTCATAATATCAGTAGCATGGAATTTCTCCTAATTGGCACCAGATGTGAACCAGCTCATTACCTGGACATGGCAAATAGTACAACAAGAGAGATGTCAGAAACTGAATGTAAAATCCAAGCAGAAACATAAAGAGCAAACACATTCCTTGGGCAAATTGGAGTTGAAGTGTAAAAGGCATTAAACAATGGCTATAAAATGTTATGTTTGTATAGTACACAAATTACAATGTTATTACTTATCCTCACAGGAAAGATGTCTATTTTTTTCTTTTCTTTGTGATACAAAAATGACTCATAAAATTAGTATGTTACACTATTTGTACGGTGTCGATATCCTGCAAATGAGTACTGGTGTACGTTTGCTACGTTGAGATTTATACGCATATGCGATCTTTTGAAACTGCTTGACAGCACAATGGCTTACAAACCAGCTGTAGAAACAGTGCATTGCCCAGGAACTGGTAACATTACCAATACAGCTGTAAACATCTGGGTCAATAACCCTGGTGGTATCTAGTGAAAGATTTAGAGTGAGATTTGCAAAGGAGCCTAACGAAGAAAGACATCCATATCCCATTGAAATGCAACACTCCGGACAATCAGATTGTCTATTACCCTTCACAAAGAAGCTTCTGGGATCTTCATTATTTGCCCAGCCAGATGCTTTTAATAGAAAATGTAGTAACATTTTAAACGAGGGTCAAAGAGGATGGCTGCTCTGTCAGTGTGACTCACGCTCTCAATGTGGTCTCTGGTTTAGGAAAGGAAGTACTATTAACTGACCCAGCTTTTGCTTTATTTGCAATGAATGCAGCACCATAGCATTCCTGGCAATATAGTCATCGTGGTGCATGGTGCCAGACTGGATCAGGAGAAGACATGCTGAGATAGCCTCCAGAAGTCCACTTTGTATGGCTTCCATTGCCTTCAGTGGGCTTTGGATCACGCTCATTATTAAAAGTAGTAACTCAAGTGTCTACCTCCACCTTTCTCTGCATGTACCCATCTCACAATCGCGTCTGAGGCTAAGTTTTCCATGAATACAGAGACCCCTAAAACTGCCCAAGTAGGAGATATACAACATATGCCCACTGGGCAATGTTTGTCAGATGATCCAGGGCCTGGAGACTTCTTTCAGTGCATTTCCTAGCTGCCATCTCTTTTTTCAAATACCATTTCTCTCTCTCTCTCTCTCTCACACACACACACACACACAGAAACTGACGTTCTTTCTGGAATATCTAAGGGGCCACCATATCCAGAATCCAATCACATTAATGCACTGGGAACAGGGGCACATACATCAACCTGAAAGAAAAAAATATTTCCTTCAGACCTTTCAAACAAAATGGAGGGGCAGGGGCAAAGAAAGATACAATGTGTGCTTTTGTTTTCTGTGAATACGTAACCCCAGCCTACCTACAGTACAATAAGATATACTTAAACATAGACAAGGTCAAAAGCTGACCTTTTAAAACTGGTCAGCCATGTTGACTCGCAATGAGCATTAGTACCACATCATTATGTTCTGATAAAACTCAGTTACTCCTCAGCAAAAACCCATAAATCACAACGCTTCACCCAATCAGGGTTCTGTCACTGTAACTAAACAGTGACTCAAGAAACACCTTATTTCTATTGGCTGTGACAGGAGGATATAAATCTGCCCATGGCCAATCCACTGCAGGCAACAGGGCATGTCAAGAATGGTGACAACCAATCAAGGATTCGACACAGAAGAGATCAGAAATCCCCCACCAACTTGATAAGAGGGAAACTCGCAACACTTGTTGTAGTTGTTGAAGTGTCTCTAATTTTAAATGGTGAAATGTTATTTCAGTTATCACTTCCAAGAAAGGTCAATTTGTGCTTTGAAATGTTGCATGTCACACAGTGAGCTGGTGCTGGGGAACAGATTTTCTACTTGCCAGCCTAGCAGGTAGCTTCAGGTTTGTTTTTATACTGAAGTCCAACTGATTTATTTGGCATTCAGGTAGGCAATAGCTTAAAACGAGCATCTTCCCTTTGCTGGGCAAGCTCTGCATATGGTCTATCTGTTGCATTACATGTAAATAGCTTGAGCCCCAGCTGCATATAGGATGCCCTCTCTCCTTGAGTGGCACTAGCCCTGTGGGGACCCACTAATGCAGGAAAACTTGGCAATCACTTGTCTGATTCTGCTGACGTGAACCAGGGACTACTCCAATGGTGTTAAATCAATGTACATGCGAGCAGAGTCTGAACCTGTGCTTTCTCAGCTGCTTTGTTAATTCTGACAACAATTAATGCTCTCTAACAAACGTATCTGCAATTGTGCAGCTGGGGAAACTGAGGCCTGGGGAGGAGACATGATTTTTCCCAAGACCACACACTGAATCAGCAGCAAAGCTGGGATTAGTGCTCAGGAGATCCTGACTCACCCCCAGACTCCCAGTTTACTCCGCTGGGCCACAAGGCCTTTGGCCGCACTCCCATCTAAAAGCCTGCCCTTGTGAGATCTCAAAACCAAAAGTGATTCAGCAAAGCCATTTGGCACCATCTCTCTGAAATGGTTCAGACCCACGCATTCTAATGCCCACTGATGAAGGAAAACAATTATTCCAGCCACACTAGAAGCTGTGTGTGTATGAGAGAGAGAGAGAGAGAGAGAGAGAGAGAGAGAGAGAGAGAGAGAGAGAGAGAGAGAATTTGGCCCCAAGACCTATGTTGGGATTTAAAACTCGACCATAATGATTTACCACAAGCCGTGAACATTTCAAACAAAGATAATGCGAGTAATGAATTATTTGCAAATCCAAATGAACAATTGGACATACCCACTTCTAGTGGATTTAATCTTTGCCCAAGTGTTAGCTTGTAAGCATGAAATATCACTTTTCTGAGGCATTCTCTTGCATTTATGCAGTATATAGTTACATTAGCAGCTTAGGACACATCGACTCAAGTCAAGTGCGGTGCTATATAATACAACCAAAGAAACACGAGCTTTTAAATGCAACATGATGGCAAAAAGCCATTTCAAATCTGATCTTGGTTTCATTTCAGATGCCTACTGCCATAATTCACACAAAACCAAATCCTCTGGCCTTACTCACATGAGCAATTGTATTAAAGTCAATGGGAGTCTACCCACATCAGATCAGGAACTGAGAACTGGGCATATATGAGTGAAGGCATCCGTGATTTAGTTGTAGCAGCATCCCTTAAACTGGTATCTGTAATGCCCCAGATCAGCAGGGATTCCTCTTTGAGCTCAAGCACAGTGGCCCAAATTCCTCACTAGCATAAGAAGGTTCATCTCTACTGAATTCAGTGAAGTCATGCCCATTTATACCAGCAAGGAATTTGCTCTGGAGGCTGTCTTATGCACACAGAGTAGATGCAACTGTCAATATATTTGCTCTTCCAAGAAGTGAAGCACAGGAAGGGAGTTGTTCTCCTCTGATCTCTTACCCCTCAAAGAGCTCACAAGAGAGGATTTTATCCCAATCTGGATAACAAGCTGCACATGATAATACATTTCAGAGACTTCCTATGGGCCATGCCTCCTGCTTAAATGGAAATGGTCAAAGCAAACACGGATACAAGAATAGGATGTGAGCAGTGTTTCTTTATCCTGTAGCTCTGGTTAAATTCTGGGTTTGTTTTTCCCCTTGTGAGGTGATTTCAAGATTCTGCTTATTCAGCTACCCCAACCCAACCCCTCTCTCTCCTCCAGGAATGAAACATACCATTAGTATCAGACAGTAGACAGAAACGTGTCAATTTCAATTTGATTCTGATCCTGGGATATTTTCTAACTCTCTCCATATCCTTGATAGATAATGGTTTAATAAGCGATCTGTTTTTTATTTAAAGGGTCGGTAGTAAAACCCAGATCACATTTCTCACTTGGTGGGTTAAAAAACCGCTTACGCTCATTTCTGCAATGTAAAACGACACTATATCAAATCAAACATTTCCAGATGTGGCCAGCCTGTGTATGTATGTGCAGGAACAACAAGCAGCTATATGCCAGAAGAGGTTTCCCTGCTTTCTTTGGTAGGGTTGGAACCCCACCTACTGGCAAAGACTGTAATAGTAATGTCAAGATAAAACATACGTTGCAATCATCCATCTGTTCCAAGGCCAAAAACTATGTCTAAAGTTGGGCTCCTAAATAAGTGGCTTGATTTTCATCAGTGCTGAACACCCAGGACCTCCCATCAAAGTCATTGGGAGCTGCTCAGTGCACTGAGAACTTTTAGAACAAGGTCACTTTTGGGGGTGCCTAAATATGAACTAAGCTCATGTCTACACTACAATGCCATAGCTATGCCAGTACAACCTCCTGGTGTAGGAACAGCCCTCAGCAATGGAAGAGGTTTCTCTATTGCTGCAAGAACGCCACCTCCCCAAGCAATGGTACTTAGGTCGAAGGAAGCACCTTTCCAATGACCTAGCTGAGTCTACTCAGGGATTTGGTCAGCATTGCTACGACACTCAAAGGGGTGGATGTTTCACATCCCAAGCACCAGAGGTATTTCCACCTAAATTTTAGTGTAGACCAGGCCTGAGATTTTCAAAAGGAGTGTAAGTGACTTAGGAGCCCAAGACTTTTGACTTTCAATGTGCTCACTGGTGCACCTAAGTCACTCAAGCATTTCTGAAAACTCCACCCTTTATTAGTGTAACTTTAGACTTCTAATTTTGAAAAATGTGGCCTAATACCCCCAGGTGTAATTCTGAACTGAGCGATGGTTCCAAAAGCCTCCAGTATTGGATCCTGGAAATGTATATTGCTCAGCTAACCTGCGAATCTCCATTTCATGCCACTTCAAGTAAATGAAAAATGAAGAATGACAAATTAAACAGGCAGTCAGGATAGAAAGAAATACCATAAGCTCTGATAAATATTCACAGCCAAACTAGATAACAATGAAATGAGAGGTTTTTGTTTTTCATTTAGAATTCACTAAGCACTCTGGTTTGGGAAAATGTGTATAATTTTGAAGTTTTCTGTGAAAAAAATAAATGGTCCCATTTTAAGGAAAACCTTGGCATTTCCAAAATCTGGAATCCTGACGTAAAAGGATCATGTTAAAAATATGAATATTTGCATGTTTCAAAGCCAAACCAACCATTTCAGGGAAAAGAAATTTACAGAAAGTGAAATCACATGTCCATGAAACAACCAAGAATGAAACGGCAAATGTTGAAAAATAACCCAAACCCACAGAACAACATTCATTCTGTTTATACACTACCACTAGAGCGCACTACTCCATGCACAAAGAAACCACAGTTTATGTTTTTCCATCATTTTAATAATATGAATAACTCAGTGGTTTGGGTACATTAGATTCCTTAAGAACACAGCAATATCCCATGGCTTGTTCTATGTTCTTGAAGAAGGTGCTTTCAGGAGGACCACTTCATGCTTGTACGCGAGTGAGAAAAAAAAGGAAAGGACACTGCACAGATAACTTTCAATTCCCCAGGCAGACACTTTTCCATGGGGGGACTGAAAACATCATTGAAATAACTGTGACCTTATGTGGCTTGTTCTGTAAGAATTCTAGGGGCCCTAAATCCATACATACAAATTAGACACCAACCCAGGTTATAAGACAGTCAAATAGGGCTTTGCAAATCTTCCATAGCAAACAGAAAACCAAACCTTTATGAGCAATGGAGCCAGCCTACATCCCTCTGTAGATCTTTTCTTAACAGACCACAGATTTCCCCTGCAACTCTAGATGTCTTTGGGGGGGAACAGTGGCCATCCACTCCTTTCCCCTCCTGAAGTCTTCAGAGAGTAGACAATTGGCGTATTCCATCCTCCAGATTCTTTGCCACCCTTCTCCACTTCCTTCTTCTTCAAGAGGTAACCTGCTAGCCTGCTCCCTCTTCCTCTCTCTTTGTGGCCCATACGCTCATATCTATGGTCTCCTCTTGTACTCTGCAGCAGGAGATGCTGCTCTGCTCCAGCTGCTGTTTATCAAGGTCTTTGATAACCCAAACCCTTCGGAGCAAAGCCCAGAGCCAATTTTTCACAGTCAAATGATAAACACCCGAGGAAAGAGACGGCCAACAGAGCCACCGCTGAGGGGTGTGGCTATGAATAAAGCTAGCGGTGCTCATTCATAGCCAGACACTGGTTTCATTTACCCCGAGGGTTCATTAAATAGATTGTTACTGTTCCTTGTTGCTTTGTGGACCTGCATGACGTTGATAGGACTGTGCGTTGGAAAGACTCACAGGGGCCAATCCTCTGTCCTTCTCTGCTCCCCAGAAATACCAAGGGATACCCCTAGTGTGGGGGAACCAACAGGATCTATATTGCATGCATACATGTCTCCTATACCTCCCTCTTTTTAATCCCCGGTGCAGGGGGGGTGTTGGTTGCAAGTGCCAGGGAAGGGCAGAGGACCCTGGAAGTATAACTAGCTCCCAGACGGCCTTTCCCCTTTCCCAGCTTCCCTCCCCTCCATTGCGAAGCAGAGAATCTGGGCCAAATTCTCCCTCTCCGCTGACACGGCGTCAGCCCAATGATCCAAGATGTCAGGCCTGCACCACAGAGTCCTTCGGAGAGAATCCAGACACGGCCTGACAGAAAGAGGAGATTGGGTTATTTGTCCATATTTGTCTTATGCATCCAGCACAACCAAGTACGAGGGGAGAAAAAAAATCTCTAGCAAGAGCCAAGGCACTGAAAAAAGAAATTTCCAGGATGTGAGTCAGAAAGTCCTGGAAGAGTTTCCCTCGAAGGACTAATGATAACGGAAGGGAAAGTTTAGCATTGAGCTAGCTGCTTAGATAAGGCCTAGGTAGACACATATGCTTCCTGTCTATCAGAAAGGAAATGGGACACACGCATATGAAAACACATTTGCTTCAGGGAGCCCTTTCACGAGGGGAACGAGTCACTTACAGAAAGCCACATGTCTAGCACCCTGGGCACTTCCAGGAACGTCTATGCAGAGAACTAGTCAGACCTGGCCGGGGGGAAGACAACAGGCAAGACCTAGCCGTGCAATACCAGGCACCACTTTTCAGAGAGCCCCGGGGCTGCCCTGAGCTCACGTGCCGATTTATGGAGGGATTTTTAAAAAGATTAAAACCAACCCCAGTGTGCTTCAGGACCGCATTTGTTTGTGCCAGTGTTTTCCTTGGTCAAGAAATAGAAACGATCTCAGTTCACTATGAATAAACACCTTCAGCTACAGGGAAAGGGTGACCAGAGGTGTAAAGTCAGAACTCCCCAGGCTGCATCCAGCCACACCTGGGGTCTGGTCCCTCCTACGGATAGCCTGTTAAGGGCCACTTGACCATTTAATTCAAGCTCTTCCACTTTAGGAAGCTTCAACATCTTTTTGTAGCTTAGAAACTTTCAGCGCTCTCAAAGTCTGTGTGTTAGCTAAACAGCGTAGAGAGAAAGCAAGTGTTTTAATTAACCCTCATACTGCCAGTTCTCTCCTGCCTTCAGCTAGTCTGCAGGCATTTCCAGTGACATGAACAAAATGTGAGGACAAGGATTCAAACTCCTTTTAAATAGTGTATTTAAATAAAGATTGTTTCTTGGATCAGATACTAGAACATCCCTCTGGCACCTACAGCAACTATTTATACACAAAAGTAATATTAGGGAAGTATTTCAGCTGTCTTTGAATGCAATTTAGCAGCTGGAAATAAGGAGGAATCCAAGCACCATGTGCTCAGTTACTCTGTGGAATACAGCTAGGAATCTGCAGACCACCTGTCTGTGAACATCTGTACACCTGGCACCTTCCACATTCCAGCAGTTGCCTTCTAATCTAGGAATTCCTGGAATGCTGAGAAGCAGGTCTAGTGGTTAAACCTGCCATTTCTGAACCTTTTGCTGGAAGGGACCCCAGTGTCCGAGAGAATGGAACTCCTGGAGTACGAAAGTGCAGGTGCTATGGAGGTTTCTGCAGTGATGATGTGAGATACACAATGGGTGTCAGATGACCGGAAGTGGCTAAGCAGTATGGTGCACCGGTTTGACAATTGGTGGGTGTGCAAAAGCAGAGTGACTTGCACGCCAGCAGGGTTTGCAGCAGAAACACTGAAGACCGGGAGGATGTAAGAGAAAGCCGTCCCCACACACCACAGGCCAGCGCCTCCATCACACACTGGGGTACAAATGCAGCCAGGCCAGAAGCAGGAACAAACCCTTGTGCTTTGCTCCCTCTGAGAGCAGGGCTGAGTTTGGTTCCAAATAAAGGTCTTTTTTCCTGACCGTTGTACTAATATTAAACCAGTCCCTGGTCCTGGTCCCAGGCCTGTCAGTCATAATGAGACTGATGTCCTAATGCCTTCCACACCTCTACGTGGAGCAAGAAACGTCTCACCAGGCAGGCTTGAAAACTGTTCTGCAGAGAGACAAGGCAGCATATTCCTTTTCAGGCAATATCCGAGGCTGAGTAGGATTGGAATACATGTTGATCCAGTTTTAGTCTGCCTGTTATCAGGCCTGAGCCTGCAAACCCCGTCTCCTTTGGAGAGGCAACGCTGAATACAAGGGGACTGCTTGTCTGAGTGAGGAGGACTTGTGCAAGTAAGGGTTGCAGGGTTAAGCCCCATATCAGTCCTCTTCCTGGGGCCTAGAGAAGACGATTCTGCAGGGAAAGCGGATTTCCACAGCACACCTTCCTGTCGGACACCGCATGGTGATGTTTAATGAATGTGTTTCAGAAAACAAGTCCAAAAAAAATAATGGCTGGACCGGCAATCTGCTCCATGGGGTGATGTCTACAGCATCTCTCCCTCTAATCCCTGGAGGTAGATAATACAAACAGCGGAATACAAGGTGAAATTCACCCCTGTTCCGAAGTCCAAGCCCAAAGCCCAAGTGCCACTCTCATCCTACTTAAGCTTTGGGATTCGAGAGATGCACAGGCTTGGGGCTGGCCCTCTGAGTTTCACTCCTAGCACACAGTCAGGCAGGGCTTCATTTTTCAGCAGAGCTGGGCACACTGTAGATCCCATTGTTGGATACTGGGCCCCTCTGATCAGGGCAAGTCATCTTGCTATCACTCAGACGAGTCCTACAAGTCAGAGAAGACAGACTTGGCCTTAAACTGTCCAGGGACCAAATTCCAGACCCAGTCACACCAGTGTGTTACTCTGTTGAAGCCCTGGAGTGACAGTGATTTATACATATTTAACTGAGAGTGGAAACTGGCCGCAAGTGCAAGCTGGGGGAACAGCCCAAGAGCCAATTAAGCTTCATCGTCCTACATCTCCTTCTAAAGAAAGGTTCAGTCTTTGTGCTAGGCATTGCTGAAAAAAAATATCAAATCAAATCAGAGGTTTGGCAGGACTTGGGCATTCTTGCTACTAAATAGTCCTTTTGCTTGATGCAAAATTTCAATATATTAAAGAGAGGGGATAGCTTCTTTGACCGGGGTCCAAAGGTTTGGGACGGTTAAATGTGAATTTTTGCCCATATTTACATGTGGAATGGAGCACAGCCATCCAACCACAAAATGTTCCCAAAGCAAACATCCAAAGCCTTGTCTTTGGCAAGGCCCGTTGACAGATTCGCCTGAAACCAGTCATTCACAGAAAGCCAAAACAACAGAATACCATTGGTGAAAAGCACACAGGGTTGTTTTCTTACCTCCTGGGAAGAGGCCATTGAAAGTGATAGGAGGCAGCAACTGGCAAAACAAAATTTGGGCTCATTTTGTTATTTGGCGAGAGGGGGGAAAAAGATCAGTGTTATTTCAGATGTGTGGAAGAGCATACTAATAACATACTAATAATGCAAACACACGTTGACCAATAGCGCTTAACGCCTGCCACTGACCCAAACTGGGGTACCTCTACTCTGTAAAGTCAGGAGCAACTGAGCAAAGCAAAAACAAGTAGTGACAAAGTATGAGCGGCAAAGAGTGTGAATGGGATAAAGCAGCCCTATTAATTAGTGATGTGGGAATCTGAAACCAAGGGGTGGCTTGCTGTGGTTCAGAGAATTTCAGTCTTTGTCCTAAATGTATGGGGTGGCCAGCACACAATGGGAAGAAGACAGCAAGACATTTATATAACTTCTCTATATGGTTTTTGAACATCTAGAATATAATAGGACATTATATCCCTGCTATAAATGTATAAGAGGGTTCGAAACACCTCTAGAAGGGATTGCACTCCTTTAAAGGTGTTTAGGGTGATTTCTATTGAATCCTATTAAATTCTGCAGAACTTTTCCATAAGGAACTGTCACTGTGGGTCTTTGTTTCACTTCTTTTCACAAACTGAATCCCCCCTACTCCTCAATCTCTCACACATACGCACCATGGCAATCTTGCATGACTCCCCTGTCTCAATATTCCCCTTATAAAATGTGATCTGCATTCATCAGATTTCCATGTCAGGTTAGCAGCCAGATTCCCTGAAGATGACACAGCGGAGTGTGCAAGATACTTTTCTTTGTGCCACCAAAGCCCCTTGTGCTGCCAGGGGGCACTCCTCCCCCCCCCCCCCCAAGGATAGAGAGGAGCGTTGTGACCATTGTCTGTGCTCAGGTCCAAAAAGGAAGTAGCAACTTTGTTGTCACTGGAAACTCCACTGGTGAAACCCACTTTGGCTCCAGGGGGAATGTATCGAATCAGTACTCTCTCTGGCCACACCTTTCCCAGTCAGCCCTGCTCAGATATGGTGGTACACTGTTCATGGCAATGATGTGTTTGCTTGCAATATATTATTCAGCCACTAGATGTCTCTGAGTTCCACGGAAGGGGTTAACATAGGAGAGAAAGCTGGAACTCAAGCTATGCAGAAGCCGGTTTGCTCAGGCCTATGGGTTGCAGCTACTTTCTTTAAGAAGTGCCTCCAAATTTAAAACGGACTGTGATTCCGCTCTACGACGGTCCTCCCAATCTCTCTGGGGAAAGGGGGATGTGGCCAGTTTATGCCACCACCAGCCTCCCTACTGGCAGACTGTATATTCCTGGGCCTTCTGGTTGGCTGCACAATGGGATAACAGGAATGACTCCAGGTCTGGGAATGCTGTACTTCAAATGCAAGGAGGCAGGTATGGAGAGATCTCTAGCCCTGTTTCTTCTGAGGCTCTGAAAAGTCCTCGGTTTCTGACTATCCAAGCAATGAAAACATTTCACCAAGATATTTTCTTTCCTCTCCCTGTTAACACCTCCCCACTGGTGGAGTGAACCCCAGACATGCCAGACTCTTGTTATTGTTCCCATTGTGCACTGACACCTAGTCCTACGAGCTCTGTTGATCACTTGCAGGTGCCCCAGACGGCAGAACTGGCCAACAATCCCCTCACGAATTTTCTCTGCTTGGGAATATTGAAATCAGATGGCCAATACTTTCCTAAATTAGTTCAGACTCGAGGGATCACTCACTCACCGTAGGAACAGAGTTGCAAGGGGCTTTCTGTAGGCCGTGCCATTTACAGCAAACACACACAACTTCGTTAAAATAACATTAACATTCCAACATAAACCCACAAGAGCAAGGAAACGTCAAAGTCAAGGCAGCCACAAGTCTCTTAGCTCCAGAACAGCCTAAACCAAGTTGTCCTGCAACTGCATCACACCTTACACAAGATAGCCCATGGGACTGCTTAGGACCTGAAGACAGAGGACCATGTGTGCTTCCTTTGATGAGAAGGATGGGGAAAGGAATTTGAGGTGCTTCCATTAGGTTAATTCTGAATGCACTTGTCTTTATGCATATATAGCAGAGCTGTAATGCCATCATAATACAGGTAGGTTGTTCATCACTTTCCCCTGTATTTTTCCTTTTCATAATTTATATGGAGAGTAGATACCCACACCAGGAGAAATGGTGAAAGTGTGGAACAGTGGATGTAAAAGGAACAATAATACTAAGTAGATTTTATTTGCTTAGTTCTCTGACATGTTAAGCCTTTGAACAATGCTGAAAGCCCCTGGTCTGTCCATGTAGAACATAGCTACTGTCCTTCTGAATATACCTGGCAGGTCCAGGTACATAGGACATACCTGTAGAGCTGAGCAGATAACTAAATTTTCCCCTCCAAGAAATTCTAATGAGAAATCTTTATTTCAATTTTTTCCAGTGGAAAAATTTCAATTTTCCCCCAGGATGTTTGGAAGTGATGCGAAATGGCAGTTTTCATTTCATTTCAAAACAAAATGACATTTTAAGGTGAAACAAAACAAAAATGGCCATTTCATTTCTAAATGTCGATTCACCATGAAAATGTTCATTTCGACATTTCCCAGGGGCAAATCCGAAATGTTTGCTGGAATTGGAAATTTCAGTTTCAAACCAACCAAATTTTTGGAGGAAAAAGTTTAACCTGAAATATTTGGACCAGCTCTCCATGCCATGCCTATCCAGGTACAAGTCGGATGCTGGACTTCTGCATATAGATCGGTGTAGGTCAAGTAACTGGGTTATTCAGATAGAGCAAACTTATTGTGCAACCAAGTTTAAAACTGACACCTCTTCCTAATCCAGTGATTGCAACAATGTGTTCGCAAAGGACTGCCACACGCACTGCAGCAAAAGCCATGCAAGCACCTCAGGAGGAAAACACTGAGTTATCATCAAGGTATAGAATAAAAAGCGGGGGGAGGGGAGGAGTTTGTTGCCCACTTCATTCCCAAAAGTTCCATGGTTTCATGATGGCATTTGGCAGATGTCCGACAACTGGAGCTCAGCAAATATCTCAAAACATTTCCTGGTAATGTTCCCTCAGATAAAGACTGGGATGAATTTGAGTCACGTGTGATCATCCTCCTTTCTGGTCATTTTCCATGAATATTCTACTGCATGTGTTTGCAGCCTGGGGATTATGAGTATTTAGATAGAGACCTGACTACTCTCTCCCTTAGATTATATAGATAGAAGCAGAAAAGGCAAAGTTTTTCCTCCTTTGTAGCACAGGGTCAGAGTTGGGGAAAGGATGGAAACCACTGTTTTAGTGCACAGATTGGTGGGAAGGATGTTTGTGGGAATAGCAAATTCAGAATGACTGTTAGAGAATATTTGTGGGAAACAACTATAAAAATTCTGGCTGGGATTCTCAAAGCCAATGAAATCTACGGGACTGCTCGTGAGTTAAGCAACTACTCAGTGTGACGTAGGGGCAAGGAAGGGAACTAGATGGTTGATTACATAATGAGACAGACTGACTTCAATCCAGATTGAAATTCACATCTCTGTAGGACTGCAGAGTGAACATCAAACGGTTCAGAAGTTTGGTTCAGCAGCTCAAGCAAGAACCCCCCAAAAATTTAATCCTGACCCCACTGAAGTCAATGGCAGCACTTCTATTGACTCCATTAGGGCCAGGGTTTCACTCTAGATGCTTGTACAAAGTTTATCCAAACCTTACAGACCTCCAGTGTCTGCAAAATACAGCTGGAAACTTCAGCAGGGCAACCCAGCTCTCGGAAGTTCATCAGTTCCAAGCCCAGCAATCACCCAAAAATGGAGAAGGGAGTGAAAATCTTTATTGGTCTCACTTGATTTATTGAGCTGAACAGGGGCTGTCCTAAACTCTGGTTTGTGAACCATTGGACTGAATGTTTATATGGATCAGCTAAAAGTCAGACTGTGGCTTGTTTTCGACTTCCTGTTCACTTTATTTCACTTTCAGCGTTTGTTTTCAAGCCACGATGGAAGTTCAGACGTAGTTAAAAATAAAATCAAAGCCTATTAGAAAGGTTTCAAACATAACATATTATCCAAAATAGTTAGGGCTTTTATAGCCATTTTAATGCATTGTTTGAAAAATATTTTAACAGGTGGTTTGGAAATGTTACCTCACAGGGATTTGAATTTATAACATTATTGGTATTTCAAGAGATAACAGAGGGACTTCCGTGCTATGCTTTATTTGCCTACTGTGATGCAGGAGGACTTGAGTTGTTATAGAAACCCATAGATCTGCTGGAGAACCAGTCCAGAAATAAAGTGCGTCCGTGGACCATGCCACGGTGTTCAGCCAGACCAGTGGAATTGGCTCACTTTCTCACGGAAAAGGAAACATACCCCTCAGCACTGGAGTGGACCTAGCAGGAGTCCCTTGCCAGGGAATTTTCCCTTTCTTTAAAGATGTGGCCACCCTACTTTTTTTTGTTTTTAAAACATAGAGAGGGAGTTCATAGAGTGACGACCAGGTGCTCAGATATTATGATGACGGTGTTATAAGAACAATATAGACTAGACTAGAATTTCTTACATTCATATTGAATTGATGAATAAACTGGCTTGGCTACCATACAAATGACTCCACCTGAGCTAGAACCTTCAACTCTAAATAGGACATTTTATTGCTTGTGACATCAAAATAGGGTTGCCTTGCTAATGCTGTCGGGTGTCACACACAAGGGATAAGAAAAAAAAAAGGGCTAAGCTGCATTTCCTGAGAAACTGTGTAAGGAGGAGAACAGTTGGACTCTGAATGGGAAGTGAGAGAAGCCCCATTGTTTAAGACACTAAAAGCTAAACTGAACAAGTCTCTAGACTTTCAGTGTAGGGAAGAATATTACCCCAGTCAGGGGATGGGTGAATGACCAATCAAGTCTTTTGCCTGAGCAATTTGGATAATTGTAATTATGACTCAGAGTGACGAACGTATGAGGAGCTGATGAGATTTTCATGCACATTGATTTACATAAGGCAAATACTAACAAACAATAATAATAAACTAGGAAGTGAGACACCGAGAAACTTTTTATAAACAAAAGGCATTCTTAGTGTTTCCCATGTGCACAAAATATTCAAGGGATGCCTCTAAAAGGCGTATATAAAATTGCAAAATGTGCACATATGCTCAAGGGAAACCCATCCTCTCTTTGCATTTTCATCTGTCGGGTTTGCCCTCTCAAGCAGCTGCAAACACATTTTGGAGGCTTGGTCCAGGAAGGGTTTTTGAACACCAGGCCCTAAATGTCATTCACAGAAACATGAAGGGTGATTTCTAGAGGCCTGCGGAAGCAGAATCATCATCATAACAAATCAGCTGAATTCTAGGAGTCAAGTTTTGCTAACAGCGCCTTTAAAACAAATCCATATACCTTCCAGTATGAGTTTCACTGAACAATTTAATGAGATACTTTCAGCGTCTGCTCCTGCTTGATATTGCTTGGGAAGGCCACCCCAGAAGTGGATGGTTCAAGGTAGTTGAAGTGGGATTAGCCTTCATGAAAGACTTAGCGATCCTTTTTCTCAGTGAAAGTTTACAATAATATTTTAAAGACTTTCAACCAACGCCCAGACTTAAGCTTTGAAAACAGATAATGCATTTTTAATGGGATTGCACATCTGACAAGGAATTGGACTAATTCCTCCAATAGCAGACAGCTTCCTCCCCATAAGTCATCTCAAAAATCAAAACACATCCCCCTCATCACCTATGAGATGCCCCCCAGTGAGTGCCTGGAAAAGATCAGATCAATTCAACAGCAAGAGACTAGCGCAGAAGATTCCTGACCTCCCCTTGATCTGTCCTACTGAAATAGAGACTTGGATCAAGAGCCGAAGACAGGGGGCAGGAGCCAGTTGACATGCTGATTAAGAAATAGATTGGAGCTTCCCTGAGTTCCATTGCTTCACAAATAAATTTGGGGACCCGTATTTCAACTACTGGGTGTTCAATAGAGTGGTCCAATTCTTCAAAGTTGGTTGCCTCAAATTAGACAATTTGCTCTCAGTTAATTAATAAGGGTGAAGTGACGGGGGGGAGGGAAGGAAGACCTTGGATTCAATGCAATAGAGAAGATGAAGGCAGGATTATTAATTATTATTAGCTTTAATGAAGGTTACCCACCAGCAATTACTTGTTTTAATTTGCATTCACTTCCTCCCCAACCCATCCACAGAAAGAATTAGGCCAACTAGTCCATATTTGCATACCTGTGCCTTTAAAGCGTTCGCCGCTATAACTCGATGCTGATGATCCACAGCACAAAACCTGGCGAGGTCTGTCAAGGCACCATTAGCATTTGTTCTGGGTTTTTTTTTAAACCCTGCGGTATTAGGGTGCACTAATCTTTAAAAAGGTTAATTTATTCATAGAGATTTTGACAGAGATGTATGGCTACGCTGGAGTCCCAGGCACCTCTTCCCGAGGGGAAGTGCTAGTGCAGAGACTGCTTTCCTGAGACGAGAGAGAGAGAAACTTTAGAAACAGGCCCAGACTGAATTAACCTGAGGGCTCTTCCACTTTCAGAGCATTTTCGCTTCCTTAGATAACGGGTGTTTGGAGTGGGGTCTGAACCAACTGAGCTGCTGCTGCCTGCTGATAGATGGAGAGGATTCCTTACCAATAACAGGCCTGCTTTCCTGGAAACCAGGTCCCAAATCAATCCTGGGCAGCAAAAGCATCACAATCCTTTGCAAAATAACAAACAATCCAGCTCTCCCTGACTTACACCCAGACCCATTGCCCCAAGAATTTGTCCCAGGGACGTTCAAGATATTGTAGGCGGATATCACTGAATGGAGAGATAGAGGAGATGGACAATACAGAGAGAGAGAGAGAGATTCTAATGAAAGGTTATAAAAGGTTCTATTGGTCCAGGTACTGCATCTGTCCAGCTAAGCCATGCTGCTGACTTGGTTTTCCTGGACAACATTTTGCACAGCTGAAGTCAACATATTTTCTCTCAAATGAAATTTTGGTGACACTAAAGGACATCTGTCTATTCTCCTACACAACCCTCTATATGTATCCTTCTACTCATCAGCATAGTATCTGGAATCACCAAAGCAGCTACAGCCCTTTTTTCAGGCTGGCTTCAAGTAAGATCTCTGCCCCCAGGGGCTCCAGTCTAATATAAATGGTTCCTCTAAAAAGGTTGATTAGAAAGGGAGGGAGCGGAGGATAGTTTTCAGCTGTCTGATCATGCCCCACTGAAGTCAATGAATATTTTGCTATTCACTCCAGTGGGAGCAGGTTTGGCCTGATAAGCCTCTATGAAGATCACTCACTTTTTAGAATTGCTTTTGCCTGTTTAAACTCAAGCATGTGGGATGCTGAAAATGCAGAAAGCAGCCAACCTTGTGTCTCTACAGTGAGCTTAGGGCCCCTGGAGTGTCAGGGCATTGTAAAATGCCAGCTCAATCACTGATTTGGTGACCTAATTTTAATTTGTTTGAGGTCTATGCAATTAAACACACAATTTCCAATGGGTAGCTATCTGTGGAAGGAGAAAGGTCTCAGCTAAGGCATGAATGTCCTCTGATTGCCAGCAGCAATTGCTCAATGTCAGGAACACCTGCCCTGTTGCTTACATGCTCTTTTCTAATGAAGAGTCTTAATCATGCTGATTGTTTGATGGATTCTCCCAGTGGACAAGCAGTTCAGAAAGTCTCTAACAGACAGAGTGGAATCCACTCCAAATGGCTTTCCAGGTGAATCATCAGTCAAGGACAGGGCCTGTTATATATTATGCTGAGCAACACAGAAGTGATCACTTTCTCCCTATGCAGAATGACTCTCTCGCCTGAGTCACATATGCACGGCATTTGTTCAGATCAGCTGCTCCATGGCATGGACCACAGCCTAACAGATTACCTGGTGGATCCCTTGCATTCATAATCGCACAGACCTCCTCCCTTAGCCTCCCAGTCCCATTTCCAAACAGCCCTTTGGCAATAACAGAAATTGTTTATTCACTGCTGCGTGGTTCTGCTCCCTTGTTTCCACCTGCATCTACAGGACTCTTGAAAGAGGAGTTGGACCCTTGGCCAGCTATCTCCCTGGGGGAGAATGACAATGGCTCCTCAGGCCACAGTTGAGAACTGCTCATTTCAATAATTAACCTACAGTGCTGAGGAGAGTCATGAGGCTGCTTAAACCACAGCAAACAAAATTCTCCTCACCAGAAGCATGGAGGTCCCATGTAATGTGACACATGGTTGTAGGGAGAGAACATGTGGGTGGAAGAACATATTTGCAGAATTTAGGATCCATGCAAAAATGATTGGTTGCTCGATTTAAAAACAACCTTAAAACCTCTGAGGTTCAAGCTTTGTTTGGCTCTGGAAAACAGTGAGAGTTCTGGGCTTCCATGTGGATTTTCATTTTTAAGTCCCGGGTTTCACAAAACTTCCAAAAGTTTCATGAACTTTTTTTTTGTCCCTATAAGTTGTTTCATTGTTTTCTAGGAAAACATGTTTAAAAAATAATATACTTTGGAGCTGAAACCTGTGCTATGCAAACAAACCTCATCTGAAAGCAGTTTTGCCCAAAGGCTAGCACAGGAATGAATGAAGTCTAGCGGCTTCACAAAACTACAAACCACCAGGTTTCTCCCAATCCTTGAAGAGAAATTACTCATTTTGCTGGACTTCTTGTATTATGTAATTAATAATAATAACATGTGTTGGAATCAATATATAAAGCACTTAAATGCTGCCGACACTTAAATGCTGCCACCTCTGCAGTGGAAATTAGCAGCTGCTTACTGGCATACCTCAAACCAATTTGGAAGCAAAGAAGTTTATAATATCAAGTTGAAACTGCATATTGTCTTCCCCAAACTACCCTGGTAATTATGCCAGATGCTGCTGTTAACATCCCTACGCCACAAAAAGTTCCATGGTACCATTCATGAGCATAAACCATCAGTACCTCTAATATTACTTCCTAATTTACTTGTAGCATCCTTCTCAAACACTCTGCCAAAGCAGTTGTGCTATTGATTCAGAGTACCATCCAGTGCACCATTAACACTACTCCTAAGGCACCTGGCTTTTCACTGGCTGTTGGCCATCAAAGCTCTAACCATCCCCCACTTTGCTTAGTTTAAACCTGACAGGCCCTGAATCGGGGAGGGGGCGGGGGAGGGAGAGAAGAAGGGGGTTGCTTTTTAGGTCCCTCCTTTTCAGAGGCATTTCATCTTAGTGGGTATTTTCTTTAAACATGCAAAGGGTTTAGGTAAGGAGTGAGCCTTTTTCTAGGTCGCGGTTATATTGTAAGAGAGAACAGGGATTTGCTTTTCCCATTATACTTTCCATTGTTTGAAACGTGAACCCACTGCCTTTAAACACAAAGAGCAATGATGGCAGGTGAAATCTGAAGACTTTAGGAAGGAGGAGGCTTTCCTCTGAAGTAGGGATGGAAAGATCTTAACCTTGTAGTGCTGAGATAATGCCCTATGGGAAACCACAGCTTACCTTACTGCTTTGAGGTTCAGAAATTCACAGCGTATGATGGAAACAACCCACCGGAACACCCTAGGAATCAGTGTCCTGGAAAGCATCAGTGTATAATGCATTATTCCCTAGCGTCTGAGCTACTGTGCTGGCAAAAACTTTTCATAATGACAATCACATACCACACCCACAGTGGTTTGCATTACAGAAATCACTGTGCAGCAGAAAACCAATTTCTCTTTGCTACAACTGGGTTTGGATTTATTCCAAGCAGCCAGTATCTAACAAACAATCTCCTCTTAGAAGTTCCCACTCACTCTGCTCCTATCAATCTGTTTTTACCTTGCGATCTCATTTGATCTCTGCTTTCACAGAGACGGGAGAGCTGCATTTAAGCACAGAGCAAGACCTAGGCATAGAACATTTGAAGTGGTTTCTCGAGGACATTGGCAAGCATGGACAATAGTTCTAAGGAGATTTATGCTTTGGTTGGGTTGGGAACATTACTGGGTGAGCTTATCAATGTTCCTGCAACCCCTCTTCCAGTCCTGGCAGCAACCAGAAAGCTTGTAATTGGAGACAGTCAACATTTTTGAACCCAAACATTTCTCCAATGAAAAACAGCTTTTTGACCAAAGGAACAGTTTCATTTTGGTCTAAATGTTTTGTCTTTTTTATGAAAAAAAAACCAGAAAAGCTTCTCAGTAAATATTCTGGGTTTGGGGTTAAATGTTTTTGGTTATTGAAAAATAGATTTTCTTGGATTTTCAGGGTTTCAGTTTTTCCCAGCAAGAAACTGAAATATATTCACTGGAAGTTTCAAAAATAACCATTTCCCCCCAAAATTTCCCAGGAAAAGTCACTGCATTTTTCAGTGAGCTCTATCTGTAAGCACAAAGATGAGGATAGGAAAGTTAAAACCTACTCAAAAGATACATTGTGATACTGTAATGATCTTAGTTGTTGGCACCACTTTCCTCTACCGGACAGAATCAGAACTACCCCACCGTGTCATGGTCGTACTCTAACAACAGCTGATGGAGGGTCTCCCTTAGCTCACATGGTAAGGGGTTTGAAGTAGCAGGACATGGGTTACCTGAAGTTCCACACAGCCCTGGTGTGCACAATAATCAAAGCGGCCATGGATTTGTTATAATAGGTGCATGCATACAATGTTCTAAAGCAACGCATTTCATTTTTAGCCAGTGGATGGGTACTGCACTTTAGTCCCATGAGGGACAGGTGCTGAGCGTGATTGATGGAGACGCCATTTTCAAACTTCATCTGCCAGTATGGATTCCTCGGGGACCACCACGACACATCTCTGCTTTACGTTACCCTAGCTGTAAACTGCAGCTGAAGAAAGGGTTGCATACTTTATTTACTGCCAGGTTTATACTCAGGAGTCTTAGACCCATCACAAAGGTAATGCTGTGTGATGCTGCATTGGCCAAGAAGGCGCATGCAGGACTCTGGCCTCCCTGGGGAGAGAGATCCTAGTGGCTGGAAGTCCAAATGAACTTGCGGTACAGGGATTTCCAAACACTGATGCAAAGGAGGCTCACGATTCCGAGGACTGTGCTCAATACATTTACATATTGAAATAATTTATTGTAATAAAATAAATGCACGCCGTCATCATGTTAGCTTGTGGTTGCATTTATCTCGATCAGAGACTAGAGGCAATTGCCTGCTGGTTGAATCCACCAGCAATAAAAACATTGCTATGCTCAGCCCTGTCCTCATTCTGCAGCTAGAAGGAGAGGACGACCGTGGAAGGCATTTTACCATTACAGTTGGCCTCTGTTCTTGCCGTAACAGCAGAGAGGCCAAGGATGAAACAACTCTCACAGTGCCTGCCATCTTCTTGATCCCTAAGGGCTGTTCCTTCAAAGGCAAGGCAAGGAAGGGTGAAGGAAATGTTCTACCGCTACCCACACTGTACGATTCAATCGATGATAAACAGAGGACTTCCTTCTGCAGGCTGTTAATCAGGAGCGTTCCGCAGCTTGAAATACACTTAAAGACTCACCCTGTACAGCAGTGAAATGAAACGATGGCAAACAACAGTTTTGCTTCTGCTGGTCATCACTAGCTCAAGTGACCAATAAATTCCCCCCCGCCTCTTCCTGAAACACAAGAATGTTCAGGGATCAGTGAGGATCAAGAGGAGCCATCTCAATGAGTGCTGCTCAGCTTTCCGCTGCTTTTAGGGACCATGGTTTATCATCACATTTCCAGCCAGTAATGGAGCACAAACTGCAGCCATGTTTGTAAATTTCCTTCTGCTATTGTCCTCTGAGTGACTTCATGTCAGCATCTCCTTCTGGATCCTTGGGTAATTTTATCATTCCATAGTCGCTAGCAAGCCACCTATTGCCCATGTGCACTGCCCACATATACACCAGCAGGAGCATGGAGTAAGTTCACTCATTTAAGTGGAGTCGCTCCAGGTTCGTGCCAGTCTAACAGAATGAAATCTGCTCCAAAGGACTAGTGAAAAATGTCCAAACTGTCACGTTCCACGAGGTTGAGAAGCTCGCTTTGGACAAGTTCCCAAGGCACCGATCTGCCAACCCACAGCACCCTCCACTCCCCCTTGCAACTCTCACTTGGATGCATCAGTTCAGTACGACCTGGCAGAGAAGACAGACCTACTGACTCATAAATGCTGTTTCATGCAGCACCTATCACAGCCATGCAATGCAAGTCCCCCATGGGGTAATATGCAGCTTTAACAGCATGTTGTCTCTAAGGCAGCTTTACTTTTGCTTCGACAAAGACTCTGATTTTGAAGAGCGGCATCCATCATTTTGCACCAACATATATTTCATGAGGCAAATAATTGTTGGCATATTTACACACAGCCAGACATTTGTTCTTTGCTCCCTCGCTTTGGCAGCTGAGCATCCTTGAGCGACCTGCTTGCACAAGCAAACCAGGTGATTACAAAGCTAAGTTCCCCCAATACACACCTGCTGTTATTTTCACCCACAAATTTATGTGTGCACAAATTTGGAGTCTGGCTTGAGGTCCTTTGGTAAGTCAGGGGCATAAAAAGTATACCATCTATTGTCAAATATAATGCACAGATGGGCGTAGGGTGCAATACAAGTTCCAAAAGGCAAGCTGTATACAGCTAGGCAATAAAACCGTCATCAGCCTGTGTGGATCTGCGAGAAATGGTGTTATTAATGGAACCCCAGGCAATATTTAGCCAATCAGCTCTTATCCCCGGGAGCACATGGAATTAAATAAAGACAGACAGATTTCTTGTGTTGGCCAAGAAGCCCCTGCATCTCAGTGTGTTATACCAGCCTGGTTTTACATCTCAACATGAGTTATGTCACCGGTACCCCGGAGTTCAAGAAGCATAAAGAAAACCATAGCCAACAACTTCCATTCACCACATCCTTGGCCTCACCCCCAGCTCTGAGAATCCCTTTTACACAGTGAATCAAAGGGCACCTTTTGTACACCCCCCTCTGACTCCTTCCTTCCCTGGGGTGTGTGGGCCAGGACTTTGGAGGCTCATTCCTGTGGGGGTCTTTCAGTAGCATTTTTGATGTCTTTATTGGTAGGGGGAGGGGGACATTTTTACACAGGACAGATGTTGTCACCAAGGCCGCCCTTGTAAACAAGATACGGAGATGGCCTGGATTGGGTTACCTTGGTAAAATACTTTAAAATAAATAAAAGAACGGTTGGTCTGTTTCAGGTGAATTAGCTTGATTGGAACTGTCAGGTTAAAAAAGTCTAAATAAACAGAGTTCCGCGTCTACCCATACTGGAGTTAAGAGACTAGGACACCACTCTGGGGATACGAACGCAGCCGGAAACCCTCGTGGGTGAAATTCACCCCTGTGCGGAGAGCCAGTCCCACTTATGTCCCAATCAAAACAGGCCTATCATCTGAGGCTGCCAAAAAAGATTTCATTTGTGGTACCAGGATGTAGAAAGTAGACCACCAGAAACTCAAGAGACCACGGAGTCACTTCACACAGACCACCAGATGATAAAGAATTTCTCTTATGACAACCCAGGTTGGGCATCAAACTCATGAATTAGAAGGGGTGGACTCCCCAACAGTTTGCTAGTGCCCTATTATTTCCTCCAATAGAAGTAGGCGTTGGACGTGATAGCCAGACTTTTTCAGATGTTCTTGCCCCTTTGCTTGGGAAGTCATGGAGAACCAAGTTTTAGCCATGCCAAAAAAGTAGCACAAGAACAAGAATCAAGCCTTTGGACTCAGTACAGAAGTAACTGGATGAAATTCTCTGGCCTGTTTTATATGAGATGTCAGACTGGACGAGCAATTGTTCCTTTCTGGTCCTAAAAATCTATGAATGACGCCAGGGTGATGACTCTCTCTCAATCCAATAGAGATGGCAATCATCATTTTAGCACTGGCTACATTGCTCAGTGACATTAGACATGAAGAGCAGTATCTGGTTCACAATTCTTCCACTGTGTTCGTAGGATGCTTCTATTCAGCCAAAATCAAATCAAAAGGAGAAAACAAAACAATAAAGGCAAAAAGTGTTTTTTGCCCTTTAAGGGAATTGATGTAACGTCCTGTACAACATGCAATTTGGAACATGGATTTGACTGAAATAGAACAGAGAAAACAACACACAATGACAAGAAATAAGGGATTTCCCGTGCCATGCTGAGCTACGATTGGACAAGCTCAGTGGGAACAAGCAGTGTTGCCGTTGGATGGGTAACCTCCAGAGACCCCCCCTAGTTGCTTTTTGGTGGTGGTGCGAGTGATTCCAGGTGGCGCTCATCTCTGAT
The DNA here is from genome assembly GCA_032164245.1 of Sternotherus odoratus. Lineage (NCBI taxonomy): Eukaryota > Metazoa > Chordata > Testudines > Kinosternidae > Sternotherus > Sternotherus odoratus. The sequence goes on from JAVMKO010000018.1 coordinate 3,543,639, forward strand.
TCATTACTGAACAAATTGCCCAGCGTGAGGCTTAAGGCACCGCGCCCTGGGCCTGCCGTCATTTGAAGCCAACGAAAATCCTTAAGGATTAAAACCATTAAAGATTCTGTGGCGCTTTCCACAAGATTAGGACTGTACTAACCAAATTTCAGTGCAGCTGTTCTAGCTACATACATTCTCCCAGCTGTTTCAATTGGATATAGTAGTCGTCTTCACTTCCTGTCCTAAATCATGAAGAAGTTTTCATATGAAGTAGCTTCCAAGGGCTGCCCAGAAGTGGCTGCATATCAGTGGGAGATCATTGCACCCATGTGGAACAGTTGGATGAATCTTGTGCAATCCTTTGGGAAGAAAGGGGTGTAAAGATAAAGGGTTGAGCATTAGGCTTCCAGACTCTGGGCGGCAGGGCTGCGAGCTCTGACCTGGTGCTCTGTGTTGCAAGGTGGCATGGCTGGCTCCAGCCGGGCAATCCAGCTGCCTGTCCTGGTAGTCTGGGCGGCACGGCTGTAGTGGTGCCAGCTACCAGTACTTAAGGCAGTGGAAAGGGGAGCAGTGGGGGTTGGATAGAGGGCAGCGGAGTCCGAGGTGGTGGTATGGATAAGGATCAGGGCGGTCAGAGGGCAAGGAACAGGAATGGGGACAGGTGTTCTGGGGGGGCAGTCAGACCAGGGGCAGGAGTCCCAGAGGGGCTATCAGAGGACAAGAAGCGGGGGGGGGGGGAAATCGGATGGGGGAGGGAGCCGGACCATGCCTGGCTGTTTGGGGAGGCACAGCCTCCCCTAACCAGCCCTCCATACAATTTCAGAAACCTGATGTGGTCTTCACCCCCTTTATGGCCTATGTTATACAGGAGGCCAGACTAGATTATCACAATGGCCCCTTCTGGGGATCTAATGGAATTAGTCAACTCCTTTGGCCCATTTAATAATCTTACCCTAGCTATATTATAGTTGGCTCAGGCAGCAACGCCTATTAAGGTTGCCCGACACCTCCCATTATAAATCCCTCGTCAGTCGCTTATAACTTTGCCAAACTTTAACCACGTGGGCTGAAATTTTCCAAGCTGGGATATCTGCCCCAGGCTGAATTTTTCTAAAAAGTTTCAGCTAAAGCGGTTCAGCTGTTTCAGAGAACAAGATTAGGGAAAATATGTTGTTTTGCCCATGTTAAAGAATTAGCTATAGCGGAGTATTTCAAAGCAGTCTAGGAGATTGAGATACACACAGTCCCCATGGAAATGAATGGAAGCTGGGCATCTAAACCCCTCAGGCAGTTTTGAAAATGTCAGCCATGCGTATGCAATAGATCTATCTAAAGCTAAAAACTAATGTCAAGAGCCCCGAAATAAAGAAAATCGAACAAACAATCCAGACCACTGCAAACGCATGTTGTAAAGTAACCTAAAAAATAGATTCTGTTCAGACCAGAAATTACCTTAAATGACTGTTGAGTTGACTGGGTTACAATATTTTAAGGATCATAAAAAATAAATAGAGTTGTCCAAACAGAGAGATTCATTGCACTGCCAACTAAAACACCAGCGCATGAGGGGTGCTTACCAAGCCCAGTACTGGACTGCCTCTAAACTACAAGGGCCAGAATGAAGTGACTCTTTGTTCAGGCTGTGTGTTTAGAAATTGACGAGTGCCCCACTGTATCAATCACGCCTGTCAGAAAGCACAAGTGCAGATCTGTTACACTTAAAGGGTCGTCAAACGAGACATGATTTAATTTGTCATTTTTTCTCTCTCTCTCCATGCAGCATGCACGTGCTCTTCATTACCCGTCGTCGGCAGGGAACATGAATACATTTTTGTATAATTTTTTTGGCAGGGGGCGGGCGCAGTTTGTTTACCAACTACCCAGTGCTTGTGAAGAGATCGCATGCAGCTGTTCCCTCAATGCCCCCAAGAACTGGACTACAACTGAAGGCTTTGGGGAAGTGGGACGAGGGAGAGGGATGAGGAGTTATTTTGCGATAGACTAAGGCCCTGATCCTACAATGACTGTAGAGTCACCGCAGGATCAGGCTTCTTTGTGTTTGCTTTTCATTGTCTTTCCTTATCGTATCATACTCCTCACTGATCTGTGCAACAAAAATTTTAGCATGGCCTCACTTTGGACCTCAATCCAGAGCTTGATGGGTAGTTTTGCCTGCATTGAGGCTGCTGAATTGGATTTGCAGGAAATGAGATCCTGTGCTCTAAAATTCAACTCCATCATTATCTAATGCTATGACTAGCCAGACAGTTCCAGAGCTCACTGAAATGAATGCAAGACACTGGGAATCTTCCTTTAAATAGATATTGAATGTTTATTAAGCAATATTTTATTGAGGTTTAACAATCATGGGCATCTATTGTTACCAGACAGCTGTTGAGCTACAGTTTGTTTTTGAACCCTTTAATTTCTCATCTCCCTTCTACACCTGCTGTGTGGTCACTGTCCATTGGTGAAAGGGTAACAACTTTAAAATGTGCACAAGGAAATGCATGTTTTACACAATGCATAATTAACCTGTGGAACTCCTGACCACAACAGAATTTCAAGGCCAAGAGCTTAGGAGGATTCCAGAAAGGATCAGACAAAATAAGAATGTTTGTCGTTTCCACATATTCCTACGCACATGTGAATAGCCCCATTGAATGGAATGGCTCTGGCTCAGGGGAGTATTGGACAGCAGAATTTGGCTCTATCTTAGCAAAGCACTCACTCAAGTAAGAGAATATATTCAGAGTTTGTCATAACAAGGACTCTAAATTCAACAGGAGCTTGTTTCATTCCTAAATCAATTTATAAAGCAGAACTGTAGAGTTAGCTGAATAAAATATGAATACTTCCAATTTGAAATACCATGCCTCAGACTTATTAAATGTCATCAATGGGCAACCCTTAAGGAAACAGGCAGCAAACTACCTGTGGATGCCCAACCTATAAATCAATGTATTTCCTGAACTCTGCCTAGAATAGTGGCCATCGGCCAAAATAACATAAACTGCTATTTGTGTGCTATTAGTTGCAGAGCAGGGAGGGGCTTAGAGGAAAAGCGCCTTTTTTAATGGTTCCTACACTGTTTGGAAGACATTCATTCCTAACCTCCATTTATCAGGTCTCTGTGCAAGAATTTTAGGTGAGAAAAAAATAATCAAAATAAAAGTCAAAAGGAGGAAAGGCGGGGGGAAGAAACCTAGGATGGGAAAATCTGGGGAAAATTGGAATGCTATCAATCTTTACATCGAAAGAAACATGGTAATTACAAAAAATATTTAGTTAGGTGCCACACAGACAAAAGAGATAAGGTCAATTTGTTCTGCTCAGTAGATTTAAATTTAGCAATAATCTTGTATTATATAGAACTTTTCATATTTTATTTTTTTGCAATGAGCTACAGACTCCCACACCCCAGTGTTTATCAGTATTCATTACTGGAAATGCCTATAAAGGTCATGTCCATAGTTGGAAAAATCTGCTAAAAAAAACGATGGTCAAATTCTCAGCTACACCTGGGGAGCACTTGGCATGGCTGAGGATGGGGACTGGAAAATGTCTACCTTGGCACCACTCCCTGATCCTCTACTGAAAGGGGTCAGTTTCAGATATTCATAATTTCTGAACATTATGACATGTGGAATCACAGTCTGTCTTAAACAGGAATGTATTAATGCATACAGCTACCAACTATAGAGACAAACACTTTTGCAGCAGCTTGAGTTCCATCTTGGTCTCCTTTATTTACCAGGGATCATGCCCTACTTGGAACTCAATACAGTAGCCAGAGACATCTAGTGGCTGAATGATACAAGTAAGCATTTCGATTTTATATGGCAGGTAATTGGTCCCTAACATCTAATTCCATTGTATTTGAAAAGAGACAACAGCAACCACTAAAGTGAAATGAAAAAATCTGTGTATATGAAGTCAAAGGCATATGATGGTGGTAAAGCCATTATTTCAGCATTTAAGTAGGTAGGAGTGAGATTCCCCTGCTGATCATCAATATTAGTTTAAACACAGACGTTTTGGATCAACTATAATCTGTAAAAGACAGAAACTACCGTAGTTAGCAAATGAATTATTTTTATCATATTTTAATAGATTATATTCATGACTGCTCAGTAAATACGTTTCCAATGTTCCTAGGAAGAGAACATTCTCATAAAACAAAAATCTTTTTGGGAATCCCCGTTACTGTGATGTTTTTGATTAGTTCAAATGTTTTTCTGGCTGGCTGTGAAAATGCATTTAACTGTAATTGACTCGTCATTGTAATTCTGAAGCTTTATCAAACAAAAATCCACACGCTGATACAGAAATCTGGCAGAAGATGACGTACCCTGCCCCTATGAGGCAAATTTAATGGAATAATAATATTGATCTAATATAGAAAGATCAGATGTAAATTTCCCTATAGCGTTGCAGTATTATCTAGAGAGGGACGGAGGGGAGAAATAGGAATGTGGAGATCTATTAGGATTTGGAACAGTCTCTCTCAAAGGAAGTGGTGGAAACCTCAGTGCTCATTTCATTTAAAAAAGGACAAAGCCCTGAAGAATAGACTGCACAGATCCATACAAAAGGGAGGGGAAGTGGCGCTTTATGTCAAAAATGGCATTGTCTATTTCTAAGTCACTGGTAACTCAGAAGAAAATGATCTTGAATGCTTATAGATCAATGTCCTAATAGATGAAATGCAAGATGGCGTATTAGTGTCTGCTACAGACCATCAGATCACACCAGGGATCAGGATGACCGTCTCCTTGCACCTGTCTATGATGACTAGGGGGAAAATGCTGTCTAATCATGGGAGACTTCAGTTTGAGTGACAGATGCTGGAAGTCTCAGGCTGCTGGTTTTATGACATCTGTAAATATTACAGATGACAATTTCCTAGCTCAAGGAGTCTTGCAACCAACATGGAGGAATTCAGTTTTAGACAAAGTCTTGGCAGATGAAGAGAGACAGACCATGGAACCAAAAGTTAATAGTGCCTTAGGAACAAACGATCATGACTTGATCGAATTTATAATATGTAAATAGCCTAAAAACCAAACTAGGAATGAATGTTTTCACACACATGGTGCTTTAGAAGGGCCAGTTTCACAAAGCTGAAAACAATTATGAGCCATATTGGCTGGCAAGAAGAATGGAATAAGAAAAATGTGAATGATAATTGGAAATTTTTTAAGAACACTGTACTAGATGCCCACAATCCCACCACTGAGGAATAAGGCTGTATTGACTTTAAAAAAAAAAAACCACCTGATTTAGAGAAGACAGTTATAAAAAAAAATACATAACAAATGGAAGAAAGAAGTTGATAGTAAAGAATATAAATCAGAAACTAATAACTGTAGAAAAATTAAGGGAAGCAAAGAGATACAAGGAGACATCCTGATCATGGTATTAGTCCACTAGAAGATGGAAATAGTAGAATTATTCAATAATAATGCAGAAAAGGCAGAAATATTTCTGTTCTGTATTGGGGGCGGGGAAATATATGATGTAGTCTCATCATCTGATAATGCTGTTTCCATTCAAGTAGTATCTCAGGAAGATGTTAAACAGCAGCTACTGAAGTTAGACATTTTTAAATCTGCAGGTCTAGATCCAAGAGTTTTAAAGGAGCTGTCTGAGAAGCTTGCTGGATTATTAATGTTTATTTTCAATAAGCCTTATAGCAGTGGGGAAGTTACAGAAGTCTGGAAGAAAAGCTAATGTGCCAATCAATATTTAAAAAGGGTAAATGGGATGACCTGGGTAATTATAGGCCTGACAGTCTAACAAATCCTGTGCAAGATATTAGAAGCAGTTGATATGGAATCTAATGTAGTTAATTCCAATTAACATGGGTTTATGAAAATAGATCCCATCAAACTAACTTGATATTTTTGGGGCTGAGATTACAAATTTTATTGATAAAGGTAATAGTGTTGACATAATATAATTAGATTTCTGCAAGGAATTTGACTTGGTATCACGACAAAACCAGAATGATATAAATGTAACACATTAAATGAATTAAAAGCTGACTAATGGATAGATCTCAATGTAATTCTAAGCGGAGACTCATCATTGAGTGGATGTGTTTATAGTCAGGTCTTGCAGGTATTGGTTCTTGGCCGAACATAAAATTTTTAAATAATCAGTGATGTGGAAGAAAAGTAATTCAGACTGGAAATAAGGTGTACATTTTTACCAATGAATGAAATTAACCACTGGAACAATTTAGCCAGGATCACAGTGGATTCACGATCACTGACAATTTTTAAATCAAGATTGGATGTTTTTCTAAAAGCTTTGCTCCAGGAATTATCCTGGGAAAGTTCTATGGCCAGTGTTATACAGGAGGCCAGATTAGATGATCTATTCTAGATGGTCCCTTCTGGCCATGGAATCTATGACTAGGAAACCAACACTAGGTGGGGACATGATGAATTAATCATGCATCTTCTCCATCTCTAATGTGTAGGATTCCATTACTTTCTTTGTCACTGAAGCCAGAGGAATAGGCTGTCCCCACTGTTATTGCTACAACAGTAGCATGTTATGATCCCATTTGGGGCATATTAATGTGTCTCTTCATTTACCCCTTTAATGAAAATACGCTCAGGATAGTAGGCCTGGAGAGACAAGAGGATAAGCTTCCTTCATCCAACCCTGCAGCTGGAAAATGCAAGCCTGATTGACTCCCTTACTCTAGTTTTATAAAGCACTTTTGAATAATGCTCTAAATTAGATCTCCTTGTGGGAAAAACAAATCTGTCAAGGGAACAGACTTTTTAATGTGTGAAACAAGGAGCTTAGCTGTATGGTAATACCGACGACACCATCAATTTAGTTCAAACTGTTGATGCGAAGTTGAAAGGAGCCCATGAAAAGGAGTGCGTCAGCGACTGACTGGCCAAGGGATGGCAGACCAGAGCTCTCCCTTCTATTCCATTTTAGTCCTACAGAGATTTGGATACGATTCCCCCCCCTCCCTCTTTGGAAAAAAGTACCGATGAAAATAAAACCGCTGTGGGTAAAAAAAATAAAAATATCTTGCAGCATCGAATCAATTAATTCGAGTTCTTCCTAACTTCCATGCAAGCTTTGCCTTCAATTAGCATGATCTCACTGAAACCTCTTGTGCAGGCCCCGAGCAAAAGCAATGGAAACTTTCTCCCTTCTTGTTTTAATCTTTCACCAAGTCCTGACTTTCGCCTCCAGCCCGTCTAATTGAAACTAATCTTCGCGGGCGAGGCCTGTCTCTTTCCCCTAATCCCTCTCTAAGGAAGCTCACATGGTCCCAATTACAGCCACACCGGCCCCTTTTATTCCCCTCCTCGTCTCTTTCTGCCAGTTTCATTTTTTGAAAGTTTGCATTATTAACTCCATGCTTGCGAGTTCCTGTCTGTCACGGGGGCCTCGAGATGTTATCACTGGTTGCCGATGTATAAGGTTACCATGAAAGCATTTTATGGATTACATTTTGCAAAAAGGCGATAGAGGGCATGATAGCTAGCAGAGTGGTGAGCTTTATAGGAGTTTATATCAGCAATAAATGAGGGCCAAGGAAGTGTTTATCTTGGACTTAAGTGTATACCTGCTTAGATATCTGAAGGCAGAGACAATAACAGCTAAGAAGGGATCGCTAACGTTTACTGGGAAGGTTTCACAGAGATGCCTCCAAGATGTGCTGCTACCCTGGGAGGAAGGCAGACCACAGAGAGACAGAACCAGGGAGCCCTGCTGAAGAATGTGTTTAACATTACTGAGTTAATGAGGTTATATGAAGGCAAAGATAGCACTCCCTGGTTCCCAAGCCGGTTCCTAATCCCAAATCAAACCCTAACCCACTAATTCCAAAGCTCAGGCAATTTATTAAAAAATAGACAATTTTCTCCCTTTGTTTCTTTTTCCCCCCTAAACTTCCTCCCATCACTTGCCGAGTCCCAAGCAATAGCTCTGCGTCCCTCCAAGACCATGATTTATGGCTTGCTTATATAGTTTCTGGTTTAAAGCTAGGCGCATAAATCAGTCCCAGTGGCTGCTCCCCAGAATACATTCACTTGAACTTCCCCCTCGCAGGCAGGAGAAAGGCCATTCAGCTCCACAACAGAAAACCCTGCTGAGCAGAATTCACTCTGGATTTCGTTTTTCCTTAAACCCACTCCCCTGCGGGTATTTTCCCCCACATCTGCCACCAGCACCTTTCCCATTTTAAACAAGGCAGCAAAACCCTTCCATTTGCCACACCGCACTCACATCCCGTATTAAGGAATGTTGGGCTAGCGGATAAGGAGAGACAAATGTGGGAAGGACAGGTGCGGTTGCAATTGTTACAGAGAGTCACCAGCCTAACCCACGCAGCTCAGTCTGGGAGAGGCCAAAATCTGTTGACGACGATTAGCGACCTATATAAAAGGGGCTGGCAGGCTTGGGTGGGCAGGTGTCCACATCACAAAGATCTCAGTCTGGAATCACAGTCCCCACCTCCTTTCAGTCCACGTGTCAGGCACTCTACTGAACCCTGGTGTTTACTCCTAGAAACCTACAGCACAGCCTCCAGCTAATATGGTCAATTATTTTTAATAATCCTCACCCTGCACAATTTCTCCCTCTGGAGAGGAAAAGTCAAGTGTTACAGATACTAGTCACGCTGCGTAATGCACAGTAGGGAGGACCAGATAGAACTTGAGTAGAATAGGATGGAATAAAAAGATTCAAGAAGGGGAGTGCCCCTACCTCCTTCCTCAGCAAACCCATGTGGCTGTATGCACCAGAAACTCTGAAAGGTCCCCGAGATGGCTCCCCCTCGCCTCACATGACATGGCTGAAGAGAAGGCCCCACAGTTAAACAGCAGCACATGCACTGGGCCACATTGTGATCTCAATTCCACCGCAGGTAACCCCAAGTAATTGCACTAACTTCTATGGAGCTACTTCCAAGTTGCATTGAGATAACAGATCAGGTACAGCTCAGAAAGGTCTTCTTCCAGACAGAGACATGCCTGAAGCTCTGTCCAGATAGTCGTATTTCTTTCCGTCCTGCTGAATAGGATGGGTTACAACTTTGGAGATAATGAGTTGACCCCCGTCCGCCCGCCCCTGCTCCCACAAATATTTTGTAAAAATTCTTGAATCCTGCTGGGAAATTAAAACAAATCAAATGATGATGCAATTGAATCTCTAACCCTGCCTCTTGAAGACTCAGATATTTTGACTTGAGCCTAAAACTTTCTCATAAAGATGCACCTGCCCTATTCTAGCTTAGACTGTGGATAGAATGACCGCTGGGAGTTGTAAAATATCAGCCCTTGGAGAGTCAAGTTCAAATCCGGGTTAGGTCACAAGAATTATCTGGAAGTGCCATGGTAGAAGTCGGAGCAGATCAGACAGAGCTGTATGTGGCAAATTTGAGTAACCCACCAGCGTGAGTGCATTACAGGTCCCTTTCTGTGCCAGTCTTTAGTTATAGCACTAGCTAGGAAGTGTTTGTTCTTTAGCCACTTACCTTTTCAGAACTGGAGGTTCAATACCACATATCTCCATCAAGATTGAGGGCTATTCTATAAGTGGATCTATAACGGACTTGTATCCTCTATGGATCAATTACAGCCCCCTTCTGGCGACTGTAGTACAGGTCCCCTACAGACTTTCTAGGGTTTTACACTTGCGATACCTTCCCACACAATGCCTGGCTGGATAAGTGCTACTCGTCCATTGCTACAATGTATGCTTATTTCACTCTGCTTTTTAAAACAACATTTATGCTACTTGTCAAACCCCCTCTCTTTCATACAAGTGCCAACTCATTCATTTTTTACAGCATTATCAATCTTTGTGATTTTATCTCCCAGTATTTGGTGCTTTTCTTAAAGCCCCAGCTCCTGGAATCAATAGATTGTGTGTAAACCTCAGCCTTCATTAAAACACACACACAAGTTTCTAGCTCTCATGGCTGTGGACAAAAGCTTGAAAACATCATCCCATATGCTCAATAACCAGAAGGCCAATGAAAAGCACCCACCACTTATTGTTTGTAAAATCCTAAATCAGCACCTCAAAATCATGGGACTAACTTAAAAATCTTGAGATTTAAAACAATGCTTGGTGCTAGCAACACTAATTTTCATACTATAGAGAAGGGGGGAAATCAGTTTCTTTCCAGGGATATGTAAACACACACATGCTACTTTATATATATGTAGATATGGACCAGAAATTCTTTTACTGATATAACTAAACGGTTCTTATCACATTCATTTTCACATTCTCTTCTGCCTTGAAAATGGCCTATGCAAAAACTTTAGCATCACATACTCTAGGTCTGCTGCTGAATTTTTTACCTGCTAGCTGAGAAGTTAAAACTCATAGCATGACATTGTATTTTTTATGGCACAAAAAGAGTAACTCCCCCCTCTGACTGTGATATTTATGAGGACTTACAAAATGATTAACTGAGGGGGATGGGGGAAATGAATCTTTCCAAACAGTGAAGGTTTGGATTCTCCAAACCAAACAAATGGCTTTTATTCCAGATTTATGATCTTTTCAGAGCCTTGCAATGATGAATAATGACCTATCTTCATACTATTGAAGAGTTTATTATGACAATTTATCACCAAAGTAACATAAGATCTGAAGGGTTTTCAGAATAATGCTGAGAAAGCAGCCAAGATAGTCTTGGCTGCGAGCTTCCCTGAATATCTAGGGTCCTGCTGATGAGAAGTCTGCTTGTGAGTGTCCATGGGGACGGTGCATGGGAAGGGACAAGTCACAGTAGGAGGGTGTGTCAATGCGCAGACTTGTGCACAGGAAGGGGAAGACTACCATGAGATGGGATGTGTATGGTGTGCACACACGCACAAGAATAGGAAGGCCCATGCTTGGAGAGGGGAATGTTGCTATGTGATGGGGGGGAGGGGGGGTTGTGGATGCGTGCAGCCTTGTTTATGGAGGAAGGAAAATCACCATGTGGTGGTAAGTATTTGCAAACTGATCTGTGCAGATGTGGTTGTCCCCATAGGATGGCAGGCATGCGCGGTATGGGGTGAGAATAGGTTTGTACAAAGACCCACCATTTTAAACATGGTTATATCAGGGTTCCCTCTAAGTTGTGCGCGTGCGCACTCAGATCCAAAACCCTGCGCACACAGCGAAACACTGCACGCAAAAAAAATTTCACAGAACAAAATTTTTGCTCACACAGCCAGTCAAAAATTAGAGGGAACATTGGTTAAAATCTGTCATTCGTCTCCTCACTGAACATTTTTACGCCACAATGTTTGAATTATCTTTTGGTAAGAAATTTTTGGTTTTTACACCAAAAAATTTGGTTCTGTGTTTCTGAAAATTGAATTTCCCCCCCTTTACCAAAAATGATTTACGAAAACTGAAATTGTCACTTTTCTTTTGTATTTTTGTTGAACTGACATTTTCATGAGGAATTTAGGACTAAATTAAATTTTCTGCAAAAAAAAATAATTAGCAATCAGTGTTTTACATGCTTTCCAAATAGCCAGTGCTTGCCCTCTAGCGTTCACTGGCTTTCGGACAATAGCTGGAACAGTTGCCGGTGGATCAGTGGATATTAGCCCCTATAACATGACAGACATTGGACTTATTTCTAGTAGAACACCATTCCTTTGTGCTCCCACTGGAATTGGGGCCAGAAAATAAAATCGGGGGCCCAAATTCTCCCAAAGTGGCTAGTGATTGTTTAAATTTATTTATTAAGTAAAGAGAACAGATTTGCAGAAAATTCCCCAAAGAAAATCATTTCCCCGTGTGTTGGCTGAAATGGAGCAGCCAAAAACCTCGTCACCTTCAAAAAATAAAAATCTTTGCTCAGTATCTTACCAGATTCTAGTCTCTAGGAGTGGGGAAGTGTTTACATGGTGGGACACAAGTTATTCTTTGCCTCCTTCCTCCTGTAGTCACTTTGCACTCTCCACAAAGCTACTGATGAGCCAGCCAGTTCCAATGAGTAACACAGATCCCATCCAGGACAGATCAGAGCCTACAGCTGGATGACATTTTACACAAGTTTAGAATGTCTTGCAAGAGGTTCTCCAATTAGTCATCATCACTCACAATATGTTTTACATATTGCCGCACAGTTTACAGTCAGTCAGACTAATACAATCGCAGCGCAGCTGCTCACAGCAAGACACAAAGGTTATGGCACTGTGTACATAAGCAAGCTGTGAAAGTAACAACCATCCAGCTCCTTTACCCTCCCTTGCTTTTAAAAGCCAACAGAAGCAGAAACAAATAGCGCGCGTGCTTCTTGTTTCAGCCCTGGAATAACACTGGCAAGCGTGGAGCGAAAGGAGGGATTGTATTTTTACAGTTTGATTCCCATTGCTGAGGCTGTCGCCAAAGCCTTTGGATTCTGGAAAAAGTTCAGAAGTGCTGCTTTTTGGAAGGGACGGTGTTTATTGGAAAATTACATCTTGCCCAGTAAAAGCCGAGAGTAGAAATACTGGAGTCTATTAAAAGTTACAGAAAACACTGTTCAGAGTTGATTTGATGATTGCTACACTTTGGGTTTGGGAAGCTCGACACTTCGTGTCGGTGCAGGGAGTGTGGGGCTCCAGCATGGTGACTGGCAGTGTCGGTCTGGTGACCTCTCCCATCATTAAACCAGAACGTGCTGTCGCAATGACCTCTGCCAAGTAGCCAAGTCAGTTTTCCTAAAAAAAGAGACAGAATCTGAGGAACGCAGGGAGAAGAGCTGCCAGCTAGAGACCAGAATTCCAAACTGCAGCAAGGTGGCTTGGGCCCAAAGCACAAAGCTGATGCCTGTCTTTGTGTCCTTTGTTTTGTACAGTGCCTAGCACAATGGCATCTTAGTTCATGACAGGTGCCCCTGCGCACAACGATAATACAAATAGTAAATAAAAATAATAAACAAAACATTGGGTCCAGCCATCTATCTTAAAAGGAGATTCCAATTAGTTCAGATCAGCTGTTGTCCCTTTGAACTTTCCTAATGCTCTTTGGAGTAAAAGTAAAATTGAGGATGTAGTCAGCAGGGCATAAGTGTACGTCTACACTACAAGCGCCACCACAAGCATAGATGTTTGTTACAGTGACATAAATGTCCCACTGTCACAGCTGGTTTGAGCAGTCTTGGTGCAAGTCTGTTTTACAAGCAGCGTTAGAAATGCTGATTTGGAATTAACCATTCAACAAAATAAAATTACAGTGTCATGGCCTGGCAGTACAGTGTGCGTTGCCATATTGGTCTTTGTAAAGACTGAGTTGTGTGTTGCCTGTTAATGGAGTCATACGACAGAGTCCATTCTGCCTTTTGTCACAAAGATGCAACTCCTTTAAAAGTGAAGAGAGGTTGAATTCATCTGGGTGAGGACAGAGGCCTACACACAGTAGAATAAGTTTTTGTGTGAGGAAAGGGTGCTCCCAGAAACACTGTATTAAGATCTCCATGGTTACACTGCAGATGCCCTATTGCTTTGCTATACCAAGGAACATACATTTTAAAACGTCCAGTAACAGATTGCCAACAATGTCTCTCATTGTTCATTTTAACGTAGACTGCCTCCAGACAATAGGTTTGTTGTAATTTCAATAAGCTGGAGCATATCTGCTATCTGCCATGCAGGGAAGGCGAGGTTAGGCTAAGGGTAAAAATAATTTTGTCTTCCCTGGTGTTGAAAACCCTTTCATTGGTGCTGATATTCGGGGGGCCTAATTTAAATGGGGGACTATCTTGCAGCATTATCCTCTCTGATTGCATCGGACTGGCCTTGAAGATATCGGATTACAGAACGGTGGGCTTACATTAACCATTGTGGAGAGATTTTAAAGCATAGGTAGTCCAGAGTACTAATCTCTGCAGTATGTAGCTGCTAGTAACAGATTCCCTGGGATTGGAGAGGGATAATAATTAGCACCAGGGTTTCGTTTACAGGACTGAATTGTAGGCCCAGTATGGAGCCTGCGGGAGTGCTTGGGGGGGGCCGAATGCCCACTGATTCACCCCTCTCCACACACAGTGCGCCTCAGGTAGAGCACGCAGGCACCAAACGCAGCAGCCTGCCAGTGACCTGGTGTTCACCTTGGCCACGGGTGCTGTAATACAGAGCGGTTTTGTTCCTCCCCTGAGTGGACGGCGTCCAAACAGCGAATGTTCAGTGAGGGCAGGAAGAGCATTTGAAGCAAATTCTTGGAGAAATAAATGTGAATTTACTTAACTTACCATGTCTCCTGCTTTTCCCCTCAGCCCCCCTCCCCTTTTTCCTTCCGCCTGCCGCTTCTCAATGCCATCTCTCTAGTGTCTAAGATACTCTTTACGCTCACATGGCACCTCTCGCTCATGGTCTGGATCTTTATTTTCTCTCTCCTTTCCCTCCTCCTAGCCCAGATTTCTCTGCATGTGAGACTATTTTCCCCAGTGAGTCTATGAAATAGTCAATTGTGCAGGTCTCTGCTTCTGATATTTTTATGTCCTCAGAACAGGCTAAAAACAAAGTGAAGCAAAGGAGATGGGGTGACTACAGAAAACAAACATGAACAGAAATGTTGGGCTCCCCTGTCCTTTTCCTTCAGTGGAACCAAGACATTAGAATTGCCAGCACCACTGATTATATTACGAGCCTCAATATTTGCTGGGTCCCGAGAAGCGCTGGTTGCCGGGGTCCTGGGATTACACGAGACTTGCAGCTTTCACTAAAAAATAAAAAGGATCTTCTAACTCTCATGGTTGAAAACCAAAGTTTAAAAGCTAGAACTTTGACACTGGAAAATCCAGAAGATAAATAAAAAGAGTTTAATGCTGGTGGTGCCCAGTCCATTAATGTCACCCATAGACCTTCAATAGGTGAGACACACGGACATTTACAGCAAGGCAAAGCTTGCTAGCAATTAGTCACATGGACTACCCAGGAAAGTAGACTCAAGCACTGTTTTCTGCTTTTCCCCCTTGGAACGGCTAGAGACACACAAATCACCCTTTATTCTCTCTCTATTTTTGGCCTTAAATGGAGATTTTAAAAATCTACAGGGGCAAAAAACCAGCAACACCTCCACTTCAGTCATTTTTTTGATCTCCTTTATCTGAATGACCCGAGATCTCTAGAGTAGAATAAAAGGAATGTTTTTTCTAAGACAAGAATGATCCCCACAGATAAATGACCAATATGTTATCAGCTTGGGTGCTCATGGCTTAACAGAGGTTCCTGCATTGAAGAGAACACTCTTTGGGATCACCAAATAGCAAAGGAACCCCCGACCCTTGGACTGCACAGAAAGGGTTAAACACACTATGATTTGGTCACACCAATATCTTTTGCATGGCAGCCATGCTCAGACTTTTCTGCCTGTGGCCATTAGGGATGGTATGTTTTATTAATACTTTATATTAAACTTTAATACAGTGATTACAAAGGAGAAAAATGTCACTTCATATTACGGAGGTATTAAAGAGTTTGGCAGAAATCCTTGTTTTGAAAGGGGCATTTATCAGGTATGCAAAGGTGATTGCTATTCATCAGAGCATTTTCAGATTGGATGATCAGAAATGGGACACTAGGATTATTAATGGCAACCGGAAACAATTACCTTTTTACTGTTCTCCCACCTTTTTCCCAAGCTCATCTATGTGGATAGACCATCAACAGCTTGAGACAGAGACTTACTAGGCATATGTACAGCACCAGACACAATGGGGCCCTGACTTCCAATAGTGCTACTGTATTGATCATCATGGAGAGAGCAGCCTAATAACTGGCAATTCTCCAGAGGTCTGGAGATCTGAAGTCACTTTGTCTGAATTCAAGAGTTAGTGAAAAAGTCTTGAGTTTGACATACAGGGCTGGAGACCTCACCAATGTCTCCTGGTAACAAAGTCCTGTGGCACCTTAAAGACTAACTATAAAGTTTTGAAGCATAAGCTTTCGTGGGCTAATACCCACTTCGTCGGATGCAAGCAGTGGAAGTGTCTGGGGCAGGTATAGAAAAGTAGGCAAGAACCAGATAGGAGGTAACAAGGTTAGTCCAATTAGGCTGAACCAGCTTGTTATTTCCAATCAGGAAGGGTGGGTTATTCTTCTAGTAGTTGAATAGGGGTTGTGAACTTGGAGAGAGGAGAAGCTATTTTTGTAATTAGCAAGCCACTCAAGGTCTTTGTTCAGTCCCAGATTGATTGTGTTAAATTTGCAAATGAATTGCAGCTCTGCAATTTCTCTTTGCAGTCTGGACTTGAGGTTTTTTTGCTGCAGTATGGTGACTTTTAAATCTGTAATTATGAGTCCAGGCAGGTTGAAGTGTTCTCCTACAGGTTTTTGTATATTGCCATTCCTAATATCTGATTTGTGTGCATTTATCCTTTTTCGTAGGGACTGTCCAGTTTGGCCGATGTACATAGCAGAGGGACATTGGTGGCATATATGACATTGGTTGATGTGCAGGTGAATGAACCAGTTCCACTTTCTGATGCCATGCTCACTCATGCTACAGAGGGGGAAAGTGTAGAGATTTCAATTAAAAATTATACCCTTTCCATAGATTTTTCAGACTGCCCCATACAATAGCAAAGAAGGTTTAATGTAATTTCTATAGGACCCCATTAAACAGGAATTGAAACCTACTGGTTCTTTTCGCATAGGCCACTAAATGGTAATGACGTTAGGTCACTGTTGATCTCAGTAGATCCAAACTACCGTCTTAAGAGATGGGAAGTTCAGTATCACGTTACTAATGATCTGAACCAAGCTGCCTGTCTCTCCACATCCCTATCCCAAAGCTTCCTAAAGAAGAAAGTTCTCCAGTGGAACATGTTTCCATTGGAAAATGCCCATTTCTCAAAAGTGAAACAGGAGAATTTTGACAAAAAAGTTTGTTTAAAAAGGAACTGAAAAAAAAGATTTGGGGGAAGATGTGCATCGCCTTTGCAAAACAGAACATTCAATTTTCTAGTTTGGAATGACTTTTGGTGCAAAATCTAGTTTATATAAAAAGTCAAAGTCAGAACAAAACATTTCAGTTTTATCAAAAGGAAACTTGTTCAGTGGTTCTCAAACTTTTTGTAGTGGTGACCCCTTTCCCACACTGGGCCTCTAAGCGCGACCCCCCCTTGGGGTCAGGCGGGGGGGAGTGCCAGCAGCCCACTGCGGCAGGGGCTGGGATGGGGGGTTCCAGCAGCCCCCTGAGCCCAGTGAGGGGGGGTTCCAGCAGCCCCACAGAGGCACTGGCAGCCCACCGCGGCAGGGGCTGGGCTAACGGGGGCGCCGGAAGCCCACCGCAGCAGGAGCCGGGGCCCGGACCGGGCTCGCAGGGCCGCCAGCAGCTCGCCACGGCGGCAGCTGGGACCAGAGTCACGGGGCCACCAGCAGCCTGCCGCGGCAGGAGCCGCAGCCAGGACCAGCCTTATGGGGGCGCCGGCAGCCCACCGCGGCAGGGACACGGGCTGCCTGCAGCAGCAGGGGCCGGATGCCAGCAGCCCGCGGCAGCAGCATTGTTCGGGGCCAGCTGCTGGCAGCAGGGGCTCGCAACCCCCACAGAACTGGCTCGCGACCCCCAGAGGGGTCCCGACCCCCACTTTGAAAACCAATGATCTAGATTGACTCAAAAAGATGTTTTCTTCTTTTCTGAATTTTATTGGAGTGGGATTTTTTGACTGTTTTGGGTTTCATTACATTTCAGATGTGCAGCATTCCCCATAAAAATGAAATATCTTGCTCCCACCCCAGGTCTGCTTCCTAATGTAGGGTGACCAGATGTCCCGATTTTATAGGGACAGTCCTGATTTTGGGGTCTCTCTCTTATATGGGCTCCTATTACTCCACACCCCCTATCCCCATTTTTCACACTTGCTGTCTGGTCACTCTATACTAGCTTTTAGACAGCAAAAAAGGATCTGTGTGTTATTTGCATCTCTGCGCCCCACTGTATTAACTCCATGTTTCCCTCCCACACCCCAGAGCCAAGGCCATTCGAAGCCCTAGAATGAGCTTGTGCCTCTTCAGTTTCATCAGTAGAAGAGCTAAAGTTAATTTCCTAATGAAAGAAAGGAGACATCCCGCTTTCCTTGGAGGATGGTTTCAGTCTCATCCTGGACCCAGTAGATCCAAGAGATGGAGCAAATGGCAGCCTCATGAGAGTCTTTCAGCAGCCACAAGTAAATATTCTCTGATGCCTTTTTTAGGAAATGTTTAGTGTAAGAACTAGAAGGAAGAGTTAGTAGAGACAGACTCTCCTGTCAATGCTGCAGCCATTGGTTGCTTCTGTCACTCCGAACAGATGTGTCCATATCTCATGCAGTAGAATGGCCACGTAGAGACCCTCACAATGGAATTAATTAGCGAGGACTTCCTTACTTTAACCTCTCAAGTGCTGGTGCACGATACACACTCAGGGAGCCTGGAAGTTTCACTCAAGGGGAAGCATACCTGCATGCCCAAGAAGAATGGGGTCCCACCCACTTGCCAGGGAATAAAAATGAAGGCTTGAATAAAACCTTGGAAAGGGGCTGGAGCAGGGAGGAAGGCTTCTCAGGGGAAACCCTGGTATCTGAACTCACTCAAAGTTTTGAGTTAAAGTTAAAAGGAAGTCATGTTAGCAGCAGGCTCGTCTATCCCACCTGTGCCTGCCGAACAGTATTTCAAGCTTCCTCGCGTTGTGTTTTTTATTTAATTTTCCAGCGAACACACTCTTTTATCATCCGGAACCATGAAAGTAAATTAAGAAGAAATGGTTTTCTTTCAATTAGGCTCACAGTTGCTTTGAGTAACTGCCTATAATTCTATTTAATGAAAAAATAAAATCATTATTCCACTTCTCCCAGTGCCCTGTGACAAGCGCACAGACGGGCCCCATTAGCGGGTACCGTAGATTTATTTAATTAGAAAAATATTTTGTTTTCTCCAATTCTTAAAAAAGGAAAAGAAAAGAAAAACCCTCCAGGCACAAAATTAATCAAATCTGTTACCTAGAGCTTAATAACTTATAAACTACAGGCATCTATCAATCCATAGGTCTGTTTTCCCCTCTGTTTTAGTATTTACATCCTAGTACAATGAAGAGGCTGTTGTCTTAAGTGTTCTCTTTCTTTCCACACTCTCAATCCATGCAACAGAAAAGACAAGAGATCAAAGGATAGGCTCAAAGTCCCACATTTGGATCCAGGCTGGAATTGGTCATTGGAACAGGACTAAGTTCAGGATACCGTCCGAGAGCAGAGAGAGGCCCACCTTGGAGGATTCAGATCCAGCTGCGGATTTCAAACACCCACAACAGGTCTGACCGTTGTGTACCCAGCTCATGGCTCATCACAGGCAGCAGCAACACAACCTTCTCTCCCTGGCACCACGTGCCAGCCCGGAGAAATTAGCCCGAGAATTGAGAGGGTAATTCAATGGCCAAACCCATTCCATTGTTGACCAATTTGTAGAACTAAGGAGGCAACATGATACAGGCAACAGGGCCAGAGATGGAGAGTCAGGGGATATAGGTTTGCTTCCCAGATCTACCACTAATGCAGCATGTGACCTAGGGAAAAACTGAAGTGCAGAGATTTGCCTGTCTGTACAGTGCGGATAATAAAACCCACCTTTACAAAGTGGATGGACAGCTTGGGATGAAAAGTGCTGGGTATTAGTACAGTACTTGGGGGGTGGGTTTCTTGTAACATTCAATTATACCTGCCCACAGTTGACCAAAGAATGACCAAATCATTACACAGATGCCAGTGAACAGCTACAGCCAATCTTGAATAGATGCAAACTCCTGCTGTTCTCAGTCGAAGAGACCAACATTAGGAGTCAGGGCCTGGACACACTGAAGTCAATGGCAAAGCTTCCCCTAGCTTGAACTGGACCAGGAGTTAACGTGTAAATGCTATTACTGACTCATGCCTCAGGCCCACTTAGGGTAGTGTTCTCTTAATGGAAACAGGACACTGACTAATACAAAACTGGAAATCACCTGAGTGTTCTTCAGAGTTGTTCTGCACAGATCATCATCATTTACATGGTCTTTGAAGACAAAATACGGGCTGAATTTCTAGGCCCTAAATTCGGGATGAGCCAGCTCACCCAGCACAAGTTCTCTGGAAACCTTCACTCAAACTCCAGACCACAACTTCTGTGAGTTCTTTATCTGTTATTTTGCATTGTAGGGCCCCATGTATGGCTCAAGCCCACTGATACACGCTTCATTGAAGAAGCCACGCTCCTGCTTGAGCTGAACTTGATCTGGGAAATTTCAGAGTTCCACCCCACACCGTGACTCATGTGGAACGAGAGAGAGATCAGATGGGCAGACCAGTGATGTCCCACAGCACGGATTTAGAAGAGGACACAACATAAATTAATTTCCAAGTCTGAAAAGAATTGGAGTCTCGGGTTTCCATGACAAACCCCTCGGTTCTGACCATCACAGTAAGGCTTCCATGACCAGCCCTTTGGTGCAAATTCTGTGAGGAAAACTCCCAAGTCCCATAAGCTTTCTGCTTTGGTGCTGGCTCCAGCTTAGCCACACAAAGGAAAGATTCAGGATTTCCAAAGGTGACTATCCGTATAAACACAAACAGTGCATTGGTACCCTCTACTGGTCATGGTTTAGAATGACAGGAGGATGAAATTCAGAGAGAATTACCTACAGTACAATCCAGGCTTGAAAAGAACAAACACATTACCCCAAAGCTTTAGAGCTTGGTAGCTAATTGTATAAATTCAGATATTTCTTTTCACACACCATAAAACTAGGGTATATGAACTGGTATCTACCAGGAATTTATTCTCCATTTACCATGGATTTACAAGGTCAATCAATGGGACTTTTCTGTCTGCTTAGGTATCTATACTATACTCTTATTATGGTATCAAAGCACCTCATTTACCTGTCTATGCAATCCCTGTATCGTTATACCGATACATTATCCCATAACAACCCACTGAAAACAGTTAAGTACCAATTTGTTCTCAAAATTAATGTATTCAGTTGGCATGTTACAGTGTGAGCATCTGGTGATCTTGCCCATTAGTTTAATGTTGCTTAAACTATTTATCCCATCACTTCTTCCGCAAATGTCCCATTTGAAATGCCTTTCCAGTAGCTGCAAGCAGAAACTGCACTCTCCACACTTAGTGCTGTTGGGTTCTAATTATTGTTATTTTTCATCTGTGTTGTGGTGGCGTCTAAGGATACTTTTCCTTTCAACAACAAAGTCACTTGGGTGCTACTTTACATTCACACTCAGAACTCATGAGAAAATTTTCCCTAGAATCTAGCAGTCGGTTCTCCAGTTTGGGAACAGGTCATGATTCCAAAGTGATTTAGACACTGCAGATGAAGCTGCCCTAGGAAAAAACCCATCAGAAACCTCTCTAACTAGCTCCACAACTCTTCAGGCTGGCTGCTGGCTGGTGAGTAGCAACTCACGGTCAAAACCTGTGACCCCCTCTGCTGCACTTACCCTTATTAAAAGAGGGCACTTGGCAAAGTATTTCTGCAGTGACTCTCCATCTCTTCATCCACATGTGAGTGCCTCCCAGAAACCCCATTGCTGCTGTGACAGGGGAAGCCCTGGCTGAAACATGCCCCCTGCCACCCGGAACACCCTGGATCCTTCATCCGGAAGAAGAAAGCATTTTCCTGGTAACGGTTGTGAATGGTGCACAAAAACGGGTGAAGGTGACTTTCTAGTCTCATTTTCTGAGCATGGCGTTGCCTCCAGATGCCCCCAAAGGCCAAGACTGCTACTGGATGCAATTCGATACAGAGTCAGCCAATAGGGTCAGATTAGAGCAACACCGATAAGGTTGTGGGACATGTTACCTTTAATAACGTTAGCTGTTTCCAAGGACTGAGTCACTAGACTCCTCTGGCACGCAAGCAAACAGAATTCTTGAATTTGGCTGACGCCCACAGTGAAATGAACTTTGTGGGATTTGGCGAGTGGCCCTAATGGACCGTGGCCCCTGTCAGATACCAAACCTCCCAGTCTAACACCACGGTTCCCCTGCAGCCAAGTGCTTTTATGATATTGCAAACAAATATCTCCATCACCCTTTCATCACGTTAGTTCATTTGATCAAGAAACAAAAGCCCTCTTGGCAAATTAACATGGAAAAACCTCCCAGGGCAATCGTTTATTCGTTACATAAGCAACAGGGAGAGTTCCCATCTGGAGAGCATTACCTAGCAAGAAGGTGACTAGAAGCATAAAGGCCCTCGGGCCTATCTAGTCTTCATCTGACTATTGAGGTAGGGTTTATGGGTTTATTAATTCAATTATACAACCCATTCCAGGATTTACAGGAGATCCGCTGCTTGCAAAGAAAGGACCGGTTGGGTGTTTCAGCTAGTTCTGGAAAGATGCTTAGTTGGAGTAAAAGGGGATAGCTGCAGTGAGGTCCAAAGCCCTGATAAATATAATATATCCAGCCTCCTAGTCAGAAGCCCACTTAAAGATAAAGAAGAAGAAGCAAGTTAACAATGCCTAGAAATGGGAGACAAGGGAAATGTTGGCAAAGAAGGTCCCCACCTCAAGAGTAAAACCAAACAGAACAAGCCTTACATGAATTCCTAGAAGGAGGCATGGCTGTAGCCAGGAATTACATCTTCATTCTCACCTTCTTACTGCACACGCAGTTGTGTATGTGGATTTGTGCACACACATAACATACTGGATGGAATTTTTCGGACCAGCTTAACTATGTCAGACTCTGTCCAGTAACTGCCCACAACAGATAACAGACTAATACTGCTACAATGGCCAGAGATTTCCCTTCCGCTCAGGTTTTAGGGGCCTTGGATTTTTAAAGACAAAACTTCCACGTTTTATCCCTGCAGATAGCCATGAAGAATACGTGGCCATTGCATGTAGCACATTGATGACCCTGGCGTTGTTATACTTTGCATTAGGCAAAGCTTTTCGCCACAACAAGAAATCTCTGCAGGGAAAGTCACCAGTCTGAATTCCCTCATTCCCATGTCATTCCTACCAAGGAAAATCAGTGCTCTATCTAACCACACATGGTCCAGGCTGGCAAGGTACCACACTCAGAGTTTCCACGGAGGTCAGCTTCACATCAGGGGTAACAAAAGTACAATGAAATATCCAACACAAAAGATCCTTCTGCCCCCTCCTAGGCTACTCCTCATCCCGTGCTTGACACTCCATCTTCAGACACCCCCCGGGCTCACTAGTCCTTTCCTCAGATGATCAGACTCATGCCCCCCTTCCTCAGACTCACTCTCAGCTCTGGCTCAGGAGCAGCTAGATCTGCTACTTCAGCCACAGGACTGTTTACATGGGCCACTTCCTACCTCTGAGCTCTTTGGGTGGCTTCCCTGCCGCCTGTGCTTAAGACAGCCGCTTCTCTGGTTCCCAGATCTCTTCCACCTTCCCAGCTCCTTCCTTCTCTTCTGGAACACCAACCTGTCAGGACAGCGTCACTGTGCCTTGCCCCCTTTCCAGGCCCCACCACAAGGTTTAATTCCATCCCTGGGGCCTTCTTCAGTTTGCCTTCCCAGACAGAAGTCCTTACCTCCTCTCTCCTGGGTGTTTCTGTCCTGGGTTACTCTCCTAGCCCTCCTCTGTAGCTTCCACTTCTTCTCTTGTGAATAAGTCCTAGCACCTGCCCAGCTGGGTCTAATAACAAATCAAGCCTGGCACCTACAGGTGTAGCCAGATGGGCTAATTGGACTCTTACTTGCCTGTTATTCTTTTGTTCACCTGTGTGAGGTAGACACCTCGTCATAATCACACAGAAGAGTAATGCCAGGTAACCCCACAATGCCCCCTGCCTTAGTCTAAATTAAATGGGGGCACATGACACTAGCAATGTGACCAAACTGGGTTAACTATTTCTCCTTTGTATTAAATCCAGCTCCATCGTAATAATAATAATAATTAATAATAATAACAACAGCAACTAGAGCTGGCTGAAGTTTTTCCATTGAATGTTTTGTGGGAGAGAGATGAAAAATGACTTCCTTTTTGTTTTTTAAAACAAACATTTGTGCAGAAAATACTTGTTTCTTTCTAAAATTTCCCTTATCTGAGGGGGGAGGAGAGAAGAAAACTGAAAATCAAAAGATTTTGGTTTGCCACTTTTCATTGAAACACTAAAAAATGTCTGCAAATAATATTTGCAAATACTGTAAGTTGTTGGTATATTTCTTTCAACAAATTTTCTCAGAGAATACCTTCCACAAGCAGATCTAATTGCCTTTCTCTTTTTTCAGATAAGGAAACTGAGGCAGAGACCTATATGACTAGCCCTTGGCCACACAGCATGTTAGTGGCAGAGAAAGAAGCAGAAATGAGACGTTTGTGGATAGCGATTGCAATGCAATCAATCACTTTCAAGGAGGAAAAAAGCCTCAAAACTTTCCATCAAATAAAGAAAATGTTTTTTCTTATTAAAGAGTCTAACCAGCCATTTTGTGACATTTGCCTCCCAGCTTTTATTTGGTCCCTGAGCCCCCTGGATAGGATTCACCAGGAGGCATTATTGGCCACTATTTTCAGAAGAGACTCAGGAATTGGAAACCTTTGATTGCTAGGTGCCCAACTTGGCCCCGATTTGCACAGCATGGGTGCTCAGCACTTCTTGAAGGGCAGGAAACGATTTTGGAAAACGTTGGCCCAAATTTCAGTGGTTACATCTTAGCCCAAAAGTGGCACTTCCGAGTGGGTAAGTGCCTGCCTGCTTGGGCATTGGCTTAGCACTGACACACAGGGAAGAACACATCTGCCCAGCTGCTGAGTACACATTCAGAAGAAGATCTATACATCCCCTGCGCTGATATGTAGCAAGCCCTAGCAAATCAAGGCCGAATGTATCAGCTAAGCTGTTGGGTTGATCAGGGTTTTCCATGTGCAATCCTGGCATTGGCTGTGCTATGAAATATGCCAGGCTAGAGCCATTGAGAAGCAGCACTGATCTGCTGTGCTGCCATATGTATGTACAGTAAAAATGCTTAGGTGGATCAGGGTTCAATACCCCAATGGGAAGCTACAGCTATGGGGCACCTAGGACCTCTGGCTCTAAAAGCACTGACATCAACGGCCCGAGCTACTACATGCAACTCCATTAGCCATTACAACAGGCTCATCCATCTCCACATAAGGCCCATCCACTGGGAGAGGGGGACAGAGCTCCACATTGAGTGGGTGTGGGCTACACCGGTACACCCAATGTATATCACATGATGCTGACCTGGCATTTCCCAGCAGTCTGCCAATCAAATGACAGCAAAGAGGACTGCCCCAACACAGTTAACAAACAATTATCCCTGAGACCCAGTGTCTCATGGTTCTATGGCCTGTTATCACAAAGCACCAAACGCCACCATGGCCTATTACTGGTTGAAAATGAACTGTTCATTTTGCAACACGAAGAAGCAGGCCAGTTCCTCTTTAGATGCTGAAAAAGCCCTCTGCCTACACAATCCCTGCTTGTAAAATGAAGCCTGAAACCCTTGAGATGCGTGTGTGTGTGTCTGTGGATAATCCAGGTCTCCCAGTTCTAAGCACAGTGCTGTGTCCGGGAACGACTCTGGAAAAACATTCTCATCTGACTTCATTAATCTAACTCTTGCTCATGTATCAAAGTGTGGCGCATTTTCTTGTAAAAATGATTAAGCTGCTAATTAAGCTGTTTATAACTTGTTTCCCCAGTCGCTAATGATAATTAACATGCAAATTAGCTGAGGGAGGAGAGGCACAGGGGTCCTCAGTTCATTACCAAGTTAATTACTGTTTGCATACTTAAACATTACAGTTATAAATGGTGGCATTTAATGTAATGGGCAAGATGATAATTATACCAACGACATTTTGAAAAGTCATTTCGCTGTGTGTTATTTTTTCTGGGTGATTAATGTTTCCATGCCTGATTGATAAACTTAGTTCAAACCAATATAAGTTGGGAACACAGTGTAACCAAATCAGTTACCCCAAACAGCTTTTCTACCCCCTTTCAGTTATAAAGTTGCAGCGTGTGGAAAGAATGAGAGAAAAATATTTGGCAGGTCTCTATTGAAATGTAAGGAGTAAAAGGGGATGATTAACACCAGTTCCTCACTCTCTGGTCTTGCAATGCTCAGATGAGTGAGTGCCTTATTTTCAGAGAAGTTGAGTACTCAGTTTGGGGTTGTAAACATGAGCACTATTTATGGTGACAATAATGTCCAGAAGCCACACCTAAGCTTAGGGTCCCCTTATGTGCACGCACATTCACACACACATGAGTGTACTCCAGAGGGCTTACTATCTCAATAACCAACACAGGCAAAGGATGATAGGTATGAAAGATTATTGTCCCCATTTTGCAGATGAGGGAATGGAGGCACAGAGAGATTAACTGCCTTGCTCAAGGCCACACAAGAAGCCTGTGGCAGATCCAGGAGTTAAACCCAGGAATCTTCCAAGCCCAAGCACAGTGCTGAACCACAGGTCAAACCTTCCTCTCCATTTACTTCTGCTGGAGTTGTAGGTACTCAGCAGTGCTGAACATTAGGCCTAAGCAAGGTAGATAAATGCCGGGTACAAGGCTCTCAGATTCAGTTTATAAAACTTCCTCACTGTTCAATGTCTGCATATTTCTAGGTCACTGGGAGTAAGACTGGCCCAGAATTTCTCACTTCTGTAGAACTGGATGGGAAATGCCACTGAAACAGAACAGAACATGAGATTTCAAACAGGAATTTCTACACAGGTGGATTTTAGAGCAGCGGGGATTGGGAGGAAGGAAGGAGTGGGCAGCGATGAAGTGTAAACAGCACAGTGGGCTTTACTGAAGTGTAAACAGCACAAAAAGTTTTAAAACACTGCAGACAAATTGGGGTTGAGTCATGAAATAAGACTTCTCCTTTCTGTAACAGCTTTCAGCCGAGGATCTCAAAGCACTTCACAAACATTGACTGAGTCACCTTTAAATGCCCCAGGGCTGTATTGTTCTTCCTGTTGTTCTGACACATAACTCAGCACACAGGGGTAAAGCAGGTTTCCCAACAGCAACCAGTAAGTCAGTGGAAGAAAAATGTAAAACTGATCAAGACAAGGAACTTCCGCTATTTCAACCTTTGGTTTTGTGCTGAAATGAAACGTCGAGTTTCGATTTTCCCAAGAGAACATTTTGATTTCAGCAAAACCCCATTTTCCGACAAGAAAATGTTTCATTCAAAAAATTTTGGCCAGCCCTGCCAAGCATACACCTCAGGAGTCCTGACTCCTAGTCTCCTGTTCTAACAGCACTAGCAAGGGGGACGTGGAGATGTTCAGCGTGCGCATTTCCTTGAGGAGAAAGGAATTCCCTAGCTCAGTTCTACATCCAAGTTCCCCACAATCCACTTCTCAGGGTAGGCACTGAGCACGGAACTGAACGCACTTGGGGATGAAATTTCATCATGTAGTTTCAAAGCTGATGACATCCAGCAGAGCCTCTTGACTTCAGTGTCATGAGCACTCCGTCACCTGGCATCTGTTATTCAATACAGGCCAACTCCTTCTCTTCCTGAGCCCAGAGTCACTCCATTGTCCTCAACCCTCACATAGATGTAGATGATAGCAAGATTTGTCCCCTTGACTCTAAGCAATGCACTTGATAATCTCAGTCTAACCAATCACAATTCATTTCTGGAGTGTTTTCTAACTGTAGCTCTTGCTCCCAGGTTACAGCCTCTTGCACCAAGCAAAGAACTTCTTATCTTTTCATGGACTTTGCACCCTTCATGTCCCATAGATACAATTGTTAAACTATCCTGATTCACAAGTTAGCTAAATCATATGTATTTAAGTTCTTAAGTCTTTCCTCCTCAGTCCATTCCTCAGCACTCACCATTCATCTTACTTGCAAAGTCGTAGGGGGCACACTATATGTTTTTGTATTACTAATGCTGAACACTCACACAGGAAACCTTGCTCGGGTCCTGAGGGTCTAATTCACCTCTAACTTCACACCCCTCTCACTTCTGTGCATGTATTTAATGCCCCTCTGTACTCCTGCCAACCTCCAGCTAAGCTTCAAAAAAACTTCTGAAGATCCACCTCATCGATATAACGATGATTGTGTCACTGTCACCTCCTCGTGGCCACATCCTCAAGAAAGGACAAAAGCCCTACACCCAGTGACAGCTGAAGTAGTAGAGGCCCATATTTCTGATCCCAAAGATCATGGGATTTTATTCCCACTCCCATCCATGTCTGTAACATGTGGATTCATTATACCGTCTACAATATACATCATGGAGTTCTATTGTTTCTCCTATAATGGGTCTGCTGTGCCTTTGTCTTGTAACCCCTCTAGGCAGGGTCCTGTTATATCAGCATTGCGGACACTCCAGAAACAAATACAACAATCATCATCATAACTTCTTATCAGCACCCAGCCTCTCTCTTTTTGGAGGAAAGTAATTCCATCCACATGCTGCCAAACACACTCTTTTCAAGGACACTCCAGCTAGCATGCCATCTGTACTCCCCACCCGCTCCAGCCCCCGTTAAAAATTTATCACCTGGCTACAACAACAGGAGAAGCTATTGTAAAGTATTTAATATTTAACTAGTGTTTGGAAAAACAGTCGTCTCGCTCTTTCTCTGCGTTGGTTTGAGCATTTGCATCACAGTCATTCTTTACCACACCGGAGAAGCAGTGTGATCCAGTGTCTTGGACACAGTACGGGGACCCAGGAAACCTGAGGTCTAGTTGGGCCCTTGACTCAGGGTATGATGCTGGACAAGCTGCTTCAACTCTCTGCGTGTCTGTTATTCCCTCCTAGCTTTTGCAGTCCTCTCGACTTCTATTGTTAAACTGTCTCTTGTTATGTACATGTACAGCACCCAGCACAGTGGAACCCTCATCTCATCTGGTGCTACGGTTATATCATTACTTTTTAAAACGAATGGATGACATTGTCTTTCTCCGTGGGCTTTGTATCCACGGGACAAGACGTCCCTGGCAGTGATGCCCAAACCAGTGAGATGAAACCTCCCTTCCCTCGCACAGCGAAGCCAAATTATCGGTAATGATTTTCGAAACATGGATTGCAACTCATTGAGAGCACCAGTCTTGTTGTGTTCATTCCCACAAGCTGAGCGTGAATCACAGTGGAGGAGGGATGAGGCCCATGTGTTTGATCAACTCGGGCCTTGCTAATGTGATTTCTATTGCAGAACTGTTCCTTTTTATGCCTTCCGGTCTTTCCTAGCAATATCACCTATGGCCTGATGTGACAGCAGTACTAAATTATTTCTTGATGGCTCATTAGGGTAATTAAAATGAAAGTAATCAAAGCCAAGTAATGGGCAATCTCTTAATAAACTGTCAAAAAATTCTATATTAATCATGGGGAATTTTTTCCTCTCTGAATGTCAAAGAATACAGATCAAGGAAACACTGGACTTCGGAATCAGCGCTGGCTTAAAAGAACAGTTAGGTGAACCAAACCCTGAAAAATATTCCTTACCTGTGACTAACAATGTCAGAAATCCAGTGTGCACCATTGAATCTGTTTGCTCCCTTTCCAGATTTCACTATTTTGGACAGTGAAAAGAGAGTGGTCAGTTTCATTTTCTAGCTACATGTCAGGGTCCCTTCCTGGCTGCCAGACCCCACCACTGACTGCCACAGGGCATTTTTCCTCAATAATGACAGAAGCTGGCATCTTCACAGGAGCCCAGGAAAGTTTGAGAGCCAACTCCCTGTGAGATCTGAATGACCCACATTTACAGAGTGCCTTGCGATATTCAGCAGAAAGGTGCCATATTGTGGCCCAACATTTCCTGCTCCACAACACTGTGAGCTGCTCCTGCGATGCAGAGCGCCCATGTCAGGGAGCGCCACAAAACCCTGATGAATGACGTTGGGCACCCCTTCGTCACTGCCTCACCCGCCTCTAGAGGGGGGGGCAGAAGGGACAATGAAGAGTCTCTGCCATGACAGTGGAGCAGCTCTGTTGGGGGGCACTGCAGCTAGGTCATAGCTACACCAGCCCAGCTGCAGTGTCTAGCTGAGACCACGTGGATGAGGTAAAAACTGGTCTCTCTCCCCAACAGAAGCTGGTGCAATAAACAATATTACCTCATCCACCTTGTCTCTCTAATATCCTGGGACCGACCCGGCTACAACTACACTGCATCAGACTAGTAGGACAGAGAGAGAGAATCATATGGTTAGAAGGGACCGCACGGGCGGAAAGAAAGAAAGAAAGAAAGAAAGAAAGAAAGAAAGAAAGAAAGAAAGAAAGAAAGAAAGAAAGAAAGAAAGAAAGAAAGAAAGAAAGAAAGAAAGAAAGAAAGATAGAGGGGGTGTCAGGGATAGATAGATAGATAGATAGATAGATAGATAGATAGATAGATAGATAGATAGATAGATCTGGCAGTTTAGGCTTCGAGGCCCCCAGTGCCCCAGCCAGGGACTGTGCGCCTGCACTGTGCAGCCATCCGCTGCCTGTGGGAACAGAAGCCTGTGTTAGTGTTTACTGTCTCCTGGGTAACAGGGCATGTGGCAGGATGAACCTAGCCAGCCAGTTCTCATCCCATCTCACCCAGCGGCAGCCACCTCTCCTGAATGCAGCGGCAAGGAAGCTCCAAGATGCACCTTCACCGCAGCGAGCAGGCTCAGACGTGAGTTCCCAGGCCCTGCTTGGGCCCTTCTCCCCCTGTCTTTTGTTTTCTCTGCTCTTCTCCCCCATTGTCTGGGGAGTGAGGCGCTCTGGGTTCGGTCCCTGTCTAACCTTTGTAGATTCCCAGCTTTTCGTGGTGGGAAGAGGGCACGTGAGCCCCCCATCCCCTCCAATCCCAAGGCTGAGGAAAATCCATGCAGACTTGGCTACTTGTGCCAATAGTCTGCCTCCTCCCCCCCCCCACACACACACACACACAAGCTACCCCCCAGCTTCAGAAACAAAGACAGGCTGGAAATTGCCTCCTCCCCTTCCCTGCTTTCGCCCAGTGCCCAGAAAAGTGACAACATCTGACTGATTTCTGATGGAGGGGAAAAGGTAAACAGCAGGCAAAGCAGTGGGGGGGCGGGTTGGGTTTGTTTCTTTCCCAGTGTCCAGCTGTCAGAGGGAGTTTGATGGTGCAGGTGGGGTGAGGGGGGGGGGTCAGTAAAAGGGATGGGAGGAGCACAGAGCAGAGCCGAGTTGGACAGAGCAAACTCCTGAATCAGGGAAGGGCTTTGGGAAATTCACCCCTCGGGTTATAATTAGTGTCTGGAGGCTCCATGTGGGGAGCAGCAGTCCATTGTGCTAGGCACTGCACAAATTGAAAAGAAAGAATCAGCGCCAAAGAACTGGCACCCTGCGCACCCACTTTATCACCTTCTTTTAGTTGTAAACATTCCATCTGGATGATGTAGCAAATGTTCTGGGTAAACGAGTTATAAAAGGCACCACCTATGGGGCCCCAAATGGTATCTTCTGTGGGCCCCAGCTGGCTATCTAACTGCATGCTTGATGGTCAGGTAAAAGGTGCTGTGTAGCCTCTGTTCTCGCGGAATCCAATAAGGGATGGCGGCTGGATTGAGAGCTGGGATTCAGACATTAGACCTGAACTAGTTCTCTGATGTGGCGTCGGGGCGGCGCGTTGTGCTGCCGGGATGGCGCTCTCTGGGGTGAGATATGAAGGCTTGAACTCTGGGCACGGTGCTGTTTGCAAGAGCAGGGACACTTTGGTGCCCCAGAGGAATGGTAACCTCACCAGCTCTGGCTGAATCCCAGACACCATCAGGGATGGGAGACTTTGTTTCTACCCTTTTTCCTGCCTCACCTTTTTCCTTCTCTGTCCTAATTCCCTCTGCATCTTCTGTTTAGTATGAGTCTGTTCACAGGCTCACAGCAGTGCTACAGCGAGGCAGCTGAAAGCAATACCCACAATAACCCAAGGATGGTACAAGTTTGCCAGGTCTCAGAGTGGCTGACAGGACTCTGTGCCGTCCCTGTTTTTCCGGCAGGGTGGGTCAATGCCAAAGCCAGAAGCTGCATTTTCCAGCTTTGCTGTTCTTTTCTTTCCATTGTTGTGAGTATTTGTTGGGATTGGACTTTAACAACAATGGCAATAACCGCATTTTTGGTTATCTGCGTGAATTTTCAGTGACCAAATTTTCTGCTCTTTGAAGAACAGCTTCAAAGCATCTGAGGCCCTTGTTTGTGCCTGTCCTCTTGATGGCTTGGAAAAAACAATGGATGCCCACAAGCCATGGTCATGTGCTTCGTTTTAACTGCTCTAATCTCTGTTCTACAGGCTGTGTGTGAAACGACACTTGCTGAAGATGTAAATGCCTCTGTGTTCAGCATGTCAGCTCAGGAGCTTGCCACCCGGCTCTGCAAGGAAGGGGACCAGCACCTCGCTATGGATGAGCTGCCGCTAGCCACGGCTTTCTACATGGCTGCATTCAGCTGCAGCTCACTCCTGGCTGTGCAGAAAGTCAAGTCCCTTGGGAAGGGGCCCTGGGAGAAAGTGATTGCTACCCTGGAGACGTGGTGCACAGGCAGGAGTCAGATTCCCAGGATACACTGCAACAACTTGGCCATTGTGTCACTCAACGTTGGAATAGCTGCAGCCTTCCTATCTACCCTCAGCCCCAACAACTTGGCTTCGTCTGTATTCAAGCTGGAGGCCATGCTCAGGCAGGGGCGCTACGAAGAGGTGGTGAGCCGGAGCAGTGCCCTGCTCAGCACGCATCCCAAACGCTCGGTAGAGCTGCTGCTGACGAGGGCTTTGGCCTGGGTGCTGTCGGGGACGCAATCTGGGAACGGAGTTGTGGACTATATCCAAGCTTTCGTGACGCACCGGGCTGAGACGGTGGCATATGTATGCAGCCGGCAAAGGGAACACCTGCCACTGGTGATCCAGACCTTCTCTGATTACCTCTCAGTGCACCGGGAGACGGGCCCAGATAGCAAGTCCTTGGATGGCCAGTTGGGTGACTGTTATGACTTCCTCGTTGCCATGGCGCCGAATGGCATCCAGGTATGCCAGGCTCAGGCCGCGTACTTTTATGAGAAACACAAATTTGAGGAGTGTGTGGCAGTTTACAGCAAGGCTATAGAGGCCTTATCTGCTGGTAGCAAGCTCGGAACTGAGAGCGCTTTGGGTGTCCTCGTAGGCCGGGCCGCTGCTTACTTCTCCTTGGGTGGGCGGACACGGGAGATGATGCAGGACTTGATAGACGCCTTCAAGATAAGCCCTGGCCAAGCAAAGCAGCACTTTGATGAGCTTTTCTCACCCTGTGACACCGAGAGGATTAAAGAACAGGCCAGAGCTGTCCTGGATGTAGAGTTTGCGGCCTACAGGGAAGCTGTACGTACTCGGCCTGAGCTCCGAGATGACGCTGGCACAGAACTGCTTTCCCCAGTCATCCACACGCTCTGGTTCCTCATTCAGATCGCCCCAGGGTCCAGGCGTGAGCTGAGCGTCCGGCTGGCAGACTGCCAACTGCTGAGCAGGCACGTCCACCGCGCCCTGGAGATCTGCAGCCACCTCTTGGAGTCAGAGGAGAATACGTATTACAACAGCCTCCTGGTCCTGCGAGGGTTTTGCTACCTCCACACCAATGACTGTCAGCAAGCCCTGCCAGACTTCCAGAAGGTCATCGAGCATGACTCCCCACACCCCAACAGTTGTGTGAAAGCCCTGTGTGGGCGGGGACTTATCCGGATTTTGGGGGGCAGTCCGTATCTCACGGCCCTGGATTATATCACTGCCTGTCGGCTGAGATTAGACGAAACCATCCTCACTATCAAGTCCTATGTGCCCTGGAACCAAAGAGGGCTGCTCCTGATGGTGCTCCAGGAAGAAGGGCAGAAGATACTCCAGAAAAAGCCATCGCCAAAAGGCAGCTCAGCCTTCAGGCAAAAGAAAGAAGCAGGACTGAATGG
Source organism: Sternotherus odoratus (assembly GCA_032164245.1). Classification (NCBI taxonomy): domain Eukaryota; kingdom Metazoa; phylum Chordata; order Testudines; family Kinosternidae; genus Sternotherus; species Sternotherus odoratus. The sequence continues at coordinate 3,577,482 of JAVMKO010000018.1, forward strand.
ATTCCTGACAAAGGAAGGGTATGGTTTAGGGGGCATTGATTGGCTCAGGTGGTTATGAATGGGATACAGACCCTTTCATGTCTAGGTCACCAGTTGGTGGGAACTAGCCTAAACTAGTAGTGGGCAAATCATTAACATCTGATAGCTGCTCAGCGTCCTTGATGAAATAAGACAGAGGGATCTCACTCTGGTTTCTCAGGGTGTAGATATCCACATCACAAAAACAGTCATTTTTGGTGCTAATACGCCCCTCAGTGGAGGTCTAAGCAGAGTTCAGGGGCCATGGAGACAACTCCCCTCTGTGCTCTAAAAGAGGTCCTACCAGATCAGGGATGAATGACTACGGGGGGGGGGGGGGGGGGGAGGGCTTGATTTTCTGCTGTGTTGCACCTGGTTGGAGGATAAGAGAGTAAGTTCTTAACCAGGTCTGGCCATCTGGTACTGTCCAATGCTAAATGAATGAATGCAGCACTGAAATGGATTTAGATTCCATAACTCTGAGCTGATTTGTTTTTCCCCTTAAACTTCTGCGCCACTTTCTCCCAAAATAAGAACAGCAGAGCTGGTTGTATTTTTCAGCTGATTTTTTTAAAATGTCTTTTTGCGGGGGCAGAAGGGATTGTGAAACCATTTATTTCTTTATGAATTGTCCACTTTTTCAAAGATACTGAAATCCAAATTTATGTCCAATTTTCAGTTTTTCATCTAAAGAAACAGAAAATTGCTGTAAAACATTTTCATTTCTTTCTATATTCTTCCTGGAAAACACTCAACAATTTTCTGACCAGCTCTAAAGACTGAGAAAGATGTGGGTTTTGACATTTGGTGGCAAATGGAGTCCCTCACTCTGACAGCACAGTTTGGGCTATACAATTGGGGATACTTTAGAGAGGTCTCTTATTAATAATACCTAAGTCTATATAGATTTATAGATTTTTGCTTCAGCAGATCTCAAAGCCCTTTACAAAGCAGGTTAGTGTCATTATTGCCATTTTACAATTTGGGAAACTGAGGCACAGAAAGGAAATAGTCACCCAATAAAAACAGTGGCAGAGGCTGGACTAGAACCCAGATCTCCTGGGTCCCACTCCAGTGTTAGAGCAGGAGATTGTCTAGCAAGGCTGTTCCCATGTACATGTTAGTGTTTTGTAGCAAATGTTTAGCAGGAGCGAGTTCGTCAACTGAGACAATACACGATTTTCTGTACCTACTATTTATATTATTTGTACTGCAATAGTGTCTAGGGGTCCCCATCCTGGCCCTGCCCTCTTTTGGAGCCTTGCTTTCACCTGTACTTATAAGCTCGTTTACAAATAGACATTTGATTAAATGTTTACAATGTGGCTCAAACATTTAAGCAACAGGAAGTTCTCCATTGCGGGAGACAGCGAAGTTTGGCCACCATTTTAATACGGGGCTCCCCGAAGCCAGCTGCTCTGCCTGAGCAATAGAGAGACTCCACCAAAACTACGAGCAGTTCTTCCTTCGTTTATGCAGGGATGCCTTCGGAGTTCACCAGTTGGCTTCTCTCTTGATGGACCTGGACCCTTCTGATGAAGCATCTCAGATCCTGTGTGCCGATGCCCTGTACCAGCTTGATCGGGTGGAAGAGGCTCACAGAATCCTCTTGGTAGCCCTCTCTAGGAATCCCCAGAGGTCTCCCATCCTGGCAAGGCTGGCGCTGCTGCAGCTGAAGAAGGGATTCTTGTACGATGGGACTCAGGTAAAAAGCATCTGGCTGGCAATAAGGGCACCTGGGATTCATGGACACAAACTTGCTTCATGAACTTTAACAAGTTCTTTAACTTCCGCATTTCATTTGATCCCAATCTGATATTAATTAATACGACTTGCCTGCTTTAGAATGGAAGCTCCCTGGTCAGAAAGTGTGTCTTCCTGCAGATCTCGGTGCAGCCTAGCATATTGCAGGTGCCACTAAAATATAAATAGAGTAGGAAAAATATGAATCTTAATATATTATCACTGGCAGAAGCGTTTTGGGGTTTTGGGATAAAAGAGACAAATGATTGTGAGCGTAGGGAGGTTACTTGTTAAAGTGAAAGAAATTCAAGAATTTGTATTTCTGCTAAGCAGCTGTAACTGCCAAGATTAAACAGTTAAATGACCGGAGTTTGCCAGCAGAGGACACTGTTGCATTTTTAAACTATGTCATAAATCCTCCTGATGAAAAGGAGAAAAGTATTCCACCAAACCAAATGGGGTATTTTTTTCCTGTAGACTAGAGTATAAAAATTCTGTGCTATGTGCTGAGAATGTGAGGGCTCTGTGTGAATGATACCACTCATCAGAGTTCACATATAGTCCCTGGAAAGTCTGACTTGGAACAAACTTTTTAATGAAAGCGAATAATACTTGTAGCACCTTAGAGACTAACTTAGTCTCTAAGGTGCTACAAGTATTCCTCACTTTCTTTACAGATATAGACTAACACGGCTGCTATTCTTGAAACTTTTTAATATACACTTGTTATTTGGAGTCACAGTTTGGAGTGTACCTATGTCTATCCCCACAGTCCAGCTGCGTCTGATCTTTTCTGATTTCCATGTATGTCAATTTAACCATCCTCCCCTTTTTCTCTGCCCTTGTTAAGTTGCTGAAGAAAGTGATCAAAATCGGAGACACTTCCTGCCTCCTGCTGATCATGGATATTTTCAAAGACGAAGACCGGAAGCTGATGCAAACTCACTGCCACTCCAGGGCTATGACCATCTTGAAGAACAAGCAGGGAGATACTTACGTCAAAGAAGCTATTGCCTGCCTTTCCTTTGCTATCATTGCATCAGGTAGGCTTATGAGAGGTTTACTTCTGTGGGAAGTAGGCCAGTGTGTGGACAGACTTCAATCCTCTTCTATTATTTCTGCTTCCACACACTGGCCTACTTTGCCAGTAGGATTAGGAACCTATGTCAGTTAAACCCATTTGAAAAATGTACAATGGAGTCCTATTGACCATGGGTCCTTGGTGTCTGAATCACTTTTGAAATTTCTCCCCATGATCGCTGCGGTGTTTCACACAGGGTTTGTTTCACACAGATGGCAAGTGGCTTGTAATGGGGCTGTATTAGTTCCCATCTGGGCCATACTACCTAGCTGGAGAAGGCTCCACATCGCATTCTCAGGGCATGGTTAGACTGGCGCTTTGCGGCGCAAAAACCCTCCTGTAGCGCTATAATTTTCATAGGGAACACACTTCAAAGGGAGATTTTGCGCAATGACTCCCTGTTTAAAGCGCAAGTGTTAAACCTCCTTTTCCAGAGTGATAAGCCTTTTTGCGCTAACGCTATAGCGCAAGGGTGGGAATGTGAACACCCAGGAATAACTCATTACGCTATAAGGGAATCAACAAGCCATTTAAGGCAAATGACGTCAATGTTGTTTTGAAAAAGGGGGGAAGAATCAGGAAGTAGCTGATCAGTTTCTCTCTTAAAACTCACAGCCCATAAGCACTGGAAATGCTGACCAATTGAGCTGTGTGAGTGCACTGCAGAGCCTGGTCAGTTTCCTAGTCACTGACAGCCTCAACTTGTCTCATTGCCTACACTTTCCCTGTTCCCCCTTGCCCCTCTTCTTTGCAAAGCAGGCTGCACCCAGCTGAATGCTGGGATACCTGCCATATCCCGCAACTGATACTGCCGTCAGAAGCGCGACAAATGTATACAGTATTTTGCACTACAAGGTTTCAATCTGTACAGTCTCTAGCGCGATACCTATTGCACTACATTGGGAAGCGCTACAAATAAACGCGCTATAATCTTCAGTCTAACCATACCCTCAGTCTGCTAAGCCATTTAGTGCCCTGAAACCTCCCCCATTAGTAATGGTGATGGGCTATGTTCTGTTTTCTCTGGGTTAACCTATGGTAAATATTCTAAATGCCAATCCCAAATCCTGCTCACCCCCTCACTGCTGAACTTCGAAGCTCTGATGAGTTTGCGGGTGTTTCAGATGCATCCCTTGCTAAAAGGTTACACATCTGGCTGTATGCGTTAGAGGAGACACGTTATCTCAGCTTTCCCCCAAAGAGAGGGGCTGAGCTCATTTGGAAATGTCTCTGGCACATTCTAAGCAGAACTCTATTCTTATGGAAATCTGACTTTCATCCAGAGCAAATGTTATGACAGTCGCATCTTGAAGGAGAGAGAGCATGAAAAGAAAAGGAAAACTGCTAATTGCCTTGAGATAGCTCAGTTCCACAGCCAGTGCATTCCGGCTTATCAGCTTCCCACTTGCTGGTGCAGATGCTTGTTAAGAAATGGCCCTGATCTTATATTGGCCCTGATCATTACAACCCCAGAAATCTTAATATTTGGCAAGGATGTTTGGAGCATATCTTGAGGGTGAAAGCCCTGTAACTGAAATGGAATTGCTAAATTTGCATCCTCTGGCCCATCTCTCCAGGCAGCTTGCAGAAGGCTGCACTCACTGACCTCCCAAGAGGAAAAATTTACAGTGGATCCAGTATGGGAACATCACTGTTATTGATCACAATCCTTAGTACGTGAAGATGCTTATCAAATTTGCTTTGACAGGAAGGAGGTCTGTGAATGAATGAGATTCATGCTCTGCAGCCTTCAGATGAACATCTTGTGCATTTCATAGTCAATGATTGATTTTTCGGGATTGGAGGAAAGGAAATCCTAATATCACACATTCACCTGCCTTGACTGGCAGCATTATATGGCGAGACAGTCCCATCTGGGTTATTATCCAAACCAGAGTACAGTGAAACCTCCATTTAACGGACTAATTCGGGTGAGGGGGTGTCCGTTAAATGAAAAAGTCCGTTATTTAATAATTTAAAAAAACGAGCTGTCGGAGCACTAGCCTGACCGCCACAGGGTCGGCTGGGAGCTGTCAGCCAGCCCGCCCGGGTCCGGGCTGCCGGGAGCCAGCCCGTGAGAAATGGATTTGGGATGCATCAGACTTGCTCAGAAATTTTGTCCGTTGCATCCGAAGTCCGTTAAATCGAGGTCCGTTAAATCGAGGGTTTACTGTAGTGTACTTTTTCTGATTCCATCCCATCTGATCCAACCAACTCCTTTCACCGCTAAATGGCTCTGCTTCTGCCTCCTAGTATCCCCTCATATCCAGGGTATTCTTTCTCCCAGTGTGCTGCCACTTGTAGGTTATATCTACTAAGCCTTCAGAGGAGTCCTCCTAACTCACTGGAGCCTGGCCATACTGGCTAAGTTGACATATCATGCCTCTTTGGAGCTACATTAGGTACTGTCTCCCTTTGCTTTGCACTAGAAAGGAGAGCTGCTCTTCGCTAGGGTATAATAGAGAGGTGCTTTCAAGCCATTCCCCCTTGGTTTGGTTCCAAACACCAAAAGCACCTCTGGTTTCCTTGGCTGCAGCACCACAGTTTCCTCTGACAGGTCCAGTCCAGTTCCCAGCAATGAGTGAAGGAGGAGAGGAGACCATTATAACTTCCTAGAGAGAAGCTTTCCAGGTTTCCTAGGAAACTCAACCCAAACTGCCTGATCAAAGCAATTTCATGACAAACAGCAGAAACCAAACAGACTGCAAATGTGGACTCTCTCTTAACTGTATGCAGACATTTTCAAGGACAAAGACGCAAAAAAGGCATGCTGAGCAATCCCTCTTCTGAGGGAACCTCAAATAACCTAAGAGGGTTTGATAAATAAATAAATACAGCCACAAAAGAGCAGCTGTCACCCTTGTGAGCCCGCTCCATTGCTCTAAAAAGCAGATCTTGCTAGTCGTCCTGTCCTGTCATTGGATCCACACAGACACAGGGATCTGCTTGCACTGATCTAACTAAAACTGAATGCCTCTGACTTTAAATAAAACTTGTCCTGCAGCACTCCATATGTAGATCTCCACTAGGTGGTAGTAAATCATCCTCTATCCTTATGGAAAACTCCAGTGAAAGCTTATTTTTCCCATGTACACGCTTTACAAGCAAAAAAGTAATTTTTTAAAAAAGCTAAAACATTATTATTATTTTTAAAATTCCTTTGATCACCAGTGTCTTTGTTTTGTTTTACTGAGTAAAATATCAATGTTGGTTAAATATCACAGAGTTTCAAGAGGGAAATTCGGTGAACGTTTTAAGGGACAGCATTGAAGCTGGGCACAGTTTTTAATTTCCTTTGTTACTGAAAGGGTGAAATAAATCATAATGTTAACAGCTATGTTTCCAGCTGCTATCACTACAAGTCTGCATAGGGAAGGATCCCTTTGGACTTAGCTACTATTCATCTAGATACTTATATGGCCCCTATCAATTAAATATATGGGTGCCTCACAAGTAAAGAACTGGGGCACCCTCCTATTCCTCCAAAGGTCAGACCGTCATTCTCTAGGTAATGCACATCTTGGCAGCTTGTTTATTTCAACTACTGTATTTAACTGGAGTTCTGCCTTGGACTCTATATTCTTCTCTCTCTCATTGCCTGATGTGCAAAATCGGGTTTCTCCATCTCTGCTGGGAAATGAGGACTCGGTTGATGTACAAATCCTGGCCAAGACATTGAATAGGCCAGTGCAAGAAACATGCCGTTGGTGAAAGTGCTGTCGTTAAGGGAAAGCCACTTTGGTTAGCAACTGAGGCAATCAGAGCTTGGGTGAGGAACTATGGGGAAATGGCTCAGGAGAGTCCATGGCCGTGTGTTGTTATCATGATGGAAGGGATATGAACCTTGCTACCATCTCTAACGCGGTGGAACGGTTGTGAACACTTTGTTTACCTCAGCCATAATGGAGGTTATACTCACATCCCCAACTGAGTCCTGATTCTCTGCCTGAGTCCTTGCTGCTTCCAGGGGGGTAGTAATTTATGGCTGGCCTACACCACCCCTGTGTACCAACCAGCGCATAGGGGGCTCTGCCCATTTCCCAACCATCCCAACCACTCCTCTATCTACTGCCCTAGGTCCGGGTAGCTTCTGTAAGGGGGTCCTACCCCACGTCACTGATATGTAAATCCAAGTCACAATCTAGCCCCTACACTATTGATACTGGCTTTTCACCCTCAGTGACAAGGGCCATTTCCATATGGTAGGTGGGAGAGAGAGAAAATTCAAACAGCCAAGCTCACAAGAGACGTGATCGCTTTTCCGTGTAACTGGCTGCATCATGTGTTATCTGTGGGCACCAGGGATGGCAGGGGTGCAGCGAACAGCTGATTCAAAATGCTGCAGCTGACAGAAACCAAGCAGCTGATTCTCTGCATGCCAGGCAGCTCCTGCCCCAGAGGTTTTCAAGGTTTCAAGTCCCCTGTGGTTATCATAACTGTAGCAGCATGGGAGGGAGGTCAGGAATATGTCCTTTGGGGAGGTATTATTTTAGAAATTTCACTTGGGAAGTTACCATTTTCCTTCCTTCATTTTTCAGACACATCAGGTTTGGGGGGGGGGGGGAAGGGAGGGGAGATTATCAAAACAAATTACACTGTTCAAATAGGCATTAAGAACCAATTATGCTTTCAGAGGAGACGTCCAAAAAACCTTGGACAGTTACTTGCTAAAAGCTCCAAAGAGCAACAATCACTGGGAAAGTGAAGAGTAAAGTCTCAGCTGCCTAAGGGACAGTCTCTGCTCGCTTGAGGCCACCCTATTGAGTCCATGGTGTTAGTCGCAGAGTCGGATGCCACCCTGCATAAGGAGGGCAGAACTAAACGTAGTGACATGATAAAGCACAAGGAAATACAGGACACAAATACTGATTGCAGCATCGGTATTTGACAGCTGAGTGCAAATAAACCCTTGCATGTGAGTCTGAACATTGGAGCCATAATGTTGCTGGGCTTTTGTTCTAAATAATCTCTGTAGTACCCCTCCAGACTTAGTCTTTAAGGGTGAAAGTCACCTCTGTGTGGGGAGCCAGCAGACCCCAAAGCACCCACGTAATTCCCATTTAATTCTCCTAGTGCAGATGAAAGGCCCCGTTGAACCACTAAACACTCTGCTAAGAGCTGGCTACTGCTCTCACTGAATCAAACAGCAAAATTCCTATTGAGTTCAGTGAGAAATTGGGTTAGATCCTGCGGGCTTGAAACGGGTGTGTAGGTTCTTGTGCACCAGGGTGAATTTTGCATTTTTTGGATAGGTTTCTTCCACTCCATTCTGCTTAAATATTATCCCCCAGCTTCCCAGCCACTGGGGACCAAGCCCAACAAAGTCTCCTGCTATTCTCCCCCAGGCTCAGAGCTGAGTAGCTGGCTGGCATTATGTCCTGTTACATGAGGGTGCAAAAGGTCCATGTCCCATCTAAGTCCTCTGCATAGGGCTTTTGTGGAGCAAGGCATGCTGCCTGGGGTGTGGCTGCAGCCAGGGTCCGTTTTGGAGCTCTCTTACGATCATCCTTTCTGTTTGATTTGCACATTTCTCTCTTCCCCAGGTGGCGACGCTGAAGAGTCCCTCCTCACCAGGGCTCGATGTTATGGACACCTTGGCCAGAAGAAAACTGCTATTTTTGATTTTAATGCCATCCTGAAGGAGGACGCTAGAAATGTACAGGCCCTGAGCGGAAGGGGATTCATTTACTTGGCCCTGAACCAGCAAAAGGTATTGTTGGATCAATGTCACGCATTGCCCAATAAATATAAAATATTTGCAAGAACTATCTCAGGCTCCAGGTATGTGACCATGCCCCCACTGAAATCAATGGGAAATCTGCCATCGAATTCAAGTGGGGCGAAGGTTGGGCCCTATATACATTGATGCCTGGGCCTATGTCTGTGTATATATTACACCAGTGGCTCTCACTCTTTCCAGATAACTGTACCCCTTACAGGAGTCTGGTTTGTCTTGTGTACCCCAAGTTTCACCTCACTTCAAAACTACTTGCTTACAAAATCAGACATAAGAATACAAAAGTTTCACAGCCACACTGATCCTGAAAAATTACTTCCTTTCTAATTTTTACCATATTAGAAAATAAATCAATTGGAATATAAATATGGTACTTACTTTGTAGTATACAGGATATAGAGCAAGATATAAACAAATCATTGTCTATAGGAAATTTTAGTTGGTACTCATTTTGCTAGCGCTTTTTATGTAGCCTGTTGTAAAACTAAGCAAATATCTAAATGAGTTGCTGTACCCCCTGGAAGACCTCTCTGTACTCCCAGGGGTACACATAGCCCTGCGTAAGAATCACTGTATTACACCGTGTCCTGGATGGGTTGCTAGCAATGGGGCTTGAATGGAGCATCTCTGGAGCTGAGCATAAGCCTCAGCTGTGTGAGCTAAAAGAGGCAGATATGTTAGCTCAAAGATCATAGCAGGCTCATTCACCTCTACATGTGGCCCAGAGTGCCATACGGCGTATGTGTGGGCTGCACTCCGCACGGCCAAGAGGAGGAAATATTATTTTAAAATTGAAAAATCTATTAAAAATGGTAAAATATACAGGCTGTGTGTGCAGGCGCCCATTGAGATTATTCAGACGCTCTGCTGCATGCAAAAGGCCTGATCCCATGTGGCCCACGGTACTTCTGTAGATTGGACGCCCTGATCATTCACTGCCTAGGCTCCAAAACAGAAACATGCTGCTCTCAGGCAGCATGTGATGCAAGATCAAAGCCATCGCTCAAAGCAGTACCCTGCTCTTCCTGTGTGCATTCCAACCTTCCCCCTCCAGTAAGAACTCAATTGCCTGTGTCTAGAGGAGAGGAAGGAGAACCCGTAGTCACAGCCTCATTTGCGTCACTACCATGCAATCATAGGCAAGGCTACAAAAAAGCCCCTCTTACATTTGTTGCTACATTGTCTGTTCCAGTGGAAAAAGAGGACAGCAGCAGTTCATGCCAAACCATAATATGTCCAACACTGCTGCATCTCCACAGCTCATCCACTTACGATTTGTGGTATGTCACGCTTTGGAAATTGCAGGGCTTTGTTCATTACCCTCAAGTTAAGTGGCACATGTCAGACTTTTGCCTGCATCGTCTGCCTCTTGCATGGCCAGGATTAATAATAATAATCACATCCGGCTGTTATATAGCAGTTTCCATCAGAAGATCTCAAAGCACCGCTGGGCTTAGCAATGCTGGAGGTAATGGGCCGGGCCCTGGGCTGGCACAACTCCATTGAATTCATTGGAGCTACGTCAATTTACACCCACTGAGCCCAATTCTGCACTCATTTCCTCCTCTGTAAATCCAGAATAATTCCGCTGACCTGGGTGGCTTAATTTTGGATTTATACCAGAGGAACAGAACAGAAACTGTTTCATGACAGCAACTCCTTCCTGAATTATGGGCCTTGAATTATAAGGTCAAAATGTGTTTTCCTGCCTCCACCAGGAATATTTTTCTCTGTCTACTTATCCAATTATTTTGGCATCCGCAGCGCTCCTCTCCCTCACGCTCTGCAATGGAGGAGTTGCCCCGTTTTCCTCCAGCATTTTATCGTGTTTTTATCGGCTGTTGGAATGCTGTGACTGCTCCTCCCGTGCACGGAGTCTCGCAGCCGGGGACGCAAGTTATCAAGAACGTTATTATACCTGAGCAAGGCGCTGCACTGTGATCTGAGTCCCAACCCCGTCAGGATGTTGGGAGATCACTCCTGTCGACATCCATCCAAAAGAAGAGGTTAGCATGGTGCAGGGCACATCCTGGGTTTGGGGAATGGAAAGTGATTATTTGCATATGATGGAGCATTGAGAAGTCTTTTTTTATACCAGTGCCACACATCAGTGTGATTGTGCCAAGTTCAGACCCCACGTAAGACTACTCAAGTGCCAGTTTAAGGAGCGGAGGGGTTCTCACAGTCATTGTGCTGACCCTCTGCACAAAAGGAGCTTTGCCCAGTGCAGGTATTCGGTTGTGCCAAGCATGCGCCCTGTGTTGCTTCCTTCATGCTGAGTATGATGTAGACCCACGTCGTTCTCATGCAAGGGTTTCACAAAGTCCTTCCTGCAGGTTGCAGAATGAAATACCAGAGAGGAGGCTCCGAGACGTGACAGAGAATCCATAGAGCAGCTCTCACTGATGAAACAGCAACTCTCTCTCTGCAGGTGAAAAACCTTGCAGAACTTCTAGCCATGTGCTGCCATGGATGTAGTCAAACAAAGCATAGGCTGTATGGCAAGTTTTGTGCTTAGCTGAATAGTGCCAGACTGAGTGTGCTAGACAGTAAAATCCTTGATTTAGCCACAGGTCAGCATTGGCCTAGACAGCATCCATGTAAGCCCCCTACATATTGCCTAAATAGTGTTCCTTAACCTTCAGTTGGGAAAACCCACCTCTAGTGGTGCAAAGATAGCTCAGGCTCCATGGTCTAGTCAATTCTTGGCCCTCAAGGGGGCCAGCTAGGATATTGGACACCTGTCCACTAGGGAATGGACCACGATCCTTCCCCCACACAGATACACACTCCATTCATCTAAACCCCTCCGATGGGTCTGACTAGAGCTGAGCAAGGTACTGGTAGTGAAGTATGGAGGGTGTGGGCTAAAGCCCATGGGAATCTTTCCTTTTATTTCAGGAGGCTTTAAATGGAATCCTGAATAAATTCCCTCCCAGGAGAATTTGGATCTGGGGTCTTGGTTTGGCTCCATCAATGTTTTCTATAGAATGTTTCCCAACACCCTAGTGAGGGCCTTGCTTAGACTGTAAACTCTTGCAGATAGTGACTGTCTTTTTGTTCCACACTCATCACGATAGAGTCCTGGTTTATGACTGGGGTCATCCTGCAATTCTAATAATAACAATAATAATTAGGCAAGTATTAGTATTAACATATTTTTTTCTAAATCTCTAAAAGGAGGCACAGAGGGGCTAAGTGACTTGCCCCAGGTCATTCCTAGAGCTGAGCCAACGTTTGGCTATTTGGATGGAATTTGACAATTTCAGATTCAGATTCATTTGTGAATGCTCTCACCTCCAGTAGCTGTACAATTTATATCAATGGCTCCATCAAAGACATACCTCAGGGGTTGGAGTATTCAAAATTTAGCAGGCAACATATGTGTGTGAGAGGTGAAATGAAAAAAAAAGTAAATATGCTTGCCACTCCCCCCCTATATCTAGTAGTATCTAGCATTGTGTAGTGCTTTAGGAGTGGCATTTTTCAGAAGCACTCAGCATTGGCCTAACTCTGCTGCTCCTTCTGAGATTAATGGGAGTTGACTTCAGTGGGAGTGGAGTCTGATCAGTGATAAATGTTTTTGAAACTCCACCCCAATGTTTGAAGCACTGTACAGATCTTGACTAATTCACCTAAAGCGGAGCAGCAAGTCAATGGGTGAGCTGGGAATAGAACCCAGATGTCCTGACACTTTTGTGATTTCTCTGTTGTCCACTTCTAATCTTTAACAACAACTCTTTGGGGATTCATGCCACCTTTCTGCAAATAAGTAACCAGCACCCTAGTCCTGGGTATTGTGCAGCAGAACCACCTGTCTGACTTCAGAGCAAAATCTTGTAAAAAGTGAAAAATTTCTTTGTGTGGAGATGAACCTCAGAATATAAATCCCACTGAAAATGACCAATGGGGTTCACATTTATTTTGGCTTGCACAGCCGTTATCAGTCCACGCAAAAATCTTTCCCAAGTGAATGAACATTGGGACCACTGCATGCACATTCATTAGGAGCAGGTTTCATATCCTCTCACTATGCAAACAAGTTGTAACCAGAAGCAGCCAAGCCTAGATGGTTTACATTGCAGAGATGTGATTTCTCCTGACAGTCCTAAAATCCCCTTTTAGCCAATAGCCCCTGTGTTATTAAAACAAGACGCTGGCCTAAGCTGATCTAGTGACCCTCCTTCTACCACATTTCATATGCTCCGAGATGTTTGTGTTTTCACGGAGTCGAGAACTAACATACCAAACATTCTTAACACTTATGAGCAGGCTGCAGTGTCTCATTTTGAGGACAAGTGGCATTTGTGTCCAAACACTGATTTTTAGGCCAGGTATTTCACCCAATCAAGCACCTTCCAAAATATATAACAAAAAGGCCACCATCTTAGCGTAGAGTCTCCCTGTTACCCATTAGTCGTACAAATAGTTATATGGCATCTACTGGTACTGATGTTCAGACACTGGGCTGTGATCCAGGGAGACATTGCTTGGAGGAGGTGGTGACTCCAGGAGTGATGTTAAAAAGGTGACAACAAAGGGGAAAATCTCTGCAGGGAGGATGTCTGGGTTTGAGGAGATCCCTGTGAATCTATGGCTTTCCCCATCTTCACTGCTTGCATCCGACGTGCTTCAATACTTTAGTTAGTCTTTAAGGTGCCACAGGACTCTTTGTCACTTCTGCTATTCCAGACTAACACGGCTACCTCTCTGATTTATGGCTGGGTAGTTCCACACTGGCCCTTTTTTTTTTGGATTGGCTCTGGCAAGCAAGGACAGGATGGGGCAAGTAGGGGCAAGAATCAAGCAGAGGCAAGGGGGGGAGAGAGTCAGGGGTGCACACCAGGTCCATCACCATCCCAGACTTCACGCTGCAGGGGGATCTAGTCACATAGAGTGTTGGGGTTCTTAGGGATTGGCTTGTTTTGGTCTTGTTTTGAAATAGGATTAGCTTCATTTTTGGCTTATTCTGAAAGTCGGGGTGCTTATTTACCACATGAAAGTTGGCAGTTGTGTTTTGTAATCAGAACAATAAAGGAGCACAGTGGGCAGTTGTGTTTCTCTTAGTTCTCTGTGTCTATGTCTGTCTCCTTCCCTGCTTGGTCCAGCTGTAACATAATTGCTGCAAATTTTCCTTGAAGGGGATATGCTCAGGCAAGACACCATGCCCATTAGTTGGGCAAGTACCAGATATTGGAGACAAATTGCTAACAAAATGCAACACATCTTTCTGATTCAATTTTACGGACAATCCATTCATTGTGTTCTGGGAGAGTTCTGCACTTGTTTTCTGACTATTAACAAAGAAAGATACATGTTCAAGATACAAACTATTAAAGCCTGTACTCATAGCAGTATTTCAACTGTCCAAGGGAACTCCACCATTAGGACATGGTTAAGGACGCTACAGGAAGCCCAGGAGATGGGGTTCATTATAGGATCAGGGCCGCTTCCTGGAAAGATGGAATCTGATCAGTATCTTATGCAGAGATGCTAATAGAATGAGACAAGAAGGTGCTTGAAGCTGTAGGAGCTGTGGTTTGTTCATTAAACTAATGGGAATAAACAAGTAAAAGAACAGATACCTGGACCAACATCATAGACTTTCCTATAGACAGCCCCTCCCCTGCTTTTTATCCAAAGCATTCATATCAAGCCAAGAACTATCTCTTCATTTGTTTTTGTTTTTTCCATTGGAAGAAAGCTGTCTCATTCATAACAACTGGCCTTTCTTCCAGATGAATATTTTTAAAATGTTGTCACTGTTGATGGCTTGTGACTATACTTTTTTCAGTCTTGCTCAAAATTTTCAGTAAAATGTAAGTGTTTCTTTTTAACAAAGTACCAACAGAAATGTTTTCTTCTTTAAAAAAAAAGTCAGTGAAAATATTTTAATAGATTGCACTCTCCCTTGTAAGCTTGCAACCCAAAAATTGCACTTCCCTCAGAGTGCCAAAACTAGAAAGTGAAACTGACTAGAATCTTATAAACAAATGTGAAATTGAGTAGTCTTAATTTCTTTCTGCAACAGGAGTGAAATGCAAATAGGAACTAAACAGACCTGCAGCCCTCAAATGAATATTTACTGACTCTATGAAGCTTATTTCTTGTGATTTATATTCAGAAGCATCCTTCTAGGCCGAGAAGTTAATAGAACTATGCACATTAGTAAGTGCTGTAGAATTGGGTGTTAAACAATTATGTCAGCTAGAATCTGACCACTCTTTTAGGGTTAATACTCTAAAGTGTTATTGGTGAGAAATTTTAAAGTCATGTCATTAGCATTTTTATTGCAGCTGTGTCCCTTTCACCCCAGGGGTCTGTAGCTATTAAGGGTGAATTTGCACATTTGCTGAATGCTTTGGGCAAGGGACAGTGCACATGCACGGCACGCCAGGAGGAGTTCTGAGGAGTAAATGTGACTCAGTCTTGGCTCCTTCTCCCATGGGGAAATCATTTGCACCACCACTGTACTGGTGCAGCTGACTTCCTCACCATGCCCTGCCAATCCCATTGCCTGGCACATGGAGGCAAAGGAGCTAACATTCCAACTACCTTCAGCCTCTCCCCATCTATCTGCTCAGAGACAGTTCAATGCAGCTTCACCTTTATCCCCTCATCCCTATGGCCCAGCCATGATATGGGGAGTGCTAGCATGGCTACCTAGAGAGGCCAAGTGGGGGAGGTGTTTGATTCCCCCTTGCTCTCCTGCCTGGCTGTGATAGGGCCAGATTATGTCCCAGCCTACGTATTTAGAAATTCTCTCATGACCAACTCCACTACCCATATTAAATAGTAATGATGCTTTGCATTTATAAAGCATTTAATCACAGGAGCTCACGGTATTCTGCAGAGGTTAATTAATCAACCCTCACAACCCCCCTGTATTTATCATCCCCATTTTACAGATGGGGAAACCAAATCGCAGAGAAGGGAAGTGATTTGCTCCAGAGTCACTAGGTAAGTCAGCAGCAGATTGGGGAAGAGACTCCAGGCCAGAACTCCTGACTTTCAGTCTCATGCTCAAACCACTAGATCATGCTCCCTTTCCATTCAAACTGTGGCTGTACAAAGATAGGCATCCAGCAATCTGAACTGCTGTTTGTTTTTTCCAGTGCTTGGCCATGTAAAAGAAAAGCTTGAGGAAAATAATAGAAACCAGCTGCCTAATCTGATCCTTTTCTGGATAAAAGCTCAGACCTGATGCAGCAGGTACTGATTTTGTTACGGGCTTGAGGCCGAGGAAAGAGGAAAAAAATAAAAGATGCCATTAAGATAAGAAAATTTAAGAAACAAAGCCCTGGACTTGCTGTCTAGTTAGTACTGCTGTGAGCTCCACCTGTCCTAATTCTCCATGTGCTGTCTGCTTTCCTCTTCAAGGTCTTTGGAAGGTCTGCTTTCAATTTCGGCAAGATGTTTCACCTCATTGGGTGGTCACCTCAACCGCTTGTTAAAAGCCTGCTGTTTCCCAACTCTTCAGAGTATAAAACAGCAAATGGGTATTTGCACTGCACCGCCATAACTCCTTTAAAACCCAATTTGCAAAACGCTCGTGTGGACGTTAGGGAAGCCAGGGCAGGGGAACAAGTGGATTTCATCTCCAATTTAGGCAAGAAATATTATGCTGATTATTAAAGCTCAGCATGTATGGTCAGTGCTTGATAGGCAAAAATGCGGAAGAGCCTCACGCCGGAGGAGCCCACTCTTGAAGGCTCTGAGCCTGCAGCTGTTTCATAAGAGGGAAGCCTGCAGCCAGAGAGGCCAGCTTGCCTAACTTATTCACCTGTCGAGGCCAGTGCAAGCACATTAGCATCTGCTTGCAAAGCTTTGCAAAACGATAGGCACAGAGGAAAAAATCAAAGGGTAGAAGTCACCCCCTATGTAGATGCCCCACCCAAAGACCTATGCCCCACTTAATTAATTAAGTGAACTGATGTATAGGGCTTGTGCTAGCCTCCTATGCAGGAATTAATTTCACCCATACTGTATAAGATTCTCCTGGGCTCTGGGGATGAGCCCTCAGGTGTATATGCCAGATATAAACACACTGCACAGAAATCATTTATTAAAACGTGCTAGAGAATGTATGGCAAGTGGTTGAGCTTGCCAAGTGGACCTGTCCATTTCTATATCATTCCCAGCCTTCCTACCTCAATCACCACAGATAAGAATGGGCACATTTTGTGTAGCCATGCTTGTAAGTGCAATTGCCATGGAGATCAGGAATCTAGTTAAAGCTGGAGTGTGCACTCACTCCACTTGTGGCAGGAAGAATACCGTCATGGCAGGCATCACAAGATGGTGCTTACACATGGTTTTTCTTAGCATTTGAGCAAATGGTCAGTCTTGGAAAGACATGCTAGCACCTATGTTGCTGTTAGAATCATAGAATCATAGACTATTAGGGTTGAAAGGGACCTCAGGAGGTATCTAGTCCAACCCCCTGCTTAAAGCAGGACCAATCCCCAACTAAATCATCCCAGCCAGGGCTTTATCAAGCCTGACCTTAAAAACCTCTAAGGAAGGTGATTCTACCACCTCCCTAGGTAACCCATTCCAATGCCTGACCACCCTCCTAGTGAAATAGTTTTTCCTAATATCCAATCTAAACCGTCCCAACTGCAACTTGAGACCATTACTCCTTGTTCGGTCATCTGCTACCACTGAGAACAGTCTAGATTAGTTTTTAATCGTTCAAGGTTCTGCAAAAGAGGCTCTTGGAGAGGGAGCTGGGTCAGCAGCAGTGAATGTCCTGTCTGCCTTAGACTCTGATTACAAACAGTTCCTGAGGCAGAAGAAGGGGCAGCAATACTTTGCATTCCTAGAGCCCTTAGCAAACATTAAAAGTGCATCTGCTCTGAGATTAAAGACCCGCGGCATTGCCATGGCTGGCCCAAATCAGCTGACTCAGGCTCACGGGGCTTCAGCTGCAGGGCTATAAAACTGTAGGTGTTTGGATTTGGGCTAGAGCCCAGGCTCTGAGACCCTGCAAGGGAGGAGGCTCTCAGCGCTCAGGTTCCAGCCCAAGCGTCTGCACTGCAGTGACCTGAGGTGTGAGACTCGGAGCCATAGGATTTTTATTTCAGTATATCCAAACCATTAGTAAGCCTCAGAACAACCCTCTGGGGTAGACAGATTTTACTGGTATACCAAAAGGGGTAAACTGAGGCACAGAGCGACTAAATGACTTGATAACAATGTTAGTGAATGATGGCCAAAACTTGAACCCAAGTGTCCCAAGTCCCTTGTATGAATCACCCTGCAACATTCCCACAGCTCAGTGAATGGACTAGTACCGAGAGCTGGGTTATGTTTACAGACAGGTTCCATGAATCCATTAAGGACAGTGTAGAGGTGATGAGGAGAAATATTCCCTCCCAGATCCTAGCAAAGGAGACAGTTATGAAGGTCATTTCAAAAAGCCTCTTTATGAATGTTAAACAGAATTGATATAGAAAATTTTGTTATTAATTGGCTTTTAAATGCAAAATATTCTACATAGAAGGCCCCCAGTGGTTGCCTAATGATAGCCCCATGACTGATTGCATGCCTGCTTGTCGAGATAGCAGGCACATCACAATAAGCACTAGGCTTTAATTTTGCCAGTCAAATTACATATTGAATGGTTGATTGTAAACCAAATAAACAAATGCCTTCCATCTCAAACTCATTTAAAAAGCTTTAATTAAATACCATGTTGGCTTTGGGAAAAAAAATGTAAAGGAGCATAAAAGTGAACTGTAATGGTCTTGTTCAATCTAATTAAACTTTTCAGACTGTGTTTTTCTTATGGACTGCATGGTGGAGTAACAATCCATTCCAGCCTACCAGAGGAATAAGCTCCTTGCTGCTCATTCCCCTTGTCCTCTACTATATCTCTCCTAGCAATTGGGGTGGGGATTGTCTGGTTGGAGTCATACTGAGATTTGGGAGACAGAGAGAGGGGGAGGGAAACTACCATGACTTGAATTCTAATGAGTCCGGGCTCATTAGATACCCCACATGACTCGTACGGTTATGCTGTATTTCCTCCTCTCTCCTTGTCTACCCAAAATGTGAGTGAGGTGAAGAAGACCTCTAAAGCTGGTGGACTTTACTGCTAATGGATCACTGCGCAGACTCATTGAATGGAATTGAACGCCGTGGTGAGGTATTTTAGCTAGTACTTTCACATGTACACGCCCTATCAGGCCTCCTTGGGCACAGCAGAATGTCAGACACTAAGGCCAGGTCTACACTAGGCACCGGATCAGCAGTAAAGATCGATCTTTCGGGGATCGATTGATCACATCTCATCCAGACACAATAAATCAATCCCCAAGCACTCTCCCGTCGACTCCGGTACTCCACCGCCACGAGTGGCGGAGTCGATAGGGGAGCAGCAGTCAATTCAGTGCCATGAAGATGCCGAGGTAAGTCGACCTAAATGCATAGCTGAAGTTGAGTATGTTAGGGCTATCTCCCCACCACCCAGTGTAGACCAGGGCTCAGGGCCGGCGACAGGGGGGTACTACAGTTACAGCTGTACCGGGCCCCCCGACTTTAGGGGGGCCCCGGTACACAGCTGTACCCGTTGTCGCCGGACCTGGAGAGCGGGGAAGGGGCGGGGAGGCGGCGCGGCTCTCCCCCGGACAAGCGAGCCTGGCCCCAGCAGGAGCTGAGAGCCCGGCCCGGCAGCAGCAGCGCTGTCCGGGGGAAGGGGAGGGAGGGGGAGAAAGGGCGGCTCACGCAGCTCTCGCTGCCCGGAGGGGGGAGCGCCGGCTGGGCTGGGCTGGGCTGGGCTGGGGGGGGGGCCGGCTGGGCTGGGGGGGGGCCCATCCGCTGACAGCTGGGCTGGGGGGAGGGGAGCGCCGGCTGGGCTGGGCTGGGCTGGGGGGGGGCAGCCGCTGTCGGCTGGGCTGGGGGGGGGGCGGCTGGGCTGGGGGGGGGCAAACTATCAAAGTAGGGGGCCCCCAAATTTCTGTCGCCAGCCCTGCCAGGGCTAAAGGTGTGTCTACACTGCAGACTTACCCCTTCGCCCCTAGGCTTGACACTCCAAGCTGGAACATCCATACTGCTATTTTTATCATGCTAGCTTGAACCTTGCTAGTGCTAGATAGCCATATGCTAGTGATGGGGGGAGACACTCCCAGTTGTAGTGTAGACATATCTGAAGTCCACACTGCTGATGGCTCCATTCAGGAAGCAGCTCAGCAGGTCACTAGTAAGACCTTCTATTCCTTCTCTCTCTTTATTGCAAAATTAGGGCTCTGGTTACGTAGCTTATTCCTTTCTCAGAAATAACATTTTGTCCTTCTCTTGCACCTCACATCTGAAGATCTCAATGCACTTTACGAGCAGTAGTTCATCAAATCTGAGAACCCCTCTGTGAGGTTAATAGTAGTATTACAGATGGGGAAATTGTGGCACAATAAGGCTAAGCAGCTAGCCCAAGATCCCACAGTGTGCCAGATTTGGGAATAGAAGTCACTAGGGAGGGGCAAATGCTTAACACATTATTATATTAATTATTATTATTATATTATTATTAGCTCTTGTTTTCCATGTAGGAGGCAGTGCAGGATTTGACTTCAGCCCTCAAAGAGGATGCAGCAGTGGTAATCCCAGAGATCCTCTCCTTAAAGCAGGAAGCCCGAGTGCTCATCACTCAGTGGCTGCTTGACCACTGCAGGACTGTGTTAACCAGCCTTGTTGCCGATAAGGACCTTCCAAAGGAAGAGACTCTCAAGGATCTCGTTGTGATTGGTAGATCTTTAATTAAAATTAACAGCAAGGAAGCAAGATGTCACATCTTATATACAGACATCTTAATTGCCGGTGGTAAGTTCTCTTCCTCCCGAACAGCCGCTCATTTTAACTGCAAGTGTTTGGTTATTGATACCATGAAACTGCATCACTGTGTACCCCCAAGTACTTTACATACGCTGCATGCAGGAATCACTTTGCCTACTGTGGGAATGCAGAGATTCCTGGGATAGAAGGCAGCAAATGTAACACAGCCACGCAGCAGAACCATTCAGGAGAGAAATGTCAGAATATTGTATCGCCCTGGAACTGCAGGGGAATGTAAGGAGGCAGAAGGTAATAACTCAGACTAGAATGGGACTGGACATTGAGACTAACACCCCACCTCCTGGGAAAAAGCTCTGAAATCTTCAGTGGGCATGACCTCAGTGTTCTCTCTCTTCCAAGAGAGCGTTGGAATGGGAACAGTGCCTGTTATCATCATGCAAGGTCATCATCAGTGCTGACCCCACAGCCATCGCCAGCTACACTTCACACATGGCCCTTTCTTTTTAGACCTCCCAGCCTAACTACTGAACAGGCTTCTGGGTATTTACTCTTATGGAGGGGCCCACGGCAGCTCCGTAGTTAAAGCTGAGTTGAGTTCTGCACTGAAAGGAGGGATTATGTTGCATCTGACTCATGCCAGTGTGGTGCTCAGTGCTGAACGTAGATGAGACCTGGTCCCTTCCAGTCCCAAAACTTAACAGGTCTGAGCTGAGAGAATCCAAGTGAAATCATAGTGAGTCACAGTGAACTGGCTGAGAAAGTCACTTTTTTATACTGATGAAAACATAAAGGAAATGTTTAGAAGACCCAAGACAATCAGACGTGGTTACAGATTCTCAGTTAGTTGTTCCATGCTAACCAATTAACTTACCAAAGAACTCCAAATGCTTAACGTAAGTTGCCATAGCCTAAAAGTTGATTATTGCAAATAGAAGGTGAAAATCAATACCCTCAGTGCCATCTTAGAACAAGAGAGAGATTTGGCTGTAACACTGATATCATTCTTGTAGATTTCCTTGGTGTATCTTTCTGGATTGAGTTCTGTTATTTAGTCACTTTATTGGTATTGACCAACAGGGAGGAATGAGGATGCCCTTCTATATCTTCAGGAGTCATTTGGCCAGGGGATAGCCGACAAATCTGCCAACGCTCGACTTGCTGTGCTGCAACTGAAGAGGAGAAACATGGTGACGGCTGCTCATTCCTTGAGCCTTTTAGCTGAGAAAGGCCATGGGGAATTGGGATTCCTCTTGAACTTTTTAGATGCTAAGCAACGACAGAACCTCTCTCAGGTACATCTTTCTTTGAGGCCTCCTCTAAAGCCCCAATAAACAGATCCAATTTGGGAGCCTTGTGCAGCCTGCTAATGGCTATGGGGAGAGACAAAATTAGGCTCAGCATGGTGGGTAACATACGGACATTTTTTTTGTTAATTAGCACTGGAGCCTGTGATTTGCAGAACTCCAAACTTGCAGAGGAGTGAGGGGCCATTAAATAATAGAGGCATGAATAGTTGCCTTCCTCCTCCTCTTCCTTCTTGATTTTGGAGGAGAGACTGAGTCTCAGTTTGAACCCAATGATTGTTTTTATTGCTTGAGGACTATAAACAGTGATCCTGATTCAGTCTATACTGAGTCACCAGCACCACTTCCTGCACCATTCATGGGAATTCCTTGGAAGTCTCCACTTCAAGTCCCTAACCCTGTTTAGTTCAAATACTATGGTGACAAGGGTCATGTGGGTGGGACGGTGAAATGGACCAATAGATAGAAATTTAACAAGACCATTGCCTGAGGTATTGCATGCTTCTGGGCATCACGTCTTCTGAAAAGTGAAAAACCAGGAGAAGGTCAGTCTGAGGATGAACAGCGCTAATATTCACTTGAGCATCTGCAATTCCAATTACCCAGAAGCCCTGTGTTCTGCAAATGCTTCTTCCTAATCAGAATCAGTTTGCTTCCTTTTATTCAATTTGCAGATTGTGCTGTGTGTGCGCTCTGGTGGGAAGCTATATTGTTATGCTTTCTCCTGGGTTATAAAACAAGCAACATGCTGATACTCTAAATGCATCTTGAGAGGAGTACTTTGTATGTATTTTAGTGAACCAGCAGGAGGACATAAGTAAACAAGTATTAATTTACCAGTCCCTAGATACACTCCATTTCTGTGAAAAAAGCCTCTCTCCTCTGGATAATATATAAAGTTCACTCTGCTAGGGGAAGAGCTAGGAGATAATAGAAGTAATTTGCAACTATCGACAATATAAAGAAGATAAAGATGCAATCAAATGTTTCTGTGGAGACCAGGGAGAAGGTGCCTCTCAGTGAAGATAAGGTTTATAGCTGAATTCCCTGAGTGGCCAGGTCATTGTGTGTGTATGGGGGTCTCACAGCTATATCCCTGCTCACTGCTTTGAAAGCACAGAATTTCCTTCCAGTTGCTGATAAGAAAAATGTACTTTTTGCCCATTTTAAACCAACCTGACTTTTGAGGCACCCAGTGGTGCTACCGATAATGAAATCTTCAGAAGCGGGAGAGGCAGCTTTTTTCTGCCTTTTGTGGGCAGCTTTGGCAATGGGTCTGGAACAAAACCTTTCCCAATGGCTGATTTAATCTGAAATATTCCTCTCCCCTGCCAGAGATGAGGCAGCTGGGCTGCTTTCAAAGAAGCAAATGGATAGAAGTATTAAAAATAAAACAAGATCATCTTAATATTTTGTTTGTAATCTCATGGATGGTGGAACTGGATGCACATTTGGAGCTCTGCTACTTGGAGGTTTTTTCACAGAACACTTGTCTTGACTGCAGAAGGGTGACTTGCTGCAATTATTTTTACTGGTGTTTAGCCCAGAATAAAACTTGTGAACTAAGCACCCTTAGATGGTTCAGTGATTAAAATCCCCACTGAGCTGTTTTCCAGGTGTTTTACCTGTAAACCTTTGTTGGACACACACAGTAATTTAAGTACCCATGTGTGAAAGTTAATCCTAATTAAACTCCTGGTGTGGTTGGTTCCATTGTTACCTCCAGTTTATAAACTCGGAAACTGAGATATAGAACTATTCAGTGAGTCACCCAAGGTCACACAGGGAATCAGTAGCAGAGCTGGAAATAGAGCTGAGGAGTCCTGACCCCCCCCCCCACACACACACACACACACACATCCCTGCTCTAACTACTCAGAAAGAAAAGTATTACTGCACACAGTAATTCTAAAGTGTTTGGGGGGTGGGGGGTCAAAGGGTGCTGTAGAAATATGTCATCGTTATCCTGGAGTCTGGTCCAACAAGTTAAAAACAAATGAAAAGCTATCTGCGCAGAAAGGGTGGAGAAAAGAGATCTCCTGACACTTAGCAAGAAGCCCTTATTAAAAACTTAATAAGCAAAGTAATTACAAATAATAAAACCCTCCCACTACAGACGGTATTCACAGTCAAGGAATCCCGGTGCTGAGGAGTCTGAAAATAGCGGAAAAGGTCATTTGGACCTAAGAGACTGAAAGATTTATTTGACTCCAGAAGGTCAGAGAAAAGAAGCTTGCTGTGTCCGACCCTGCAATTTCTGATGTCAGAGGTTAAAAATTTATTGCTGGTTACCAGCTGTTGGTTTTTCCCCTGAGCTCTCTGCAACGGCATCCTCACAGAAATACTTTCAGAGCCAAGGGAGCCCCAGTGTGAGTTGGAGTGATTCCAGCACCATCTGAAACTGGCCCTCAGCGGTACGCAGAATGCTGGCCCATTCCACACACTATTCTCTGTCATTGAGCAAATATTTTTTTGTTAAAAGGGTGAAGCATTGTCTTTTAAATGTCCAAACATGGATTTCAAAAAAATGCCCTGGACTTTTCAGTGCAATGTGATCTAGCACCAATGGGGAAAATTCTGTTGTGTTAGGATGCTCCTGACATAAAGCTACCGTTTTTTGGTTCCTGGTTCTATCTTAGCTGCCAGCTTTTAACAGGAGGTCAAGAAAATCCCAGTATATTGGATAGTTGCTTTCAAAAAGCTGCAAATATGTTACATTTGGTGACCTTTAAATTGTATAGGCAAACAGAGGTCTGATGTGTTTGCAGATAAACCACCTACCTTTAGGGCCAGATCCACTGAAGTCAATGGAGCGCCACTGATTTACACCAGCTACAGATCTGGCCCCAAGTCATGCCTTTTCTCAGCGCAGGCATGTGAGTCTCAGTGTTGAGGAGCATGGTCATAAATAGAATTCCACATTCTTCATGGAGAAAGGACTGGCCTTGAGTTCTGCCTAGGCCATTAGGAGCAGAGAGTTGTTCCGTGTCAGGAAAAATAGTATGTCTAGGCTCTCAGATTTGACCACTGATGTTGACACATCTTTTAAGTGGGTTCATTGAGTAATAGCCAGTTCTCATCCAGCTCGGACTGGCAATGATTGGAAGTTATGCCCGTATACCGCCACGGCAGTAACCTGTGTGAAACGAGGCAGTGGGGTTTCAACCCAGTTCCTGGTTGAGTCATGTCAGGGTGATGTGAAATTACCATCACAACTGGCAGTGTCCTAAAAAAAACCATGCACTGGGTGTGAAATTCAGAGGGACAGTACGGGAAGTCCTAAATAAGCCTTCCAAATAGGCCCTGTCCTGGACATTTCCATAAAAGTGAATGGGAGGAAAGGGGAATCTACCCTAGAAGTGGGTAAATGTGGGTGAGTATAGGTAAATGACTATGGATGAGTAGAGGACTTCATTCTCCACAGCTGTTAGTCAAAAGTCTTCCACTGGCACTAGAATTCACACCAAGTAATAAAAAAAAATGCTTAAAGCTGCTGGAAGAGAATAAGGAAGTCCAGCATTTGTTACATCCTTGTCCTGTAACACCTCAATTCAGGAGAACACTTAAGCACATGCTTAATTTTAAGCACCTTAAAACCAATGGGATTTAAGCAGGTGCATAAAGTTAAATCTGGGCTACCGTCTTTCCTGCAACGGGCCTAAGAGTGGGCCCAGTCCTGTGACAAGCTGAGCTCATCTATCTCCCCCAGAAAGATTCTGCAGGTGGAGCCATTGATGGAAATTTCAGAGAAACTCATCAGGAAGCAACCTCACCCAGAGGGGCCACGTGTGACTGGAATGTTCAGAGCCAGCCAACCACGGCCCAGCCTGGAAACCAACGGGTCATTGAAGAAATAATGATATCATCTCAAGAAGTGCTGTGACATAACTTTTGAATTCTTCCATGGTTTCCTTGACAAGGCTACATGCTTTCCCCGACTGCCAGCCTTTTGACACGGGCTAAACCATCTGCTTCAGTTCATGAATATACTAATGAAACCAGCCGTCCAGGGTTTAAATGCCCTTAGCCGAGCCTTGCCTAAGACTTACATTTGTGATAGTGTTGTTTATAACTTCAGCACTCCCTCTGCTACAGCGTGTAAAAGCACTGCCTCGTTTATTAGTATTAGCAATAATGAGAAATGCATTAGAGACACATAGTTCTAATGGGACTTTCCTTATTCATCTTTCTGAACCTGAAAAATTATGTGGCTCTTTCAGCCTTCTGAGTCGTGTTGTTGGTTTGTGAGGTTTTTTTGTTTGTTTGTTGTTGTTTTTTTTCCTTTGGACAAGGGCTCATAGTTAACTTGCATTCAAGAATAATGGTTGGCAAAACCATCAGATGGCCAATTTCCCTGAAACCTGAATCTTTCTTTTTTCCAGTCTAGTGCCATCTTTTCCACAAAGATGGATGTTTACATGGAGATTCCCCCTTTGTGTTCTTAACATGGTTGCTTCAGACTTATTTGCCATGTTTTGCATCAGGTATAGCACTGCAGAAAGCTGAATGAGCCAGCAGAATCAGTGCCGTGACAGATATGGCAGTTTCCTGCAATACCTTGCAAGACCTTATCACACTAAGTCCCAAAGACTAAACTGAAAACGTGCCTGACAAGCGTGGACTTTTGGGACAATAGTTATTAAGTGGATTTCCCAGCCCATGGTTGTGCTGAGCAGGCAGCTGACCCTGTTCCATAGGTGAATGGCTGCCAAGACCAAAATTCCCTTCAAGTTTACATTGGAATATGATTAGGACTTCCACATTAATATTTGAGTCTGATTATACCCATGTTCTCTGGTGGTTGCCTTATTTAAGACCGGCTTGAGTGCTTAGAAGAATAGGGATGGAATTATGCACATGCTTAAATACTTTTGTGAATCGGGGCCTTACACAGGAGATGTGGCTCAAAGGACTGGGATGTACAAAGCTAACGAAGAAGCCAGCAGTCTCTAAAGCTCTGATTTGGCAAGATGCCTCAATTAAGCCTAGGAGTAATCTCACTGCAGTCATTGGGAATACTCGCAGGCTTAAAGTTAGGGACAGTATTGATGGAATTGAGAAAGGGGTCAGCCTTGAAAGCATGCAGGAGAAAAGCCTTTGTGCAGAGACTAATTCCTGTGCAGAACAGACTCTGTCAAAGGCAGTAAACAGAACTTCAACCATAAACGTTTTAGAGAGGAGAAACACCACGGCGTACAAAGACTAAACAGGTGGATGGATGTGTATAGTAGCTGAAATACTACTTTTCTGGCTCATTTTTAAAGGACTAATTACCAGGACTTTCTCTGTCCATAGGTAGCAGCCCAGGAAGGAAATGAATTGATTAAGGACCATCACTATAAGACGGCTCTAAGTTATTACTCACTGGCTATCTTAACAAGCAACAATAATCCACGGTACCTTCGGCAACGTGTTGCCTGTCTCATGCACCTGAAGGACTATGGCCAGGCTCTAAAGGACATGGACAAGGTGATCCAGAAACATGAGTCTCATGGCCTAAGAGTTCAAGTGGAGGATCACTGTTCAAAGGGTCAGATACTCTTATCACTTGCAGAAGCAGAAGCTGCAGTTCAACAGTACATTCGGGCGTTGCAACTAGAACAGTCTCTGGCCTTGTGCAGCATCACTAATGGCCCCGGTAGGAAAATATTGGCCCAAACATTTCACCAAATTGCACAACATTATTTTGAAATTCCCCGTTACGAAGAGGCCTGGAAAACTGTGGATTATGGTCTCATAATTGACAAAAACAATAATGAACTCAAGAAACTAAAAACAAGAATTAAACGAGAGGCATCAGGGTGCAGCGTTCATTGATCTGTTGAGTTTTGCCCAATCATCCACTGGCTATGGCTTTTGTTTATGTGAGAACAAAGGAGGTTAGAAGTTTACCATCCAATTAATGTTCTGAGTATCTTTTATATACACACTGTGCATTGCATGGCACAATATGAACTCTGGGACTGTGTACAGCAAAATCAAGGGATTCAGTGCAGCAAGTTACAAACACTAGAGCAAAACTGACCAAGAAATTCAAATAAAGAAAAGATCAAGGAGTGAAAACTTCAATAGCCAATATCTTTTTCAATTATTTTTGACATATTTATTAACATTGAAGATAGTCTGAAAATTAATTCTGGCTAGCACGTAGTCTTCTACCAGATTGAAGGGAAATTCTAAATGGCTGTACAATGTCTTTGAATAATTACTGTCTTAATACTATTGACTGCTATTCTTTTCTTTAACCTTTTACATTCATTTAGATGATCAGGGGAATCAGAACAAACTCACCCCTATTGTGATGAATTTACATCATTTATTAAACGACAATATTCCAGCATAAAACCGCATCCGACTCCCATGGAACCAACCCAGCAGCCAATGAACATGAGTGTAACCTTTTGACAGAACTATTTTTTCTACCTTCAGAGCACAGGGAGGGTCGGGTTGAGTTTCTTTTCCTTTTCAAGGTCATGAAAGTTTCCTATGAATTTACTGCTGGAGACATTGAGAAGTAATTATCCCTCCTGATTGGCATCAAAAAGCCATAGAACAGCTTCTTCCCAAGCATGAAATTATATTTTGGGGACTAATGATGGCTACACTTGCAAGCTGAAAGGAATAGGCTGGCTTGCGGAGAATGCTGATTTTACTTCTGCAGCAAACCCACCATGAAGAGGTTTACAGCATCCTCATGTTGGGGATTATTTGGGGAGGTTGGTTTATTGTTGATTCACTGAACTAACAAGTCACATTACAGCCTCGTAGCATCAGTTTTGCTGTTAGCGTGTCCTCTCTTAATTGCTGTTTCTGTACCGAACAACGGGTGTCAGTCAGCCGATGGTGTCTCTCTTTAGCAAATTTGTGCTTTTCATGGCATTTGCAGGGCTACTGTCCAGTCACATGCTATATGTTCCCTGTTGCTTGCAATTTGCTGCTCGTAAAGACAATTTAATGCTGGTGAAGCTGCCACATAGTCACCCCTAAAGAGTGAAGGCCTCGAGGCCTCTCCAGAAGCGCTGCAGAGGGATCCAAGTTTCCCTTGCCTGTATTAATTTCATTCTGAGAGGCCACCGCTCATATTTTTCTCTCAGGTATCAGTGGTGTAAATCTGGATTAATTCCAGTGTAAAACCTGTCTGAGACTCAGACTCTCTTGGGAGCGGTTGGGGGAAAGAACTGGAGAGCTCATTTAGCCCTTGGTCCCCCTGCTGCCATCCCTCACAACTTTATTATGAGCCTCCCTATAATTGGTGTTTTCCCTTGAAGCTCCAGCTCCCAGTGCCATGTGAATCTCGGCTCACATTTTTTATGTAAATATCTCCGCCTCCTGACTGCTGAGAAACATGAAAATGGGGCCTCAGCACAGCAAAGGCTCGAAAGCCAGAAGGCAACTAGCGAGCTGGAAGCTTTAGTCAGGTTCTTTTAAGATTCACCTGATCCCAACTCAGTCACGTCGAATTTCGGGTGTCAATGTTATATTGTAACTTCGCCCCCATAAAAAGTTTCAAAACTGTTTCTAAAAATGCATTATTTAAAATAAACTCATGATGTTCAGCCAGTCTCAAGAATTTTTTTGAAGCCCAACTCATGATTTGAGGCTGGCCGTACCGTGAAAGTGCCCAGAAGTGGGGTCATGAGTAGCAGTTGTAATGGGATGCGGGCACATGGCCTACGAGAAACAACACTAAGACTCACCCGCTCATTACACACAAGCCACTGGAAAGGCAAACTTGGAAGTACAAAGAAAGGAACCTATCTCCTGCTGCTCGATTCATCCTGTGCTCAGGGAAACAGGACTTCATGTAAAATCTTTATCAATAAACAAGATTGCAACCAAGGAAGTGCCTGGCTATATCATCAGTTTCTCCTTCTAATGGAAGCCACTTACAGGGCCCCAAATTTTGGCTATGGTCTTGGCTTAAAAGGGGTAATAGATGCAGCATAAAAGGGGTGCACAAACAGTCAAAGCGTATTCATTTAATATTTATGGGGGGAGGGGTTGCAGTAATTACCCAAGATTGTAGCTTCCTTCCTTTAATTATCAATAGCTTAGTACCATGTAGAGGAGCCCCCAGTTGAGATGAGCTCCATTGTGCTCAAAGCTGTACAAATGCGTGTTAAGAGACAGCCTTTAACCACAAAAGCGGACTGTCTGAAGGTCTGGTCCCGCACCACGGAACTGTTGACATCGACATTAAGGGTGCAGGATCAAGCCCCATCTAGTCCAGAGAGACAAAGGGTGGGAGAGAAAACAGTCAGAGGCCAACCGATTTAATCAGTGTCAAGTGGCAGACGCAGCTAGGAATAGAAGCCAGGTCGCTTGAGTTCAAGGCACCATCCACTGCTCCATGCTGGCTCTTTCTAGCTTTGTTTGTTTGTTAACAATTTACTCTTCTTCGTAATTAGGTGCTATGATTAGAAGAACTATTACCCTGGAGTGTTCCTTTAAATGAAGGGGCCAAATTCAACCCTGCTGTAACTCCACTGCCTGCTATGGAGCCCCTTCCTGGGAGAATTTGTCTTCAGGTCCCTAAAAGTCCCATTTCTTCAAGCACCATAAAGTCACGTAAGAACCTCTTATTCTCTTAGTCATGGTCCAGATTAATGACTGCTTCTCTCAGCAGGTCTTAACCAATCTCATCAGCATTTTTATTTGTTTCTTTTATCTCCTCTCCCTTCTTTCCAACCCCATTAAACTATTGTGATCAAAGCTCTTATCTCTGCCTGTGCCCCAGGCTTTCGATTTATTCTTTATTCCTCTGTTGCAGCTTCTTTTTTCCAAATAATTTATTAGAATATCAAATAGAACTTTTACATTTGTCATGGTGAGAGGCTTTGATTAGCAACGTCATCACATTTTACATGCTTAATGGAATTTCACACCCATCATGACCCACTTTAATTCCCCAGTTCCTGGAACTCTGGAGAGCAAGCAAGTCAGCTGTGACCCTCTTCATTCCAGCAGCTCACCAGTCCATGATTCTGGTGCCCCCTCCCCACCACTACCACACACACCCACATCTTCTACATTCTGCTATTAGGTATTTCCCACTAGAACTGGATTTATTGGTATATATTTGTTCAGAATTCTCTTTTACAGTTCACTCATTGGGAGAAAGTCTGTGTTGAGAATCCAGTCTCCATTGGCCTCATTGGAGCACCCCTTCTTATGCATGGTGCTGAGTCCATGGGGCACATTGCAATTCCCGTTGACACCATGGAAGATTTCTATTGGCTTCAGAGGGAGCACTCCCCACACTGGGTGTAAGGGTTGCACAGTCTAGCCCCAGGGTGCTTGGAGAATGGAATTGCAACACAGCAGACACCTGCTCAAGTCACACCACTCTGCATTTCTATCTGGAGGGAGACAGGGGAAGACTATGCAGTTTATACATCAAGCCCTCTGGTGGGAGGTTTTCTCTGGGTCTCCATGTGCAGTCCAAACCAGAGCCTTAAAATTCCCTCCTGCTCTCTCTGGGGAACAAGAAGTTGTCCTTATTTCCTTCCAATCCCTTCACCCAGCCAGCAGTCCTTATGCACCAGGAATGGCCTTGCTGTAGCACTGAGAATGAAACATTCTCTTCTCGCTTCAAGGCTCACCCAGGTATCCCACACCAGGCCTGCAACTACTCTACTGAGTCATTTGCCACCGATGGCATTTTCTAATAGAAAATCATTTCTGCTTCTCCTCAAACACCTGGATGGGAAATGCGTGGCAGGTTGGTTCTGTGTGTTCCCTTAAGGAGGAGCTGTGGTTCTCAGAGGTACTGATAGAAAGAGACAGCTGTGGCGTTCATCCCCTGTGTGTGTGGCTGGGAGCAGGAGGTGCACACAGAAGGTGTCATTTGGTGGCTGTAATGCCCGCCCTCTCTGCTCTCTGATAGGTCTCCCATTCTAAATGCTTTAGGCCATATTCTGTCTCACACTGGTGTAAATCCAGGGCAATTTCAGATATGTCAAGTGCAGTCATCGGGATTGACACTGGTCTAACTAAGAAGAGAATCTGATCCATGTATAGCTGATGAACACCAGTTAACTCGCAATCCACCTTAAAGCTGCATTTACCCAAAAGGCTGATTCTACAGAATCAGTGTCTATATTTAACTGAAAGCTGCAGACAAGAGTCTGCCTTCTATTCCTCCCTTTTTTATTGCCTCTGCTCCCTTAATGCTATTATGCAGCCTCAGTGGTAAGCCGGTGAAGATGTAGCAATTGCAAGTCATCAGCTCTCTGCATGGGGAGGGGCCAAGCTGAAGACCGGAGAACACCTGGCCCTGCATTGTCACCAGGTAATGAATAATGAAGGAAAGCTTCAAAATAATGACTTGAAATGTCTCTATGAAACAGGATCACTTGGCAGCCCTGGCTTTATGAAGTATTTATTCAATGCTTTTCATGAGAACATAAAGAGAAAGCAGCCACAAACAGTGAGAGCCCAAATACAGTGGAATTTGGTTCCTGACCTTAAGTATTGCAGCCCAGGAGGCAAAAAAGGGGGGGTTGAAAAGATGGTGAGCTGGTTTGGATTCAATATTCAGTCAGAGCCTTTGCCCAGAACTTAGCCATGGCCAAACGCCAAACTTCTTTGAGTTTAAAAAATGGTGGTGGGGGGGGGGGTGTTCCTGTCAAATCCTCTCCTCTCCACTCTCCTCTCTTACTTTTCACTTGCACTCACTTCTGCACTGCCAGGTACCGACAGAACCAGAAATAAATATCAGCCAGCAGAAGCTTTTCATCCAACACAGTTTGGAAACGGCTACATTCCCAGTGAAGCAGCTGCCCTGACTCTCATGCTGATCCACTGTGCTTTTCATATTCATATCACCGGGAAAAACTTTGCCCTGGCTTACACACCTGTAAAGCCTTTGCAGTGATCCCCTGCCATCAGTGGGTTTGCATGGGGGGAAGTCAGGACAGCATTTGACACTTGGAGACAGCTGTTTTGTTTAATGACAGCTAATCTAAAACCCATTGGTTTTATCACCAGCTCCCCGGGCCAGATTATCATTGCATCGCTTCTGCATCAAGCAATTTCCAATTTGCCAAGGTTCTGAGGAGCCTCTGTCCTTATTAATGTGTTACGAGAAATTATCATTGGCATTACAGTCTGAATTTGGAGTCTCGGCTTTTTAATCACATTTCCCCTGAACCAGTCCATGCTGGAATCTGCTGGTTCACTAAGTCTTTACTCAGCAACACCTTAAATAAAATGGCTTGCTCTTTCAAATGCACAGAACTCCAACCTCAGGGAAGCAGCCTACGGGAATGGAAAGGATCTTCCTCCCCAATCCTACTCCTGCTGGCATTTCCATAAATGGGCTTCTTCTTTTTTATGGTGGGAGACCATACAAAACCTCCCCAACACTGCATGCTGCATTTGCATCACAGACACATTGCATAACCCAGTGAGCCCCCTTGCTGGGCACCCCTGGGACCCCATGCACGTGACCAGTTGTTTACTCGACAGCTGAGATACAGTGTGGGCATAAGACAGACGTGTGACTATGCAGCTGACTGAAACAGCCCGGCAACTTGGAAAGTCCTGACAGCAACGTTGGCTAGCGGTTGAAGCACATTGCTGGGAGTCAGAAGATTTGGCTTCAATGCATGACTCCACCATCGACTTCCTATTTGTTTGTTTTCATAGACCAACATTTTCAAACATGGGTGCCTAAGGGTAGGTTCCTAAATGAGGCCTGATCCTGCATCCCCCGTGGGACACCACCAGTGCTCGGAGTCCCGTTCCTCTCATGTACTTCATTGGACAGACAGACCTGCCTTTAGTCCCCAAATGACTCAGGTGCCGCATGAATGTGAAAATTCAAGAGCTATGTACACAAAAGGAAGGGGTCCCACCCTCCTGCAGGTCTCCTGAATGCATCATTTTGGAGTTCCTCTCCCTACGAGTCTTGGTCATGCATCGCCCCCTTCACCTTTGGGCCAGAGGAAGAATGAGGGATCTGCTCCAAAGGTCAGTGCAGGATTGGGGCCTTAAAATGATCTGGTTTATCTTTGAGCAGCCACACATAAAAGGTTGTGGTCCTGGGTCCTGAAATCATATTGCAATGGACCTATTGAGCCTACAGAGTCTATGATCATATGCACCACATGTGACGCCAAGGAAATCAGTAGAGGTGCGGGGGGGGGGGGTATAAACTAGCATAGGATTTGCCCCAAAGCACACAAAGGAACTAGGAAGTGTGGAATGAGAGAATAGGATTACTGGCCCCAATCCTGACCTGCCCCAAAGTAACTAAGTGGAGAATCCAGCACTGGAGAGCATAGTGTGAAGCAGGGCACACGCAGAAGACTGTTCATGACCCTTTCCATTACTGTTGTGTATTTTATTGTGCCTCTTGGGATGTACTCTTATCACATCAACACTGCCCTCCGTGCAAGCTTGCTTATATTGATGAATTGCTTCCCTGGGAAGTTCTGTGCAGGGGGTCTGCGGTGACATTTCAACAGAAGGAGTCAAGTCATTGTTTGAATGAAAAAGATCTGGTGACATTTTTCAGAAGATCCGCTCTTCCTGAAATAGCTTTGAATGTACAGAAGCCTGTGACATCCAATATGCATTATTCAAACACTCTGGACTTCTAGTATTATACTGCATATCTTTTCTAAAAATGATGTTAAAATCATATGAAGTTAAGACTTGGTTTGGGTTCCATCTGTGTTTTGGGAAAAAGTGCAGGGTTGGTTCTTATGTTACCAAGTTTTAACAGCAAATTAAACTTTCCTACCTCACTATTTGCTTCTTCACTGCCTTGCTGAGGGGGTTACAACATGTACCTTTGCACTGATATTTCTTTTCTTTTCATGCATTTTCTTGCCATTCTTGGGAAATGAATGCTACATAATGGAGAGTAATTAGCCACCTACAGAAATGATCCTGTGTCCACATCATTAATGAGTTTGAATGCTTTAATTGATTGCTTTGGACTGGCTTAAATGTCTGCTAATGGAATCCAATTAACCCTCCTAATAAACCTCACTGATGAACTGCAGTACGGTATAAACACATCGAGAGGAGATGCAGAGGGAAATGCCAGAGACCTGACCCTCCTCAGTTCACAATAGACCATAAGATTTGTGAGAGACCTGGTGGGAGCGAGAATATCTTTTATTATACCAATTTCTGGTGGCGAAAGAGACAAGCTTTTGAGATACCCAACGCTCTTCTTCAGGTCTGAGAAAGATACTCTGAGTGTCACAGCTAAATACAAGGTGGAACGGATTGCTAAGCACAAGAAGTTAACACGTGTTGTAAGAGACTATTCGAGATGAAGTGGGCGGTTAAAAGGACAGAGGACCTGATACAGCTCCCTTTGGGAACCTTTCTAGCAGACTAGATGAGCTTCATAGTGCCTCCTGGCCTTAAAATCTGATTTGAACTCTGATCCCCTGCAGGGCCTTGCCTCAGGATCATCATCTGTAACACCCTTAGAAAGGAAAACTCAAATGCACAACTACAAAATGGGGGGAACTGGCTAAGTGGCAGTGCTGTTGGAAAGCATCTGTGGGTGATAGTGGATCACAAACTGAATATGAGTCAGTGTGATAAGATAGTCTTTTTTGCAAAGGTCGTTCGGGGGTGAATTAACAGGAGTGTTGTATGCAAGTCACGGGAGGTAGTTGTCCTATTCTAATCGGCGAGGCCTCAGCTGCAGCCCGGTGTCCAATTCTGGGCAACACACTTTAATTTTAATTCAGTTTTGATCCAAATGATCCAAATATTTGGATTATGAATTTGCAAACATTTTCTGAGATTTACACTTTTCTTCCCTTTTCAGTACCAGAAAAACTTTGCAAACTCTTATAGGACAGGAACACCATTTCCCTTCCAACTGCACTCAGCATGTCTTGGAAATTAGACTGTTAATGTAGGAAACAAGGAACGTATGAGAAAAAGTTGAAGACGGTCAGACCAGTGAATTCCTTGCCACAAGAACAAGTTATGCAGGCCTGATTAATAATGCACATGTGTTTTAGAGAAAATATGCATGATTCCCTATGGTTGCACTCACAGTCTTTCCACCAGATTGAACGTCATAACTGGTTTAAAAGCTATTTCCTAGGGCTTGTCTTCACTAGGCTGGTCCGGGATCGATCTTTTGGCAATTGATTTATGGCGTCTTGTCAAGACGCAAGAAATCAATCGCCAGCGGTGCCCCCGTCGACTCTGGAACTCCAGCTCGCCGAGAGGCACAAGCTGGAGTCGACGGGGGAGTGCGCCGCCGACCGCCGCCGCCGTGAGGATGGCAGGTAAGTCGGCTGTAGATACACCGATTTGAAATTGCGTATCTACAACCGATCTCCCCCCCTAGTGAAGACCAGCCCTGGTGGGGAATGCTATTCAGAGACTCTTCCCCTGGACTCCGTCCCCTCAGTCTTGAAGGACTTGAGCACTGAACGAGGGGGCAGGGACATCTACATGGTCCCCAGGACCAGCATTCCATTGCAGGGACTATGCCAATCTTGGAAACTATTTTGTAACTTGTGCATTTTCAATCACTACAAAGTGACTGCTAGAATAGTCATTTGCCAAGATTTGAAGCTATCTACATAGAACAACTCAATGTGTATCTTTATACTAATATGAACTGCATGGGAATACATACTGGTTCATACAAATATAAACTTAACAAAACCAAATTAAAACAAGACACATTTTACTCAGTCTCCACGTGTGATCATACTTTGTAAAATACATTTATGCTTTATTTCATTTCTATATATCTAATTTGAGAACTTTGCACCATCACAGATATAGTTCATGTGCATCACGGTGTATCGCAATTAAATGGAAAACAAGACATTCCCTTTATGGAGCAGAAGTCTTTCTGGACTAGATATGAAAAGATCTTGGGAAGAGATTAAACATATTGTTATGAATTGTAGCTTTCTTAAAACATAATTATCATTACAGGACAGACATCTGCAAATGCTGAGAATGCTGGAAAATCAGTTTTGACATAGACTGTCAGACATGTCCCATAAATTACATTATTTCACGTCTTTTCCCCTCCTACACATAAAATGGCGTGGTCTCCAGTACAGCAGAAAGAGTTAAATTTTCCGTCTAATGTTCTGTAATCATCTAGCAGAGCATTTAATTCATTGGACATTCTAAGCCACCTGTGTGGGAGAGTGAATGTACATGAGGGAATGAAGGAGGGAGAAGGAGGCTTGGTACTTTGTAATCCCATTATTTGAGACAAGCTTGTTGAAGAGATCGGGGCTGATACCAGTCATAAGCTTTCCTTTCCCACTGCCAGAACATGTAAACACCCAATTACATCTCAGGAACAGCAGGCACGACCTGTTTTCTGCAGCTGAGAAAAACAATCTCCACAAGACAGAGGTAAGAAAACTTCTCACCTCACCTGTTTCTTAGATCTACTTATCCAGACTGCAGGCACTTGGAAATCCGTGGCAAAAAATAGTAGCATGCATGATACATCTACCATTGCAGGTGCCTGGCATTTTTGTTCTAATGATTTACAAGAGATCAATTATCTCATATGGAGAAGACTTGCAAGGCAGCATCGGAACTTGGAGGTTTTCCTGATTCTGCTCTGGTTCACTTTACACACATCTGGTAGCCAACTGGCTACCTGGGGGAATCTTTGAGCGAGATTCTTTAAAGTGCCAGTTAAGTCTTGTTAAGTTACACTGCTGCTCAAAGGCAAACCTGTTATTATGCGCACTGTGAATCATCCTTTAAGGCACCGCATTTCCTAGACAATGAGTCAAAAAGTAGAAATCAAAATATTGCGTTGGAGTTTCCCAGTTTCAATGTTACTGGGTTCCTCATTATCATAGTCCTTCTTTTAACATTTCAGGATAGCTTCATGCTTTCTTCTGCATTCCAGCCTGTCCTTACCATCTATGTGAATGCAGGTTAGTGTACAGAAGATCCATTCTGAGTATAGTTGCTTAAATATAAACATTTGTTCTATGTTTCAGAAAACAGGTAGGTAGAGCTGGGGGGAACTAAACAGCAATGGGATTCTAAAAATGAAATGTACTAACATTATACAGGTTTGGAATATTATGTGCCATTTCTATTCCTAAGCAAAACCAATATGTATGTGTCGTAAATGTATCATTTTTAAATGTTCATTAGATCAGCTAATCAGCTGATATTATTAAACTTCCCTTGTTACACCATTTCAGATACAAATAGGCTGAATAGATCAATATTTGTGCCATTGATGCAAAGGGACACAAGTCATAACAGAAATATCTATCCTGGCAGATTTGTAGCTTTTATTGCACCAAATGCAACTGTGCATTTAATGGAATCATTTTTAAATCATCTATTTGGGATAGGTTTTCCCCCCTTCTGACATGTTGTCCTTTCTAATGAGCAATTAAGGGAGAAAATGCAAATGTTTCCCCTCCAGGCGGGTTAAGATATGTTTCTCATTAAACATTTCTACCTGGATCGGGGTTGATGCAGTTGCTAGACGGTATGTGCTGAACTACAGGGCTTTAAAGGAAAGAACAGAGACTTGACACATGATCAATGTCATTCCACTGACCTGTCTAGTCCTAAACCAGAATATTTGTGTAATAAAATCAAAAGCAGTGAAAACGGAAATACATAATGAAAAGCAAAACTATGATGCAAGATAACACACGAATATGTTTTGGATGTCAATTTATTCATTTAAATTCTTACGTGGACTCCACCCTGGGCTCAAGGTACAGGTCAGTAATTAAAACTTCATAGATCAAAATGGGCACAGAATCAAGAACCACTGTGCTGGCCTTTACTGAAGGAAGGGCTTAAAAAGAAGAAAGATAAAACATATAGAAATGAAATAAAGCATTTTATTTGAGAACTTTGCAGATTCCAGTACTCTGACACATGGTAAGTAGCATGGTACTCCACAAGAAGTCCCATTAAAGTCTTGCAGATTCCTAGTGTATTGGACTTCTTTGTTGAGAAACGTGGTTGCTATTTATAGTGATTAAGAGCCACAGAATCTGGCCCTCACTAAATAGTACCTGTCTGAACTGAGTTAATTAGAGGGAAGCAAGGAAAGGTAGGTAGGAGGCAAGGGGATGTGAAGGTCTGTGTAACGATAATGAGAGCTTTTGTGATAACACCCCACATTTGCTGCATTCTAACAAGAAAGGTCTGCAAAGGATTTTTATGAGCCCTGAATGCCAGAGTTAGTGGGATGTTGAGGGGTGTGTCTGTGCTTCCTATCTGTGGGAGGGAGAGAAACTGTTTAATCATTGCGACACTAGCACCAGGGAGACAGCTGCCACTGTACACTCTTCCAGGAATAAATAGAGGTGGTTCCTGGCTGCTTGCATCGTTGTTCTGGGGACTCTGCTTGCATGCACTCAAGCGGCCGTTAGGAGATTGCAAGGTCACCTAACATCTTTGCGACTGTCATCACGAGTATTCAGAAACCATGAGTCGGACACTCCCATCCAGGTGTTTGTTCAGCCTGTCATCAGGATAAGAGGCAGCCAGGCAGTTTGCTTGCAGGTCCGGCTCCAAACTTTCCCAGAGCTTAGGGCTACTTTGGGTAGAGGGTTCTGGGTTCAGGTTGCTCTCCAATCAGAAGTGAGCTCACCAGGATCTTCACCCATTACCTGAATTTGCCCGTTATCAAGATGGCCAAGCCCAGTTACCATGAGTGAGGACAGGACTTTTGTGCCTCATTCATCTTACTTGCCGTGTTCCCTGGAGGTGCATGAACAGTCGCTCACGAGGCCCAACGAGCCAGAGACAGCAGGAGAGGAAGCCTCTTTCCCCACGTCTGTTGCCCCGAACAGCAGGAAACAGGGACAAGATAGTCTGGTGTGATCGATGAGTGACTGCACAGAAGCCTCACAAGCTGCATCACAATGCCCAGTGACGGCACAGGGCCACTGGGAGACTTGTCAAACCCAGCGTCCATCTGCGCATCGCCACATCTTCCTGGGACCCAGCGATGAGCTGTGTGCCCCAATATGCCAGGGAAATAGCCCTAGATGCTGCAAAGGGTCTTACCGCTCCCATCCTCCGCCCGTGCTGAACAAACCAGCATCATTCACACATCACTCTGAAGGATGTGGATGAAGAGTTCAGCGTTCTAACGTCGCCCTTCCATCAGCTCCTCCCGCTCAGAGGACAGCCGGGGCACAAGACACTGGAAATCGCAGGTATTCCGTTTGCGCCGTCTCACACTGTCCCTGAACGTGGGTTCGTTACTTTGCGTTTGGTTTGGCCTACAGAGATGGAGCCGCTGTTCCCAAAGACACAAGGAACAACCCCTGCTCCACCCCAAACAGATGCTGCTTTGAAATGTGTTGAGACTGTGCCCCGTCCGGTAGCTTTTGGAAGCTGGGTTTTTAGCTTTCCAAGGAGCCGTTTGCTCCTTAGCAGTCCAGAGGGAGCCGCAGGGGGGAGGTGAACTGGGTACAGCACAGTGAGGGACGCGCTTACTTTGCTGCTATATAGGCAGAGCTCTGAGAGTGAAACTCAACCCTGTGCCAAGAGCCTGTGGAAAACCCACAGGTGCCGATTCCATGGGTGCTCCGGGGCTGGAGCATCCACAGAAAAAAAATAGTGAGTGTTCAGCACCTATAAGTAGGTCCCACGGATCAGCTCCTCCCTCTCCCCCCAGCACCACCCACCTGCTGATGGGCCCCACCCATCGGCTCCTCCCTTTCCCCCCAGCGCCTCCTGCCCACTGAGGATCAGCTGTTCAGCGGTGGGCAGGAGGTGCTGGGGGGAGCGGGAAGAGTGGGAGCACAAAGAGGTGGAGCAGGGATGGGGAAAACTAGGAGAGAGGCAGAATGGGGCAGGGGCAAGAAGAGGCAGAGCAGGTATGGGGCCTTGGGGGAAGGGGTGTAGTAGGGGTGGGGTCTGGGGTGGAGCAGGGGTCAAGCACACCCCAGGCAATCAATGACCTTCTCTGTAACCTTGGGCAAGTTGCATCAGTCTCTGTGCCTCAGTTTCTCCATCTGTAAAAATGGGAGAATGATCCTTGCCTTCTTTCATCAAGTGCTTTGATATCTATGGGTGCTGTATAAGAGCTAAGGGCTGCTCATGGCTTGCTATGCCTGGTGACTTTTAAAATGCTCCCAAGCTGCATCATCATAACCATAATGGCCTGGTGACATTGACACTTTGTCAGATTTTCCTTCAGAAGCAGTGAACAGAGCAGGGATATCACAGCCCTGTGGGAAAATTGTCAGAATGACGGATTACTCTGTGCTAATGACCACACAGATCTTGCTCAAGAGCAACAGAATTAATGAGTCTGCAAAAGTTTAGTTTCTGACCCCTCTCCTGATACACTCACGCTCTCTCTTTTTAAAGAAAACAATTGAATATCTTAGTTATCAGCTTCCCCACCATGAAGAGATACAGCTAATGAAAATCAAGAGACAGGCTGTCTTAAATCAAAATCAGGGTGCACCATATTGATACTTCTGTACCTGTTAACTAAGTCTTCCTTGATTAATCTCATCGCCGACATCAAGTCAAGCCCCATCAACTAGGGCTACCAGTTGCTACAAGATCATTCTGAAAAAGAGGGTCATATTTACAGACACACACACACACACACCCCAAAAAAAGTACCCCGGTCAGTAAATGTGAGCATTTTAATCTGGGGAAAGTGTGGCAGGGTGACAGGAAACCGCAGAATTTCTCCTTGAAGGTTGCAAAAATGTCATCGGAAACAAAGCTGGTGACTAAAGCTCTTTATAGGTCATTTCTGGGCTAGACTTGCAACATTGCGGCCCCATGCCAGCCTTCTCCCATTGAAGTCAATGGCAACATTCCTATATAGACCTCAATGAGAGTGGGAGCCGTAGTAACTACATATTTCATTAACAGAGTAAACAGAAGCACAGAGCATCCATTACTCCCGACTAGTAGGTCTAAAGTTCCTGCTGGCCTAAAATAACCTTTGACTCATATTCACCAACATCCTGGATACAAAGTATTTTGCCTGTAGGGAAATGGCATGTGCTTTTTCTCAGCCCTTCTGGCATGTCCATCCACATAGCGATTTAGGGAAAGACTCCTGAAAGCACCCCAGCTTCATGCCAGTAGGAAGAAAATGCAGGCAGAATGCTCTTTATGGCTAACGTTTTCTGAGTGTGATACTTGAAACCTTTCAAGGAAGGTCTCAGTATGTATGTCAGATGAGTCAGTCAGTACTAATCTCTGAAACATCCATAGTGTAAAAGTCGGTATTCTCCCTATCTCCTAACACAGAAATTTGAGACAGTCAATGAAACTGAAAAGTGGCAAATTCAAAACTGATTTTAAAAAACCCACTTTCCCACACAATACCCAATCATACTGTGGAACTCATTGCCACTGGATGCCACCCTGCCAAAAACGTAACAAAACTCAAAATGGGATTGCACATTTATATGGATCTGAGAAATAGCCAGCATTGGAATCATTATTGCTAACAAACATTTTCCAGGGATATAAACCCCTATGGTTTTAGAATGGAAGCGATCCCTATGTTTCCATGTACAGCTTGGGCCAAAAAATTTCCAACTGTAGAATTGTGGGGGGACATCCTGCATTCAAGTGAGAGCTGCTCCTTGTGTGACTACACGGCACCATGCTTGATCAGGGTCTTGACTCCCAAGGAAGCCAATAAGAGTTAAAGACACTCAGCACCTTGCAGGATGGGGGCCTATGGGTCACATCCTATCATTCAGATCCAAGACCTTCTCCAGCAAAACGTCCATTGACCCCTTCTCTTAAGGCTCAATTTAAAATATCCAGAAGGCCTCCGGGAAAATTTTCTTTCCTCTTCAATAGCTCTTCTTCTGGGCCCGCATTTTTCACTAGCTGCTTTGGTGGTAACTTGACACTTGTCGCTCAGCTAGAGAATTGTGGATAGATACACTGAGCACATGGGGGGGGGGGCAGGGAGGGCACTGCGAACAATTGTCACCATGGCAAAAACCTTGTAAGTGTGACCAGTGTGGCAAAACCAGCCTGACCACTTTCCTTCTGCAGAGCTACTCACCATGCCCGGACCCAGCAAAGCTCTTAAGCATGTGCATAATTTGAAACAAGTGGGGTGGTTTTGGCATTGCCAATCTATTTAGCATTGAAGACACCCAGAAGTTACAGTGAGGGGTGGCAATAGAGGAGGGGAAGGATCAGATTCTGCCCCTTATGTTGCCTAGTACTGTACTACCTAGGTGATGCCATTGATAAGGGACCATTCAGAATGAGCAAAGAGATCGCAATCCGACCCTAAACAAGATTAGCTCAGTGACTTCAATGGGACTATTCATGGGTTTACACTCTGCTGAGCATATGATCTTACTGTGGGTGCCTGCAGCCTAGTTAGCATGCTGGCTCCGTGTAAAACCGTAAGGAAAAACCACAATAAAGCAATGAAATTGTGTTGTAAATCGGCTCCTTGACCCTGAATCTTTTGCCCAGGTTCAAGGAGCCCTCACTGGCAACAGCAGCACGCTTGAAAGTGTCGCTAGAATGAACAGAAGCTATTGAATTGGGGGAAGTTGTAAACTGAGGACTGTGGGTTTGTTTCCAATTAAAAACACCATTCAAAGGGGGATGATGCTGATGGGATTGCAACTCATCACCTCCAGGGGTGATGCCACACACCCCAGAAAATGTCCCAACTCAGGTCACTGTCCCCCAGTCTCCACACTGGATCCCCACCCTCGATGCAGGGTCCAGTCGGGGTCTTTGCAACGGGGTCTATTCAAAGCCTGTTGCCATCTGGGACCCGAAGGGAGGTACCATGAGTGAGACACGAGAGAACTAGGCTCAG
The DNA here is from genome assembly GCA_032164245.1 of Sternotherus odoratus. Classification (NCBI taxonomy): domain Eukaryota; kingdom Metazoa; phylum Chordata; order Testudines; family Kinosternidae; genus Sternotherus; species Sternotherus odoratus. The sequence continues at coordinate 3,620,954 of JAVMKO010000018.1, forward strand.
TTCCCTGCTCTGCCAGAGACTTCCTGTAGGACTTTGGGCAAGTCACGTCAAGCCAGATTTTTAAAGGTATGTAGACACCTAACTTCCAGTCATTTAATGATTTCTTTAAGTCTATGGTAACGGTGCCTTAGTCAATAGAACAGCCCTGCCAGATATGTTCTGCGGGAACAATGAAACTGTTGACCATGCAGGGAAAGCTTGTGTGTGAGGGAGACAAGTGCTTCACAAGAGCTAGGCTCTGGAACTGACTGCCACAAGAAATACAAGACCACTTCGTGAGAACTACGTCCAAACCCCATTACTCCTGCTCGGTTTCCCTCCGTGAGCTGTTCTCACACACAGACACATCCAGGATCCGGAAATGGGTCGGGTCTCCAAACAGCCCCACCGTTTGATCTTTATTCAGGCCCATCTCTGTTTACAAAGGTTAACTTCAGAGAGGGTCCTGTGCAGCGTCCCCCCACCTGGCAGAAGCCCAGGGTGCGAGGCAAACCAGATGCTTAACCCGATGGGTTTGTGAGGGGTAGAGCTCAGTGGATTCGATTGTTTGTTTCCTTCTTTTATCCCAGGTGACAGTGGTTTTGTTGGCCCAGCCCAACACTGTAGCAAATCGCTATCAGACACTCCCATAGGGCTAAGGACACATATCTAAGCTGCCTCTCACAGGAACTCAAACTCTTATACCATTACCTGTGTATAGGTGTTGCTATGCAGGGGGTTGAGTGAAACCCTGCTGAAGCAGCTGGCCATAACATCAGCTCTTCATTCACAATACATGTAAGAAGCAGTTAAGCTCCTTTTGGACTTAATTAGCTGAAATAATAGGAGCCACACACCCCAAAACACATGGCACATGCAAGGACAGTCAGGAGCTGAGCTCTGTGGGTGGGGGGATTTCAGTGAGGGCTGAACAGACACACAGGAGGCTGGGTATTAATGGGTGAAGTTGTGTGTCTGTCTGAAAGAGAGAGACGGGGAAGCAGCTAGGAAACATCACAGAAGCAATCAGAGAAGACAGTGGACAGCCAAGGACAGCCAGAGGAGCACTTAGGGGCTGACCCTGGCCTGAGAGAAGGCAAAGAGAATTGTTTTTGGGGTAGAGTGCTAGCTGGGAAAAGAGGCTGGAAATAGTGAGCAAGGAAAGTGCCTGTGGTTTGATTCCCCGGCTGTGTTCAGGGAAACTTGACTTTGTAAAGAATGAGGATTGCCTCAAAGAAATACCTGACTCCAGCCTCAGTTCCTTCTTCTAACGGAAACATACCAGCAAGACCCCGAATACTGGCTAACCACTTGGGTCAAAAGGGGCAACCATATCAAGATTAGCATCGTACTAACCGTGACAACCATCCACAGTGCGTCCTTGCCCACGGGATCAAATCAGCCGACAGAAAATGCCACCGCCCGCCACCCCCCAAAATGGTTGCCAATTTTAAAAACTCAACTTACTCTCTCTTCTTAGCCCCTCTCCTTCCCTGCCCCTCAATTCTTCCAAAGGCAGCATGAATGAGGAATTCTCTGCACTTCCGCACAGGGATGCTGGAACAATTTGTACAGTGGGGGGTGCTGAAAGCCATTGAACTAAACTGTAAACCCTGGATATAATGGAAACCACTTCAAGCCGGGGGGGTGCGGCAGCCTCCCTTTCCCTCCCCCCACCCCAGCATCCGTAGTCCCAGCACCTAGGCTTCAGTATGTAAATGAATGTGTTTTCAAGCCAAAGCATTCTACTGTATATCACAGCCAGAAGCTCTCCGCACACCCAGGGCAGTGTGGTCTCAGAGGAGCTTGTTTCTCTTCACTGAATATCGCTGTGTTTTCCAACCCATAGCCCCCCACAACAGTAGTTACATAAACCCAGCTGCGGAGGAAAAAGGCAAGCGGATCCCTAGAAAGCAAGAAGAAACTTAGCAGAGTCTGCAGCAGACACTATCTCTGGCTGCTTGCACGCACTGTTCAGTGCACAGCCTTCAATCTTCCTCTGCAGTGCAACCCCTCCTCCCCCTGCTGCTCAGGATCATTTGCTGGAAGCTCGGAGCAGCGCGCGGCTGAGCTGAGAAGTTTGGGAATGGATCTGGGAAGCCTGAGGAGCTCGAGGTTGGAAGCCCTCACACCCCAGCAGGCTGGCCCGTCTTCTGGGGTGGTTTTGAATTCCAAAGCTGCCTGCTCTGCGAGGGGAAAAGCCAGCACAGCAAAGGCACTGACACCTGGAGGCATCGCTTTTGGATTCAGCTTCTTTTAGCAGAACCTAGCAGCACCACCTGACTCCCTTGAGGAAAAGTTCTTTGAGAAGGTCCCGGGAGCAGCAAGACACTGGGCGAAGGGGTGGAGGGGCGAGTCGCTCACTCGCCTTCCCCTCTGGGGGCAAGGGAGTTGACCAAATTGGTCATGAGACTCTTCTTACACCTCCTAGGAAGGGCTTCTTAGGATACCAGGAGAACTGGGGCTGTGGAGGGAAGCCCCTACCAGCACGCACTGAGCACAGTCCGTCCTGTAGGCACTGGAGATGGAGAATGAAGTTGGGAAGTCTGTGGACAACCAAATGGATAAGTACATGTAATCATTAAGTGTTTGATTCCCCTCCCTGCCCTTCCCTGTGGTGATGTTCTGTGTCCCCTCTTGCCTGAGCAGTCATGGATTTTGCCAACCTGGTAAGTCGCCTGGTGCTATTCATTTCTGATCCTCCTTCCCCCCTCCTGTTTCAGAGTTACAATAATGGGGAAATCAGAAAGTCAAATGGATATTGTGGAAAAATCGACAAAATCTGGGAAGAAATCCTGGAGCTTTGTGACCGTCGGTCTGTCCGTCCTGCTGCTGCTCATGACCTGTGCTGTGGTCGCCTTGGTGATCCTGTATGCCAATGGTAGAGGTAAGAAAACTGCCACTCTCTCCCTTCTCACAGCCCCTTCTTCATTAACACACCCATAAGAATCTTTTCTGCAGACACTAAATCAAAAAATGGGAGAGAAGGTGCAAACACCTCCGTCTGGGAGACTTTGTTTTCATTCTCTGTGCCTTGCTGTGGGCTCATTAGCAGAGATGTTTATCTCCGGTATGCAATGCTTTGAATCCAGATCTAGCAAATCTGATTTGACAAAGATCAAAACAAAATGTGTCACTGTCTTCAGTGGGCAAAACGTGTCTGCAGCCCGCTCCGTGTGTGTGTTTCTGGAGGACGCATGTACGTAAATTCTAACATTTGGTATTTTTGTGTATTTGTAAAAGCCTGAGAGTCTAAATTCCTTTTAGGCAGAAGTTTGAAAGCAACAGCTACAGATCAGAGCCACTGGGGCGTTGTTTATTTCAGTGTAAAAGCTGCTATGAAAAATGCTTGCAAAGAGAGGTAACATAAATAAGGGCACCCAGGCCATTTGAAATGTAGGTGAGATGCAGTTCAGTGACTTTCATGTGAACAGTTTGCATGTTGCCTAATGTATTAAATGGAAAGTGTCCCCATAACAACATGTTATTCACTGGCACCTCCATTGCAAAACAATTTTTCTTAAGTGTTCCTTTAAGCAACGCAGGCAGGATTTGTAGCAGCACCAGCATCCTGTTTGTCACTTCCCTGAATACCTCTTGATTTCAGAGCTTTGTTGAGATACTTGAGAATGAAATAAATGAATTCTAACATCAACACTAAGGCAAGGCAGGGTTTCTTCTCCCTATATTGTATCTGCCTCCCCTACCTGCAGTGAATTGCTTTCTAAGGCATTCATAAGTACTCCAACCCTGCCAGTTTCCAAATAGCAATTCATGTAAAAGGCTCCCTTTGTTGTTCCTTGTAGTCTTCTGCCACTAGCAAATGAATGTTATCAGCATTTGTTACAATTCCGGACAAAACCCCTGAGCGAGTGTTTGACACTCATCATGCTCAGCAGAAAGTTTCTCATATTTAATCTGTTACCCCTGGAGACGTGAGGGGAAAATATCCCGGCAGGCTTCGTGGGCTACTGAGAACTGAAATTCCAGTGTCTTTAAATTGAGAGCTGGAGCAGAATTCGGATGCTTGGCTCCACAAAAGGTTTGCCAGATCTGTTTGGCAGTTTGCTTTGCCTGTGGGACTCCTCTTTTTCAGGTTCAAATGAAGTAAAAACTCAGCTGAGAGCGATAACCTGGACAGTCTTAGGCCCCCACTGGAAAGGATCTCACCAAACGCAGAGCAGAGTCTGGGGTGGGCAGATCTCTCCTAGAATCTAGTTAACACGAGGGAAGCAGGTGGTGCTCAGAGCTGGGCTCCAGCAACCGGGAAATGCCCCTTGGAAGGGATATTCCTGATGGGAGCAAGAACTTTTGCTTCGGATTTATTTCTTTTCTTTTAATTACACACGAGTGCTGGAAATAGGGACAGGGTCCTGCATTTCGAATTAAAGGCTGGGTGGGTACCCAGCTTCGCAGCTACAGCCAAATACAGCCTTCATCAAAATGACACATCCCTGGAAATGCTTCTGACAGAAAAGGCTATTTAGCCAGTTGAAAATTAATAGGCTCGGAGGTCCCCTTTCCTCTCATTGTTCCATAGTCATGTTGCAATACACAGCAGCTTCCACAGCCGTGTGACAACACTGTTTTGGACCAGCACTGACGAATCTTTTCATAAGAGATCTGAGGGATCTTTTGACCTCTGAAGAAGCCTTTTATATCACCAGTGCCGGCTCTAAATCAGTCCGAAAGCAGAGGAAAGAGACAACTGCAGAATGACCTTGGGAGGAGGGTAGTCAGGGAGGAAAACAAAGGTGAAGGGATGTACTTTTGATCTGAATATGCCAGAGTCCTTTACTTATTGCCCCCCGTCATTACCTTCCCAAAGGCTCAGCCCAAATCGCATGAGAGTTATCAGCACAAACCTCATAAATTCCCGCCTTGCATCACACAGGCGTCAGTCCCAAAAGCACCTTAGCACTGACCCTACCATAACAGAGTATGTCAAGCCTCAGTCAACCTGTACAAAAACACTGATGAATGCTAGTGAAATTACATTTCCCCACTATTGCCAACACCAGCTGTTTGAAAATATTTGCTTTCTGGTTTCAGAACCTTTAGGCTTCTTGCGGGAAATATGTGCAAGTTTTTCTCCACAACCCTAAGGGTTAACATTATTATTGTTTTCTTTATTCATTGTAGTGCAGTAGCACCTAGAAGCTGCAGCCACACACCAGCGCCCTATTGTGGTAGGCACTGGACAAACGGAACAGAAGGACAGTCGCTTCCCCGTAAAGCTTAGAAACTTAATTTTGTTTTTTTGTTTTTAATGAAACCTGAGATTCTCAGGCAATCACGTGCCTCCGGGTGCTGGGGCTTTAACAAAAATCACTATCGCAAGCTCCACAATGAAATCATGAGAGCGAGCCATGCTCTTCACTTTTCATACTGGAGTGAATGTGGAGGAAGTGGAGTTACATGGATTTAAAACCAGTCCAAATGAGAGGAGGGGACAGGTCTAGAATGACAGAAGGTTGATGAATATTCAGCATCTGCTACTTCTTGCTTGGATTTATAAATTCGCTTCCATTAGCCATGCCCAGAGATAGCTTGTGTTTGCTTCTTAAGTGCTATTCCCCTGCCAAAGCCTGGTAAGTTGCACCACTTACCGTATTTTTCGGCGTATAAGACGCCTTTTTTATCCCCAAAAATATCCTCAAAATTAGGGGGGGCGTCTTATACGCCGAATATATTACTCACCGGGCAGCTGGAGCTGGGGCGGCTGCAGGTGGCCCGGCGGGCGGGGCGGGGCGGCGCTTCCCCCCCGAGCCCACCCGCATGTGTTCGGGGCCGGCGGGGAACGGGAGCAGCTCGGGCCCCGGGGCCCCTGGGAGCGCCCGCCCGCGCAGCGGGGACAGGAGAGCGGTGCTCCCCCAGCAGCCCGCCCGCGCGGCGGGGACGGCGCTCCCCCAGCAGCCCGCCCGCGTGGCGGGGACGGCGCTCCCCCAGCAGCCCGCCCGCGCGGCGGGGACGGGAGAGCGGCGCGCTTTTTGTGCGTGATGGGGTTTTTTTTTTTTTTTTCACGGCTTTTTTACTTAAAAACTCGGGGGCGTCTAATACGCCAGAGCGTCCTATATGGCGAAAAATACGGTAAGTCCCATTTAAAACAGAGTGATCCAGCACCGTCTGCAGACAGGTGAATTGCAAACATCCATGGGCCCAAGTTGTATCCACCTGAATTTGCCATGGAGACATCATTTCAAAAACAGAGGCACAAGTATCTATGGGAAATAAATTTGAGATTTGTACGCACGGGTATTTGTTCCATAAGTGCTTGCAAAGTCATCCAATCAGGTTCCAGAAATAATCCCCGTGGGACTTGTTTGACCAATCACAGCTGACCAATGCAGCATGTGTATAGAATATCCAACAGTTGCTTAGAGCAGCCTACACTCAAGCTATAGATTTTAAATATTTGCAAATAGAGAAGCACAGATTGGAAATTATAGTAAATTGAGTGGCGTGTACAAATTGAGGAAATCGACATCCATCCAGTACAGATAAGCTCATCAGAAAAGAAACTAACTTCAGCGGATAAATTATGTGCTGCAACTAAATTGCTCAGCTTTAAGGCCCAGCCAGCCAATCGGCAGTGTTGACAACATTTCTGCAGAGGAGAACTGTGTGGGAAACAAATTCAGATAAGATGCTCATAGCTGAGTGTCACTGGTGCTTGCCAAATGACAACTGCGGATCTAATTGCTTTAATAGGTGCCCTCCTCAGCCAACTGTAGTTCTTGAAGAAAGGGGTGGTGGGGGAGGGAGAACATTGAGAGGCAAAAGAAGAAAAATCAAAACAAAAAAACCACAGCGCAAGGCCAGAGTGTGCTTTGAACATATGACTGTGTCATTTGCCGGGTTCTCATCTTCTGAAAAGAAAGTTCAAAGAGGGAATGAAGTAAGAAGCATTTCAAACCAGCCACTTCTCAGCAGGGGGAGGGATAGCTCAGTGGTTTGATTAAACCCAGGGCTGTGAATTCAATCCTTGAGGGGGCCGTTTAGGGATCTGTGGGTGAGATTGTGGCCTGCGTTGGGCAGGAGGTCAGACTAAATGATCATAATGGTCCCTTCTGACCTTAAAGTCTAGGATTCAGCAGAATCAGTGTGCTGCACTGACACAGTTGTGCTCAACAAGTCTAGGGACGCATGTATAAGTTCCTATAGTTCATTACGGACTATGTTAAGTGTGAATCCCAGGCCACGGCCTGCTCCGAAGCTCACGTAAGACAATGGGATTCTTTTCACTGACTCCACTGGCCTTTGGATCAGGATCCAACTGAACACTGACATGTCTCTGGTAAACAGCAGAACCTATAATAGCTTTTACACCAATGACATTGAACTTCCCTTTCACCCTTTGGACCAGATCCTCAGCTGGTGTAAACCACTGTTGCTCTGCTGAAATGTTGTCACTCAAGTTGGCTTTTGGATGGAGCTACCCCATAGCTACTCAGGCACTGACTGACTGCTCACCAGTGGGGCTAAGGAAGTCACCGCCAACGCAGGGTGGCCTTTGTTCAGTGAATAGTAAATTTGACCAAAAAATGCATTTTTCAGGGCACTGAAATGATTTGCGAATTCAGGTCAAATTGCTTCAGCTGAAAAAAAATGGGGAAAAACATTCGGAAGTGTGGAACTGTTTCAGAAATGTTGATTGGAAACATTTAAATGCCTTTTCCAAACAATGTTTTGTTCAACCCAAATTAAATGTTTTTGGTTTTTGTCTCAATGAGAAAAAGCAAAAAAACCACCAAACATTAACTTATGCACTCGGCCCTATTCACACACACTAATAATCCGTTTTTTTTCCCCATTGCAATGCGCTAGCCTTAACATTAGTGTCATAAACATTGGCTCATGCATTATTCACCCCATTGTGATTTTTATATTTGGACATTTCAAAGTGCAGCCATCTAAATCTAGCTAGACATTTGTTTTGTTTTGGCTTTGGAGCTTTACGGATAATGTATTAACCCATGAGTTATCCCTGCCCTATTACACCAGTAAGTTACATCTGGTTGTGCATTAGCAACCTACTGCTATATATCAGGTGTTTGTATTTAGCAGTTTTCATTAGAGGATGTCAAATTAAGAATCTTCATCTAAGTATTTGGTTACGGTTCACACAAGTGTCACATCCCTTTCCTCAAATTACACCAATGGGAAGATCTATCTATTGTGATAAAATAGGATTTTTCTTTACTGGCAAAGCAAGACTGGAAAATGTAGTACACACAGCTTTGCAGTGTAGTTTCAGACTGTACATTTCCCACTAGTGGTGTTGTTTTCAAGCAAACTCACGTGAGGTTTGGGAAAAGAGCAATGGCAAAGCATTAGTCGGATTAGTCTGGAAAGCCCCATTGAGCATATTGTGGAGGAAGAGCAGGTGGCATTGGTCATATCACATAAAGCATCAACTCAGCTTGTTTTTGCCAGGAATTATACAGAAGCATAATTGAGATAATTGAAGGGGAAACAAAAGCACCACTTTGGAAGTAAGCTGAGAACCCTTCACAGGCCATTTTTAATGATCCACTTCGGTGACAAAGCTTTAGAACTCTTCATACGCTACAGAGATTTCAAAACAGACCTGACGTCTCTCCTTCACCCAGCTCAATTACGCTTTCATCACGGGGTCCATTTTCTGGTGCTTTGGAGTTAGCTCAAAGGCTGGAACTAAACCTCCATCAGCAAGTATCTAAGTCATTTTCAGGCCATAGTTGGAAAAAATGCTTTGATGATAACTGTCATTTGGTGCAATCTGGTCCATGAGAAATGATGGAGGAAGATATGGTGACCAGTCTTTTGGGGAATTATCGATCAGTCTGTTTTAGGGCTTGGCTACACTTGCAGGTTATACCTCAATAAAGCCCCTAAGAGCACTCTACCTTACTCCCTGTCTACACTGGCAAGGCACGTACAGTGCTCTGACGCCCTGGCTGGAGCGCTTCTGGTAGTCCACCCCGGTAAGAGGATTCATGTCTGATGCGCCTACACTGGAACGCCGCAGCGCCACTGTGGATGAGGAGTTACATTACTGCACTCTGATTGACCTCCGGAAATGTCCCATAATCTCCATAAGCCAAGTGGCCTCCCTTCTCATTGTTGTGATTGGGCCGTAGGAATGTGGATGTGCCCTTTCAAAGCTCCATTTCAGACAGAGGGCTGCTTATCTGATCCGAGACAAAGCAAACGGTAAATGTTTGCTTTGAGGGAGTGTTTATTTATATTCTAAGATCTTTGGGGCAGGGACTGCCTCTTATTATGTGTTTGTTCAGTACCTGGTTCAATAGAGCCCTGACCTGAGATGGGGCCTGTAAGTGTTAAAATATTTTAACATGCCAGAGACATTTCTGAAGAGGGTTATTTCCTTTCAGGATGGTGAGTTGTCACTATTAATCCAATGGAGGTATTTTATAATACGTGCTGCTCTGTCCACGGGTCGGTGAGAAGAGACTGACAGAGGCAGCAGACAGAGAGGGCTGTGGGTACGTAGTGCTGATACACACAGGTTAGCATGTTTGAGCGTTATTGGAATGGAGTGACACGAAAGGGTTAGCGCCCTCCATTGAAAAGTCTGCATTAGATAATTGCAGCATTTTACGACTCAAACCCCGGGCCAACAAGCCAATCCCACTCATTTGGACAGCTAGAAAAGTATGAATCACAGCAGCTTTGGAGTAGCGCAAGGGCCATAAACTGCTCTCGAACCTCAAAGCTTTCCTTGAACACAGCGGGGGTTTCCAACCAAAGCCAAGGTCATAAGAGAGACTCTCAGCTGTTTCTTTGCTTTGATCCTAGTCATTTTGCAGCATGTGTTACACCAGTAACTGTGCATGTCTGGAATGGGCTGGATAAAGAACGTGTGTGTGCATGTGTCTGTGTGTCTCTAAACCTCAGTGATGCCCAGGTCACTTCGAGGATGCACACAGCTACGAATGAGGGAGGAAGGATGAGCTTGTGGTTAAGGGCTTCAACAGCACCTAACACAAAGGAAGCTGAATGAAAACAAAACTTTTCAAATTTCCCCACAAGATAAAATTCCCAGAAAGTTTCATTTTGGGTCCATCGAAACATGTTTCTTTCCGATGTTGACTTTTTTCTAATTTCATACATTATACAATCAAATTTAAATAATTAAAACAAAAAGTCATTTCACACCAGGAAATTGAAACATTCCATTCCAAAAAGTTCAAAATGGAATATTTCCACCACACCAAAATGCTTCTTTTCCAATGTTTCTTTCCAAACAAAATGTCATTGAAATTGACACTTTTCCACAAAAGGTTTTGCTTCCAACAAATCAGCATTTTCAGACAGTTAAATGTTCCACTGGAAAATTTCTAATAAGAGTTAGCAGGTTCACTGGATGGACCTGTTAGAAATGAAGCGGAGAAGCAAAAATCACAAAACTTTTGTCTTGGGGCCCAGTTAAGAAAATAAAGAGGATTTTTAGGAGATACCATCCTATTTCGAGCAGTCCTGATTTTATATTGACTGTAACTGAAGGAGAAAACACTGAGTGATGAGACTGCTCTGTCCTCGTCAGATATAGTTCACCTGCCAATGTACTAAGTGACTCTCAGTCTGAAGGTGGCTCTCATTCTAATTAATCCATCCATACCCCTAGGCTGTGGGTGTAAAAATCAAATGCCTGATTCTCCTGAGTGCCTGAGATTTTTCCCCCCATGTTTTCCCTACCGCAGTTTATTTATAGCCGCCAGAAAAAAAATGCCCTCTGTGTTTTAATCCCATTTGCGTTCTTTCCCAATTATAATTCCCAGCTTGGGCTTCCTCTGCTGTTTGGTGTTAGCTTTCATTAGCCCACTGCAGGTAACCGTGTGTTCATGAGGAGATCAAAGTCAGGAGCCTCTTTCCTGAACGAGAAAGATCAGCGTGTGCCCACAAATACGAAACATCTGAGGAGCAATTAGGCAAGTGGCATAGCTGGTACCGGCCACAGGACACTGGGCTCGATGGACCATTGATCTGACCCAGTGTAGCCGCTCTTATGTTCTTATTACAGAAACGTCCCTGATCATGAGCTGAAAGTTGAGAAATATCTGACTGGTGCCAGATTTCCATCAAATTTCCCCCCCACCCATCCTCTGTTATTTATGTTATACATAGTTCTTTGATTGTCTCAAATGTGATTATAATTACTTGGTGTTCTATCCCCCCCAGAGGGGTTGCCTGGTCAAAATACGGTCTTCAGATGCTAGCATTTTAAACAAGCCCAAACAGAAGAGAGAAAATGCCTGCTAATGCAATGTGTTTATCAGACATTTTATAGGTCACTTGCAGTGAGTGCTATTGAAGAGCTCAACTGAAAAAGGATAGCTACGGATTGTGTCTAATGGTAACATTTTGCTCTCTCACAGCACCTTTTTCTGGGGGTCATAGAACAGGTTAAAACCACTATCTGATCTGAAACCAGGACTAGAACTAGGGACCTGATTCTCCCAGCGATACACGTTACTCCCACGGAATTCAGTGAATGTCCTACACATCCCATAGCAGGAGGCTGTACTGTGTCATTATTTATATCAGTGCAAAGCATGTGTAAAATGCCGCTTCTCAGACTGGCCACGTTGTACAGTTGTACACCCACTGTGTTCTCCCTCTGCAGTGGTGCAAAATCATCTCAGGCAGTGAAGAAACAGGCCCAGCACAAGTGGGGTCCCTGTGATACTGACTAGCACAGTGCAAAATACACACATTTCTGGGGTGTGACTATTGTGCTTTTTCCTCTTCCTCTCCTATTCCTCCTTTATCTGCGATTTCAATGTGCCAATAGTTGCACCCACATGCATGCTCATGCCTTTGATACATAAGCTCCTTGTCTGCATTAAAAATGGGTGTGTTTTTTTAGTTCAAAAAGTTATGCAGTTTAGGAACATTTTTCACAAAAATGGGCCTATTTTCAAGTTTGTACAAGGTACAAAACCCTCGAATTTGGGGTAGTTTTGTATGTTGTCACAAATAAATAATCACCTCCAGTTCATGGTCCCAGTCCCCTGTCTAATTCCTAGACTATAATGTGTGCAGGTTTTCTAACACAGATTTCTACACACACACTCCCACTTGGTTTAGCCCTGAATGCTACATTCCCTATCATGGGGGGGGGGGGGGGCTGTTGATGTTGCTTCCACTGATGAACTTCAAAGCCCTCTTTTCTTCCCCACTGTTCAAGTCTACCTGAATTACTTTAAGGGTGCCTGCTCCTGTCAAACACTTGTATTTAGCTGAATCGGTTTGCCCAATAGCTCTGCGCAAGACACAGGAGAACCAAGTTTAATCTGTTTGGAAAGTGATTTTTTTGTTGTTTCCCAGTGAGGGCCTCAGTGATCCTTTGCCTAACAGAAAGCAGCCAAGCAAAAATGAGACTGAAAATATGCCAGGGAAAAGCATAGGCATAAAGCAGACCACATCCAAACATTCCTGAACAATCCTGGGGGATTTGGGGAGCAGGCCAAACTCTGGAAAATACCAAATAATCCCAAACTCAGGGGGAATTCTGTATCTAGATCCCCGCGTTGTGGCCTCACCCTATTCCTGTTGATAAAATTTACGACTAATGGCAAGACTCTCCTTCCCTAACATAGCACCTTCCTTTATCAGAAGTTCTCAGAGCAATTTACAAACACTAATGAAAAAAACGTCACAGCATCCCTATCAAATAACTGCGGTGATACCCATTTTACAGATAGGGAAACTGAGATACAAAGAGATTAACCAACTGACCAAGTGCAAGGACTATGCTCTACTAAAGCCACTTTTATGCCTAACTTTGAGGGCTTATGCAGGACCTAAGTGGTGCCTAGGTCTGGTGCCACTGGGCCCGGTCTGCACTGGGGTAAGTTTCACCAAAAGAGAGCGAACAGCGGAATAGAAAAGAGGAGGAGTGCTGCTTACAGCACATTAGAAGCACTGTCTTCTACTTGGCTTTCAAAGCCAGAGTCGTTCTGAGAGAGGCTTTCACCGGGAGAAAATACCATCGCTAGATTGCAGGGCTCACAATGGTGTTGAGCCGCAATGCGAATAGGAAATAGTACAACAAGGTGCTTTGTCCCGTGAGTCTCTTAATAGGAAGCACAGAAGGTGGCATCCAACTTTCAATAGCTATTGTCTGTTTTATCAAAAAGGTTGTAGGGTAGAGACTCCGGAGTGGGTTAGCCTGGGAATTGAACGAGTCAGTCGCCCCCTTCAAATGAGCTGAGGTGTACTGAGTGTACTGCCCTCCCTGCGCCTGTTCTTCAGGTGAACAGAGGACTGGCATCCTGGCATCTTTCCCTGGCACTAGAATTCACTTACTATAAAATTTAGAAAAAAGAGCCCCGGTCATCACAGATGAGCTTGGATTGAAGTCGAGCAGCTATTGAGTGTCAGCGGTGCCCTGCTGTTCCTTACATAAATGAATGATGGCACCATGTGGTTTTGTTCTCCCCCACAGATATGCAGTATGGCACCAATTCAGGCAGCACATGCACGACTCCTGGATGTGTTACAGCAGGTAATAATTCTTCATCCCTACACTGTCTGCAGAGGTGTCATGTCAGATGTACTTACTGCCCCCACCTCCCGCCCCAAGCCCAGCAGTAGACCATCCTGTAAAGGGAAAGGAAAAGATGATTGAAATGACGCTCAGGAGCGGAAAAGAATGAAAGTTCCCGTTTGGCTGCTTTAATAATACTAGCATTGCCGGTTTGAATCTTGGGTGGGATTTTCAAAAGCACCCAAGTGATTTTGGAACACAAGTGCCATTGACTTCAATGGCACTTTTGCACCTAAGTCACTTAGGCACAATGAGACTTGAGCTGTTAAGTAAGGGGCTTTTGAAAATCCCACCCTTTGTCTGAAACTGAGCAATCGTGCTGCATCTGACCTAGCATTGACCAGCTAGGTAAGCAACTACTTGTTCATTCTCATTCGGACTCATTCAGACTATCGAAGAAAACATAAAAGGCAAAGTTTCTCTCCTGGAATCCCCACTCTCAGTTAATTCAATGGTGTTTTTCTACATGGAATCAGGGCAGACTATGCAATAGAAATTTGCCTTGTTGATAAGAGACCAGATCTGCTGCGTGGACTGAAGAATCATTTTTCCCACAGCTGGCTGCACATATCAGCATTCAAGGGCTCCGTGCCTCAGTTTCCCCAGCTGTAAAATAATGATACTTCTTGTATGATGTGCTTTGAGATCTATGGAGGAAAAGCACTATGTAATAGCTACATGGTATTGTTATTGTATTAGTGTTACTATCTGCAGGTGGCACTAATAGGGAGACGTCTGGCACTCCTTAGTGCAGGGGGAAATTACCGTTGGGGTCAATGGCCTTGATCAGGAGGCTGCAGGCTGAGTGACTTCAACCACTGAATAAAAAGCACAGCAGCCCCTCCCCGCCCCACCAAACATTCTGCTTGTTGGTCTGATTTCTCCTCTGACCCTCCATCAGAACTTGCCGTACTTGTCATGCCTTTATGTGGCACTGTCACCATGGTGGGACTACCGCTGGCAGCCACTCAAAGCCCTGGGTGGAAGTTTGCCCTCTGTAGATGGCTGGTTTAAAGTCCTGCACACCATTGGGTCCTGGCACTGAGGGGTTAAAAGATTGGACATGGTGCTTAGAGCTTTTTGCAGGCTCACTGCACCAGCGTGAATCTTACCCCAGATGAATAGTATGAAGATGCAAGACACCTTCTCGGGAAACATACCTGTGTCCAATCAGTGGCCCCTCCCTGAATAAACTCAGAGCGTTAGGTGCCGCTTGGACATCCTGTGCAATTCAGGTGTCTGATTTCTGTGATATGTAGCTGCCAGGATACTTCAGAACATGGATCCAACGACTGAGCCTTGCACGGACTTCTACCAGTACGCCTGTGGGGGCTGGCTCAATCGGCACGTCATCCCAGAAACCAGTTCCAGATACAGCATTTTTGACATACTGAGAGATGAACTGGAGATCATCCTGAAAGGTAGGACTGGGACAAGGGTAGAGCACGGATGCAAAATAGCGAGACTGAGAACGTTGAACTAAAGCTACATCTGATACACACCCCGCCCCGTAAGTGGGAGCCAACACAAGTAAATCTGCATTAAACCAATGAGTTCACTCCCCGACCCCAAAAAATAGTGTTGCCCACATGGTCTGTAAAACCATGAAAGAGGGGCTGGAAGTCATTCCCAGTCATGGCTTCCTCAACAAAAGCTAAGGCCTCATTTAGAAATCAACATCGCTCCATTCACGTCAGTGGTGCGACACTGATTCCTACCACCACCGGATCTGATCTGGAGTCTTGAACAAAGCCACAAGGCTCAGGCCAGGTCTAGACTTTACAGTTTTTGCCAGTATAGTAATGTCAGTTAGGGGTGGGATTTCTTACATTTTTATACCAGCCAAAGCCCTTGTGTAGATGCACTTATATGGCAAAAAAAATATGTTGGCAGGATAGCTTATCTCATTTGGGGGACTGGTATAAGCACTCCTTTGCCAGAATATTAGTAGTAATAATAATTGTATCATGTAGCACCTAAGCGCCCTAGTCTTGGACCGGGATCCATTGTGCTCGGTGCTGTACAAACGGAGAACACGAAGATGGTCCCTGCTCCAAAAATCTCACAGTCTATCCTCTGTCTAGGAGGGCTTGTCCGAATAGCTATACCAGCAAAACGTATCTAGTGTAGACTAGGCCTCATTCAGCGCCAGACCCGAGTGGGGGATGGGTGCAGAGGTAGTGACATGGAGATTTCTCACCACCACTGATTTTTTTTTAAATTAAAGTTGACCTATATCATTTTTTCCCCACAATGGTAGGCATAAAACCAGCCTTTGCCAATGGCTACCACACCACGCTTCCTGGCATACCGCAGTTGTTTGTTTTTGTCATTGGTGTTAACAGCTGGCAACTATATGTTAAAAAAAATCAGCATGTGGCGCAGTGACATGCTAAGTAATGAACGCCCTGGTACCTGCAATACTCAATCTCTTCTCCAGGCCTTTCCCTTCCCACCCCTCAACACGCAAACACTGTAAGGAGGCCCTGATCCCACTGAAATCAATTGGAGTTGTGACATTGACTTCAGTGGAAGTGGGAGAAGGTAGGGGTGTGTGTGTGTGTGTGTGTGTGTGTGTGTGTGTGTGTGTGTGTGTGTGTGTGTGTGTACAGAGCACTCTGATTTCATGGTCAACGAAGCCAATGGGTGCCGATTGTTGCTGACATTCCTGCACTACCACTGACTCAGATGATGAGAAAGAGGCTACGTGGGGCACCATCTCACTGCAGTGGTTTCATCTCTCTAGGTTTGCTGGAGGCTCCAGAGCAGAGTGATCGAGAGGCCTTTCGGAAAGCTAAAATACTCTACACTTCCTGCATGAATGAGAGTAAGTCTCCTCGGTTGTGCTGCTATACTTGTGAAAGTAACAAACCCATCCCTTTGGAAGAACCTTCCAACCAACATGTCCAGCTCTCTCTCGGAGTCTTCCCTGAAAAACCTGCCTTTCTGCAGATAGATGATTTGAGCGCACACACAAAGCTTTAGGGTGTTCATTCTGGGATATGGCACGTTAGGTAATAGGTTACCCACTTCTATATGTTTCAGAGTGGTAGCCATGTTAGTCTGTATCAGTCGTGTTAGTCTGTATCAGCAAAAAAACACAAAAAAGTTAGTCTCTATTTTTCCACCTCTATATGAAGAGCTGCCTTTCTGAAGGCAAACATCCAGTTGTTTGTCTTATCCCATGTTCTCCTGGGACCCAATACAAGTCCCACACTGAAGTCAATGGAAGTCTTCCTGCTGCCTTCCATTGGGTCAGGTCCCTGGTATTTTCAGGAATGGGAGCTCCAAGGAGCAGGTCCCCCAAGAGTCATCTACAAAACCAACTGTTGGGGAAACTCTACAGAACTCCCACTCTCCATAAATGATGGAACTTGAATACCAGGAAGCAGCATTATATGATGAGGATTTTGTTCTAGTAATCAAAGTAACGAGTAACATCTAGTTCTGAAGGTAAAGGAGAACGTTTCTAAAACATCTGAAGAAAATCCAACAAAACCCTTTTTTTTGAGTTTCACGTGGACAGCGCAAGATTTAGGATGTTTTCAAATATTATTATTTCCTTGCTTTAAATTATTTGAGTTTTGTAAACGATGCGATGGGTGACTAAACTCTTGTCACTTAGCAACTCCACGTGGTTTTTTAAATGAAACTTGCTTTGCTTTTGAAGTCATTTACAAGCATAACAAAATATGATTAAGGCACAGAGTGATGATTTCTAAAGCACCTCAGGCACATGTTCATAAAGAAAGTTGGCATTTAGGAGCCTACGTATATTTGTAGGTCAATGAAATATAAGCTCCTCAATTACTACATTTTACCCGAGGAAGTCTAGTCTAACTTCATTGGCAGATAACTGCTTGTTGGAGAGAATTTGAAGATTATGTGTATGGATTTACAGGACATTAGAAACAAGTGTGTGTGTGTGTTCTACACCACTTGGAGAAATGATGCAGTAACAGCCAAAAGCACTAGTTTATGATCGTGATACTATGGTGGTTATTAGTTAATGTTTATATTGGGGGAGTGCTGACAGGCCTTGCTCGGGGACCAGGCTCGATGCTGTAATGTTATAAAGGACGCAGAGTAGAAAATCCACACCCTGTGAATTACTTGGTCATCAGGCCTGTGTAATTCTGAAGAACTCTTATCCTTGGATGAGAACTTCTGATCTGAGAAGCATCAGCCTCAGTCTCCATCTTTGTGTGTTAGAACATAAGAACGGCCATACTGGGTCAGACAAAGGTCCATCCAGCCCAGTATCCTGTCTGCCAACAGTGGCCAATACCAGGTGCCCCGGAGCGAGTGAACCTAACAGGTAATGATCCAGTTATCTCTCTCCTGCCATCCATCTCCACCCTCTGACAACAGAGGCTAGGGACACCATTCCTTATCCATCCTGGCTAATGGCGATTAATGGATTTATCCTCCCTGAATTTATCCAGTTCTCTTTTACTGTTCTCTGCCCATGTATTATCACGTTCTACAAAGGTGAGGACTGAAGCAGTGCAGCTTATGTAACAAATCAGGGGCCCAAGAGACCAGGTTGAGGTTTCAGACACCCACCCTTCCATCTCCTAGGTCACAGTTAAACTATTTGCTTTGCATGGAATTCATCCGTTTCACAAGTCGAAACCCAGCAAACAAAATATCAGCAGATTGGGGTTTGTTAGAACCCCAGAATGAGTCACAAAACACTCTCCCACCCTGTGAAGTGAACCTTTCATGTTTGAAGGGTTCTTGGTAGGATAGGATTAGTGACCGGGGGAGTTGAAAGATGACACTAGGACGTGTAACACCATCCACGTTCACAGGGGACTTTTAGAATCTGCCTCCCCTATTGAAAGAGTTTCAGCTGCTTAGTTTAGTCTAAATTTTCATCCATTTTTCTTCATTTCTAATGAATCAAAAACAGGACTTCCCATTTGTTTCCTCTTCTTTCTCCTCAGGCTTCATAGAGCAGCGAGATTCATTGCCCCTGTTAGAGGTTTTAGCTGTGGTTGGAGATTGGCCAGTGGCTTCGGCAGATTGGAATATCACCAAAGGTAATAGTGTGTGCTCAGGGAGCTCTACACTGTCAGATTAGGGTAATTTATCTTCCTAAAGAGCCTGATGTCATTGCATCACCTCTCCACTGAGGCTTTCCTTAGCGAAGTTCTGAGAGACAAACTAGAAGGCCTGGATTTAATGGCTGCAATCAAAGATTTCAGAACCCCATTTTACAGACACAGATACATTTTTTTGCAATAAATAATCCAGGAAAAGGGCAGATAATAACTTTTTAAATGATAAAATGTGCACAATTTTAAAACCTCAAGACAGGCACAAAATTTGAAAGTAAAACCCCCATCATTTTTACAACTTCTAGATGCAAGTTTCCAAGATGCACACGCCCATGCAAAAACTGTGCTCCTATCTTTCCATATGAAACTATCATAATTAGGTCTTGAATGAGCACAGGCTAACTAGGCAACAATATGGTGATCTGTAGCATAGGTGTGTAATTGTATATCCATATTTTCATTTTTGACACAAATGCTATAGACAGATAGATGTGAACCTCCCTTTTATTAAGATCTGTCATCAGAAACATGAAAAAAGAACAGATCTATTTAGATACCACAGTGATGGGCATGTTAAAAATGCCTGGGCAGGTAGATAATTAGCGCCTGGTGTGATGTATGGATTATGCGCCCCAGTGCGGGAGTTTAAAAAGCGCTCAGCATTAGCCTAACTCTGCTCC
Source organism: Sternotherus odoratus (assembly GCA_032164245.1). Lineage (NCBI taxonomy): Eukaryota > Metazoa > Chordata > Testudines > Kinosternidae > Sternotherus > Sternotherus odoratus. The sequence continues at coordinate 3,640,231 of JAVMKO010000018.1, forward strand.
CATTGAAATCAATGGATTACATCAATGATTGGCTTCCCTGGAAGCAGAATTAGACCAATGCTGGTAGCTTTTGAAAATCCCACTCCTAATCTCCAAACTGGCCATGAAGAAATGTCCATTCCTTTTATTTCCTCTTGCCCCTGCTCCTGCAAAACCCTCCCATCCAGGAGGTCCAAGGTGAATGCCCTCTTCTTTCTTGTCCTTCCCTAAAACTCATCTCTCCCACAAAGCCCACCAGCATTAACCCCCAGCTCAGCATCACCGTCTCACTTCTAGCCAGCAAAACCCAGGCCAGAAACTAACATAGGAACAGCAGTGCCTCGGGCGTCTGAACTGGTTTGTCTGTGTATCTCAATATTCGGCTTAGAGCAAGGATTGGGTCGTCCTGTGGATGTGTGGTTTGGACAAGATAGAACTGTCCAGCATTTACACTAATAAGAAGAATGATGAATAATCAGTTACAGACAGAGAAGTCCCTTGGGAATCACTGTGTTCCTACAAAATATTCTCAAGTGCTCTGTCCAGTCTGATTTTAAATTACTTAAGCAAGAGGTTTACAATGTATGCAACTTAATTTCTCTTGATGCACATCAATAAATAATGCATATCTTTACCTTTTATTCCCCCAGAGACAAATTGGAGCATGGAAGAAAAACTCTCCACACTGAACTCCAGATTTAACAAACGAGTCTTCATTGATATGTTTGTATGGAACGATGACCGGGATTCCAGCAGACATATCATTTATGTAAGAAAAATAACAGGGAAAAAAGTCCCAATACTCCAGATTCACAGTGGGTCACTACTTGCATCGCATTTCAACATGCTTTCCATAAGCACTGATTTGTATTGGTGGGCCTTCAAAACATGGGGGAAATGTGCATATTAAAAAAAAAACCTAAAAATCTATTCCTGGCCCCAAACAGTATCAAATACATCTTGAGGCAAATCCTATATTGATTTACACTCCCTGGGCCATTATAGAGTATTGTGACTTACCGGCAGGGTCCCATTCTTGGACCTCTGATGATTGGAGGTGATAGTTCTGGCTTCCATCTCACTTCCACCTCCAAGGAATAATAGGCTAAGGATGCTACTTGAGTGGGTTTGACATGTAACAATGTGCTATGGTCCTTTCAGTGGTCCACACAACTTTTCATGTTGCTCTTGAATGACCCTTTCTTGCCAACCAGTCTCACTGCTCATCACTCACTAAGGATATGAACTTGATTTCCTTCAGATCGACCAGCCTAGCTTGGGAATGCCGTCCAGAGACTACTACTTTAATGATGGGAATTATCAAAGAGTGAGTATTCCTGAACTTTGCTACTAAAAATTACCTTTCACTAATCAGGTGCAGGTGAACGCTGCTTTTACAAACCACAAGTAGCTGAATCTTCATGTTCTCTAACAATCACAGTTCAACTGTGGAACTCATTGCCACAGCATGTAACTGAGGCCAAAAATTTAGCAAGACACAAAGATGGATTGGACATTTAAATGAAATAGCAAGACTATCCAGAGTTGTGATAGTTAATGCTAACAAAAAGAGTACTGGAAAGGAAATAAAACCTCATGTTTTAGGGATAGGGATGAGACCTTCATGTAGGGCAGATTATCCCACATCTGCCTACTGCAGGGTTTCTTGTACTTTCCTATAAAAATATTTGGTACCAGCCACTGTCAGAGACAGGACACTGGACTAGAGGGACTGCAAGTCTGATCCAATGTGGTAATACTTTGATTCCCATATTTCTACAATATGGGGATTTCATACAAATCCCTAAATGCATTCTGATGAACTCCAACTGTAGAAGGTTTCTGATATCCCCCAAGACAGACAATTCCATTTATGAAATCAGGACAAATAGAAGGAAGATGAATGGACCGGGTCCTCAATGGATGAGAATCTGGCCCTGTGTGTTGGGTGATCCTTATTTTTTTGCTGCAAATTCCAAAAACCACATGAAGGTTTGGAGACACTATTTTGAAACTTTCTCTTTCTTCCACTGCACAAATTTGTTCACTTTCTCCTTCTTGCTTTTCTTTGGAAATGCCTGGCCGAGCCGATGCAAATGTAGATGGATAGAGATAATTTGTCAATTTCAGGCCTGAAAATACTTTTGACACTCTTTTTAGTTTCATAATTATTTCATGCTAACTGAGTAGATCTGCAGCCAAGCATTAAATTGAATTTCCTAATGTGAACAAAGGGGGAACCATGTAGACAATGATCAAACATTTCAGACTCAGTTGCATATTACAGGAGTAGGGGACTGACCCAAAGCCTGTTGATATCTCTGCGTGTCTTTCCATTGACTTCAATGTGGTTTGGATCACACCTGTAATGAGATATAATTCCACGGCTTTCCTCATCCAAACTACATAGCTCTGAGATTTTGATGGCAGCAGATCTGATAAGTGGAGAAGATGTAGATAGTTTCCTTTTGTATGTGTTTAGGTGCGGGAAGCCTACCTGCAGTTTATGATCACCATTGCCAAAATGATCAGAGAAGACAAGCATATGGCAAAAGATGACAATTTTGTCCAAGAGGAAATGGCAAAGGTTCTGAAGCTTGAAACTGAGATTGCAAATGTGAGTATGGGAGATTATGGGAGATTGATAGGTGAACGGAGAAAGAGTGATAGGTTGTCATGATATATGGAATCACAGCTCCTCTTGAACAAGAGTGGTAAGATTTTTATGCTGCACCTCTAAGAGGCATAACATAAAACTCACCCACAGGGAGGCAAGGCAATTCCATGCAAAGCAAATAGTTTAACTGTGACCTAGGAGACGGAAGGGTGGATGTCTGAAACCTCAACCTGGTCTCTTGGGCCACTGATTTGTTATATAAACTGCACTGCTTCAGTCCTCACCTTTGTAGAACATGATAATGCATGGGCAGAGAACAGTAAAAGAGAATTGCTCTTTTATCATCCAGGATTATGAGCTAAATTGAAGCAGCGTCCAGGAATTATTCAATAGCACGATCCAGAATGGTCGTAGTGGTGTTGACAATGGCCATGTTTCCTTCTGCCCCGGGCCATGCCGCCTGTGCTGGGACTTGCAGCAGGGACCTTGCAAAGCAACATAAACTGTCTTTTGTAAAACCTGCACAAGGGGGAATTCTCCCCTGGCAGATCTAGGGCTCTTTCGGTGCTTTTAAAGTGCTGCCGCATCTTGGAAGGCATTTGCTTTTTTAAAAAACTGAGAGCAGAAGAGAAACCCTCAGACTTCAGTTTGCCAGTGTGGAGATTTTCACATTGCAAGTTTCATCTTATGGCTGCCGTTTTCCATTCAGGTTCTGAAGAGAATGGAGGGAATTCCTTGGCCCTCATTACTGAAATAGCATAATGGTGTTGAATTCACTACCCCTCTCAAGTGGGATGGTGACTGATGTACTGAAATGCAGAAAACCCAGCTTGAGACTCTCTGAGTTTTCTTTTACTAACAACACTGAATATATTTTAAGGAGGAAATAAGTGTGTGTGTGTGTGTGTGTGTGTGTGTGTGTGTGTGTGTGTGTGTGTGTGTGTGTGTGTGCATGCTCAGGAGAGCATGCCCCTGCATTTGTGTGATTCCAGCTGTTGAAATTCTTGTCAGTCAGTTCTGAAGATAATATATCAATGTCCACAGGCTACTGCTCCTGCCGAAGAAAGGCATGACGTGACCTTACTGTACAACAAAATGACCCTCAGAGAGCTCCAGGAAAAGTTTGCATTGAATGTAAGTGTTTGGATAAGAACTCTATGGCTTACTAGTCAATGGAAAACAGCTTTGCAGACTCTTTAAACCTGCAAAACAAAAGGGATTCAAAGCCACATGCCTCTTCTTAATGTAAAGCTAACAGATTTTTAAGGCATTTATCTTTTCAACAAAGCCATTGAAGCATTTGCCAGACCTTAAATCTCTGAACCATGCAGGATCATAAATACATGAACTCCGGTCCAAAAAGAGTGGTTTAAAGTTCTTTAGTTAAATGCACAGAAGAAACAGGTGTAAAACATGGTTTGTTCAGAGCTAGAATAATTATTTAGTAGAACTTTTAATGATTCGTTCATCCCTTTTTGCATGGAAGTATCTCCGTCAAAATCACTGTAGAAGTCTGCAAATGCCACAATCAATTGCAGCCACAATTTGTCCCAAGAATGAGTTCAAGTTTCCTTTCTTCCAGCCAAGATTAAACTTTCAGTGGAACAAAGAGGTCAAATTACTGTGAGTGACTTCTTCCCTTTGTATAGAAAGATGTCTACAGCTCACAAGCCCCCAACCAAACAATAACTAATCCGGTCTGCATTTTAACTTGCAATGCCTTGACACAAGGAAAGTAGTGAGAAACCCTTAACTAAAATATCCATCCTTCCATGGGCTTAATATTATTTTAAGTAGGTTTTAGCACAGATATGCAAGTGATATATGCACCTATTAAGGAATAGCACAGTAGCAATTTTAGCCAAGTTATTGGGGAAAATAATGTTTATACTTTCACCATCACTACTAAAGAATTTGATGGGAATCCAAAACATCAAATTTCAGGTTAGAATTTTCCCCCAGGGCAGGGTCTCCTCTCATCTGTGTTATACATTTTTTTACAGACAGGGGACAAGCCGGGACTAAAGTGATAGACTTCACCACTGTGTAAAAAACCCTTAAATCCCCATTTTAATTGGGAACTGTGTGGGAAAATATAACCAAGAGGACTTGTCATGCTGTTTTGCTGCAGTAGCAAAACAGAAAGTAAATGAAGTCTAGTTGTTTCCCAGCTGTAGTGCAGGCCAAAGTGGGTCTGAAAGGGTAAATAAAGTAGGATATTGAGTATATTGGGTGTTGTATGTATTTACAGTCTGTTTGTTTTCTTCATGGCATTCAATATATCATAATCACAAGCTTTATGAGCTCCCTCTGGTGGCAAATTCAATGTCAAAAAAAAAATTCCAACCAAAGACTTTGTCTGGCCAAAGGTAGGAAAGGTTTGTGTGTAACGTGCTTCAAAATGCAGATTCTGTCCTTCAAAGAAAGAAGATTTGCCTTCACCCACTGGTGTGGCACTGTGCATTCCAGTGTCCCACAAAGCTGCTACGTTAACCCCATTTGATAGCACTTGTCTCCATTTTAGACTGGTCTTCAATTCTTCAGCCTCATCTCAGCTGGTTGGTGCCACAAACGGATTTTTTATTTAAACTGGTGCTGTTTCCTTGTCAGTCTCGGACTCACCCACAACAGAGGCCTCTTGCAAGACAATAAGTTCTACAGCTTTTCCTCAGGCCTGTCTTGCACTTTGTGCTGTGTCTCTCTTTCCTAGCCAGTTACAGTGTTCAATGGCTCCAACAACGCTTCATCTGTGACTGAATTATCTTGGAGATAGGACAACATCACAGGCCGAATGTTCTTATTCTGCAGCCCAGGAGACTGAATGGAGGAGCACATATTGCACTAGGAGCGGGAGGAAAGATCCCAGTTTTAGCAGGGCTTGTTGGATCCACACGTAGAGAAGCAAAGGGATCAGATGAATATTAAAAAATCTGTGCCTATATATAAGGCAATAAAATAGAACAGGCGCTTGCTTTTGGTTCCACCAATACCTAAGAGACTTTCTGTCTTCTACAGTCAATGCAACTAGACGCTCTTTACAAATATTACAACACAAGTTACAGCAGGACCCTTAGTGCTGATGGACAAGAAAGGAGACAGTTCTATAGGCAGGAGTCCTCTCTACTGAATATGCCCCGCTGCTAGCCCCCAAGTGTCCAGTCCCAGACAGCACAGTGAGAGGAGGCAGGAGTCCATTATAATAGGCATAAAGAAAAGCTTGGAATCGGTGTGTCTGCCTCTCTCTGCCCTCACAGGAGTTTAACTGGACTCTCTTCATCCAAGGCATCATGTCTTCAGTAAACGTTCAGATCCACCCGGATGAGGAGGTGGTTTTGTACGGCGCCCCCTACCTGCAGGAGCTCAAAGCGATTATCTCCAATTACTCCACAAGGTAACAGTCCCGGAAAGAGCTGGGGCTAAGGTAGAAGGATGGGGCATCATCTGGTGCTCAAATGGGCCAAAGTGGGACTAAGGAGGGTTTTCTTCCTGGCTATGCCACAGACTCCCCGCTGAAATCAGGTCACATTTCTGGGTACTCCATGCTATAAATTAGGGATAGCAACCTTACAAGGGTGGTGGAAGGCAACATTCATTGAAGTGTGGGAGGGTCTCCGCCTCTAATTGACTAGTGTAGAAAAGAAACAAGAGGGCATGATGTAGCTCATATTATATTCTAAAAGGAGAAATAGGTGCAAATTAGAAACTTAATCCCCAAAGAACATCAGGCAATGGGGGGGTGTGAATTGATACTGATGGTCTAGCTCCTCTCTGCATGTATTTTACTCTGGATGCTTCTGCAGTTAATCAGCTGTGCTAAATAAAAGCAGGCCACATGGTCCCCATAGGTGTTGCAAGAAATTAGCCTTGTCCTTTGCTTCAGACTAAAGTTTGCCCTTTGACTATCTGCAGTAGAATGGCCCAATGCACGACATTGAACTCTGCTTTGCTTTCTGCCCACAGCACCATCCAGAACTACCTCGTCTGGCGACTGGTGATTGACAGGGTCAGCAGCTTGAGTCAGCGTTTCAAGGATGCCCGGGCCAACTACCGAAAGGTAACTCCCTCCCCTCCCAAAGAGTCCAGTCAGCTGTGACATCATTCTGCATGAGTGACCTTGAACCCATCAGTATCAGGACACCAGGATCCTAGACAAAGGGCAGCCTGTCCAGATCTGCACAATGGACTTTAACCAAATCAACATTCTGACCTCTGCTTTGAGTGAAAGGTTGTCTCAATGTGTGACGTTTGAACTCAGATCCAAACATCACCACAGTCTGGAGAGTTAACATCAGGGGCAGGCCCATCCCTCGTGTTGTCGTCATCTGGGTCTGTTCTTTCTTGAGTTAAGATTGCTGCTGGATGCCCAGACATGAACAGTGCAACGCAAAGCTGAATTAACTACTAAGATGTTTCCATTTATTTCAGCCCCATGGGGAAATGGGTCCTGCATCTCTTTGGACCTACATGTGGGGATGGGCCAACATACAAAATCCATCATGTCACTAGGAATAAGAGAACCAGATCAGATAAACAAAACACCAACTTTAGCATTAGACTCAAAAGGGAAACTGAAAGGAGCCTTTTATGGACATTCCAAATACCAAGGGAAACGCTGGGTCAGTCTAAACTCCATTGGCTCAGGGCTTCTAGGTAGACCTTTCTTGGAGACATATTCTCCAACCCACTTTACAATAGCCCATCACTAGTGACAACTCTTCCAACAGACCGTTTGTTTGAACCACCATTGCAGGAGGGCAGGAACCTGCCCTGAGATGCCATCACCGCCTATAGATTATGAAGCCCAGAGGTTCTCAACGGTTTTCTGAGGCCCCACCAACATGCTGTAAAAACTCCACAGCCAACCTGTGCCACAACTACTGGCGTTTCTGCAAATGAAAGCCGGATCTGGGGTTAGGGGGTAGCAAGCAGGGAAATCGCCTGGGACCCCATGCCACAAGGGTCCTGTGAAGCGAAGTTGCGTAGGTTTTGGCTTCAGCTCCAGGCTTCATCCCCATATGGTGAGAAGTTGGCTTTTCTGCCCTGGGCCCCAGCAAGTTTAATGCCAACCCTTCTCGGCCGAGCCCCTGAAACCTCCTCGTGGTCCTGGACCATTGGTTGAGAACTGCTGATAAAGCCAGCCCACATAAGAACAGGGGTGGGTATCATGCTTAGCCACCAAGGTGAGGAGCACTACAGAAATGCCTTAGGCAGACAGATAAATGGAGAGACAGATAAGCCATGAAATGACAGAGTGGTGGGACAGAAATTGAACTGTTCCCATACCACCTCCTAATAGTATCCAGTGCACAGTGTATCAATGGAAGGACGACCAGAGCTTCCAAAGTAATAAAGATAAAGTGTGAGGGAACAGAAGCTGAACAGATGATGGCCTGAGAGGCAGAACTGATCCCCCTGCATTTCTCTTCCAGGCACTTTATGGGACAACACTGGAAGAGGCCCGTTGGCGGGAATGCGTGAGTTACGTCAACAACAACATGGAGAACGCAGTGGGAGCTCTGTATGTCAGGGAGACATTTGCTGGTGAGAGCAAGAGGATGGTATGTAGTTTACCTTTCCTGCTATCATAAGCCCACAATTCCCATGGATCCCCTCATTCCCCATCTCCATCCCCCCACAAACCTGTGGCCTATATCTGTTAAATATGTACATCACGCAGAGCTTTAACATAAAACTCAGACAGGCTGGGAGTTTCATTGTTCCTAAGGCAGAGGATTATGGGCTCTCTCTCCTGCGAGGGATTTCACCTTGTGCAGATAGTCAGCCACTTTCTGACAGAATACCAGCAGGCCCCAGTTGTGTTGGGAAATACTGAAGACAATCCCCCTGCAGGCCAGTGGCGAAGCTGAGGACAGATCCCAGAGTGCAAGTGTTACAGCCTATTGCATTATCCACTAGGCCAGACTGCTCAGATGGGTCAAGCTATGTAATTTGTGACTTTCCACCTGCTTTGCCTCCCAATGGTATCCCAGCATGCTTAGCTGCTGAGCACGATACCTCTCTCTTTCAGCTCCTCCAGTTCCCATTTCCCACATTTCAGCCAAGATGGGAGACACACATAACCGAGTCTTGGAAACTGTGCTAATCAGCCAGCAAGTAGCAGACACAGGCAACTCATTTATGATGTATGTTTAAATGTGGAGTGCCATGTGCTATCACAAAGCATTTGAGATTATTCTTCATTAGGAGCCTGCCATCTCTCTAGAAGTGGTTGAGAATTAAAAATTAGCATGTCAATGGTGAATTTCTTACTTGTCTCTATTTTAGGTCCGAGACTTGATAGACAAAATCCGGGAAGTGTTCATTGAGACACTCGATGAATTACAGTGGATGGATGAAACATCAAAAGAGAAAGCTCGTGAGAAGGTCAGAAATAACAAGAAACCTCAATTTCCTATGCGGGAATATCAGAAGAATGTGTTAGATTTTGCAAGACTTATTTTCCATCCCTTAAAAAAAGGAGAGAGAGAGAGAAATAAAAATCCACTTTCACAGTTATCCATAATTTTCTCCACGATATTGCCTTTGATCCTTTATTTATTTAGCTTTCCAACATTTTTTATATCCAAACTAGAATGGAATCTAATGTAACATATCACATAAAAGTGGTAAGCCAAAGAAACCCAAACAAACTACAAGTTAACTAAAAGAGCCAAATTGGTAAACACCAATTAAAAAGAAATATATTAATAATAAACTTCCAAAAGATTAGGCCAAGTTTCCTTAAATTCTTCTTGTCTATTAATCAAATGAAGAGCCACCTTTTTGATGCTAGCTAGTCCATCAGACCAGTGCATTATTCCACAGTATGAAGTTATTCAGATGTTTCCCAAAAGGAAACTTTTGCCTATTAAAAGTAATATTGCCTGCCTCCTTTCAGAAAGTATTTGGGTCACTCTATATTTCATTGCAGAAGGCTGAGTGCTTCTTCAGCAATGGGGCATTTGGGGGCTTTCATTGCAGGGACCCCCATGTCCAGGTCTTTCTATGCAGGAGTCAGATGTAGGCATAAGCTGACAATATGTTTAAATAATGCAGCCAAATGTTCATATTGAATGGGGAAGCAGAAGGAGCCTTGTGTTAATTTCATATCTTGTTAGGCTATTGACTTCCCTGGTGTTGTATGAATTGGAGCCAACTGCTGTTGAAGTCAATGGGAATCATCTCTGGGGGTTGAATCAAACTTTTAGGGCCCATCAGAGAAACTTGGATCCAGGCCACAAATGAGGACAGAATGTGTCCCATGGAGATCCAACATTAAAATGATCGCTGAATCCCACACCACTCCCCACTGAAGTCACTTTCCTCTGAATTCAGGAAGCCCTAGATAAGTGCACAAAATGCCCATCACCCAAACCCATCATCCCTGAGCAACCCTTGCACACGTTCTCAATATTTACTCTTTATTGGCTCATCATATGAATATTGATGAGGCTGAATTCACCCTGGGTGTAACTCTGCTGAAACGAGTGGACCAACACCAGCAATGAATCTGATCCATTCTCTGCAGCGATCCAGCTGTTGTTTTGTTTTTGACTATTGTGAGATCATTGTGGGCTTTCATCTCTTGTAGGCAATGGCAATTAAAGAACAAATTGGCTACCCAGACTATATTTTGGAAGCTCAGAATGAAAAATTGGATCAGGAATATGCAAATGTAAGTATGCAGCATGTACCTGAACAGGATTAATAGAAAAGCGTAAATATATTGCATTGTTATTTACAATATTAAATGCCTGTGTTACTGTCACCCTCAGATTCCCTGATTAGGTCCAAGACTCCATTCTGTACAACACATTCAACAACATAGTCCTTGCCCCCCAAACAGCTCCCTATCTAAGAAAGGGCTGGCTGTCTGTTTCTATACGATGCATAACTACAGGACAAATACTTCATAGCTACATCCCATAGGTGATGGTTAAAGGAAATTCTCCATTAAAAGAAACTTGCTAATACACTGGAATTTGTATTTTTTCAGTTAAACTTCAGTGAGCACAAGTATTTTGAAAACAGCCTGGAAAACCTGAGGGTTGGAGCCCAGAAGAGCTTGAAAAAACTTCGAGAGAGGGTTGACCAAGATACGTGAGTGTCCCAACTGGCTATATAAGCACCCTAAATCCTGGAATAATGGGTAGAGACCACCCTGGTGCTACAGTGGTGGCATTGCCCCTTCTCCACTCATTTCAGATCATTAAGGGTACTTTTGTTTGTGGCTGGCAAAGAATGGGGCAGCCGAGGGAATTGAACAAATAGCTTTTTGTCTGCCTCTAGTGATAATGTATGTAACAGTGGCTACATGGGAATCTCAGTTTAATCCTTCACAGACCACTTTACACACTATTATATTACCATGAAGCAACTTATTACAAACGCAGTGACTGATCTTCCTGGGAGGGGAGCAATGAGGAGGAGCCAGCTTGTACCTTGGAAAACTAGTAACTGAAAGGAGATAAAATACATGGCTTAAAAATAGCCTTTCAAATCCAGTTCCCAGCACATCTGGGCTTTGTAGATGTTTAGCTCTGAATCTAGAGCTGAACTCTTAAGCTCAGGCCCATTTTCAATTAAGATAATTTATTGCTATGGGGGATGAAGCAATTAAATATCAGCAATTTCACCCTGACTATTAGAAATGTGAATTTAATAGGATGAAAATGTAATTTTCATGATGCCAGTGTCATGGCTACAGGGATAGCTGCACCTTTAACCCCTTCTCTGGCCTCTCTGAGTCTACCCCCTCAGGCCTCAGGCCTTTACCTCTCTGAGGTGGAGTCTGACAATTCCCCCTGCTTGGACTGAGTCCTGAGCTCCAACATCCCAGTGTATTGATTGTGCTTCCCCTGCAAGACCATTGGGTTCCTGTACCTACAATTCTTAAAACAGTAAAAGATTCAAATACATATAGCTAGAGTCTAACCGTCCTCTTCTTGGGGACGCCGATAGGTCTAACTTCCCCCTTGATCCCCCAGCCTCTGGAGTTTTGGTTCACCTCAGCTCTCCCTCCCTGTCCGTGAGGGCCTGCCTAGGAGTCCAGCCCACACTCCTTGTTCTGTCAGCTCCCATGTTTGTACCTGCTGCCCAAAACCAGTCTGGTGGAGGGTCACAGTGGGGCAGACCCAGAGCGTCAAAGTGAATGGCCCCGGCATTGTTTCTCAAGTGTTTGCTGGGAAGAGCATATCTGGTTCCTCCTGGCCCCTGCTTTGGGTATGCATTTCCTGACCATCCTGCTATTGAATTAATTCAATACATGCATAGAGTAACCCCCCCTCACAACTATTAGACACACAGAGAACATACAGCTTTCATAAACTATTACAGGCAGCTCCAAATCCATTACACTTGGGAAGGCAAGCTTCTGTCCGGTAAGGAGCATCGTCCCGTAACATTAGCCTTCAGCAGGAGTGGCTTTGCTGGTTACTAGCAGCAGCAAGAAAGCCAACAAGAAAGCACGTCTGTTTGCGTGCTAGTAGGCCTCTATTCAGCAGGGGTATGTTCCCAGGACAAAGGCAAGGCAGACGCAAACTCCAAAAGGCATTTGATTAACACCTCTGTTTATATAACACAAAATATGCTGTTAAAGGGTTGGTCTGGGATCTTGCTTCTATTGAAGCCAGTGGGAATTTGGCCATGAACTTCCAAGGAAGCAGGCTGGAGCCTAAAATCGTGATCTTTTCATAAACAAGGATATTAAGGACTTTGAGTTAGAATAGTGCAGCCAAAAGCTATTTGGTTCAGATTAAGATTTGGAATAAGTGTCCTGATGTCAGTGCCTTGCACTGCAGCCATTTTATTTTCATCTAATATGCAGAATATATCAACTAAAACCGGTGTTGGTTACAGTATCTGTCACTCACAGGTTGGTATTTTGGGAATTGGGCTGTATTAACAATAGAAAAGTCACATCATTTGATCGAAAGCCCATTAGACTTAAAGGAGCTTTTTTTCACTGCATTAATGAGCTTTGGTTCAGAACTTCTTTTGTGGTAATTTGGTAGAGTTTGGAATTATGTCTTTCATTTTTCCTGTATGATTTGTAGACTTCTAGCAAAGTCCCCTTGCAGGCTTGGAAGATTTTCCCAATGAGACGATAAAACCACTTATCACTTTAGATGGTTAACAATCCATTGTTTAAAGACCCAAATTAAAGAAGATTTTATAACTAATATCTTATCCAGCATTGTATCAACTACTTATTTCAGTCAGATGGAATGCCTGTGTTCATGTCCCTTTTTAGAGCAAAAAGGAAGGTTTGTTATTACAAGTCTCTTGACTAGTCACCTGTTCATTTCATGAGAGTGTGGTCTCTCTTTGAAATGCTACGAAACCATATTGTGATGTAGCCATTCATTATAGACTGAGGAGGGACTGGGAGCTATTCCAAAATCATAGACTTCAAACAGGAATTACTTCTCAAAATTAGTATTCGCTATTTATGAAAAATCAGTTTCACAGTCTAGATGGTGGTTCACGTCTGTTTCTACATTTGTAATGATTTACTCTCTGACTGTTCTAATCAAACATTTTCAATAGACAAACTTTGCCCATGTTTTCAGTAAATTTGGGTAAATGCCTTCTGCTGCCCCAAACTTCCCCTCTGCATTTTTATTTAGATGTTATACTCTTCACCTGTCTTAAACGGTTAAACTGCAGTATTATGAACTGTTAAACAGCTACCACATTCCACCCCAGAGATGGCTGCTTAGCAGTCGTGAGCAAAATGACACTTGGCTTTGACCTGGGATCCTTTAGGCTGAACGGTAGCCTTTAAACATAAGAGCTTTATCGTTTTCCAGGTTGAGTGTCCTTGCTAAACCATTCCTAACTGCTTTCCTCTCCTCCACCCCTCCCATTTTATATGCAATTAGTGCCTTCTGAACATTAACTCAATATAGAGAATGCTTATAAAACTGACTATATCTTTCCATATTCTTCTTTCTAGTTGGATCATTGGTGCTGCAGTGGTCAACGCATTCTATTCCCCCAACCGAAATCAAATAGGTAGGTTTCAACATACTGAACATTTCGTAGCACTCCTGGTGCAAGGTGGATTGGCTGTTCTGCTCTAGCCTTTGTTTTGCTGATGAATATTCAACTCGCTTAAACTTGGCAGAGTTGTTTACATTCCTTCGTTGAAATAGCCTTGTGTTAAGAAACCTAGACAGGAACAGCCACCGGTGAGTGCCAACTTCAGGGAGTCATGAGCGCTCACCATGTATCTGAGGCGGTTTAATGTCTCCGCATGCCTGGGAAACTTAAGCGATGCTCCCAGCTTTGCTGTTTGTGCAGATGGCACTGAAATTATTTTTATGAGACACACACATAGGGTGATCAGACAGCAAGTGTGAAAAATCAGGACACGGGGTGGGGGGTAATAGAAGCCTATATAAGAAAAAGACCCCAAAATCAGGACTGTCCCTATAAAATCGGGACATCTGGTCACCCTACACACACAAGACTGGAGAAATTTGCCTCAGCTAATAGGACAACAGACTCGTGAGAGCTTCTCTGTCTGTAGAAGCTGTGACTAAAACATCCTTCATTAGATTGGGCCCACATGGGACACTATGTCCCAACTCCTACAAATACTCTTGCTCCCCTTTCCACATACTCCCTGGCCAATAAAACTAAGGCTCGTTGTATCTAAGGTCCAGAGCAAATGTACCTACTGAGTTCTGGTTTGATTTTTTACACTGTGTTAAAATTTGTACTCCTCTCTTAGTGGCAACTGGTTGCCTTTCTTCTCCTAGTGAATGGTCTGGGTACACATGATCCTTCTTCACAAACAAAGTGCTTTGCATCTCCCTGCACAAATTTTTGCTATGTGCTTTCAGTTTTTTCCAGTTATTAGAAGGCATCTTATCAGAATGACCCATTTGCAGCATTCCTTCCTTCTGGAAGGTCACATGTGTCTCCTCTTCAATGCTTGGAAGGAAGAATAAACCCCACTGCCGATATATTAGGCTTTTGTGTATATTGTGGAGGAGGCTAGAGCTATTTTTTCCAAGGCGGTCATCCAAACTACAGTTGATACATAGTAGTAATTCCTATGAAGTATGCTTTAAACATTAAGGCTCAGTGTTATTTGGAGGCTGCATATGGTGGTTAACCTTTCCGTTAACAAAATAAAGCAATAAAATATCCATTAGCTCCCCCATAAAATGGCTCTGTGGTACAAACTGAACATAGTTCGTCAGGACAGCAAAAAGGAAAAAATGTACAGGTGATCCAGTCTTCATATGCAATGGTAACCCAGGGTGCTTGGTGTGTCTGAGTCAGATCTGCTGCCTTTAATGACAAATACAAAATTTTAACTACCTCTGTGCCAGCCCCATAAAATTGAATACAACTGTGGGTGAGGGAGGTGGGGTGAGGGTCCATTCTGCCTCCTGCATCATTTGAAGGATTTTTCAGTTCTTTTCTGATTAAAGCCAATTTTTTTCTAGTGAAGTATTGCTGTCTATATTAAATAGCCTTTTTTCAAGTAACTTTGGTGTTTTTTTCCAAACACTTGTTGGAATTGGATTGGATTGTCTGGTATTTCATGAAAAAAAAATCTGATTTTTTCAATATTTTGCTCTACATTTTAGTGAAGATGTTGCTGCCATTTTTTGGTTTGTTCACCCACAACCTGCCCTTGTTAAATTTTCCAAAAAACCACCTGCAAAAACCGACGACCACTGCAAATGGAGCCGTTCTGAACATTTCAGAATGAAATCAGTTTAGAAGTGTTTGTGTGAAAATAGGTTTCATTTTGTGACTTGCTCTAGTTCGGACTCTTGACTCTCTCATGACATTAGGAGCAGACAAAGCCAGGCTGATCTTCAGATCCCAGGCTCAGGCTGAGCATGTCAGCTTGGGGAGCGTGGGAGGGAATTATCTTTCAGCTTGTAACCTAGACAGCTCTTTGCTTGATTCCCTAAAAGGGAATAGATAAGGAGATTCTACTGTGTAATTCTAAGTCTCTTTTCTAATTATAACTGCACTTCAATGTACAAGATATACAAGTCTAAACAAGCCGAGCTGGAATTATGCTGGATTCTCAAATGGGAGATTTTATAGTCACAGATTTACTACATTTATCATTTAAGGACTATTCCTTGCACAGTTAGAGAGGCAGAGCTCAATTCACATGAGCATCATCAGTGTGCTATAAGATGTATAAAGCAAGTGGCATATGATAAACAGGGGAAACATTTTCTGCTTGATCTGCTGCCAAAGGCAGAGCCATCTACAGAGCACACACACATGAAATGATCTGAACCTCTCTCTTGTTCTGCAGTGTTTCCTGCTGGAATCCTACAGCCTCCCTTCTTTAGCAAGTACCAGCCACAGGCACTAAACTTTGGAGGGATCGGGATGGTGATTGGACACGAAGTTACTCATGGTTTTGATGACAATGGTGAGAAGAGGCTAAAAAAATTATCCAAGCAAAATATTCCTTTTCTAATTGTATTTATCACACCGTAGAAAACTGGATGTGGGTGGTAATAGTCTATCTGCTCTGACTGCTGTGGCTGAAACACACATTCACATGTGCACACACTCTGTAGTAACACACTACAGATGTGTGATTTGGAGTGAATGATCCGTGAGCCGATCAGGGAAAATGAGGGTAATGGATTTAAAGAAATGAATTAAATGAATGGCAATACACCAGAAAACTTGTTACTTTTACAGCAGGAAAGTATCAAATGCTGTCAATACTAGCCTGTGTGCTGCCTTTCAAAGTAAAATGAAATCTGTGAAACACATTCTGGTGGCAGCACAATGACAGAGTCTTGACCCCCGAGGTCTCTATTTTTAAACCCATCTGTTAAAAAAATAATTGATTTTTGTCTTATCATTGACAAGGGCCTAAATGGTTTTGGACATTGAGATTCAATTCTGATACTTCTTTTAAAAAAAGAATCAATGATTCTTTACAGAGAGGCTTTATTGAATGTGGCTTTTACCTCTCTGGGCCCTATATAATTAAACATAAAACACTTGCTGTAGCTGTCCGGATACAGCTCCTTATTGAGCAAGAGGTGTGCGCTGAGCAACAGGATTAGGAACAGAGACACCAGAATCTTGGGCTTGGTTTGCTCCCTCTGTGGCTTTGGCAAAGCCGCTTTGACCCTCAGGTTTCTCATCTGTCAGTTACAGAGCACACTTTCTGTATTTGCAGTGAGGTTGTGAGGATTCAGTGGCTAATTAGGAATATTATTTCTATCAAAGACATGCATAAGAGCTGTAATCAGGATCACAGCCGTATCGTGCTAGGTATTGCGCATTCTCATAGGAAGAGACAGTCTCTAGCCCCAAGAGCTGATGCTCTAAATAGAGAGGATACAAGTGGGTTTGTAAAATACAAACACATAGAAAGGAGGCAGGCAGGAAACAAGGGTACTAGGGAAAGGAAACATGTTTAGAAGTTGCTCTGGTTAGACTGCTCAGTGTACCTGTAGGAACTGCGTGACGATATTCAAAGCTGGCAATCTACCAGGATCTCTGGACACACAGGTTATTGCACCCTGAAAGAGTCTCTCCTCCATTCTTTGCTTTCATGAACAGGAAGAAATTTTGACAAAGATGGAAATATGTTTGATTGGTGGAGCAATTTCTCAGCCATGCATTTCAAAGACCAGTCCCGCTGCATGATTTACCAATATGGAAACTACACATGGGACCTGGCTGGAGGGCAGAACGTGAGTACACTCCACAGGATGGAATTAATTAATAACTGCACCCTACCCAATTTAGCAGGTGGGAAAGCAACTGGTCTGATAGCAATAGAGTCTCAAACACTTGATCCAAATGCTATAATCCAGGGCTTGAAACTAGTTCTCCAGAAATAAAGACACCCCAGTCTAAACTTTATTTCTTATTTTCTTCTACAGCTACCAGATCTAAACCAGCCTAGAGAATTAGGGAAACAGAGAAAAGTCACACATTCCTTTTTAATAACAAGAAAAGTCTGATTCCTACTTCCCTAGCTGTAGGAGTTCATTAGGTTTGTTTCCTCAGTTATAAGTTGATCAGAGGGGATTTAAGAAGGATCAGGCAAGTTTAAAGAGAGTAGTAGAATAGAGGAAGAGGTAAAATATTTTTTCACCTTCCCAAAATCTGTTCAGAAGAGATCTCTGAAGGCATGCAGGTCTAAGGTAGTTTTGGTGATAGAAACAGTGAATGAGCAGAGAGAAAGAGAGAAGTTCTAGGCCCCTACAAACAAAGTCAAATCCTAGCTCTAGAAGCCATCCCTAACCACACCCCCATCTTACATTACCTCAGGTGCCTTTGGGCTGACCTTTTTATAACCCTCCATCCCCCACAATGCTTTGCAGTGCAGCCAAACAAACCAAAGTCAAATACACTGCTTTGCTTTAAAAGGAGGCTTTTCCCTTTACAGGCAGCAACTGTTAACCCCCCAAACTCAGGAAAAGGCAGAAAACAGAAAAAGAATAAAAGCAGCTGTTCTGCTGAATCAGCACATTTCCCCTTCCCCCACCTACCCCTGCCCCGCCCCTCTGAGCTCGTGCCAGGTGCATGCCTTTAAAAGCAGATGCCCAACCCCCATTTATACCAATATGAAAAAAAACCTCTAGGCTGGAGATTGTAAGTGGTGGATTGCTATGCTCTGTAAGCACGGAAGGCTGGGGGGAGGGGTACCCTAGAAATATTATAGAGAGTCCTTCGTAATTTGGGAGACTAAGTTAGCCTAGCAGGGCAATGGGGTGTAAAGGAGGCAATAGGACCCTAATGAATTAGGTTCATAGCTGCTTCTGTTGCAAGACCCTGTCAAGTTCTTTCTCCCCCACCCCTTATACACCAAAGGGCTTCTCCCTGCCCTGGCTGATGGAGAATATACCCCCCCCCCCCCCAGGGGCCTGTTTGCTGTTTTCTTCCTAGTCAGCTGTACACTCTGTTGCTTCTAGGACATTAGGTATTATTCCCTTTCAATCTCTTTCTCCTCCATCATGGCATAGAGTTGCTTCCACCCCAGAGGTGGCTGCACATCAGTGGGGAGCAGCGTGTTTCTATTTCAATGTGTGAAATGCTTTTGGAGGGGTGGCCATTACACACAGTAAACAAACAATTGCTGTGTTTCAGGTCAGTGGAATAAGCACGCTGGGAGAGAATATTGCAGACAACGGAGGAGTCCGACAGGCTTACAAGGTAGCTCTTTAAAATACTGCCAGTCGGTTCTTGCATGAAAGCCAGAAATTGGTCTGAACTAAATGTGTTTATTTTTGTGAGGCTGGGACTTACAGGCCTCATGCCTGGGACTGAGAGGTGAAGTTTAATACCCTACCCAGGCAAAGTGCCCTGTGCCATAGGAATTTCAGTGGCTGTCATTGTATAACACTGCAAATGACCAATGCCCCGCAGAGGATCTATGCAAGCACCCCCTAATCCCCTAATGTGGGTCCAATCACAAGATCAGGAATGACCGCAGCCATCCTCATTATCATTATTATCTATAGTGCCTACACCCAAACCACAGATCAGGGCCCCACTGAGCTAGGTGGTGTGCAAACAGCTCAGGTGAACTAGCAGTGTGGTAATAAATAAGCAGAGAAAAAGGTGCCTCTCCCCCAAGCCCATTGGACCGAAATTCTTGCTTCAACTTAAATCAGCTTGTCAAGTGGTTTCTGTCACATGGCAACAGAGCTTTCGTTGCTTAGCAACGTGATTTGATGATGATGATTTTTAAAGCACAACCTTCCCTCTACCCCATTCCCCTCCCCAGTTTACTTTTCTTGCACTTTTCCTCCTGAAACTAAAGCAACGTCAGGTGTGATAGGTGAGACATCAAATCATTGATAGAAATATTGCATCGCTATCAAGAGAAACACAGATCATATCTGTGAACAATCTCTCCCCACAAATTCACAGTAGAATCCAACCCCTGAGCCACCTGTTACCTTCCTTGGAAGTTTTATAACCGTGACACACAGAAGTTTCCTCCATCTTGTTTCTAGTTATTTTGCATGCTCCTCTGGAGCAGAATGAAAATGGCACTCTCTATATTATATATATCAACAGCAGCCTGCCCCTTCCCAAGAGAAGTGTTCTCAATCCTGTAAGTTAGTTTCAGAGCAGATGGTACATTTGACATTCCAGGGGGTTCCCATCCCACTGACAGTGGGGCAATTCAGCCTCGCCTGGCCACCTTCTTTATACACACCAGATATCCCGCTGTACATCTCACTCACTTTCCTACAACAGCCAAGACATGTGCCACTCCAAACACAAGAGAGACCTGCTGCATCAGTGCCCCTCCTGCTACTACACACAATGGCTGCAGATACGAGCACTGTATTCACCAGCCTGAATGCTCCGTCCACGTGGAGAAAGTGTGGGATTGTGGAATGTAGTTACTGACATGAAACAGTTCTGAAGTTGTGGTAACTATGATCTACCTGTATCCCTATTAAAGGGATGGTGGGCAGAGATCTGGGGTCAGAGTTAAGGACGTTTGTGGAACCATGCCTCTGAATTCCTTGAGTTTTCAAAAAGATAAATATTTTGAACATCCGGGAAGCCTTTAAAATTAAACATTAACTTTGCTGTAGAACACATTGGAAACCTAGGAACCATGGTAGTTAATGGACTCTACAGTTCAATCTTTTGAGATTCTGTCCTATGAAACTTGTATTTCTACTGTTCACACCACCTTTAAAGCCTTTTGTTTGGGAATATCCATGTGAGTGAGAGGATATGGTAATAAAATGTTCAGATTTAACTGGCATGAGACACATTAAATTGTCTTCATTATGTCAATGGACCTAAAAAAAGAAAATTGGCCAATTAGCATGCAACAGTAACAGGTAATGGATTTAACTTTGTTCAGGGTTATTATCTGCTATTTTATGAGCAGTTACCTGAAGAGAGAGGAGACCGTCATCACAAAAGTGAGGAGGAAATTTAACTATCTGCTTTCCTTTTCCTTCCATGGTCATATGGAAAAGTCTCAGGCAATCTACTGCTATGCTTGTATTTCAAACCACAATCAAGTACATGTGCTATGTTGATTGCTTTGAGATACATCTACACTGTCAGAGCTTTTCAGATCAGTAGCATGTGTCCTACGTTGCCGTTCCTGTTTGCTGTGGAACGTGTAGTGAATCCCTGATCCAGTGGAGTGCTACACCGGATTTTACCACCTTCCTAGAGACTTGCAATAAAGTTCATGATAATTAAAGATAAGTCTTTTTAAGGTTAGAGATGTTAACCCAAGTGGGATGGCCAAATACAGCTAATCTAAAACCCCACCTGCAGTTCCATTTAGAGTTACTGTATTTTTCAAGAACATAAGAGCAGCCCAAAGGTCCATCTAGCCCAGTGTCCTGTCTTCTGACAGTGGCCCATGCCAGGTGCCCCAGACAGAATGAACAGAACTGGTAATCATCAGGTTTTTCTTGTTTCCCCAACAGTTAATAGGCAGCAACACTCCAGAAACTGTTTTGGCCCAGAGGTGACTGCTGATGGGCAAAAAGTGATCACGATGGGTTTATATATAAATGTAAAGTTTACAAAGCCCTTTAGGACGGAAGGCTCTTTATGAGAATAGGCACAAATCGCTGCTTTCCAATAAAAACAATTATTAAAGTGTCCAAGGTAAAAGATAGCAGGTTCAGGCATTTTTAGGTTGGATTTACCCTATCTGAACAGTGACATTCAGAGTAGCCAGCATGTCTGAAAAGGGAGGCCTCTTGCTCAATGAACTTGTGCTCATTTGTAGGCCTATCTAAAATGGTTGGAACGTGAAGGGAAGGAGCCAAAGTTACCAGGACTCGACCTGACTCACAAACAACTTTTCTTCCTGAACTTTGCCCAGGTAGGAACCTATTGGCTTTTGCCAAGAGTTGCATGAAAATATAAACTGGATTATAACGTGCTGAAGCTT
This sequence comes from Sternotherus odoratus, assembly GCA_032164245.1. Classification (NCBI taxonomy): domain Eukaryota; kingdom Metazoa; phylum Chordata; order Testudines; family Kinosternidae; genus Sternotherus; species Sternotherus odoratus. The sequence goes on from JAVMKO010000018.1 coordinate 3,661,734, forward strand.
ATGGACAAAGAATGTGTCCGAATGCTCTTGAGCCTCACCAACCTGAGGAAACACCTTCCTGTGCCATGGCTTGTCAGCAAAGGGTCCTCTGACCCCACGCTGAAGATGGCTTAACTATTAGCATAGAAGGTTTTCAACACCTTCACAAAGAGCATGATTGACACCCAGGGGGCCATGGCATAGTGAAGATGGGGCTTTGGAGACAACTGATTCCCAAAGACAGGTGGTTTCTAGAGGACAATCCAGAGTGTTAACATCTCTGGGGCTTCTCAAGGGCTTGACATCTTGGGTGAAATTCTGGCTTCATTGAAGTCAATGGCAAAATGCCCATTCATGTCAATGATGGCAGGATTCCAGCAGTTGCAATGGAGCTGCACTTGCTTCCACAGTTTGACCTGCTAAATTACCCTGCTATTGACCCATGAATTGTTAATCCTCTTCCTTGTGTAGGTATGGTGTGGTTCCTACAGACCTGAATATGCCAGCCAATCTATAAAGACAGATGTTCACAGCCCTTTGAAATACAGGTGAGTCGTAAGGACTTGGGTTAATACTCTATAACCCGTTTCTCCCCATCACTGTGATGTATCAGGAGAGACAATGGTTTTATGGAGCTAGCAACATCTTGCTAATGATTCAACCCAATCGAACTGGATTAACCCCCTCCAGGCAAATTTCTGCCAGAATTCCACCACCTTAGACACACCTGGAAAGAGAAACACTCCCTTATTCAAGCCCAGGGCAATGCAGCAATAAACCAGCCTGCAAAACTCCTGCTATTGCTTCTCCAACGAGTCCCCAGACATTGTTTTTAAAGTCTGACTCGCCACATAAAAAAATAATTCCATTGCATCATTTCACTGGATTGCATTCAACTGGGTTTAAAACAAACAAACTCACTCTTGTCTGTATAACAGGGGGTGCAGTGTAGGTTTATAGATGTGTATATACTTGAGGAAAAATCCTGAAAGTAAAGAAAGTATGGAAGAGTAACTTAAAAATAAGAGCTTTAGTACAGCTGTAAGCTACTTTGATTTCATTGTGGATCCATGCAGGCACAAGTGTCTACCCATGTTGTCCTCATTGCCGGAGTCTAGACTGTACCCAGTGGCAGTGCTAGACGTTGGCTGGCTGCTGTTTGCAGGGATCTGAGCACCATCCTCCTCCTTCATGGAGTTTGTTTCAGTGGCTGGGCTGCCTTTGGCCTCAGCACTGGTTGTGCCACTGAGGATGTTGCATCTTGTCTTGTACCTAGATCCTGCAACAATCCACCCACCCACAGACCCACTGGCTCCGTATGGGATCCAAAACCTGCCAGCAGAATCATAGCCTCAGACTGTATAAGCCGTCTGGGGTAGAGACCATCTCTTATTGTGTATTCCCAGCACAATGAGGACCTGATTAAGCCTTCCAGCCCGGATTCTCTCAAGGTCATGCTTGTGTTCTTTCCTGCACCAAGTCCTCTGCATGCTCCCTAAATACAAATAAACCCCTTTCTTTTCTCCCCTGTGTTGTCTAGGGTGATGGGATCCTTGCAAAACTTCGAAGCTTTCTCTGAAGCCTTCCACTGTAAGAAGGGCACAGGCATGCACCCTGTAGAGAAATGCAGAGTGTGGTAGCCAAACCGAACAACGATGCTGACAATGAAAATGCTTCGACTGCACAGTCTAAAAACTGAACTCGTGTGGCTACCTGAACAGTTTTAGCCAGTGACGTGCCTGATGTTTTCCTGTGCAGTGACAGGCAAGGTTAATGGTGCAGCTACTGTAGTCAGAATTAAAGAAGCTACAGCTGTCAGGCTTTTGTGGTTCGGCTGGAATGTACACAGGCATCTCTCAATGTTGTCTGACCGGGCTGGATTGAAAGCGACAATACGCTTCAGAGAAAAATGACTGTTGCAAATGACATCCTGACTGTTAAGATACCACATCAGGGTTACAAAGACTAGCTCTTTAAAAAATAAAAGCAGCTCTATTTTTCAGCAAGGAATATTCTCTTTAGTATGTCTTACAACTAATCCTTTCGAGATTGAGTAAGCCTGTCTGACTTTTCCCCTCCGTTAATTATTTTTCAATATTCTGATTCAGTTCCTAGTGCACTTCTCCCAAAGCCAAGGGTAGAGCTAGTGAACCTTATGTGCTGTCCACGTAACACCGTCTGCTCGCACCTCGCTGACCGCTTTCTTGTGAGAGATTGTAATTTTGTCTTGGTATTTTACAAGGTGAGCTGTATGTTAAAATGCCTACTGGCTGCTGAGTTAAAGCAAAGCTGAACCACTGTTTTTGCACTTCTCGTTTTGCTCTACTGGGGAAGTTTAACATGATCTCAACCCAATGAGACATAGAGAACTTTTAAAAGGGGAGATTCTCTGGCACTGACAAGTTCAGATTTACCTGGGTCTGTTCCTCCCTTCAGAAATCTATTTAAGAGGATGCTTATTCTTCCGTTAAGGGTAAATATTTAGACTATTTTAGTGGCAAATGCTTGTTGCTTAATGTAAACATCAAAACAGGGGAAATTAACTATTTTTAATCCTGGGCCTTTTTATTTTGCTATCGTCTGCTTTTAAAGATTGGGTGTCATTCCACTTTAAAAATGCACAAGTCTTGTTTTTATATAAATAAAAATTGTACTGCAGCAAATTGTTCAGGCATTTATCTGTAGAAACAGGTCTGGATTGCTTTCTTCCATGAATACTAAAATTTCAGCGTAACTAGTATTGAAAAGGTCAATCCTTTATATTGGACTGAAACATTCTTCACTGGAAGTTTATTTTTGGTATATGTACAACTACTTATTCTTCAAAATCTAATCACGTTTGGTAATGCTTATCTTAACAGATGTCAAACCAAGTTATAAATTCACTTAGTATCTGTTTAATGCATAAAGAAAATTAATTTTATTTTTATGGACTGCGGTTTACATCCAGTGTCAGCAGTGCTGTGGAAAGAGATCTATTTTGTGTTTGAGTGTCCATCTAGCAAGCACGTTTAATTAGCAAACTAATCCCATTATTCCTTTTTAAAAAATCTTAGAACAATCTTCAAATTTAAAGTAATTGAGTTAAAAACAAAAACTGATGCATGCTGGAATTCACTTCATTAAATCAGCACTAATTAACAGTAGCAGCTTTATACATACCATGAGAGATAAGTGTCTAGTTGTCACTGAGATATTTTACTATTTGACAGTAATAGTATGGTCTTAGCAAATGAAGTCTGGATATTTGTATGTACATGGAATACATTACCTTCTTCTGGCAAAAGCAAGTTCATCTACAACTTAATGAGAGCATCTATTACAGCAGAGAACCCCTCATTCATTTATTTTGAAATTTCTAGATGAGAAGAGTTTATTTAATTAACTTATCCGCCCTTCCTGCCACCCCACACCCAACTCAGAGACCTTGTGCTTTCACAGGGTCTAATTTCTCCTATTTACCACGAAGGTCCATGGGAGTTGTGTATGGGAGAGAAACCCTTTCTAGCAACATCAGCCTTTGCCTTCCCTTATGTCTGTAAGTGCCTTGTGGCATTCCTTAGTGCTTGAGCCTCAAACTAAGGTGATGTTGCTCAATACCATCTATGCACACTGGTATTGCAGGAACTCCAGGAAGTATAAACAAAGACAGGAGTAAGCCCCCCTTACTAATATGCTGGTATTCACTAAGGATGGCTATTTTCATACTTCACTATATTGCATACTGGATCTCACACAAGCATGATCATACACATTAAAGATGCTTGCTCAGGCAGCGGTAGTGAGTGCATACAGGAGAATGCTACTTAAATTCCTGCAGCTCCTGGTTTTGGTGTTTATATACACATCTACATCAGGACCCAATGCAGTATAATGCTAGCTGGAATGTTTAGAACTAAACAGGCAACTCAGAAATGAAAATCTACCACCAGATTCAAGCATTAATGAGGTTGGTAGAATAGAAGACAGATTTTCAAAGGCATTTAAGTGCCTAACTCCCAGTGAAAAATCAATGTGAGTTAGGCACCTAAATATATTGAGGTTCTGGCCTTTAAAGCCTAGGGACCTTTGAAAATCTGGACCAGGAGTCTAGAGGCATAAAACTGAACAGATGAGCCTAGTAACAAGCTTCACTAGCTTTTCTGGAAAGGAAATTTGCCTCCCCCTATCCTGCTGTAGGATGCATAAAACAAAACCATTACTGGGTCAGTGACCTAAAAAGTCTTCTTACAGGAATGACAGGTGCAGAACCTGGCCACCTCTCTGCTGAGGCCTCTTCTGGGTAGTTTTCAGGGAGAAGGCATTTGGGACACCTCTGGGTTTGACTGAAGTTTAACACAACACATCTACTTCTGGTCAGCTAGTAGCTGAAAGCACTTGGTCACTTCCACAGTGAGGTAGGGCTTGTTCAATTAACTTAGATGATAAAACACTGAGTGCAGTGAAGCTACATTGAAGGAGGATAAAAATCAGTGTTTATTGGGCAAGTTTCAATTACCCTTAACATCAGGAACCTGGATCTCATTTTTTTCTTGGCAGTTAGATGGCTCAATTAAGATTAATCATGTGCTTTAACACCATAAAGGTGGTTTCAGTGGAAGAAAACAGGAAGGCTAGTCCCTTCACTTGTTAAAATTAAGCACCAAGATTAAGCACTCAGTTAACATGCAGTCCTTATGCCCGATATATATGAAATTAGATTTCAAATTAGATTCCCTTTCTAATCAGCACTTTGTGACTTGATGTATAATTGGAACTGCATAACATGCTACTGCAGCTATAGTTTAAAAATTAACCAGCTCTCTTATTCTCCCATTTTATGAAGTTCTAGGCCAAGTATTCAGACCATTTCTCCTTCCCCCGATTAGAAAGTTCCACCTCTACACTATGCACCAAAACACAACTCAGCTCTGCATTATGCCAGCTCACAGTATTTTCATTCATCATTTTAAAAAAGCTTCACTGCTTCTTTAAGACTTAGACTTCTACCACCTTCCAAACCAAGTGCTTTTCTGCTCTGCTGATAAATTAACCAGAATCACCCAGACGATGCAGGGAGAGATTGGATATTCGCATTCTGACAAGAGTGGATGTTTCTAAAAAGCTCTACTCTAGGAATTATTTGGGGGAAGCCCATGGGTTGTGTTATTGAGGTCAGGACTACAGGATTACAATGGTCCCTTCTGGCCTTGGAATCGATGACTAGACAAGATTTGCAACTGGTCCTACTTCTGAACTTGTAGCCACTGCAGGGTAGGGACTTTGTCTTTTCTGAGTGCTATATACTACTATGGCACAGGAAAAATAAAGGATCCCCCTCACGTTTGACAGGTGAGATGCTGTGTATCTTTTGCTGGGATCACAGGAAATTAACCCCCGTCCTATTTAAACGTGAATCATTAATGTATACCATAGTCAAGCTGGTCTCTGAGTTTCCTGTTTCTCCACTGTTTTTAATTAAATGACTAATTACAAAGGAGTGTAAAGCACTGACACATCAGCTTATTAATCATTGGTGTACAGTTGCAGGTAGAATAAACAAACCTCACAGCTCAAGTGACTATTGTCTGTCTCCACTTACTGACATTTTCCAGACCAGGAAACCTATTGCAGTAAGTTCATACAATAAAAAATAGTGAGGACAGTTGAAGGTTAAACTCCAGCCTCACACTCTGTCTCTTGGGTGTGTCTATGGTTACACTATGGCTCTTTAAATGCACCTAGTTGACCCAATGGCTGCCCTTGTTTCAAGCACTTCAGGTAGTGCCCGCTGGCTTTAGGAGGAAGGTATCAATGCTTTCTCATGGATCTGGCATTCTTTGCTCCCAGAGCCTGGATTTGAGGACCTTAATGGCTCATGTTCTGGAGTTTTCATGGGACATAAGGATTATTCCAGGCTAGTGTTAAAGTTTCATCATAGGAAGAGCATGAGGGATAGGTAGGAAGATGGAAGGTAGATTGAGCTGCTATTGGTTACAATGTTGAGCAATAGGGAAAGCTTTATTATGCTTGTCTGAGACAGTCTGACACAGCACTTCACTTTGGGGCCTTTACTCACACATCAGGTGATTTGGCCATTATACAAAAGTGTAACTATAGATACAGTGGGGTGAGGTTACAGCAGCTACCACATGGCAGAACAGAGAAGATCACCACACTGGCTTTCTTGCGTAAAGAATTCTCAGCTCCTCTCCATCATCTGGTACAGGCCTCTTCATCACACTGTAGAGAGACAGTAACTGGGTTAGCAAAGTTGCTCCCTTAAGCCCAAGGGGAGATGCAGCAGGGGAGACACCCAGGAAGTCCTACACAAAAGGCTATTTTGCTCCTTTTACTTCTCTACCCTTGTCCTTCTCTTCTGGCCTCTCTAAACCAGGTGGTTATATCCCAGCTTCATCCCATCACCTCCATAAAGGCACCTGTGCCTGGAATCCATTTCTGAACAGGACTGCCACACCTCAAGCCTTGAAAGTCATGCTTCCTCCACTAGGTCAAAAACCTGAATCTACCCTTCCTGGGCTCTCTGCTTGGGTTGCTTTCCTGCTCTCTCAAAGCAAAGACCCTGGAGACGTAGCTTCCATATGCAGCAATGATGGTTGCCTTTGGCTTCCTGTTTATCCACTTCCTGGGGGAATTCTCAGCTTATGGGTGCAAAAGCCATGGGAGACCGGGACTTCTGCCAAGCCCAGCACATCTAGAGTGCTATCGAACTGAGCATCTGTGAAAATTGCAGCAATGCGATCCCTCTAGGATTTGTTGTTCTACACTCCAGGATCAGTCCTATGGAGACTAGTCTTGGCCTGTTTCTCCAAGAATACAGAGAAGTGGGTTACACCCTTTATCTCATTTGCAAGATGACCCCAGAGGGCTACAAGGGTCTAGGACAGAGCAGGGGGAAATCCTGAAGTCACCTGTGCTCCTAGACATGCATGGGGTGGTGCCAGCAGCAAAGGCAGCTAGGCGGGCATGTGGAAGCCCTGGCCATACCAGAAGAGTGTGCCCAGCTGTGCAACTGGCAGCTTGCTGGGCATCAGCAGTAGCCCATTGACTGTTCTGTCCTGGGCCCCCGAATTGCTGTTGGTGGGCCCACGTAACAGCACAGGTCTGGGGGCAGCTGCATGGTTGACAGTTTAGTTAGGGTGGAACTTAATGAAAGGGGCTGTTAGGGGCAAGGGCCAAAATTGCGGTCACGAGTGCTAATTAACACATGCCAGGGAGGCGTTCGTGCCAAGTCACCAACGCACAGGGATGCTACGACTTGATTTTTCAGACACGTTTATCAAACCTCCCACATACAGCGGAATCTCCCCATCTGCGAGTGAGTCTGTGCCAGCACAGCCAAGTATTTAAGCCCAGCCAGTCGCTTGCTCTTCCTTTGTAATCCCTAGTCACGCCACTGTCCCTTTTAGGCATACTGCTGCCTCTGCCAATCTAAGAGCACCTTCCTTTGGAAACTGGAAGCACTGTAGCTGCTGCTGCCATTAACCTTCATGAGACAAATCACAGCATTGGGTGGCTAGCTGTCAGTCATGTACACTGGAGAGTCTCAGGGGGAAGGCACTAAAGTGGATTGGTCCCTTCCTTACCTACCCACACAGTCACTAACTGTTCAAACAACACGCGAGAGAGCAAGATTTCTTTGGAAGTCTTGGATGCTCAACAAGAGTTAGTGGAACCTACAGATCTCGGCTGCAAGGGGCTATTTGAGCGAATGCTACAGAAATCCTGGGGAGAGTTTAGGAACAGGCAAAAAAATGCATGAGACTGCTCTGTTCCTAAAGCCCATTAGCCTTAAGAGCTGCACTGTGATTTGCTAATCCTCTTTAGCAGAGGTGTGGCAAGGACAGCGAGATTCCTGTCACGTTGCTGCTAGAGGAGTGTACACACACATTACCATTGTTTTCCCCTTGGTAATCCGGTAAAGGTCAGAATGCTGACCCACTAAAAGGGACTATAGGTTGTGTTTTATTAAAGTTGGCTATAAAAAAAAAATAGGTAAAAAGTAAACACCTTGGCACAGGGCGAGATAGCTTCTCTTTGGAAAGGGAGACAATGTTTGGAGTGAGCTGGCTCCATTTTTAAAACGGTAGTTCAGTTTCCATCAGGAGAGGAAACCGCTCTTACCTGAGGTTTCACACCCTCTTTAACACTTGCCGAGATCCCAAGGCTTTTGACGATGGTTTCCAAGGGAACATAGTCACCAGGTGAATCCTGTATGAAGTGCAGGAGCAACTTCTCTCCACCTGAACCAGGATGGGAGGCATTTAAGGTTATTACGAATGACAAGTGTTGGTTAGCAAGGCAGTGAATGTATGTAGCCTTTAATATGGGATCACTGGCACTTTACTGTACAAGGGGCCTAATTTTAGCTAGGGAGTTTAAAAAAATAAAATTTTGTTTTAAGTGTTTAGACCCTGCTTTCTACCGTACTGCCACCTGCTGGGAAGAGCTGGACCCAACCGCTACAAACTGGAGGATGCAGCATTAGAGAAAATTGACATGTTTGAGTCAGATCTCAAAAAAAAAAAAAAAAAAAAAAAAAAAAAAAAAAAAAAAAAGCTCGTTTGTTCAGCTACATACACCACGGACAACACCCACTGCAGGGCTCTGTATTAACTCCACTATTTGAGAGGTGCTGAGATTTCCCTCCCAGGCAGAGCCCAGCTCTTGTTAAGGGCAGACTTTCAAATACAACTGAAGTCAGATGCAAACGCTGCTATGGAGGCCATGGGCCTGCCAAGCAGTGCCTGTCCAAGGGCTGATCTTCATTTGTAGGCAGTAGGAACAACTAAGACACTTTTTCCAGGGTCTGAGAAAGTATCAAAGTGACTTAGCTGGCTTAAATAAGATCATGAAAGACCCCATCAAATAGTAGAGCATTAGCAAGGTTGGCATGACCAATGGATACATCTAACAGAGCTCAGATGCTTGCTTAGCAGTTTTTTGTGTGTCAGGTTTCCTCACCACCCTAACCCGCTAATTAGCGGCAAATCCTCTCTACCCTCAACCCAGTTGTCTTGCCTCTTGAGGCCGGATTTCTAGGTGATGGCTTTTAAAGCCTTCTCCAGGCACAGGCTCTTTGACCACCCAAAGTGCTCCAAGCAGGTCATCTAGAACGGTGCGTCCTTCACCAGCTATGGCCAGTTACCTGGTTGTTTTGGACAGATGGATTTATTTACCTTGACTGACTATTATCGTTCCTCCACTCTGCAAGAGGTCACCACTGAAGTTGCCTTGGATGCCATCCGCATTTGCCTGAGGAAAAAAGAAAGCCCATGTCCACTGCATGTGTGATACAAAGGCCTTCTCTTGAGGATGCTCAGGGCCTGAAAACCCACAGGCCAGTGGGACAGAAGGTCCCAGATGCACCCACTGAAGTCAGGTAAGTGCTCAGCACAAGTCTGGTCAGGCCATTAGAGCAGCAGTTCTCAGCCTTTCCAGACTACCATACCCCTTTCAGGAGTCTGATGTAAGCCCAAAATACAAAAGTGTCAGCCACTATTGCTGACAAACTGTGGACTCACTGTATAGTAATAAAACATATCAACTGGAGTATAAATAGTGTACTTACATTTTAGTGTAGAGTCTATAGAGCAGTGTAAACAAATCATGTGACATCTGAGTTTGTACTGACTTCACTAATGCTTTTGATGTAGCCTGCTGTACAACTAGGCCAATATCTAGATGATTTGATGGACCCCTTGGAAGACCCAAGTACCCCCATGGGTACACGTACCCCAGTTGAGAACCACTGCTTTAGAGGGTGCATTTCCTATTCTCTAGGATCTCACCTTCGTGACAACGTCTCGAACTGGTTTCCCCAGAGCAGCAGGGACTATACTCAAGGCATTGTACCTGGAGAGGGGAGAAAGGACACATTGGCCATCTGAAAGATTGAGGGGCCACATCCTCTCCTGCTCTAATTCAGCTTAGTCAATGGAGTTACCCCACTTTACACCAGCTGAGGCTTTGATCCCACTAATTAAGCTCTCCGAGATCAGCACTCGTTACATGCAACTTGCTACTGAATTTGGTCACATTAGCTAGTGGTTTTCAAACTTCATTGCACTGCAACCCCCTCCAAACAAAGTTACTACATGACCCCACCAGGGGGGAGGCATAGAGGACCACAGCCCAAGCCACACCTCCGCAGGTGAGGGGGCTGCACACAGGGGTGCAAAAGGAGAAAGCTGAATTGGACTCATTGTAATGAACCCCCTAAGCACGGCCACGGATCCCTGTGGTTAGTGAGCTCCAGCACACTGGCATTAGCTAGCCACAAGCCACTGAGCTCGGGATCTTGCCGATCTGCCCAAGTTTTAGTTTTGTGGATCCCTTGTACATTTGCCTAGGTCTCACACCAAGTACAGTCACTTCAACATGAATGGTCAGCAGGGTGAGGAAGCCCCAGATAAGAGCTGGATCCCCAGGTGGGTTTGTCTTGAGGGAGTTTTGCTGTTTGCCACGTGACAGTCCTTTCCCAGAGGAGTCACAGACCATTAGCACTACACTGGGGCAAAGCAGGCTCTTCAGCCGGAGGAGGGGGTGCTGCCTTCTGCTAGACTGGGCCCCAGCCATCTTAGCGCCATCCCTTCAAACCGCTTTAAGGGTGGCGGTTCTCTTAGACTGGGGACAATAAGTCAGTAGGCGCCACTCACCTTTTGAAACCCAGGTCATTGTAGCACTGCTTGGTCTCATCCAGATAGAGTTCTGGGGAAGGCAAAAAGGTGACGGACGTTAACACAGCCAGGGCAGATGTGCGGTCTCAGCAGTATCAGTTTTATGCCAGTCTGAAAAACCATCTCAGTAGCAGCCAGCCAGCCAAGCAGCTCATAGTAAAAACAGGACAAGTCTAGAACAAGCTCATAAAATAGCGTCATCATCCAGCAAGATACAGCCTCAAACCTAGCGGATGCCCCCCGCCCATATTAATCCACAGAAGACAGCCTCCCTGCAGGCACTCCAGATACTTCACCAATGCATGTGCTGCCAGGTGCGTGCCCCTGTGGTATCCAGAGGATCCATGGCACAGTTATATACTGAAGGGGGAAGCATGAATGTTATGCAGGAGACTGAGCCAATGGCTTGGCATGGAGGCAGGTGCATTTTGGGGTATGGAGAGAGGGCAAGAGGAGCACTCAGTGCAGTGAAGCTCGGGCAGGAAATCAGGTTCTGCAGTGCTCGTCAAGAGTGGGCCAGATCTGGAGTAATCAATGGGTGGGAGGCAATGGGCAACCCAGCCAGAGACAAGCAGTGACTTTAAGCCACCCTTCAAAACCCCTGGAGCCTGACCCCAGCACTGCACCCGGCTGGCCCAATACAAGTTAGCAACCTAGCAAAGACGCTCAGCTCTGAAGTCTGGCCTGTCAATTTTAGAGGCTGGAGAACGGCAGTTGCCTGACTGTGCTGGAAGTGGACGCTGTCCACAGAGCATGTCCAGCAGGCTTCCCCAAGCAGCCTTTCCAGTCAGGCTGGGGCTGGTTCTAGAGGATATGCCCCAGGGGCAGGGCAGACCATGTCCCTGGCCTCTCTGTGGAGACTGCCAGCAAGGCACAGGTTGGGCAAGTGTCACTTAACCTTCCAGGCTGCTGCGGACGCCAAGCCCGCTGAAGGTAACTTCTTGGAGCCATGACGTACTAATTACACCTTGTTCACATCCTTCAACTCTGACTTCCCAGAATACACTGGAATGAAATACCAGGACAATTCTAGGGAGCAGGGGGCATTACCTTGTCAAGACTCCCTGGGGCTAGTCCCAGCCCTGTCCTCAGCTTGCTGGGAGTCCCATTTAAGCTCTCTTGCTCCAGTTCATTGTTGCCCTGTGGCCACCTTGCTACCCAACCCACTATAAAGAGGTTCCCTTCCCACGCCCTCCCCCTGCTATGGGGGGGGTCCCCAACTGGCACAATCTGCCAGAGGGCAGCACATCTGGGCAGGGGAGGTGATGATCAGGGCAGCCCTGCACTCTGGCTATTCCCCAACTGACAAGGGTCACAGCACAAGTTAGGGAAGCCCCAGGATAAGGAGGCAAGATCTAGACAAGTTCAGATATTCTTATCTGTTCGGTCTGATCTCCAGCTGGGACGCCAAGCACCTGCCCCAGACCTGAAGAGCTCTGGGCAACTCGAGAGCTCCTCTCTCTCCCCAACAGAGAAGCTGGTCTAATAAAAGACATTACCTCCCCCACCTTGTCTCATATCCTGGGACAGACACAGCTCCAACACCACTGGATCTCACTTAATCACTGCCCTGCCACTATAGGAGCCTCAGGCCTCAATGCACCTCAGTCCCTGCCTGTGGCACAGAATAGCCGGGTCTCCCATGGGCTGTAAGACTTGGGTCTAATTTCAGCTGCTGGGTGGCCTATGACCCACAGGAGGGCAGGCAGGGTGATCGGATCATCCTTCTGGCCTTGAACTCTGAGCCTGTACCTGAGCCCAAGGATAAATAAGGCCCCTGTACCTTGCTTTCGGAGCTGGGTGGGCACTTCTCCAGATGAGACAGGAGAGCTCAAACTCTTGGAGAGGGAGGTTCCCATCCCCCAGTCCTACCTCCTTTGAAGTAGTTCCCAGCGATGAACTCCTCCAGGCCGACGCTCTCCGGCCCCACACCGATCAGGCGGACATTGTGACTGTCCAGCAGCGCTTTCAGTTTGCTGGTCTCCTTGGCAATCCAGCGGCAAACTTGGCAGCCAAACCGCCGCAGGAAGAGGACCACACATGGCTTGTCCTTCCACAGTGCCCGCAGCTCCACCACCTATGGAGAAGAATTACCAGTAGCCACAAGGCCAGCACCACAAAAGCATCCTAACGCTTGTTGCGGAACTTACAGGCTATAGCAACCCCATCGAATTCAAGGGCCATCCTCCATTGGCGAGCGCGGCAGGCGGTTTGTATGAAGAGTTAGGAGGAGTTTCCAGGTACAGTATTAGAGGGATCGTTATCTCTGTCCCCACTTTGTAGCCACATTGTCTGGTTTTAGAAAGCAGTGGAGCAGAGAAACATGGTGTGAAAGGCTCCCACTAAGGAGCAGACTATGCACAGAAAGCCATGACAAGGCCTGTGCTGAAGAGGCCCCATGATCAAGCCCCTTCAGCCCCCCAGCAATGGGCCAAATTAACAGGGAGTTGAGTGGGAACTGGGCATGGCAGATAACAGGGGCTATGTTTGTGGGGCTAAACGAGAGCAGAGCTCTTCAGAAAATCTGGCCAGCAGCACAAACTGAGGAGGTTCCTCAAAGACTAAAACCGGGTTTGGGGGATGCTCACTGTCTTTTCTTGTTTAGACAGGAGGTGTTGTTATTACGCTGACTTGTGTCCCTTCCACTTGGGATAGGAGATTATTATTATTATGGGTCTGAGAAACAAGAACCACCCACCCACATCAAACAGATCCTTGAACAGAACCTGCTGAGGTTTATTAGGGACACGGGACCGAGGTCACCCCCCTGCTAAACTGCCACTTTGCTACTCCTCAGACTAGTTTTAAACAGGCCAAAGCAAGGTGGAGCTCCCGGAGGATGAAGGTGGTTGGGGGACCTTGCAAGCAAACAAACAAAAACCCTTCAACCACAACCGCCGGGGAGCAGGGATTTGAGTCTAGGGCGATCGAGAGTCTCCAGACACGAGCAGCATTTTCATATGTGACTATGAAACATTTTCACTTTTCTGTGTCTGTCTCCCGCCCTCGGGTTCAAAGGGGTCTGATCGCGTTTTACACCGGGGAGAGACGGGTGGCAGGGGAAGGAGACCGGCCGGACTGACCCGAGTCCGGGTCCAACCGGGGGGGGGGGGGGGGAAGAAGAGGGGCGCCCCACCGCTGAGCACTCAGCGCAAGGGGAGGCGCGTACGCCCTGCTGTCACCCCCCACCCACACCCAGCCTGGCCCCCCAACGACGCCCCGCTCACCTGCCCCCCCGACACTCCCAGCCCCGGGGAGCCCCCCCCCCCCAACACGCCCACCTGCTCCCCGACCGCCGCAGCCCAGCCCCCCAACCCCGCTCACCTGCCCGCTCACTGCATGCTTCAGCCTATTGGCTCCCACTTTGGCGAGATCCACCGCGGCCATGGTCAGTAACGCCCGTAACGCCCCCGCCTTCACCCGCTCTCCTTATAGCGCCCGGCCTGGATCAGCTGCGGGGCCGGGCGCACGCGTGACCCTGCCGGACGGGGCCACGCCCTGCTCATCTCTATGCAGGAGCGACCAGCCAATCAGCGGGCGGGGGCGGGGCTCCTCCCGGGGCTTACGGGAGGGGTTGGGGTTGGGGTTGGGGTTGGGGTTGGGGACGGGGGGGGGGGGGTGCAAAGGTTAGCCGTGCAGCTAGCGTTTGCAGGGGGACAGGCCCTGGGGGGTTGTGCAATGCATGGCCGGGGTGGCTGGACTAAGGGAATGGAGGAGGAACGAGTGCAGAGGTTGCACAGAGGCTGAGCTGTGCCCTGGCCCATGGGGGAAGCTGCTGTCGGCTGGGCTGGAGGGGGCCCGGCTGGGCGGGGGGGGGGGCAAACTATCAGAGTAGGGGGCCCCCAAATTTCTGTTGCTGGCCCTGAGTCCAGTCCCCTGTGCTCAAGGCAGGAGGAAGAATTATCCCTGACAGGGGTTTGTCCAACCTGCTCTTGAAATCCCCAATGATGGAGACTCCACCACCTCCCTAGGCAATTTATTCCAGTGCTTAATCACCCCGGCAGGACTGTTTCCTAATGTCCAGCTGGAACCCCCCTTGCTGCAATTTAAACCCATTGCTTCTTGTCCTGTCCTCAGAGGGATGCAGGCACTTGGTGAGGATACAGAATGTGCTGGCTACGGGGCTCTGCACAGCACCCCTGGAGAACGGAAACAAGGGTGCATGGCTAAATCATAGTGGCAGAGAAGGATTGGTGCAAAATCCACAGGGGACTGAAATTAGAGGATACAAGAGTTAAGAGGTGGAACGTTTGCAAAGCAGCTGCATGGAAGGGTAAGGAGAGGAGCCAGAAGCGAACCCATCCAGGGCAAGGGTGAGATGATGCAAAGGCACCATAAGGTTGCATGAAGGGCTCTGTGCAATGCCTGGAGTACAGAAATAGCAACAGAGAGTGGTTAAATCCTGAGCATGGTTATTAATATTCAGTGGGCGGCTGCACTTTACCCTGCAGATCATTCAGGGCTTGGTGAGAAGTTTGCAGAAATGTGTGTGCGGGCTGGTGGGGGGAGGTAGACAAAGCTCAGGAAATTCCTTCTTGTAAACTATGCTTCCTGGCTTTAACCACCCAATAACTTCTGAGTTGAAGGGGTATTTCTCCCTCTGCGGAGATCACTAGAGTATCACGGAGACACATTGCTGCTCAGAAGGGCAGGACAGTAATTCGCTCCTTTCTCTCATCTGAGGATCTTACACTGTGTCATGGACATTAGCCAAACTTCCTCTCCAGCTGTGAGGCAGGGATGGTTAATACCGGTAACATCAGGGGTAGCCAAAGGAATGAAGCAAGACCACATTGTCTAAACATCCACCCAACTTTCATGCAGTCAGAGCCGCTACTATGGTATCCCTAGAACTGGTCAGGCAGCCTCACTGCCCCAGGATCACTTGTTTGAACCCCATTCTTCCAGCCTCTCCCTCAAACCAAAACCACCCACACCCAACTAATGGGGAGGGGGGAAGCCTGTTACAATATTGTCACCTCCTCCTACGCCCAGGGCAGATCTCTGTGGTTTCCCAGGTCACACAGCAAGGGTAGACGTGCATCGCAGGCCAGGCAGGGACCCTGGCATCCTGCTGCCAAGCGAGCTCCCACCACTAGGCCGCAGTAATGCAATAACATGTTATTAACAATAGCTTACATTCCTCTAGTGCCTTTCATCCGAGGATCTGACAGTGCTTTGCAAACAATCATTAACCAGGGCTAAGATTAACGAACATTAATTAAAGTAGAGATGAGTCAGAACCAAAATCTCAGCTCTAACTGCCTCCCAAACCTTAACTTTGTAGTTTGTTCCTGAAAAATGCTACTTTGAGTGAAACGATGTTAAGGCAGAGGTGGGCAAACTATGACCCGTGGGTCACATCCAGCCCTCCAGACGTTTTAATCCAGCTGTCAAGCTCCCACCAGGAAGTGGGGTCTGAGGCTTCCCCACTCCATCACTCCATCTGGGGAGCAGGGTCAGGCTTTTGCTGCATTCCACACAGCTCCTGGAAGCAGCGGCATGTCCCACCTCCAGCTCCTATGTGTAGGAGCAGCCAGGGGGCTCTGCTCACTGCCCCCACCACTCCCATTGGCCGGGAACTGTAACCAATGGGAGCTGCAGGGGCGGCCCCTGCAGACAGGGCAGTACATAGATCCACCTGGCTACGCCTCTGTGTAGGAGCCAGAGGGGGCACATGCCACGGTTTCTGGGAGCTGCTTGAGGTTAAGTGCTGCCTGGGGACTGCCCCCCTCACTCCTTCCCGTGCCCCAACCCCCTGCCCTGATCCCCCTCCCGCCCTCCAAACGCCTCGGTCGCAGCCTGGAGCACCCTCCTACACTCCCAACCCCTCGTCCCCAGCCCCACCCCAGAGCCCTCACCCCCTCCCACACCCGAACCCCCAATTTCATAAGCATTCATGCCCACCATACAATTTCCATACCCAGCTAACGCCTTCGGGCTAAAAGGTTTGCCCACCCCTGAGTTAAGCAAATCCAATTTCCCCATAAGAATTAATGTAAATAGGGGGGTTAGGTTCCAGGGAAATTTATTTCGCCAGACAAATGACTATAATATATATATAGTACACACACACACATACACAGGATAAGGTTTAAACAATTTATTAGTGTGTGTACACAGTAATGATGATTGTGAAGCTTGGTTGAGAGGGTAGACGACAGTGGGATATTTCCCAGGGAATGCCTTGCTGCTAAATGAACTAGCACTCAGCTGAACCCTCAAGGGTTAACACATTGTTATTAACATAGCCTCACCCTTCTGCGCACTACAGAACACAAGCGTGTCTTCCCTACCTTTAAGACTCCTCATAATGCAGCCGTTCTCTACTTGTCTGCTCCTCTATCTCACTGCATCGCCCCCAGCATCCCCAGACCTCCCACAATGGCAGCCTCTATCACCTATTCATCTACCTCTCCCAAGGCAACTTGGCTGTTTCTTCCACAGCTCCTGTGTGCCTGGTTCATCGCTCCAGACTAACTGAAAAGGCCGCAGCACTCTTTCAGATCGCTCCGTGAGACCCACTTCTACCATGCCACAGAAGAATATTGATGCTGTAATGCCTCTCATCCAAGCACTGCAGTGCTTAAATATATTAATGAATGAAGCTTCACAACCCTTGTTCTGCCCCCAGGAAAGTTGCTCTGGGGTGAATGTGACTTAACTATCTTCTTTCATATGCATCATAAATGGATACCTAGATTGTCCAGCCATCTGACTGCTGTTCTATCAAGGGTAGCAAGGTGGTGCAGTCCATCCTCCAATCTTCACTGTTAAAAGGGGTTAACTTTATTTCCAACCATGGTTCTCACTTAGCATTTTATCTTACCCATACAGAAGGTATATTAAGAGCTATATTTACAGCAATACAACATCTTTGTTACCCTGTTATAAAACTAAAGCTATGTACAACATCCATTTTGACAAATGCTTTGTGTTCATCTGGTCCAATATGGAAGAGCAACTGGTCCAGTAAAGATTCCTGGATGCCTGGTTAATTATTTGTAGAGTGTGGGTGGTAACTCAAAACATTTTAATGAATAAATAGAAGCTTTAGTGTAGTTACTCAATGAAACTAAGAGCCCAGAGTCTGCTGACATTACACCTAGCAATGTGTCCGTGAGGAAGGTTTCAGAATAACAGGAGATAACCAGAGAGACTAAAGTTACATTGATGATGATCACTAGAATCCAGCAAAGAGGGATTTTCAGACACCTCCAATCACTAAACTCTGATTGATTTTCTGTCCTGGATCATTTATCTTTTTCTAGAGTGGTCCTGAGCCTTCAGAAGGAACCAGTGCTGGTGGACATTTCTCTAGATCTGTAGTAGGGACCCCTCTCTATGTTCCTCCTTTATCACTTGCAGGGCTGATGAATAGCTCTCTTTCTTCCCCCACTTTGAAAAAGTGCATTGTCTCTTGCCTGTGTTTGTTCAGGTGCTGTAAAGGCTGGATGTGCCAGAGTTTTTAGTAGTTTCCTGAACAGGAGGGGGTAGATCAGTCCCTTTCTTTCCAGTCCGTTTCAAATTTTCTGCAGCCTTTTCGTTTAGCTCATCCTTTAAAATACGACAAAGTAAAACAAAGAGATGATGAACATTCAGTTACTCTCAATCAAATGGCCGGTACATTTTCCTAGCACCTGCCAGAGTTCTCTTAGAATTTATTTTCTCATTCATTATAATCAAATATTATAATACTTATTAATGTTGTTCCCCACTTAGAACAAAAGTGTAAGTTATACTGTCTGGCGTGATTTTTTCCTATAAATAGTGTCCAATGTTTGCTGGATGGATCTTAGACTCTGTAACTAGCTAATTTCACATCATCTTAAAGTGTGTGATGCTACAAGGTAAAGATATAAAGAATTCTGGTATAAAACAGCATCTGTTCCAGAGATGCCCATTTCCAAATCAAATATGTAGAGAGAGACACAAGCTGGGCGAAGTAATATCATTTCTTGAACCAACTTCTCTTGAGGAACGAGACAAGCTTTCAGCTTCCCAAAGCTCTCCTTCAGGTCGGGAAAGGTAACCAGAGTGTCACAGCTAAACACAGGTGGGATGGATTGTTAACCTCTTATGCTTAACACATGTTGCAAGAAACCACATATAATAAAGGGGACATTTATCACCTCTGCAAGACATAGGAAAAAGCACAGTTAGTAGGTTGTAATGACCCACAAAACCAGTGTCACTGTTGAGACTGTGATGGTTAGTGTCTAGCACAGTTATGAATTGAAACTGGTCTCTGAAAGGTGTTTCCTTCAAGGAGGTACAAAGAGTCCTGTGGCACCTTAAAGACTAACTAAAGTATTGAAGCATAAGCTTTCGTGGGCTAATACCCACTTTGTCGGGCTTGCATCCGACAAAGTGGATATTAGCCCACAAAAGCTTATGCTTCAATACTTTAGATAGTCTTTAAGGTGCCACAGGACTCTTTGTTACCTCTGCTATTCTAGACTAACATGGCTACCTCTCTGATTCCTTCAAGGAGGAGGAACGAGAAGTCAGATAGGGAGTGACTGCTTTGTGAGAAGTGTTCACTCCTGTGTAACAGGGTGTTTTTGTCTTTTAGCGTTTTTCCAGTGTGAGTTCCTTCAAGAGTGTCATGATTGTCTGGTATCACCCACCTAGCTGGCAGGGCATCTGACGCACTGGATGAGGTAAACCAAAATCTTTTCCACCAATAAAAGAAAGATCTTACCTCACCCACCTTGTCTGTCTCATACATGTTTAGGCAGCTGGGCTCCAGGTTGCATACCTGGGAGCTTAAAGGGACAAAAAAGTCCATTTTAACTTCAGGTGTTAAAGATTCTTTTGCTGTAAGGTGTGCTATCACTCAGGGCAGAATTAAGAGTCAAAGCCATTAATTACTAAGTTCATCACATTTTTTTAATGCTAGATGTCAGTTTACTGCAGATCTTCACCCTGGGGCACATTTAATGCTGAATAATAATATTTTTCACTCCACTTGTACCTTCACTCAGGGATCTCTTTACAAACATCCTGGAGCAAATCATGGTCTATGCACAGCCCAGGTAATTGGTTCTGCTGCTTTAGGGCCTTACACACACATACTCTGTGGCTGTGCAAGTGTGAGGGGAAGGGGATTCGCTCCAACTGAGGCGAGTCTCATGGTATCCCCAAGGGACTCAGTGATGGAGCTGGGAGTAGAAAAGACAGTTACTCACCTGTCATAACAGTTGTTCTTCGAGATGTGTTGCTCATGTCCATTCCAACAGTGTGTGCGCACCGCGCATGCACGGTCCCGGAAGATTTTTCCCCAGCGGTACCCGTAGGGTCGGCAGGGGCGACCCCTGGAGTGGCGCCCTTATGGCCAGGCATATATGCCCCTGCCGACCCTCCCCCCGCTCAGTTCCTTCTTGCCGGTACTCCGACATAAGGGGAGGCGGGTGGGATTTGGAATGGACATGAGCAACACATCTCGAAGAACAACTGTTACAACAGGTGAGTAACTGTCTTTTCTTCTTCGAGTGCTTGCTCATGTCCATTCCAACAGTGACTTACGAGCAGTTATCATGGAGGAGGGTGAGGAGTACTGTCAATGCCAGCTGCCAGGACTGCCTTTCCGACAGCAGCGTCCTCCATTGACTGCTGCACAATCGCGTAATGCGAGGAAAAGGTATGCACCGAAGACCACGTTGCTGCTCTACAGATGTCAGCGATGGGAACGTGCGACAGGAATGCTGTGGATGCGGCCTGAGCTCTGGTCGAATGGGCAGTTAACGGAGGAGGAGAGACATTCGAGAGGTTATAGCACAGCTTGATGCACGATGTTATCCAGGCCGAGAGGCGCTGGGAAGAGACCGGCAACCCCTTCATTCGCTCCGCTACCGAAATAAAAAGTTGTGGTGATTTACGAAAGGGTTTTGTACGTTGTAAATAAAAAGCTAGAGCCCTTCTCACGTCTAAAGAGTGGAACATTCTCTCCCTGTTAGATGTATGGGGTCTTGGAAAAAAGACCGGGAGGAATATGTCTTGGTTTATATGGAAAGCCGAAACCACCTTAGGAAGGAAGGCCGGGTGAGGACGTAACTGAACCTTATCCTTATGAAAGACCATATACGGGGGTTCCGAGGTAAGAGCTCTGAGCTCGGACACCCGTCTAGCAGAGGTAATAGCTACCAAAAAGGCCATTTTCCATGATAAATAGGAAAGAGGACAAGAGGTCACGGGTTCAAAGGGGGGCTTCATCAATGCCGTGAGCACCAGGTTCAGGTCCCAAGGCGGAACTGGGTGCCTCACCGGAGGGTACAACCTTTTCAAACCCCTTATAAACCGAGCGACTAGAGGATTACTAAATACAGAAACTCCACCAATGCCTGGGTGAAAAGCTGATATAGCAGCCAGGTGCACTCGTACAGTGGAGAGTGCCAAACCTTGCTGCTTAAGGCTAAGGAGGTAGTCCAAGACAAGGGATATTGGAGCTAAAAGAGAGGAAACTCCCTTATCCTGGGTCCAAAAGGAGAAACGCTTCCACTTGGCCGCGTAGGTGGCTCGAGTGGAAGGTTTCCTGCTTCCCAGCAGAACATCCCTGACTTGAGCAGAGCACTGAAGCTCCGAAGGGTTCAACCACGGATATTCCACGCCGTGAGGTGGAGAGACTGCAGGTTGGGGTGTAGCAGTCGGCCGTGGTCCTGAGAGATCAGGGTCGGGAGGAGTGGGAGAGTTATGGGTGTCCCGATGGAAAGGGACATCAGTAGGGTGTACCAGTGCTGGCGGGGCCACGCCGGTGCTATGAGGATCATGGAGGATCTGTCTAGACGGACCTTGAGCAGGACTCTGTGGATAAGGGGAAACGGAGGGAACGCATAGAGTAGACCCCCCTTCCAAGGGATCTGAAAGGCGTCTGCCTCTGATCCTGGGCTGAGGTTCAGGAGGGAACAAAACCTCTGGCACTTCCTGTTGGCTCTCGTGGCAAACAGATCCATGAGGGGAAAGCCCCACACTAGGAAGATTGAGTGAGCAATGTCGGCCCTGAGGGACCACTCGTGGCCCCGAAAGGAACGACTCAGAGTGTCTGCCAGTACATTCTGAACCCCTGGGAGATAAGTGGCTTGGAGGTGAATATTGTGTGAAATACAAAATTCCCAGAGGGCTAGGGCTTCCCTGCACAGGTGAGAGGACCGAGCACCCCCTTGTTTGTTTATGTAAAACATTGCTGCTGTGTTGTCTGTCAACACTAATACACACTTCCCTTGTATGCGTTCCCGAAACGCTTGGTAGACCAGACGAACCGCTCTGAGCTCCCTGACGTTGATGTGAAGGGACAGCTCGCTCCGAGACCAGAGGCCTTGAGTCCTGGTGTCTCCGAGATGTGCTCCCCAACCGAGGGCGGAAGCATCCGTCCCCAAGGTTACTGATGGCTGAGGCTTTCGGAAGGCGACTCCTACTACGAGAGAGTCGGGGTGAAGCCACCATTGGAGAGAGCTGAGTGTGTGGTTCGGGAGGGTGACAATCAAGTTCAGAGGGTCTCTGCCTTGTCTGTATACCGTCGCCAACCAGGTCTGGAGAGGGCGAAGTCTCAATCTGGTGTGCGGCACTACATATGTGCAAGCCGCCATATGCCCCAAGAGTACCATGCAGTTCCTGACTGTAGTGGTGGGAAATCGAAGGGCCGAGTGAATCAAGTCTGCTATGGCTTTGGCCCGCGTAGGAGGTAGGAATGCCCTTGCCTGTCGAGAGTCCAATATCGCCCCTATGAACTCTATTCTCTGAGTGGGCACTAGGGTCGATTTTGGCTCGTTTAGCAGGAGGCCCAACCTGAGGAAGGTCGCCCTGGTAAGAGCTACGTGTTGGGTCACTAGCTGTTCCGTCTCCGCCCTGATGAGCCAATCGTCCAGGTAAGGGTATACATGCACATGTTTCCTTCTCAGGAATGCGGCTACGACGGACACACACTTTGTGAAGACCCTTGGGGCAGTGGACAGGCCAAACGGAAGAACTGTAAACTGGTAGTGGCAATCCCCTAACGTGAATCTCAGGAACCTCCTGTGACTGGGGATGATTGAGATATGGAAGTACGCATCCTTTAGGTCGAGGGCAGCAAACCAGTCTCCGCGATCCATGGAGGGAATGATGGTCGTGAGGGAGAGCATGCGGAACTTCAACTTCTTTATGTAGGAGTTGAGGCCCCGCAGGTCTAGGATGGGACAAAGACCACCTTTGGCCTTCGGGATAAGGAAATAACGGGAGTAGTAACCCCTGCCCCGAAATTCTTGAGGAACCTCCTCTATGGCACCCAAAGACAAGAGGGTATGAACCTCCTGAACAAGGAGTTGCTCGTGAGATGGGTCCCTGAAGAGGGACGGAGAGGGAGGATGGTGGGGCGGAAGGGAGGAGAATTGGATACAATATCCCACCCTTACCAGGCTGAGGACCCATTTGTCCGAAGTAAGTCGGGCCCACTCCTGGTAAAAGTGGGATAAGCGGTTCACAAAAGGACTTGCAGGATCTAAGGGAACTGGTCTGAGGCCCTCGAGCGCAACTTCAAAAATTTGGTCTGGGCCCTTGCTGGTTTCTGGGGCCCGAGTTTTGCTGTCCATTCCTGGGCGAAGAGCGAGGGCGTCCCCTGCCATTGCCTCTACCACCTCTCCTAGGGGGGTCCCTTCGAGGCGGGAACTGGTAAGGTCTTGGCTGTGAGGACGGGGGAGGCCTGAATGGCCTACGGAGGGGCTGAGGAGTGTGGAGACCCAGTGATCGTAGCATGGTCCTTGAGTCTTTCATGGAGTGTAATTTTTTATCAGTCTCCTCAGAAAACAGACCCTGCTTATCGAAGGGCAGGTCCTGTATAGTGGATTGCACCGGGGGTGGAATACCGGATACTTGCAGCCATGCCCCCCTTCACATAGCGATGGCCGTTGCCATGGTGCGTGAGGCAGAGTCAGCAGAGTCCAGAGCGGCCTGTAGGGCTGCCCTTGACACAACCCTACCCTCCTCGAGGATGGCCTTAAATTCCGATTGAGAGTCCATGGAAAGCTGGGGCTGGAATTTCGCCATTGCCGACCAGGAATAGTAGGCGTACCTCCCCAAGGCTGCTTGCTGGTTTCGATGCGCAGCTGGAGGGCTCCCGAGGAATAGACTTTTCGGCCAAACAAGTCCAATTTCTTGGCCTCATGGGACTTCGGGGTGGATCCCGTCTGCCCCTGACGCTCACGGTGGTTGACTGCGTCTGCCACCAGCGTCCCTGGCTGAGGGTGGGTGAATAGGTGCTCGTACCCCTGCTGGGGGGCAAAGTAATGTCTCTCCACCCCTCTAGCGGTAGGTGGGGCAGAAGATGGTGTCTGCCATATCACATTAGAGATCTTGTGAATAGTCTTTATGAACGGGAGGGCTATTTTGGTAGGGCCCCCCGTTGTCAAAATGTCCACTGTGGGGTCCGTCTCCTCCTCCACTTCCTCAGCTGGAAGGTGAAGATTCTGCGCCACCCTTCGGAGGAGTTCCTGATGCCCCCTGACATCCATTGGTGGTAAATTTGGGGATGAGGAGCCGGCAACTGCCTCGTCAGGTGATGAGGAAGAGGAAGGAGCGAACTGGGGGTCCTGAACCGGTTCTCCAAGTGGGTGGTCACCGGTAGGCCCTGACTGTGGTATCTGTGTAGGTTCCGACGGGGGGTTGTGCAGGCCCGAAGGACCGGGTACAGGAACCTCCTGGGGCACCTCCGGGGGCGGCACCGAGACGGTGGCGGAGACCGGTCCCCTCGGCACCGAAGGCAGGGAAGATGACACCGATGGTGGTCCCTGCTGGTGGATCGCAAAGGGCGTCCAGAAAGGCCATGGCCCTGGAGCTTGGTCCTGAGGAAGCCATTGTGGAAGGGTCCTATGATGTGAGGACCTGCGGTGCCAGGAATGGTGGTGGGAACGGGAGGTGTGATGACTACATCCCGATCTAGAAGAGCACGCGTCGGACTCGGAGGAGTAATCCGACCCAGACCATGGGGGAGCAGACCCCGTCGGTGCCATGGTGTGCCTTTCAAACATAGTCGGCTTCCCTGGGTGCTGCTCGACGCGCCTGGGTGCCGTAGAGTCAGAGATAGCCGGTACTGGTATGATCGGTACCGGGGGAGCCCGTGCCGCCCGTGCCGGTGCTGACTCCGGGTAGGCGGGAATCAGCGGCACCGGATTCTGGAATATGACCGGAATATGCCGGGGCTGGTTCCGCCGTTAGGGCAATTAAATCCCTGGCCGCCTCAAAGGTGTCCGGTGTTGAGGCTCTATCCGGCTGCTCCATGAATTGTGGAGGCGGTGAGGCGGTACCGAGGGGCGCATGCGGCTCGGGTTCCGCCGGCTGCGCAGGCACTTGACGGGACTCGTCCTTGCGACCCGAAGTCTGCCGTTTGGGGGAGGGTTCACCCTGGGTTTTGCGTACCGGGGAACGACCTCTCGACTTCTTCGAAGGCACCGGTGACTGGGAGCGGTGCCTTCGGGAGCTCCCCTTCTGGGAGGACCGGTGCCGGTACTTGCCCCGGTCAGCCTTCGGTGCCGACTGGTCCCGCACCGAGGCCGGTGCGCTGCGCACGGAGGTGGACGGCGCCTCAGGCTGAAGAGCCGATTCCATGAGAATGATCTTCAGGCGCGAGTCTCTCTCCTTCTTTGTTCTGGGCTTAAAGGCCTTGCAAATTGCGCAGCGTTCAGCTAAATGGCCCTCACCCAAACACTTGAGGCACTTGGAGTGAGGGTCACTCACGGGCATAGGCTTAGCACAGCCTTCACAGGTTTTGAAACCCGGCGCTCCAGGCATACCCCGGTGCCGGAATTTCGCTTTCTTTATCTAATTCTAAATCTATTTTATTAAGAATATAAAGGTAACTACTAACTACAATAACTGAACGAAACTACACTAACTAGAGAACAAGCTAGATACAAGGATACCGCAATAACGAGCCGAAGCGTCGTTGTTCCAGCGACCGTCACGAACGGAAAGAAGGAACTGAGCGGGGGGAGGGTCGGCAGGGGCATATATGCATGGCCATAAGGGCGCCACTCCAGGGGTCGCCCCTGCCGACCCTACGGGTACCGCTGGGGAAAAATCTTCCGGGACCGTGCATGCGCGGTGCGCACACACTGTTGGAATGGACATGAGCAAGCACTCGAAGAAGAACCCGGGTCTCCTTGGTGCTAATCGCACGTGACCAGTGGGGATGTCAGAGTTTACACACACACACACACACACACACCTCCAGTTGCTTGTGCATAATCAATAAAAGACAAAACAACTCACCAACATGGCCTGTGCAGCTGCAAAGAAAAAGAAGCAATCTCATCAGAAAACAGTACGGTCCATTTTGTATGAACGTGTTTCTGTATTAATGTCCCAGGGCCAAGTCCCGTCCTTAGACACATGCACAGCATTCTGGGATTCAGTGGGGCCGTGTGCGCACATCCACAGAACGTGGCCCCGCTGTGCTATAACTGCGCTTTGCACTACACGTAGAAACAGGTTCAAGAATCACCCCGCTGGGAGGGGACGGTGGTTAGGTGACAATGCTAATCCGGTGTGATTTGGGGCTCTAACAATGCTTTGCATGGATACAGCACCTAATCTCTAAGGATCTCAAAGAGTTTTGCAACTAAAAGGCCACACAACCTTATAAGGGGGGCATTATGACAAACAGCTACACTATCGCACAGGGAAATTGAGCGATTTGCCAAAGTTCACACTTCTGGGCATTGACAGAGCTGAGAATATGATCAGCTATAACCAGTAAACAACGTTCTCTCTTGGACCTGAGAATGTTCTTCTCTTTGTGGATAAATGATGGTGCAAAACTGAGATGATAATTTCTGAAGCAGGAACAGGTTATGAGTAGAGCCCAAACTCCCGATTCATTAACATCACTGCTCCCCAGGCAATGAAAAGGGAACTTTGTAAGCACTGATCAGATAACAAGCGGGAAAGATCCTCGGAAGGGGAGAACTGATCCAGGTTGCTTGGAGAATGTGAACAGCTGGTATTTCTAGCCACTGGGGAATCTGGCCTGGGAAAAAGGCCAGTTTAGGGCATGAGTTAGGGAGGGAGAGGATCCTCCCAAGCCAGGCAGGGGGCATGTCCACTGCAGCTGGTGCGATAACCCAGCACCCTGGCCTGGGACCAGCCAGTTCACCCCGTAAAGCAAGTCAAATTTAGGGCGAGTAGAGTTTAAAGGCAACCCTTTAAAGAAGATTGACTTAGACTCTCACAGAGATTCTCAGTTTGAAGAGGCTGTTCCAGTTACAGGTCGGCATGTTCCAGGGTAAAATAAAGACCAATGTGCCAAATACGAACTCTGCCAGTCTGACTCCTTTACAGACCCTTTGATGGGTTTCTCAGGTCCCACGCTTTTCTTACTTACGTGGTGCCCCATATTTCCTCTTCTTCCTCCACCATGAAACGTACGCTGCTCCAGCTATTGCAAATACAAGTATGAATACAATGACACATATCCCTGCCACCATGCCGGCAGAAAGCTTTCCTTCTTCACAAACTGCATCAGAAGTGGCTGTCCCGGCCTTTAGTTCTCTCATCCCTTTCTCTTCACACCTAAGATGAAGGAAGACACATTATCCGCGGCCTTCCCACTGCCTCGGTGCACCTGTTATCTACCAGTGGATTCCTTAACGTAGTGAATCAAATATGATAAAACCCCATCCAGATTCTGGGACTGATCCTTCAGTCTGTGGACAGGCCAAGCTCCCTACTCATTTCAAGGCTGTCGGATTGGGCCCTTTGAGCCGTAGATGCCTGCACATTGGAAGATTAATTTATAAGGGCCCAAATAGTTAACAGAACATAGGCTTAGACTGAAAAATACAAAGACAATAAACTCACTGTACTGACCTCAGAAGTTTTTACCTGCCCTCACCCCAGCGCAGGGTTCTGTGTTTTTAATGCCAGGGTCACTGACGTACCAAAGCAGCACAGGAAGTGGTGTTCCCACGCTGACTTGGGTTCTACTCTGACAATCATCCACTGCAGAGCAAACCCAACTGAGCCGAAGGGCCGGATTCACCACTGCTCTACAGCCCCTTTGCACTGGTTGTGGGACAGGGGGACTGTGCGGCTGGGATAGGACCAGGGGCCATGGTGGCTTGGGGGCTGGCCAAGGGAGGGGGCATAGCCATGGCAGTTCCGCACCCCATTAGTGACCCCTTGATAATCATGGCCACTGGAGGGCCTCTGAACTGAACTAGCCTGAGTCTGAACTGGCCCCCAGCTGCCCAGGAGGCAGAAAGGTCTTTAGCACTTGGATAACTGAAGAAGAAGCTTCTTTCAACACTTTATATCTGCAAACCCTGCCCATTCCTGTGTGGCCATGGGGCTCTCTGGCCATGAACTGGGGGTGTTCACTGCATGGTGGCTAGTCCCAGTGTGGCCCAGGGCCTGGTTCCACACAGTCTCTCCACCATGTCTCTGGGCTCTGTGCAGTGAGGATCTGGCAGAGGGGGCTGCAGTTGGAATCCACCGGCCATCCCATGTCACGGGTATAAACAGCCCCGAGGTTAATCCAGCCCTCACGGAGAGTGCGCAGGGTAGGAAAGAGAACACACAGCTCACAGCCCTACTGATTTAGGGTTACGTTTCCCAGCTGCTGAACTTCAGGGCATCTCTAACCAGCTCTGATATAGCCGCAAAATTCAGGTCCAAAGAAATAACAACGTATGAAAGGAGAGACCACAGTGTGTAACGTCAGTTCAAGGGAAAAGGCCAAGTGAAGTCAGAGTCACCTACTTGGTCCATGGCTGACAAGTGTGTGACATGCTGGTTGCTGAGAAGGTTCCATCAGGGCAAACCTCACACACGTTGTCACTGAATTCTGTGCCTGTAAAAGAGGACGAGATAACTGGATCAGCGGAGACTCCTGCTCTGGGGAGAAAAGGTCACATGTGTCTGGCCAGCCACAGACAGAAAAAAGTTGGCCACAGCTGTTACCTGGGCATCCAGGTCAGCACGTGCAGTAACACCACCCTGGAGCTGTGCAACAACATTACAAAAGACAGTCACACTCCCTCAATGAGCAGGGCCCATTTACAGCCAAACCACTCTTCCGGCTGCTTCCCCAGCTCACCAGCATCACCGCAGTCGCGCCTGGATTGAGTCCCGGCCAGTTTGCCCTCCTCCAGATTCGTTCTGTGACTGCAGGGTTTTGCTGTGGTATTACAGAAGTTATGTCGCCTTACCGTTTATTTTCACCTTATAGCCAGGGAGGCAGACGGTGAAGGGACGACACATTTCACAGTCCCTGTCTGCAATGTGCAGGCAGAAATCGCCCGGGGCGCAGCCGCACACGGTGTTCCTTGTATACGTGCATTTCTCTTTTACCATCAGTCGGGCTCCTAAAGGAAAGTTACATGCATCACAAATACATTTACACAAGAACTAAACAGAACAGATACAGAAATTAATGCACAACCCCAGTCCTTGCTGATCCACGGTACAGAGCACATGAGCTAGAGGGGTTTGTTACGATGACTCCATTTAACAAGTGTTGCCATGTAAACAGAACCATCTGGAGCCTGATTCTCTGCTGTCCTGCACCTTGTGTTGTATTTATATCTGTGCAAAGGGTGCATGAAAAATGCTACCAAATCAGCATCCTCTACTCAGTTCCAGCTGAGATCGTGCTTTGCACCCACTCTGCATCCATCTGCTCGGGTGTGAATAATGACAAAGGCAGTGAAGAATCAGGCTCCCAGTAGCCACATATAAAGGACCACAACGTCCAGTCCAGTTGGCCATTGGAGGAGCAGGACACTGTAGTGAGATTTTGGAGTGGTCAGAACAGCTGCTATACAAACCCTCCTCCTGCCTGCCCAACTGATCCCCATGTGCTGGGGTGGCCCTTTGAGGCCAAAGGCAGCTGATGTAAACTAGAGCAGCCTGCAGGCTCTTCTAATTCATGTTGGGGACCAGACCCTGACAGCCCCATGAACAGAGCAGTTCAATGGTTTCTTACTGTCACTCATGTCACTCCCGCGTCCTGACGTATGTGTGTTCCTCAGCCACTGCTCAGGATCCGGGATCGGAAAGGGAAGGTTATAACCTTCCCCGTGTACGATCCAGATCCTGAGGGTGCAGTGCTGCTGCTCTGGGACTAAGGATACCATCTGAAATGTTTGATTATAATTACTGGTTATTGTGTTTCTTCTACTTCTGCTAACTCTAGAGCAGCGGTCGCCAACCAGTGGTCCGCGGACCACTGGTGGTCCGCGAGAAAATTTGGGTGGTCCGCGGAGCCGCAGCCGGAGGAGAGGGGCGGGGTCAGTAAGAGAGGCGAGCCGGGGAGGGGGAGAAGAGCGGAGACGGAGCCGTGGGCCGGGAGAGAAGAGGCGAGGGGGTGGGGGGGAAGAGCGGGGCCAGAGACGGAGCCGGGGCCGGGAGAGAAGAGGCGAGCGGGGTGGGGAGAAGAGCGGGGGCTGGAGACGGAGCCGGGGCCGGGAGAGAAGAGGCGAGCGGGGTGGGGAGAAGAGCGGGGGCCGGAGACGGAGCCGGGGCCGGGAGAGAAGAGGCGAGCGGGGTGGGGAGAAGAGCGGGGGCCGGAGACGGAGCCGGGGCCGGGAGAGAAGAGGCGAGCGGGGTGGGGAGAAGAGCGGGGCCAGAGACGGAGCCGGGGCCGGGAGAGAAGAGGCGAGCGGGGTGGGGAGAAGAGCGGGGGCCGGAGACGGAGCCGGGGCCGGGAGAGAAGAGGCGAGCGGGGTGGGGAGAAGAGCGGGGGCCGGAGACGGAGACGGGGCCGGGAGAGAAGAGGCGAGCAGGGTGGGGAGAAGAGCGGGGGCCGGAGACGGAGCCGGGGCCGGGAGAGAAGAGGCGAGGGGTGGGGGGGAAGAGCGGGGCCGGAGACGGAGCCGGGGCCGGGAGAGAAGAGGCGAGGGGTGGGGGGGAAGAGCGGGGCCGGAGACGGAGCCGGGGCCGGGAGAGAAGAGGCGAGGGGGTGGGGAGAAGAGCGGGGCTGGAGACGGAGCCGGGTCCGGGAGAGAAGAAGCGAGGGGGTGGGGGGGAAGAAGAGCGAGAGCGGAGCTGGGAGGGGAGAGGAGGCAAGCCGGAGGGGGGGGGGGGGGGAGGTAAGTGGCGGGAGCCCCGCATGCCTGCCGGGGAACAGGGTGCTTTCCCACTTTGCAGGGAATAGCTACCATCATCTCTATTTTTAAATTAGCAAATTGATTTTAAATAGTTTTCAGGGTATTTAAAAACTTTTTTCTGTAATAAATGAAAGAGTAGTGATATTTAGATGAGTTGTGTGCCAGGAAGAGAAAACCACCAAACAAGGACCTAAAGCGATTTTGAAAAGGGAATGGGGGGGCGGGGGGGGGGGGGGGCAGAGGCGCAAGGTAAAATTTTTGCCAAGTTTGCTATTTTATAGCAGCTTCCCTCTCCTGCAAATCTGGGTCTGTGTCCATTGCTCCTTTTTGCTCCTTCTTCTCTGGTCTGGTGCTAACCCCTGAGGGTTATGTCTGCTCTTAGCCCACTTGACAAGTTTGATTGTCCTTGATCTGTCTCTCCTTCCTCATTCACACCTCATTCATTCAACAGGGCACTTGATTATAAAGTGGGGGGGGGGGGGGAGATCTTATTCTACTTCTAGCAGAGACATTTTTCTTTTACCTTAATTATACTACCTTGGGGGCTATAACAGATTACCAAAGTTCAATACAGAGTTTCTAAAACAAGGTTATATGAAAAGGCATAACACAAAAGTCATTTAAAAGTTAAACAACCCCCCCCCCCCCCGCTCTTGCCACCCCCCTCCTCCTCCCCTCCCCCGGGCCTTTTTAAAAAAATTCATGTTAGTGGTCCGCGGGATTCAAAATTGTGAGTTTAGTGGTCCCTGAGGTCCGAAAGGTTGGCGACCACTGATCTAGAGATCCACTTTCCCCCTGAGAAGAATCTCCCAGGAGGATCCCACAGACCTTAATCAGTGGAAGACGTGCCACTGAAGCCCATGCACTGTGCCAGAAATCTCCACTTCAGTGATTTGCCCAACATTGCAAGGAACTCAGTAAGAGAACTGTGAGCAAAACCCAGGTCCCTTGACTTCCAGTCCTGTGCCCTAACGACTAGGCTGCTTTTGTACGTGTGAGCCGGGGGAGACAACACAGAAAAAACTAATTAAAATCCACCCCCCCAAACACACACACAGAGCAGCTTCCTTACCTGCATCGCAGACTTTACATCTCAGGCATTCTGTTAGGCCGTTGGGATGCTCTGTATATGTGTCATCTACACAGGGCATGCAAGTAGTACTGCTACTTTGTGTACAATGTTTGAACACCCTGCTCCCTAAAACAAACAAAACAATTAGCTCCTGTCTAAGACAGACTAATATATTTACAGCATTAATACAGAGCTTGCAAAAGCAGATAATTATGTATGACAAATGCCCACACTATGCGTGTGGATTTGATATGTTGCACACACGACCACTAGAAATAAAAGGTAAACGTCGCTGAACCAGATTGCCAGACCTGAACTCCTATTTCTGCACAACACAGGTACAGCATCGACAGAATCAACATCATAACTCACAGCCTCCCTTATCAGCAGTATCCCTAGTACCGTCGTGCTTAGACTCTGTGTAATGGACACAGGACCATCCACAGATGCATGTGACCCCACTGTGCCCAGTCAGGCTTTTGTCCTTTTAAAAGATGCAGTTCTGCGTATTGTAGTTCCTCCTGGGGCTGGGTTTCTCAAACTGGGGGTCGCGACCCCCCGGGGGGTTGCGAGCTCCTGCCGCCGCAACTCGCGCCAGCGGGACCGGCGCGCAGCCAGCAGCCCGCCCACAGCCAGCAGCCCGCCCACAGCGGGAATGGGGGGCCCAGGCGCAGCCGGCAGCCCGCCCGCAGCGGCAGGAATTGGGACCAGGGCGAAACAGGCAGCCCACCCGCGGCGGGAATTGGGGGTCCGGGCGCAGCCGGCAGCCCGCCAGCAGCGGCGGGGACTGGGGCCGGGGCGCACCCGGCAGCCCGCCCGCGGCGGGGACTGAGGGGCCCGGGCGCAGCCAGAAGCCCGCCCACAGTGGCGGAAACTGGGGCCGGGGTGCACCCGGCAGCCGCGTCCGCAGCGGCGGGGATTGGGGGTTGGGACGCACCCGGCAGCCCGCCCAAGGAGGGTGGGGGCGGCTGGGGTGCAGGGGGGTCTGTGTGTTTTTTTTTTTTTTTAAATCGGCGGCTTTTCGGCGGAGGGGTCGCGCCGCCGGAGCATAAAAAGGGGTCGCGGTCTCAACAAGTTTGAGAACAGCTGTCCTAGGGGGATGGAGAATCCCCAGGTGAAGCAAGAGACTGGAGGGATCATCTGACCAGAAAGGGCCAGGGGACGCAGGAAGTCAGGTGACTGCCTGTGGCCAGTCCTCTAGTACTATAGGAAGTGGATTGAGAGGTGAGGGGCTGGGGCAGTGCTGGGGTCCACAGCAGCCTGCTGGACGGCTGCCCGGAGCAGGGCCGGGGAGGGACTGGCAGAGGAAAGATCAGTAGGATCCCCTGATACAAGGGGACTGTGAGGGTCTGGGGAAGGGCCAGGAAAGGCTGATGGATCCCGGATGCAGGGCAAAGGGTCCTACTGGGGACAGTGTATTGACTGCAATACAGTCAATCAGGGCAGAGATCTGGGCCATGGGCAGTCTGGCCTAGAGATTGAAACAAAAGAGCTGCCAACAGTTAGACCTGGATCCAACACGGCAGAGTGCAGGAACAAGCCAACAGTCAGTACTGGAGAGAGAGAAGCCGAATGCAGGAGCCAGAGGGAAAGTAGGGTTGTAGTCAGTGGACACAGCCAAGAGTCAGAAGCCAAAGCATCAACCAGAGTCACAGTCAAGAGGTGTAGCCAAGGGTCGGGGGTGGGGGTCCGAAGCCAGGACAGGTCTGGGGTAAGGGCTGGGAGCCGGCTGGAGCAGGGCTAGGACAGAGCAGGAACAAGGACGAGACACAGGGGCAGGGAAGCCCAGCTGCAGGCAGGGTACACATTGAGCAGCCGCTGTTCTGCTGTGGGCGCCAAGCTGCTAAGCAGGAGTCAGAACAGCTGATCCAGCCCCCGCTCCGGTGCTGCGGCCGCCCTGTCAGCTCCAAAGCGATGCAACTCGGCTCACTGATTCCCCAGCAGCAAAGTTAGTCAGGGGAACAGGCCAGCAGCTGGTCCTACCTGGCCTGGCCTCTGACAGCTTCAAAGGGGGAGGAAGAGAGGAAGAGAGGTGTTATGGAGAAAGTGACAACCCAAAGTATCACAGTACGTCTCCTTCTGGATCTCCCGTGTCCCAGGCCACAAGAACCATCCTCTCTGTGTCCTCCACTGACAGGGGAGTAACAAGCAATGTAGATGTTTACATGGACAGATCTGTGTCCTCACCACCAGTCAGATTCACAATAATAGAGGTGAGCGAGCTCCCCGGAGGAGGCCAGACAATTGGACTCTCTAGGGAAGGCTCATGATTTTTAAAGAAGCAATCATATACCTACCAGCACTACACATGGGGCAGCATTCGCCATTTATTTCGTATTCGCCTGGGAGACACGGTAGGGCTTCCGAATGCGGCAGTTGTGTTATCAAGAAAACGACAAAAATCTTTAGGAAAGAAGAGAAAGAAGTTTCTGATTTGTATCATGCAGGCTCAAAAGCAGATGGGGAGGGGCTGGTAGCACCCTGGCACTGATTAGCCTCCCCGAGCCTGCGGTTCACCTGCCGCCCATGGTTTTGCCCCTTGTTGGTCAGTATTTTCCAAAAATGGAACACACAGACAACACATGGATTGAAACAGGCACCATTACCAGCAAAACTGCAACATACCTCCTGGTGTACACACAGTAATGGGACGTGTCACTGTGTCATCCCTATTTAGTAAGGAGGGGTGGGGGATCTGGGTTTAATGTCATCCAAACAAAGGGCACTTACCACTTCTTGACAAACTTGGACAGAGCGATGGACAAGTCGCAGCAAGGAAGTCGGTAGCCCTCCTGTCTGAGCATGAGACAGAAGAAGACACCCTCAGGGAACTGAACGGATTGTGTCTCAAAACCCCCACCATAAGAAGAGAGTTTTAAAGAGTGTGTCAAAAGAGCATCTTGGCAAACAAGATATCCCGACCAGATATCGGATCACTATTGCAACATGGATGAAAAAATGCGGGTGATGAACTACTTGCTGTATTCTTCAAGGGCCAAATGGCATCTGATCTTCAACATGACTTTAGCTGTGCCTGTCCCAGTAGGGGTTGTTGCACAGTCAATTGTACCTGTACTGAGAACAATCTTCCCTGGACAGAGCTGTGTACAAGCCAAGGCCAGGGAGACTTTGCACAAGTACATTCAATGGAGATCATAATGATGAACAGATGATAATGACGTTGACTAGAAATGTTAGCAGCGCTATCACATTTCCATGATACTTATACACGTTTATTATCATATTTTGTTTTGCCCTTTAGGGTACTGCTGTGAGGCTTTGAAATCACAAAGAAATCCAATTTTATCTCTTGAAATAACACAGAGTCATTCAACTAAAGAAACAAATGCAAGTTTCAATTTGGTCATTTTTAGGTGTTCATGGTGTCACTGTTGTAGTACAAATATGAAAATGGTATTTATTGATTACTGGGTATTGTGTAACATGTAGTGTATGCTTGTGGTAACTGTGGGTTTAATGGTTATAGAATATGTAATGCAAAATGGAGTTTTGTTTAAAATGGAGTCTGTCAGCTGGGTGGGCATGTAGCCATAATCAGAGGCTGAGCTTGCAGTAAGCCTAGCAGCTCATGCCTTACTTTGCAACAATGTCTGTCATGCTTGTGTTACAGAAAGAGCGGGAACTAACGGCTGGTAACCATGGTAGTGTTTGAATCTGTGTACAAGCATGTATGTGGCATAGGATTATTGGCTGCATGTAGCTGTGACTCTCTGTAATGTAATTGGTTGCTTACATATTTGTACTCTGTATATATGTTTTGCCCACCCTCTGTCAGTGGGCTTTCAGGCTTTGGATTTCTATTCCCCTGATCCCCTATTTGCTAGCAAATAAAACCTTTTTATTCAGGATACCTTGTGTCTTTTGCCTGTTCTTGGAAGGAAATTGGGAGAGGCCTCCAAGGCAAGAACAGATTTGTGCAACACTGTTTATCCCCATTTCTGTGGTTACGGCACTGATTGACAGCTCCACATCATACCTCATCCTAAATTAGCCATACGAAGCTTTCCAATGATGTGTGATGTGTATTTGTATTGAGAGACTAGTGAGGTGACCAAATCAGTGGTGTCTGCCACTCGCCTATCAGCCCCCTACTTCTCTATTTCCTCACTACCACACTCCACATTCTGGGCTAAACTCGGCATCTCGTTTAAACCTGGAATAATTCTACTTAGATGATAAAATCTAAGAAACGGGCAGCAATTCCTCTTACAGCAGTCTGTGACCAAGGGACCAAAAAGCAGTTTGAGAAATATACATGTTTTTGTTTCATCAAACGAGTCAGCACACTGGCTGCAGCTGAGGTGATCTGAAGAACTGGAATAAACCTACATCTTGATTTTTAGATTTGTATTAATTATTCTGTCTGGTATAATTCTTGTACACGTCGGTATCTCATCCTACCATGGACAGCTTATGTACTCTTAAAAAAAAGACTAGCCTGCCTAGAATCCAGCTTTTCCAGCCTTAGGACATGATCCTCCATCCCGGAGCCAGGTGAGGGCTCCACGTGATAGCTCCAGACGATCAACTGATGAGAACAAACCAGAATCTCCCAGCCGGATTATTTTTCCTACTAAATTAAGGAGGAAACGTTCTAGTTGCAAGATCCACTTTTGTTGTTTTTCTCTGTCTCCACCAGA
Source organism: Sternotherus odoratus (assembly GCA_032164245.1). Classification (NCBI taxonomy): domain Eukaryota; kingdom Metazoa; phylum Chordata; order Testudines; family Kinosternidae; genus Sternotherus; species Sternotherus odoratus. The sequence continues at coordinate 3,698,200 of JAVMKO010000018.1, forward strand.
CGGAGCCCAACAGCTTCTCAAACCCCGAGAGATTTTCTCCAACAAGGAACCAACAACCCCGGACCCCGGGGGCCAAGGGCGCGGACTCTGCGTTTGTAAACAAGAGAAATGGCAACAATTCCGCTCCCCGGGATCTTATTAGTCACCGTCGAGTCCCCCGATCCCCCCCGGCCGCACCCCATATGCGCCCCAAATCCCTCCCTTACCGCCCCTCCCCATATGTGCCCCCAATCCCCCCCCCCCCCCGGGTCTGGGCCGGGCAGATCCGATCCGCTTCGCTCTGTTCTATCTCAGGAGCTCTTGTGACCCACTTACCCGGAGCATGGTCCTGAGACCAGACCGCGGAGTGTCCGCTCCCGCCCCGCGCAGGGCCCTGAGTCTCCGGCCGCTACGGCTCCGCGCGGCCTCCAGCTCCCGAGCCTGGGCGCCCCGCCCCGCCTGCGGGTGTCGGTCCCATGGGCCCCCCGCTCCCTCCTCCGCGGCGCTCCCCGGACCCGCTCGCGGGACACAAATCCAAACTCCGGGAGCAGCACCCGACGGGACAGCAGCAGCAGCAGCCATGACACCCGTTCACAGTGAACTGGAAAGTGAAAGCGAAAGTGAATTATGTAAACTGGGGCTTTCCTGGGGGGGGGGGGGGAGATTTACGGTAAACCCACCCCGGGAGCCAGTTGGGGTAAGGGGGGGGGGTGCAGAGCGCCTCCCCCCCCCCCTGTTTCACACCAGAGATGTGCGGCCTCCCAGGTGGGCTCTTAACTCCAGCCCAGCCTTGGTGTGAAGTGTCCGTGGTGCAGAGGAGAGGTGCGCCCGGGGCAGGGAGTCCCTGTGTTGTTCACAAGCAGAGGCAGGGGGTTCAGGTAAGAGGCTGGTGATTAACTGATGGGTCTGGAGGTCTGGCCTGTAGAAGAGGAATCCGTCCCTGGAGGAGGGAGAGGGAGGCGAGGCTGTCAGAACAGGGGATTCAGCGAAGCACTGAGCCAAGGTTACATTCAGAAAAGGGGGATTTGGGGCCATAGGTGAAAAGAAGGGGTCAAACCCAGGGACGGGCTAGCAGCCTATAGAGAAGTTCCCACGTCCACCCTGATTGAATTGGCCTCCATAGCACTGACCCCCCCCACACACTTGGTAAGGTAACTCCCATCTTTTCATGTGCTGAATATTGATACCTGCCTACTGTATTTTTCATTCCATGCATCTGATGAAGTGGGTTATAGCCCATTCATCTACCTCTCCCACAAGCACCTTGGCTCTCTCTTCCACGGCTCCTGTGTGCCTGGTTCATCACTCCAGACTAATCAAAAAGGCCACAGCAGCACTTCCCTTCAAATCCCTCCACGAGACCCACTTCTACCATTCCGCAGAAGAATAATCATGATCCTTTTCTCTCTTGTAATGCCCCTCATCCAAGCACTGCAGGGCTTAAGTGTATTAATGAATGAAGCTTCACAGCCCGTTATCCCCACTGACAGGAAAGTTGCTCTGGTGGAAATATATGACTTCACTATCTTCTTTCATACACATCACAAATTGATACCTAGGTTGTCCAGCCATCTGACTGCTGCTGTCTCCAGGGTGGTGCAGTCCACTCTCCAATCATTCCTATAAAAACAGCTTAGCTTTATTTCCAACCAGACTTCTGGGTTTTATTTTACCCAGAGAATCTTAAAAGCAAATTTGAACAAGAGACCATAAATGTACATAAATGTAGGATTTATGAGCTAATATTTACAGCAATACAACATTTCTGTTGTCCTGTTATAAAACTAAAGTTACATATAAAAACCACTTTGACACTACAGTCACCTGGTCCAATATAGTCAAAAGAGCAACTGGTCCAGTAGCGATTCCTGGATACCAGGTAAGTCTTTGTAGCTGGAAAGCCCAGCATGATATGTGAGTGGGAACTTTCAAACACTGTAATGAAGAACTGGAAGTTGAAGTGGTGTTACGGAATGAAACCAAGGCTATGTCCACATTTGCAGAGTTTTTGCACTGTCAGTTTCAACGGTGAGAGTGAACCGGTGAAAGAAAAGCGCTGGTTTCTGACTCCGTCACTTCCCCAGGCCTCAGAGAGTGTTTACATTCGCAGCACTTCCATTCCCATGAGAGCAGCGCACTGAGGGCGGCTATCCCACTGGGCAGCTCTCTCCATTTTGAAAATAGGTCTTGCAGGAAGGGGTGGGTAAGCCCAGGGTCCAAGTGGGGGATCCTTTGCTCTGTGGAGCACCCATGGTCACTTGGCAAGATGAGCACTTGCAAACACAATAGGAAAGGGAGTTTCAAAGTTCCCAGGGCTTTACTGGGGAGGGATGGACATCTGTTTACCTGGCCTCAGAGCAGCAGACCTGCTGGCCAGAGTGATCCCCCTGTGGGAGATCCTCTGGAGGCTAAAAGCTATTTACACAGGAAGAACATGTCTCCACTTGCACATCACCGAAAAGGATCAGCGGTAAGAACTGTACGTCTCTCCTGTAGACGCTCCCACGGTTTTGTGCAGAACGTGAGTTTTTGCACTTCAAATGGAAAGTGTAGACATGCTCCAAGAGCCCAGAGTCTGCAGACATTACACCTAACAGTGTGTCCAGGAGGAAGGCTTCAGCATAACAGGCCTTAGCCAGAAACTAAAGCTATATTGATGATGATAATCGCTGAAATTCAGTGAAGAGTGATTTTCAGAAGCCTCCATTTCAATCACACGGGCAGGGCCAATGATGGATTTCTTTCTTCCACCACCGCTCTTGCCTCTGTTTGTTCCTGAGTAGGAATGTTATCTGTCCCATTCTCTCTAGGCTGCATCAGAGTTGTCTCATCCTGTCCTTTTGACTCACCCTTTAAAATATGACAAAGTAAAACAAAGACATTAGGAATATTCAGTTACTAACAATCAAATGGCTGGTACATTTCCCCATCACCTGCTAGAGTTCTCTTTCGAGTTTGTTTTCTTATTCATTATGATGAAGTATTATTATATTTATTAATGTTGTTCCCCACTTAGAACAAAAATGTAAGTTATACTGTCTGGCTTCAGTTTTTCCTATAAAAAGTGTCCAGTTTGCTGGACAGATCTTAGACTTTGTAACTAGCTAATTTCACATAATCTTACACTGTGTAATGCCATAAAGATATAGATAAATACAGCATAAAACAGCAACTGTTCTAGAGCTGCCCATTTTCAAACATAAGAACATAAGAACGGCCATACTGGGTCAGACCAAAGGTCCATCTAGCCCAGCATCCTGTCTACCGACAGTGGCCAATGCCAGGTGCCCCGGTGTGAGTGAACCTAACAGGTATGATCGAGCGATCTCTCTCCTGCCATCCATCACCCCCCTCTGACAGACAGAGGCTAGGGACACCGTTCATTACCCATCCCGGCTAATAGCCATTTATGGACTTAGCCTCCATGAATTTATCCAGCTCTCTTTTAAACCCTGTTATAGTCCTAGCCTTCACAGCCTCCTCAGGTAAGGAGTTCCACAGGTTGACTGTGCGCTGTGTGAAGAAGAACTTCCTTTTATTTGTTTTAAACCTGCTGCACGCCAATTTCATTGAGTGGCCCCTAGTTCTTCTATTTTGGGAACAAGTAAATAACTTTTCCTTATTTACTTCCTCCACACCACTCATAATTTTATATACCTCTATCATATCCCCCCTTAGTCTCCTCTTTTCCAGGCTAAAAAGTCCTAGCCTCTTTAAGCTCTCTTCATATGGGACCCGTTCCAAACCCCTAATCATTTTAGTTGCCCTTCTCTGAACCTTTTCTAGTGCCAGTATATCCTTTTTGAGATGAGGAGACCACATTTGTACGCAGTATTCAAGATGTGGGCGCACCATGGATTTGTATAAGGGCAATAAGATATTCTCCGACTTATTCTCTATCCCTTTTTTAATGATTCCTAACATCCTGTTTGCTTTTTTGACTGCCGCTGCACACTGCGTGGATGCCTTCAGAGAACTATCCACAATGACTCCCAGGTCTTTTTCCTGATTGGTTGTAGCTAAATTAGCCTCCATCATATTGTATGTATAGTTGGGGTTATTTTTTCCAATGTGCATTACTTTACATTTATCCACATTAAATTTCATTTGCCATTTTGTTGCCCAATCACTTAGTTTAGTGAGATCTTTTTGAAGTTCTTCACAGTCTGCTTTGGTCCTTACTACTTTGAGCAGTTTAGTATCATCTGCAAACTTTGCCACATCACTGTTTACCCCTTCCTCCAAATCATTTATAAATAAGTTGAATAGGATCGGTCCCAGGACTGACCCTTGGGGAACACCACTAGTTACCCCTCTCCATTCTGAAAAAGTTCCATTTATTCCTACCCTTTGTTCCCTGTATGTTCCCTGTATGTTCCCTGTATGTTCCCTTTGTTCCCTGTATGTTCAACCAAGTATGATGAAAGGGAGAGAAGGTAAGTATGGTAATATCTTTTCTTGAACCAACTTTTGTTGATGGAAGAGACAAACTTTCAAGCGTCCCAGACTCTCCTTCAGGTCTGGGAAAGATAACCGGGGTGTAACAGCTAAAGACAGGACAGATTGTTAAGCATAAGAGGTTAACACATGTTGCAAGAAACCATTTAAACAAAGTGGAAACTTAACAGCTCTGCAAGTCATAGGAGGAAGCAGGGTTAGTAGGTTACAAATGGTTGTAATGACTGGTATAACCGGTATATAACCGGTCTAACCCGTGTCTCTGCGGAGTCCAAGTCTAGCAGAGTGATTAATTTAAGGGCAAGTCAACACTTAAAAGCTGCAACAGCAAGGAGAGAGCTTCTCCTGTTAGCATAGTTACTCTACCTCTGTGAGACACGGTAACTTTGCTGGCAGGAGAATCCCTCCCATCAACGTAGCAGTGTCTACACCAGGGGTTAGGTCGGTGTAATTGCATCACTTGGGGATGGGAGGGGAGTTTTCACATCCGAGCAACGTTGTTATACCAATGTAAGTTTGTAGTGCAGACCTTGCCTACACTCCCACGCTTGTCTTGTGCAGGTTTCCTTCGAGAACGAGGAATGAGAAGTCAGATAGGGAGTGATTGCTTTGTGAGAAGTGTTCACCCATGGGTGCCTTAGAATTTCTCCAGTGTGCGTTCATTGGAGAGTGTCGTGATTGTCTGGTATCACCCACATAGTGTGGGGGCAGCAGGTGCACTGGATGAGTTACACCAAAATCTGTCCTGCCCTGTGGGGCTCCGGTTACCTTTCCCAGAGCTGAAGAAGAGCTTTGTGAAGCTCAAAAACTTGTGTCTACCACCAACAGAAGTTAGTCCAGTAAAAGATATGACCTCACCCACCTTGTCTGTCTCATGGATGTTTAAGGACTTTGGGAAATAGGCTTCAGGTTTCATGTCTGGGAGATTAAAGGGCCAAAAGACAAAGGAAAAAAGTCCATTTTAACAACAGGTGTTAAAGATTTTTTTGCTTTAAATTGTTACACAGGCTCATTACATTGTCTGGATTATAGATGTCCATTTAGTGGGGACCTTGACCCTGAGGCAGTTTAACACTGAATTTTGCAATTCTACTGTACCTTCCATTTAGGGATCTCAAAGCACTTTACAAACATCCTGGAGTAAATCATGCTCTATGCACAGCCCAACTACCGTATTTTTCGCCCTATAAGACGCACTTTTTCTTCCCCAAAACGGGGGGGAAAAAGTTGGTGCGTCTTATAGGGCGAATGTGCGCCCCGGTTCCCCCCTCCCCGCCGCGGGCGGGCTGCCGAGGTTCCCCCCTCCCCGCCGGACCAAAAAAAAAAAAAAAAGGCTCTCCCGTCCCCGCCGCGCGGGCGGGATGCCGGGAGCGTCCCGGTTTCCCCCTCCCCGCCGCGGGCGGGCTGCCGGGAGCGCTCCCGGTTCCCCCCTCCCCGCCGCGGGCGGGCTGCCGGGAGCCCGCCCGCGGCGGGGAGGGGGGAACCTCGGCGGCCCGCCCGCGCGGCGGGGACGGGAGAGTGAGGCGCTTTTTTTTTTTTCCTTTTTTTTTTTTCCCCTCCTTTTTTCCCCGGCTTTTTCATTAAAAACCGAGGGGGCGTCTTATAGGACGGAGCGTCCTATAAGACGAAAAATACGGTAATTGGCTCTGTTGCTGGCAGGGCCTTGCACAGCCACAGAGTATGCGTGTGTATGTGCGGGGGCAGGGGTTCCTTCCTACTGAGTCAAATATTGTGCTATCCCCTAAGGTAGATATTTTCCCCATTTTACAGATGCAACAAGTAAGGCATATTGACTCAGATCCTCCAAGATATTTAGGCTCTTGACTTCCATTGAAACCAGGAGCCTGAATACCTTTAAAATCAATGGACATGAAGAGCCTAATTACTTTTGAGGATCTGGACCATAATATTTAAGTGACTTGCTCCAAAGTCACATAGTCACACACACACACACACACACACAACTTGCAGCAAGCAGACATAGCCATGGCAGAGACACCCAAGCGAGCCCCTGCTCCAGTTGTTTGTGCACAGTAAATAAAAGACCAGACAACTCACCCCTGTCTCCTGTGCAGCTGCAAAGAAAAAGAAACAACCTCCTCAGAAAAACAGTCGGCTGCGCTTTGTATTGAGACGTTTTTGTATTAATGTCCCAGGGCCAAGTCCCGTCCTTAGATGCATGCACAGCTCTCTGCGAATCAGTGGGGCCATGTGTGTGCACATCCACAGAACGTGACCCCACTGTGCTGTAACTGCGCCTTGCACTACACGTAGAAACATGTTCAAGAATCACCCCGCTGGGAGAGAACGGTGGTCAGATGACAATGCTAATCCGGTGTGATTTTGGGCTCTAACAATGCTTTGCATGGATATAGAACCTAACCCCTAAGGATCTCAAAGAGTTTTGCAAACAGCAAGCCATACAACCCTATGAGGTGGGCATTAAGCCAAACAGCTACACTATCGCACAGGGAAATTGAGTGATTTGCCAAAGTTCACACCTCTGGTCATTGGCAGAGCTGAGAATATGATCCAGGAGTCCTGAGTCACAATCCCCAGCTATAACCAGTAAACAACGTTCTCTCTTGGACCTGAGAATGTTCTTCTCTTGGTGGATAAATGATGGTGCAAAACTGAGATGATTATTTCTGAAGCAGGAACAGATTATGAGTAGAGCCCAAACTCCCGATTCATTAACATCACTGCTCCCCAGGCAATGAAAAGGGAACTTTGTAAGCACTGATCAGATAACAAGCGGGAGAGATCCTCGGAAGGGGAGAACTGATCCAGGTTGCTTGGAGAATGTGAACAGCTGGTATTTCTAGCCACTGGGGAATCTGGCCTGGGAAAAAGGCCAGTTTAGGGCATGAGTTAGGGAGGGAGAGGATCTTCCCAAGCCAGGAAGGGGGCACAACAGCTGGTGCGATAACCCAGCACCCTGGCCTGGGACCAGCCAGGTCACCCCGTAAAGCAGGTCAAATTTAGGGCCAATGGAGTTTAAAGACAACCCTTTAAAGAAGATCGACTTAGACTCTCACGGGGATTCGCAGTTTGAAGAGGCTGTTCCAGTTACACGTTGGCATGTCCCAGGGTAAAACAAAGACCAACGTGCCAAATACGAACTCTGCCAGTCTGACCCCTTTACAGACCCTTTGATGGGTTTCTCAGGTCCCACACTTTTCTTACTTACGTGGTGCCCAATCTTTCCTCTTCTTCCTCCTCCGTGAAAAGTACACTGCTCCAGCTATTACAATTACAGGTATGAATACGACACATATCCCTGCCACCATGCCGGCAGAAAGCTTTCCTTCTTCACAAACTGCATCAGAAGTGGCTGTCCCGGCCTTTAGTTCTCTCATCCCTTTCTCTTCACACCTAAGATGAGGGAAGACACATTATCCGCGGCCTTCCCACTGCCTCGGTGCACCTGTTATCTACCAGTGGATTCCTTAACGTAGTGGATCAAATATGATAAAACCCCATCCAGATTCTGGGACTGATCCTTCAGTCTGTGGACAGGCCAAGCTCCCTACTCATTTCAAGGCTGTCGGATTGGGCCCTTTGAGCTGTAGACGCCTGCACATTGGAAGATTAATTTATAAGGGCCCAAATAGTTAACAGAACATAGGCTTAGACTGAAAAATACAAAGACAATAAACTCACTGTACTGACCTCAGAAGTTTTTACCTGCCCTCACCCCAGCGCAGGGTTCTGTGTTTTTAATGCCAGGGTCACTGATGTACCCAAGCAGCACAGGAAGTGGTGTTCCCACTCTGACTTGGGTTCTCCTCACACAATCATCCACTGCAGAGCAAACCCAACTGAGCCGAAGGGCCGGATTCACCACTGCTCTACAGCCCCTTTGCACTGGTTGTGGGACAGAGGGACTGTGCAGCTGGGATAGGACCTCACTTGGCACAGGTGGGCCATGGTGATGCGGGGGTCTGGCCAAGGGAGGGGGAATGGCCAGGGCAGTTCTGCACCCCATTAGTGGCCCTGTAGCGAGGTGACCACCCGCTCCCTTCCTGTAGGGGTTGAAACAGCCCAGGAAGGGGGTTGTGGTGGGGAGCCAGCAAACTCCCAGCCTGATTGGGGAGGTAGGCTCAGCTGGGTGGCCACGCCCCAAACACTCGCAGGCCATATAAAAAGGCTGCAAGGCTGAGAGACAGAAGAGAGAGTCTCCTTCTCTAGGGGGAAGGCAGACAGGCCTAGCTGTTGGGAGCCTGAGCAAGGTACCTAGATTGGTGCAGGGCTGGGGCAAGGCTGTAGGAGCTGGGGAGGCTCTAGCCTGGGAGCCCCAGGCTGCAGGGCCTGGCAGAAGGCCCGACCCAGGGGTACTGGGGCTGCAGGGGGCAGCCCATGGCTAGAAGTAGAAGCAGCAGGCCAACCCCCCTTGCCTGTGATGAACGGCCCTGATGCTGCAGTCTGCCCCAGTGAACAGGGGCAAGTGGTGACTGGCAGTTGCCTATTCTGAGACAAGGTGGGGATAGGGGATGGAGGGTTCCCCAGGGAGGGGAGACTCTTAGACCTGAGGGAGTACTGCAGGGCTGCAGCACCCTCAGTTAGAGGGCACTGGGGTCCGGGAGGGACACAGGGCCAAAGCAGGAGCGGGACATCGGCCTGCAGAGGGCTGGGACGCTAATTCCCTGAAGAACCAGCAGGAGGCGCCGCAGGGGTGAGCGCCGCCCTGTTACAGGCCCCTTAAGGATTATGGCCACTGGTGGGCCTGTGAACTGAACTAGCCTGAGTCAGGGGCTGAACTGGCCCCCAGCTGCCCAGGAGGCAGAAAGATCTTTAGGACTTGGTGGATAATCGAAGAAGAGACGATTTTCAACTCTTAATTCTGAAATGTGTCATGTATTTGTAATCTGTGTTCTGTGAGGGGCAAACCCTGCAAGCTCCTGTGTGGCCATGGGGCTCTCTGGACATGAACTGGGGGTGTTCACTGCATGGTGGCTAGTCCCAGTATGGCCCAGGGCCTGGTTCCACACAGTCTCTCCACCATGTCTCTGGGCTCTGTGCAGTGAGGATCTGGCAGAGGGGGCTGCAGTTGGAATCCACCGGCCATCCCATGTCACGGGTATAAGCAGCCCCGAGGTTAATCCAGCCCTCACAGAGAATGCCCAGGGTAGGAAAGAGAACACACAGCTCACAGCCCTACTGATTTAGGGTTACGTTTCCCAGCTGCTCAATTTCAGGGCATCTCTAACCAGGTCTGATATAGCCGCAAAATACAGGTACAAAAATAACGTATGAAAGGAGAGACCACAGTGTGTAACGTCGGTTCAAGGGAAAAGGCCAAGTGAAGTCAGAGTCACCTACTTGGTCCATGGCTGACAGGTGTGTGACATGCTGGTTGCCGAGAAGGTTCCATCAGGACAAACCTCACATACGTTGTCACTGAATTCTGTGCCTGTAAAAGAGGACGAGACAACTGGATCCTTTCCTGAATGTGTGGCCAAAAGGAGCTTTGATTTCAGAAAGGTCTCCGTCCGCATCTCCCCACTATCACCACCACCATGTCTCAGACCATCTGGGTCTCCTCAAGAGTTAGCACTTTCAGAATAGATCTGCACTGGCGTTTTATTCCTGCCTGTAGTTATATCCTTCAGTACTCATACAGCACAGATACATGGGGAAAAACACACCTCCTGCTGCTCCACATACCTGGGCCGTTACAAGGGCCAACATCCCGAAGGAATAGTAAGACTCAAAATAATGGTGCCAAGTTGTGGTCCTGTGCCTTGGAAATCCCATGTACACGTCTCCTAAGCACACTCCTGTTTGAGGAGTTATATTCCACTGATCTACATACCACCTGTTATTAACTGAATAGAATATTCTTCATTTTCTGATCTCACCTGGTGCAATGCTGTGAACTCTTAAATAGCTTCCACCTCCCACCCCCCACCCCGCAATCGCCACATTTCAGGGCTGGATGAAATGATCTCTGAATATACCCTGGAGATCATTTTAATACCTTTGGAAAGAGCTTTGAAATGTAAATATAATAATTACCATAGGACACTGTCGTGTACATGAAGATTTATTCTGAAGACTCCAATTCTGTATGGCCCGGGTAGGTGGAACGAGGGTGGAGGGCACTCGGGTTAGGGGATTTGGACATGCAGACATAACTTACACCCACTGCAGTAATTGCCCCGGTGGTGCCTGTCCACACTACCCTCCTTGGGCCAGTGGTGCATGTCCTAACCAGGAAGGCTCCGCTAAGAGGGGCAGGGTGCAGAGCTGAGAGCCTGGTCTCTCAGCTCTGCTGGCAGCTCACTGCCAGGAGCTTGGTTGCCCCACAGGCTCCTGGGCTCCTGGCAGCTGCCCCTCCTCCCGCCATTCCCTGTTGACACTCACATAATTAGGTCCCTTCCTAGAGTGTCACTGTAAGGGGCCTGTTTGCCTTTCCCTGCACTTCTCTGCAAGCTCCCTTCTGTCGCAGTGTCGAAATGCTATTGAACAGCCTGGAACAACACCACACACTCTGCTTCTCCACAGCACCTCCCATCCCAGAATCTCAACCTGTCCTGATCTCAGGGTGCTAAGCTCACATCACCCCACTCAGTATCCACCTTCGGAAAGACGCCTGGCTGGACAGTCAAACTCATTAGTTATTAGAGTAAAGAACCGTGAGGTACTTTTGCTTAGTCTGGAACTCACGTGGTCCACTGTTCAGGCTTTTGCTCAAGGGCACATGGCCTGGATCCACACCCGCTCTCTCTGTGAAAGGACTTGTGTCTAGAGCAGTGATGTACAAGAGTCCAATTAACGGGGATTCTGCACTGGTGGAAAATGTGTTGCTGAACAAGTCTCTTGACCCATGGGAGCTCCAAAAGGAGTGTGTTTAGCACACGTGTCTTACTACCGAATTCCAGACTCTAGGAAGTGCTTGAGGGAGCTCTGTTTCTGGTGTGCAAGTTGAAGCTGAATTCACACCACACTCTGCTGCTGCGTAGGTGGGCTGCCAATGTGTGTGAGTACAAACCCCCGGCCTCATGCAAACTGCTGCCTGCAAGAGCGTCATGTGAGTGTCCAACGACACCCAGAGGAGTCTGAGCTCATCACATCCTGGGACACACTTAACCTCGCTCTTGTGTATTTCATGCCCGTTTAGGAGGGCGATGGCAGATTTGTGTCTGGTCTGGAAGGTGAACATAGCCCAGATCTAGGGCAGGACCCAGGTCAGGGAATAGCACATTCCACAGGGGAGGACCCCCAGCAGCTTGCTCACCCCCACATCCCCCATGTTTACTGAGAGAGCTTCATCCTGAGCACCTCTGCCGAGCTCAGCTGTGGCAGTGTGTGCCGGGGACAGGGGCAGTCCGGATCTAAACCATTTCTGTCTCTATAGGTCAAACCCAATCCCGACATGCTACCAACGGGCGACTCCGCTCTGTCAGCAGGCTGCAGCGTTCTGCACAGTCCTAAGGGGTGGCCCATGCAGAGCACAGTTCAGCAGAGACTCCTGCTCTGGGGAGAAAAGGTCACAGGTGTCTGGGCAGCCACGGACGGAAAGAAGTTGGCCACAGCTGTTACCTGGGCATCCAGGTCAGCACGTGCAGTGACACCACCCTGGAGCTGTGCAACAACATTACAAAAGACAGTCACACTCCCTCAATGAGCGGGGCCCATTTGCAGCCCAGCCACTGTTCCGGCTGCTTCCCCAGCTCACCAGCATCACCTCAGTCGCGCCTGGATTGAGTCCCAGCCAGTTTGCCCTGCTCCAGATTCGTTCTGTGACTGCAGGGTTTTGCTGTGGTATTACAGAAGTTATGTCGCCTTACCATTTATTTTCACCTTAGAGCCAGGGAGGCAGACGGTGAAGGGACGACACATTTCACAGTCCCTGTCTGCAATGTGCCAGCAGAAATCCCCCGGGGCACAGCCGCACACGGTGTTCTTCATATACGTGCACTTTTCTTTTACCATCAGTCGGGCTCCTAAAGGAAAGTTACATGCATCACAAATACATTTACACAAGAACTAAACAGAACAGATACAGAAATTAATGCACAACCCCAATCCTTGCTGATCCATGGTACAGGGCACAGGAGCTAGAGGGGTTTGTTACAATGACTCCATTTAGCAAGTGCTGCCATGTAAACAGAACCATCTGGAGCCGGACTCTCTGCTGCCCTGCAACTTGTGTTGTATTTATATCTGTGCAAAGGGTGCATGCAAAATGCTACCAAATCAGTGTTCTCTACACAGCTCCAGCTGAGATCGCGCTTTGCACCCACTCTGCATCCATCTGCCCGGGTGTGAATAATGACAAAGGCAGTGAAGAATCAGGCTCCCAGTAGCCACATATAAAGGACCACAACCTCCAGTCCAGTTAGCCACTGGAGGAGCATGCCACTGTAGTGGGATTTTGGAGTGGTCAGAACACCTGCTACACAATCCCAGCTGATCCTCATGTGCTGAGATGGCCTTTGGGGCCATAGGCAGCTGATGTAAACTAGAGCAGCCTGCAGGCTCTTCTAATCCATGTTGGGGACCAGACCCTGACGGCCCCATGAACAGAGGAGCGCACTGGTTGCTTACTGTCACTCATGTCACTCCCACCTCCTGAGGTACGTGTGCTCCTCAGCCACTGCTCAGGATCTGGGCTTGGAAGGGGAAGGTTATAACCTTCCCCGTGTACAATCCAGATCCAGAGGGTGCAGTGCTGCTGCTCTGGGCCAAAGGAAACCATCTGAAATTAAAATCAACCCCACCCCACCCCATCCCACCCCAAGCAGCTTCCTTACTTGCATCGCAGACTTTACATCTCAGGCATTCGATTAGGCCGTTGGGATGCTCTGTATACGTGTCGGTCACACAGGGCATACAAGTTGTGCTGCCATTTTGTGTACAATGTCTGAACACCTTGTTCCCTAAAACAAACAAAAGAATTAGATCCTGTTGTGGCAAATTTTGGCACTATTATGATGGGTCCTGCGCTTTCTCTTCTTGTGGGGGGGTTCAGGGAGCCTATTTCTTGCCACTGAACAGGGTATTAGGTGTCCCACTAGTATCCTAGAGGGAAGAAGTAGAGAGAGAGGGACCCAGGCCCGTCCTCTACTCCGGGGGCCCTGAGGATAGCGGTAAACCACTTGGACTTGCTATTCCTTCCCCTGGGCTACTTCCCTCTCCTACCCTTCAGCTTGTGGGAGCTTCCTGCTTTCTCTCTACACAAGCCAGGTGTCTCTTTACCTAGGGTCTGGGTCTTTCTTAGCTCATCGCAGCACTTCTCCAAACTCTGCTCTGCTTTCCTCCAAACTGCTCTCCACTCCAACTCCTCCAAAGTGCTCACCGCTCCAACTCCTCCCAAACTCCTTCCAAACTCCCTCAAACTGTCTGATTGAAGCAGGGGGGTTTTATCACGTGACTGGCTTCAGGTGCCTTCATTGGCTCCAGGTGCTCCAACCACTTCTAGCAAACTTGCTTCCCTCTAACACTCTCCTGCTTCCCACTGGCCATGCTGTATCACACTGTGTAAACCAGGCTAATATATTTAATGCATTAATACAGAGATTGCAAAATCAGGTAATTATGTATGACAAATTATATATGATATTATGTATGATGAATACACACACTAAACATCTCAGAACCAGATTGCCAGACCTGGACTCTTCTATTTCTGTACAACACAGGTACAACATAGACAGAATCGATATCATAACTCACACCCTCCCTTATCAGCAGTATCCCTAGTACAGTCGTGCTTAGACTCTGTGTAATGGACACGGGACCTTTGACAGATGTATGTGTTCCCACTGTGCCCAGTCAGGATCTTGGCCCTTTAAAAGATGCAGTTCTGTGTATTGTAGTTCCTCCTAGGGGGATGGAGAATCCTCAGGTGAAGCAAGTGACTGGAGGGATCATCTGACCAGAAAGGGCCAGAGGACGAAGGAAGTCAGGTGACTGCCTGTGGCCAGTCCTCTAGTACTATAGGAAGTGGATTGAGAGGTGAGGGGCTGGGGCAGTGCTGGGGTCCACAGCAGCCTGCTGGATGGCTGCCCGGAGCAGGGCTGGGGTGGGACTGGCAGAGGAAAGATCAGTAGGATCCCCTGATACGAGGTGACTGTGAGGGTCTGGGGAAGGGCCAGGAAAGGCTGATGGATCCTGGATGCAGGGCAAAGGGTGAATACAGTGAATCCTACTGGGGACAGTGTATTGACTGAGTTACAGTCAATCAGGGCAGAGATCTGGGCCATGGGCAGTCTGGCCTAGAGATTGAAACAAAAGAGCAGCCAACCGGTTAGATCTGGATCCAACACAGCAGAGTCCAGGAACAAGCCAACAGTCAGTACTGGAGAGAGAGAAGCCGAATGCAAGAGCCGGAAGGGAAAGTAGGGTTGTAGTCAGAAGATACAGCCAAGAGTCAGAAGCCAAAGCGTCAACCAGAGTCACAGCCAAGAGGTGTAGCCAAGGGTCGGGGGTGGGGGTCCGAAGCCAGGACAGGGTTGGGGTAAGAACTGGGAGCCGGTTGGAGCAGGGCTAGGACAGAGCAGGAGCAAGGATGAGACACAGGGGCAGGGAAGCCCAGCTGCAGGCAGGGTACACATCGAGTAGCTGCTGTTCTGCTTTGGGTGCCAGGCTGCTAAGCAGGAGTCAGAAGAGCTGATCCAAAGCGATGCAACTCGGCTCACTGGTTCCCCAGCAGCAAAGTTAGTCATGGGAGCAGGCCAGCAGCTGGTCCTACCTGAGCTCGCCTCTGACAGCTTCAACAGGGGAGGAAAAGAGGAAGAGAGGGGTTACAGAGAAAGTGACAACCCAAAGTATCACAGTACGTCTCCTTCTGGATCTCCCGTGTCCCAGGCCACAAGAACCATTCTCTCTATGTCCTCCACTGACGGGAGTAACAAGCAATGTAGATGTTTACATGGACAGATCTGTGTCCTCACCACCAGTCAGATTCACAGCAATAGAGGCGAGCAACCTCCCCGGAGGTGGCCAGACAATTGGACTCTCTAGGGAAGGCTCATGATTAGTAAAGAAGCAACTGTATATACCTACCAGCACTACACATGGGGCAGCATTCGCCCTTTATTTCATATTCGCCTGGGAGACACTTTGGGGTTTCCGACTGCAGCAGTTGTGTCATCGAGAAAACGACAAAAATCTTTAGGGAAGAAGAGAAGAAAGTTTCTGATTCGCATCATGCAGACGGGGAGGGGCTGGTAGCACCCTGGCACTGATTAGTGCTGCGATGCTTTTGCCTGAAGCCATTTGAGTCCCTCAGGTTCAAGGTGGGGATTCAACAGCGACAACACTCCTAGCAAGGTCTTCTCAACCCTGACCCGGATACACTGAGCGCTAGTGTGTACGGAGCAGCTTCCATCTCCTCTCTCACACCGCTACAGAGACACCACAGAAATCGGTAGGAGTTGGGGGCACTGTCCAGGAAGTGCTCAGCACACTGCAGGATCCGGCCCCTTAAGAGTCTTTTGAGGTCTGCTTTGAAGTAGGAAGCAGCGTTCACACACTTCATGTTCCTGCAATAACTTCAGTGACCCAGGAGCACGCGCCTCAGTCATGTCTGGGTATAAGCGTCATGTGCTGATGAGTTGCTCTCTCCTGACACTGAACAAGGAGCTAGTCCAACAAGGAAAACAACATGGGTTCTGGAAGCAGGGCCGGCGACAGGAATTTTGGGGCCCCGTACGCAGATCGTGCAGGCCCCTCCCCCCCCAGTCTCCCGCCGCCCGCGGGGCCCAACCCCTGCATGCGCTCTGGCCGCATGGCCCGGCCGGGAGAAGCAAAGAGGGGCGGGGGGAGACTGCTGGGGGACGGGGGACGGGGCTGATGAGTGCTGCAGCGGCTGCCCAGAGCCGTGCCTTGCTCAAAGGACCGGCGACAAGGGGATACAGCTGCGTACTGGGCCCGCCCCGGATTTAAGGCCCCCCCCTTAAGTCCGGGGCCCGGTACAGCTGTACCCGTTGTACCCCCCTGTCCCCGGCCCTGTCTGGAAGCCTGTGTCCTTCCACCTGCGCTAGGCAAAGGGCCTGGGACATGAGCAGGGGGCTGCTTTCCCCTCCACCTTGGGCGGGGTCCCCGGTCTCCACAGAGTTTTGGGAGAGCTCTGGCACCCTTGCTCTGAGCTGGGGCTCCTGGGGGCCGGCCCGTAGCCAGGGACTCCAGGTGGCTGGAGCCAGTGCTCACATTGCATGCCCACCCGGCTATCCAGGGCTAGGGGCCGTGCTGCCAGCCCGCTGCTCCGGGGCTTGGGGCCATGCAGGCTGGATGCCTGCCTGCCACGCACTCAGGGACAGAGCTGTGTACAAGCCAAGGCCAGGAAGACTTTGGTAGCACAAGTATATTCCATGGAGATCATGATGATGAACAGATGAGAATGGCATTGAGTAGAAATGTTACCAGCGTACCTGGTACGCTAATGTACAATATTTTTTCTTTTCTTTTTCTTTCGGTGTGTATAAATGCATTTTACTTCTGTTCCATTCTATGCATCTGATGAAGTGAGCTATAGCTCACGAAAGCTTACGCTGAAATAAACTAGTTGGTCCCTAGGGTGCTACAAGTATTCCTCGCTTTCTTTATGAAATTAACACCAGTTTCATTTACACCCAAAATGGAAGGACTGAAATATGATTGGCCATGGAAAGGCCCCAACAGAGCCACAGCAGCACAGCTCCTGTGTGGGTCAAGTGTTATTCCCTGTGCTGGCCTGTCCCTCGGGTCCACACAACCATAGAAACCATGGGAGGAAACAGCAGCTACAAAACAAACTATGGGGACAGGGCAGCAGCAGATTCAATACAATGCACAAGAACGAGCTACTGTCCATTTCGAATCCGCAACCCCGTCCCCAGTCAAAGGGCAGGTTTGGGGGGGGGGGGGGGAGTGTTTGTTTTTCTAAAATCAGTGTCCGTTACAAGAAAAATCTTCCTCTACATAATGAAAAGTCAATCCACTTAGACCCGCCCCGCCCAGCTCCAGGCTCAGCTGATGAGAACAAACCAGAATCTCCCAGCCGGATTATTTTTCCTACTAAATTAAGGAGGAAACGTTCTAGTTTCAAGATCCACTTTTGTTGTTTTTCTCTGTCTCCACCAGACGGAGCCCAACAGCTTCTAAAACCCCGAGAGATTTTCTCGAACAAGGAATCAACAACCCCGGACCCCGGGGGCCAAGGGCGCGGACTCTGCGTTTGTAAACAGGAGAAATGGCAACAATTCCGCTCCCCGGGATCTTATTATTAGTCACCGTCGAGTCCCCCAATCTCCCCCCGGCCCCTCCCCATATGCGCCCCCAACACCCCTCCCCCCCCCGGTCTGGGCCGGGCAGATCCGATCCGCTTCGCTCTGTTCTATCTCAGGGGCTCTTGTGACCCACTTACCCGGAGCATGGTCCTGAGACCAGACCGCGGAGTGTCCGCTCCCGCCCCGCGCAGGGCCCGGAGTCTCCGGCCGCTACGGCTCCGCGCGGCCTCCAGCTCCCGAGCCCTGGCGCCCCGCCCCGCCTGCGGGTGTCGGTCCCATGGGCCCCCCGCTCCCTCCTCCGCGGCGCTCCCCGGGCCCGCTCGCGGGACACAAATCCAAAGTCCGGGAGCAGCTCCGGCTCTAATCCAGACCCGACGGTTCAGCGGCAGCCAAAGATCAACTGCCGCTCAGCTCGAGACTCAGGAAAGTGAAAGTGAAATGGGACAGCGGGCAGGGGAAGTCACCAGTCGGGTTATATAGTTCTAGGGAGAAAGACTCTTCATGGAAACCCAGGTATAGTGGGCACATAGTGTGGACCCTGGAGGAGTCACCTGGAGGTAAAACTACCTGTGCCCTGGCTACATTAGGACTTTAAATCCAGATAATTCTCTCCATATTAAAACACACCTGTGTTTCTCCAGCGAAGACTTGGCCAGCTCATTCTGTGTCTTGTGAACACTAGACCCAGGTGGAGCTGAGAGATTCCTGCCAGTCTGGCTATGTCAGTCAGGGTGCGGTGTGATCTCTGACCAGTAAAGATGCAGTTAGGGGCAGAACACCATTTTGCCAGTACAGGTTGTTTTCCGGGGGCGGGGAGAACATGGAATAAGCTGTACAGGTAAAATCACAGTGTTGCCAGGATAAGTTGTGTCCCCATCAGAAGTGCTGTGCCAGTATATCTACACCGCTAAAGGACTCCTGGCCAAAGGGTACATCTACACTGCAAACAGCAATGCCGTGGTAGGGGGAGCTGGCAGGCTGTTGGGGTCAGAGCGCTGCTGACCCAAAGCTGAACAGCCACAAGACACCCCGGATACAAGGCAGATGGTGACTGAGCCCCTTGCTGGCCTGGGTGAACTCCAGAGCATCTCAGCAGCAAACAGCAAGTTCTAAATTTCTTGTGGGGGAAGGAGGGAGGTTGGTGAAATGGAAAGCAAAGGGAAGGAGGTGAGGGAGACAGGGCAGGGTAGGAGAAGGGAAGAGGGACAGGTGTGGAGCAGGGAAGGTAAAGAAACTCAGGCTGTAATGTAGACAGAATTTGTGTTGCTCAGGGATGTGAATAAACCACCCCTGAGCGACATTAGTTACGCCGACATAAGTGCTCATGTGCACAGCACCTTAGCTCCCAGCCAGATAAACAGGTCTAATATGGTAACAACCTAATTCATTATATGTGAGGTTTTACTAATCCCAGAGGATCAGACAAATACCCCTCAGGTCAATACGAATCTCAGCTCTTACCCAAATATCATACTGTCAGCAAATCCTTAGTAAACTATCTAAAGATTTATTAATAAAAAATAGTTACAACTGGTTAAGGAACCATATAACTACAAGTGACTGCAAAGTCCTTTATCAGGTGTGTAGCAGAGGAATAAACTGCTGGTCTGCAAAAGAATCTCTGGAATCACCCAAACAGATTGGGGGTCACAGTCCTTGTTCAGATCTTCCTTGTTCCGTTTCACTCTCAGGTTGTTCCTGCTTTCATTAATTTGTATTCGGAGTTAAAAATAAACTGTAGAAACATTTCGCTCCTTCTTGAACTCCGCAAGGGAATGAAAGATCTCGTTGTGTATTAACAACTTTCTGCTGCACCTTAAAAACACCAGAAAATCATGGAAATATTTTTCTTGGGCTTAGCACTGGATCTGAATTTGAGTAGAGCCCATTCCTTAAAGTGCAGGTCTGTGTGGACGGCAGGGATTGTTCCCAGGAGGCGTTCACTTTCTCTCGGTTATTGCCCTCCTAACTTGTTTTTATAACATGGTACTTTTCTCTGAGGCTCTTAAAGCACTTTTGCAAAATGTAATTTTCACAAGCAGACCCCTGTCAGGTACTGAAGGCTGTTCGTTCTCCTTCTTGTCCAGCGGGATGGAAACCGGAGACACAATGCAGTGAAATGACTTGTCCAAAAGTCACTCAGGAAGGGGCAGTGCCAAGAAGAGAATCCAGTAGTCCTGATTCATAGTTCTCTGCTCTACCCACAATGTAACCTTGTCACACGCTGTCAATGTGACTAGTGACATGTGAAGTAAGGGTCTGGCTACACTACCTTGGTTACAGCCTCACAGCTACCGCACTATTGCGTAGCTGCGTCCCACATCGACAGAAGGGGGTTTTGCATCAGTGTCATTAACCCATTTCTCTGAGAGGTGGTAGCTAGGTGAATGGAAGAATTATTCCATTGACCTTGCTGCATCTATAGTGGGGGGTTAGATCAACTTAACTGTGTCACACAGGGCACAACATTTTTACAGATGTGAGCGAAGACGTTAGGTCCATCTCATTTTCAGATGTAGACAGCTAATGCAAAACTGGAACAAGCAGTAAGAAACAACCATGTGCGAAGGTAAATGTACCCACCCACCTGCTACGAAGCAAATCGTTCTACTGTAAGTTAACTGCTTGTATCTTTTTCATGTTACATTATACACGAGGAAAAGAAAATGGGAATGGTGTTGTGGAGTGCATTTGAAATTGTTAAAAGGTGAAAAAGGCAAATGTAGCCTGTGATTTCAGTTACACTGAGAAGGAGAATACCAACTGCACAAGCCCTGCTCGGATAGAATTGGTGTATTAAATGGGCAGACATAAGGTCAGATTCTCTGCTGGTATAAATCGGCGGAGTTCCGCAGAAGTGAATGGTGCTCATCAGTTTGCACTAGTCCCATAAAGTCTGAATTGGGGTATGTGACTTACCCCTCACGAGCCACTGATCTCCCACCCACGGTCACGAGGAATAAGAGCTCCCTTGTCGTTTTGATAGCTGTGGACAGATTCGTTTCCCTTTTTCTGTGCTCATCACACTGGACATGTGAGAAGGGCCACGTGAGCATTTGTTAGGGGAACTTTCCCTAGTTTTCCACAGCTGGGGCAGATGGAGTCATTCAAACAAGGCACCCTTGTTAGGGCCAAATACCCTGAGGGGGTTTTGTGTCTTTCATCCTACACATATTCACTCACTCACTAATTCTTACAGTGCCCCCAGGAAGTGACCCTCATTTTACAGAGAGGGAAACCGAGGCACAGAATGACAAAGGTCACTCGGCGAGTCAGTGGGAGAGCTGGGAGCAGAGCTCTGAGTTCCACGTTCCCCCTGCCATGGCTGATCCCTTACATCACCCGCTCAGCGCACAGAGGTCCCTGCAGTTGGGGTCACTGATCACAAGCGTGGTTACACTGGGACTTTATTAACAGTCCTGCCTCTGCTTTGACCCACACCTTCACCATGACATTTGTACTCCACTTAGCTCCCCCTCACTCCAAATCAACTGCCAGGCCCAGGCGTGCGCATAGGAAGTTGCCTAGTGCTAAATCTTGCTCCGCCAGACTCCCGCCTTTTTCCTGACTGGGACTCATTGTTCTTTACTGTCCCAGAGGCATTGTTCTTTACTGGCCCTGTACGTCAGCTGCAAAAAAAAAAAAAAACACCTCCCCTTCATTTATTTACTGCACATATGGCAGCTCCTCGACTGCCTGAAGTTCTGCTCTTCTAGCTAGGTATAAACACAGCTTTCCCCTCCCCTTCCCGATTCTACTAGCTCCTGCCCTACAAGCGCCTTGTGGAGGTGATGGAATCCAAAGGGTGCAAGGGAATTTCTGTCCACCAACAGAACCTGCCAATCAAGCACAGTTTAGCAGAGCTAGTGGTCTGAGTAGGAGGCTGGCAAGAAAGAACCTACCGTAGGAATTCTTTGGTAAAACCCTTCTTGCCCAGAATGCTGCAATCTCTGAGCGCCACAGAGAGGTTTAGACTTTTCTGTACGTTTCCTTAAATGCTGATTAACAACTGATCACACTGGGAGTGTCAGGGTAAATAGTGGTTCTTTTCATACTCCAAAGTCCAGCCACTGATGTTTATTTAATATCTAGCTGGGTAAGTTACAAGGTAAGTAACTGAAAGCCCTGAGGAAAGGGTGGCTCAGGGAGTGAATTTGGGGTCCTTCCTTACTCAGGGCATGTCTACACTTGGCATTTGAAGCAGAAAAAGTCCCCTTTTTTGAGCAAAACACATGGGACCATCTCCACTTGCCAATGGAAGCACCTCCATGAGACCTGTACAGCTCGTACCGGTGATTCTTTTGCAGTGATGTGCAAGTGGAGACATGTTCTTCCTGTTTACAGAGCTTTTAGCCTCTGCAGGATCTCCCACAGTGACCACTCTGGCCAGCATCTCTGCTGCCCTGGTGCCAGGTAAACAGACATCCACCCCTCCCCCATAAACTCCCAGGAATTCTGAAACTCCCCTTCCTCTTTTCTTGGCAAGTGCTCACTTATCATCTGGCCAGGTGACAATGGCTGCTCCAGGGAGCAAAGGATTCCCTGCTTGGAGCAATACTGAGCTCCTGGAGCTGATCAGTGTTTGGGGAGAGGAGGTGGCTGTGCAGGGACCCAGGAATCTCCGATCACCCCTCCCCTTCCTACAAGACCTATTGTCAAACTGGAGAGAGCTGCCCAGTGGGATAACTGCCCTGAGTGTGCTGCTCTCATGGGAATGGAAATGCTGCAAATGTCAACACTCCCTGACGCCTGGGGAAGTGACTGAGTACAGAAAGCAGCGCTTTTCTTTCACTGGTTCCCTATCATCGGCGAAACTGACAGTGCAAAAACTCTGCAAGTGTAGAGTTAATGATCAGAACCCCCTTCAGCCCGTCCAAATCCCAGTGAGCTGGATAAAATGAGCTTTCAGAGAGAACATCCATTATGTTAAAGGGGAAGTTGAAGGTCATGAATGTCTCCATTGTTTTCAGTTTTATTTTCAGGATGAGAGAACTGGGGGGTTTCAAATAACTGTGGGTGGGGATTATGGGTCATTAAATGTGAATGAATTCCGGGCAGAGCACTGATATAGGTTGTTTCTTGGTACTGTAGCTGCCTCAGGTTTCCACCCATCACTGCTTCCTTTCTGCGCAGTGAACCCACAAGGGGTGAGCCGGGGGATACGCACCACACGGCTACAAATAAAAGCTGCCAGCTAAGGTATGCTTGTACAGACAGAGCCGACCCAGGCTTGCGTAGCCCTGTCCCTGGAGAGATTTCAGCTTGCACTGTTCTGCCAGGGCTAGGCCGCCAGACATGCGATCTCATCACATGGTGGTGTGATCCTGTTGCTGAGGGTTTCACAGCTAGAATCCCCTTTGCCTGTGGCCAGCATTGATCACTAATTTAGGAGGTGGTTTTCAGACAGGAAACCCACTGCTTAATTGGCGATTGGTCCTGCTTTGAGCAGGGGATTGGACTAGACACCTCCTGAGGTCCCTTCCAACCCTGATACTCTATGATTCTATGATTCACTGTTTTCTACCGGGGAGAGAGGGGACTATTATCAGCGGCCCCCGGGAAGGCAAGAGGAGTGTCTGGTTAAAGTGCAGTCCATGATGAGGTTAGGTGGAATGGGCAGACTCTGAGCTGCAGTGTCTGGATAATGGGGTGGGTTCCTGTTTGTCCTCCATGGCAACCAAGCTGCAAATGATGCCAGCTTTCATGCACTCCACCTGAGTGCTAACCTGATCTCTGCCTTCAAGTAGAGCAGTCTCAGGGCTGCTTTAAGTTACTCTGGCTTCCAGCCGCAGGAATGGTGCTGTAGACACTCCCTCCGAGGTGATTGGACGGGGCAGGGCTGACAGACCACAGAGGAAGGAGTCAGTTACATGGCTACGTTCCAGGAACTGGAGAGGAGTTGATAAGATTCAACAGATTGGCCAGTTAGTCAGCAGCTAAGTTAGCCAGCAAACAGCAAGGAACATGTGAAGGCCTGGAGCGTGCTGCCTGCCACTGAGAAAAGAGCCTGAATGACAGCACACGCCAGCTCTTTCTCTGTTCCTGGAAAAGACCAGCCTGCCTTGTGCGATGGCCTGAAAAGTGCACTCAGAATGGACAGAGTCATGTGACAAAACCCCCAACTTTCACTAGAGGTTTTAACAGCTGTGAATTTGCAACCCCCAGAGGACAGCAGCCAGTTCTGAGCCAAAACCCAGACAGCAGAGAGCACGAGGGTGCAGGGACTTACACACAACCTCCTGACACCTCCTGACCACAGGCACCCGCTCAACCTGAAACACACGGCCAGTGAAGCCTGGCTGGGGCAGAAACTTGTCACTGGGATTATTCGGAGTCTGTCTAATTGGTGAGGTGCTAGCCTGTTGGAATCCGAGGGGACGGTGGGCAGCTAAATGGGAATGTAAACATCTAGGAACACAGATCGTAGGCAGTACTTACACAGTGGGGGCTCTCCCTGGAAAGCCCTGACTCAGAAAGAGATTTGGTGATGGTGGTGGATGATCAGCGGAATGTGAGCTCCTAGTACCACACTGAGGTCAGAAGAGAGAATGCAATTCTTGGATGCATACATAGGGTATAGCAGCGCGAAGGCTCATCAGTGTGGCGCCTCCTGCTGGTCGTCTCAGGAATTAGCTCTGTTGGCCGGGTTCTTGCCTGCCTTAGGCCCCCGTGTCTCTCCCGGACCCCGGTGCCCATTACCTCGGGATTTAGCCCCAGCAGTACCCCCATTCTCTGGGTCTTCCCTCCCAGGGGAACCCCCAACCTTCTCAATCCACCTTGCCTCAGTAATGACTGCCAGTCATCAGCTAGCCCCCACTTACTGGGGCAAACAGCAGTCTGCCAGGGCCACTCATCATCGGCAAGGAGGTTGGACCAGCTTCCTCTGCCTAACCCCGGGCTGCACCTCCCAGCCCCAGTACCCGCACAGGCCTTTATGAAGGCCTCAGACTGGGGAGTTGCCAGACTGGAGCTTCCCACCTTCCCTTGTCCTTCCCCAGGGCTGCTCTGCTCCAGGTACCTGTTGCAGGGGCTTATCTCGTTGCTGGGAGAAACGAGGCTTCACACAGGTGGCTAGTTGGAAAGTGGTGAGTTTATTGGAGGGAGCGGCATTTCGTGCTGGGGGGCTTATCTGCCAGCACGGCCGCAATACAAGATGACTGACACGCTCAGGCGGTATTCAGAATGCTCAAAGAGGAAGCTCAACTCAAAGAGGTGTGTCAGCACAGATATACTCATGCTCATTTTCATCTCATACATACTTATCTCATTAATAGCAAGCAACAAACTGATTGGTTATACACTGTTGGTTACGCAGTTCTGCTTTAGTTTCTCTATTTGGTTTCTCATGCATTCATTTTCACACAGACAGGGTAAACACTCATGCAGCTGGGAACTGGTTCCCAAACACACAGATAACAGCTAGGTCATTCTCAGATAATACTACTATTATGCACTCTCCTGGAGTTGACTTAGAAGGGTAACTGCACTTCTTAGTGATTGCTCGTTACAATGTCTTCTGGTCCTAGCAGTACCCCATTCCCTGGCAGCTAGGTCCTTCGCTCTCCACAGCTAGAGAGAGACTCTGACCCAGCTCCTTCCTGAGCCCCTGTAACAGGGCCAGGTGTGGCCTGATTGGGGCATGACCCCAGCTGTGGCAGCCTCCCCAATCAGCCCAGCCTTCCTCCACCAGAGTGGGGTAACTGGCATAGGTGTTACCTCTGTATCTGGCACAGGTGTGACTGCGGCTGGAATAGTGTGTCCAGGTGTGGGGCCCGCAATTCAAGGATGTTGATAAATTGGGGAAGGTTAAGAGAAGGGCCACGAGAATGACGAAAGGATTAGAAAACAAGCCCAGTAGTGACTGAGTCGATCTATTCTGCTTAACAGAAAGGAGGTTAAGTGGTAACTTGACTGCAGTCTATACGGACCTGCATGGGGAAGAAATATTTAACAATGGGCTCATCAATCTAGCAGAGAAAGGTCTAACATGAGTCTCTGGCTGGAAGCTGAAGCTAGACGAAGTAAGATTGGATAAAAACAGTGTAAATTGTTAACAATGAGAGTAATTAGCCATTGGAACAATTTATCAAGGGTCATGGTGGGTTCTCCATCATTGGCAATTTTTAAATCAAAATTGGATGTTGTTCTAAAGTAAAAGATCTGCACAAGGAATTATTCTGGGAAGTTCTCTGGCTTGTTACACAAGAGGAGATGCTCAGAATGGTCCCTTGTGGCCTTGGTGTCCATGAATCTAGGTTCCTCTATTCCCAGCTGTGCCACAGATAGTGTGTGTGACCTTGCCCAAGTCACCTAATCTCTTTGTGCCTCCTATAAAGTGGGGATGAGGAGAATAGCCTCCGTCACTCTCTAGCAATTGGATCATGTTCCGTTACATTTTGTCTGTCTTCTGTATTTAGGCCTCATCTACACTGCCACTTTACAACACTGCAACTTTCTTGCTCCGGGGCATGAAAAAAAAAACCCTGAGCACTGCAAGTGGCAGTGTAGACAGTGCACCACTCCTGGGAGCTACTCCCCTCCTGGGGCGGGTTTTTTACAGCACTGGGAGAGTGCTCTCTCGGCGCTGGTGCCACGGCTACACAGCCACGTTAAAGAACTGTCATGGAGACGCTTTCCCATTGCTAGTGAAGACGTGCCCTAGACTAGCTCTTTGAAAGGGAACGTCTCTTAGTATGTGTTTGTTCAGTGCCTAGCACAATGGGCTCCTGATCTCAGTGGGACTTTAGGGACTAATGCAATATAAATAATACAAGGGAAGTAGCCTTCCAAGGTCTGAATAAAGACCTACATTTCCAGAGATCAGATCTCACTGCTAACCCCAAAAGAGAATTGCTGTTTGGAGAAGGTTTGCTAAACATTCTTTTGAATGATTTGTCTCCTAAGCCTGATTTCCCCCTTCGACAGGATCTCACGCTCTGAAACTGCGTACAGCCTGCAAAAGGGGCTCACACGTGCACCGTGGGTTCAAATTACTTCAAAAAGTCCGTACTGACGTCTCTCACACACAGGAAGCTTGCATACTTCACAGAGAGTGGAGAGCACGCTGCAAACACTACTACAAAGACCAGCATGGACTTGTGGCTTCCTTGGTCGGTGAATGTGTTCGGGAGCAATGCAAGAAGGCGCTTCTGTGCAACAGCCAGATGTGCAGTCAAACCAAAGACAAAGGTGCTCTTCAAAGTTGCAATCCAGATTTGTGCCTGAGTCCCCACCTCAAAACCAGATAGCAAAAGGTGAGCGTCTTACCTAGGTACCTTGAGGCATGCCAGCTGAAACCCTGTGCAGAGTGCACGCATCCATCCCCCACACAGACTCAGATCACTGGTAGGCATCCCTGTGTCAGACCCAGCCCAAAGCAACGCAACAAGCAAGGACCCTGAAACCATGCCCCTGTCTAATGCCTACAGCAGGTCCCCTGCTGATTCTTACTCAGGAGCAGATTGTGCAACAAACTGTGACCCAAAGGCCTCCCTTGTGCTGGGAGGAAGGAGAAAATCACGTCACCCCTTTTCTTGGATCTATTCCCCATCCAGACAACTATGCCAGCCGGAAAACGGGGAGGGTGCAGCCTGGACTCCGACTCTCTCCCCTCTCCCCATCCACCAGCTTGCAGCACTTTCTCAGTCTCCCCGAGCCCATTGAAAAATCACATTCTGTTCAACCTCCTCCGCCAATTACAGCGCCAGGCCTCCCTGTAGCACCTTAGAGACTAACACATTTATTTGGGCATAAGCTTTGGTGGGCTAGAACCCACTTCATTCCAGCGCTTTAATAACAGTGGTATAACTTCTTGTGCAGAAACTAGCCAGTGTAGACATACCCGAAGACACCCACACATATGTGTCCCGGGGAGATAAGGTTACAACTAAGGGCATGTCTACACCGCCCACGGTACAGCGCAGCCGCCGTGACATGGGCAGTGTACTCACACTATCGCAGGGGGAGAGCTCTCCCCGGGATAAAAAATAACCACCCCGAATGCAGCGCTATCTACACAGAGCTAAAACTTTTGTCGTTCATGGGGGTGTTTTTCCACTGCAAATGGCAGTGTAGCCACCGCCTAAAAGCGTCTCTTCAAACACAAAGCCCCAGCCACGAACTTTTTCCTTTCATAACAGGATGTTGTTGCACAAGCTGCTGGGGTTCAGGCTGATAAAAGGGCCAACATGAAGTTGTAACCCTTTCAAAATGCAGGCTAGCAGCATGTCCAGATACTCCACCTGCCTGTACATCTCCTTGCTCTGTTCAGGGCATTCCTCTCTCCTGGCACCGTGCCACAGACCTGCACAAGTAACGGGGGGAAAGCGTGACGCTGATGATACCCAAATGTCACCAGTGTTTCACAACAGCACGCAGCATCGCTTGTAAGAGTCTAAATAATGGGGCCAGATTTTCAACAGTGCTGAGAGCCCAACCTCTCCCATTCGCCCCCAAGTGCTGTGGGGGCACCGGGTCCTGGGAAACCAGGCTCCTTCGAACCACCATCATTTCTGGGAGCCAGAAGTCTTGCCTTGCCTGTGCAGACAGAAGTGAGAAGTGGTGTTGTTAAGCTGAGGGCATTCCCTTTAAGGAGACACTAAGCGCGGAACCTGAAAAATATCCCAGGGCCAGACCATTCGGGGCACCTCGTGGGCTGCACCAGCAAACGTAGGTGTGAGGCATGCCCCCCGCTGAGCCCCACATTCCAGTGCACCGAGCGAGTGCATGCGTTGGCAGGCGCCGCGCAGCCCACCACCGTCTGCCTGCTCAGACACTGCCGGGATCGGTGCCATGGAAAAACCTAGAGGAGAGCAAACCTAGAGCTCTCAACGTTGAAGGGCTGCATAGGCATTTGTACAGGATCCCCACTGTCCTGACGCAGGAAGATATCGCCCGGGCTGTTTTACGGGATACTGCGTGTGGCATTGCAGCTGGCGTGGAAATGATTGTAAATGGTGCCTGGGGAGCTTCCGTAAAAATCAGCTTCCTCCGCCCCCTTCCTCCCCATGACGTTTGCTCATTAAAATTAAAGAGTGTCCCACAGGTGACCACAGTGACTAATCACCAGGGTGCTGTACTGTCCATGCTCTGCAAGGCAGAACCAACCACAGCTGGTTTCGGTCCTTGTAAACAAACTCGAATCCCACCGGGCCGGCTCTAGGCCTAGTCTAGAGGGGTGCAGGGCACCCTCTCCTGTGCGGTTGGCAGCCTGGAGAAGGGAACAGTAGAGACACCTGGTGGCGGAACAGGAGAGGTGCTCTCTTGAAACCTGGTTTTAAATCCTTGCAGGTGTTTTAGAGCCATAGGGTTCAAATAGCCGGTCTTTACAAATTCCCAAGAGAATGGGACGGAACCCTCCAGTCCCCATCTGGTCTGGCGGAGCCCCTGCTCTGTTAGTGAGGAATACAGTCCCGCTCAGGACACCCTGCTCTTCCCAGCAACATCACAGCCACTCCCATTGCCTGGGTCAGAAGGTGCTGCCCTGGGGGTCTGTGCAAACCCCGGGGAGTCTCGGGATTGGTAACCAGGATGGCTGTAAATGGATGAAAGCAGCTCACATGGACGCTGCTGCAGATCTGGAAGCTGAGCCCAGTTCTGCTGAGGCCCAGCCAGACCCTCAGGCACTGATGTGAGGGGAATGAGCCCTGCCCCCTTCTGGGCCTTCCTAGTATTGTTTACAATGTAGGTGGTTGGGGTTTTTTTAATTTTAGCCAGTACACGGGATCTTTGTTGTGACACAGGCGTGGGACCCTTTTCAGAGGCCTCTGGCTGGTGGCACTTGTCTGTACTGGAACCATTCATTTAAAGCAAGGGCCTCAGCAGCACTGGGTAATCCAAGGTGACCTGGCACAGCTTCTGGCCAGGAGAGGGCTTGGTGCTGCCTGGTACTGATGTTACCCTGGCAGGGAGGGGTCCCTCTGGATTCACTGCAGAACATCGGGTCTAAGGAGCACAGTGGGCAATGGAGAAAATGAACAGGTGTGTCCCTGGAACCATCCTTTCCTGCCCAATGTACGTCCTTTAGTCATTCAACAGCGTAAAGCAGGAGGGAGGAGAGCCCAGGAGCTTCCCTCTTCTGTTACATCAGTTTTAGACCAGGGTAAATCCACTGCCCTAACTGATCAGAGTCAGGTCCCTGGATTTTAAGAGAGACCAGAGTGGCAGGAGCCGCTTTCCAGTGCAGATGTCGATGCTTCCTGGGGCAGTGGTGTGGTGGCAAAAGAGCTTAAGGGAGGCTGAGTGGGCTAGTGGCGTCTAACTTTTGCTTTCATCCCTGTAGAAATTATGCCTGGTCTAGGAAGGATGGGCCAGTGGTTAAGGGCCAGACGTGGGGCTTGGGAATGGGGAGTTGAATTCTCTGCTCTGCCACAGACTTCCTGTGTAACCTTGGGCAAGGCAGTTAGTAAAACAAGGGACTTGGACACAAATGGGGATCATAGCACTGCCCTACCTCCCAGGGGTGTCGTGCAGATAAGTATGTTACAGGTAGTGAGGTCTCAGCTATCGCAGTGATGGCGGCCGGGTCAGTGCCTAGGATAGGCAGGAACACAAGCTCCTTTGGCTTGACAAGTCTCCTCTTGCAATTACTGTGGAGCTGCTAAGTTAGTCAAGAGTGTTTCAATGGTCCATGCAGCTGCACATAGCTGACAAGAAGGAAACCGAGCCAGCAGTTGCACACAAATGCATTTTTATTTCTCTCTACAAACATGTGATACAGATGCATACATAGTATGCACAGAGCCCACAGGGCCATCCCCAGGCATAGGAGAAATCCACCATCCACAGTGAATGAAACCGCTCAGTACAGAGAACTATCATTAGAATAATGAACATGCTGGAAAGAGCTAGCCTGACAGCCAAAATGTATAACATTGAACCACCAAACCGTGCATCTACTTTCTTTTTTCTTTAACATAAAGCATTAAAATATGATTTTCCTAAACAGAAAAAGCAGCAAAATGGTAGAAATATTCCACATAGTTTTATCTAGTGACCTCTTGCTAGCCCTAAAGTGTGATGGGTGAACAGAAGCTAGGAATCTCTCTTTGCTGCTATGCAAGTGCCGCAAGCAAACAGAGGGCAACAGAACTTGTAAAACTGTCCACCAACAGTGAGGTACTAAATTCGTCCTAAATTAAGAGTGAGCAAAGGTTGCTAGGAAAGTGGGAGCAAAGCTGACAGCTTTTACAAGCAAACTTAGAGAATTCTCTCCTACAGAGACCGCTATCTGTTACAATCCTAACACAACTGTAACACTGATAACTTTAGCCACCTACAAAAACCTCCTTCATTATGAAGACGCATCCCTAGACTGGGTGCCCTGGTGTAAGTTGCTATCACCAGTGTCCGCACAGCTTAAATACCACTCAACAGAATACCTGAACCTTTTCCAGAGGATCCCACATGAAACTGAAGAATCAAAAGTATCCCATTCTTTCCACACATAAATAAATTGGGAAATAATATTCCCTACATAGAGAGGATCAGAGTGTGACTATCAGATGCAGTCACACCCATCCTCTGGAATATAAAAGACAAAGGTCCATAGAGCAAGTGTTTTCTGTCCCCCGTCCTGCAGTCTACCAGGGTCTCCAGAGAGCACTGACGTTCTTCAGGGATGCTTGCTTTGGGATGGTCTGGCTGGAAGGGGAGCAGACAACCTCTGGTGCAGCCGACTGGCTCTTCTGGAAGTGACTCAAGAGTTTATTCTGTGTTTCTGTTTGGACTTTATGGAGAGACAGGAAATGGAAAGCCTCCTGCAGGCACCGGGAGTAGCCTTCCTTGAAGTCGAACTGAGAGTTTTTATGGATGGATCCTGCAGCTAGAGAAGGAAAGAGAGAGGGGAGGAGAAAAGAGACCATGATTTAGACTCATTGTTCAGGTCGCTCTCTAGAGCTTTGTACAGCACATCCCTGCTTTGCACAGAGCCAGGACTGGAGCCAAGTCTGATACTCACTCTTGATCTGCAGCTGGCTCTGCTGTTTCAGGTAGCTGACAGTCATCTCCAGGATGTCGGCTTTCTCCAGCTTGGAGTTGGGCTGGTGTCTCTGGAACTCCTTCTCCAGCAGGAGTTTCAGCTGCTCAATGCTGCTGTTAATCCGGTCCCGGCGCATTTTCTCCACCACTGGCTTCCTCAGCTGCAAAATGCAGAACAAAAGATTTGCTTAGAAAACATCCCAATTCTGCCACATTTCTGGACTGTTTGGTCCATAGCTTCAGTGCACGTGGGTAGTACGGAACAAATCCTCAGCTGGTGTAAACTAGCATAGAAATAGAGCTACGTTTATTTGTACCAGCTGAGGATTTAGCCCCTGGGTTTCACTGAAGCAGTCAGCAACGCCGACTCTGCCGGTACTTACTTTGTTTTTCTCTTTCGGCGTCAGCAGGTTGTTGTGCTCCATGAAAACAGTGCTGGGGGCCATCTGTCCTGAGCTAAGGAGGCAGTGCTGAAGTCCTGTGGAAGTGTGCTGCTGGAAGCTGAATCTGCCCTATATTTATACTGCACAACCTCGTTGAGAATCTGTGGGTCTCTGACTTGGTTGAGTTTCCCACACTCCAGAGCCAATCAGAGATAAGCAGGACAATAGAAGAAGCATCTATTCTTGCATGCTCCATCGCCAGTGAATAGCTGGGGGATAATGACCTTCTCCCAGATGAGCAGGTGGGGAGTGTGTGGTACGTGAATGAGTGGGATCCAAATTACATGTTAGAAGCTGGGAAAGAGCTGGCCCTCAGTGAGAAGAGGCGGCTGACTGACGCTGCAGATCAATAGCTTTCCGGGCACACACAATATTCAGGCACATACAATGGTGAATGCGGGGGCCAGTTGCTGATGGCGGGAAAGAAGCTAATCTGTGCAGAGGAAAAGATGGGATTGTGTCTTTGTTGAAAACATACACACCCAAGCACACACTTCGGGCCTGCACACACACACACACACACACACTGATGAAAACAAGCAGCAACTTGCTTGGAGATCGTTGGGTTCACTAGTTGCTGAAAATAAACTATTATTTTGCTATTTTAAAACCAAGGTGGTTGTTCTTTGTGGGTTTGTTTTAATAACAACGAGCCAGATTCTGAAGTTCCTCCTCAGCTGACATCAGTGTAAGTGTTGCCTGACTCAAAACAGAGTGTGGACTCCATGGTCTGGCTCAAGATAAACAATGCACTTCGTTGAGGGTACACACATCTATACAGTGTTATTTGCTTATTTATACAAAGGATGGTCTTGTGGTTAAGGAGAGGACAGGGAGGAAGGAGATTTGAGTTCTGTTCTCAGATGTCCTGCGTGACCTTAGGCACTTCACATCTCAAAATCTCAATTCCCCCATACGGGAAGGATAGTCACAGTAATTTATTTATCTGTTCTTAACAATGAGAGAGAATCCGGAGGTGATAGGGAGAAATCTTAGTGGATGCTGAATATCTGATATTTTTGCATTTATGCATTACCTTCATCCAAGGATCTCAGAACATATAATGAACATTAATTTAGCCTCATAACTCACTCCCCTTCATCCCCACCATGAGGCAGGTTTTAGGGTGATTATCCCCATTTTACCAATAGGGAAACTGAGGCACAGAGCAAAGTCATGCAGCAAGTCAGAATCACAACTGGAAATAGAACCCAAGAGTCCGGATTCCCATTCTCCTTCTCTAGACTACAATCCATATTAGGATTGATGTTATTGGCAGTCTCTGCTCTAGAGAGACTCAGGACTGAACTAGCAAGAGATGCTGCTGTTTAGGATATTAAGATGTATTCTTAAAGCTGCATGTCTGCATAAAATAAAATATAATAATAACAATAATAAATTGCACTACACCTGATTACACTCTGCCTGCTTGAATAACAAGGGGTCCTCGCTCACTTTTCTGAGCATTAAATTAACTCACACAAAGATAAGCTGAGTATCAAATGAAAGCAGATTGATTTCTGCACCATCTATAGGTTTAGAATTGCATGGAGTCAGCCTGATAAAAACAGTACAGGTCTTCCATTCCAATTCGTTCCATTACAAGGGCAGGGTTAAAGGATGGCACTAAGCTGCTGAAGCACGGGGGTCTGTTCCCAAAT
This sequence comes from Sternotherus odoratus, assembly GCA_032164245.1. Classification (NCBI taxonomy): domain Eukaryota; kingdom Metazoa; phylum Chordata; order Testudines; family Kinosternidae; genus Sternotherus; species Sternotherus odoratus. The sequence goes on from JAVMKO010000018.1 coordinate 3,731,935, forward strand.
TTGTTCCAGATTCACTGTGTGAACTTAATCAGTTCACTTCACTTCTCTGGGCCTCAGTGTTCCCATCTGTGACAAGGGGATTAGAATAGTCCCATTCTCCCACTATTCTTAGGAGGTTCCGTTTCTATTTGTTAAGGGTTTGCGGATCCTGCCATGGAATGTGGTATAAGACGGTGTGTAAAGTATATGAAAGTGAATACACAGCACACACTTAGCCATCACTCTCTAATTCAGTTACTCTTAAAACCAGGTAAGGCTTAAGTGACCTCTTCCAGGATCTGCTTTTCCTTCCCCCATTGTACTGCCCTTGAATAGGCTCACTTCTTTTGTACAGAACAGCAGCTGTTGAGCTCTAAGTCTTTTATGTCAAGTTGTGGGAAAGTTTTGTGACACCATCTCACATGTTTCCTCCAAAGCGTGTGGATTAATTCTGAGCCCAAGTAACGCCACCTAGAGCCCCCATCGTTTGCTCTCCCGCACCCCTTTGGGGGACAGCCTCTGAAACAGAAACTCAAGCAGCAAACTCCTTGCTAGGACTGATTAGCCAATGACACATAGGGAGCAACCTGCCAATTCCCCAGCTCACACACTCGACTAACAGCTTTGCCTGAGATTGTCCCTGCTTTGCAGATGAGCTTACTAATAACCAGATACGAGAAGAGCCATAAATTCTCCCTGCAACATCAACCACACACACGCATGCCCCACCTTTTAATTGAACAAAGCAGATTTAAGCATTAGATGCCCCTGCCTGTAATAACCAATTGTACAGAATAATCAAAGCATCTCCACACTTACCCTCCTTTGGGGGGAGGGCGGGCCTGTGCCCTGTGAGCTTTCTAGCCCACCTCAGGACTTTTATTTGTGTGGAAGACAAATGAGCTTTCTGTGGTAAAGCCTGTTGGCACAGACGTGGGAGTGCAGAGGTGAGCTGGGCTGTATGTGCCTGTTTTCTATCACAGTTTGGGCTTCCGGCCACTTCTGAGATTTCGTGCTATGACTCGGAACAGAGAACCTTGGGGTCAGACTCCCCCCCAAAATGGCCAGATCCTCATAGCTGTTAGTTGACTGTGCTCAGGTAATTAGAGTAATTTTGGTCCCCTCGGTTGATATAAATCCAAATAATTCCGCGGAAGTCAAGGGAGCCACACTCATTTGTGCCAGCTGAGGAGCCGGCCTTGTTTAGAGAACACATTTTCAAAATTGTAGAATTTGCAAACAGACATTTTACTTCTTAGCTGAAGGTAGTCCGAGTAATCAAATAATTACACAGGCCCAAATCTTGCCACCTTGAATTGCTATAGCCCCACTGACATTAATGGTAATTTCACTCAATTGAGGGCTGCAGAATTTGCCACATTGGAATAAAGAACAAAATATCTGCCCCCCCCCCCTCCCCGCCAGCTCCCCAAGGCTTTTGGAAAGCTTTTGATCAACACTTGCAGGAAATTAACGGTGTGGAATACAATCCTGGCTTGATTTCCCCCAAGGACCCTGCCAATAAGCCCTGCAGGGGAAGTACTTTCTAGTTCTGTTTGGTTTTTTGGTATGTTTGAAATGTGATGGACCGTTTTGCAAGAGACATTTGATTATGGTAGCGTTGAGGCTGGGAGCCCTTCAATCCTGAGTCCTAGCCTTGACTCTCATATGGCCTTGAGTGAGTCACTTAACTGCTATGGACCTCAGTTGTAAAAAAGGGATGGTCGTTGTGGGGTTCATCTACTGTCTGTAAAGTGACATCAGTGCAAAGTCTCCCTGGCTTGACAGCAGCTTTGCCCTGCCTCCCGCTGAGTCACACAAGGAGACCATAGTCCCTGGAACAAATGTTCTAGTCTCAGGAAAAATAAACTAAAAAAATGACTCAATTATTTTCTCTGTGACTTTGCAATCAACAAGAGACATTAACTAACCAGTGAAGAACTAGTTTTGGCAAGACAAGAGTGAACTGCTGTAACTCCTGTTTGATTTGGAAATCCCAAAGAAGGGCAATGAGCTGGAGTCACCCCCAGCATAAAGCTACAGGTGTCAATGGAGTTACACGAGGGACCCATGAATTTGGAATTAATTTATGTCCCAGACTGATTGCTTTCTACTGTGGGACCGGAGCACACGGCATTGGAAAGAAAACAGATGATGCCCTTAAGAGCCTACCTACAGGTACCATACTTGAAAATGTGGAGTAAACACTATCCCGCCTCCTGCCTCTCTGCCAGATGTTAGCTTTCAAGGCCTTTTAAAGGAGCTCCTGCTTTCGCAAGTCTTCAGAGATCATCACTGCTCGGATTGCTTCCTTTCTGATAACTGCTACCCAGATGGCCTTTGGGGAGTAGGGTTTCCCACTGAACACAATGCAAAGTCAAGCACCATTGCTAATGTGGTTTGTAGCCAGGCACACTTCCTTTGTGTGGGGAATGAATATAGTTAAGAAATGGTGTGGGAAACTTGGATGTACACAAACTTCCACAGCCTTATGTTAATAAGCCGCTTACCGTGGTAGGGTACTTAGGAGAAAAGGAACTTTGTGTGAGGGATGGAAAAGGCGGCAAGATCTTGGCGGACTTGGATATACAAAGTTAGCACTGAACCCTGGAGACCTTACTCAGAGAAGACTCCCATTGGGCCAAATCCTGAAACCCTTTCCAGGAAGAAACCCTCACTGAAGCCAATGGGAATTTCAGCCTGAGTAAAGCCTGAGCAGGATTTATGGACTTGACCCATATAATTTGGCACTTCCAGGACACTTCTGATATCAGCTAAACCAATGTCAAGTCAGAGTGACTCCATCATCTTCAGGGGAATTATCCCTGATTTTCACCAGCATAGCTGCAATCAGAATCCGGCCTTTCTATCAGCAGCTCAGAGCCCTTTTCAAGCATCTATGAAGAAATAGGGTAGGATATTCCATTTCACAGGATAACTGAGGATCCAATAGGCTAAGAGCCTGATTTTCATAAAGATCTGGGCCTACTTTTTTGAGTGTACTTCCTGTGTGGGTCCAAATCACATGAATTACACAGTAGGCGGCTAAATAGTTGTTTGCATTGCAAATCCATATTTGGCCTGTCACGCACAGTGAACACAAATGTAAAGCAGACATATACGTGGGCATCGAAAAAGCAGCAGCAGCAGAAGAAAATAACCCATCAAGCCCTCAGTGACTTTGTAACGTTTATGCAGGAAGCACAACAGATGTGGCAATAGTCCAGAGGACTCCCATTGCTCACACAGCCATCTTTCCTCTCCGGCTCTGAATCAGAGAGCTGCAAAACCTCCAAAGCCATAGGTGCCAACTCCGTGGGTGCTCCAGGGCTGGAGCACCCATGGGGAAAAATTGGTGGATGCCACCTACTGGCAGCTCCCCGTCCTGCCCCCCGCCCCCTCAGCTCACCTCCGCTCTGCCTCCATCTCCTCCCCTGAGTGCGCCGCCTCCGCTCCGCTTTTCCCCCCTCCCAGGCTTGTGAACGAAACAGCTGTTTGGCGCAGGGTAAAGTCGGCGCCTATGTCCACCGCAAAACTGCACAAATCAGGCTCCAAGCTCCGCTGCCAACTCAGGACTCAGCTCACATCTGGCAATTGTTTTCCTACAACTCACAAACTTTGGCCCAGTCGTGAGGACATCTGGGCTCAGTTTGTGGTTTTGTAGGGATGGCCTCCACATGAAAGAGGACTCGGTTTTGAGAATGTTGTGGATTTGAGTCCACTGGGTAAGGACGCAGTGAGCACCCGATTAAGGTGCAAAGCCAGTGAACAAGTACCCCAACATTCACTATTGCGAACACACTGATCTGCTGAGGGGAGCGACGTTTGTTCAGACTGTCCCCTGATGACAGCAGCTGGCCTGGCACAGCTGGGCGTGGTTAGAGGAACTAACTGCCACTTCAGACTTCTGCACTCTGTCACTAATGGCCTGTGTTGCCTTAAGCAAATCACTTCACTCCTCTGTGCCTCAGTTTCTCCAACTGTCAAACAGGAAGACTAACATTTCCAAGAGGGCCAAGAGGCCTGGTTCATTAATATTAGCAAAGAGCTTTGAGATCTCTGCATGAAAGGAGTCAGACACCTGGAATGCTGTGGCCTCAACTCTCGCCGTTAAGAGCTGACAAACAGAGCTGTACAGAGGATGTTATTTGCAAAGCCCAGGAGCCCATACTGCATACTCCGGAGCAGACAAAGCACTAGGCAGTATGCAGGTATGGATCAGAGAACCGAATACAGGCCCAGCAGTACAGCTCCAATGAACTCAAGGGAGCTGTTTCTTTGGGCTTGAATGAGAGCTGGATCAAGCCCTAACTCTGCTCTTCCCCCTTGTCATTCCCTGTGCTGCTGCTTGTGAGTGAGGAGGGTTTATATATTACTCAGAGTTTGAATTTCCAGCAATTTCCCTCCAGCTACAGTAACCCGATTTTTTTTCACTGCCTTTCCCCTCAACCACCCCTGCAGTTTTCTAAAACCGGATTTTTCTTTCTGTCATTCTTTCTCCTTGTGTCTGCTACAGGCAGATGTGAGACCGAGGACAAGAGTATGTTACAGGCCCTCAAACTGTGTGAGTTTGGAGTTCCTCTGAGTTTCCCACACTGCTTCTCTATTCACTGCATTCAGAGAGCGGATAATGAAAGTGTGCCGTGCTACAAGCTGAATTAGAAATGGTGTTTGACTTCCCTTTGTACTCCATAGAAGCCCTGTTCTGGGTAGACCATCTGCATAGCACTTACTGTGGAGAAAAACATTGATCAAGGTCTGTCAGCCTGAGCTAGGGGAACTTGGGAAAGTAGTTCCTTGTGCCACTTCAGTTCTGTAGGGCTTAACATCTGGCCTGGGCAGGGGGGTTCTGTTGGTGGTTTAACAATCTCGCTTCCTTTTAAACTTTTGGATGTTTCATGAGTCTGTATGCAGTAGCCTGAACTTCTGATTCTAATGATGTGGTGAGAGATCAATGGGAATAAATAAAACTTGGTGCTTTGATGAATTTCTGCTACTAGGGATACGACCGGGATTGGAACCAGTGACTGACGGTATGTCTGCACTAAAACACTACAGCGCTATACTGTAGATGTCCTACAGTGACAGGAAGTGTTCTTTGGTCAATGGAGTAAATACAGGAGGTGGTAACTATATGTCAATGGAAGAATTCTTCCCTGGACCCAGTTCTGTCTAAACTTAGTCTTAAATCAGCTTAGCACATTTTTTACAGCTTTGAGCAATGTAGCTAGGATGACCTGACTTACTAGTGCAGATAGGCGCTTAGAGGTTCCATAACCCATTACCAGCCTCTGGCGCCATTAAGTCATCAGTACCAGACGTGGCTACTGCGCTAGGAGTGGATTGTGGCTTTACACTGGGGGGGGTCCTCCAGAGGTACACTGCCCCGATGGCAGCTCCTGGAGACATTATGCTTGACTCACTTTGGGGGTGCCTACAAAACAGCACCAACAGCGGCAGCTTATGCCAGGGAGCAGGGCTTGCTCATAACCGTATCATTGATGCGGAAGGAAGCAAGTCCGGATCCTGTCCCACTCCTTTTGGGGAGTCTGGCTCTGTATATTACACTGGGCTCCCCTGGTCTTGTACCCCAGTAGTACAAGGAGGATTGGTGAGGAAGTCTTTTAGCACACAGCACCTCCTTGCACTCCCACTCAGGGCTGAGCTCTTAGACTGCACAAACTCGGCCAGGGGTGACTGTGGCACGCTCCTGTGAGTTAGAGAGTGCTGGGACTCTGGCAGGCTCAGAGGCCTGTTTCCTGGCTTTTGAAAGCTCTTCCTGCAAGGCAGCTGTCTGCTCCTAATCGCCTCACTTTATTGCCAGCAGAGCACATGCTCCTGGGTCCCACAAAACCCACCTGCCCAGCAGAGTGAAAAAGACAGTTTCACAAGACACACTTCCATTGTTCTCTCCAGCACTGTGACTACAGCCGCTGAGCATGAGCAAGTGCAGCCATGGAGGAGCTCACAGGCTGAGATCCAGGCTGGGAGACTGGAGGGTTAGGGCAGAGGTGAAAGAAAGCCGGTCCAGTCCGGCATATCAGCAAGAGCCGGACACCACGCCGGACCGGATTTAAATGCTACCGCAGCTGGAGCCCCAGGCCCTTGAGTTGGGGATTTAAAGGCCCCGCCTCTTCCATCTGAGGCCACACCTCTTCTGGTTGAGGCCTCGCCCCCTACTCAGGACTCCGGCGAATCGGTAAGTCCTTTTAGTTACTTTCACTCTGGGTTGGGGCCAAGTGGGACACCCAGAGTATGGGGTTGCGTCCCGGACCATCTTGGCTAATAGCCACTGTTGGACTTATCCACCATTAACTTCATTCTTTTTTGAACCCAGTTACACTTTTGGCCTTCACAATATTCCACAGGCGGACTCTGTGCTGTATGAAGAAGTACTTCCTTATGTTTGTTTTAAACCCGCTGCCTGTTTTTTGCTTCCACTATATTTGGGGAAACAGGACTTTGAAAAGAAACAGGGTTGCCGGGACCTGACTCCATCATCAATTTATTTTCCTAATGGAACCAACCCAGCAAGGCCTGACTATTGGCTAATTACTCAGGCCTAGAAAGGACTACAATATTTAGGGCACCTCCCCTGACATAATTTAAAAAGGCCAAGGCATTGATATGGATAATGCAAACATCCAGTTACATCACACAGAAAGCTCCAGAAGCCCTCATGCTTCAGGGCAGTTAGAACCACTGACTGATAAGGTTAAAAAGAAAATTCCCCTCTAGGCAGGTTATCCCGTGATTGTCCATTGTGGGGTTTCTTGCATTCCCCTCTGAGGCACCTGGTACCAGATACTGCCTGTGCCAGGAGGACACTGAGCTATCCAGACCACTGGCCTGATCCGCTCGTTTCCTATATTCCAGAGATGGTTGCTGTTCAGGATTGGAGGGCTGCTCCCTCCCTTTTCTCATCAGGCTACATTAAGGGCCCAAAGAAACCCGCCGTCAATTACTTTCTTGGGGATATAGGTCTCATTTCTGCTCCCATTTAAATCAAGGGGAGCAGCATAAGTTCGTTGAGCCTAACGCTTGACTGCCTGTTCGAATCCAGCACAGGTCAGTAATGTCAACACGGCTTCACCATCCCAGGGCTGTTCAGTGGCCCGTGTGGAAGGGGTGTCAGTTCGGCTTCTTGGTTGCCATTTCACTTAAACCACCACTACCATGACACTGCCTGGCAGCCCTGCAGCAGGGCAGGGCTAAGGCTCACTGCACTGGCAACCCATGCGGAAGGGTAAGTGCCATGCACAAAATACACAGGAGTGGCCTTGGCTGGGCACAATTCTTGCATTAACCTTACCTAATCCTTACCTGTGCACGTCTCTTTCACCTTTGCCAGATTGGGGCTGGGAGGGAAGTTTGCCCTGCTGATGCCCATGGCTCTGTGGATCACTAAAGGACTTCAACTTGGCACCTTTCATGGAGGCCATTTTAAAAATGCACAGAAAGAGGGTTGAAAATAGATCTCTTTGATTTTGGAGGGGAAGGGGGATGCAGGGGAATAAATACGTAACACGGCTGCTTTGATAAAGCCCTGCTCCCAGGCAATGCGTTCCTTTGAGACGTAAGTGATTCCTGCCATCAGGCACCAGCCGGCTCTCCCAGAGGGTCAGTGCTTTCCCACATCCAAACACATTATCCTACAGACCCCGCCTTTTGTACAACACACTCCATCTATTCATGTGCAAAGCAGCTGTAATCCCCAGGCCTTTCAGAGTCAATATACCAGGAAATAATAAATACTTCTTCTGCACCCTTCAATACACGGAGAGGTGTCTTGTGGGAATTTCCACTACGCAGAAAAATAACAACTGCTTAATTTTTAATACTTGCTGTAAGGAGAATATGTCATTGGCCCATGAGTATTTCAGGATCACTAGATTAAGCAGTCGGGGAAATTGATTTCACCTCTAACTACCTTGGAAATGCAGATCAGGTTGGAGCATGTGTTTTGTGTTCCCCAAAACCTGCTTGTTTTCCCTTAAGCACCTAAGAATGAGTATTTAAGAATGAGAGAGGTAGCCATGTTAGTCTGGAATAGCAGAGGTAACAAAGTCCTGTGGCACCTTAAAGACTAACTATGGTGCCACAGGACTTTGTTACCTATTTAAGAATGCTGGATCCAATAAGAAACTGAAGGTTAAGGGAGTATGGCTTATAGCTGCATTACAAAAGGTTTTATTTTATTTATTATTCCTTGTTTTATTTTATTTCTGTCAGCATTCAAAAAGCCTGTACCTGCCTCCTGCAATCGGGAAGGTGAGAGGAGGCGGAGCCCAGATAATGGCATAGTAATTAATTATACGTAATGGGCCCGATCATCATGTCTTTTCCTCTCAAAGGGGCAGATTCAGCCACATTTATACTACGTGGCTCCATTGGGTTATTTGTGGGCTGAAGTACTACTCAACGTGCATGAAAGTGGCAGAATCTGGCCCAGAATGAGGAATTTTACCTAAGGACCACAAGATCAGGTCTTCTATAGCATCTTCCACTCTAAAGCACTTCAGAATCTATTTGCTATACACAATACAGGACCACTAAAACAACACCTCTCTGAAGTGGGGACAGCAGCACACTGAAGCAGAGTGGGTTTTGTCCAACACCACCACTTTAAGTATAAGCAAATGCCCTTTCAGGAGTGCAGTCCAAGCAAATTCTGCAAGGTTTTTATCACCCATCCAGCTGCAGTACCAAGGTGAGAATGTCACGTGTATTAGGCAGAAGAGGTCTCTGCCAGACTCCCCTATGGGAGTAGAAGAGAATTTACCAGCTGTAACCTTCATGGGTAGGAGGAAGAAGCCACTCATGGCATTTCTATCTCCAGGGAAGTGCTTTCCCTACAGACTCTGCTCACATGGTCATCCTCCTTTGGGCCCTATATTCAGCTTGTCTCATCTGCCCTAGAGGCAGGAAAGGCACACTGGAGGCACTGCAAAGATGGGCTCCACGCTGAGGCTTGCAGGTAGACCACAGACAGTCATAGCAGGACCCCTCTGAGGAAAGTCAATACTATATCCCCATTTCATGGAAGGGTAAACCAAGGCAGAACGGCATCTATGGACTAGGCCAAGGTCACAGAGGAGTCAGTGGCAGAGCCTAGATTTTCTAAATCTCAGCCCTGTGTGTAAACCAGAGACTGGCATAACTCCGCACCTTGCCCCCCATATTGTCCCTTTCCTTAGTAAGCAAGGATCTCGGAGATGCTCCGACCCACATGGCCATCCAAGCACTTTAGTGACACCCAGAGAAAATTCACGGTGCATTGACAGAAGCGCAGGCTCCACAAAGAAGTTATTAGCACCAAGCTGTGTGGGTTTGAATTTCTCCGAGTTTCCCACACTTTCCCCCTATTGATAACATTTCTTGTTTGGACAATAGACGTGTGCCTTGCGACTACTTGCAACATTAGTGACGGTGCCTGAGCCTGAATGAATTCAAGGGAAAAAATCCAACTCCCAAAAGACCATCTGGCTAGCAGTTATAATACAGCAATAAAGGTCAGGACTGCCTCTCAGAAGTTGGGAAAAAGATGCTCTTTGACACTGAAGAGTCTCTTTAACCAGCTTGGTACAACGACTACCTGTCAGGCTCTAGCTTCAAGGTCCCTGGCCATCACTCTGGTGCTTTGGGAAAGATGACAGGAGATGTGGCCTTTCGGAGACAGGGTGGTGAAATGATGCACGGAAAAGGGCAGCATTTTATTAAAGCTGGCAAAAGCCACTAGTGCTGGTGAACCATCCCTGGGCTGCATCTTATCTCATGTTTTAATCCTTTGGCTGGATCAAAATGTTCATGCGATGACCTATCTCCTGGCTTTCCCAGAACACAGGGAATAAAAGGCTTGGAGGACAACATCTGTCCCTAACAAAGAACTAAGCCCATTCAGGCTTATACAATGAAAACCATGAAGCTGGCTATTTCTCCGACTTCCCTTTCTGACAAATGCCTATTAAATTCAGGCTTTACTTCAGGGTATTCCACATAGGCAACAGTCCCTGGCTTTCTTTAACCATTGCTGAGTTCCCACAACTAAAAACAGTTCTGATTCCCTATTCATCAGCCTTGCCTCCATGTTCCATGCCCATCGTTTGTAGACAAACTGGGGATCCTATCCTTTGAAAGTATGGAGCAGATCCTCCGCCAGCGTAAATCAGCATAGCTTTACAGAGATCAGTTCCCTGTGTAACCCTCCTTAATCCATCTCCATATGTACCCCTCTATCATCTGTCAATGGAGCTATCCCAGTTTACGTCCATTTAGGATCTGGCCCTGTGCTATTTTCACTGCTGCCTTTAAGATTACGCCCAGGGATTAAATGTATCCAACTGGATATAAATCAGAACTGACTTGAACATTTGCTCCAATGTGAACTGAACCTAAAGAGAGTTCTGAGGCTCAAAAACTTGTGTTTACATTTTAATTAAAAAATTCTTAGGTGCCTCTGCACTTGTTGATTTCAGCCAAAAAACAAAATGAGAACACACTAATCATCCAACTGTCTCCATGCCCTTTACAAAGATAGCTAAGCACTATTATTCCAGACCATGAAACAGAGGTGAAGTAACTCGACAAAAGGACACACAGTGAGTTAGTGGCAGAGTCTAATGGACCAGATAGCCTACCTGAGTTATCATTCTATAGTGAAAAAGGGAGATATTGCTAGCCATCCCCATGGGTTCTATCCATCACCATATGCAACCCCGGCTAGTCATTCCCATGTGCTATATCCACCCCTGTACACACCCCTACCTAGCCATTCAGCAGTCATCACTTCAAGTCTCCTCAGCACTTAAGACCTGCTTTTCTAACAGGCCTGTCATTTTACACCAAGACAGTATTTTACTTTGCCCTTCGGTCAGTGCTGGGGAAACCCCAAGTATTACAAACAAGCACCCTCAGCAGGTAAACCCAGTGATAACGGGGCTGGGTGTTCAATGTCCTCTCCAGAAAGAGCAGAGAGATGGACACAGAACTTTTTATTTTAACCCCTAAGGCACTGCCCCCTGCTTTTCCCGCCTTCCCCGAAACATGTGCCTCCATCCCCCGGATGAATGTGACTGGCACATGCTGTGACTATGGAATGCAATTGATCCCAGACAACCAGCTGGAGGGTCAGTGCTTTCCCAGATCCTCGTGCAGCCCTGCAGCGCCACACCGCACACTCCACCAGTTGGTTTGGGCAGAAGGTTATTCTCTCCGGGGCATTTATAATCAATGTACCATGCACTAATAGATGCCTCCTCTATTGTTTGACCATGTGCCCGGATTGGCTGAACGAGTGTGGGAAACATCAACAAGCCTGAGACTCACATATCGGCTTGGTCATTCTGGGTATAAATAGAAGCTGTCACACAGCCTTGTGTTCAGCACGGGAACCCCTGATCCACAGACCTGTGCCCTAACTGGCAAGGATAAGAATGGCTCCCAGCAACAGCTTCATGGGCTATGTGGAGGAGACCCTGCTGCCAAAAGAGAAGAATAAAGTAAGTTAAACAATGGACGGGGCCGGAAAGTGTGTGTTAGGTTATATTCAGTGGGACGCCTAATGCATCTGAAACGTCAGAGTCAGTTGGGTGTTTACCTAACCAATTTTACACAGGAACAGCGGAAAGAGATAGATGAAAATAAGAATCAAGAGATAGATTAGTGATAGAGTAAAAAAAAAAAAGTAAAGGACGAGATCAAAGGTTGGTATAAATATGGTGGATGGACATATAGAGGTAAAAGAGGAAGACAGATGGACAGACAGACACACCAGGACCACAGACTTCCTACTGAGTAGAAATTTGTCCTAGTGTACACAGGGGGGAGATCAATGGATATTATGTAAATAAATTGGATCCAACTGTATCCCTAACAACCTGACCCTTCTCTTGTACAGCTGAGGAAGCCAGTGGTGGAGAAAATGCGCCGGGACCGGATTAACAGCAGCATCGAGCAGCTGAAACTCCTGCTGGAGAAGGAGTTCCAGAGACAACAGCCCAACTCCAAGCTGGAGAAAGCTGACATCCTGGAAGTGGCCGTCGGCTACCTGAAACAGCAGAGCCAGCTGCAGGCACAAAGTGAGTATACAGCATGCTTGATCACACTCTCACGGATGCTGCTTCCTTGAGGGCCCACTCCTACAAATCTTTGCTCACACAAGTAGACCTTACGCCTGCAGGAGTCAATGGGACCATTTGCATAAATTATCCACATGAGCAAGGATTTGTGGGAGGTGGCCGCTTGTGTTGCTCCCTTCAGATGTATTTACGCTGCTCAGAGTTTGGACTGGCCATTAACATGTTGATTTTCTCCCATTTATTTTCCAGTGTTCAGTCAGAAGAGCCCAGAACAGGATTTTAACACTGGTTACCTGCAGTGCCTGAAGGAAGCGTTGCATTTCCTCTCCTACTGTGAGCCTAAGAAGGAAGCTCAGGCCCAGCTGATCAAGTATTTCTGCAAAGCCCAGACGATTCCAGACAACCTGTGCTCAACCCCCATGCATAGCCCACCTTCATTGCCATGTCTGGTACCCAGGAAGCATCCTTCCCAGAAGAACATCCCTGTGGCTGTTGCTGCCATCTGGAGACCTTGGTAGACTGGACATTTGTGTGTGTCCGCATGTGCTGCAAAACCAAAGGGATCTTTGATTTAATGGTCCCCTTTAAAGTAGGAAACTTTGATTTCCAGGAGGGGGTTTTATTGTGTGTCATGAGAAGTGCTCTCTCCAGAAGGTTCCCTTCATAGTGAAGGATGGTGTCTGTATATTGCAGCAAATATGCTGCCCTGATGGGTGGCTCCTAGTTGAATAGAGGGCCACGCCCTTTGGCGTTTTACAGAGCAAATCTCCCTTTGGCTTCCATCAGAGTTCAGCTCGATAAGGTCCCCGCTTCAATGCCCTTTGAGGTCACTGGGAAGCTCCATGGATTTCTATGGGCATTGATTCAGGAGCTTTGGCCCTATATTAGGTATTGACCTTCGGAAAGAAGGGGCAGTTGAGGATGCAATTTGTATCATAAAGAGAGTCTAGCCTTTACCTTTTGAGTGAAAGATTTGATTCAGAAATATTGATGCTTGTGAAGTTCCTATACTATTTTAGTATAATCTCTTGTGCAAGGTTATTATGATAACAAATGACTGTAGGAGAAATTCTCTTAACATGCAGCATGGGTTAATCTCAGTTGAGGGATAATTGATGCCTTTTGTAAAGGAAGTACCTGCTGTATATCTTAACTAATAGGGATGGGAGGTGGGAAAGGTGTATTCTACAATCATTCACTGAATGTGCTGATGAGTTAACATGCTTTTATAAAGTTGCCACGTGTTCATCAGATGTGATGTTGAAAGTGACATCAGTTCCACCACTGTAAATGTCAATAAAATGGGTTTTTTTAAAAATTCATTGATCTTATGTCTGACGGCATTAAAACACAAAAATGTATTGGACAATGTGTGGGGAGCATCCGGACTTGAAGTATGTGGGAGTGGGGGGAGAGTCTCAAGGGGTCCTGGGAAATCGAGCAAACATTTTTTTTCAGAATCAAGCCAGATTGTTTAGGGGTACTCTTTAAGCACTGGTTTATGAACACTGCTGCTTTCAGATTACAATAGACCACCACTCCCTTTTTAGCCTATATGGAGAAGAGGCTATGTGGGGATGTTGCTGTTTGTAAACATTGCAAACCCTAACTCCAGTGTGTACACTCATGCAAGCAGCTACATAGATTTCAGTTGACAAGAAACTGGATTTGGCCTAAAAAAATAAACAAAAAAGCTACCAAAAATAAAAGTCACAAAGGCGTAATGTGTATTAAAGGTGAACAGAAATGCTAGAGACAGATGTGTAAGATTCCTTAACAAACCATGCATAGACTTCAAAAATAAAACATCATGAAAAATTTGACTGCCCTCCCACACCAACCCTGTTAAATGTATCTGTCAAGCCCTGAGTTCAGAGTGCGATGCTTCCTTGCCCTGCAGGGAAAACATCTTGCAAGCTATGAAGAATTCAGCAGGTCTAAACCTGCTCCCGTTGAAGTCACTGGCAAAACTCCCATTTCCTTTAATAGGAGAAAATTCAGGGGTCACTTGGAGTTTTGAGGTTAGCAACTCCTGTTCACATTCTGATTAGCGGAATGCAGGTCCTCACAGGTAACAAAAAGCTTCTCCTTCCTCCTTTAAAAGGAAAATTGCAAGTCTATGCAATCTGGTAATGGATTTCCTTTTCCAGATTATTTTCTCTTGTTTTCTAAAAGCATTTTAAGGAACCTAAGTAAGAAATTCAGCATTATTAGTCCAGGAAGATCAAGCACAGTGCTGGCAATTAAGAGATTTTGGTACTACTTCCCGCTTTGTCATTGATTTGCTGAGTGACTCATCACAAAGGTGAGTTTCACCCATGTTAGAAAGTTCTACTGTGCCTGAGGAGAAGCAGCCTTGTCCACCATGGTCAGAGGCACTAGTCTGGGCTTTGAAAGACATGGGTTCAATTCTGATTTGCCACAGATTTTCTGGGTGACCTTGGGCAAGTCACTCAATCTCTAGGTCTCAGTCCCATCCATAAAATCAGTTAATAGCACTTACTGATTCCCCGGGATGTGCAGGGGATAAGATACATTATAACTCGTGAGGTGCTCAAATAGTGCAATAGTGTGGGGCTGGGGGTGAAGATCGGTACCTTAGAAGAACTTTTATGTCCATCTTGCACTCGGCCGTCAGGGACAGAGATTAGGGAAGACTAGAGAAAATGAAGGAAGATGAACTGAGGAGATTTGAGGATGGGAGAGAGAAAAGTGTGAGAGATTACCAAGGCCTCCTCCCCGCCATCCCCCGGCAAGCATGACTTTATTGGGGAACACAAAGCCAGCCTTGAGCCCCTTCCACACTCACTATAAAATATTTTTGAGAGTATTTGTCATGGGTCCAGCCACCTTCTGGGAAGGACGGCACTGCAGCCCCCTGCCTCAGTTTTCTCCTCACCAGCATTTCAAGGTAACAAAAGTCCAAACAAATAAGAGTTCTTCCACCCCGCTTGGGCAATTCTTTAACCCACTCCCAGGCCTTCCAGACTGGAGTCTTTTCCCTGCCACTCTCTGGCAGCCTGCATCTTTGTGTTCCGGTTCCCAAAGTCAATCTCAACAATGGTGACATAGTGGCAAACCCTTCCCAGGTGTCTGTTGCCCACAGGCATAGTACATCTTCCCTAGTCTCCGTATCTGTGGCTATGGATATTTTCTTTTGCAGGATCCCCAGTAGGTGCTGCCAGCCGTCTTTGCAGACACAACAGTGCCTCCTGCTGCCCCTAAATTCCCCAGGAGAACTTCCTGGATTGGCTTGTGCCATCTGTCCACTTCTAAAAACTGGAACAGGAACCACAGCAGTTACTGCTGACCACACATACACCCATTTTAACCACCGGATAAGACCTCGCTGCTCTTTGGCTTCCTCTCCTCCATCCTCCGCTCTAACTCAAGAGGATTTACAGGACAAATACTTCTGGCTGCACCAGTATTAAGAGGTCATCACCCTCTGAGAGGGTGACCAGATGTCCCAATTTTATAGAGACATTCCTGATATTTGGGGTTTTCTTTATATGGGCTCCTACTACCCCCACCCCCATCCTGATTTTTCACAATTTCTATCTGGTCACCCTGCCCACTGAGCATGCCCTCATGGCCTAGGGTGTCTCTAGAACAATACAGTATCAGTTTCCTTTTCTGAGGGCATCTCAAGAAATGCTGGTTTGGCTGCTGCAGTGACTTGGCCCTCTGTCATTTAAGTCATCTAGTCTAAGTCATTTAACAGAAGTCCTCCCCATCTAGGATTTACTTGCCAATGCCAAAGCAACAAACACAAAACCCCACAGCATCTACATCCCAGCCTCAAGATGGACCCAGTCCTCCTGTCCTGAGGATCTGGTCTGTCTTCTACTGGCAGCAACTCCCAGCACTTCCTTCCTGCATTCTTCCTTCTTCCTTGTAGAGATAGCCCCTCTGCTCTCTCTAATAAAAGGAGAAGTTCATTCTCCTGGGCTGCGCATCCAGCATTACATTCACATAATGCTCTTTTGCATTTCATGCTACTTCCTGACTTCATGTCACCCTGTCTCATGAATGGTATCAATATCGCCTGTGTGTGTGTTTTAAAAGGACAATCATCATCTTTTTCTGTACCTTAGATATCTTAAAATCTAGCTGACAATCCATCCTCAAGCCACCTATTTAGTGTCAAAGAGCAGAACGTTCCCAAGTTTTAAAATGGCCTGGATAATGCTGATCGATCAATGTGCTCCTTAGGAAAATAGCTCTCCAGATGGTCTATTGGGACAGGAATTGCTGGTAATCACAATGCAGAGTCAAAGAGCGTCACTAATGGGGGCTGTTTTGAGGCACGCTTCTTTTGTGATCCCCTTGAATGTCATAAATAGGGAAGAAAGTGTGGGAAACTCTGAGAAACCCAGACCCACACTCTGAGGTTAATAGGGTCTTTGTCAGAGAGTATCCCTGGGCTGTAGGATCAGCATAATAAACACCACGCTCCCCAAGGGCGGGAGAGTGCTGAGAGAGGGGACAGTCACCCCGGATGAGATGAAAGTTAAATAATAAAAAAAAGCAACTCTGTATGCATTTGATCGTTATGATTGATAAAATGTTGTGGGCCAGAATCTCATCTACATCAAGGCCTGGCCTTAGAGCAGGTGTGGGGGTCACATGGCCATAGTGTACCGGAGACTCAGGCTTTGTGACATCACTGATTTCTTGTGCCAATTTTTAATCAATACAAAATAATGAATGTAACTAGATACATCAGCCCCTCTATTCTCCTAGGTGATTCTCATCAGAGTTTTGAAACGGTCCTATATTCACAGTGCTGCTCTTGACTGTTAACATGATTCATGACTGAACAAGACCACTGAGAAAATGAACATCACAGGTGCAATGGCTTAAGCGATCAGCTCCAGTCCAGCTCTCAAGACCTGGTCCATATTTCACAGCAGTGAAATATCGCAGGAAGCACTACAATGAAGAGAGTGCACTAAATGCCCCAATAGCACCTATGTGGCTGAAACAAGACAATCACTACGCTCTTGAATGAACTCTCTCAGAAGAATGATAAAAAAGGGACAAAAATCATACCACCTATGTGAACACTTCTCAAAGTGACTGCTCTGAATCGGACTTCTCAGTCCCCATCCTCAAAGGAAACTTGCACAACACCTGGAGGCTTCAATTAATAACTTTGCTAGACATTAAAAGTCATGGACTGTTTAGAGACATTGGATTTCTGGCTTATTACAACAATAACTCACTAACCCCCCCTCCCAGCTTCTTCCCTCCTCCTTCTCTCCACCCTGTGACTGGAGAGGTGTTAACAGCCACTTCACCTAGAACTGGTCCCTTGAAATGTGCATTGACCACTTGTGCTAAACAATCTGTTCCACCTTGTATTTAGCCGTGACAGTCTGAATACCTTTCCCAAACCTGAGGAAGAGCTCTGTGTAAGCTCAAAAGCTAGTCCAATAAAACATACTGCCTCACCCCCCGTAGTTTGTCTAATATCTTGGGATACACCACTACAACACCACGTTGTACAAAGAAGAGGGTAATCATTTAGACCGCTGCAGGTAGCAAATCTACAAAAATTGGAATGACCTGATTAGTACAATAGATTGGGTCTTTTGTGCATGTTGGGGTTTGTTTCTTTCAATCTATCATTCCATTAACAATCTGGGGGGTGGGAGGGGAAAACTTATAATCATTTCTGTGAGTCTCACATAAAACAATGTTCTCTGCTATCCAGTCGAAAGACACAAACCCCTCCCACAATGGGCAATCTTGGAGCACAAACATGTTTTTAACAGGACAAACTGCTACAGAAACTGAACTTTTCCGTTTCCCTTTAAAAAGCAAAACTAAACAAAAAATAGCCATGTTTGCCTGATGGAAACAAGACAAACATTTTAGTTACTAACCTTTTATTAAAGACAGATAGACTGTTGACAGTACAACTTATTTTCTTCCAGAAGGGCAAATACCTTAGATGTTCATGAAAGCGGATGCCCAAATAAATCTGTTAGTCTCTAAGGTGCCACAAAGACTCCTCATTGTTTTTGCTGATACACACTAACAGGGTGAGGGCTCTAAAACCAACAGACCAGGTGTTTTTCATTCAAATTGAAACTGTGTTGCAGAATTAAAGAAAATGAGACAATGACGTTACATGGGATAAACTAAAACAAGTGGTGTAAAGGACATTAGCTAGATTAGATAGCTAAAATAGATTTATCCCTGGGGTAACTTCATTGATGGCAATACCACAGGGAAGAATCCGACCTAGTGTACAGACTACATCCATAAATATATGTTGATGCACAAAGATGCTTTGCAGGTGCTCAAATGTGATAGTGAATATTTGGGAGGAGTAGAGTACGACTCCAGTAGCATCCATTCTAAGCACCCTGATGCTCTGATTACCTAGTCAATGTTTGTCTTCCTTGTTGAAACAAATGCAATATACATTACATATGAATCTACTTATGTGGCAGCCTTAAATTAGGGATTTTATTAAACCATGTGAGGAAGTACTGATTCACAAATATTCACTTACCATAAAGTATTTAGACCGGTACTCTACAATCATAGCAAATAGGAAAGGAATGGCTCATTCCTTTGATTTGTGAATAGGTTGGGGGGGAGGAAGAAGCGGGCAGTGAGGTTGGTTGGTGCTAGAGCTCTGGTCTTTTCTAACTGAGAGAGAGAGAGGGAAGCTGGAGTTTGTAACCCCAGAGGCTTGTTGTTTTGTGCATGCAATGTAAGGCAGCCTGCCTGGTTCACCATTCACCTCAGATGGTGTGAGTCCGGAATCGAGAGTTTCCCACACATCGCTCCATTCACAGTGTTAAACTGTCAACAATAGAAGTGTGCCTCTGTGGGTCCTGAGCAGAAAGCTAATGCTTTCTATACCATCTGGCCAGCACTCGGAGAAAGGGCTAATGCTTTAATCAATGAGGGTTGGTTCAGCCCTTTGCGTTCCCGGGCATTGTGCTGGGGAGAGGATGGCATTATTTAAAGCCACTCATTTCATATTTCCAGAACTGAAAATTAGATCAAAAGCTTCCCTGGCCGAAGGAAACCTCCCACCTCACGGTGCCCTTCTGCTGCTGAAAACACATCCCCTTATCTAGCGTGTGGCATGACCTACTGTCCAATGCATCTGACATGCTGCTGATCCTGTACACAGAGCTTTGTCTACAACAACAATCAAAGTGTGTGTGCTCCTGTATGGGATAACATAAAATAAATAATAATAATTCAAAATGTATAAAGTGACCTAGAGGCAGACTTTTAATGGGTCTCGTGTTGTCGAGTCACCCACGTGCTTTGAAAAATAATAATAAAGAATGAATAAGCTATTAACATATAACACACCCTGGGGTAGGTGACCTATTGAACTCATTGTCACAGGAAGTCATGGAGTTAACTACTACTGCAACTGGGTCATAAAAACAGCTAGATAACTTTATGATAAAATATTATGACCCGTAAAATAAACTTTGCAGGATTTCAAACGAACAAATTTGCCCTTTCAATAACTCTGTGTCTGTTATTTACATGCAACCATACGTGATACCATTGTTAGCCCCATTTTTCATACAGGGAAACTGAGGTATAGAGCGGTACAACTTGCCTGAGGTCGTACAGTGATCTTAGAGAAAAAGATTTATTTTTTCTCTGGATTTTAAAAGGTTGACAAAGTGTTGGATGAGGCTTTCATTAACGCCTTTCTAACACTGGGGAAACTGAGGCATGTAGAAAATAAGGTCCTTAATCTGTGAACAGAACATAAGAATGGCCCGAATGGTCCATCCAGCCCCGTATCCTGTCTACCAACAGTGGCCAATGCCAGGTGCCCCGGAGTGAGTGAACCTATCAGGTAATGATCAAGTGATCTCTCTCCTGCCATCCATCACCCCGCTCTGACAAACATTAGCTACATTAGCAGAGCTGAAGAGCTGGGTTCTGAGAGAGGAAGCCTGACTTAGGGAATAGAGCACTGGACTGGGACTCAGAAGACCTGTATTCTATTCCTGTCTTGGCCACTGACATGCTGGGTGATCTTAGACTCAGACTTTAAGGCCAGGAAGGACCATCACAATCATCTAGTCTGACCTCTAGTTGACATATCACAGGCCACAGAACCTCAGCTGTCCAGTAGTAGGCCCATCACCTCTGTCTGAGTTACTGAAGTCCTCAAATCTTGATCTAAGGGTTTCATGTTACAGAGAATCCCCTATTTACTCTAATTGAAAAAAAATAATCATGTGACCCCGGCCCCACACCACAGAGAAAGGCAAAGTCACTTCCCCCTTCTGCATCTCAGTTTCCCCATCTGTAAAATGTGAATAATGATACTGTGAGATCTACTGCTGAAGAGCACTATACAAGTGCTAGATATTATTTCTGGGTTACTCTCTCAGGCCCCAGCTTCCAATCCTAGAATGTATAGCGCCTGAGAGGACACCTTCGCATACACCAAACCCCACTGAAATCACTGGTGCTCCACGCAAACATGGCAGTTTGACAGGCATGATAGAAAGAATTAGCGCCATTGTCAATACAAGATCTCACCTAGTTGCTCTGATGTCACACGATTCTAGATTCTAACATTGTGGCTCAGGTCAGCAGATGACTATACCTCTGGTGTCGTAGACCCTAGAGAGTGAAGTTTTCTGACATCTCAGACACTCCTATTCCACTTTAAATGGCATCTTAAACCTTCCCCCGCAAAAATTTTTAGTGCGACCACTAGTGATTCCTTTCTGTTATCATCCCTCGTATTTCCTGTGTGCATGTTGTGTGACTTTGGGGGTGTTTTTTTCCAGTACACTACTTCTGATTGTTCTTTAGGATTATACTATTCAACTGCTGTTCAGCCTCTGAACCTATGTGTGTAGCTGTGTGCATGTCTGATGGGGTATGTAAGACTGGATATGTCATCTAGCTGAGGCAGGACTACGTATTATCTGAACCACCTCTGGCCTGCTTTTAAAAATCTCCACTGATGCAGATTCCACAAACTCCCTCAGCAAGTTGTTCAAGTGCTTAACTATCCTGACAATTAGGAAGTTTTTCCTAATTTCCAACCTAAACTGCCCTTGCTGTAATTTAAGCCCATTGCTTCTTGTCCTGGCCTCTTTGGTTAAGATGAACAATTTATCACCCACCTCTTTGTAACAACCTTTTATGTCATTTTATGATTATAAGGCAGTCAAGCAATATTTTAACCATTAAACAGTGAGGATTAGGATTATATTGATGATATAAATTAAGAAAGAAACATGAATCTGGGTCTATATGTTTTATTAATAGTCAAAATACTCATGAGTGCAGGGCCTGTGGTAAGGGAAGAAGTGACCAGAAAAGCATTGCTCTAAGACTGTTTAATCACTGAGACAGCGTCTCTGGAATAGTATCCAAAATGTCTGGTATCAGGTCAGATGATAAACAAAACAAATATTACTTATTTCTTTAGAAAATATTCCCATGGTCATGACTGCCCACCGCTGTGCTATACTCACGCTTCCCTGTGGCAGATTGGACTATGCCAAATATATTTAATTCATACGGGGTATATGACAGTCAAACATATCGGGGGGGGGGGAGAGAAACGGTGCTTGTACGTGAGAGAGACAGAGAGAGACTGGACTAGGAGTCAGGAAGTCTTGCAGTATTGTAGCCATTTTGCAGATAGGATAATTGAGGCCAAGTGGGGGTGAGGGCATGATTTCTTGGTGCCTCAGTTTCCCCATGTGTTAAGGAGGATGTTCCCCTATTGCACATGGGGGCTGAGGCACAGCAGAATGTTGTGAGGCTTAGTTCATGATTGTTTGTCTAATGCTCTGAGATATCAAATGGAAGATGCCAGGGAAGGACAAAACAACTATTCATTATTAATATTATTGTACAGATTTGCCAGACCATCCTAGAAGGAACTGAGATTGCCCAGAAAAAGAGCAGAAGATTTTAAGCCTTTTAAAGAATGACAGAAAAAATGTCTATAAAAGATGGGGAGAAAAGCATTTTGAACTGTATCTTCCTTAAAGAGATCCCTTCCTCCCAAACACGTGTCTTCCCTTTTGATTTTGATCACAGTTGCCTGAAAATTGACAAGCACTGTATTCATCTAAGCACGGTTTAATGTCAATGAAAATGTTTAGTCTCTCTAATTCCGGACTTTTTCCTTTACAGCTTCTTTTCTGGGCACAGGAAAGTAGGGGACATTTTCTTTTCCTGAGAACTGTCTTCTGTGCTTCATTTCACTGCAGCCTGGGAAAAGGCAGCATATTGAGATGTTGACGTTCCCAACATCAGGCACAAGTTGGATTATAATGATGGCAAACGCTTTCCCACGTTCTTATCCAGTCCCTCCAAGGCCAGTCCCTATTGTGTAACACGCTCCCCAGTCCACCTGCTCCTTTGGGAGCAGAGTATTATCCCCAGGCAATTCACAGTCAATTTACCATGCTGTAATAGATGCTTTCTCTATTGTCCTGGTAAATGCATGGATTGGCTAGTGAGTGTGGGAAACTCAAAGAAGCTTAGGACCCATACATTTGTATGCAGTTTATAGGTATAAATAGAAGAGCTTTCCAGCTCCTTTCTGCACTGGCTAAAACAGCGAGATTTGAAGTGAAACCTGCCCTTGAACATTTGGGATAATGGCCCCCAATACTATCTCACTAGAAATCCTAACATCCAAAGAGAAAAACAGAGTAAGTATCTGCTGCAAATTGCGACATACACTGACAAAAGGGCAAGTGGCTGATACAGGCTGAGCTGCTTGCACAGAGAAGATGGGAAATGGATGGAAAGGAGAAATGTGGTCACTAACTTTCTCTCCCCTCTTGTGTTACAGCTGAGGAAGCCGATTGTAGAGAAGCTGCGCCGGGACCGGATTAACAGCAGCATCGAGCAGCTGAAACTCCTGCTGGACAAGGAGTTCCATAGACACCAGTCCAACTCCAAGCTGGAGAAAGCCGACATCCTGGAGATGACTGTCAGCTACCTGAAATACAGTCAAAGTAAGTGCCTTCCCCTTTGCTTTTGAATTAACTCCCCTGTGCTGCATTTATCCCTGGCCCAAACTCCAGCCTAGATGTCCCTATCTAAAACCCATCTCCATCTTCTCTCTTCTCAGCTTTTGCCTCCTCTTCTACAAGCCTGCAGCAGGATTACAGCAAAGGGTATTCCTGGTGCCTCAAGGAGGCTCTGCAGTTCTTGTCTCTCCATTCTGCGAACACTGAAACCCAAATGAAACTGTTGTGCCACATCCAGAGACCTCAAGTTACAGCCAAGGACTCAAATTCTCCAGCTTCAACCTCTGCAGCCCACCAAATGTCTGCAAAACAAGCAGCACTGAAACCCACCAGCAGACTTTGGAGGCCCTGGTAGATTAGAAGGACTTTTGTATGGTTTCTGGACATTCCCTCATATTCCAGAGGAGACTGACTTGCTGTACAAGTCCACTCACTCCTCTAATGAGTAGGGAAGAATACTTTCCTTTTACAGAGCATACTTATGCTTGGATGTCAGTTTCCCTTCTCCCAGAAGGATCTAAATACTCCCACCATGTGGGGAGGTAGCTATTCTAAAAGAATGTGCAAAGTAAGTAATCCTTATGGTAGGATGACTGAGTAGTTGTTCAAAAGGGAACGTTTAATGGTTATTTAACCTTGCTGAGGTTTTTGAGTGTGTTTGTTTAGAAAGAGGTAACTTCTAGGAAGTTGAGGCTACGGTTTTCAAAAGCGTCCACTCAACTGGAGTGACTTGATTTAACAACCCAACCTGAGACTCACAGAACACTGATTTTTGAAGCGTGCAGTATCCCACTCCACTTGATTTCAACTGGAATTGTGGGAGTTCAACACTTGTGAAAAATCAATGTCCTATGAATCACAAGGTGGGCATCCAATCTTAGTGGGCACCCTTGAAAATCTGGCTCTCATATTGTTGCTGTAAGGGGTTCTATAATGTTTATAGAGTTTATTGAGTGTACTTGGAAAAATGTTACACCATAACTCAAGCTAGGTAGAGGAGATTCTTCCAGATGTATTACTCTCAAAAGAAGAGTATTGTTTGTTACGTTCAGGATCTGCAATGCCTTTTATAAAGGCAGTAACTTGTTTTGTATCCTCATAGGAAGGAAAGTAACAGCTTGTGTTGTCGGTTTTACAAGAAATATTTAGTAAAAGTCTTTCATGAAAGGCAATTGTACAAGTTATATTTACATTTTTGGTACCATAATGTTATGGGAGATAGATTCACTATAATCCGCAGAAGATGCTATGATGTGTATCTGTCAGGTGCACTGACTGTATGATCTGTGCTTGGAACCATTTTGAATGTCAAAAGTTGCAGAAACTTCGCACACTGTTAAAATAAAATCTGATTACTGAATCTATATGCAGCAAGTTATTCTCTCTTGTCTAGAAATCCCTAACTGATGTCCCTTTGACAGAGGCATCATAGGCTAGTTTAGTTTAAAGAACAAAGATAGGAGACCTCACAATAGATACACAAAGATCACAGTTCAGCTCCTGGAGTAACCCAGGTTTGCAAAGTTTGGTCGAGGTACTGTGATTTGAATGACTCCTATTGATTAACATACAGAATGGCACTGACAAGATCCAGAAGGAGCCATAATCAGCCTTCCTCAGCTGTGAGGAAAGCGTGAATAGGGATTACTCATGTGAGTAAAGGTTTGCAGGATTAAGCACTCACATTCTATAATGCAGCAAAACTCACTATCCAGAGTCCGAGGATTTATTTAATTCAGTGGGGAAATGTTTTCATGGGCCATTTGGTGTTTGCTTTTGGGTTTAATAAGGCAAATCCACTATACTCATGGCTGGTACCCCTGTGTTGTTGAGATTGTGCCAGGAGACAGTGAGGGAAAAGCAAAGTCCTTGCTAAGAAGAAGAGTCCAATAAACATGGTTCTATAGCAAACTTCTCATAGATCTCATTCATTTAACAAGGCTGCTCACAAATTCAATGACTGAGACACAACTTTAGTATTGTACTTCTAACTGATCATTTTGTAGCTTCTTACACCCCTTTAACAAACAAAATCAAACACCTTGAAGACATCCAGCAATAATATTAAACCCTTATACATTATGATTCCCACTTTAGACATAGAAGAACTGAGACAGAGATTAATGTAAAAATATTCTAAACAAGCCTCTGATCTTCAGATGCCCACTTCAGACGTCTAAGACCGGAGTATCCAAGGTGATAAATGTATACAGCTTCAGTGACTTCTGTGAGTGCTTAGACCTCAGAAATCACTCCCAAAAAATGAAGGCAACCAAACAGCAGTGGACACTTAGACCCAAGTGACTTACCCACTATCACAGGAAAGGTGAGCATCACAGCTGGATTTAACTCAGGAGTTCTTGGGTCTCGGTCTCATATTCAGGTTGAGAGGTCTGGGGTGGCTCTGATGTATCTATAAATGAGAAAAATGAGGACCATCATTTTAGAAGCAGAGAATCCACTTCAAGTAAGGAAGAAATAACTTCCTAAGTGAAAATAAATCTTGATAGGCATTTAATGTTTAATCCACTTCCTTTTATATATTAAATAGATGTGGGGCAGCAACAGCTACTAGTAAGAGAGGCAGCGAAATTTTGATCCAAATGGTTTTCCACATAAAAGCAGAAATATTTGTAGCTACTTAATTCATCCTTGTGGTGAAAAGCCAGTATATGTGGGGCTTGAACCCACAACACTGATGTGAATGGGAGCAGAGTGGGAAAGTTAGAGGCCACAAAACAAAAACTATATGTTAGGCCAACAAAAGGTATCCCATTGTTCAGAGAAAAAGGTATACTGGGAGCTATTAACCTGATGATAACCCTTAACTTTCCATCACTTCAGTTAAACCCAAATTCACCTCCATTCCGCAATAACCTGCCTTTACCTCATCTTTGTTAGGTAAAACATTTGCACTGAGAATTGCAGAAGCACATATGTAAGAAACTAGAAAATGGTGTTTGCAATAAGGGAATGTATCCCACCTAACATCATAGAAATTAGAGGTCTGTCAGGTCTCATCTAATGTGTCTCCTACAGCACATTTGCTAGTATTTTGTCTAGTCCTGTATAAATATCTCAAATCCTGGAGTTTCCAGCAATGCCCCTGCATCAACTTAAGCTCTATGTATTGCCACTTCTCTTGCTATCTGCGCTATCACTAGTTTATGACAGGCAGAGAGACATTTGTTTGACTCTGACTTTACCTTCCAACAACTCCCATCTTCTTTACCCACATTGAACCATCACTCTGGTTTTGACTTCAGGGAGGGATCATGTGATGTTTGCTGCACAAGCAGCACTGTAATCTCCAACTGTGCTATGCCACTGTGTGGCACAGTTCAAGCATTGTGAAACAATAATACTATGGAAAACTGCAATACCGTGCTCATTTGGGCATCTTTGATAAAGATAATGTCCTACTGAATCCATTAGCAATAATTTGTCCTCATTTTTTTCTGGAGTACCTGGAAAAAATCTCTCACCAAAAATGGAGCAGGGGCACGAACTCACTCAAGAGCAGGAAGGACCTGCAAACTACGAGTATTTATTTGGGGTGCTCTACTGTAAGTGCAGGATAGTATTATCATCAACAATTTGTGACCGTAAGGTATTTTGAGATCCTTGGATAAGAGATCCCATAGAAAGTATCATTCCTAGTAAAAATAAATGATGATGCTGTATTAGAGACAAGGCAAATGGAGATTATTTGTATTTTTCCCTCTCAATAACTCTGGGACTTCAGATGAAACGGAACACGAATCCAACAGCCCCCGCCAGGTAACTCTGTGGGCCAAAGAGGAAATGTGGCCAGGTGGAAATCCCTCAGCAACTCTGAGGTGCAAATAAAAATGAATCCAGACCCTAACGAGACCTATCGCGTTGTAGACCCTAGATCTCTAGACCCCTACAACTTGGGGGAGCAGATTATTTGGGCTCAAGATCTAACTCTACCAATAACTTTGTGAGGTAAAAAATATGGAGCCCAGTTCCAACCCCTCCGCCATTATTCTGTTGGTTTCAGATGAAATGGGGCCACGATCCATCCTTTCACAGACCCTCGGGACAAAAAGGATGAATGCTGACAAAGTTTAAGGGAGCCCCTGCCGGCTTCATTCGCATAATATATGCAGTATAAACATTAATATGTAAATATATGCGCATATATTTGCATGCCGATGAGGCCAGGCAAGGGGGTGGGTGGTGTTCAAAATGGCGGAGCGGGGCGGGCGAGGTACCAGCAGCGGCGGTGACAGCAGCCTGGACAAGAGCATCACTCTCCCGCCTGACGAGATCTTCCGCAACCTGGAGAACGCCAAGTGCTTCGCCATAGACATCGGTAACCGGACGGGCGCCTGGGGGGCGGCAGCGGTCGAGGACGGGGGCGGCTCTGTCCGCTCAGGGAAACCGCCGGGACGGGCAGCCCGTGGCGCGCAGGGCACGCTGGGAAATGCAGTCCCGCTGGGCGCGCCGCTTACTGCCTGGAGCGGGAGACGGACTACGACTCCCGGCGTGCGCCGCGTTTGGCCGGCGGAGCGGGACATGACGGGAGTTGTGGTCCAGGGGCTCTCCCGTGGCTAGGCAGAGGGCGGGCGGGAGAACTACGAGTCCCAGCATGCCGCCCGGGCTGCTAACGGGCTGGGGTTGTAAACAGGCTGGAGGGACCAGCCTAGGAGAGGGGGTGGGCCCCACTGAGGGGGAGATTAAAGCGGGGAGGAGGACAGCAGTCTAGGAAAGGGAGGGGATTAGGGGATAGACCCCCTCAGCATCCTCAAGGGAGAGGTTAGCCCCACTGAGGGGGTGGGGGGGCACATACACAGGAAGAACAATCCTGGAGGCACAACCTAGGGTGCCAGGTGCCCCGTGGCAGAGGATGGAAGGGTGCAAGATCCCATTATGTGAAGGTGCATCCAGTCCTCTGCTTAGTTGTAGGGTCTGTTCAAACCTTAGCCTAGTGGAGTAGCTTGCTGGAGCAAGACTGACTTTCTATACTGCAGTATAAACCCAGGGTTCAAATTTATGTTCAAACTGAATTCCCACCATGTACACACATCATGCTAACCCAGGGTTCAAGCCTCCTTGCTTTTCAGTGTAGATGCAGCCCCTCCAGACTTGTGCTCTGGGAGTCCATCAAAAGTATTTGACAGTCCCATGGGCTGACTTGCTTTGTCCTCTGGATGGTTAAATTTTGTGGACAGTCAAGTTTTCCCATGCTGCACCACAAACACAGGGCTAGGCAGTTACATTTTGAGAGGGTGCTAGGAAGTCTGGGATACGCCTGGTTGAACTCTGGGACGCATAAGGCAGTGCAGATGCTGGAGGGCCAGGTTGAGTTTAGGGTTCAGCTATTCCTAACCTCAGATTAGGAGTGAGAGTAGATATTGGAAACCTAGGCTAACAACCCCAGGATCTGCTAACATGAGTTGTACTAACCCTGAGTTTACATTTGAGTGTAAACAAACTTGGAGGTTGTTTACCACCCACCCAAAAAAACAAAAACAAAAAAAACAACCAAAAACCCTCATTCGGGAGAAAGACAAACAGTCTTGTTAGTTTGTGATTTTCCTCTTGCTTTCCCCCCTCCCCTTGCTTTAGAGAGAATGTAAGAACTGTGGGGGACAATTATGGAGGGAGGACTAATTTCTGAATTTATAAGGTGCCAAAAGCCTATCTATATTGACAGCTGACTGCTGGAGGTACGTGCATTTCCTACAGCCACCCCCGGAGATGGGATTTCTGTGTGTGAAAATACCAATATGCAGTGGTGAAACCACAATGAGCATATACATAAAGGTTTTAACATCTTGGACCAAGGTGCATAGCATATCACAATACACTCAAAACATGAAAACTTAAATGTGAAGATGAAACTACTATGTTCCATGTTGGGTCACTGCTGAACCTTTATGCCAGGGAACAGAGGCTGAAGGGATAGATTTTCCCCAGCTTTTAGTATTCCTTGCCAGCACTTGATCACTGCAAGAATGGCACAAAGGAAGTCAAGATACAAGGTGCAAGTGAAGCAGATCAGGGTAAAATTCCTGCATGTCCTACAGACCATTCCTGCTGCTTTCATAAAAGTCTAGGGGAGTGGAATTAGACCATTTAATTTTTTCCTCTTATTGCTCCACTGTTAAAGTCAGTGGATTTATTTTGAGTTCTTTATTAAGCAACAACCCCCTCCCCCCCCCCATTATATTTGCAGTTAGTTTCAATTCAGGGTCTGCATTTGACATTGTCTAGAACTGCAAACTAATCACATGATGTGTGCGTGTCAGTGTTGGGATGGCAAGGAAGGGGGACAGGGATGTATTAGCATCTGGTCACTCTTTGTAATTCCTCTGAAAGGGACAGTTACTTATTTCTAATTTTTAGCCCCTATTTAGTAAACATAATAAATTAGTGTTACCTTTCAGTGGATCAGAGTAGAATTAAAGCAATGGATTAGCTATAAACCCCAGAGACAGTGGGTGTTCACCACAGGGTTTTAAGCCTTTACAAACTGGGAAAATAAAGCTAAAAGCAAATTTAGCTAGATACAGAATTGTAGTGCAAGGTAGATATCGAGAAATAACTTTATGGTTCTGTAGTGCCTTTCATCTAGGGATCTCAACATGCTTTACAAAGGTTGGGAAGGTAAGTACCTTCTCAGCAGAGATCCATCAAGCTTGTGTTGATCTCTGAATTTCTATTTTGAAGTTCAAAACGAGAAGGGTAAAAAGTTATTTTATGACCTGAAAGTGACAGTTTCAGCTGATGCATCAGAATGGGTTCTCAGAAGGTCTGAGTGTTACTAAGTTTCATTGCTTTTGTTACCATAGATGGTCAATTCCACAAGACTAATGATGACCATCATATGCTGCTTAATCTATCTGGAACTCAGTGTCTCCTCTGTTCCACTTTTTTTTTTTTTAAGACATTTTCCTCCTTTGCCTAGATTACAAATGCTTAGTGCTGCAAATTTTAATTTGCAGGAGCATGACACTGAATTTACCAATGGGATGTGTGCAGTCTAGGAATCAGTTAGTGAAGCAGTATGATATGGCTTAGTGCATACAGATTTTCACTTGGAGTTTGGAAAAAATCAGACTGTGCCCCCTCAGAATCCCCAACACATCCAACCCCTCTGCTCCTTGTCCCCTGACTGCCCCCTCCAGAGCTACCCCCTAGATTCCACCCCCTATATAAACCTCCCTGCTCCTTGTCCCCTGACTGTCCTGATCCTTATCCACACCCTTGCCCCCTGACAGACTCCTGGGAATCCCACGCCTCTCCAACCCCCCGATCCCTGTCCTTTACCTCCCCATCCCCCATTGACACCACTGTTCCCCGAGACATCCCACAGGACTCCCACACCTATCCAACCCCCCCATTCCCTGTCCCTGACTGCCCCCCTAGAACCTTCGCTCCGTCCAACTGCTCCCTGTGCCCTGACTGCCCCCCCGGGACTTCCTGCCCCTTATCCAACCTCCCTGCCCCTTACTAGACTGCTCAGAGCAGTGGCCGGAGCCAGACACGCTGCTGCGCTGTCCCGCAGAAGCACGCAGCCCCGTTCCCCCAGAGTGCTGCCTGCGTGGCTGCAGAGGGACAGCTTGTTCCTTTTAGGATGATGTTCAGCTTTGAAGCAAAGAATAATCCCTCAGGAGTGTCCTTATTCAGCATTTAAATTATTTTATTTTACCAGAATCAGAGATTTTTTTTTTTGTAGTGTCCTTGAAAATTAGTTAATGTTTAAGTGTTTCAAGTGAAATTTTATTGATTAACATGCATCATGTAAACAAACATGGCAAACCTATTAATCACGTTTGTTAAAACATGCAGGATTTTAGGCATTTCTTAAATTTGTTTAACAAGGATAAGCAGTGGATGTGAGACTTTTCCCTCCCATCCGTTCCCCTCCTTAGAGCTTTGAAGCCAAGGCATAGTCTGAGCACAGACAGGACTGAGTTATAATCCTGCCCTGATATGTTCTCACGTCATGGCCTTGAGCACCTTCCCTGCCTGCCTAGTTTCGCTATCTTGAAGGGACCAGAGGTTAAGCTTCCAATCTTGCAAACTCTTAATCACCTGAATAGCCCTTACTCAAGCAAGTTTACATGCATACGGTGTGGTAACTAGGAAGTGAACTCATGACCTCTTTTCATCTTCAGCCACCCCAGCATCAGTTGGGCTGGAGTCCTTCCTGTGGAGCTTCTACTTTCAAGCAATGCATCTGGATCTAGCTATGCCAAGACAGTCCAAATGACTGACCTTTGGTTCACTGAATAAAGAGCTTTGCCTAATTAGCTCTGCTTGCAGCCAAGCCATGCTTAACACTGTGCCAGGTAACTAATACGCAGAAGTATCTAAATTCCATCTGACACCTGAATCTGAGATGCACATGTCTTGTTTTTGATAACAGGTGGGTCGTTAACCAAGCTGGCTTATTATTCAACTGTGCAGCATAAAGTAGCAAGAGTGAGATCTTTTGATCATTCTGGAAAGGTAAGAATTGCATTATATAGCAAACCAGAATCTCTAATGTGAGCAGACATGAGAAAACAACAAAAAAATGGCAATTTGAAACACAGGGTAGTTTTCCATAATATCAATTTTCAGATGGTACTAGGAATATCTATTAATTGAATAGCACTATAGATACGCACGATATTTAGAGCACAGCTCTTACTATGAATTGCTCACAGTATTAGAGTCCCATCCTGCAAACCCTTAATGGTTCCTGCTGTGAGGAGTCCCATTGACCTGAAGCACTGTAGTAAGAGTTTACTAGATTGGACCCTAAATTAAGAGGCGTTAAACACAAAATGGGAGGCTTAGCACAAGGAAGAATTGTAGATAATGACAGTAAGGTTGTGTGCTCACTTGGGTGAGTAGTGCATGTACAGTATCTGAAATGAAAAACAAACCTAACGGCTAAGTTTATAAGCCAGTGTTGAATTGGGTTTTGAGAAGGGATTTGGAGGAGGGTGGAAGTCAGGCAACTGGGTGTCAAGAAGGGAATTCCAGGGCAATTGTCCGGTCTGAAATCTTAAATTATCAATTACTGTTGTCTTGCATTATAGCTTGTAATGTGGGAAGTTTTGAGTGCGCTTCTAACTACTTGTAGATACTTGCATTTCAGGTTAAAAGTGTGTGTGAAACCCTTGATTTTATTCACACCTATAGCGTTTGATTCAGTATTTCAGGTGAAACAATTATTTGGCCCAGGTTTGCCACCTGACACTCATATTTCATTGTGGAAGCTTATTATAGTTCTAGTTCCAAGCTTGGATGAAGAATACCCATTATACAAACTTGTTAAAAGGACATTAAGGCTGGTAAGTCAAGCACTCAAGAGTTAGGAAATGCCAGATTTGAGGTTGCACAGGCAATCTTAATTTGGCCACCTTGTGGATGTGCATGATTATAGTCTGATTATGTGATCACATACTATTTTTTCCACATGACCCCTGCCTCATTTGATCTTCCCTAGCTTACTGAGTAACTAACTCTACTTCTCAGAAAATTGTCCTGACAAGTGAAGCCAAAAGAGAAATACTTACTCTGATTTTTTTTTTTTAGGACATAGAACATGAATCTCCGTATGAGATCACAGTTCAAGAGGAGATCACAGCTCGACTGCACTTCATTAAATTTGAGAACACTTACATTGAAACCTGCTTAGATTTCATTAAAGACCATCTTGTCAACACAGAAACTAAAGTGCTCAAAGCCACAGGGGGTGGTGCCTACAAATTCAAAGACCTTATTGAGAAGAAGCTGGGTCTGAAGTAAGTGGAAACTATTTGAAACTCATTAGGGGATAACTTCTTTTTGAGAAATTAAAATACTGTCACTAGTAGACTGTAGCCTTGTAGTGTAATCTTCTAGGAGCTCATAAGTTTAGCAAGGCTGGGCTTGAATGGGTGACATCAAGGAACAAGTGCTAGATGATGTGATTGTAATTCAGTGAGTAGGAGATGCTTCTCCCTCTGTTTTGGTACTGAATTTCCCCAGCATGTTGGTAGGGTGTGCTGTGCTGTGCTGCCCTGCCATACATGCCATCTTTCAGTTGACAAATAGCTAAGGTCACTAAAGAGCTGACAGTTTGAAACAATAGGGATCTAACCTCAGGGTCCTGGCTAAACGCCAGCATTGTTCATATATTCTGCTTCCCTAAAACTCGCCCTGCAGTTTCAGTTGCATAGAGTAATCTTACCTTTGTGTTCTAAACACTATGTAGTTTGACTCTGATGTTAGATGAGCTCCAAGGTGGCTGCAATTCAGTGGTTCTCTGTTAGTTTCTAAAGTGCTTTGGATTCATTTTGAGGAGAGTTCCTATAGAAACTATCATTCCTATCTCTGGATACCTATCACAGAGGATTAAAAATTTACAGCACTATATACATGCTATCAGTTTTTTAATAACAGGAATTGCAAAGCTTGGGAATCTTTAGCCTGTAACTATTGTATTTTCTCATCTCAGTATTTTTCTGTACATCACAAATCTACATAGTCTGTGTCCAAAATCATTAGCCATCAAAAGTCATGATTGTTAATTTCTGTTTTCCTACCAAGTGTTGGTTACTTGTTATTGGATTTGGGTGGGGGAAAAAAGGTAATTTTTAAAGGGCATATTCTCTTTAGGATTATTCTGTTTATAAGTGTGTGTGTTTTCTCTTCAGGGTGGATAAAGAAGATGTAATGACTTGTCTAATTAAAGGGTGTAACTTTGTGTTAAAAAATATACCCCATGAGGTGTTTGTATACCAGAAAGATTCAGATACTGAATTCCGATTTCAGACAAATCATCCAAATATTTTCCCTTATTTGCTAGTCAATATTGGCTCTGGTGTATCTATAGTGAAGGTGAGTAAGCCATTAGACTGTTTCATTAAGTGTGTGTGTGGGTGTGTGGTTGTGTCCTCAAACTGGTGCACTGTAATCATCTAGATCTACCTGTATGGCTGTCAGATTGACATGTGTTTCCTTTCTGGGTGGATATCAAATTTTAAACAAAAAAAAATCAAAACCATATAACCACACACGTTGACTTCCATTTCTTAATATATGTTTTACTTGCTTTTCCACTGACTACTGTCTGTCCCCTTTTAATTGGATAATGCTGTGCTTAAAGTGTAATAGCTGCAAATGACAAATACAAAAGAAACCCCACACGCTTTTGGGCAGCCACTTGTGGATAAAAATCTTAGGGCTGGGCCACACTGGGAAACTACATCATCCTAGTTATGTCTCTGGGGTGTGAGGTGGATCACCTCTGCTGATGAGAGAACCCTCTCCTGCCAGTGTAGATAGTATTTACAGTGAAACACTACAGCAGAACAGTTGCACTGTGGTAGCATTTCTCGTGTAGAAAAGCCTTTAGTCTTGAGATGGGTGCTCTGAGCAGGAGAGGAATGCCAGCCTTTAAATTCTTTGCCCAAACTTCTCAGTAGAGAAAGTGGCTATGGGGGTGGAAGTGCTTGCTTGCTTCAGGAGTTTTAGAGGACTGATTAAGATCAAAAGCACCGTATGTTGTGTTGGTGATTACATCCCAACTCTCAAAATGTGATGGGTTCTGTTGTCCTACTTAATATCCATAAATTAAATTAACCATCCCATGCACTTCTGTAGTGGTTAAAATCATGGGCAGTCCATTAAAGCAACTCTGTAAAAGCAGGTCTGTAGTTCTGAAGAGCAAATCCCTAAGCGTCCTGGGTTAAAGTAAAAGCTATATGGTAACCAATGGGCCAGATACATAGGGAGAGATTATAGGAGCAATGTAGGATTTCAAAGTATTACTTGGATATGTAACAAAGGCAAGGAATCTCTGCTTACAAATCACTTCTTGTATTTTTGTATCTATTGTGGCAGCAGTACCCAGAGGCCTCAAGTAAGATAGTACTGTGATCTGTATGAACGTGTTCGACACCAGGGGTAGGTCTGCATTGCAATAAAATACCAGTGGCTGGCCCATGTCATCAGGTTGGAGTCCAGACATCTACTCTGCAGTTCGCGTCAGCTGCAGGGCTGGCTCCAGGTGCCTGCGGCAGCAAAGGGGAGAGGAGGGCATTCTGGGTGCTCTCAGGGCAGCACCCTTCCCTGGTGGAGCTACTGCAGGCATGTTCAGCAGCACACCTGCGGTAACTCCACCACTCTTCCGTCTTCGGCGGCACGCCTGCAGCAGCTCCACCGGGGAAGAGCGGCAGAGCTGCTTAGGGCAGCAAAAACGGTAGAACCGGCCCTGGTAAGCTGACTTAGGCCAGCTGCAGGTACTGTATTGCAGTGCAGACACACCCAGTTCTTACAATCTAAAGACAAGGATGCTATACAGTCTTTCCATTGGAGAATTTGGCCATTGAAATGCTGCCACCTCTGTTGGAGTGTGGCGGCCAAGTGAATAGCTGGCACACTGACGATGAGGGGAGGGAATTTTGGCCAGGGCTCTTAAGCAAACCCTTACTCTTATGTCAGATACTGAGCTGTTGGTTTGTCCATAGAGCAGAAAGGATTTCTGACTTCTAAGGAGTCAAACTGAACTTCATGCAGCAAGTCTGTATTTAAAGATAAAGGGTTAAATGGATCCTACTGAGATTGGATCATGTAGATTCCATTTAGATCTCGAAGCTGCCCTATTGACAGCATTTATTCATACTATGTGCATCCATTCCATTGCTTGGAGTCTATATGTTAACCTGTTCATAAGTGTTGTGTATTCATTCATACTTAAAGCCATGATTGTTTGCTAAACTTGTGTTTGACTTGTAGGTGGAAACAGAGGACAAATTTGAATGGATTGGAGGGAGTTCAATCGGAGGGGGAACCTTCTGGGGTCTCGGAGCTTTACTCACAAAAACAAAGGTATTTGACAATAGACCTGGGTGCTACTAAGAACTCTTCAGTTGCATTGTTCTTCTGTAGAAAAGAGGATCAATCAATCTGGTGGCGAATAGACTTCTAACCTTACACATTAAGAATCACTATTCCACAAATCTTTAAAAAATTGCCATTAATGCACTATGCAGTTTATTTTTATATTCACTATTAAATGCTCTTTTGTTCCCTGTTGTGTCTGCTGCTGCTATTAAACAACAAACCTGGGCCCCTGAGTGGTGATAACATCCTTTGTGATATTACTGCATAAATCCAAGCAATAAATCAAAAAAGCCTGTTAGAAACACAGGGGACAAAGCAATAGAGAAATACCTGTCAAGTGGGCAAAAGGCTGTTTTTTTACACTTCTAGAATTGTGCAGAGGGGGGCAGAGTGTACAATTCCTGTCTTTTCCTTCACTGCGTACTGTTGGAGTAGTCTGCCTCATGTAACCTGTTGATTTTCTGTGCCCTGTGTCCCAGCATGAATGAGCTGCTCATGCCTTGAGCTCTGATCTCCAGGTTCAATTTCAGTCTAAAGTCCTGAAGAGCAACACAGTAGAGAGTCTGAGTATTGCAGTATATCTGAGGAAAGAGGGGTAGCTCAGGGATTAGTATATTGCCAGTCCACAGCCTAATCTGGTGCTGCTGTGTTTTAACTCAACACCATTTAAACCATGTGGTTTTTCTGTGTCCCAAGATCCATGTGACTGTAAATGTTAGCTTATGCAAGAGGATATACAGTTACATATCATGAGCCTGTCAGAAGGTCAAAGGGAAGAGTCCATATTAGCAATGTTTTGTCAGATACATTTATTAGGCTCAGAGCCTTTGCAACAACTTCTCCTTTCCTGGACTTGGCAGAGTAACATGTCTAGACTTCTAACCGTTTATAGCTGAACTGTAAGCAGTGGGGGAGCCCAGAAGAGCCAGACTAATCTGCTGCCAGGTTTATTTTCTTTTGGTGCTTCCTTTAATAGCTCTCTGTCGCTGGACAGCCAGCCTCTCTTTTAGTTTACTTCTTGAACTACAATACCTTTGAGACGTAATCCCACTTCATCCTATAACTAAGCCCACTTGGCCTCCCATCCTGAGTAGGTGATAGATGCGCAGCCTATGTGGCAGGCTCCGGCTGGAATTCTAGTCACGTGGATACCTGAAAGGTTGCTAGGCTACACCAACAGTCTCTAGTAACAAGGGAAGGAATGGAAAAGATGACAAAGTATTAAGAAGTTGATCCAGAGTAGCTCTTTCATTATACTTAGGAACATGTTACCCCTGTAATAAGGGTGAGGCGAAGGATACTGAGCTAAGGCTTTTTGCTAATCTGCTGCTTGAAACATTATAGAATCCAAATGGGTCACATTCTATTTAAATATGCCTCTGGAACACTATTTGAATTCTGAGCCATTCATGGGAGTTGTTTGGGTGAAAGGTGGCATATTTGTCTTGTTTCGCACCATGCTAGTCTAGGATGGAATTCTCTGCCAGAGAGCAGCAATACCCTAAGGGGTTGCAAGCAATAGATGTGGAGGACACTTGCATATTCTTCAGGGGAACATCTTTCAACCAGTTACTTGCATATGATCATCTGAGGTCTGATTCAGAGTAGTTACAATATAAGATTGTGAAGCTCTGCTCTAAGATTAGGCTGCATAGTCAGTCCCTGTGATTTGAAATACAAGGAATGTGTTTGGTGGGAGCTGGTTTTTTGAATGACTCCTCTTACTAAGGGCATGGCTACACTGGAGAGTTAGAGCGCATTAAAGCAGCCTTGTGTGTTCCAACTCACGACCCGTCCACACTGGCAAGGCACTTAGAGTGCCTGGACTCTGCAGCTGGAGCGCTCCTGGTAAGCCATCTCCACGAGAAGCACAAGGCTTGTTGCATCTTGGCTGAAACGCCCCAGCGTCAGTGTGATCGAGGTGTTGTGTTACTGTGCGCTCATTGACATCTGGAAACATCCCATAATCCCTTAAATCAAGTGGCCACTTCTCATTGTTTTGGAATTGGCTGTAGGAATGCAGATATACCCTTTCAAATCTCTGTTTCTGACATCCAGCATGTTTGTCTGCTCTGGGACAAAGCAAGCCATTAGTGTGTGAAAGAGGCGGGGGAGTGTGTGTGTGTGTGTGGGGGGGGGGAGTAGGGGTTTGAACTTACAGGACAGCATGCTGACACTCCCCCCACATACACACAGTACTCTCCCTGTCACACTCCACCCCAACCCCTGCATTTGAAAAGCACATTGCAGCCGGTTGAACCCTGGGATCGCTGCCCATAATGCTCTGCTCCCAATGCCACTGCAAGTGCCGCAAACATGGCCATGGAGTGTGCTTGCAGCTGTCAGTGTGGCCAGGCTGCAGTCCTTTCCCTACTGCACTCTCCGAAGGCTGGTTTAACTCAAAGCGTTCTACATCTGCAAGTGTAGCCATGCCCTAAGTGTTCTGCAGAAATTTGAGATTCAGACAAGTTTATCTGGCCATCCAGAAAATCTGGAGTAACGGTTTGCTTTTCTTCCTCAGAAATTTGATGAATTGCTCCAGCTTGCTTCAAAGGGACAGCATACAAATGTCGACATGCTGGTGAAAGATGTGTATGGAGGGGCCTACCAGACACTGGGGCTAAGTGGAAATCTAATAGCTAGCAGCTTTGGGAAATCTGCCACAGCAGATAAAGGTACCAACACAGGGTGGGTAGGGATGGGGAGGACATCTACCCAGTATTTGCTGTACAGATCATACTATATTTTGCCTATTGCCCATTTTACTTTAAATATGCTGATTGTGTGACACTTTCAAATACTGAAAGGATGAGAATGTAGTTACCGACTTCTCCAGTACCCATGTCATGAGGTTTTGTGGGGACTTTATAAGGACTAGTGTCTGTATTGGCCTGCAGATAGAGTTCTTTCTAGCTAGTGGAGAGGAATGGATGCAACCATGTCCTTTCTGGCCCTCTGAGGACTTGAGGTTGGTATCTGTCTCCAAAGCAGTAGGCTAGCTTAAGATCTTCCTTTACTGTTCTGCAGTAAACTCCTATAAAATCTGTCCCTTGTCCTTTAACTACATGACTGATGGCAAACAGTTTGTCCTAGATCTGTTCTCTTCAGTGCCGGGGAACTAGCATATCAATTGAGTCCAGTCCCAAAAGGACCTAGCTTAGCAGTGTGTTCATACAGTGCATTATACTGTCACAAGAATCTTAGTTGAAGGATAGCAGCCATGTTAGTCTGTATCCGTAAAGAAAGCCAGGAATACTTGTAGCACCTTAGAGACTAACTAGTTTATTTCAGCATAAGCTTTCGTGGGCTATAGCTCACTTCATCGGATGCAGAACAGAAGTAAAATGCATTTACTTAATCCCCTTGCAAGGAGGAAGTGAGCAGTGAATGATAGGGCTGAACTTCCTTCCCTGAAGCCAAATTCATCCCTCTTCTAGTCTAAAGAAGCCAGTGGAGCTACCCTAGAGATTAGTTTTGCTCATAGTCTGCCTAAGCATAATGTCCACTCAAGGCATGATTCAACCATTTTTAATGTGGTATTTTCTTTCCTTTTAGAATTTTCTAAAGATGACATGGCAAAGAGTTTACTGCACATGATCAGTAATGACATTGGACAGCTTGCCTGCCTCTATGCTAAACTCCATAATCTATACAAAATTTACTTTGGAGGATTCTTTATTCGAGGTCACCCAGTCACTATGCGCACAATCACCTACAGTATTAACTTCTTCTCCAAGGTAATAAAAATTAAGCTCTCAGGAACACTAGAACAGGTCTTGGGTATCTTTCCCAACTTGCTGCAAGACCTTAATAGTTGTTTCTAAATGTACCAAGATTGGCAGCATGATTAAAGTAATGCAGTGAATCTGTAACACATGCTTATTAATAATGAACGGCCACCGACTGGGGCCATCCTTTACTGAAGGTCAAGTACTGCTATAAAGATCAATTGCAAACAGTTATGCAGAGTAGTTTTCTGTGGGTTTCTAACAATCTCAGTTGTCCCGTAGCTGCTCAGCATTAATCCTTTCCATCTTCCTCACATGCTATCATGATTATTCAATTCCTCTTGTTAATTTCACATTCCCTTGTCAAATTCAGTGGGAGATTGTTCTACAATAAAACCTGCAAGTAATATCTGCTTTAAAAATTACCAAGTGCCATTCCTTCTAAAATAGCTATCTGAAATCATTTCCAAGTGTAATTTTCCCCTTTACAGAGGCTTTCCCTAGTTCCAAAGTTTTGTGAACGAAATGTATGAGTGAAATTGAAAGCAGAGAGGTGGTTTTAAATCTGTTGCTTTGCCACAGTGGGGTCTAGTCTACATGTGTGTGGTGGCTTTATAAACTTAATGATATTTTGACCCCCTAGGCATTATAATAATAATAATAATAAATGGAGATATACCAATCTCCTAGAACTGGAAAGACCTTTCAGGTCATCGAGTCCAGTCCCCTGCCTACACTAGCAGGACCAAGTACTGTCCCCTGACAGATGTTTTTTTTGCCCCAGATCCCTAAATGGCCCCCTCAAGGATTGAACTCACAACCCTGGGTTTAGCAGGCCAATGCTCAAACCACTGAGCTATCCCTCCCCCCCTAAGCATTAATGCTTAGATTTTTCACTCAACTCAACCCTCCAGGGTTGGGTGTCTGGATCTCCCTGGGTCATACCCCTACAGTGCCTTTTTATAGACTAGCTACAAGCTTTAGAAAACTGCTAGTTTTCTCCTTAACTAGTGTAAGTGAGTTGTGAAGTCATTGCTGGTCTTTTGCTGTACCCCAAGCAAATGTTAACATTCTTTTGTGAGCTCCTCTATGAGGGAGTGGTTTTGACCCCCCTCTCCCTCCCAGTTTCCACAAAATTTCTCATTGCTATGAAGGTGAGGGGATTTGGAGGATGATAACTACACCTCATTAGCACTTTAAGATTCCTGCATTGTACTGAGTCATTTGTCAGCACCAAGAAAGTCCATCCTATCTCCTTGACTGGTTTAACAGAGTGTGTGAGCAGGTGTATTGGCATGGACATTCCAGCGTGTTCTTGGATCTTGAGCCAGTGAAGTAGAGGAAGGAAAGGAGTGTCCTGGTTGAGAAGGTTTGAGAGATGCACTGCTAAACATGAATGAATGTGCCAAATGCCCTGACATTAACAGCACTTTTCCATGGGAAGTTGCAGTAGATTTCTGTACTGAAGCACTGGCTAGTTACACTTCCAGGATTATTCGTCTTAGAACAAACTGTATATTCCTCTTTGCATCTTCCCTGGCTGCCTCATAATCCTGGGCTGGCAGGTGTAAATAGCATATGCTGAAAAGACCTGTTTCAGCCATGCCTCCTGCAGCAGCACTGAAATTATTGAAATGTGTTGGAATGTAGCATGGATACAATCAAATATTCTAGCTGGTTTATCTGTGTTCTACTTAAGTGTAAATTAGTGACAAAGTGCATGTTAGCAATCAGGGGCCATCCAAATGCAATGTTTCATATTGTGGCAGGGAGAGGTTCAGGCATTGTTCCTGAGACATGAAGGCTACCTGGGAGCCATTGGGGCATTTTTAAAAGGAGCTGAACAAGACAGTAAGTACAGCATCACTATGTTCTGTATATGCAGTGTTCTGAAATGTCAGTGTCAGTCCAAGCTTCTTTCAAGAGGCTGCATGTAAATCATTGGTTAATCAAATACATTTGCCATGAACAGCAGAGATTTATTTTGTAAACACTTATTTTCTTCTGGCAAAAATCTATTTACTCATTTCCTTGCTCCACTTTGAGGGGCCTGGAGGATTTGCTTATTCCTCCTCCTTCGCCCCTCAGGTGACTATGCCAAGAGAAACCTCCTCTCTAAAGGCAGAGGGAGAAGCCAGGCTTCTGATTTAGCTCCTCTTCAGAGAGGAGAGTTTCTGAATATGGTCAATGTGCTAGTGTAGAAACAATGGAATTATGAAATTGCATTTTTTTGCCCATAAAAACACCTCAATAGTTGGAGAGCTTATGTCTGCTCCTAGCATTCTTCAGTTACAGATTGCTTTTGTGGAGTATAGAGCAATGGTGCTGCACTCATTCTGATTAATTACCACTATTTGTGGTTGCTGTATGGACAAGCCACTCAGTTTGTGCATTAGGGTGGGAACAGAACCAGACAGATTGGGGTTAATAAAACTTCTTTACTATCCAGAAATCTCTGCATTTCCAATGATTATTAAGACTCAGACTCCTGTAAAGCAGGAAATTCATACCCATTTTACAGAGAGGGAAAACTAAAGTGTTAAGAAGCTATGTAAATTGGTAGAGGTTTTGTAGATCTGGGAAGAATAACTAGGAATCCTCTGATACACAAGGCATGCTGCTTCTGTAACTGTATATCCCACACTGACTAGTGCATTTTTCCTGTTTATTAAGAGCCAATTCTTCCTAGAAATAACTTTAAAGAGTTTAATAAACTAATGGGTTGCAATGAATTCTTAATAAGAGCTTTAATATCTCTAAAGATGAAGATGTACTAGGGTTGGAAATAAAAACGGGCTTGGTGATAATTCCAGAAGAAAATTATTCTCTTGTCAGGATTCCCCCTCCCCCCTCTTTAAAAATTTTACTATATTAAAAACTCATGTAGTGGTAGTTTCTGAAACTTAGGGTTTCTTGCCCTTCCCCAAATTCACTAAATAAGAAGCCCCAAATTACTAATTAACTGGATGGTTGAGTAACTTCACTATTTTTTAAATATTATTTCCATGGCTATTTTCCCTTGCATTTGTCTTTGTGTAGAACCTACAAAGTCATAAAGACATTAAAATCACTCATGATAGAGAGTCTTACTTTCAGTTTATGGCCTCTATCTTTGTTCCTCCAGATCCCAACCAGTACAGTTGGGGAGAGAATTATGCTGGGAGTTCTGGCCTTATGAGCACTTCACCTGATTTCTGCCCCATGCAACGTGCAAGGAGTGGCACGGTAAGTTACTGTCTTTCTAGGACCAGAAGCTGTCTCCCGGTGGGATCAATTGGAACCATCAAGGGACTTAAGGACTAATAAAACTGTCAGACTCCTAACCGCCTTCTCTGCACATACTCCTCCCCATCTTAACTAATAGTTCAAGATCCAAAGTAATTTGTAGCCTGATTTCCCCTCCTCCCCCAGAAAGTTAATCAACTGGGTGTCAGTCTTGTCATCACAGTAAATAAAACTGTGCATGCAAATCAGTTGTGTACACAGATGGCTACTTAGACCCAGAGCTGTTTGAGTTGCAAATTAGTCCAACCGTTGTGCATGCAGTGCTGCATGTATAGCGAGTAATCTGTATCTTAAAAACTGAGCCCAACATTTGCAAGTCAACTTTTTAAAACCAACTAAGTGAAAATCAGATCCTTAATTAGACATCAAAAACCAGCATGTGTGTTTCTTCTGTAGCCATTGCTGATACCTAAAGCAGTATAAGGAGTACACGGATTGATTTCAGATGTTAGTAATGTCTTTAGTATGACCCATAAGCTTGATCTTTATCTCAACAGGTGGAAAACCTGTCTGTATGCAGTGTACTCTTCCTGTCACTCCAGGGAATGGTGATAGAATTCTTTAGTAAAGAAGCCACAGTCAATGTTAATTTTGAAGTAAAAGACACTTGACTTGTATGATTTACACTCAATCTTGGATAACGTCTTAGAAGAATATTCAAATAAAATCTATAAATTGACATACACAAGATTGTAAAATGTTGAGATGCTGTCCAAAGTCTATCAATGTCAACTTCTTGTTGCCTAGTGCTGTATCTAGAGAAGGAGTAGCATGTACACTAGGAATAGTGCTCAGAGGCTTTATGTAAAACCACTGAAATACTTGAGTGCTCAATTTCTAAGCTTCCTAACTCTTACCTGACAGGGCAGACATTTAAAGTAGGTGTCTAAGTTGTACATATCGTATGAAGGTGCAAACAGGTAACGGTGTGCAAAATATACAGTTTCATTTGCAAATACACTTTGCTAGGTTTTTAAATATGCAACAGAATATCTTTACA
This sequence comes from Sternotherus odoratus, assembly GCA_032164245.1. Classification (NCBI taxonomy): domain Eukaryota; kingdom Metazoa; phylum Chordata; order Testudines; family Kinosternidae; genus Sternotherus; species Sternotherus odoratus. Next base: position 3,775,874 of record JAVMKO010000018.1, read on the forward strand.
TGTGGAATTAACTGCTTGTGTGTGTTGCTTGTTCTTAAACATTTGACCCTAAATGTTGTTTTTATATAAGTTTAAGGGCTCTGGGGGAAGGGCAGTAAACAGGAATGTATAAACTGAAATGGAGGGGGAAAATCATTTTAATGAAGTGAAACCTGTGTGTGTGCTTGAATACTCCTTCAGAATAGTCCCACCTCTCATTTGACCAGGAAATGGAAGGGGAAGGAAATAGGAGGATTACAAGAAACTTAAAAAAAAAAAAAAAATGAAAACTCCTAAGATGTCCAGGCAAAGCTTTGACAATTGTGGAAACATTCTTTACCATAGTCTAGGCAATGGACTCCAATGCAGCTGTCCACTAAGCTGTAACTTCTGTGGGCTAGTCCCATTACAAATTAATCTTACTGGACCAGTCTGTTTGAGTTAGTTTAGAAGTCTAATACCTTTATTTCCCCCCCTCCCCCATCATTTCCCAGTTTGACATGTTCGAAATGGATCGGTTGGAGCGACCGCTTGTTAACCTACCCTTGTTAAAGGACCCTTCCACATACATCCCTGACACCGTTGACCTCACCGATGATGCCATGGCCAGGAAATATTGGCTCACTTGCTTTGAGGAGGCTTTGGATGGGGTAAGGGCCACAGTGCAGTAATGTATGTCTAAACAGTTTCATGAATTGGCAAATAGATTTTTTTTTTTTTTATGGGCTGACATGGGTGAGCTCAGACTGCTAACTTGAGCACAGTTACACTTGGTGGATGAATGGGAGCCTTCCCTCTTGCAATATAGGTGCATTGGTGGAGGTCCTCTGGACACTCTTACCTCAGCATAGTTGGAATTGCTTATTTTTTCTTGTGACCTTTTTTGAAATGTTTCCAAAGCATTTTATTGATTAAATATCGCTGTATGCTCCCTGTTTAAAACAAAATCATGAGGGCAAATCCTGCTGTCATTTTTTTAATCAGTCCCACTGATTGCAGTGGAACTACTGGTGTGAGTCAGAGGAATACGGTTTGGCCTAACTTAAACAATTCACATGATTGTCATGCTCTTAACTGATTCTATGTTTATAAATCACTCCTGAATTCCTGTATCCATAGTAAGCAGACCTATCTGAAGAATTTATTGGATATAAAACAGCTGACTAAATCACGTTAACTAAAAAGCAGATTTGAACTTATTGTAGCAGATTGGTAGAATGTTGTATCAGATGCTTTTAGGATTATCTGGAATGCCTCCCTCTACCTATATTATTCAAACAATAGTAAGCCCTTATTTTTAGATACCCATTTCCTCTCTGAATGCATATCCTTCAACCTATGACTTGAATCTGGGGGGAAAACCTCAAGTCTAAAATTCTTTGGGGTTGGCATGGAGGCACTGAACTTTACAGGAGACAGAACAAATATTTCCAAGCCTGCACTTCAGCCATTGAGACTGTTGCATTACCCATCATGTGAGGGTAGAAGGCATTTGGCATCTCCAGTCCAGTCTCCTTGTTTCTCTGCCAGGTAGTGAATCGTGCTATGGCCAGTCAGCCAGACGCCATGGATGCAACTGAGCGAGCAGAAAAGTTCCGACAGAAGTATTGGAACAAGCTTCAGACACTCAGACAGCAGCCTTTGTAAGTGTGGGCTTTTTCCAGTGAGCACCATTAACTTAGATGTGAGTTAGTAAATGTACGTTTACTAGCAAGTAGCTCACTTCTGTAATTCTTTGTGCCCTACAGGTTACATTTATGTCATGTGCATAAGAAATAAAGTTAAAACTACTGCTTTTATAGGTTCCTACCCCAGAGTGAGCCCCATGCATATAGAGGTGACTCACCAGCTGGTGCCTTCTCATGGTTGGGTGCAGCATTGCTGGGCCTTCAGCTTGGTTGCCTCCTCCAGAGGGCTGTTTAGACCCTTTCTTGGTCTGGCTGAGTGACTTGGTCCTTAGGCCTGCTCACACTTAAGAGTTCAGTCCCTTTCTGGGGAATCCAAATCCAGCTGTAACTAGTCAGGCCCTCATTTGGCTTCTGAACTTGGCTGGCCTCTTCAATATCCCTTCACCTGATACCTCCATGAGCCAGCAGCAAAGTCCTTCCAACTCAAACAGAAGCTAACAGATTGACCCTCTTCTGTCAGTCTCTGGGGACTGCTCAGTAGAACTCTAAGCAACAAACAAAGCTAAATTAAGCCTCTAACCACTCTCCCGGCTTGTCTCTCATCCTTCTCAGGTTCCTCTTGAGCTCACAGGTTGCCTCCCTGGAGTGTGGCCCATTTTTCCAGTGACCCACCACAGGAGCTAGCTCTACTGCTGGGGCTCAGCTGCCATCCCCTTGCTGGCTGGGCTTCCTCCCTTTTTAAGTCCTACATCCTGCACAGGTGTGGTGAAGTGGGGCTTTCTGAACAGATTGGCTAGCCAGGGGTTCCTTATCCTTAAAGGGGCAGGCTACCCTGTTACAGATCCATAGTGAAAGATTTTTTTTTATATAGGGTGCTCAGACTCAGTAGTAGGAAACAAAATATTTCTACATCCCAAGTAATCCAAATGAGAACTGTCTCTTATGGTAGGAATTTACATTCCATTGTATGTCCAGAAGTAAAGCATGCTGTAAGCCCCCATTTCTGATCATCTTTGGCCGATATTAAGAGTAGACTGTGGACTGATATTTTAAGAGATAATGTAGGGAAAATAAGGTTAAGGGCCTCTCTAGATTCCGATGTCCAGCTCATCACTACTGTGCCTCATTCTAGCTAATTGTGCTTGCACAAACTGCTGTGGACAATCGTATGTATGGTAGCCTTTTATATTGCAGTGCCGTCCTAGCATCACAGGCTCCTGTGCTCCTAGTTAACCTTATTGATTTGACAACAATTACTAGAACTTAACAAAGACATTTTAATTCTTATAGCACAGTAACACTTGATGGTCTAGAAGATACTGCAACAATCCTAGAAGTAGAATAGTTTAATGGCCAGTGTCTTGGTCAAAACGTCATTGTCCTTGCCACTTTAAAATAGGACTTTTCTCACTTGAGTAAAAGAAGCCGGTGCGTAATGGTGTACCCTGCTTTAGATGCTCAGATACAATAGTGACTGATGTTGTGAATCTAGGGTATAGGGAAGTGGCACCTGCACAACATGTGGGTGAGTTTACAGAATCAGATTCTGAAGATGGTGGGCATGGGGAGAGAAACAGTCTCTTCCGCCACTCTCTGAAGCAGCTGATCCTCCATTCTCACTCTTTCTTTCAGTGCCTATGGCACCTTAACAGTTAGAAGTTTGTTGGATACGAGGGAACATTGTCTAAACGAATTCAACTTTCCAGACCCCTACTCAAAGGTAAGTCCTTGCTTTACAGGGTGGACAAAAATGTAAGTTCAAGATATTTTTGCATCCTCTCAAACCTGATGTAGGTAGGTAGGTGCTCATGGTGAGGAGCAGGGGACTGGATAGTTTACAGCAGAGTTTCTCAGCTGGTGGGTTGCTACCCCCCATGGGTCATGAAAGGCAGTCAGGGTGATTGTAAGGTACTGAACATTTTTGTTACAATCTAAACCAAATAAAATCTTGTTCCCAGCACACACTTACCCTTTAAAGTCAGATATTCTGTTAACCTCTCAAAACACACAAATGATATAGGCTAATCATTATCGTTGGGATTTTTTTACTGTTACATTTATAGTAAATATAAGGGGGATGCATGAATTTTGAAAGACTGATTATCATGGGGATGCCTTTGCTTAGGGTTGTGTTTGGTTGTTTTTTTTTGTTCTTGATGGCTCACTTGACGCTACTTCTTCCTGCTGGCCAAGATCCATTGTCCTGTCACTGTCTTGAAAGAAATAGCAATTTCTGCTCTTTTTCTAGCATTAATGCAGTTATTAGCAGCCGAGGAGAGATTTTATTTTTACTTGTTCATACTAAGCATGCTGATAACAGTAACTTGTTGGTCCATTAGAGGCCATGAACCTAGAGGAGAATGCTTGGAGGTGGTCTTGGCACTGAGGCAACCAATGCTGGGTAAGAATTTTTCATCTATAAATCCAATGTCTCATATCTTTCTTACAGGTAAAGCAGAAAGAAAATGGCATAGCGTTAAAATGTTTTCCAAGCGTAATCGAATCTTTGGATTCATTAGGCTGGGAGGAGAGGCAGTTTGCTCTGGTGAAAGGACTTCTTGCGGGGAATGTCTTTGACTGGGGAGCAAAAGCAGTCTCAGAGTAGGTGCTAAATATTTTAAAAACACAATTTTTAAGACACTAAATATCCCATCTTTCCTTTAACAAATTCAAGTGCACCAATCCAATTTTAGTGGAATAGCTTGTAGTTCACTTTCTTCAAATGCTGGTTATTTATTTGCAAGACTTGTTGCAGTGCAGGAAATCAACCATTACCAACGCTTAAAACAGGCAGATGTGTCGCTATGAATGTCTGAACGAAGTAGTAATAATACAGAGGTGCACATTTGAAAGTTTGCTCACTTTGCTTTAGCACTGCTTTGGATATATATTCCACTTAGCTTGGTATTGTTTTCCTATATGATGAATGTGTACTATTCTGTACTGTCCTAGTACCCTGTATTATGTGTTCACTCGGTGGTTTGTAATTAGGGATGGCTGAACAAGTTTGATAGAGTGGGAATCTACCAATACTTTGCTCAGATTAAATCTTTATCTGGGAAACTTTTATTAAACTCTCCCACACAAATGAATTCCTCATTCCTGTCAGCACTAAACACCTGAATAGCCACATTCTCACAGTTGGCTGCCTTAAACTCGGGGAGTCTGACTTCTGGGAGATGCACATACAAAACGTCCCTTTAAAACCAACAGGAGGTGACCTTGTGCACTTACCAGGATGAATTGGCTCTTGACTTTCTGTATAAACTTGATATGCTGGCATAGCCCCCTTCCAGAAAACACTCTGGGAAGCACTTTAAACAGACTTGTATTCTGTGAATGTTTCTGTGGCCAATCCGAGTTAGCCTAGTACTTCACAGAATTTCAGTTCCTAAAATGACCAGCTGTAGTTACTAATATAGATCTGGTCACCTACCTATTCATCAGTGCAGGTCCTCTTCCCTCAGAAGAGAGGATTAAGGGAAGATGTCCAAGTTAATGTCATTCACAACGGGGGATCAAGGAATTTTATCTTGGTAGGAACTGATTTTCAGGCAATATCTATACCTCTAATGGGCATGGGGAAGGGGTCCAGGAAGGTGGAGAACCGCAGCAGAGCTCTGCAGCATTTCACTGCTGGTCACTTGGGAATTAAACCAGGCCACCCCATATTCCTGAATCACCATTGCATGCTCCACACCACCACTTACCTGTGGTTGAGGTTTTGGTTTTGGTTTAAAATGTCTCGCTGATGGGAAGTCTGTAATATCCCGTCAACCAGTTTTTTAACTTTTAAAATAGCTTTGTTTAAAAGTCTGAGAAAATGCTCAGTACCAATTCTACTGCTATCTTCAAACTAAATATGGCAAATTACCGCTTCCTGTACAAAAATCTCCAAAGCTTGTCTTGCAGTTTGTCATGATTATACATAAATCATAACTATGTTTATATGAGAATGTAGGTGGTACCATGTGATGCTTTTCTCTGAATGTATTGTTAATGCCTGTACATTTTTACATGGTGCTGGCCGCTTTTTCCTTTGAGCATAAGAGCTCTTATTGTTTAAAACCTCTGAATCTTTTGTTTTTAAAAATAATATAAGGCACATATTGTTCAGCCAGTGGATCTCTGCACACTCCCACTAAAACTGATGCTATAAAACCCCCATCTGATATTTGTTTGTTCCGCTGCAGAGCTGTTTGGACAGGCATCTATGTGGGTAAACTTGTTTTAATGCTGTCCTATTCATCTTTCTTCTGATGCAGCGTTCTGGAATCTGAGCCACAGTTTGGATTTGAAGAAGCCAAGGAAAAATTGCAAGGTATAGAGAATCATTCTGTGGCATTTTGCCTTAGTGTGGTGATACAAGAATAAGAATGGAGGTGGGCAAGAAAGTGTCTAGTGGGAGAAAGTTTTTCTACCAAGGAAGGTCACATGAAATCAGTGGTGTCTAGTCTTTATTCCAGATGACTATGCTACAGTACTTCACTGAATTGCTGCTCTCTGAATTTCAAAGATGTCAGGGCCCCATTTCCTCTTAGTCCAAAACACGTAAGATTTTTTTTTTTTCCAGTGAGCAAAAAGGTTCCAAGGAACACTTCTCCTGAATGTCAACTGTCTTTTCCTGCTTGCAATTCTAAATATAGTTCCTGCTTAGCAACACCACATAGAAAGAGGTCATGCTGGTTATCCCATGAGGGGTAATTTAGTGTCGCTGGGGACACTGACTCTAATCTCTTATGACTTGTTCCATATTCTTTATCAAGTGCTGTTTCAGGGAAACTAAGTGATCTGCTTTCACATTAAGAGCCCAAGAATTCTTTGAACACACAAATTTAATATTGCAACATCATCCAGAGTTGAAATGTTTTAATGTTAAAGTAGATATTGTTTATAAACCTGATCTGCCTTTTCATAAGTACTTGTTCTAACAATGCTTACGAAGATTGCTGTGAGAAAAATGCTAACCTACTGATTTTTGTCAATTCTAAAGAGCGCCCCTGGCTAGAAGATTCCTACAGTGAGTGGATACAACGACTACAGGTATGCTTGGTCCATTGTGACTTAAACTATGAGTAATTTACTTAGATTTATGCAATAGTCATGAAAATAACTCCAATCGCCTTTTGAGTTGCATAATGCAACCAATGTCTCAGAGGTAAATTTCCATCTTTTAAAAAAAAATCTTCAAGCTCTGTAATTACCGATTGAATTTGAGTTCTGTAAGACTGGTTTTAAAGTTTCATAGCGTCAAAATTAGCGTGAATGAAAGGGGAGTGAGACTAGGGAATAAGCCTTTCATTTTAGTTGCCTGGTACTAAGCCAGCCCCGATCAGTGGTGACAATAAAGTAGTTAACGTCTCTGGCTGTTCCATGGCCTCAGTTGGTATTGATGTGACAAACTGCCACAGTTCACTTTAGTTGGCATGCCTAGCATTAATTGATCATAGTTTGAAGATGCTACCCCTAAGGGAATGGAGTAGTTCAAGGCTGCTTTAAACCTCACTGGAGGACTGTGGTGTGGAAATCTTGCTCTACTTGTACTGACAATAGGGTGTCTGTTTCCAGTGGTGTTAGTATAGCCCTCTTCAGCAGCAGGAGAGCTGAACTGCTTTCAAGTAATAGTGAACCATGCAGATATTTCCCAATGACATCATTAATTTCTGGATACTAAGAGTCTGGGGGCTTGTTCTGAATCTTTGTAAATACTTAACACAAATTAGTCATTGAACTTATGAGAACTGGCAACTCAACCCTGAATGCACTGGTTTTCTCTTTCAGGAAGATCCCCCTCATAAATGTGCCTTAATTTTCGCAGATAACAGTGGAATAGACATCATTTTAGGAGTCTTCCCCTTTGTCAGAGAGCTACTCTCTAGAGGTACAGAGGTGAGTTTGAGTACTCTGGATTATGGATGCTTCATAGTCTTTGTAATTGTCTGAAGTATTCACTAACAGTGAAAGACATAACACTACTTCTCACTAACATCTGCTAAAGCACTTCTGTGCACCAGAAATTCTAATCATATTCCAAAATGGGAGGAATGTGGCCAACTGATATGGGTAAAGGAATTTAGGAGTCCGGACTCCCGGCTTCTAGCTCCATCTGTGCTCTGACCTTAAAAAATCACAACCTCTATTTCCTGAGCTGTAAAAGGGGCCTAATAATAACCCACTGCAGAAGAAACGGGGGAATTTGTTGGGGGGGGGGGAGGTAAATTAAAAGTGCGATGATCTCTTTAATTGAAATGTGCTAAAGCAGTTTAAGGAGTTACTAAATGGCAGTAAAAATCTGACACTTGTTTTTAATACACTAGATGTTGGATTTAGTCTGACTGCGTGTTCGACTACCATTAAGGGAGTTGTGGGTGTGGTGACAGGTAAACTGAGTAATAAATGGCTGTTAGGTTTGAGGTCCTCAATCGTTTTAAGTGAAGCTGGGGGTAGCTGAGAATTTTTAGGAAGTCTTGGTAAAAGTAGTAACTTTGTGAAGCTGGCAACTCCAATCCAAAACATTGTTGTACTAGGAGACAGTAATGGAATAAACTCTGACTTTATTCTTTTAAAGTCTGATACAACGCCTGGCTTTAGAAAATTAAAAATCATGCTTCTATCTATTTGTATAAAATATTTAATCCCTAAAATTCAAAGGAGAGAGAGTGCAGGCTGTTGCTGGTTGTGTTGATCTTCTCTGCTGTATTGGGGAGGGAAACCCCAAACCAGGAAAATGTCATTGTAAAGCCACAAAGTTTGGCAGAGTTAATTGAAGCAGCCATAGAACATGAAACAACCTTGATCATCTGTTGAAACTGAGATTTCAACAAGACACTCCTCCACCCGTTTTGATGAACATGTGAGTATCTTAGATAAGAGGGGAAATCTTCTGCTCTCGTTGCTGCAGGTTATATTGGCTTGTAACTCTGGGCCTGCGCTAAACGATGTTACCTACAGTGAATCCTTGATTGTCGCTGAGCGGATAGCAGCAATGGATCCCATTATACAGTAAGTCTCGCTTTTCCTTGTTTGAATTGTATGAAGCAAAAGGCTACCTGACCACATTTATAAATACTTAAACTAGATTCTGCACTTTGACTTGCCCTCTCCCCTGTCATTTTCTTAAAAGGAAATACTGTCTGTGCTGAAGATGTAGACAACATGATATACATCTTAAATGTCAGTGAAAAGAGAAACCCCCTGTAATGACTGTAGCTCATATTCAACCCCTTTTGGTTAACGCATGAGACCAGAACCTCAAATAAATGGGGAAATACTGAAATGAAACAATGAAAACTGAGTGGAAATCCAAACTGACTATTGCAATAATAAGCTAGAATTCCAAAACTTTCAGTTTGCATAATAGAAGATGATAAAATGCCAAAGAAATATATTAACTGTTCTTGGGGATCCCTTACGTGATGCCACTCAAATCCTTACAGATGTTAACTTTTTTGAATTATGAAATGAGAGAAATGCATATTAATGTGGTATACAAAGATCCTTTCTACAGTTGCATGAGTGAAATACGTCTCCACTGTCCAAGCAACTGCTTCATAATCTTGTAATAAGTTTTCCAACATTTCACTCTAAAGGATGACTGAGTGCCCCCCTTTCTACTCAGCCTGAATATGGGCATAAGATTGAGAAACAATCAGCAACAGGCACAGAGCATCTTAGTGTCAGGGTATGTTGCAGCCATGTGTCTGGATACCCACAATTCAGCTTAGTGCGTAGGTTGCCCCATCGGCCTCCATGGAGTAAGCTAGAGCTTGGTTCTGGTCTGCAGGAGGGAGTTAAGTCTTGTGTTGTTTCAGACTAATGCCAGTCTGGCTGCATTGTGGTCCTGGCTTTCACTAGGGTTCTTGCCGTCAGGACTTCCTTGTGTAGATGATAGTGTAAGAAATCATGTGGTTTGTTTTTTTTATTTCCCCTACGCCCAAAGATCTGCACTGACGGAAGAGAGGCTGCTGTTGGTACAAACAGGTTCCAGTTCCCCATGTTTAGATCTGAGGTATGTTTACCGGTGGATGAAGTGTGTATTGTAAGTTCTCTGCCTTTGCCATGCAGTGAGGTAGATTCTACACTTTAGCACAGTAACCTCCCAACCTTTCTTTCAATAGAAAGTATTTCTATAAAATCCATTATACTTGCTGAAACCTGCAGACAAGCATGTATGATGATGATAATCAGTCCCTGCTGTCAGTCTGACATCTTCATTCTCACCTGCTGAAGCAAAGATACCTACTTTCGCCCTCACACCTGGATTAAACATTAAAAGCTTTGGCTCAGAATATTCAGCTACTCTGAATTTTTTAAGTAACTACATCAGGTAGTGACAGAGTCCTGTGGCACCTTAAAGACTAACTAAAGTATTGAAGCATAAGCTTTCGTGGGCTAATACCCACTTCATCGGATGCATGCAGTGGACTTCTATAGCCTTTCCTGACACCAACCCAGTTAGCTAGGAGATGTCCAACGCAAGCTACAGCCACAGCCTGTGATTGCAGTTTAGACATTAAATCTGCCTGTCCTGCAGGGTAAAATCTCGAGCTCCCGAAAGTGCTCCCTGCGAGCCAAATGGACTATCGGGTAATCTCTGGGTGCATCTACACGCAATGCCGGTGTAGTGTAAATAGATCATGCACCCACGGAAGGGGTTTTTCCATCCACCTCTAAGTGATGGTAGCTAGGTCAGTGGAAGAATTCCTCAGTTGACCTAGCTGCATTGTCAGTGGGCGTTATGTCTACTTTATTATGTCACACAGGGTGACAAATTGTTCACAGCTGTGAGCAGTATAGTTAAGTCAACCTGCGTTTTAGGTGTAGTCAGACCTTACTACCTTACTACAAACTGGACAATAACATTTTCTATCTGCATCTCCTTACAGCCGGCTGGACAAAGGCCTGGCTCTGCTGGTCAGGGAGCGGAAGACTGACTTGGTTATAATCGAAGGGATGGGCCGTGCTATCCATACAAATTACTATGCAGCTCTGCAGTGCGAGAGCCTCAAACTTGCAGTCATCAAAAACTCGTGGTTGGCTGATCGGCTGGGCGGGAAAATCTTCAGTGTCATCTTTAAGTACGAAGTGCCCCGCAAGTGACCGGGGGTGGAGGCCTGAAGTGGCAGCAATGGACTTGCACTAGTTTTACTTTAATTGTAAAGAATGTATTTTTATTACGACAGGGAAAATGAGTTCACATGAAATTCCATATTTATATTGTGCTTTGTGACTTAAAGCAACAATATTCATTATATAAAAAAAAATATACACCCAAAATATGTATGTATATCACTCACTGTTTATTTTGGTAAGTGTTTACTTTAATGCTGCAGTATTTGTGACGGAAAGACTTTATTTTTTTGTTCTGTGAGACATTCATATAGAAATATATTTAAATGTCAATGAAATCTTTTTATATATCTCTGCTTACTATGCCAGCAGTGACTTGGCGCATACCAAATAGAGTTTTTAAAGTGCTGAAAGCGTTTGACTTTGCATTTGAATATTTTAGTTCATGAAGTACTTCAGACCTTTCTAAATTTTGCTCTAGTTTAGCTAGGATGAGACTTACTCCCTTGCAAGCTCTGAGCAGTGTTATTTCAGACAGACAAGAGCCTACAACAGTAACTGACCTGAGCGTCAGGGAGAATAGCAGATGGGAGATTTATTCCTGCTAAGATTTATCCAACTGCTGCAGAATGAAGTTAAATTCCTGAAGCTTATCCACTTCCATTCTTGGGCCTTACAGTCTTCTGGATCCCATCTAAATGTGTTAAGGAAAACCAGTCTCTTCAGCTAAATTGTCTAATTTTTTAAGAACACCCAGCCAACCAGTAGATGAAGGTCTCTTACCTTTCTGGAGGTAGGTGGAGATAAACACATACTTAGATTCGTTCCCTTATCAGTCAATCAAAACAAACCCAGATGGACGATAACACTGAATGTTTAATTTGGAAATTTCTACTCTAATAGCTGGGATTAAACATGTCCTTAAGTAACTTCAACCACGTGATCAGACTGTATTGCTAACACTTTTAGCATCCCTTATGCTGGTGCCAGATGCAAATAGACTCTACAGGTGTTCTTGCTACCACAAGGCAATGCATGTTTCTCAAGTTTTGCAGTTGCCAACATTCAATACATTACTGAAACTGACTGTCCCCTCTTTACCCTTGCTCACTACAGCCAAGCAAACCTACCAGCAGCTATAAGGCAGTCTATAAAGGAGGGCAATGCAAATGCTGTGTAACATGCTCTGTCACCAAGCCCAGATCTTCTGAGCTGCTGAAAGGCAATCAAAACTCTCAGAAATCAAGTGTAATAACAATGCAACTTCTGTTTGATCACACATTAGTTAAGCTGTGACCCTTTAATTGGCCCTGCTGCTTGAAGAGCCAGGTTATTTTAGTTGATTTACCTCATTTTATCTAGTTCACGCTCAGCATGATTGAATGCATTATGAGATTAAGCGAATCATTCAATTTGAAAACTGCAGGCAGCAAGATTTGCAGCCCCCCAATTTTTTTTAATCATCTGATGCCAATATATGTTCACTGGGAAAAACTGACCTTTGTGGTAGGTGAGTGAGATCCCCAGGAAGCCGAGGCTGGAAGTTTTGCAGGGGAGCGATTCTCAGGCATTGTGCCCTTCAGCTTGCTCCTGGCTAGCATCTCACTTGGAGGGTGTTATACTGAGAAACTTGGACAGGTGCCAAGCAGCTGCATTAACTTAAAGGCTAAATATCACAGTTTGCATTTTCCTAGAGCTGTTCCTATGCTCTGGATCCGACTAGTATTTTGTCCAGCAAAGCTGTTCTTTGCTACTTGGTGCCTTTTCAGTACTCAAAGCTCTGTACAGACACATTCTGATAAATGGCAGGCGGGAACCTAGGCACAACATGGAAAATGCTGCTAATTTTATTTGACGCTGCTCTTGAAGTCTCATGCTAGAGTCTCCTACATTAGATTCCCGAATATTCACACTGATCCCCTTTACGTGCAGCTCCCTGAGCATTTAAAAACACCAATTACCACTGGTGGAAGCTGCTGGCTTGACAGCCACAATCCTCTGCTTCGTCACCGAGCAGATACAGCCCAGGGGACGGTGCAGAGACACCTCAGCGGTTGTTGCTTACATGCCTCAACCCTGAGCTGCAGGGTCCGCTTCTAAAGATACGTCTACACTGCAGCCGAGGCACACTACGCGACTGGCACAGTCTGGAGCCAGACCTGCGCTAGCTCCCTCTATGCAAGTGGCTATTCACATCCCCCGCTGCAATGTCACCACGTGCTGAGGGTACGTCTACGCTGCCGTCAGGTGTGAGTGTGGCACACAGACAAACCCAAGCTAGCTGTAGCACAGCGAGCTCGAATAACAATAGAAGTGAAGCTGTGGCAAGATGGGCTAATTGCTTCAAAACGTACCCAGCATGGGCGAGAGGCGGCCGTCCAGCCCATGCGGCGAAAGTTTCACTGCTATTGCTGGTGCTGCAGTCACCCCTCCAAGTCCAGGGTAGCCAGAACCAGATGCTCATTCTCCACGTTTGCTAAATCCTCAACCTGTGAGCTGTGGCTTTTACGTAGGCCACCCCCTAGGCAGCAGACCTTCCGTCATCACTGCTAGGCTGGATTTATGCTCTAGAGCGACGCTCGGATCTGGAGTTGGTCCTCTGAGCTCTTCAGGCAGTTCAGTTATTCTAGAGATTGGGCGTTCCTAGTGTGAGAGAAGCTACGCTCTAGGCGTACAGAGATATAGTGCCATTGCAGAAAACTCGCGCAGAGAAAGAGCTACTATTGAATACACAGTCGGAAAGAAATTGATTAACACTGAGACTCCACTCCCCAAAGAGCTTCTTATGGTTTAACCTTTTCTGGATTCTCTCTTGCACCTTCTTTTATTCTGAACCGATGACTCATCTCCTCCATGAGAACAGAGCAGCAAGATTTCTGAAAGACAGGAAGGGGGTGGGGGAGGAGAAGGTGTTGCATGTGACCCAGAAAAGTCCCTTTTAATGTACACAGTCTCCCGGCTGTACTAAGGAATCAGCGGAGCACAACAAGGCTGAGATCCAAGTACAGGAACTGCAAGAGCTGTCTTTTCTGTGCATTCACTCCCTTCCTTGTCAAAGCATGCGTCGGAACTACGGGTACTTTAGAACGAATGTATCATTGCCAAGGAAACGGCAGAAGTAGCAAATAAAGTGGGTGTGCTGCCAAGCCTTTCCACTTGCACCAGTGTTACAGCAGCATAACTTTAGCAATGCAGTCGATGTTAATTCTGACATACACTCGTCCTCGGTGTCCGTCCACACCCAGCAAGTTAGAAGGCACATGGATACTAACTGTAAACTAGAGCTAAACGCAACAACACAAAAATCAAGCTGTTTTCTTCTCTCTCCAGTTTATTCCCTAAATGAATTCAGAATCCTCAAGGAGCCCATCACGAATCCCAGGCTGTGGAAATGTTCTAGATCATCACTCTAAGGAATAAACAGCGTCCTTTCCAGAATGGAGATCTTCGCTTTGTGCAAAGATCCGTAGTAACACCGAATGATTGTTTCTAAGGATACATTCCACTGCAGCTAGAGATGTAATTTCCAGCTTGGGTAGCTGTACCCACGCTGGCTTTGATAGAGCAGCGTAGCAATGGTGTCATGGGCGAACCGCTCACGTATAGGGTGACCAACTGTCCCGATTTTCGGGTCTTTGTCTTATATAGGCTCCTATTACCCCCCACCCCCGTCCCGATTTTTCACATTTGTTGTCTGGTCACCCTACTCACGTACAACCCTGTCTGAGATTCTAGGTACATACTTAGACACTCGCTTTGTGACCTGAGCTGGAAATGACCTCGCCAGCAGCAGTGCAGATATACCCTGTGTCCACCAGGTGGGGTCCCAAACACCCCTCTGACTCGCTAGTTACATCAGAAGAGGGGCCGCTGTACTGGAGGTGGATCTAGGGCCATCGCATGAGAGAAATGTGGTGAAAAGGTGAGATGGCGTCACAGTGCCACTTACCTTCTCCCGTTCAGCAGCGTGTCTGCTCTTGTTCGACAATTCCACCAAAGCCACCGTCACTCCCAGCGCGAGGCCGATGGCAAGAACCAGGAAAAGTCCACCCATGGCCTGGGGTTTCAGCGGACTCCATGTGTCTGGGCCCTTATGGAAACAGGTGGTCTCCCACCACTTGTTACGCAGGTAGTCCAGGTCGCCTGATTCACCCAGTTTCAGGACAGCAAGGGAGAGTTTATTGGCCCACGGTGATCCTGGAGGGTAGCAGAGAGAAATGAACTGGAGCATTATATAACACTTACACAACTACTTCATTACAGCCGCTTAGACACAACCCATAAATACACAGCGTGCAGTCAGTTGGCTCTGGCTGCAGTCCAGGGGGGGGGGTGTGTGTGTGTGTGTGTGTGTGTGTGTGTGTGTGTGTGTGTGTGTGTGTGTGTGTGTGTGTGTGTGTGTGTGTGTGTGTGTGTGTGTGTGTGTGTGTGTGTGTGTGTGTGTGTAATTGCTGAAGCTCTTTGAGACGAAAGATGGGATAAACCATGACCGAGAATGTTCAATCTTTGCATCTTAAAAGCAAATAGTCATATCTCAAACCAGCCCAGCAGTAGGAGCGGCTGAGCGGTGACCAGCTATGCTATCCTCATGCCAGTCCGCCTGAAAAAATAATGTAAAAGATACAGGGAAAGGCCATGTAACAAGCACATTACAAGGCAGAACAGCCATTAAAGAACCACCATCAATCCTGCCCAGGAGGTGGCAACAAACTTCTTTTTTTTTTTAGTCCTCAGAATGCATCAGCTGCTATTCCGGGACGTTGGGGCTACGGGAAAAAAATGAACCAATCACTGATTGGCAGAGGATTCTTCAGCCTCTAAAGAATGAGGGGTCCGTGTCCGAGAGCCCAAAGTCATCAGCAGAATGAAGTTGGATATTGACGTTGATTCGGGTCCCCTCGGAGTCCCACGGCAGGAGAGGCTGGTTTGGACTTGGCCTGTTGAAATTGTCCTATGCCCCATGGTCTAACAGAAGGGCACTGAAACAGATCTAGAAATCGGGCTCTTAGCTCTGGGGCACAGTTGCTGCAACTGAGTTGAAAGGCACTGGCGGGGTGGAAACCAAGCAGCAGACACGTCTCACCCTTTGCTGTAGCAATGCCGTATCCCCTTGCTCCCACGACCTCGGGGGCCCGGATCAAACTGCAGTCCCTGGCTGCGAGGAGATCTTGGGATATGGACTCCCCGATGAAGGCGTAGTTCGATTCCAGCACCCGTTGAACCCCCTCGTGGTAGTTTTTGACTAAAACGTGGTCTCTCCTCTTGTCCATGTACTCGTAGATCATCTGATGGGTGGGATTCCTGGAGTTCTGCAGCCCACAAAGCAGAGAGTCAAACCTTGCAGTAAATCAAGGGAGCCGCCGTACCAGGCCAGCGTGCACCAACTGCGAAATAGCCACCTGGAGAAGACAGTGTAAGCGCCCTCTCCCTCTGAACCGAGAGCTGGCGGGGACGTTAACCAGTCTCTCAGTATGTACACAGGTTTCAGATAAAAGGTAACGCGTCAGAGCAGGGATACGCAGCTTTAACAGTCAGCGGAAACACATCCAACCTATCCAGGGAGCTCACTAGCTAAGCAAAAGCAGCTCATCAAAGCGTGGCTGGCACAAGCAGTCTACGTGCGGAGTCTGACTCAGAGCACAGTCGCGGCTCGCGGCTCTTAGGGACTCTGCTAGAGGGTCAGGCACCTTGAAGAACTGAAACGTGTTGGAATCTTCGACTGTCCCAAACTCGATCTCCCTCTGGTTGACGAGATCTTCGAAGGTCTGGATTGAGAGCGGCTCCTTCCCCGAGCACAGCAGGGCGGTGAAATTGGCAATGTAGGCAGCCAGCAGCGAGATGGTGAACAGCCACCAGATGGCAGCGATGATCCGTCCGGACGGTGCTTTGGGCTGCGGCGCTGCACCTGCAGAGAGAGAAGGCAGCCGCGGGGTTAACAGCTTGACACGCGCACACGAGGGAGCGTGCAGGCCGCCGGTGTACACGTGCTGAGTCTCTTTAGGTAACAACCCCCGTCCTGACGGGAACTTCCCCTGCAGCGCCAGAGAGCAGCGCACAGCAGCCTTGTGCCACGCTGCCTCGGCCCGACGCACCCACCCGCTGTCCGGACACCACACCCATGGCAGAGCGATGACCCAGGGAACGTCTGCGGATGAGGCCCTGCGGCTGGGAGGTCCAGTGGGCGCAGCTGGACGCCCTCCTGCTGCGACGATATCCTCAATCAACCCCAAACGGGCGGGGCAGCCCCAGGCGAGGTCTTTACTCCGCGATGGCTGGGGGCCGAAGGGCGCGATCGGCTCCCCGGCAGGTGCAGCTTTAGCTGGTCACACCCGGAGCCCCAGCAGGCTCCTACCTTGCAGGGTCAGAGCTCCGGCTCCAAACCAGAGGCTGTTCAGAAAGGTGAAGTGGTTCTCCTCACTCTGGGGCTCCTTCCATTCACAGGGACTCAGCCTACGGAAAGAAACCAGGGGTCACACCAGCCCTGTTGTTCCCTGCCCCACACAGCGCCAGTCTAGCGTTCAGAGTGGCTGCGTTCCTGTTTGGCACACACGGGCCACAACCCCAGAGGCAACCAGCCTGGGGTGCATCGCAGGCTTGGGACGGGCATCGCCCAGAAACACAGGCAACGAGCCTCGTTCTCCCAACCTCGCCACGGAGGCAGCCAGCTGGGGGGGAAAACAACCACTGGGCCGTGAAGCCGCCCACAGGGAGGGAGCCGGCGCTTAGGGTTGGTATAAAGCGAGAGGGGTGGGCTCCAGCACTCCGCTCTGGGGGTAGCAAGGAGAGGTGCTGATATGCATTGGCCCTGCCCCAGCCTACGCCCAGGCCAAGGGAGAAGAGCGAATCCAAGGAGGCTGTTCCAAGCGAGAGAGGCCGGAGGGGGAACAACCCAGACGATCATGAGGCCTCCGGTTCCTGGGGGGCTGCGCTAAGGGGGCCTGTTCACATCCTCAACACAGCAGCGTCGGGCTGGGCAGGGCGCTCGGCACGGTGGTGCAGCGAGAGGATGTGTGGTTACGTGGATTCCACAGCGAAATCCCAGCACAAGGAACGGAAACAGCAGCTGCTGTTCTAGCCTGTGGCTGCAGAGGGGCTATGCAGCAGCTGGCTTGGAAGGGGGGAGGGAAGTTCCTCTCCCCCAACAGGCCTGGATATCCCCGCTCAGCCTGGGATAGAGGGGAGAGAAGCCAGTGAGAGGGAAGCACCCAGAGGTGGCACCAGCAGGGGCGTTTCGCCTTAGACATGAACAGGGTCAGGTTTAAGGGGAGAGAAATGAACTGGGAGGAAGGTGAAAGCACAGGGATGAAATTCATGTGTTTAAATGGAGCCTCCAAAGCGTCTTACGATGTTAGCGACATGGTGCCCGGTCACTCTCTAGAGGGGAAGAGGCCCTGATTTTGCTGAGCTCTCTCAAGTACCGTGGGCCTTAGAGACACTTGATCTGCACTTTTGGCCAGTGAACTGTTCCGAGGCGTACAGGAGCAAATGCAGCCCAGTGCTTTGGCGAGGAGGAAGAGCTGTTCAGTGGCTGAGGAAAGCAACAGGTCCCAGAGGAAGCCAAAGACACTGTCCAGAACAGCAGCTGTATTTTTACCTGGCGGCAAGAAACAGGCAGAGGCAGGTCAGCAGGTAAGCGAGCATCACGCCAGTCCAGGTCTCCTTACTGAAGGGAGTGAGGAAGGCGAAGAGAGAGGCACCCTGGGAGGCCGCGTCCTTCCTGAGTAGGATCCCGATCCCCGTGGCCAGGAACGGCACGGTGAAGTCAAGCACCTCGTCCCTCGCTGACGTGATGGTCAAGGGAGCCACAGCGAGGTCTGCTTCCTGTGGGGCAAACCGGGGCGTCTCAGGAAGGCTTGGGACACAAGCTGGGGGCGTCTCAGTTCCCAGCAGACAGGTGGCCACCAGACAAACCCCATCACTGTCCTGCTTAGCAGCCTCCCGTTGGCCATGCTGGCAAACTACCCCCATTTCGGAGAGAGCCAGGGCTGAGCAGCGAGCCTGCCTCTCACTTCTCCAGGCTGCAGCATTTACAGGCAGGGGCCAGAATTTGGAGAGCAGCAAGTAGATCCACAGGGCCGGTGGACTCAGGACAGCATAGGCGCTAACTTGCGATCTGCCACTAGGTGGCAGCAGAGGACAGGACAAGGCGCCCATTCAAACAAGTCCTTATCTAGTTTAATTAACTTAGCTGGATTCACCCAAAGAAGCCTGCTTCCTCCCTCCCTCCTCCTCCTCCATACGCCTGGGCTGGTCTTTGATTTCTGGACCAGCCCTGCCATGTATCCAGATAGATCTATGGAATGTGAAAGACAGGACGTGTACAGTAAATGGATCTGGGGTGAGCAACTGCTATGACCCAGTGTTTTAAAAGGTGCCCATGTCAGACGCAGGGAACTGGGTCATATCTTCTACTGGACCAACCTCTGCTGGTGAAAGAGACAAGGCTTCGAGCGACACAGAGCTCTTCTTCAGGTCGAAAACACTTGTCTCCTTCACCAACAGAAGCTGGTCCAATAAAAACGATGACCTCACCCACCTGGTCTCTTTGAAAGTTGGCAACTGAATTTGTCCCAAGGTGTTTGCATCAGTTTCATTCTGACCCCCACGATACCCGCCAGCAAGGGCGGCACCTTGGGTGTGTTTCGGCCAATTGTTTGGTTGTAAGGCAGTTTTCTGTCTTTATCTTCGGCACATTAGAGTGAATGGAACGTTGTGGCCACTCGGTTGCAGTCCAGTACCTCTCAGCAGTCCAAGAGGCAGCACAGCCTAGTGGTCTGAGCACAACACAGCAAGCCAGGAACCCCCACTTTCCTCTGTCGTCTTGTGCACAGTCACATCCCAGCTCTGTGCCTCAGTTTCCCTATCTGAGGCATGGGGATAATGCTACTTGCCTAGGTCACGGGGAGGGCTCCACACCGAACGCTTGCCAAGTGCTGCGTGAAAAGATGTGCCAGGCACTTGGATTGTTAGCGCTGAGGTGAAGGGGGCAGAGTGACAGCTCCCTGGGGTTGTCAGGGAAACAAGAATCCCCGTTGCAGGGGGAGCGCGAGCCTGTCACAGCCAGCAGGTAAATGAGCTTCTAACATGGTTGTTTCCACCCCCACACCTGGGGCAGTTTGGCCCTCCCAAGAGGTCACCTGTCGGACGATCTCGCCAACCATCCCGGTCCAGTTCCCGCCGGAGGAGCGCGCCCCGTAGCGGCCGTCCTTCACCACCGTCACCTTGTAGTGGAAGTGCAGCATCTTGGCGAGCGCGTCCAGCAGATCCAGGCAGTAGCCCTCCAGCTCTGTGCCTCGTGTAATTGCGTAGGGGTCTTGCTGCACACAACGGGGGAGGGGATGCTTGAAAGCAGACAGTTCCACCATCCCCCACCGGAGCCTGGCTGTGAGATCCCTCCCCGTTTCAACAGCCTCCACCCCCCCTGAGATGGCCACCTGCAGATGCAAGGCCTGGTGGTGGTAGAACCCAGGATTTAGCGGTGGTGCTTCCAGGGCCTGGCAATCGGCTCCCCTGGGAGCCTCCCTCCACTACCTCCTCCGTGTCTAGCTGGGAACAGGCCCGGCTCTCAAGATAATACGGGTTAGAAAGAAGCATCCACCCACCCTGCCTGCTGGATTGGGCCTCTGCTGTCCTGGAAGCCTCCGGTCCCCCTTACCTAGCCTGTGCTAGCCGGTACCCGAGCACTCTAGGAAGACCCACTGAAGACAGACAGAGGAAGGGAGTTGGGTCTCAAAAACAGACAAAGCCACATGCGAGCCTAGGGGAGGGACGAAGAGACTCCGCTACCCCAGCTCCGCGGCCTTACCAGGATTGTCGTGACAGTCAGCGTCCGACGATCCGTTGCCCCTTGTCTTTCCTCATCGCCGTCCTGCAGGGCAAAGCATTCGGGGTGAGCAGTTGGATCTCAGCCATGAAGAGCACCTGCTCAGCACGACCCATTGTTATTGGTAATTTGTATTGTACCTAAGGGACAAGACCCCATAGTGCAAGGTGCTGTACAAACACAGAACACGGACGGTCCCTGTCCCAAGGGCCTTACCACCTAAATGGTGCCACGGAATTAGCGAGTCTGCTTTCAAGCTGTGGGAAAGCAAATGGCTCATGTCATCAGGAGTGAAGGGACGGCTGTAAATTCCACCTTCCACCCATGCATCGAGGGTTGGACGCTGGCACAGTTGTGAAAGCAAGGAGTGAATCACCCGCTCTCTGCCCCTTCACACCTTGTAACGGGACAGCATGGTGTAGTGGATAGGGCCCTAGACTGGACTTAGGAGACCTGTATTCTATTCTCAGCTCTGCCACGGGCCTGCTGGGAGACCGCTCCATGCCTCAGTTTCCCCACCTGTAAAATGGGGGTAGCGATACTGACCTCCTTCATAAAGCACTTTGAGATCCACGGATAAAAAGTGCTGCATCAAAGCCAGACACTTGCACCTCGGCCCTTCAAAGTGCTGGATAAATACCCTCCACCCCCACAAAAGGTGGAAGTTTCATATCATTATCCCCACGTGACAGATAGAGAAACCAAAGCACACGGCGATGCCCTCCAGTCTGCAGTCCCCCTGAAGTCCGAGCGCCAGGGGGCCATGTTCAGCACAGCCAACACTTCACGCTGTTGTCTAGACTTAAAGGGCCATATTCCCAGCTGGTGTGAGTTAGCACAACCCCACTGCTGTCAAGGAAGCTGCACAGCTTTTCCCCTGCTGCAGAGTGGGCCCAGTGTTCCCAGCGATGCGTCTCCTCCTCCCCCCGGACTCCTCCACCTGTCACTCGCTCCCACCGGTAATGAATAAATCACAACCGTTTACTCTCTCTTGTGTTGCCAACATATTTTTACCCAAACAAAAATCACTTTCAATGTTGTCTCGCTCCTTGGGATACACGGCACATACCCGTTCCTTCAAAACCCATCAATTGACGCAGCAGACAAAACAGCTGGAAGCCAATTAAGGCCTCATTAGAGCTCACTTCCAGGAGGCACAGAACGGCAGGGAGCGTGAGAGAAGGGGGAGGGTAGGGTAGGGTAGGGTGGGGTGGGGGGATAGCTCAGTGGTTTGAGCGTTGGCCTGCTAAACCCAGGGTTGTGAGTTCAATCCTTGAGGGGGCCATTTAGGGATCTGGGGCAAAAATCCTGCTAGTGTAGGCAGGCGGATCCTGCTAGTGTAGGCAGGGGACTGGACTCGATGACCTTCAAGGTCTTTCCAGTTCTAGGAGATTGGTATATCTCCATTTATTTATTTATTTTATTTTATTTAAGGAAAGCACCGAGTCAGCGCTGCATGGAGCACGGAACTGAAAACAGGGGTTTCCCACCTTCCCGCCCCTCACACAGCCGCCCTGGCAGGGCTCAAGGCCAGACCTGACCTAGTCTAAAGCTCTTTGGAGCTTTTTGGGGAAACAGTCCAGGTTCTATAAGACTTGTTGACATCAGTTTTGTACACCCCCCCCACACACACACACACACCAGCAGTCCTGGCAGGTCCCTACCGGCTGGGCCACTTGGGGGCGGGGGGGGGGGGGCAAAAAAAGCAGACGCAGAGCCTTAAGCAAAGTCCTTCAAAGTCAGGCGGTAGGGGCTGGTACAGGCGGTAGGGGCCGGTACAGGCGGTAGGGGCTGTTACAGGCGGTAGGGGCTGTTACAGGCGGTAGGGGCCAGTACAGGCGGCCACTTTTTACCGGCAAGCCCTGACGGCCTGTACCACCTTACTTTCACCCTGGGCAATCCAGTGAACGAATCCATCTTTTTATCTACCTGTCTCCCTATCAGAAGCAGCACAATCGGGGGCTAGAGACCCAGCATGGGAATTTGGGGTACGTCTTTACTGCAACGTCACCCCCCAAACCCCACAGCCACTGCCCCAGGTTTGCAAGGCTCACGTTACAAGGCTAAAAATAAGAGTGTCGCTCTTCCTGCTGGAGCTGGCGCCTGAGTTCCAAAACCTCCCCCCTTCGCCAACTTCCAGAGCCGCCTCCAGCCAGAATGGGAGCATCCCCACGGCTACGTTTAACCCCAGAGCGCAGGCCCCAGGCGCAGACTGACTGACGCAGGGAGAGGGTTGTGTTTTGGAGTGGAGCTGTAATCCAGGAGAGCCGGGTTCTGTTCCCCGCTCTGCCCTGGTGTGACACCTTGGATAAACCACTTCCCCCTCCATGCCTCGGTTTCCTCTCCCTCCCTTTGTGCGTACAGCACCGTGCACAACAGAATCCTTAGCTTGGCGTGGGTCTCTAGACACTACCCAATATAATATAGTATGTGTACCCGGCAGCGGGACGCCGTGCTCGCTTGAATCGCGTCAGTGCGACTCTAATGGCAGCGAAGCCATGGCCGTGCGGACCCCAGCTCAGACCAGGAACCCCCAGGTTCTTCATTGCCAGCCTGAGCTGTGTTAGCTAGATCACAGCTAGTGCGGCTTTCAGAGTAGCCTACCTGAGCTGCTATCAGACCTGCCACTTATTTCCAAGCAGGCTTGGTAGGATTAGATTTCATTAGTAAACCTCCTTTAATTGCCTATTTCTTCCTTCATGCGAAAACCTGAGGCACCGTCTCCCCTTTCCCCTGAATTATTGCTAATTGAAATTATTGGCAGTTAAAACACAACCTGAAGGCCAAGAACAAGGATGTTGTGCGTGCCTGGCTAGAAATGCAGCATTCCATCATTTTGAGAAACCAGGCTCTCCAGCGTTGGTTCTGACCGCGGTGAGGAGTTCATTTTTATCGTCCTGAAATAACAACAGCTGAAGGGTTTTTTTCCTTGAGGCTTATTTTGATATGGCAAAAAAATTAAACCCACATACAACCTGATGTTGTGAGCCATGAAAATTCATTACAGAAATGAAGCCTTCCTGACCGAACTATACGCACTGAAAACACGAATCCCAACAATCCACTGTGGAGTGAAACAGGCCTTTTCACACGAACCTTCGCAGCTGGGGACTAAAACTCTGACGTACCTTACTGACAGCATTTCCAGCCTCCACAGCTCCTGCAAATACAAACCAGAGGTTTTTGGTGAGGGTTCCTCTGCTTTTAAAGGGAAATGACCACGTTTCCTAGGGGACATTCAATCCGGGGAATGACTCTCCTTAACTTCAGGGAGCTCTGGATCTGGCTTCATGACACTTGATGGGTTTATTCTTTGTGCTGCCTTGTTCCCATCACACTGTTAGAGGGCAGCAAATACTGACAGATACATGTGGCCAAATGCCGCAGTCCCAGCTGCAACCTGTACAGAGAGCCCTAAACCTATGTTTGCTCTAGGAAAGCGTACCCAGGGACCTCACCTGCATCCCTACAGGAAAGCCCTGTTGCAGCTGATGGTGATGAAGACACATTCCCTAGCATTTTTGAATCATCTTCCCTATGAAATTCTCTAAGGGGGGGAAAGACTTCTTGGCTTGGTCACTGGCCTGCTAGCAAGTCATTTCCCTGCCCGTGCCTCAGTTTCCCCATCTGTGAAATGGAGACAACGACCCTGCCCTCCTTCATAAAGTGCTTTGAGATCTGCGGCTGAAAACTGCTGTATAAAAGCTGGGCACTATTATTAGTGGTGAGATCAGGACTCCTGGGTTCTATTCTCAGCTCTGTGATAGGACCTTGGCCAAGTAAGTCCCTTTGAGCCTCAGCTTCTGCATCTGAAAAATTGCAGCTAATACTCTCCTCCCTCCCTGGGATTGCCGGGCTACATGGAAGTGCTTGGAGGTGCTGAACTAAAAGAGCGAACAGTCCAAAGCACCGTTTACTAGCTGCACAGAAGCCGTTTTCCACAGGAAAACCCAAGCCTGTGTTCGGGATGAGAGATGCTGACCTACCAGCCTGCCAGGCCAAACCCCCAGCAGAATCCAGAGCACTTTCAAATGGAAGCTGCTGGTCTCTTTCATTTAACAAAGGTTCATCAGTTTTGCCTCTTCTGTTTTCAGGCTGAACTCCAGCTTCTAGTAGAACAAACCCTGCTTTCTCCTTCGCCGCGGCAGTTCTCCGGGGAGCTGGAACCTCCTCAAAGGAGCTCTCTTGTTTCAGAAGTTAGAGCCAGCACCAGTTCCTTTGGGCTCCTTTCTGAAGAGTTTCTTGGAACTCTTGGAAGACAACAAGCGTCTGTATTGAAGTATTCAGCCCCCCGCAGCGGCACAGCATGGGGCCGGCCAAAGCCTCACTGTCGGGGCCGCGTCCAGCCCTCACCGTGTGAAAGGACCATAAATAACCGAGCGCGGTAGCCCTCGCGCCAAGCCCTGACAGCGACATTTGCACCTAAATCCACGGCCGGCCCTTCGTGAGAATCCAAGTCCACAGCACAGAATGAAGGGGGTAAAGGAAAACGGAGACAAACCAGAGACAGGAGCCACCCAGACACAGAGCAACCGGTGCTGGGGAGGGCTGAAGCGCTATATCTAGACAACATAGGCGCTTGCTCCCTGCCCCTGCCACAGCAACAGGCTCTGCCCCAGGGCCAAACCACCACAGCCACGAGGGCGCAAGCCACGGAAGGAGACGTGGGTTCAGATTTCGCAGGCCACAAAGGGTGGGAGGCTCTTGGGGCCAAGCCCATCTCCAGGGTACCTAGGCGAGGTGGGGAGTGGGGCAGGAGGAAGGGACTGCGCTGCAGAGGGGACACGTCCAGCTCCCAGTGGCAGTGTAGGCCTGGTGCCTCACTGGAGGGCTGCGATGGGCACAGACTGGGCATTTAGGGAACAGCACAGCCAGCAGCGCCTTTGTCCGCCCCGACCGTGCCCCTGAAGTGAAGCCTTTCCCAGCGGCAAGAGGCCACCTAACAACAGACCTGAGAACCGCAGGTCTCGTATTCGCAGCCCTTACCGGGGCTTTTCCGTTCCGCTCAGGCAGCGAGAGACCCTGCCCCACTGTTTAGAGTAGGGGGCTAGACCGAATTTCTTGCCCCCTCCCCCTGCTTGCCCGAGAGCCGGTTCCTGATGCAGAAGACTTGGGAGAACCTAGGAAGTGGAAGGAACCCGAGCAGCTGAACAGCCCCCGCTAAGCCCTACACGAGCCCTCTGAGCAGTGGAGAGCAACCCGGCTCCTTGTGCGGAGGGCTGAGGGTGACCCTACCCATTCCGCCCCCTGCCAAGCTCCCGTCGCTATCCGTGGACAGCCCTGGGGAACTCAGCTTCAATTATCCACAAACTAAGCTGGGCTTTTCTCTCCCTCAAACACCTCCCCTGAGGGACACACCTGCCGGGGAGGCCTGTCAGGGCGACGGGTTTCACACCTCTCCTTCCAAGATGCTAATAATACCACTGGCAAGGGCAGGTTAAAGTGGGGGATGCTGGGGAGATTTTAGCTACAGACATCTCACTGAGAGGGCTTGGCAAAACCCAGCCCCCTTTCCCAATTCTCTCCAGCCATAGTTTGCCTCTCTCATCCTCTCTACAACCAAAACGGGGTCAGGAGACTCGGCCACGTGTCTCCTAACCTGGGGACAGCATGGTTACAAGTGTAGAAGGGACCTGGCTGAGTCCCTGTAGCCAGGCTAAAGCCTTGGCAGGGCAGAATACCCAAGGGACGGTCCCGTATGCTCCCATCAATGAGGGCGCTGCACAGGTGACCCCATCCCAAGGTAAGGTGAGAATGCGTCTGCATGGCCCCTCCCACTTCCAGGGCAGACTTTGCTCTCACCTGCCAGGCGCGATCCCCCCAGGAGCTGCAGACCCAGCATCACACACACAGCCAAGCGAAAAGCTTCTTCCATCAGGGCGGAGGTGGCTGGTGCTGGTCTCCCGGCTGGAGAGAAAAGGCAGGTAGGTAAAGTCACTTTCCCAGTTCACTAGGGCTGGGTAAATGTCACGGCATCTTGGATTTTCTGTTTAAAAAGCTCTGAGTCAAAGGAGGTCTCCAGGTGACAGTATGAGGGCGTCTGGGGCCTGGAGACACCCAATACACCTGTCCAATCCCCCAGTGCATATCACTGCAGCGAAAGGGCCAGGCTATGCCCCAGGCTGGGCTTTCTCCAGGCAGGGTTCCTGCATCAGTGGGAGAGGAAAGGGGAGAGTTTACATTTCCTCCTCTGTCAGGATTAGTGTGCCAGGGGCAGAAGGGAAGTGGCTGCAGATGTGTGTGGTAATGAGGTGCTAATGGGGAAGCAGTGCTCCTCATTAGCCTGCTTGGGCTGGCAGGGAGAAGAAAGACAAGTGAGCGCAGAGCAACTGGACACAGGCCAAGCACTGAGATCTTGCTGGTTTGTGCCACAGCCTGAGCCGCAATTAGGGCAGGATAAGCAACAACAAAGGGGGATTTATTTGCTGGGAACAGAGCATCAGAATTACAAGTGTCGGCTTCCCTGCAAAAGTTTTCAGGGATTTTACACTGAAATGCTTTGAAGTGAAACATTTTCATTCTGCACCAAACAAAACGGAAAACATTTCATCTTTTAGGGCGCCCTTTATCTTTGTCTCAACTACCTCTGCACACACACACACCCCCAGGAAAAAAGGAAAGAAAAGTGTGCAGGGGACACAGACATTTGTTTTTTAATCCCCTGCACAATGATCAGATTTCATTGTCAATCGGTTCCTCACAAATCTGGAAACGTTAGGATGTTATGACATCTATTTTACATACATTTATTTGACATATATTAACTGAGCAGCCAGCGGATAGGAAACAGCCAGCCGCACACACGCCCGTTCAGCTCAACAAGAAGAGGAGCAGTTCAAGGTTGTGTCTCACTTACAGCGATTCCCTTTGCCTCTCCTAGGCTGGTGCGTCGGCCGGGGGACCTCACCAGTAACGACTCAGGGCTGGTTTCAGTGGAACACCCAGGCTGGCTCGCCCCCTCCCCTAGATAAAGGGTCGGGCTCAGGGAGGAGGAGCCAGGCGAAGGGGACTCCAGCAGGGAGAGTGCCGGCTATTGTTCCAAGCACACAGCAAAGCCCCCGGCTTGTGGGAGGGAGAGCGGGGGCTCACCCCCATGCAGTGTCATACCAATGAAGCAGCCTGCTCCAGCAGGCAGGGTGCTGGGCTCGGACTCAGCAGACTCGGGGTCTGTTCTGGCTCCGTCGCGGACCTGCTGAGCAAGTCTGGGCCAGGCGCTTCCCCCAAATCTGAACCTCAGTTTGCCCTCCCGCTCTTTGGCTGGCTTGTCTCCTTAGAGAAGTTTATCGGGGCACATCGAAGCCCCAAGGCTACGGGCTGGGCCGCCTGACTGGCCTGGTATTTACCGTAGTGGTCAGGCCTCCCCACAACATCAGGACCCTGTTATGCTAGATGCAAACACAGGCACAAGTCCCTGTGCTGAAGGGCTTCAAGTGTAAGGCTATAACACGTGGCCTACAAAGACCGGGGGAGACGACCAGATGCACAGAACATACTTCCCCGGATCAAACCCCCTCGCTGCAGGAACGCGCCAGGAGACAGGTGAGCTGTCCCAGACCAAAGGGCTCACGGCGTTCACAGAAGAACAAGGGCCTGCTCCAACAGTGACCGCTAGAGAGTTCGGTGTCTTTGCAAGGGAAAAACTGGCTTGCAGCAGGCAGGTCCTGCCTCTAGCTCTGCATGATAGCAGCCCAAATTTCAGCCACGTAAAGCACGCCCAGACACTAAGGTGACAGCCACCTTAGGAAAAGTATAAAATAGCAAGCTGATAACGCAACCTATGGTTTGCTGCGCGCCAGGCTATTGGGAGGCCCTCATAACTATCTGAAGCCTTGGGACCCCTCGTTAACCAACTGTTTTAGTGAGGAGTGGAATTGTTTTTATCATTAACGATTTTATTATAATTATATAAAGATTTTATTATAATTATATATAAAAACTGGCAACATGACTGAGAGTTGGTAGACGTATTCACCAAAACGTTGTGAAACATATTATGGAATATCTGATCACACCCAGATGGGTGTGAAATCCTGCCCTGCCATGTCTCCTTTACCAATTTCCATGTCAGAAAGAGCCCACCTGGAGCGCGGTGCCAGCCATGCAGAAACTCTGCTCTGTCCGGTAAGATACATGACCTCTGGAAGTTTAAATGGCTACCCACTTGCAGGAACAGAACCGCCCTTTCATAGAGAACACACTGCAATCTGGTGCAACTCACCTTGCAAGGCAGTTGAAGTCTGAAGGCTCCAGGCGTGGATTAGAAGGCACAATTCCTGCTCCAGGGAGGAGCTGCTCCTTCTTCTGACAGCAGGGCCCTGTTCTGACGCCAATGTCTCTCCTCTGTTGGATGGTGCTGGATGTCTATGGCCTTGCAGGTTGGCTTTTCAGAGGATGAGAAATCTGTGCTGTGGAGGCTTAGTGTATGTTACGTATACCTGCCGTTAGTTACACACATACAGCAGCCCTGAAAGAGATGGTCAGAGAGCGGACAGGGCAACCCCTTGTGGTAAGGTGAGGCCCTGAAACATAAACCTTTGTATCAGGGGCCTGGAATGAGGCCTAAGGCCTGAACTAAAGTAATGGTCAAGACTTTGTTAACATGAAGCATAGAGCCAGAAGCTGGCAAGGAAAGGGCTGATGTTGCAAAAATACACATACCTAAAAGGTTCTGGACAGTAGAGATATGAACATATGCCAGGATGGTACCAGACCGCTCCGATACTTGCATATTCCACACAGATAACAAGGAACAGGCTGACCCACTCTAAAGACAGGGGCAACATGATGGATAGAGTTGTTTTGTTCGAACCAACATGTTCAAGGTGAGAAGCAGCACCTTACTACATAGAGGTGTTTTACCTCAATGTCAGGAGTGTCATATCACTTGTTTGTACCCGTGAGGAGTTACCTTGTCTGGCCTAGAGGGCAGTGGTGAGTCCCACCAATGACTGAGCCAGTCCATTGTCAGGGAGCACATATGTACTAGCAGAACTGTAGACATCTGACCCAGTGAGCTAGATAGAGACTGTTTCATTTGGCAGTAAACCTGGCCAAGTGCCTTCATACCTTATCAGAGTCTGTGGTCACTGGGGCTTTGGTTACACTTACAGGATTATAGCGCTTTGGGTTATAGCTGTACCCATATACAGCAATAGGTATAGCGCTATAACATGGGATGGCGTGGCCACATTTGCGGCACTTGCCGCGGCACAGGGAGTGGTGCATTATGGGCAGCTATCCCAGCATTCAGCTGGGTGCAACGTGCTTTCCAAACGAGGGGGGCCAGGGGGAGAAGGTGTGTGTATGAGGAGGGAGGGAACTTCATGCGGTCAGTGAGTTTTCTCTAGAGAAAAGTAGCAGGCTCTGAATTTCAGTCACACAGCTCCCTCCGTAAACATTTTCACTGCTTATCTCCTGAGTTAAGAGAGGAACTCTGAAAAGGTACTTCCGCATTCCTCCTGCCGTTTTCAAAACAACACAGAGGTGTCAATTGCCTTAAATGGCTCGTCAATTGCCTTAAATGGCTCGGAGGCGTGCCAGAGATCCCTTATAGCTTAATGACTGATTACACTTGCCATAACATGCTACAGGGAATACGCAACAGCCCTTATTCCTCGGGTTTCTGTGGTTTACCAGTAGCGCGATAAGCTCGGACTTATAGCGCAATATGGGCCTTGCCAGTGTGTTCGGGTACAGAGTTATAGCGCTCCCGGAGGCTTTATAGCACTATAAAGTGCCAGTGTAACCAAGGTCTGGGGGTTTTCTTGGGGTCTGCTGTGCCAGCGATATGCAGAGCTGGGCAGCACACAGAGGGAACACACACACGAAGTCGACTTACCAACGTCGAACAGAGCAGAGCACCTCACGGGTGACGTTTGACAACACCCCTTCTTCCAAGAATCTTGGCCCATCAGCGTTCCTAGGTGAAACTGCCTCCAGCCTTAACTCTACTCAGAGAGCAAAACTCTCCTCCTGCCACTCGCCCAGCTCCAGCTCCTTCAGAGCTGCCTCAACTACACACACCTTTGTGTAACAGAACTGTCGATACAAGAGTATGAGCCAAAGCCCAGTGAAATCAGTGAGAGTCGTGCTAGTATCTTGGATGGGCTTTGGATCGGGCCCTTCATTGAACACACAACACAAGGAATGACAGGAGACCATGGTGGCTGGTAGGGGCAGGGAGAGAAAATGCTCTTATGTTTTCTTATTCTTATGGCTGCAGTGCAAGGGTCAAAGAACCCTGAGTAGCTCTGTCAGCCACGGCTCTCTCCTCTCCTGGCTCCCCGGCAGGGTCCTGCAGTGGGCACGAAGGTCTTTTTCCTGCAGCTTAGCGCTGAGGCGAATGAGACCATCACCCCGTTTGTTTTCACTCTCTGCTCCCTGGAGTCAAGCAAGAATCCAAGCAATTGGGAGAACCGGGGGGGGGAGGGGGAAGCAGCTTCATGCTGGTTCTTGTGAACATTTTCTGGGCTATAAGAAGATGTAAGTTACGAGTAGGATTCTTCACAGCTGGTGGCAAGTGAGGGATAATCAGCTAATAAGTCCAACCAGGGGTGGCTGTGCACATTTGTGGTTTGCCAGGATCAGTTTTTAAAAATACAATCAAGTGCTCACCACCAGCCAAACACTGAGCAACACGAGGGGCCTGGAGGACAAACCCTGCAGGGTAAATAGCTTGTAAAGTGGAAACACTCCTAATCACAGGGGTTTAAATGAACACAGGAGCATGCAAGGCCTTGTGCAAAGAACTGAGGGCAGGGGAAAACTCTTGCTGTCTTCACATGGGCTGTTCGAGGCAATGCTTTTTGTAGTGCTGGGTGCCTGGGATATCTTCCCAAAAGGAGCTAGGAGGGACCAGGATCCTTGCTCTGAAGATCCTGTGTCTGTGTCTGGTACAAATGTCCAGCAGGGGATGGATCGCTTGCTGATTCCTGTTCTGTTCATTCCCTCTGGGGCACCTGGCACTGGCCACTGTCAGAAGCCACATGGGCTAGATGGACCTTTGGTCTGACCCAGTCTGGCTGTTCTTCTGGGCTCCAGCCAAGTTTCTTTTTTGGTGTTTAGAGGGATGAAATATTTTGTTCTAAAGGTGGGGGTGCTATCACAGCACTGAGGCAAAATACTTGGGAGCAAGGTGACTCTAGATGCCCCTTTACCTCACCCCTGCTCTTGTGATTCTTCCTCACTCCCCCGGCCCTTTGTGTCACAGCAACAGTGGTGAGGACCCTGTTTCCTTCCTGGGAGACAAACACAGCTGCTCAAGGCCTCCAGTCCCCATTGCAGTGCTGGGGTAGGAATACATCCCTGGGATGTGCAAGGCCTCGATAGGGCATAGAACAGAAATGGAGCCAACCCACAAAACTCAGATCCAAGCTCCCTCAAAGTGGAGAGGTGCTTGGATTTGGAGTGGGACCGATAGTCCAGCCTTATGTTTACATGGGGCCCAGCCTGCAGGCCTGGGTCTACTTCAGATCCATGGTATAAGAGGGGAACTGGGATTTGGATTCAGACCCATCGGTGGCAGTGAGAGTCTTAGGAGAAAGGGCCTGTATAGAAGTGCAAAGCGCTGGCTCCTGCTCCTTTCTGACCGTTCCATTCCCACACTGCCTTTGTAAGGAACTTTGGAAAATTCAACTACTACTAATAATGGAGGATTCACTGAGCTTGGGGAAGGTGGGAAGCTGCATCTCCTGATACGCGATAACAGCATCTGCACCCACGGGTGGCACACTCGCAGAGGAGATGGAAAACAAGGACAACAGGAAGCTCAAAGAGCAGGAAATGGAAAGCAACGGATGTGCACCACTGTATTTATGTCCCACTCTGCCTGGTGGATGCCAGGGTCTCTGAGGGGTGAGTCAGCCCCCATTGATTATATGAGCTTCACTGAGGTATGATATACAGCACTGGCTGGCAACTCTCACCAGTGTAATGTCCTCAAAGCTTCGTTCAGCTTCCTTGCTTGTGCTGCTCTCTCTCTACTGTCCTCTGGGTAGTTTTATTTTTGGGGCCCAGCTGACGTGTATCGCTATTCTGGCTTGTGCCTCACTAACAACATTGTTAATACAGTTCCATCCGCAAGGCCAAGTTCTGCATTTGGTTACCGCTGTGCCAAAGCTCAGATATCAATGGACTGGCCTGTGTTTGACTTGGGAACAAATTAGCAGACAGTGAGGTTTGCCTGTTAGTAACTGAGGATGGAATTTGACAGGCAGGGTCTTAATTAGGGATGATGATGTTTGAGCCAGAATGAACTCCACCTCTGATCACCCGTTGAGGTTGCAGGATTGGTGGTTGTCATTTTTTTAAACTTGTAAACCAGGAAGGTTGGAGCTGGAAGTCAGTGCAACGTACTGAACCAACATGGTGCTACCATAGGAATCACATCTCTGGGCAGAATGGCAGTGTTCTCTCTCTGGCCTCTCCGTTCTTGGCCTTATGGAAGGATGCTCAATGCACCTCCCTTTGCTGCTTATCCCGCCTCTGAACGTCTGTTTCCATTCCATCTCTGGCACACGCTTATTCCAGACCTGAAGGCAGGCCGCCATTCTGCTGCACAACAATCCAAATGGGGCCCTGCAAAATGAGGTGTGTGCCGTGTCTACCAGGCTTCGGGCTGTTCCATGGAGCTAACAGGATAATGGGGATAGTTTCTTAGATTTCCCCAACGGATCTCTGAGGCCAGAGTGCTGGAGAACCACTTCACCTATTATAGCAGGGGTGGGCAAACTACAGCCCGCGGGCCACATCTGGCTCACGGGACTGTCCCATTTGACCCCTCGGTCAGGGATGCTGCCCCCGGCTGTCCTCCCTCCCCAGGAGTGATGCCACCACATGGGCAGCTCTCTGTGGGGTGGGGCTGCGCGCTCCCACAGGGCAGCATGTTTGGCTCCATGCAGAGCCAGACATGCTTCCCTCTCCCCGAGCCATGCCGCAATTCAGGTAGCGCTCTGGGGCCGGGGCTGCACGGCAGCATGTCTGGCTCTGGCCACTGCTCTGAGCAGCATGGTAAGGGGGGGTCAGGGGATTAGATAAGGGGCAGGGGCTCCCAGGGGCAACCAGGGGCCGGGGAGCAGGGTGGGTTGGATAGGGAATAAGATCCCGGGGTGATGGCTAGGGGCAGGGGTCTCTGGAGAAGGGGTGGTTAGGGGCAGGGGTCAGGGCAGATTGGATGGGGTGTGAGAGTCCCAGCGGTCTGTCACGGGGATGGATAGGGATCGAGGCAGTCAGGGAACAAGGAGCGGGGGGTGGGATTGGATGGATCGGGCGTTCTGAGGGGGGCAGTCAGGAGGCAGGAAGTGGGAGGGGGAGGCATAGGGGGCGGGGCCAGGCTGTTTGGGGTGGCACAGACTTCCCTACCTGGCCCTCCATGCAATTTTGCAATCGTGATGTGGCCCTCGGGCCAGAAATTTTGCCCACCCCAGTGTTATAGCAACAGGAATGTTTGCAGCTACTGATCATTCATGATTATTATTAATTACTGCAGATGTCTGGGAATGAATGATACTAGCAACGCAGGGGGTGTCCTGTGATTGATGTTTATTGTCATCATCTGACTGTTCATTTGTGCTCCATTTGTGGTATCCACTCTTTCTTAAACGTTGATTGTAATCTCCGTCGGGTAGGGCCTGCCTTTTCATTGTGTCTGCTGGTACACTGATGGAAGGGGAGATTGATCAAAGGCACATAGTGCAATTAGGCACTTGCCAACTCCCAGTGAAAGTCAGTGGGGTTTGGGGACCTGACTCCCCTTCTACTTTAGAAAATCTACCTCACACTTTTTAGGCAATATGGTGGGTGACAGCAGTTCCCTGACTTCCATCCGCAGATCAGCTCTGGACAACAGCATCCAACCAACCGAGCAAGAATGCAGAAGAGGATGCAGAGAAACCAGTGTGCTAGCCAACAAGATTAAACGCGAGGAGAGAAATTAAGGCGGCTTATTAAACTTCTGTAGACACCGTGAAAGAAAATCCCACTAGAATAGATATTTGAACACATCATTAAAAGTCTTCCGTGTAGCCGCATTCACTGTCCCCTGGGTTTACTGGAACACGGCTAATTGTCCAAATGTGCTTAAGAGACAGTTGCTATAGACCTACAAGCAAGTGACAAAATCTTAATGAACTGGAGGGCGTTAAAACAATATGCAGGTTTCATAACTGTGAAAAACGCCAAGTGGCTGGAAGTGGTTCATGGTTTTGAGCTGCATATTGTGCGTTAGTTAAATAAAAAGGTGTCTAATCAGTTGAATACAGAGAATCAAATTATGAAACTAGATTAAAAAAAAAACCCAAACTAAAATGCATTTTAAATGTCTCTCCTCATTCCTTACCTGAACCAAGGATGGGGGCTTAAAAGAAACTATTAACATTCTTAGACCAACACTCTCTGCTCTACGGGTTTCTAGTTTTAAGTATAACAACATACAGCTTTTCAGCAAAATGATAAATGGCATTAGAGTCCAACTTGGTGTCTGGTGAATATTAATGAAAGCTGCTTTGTGTTGGTGACAATACGGGACGAGTCCTGGCAAGCCACACATTCCACTTTGCCAAGCGGCATTATTCTTCAGAGATTCAAAAGACCCCATTGGGTCATTTCAATAAGCGTTACCATAGTCCCTGTGCCCCGGGAGTCTAGTAAATCTTTTGTTCAACTGGCAGTTGGAGTGATAAATTTTCCATCTGGGGAGATTTAAGGATGCTGGACTTTCCTTTATGTGAACATTTCAATGTCACTTTAAAAGCTCTGTCAGAGAAGTTAGCCCCCTAAGCCATCTCTCTGTGCACTGTGATCAAGTTACTAGCTATCATCTGATAAGGTGGCTTTATGATCCAGTATCCAGGTTTGAAATGCTTGTGGCCAAACTGACCCCTACGATCTGTGGGTCTGACTCCATTAGTATTGGATTTACACAAAGCGGGTTGATTGTCCTTCCAGTGTAAACAGCGTGAACTGAGCAATATGCACCTTACTGCTCACCGGGGGGGGGGGGGAGGGGGGGGGGGAGGTTGTATGAAACCTACAGAGACATTAAAAAGCAAAGACTAAGGGCCCTCAGCATAGGAGCAGAGGTTTGCCACTATGTCTTCAGTCAAGCTTCACCTCACCTCCACCAATTGCGACACCGCTCCACAGTGAAAAGAGTCCAAGTTTACCTTCCCTCCGTCGTACTCAACACGCACAGCTTTTGCGGTCATGGAACAGCTCTTACAAATGAACCATCCAGAAGGCTGCGGCTGCCCAGTACTGTATCTTGTACACTCTAGCAGGAGGCTCCAATGCAGCAATAGAGACACTTCACCGAACCGCTTGGCAGCTGCTGAGGACTGCTACAGAAATGAGCCAAATCTCAGTGCCTTCAATGGGAGTCTTCCATTGACTTCGGTGGACTTTACATTAGGTCCTTGGTTCAGGCCTTTACAGAAGGGGAAGACACAGGGTCACCTAGAATTGTAATCTAGAGGTACCCTTTTGAAATCCCCTCCCCCCACGAATAACAGTGTGAAGATATTGTGATACAACGGGAGGCCACCCTCCAACCACAGTGGGCTGCATTTCGGTGGAACTGATGGACATAAATTGTGTGGGGTTCAAAATGGGTGGCACCTCAGAAAGGAGGTACATTAAATGGCATGGATCATGGAAGTGAGGAAAGGGGAATTAGCCACATTTCCATAACAAACTCACAGGGAGCACAAGAAACCCTGGGAATGTCTCTTGTTTAGCTGCAGCTAAACAGTCCAGAAGCTGAAAAAGGTTAAATGCTTTTATTTGAGTAGTGTCAGGCGGCTTTACAAATAGATTTAAACTTTTGAACTATCCAGAGAGGAATTGTTACAAACAAAAACAAAAATACCCCCAATAAAAGGGACGAGGCAGGCTGAAAATAAAATTAAAACTTTAGCTCCACGTTAAAAACACATCTCGACAAACATTCTCCTCCCCCGCCAATAAAATGTACATCTAGAGTCTCACACGACACATGAGAATCCTGAGCAAAATAAACAAACAATAAAAAAGGTTTAAAAAATGAAAAAAATATTCCATTGAGGTTGGGTTTAATTCTAAATATGTTCATCTAAAAATCTGTATATATAGATCTGGAGCTCTCTCTTTTTAAAACAAATGCTCAAAAATCTTGCCTGGCAGCGCATAACAGAAAACGGTAAAATTCATCCTGAAGGTGCTATGTTAAAATCTCCCCTAAAAGGGTCAATTCTCTTTTCAAAGGAATGGTAGCATTCATTTGAACTATTGCAGAGCTAAACAAAGTCAATAGACGACTTTTCCTGTCTGTTTTCTAGCACCTTCCACTTCCCCCCAAAGTAGGTTCTGAAACAATAACGCGATCCAGTCTGTCTCTCTAGACAGACGGGGTTACAAAGCACTGCTGCTGAATACAGAGACACTTCTCTTCCTCAGCGTAGAACAACGAGGAAATGGGGACTTTCACCGGAACACACAAGAGTGGCTGGGCGGTGGACTCTGCTGGCTGGATTAGTAACAGAAAACAGCTACTCTATGGTTTTGACTATCTCAGAGCGCCTCAGCCTCTTAAAAAAACAGCCGGGGCCAGATTTTAAAGCCAGGCCTCCCATTATAGGCCTGCAGTTTGCAGGAGCAAGTAGCTGTGGGCACCACTAATGTCACACAGAGGTTTGCCCGGCAGGCGGAAGCGACGTGGCTTGAGCGCACAGATACCGCAGGTGCACATTGGTGTCAGATAGAAAAAAAGGCCAGATTAGAGGCTGTCAAAACAAAACAAGCCACCCCAAAACCCCAGGCCCTTAAAACCGTAACAGTATCTGCAAGCCGCTGACTCCACTGGGCCTGCCCTCATTTTGGATGTCCACTACGCTGTCATCCATCTCTTTGGTTGCTTGGTCTTCGAGGGGGGTGAAGAAATGTTATCTTGCATTTCACGCCTCTCGGGTTTCCAAGTTTTGCTTGGACAGGAACGTCAATATCGACCTTGTTCAGCGCTTCCCAGCATTAGAGTTTCAGCATGAAGAAGACCTCAGTGTCCTGGTTAAAATCCGTTTGGTTCTTTAGCTGGGGTGTAAACAGACTGGGGGAAGCGGAATCCATACAAACTCCCTTTGCGATGCAGCAGGCTCCCTCGGGGTTTCCCCTCTCCTCAATGGGGCTCCCGTTGACCTGACCCAGGCTCTGCAGCCGCTGCCTCTCCTGGGCTTGCTTGGCTCGGTTGGCAATGTACCGCACCCTGCTCTGGCTCCGAGAGGACGACCTGCGGAGGAGCATGCCCTCCTCTTCCTCTTCGGATTCAACGGGCTCCAGGCTAGTGGGGGAGGTGATGTCGTTTTCCTCCTGAAAGGCCGTCAGCTTCTTCAGCTGCTCGGTCAGCTGGTCCTGGGGTTTGGCCGAGGACCTGATGCCTGAGGAGCGGCGCTGCTCTCGCATCGACTTAGTGACGAAGCTCCTGCTGATGCTCCGGTACTTGCTTTCAAAAGTGCACGCAATGTCGTCGGAGGTGAGATCCCCAAGGCTTTTGGATTTTGCCTGGCTGGTCCCTGCTTTATCCTGGGCTTTGGACTTGACAGAAGACTTTTTGAGACTTTCCATGTAGAGCCTGCTCCAGGTATGCCTCCTTGGGATGGAGGCTAATGCATCTTGAGGAACCTTGGCCAGAGGCCTGGGGTGCAGCTCGTCAACAGACGTCTGGCCGGCCCGCAGGTTGGGATTGGATTTGCTCTTGGTCACTGTTGGCATTTCATTACCGGATGTTGTAGCAGAGCGGGGGCGCATGCCCTTTCTCACAGCAACGGTCTCAATGTTTTCGTGACGGGCACCTAGATCTGGAAGGCTTTTGCGAGCTAGGTTGGGCAGAGAGAGGTCTATCACAGTGTCGTTGGATGACATGCTGGAGGAGGAAGACATGCTGTCCCGGTGACTGCTGGAATCTAGCTTGCTCCAGATTTGGTCATGAACGGTGGCATCAGAGTACACTTCCGCTGCCGGGGACAGGCGACTTGGATTTTTCATTAAGGCTGAGTAGTCGGAATTCTTGTGCCCTTCGCTCTTCGACCTCCTCACTAATACACGAGAGCTGGTCAGAGAAACAGAAGCAGCCGGAGCCCAGGCAGGCTGGATTCTCTGGAAAGCATCTGGAGGCAAAGTCGGCTGGGTGCTGTTATTCAGGTGGCTTGGTCGTGGTGGGCTGGCTGTGGCACCATCCTTGTGGCTTATGGATTCGGCAGTGCAGTTCACATCTGGTGATCTTTGATCCACACAGTCTTGTTGCTTCTGGCAGTTCTCAGTGGAATGAACTGAAGTATCACTCGGTGCCAACATCCCCCAGGTTCGCTGAGGATACATTGCCAAATCAGACTGATCTTCGCCACTACCCCGGGTCTTTCCCCAGTCACCCCCATCTTCGACTGGTCCCTTTGTGCTTCTACTTTCACCTTCCTGGCCCAACGGGCTTGTGGCTGTTGCCGCTGGAGTGACGAGGACTTGGTGTTCTGAAGCCAAGCCTGCTTGTGGTTCATGAGCAAGAGCAGCTTTCTCAGGCTGGCCTGTTGGGCTACTTCCCGCCGATCGAGATTCACTGGAATGAGGAGACACAGACCCTTGTACAGAATCACTGCTGGGGTTAACAGGCAGAGGGATGCAAGAACCAGCAGGTTGTTTTTCATTGGCAATGATGGGCTCTTCGGTCATAGTTTCTAGGCTGCATAAAGACGTGACTGACCTCTGCCTGGAGAGCTGGCAGACACCTAATGGGAGGGAGAAAAAGACAAAAATCCATGGGCGATGCAAAGGTTAATTCAACTATCAACAACGCGGATTCACTTAGAGGTGCATATTTTACACAATATCCCTTTGCTATGAAAACTGCCATTTGTCAGCAGTGTTGGCCAAGATTTTCCAAAGTAACTCGTCAGGATGTTGGGTCCCAACTGCAGACATGCAATTTTCAAAAAGCGAGGAGCATCCAATGAGACGCACAAAAATCACTAGTCACTTCTGACCATATCTGTAGCATGTTACTTCCCTGATTATACATATCCAAAGAAGAAAAACTTATGCTTGTCTTTGTATCGATGCCTACAACCCTGATCCCATCCCCCATCTGTATGAACTGTTCTATCCTTCGGCAGCACTGAGAACGGCCAGCATGAAACAAAAGTCAGACGATAGCTGCTTGACCAACTGGTGATGTGTTTGGCATCCACTGTATTGCAAGAGGAAGGTGGTGCAGGGGCAGCAGAGGAGATGAAAACCCAAGTGACTTTTTGAAAATCACTTTAAGCAATTTGCCCATGTTGTTACTTATCAGCGAGCTCAACCTTATTTTGGCAAATGAATTTGTCATTTATTTTTCAAAGGCCACACACAAAGGCATGCTGATGAAAATAAAGCTGACAGTCCATTCTTGAGAAGTCATTGAAGTAGCCAGTTGCCTGAACAAAACAGATGTTCAGGCTACATTGTTTATCCTGTATATCCTAACATACAAAACAATCATGCCAAAAAACAACAACAAAACAGGCTGCCTGCTGACCAAAATACAAACATGCTCCAAGAACTAGCAAAGCAGCAGAAAGAAAACAGGCAGCAGTTTTAGGAGTACAAGGAGGAGGTAATTGTAAGATGCCTGGAAACTAAAATGGAGCAAAGGTAACACAATGCTTGCATCAGCAACACTCAATAAACAGTTACCTTGAACTTGCTTGTCCTTTCAGTTCTTAACTACAGAGAGAGTGTGCATGTGGAATAGGATAGAACAGAGGAAAAAATCCAGTTAATTTACGGAAGGCAGGAGCAGATAAAAGGATCAATTAGTGGGAAGGGAGAGGGAAAGAGACACTGATAGCAAAACATTTCTTGTAGGATCCTAAGAATTTTTGACCAACCAGAGCATGCACTGGATTGCATAAATTGGACCCAGACCAAAGGTTTTTGTTTTAAAAGAAGTTGGAAAATTTATAGCTGCTCAAGGAAGTTTTGGAAACACGTAAGCTCAGTCTGAAAGCCCCTGTCATTTTTGCCTTCCTTGACATTCTGGAGCTGCTAGAAAAGCAGCACTACTAACCGGGCATGAGCTTTCCAGCAGATGCTAATTATCTTGGGGCAAGTGGAACAGGACTCCAGCATACAGCTGCACTACGGACACACACGGAGAAGACACATCACACAAGCAGCAAGGTAAATCAACAACAGGCGTAGACATATCTGACAGGTTCAGGGGAGGTTCCTGCTGTCATCTGGATGTTGCGCTTTCATTCATATCCAGCCACAGTTCCTAGCATCCTTCACCAATACAATGTTTATTTCTGAAGTGTCGTTAGATTCGCCTGTCTGTACTGGCTCCTTGGTGTCTTTGCACAGCGCACTGAAATAGTACGTGGATGGAGAATGCTTGCAGTTTATGCAACCCTAATATTTGGTCACTAGCTCATCAACATCCAATCCAAAGGCCTGTTTCATCCTTACAAAGGTTTGCGATTCTACACTTGAGAAGTCAGGTGGATTTAATCTAATTTCAAGCCTATCTTAATATTTCTTCAGCAATTTAGGAGGCTGGGGGTGCTCCCCCAGCCGCTAGCACAAACATCGTGAAATGGTTCCAGCTCTCGCATCTCTTGGAGCTTATGAAAAATCTAGATACACAAAGGGTTCTGCAGTTTTGGTTTAATTTCATGTTATTTGGCAATAAAACAGAATCCAGATGCTCAGAGCAGATCATTTCAAACAAAATTAAAAATTGAAATAAAGAAAGATACAAGCAGCAGCCCAATCCATGGAGGGCAAATCTGTCTTGGCTTCCCCTCTGGAAGCTCTTTAGGCTTTGGTCAGGACACTCAAAGGAGCCTGAAATAAATTGCAGTGAAATTTAATGGGAGTTTGCAGTAATATTTTCAAAAGCAACTAAGTTACTTAAGTGTTTCTGAAATGTCACCCTGGATGTCTAACTCCCTTAGCTGCTTTAAAGAGTCTTGTGGCACCTTAAAGACTAGCTAAAGTATTGAAGCATAAGCTTTCGTGGGACAAGTCCACTGCTTGCATCCGACGAAGTGGGTATTAGCCCATGAAAGCTTATGCTTCAGTACTTTAGTTAGTCTTTAAGGTGCCACAGGACTCTTTGTTGCCTCTGCTATTCCAGACTAACACAGCTACCTCTCTGATTCTTAGCTGCTTTAGAAATCTTCAATATACAACCTTAAGATGGCAGATTGCAAAGACAGGGAACAGTATTGTTTGCTGCTTTTCCCATTCAATCTCGAAGCAATGCTCTGGTTGGGAGTCTCAAAATGTCCTTAGTATCATACTGTATTCATGATTAAAATCTCCACTCCACATTCCTGGATGATGGATGGGTGTGCTACTGCAGATGGTTTGCTAGGTATGGAAAGGACCAGTCTAGAGCAGACACAACTAGGGACCAAACCAAAGCACATTTATGCAGAAATGTTTTTCTTTCACTGAAAAAACCAAAATGAGCTATGATGGCAAAATAAAACGGTGGGAGCTTCTAAGGAGAGGAGCTATGAGGAAGCCAAGGCAATGAAGTGATCTAAGGCAAATGGGGTGAAAAAAATCTGGTCTTACCAGTAAAGAATATAGGGGATTTACTTCGAATTTCCTCCAATTTTTGAACGAACAAGGCATTCATTTCCCTCTGAAGGGTGCCCACTTGCCTTCGGGAATTCTCAGACAAGCGCTTGGGGAATTCTGGGCTTCCAAGGCTCTCTAGACTGCTGGAGTTGGAGGATATTGAGCCATTGCTGGCTGTCACCAAGTTGACAGTGCTTCCATACTTGCCACCGGATTGGCACTGCCATCTCTGCCGGGGATGACCTTTCATCCCATGACATTTAGTTTCACCGTTTTTCTTCCCTGGAGTCACAAAGGACTGAGTGCTCCTTGGTTGATCACTGGCCATTCCGAGGCTACTGCAAGTCTGCAAATCTGACCGAGGCCTGGGTTGCTCTGTTATACCCCAATTTTTTAGTTCTAACCTCTCATCTCCCGTTATACTGCTATACTGATCATGGTGCAGCATATCCTTAGCGATTGGCCTGGTAGCATGGTCACTCCACTTGCATTCTAGATCGGGGCTCTCCTTGGAACCAATCATGCATTTCATGCAATTGGTTGCCATTCCGATCCTGCCAGAGCCATTGATGGCGCAGCGTGCGAAGACGCTCTGTTTCTCCTGCTGGTGCTCCTGAAGACGGACCCTGTTGGACCTCCGTGTGGGCTCACTGAAAGTTGCACCCCCGTGAGTATGAATTTGGCGTTTACCTTTATCAGAACTATGGGCCTTACCTTTCAACCCTTTGCCATGTACCTCTCCGTTGGCCCCCGCTCTGGGAGCCAGTGATGGAGAGGAGCTTTCCGGCTCTTTGTCAAAGCGAGGCTGCGAAGAATCTTCCAGTTCGTGGTCTTCACTGGCCCCTTCAGAGCTGTTGTCTTTGGTGTCGATAACAATCTCAGGAAAGCCTTTCTTCTTCTTCTTCTGACTCTTGGTAGGGGCGCTGGCCGTCCGCCGTAAGATGTGGCTGCTAAAGGAGTGTTTGCGATGGAGCTGACCAGCAGCATGACTGTCTAGCGAGGCCTGTTTTGGATTTCTGAGAAATAGACCTTTTAAGCCCAGAGCTTGCTTGACCTGGAAAATAAAAGAAACCCCCGTAATAGAAGATGTGCATGTCTGCCCTGGCGCACAAGTACTTGAGGTGCAGTAAAACGCAAAGGAGTGTTCCCCCTCCCCAATTCCTGCAAAATTGTCGCTGCCCAGCACCAGAGCTGGCTGGAAAATGAGGGGGATGGAGAAGGCAAAGGGGTTTGCAGAATTTCATTGCTGTTTTTCATTGAAATGTTGTTTTAATTTTTCCATCAGGTTTATTCCTGTATTAATGACCCTTCCTTTAGCTTTATTCTTGTATTAATAATCCTTGTATTAATCCTACACACAAGGAAATCCACAGGGGCAAGATATTGGGGAGTGAGGGGGGACAGTAAATAAGGACCTGAATTCTGAAAGGTACAGAGTGCTCCAATGCCTACTGAAACCAGCAAGCTTTGGGGTACTCAGAAACGTACAGCCCTGGGACTCCCAAGGATGAATTTCAAGGAACTTTTCCAAAATACTAGTTATTATTTTGCTCTCTCCATGGCACAGCTGGTGGGTCAGCCCTCCAATGTGCTTGCAAGTGTGAATGGTTCACACCCACAGGCTCACTATGAGGACGCAGAGCAGAACTTGGGGGTGACGGGAGAAGAGGCACTCAACCCATCAGTGGAATCCGGGGTAAGCAGAGACTTACAAATGTGTTGTAAAGTTCATGTTTTCCTTTAACAAAATAAAACTTCTTAAAATAGTAAATTTCTATTTAATTTTAACAAACCCAGAAAGTGTTTTAATGTTTAAAATATACTTTAAAGGTAGCCGTGTTAGTCTGGAATTGCAGAAGTGACAAAGAATCCTGTGGCACCTTAAAGACTAACTAAAGTATTGAAGCATAAGCTTTCGTGTGCTAATACCCACTTCGTCGGATGCATGCAATTTTTAGCCCACGAAAGCTTATGCTTCAATACTTTAGTTAGTCTTTAAGGTGCCACAGGATTCTTTGTCACTTCTCCATATTAAGAATGTACATTCAGGGCCAGCGACAGGGTGGTACAACGGGTACAGCTGTACGGGCCCCGGACTTAAGGGGGGCCCCCTTAAGTCCGGGGAAGGCCCGGTACGCAGCTGTACCCCCTTGTCGCCGGGCCTGCACAGCAAGGCGCGGCTCCGGGCAGTCGCTGCAGCGCTCGTCAGCCCCCTCCCCCGGCACCCAGCAGCCTCCCCCTGCCCCCCTTTGCTTCTCCCGGCCGGGCCACGTGGAGCCCCAGCGCGCGGCGGCTCTGCACCCCCCAGAGGGGGAGAGCGCATGCGGGGGGAGGAGGGCGTGACTGGAGTGGGGCATGTCCTGCCTCTGCCTGGGGAGGGGGCTGCCGGGCTCCCTCCTCCCCGCCCAGTGGTATTAGCAGCAGCGGTGGGCACCAGGTTCAAGCGGGCGTGGGCTGGGGTCCTGGGGCGGGTCCGCTGTCCCGCGTGGGGCAGGGAGCAAGCCGGCCACGCTGCCGTGGGGCGGGGGGGGCACCGTGCCCCTTGCGCGCCGCGGGGTCAGAACTGGGCTGGGGGTGGGGGTGCGGCGGGAGACCGGTCGGGGGGGGCCCCACAAACGATCGGTGTACGGG
Source organism: Sternotherus odoratus (assembly GCA_032164245.1). NCBI lineage: Eukaryota > Metazoa > Chordata > Testudines > Kinosternidae > Sternotherus > Sternotherus odoratus. The sequence goes on from JAVMKO010000018.1 coordinate 3,820,589, forward strand.
GCCCCCAAATTCCTGTCGCTGGCCCTGTGTACATTACAGCAACTCTGAATGTCTCTGGTTACCCCGATAAGCCAGTTTCTTGAGTCCCACAATGAGGGCACTCAACAAACAGACAGCAACATTACACCTGTAGTGTTCACAGCAATTTCTTAGCCGACGGTTATGACATTAGCGTCTGATCCAACTCCTATTTCAGTCCACAGGATTCTTCCACTGACCTCAATGGGAGTTGGATGAGCACCCTAAAAAAAGAAAAGGATTGGGTGTGGTAAGTGAGTTACTCTCTAGCGAGAGCTCTTTCATATTACATTGCCGCATCTAGCAAAGGCAGGCCATTAACCCCCTCCCTGGCTCTCCAGTGCAAAGCTTCCTAGAAATGGCGCAGGCTATTATTCAACAAGATAAAGACGTCAGCTGTGCGCACCCAGGGAATAGCTTGCTCTTCTTTCACTGCAGTGTTTTACAACGCTGGCTTATCTGAGCACTATGTTCATTCCCCCTCTAGCCAGGCCAGACACCTGTAACTGGCTCTGCTACAGGACAGAAGGAAGGGGAAATAGCCAGTGTGTCGATTTGTGAGCCTACGCACTGCGCTGCACTTTTAAAAATAAGAGGTTCCCTGGACATCTCAGTGGACCTCTCTCTATCCCACTGGTGTCGGCAGAGCCCTTGCCTCACTAAGCCAGTGATGACAACATGGATTTAGCCGCCTGAGGGACTGACCCAAGCCTCTTTCCTTTCACCCTCATCCTGGGCCACCTTCTCCTTGGCTATGGACCAAAGCCATTCCCCTTGTGCCAGCTGCCACCAGGGAAGGCACAAAGGGTACGGCTACACTACCCGCCAGATCAGCAGATAGCGCTTGACATATCGGGGATCGATTTATCGCGTCTCATCTAGACGCGAAAAATTGATCCCTGAATGCGCTCCCCGTCGACTCGCCACCGTGGGGACAGTCAGGTAAGTCGATCTAAGATGCGCTGACTTCAGCTGAAGTCGTGTATCTTAGGTTGACCCCCACCCCACAGGATATCCCAGCCCAAAGTCTCAGAGGAGAGTGCTGTGCCCCCCTGCAGAGCAGTTCTGCATGTAGTGGCACAGGGCTTCCTCTAGGCCCTACCATAATACAAATAAAACTAATAATACATATGGCAAACAAGCAATTTTTAAAGAGGGTCACTTCACTTAGGCTAGGCCAGTCTGGCAGAAAAACCCAATAAAGGTTTTTTAAAAAGTCAGTTAGAAATGATGTTTTTGCATCATTAAATAAGTCACCTGTAATGCTGGACACCCTGGCACAACAGCACTGGGCTACTGCATGAGTGAATAGAAAGATGGGGCCTGAATCTCCACTGTCTTTCATCTTGTGCTGTCAGTTAACATCTGTGCAGAGTGGGTGGCAAAGGCTTCCAGCCAGAATTCTCCCCTCTCTGAGGCCTTGTCTACACTGCCACTTACAGCACTGAAACTTTCTTCACTCAGGGATACGGACCCTCCTTTCCCGAGTAATGCACGTTTCAGTGCTGTAAAGGGGCAGGGTAGACAGGCCACCAGCGCTGGGAGCCACTCCCCTCGCAGAGATGGTTTTAGTACAGTGCTCAGCCGTGACTACACAGCCATGTTACGTCCGTGTAGACATACCCGAACACTTTGCACGGGAGTAACCGAGCATATGATGTTCAAGGTAGGAGAGGGTCGGGGGGGGGGTCCAAAGCAGAACTGCGGGACCAGAACAATGGACACGCAACAGCTGAAAACACAAACAACAGAAATGGGGTCGAGCTAAAACTATTTAAAAATATCATTCCAATTTCAATCAGCCAAGGCATTCTTAGGAACATGGTGAGGTTTCAATTTTTAAGCTGACAGACAATGCCCCTTCAATTTAAAAAACCCACATTCCTCATTAAAAACAAAAATAAACCCGTCATGCAAATTGATCTTTACTTTTTTTAGTATCAGAGGGGTAGTCGTGTTAGTCTGGATCTGCAATAGTGACAAAGAGTCTTGTAGCTCCTTATAGACGAACAGATTTTAGGCACATGAGCTTTCATCTGATGAAGTGGGTCTTAGCCCACGAAAGCTCATGAGCCCTAAGATCTGTTAGTCTATAAGGTGCTACAAGACTCTTTGTCGCTTTTACTTTTTTTAGTAATTCAGGGAAGTCTAAAACAGCTATAAAATGCCACATTTTGTTCTACAGAATACAAAAGACTATCATGGGGACCATATTAATAGCATACAGGAGACCAGATATCCAGGCTCCAGAGCCAGAAATGTTCCTGTCTCAAGGACAGAGTCTGTTCCTCCCCACTCATCTGATTGTGTTTTAATCAATTCCTACCAGACAACCTCCTCGTCCAATGTCCCTCATGCACATTTTCATCATTGGAGAAACACATTATAAACAAGCAAAGGCAGTCAGAGCCATAATAAATACATTTCAATGCTTATCTAAATGTTAAACACAGACAATTCCCCCCCACGCTCTCCCCCAGTTGAGTTACAATTCAGTGAATTTTACAAAGTTTCAGCATTCCTATAAACATTCCAGGTGCACTTGCCAACTTTTTAAGTAACAAGCTGCTCATGCATAATAAAGGACTCCTTTGGTTTTGACTGTATGCTTGGAGCATCTTTTATATAACATGCTTCTGTTGATTTGCTTTAGGAATTTGCCTTCTAACCGGTACACCCCTCCCTGAACTCTGTTCCTATTTGATCAGATGCCCCTGTGGTAGCAGGATCATTTCTGTCCTCTATTTGTAGTGTAAAGAGGAGTACACTTATCTACTCTGCTCTTATCAGAGGCTCCACAAGCCAGGGCTTGACATTTATCAGCTATGAGGCAGAGGTTCCGACAGACGCAGTGTCGCTACCAGCTAGAAATGAGCTTGAAGTCACTTTGGATCCTCTGCCCTATGATGTCATAGAGGAGGTCACATTTCTGCAGTACCATTTGTAAGTGCAGAAGTGTCCAATTTAATTTTAAGTGATTTGTTTTCCTGCCCCAGAGCACATGGTTGGATTCACCAGGATGCTCTGTCTGGCATCAGAGCTAGGAAGTAGCTGCATACTCAGTTCAACCAGCCAGCGAGGCTGGGTTTAAAGCTGCTCTGTGCCATCCTATAAACCTAGCCCATAAAAATAATAGTTAGGGGCATGATCCAAAACGCACTGAAGTCAACAGGAACGTCTCTTTTGACTTCAGTGGAGTTTGGATCAGCTTTATACCTGGCCAGAGTAAGCATGTTTCTATGTGAAGAAGAGATGAGGAAGAAGAAACAACTGTTTAAAGAAAGAGGACCGGGACCGATTATTCCCATAAGCCAACAAAGGCAATGCAAATAGTATAGGGCAGGGAAAAAACGGAGGTTAAATATCAGTAAGCTCTGTGTGGGCAAAAGAGACCTGAAGAGCTTTGTGTGGCTCCCAAGTTTGTCGTCTCTTTCAGCAACAGAAAATGGTCCAATAAAAGTGAATACCTCACCCATGTGGGACCAACCATGTGGGACCTCACCATGTGGGACCAACCGGGCTATCTATAAACAAATAAGCTCTCTGTGATATTTAGCGTAATAGAACAAGTTGTTAAGGAAGGCTGTGGACTCATCTTCACTGGAGAAATTCAAAACTAGGTTAAACATTTGTTGTTGAGCAATCAAATCTGCTAATAACCAGAGCGGGAAAGAAATTATACCAGCCAAAATATGAAGTTTCCAAGCAGAATCCAATTGAGACAAGTTGGCAAGTGCACTCATTTACTGCTATAAAATGATAATCAGACCCATTATAAAATAACTGCAAAATTCAGAAAAATCTTCACACACACACAAATAATCCCAAATAAAATGAAAGAAAGTGGCCCACTGATGGAATGGGTGATGTGCAGTGAAGGGCCCCAGGTATCATTCTAGCTTATTTAGTGCATCTGTGGTAGACTTGCCATTAATGCTTGAATCAAATTACCGATTCAAGATCCCAAATCCAGTGCAAATTTGGTTTATAAAAAAAAAGTAAAAACAAAAGTCATTTAGAAGAAGATCCAGAATATCCGCATTCAGTGCCAATTCTAGCTTTTGCAAACAGTGCTGGCTATCTCCTTTTCCAAAGCAGACCTACAGAAATCAGCACCAGACCCTTTGGTCCTTACAGTTGCCTTTCCCAAAACGTAACCACCTTACATTAAATGATATCACATACAACTGAAGGAAGCAGTTTGAACTGTAGCTTTAAAAAACAAACAAACAAAAAAGATATTAGGAGGTGGGAGAAGAGACAGCAAGTGAGAGAGAGAGAGAGAGAGAGAGAGAAAAAAAAAGAGAAAGATTTTTATCCTGGATCTGCTTCATAAATGGGGGGCTCTCTGGCTGATCAATGACCCGACAAAACTGACCAAGTAAAATGTCACAATCCATGTTATATGAGTTGAACAGTTTCAAAATGCTAATAAGGAAACACCAATGCTAATGAGTTCACTGGTTAAGGCATGCAGGTGTGTGGTGGTGCTCACTACGCCTTCCTGAGTCAGGAGGGGGTACCTTCAAGGCTCCTAAAAATGCTCTGCTTCTAAAAGTAGACTTTTTTTGACATAGAGAAGTCCACTGAAATCACAAACAGACAGAGTAAAGGCAAGTAAGACACAAAACAACATTGAGGGAGGATCTAAGAGTTCTGCACATCTAGAAAAACATGAGAAATTCCACAATACATAAATAGACTCCAGAAGAGACAGAAACAGAAGATCAAAGCTAGGAGACAGAACAGTGCATAAAGAGGTTTTAGGTTAACTAGAGGTGCTGAGACACCCTATTTTCTCAGCTGTGAATTATCAAAGAAGCTACATGTAGGAGAATGCTAGTGAAGAACACTGGAGCAAATGGATCAGCGAGGATAGACAAAACCAGGGGTTGATTATGGTTGTCTGGCGACATGTGACATGGCTTTCACCCAGGTTTATGGGAAAATAGTCAGAGACACGGTTCTGGTTTTGACCCATCTCTACTGATTGATAATTGTTTTTTGAAAATTTGTTTGTTCCAATAATATAAACAAAGCACAGAACCACCCAAAATTAACAAGATCAAAGTATTTACACAGGTTCCTGCAAGAGATCAACCCAGGGATCTTTTTCAAACTCAGAAAAAAAATATATTTTCAAGTAAAGTTGGTTGGAAAATACCAACGGGGGAGGTTAAATATTTTTTTCTACGAATGTTCCCCAATTTTGGGTCAAAAATAATAATAATAAAACAATTCACAGATTTTCCAACCATCTCTATTTATAAGCAACATCAGATACAATGAGCTTGAATAGAATAGAAATATAGAAATATAGGGACATTTTATAGTACATAGATGTCTAACATCAGCAAATATTAATGCTTGCAAAGTCTTTTAACACTTATATCTAGGTAGAAACATCAAGTGAAGCAGAGGTCTTTCTGAAAAACTACAGTCAACATTCTTTCAGTTTATACAGGTTCATTCCTCAGCTGGTATAAAACAGAATAGCTTCACTGGTGTCAATAAACCAATTCCCCAGTGGGTGTAAACTGGGAATAGCTCCAGTGAATACAGGACCTGACCTGACCCTAAATCTAAACAATAGGAACTGATACAGTGATTTGAGACCAGACAAAGATTGGAACAACATTGCTAAGAGGCTGAAATATAGGCGACTTCAACTCTAACCATTAGAAAATCAAATAGAAGTTGATCCAAGCAAATAAGCAAGAAATCTGAGCTAACAAGAGGTGCAGGGGCTCCAATGGAGGCTACAATCGTCTTGTTGACTATAGTCTTTATAATCGACTAGGGAGTGTTCCAGATGCAGATTGTGGGTCCGATACTGCCATCTTTGCTCTTGTTGAGTCTCAACTTACTCCATCTGCACTTCTGTTGATTACAATGACTCTACTTGCATGTCAAGGTACCACCTAACATGAGGGTAGTTGAATGTGGTCCAGACTGGGGTGAGGAGGTGTTGTGCAAGGTGGAGACATGGGGCCAAGGGTGTTTTGTCTCACATTTTGTAGAATATGATTGGAAATGTCCACAGGCTCATTAAAAAGCTGTGTCTTCCCGAGGTGAGATCTCAGTATTAGGATATGAACACCAGCAATGCTAAAGAGGCTGCAGTGGTAATGAGAAGCAACAAGCAGCGTGTAATATATTGAGAACATGAAAAGGAAATAAAGCAATCAGAAAACAAATCAGCTCAGTAGATTGGAAGCTAAGAGATAAAGACAGGGATGAAACAGCAAGACACAACAGGGATCCTTTGATGTGCTTAAAGATAACTACTTGTGTAAGACACATTCGGAGAAAAATCCAACGACCCAAAAGTTCCTGTAAAGATTTAAACAGATGCGTCACCCTGCTGCAAATTAAAATGATCTATCAGCAAGTTACTCAAGGGGAAAAAGGAGAACTCATGAAAAGCAAATAATTATGCGAGACTGACCAAGGAGGTAATAAAAGAGACTGCCTGCCTTCAACGAAAGAAAGGCAAATTTAGATATGAAATAGTTTCCTAGGAGCAGTTAAACCAAGGAGCTGCCACACAAGAGAGGACCCAGGGCACTTCAGAGGAAACATTCGCAAAGATTAGGACTGGCTATATTTATGAGGTCGTCTTCCTCTTGCTGTAACACAACAGGGGGCATGCATGGAGGAGAGACCTAGAACTTGACCTGTAGATGACTAGGGCTGAAAAGACGTCGTCTCTGCATCTAAAAATCATATAAGGCAAATGGATACAAAACCAGAGACTTCACTGCCCACTGGCAACAAGAGGCTAGAAGGAAGTGGGCATTAACTGGAATATAACCGGAAATTAAATGTCTTCATCATATTGCTCCCTGTTTCATCCCCTCTGATCCCAGCATGTGTCTGGGCAGGTGGGCACTTTCCTTCTTCCTTTGTGGCTGTTGCCAGGCAACACTTGAAACAGTTTTACCCTCAAACCATCAGTGGCTGGCATCAGATGCTCCCCAGCTTCCCCTGGGCGTCTTTGAACTGAGACAAAGTCTTTATTGTTTATTTCGTTATTTTTTGCTGCCCTAATTAAAATCTCCTCTCACTTTCCCCTGCCTTTCATTAGGGCCATGTTAAAAAAAAACACCCAGCACATTTATGAAGCTTTTTTTTAAAAAAGAAAGACAAAAAAAGAATGGAAAATGTGTCCTCTGAATGTAATTGACTTCCAAGTTTGAGAATGGCTGTGCATTTAAAAGCAGCCCTCTGCAGGTTAATGATAAAGCTCCCATTGACTTCAAGGGGGGCCAAGATTTCACTCAACAAGAGAAGAGTATTGGCTGTCTACATTATGCAGCTTTTAGTGACATGGCTGTTTAACTAGAGCTGTGCTGCTAAAAGGTGCATCGTGTAGCCGCTGTTCGTTGGCTCTCCTGCTGACAAAAAACTTCTACCCACAACGAGTGGCATTAGTGCTGTCAGCAGGAGAGCACGCCTGTTCACACCACCGCTTGTCATCAACAAAACCTGTGTCTTTCAGTGCGGTGTTTCTTAATACCTCTGAATGACAAAAGTTTTGTCTTTCACTTGCCAGTGTAGACAAAGCCTGTGATGGCTTTGGGAAAGTTGGATAGCTAAGGGGAATAATAAGGGTATAAGGCCTTTCACCTTCGTAGGTACATATACAATAGCTATAGCCTACTGTTGCTTTTAGGGTCTCTTCTTTCTTATCTCCCAGCCCCATCCCCAAGTTTGTTTTCATTCTTGGCATCTTAAGTTGGACAAAAACTAGCCCATCTCCTTTTGCATGTTGCAGTAGAAGAGACCAGACGTGAAGTAGCTCTTATAAAGAGGTATATAACTCAGGAAGTAACAGAAACAGAAAGTCTCTTGATGGAACATTCCTTCTCTGTACATCCCCTCTCCAATCACCTGGGGCCATAAAGTCCTGATGCTCCCCTCTCTGCACCCTCCTCCAGCTTAAAGGGGAAAAAAAACAACCCCCCACCATTGCGAAATTTGCAGTAATTAAGTGCTAACTAGTATTTGGGAAATACAAAATTTAAGTTCCAGAAACTGCTTCTTCTATAACAGACAAAGCTTCCTGGAGTTAAATAATCAGCTGGGTACTACGATACGCAGCACTGTAATTGTTTGGCCTTTTTCTCTCCCTTGTTTTGGGCTTGAAGCGAGGATAGTGGCAGCCGTTGCTTTTGGGAGGGGGGGGGTGTTAGCATGAGGAGGGGGGGAGACGGCAGGTCAAATATGGGTGAAGTGGAGCATTCTGGGAATTGCTCTAACAACAGAGGCCCCAAAGCAAACACAATTAAACAGGTGTCGAGTGGCAGGGGAGCTGTGAGTTGTGCCATCAGTGACAGTCTCGGAGCCACCTCCAGTGCAGCAAAGCATCTGCGCCACCACAGCGGAGAAGTTACAACAGGGTCTCATGGGAACCAACAGACACGCTCTGGACATTTCCAGTGTTCTCTAGCTCAGGTTGGGTCAGAAATAGCCCCAGCCCCAGCCCCCCTAGCATTACTTTGGTTCTTCTCCTTCCTGTCCCAGCTGTAACTGAGAACTGGAGAGGCAGATGAACAGTTATCAAATACATTCAATTATTTCAAACCGAGGGAGAGGGGCGGGGGGTGTCAGCAGGGTTTGGATTTGGGACAGGAGCCTGGACTGACTTTGTTTTCCACCAGCAGACTCATGTTTATGGAGCTGCCTAAGCAACAGAGATCTCACAACTGGCCCCGGCAGCAGGGGAAAGCAGAGAGCCTGGATGCTTAGCCAGATGCCGTAGCCAAAACCTACAGCTGGCCTGCGACAGCCGATCTGGGCTCGGGCTAAGGTGCTGTTTAATTGTGGTGTAGACAGGCTGCCGTCCAAGCTCTGGGACCCTCCCACCTCCAAATGTCTACACTTGCCACTGAACTGCTCCTTAGCCTGAGTCAGTCTCGTAATTGCTATTCTCAGCCTGCCATTGATTTTCCTGTTCCTGGAGACTGGCATTAACTGGGCTAAGCACACAGAGTGGAGCGCCTAACACGGACCATCTTACTCTCATCACCCAGCATCAGCCACTTCACTCTCACCCAAAGCTCTGCTCCTCTCATGAGGCAAATGACATCCAAGGCTGCCGGCGAAGTCGGAAGTGAGGGAGCTGTACCTGCCAGAAAGCTGTCTGTTCAGGCATTAGATACCTGGGCAGCAACAGCCTGACACTCCTCTCCTTGTAGAGGCATTAACCGAGATTAGGGTGACCAGACAGCAAGTGTGAAAAATCAGGATGGGGGTGGGGGGTAGTAGGAGCCTATATAAGAAAAAGACCCAAAAATCGGGACTGTACCTATAAAATCGGGACATCTTCACCCTAACCGAGATGAGCAGTGAGACCTCCCTTCCAGAAACCCACCCCCCTTTCTGTGCTCCAAAGCGCAGCTTTCCCGTGAGTTATCCCAACTCTTTGCTAGTTTAGAATTCACCTAAAAAAAGCTACATTATTTTAAAAAAATAAATCCTAAAATGAGCAACATTAGAGACCTGGCCTGTTCAATACTGCCCCCTGCTGTCTGAATGTCAGTATTTCAGCCTGCTGCCCCTCTTCAGATGAGTTGCCGTTTCCAAAGCATTGCAGGATTTAGCCATGCGCCCATTGGGAATATGAATGGGAGATGTGTGACTCAGTGCTATAGACTGCAGTGGAAAGTGTCTCAGACTCAGCTGTTGGGAAGCTTGAAGCTCTTTGGCTGTACTTTCAACCTGGGAACCTATGAAATCAGAACAGCTCATCAAGGCGGTTGTATTTTGACTGCATGTGAAGCAAGGCAGAGGCTGGACAGATGGATGGCAGGCAGGTGGGAGAGGCAACTGAGCACCACAATCCAGGAGGGAGGCCACTTTGTGAACGTCTCAGCGCAACAAGAGTCAAAGACAGACCCGAAAATGGAAGCGCAGCAGCAGGGATCAAGTCTCCAAGCTGGCAACTCACCAGCGCTATGTTTAAAATGCTAAAGCATCAGGGAGGCAGAGTGGCAGAGCACTCATGGGATAAACTCTGCAGCCAGAAAGCACCCAACAATTCAGGTCTGCACTTTTAATTTAGGAGCACCAAACCAGCACCTAATGTATCAGACACCCCCATATACACGCACACTAGTGTGCTGAAATGCTGTACCTCTGCCTACTCACCAGGGTGCTGCTGTCCCCTTTCGGGCCTTTAGGAGCAGTCCACCAATTACAAAATGCAGAGCGGGTGGGTGAGTCCTTCATTTTGCACGAGTGTTTGTATCAGTGTTACAAGGGGTGGGGGTTCAGAAACCCTCAGAAGATATATAGACAGCCCGACACATTTTATATGGTCTAAATGCTCCATTGTCTTCTCATTCCCACACAAGGACTGGAAGACATGCCCCGTGCCTGGAGAGGGGCATGGTGATGGAGAGAGAACCTGCTCACTGAACACACAGGGTCTCGCCACTTTGTGTTGCCACATCGATTGCAGGACAATTAGGCGAAATCCCGAAGGCCTTACTCAGACGATGAGCTGAATTCTGCCATTTCAGAGCAGCCACTTCAGAGTTACACAAGAGTTCTTAGCCAAGTTTTGTCCAGTAAGAAATGAGTAAGAACCGGGTCACGATTTGGCCCTTCATTAGGAGCAATGTGGAGAGGGAAGCGATGGAAGAATACCCCAGAACCGAAGCACTGTAAGGGGAGTATCTCAACAGGAATCTATTGGCCGTGCAATGGGGATTCCTTATCTGGTTGTGCCACCCACGAACGCTACATGGATGTCTAAAGAGATCTCAGGCGACTATCAAAACCTCAAAGCAGCAGTTCCTTGGATTCCACAAATGGGTTCGCTCGGGACCCAGCCCTGGGCTCTCCCCCTTCCTGCATGGTACAAACCGCCAGCATGACTACAAACCCCGGCTGCATTAGCGCGCCGCAGTCAGTCACTCACCTTACCACAGATGTCATTAATAGCTACATGAACAAAGATGGACGCCTCCTGTATGCCTTCCAGGTACACGTGCCGATAGCCTGAAACACAGAGCGAGCAACCATGAGAGCCTCCTGCCGCGACAGACTTTCCATTTCGAACCACAGCAGGGGAAAATTAACAAGCTTTCTCCCAGCCACGTCCAACCACTGAGCGCTCAGGCTGGTACATCGTCTTGCCACACGCCATTTACAAAGTTTACTGGTGTTTTCCACTGTCCCTTCCTTATTATAGAAAAAATAAAAGTCACCCTATTTTTTTCTGCTGTCAATTCTGCAATGTATCATTGATTAGCGTGTTCCTGGCAGGCTTGGGGCCATTATGAATACTGCAGCAGAGGTTACAATCATTACACAGATGAGGGTTGTGAGGTCCCACCCCACAAATAAACCTATTTCCTCTGCTCTGAAGGATAAAGAAAAAAGCTGTGCACACAGGGTGCTTTATGTGAAATAAGATTGTACAAAAAGCAGAGAAATGGAAAAAAAAAACACAGAAAAAAAACCACCCAAAAAATAAAAACACAAACAAATCCCCAGAGCTCACCAGCAGCCCAACTAGCAGACTGCTTTACATTCAACTAGCACTGGCAATAATTGTGGCCGTTGGTGAGCTGCCAGCGAACACGAGACCAAATGTGACTCCAGCTTTGTACAGGAAGGCTTTTGAAGTTTTCCCCACTGTATATAAATGTCACTGTATCTCATTTACCCTGTCAAAAGCCAAACAGCTGCTAAATAAAAATAATACATTTGAGGGAAAAAAATAAAAGTTGTAGCACAACGGGACAGAAAGAAATAGATCATTTGTTGTAGCCTTTCCAGTCCACAGCATGCTTAGCTATAAAGTGCTTTCTTAGTTCCCTCCTGATCCTCTGCACTTCTACCCAATAGCACTTGTAACCCAGAGCATCATAAGATATTCACTAATTAAACTGCATAATATTTTATAAGTGGGAAAACTGAAGGACAAGGGACCATATTTTCAAACGAGCTCAACACCAGCCTAAATAAGTAGCTAGAATTTGTTCTCAATGAGAACTTCTGGACACTGAAAATCTGGCCCAAAGAGGTTAAGTGACTTGGTCATGGTCACACGATGGGTTAGTGGCAGACGTGGGTACAGAACCCAGGAGTCCTGACTACCCAGTCTCCTGACCCAATCACCGTCTCACAACAACTCCCCAATGCAGATGCACATCGGTGTGCACACGTCGTAAAGCTACCCTGGGAGATATTTTAATTGCCACAATAAAGGAATTTTATAGAAGAAGGCCTCAGCCAATCATTCCTGTAGGTCATCAAGACAGAGAGCACGACCTTACCTGGCATCATACTGGTAAAAGCTATTGTCCGCTGTCCAATGAAATCCCGCCCAATTGGATCATGATCCCACACCAGAAAGCGAATCAGCGCAATCTCTGGCATGTGCACTGTGAAAACCAGAGTCTCTTCCCACATTGGATTGAAACCTGGGAACAGGAGAATCAGCTTTTGTTATTCATATTGCAGTGGCACCAAGCAGCCCTAGCTATGGGCCAGAAACCCAGTGAGTTCTTGCGATCTTGTTCTGAAAATACATCAATTCCTACATAGTAATGGTCACTCTAATCGACCATGAAGCCTTTGGAACTGTATTCCTTGCACATCCAGAACTCCCACTCATATCAGTGGGGAGCTGCGATGGTGTAAGAAACACAGGATTTTAATGTCTCTCAAACATTTTCATCTTCACTGAAGATCTACCAAGTGGGAGAACAAGGAGTGGATAGACCTGAGAAGTCACTGGCTTCCAGTCTTCTGTCCTGATCACTTCCCTTCTCTAATGAAGAGGAGTCTGATATAAATATACAGATTGATCTGTGTGTCTGATTTCATTGCATCCCTTACCTAGGCCCTGATTCAACAAAACACATAAGAACACGTGTAATCGTCACTGAAGTTAACGACACTTAAGCTTGTGCTAAATGTTTTGCTGCAATGGGTCTCACGTTTGGCCCATTTTGCCTCCATGTGACAAAATGACCCTTCAAACTTCATGTCCAAATGTGTACTAGATGGGAAGGGGGAAATAAAACAAACACCCAAATCATGGTCTTACCATTGTCATCAACTACTCTAGTTTGCTCTTTGTAGCAGTCCACTGGTAACCCTATGATCTCTACCTCTACAAATGGATCTATAATCTGCAAAAGAGAAAGGAAAGAATATTTTAAAAAATGAAAAAGATAGAAATCAAGTAATATCTTTATTTTCACTACACAGGCATCACACGCTATTGCAGATGAAGTAGCCGGGGTCATTTGGGTAACTTGTCGCTTTGCTGCTAAAAGATGTAGGACTACATCGCATGAAAAAAACCATAACAACCTTCATCATCATCATCATCACGTGACCACTTCCCCACTGATTCCAAATGGGCGTTAGAGCTCACAGCAAGTTAACAGTTCTCTCTATTTGAATATCTTTCAACTCAGTGTACATATAAGCAGAAGCTTTAAGAATTTATTCAGGGTGGTCACCAATGCAAAGAAATTGTAAAGAGACAACCTGCAAAGCAACATAAACTGAGTGAGTTCAGGGAACGTCTGGTTGTGGAAGTTCTGGGTGACTAGAGAAGCAGCCTGGTCCGGTGGGTAAGACAATGGACTATCACTTAGGACATGCGGGTTCTGTTCTAGTTTCTGATTGTGAGCAAATTACTTCTGCTCTCTGTGCCTCCTTTCTCCCGCCTGCTATCTGTTTAGACTTTAAGGTCTTCATGACAGGGCATGTGTCTTCCTGGGTGTTTACCTGCCTAGAACAGTGAAGCCATGATCTCAGTTGGGACCTCTAGGAACTAAAATTAACAATAGTGGGGATGAGGAAAAGTAGCTCAACAATTAGCCAGTTCCTAGGAAAGCTTGCTACTGCTTTCAGTCAGTGTATGCTGAACAACCACCAATCAATACAGTCTCAACAGGGACAAGAGCCTTCCAAGTAATTGCTGTCCACAATAGTGACAAAAACGATAAGGAATCATCTCAAATCTGGGACCAGCTAAATTGGGATGACAAAAAAAACAACACCACAGAGGCTGGACTGAGTAATGGTCGAATGCTAGAGTTTTGGTGTTCAGCCGAAAACAAATGTTCAGCACTCGGAATATTTTGTCACTAAAGAAAAACACAAGAGTCTTACCTCCCTTCTTTCCTGCTTGCAAGACAGCTGAATGTTCAGTAGATATGAACCTTGTTCCTATAGCTCTATTCTGCAAAAGGCTCTGGGGCAGGACCTCTCTTTTCACAACATGTGTAGTTTCTGCTTTCCCCCACCCTCAACCTTTTCCCGGTTTTGTTTTAAAAACTTTATTAGGGAACTATTCCTACCAAAAGGACCCATTTGTCACCACTCTCTGCTTGTGACAGCACAAACCTCTCCAGAGAATCTAACTGTGAGTCACAAAGCTAGGTTTTCCTCTCTGGAGGGTGGGGAATACACAGGCAGGACAGAAAGGAGATGAACATTCTCTCTGAGGAGAAGACAACGTGTGCTCAGCATAAGTGCCCTTGGCAATAAAAAGGGGAAGTGAAAGAAAGATGTTGACTCATTGTTTTCTATGTGGAGCCCATGACCCATTCATCTTTCAATATTAGCAGCTCCTCCCACCCCACCAATAAATTTCATTTGCATTAGGGGAGCACCTAGAGGTTGCACCCGAGATCAAGGCCCCATTGTGCTAGGTGCTGCACAGATGCAGAGACAGTCCCTATCCCAAAGAGCTTTCACTCTCCACACACAGGACAGACAAAAGGTGGGAAAAGGGGAGACTATTATCCCAGTGTCACAGATGGGGATCTGAGGCCAACAGGGAGTTTGTGGGAAAACTAGGACTGGAATCTGTATCTCTAAGGAGGCAATTCAACCGCACACCATCCTGTTGCTTCTGGCCAGAATCTTCATTTGGCTAATGGCAGCCATTCCAGACGGATACATCTCTCAACACTAAGCATTCAGGGAAAGAGAATTTCATAGTGTTCATGCCAAAGTCAAGCATTTCAGGTCCACTCAGAGGTTTGGTTCTCATTCTAATGGGCCAAATGTTCAAGGGGGTGGGGGCTTGCTTGGAGCTATTTGCTCTGTCTTCGCATTTCCTGAAGACTAATGTTTAATAAAGGCACACTGGCCATACTCCACAAGCATTCGACAGAATAGCAGAAGAAAAAAAGCCCCAACACTGGGAAAAGGCTAAAAATTTTGCTCATTATGGGCTGGCAGATTTTGCTTCAATCAGAGTTGCTAGAGGCTTTCAAAGAAAAAAATAAACTGCCACAAAACACACACACACATACACACAAAGCCAAACCAAACCAAAGAGGGGGTAGGTAGAGAAGGCACACAATGCACCATGCTGTGAAGCAGGAAGCTGGGATAGCATTCACACAGGCAGAAGACAAGAGGGTCCCTCAAGTAGCTTCATTTGTCTTGCTGACAAGCTCAGCAGTTTTGTGCCCGTTTAGGAGATTCGGGGTTTTGCTGGCTCTGTTTGGGAGTATCAGAGCACTGAAGTGAACAGGGACCTGTCACAGTGATCAAGCATCTTGGCTTTTCCTACCCATCCTATAGGCGCCGTACTGAGAATAAGGCAAAATGGACTTGCTCCACAATGCTTAAGGAAGGAAAGACACCTGGTGCTCTTGGAAGCTAATGAGCTGCATGATATATTCAAAGTGAAGCTCCGTGTTTCCCACAGAAACAAATGCAAAAAGTAAAGGCCTTGTCCAGACCAGCTCCCAGAAAGACACTCTTGGATAGGAGAGCCTTGCCCCCTGTTCAGCATTCCCCACCTCTCCTCTGTCTCCCAGCATGGAGTCCCGTGGCTTCGGCAGCTGTTGCCCGCTGATTATCCTCAACACCAGCTGCTTCTTCAACTGATTGGGGAGGGGGTCTTCAGAATTTGGGTTAAAGACACCTGTGGGGGAAAGAATCCGCAGAACATAAAGGAGGACTGGTGCTATATTATGGGTGGTGACATTTTCCTCAATCGCTTCCTCTCTCTTTTCCCTGCATGAGGAAGCCCTACTACTCGCACGACTTCGGAAATCATTGGAAATCTCACGCTCAAAACATAACGAGTTCCTGACTCTACTGCTTCCCTTCCCACCACTTGCCAGCATATCCCACAATGCATAGCAGTGCCACACATCTTTCCCTCATAAAGTACCGTTCCCCACTCCCAGGAATCTTCCTCTCCCTCTGCAGTCCCCACGGGCCGGCTTTTCCTTACCTTGACACATGCACTTCGGTTTGAGGACATAGCCACAATTCCCATTGGCATTGAACTTGGCCCGGTTCAGCTGTAGCATTCTCCCCTCTGACTGATAGTTTAATGCGACTGTTGCAAAGAAAGAATCAGAGAGGTAGCCGTGTTAGTGTGGAATAGCAGAGGTAACAAAGAGTCCTGTGGCACCTTAAAGACTAACTATAAAGTATAGAAGCATAAGCTTTCGTGGGCTAATACCCACTTCATTGGATGCTTGCATCCGATGAAGTGGGTATTAGCCCACGAAAGCTTATGCTTCTATACTTTATAGTTAGTCTTTAAGGTGCCACAGGACTCTTTGTTACCTGTTGCAAAGAAAGAGGCAGTTGAGAGCATTCACAGGAAAGAAAACCTTCGTATGTTTTAAACTTTGTTCTCTGGTGACAGTGAGCCAGAGATGATGGAACAGGGACTCTCTTCTCCTCCTAAGCCCATGATATCACAGTTCCAGGGACAGAGATTCCCAAGAAGAGTCTTTCCTCTTGTCTGTAGGGTTTCTTGCATGTGAGCAGGAGGGCATTACTTTCCATGTCTCAGCCATCAGTTGCTGCTAGGCATATGCATACTCAAGGCATCCTACTCTACACAGTCAATACCCCAGGTACCAAAGACCTAGGTGTCAGGAAAGTTGAATGACCAGGTAACCCAGGGGTCTGTTCAGTCTCTCTTTCAAAGAAAGATTCTGAGACCTCACTCATGCACAAGATTCCCACCTAGTTAAAAAAATAAAATAAAGCAACCTGTCCTTTTTGCTTACCCATCTGGCAGCCAGCATTCCAGAAAGGCTGGGGATTGTAATTGCTAGAATCTACGCGATAGGAAGAAGGGTAGATGCGAGATAACTGGTGTTGGTTGAAACGCAGATATTGTGCTGGTTTTTGCTGGAGTATCTGGTGGGCCTTTGTCTCGCTGAAAGATGAGACC
The DNA here is from genome assembly GCA_032164245.1 of Sternotherus odoratus. Lineage (NCBI taxonomy): Eukaryota > Metazoa > Chordata > Testudines > Kinosternidae > Sternotherus > Sternotherus odoratus. The sequence continues at coordinate 3,837,798 of JAVMKO010000018.1, forward strand.
TGCCAACTGGAAGAGACTTCAGGGAGAGAAGAAAGTTAAAAGGGGATAGCTTCTTCCTCTTAAAAACAATCCCCTCCAACAACATCCCATCAGCTACTAATAATTCTCTTGCAAACACAACCTGTTCAGATATGATTCTCTCTCTCTTCCATCACCACATTTTCTTTCATGCATGGAAGAGTTAGAGCTGGGAAATCCAGGTCAGGTACAATAAGTGATCTGAACCGTCACACAGAACTTGACCCAAATATTTGAGGTTTAAAGATGGCTTGAGGAAAGTTTATATCCCATAATCCCTCAATATTTCTCTCTGTCACAGGTGGCATTTGGATTTCCTGGTTCTGCTCAGGATCAGGTGCAGAAAAGGTACAAGGAGGACTAAAATCTCCAAGCAATTTCATTTTGCAGAATCAACTGTTTTGAAGCAGCACCTGAACTTTTAGCCAAAAGAGATTTTCCTGTTGCTTTGTAATGAAGATTAAAGATTCTCATGTAGTAATTCCTCTCCAAAATACCATGAATTCTAGTTGGGAGCAGCATAAATGTCCTTTCAGAATTTTCCTGCTTCTTAAAGTGTAAACTGGCATATAGCAGCCTTTCTAGCAACTGGCAGTAGCCAATGGGTTACTACAACATGTGATTATTTTTATCCACTTTGGATTTCTGCAGCAACTTCATCAGATTCACATTGCAGACTCCAAGTCTTAACAAATGATGACTGGCCGCTTTGAAATGACAGATTTATTGCATGCAGCTCTACTGTCAAATTCCTCTTGGAATAAAGTGTTCATAATCAAAATTTGGTGCAAGAACATAAATGCCTGTTTACACACTCTATGCACAGCAGTTACTTATTAGCAGACACTTAGTTCAACCTACTTTCAGTTTCAACATCATGGATCCCAACAGACTTTGTATACTTCACCAGGTCAGAGAGAGCCCGGGAAAGCTTCATTGTTTTCTTCTGTCTGCTCATCCTGGGCGAATAAAACAAATTGTTTCCCATAAACTGATCAAGAGGCAATTCCTCCCCCCCCCAACAAAACTTTAGTTTTTTAAATAACTGGCAAGCTAACAAAATACAGGGAGAGGTTTCTTCCAATAAGGAGTGCTGCCATACCCATTCTGTTCATTCCCTCTGGGGCACCTGGCATTGGCCACTATCGGTAGTTGTAGGGACACCACAAGCAGTCTCATTGTAAAAGTACAGGCTTCTGATTAAACCAGCTCGGGAAGAACGTTCAAAAACTGTCAATGGGTCTTTGGCACCTGAGCACCTAAATCTCTTCGGAAGATGAGACTTAGGCATCACAACACTGAGCACAGCAATGCCTAAATATCTTTTAAAATTTGGGCCAAAGAGCCTCATCTTCTTGTATGTTAATGGCTAAGAAGAGACTTGAACTTCTGGCTAAGAGTTATACTTTAAGATCTGGTATGCTGCAGATACTCTGTGCAGCTAGACAGGAGGTTAAACTGTGGACTTGCCCTTTAACAGGTCTTTTTCACCGCCAACGGATACGATCTTACTAGTCCTCAAAGGACGTATATTTTAAATACCAAAGAATTTGGTGCCCCGATCCTTCCCATTTGCTTCAGGTGATCACTACAATGTGCCGCATGGGTTTATGATCTCAGCATGGAGCTCTCTGACAATGCTGCTGGCTGCTCCACTGGCCTTTTTCCAACACACCCTCTTCTGCCCTCCATTCAGCTCTCCTGGTAGCCTCAATGAATCCCTCCTAGGCATCCCAACCTGACTTCCATCTGACTTCTTGCTTCCAGTGTCCGGAACCCATCAAATAAGCTCATAAAAAAATCTTTGGCTTTTGAAGGGATGAGTTTGCTCCCATGGCTAAAATGCTACCGCAGCTCAAAAGACAGCTTCACACCAGGGCTGGGTGAAGTAGCGAAACCTCAAGCCAGGTCTGAACATCACATCTGGCTCAGTCATCCACTGACAAATTAGGAAGAGCCACGTCAGGAGACTAATCTGATGATGGAGCCACAGACATTTTGGATCTACTTTTACATGGGCTTCCCATCACATGGTTATAGCTCCCAAACTTGCTACACTTGTGTACGCACTTCTGTGAGCACTAAATTGCCAGGATTCCTGGTTACTAACCTGCTATAATGCACTGTTCCCCTGGCTAAGTTTCCTTGACAGTCTAGGTCATCTTCACCTTCTTCCAGGCTGGATGCCTTTTTTAATTTGCTTCCTTTTTTCTGCATAAAGGAAACAAAACCATGGTACAAAACAGGCATCATTGTTCAGAAGAGGCTTATATTTCACTCCGGCACTAAGTAAACATTTAAAGGGTGCTAGGTGTGAACAATAAAAACAGATTTAGTCACGTGTGCCCGAGTGCTACAAGCAGAGTGGAGCAAACCTCCTCGGATTTGTTCAGAAAAGTTGTGTGCCGGGGAGCAACCAAAAAGACGTCTGCAAAATTATAAGTGGGTGCTAGAAAAGGAAAGGGGTGATAAAAGTTTGAGGAAGCCTTTGTCAGAGGATGAATCAGCTAGTCTGGGGTTAACCATTCACATGCAAGCGGGCCATATTGGTGGAGCATTTGCATACGGTGGCAAATAATTCTGGATCCAGATTTTCAAAAGTGACGAGAAATTTATGGGTGCCCAACTTGAGGGACTTTAAAAGGGGCCCAGATTTTGAGCACCCATTTCGTGAAGAACAAGCCCTTCAAGTTGGGCACCCAGAGTTTTAGTCATCTTTGAACTTTTTGGCACAGGAGATGATCCGGGCCAGCTGGCTTTTAAAACCACACCCATCAGACTAGCATCTGAGCAGGGAATGGGAAACAGCAACTTTTTACTACAAGGGGCTGCACTACGCCAGAATCGATCTGTGCACACCTGGACGAGACAGCCTGGGGTTAGAGCCCTTCACAATGGGACTAGAGATGCTAGCATGACAGGTGCTGTCTATAGGGGAATTATTATTGGTGCTACTATGATTACTATGATCAGAGAGGGCATGATAAAAGGATTCTCTTGTTCCATTGTTACTCTCAGTCATTTTGCAATAAACTGTTCTACAAGAGTTTAAATCAATCTTACTGCTTTTCAGGCTGGATCTGACAGATTGAGATTGTCGTCATTTGACGTGAACTAAAGCGAGCTGTTAGGAATACAAGCAACTGGTCGTCTTCCTTGCTTGGCCACTGGAGGACATAGGGACTCTGTTAAGACTATGAGTATTATATCTTCCTTCTCTCTTTCTCCCCATCCTAACCCCCCACATCTGGGAGCTCAGTGCATCTTCTGCTACCCAGTGCAGTTATCGGTTGAGAGACTAACCTTGCGTTTGGAAAAGCTGCCCATCAGTGATCGGCTATACCGTTTGTTGGTACTCGAGTCTTCCCCAGATTCCACTTCATCCTCAAGTTTGTTCTATAGCAAAAAGAGAGCAAGAGAGAGACCATGAAAGGACAGCAGACAGGACAGCAGTGCTGCCGTGAACCACACTGAAATACATCCAGAAGTTTGAAAAATCCATCCTAAAACCTCAACATAACTCAGATTGATACCAACACCTCCCCTACCAGTTCAACACAAGACCTTTGAAGTCAACAGCGTGACCTTATTAACTTCTCTTTTCTGCTGGGGTAAACAGTCCATGGGCACTTTCGCAAGATTCACATAAAGTACCCATGCACCAGTCTCTGGTACCTTCATTACATTGTCCATTGTGGCAAAAATTGGGTGACAAAGTGGACAAACTATGTATCATGTATCAATATTTGATTGGTTCAAGAATAGCAGCCGTGTTAGTCTGTATCCGTAAAGAAAGCGAGGAATACTTGGAGCACCTTAGAGACTAACTTGCAGCCAGTTTAGCAAGGCAGATACTGATGGGATTTTACTTCTCTCACAATAGCAGAGCCGTCTACTCGTTAGGATTAACAGGAACAGGTCAAACAATTCTGCTTATTGTTTGAGGGCTGTATTATCGCTAGGATGCATAATGACAGAATACCTCACAGTAAGGAAGGGAAAAGAATCTTCTTATGAGTCTAAAGGGAGGTTCTTCATTGAGGTCACTAGACGTGGATAACAGCCTGGGGTTTTCTGTCTCCCTGATGGCTCAACACAGCCTGTTCCTCGTAGTGCAGTCCCTATAGGGACTTGCTAAGTCCTGACCTGACTACACTCCAGGATACATTACAAAAAAAGCGAGGTTTAAAAGTATGCACAAACTCAAGCGCTAGCAAGTCTTGGGAAGCAGAGTTCTGTTTCTAAGCCTAGCTTAGCTTTAGTTCCAAGATGCTTGCTAAGTAACCTGTCCAGAACATTTCTAATTTGTATGTAACAACCTTCCCTAAGCCCTTTGTGGCTAATTATAAACTCTAAAGTGGCAGTGCTTCAAGTTCATGCCATTTAGATAGTGGGCTGAGTACATTTTTATAAATAACTGTTATTATAAAATTAAAAACTGTGAAATAACAGAATAGGCACTTTTTTTCTTGCACAAAAAAGCCCACATTTTAAAATGCACTTTATAATGGAAAACAAATTCTGTTTGCTTGAAAGAAAAAAGTCACCTGTGTATATTTCACGCTCCGGTTGCTCTGTGCTGGAGCCAGAAAAAAAGCCCTGTGTCTCTGACAATGCTGCTCACCTGGCATCATCATTAACTGTGTGCATTCAGCTATGGAAGCCGAAGTCATTAATAAACAATTTATACAGAAAGCTAATAAAATCCAACAAAGTAGACTGCTAAACACCTTTTCCTCCATACTCCCAATTTGCATTTCCAAAGACTGCCACACTCCATTATTCATGTACAGTGACAGATCATCCTGCAGCATTCACTATAAAAATTGCTAATAAAAATATCTCACCCTTAAAAAGCAGAGAGAGACCTCTAAACGGACATCAACTGGAGAGACATTTTTCTTCGTAAATAGCTTTTACATAAACAACACAAAGTTACCAACAAAGACCCATGACAAAACATTACAGCGGAGAGAAATATGCTTTTCCTTTCTATTTTCTCAATATTCTCAGTCAGGTGCAAATCTTGGAGTGCTGTAAAAGTGGAACAACTCCAGTGGGGTACCCGTGGATTTATAACTGCCCAGGAGCAGATTCTGTCCTGTCTCTGGGTGCAGACAAAGAGAAACCGAACAGCACAGGTAGGTAAAAGTACAGTTAAATAGTATAAGCAGGGTTGCTGGCATATCTTTGGCCAATGACAATAGGGGACATTAATATCCTGAGGCTGAAATAGGGAGGATATGCCTTAGGGACATTCATATTGGTCCTTACATGTTATGTCACATGACTGAAATTTGACAGGACTCTTCTATACTAAGTGAAGGTTGGGAGCCCCGGGCCCCAGCCTTGTCTTTGCTTCATTCTGTTATTTCCAGTACATATTTTGCTGCTCCTGACACACACAGCCCCACTGTTCGCGGTCCCTCTAGGGCAGCAATGATCCTGGCATCAAACCAATTAGTGGGTCACTATGAGCACAAGGAAAAAGACTGTGACAGGCAGGAACTATTTTAGGTGTCTTTTGATTTAACCAAAGTTTGCTGGTCTGGATGCATCTTTATTTCACTAGTAAAAAACTGGCATATACCAGTTAAAACCTAATGCTTACATTGTGCATTAGACCCATCTGCTGTGATCAACAAAGCGCTTTCACATCCAACACAATGCCAGCCAAACAGCTTTCCAAAACAGAGAGGGGATAAACTTCACTGGATAACCGAAAGAAACTTGCGAACCAACTGAAGAAATCTAAAATGCTCCAAGTCGTATGGAAAAATCCTACAGAATGGAGTGGTGATGAAGCCAATAGGGCTGATCTAGAACTATAAAAATGAATATAAAATTTCTAATGTAACCCTGGAGCATTCTATAGCACGGAGAGAATTTTTTAGAATGCTTAACGAACCCCCATAGAACAGCTGTTTTCTATTAAAATGTACAGGACAGGGAGACTATCCTCGCTCTTAATGCAGCACACAATGGAGTTTTCCAGGCTAAGAAAGCTTTGCACCTCTAGAGGGCAATGGTCCTACACACAGAAAGCTACGCCACTTACTGAACGGCCATTGATAGCGTGAGGGATGAGGTGTGTGTGGGGATGGGACCATCATTTTAAAAAACAAATGTCAAAGAAAGAAGGTCTAGGTGGGGGAGGTAATATCTTTTACTGGACCAACTTTTGTTGGTGAGAGAGACAAGCTTTTCAGCCACACACAGCACTCTTCTTCAGGGCTGGTAGGGGTACTCAGAGTGTGAAGGTAGAACAGATTATTTAGCATAAGTAGTTAACACATATTTCAAGGGATCATTCACGGTGAAGTGGCCTGTTAACACCATTTGTGTAGCTTGAAAGCTTGTCTCTTTCACCAACAAAAGTTGCTCCAGTAAAAGATATTACTTCATTCACTTTGTGTCTGGAATATCCTGGGATCAACCCTACTACAACAACACTGCAAACAAAGAAAGAAGGTCCAATTACTGGGATAGCCTCTCTTAGGTCTGACCGATATTAACTTTCAAGAATCTCTCTCCTCTCTAAACAGCCAAGACACCACATCCCTTCCGTACATAGCTACTGCATTTTTAGAACAGAGAGAACTTCTATCCTACATATATCGCAAATTTTGAGTTTGAACTACTTCAATGGTTTTCTTCTTTAAAATTAAAAAGCACTTTTAAAAGTGGCTATGTCTAGTTATAAAATATTTATTAAGATCTCTTTAATAACTTACAAAAGCATATTACAAAACTGCATTATTTATAAATAGTTGATTCCTGACAATCTGTCAGAGCAGGTGTAGATGATGTTAAAATAAATGCTCGTGTGCGCTGAACACACGGAGACAGGCTGTTTAACCATGTTATACAACTGCAGACAGCTGACAAATAGTGATCTGACCTCGCCAAGAACAGGGGAGGGGGTCAAGTCCGGAATCAAAAGCGACTGAAAATTCTAGAGCCCAAGCTAAAATTAATTCTCTCTGCTCAATGGAGGGTTCTTGGGTGCCCCCACAAATAGAAGTGGACCACAGTCTTTGGTTCACCGGCAATTCCAAAAACAATTAAAAAATTAGTTTTGGGTTGCATCAAAAGGAACATTTTTCTTCAAAATTTTCAGGAAAATAAAAAAATCATTTTGGGTCAAAGAATGTTTTGACAAAACTAAAATGTTTTATTTTGATTTCAACCATATTTAGATAATTTTATTTAAAAAAAATCAAAAATAAGAGAAATGTTGAAATAAAAACTTGCTTTGAACCCAAAAATTGAAATATTTTGTTTAGAAAATGTTGAAAATGAAATATTTTGATTATTTTAGACTATTTTTCTCAGGATTTTTTTTTTTTTTTTACTATAAATGATTTGGCAGAATCAGCACGAATTAACTAAGGCCTGGTCTACACTGAGGGGGTTGAGCTAAGATACGCAACTTCAGTTACATGAATAGCGTAGCTGAAGTCGACATATCTTAGGTCGACTTACCTGGGCATCCTCACAGCAGCGAGTCAACCGTTACCGCTCCCCTGTCAACTCCGCTTCAGCCTCTTGCAGCGATGGAGTTCTGGAGTCGACAGGGAGCTACACTAGACACAATAAATCGATCCCTGATAGACGTGGCCTAAATATTCCAGTGGCACCCTATCAGCATTTTTACAAAAAAACGTTCACCCAGCTCTAGCCACAAGTATTCAGAGTCTCTGTAAGAGCATCATCTAGGCTCTCTGCTCCCGCAAACTGCAATGTCTCCAGGATCCGGAGAACTTTTCCATGCCGGGGGAAGAGGTCTTAGAAATTGCAGAGTCCACAGAACACAGCCCCTGAGATCCCCGCCCCAATTCTTAAGGCGGGTGGCAGGAAGCCAGGCCCCTCAGAGCACTTGTTCTCATTGCTCAGTCAGGAAGCATTAGAGGTTACAAACAGGGTCTGTCAAATGTTTTCAAATCCTCCAACAACGTAATGTCAGGGCAAGACTTTCAAGCCCAAGTTGGCAGCTGTGTGTGTCCTTCGAACCGTCGCAATCTCAAGGAGTCAGTCTCCTGTCTTTGACACCGTACTTCTATTTACCCTCCTGCGTGACAATGCCATACAGATGCAGCAAGGTTAAAACTGATGGGAGCGTGCTATGTGCTAGCCTGTGGAATTCCCTACCACACCACACTCCGGAGGCTCAAGAGTTTAACAGCTTAGCCATCCTCCCCACACACAATATTCTTCTGATTTTGGATACACAAACTCATCTCTTTAAAACGAATCCATCTCGGTATCTTTATCACAACAGACAATTCACCAGAACAGCCTCTTCCAAAGTATTTCTGCCTTTTCCTGCCTCAAGTGCTCAGGTGTTTTAGCACTTCCATTTCCAAATGGCACTAGAATGGGCAGCAGTAGAGCAAGGAGGAGAAAGGGTAACAGGTCACTGAAGCTCATGTTTCAGGTGAAGGGCTGACTCGAGTTAATCTGCATCACCTTGCTCATCCCTTGCTAGAGAATTTTTGCATTTTGGAAATGCCTACCAGGTTCTGTGCACATTCTTCATCTATTTCCAGTGGGGTAGCTCACCGGGGTGTGGGTCTTACAGACCAGACCAGCCTATAGCATCCATGCCAGACATGAAATCTCAATAGAGAAGTTTACGGAAGTGAAATACAGAGAGGCACAGAAATACCTCAGTGGCCTTAAAACAAAGGAGCTAAATGAGCATTACATACAGATTCTAGTGTAAGGTAAGTGCCTCTTATAAACATGGATGAAAAATGTTAAATAAAAGGCCTGCGAGTCATTTACCATAAGGTCAGTATGATCAGACCATGACTCAGTAGGTGTAAGGAACCGGCTATTCATGTCCTCCAGGGCTTCTAGATCAAAATGGCAACGTTCCCTAGATCAGATGAAATGAGTCATTTCACAGGCACACTCTTGGACAGAGATGTGGGAGGAAAGAAATTCTTTCCTACCCTTCATTCACTAGTTAGATTTAAGAAAGTTAGAAATTTCGTCCTCCCAGACAAGAGCCCCAGGATGAAGATTAAAGTGGCTCAGTTTTAGCAGTGATGGATTATCCTGTAGCTTCATCAGTGCTAGTGGCCTCAGGTTGACACAGTCAATTCAACACCAATTTCCACCCGATGGTCAGTTCCTACCGCAATAAATAAATTATACCAATGGGCAAGGTGATGGAACATCTCCCTTCATCACCACTTCATACCGTCAGGCTTTTACTTCTGCCTCCAAACCATCCCGTCAGAGCTGGGCAAAAGTGTTATTCTGTTTCATGGAGGATTTTGATATTTTGAAATTTGACTTTACTCCGATTCAAGACAAACCCCCAAACTTTAGATGTTCTCCATGTATGGGATTGGAACCCTGGAGCCAAGGTAATCTGCCTGGCATGCTGCCCCACACCCTGGGAGCCCTGAGAGTGCTAGCTGCTGAGGAGATGTGACCCTGGGAGCAGGGCTCCCTGGGAGCCAGGTGAGTTGCCGAGAAGCCAGGCAAGCGAGCGGGCAGGAAACCAAACATGGCTCCACTGAAATCCTGCCTGCGTTTGGTCACAACTTCACTGAAATCAAACTCTCTCCATGAAATGTTTCACTTCTGATGAAGAGGCATCCTCAGATGGAAAATGTTCTGTCAGAATTCCAACCAAGTTCCGACTTCCCATGTCTGCATTGTGGGTCCTGTCTCCCCTGAGTCACAGCTAGCCTACTGCAGGGAGCCTACTGACACCCTCAGACAGCCAAGATTCAGATCCACCATCTAAACTTGGAGCACCTTTCTCTTTTTACTCACTCCACTGCCAAGAACAGAGTTTTCCTGACACAGGGAGGTATTGAATATGTAAGATCATATTCAACCCTAATCCAGTGAAAATTGGCGATAGAGAGAGGATTAAATGTTCCATCCCAGGGGTACAGAAAGCCATTACTCCACATCTGAACAGCTTCATTTTCCGCTGCCAAGAAAGGGGAAGCAGAGGTTTGCAATGATTTGATGTGAAGCTGCAGCAACAGAACATCGCAGTGCTGCCGCCTGCAAAGCTACAGACCCAAAATATTTACGCTGTACGTTTCCTCCCACTGGAATGCGGTGCCTGGCTTATGGGCTATTGTTATTTAGCATTATGTAATGCATGATCCCATTTGTGCAAATCAGGACCGAGGCCTCTAAGCGCTTGAATGTTTAAATGACTGCTGCTGTATCTCTGCAGGCTGAGCCCTTCTGCACTGTTCCCAGCACTGCGCCTCACCCCATGAGTGAATTATTTGCTGGAATGAGGCCATCAATGGCAGCTGCCCTTTAAAGTAGAGGCAATTCCGCCTCCCCTCTTTATAAACAGGACTGAAAAAAGCTATAAACAGGTGTGAAAAGCAATGAATTAATTTGTCCATTGTGCCTTCCTTAAATAGCTCTTTGCAGTAGGATTCTTTAGGAGAACAGCCCCCCACTTTAATGCTATACTACTACACCACTTTGAATCATTCGGTGTTGTAACTGCTATGGGACGCAGCTCAAAAGACATGGACTTGTTTGAAGATGGACAGCAGGACATCCTTATGCAAAAGATTATTTGACTTTATCATCTGTCCCTGCCTTCTTCACCCCCATCCCCCCATCCAAAGAGTCAGGAGACGCACGGTGGTTTTGGTGGTGATGGGAATGAAGAGGGTAGGTTTATTATTGTTTCTATTACAATACCACCTGCAGGTTCCAGTCAAGATCAGGACCACACTGTGCCGGAGCTGTACAAACACGTAGCAAGAGAGTCTCTGCTTTAGACAGCTTGCACTCTCAATAGACAAGACAAAGAGGGGGAGAAAGGAATTGTTCGTATCTCCATTACACAGATAGGGAAACTGAGGCAAAGCTTTTTTTAAAAAGCCTGGGAGGAGTCACTTTGCTGCAGGTCACACAGGGAGCCCATAGAAGGGGTGGGAATTGAACACAGATCTGGTGAGCCCCACGCTAGTGCTTTAATCACAACATCGTCCTTCCTCCCAGCGGGGAAAAGGAATAACAGTTTTTCTCATCCGGACAGCTCTGTTCTGTGCCTCTAGAAAAGTGGTTTCCAACCAGGGCACCACAGACCAGGTCTAAGATTTCTAAAGGGGGCTGCAAAGGAAAAAAGAAAACGGGTTGAAAACTGTTGCGTTAGAAGCATTGCAACTCCCCGCTGCATTAGCAACACAAACACAGCTCTGACCAGCACCTCAAATGTGAGACCATTTTTTCTTCCCCCTCCTTTTACAAGCAAATCTCCAGCAAAGTGGCTGAGATTGCTCACAACAGCCTCCTCCATAAAAACTACAGGCACGGCTTCCAAAAGTGCACCCACCGCATCCCCATCCATTTTCCAAAAGCCAAAGCCTGAGCGGAGCACGGCATTTATCGGTGCAAATCATTTTTCTCCATTAATCACCAGCTCTGGGCCAGGGTGTTCGCTCCCACCCCGTGCACTTTCCTCATCTTTCTTCTTTAATGAGACAACCTGAAAACATTTTATTTATGTCCGTTTTAGAAAGCTGGATTGGACGTGCCTGCACAGAGCCATTTACAGATCCCAACCCTTCAACAAAACTCAGCCTGGCCTGCCTCCTTCTCCCAGCCCCTTCCAGAAACAGCTGTCAGCAGATTGCTACCTCCTCGCCCTGACCACAAGTTTCCCACAACAATGGGGGGTTCTGAATGAAATTAACTCTACAGCTCTCTCCCTCTCTCCTTCCCTCCTCTGCCTAAAGGGAAACGTATTCCCGGCTTCCTACCTGGTGCAGTGGCAAGGACTGTGTGTGCGCCGAAAAGTGATATTAATGGTTTATTACAGGAAAATGAAAGGTTCTGCATGCCTCACTGCACTCGAAGCATCTGATGGCGCATGCTAAACGGTGATGGCGGATGTGGACCGACAAATATTTATTATGATTAAGGGGAAAGCCAAATAGTGCCATTAACGCTCCAAGCTAAATTAGCCCCACGCAGCAAAACCGATTCCCCGCCATTATTCAGGATTAACCGTGATTATGCGCCTGACTCTGTCATCGTAGAAAGCCTCCCAAGTAATAAAACATGGACTTACAAACTAGAGCCCCTCAGACTGGTGCTGTGTCTGCTGCAACATACTCCACGACCCTTGCAAAACCACGATTATTTAACAGGTGAGTCTCATAAGAACTTTGAGTGACAATGTGCTTGGCATCTGTAACAGGGTGCTGGCTGAGAGGATCAAGCCAGGCCCCTGGTAGTCCTGACCCAGGGAAAAGAAGCTACTAGCTGGAGCTGGCTGGGAGGCCACGCCCTAATTACCTGAGGGGAGACACCTGCAGGCCTGAGGAGCCAGCTATAAAAGCTGGCAGGAAGGAAGCCAGGGGGAGGAGAGGAGGAGGAGACCAGGGAGACCGGAAAGGGAAGAGTGTGGGGCTCTGTATCCCTGTGGGCCAGGACGCTAGCTGTCTTCCTGAGCAGTGGTCTGTTGAACTGTGTATATTGTAAATAGTAGGTGGTGGGGATAAGACACAGCTAATAAAAGACACGGGTGCTGCACATAAGGTGGTCTCCAGTGGTGTTTGTGAAGAAGACTGGCAAGGGCTCGGTTATAGCCTCATATGAAATAGAACTGGGTTTCAGGTGGAGACGGGAAGACTGACTCCTTTTCCATGACTGAATGGCAGCTATGGATGTTCTGAGTGAGGTGCAAAAGGGACAGGCTCTGTGCATCTCTAGGAACCTCCACCTGCATTCCCTCAACCAGATCCCTGCTGTTTTAGTCTCAAACACGGACTGCCTGCTCTACGGCAATTCTGTGATGGGCGCAGGCGTGAAATAGGATGAAACTCGATTCTTCCACTTGGGACATACGGATACTTTCGCTGCAGTCATCACCACAGTGACCGCTGCCACAGAATGATAGGGGCTTCAGGTTCTAATGCAGAACCCGGCTTGCCCGGTGGGGTCCATGTTGGACCAAACTCCCCAGCAGCCGGATCTAGGAAATCTTCAAGATGCAGAGAACCTGTTTCCATGACAGGAAAGCAAAGTATAGCAAAGCAGGATCGAAATATCACCCCCCTGGGATTTAACATCCCTCATATTGTATTCCTTATGACACCGAGATGAAAACAGGGCCATTACTGCCTAGGAATCCCATGTCACCCAGGTGCATCTTGCTCCAAACGCGTCACAATTCTTCTATTTGAAACCGCTGCCTTCTTCACATCATCCAACAGTGAAACCACATGCAGAGCAGCCTTCTCGGCTAAGTGGTTGATGCACAGGAGCCAGGAGATCTGGCTTTCTGCTTCAGACTCTGCCCCAGACGTTTCTATGACCATGTCAGCGTTGTGCCTCGTTTCCCCATCTGCAAACTGGAGACGGGATTTACCAGCAGAACATGTGGGATGTGAAGGTTGCAAAGGGTTTTGAGATCTATGGATGGAAAGCACTGGGGAAGGGAAAGTATTATCATTATAGCAGACAGAGCCTGTTAAGGAACAAAAGGAGCTCTTTGCAACAGAATGTCCCCATGCGTCAAAGCAGAAAGCCACCACCCAGGAACTGAAATACCAGAGTACGACACAAGCATCGAGCTGCCTTAAATAGAAGGGTTTTCCGAGCTCTCTGGGCAGCTTCATCTGCTCTGTAAGACTAAGCAACATGTGGGCACGGTTCCCTCTAAGCTGTGCGTGCGCACACAGATCCTAAACCCTGCGCACACGGCGAAACACCATGTACACAAAAATTTGCACAGAAGAAATGTTGTGTGCACACGGCCTGTCAAAAATTAGAGGAAACATTGCATGTGGGTGTCTTTTATTTACAAACAAAAGCATGCTGTTACTCGAAAAATACAGCCCAACGGACCTCAGCCTAGTTCCACTACTAATACAACTCACACTAATAAAACCAGCTCCCTCTTCTCGCCCTGCACCGGGCTTACCTGAGCTCACTCACCCGGGGAGGGGAGGGGGGGGGGTATAGCTTAGAACCAGTGGGACAGGCTCTGAGCTGTCTACTTTGCAACATGATGGAGATGAAGATAGACTGCAGCGCTTTGGTTTTGACAGACCTCCAATGCCATCCCAGGCCTGTATTTTCCCCACTCTTCCACCTAATTACTTCCCTATCACCTTCTACGGGAAGCTTCCTGTTGGTTTATATACATAGTGTCAAGGCTGTTTTTGACTTACATGCAAGAGACCATGGGGCTGTGGGTTAGAGAGACAGACAGAGACAGGCTGTTTTGGGAAAGATATCTGCCATTTATAACGAACGCTCAACCTACTGCAGATAGGTCCGTCATGGCCATAGGGTAGGACACGTAGGATGGAAATACTATAGGCCTTCCTGATGACTCACTCCTAAGAGCCTGGCTACTTCCATGGCATTAACTGGAGCCAATCAGAAAAAGAGATTCACTGAAGTTTTCACTTCTTCCAATTTCCCAAGCACCCAAGAGTTAATTAAGTTAGAGTTAATCAGAGGAGTAAATCACAGTGATTTCCATGCAACCTAATTGCATGATTAAGGACACCAGAACAAAAATGAATAGAAATCTCCCAAGAAAGCTGGCTCTCTGGAATGCCTAGGTGTTGACAATTTCGGACATGTTATTGCAAGTTTATCTGTAAAGGCCCAGCTTCCGGAGTCATGTGATTAGACAAGAATCTCCACCTTCATTAATAAAAGGTAAGTTTTTAGATCTCATGATTGCAGAGAGAAGCTGGATAATGAGAATCATAAAAGCTCAAAACCAGAGAGCAAATAAAAAATACCTCAAAAGTCTTTAAAAAAAATCATAATTTGGGGCAGGTGAGAAAGGCCAACGCCTGATTTTTGAATGCTTGAGGTTCCCAGTATGGTTTCTTTCCAATTTTTGATCCCCAGAGTTCTGAGATCAGCAGCTGATTTTTTTAAAAAAGGGGTAGGTTTGGCCTTATTTGCCACAGTTTTGGGGATGGTGAGGGTTCAACCATTGTTAATGAATATGGTTTATTATTCCCCCTCACTGAAGTCAAACTAGAATGGGAATTTTGCCATAGACTTCAAATGAGAGCAGGTTTTAGCTGCCGGTTCTTTAAATTCCCATGATGAGATGTCTTTGCATACACAAAGAGTGACTCCGGTCTATATTTAGCTATTGCATATGGTGAAGTTCAACACAGCGTATTCAACATGAGGCACAAATTTGTTACATTGCCAGCAAGGATATTTCCCATGCACACAGCAGCCACTGCAGCGCACACTCAGAGAAGAAACAAGGGATTCCAATGGGACTTGGAATCCACAGCTGGGATATATTATTAGCCTTTCCATGGTCTGGTCTGCTGCAGAAAGCACCATAGAACTATAATTCTGCAAAATTAATATTCAAATGGGCAGTCAAGGCTCCCATGCAGCCAGCATTTTTAATAAGGAAAAATATCAAATCACAGTAATCTATCCCTTTAAAAAAAAGTGTCATGATTTATAAGTTGAGATCAACACATATTGGAATTCATGGTTATTACAGTAACACACCTTCTTCAGGCTAAAGGAAAAGGTTTTTAAAAGGAAAGAACAAGAGACATTGATGAAGCCAAAAAAGGGAAAGGGGGCACAGCTGAGGGCCTAAAGTTCAGCTTCTAAATCCACATCCAAGCTTTTTCAAACAGAAGAGACCTAATGTAATAAAGGAGTTGTGCATTCTCCAATCTCATGAGTGTCATGAGAGTTGCAGGTGCTCAGCAACCATAAGCCAAGTCAGTTCAATTTGGGAGCCTGAATGGGTGTGTTTAGAAACCTACCTTTAAGCATGCAGCTCCAGAAATGTAGACCTTTATTATTCTTAATATTAATTATATTAATGTACATCAATGGAAGAGAGAGAAAAATGAAAAAAGTCAACGTTGTTATAGGTGGAGAAAGACAAAAGATTTTCACCTTCTTGATCTCTGACTTTTGGCTGAGTTTCCCGGATGGTGGCAGAGTGGCAACTGTAAAATTGTTTGGATCTTCACAATCACGGATTTTGGATTCCTTTATCAGCGAGTCAAGTTTCTTCTTTGCGATATTCTCTACTCGCTTCCGATTGGTGGAAGCCTATCAATGAAATATGGTCATTAAATGAGAGCACATTGGTGTGAAATCTTCATTTCTCCAACAAGAGGTAACACAAACTAAAACAGTACATTAAGGGGGAAAAATAAGAAGAAAATGAGGCAAAAGAAATGGACTGAGGCATGGCTCTAATTGACTATAATAAACTTTGGCTCCCCATGCTAATAGCCCAGCCGCCTCTCAGTTTGTACACTGTGAAATACAGTAGCATTGTCAGTTATCTGCAATTATAAGAGTGCCAGTATTGGGCTTCACAGCAGACATGTGGGCATGTGAAGCCCTAACCTGCAGATTAGTTAGGGAGTGTAAATCGATAACCCAAAGCCCCAATGGAATGAAAGTTAAACATTTTGCAAAATAAATACATAAATAAAAATATAACAACCTCTGATTGAATGGAACCAAAATCGCTTGTCATCAAGGCTGCTCATGTGGCATGGGCTTTGTTATCAAGCCATTGATGTGCTACCTTGAAATAGTTGGTATTGAGGTGATTCTGTGGAGACTTGACTAGTGCAAGCTCCCTTTACAAAAACAGTGTGATCTATTTCACTATAGTGACTGCGCTTTGCCATTCTCAAGGTGGTTCAAGTTTTCACACCCACAAAGGCTGAATAAAACATGGCATTTCTATTGCATATCAAATTTGAGGGAACTTAAAGAGCTCAAAACCATCAACTATTTGCTATGGAAGAGCTTGTGTCTGCAGCCACAGTGCCTGCAGGATTCAATTGGAATGGGAGCAGCTGGAGAATCAGGACTTCCACAGTTAAAAGGCAGTATTTATTGCATGTTCCTGCGCCCTTCTTCCATTCAGGCTGTTGAAGGACTGTGGTGAGAAGTGGTGCGGGGGAACCGTGGGTTCTCTTTCCTAGCCATTCAGTTTACACGGAGCCACTCACAACTTCGGATCTTTGGAAGGTTAAAAAGCAAACAAAAAAAACCCACCACCCTCCCAGATTGTGTTTGCTTAACGGGCCTTAGAATGTCCTGATTAATTCCATCAGGAAACAAGCTGTCATTTCCATGCTTTCCGAAGCCTCACTCTAACGCCAGCCAGGTCTAGGAAATCTGGAATCCCAGATGTCGCCACAAGTGAGACTAAAACAAATTGTTAGTTAATGAAGACAAAGATGTAAGCAAGGCAGTGCCTACAGGGGCTTTATGGAAAGTCATGTGCCCAGCTCTGAGATGTAGCAGGGAAAGCAGCAGAGTCTCTTTATAAGGAAGCACGTCTCTCTTGCTAGCCTCCAGCTCTCTCTCTGCCTGTCTGAGGGAGGAAAACGTTCTCCGGAGCTTTGAGAACTGTATCAAAGAAGGCTTGAGAAAAGCTACCAATGGGAGAGCCACAAAAGTTTGCTTTTGACCAAGCGTCCAGAAACGTGAGTATTTACTTGAACTGTCTAATAAAGGAGGCTGGACAGCCTGCGAGAACAGGCTCTTGAAACACATCCTGGTTCCAGCAGGGATGTGGAAATGGCTCCGTTGCCGCTTTCTGATAGGGGCGGTCCCTGGCGAGTCCAGGGAATGAAGACAAAGGCATGAGGGAAACATGAGGGAGAAGAACAAGCTGCATGAACCTGGCGTAACAGTAAAAAAGTTCAGTTCAATTTGGGTTGAAGTCTGCAGACATGGAGTGCTCTATTGGCTCTTATCTGCCCATCTCTAGCTGCTCCGTACACACAACCATAAAGGCGAGGGGATCAGATTGGATAGTTCATGTGAATGTGGGACTTGTAGTACAATTTGGTTTGCCTTTCACCTCAATACCCTCCAACTATTTTTTCTTCTCTGCTCCACATGTTCATTCCTTGGTAACAGGACTGATCCCACAGTGTAAACCCCAGCAGGCTAACCGCTACCACCACCCTAGGGGTACAGTACCTTCCACTTTGAATGGATGTAATGCCAGGCAGAGAGAGAGACAAAAACCATAGGAGCAAAGTGTCAAAACATTGCAGATCTCAAGATTAAGGGGAAAGAATTAGAGTGCTACAGTAGAAATATAACCAAACAAAACCAATTCTCCTCCTTAAGGTGGATTTCATGTTTCTTCCCCCACTTCCATGCTAGCACAGCTCTAAGGAGAAGTTTCTCTTTTATTCCTAAAACAAAACAATTACACTTATAATAGGAGAGAAAGAAATAGTCTAAAGGACAAAAATAAAGGACCGGAAACGTGACACACGTCCAAGGCAATCTTGTTTAATGTTATTAAAGGTTTCTGCTGTCCCTTTTATATTAAGTTTCTATAAGCTGCAATGCCATCCTCACTGCATGCCAGAAGATTAAGTGTCAGAAGAATTTTACTTCTAAAAAGGGACAAATGAATAAGGTGCTTTCAGGCTGAAGTAAGCAGAAATGAACAGCTTATTTTCCTTTTAACACTTTTGAACAGTTAAAGCTAACTAAGCACAGTATTCCACATGTCAAAAAAATGCTCAATAAAAGGACCACAGAGCTGGGGAAATTCTCCAGAGAAGGCCCAGTTTGAGATAGGGTGGGAAGCACTGAGTGGGGGCTCACATTTTTTGGAAGAATACTCCACTATACAACCCACAAAGGTACCAAAGAACCTGCAAGGTGACATTTTAAATCTTAAACACACACACAAAGAAAAGTTAGAAATAAACACTGATTAAGCAGCTGCAGATCTTTTTTGCAGTCTATTCTCTGACACATGGAGTGTCAAGTTTTAACAGTCACAATGAAATTAGAGAGAGACACACACACATTCCTCTCTCTCCCATCCCCTCCACAGGGTATCTTTGTTTCATTTAATATATACACCCCGACACATGTAATCTATAGTTCTGGATTAATTTTTCAGAACTTCTCATACTTCCAGCTCTCAAAAGCCTTCAATGGGAGATTAAGTTGTGCAGCATTTCTGAAAAATCAGACCATATTCCTGCATTGTATGTCTCTCTCTCATACACACATACCTGAACCTACTTTCACATTCCAGACACCATATGAACTCTGTCTTCATCCCCCCACAGTGGAACAGGTCAACATACATTTTTATTCATGTATCCGTTTTACTTACATCTCCGTTCATTAGTTTGCAGTCATCATCAATCTCATCAGCACTGTCCTCGTCAGACACTTCCCCTTCCTCTGCATCATCACTAATGGTGGCTGGAAGTTTCTTGCCCTGGAAAACAAAAGGATTCGACAGGCAGGTCAACATGCATCTCTTGGTATGATGAGAGGAAAGTGATCAAGTGCAACTGGAGACATGAGAAGGGCTAGGAGTCCAGACAGGTTTTCTGAGGTCTGTGGAGTTCAATTAAGTTTAAGGTTGTCAAGTGACTCACTCCTGAACAAGAAAGGACTCTCTTTAGTCTGTATTTCAGGGAAGAAAGTGTTTCACCTCCTTGGGCCTTTTGCTGTAATTTTTGTCTTGGATAATCCCAAGGTGGACTGAACTGACGCAAGAAACGTAGTCAGGAAGGAAACGGCTGTTGCTAGGGGCCAGATTTTCAGAAGAGTTCAGTGTCCAGTCGCTCCAGAGGTTCTCCATGGGAGCTCATGCACGATGAGCAGTTCTGAAGGTCTCAGACCGAAAAGGGGACAGAATCCTTCACTGGCGAGTGGACATGGCTTGGAAAAGCCTAGCTTCCTTCTCACAGGACATACACCTAGGAAAAGGGCACTGCACATCTATCCTGCCCACCCAAAGGAAATATCTTCCCTTCCCATTGCGGACCATCTCCCTCACTTTCCTCCGAACCTAGCTGCTCCTGCCCCTCACAGTAGCTGCTATGAGCCACCTCAAGCCAGAGTGGGGACTCCAGATCTCGCAGTATTCTTCAATGTGTGCCCCAACTCAGAGGGAGGGGAATGAGCCTGAGTTAGAGCTTCAGGCAGCGACCTGGACAGAGGCTGGGCTTGGAGCTTCCTCAAGAAAGGGCGGAATCATGGAACCTTTCAGAGCCTTCTGGACGAAGAGTCATCACTGCTCTTGAAGGACAGGATTTAATGGGGGCGTAAATCTCCTCGACGGATGTCAATCACCGTTTGCAGTAGCTGAAATGGCAGCAAGAGGAAGAACAGGAGCTGGTGATATTATTTAAACAGCTGAGTCTCCAGCTGCTCTGTCCATTCAGTCCACACAGGAAAGAGATTTCATTTCATTTCATTTCAATGGGCACTCACCGATATTTGCCAGCACAAAAGCAAACTCAGCACGTACAATTAAACCAATTAATCTGCACAGCCCCAGCAGAAACTCTTTGACCTACTTAGCAAATAGTCACACCACCAGAGCCACAGAGTGTGTCAGCCCAGTGCCCCAGCATTTCCGACTCCACCGGAGTAGCAGCATACGTAAAGTAATTCATATGGAAACTGATGGACATTTAACAGATAAGTAAGATCGGCCGCAGTGTGATTATTCCTGAAGACAGGTATTTATAGCCTTGCTGAATCGGAGCTGGGCAAGCACTATTCATTTCTGGATCAGTCTGAGGTGAAGGCATGGTTTGAGATCATCATGCCTCTCTATGGCAGCCCATCCCCGGCACAGAAACCCTTGTCTCGTGAGATTCCTTGCACCTCTTTGGTATTGGGTGGGTCAGAAATGCCACAAGGAAATCTTCTTAGGGCAATACCACTTGGGTACGAAACTTGAAGGGAGAAGGATATGAAGAATACAGGGGATAGAGAAATAGAGCAGCAGAAATAAGTTGCCCAGGATTTTTTCAAACCTCAAAGACTGGCACAAGTTTTGAGTGGTTTCTTAATTGATCTAAGCCAGGTGGCCATCCCAACTCAGAGAGTAACTGTGTGGAGCCTAGCTCATCTCAGTCCCAGGGCACTCACCACAATATTTGCACTCGCCAGTGTGTCTCTTCACTTTATTCTGTGTTCCATTAGGCCTTGTCCACACTTAAAAATTAGATTGACCTACCTATGTTACTCAGGGCTATGAAAAAATATCATGCCCTGAGAACTGTAGTTAGGTGAAATTGATGAAAGAATTCTTGAAAGAATTGATAAAAGAATTCTTCTGTTGACCTAGCCACCACCTCTCCGAGAGATGAACTTCCTACATCAATGGAAAAACCCCTTTTGTCAGTGTAGGATTTGTCTACACTATGGCGCTACAACAGCACAGCTGTTATGCCTCTGTAACATACCCTTAATCCCATTTATTCTGGTTTCATTCCCGCTCTATAAACATCCTTGACATTTCCATTGATAGACTAGCCTTGAATATGTTAAAAGCAGCTGAAAGTTATTTCTTGTTAGCCGGTGCCTAGGAGATGACAGGATTTGAAGAACTTGTGCTAAGGACTTACTAATAGTCTTGAGATTCACCTACTGCATCTGTTATGGAGATGCCAGTGTCCCATACACCAGAAAAGAAACCCAGACCTAGGCAGGTTAAAAGAAACAATGAAAAACCCCGTCTTTGAACCAATGAAGCCTTCAGTCTTACACTGCATCCTATAACACATGTGTGCAACACAAATCTTGGTGCAGTAAGTCACAAGGGGCAAGTGTCAGTTTTACACTGCACAATTTACCACCTGGGATTTTATTTCAGAAGTGGTGTCCGAGGTGGTCACAATCACTCTCTTCGCGGATTGCCAGTTTTCCGCATCCCATCCCACCACACACAGAGCAGATCAGGAGCAAACTGTTTTCATGGAGGGCTAAAGCACTCAGAGCCCCTCTTTGGCACGAGAAAACACACCTCTTCTTCCACCCATGGGTTCCTCTGAGGGGCATCCAGGTACTCCTTAAGCTACCATGAGCAAAGAACAGACGTTTGACCCTGGTGCTCCAATGAAGCCACAAGACCTGCCACATTAGCACAGTTCCTTTTCATCTGGACTGTAGGAAAGCACATACAATAGACCTAAAGGTTTAGGACATTTCCAAAATGAGCCTGAACAGCTTTGCAGGTAAGGAAAACTGTTTACATGGAAAATGCCTCACTGAAAGTTTCATGTCAGCGCATTTATTATAACACAGGCTCTCCTGAAACAGCTCCACTTCTTTATATTTAACAGGTTGTGGACTGGAAAGATTGGAGAACTGCTCTTATGTCAGCCAGAGTGCCCTTCATGCCTGTTAGGAACACATCCCTCTCAATGGGTCATTAGCATTAAAAGCACTTATGTGCTCCGCCCCCACGGAAGCAGAAAAGACATCAGCCAGAGTCTTGGTGCAAGAAAATACTCTTACAAATGATTTGTTAAAATAAATTTACAGCATTTGCAGGTGCAGGGAACCAGGATTCTAAATCCTATAACCCTGTCACCTCTTATTTATTTCCCCCCCACCAAAAGATACCCAGAGGCACCAGAATCAACATCACAAACTAACAGCCTGAAAAAGGTTAGCTCGTATAAAACATAAACACGCACATACAGGTGACAACTTCCAATTCACAGAAGAGCAACTTAATGTCTGAGCGAGAAACCGCGATGCTTTGTGCAAATGAAAAATGGATACAGAAAACATCGACCTTACAGCGAGAGCCAGCCAGACAGATTTACCTTAATTTGGGTTAAAAACAGAACCTCCTCGTTGAGCTGAGTGAACAATGCTCATTAAATTCTCATCACCGCCCCACCATAGCAAAGGCAGCAGGGGGTGCAAGGCAGAGCAAAAGGCACTCCATTACTCACTGCTCTAAGGTGATGGGGAGAGTGCAAAGGGATGGCATGACAAGCACATTCAAGTCCTTGTTCCTACCATCCCCACTAGCTGTGTTCTGGGTTATCACCTGGGTTTTCACAAGCCTTATATGTCAGAAAAGCTGGATTATGAGTAAAACTGGTCGAACTTTTCCAAAATTGCGACTTTCTGCTGACATTTTTTGGTTGAAATTTCAGTTTTCAAAACTGAAAAAAAAATCAGCAAAAAGTTGACAAATTTTTAAGCAATGTCTGGCTGTAGCTGCTATGTCAGGGGACGTTCTCTTCAGCCAGATCTGCATTAAAAAAAAAATCAGATTGCTCTTCAGCCCCACTTGAGATGGGGTGATGGATATTTCCCCACATTCTTTGTACAGTTGGCAGGTCCTTCCCACACAGCCTGACTGCAAAAATGCTGTTGGTTTCGCCGCAGTTGAGAGCTGTTTTCAAAGTGCACTCCAAAGATAGCGCCCATGGAGTTTCCCTAGGCACCGACATAAGAAATGTCAGCTTGAGTCTCTCCCCAGTCATCTGGCAGTAAATCAGTTCCAGTTATGGACACAGCCATCCTCTGACAGTGAGTCTAATATCATAGGATCAGGAAGATGTTCCCAGCCTTTTGGGATATCTATGCTGCTTTTCAGTCCTTCCCAGTGTTAGAAAGGTCCCCTGCAAGATACAGAGCTTCTCCCGTAATCCAAATCCAAAACAGTGGATCAGAATCCAAACCCGGACCCCAACGCGAAGAATGGCTACGTGAATCTAGAGAGAGGAACCAAAATCCCAGATGAAATCCTGAGCGATTAGAAATCTGGAGCCAAGTTCTGTGACTTGAGAGCACCTCTAATGATCCGACTGAAGTGACGCTGCAAGGGTTTCATAACCCAAAAAGAGCTTAAAACCACCAAAGAAGAGGGCTAGACAGCAAACACAAGCAGTTCTTTTACCTTCACTAATATCTTTCCTTTAAGACTTTCTGGGGAAGGGAGTTTGGTGGAATCCTCATTGCGCACTGAAGACAGGTCCAACTTGTCCCCTAGGATTTCGATAAGATACTGAGCCATCTTCTTCTGCTGGAGAACACTGCAGTGGTTCTCAATGGATAAAACAACAGGATACCTGGAAAAGAAACAACCAGGAAAGATCATCTGCACAGCCAGCTTTTTACAGAGCAGATGGAGAAAGAACCATTTGAATCCAACCAATTCAGTAGCTCAGTCTGACTAGGGACAGTTACTGATACTCTCATGGGATTGACTCAGCCAGTCAAGGTACAGGGTACTGTCCTGTTACAGACCCAAAACTAATTGCAACCTCTCAGCATATCCTGGTTTTCATGTCTGGGGATAACGTTTGCCTACGTGCTCCTCACAAAGCGGTTCAGTGGAGCTTGTTCCTGGATTTGAGAGAATAAAAGCACTATATAAAGTGTTATGTTTGTAGTCAATCATCTAGAGATTTTCATCCATAAATCTACAGGTAGTTTTACAGAGGAAAGTCAGCATCATTATCCTGTATTGGGAAACTGAGATGGCGAATGGGCAAGTCACTTGCCCAGCTGGCATCCTGTTCACTTGACCAAGCTGCTAGTCATCACACACACTGATACCAAGTTGTTTTTACTTGGTCATTTCATTTCATTTAAAAAAAAAACAAAATGATTTTCACTCAGTATTTTACACAAAGCAAATCAAACAAAGTGGGCAGAGCCTCTCATTCCTGCCCCCATAGGATTTTCTATTAAAATAGTTACCGTTCCTCTGGTCTCTACCAGCCTCACTTTTCTCATAGCATCCTCCAGTGTCTAACAATTGTGTAACAGCTCCAGGAGTCAGAAGGAGTATTTGTTGACAAATACACAGACAAATCCTAATGGTGCCTCATTCTATTCGTGATCACGGCAGGGCTTCAGTCCCATTAAAAAAAATAGATATGAATCGCTCTTCCGAAGACAAGCCATTCCGGGGTGATAAACACTGAGATGGAAAGTCCCATAAAAATGATGGCAGCTCGATAAATGCAGTATGAAATACCACCCCATTTATCCAGCACAGACCTCCACAGGTCTTATAATCAGCCACCTCACAATATAAAGGAACATTCGGCAAACCAGAGCCAGCAGACACTATTTATATGACACCATTCATTTGGGTCTCGTTGGAAATGCATGCTTCTGCTAACCGATCAGTGATCTTTGGATCAATTTAAGTCAGTGAGAGAGTTTCTATGGACTTCAGTGGGCTTTGGACCAGGTCTAGAGTTCTCCTATTTTTTTCCATGCTGGAGAATATAGCCAGAAGGTTTAGGATTTGGAAAGATTCATTCCAGACTGCTTGCAAAAGGGAACAGCATCAAAGCTATGTGGACCACCTACAACAGCATATTGTTATTCGGAGAGCGGTCTCAGTTTGAAGCTTAGCACTAGATTATTGGTAAGTAAAGACCCCCCAAAAGAAAGTTAATTATCAAGGTCTACCAACCCAGACAGCATCCCACAAAGGGCCCACCTTGGAAGCCCCACATGGTCTAGTTAAATTTTGTCCCCCCCACGTAAGAGAGACCACACTGGGTCAGACCAATGGTCCATCTAGCCCAGTGTCCTGTCTTCTGACAGTGGCCAATGCCAGATGCTTCAGAGGGAATGGATAGAAGAGGGCAACTTATCAAGCCAACAAGCAACTCTGCCTTAATACTCCTCCCGTACAGGAGTTATTCACTGCAGGAAGAAGCAAGCACACATGCAGGCTTGTCTGGCTCATGCAGTACCAAGTCAGCTTTGCATATTGCCCTTGCTTGAAGCAAGGCTGCCTAAACAGGGATCTACGCCCACGCAGCCAGGAGATCCCAAGGGAGCTAGCAGCAGGCAGGGTACGTACTCATTCTTGATGAAGGCATATTTGTTGATGGTTTCAATCACATCTTTGAAGAGTATTTTGGAGGTGAGGGTGTATCCGTGGTGGACAATTGGCTCGCCTTCTGGCCCGTCCCAGCAGTCAACTGCAGCAGGGAAACAAAGGTCCCATTTATCTTTAGATTTTAGGCTCTTAGATTATAACTCAGGGGTGGCCAAACCATGGCTCACAAGCTGCATGTGTCTCTTTTACAGTTACAGTGCGGCTCACGGAATCCCCCCACGCTCTCCCTGTTCTCCCCTTACCAGATGGGGGAGGAGGGGAGGTCTGGGACCTCTGCCTTGCAGCAGGGGGGTGGGATAGGGCCTTTTGCCCATCGAGGAGGGAGAGTCTCAGGGCTTCAGCGGGAGCGGGGCTGAATCCCCGGACCCCGGCAAGCGCACCCCAGCTCTTGAACGTCTGAAGATTGTTGTATGCGACTCAGCGGGTCAGTCAGATAATTCAGACAGACTCAAGCCCATTAAAAAGAGAGCCAGAGATTTTCCTGGTGCCGAACAGTAGAACCACCCACGGCAGTGGTGTCATCCTGCCAGGAGTGACCTGGGGCCATGCCTCTGCAAAAGGTGCTGAGAACCTGCCACTTCCATTGGGACCCAGCCGCAGCACCTGCCCCCCCCCCCCCCCCCCACTGTCTTGCAGCTAAGGGCAGGCTGGCCTCCCGCCCCCACCTATCTGTGTCTCTCCCTATAGGTCGCCGAGTGGTTTCTTCTGCAGGCACTTGCTTGCCATGAAATTCTGTTGTGAACAGACAGCCCAGATCCCTTCGGCTGAGAAAGCCCCAAGGAGAAAAGATGTTTTTCTGTGAGGGCAGAGGAATCTCGGTGAGGGCAGAGGAATCTCGGTGAGTGCAGAGGAATCTCGGTGAGGGCAGAGGAATCTCGGTGAGGGCAGAGGAATCTCTACCAGGGGAAAGATATTCAAGTGTAAAAATCCCATTCAGATTCAGCACTAGACTAGAGAGCAGATTCACAGTAAAGCCCTCAGGGTAGCAGCAAGGCCAAGATCTAAGCACCTTTGTCCCTCCTGGACTTCTCCCTAGCCTTACACTCACCTGTAGACACGGAAGATTTCATTCCTCTGAGAATGCGTTACCACATCCTGAGCAGGCTGCCATATTTACCTCCTGGAGACTGTGACCCTCTATAAAGTGGTCAAGACCTTGGAGACATGGACAACAAGGGTTCTGCTACCCGGGGGATACTTTACGCTAACAGACTCCATGACGGATTCCCCAGTGACAAATAGACCCACTGCGGAGTGCAAGATTATCACAACATTGTCATAGTCACCCTTTTCCATACCAGGGACGTCCTCCCACTTAGCCACATGGCTGCAAATCCCTGGCTAGTGTGTATATGTACCAATGCCCTGTACTAGATGGAATTAGCATGGCTCAACCATACATCACAAGCCTTATGCGGTTAACGGAGAACTAGCACAGAATAGCTTTGTGAAAAGAGCCTTCTCCCTTAAAAGACGGACTCATCATTTTTTTATGAGTATAAGCAATAACACTGGCCTCAAGCCCTTTCCTATTGCATTGTTATCGAAAGTGTCCCAGCGAGGAGGCCAAAAATATTGCTGTCATAGAAGCCCTGTTTTGCCATTGATTATATAGGAAACGCACAGTGTGCTAAACCTTTCCCCCAACCCACCCACTTTGCTCTCATGATTCTTATCCTAAAAGACGAGACACACAAACTACGGAGCCTCCTGATTACCTCACAGTTTTTCCCTTCTGTCTTTACCTTCCACACAGCGGCAGCCAGACTGCAGCACCCAGGCATACATGTCCACCCTAGACTGAGACATCAGCTGATCCCCCATGAGGTAGGTGTTATGGGAAGAGGTGATGAAGTACTGGCTCAAAGGCTGGGTCATGTCCTGGTTCACCTGGTAGTGCTCTGGGTTGAAGATGTCCCCCGATGGGCTCCGTGTGTAATTGGTGAAGCCTGTAGGAAAAAATGATAGGCCAGCATCAGCGTCTGTTGTTCCGTTTGAGAGCAGAATGTGAATCAGAGATTGCTCAGTGTAAACTCTCCCTTATCGACATTCTTCCCCTTTCCCAACACGCCCCAGTCTGACACAAATGCCGCCGCATCCCATCTGTCACGAAACAGTCTGAACATCAAATTCTCAGGAGAGCAGTGGTGAGTTTTCCTTTTACAGGATGGAGGGTTTGGACTCTTTCCATGTTTAACGGACTCACTGAGATTCAACAGAGATACTGGGAAGCCAAGAGCACCTAATTTCATGGTTTAAAATCAGCAATCAGAGAGGAGCCACTGTCATACAGCTGTCAACGTCCTTTCAAATTATGCAGTCTAAACCTTGGCCACTGACCATTTTGGCAGCCTATCAGCTGCAACTCCACACAGACCACATTTCTATATCCATCAGGCCCATGACCCCCAAATGGCAAAGACAAGTAGTTCCAATCCCCTGACCTGGGGACAAAGAACTCCTTGTTATGTTGGTAACTGAGATGATGGGAACTATAGAAGCAAAACCCAGATGCTCGGGTTCTTTTCCTACATGATGCCTTTCAGAAACCCTTAATTTCCTTTGCAAAGCAACAGCTCTCTGATGGGAATTACTGAGCATATGGGTCTGTGAAAACAACGAGACAAATGCACCCACTTGGAGAGCAATCATGTTGGCATTTATAATGTGTAAATGAAAAGGTTATTCATGCTTTTCTGCTCCCTCTGCATTTATTCCCAATGTCCATTGTTATTCCCGGAGGTCACCAGAGATGCTGCTGCGAAGCTGCTAACCCCAGAGAAAAAGGTACTACGCTGCAGACAGATTGTTAGGCAGAGTTTCTAGGCCTTCCCTCTCCTATAACCTTACAGAACAGGCTTTTTAAATGCTCCATTTTGAGGCCAAGAACATAGGAGGATGCAATAAAGGAATGAACATTTATACTGGTAAGAACAGCATTCAGAATTTCAAGAGCAATTATTTTAAGATCCATTTTGGAAGAAATATAGAATTCTCTACTTCAGGGCATGAATCCTATTTGGGTGAATGGAAAACCTTCTTCAAGGGCATGTGATCCCATAAGTACAAACTCAAGGTTTCTTGCACCTCCTTCGGAGCATGTGGTGTGGGTCACAATTGAAGCTAGGATACTACATGAGATAGACCATTTGATCCAGCCTGGCCATCCCTACGAATGTTGTTTTACTCCCCTCAGTGGGATTCGAACAGTTCAGAATTGTCTTGCTCACATATCCTTATGCTCTCCCAGAAAGGTAACACTTTGTTGCTCTTGCCATCTTTCACATACCTAGAAATTGCCGAATTAGACCAGACCCAAGGTCCCTCTAATCCAATATCCTGCTCCAGGTGTGGCCAGTACCAGATGTTTCAGAAGAAGGTGCAAAGAACCCCTGCAGTACCATATGTGGGGTAAGCTGCTTCCTACATTAGGTCTCATCCTGGTCTCTAATAATTAGAGACTGGCTTAAATCCTGAAGCAGGCAATTAAATATCCCTTCCGGACTTTGTTATGAATTAACGGGGATAACTCTGGCCAAAGGGATTAGGATCAGGATGGAGATCTTTTCTCCAAAAGAAAGCCAGTCCAGGTTAGGTGTTGCTAACCGGATTCAGCTCAGGGGAGGTGTTACTAGTCTTAGAATGTAAATTCTTCTGGGCAAATACAGTCTTTTTGTTACATGTTTGAACAACACCTAGCACCATAGGGCCCTAGTATCTCGGTGCTGGAAAAATATAAGCAATAAATCATAACAGCAGCAACAGGATAGGTGGCCTATGTGACACAAAGTTAGCTGGGCAATAGAACTGGAAACCATGTGAAATTAATACTTTAAGTCACAGTATTAATCCAGACCAGGTTCATTAAGGCTTGTGTACTTTGGCCCACAGTTTCTGCTCATCATTCATGACAGAGTGTGTCCAGGTTCCATTTGTGAGATTAATCCTAATTCCTACTGAACTACTGGGTTATCTCCACAACTGACTTCCAACAATTAATGTCTCCTATGGACAGTATATGCCACAACTGACTCATGATCTCCAGTACAGTAGCAAGCCAGCTCTATGGAGATTTAATTAGACTAGAAAAGCTGACCCAAATGTCAGAGTTGGAAGTGAAAGGCAGCAAGACAAGTCAGCATTACAGAACTCTTAAGTATATTCCTATATTAAGAATCTGAAACTTATTTGGCATAGTCACAAATTGTAGCATTCCATCCAGGGCAGCAGATGCTTTCTCTCTGGCAAACTATAAAGCTACAAACAGTTGATAATTGGTCTTAAACACAGGTCCAGACAGAAGATAAAAGTCCTTAAGCCTTCCATCAGCCTGTCCTAATATTAATTTTACTTTTCGGTTGCAACTTCTGTATCTTTTCACGTCTCTGACACTGCTTGGTCTAGCGACATCCTAATCTTCCCAACACTGCTTCTGTTTGACTTTGTGTCTATACTTGGGCTGTGACAGATTTGTCAATTTTGTTGCTGTAACCTGCAGCGCAACTAGCCCCTAAATGCATCTTTACATTCACCTCAAAGGTCTGCAGTTAAAAAAAGAACAAAAAAACCCAGACCACAGCATAGACAGAACTCAAAACTGAGTCTGATAATTAATTAGTTTTCAGGATGTATTGTTAAAGGGAAAAGGTGTCTGGAATCTCTCCTGGTTGCCTTCTATGCTCCCCTGCACTGCCCTCTTCAGAACAGAGGGCTGCAGGGTTTGCTTACTGCCTAGGTCTGATGATTCAGGTTCATTTAATTAAACAGATGCAAAGCCTCTAGAGACACCTTTGCGCATCAGTGAGTTGAGTTTGGGGGACAGTAGTCTCGTCCCAGTCCCTTGGGGACACGACAAAGCCACACTACTACTTGGCACATTCAGAGCCCCCACCCACCCCATCAGGAATTGGATATTGAGAGAGCAGTGTTGCATGTCAGGAGTAAAAGTCATAAGAGATTGTCTGGACCAAACCTTGCTCCCCTAACTTAGCAAATCCAGTGTGAGTTTACTCCACAAAGAGAGGCAGGATTTGAGGACCTGTCTCTCAGGGGCTGCCAGCATCCTGCATGCTACAGAGTGTTGTTCCACAGCTGCCCTCTGCACCACAGTGTCTGGAATCTGAAGGTTTCTGGCTGGTGGAGCCATGATTACACAGATGCACCGGCCATTCTCCTACATGCAGAGGGAGAGTAACAGCTGCAGGGGTTACTGTCATCCACGCAGACAGGCTCCGAAGCCCTGACACAGCCAGGGACAATGTGAAAGGATTCCTCCCTTCCCTCCAACTCCCAGGACAGCCTTCCCGAGAAAGCCTCAGCCCCCAACCCATCTGGCAGAGCGGTGCATTGGTTCTTGGCAGACACTTTAATCCCTAACTTTAACGGGCCACCACGTTTCCACAGGTGCATGCTGACAAGACAGAGACCAGTGTCACATTACTGTCTGTATCTTTATCAAGCCTGTAGGTCGCCGAAATACCACGGATTCAGCACCATGCCGCTCGTTAGCAGGACTAGGCACAGAGATGCTACCTGAAGAGCTAGCGTCCCAAAGTGATGGAATCTTTGTTGATCATGCAGATTTTTTGCTTTGAAGGACACTGCACAATCTTTTAGTGCGTCCCTTTTCAGACCTGGGGAAAAGCGGGGGCGGAAGAAGGGACTGGAGAAGTAGCTTTGGGACACTGATTTTCTCCCACATTTGGGGACTGTTGCCTCACATCCCAGTGCGTACAGGACAGATGATTATTAAAAACTTCCATCCCAAGTGTTCCACAAATCCCTTTCGTTCACCTCCACTGAAACATTGCATGGTCCCCATTGGCAACACAGTCTTAACAGCTCTCCACAACAATGACAACTTTATTCCTGCTTTGTCATGAATCATTGCCCTGACATCTCTCTCACTAGACCATAAGCAAAGTGAGGACTATATAAAGATGCTGCTACCTCCTAAATGAATTAACACGCTCACTTGTTGGGGCTGGTACTGCATCGAGCAGGGGGTTGGACTAGATGACCTCCTGAGATCTCTTCCAACCCTAATCTTCTACAATTGTAGTGAAACAATATATCAATCTGGCACAGCGTTAGAGGACTATCCAGGAAATGGAAACACAAAGAAACAATCATCTGAATCAGCCTCCCAATACTGGCCTTCAAGCTGCAAGGAAAATTAACTTGGGGATAAATTGCTGCAAAAACATTTCCTTTATGATGGTTCCTGCTGGCTTCAAATTCTGACTTTGAGTATTAATTAAACATGCTTATTAAACGGAGCTGTTAAACACAGGCTACAGCCACAGCTTTGGTAGTTACGTGCTGAATAATCCATCCTGAGACACTCTGGAAAGAATCAACCTAGCCCTAGTGCACTCCCTGCTAGGGGAGGTCTGAGCCAAAGCACAACTCTTCCACACAGGCAGGTCACCTGTGCTGTGCTGAATCACAGGTTCCTACACAAGGTGGCAAATGGACCTCAACCCCAACAGGGCACCTCCGGTTTCTCCCTTTCACATGGCGTGTGAAGCCAGCCAACCCTGCCTGCCTAGAAACCAGCCAGACCAGAAGCAAACACTTGTGTAAAAAAAAAAATTAAAAAAATTAAGAGTCAATACAGTCTAACTCAAACACCTCCTTGCTGGTAAAAACACATGACACAAATGGGGGGAAAAATGAATTTCCACTAAGGACAAAGCTCAATTTTTCAGATGTTTGTCTCCATGGGGATTTTATTTTTTCCTGCAAGGGAAATCCCTCCATGCGCCATCTTAGATACCAGAAGTTTCACCTTCAAAACAAAGTCTGCAAGTTCTTACAAAGACTTGCAACAATTGAACAACACTCCTAGTACAGACTGGCAGTTGCATACAGCTGTGTTCTCCCTTTCCATACATTTCTATAGGACATACCATGAAGGTTCAAAAATAAGCTAGGTCACACTACTCTTATGGAGAAGTTCTATAGGATCTAATGGAAAAGAGTAACCATTTTATAGACCACTGATACCCAAACCTTTCCTGTCATGCCCCTCCCTTACCAGCAATGGAAACCAGACCCCTACTGTTACTCCACAGTTTTGCTCAGAGGAGTTTGAGCTGAAGGCGGGGGGGGGGGGAGAACTGGGGATGGGGGAGGAACTGGGGCTAGAGGTGGAACTGGACTGGGGGCAGAGAGGAGCTGCGGTTGAGGGCAGAGCTGGGCGGTGCTTCCTCCCCACCCCTCTCCGCCATGGGGCCTGATGCACCCCCCCCGAACAGTCGTCATTGCCCCCCCCCCGGGGTGCATGTCGCAGTTTGGGAACCACTGCTATAGAAGAAACAGAGAATTCTGTTCCTGCAACAGAGAATTCAAATACCACCTACAGAAAAGGTTCTCGTTATCTATTAACACGCTATATTTTAAAGTAATTTCTGTGGAACCCAATTCGTTTAATTCCTATTAAACACAACAGGGACTTTTCCATAAGAGTAACGGGTTAGTACATGTTGAAAGAAAAACAACTGTTCACTAATTATTATTATATAGTTTGATGGTAAGAAGGAAGAGAAATCATGTTAAAACATAACGAGAGTCAAGTCAGATGCTCTCCCTCACCCAGACAACCTGGGTTCAGTGCAGGAATTATTCTGTTAGATGATCACAAGGGTCCCTTCTTGTCTAAAGTCTCTCAGATGAAATCAGGCTAATGTCCAGTTACAAGGAAGCTAAGCAGTTGGATCTGATTCTCCATTCTCACACTCAGGTGAAGTGGGTGTGAAGCACAACACATCCCGAATGGAGTGTTTTACTTGCTGTGCTCACTTTGCTCTAGTGTAGAAGAGGACACAAGGGACAGGGCAACAGAGTTTCCAGTCCCTAGGGCAGGAGAGATGTGACTCCATTATACAGGGACCATCTTTCATTAAAGACAAAGAGGTAACTCCAGATATAGAAACTACCCCATTCATTTGGGCAGAACAGATTGTACCAATTTATACTTGGATGTTCTGGATTGGTTCATCGCAGCCAAAGATGTGCATACTATGACTTTTTTAAAAAAATTTAAAAGTAGCTCAAGACCGTTCCCATGCAATCTAGGACCAAACAACATTTCCAGTTATGGATCTGCTCAGTTATGGATCTGTGCAGATAAACTGACGCCCGATCTTCATTGATTAAATCATTAGATGCTTGGTTTACATTCACGCCACTTAGATTTTTCTTTAAAAACAACATTCTTTTGCTGGAACTGCAAAAATACCAACTAACTACATAGGCGAGTCACACTGCCACTGTATCTCAAGCTATCTTCAAACAGGTTCTCAGCCATCTCAGTAGAGGGGAAAATAATGTCTGTCCCGTAGCATTTTTTCTTTCCATGTCTCAAACAGAAATAAGCAATTGGGCCCAATCATGTCACGAGTCACCCCCACTTCCACCATGCATTGATAAGATTTCACCCGATATGATGGCCTGTATTGACTGCAGTCTAGCAGGGAGTCCCTTTCAAAACCAGCAGGCTCGCAACTCCTGTAACCAACACTAAGACACGGCAGCTTTAGGCCAGCTTGCAAAAGAATTGAATATATCATGATCAGAACACCTCCTCCAGCAACCCATTACCATAGCTTGAGTAAAAGCAGGAGGCTACCCAAATAAGATCAGCTAGTATGAAAAATCAATAGGATGTATTGCACACTAGCAAAAATAGTACCAGCGGCTCTCAGCAAATTAATCATTCCCTCATTCTGGAAGATAGATTTGACTGCCGAAGGAGCGGTTCTATGTAGCGCTAATTGGGCACCCTGTGAACTGGCCCTGTTGCTTATTTCATGCGCTTGCTGAAGTTTAATGCTGAAATTGCCATAATTAGCTAACACTAACGGTGTCCGTCAGCTCTAGAATGAAGAGAAATGAATACCTCGGGGTGCTGGCAGTGTAAAACAAAGACCTCCAGAGCTTGACTCCATTCTCAGGAAAGCCTCCTGTCACACAAGGTGCTTTATTTTGCTCAACAGCAAACAGTGATCCTATTAAAATGATCATCTCAGTCAAGTTCCTACCAGTCAGGTACCACATGACAAGAAGCCACCACTGCGAGGACATAAATTAGATCCCTGCTTGGCAGTCTCAGAGCGCCAGGAGTGAATGAGCCCTCCACGTTGCACCGCACTGTGTGTGGCCGTACTGGCTCTGGGAGCAAACAGAGGACTTCTGTCTTCAGCACTGTTACAATCCAGCCTCGCTAGCTAGTCCTTCTCCAGCTAGTCCTTCTAGTCCTCCTAGTCCTTCTAGTCCTCCAGCTAGTCCTTCTCCAGCTAGCCTTTATAGAGGGCAAGAGAGACCTAATGTCTAGAGAACACAAAGCCATGATAAAAACAACTCTACTAGATTACGTAAATGAAGCAGCATTCTGAAGTCTAAGGAGGTCATAAGATTATGCAACCCTCTATGGGGGAAAAAAACATTTAGAGGACACAGGGCTGGCTAGGCATGCCAGAGTGGACAGCCCCGAAGAATGAGCTTTCCCTGAGGAAGTTGCCAGTTTTTAAAAGGTAGTGGAGTAGGAGGGAGAATGCTTGGGAAACAACAGCCCTACACAGCCCCCCCCCCCCCGACACTATCTGGGCAAAAGAGAGGGGCTTTGCCCCCCTCTCTCCTTTCTTCATCCTAATGAAAAATAACTCCAGGAGCTCACACATTAGTCTCAGGCCTGGCTATTGCAAAATCTAGTAATCTGTAAGGGGTGTGCTCAATCCCTTCTCCCCAATATATTAACTATTTGATTAGGCATGCAGAATCCTACAATCAGGTCAAGGGGTAAGATATGGGTAAATGAGATGTGTAGACCTGCAGAAAGAATTGCAATAATTGCTATGTCTGCAAACAAGAGTCCTGGATACACACCACTTGTCAGTCTTCTACACATTTCAAAACAGGGACAAGTGTGTTTCCTAGACATGCAGCCCAGACAAGATATTTACCAGACTTACTCACTCTCTCAACAGTTTTTGGCAGACCAAAAGCTCGATCCATACCAGGTAGGATCTTAGAACTGCAACCAATCACAAATAAAAAGTTGTGGAGAAATAGAGCATGTTTCATCAAATTCCTTCAACTGCCCAAAGCACTTATTTTATATTTTCAAATCACAATAATAAAGGACAATTCTCTGAGATCCTGGTGCCACAGCAGCACAAAGTGCTTTGTAGAAGATTAGCGAAGTGAAGCTTTACAGCCTCCTGGGAAGAATAGAGGTCAGAGTTATTATTACTCCCATTTGCAGGTGGGAAAACGAACACAGACGGATCTAAACCCAAGGTTACACAGGGCGTCTGGCAGAGCTAAGAGCAGACCCCCGAGTCTGACTCCCTGTTTTGTGCCTTAAGCACAAGAGCATCTTTTCTGCCCATAAGAAACTGTATATATAAAAAGATAAAGAAATCATGAGGAGTCCCTCTGCAATAACTTCTCAAATGGGACCAAGCTACTGGCTCCGGTGTTAGACTTCAATTTCATGGTAGAGTAACAACTGTGCTCCGAAATCTCTTACAGTTGCACAACCAGCCGTGAGTAATGTAGTTGTGTGCCTCTTGTCAAGGTGACCCCACAGTCTATGGTTTGCCTGCTATATGTACTGTTGCTCATAGGCTTGACTTCTTCATAAGCAACGCTTATAGAACCTAATCGGCAATACAACGTAGCCAATATCCGTGTAATCTGTTTTTTGAGCACAGCAAGAGATTGCAGGGGAGTTACTGCTCACACCACGTCGAGTTTGATGGTAAGAAGGAAGAGAAATCATGTTAAAACATAACGAGAGTCAAGTCAGATGCTCTCCCTCACCCAGACAACCTGGGTTCAGTGCAGGAATTATTCTGTTAGATGATCACAAGGGTCCCTTCTTGTCTAAAGTCTCTCAGATGAAATCAGGCTAATGTCCAGTTACAAGGAAGCTAAGCAGTTGGATCTGATTCTCCATTCTCACACTCAGGTGAAGTGGGTGTGAAGCACAACACATCCCGAATGGAGTGTTTTACTTGCTGTGCTCACTTTGCTCTAGTGTAGAAGAGGACACAAGGGACAGGGCAACAGAGTTTCCAGTCCCTAGGGCAGGAGAGATGTGACTCCATTATACAGGGACCATCTTTCATTAAAGACAAAGAGGTAACTCCAGATATAGAAACTACCCCATTCATTTGGGCAGAACAGATTGTACCAATTTATACTTGGATGTTCTGGATTGGTTCATCGCAGCCAAAGATGTGCATACTATGACTTTTTAAAAAATTTTTAAAAGTAGCTCAAGACCGTTCCCATGCAATCTAGGACCAAACAACATTTCCAGGGCCTGACTAGCACTCCTTGTTTGCTTTTGGAGTTGATGGGACCACCGTAGATCTTGCGGGAACAATATTTACCACCCCCATTGTACATTTCTACACAGGCTCAGAACATTGGTTTTATTAACCAACTCTAACATTTGTTGTTTGTCCGGGGGGAGGTGAGTGAGGGGGATTCACACTTTGTCTGGGATTGTCACAGATGCCTAGGGGAGTTAAGTACCAAATCCCATTGCATTTCAATGGGATCCAGGGAGAGATTTTCAAAGGCATAAATGACAGGCAGGCATCTAACTTCCATTGACTTGCAATGACAGGAGCCTCATCCCTCCAGGTGTCTAACTCCCTTAGTCTTCTTTGAAAATCCCAGCCCACGTCAATAACACTAAGAGAAAAGCACAGACAAAGCATCCCCTATGGAAGGTGACACCGTACGGTACTCAAACAAGTGTCAAATTCGAACTAGCATTTAGCCTCCATTGGGCATTTTCCAGAACAGCAGCAAAAACCAACTTACCGTCTATTCCCAGAGCCCTCTGCTTCTTGTTCTCCAGACACGGTTCAAACTGACTGATAATTTCCAGGCAGTACTCCTTGGTCACATTAGTCATCTAGAAAGGAAACAAAACATGAAGTGGAGAACATCTCTTTAACTAAATAATCATCCACTGCTCCCCTAGTTCTCTTCTCTCTGTATAGTTTGAGAGCTGGCTGTATTTTCCACACTAGCACTAGAATTTTTACATGGTTCACTAAAATTCCCACTCCTGCCACTCAGTGTCAGGTCAGATAAGAATCAGGCTACTAAGTGAAAAGTTAGTCCCATTGGCAGCTGCCTGATCGCACACAATAAAACACAGAGCCCGATTTCTGCTTTGCATGTCAATTTTGTTTAGTGGTTTTAAAGCCCACAGGGCAACCAAACAGCACATGTTCTGCTATGGCCCAATAGGGTCTTTCGGCTGCAGGATTAATTTGTGTTGTCAAAAGGTTTTCACTTTAGAGGTATGCAACAAAACAGAACTCCGGGAACCAGTGAAGGGAAGAACGAATTATAATAATTGGCCAGGTATCCGAAGCATGGGAAGTGTTTCTAGGGCTTCTGTTACTTTGATCAATGGCAGGATTACATTCTGGTCCTCAAGATGTGTGCACAGAGAAAATTCTGCATGTTCTGAGACACTGGCAACTGAAAGTTAGGCCACTTAGAGTTAGTTAAAAAAGGAATTATACAGCCCTGCATTATGTAGACAGAGCTGGGTGACCAATTATTTACTACACCTGTCGTCAGTAGTGCTACGAATCAGGATCAAGGCTTCACTATGCGAGATGCTGCACGCACACACCACCATATGTTGCCTGTCCCAAAGAGCGGCTCAGATGAAAAAGCCAAGCAGAATAGGGTGACCAGACAGCAAATGTGAAAAATCAGGACTGTCCCTATAAAATCGGGACATCTGGTCACCCTAGCACAATCTTTCACCAATACACGCAAAACCAAAGTAAATCATAAACAACAGGGAGGAGGAGTCAACGTCTCATGAAAGATGCCTGGAGCAGGGCGCTCTCCATCTACCCATAGAAGAGCTACAGCATGGCAGTGGCAGTGCAAGGTTCTCTGGAAGTGCACAAACAGAACTGTATCCTGCCCAGGAGGGGACTTCAGAATGCATGGACCATTCCATCCCCGTCCTCTCTGCTGTGCCGACAAAGGGATGAATTATGGTGGCAGGCTGGGCAATGGGTGCCCATGCCCAAAGGGTCAGCACTTCTGACACTGGACTGGAGCTTTCTTGTGGGGAGGTTCAAAACACAATGCATGAAGGAGCCTGAAAAAAAGCACTCTCCTTCCACTCAATGTCCTGGCTTGGCTGGGTCAGGCTGAGAGACAAAAGCCCAGTCTCCTACCAAAACACCGTTCATGCAGCATTTGCATTTTGGCCATGACCAGCAAAGGCAGGATCTCATAAGAAAGCTGGTTTTCAGGAGATTTCTAGTCCCACTCCCACCGCACGGCCTTTCCCTGCTCCGAGCTCAGCAGAGTCGCTGCATTCTTTTGTTCTGTTTCTCACAAGGCTCAAACCTACCCTCGCTCTATACATATTGCATTAAAGAGGGCAGCACCATGCGCGGGAGGAAAGCTGGAGAGCTTTTCGCTCTCGGTGCCAGTGATTAGCTGAACTGATTGAGTCCTGTGGCTGAAGTTAATTTTCTTCTCTCAGCATGAAGAGGATCAATAGGCCCCAGTGAAACAGAAACACAGCCTAACTCGTTTACAGAGACGGGCACAAAGGGATGGGTATTCAATTAGCAGGTGACTCATGAGACTCTATTAGAGTATGAAAAGCAGAAGCACATGGACAGAGATAGCCCAGCCTAGGAGTTTTCGTGCTGACTTCACTTCATGCTGTCCATCTTTTTTCTTTCCCACCCATCTACTTCTACAATTCTGGTGAGAAAAAAAAGTCCTGGCTGAGCTATTATTTTGCTGCCTCCCAAGACCAGAAATGCCCCAGTCTTGTCCTGACAGAGGAGCCTCTTGCGCAGGAGTAGAGGAGAGACGGGGTTTTACGTCTGGTTGGATGGGATGGGACTAATGGGCAGTTGAAATGCTCCCTTTCTACCGAAGATGTCAAAGCGGGGAAAGAGAAACAAAACAACATCACTAAATTCTCAATCTTAATGAAATCCTGAGAAGATTCCTCTGGAAGCCTCTCTCCTTTATGGAAAGAGATACTCTGAACTACAGGGCTCCCTGGTTTGATTTTACCTCAACTTCCTAGCTCTTGTCTTCCTTTGGGGCCGTATTGACCCAAGAGCACGTTTCCTTCAGCTTCTGGCATCCGCCTTCTCTCTCCCCTTTCATTTAAGCATTGCAAGATGGTCTTTTATTACATGTTTCTTCAGTCACATTTGTAATGGGCTGGTTTCTCTGTCCAAACTGCTGGTGGCATTCTAGTTGACTAAATCTCTCCTCCATTAATAGTCGGCTTAAAATAACCACCAGCCTCTTTATTGCAATAGGCTTTAGCTTTCCCAGAACAGACCAGCCAACAACCTGGCAGTCCGAAGGTTTTAGACAGCTATGCATTAGAGATATGTGGCACCCTTTGTTCAGTCCCTATGGCTGCTGAGAGAGAGAGGTGATATTCACATTTGTATTTTTCACCATTCAGGGCTTATCTTAAAATGATCAACCCACTGAAGCCACCAATAACCAAGATGATCACTTAGCTGCCAGTTGGCTGTTCCCACCCAGGTGAGTATAGTTGAGATTTGATGCAGAAAAAGAACAGATCAGTGCATTTGTATACACATATGTACATACGTGTGCAGAGAGGAAGCTTCTTAAGCTTTAATCATGAGAAAATAACAGCACGGTACACCTCTATTTGTTTCCTTTTCACAAAAACCTACAGGAGCGGTCAGAAAAGGGAGCCAGCATCTTTAATCTGCAGCAGTGGTTGGTGGATATAAGTGACTAATATGCATGAAGAATGCAAACCTTCCTGTTTAGCCCTTGCCTGCAAGGAGCAAATCATTAATTCCAGTCTACGTAGCAGCTACTGCAACAGGGTGCATGGGTTTTTTTTTTTTTTTGCTGCTATTTAACTGACAGCCCATTGATAACTATGGCAAGGGCATCTAGGTAAAATTCAATATTTGATTAGTAAAGCTTGTAAACCCAGGAGTTAAAGTCTCTGAAGACCTACGAAACATCTGATTTTATGAACAGCATTAGGTGTAATGCTTGCCAAGAATAAAACTATTCTAATAGAGGACCACCTGTTCTGCTGGACCATAAATTCTTTGTCTCTTTCAAATCAGATGAACGGACCAAACGGTGTGTGACTTGTAATACCCACTAGAGTGGCAAGAGAAGGACCAAATCGTTAATCCTTTCCATCTCCAAAGCGCTGTCCAAGCCAGCAGTGAATCCTCTTAATAGCCCTGGGAAACATGGCCACCCTCCAGTGGGCAAATCGCTTCATTACTCTACCTCCAAGGCCATGCAGGAAGACAGAGAGAGAGGTAAAAACATCACCACTGGTTCAGGTTGCCTCACACTGGGAAGGTGGTAACTGGAGAGGTGTTAACAGCTGAATGGTCTCTTGAAACATGCATTATCTACATGCTAAACAATCTGTTCCATCTTGTATTTAGCTATGAGACTCAGGGTATCTTCCCCAGACCTGAAGAAGAGCTCTATGGAGCTTGAAAGTTTGTTTTTCTCACCAACAGATGTTGGTCCAATAAAAGATAGTTCCTGGAATAAGGAGATTCCAGGAAATTTCCACACCAGGCCTGAAGTGGTATCAGCAATCATATTAAAAATTCAGTGGCTTTTGTCTAAGTCATCCAATTGCAATTGTCGGAGTGCCTCACATGCCTCCGATTGCCATTTTTTAATTCTGAGATTTAGAACCTAGGGATCCGGTCAGAAACCTTGCAGTAATACCTAGTTAGAAAGATAGCCATTTATTTTTTCAGTAATAAGTGAAGGAGAGTTGGCAGGTGAACCAAGCTCGTGAGGGAGTGCCCATCAAAACAGCTAGTAGGTGTGCTACTTCAAAACATGTTCCTATGGTGACAACTGCTCATTCAACAATATTACAGTCTTCAGCGTGAAACTAAATCTTTATTCAAAAAGTCACTGAAAATGGGAAAGGTGACTTCTGTGGTCTGAGGTGGACAGGGATGCATTTCTCTAGGCCATATGGAGTTTGGCCTCATTGGAAGGCTTTGGCTTTGGGAGACTAATAACTGCAACAGAAGAGGTACCTGCCCATCTCCTGCCTGCTTCCACCCAGCTCTATTTGTCCTTCTCTTTTACAAGCATGGTATTAACATAAAACAGTATTAGGAAGAGGCCTTGAAACAAACATATGGCAAGCATTAAATCTTGCTTGGATTATTCCCTCTGCCACCAAGAGTCATGCCCACGCTCTGCTGTGCGCAATGAAAGCACTCTGTTATTACTGCTTTACAAAAATTAACTTAAAAAATAGGAAGCGCCACTTAGCACTCAACCCACAAGCAGTCCAGTGCATACAGAGTATGCTATGTACAATGACATCCAATTTTGAGATTAGGTGGGGCGTGCAAATCATGATCATTAAGAAATCAACATACCAGGTGAGATCCACAGGAGTAAAACACAATCCATCTTCCATGCTAAATTAGATGGTTAGCCCATCTTTGCTCTCCCAGTTTAGGGAGAGTATTAATTTCTCCAACGTTCCCTAAATGAGAAGGCTGATTATTCAAACCTGTCAAGGGTGCTGCATGTAAAGAGAAAAGAGGCAGCACTAGCTTATCAGCGATCTCTTTCCAATTTAAAACATCAAAACCCAGAACTCAGCTGGGATAAATAATATTGAGTGGCAATAGGCTTTAAGTTTCTGTGCACAGGTTTGGACATGCTTTGCAGGTGACCTTGTTATCACATAAAATGTCAAGGTTTGATAGGATTTCAATCCACCCTGGGAAGAGCGAAACATTAAAAGGTCACCTTTAAATGGAAGGTTGGAACGTTGTAGCTTTCTATGGGAGAGAAAGCAGAGTTCTGCAAGCAAGCTGCATTTCTCTCTCCAGTGCCCACCTACCTTTTGCTCAATCTCAAGGAAGCGCTTCAGGTCATCTGCATCTAGGTAGTCCTTGTGGTTGCTGTAGGTGAGCATGAGCAGATACAGGTCGCGCCGCGTCGACATCATCTTGTAGAAGGCGCAGAACTCGTCGAAGTCCAGTGTGCCCTGGTTATCGTCCGTATCAGCCTCCTGCAACACGCAACAGCAAAGTGCCGCTAAAGTGCCCTGATTCCCAGCAAGACCATGACAATGGCGGGTAATGAAAAAAGAAGCCAAACCCAAAACACACAACCCCTTGTGTTTTACAAAAAAGTCATTTTCCACCTGAATGCCGTCTCGCCCAGCAACGCAGGGCTCGGGAAGATTTGGTTCCCCAGGCTGAATGCCTTGCAACCCCCCTACCCACGCCCCTTTTAACCTTCCCAAACAGCTTCATTTTAATGCGGGCTTCCAGAAATAAAGCAGCAGCATCTCAGCGGCTCTCCACTCTTTGACCAATTGCACCAGCCTACTAGGCACAAAAACCTTCCATTCGATCACCGCTGAATGGAGCTGCCCCGGACCAGTCTCGTGAGTGTCAGGGCAGCAGTGGGGCCCAGCACAAAAGCTTATTACTGATCCTTAGAGCACCACCAATTGTGTGCGTGTCTGGAGGCCACAGAGATACGTACCATATCACGGTAGTGCCGGCCTAAAGGTCGCAGCAGAGCTCACGCACCCACTGTGCTAGGTGCTGTACAAACACGAGACAAGAGACCATCCCCGCCCAGACAGCCTATAGTCTAAACAGGCCAGACCAAAGATGGAATAGCAAATATTCCCCCCATTTTACTGAAGGGAAATAAGACACACACAATATACCACAGAGCCAAGGATAGGCCCCACAAGACCCTGCTTTTTATGTGCAGCTATAGGATTTAGCCCAGTGAGCCACACACAGCACCTCCGGAGATGATGTGCATTCATTCGGCATGTTTCTCCCTGGGCACACTTTGTGAAAACACGAACTCAAAAGTACTTATTCGTCGATTCGACACACATGGAGATACAGGAGTGGGAAAGTATCCCTTGAAGCAAACTCTCCATTTCAAAAAAAAATCCAAACCAAACCACACCACAGAAGAGACCCAATTCTCCCCATTACATTGTCCCTAATTATCCTCTGATGCAGT
Source organism: Sternotherus odoratus (assembly GCA_032164245.1). Taxonomy (NCBI): domain Eukaryota; kingdom Metazoa; phylum Chordata; order Testudines; family Kinosternidae; genus Sternotherus; species Sternotherus odoratus. The sequence continues at coordinate 3,881,557 of JAVMKO010000018.1, forward strand.
GGTTCTCAACCTATTTTATGTGGGCTGCATCCAATACTACCTGTATAGCCCTGAGGATGTCACATGGGCAGCAGCTGTGTGCTGACTGGGCCGCGGGTTGAGAAGCACTGCTCTAATATTTCAAATGCAACAAGCACTTTTTGTCCTTTGCGACCCATCAACAGCAGGATTTTTCACAGAGTTTTTAAGCTGGATGAAGTGCAAATATAGTCCTATGTCAGCAAACGCCATTATATCAGAGCCTGTTGGAATTCAGTTTGGACAATACCAAAAACACCCCACATCAACTTGGATTAGCAATTTCACATTGTATTTTAGCTGCATCACCGGTTTCTTAAGAGTTGTTTTACACCTAAAACTGCTTTGAGTACAAAAGTCTGATTCCATTTTCACTCTGCCATCACGTAGGCCTCACACTCCATTAGCGTTCATTGGCGCTAATGACACAGCCCTCCTGGGTGATAATGCTTTCTGATGTCCTCTGGAATATAGATCAGCTCTCATTTCTGCTACCAGTAAATCTCAGGGAGCACTGCCACTCTTGGTCCTCTCCTTCACTTCAGTCCTCCTGCTCTCTAGTAAAAGGAGCCCCAGCGCTTTGGACTAATGGATCCTAAAACTAGAGGAGAGCATGACAGGAGAAGTGTAGAGAATTACAGACGGACTAGAGCTTTGGCATTTGGATTGCCCTTATCGATGCACCTCTAGCACACCTTTCATCCAGCTGTCTCAAAAGCCCTTTACAGGCACTAAGCCTCACAAGAGCATGTTAAGTAAATATATTACAGCCAGCGATTCTACAGACGGGTGAAGTGAGCCCCAGGGATGCCTATCAGAACAACCATGATCAGAACCAAACAAAACCCAGCTCCATGCCCTAGGCAATAGACTCAATGATTTTCCTATTGATTTTGGGGTGGGGGGTGGCGGGAGGGAGGGAGAAGGCATAGTAGGGGCAATTTGCATGAGGTCTGATTTTTAAAGGGTAACTTTTTTTTGGTAGACAAAACATGCAATGGCAAAAACTGCACCTGTATTTTTGAAATGCACAACATACAAAATCTAGCCAGGCAGGGGCTATGCCCTGATTTGTGCCTGCAGCTAGGTATCTGTCCATTAAAGTACTCAGATTTCTACCTGCAACAAGCCAGAAGCCTAAAAAAAAGCACAGGCAGAAATTCTGCAGATGTGTACTGTACCACTGTACCCCGTGGCCCCACCGACCCACTCACAAAAGTGGCCCGTGTAAATAGGGCTGTTAATTTGCATGTCAGCTTATGGGAGCTAGCTGTGGAAAGACCCTTCACATCCACAAACTGAATGGAGGGGAGCGCCACTGCCATACAGTGTCTCATAAAAAAAGAATATCTGTGGTGAGGCATAAGGTTTTGTGCCTAATGAAAAGGACCAATCAAATCTCCCAGAGCTGCTGGGCTGAGCAATACCAAGGGCAGAACTTTAAAAAGATTATTCAGAACAAATGGTCCACCTTCCCCCCGGGTAATCCCTGTCTAAAAATTAAATCTGAACAGTCTATGATGGGCAGATGGAGGGAAAATAGTCTGTACAATACAGGCATATGAAATACGTAGAATGAGCTCTTTTTAATGAGCAGGGCAGATAAGGCTGAGTAAAGTCAATACAATGGCATAAGATGACTCTGGGGTATAATGAAAAAAAACCATCCATCCAGAACAGACAGCAGGTCTCCTGAACAGCAAGAGCAAGCCGAATGCAGCTCAGTGCTCCAGTCCAGAATCTACCACATCAACACTGAAGTTTCAATTAAAGTTGAGAGGCCGTTAGGAAGAGGAGAGGAGGAAGAAAAAACAACAACCAGTAAATCTTAAGGATTAAAAAGATCCCCTTGAAGGCCTTAGGGCTCAGTCACTTTGTCTGAAGAGACATTATCTGATTGTATCTGGGTGACTCTCAGGAATGGGCTCTCAAGTCTCCAGTAAGGCATATGTACCGATGATGCCAGGGGAAAAGCTAAGACTGCTGCTGAATAGGTTTGTAGTACTTATGATCTGAGTCAGCTGGTGCACATTTCTGCTGCAGTTACTGTAAAAACCAGGACCATGATCAGCCATAAACGAACTCTGAGAAATGTAGGAAGGCAAAACACTCTAGACATCAGACTGAACCAAAACAGTCACAGACTAGAACCCATCAAAAGCTTAAGAATGTTCAAAATCCAAACTCAGATCTGAATTTTGTTTGTTGAGCATGCCCCCTCTCCCCCTGGAAAAACTCTTTTATGGAAAATCTCAATCCAAGGACCATCTCCCAAGGCGCGGTGGTCAGGTCAGACCTCACTAAGCATTTAAATGGAGAAGGGTTCTCATAGATGGTTTAGGAAACAGCTAATCCAACATGCTCAAACTCAGTCAGGCAGACAAGTCTAGTAAAGAAAACGAGGAATACTTGTAGCACCTTAGAGACTAACCAGTTTATTTCAGCATAAGCTTTCGTGGGCTATAGCCCACTTTATCGGATGCATAGAATGGAACAAACAGAAGCAAGATGCATTTATACTCACAGAAAGTGAGCTATAGCCCACAAAAGCTTATGCTGAAATAAACTGGTTAGTCTCTAAGGTGCTACAAGTATTCCTCATTTTCTTTACGGATACAGACTAACACGGCTGCTATTCTTAAGTCTAGGAATGTTGAGTTACTTAGGGTATGTCTACACTGCAATCAGGAGGCATGACTGCAGCAGGGGTAGATCAAAGCCACTTCAAGTAACAAAATATCTCCTCACTGTGGTGTGGTCATACCCTTAGGTTACAACAACTCCAGAAATCTCCATTTCAGACTATGAGAAAATGCAGTTTGGCAGATGGCAGGTAGAACAACGCACTTATCCAGCCAGATGCCACATGTGCTGATCTTTTAGGATAGCTCTGAATCAGCACTTCCCATCCTTACTCTCACTTGGACCCATTCTTATTAGAGTGCCTCTTAGTAAGGATGGAGAATCAACCCACTGGCTTGATAAAATGGGAAATGCATCTTGTTGCAGGGGCATGAAAGAGAGAGAAAGTTTGAAAAGAGAATCAAAAATTGCTCAGTAATTATCTTGCTAGGATGGTGCTACCCGACTCCTTTCATCAGAGAGAGTGAGCTCTGTGGAGCTGGGAAACTCATCTCTGTCACCAACAGAAGTTGGTCCAATAGAAAGATATTACCTCCCCCACCTTGTCTGTCTTGTATCTTGGGTCTGACACAGCTAGAGCAACATTGCATACATGCTATCCAAGCGTCAGACACTTGTGCTCATTTACCATACAGAACTGAACCATCCCTTTCAGATATTGTCCTTGGGAATTAAAGTGCTGCATTATCAAGCCAGGATGTGTGTCTCTCGCACAGTGTCAGGACTGAAGATCCCACAGACCTGTTTTAATCTCGAGCTCCTCTCACATCCCCCACTTTGTTTTCCAGCACTTGGGTTGTCAGCCGGTTGCTCTACACCTTTTTGCTGTGGACAATGCTAAGCACATTACAAATCAGAGACAGAAGTTTCAGGCTTCTTGTACAGTCCAGATAATACTTCTTCACTGTATTCCCTTGGGCTGGTACCATGAAGGCTGCAGTTTTATCAGTTAGTTGGGAAAAGTCTCAGGGAACACCAAGACCACGGACAACAGCACTGAACCAACAGCACAAATTCCATTTAGGAGTCCCAGGGTTAAGTACCCGTGCACAGCTAGTTCTCCAAGAACACAGCAAAACTGAAAATCCTTAATTTACCTAGACAGAAACTCTCAATATGTTATCAGTGATATATTATCAGCTTCCTCATGATCAGCTTGGATTCCTCAGCCCCCAAGGAATCCATACACTTTCTACCTCTGGCTTGCTCTGGATGTTAGATTTCTGTTTAGCAGTCTGAGACTTTACCAACCCTAGAACTGTAGCAACTACAACACTGAAGCCAAATTTTGTGCAGGCTCTGAAATGGTTAATAGAATTAGGCGCCAATCTAAAACAGGTCAATCAATGCAGAGACACTGAACTTATTAAAGGAGCCCAGTGAAACATATCTGAATGTGCTTGTGAGCAAAACCTTGCTAATAATAAAATGACACTTTACCCTCCCACCACCATGAATGAATGGGGCGGCGGGATGGGGGGGCGGCAAACACACAACATTCATCTCCTTTAACAATAAAGTTCTGGATAGAATTAAAATACACCACTTTTATTAAAGCAGGCATTCATATGAGTCACTGAAAGGATATTAATTAGAAAAATGGAACCCAAGGGAGCTGCCTTCAAATCCCATGTAAGATGTACAATGTTAGTTTTAACAACATTCTGTTTAGCTCTGCCGTTAACCAAGACGGAGATTTCTGCTTTGATTAGGCAATTCAAGGCTGCTTCATATCAGGAATTTGATGTCATAGAACACCAATTACATCCGTAATTCAGAGCAGGCTGCTCTCATTTATACACTTTCATATGGAAACGGCACATCCATTTTTTCCTCCCTTAACAGGATTCCTAAAGTGCCTGGCATATAGAATTATTGCCATTCATCTGAAAGTATTCAGACAGGAGTGTAGCACACTATGAGTAGAAACCCATACTCTGGTCACAGAGGTTTTACCAGTTTCTACCCTTTGGCTCCTGTCAATCCGAATGATTTACCCTAGAAAGCGACTCCCTTTAATCCACCCATTTTAATGAGTTTCTGAAATTTCGTTGTCCACAGTGCTGTGTTTGTGAGCGTGGTATTTGCTGGCATTGCAAAGAAGTTTTATTAAAACATTAGTAAAATGTTTTGCCTGTGCAGAGACACCATCTACTCCTGTCCACCCTCCCCCCCCCCCCCCCCCCCGAAAGCCTCATTACAATCCAGCACAACTGATGAAAGGACAGGATTCTCAGTGGAGCAGAAGTAGCTGGTGCAGAGGGTCTAATAACCCAGGTACCAGCAGATTATAGTGCTGCCAGTCGGAGTGCGTATTAATAGATGTATGAGTATTATCTTCCCACCACCACGGGAGGGAAGAGCCTTTGTTCAAACACGAGCTTCTGACAAGGGCCCCTTGTTATGTGTGAGGACACGCTCGTTTCTCCAAAGCTTTTTAGCCTGGCATCTGCCCCCAAAGGGAAGTAAATGCACTGAAGTGTACGGGCCCACTGGCCTAAACTGGGGTGACTAGACGTGTGTGCGCACCCGTGTGCTCAGGTGGACTCAGCACACTTGTTTTAAGCTACATGTAGAGATGCCCACGAGGCATTCAGAGGCTCTCAGGTGCTGTGTGTGGCCCAGCAGGCTGCACTGGGGAGAAGCTGCTACTTCGCCTCCTATGACCCTGCCTCAGGCAGTAACACCACCACCGAGCTCTCATCCAGCACTTTTCATCAGGAGATCTCAGAGTGCTGTGGAAGGGAGACCAGTATCAGCACCTCCCCTTTTGCAGATGGGGAAACTGAGGCATAAGGGGACATGACTTGCCCAAGGTCCCCCAGCAGGCCAGTGACAGGGCCAGCAGTAGAACCCGAGTCCAGTGGTCAGTTCATTAAGCAGCAATGGCTCCTGAAGTGCAGGGGGAGCATGGTGTCTGTAGCATCCTTTCAAGAGGAGCAGAATGAAGCCAGGCACTGAGCTAAGACAGTTACCAGACACAGTAACGCACATTCCTGGGTGATGGGCCTGGACTCCTTCCCTCCAGCTGGCCTGGGACTTTTAGAGGTCAAGGAATTCTCCCTCAGCTGGTGGTAGCAGGGTATCCACTAGAGGGGATGTGATTTAATGGCCTTCTGTGGCATGGGTTAGGGTCAGAATCCCTACCACAGCCCCTGAGGAGCACAGCACCCCCAGAGGTGCTCCAGACCCTGGGAGTCCTTGCATTCTCTGAGCACATGGATGCAAGTGTGTCAGGCATGCGGTGTAGGGAGGCTGGGGAAAACCATGACATTAATGTGCAGGTGCCCCAAATCTTCTGGTGCCCTACGCAGCTGCGTACTTTGTGTATGAGTAGGGACACCCCTGCTGTGAGCCCAGACTTTACACTAGTGCACAAGTCCCAGAACACACCTACTAAGTTTCCATTTGCACGTGCATTTTATTCCTCCGAACCAGGTTAGGGCTGTGACGGTCAAAGCTGACCAGGGGAACAGAGAGCCCGAATCTCCAGGGCACCTTGGAAAAAAAGTCTAAGCCCAGAGTTTTAAAATTCCTCCTATTTTATTCATCCAAGACTTTATTCAGTAACACCCAGACAAACTTGCTGGGTGTGTGATGTTTACGGTTGAAAGGCATCATCGTAAGCAGCTCCTGCCCTGGTTTTTCCATCTTTTAGCTGTGAACTGTTATCAGTGCAGCAATTTCTATACCCGCAGGACATCTGAGACACTGAAGTTACAGGTACAATATATGCCCACATGTATGCTAGGCTAACCTGCATTTTGAAGTTGCTGGAGGGTTCTCGGCCTCTGCAATAGCTTCTCCATCCCTCCCCCCGCCCCTGTGCTGCTGCAAGCCACAGAGCCATTCTGTTTTCCATGCTCCAGTTGAGCAAATCCTACCAGTGTATATCCATAGAGGAATCTACATTGGACGCAAGAGACAGCAGGGCAGGCTTCAGCATCAGCTGTCAGCAGGATGTAGAAAACACAACAGAAAGAGTTGCAGGCTAAAAATATTTTCTGCCCGGAGGCACCAGAATAAATCTTCTACCACAGTCATGAGCCAGGGGAAGGAATTCAGAGGCATCTTCTCTCTCCAGAATCAAGCCGGATCATTTCCAAAGTGCCACCTTCCTCCTGCCTCCCCTCATTTTCACATAAAACTCAAGGCAAAACCCAAAATCATAGGCGGCGGGGGAGAGGGGGAGATGTCAATCAATCTGTTTTACAGACTTGATTTCTGCTGGATCATACCAGCAGCTACCCTACAGCCAAAGGAGCCACTGTGAGTAACTATAGAGGCAGGTCAGGACCGGCGGTAAGGGATATCCGGGAGTGAGGATACCTATTGAGGCAGGATCTGCATTGCAAGGGAAAATCTAGGCTGGGCTCTTCCTTCTGATCTCTGTTCCCGTCCTAGGGCAATGCTACGACTAGTTGTTCTTGTTACTAGTAGTGAATCCATTTGCCTAGTGCCTTTCATTCCCGGATCTCAATGCACTGTCCAGACAGCAAACCCCATGCAACTAGGAATTAAGCAGCGTCTAACCCTCTGCACAGGGTTGCATGTCACCCACAGGGAGGTAGGAGGCTTGTCTATGGTCACATGGTGGGTCAGCAGTAGAGCTGGTCAGAGAACCCAGAAGCCCCAGTTACAGACGTCCATAGACAACAGACCAGGGAACACTGGACTACAGAGATTGGCCCTGAATGTTACTGGAAGATCATTGTGGGGCTCCTCCCCACTGAAATGCAAGGCATCAGAGCTCAGTCAAGGAAGGTCTCATGGCACAGTGACCAGCGCACTAGGGTTTCAAAAGAATCTGGTAACAGTTCAAACCATTTGGTGCCTCAACAGCATTTCCCGACTGCAGCTTTGGAATGGTTTTTACCCAGCCAACCGATATCTACAGGTCAAAGGCAGTTTAACACTGGCAAGGACTCCAAGATTCCTTGTTTGTCTCGCTACAGAGCAAGAGGAGAGGCCAGTCCTGGTCGACCAACACAAGCACAGAGAGTCCAGAAGTCTGGATAGAAAGACTCTAGGAAGATGAAGGGATGGACTTTGAGAGAAAGCTTTCACCATGGGGTCTTAAACCGGTTGCAGTCTGTACAGGAACTGGAGACGGTACCTAGACAAATGGTAAGAGAGGAAGGATGGTCTTATAGTTAGGGCACAAATCTAGAACTTGGGAGACATAGGTTCAATTCCCTACTCTACCACAGATTTCCCCTGTGACAAGTGACTTAGCCTCCCTGCCTCAGTTTTCCCATCTGTAAAATGACGATAATAGCACTTCTCTACTCCACTGAGGTTTTATGAGGGTAACAACACTAAAGACTGAGGTACTCAGATACTACTGTAATGGGGGGCATGTAAGCATCTAAGATAAATTGATTTAGGCTGGATTTCAATGGAGGCCAACATCTCAGAGTGTCACTGGGAACTGGGTACCTTGTTCCTTTGAAATTCCACCATTTAGATTTTTTGAAAACGTCCCTTCTCTCAACCTCCAGCACATCATCAACAGCAAGGCTGCCTCTCTAAAATTCTGCTACTGTTGCCATGTTTCTGAAGCACATGGCACAGGGTGAAGGTTGCAGTCGTTTGCCTACTATAAAAACACTCATCCCATCAGAGTCCCATGCACAATCAGCTTTTGGATCATTGGTGTGGAGGCATAGATGTATCTTTAATCCTCTCCTAGCCAATTAGACAATAAAGTGGGTCAAGGACAACAGCAGAACTAACTGCAAAGGAGTAGCTATCTGCATTGCAACAGACATGTATGCAGGGGTGTTGTAGCTGTGTCACCATGACATATACGAGCATCTGCTTACTCCATACAACACTCCGACGAAAACAGAGATGGTAGCAGGTGTGATTGGAGGAGACCAAGCCGGTGACGACTTCAGATCAACAATAGGTCAAGAAAGATTTCTCTGCCACAGTCATACAGCTACATGCGTTGGCCATATCTAGCAATGTTATCTTTATTGTCTGGCTGCCCCAACAGGAAACGCTGGTAAAGCAATTTAGCAGAAAGTTATCCAATATTGAGTGGGCTTTTTTTTTCTTTTCTTTGTTTTGGCCAGTCAATCTCTTGGGATAGAAAAGAACCAGACTCCACTTCTCTGCAGAGAAGTCTATCACCAAACCAGACTTTAAGAAACCAATTTTTACAATGGTGCTGTATAAATGGGAGACCTGACTTGTTAAGTTCTCCACTACGAAGGCTTCAGAGGACAGATCCTCAGCTGATGTCAATGGGGCTAGGACAGTGACACCAGCCAAGAACCTGACCCCAGGACAGGATGTGATGCTAAAACACGTGCACCTGACAAATGTCCTTCCTCGATCTGGGAAGTTTTGGAGGAATCCTCTGCATCTTACCAGCAGAGTAGATTTTAAACAAAACATGCAAGACCCAGGGGTCAGAAACATCTCATTCCAGTGAACAAAGATCTTACTGTAGTCAAGTTTCCTGACTGCTTCTGTTCTTCCAGCAGCCATCTGTTATGCAAGGACTTTATTTAGGAGGTAAGCTATGTTTTCTGTGAATGTCTTAGCATGCGTTGGAGCTTTTTGAAGGAAATGATTATAATCAAACTACGGTTTCCAAAATGGATTTGGTTCCTACCCTAGAGGACAGGTTAGTGCCCGACTACCACAATGATGGTCAGAACAGGCACAGCCCAACAGAACTAGAAAGTCGATCTCAGATTCAGGTCTCCTGAAAAAACTCTAATGCTACATCTTAAAAAAAAAAAAAAGTCTCTTCGTTCTACATCCACTATCATCCCTGGGGTGATGGCTCATGTCTAGACTGAATTTTAATTAAAAACTAGCTTAATAGGTTCCCCGCCACACCAAATAGCTGCCCACGTACACAGAATTCACCACCGAGGACCAAAATTTATCCCCTAAGGAGACTAACCCTTTCTCTCCCCATCTTGCACATACAAAAAGAGGTCCCATTGGTGGGCTTCTGGGTTTACTGCTTGACAGCTTAAGGGCAGATTTTCAACAGCAGGATAAAAATAGCAAGAATTTGGACAGCCAGTTATCCCCTATATTAGTCAATCACATTCTCAATCTCTCTTGCACACAATCCCTCTCCCTGCAGAAAGTCAGTTCCTTTCACCTCATTCATTGCTTCCCTTAGCTGCCCAGCTCAAGTGGACTTTAAACAGAGATCAACTCCAAGCCAGCCACAGATCTTTTCCTTTCCCACTCTCTCTGAGTAACATATTCTGGGCTAAGCACCCAGCATATCGGAGGAGAAAGGTTGGGCTTGTTACCTGGCGCCCCACAATGTACCCATTAGAAGCAGTGCATTTCACAGGGTGCTGTGCGAAAGGGAGCGTGGGGGTCATAACTACTCAGAGATTTGGCCGGAGGATTAAGACATCATTTGAAAGAACAGTCAGAGCACTTGGAAGAGAGGAGGAAATGCCAAGAGAGATCCCTGGAGTCAAGAGGGAGATAAAGTCTCAGCAACTCATGAGACTTAATTCTAGGCCAAACTTAATAAAAGAAGCGGGACAGTGAAGAGGGAGGAAAGGGAGTGAGAGAGAAGGAAGGTGAAGCCACAGCTCCACTGCTGCACACAGTAATCACCCCAAGCAGCTGTCCACAGCAATGCAATGGCTTCCCTGTTTGCCAGCAGCACTTGGCATGATCCATGAGTCACTTCACCCTATTTAGCAACAGCACTTTCCTAGACCATTCAAAATTAGGACAATTAGGTTAGTGAAATGGGGAGTTAGCAACAGATCAGGTCAATGGAAACTGAGCCCCTTAGAGTGAGTAGTTTTCGAAGTCATTGGACCCAAATCCAAGTTCTGCTATTTAACGTGTTTCAGTCAATCCGTAGGATCTTTAATTTTGTATCTGCATTTCCCTCCCATAGTCGCCCTTCGGAGTCATTTCTTCCTTTCAGACTTGGGAAAGGCCCCCCAGGTATTTGTAGAGCAATAGTTCTGGTACCAGTAATGACTTGGTGAGAAGTAGCAGCTGGCTTTGTGAGCACAGTCCACCTAGTCATCATCACCAAAGGAGCCGTCCGTTGCACAGCTGGAAATGATCAAGGATAATCAATGGCCATAAAAGACCAGGTTTATAACAATACTGGTCAAATTTTGATACTTTGTGAGAGAAAGGGCATCATCCTATTCCATGTGTGGTCCCATCGAGTTCCTTACTTCTGGAGTTAGAGGAATCATAAATCCGGAAGGGACTTTGATAGGTCATCTAATCCAGTCCCCTCTAGTTACAGCAGGGGTAAGTACTATCTAGACCATCCCTGACAAACGTTTGTCTAACCTGCTCTCCAAAACCCCCCCAGGTGGGTGGAGACTGAGATTCCTCCAATGAGAAAGGCCTGGTTCAGTGAAAGGAAGGGTATCGGAATCTGGCTCCAAGCATACGAGGGTAGGGCATGGAAGCTGACAGAGGCAGATGGGCTATGCTTGTCCTTACACTGTAAAACTCCAGAAGCAACTTGGTGCAAGTATCTTTTCTCTTTGCACCTAAGAATTTACTTATGACACCTTTGTTTCCAGAGTTCTCTCCAACTTGTTGAAATGCACAATACAGTATCCACTGAGGGAACAAAAAGGAATTTGCTATCGAAGCGTTTATTCTCTCTCCTGTCGTGTTGCACAGGAGATCTCTGCAGCTCAGTCCCTCTCCCCTTAGAAATTATCATTCTCACTTCTTACCTTAAACATTTGCTTGACTTTCTGTCGGGGAAGGTTCACGTTCAGTTTGTGCATCAGCTGGAGCACCTCGTTAATACTCAAACTGCCATCACCATTCTTATCGGCCTCATCAAAGGTTTGCTTCAACCACATTTAATTGGAGTTAAGAAAGGTAATGGGAGCATCAAGGAACCTTACTGAACATTATTTGGGCCTGGTCTATACCTAAAAAGTATGTGGACCTAATTCACACCCCGAGAGATGTAGTTAAGCTGCTCTACGCCCCCAGTGTAAACACCCCGAGGTCAATGGAAGTATCTTCTTCCATAGACCACTAACATCTTCTTCTGTTAACCTAGTTACCACCTCTCAAGGTAGTACATTTATTACAGTAATGGAAAATCCCTTCATCACCACAGAAACTGTTGATTCTGCAAGTGCACAGTGGCACAGCTGTAGCACTACAGAATAGTGGACTTTCTACTGAGTGTATAAACCATACACAGAAATCAAAGAAACAGAGCTGAACGGGATCTCGAGAGGTCATCAAGCCTGACTCCCTGTGTGGAGGCTGGACCAAGTAAACCTAGACCGTCGCAACAGGCAATTGTCTAACCTGTTCTTAAAAACCTCCATTCATAGGGATTCCACAATTTCTCTTAGAAGCCTTTTCCAGAGCTTAACCGCACTAACAGTCAAAGGTTTTCTTAATATCTACCCCAAGATAGCTTAACTAGAAAAACAATAAAGCAGCTCTATTGCCTGTAACTAGATTTGTCTCTGGGAGTCCTGACAGGCTAAGCCGGATATAAAACCTCCCTAATCCAAATGATACAGATGCACCTCAAGTGCTTTATACAAGATTTCAACAGGTTCCCAGCACTTTTCCTCACTGGCGCGCATTTAACAGGTGATTGGTCCCCAAAAGAGCTGAAGGTGGACAGTTTGTTACACCCCTTTATGGTGCCTCTTTCCCAGACCAGGATCTCAGACTGCTCAACCTAATATTGCCTTGCAGCTGTTAGCTAAAGAGACCCCAATGCCCTTTGCTTCTCACCAGCACAAGAACATTCTCCCGAACAAGGAAAGAACAAGAGCTGGCTACATGCAGTATCAGGAGACAGGCGTTCCTCTACAGAACAGGAGCTAATAAGCAGCAACGGCTTCCTACCTGCCAGAGTTAACATCAGAGATACCGTACAGGGGCCACCACCAAAGGGACAACATTTGACAAGTCTACAATCTGTTTCCTATTCTAAGTATAGGGACAGAAAACGATGGCATCTCGGAGAGATCTCACTGTATGGCAGCAAATTCTGTTTTCCAGTGGTGACCACAGTAGACACCCTGCAATAACCTGGCATAGCAGAGTGATCCAGGAATTGCAATAAGCAGATAGCGATGGGGCCTTTAACATCTCCGCAGCAGCCCCGAGCCGGGATCTGGCTGCCTAATTTTGGGTTTAATGCAGTGTTGTCAATGAATACAACTTCCTCCTGTCCTGAGCTAAGGTGCAGGGAGAGGATTTTGGTCCGCTTGCGCGTGAGCTTTAAATGATTCCTAGTAAAATCCTGCTCACGTGAATCTTCTCAGCAGCAGCTCTGACTATTTACCCACAAATACACAATGAGAAATGGATTTAAGCTCTGAACAAATATAAACTTAGGGGCTTGCAGAGATGAACAAGGCTGCTCAGGGTCTAACTGAAGGTAGAATGTGGTCCTCTATTTTTAAAATTCCCTTCTCCCCCCTCCACCCCCCACCATATGCCTAGCACAGGCCTCTAATCCTCGTGAATGACTTTTGACATGCAAAGTGTCAGCTGCTGAGACTTTCCTGCAGGACGACAACCGGTGATAGGACACAGCACCCACCTTCTCCACCCCCAGCCTCCCTCTTATTCGCAGCTCTGAAGGCTGAAAACTATCCACTAAGGGTATTGTCAAAGACACAAAAGGGCAGGTAGGAACCCATCTCCCACTGAATGTCAATGAGAGTCATGCACTTAATTTGTGCATTTGAAAATATCCCCCTGGCTTTTACAGGATGTGCATGGCTGAGAGACAGAAAACAGGAGAGGGGGTGTGTAAGCCAAACTGGAGGAGGGGGTCCAAATGGGAGCACGCAGAAGGGGGGAATCTCCTCTGGGATGAACAGAGCATGGAACGCTGCACCCCATAATTAGATGGGTAGGGCCCATTGGGAACAGGAGAGCGTGATAGGACCCATTGTGCAATCCTCCACCGCACACGTGCTCCCAGGGAAATAAGCACCAAGGACAGCTCCACACGTTCCTTTAGGAGTGATACCACCCCTCCCCGCTCGACACCCTCCCCCGCAGCCCAGAAGGATATTGGTCTCTGGTCCTCTGCCGTTTTGACAGGCTGTCTTCATCGCTGATCCCTGCCATCAGGTACTTGAGCCCGGTGATCCAGGTGCGCGCCTCCTCCCCGCTGGAGGACACCAGGTCGAGAGACTCCATGTGGTCTCCATAGTAGATGCTGAAGCAGCAGTTGGGGTCGAAGCTGCCATCGGCATAGCGCTGGAAGATCTCCGACTGCTTCCCCTCGCACACCTCCTGCATGGAGTCAATGGAGACTAGAAGAACAAGAGAGGCGGGAGGCTCGTTAGAGATGGTCAGCGGAAGATCATTAGTGTTAGTTGGTTACAGTCAGACTCTTGGAGGGGAAAGGGCCCTTTTCTGTGTCCTGGAAAAACAAATCACCCCGTTTATCCTCATTGCGGAGCATTACCACTTGGCTGAGGACTTAACAAAGGAGAGAGCTTTGCCTCTGGGTGGATGGAGGTGGGGATTTGTAACAGAATGAGCCTGGACAAGCAGCCAGATCATAGTTTAGCCTGAGAAGGTGAAGGGGCGTGCGGTAATCTGCATATTAATACAACAGGATTTTATGACACAGTTTAGTGTCTAGTACTCTCGTGCCTTTCCTTTAAGCTTGTGTAAACAGTCTGCATTGAGATTCAATCGTTAGTGTCTCTTTTCCACTGTTCTTTGTGGGTATATTATTTGGTTTTCTAGATTCGCCAGATAGAAATAAAATCAAACACAGCCTGCACGTTCCAGTTGTTTCCCTCCACACAACCCATTGTAAATGGAAGAGTCAGTGGCACATGCAGCCAGCCAGCCCCCCATGTCCTCCTCACCAGCATATGGAAACAGACGGGCTTTCTAAGCACACACAATATTATTTTACAGTTTATCATGAAATGCAGCTGGATGCTATTTACATAGATCCACCCAAATGTAGCCAGGCTCGCTGCTTGGTTTCCTTTTTGCTGTTTCCATGGCGCATGGGATTTCTTCGTTCCTGTCCTTCACAGATATAGACCCAAGCTGCAAAGTTTTGACGCAGGCTTCCCCAAAGGTCAGATCTCGGGGTGCTAGCTTGGACTCTATCTCCTCTCTTGAACGGCAGTGCAGCAACATCGTGGATTAAATAGCCCCTCATCCCACACCTACTGAGGCCTCAAAAGTGTGTGCGTGTTTGGAGCTGAAGCTGTGATGAGCTGGTGACCACAAAGGAAACCCTGTGGATGGAGTGCTGAAAGACGGTTCCTGCCAGAACCCGTATTAGAGTTGGGGTGATCTCTAGCATCGAAAGCTTGTCTCTCTCACCAACAGAAGTTTCTCCAATAAAAGATATTACCTCATCCACCTTGTCTCTCTAATATTATAGATAGAGAAATGCCGCTGAATTGGGTTTAAGGCCTTTGCAAGCTCAGCCAACAAGGGACACAGATAGCAATAGAAGAGGCACATCGTAGTCTGCTGTGAAGCATCCTGTAAATCTTGGCTAAGATTAAACACAGTATCAGTAGAACAGCCATAATTATGACAGTTGAAGGCTCTAAGAATTGAGATCCATTGTGCTAGGCACTGTACATACACAGCGAGACGGTCTGCACTGAGGAGCTTATGATCTAAATAGACAACACAGGCAAAGTGAGACAAAACAGAGGAACAGAGAGATGAAGTAACTTGCCAAAGGTCACACAATAGTTCAGTGGCAGAGCCAGGATTAGACCCCAGGTACCCTGACTCTGAAACTATCCACCCACTGAACCACCCAGTGTCATTTACTCAGGAATGAATTCTTGCCTTTGCATGACTCATCCAACTGTTTGTTTACACCTCTAGCTACCAGGTTCCTTGGGAGTAAATTACCAAGATATTGGTAACGTCTGTCAACCCCCATTCCTCTTCCCCTTGAATATACAAATTTTAAAATGCTACATTTAATGAAACAGTGTCTAGCATCCACATGCACTCAGAGCCAGCACATCCGATAATTATTTGTACAATTTGTTTCTCTTCTAAATATCCTAGATCCGGAGCATCAAGAAGAGAAATTTTAGCAATAAAATAAACCCTAGTACAAAATGTAATTTTGCAGATTACAGTGTCCTCCTGAGATTATGAGAAGCATGGCTCTCCCTAGAAGCAAACATCTGTTTGCTATGGTATGTGTACTGTGCAGCTAGAGAGTATATATTACACAGATCTACACGTGCCAGAAGTTTAGAAGATTTAAAAGAGGAAAAGTGTTGTAGCAGGGCAAAAATCCAAACCGCACCATTAACTGTTTCTGGAGGAAAAGCAGTTTAGCGCAAGCTGACATAAGGAGAACATTTAAAATCCAACACAGACTCCAGTCCCAGGCAGATTTTCTTCATTTGAAATGAAACTGAGCAGAAAACACTGAATTTGTGTTTTGTTACATCACTGCCCTCTGGGCTTACTGTTATTTAGCAAGGGGATATGGAACAGTCACAGATACACACAGAGCTCAAATAGCATCAGACAAAGCAAATGTCAAAGAGGAACTGCAAAAAGACTTAACATACAATTTAGTAGCTGTCTGTGCTGACAGAAAAATTCACGCCATGGACAACCTCAACATCAATAGCAGCCTTTAATATTCCAGACAAGTCTATTTACGTGCAGTCATTTTATAAAATGGGGCAGAAATGTAACACTTTGGACATTATCTAGGGGATCAGTACGCCAGTGCTTCTAGTTGGGGACTGGTCCTGCTTTGAGCAGGGGTTGGACTAGATGACTTCCTGAGGTCCCTTCCAACCCTGATATTCTATGATTCTAGCTTTACTATGCTACTCAACACAAATTTAAAAAAGCCTGATCAAGAAGATACAGCCTTTGATGATAATAATTCCCTAAGCGTCTTTAACCAGTTACCAGTCAGTTAAACTAATCCATTACAGCTTAGTTTGAGAAGATGTGCATGTTATTAAGGTTATTATCTTTGATTAAACAACCAGTCAAGTAATTCTAACTTACTTGAAGGAATTTGTAGGTCTTCTGCGTGCAGTTTAAAAAGCTGGTTCTGAATAACGCAACAGGAGGCAGAAGGAAAAGTCTAGGGGAGCTAGATTTCAGAAGAGGTTTAGGTTCATTATTAAATATTAGTTTCTGTGCGTTATTATTATTCATCTGTATTTCAGTAGAACCAAGAGGCACCAACTGAGATTGGTGCCTCATTGTGCTAGGCACTGACTATATGAACACGTTAGTGGGACGCAGCCTCTGCCCTGGAGAGTTTACAATCAAAACTGAAAAGGGTCCCCATTTTGAGAGTTCTCCTCAGCCTCACCATTGTTCTCACCCAGGGATGGGAACTTTTGAAAAAAATCTATGCTAAAAACAGACAAAGGAAGGATTGTTATTCCTTTTTCACAGATTGGAAACAGACACAGAGAGATGAAATGGCTTGTCGGAAGTCACAAAGAAGTTTACTGTAGAGCCAGGAATTGAATCTAGATCTTCCAAGTCCTAACTGTGGTGTCCCTAACCATTATGCCAGCACCTCTCTCAGACTAGGCCTCCTCCCTGTGCATCTTTACATGCCAACAAACAGGTCACAGGCAGAGATGCAGATGGTGCCAACCTTTACATTCATATTTGTAGTTCTGAAAGGGGAAACAATAAGGTTAATTTGGTCCCCGAGATCTCCCTGCTCCTCCCCTCGATATGATGGTTGTCAGACACCTCTCTGCAGTGTTTCCTTGCCAGCACAGTTTCACACATCTCGTTAAGCAGCCCTTGTTAAACAAATAATTGAAGGCCCTGTTTTATTGCAGGTTACAGCTCGCGTCTGTGAAGCCATCATTGTTTTTCAATCATTTATACGTTCATTGGAGTGGATCAGCCACCATCTGGTGAAAAGAGACACTGAAAAAACATACACGGGCACACACATTTGGGGAAACCATTACAGAGCGGCCCCGGTTAAAGAACACAAGTCCTGACAGGAAAAACCCCTCATCCTTAAGCCACTGGGAGATGGGGTGGGGCCAAAAATTAGAAGCAGCATAGTCCAGTGGGTAGGGCACTGAACCAAGAGAACTTGGTGCTATTACTGATTCTGCTCTGACCGGCTTGGAGACCTTAGGTAAGTTCCCTCTGCTTCCGCTCCCAACCTTCGTCCATCTTGTCTATTTCAATTGCAAGCCCCTTATGGCAGGGAGCCTCTCACTATCTTTTGTTCCAACATCTAGCACAAGGGAGCCCCGAATTCAGAGGGGGGCTCTCAGCATGACTGTAAAACACCACAACATGTAGCTAAATGCAGAGACATGTCAGCCCTTAGAGCCAGATCTCGCAGATCCCTGTGTCTGAATGGATCTTGATTGACTCTAATGGGGTTTTGTCTACATAGAGCTGGTTGCAGGATTGGGGATTTTTATTTGCACCCAATAATCACCACCTTTCTGGTGCACGATAAACCCTACAAGAGCTGCCTCAACCCATCATCAGACAACTCGTCCATGTGACCTCAGATCCTGCCTCCAGCAATGACCACTAGCAGATGCCTCAGAGGAACATTGCCTCAACCATAAATACAGCTGCTAGCCATGCTGCATTGGATATGGATGTGGAGGGGAATATCCCTCCCTTCTCCCAGATATATTTAAAGAAGACGCAAACCTCCAAGTGCAGACACTCCTGAGTCTGGGGTTATTCACACAGGATTTGCTTGGAGCTCATCTCCAAGACGGTTGGGTTATTTCAGCCCTCAACTAGCAGAAGTGTTATTAACATTCATACAAGTCAGGCACTGTCCTGCCAATCCAGCCACAGCATTTGCCTTGGTCATCTTCCACGTTACTGAACCCCTCATGTTGGCTGCTGAGTGCCGACACAAACCTCTCACTGTCAGCGGAAAGGCCCGGTGGCCAGCACTTACTTTTGGCTTTCTCATTCTTTCGCGACGGTCTCCAGCGAATACACGACTTGTGCTCATCGAGGTAATAGAACCGGACTAGCCCTTTGGAACTGCCCCGGAGTTTGATCATCTGGGTACCAGCTTGCATGGAGCTCATACATCTTTCCACTGGAGAGAGAAATAAAAAGACAGCCTGAGTTAGACATAAGACTGAAATTCTTCAAAATTCTGAAAGGCACAATACGCACTTAGGCCCTCAACTGTCCCGGGAAGTCAAAGGGGGAGGTTCTTTGGCCTCAATAGCACGGGAAATGGTACCAGATGACAGAACAAGGAGTAGTGGTCTCAAGTTGCAGTGGGGGAGGTTTAGATTGGATCTTAGGAAACGTTTTATCACTAGGAGGGTGGTGAAGCGCTGAAATTGGTTACCTAGGGGGGTGGCGGAACCTCTTTCCTTAGAGGTTTTTAAGGTCAGGCTTGACAAAGACCTGGCTGGGATGATTTAGTTGGGAATTGGTCCTGCTTTGAGCAAGGGGTTAGACTAGATGACCACCTGAAGTCCCTTCGAACCTGGATATTTTATGAGTCTATGAAGTCAGACCAGAGGATCACAGGGGTCCCTTCTGGCAGACAGCTCCCAGCTATGCCTTTGAAAAGTTCCACCTACACATCTAAGGTGGAATCCACCCCAGCGCAGGAGATCAGCACAAGGACTAGCCCTTAAGTTGGACTTTTATTATGTCTATGCCTCCTGCTGACTCTCTGCATGTGGGGGAAGGGGGAAGGAATTTCAACCTTTAGGTCAAATGATCGATCAGCAAATGTAAAATTGGCTCAACTGTTACCTTCAGTGGAGCTACACAGATTTACACCAACCAGCTGAGACAACCTTTAAACTTCCAATTGCCTCTTTAGCAAAAAGGTAACTCCCTCCCGCACTCCCATTTCTCACTGCAAAGTCAGAAGTTTGGGGCAGCAGGATCCCCAGTTAGAAATAAATTTGCTTCATGGGAAGTGGCTGAATTAGCATTCTGCCTACCTAGAGCCCAATTAACTGAAGAGAAAAAAAAATTAATTACCCAATTTGGCCACTCAGAATATAGCAAATATTCTGGAACCCAATAAATAATTCACAGAAGTCCTTAGTGTACAAATTGCTTTAGAACTAAACTGTTTTTCACTATAGAGGGGAGACATTAAAAATTAACAGCACAAAGGTTATTAGAAACACACACTGGATTCAGTTTATTTATTTTTAAAACGGGCCATCTGCTAAGATGAAGACAGCCTCAGAAGCTACATTCTTATGAAATAGTCTGCAGTTATCTTCTGTGTAATGGTAAGTGCCTTGTACGATAGCCAGAGCTGCACAGCTGAACAAAGCATTCCAAAACAATTCCCTTCACCTCCCTAAACATACTGTTCTTTGAAGAAGCAACAAACCAACTTTGCTCTATTGCTACCTCCTGCATTCCCATCAGGAACTGAACAGCGCAAGCCGTGAGTCAGTTTGATTGTCAAGTGATTATTACTAGAGCTTGGTAATTGTTTGCAGCTCACCACAGTATTAATACTGCCACCACGCTCATTCTCATTATGCATATACTTCTGTAAGATTTTTTAAAAATCCCAACATGCATCACTCGCTGCACTACTGTGAGTTAGATGCCAATATTCTCAGGCTCATTTCAAATTAATGGGCCATCTGAGCCCAATGTTAAGGTAAGTTGGGAGATAAAAAATGAGGCATACGAAGCAGTGGCTAAGTCTGCAATGGGGTGAGTTTCTAATGTGCCAGCTTCAGGGTTAGTACTTTAAAAAAACAAAAATTGAAGCTAAAGATGCAGTTGCCTTTCTTTGAATGCTCTGGTTCCGGCTCCGAGCTCTGAACTCCAGCAGACAATAAAGCACTCCCATCTGCTGCCGAACTATTCAAGAGAGGATCATTAAACTTGGTCTGCTTACAGCTGTGACAGTCGCTTAGCAAAAAGCAGCACAAGCTGGCTTCTCCGAGAATATTTCACCAAGTTCAAGGTGTTCAGTGGCCTGGGCCCAGGGTATCTCAGACCAACTAAAGCTCCAGGATGAAGATTGTGGTTGACATCTCCGCTCCTCAAGCGCACTGGAACTTTCTACCACTAGGATAAATAAAGCTCATCTGTGCAGGAGACCTGCCTTCTCTAACAAGCAAAGCAAGGTGTGTAATATATATATATATATATATTTAAAAATCGAAACCAGAAAAAAAAAGAAAAAAAAAACCCACCCTCAACTGCACATTCGTCTCCTCCCGAGGAGAGAACAAAACACGGGACAGAGGTTAGCTACGTTGCTTGATGCCTTGATTGGAAGGCGCTCAGATACTACAGTGGTAAGCACCTATCCAGATAACAAAGGTGGCCGTATAAGAAAAAGCATTAAGAAAAATCAAAACCCCACATCTGTTTTAATGTGGATTTGAAAAATAGGAGTTCGTGGAACACTTTATAGTTAGGGTGAAAATATTAAAATGTTGACTGAATGCCCAGTACTGCACAAGACCCAGAGTGAAGAAAGTCCTTGCCCAAAAGCACTTTAAGTCTAGAACCCAGATCCTGCAAACACTTACACAAATTAGTCAGCTTTTATCACATGAGCAGTCCCAGTAAAATGCCTCATGTTGCTGAGGTATTTAAAAGATTGGAGCTGAAAGTCTAGTGGTCCAATACTATTTCATATACGTAATTAAAGCTTAGGAGACAACACTTATCCCTCCCTCCCTGATGTCTGCAGATTTGGGGAGAAGAAAAACAACATGAGGTGATAAGTGGAGTACAACAGAACCACCTTTAGGTTTGCAATACTAAAACTATTCCCAAATGTTGGCATATCTCAGCTAAACTCACTCCTATACTTTAGAGCAAGATCAGCAGAAAACATGAAGCTGCTAGAAGTTTCTTGCATAAAATGCATGGAAGTTCAGAGGCAAGACTGATTCGCACTCCTTAACTTGTCTGGTAGCACACCAGGGTACTCCAGTATGCACTGCACTTTGTAACAAAGTTTGGAAAGAAAGAAAGAAAAATGAGGAATATTTATGTGTGGTTTGAAAGGAGAGAATAAAATAAATAAATAAATAGATAAAAAATACAAAGAAAAAAAATCACCTGGAACAAGCTTAATGTAAATTTATCAGCAATATTATTTTGGAAATTCTTTTTGTCTGTTGATAAGCAACAGAACAAAGATATGGTTCCTTCCAAGTTAAGAAAAATCTTAAAATGTTGCATCCAATGCAGAAGTAAAGACACCTGTATCCGTGTAACGCTCAGGCCATCCAATGTCACAGAGGTGTTTCTTATGCAACACCTTTATTTGTTATTCACGGAGCAGATTTTCAGAGGCACAAAAGACAGCTATGCGCTACTGAAAGTCAATCTGAACGGGAACCTAACGACTCTTGTTTATTTGAATATCTATCCCCCCAGCCGGCTGGATTGGTGCAGGGGCTCCAGTACTAAGAGTTTTGCTCAATGGCCATGTTTTGACTTTGACTCGAAGAAGCCAAGATTCGGGTTGGGGCAGGTGAGGGGGGAGAGCAAGGCTCTTTTAGGTTAGACCATTAATGCTCTAGAAAGCCAAACTGGATTATCAGCGTTTCTTCTCCTCACTTCTATGAATTAATACAAGAGTCAGTGAACCTCAAATGTGTTGCTAGAGGCTTCAGAAGGAGAACGTTTTTTCCCCTTCTTTCAAAGAACTTAAAAACGCCCTCATTTGGGGCAAACAGGAGACAGCCCTTTCCCCATGACACACCCTGATACTATGCTGATGGAGGCTGTAGAGACTCTAAAGACCAACAAAGGCTTTACTGTGGGGCATGAAGCAGTAGTGCAGGTCAGAATCAATAGTTTATCTTCACCTGACAGGGTGACGCCAAGATGTTTTATAAGGAGGGGGAGGGAGCACCAAGAATGATAGCCAATGCATAGGCGCGAGTGGCGTAGCGCAGGCTGCTCTTCTGTGGTCTAATGAACAGAAGTTAGGAGGGACCTATTGAAGTGCCAAGCAAGGGTAATAATTGCAATGTATTAAGAAACTTTCCATGATTAACCACCCATTAGGGCCTGGAAGACATTCCACCACGCATGGTCATCATGGCCCAGTAGCGCCCATGAACGAGAGGCAGAAAACCCAAGTTCTATTCCTGCTCCTGATTTCCTACCTAACCACAGCTTAACTTCGGTGCCTTGTTTTCACTGCCTCCAACCCATCAGAAAACGTGGAGAATCATAATTCTCATCCTCCTTCATATGGTGCTTGGAGCCCTATTACTGCAAGGAAGGATTAAAACTCCAGGGCCGCCCTGAATGCGCTCTGAAGGAAAGATGGACCAAACACACCCCACTTGAACCAAACACCCCAAGCTGGCAGATGTGAATTTGATGATTCAGGCCCGTATTTCAACCGGTAAAAGCAGCAGTCCCAGAGAGACAATGAACAAGGCAGGCTACAGACAAATGCCACCTGAGGAGGGCACCTGAGGAGAGTGCTAAAACCTCCAAGCTCAAAAACCCCAGACAACTCCAAATCACTTTCTTTGGCCAAGATTTCCCATTAGAGATTATTTTTTGTTGACAAATTACCAATATTTCTAGAGAATTTAGACTTAAGCCTCAACACTTTGGGCTGTTTTAGTCACTTTAAAGTAAGATTGGGGGAAGGGGGGCGTTTTTAAAGGACAGGAAACATAATCCCTTGTATAAATGATATTTAAAAGCTGGTCCCCCTTGACCTTAATCAGAGCATGCATTAGTAAAATAGTTAGAGTCCATGTGGTCACACTATATTCCCTCTCATGCAGGCATGCAATCTACTGCACAGCCCAGACCTCACAGGGATTCACTACAGCATTACACGACAGTGCTTCAGGGAGGATTCCCTATTTGCTCTCAGAATCAAATAAATAAAACCCTTCGTTTTACAGAGTGAAGAGAATAAACATGGGGGGAAACGTCTCTACACAGACAGAAGAAACAAGCGGCACTGAAAGGCGTTGCACAAAAGGAAAGTTCAGATAAATGCATGTAGTGCAAGGGCTTTGTTACCTTGATGTGATTACGGAAACTCTGGATAGATGTTTATTGAGCTGGATATCACCCCAGGTTTGATTATTTTTAAATGTATCCAGCAACACCCTTCCTGAAAAGGTCACTCATTCCTTCTGAGGGGCTGTTGACCAAATCCACCCACAGCGCCAGATACCTCAATCTCCACTGGGCTGACAATTCTCTCTGGTTTGAAGTATCGCACTACACATTGGATGGTTCACTGCACAAATGCAATTACTGTTTGCACACCGAACCCAGAGTTCAGACTGAAGCACCTCTTCAGCTTGCCTGGGAATAGATCAGACAGACACCTAGGGGCTCTCACAGTCTTGCTTGCTTTGCAGTCTGAATTCTAGA
Organism: Sternotherus odoratus; assembly: GCA_032164245.1. Lineage (NCBI taxonomy): Eukaryota > Metazoa > Chordata > Testudines > Kinosternidae > Sternotherus > Sternotherus odoratus. The sequence goes on from JAVMKO010000018.1 coordinate 3,905,557, forward strand.
GACAGGAGGAGAGGAGAACAAGAAAGTGTCTCCTTCATGCTTTAGGGGAAAGAGATCTGAATTCCTGCTAATGGTGGAAAGAAGGCAGCCCTGGGGGAGGTTTGGGGGTGGTGGCGAAGGGGCATGCTAGAGAGAGCAGAGGAATTTCCTGGGTAGAGTGGGGAACCCAAACATACATTACACTCCTTTCTCAGGCACCTCCCAAGGTCTACAGCTCCTTCCCTAGAGGAGATGTGGCAGCTGTGCCGAAAGGAGCTCCATGGTGGTATTTATACCAAGGAAAGTTACAGGGAGAAAACTCTTAAGAATGTACGAGAATGTACAGCCATGAAAAAGTGGATAAATATTCCTGTTCGCTCAGAGCTCAGCTACCTTCCTTAACTGTTCAGTTCTGCCCTTTCACTAACCCCCACCCCCCAGCACCTTCCTGCAAACACTAATTCAGCTTCACAATACTCTTGTGACCCAGGGATGCAGCCCCACTTTACAGATGGGGAAACCCAGGTAGAGAGATTACACAATTTGCCACAGGGCAAAAAGCAAGGCAGCAGCAGAGCAAGGAATAGAAACTCAGGTCACACAGTTCCTACTGCTGCACGCTAACTAGAAAAATAAAAAAGCTCTTGCTAAGCAAGATTTAGCTTCCCGAGGGGCAGGAAGTGGCAACCAAAGAGGCATAATAACTGATTGGATGGAACAATAGGAAGTTACCAGATTTTACATCCCTGAGAATCGCCGCACGTGAGAACAGGCCCCTAGTTCCAGGACTGTGACTTGACACCTGCTCTGATCTCCTTCTCATGAGTTGTTGCAATGGAATTAACGTTCCTACGGGGCAGGAAGGCGGTGGGGGAGACTGCCTGTAGGGGTGCAAGGGAGCAGAGGGGAGGGAGCAATTGGGTATCTTCGCACCCGGGCTCAGGTTTCTCAGAACATTCAGGAACAGAGCTTGGCCCAGCTCCAGGTTGCCTCATGCAGCTTTGCTCGCACAGCCAGTCTCCCCTAGGAAGGTCGGAAGCCCAGCCACTCACAACTCTGCTGAACTTTTCAGCCCAGTTTTGTTAACAGAGTCTGACTTGGAAACCTACAACGTGCATGTTCTCTTCATCCCGCATGACAACGGCTCATCTGCGCGCTGCAGGGGGCAGCGGAGACAGAGAGAACACGCACTTAATGCGAGTCTCATTTCCCTTTCAGGGATCTCCAAGCACGTGACATTTGCCAGCCCGAAGCAGCCCCTGCATGGTCTAATGCACACGCCAACCGTACACGGCTGCAGTCTCATTGCCGTCAGTGACGTTAGCTCCAATTTACACTGGGGAGGAGGAATGAGGCTCACGTACAATTTTGAGCCCGGTAGCCTACTTCAGCTCCGAGAATTCTGTTCCACTGAAGGGCCACAGAACTGGAGGACGTATTAAAAAGTCACCCCACTAGCGGCACAATGGAGCTAGTCCTTTCCACGGTAACTCACCGTAGAGCACTCAGTGTTAGGTGCCCTGTATTCCACTCACTTTTACCCTGGCCTTGGGAGGAATAAGGGGTAGGTGGGAGGGGGGCAGTGGGGTGAGAAGTGGGGATGGGGGGAATTTGGGAGATGCAGGGCTGCGGCAGCCAGAGAAAGAGGCAACTTTCCTCAGCTCCAGGGCTGCTGTGGCAGGGGAGAGAGGCACATCCATCCCATTAGAAAGACAAGACTACTGATATTAAAACAGGAGTTGTGTGCTGTTATTTGTAGAAAAAATAAGCTTTTTAAAATATAGTGTTTTTATCCAAAGCACTTTACAATAGTTAGCTAATGATACAAACAACCTTTGGAAAGATCGTTAGGTGGTCCGCCAAGATCCTCAGCAATTTTCACGTGGTCCATAAAAAAACCCATTTGAGAACCCCTGGCCTACAGTGTTTGAGGCTCTGTACACAAATGGACGTGGAGGACAGATGTTCTGCATCTGCTTTTCTTTGCAGTGTTAGGGGAGAGAGGGGAAATCTCTTTTCACACAATGCATGTGCTGCCGTTCACTGGACTGACTCCATTTCAGACAGAGAACAGGCTATTGTGTTGCAGTGCCTGGTACAGTCAGTGGGCAGAGCCAAAGATACTCACTTCTGTCACAGCTGCACCAGGCACAGAGGGCTGCCTTGATAGCCATCTGCACACTTGATTCCAGGACCCAGCTCAAAAATTGCCTCTCTCAGGCAACTTCAGCTTCCCTCTGACTGGTTCTCTTCATACTCCTGCCTCTCGTTCCCTCAGTACTGGATAAACAGGTCTCCTGCTCACAGTCTCGTCACTCTTGGTGCAAGAGCCTTCTCCTCTGAAGTTCTTGCCTGCACTGACTCACATCATTGCAAATCTCAGCTGAATCCCATTTCTCCTCCCCTGGGCAGGCCGCCCTTAAAACATCAGGGAGAGGGGAAGTGAGTTTATGGCTGTTTAAACCTGCAAGTGGAGGTTTGGGCAGTCTTTGTAAAAACGGCACTGTTCAAAGCAGAGTGTATTGGACTGCATCCATTAGTAAAGTGCACAATCATTAAGAGGTTAATGCGAGAAGAGACACTGGAAACTGCCCATAAATTAAGCTTTCTAATTTTTGCAATCTGTTGATTCTGCAGTTGCTCCTCTGGGCTGGAACATCCCTTCAGCCGCCTAGAGGCAGGGGTGCTGTGGAAGCATTGTGCTCCACTCATGACGGGGCTTCTAGCCAGAGTAGAAGCAGCGAGCTCTGATCAGTTTTCAAGCAAGCCCCGTCCCAAGCTTCCTTGTAAGAAGTAGATCTTGGACTGGTGTAAGTGATCGAATGCTCTGTAGGGCAAACCCCCTTTCTACAGAGTCTCAGTTACATCTGGGCAAGCCCTCTGTTATCAAGTGACAATGCACCCATGTAACAGGAGGCTTTGTTTGTTCTATCACATTACTACACTCTTCCATGAAGACCATTTCTAGCCAGGTGTCCCCTTCTTATTCCCTAAAGAACAATGTGCTCTAACCTCATCCAGCTAGTGCAGAATTTCAACCCTGAGGTCAAAGGATTGTGCCACAGCTTATCAGCACTTACAATGAAACACCCACGAAGGGATCTGAATCTGGGAAAAGGCAACACAGCTCCTTCAAATTTACGAGTGTGGAGGATTCAGTTTGCTGAAAATGGACAGTGTGAAAAGCGATGAGCCAGGAGGACTGGTTCCCATGGCACAAACTCTTGCAGTTAACACCACATCTGCCCAGTCAACCAACTTACTTTGCTTTTTTGGAGGGAGTACTTGGGGGAAGGGGGGAGGAAATCTATGGTCAAAATAAAATAGGGATTTTCAAAGTCCATGTGTGTTAAGGCGTACACATTTTATTCAGATTGTCATAAAAAGTGAAAGTGAAACGAAGAGTCAAAATACAATTTAGAAGTTCTTGAATCTTTCACAAAAATAGAGAGACATGCCAGGCACTCATAAAGCAATGAAAAATAAAAGAACACCGAGGCTGCATGCTCTGCAAAGGTGTGTCAGTGTCCTCCTCCCCACCCCAGCTACAGCTAGACAAAGCTGTCATTAAATAAGATGTAAACGTGAAAGCCTTTAAGATGCTATTGTCTTGTGCAATTAAGCATCAGGGACTCTGACATTCCCCATCTTACCAATCTGGCCCATTTTCCATTTCGGCGTAGCCACGATGCTGCCACCAATCCAGAAAAACTCCGCGGCCAAGCGGGCGACCGAAAACTTATTTTGAAGCAAGGGAGATTTGGAGGTGTCCATGCTGGAGACAAAAGGGAACTTCTGAATTGTATGCCAGGGCTCCAGGCAGCTCTCTCCCCCGAGCGCAGGCCAAGGTTCTGTGGTTGCAATTCCCAGTACACCACCATAAAAAAAGTTTGAAAAAATAAATAAATCTTCAAGCTAATCACCGAAGTAAAGAGTCCGGCGTTTCTTCAGGCTGTTCTGTTACACAGCAATTTTATGCTTTAATTTAGACTCTTCCCACCTGCTGCAAAACTCTGAATATTAAAATACACTCAGTTGTCATTCTATATGACAGAGTTTTGGTTTTTGAATCTCTCAGTTAAGAAGGTATTTTTTCAAGTTTGCTATTTTAAAGAAGAGAGACGAGGGGGCTCCAACAGTCCCATGAGGTAAGGCAGCATTTGGAAGAATGCATTCAAGGTGCGCAGAAAGATTTCGAAAGCATATTTTTATTTCCTTTCCAAAAGTCATTAGCTGTTGGGAACCTGGCATGCCATTACACTGGCCCTCAGCTGTCAGGAGTCTGCATGACACTTCCCCCTTTCAACTGCAATTTTACACACAAGTGAGTATCTCTCTCACACATGCCGGATTTGCAAAGCACTTGAAGTCTCGCTCCTGTGAGGATCAGTCTCTCTCTCCTACAGCCATGATTAAGAATGTCTGTCAGAATAAACACAAAGGACACCATTCAGACCATCTTCCCTGCCACAAGTCCATCCAGGTGCGCGAGTTCTTCATTCTCTTTCCATCGCTGTATGCTCACATGTCTTTCTCATGCAGCGCTTTCAAAGCCTTCCTTCAAAACTTCCTCCCTTTCAAGTCTCAGGCTGGTCTTTTGAATACTCTAACCGGCATGTTTAGAAGAGGGAGAGGAAGGAGAAACCACACACAATCCAAACACAGCAATACATGTCCGTCTGTAATCCTAAATCCTCCATACGCACTAATCCTAAAGCTCTGGCTTCTGCCCTATCATGGCATTTAGGGGGCATGTGCTGCAGCCATACAAAAAGGAGAAGGGGGAGGGAAAAAGAAAAACCACCACAACAAAACCTCAGTTATTTTTCCTCCAGTCTAATTTGGCAGCCTCTCTCCAACTGCACAGCCCATTCAAGAGTGCCAAGCCCTAATGAACAGACAGCCCCACAAAAGACGCCTGCTCAGGACACCAGCCGGCCAGCACGGCACAAGCACTGCTGGCGGGGAGTGGAAGGAGCATTCCAAGTGCCGGGAAACAGAGCCCAATACTGGTAAAGTTATTTTAAACCATAAAGCTCCCATTTCTCATCCAGGGGGAGCCTTCCAGGAGAAATATCACCCTGAACCTCCAGAGTAGCTGCATTCACCTTTGGAACGGTGTCAAATCTTTTGTGCCTACAGTAGATCATAGATATGCAGCCAGTTTGCTCCTGCCATCCCCAGGGCCAGATGGGAGTGTAATATGCATCTTACAGCTTTGGTGGTGGTGGGGAGGGGGGGGGGTCTGCCTGTCAGTTCTGTTTAAGAACAGATCCACTTACCTCTCTGGGTGCTAGCAAGACCTCTGCATATCAAGCAGCACTAATTAAAATATCCCCCACTGCCTGTTTCACAGCTCCGTGGAGATGCAGAATAGCTAAAGAAGGGACTCTCAAAAAAGGGGGAGTTTGATGGTCTTTTCGCCTCGAGTCCAGAGTTTACATCCCAGCGCAGAGTCACAAGTTGGGATGGGCTGCTGGTCTTCCAGCTCAGAGATCTGTTCTTAGGAGAATCCGGCATGGCACTGTGGAAAGATTGTTGATTGGGACTAGAGGGAGGGTAGCGAGCAGATGTATGTGTTCATGAGCTCGCCACAAACACCATGCGGCTGCCTCATGTTATTTCTCAGGACAGAGACAGTGGATACTGCACCAGACTAGAGTCAGGAATCCTGGGTTCTACAGCTGGCTCTGACAATGACTTAAGTGTGTGGCCTTGGGCAAGTCACTCCCCCTCCCATCCTCTGGGTCTCAGGTTCCCCATCTGAGGAATGGGGACTTTGTGGTGTGCTCCGAGATCTATGGACGAAAACATGCTACAGTGGAGAGAAAGAGGCAGAGATCCACAAAGCCTGGTTCTTGAATCCTTTTTGAGGGGAATAATGGCGTCATGGTCAGGGCACTAGCCTAGGATCTGGGAGAGCTGGGTTCAATTCCCTGTCCCAGCAGCAGACTAGGTGCTGCTAGGCAATCTCCTTAGCTTCTCTGGTCCTCAGTTCCCCCATCTGTACAATGGGGAAGATAGCACTTCCCTGCCACACACTGTTGGAAGGGTGACTACATAAAAGACTGAACTGCTCAGCTACTACACTGATGGGGGTACCAAAGATGGGGGTACTTGCAGCAACATGTAGCGATATGCTGCGGTGAAAGGCTCCAGAGGGAGGCAGCAGAAAAAAGCTCTGGTAGCAGCATAGACAGGAGAGGCACTGCCTGGGTGTACAGGGAACAGACTCTAAGGTTCACATGTGAACGGCATTCTTCGTGTCTGCACTCATCTTTAGATCCTCTTTGTGTAAAACAATCTGAAGTGCCTGTGTCACCGAATTATTGAACATAGCGTGTGTTGTGCTGAGCTCAGATTTAAGACTGGGCTCACCTGCTCCCCCCTCCTCTCCCAAGAAAACAAAGGGCGTCCCATTGAGCGCCTTCATTCCCATGGCAAGTCTGAATCCTCGGGGAGAAGAAAGGGCTGGCAGTGCTCTGAGTGGCCGGGAGTGCTATCCTGATAGCTGGCTCGCCCTGCTCCCTAAACAGCAGCATCTGCACCAGGGACACCCTAGATTCAGCATTAACCATTCATGTGATATCAATCTGGGGATGGGGTGGGAGGGAGGTGGAACAAAGCTCTATAGCGGCATTACGCAAGTAGCAGTCCTGAGTTAGAATTCCCTTCCTACAAGCAGGCTCTTGAACAAGAGCCTTTAGATATTTGGTCTGGCATTTCCAGAGCTCAGAACTAAGAGATGCTGGTGGTTTTGAACCCAGCGGGGGTGGGCTGTGGAAAAAGTCATCTTCATATACAGCTAATGCTAGATTTGTCAGACAAGCTTAGAGGAAGCTTTCTATCAGTGTAATCATTGTAGCTGACAATCAGTCCGTCCTTCAGGCCACTTACAAAGAGGACCATATAGACAGAAAAAACAAACAATATTTAAAAAATGCAAACAACCCCCCCTTCATCCACTGATCACCATGGCAGGCACTGGGCAACCATGCAGGGAGGAGATTTGAAATAAAAAAGGGTTAAATGTGACAAACTCCCTCCTCCATCTTCTTCATAGAAGCATATTGAGCTGAAGTACTTAGGACATAAGCCTATTGAGAAAGGTTTCTATTCTTGCCTCACTTGACATCCTTCGAAAAATCTTCCTCGCGTGACGCAACACCCAGATTAAAGCCTTGTTTCTGTGACACTCTTAGCGATTTCCCATTATTCCCAGCAGGCACCAGAGGCTTTTCATGGCATGAACAGTATTTTTTTAATGGAATGACCAACTTTGCCCTGTGGCTTGGCTAGTAGCAAAACTCTAAAGTCTTCAAGAGCAGTGCTGTGATGTTGGGTATTCTTGCTAGAGAAGTCACTTAAATTAAGAGTCAAGGAAAGGGGTAGTTTGCTAAGAGAGACATGGGCACCTTTGAGAAGCTACATGAACCAGGCTTATGTACTGCAAGAAAAGGACAAGGACTGGAGATCCCGAAGGGTGAGTGGGTACGTGACATGATTCACCCATCAATGCTAAGGGTAACTCCAAAATGCTGGATCTGATGCTTTATGAGATTTCTAGACACATCTCTCCTCCCTCCCCCAAAAAGTTTCAAGAGAACAAAGAAGAATTCACCATGTTTCTGGAACTGCCTAGTCAGAAATACAGCCCAAGGAGCCTCTCGGCTTCTTACAGGTCTCCAAGGGACAGCAGGGAGGCACTCACTCATGCCATCCTAGAGATCCTCTCCCAGTTTATTGTTTTCAGCTATGTCACTCTGGAGTCTAAAATGTCTGTCGAGTCCACGTGGTGCTTCCACCCCTTCAGCCGTACGGTTGAGAGCTCTTTTTGTTCAGAACAGCACCAGGTCCAATCACCACTGGGATTCATGGTCTGTCACTGGCCAGTTTTAAAAGTTCTCAGCCATTTTTCTTCCTCCCTCTTCCCCCACATGCACGTGACTTTACAAATTACTCCCAGGGGCTTACAAAGTAATTTGTAAGAAGCCAGTAAGAAACATCAATTGTCTCACTAAACCCAAAATATGTAGAAGCTCTTCCAGACATCAGTATAGACCCCATGACCCACAGAAGAGCACAGGAAACTGCAGCCATTAACAGTTGGTGGGTACCCTAATTGTGACAGAAATTATGTAAATCTAAGAGAGACTGGAGGGGAGGAAGAAGAGAGGCTGGAGGGGAGGAAGAAGAGTGGCATCACCCATAAAACAAAGTAGCAACATGTGAAATGTGTAATAAAAAAACTAGGAAGTTAAATGCAAGTTTCAAAGCAGCAACATTTCAAATGAATAAATATGAACGACAGTAACTTAGCGAAGGCACACAAGAGGTTTTGAAATTCGATAGAGGGGAAACTTTAAAAAACAAACAAAAAAACACCACCAGTAAATACAAATGCTTTTCTAAACTGTTTCTAATTAATTAAGGCACAGATCCAGGTCTACCTCCTTCCCCCCCACACCTCCCCAAAAATCACAAATCTGGTCACCTAAAGTCATGACACCAGGGAGGGGCTCAAGCTTTCAAAATGCAGGGTTTCCACTTCCGCCTTTCCCCAGGAGAAACCATCTTCCCATTCCTGGGGATGCAAGCCAGCATCTCAGACAGCGAAGGAGAGCCACCTCTCCTGTCTGGCTAGTCGCTCTGGAGCGGTTTCCCCTGTGCGGTGTCTTGGTGGCCCCATTCCAATACACTTCTGTCTCACCGAAAGGGGAGTAAGGGAGTGTAATGTAGACAACAGTCTACTCCATGACTAGCCAATCCAGGCCAGGAGTTGGGAAAACCTGTCTGTGGGCACCAGACAGCACAAATTGAGATCTTCCAGGAGCTACAGAGCCAGAAGGAACCACCAGCAGCAATAATGAACAGTAAGGGTTATTTTTTAAAATGTATTCTTTTCTGTGAGAGTTCTAACTTCTCTTTACAACAGACTTCAGGGGAAGTCACCACATGTGCCTGTGACAAATCCGTCACTGAGTTGGCCGCTGGGTCCCTCAGAGGAACAGGTACTGTCAGTGCCCCAGCCCTTGCTGTGGGAGGGAGTGGATTAAGGAAAACGAAAGGCCATCTGGGAACCAAGGCTTTTAATTGGTTACATTTGTAGTTTAGTTCCTTTCAGGGCAAAGCAACCACGATCATGCCCTAAGCAAACAGATGTACTTTATTCCCAGTCTGGATATTGACTAGTTACCTCCGATTAAAAGCTCCCTGGCGCTGTCACTTTCACACAGCTCCATCGACTCCCAGGGGGAAAGTACCCGCAGCTGACTGAAGACGCATGCGGAGTCGTGGCTGAGTTTCCTGCACCTCCAGGTTCATGAATTCACAGGCTGAGGAGGCATTTTCACAAGACCAGCTGGGTCACAGCAATACCATGACAGTTTATAAAGTTGCTTTTTTCTTAACTCGGACATTTCAAATGGTTTTATGTCTTTAAATGAACTTCACCAGGGACACAACTGGAGTAATATCTGACTGCAAACTGCGGCACCAGATGGGCAGCCACACTAAGCACTCTAATCAATCCATGCTCATGCTTGAAGCCACATATCTTCCCCATGGCAGGTGGGGATTGTGTTGTTTACTGTCTCATACACATTCACCCTGTTTTTAACCCCGCAGCAGCTAAGCCAAAGCTCAGCAACCTCATGTAGAGCCAGCACTGACACAAGTGGCTCAGTTAGAACACACAATACACCTCTTTACTTTGCATAGATTTAAATGGCAAGCAGTCCTGCTGAGAGCAGTGTTACAGCTGTAGCCCGACACACTCCATTGTGTGTTCTGCAGCCTAAGACAACTTCAGCACTGGAATTCGTGACAGGAAAAACCTCCAGAGGGTCGCATCAGATGAGCAGCCATAAGTATGGAGACTTTCAGTGCTTCCTGATTTCAGCCCAAAATTAGAAATGTTATGAGTAACTAGTCTCCTGCATGGTTTCTGCTAGCAGCCTCTGCACATCCTAGCTTTGGCAGAAACACAGGGAAATTCCAATTTTACAATAAATAAATATGCATTGAACTGAGCCTTGCAAAACTCCACATAATCAGTCTCATGTTGGGAGACTTTTTATTTTCTTTCTTTCTTTCTTTCTTTTTGGGTGCAAATGGAGGAAATTTTCAATAAGTTGTTTTCTTGCAATAGTAGAGGCCAGGTAAGCGGATTTTTAGTGAATTTTCCAAGGCTGATTATGACAAATCCTGAGCTAGCTTCTAGCAGAATAGGGCATGTGACACACAGCTGAATGCTTCCAAGTCTATTCAGAAGAGGACAATGATCTGATTTTAACCACTCCACGTGGCCCATCTCTTACAGGAAGGATTTATCTTAATTACCCTACTGGTCACATCCCCAAGAACTTCAGGTAAGGAAGTGGTTTAGAGAGGAGGGAGGCAGTGCTCACATTAGTGAGCAGCTGTCTTCTCTGAGATTATTTAAACCTTCCTTCTAATGAACTCCTCTGTCACCAGGGAGCTTTCTCTGACAAGAGGAGCAGGTTCCACAACTGCATGTACATAGGGCAGATTTAGTTGACATGAGCAGCCCCAAGATAAAACAAGACATTCCTGCCAACCCAGAAACAAGGGTGGAGGGTAGAACTGGTCAGGAATTTTCTCCCCCAATCGGAAAATGGCAGTTTTCCAAATCTGAAAACGTTCATGGGATAGGGTCAGTTTTGACAAATCTCCAATTAAAATAAGTTTTTAAAACAAGTTTTGAAATTGTCAAAACCTCCTGTTTCAATGTTTTTAAAATAAAAAGTTTGGGTTATTTTTAAAATTCAAAATGACTCTGTTTTGAAATGTTAATTTATACCAACGTAAAGCATTACAATGATTTTATATGTAATAAAAAGGTCAGAATTGATATAAAATGTTTTGACTGCTCAGATTCAAAATGTTCATGAACTGATAGTCGGGGGGGAGGGAAGTGAGGTTTTGACTTTTCAGCTTGACTTGCTAAGAGAAAAAGAAATCAAATTTTCTCATGGGACAGGAAAATGATTTCCAGCCCAACTCTAGTGGAGGGATTTCCCAAATATTTGCAGTGCTAGTACAAAATAAATCAAACCCATTTCACAGTCATACGCTGTGTGCCTTTATTGCCTCGTCTGACTCTGGGTTTGAAAACGGACACTCCAATTACTGTGACGCATCGCTCTGAGGATTAGAGCCAGCGCTCGTTAGCACAGAAGTTAAGGAATAAGGCTGGCTGACACCACGAGAGCACCCCCATCGCTCAATCTCGGCATGGATCTGAATGGAAATCTCATCTGAAACCCATGTAACATCTGTCATATTCCTTTGCAACCCTCTGTGGAATGCAGATATGTGCAACACAATCAGAGCCTTCACTTGCCTAGAAAATAAAGGCTGCCAGCCTCATTCTTAATGACTATATATTCGACTGCAGAGTTCCTATTCACATCAGGTACATACATTTGTAATAACTGCCAAAGATCATGCAAATCTCTGATTGGACTATTCAGCCACGAGACATTGCAAACTACCCATATCTTAGGCTGCAATTCCCACCGTCTCTTATAGACCAAAGGATGCCAACAGGTGACAATTTGACAGAGAGAGTGAGAGAAAGAAAGAACAGACTATGGGTCGGAAGAATTCTGACACCCCGGGGATGGCTTGTGCAGAGCTACCATATCAAAGAAGCCCATACATATCGATCTTCTTAAAGACATCAAACCAAGTACTGATTTTTAAAAATCTATATTATCGAATTCTCTTTAGAAAGCCAGATAAAATAGACAGCCTCCTGCACACACAAACATACCTGCTACTCACTTGACCCACTTCATTGCTAAAGGATTAGAAAGAATTAACCTATACTTGTCCAGTAAGTAGGTCAGCTAATAAGAATATTCTCCACCAGCCCCAGAGATGCCTATTGTTAAAGCCAAGAATGAGAACGGGGACTACAGAGTCATCAGTGTAAGATCACAGGGGGTTCTCAAAAACAGATGCCTTTTGCTCTTGCTATTTAGATGTAAAGCTAAGGCCAGCAATTGTTTTATAGATCTTAGTGAGGCCTCACCTGCACCAAGCAAGTTTATTAAGGAAAACACCAGACCGTAACTGGTGTATTTTGCTAAAGATTTTTCTGTCAAAAAATAAACATGCAGGAGCGAGGGATGAGGTTGTGAACAACACTCCTAGCAAAATAAGCCAGGCTCTTTCAGCCTCCACTTTCTCAAGGGAGAAAGTGTCTTTCGTCATCCTTTCCCTTCTCTCTATGGGTCTGATAACCTGTAATCCCTCTTCTCCACAAAAGGAGACCCCAACCCACACCACTTCCTCTTGGCAGCCAACTTACACTTGCCTTTAGAAAGCAAAAATATCCCAGATATCCCAAATATCTCGGTGAGTTGTACATTCTGGGGTACCTCTGCCATGGCATGATCCCTGAAGCGAGGCGTATACCTTCTTATAGGTACGATGCACCGATATACAGAGTTATATCCCCTTTGTGCACAGCTTTATGTGGAGACTTATGAGGAATTTGTTTGACAGCTGAAAAAAATCAGCAGAGAAAGATTTCTCAGGCTTTCAAGACTTGAAGAATGGAAGGCAGCCTACAAGAATTAGGCTTCAAAACTACATGGCCTAAAAGCAGAGCTAGCGGGGGCCTAGCCCATGCGTCAGTGGACTGCATGGCCCTATAGGACTTTTCCCTGTGGGATTCCTCCTGCAGGTGCAACAATGATGGCAGCAGAAAAAGGGAATGTTGCAATCTCTGCTCATATTCAGTAAGCTTTTGGAGGGAGGAGGATTTTTTTCTCCAGCGCATCCATCCTTTATAAGGATTTCCAGTGTACTCCCTGCTATTTGGAAACCCAGCTTAAAGAATAAGAGCGAAGCAGTGTGTGGATGGACAGACAGATGGAAGTAGCGGTCTTCACTGCGAGGAGACTCATGGGAATTGCAGTTTAAATAACCCATCACCCACCAGAATAGCCCAACTCACAGGGGCTCTGCCAACAGTGAGACAATGCTGGGAAAGGAGGGAGTGAAGGGAGAATTGTCAGTTGAATTCCTTGACTAATAGGAACTCCAAGCCATGTGACATCACAACCTACTTAGGTTTCCTTTGTTTCATTGTTTTATGGGCTTGGGCATGAAGTAATGACAAGCATTAGGAGAGATTTTAGACTGTGATGCCATTGGCATCGCCCCTATCGTAGGCACTGTGACATGGCTTCAGCATTTTTATAGCAACATACGCACAGGGGCCAGTCCCCAGGTGTGACTGCTCCCCAGAGCTGGAGGATTCCTTCTCTCTTACCCCGATGACAATCCAGGAAGGGGTCCCTTTAACCACATTAGGAAGTTCCTTTTCATGGCTCATTGACTTTATTTCTGCTTGTCACCTACCAATTTTAAAAAGAGTTTCTCCTCTCATTTTATATATAATTCAATCTGAAGCCATTTGATTATAAAGCAGTTTTTCAGGGCCTGGTCCTTGATTCTGGAATTTGCCTTCTATGGGTCAAGTAGATTGGTTTTCATGCTGCAAAACTCACTTCCCCCGGCTCTAAGTGTTGCTGGGAAAGGGGGCTGGATAGGGTGGTGTTCTACTGTGGCTAGCTTGGGACGTTTTTGTATTTTGAACATGAGAGACACACACAAATTGCGAATGTGAGTGGAAGTGCCTCCCCAGGGCTGATAGAATAGTGAAAAAGAATAGTGAAAATACCAGTGTCTATTTTGTAGTGAGGCAAGAGATGCATGTAGAGCGGGACTTTCGAGAGAGCCCCTGGGAGTTTCAGAGTCATTGAGATTTTGGGCATTTAACTTTCTTAGGCTCCTCTGAAAATCCCAGCCAAATTATGCAGATAACAGGAGTTCTTACAGAAAATGGCTATTCTTTCTAGCAAGAAAGTGGAAGAGCAACGGAGTCACATTGCATATCACCAGATTACATCAATCTTTTCGCCTGATCAGTTAAGGCAAGGACTATGTGATCCGACAGCAAATTGCCTGCAAAGAAGAACCTAAGAAGGTGATAGGACCTAAGGTCCCAATCCTTCAGTGAGTCATATAGGCAACCCATTGTGCTTTTAAGAGCTGATGTAATGAGTTATGTAAAGAAAAATCAATTGTAGTGCACACAAGAACAAGCTTTATTGGGCCTATAATTCCCAAGAACTACCCCAAATATTCCTGAGTGTCATTCCCTGCTATCTTAACTATTTACAAATACACAGATATTGGGCGTTCTGGTAACGTTGCCTGCCTTCAGCCCCACTGACTGCCAATCCTTACTGCAGGATCAGGGTCTATCCTGTCTAGCACAGGCTCCTCTCTGGCTAGGTTTTTCTTAAGATTCATGAAACAAAATTGGAAATGTAGAGTCATGCAACAGAGGGCTAGGAAATAACACAATATATTAATTATCCTTCCAAACACACACAGCTAATCACATACATTCCACAAAAATGAACTCACACACGTTCAAGTAAAAAGCAGTCCCTGATCCTGCAGTCACTTAAGCCTCATGTGTAAATTTACTCTTAGGAGTAGCCCCATGTAATGACATTTGCAGGATCAAGATCTATTATCAATATACCCATTGAACAATCACTGTGGATTTCCTTCCTTCATGGCAGCCAAAACACTCCAGCATATTAAAATAAATAAAATCCCTAATTTATTTTAAATGAGTGTTTATCCCTGGCTTTTAAAGTCTCCAAACAGCTTCTCTGGCCTAGAGGAAGGCTGTTGCTTTAATAAATACACACTAAGGTTTTTATCATGTTTTACCAGTTAAGCATTATAGGTGTGCCATCGATTTATCCCTACGGCGTTAAAAAAAATGGGAAGAAACAGGGTCTCACATTTTAAAATGCCTTAATTAAATTTTGTTACCACTACAAGCAGCATAATCCCTCTTCCTTTTAAAATATACATCTGCCTTGCAATATTTATCTAGCTTTCTGCCTCCAAGGATGTAAAAAGAGAGAACTACTAATGAACTCCACTAAGAATTCTGAAGCTATTTGGTAGAAAAAGTTCAGCTTTCAAGATCTCTTTAGTGAAACAGTTAACAAGATGTGTGTTAACTATTTTACATGAAAATTTTAAAAGCGCAAATTTGCATGTTTGCAAGAGAAATACCAGGGCAGAATATCTCTCCCCCCCTCCCCTCCCCCCGCCTGTAATAGGGGCTATAAATCCTGCTCTAAGGTCACCTTGTTCGCCAACCTCTTGCTGATATAATAAGACACCCTACACCATCACCGAGGTAAGATCTTAAACTCTTTACATCCAAAGATCTCCCAACACTTTACCATCTGTTCAGTGACGCGAGCAACAAACATGGAAAGAGAGATTTAAATGAGAAGAAAATCAATCCATCATTGTTTCTGAACCATTAGCCTCATACCAAAACACTTTTAAAAAGTGGAACAAAGTCAGAGCAAGAGCTTAAGACAGATTTAAAGATAGCAAGCAAAGTCCTCTTCTACAGAGATGCACTACAAAATCTGTGTGAGCTCACTAGTTCTGCTCACCTAGCTGGGAGTGACTCCCTGAATCTAGTGCATGTGGAGTCAAATTGGTCAGGGAATAAACCTGCTACTCAAGTCACCATTTTCAAAGGCCGCAGTGGGGGGGGGGGGAGTCCCCACCAACTCCCGTGGGGGAAGCTGAGTCTTCTCTAAGATTGCCTTCCTTCCCCTGCAGGGAGCACAAATCCTGAACCACCTGAGACATAAACTCATGTCATGCATTTGCAGAAACTATTTTAGGATTTTCAAAGTCAACCCAGCTCTGAGCTGGACTGGCGCTGACATGATGCCCTTGGGCACCAAAACTCGTCCGAGTGGACTGCTGCTGTAACGTTTTTCTAATGACCACTTGTCCTGTTAAATGATCACATCTGATATTCAGATTGGCTCCACTCCCAGGTGCATACTGAACACCTGTCATTCAGACAGTCTACTCTAAAAGCATGTGTGTCCATTTTTAACAAGACTTTAGAGCCACATGGTACAAAGGCGGTCATTAGATGATGCATAATCCAAACAACGTCTCCATCAAGAGACGACCCTCCTAGTGTCAAGAGACGTAAGTTGAGGGTTGCATGCTTTGTTACAAGGGATTGACTTTGGCTTGTGCTCCATGGTCCACAGCCTTGGCCCGTGTTCAACTCCGCTGTTGCATATTAAAGAGAACTGGGCTGGATCAGCACTTGGCAGTCCACAGCGCTCAGCAGTGGGGTAGGGGTTTAGGTAGATATAGTTCTTCTCTATAATTCAGCACTGAACTGAAGTCCCAGCATGGTGTCAGCAACTGAAATCTTCCTAACCAAATGTGCCCCTTAAAAAACCCACGACACACTGAACAAGTGCAGGGTTGTTAGTCCTGCCCCATCCCAAACGGTGTTCTCTTCCTCTACAGCTTCACCTGAATTCAGGGTTTCTCTTGCTGCGTAGCACTGCTGTGTGCTGCTAACCATCAGTGGCTGGACTCTCCCCAGTCTTGTACCTTATCTTGTCATGTAAAGTGCTACCAAACCAGAACTCTCAACTCGTTTGCCCCACTAATAGCACCTTACGCCCACTCTACGCTCCCTTCGCAAAGGTACAAGTGACTGCACAAAGGGCAAGGAAACTCCAAAGTGCAATGCACCATCTTAGGTGCACCCCCAGGTGGCTGCATTTCAATGAGGAGTGAGGTGATTCAGAGACTTGTGATGAAAGGTTCATGTCATTTGTCATGGTTTTACTGCCCGTACCTTGGATCTCTCTAAGCAAACTCCTTCCTTGCCAGCAATTCTATGATATGTGTGTATACCTTGTTAGCTGGAGATGATCACAAACTCCTCTCTGCATTGGCTTTCTTTGCATTAGTTCTGACAGGCACAGCACGGTCCCTGACTCTGCTGCCTAGATAAGCAACTGTTGGGTTCACAAAGTGCTCAAATCCAGGCCTAGGTTTCCTAGCTCCACAAAGCAATCTATTTTATCCCCTAGATAAAAATCAAGAATTGAGAAACACCCCTGACCACCTCAATCCATCTCAGGGAGTTATGATTAAATCTTAGCGCAACTACTGATGGCTCCAATCTTCAGGCTGGGAGGGAAAGCAATTTTCCTTTAACCACAGTCTCACTCGGGGATCAGAGACTGCCCCGGCCTCTGGCAGGGCACCGCCATCTCGGCTTCATCTCAGCCTTGTCAGTGCAGATTACAGATTTGCTGGAGCATCCCAGCAGCACTCCTGAATCCACAAGACTTTGCAGGTCTCTGTCTCCTAGCTAAGGATGAAGTGAGACAGAACGCAAGCAGGTACCTTACAAAGCGATGGGGTCGTTTTTCAGAAAGCTGCTTTGCCAATCTCACATGGAATGGGGAGGGGATTGGAAATGTGCATTTTGTGTGTTTATTTTGGTGCAAAGCCATTTTCACCACTTGTGAAAAATAGTTTGGTTCACTTTATGATATCACAGACACAGGTTATCACACTTTCCCCTAGCATCCTTCATCTAATGAACTCAAATGTAGGTAAAGAAAGGAACACCATGTAGCTAAGTATTTTCATAGAACTTTTATAGAGGGCAAAACCAAGGCACAGAAAATCTTGATGCCTAATGTTAGGCACCTACATTCATATTTAGGCCATGAATAAGTCAATGGGAGATGAGGGTGCTGACTGCACTTCTAAAAATCAGCCCACTTATTTAGGTGCCTGACTACGGATTTAAGTGGTAAACTGAAGGCACCCAAGTTTGAACATGCAGACTTGGATGGAATTTTCAAAGAATTAAACTGACTTTCAATGGGAGATGGGTAGCTAAATCCCTTGGGTTGTTCTGTAAATTCCAGCAGAGCTACTTGTGCTGGCGTGCAGAGGTAGGTAGGAATAAAATCCAGGAGTTCTGCAGCCCTGATCCTAAGCATTTCATTGAACACGCCCTCTCCCCCCCCAGCACAACTCGCTTTGGTGAATCTTCATTTTCTAGCAATTATGAAGAGTAATCAATCCAAATCGAACTACACCTAGACATCAAGGAGCTGTACTCGTAACAGCTAAACTTCCCAAATGTTTTCAGGTGTTTAGAATGAGCAGAGTGATTCATACAGGATTACAAAGAGGAACATCAAAGCAAACATAAGTGTCTGTGCTATCCATATAACCCATACATACAGGGTGGAGTTGTAGCCATTCTGTCTATTCGAGCCATATTACTAACCCTAATTAGCACTTTTAGTTCCCAGCTAGGGTACTTGCTCTGCAGGGCAATGCATCCTCTTGTGAAATATTTGGACCAGAACCTTCTGTTAAATTTCAGAGACAGACATAAACAAAAATGCAACGTGTGTCTCAGGACAGAGCCATCAGCACAAACCAGGATGCTGAGAGATGCTCCCAAAGCTTCAGCAACAATTGGCACAGGCAGCAAATCAGCCTTCTGCACTAAGCACGAGATCAGGGCGAATTCCCTTCCTGACTTCTAATGTAGCTTTAGACTTTAATAGAAAGTAATTAAAATATTCCAGTATAAAAGGAAAACCACAAGAGTTTGGCTGCATTATGCTATATTGCAGCCATCCAGATGCTCTTCCTCCCTCTTGCCAGTCTCGCCCGCTGCATTAGATCCGCAACATTCGGTGTGTGTGATCTGCTTCCTTCTAACAAAGTTCGTTTCTATTGATTGTCGAGGAAGGAGGAATGGTCTGGTGGTTAATGCACCAGACTAAGACACGGGAGAGGGAGTTCAGAACGTCAGCATGACACTGGGATTTATGCACAAAATTAAGCATGTGCTTAAGTGCTTTGCTGGATTGGGGTCTTGGTATTACAGTGATGGCTGTTACAGAGAAACCTAACATGGATGGAGGGAGAGATAGGATCCTAATGAGACAAAACTCCCATGTGTCCGGAGTTCTAGCAGCAGGGGGCAGTTCACACCCGGATGGAAAAGGCTCACTCTGAAGTCTGACACAGATTTCAATGAAGGCGAGATCCAGCCCTAAAAGGGATCACTCTCTTTTGGGTGCAGCTGGTTTCGCTGCTGTTTGTTTTAAACCATCTGTCTCTGTATCTTGGATAATACATTCTCCTGGAACACCTTGAATTGAGCTGGCTGCCCTAAAAGGTCATATCCAATTTCTACAGTCCTTTGTGGGTTGATGAAGATGGAGGACTGGCTTGAATTGGAATGCACCATTTTCCCTCTTAAAAAAACACAATCCAGCTGAAATCCTAAATCTGAGAGAACAGAGATTCAGATCCTCACATGGTGAAAATCAGCCTGGCTCCATTAAAGTCAATGGCACCATGCGGATTTACACTAGCTGAGGATCAGACTTGTCCTGTGTAATTAACCAGCATTTCTTCAAGGTGATTAATGCATACAGCACAGCTTTGGATCAGCCTTAGGGTTTCCTAAAACATTATTTCTTATGCAGACTTTTAACTAGCAACTACTTCTTATTCAAGAGAGTACTTGGGGGAAAATGTATTGCAGGATCTATTTCATTATTGCAGTGTTGTGTTAACAGCTGCTTGAGAGTTTGTTCATCTTCCCATTAGAACGCTCTTTATTTTCAGATATTTGTAAAATCTCAAACATTTTTCCAGCCTGAAATCTGATATAAAAGCTTTCCACAAATGGAAAGGTCCCTTAATTTTGTTAACTACGTTTACAAGAAATCTGTCTATTTCTGTAACAGGAATGTCACTTTGCTCCTTGTGAAAGGTGCAAGGCGCAGAGTCCTGGAAAATTAAGTCCTCTCTTCATCCACGCAACAAGTACAATGTGTGAATCACCACTGGCTTCCCTACACACTGTCATCCTGCCAACCTCATTCCTTCCACTGGCTCAAATCTTCATGTGCCTTGAACTGTCAACAAATCCTGGGCCTCCATGCTGAGACTCCCAGCAAAGGAACCAAACAGTGCCACAGTGGGGCCACACTGTTTATGACGGGCATTACACTAGTGCCTGGAGACCTCAGCTGAGATTGAAGCCTTACTACCGTGTTTCCCCGAAAATAAGACAGTGTCTTATATTAATTTTTGCTCCCAAAGATGCGCTAGGTCTTATTTTCAGGGGATGTCTTATTTTTCCATGAAGAAGAATACGGTACACATTTATTGTTGAACAAAAAGGGAGGTCTTATTTTCGGGGGATGCCTTATATTACAGCGAGAGGCAAAACTGGAAGTAGGTCTTATTTTCGGGGGATGTCTTACTTTCGGGGAAACAGGGTAGCTGCTGTACAGAGACAGTGTGAGGCAGTCCCTCTCCCAACAGACCCAACAAACACAGGGTGAAGGAATATCATTATCCCCATTATAAAAACCAGGAACTGAAGCTCAGAGACAACCAAGTGACGTCTCCAAGGTGACCCAGGGAGTCTGAACCAAGGTCTCCTTTGCCAAAGTCTTACCCACAAGACTAGCTTTTCCCTCTGTGTGTCATAGACACCCATTCACTGGGACCATAAAGTCTGTCCCATCGTTAAAGATCTAAGTAACAAGAAAGAACCATTTTTCATTAAGATGTTTGGTGTCAAACTGCTTCTCAGACCTGACCGCCAGCTGGGCCCTCTGCGGGCACAGAGCATGAGGCAGGCTAGGCTGTGTGGTACCAAATCGTGTGGCACTTTGGATATAGGCGAAAAGAATGCGCTGACTAAGCGCACGGACACTTGTGACCACGATGAGTCGGGACAGGCGATGTTAACTAACTCAGATACTTTCAGCCTAGCAAGGACCGTGACCAGCCCTCATTCTGCCCAGATGGCTCTCCGTGATGTCAGCAGAACTGGTGCATTCGGATCAAGGGCAGCATATGGCTCTGTTCTCCATGTGTTTTACCAGAATGCTACACGAGGAATAATAAAACCAGGAGGAATGGAGTTCACATTCTGATTCAGTAATATTGTGTGCTCCTCTACACACACAGCCATGGCAAACAGAGCGGTCCCTCCTTTTCTTGTGAATGCTATGGACACATGTAAAAGAACTGATTCTTGTTCCTACTCTACCCCCATGTAATTAAATGCATGTTGCTAAGCTAATGCATGTAAAGAATTCATCCTCATTCTTATGCCTATCTTAACGAGCTTGCAGGAAATCTCCCCATGAGCCTGGCTTCCCAAGTCCTCCCTTTTCTTAATTTGAATGCTACACTTTAAAATATCCCTGCTCCTTCCCACCCCCAATACCACTGGAGTCTCCAGTTCCTGGAGGAAAAAGGTAAAAAGCATGGCGGGACTTTATATAGGGATTCCACATTTATATAAGTGATAAAAGAATGCCATCACCCCCCAGTTAGACTGGCTAGGATATGCAGGTCTGTTCCAACAGAGAGACTCTCATCAATTTTAGTGGTTTTGGATTAGGGACTAAATTCATAAGAGACTTGAACTCTCATGATGCAAGGCACTAGCCAACCTGGCTTCCCGGGGTTAGAGAGAAACTTGTTCCAAAGGCATGTTATTACAACTCCCTCTGGACTGGAGCATCTAGAACTGGCCACAGTTGGAGTCAGGGATAGCTAGAGCATGTATTTGATCAGTTTTGTGCTCCGATGGAAAACAAGTGAGACCTTGCCTATCCCTATGAGACAGTGGCAAGAGCTGTTAAGGTAATCAACTGCAAACCCAAGGCATATCCAGGTGTCTTAGGAAGAAACGGAACGTGCTTTTAACTTTAGCTCTGACTTCCTTGTTTCTGTGGATTTATGTCACATCAGATTTTTTTTGGTGCATTGCTGCTCAGATGTGACATTTTCCCTCAGGTTAGTCCTTTGGAGCTATGAATATTAATGTTTTTATTTAATGGGCCAACTATTCATCAAACTGATACAGAGCAGTACTGATCTCTCTTCTAAAAAGTGCAGAGAAATGTGTAGAGTTGCATTTGTCTCTCTCCGAGGATGGTATTTTTCTATTAGCCTCATGGGAAACACTACATTTAATTAATGCAATCAATGATATTCTGAAATAGACCCACTGTGAGACCTCAGGCCTCTGCAAATTGATTGTATGAATTAATTATAAGTGAATTTACCACTTGTGAATAGTACACTGGTTGAAAAATTTCTTGCAAAACTTTTTTTTAACCAAAATGAATATTTTCACTTAAGATTTTTTCTTGGTCAAAATTTCTGGTTTTATAACCAAAAAGCTCTCTGAAATCCAAAAGATTTTTAGGAAACCAGTTCAGTTTTTGGTAAAAATGTTTGATTTACAAAAACAGATCATTTTTACCAAACACCTTCCCCCCCCATTTTTTTAAAACTGAAAATGGCTTTTGAAAAAATGATAATTTCACAGGGAAAAAAACATTTCAAAATTTCCTGCCAAAACTAAGTGACCGTCTTAGAGCAGCTCTAGGGAATGGAGCTGAAGACATTTGCCACACAACTGGTGTAGTGGCACTGCAAGCCACCCAGCCAAGTAGCCCCAGCTAGTACACCAGCCTGCTATCAAAGGATCATCACTAGAGTTGGTTGTGTCATTCTCCATATCCATTCTCTCCTGGGCCTCACTTGCTGAGTATGCCAGCAAGAAAATCAATTGCAAAGTGGATACTAGTCCACAAGGAACCGCCAGTTCGCGCCACCCCAGCCACTGAAACAGCTTTCCGATGAAACACCACTTGATCACTGCTGACCCAGTGAGGACGATTATCAGTGGCCTGAAACTCCTTAGACGTTTCGGTGTCAAACCCGTTTGTTCAGACGCAGAAAACGTATGAATCATGGATTCAGTGTTTGCCTCTCATGGCTCATATTTTTTTACGGAATGGTAATGGACAGCTCACTGTTCTAGTTTCCTGCGTTCTTGGCAACCGTAACACATTAGATTTATCGCTGTGGAACCTGGTTGTGTTACAGGCCCATCAAGCAGAATTTATGGCTTTTTGATATGCTCTATATTTTTTAATTGGGTGAATCTCATGCTCATAAAAATGAATGACTGATAGCACTAGCTAAAACCAGACATGGTCCAGGCTGGCACTCTGCTGGCTTCCTCCAGATACTTCTGCTAGCACGGCTCAGTCCTTCTACTCTAAACCCCACTGTTCTCCTGGGTTCCCAGATTTACAAATGCACCTCAGTTCTGCCTGCCTCCAAGGCTGCTGTCCCATAACTAGCATTAAGGTCCTCCCAGGATTAAGGCTTCCCTGTGCCAAGTAAAAT
The DNA here is from genome assembly GCA_032164245.1 of Sternotherus odoratus. NCBI lineage: Eukaryota > Metazoa > Chordata > Testudines > Kinosternidae > Sternotherus > Sternotherus odoratus. Next base: position 3,928,717 of record JAVMKO010000018.1, read on the forward strand.
CTGCAGGTGCCTCAGGAAGCCACCTACAGCCTGCTCAGTCTGATGTGGGTGTTTGGGAGACTGTCTACCGAGTGGGGCTTCATGGTACTTTTTACTCCAGGACCTGGGTGGGATTCAATAGCTGTGATCGGGGTGCTGGACTGGAAGGAGCTCCAAGGAAGAGGATGCTGGGAGCATTGGACTCCAAAAAGCATGAGATTAGACTCAGGAAATGCCTAGGACTGACTTTCTCATGGCTCTGCAACAACCCCTCCAACTTCATTTGCAATTTCCTTGCTTTTCCAGTCCCACGTCCCTCCCGAACTGATGGCCGCCTGGTCTGAACTGGGTGGCAGTTTCACTCTGTGCACAAATGTTCAGACAAGTCCATTTCCATGTGGGAGCATTACCTGGAGGTCCCTCCGGAGAGGAACATTTCTTAACGTTTTGATCAAACACTTTTGAAAAACAGCTATCCAACCATTTCTTATTTATTTCTTTAGGTCACAAAATATTACACTTTTGAGAAGCCAGAGTCTGGGAAATCGATCACAGATCTTTTTGTAATCATTTGGATGAAGGATACAACTAGACTTTACCCTGCCTTTAGCAGCAATCATCTACTGTATTCCCAAAGTGAAAATGTTAACAAAATTATATGAGCTATGATGGATGTGGTAGAAAAGGTGAATTCTGGTTCTTTCTATTGTGGCTCAAACCAATAACAAATAAAGCAATAGCCCTCTGCATCTGACATTTGCAAGTTCAAGTCCCACCACTGTCTCAATGGCTGCAAGTCAATAAAGCTCGCTCCAGAATATTTATGAGGCTGGGATGCACTAGTTAGGGTATTCACAGAGGAGGGAAAACAATTGCTTCTGGGCTCTCAGGGGAAAGTGTTTCTATTTTTTAAAGGTCCCCCAATAACCCCTTCAGTCTGAAACTCAGCTGTCAGGCAGACATGCCCCTGTGGGCTGCAGGAGCAGAAGATAGGCAGCTGGGTGCAGCGTGGAGAGAGTCGGCTTGCTGGCTGAACTGTGAAAGTGGGCTCCTTGGGAATAACACCAGATTTTACAGAATTGCTGAACTTCCTTGAGCACAGCGGTGCTGGTTCCAGCACATCCGCTCGCAGGCTTACATTGCTCCCCATCAGACAGAATCCCTAGATGTGCGCATGAAACCCTAATTACAGCTCTCCTGCTCTCTCCAGGCAAGGAGAGCGTCCTCTCCTCGCAGCCTGCGCCTATCCCAGGGCAGGGAGCGCTCTCTCTCTCACTGCCCTCTGCACATTCTCCCTGAGCAGAGAGCTCTCCCTCTCTTATTGCGGCTGGCACACTCGCCCAGGGCAGCAGGTGGCATAGGCTGTGCCTCTCCAAACAGCCAGGCGTGGCCCTGCCCATGCTCCTCCCTAGTCTCCCACCCTCCCCTGGTTCGGCTTTTCGCTCCAGGACTGGAGGAGCTGCCGCCCTGCGCCGCCTGCCCTCCTGGCGCTCTGGGACTCGGGGAGGGAGGGCGCTAGCCTGCGGCAGTAGCCAGGGCCGGCTCCAGGCACCAGCTGAGGAAGCACGTGCCTGGGGTGGCATTCCAGTAAGTCTTGGGGCTGCAATTCGGCCCTCCCCTCCTTTTTTTTTTTTTGCTCTGACAGTTCGGCCCTGGCGGTAGCTGCGGTGGAGGGGGCCCTCTGGGCTCCTGCAGGGGGCAGAAGTCAGAGGTGATGTGCCAAGTGGTGCTGAATTCTAGGTTGGTCCTGGGTCGCCCCGAGCGCTCTCTCTCCTTGCAGCCTCCTCCCTAGAAGCTGAACTGTTGTTCCCACGGCACTTGTATCTCCTGCTGGCTTAGGGAGACAGAGATGGGTCCAAGGAATCCAATCCAGGTCTCTCAGACTGATGGCCACAGGGACTTGAGCCTGAGTGCGTCAAAGCTTTCTCCTTGTTAAAGGAGAGCTGTGAGGGGAGGAGCCCCCGGCTCCCTGCAGTGGTGAATGCAGGGAAGAACGCAGACTTCGGTAACTGCAAACTCACCTCCCATTCTTCACAAGCAAACACAAGAATGGTACTTGCTGCACGGTGCATTCGGCGGCTGCAGTATTCGATCCGCAACCCCAGAAAGCACTTTCCTTAGTCACCCAAGTTGGTAACTGGGAAAGTTACTACTAAACAAACCACAGCAAGAGAGGGCGGGCAGCAGATGGGATGTGCCGCTTCATTTCCTTGTTAGCGGTAGGGAGGATGTTCCCTGCAAAACATTCAGACCTACCAGAGAATGGAAAGGGGAAGCTCTTTCCAGCGTGAGACTAGGGGGAGGCCGGCTGCTGCTCTTATTTCTACTCTTACATTAAGAGCACTGGATCCTTGACAGGGCAATGCTGAGGGACGACAGTTCTCAGCAACGAGTCCTGAATCTACCGGGGAGAAGGGAGGAGACAACAAGACACTTGGGGTGCACACGGCAGAGTCACCTGCTCAGCCCCTGTTCTGATTTGTGGAGACTCTTTTTAATGAAGGAATATGTGGGAAGCTTGTGCCCACCACTGTAGTGACAGCGCAGGGAAAGGCAGAATTTATCCACGTTTCTTTTATTAATGCAGTTCAGATAATGGCTTGCTGGGTTTCTTTTTACTTCTAGAGACATTCTTATGCTGATTGGTTCATGTGCTGCAAGGCTGGTGGGTGGCTATGCCATGTTTTGCTACATCCTCGGTTCCAGTCTGGCTCACGTGAACAGTGACGCTGGGCTGAACTCAGAGGTGATGTGCAAAGTGGTGCTAAATTCTAGATTGGTCATGAGTCGAACGGTGTCTTCCAGACATGTCAAAGGGGTGGAAGAACGAGGTGTAGCAGGCCAAGGGACTAACAGGACATGAGTGTTCAAGCAGAGGAAGGGCCTTCCCTTAGTGTAGCTTACATCCCCTTTCATGACACATGGACTATCTTACACCCATTTGCCAGTGTATAACTTACACCACCATTTATGGCCCCTCTGAATTTGGCCCTGTAAATTCTTGCCATTAGAAGACCATTCAGCCATTTATATGAACTGGGTCATGTTTGTGGCAATAACATAAATCCACATGCCAGAACCCACCAGGAGAATGGGCATTGACTTGCCCCCCACAGGCTGTCTCAGCAGAGAGGATCAGGACAGTATGGAGCAGGGAGGTTTAAACTCCTTTCCCATCTGTTCCCTTCAGAACAACCCTAGTGCAGGCTGAAAGGGGCAAGCATTGGATCAGATCTCCACTTCTAAGGCTGCCAATCAGGCACTGATAGGAAATTCGCTCTGAAACATTTATTTATGTATGGAAAAACGAAGGAGAGAAATGTGCACACCTCTTTGAACTTCAGTCAACAAGCACAGTGCAATGTGTGTGTGTTCTTGGGCAGGAACAAAACATCAGTTGATAAGATGCCATGGGGGAAAGGGGAAAAGAGAACAGTTGTTCACTAATCCTGTGTGGCAACCCAGCCTCCAAAAATAATCACCTGGATTTTTTTCGACTGCTCAGTGCGAGCCTTTCAAAGGACCTTTGCAAAGAGCAGAGCAGGAGAAATGTTTGATAAGGGGGATCGTATGCTATAAAGCATTCTCGGGTAAGCCAACTTAATTCAAAGCCATGTGAGTCGGTTGAGCTGGGGAGCAAACTCTGGCTCCTTTCTCCCTGCTTTAATCAACTCAGAGTAAAGCAAGTACAAACAGCAACAATAGTGACAATCAAATCCTTGTAAAGAAATTTTCTCTGAAAATCAAAGCTGGAAGCATGCGAAGAATCAAGACACCCCATAATATTAACCTGTAACAAGCTGATAATTCAACCAGAACATGCTGAAATCTGGGTATTCCTGTGCTGCAGTCCTGCCTCCAAAAGCACCAATTATTTCAAAATCAAACCCCCTTTGAAACCAAGAGTAACAAAAGTGCTGAGTAGGGCGTATTTAAAGGGAACGACTACTGCTAGCTGCTGATTTATTAAAAGAACAACAAATACATGCCCCCCATGCTGATGTCAAAGTGGTGTAATGCAGTGGTCAATCAACCACTGCTTGACAATAACTCTTCATCTGGCATGCTGCGACTGATGTGTGACACTAATCACAGTCCCCTCACTGTTCCCTCGCGCTCCTCTGTCTGATTGTTATCTCTTATCATGTACCTAGAGCTTGTCTTTACATGAAAATTAATCTGGAATAAGGGAGGGTATGAATTTAAAGTGGATTAACTATTCCTGATTAACTCCATGTGTGAAAGCTGTTATTCTGGATTTGCTTAATCCTCTTCCACAGTAGATGTAGATCCATTTCTGGCATGAATTGTGCAAATATGTACTCCCCCTGCTCTACTAGTATTACTTGGCACTTTTCCTTCAGGGACCTGAATACACTTTACAAATATGAATTACCCCAAGTGAGAGGATCATCCTCATAGTGATGTGCCCAGGGTCACATGTGTTGTAATCAATAGCAGAGCCAGAAAGAGAAGTCCATGCTCTAAGCAGTCTAAGGAGTGTCCTGTCTCAAGGGTGCACCTATGTGTGGATTCCCTCTAGACACAACCTTGAGTCTGAATGAAGACTTTTAAGTACCTGTTAAACCTTTTCAAGGGTTTCTGCATTTGATGTAATTAGGATTTTACTCATATGTGGTAACTTTCTTCAGAATCTGGCATTTCTGTCGATGATTAACTCTTTTTTATAAAATTCCTTTATTTTATCATTTTTCCTGGGTAGATCTGCACCATGTAGCCAGGTTCAGCATGGACAGCATTCTTGTTCACATTAATCATCTTCGACAGGCCCATCAAGACTAAACCGACTCTATAAATAGCCCATTTCACAGCTTTATGCACTGCCTGATTCCTCAGATTAATAACCCTCCACTGGATTCTGTCATAAGCATCAGTTACACTGGCTTTCTCTGGGATTCTGTGCTCATCCCTCCTCCACTGTGTTCATTCATAAGACTATAAAATACAGGCTCAAAGGGCAGCACTGATTGTATTACTCACTCTTGATTTATAGCCCATCTGATGGCAGGAGAGAAGCCTATATTGGAGTCTTCTAAAGTCTTTCCTTGGCATTCAAAATGTCCCCCACTAAAAGACAGGACCTCTGAAGTCCCATCAGATGGTCTATACACTTTGTGTTTCCTAGTGGTTAGAGCAGGAGAGTCGGCATTAGGACTCCTGGGTTTTATTGCCAGAGCTGGCACTCACCGTGCAAGGTGAACTCAGCCTTTTCACGTGTCTTTTCTGGGCCTCCGTTTCTCCATCTGTAAGAAGACGTAGCACTCCAGTGACACACACCAGGGATCATCCCTGCTTGGAATCTGGGCATGGGCTTACATGGCTAGCTGCACCAGGGTCCGTGCCGATGTAATGTCATTGCTATTTTTGGCCACATTCGCTGAACTGCAATCACCCCTCCAACTGCAGGGCAGTCATACCCTCTGTTTGTAGGGCTGTCCACCAAGGACCTTTCTTCCGTGCTGGATGTATCTGCTTAGAAACCACAGGCAACCGTGTCTTTCTGTTCAGCAGGAACTTTAGCAGGATTTGCCTTACATTACCTTGGATCAAGTTTGTTTTCTATATCTGGTCTATGCTTGATGCTTCCAAGGAAACCAAGACCACTCCCACTCATGCACATTGCTGTTATAACTGGGAAAAGACAAATTCCTTCCTGACTCCGGAGATTTGCTTCACTCTCTTAGGGCTCAATCACATATGGTCCTAAGCATTCTGTCCTCGATCCAGCAAAGCATTTACACAGATGCTTAACACGATGCACGTAAGTAGTTTCAATGCCCTCACTGTACTCCACGCATTTATTATCATCACATGCTCATATCACCATAGCCCTGAGACTCTACTGAGGTCAGGGCCCATTGCATTAGGTGCTGCACATACAAATAATAATAGACAATCCCTGACCCAAGCATCTTACAGTCTAAATAGACAAGACATCAAAGGGCAGGATGGGAAACAGGCACAAAGAGGCGAAGTGACTTTTTTAAGGTAACAGGGCAGCTTCATGGCAAAGACAGGATTAGAACTAATCTGGTCTCCTGACTAGACAAAACTGCCTCCCAAGGATGTCAGTCAGGGGCTACCCTAGGGACTGTCTTCTCATTGCAATAACTAGAAATGGAATTATTGCTCACACAACATTTTCCTGTTCACTCCCGTTGGGTTTTTAATTTACTCCTGATTCCTCTTTTATTAGCACAAAACTCTGAAAAGCCAAGAGCAAATTATCAACATTCATTTTGCAAAACAACTCCCTGCCACCAGCAACAAATAAAAATAGTGAAATAATAAAGACACAACAGTAGCGCAGCCAAATTAAGTTCTGATGCACACCCTGTGTAAGCCAGCTAGAGCAGTGATTCTCAAACTTTTGCACTGGTGACACCATCACACAGCAAGCTTCTGAGTGCGACCCTCCATATATATAAAAAATGTGTTTTTAATTTTTAACTCTATTATAAAAGCTGGAAGAGAAGCGGATTTTGGGGGTGGAGGCTGACATCACATGACCCTCCATGTCACAACCCCCAGTTTAAGAACCCCTGAAGCAGAGTCAGCACTGAATCAGCCCACAATACAATACAAGTCAATCCTGTGGGCCAGACAGATGTAGCTATGGTGAATAATTCAGACTCCTTAGTGATGCAACTGGACAGAACTTCCCAGATCATCCGGTTCAATCCTGTAAATCTAGCAAACTATCAAAGGGGTTCCTTGCAGCCAAATCATCTGTGATTTATGGGAAGCCTCAAAAGGGTCAGAGATCTGGTTCAGGTCAGCATCCAGAGGTCTGAATGCTTCTATGAACTATCCAGACATGAAAGACTCATGGACAGAGCTGTACGAAATTAAAAGAAATTTTGAAATGAAGAGTAATTTCGAACCCAAGAAATCCTATTTCATTTTGAAAATGTCAAAAAATGAAACATTTCCACTTTGTCAGAATTTGTTTTCCTTTTCTTTTTTTAACTGAAACTATTTGGCAAAACAGATACAAATGTGAAATGTTCTAGTGTCACCAAATCTGCATTTTTCCCTCCAGCCAAAAACTTTTGCCCAGGTCTACTTCTGGGAGTCTAAGTTTTCCGCACGTTCCTGCCTGTATCTGGGGCAGAAATACATGAAAACAGCATTTCTCATTTCTACTTACACTTCCCATCTCAGCCAGAACCAGGAGGCAAAAGCCTAACAAAGTGACTGAACATCTACTATCTGTTCAGGCTTAGTCTGAGTTTTTGATGAAGGTCCCAGTTGGTTTTTATTTTATCTGTACTCATTCATCTGTAGTCCAGAGTGAACTGAGACTCCCCGGGATAGCTGTCTGCATGGTTCATTGTGATAGAAGATTGGTCAAAAATTCAAAGGAGGCCTATAGCTAATTGACTGCAGGAAGCAATGTGGAATCTGTGCTGGAGATTTCCCTTGATTGTCTCTAGGATACTGAAGGCTTCATGAAGGTTTCACTAGAGGAGGAAAAGCTCAATGCAAAAGGAGAACTTCGTCCCCTGCTAATACAACCCTGCTCAAACTGTTTCATATGGGAGCAAAGCACAAAACACCGTTTCATTCCCTATTTCATTATATATTATTCCCCAGCCAAAACTTAACTCGTAAAGGTACACAATCACTCTGTATACCTATTCTGGTATTATTTCTTTGCATTGCAGTGGAACTAAAGGGAAGTCTAGATGGCAACCAAAACTGCACAGCAGTAAGTATCAGACCCGGGTCCACAGATTCAGGCTTGCAGGACTCACACTAGGCTTATCAAAATAGTACTGTAGACCTTCAGGCTCAGGCTGGCGCTCAGAATGTGAAGCCTTCCCCTCTCCCTAGGCTTCAGAGCCGAAGCTCCAGTCTGAGCCCAAACATCTACACAGGTATTTTTAGTGCCGTCGTGCTAGCCCTTCACGCCTGATTCTGTAGACTAGGTCTCCGAGACTCGCTGCCGCAGGGTTCTGCTAACCATGTAGACGTGTTCTAAGAGCCCCTGTCATGGACAATGACCTCGTATGCTACGCAGGGTAGAAACACAAAACAATGGGGCCTGCCCCAAAGAATGTACAGTCTAAGTGTTAGAGAAAAGAAAACAGGTGGCTAGACACTCAGAGGTGGAGCATAAGGAAACAATAAGGCTATATGGATCAGTAGGACCGGCAGATGTTTCAGCACACCAGTTCCTAACCATTAACTCTTTTTTTTGCCGGCAGTAAAGGAGACTTGTAAGAGGGATGTGAAAGAGGAGAAGTAGCTCTCCGGATGCTTATGGGGGAGCTCATTCTAAGCATGAGGGGGAGTACGGGAGAAAGCACAATGGTGTGGATTTGAGAAGGTAACAAGTGGGCGATGGAAGCTGAGATGACTGGCTAATTGGAGGCAGGGGTCAGCAACTTGATAACAGATGAGAAATGATAGGTGGGATGAGGATATTCCACGAGGAGCCTTGAACGGGAAGACACGTAGTTTGTGTCTGATGTGATGGAGAAGGAGGAATCCGTGTATAGCCGTCAAGAGAGGGGTGATATTGTTAAAGCAATGAGCTATGAATATCTTTGCAGCGGCATTCTGAATGACCTGAAGAGGGCAAGACTGCATTTGTCAAGGCCAGACAGAAGGATGTTGCAGTAGTTGAGGTGTGAGATAATGAGAAGCTGGACATGTGTTTTTGCTGTGTCGATGTGAAGCTTAGTAGTGCCTAGGGGATCCAGCTCATGGTGCGAGGCACTGTACAAAAAAATTACAGAGACAGTCTCTGTCCTGAAGAGCTTACAATCTACATGTAAAACTGCAGGCAACAGGTGGATAGAATAGATGGGGGGAACACATAGAGCACACACACCACCATGGTCTCTGAGCTGAAAACAACACCATAAGCAAGTTGTAACTATAAGAAATTTGAAATGTGCATATAAAAAGGCAACTGAAATAAGCCAAGAGTGAGCAGTTTGTAAAAGAGGATATAGCACGCCATGGGTTAGGTCCCAATCCTTTGAAGTGCTGAGTGCCCTCGTCTTCCATTGAAGCCAGTGGGAGCTGTGGTAATGTTATTTGATGTTTAATTTGAAACAGGTTTGAGTGGCTGAGGAACAGCAAGCACTGAAACACATAACCAGAGACTGGAACTGAAGGTAAACTTTACTCTCTCACAGTTATTCCGACAGCAGAGTGAACAGAAAGACTCCCAAGGAGCTCTCTGCAAGCTCAAATATACAAATGGAAAGAAGGAAACCAGCAAGTGAGCTGTTTAACTTCTAAGCAACATCTGAGCCCTGCTCTGAAATAGGAGGTGGTAAGTTGAGCAGATGTCCTCTGTCAGATCAAGGTCCACTTTGGAACATAATGTCTTGGGTCCTGATAGATAGAACCCTGCAAACCTGCGGATATGTGCTTTGTGTCCATGGACCATGTTTGGAGATCATGGATGGATGCGGATATCTGCAGACCATGTTTATGGAGCGCAGATCGGATGCAATTTTGTATCCACCAGGGCTCTACTAATAGAACGTTCTCTGGCCATCTCTGTTTTCTATCCCAAGCTGCTGGCTGAACGCTAAAGACTCCATCAATCGCATGAAATGACTCTGACTCTAATCTGGGGACTCGCTTTACCAGTTGATTTCCCTGAAAGAACTTCCCCTGGAGGTGGATCCTTTTCCTCAGATAGGAAAACCAGAGAGCTGAGGATTGTTAATTAGCAATGGGAAGACTGATTGGGACACAATCAAAATTGATCTTGAACCTTTCCCAGAATGTGTACCTAACCCTTCCTGGTGTTTTAAAAAGTTCAGTGAACTTGGAAAAATCTCTGTGCTGTCTCTGCACTAGCTGGCTTGGGCTGGTATAGGAAGTGGAAATGCTAAACTTTTATGAAAGAGGCTATTTTTGCAATACCTTCAACTAAACTGTAACTTGTAGTTACCAGAAATCTCATGAGAGCCTCAGGATCTTCTTATGGGAGTTGTAACCTGAATTCAAGACCAAAGAGATCCAGAGAAATCTGAGCAATTATTCAGACTCTTGGATTTGAAACAAACCTCCACGTTCTTTGAGGTCCACCCATCCTTATCATTCAGTGCTTGGGGCATGATTCTCCTGTCACTTGCACCAGTACATCTGGATTCGCTCCCTTGTTATAAAGAAGAGTGAGATGAGAATCAGATCCTTGAGTTTGGCTCAAAGGCCACAATGTGCTCTAATCTCAGAAGGAATTTGTCCAGAAGGAAGATAAAGCTCACAATGTCAGTTTCCTGGGAAGCTTTTATCCCCATTCCCCACCACTCAATCTCAGGGAACATACTAAACGTAAGGGGTTTGCATGGCCTAATGGAGTCTAAAATCCTTTGGGATCTAAAAATCTTTTTAAATGTAAAGAGCTAAGAGTTGCATTATTCAATTCATTTAGTTACAGTTTAAGAGGTCTGAGAAGAATAGCTAGAGGGTTTTAAAGCACCTGGAAGGAAATGGTGCATATATCACAGCAACAAGGATCTCTCCTATTCTTTCATCTCCTGCTAAAGATAATGACTGATCTTGATTTACACCAAAGATGGTAAAATTTCTCCACTGAGAAACCTGATTTACAGTCCTAAAGCTAGTCAAAGATTCCCAGCAGCGACTATATATTATTATGAGTGACAGTACATTCCTCCTCTCAGAAACAAGACATTTATCATTTCCTTTCCTTCCAGTGCTAAAGACTTCTACTTAAATGGGCCAAATTAAACAAACTAAAGTGAGAAAAAAAGACAGTTTGCCCTGAATGTCTGATTCTTCCTTCATCCAATCCACCACTTTATGTGCCATGAACTTCTGTTGTGCAATGAATCAAGCAGTCACGCAATGACCTCCCCAGCTAAGGCAGTCTTGATTACAGATAGGTCTGGGAGAAAATAAGGCAAATATAATTTTTGGCAAGAATTCGCTTTGCGATGCTCACACCCATTTTGTGCATGTTTCCCATAGATGTTCAAGCAATAAAAGTTGTCAGAAAGCAAATTTCAAGCTTACATATGTGACCATTCATAGAAACCAAACATGGAATTTATACACAAGAGAATCTATGTTGTAAGTGCTTTCCTGATCATCCAGTCAGGGAGCAGTACACATTGACTTATCTGATCCACCAAAATTAAGCAGGAATGTAAAATATCTGTGACCAATCTCTAGAGAACAAAATCAGAACAGATATTTGTTGATTAAATTTGACAGAAAAATACATTTAACAGCATTGCCACCTGTGAAGATAAAAGGAGGCTAAATCTGAAGAAATTATTATTTGCAGGCTATTTGCTTAGCTTATGAGATACTGTATGACACAGACTGTGGAGTTTTGCTGTCAATCATCTTTAAAAATCAGACTCCCCCACAAAGGGTAAAAATCTTGAATGAGCAGCATTCATTTGTATTTGATTTCTATATGGTTTTAGTTATAGTTCACTGTCCTCTACAAACAAAGTCCAATTTGATCACAACAATAACAAAATAAAAACATAGCACAAGAAGAAGTTCATTTCAGCTGGAAATGTTTACTAACTTTGGTTCATGAACTCTAGCTGTGGGGGAGCCAGTGAAATCCTGGTAGAGTCCAAAAGCCAGGTTCTGATCTCAGTTACACAAATTCTGAAATCACCCCAGAGAACAGACAAGCATAAGTCTTAGGCACCACTTAAAACCTATTCTGCAGATTTAAGTGGGGAATTATGGGCTGCATTAGCCCCTCTGAATAGGGATGAATCTCATCCAGGTAATCTGGCTTGGCTATGGTTCTCTTTAATAAGTGTAATGTATTCAGAGGGCTCCTCCCTCTTTCTCAGCACCGTTTCCCTCAGCCCTCTCCCCACTTTGTTGTTTTATGAATAAAGTATTTGCCCCCCCTTATTTCATTCCTCCATAATGCAGGATATATAACCTTTCAAAATTGCATTTTATCTCCTTATCCATTGCCTGGCAAACTGCTGGATTCAACACATGTATTATTAACAAGGAAAGTCAGCCTTTTTTGAGGCAATAAATATACTGATAATGTGTTTAAAGCGGGAGTGAAGCATAAATAGTACAGCTAAAGCATGTAGAAATGTAGATTGATGTTAAATTATCTCCCAGAGACCCACAAAGGGTCGAGATTCTGATCCTTATATGCTGCTTAGGGATGTCATTAAATGAGAAACATCAATTTGTTGTGCTTTTGGTATTAACTTGTGCTTTCTCCTTTTTTAACAGTTCTACAAATTTTAGACTACAAATTATAGTACCTATCTTCCATAGATGTTATGCACAAAATAGTTATGTTCAAAGAACATGAAGCTTGCAAACTCCAGCCTTGTAACGTTAGGGGATGTCAGAATTAAGGTGGTCTGTGTAATCTTAATTCAGCCCTCCTGCACATATACATTACAATACAGTCTTTAAATTCAGGATTATGTACTATTTTTTCCAGACCTCCTGCCTCATTCAGTGCACAGAATGGATGGCGCTCACTTAATGAGCCCCTATTCACTATTTTGTTTCCTCCTTTTTGTTCAATGTGGGGCCTTATGCCTTATTTACTGCACACTAATTAAACCTTGCTATGAAGAGTTACAAATTTCCTCAATGGCTTTTCTATGGCACTCAGCACTATGGTCTCAGTACTTCACAAACATTAACCTACCTTTCCAGCACCCCAGTGAGGTGAGGAATCTGAGGCACAGAAAGTGCTTTAGATGCCCAATTTGAGACCTGATTTTACAGAATCCTTATCATTATACAGCACTTCATTTGTCCAAAGCCCAGCTCCCACGGCCTTCGCTTGCAGCTCTGAGTGTGCAGCACTTCTGCAATCAGATCACAAGTCAGACACCCAGAAAATGAGGAACACAGTTAGTGGCCTCCTCTGAAAAAGTCTGGTTTAAGCAATGTGCCCAGCATCCTAGAGGAACACAGTAACAGAGGCAGGGATAGAATCCTGTTCTCCATTCAGCTGCAATGACACTATCCTTTCTTCTCCTGCAGTCCCTGCCACATACACTACACATCTCCTGACTTCTACAAGGAACAAAGCTGGGGTCCTGCACACACCAGTCTCCTTAACTACACAGCCCTGATTCATTCACAGGGCAGGTCCAATCTGTGCACTGACTGACGCAGGGGTCCTAGGGACAAAACAGTATGTGATCATAGAATTAAAGCCTATCATAAAGCATGCACCCAAGAGGTGTGAATTAAGTTTGCCCAGACAATCTTAATTCTGGCACTTCAGAGATTTTCACCAGGAGGGCAAAAAGCATATCCCTGACATAAAGGCACACTCTGCCAAATTTCCAGTCCCCGTTTGAAAGAATCGAAGCTCTAGAGCTTTGCAAAGGAAAGCTATCTGGTTTACATATTTAAACAACTGAAGCATACTGGCTAAAAATTTCAAAATCCACCTGAGGCAGACGCCGTCCATGGAAAATTTTCCCAAACTGTTAAAGTTTGGCAAAGTTATAAGCAACTCAGAACAGGGTTTTACACTGGGATGTGTCAGGCAACCTTAATATTAGGTGGTGCTACCAACCCCACTCGTGATGCAACAGCAGGGCCAACAATGTAGCTCAGATTTGGACAGAATAATATTTTTACACATTTACAGTCTATAACTATCTATCTGGGCCTCCATTCTCTTCCCCTTTGGACTGTGTATCACTTGTTATGCTCATGCAAAGTGAGTGTAAAAATGCGATCACTTGCTGTGAGTGGAGAACTCAAATCAGGTAACTTTTTAAAACCATTTTTACAGCTACAAATGACCACGCAAAGTGAAAGGTCACAGAGAATTAGACCCAAATGTTTTCTAAAGACAAAAATAAATTCTTCCACCTTAATTTATTCACTGACCAGTGGAAAGGGTAATAGGCTCTTGGATGTATCAGACTTATTGTTTATCTCACTTTGACACACATTGTGCAAGCAGTTCCGGGAGGGCTGTGCCTACGTCTTCAAGTGGGATCTTGTCAAGCCTTCACTTTTCTTTATCGTTTCAATTGTATTTGTGTATATGAAGTAAAGCTCAAAGTTTGTATATATGTTTCACCAAATTTCATCTTCATTAACTTTAAGTAGCCACCTGAAAAAAGAACCTGTCATGTGTGACAAGGGCATGTTGCACCTTGATAATGATCTGATAAGTGTAATAATTGATCAGGCTAATAAATGGGGAACTGAGGCTGAGGCTAAACTGAGTGATTTGCCCTAAATTGGGAACTGGGAACGGAATCCAGCTGTTCCAAGACCTAGATTCATGCTCTACTCAACAGACCATCCTTCCTCCCCTACATCTTTCTCAGTTGGAAGACAAATATATTGCATCAATCACCATAGCTGGATGAAAATGGAAGCTACATGTATAAGACTGAGTGGAGTATGTGATGCAGATCCACCAGAGGGGACAATATACCCGTATGTTATGTATTTATCTCCTACTAAAGATGGGACCCAGATCACTGAGGTTGTCTCAGATTTAGTTCCACGAATCCAATCCTGCCCCAATGCTTTCGGCTGAGGATCCAAACCAGGAAGGAATCTGTTCAGATTGGGATTCAGCCCAAAATAGCAAAAATCTCACAAAAGCTGTTCTTGCAGATTGCTGTAATTTGGGGGCAGCAACGTTGCAGCAGCTCATGAGATTCATCACCATCAAATCCAAGCCCTCGTTCAGGCTCAAAACCTGAATCCCAGCCTCAGATGAACACCACCTCTTTGGCCCGATCCTACTTCACATCAATAAAGCTTGTTATCAGATTCCATTTCTGGGAGTAATGCAAACAGGAATATGTTGCTCTTGTGAGGTCTGTAGTAAGTTAAAGGTTGCAAAATAGAAACTGATCCTGGAGTGCTATTTCAAAGTGTCCTGTCAGCTAGCTCAGTATCACTGCGAGACAGATTGATAGGAAAGAACACAGCATCGCAACAGGCATTTTCCACCTGACACTAGCTAAACTGACAGCCAGGACTGAGTACAGCGAGATGAGTGTCAGGCAGCAGCAAAGAGACAGCTAACTAATAAGAACAACTAGGATGACCATAAAAGATGCCCATTCGCATCTGATAAATTGGCTCCCAGCCCACTGTATATGGGGGCCTAATTCTGCTCTCAGTGAAGATGGTGTCAACTCACAGCAGCTCCATTCACTTCAATAAGGTTCCTCAGATTTACCTCAGTTTGACTCGAAGCAGAATATTGGTGTTTCCAAAATTACAGCTGTTTGATCACAGCTGCAATACCAGCTTGATTCTGTGGTCACATCTAGTGGGAACATATATAGTATTTAACTACCTAACCAACCCCCTAGATCTGACCCACAAAGGTGCTGCATACTGGGGCAGTGGGGATTCTTACCAGTGCCAAATGGAAAGGAAATTCCTAATACTGTAAAGTCCCTTCCGCCGACTTTGGGCTCTATTGCCTATGGGCCCAATCCTGCTCTCATTGATGCTTGTTTCCAATCTCCCTTTTGTCCTGAACAATTGCTGAGAGATGGGGAGTCTGCTGCCTAGCAGTGCAGTGTTGTTTTTTTAAACAATTCAGGGGTGATCTTACAGTGTCTGGGCAGGGAAAAAGCTCTCTGTTTCTTACCAACTTGTGGGTCACTTGCGGGCTTTGGCCTCGAGAGCTGTTGAGCCGACACCTTTCATCACTACCGGGCTGATATTCAGGGATACAACACATTCCAGTGAGGGGCTAGTTCTGCTCTCTCCTACCCTGGTGTAACTCCACTGGCTTCGGTGCAGTCATCCTGCTTTACACGAGGGTAAGTGAGAGGAGAATCAGGTTCTCAATTAACACAAAGTGAAACACCTGTAATGGCTTCACTGCTAGCCTTACTGTACGGCTGTACAAGTCAGCAGTCTGTAAATTGACCAAGTCACAGCCTCAGCTTGACCAAGACAGGAGGGGAGGGGTTTTTTGGGTGCCACAGAGAGGGCAGCTTGATCCCGCGTCCTTCCTAGTAAGAGTAAAAGTTACCAAGAGCTTTGGGTTGAAGGAACCCCCGGTAACATTACAGCATCTCTGCTCTTTCTTCTTGACCCAGCACCCTTTGCTTCCAAGATGCTTCCTATCACTGGCTTAGAATGACTCCCACTGGCAAAAAGGCCGACTTGGTGAATGTCCACAAACCACAGTCGGACAATGCTGGGGATTAAACAATGGAACTCAAATAAGTAACTACGATTGACTGCTTCCCCAGGGGCCTGGGAGATTGAAGTCTGAGAAATCATCACTCCGATGTGCCCCTAGTCTGTTCTTTCCAGACAGACTAACAAGCAGTAGCAGGGTTGTGACTAAGACGCTAAGGTGCTGCAGTGGCATGCTTCCCACTCTAGCATTGCTTCCCCAAAGAAAGTTTTCTAGGTGTGGAGTGCCTGACCGCAGAGAGCAAAGATTAGGCCCACTCCTGTAACATGTGGAGTGCTGTCAACCTCTAATGAGGTTACCAGGAATTGGGGCCACTCGGTATCTTCCCGGAGGCACTCAACACTGGTTGGGAATCTTTCAATGGAACATTCTGTCATGGGAAAGGCCGATCTGTCAAAACTGAAACTTTTGACAACTCTCCCGTTTCAGAACAATTTTGGGGAAAAAAGGTTTCCAATAGTTGAAATGTCCGTTTCAATACTTTTGAAAATGAAAAGTTCTGGGTTTTGGTTCAAAATAGGTTTTCATTTAGAAATTTAAGTTAATTTATAAAATTTTTAGAAAGGTTGAAATGGAAACTTTCCAAAACGGTCTCAGATTTTCGGGATTGACTTTTTGTCACAGTTTGCGATAGGAATTTTTTTAAATCTTGAAAATTCTTATGGAACAGGGAAACCATTTCCTACCCAGCTCTTCTTAGCACCTTGCAGGATTAAACCTTTTATGCTCCCAATCCCTGGTGTTATCTAGCGTCACCACAAGAGAATCACAAGCACTGTCGCTATTGCCATACACAAAATTAACCCTTACCCTGAGCAAGGCTGCTTTGGAGAACTTTACTTAAACAGTAACATTTTGTAGAGTATTAGTTTAGCAAGATGACTGCCACCAAGTTGCCCATATTAAAAAACCAATTCAAAGCACTGACAGTATTTCAATGCTCTTGTAACACACTCAGAGTTAAGTTGATGTCAACATTAATGCATATCCCCCAGTCTCAAATACTTCTATCATTTTGTTTGATTCTTTGCAAACTCTGTGGGAGAGTGGTTACTGATTAGATGGTCTTCAGGAATTTTGTTGGGCATCCAAGCTATCTGGGTTCAGACTGTGATCTTCACTGTAGTTAACTGAATTACTTGGGTGAGTACTGCTTAACACTGTGAGTAAGGGACCCACAGTCTGGCCGCTTACTCTAATAACATGTCAAATCACAGGTGATGTTCCCCAGACTTCCTTTGTTATTCGAACACTGCTGAAATGCTGCAGTATAGCCAGGCTTTTTAAAGCCAGTTGGCTTTCATTTTCAAACCCATGTCTTTAGGTTGCCGAAGCACCAGCTGCTTCAGTGATGAATGACTGAAATGGGCCCAGCCACACCGGTCCTCGTCTTCCTAACTTTGGCAATGTTTGAATCTGGATGTGAATTTTCCAGCCAGGACGCATTTTTAGTGGTGTGAAATGGATGTAAACCCAGTGAATATGTCCCTGGCCTGGTGTGGCATTATCTAGGGAATCATGCCCACTGAGGGCACTCCAACAGACATGAAGGAGATAACTGACACACCCCAATCAGGGTACACAGAGAAGCCATATAAGAAGTCACACCTCTTTACTTCCTGCAAAACGATTATAAAACTGCATGGCTAGCAGGCATAAAATACAGTACTATAAAATATGTAGAGATAAGCAGTTGAGCATTAATGTAATTCATGTAATGTTATAGCAACTCAGGGTTGCTTTCCAAAGAAGTCAATAACAATGACTTCTGGACCCTTTCCAAAGAAGTCAATAACAATGATACAGCGTTAGAAATATAGAGAGAGAAGCCAGGTCTATATTAGGCAATTAAGTCAGTATAACTACAGCACTCAGGAGGGTGAAAAATCAACACCTGTGAGCAATGCAGTTAAAACAACCTCACCCCAAGTGTAGACAGTGCTATGTCCTCAGTGTAGTAGCATTTTCACTGAAGTGCTACAGCAGCGCTGCTGTAGCATTTTGAGTGTAGATCTGCCCAAAGACTGCACAAGTTTCTGCTCAAACTATTATAATTTCTCCTGGTGCCCTTAGGAGCCGAGGGTATGACCCCCAAATTAAAGTGACTGGTAACGTTGCAGCAGCATCAAACCAGATGGAGGCAACTCACAGAGAGGCCCTGGGGTTCCGCCAGGGATGAGTATGGCTCGGTGTGTTTCTAAGGACTCTAGCCTGGAAGGTTTAAAAGAAACTGTATAAAATTTAAAAGTAATCACACACATCCTTTGAAAAGCAAACAGCTGACTCGCAAGAGTTCTGGGAGCCTTTTTTTCCTCTTCTGCTGTGGGTAGGTCTGAGGATAAAAATGGAAATTTCTTTACAGTGAAAGCCAGTTACCTAGGCAAGAGAAAAGGGAGATAGATACAACTTGTGCCTCCTCTCTGCTCATCGGTGAGAAGCAGATCTTGGCTACAACAGTGTGTGTGGTGTGTGTGTGTGTGTACACATTTATTAAGATTTGTTGGTAATGTCAGGAAAAGCCAAGTTACTGCAAAGACTCACTCAAGAAACTGCTATATCTTTGCACTAGACATCTCAGTTTTAATAACACAGAATAATCAACTCAGAATGTAGGTGGAACTAAGCATTCCTGCTCAGCGTAACTAAATCTTTGAAAAGATGATTTTAAAAAAATCTTCCCTTACCTTTATCTTGACTGAGGCATCTAATGGTGCTTGCATCGTCCATATTCCAGCCGGACTCAAGTGAAAGAAACACCAAAGGAAGCAATGAAGACCAAAACAATGATCATCACTGAGCCTTTAAAAGCATCCTCTAAAATAATAATAATAATGCATGCACATTGTCTTTAATGCAACATCAGAAAGTTCCTAAGAATGCTTTCTTCTTCCTCTGGATTGTGCAGGCTCATTTTACTCCCTGTACAGTGTGTCGGGAGCTGTTGACAGGTAGAAACCAGCACAGGAGTTAAATGAATTTTATCAGCCTTTCACTGCAACTCAAGTGTTCAGCCACCTGGGATAATCAGGAATTAACTCTTTGCTCCCCACTCTCCACTGGGATATGGGAGCCTGTTTTGCTTGATTCCTTCATGAAGGTGCCAAGGGAAAGGATGGTAGATGCTGGGAAACAGGTAACAAACAGGTAACTGACAGTCATGTTCCCTTGGGACCTGTTTCATTCAGTAGGCAGCTGTCACCAATTTCACTTCTCACCAGCAGGACGTCAGTTCATTTCTTTATCGTAGCGTTACTTTGGTCTTCCCCGCTTGCTCTGGTGTTTTATGCTTTAACACCTCCCCTGCGCCAGCTCTGTACCCTACAGCCTGGTAAGATCCTCTCTCCTACTCTGCTAGTTTTCAGAATGCAAGCGTAGAGTTACTCAGAAAGACAGGCAAGCTGTTGTCTTTGGACTTTTGTCTCATTTTTTAATTTTTTAATTTTTTTGTTAATTTTTTTGGCAAACAACTCCTTTTCAATTTGCCAAGAATATTCACTCAGAATTGATGGACTCTAGCCAGTGAATGATGCAAATGCTTGGCACTCCATTTGCTGCGTCCCAACAAGATGGGCACAAACCTCTGTGTCCTGGAGAACTTGTAACTGGAATAAATACCTTTCGCCTCACTAATTTATAGTATATGCAGGCTTACTGGCCCCAACCCAGAACAAGCCCCCATTGTGCTAGGTGCTGTACATATACACAGAATGAGACACTTCTTGCTTCCAAGAGCACACAATCTAAAGAGGCAAGGCAGACAAAGGAAGTGTGACTATCCCTGTTTTACAGAAAGGGAATCGAGGCACAGAGAGGATGAAGTGACTTGCCCAGAGTCACAAAGGAAGCCAACGGCAGAGCCAGGAACTGAACCCAGGTCTCTTCAGCCTCTGTAGATTTCAACAGGCATGGAGTTCCTCTTCGCTGCGATCCTAAGAGGGGCTTAGAACCCAGTTTCCTTTGACTTCAGTGAGTGAGGAGGAGGAGTTACATGGGTTCCTAACATCCCACAGGTAAGACACACTCATTTCCTTGCAGGATCAGACCATTCCTTTCCTGACTGGCTGTGTGGTGTTGTTATGCTGCTGTTGCATTTCATTTCCGAGGTGGCTGCATTGCAGTGGTAGACGTAAGAAAGTCCATGAAGGGCTGCGGGGTCCTTTGGGTTGAAAGACACTAGGGAGTGATGACTATATTCAGCCTTGTCAAACTAGAGGAATGACAAGGAATGCCTGTGTATTCTTCTCCAGTTAGAGTCTGATGGCTCTGCTGGGTTTTCATTCTATTTCATATGTCTCAGGCACTCATCATTGTAGGGTCTGGTTATCGCCACTGGCTGAGACAGGAGACTAGACAGCCTGTCTAATCTGACATGGCAATTCCTTCGTGCTGCTCCATCCTCACTCGTGCAACAGTCCCGCTGACATCAGTGCCCATGTAAGGACTTCAGGACTTGGCTCAAGCACAGTTGCATGAAAATAGGATCTCTGCTGCTTACGGTTCCCCTAAAGCCACCATGCCCTCGGAGACACTGCAGCTATCTCCACAGCAACCTATTACCATAGGAGCACTTATTGCAGGAGGCCTCTGGGACATCACACACTCACACTGTTCAGCATTTGTTTTGTTTCCAATTGTAGCTGCTGGGCCTTTATAATGGGAGCTCCTCGGGGCAGGGGCCTGCCAACTGCCTGGCACGCCTTGCCCATTGTACACACGGCGCTCGCCCACGGTTCCATATAAATAATAACTTAGTTTCACCAATAGAGGATTAGAACGTAAGTGGAGAAATCAGCAGCAGCAGCAGGTGAAATTCTCAAGCTGCACCTGTTTGCATGTAGGTAACTTGCATAAGGTAAAAACCACAGCAGGAGAAATGCTGAGCAATAGAGCAGATCTCTACACAGAAAGCCTTGCCAAGTTTTTAAAGGGATGAGTGATTATGGGGTTTGCTCTCCCATTGGTCCACCAGAGATTTAAGGATAAAAAGGAACATCCCTCCTGAATTCTCCACGCAGCAACAGAAGAGCAGAACACCTAACCTATGAGGACATTACATATTCAGAATCAATATGGGTTATTACTGGCAGACAGTAAGTAGCATGGTCACCTCAGGACTAAGGGGCTATTCAGCGTAAGGTTAGCAGAAGCTGTCCCAATTTTTTTTTTTTTTTTAACCAGGAATGGGCAAAAAAACAACATGGATCTTCACTCAACAACCAAGCCAAACGGAAACCTCTGTGGCGGCTCAGAACTGTTTGATCAGCGTATGTTTCAGTTTATTTTTCATGGTTGTGGAATTATACATTCCAGCCAGCTGAATCCAAAACATTACAGGCAAAGCAGGTCTTTCAGGGTTTCTGGCAATACGGCACAAGACCCCTTGCTGCAAACCAATCTATAACAACTTGGAAAGATATCTAGATTTCAGATCAGGTTGTTGCAGTGCAGTTCTGCTCTGGTTGCTTAGAGGGCGTCAAGTTCTCCGATAAGCATGGTTTCCTCCTTCCACCTCAAACTGTTCACCCTGGCCTCCCTATATTGCTCTGCCCTGCAGCACTAGAGTGACTGCAATTGAGTCATTAAAAGACCTCCTTCCGTTTTTCACTGGAGCCCCACTGATGCATCAGAAATTAAATTCTAGATGTACAGTCTCAAACGATGTCCTTGGGAGCAAGCTAAGCAAAAAAAGATTGAGAAAGCAATCCGAGGAGACACAGCCTGACACAAACAAATGATCTACACCAGAACAAAGCAACTGTTCAGATGAGGCTCCTAATACTTTGCAGAAATTTTAATAAGATATTACGAAGCAGAGAAATAATTAAATCTCTGCCTTCTTAAGCACTTAATGGCTGTCATGCAAACGGCTGTCAAGCAAATAATGTTTAAGCTTCCAGTAAACTCTGACACACTCAGAATTCATCACATGGACTTTCTCCATCTCACTACATGTCTTTTACAAATGAATCCAAAGGGATTGATCTTCCCCACTTGCCCTGAACCTGTGATTGTCATTTACACCTATACAAAGTGAGGTTAGATGCAGCCACTGTGATAGGGGAGTGTTTTGCACACACAGAAATGACAACACAAGGTGGGTGACAATGGAGAATCAGGCTCAAAGAATTTCCTGAAAACCAATTTGTAATAGTCATTCTTTGAAACTGTCTAGCTTCTCCCAGCTGAGGATCTCAAAGTATCGTCCTAAGCCTTGGAACCTCTGGAACCAAGTCTAAGCCTCTACAGACGGCAGACTAATGCTATGGGGTATAACATGCAGAGGTGGAAAGATTGTTCTCCATCTTGATTAAAAGTGCAGATCTTTCAAGTGACACTATCTGCATTGCCCATACCACCATAACCCTTGCTATTTTAATAAGCAGCAGTCTCCTGTGCACATCTGGGCAGGTCTTTAGCTTGTGTGTCCCCATTCTCTTTTAAGGGAATATATTCCCTCCCCCATTACAATGTGATCTAGTTTCTGAACCTACAGATCTCAGACCCACATCAGATTGTTTGGTTACACAGGCACTTGATAAGAAAATTATAGGCCAGCACTTATGAGACAAAAGCTTTCCCTCCCACCTCAACAGCTCTGTGAGGAAGAGATTACATGATGGGAGATATGTTTAGATGAGTGGGTCCCCCGAGGGAGGGTTGTGGACACTTTCTTGAAAGACTGAAAAGCAAAGAACAAACAGCAGAGGATTAAGACGGACTTTCCCATTGGCTCAGATCTGCTCTACAAGGTTGCAAGCCCTGAGGTCTTGTTCATAAAAAGAGGAGCATAGGTTAATACAATCTCTGGGTTATTGTTTTAAGAGACTAGTTTCTTTTATGCAGTGCTTAAGAAATCTGATGTTTTCATTATCTGTATGATTCTCTTCCTTTAATTCTTCCTCCTTTATTTTCTTTCAGACTTTTATGGGACCGATCATTATTTTTACATAGTGATAATGACTAATGACCTTTCAAGGAACAACTTGGAAAGTCAAGTCCCTAGAGCAGTCGGAAGCCTTGTCTTTTGTCTTGGACTCTGCACAGGATTCAATTAGGAATTTAATTTAGAAATCTTACCTACTCCAACAAGACAAACTTCATCATCTGAAAGAGCTGAATGACTTTAGACCATTAAATATATTTGTGGCTAAAAATAATGGCCATCGAATACCGGTCTGTAAACTCAACATCCCCCAGGCCCTAATGGGTCATAGATGGATCTGGTGAGATAATGCCTCAAATACAGTGGGACATGCTAGAGTCCTACAAAGGGTAGCGTTAAACAGAAATCACCTGCCTCACTTCTGGGAGGGAGGGAGGAAGGAAGGAAGGAAGGAAGGAAGGAAGGAAGGAAGGAAGGAAGGAAGGAAGGAAGGAATTTCCTAATGTGTGATGATGCCGAACTGATGTCATGCCAAGCTCCATTCCATCATAAGATGCGACATTTTACCCTCGTGTCTGCACAGAATACAAAAACAAATAAACATCTGCAGAATTAGATTAAATAATTTCTCAAATGCTGCCAGTCCAGAGCCACTGAACTGAAATAAAGAGAGAGATTATGTCTTTCATGACAGTCCCTGTGATTAAGGCATCTCATTTAGAAATGGCATGCTACATTTTATATTAATTTGCTTAAAATTCTGATGCTGTCAATGTTCTTCCTGAGAATTTAAGCTGTATCTTGTCTTTGAGGGTAAAATGCCATCAATTAATCATCATTGGCTGCTTAATGACTGAGTGGTTTACAAAATGGATGGGAAAATAAACCGTGTCATCTGGAACGATAACTTGTTGGGCTTCTGAGGATTTTAATTTTCAGTGTTCCATCTTTCTTTAGGGGGTGTCCCCAGTGCAGGATAAATAACCTACACAGGAAAAAATACAGTCTGCAAAATAAGGGCCAAATCCTGCCGCTCTCAAAACAAACAGTACTTGGGAGCTCTTCATGGAGAAAAATATGGCAGTGTAAGGTTGGCGGGATTTGGTCCTACATAAATAACTCCTCCCAGTTCAATTTCCCAAATTCCCAACTCCCAAATTCTGGCCCCCAGTCCAGCCCTCACATTTCACTCTGGCAGCATATGGGGACTGTTGCATAAAGGAGACACAAAGATCACCTTGATCGATTGGGGGAATTATCCCAGCAGAGGTGCAGGATAGGGCTGTGTACAGCTCTAGGCAGCCACCCTGGAATAGTGGCGCGGTGGAACAGGGCTGGGATGGGGCATGGACTGTAGATGAGCCCACTGTGGAGATTAGCTTGTGAGGAGACTTAAAAGTCTCTTTTGCTCCTGGAAGGAGCAGAACTGCCTTTGCTCCAAGGACTGAGCAGCACCTGGCTGCGCCGCTCCAAGAGAGAATCTGGAAAGGAGTTATATAATGCAAGAGATCCAATTACATCCCCTTTGCTCCAGAGGGAAAGTAGGATGCTACAGCCCTTAACAAAGAACAGATTATCCAACAGCTCAGCAAAGCTCATGTGGGGAGAATTGGGTGCATAGCTGCTCTTCCCTCTCCCCCATGCCCAGACCTTCAAACACAGAACAGAGCTCTGGGGTGCTCCCTCCAATTCCCAGTCACAATATCACTTTAAAGATTCCAGGCTTATAAATCCACTGGACAGCTATTGCAATATGGCACAGAAAGTTTGTACAGTATTTTATTTCATTTGGGTGGAAATAAATGTCTGTCCGTGAGAGCTGGAAGTGATATCTTTACACAAAATGACTTGACAAATGTAGTGAGCACTGCCATGCAGATGTGGAATCCGTCCCGCAGAGCAGAGACGGTGCTGTCAGCATCACGCAATGTGACATGCTGTCTCCTGATGTCAATTTACCTTTGGTCACCTGCCTGCAAGGGACAGCTTTCCCCCTCTGCAGCCTTTTCTAAACAAGGGCTAACGTCACCTGGTTTGCCTGGCTCTGCATTGAGACTTTACGACTTTGAAGCTATTACCATTTATTTATTTTTCCTTGCAGGAGGACATTAATTATATTCAATTAAAAAAATGATGATAAATGATTTCAGCAACTTCAGTTGTTACTTCCGGCGGGCTTGGTTACCGCTTTGACTGCTCACTAAATAACAGTCATCTTAACAGCAGCGGGATACAAAGAGACAAGAATCATTTGTCCTCTTGCAAGAAGCAGGCTAGGGATGCTGAAACACTGTGGATGGCTCCACTCCAGTGACTGAACAAACAGCATGTGACAGGTGTTAGTCATGTTGCTGAATGCACTGCTGGAAGGTACTCAGATATGAAGGTGATAAGCGTGGTATAAAAACATAGATAGACTAGAATAGACCTTTCCTCCAATTGCCCTTGTTCACGTCATTCTGAACCTTTCCCTATGGCTTCCTGATGAAGACGCCTGTTCTTTTGAGTGCACTGCTGTCAGGGTACAGTGGGAATGATTCACACAGGAGATCATGATTCCATGAGATCCTGCACAGCAGCTTCGACGACCATGTGTTGAATTGTAGCATTCCATCATCCCAAGGCCTTATCTGTTATAGCACCACAGAACAATCTGTGGATGCATCCTCCACTGAGCAGACAGCAGGGAAAGTTGTCTAGATTCCATGCCCATTAAGTCTGCTTGATAACACATATAGGGCACAGTACAATGTCTCTGTACACATTAGTAGCTGAAATAGTTTCTCTGCCAGCAGAAGAATACTCAAATGCTGAGGTCTCCAGTAGGAGGCACTAAACAAGGGCAAACATTGGCATAGAAGCTTCTCCTGAGCAGAACTACAGATAGATCTGGGCTGGGAATGGACAGACAGATGGGATACAGAACTGATTTTCATCATTCTGCTAGTGATGATGGGACTTGGCTCCAGGTCTCATTATGATGCTGCAATGTTCTTCAGTTCCCCGGACACCACATCCAGCATAATTCTGTGTGGGCTTGAAGCAGTGCTCATTTACTGAAGTTGGCCCTAGGAACCTTGGGTTTCCTGGAGAGGATGTGGCCAAGTGGTTTTACTTCCTGCATTCTTATGAGGCAAGAACCTACTCCAAGGGCAAGGGTTTTAGCCTTGAAGTTGTGCAGCAGAGAGCTTTAGGCAGTGTTCCTGTTTCCGATTAATCCAGGGAGCCTTTGAAATCTAGCTAGAAAGCTTCATCTCAGGAGATTTCCACACCTGCTGCTGTGCAGACTTGTGTGGTGAAACAGCTGAATCTTGAGGGCTTTGGAGGCCTTCTCCCTGCTGGTGTGAACACATCTTCCTACCACCGCTGTGCCCCAGAGACTTCCAGATGGGATCCTGTTCTCTTGGCACTGCTTTCCCCATCTTCATCTCTGCCTCCCCATGGCACGGCTGGGGTTCCAGAGCATTGCTCTGAGATGCTGGATTGCTCAGCCTGCCCAGCAACGATGGAACAGACCAGACCAGCAGCTCATCCTCGACCCTGTCGTGCCTATGGTGAAGGGCTGGGATAGCTGCGATGCACAGTGTAACTCAGTGATATAACACACCTACCCGTGCTGCAGAACAGAGCACCACTCCTGCGCTCTGGGCACACACCCCACACCCTACACTGCTCTGGGCATGCTATCCGTCTTCATCCCCTCTTCCTCTGCCCAGATGACAGGCCCTGTGACACACCGCCTCCTACACTCTCCCCTTTACATGCTCGCCGCCCCGACGGCCCCACGCAGGGAGAGTTATCAGGCAACAGCGGGGACACAGCCCATGCTGTGGCAGAGACAGATGCAGGTATTTCAATTTCCATCATTCTTTCGATCTTTCAAACCAGCCAAGCAGGACACCTCATCTTCTCGGAGAGTGACTGGACACCACAGCACAAGGGGAGAGGAGTTGGGAGCTTGCACCAAAGACAACTGCCGTCAGAACAAACACCAGAGACACACAGGGAAGAAGAATCCACTGACCTTGTGCCCGCCGGACACTTGTACGCTCTGTATTCGAATGCTGAAACACCTGGCTCCATACCTGGTGCACGGATTCTCCTTTATTTGGAATCGCAGCGATTCTCTATGTCTCAGTGGCCTTAACACCCGTTCTGATATTTACCATTACTAGTCACCTTCCATGCTTAATGCACAAAGGATGAGAGTCTGCTACGGCTCTCATTTAGTGAGCTGGAATTCTTTAGCTCTAGCAGCTCGAGCTTTTATCTCTACAGCCACTTAATTGAGAGCTCTACTCCAGAAGTCGAACTGGGGTCCCTCCAGAATGAAAAGCATAAGCAATACTCGCCAGGTGGCACCATAACAGACTCACATCCCCTGTGGATCAGGGACAGGTGACACACATAAGCACATGTCTGTTTATCTTCCTACATGCCTTTTGCACTTTCCCCCCAAAGTGCACTGCAAGCTGGCGTGAGCTGCAGTCCATCAGGAGTTTCTGCCATTCGGTACCATGCTCAGAGCCCTAGTTTGCACAACTCTCCTGCTACAGATAGGCAGCAATCATTTCCATGCTGCCACCTCTGGGGCAAAACGCAGCAGCTGTTTGCATAGCAACACCACCCCCCAGTAGGACAGGAAGTGGAGAACATCATATCTACTCTTTAGTGGGATTTTTCAAGCTAGTTTAAGGGAGTTAGACACCTAGCTCCCACAGAAAGCTGCTGAATCCCATCTCAGACCTCACAATTCACAGCATCACTTCCAAACCCTTTTATAAACTGACTTGGTTTTGCACATGTGGGTGTCACAAAGTCCCCCCATACCAACGGTACTTTTGTTCCCATAGTTACGAGTGTACTTCAGAGGGGGAATAGCAGAGGGCAGCTAAAAAAAAATAATAGCACAAACTACATAAGCAAAACACAGGGCAGCAACAAAACATGTGACAAACGGGGAAGTTCCAAAAAAGAATTTCACTGCCAAATGTTTAGGAAAAGCTGTGAAACTACCCCCGGAGCAATGCACTCGGCCCAGCAGCCTGCAGCATCCCTCAGGGGCTAATCTACTTACACACACACCCCAGAGTAATTTCACAAGCTGGCAATAAATTTACACATTCGCAGTGCTGAGCCTGACAGAGCAACGTGCCCTGTGATATAGAACAGCAGCACATGACATCCCATGTAAAACTTCTGTGACTTTTTTTCTTTTAAATAAGGAATCTCCTGGGCTTTTGCTGCTGTGTCCCCTGGTTCTGCTGTTGCATAGGAAGAACAAAGAGAAACATGTTGGGGACATAAAACCAAGCTAAAAAGAAAGTGGATAAACAGCAAGAGGATTGCGACCTTGCTAGCCAGGGGACAAATACTGGAGATTCTGATCTGAGGACTGGGGTCTGAGTATCAGAAGTAGTAACCTGCAGGTGAACTGAGCAGATGATAAGCCATTGGTTGCTTATCATTGGGTTCTGTGGCAGGTACAAACCACTCAAACTCACCATGTCTTCCAGAGACTCTCCCTCACTCTCATATCGTCCTTTGTTTCTCTCGCCTTTCTCCCCGCACCCCTCTGCTGTCTGAGCAAGTGAGTTCCCAGAGTGAAGGCAGATGGCAGCAGAGTAACATTAGCATGTCCTAATTCCAGTGCAGTCACTGCAGGTCACTCTCTCTGCAGTTCATGGTCACTTGTCATCTAGTCACTTCACAAGGAGCTGCAGCATCTCATTGACCATTCATATGTCAGACAACTCCTACTGTCGCTCCTTCCCATGCTCTGTCAGAATTACCCTCCAGCCACCCCATCTTCTTTATGTGTCCTCCCTTGACAATGGCTCTACAATGGTGCCGATTCAACTCTAAGGTGGAAGGGGAGTAGCCCCACTCTGCATTTCAGGCAGGGTTGCAGTCAATGGGAGTCTGTCCATTGGCTTCAGTAGGCTTCGGATCAGGCCATTTCTAAAAATGTTAGTTTGGGATGAGGGAAGGAAAGAGGTCATAGCAGAAGGATGAAGGTGGTTTAAAACTGCAGAGCTCCACCTCTTGCTGATCATTCCATTCAGGATGAAGCCCTTAAGGGTATCAGAGGCGGTATGGAGTAGTGGCTAGAAGAAAGGACTGAGAGTCAGGACTCCTGGGCTCTATTCCCAGGTCTGCCACTGACTCCCCATTAGAATGTGGATAAGTCACTTAAAACTCTATGTGCATCCTCTGATAATGGTACTGAGGTACCTCTCCATGTTAGGCTAAATGTATTGCTCTGGGTACAAGCCAAGCACTGGGATCCTCTGACAGAAGATGTTACATGAGACAAATTCTGCCTTTGCACAAGCATGTACAGGTCCCAGCAATCAAAACTGGAAATGCACGTGTATATCGGAGGGTAGAATCCAGTCCTATAAGGGGCATGCATTAGTATCCCACCCAGTACAGAGCTAGCCAAAGGGAAGGAAACATTTTTCTCCATCAAGAAGTCCTGACCAAAGCCTCCCAAGGAATCTATCCTGAACCAAGAGGCAAAAATGTATAAATCCCAGATATTTTTAAATACAAGGGGGCCCAACGAACCGTTTACAAGCTTAACAACTTCACAGTCTGACAAGTCACTGCATCCTTATCCTCCTGCTCTGTCCTCAGCTACCCATCCTGCCCAGTGATCTGCAAAGGAGCTGGATGTTGCTAGTGATGATCCTCTCTCATCTGGAAGCCGTGTATCTACATTGAGACAAAGGATCATCGTGGACAGCAGCATCCCGCTGTTCTGCTAGGTAGACAGCAAACAAAGGCAGGGAGGGGATTTTCAGTGCAATTATTGATTTTTCAAATGAATTAATGATGTTTAAATACAGAAACCCTGTTTGGAATAAAATAAGGCAAAGGGATTTTCTTCTCCGTGGAAGCCAGCTCTCCCAGAGCATATGCTGGGGCAGGATAAGAACATAAGAGTGGCCATACTGGGACAGACCAAAGGTCCATCCAGCCCAGTACCCTGTCCAACAGTGACCAACCCCAGGTGCCTGGGGATTTTAACCACTTATCTGGGGGTAGCAGAGAAATCTGCCTATCCATCACATGTAGTCTGGACAAGAAAAAAAGGAAGAGGACAGAGGCTGCTTCTAACATGCACCCTCTACTGGCCCATCTGCAAACTGTCCGGGTCGTCTACTCAGACATTTAACCACAACCGGGGCCAGTATCCAAGAGCAGACCCTTGATTTTCCACTTGAGTCCCACAGCTGTGTGCACCGTAGGCACCGTCACCCACTGGGCCCACTTGCACGTGTGGGAGTGGCCATTTCTTGCAGCGGTCTGAGCCCCTGCTACATGAGCTGTGAGGTTATTTACAGAGACAGAGGGAGAAGTGGGGATAAGAACCAAAGATGTCGGGGCGGGGCCAAGTCAAAAGGGGAAGGAATGTCACTGGAGCTGTTCTAGCCACAGCATAACCCTTGGTTATTAGCTTATGAAAGTGGCCAGTGGTTCCCCTCTATCAGAAAGCTTTGCTAGCGGACGGTCAGAGCTTGGAACACAAATACAGACTAACCTGTTGACCAGGCTTTCTGGTTAAAAACCAGATACCTGGAAACCCTACTTCCTGGGTATCCTCAGAGACCTTTGCCTGAAGATCCCTTACCTCCAACTGGCACCCACCTCTCCTGCCCGCCAGCTGCCCAAGAGCCCTGCTCAGACAGGCAGGGAGGTGTACCCCAGGATGGGGTACTTTCAACTTGCCCTGCAGATCTGGGACAACCATCTGGACCCATCACCCAATCACAACCCAGGGTTCCCTTTAGGGGTCTGTGCAGGGTTGAGTGGCAATGGGAAGCACAGGCTGAAATCAGCATTGCCACCCCCCACACTCCCGCCCCTCAGGAGTTGGGCTCCTCTGCACTCATGGGAGCAGCTATTATCCTGGAGCCCCTGATTTCTCTATACAAATGAGCGCTAGCAGAATGCACTGAACCCCACAGCTCTCCTTTGCACTACAGTGAGATGAGCCTCATCTACTTTATCCCGCAGACTTTGGGAAACTCAAGAAACTTGCACCTAACATTTAAGGAGGATTTTAAAATATTTTTGGTAAATACAATCAGGGGGTATTCTGCAGCGTGAGCCCTCTATTACATTTCTGAGGTTTCTGGTTCTGACTTCTATTCTACATAAACCTCCAGGGAAACCATTCCTAATAACCTGCCAGGATGAAATATGATTTACTGCACAACCAAATTCTGCCTCTGCCTTCATCCACTGCTGCTCCTGCCACTTAGAAAGCAAAGGAGATGAGCCGAGGACACTTACAAATTGCTGTTCCAAGGTGCAAGTGCTATAAAACATTTGCTCATCAGATAGTTAGGTTAAGGGGCATGCAGGACTCGGGACAAGTTATGAAAATGTAGCCACAAAAATTCCTTGTAGAGCAAGGGGAGAGTGAACTAGCAGTAGCAGACAGGACTGGGAGTCAGGATTCCTGGGCTCAACTCCTGCTTCCAGGAAGAAGTGTGAGCTAGTATTTAGAGCAGGGCAGAGAGAGTCAGAACTCCCGTGTTCTATTCCTGACTCACTTGCTTCACCTCCGCACTGCCTTGAAAATGAGGTTACAAAGACTAACCTACTTCCCAGGAGGAGGAGGAAATTAAGTCTTTGGAAAATGCTTTAAGGGACATAGATGGGAAAAGAATTATTTTACCATTAATGTTTTTATTAAAAAAAACCCAATAACTTAACTCTTTACTCCTGCTTATCTAAAATTAATTAAGATTAATAAATACATTTTTGGAAACGACCACACAATTGAATTACTTACTAAAAATAATATTTATCCTGCAAGAGAAGTCAATTCACTACTTGGCAAATGAAGACGTTCATATTTAATTACGATCAATTAGTAAACACTACAACCAATAGCCTGTATATATAATGGCCTGATTCTTTTATGGACTATTAAGAATCTCAGCTGCTAATTCGATGTAATTGTGATTGGGTTTTTTCCCAGGGGATCTCTTCTTTCCAAGAAATACCCGCAGACTTTGCTGTCTGAGGAAACTGTATTTGCACTTTGGTACAGCAGAGCCGAGCCCAAAGTACGGGACATGGCCTCCAAATCACAACCAAAGCTACAGAAACCACCCACTTGCTGCAGACTTGCTGCACCTAACTCTATAACTGCTGCTGATCTCCCATGCTTCTCCCAACACTGGAAAGATGGCAGGCTCACTTACTATGTTCTCACTAGACTCCAAGTGTCAGCCGTGCTCATGGGATACCTCCGAGGAGGATAATGCAGGACTAACCCAAACAGCACTGTGAATACTGCTACTTGAAGGTTGAGAACATGCGGTGTTGTGCAGCTGACTTTTCCCCCTTTCGCCACAGATTTTCTCCAAGGTGGAGATGCTGCAAAGGGACTCTTACATGCAGCCACAAGATGCTACCATGTAGCTGATTCTACACAGTCTGTATCCACGACATTATGGACATTTTATTCGTGCCTGGGTTTCAGACTGGACAACTGTTCAATCATATGTTTGTTCAGATCAGTTTCTGTCTGCATCCTGTAAACACTTGCCCATACCGGTATTGCCCTGGCCTCTTCTTTTGTCATTCAGTTTCGCATGCATTCTATAACAATGGACATTTCCTCACCTTTGGGGGCGAAGCCAGACTTTGAGGCACCTGCTCCCCTACTTGGTGTAAACTTTGCTTGTGCCAATCAGAAGCGAACACAAACAGGTTTTGGGCCCCGTCCCCTATGACACTTTTGTGATGTCATAGTTGGTACTTATGTTTCTGCCTGCCATGTGCAGACAGAGAGAGGAAAACGAATCCCGTGTATCCCGTGTACCCCACGTAACCGAGCCTGATCAACTCGAAGCCTCTCTCTCAGCTCACGTGTTTTCAAAAAGAGCTTATAGGTTTACCGGTCGTGTTATGCGTTGGTTTGTATTTGTAAGTATCAATTATTAGTAAATGCTGCATCTTTGTTTGTAAATATTGTTAGTAGGTATTTTAGTCATTGTGTGTTTTAAGTTTCATTAAGTCTATTAGCTAATCAAAAACTGCTCCCTTACCCCTTGTAATTATCCCCAGTAAAACCTTAAATTGATTAATTTGTGTGTGTGTGTGTGTGTGTGTGTGTGTGTGTGTGCATCTGCAGCTCACGTCCTGACCCACACTCCCCTTGCATCTCTTACCTATATAGTCTGTTGCCACGTGCGGCCTGGTAAATAACAGGCCTGCAATTTTTCCTCGCCCCTGCGAGTCCGTGGCAATCCACAATGTTAAAAGGAACTAAGCACTAACCACTGGCTCTAGCCAATACTTTTCTTGGGCTTTCTCCAAAGAAATGGTGAGGAAGGTAAAATCCCAGCTACATGGAGAGCAGCACATTTGGGTTTCTTGCAATGAAATTATCCCTGTGATAGAAAAACAACAGTGAAAGCGAATCCGAACGCTCTCTTTGCCCAACATAACAACTTCCTTGAAAGTTCCTGTCAAATCCATCACTGCCTGCAAGCCACTACCGTTGCCATTTTCAAGTAAGAGAGAGGTAAAATGCTGTGACATCTTACCCTGAGATTAAATGTGCTTCAAATAACATCATGATATCTGGAGTTCATCTGCAATGTCTTTTGCCTCATTCATACAAATAAAATAAAATGTGGCACTGTCCCACTGTTCCTGTCCCTTTGCTTTTATCAGAGATGGATAAGGAGTGAGACTAAAGCTAACCCCAAGTCCAGTGACTACAGAAAGGCTGGAGGGCAGGAATGATGAGCTTGTAATTAAGGCACTGCCTTGGGACTCAGGTTTGGGTTCAGGCCCTGGCTCCATTGCAGGTTCCCATGGCTATGTCTACACAGTGAGCAGCAGCCTGCGTTGTCTCAGAGCCCAGGTTGACCTACTCAGGTTCACGGAGCTTGCGCTAAGGTGTTAAAAATAGCTGTGTAGATGTTACCCCTTAGACTGGAGCTCAGGCTATAGGAACTGCATTCCGTTTTCCTATGTACAATTATGATCAGCTCCAGTGCATACTGGCCTACAAAGCTCCTGTGTTTTCCTGTCTGCTGCATACATCTGACTTTGGCTTCATAGAAGTAGGTCACATCGTCTTTACCACCCACCCTGCCTGTCCTCCACCCCCGGCTTTAGGCAGCACAAATTACCATCTTCCTAAACGTCTCCACGGCAGGAGGCTCCATGGCTACAGATTTCCTGCGAGTGTACAGTAAACTCTCGATTATCCAGGATGATAGGGAAAAAAATAATTCTGGCTAATAAAATCCTGGATAATCACCATCCATAGGAAATATGGGAGTGGGGGTTGATTCATCAGCCATCCTGTACCGGGGAGGGGTGGGGGGTGAGGGAGGGGTGTTGGTTCACTGGCTGCCCTGCGCCCTAGTAGGGGTTTTTTGTGTGTGTGTTTGGGGCGGCAGCAAAGCCAGAGTGGGCCCTGCAAGTTGCGCATATTTTTTTTGACATCCTGGTTAATCCAATCCTGGATAATCGAAAGTCTACTGTATTTTCAAAACCACGCCCCTGCTTTTACAAACTGCTGCTGCCCCCAGAGCAATGAGACACTCCGAAAACAAAGGCATAACTTATGACAAACAACTTATAAGCAAGAGAGTTTCCAGACCATATGAATCTATTTCTTCAAACCACCACCTGTCATTTCCTGACACCCCGAATTTCATAGCTCTCCAAGGCTAATTTATTTATTTAATTTGCATCAATGTGACCTAAATTTCATAGGAAGTTTGCCCATTAGACTAACTACATTATCGGTTATATTTCCTACTACACGGGGAGGGTTGAAAACCACCACAGCCAAAATGGCACCGCTACTGCCAGAACCACACAAAATAGCCTTTCCAGAGAGGCAATAACGTACCTCCCAGTATATTGAATTAGGGCTGCATAACAGAGATACCGTGTTTTAAAAACCAAAGACAGGAGCGGCGCATTGAACAATAAATACAGCAATGTTTTCTGAGGACAGGTGTATGCTGGGGAGGAAGGAGGCCAGCATTGACATGTGCTCAGAACTAAGAGTTCTCTTTGCAGAATCCTAATGCCTGGCTCATCCACAGTCACACCCATGACCTGGCTCTCCCACACAGCAATTGCTAGACTAGGTCAGACCCGTGGTTTGTTCACAGAGCTTGGTATACTCTCTCTGACTGTGCTCAGTACCAGATGCTGACAACAAAATCCCATAGTGGACAATTATGGAATAACCTGTGTATAGAGGAACTTTCTTCCTGCCCACGTTAGTTAATGGATCGCCTGTAGCTACAGCAGGAAAGTTTATACAAATGGTAGTTATTGTTACTAACGTAACTGGATGTCTTTGCTACCCAGATAAGCATCTGCAAGATATCTACAGTGTACTGTGAAAGGTTAATATACATGTTTTGGGTCCTTCAACAGCTGGCTACTAACACTTGCTGAATATACAGCAGTGTTGTTCCAAACCCAAGTTAGCTATGGAACAGAACATGTGTTTGCGTGCATGCAGCACGATGCTCAATTTCATCCCCTCAAACAGGTTGACGAGAGAGACAGAGAAATTCTGTTCTGCATCAGCACTGAGTGGATAGATTCATGCTCTTGCAAACACTGGAGGGTGTTTAAAACTATGAGGTGTGTAAGATTTAAGCAGATTTGTTTTCTTTGTGTTCTGAGCGTAATGAACACTTCGGTGCATTTCATTTCCAGCTCTAGAGAAAGAGAAAAAGCCTTTCCTAAGCAGACCCCTCATTAGCAATGTTTACATTTTAAAAATCAATGTTGTGGGTCTTGTGGGAAACCAAAAATGCTTTGAGCAATGCAACTGCGCTGAAATAACTGGTAAAGCCTTATTTTACACATCACCATTATCCTGCCTCTCGACTTACAGCTCCTAGAAACTGTGATCACTATAGAATTAACAGCAGTGACCACAATGGGACCAATTATCACTCACTGCCAAGCACCTGCAATCAAGCAAAGTTAGTGGGAACTTTGGGTATTTTACCCAAGAGCTGTTTGGATAAAGGGCTTTTCCCCCATGGAAAATGTAAACTTTTCATCAAAGAAACAAAACCTGAAAATGTTCAGTTTTCAGGTTTTCTGTTTTTCAACAAAAAGACAAAATTTTCTATGTAAATCAGATACTTCTTGTGATAATCTTACTTTTCTTTCAAAGATGCAGTTTTTCATCAGAAAACAGTTTAAATGGGCAATTTCTGACCAGCCCTACTCAGCACCTAATTTACCTTCTGTAAACTTTGAAAATTAAGCTGCTGCAGAAATGGTTGCAAAATAGTTTCCATTCTCAGATGGCCATAACTCCATGAAACATCCACCAGGCCTGGTTTTGGAAAGTTCGGGCAAAACTGATTCCAGTCATTTTTGAACAAGAGAAGCGTGGGGGAAAATACAGTTTTCCCATGATAAAACAATTCTTTGTGACCTCTTAGTAAATAACTCAGGCTTGAGAGGTACAACCTGACATGGAAAAAGCCCTCCTTATGGAGAAGTGAATGGCCTAGGGTCAGAAAAAATTGGTTTGGACTGAGCACATGTGCTAATGATTTTGTTCTGTACCCCATTGCAACACTGGGCATTGCTTCCGTGTTTCCCCGAAAATAAGACAGTGTCTTATATTAATTTTTTCTCCCAAAATTACATTATATTATATTACAGCGAGAGGCAAAACTAGAAGTACGTCTTA
Source organism: Sternotherus odoratus (assembly GCA_032164245.1). Taxonomy (NCBI): domain Eukaryota; kingdom Metazoa; phylum Chordata; order Testudines; family Kinosternidae; genus Sternotherus; species Sternotherus odoratus. The sequence continues at coordinate 3,965,473 of JAVMKO010000018.1, forward strand.
TTTTCGGGGGATGTCTTACTTTCGGGGAAACAGGGTAAATGAAATGCAGAATAAGCTGGGTAGTTCCCATGACAGCAGACACCTTTCCAAATGTTTTTTGAAACCCAGGGTCTTAGAAGTATATCTGACCGGGAAATAGCTTTTGTTCCTATGAAAAATTGAGATAAATGGAAATGTTTTCAGATTTTGTCAAATAAACATTTTTCATTGAAAAACCTTTCAAATGAAAAATGTCAACTAGTCCTACTTAAAAAGGCCTCTCCTTCTGCTCCTCCCGCAGCTTAACCATCATGCTTTCCATTTTGCCTAGTGGAATATGCACCGCCTTAACACCAAGAGAGCCTAAATTCTCATCTAACTTCTTCTACCCTGTGTAAGTCTCTGCATTTCCTGACCCTCTGCAAACAGCCGCTAATTATTGGGAGTTATGCAGACGAATCAAGTAGAGAATAAAAGCAGTCATAGTAAATAGCATGGTACAAATTTGTTATTTCTGTTTTTAGGCAACTACTATCAAAGGGGAATTACTTTTCGACATACAGTGACGGGCAATCTCTTAGATCGCATAGGCATTTACATGTAGAGCCCTGTGCAGATATAAAAATTTTATCTGCATCCAAACCGCAATCCGCAAACATGGTCCGTAGATATAAAGCAGATATCCGCAGATTTGCAGAGCTCTACTTATCTGGTCACTATCAAGTAAAGTCCAAAGAATGGCTCTGTATTCAGAACAGATTTATGTTCCACAACACAGGATTTGGGAGTGTAAATGGGAGCTGATTCAATTCCTTCTACTTATCCACTATGAAAAGAAAAGTCACAAACTAGGGATTTCTGTTCTCATTTGCACTGGAGTAAAGCAGGAGCTTCTCCACTGAAATTAGTGAAGTAACAATGATAAAAGGTGCATGAGCGATTGCAATCAGCATCAACTGAACTGCCATCCCTAATGACCCCCAGGAGGCTGCACTAAAATTGGGGATAAAGAACTTTCAACAACAAAATTTGCATTTTCAAAACCAAAAAGGAAAGAAAAACAAAAACCTCAAAGCTTCCCAATTTAGCTCACTTAAGCATTATTCTCTTTGTAATGAAGAGAGATGATCTAAAGATGCTTCGAGGGAATAAACAATTACTGCAGCACAGATCAGAGCCGTACTAATTATGGATAATCAGGACAACAAGGAGTACTGCCACTAAAGGGATACGATCAGTTTAAAAATCACAGGCTTGGTTTTAAAAAGCATAAAGGTTGATCCAAATTCAAACCTCTGGTGTTCCTTTAAGCTTTTGACTGTAAGACATGTTTCAATGCTAGTATAGTATAGTCCACTATTGCCAATCCTTAGCAGTCAAGAATCATGGGTCAGCCCCCAAAAAATCATAAAATTGACTTAAAAACCATGAGATTAAAAATACATTTTGGATTCCTTTTATTTACCCTCTGGGTTTCCAGCGTATAGGATTCTCTCAAGTTGTGTTTTCAAGCTTTTCTCTGAAACCAGGAGAGCTAGAAACTTTCTTTTTTAAAAAAAATAAACCCAAGATTATCTTCTCTTCACATGACCCTAGGAGCTGAGGCTTTAAATAAAACATATCATGAGACTCATGATAATATCAGAACTGAGTGTATTAACTGTGAATATATTCCAACTTCTTACTCTTCTTACTCCAATTCATGGCAGCTGGATGAGTTTAAAATTTCTGCCCCCCAACATCTTGAAATCTGGGATTTGATTACAAAAGTCTAAAATAATTCACCTCTTTGTTACAGATCATATGGATTTTTGCTCATCATTTTAATTTTGAAATCAACACAACTCAATCTGAAGAGAGATTTTACAGAATTCGTAGATTCCACGCACCATGTAATCATTGTAAACATTAATTAATGGATCAAAAGACCAAAGAAACAGAGTTGGAAAAATAAAGTTGAACAAACTTTTTCTAAACTAAAAAAGTTTTCAGGACTGGAATTCTCTCTCTTACACACACACACACACACACACTTTCACAGAAAAATTTCATTTTGGTCAAAACCAGAAACAAAACACAAACTTTTTTTAAAAATCAAGAGCAGTGGGAAAATTGGAAAATTTTACAAGAAATTTTGAAAAAACGATCACATTGCTCACATCAAATAATTGGCATTTTCCAACCAGTTCTCCGTGAGATGCTTTGTAATGTCTCATCAGGAGCACTGGTTGAGCAACGTCTCCGGAGGGTCAGTGCTTGGGATGTCTGAGGGCTGTGACCTTCTGGGTGGTTCTGACTATGAGGCGCTTAAACAACTTTATCAAGCTATAAGTCAGAACCCTAGACATAATTTTCAGCAGGCAAAGAGTTAAATATTATCAGCTGTGTAAGAAGCAGAGAGAGAGGTTCACCTTCATTTAGCCCTCAGAGGCAAATGCTTCAATAGCTTCTATTTTTGAAAGGGAAAAAACATTTAAGAAGCACTGTGAGTAAAGTTTCTTTTAATAAATCCCTCGAGGGGGAAAAGTCACTTTGTCAGACTGAAAACCTGACAGTGCAGCTAAAATCTCCCTCCATGTTCCTCATGTCACATTTGTTCTCTCTTCTCCTAGGGTTTTTGGTTGGAGCAGGAGTTAAGGGAAATCCGTGTTCCTCCTACCTCACTGGATAAAGACATTAAAGATTGTTTGCAGTGTTTTAGGCATGATTATGCGGGGGCGGGGGGGGGTACAGATAAACACCATAGACAAAGAAAGAGAATTGCCATAGAGCAGTGGTCCCCAACCTTTTCATGGTCGCGGACCGGTCAACGCTGGGAGTGAATGCTTGCGGCCCGGCGGCGAATTTAAGTTTTCGTTCTCTGAGGCAAACCATTGTATGTCCGCCGAAAACCCGCATAATTCAGCTTTATTACTTTCCGTCGCCACGGCGGATTAAAGTATGTCCACCGAAAAGCCGCCGGAAGCCGTGGGGGAAAGCGGCCGCGGCGCCGGAAGGGAACCGCGGGCCGGAATCGGGGGGGGAACGCGGCCGCGGCGCCTGAGGGGACCGCAGACCGGAGGGGAACGCGGCCGCGGCGCCGGAGGGGAACGCGGCCGCGGCGCCGGAGAGGAACGCGGCCGCGGTGCTGGAGGGAAAAGCGGGCCGGAGAGGAACGCGGCCGCGGCCCGGTACCAAATGGTCCAGGGGTTGGGGACCACTGCCATAGAGAACCTAGTGTAAGGGATCAGTGGACATATGTGGACTAACAAATAAAGACTAAAAGAAACTAATATGCATTTGGCTTGGATTGTCAGAAGTGCCTAAGGCCAAGAGAAATCCAAATCCCACTGAAATTCAGTGGAGTTCAACTATCACTGTTCTGGTTTCTTCAATGGAAATTGGACCTAAAGGTGAGATTTCTAGAAGTATGTAGGAGTTGCTGTGCTCAGTGTTGCAATGCCTAACTGATTCAGGAGCCTAAATTTAGGAGTGCCTAAATCCCTTCTGAAAATGAGATTTAGGATCCTGAATTAGCTAGGCAAGGCAATGCTGAGAACAGCAATGCATAAATATCTTTAAAAATGCCTATCAAAATCTCAGCCTGAAGAAGGATTAGCTTCCACCAAGTAAGATGTTGGTTCATTGAGGGTCATTGTCATTTGGAGGGGGCTGGACAGAGACCTCCTGCCTGATCAACTGTATCCATATCTATATATATATATAAAAGTCAAATGGTGTATGCGTGTATGTACGTTCCCTTACTCCTTCCACACTGTTTGAGCTAGAGACTTGAAATTTGGTACAGTTATAGGCTTTAGGGTCCTAATCAGGGTAAGAATCGAAAATTTTTCAAATCTCACCTCTGACGCCCCCTAGGGGTGAAATTCTTTAAAGCCCATTAACATCAGCTGGGCAGCTGCTGTTCTCTGTGACATAGTTATGATGTAATAATACCCCCCTCCAACGGACCCCACACTCGTTCAGCTCTCTGCCCCCTCCCCCCTCCAACGGCCCCCGCACTCGCTCAGCTCTCTCCCCCCCTCAGGTAAGAATTGAAAATTTTTAAAATATCTCCCCCCCTCCAACAGCCCCCCCACTCGCTCAGCTCTCTCCCCCTTCCCCCCCCTCCAACGGACCCCGCACTCGCTCAGCTCTCTCCTCCCCTCCCCCGCTCCAACGGACCAGAGCAACGCCGGGTATTTTTGCTAGTTCTCTAGAACGAGGACAGAAATATTTAAAACATTGCAGAATTGTTTTGTCAATTGATCCCATGGAATAATTGAAAGCACAGTTTCTGCTAATATGAAGATCTATCAAGAACAAGCTCTGTCTGCTCATCGCCATGAAAGGAGATGACAAAATATACATTATCCAGCATTACATGCATTTAAAGATTTAGGAACTTTTTTGTGCTATGCTGAAAATAATTGTCACATAAGCCAAAGAGATTAAATAAAAAATGAGATCCGGGTGCTTGCACGCTGCTTGAGCAGCACTGGCTGGCTGGGGTTGAGTTCAGTTTGAATGTATTTGTTCTGGTTATCACAACAAGGTAAATAGGAGCTTTTCATACTAATGTTATCGTCCACCGAACAGGCAGTGCATCTGCAGAAAACTCCCCAGAATCTCTGAGTTTCTTAGCGAGGAGGGAAAACCCAGCTACAGAAGGATTTAAAACACAGAGATAGCATCTGTAAAGGAATGTGGGCAGAGCACAAAAACCCAAGTTCTGTTCCTTTGTGTAACGATATGGAAGGCATCTCTGGAATTCTGATGAAGCCCTTCTCCCAGGCTGTTTACTGAGTAATGTACAGTTTAGATGAAGCTGCGTGAAATATGGTGAATACGCCATCTTTTAACAAGGGCTGCAGAGCCATACAAATTTCATAAACAAAGGGTTGGGATAGCTTTACCATATAGGTCCCTGAAAACCTGCCTTTCTCCTGCATTGCTATATGCATTCAATTCAAAATGCATTTGCTAAATAAGAAAACTATGCCTGACTCTCAGCTCCTTACGGGCTTCATTTGCTGTGACTCTTTCCTCATCTTAGCCCCATTCAGGTCTGACATTGCCATTTCCAGGATCTTTGTATACAACTTGCACCCTGAATTCCGAAGAGAAGTATAAATAACTGGGCATTCCCATGCCTAACTAGGAAAGACTCCATCACTTCTCCTGGTGTTTCACATCACGCTTCCTATCAGCTTCACCAAGGATGCAAATCGACTGGCCATTTCAGAAGTGTGTTACTGAAATCACCTGGACTGGGTATGGCCCTAGGAGATTCTGACTGGATTAGATTAATCAAAGATAGACCAACCCATGTCTCCACCCGGCATTCGGCCATCTGATCCAGGGTTCTGAATGTTTACAGTCAACTGTGACCTGCAGAATTTGCTCTCTCATCTCTTTGGACAGCTTCTCCCAACATGGCTGTGGTGATGCTCTACTCTGGATTCACTGCATCACAAGGCCACATGCCAGAAACAATGGAAAGGTAAAAGGTAACCACAACCACCATTCTCTCCTAAATTCTGCTTTGAATGAAAGCAGTGAAAGATCATTACTATAACGGAGGCTTGCTGGTTTGTTTGGACAATAGCACAGCTGGTGTGAATACACAGTGCCCACTCACTACATATCAATGAAAGAGAATCAAGTACTGTATAGGCAGGAAGCAAAAGTTTTGTTAAAGGAGGTAAGACAGGATGACCAGACAGCAAGTGTAAAACCTTGGGACGTGGGTGGGGGTAATAAGTGCCTATATACGAAAAAGCCCCCAAAATTGGGACATCTGGTCACCCTAAGATAAGATCATTCATCCATTGGGACTTCTAGTTCCACTGCTTCAGGCTTTGGAACATACAAATCCTCCATCAGGCTGCTCAGAGGCATAAAACACTAGAAAAATATGCAAGAAAGATCATGCGTCAGTCACAAATAAAATGTGAACTTGGGGGATAACCAAAAAACTTTCATAACACTTGGGTTTTAGGACCTCAGAAGACACTTGAGCTACAATCTGGACAAGAGGCACAAAGGCATTTTGGATTTCAGAAAGTTTCCTACTTTATATTTTTAAAAGTTATTTTTTTCACTAAAGAAGATACCAATCTTAGACTCTTAAAATTACACGTGGTGATTGACTCATACATCAGATCCAACAGGATTATGCTTAAGCCTTTGCAATAAACTCTTTAAATTGTTTTATGGATTTGCAGCCTTATACTTTACAAATAAGACACCATCATTGCATATAGTTAGGCATAAATATACTGTACACTGCTTTGCTTTTTCTTCCACAGAGCCATGGGGGTCCCTCAAAGATAATAACTCCTTCATGTCTGGATCTAACATGGCGTTTCCAGGGTCTGTCTACTCTTCGACTAAAGGTGTGATTGTTGCATGGCTAGCCCTCTTTAGTTTGCAGGGTGGGAATAGAAACTGAGAGGAAATGGAAGTCCAGTCCCAGCAAAGCACTTAAGCATGCGCCAAATTTTTACATGCGAGTGGTTCTACTGGATTATGTGGCGACTTTCCAACTGAAGTGCCCGTGCAGAAGCACTTTGCAGCCTGAAGGCCTAGAACTTCCATTTTTCACTGAAACATTATCAGAATTTGAGATGGTGTGTGATCCAGATCTGCATATTTCCCAGAAGGAGGAGTTGTCATTTTCTGTTAAGTAAGGGCCCAGTCCTGTGAGGTGCTGATCACTCTCAATTTCCATTTAAATCAATAGCAGTCAATAGCCCTCATCCTCATCCTCCTTAAATCAATAGCAGTCAATAGCCCTCATCCTCATCCTCCTTAAATCAATAGCAGTCAATAGCCCTCATCCTCATGAGATGAAGCCTTTAAATGGGGCTTGTTGTAGAGATGGACCAGGGCAAAGCCCAGAATTCAGGTCTGTGCAAATCCAAAGTGCATTTCTATTAAGCTTTATCCATTTTACCCTATATAATCCTTGGGCATTTTCCCTCTTTAATCTCCTTTCTGTGTCCTTACATCTTTTAACCACCCACTGTTTTAGATACAATTGTTGTTCCTGTTTTCTTTACTTTTATTCTCTCTACATCAGCACCTCAGCTTCTCTTCCCTCCAATAATAATAATACTAAACTACTATTATCATCTTTCCTCTCATGGCCCCAGGGAGGCCCCGCATGGCCACAAACATTTGCTTTCATCTTTTCTCTTTCCTAACCTGTTTCCATCCTGCAGCTCACATGCTGATGCAGCAGCAGTTTTAGCTCCTGCTATTTAGTCTATGTTGCAAGCTTCCTGTAGAGCTCAAGTTCCTGTGGACTGGGTCACATTAAGCAGCAGAGTATGATGCACAGAACAACTGAGAATCCATCATCTTTGAACACTGGTGTCACTTAGGTCTTGTCTACACTGCGACTTTGTCAAAAAAAAATTGTCTTTCACAGGTACTTAAAAAAGCCCCCCCACTTCGCGCGAAAGACAAACGTTTTGCCGATGCAAGTGGCAGTGTGAACAATGAGCACCCTCCTGCCGACAAAGCTAACGCCGCTCACGGGGCTGGCAGTATTTTGTCAGCAAAAGTGCCGACAAAGTACCAACAGAGAGCGTTCACACACGCTGATCTTTAGCGACAAGGCTGTGTCACTACATCCTTGTTACTAAAAGCTGCGCAGTGTAGACAAGCCCTTAGTTGCTCTCTGTCCTGTTAGGATATTCAGATTTTACCTGACTTGACTCAGCGTGCTCTAATACTGCAGCGCATGAGTGCAATGGAAAGACACTGACAGTGGCTCTTCTCCCACCAAATTGGTGCTGAATCCAACACCTTTTAAGTTACTTCAAACACATGCCTTACCATTCAGCTGGCTCCCTGACGGAGCACCTGCGTCTCCAGGGAGAGACAGTGGATGTTCCTCATTTCTCTTCTGTCTCGGGCTTCTTTTTCTAAGACGAAGCACAAGGGCTGCCAGTGGAGCCAGTCTCTGCACAGAGATTTCAATGTGATGTGAGCTGCTAGGAGCTCACTGTAACTACCCAGTTCATTTAGTTTCCTAGCAGAGCCAGGGCCCTTTAAAGAAAGAGGCTTGGAATGTTTCCCTATGTGGGTGGGCAGAGGCGTGTATAAACCAGAGACAGAACACCCCAGGCAGATTTAGGAGTCAGAACGTGGCTTGAATTACACAACCATATGGAGGAGTAAGGCCACACCCTACATGCCTACTAGCTAGCTGGGCTTAGGGGCCTGACACAGTTCCTCACGCCCTGGGCAGAGAGAGGCATTGGCTCCACACTCCCTCATGCTCTGGGTAACATAGCTGAACCAGTACACGAGGAATCATAACTGCTGCTGATCTAGTTACCCCACTGACTTCAGTGGAGTTACTTTGGACTCACACGTGGCCCTGAGGCAGGGTTGCCAACTTTCTAATCACACAAAATCGAACACCCCAACCCACTCCTGCCCCAAGGCCCCACCCCACCCCACCTCTGAGGCTCCGCCGCCGCTAACTCCATCCCCAAATCCCTCCATCACTTGCTCTCCCTCACCCTCACTAACTTTCACCGGGTGGTTGGGGAAGGGGGTTGGGGTGTGGGAGAGGGTTTGAGGTGTGGGATCCTCTTGGTGCTTACCGTGACTCCCAGGAAGTGGCCGCCAGGTCCCTATAGTGCAGCCCCTAGGTGCACGAGCAGCCAGGGAGTCTCCACACATAGCCCTATCACCCATAGGCACCACCCCCGCAGCTCCCATTGGTCACAGTTCCTGGCCAATGGGAACTCTGGAGCCAGCACGGGGGCAGGAACAGCGTGTGGAGCCTCCTTGGCCAGCCCCGGTTGGCAGTGCAGACCAGAGCTGTCAGGGTCCCTTTTTGACCAGGCATTCCGGTCGAAAACCAATCACCTGGCAACCCTACCCTGAGAACTCACTGCTCCAGGTGACCAGACAGCAAATGTGAAAAATCGAGACGGGGAGGAGTGAGGGGAGATGTAATAGGAGCCTGTATAAAAAAAGACCCAAAAATCAAGACTGTCCCTATAAAATCGGGGCATCAGTCACCCTAGCTCCAGCCCTCAGTGTTAATGCAACGTCAATGCCAAACCCATGGATTGGTCTTTCAGCTCCTAAGGTGCTGAGGGACAGGGTTAAGAATAATTGTCCTTGGTAATTATTTACTATTCATGTCTCAAATACAGTCAATCTTTATGTTACAATGTTTTGTAAATGGACAGAATTTGCATTCACTGCTTTATCCCATCATTCTTACCATTCCCGGTCATAAACTGAGAGAGGCTAAATGAGGAAGGAGTGGGCTAATGCTCCATCTAGTCGATTCTATCTCCTGCACTGTACAAGAATGCATGCTAACAGACAACATGTACAATCACTTCTAACAGCGCTTGAATTGGGATTACTGGGTAAGAGAGAGACGAGAAGCTCCTCGAGTGATCAGCTAGTCTCTGCTCAATAACAGATCTACAGCTAGATGAGTCCAGATTATACATTGGACATTGCACCTGTCCGTGAAGTGCCTTAGCATACTTTTGGCACCAGGGAAATAAAATATTAAACTTGGAGGTCCCTGTGGTTCTGCTGCATTATTAAACTGCTCACCGAGAGTAGATGCCTGCTCCTAGTTACTGCACCTTTAAATATTGTCTGCTCAGTTATTACTCCTGTGTTTCTTTGTGCTCCTGTGAACTCTGGACCCAGAATCTCCTGGGTTTTGCCTTAAGCAATCCTCACTTCCCCGAAGATGCCACTGGAATGAGCCTGGTGACCTGAGCGCTCCCAGCTTTGCTCTTTATGCCGCTTGTTTGCTGCATCGTTTGTTTTGATACGTTTTTTCAGCGAACTAGGGGGGTGGGGGAAATCAGAGACATGCTGCCATGTGTTTCTAAAATTAGCCTCTCCTGCCTCCGTGCACCCGTATGGAGATTGTGAAAACTGAATTTCCCTCGGAGAAGAGAGGGATGTTTGAGAAAGGAGATTCTGCTGTGTGTAGCTAAAATCTGGAGCTGTGTCTTGCCCTTAAAAAAGGATCCTTCTCTCTTTCTCCCCCGCCTCTCTGTTTCCAGTTATCAATCACTGATCCTTTTCCTATTATGCAAAGTCCCTTTATATTAAATAATATGCCCATTTACCAGCCTACGCCTCATCCCAAATCTTCTTTTACAAGGCCTCCTGTCATGGTACAACCTCTATGACCTCATCCATGATGCCCCTACTCTGACCCGTTAGGTCCCTCTTACAGACCTACCTACAGTGAGTTGAGAGGACTGTCAATTGCCTACTGTCTCCATGCTTTCCCCCTAAACTTCTATTTGTCTGTCCTTAGGTTGTGAGCTCCTGGGAGAAAGGACTGTACCCTTTTTGAGTGTTTGGAAAGCACCAAGCTCCTCATGGTGGCTACCGTAAAATTTTAAAAAAAGAGTAACAAGCATTGTTTTCACAGTACACATACACACAGACACAGTAATAAGCATTGTTTTCACAGTACAAACACACACAGACACTTAGTGGCCAATCCATTTTTATTTAGAGGAGTTTAGAGTCAGAATGCCCTCTGACAGGCAGGTGGGGGCATTAGCCTATCTTTTGGGCTATTTTCAGGGGTGTGCCAGCAAGCAAGGGGAAAGAACCACTAGGATGTTCTCTGTTCTCTTTTGAAGCACTACTCTCAGAAAATACAGTATTTAAGTTTAATATTTAGGGAGATATATTCCAGAGGGAGCTGCAGATGCTCAGCACCTCTCAGGATCAGGTCCTTAGGGAAGACATCCCCATCCTTGCCTGCATCTGCACAAGTGAGTCAGGGAGTGAAAACCAAACAATCAATTTCAAAAGAATACACGTCAATTCAAGGTTGTGCAAAGATCTGCTGGGTTGATGCCCAGTGTGAGTTGCACAGCTCCATTAATGTCAGGGATCATAAATGCTCTGCATTCAGGTAGCATTCCTCACTTGTGTGTCACATCTCATTCCTTTCAGTGTGTTAAGTATTGAAAGCATTGAAAGTGCTGGTCTTGTTCATTATATAACAGGCCCTTTCCCTCCAACAATTAGGGCTGATGGAGAAAGGAACATTTACCAGTGCTGATTGGGCCAACAGGTGGGTTTGAATCTGGGACATTTAGAGCTACAAGAATGAGCTTCTACTGCTGAGCAAGGGACTAAGTGCACTATAGGCAGTATGAGACTCTTACCTCCTAACCAGCCACTCTCTCTCTCTCTCTGCCACTAAAGGCAGACAAACACCTGCCATCTCAGAGACTGTTACAAATGCACCATTTGTGTTAACACAGGACACAATCCCTAAAATAAGATGTGCACACTACTGTACTATTGCTAACCACAAAACAGACTCACACAGATACAGGTATCGATACGTTTGCAGGTTGTTGTTTTTTAAATCTCTTTAGTTGAAAACTGAATTTAAAGAACAACATTTTGATCCTTGTTATTTTATTATGGAAACCGACCTTTGCAAAAGAAAACCAAAACGATTATCTAATTTTGAAGATAATCATTGCAGTGTTGTGGCATTTTGCTTAAAGTAGGGCAAGAAATAGGATTATTTTTCTCCCTGAAAACAAGACACAGAAATGTGACCTTTAAAGATGGAAACAAGCTCTATCAGAGCAGAAAATAAGTTGTGCTGCTGGAGAAACTCACGCGAAGAGCAATGTTCCCCTGGATGGAATAGTAAATTACAGATTACAAAACTTCACAACTATATTAATGACAAAGCCAACAACAATCCTTCATGTGAGAGATTGCTGATCACAGCTGGATAGCACAGTCTCTGACATACCTATTCCTGAGCATCTAGGACTCTGATCTCTCCCCTATGTATTCTGCAGGGGAATAGCGCTGCACTGACAGCTCCTGAAGAATTCAGTCTGCACACATGGCAGCAGGTCTTTAAGCTTCCCAGGAGGGATAGTCTCCCTAGGAGAAAAAGCCAAGTTCAAACTATGGCTGACTCAGTCCTGGGCTTCTCTGCTTCGACTGCCAGAGGTTAGTCCCAGGTGCGATGTGGACACCTGTCCACCAAGAATTAGTCTGATCACCAACTCATTTTGCATAAACTTCTTTAGATGGCAGCAACCAGGGGCCCAATCCTGAGAAGCACTGAGTTGCAGCAAGGCCATCGAACCACTGGGTTTGATTTGACCCAGCATCCTATCTATCACCAATCACCTCTGCCGTCAATCCTGAAGCTCCTTAGAAACTCCCCTCTTCACCCTTCCTCTGGACACACACAGCACATGGATATTGAAGCAGACATTTATTCCTTTTTGTACACTCCACTACATCACCCAGGCCAATGGAAATTATTTTAAACATACCCCGGCACCAGTGAAGGGACAGAATAGTGAGAGACAAGGTCTCTCTTTATTTTCCTTTGCAGCATCACAGTTTTAGAAAGATGCCTAACTTTGTCCGTCAGCACAAAAGACAGGAGCTGCTAAGGTCTGGCACACCATCCCACTGAATGACAGGAAAAGGGAATTATTTGTTCTCCTGCAAACTTCTCCAACCCCACCATTTATCTCAAAGTGCAACCTTCCACCAGTGAGGGCTTAAGCCTTTGTTGGTTTTATTATTATTATTGAGAAGGGTGCCCTTCAGGTAGCATTAGGCAGCAAAGTCTGTCCTTTGCCAAAGGCCGCTGCTCCCATGGCATGATGCCTGGGCTGTCACTTTGCCTGGGTGCAGGAAATTCTGATCACATAGCTTCTTGGTAATCAAAATGTTTCCTGATTTGGGCAGCCAGCTCATCCTGTTGCCTTGACCCTGCCGCAAGGATCTCATCAGGAAGGTGCTGAATGCCCTCAATCTGATGACATCCAATGGCACTCAAGGGCATTCACCACGTTGGAGAAGCTGGGCACCTGGCAACAGAGGCCCACAAATTCAGAAGTTTCCCAATAAAGTTCAATGGAGTTTTACAGCTGAAAGGTCTTAAAGGTTGAGAGGTTTCAAGGGTTAGTGGGTTGGGTAGGATAGGATGGGAGTTATCTGGAAGGATGATCTAGTCCAGTGGCTAGGGTGTTAGCCTGGGACTAGGGAGATGAGGTTCAAGTCCTTGCTCTGACACAGACTCCCTGTGTGACCCTTGACTGGTCACTTAGACATTCTGTGATCAAAGCCAACTCTAACGGGAGACTGGAGTGTTACTAGCTGAATCCCTGACACAGGCAATCTGACCTTTGTGCCGTCTGGTTGGGTCTGCCCCTCATCTGCATTATGCCCACGATCTCTCCAATCCCTCCTGGAAGCATCGTGGGACAGTGCAGTTCTGAACAGCCCCCAGTGCAGGGTTGCAATTAACTGCTACAAACGGAGCCCGGATGCCTCCCACCAGGGCACAGGGGGGTTAAATTTGGGGCAGGAGGAATTCCCTTGCTGCCATCACTCCAAAAGGACAAAATCCCTCCCTGGTGCAGCTCTGCTGTCTTCTTTGCCGGTAAAGCCTCGATGTGAAACAGCAACCCAGTGACGGAGAGAGCCTACTAATGACCTGCGTTTTCACACTTCCTTTTGCTCTAAATATTGAAGGAGGCTCATGCTGTTTGAAACTAGCAGGATTCAGAGAATGTGATGTCCCATGATTTAAGGAATTAAACATTTAAAGAGCTCAGCCTCTGAAGTGCTGTTGGTGGCATTACCAGCTGAATTATTGACCCAGGCTGAGGGGAGCCAGCAGCCTATTAATTCCAATCAAGTACACAAGATCTGGTGATCTCAGAGCTGCTGGGCAGACAGCCTGTAATCCTCATGCTCTCCTGTTTCAGATCTGGACATTTCAGGGATTCTGCCAGCTCAGTCTCTGAGTTTAGGCAAAGACTCAAGCAAAGCGGAAGAAGAAGAATCCTATCAGATGGAGCAATGAGGGGCGTCGCTGGGCACTAAAGGACGAGAAGAGACTGCAAGGTTTCATTCTCTTTTCATGACACAGTAAGGGGTAAACCTGAGCTTCACCAAACCAGAACACTGCTCTGAGGGGATGTCTGCTCTGCACTCCGAGGTGTGCCTGCAGCAGGCACAGACATACCCAAGCTAGCATTGACCTAGCTAGCTTGAAAACGATAGCAGCAAAGCCACAACAGCGCATGCTGTGCTACTCAGCACAGGACCCTGGCTATGTATTTGAGCAGCTAGTCCATGATGCAGCACTGCTGTTATTTGAGTGAGATACGTTAAAGCTAGCTGGGGTGTGTCTGGGGTAGTCACAACCCTGACTGCAGTGTAGACATACAGCCAGGAATGAATCTGGCCCTTAGGGCAAGTGGGTGCCACTTCATTGACTTCAGCGGGATTTGCAATTGTTTAGATCACGGAGAAATGTGACTCTTTATTTCATTAGTTGTTCCAAAACACTGTAACCATCTCATGGCTGTCTAAGAGCAGGTGTGAAATGAGTTTGGGGGTTTCAGCCCTGTTTGTAATGGCCTAATATCAACACACAGAAACCACCACACTTAGCTCTAGTACAACTGTCAGCACTTGGCACTGGAAGCAGAAACACAAAGGGCTGAATGAACACAGAGAATGAGCAACCATTGACATCCTTCGTGGGCATGGTTAAGGCACAGGGGTGCAGTAATTTGAGAGAAGCATGACATGCTATTGACTGTAGTCTACTGAGCTGTCACTTCAGCACTTTCCACACAGTGCTAAATTCACCAACTTCTTCTATTTACTCATTTGGTATTTTAAAAACACAAAAGCTTAATATTCTACCTAGATCTGGTCAGAATTTTTTTTTTCTCCCTTGTAGAAAATTTTTGGTTTTTGTCAACATTTTTTGTGGAAAAATTTGACTTTTTGCCAATTAAGTTTTATTTTATTTTATTTCAGCAATTGAACCCCCTTCAAAATCTGGCTAAAATCTGAAAAAGTTATCGGGCAGAAACTTAAAAACTAAACAAAAGTTTTGTTTTCAGCTAAAAAACTTCAATGAAAGATGGAAATTTTCAGGGAAAGCAGACACTCCCAATAAACATTTTCATTTTGTTAAAACCTTCAGTTTCTATTGGGAAAAAATGATTGAAAATTTTCACCCAGCCCCCATTCTTAACATGGGCTAAATAATTTCACAGGGAAGCTGTGCTGCAATTTAGCCAGACTCTCTAGAAAATGAGTTTTCTGCCCAAGATATGTTTTGAAAAGCATAAAATCTAAAATTGGATGGAAAATAGCCTCATGCCCTCTGCATTACAGACAGAGGTGCCGAGTTTACCATAAAAATACACAAACCAGCAATCTGTTAGAATATCATGAGCACTGCCATTAAGGAAAGGAGGATGGAGCAGAAAAATCTGAGCAGCAGCAGGAGTAGGAAACAGGTATAAAAAACTCTTCAATAGGTATAAGCATAAGTTCATTCCTAAGCATGTACGCCCATATTGGTCCCAATTTGGAATGGAACTTCACATGTAAGCAATTCTTATAAAGATTCCCCATTTGTCTCTCTCCATCAGAGTAGAGGTAACAAAGTCCTGTGGCACCTTAAAGACTAACTATAAAGTTTTGAAGCATAAGCTTTCGTGGGCTAATACCCACTTCGTTGGATGCAAGAGTAGTTGATATAACTTCATCTATATAAATGACACATTGAACAAGTAGTTTGGATGAGGCACAGATGTTTGCAAATTCTGTCCTGGTTTATTTTATTCTGCAAAGTATCAAGGTCCTTCTGGCTGATCATAATATTCATGGGTAGGGTTTCCAAGAGCACTCTTCACTGGCCTCACCATTGACCTCAACCGTAAAAGATTTAATTAAGAGGAAAGTTAAGTCTAGGCTCTATGCTTCTGAAAATTCCACCGTATGTGATCATTAATAATAGTATAACGTATAAAGGGCCTATCTGAAAGAGCAAGAGCGAGAGAGTACATGCACATGCATTACACTGGAGGACCCGCAAACTAAAGTTGCTGTCTTCTAGGGGGATTTTTCTTGTATTTTTTCTTGAGTTTTGAACTGCTCTTCTGATTTTGGGACTCTCCAGGAGGAAAAGAGAAGTGAGGGGATTAAAAGGTGAGAGGAGAGGAGAGGAAGATAGATTGCAAAGGGAGGAACAGACAAAAAGGAAGATGACAGCTATCAAAACACTATAACTGTAAAGTCCTTAGGATTCTATTCTTCATAATAGATGACACTCAAAAGCCAGAAATTGATTTTAAATCACCAGCTAAGCCTTTCTCTGCTCCTGTCTCATTTTGCTATTCAGGACAGGGGTAGAATAGGGTTAGATTGGTTATTCTGAAATCTTAGCAGGTTACAGCCAGTCAGTCATTCTCTTATTCACTATCCTTGCTTAATTCACAAGAGCAAAAAGAAGATAAATGGATATTCTAAGCAGCCCTAGGGCATACAGAATCAAACGTGGATTAGACAGACAGACACAACAGGAAGGGGAGATGGATGCTGGGACAAAGAGGAAGGATGGATGGATGGATAGATATGCTTTTCAATAACCACATACTATTTTTGGCAGCAAATGAAACATTTTTTCCCAATTATCCAGTAATTAGTTAGAACACATTTCAGCTGTGGCCTCATTTTCCACAATACCATGTGCATAAACCTCCATGCTATTGGTAAAGGCCTTCTGTCACCGGATCAAGTTTCTTTTCTTTCCACTCCCCCAGTCTCTTTGTGTGTGCGTTTGAAATTAGTATGTGAATGAAGATCTGAAATCCTTGCTCTTCATTTCACACACAAATTAGACAAAACAAGAAGCCATTACAAGGCGATATGAAATTCATACTGATAATATTTGACTGCACTAAACCTGGCCTTCAGCACACAATTAGAACATTTCAATAAACTTCCAGGTCTAACACTTATTAACACTATCACACCATGCTGTTTATAGCTAATGCAAAACCTCACCAGATAACAACAACCCTTCGACAATGTTCAGCTTGATTTATCACTCAGCCATTGGAACTGCCCGTATGAATTGAAAATAGAATAATTCTCAAATCACACTGAGCTCAGAATAACATTCACAATGCATCATCTCTTGAATTCTGAAGGAGCAACTGGCCTGGACAAAGCTGCATTCTAAAACTTCCTTGCAAAATACGTGATCAAATACCTTATCAATCTTTACCACTCTGCTGCTAAGATAGTAAAGACTAGTTAAAATGCTGTGGTAGGATAAATTACTTTAAACATAAAATAACCATTTCATGATGCAGTATATTGGGCGAAAGTAAAAATATAATAATAAAAGCAGTATAGTAGTTCTCATGTAGTGGAGGCAAATGTGTACTTAGGATTTACATAGTATTTTCCCATCCTTAGACCACAAACACTTTGCAAGCGTGTTAAGTATAACTATCAGTACTGCCAACCCCAAGAGTTCAAATGTCGTGCCAATGATGATGATGGCTTTTGTGGTTTGGAGATTTTTGTCCATCAAGAACTGTCCCTGGAAGCACCAATTTATTTCATGTAAAACCCCATACAGCTTTTGGTTACCACCAAACAGCTGGATTTGATCTATGCCATATGCTATGACCAGTCTCTTGAGCCCCACTATGTAGGTTAAACTTTTCAAGCTTGGGTGCATGAAGTTGGCACACAAGGGTGAGTTTTTCAAAAGCATCCAAGTGATTTAGGAACACAAGCTGCACTGAAAGCCAAGAGAATTTGTGCTATGAAATTACTCGGGTGCTTCTGAAAACCCCTGGCTAAATTCATGTCTAGGTACCAAAACAAAAGAGATCTTTTCAAGGATGCTGAAAACCTGCAATGGACTTCAATGGGATTTGTGGGTACTCAGCAACTCTGAGAATCAGGCCACTGTATATTGAACTGTCTGAATAGAAGGCACCCAAGTATGAAAATGTGCCTGTGATACATACATCTATTCTCACTTTTAATGCTCATTGTTTTTAAACCAAAGTTCTTCTCTCCCGATGTTTTTTCTTTCTTTTTTCCCTCTGAAGAGGGAAGATGCTCTGATCTCCAGAGTGAAGGAAAGGCCTTGTTGACTAATGGGAGCAACGCTGTCACAGTTATCTGCGTGGCCCCTGCTGAGCTGCTCTGGTCTGAACACAACATGGTGGCAGCCGCTCCCTGACTGAAGAAAAGGATGGGAACTCCAGCTGGGAAGCCGTGATGAGAGCTCGGGCTGTTTCTAGCCTAACAGACCACATGCAGAGCTTGCCTATGTAGCTTGCAGGCCTTTTGGTTGAATCAAGAACTTTGATGACCCTTCACAGCGAGCCTGCTAAGTGTTTTAACCTGTTTGTTACGCATCTCTGCTCGTGACACTCAAAAGAAAGCAGAAGCTGTATGGAGCCAGAGACTCAGAGTAACCATTTTATTTTTGCTTTTGGAAGATGGTGTAAGGCTGGGTGGCAAGGGACAGCCAAGCAGTAACACGGCAACGGGAAAAGAGGTCTGTCCAACAGGGGACAATCGGGAGAAACCCAAATCAGAATCAGGTAACACAAGCACTAGGAACAGCCAACAAAAACTTCTCCAGCCTGGGGCTCACAGAAGTCTTAAATCAGAGCTGAGCAGAGCCTGCCCTGTACTGCTCTTCATCACTCCCAGATATTCTAATTCTGGTCCCCACCAGCCTTCTTCTGAACAGCTTTCCAAAACATTTGGAAAGTGGATGTTTATTGCCATTCCAATGAGGGTGTGGGCATACAAAGAGGGACCCTTAAAACTGGCTGTTTGACGGAAGTGGATCCTCTACTGAAAGTGCAGGACAATGGTTCTTTGTGGGCCTGTTGTCTGTGACATTACCCCAGCCAGTAACATAAATTGAATTACGCCAGCATAAAAGTGATGTGAGTGAGTGGGACTCAAACCTAGTACACCTGGGGGGGGGCTCTCTTCAGACAGAGGGCCTGATACTTGGGATTTCTCTCCTATACTGGAAATCTGTCCTTATTTCCTCTGTGTGAAAGAGCTGAACATTTGGAGAGCAAATCCATTTCAGACCGTTCAGAGCAAATCCATTTCAGACAGTATGGTAGTAGAGTTTCTCTGTGTCTAAAGTGTGGATATTTGAGCTTAGGACATATCCAGTCCCCCCCCCCCCTTTTTTTTTTACATCACTGATTTGGGGCAAATAACTGGGCCAAATCCACCCCAAGTGTAAGTCCAATGAAGTTAATAGGGGTCACTAGAAAGGAATTTGGCCTGCTAGCATCATCGGTAATTGTGCCTAAGTAAGGGCTACAGGATTAGGCCCAATATTCATGCCAATAACTCCTTATGCTCTTTCTTCTATACTGGCCATAGTTTGGCAATAGGCTACTCCATTTCTGAGTGTTGCGTATAAAGTGCAGGAATGTGCTATGTTTCACTGTACCTACCAGGGAACTGAAATGGAAGCAGACAGCAATACCAATGCTGCCACAGGGTTTATTAAGACAATGAGGTTTTCGAAATCACAGAGCTTCTCTGAGTGACAAACAGGGAGAAAAGTCTGCATTTGTCAATTACTGCCTCTACTCCACAGTAAGAACAAGCCACCAGATTATTCTTCATCGGGATAACATCTGACGTGCGCTGAGAAGTTTAACGTTCGTGGGGCCTTGCAATGAAATGAGCCTGCCAACAATGCTTAAATGTTGACTGAGGTTTTGCGTTAGATACCCTGCGCTTGTCTGGCAACATAGTGCTAACCTGGGAGACTGGATGACTTGGAGGCTGCTTAAGGGATTCTGAACTTTCAGACCTTGGTCACTGATTTAAAACCAGCCAGCCCAGGTCAGCAGCTACTAGAAGTTGTTACCACCGACGGTGGTTTGGTGACCTTTATGAAATGAGTGAGTGATCTCAGTCTACTACCTAATGCAGAGCTTTGAAGATCCCTTGATGGTGGCTGAAAAACGCCAATTGGACAGACAGAGGTAAATGCTCTCTCAGAATACATAGGATCAGATCCTCAGCTGGTGCAAATCAACCTAGATCTATTGACTTGATTATTACCCCATCTGATACATCTAGGATCACTGACTCCAGTGGAGTTACACCACTTTATACTAGCCGAACACCTGACTCCTACTATTTTGCCATTCTCTCAATCTGATATTCAGTTACTGGCACTAATATTCTCTGCACAAAGGAGCAGCCCAAATTCAGCCCCCACAACAGGTTCCACATCCACACTAGCTCGCCTTGAAGTATCTCCCCAAAAGAGTTAGCACCCAATGATTTCCACCTAAACCCCCTTTCTCAGATCCTGCCTCATCCCAACCCATGAGAAGAGACATCTATAATCTCCTCCTTCCTGTCTCCTCCCAGAATTCTTTAAGAAACTGATTGACCGAGCAATAGACAACTAACAAAGGCAAAAAAATAAAACAAATTCCTCTGCTCAAAAATCCCAGCTTGTAATTTACAAAAGGAAAAACTTTCCTTAATCACAGGTGAATACATTCTATTTTCTAGGAGCAAATTTAGTTTCAATTTCTTGGTTATAAATTCAATTGCTTTGTTGGGGTCACCTCCCATTTGCAAACGATGCATCTCCAAATTACCATTATGCACCATAGAGGAGAAAAATAGGTTCAAGCTTTTCCTTTGCGGTACAATTCCATTGACTGTAGTGGGGTTATCCAGGTGTGATGGAGGACAGAATTTACTCCTTGATGCAGCTGAAACTATCTACCAAAATGTGTTCTAAATTTGACTAAGACTGAAATCCATGCTATGTAATCAGTTACATCACAAAGTATTTACAGATGAACAAGTACACGGTGCCATCCAAAATATAGACCTTGATATGCTCTGTAGATGATTTAAGAAATGGTATGGATTTGTCAATGGGACAAAAAGAGTGGTAGCCAATTTTTGTATTTTCTGGACCTTTAGCTCCCAGGCTAATTTAGTTAGTCATTGATTTCAAAAACTGGTACAGAGTGGAATTATATGTGCCATTCCCCACACCCCTCCTCCTAAAGATACTACTATATCTGCAGGAGCCTATAATTGTATTGTCCCCTTCAATCCCATGCTCCACTCTGCCTAGAACTGTTATAATTCAAGTGCTTCACTCTGTCTAACTCAACAGCATGCCATTGCCCACATGCTTCCAAAAATAAGGCAGTCATTATTTTTATAATAAACCAGGTAGTGAGAATTACTATTTCAATTCATTCTAATTAAGGAAAGTACATGCTACAAGTATCTAAAAACCCTTGATGCATTGTACTGTATAAAACAACTCATCTACAATGCTCAGAGGTATGTTAATCTCATAAAGCTAACATTCTAGTGTCATTAATAGCCATTATTTTTGGTAGATTTGTACTGATGCACATACACAATCAGTTCATTTGTTTGATTTAACAGTAATATATTGTAGTGCTCATTACATCAAGAAGTTTGGTGTATTAGAGTAATTTAGACACTGCTTTCCAGCAGAGACCGAGGACTAAATGGACATGATAGGTTGAACTCTCTCTTGGCTTGTGGTGATCCCTTGTCTAATTGCAAGTAGAAGGATGTTGGTTGGTTGGTTTTGGTGCCAGTTTTACTGACAGTATATTTTAGCCACTAAGATCTTCATTTCCCCTCAAACCAGTCTTTGAGTTTTGCAGATGCAATTTTATGCCTGCAAAAAGGGAACTTTCCCCCCAAATCCTGCTCTCACTATAAACTGCAGGTGGAATCTGTAGCATGTAGACATCTCTGATCAGGTGGCTAGTTGTCTAAAAGCTATGTATAACTGTGGAAAGGCAAGATGCTTCTCAATGTCACGTCCCCAAGAACATATGGATTTCACTTATGTCAAAATGTGTTTAAAAAGGTCTTCCACCCTGAAATTCAAAAGCCACAAACCACCAAATTCCACATTCCTTTGTGTTTTTATAATCAGGGAAGTTTGCTTTTCTTTTTCCAGTTTCTGAGCCAAAGCAGCAAAACACCACAGATGGGAGAGAAAACAAAACCACAGTCCTCCAGGCCTTCAAATTGCTTCCAAATGAACGAGCACATTGCGCTCCAGGCAATCCATGAAACACAACAAAAATCTCTCTCAACTCCAAAAGCTTTCCACAGATCCCTTAATACAAAAGATCCAATGATCAGCTGGGCTTGGTGGCTCACCACCCCAACATGTTCTAGATTCGTAAAACATAATCTGCACCATCTGTTCTCCAAAATGAGAATGAGGGGGTATTACAGTTTAACAGCAGGGCTTCAAAAAAATGAGTGTTCAGCCTGGTTACGATGTGACAATCTCTTCTTCACACCCCCCAAATGTAAGGTGACTGCCCATCCAACTGCCACAAGAAGAGACATTGCAAAGTCATGGGCTAGCCGGCTAACTCACTGAAAATGTCCAAGACTTCCAGCAAAGACAGCTGTCTGAGCAACTTAAATACTGGTCATCTTGCTATATAAAACTTTTTGTCATGATAACTACAAGGGCAGTAAGATTTAGTTAATCTGGGCTTGATGTTATCTAGGTATCTGGGAAGCTGACTCAGTAATAAGTCTTTAGAAGTTCAATCGTTTGAACTTTTTCTTAAAAATTATAAACATGGAGTCCACACACTGATGTGAATTAACTCAGCCATGAGTGCCTGTTGGACTTCCTGGTGTCTGGACATCCTATATAGATCTTGCACTGCTATTTTACCATACCTGGGCCAAATATTAACTTTGACCTTTGCATTCTACTATAAAAGATTGATTTTCATTTTCATCTAAAGTTATTAGCATGCAGTGCTTTCTAAAAAGCCATCCACAGCTCCAAAAGAATCAATATTCTGTTAGGAAATCAATGGCTTTCTTATCGCCATTCACGATATACTATCATAAAGCTATGAAAGCATCTTTGTCCTTAACTATGCACCACTGAGTGAATGTATTAAATTATTTCAGTGAGAATGCACATCGTTGTAGTCCACTATCAGCCTTGTTGTTTGCAGTGAAAACCCATTTACCATCTTTGCAGAAATTCCAAACATGTCCATTGACACCCAAGTTAAAAATAACATAGATAGAACTGTACGCACTGTGGATGGATAGATCCACAATGCATTTGATAAAGAAGAGCGCTTAGCACATAATTCAACTGAACGTAGGCTCTCTGGGTGCACAGAGCAGGACAGCAGCAGATCATTTAGACAGGAAAGGTGCAAGACAGAAAAATCTGTTTTCCTGATGCTATTTCCCTGCAGTGGAACTCAGCGGTTCAGATTAGGAGGCAAATTTTCAAAGCAGCCTCTGAAACTGCACCTAGAGACCACTCTGTGCTTGCAATTACCCATTTGGGACATTCACATGTACGTGCCCCGTGCTTTTATACTAGGGGGAAGACTCTACTAATTGCATTATTTCTTTTCATATTCAGGTCAGTAAAATGCTGCTACAGAAGGAACCTGAAACTGGTACATACTGTTCAAAGTGCAACACAATCCTGCGCCGCTCTGCTGCAGAAATTCAGGGACAAAGGCACAGAATTCAGGGATACTGAGCTCCTTTACAGTCCCCCTCTGCTACACTCGGCTCAGCGCACCTGACTATCCAGCCCCAAGGTTTCATCCTAGTACCGAGAGGAAACTTATCCAAACTGACAAGGCATGTCTACACAGGGAGTTAGCCCAGACCAGAGAGGGTCGTGTGCACTAGCATGCTGTGCACTAACTGGCAGGACTACGTTGAGAAGCACAAGGGAACTCTGAATGCATGCCTGCTGGGTCCACATGTCCCAGTTAGTGCATGGCACACTAGTGCAGACTAGAATATTCACCCCTCACCCATCCTGGCAAAAGCACCATGTAGACAAGCCGAAAGTCTCTCCTATTCAGGTTCCCTCAACAATTTCCCATAAGCCTGCAGCAATCCTTCTGTGAAGAGCATCCTGAGCCTGTTGGAGTGCTCAACATGATAAGTAACAACAGTAATAATAAAAACAGTGCAGCATTTGGGGAGAGAAGAGAAAGATTACGCTCCAAATTCATGTTTGTTTCTGGCTTCTGGGGAGGGATCGAAGGTAGTTAATCAGTATCTCTTTGGGAAGGCTGATTACTTGCCTTGAAGACACTTTATATAAAGTTTCATTTTCCTGATGGATTTTTGTATCTTGGAAGTTTCTGGCAATAAAATGCAGATTTTCATTTTATGACAGCAATATTTTCCAGTGGCAGTGCTGGCTGGAGTGCACACACTATGTCATGATGAATCAGGGGAAAATTTCCTGTGCCCTACTCGCAATGTGAAATGGTACAATAAGATATTTAAAACCTGAAGTGGGAGGCATCTGTTATCAGAAAGGAGGCTGCAGTTTCCATCTCTCATACTGAGTATTATTCCTTCACAGCTCCAAGGAGCCAGGAATGGATCCAGAGCACCAAGAAGATGCAGGGTGCCACACCCAAGGAAGCCCAAAGTTAATTGCCTACTGACTGAAAGCCCTTTGATGTGCCCAATATGCAGGAGATCTTTCATCATTGTAAGGTTAGTTGGAGCAACGTACAAGACGCACCCAATTGGACCTGAGGTGTTATGAATCAAAGCACGGCACAATGTTTGTGTCAGGTTTCCTAGAGCTTCGATGGTATGAGGAGGCAGCTCAGTCACTAGCGTGCCAGGCTGCCAAACAAAAGACTTGCATGTTGAGAGATCTGGCTGACAGCTTTGCTAAAGGTGTTCTGAATGCCCAAGGGAAGATGGGAAGAGTTCACCTACATTGCTCTCCAATTCTCTTTGGAGGCCGGAATGCAACACTTAGGGCTGAGCACAAAACAAGAATTCCATTTTGTTAACAGTTTGGAGGTTTTGCCATTTGATTTTGGTCCACACTGGGACAAAACTGAGACCATTGAAAAGGTCTTCTCAGAAGAGCCCCCACCTGTGTGGTTAGGGCACTCGGCCAGGATGTGAGAAACCCAGGTTCAAAGTCCTGCTCTCCCTGATTCACATCTCCCAGCTAAGTGCCCTCATTACTGGCCTATCAAGTCAGCCTCTCTTTCTCTCCCAGTGGAGCTGTTCCATTTTGTATAAATAATTAAATAGCCAGCTTGCAAGAGAGAACGACATTGACTCTACAGTCCAGTGCTCAGGGCACTCAGCTGGGATATAGGAGACCCAAGTTCAAGTTCCTGCCCCAAATCAGGCAGAAGAGATGAGTATGTCTCCATTTGACCAAAAATGTCCATCCTAGACCTGAAAAACTTATCTGGCAAAACTTTTGTCAAAATTGATCCTTTCCCACAAAACTTCCTGTTTTGACTAATTGGCACAGTCTGACGAAAAACCATCATAAAATAAGTTCCAAGAAGCTCTAGTAATAAGTTTTCTTGGAGTAAATTATTTAGCCACTAGCTGCCCCTGTGCACAGAGTTCCCAGGAGGGTGAACAAATAAGACAAAACTAGTGCTCAAGCTGTGTGGAAGCCTGTAGACAGTGTCTGTAATTGCCTTATTACATAAACGCCCCTGGTTAAAATGGACTGTGATTCCATATACCAAACCATTATGGAGGAATGTTCTGCCCAGCCAAGTCTACAAGAGAACCACTATGGATGGTATCCTGGCTACAGACCTGTTAACTTATTATCAGTTAGATAGCCCAGCCTATAGTAACTAGAGGCCAAAAGAGTGGAGCAAGCCGCAATACTAGCCGCAACAAATGGAACTCAGACTTTGGGCCTATGAGGGGAAAAGCAGCCCGGAAAGAAGGGGTAAGTGAACATCCTAGCACTCCCCCTCAGAGGTGAGAACAGTCTGAGTCCTGAGAACAGTCTGAGTCACGGGGAGAGCGCTGCACACCTTGCTATTATTATTTCAACTCAGATAGCACCTAGAGGGCCCAATCAGGATCAGGTGCCGGCAGGGCCAGATTTCCATTTAGGCAAATTAGGCACATGTCTAGGGGTGCCGGCGTTCTAGGGTCCCCTTATCTCTCTAAAACTGTGTCCAACACAAAGGTCAGCTGTAGGTGGGGAGGGCGCTGAAGATGCTGTGCCTAGGGACATGTAAGGTGTAAATCCGGCCCTGGGGCTGGGCACTGGACACACACTAAGGAAGACATGACCCCTGTGCAGAGGAGCTTAAAGCATGAGTAGGGTGACCAGATGTCCTGATTTTATAGGGACAGTCCTGATTTTGGGATCTTTTTCTTAAATAGGCTCTTATTATTCCCCACCCCCAGTCCCGATTTTTCACACTTGCTGTCTGGTCACCCTAAACATGAGGTCGTGGATTAGGCCTTTACATGTGCTAAGTATTATTAAGATCGCAGATCCTATGGGGATGCTTCAACTGTCATAAGACAAGAGAAACCTGTTGCAGATGGGTCTCTGACTAAGTCTCACTGTCTTAGTAAGATTCTTCCATCTTTTCTCCCTGCTATTAAAGGAAAAGTCACAGACACCCTTCCCTAATTAGCCTCTGGAGAGTAGTTTGCACTACCCCACCCCATTGTTTTGCACAGATTGATTTTGTTTGGCAATTCCCTGACCTGCTGTGGCCCATCACTAAAGGTAGCACACCCAGCCCGTGGATCACCAGCAGAGACTGCTCTTGTCGTCCATGGCAGCTGTTTGAGAGCATCAATCCTGCTCTTTCTTTAATGAAAAGGCCAACCCTGCGTTGACTTTGTCCTCACTCCCTGTCCACAGACCACTGTGTGCTCACCCTCAGTGATAAATTATGAATGTTGCCTATATGCATCTTCTACTCAGATTGCTAGCTAAATAATATATGAATAAACACAGAGACTCGAGTGAGTCAAGGGAGCCATGGGGGACTGAACTTTGAATGGTGTGCTACAGCAGCAAGCATCAAAGCTTTACTATCAGGTCTGACCCCAGCTGATTTTTTTTTTTTTAACTAAAGGCTAACACTAAACTTTATGAACATGAATGGCTTGACAGCAGGGGCCCAACATAAAAGTGACTGACTCAGAAAAGAGATGGGGAGAAATATCTAGGGAAAAGATGGCACCCAGGGAAGAAACCTCTGCGAAATCATACAGGATCAAAAGGCTTTGGTATCCTGCACCACCAATTCTAAACTTTCCTGGAAGGGTCCAATGGAATCAGCCACTTGCATTGTGCAGACATCCTTGTCCGTGAACCAGGAGCAGGGTTATTTGAACAATTGACGCCAACAATATCCTTGCCCCCAAAGAGATCAATAGCTAAAAAGGCAAGCAGGCAAACAGAAAAAGAAAGTGTGTAGGGGGAGAGGGTTACAAGCAAAGGGACCAAGAGGAAGCCACATCATGATACTATTTACCTCACTCAGTATGGTCAATATTTGTGTGTTCCCATTGAAGCCATGAGCAATTTTTTCATTATCTTCAGCAGTCCAGGATCAGACCTGATGAGTTTGTAAAGACACGTGCACAGAAAAGTAGTTTCTATTATGGCAGACTCCACTGTTGCTTCAGGGGAAATAATCTGCATAAAGATATTGCAAAACAACATCTTATTTGGAGAAAAGAGCTTCCGTTTTGCATGAGCCTCTTTGTAATACATTAGGCTGCATCCCCATAAACAACATATATAAAACATCTCCAGGGCATGTTCCTTGAACATCCAAGGAAAGCACAGTAGGGAAGGACATGCTTACCTATAAACCAAATGGGCCACAGGATGGATGGAGCATCCTGTGGTCAAGAAAGTAAGAAAAGGGGGGGACACAGATGATTTTCCATAGAACGATTTATTTTTCAGTTTTGCTTTGGTGCAGTTGCATATTTTGAAATAGCTCATCAGATGTTCCCTGATCCAACGGACTCCATGTCCAGCGTGCTATTATGTATACCCGAAGGACTGTCTGTTTGCTGAACTCTTCACAAGACCCTATAGGGGAGCAAATCTTTTTTCCTTCTGCCAATAAGTGGGTAGAGCCTGGGGGTACCTATTTAAATCCTATCCCAGGGCAACGGTAAAGCTTAATCCCATTTATCAATCCGGTAGAACCGCCTTTAAATCCATCGGTTACACACACCATTACCCTCCTCTTTTTCCACAACAGCGTGAGCACCTGTGGCACTCCTCAGCTCGAGGAAAATATTCTTGTTACATGTAAGATAAATTATTTAATGTTGCTCGGGCTGAACCACATTGTTACCTTTTATTAAATATTGTGGCTACAGTAATGAGTTCCTTCTGGTGTAGCCAGAATAAACTATCCATTGTACTTATGCCGGATGCTCCATGGGTGAATGGTAAAACCAAAATAAGAAGCAATTTTGAGTCTGACGATCATAACAATGCTTTCAGCAATGGTATGAGCAGTGAGTGGCTGGCCTTTGGAAACAGAACATGGCCATCTGGTAACTGTGGCAGGAAGGGTGTATTTAAATGTCAGATTTCTCCTCTGAAACTTTCCTTGAAAAAAGGTTCCATGAGGACTAAAAATCTTGATTATTATTCCCTGCAGTCAGTTATATGCATTCACATATTTCACTTATTCCTCAAGCAGGGAACAAACCTGTTTCTATAAAATTCTTAAATGTTTAAGTGCCAGTCCGAATCCTCAGTTGACTATAGCATTTTGGGTTTCCACTTCCAGACTTTTACTAGTTTCGGTCATGACCTACATGCTATTTAACATGTGGACATGTTGATCTACAAATGCTTCTATCTTGGCTTTCCAAAGGCCACACTCATTTCATTGAGTCGTTCATCCATTTGAATATTTCCCAGGTCTCCCATTTATCACAGCTCAGCACACAACTGAGTCAATAATTAAATCATGGGCTGCAGTCACAGAAGCAGAGTTTGTGACTCTAAAGCATTCCCTCTATCAGCCAATGTACCTATATGCCCTTCATTACCATAGCTGAACATCTTGACTTTCTTGCTAGTCAGATATGCTACATGTCCTCTAGTCTAGTAGCATCACATCAGTGGCTACAATGGTGGGTAAATCTATGTTGCATTTACAATAATTCCTGTGATGTTTATCACAATAGTATCTGGCCTTCTCATCTAAGTGAGGAACTATTACTACTACATGGGCCAGGTTTTGCAGGATCAGATATCCACTCCAGATCCAGCCTCCTTAGCTTGAAAGAGCTGACTTCCCCAACAGCGCAATGTAGTAGAGCTGCAGTAAGTCCTCCGATGCATTTTACATAGTAAACATAGCAGGTGAATCTTAGTGGGAAGACAGCTGAAGTCATTCAATCTTTCCTTCGATGCTCCCTGGGAGGGAGAAAAGGTGATTCACTCTATTATTCTGTCACTGACAGAAGCCTAAACTGCAGGTGGCTTTCTGAACAATGGCACTGATGTGATAACCAGTTAATCTGAAATGTTTTCAACCCGATAAAGAGGTCTAGCTCCTGTTATGCTGTTACAATTAAGTCAAAAATGAAATTACATCAATTCCTGCTGCCCTTCACTCCCGTGCAACATGCTGATTATCCAGACACTCCAGAATGTGATTTCCTCACCTGGCTCAGTGGCCTGATACCTTCCAAGCAGTAATTACAACCCTATGAGTGCTCAGCTACTACAGGCCAGGATCGATATCCCTTACAGAAGAGTCCTATATCACTCAATAGGACATGGTCCTTGTAAGACAGGACTGGTCCCAAGGGGCATACACATCCAAGCATTTCTGTTCCAAGGGTTCAGCCTTACCTGTGCTTCATTTAGTACAGGTAATGGGACAGAAGCAGGACTTTTATGTCTTACAAGGCTACAGTTTATCTGGAGCCTGTCGGCTTTGTCAAAGTGAACTAGGGGATCCCACACAGTGGAGTAGATGCTCCAGAGCTTCCAGGTAGAACATATGGGGAGCACAAGTCAGCTAGGAAAGCTGAAAGGAAAGGCAGGGGAGAAAGGCTGCCCCAGCTGAGAACCTTGCAGCTAGGGCTGTGACCCAGCAGAGTGGAAGAGTGGTGTTAATTACTCAGACTTCCAGAAGGCAGGGTTCTTGTGAAAACAGGCGCATGGTGGAGTTTGATTAACTGGGGAAGAAGGGAAACAGGCAGCTGCCAACATTGGATTGGCATCCCTGCTACAATTCTGAAGCCACTTCAATGGGACACTACAGAAATTAAAAGTCTAAAAATCTACTTGGCCAGATCCACAACTGATGTAAACGAGCACAGGTCCACTGAAGTCTATAGAGATTGTTAACATCTCTATAGCAGGGATATTGTTTTAAATCCTACAGCATGGCTAAAAAAAAACCTACTGAAAGTTGTCTATAAAATTGTACAGGACTTTCTCATAAGGGACCAGAAAGCAGGACTAGACAGACACACAGTGCTGGCAAGGGGGATAATTATTGTGAACTCAGATTGGCTGATCTTTGAAAGGCATAACATTAAGGGCCCGATCCAAAACCCACTGAAGTCAACAGGAGTCTTATACTGGGCTTTTAATCTGTCCCTCCAAAGTCAATTACCACCAGCCCGCAAAGAGAGATTTAGCTGGAGTCAGAATTTTCATGTGTTAAGGTACACACAGATCCATGCCAAAAAAAAAACCAACACCCAGAAACAAAAATCAAAAAACAACCAACAGGAAGCATTTGTGATGCAAATAATCGGGCTTCATTTAAACAGTTGTTCAACCACAACAGTCAAACTTATTGCAAATGAAAATATAAACAAATAAAGGCAGAAGGTTAAATAAAAACAGGCATATAAGCCAAGTGGAGCAGCATTAGCAAATCTGTTAATTTACAGTATTATTATTATACTCGTTGAATGAGCAAATTCATATGAAATCAAAGTCTGTTCCTGGGTCATTTGCAAATAGAGAAAAGAGCCTAATGCACCAGATTAACTGTTTGCAATTAATAGTTTGTCCAGCAGTAGATACTACAGCAAAAGGCACTTTAAAGACCCCTCCCCCCCCAAAAAAAAAAGATTAATAGATAGGAAGTGGAGGAGACAGCTAAAATAGATTACATTAAAAGAAACTGTAGAGAAAATAAAGAGAAAATTAACAATCAAAATGATAAGACCGAGGCTGTGTTCTCTGGTGGTCAATGCATTGGTCTGGGACTCAAAGGGTATGCCTACATTGCAATTAAAAACCCATGGTTGGTCCATGCCAGCTGAATCAGGCTGTTTCCCCTTTGCCAGTTCAATGGTGAGTATACACTTGGAAAGGGCTTTGCAGTCCCTTACATATGAAAAGTGCAGCATAAAAAAGTATAGGTTATTCTATGATTAACTGTTCAATCACCCAAAACAAGGTTAGTAAGGATGCAAATCTTCACCAGTCAGTTTAACTGTGAAAATCTCCCATTGATTTCCATTTATGTCAGAGGAAACCACATGCTAAAAATGAGATTTTCCAATATTAAAAGCTCTAACATATGCCATGTTCTCTAACAGAAGCTGAGGCATTTATTTAGCTCCACACTGATGTGCTTTGTAATTGTACAAAAAGAAAAGGTTCATCATGAATATAAAAACCACATTTTCAATCTAATTCTCAGTTTTGCATATTCAGAATACTGTACATGCATCTCATCAGGCAACTGAATCTCACCCAAGCATCAAATGTAGCAATGGGTAAACTTTAAGTTTTATGTAAACATACCAAAGCCTGGATGTTTTCTCAAATGATCCCAGTATCTACAAAGTAGTGCCTGATCCTACTCCTATTGAAGTCAATGGCTAAACTCTTAGCCATTGGCTGCAATGGGGTCAAGATTTCACTCCCATTAGGAGTAGGACAGGGACAAGAGGCTGGCGAACTCACACGAACAAGCTCGGTCATGATATTTCCAGTACTTTTGCTTCTAATGGAGAAGGACATACCCTGACAGGGCTAACCTTAGGGGTAGGCATCAGGGAAGTCACCTGGGATGCCAGCTTCCAGGGGAGCCAGACCAGGATTGTTATTGTTTTGCTCGGCTATTCAGAAGGGCACCAAAAACATTTTCCACCCTTGGCAACAGCACACCTAACGGCCAGCCCTGTATCCCGAGAACAGTCTCACTCACGATATGTTGGTGCTTCTCTCTGAAAAGTTCAACATTAGTGAGGAAAACAGATGTTTTCTGAGAAAAAATTCATTGACCTGTAAACCCAATTTTCCATCTAAAAAAAGGGGCAGAATGAAAATTTCCCCACATCCCAAATAGTAAACATTATCCAAAGCTACAAGTTACTTGAACCATGTCCATAATCTGGTAGGGTATAAGAGTAGTTGCTCAAACATATAGGGCCAGATTCTGCCCCCCCTTACGCATGCTAAATTGTACCTTGCTACACAAGCTCTCTCACTGGAATCAGTAAGAAGGGTGGCAGTAATGGGGCCTCAGAAAGCAGTGCTCTAAAGAGTGAAGAGCCAAGAGATCAAAGGAACAAAGCACTTAGCTACTAGAGTGAAATCAAGTCAATTAATAAAAACACTAATATTTTACAGTAAGGAAGTCCATCTATTTGATTCCTTGCTGTAAGATTTGCTATCAGCTTGAGAGCTCTCCAGAACATCCTTATACAATCTCAATTCAATTCCAATACATTTGCTGGCATGATACATATCTAAATGATGCCAAAGTCTCACTCTCTCATTACTGGAATACATCATTATTGGGATCCAGAAGCTAAGCTCTCAAAGACTTAAAAAATACATTGCTAGCTTTTTAAAAAAAATTCTCAGTGAACTGTTATTTTTGGCCATATACTTTTATAAAGCAATTAGCACAGTCTGACTTTAATTTATAACTGATCACCAGCTTGTAATAAAACTATAGAAATAGCCTCAAATATTTATTTACAAGTTGTAAGGTGTGTTGTTATGGAACTATTGTAAGCAATTGCCTTTAGAAGCATGTTACAGAACACTGACAAAAGAAATCTCAGTTGGAAATTAAATTTAGTGTTATTATTTATGGGAAAATATGCAGGATCTCCAGAAAGAATAGCAAAATATAAATACATATTGAAGTGGCTGATTTTGGGGCTATGCGAGCATAACAGTCCTAGCGCATATTTGCATATTTAGAAGGCAGTGTAAATTATGTATATAGAAGAGTGTGAAATGTCACATACAGCCTTCCTAGGTGATAGAATTTCAGTGAAAGTACATGCCGTCACCAAAAACCTCCCTGAATTATTTAATCTAATAAATAAATTCAGTCTAAATTATAGCAACTTTTAGTTTTAGTTTGTATTTGAATAGAAGCAAACTCAGATTGGGAATATTACCATTAAAACACTGCCTGGCTATTCAGATTCATAACTGATTTTATGTATCCGTTCCATTTGAATTGGCAGAGATACGTTTTAGAGTTTCAGAAAATTTCAGTGGGACCACTCACACCCCTAAAGTTAAACACACGCTCCGCGGAGGGCTGTGCTGGAGTGGGGATTTTGGCCTTGGTCCACCGGTAAGTTATAGGATTACATTTTGCCTAACTGGTATTATGATTGCCTCTGCAGTTTCATTTGGGTGGGGAGCTCCTCACTTCCTTTCCTAAACCGTTCTGAGGTATTAAACAACGATCACACGCCATCACATAGGTGAATGCATGTCAATGCTGGGAGTAGTGATTTCTGCGTGCAAAGTCTATGAAGAATTCTGAGATCCTTTATGGTGAAACCCCCCTCATATAAATACAAGTTAGTGATTAGCATAATTTAGGATAATTCTTTGCAGTATTTAACTTCTAAAAATGGGAAATGGTGAAAAGCAAGTGAATCCAAATGTTTGGCTCTTCATATGAGCCTATTTTTATACGGAGTTAACTTTGTAATAGAGCGGGGAGCTCATTACATTGGAGGAGGTGCGGAGTGGAGACATCCGGAGGTCATCTACTTTGCCACTTTTTCATGCCTACTGAAGTGAAGCAGAATGACAGCTCTTGACTCTCCTGGAGATAATTCTTAGCAGTCTGTCTCCATGTATATTCAGAGCACAATACTTAATAAATGTTCAACTCTAGATCCAAATATCTGCAAAGTTCAAGGGCATTCTAACTTGGGAATTTCAGTTCTGATCCTCCTCTAAATTGGGTAGAAAGTGGGGCTGGGAACACCTCTTACACCTTCACCTAGTTTTAAAACTAAAACAGGGTCTCAGTCTTTTTATATAGATTATTAAAGGTTTATTTACAGATGAGGAACGACCTTATGAGTAAAGGCCTGAGCTGCAACTCGGGAGATCTGGAGTCAATTCCCTGTTCTGCCATAGGCTCGTGTGTGATGTTGGGCAAGCCACTTACTCTCTCTGGGCCCCAGTTCCCCTCTGTAAAAGAGGGATAATTCTTCCTTTCTCCCATCCAGTCTGTTTTTCTTGTTTATTTACATGGTGCATGGTAGGGGCTGTCTCTTACTATGTACTTGTACTGTGCCTAGTTGCGGCTTTTAAGCAAATGCAAATAATAATTAACTTTTCCTGACATTTTATCATTTCACTCCTGTCTCCACTCTCAGATGTTGACCAGGTCAAGAATTCTAAGGGCTCTAATAATGCCAAAAAGGCGGCCCCAAAGGTGTCCCCAGTGGTATGTCTGCAAGCAGGAAGCACTGAATGCACATGTAAGAAAGCCAGCTCTTGTAGGTTTTTCACTCCAAGTTTTTCAGACTAATCTATGCTCATAACCGATTTCTGGGTGTTCTGTCCACTTCCTCATCTCTCAGATCCTACCTGCATACATTTCACACATCATGGGATTTTATATTGCTCTCTTGTTGTTTGCATCATAATGGCACTCACAACATGCTACTCTGTCCACACATATAGGACGTCCCAGTCTCAGTGTGCAACCCAAGGTCAGTAGCAAGACCATGAGTTAACACTAACCAGCTTGTAAATCTTTATGTCAAAAAACACTGCTAGATTCTCAGTACCATGTCACTTATAGTGATGTGTCAAACTCATGTCAGAAGAACTTGAAAGCAAAATGTACATGTAAGAAGTAGCAAAAGCGGAAAAGCATCTGCTTAGTGGATGGGCAATACAACTGATATCCCATCTTCCCAGTTCTCCTTACTACTCTGTTAGAAAAGAGTGACAGATGTCATGTCCCTGAAATTGACAAGAAATTAACAATATGTACTTGATAACAAGCAATACACTAAATGCTCACTGACCAACAGAAGACAGAACAGTGTTTGCCAGTGAAGCTCCTAGGGGAGCCAGAGCACACGTACAAGTGATCCCATGTTCTTTAGAAATCACCATTATCAGGCTTTTTTTAAATTAACAAAATGGTTTTTTTTACATTTTCATAAAAGCAAAGCATAAAGTGTCCCACAAGACATCTTAGTGCCACAGTCACAGGCGATCATGTTTGTCTCTTCTTTTCCTGATGAAATTCTATTAATGGAAAATACAAGCCAAACTTATCTGTGTAAAATTATTCATAAATCTGGGAATTTTCATTACAATATAATGAGATACTAAGTGTACCGCTTGAGTGATGTGCAGTAATGCAAGATGTAAAACAGGATTGATACAAATGCTGGGGGGGGGGAAGAAAAAAATTATAGACAATGTGCATTGCACATTTCCTCCTGCACTATTTAGGAAAGAGCAAAGCAGTGACAATTGTGTTGAAATACACATATGGTCTTAATCACTCTTACACAAGTTGAACATGGAAACCACTCCTTTCCACCAATTTCCTACCCATCTCCTAAATTCACAGTAGTTATAAGTGAAAATACTGAAGAAATTGTTTCTGAGATTTTAGATTGATTCTATTCTAACCGATTTTGGTTCTATCCTAACTGATTTTTAGCTTTAGCTTCTGGGTGAAATATTAAAAATATCTCCTTACAATATTGAACATAAGAAAGGTTGCAGATTGAATTGTCAAAATGAGTTATCTTGCTCATACTGTTACACCTGCTTACACATACAGTGCAAAAATATTATGGTGTAGGTCCAAGGCTATTTGTTCTTCTGTAATTCAGGAGGATTCTTTGGAAAGTCTAAAACTTTCTTTTTAAAAATTTCTCAACTTTCATAGAGAGTCAAAAAATCTTGTGGAAAACATAAAGGGTGTTAAAGACAGATATAAATATTCCCAAACGTGAATCAAAATCTACCAAGAACAACAGGCTTTTACTACAGAATTCTTAGACCAAACATGAAGCAAAATCCCAGCTCAATGTTTGTTTTATTTTATTTTTAAATGCAATAGACCAAATTAATCTCAGGTGTAATTCCACTGATTTATAGTGTCATGACTTCAGTGATGTCACACCAGGGGTGACTATGATCTAGTGCCTTTGAAATGTTGGAAAACTATGTCTAAACGACACATCATAATGAAGGAAAGGGATTCAGTTAATTAAATACAAGATGCTGGCATTGAGGTGATCAGCTGGCTTCATATCTAAGCACGGTGATTAAGTCACAGACATCCAACATATATTCAGTGCTGCAGGAGGTCAAAGTCAAATGCTGATTCTGGATTTTAGAAGAAGCTGGATAATTTTGTTACCAGTACAACATTTGCGGTTTAAGATGTTAAGAGAAGGATAACAACATCTTGTGTTTCAAGACATAAACTGATCACCACAAGAGCCAGGAAAGAATGCACAGCTTCCCCCAAAGAACACTACTGCATAATTTACCAGGTGCATCACAATATAGGGGTTCCCCTTTCTTTGATGCTTCTAGTATAGTCCTCTCTGTAGCGGTGAGATAGCACATAATAGACCATGTAACCCATGTTCCCCCTTCAGCAATGTTTTACAGGCTCATATCAGTCTTCAAAAATAGGTTACTGATCTCACATATATGAAGTCTCATTTTCAAAAAGAGCTTCCTAAAATGAACTCTAAAAATCTGTACAAGAAAAAACTTACTTTAGCATATGCAAAAAGAAGTGTGTGTGCATGTGGATAGACAGAGCAGATAACATGACTGAAAATACCGCTGAAAATCGGAAATAAAAACAAAAAACCCAACAATAGTGAATGTGTTTGGTTTCTCCCTCTTTGTTACTGATGCATCAGACTTGAGATATACCTGGTAAAAGGGAACATTCTACATTCAGAAGTGGGTGCTACAGTGTTGGGTACAGAGCTTGGAATAAACTGTGGGTGGCTATTTCTGGTTTTTCCATAAACATTGCAGACACACTCTATGCCTCAGCAACAGGTGCTGGATTCCAAATCCTGTTGTGATCAATTTCACTTCTTGAACCAAAGGACATTTTTCTAATGACTTCTTCAATAGCAAACCAGCAAAGGGAAATGGCTATGCTTAGAATGCTCTCAGACTAGAAGCTAGGATCTCCAGCTCCCCAAATGAGGGGGCCATCTCAAGTGACAACAGCTCTGTGTATGCCATTGACTTGGCAGAGATACACTGGATTTAAAGGACTGTGGTGGAGGAAATTTGCCTATCATAAAGGGATTAAATTGTAAATGTAAGAGGGTATTGATTTCCTTTCATAACCTATTACTGACAAAAGCAGTGCATCAAATACAGTTCTGAATATCTGAAGATGGTTGTAGATAAATTGCCACTGTCCATACAAAGCCCAACAATAAAAACCTGGCCCCTTCACTTTCCTTTCCCTTCTTATTCCTCACCAAAACCTTTAATAATTAAGGGACAAATTCTCTGCTCACAATGCTCCATCAAAGAAGTACAGTGGGCCAACTTCTCTGCAAGCATAACTCCATCAAAGGCAATGAAGTTACAGAGGCAGAGAAATTAGCCCATTGTTCTTTTGAAACATGCCACATTGACACCTTTGAAGTCAAAAAGATACAGTGTGGGCTTCCTCACCAATTGCCCAGAGAAATAACCCCATGGGACAGCATCCCGGGCCTTTCAGTCCACGACATCCCAGCTGTTGCTGTCGTTGCTCAGCATCCGCAACATGGGATGAGCCCACACATGTATTAAATACAGGTCTTGAAACAGTCATCAGATAGTAACCACTTTTGGCCACTCCAAACCTACTCCTGAATTGAACCAGCAATGAGTGTGTGTCCCACCACCAATCCCTTCTGCACCTCATATACTTCCACAACCTCTGCTCTGGACACTGGTCAGTACTGATGGAATGAACTTGACCAGCAAATAGCATCAAGAAACAAACCCTCTTCTCCTAAAGCATTTAATTGGTTGTATAAAAACCACATACATTTGCAACCATCAAGGGGCCAATTAGATTTGCATAATCTTTTCCTGATCCCCCCATCCTCTTGAACCAAACTGAGCAACTTTGAACTTACTTCCTGCTGCCAAGAGCAATTAACTTACAGCAATGTTCTCTCTTTGGTGTTTTTCCCCCCCTGCAGATAAAAGAGAAGTGTATGTTTGATTAAAATGAGACTTAAGGCTATGTTTACTGACTCTAATGCTCTCCATGAAAACCCCTTTGCTTTGCCTATTGCAGCTGTTAGCAGTGATGGTATGTGTTATTAATAGACTTAAATTCTTATTAAAGATGGATGATGCATTTATTAAAGCCATCGTTAAAGGCATACAGGAAAGTTAGCTAACGATAAGTGCTGCTTGGGTATTCGTCTTCATCGTGGCCACCTATCTCTGTGATTGTCACCGCTGATCAGTGCACATGGAGTTCTATTACCCACTTCACTTTGTCCTTTTCTTTTGGGAATTCACTTCCTACATGACATTGTATGACCTGCCAGATTCCAGAAGCACGAAATCTAACAATATGTCCTCAGCCTGGCTATGACTGAGGGTTTTTTAACAATGTTTGCCATTCAGTTTTTGTTGGCAGCAACTGAAGGATCGGAGGTGCCAGAAATCTACCATGCTGCCACTGTGGCCTAAACTGCATCGCAGCTCATCTTCACGGTTCTTAATCCAGCAGCTTTCATGAGCCTTACACACTTTTTTCAGTGAAAGAAATAGGAGAAAGGAGTTGGAGGTGCTTTTAAGGCTCTTATGTGTGTGGGTGGGTGTCTGTCCAGTCTCCAAAGGGCTCACTTGAACGATCCAAGCAAATCATTTTAGCATCTCCCTAAAATAAATCCCTGCCCCAAGCTTCTGAGTGCAAATCCGTTCTTCCACCTCTGGCGAGCCAGCCATTCATGACAGCTACTTGATGTCTCTATTTTTCACTTGGTTATCCTGATGCCTTAATCATTTCCTGGCTATTCCCAATAGATGTAATATCACATCAAACCCACCACTAAACATCTATAAATAATCCTAAAAGAAAAAAGGGCCAGATCCTGATTATAGGGATGGCCTTGAGCCATAGATAGCTCAGAACACAGGAGCTTGGAGACAGGCAGGCAAGTCAGATGGTTTTGCTACCAACACTTCCCCAGGGCAGTGGGTGAGTGGGAGACACAATGTGTTTCATCCTTCCAATCTGTGTGCTCTTGAAGAAACAATGCACCTGGGCTGAGACTGTGAATAATACCTGTCCCAATGGCCAGAAAGGTTATTGGTGCTAACAGTTAAC
This sequence comes from Sternotherus odoratus, assembly GCA_032164245.1. Lineage (NCBI taxonomy): Eukaryota > Metazoa > Chordata > Testudines > Kinosternidae > Sternotherus > Sternotherus odoratus. The sequence goes on from JAVMKO010000018.1 coordinate 4,004,754, forward strand.
AGCTGTTGGATAACACTTCACCAGCAGATCCTTAAAAACAGGTCAAGACAATATAGCTAAGGACTTCACCTTCCTCTTGCTTTGGTTTACCCTACTGAAGGGGTGTTACCAGGCGAGGAATCCAGGAGATATATTCCTCATCTCAGCTGCCAATTCACAGGTAGGACTTTGGGCAAGTGGCTTAACCTCTCTGTCTCAGTATCCCCAATGCAAGATCTATTTGGGTTTTTGGAAAGTCACCCGTCTCCAGGCTACCATAATTATTACAATTAAATATCTGTAGCACTTAGCAGATGCAGTATTGGGCCAGTATCCCATTGTGTTAGGTGTACAAACAAAACAGGGAGACTGGCCTTTCCCCACAGAGCTTACACCTACTCACTCGTTGGGGGGGAGTCGTGTGAGACTTAACAAGTATTTTCAAAGTGCTTTAAGATCCTCCAATGAGTGGTGCTCATATTTCCCAGCATTTGAAAAGCATCACTGAAAATTTTAAATGCATTTTCATTATGTTGCAAAACCCAAAGAATACGGAGATAGAAAGTGATCCCACAGGCGCTTAACGTACTAATGACCAAGTAGTGAGGTCATAGCTTGCCTGGTATAAAACAGGCATATGAAATTCTGATACGAGGAACAGAAAAGGAGGAAGCTGTGAAAGGAAGATGAAAAGGAGGAAGATTTTTTTCTCCCAACTTCCAGCTTCTTCTAGCAATGACCTCTTCTTGCTAGGGATGCAACTTCTGTCAGACACTGAAACAGCCATCCTGGCTCTTGCCCCTCTGTCATGCGTCATTTCTTAAGTCATCTCAGCTATGAATTTATTTGACAAATTTCAGCCAGGACTGATTGCGTTCTGTGTGTGTATGGGGTTCACACAGAGATTTCCGAACACAGAACCATCACTTTCAAAGGCGTGTTGGATTCTGCTTTGCAAGAACAGAACATAAAAGACTTCCCATGACCTGTATATTCTTTAGTTTCCTAGCAGTCTCTGCAGACATATCTGAATATTCAGAGCCTTTGATTTGATCAATCTCAAACCATAAAGACATTTGAACAATAGAATAAAAATCATAAATATGCCTGAACCATTTTTTTAAAATCCATGGGAACTACCAATGAGCTACAGAATTCTCCATCTCCTGCCTCCCTTCCACCCCTCCGCCCATGTGTATTATAAGAAGTTGGGGCAGAAAAAAGGAATTAAATCTTCCTGAATCCTGGAAAGGCAGATTTGAGGATTCAGGGACAGAATTAACTACATCAATTTCTTTCCCCACACTATCAAAACCAGCCATGGAGGGCAGAAAAGTGTGTCTGATTTGGGGGAAGTTGGTTGTTTAACTAGCAGTTCTGGTAAGAGATTTGTTCTTCTTATTATTTGTATTACCATTGTGTCTGGGAACCCCTGTCCTAGACATTCCCCACTTGTGCTAGATGCTGTGCAAACAGAACAAGAAGATGGTTCAGACCCCAAGGAGCTTACAATCCAAGTATAAGTCAAAAGACAGCAGGTAAGATACAGACAGGGGAGTACACGGAAATAACAGTTACTCACTCCACACAGAAGGCTAATGACAGAGCTAGGGATAAAAGTCAGGTGTCCCATTTCCCAGTCCTGGGCCCTATTCACTGGACCACACTTCAGGATGCAGATTCAGGGCCTTTCCCAAGAGGACTCATAAAAGAAAGACACTATCACCATTGCCCTCAACATGCTTGGCTGTGTGTCATACACTCCATACTGAATGCACAGCTAATGGAGATTCTCCTGTAGCTCGGGTTGGGGCTGGTACTTCTGGAGCGGTACACTGTCTGTGGCCACGATGTGCAGCAAGTGGCCACAGACTGGTTACAGTATCACCAGAGGTGGATTAAGATCTAGCAAAGTTTTAGCTCTCCCCCCAAAAAGCATTAATTAGTGCTGTGCTGCAACCCCACCTGCTACATCTGGATGCTCACCCATTGTAGCTCCAAAGATTCCAAGGATTCAAAGATCCTGCCTTAATCCACCGCTGGATGCTGCCAAAATAGACTCAGTGGTCCTGATTCTTCTCTCACTTACACCAGTATGACTCTTTTTGGCTTCAGTGGAGACTCTTCTCTTTTACACCGGCTCCATTGGCTTTAATGGAATCACTCTTTGTTTATGGCAGTGTAAGAAAGGGCAGAATCTGGCCTGAGAAGTACCATTATTTCAGCATTACAGTATCATGAAACCAAGACATCAGCTGCAGGCCAGCTGTCCTTCCCACGTCCCTGAATCGTCTGCACTCCAGTTGTCTATGCAAGAGGAGCAGTGACCACCATTTTTAGCAGGGAGACAGGATGATAGAGAATTGAACCTTCGTCCAAGACAACGTTCGTCCAGCTAAGGAATCCTTAACAGAGACAATTATGGCATTCCCATGACGGCCCCATGTGAAACATCAGAGATGTGACTTTAAAGTCTGAGCCAGAACCCTCTGATGTCGAAGGAAAGAGTCCCATTGGTTTAATGAGCTTTGAATCAGGCCGTACAATCTGGCCATGGACATGGACGGGGTTGGCATGCCTACAGAACCCCCAAGCATTAGAGGGAATGGAAAGATGCCTCTAATTATTTCATTGTGAAGGCAGGCGCTGCTCTTCAGGGATACAACCCACTGCACAAATTATGATTCGTAAGCGCCTCAAACTGTGCCAACCTAAGCTACTTTCTTCAAGGTGATTGCCAAAGTCTATTTATTTTTCAGCGTATTCCATTCCTGGGGGTGGCGTGCTGCTGATTTTAAAAGCAAACAGCTCCTCGTTACCGTCATTGCACTAATGGTAACTGAAAATATATAAACTGAACCATAGCTCTTAATCTGTTTGAAACATTAAAAATTAAAATCTAATTACAACTATTATTGTAAATGGCCAGTTACTGAGCATGACAATCAATGCAGAGAAACTTCATTATAACCCTGTTTCCGCATCTCTAACACAATCACAGAACGCTCATTATTGTAATCATCCAGTTTACAAGGAGCTGAGCGGCTAGCCCTGTGCATGGCAATGTTTTCAAGTCATGCACTAAACCGCTGAGCATATTACATTGTCTGCAGCCTCCTTCAAAAAACATAAGCATCACTCGGTCAGGTGCTGAGGGCAGGAGACATCACATTTGCTTCTCCGCTGCAAAGAGAAAGTGGAGCAGAAATTATTTGATATTGCAGAGCCTACTGTCGCTAGAAACAGCCTAGGTGTGCTGCACCAGTGTTACAAAAGGTAGGAACACTGAAGCACCATGGATCCTGGTCAGGAAATAAAAATACACTGGAAATTATTAGACCAGCCCCCTGAGAAGCCAAACATTTCTGACTGATGACTGGATAATCAAAAAGATACTGTTAAATATTATGGAGAAACCACATATTTGGTGTAGCTCCGCTGGAGTCAATGCTATTGCATCAGGGATGGATCTTGGTTCTGTGTTTTACCAAGAAAATACAATTAAAACAAATTTGGTTCTTTAAATTGAAAACATGTTTTCACATTGCACCTTTTTATCATGCTCACTTTAACATTCCGTCACCCTTAACTTGAGTGAAGTCAACATTTTAAAATTTGTAAATACACAAATCTTAACCTGCTCACCTCAGCTACTGTGCTAATGAGTGTCAAGGTGATAAAACCACATTGAGATATTTGTAGAATGGCTAAATCTTAGTTTTTAATTTAATTTGTATGCAAGAATCACTTCAACTGCCACTGAAATTCAGCCATCTCTCAGGTAAAATATGGCGCTTGATTAACAGCACACAGCTACACTTCAGAACAGTTCGGAAGCTGACAAGAATACTATATCAAAATGAAATTGCAGATGGGGAAACTGAGGCACAGAGTACTTAAGTGCATTTCACAAAGTCACACTTCTAGCCAGAGATAAAGGTAGAAAGGGAAATGCTCAACTCTGTGTTCTACCCACAAATCCATCCTCCACACCACCCATTTCTCATAGCACCTTCCCTTCATATCCACTTTCATTTTTGTTCTGGTCTCTGAGCTCCTTCTCTCTGTCTTGCCTATAGCGCAGCACCCAGCGCTGTAAGCATCACTTCAGCTGCGATCTAGCCAATGCTGAGGAAAGGGAAAGAGCTGTCTTCTTGGTCCCTGTATAGGTGCTATGTGATGGACAGACAGGAGTACTATCTAAGCCGTTCCTCCTGCATACCTATATATCTTAAGGTAAAATGTGCTACCAATCCCCAACAAATGTTTCACCAGGCATCACAGCCAGCAGGTTTCTTAAGATCAAAAGAGAGAGAAAAATCACAGACCAGCTCTGGGTACAGAGCAGCAGAAGCGACTCTCAGAGCAATTTAATGACAGTACACAATCGATCCTGGAGAATCTGTAGAGCAAGCAAGCAAGCAAAGAAAGAAAGGAAAATCAAATTTCATAATCCTTTCCTAGCATCCCATTTTTCTGTGGGGAACTATTTGCTGCTGGGGATTCTGCTGGGGGTGCTGCCATCCTGCTGAGCGGGAGAGATGGTCGAAGAGTGACAAGCAGAGGACACAAGGGGGGACCATCGATCGCTTGGCAGACGCTCTGTGAGACAAAGTGTCTCTCCAACAGCTCAGCAGACACCGAGTTTCCATTTCAGGGACTTGTTAGTGGCAAGGGGTAAAAGTAAATAGATTTACCCACAGCAGTCATGATTCCTGCAGGGAGGATTATGGACCCAAACCTTCCGGTGCCATTTGTTTGTATTACAATGGCACCAGCAGGCTCCACCTGAGGTCATGGTCCCATTGTGCTGGGTGCCGTATAGACACATAGTCAGTGTCCCTGCCCTGAAGAGCCTACAGTCTAAACAGAAAAGACAACAAAAGGATGACAGAAAGGAAAGAGAGGGAACTGAGTCCCAAGGAGACCCACTGACCCCTCGGAGCTCACACAGAGCGACCAGGAACCCAGATCTTCCAAGGGTATGTCTACCCTGCAATCAGACACCCACAGCTGGCCCGTGCCAGCTGACCTGGGCTCAGGCTAAGAGGTGTTTAATTGTGGTGGGATCAGGCTGCAGCCCGAGTTCTGGGACCCTGCCACCTGCAGCGTCCCAGGGCCTGGGCTCTAGCTCGAGCCCAAATGTCTACACTGCAGTCAAACAGCCCCTTAGCCCAAGCCTCCCGAGTCTGAGTCAGCTGGCACAGGCCAGTCACAGTGTAGTCCCACCTGAAGTCCCAGCCTAGCATCTAAGCAACAAAGCCAGCCTTCCCCTCAAAGCAAAACACCAGGCCCACGCACCACCCTGGAGTCAGGATCCCAACTCCACGAGTTCCACCTCTCTTCCTATAGAACCCAGACAGGACTCCGGAATCCCACCACCACAGGTTTGAGGAAAGCTTTTACACTGACTATATCATCCAGGATCCAAACTGATAATCTGCATTACTGAAGCTCTTCCTGTGCCCAATTCTGTCCACGGACTCACCCTGAGGTATACCTTCCTCTGCCATGGGACTCCTCGGGGAATCAGGGCCTATTCCACACAAAGGTAGCCAACCAGCTCTTCAAATGCAGAGCTCTGCAAGGCTGGATTCTTGGAGTGATGTAAACACCAGGGATTTCGATGGCATTACTCTGGATTACACTGGTGTGACCAAGAGCAGACGTACCCCGTAATAAGCAATGTAACTGAAATACATCCACCTGTAGACTGGAGGGCAGCCTCTGGAGTTAGGGAGGGATGTGGAAAGGCTGAGATTTTTCCAGGCTATCAGTGCACTCCCCTGCTCTGATATAAAGTGCCTGGGGATCTGTAATATTCACACCGAGAAGACAGGACCTCATTAAAAAAAATTATAAAGCCCCACCACTTAGTAAGCAGCATGGTATCCATCTATCTACCACCAAAGGAGAAAGAGCTGAGTATTCCCTGTCAGTTTGAAGCTGGGGTTTCCGGGGAGCCCCCCCAAGTAGGGTTTGTTTTTTTCTCTTAAAATATCCACTTCTAACTGTTCTTGACTGCCGAGGTCTGAGAGAGTTGGAATGTTCAAACTTAAAGGGCAGCAGGTCTCATGAAACAGGACACTGCATCTTCACAAGCTGAATTCCCCTCTCGCTTACACCAGTGTAAAACAGGAGTGACTCCAATGGAGCAACACCCACCAGTGTAAAAACAACGTAAACAGATCAGAATCAGCCCCTTTGAATGTACAGGCAGGGACAGCGGATGGACGTCACATCAAACAAAGTGAGAGGCTCAGTTCTGCTCTACACTGGTGTTACGTCATTGGTGCAGTGACTCTGGATTTACACCAGTGCAGATGGGAAAGCAGCAATGCCCAAAGTCCCAAAGGTCCAAATTCTTCCATAATGTAACTATTGCCTTGAGTGGATTTACTCCACATTTACACCAGTGTAACTGAAAGCCAAGTCCCTTCAAAGGGTCTATGCTACTGTTGGCTTACTAACTGCCCAAGGGGGGTGAGGTTCATTTTAATCCATCCTTTCTATAGCAGCTCCAACTGCCCAAATAATTGATTTTTCAGTTCAATGGCTGAACCAAAATATCTCAGAGGGGGATTTCAGGTCAACTCGGATACACTATTCGCTGAAAAATATTTGCCCAGCTCTAATATCAGTGTCCCCAGCCTGGAGAGAGATGCAATGATAGTAAGAAATTCAGAACATTGGAAGAAACTTCCTGTGCATACTGCCTGGGACACTTCAAACGAAGTCCTGGTGCACAGAGTCAGGAAAATCCTGCCCCAGCTGGAGAAGCTAACCTAATATTAGAGCTCTCTTCCATCTCCAATTCCTATGATTCTATCATTAACTAATTGGCTCTGATCTATGTGGGAAATCCAGTTCCTGCCTAGCTCGATGCTATTTAGTATTGTTTAGTGACTTTTACTATGTACAATATCTGCAGCTCACTCAGTGGATTCGACTGAGTTACTCTGGATTTACACAGACATACATGATATCAGAATTTAACCCAGAGCCTAAAGACCATGGGATGGATTCTTAGCTGGGGTAAACCGGCATAGCCCCATTGAGGACAAACCTGCTGAGGATCTAGCTCCACATTTACTCTGGTGCACCCTGGCTGTGATGTGGCATACACAGAATACAAACTATTTCCTCCCCTAGTGTCTGTCTAAGATTCTAAACCGAGCCAGTGTCTGCAAGCTAGGAGTTATCCCTATAAGGGACATGGGGAAACCTATTAATATTTTTACTGAGGGAGATTAGACATGTCAGTATCACCAGGTCCAAAACACATTAGAAAAATGGAGCAATATCACTAAACTCAGAAACCTGAAGGGAGAAGTAAGAAGGGAGAAGAGAAGTTCTCCACTGGAAGGGTATCACTAAGATCACGTATGCATTCTTGGCTATGGAGAGAACAATAAGATATCACTGTGTCCTGTGCGAGTCTTGGTGTACGTTTCAAACAGTCTTGGGTACTCTAATCTCCCTACTTTCCATTTTGTTAAGAGCTGGCATTACACTGTGCCTTAATGCCTACAGGTGCTGTTATCAGTCAGATGTATTCCATCTAGTAGCTGCAATTTACCTGTCAGTCATTTATTTAACTAATTATCTACCCAAGATGGCTTATCACACAGCATGCCTGACATTTTACAATCACCACCAAAGATCTGAGTGACTTATCTTAAATAAATGCATAGATGTGAAAAATGATGTCTCCCAGATAATGCTTTGTGGCATATAACATGCAGCCGGCACCCGCGCACACACACATGCGGTACTGAAGAAGAAACCTCATTTAAGATTTAAGATACCTATTTAATGCTTAAGTGAAATATGCACTATAACGAAAGATAAGAATGGCTGCACAGTCAAAAGATATCAGCATCATCTACACAAGCAAAAGTACTGCATAACCACAGAAGGAATGCAGTCACATCTGAGTGACTGCCACACTTGGAATACGGTGTTTTGTGTTTACCAAGTGGCAATGATCATGGTAACGCAGTTATCAGATAAAATGTGTACCAATTCATAACCCCTTGGGAGTGCAATGCAAGGCTCTTCCTTAAAGCCATCACCTTACTTGACTCCTACTTAGAACCAAATCTTCGCTTCCTCCGTGGGTAAAGTTTGCAAGACATGCTTATATGCTGTCTCTACAGCTGCTAAAACTCCTCTGGAGCAGCTGAAATTTTAACTCACTACATCGCTTTGCCACCAAGGTTTCATTGCAGCTGCATATATTTGGTTTCTGAGTGCTGGAATGGAGTTTCATTTATTTAGCAGAGACTTTTTTTTAATCTGGATACCATTGCCATAATTAATAAAACATATCTATTTAGAGAAAGGGGAGCTTCTGAAGCAACTACTGTATTGATAACATTAAAAACAAAACCAAGAAGTCTTTACATTCCCTAAAGTAATAGGTATTCCTTCAACTAGACAAATATCTGTGCAGAATAGAAAGAAAAGGGGGTACAAACCGCTCTGCTATCAACCTGAGTAAGACTAGAGAAACCAACTGTGCCATATTTTGCAAGCAGAAGTACAATCTACCCTCTGGCTAAAAATTAAAAAATATACGGTAGAAAGAATAAATCCACCTACTGTGCTTCTGCGGTAGGCTTCCTAAATCCATTGTCTTCTAGAGATAAGACTTTTTTCAATTGCCTAGATTAGAATATAAATGCTCCCAGCATTCTCTCTCTCTGTCTCTCTCCCTCTTTTGCTGTAGCTCCTGTCTCTCTCTCTCTCTGTGTTTGTATGAGAAGGTAGTTTAAATTTCATCCCATTTATTAGCTCAGCCACTGAGGAATCACTGTCAGTTTCCCTTTTCTCCTCTCTCTTGATGGTACATGTTCCTTTGCTGTAGACAACACTGGAGCAGAGGGAAGGGGCAGGGTTTTAGCTGGATTACTTTTTGCTAGAATTATTAACCCTTCACAGACTGATGATTATTTCATAGTGATATGATCTCCAGTGCCTAAGAATCTATTCTTCTAAGACAATAGAGAATCTTCCTCTTTTCTCCTTTCTTTTCTTCCTTTTTTTAAAAAAAATTGCAATTATTTAAGTAGTGCTTCTTCCTTTAAGATCTCCAGTGCATCCCCCTCCATTGCTCAATAGGACAATTGCTCAATAGGCAGAATTACCAAGACAAATTTACTTAGCGTAGACTGAAAATCTACTTTTTTAATGCTATCTAATTGACATAGAAGCACAAATCCGATCGATTTAGTGCTCATCACTTCCTAAAGGTTAATTGTTTAAAACGTCTTATAGTAATAGACAAAAGTGCTACAACATAAACTATTCCTCAATAAACTAATTCACTACCTTTAGAAAAAGGAATTTCTTAACATTTTAGATTCCAGATACAGTCAGATATGATCAGTCATTAAAAAAAAAAGGCAAGAAACTGAGACAGGCGAGAGAGAGAGAGAGACAATACTTTGTACTTTTATGCACCTTTCATCCAAAGATCTTAAAGCATTTTCCAGAGTAGAATAATTTCAGTGGAATTACTCCAGGTTCACACTGGCATAACTATAAATAGGCCCCCACGACTCACTCTTACACACCTATCAGGCAAATCCCCCTTACTTACGGGCTTCTACAATGCAGGTACCGTTCACACAATGTCTCAGAAGACACCAATGCTGGCATTTCCCTTTACTCAGTTGAGTGCAGTCATCCAGAACAGTGGGAGCCTTTGAAATGTAGTACTTTCACTGGAATACTCTACATTTGCTAGAGGTCTGCCTCTCAATTCAGGGACTCAACTTTGTTTTTAACCCGCATCCCTGGGGAACATTTCTCAGCTTTACATTTTTATGGAAAGCTGCACAGGAAAAATGGCTCAAGAGAAACAGATTGTCTGGAATGACCATTTCGCTCTGAGGAAAGCCTGCTGGATTAAACATAAGAATATAAAAATATATTCTCTCTCAAAATGGTACCTAAATAAAAAATACTTCTTGTCCCAACATCCGTCATTCAAGTCACATGGACTGACTTCCAGGAGATGTCTACTACTGCAGAACAGAGCTACAATAATGCATACAGATTGACGCTGGCAATTACCCATGTAGCACGTGCTACCGCAAGACTGCTCGTATGAATTTAGATTATAGCAAAACAAGCACCTGTTCCATACATTGTAGGTGTCTTTGACATAGCTTCAATACACTTCAAGTGGAGCAGTGATATTTTGGATAACTCACCACCAGTAAGCAACTTAGCCATCTATACATTACAGTTACTGTTCCTTTCTCTGCCTTCCTCATTTTCACATGTTGGGTTGTGATGGGGGGGGGGGGAAGAATTCCAAAGGCCCATGATCCTCCAGAATATGCCCTGCTAACAGGACTCTGGCTTGGGCGCCTCTACTGTTCCCATTGGGAGAGAGGTGTCTCAGGTAGCTAGGTCCTAAACTTTGAGGACTGTGTTTGGTGAGATATTCAGAGATGTTTAGCTCAAAACCAGCTGCAGGTTGCTGAGCACTTTTGAAAATCGGGCCATTTTGAGTGTTGCTCCTCCTGTGTATGGTATTAATCTCTGCCGGTAAGTGTGCATAGCTAGATGGGCACCACTTCATTCATTCACCTACATCGCAGGCAGAGAAGGCTACCAAGAGTCTTTTATTTTTTGCAGATAATTGACAAATGAAGGTCTGGCCAATGGGAGCTTTAGAACGGGTAGTGGTTGAGAATATCATATCCAATTATAAGTGCAAGGGAAATTAAGAGAGGCAGGATGCAACACTTAGCTGGAATTTGGTCAAGACACTGGAGACTAACACCCTGAGTCCTTGCAAGAAGGGCCAAAAGATCATCAATGGGCACAATCCGCGACAGTGCCGGCTTTGTCTCTCCTCCCAAAGAAGTGGCTCCCTGACTCTAAATCAACATTTTAAGGAAGATTATAAACATTTAAATAATAAAGTCTTGTAAACAGAACTGCCTCAGAGAGTTTATTTTTTGTGGGTAAGAGATAAAATCTGTGCCAAGGCACCCCAGGAGTGGCCGCAAGAGGGACTGGAGCGGCATCTGCCACTCTAGAGAAGGGCTGTGTAACAAGCAAGTCGATTAACTAGGGACATCATTAATAAGTGCGTGTTTGCAGAATGGCAAGCTTCACTTTAGCTATTATAAGCCAACATGCACAGAGCAAGTTCCAGGCATGCTTTGTACGAGCCCTCCAACTGCTCAGCTAATCATCTCCACTGGCTGATGCCAGGCATTGGCGTTGCTCTGCCAGCCCTCGTCTAAGGGGACTCAGATCAGGCAGTGTCCGAGAAGCCTAAATATAGAGAAAACAACAGTCCCCTGATTTACCAGCAGAAACCCCTTCATCGCTCAGAACCGCAGCAGCACTGCTCAGATCCAGCAGCTATGCCAAAGCTCCAGTTTGCCACTCTTCTCCTGCAGAGCTCTGCCTTCTTCTCCCTCTCCCACTTTGCTGTTCTTGTTGGCGCTAATCTATCTGAGGTGACACTTCAGACCAAAAGGGTTATTTGGAATTTATGGGAGGACCCATTTCAGCATCTCAAAACCCTGAGGTCCCCAGGGCACTACTCTCCGACCTTGGCACTCACAGAGGAGCTTAATGTTGGGATTCGCCTTCAGAGACCTTCCAGAGGGAGAGAAGAGAGCACTCATTCAAAACCATGATTAAATCAACCGGGCGAATTTGGTGCTTCTGCTCTGAAAGCGCTGAGCACCAAAGAACAGCCACAATATGAACAATGGCATGGCTAGCTTACAGGCAGAGACAGACACACACACACCCATCCATCCCCCTACGCTAATATGCTTCAGGCTTTACCTAGTGGGACGGTTACAAAACCATGTGCTCTCCAGCCAACAGACAATTGCTACATCCGTCACAGAGACCTGAGGGAGCAGGAACTAGAGCCTGGATCCTTCTGCGGAAGCAGGAAGCTCCATCCTTCAGCATGTCCCCTCTGCATGCCACATGGGAGGGATGACTCAAGTGTCACACTCAGTTTAGACCTGAGTGGCATCAGTGGGACCTGATTTTTGTATCCAGTTGTTTATGAGACTTTGGGCTTGATCTAGTGTTATCCAAGTACTGTATTCACCAGCCAGCCTGATCCCATCACTGCAAGCATGAGGTGCCAACAGACACTCTGCTCCATAGATGGGGAATTTTAAAAATAAAACAGGACTATACAATAAAAAAATGCACACAGGCATTGAACCAGATTGACACTGGGGCTCTGCCACACTAGGGTGACCCAATGTCCCAATTTTATAGGGACAGTCCCAATATTTGTGGCTTTTTCTTATATATGCACTTATTACATCCCCACCTCCTGTCCCGATTTTTCATACTTGCTATCTGGTCACCCTATGCCACACTCAGAATAAGGAGTAAATGAGAGCAAAAGTCAAGCATAACCAAAAAAATCCCCTTCACCCCAATTCCATGCACCATTTTGCAGCTGTTACTTTTATGCAGAGCCTCTTCCAAATTAAGAATTCATATGAAAGCACTTGTTATTTCACTCTGACAGCATGGATACAACTCAGATCCTCCTTCTCGAACATCACAGTTTCATACCACTTGAGTTCAGCTAGTCTCTTTTCCTTATTTGCCATATAGGGTCTAGAACACACGTTACAAGTTCCGATCCCATCCAGCAAAGTGCAGTCACACACATGCGCGTACACATGGACCAGTTCATTAGTTAGTTAATTACAATTGCAAACTGCCATTATCTGCTCTGGAGGAAATGCAGAAAAAGGAAAACCCTTTTGTTAAACCCAAACAACTTTAGACCTGTCTGATAAAGATTATGAACACAGATAAGAAGAAAAATCCCGATACAAAAATGAATGGATATTTTATTCTGGCAGGTGAGTGGATCTTCTGGATCTTGGCAGTGTTCCCATTACCATGACCCACAGAGAAGGATGGCTTGCATCTTTAAAAGCCATTTACCAAACTTTAAATGCAAATTAGAAGCCAGGCAAGAGTCCATGTCGCAAGGCAGATTTGCTAAGAATAGCTTGGTTGTATCTGCATTCAGTGACTTTTAAAGGACTAAATTCACCAGAACTATCATCAGACGCAAATAATTCATGTGTAAGAAAACGTCCATGAAGGAGAGAGAGTCGATTTTTATTTACAATATTTATGAGTATTGGATGTTTTTGCTAGCTGATGTGATTGACAGATTTATTCACGTTTAATGACCAGATCTTAACAACTCCTTAGTGATAATGTCAACCGAGTAAAACTTTATCATGGGTAATGGTATCTTCCCCTTGAGACAAATGCAGAGGCTAAGCCAGGGATCCGGCTGACAGACAAGCATCCATGTGAATGTCCAGGCCAGACTTTGTTCCAGCAACCTTCAGTTATAGGAAAAATGAAACAGAAATCTCAAGGTCCATCATTATTGAAGAGCTGCTTTCTGACTGTCTCACAGAGTAATTATTTCACCAGTACTTCAGCCAATCAGAAATTAGCTTATTCATTCCACTGTCTTCTCTAAACAAATTGCACTTGTTTTAAGCATCCGACTGAACATTTTTCCTTATTATTAATTATTATTATTTCATTATTTCCTAAGGATCAGACAGAGAGAAACATGCCTTCCTGCTGTCATAGACCCATGGTGCGTATCCTTTAAATATGTTGTCCATTGTCTGGACAGAATACAGGCTGGAGAACTGTTGGCATATGAGAATTGTCAGACAGTAGCTCCGGAAATACTTCTGACAATGCAAATGGCACTGAGGTAGCATGAGCTTTATCACCTACTCTTTCTAAGACTGCATGTAAAAACAAAATTAAAGATGGAATGAGATCAATATGGCTAACTAAGTAAATGTGAAATTCACAATAGTCAACTGTTAGGATGCTTTTTCCCCCGCAAGCAACTGCTCTGAAAAATGTCCTGTTCTTAGATGTAACACTGGGAAGAACTGAAGACAAAATACTTCATTAAGTCTTCATTATCTGCTCTGCGTGCAATTCAGGAATGCTGCTACAGCAAGGCTACAAGCCAGAGAGGCAGATAGCAACAAGAGAGCAGTGGTAGCATTACTTAGTCCCTGTGCTGCACTAGTGATGGACAGAGAACTCTCCAGCAGGCAGAGTTCAGACATATCTGTGCCACAAGGAACCTGCAATACGGGCCAAGGATATATAGCTTATCCAGGGGAGGAGCTAGCTGTGGACATCTGCAAAGCCATTATGTTATTCTCCTTCAAATCATTCTTTAAATATCAGCTATGCCGTTATGCGTACAGAACAGTCAACAATGGCTATGCAACTGTGTGTTGGGACTGCTGCTTGTTACACCACCCCTGAGCATCTCTGGGTTCCTTCCATCCTCCTCTCTGCTTGTTCTAGTCTCTTGTTCTCTCTCTCCCTTTTTACTTAGGCTGAAGCTATTTGGGGCCAAGGCTGATTTAAGTATGAACGGCGGTTAGCATAATAAGGTGTCTCAGCGCTACCACAACACAAATATTAAGCTACAACTTTGCCCCTCTGCTGAGCAATAGCAAAAGTTGGGGCCTTGCAGGCTGGTTTCCCAAAGGTGGGGGGTGGGAATCAGGGATGCAGAAATCTGGATATTTTCTTAGTGCAACTTATTTGTTTATATTACATACACCTGTCCTGGAACTCAAACAGCAAGCAGGTAATCCCCCTTTCAGGGATCAAAGCCCACAACATCAATGCCTGGTTTCTAGGAAGCAACTCTGCCCCCAAAATTGACAGCAGTTAGAGGCATTAAGGCAGAGAGAAATCTCCCTGCTGTCTGCAACAGATCCTCATAAAGTCTCTCCATCACAAAACTAACAACAGTACATCATTTCTTCAAAGACTATATAATGCTTGCATGGTACAAAGAACTTTGTAAGACGATCAGTGCCATCTAGTGACTCCTACCATAACAATACGAGAACCTGGAGCACAATGCTGTCTCCTCTGGAGCCCTATATCGCCAGAGCTCCCTCTCCTCTTGTACCCAGACAAGGGAATCTGAAATGGGTGCAAGAGGAGGACCAAACTCCTGGCAAGAGCACTCCTGGGGCTCCCACGCTCACAACTGCCTGGGGCTGGCATCTCTGCACTCAGGAGGCTCACCTGTGGCTGATGTCAATGCTTTAACTGCTACAAGGAAGCTTAATAGGAAGTTCATTCCCCCCAACTTGCACAAAAACCTGTCAGTCTGATTAGTATCACAGATAATTCCTAAATATACTGAAGATTTCATAGCACGCCAAATAAATTACAGCCTGTATCAGACACTAATGTATTGCTCAATTACATTAATGAAGCACAGCAAGTATTGTAAGAATTTGATCCCATTTTCTTCAGAGATCACTAGTGTCTAAATGTAGTATACGAACAAAAACTCCCTTTCTAGATAACAGCTTAAGAGTATTTGATATATAAACACTACAAATGACTAATATCTATTATTACTCTTTTCCCTTTAAGAACACAAGTAAGGACAGAGGCATGAAATAGGAACACACTATTAACCTATTTTCCTAACTTTGTGTTTCAGGGTACGTCTTCACTACCCGCTGAATCGGCGGGTAGCGATCGATTTTCTGGCGATCGATTTCTCGCGTCTTATGAAGACGCGAGAAATCGATTGCTCACGGCACCCCCGTCGACTGTGCAACTCCAGCTTGCCGGGAGGCGCAAGCTGGAGTTGACAGGG
The DNA here is from genome assembly GCA_032164245.1 of Sternotherus odoratus. Taxonomy (NCBI): domain Eukaryota; kingdom Metazoa; phylum Chordata; order Testudines; family Kinosternidae; genus Sternotherus; species Sternotherus odoratus. The sequence continues at coordinate 4,020,439 of JAVMKO010000018.1, forward strand.
GAGCGCGCCGCCGACCGCCGCTGCCATGAGGACGGACGGTAAGTCGGCTGCAGATACGCAAACTTCAGCTACGTGATTCACGTAGCTGAAGTTGCGTATTTGCAGTCGATCTCCCCCCGTAGTGGAGACCAGCCCATAGAAGCAACTATAGGCCCCAAGCAAGATCTGGGCTCTGCCGTGATAGGTGCTCTACAAGTATACAGCTTACAATCTTGAGAGGAAACAGTGGCATAGAGGGTGGAAGAGATTTGTCCAAGTTCACGCAGCAGGGCAGTGGTAAAGCCAAGAACAGAACCAGTCCCAATCCAGTGTCCCATCCAAACAGCCTCAAAGTAATGAAGGACTTTCTGAAAGGCAGAAAGTGTGTTGATTTTGTTCTCATTGTTCTTACAACTGCTGGGAACAGAAATCACGGCTAAGTGCGTTATATCCCATGCAGGTGCTGACTGATGCCACAGTAATTTGCCTAAACTTTTATCTCATTCTCAGAAGCACTAAGTGCATTACAGTTTTAAAAGCACAGTGATTAACAATACGCAATAAAACACACCTCACAAACAGCTCCAGAAAACATTCCCAGGCCTGGCTCGTGCCCCCTTACAGCACAAGTCTCAGTACAGAACCTAACTGCACGGCCTGGCCACCATTAAAGACTTCTTTATGACCTCCAACATCATCTCCCCTACCACTTCTTACCTCCCAACACATAGGTCCTCCTCACTAGGAATCACCTGAGATAACTGGTGGCTCTTACGACATGTATTGCAGACCACCAGAAGCGGGCTCTGGAAAAACAAGATGGAAAGTGAATTCCAGAGCCCCAGATCCTTCCTTCATCAGAGTCTTGCTGCACACGAACTTGCTGCATAGACAAACCTTATATTGTAAGAGGTCTGGGGCAGAGACCTCCTTTGGAGCCCAGCACAACATAGCCCTGGTCTGACTGTGGTTTTTGGGTGCTATCCCACTACAAATAAGAATAATTCTGTGAGGAAAAGACCTAGCTTGAATTCCCTGGGAATTGGTACTGATGCAACAGGTGGATTTCAGCTGAAATGTCGCTGTAATTTTTACTTTGCTAGCAGTTAAGGCCCAGGACACATGAGTCTACTTTTAACAGTACTTTTCAAGCAGACTTTTGAACACACTGCTTCCCATGCAGGTGGGAAAGGTAATTACTGTATGTAGCAGACATACAGAGGAAAGAGAAAGGAAAGGATACACTTCAGGTATAGGGGTCAGGTGATCCCAATTCTACCACAGACTCCCTACATAACCTTGAGCAAGGCACAAGGTCTGTGCCTCCATTTCCCTATCTGTAAAAATTTCCCTATCTGACACCACTTCTCTCACAGGAGTGTTGGGAGAAGAAATCCATTAATATTTCTGTAGTGCTCAGATGCTATGCTGAGCACATAGGAAGGTCTATAAATAAATCACTATATTTGAAGCCTGCAGTAAATGGGTTTAATTTAGTCCAGTGATTAAATATGTCAGGGCAGAAGTCAATTACACCTTCTGCTCCACCACAAAGTAGTTAGAACACATAAGGGCTGATTTTTCTATCTATCCCCTTAGCGGATGGGGCACAAGGTTACACTGGTCTAAAAGTAGAAGCATCTCCCAAGGCAGAGAGCAGCCACTGGTTCTGAGTTCCAGAAGGGGGAGCCTGGATTTCCAACCCGCACCAGTAGGTGTCACTGCACAGCAGTAAGAAAACTTATCTTCATCGTGAGGACTTTAGGGAGGACACACAGATGCCAGAAAGAAAAGGAATTAAAATGCAGCTACAAATCACTGTATTGTGCAAAGAATTAATTAGACATTTAGCACGGGCATTGCAGTGTCTTCAGCAAAGAACCCAGGACACCACAGGAATTAAAAAAGGCCTTCACTTGGTTAAATATGGGATTTTCCTTCATTGGAGAATCAAAGTCTGAATAAATTATGTCTCTCTACAGGAGCGTTGCTTTCTTTATCTCAGTGCCGGCGGGCTTTGTTAACGGGTCCTTTGTCATGGCCCAGTCTCTCTCATGTGTAAATAATTTCACTGGGAAAGATGCACCCACACCCACATCCATATAACTGCTAGAGCAGTTCTCTGTCAGAGATAGACAAGGGGCTGGGAATCAGAACTCCTCTGGTACTCCTGCCTTTGCCACTCATTCAGTGGAACACAATACAAATCCCCTCTCAGACCATCTGTGTGTGCATGGTCTGAGCAACGGAAAACAAGAGAGAAATAGATCAGCCCAGGGAAAGTCTTATGTCCAAACATCCCCCAGCCAGGTGATTTCTGGGGAGAGATATGGGGAAGCAGCAGGTAGGTAATGGTCACTGCCCCTGTTGAGATAGAGCAGTGATTATGGGATGGAAAACCTGGAACTTTACCACAAATAAAGCACTGATTTTAAAAACAGACTTGTGGGAAAAGAACGTAATGAAGAGGCACATTCCTTGTTTATCTACCCTCCCTCCAAGGGGCCAGAGAGTTTCTTCCATCTAGGTAGACCTATTTCTTTTCATTGCACCTTGCAGAGGCATTAGGTTAACTTTAACACCCCTGGAGTTATTTGTTGGTATTGATTCAGAACCTCAGCGGTCTATTCAAAATACCAGGCATGGAAGCTTACTGTGAACAATCCTACAGGAATACAAGAGAAGAGTTTCAGGTGTTAGCCAAATTCTAACAACCCTGCAAAAATATCAGTACAGCAAAAGCAACTCTAGGTTCATGGTTCTGATTCCACATGCACTGATTTAAGCTTACTGGGCCAGATCCGCAGTCAGCATAAACTGGCATAGCTCCAATGCTTTCAATAGCACTACATGGACTTACAGCAGCTGACAATCCAGCTAACAAAACCAACCAGGAGCCAGTTTCAAGTGAAGATGAGCCCCTTTTAGCCTCTGTAATTTCAACCAAGTTTTGCGCAGTGCTTTAGATTTTGTTCAAACACAAAATTCAGAGTCAAGCTCAGGGGAACAAATCCCTGTGAAGTAAAATTAATGAACTGCACACCACTCTGCTGGCAATGCCCACAGGAGCCCTGAAATTGTTCTGTGCAAATGATGTTTCTCTTCTGCATAATCAGAGAAAAATGTTATGACTTTTGATTTTGGAAATCACTTCTGGCCCATGATAGTCACTTACCCATTATAACACCATGTGCAGAGAGGCGTGAGCTCTCGTATTATTTCCAAACAGTTCTGTGGAGAGAGGTAATTTTTCTTCTCCTCTTAAAACGGAGCTGGCGCTTTCAAAGTGTGACAGGAAAAACTATTCCCTGCTGTATGTTATAACTGCGGCGAAGGAGCATTTTTCAGCCATCCCTTCACTATGAATGCCTGACACCGTCAAACGTATATGTATGTGTGGAAGGGAGTTATAAAAATACCCACTAATGATCCCGTTACTGATATCAAAACACAGACTGAATGAAACACCCAGAGTGTCAAGGGGGAATTTTAAAGCATGACGCATCTTTCAACCTGTGCATCTCTCCTCTTCCAAAACATGAAGCAGCATGAAGCAGGCTGCCTGTGTAGCATAAAAAGTGGCAGATACCTCACCTGACAAGATACAGTGTTAATGGCTAGGGCCCTGCCAAGCCTGAAACTTTTCAATGGAGCCCCTCGCAATGCCAAGGCACTCATGTAGCTTTGGGGTATCATCCGTCTCTTGTGTCTTTTAGTGAGTTCTGTGCAGGTGGAAGGTGTTGACAGCTCTCCTTATCTGCAGAAGAGGTACATCCTGGGCAGCAGAAAGGAGAGCGATCCCATCTACCCGCCATGTGTCAATTTACTTTTCAAACCCAAAAGTATCCAGGGCAGCATAAGGATTTAAAATGACAAAACCCAAAATTTGACTAAGACACAGATTTCTCCCATAACAGAGCCATATGGGTTATATTTATATGTGTGGCATTGGTGGATATTTCTTAACTTTACAGAAAAAATTGATTCTCCAGAATAAATTCTCAGACAGATTTTATTCTATTTTATAACACCTGCCGACTGAGCTAAGAGTCTTATACAGGAGAGATGGAACTAATATGAGAAACACAGTTAGGTAAGCAAATGGCCTCCATCTTTTTAACAGTCATGTCTGTGCTCTAGACAGATTTTTTCCAAGATTGGGGAGAAAACTACATCTGTACTACAAGCTTCCCTCCAATAATGGAGACTAATCTACGAGTTAGTTAACCTCAGCTACTCTCCTGATATCAATCTATCTAGGTACTTTTGTGACACACACATTACATCGTGCTTCAGTGCCTTTAACTTATTTATCTTCACCACACCTATGTGAGGCAGGGCAGTGTTACTATCACTAATTTTACAGATGGGGAACTAAGGCATGGCAATTAAGGGAAGGTCTACACTTACGGTAGAGTGCATAGAATCACAGAATCAGACAATTAAGGTTGGAAGAGACCTCAGGAGGTCATCAAAGGAGGACCAAAACCAACTAAACCATCTGTACAGAGTACAGAAACTACGCACCCAGCTAGCCTAGGTATACACAGCAGTGTAGGAGGTGAGGCACTGCTTAGGTAAGTAGAGCAGAGACATACCAGAACCCTAGGGCATGTACCCTTCACAGCTCTCTACGAGCCCAAGCGGTGCCTCCCTCATTTACATGGCTATTTTTAGCACTGCAGCGCCCTGAAGCCTTTCCCACCCACATTGAAAGACTCCGGTGTGGAGAAAAGGCTCTCTCGGGCAGAAGGGAAAGGTTCCAGCAGGGTGTGGCTACACTTCATACTGTGGACTCAGCCTGCTTTCCCTGGTGTATGTAAACTACACGCACCCTACACACTGCCACACGCGTAGACAAGGGCTAAGTGGCGTGTCCACGGTCACACGAGAGGTCTGTGACAGAGCTGGGAATTAAACTCTGGTCTCCCAAGACCCAGGCTGAAGTCTTAATCACTAGGTAATCTTTCCTCTCTATCTTATTGACTTAATCTAGATCTTATTAATGTCAGTTAAAAAAAGTGGAGAAAACTAGTCAAGAGAAATCCAGTTGCCTCAGCCCAAAGTCTAGAAAAAGAGTCAATATGGTTACAGGGTAATGTTCAAGAGACCATTTGAGTCAAACCAGTATCCTTCAAGAAATGGAACTCCAACCCTAGTGAGTCCACTGAAAAGGATCATAAATAACAGCAGGAAAAACATGTGTCATTCAGTCCACTAGATTCCTGGGTCTAGCTTCTCCATTGCCCTTCACCCCGTGGCAACATTTACAGTAGTGCAAAGTGAGTGTGAAACGTTTCCAAACCTAAACAGTAACATTTTAAGCTCATTTTGCAGGGGGGTAAATGATGAGACATGCTGGGAGGAGAATTTCATGGTTTGGCCCTAATACTGTTTTGAGGGGTTAGTGGCACATGGTGTCTTTTCATTCTTTTGCTGAATGGAAGAATGTACAGGGACAATGCAGTACAGGGATATTTATGCTGTGCAGCACGCAAGAGACAGTGTTTAAATGTTCTTTGCCTCTATCCACTATCTCTTTTCAAACTGATCAAAGTCTTTTTAGCCAACCAAGTGAGAAAGCCTCAGCTCAGATGGCAAGAGAGCAATCCACCTGAACCCAAAAGGATGGGTTGTACTGATCACTCTGCTTGGTGCATAAATTACATTATGAAATCAGCTCTGACCGTAGTTCCTGAACTGCAGCTGTCAGTGCTGTTCCTCTTGGTCCTTTGCTCCAGGTCTCACCAATTCAGGCTGCATCTGGAGAAGCTTGTCACTTTGAAAAGTCATTTCCTCTGCAACCTGATTGCAGCCATAAAGCGACTGGAATTCATTCAGTTCTGATCGACTTTTATCAGATCTAGCAGCAATGATTAATATTTGCAGCTGCATTCAGGGGTGCATGAGCACATCTGTGAATGGTGCAAGGTTTGATAACCTGCTGCAGGAACACAGATAAAAGGGAGATTAGTTCTGCTGGGAACAAAGTGGGAATTATAGCGTGTCAATACAGGATTGCATGCAGTGTTGGTGTAGCCATGTCAGCAGCACTTAATTTGTTCCAGGGGTGAGCCCCAGCAACTCTAGGCTTGGCAGTTCATAGTCTCGACACCTGTAGGCATGGCCATTCATAGCCCCAGCACCTCTGGGCTTGCTGTATCAGTTATGAATGTAAACAGCTTTTGGAGCCCTGGCACCTATTTCATTACAAATTAAGCAGCGTGCATCCCAAGATGCTCCCAAGATACTAGAGAGACAAGATGGGTGAGGTATATCTTTGATTGAACCAACTTGTTTGTGGGAGGGACAAGCTATTGAGCTATACAGAGCTCTTCTTCGGGTCAGGGAAAGGTCCCCAAATATGTGCTAACTACTTATGCTAACCCAGTGGTTCTCAAACTTTTTGTAGTGGTGACCCCTTTCCCACACTGGGCCTCTGAGCGCGACCCCCCCTTGGGGTCAGGCTGGGGGAGGTGTGCCTGCAGCCTACTGCAGCAGGGGCTGGGATGGGGGGGGTTCCAGCAGCCCACTGCGGCAGGGGCCGGGCTCACGGGGACGCTGGAAGCCCACCTCAGCAGGGGCCAGGGCGGGCATGTGGCAGTGCCGGCAGCCCGCCGCAGCAGGACCCAGGGCCCGGACCGGGCTCACGGGGCCACCAACAGTTCGCTGCGGCCGAGACCGGCCTTATGGGGGCGCTGGCAGCCTGCCGCGGCAGGGGCCCAGGCTGCCTGCAGCAGCAGGGGCTGGATGCCAGCAGCCTGCAGCAGCGGCATTGACCCCCACAGAACTTGCTCGCGACCCCCAATTTGAGAACCAATGTGTTAACCTATCTGTTCCAATTTGTATTCAGCTCTGGCATTCTGAGTGCCTTTCCCAGATGTGAAGAAGAGCTCTGTGTGGTCTCTCTCACCAACTGAAGTCGGCCCAATAAAAGATATTACTTCATCCACCTTGTCTTTCAATACAGGACTGACTTTTATCCCATCGTCCCTGCATTCTACTTCTCTCACTCCTTCTATGAAAGGAATCAAAGGAAATGTGGGCTGAACCTTCTACACATCATAGTCACTCGTGTGTATAAAAACTTGCATTTATGTCTACAAATCAATTCTTCTCTCTGCTATTAAAAATGCATGTGCAAGCACTCACTTGTGCATAATAGCGTGTGCATGTGTGAGCAGCTGTATGCATGTAAACAGGTGCTGGTCTACAAATATTGCAAGTGCAATAAAAGGAGGACTTTTGAAAACATCTCTCTGGTGTCAAGACAATGATTAAAGTATAGCAGAGCTCTAATGTGTATCAGGGATTTCTTTCTTGAGCCTAGGAAATACATTTGCATAATCCTGCCAATTTGATACAAACCATTAAAAGCAGAATTTTTTTATTTATGAAAGATGACAGTGCTGGAGGAAGGGGAAGGAGAATACACTGGCTAATGTAATGAGCATGTCACTGTTGCCTATAATCTACAGCCAAAGACAAACTCATTTACTTTGGATCCCGAAGTTTTAATGAAGACAGACTGGATGCAATTCAGCACAGGCAGACAGAGACCAATTCGATCCCCGGGTGCGGTCACATTGACACTCTCCAAAAGGTTGCTTGAATTGGAATTTAAGAGAAGTAACTTTTCACAGCAAAAGTATGAATTTTAGAACATTTTTAATTCAAAGCTCTCTTTACTCTAACGTGGGCACAAACTGGCTCCGAAAACAGGTCCACTTCTCAGCAGAAATGGGTGCACTTCATTCAAAAAAAGCAGAGTAAAATTTTTAATGCAAATGGCCTGTAAAATTCAAACCAGGTGGAATTTTCCATGTCCCTCCACCAATCAGCGTCCAACAGGTTTGTCGCTACCAAGACAGACAGATCAATACTTCCAGTGCACTGTTCCCTGGCCTGGTTTTGATACTGCAGCAGGTTTTTAAGTGGACAAAGACAGAGCAAGCAAACTACATGCTGCTTCAAACAAAGGAAACAACAATGCTTAATAGGATGTACTAACTCTTAATGAATCACAGGCCTTTTTCCTGCAGGTGCAGAAGAGGGTGGAAAACAGAATCAGATGAATGAGGAAGACTGAATAAAAGCAAACTGTAAAATCTCCCAGGAGAAATGGGTAATAAACTGTGGCATTATTTTTGTTAAGGAAAGTTCCACTTGGGTAAGAGATTTATTTTTAAATTATACACTGCTGCTAGCCAGCAGCACAACAAGCTGTCAGATAATACAAAGACAGACAAATGCTGTTCCTGGGCAGCTAAGCAGCTAGAAAAATCAGTCTTGTATCATCCATCAGTTTCAGTGTACATGCACTGCCGCAGTAGATGCCTTTTTTCTTAATTCCCTTTTTGCCTCTCTGTATCTCTCCCTATATTAGTACAGTCTACAGACATGTACAGATGGGTAGGGACAATCGGTAATCACGTCCTCTTTGGTGAGGATCACTGAGCTGATTCTTTCTTTGCCATCCTCTGTTGAAGGCACTCTTTGGTGATATCTTAGATGTGCATTTTAACTGGCAATATTTTACTGGCAAGCATTTATGAAATGCAACCCTCCTATCCAGACCATTGGTGTCTGGTTTGGCATATTACATTGAGTTGCCAGGTGTCTGGTTTTCAACCGGAATGCCCGGTAGAAAAGGGACCCTCGTGGCTCCAGTCAGCACTCCTGACCGGTCATTAAAAGTCTGGTCGGTGGCATAGCGGGGGACAGGCTAAGGTGCCTCCCCGTAGGCGCAGGGAGGCTCAATGTGCTGCCCCCACCCTGAGTGGCAGCTCCGCAGCTCCCATTGGCTGGGAACTGTGACCAATGGGAGCTGTGGGGGTGACGCCAGCACGCACAAGGGCAGTGCATGGAGCCTACCTGGCCGCCTGTGCACCTAGGGGCTGCAGAGACCTGGCAGCCACTTCCTGGGAGCCATGGTAAGCACTGAAAAGACTCCACACCTCAAACCCTCTCCCACACCAATGCCCTGCCCTGCTCCAATCCAGAGCCCCCTCCCACACCCAAACTCCCTCCCGGAGTCCTCACCCCCTCATATCCCAACCCTCTGCCCCAGCCCTGATCCCCTTCCTGCACCCCAAACCTATCATCCCTAGCCCCACCTCAGAGCCTGGCCTCCCAGCCGGAGCCCTCACCCCCCTCCCTTTGCCCCAGCCCAGTGATCGTGAGGGAGAGCGAACGGGGGGGGGGGGGGTGGATGGAGCAAGTGGGGGGCAGGGGCTTCAGAGAAGGGATGCAATTAGAAATCTGACACCCTAATATTATAACATAGTCATGGTCATATTTCCATACCTATGGGTGTATCCAGGTTATATTATAAACCTAATTTAATCCTTGTTGCATAACCACATGTTACTAGGCTTGATGGAAGAATCACTAGGTGAAATTCTAAGGCATGTGTTTTGCAAAAAGGTCAGATTAAATGATCACAATGGTCCCTTCTGGCCTTAAAATTTATGAAAAACTGAACTGGCCTGACCTGTTTCGATTTTCTTCTGGAGGCAAAATGGAGTTTTTCTGGAAAGTTTAGTCAAATTGATTTTGAATTGCAGGTCAATAAAGAGTACACCAATTTGAAATGTAGCTAGTGTCTACCATCCCTCTAGTTCATAAATGGCTTGTTAGTACCACTTTAAACTTTTCATATCGTTAAGATCACCTCGAAAACTAGTACGACGGCTTTAGCTGAAGAAATCAGTTGCAATTCAGCAAAAGTATTAAAATGTAATAATGATTTGCTATGGTTAAAATGCATGTGTGTTTGTCTGACTCAGACATGTGCACACACACTTGGATCCGTGGTCATTACTTTCAGGACTGGTAGAAAAATTGTAATTTTCTTGCAAGAACTTTTCCATTTTTAGGCTTAAAATTTTCAAAATTTTCCCCCATCTCTAAACAACTATAACAGGGGTCAGCAACCTATGGCATGGGTGCGTGACAAAGTCCTGTCTGGGATAATTTAGTTGGGGATTGGTCCTGCTTTGAGCAGGGGGTTAAACTAGATGACCTCTGGAGATCTCTTCCAACCCTGATAGTCTATTATTCTAAGTAGCACTGAAAGGATTTGAGTGTAAGTGTCTGAGCCCAGGCAGGGAACTAGGTAAAGTTTCTTTGCTTGAAACATAAGACCATCCTTCCTTTTGACATAAATACTGTCTATAAGCCAAACACAAATGCTTGCTTGTTAAAATCAGTTAAGAGGACTTGTGCCTCTACTTTTACCATCCCCCCTCCACATACTGTAAAATAACAGATTTCTCTCTTTGTGCGTCACCATCTGTAGACTCATCCATAGGAACTTGGCACCACTTAGGTCTCAATTCAGCCAAGCACTTAAGCACATATTTAGGTCCCAATGATTTTCACCCCATTACATCCAATTTTATGCATAATAATAAAAAAGGTGGGCAGATCTAGTTCCAGCAAAGAAAGAACCAATCCTGAAAATTTCTGTGAACATTTTGTTTAAATGACTGATGTTTCTCTGACCGTGCCATTTTCATCTGGAACCAGAAGACGAAGTCCCTGTAGGGCGTAAAAATCAGTTCTCAAGCCATTTCTGGGTTATGCGATTCCACCTGAGTTTTCCAGGCTGCACATCACACCCCTTATAGATTCAGCCAACTCTTGCAAAAGTGAAGAACCGAAGAGAAGAAACCTGACATCTTCCTGGTACCTCCTCCAATACATGGATTGAACTCTCTGCCCTATATCTTACGGAGTGTGGAAATTACAAAGAACACCCCCGCCCCCTAGTGTTAACTTTATAGCAAGTATTCCCTTTTGCAATGCGAAGTAAGTGACCCTGAAGGGTCTGATTTTACAACCTCCCTTCCCCTTCACCCCCCGTGCAAATATTACTCATTAAAATTATACATCACTTTAAATAAGAGGCCCAATTTATAACCACTTTGGCACCATTTAATGGGAGATTTTCACAGTAGGAGATAAAACAATGTATGGAGTGAAGTCTCAGATGATTTTGCAGCCGGAACTTATTCCTGCTAGGGGTCCCATACATTTTGTATCCCACATCAGGGAAAGGTTTTTAAAACGGGCTTCAGAGGAAATATTTTCCTAAACTACAAGCTGCATGTCAATTAATTCCACTGCACTATTATTTTCAATTTGCAGGGTCCCCTCTGCTTATTCCAGGCGAGGAGCGGAGACCATAATGCATTTATTTGCGCCTGCTTATGCAAATATGAGTCCGCGCTTCTGGCTGCTGGCTTGCATGCACAAACAGATGCACCTGTAAATAGCACAGATTGTTTTTTTGTGAGGCCTGTTGAAAATCTGGCTGGAGGTGTAATTGATAGATAGAAGCTGCATCAGGAAATGTCAGAAGTATAGCGTCAGTGAACTGCCAGCTAGGGACAGGCTCAACCAATGAGTACAAATCCAGCACTGCATCCAAACCAGCCCAGTATTTCATCCCACAGCTGGGGACAGACTCACCATAGAGCTAGGGCCTACCCATAAAGTTCCAGTGTAATTCTGGATCCCAATTCCCCCTAGATTTGGGGATGGTCAGAACAGAGGGTTACTTTGGATCCCTCTCTAGTAGTTATCTGGGACTGGATGTGCACACACTATGCATAGCACTAAGGAGTCCATCTCTCACTGTGCAGATATACCAATCTGTCACTCATTCGGCACGTTACATTAATGGCCTCAAGGGGGAGGAGGTGTTCCTCCAATCTAGGTGAATAAAAATCCATGATTTTTTTTAAATAATTTTTTTTTGGATTTTTTAATTTAAATTGGATTTTTTATAAAACTTTTTTTTTGGGGGGGGGAACTATCTGAAGATATATTATAGTTCAAAGATATCTCATTGTGGAATAGGGATTATAAATCTAATTCTATAGTATGAGACAATATAGTCAAGTAATGTTTAAGAAAAAATTTATAAATGAGTTCCAATAGTTCATAGATTAGGGACCTGATTTTATGGGGTTCCACAGGCTTCTGTATAGATTATTTACATTAGTCTTTCTATCTACCAATGGGATTAAGTGCTTAGTCTAGAAGATACCATCAGAGATGCTTAGTTTTGCAATTCTCGAACTGTGGATTGTGTCTCCAGAGATAACATGCTTGTTAACAGCAAAAATGTTTTTAAATCAATAAATAATATATAGAGGTGAGAAATAATAGACCTCAACTCTACTGCCCCTTGGTAAATTTCTGTACACAGAGTTAATCCCTTACCTCTCTCTAAAAGTGCAGTTTCAAAAAGTTCAATGAATAGAAGATAGTTGGGGATGGAATAGATCTGGACAAGGAGAAGAAGTCTGGAGATAAATGGGAGAAGCGAGGGGCATACGCTTTTTTGTTAAAATATTTTATGTTTGCTGTTGAAAAAAAAATCCAGAATACATAACTTTGTTTTTTTAGTTAAATAAAACAATTTAAATGTCTGTCTGGTGATGTTCTCCTCCTAATACAGCATGGGAAGAAAATCCTCCAAATATTAATGATTAACCAGATGAATTGGAGATAGTCCACCCTCAAATGACTTCATAAATATCTATTTCAATTACCTTTGGTAAATGAAATAACCAATCATTCATTTTCTGATACAGTAAAACCTCCATTTAACGGACTAATTCGGGCGAGGGGGTGTCCGTTAAATCAAAAAGTCTGTTATTTAATAATAAAAAAAAAGAGCTGTCGGAGCAGCAGCCTGCCCGCCACAGGGTCGGGGAGACAGCTCCGCAGCCCGCCCGCTGCCTGGACCCGGGCGGCAGCCGGGAGCCAGCCCGCCAGAAATGGATCAGGAATGCATCAGACTTGCTCAGAAATTTTGTCCGTTGCATCCGAAGTCCGTTAAATCGAGAGTTTACTGTACAGCGGTAAAACTAATCTGAAAAGTTTTCAAAATAAATCACAGTTTAAAAATGTATAATCTGTACCTTTTAAAAATGAAACCTACATCTACCTCTAAATTGTGAAGAATAGGTATTAAGGTTATCACAACCAACAAGAATGCACTTTTATGTAGAAAACCATGATTAAGTCAAGTCTTCCTGACTAGTGATTTAAATTATGATTTAAATTAATTTGATTTAAATCAAAGACCTCCAATGCAATCACTTTTGATTTCACTTACTACCCATCTTCACTTTTCAGTCTTGTAGACCAAATTCTGCTATTTAGATACATGCATGCAGCTTCCACCAAGAAGGGAAGCAGACTACTTAAGGAACAGACTAGCCTGTGATGAAAAAGGGTCTTCAGTCTGTATTCCTTGGTTGGCAGCATCAATTGTGCCTTCACCCTCTGTTCCTGGCTGGCAGATGGAAAGGGAGTAGCTTGGGACCACAGACAACTGACAGTTCTCCCAACTCTGACCTTGGATAAGTCACTTCCCTCTGGGCCTCAGTTTCATTACCCATAAAATGAGGATAAAGACATCGCCTTTGTAAAGTGCTTTGAGGTCTATGGACCAAAAAAGCTAAGTAACATCTGGGTACTATCATTACTGTAACATTTACTTTAAAAAATTGTGGGGTGGGGGAACCAGTTCGGGATCTGATGGAAGCTTTGACACTAGGCGAGATTGGGGATTAGTATTTGGAAGTTCCTGGCTCCCAGCCTGATACTCAGTTCACAAGACTACACTGCCTCTGTAGATGTGGACTGATTGACACTTATTTTAACTCCCTCTCCGATTTTCACTCTTAGAGCTGGTCTTCACTCGCGCGGTGCGGGATCGATCTTCTGGCGATCGATTTCTCGTGTCTGATGAGGACGTGAGAAATCGATCGCTCGCGGCTCCCCCGTCGACTGCGTAACTCCAGCTTGCCGGGAGGCGCAAGCTGGAGTCGACAGGGGAGCGCGCTGCCGACTGCTGCCGCCGTGGGGACGAGAGGTAAGTCGGCTGCAGATACGCAAACTTCAGCTACGTGATTCACATAGCTGAAGTTGCGTATCTGCAGTCGATCCCCTCCCCCCCCCCCCCCCCCCGGAATGGAGACAAGCCCTAAATGTTAACAAACATTAACTGCATCTTTTTTCCATTCTTAGCACATCATCTCACTCACAAAATTAGATTAGGTAGCTCTAAACTAAACTGCTTGTTACCTAGGATACATAATGATTTTGGTAAATCAACTTTTGCCTTTTGCAACAGGCTCTTCACTTATTACACAGTTTTCATTGCAAAAGGAATGATGCCACTGTTTTTCTTGGGAATTTACCTCTCGGTCTCTGTAATAGAATATGTGTGTGTGAGTGGAATGCTTTTCCAACATACTCCCCACAGCACTTGCTCAAAGCTGACCATACTTCTAGTTCTGCAAACCCCACAAGACTCAGCTCCTCTTGGGGTTCACAAACAATAGCCTGCAGGTTGGTTCACAAATGGCTGATAATTGACTCAGTCCTGACAATTCCACTCAACAACAGAGCCTCTCATCTCTAAATTCATTGGGTCAAGTCCTGCTATCTTTATTTATATTTCAGTCCTGGCTAGAGGCCTCTATCAGGATCAGGCCCCTAGGAACTGTGCTAACACACTTAACAAATTAGACAAAGGATGGCAGGAGAAAGGTGAAGTAACTTGCCCAGGATCTGACAGAAAAGGGAACAGACTCTCAGTCTAACACCTTATTCACTAGACTATGGCCTATTTTCACTTGGTCTCTGTTCAGGCAAAATTCTCATTTAAGCCAGCGAGTTTTCTTTGAGTAACGACTGAATAAAGATTTCAGGATTTGGCGTTATGATTCTGCAGTGTCCATTGACTACACATTAGCAACACAATATGCTGGTTGCAGCTAAACTGAAACACCCTGGAAAACGTTACCAATTAAGAGATGTGTCATCTAATTCAAAGGGCTTGTCCTCACTACGGCAGGGAAGCATCGATCTTTTAGTGATCGATTTATCGCATCTTGTCAAGATCACCAGCGCCGCCCCCGTCCGGAAGTCCAGCTCGCCAAAAGGCGCAAGTTGGAGTTGACGGGGGGACCGCGCTGCCGGCGTGAGGACGGAAGGTAAGTCAGCTGTAGAGACGCCGATTTCAACTATGTTTTTAACGTAGCTGAAATTGCATATCTACAGTCGATTTCCCCCCCTAGTGGAGACCAGCCCTAAGCAAGTACTCTCCCGTCGTTAGCACAATCTTAGCATTAGTTCAAATCTCACTCCTGACACAGGGGGAGTTCACAATGATCCAACTCCAATTACCATTGTGTTCAGAGAGCTGATGTCAATTCAAACAGCCTTTCATTCAGAGCAGTTGCGCTTCCCGCAGTCCTGACTGTGAAAACCCGCTATGCCGGTGGTATGGATCGAGTGGACAAGTAATGCACCATCTTCTCATAGTCAAGTCAATCTTACCAGTACCTCTCTCTCCCCCTTTAGCCTGGTGCATGGTAACCCAAAGTGGATGGGATATTGCATGTCTGTGCATAGCAATCTTTCATCATACCCACAGGGCAAAGTAGGTCTGGACAAGTCAGAGCATATTTTAGAGAAATAGAGGATTATTGAATTTGCCACATCCGTCTTAATGTTGACTTTGCTAATAATGCTGCTTTGTTACGGACACGTAGGTATTAGCAAGAAAACGGATCAGTAGCAGCCCCTTATCCATGTTCCATTATTTTTTACTTACTAATATGTTTGATCAACCCATTAGTCATGACCCACACAGAATAGGGGCATTTCCCTCCCTTAGGACAAAACAGCTGCTGTCTTTATCGACAAAAACGGGGGAGGGGGGAATCACAGATAACAGTGTTTCAAGACCCCCTGAGAGCAATGAATCAAGAGGCAAGAGCAAACTGTAGGCATCTGGTGATACTCTGGTTATCATCAATGGAGCTATGCTGATTTATATCAGTGAGGGATCTAACCTATCACTTTTCCTTCAACCCTTTCTTGTGCATATGCTCACCTAACTGCGCCAAATGAACCTTCATATTTCAGAGTATAAACTAATTAATCAAAGGGGGTTCTAGAAGTCGTCCCACCTCATCATGTGCCAGATGGAACAACTGGCCTGTTGCATCGTGAGAGGAATTTTTCTCTTCCTCCAAAGAATTAGGAACTGGTCACTGGCAGAGGCAGCGGCCCGGTAGCAACATTATCACTGCAATGAGGATTGCTCTGTTTTGCACTTATTGCGATGCAAAGGCTGAAATAAGTGAAGGGTGCAGTAGGATGGTGACAGCTACACAACAGTCAGTTTTAGCCACAAAAGCTATTTCAGAATTAAGAACAGAAGAGACTCTGGTGCAGGGTTTCCCAAACTGGGGGTCGCGACCCCTCTGGGGATCGCCGAGCGCTTGCAGGAGGGTCACGAGCTCCTGGCGCCGCTTAAAAGCTATTTTGGGAGCACTCGGCATGTCCGCCGAAAATAGCCGCCGAATGCGGAAGTAATTCATTCGGTGGCTTTTCGGCGGACATACAAGGGTCGCGCCACCTGGCAGATCAAGAAAAAAGGGTCACGGTTCAGTTAAGTTTGAGAACCGCTGCTAGTGGCTGCAAGTGAGGTCATGAGCAGGGCTGCAGAAGGAGTCCTCTGTAGAAGGCCAGCTTTTGTTTGGGATCAGGCCCACTTTCCCTGAATGCTGCAAGAGCAGCACAGTGACAAAGATACTGTTGGCTCCTTCCAGCTATTTTTCATAGCATCCCTTTACACCCTTTATTTGCCGCCTTATCAAGACACATCTGCATGCAGCTATCTGTAATATTTCTATGTATAAAAGGCAAATATTGTTTGAGAGGCCCCAAAATATAATCTAGCCTAAAAATAAAAATACCCTCCTGCAAGACAGTTTATATAACGCAGCAGCAAGCAGAATAGCTCTTCTTAATCCTGTGCTGCTGGGAGCATGGGGAATGGACTAGATGATCTAATGCATCTTTTTCATCTCTAAATTTCTGTGATTCCATTATCTCTTTTTCAAATCCCTTGCAAACCCAATTTACAAGAGAGAGAAAGAATGTGATCACTGTCAGGGTGGTTTGCAAATGAGAGAGAGGTCTGCATCATCACAGAACTTAATTTGAATAGAATATAAAAATGGACAGAAATCCTAAAGTGAATAAATAATAATAATCAGGTCTGTCAGCGGCTGTGCAGCTCTGATCCAAAACCATTTTATTTCAGAAGCTAAAGGCTATTATAGATCTCAAAGGAAACAGGATTTTCTGGACAGACATAGAATACAGTGCGTTATAACATCAAAGAAACTAACATCAGATTTTTGTAAGGGTTAATACAACTTACTGGACTCCATTACGACTATACTCAATATGTGCAACAAACGGCACTTTATGCTTGTAATATATACCTAAACTTTGAAAATCTAGAACAACTCATAGCAATATGAGAGATATTTGTATTAGGAAGCAATGCTAGACCCCTGAAATGTATTAGATAAAAATCTCAGCTCTACCTTGATACTACATGGGGTCACTTTTGTTGGCTGCAGCCACTAGGGAAAGACAATTACATCTGCTCCAGCCAGCATGGAAAGGACATTCCACCCAGTGGAGGGCAGTGACAGAGCATATTATACAGATACTTTGCACATCTCAAAGAGTCACAAAGCACAAACCTGACAACTCTCATGATGGGTGTCCTGAGAATTATCCCAGCTTGTATATTAGGTAACTGAGCCATGCTGAGGTCATAGGACCTGCTTAAACAAAGTTGGTGGTAGAGATAGGATTAGATCCCAGCGGTCTCAACTTCTTGTCCCCTGCTCTGCCCTGGAATCTTCACAAAACTGGAAGTCATGAGGTCCTGCAGTCTAATTCTGGCCCTACCACTGACGCATTCTTTAGCCGTGGGCAGGCACCACCCCTGCCTCAATTTCACCATCTATAAAATGGAGTTACAGTACTACTATTTACCCAGCTACCTTCTCTTTCTCTCATCTGTACTAAATTTGCCCCCTTTTAATTTCATTTACTGTGTCCTTGTTTTTGTGGTATGAGATAGGGAAAACAGAACCTTTTGATATACCTTCTCTATTTCATTCATCATTTTATCGTGTTCCCTTTTACTTGTCTCTTTTCTATAGTAAACAATCCCAGACTTTCCAATGTCTCAAAGCTAAGCCAATTTCCATGAGTCCCATGAGTCAGTGGGAGTTTAGCAAGCAGTAAATAAGTGAGCTAAGATTTGGCCCATGGTAGACTCAAGGTTAATGCTCCTCTTGAAACAATGACTAGGATTGGCCTCATTTCTTCCTCTCCCATGAGGGCCTCAACAGATCAGAGTACACAAGACCCAGAAAAGCAGAAACCCTGAACAGGGAAAAAAAATACTGAATTGTGAGCTACAGGATGGAAAGATTTTGCAAAGCCAGCTACTCAGCCTTGCCGCTGAAATGGAACTACATATTGCTATGGTCTCTGGGGTTAAAGAGCAATCAGTACATTAACTCACTGCATCAGATCCCCAGTTCACATCCTATGTTCACACACAGATTTTGCAGGCTGCTTGTTTTAACAATTATGTATTTTCTACAGTTAAATGCAATGCAATTGTATGGATGCTAGCCCACAAATACAGCCTTCCCGAGCATACAACCTAAACCAATTTTTTTTCTAATACAGGCTTCTATGCTACTTCCCACTAGAGAGGGAAGAGCAAACAATTACATTAATCATCCAGGTCTTTAAAAAAGATTGAACTCCTGCTAATTATTCATTTGCCAAGCTACCCTTTCAAGGCCAGTCAGATCACAACATATCATTTGGTAGCATTCAGAGTTCTCGGTGTTTCCCATCTTATCCCTTTTAAGTGTATCTAGTTTGCCCAAAGCAGAAGTTGTTCACCCGTTTTATTTATAATTGACAAGTCCCCGAGATCTCTAACACAGTATGTGGCACCAGAATGAGTTATTAGCATGAAACATCAATTTTTTCCCCAAAACTTCACACACATTGGGAGAATCCCATACCACACACACAACAAATTGCATCAACTGCTCCTACATTTACTGACCATTTTAAATGTAACCCTTCTAAGGGGATGCCCAGTAGTTTCTAACGATTATTTTTTGCTGGACAAGTCAATGATTTAGGTGTCTAATAGAATTTCAACACACCCTGGTTGGACGATTCCATCATTTTCTATGTGTATACCATCTGAGCTCACTGTCCCAACCTGGAATGGTGCTATGCTATCTAAGGATCTATTCTAGTCCATTGACTTGATCAGCAGGTCTCATCCCTGTAATACGATTTCAAGAGCTACCTACAGTAGCGTTTGGTAAATTTCCTGTTACTTGCCCTGAACAAGAAATGATGCACATGCCACTGAACTTCTAATGGTGACCTCAAAGACCTGTTTTGACATGGCCTTAAATTCCCTCTCTCTCATGTGGGGAGAAATCAACTCTACCTGTAATTAACTCTCTTGCCAGCTTCACTTTGACATGTAATATTAATTACTTTCAGTCTACATCAGCTAATTAGCAAAGGGAACGAGTCACCAAGTTGCCCACTTTCCAGTGAGGATGTTCCATTCAATTAACTCATTTGTCAGGGGCATCACTGTTAGCCAGGCTTCAGTGGCAGATGAACATGCACTGAGATGGTGAACCTTAACAGGGGCTGTTTAGCTTTTCCCTCAGTAGACTATTAGTCATATTTATGCTTCAGACCACATTGTCACAGTAGGGGAAGGGGAGTGTGAACAACGTGTTGCCATTTGCCTGCTACAACCTGCATTTGGATGCACAAACCAGATATTTAGATACATATGTATACAGTTGTCAGGTTTTGTATTGGAAAGTGCTTATTTGCATGTGCAAATGGATTGATTTTGTGGCTGCATCAGATGGCATTTGCATTCTTGTATCTGGAATAAAAAGGTGCATGTGTGTATGAGTGCACACACAGACACCCCGCCTTTCTACAGGTGCACTACATGCATCATACGTTTTTGTAGGAGTACACAAAGTTTTGCTGGCACATTGGGAATTCTCACACATTCTGAGGGTACAAGGGCCTGTGTGCATTTCTCCAGGCACGCCCACTGTCCCCACTTTGGGTTTATACTGAACCATTTAGCAAATCAGGGGCCAAATTGCCCCATCTGGTCCAGCTGTTGATGTAAGTCACCTCATTTCCCATAAAGACCCACTTCTGTTGCAAAAGCACATCCCTCCTAAGAGATGGTGGATCACAGCTGGTTTGACGGCCTCTCTAACACACAATCCAGTGCTGTTTGAAGACTGGTAAGTACATAGGGTACTTTTATTCTGCCTTCTCAACTTCCCTGTGAAACTGGGCACATGCCACTTTCAGTGCCAGGCTTGCCAATTTTGGCACATTAAGGAATGACATCAAATATGGATTGTCATTATAAGACTCCAACAAGCTGGAGTGCCCAGTTTGTGATGTTGGTTAACACCGTGTTAAAGCCCTGGTGACCACAGTTTAGTTTCCCATTTATTCAAGCACATCTCAAAAACATTAAGACCATCTATTGAGGCCTAAATGTGATTGCCTATATAAAGAGATTATTAGGCCTAGCATGACTCGAGAAGCACTTGAAAGCTTCATTTACTACTACATGAATCTCTCTTTACAACCACAATAATCTTATGGTACTATGTACCATAAATTCATAACACAATTATCCTGCAGATTCTATGGGATGCACTTATGAACACTGACAAAGCAAGCACCTCTTTTATGAAAAGCAACATATATAAATACAGTTCCAATTTCAACCTCCTTAAATGACAGCCAGTAACACAAGCTCTGAGGATGAGTTATAGACTAGGGTCTAGCACAACAAACTGCAAGCCAAACAAAAGCTGGGTTTTAATCCTGTCTGAAACACAGACACAATGTGCAATTTTAGGCAAATGACTCAACCTTTCCATCTATTAGTTACCATGAGGTTTCTGTGCACTAATCCAGGCTAAGTAAACCAATTACAGTGCACCCATACCACTAAGTACTAATGACTTTGTAAGGAGACATGCTTCCCTCCAAATTAGAATTGGCCCAGAATAGTGCTATGAAAAATTGTGTTGCTAGGGTGTCGTCATTAGGATAGCTTGTCAAACAAAGTCTTCAACTCTTGGTCTCTAAAGACCTTGTGACTATCTTTGTAAGCATTGGGGGTTAACCCCAGGCATCTGGGTGAGTTCCAGTGCAGATACATTTAGCCTCACCAAGTCTCTGTGTTGTTCTAACTGGATTCTGCATCCTTTTTCATTTCCTAGGCTGAACGGTTGTGTGGTGTTGCTGCAATCTAAGCGATGGTAGTGATGCATACTAAATCCTAGAGCAGACATCAAACAGCTCCTGTAAGAGATGATCCTTATGTACCCCTTACCTACCTGAAGCAGGGATCAGAGGTTTTATTCACTAAGTGCTTTGAGATGCTCAGGTGAAAGGTGCTGGAAAGCTTCATATTAATAGAAGGAAGAGGGGGAAAAAAGGCAAGAGGCTTGACCAAAGTCTGTGTGTGAGTGAGATAGACAAACTGACTGACTGGTCTGTTGTGTTTTACATGCCACTAAGACAGGCCACAAAAGCCTTTCAAAACATTTCCTATTCAGTGACACTTAAGAGGTGAGTCCTGTTGAGTCCTGGGCTCCACCAGTGATTCATGGTCCCCTAGGGACAATGTACCAGCCGAGGACTGCTGGAGGAGATCACTTTCTGGCCACTCTCCCTTCATGTCCCAACACATTCCTTCTGCACTGTCTGTGTGGTGCAAAGGGAGTCCGCCCCAGTAGTTTGTAAGCCAACCACAGTACAATGCCCTACTGCCGTGGTTCTCAACCTGGGGTACATGTAACCCTGGGGGTACTCAGAGGCCTTCTAGGGGTACTTCAACTCATCTAGATATTTGCCTAGTTTTACAACAGGCTACATACAAAGCACCAGCGAAGTCAGTACAAACTAAAATTCCATAGACAATTATTTGTTTATACTGCTCTGGATACTATACACTAAAATGCAAGTACAATATTTATATTCCAACTGATTTATTTTATAGTTCTATGGTAAACATTAGAAAGTCAACAATTTATCAGTAAGACTGAGCTGTTTATATTTTTAGGTCTGATTCTGTAGGTTTTTAAGTGAGGTGAAGCTTAGGGATACACAGGACAAATCAGACTCTTGAAAGGGGTATGGTAGTCTGGAAAGGTTGAGAGCCACTGCGGTAGCACAGCCCATAATCAAGAAAACGAGATGGCCCATGTAAGACCACAGCTTCCAAAAGAAAAACCACAAGAAAAGAAGTTTTAAATATCCAACAACAAAATGAGGAGCTAAGCAATTTTCACTTACCTACTGCGATGATGTTTGCAGATAGGAAATGGGGACAGTTTTCATTATCAAGTGACGGCTCTTCTGCTTGCAGCAGGTCTCCTAGCATGGCCTTTGGAGACGCCATGGTAGCCTCTGAAAGCTGCCCCTTCGGAACGTCCACTCCAAGCCACACCCTGTGTTATTCAATTGTCAGAACGGAAACTGGAAAATGTCCTATTGGCACAAAAGATTCAGTTCCAGTGATAAAAATCTTCAGGGATTCAGGGGCTTTCCCCTGCCATTTA
Source organism: Sternotherus odoratus (assembly GCA_032164245.1). Lineage (NCBI taxonomy): Eukaryota > Metazoa > Chordata > Testudines > Kinosternidae > Sternotherus > Sternotherus odoratus. The sequence goes on from JAVMKO010000018.1 coordinate 4,042,989, forward strand.
GAGGATATTCCCAGGTTCCTATAGAATCCATGCAGAGTCTCCTCTCTGGATTTCCAAGTTCGCCTTACCAGGTCCAGAAGACTGTCCTGTCTCAGTCCTATTGACACCTGCAATACAAGATGGAGGATAGACGTTCAGGTATTGCTGCTAAATAGAAGTTACCACTGTCTTCTGCCTTGATGTAGTAAATCCCTTGGCCTTTGAATTCCAGGTGGCCAGAGAGTGACAGAAGCTGGAATTCAGCATCTCCTCCCAGTTCGTACTGCGTGTTACACACCTAGTGAAGACATATATTTTTTTCAAATAGTTGAAATAACCTCATTTATTCTATCATGAAGAGCAAATCTTACAATAGCACCATGCTGGATTACCCACAATGGACCAAACTCTGCTCCTGCTTACACACGTTGGGCAGATTGTGATCTCATTTATGCTAGTATAAGGCCAAAGTAACTCCCATCATTCTGATTCTTCTCAGGTGGACGTGACAGCAGAGCTCCATTGCACTGTGGTAGAAGCGAGGAGAGATCAGTTCTGCCAGCTACTGGTTCTCAAGACGCCATCAGATATATCTTGCTGTAGTTACAGTTTATTATATATATTTCAAATGCAACCATGTTTCAGGAGAAATCAGAGAATACACCACTTCCCTAATGGACACAAATAGCTGGGAGCAGCTTCCGTTTGTTTGTTTGCTCATCCACCCTCCTCTTAGCTTTCATATCTTCACTTCCCTTTTCTCTTACCTGCTGTCACCTCATCTCCATACCTGTATCTCCCGCCCCCTTCTAATCAGACATGCCTCTCGCACGGGCTGCAGGAAAGGTGGTTTTCTGCTCTGCACACATCTCCCTGGGCCTCCTTTCTCTCCAAGAAATTAGAGCCGACTCTGATGCAACGATCAGAAAAGGCTGTGGGAGAAACCTCTGCGATTCTTGTATTAACACTGTAACCGTTTGACTCCATGGGAGTCTCTTCCAGCTTTTAATTACCAGTTGAGCCCTGGAACCTTGTCCGGACAGGTTTTGCTGTAAAAGCAGAGATCTAGTCTGAAGTGAACTTCTGGACAGAGATGGCAATGAGGCATCACTACAGAATTTGTAAGAAGGGAGGAGGGAATATTAAGGTGTTTTGCTTGTCGCAAAACAAAAATCTAGTTCAAAGGTGTCCCTTTTACAGCGTGTGCCAGTCAGAGGGAGAGGAGCCTTCCACGTTTGCTCCCTTATCCAACTACTGCAGGGAACTCCTACTGCACCACGGCAAGCCTTTTCTCCCCCACTCTGTCTTGCCCCAGGTACCCTGGGGGAAGGAACGCCTCAGCCAGCAAACTACTCCTCAGACAAGTTGAATGCACAGTTCCTTCACAGAGGGAACGTCCGGGCTTCACAATATTATTCAGTGGAAAATGTTAATGCCACTGAAACCACAGCATTTTTACACCCACATGAGATAGGATCTCACCAGAGACCAGGGCATCCTTCAGGGGTGGGGTTGCTTCACTCAGGAGGATCTGAGCACCAGGAAACTACACCGTGTCAGGAGTACCACTACCACCCCACAATCCCAGCAATCTCCTCCAGTCCACACATCACCCCCTGCCGATCCCAGGCCAGGACTTGCAACGACCCCGTGTGGTGATGTTCCGTAGCCACCACATGGCGGCTAGAAAGGCTGAGAGAGCCACAGAGTCTGTCTGCATCCAGAAGCCTTGCTTAGGATAGCTGTTATACATCCTTTATAATCAATAGTCACTCCTGACCTTTCTCTGCCACAAGACACGTCTGAACCATGCCCACACCTTCGCAACCCAGCAGTGTCCTTATATTTATATTACAGGCGCTCTCCCCACCCCATCAGCCATTCCCCTTCCATGGGGCCAGGTGAAACGAGTCAGGACTCTCCGTTGATCCCGATAGCTGCCTCTAAACACTACTGCAATACCAAAAAAAGAAAAAGATACTTTAAATGGGTGGGTGATTTTGATCCCATTCCCAGATGCCGGCATCTACACAGCAACACCCCGCTTCATGGATGCCATGGGCTATGGAGACCGAATCCCACCCCCATTCCCACAGTCAATCCCGGCCTGGTCAGGGCCAAAGTACATTAACAAAGTAGCATGGGAAACTTGGACTGCCACTTTCTGGACTGTCTCTGTTCAGTGGTTGGAAGATTTCAGTCTCCAGGGTTATCCATCCAGGAGTGCTCACCACTCCTCCACTAAAGGATCCAACACACCACCTCTGCTCACCTCACTTAATAAACACCCAGACTCTCCTTTGTGCACCTCAACTTTAAAATGTTACTACAGTAGACTCTCGATTATCCACGATGATAGGGAAAAAAATAATTCTGGTTAATAAAATCCCGGATAATCACCGTCCATAGGAAATATGGTGAATGGGGGTTGGTTCACCAGCCACCCTGCCCCAGGGGGAAGGGGGTGTTGGTTCACTGGCTGCCCTGTGCCCCGGTGAGGTTTTTGTATGTGTGTGCTTCGGGCGGCTGCAAAGCCAGAGCTGCCCCTGTGAGTTGCACATATCTATTTTTTGACATCCTGGTTAATCCAATCCTGGATAATCGAGAGTCTACTGTATCTGCTGCCCCTTGCTTTCCACACACCCAGGCAAAGGAAATCTCTGCAAGCTTTGGCTTGTCTCCAAACACCGATCCCTAACCACGTCTTTGAGCAAATATAAGAACACAAGAGACTTTGACACACAGCCACTGCCCCACCTCCCACAAGCAGTCCTCCGCAACAGCATTTCAGGAGCGCTCCAGAATCCTAAGCAGCTGATGAAGAGGTAGTCAGAGAAAGCAGGCATTGTGTCTGCCTTTCAGTGTGGGAGTCGTGGGGGAACGGAGTGCCTGATCTGTCTGTCACACGCACAGACACGCTCTTTCTAGAAAGGGAGGAAAATCTGAAGCCGCTTTTGGTTCAAACTACCATGCACTCTGCAAATGGATCATCAAAATACATAGCCCCGTGTAATAAACACACTCCACTACCTTATTTCTTTGTGCTCCCACATCTGTATTCACCTCTTATCTTTTGTCATGTACTTAGATTGTAAGATCTTTGGAGCCAGGGCAGCCTTTTCGTTATCTGTTTGTACAGTACCTAGCACAGTAGGGTCCTGCTCTGAACTGGGACTTCTAACTGCTACTGAAATACAAATAGTAATAATATCATTTACAGACCTCCTTATGGAACTGTGCGTGATCTGTTACAGGGAAATTATGGTGTGATGAGGTACAACTCCCCCCCCCCCTCCCGCCACCAAAACAACCTGGAAAGGTTTAGCTATAATTACATGTGCAAATCAGGTAATTGTGACTGCAAATGGAGAGAAGACATTTGTGAGCACAACTGGCTATTTGTATATATAGTAGCTATAACTGAGTGTTCACATTAGCTAAGCAATTGTGTATCTGGTTTTTAAAAAGTCAAGACTCCACATTTGAGGCTGTCATGTCACCTTCAGCGTAGGTCTAGGAATTACAGTACATATGATGCTTATCTCCTCTGACTAATCACCCTGCCAGTATCAAACCCTTGCTGTGATCAAAGACCAAGAATGAGTACAGGATACCCATGCTTACGTAGAGACAACAAAGCTCCTGCAAAAGCCAACAGTTGCTGAGGCCTGTTTGCAGCAGCACCTTACCCAGAACTGATGCATTGCTAAGGTATGCGAATGCCGTACAGTAAAACAGAACTGCGCTTAGGTAATGTTAGCAATATTCACCGTAATCCAGACCCTTAGCTCCTCGTGTTTGTTTGCACTCAGCCCTTAGTCAGGAAATCTCCCACTGAAATCAGTGAGTTTGCACTGGGAGTGTGCCTCAGCAAAAGCCTCAGGATACAAACCTGGGTCAGGAGCTCTCTCTATGTTGCTAATACACCACATGCCTTTCTCATGTTTTGGGACATGGCAACAGATTACTCCTTGTCTAATTTTAAACCCCATCCAGTGGACGTCTTCAGAGACTGGTTGGCCCATAACAAGAGAGACTGTGCCACTTACAGCTTGGAAACTCCTTTCGCTCCAGTGGAGCGGTTCCTGACTTACACCAACATGACTAAAAAGAGAGAGGGGCCTCAGAGCTTTCTTAGATCTTTGGGGGGAGAATTGAGCATAGGTCAAAAGGTGCCTCCATTGTTCAGCCAAGACATGTAGGAGACGGAGAGGAAAACAGGAAAGTCATGAGTTGAAGAAGCCAGAAGAGTGTTTAATTACTTTGCTGCAGCAGAGCTGGTGCACGGCTCTATGCATCCACACAACAAGGCCTGGCCTCGGAGCAGGAGAGTTTATCTGGCGCCTTCAATCATTTAAGTAATTTCTCCTCTCAGCCTATTCTGCACTGAGAGTTGTACACCCACCAGCTACACCACTGTTCTGGTATGTGTACATTGCATGGCTAACAAAATGAATCGTGGCTTCCTGGAGGATTCCCAGGGAGAGAAGGAAATGCTTAAAAGTGACTCAGAATCTGTCCATTCACCCTTGGGAGAGCAGAGCCGGGCAATTGCTTTGCCCAACACTCCTAACAGTTTGTTTTAGGATTTGTTCGAGTGGCTCCGGTTACAGGAAGTTCAATCATTGTGACTGATTACACACCAAGCAGAGTGTCCTTCAGACCTGGGCAAAGTTCACCAGGCCAGATCCTCTGCTGGTGTCAACGGTCCTTGCTAGAGTTCTGTCAATGGTGCCACCATGCGCTATGTCAGAATCTTGCCAGGGGTTCACTCGTACATTTTCTTTAGTTTGGGAGCAGGTAGGGTTCTCATTCCCTGAAATTCGCCCACACTCTGGGCCCACAGCCATGAACTGGGCCCATGGTCTTGAAACTGGGCTGCTCATGCAGTGTCTGTACCAGTGATAAACAGAGTACCGTATATACTCGTTCATTAGCCCATTCGTTTATAAGCCCACTCCCCAAGATGGATAGGTCAAAATAGCAAAAACTGTATAACCCTTTCATAAGCTGACCCTGTATTTCAGGGGTTGGCAGACTTTGGCTCCTGGCCGCTCAGGGCAAGCCACTGACGGGTTGGGATGTTTTGTTTACTTGGAGCATCTGCAGGCACAGAGCCCCTCAACTCCCAGTGGCCCCGGTTTGCCGTTCCCAGCCAATGGGAGCTACGGCAAGTGGCAGCCAGTTCCCACAGCTCCCATTGGCTGGGAATGGCGAACCACAGCCACAGGGAGCTGAGGGGCTCCATCCCTGCAGGTGCTCCAGGTAAATGACAATGTATTAGTTATTCAATTCAATAATTCCATAGAGTTTAAAATCATCAAATTTTGGCATAGAACCGTTTATAAGCCGACCCCCGCTCTTTGATGCTTCACTTTTTTACCAAAAATATTCAGCTTATGAACGAGTAAATACGATACTTTACATCCATGCAATGCTATTAACCTGAGTTACGGACACAAGATGCCAATGCTATCGCAGAAGATAGTAGTTCAGCTCAGTTCTGATCTGAACTCTTTCTTCAGGCAAATTTGCTCTGACTACAAGTGGGAGTTTTGCCAGAAGAAGGTGTTCACAATTACATTCCTGTGAATGTACCTTAAAGAAAATTCACTGTCACTAATCTGGAGCCAGTCACATTCTTCCAGTGCTAGGCTTCATGAGCTTCAGTGCAATGGAGCTAAAGCTACATACATATGAAACATTCCTTTTGCCATACAATGCAAGATACACTACCACCAGCTAGTTCTGGCTTAGCGCTTTTCATCAGTAGAGCGCAAAGTAAGGAGGTCAGTATCCATTATCCCCATTTTACGTAGGGGAAACTGAGGCACAGAGAAAGTCACCCAGCAGATCAGTAACATTTCTGCAAATTGAATCCAATCTTCCAAGTTCCAGCCCATCTTTGTCCCATCCAATGTTCCTTGGGAAGGCAAAGTAATTGGAATCCTCATGGCAGGGTACATAAACCTGGGAGATGAAAGGCTGTATATTCCATTACTAATCCCCTTTGCCATTGTTTTGATAGCTGCAAATAAAGTATTTAAAATCTCAATTGAAAAAGGCCATGTTTCTGTGTTTAGACAGCTACCACATGGTGTCTAATGGCATACAGATCAACTTTGATTTCCTTCTCAGGGTAAATAATACAATAGCTACAGTACGTGACACACAAAAAATTCACAAAAACAAGACACCAGGTTAATCTGAATCTGATCAAGAAGCAGATCAAAAGAAAGGGAGGTCAAAAAATGATACCCAAGAGATACTCAAAAGCATTAACAAGTGAAATCTGGGGGTTGTTTTTAACCTCAGCTGCTGTTCCCTATGACACGCTATTCACTTTAAAAATTCAAAAGAATTTTTCATGCAATTCCAGTGGAGATATTGACACGCCCAGGCAAGTTGTTTCACATCCAAGGCAACTGCAAAAGGAAAGCAGGCTGTTTAATACTCTGGCACAAGTGGTTAAAGTAAACCCACACCTTAGGGTGTGACGTAGCATTCCATTTCCATGGGGACAGAGCATGCATGTTGTAAACTGCCCTCACACGGAGCCGGGTGGCAAAATGATTTGATTAAAAAATAAAATAACCACACAATGTCAAAGGAAAAGATAATATTTACTGGAGCATTTTTCTAGCAGTCAGGTCTTTCAGTTAAAACCTAAACACAGTTGATCCGTTGTACCTATGGAGAACACCTTCCAAATCTTGGCAAGTCTTTCTTACAGCTAGAGCTGAAGGGGCAGGTATACAATGCATCAGTAGCTCTACATTTTTGGTGAATGATGATATAATTACACATTCCTTCCTCAAATAATTAAATATGGTTATTAAGACAAAGAATATTTAGTCCAGGCTTGAAGAGTTCAATTATACCAATAAGCTTATATAACATGTATTTTAGCATCTGCTTTACAAATCTAAATTTAACATTGTGGCAGTTTTTGGAAGCGAATATGCAGAAGCCAGCTCTATTTGAATCATTTGATCTGTTTTCTTACTTACCAAGAGCTACCATAAGGCCTCTTGGTGTCTCAGCTCTTCTTGCTCACACACATCTATCTGAAGCTTGAAATTGACATAGTGATGCAGCCCATTGCAGGATTGCCAAAGACGGGATCTTCCAAAAGCACCCACATTTCTCAGTGCGGACGGGGAGGTAGAGCAGGGGGAGACTCAGAAACGTGTACTAGAAGATTGTGCATGGATAGCACAGGGAACTAGTTGGCAACGAACAAGATGCTGGCTCATAGTTCATCTCATGAGGCACTTGGAAGCTTCAAGTTTCATTCTGCATGGTACAATATGAAATTTGCAAGATTTCCTGCAGAAAACTTTTATTCCTCTAAGGATTCTAACAGTTCGATATAAGATATGATAACCCATCAGTAACTATATCCCAGTACGAAATTCAGATCTTGATTATACCAACGTAAATCTAGATTCCACCTCTGTCAATGAACACTCCTAACTGACAGTGCAGACTGGGAGCCCGGGAGAGAAGGAGGGAATTGTGGTTCAAAGGGTTATGTCCTAGCTCAGCTCCTCCTGCAGAAGTGTAGCTACACGCTGCCACTCCAGACATAGCTCAAAGACACAAATCTGACCCTAAGTAAACAGTACCCTAAAATGTGTTAGGTGCTTTACAGATACATCAGAAGACAGATCCCTGGAGAGTTCACAATTCCAGGACATAAACCCAGGAGAGATGGAAGGAGGGAAGAGAGAAGCAACACATAACCCTTTTTCTTTCTATTCCCCTTTTTAAAAAAACTTCCCCTTTGCCCTTTTTGTTTTGGGAGAGTCCTTTTAACCCTCTCATTTGCTTTTCTTTCTTTTTTCCTTTCTATTTTTTTTTAAAATGCTGCTGTTCACTAGTTAACACTGTCTCCTAGAGAGTGAAGTGATCCTATAACAAGATTCACACACGGGCCCCCAGAACAAAGGAAAGAAAATTGTTATCCAGCCTGTAAGGGGTGAATAGGAATTAAGCAATGCCTTGTGCAGACTTAGGAATCAGAGCAAAGAGAGGCCATCGGTTTAGTCCTGAATCAAAATTAAAAAATTAAAATTTATGGAGATATACCAATCTCCTAGAACTGGAAAGACCTTGAAGGTCATCGAGTCCAGTCCCCTGCCTACACTAGCAGGATCCGCCTGCCTACACTAGCAGGATTGAGTACTGTCCCCTGACAGATTTTTTGCCCCAGATCCCTAAATGGCTCCCTCAAGGATTGAACTCACAACCCTGGGTTTAGCAGGCCAATGCTCAAACCACTGAGCTATCCCCCCACCCCCAAGAAGAATCCCGAGAAGGCTTGGCAATTCTGTCTTTTCCCAGGAGGCTTAGGATTGGAGGCACTCCCTAAAGTGTTCTTATTCCAGCCATCACTCAGAAGCGCTGGGACTGCTCTGCAGGAGGTGACATCTGCAAGAAAAATGAGGTTTACACTGCACAAGGGATTAGCAGGTTCCAGTAGCAGGGTGAGCAGGTTCTGGGTTCTGATGCTGTTTGCATTTAGAGGCATCGGATTTGGAGAATATTCATACTCAAATCTGGCTACCAGCCCCTGTCCCCCTACTACTTCACCTAAAGAGGAATCTCCATTAGCACGAGGCGGCATATGACATCTAGTTGAGCCATTCCAATTCCATCCTCCAGTCCATTGCAGTAGCCATTAGTCTCTTGGATAAAGAGCAACAGCCTATTCCAGCAATGCAATAAGTATCCTACACTCCCACTCAAGTCAATAAAAGTAAAGGCACTCAGCATGCCTCTGAAAGTGCTCAGCACTGGCCGGATTGGGCCCAATAGGTAAGGGGAATGCAGAGAGCAGAAAGAAAAATAATAAACATTTTGCTAAGTGCTGTCACTTTTTTTAAATTGTGTCTATTTTACATCTCCTGAATCTAAGTTAAAAAATAATAAATCATCCAACCTGAATACAAGACAATATCTTTTTTGCCTGCGCTTTTCCAGCAATCTTTTGTCACATAATAATTGTAATTATCCATTAGTTGTATCATTTGGACATGTTCTACAGCAAAAATATAAAGTCAGATCTGGGCAATTTGAAAACTCAATTAAATCAAATTAAAAACCTCTTTGATACACATGAATAGATCTACAAAGCAATCACAGATTTAACAACACCGATAATCACCGCATTTCCTTGCACAGACAGCCTGATAGTCTGAATAGAGTGGATACTTGTATAACTGGAGAGCTTTGATCAGTGCTTATCTGGCCTACTTATAAAGAATTGAGAAGGGGTAAAACATTGGACGTAATGGATCAGGAGAGGCCTACAAATTGACAAGACCAGCGTTGGATACCTATAGTCAGTGGTGAGCAGGGTGACCAGATGTCCCGATTTTATAGGGACAGTCTCGATTTTGGGGTCTTTTTCTTCTACAGTCTCCTATTACCTCCCACTCCATCCTGATTTTTCACATTTGCTGCCTGATCATTCTAGTGATGAGTATCAAACACTAGTGGTGGCCCAAGAGATGTTCAACAATACTGGGCAGTGGAAAAGATGTCTAGTATTAAGTTAAAGTGCAGAATTAGAATCTGAGATTGAAAAATAACAGGTTTAAGATTAGCAGCTGTGTTAGTCTGTATCCGTAAAAAAAGACGAGGAAGACTTTGCAGCACCTTAGAGACTAACCAGTTTATTTCAACATAAGCTTTTGTGGGCTATAGCTCACTTCATCGGATGCATAGAATGGAACAGAAGCAAGATGCATTTATACACACAGAAAGAAAGGGGGGGAAAGAGTTGTAGATTAGCATATCAATTCTAAGAGTCTGTTAAATTAGGATGGGCACTTAAACACTTAAATAACAGGCACTTAAAGTGAGCACCAAGAGTTCTAGGAGGTTCTTGACCCCATCTGAACAGGTCAGCTGGTTATTCTGAATACATATTATTTGTATTGCAGTTGCACCTAGAGACCACCACACCCTAGACACTGTACAAACACAGAGCTTGCAAAGATCACCGTGGGTGCAAGTAAATATCCGAAACAAGACATTTTGGGTACGTCTACATTTGAGCTGAAGCTGTGATTTCCAGCTCAAGGAAATGCACTCGTGCTAGCTATGACTGAGCTGGTGTGCTAAAAATAGCAGTGTAACCATGGCAGTATGGGTGGCGGGAGGGGCTAGCCCCTCTGAATACAATCCCATCTGAGACACGAGGTATGTACTCAAACGGTTTCCCCTCCACCACCACAACCACACTTCTATTCTTAGCATGCTGCCTCAATGTGAGCTAAGGAAGGTACATCTCCTCAAACTGGAAATTACACCCCTAGTTTGAAGTGCAGCCGTAACCTAAAATCAAAAGCGCAATGCAATGTTAGAAAGTGATTCACTAAGTGAGTTAGGAGACAGGAAACCATGGTGTTTGATTCACCTCAGCTTTCATGTGCAACGGAAGAGGATGGCTTTATTTCCTGTGGAGAGGCATGAAACAGGGCTGATAATGGGACATAGCTGGAATGCGCAGTCAGAGTCAGCAGGTAATTCGCAGGAGCCAGTTTCAGACAATCTATCATCTGAGAGTGGGAGGAAGATAATGGCTTGTACATCAATGATTTGCATTTTCCATGGAGGATCTCCGAGATAGAGCTGTATCAATATAGTTTATAGCAACACATAACTATAGTTAAAGAGCCCAAGACTCCTAGCCTTCAGAACAACTGCAAGGATAACAGTCTAGGTATGGATTAGAGCATGGGACTAGGATGCAAGACTAATGGCAAGACTACTGTAATTAATTGCACTGCAATATGCCATTAATTTACAATAGATCCTTGGATAAGTCACTTCCCCTCTCTATGCCTAGGTTTGCACAACTGTAAAATGGGTACATAATACTTCACAATGGGCACTGTTGGGGGACTCAATGCGAGTTCTTAAAGAGCTTCCAGATCCCAAATGAAGAGGTACTATAGATATGTAAAGCATTGCTTTAATGTGCAAAAACTTTTAATCCAAAATATAGGTGCGTTATCAGAGACTTCAAAATTGGAGAGGATAGTGAGATCAAAATACAGATGTGACCTTCCCGCAGTGAGTTTTGCAGAAGAGGGCATGAAAAGATCACTGGGTCCTCCTGAAACACTGACTGTTATTATGCCACCCGAAGAGACTTAAATAGAGGACAGCAGATTGTGTAAAGACTGACTGATGGAGTTTGGAAAGAAGAGTCTTTATCACCGAGCCTTGTGGGGCTGAGGGGTGTACCAGACCTAGATTCTCTTGGGCTTGCATGTTGCTTGAATGTGTGGTCTGAGATTCTTTCCGGGGTTCAAGTGAGATTAGGGTCCAAATCACACTGCAGTTTAGTGGTACTTGGTGCCTGGCTCCCTTTGAACTGTAATCCCATTCCACTGTAGTCAGGGCCAAATATTGCTCTCACTCTCCCATTGACAGCTGATTTACACATTTGTGCTTTTACAATAAGAGCATGAGAGTCAGCTGAATGTGGACCCCCCTCATCGTTTGCAATTCCCAAAGGTACCTTCAGGCTAAGCAGTGCAGAGAGAGGGTGCAGATGGAGTAGTTCTCTGTATGAGCACTTGCCGGTCTTTTTCCACTGCCACAGGCGATTTCAGGCGATTTCTGTCAGCAGCTCCTTCCTTGGCCCTGCCCTGGAAGTTCTATTAGAAGGCATGGCTGTGAAGAGCATTGTGAGAGCTGTGGGTGTGACCCTTAGTTGAGCTGCATTTTTCTTTCCTCCCACCTCCCTCGGAGGGGACACAAGCACAGCCTTACACAGGGGAGCAGCTAAATGCACATGAAGACAGAAGCCATCTCAGAGGGTCCCCGCTCTACAGACGTTTGCAGTTGCTCAGAAGAGACCATCAGTTCTGGAGTGCCTGAACATTCCAACATCCCCTCCCCATGGGGCCCGAGGTGGCACTGAACTCTAGGCATGCATTAAAGTCATGCTGCACTACACAAATAACACTACTAGAGAGAGAGAGAGAGAGAGAGTTGAACGCAGCAGCTCTGTGGAAGATCCTAGAAACAAAGGGGGCATGAGTCGCCATGAGCTGCTACCTGTCATAAGAGGTAAATTCATCCAAAATACCATCACTTTAAAAGCCCTGTTTGGTTAGAGTCGCTGGCGGGTGGCTGTTTTAGTGAGGAATTCATCCTGTTTCTCAGATCACTCATGCTTTAAGAACATAAAAATGGATATACTGGGTCAGAACAATAGTCCATCTAGCCCAATAACCTGTCTTCCGACAGTGTCCAATGCTGGATGTTTCAGAGGGAATAAACAGAACAAGCCAGTGATCCATCCCCCGTTTTCCAACCCCAGCTTCTGGTTTAGGGACACCTGCAGCATAGGGGGTATGTCCCTGACTATCCTGGCTACTAGCTATTGATGGACCTATCCTTCATGAACGTCATTCTTTTTTTAACCCATTGTTGCAGGGTACCTTAAAAGTCCCGTAGAAATGAGGCTCACACACAGTGGCTAGATGGAAAGTAGTGAGTTTATTAGGTAGCGGCCATCTGGCACTGGGGGCCCCGGTCACAGCGCGGCTGCAGATGGAGGACCTGGCACATCAGAGCAATGCCCAGGGAAGAAGCCCGACACACATGGGCACCTGGACACAGAAATACTCATGCTCATTTGCATCTCATGCATAGCTCATGAATAACTAATGACATGTTATTCAGTCCTGCCTCAGTTTTCCTGTCTGGTTTCACACAAGCCAAGTTTCACACAGACCAAGTAAACAGCTCAACAGATGCAAAGCTCTTCTCAGACACACACACACGAGATAACAGGAACACAAGGCCATTCCCAGGCTGATAACCTTAATTATGCGTTACCCTGGAGGCGACTTAGAAGCGTAAACTGCGCCCCCTAATGATTGCCGTCACATTAATCTTCCGCTTACTACACCCATTTATAATTTTGCCCTTCACAATGTCCCCTAGCAACAAGTTCCACAGGTTAACTGCAGTGTGTGAAGAAGTACTTCCTTGTGTTTGTTTTAAACCTGCTGCCTATTAATTTTCATGGGGTGACCCTGGGCTTTTGTATTATGTGAAGGGGCCTGATCCAAAACCAACTGAAGTCACTGGCATCTTGACCTCAGTAGTCTTTGGACAGGCTTAGGAAGCTCAGAAGGGAATACAAACAACCAAATACATCAAAGGAAAGTGAGGAGATAGTTTCCATTTGTAGAAGTTGTAACAAATCTACACTATTCCTTCCTGCTTAAGTTCTCCTTTCAACTGAAGGATCAAAAGAAGCTTTGATTAAACATTCTGACGCTAATGGCCAAGTTGGTATAATATATTTACAGAAAACGGACTTTTGTGAACATAGATAATATGAAAATGCAGCACTGATGTAGCACCAGTTTGGGATTGGTTTTTTTTTAAAAAAAGAACAAAAGAATTGTAACCGCAATAATATATTTGTGGCTCTGTTCCACTGAAAGCAGACAAATATCACAGAAGTGCTGTTTGTTAGTTACAATTCTACCAGCTTCTGGTCTCAAAAAACGGGAGTTTGAAAAACTTTGTTTCTTAAAAATCCTAGAGTTTTATTTTGACATAATTAATGAAACATGAGTACCACAAAAGAAACCTCCCAATACTGCATCGGTTCCCCCCCCCCCCCCCAGCCCTCAGCTAGTTGAGAGACGATATCTGGAATTACAGGTGAAATAAACAGTGCTCTTTTCAAATATTACAGGTTGACTTGTCCTGGACTGACCACCATGGGGAGCCAACCGCTCAATATCAAACAGGTTCACCACAAGCAGAGGCATTGTAAGTTTCCCACAATGCCCCTCAGCAACCTAGACCTGGAGGGAAGGGAGCCCACTGGCTAGAGCCCTTGTCCTCTCATGCTTGTTAATGGTCCAGTAGATGCCTTTCCTTCCCCACCTTGTTTCTATTTTAACCCTCAAGGTACTCAAGATCTCATGGCAGCCTGAGGGAGAGAGAGATGAAGCTTCAGGAACCAGCTCAATCTAACCGTGAAACAGGCTTCCAGCCACAGACCCTCGTCAGGACTGGTGCAGAGCAACACACCCCGGGGGGAGCTCAGGCAGGGATTGAGATTAAGGATAGTCCTGCTTCCCCAAGGCACCCAGCTGTCTCCACGAGCTGCTGCAGGGGGGAAGGGTCATGCTTACCTTGCCCCCAACCTTTCTGTGGTAAACTGTGCTCCCTGGAATGTGGATGAAATGCGGGGGCTGTTGCTCTTCCCATCCCTCACTTAGACACACAAAGAGAGGGAGTTCCTCAAGCCGCGCACAAGGGTCAGAGACAACCTAGTCCACCACTAGTGTTGGCCGCAATCTAGGCTGCCTCACTCTCCGGGGTAGTTCAGACCCACACTGGAATTGTACATGGGGCATATAGCATGAACTGCATTTTGAATTTCAGATTCAGAAGGAGGGAAAAGCTCACTCAACTCAGCCAAAGCATCTGAGTTTCACATCAATGGGAAGCCACAAGTTTGGAGAGATTTCAGTGCCAAACCAAAGATCTAGGCTTTGAAACCAGGCCCAGGTTTGATCCCAGGGTCTGACCAACTGGTCTGAATTTTGTGTTAGTGACAGCTGGCCAGTTTCCCCTCGTTTGAGTCTGTGTAATAAATACCTAGCTCTTCTACAGCAGTTTTCATCAGTAGATCACACAGCGCTTTACAAAGGAGCTCAGTATCATTACAGCCATTTCACAGATGGGAAAACTGAGCCACAGAGTACTGAAGTGATTTGCCCAATGTTACCTGCAGGCCAATGTCAGAGCTGGCAACAGAATCTGGGTCTCCCAAGTCCTACTCCACTGCTCTGTTCCCTAAGCCCCATGGCCTCCCATCCATGAACATTTTGCACAGCTGTCACTATTCTTTAGTGACCTCACAAGCATCTTACCGCACAGTGCAAGCCAACATGCCAGACCCTACTGGAGTGCTGGGCCCGTCTGCCTAGTCATTTAGGTGTCTCCATTGAAATTTGCCATTGACAGCACACATGTAAACTGTCAAATACCAGGTTACAGAAAAACAACAGAAAGGGAAGGAAAAGAGAGACAGACATTTGTCTTAGCATGAGTAACTGTTTATGTCAGAGCCTGCAGCTTTCCAGTTATCCCTTCTCTGTCATTTACAGAGCTCCAGACTGAAAGCATGACAGCCAAAGAGTCTGCTGAGTGCTATGTGTGCTAGGGGAAAATGCCTCCCACCCCAAAGGCAAAACTGGTAACACTGTGAATAAAAGATTTGGAGATTCTCTGCACTGCTAGAATCTATGTTCCAACCTATGGTAACCTGACAGAGATTAGAACAACATGCTGACTGGCTGCAGACCTAGGCCTGCTGGCTGAAATCAACAACACAGGAACCACTGGGACGCTGCTGTCCATGCAGGTATAATCGGAGGCACAGCATTTGCACCGCAAAGACCTCTGAACTGCCATCTGATGATAACTATGACTGCCTTAAGCCTTCCCTACCTGGCCCCATACCCTATTACCAAGCCCAGGCATTGGTTATAGTTCTACAAGCAACATACAGGACAATCCTGCTGCCATGGAGTTTTCCCAGTAGTTTCAGTAGCAACAAGGCTCAGCCCACAGCTAGGAGTAAGGGGATGGAATTTTAAAAATAAATTTAAACTAAAAGTTGGCAGTAACACCGTAACTGTGAGATCTGTTAGACTGGGGAATAACCTCACAGGTAGAGTGGGAAAGCTGCATTGCCAATACACTATGGGGATAATTCTGCATTAGCTAGATCGCCGATGGAGTCAGATCCATCTCTGGTGTGACTAAGGACAACATGGATGAACTTGGCCCGTGTTAATCTTTCTTACCGCTAATTTATTTGATTCTATGATTGTCATCACCCATTTCTCCAATGAAGCTACTGTTAACTCTGAAGTCTACTCTCCCTCTCCAAATACAGCTCCCCTAAAACTATTTGCCAGTTGTTTAAATATGGCAGGACAAACTGTGCACTCATTCCAAAATAAACTGAGAAAGGACTATATCATCAAATGGCAAAGGAGATCATTTTTTTAAAAAAAGGAAACACGTACACAAGCTGTGTCTGATCCAAATTATAATGCTTTACAATAACAATGTCAGGGAAGATTCTGTTTGCTGCAGTTAAACTGTGAATTACAGGAATTTTAAGATCAGTGCATTGTTTCCTGATTATTTTCCATCCAAATAATTTCAAGTCAGTCCAGGTTTTTAAACAGAGAAGAGAAGTTTTTCTCTCTGCAAATAGTTTTTGTTTTATTATTATGTCTGGCTTGAGTACAGAAAAAGGAACAAACAGTCCTCTATCTATATATGGTACACAATTATAGCATTATCACATAAAAGAAAATGATGGAAGTCTGGAAACTTGTTAAAACAAGATATTTTGACTAAGTGGTAGGGATGTAATTGGAATTTAAATTAAATGTATTTAAAGACCTGTTTAGTGAATCAGTGATAAAAATAGAGAGACATTTGGTAAGAAACAATGTCTTCAGTCGCAACAAGGTTCTTTCTTTGAAATATTATGGTCGCTTTCCACACTGATGCAATCTCTGAAAGACAAGAAACTCTGTACTGAGGGTGAAATTCAACAAGTCTGTGCCGAGAGCCACCGTGAGACTCCTCTGCGCCATTTTAAACCATAAGTGAGAATTAATTAGCACCTAGGCCTTGTGCTGACCACCTGACCTGGGGAGGAATTTCACACTGAAGGAAATGACCAGAGCCCCAACATACACAAGGCCTGAGAAAGTTCCTTGCATGTATCTTAGGCCCAAGTTCACACACACTCAAACCTACCTCAGTTTAAGGCTGTCTACATTTACAGCAGCACAGCTTAATAACTTGATAATGCAGCTTAATAACTCCTACCTTCGCGAGACGCAGTAGCTATGTTGGCGGTAGGGTGACCAGACACCAAGTGTGAAAAATATCGGGACAGGGCGTGGGGGGTAATAGGAGCCAATATAAGAAAAAGACCCAAAAATCGGGACTGTCCCTATAAAATCGGGACATCTGGTCACCCTAGTTGGCGGGAGAAGCTCTCCTACCAACACAGTGCTGTCTACACCAGCGCTTAGGTTTGTGTAACTTATGTCGCTTAAGGGTGTGGATTATTCATATCCCTGAGTAATGCAAGTTATATCGAAGTAATTTGTAATGTAGACATAGCATAACTAAAGGTACATTTTTAACACTGGTTTAATTACATCTTGCTGATTTACACCTTACTAATAGCTGTTTATGACTTATAGTTTGCTTATAGCTCTCTCCCAGCAACAAAGGGCAGATCCACTGCGCACCTTACAATGGCATGGCTGCAATGGTACAGCTGCACAGTTGTAAGGTGCGCAGTGTAGACATAGCCTAATATAAGTGTGTACATCCTGGGATTCCACTGGGTTAATTATTTCAGTGCACATTTGTGTGCAGACCAGTTCGTAAATTGGTGCAGCTTCTGTATTTAGACAAGGCCTTTAAAAGGGATTCTCTAGCATCAGCTCAGATGATCCTTCCAAAGCTTCTGTTTGACACAGTGAGCAGGGTTAATACCTTCCATTGTTCCCTACTTTAGTATGCCACTCCATGGATTTTTCAGCTAAGGCAGTGAGGCAACTCCTGTGATTTTATTGCAAGTCTTATGGCATGTGGTGGTTTTATTTAAAGCCCCAGTTCCTGGAGACAAAATTATTATGTGAGAATCTCAGCTTTCATTTTAAGAAGTTTCAAGCTGTCCTGGTTGCAGAGAAAAGTATGAAAGTGTGACCTAAGATTAAAACTCAATTATAAAGACAAATGTTTACCTGTTTTAGGGTTTTATTCTGCTACCATCAGTATAGTTTCTGTCTGAGTGCCTTCCACGTACTGTAAACTCAATAGCAATAACAGAGTCTGTACTGGATTTAATAGAGTCTCTGGCCCTTCTAAGATCAAAACTCTACTTAGTGAAGGAGTTTGTTTTTTAAAGAGGATTAATTTCCCCTTTTTTGGATTGCAGCAGTTTAGGGGCAAAAGGGGGTGTCACCTTCAAGGCAATCTAAGTTTTCGGGGAATCTGACTCATGATTTTTGAGCACTTGGGAGAGGCATATACTGGAACAGGCAATCTAAAAATGTTTCTTTCGTAAGTCCTCTCTGCCACTGCATTCTGCAGAAGCTGTATCTATAGCAAGTAGCTGCAGTATTTATTTATCTGCCTTTTACCATGATGGATAACAAGCTCGAGCAACATTTTAGTAAACTGAAAAGATGACAGTAAGTACAACAGGAATGTTATTCCGTATTTCAGTAAAAATACATAAAAAGTAATATAAATCAATAAACATTACTTACAGATTTATAAACACCCATCAAAATGATTTCACAGAGTAAGCTAGAGAGACATCTGGTACAATCTGTTTAGAGCAAATATTACAGGTTCTTCCCACACAAAGGAGCCAATTAATAATAATCCAGTTTTGCAGTTACATTGCTTTTTTCTCCACAGATCTGAGGGCACTTTACAGAGAACATGTGGAGAATTATTGTTCCGCATTTTACTAGGAGAATAACCAAGTCACGGAGAGGTACAGTAGCTTGTACAAGGCCACATGGCAAGTGGAGCTGAGTGTAGAAATTAGTCTCCTCTTGTGCTCCACACACTAGACCACATCTAACTTCCTTCAGCTACCAACATAGGCACCATTTACTGCTAAGGGAATATGAAATTCAAATGTTAGCAGGCAATAAACTGAATTTTCCAAGTAGTTCATGCCACAGGTAGATGCTGTCCAGGCTTTAGGAATATTAGAGATGTGGTCTATGGGCTTGAACACTTCCAAGTTCTAATCATAGCTCTGACACTGACTCCCGTCTATTGCCTGGGGCAAGTCACTTAATCTCTGTGACGCAGTTACCACATTTGTAAAATGGAGGATAATAATACTGACCTGCCTCACAGTGGCTATTGTGAGATTAGATTTAGTTACCAAAGTGCTTTGAAGACATACAGTTCAAAATAGCAGTAATCTAAAAGAACAGATTTCTTCTGTTCCATAAGGAGTCAGGAATAAGCTATTCATTTATTCCAAAAATGGCAATCCATCCTACTTCCGCTGCAAAAGGACTTACACGTGCAGGCATATTCTACATATCCTTTAGGTGCTCTGCCTTCCAGGACAGAGAGGGGCAGGGATAATGATGGAGATGAATAAAGGCAGCACTGACTGATCAGGCTACAGAATGCTATGAAGCTTTGGCATCAACTGCATGCAATTAATATTTCTGTTTTCATCACACAGGAAAAGAGAAACAGATGTTTAGGATGGCATAAGCCTAGACCCTTCCCATAATTCACAGCCCAATCTGTTTACAGTAGCAGTTCCCACCCACAAATACTCTAAGGCTGTAAGTACAGATTCACCCTTGCTTTGTAGCCCCCAGATGAGGAAGGAAGGAAGAAAGGAAGAATTTTAATTTATAAATAAAACACACACATACATAGACACAGTGAGAAATCTTAAACGTGCAAGAACATAACTTTTCCCCAGTGCAACATTGCACAATCTCCTGCATACCAGTGAAGCCAGTGGGGTTTTTGCCTGCATGCTAACTGCAAGACAGACATGTCAGCACAGTTCCTCCTCCTGTCTCCTGAAGGCAGTAGCTTCATTGTTATCACCAGGTGAGACAGGGGTTGTCTTGATAAATATGCATTTGTGACTGCATAAGAGAGCAAACAGAAAAGTGGAGCCAGCATAACTCTGTGTAACCTCTGCCCTCCAGCTACAGTAACCAAGGCACCTTTTGCTATTTAAAAAATCAATTACATTTAGGCTAAATACATAGTGTTACTCTTAACGCCATAAAGAAAAAGGAGACTTGTTCCCTCTGACTCCAGTCCCCTTCTAGAATTGCACACAGCCCCCCATTCTGTCCCAGCATACCCCCATTAGACACAGAGAACTGGGGTTTAAACTGTACGAAAGAAAGATGCTTTAAGATTAGTAAAACACATTTTACCCCCCAGGAAACACACAGGTGCATTAAGTTTCCTCTCAGTACAGACAAAAATCACACTCACAGACCAGCCTTAAACATATATTACTATTCTCACAACATGCTCTACACAGTGAGAAAGACAGTTCCTGCCCCAGAGAGGTTGCAGACCAGAACACAGACCCTCAGAAGGCAGGGCACACTAGGACACCAGTTGGGGAGGAAGTTACATGTCAGGCCCTTCTCAGGCGGTCCCCTCATGGCTGCAAGGCACCCCGCAGAGGCCCACTTTCCTCCCCTCTCAGGGTCACTCTAAACCCTCTCTTGGGCTAAGGATCCCTTGCCACAGGTTAATTTATTATTACACCTCTCAAAGGCATACTCTGAGGTCCCCTACTATAACTCTTGACACCTTGGGCTCTGACACCTTTTGTAACTCTCGACTCTTCTTCACTACACAATCTTCCTTCAAAAGAAAGCAACGACCACCAATATCTCCTTTCCCTGGACATAATATAAGTCTCATGTCCCTTCTGACTTCTTTCCAAGCTTGTTCTTTCTCCTTGCATGGAAGAGGAGAACTTTACCAGGCCTTCCTTCATCCCACCACTCACCGACATTGGTAGGAAACATCCACTCTGCACGTCCTCGGTTTTCTTCACCCTGGGTTCTCGCCCTGCTCCCTCCCACTAGGGTCTGTGAAAAATCCCCTCCCCTTCCCCAGGTCCTAGGCTCACACAGGTTCCCTCCCAGGCCTTTTTCAAAAGAGACCCACACACACACTGAAAGACTTGAGAGCAAAGCAGGTGTAGCTGTTGGGAAATGCCCTACTCTCCCTCAGGTCTCATCCTCCGCCAGCCCTCAGGAAGGAGAAGTCAGTCTAAACTCCTCCTCAGTTACCTTCCGACTGCTGGTCTTTGAGACCCACATCATGCCTAGGTTTGGTGGGGTGAAGCTAACTGAACAGAGCTGGCTGGCACGTGGCTTCTGGGCCTTAAAGGAGAAGGACACTTTGTTGTATGGGGGAGCTAGAGTGTAGTTTTTGGGTAGCCCTGTTGGCTAGCCTCTCCCTCCCATTCTGTATCCACAACCTTTGCCAGGTATTAGCATGCCACAAACACCTTCCCACAGCCCCTTGAAAAGCTTGGGGAGTCAGCACTCCCGCTCCCAAGTGATAAACACCCCCCAATCAAGACCCCGGTACGCCCTACCAAACCCTCTAAGAGCCCCTGTGATGCACATATAACTGCCCCCCTATCACAGCACTGCTTACAGGGGGCTGCCTGGAGCCCAAGTGCTTCTGTCTTTACAAAGGGACTCAACTCCGAGGCTGGGCCTGAAAACAAGGGTTGCCAAAATATGCTGCTGTGGAAACCACTATGTCCTGCAGTCTAGAGACTGAGCCTCCAGGTCCCCACTTACCCCGTACAATGTGGAGGTGGAATGTTTCCAAATCAGAACAGAAGCCTTTTACACCCACTCTTGCACTGATCCTGGGTGCAGGACAATAGAGACTCAAGCCCCTGGTTTGTGACAGGGGAGCACTCCAGATGCCAGGGAGACTCCGTGGCACCAACTCTGCCCTCTGTTACGCCAGATAGCCCCAACTCTGCCCTCTGTTACGCCAGGTAGCCCCACTGCATTGGGTGGGGGGATAGCTCAGTGGTTTGAGCGTTGGCCTGCTAAACCCAGGGTTGTGAGTTCAATCCTTGAGGGGGCCATTTAGGGATCTGGGGCAAAAAAAAAAATCTGTCAGGGGACAGTACTCGATCCTGCTAGTGTAGGCAGGGGGATCCTGCTAGTGTAGGCAGGGGACTGGACTCGATGACCTTCAAGGTCTTTCCAGTTCTAGGAGATTGGATATCTCCATTTATATAAAAGGGCTGTACAAGTGTAAAGGTGAGTACAACCTGGCCTTTGTCATCAACTCGATTAAGTAGGCACATCTAGACTTTACCCTCTGCCAACCTGGTATAAAATCAAGAATAACTCCACTGAAATAACTCCGGATTTACACTGATATAGCTGAGAAGAGACTCTGGCCCACACTGGTCATTAATTACATCACATGAAATAATCTCCCTTGCACTTCCACAGTTGAATACTCTGCCATTGCTCTCATCAGCAAAGAGCTTGAGAATCAACTGGACTCACTGCCTTATGTGCCACTTCAGGACAACACAATACAATAAATCACTGAACTGCTGATAGTAGCTTTCTGGAAGGGATTGAATACCAATCCAAGAATCTCTTGGCAGAGTGTTCCTTTTCTCCCAATGTCACATCACACTCCTTGCTAGGCACCGAACAAACTGCAGGACGTGTCAGGCAAGCTCAGAAAACTGAAGGAGAATAAATATCTTTACAGGGCTGTTCATCCACTTCCAACTCAACCCACCCAGATATTACTACGAAAGCCATTTGCTCCACTCTGGATTATTTGCATCCATAACCAGATTCCAATGGCATTTGCAGACAGGATGATTCCCTTGGATTGTATTTAGGAGTCGAGTGCTTTGCAAATTTCAGTTTAAATCAAGTGAGCACCATAATCAAAGCAATTTTAATTATCTCTTGTTAGGCCGGGAGAGGAGTGCCTCCGTGGCCTTGTGAAAGAGATAGAGCAGAACCTTACAAAGGAACATATATACAGTATCTCATGTATTTTAGCAAGAAGAAAAGGCCCTTTTATAAAAGCTCTCCAGCCTTTCACCTCTCTTGCCGTTCTGCACTCATCAAAAGGAACCCTTTGAAAAGTACTAGGTACCTTTAACAATTTGAAAGGGATACAGCAGAAGCAGCTGGCAGGCGGTGTTTTCACTGGTTTGCTTGAGTTAGAAATTCACACAAGCCCTGTCTGACCCAACAAACCCGTGATGGGCAAGTCTGGGGAAAATGTTGGGAAGCCTTTACAACAGGCCAGAGGTGGATCAGTTTCAGGAAGCCTTGGCAGTGATGCATGTCTGGAGAAAAAGAAAGCAGCAATGCGGGGTGAGGGGAGGGAAGTGGGTTTGCCGCTGGCTTTTGCTGATTTGTGGCTGCTATCAACAAGCCTGTGTTATGGAAAGGGCTCTCAGCAGCAATGCTCACTCAGCTAGCCTCTCGCACAGTCTGTGATGAGTCTGGAATGATGACCAGACCGGGTTTTCAGTATAAGGGAGCCAGAACAATGCTTCAGAGGAAGGCAGAAGTCTTTCCAAGTGGCAGGGGCAGATTTAATGGCTCAGTAGCTTGGTAGCGGATCAGACAGCTTTGGTTATGGTTTCAAACTCATCACACAAGTGACCCCAAAGCTATGAATGACGGAAGGCTGCTTGGTGGCCTATGTGAAATGAGTTTGTTGGGTCTCAATCCAATTCCTAATAGCCAGGTATTATAACAGCCACCAGAACCACAAACTCTTGTTAGCAGGATCAGCAGCGGTACCAAGGATTAAATAGATCAGGATCAGTGATTCCTGCAGGGCAGGAGTGAAGCACATTGACAGCAGTATAGAGGCAACCTTGTACTGCCACTGCACTTGTCCTGGGGCTAAGCAGAGGGCATTACCCTTTCTAGAGCCATCAATGCAATGCCTTTCATTAGCACAAAACTCACCTAAAATCCTTTTCTAGTAAACAGGAGCAAACAGGTCATAAGGGACCATTCTGATAATTTAATTTGACATTCTGCATAAGCAGGCCAAAGAATTTCAATACATGACAGCAGCTGATCCTTCTCCAACACAATCTGTGAGCGGCCGGGAAGGTGGAGCGGGGGACATAGCCACTTAATGCTTTCAGTTTCAACGATGCAGGCCTCTCTGTTTCATGATCATGCAACTGTAAGGCAGATATGTGTCTGACAGCGAGATAAGAGGGTCTGGTGAACCTGCTGGTTTATTAAATAAAGCACAAAAGCCCACACATAGTTGGACTAAAATCTCAAATTCTAATAGAATCTGATCCTTCTCTCCTGCATCACGCCAGCACCCCTCGGGAACAGGCAAGTCCTGGTAGCACAAGCACACACAATCTCAAGAACACACACAATCTCTCTCTCTCTCTCTCTCAGCAAAGAGACGTGAAGTGAGTTAGCAGAAAGGAGACATTTATGCACAGGCAGATGTTCTGCTCTCCACACAGTGGTGTTGAGGTCACTACTAGAATGCAGCTCTGGCAGGGATGTGAACTGAGACTCTTTTCAGCCTCTCTTGTGTTTACATAAACAGCATACTTCATTTGCAGCCACTGATCTCCTCTCATGATGGATAAAATTCTTGTTCTTTATCTGATCAAACAATCCCAACTGCCCCTCATTCCTGTATAATAATAAATAATAATAATAATAATAATATAAATAATAATAAAACCGGAATGGTACCCAGGGAGCACTCCCACCCCACCAATCACAGCAGAGACTTTTTCTCTTAAATAGACAAACGACCACTTTCTCTCAAACAGTTGCATGGAATTACAGCTAGATACTGCAGAGGGCCCCAAACAAAAATCTGGGAGTCCAACTGCCTTTGCAGTGAATCCAAACCCAGATCTGTGCATTTTTATAGTTGCTCCCCCTCTCCACAATGGGTCAAAGCAAGACCTTAGAGCTGAACACTTCAGAACTTTGAACATGCTCAAGATCCATATCCAAACTTTGCAACTTGAGCTCATCTCCAGTACACGCTGTATACTGGAGTTTACTTATCCCCACTTTTGTCATGTCTCCAACATCCTACTTGCATCCTTGGCATTGGAATGTAACTGGGAATTACTTTGCCATGCTATATCACATGCTGTTCAAAGGCAAAAGGACAAGAAGTGATGTTGGCCACGTCGAGCTTCATTTACTGCTCAGTCACAGAGGCAGATTGGCTTGTTTGTTTGCTTTTATCTAGCTGCTGCTTGTTCTTTTTATGATCAACTTTTCCCTTTGCCAGTGCACCTCCCATTAGACTCAGAGCCTTTGCATGAGCTCAGTGCTCCAAAGTGCCTGGGATTGTCATTTGGGAGAAATGAATGCATCAAATCTCCTTGTTGGAAAAAGTTGCTCAATAAAAAAGCACACCACCTGCTGATATTATTTTGGTCTATACACAAGTGCAGTCCCCATCCTTCCTATGTGATAGAAAAGTTTGAAGCCTAGAGCTGACCCCAATCCAAAGTTTACCACGTTTTCCTAGCAAGAAAAAAACATATACAAACATACACGTAGCATCCAAACTGGATGCTTTTCCGTGCTATTTTCCTTAGGTAACAGCAGAGGCCAACAGAATTAGCGAGTTCTGTTGCAACCAGAGAGCTATCGATATTCCTGCTGCAGCTTGTTAGAAGTTTTGAACTAACCTCTCACACAAGAGAACTGAAAAAGTGTTAGAAGTACAGTACAAAGAAAGGAAGCTAGGCTTGGGGAAAGGGGACAGGAGAGAAAAATAAAGAACACACCTTTATCTCTTTTCTCTGGACTGTGCAGAGTCAGTTCTGTGCCAGCCTCTCTGCATTGTGCATCCGGAGTCTTTCACATGTACAACAAACAAAAAAAATTCTGCACAATCTGAAGCTAAAGGCTCCTCCCCTGCATTTTACATGGTAAAGACTCTCAGCTCACTGATCACAAAGCAACTCTTACAGTCCTTGTTCAAACAGTTCAGCTCCAGGGTAACAAGTTCAGAGTGGGAGGAGGCAAAGGGAAGCAGAGGGTGGTAACAGTCTTGGACAGACGTTAGTTAAGCCCCTTTTATATCAGGGGAACCTGTTCTTCAGGTTGGAAATTGAAACATCTGTTGTTGCCATGTTTGAATATTGCACTCCAAGCCTCTTCCAAATTAACAAGCCCATGGAGATAAAACCATATTGAATAATGCACACTCAGGCAACACATGGGAGAACAAGTTAATCATTAGCGTATACTCCATTTGTTTTACATTCTGGACTTCCGTGTATAGTTGCTAGTGGAGCAAATCCCCTGTCATGTCTGTTGTAGGCAATAGTGGCGAGCTAGATTTCCATAGTGATCAGGTCTGTAACAGATTAAGTCTTGCAAAATTTTGAGTCCTAGACTGTGGGAGAATTTTAGAAGATCTAAATAGTTTTCTGATTACAGAGTAAGGGTAACAGAAGGGTTAAAAATCACTCCTATCCTTCGGGCATAAAATGATCATCTTGCAGGTCCAGAAGGTGACCCATTGTGGTGATCTAGTATGTGGTGAACTGTTCCCACACATAATACAGAACAATTAAAAGTGCATTCAAGGGGTTTTCACCTTCCATTACAGCATCAGACAATCTTCACTGCTGGAGGGAGGATATATGAAGGGCTACGGCTGTGATCTGCTGTGGCAATTTACATTATCTAATACTCAGAATAGGCAGGCTGCTTTCGAGCAGATTAGCAGTTGATGTTCGGAATGTACTAGGAGCTAATCTACACTACCGTGCTACATCGTCACAGCTGCGCCAATGCAGCTGCGCTCCTATAGCATGTCTGGTGAAGACAAGCTATGCTGACGGAAGAGCGCTCTCCCATCAGCATAATTACTCCACCTCAACGAGAGGCGGAAGCTATGTCAGCGGAAGAGCCTTTCTCGCCAACTGAGCACTGGTGTGGATAACACTTAGGTCAATGCAACTTGTGGCGCTATTGGGGATGGCTTTTTCACACCACTTAAGCAGTAGTGTAGACAAGCCTTACGTCTCATGTGCTACACCACATTATTTCCTGTTGCACAATAGGGGTAAACTACTCTGTGTGCGACTAAGAAAAAGCAACATGCTTCTGTATCTTTTCTAAAGCCGGTATATGTATCTCACTCTAACTTCAGCCTTCTTCTCACTATAGTATGCTAGATATATGTTGGCCTAGACACACATAAGCAGCACTAACACGGGCCATTATTCAGATCAGCCACCCCTCCCTATTCTACATGTTCCAGTGCACAGTGCAATCCTGCCAGGTGAAGGACTTTGTGAGACACATGGGATAGGCAGGTCACAGGGCATCTGATCCGGAAATATGCAGACAATATTCCCAAACACACCCCAGCCAACCTCCTCTGTAGGGTTCAGAGTGCGAGATTTATGCTCTACACAGTCACTCTTCAGTCTGGGTGTTCTGGGGGCATAAACCCACTCACAGAGATGACTGGAATTTGACCAATTATTGTTTCTTATTGTGTACATCACCAGACCCTGAAAATTTGCACCACACTGGGCCAAATTCTGTTCTCAGTTGCTGCCATACAAACTCAAGTGAGGTCCACGGAGATACATGGGACACCAAAGAGCAGAATTTGGTGCAATATCAGCTTCCACTGCATGCAAAATATGAATCAGAATACAATAACCTTTGCAAATATAGATTGTTGTGAATGCATGTCAGTAGACTGCAAACAGAACACCAAAGCCAAATCCTGTATAACTTTAGAATCAGAACTAACTTGTGCCATTCATTCACATTGCTACCGAAAGACACTTAATTACTAACTCATTTCTTACAATGACTTTTCTGTTTCAAAGTGATTATTTTTCCAAATGGGGCTAGGGGTTAGGGGGAGCAAACACAATTGATAAGTCAACCATCACATTCCAAACTATTTGCCCCACTGGGGCTATGAATCCATACTTACAAACCGGTATGTAAGCTGACACTGATAGACCTTTCTGTTGAAAAGGCTAGTTTTACAAGAGAAGAACAGCTGCACACTTGCACTCCCACAGCTTTCCTAGAGAAAAAAAGAGCAGTGATGAGAAATAAGTGGAGAGAAAAACAAGCTGGAGTTTGGATTGACCCCTGCAGCCTGTCATCTGCCCTCAGGGAGGCAGACAGAGAATCTGCTTTTCCATTCCTTCTCCAGTCTGCTCAGGAGAGCGGAGGGAGTTGGGGCTACTGTGATAGGAAGGACAGCAAGAAACAAAATGAGGCAGAGAATAAATAGGCAGGCGAGAGCAGGTGACCCACAAGGATATGTTCTTTTGTTAACTGGGTATCTAAAGTTCTTCTGAGAGGACCATTCAATTACCTCTCCACGTCAAATCTTAACTAATGGCCACATCCTGTAAACAGCTACTCCTGCATGCAAGTTTGCCTTAATGTTAAATATTTTCTGAAATATGAGCACTTAATATTTCAACCTGAGTGACCACAAGTTTGTTACTGGGTTTACGAACTAAGGGTCAGGCCATTCATTGCTTACTCCCACTGGGGAGGAGTTACTTGCATGAGTAGTCCCCACTGAGCTAAGGGGACTAGACATGCAAATAACTACTCATCCAATGGGACAATAGAGTCACAAAACCTGGCTCTGATTACAGAGACCTCAATTCCTACCTAGGGCTCAGACCCATGATTTCTAGGAAGAAATCTCCAGGTTCCCCCCATAACAATTGCATGCTGTTTGCAAAATACTGACCAACTTAAATATTGCGACAGGTTTAATTTGCAAATTGGACACTGTCAACCAAGGCTTTAAACAGAGATGTTGAGTGGCTTTGTCATTATACTAATTGAATGCATTTTCCGAGTTAAGTCTCCTTTACAGATTCTTATCAACTGTTAGACAGATAGATCGACTAAATTTTCACTACAAAAGGGTTTTTTTCTCCTGCTGATAATGGCCCATCCAAATTAAATAGCCTTAGAATTGGTATGGTAATTTACAATTATTATTTTTTCTTTCTGTGTATATAAATGCATCTTACTTCTGTTTGTTCCATTCTATGCATCTGATGAAGTGAGCTATAGCCTACGAAAGCTTATGCTGAAATAAACTGGTTAGTTTCTAAGGTGCTACAAGTATTCCTCGCTTTCTTTTTAGATATTACAAAGAGTCCTGTGGCACCTTAAAGACTAACTAAAGGACTGAAGCATAAGCTTTCGTGGGCTACAGGACTCTTTGTAACTTCTGCAATTCCAGACTAACATGACTACCTCTCTGATTCTTTTTAGATATTGTATTATTTGAGGCAAGTACACCACCTACTGGTCTTCTAGGGAAGGGGTTCTCAAACGTTTTCTCAGTGTGGATCTTACCTTCATAGCGAGATTGTTTCATGGCTCTTTCCCCACCCATCTACCTCTGAGTAGGCCACATACCCTCCCAAACGTGATTACATACAATCCCGGTTGCAACTACATCGATTACTGCCATGGGAAGAGAATATTAGGAAAGTACTATTATATATCATTTGTCTGGTGGTAGCACACACAAGTTCTTCGTGGTTGCATGAACCCCAGTTAGAGTTGGGGTTCCATAGCATGGTATTTTACAAGAGGCACTGTCCCAAAGAGCCTTCTATTTAAAATATTTTTTGCCATCCTTCAATTAGATTTAGCAGTTAGAAAGAATCAGAATAAGCCAGGACGACATGATCAATCAGCTGTGCACGGCCTGCAGTTTGGGAACCCACCTTTCAATAATTCAGTTAAAAAAAACTGCCAGTGCCAGAGATTTTCAGATGCACCTTTTCAAACATTAACCTGGAAATGTGAACATGGCACTTTCTGTACGAGTCAGCAAGTTAGCTCCAGTGTCTTGGCAGAATTCCAATCGGAGTAATTACATTCTGCTTCCTAAAATTCACCATATAATTTCAGTGAGATCCACTACACAGTGGTTTAGGCCAGTTAGATACTGTAACTGTTATCCATCCGTTAAATAGTTCTCACTTTCTATGCCAAAAATGGCTGCATTTCAGTAGTGAATAATGTGATCCGTGTGCACCTTTTGTGTTTCAAAGCCTCAGTCCTGCAAACATACAAGCAATTAACTTTACACACAAGTATTTCCACTGAGTTCAATGGGACTACTCAGTGTAAAGCCAAATCCATGAGTATTTGCTGGAAGGAGCCTGAGGGCTTGTCTACACTAGAAAATTAGGTTGATCCTGCTATATGGTTTAGGAGTGAGAAAAATCCACAGCCCTGAGGGAAGTAGTTAAGCTGACCTAAGTCTGCACATAGACAAGACTAGAGCTCCAGTAAATATTTTCAAGCTCCCTGGAGTTTTTTTAGCATGTTGGCGGTGCGTGGAGGGCTCTAGAAAATGCTCTGTACAATGTTAAGCCCTGCATGCAGCTAACTGCCGCCCCTCCAGGAGGTTGACTGCCTATGTCAATGGCAGAACCCCTCCCATCAGCACAGGTAGTGTCTACAGTGAAGTGCTAGAGTAGCACAGCCACTGCACTACAGCTGTGCCACTGTAGTGTTTTAAGTGTAGACAAAGCTTCAGTTGTAAAGTGCTTTGAGATTCTTCAGGATGAAAGGTGCTATCTAAATATAATATATTAATTAATTATTATTATTATTTTAACTAAATGATTTTCCCCACAGAATACCTTCACTCTAAGGGTACATCTACACTGCATATTTCTTATGGCAGCACGTAAAATACTTACACTACATCCCCCCCCCTTTGCATCGGTATAAACGGCACCTGAACCCTATGGGTATGAATCTTACACTGCTCTCTACACCGTCCTAAGCAATGCCTTCCCCATCTGCACTTCTATATTTTATCAGCGTAGTGTCCCGCTGTCTCCTCGCTGCTGGAGTCTTACCCTTCTGCAGGGAAAGGTTCCAACAGCATGGAAAGGTTATGGCAGGGGAGACACGATGAAAAGTCTCCAGCAGCAGGCAGCCAATGGAGTCTATCCCCACTGCTAGAGCCTTTCACTGACACATGTAGCTACACATCACACCCATTGTCACAGCTTGCTTTTCACTGTGGCATGAAGCTACATATACCTACGTGCTTCTTCCAGAGGTGTGTGGCATAGCCATAGTGTATTATAGTGTAATGTAGTGATTAGTGTGGAAGGTGCCTTCACCAACAGGTGTTACTATATCTTAGTGCCAAATTGTTGTCTTGTTTTGACGTTACATTGTTGTATCTGGTCATGGGTGAAGGATTGGTATGAAGTTTGAGTCCTGCCTGTGTGTGCAGGAGCTGTTACTTCCAGTATCCCCAAAAGAACTTGAATTTTGTTAAGCAACT
Source organism: Sternotherus odoratus (assembly GCA_032164245.1). Classification (NCBI taxonomy): domain Eukaryota; kingdom Metazoa; phylum Chordata; order Testudines; family Kinosternidae; genus Sternotherus; species Sternotherus odoratus. The sequence continues at coordinate 4,073,952 of JAVMKO010000018.1, forward strand.
ATTACAGTGGGTTTCACTGTAACCTGAACTGCAACTGGCAAATTATCCATTCACCAAATGGATGTGGAACCACTGAGGGAATACAGAATCTTAAAGTATTTTTTTCATTAGTTTATAATCTCATTTTAATAAATTTTAAAATCTGTTCAGAAGAAAAGCACAAACACAGTTTGGCAAATAACAGGGCTATATCAAGTTTCAAGATGTATAAGTGTATTTTATGAGTTTTTCAAAGAATAAATATTGCTATTTTGTTTCCTTGTGAAAAAGGACTTTGATTGTAAAGTGCACATTGTAGAAACATCATACTGTCCACACCGCTAACAGCCGCAAAATGTGTAACATGAGGCTGGCTGGCTTTTTGTTTAACATTTTCCCTGCAGGGTCCAATAAATCATAGTGACCATGATTTACTGGATTCTGTCTAGCAGAACAGTTATTCAAGTCCCTACAGTAAGCAACCCAGGGATGATGTGTGATTTAGAAGGTAATTTATCAGCAAAGCTGGTGATTTTAATATAGTAAAATTGATTTTCACTCATCTTTCTGTCTCTTTTCAAGTGCTGTCTTTCATCAATGAAACATCCACGTAGAGAAATGGTTCAGGCATTGCACTATGGCAGATGCATGGTTACAGAAGACAAACAGCCCTGATGGCTGGTCAGAGAAAAACACTATATTCTACAGGGGCTTGATCCCTTTAGGCCACACAGGAATTAATCTTTAAAATAAAACCACAAAACCAGCCTCTGAATCATTGTACACCAGCACTTCAGAGATCAGGATCTTTGTACATTTCTTCTAGCTGCTTGCACATTTAATGCAGTAATGTTGAGTGGAGCAGCAGTAGACAGGCTGGAGGAACAATCCATGTGAACTGAGTCCTGAAATGAGCTTTCCTGATGGATCATTTGCCTGCCAGCAGAAGTAACCAGCTTCAGGCAACTAGTCTCCAGATTTTTTGATAGTTTTTTTCTTCTTTACATTTGTCAATTAATCAAGTATTTGTGAACACGAAGAGCTAACAGCCAGCACTGCTCTGACAGCCATTCTGAAAATGTGCAGTATTGCCCAGGTTGATTACAGGACTGCCAAGCCACAAGTCTTAATGAGTAAAACTTAAAAAACACATAATAAAGGAAGGTTTTAAGTGACTTATTGAAATTCATACAAAATTATTCATCAAAAAACAGAGAGAGACGTAAAGTTAATACCCAATGAGTGAGACTTGGGCTCAGGAAACAATTTGTCCACACAACAGCCGAAAGAAATTATTTATGAAGGATACAAGGGCATGTTTGTACAACTGCATGGATTTATATTTGGATTTACTGTGCATTGCTCACAGCATTGAGAGCAATGCACAGTATACATACGTGCTCTGCTCTGCAAGCTTCCCACCTGCAGTATGATGCTGAAAAACTGCACCACAGGTAAGCCAACTGCTAATGCATGGATAAGATCATTTCTAATTGTTGGTCGAGGTCTTGGCCACTTCCCACTGTAAGAGGCTTGCCCTTGTGAATTCTGAAGCACTGTGAATTCTGTGGCCATGAATAAAAATAGCCAGCAAATACTGAGTTTAATTTAAATATTTGTTCAGAAAAAAAGGGAATTTTTTCAACAAAAAAGTTCCTGTTTGCTGGCCAACCCTAGCCATGCAGAAATTCTACCCCATCTAGGGAGCATCGCTCCTATCCAGACTTTCAGTGTAGCCATCTCTTGCAATTTTATTACAAATCTTGAGATATTCAATCCTGGAATTAGGAGAGTGTGTGAGATTTGTAAAGGAAGTAATTATCTATCCCTCATGGGTTAGGCTCCAATTATGGCATGAAGGTCAGTGTTCACAATAATCATAAATCTTCATAAAGTCCATGATGAGCCTACCCCCTCCCGGTGTCATAATCTGAAACATGTAGCTGCAACACCACTCAAATCTGGCCCATCCACCCCTCTGTAGATCGAGACACGGTTGCAGATGCCAAACCTGAGTGGGGTTGCAACTATGTGCCCCAGGTTACAACATGCAGAACAGGGAGTGAGGGAAGGAGCTGCCACTGCAGGGTGGGCCTAGTTTCTAATACCCCCTACCTTTTGTGAGTCAACATTTTCCCCCCCAACATCTCTGTCATAAAATTTACTAAAAAATTCCATGTCAAATTCATAGTCTTATTCATGGTTGCTGAGAAAAGCTTGAAAACCTGAAGAAAGCGCCTTCTACTAGAGGCTCAGAAACTGGAAGGCAAGGGGAAATGAACCTAAAGTGTATTATTGAAACAAATCTCATGATTTTTTTTAGAGAAGAGAGGCTAACCCATGGTTTTGAACACTTTAAGTGTCATCACTGGGCTTCTGCACAGCAAAACTGCCTCCTTCAGAAAATGTCCAGACATGACATGTTAATAATAATATCAAGCTCTTCTATAGCACTTTCCATCAGTTGCACTCTAAGAGTTTTACAAAGGAGGCCAGTACCATTATCCCCATTTTACAGACGGAAGAACTGAGGCACAGGGAAGTGAGTTGCCCAAGGCCACCCAGCAGGACAGTGGCAGAGCTGGGAATAGACAACAGCTCGCCCAAGTCCCATGCTCCATCCATTAGGCCTTACTGTCTCCTTACCATGGGCCCATCCTGAACAGCGTGCAGGTGCCTTGGCGTCTCTATGATGCAGCCCAGGGGATGGGCAGGGGGGGCAATGCCAGGGGACATCTCCATGACAACACCCCCAAGGGCACTACCATGGAGCTCTGGCGGGAAGGGGGCAGAGTGGCCGCCGCGAGGGATTGTGGGTACTGAGGGCGGCTATTGGTTGCAGCAGCACTGAGGCTCCAGGCGTGCTCTGCCTCTTTAAGTAGCTCTCGCCCCGCCCATCTTGGAGGAGCTGTGATGACGCATAACCCCTGCGCCTCGCGAAACCAGCCTATTACCTAAACCGAGGCGTTTCCTTTGTGACGTTATGTACTGTGGACGGTGGCCGAGAGAGGGGACGTATCCTCCCATCCCTATCCCCGGCGCTCAGGATGCCGCTGGCTCCGGCTGGACCCGCGCACCTGGTGCGCTGCGGGCAGAAGGATGAGCTGTACCGGAGCGGCTTGCGGAGCGGGGCTGGGGCAGCGCTGCACGGGCTGGCGGGTGAGGGGCTAGGACTGGCATGGAGGGCTCGCGTGGACAGGGGGCTCGCGTGGGCTGGGGTGGGGCTCGCGAGCGGAGGGAGCTCGCGTGGACAGGGGGCTCGCGTGGGGAGGGGAGGGAGGGAGCTCGCGTGGGGAGGGGAGGGAGCTCGCGTGGACAGGGGGCTCGCGTGGGCTGGGCAGGGGAGGGGGCTCGCGTGGGCTGGGTGGGGCTCGCGAGGGGAGTGGAGAAAGGGAGCTCGCGTGGGCTGGTGGGAACAGAAGGGCAAGTGGGATTTTGTTCCTTTAAAAGGTAAGGCTCATATTCTTGTGTTACCGCCCAGCTGCTCAGGTTATTCAACCTAAAAACAAACCAAACTCCTCCTCCATCTTCTACCTCCCGGTCTCAGCTTTTGCCATGTCTCCCAGTTTGGATAACGAAAATGGAGTAGACTTTCTGGTGCACAGTGCTGCAAAGTTTGGGCAATAATCACTGCTGAGGAGTGTTTTAAATTCAAACGGTCTGGAATAATTTTTTTTTGTTATGAATCTTACCTTATAGGTGCCAAGAAATGGTTGGAATGGAGGAAAGAGATTGAACTTCTTTCTGATGTAGCATATTTCAGTCTTACCACTTTGTCAGGTAGTGTTCATAGAGTTAAGCCATTTATTTGACATGGTTTGGGGGAAAGGTTGAGGGTATGGTTCTGGTGTGGAGAAAATGGATTCTAATGTTACTTGGATTTATTTGTTGGCTGAGTTAATTACCTGCTTACAAGAATCAGAGAGGTAGCCCTGTTAGTCTGGAATAGCAGAGGTAACAAAGAGTCCTGTGGCACCTTAAAGACTAACTAAAGTATTGAAGCATAAGCTCTCGTGGGCTAATACCCACTTCGTCGCATCAGTACTTTAGTCTTTAAGGTGCCACAGGACTCTTTGTTACCTCTACCTGCTTACAAATATTTAATGCTTCTGGGTTGCTGTCAGTACAGTAACTCCTCACTTAAAGTTGTCCCAGTTAATGTTGTTTCATTGTTGATCAATTAGGGAATATTTTGAAATTGTTTGATTCTCATTGATTTCATTATGTATAAATATCTTAAGATATTTCAGCATGGCCCTCTTAACCCACAGTCTGTTATCACGCAGTCTTGATGTCAGGAGTCAAGCTGTCCGCGTGTAAATGGGTCTGTACTGTGTGTGTATAAAGTTTTTTGTCTGGTGAAAAAAAATTCCTGGAACCTAACCACCCCTCCACCCCCATTTACATTAATTCATATGGGGAAATGGATTCGCTAAACATCGTTTTGCTTAAAGTTACATTTTTCAGGCACATAACTACAATGTTAAGCAAGGAGTTATTGTATTGTAAATGTAATTGGGGGGAGGATCCTAAAAGTTTTTTTTTAATAGATGCCTCTTTGTATTTATGTTTAACAAAATGTTAAATATTTGGTTTGTTTAAGATGCAGCATTTATTTAAAATCCACATGAAACAACCCATCATTTACCATTTTGCTTCCACCAGTACTATTGGAAGAGAGCTTTCTGAAAACAGGGCCTTTATCATAAAGAATTATGCATCATGGTAGTAAGTTTAGTGTTTGAGTAATTGCAGGAAATTTAAGCCACCTTTTGGTGCCCCTAAACATGGCATCTGTTTTAACAGGGCATGTCAATAGTGGAAATAAGAATGCCATCTTACCCATCTTCTACTTTTGTCCATGTTAACTTTCAGGTTATCAAACTTTGGGTGAAGAATATGTTAATATTGTCCAAGTTGATTCTTCCAAGAGGAGAATCCCTTCTCTGCTTCGACGGGCCATTTTGATTTCTCTTCAGACTATTGTGCCTTATTTATTGGATAAAGGATTAATCCATCTGGAACATGAGTTGCAGACAGAAACTGATGTATCTAGAACCTTGCAAAGCAATGGTCTATGCAGCAGGACTTTGGTACGAAGCTGGGTGCAGAAACAAATTGGCAGGCTGACTGAACAGCAGAAGAAAACCCTTTTACAAACTGTGTATGTCCTCAAACAATGCATCCCCCTGCTCCGTAGGCTGCATCTGGCAGTATTTTATATAAATGGCATCTTCTATCATCTCTCTAAAAGGATCACTGGAATATCTTATGTATGTTAAAGAATTTGTTGATTGAAGACATTTTTCTTAACGTAATGTTGTAGTTTGGCTTCAGCAACAGTGTTGCATGTAAAAGGGATGTAGAATTTGGCCTGTGATGATCAGTAAATCATGAGAGGGGGTCATGTTTTCCCTGCTTCCTTTTGTTGATCACTGCTAACAAATCTAGATTAATTAGAGACCATTTCAGGTCCTAATGTAATTCTAGAAAACAAGTGAATCTAGCCAAAACTATATTTGGGGCACATGCATTCACTGCTAGTATATGTGGAAACATTGGTAATTAACTGGTATGACTCTGTTGTATGGGAAATCTGATATGTACAGTATTAAGTTCTCATTTTTAACTGCCTTTTTCAAGCTAGTGCAGGGATGGACAAACCACCCCTGAGCTAGTGGCTTAATGTAATATAAAACTATTGCCTTTAGGAAGATGATTATGGGAGGAGGTGGTCAAAACTGAGGTACTAGCAGATCAGTGGTGAGGCTCCTTAATGAAAACATGACCTTTTGGATGGTAATTTAGTTTCTCTTTTCCTGTCTGAACTATGCAGCTTCGTCTTCCAGGATTGCCTGGAGATGACCAGAGCGTTCGATCAAGTTACAAGCTTCTTGGGATAGTTTCACTGCTGCATCTTGTACTAACAGTCGGTGTTCAGATATACAGCTTCCAACAAAGGCAGAGGGCAAGGCAGGAGTGGAAACTACACCGCAACCTCTCATACCCAAAGTATGATGTTCCTAACTTGTGGGGGAAGAGGGTGGAAGCAGGAATAATTGTGTGGGAATTTTCTTATCTATAACTAATGGGAAATTCTGTGGTGGGGCTCCAGTCACAGCTAAGAACCAAGGTAACAAATACTATAGGGTGGGTGAAAGGAACTTCTTTGGACTTTATGTATAGAACTGCTACACATCTTCTATCACTCATGGGAATGTGTTCAATTATAGAAGCCAGTTAAGTAATAAAGACACACTGTTCCTAACTGCATCTGTTAGGAATATTTAACCATTTTATTACTGCTTTCAATCTCTAATGTTCACCAGACTCCTGCGTTGGCTATCACGTCAGGTTTTCCTTGTCATTTTATAAACTTGTGTGTGTAAGTGATAGACCTGGGAGCCCAGTCATCAACCAGGACACTATCATGCTAGGTACTATGCAAACATATGTGACACACACTACCCCAGCCCCCAAAAAGCTTGTAATATTGTAACTTAATGTAAATGAAAAAGTTGTTGGTCTCAGTCCTCCTCCTGGCAAAATGTATCACAGGGTATGTCTAGGCTGGCAGAGAGGCTCAGAATCCAGGGCTACAGACTTGCTCAAACTACAGTGCCAAAAACAGCAGTGTAGGTAGCTCTGCAGACCCACCCCCTCAGCTTCGGAGTGTGAATTCTAGCCCAAGCCTGAATGTCTACACAGCTGTTCTTAGTGCCGGAGCATGAGGTTGTAGAGTCAGGCTGAGAGACTCACTGCTCCTTTCTTAGAGGTTTTTAAGGTAAGGCTGGACAAAGCCCTGGCTGGGATGATTTAGTTGGGGATTGGTCCTGCTTGGAGCAGTGGGTTGGACTAGATGATCTCCTGAGATCCCTTCCAATACTGATATTCTATTAGTCTCACTGGCCTTTCCGTGTGACCCTTAGTGTCAGGCCCTGGATTCATGCAAGTAGCCTCCTGTGTCGTGTTGTCCCTTTTTCTCCATTCTCACACACCTGTGCAGTGGCTGAGCTATTGTGGGTGCTGTTGATACATTAATTTTTTTAAAAAAATCTGACTAAAAAGGATGTTTTCAAAACTGCACATCTGTCACTTTTCTCACTATTCAATTTTAGCAGATAATTGCCTTTTAGAGAATATTTTTGTTATCAAATAACTTCACATTTGGATAAGAAAAACCTTGCCTTGACACTAGTGCTCCTATTCCCTTATTCCTTATCTCCCTTCACTAAAAGCATAGCATGAATTATGGTTCAGGGTGTCTTGGGCATCTCAGACTGTGTTCCTCATTCTATGTCCGTATCACTGACATTTCTTGTTCTTAATAAGGGGAATGTGTATAACTCTTGAGCATAAGTGGATTTGTTTCCATACATTATATCAGTAAGGATGATTTATGTATTCTGGCTGTTAAACAAAAATAACTGAATAAATTTATTCAATCAGAAATCAAACAGAGGAAAAACCTGTGATACGCAGTTCCCAATGCACATTGTGCTTGGAAAAACGTAGGCATGCAACAGCCACTCCCTGTGGCCACCTGTTCTGCTGGGAATGCATTACGGAGTGGTGTAACACCAAAGTAAGTGGGAAAGAGTTGGCTTTGAAAATGTGGAAGAACTACTGTATTGCATGATTATTCTGAAACAATTTTCAGATGTGGTAGTAAACTAATTTTCTGAGACTCAAAATCCCTATCCACATTTTGGAGGTGCCTGTGCTTGTTAAGGTGGACTATAAACAAGTGTGTAAATGTTTTCTGCATTACAGTAATGAGGGGGAAAAAGCCCTTAGTGTGGTATTTACAGCACCACTTTGGCTACCCAAACTCAGAAATGCTTTTAAACTTTACCAAAGTGGTGGATTTTAATTATGGGATTATTCTGGAGATGTGGGTTGCAATCCTTACTTAAATGAACCAAGAAAATAAAACCATGTTCTCCTGGAGCCCAGGGTGCATTTGTCCTTATTAAACCATCATACAAGTACAACTGGAAAAGCCCAGGAGTGGTGTAGGGCACAGCTGACAGCCCCATCCTGGACTTGGACCTGGTCAGCCTCTTTCTACACAGCTAGTAAAAGTTCACCTTGAGAGGCCATGAATGTACAGCTTGTTCATTAACCATGCATTATAAAGCTTAGTACAGTACTAGTAAAACATTGTCATTTAAACTAGGTGCAGTTAATTTGAATAGGGAATAGTGCTTTATACATTTAACCTTGCCCTAAAACTAGACCAAAGGAAAGATTAGGGTTTAGATTTAGGTAGGGCTACTCATTTTTTATTAGACTCCTCCAAAGTGCTAGTTTACTTTTCTTTTTTTTAAAAAAAAAGTTGCTCATTAACACTTGATAACAATCTTTCCCTTTTGTAGGCAGAGTGTCCATTATGCAGAGAGAAATTTCATCCTCAGAAACTGATCTATCTGCGGCATTATCAATAACTGTATCAAGCCACTGCTATTGCCCCTGACAAGATCCCAAGCTTCTCTCCTTATCAGCCAATTCAGTTTGGCTTAATCCACAAGCAAGACTTTCTTTTAAATCTTTTTATAAAAGATAACTGTTTTTACTGCTTGTACAAAGGCGATGCTTCTCATTCCTGTTATAAAATAAACCTGAAGTACTTTGGTCCACTGCCTTCTGCCTGCTCTTTTACCTCAGGCCTTGCCCTGCCATGTTAAACACTGTTCCTAAAAATTGATTAGAGCAACTGCTATAACTTTATTTATGGTGTTTGTCTGTTTTTCACTTTTGAACAATGAGGAAACTAGAGAATGAGGATATTATAAGTAGACTGTTGCCCTTGCAGTTAGTTGAAAACACTGTGGAAGGACTTAAATCCAAACAACCTTTCATGGCATGTGTTTAGTATTATGAAAGTTTTAGGATTAGGACTTACATATAAATGTTAGATCTTTGTGCCGTGCCTGTTCTAAAACTACAACAGTCCCTGCTGAAGCTTCAGATGGAAATAGTATATGTGTATATGCTTAGAGTAGAAGAAATTAAAGTTAGGTGCAGTGAAAATTCTCATCCTATATAATAATCTGCTAGGGAAATGTGTGTGAAGCAGTCATGCGCAGTAGAAACGGCCCTGACGAACAGCATGCTGGGGGTTGTAGTTCGGAAGCACAAAATGGCCACCACGCGTGCCCGCCTGAGTGATCCTCACTCACACAGAGCTAGAGCACCAAGGAGCAGTTATACATATAAAGGACAAGGAGTTGAGGGGGGAGCTGGGCGGTGGGGGGGTGCAAGCCCTTACGGTTGGCCCATGTACACTGGCTTTTACACTAGTAAGAAATATAGCACCATTCTATTTTTATAGCATAATTAGGGTTAACAGTAAGAAATGTCTCTGCTTCAATTTAAACTCAAATTCTAATAGAACATGATCACACTAACTGCTGATGTAATGGAACACTACAGTGAAAGTGCTGAAGTTCAGGTTCATTTATGTACCACTTAATTTGTTGTTTTTCACTGCTACAGGAAAATATCAGATCCCTATTGTCACATTTAAAGAAGTCTAGCAATTTAGATTGTTTAAACAGTTTGTTACACAGTAGCATGCAGTATGCTTTTGTATAAACTAAGGTTTAAAATAGCTCACTGAATATACAGTTGTAGGAACAAGTTCAGTAATGGACACTTCCTGTAATAATCATGAAGAATTTATATTAATTCATTATATATACAAACTGCAGTGGTATCTTCCATTGCCCAAAATACAAATTAGTAAACATCACACTCCTACCCAGAACCCATCTCTTTTGGCAATAGGCACTATCAACTCTGCTGATTACACATTTTACAGTGCAAATGAAGAGGGATGTTTATAAAGGTAACACTGCTTAAGTTTTTTTCCCCCAGAAACCATTAGTGATTCAATTATCCAAAAATCTTAATGTATGGGAGGGAAAATGTTATCAAATATTGTGGTTCATCTTTCTATTCTTGCATGATAGCTAAAGGTTAAACTCCTATTCACGTGCTATCTGAGGGGAAAAAATCCATAATTCATCAAGTCTGACAAGCATAACAAACTATTTAAAAATAAGCTTTTCACTAAAGGGTCTAAAGATTTTAAAAAAGCCTTGAAAAATACCTTCATATGGATTCAAGATCTAATAAGTTAAGAGCACTTCTGTTAAAGTAACTATATGAAGAGGTCCTGGCCATATAGGCAACATATAGCAAGAGTTGTGGACAATCTCTCCCTAAAAACTCCTATACAGTTAAGTTTCTTCCCCTCACATACATAGAAAGCCTGCAAGAAGAGAGGTACTGCTATATATTCAGAAGAACAAGACACTTAACTCTGCTGGATAAGTGAGAAAAGTGAAGTCCACTGAATACCTTCACATCTTTCATATCAAAGGCTTTCTAGGAAAACCCCACCCGAACTTAACTGACAATGCAGCAAAGGGAGAAAGGTGGCTTGTGCCAGGACTCAAGGCATATGCAGATTTAGAGATCACTGTCAACACATTTAATTACACACACGAACATGTAGCAAGCTCTTGCCGATGGCAGAACTTGGATAATGCTGCCAAGCAAGCAAGCAAGCAGTTGCAATCTGCACTAGAGAGTTATTCTTGTATCTGTCAAGATCTAGGTTTCTTCAGCCATAATTGATGAAGGCATAGAACTTAACACTCAGAAAACATTTAAAAGGGGTTTAAGAAAATGCCTGTTTAAACAATTTAGAACAGTTCACTCAACTACTGCACAGGTGTTTGTTGTTATTTTTAAGAAACCATGTTCTAGATTTGTCCATGCCTAGCCTTGGGATATTAATTGTTTGAACATGATTAAAATATCAGTGCAAAGGGGGCAAGCTACTGCTACCTACCACAGTAGGAAAGGAGAAGGTATTGATCATGAGCTGCCACAAAGAAAAAAGCACCTGAGCAAAGGAATACATTTCAAATCTGCAATGACAAGTATATTCCTTTTTTACAGGTTTAATAGACAAGTCCCTAATTCACCTTTAGGGCTTGATGTTGAAAGGGAGTCAACCAGCCTCCAATACATTTTTTGTGCCTCCAATAAATTCTGTAGGTAAAATGAATACAAAGACAATTACTACTTTTACATATCTCCCTGATTTGCAAGACAAGCAGAAGTGCAACTACAAAACTCTGACAGCAAATTGTAAGGCAGCCCTAAATTCAGGGCTTTTAGTTTTTCTTGGCAGCAACAGTGTTCATGATTGGCATTTGATAAGGGCTTAAGGTTATATAGTTTTTTTCATCACATTTGCATGAAACATTAGGTTGAACAAAGTTTACTTTACAAAAAACACAAGTTTCCACAATGCTAGTTAAAAAACATGGGACATTTTTCAAGATTGTAGCAGGCTGAATCTAATTAATGGTGTACAGGGCCTCCTGTTGGCTTTTCATTCTGCACAAACAACAAGGGTTCCTTTGTACACGTTCCGTAGCAAGAATCTGTTGAAGCTGCCGCTACACTATGTAGTGTATTCAAAGGACTCATCTCATCTTAGCCCCTGAAATATAATTCAACTGAATTATCTCTTAAGAACTAAGTAAATGTATTATTTGAATAAAGAAGAGAAAAATGTAAGTGTTGACACCATTTCAAATGGCAGATAAATATTATTAGCCCAATATATTTATATAAAGATGACTAAAACAGGAAAGGGGGACAACTGTCTTTTAATAAAGTTTGGAATTAAAAAGTCACTTAATAAAATTGTTGGTAGCTGTATCACATCAAAAAGTTTTACATGCAGGTCATTTATTTCTATATTTTTCATAGAAAATGAAAAGCTGTTAAAATCCACAACGTTTGTCTGCTATGGCCAGTTTGGATGTGTTCTCAAGGGGCTGCATGAAGCAAACTTAAGTTAATCAAAAAAAACCTTAAGTATCAAAGAAACAAGTCAAAATATTCTCCAACTAATAACAATTAAAATATATATATTTATAATTCCAGGCCCTCAAAAGAAATCATGATAGTTTAAGAACAAAGTTTTGAGTCATTATGAATGAGCCCAATTTCAGCATCTGCCATGAGATGCAATGGCAAAACTGGCATTGGAACCTAACACAAATGAGTTTCCTTATGAGCTACATTAATCTTTATTTCCCTTCTGCAAAAACCAGAATTTAAGATTTCTTTTTAAAAAACCCTATCTACTCTTTACTAACTTGGTTACACTCCAGTCATACCATGCATGTACCTTGTTGGCTGAAATTCTGCATATACTAAGGCCTATCAGACCTGTGTATGAACTTAGCACACAATTATGAAGCAGACAACAGCATCACATGTGCCACCTTTTCCTCCACATATGTGCACAGCACTTCAGAGTCACACTGGGCAGGAACACTATGTAAAAAAAAAAAAACCCCAACTAATTGTAGCCATTAGCCTCCCCAATGCCACGATTGCAGTGGACCTTGAAAGCAACACATGATCCCAAATCAATGGGATACCAAAGATTCTCCAACTTGTTATCGAAGATAAATCAACCCAATGCAATTTGGTTAGAATGCCAGTTTCTTCAAGAAACTGATATTTCAGACAAAAAAAAAAATAGAAACATCCTCTTAAAATGAAAATTCAACTGCTTTGTCACCACCCTCTGAATTACTTTATATGAAGAAAAAAGGCATTGTTACAATGGCTCAAAACCGTTCTTGTAGTTATATGTAGAGTCAGTCAACAGGCTCAATTCAACTTCTAGCTAGCGAAGGTCTTTCCCATGTCTTCCTTCCCTTTGTATTTCCTCTTGCCATGTGTGAAGGGTATATACCTGTACTTTACCATATGCTGTAAACAAAAAGACATCAGTTTAGTTGCTAAACAGAACTATTTGACAGATCTAATATTTCCATCTAAACACCATAATATGCAGTTGAATCCATAATACACAAAAATCTTCAGCATAATCACTAATTTACAACTGATAAGATGTACAACATTTAACTTCAGCAATATAAGATGCCATTTTCAGTCACAAGCTATAAAAAGGGATTTAAATGGCACTTTTTTCTGTATTAGTATATACTACACTGAACACTTTAAATGGGGTTGTTTGAGAATCTGTACCTCAAACTTTACAAAAAAGATACAGTATAGTACAGTCAAGAATCACAAAAGGATTAAGCAGCATAAATGTATTAACACAAATCCCTTAGTCTTCACTTTATAATCGTGAATCAAAATATAACAACTTAAAAATTTAGAAAGACATTTTCAAAATCTTTTTTAAATTTCCATTTACAAGCCAAACTATAGAAAAATGTATCAAAGCCAATCTGAATTACTTTGCTGTGTTTGTCTTTTTTTAAATCCCAAGTGTTTCACAACACCCATCACCAATTTGAAATCCCAATAGTCTGCTTTGGACATTATACTGCAGAAATGCCATGGATGAATGGTGCATATTATCCATTATAAACACTAAATTTAGTATTTTGATAAATCTGAATCCTTTGAAGAATGAACATAAGGGTGCTAACAATTTGATATCTAAGTCTCTATAAACTGATTTGATTTTCAGGAGTGTTGAGCAATTACAGTTTTTCCAATTACAGTATTTCCAATTACAGTTTGTGTTGAAGAGTGCCTAGGGTTAGGTACTTAAGTTTAAAAATATTGGCCATACTATATATACAGATAAACATCCACAGTGCTCATTTGGCTGGCAACATGGAAAAACATTCTTAAGCAGGGATATTTTATCTTCAAAAAGATTCAATCCAATCTCAGCACATTACCTTGATTTGTCTCTTCATGGTGATACAGAATAGCATAATGAAGTACATCACAAGGATTGGCCAGAATACTGGAACGTTGAAAGCCTCAAAGAACGTACATACCATTGCAACAAGAATGCCTTTAGTAGCAGAATGCCTTTAAAGTAAATTATATAATTAATCCCTTCCACACATTGAAAGTGACTTATTTGACACATTCATGTAAATGCTTTTTATTTCTAAAAGAGATGGGGCACATGTATTCACTTACCAGAATTTAAACTCTGGCAGCCTTCTAATAAAGGGTCGAAATTCCTCATTTTGTTTTGTGGGTAATGAAGGACCATCATCTGGATCAAAAAAGAAAGAAAAAAAATAATCAATCTTTTAAGGTAAATCATCCCTTATCGATCAGTCTAGTAAAGATTCTGTTCTTTGCTACTGTCACTATTATATACAAAGCCTATCTCCAGAACTCCTTGCAAGAGCTCAAATTTACTATTTGGGTAAAATTGATCATGGAAGGACGATTTGCTAATGCTTGATCAAAGATTTGTTTTAAGAGTGATGCCACATTTGAACCCATATCTCCCGAAAAGTCCAGAGCATTAATGCAATATCTAACCTATTTCCAAATTTCAAAAATATTTTCCACTCTGGGGAAGTAATTTTAAAATATCTGAAAACAGATACCATACACAGACTGAAAGGTAAAATCTGAAGACATGTTAAAGCCCCACTGCATTTGTTTGGGAACAGACATATTATCACATTTACATGTAGCACCACTTATAAGCAATGTCCGGGAATAACCTATAGTAGAAAAATCTATTTAATTCCCATCTATAATGTATTCATATAACATTCAATCTACATGCTATGGTTCTGGATTGTAACAAATAATTAAAGTTATACAGAAGCTTTTGTGGTCACGTAGTTCAAGTGCAGGGCTAAAAGTCAGGACTCTTGGATTCTATTCTCACCTGACAGATTAGCTTTGGGATTTTAGGGAAATAATTTTTTACTAAGGTCTAAATGAGTCAAAGGAGGTGTGTTTTTCAGTTTAATTAAACTTGATTACAACATCCTACCCCCTCCTTAAACTGTTTCTACACAGATGTTAATATCTTTTTGAGTGTGGATCAAGATGTAGCCTACCACAACCAGAATAAATAAATAAATAATATATTTACACAGATGTTAAGAACTGTGTGTGTTTTCAATTGAATTCAGTTCAGTTTTGCCTGTGTGGACAGGTCCCCTATGCCTTTGTTTCTGAACCTCAAAACAAGGATAATCTTTCAAAAACTCAATGGATTAAATCTGTAAAATGCTTTGAGATCCTTAGATCAGTGGTTCTCAATCAAGAGTACACATACCTCTGGAGCTACTCAGGGATCTTTCTGGTTACATCAGCTGATCTAGAAACAGCATTTGCCTAGTTTTACAGCAGGCTACATAAAAAGCACTGCGATGTCCGTACAAATTAAAATTTCATACAATGACTTGTTTATCCTGCTCCACATACTATACCAGTGGTGAGCAACCTACGGTACGGCCCTTCAGGGTAATCTTCTGGCAGGCCGCCAGACAGTTTATTTATATTTGCACAGCCGCTCACAGCTCCCAGTGTCCGCGGCCAATGGGAGCTGTGGGAAGTGGCGTGGGGTGCAGGGACAAGCTGACCGCCATTTCCCGCAGTTCCCATTGGCCAGAAATGGCGAACCACAGCCACTGGGAGCTGCAGGTGGCCGTGCGAATGTAAGCAAACAATCTGGTGGCCCGCCAGCAGATTACCCTGATGGGCCACATGTTGCTCACCACTGTAGTATACATTGAAATGTAACTACAATATTTATATTCCAACTGATTTTATAATGATATGGTAAAAATTAGAACTGAAGCAATTTTTCAGTACTAGTGTGTTGTCTCACTTAAATTTTTATGTTTGATTTTGTAAGCAAGCAGATTTGAATTGAGGTGAAACTGGGGGCGGAGGGGTACACCAGACAAATCAGACTCCTTAAAGGAGGGTACAGTAGTCTGGAAAGGTTGAGAGCCACTGCCTTGGATGAAAACCACAATTAGAGACCATTTCTGCACTGATGAGTTTAAAAGTTGTGGTGTAGTAATTATTTAAAAATTAAGTTCTGTTCTCACTATTGAGAATTTTCTACTCTTCTCTGAAGACGTTTGTTCACTTGAAGACAGATGAAACTGGGTAAGTGATTTGGGAAACAGTTTGTATTAAAAATTATAGTAATGGGAGTAATGTCCACTATACCTGAGTCTTCCATTAGAGAGGGATCTACCTTTGGCGACAAGAAAGCTATGAAGAGATTTAGGTGGTAGATTCCCAAGGCATACGTCACAATGTACCAACCCTAGGAAAGAACAAAAAACAAAAGTCAGACTGAAAACTTCACAGTAAACAGGTTCAAATACTTGTTTATCAAGACTAGCACAAATTGTTTAACCTGTTTTTGGTTTCTTCCCCTAATTACAGCTTTGGGAATGAATACTGGTTCTAAAGTGCTTAACTTAATTTTGGATTGGTCTGAATTAGAGAAAACAGGCTAGTGGAAATGCAGTCTACTGCTTGGCAGTGATGATAAAATAGTGGTAATGCAGAAATTCTTCACTAGGAGAGGAATGCTGGCACCTGAATGAGATGCAAAGGTTTAAATAGGAAGCTAAAATATGAACAACAGAGTTTTAAGAAGTTTATCATGCAATTTCATTAGAACGTGACAGTGGCACTTTCCACCTTCTCCTGCTACAAAACAAAAACAGCAAGCCTTAACCATCCCTTTCAAGATTGCATTTCAGCCTACAGTTTACTAATATGATGCATTAATATCATATTGCTGTATTACTACTATTAATTGGAGGGGGGAAACAGCACTTTTACTTCACGCAAAGCATACAAAAGCTTGTGATTACTTTTCCTGGGGAAAAGTAGAGTAGCCAAAAAAAAAAAAGACATGCATATGTACTTGACTATTACCCCTTCATGACACTGAAAGTAGCTGGTTTAGGAATCTGTTTATTCTACCAAACTTTTTTCAGTCTTGAAATTACTATTTCATTCCATGTCTATGCATGTAAACTTAAAAATTCTTACTTTGACCCATATGATCCAATATTTCTTAGTAAGTGTTTAGAGAAGTGGATTATTCAATCTAATAAAAAAGTATCCTTTTAAAGTTACGTTATTCTAAACAACATGACAAATGCAATAAATTTAGTTTTCATACCTGTAGTAGATAAACTCTAATCATGTAGATAAAACTCAGACCCAGAGTTACAACCCATCGTACTGTTGTATATGGAGTAGATTTGTCTAACCAGGATTGGTAGATCTAGAATGAAAATTAAAATGTTTTATACACAAACATGGTTTATTATAGAGTAATTTAAGAATGTCAGAGAGACCACAAGTTTTAAGGGACATATTTTGGTTCAACTAGATAGTTTAAAAGATTAAACACATTTTTAGAACTCAGGGTTTTAGCACCATTTAGACTGATTACTTGCCTACATTTCACTCAGGTCAAGCTTTGCTAACAAATTTCAGCTTCACTTTCATTTCAAGTCACTCAGTTTCTGATTCTTAAACACTATACAGTCTGCCAGTTTAAAGTTGGAACTAGACAAACTGATTTTTTTTTTCAGTTTCATAAATAAGTTTCCATTGTTATGTTTAAACCTTCTGTTTACAAAATCAGATTTTGAGTCCAAAATACCCAGAGGACAAAAGATTTTTATGGCTATTGGAAAGTTTATGTTCTAGTGTTCTAAAAATCATTAGCAATTGTGTGTGTCTAACTTTGAACATCTTAAAGGGAGCAGATGTTCAGAAAGTTCTGAACATCACCCATAAGAAAAAAAATCAGTTTTCTTTAAGGTGTTCATCCAAATATTTGTGCATCCAAAAATCACGTCCTTAAAAATCTGTGTACTATATTGT
This sequence comes from Sternotherus odoratus, assembly GCA_032164245.1. NCBI lineage: Eukaryota > Metazoa > Chordata > Testudines > Kinosternidae > Sternotherus > Sternotherus odoratus. The sequence continues at coordinate 4,091,640 of JAVMKO010000018.1, forward strand.
CTAATCTACATAAGTACTCATGGTTTAGTAAAACAAGTTTTAGTTTTTAATAATCAGTAATTGCTTGAATTAATTATGGTTACACAAAGCTTCATGGGACTGTCTCTTCATTCGAGAGCAACTAGCATGCTGAGAGCATGAAAGCAGTAATAAATATTCATACATACTGTTAAACATTCAATTAGTGATAGAGACATTCATTAAATTATGTATTTGTCATCATGCTTATGAGACCATCCATTTCTAAAAAGCTAACTCGTTTTAAAGAAAATGCTTTCTGAAGTACTCAGTAACTTAATTATTCCTTTTAGTGAAACTGAAGGTCATGAGTTAAAAAAATTGTATAAATCCAGTGACACTAGTTCCCAATATATCTCACATAAAACCAACCTGTCCAAGTCTTGTGAAAAATCTATAGACCACTGAAGGTTTGCCATGAACAGACTCTCCAATACTGTCCCCTTCGGACATTGTTGCTGTGAAAACAAGACATTTGTACAGAAAACATATTAAAAATGAGAATTTAAGATAGTGAAACTTTAAGATACTTTACATGCATCAGGATCAGGCATGTAATTTCAGATCTTGCTGATTTGATATATTGTTTGAAAATAAAAAGTATCTTCTGTGAAAATTTTTAAAGACAGGATGTTCATTCATTCTATTTCAGGGGAAATGTCAAGAAAGGAAAGGGTTAAATATGTTTTACAAAGGGAGGGAGAGGATCCAAGACATTTTTAGGAAAAATTACAAACAGTAACTGAGGCAAGAGATCTAGGTGATACTCTCACCTCGATGACAGAAATCAGAGTAATAATCTGGAAACAATAATCTGGAGATGATGTACTGTGATGCTACCCTTCCCCCAACCTTTAGCCTTTAAAAGTTAATTGCAAAACCAAAATTTAAGAAACCTATTTAAGACCCCCCCTCCTCCCAAAATTAGTAAGTGACTATGAATTCAGATCAATTAAATTCTGGCTTCTGTACTTATGATGCCAACTCTTGGAACTCTAAGCACCTAAACTGAAACATTTTCCTGCACTGTTTGAAGCATTTGATGTTGTCAGTCATATCTTTGCCAAAATGAACATCTCAGCAACAGTGGAAAAAATTATTACCCTTACGAGCTTATATTGCCTTACTCCCTCTCACATGGTAAGAGACAGGACCCAGAACTCAGGTGAAAAATCTTATTAATAAATGCAATCCTTTTGATTCAGGATTCTCCTCCTGTTAAAAACAAGCTCTGCAGTTTTCTTTAAGACAAACAAAATCATATAGAATCTGAGAAGCAGATGTGCCACATCACCAAAGGTAATACCCCACTCTACTTCCTGGATTTTCATCTGTGGTCAGGAGTATGTTTCTACCCTGTTTCCCCGAAAGTAAGACATCCCCCGAAAATAAGACGTACTTCCAGTTTTGCCTCTCGCTGTAATATAATGTAATGTAATTTTGGGAGCAAAAATTAATATAAGACACTGTCTTATTTTCGGGGAAACACGGTATATGTGATAATGGGAACAATTTCAGCTCTATAGTAATTAACATCTAGAGTGTTTTTCATCTAAAGATCTTAAAGCAATACAGATGGGTGAAGTATTAGTAAACCAAGAAATATTAAATTGTATTAAATGCTGCATTATAGTGACAAATAGATGGAAGGAAGCGCTCAGTCCTAACAACAATCTGGAGATTTATGAAATGTTATAACTTACATTTCTCTCTGGCTGCATGGTAAAAATCTGAAAGCTTTTTACTTGGGAATAATAATCAGTAATGGGAAGGAGTCCCTATCACAATATCAGAGGATTGATAGTGAGAATCCAGAATTTCAGCCCCACCTTGATCCAAGGTATACTAAAGAAAGACTCCTAAAATTTGCTGATACAAAAGTGTCCTTTTGATATCCAGGGCCAAAGAGAGGAAATAATTTTTTCTCTTCAGTTAATGACACAGGATGGGGAGAGGAAATACCATTACATAAACTCAAAGATTCAACATGCTTTTTATTCGTAAGAACTTCCTCTATTATCACTACCTTCTTACTAGTTTTGAAACTTTTTCAAACCTAGGGAATCTAAAAAAGAACCAGAATGGCTAGAAAGACAGAAATGTTTCATCATGGAAGAAATGTTTCCTTTGTGTCGATGACACCAATATTAATTTCAGTATCTTTAATGTTCTCATTATGTGCTTCTACTCAATCACTAATGGGGACTTGGATCCTATTGCAGATCTGATTTTCCAACATACGAATCCTTCACAGAGTTATACACACTAGGGCAGGGGTCTCAAACTCAAATGACCATGAGGGCCGCATGAGGACCAGTGCACTGACCCAAGGGCCGCATCACTGACACGCTCCTCCCTGGCTGCCCCCAGCCCTGCCTCCACTCCACCCCTTCCATGAGGTCCCGCCCCTGCCCCGCCTCCTCCTCTGAGCTCGTGGCCGCCGCTGCAGAGGACTCCTGGGAAGGGCCACCCCAGCTCATTCATTGAAGCCATAGCAGCAGTGCCTAGTAGCTGGGGATCAGCAGCAGCCCAGCCAGGCAGCAAAGAAGCTTCTGCTTCTGGCCCCTCCCTCCCAGAAACTGCTATGGGAGGGGGGGAGCACCAGGGAGCTTTGCGAGCCGCAGGGAAGGGCTTTGGGGGCATGTTTGAGACCCCTGCACTAGGGCAAGGGTGGGCAAACTACAACCTGCTGGACATTTTTATCTGGCCTGCGCTCCCGGGCTGAGCGCAGGGTGCTGCGTGGCCCCCGCCCTTCTGGGCCGGGCTGAATGCGGGGTGCTGTGGGGCCCCGCGCTCCAGGGCTGGGTTGAACGGGGGTGCTGCAGGGTGGTGGTTAGGGTGGGTGGGTCTCAGAAGGGGCCAGTCAGGGAACCAAGAGCAGGGGGGCTTAGATAGGGGGTGGGATCCGGGGTGAGGTGGGGGCAGTTACAGTGGGGGAGGGGTCTCCAGAGGGGATGTTCAGGGGACAAGGAGTGAGGGGGGAGTTAAATGGATCAGGGGTTCTGAGGGGGGCAGTCAGGGGGTGGGAAGTGGGTGGGGGTTGGAGCCAGGATGTTTGGGGAGGCACAGCCTTCACTAACCGGCCCTCTATACGATTTTGGAAACCCAATGTGGCTCTCAGGCCAAAAAGTTTGCCCGCCCCTGCTGTACAGGGATCCCTCCACCTACAGATGAGGAGTGATGGGTGCAGAAAGTGGGGGGGGGGGGGGGTTGGGAGTTTGCAGAGCTTCCTGCAGCTAGGTGGTTGGGCTGACCGGACCCCAGATGCCATGCAGGGGAAGAAGTAGTCCCGTCTTCCCTAGTTCAGCCAGGACTAACAGCTGAGCTTAGCACAGGATAGAAGCCATGAGCCAGGTCTTCTCCAGTCTCACCCTGACCCACAGTGATTTACCTCTCTGCCAGCTGCCCTGGGCACCTGAAATATATTGCTGAGGAGGGTTGCATGACTACTCTTGTGGCTTCCCTTTGCTTCACTATCAGAAAGTCATTTTTCTGCTAGGAAACAAAGAAATCGGGGCAGGGAAGGTGGGACGGACTCACAAATTCTGCATATGCACAGTGGTGCAGAATTCCCCCAGGAGTATCTTCTGTGTCTTGTGAATCCTTTTCAAAGCAAATTTCACAATTACAGACCTAATTCTGATCTCACAGATGAGAACTGGAAATAAGGCTTAATTTTGATAACACACCATTATAACAGAGCATTAGATTTCCTCTGTTACTTACAATGAGATGTGATCCAAATCCAGCACTGTAAATAAATCAGTAATCAGGGAGTAGATTGAAATTAACCTAATGAATTTAACAGAGTTCAGAGTTTTAAACAGAGTGCTACACACATGAAATATGGTCCTATAAAATTGCTCTTCTGTGTGAAAAATATATTTACCTTACAAACACGAGCTATAAGAAGTTACGATTTCTAGTTTACTAGGCAAGCACTGTCCATCCCTGAATTCTGAAAAAGCAGGGTCTCTTCATCGATTATTTTATTTGTAATGAAGGGGTTTCATTCATCTCTTCCAACAGCATGCACAGTGTAAACAGAACTCGCTGAACATTAAGGAATTTTTCTGACTTTAAAAAGACAAAACAAGCAAATAAGGAGAACTGAAGAGAAGGATGCAGTTCCCTGTGCTAGTAGAACACACTTTCATGGGCAATAGCCTAAGATGTTCTGTTAGAAGGGCCAGTGGACAGTCAAAGGCACAAGGCAATCCAGTTGATCCGAAGGTTTTTTTAAGTACTGCAGCTTACTTCTGCTTTCCACAAAGTGAAAGCTCTCTTTTTACACCAGTTTCGGTTCCTACCCTCCCACCTCATGCACCTGGCCCTTCACAGTCCCAGCCAAGTAATAGCAGCAGCTCTGACACCTCTGCGCCCCCACGGTCATTAAAGAAACCTCCACGGGTGTTCAGAATTAATTAAATCTTGACTCTCATTAAAGGAGGCAGCGCAGGAGACAGGGGAGCCCGTGAGGAGAAGTAAACACCGTGGACGCCCATTTGAAGCAGAGGTCAAGGAGAAGGAGGCCCCGAACTGTAACTAGAACCGGCCCCCGAGGGAGAAGAATCACCGACCCGGCTCTAGGGAGCCGCACGGGTCTGACCCGGAAAGATCCCGAGTTCCCCCCCCCCCCGCATGGGACAAGCAGCGCCTCACCTACCCCCATCCACAGAGCAACCCTCCCGTCCGGAGGGAGCAACTTGCTCCTTTCCCGTCACACACCGAGGGCCCCCCCGGCACCGCTCCTAACGCTCACCCCCTGCCCCGGCTAGCCCAGCGCCCTGTGCGGGGGACACCTCACCATCCCCGGCACCGCGGCCGCCTTAGGGGCCCAGGCCGCATCCAGCTACCCGGCCCCGCTCCCGCCTCTATCCCAGGGAGGGGAAAATCCACTACTCACGGGTGCCGGAGCCGCTACTACCGGGGCCAGGTGTCTCCTTCCGCCTTCCCCCCCACCCTCCACCACAGCATCCAATATGGCGGAGGATGAGTCAAAGCTAACTGCTTCCGCTTCCGGGTCAACACGGGAGGGGAGGGGCGGGGCGGGGCGTGGCTCACTCCTCCCAAAGCATTGGCTATTGGAGGCTGGTTCTTAGTGCAGAGATTGCAGAAGTAGTAGGGCTGGGAGGTGGGATTGCAGGGTGGTTGGTATGAAGCGGGGGGGCGCTGGGATTACAGCCTCTAGTTCTGGGGGATCTAAGCATTGGGCTCTGGGGTTTTAGAGAGAGGGTATTATAGACTTATAGAAGAGCGTGTTACTGGCATGCAAAACCTTAAATTAGAGTGAATAAATAAACACTGGGCACACCATTTCTGAAAGGTCGCTGACTCCTGCTCTAAATGGTTTTGCTACCTGAAAGTGCAGTTGTAATGTGGCTTGAAAATGGCATTTTCACGGTTTCCGTGTTTGTCACCTCTCAGTTTGAGATCACATTTGCTCAGTTTACAAATATAAAAAGATGGGTTTTTTTCTAACGGTAAGACTGGCAAACTCAACACAGGATCCAAATATCAAACAGGGATTATATCTTTGTATGTATAATGACCAGTAATAAACATTCTGCAGGACAAAATTTTCCCTTCACATTTGTAACAGAGGAAACATTTATAACTGCCATTGCAGTTTAGGCCTAAATCCTGCAGCTGGCTGTGTGCAGTGCAAGGGTCCACCTGTGTGAATCAAGTTTTAGTGGCAGGGTCCCATTTAACAATTTTGTGGGTAAGACAGTAACCTGAATAGAATTCAGCTTCCTCTCCCATAGCTTCTTTATATTTGCAAGGCTAACAGGAGATAAAAATTACTCACTATTGTCAATCAAGTGAGTCGTTCCAACTCAATCTGCAGTTAGCAGAACTCCTGAGTAAGAAAATTAAATTTTTTTGTTTCATCACTTCTTGGAGTAGTACCATGCTAGGAAGTTTTACTGTGACCTTATGAAAATGTCTATTTGAATCTGTCTTGTGAACTGAAATATCGCACCACTGTGAATTCTACATTTCTGAGATTGAAATAAAACCACGATAAATTTGCCCTTTTAAAACTCCAACATCTTGGATAGCTATATAAATATTTATTACACAAGAATACAGTAGACTCTCGATTATCCAGGATGATAGGGAAAAAATTATTTTTGGTTAGTATAATCCCGGATAATCACAATCCATAGGAAATAAGGGGAAGGGGGGTTGGTTGACCAGCAACTCTGTGCCAGGGGGAGGGGGTGTTGGTTCACTGGCTGCCCTGCGCCCTGGTGGGGGGAGGGGTTGTGTGTGCTGGGGGCGGCAGCAAAGGCAGAGCCGGCCCTACGAGTTGCACATATTTTCTTTTAACATCCTGGTTAATCCACATCCTGGTTAATCCAATCCTGGATAATTGAAAGTCTACTGTATATCAAAATTACTTTTCTTCAGAAATAACTACCATTCTTTCCTTGGCTTTACAGCTCTGATAATAATGACACCTAAAAAGATTGAATAAAATTTTTCTTCCTGACCAGTTTTGAAGGATTCTGAATTCAAAATGTTGGTCACTTTGTGGCTAGTTGGATTTTTCCAGGTTTCTGGAATCCTCTCAACTACCCTATGTCCAAAAAAGTCACCCTAATAGTAATATGTTGATGCTGTCTCTGGGATTCTAGCAATATTTTTGTTTCACCTCAGAAATAAAGTACAAAAATACATTGGATTTTACAGTAAACGTAAAAAAGATTTCATATAGATATTTTTTTTAATTGTATAAAAAGTTAAGTGGCATAAAATTAATCAAATTGTATTTGAGTAAGTATTTTTAAGATCACATAACTATCTTAGTGCAATACAGTACTTACCCTAACTACCATTTTGGTTTTCCTAGGTTGAGAATTTCCCCTCACATACACAGTTATCTTTATTAAATATATTTTAAAACAATTGGATTATAAGAGAGATAATAAAATCCCTCACCCAGTGCTCTTTGATTAAACCTGATTTTCTAAATTAATTTTCAAAATATTTTCCTTTATGCATTGGAATAGTAATAATGGTTTGCACCACTATGTGTCCAGACAATTACATCACTATATCTTTAAACATGTATAGCATTTTTCTTCAAAGAATCTCAAAACATTTTACAAAGTTTATATCCTCACAATTCAGCTGAGAAGTAGCTAAGCATTATTAGATCCAGTATCCCAAGCACAGAGAGGCTTGTTAGGGGCTCTATATTACTGCTGTATTACAAAGAATAAATCATAATTATACAGATGGGGAAAGATAAAGTAATTTCTCCAAGAGCACATAATAAATCAATGGCAGAGCCAGAAATGGATTAGAGGAGCCCTGATTCAAATTTCCCTTTTCTAACCACAACAGCTACTATTGGGGGGTGAGGATTTGCCTTATGCTTTCACTTAGAGTTTATGAAAAAAACAAAATGAAACATTTTTCAAGTTTGAAACTGAATGCATAAATCAGCATATGAAGATCCCAGTATTAAATTTTACATTAGAAATAGTCAATCCTCACTGATTTAAATTGTCCTATTAGCACAGGCGATGCAGTTTTATCATAAGTGTTGTGATATTTGCTCGAGGTTCTGATTTGTGAGCATCCTCCGTGGACTACAGGCCAATCTTAGTTTGCATTTTTTTTTAAAAAGTAAGTTTCCAGTTCTTTGTGTTTGTTAAGTGAAAAACAAGAAACAAACAAACACAACCTTGAAGATTTAATCCCTAAAGGCTCTAAAACCAGAAAAGGGGGGGGGGAGGAAGAACCAAAGTATATTATTTTAAATATTTCATTATTTTTAAGCCAATCTTGTGATTTTTTTCTGTTCTGACTCATGATTTTTGAATGTTCAGCATTGTTGATACTGCTAAATAATAGTGGTTCTTCTTTTTTGTATTTCTATAGCCCTCATCACTGCAGTATCTGCACTTCATTAAACCCTGATCCTCCTGACACTTATTCCTATACCCACATGGAGGCCCACTGAAGCCAGAGACAACCTCCCGGGCACAGGTACTACCTGTGCACAAGCTTGCAGGATCTGGTCCCGAGATTGTAAACGTTTGGGGGGAAGGGACCATGTTTTCATTGTTGGGAGCCTGGATCCTCAAAGGGGCTTCCAGGCGCTGCTGTTCTACGCAGGGAATGTACTTCCCACAAATCCATGGGCAGGGAAGGGATGAGCAGGGAAAATACCCCCAACCCCATATGCCTGCCCAGGACGTCACCACCGGCAGGGAAGATCTTGGAAGGCGGGGGGGGGGGGGGAGAGAGAGCGACGCATGCGTACAGCGCGCTAATCCACCTCTCCCCCCCCCCATTCTTCGTGGGAGACGGAGAAGAAGTCCCGCCCCTAGCTACCAGGGAGCCAATGGGCGGCAGGATTCGGTTGCCAAGGTCTAGCGTCGCTAGTCCTAGGGCTGATGGCGGCCCCCGGGCCTGGTTGCTACTTAGGGGCGGTGAAGGCTCAGCGGCGGGAAGGTGAGGGCTCGGGCCGTCTGTATGTCTGCAGCGGGGGGGGGGGGGTCTGTCCGCGCCCTAAAGGAGGAGGAGGGGCTGTTGGGGGGGGGGGGGTCTTCTGTCTGAGCACTGGGTGGACAGAAGGCTCTGTCGGTCTGGACGCTGGGAGTGGGGCGTCGGTCTGAACCCTGGGGGGAAGCCTCAGGGGGGTCTGCTCACTGAGGGAGGGGAGGGGTAACTGTATCTGAGCCCCGAATCTAGCCCCCTGTCCATTAAACTGGATTTCTAGAAGGGAACAATTTCAGTGTATAAACGAGAAGTAAACCACTGAGAACAGGGATCCCTAGAAAGGATAATAAATTAAACTGTCCCCCCCCCCCCCCCCCCGAACACACATTACTTTAAGGTCAGTTCTACCCACTGCATTGTTTTTTTCCAGGAGACAACTTTGAACGAATAGATTTAAGACCCAGTACAAGTAGGAAAACTTGCTTTTGCTAAAATAAAGAGGGAGTGTATATTTGTTCTGGTATTTAAGCTATTTAAAACCAAACAAAAAAGTCTTCCACTTACACAGATTGCTTCATTTTTTGTGTGTTTATTCTTGATTTATACAAGTTAGGGCATGCCAGATTTTTGACATAGATGGATTAGGTAATACATGCTAAAGCATTTATAATGAGCTCAACAATGTAGTATCTAGATGTCCATGTTTATAAGATTTGTATGTAAATAGTAAATAAATGCCTATATTTATTTTGGTGTAAATGTTGTTTAATAGTTCAAGATAAAAAATGTCTATGTAGATGTGTATACAAATCTACAGAAAATAACTACAGTATTCCTTTTCTATGACCTGTTCTTTCAGCATTCAAGTATTACTTTTTATTATTCGGCTAAATAGTTCCAGAAATCTCATCTTGTTACTTAATATTGTTTTTCAGGATATGGACTGTATGTTTATCCTAATACTTTTTTTCAATATGAAGGAGAATGGAAACAAGGAAGAAAACATGGTAAGGGAAGATAATTTTGTTCATTGACAGTGAAGGTGCTATGACACATGAAGTGTGACTGAACATCTCATCCTGCTCCCATTCCTTGGTAGGAGGCCTGTGTCACATCCAGAAGAATATGGCCACCTTTTACAACTTCATTGAGCTCTTTATGGCACTTTACTGATATGACAGGGGGATGAAAAGTTGGGTGGGGGAACTCTATCTATCTCTTTTATTACTCCTAGAGGCTGAATAGTGACTTTGAAGATTCTTGTCCACTACCAAGGAGTTTAAAAAAGGAAAAATATGAAAGTTCCTAGGGTATAGAAAATAAAATACATATTTAATCAATTCAGCTATTAAGACTTTCCAGATATGTGTGGCATATGCCTAGAAGTCAAAGACATCACAGTCTTTAGTTCTTAAGTGTAAAAAAAAATAGACTCTATGGCTACAAATACACAGGTCTTACGTGTCGTGAGTCTGGCAGAGTGTCAGCCCTGGAAAAGAGAGAACCTCTACATGGAGCATCCACCACAAAGAGCTCTGCTTAGCCAGAATTGTAACAAGAGGAAAGGTGGTTGTTTTTTTCTTCCTGAGTAGGTTAGTTGCATCCACATCAAAAATCTGCATAGGTATGTAGGCTATAGAAAGGTGTAAATCCTTTTAGGTGAACAGAGTTTTATCTTTTTCTGCAGATGGGTAAATCAAGTCACAAAGTGGGGAAGTAGCTTGCCCAGGGCTGCACATTGAGTCACCACACATTGCTGAGGATGAAATTCAGAAGCCCTGATTCTCACTTTACTGCTCAAACAATGAGATGTAATGTCTCTGAGATGATAAGAAGTCTTCTTTTGTCACTCAGAAAGCATTTGAACTAACATATTGTTTCCTAGGTCATGGTAAGCTGTTATGTAAGGATGGAAGTTATTATGAAGGCGAGTTTATAGATGGAGAAATTATGGGAAATGGATTACGATACTGGGCATCTACAGGTTAGTTCTTTTTCCTGGAACACACCATATTCTTTTAATATAAATGTTATCCTTTTACAAGGCTATATAGAAAAAAGTACAGTTGATACCTCTCTATATTTTAAGTTGCCACCTTGCTTTGCTCTATATAAGAGTTTTTCTGGTTTTCCATTGTAAATCCTATTTTTCAGATTTTCATGTGTTTTCTGTTTTATACTGGATTATGTTGACTTTGGGTTAACTCCAAGAAAAGTGCATTTAATAGTGGGCAAGGGGTAATGGTGTCAACCAGAAGCATGTCTCTTACCTTTGGCAATAAGGATCCCAGTCCTGGAAGGATTTCCACAGGGGCAAATCCCTACACTTGCATCAAACTCCCTCAATCCTGATTTTGTAAGAAAGTAGAGGATTAATCACCCTGTGATTAGTGAGCAGATCTTGTGTATGTTCTCACACATGCGTGTGTCAGTGAACCTATATCCCAGCTGGCACACCTCTCCCTTTTCCTTTCTTGAATACAGAGAAACTCTTGGGTAAGGAGTAGCTTATTAAAAATGAAGTTCACCCCTAAATGTAGGCATGTAATTGTACTGCCCCAGGAGATACTATAGGAAGGAATTGTAAGTCCTCACCTCTGCTTCCTTTTTAACCTGAGGGTAAGTCACTTCCCCTCTACTCCCAGCCCTTGTAGTTGGCAGTCTCTGATTGCTGGCATGTAGTGAATATGGGGTGTAGCCCATGTAACCTTTTTATTGTATGAATAAATTGTGTAAATACTTGACAGAAAAATATAGTTATTTCTCATTCTAAGATGGTATAGGCACAGACAAATTCACTGTACAGTACTGTATTTTTAGTACCAAGCTCCTGATTTCCCTGGCTTCATACAGAAGATTTGAATGACTACATGCCATCAAAAAGCTGTTAAGTTGACTATGAAATTAAAGTACTTTTTATACATTTCTTAACCATAAAAGAACATATTATGAATCTTTTTTAACAAGTCACTGTCATTTTTAAGATGCTTCAGTTTTAAAGACCTGAAGGAATATGGATTATGATTCATTAGTTTTAAGATAAAGACCTAATGAACAGGTTTTTTCTTCATTTGACTGTACGGATAATAAAAAGCCATTATTAACTTTATGACTTTTTAAAAAATACCTTCTACCACTGCTCTGTAAGTAAGGTACAGTAGGAGCCTTTCTTTATTAGCACACCTTAGATTTAAAAAAAGAAGATGATTAAACCACATTTGACACAGCTATTATTTCTTTTTTCCACTTTGCTTTCTAATATATTTGCTTCAAGGAAACACTTATTCAGGTCAGTTTGTTTCTGGAGAGCTCCATGGATATGGAGTCATGCAGCACAAAGATGGTGGGGAATATGAAGGAGAGTTCTCTTATGGAATGAGAGAAGGTAAGTTAAGGTCTGAGAGGAAACTTTGATTAAAATTCACTCTAAAGTAATTGAGATCCTGATTAATTGTTGTTGTTTTATTCATTATTAATCACAGTTATGATGACAGTGCCCAGGAATCAGCCAAGAATGAGGCCCTATTGTGCTAGGCATTATACATTTAGAATAGTAGACAGTCCCTGATTCAGCAAGCCTCAGGCCTAACTTTAAGCATGTAAGTGGTTCCACTGAATTCAGTGGAGTATTTAAGGTTAGTCACATGTATCTTGCGGAAATGGGCCTTAGTTACTAATTGGGGTAAAATCCCTTCACTGTCTGTCTCCATTTCCCTACCCCCAGGAGTGTCTGAAGCATAGAATACTTAGTTAGAAAAGTTAATTTACAACAAATTAAGCCAAGGATTCTTGCATTTTGGTGGCCAAATTCTGATTAAATACAACTCCATTGACTTAATTTGAGTTAAATTGCACCTGCTTACACTACAACTGAATTTGGCACTGACTGTGTTTACACTTTAATTGGCTGGAGCCTGAGAGAGTGAACATTTGGGATGATGAGAATGAGTATAATGCAAACCTCTAAAGATTTGACGTAAGCCCATTCTTCTATTTATTCAGCTAAAACTAGTTTTCCTGCAAAATTTGTGGTGCTCTTTGTGAGATAACAAAAGGCCTGATCATGCAGTTATTTGCACAAATGAATAACTATACACATATGAGTAACCCCATTTATGTATGTAATTAATCCCATTAAAGTCAAACTACTTACCCGTGTAATTGTTTGCAGGACTGAGTCCATAGAATGTTCAAATTTTGGGGACAGGACCACTTACTTGACTAGAGACACTGTGAGTAGCTCTGATGATTTTAATGAGACTACTCTCAATGCCTAAAAGTTGTCCGTGTATGTCTTTCTTTAGGATCAGGGCTTTAGTTCTTACAGCACCTAGCACATGGTGGGTGCCGCTGAAGTAAACAACATCTGATCTGATTTGTAGTCCACAAAGGTTTTGAAAAATTGTGGATAATTAAAACCCAAACTGTTTGATTTTTTGCTAAACCTTCATCAGTTGGCTGTGCCCTGAATTTGAGAGATTTTATTACAGGGATATGTAAGGATATTTCCTGCCTCTAGAGATTGTTGGTGTGTCTGATGTAGATTTTCTATTTATTATTATTTAGGACATGGATTACTTGTTGACAAGGATGGACAAACTTATCAAGGAACCTTTCACAATAATAAGAAACATGGAGGAGGGAAAATGACCTTCAAGTAAGTTTTTAATCTTATTATATTAATAAGAGCAAAACAACTAATACAACATTTGGGGTTGGATTAAACATGCAAAAATTGGGAAAGTGAGTTAAGGTGAAACTCACCCTGTTATGCCTAGATCTAGCAGTTCACATTTTGCATGTATAAGAGAGTATCCATTGATTTGGATCTTATAACAAGTAATTACATCTTTTCCAATATTTAAGTTCCCCTCAATTCTGAATAAATTTGTGTTAAACCATAAACTCTTAATGCCATTTTAATTGTCCTTGTTTCATTAAATCAAAACAAGAAAAACTTCTGTGGAAATATGAAAGGTTAAAAATTGTCTCAAGCACACTGTAATTTGTCTGATCCCTTTGGAGTGATAACCCTCTGTCCTGATAAGAAATATTGTACATAGAGATTTTTTTGGATCCAATTAAGCAAAACCAATCCAATCCATGCAGGTTCCACATCATGAAAACTTATGTGAGGTTTGGAAGTTGATTTTTCATCTTTTGAGGCATTGCGTGGACTTCTTCAGCATGGAAGCTGGACAGAATTTTGTTTGAGTTGGTGTTCAGCTGTTGGACATGTGTACCAAGTCCACATGCACTACTGACAGACTTTCTTACAGGGTTCTTGAACTGCTTCCACATAATCTGCTTAATCTGCTTCCACATGTGAAATAAATGACCAATTTCCCTGCCAATGCATAAAGGGTTTTAGGTTTTCAGAGTGAAATACAAAAGCTATATTTAAATTGCAAGAATGTCAAAAGGCTATTTTTGAACTAATTAGTACTGCTGTATTTTAAAGATCACCACATGAATTCAAAAGTTAAGATTTTATATTTGGAGTTTCAGTCTATAGCCTAAACTGAGATATTGAACTCCTAAAAAAGATTAATTTACACAAGAAATGCTGGCAATCACAGTGCAAGCATTGCTGCTGTAATTGAGTGTAAATCATCAGTACTTCACTATGGTACTGCTTTAGCTATGCCAGTAACACACAGTTCTGTCAATAGCTGATTAGCTCTGGATCTGCCACTTGTTAACATCTTTTTTTTTTTTTTTTTTTAGATTAAAAAAACTTTCAAAAGTAATGTGATTATCTAAATACAGTATATTTACAATGATGATCAGATTCACCAAAAATCCTGCTTGAGCATGACTATCAGTGGCTTTCTGTGTGGACAGGAATTGCTAGGTTAAGGTTTTTATTTGGCCGGAATTCTGAATCCTGAAGTTTTAGTTGCAGAGATTCCCTGTGCCGTTGGCTGTAGAATCAAAAGATAGCTTAGCAAAACTAATTTATACTTTGGATATATCCAAAGCCTCTGAAGTCAAGGTGGAAATTGTATCGTGGACTTCAGTGGGATTTGGATTAGGCCCTGTGCTTAAGCTTTGCATTTTTTCTATTTTCTGTTTCTCTATTGGCTGTGCATGGATAGTAACCCCCACTGATCATATACCAGTGTATAAGTAAGCATACAATGAAAGAATAACAACACCAGAAAGGACTTGGCAGCATGGTAGAAGTTGATCAATCATTCTTACCCAGTAGGGACTTCTGTTAATAGGGATAATAAGAGTCTGCTAACAGACCATTTCCATAACCTGTCATGCCTATCTATTCTATCTGTTGGCTTAATTTGGTTGCAAAGTGAGCTGCACCTTACCAGTGCTTCTGACTCACAAATGAGAGAACTTCCATGTTTTTGAGCACTGCTCAGAAAACACCTTGCATGATCAGACTCAATCAGGGAAAAAAGGGAAGGATCTCATATAGAACTAACTCATGCAATGTATCATCCATTGTCTGTCTCTGAGGGGAAAAAGGTTGAAGGCCAGTGTGGGGAGCTGGCTGAATTAAGCACTTCCAGATGGCTGCCTGCTTCTCAGAGGAATGCCAGTTGAAGGTTGTGGGCACTATCCTGCTGACTTCTTTGTGACCATGCTTATCTGCTTCTTCTGTTTACTTTTAATGGCTTATCCTGCAGATTCGCAAACCCTGGTTTGCCAGGTTATCACATTGTGATCTACCAAGTCACAAAGCGTGTAAACATTAAGAATTTTTTCCTGGTTGGTTGTTTCAGGAATGGTGATAAGTATGAAGGAGACTGGATCCTGGACCAGCGACAGGGTCATGGGGTACTGCACTGTGCCGATGGAACTGTATATGAGGTATATAAAGAGGACATGTGAGAAGCAGTACTACTGTACGTAGGAAAGCATAAAGGAGGATTGTACGGGGTGCTTCAGGTGAATAGCCCAGAAACTCCATGACTAGAGCTGGGCATACTATTCACAGCAGTCAGTTCATTTGACAAATTAAACCCCTGCTTTTGAGCATGAATTATCCATTAGTAGAATATCATTTTGGATTATTTGACATTATTCTAATATTTTTATGTAAATACACTTTCCCTCTCACTTTTATACTAGTACGACTACTGATTTTAATGGAATTGCTCCTTATTTTCACCATTGTAGATGAGAACAGAATCAGGTCCCAGTGTAAACAGATGGAGTTTATACTAGAATTACAGGAGGGCAGAATGAAGCCCCTTCTCTACTAAATCTGATAGGTTTGTCCATAATATAAATGACAATCTAGTTACAAATGCTGATTAAAAGAAAGTAGAAGATGCCTGGTCATCTCTTTTTGTAATAAGAGGTATTCAGTTGCTTAGGAAGTCAATATTCCATCGTAGAAAGGTGAGTATATTTCCAGTGTAAATGAAGCAATAAGATATGGCAGGATGTGAATTATTTTGTAATAACTCACAAATAGGTGCATTGTCAGGCAGGAGGCTGAAAACCAAGTTCCATCATATCGTATATAGATGTTAATTATTGTAAATAAATTAGGCATAGAGTTTTGTTATTGGAATTATAGAATGTCTGGGGGCTAAAAAAAGTCTCCAGTTTTAAAGCTCCAGTTTGAGCTGTTGAGAATCTGAACCAGGGTCATTTTATGTGTGTAGGTAATGGAGGACCTTTATTTATTTGTTTGTTTTTTTTTAACTGGCTTTATGCTTCCAGTGTCTGAAGAGACAGGGTTGTGATTCAGCAGTGTCTTAGGCTTCAGAGTGTTTTTGTTAATTTTAAATAAAAGCAGTATTTTAAAAACAATATAAAAATGATTTTTTTCTTTGCTACTGTAGCATTTCTTAGTACTATATCATCTCAATTATTCCCTATGTGGCTGATTTTCCTGCTTGGAGTGATCTGTGGATATGTCTATTGCTCTGTTTTACAACTCCGTTATATAATGTTTAGTAACTAAACCCAAAAGGTTTTCTATCCAAAGCAAGTGTCAGAAAGCAAGCTCTGTTTTCATCTTCTGAGTCTCTCTTTCTCTCTTTTTAATTGACTTTGGGCCTGATCCAACTACCATTGAAGTCATAAGGAAGAGTCCCACAGAGTAGGGCCTTTTTGTGAAGAAGTTTGGCAAAAACAGAAGTGCAGATATAGTGTGACCACAACAACATTAAGCAATCGGGCTGTCCATCACAATGCATAGTATGTTATGTCTTCTTGCTCAGGAAGTACAGAAATGCCACTCGTGCATTAATGTAGGAAATTAGATAATCAGCAGGAACAATTTCTATCTGTCTGCAAATGTTAGTGGAGTTAATTTTAGTGGATATGAATTTTTTTTCCTTTCTCTCCTAGAAGAAGTCTTTTTGTTGTTGGTTCCACAGATCTTTTTCTCTGTTTTTTAAACTTCAAATAACACTACTGATACCCTAATAATACTTGTAGAAGTTAAGAGTAACATTTTGAAAGTGGGAGGGAATAGACTAACATATGGAAGATACTTTTTATATGGTGGCATGTTGTGATGTATTCACTGTCTCATGTATGTGTGTTACTAGATAACAGCCTTAGGCCAGGTTTATACCTAAAATGTAGGTTGATCTAGCTATATCACTTGGGTGTGAATAATTGACACCCATAAGAGACATAGTTAAGCCAACCTAAGCCCCAGTGTAGGTGCAGCTAAGTCAACTGAACAATTCTTTCATCAACTTAGCTATCACCTCTCTAGGGGGTGGACTGACTTACAAACACCCCTCTGGTGCTGTAGCAAGTGTCTGTATTACAGTGCTACAGCAGTGCTGCCGCTGTGCTGCTGTAATGCTCGTAGTGTAGGGACAGTCTTTGTCTCTGGGGATGGAAGGGTAGTCCAGTATGAATTTACATTTGGTGTAGTTCAGAAATTCAGCTTTTCAAACACTGAAAGCTAATGTGAAAAATAATTACAAGAATTACTAAGATTGTAAATAGAAAATAATAAAAAATCATTTAATGAAATGTCTCAGATGTACCATCATCATAAGATTGTAGAGAAATTCAGGCAACAGGAAACAGGCAAATCAGGATATGGGTACTCAATTGACCTTGCCTTAGGAAGGGAAACGTGACTTTCCTAGTAAAGCAAGAGATTTCATATATCTGTTTTAAAGACAGTGGGGCTATCTCAGTGATACTCAGATTGTAGAAGTGACAAACAGTTCTGTGGCACCTTAAAGACTAACTAAAGCATTGAAGCATAAGCTTTCGTGGGCTAATACCCACTTCGTCGGATGCATACAGTCAAATTGTAGCTCTAGTGTCATATTGACTGTCTCTATATGAGATCCTGGAGGAGATCAGGGTTTGATTGTAGCTGCAAATGGGTTGCCTGATGTCTGATGCATGTGAAGCAGCGAGCTGGGGAGTGTGTTGGATAATTGAAGAGAAGTCACCAGGATCTCTCCTAGGTCCTGATTCAGGAAGGCATTTAAGCATATACTTATAGTTGGGAGGAGATTGTGCCAGTTGATGAAGAAGAGAGCTGACTTTCCAAGGAAATGTTTTCATTGTGATGTATCCGTACTTGAAGATTTTGCATTGTAACACTTCAGTGTCATACGACAAAGATCACAATGCAATATTAGGACTCTGCAGTATGTTTATTTTGTGGGTTTCTGCATCTCCATTTGATGAAGGAGTTGCTCTCCAGAGCTGCAAGCCTAGTCAAAGTGTTCTATTGTGTTTATAATGAGAGTGTATCTTTTATTCCAAGAAAGTGTGTTTCTTAAATTCCAGAATTTTCAGATTTTGAATCCTTGGTATCAAACTATCTCCTTTTGAAACTGAGTTTAGTGATCTAATCTTAGACCATAGTGAACACTTGGCATCCTCAAATACTGGCCCCTATGACACCCACAATTAATGAGGAATTATAGAATATTACAAGTATTCACCTCTGAAGAGGGAGGAGCCTGGAATTTGACTACCAAGGGGTGGAAGTGAAGCTGGTGATCTGAACTGCATGGGAAATGTTGTACTATACCCGTGTGTACTACCTGACTCTAACCAAAAATACTGTTGGCATCTCCTCTCCCCCTTGAGCACTAAATCTTCCCCAAAGTCCAGTAATATAAAGTTAATCAGGGTGTTATTTTATATCATGCATGTGTGGTGTATAATTAGCAATGCTTTCCATATGGTTCCCTGTTTGATATCAGTGTTCCTGTGCTGGGAATTTTTTGCCTTTTCAGTTAAAGATGTGTTTCTCAGTTGAATAGAAATAAAGTAGTAATGCTTTTCCCCACTCCTATTTCCGTGTATGCATTTTTTTTAAAAAGTCCTTATGTATAATTTCCATGAATATACACCACTTTTGGAATATAATCAATAGGACAAATAACACCTGCTATTCCTGGGATAGTACAAAAGAGTTTGAATTAGATAGGGAAACTTAACCCAAAAATAGCACTATTACCAGTATGTTTCTGGTCTTAGATATATGTGGCCTGTCCGTGTTGTTATGAAATATTGCTAACTGGCAATAAGAAGGGAGTGCTTAAATGGCTTGGAATTTTTGTTAATCTGAGTATAGAGTATGCATCATTTTGCACCACTAGGTGGCTCTCTAACATTTGTTTACAGATTGATCTATTAAACTCCCCAAAGTTTGATTTGCTTACATTAGATCCTGGGCTGCCCTTGCATGGTTGTAAATGTTTAGTATTGTACTTAAATTTACAGTGGAGATATACACAAAAACAGAAAAGTAGTTTGATAGGAAAAATATCTAACAATTCTATCAACAATACTTTGCTGATTAAGTCCGCATTTTAATTGACTCTTAGGCAAGCTTATGAAATGAGCAGAAAACAAACAAAAATCCCAGCATTGCTCTTAATATTCTTCCAACACATTCTGCTTTAAAGAGTTTATAAATATTGTGGTTATAAAACAATAAAAGCTAAGGAACATAGTTAAGTTTACTCTCAGGGTTTAAGTTCTTCCACTGTTAAAGTATAACATATTGTCTTGTCATTAGGAATGAGCTGCTCAGTCTGCTACAAACCTCGTCTAAGTCATCCTGGTGATCTAGACTTTACAGCTCAATCAGATGGTCAAATCTTTCCACAGTTGCAAGTTGAATTTCTTTCCACACATTCAGGGGTGAAAGTAAAATACAGCTCTTGCCGGTACAGGGCCCACTCTGGGCACCCCACCCCCACCCCCAGAAGGGGTAGGGCCTCAGGCAGAAGGTGTGGGGTTGGAGGGTCAGCATCCCCCAGCCAGTCTATCTGTGCTCCCTGGCCCGTGCTGCCTGGGGCTCCAGCAGTGATTTAAAGGGCTTGGGGCCCTTTTAAATTGTGGCCCAGGGCAGCTACTTCTCGATCTCTGGCCCAAGTAATTGAGGATTAAAGTGAAACATCAGTAGGAGAGCCTGAGGGAACCCACACCAGAATACCCTATAGCTCAGTGATTGGAGCATACAGCTGAGAGGTGTCAGATCCCTGTTCAAAGCCCTTCTTCCCCTCAAGAGTGGGGTGGGTGGGTGGAATGCAAACCAGGGGTCTTCCACATCCTGGGTGAGTACCCTATTCACAGGGCTAAAGATTATAAAGGAGCTGCTGCTCTTCCTGTCCCCACTCCCTGGGCTGTTTTGTGTGAACGTGTCTGAGGGTCCTGATCCAGTAGGCATGCTCAGAGGCTGCTTCCCAAATTGGGTCCCCAGATGTGACTTGGGCAGCTCAGCTCCTTTCTATCAGTTTGTGAATCTCTCTGGAGTGTAGGCAGCAGATAGGCAGTCCGATGCCTATCATGAGCCAGCAGCACAGGTGCTTAGTCAGGGGATAGGCATCCAGCTGCCAAGAGTGAGGCTGCAGTACACATGCTCCGAGGAATAAAACATAGGCACCAAGTGAGTTCAGGCACTTGCAGAGTTAGGATGAGTTTTGTGGATCACAGTGGTGCCTAAAAATGGGACTTTAGCCTGCATATCTTAGCGGACCCACCTTTATCCATCATCTTTGGCTTCGGCATTTCAATTAACATCCAAGTTTAGTGGGCATTGTCTCTTCCATTCCAAATTGGAAAAAATAGAGAGATGATAGATTTTAAGACTACCCATCATGACCTTACAGAGGTGAGAGGATCCTTTCTATCTCTTGTCTCTGTCATCTGGTGGCCAAGCTTTAGCGCAGATGTAAACAACTAACAGAATACACCACCCGCTTTGTAGAGCTTGTGTGTGCATCTTGAATGTTACAAAGTCACATTTCAAATCAGTGACCCTTATGATTTATATTAAGTGGCACTTCCAGGCAAGCTGAAAAGAATTTTCCTACTGGCAGAGTCAATAGGAACTGTCCCAGCTAGAAGCCTCTCTGCACATCTTACAATGCCATTTATTAAATCCTGTTGTTTCTCTCATTTTTTCCCCTCTGCTTTAATCCCCCATCCTGTTCATTCCACATTACAACTAACCTCTTTGGGTTAGGCAAACTAGAGATGAACATTCATTTCATCATGTAAGAAAATCTCTTGTCTAAATTGCTTTAATAAATTACCCTATGACAGATTCTGTTGAAGGTGTATAGAAAATCTGCAGCAAATATTTTTCCACTGTTTAATATTTTAGGCAGTTATTAATGGAAAATTAGTTTGTGTTGTAGTTATTTACATTAAAAATTATGGGGGTTGAATATTCTTAGATCAATTAGTCATCATATTTATGTGTGTAGCACCTCTTGTACAATGTATTTTAATGCCTTCCAGGAAGAAAACTGCCAACAATATGGTTAAGATAATTTGGGAAAGTAGATACAAAAATATCTAAAGACTAGGTTTTTCAATTGCCGATGGAAGCAAGGAATGAGAAGTTGAGGTCAAATTTATTTTCAAAATGTTGAGATCTAAAGGCAGACTGTTCCCCAACAGTTTGAAAACAGTATCATGATACAACAACAGCTGAATACACACTTAAAAGTAGAGTTCAACAACATGTGAATTGTAAAAAATGAGCAATACAATTTTCACAACCTAATCAGATTGTGTATAGGCAATGAAAAGAGTCAAAACCAGTAATGATTCTAGAACAAATGTTATCTGTATCAAGCACCGATATAACCCTCTGTTTTGCCCATGAAAACTTGTGCATGTACATTTTCCTGGCTTAATCTTTGGGCATTAAAAACTCCTAGGTCCATAAGCTTTATTTGTTGCAAGTTAGCTAGGACTTTACCCAATTTGCACACAACAGCTTTACTCCTGGAAAAAAAGCATATGCAAGATGGTGGGAAGAGATTTCTAGGTTGCTTTTGAAAGGTTATATTTTGAAGAAGCTGAGTGAAGAGTGGATCTAAGAAGCCAAATCAGCAAAGTCATAAAATAACCAATTTACGGAAATAAGGGCATGGACAAATATTTCAATCTTTAGTATACAAAAGGAAGCACTTCTACAAGGCAGTATTTTTGAAGTGTCAAAGAGCAGAATGAATAAGGGCATGGATGCTACATTTGATGTGTCTGTGCTCTGTGTTTTTGATCTGTAATAACACAACAGCTGGATTTCCTTTTAGGATAACCCTTGGAAGGAGAGAAAATAATAAGTAGGTTAGGTCAATCCGCTGATCACATATTTGGATTTTTCAAAAATGTTTATCTCAACCAACATTTGATTAAACATCAGGTGAATAAGGAGTAGTTGAGACTACACTTACGGAGGAAGCTGTTAATGGCAAAATAACTCTGGTTATCATCTGCATAACCATAAAAACTAATTTCACGCTGGGGGAGGAATGTTGCCAAGAGTTAAGAGCATGGGAACTAAATGGAAGTACTGAAGAATCTATAACGAGACTAGAGCATTGAGAGCTTCAAGGCATAAAAATTCCCATCATTGACCTATATTCTTAAGAATTCAGTTCGAGCATGTGAATGTGTAGATACAGTTGAGATTGGGAGACAATATAATGAAAGTTTGGATGGATTAATGAACTAAAACATTTATTTTTTCCACATGAAAAGTGTTTCCTACCTATGATTACTCTTCTTCAGTGGCTGCATAGGTCCCAGTAAGCAGATGCTGTGTTCCATTCTGTCCCTGTTGCTGCTTCTTTGTGTGTTTTGGCTGAGTTTAGTTTGTCTTCTTTCCCAGAGGAAGGCCTGCTGTTTGATACACCTGTTAACTACACTGAACAGGTGGCTAGCCTTATGGGCTTTTTCACCTGCAGTGTTTTTTTCTAAGATCCTTTTAAGTTTCATTATCTATTTTGAAAAGTAATAACCTCAGTAATTATGCAGATTCTTTAAGTTTAATTGGTTGACATTTAAATCAGCAGATTTCAGTAGTTCTGATTTATAGCACATACCTGTGGGAAAACTGAGAATGTATAGATACAGTAAAAACTCATCCCCAGTTTAAGGTAACACAGTGATGAGTTCAATTATAACAACCTAGATCAGTTATGTCATCAGTAGTAAAGTAACAATGCATTTTTAAGTAGATAACGAAAAATAAATTGCTGTTGGCATCACTGACTGTTGCTTCAATCATTAATATAACTTATTATTATTTTTTGTATTCCAGTACTGCCAACAATATGCTAGGCACTTTACAAATATATGAATGTGCGGTCTCTAATACTTCTCTCTAATGCTCCATGACCTTATGTTACAGCCAAAGGCATGTGCATAATGCAGTATTCACAAGAAGAAGATAGTAAGAGGGTGTAGCCAATAATAGTTGCATCAGAATACAGACCAGTAATCCAAGAAAAGCTGTTTCCTCATCCCCTTCCTTTAGTTCACTCAAGTTTGTATGTAACATACAATACATTAGGATGAGATCTTACAGTAAATATTTTGCATTGTGACAGGATATTTTACCTATAGAAGAAAAGCTTTTTTGCTTACTCAACCTAGCAGTCAGGTCTCATTTGTTTCAACTCAGGAAGATAAATAATGGAGAGTCTTTGAAACCAGGATCCAGGGTGTAAGACAGGTGCTCCTGTGGGGAAAAGCCTCTAGAGCAGCCAGCTAAGAAGGAAACTTAAGATACAAAGTTTATAGCAGATGTTTTTAAGTTAAAACCTCAGAAAAGGAAATTAAGTTTTGGACACTAAAATGTTTTCTATATTGAGAGCTGGGTGGGGAGTCTGCCAGGTCCCATGTATTCCTATAAAGAAGAGGTCAGTGAAGTATTTTCCTCTACCCCCTCCAGCCCATATTTATTGATTTTTAAATACAAGAAATATTATTATTATTTCATGGAAGGGTGAAATGCAGTTGAAATTTTGATGTCTTGCTTGGTAAATCAACATTGTACAGTTTTATCATCTACGTTAGACTAATATAATTTAAATAATTTTCCAGGATGATGTACAATTATTTATTTGACACCTGGGAAAAATGAAAAGTTGTAAACTTTTTGCCATTAATCAATTACCTCTAAGAGTGTAGGTCTTGGAGTTGTTCTGGATACACTATAACATTCTGCCAGAGAGAACTTGCAAGAAGAGGAAGATAGGTACAATAAGTCATGAAGTATCTAAACATAAAAGGACGAATATTCAGTTGGTATAAATTGCTGTAACTCCGCATACTTCCATGTAGCTACACTAATTTACACCAACTGAGTACCTGGCCCAAACGACAGAATCCTTTAAAGCAATGCGTCCTTCAGTCATTGTTTGAAGGACAAAAGTAATATTAGCTGACTAAGAAAACTCCTATACAAATGAAAATGTCTCATCAATGGATTGAAGCTTGATAATGGAGATGTTTGGGCTTTTATCAATCAAATTAGATCATACGGAAATAATATACTGTCAGTAGCATACAAGATGAGACTGAAGTAACCAAAATTAATTACAATAATAGTATAATAGCTACTCATTTAGAAATGGAAACACCATCAATTAACTGGAAATTGCTTCCTGAAATAAAAAAAATTAAGTACTTGTTTCTTGAGATTCATTGAAAACACCTTTTCCTTATTCATAAGGAGATACCTCTCTGCCACCCACAACTGCAGAAAAGAATTAATATCAAAAATAAAAAATCCTAGCTCAAAACAGAAAATCTGCACAGTAATCAAAATGTGCTGTCAGTGAAGAAGTTGTATAACATTCAACTGCCCTGAGTAGATTGCATTAGTGTTTTTTGTAATTATTCTGCTATTGATTAAGTTTTGTTGAATGGGAGCTAGCTATTTCTGAGTTGTGGTGCAGCAGTAGGACAGATCTTTTAACCTCTCTGTGTCTCAGTTTCTCTAGTTGTAAAATGAGGGTGATACCTCTTTCACAATGATGTTGCGAGAATTAATTCGTTATAACATGGTGCTATGGAAATGTTACTCTGTACAAGTGCTAAATGCTCTTATCTACTTTTCAAACATATTTGTTACTTGCATTTAAAATGGATTTCATGTGAATACATTCAACCTGAACTTTAAAAGAAATCTTTGATGGTGGTATAAAAATATCAGATTGTAATTCTGGTTACTACTGAGTGAGTAGGAGTCTGATAGTTAACTGAGAAGTAATCTCCCTGGTGATCATTTCACTCTTAACCAGGAACTATCTTGTTTATTTTTTAGTCTCCCCAGACTGATGAAAATGGCCTTATTGTGTTTAAAAAAAATAAAAAGCAGAACTGCCTATTTAGATCAATGAATGGTGAGTTTTTACTTAAAAACAAAAGGCAACAAAAACACCACAATATAGCCCAACTTGTGGTTGTTTCTTTTTTTCTACCTCTTCCTCCCTTCTCTTGCTGGCTGGCTGACTGGTGGCTGTTTTTCTCAGGGCCCTTCTGTGGCTCCGGCTGTTCACGCTGTTGGCTGTCCTTATCAACACGTGATGTGTGGATGGCGCTTCTGTGAACGTCAGCATTTCCAAACCTTGCATGTGTTGCATTGCTAAGCAACTTTTAGCAACACTTATCCCCCATCCTTATGCCATCTGGAAGAGAGGACGATACAAGAAAGTGTGCCAAGGAGAGGCTGAAGGCAAATCAAAGAGATGGCTTAATTACATAGCAGAGGAAGTAACCCAAACAGAGAGCACTTGTGACCATTGGTAGAAGGTGGGCAGGCACCTTTATGGAGGCGGATGATGGACCATTCAAACAATTACTTATCCTGCTACTTTTTCTGTCCTTTTTAAAAATGTTAAAATCTTGCTTGGTGGTAGCTGCTGGAAAAAGAGGCATACACAGTAGAACTTTATTGCCGTGGCAAAGTTGCTGGCCCAACACACTCCCTCCTGGATGGCTGTTGCACTGCAGCAAGTTTTGTCTCAGCGTGCCCCTACTATCCTTTGGTCTGCTTCAGCCATAAGATTGTCCAAGCCTTCCAGCCAGACCACTGTGCTGAGTCATGCCCCTTTCCAGGTCACAGAGTCTACCAAAGTCCAGAAGAAATGTAAACAAAATCAAGCCTTCAAACAAGCTGGGCACAGCTATCCAACTCTTCCCCATAACATGCCTCATCCACTACCGTTTGCCCCGATACCTTGTCTCAAGCTCCTATGCCTTCAACAACTCCACTCTCCAAGGCCACTCTCTCTTTCTTAGGGGTTGAGGCAGGTTATGTCTCCTCAGGGCCCGAGGCTCCAGTCAGGCTTCTAGCTTACCCCTGGAGTAGCATGACTACTCTTCTGCCTTTCTCCACCTTCTTTCAGGATGCAGAGGGAAAAACTCTCTACTCCTTCTCTCCAGCTGCCCTCACGCAGATCTTCATGGAAACAAGCCCCCCCCCCCCCCAGCTAGGTTCTAGCTGTAATTTGCCCTAGTCCACCCTTCAGGTGTGAGTGGGAAGGTTAATTGGGTTTTCATATTAGCTCTTTCCTAGCATATGTGGGATGAAAATCCTATTACCATGGCACACATGCATGTAATAAAGTAAGCTAAGAGTCTGTTATTTCAGTACATCACAATAAACTGATTAGTTTCTAGTTATTGTGAAACCGCCTAAACTTCAGATTTCTCACCATTACTATTACCCGTTCAGCTCTGCTTGGTGGTAGGAGTTACGTTAGTCTAGCATGGAATGGATGGACGATTGTCATTTTAATGATGGTGTTATCCAACCTTTCTCAGAGCAGGTGTAGACGACACAGTTGCGAAAATGGCACTGCCTGCTTGTAGTGTGATGACATTAGTTACCCCCATCACTTCTGGGGTGGAACTATACTGCTGATAGAAATGGTGGGATTTTTTCAGAAGAGTCCGCTGCATAGTATTAGCTCTCCCCCTCCCCCCCCCCCACCCCAATTTCATCCCTTCACATACTTTTACAATTAAAATTATTTATTCTTATATACATTTATATTGCAATAATAATAATTTTCCCTCTGAAGGCTAACACTAAATCATTGCCAAATCCCCACAGGCCTATGTCATTGAGTGACCACTTGTTTCCTTGCTTTTCTGTTAATCATGGTCTTTAACTCTCCTGAAAGTAACATAGCAGTGCTGAAGTTACTGGGTTTTCTCAGTACCTCTTCAGAGATTGAATTCACTTCTGAATGGGATCTTTCAGACTATGTATTAGTGAATGTTTAGAAGTGTGAGCACCATTTTATATGTTGTCATGCTAAGAAGTATATATATTTTTGTTTTTGGCATATTCAGCATTTAAAAATGATTGTTACATGTTCTTTGAGCTGCTTATTTTAACCATAGGAAGAGAAGCACTGGTTATACAAGAACAAAGGGTCACATTCTAACTCAGGTTCTATAGTACTTTACTGCATAAATAGGCCCATTGATTTCAGTAGGACTACTTGTGAAATAAGGTGTTACTCAGTGTTAGGAGTTGGAATCAGAATCAGACCCAGAACTACAGATCTAATAACTACATTTGTATATAATAATAAGCATGGTTTACTGTGCTCTATACAGAATATACATACAGTTCACATACATAAACCATATTTAGTTCAAACATACTTCCTTCCTGATATCTGTAGTTGTTGGGAACTCAGATAATATTAACAAATATATAAATGTATTCATTCTTGGAGAGAAAGCTTATCCCTGTAGTTTCTCCACTAAAGTTTCTCTGTACTAAAACACAGTTTTTTGCTCAAAGAGCTACTCCCACCTCTCTGTTCCAAATGGAGTTAATGAGTTGCACCTGCCACCAACAAGTCAACAAAAATAAGCTGCTAACACGAGAAGAGACAAGCCTGCCATCCCATCTATCGTGAAACTTTCACTCCATGCTTTCTAACTACCCTGTTTCCCCGAAAGTAAGACATCCCCCGAAAATAAGACGTACTTCAAGTTTTGCCTCTCGCTGTAATATAATGTAATGTAATTTTGGGAGCAAAAATTAATATAAGACACTGTCTTATTTTCGGGGAAACACGGTATTATACTCTGAAGCAAATCGTTTTCAAATTATTTCCATGAATGTTAAAATAATGATGGGAAAACTAGAATAAAGCGAGTTGCTGCAGAAACATATTTCTGCAGAACTGTTTTTAACTGCTTGTGTTCACTCACTCTTGTTTTCTAATTTGGTTACTAGCTGATAACAGTGGAAAGAGTGGAAGAATTCTAACCTCTAATCCATCTGGAATTTGAAGGTGGCTTAGACAAATTTTAAGTTATAGTAGCACTTTGTTTTGTGCAGCCTCCATTTATCATACAGCAGAGCCAGAAACTGAATAACCTGCTATAAAATACATTTTAATTTGCAGTGGATCAGCAGAGCAGAAATGAGATCACATGAGCCTTTAGAACATGTTTATTCTCCAGGTCCTAACATCCTATGAAGTTTAAGAAGTTGGTGCCATAGAGCAGGAGAGAGCCTGAAACACATACCTTTTTTTTTTTAATCTATATATATAAAAGTCAAATGGTGTGTGTGTGTGTGTCTGTGTGTCTGTGTGTCTGTGTGTCTGTGTGTCTGTGTGTCTGTGTGTGTGTGTGTGTGTGTGTGTGTGTGTGTGTGTGTGTATGCGTGCGTGTATGTATGCTGCCTTACTCCTTCCACACCGTTTGAGCTAGAACTTGAAATTTGGTACAGTTATAGGCTTTAGGGTCCTAATCAGGGTAAAGATTGAAAATTTTTCAAATCTCACCTCTGACGCCCCCCAGGGGTGAAATTCTTTAAAGCCCATTCACATCGGCTGGGCAGCAGGTTAACACCTGCTGTTCTCTGTGACGTAGTTATGATGTAATAATACCCCCCTCCAACGGACCCTGCACTTGCTCAGCTTTCTGCCCCCTCCCCCCCAAAGCCCCCCCACTCGCTCAGCTCTCGCCCCCCTCCCCCCCCTCCAACGGATCCCGCACTCGCTCAGCTCTCTCCCCCCACCTCCCCTCCAACGCCCCCCCACTCGCTCAGCTCCCCCCCCAGGTAAGAATCGAATTTTTTTTAAAATTTCCCCCCCTCCCCCCTCCAACTGTCCCCCCCCCCCACTCACTCAGCTCTCTCCCCCCTCCAACGGCCCCCCCCACTCGCTCAGCTCTCTCCACCCTCAGGTAAGAATTGAAAATTTTTAAAATCTCCCCCCCCTCCCCCCACTCCAACGGCCCCCCCACTCGCTCAGCTCTCTCCCCCTCCCCCCCTCCAACGGACCTCGCACTCGCTCAGCTTCCCCCCCCCCCCGATGGACCCGAGCAACGCCGGGTATTTTTGCTAGTTCTACATATAGCTATTGGCAAATATTATAGAAGTACCACTTCACTTCCCACACGTGAACTTTTGGTTGTCTCTGTGTGTTGCAAGTGTGAGTTCCCGTTCCCCTGCCTATTACAGACTGTCTCACCATTCTTCTATTGTCAGCAAATAGCTGTGAAACCCTCTAGAAAAGGGTGTCTGTCTCTCATATCCCTCTAGTGCTGTTCCACACAGAAGATGACAACCTAGTACTGTTACTCTGTGCTGTGGATCTCAAGGTTCCAGTTGCTGAAAGAGAGAATTCCTGTGGAAAAGTAATATCTGACCTTGCAACTAAAGATTTTTTCATAAGGCATGCACACCAGGGGCCCAATTATGGTTGCACAGCAGTTCAATTCTGGCATTCCCTAATTTTGAGTGCTTGATTTTCCAAATGCATTTTTCTTTGTGTATAATATTATATATTCTGGGCCAAATTCAGCAGTGGTGTAAGTCTTTGAAATCTTGGGGACTGAATTTATCCCATTATGTCACTCTTCACAATCTGTATAGGAAATGGTGCATCATTCTGCGTGTGCTAAGTGGTAACTCATTCTCTGCATTTAAGTGCAATGTAATTTTCTTCACAGAAGCACCTCTGATAATAGCACCCTACTGTAACAAACCTTCAGCAAGAAATACTTGATTCTTCTTTTTCTTTAGAGGGTGTACTGTGGAGTGCCACGTAATTCTTGACTGTTGTGTGGTCCCCCATTCAACATGTTCACACAACTGTTCGAAGGGTATTTATAAAGAACCTTGCAGGCCACCCACTCTGCTATTGAGAACCCTCTGGAATAATCCCTTCAATATAAAGTAGCCTGTGTTGCAAATTTGAAATCAGTGTGTTTTTCTTTTTGAAGGGACAGTGGCGAAATGATGTGTTCAATGGACAGGGCACTAAAATTCATTGTTCTGGTGTCATCTATGATGGACTGTGGATCAATGGCTACCCTGCTGGTACGTTCATTCATTATGCTATCCAGTTATTAACAAGACTTCAACATAATGCTTTGGTTGTTTCTCTGTTGATTAATATGATCTGGCTGTAGTGTTAGCCTCCTCTGTGCACTCAGTTTGCCTGGAACATGTAGTTCATAAGAGTGAAAGCGGTAGCTGTTTGAGTGGCACATTTGTGTGTGTGTGTGGGGGGGAAAGCTATTAATTCAAATTAAATGTAGAACCACAATGAAGTATAAACTGTTACTTTGGAATCTTTTTTGAAGAATAATGTGCACTTTTCATTTTAAAGTAAATCACACATACGTTTTTGGAGTTAGAGGCTATTACTCTATTCACAAAAATAATAATATAGTAAGTTTAAAAAAAAAGTATTAAATTGTCCAGCTCAAAAAGCAGAGGTCACAACTTGAAATTCATCTCTTCCACAGTTGATTATTCAGCATATTCTTAGCTGCTTTCTATACTGTTTCACAAACCACCCTAGATAAGAACTAGAAGATCATGTACTATATTTCCAATAAATTCCGATAGCTTTTAGAAGACCATGTGCCATAGTTTCCAAATTGGAAATGGTTGTTGAAATATGTAAGAGGATTTATTTGCTGAAAACCAAATAGAATGTTGGGGCTGGATGGGAGATGAAATTAGAAGAGCTGTTTGGGAAGAGAAGACCCTAGAATTTCTCCATTTTTCTCTTTCAAAGGCCTTGAGTCAGGCTAGCCCCCTCTTCTAGCTGAGGACTGGATGATGCACAGGAGATGCACATGGCTCATGGTGTCAAATCTCTAGAAAGAGTTTCAGAATGATTTCCATGACTCACTGTGCAATGGAAAGGGGAGAAGATCTAGGGTAGAGGAAATCATGTCTTTCGTGAAGCATAGTTACAGCACCTTGGAATCCTCTTTGATCTCTCATCCAGCCTTTGACTTCTCAGCATTTTCAAAGGTACACATCTATACTTTATTGCTTTTCAACCCTTCTGGGATTAGTTATAAATATCATACAAGAAGTAGGTTTTAAGAGAGGATTTGTACAGGACAATTTAGTGGCCTATTGGAGCTATTTGGGAAATGTGTTCATGTGTCGGGGCATCATGAAAGAAATCTGAAATGGGTTGGTGAAAGGGACTAGGTGGGGTACTGTAATTTGTAGAATTATTATTACCACACTGCCTGGGATTCTAGTCATGGAGCAGACCCCAGTGTCCTAGGCACTGTACAAAGACAGAACAAAAAACAGTCCCTGCCCCAAAAACTTTAGAGTGTAAGTATGCAATAAGAGACAACACATAGATAACAGACAGAAGAGGAAGGTTAAGGAAAGGATGAGACAATATTGGTCAGCACGATTGTCTTTGCCGGGGTGAAAGTAAGGCCATACGGGCCGGTACAGCATACTGGTAAAAAGTGGCTGCCGGTACAGGTCCCTCCCATCTTACTTTAAAGCGTTGCCACAGCAGCTCTTTAACATCGCTGCAATTTTTGCACCTTTCATTGGCAGACCTACCGGGTCCCTAGCGACAGGGCCGCCGACAGCAGAGCACAAAAGGGGTAGCAATGTTAAAGCGCTGCCGCGGCAAAGACCCTGCTGCTTTAACTTCCCTTCCCCTTTTGCCCCCCAGGCTGCCAATGGGGAAGAGGGGGCAAAAGGAGCTGCTGTCCTGGGGCCAGCAATTTAGAAGGGCCCAGAGCTCCAGCCGCTGCTGCGGTAGGAGTGGTGGGAGCCCCAGCCCTTTAAATAGCCGCTGTAGCCCCAGTCGGTGTGAGCCAGACAGCCTAGAAGGGCTGGCTGGGGATGCTGCCCCCCAGCCCTGCCCCCTCCTCCCGAGGCCCCACCCCTTCTGGGGGGGGGAGGGACCCACAGCCAGCCCTGTGCCGGTAAGTGTTTAGTTTTACTTTGCATACCAGCAGCCTAATGTTGTCAAGTTTTTTGTAGGCATATGGAAAAGGAGAATTTTAAGGAGAGTTATGAAGGGGGATGATAATTAGTTCTGCAGATGTTTATGGGGGGTGCCTCCCAGACATGAGAGATAGCATGGGAGACAGCATTAAGCTGCTTGTTAGAAAATTTAACAAGTGAATGATGACAACTGGCACAGTGCCACTGATAGGCAGGAGTTGACATCTTGGTAGTGAATGAGAGATGATAGGCCATGAAGGACACTGAAAGTGAAGGAGAGTAGCTTATGTTTATGCCATAGAGATGAGAGAGCCAGTGGAAGGATGCAACGAGAGGGGAGACAGTCAAAGCACCAGGGTGGGAAAGTGATCTTTGCAGCACCATTCTGAATGTAGCTGAGCAGGGCAAGGTTGCATTTGACGGGCCAGAGAGAAGGATGTTGCAGTAATCAAGACCTGAAAGGATAAGAGCTTGGATGAAATTTTTAGTTGTGTGTATAGTTAGGAAAAAATAGTACACATGTCCCTTTCACATAGTTATACATTGTAATACCTCTAGCCAGGGTAGCCCTGGACGCATGTAAGATGGAAAAGGATTGGTTTAATTCTCTGACTCTGTGAAATGCACATTAATATTGTTCACTTTTCTAGGAATCTGAAACTGACATAGGGTTAACCCACTGCTAAAAATCAGAGCTAGAAAAGAGCAATGAAGGTCAACTAGTCTAGTCTCCTCCCCCTCTATAATAATCTCATAACAAGCATTGTAAACAAAACAGCCTGGACAACTGACATTTCAGTTTTCAGATTGATATCTGATCCACTGACATTTGTTCACTAGTGCAAAAATCCCAAAGTTCTTCACAAATTATATATAAACATTATTAAAATGCATCCATTTCCATGATGGAAAGAGGTAGTCAGTGGTACAAAGCATACTTCAGTGAAGGTGGGGATGGGAAATTTTGATTTAGGACACAAAGATAAAACCATTTAATCTGAAAGTTCTCATCTGAAGTTATGACGCACAGTAAATTTAATGGAACTCAATGCATCTGTTTCTGAAGGATGAAGTGCTAAATTAACCTTTATGGGATCTGAAGTTGTGGCTGTTGGGAACTGAGGTATCCCTCTCCTGATCACTACAATCCTGATCCACATCCTGTGGAAAGAAATGGAGAGAGACTCCCATTGACTTCAATAGGAATTAGATTAGAACCTAAAAGAGAGACACCCAGTTTTTGTACATTTTGTTTGGCCTATATCCACTAAAGAGAGTGCTTAAATAATGGCTCACCTTTTACCAACCACCAGCGAGAAGAAGATCTAGAATGAAAATATAAGCAATTTGTAAGGCTGTTGATGCCTGAGGTCTGCTACCAGCAATTCATCAATCTATTTGGGAGATAAAATCATCAAGGATGCTCCAGAGCAATGGTTCTTTCAAGGAGATGGAGCACTTTAAATCTACTACTAAAAGACTCAAGAACTCAAATATATTTAATGTTTCAGCTCAGGCAAAGAAGATTGTAATTTTGGGCCCAGAAGTTATTGATGTAATCCAAGGGTCTGCTATCACCCTTCATGTCCAGCTACAGAATGAAGATGGAGAGGTTTCTGAATGTAAGAACATGTTTACAGATATTTTCTGACATATAAAATGTTTCACAATTCTAAATAGAGAATGAAAATGCCAAAACATGGCATTAAATTAAAATTTCCTTTTACAATTAGGATTTTTTGTTCAAGGTCTTTTATGTGGCCTATAATTTTGCCTTGTACCACTCAGGTATGTGGCTGCCACCTAAAAGGAAATGGTTTGTGGAATCTTTTCAATTTGGGGTGTGCTGTACTTCTGATGTCTTGCCACAGAAGTTATTGCACATGTACACACACCCTACTTTCAGAAAACAATTATATTAGTAATCTATGCCATAGGCAATGTTATCATATTGGTGGTATTGCAAGAAATGAAGTGTTTGATAGATTGCTAGATTATTTTTGATCATTGTCCCTAAAAATTCATGAATTTTACCTCATTTGTGAATTCTTTACTTATTATATATGCACATAATTCACTAATCTTGTTTCAAAATCTCCAAGTGGAAAGTCATTATAGTTAGAAACATTTACAATATGGGACTGTTGTGAAAAATTGTATCCCATTATTATTTGTGACCTGTGTACATTAGTTGATGGTCTCAATTCCATATATAGAGAACATTAACTTGTGTCTTTGTTGGCAATGTGACTTAGCTCCAAGTCTGTATTTGTGAGTCCCACACTTCATGGCAGATTCAGGGGCCTCCGAAACTCATTTAGTCCCCAGAGTGATCTTCCTTTCTCAGTATAATGGCAAAAGTCACCACCTAGTGACCTAATGGTTACCTTCATTACAGGCCAGTATGGGAGGTGGAAAGGGGGAATACCCCACAATCTTTATTGCTCCGTAGAGCTTAGTAAGCACAGTTCAGCCTCCTGAATGAACTGAGTCTCGCTTCTCCTCTCCAGAGGATTTCTGTAGAATATGGAAGGCAGGGAACCTTGGCCTGCCCTCTACCCCAGGTTCCAGCCCAGGGACCCTAATGGTAGTAGCTGTTTGTTGCTTTTCCCTCCACCATTAATGCTACTTTGATTCCCTAGGCCACTTCCCCAAGGTTCCCTCTTCCTAGCTTCACCCTTACCACGGGTTACAGCAAAGCTTCCTCTCCTCCAGCTTCTTTCTCCTTGCCCCCTGGAACTGGAAAGGAGAGCTTTTAAGCAGTCTGAGTGAGACCTTGATTGGCTCCACCTTTCTCCATTAGCCTAACAGCCTTAGCTGACCTTTTGCCAGTTAATTGGGGTCAGGTGCTGGTATTAGGCTAATGGCCTTAACTGGTTAATTGGCGTCAGTGTCTTGATTAGCCTGGAGTAGCCTTTGTTTGGCTATCCAGGGAACAAGGACCTGCTCATCCCGAGGCTGATATACCTGCCTTCCAGCACTCTCTTATATCCTTCTGGTTTGACTCAGTCACAGCAGTCTTAGCAGAAAAGTAAGGGATTGGATAGAGACAAAACTCTCCTCTCAACTCTAGAAGGGTTCTCTCCAGGTCAGTGTTAGTATAAATTGCAAGGGATAAAGTTTGTACTGTACTTGTTATTTGGAGAGAGAGAAGACATCATTTTCCAGTGCTTTCAATCTATGCCCTTTCACAATCAATGCATTCATTTAAATTCTGTATTCAGAAAAGAAAACCTTCCTGTTGACCGTTAAAACTCACTTGGTCTTTGTAACCTGCTATTTAAAATCATTTCTGTGGAAGTCAAGGCTATCCACCGTATTGTGGAGTTAAATGAATGTAGCTAGATAAGTATTTCAGAAAATATGACAGCTTTGTTAAAGCTTTTCAAAAATACAAATCAGAGGAGGTTATTTAAAATGAATCCTCTGGAAAGGTTAAAGTATGTTTTTGTTCTTTTTCTCACAATTTGAATAGAAAATGTTCCAGGAAACTGAAATATTTATTCCCTATATTTGCCTTTACTAGAAATGGTGAGCACATACTCTCTGTTCCAGCCTGCTGAGAAGACAAGCTGGCTTTCAAGTTGTGATCTCCCAACTGAAAGTACAAATGACAGTTTTAGCTCTGTTGTTTGCATGGCGTAGTAAAGGAAGACTCTTGGCAAGCTTCATCTACACAAGGGTTGGAAACTTTGAGTACCTAAGGCCTCTGCAGAATTATGCATGTTTGCTAACTTTTCTTTGAAATTTTGCAAGGGATTCAGCGACTGCTGGGGTTCCTCTAATCATTACTTTTCTCAATCTGCTTTCTTTGGATGCTGAACTCCAGAAAGGATCATTTTTTCCCATCTTGCCCCTGGACTCGTATTTGGCTTCAACTTCTATGGAATTAAGACAGCACAGAATAAAACTCTAGTTTTTACCAGATTATCTGTTTTTTTTTCTGTCAGAAGAAAACTTTATTATTATTTGTTGTTGTTATCAACACATCACAAAATGAAACCACAATATTGAAAGAACAAACTCAGCAGCTGAGAGATGGAAGGACACACCATTTTGAGTGCATTGCCAAATAAACAATATAAGGCTAAGGATTAGCCATTGAAGTGAATGAGCAAGAAATATTAATGGGGTATTAATCAAAGATGATATTAGATCATGACTGAAATAGCTATGATGAAAGAGAAGCAAGAAAATAATACTGGATTATTCTCTCATGTAGATTTGGATTTTCTAGAGATTTACTTATTTTTAAAAATTAAGATTTAAGTATATGTTCTTCTTCCTTCATCATATATTTTTCTTTTTAAAAACCACTGACCACTGGTCTGTTGGACAAAACAATAGGTTTTATTATCACCCTTGATAGCAAATATGATGAGAGTGTTTTTATTGGTGGTTGATTCTGAAATTTTGCATAAACTTGTAAAATGATATTTTGCAGTTGCAACAAATATCTCCGTGCTTTACTACACAATTATGAAATTTTAATTGTTTCTTTTTCCTGTTGCTCTTTTGATGGGAAGATGAGAATGGTCGACTTTTGGAGATCTGGGCTGGAGTCAAAAACCATCAAATTTCAACACGTTCTTCTGCCAGCTTATTCAAGTTAATTGAAGAAGTTGAGAGGAAGCCAGTGAAAACGCCTTTGTATGTACTATGTGGAATAATCTATTTCATGAAGTATTTTCTCTTGAATAATACACAAGGTGCAGTGACTAAATCTCTTGCAGTCACCCATTGGTGTTTTTCCTGTGTATCGGTGCTGACTTTCCCTTGCAGTACTTGATCTATCATCTAGTTCACGCCGGATTCTTGGATTTTTCTTGTGCCATCACTGCTTACTTTCTAGGAGTTTCTCCTCTTCCTTCCAAGCCTATGACTTCCAGAGGTCACTGGGAACCTCGTTGAAATCAGTAGAAGGAATTCTATTGACTTCAGTAGCCTTTGGCTCATGGCCCTGGGTGATAAGGCTAATTCTTTTAATAAATTCTGACTATAGTCACTCTTTTGTTACTGCAGTCTTTATTGATATTGAGTGTGGGAATCCTGGGGTAGATCTTCTGTAGTCTTTTTTTCCCCTGTGTATCTGAATTACTTTGCCAGTATTTCTTGATACAGTATTTTTAAATAAGCCATTTTGTTTTTCAGACATTAAATTCTACAAATATTACTGGTGAGGTAGAAAAAAGATATTGAGGCAGTGACACGCCTACGCCCCATTTTCAGAAATAAATTAGGCACTTGGGAGCCTAAAAAGTTGTCCACCTGTGAAAGTTATGCCCGTTTAAACTAAGGTGTGAATTTAAATAGGCAAAGTTATACCAGTATAACTATATTGGTTTAGATTCACACCTTATCTTAACTAGTGAATTCTACAGATACAACTGGTAAAACTTTCCTATGTAGACAAACCCTTACTTCCATTGTAAGTCACTTTTGAAAATGGGACTTACACTCCTAAATCACTCAGGCAATGGTGAAAATTTTACTGTTTGTGATGGCTTTGTTTTAAACCAAGCTTGTGTTCTGATCACCGGGTAGTTTGTTTCTCCATTGTCAGTTTTTAAAATGATCTTTGACAGCTGGCTCTGTCAAAGACTGGTAAATCATGGTTGCCACTGAAAGTTAATTGTTTACAATAAACGTGCATGTGCTGTACTTTCCTTAAAAAAGTAAGTCCCCTATCATTGCTATGCTTTTGAAAATGTTGCCCATGGTTGTTTAAGTATGTTTTCTTCAAAACATGACATGGAGTCCCTTGTCTAAAAGGATTTGTTTTTAGATAGTAAATTATGGCTGCTCAATCAAGGGATTTCCTTCATTATGAAAATATAACAGCCAAGATTTTCAAAATCAGGAACCTTAAAGTTAAGCTTCTAAATCTCAATTTAGGATCCTAAATAAGTGGTATGATTTATCAAACTGCAGATCAAACAGCAGCTCCCATTGCAGTTAATGTGAGCTGCTAAATCAGCACTTTTGAAAATCAGCCTGCATATTTAGGATCCTAAATCAGGATTCATGACTGAGATTTTCAGAGCCTAAGTGATTTTGGCACCCAGTTCCCATTGAAATTTGAAGTGGTTTGAACCCAATTCACTTGAAAATCCCAGCCAAAATATTACTCTACAAAATATGTTCGACAACATATTTCTCTTTTCTCCTTTAAGAGCAATGGCTGACTATAGGTGAAAATATTACTCAATATCTTTTATCTAGCTAAACACTTAAAAATCCTTATTTTCAGCAGCACTCTACCTACTACATGTAATCCACAGTGAAAATTCTCTTTCAAGTTGCTTAGTTTTAATCATTTTATGATGGTTATCAGGACAGGTCATCATTGTGACTTTGTGTGCCAGTTCACCAGGACCTGACAGACATGAGATAAGTAAAATAAACTTGGTGTACAAAGGTTTAGGGCTACACTGTTTGCTGACAAAATCAGATAGACTAACATTATGAGAGATCAGCTAGTTTCTCAATACTCTATGTTCTATGTATCACAATATATATACACAGCTGTAACTGCCATTCACTGGATATTTTATGGCCCTGATGGTAAATTCCATATTATGTCTGGATTATTTTATTAAAATCTTAAAACCTATCTGCACAAACAAA
Organism: Sternotherus odoratus; assembly: GCA_032164245.1. Classification (NCBI taxonomy): domain Eukaryota; kingdom Metazoa; phylum Chordata; order Testudines; family Kinosternidae; genus Sternotherus; species Sternotherus odoratus. The sequence goes on from JAVMKO010000018.1 coordinate 4,130,221, forward strand.
ATAAAATGTCAACCCTGTTTTCTTTCACAGTGGATTTGAGTGTATTAGCTATCCTTTAATGGATGCTGTGTCTGGAAGCTGGGAACTGAAAGCTGCTGTCCCTATATCTGGCAAATCTGGATTTGCACTGGCTGATTTACCAAGCCCTGAAGGAGATATAGAGCCAGAATCCAGATCAGACACCCTGCTTGGAATGGGAGATGCCCCTAGCAAGGAGGATGGTGAGTAGAGATAATGGATTAGTCAACTGCTCATCTTTTTAGTTGACCAAGAAACAAAAAGTATCTTTAGCAGTAAAACAAGTCAAAAAAAATAATAATAAGAGATGGCTTTTATAATGCATATAGGTGGTTCTCAAAGCATTTTAACATCAGAAGTGATTTCCACTGACTTTCTTGTAATAAATGGAATACATTTCACAGAAATATTTAATTTCTGTTTTATAAAAAACAACCTCTTCTCCAAAGCGTCTACTTCAGTTATTTTGTTCAGTCAAAACACACTGGATTACAATGACTTATTAGATAAAGGAGCTGCAACCATCACTTAGACAATAGAAGTTCACTCACTGTGGCAGAATGAAAGATGGGCCTAACCTAAGAAATGTAAATATGAATCCAGAATTTGGACCCACCCTCCCACTGCCAGTATTCAGAGACATCGGTGCTGGTTCACCCCACCTCTTAGTAACAACTTTCATTCTCCAGAGGCTGCGACTCCAAATGCAGCAGGTGCAGTGTCTTGAGTAAAGTGAAAGTGCCAGTTTCAGCAAGAATGGAGGTGTTGGATCCTAAAGCCTCTTTCCCCTTTAAGATATTTTTAATTAATTAAAGTCAATTTAGGATAAACACCTTTTAAGCAGAAATATATCTTTAATTTTTTGCCCTCTCAGTTTTGTCCTTGTTGCTTGCAGTATCTGGCGTATGAATTTTTGGGAAATGGCCAACAAGCTTTAACATGTGAGCTTATTTTGAGGCTATGGAGCCAGAGTCCAGTATTCTCCATCCCATGTTGTCAAAAGTCATGAGATTTTAAAATATAGTATATTTGGGATCTTTTGATTTGCCTGCTGGATTTGAGAAATTAGGGTCCCCATCTTCAAGCTTTACATTGTAATGATAAGGACTAGAATGTTCTCCTTTCTAAAAAGTGAAAAATGAGATTTTCACATAATCACCCAGTTCTAGGAGGCAAGGCTTTAAGAAAAACATAAAATAGCTCAAGACTCATTTTAAAATCAGCAGAGTTGGCAACTCTGTTGGTCAGATTTCCCTTCATCTTTTCTGACCATTTCATACATCAAACTCGGGGGGTAATAAAATATGAGTTATGACATGTAAAAAGCTTCACAAATAGTTCATTGCTGTGTCCTCCAATCTGTGAATGCATGTATGAATGGTACAATCAAGGCCGGCGACAGGGGGGTACTACCGGGCCCCGCACTTTAGGGGGGCCCCGGTACAGCGCACGTGTCCCCGGCAGGAGCAGTGAGCCCGGCGGGGGGGAGGGGGCAAACTATCCGAGTAGGGGGCCCCCAACTTTCTGTCGCCAGCCCTGGGTACAATTCATTCAATTAGAAAAAAATCTCTTGTTCTTGTGGATGGCACTTCACATACCACCACAAGTGGTGCATTTCAAAGGGAGCCATTTCAGAAGAATTTTAGAGGGATGGGAGTGCACAGGACAGGGAGAGGGAAAGTTGCTTGTTGATGTTGCTTTTAATATTAGATCTATGAAATCAAATTAAAATAGGAAAATGTGGAATTACAGGACAATAATTTGAATTAGTCTGCTGGTGAAATCATGTATGGTTCTTGGGGTGTAAGGCTTCTATTTAAAGTATTTCAATAGAACCCATTACCATAGTGTCTGAGTGCTTTGCAGGGTTTATGGTATTTATCCTCATGATACCCCCGTGAGGTAGGCAGTGCTATTATCTCCATTGCATGGACAGGACACTGAGGCACAGAGAAGCTATGTGGCTTGCCCATAGTCACATAGGAAGTCAGTGATGGATCAGGGACTTGAACTCCTAAATCCTATGCTAATGCCCTAATGTCCTCTTGTCCATCTCATTACCCTTCGAAAGAATTATAGCACAGTAAGTTGTAGTTGTGTGTTCATCCTATATATATATTCAATACTTAGATTGTTATTCTATTTTCCTACAGGACAGGGAGTAATGATTGAACTAACACTTTATTTATAAACATGCTGGTATTGCTTTAGCACCCTATTATTCTTGGAATTATTCATGGGAGCCTAATGCTGAAGCTTGGGAGTTGAATCAAAGTTTAATCACGGCAGTTTATTGTGAAAAGTAATATTTAATCCTCCCATATAACTTGATACATTGTAAATACATGATTTGCATCTTAATATGGTCAATGGAGTAACAAAGCTGGTGGTAGTTATGAGTTAGTTGAAAAAACAAAATAAACACCATCTATCTTAGTAGGCAAAGAGGTTTATTTTGATAGCCCCAGCTTGTGTGACACTTGTGGGTTTCAAAAATCACCAGTTTGTGCAATTTTTTTTTGGTCATTTGCTTTTTAACTCACCAAAGTAAATATTGATAATGAAGACGAATCCTTATTTACCACATGGACCAATGTTAAATTATCTCCACAAGATTAGGGTTATTAAGCAAATGTGTCTCACTCTTGCTGGCTCACTTTTCAAGGTATTTGATTAGTGAATTTTTAGGTCTGAGTTAAAAATGTTTTTCCCTTTCGTGGGACATTGAAGCAGAGAGAGGCTGGAGTTGAGATCCCCACTACAATATTTGTAACTAACACCTTTCCTGATACAACCATAATCCAGGCTGTTTGCTACCACAAAGGGAGGATCAGGTAGATGACTGATTCCTGGTCATCCTTGTAAGTGTGAATAGTAACAATATGGTATTTTTTAACTTCTTAGTCACTCACAACAGAACATGCATCACTTTTTTCTTTGCAGCTAGAATGGATGGAAGTCTTGCATCTAGTTCAGCTGATTTCAAATTCTTTAGAGAGAGGGCTAAATGCTCAGCTTCACTGAAACAGAGTTTATCATGCCTGGCATGGGAGAGACAAGTGTGACTCTAAGCAACCTTTCCACCCTAACCTCCTTATCCTGAGACTGCTCTTGAGCCACAGCTCAAATTGGAACATCCCAAGGGCTGCTTTAATAGTGCCAGTTTGTAATGGTCCCTTTGTATGTCCATTACACCAGCGAGGATCTCCAGAGCATGGCACGCTCCCTTTTACCCAGAATTCTCCTATGCAGACATGCCATCTGGAGCAATGGGGGCAGTAGCATGGTCCAGGAACTTTTGACTTTAGCTAACCTTTTCATTCACTATGTCTAATGAATATATAATCCTTCTACCTGCTGCCTATATTTGCATAATTAACATTTCTCTTTTCTGTTCCTCTTTAACCATAATTGGAAGATCACATTTGGACAGAAGCTGGATTGAGCATAAATAGGGGTGCCAGTGTGTTTTGGGTGATCCCATCAGGATTTGCAGAATCTTGGCTTTCATTTAAAAGAAAAATGAATTTTTAATTCTTCTGGTTTGGAAGAAAAGCTACTGCATGTGACCCTATGCAGTACCATCTTCAGGAGTGTGCAGAAGCAGACACAACAATGGGACCATTTTGCCCTGGTGTAATTTCACATAATTGTGAGTGGGTTGAATGTGACAGACAGGAAAGAGAAAGGTACTAGGGGAAGAGAATCCGTGATGGGGTGAGAAAGTGGGGCAAGAGGAGGGAAGAGATTGAGGAAGAAGAGAAAAGAAAGGAGGGCAGGACAGTGGCTGAGGTTCTAGGGCAGTATACACATACAACAGAAGAAGAGTATGATGGCAGGACATGGAACAATTATTATGACAATATAAAAAAATAAGTAGGGGAGAAATGATCCAGAGAAGAGACATCAAAATCAATTGTATAAAAGGTACATAAAAAATGGAGAAAGAGAAGGAAGAAAAAGCATGAAAGAGATAAGTCAGATTGGCATTTGTTTATTAATTAATAATAAATTTCATGCAAAAGCGCTGCAATGATGGACCCTTTGTTTATTAAAAAAAAATGGGGGAGAGGCCAATAGAGGACAATTAAAATTATGGTGTTGAGAAAGTGAATAAGGAAAAGTTATTTACTTATTCCCATAATATAAGAACAAGGGGCCACCAAATGAAATTAATGGGCATTTCTTTAGCTATCTTGCCTGAGGAGGACTATAACAGGGTTTAAAAGAGAAGTGGATAAATTCATGGAGGTTAATTCCATTAATGGCTATTAGCCAGAATGGGTAAGGAATGGTGTCCCTAACCTCTGCTTGTCAGAGCAGGGTGATGGATGGCAGGAGAGAGATCACTTGATCATTACCTGTTAGGGTCACTCACTCCTGAGCACCTGGCATTGGCCACTGTTGGTAGCCCAGATACTGGGCTGGATGGACTTTTGGTCTGACCCAGTACAGCTGTTCTTATGTTCATTGATTATGCTCTCATTCATCTCAGCAAGTTTCATCTCAGGTTTTGAGAGAAATGCTGGCTAGCTCTCAAAATGCCTCAAGAATAACTTCTGTTGATGAGTAAATTATGAGGTCCTTGAGGCTTTCATGCACCACAGTCTGGAGTATGGATGTAATAATGCAATAATGAAAATTCATGCAGTTCTATCCACTATTGATGAACTGTCAGTGAAATAGAATTCTGAAAGGTTCTGTTGTATAGTAGTAACACATATGTACCCTTTTATTTCAAATATGGATGGTTTTCCATATTTCAAAAGGTAATGAGATCCAAATTTAGCAAAGATGGATTAGATGCAATTCCTTTGGAGAGTCTCCTTTGTAACTATATATTATACAGATCTCAGATTTACCAGTTCATTTCTAGCTGTTTCCTGATGTTAGAGAAGTAAATTAGTTTTGTAAAAATGGGTCTTTTGGGTTTTTAGTTTTGTTTTCTTCTTCTAACATCAGTCATAGCAGCAACAGTTTTATGTTGAAATATGAATAATTTTCCAAGACTCTTTTTGAAAAGTTAATAATGGCTGTTTAAAATAGCACTAGACAATTACCAAATGGAGTCAGAGCAGCAATACTAGTTTGTTTATTTCAGTTTATGTAACACTAATGGAAGTGACGCATGCATGTTAAGGGAGAATATTCTTCTTACATTCTTGATGTTTTTACAAGACTTCAAAGTGCAATATAAAAGAGATTTCTAAGTATTGATAACAGCAACATGATTTTGCTTGTTGTCCAGCTTCTCTGAATCCCTCTGATTTAAATTTGGTTTTAGCATCACATTTTCTGCTGCATCCTCTAGAATATTTCTCATATTTGTGGAGTGAAGAACTATTTATTGTGTTATATGTCTTACATTTTGGGGAATTTATAAGACTGAGCAACAAGCTTTCAATTGAAAGCAGGGCTAGGAATGCATGGAGCTTTCATATTCAGGCCAACCCAGACGTATCACTGGATGATTGTTTTAGAAGATTGGTGCTTTTAAAAGTTCAGGTTCTCTCTCCCTGTTTTTGTGCCACTTGTGTTCAGTTTTAATTATTCCATCCTCTAATTCATGCCTGTTGTTAGAGTTTTACCATAATAACTCTATTAAATGTGCAATCCTATCCCTCAGTCTCCTGAGTCACAAAAAAGTGTGTTATTTTGGTGTTTGTTTTGTTTTATAACACTCTTAGATTCTGTTCTCATTTCACCAGAATGTCACTTCAAATGATATATTGATCTTAAACTGGAAACAAAAAGCATAGAAGTCAACTACTGAGCCATTACTTATACTCCACGTTTTTAAATAGGGAGACAGAAGAGAGCCCACGTGCTGCTAAAATAAGTTACCTCATACGCAGAATACAAAACAACAAATGATATAGCTGGGAAATCAAATAATTGGAGTTCTTGCCAGTCCATGTTATGTTTATTAACAAAATCCAAATACAACAAGCTACTTTTCCTTTCATCACACAGTGTCTAAGATCCTGGTCTAGCAAAATACTTGACTATGTGCATAAACTTTGAGGAATCGGGTTCTAGAAAAGTAGATCTCACTATCAAATGTATAAAATAGGATATTCTATATATCTTTATGTTTAAAATACATTATTTGTAGCAGTTTTTACAGTACCAAAAGGGCTTCACCTGAGGTAGTTCAGTAATGAATGTGTTTGTCTACTAAGGAAATAACAGGGGAGCATAATATACTTTCATCTTGACCTTTTAATCGTGAATACCATGTTTGACTTGTAGAAGTTTTTGACATGTTGATGTGTTGGGGTTGGGATGGCTGGAGATGGGAGTGGATGTGACCAAGGAGTTCCTTTTGCCATATAGTAATTTCTAAACTGATAAAGTAAACCAGAAAAGGGTGGACTGAACATTTACTAAAGAAATGTATTCTGAGAATGTTTTGACAGAAATAGATGTGTAATTTACTGCAACACAAGTATCTGATGACACATAGATACTTTCTGCATGATATTCAATAAAAAAAAGTAGTTACTATAACAACTGACTCACCATTAGTATCTCCAAGAAAGAGTACATCTTAAAAGAAAATACAAGGTCACATGCATTCGGTAGTGTTTTCGTTGTAAAACATGTAGCAAAACAAACACATGTTCTCTCTCTCTCTCTCTCTCTCTCTCTCTCTCTCTCTCTCTCTCTCTCTCTCTCTCTCTCTCTCTCTCTCTCTCTCTCACTAATGTTAAGGTTGATTTTTAACAAGTTATAATTTTGCTAACCAGATTAGGAGACTATACATTTTTCATTCCTTGAACATTATAAAAAAAATAGCAGAGAAGTGTTGTGTGTTTCTTTTGTTTTAAATAGACCTTGTTTGAGTGTCTCATCTCTAATCATTGTAGGGAGTCCTCTGTTTAGACATCTGACCAGACAGACACTAGTATAAACAGTGGTATAAAAAGAATAATCAGTAGCCTTCTCATTCTGCCTCGAAGATTTTTTACTTTAAAATAGATTGATCTGAATCTGCTGCTTTAAATTACTGCTGAGGGTCTGGTCCTGCTCAGATTTGAAGTCCATGAGAGTTTTACCTTTGACTTCTGTATTAGCATGATCAGGCTTTTAATCTGTTTTCTTTAATGCCTGCTGCCAGATCTTCAGAGCTAACATCAAAGCCCACTTCTCCCCATCAATGCTTCCCACTCCTCCATTGAAGTCCTCGGTGCTAAAACTCTTGACATCATCAATGTAGGTTGCCTCAGGATCATCAAATGTCTCTTTGAAGACATAATATTCCTTTCCCCTACGGACAGACGTTCTGCTGCAAAGGTTTTCAGCTCCACCCTCTATTTCCCCTGGGCCATGATGAGTAAAAAATTCCTAAGAAGTTAGATTATTTGAAATCTGGTACTTACATGTCTCTTCCTCTGAAGAAGCTCAGAATTCTACATCTTACAGATATATTTTAACTTCTCTCCCGTTTGTTGCTTTTATTTATAGCTTTTCTTTTACCTGAACTAAATTGTTCAACCAACATTCGCCACCTGTTTAGCCAACCAGTGTCCAATGCCATTTTGATCATATTTCTGTCTATTTAGGTTCTTGAATGGTTCTATCACTGTAGAATCTGATACATTTTGCGTGAAAAATCCTGTTTTTTCTACATCAGCACTTTCTTTTAATCATCCTTTCTCCTGTGAATGCTGTGGACCAAATCCCATCTGTTTCCCAATACTTCCAGTGAAATTAAATGTGTGGGTGAAATTTTGGAACCATTAAAGTTAATAGTAAAACTCCCACTGACTTAAGCAGGGTCAGAATTTCATCCTGTGTGTGTAAAGCAAGCAAGATGTAGCCCTACATAAAGTTTTCCCATTGTTACTGAGGCTTCCTAAAGGTTCTGACTTTTGGGATTCTGTACTCCAGGAAAGCTCACTAGTTCTTTTAGCTTTACTGGATTTAGAGATCATCGCTATTTCTGTCTTCTCCAAAGATTTTTCTTTCCACTCTGTCAATTGGAAGCTTTACTCTTTTTTGTAAATAAGATGCAGATATCAAAACACAAGATTTACTATAGCAACAGGATGAGAAACTAATATATATATATATATTGCCTACAATAATCTTATTCTCTGTACATTCCTTCTTGAAAGTTGTTTGAAGAATTTTATTAGATTGTTGCAATGAGGAACTGTTGAAATCTACATAGTTATGAATATTATTTTTCTGTGTGGCACCTTCTCAAGAATCTTTGATCTTCCCATTTGCTTTTCTCTATCTTGCACTTGAAACCAAGTGGCCTAGGAGCCAAATTCAGATCTGATGTAAATGAGCTCTAGGAATACTGAGATATACATTAACCACCTTTGAGTGAATTATAGGAACAAGGAATAGAGTGTAATTACACAGCCAGTACAGTAAACCTCATGACATATTGTGCAATATTTCAAGATATCTCTGTTATACTCATTTGAGCAAAGTGTGGCTATTGTAATATTTCATTGTTAATCTCATGAGATTTTTCAGTAACACTGATAATAGCAATACAGCATTTGCCGTTCCCACTGTAATTTCTTTTAATATTGCTTAAAATGACACTGTTAAGGTTTATAAGCCCCAGAATTGACCTATCTTATTATTACAATAGGTAGAGGAAATCTGCATTCTAAGTTTCTATACTTTTTAAAAAATCTGCCACTCAGAAATAATGATAAAAGACTTATTTTTATGGGATTCACAAAGGACATAGTGAATGCTCCCTCAACTGCCTCTGCAGCAGCTGGAACAAAATATTATAAATGCTATTCCCAGGCCAGTGCTCTTATTCCCACAGTTTTATTTGAACATAAAGAAATTTTGGCATTAGAAGCTTTGTTGGAGGAATACATAGGGAAAAATTATCATGTTAACTTAGAGTCCATTTAGTACACAGGTAAAACTATCAGAGAGGTAGCCGTGTTAGTCTGGAATAGCAGAGGTAACAAAGAGTCCTGTGGCACCTTAAAGACTAACTAAAGTTTTCAAGCATAAGCTTTCGTGGGCTAATACCCACTTCGTCGGATGCAAGCAGTGGACTGCTTGCATCCGACGAAGTGGGTATTAGCCCACGAAAGCTTATGCTTGAAAACTTTAGTTAGTCTTTAAGGTGCCACAGGACTCTTTGTTACCTCAGGTAAAACTATGTTTGCAGATTAAAAATAATCTGCAAGAGGAAAATATTTACATGCCTGAAGGAAGTTATGAATCAAAGGAATTGTGCATACAAATTGTTTTATAATAGTGCACTTTACAAGTGAGGTAAATATCACTGTCTCCATTATACATATGGGGAAACTGAGGAACTCTGAGGTAAAGTGACTTGTGCATGGTCACCCAAAAGGCCAATGGCAGGAGTATAAACTAGGTATCCTGAATCGCAAACCTACTAGGCCCCATTGCTTCTCTTTTTAAAATGTTACTTCTGTGTTATGTACACATCAGAATGTTTTTCATATTGGAGTTAATTTACTTTATTATTTGCTACAATACCTATCACCATAGCAGCTAGATGTGTTCTTTTCAAAAATTAAAACACCTAAATTACATGTATTATTCATGATAGGAGGCAGAAATAAAATAGAAACTACCATCTCTATTCTTTATCAAGAATTGATATCTTGCCTCTTGGGGGAGAGAAAGACCTGACCCAGAAGCAAAGCACTAAATGAAATAAATGAGTCTCAATCTAATGCCCCCAGACTTGTACTATAGCAGATGGCCAATGGGAATCCATTCCCAAAATGAGAAACACGATTGATTAAAATCCTGCTTGCTGACTGGGAAAGATCAACAAAACAAAGCCAAAATGCTCTAAACTCTTACTTTAGCAAGTGAGATATCAGAGTAGCATTTCTTCAAGAAAGCAGCTGAGTAAGGACTTTATACAATCAGATCCCCAAATTGTAGCCCCCAAAGTGTTTCAAAGGCGCCTTGTGCTCATGGGTTGAGTTGCGATTTTAAAAATATTTAAATGACAAATATAAAATGCAACTGTGTTGTTAATTTTTTTTCTGTCCCAGTATAGATCGTATGTCACCATTCTTTTGTTAGACACGCAGCCAAGAAAACATAGCACAAAAAGGATTATGTTATTGTAGTATATGCATTACTTGCTCTATTTCTGTTCCTGAAAGAGTTGAGTGGCATTTAAATTCAGGGATTAGTCATTCACTTTACATAGGTGGAGTCAGATTCAGCCTCCTCTGCCCCCCCGGGGGCTGCTTCCTCCAATGTTTGCAGAGCTGCTAAGGCACAAAATGTATCAGGTAGGGAATAGAAACACTACCTGCTTTGGTTCAAGATTAATCTCCTTTCCAGGACACAGGTCTTCTGTAGTGCCTGGAGGTGTGGTTTACACCTCTCTGTGCTAAGCAGAGCACACCTGGCCTATAGCCTTTGAGTCTATGAAAAATGTCTGATCAGCCTGCAGATGCAGTGGTTGAATAGAAACATGTTGCACAGCCATGAGAGAGCTCAAGGTTCAATGCATGATGATAGCCTGACCCCTGGTCACAAAGGGTCATTCTGATTTCAGGCCAACCCTGGTTCCATTTAAGACTTTCGCAAAATGTTCATTGACTTAAATGTAACCAAGATTTGGCTTGCTAGCCAGAAATCACTGCTAGTAAAAAAAAAAAAAAAAAAAGGTAAATGGCAGTTCTTGAATTCAGAGGGTTAACACTTTTTTGCATTCATTTTTTATTCCACTCTCCCCTTAAGATTTTTGAGGTTATGAGGTCACTCTCCATCTGTGGTTTGCTCAGTCTTAACATTTGTTAAAAATAAGTACACTATAATGTTGGGAAATCTTTTTGGCAGGCAAGCCATCTGTCCAAAGGGGAAGGGGAATCCTGCTTGTACAGGTTTATATCTGGAAAGCACATAGAAGTCCGTGACCCGGGCCCACATGTGTATAAAAGGATTAAGGGGGGAGGTGAAGTGGGAAGAGGAAGGAACCTGTGATGTGTCTATATTTCTTTTCTCTGTTTGACTAAAAGTCTAAATAAGCTTATGAGAGTTCCTGTCTGTGACCTCTGATACATTTCTGTAATCTCATTTCTCCACCACAACAACAGGGCTATAAAGTGATGATTAATGTGTTTGCCGATTTTGCAATTAAAAACCCTGGGCTAGTCCTGAACATGCTGATTCTATTAGATTAACAGGGAGTGCCAGAGATGTGGCACTAATTGTGATAAAAGGGGTCTTGGTGTTTCTCAAGCACATCCCCATTAACTCCGTTTAATGAGGCATCACTTTGGAATTAGACTCTTGCTATACAAATATCTTCTCCACTTTCACTTATACTGCTACTTTTATACATAAGATACTTTTTCTAATATTTCTGTCCAGAAAACACAACGTATAATGTATGTGTGATGAATTATAATTTATAATGATATATACTTTCCTGAAATACTTTGGAAAGGTTAAGTTAGCCTAGAGATATAGTAATGCCCTGCTTTCTTCCTTTATGATGGATTTGTGCTCACTTCTCTTTCCTGGTCTCTTGTTCCCTGAGATAGCAGGCACTTAGCACTATAGATGCTACATGCTTTGATTGTTGAGGGGTCAAGGATGAAGCTCTTCAGTTTACTCCAATGGGATCAGTGAACCTCTGATGGGATTCCATCCAGTTTTCTGTAGCAAGAAGAATTGTGAATACAACACAAGATCTTGACATTCATCTTATAATATGTGTGAGATGAAGAATGATATACGCCAGTATCTGACAAACACCATGGGAGACGCATGAAGGAGCATGTTAGTCAATGACCATTGAAATGACTCAATTTTGAAAGACAAAGTCCTCGCTAATCTAGGATCAAAGTACCTACAGCACCATCTACCACCCTATGTACCATCAAACCAAATTATAACATTGCTATAATACTGGACCGGACCAAGAGGCGGGGCCTCGTGTAAGATGCTCTGTCCCTGAAAGTGGCCATCTGGCATGTCTGTCCCACTATGGCTGTTTTCAGAAATTAAAACTTCTTTCTGCTTCAGTCATTTTAATAATTAGAATTTAACTTCTCCATTGCCATCTAGCCTTCTGTACATAATTCCAGTTTAAATCATTGAGAGCGGTAGTTGTTCAGCACTGTTAAAAACGAGGCCTTGAATGTTTAAATGTAGGCATGGAGAATTAGAGGCCACTTTTGAAAATTTGTTCTGTTGTGACTTGATGGGGAAGGTCCCAAAGGAAGTTAGTTTAATATTAGAACTGAGCTGAACCCAGAAATTTCTAGTTTTTAATGCTATGACCACTACAATACACCTCTCTTTGAAAGTCCATTGAAAAGATTGTTAATACTGTACCTTTATCTAATCAGATTCAGTATCTATCTAGGGACCTTTCTTATTCATGAGACAACAGCATGTTGGAATATTTTATTGATATGAAACATTTCATTGTTTAGGTTTTGTTTAATTTTTTAAAAAACTTTCAGATTGGCTGCTCTGCATTTTGCTTTGAAGAAAAGCCTATCTCATGCATATGGAAGATTGCCAGATACTCTAAACCCTATTTTGGTTAAATTACAGTACCCAGATTTTAGTAACAAAGCACATTGATTTTATATTCAAAAAGATTTTTATATTTAGTCTGTTAACCTTTTGTAATTCCCACCCACAGCTTTAAACTGTAGAACATTTTTTATGCTAATTGTTGCCAGTAGGGTATCTGCCATGGCCCCTTAGTAATTTAAACCCATTGAATCGTAATGCAGGTGCTGATAATTGCAGAACTGTTATTGTCTGACTGGCTGCAGCATATACGTTTCAAACAATTCCTTGCAAATTGGATTTGAGAACATTAAAAAAAAATCACATAGTTAAAGATAACCTTGCGTTATATATTTTTTTTTAAAAAAACCAACAAACTGAAATTGTATTGCAGAATTGTCTTTCTCATCTGAAAGAGTTTGAAGTATTTTGGCCTTAAAGCATTCATCAGTGTGACAGTTTCTAGGGGCTCAACAGCAAGTATTAAAAAAAATCTGTATTAGTTCATTCCTGTTACAAATACACTGGAATCTGTAGCTAATAATTTCCAGAAAATGAAATCAGGTCTTGTATGGCAGCACGGTCCAATGAATAAGGCTCTGGAGTGTGAGTCAGGAGACCTGGTTTTTGGTCTCAGATCTGCTGCTGATCTTCTGTGTGACTTGGGGCAAATCACTTCACTTCCCCGTATTCCATTTTCCAAGTATAAAATGGAAATAATGATAATTACATTCCTTTTTAAAATACTTTTAAAAAGTATAGTTGGTGCTAGTGGACCCGTGTTTTAAAAATAATAATTTAGTGTTAGGATGCAAAAGCTATCCTTTTTGGAAGCACTTTATGAAAAACAAAATTTGATGTTAGTGAAGTGGAATAGAACATTCCCAGCCCTAAGTAAATGTTCACAGATCCAGCTCCTATGCTGGGTGGTCCATAGGGGTGTATGGCCCATGGTCCAGCCAGTGGTCAGTACTGTCACAAGAAGACTGTTTAACTCTCCTTTTTCAGTTCCTATTGTAACACTTCAGAGATATGTCACAGTGCACCAAAGCTTTGTCTTGCAAAGCAGTTGTATTAAATTGCTGAAACTCCCATGATACAAGTCATTCTTAAATCAGAGTAAGATTGCCCACACATGGGGGTTACACTAAATAGTTTAAACCCATATAGATAAATTTCTCATGTTTAAGACTCAAATTCCAACTCTTTAAAGTATTTGAAATCATTCTCGGTGCACCTCCTTCTGGCTAAGAGAGTTCCATCGCAGTCATGACAGCTATCCAGTCTTTGGACCTCATTCTGATCAATGGTAGATTCCCTTCCCCCCCCCCCCATCTTTGTTCATAGGTATTACAACACATACAGTATATTCAGTAAGCTCCATGCCCTGTGGCAAGACAACTTGGATTCAGCAGCCTGAATTAAGGATGGAGTAGCAGCCTTAGCTCTTAATTTCATAGCGTTTGTCAAATTAAATTACAATCTTGCTTTGACATATCATAGGTTTTTTTTGTTTGTTAATTGATATTAGTTTTGCAGGATTCAAATGGAACATAATTTTATAAGTTAACGGTGGATTGAAATCTCTGTCTTCATTGTTTCATGTTTTTGAGCCAGCAGTGAAAGCAAACTATTTGTTAAATCTGTTGCCTGTGTTTTACATTAGAGAAGTTTGGGGTTTGCTATTGGAAACATGCAGTGTTTTCCTTATGGAAAACCTGGCAGCTTAGCTCTATGTGGTTCATTTTTTATTATAGGCAATTTGAATGCCTCTTTCTAACATCAGCTGTATTTTTTAAGCAGTACCAAGAGATAAATTCACCTTAATTATATTTTTAGTGTCTGTCTGTCCTATCTATCTATCTATCTATCTATCTATCTATCTATCTATCTATCTATCTATCTATCTATCTATCTAAAAGTCAAGTGGTGTATGTATGTATGTATGTATGTATGACTGCGAACTCCTCCCGCACCGTTTGAGCTAGAGACTTGAAATTTGGTACAGTTAGAGGTCTTGGGGTCGAGATAGTCATAAGGGTCGAAAAATTTCCGAATCTCACCTCTGACGCCCCCCAGGGGTGAAAGTCTTTAAGGGCCAATCACATCGGCTGGGCAGCTAGGTGGTAATGATGTCATAATACCCCCTCCAACAGACACTGCACTCGCTCAGCTCACTGCCCCTCCCTTCTCCAACGGAACCCCGGAAACCCCTCAGTTCTCTGCCCCTCCCCCTCCCAACGGAACCTCAGAATCCATCAGCTCTGTGCCCCCCCCCCCCACCTGAGAAGGTCCCCGGAATCCCTCAGCTCTGGGCCCCCTCCCCGCCTGCGACGGATCCGAGTTGGGTTTGGTGGGATGGTAAGTGAGGTGGGGGTGTCGGGTTCGGTCGGGGGGTGAGGTGGTGGTGTTGGGTTTTGTTGGGGGGTAAGTGAGCCGGGGGGTGTTGGGGTTGGTCAGGGGGTGTCAGCTGTCTGCCCCCTCCCCACCTCCGACTGACCCGAGCAGTGCCGGGCACTTATGCTAGTATATATATAAAAGTCAAATGGTGTATGCATGTATGTATGCGTGTATGTATGTGCACTTACTCCTTCCACACCGTTTGAGCTAGAGACTTGAAATTTGGTACAGTTAGAGGTCTTAGGGTCCTAATCAGGGTAAGAGTCGAAAATTTTTCAAATCTCACCTCTGACGCCCCCCAGGGGTGAAATTATTTAAAGGCCAATCACATCAGCTGGGCAGCTGCTGTTCTCTGTGACATAGTTATGATGTCATAATACCCCCCTCCAACGGACCCTGCATTCGCTCAGCTCTCTGCCCCCTTCCCCCTCCAACGGACCCCGCACTCGCTCAGCTCTCTGCCCCCTCCCCCCTCCAACGGACCCCACACTTGCTCAGCTCTCTGCCCCCTCCCCACATCCAACGGACCCGAGTTGGGTTTGGTCGGAGGGTAAGTGAGGTGGGGGTGTCGGGTTTGGTCGGGGGGGGTGGGAAGGTGTCGGGGGGGGGGTGAGTGGTGAGGTGTGGGTGTTGGGGTTGGTCAGGGGGTGTTGGGTTTGGTGGGGGGGTAAGGTGGGGGTGTTGGGTTTGTTTGGGGGGGTCAAGAGGGGGGTCTGGGTTGGTCGAGGGGTAACTGAGGTGTGGTGTCGGGTTTGTTTGTGGTGGTAGGTAAGGGTGTTGGGTTTCGTTGGGGGGGAAAGTGAGGTGGGTGTGTCAGGTTTGGTCTACGGGGGGGTGAGGTGTGGGTGTTGGTCAGGGGGTGTTGGTAGGGGGGTGATGTGGGGGTGTTGGGTTTGGGTGGGGGGTGAAAATGTGAGTCGGGGTTGGTCGAGGGGTAAGTGAGGTGGGGGTGTCTGGTTTGGTCGGGGGGGTGAGGTGGGGGTGTCAGGTTTGTTCTCTGCCCCCTCCCCCCTCCATCAGACCCCACACTCACTCAGCTCTCTGGCCCCTCCCCACCTCCGACGGACCTGAGCAACGCTGGGTATTTTCGCTAGTAATATAATATAAATTAATAGAATACCAGTTTGTCTATGTCAACAGCTTTCCAGACAGGATTTATGATGAACAAAATGAAACTAGTTTAAGTAGTATCCGCAAACTAGGCATAGGTCCTAGTTAATGATACCAGTCCTGTGCAGTTTACACCAGATGGAGCCATTTCAAATGAAAAAAACAGACAGTGATTAGCCGCTAAGGGATCTTTTGTGCCAGGTGCAAATTTTATTCTGGTGGCATCATATTAGATTGATGTAAACTGTTGTCTGGAAACTAAACTAGAAACAGAGTTGTCATTTCTCAAAGCTTACACTAACAAACTTGGTCACTAGGTATCAAACAGTTATCTCTCCCAGAAGAAATCTACAGCTGAACTGTATTTGAGATCTTGCCATTTCAGAGCATTGGCAAAATACAGTAAGTTTTAAAAAAATAATAGTTTAAACTTATTTGAATGTGTGTACTGTACATGTATTTTCCATTGTTTGACCCAAATGACATTAGCATTCCACATGTTAGCAACCAGGCATAGCTACAGACATTGTTTAACACTGGCTTAAATGGAATGTTTGTATTTAATATACATTACAGATCAATGTGCTAAATACTAAATTACTCCTTGGCCATTGCCTTCAGTTTCTAATATGGTCTCCAGAGGCTTCCACTGGTACAGTTTTGCCATTGTCTATAACACTTACAATGTTGTCTCGTTGGGTTTCCACTGGCATGTTTTCCATTCAGTGTAATTTGGAATAATCAAGTTATCTGACCCTGAAATTAGGGTGTGTAATGGAAACACCAACTTAATTTAAACCCAAAGGCATTACTGGCACCATTATACTGTTGCATACATAGCAACTGATTTATTAGTCAAAGGCCTTTGAAATATGGCCCAATGGATAGAGAAATCTTTGAAACTGATATAAGGGCCAAAGCCAAAATAGTCACTATTTATCTTTCACTTTTGTTAAAAAATTGATTAGTGCCAAATGTTTAGCATACATTGGTAAGCAGTAACCTCCCTAATACTAAACACTGCAAAAGTTCAGTTTTATTATCCCACAATTTTCTAACGCTCTGCTTATTCATTAAGCTTGCTATACTGTATAGTTTGGGGTCAGAGCTAAGTTGCTGGGTTGAAAGCCACTGGCAAAGATGGTGAATTTTATGAGGGAAAGAAATTAAATAGAACATAACCTTTCCCCCTCCTCCTTGACTGAGAGTGAGCATACCCTAGAGAAAATGCTGTCAATCTGGGAGTGATATGAATATACATATTTTGCCCCAGTGATTGTATTGTCCCAAGCAATCTGGACAAAGTCTCTGTTTCTTTCTTGGCCTTGCCGTGATAGGTGCTGAGCCACTCCTTCAAGCTGTTGATGATTCTTAATTCCCTTTCACTGCAATGGATAGTCAGGGTACTCGACCACTTCACAGATCGGGTCGTCACGCAGAAGACAATGGTAATCAGTTGTTTCCTTTAGGTTTTGGTAATCTGGAACATGATCTAAAATGATTTATAAACTTTGTATCTCATAGCAACAGTTTGTTCCATTTGCCATAGTAAAAGGTGTGCACTGTTAACCTCCTTTCAATCCAAATTGCCTGGGTTTCTGGAAGCAGTGGGGGGTCGGAAAACTGATGCCTATATTTGTTCGTGGCATTGTACTTTATGGATTGAGCCTCAAAGCAGTACCTGTGATTCAAAGGTTGATCCTGAATTAAGAGGTTTGCCAACAGAAACATTTTCTTGTTGCACACTCTATTTACATCTCTGTCATATCAGAACTGTAGCTGTAAGGCAAGCACAAACCAGCAGCTTTCTATTATGGTAGTAGAAAAACATAAGTGCAGAATAATCTTGGAAAGAGAGAGCGCTGGTAACTCTGAGTTAGGTGCAGTACAGAATGTACAGTTTTATTTTTTAAAAACAGCACTTTAAAAGCACTATCTCTAAAGTAATAGAATACTCAAGAAAAAAACGTGACAGATGTTAGTCACGTTGCTAAGTGCACTACTGCAAGGTGCTCAGGAACTACGGTGATTATTGTGGTACAAAATGAAGATTGTTGTGACTTTTAGCCCACGAAAGCTTATGCCCAAATAAAGTGCCACAAGGACTCCTCGCTGTTTTTGCTGATGCAGACTAACAGGGCTACCACTCTGAAACCTATAGAATACAATACATGTTTTAGTGGGATGCTCT
This sequence comes from Sternotherus odoratus, assembly GCA_032164245.1. Taxonomy (NCBI): domain Eukaryota; kingdom Metazoa; phylum Chordata; order Testudines; family Kinosternidae; genus Sternotherus; species Sternotherus odoratus. The sequence continues at coordinate 4,148,453 of JAVMKO010000018.1, forward strand.
TGAAAGTGCAGGTGGAACCAACAGTGCTCTTTCTTTGGGTACACTTCTGGCTCTATCAATCTGTTTCTTCACTTCACCAGGTGGGCATTGTAGTTTTAAGAATGCTTGATAGAGATCCTGTAGGTGTTTGTCTCTGTCTGAGGGATTGGAGCAAATGCGGTTGTATCTTAGATGTGGTCTGGCTGAAAGCTGGACTACAGTGCTAATAAGCGATGGTCACAGACACCACCCTATACTAGAAACCTGCTGACTGCTATATTAACCTACATGCTTTCAGGATTTCTATCGAGTGTTCTTAAAACTACAGTGCCCACCTGGTGAAGTGAAGAAACAGATTGACAGAGCCAGAAGGGTACCCAGAAGTCACCTACTACCGTGTTTCCCCGAAAATAAGACAGTGTCTTATATTAATTGTTGCTCCCAAAATTACATTACATTATATTACAGCGAGAGGCAAAACTGGAAGTACGTCTTATTTTCGGGGGATGTCTTACTTTCGGGGAAACAGGGTACACGACAGGCCCAACAAAGAAATTAACAGAACATCACTAGCCGTCACCTACAGCCCCCAACTAAAACCTCTCCCATGCATCATCAAGGATCTACAACCTATCCTGAAGGACGATCCCTCACTCTCACAGACCGTGGGAAACAAACCAGTCCTCGCTTACAGACAGATCCCCAACCTAAAGCAAATATTCCCCAGCAACTACACACCACACAACAAAAACACCAACCCAGGAACCAAACCCTGCAACAAACACCAGGGCCAACTCTGTCCACATATCTATTCAAGGGACACCATCATAGGATCTAATCACATCAGCCACACCATCAAGGGCTCGTTCACTTGCACATCTACCAGTGTGATGTATGCCATCAATGCCCCTCTGCCATGTCCGTTGGCCAAATGAGACCGTCTCTACCCAAAAGAATAAATGGACACAAATCTGACATCAGGAATTCTAATATTAAAAAAAAACAGTGGAACACTACAGTCTCCCTGGTCACTCACTAACAGACCTAAAAGTGGCAATTCTTCAACAACAAAAACTTCAAAACAGACTTCAACATGAAACTGCAGAATTTGAATTAATTTGCAAACGGAACACCATCACATTAGGCCTGAATAAAGATGGAATGGTTGGGTCATTACAAAACCTAAACCTAATTTCCCCCATACTCATTTCCCCTACTGTTACTCACACCTTTTTGTCAACTGTTTGAAATTCGCCATTCTCATTACCACTACAAAAATTATTTTTCTTCCCTTGGTATCCTACTGTTAATTGAATTCTCGTTAGACTGACCTCAGACTTGGTAAGGCAACTCCCATCTTGTCATGTATTTAGACCTGCTCCTGTATTTTCCACTCCATGCATTTGATGAAGTGGGTTCTAGCCCACGAAACCTTGTGCCCAAATAAATTTGTTAGTCTCTAAGGTGCCACAAAGACTCCTGGTTGTTTTTTCTTTAGAAACCATGTACTCTGTGTTAAAGAACAGAAAAAAGATCAAGATTGCCTTCTGTCTTTTGCAATGCTATAGATTTATTAGAGTTTGTGGAGCTAAGATTCCTGTTTTTAACTCCTTTGAGCCAAAAGTTCTCCCTTTTGAGCCTGATTCCTGCAAAGTACTGAATGCCTCTTGCATGGTGCTAAGCACTTTGAAATCTGTAGGGGTTGAGGACTCGGCAACTCCCAGAGGAATTCAGTGCCCTACAGGACTGGACCTGATATTAGTGTCTTTGGTACATCAATATATCCCCAATGTCTGGTTCCAGAAATTCATCGGTAAGCCAAGGGTGGGATCTGCAAAAGTACTGATATGATTCAGGAGCACAGAGTGTACTTGTAGTAGTACTTGTGACCCTAAGAAACTTAGGTACAGTACTTTTGAAAATTTCAATCCATGTTGCTTGCTTTGTAATGATGGAAAATGTTGACATCTGGCATAAAAATAAATATTGTATTTTTTTGTATACATTAGGCTAAAACCCTATTCGGGGTGGCCAATCTGAGCCTGAAAAGGAACCAGAATTTACCAATGTACATTGCAGAGAGCCACAGTAATACATCAGCTGTCCCCCATCAGAGCCTCCCTGTCCCCTCCTGATCAGCTGTTTAGTGGTGTGCAGGAGACTCTGGGAGGAGAGGGAGGAGCGAGGGCACAGTAGGCTCAGAGGAGTGGATGGGAAGGGAAGTGGGGGCGAGAAGGAGGAGTGGGGACAGGGTCTGTGGCAGAGCCAAGGGGTTGGGCAGTGAACACATTGGAAAGTTGGCACCCATAGCTCCAGCCCCAGAATTGGTGCCTATACAAGGAGTTGCATATTAACTTCTCAAGAGCTGCACATGGCTCCGAAGCCACAGGTTTGCCACCCTTGCCCTATATTGTTAGGAACAATCCTGCACTAGGTAGGAAGGTGGATTAGAAAACTTCTGAATGTTTTCTTTCATTTGCTAACATCTATGTTCAAGTAAATGAAGCAAGACTCTCAGATTCATTTAACAGAAATCCTAGTGAAAAGAATTTTAGTATCATTTTGCCATTTTTTGTATGTATAATGTAGAGAGCAGTGGCATTGAATTTGTTGTGGTTTATTTTGTTTCTTTTTTTGGTTATAGGGCCCATGTTGTGCCTACAGAGTATGTGTGCACACAAACCACATTTACATGTACAAATATGCACTTTTGTCACTGTACTTGTGTACTGTGTGTATTTTGCACATGCAGACACATGCTTTGCAGGCATAACTTGGGTACCAATAGTTCATAAGGGGATCATAAATGTAGCTTTTACAATTGCATATACTGCTTTTCAGATGGTCTTATATTGTAAATCACAGTGTACGTATGTTTAGGGGAATGATCCACATTAACGTATGTTCTGCCTATGGGAAAGTTACTGCAGCAGCTGTACAGACTAACCTCTACACTGTAGAGAATCTTTTTCCATGAGACCAGTGTGACATTGAGGTGATCCCACTGTAACTAGAGTTAAAGAAATAAAGCTTTATAATTTCTTTTTTTCTAAATCCCCCCATATACTTGTTACTTAATTTGTCTTGTGTTCAACTTTTCTCTCCCCCCCCCCCCCCGGCCAATCCTTTCTTTAATGAATGAAGCTTCTTGGTTAATTGAGTCTAGCATTAAAGACTAATGCAGTGTGTCTGGTCACCTTTAAATGAGACATTTCTGTTACCCTTAGGACCAATAACTTTTTTTAAAAAAGTTCTCTTAAATGAAGAAATTAATACCACATTTTGATTTTGCTATGAACAGCTAATAACTATTTACACCCCATTATTAGGTGTCACATCTGCAGTTTTACGATAACTGCCTTGTCACCCTAAGTGAGGGTTGCTTATTGCTGATTATTCCTCCCCCCACCCTCTCCCACACCTTCTAGCTTGATGTCCTACACAGGTGATTAGTATGCTATAATTGAGTTGGTTGTAAAAAGATAATTAATTGACATTTCACTCCCAGAGAGGTCAAGCTGCCCTATCTTCTGTGGTCATTATGAGCCCAGTTATCCTGCTGGCACTCACCCCCCTGAGGTGACAGAATGACCTTTATCTTGCTGATCAAGTCATAATTGTCATAATTAAAATAGACAAGAAGGGAGGATTTAAGGAATAACTTGACGGTTTGGATGCTTTGGCTCTACTTTACTTTGCTTAAGGATGTGAAACCAGAGTATATAAATTTTAATAGGAAGTTTGTCTCTGTCTGTCTGTCTGCAGTATTTCTAATGTATCGTTCATGACAGTATCTCCTCTCTTGTCGATACCTGTTTTGTGTAGTGTTGTCAGCAATCTGGCATTACAGAGATATGAATGAAGATGCCTATAAATAAACAAGGACACAACGTTTCTGAGGCATCCACTATGTGGAATCCTGCCAGGCAGTTTGAAATCATAAGCTTTAAGCATCTTTCTTTGACCAGTTAGTTTTTCCAATATTGATTCAATCATAATTTCTCAAATAGTTTTAGGGCATGGACTCCATTTTAATACATAAGTTGTCTAAATGTTAGGGATTCTGCAGCTGTCAAGGGGACTCTGAAAAAGGTCAAATAGAGGAATGCCACAACTTGAGAGTGATATAAGAAGGGCCTGAGGAGGAAGGGGAGAGGGTGTGGGAGGGCTTGGTTATAGATGAGGAAGCAGTTGGAGTCACATAGCGCCTAGGTATGGCATAGTTAATTACTTCAGTTTTGTATACCTAGTGCCAAGTGGAAGAAGAAGGGTTAGATTACTTAATAGACTTTTTTAGCACTAACAGCTATGGTACTTAGTCCTTTTAAAGCACTTTCTCTCTGTGCTAACATTAATTTAATAATCATCAGATCCCTGGTGAGGTAAATCAGCACTATTACCCTGATTCAGAGATGAGGGAACTCAGGCACACAGGTTGAAACGACTTGCCCAAGGTCACACTGCGAGTCTGTCTTAGCCAGGAGTAGAATTCAGGAGTTGCTGGCTCTTAGTTCTTGACCAAACCACAGTGCTGTGTCTCCTCGGCCCTTAATGCATGTGTGACGGTGTACCCTATAAGACTTTATGGGGGGGGGTGCCTGTAAATATATGTATGATATTACTGGAATATGGTTTTGCTACATATGCCATGTAACATATCTATGTGAAGGTAATGATCCACTGGATCTGTTCATCCTATTTGTATGTATGTGTCTGTTTTGTATTCAAAGTTATGAATATTGACTATGTGCTTGGTTAGTTATATGTAGACTTTGGAAAGCAGCTGAGCGCTCTCTGAGAAAAAACTATTCTCAGGTAAGCCCAATTGAGAACCAATCAAGCAAACAATGAACTTTGTAGATGCCCGTCCACACCCGAGCTTCCTCAGGAATGCGGCCCGGCTGGTAATGAGCGGAGTCTGGTTCAAACTTGCAACTGGGCCTTGTGCTCTGAGAGTCCATGTGGACTCTGGATAAGAAGGAGGAGGGGCTCTCCACCCACAGGAGTAAGTCTATATAAACCTGGGAGAGACCTCTCCAGTTTGTTCTCAGCTGGCTCAAAGAACAGCCCTCCACCCCCCAAAGATACCTGGAAAAAACTGGAACAGAGGACTGTGACTGCAGGGGGAGATGCGAGTGATAGCTGGACCCAGGCTAACGGAGTTTAGCCTGAAAGAAAGAATTCACTGAGGGTGAGGCTTTTTACTGTATCAGTGTTAGATTTGCATTTTCTATTTTATTTTATTTGGTAATTCACTGTATTCTGTCTGTTACTACTTGGAATCACTAAAATCCTATTTCCTGTCTTTATTAAAATCACTTTTTACTTATTAATTAACCTGGAGTACATGTTGGTACCTGGGGGGGCAAACAGCTGTGCATATTTCTCTTATCATTGTTCTCCCTCTATAACAATCTATGAGTTTGCCCTGTATAAGCTATATACATGGTAAAACAAATTTATTCAGGGTTTGACCCCCCTGGTAGTTGAGCATCTGAGTGCCAGAGGTAAGAATACCTCCTGCCTGTTTCCAGGAAAGACTACAGCTGTTAGGGGACGTGGCTCAGACCTGGCAGGGTACTGAGGTCCTAAGCTGTTGAGGCAGGAAGACTGAGGCAGGGGTAGCCTTGGCACATCAGGTGGCAGCTCCTAAGGGGGGTTTGTGATCCCAATCGGTCACAGCATGGTTTACATATATAAACATGAAATACATAATGAAGGATAAATATTCATTATTGCCAAACCTGATGAGGCTTGATTCAAACACTTATGCAGTAGTTTGGAGGTTTATTCACATTTGGGCTTTCTCCACTTTCTTCCCTGGAAGGTCACTGGCACTTCTTCCCTCCGCATGATCTTTCACTATAAAAGGGGTGAGTTTGGTCCAATACAGTTATTTTTTCTAAGATTGTTTCTCCATCTTTATTAAATATTACATCAGTTCTTTCATGAAAATGCAGTATTGAGGGTGCTTTTTCAGTGTTAGATATTTTACTGAAAAATTTCACAACAGTTGTGAATAAAAGAGGCAGTCAAATTTAGTAGATGCAGAGTCCTTATTGAAACTATTAGTGCATTAAGAAATTGAAATTATGCTGCACACAATATGGTTCCCATTCATTGCCCAGAACATAAATACTGCTACTACAGCAAAAGCTAATGGAGAGAAAGATGTTAGTTAAAGAATGTCCTTGCAGAAGTAAAGCCTTAACTTTTTATAATGTCATATAATGATAAAATTAAGGCACCACAGAGATAACTGCATCACTTGCAATTAGAAGCACCTTGTTTTAATATTTTCTTCCTAGGATAAAAGATTGTAACTACAAAAAATTGCTTTTTTTTCCTCTCCCAGAAAACTTGAGCCAAATTCTGATGCTTTTTCAGCTTTGTTCAGGAAATAAGGGGAAAACTATCATATTCTGCTCCACCCTAAGCACAGAACATCCCCACTCCATGCAAATTATTCCTTTCAGAGTGAGAAGATACATGTGAGGACACCTCCCAACTCCTAGGCACCATGTTGGAATGTCCCTCCAGAGTTCCACCCTGAGAGCAGTCTGTCTGCTGGTTTCAGGGGGAAGTGGGGTGTAGCCAGAACAGAGGTGGAACACTCCTGCCCATTCTCATTTCTAGCACTGCTATTCTTGTATGCATGGAAGTATAAATAACTACAGTTTGGTTCTTTTTTGTTTGAAGAAGAGGGGAACTGCTCTATACTTCATGTTCTTATGCTTTAGATTAAGACAGTGACCATCATTTTCACAACTGGCTGCCTAGAATTATACTTTTAAATCTGTATTTAGTCACCTAAAAGTGTCCTGATTTTCCAATTTGAAATTTCATTGCAATGAATTGGAGCTTGTAGAGGCTCAAATTTTTATATTTAGGTGCCCAAATATATATTAAAGAACTTAACTTTAGTCACTCAGCTTTGAACATTTAGACCAATGTGTCTGATTTTCCTCTCACATGGGTTTTACATCAGTTTAACTCCATTGACTTTGGTGCAGTTATACTGCTGAATTGCACTAGTGTGAAATTAGAATCAGCCCTAATCTGTTGATTAAAGGTAAAAAAGGAGAAGCTTTCACCAAACATCTTTGATTTTTTTTAATTTAAATTTGTTTAAATATTTGCACACATTAAAAATTAATATTTGACATAGTTATGTTATCCATTGAAATGTTAACTTTTGCAGTGCTACATTGGATAAAATATGACCAGAGATAATTTAATTCCTATTTTTCCATGTCTTGGATCAGTTTATGAATGATAAACATGTCCATGCTAGTTCTAATGAACGCACCATGTATGTTTTCTTGACTTTATTTTAACTAAAAAAATGAGGCATTTAATTTCTAGACTCTTTCTTATCTTTCTACATGTTGATGCCCTGACTGACTGTTATTGCTTTCCTAGTCCATTACTGTGGAGGTTGCCATTCTAGAAAAGCAGCCATGGAGATTAAGTTGATCACTATTTTACACACAATTTAAGAGAGGTTAAACCAGGCAAACATGACAGGCATCACTGCTTGAAAACATGAAGCAGTTAACTACCTGTCATCTCAGCCATTAACAAAGCAAGTTCAAGAACTAAGGGAAATAATTGCCAGGTGCACATCTGGTTTTCATGGAGGGCTCCATGCTGCAGGGTGTTCAGCAACTCCTGAAGGTACTATGGAAATCACTTGGAATGGAGGGTGCTCAGTGCCTTGCAGAATTTAATCTATACTGTGTAACTACTGTAATCTTCTTGGGTAAATATACTGTAGTGTGCATGGTTTGCATACTGCCACTTGTCTTTCCCTATCCTCCCATTTGTATCTCTATGATTCTTTTCTGCCAAGCAGGTGATATTTTTTATGGCATTCCTAGTAGAGACAAGTCTACAGCACCACCAAATTCCTCACAGCAATACTGTGCCAGAAGAGCTACAATTAAGCAGAGATTTAATTCTTTGTATACTGTGTATATTGAGCAGGGTACACCCCTTAGCTATAGTTTCCACTTTGCAACGCATCAGTCAAGATGGCCTGCAGAGACAGCCTAATGTATAGGGAAAGGGAACCGTCTGCTGATGGAAGTGGCTTCAGCATCCTTGAATTGTCCTCCCTCAGTCATCAGTGTAATGAGAAGATGGCATTATAGAAGTGGGGCAGGGCATGGCAGATCTCTAGTACTCCCAATCCTCCACTGGCATAAAACCTGAGGGCCTTATGCCAGTGGTGTAAGTTACAGCTGTTCCCTTGCTCCTCTAAGATATGCAAGGGCAATGTGGTTTAAATTAGGGGGACACAACCCGCTCCTCTTCACTGTACCTGAGCAGAGCTCATGTGTGTGTGTTTTCTCAGTGTTATTCCCACACTATGGCAGGGTCCGCTTAGAACCAGTGATACGACTGGGATATACTCCAACCAGTGCGTCATTCCATCTGTCATTGGAGGCATTTATACCTACTGCCAGGTGTGAAGCCTACAGCACCTAGTATTTCCAGGAGGTCTCCCATCCAGGTACTAGCCAGGCCCGACCCTGCTTAGCTTCCAAGATCAGACGGGATCGGGCGTGTTCAGGGTGGTACAGCTGTAGTGAGCAGAGCTCATGTAGGATGGAGAATTTCTATATTCCGCTATACCACTGAGTAGTTGTGTGATCTTATTCTAGTCACATAACCCTCTGTACCTCAGTTTACATCAGTGTAACTGAGCCTAATAATATTTATCTGCTATTCAGGGGTGTTGTGTGGCTTATTTAAGGTCTGGAAAGAGTTTCAATATCCCTGAATATATTTATTTATTTGCTGTCACTATCACTTCATAAAGTGAGTACACATGTAAATTCATATTAACTTTTTACAAATGTTTGATTTGTTTCGATTACGCAGATAACACTTGCTACTTCTGAGCATAACTACTGGGTTAAGCAAACAAAGCACTTTCCAATAGCCTAGCCTTGCCATATCTACTTCAGCCAATTCCAAGTGATGTAGGCAGTAGCTATGTAAAACATCTTTTCTCCTGATCTCTATAAGATACAGATGGTCACAAAGAAGATCCCCCCTCCCCCTCAAATATAAAAACACATCTGCTGAGTGAATTACAAGACTTGAGTAGGGTATTTTATATATAGATATCAATAAAGCAAGGTTTGATACTTGTCTTGGCACTTACATGAAAGGCAAACAGTTGCATATTGTACAGTACATTTAATTCGTACAATATCTACAGTATATTACTTTGCAAAAAATATAACAAGATCCAATTCTATCTCCCTTCTTTATTTTGAGTAGTACTTTCACTTCTTGAGAAGTGATGATGTTACTTATGGAATAAAGTATTACCCAATGTGAGTAAGAGTGGAAGAATCAGGCACATAGGGAAGCATTAGCAGCTGTTATGTTAGTTAATTATGCTCCTAGCATTTTGTTGCTGGTTTCTTAATTGTGTTTCCTTTATCCCTTTTCAGGATTTGAAGGTGAAAGTCTCTGTCCTCCAGCCAGTCAGAGAGTGGAGCGTGGCTGTGTTGTTTTCAGAAACATCTTGCTTGCACCTCCTCCGGCTAATTATCGATCATTCATGCTTTTGGATGAAATAAACAAAGTAAGAAGACTTAATTATAAAACATTTTTAATTTGCTCCACGTAGTGACCAGATAGTAAATGTGAAAAATTAGGATGGGAGTGAGGGATAATAGGAGCCTATATAAGAAAAATACCCAAATATCGGGACTGTCCCTATAAAATCGGGACATCTGGTCATCCTAGCCCCAAGCAAACTGGACACTTTATCAGATGTCTCAGTTCCCTCTATAAATCAATACTGTTAATTCATCCTTGCACAATCATTGGATAATTATACAAGCCAAAGCACCAAATCTGCTCTTCCATTGTGATGATGTAGATGGGGAAAAAAATAACTCCTTTGTCCTCCCATAAAGAAAAATGCTGGCCATGAGCAAGTCAGATTTGGCAAGGCAAGAATAACTAATGTTAATTGTTAGTTAGGGTTTCACTCCCTGGCAACTTTGTCCCTCCCCCATGTTAATCAACAGCAGCAAAAGAGTTGCAACCGTGAGTTCTTTTGAGATCTACAGAAATCTGGTGCGCCATAATATTTTTTTTTGATACAAACAAGTAATTAGTGATCATTTTAGCTAAAACTGCAGGGAGAGACTGGTTTTGCACACTGCATCCAGTGACACCTTCCAAATGGTGATATTCACTGAAAAGGCAAAACCCATTCAACTACGTGTTGAACAAAAGATAATATGAGACCATGATGGTGACCAACTGTTCTCATTTTCTACATATGATTTGCAAGTCCTCTGAAAAGCCCATATAACTTCCTGCAAAATCCAACAGTGGCTAATACTTACTTGTTCTTTTGCAAGTTTTTGGAAAAAAGAAATTATAGATGAGCTCATAGTTGGTATGAAGTTCGTACAAGTTACTATAATATTAACAAAATGTACAACTTTATATGTCCTAAGCGTGGACAAACACACTCATCTCTGTAGATTTTCATGTATGTTATTGACTCCGCAGCAGCTAAAGAGGCAAAATGAAGAATCCATAGTATTGATAGGATACTAATGGTGTAAAATTGTGGCCTATGTTTGAGGAGGGTAGTCTTGTGAATAAGATGCATAACTGAGTCTCAAGAAATCTGGATTCAGTTCCAGCTCTGCCACCAACAGTGGCAAATCTTTTTCCCCCTCCCTATGTCTGTTGTTCCCATTTAGGTTATGAGCTCTTCAGAACAAGAGCTACCTTTTACTATGGGATATTGATCTCGGCCAGGACTCCTAGCCACTGCCATTATAGAAATAATAATAGTAATAATTAATAATAAATAACCTGACATGATCCAGGAAGACCACTCTTCCATGTAGACAACTAGGGTAAAACTATGGCGCAAATATATCACTTTTTTAATGCAAACGGTATTCTGTATGAATAGGTAACTGCCAAAAATATTAACTTTTGACTGGTTAAAAATCTTATATTTAGGTTTGAGCCATAGTAAGATATAATGCTGATAGTTCCTTAAATCAAATTGACTGTAAACTAGCCTTAAATAATTGTAATGTTCAGTTGCTCACTATAATGCTTGTGACAATAAAAAATACAAGATAACATCTCTCCTGTGATAATCACTAGAATTAAAAAACACAAAAATATCTGACTCAGGTAATGCTCCTGATCATAACTTCCCTAGCTTTGCAATATATCAGTTCAGGATGGGATCCAAAACAATGTATCATCAAAAACAAACAAAAAAAAGGACAAGTGAAACTAATCAACCTTTCAGTCTTGTCAAATTCAGTGTTACCTACAGCAGTCCCAATAGGCACTGTAACACAGTACAGTACAGACTGAATGTGGAAAAATATTTAAAAGAATTATTCATTTTCTTAAGACTTCCAAAAATAATTTTGCCTTGTCTACTCATGTTTTTAAAATATCAGTCCAATCAAATAACAAGAGCAAAATTCTGTGATCAGCCATAATTACTTTAATGGAGAAACTGAAAGGAAGACATTAATTTTAAAAAGTGAAATGACATCTGTAGGGTTGCACACAGAGGTAGCATTTTGCCTGCTGTGGTTTCTAAGATAACTTTAAAAGATGGTAGGATAAGGACCAATGGCTTGAAGCTAAAGAAAGAAAAGTTCTGGAGAAGGTTCTTAATAGTACAGTTGTGGCCAGGACTACACCAAAGGAGGTGGATGAGACTCTATCACTGCAAACAGTCATGTACCAATGAGACAAAGCTTAGTGGGAATAAAGTAGGCAGCATCCTACAAAATACAGGAACATATAAGAGGAATCAGATTAGATTATCTAAATTGTCTTAGATTCATAAAAATACAGAGCTTTATAAACTGTCATATCCCTTACTGTGATTTGGTAAGCGAAATGTAAGGGATGTTCATTTTGTTGGTGTGGGGGCCAAATTTTGCTTACAGGAATAAATATGTGAAATGAAGGTATAGCAGAATCTGGAGCATATATGCAAATCAAAAGCCACAAAATTCAAGTGGTGATGATTTTGCATTAGTAGTTATTTTCAGTTATGAGCGCAAAGGAAAACATTAGCACATCATAAATTACAACTCCACTTTTTGGCAGTCCCTGGAGCAGTGCAGAAATACATTTTCCTTTTTCCGCTCTAGAAAGGAGGCAAAAAGCCAAGTGGAAGAATATCTGCTGAGAAAGCTGAGAAGATGACAGTCTCACAGGAGAAAATTGTAGACAGCAGGTATGTGTGAATCAGTATTTCCGCTGCTGCTCAGCGGGAGGATACTTTCCACTTAAAGCAGTGCTTACCTTCAGGCAGCAAGCAACAGGTACTTCTATGATGTGAAATGGCCCTGTTTTCTCTTTGTCAACCACTGCCATAATTATCATATAATATGACCTTTCACAGTTTACATCAATATATTTCTAATGTTTTTATAATTTACTTCAGACATATACATTTGTACGTATTTGATTTGGATGTGACAATTAACTGAACCATACACATACCAAAGCAACTTGCACAGGAAGTTTATATGATTTATATGATGCGTTTATATGATTGTTTTAATTTCAAATCTGTTTCTAGGATCCACATTTTAAGTTTTTCTCTTTGAAATGTCATCAGTAAAGGTGGATTAGACCGTGCTTCTAAAATTGCTCTCATATTTACCAGTCCAAATATAAAATCTATGTTGTCCACTTTCTATCAAGGGGATGATGATTAGAAAGTGGGAAATGAATTAGAATGAAAAAAATCTTAAAAAAAGTGTCGTCTTGGACTATGTGGCAAGTAAAGTTTTACAAGGCTGGTTTGGACAACAGTGATCATGCAGTGATCATAATTTCTCATGATTTGTGAGGTGATTTGGAGAAAGACAAGGAGAGGTACTCTTTCAAGCTCTATATTCCTGTCATTCAAAATGAAACTTCAAATTGAGACTTTGTTCATGCAGATCTTCCTAGGATGATTGTCATTCTCCTGATTTGGCCAGCAATGAAATAACTAACAATATTAATGTTTAATTTGTCAGCTTGATAAGAAATGTGGCACTTCTGACAGAGCTATTGGTTCAGGCAGACATCAGTGCATTAGTTAACCTTGACACTGTGAAACAAATGTGATCTTCATAACCATGAGGGCTATAAAGATTTTATTTTATATGAAAATCTAGATTCTGGAGCAAAGTTTCTGCAGCAAGGGATGAGCCAGTGGTAGATTCACTGGCTGGGGAATTTCATAGTACACATAATCCTGATGATAGCTGCTTTCTGTCATAACAAAAATAACTGTGATACCATAAGGAGATATCAACAAAGCTACATCATAGTATATTAAAGATAAAGGTGAGGAAACCAAGCAATCTCATTGACTTACAGTCCTGTGGTTACCTCATGATAGCTGTACTGGTTTCATCACTGCAAAGTTTTACTGTATCTATAATAACCAAAAGTAACGGTTGAAAAAGTTTTTCCAATGTATGTCATAGAAACATCTGTGACAAGATTCAGGCTACCTACTATTTCAACCTCCTGTTGTGCTGACTCTGTAGACAATTCTGAGAATCAGGACATCGCAGCAAACGAACCACAGATACAAGGGACAGATTTTAAGCATTAGGCTGCAACTTTATTAAATTTAATGCGGGGTAGAGGCACTGTTTGCCAACCCCTACTCTTGCATATCCAGCATTTAATGGGGTCCAGTGTGATGGGATTACAGGATCCCACCATGTATAAATCAGTGAAAATCCTTCTCAGCCTACCTCTAGGCCTCAGATAACTTCTGAAACCCCACCCTAATGGCTATCACAGTTCATGAAAACTTCAAGCTTCCCCTTCACCCACAGGCACAAGGTCCACCAATGAAATCCAGGGTCTCAGCTCTAGGAGGTGGCCCATTTAGTCTTTATCCACACTGGCTACAAGTAATGATGAGTTAAACAGTCTTACCTTTCCTCATATTCAATTTTTAAGTCCTATTCCTTTCAACCCAACTGGGCCTCCACAAGACTGTAGGAAAGCTGAAAAAACCCACTGAATCTAGGTCAGTTTGGCCTAACAGGAAAAATTCCTTTCTGATCTCAGAACAACTGTTTGTTCAGACCCGTAGCATCCTGAAAAACGCAGCTCCTGAGCTACAACTAAGTGGAGGGAGTACAGGACAGCTAACGGTCCAACAGGCCCTTGAAAAGTCTAAGTCGAGTTATAAGAACCAGTCAGCCATCCTAGTCCCCCTAGCCTCACCAATGTGCTCTCGCCTCCCCCACTTTCAGGTACTGTTTTATATTTCTGGTGGTCCAACCAAACAAGTTCTCTTGGGATGGACACTTGCTATAGAAGACCCAATATTTAGCCCCAAAAGGCATTTTTTGTCTCATCAGAGCTGAGATTCAGTGACTGTAAAACAAGCCTCTAATCAGGAAATGCTCCTCCCTCCCCCCTCCCCAGCCAGATTTTCTGCCAAGCAAAAGACACACAAACACATCAATAGGAGAAATGAAATATCCCATACAGCATCTCTCCTCTGAACAGCCCAGCCTTTATTCTGCCCCATTGGTCTTCTTCCCTTCTGACCAGCTTGGAACTGTTTTGAATTTTAGGGCTATATAGGCCCAGGAATATCAGAAAAATCAGCAAGACAAAAGGATGGAAGTGTCAGTCTTGCTATGTATCTGTTCAGGCAGTCATAGTAGGATCCTGTTTCTGTTTGTGTCACTCATAGCTGGCAGCCTTCTGTTTGTGGTAATTGTATTTTTCTTTCCTGTTCTAACTCTCGAAGACATTCTCTAAACAAGCTATGAAGCGCTTTGGAGAATTATAGCTACATTAATCTTTTGTGTGTCTTTGTTTAGATGTAAAGAGGAGATCACAGCCTGTGTTTTTCAGATGTAACTGTAACCTTTATCTGTACGTTAAAGAGGGAAAGCTCTTATGCTGTTGTTGCTGAGAATGTAAAAGTTCTGTGTACTATGCATTATCAATAGGCAGTGTAGTGATTATGTTAAAAGTTGAAAATGTGATGATAGAATTTTATATAACTGAAATTCTGGCTCTTAACAAAGAACACATGACACTTACCTCCTTCTTAGATCAAGGTGATCCATTCCAGTACAATTGAATTCTGGCGTCATATCAGCAGTGTGTGTAAATTGCTTCAGATGTTTGCTGGAATCTAGAGACACTAGTAGAAATTGCTTACATTAAATAACAATGTCATCTTCAGAATACAAAGCCATGGGTTTGATCCTTGTTGCTTAGATGTGAAATAAGAAAGAAATGTAATTACTATTTCTGGCTTTTGCATAATATTATGCCCATAGAAATAGCTTTTTTGAAAGGAGTTACAGAATATGTTACATTTGTCACGTGCAAGCAAAAGCAATTTTATGGATAATTTATTGTCTTTTTGAGATTTTCATTTAAAAGAAAAAACTGTAATATGTTCCGGACTTCATTTTTCCTTCAACAGCCTCACCCTACAGATGTTCTTGCCCAGCTGACCCACTGGAAAAACAATATTTAAATGCCATGACTTCTTACCCAGGAATAATTACACAATAATTTCAGTACAGTGAATCAAACTTTCCTTTGAGTTCCTTTGAAAATGTAGCAGATCGAGAATCTCGTTTCTCAGTGCCATCTAATCCATTTGCAACCCTGAAGGCAAACACTAAGCCTTTTCCATATTCTGTCCACGGATGTGACTGCATAAATGCTGTGGTATGAGACAACAGCAAATTAAGCTGCAGCAGAAGCAGCGAATATTAGGGGGAAATGAAAACTCCTGACTCAGAGGAGCTGGGCAATGACAGACTCCTCATTATAGATCTTTTCATATGGAGAAGAATGACTGATAAATGAGGTTGCTGTGACATAAAGGGGAGGAGAACACAGTTGGACGTTCATGCAGAAATTATGCTCTCTCTACAAAATAAATAGAAGAATGGGTGATATCTAATCTGCATCTCTTCTTACCAACAAACTGATGAAGGAGACATCTTCTGGAGCAGATGGTAGAATTGTCATCTGAAAGATTAAGATACTGTGTGTACCTTTTCCACTGTTTTGGTTCTGATGGAAGTGACATTAGCTGTAATCTTTCTGTTTGTTGCCAGTTGCTTACAATCTCTTTAAGGGGTTACAGTTGATATACATGCAGTTATTTAAAATCTTGACATTAGGGAAATCTGCCACTGTGCAGAATCCTCCTACCTCTTTCTATTAATAAAGAATAGCAAAGCATAAAAGAACTAAGATGGAACCCCATCTTGCTTCGTCTGCTCATGCTAATAACTCTTAATTATACATGAACAACTTCGTTGACTTCACTGTCAGTAAGAGTTGCAGGATTAGCCTCTTTGGGATTCACAGTGGCCTCTAGATATTGAACTGGACACTTCCTCATGACCTTTCGAAATGGTTGAAGAGGATAATCTTGGAGTGCCAAGGCAATGTAGCATGGAGAGACTTCCGTATGAAGAGATATTGAAAAGAAGGGGGATTGTTTTGTTTAGAGAGGAGCCCTGTTTATTCTCTCATAATACCAAAGCAATATTCAATAAAATGTAAAGGCAACAAATTTGAAAATGATAAAAGGATTTTTTTTTTGGGTACATCATTTATAATTAACCTGTGGAAATCTGTTGTCTCTGGATATTACTAAGGCCAATTCCTCATCAGGATTCAGAAAAGGATTAGACACTTATATGGATGTTGACAGCATTCAGTTATATTAGATAGGATTTTTAAAAAAATGTAAAATGAATATTCAGGAATTATGCCAATTAATTCACCGGCACTTATCAAAAAGAAAATTCCCTTTTGGCAGCTTATTTTCTATAACTGTCCACTCTCCAAATTTTTACCTTGTGCCCCCCATACCTCTCTCTATCTTTGTCCCCCACCCCTACCCCTGGGGCTGGGGCTGGGAACAGGGACGCAGTTCTAGAAGTGGGAGATGCAGACAGGGTAAGGGGGCTGACGCTGGGGACAGCAGCTAGAGCCAGGAGCGGAGCTAGGTGGTACTCACTCCCCACCCCTCATGCCCAAAGGATTAATAATGACAAACCTACCTCAGATAATGGCTGATCATAGACATTAAGGTTCAGACTGTTGTACATTCAGTGCTGTGTGCTTTTGTATGTATAATACGCTGTATGCCTACACAAGCTGAAAGATTTGGAGACCAAAGCTCTCCTAAGTCGTTTATGGTGAATCTACAGAATGTCTTCCAGAGATAAGTTTGGAAAGAAAAAAGCATCATCATAAACAGAGAGCTGCCAAAACACTTCCAGTTTGCATAAGCTATTGTCTTGGTTCCTGATAATAAAAATGAACTTCAAGAGTTGATAGAGGAGCTAAAGTCTAGGCGTGAAAATGTACATGATGGAGATAATGCTCAACAGACAGAAAAAAGAACTCAGGGTAAATGGGAATATAACGGAATGAGTGAAAGAATATATCTGCCTAATTCTTCCATGCAGTTTTTGTCTAAGGCTATGTTGGAAGATAAAAGACATTGAAAGACCTGTCACCTACTTATCTAGAAGAGGGAAATCTACACATGTATCTTTCTAATCAAATTTAACTTAGAAATATCCCTCCTTAAGAAAAAGCATCAGAAATATAAGGCACCAAAGAAATATCAAGAGAGATGAATGAGGAGACAATAAATAGGTAGAAGAACAAATGTAAATAACAAAGCAATATTTAAAGATCAAAAGGAGGAAATTGAAATTCCAGGTAATCATTTTAAATCTGCTTTGTTCAGTTCTCTTATTTTCTTACATTATGAACGAGCACTTACAATTGCAGTTGAAGTCAACGGGAGTGATGGGTGCTCAGCATCTCTGAAAATCATTATTACTGCCTCTATTTATTTCTGTTGAGGTAGCATGTAGGGGCCCCATTGATGGCCCAGGACCCCATTATGCTGGGTACTGTACAAAGGCAGAACAGAAAAAAGGATTCTGCATAAAAAAGCTGATAACATGGGGGAGGATTTTATTGAATTTATCTCCAAGTGTAAACCTAAGGTTTATTGCAGAAATGGAAAACAAAACATAGAAAATAGTTCCTGCCATGTCTGGGACTGAACTTTTGGAATTTATTTTCTGAGACTGTAATTAGCATACTGGCAGTGACGCTTAAAATGTTACTAATGCAGGTTTTGCAGTTTTGTTAATTAGGATGTGCCATTTAATATGAAAATGAGGGTGATCATTATCTAGGTCACTATGAGAATTTGTGGATCTGACATGGAGTATAAACTTGGAAAGAAAGCTTGAGAAATACGTTTTTAACTGTGATCGTGTCTGTGCTTATAAAATCCAAGCAGTGTCCTGTTGCACTTGTTGAGGAGTATAAATCAATATGAGCTTTAAGCTGTATTTCAACTTGAGATGTACTTACAGGCAGAGATCTGTAAAACATTTTTTTCACATAAATATGGGTTTTCCAGGTGTATTCCCAGGTGTTGCAGGAAATACATCTAAGAGAGTCTGTTCTGTTGTTCCCCATATTTTTAAAAATTACAGTGAAAAAGACACTATCATGGTATTTTTTTCATAAATTTAAATGTCACAGTTGCATTTATCATGGTTTAACTGAGCTTGAAAGCAGATCGTTTTCCTTTTGAGTTCAGTGGCAGTGCATGGATGTAACTGAGAGCATTATTTGGCCCCAAATAATACGACTGGGAATATCAAATCTATGCCATATTAAGTGAGAAATGCAATTAAAAGATTTTTATGACATCTTGTTGGCAAACATGCTTAATTGGTTTGTGATATATTCTGAAATTCTTTGCCTCTGTCCACACTGTGGTGTACTCATGTCTGATGTTGTTTTGAAATATGATTGTAACACTATTTGCATCTGAGCTTAACACTGTCTTGTGCTGTGCCTCTGAGAGGAGCCATGGTGGGAGGGAAGGTCCTTCTCCAGATCGCAACCCTGTTAAAAAAAAATAGTCTGTAACTTTGTTAGAATTGGTTTAGTAAGGCATAGTTTCTGCTTCTTCATTTGTCCACACTGAAACCATGCAAGCTATCCCCACGTTGACAATAGGTTCCCAAGCAGAGTGCAATCAGAACCATGCTTCTTAATTATTGTCATTGTGGCTAGCATGGGTCTGCTCCCAATGTGCAGTCACTTGACAGCTAAGAGGTTCTCTTCATCACTAAGGATTTGCTCAGTATAGCAACATATTGGTATAGATTTTTCTTTTTGTTCTTAATTCTCGTCCTTTGGATCTAATTCCTCTATACACAGTCAAACTTACGATAGATGTTTAACCATGTTCCATCACTTTGGTTTAAGAACTGAAGATGTTAGTTGATGAAGTTATAATTACTGCAAAATATCAGGAATTGGATTCTACAGTTCCTAACCTGACCATGATATAGTGCCCAGTTGAGCTACACCAGAGATAAATTTGGCCGTTAGCGCTTTTAACTTGGCTTAATTCTTTTTAAACCATCAGAGCTAATGAGTAACCTATACAATCAATGCATGTATGAGAAGAGACTGTGCTGGAGTTTCAGACAATTAGGTCACCTAATGTACTTGCAGCTGTCTCATACATTGATCTTCTTCACTGTCTAGTAATTCTTCGTAACCTACAGCAAGTTATACATTAACTCATTTATTAGTTTCACATAAGAATCAATCTCTGCCCACAGTGGCAGCCACTCCATTATCATCTGGTATATTTCAAACAATGGAAGTGATTGAAATAGGAACTCCTACATTTCTATGAAGATTAAGAATGACACACCACCCTGTAATTTAAGTAGTTGTGCAATAGTTTTTCATTAGCATTAGAAGGGGAGTGCATATTGTGCTGAATTGTTCCATTTTTTAAAAATAAAATTTCACTTCAGGTTTTGAAAGATCTCTGACTAATAGATTACTTATTTTTGGAGTTCACAGGAATTTTATATTTTTTAAAATGCAAGTGTTTTTCTTCTAATGAAGAGGAATTTAATGTTTATCAGGCAGATTAGGAAATAATTAATCTTTTGGTTTGGTTATTGTTTTAGTCATTGAAGGCCTAATTAATCCCCTGAGTTATACCTGCTTACACCAGGGCTGAATTCATCCCTCAATATATCCTATGATAAATTCTAGCCCTTGATTTATTATTAAAATGAACTTTTCTTTCTAAGATAACATCTCTGTTCAGCATTGTCAGGGATATGTGGTCACTGATTTTATTTTTCTTCAGTTACTTGGCATGCTGGGTCAAATTCGTCTAAAGTTTACAATTTAGTTTATTGAAATCTGTTTTTGAGGTTTGATTGGAGCTGGTAATGTAGCTAAATTTCTCAAATGACTCTGAAACTGTAATGCTTTATATATACATTTCATCTAACCTACATAACTTTGAAGAGTTTAGACAGGAGAGCATTTAATAATCAGAAATTACATAGTCATGACTAAGATTCTTTTCATCTTTTTTGTCCCTGTAATTTCTTCATCCATATTCTGAGCAATAGTTATGAATTAATTGGGTATACTCTAAAACAACATGCCCCAGTTTCACAGAAGGATGTGCTTATAGTGAATGTCCCTGCAGATTTCTCTCAATCACCATTATAGGCCAGAAGACCAGATTTTTTTAAAGTGGTAATTTATGAAGAAGTCTTCATCCACATTAGCAGGTTGGTTGGAAATGAATTAGTCTCATCCTGCAACTCTAGTTGCCTGAGTAGTCCTCACTTGACTTCAGTAAGACTACTTATAAGAATAATGTTTGCAGGATTGGGCACTTGTATTGCTATAGAAGTGACATTTCTATACCCGAAAATGTCAACAAATTATCTTACTCTACACATGCACACAATTTTATAATAGCTTTATTAATTCCTTTATTTTACAAACAACATTATTATATAATCTTTAGCATACCATAATGTTTTAGAACTAGTGATATAACATTTTTCCAGTGGCTGAAGTAGTGGTTTGTTAGAAATTGGAGGACAACATTCAGAGCAAACAATGTATTTGTATATTACAGTTTATACATTGGGCTCCTCTCTTGCATTGGCACAGGTGTAGCATTTTATATGCAACACTTCTCATTAAAAAGCATAGATCATAGGCATGAGTTACATGCAAGTGGAAAGTTGGCTTATTTAATGCTCAAGATATACCTTTTTTAATCTACTACTTATATTAATATATTGTTTTAAATAGATTGGGCTCAGCTGTCAAGGCAGAGGGAGTTTGTTATTTTTCCATAGCAAAGGTCACTAAGCATCTGGGCAGTCAAGTGACTAGCTAATAAAATCTAAAATCATCTCTTAATTTTAGACTGCCATCTTCCTTTACTTAAAAGGACTTTTACTTTAAGTAGCCTGGTCATTTGATTCATGAGAGAGATTCCTTGCATATTATAGAATTTCATAATGTAACAGAGATCACTGTCATTTCCTGAATAATCTTAAATTGCGTCAGCTGCTGAGAATGGGCCTGATTTAGTAAACATGGCCAGGGGCTTTATCCAACAATACATGAAAGTCCTGCAAGAATATTTTGGCTGGGTTGGGGGGTGGGGCAAGGAAGGTGGAAGAAACGTCAACCTCTTTTATTGCTTATTCTCAGCAATCTTAATTACCTGTTTTATGATGGAAAAATGCAGCCACATGCAGAACCCAGTGGAGCACCAAGACCTAATCCAATCAGTCTGATGATGTATGCAAAAAGTTTACACAAAATGACCTTGTGCATAATTACTCATTTGACGGCTGTTAGTAAATGACACAAACGGAATCTGACACACATTGTAACACATTAATGAGCATCTACCTCCCCCCATCCTCTTCTGTACAGAAAAATGGTTTTAATTAAGACTTCCGTGATTAGTCATTTAATCAGTCATTAGCCCAATACAGATGGAGTCAATTAATTTTTTTTACACTTGAATAGACACTTGATGCTACTGCAAACCATACAGTCTATTTTTTAACATTGAATCATGGGCAATTGCTTCACAGTATATCTAGTCAATGTATGTCACTCTTTTACAGAGACTGGGTAGCCACCATAGTATACCAGTAGTATAGCTGATATAGGGGTTTCTTATTGCACACATCCAGACTACATGGGCACAGCTTCAGTTGTGAACTCAGTGTGTATTTTCTTCTCAGGTTCATCCATTATTCCCATTAACTTTAGTGGAATAGTCATCCCTTGAATCAGATTCATACAATAGCTGTACATTACATACACCCTTGGCATAGCTACAAATAGCAGTGTAGATGGAGGCACTGCATAGGTGAGCAACGACACACCTGAACCCTGTGTTTAAGTGCCATACACAGTTCTCTACTGTTGAAGCAGGGGCTAAATATAGCAGTGCAGTGTCCTGCTGCCTTCCTATTGCCAGTCTTTCCGGACCAGAGGGAAAGTCTCCAGCAGCAAGGAAAGTCTTTGTCAGAGCAGAGACCGTGGGGAAAGGCTCCAGCAGTGGGGAGCTGCTTCCATCCTGCCAGAGCCTTTTGCTGACACAGGTAGGTACACGCCTCACGGTGGACACAGCCTGCTTTTCACTGCAGTGTTTAGCTACATATAGCCTACACAACTACACCAGAGTAGATGAGGCCATAGTGGCCTATTATAGTCATGAGGTAACTCGCTTAAACTGAAAAAGGGATGGATCATTTGCATAAGTGCATTGTAAATTATTCCACTCTATCCCACTCAGCAATTTTAAAAAATTGCATGGAGCATGTCTGATCCTTCCATTGGGTGGTATCTACTGACTCATGAAACAACACTGATTGTTCTTTACAGATATCAATATGTTGTGTTCTTGTTCTTCTGAAAAACTGCAAAAAGTTTGAAATTTCTACATATGTCTGGAAGGGTTTCCTGGAGGATATATAGTAGACAAAACTGAGACTAAAAAAGATATAAATAGAGGATCAAGATGCTTTAGATTGCTGTACTGTTTTTCATTCTTCCCTAAAGCAGAAATCTTCACACACAAGCTGAATTGGTAACTAATTGTTAATGGATTAATGAGCATTACAGACTAAGTCCATTGGTGAACTGAGTTCAGATCGGTGGCTGCAATGACTAGAGAAAATGTTCTTTGCCATCAATAACCCTAATGTCACATGTGAAATTATTTGCAAATAAGGAGTAAGACCAACCATAATGCCAGGCTATATCTTCTATCTAGCCTGTTCTCATTTTCATTTTTTAAAAGTCTTCTCTCATGGAGAGGAATGAGCCAGCCCATTTAAAAAGACTGATATGGATATTTTGCTGTTTTTATCTATCAGTCTTTTTGCATGAATCATGGTCTATACTGAACATGCACTTGTATAGGTGGGGAAAGCAATCAGATGGAAGCAGTAGGAAACATCCCAGAGTGGATAGATCACATGCAGTGTAATATCCACATCATGCTTACCTCCACTCTAACCCACTCAAAAAGGAGAATGAGTTGTCCCATTCCTCATTTCCCAGGATTGTGCAGTGTGTTTCGCTGTAAGGCCCATGTTAATACACCACCAGGGGGCAATGAGGTGGTACCATGAAAGGTCTGGGACAGTGCTGGGCAGCCTCCAAACCAGTGTGAATCTGCTCAGGAATTAATAGTTTTTAAGGGGAGTTCCAGGAATGGCATCCTGTAGAGAGAGCACTATCACTACGGCATGGGACCAGGAAGCAGAAGAGATTGCCTAGACTCTAGCAGACCTATAGGGTCCAAGAGCTGGAGCTCCTGCTTCTGTGACTGATGGGAGTGGTGTGGCAATGAAAATCTCACAGTAGTAAGGGGGGAAAGCACATTAAATTAAGTGTGTTTTTGTTTTGGCTGAAGAAGTATATAATGGAAATTTTTAAACTCTGTGTGTACTTATAAGTCCTGGACCACCACAGCCCCTGCAATTATAGAACAGACATAGGGCTTCTGATTTCATGTTTTCACAGTTAAACATGGATAAAACAGACCAATACAAATAAATACAACAAATAATGGAAAAATACCAGAAATGGTTACTCGGTTCATGTTGGTTTCACCTCTTTCCCAATGCATTTTGTTTATATAGAGGATGTCCCTGCTCCCTGGCTTCTACCTCAGGACTTGTCTACATGAGGCATAATATGAAGTAGGGGTGTAAGTTCTAAAGCTCACTAATGTGCTACACATTAATTGGTCCAAGTAGACCCTACTGGGGTTCAGGAAAGGTTCCCTAGTGTGCTTTAATATAGTGCTGTTTGAAACAGTACTGTGCTAAAATGCCTTAGGGGACATGCACCAAATGCTAAACTCAGGGTCTCAATAACAAGTATACAAAGCTTCAACTAAACTTTAGTCTTTATATATATATAATATAATAAAAATTTGTGGGAAGTACCCAAAAATCTTCTCATTACAATATCAGAGTCCTAAAAAAACCCCCAATTTTTGGACATCTACACAGAACTCAAAAATTGCTAAAAATGAAATTAATAAACTCTGGAAAACAAACTCTACTCATATGCCATACAGCTTACTAAGGAGAACAAAATTTATTAGGGATGTGATTTTTTCAGAGGCAACTAAGGAGGTAGACCCCCCACACACAACTGTTGACTTTCACTGTGTGTGTTGGGTTTCTAATTCCCCTAGGTGCTGTTAAAAAGCCCACTCTAAGTTTTCAGTCATCAATAGTTGATAAATTAGCACAGTTATGTGGTGAGTGAGGCAGTCCAGCTAGTGACTAGATCCAGGGTGCCAAACTGGGGGAGGGGTGCAATCAGAATCTCTCCCACACAGTGACTGAATGGATTGGCAGCAAGATAGAAGCTTGCACCATGGAATGATAGGCTGGTATGTTAGGCAAGAGCAACTGCAGATGGGAGTGTGAGGGTGTGCAATCAGCCCAAGGTGCATGTGGGTATCTGGCATATGTTTGAAGTGCTGCTTACTAATAAGTGAAGAGCTATTAATGAAAAGGCCTGCATATATCTAAGTCTGAAAAGAACATAAAAGGGAGCACCCTGATAAAAGGCTAGACAGTGACACAGGGTGGATTTCAGCTAGGAAGATTTATCAGTCACTGTCTGAAAAATCAGTACAGTTATTTGCTGAGTGAGGCAGTCTGCGTCCTCAGGAGAAAGAGAGCTCCAGACAGAGAAGGGAGTGGTTGAAATGGATTGTGAACAAGATACAAGCATGCACCATGGAATGATAGCCTAGGATAAGTAAAGGTGGAGAGCCTTGTAGGAGCCAGGAAATATCTAAACTAAAGTGAGCTCTCTTCCCAAACCCCTTGTGGTTATTTGTACATCTGAAGTGAAAACTTGACAAACCAGTGTAAATGTGCATAAGAAAACTTGCAATAAGAATCTACATTAACAGTAAATCCTTGCAATTGATACAGTTTCTGCTCCATCGTGAAGTCCCCGCCATGCTGGAGACATGTTTTAGGGAGCTGTCCAGCCTCAATATTTGTGTGGCTTCCCATTAGGTCAGAGCCCCGCCATGTCAGTAGTTTGTTTTAATCTCTTCTTGGTGGGCTTTCTCAGAGAGACAAAAGAGAAAGGAATAGATTGATTTCTTTTTCTTTGTTTTTTCTTCTTCGTCCTCTTAAGAAAAGGTTTAAAGATTGAAAAATGAGCCCTGTCTTGTCTAAGCGAGGAATAATAAATACAAGCAGGTGTGAAGGGTTGGAATTGGAAACAGCTGGATATGACGGATGTGATCTGACTTCTCTGGAGCTTCAGTCTTTAATCCCTGTGGCTCAGTGTGAATATTTCCCTCCTGATGCAATGCAGAAATAATAAATGGAATACAGCATATGGAGGAGTTCCTAAGTCTGAAGAAGAAGGAGAAGGGAGGGAGGGAGAGAACCACAGTTAACTCCTTATAAGCCTGCTTTTCCACCCTCCACACCTCAGTAACCTTCTGCTGTGTGTGCTACCATTTCTAAATGAGTAAATGTCTTCAATAAGGAATTGGTTGCGAAAAGGGGAAAGGAAGACTGAAGAGGTATGCTGCTGCTTCAAAGCTTCTCAGTAGAAACCTGGGGATATTGTGTGTTGCAGTTAGACAATATATTTTGAAAGTCAGTGTTTGTATTATTTATTTAAAGATGTGTAATGGCCCCTTATAGCCTCACCACCTGGACATGTCTTACCAGTGGAAACACCCACTGCATTGACAATGTAAATCCCAATAACAACCATCTTACTCCCCGCTATTAAAAATGATCTGATTGTCAATCAAAAGTTTGAACAAACAGGACTCACTCTGTGCCTTAAGGTTTGCCAAAACCAGGCTCTGACACACTGCCAGATGGAGCAAATTCCAGGTTGGGTCATCCACCAAAAACAAAACCCCTGGAGTGCCCAGACCAAAGAATGAAGAGCAAGAGCAGCTCAGCAGATCAGAGCCATCATGGTGGTACTTAGGGAGGGAGACAAACTCCCAGGTAATGGGATCCAAGACTTAAGGTTTAATATATTATAACCAATATCTTGAACTGCATCTAGAAGTGATAGATGACCAATGGAGAGCACAGATCACTAGTAAGTTATGATGGCTGATTCCACTGAAGAGACAAGCCAATGCATTTTCACTACTGGAAATTTCCACTTGTATATCACTGGTAGCATCAAGCAGCAGTCTAGTTGTGGAGTTAAAAAGCTATAGATCACTATGGTAAGATCTGTATTAAAAAGGAGTATCTTGTCTGGTTCAGGTATTTGTATAGTGCCTATCATGGTGATAACTAAGCACTAACATTTTTAACCTCTGAGACAATAAAAGGGGATAAAGGCAATATGTGGTATCACTGTGGCTGGGAAATCTACCTTTCTTCTTTATACCACACTCATCACCATAGTGTCTGATAAGCAGGAGTGGATTGAATTAGGATATTGTCAGAACTGTCTGATGGTTAGTGGCAGGCCTGGCTTCTACTGCTGGGTCTGTCTGTGTGTCTTTCATTGATCTCAGGAAGTCACTGAAGACCAGATTCTCAAAGATTGTTAGGCACCTAACTCACATTGAAATCAATGAAAGTTGGGTGCTGTTTGGTGGCTGTTCCACACACTCATCTTGAGGGGTTAACGTAGGCCAGATGAGCCAGTAGAGATCCATTAGGCTGCAAGGTCAGGGGATAGTTAGGCTGAGAGGAGAGCCCTGATTAAGGGAAGCTCATTTGTGCAGGAACAGGTGTGGCTTCTATAAAACCAGGGAGCTGAAAGCAGAAAGGAGACTGCAGGGAGGAGTGCTGTAGTCACTCTCTCTGGGACAAGAGAAAGGGATCTGGACCCAAGATGAAGGGTTTTGATAGTAGACCCAGGAGACAGGAGGTTAGCTAGAAGGGTGAAGAATGCGAGCCTGGGATAGGCAAAGTAGGAAGTAGTGAACTTAAAGACAGTCTGGGTCCATTTGTTCAAGCCACCATGGGAGTGGATCAGCAAAGGCAGTGGGACTGCCTGGGATGGCGTGAAAGACTATAATAATGCTCTGGAATGGGAGAACTCTTGTGACTTGTCTGGAGGGCTAAGCCATGAAGACTAAAAGAGCGAGACAATGAACCGAGGAACCACAAGAAGAGGTTGTCAGGCTGGCAGAGCTAATCCCCAGATGTGGACAGTAGGAGGCGCCACCTGTGATGAGTAGAGGTCACTGTCAGGTGCCTAAATACCTTTGAGAAAGTGGGCCTGATCCTCTCTCGGACTCCACTTAATAAATAGATACGATATCATACTTACCTGCTCCACAGTGGTTTTAGTTTCTATGTCTGTAAAATGCTTTGAATCCTTTAATGGAGAGTGTTGGGTGAATGCAAAGAATTATTATTTATTAAGAAAGTTGCAATGAATGCCCTTTCTTGAGAATTGGTGTTTGGATTCTTTCCCCCTTGTCAGTTATGTTCCCAGAACCATGTAGGATTTTTCCGAGGTAGTCTCTCAGGCTGTATAGAAAAGCAGAATATTTTGAAGGGCATTCTACTCCTGGCAATTTTGTCACAGCTTCCGAGCAGATTCTGCCAAAAAGAAAATTGTAGGAACCACTGTTGTAGACTGCATAGTCATTGGCTTATAACAGGGAGTCAGTAGCAAGAATTCATTGTACATTCACACAGCTGCAGATAAAGAGCACCTAAAATTGCATGCCCTGTTCCAGACATCTGTGATCCTGATATTATTATATGGCATTAGTATCATCTTATACTAGCCTCTGGAATTAGTGCACACATTAGGCATCTAATTTCTGCCCTTGCAGATCCTTGGTTCTGTACAGCCCTTGTGACTTGCAGTTAGAGCAGAAGACCTGGAAGCCAAGACTCCTGGGCCCTATTCCTAAGTTTCTTTATTGACTGACTATGCAACCATAAGTAATTTAACCTCTCTGTCTCAGTTTTCCTCTCTAGAAATAATATAATAAATACTCGCTTCAAGGAGAGATTGAGGCTTAAATAATTATAGGTGGTTCTTTTTTAAAGGCCCATATATATGTGTTTCATATTATAACTCAAAGAAGAGTAACCAATTTTGGTGAAACTTTCAAAACCATTTTCCCTACCCTCTCAGCAGGAAATGCACCTTTGGGCTGAGATTAGGCGCAAGAAAGTTAAACTGTAAAGGAATATTACTGGGAATAAGACAGCAGCAATGGTTTTCAAGATAGGTCCATGGCTACTGTGGTGTCATTCTCTGTGGCAGAAAAACTAAGGTGTTTATTAGCTGGAGGGAGTTTTTCAACAGCTTTAAGGGGGAAAACTTTATAGTTAGTCTTTAAGGTGGCACAGGACTTTGTTACCTCTGCTATTCCAGACTAACACGGCTATCTCTCTGATTCTTAACTCCACTTAGTACCTCTGAAAATCTCTCAGCTAGCTCAAAATCTTCAAGAAGTGGTAATTGTTTAAAATGTGAATCAGACAGTGTTGGTTACATTTTTGAGTAATCTTTCTGCTTTTGGAATCTGACAAAAGTTTTACAAACACTGTCAGGTCACCTTTTAAGGATTACCACAATGGAGGATTCTGCCCCTGCTCCTTTGGAGCTGGCAGTGCTTCAGCTCTGGATATCAGTAGCAATGTCAAAAGTCCTGGCTCTCTAGGCCAAAGGATTTTGTTTGAGGATGAGGGCCAGTAGATGCACTGTTCAGTGTTATAGTTGTGTTGTCCCCTTCTTAATTTGTTAACTTTGTACTTTTGCCTTCTTTTTTAAAGCCGGACTTTCAAAAGTGCTCAATGTTGGCTTAACTCTGTTCCCACTGACGTCAATAGGATTTTTCTCAATGACTTGGTGAGAACAGATTTAGGACTTCTGGAAATTTCACCCCGATTGTCTACCAAAAAAGATATTAGCGTATTCAGCTGGGAATGTTCTAAGATCACAAACTAATTTGCTTATTGTATTATAATGTTGAACATTAAGGAATACAGGAGTCTTCATATACTCCACATTCTCTTTTCCTTGTCTAATTCAAATTGGCTACCATCCTGTCTGATGAAATCTAATAATCCAATATCCTACATCACTCAGGAGTGATTCAATATTTTGTGTGCTCTTTTATATATTATTTGTACTACAGCAGCAACCAGAATTGGGGCACAACTATGTGAAGTCCTGTACATACGCGTAATAAGATACACTCCTTGCCCTGTCGAGATGACAGTCACAGTAGACAGGACAGACTGAAGGTGGAATAAAGGGTATTATTACCCAAATGTTACAGATGGATAACAGAGGAATAGAGGTTAAATGACTTACCCAAGGTCACATAGGGAGTCTGACACAACCAGAAAGTGAAACCACATATGCTATGTCCTAGACTAGTGTCTTAACTGCAAGATCATCCATCCTCTCTGATTTCTCTGATCTTTACATGATCACCTTTAGTGATGGTGTCAAACTATATTACTAAATAAACTGTTCTACTGGTCTAGAGTGACCAGATGTCCAGATATTATAGGGACAGTCCTGATTTTGGGGGCTTTTTCTTATATAGGCTCTTATTATATCCACCTCCTGTCCCGATTTTTGACACTTGCTATCTGGTCACCCTACACTAGTCTGAACTAATCTAGATTTTTCCTGTTTCTAAAGTGTATGGTGTCATTTTATTAGGTTGCAGCAGTAAAACCGTATCATTTCCTAGAATTCTTTATTTTAGATTTTGTTCATTTGTAAATGCACCTGTATGTATCTCTGGGCATATATACTGAAATTAAGTAATACAACATACAAACTCGGAGTCACGTCTTGAACTAACCCTAAACTGTGTGGTCCTGAATTGCCACTTGTAAGTCATCTGAATTAAATGGCATCCATAGGGAGTCACTTGCAGTTTTCTGATTTGGTGCTGCGTGGCCCTGACTTTATAGATTAAAACAAATACCTTGAATCCAAATTTTTTGTACATGTGCTTATTCCTTTTCCCATCCTACAATCAATTAACCAATCCATTAATTTGCAGTTCATACAGCAACACAGATTCTAAGGCCAGAAGGGACGATTACAATCATCTAGACTGACCTCCTGTAGAACTCAGGCCATAGAACTTCCCCAAAATAATTCCTAGAGCTGAGCTTTTAAAAAAGCATCCAATCTTGATTTTAAAATACTCAGTGATGAAGAATCCACCAAGTTTCCACATTGCAAGCAGCCGTACACAAGTTGGGCGAGATCTTCAAATGATGTAAATCAACATAGCCCTATTGAAGTCATGCTGATTTATGATAGCTCAGGATCTGGCCTGTTGGGTCTAATTAAAGCAGAAACCTAGCTACTATGGAGAATAATCAGAACCAATCAAATCTGCATTTATACAGGTCTCCGGGTTACATTTTCAAATCAGTGTGCAGGGAATTATTTGCACAACTCTTTTCCCCTGAACATAGTGTTGAAAATTTACCCTAAGTGTTTCAGTAGCCATCAACTGTGAGGACTTGGAGTGCCAGAGAGAGAGTTCACAACAAAATAAAAACCTGCCCCCTGAAAGATTTAATTCGCACCATAGGGAAAGTTAAAAGTGGAATGCAGATTTTTGTCTGTTGTCGTAAGGGAATTGATAGTTTACTCAGATGAGTTAAGGCAATATTATTCAAAGCTTTATAGGCAAGTACTGTACAAACATTGTGAAAGCAATTAAATATCTAATAGAAGCCCAATTAAGTTATTTTTATTAACAGACGATGAGATATTGGTAGAGTTTATTTGTAGCCATCAGTTTAAACACATCCTAAAAGGTTACATACTGTAGAAAAGAATTTAAGTAATCTAGGGGGGCAGCAAACTATGCTTATAAATAATCATTTGATCTGAATTTTTTAAGAGGCACAAATAAAAATGAAGCATTCAGCTAAGAAATTGGCCATATATTGACTCTAAACATATACTTTCAACTTCAGGAATGTAATCTACAATGAAAAACCCAGGAAAAATTAACATTAAAATTATGTGTTGGCTAAGAGAGTAAAATCATTTCCATCCTTTAAAAGGTTCCACAGGGGTAGTGATGTAACTCAATGGCCTGCACCGATCTGTGCAGTCTAATCTGAATAAATCAAGATGTGTGGTCTGCTTGCTTGTTTATATTCACATTCAGTTCCAACAAAAGTTAACAGTGAATCTTTATCACCTTTCAATTTGCTCCCATATCCCCATGGATAACTGCTTTATGAATTAATTGCAGCTTTTGCAGTATTTGCTGCATGACATTTTCAGCAGGAGATAGCATTTGGAAAACTGGTAAGTACTGACAGTCTGCCAGTCTTCAGATTATTCTATTTTACATCTCTCTTGATAAAGCACCCTAGCAGGTCAAAGATGGCCCCTTCCAGTCAGCAGGGTTTTTTTTGCATCCCTGTGATAATTAAGATCATGTTTCCAAATTAAAACACCCAGAGGACAGGTTGAAATGATGAAGGGCACAGCTCAAATACTGAGCCCGTTGGGAACCTGGAGTGTGTTTGAAAACCATCATAAAAACACCTGCCTGTGGTTACAAACTGAGAACCTGATCTGTAACACTTACTAGGCTCCAAGAGGGCTTGTCCTACATAAATTCAAATTGAACAAGCCAGTCCCACAGAGGCCTCCAAAAAAAAAAAAGAGCAGTTAATAGTTTCTGGATCAAAAGTTGCCAATAGATTTTAGGGATACATTTTCAGTGCAGAGCATGGGAATAGTGTGAATATATGTCATTAACAAGTAAAACTAATTGTATATGCATAGTAACTACTATACAACACTTTGAAATGTTTATACCCAAGTAAAAGCAGCAAAAACAATTGCTTCCCTTCCAAGCATATTCATAAATCACTGATGATCTGTCACAGAGCTAGCTCCATTTTTCAGGGTGATTTAACTACAATATCTGTTAGTGATTTCTTATGACTCTTACTTTTTAAAAGTATTATTCAAATATAAATATTGCTATTAAACTACATATCAAATATCTTGACTTAACAGGATAGGTGCAAAAGCACAGGCAGAAATAATGTACATTTTGACAATTTGCCATATTATTAAAGCACAAGAGGACAAGTATTTATAGTGGATCTAAATCTATTGATGATTTCACTTGAAGTTGATTCTTCACTGAAATTGAAATATTTAATCTAAGAGGAGAATATCAGATTTAACAGGCTTAACATTAGTTGGATCACCATGGAGCAAGAAATGGTTTCTTCAAAACCAACCTGACTTTAATGGGAAATCACTGATGCTAGACAAGTTTCCAATATTAGTTCCAGCTAGACATCAAAGAAGTACACTTTCACAACAGTGTGTGGGAGATGCATAAAATCCATTTTATCATTTGTTGGTGTGATTTGTATGTGTGCAGGCTGAATGCTTATAAAAATTTAACCCAGAATATTCAAACCGCGTCTATATCAAAAGAAGTAAAAACAAAGCTATTCAGAATCATATTGTCATCTTGGGGTAATGCAGGAAAAGCAACAGAAGATGAACTTAAAATAATTGCCCAACTCTGTACATGGTTAAGTCCACATATCAAAGCCTTCTTTATTTCTCAGAGTGTGTATTGATGACACCAGGATAATAGAATAGGACCATACTGTTACATGTTGCACTTCTGCAGAATTTAGGGATACTTTTGATTTTCTGCAGGAGAAGTGATGGAAGCAAATGAGTCCTGTTTCTAAAAGGAAGAATTATTTCCCCCAAAGACTTTTCTACCATCGATTTTACGTCATCAATTTTACAAGCGTGTGACTCCATTGACATACATGGGATTTTACCTGATTTATCTCTAAGTGAGATGAGAATTAGGCTACTTATCTGTACAACTATTCCTCATCTTTGGAGAAAGATTCTATTTATATTATTGGTGTTTTTCAAAGAAGTGATCCTGCTTTGCAAGGGGGTTCATGTTTATCTTTTGGCTTTATGTTTCTGCACACCAAAGAGAATCCTCCTATTTGGGACAGAGTTTGCAATGAGTAATGCATTAAACTCAGCCTCTTAGTCTGTTCATGGAATATCTGAGCAGATTGTGATTCTCACATGTATTTGTTAGTTGCAAGCAAAGCATTCAAAAACATTTTCTAAAATTATTTAAATGTCTGTAGATTGATTGTTAACCATGTACCTGCTTAAACTGATTGTTAGTTATAATTGACCAGATAAATCTCATGATTTAGCTTCTTCTCTCTGAATAGATACTGGGAGAAGCACTCTCAGCACAAATTTTGCATAGCTAAATTTAAAATTCAGGATCAGCAAATATCTTCCAGGCATGATTCTACCATTCACTTTCAGCAAATGTTTGAACCAGTACCACTGAGTTGCTTGTAGTAGGAAAGTTAATGCCAAAGGAGAGTGTGTGGCCAAAGTGAACTCATTTAAAAATCTGAGTGCAAGTTTACTGAAAGCCCCCCTCACACAAAAGTTCTGTATTCACCTAACTAGACATGAAGCAGAAATGATTCCATCCCTTCTACCCAAGATTTAGCTTTTGGGAGAGTCCACAGAGGGAAAAAAGCATTCCCCTTAGAGAAGCTCTTCTCAACCACAGTGAGCAAATGAGGGCTACAAGGGATTTGTACCACCATTCTCTCCCCTCCCCATCGTTCATGTGTATAGTTCTTCCAAGCCGGAATGATGTTGTTTTTAACTAAACTTGATGGCCTGATCCAGTACCCTTTTGCTGTGCTGTATGCAATGCATTACTACTAAAGTTCTGATGAACAAAGAGGGAATGATACTCCACTTCTAATTAAAGAAATAGGCTTCTATTGCTAGCAGACTCTTTCCCTGTGCTCCAGTATTAAGGATCAGTGGGCTGTCACATGCATGTCTTTTTAATACATGCCAGCTGAGATGACATTAAAGTGATAGAATGATCACTATAATCAATGCAATTCAAAAGAGTTTTGTGGCTTAAACATGAACTTGACTTTACTCTGAAATTCTGTCTTTAAAGGTAGCATTGTCGGAGCAGCAAAGTACAAGGTTGCATTTTGGTTTGAAAAAAATACAACCTTGGGATGACAGAATTAAAAAAAAAATTTCATGTAGCTGTGAGTTTTCTTATTTAACTCATATTTTAATGCAATTCAAAGGACCTCTATATTTATTCGTAGTGCCATTTTAGACTGAATCAAAAAATATTCTCAAGAGGAAGGAAATCATACTGAGCTGCCCAAAGAGACGAGCTAGTGGAAGAGGCATCCTCAAGTTTTTATTTGCATAGTAGTGGTGTATTAAACCATGCAAATTGACACTGCAGCACATAAAAATTTTTCATTCTACTCAAAGGCAGCTGCAATTGATCTTTCTTTCCCTTTAAAACATGAAAGTATGGGTTGCCTGAACGGAGTGAGCATCTGTGTATTGCTGAATGCCAGGTAATACCAAACAGGCTTATCCATGTCACTTGAAATGATAGGCTAGTGTGTTTTGGCCTCTCCATAAGCACATTCTCTTTGGCCCCTTACAAGCAGATGCATCTATTAAAGAGACAATCATGTTGGTGCTGCAGTATACAATTACAGCAGGAAAAACAAAACACAAAAGGAGCAGCTTAATTTTGAGCTAATGGAATCCATACATACCATTGTTTTCATATTTTAATCAGTGCCTTTAAAATCTACTTACACACAATACTTTTGAACTCTTTTTTTGTTGTTGTTGTTCTGGGTTTATTTTTTCAAAGCCCTAGAGGTTTTGTAAAAGCTCTTAGGATTCTTGTAAACCCTTTTATTTTTCTTAAAGTTGGCAGACTGACAGGCTTTAGTTATTCTTAGTGCTAAATTATTTATTTTCCTTTCCCCTCGTAGCCCTGACTTCTGAATCTTTAACTTGACTCTTGGGATATATCTGGGGCCTTTTTCCATTTAAAATAAAGCAGTTTTCATCTTTTGTCTTTAATTTTTTATCATGAAAATTGTACGTGCAGAGTTTGAATATCTAAGTATCTTAAAGGTGCACTGTCTGGATTTTTTTTTAAGTGTCATTTTCAGTAGACTATCCTTACTACATAACGGACAATTTCAAATTTAACTTGCTTATGACAGCTAGACAGAGCTTTTGCTGTAAAGTGGCAAAAACATTCTGAAAATCAACGTGTACATGAGCCTATGGGGTGGTTGATCCTTCATTATTTCACCATTTGAAATCATTGCAGCAGTGGCATCTGGAGTTGAAATATTTTAGGACACCAGAACTATCTTATATAAAGTATGCTAGATCAGTCCCAAGGTTATTTCCCCAAAGTCATAAATAAATAAAAAAGTTACTAAGCCTTTCTTGACAGTATGTATCTTGATATTATATGATGATAAAACCAGAGAATTTGTCAGGCCAGCATATACATTTGATTCTTCAAATCCAGCATCCTGCTGAACCTAATGTTACAGCTCTACTTAGTTTGAGTATATCACTGGAAAGTGATTAATGTACTTTAATGGGACTTAAGCACATGCCTAAGTACTTTGCTGAATAGGAGAAGTATTACTCAAATGCTTAAAGTTATGCACATTCCAAAGTGCATTGTTGAATTAGAGCTCTAATGCCTTCTGGTGGGAAAAAAGCAGCAAATAAACTCTGAAGAAGCAAAGATCTTTTCATGCAAATGTCACCAGTGTTGGAAAAGTAGTAACAAGAAACAGAGAAAATATTAAATAAACATAACTATAACCTAAAAAACAGTTTTTCAGAGTTAACCGTAGATGTTGATGGATTTTAATACATATAGCTCCCTGTGCACAAAGACAGGAATATAGAGTACTTCCTAGAATGTGAATAACATATTTCGCATTTTAAGGGAGACAGTTTTGTAGTCTGCAGGATCATATATTACACTTCTGATCAATGCAGCACCTGTTAGGTTGATATTCTGAAGAACTTTCTTTACTGTACTTTGCATTTTTGGTGCTATATAAGTAAAGAATGTAAGAGCAATACAGATAAAAAATATAAGATCTCTTTTTCACTGTAAGAATAAGCATTGCCAAAATATATATTATTTGAAGAATTCCCCAAAAGCAGAAAGACAAATTGTTCGACTAATAGAAAGAAATGGGGTATTTTTGTATTCCAAACCTGACCCCTTATTTACCTTTATCTTAAAATATTCTGACATTTAGCACAGATAAACTATTGGTAGGTTTCCAAAGCAGAGATCTTAGGTCTCTCTGGAGGTGCTTGCTTTTGGTGGCAGCTTGTTTTTAGATGATACTGGAGCTGGTGTGGATTCTGAGCTTTGTTTGGACATTGGCATTAATTATATATGTAAATGTGCTATTTCTGGTTACATAATTTAGTCTGGAGATGAGGTATGTTTTTTAGATTAGTTAATTAAACTTTTGTCTTCTTGGCTACTGCAGTGCTTTCCTACAAATCTCCTAGGACTCCTCTCCAAGTTTTGCAGTTAGTAGGAAATTTAGTAGCTCAGGCCCTGATTCAGCAAAGTAGTTAATCACATCTTTAACTTTTAAGCATGTATTTAAGTTCATCTCTGTTCAGCAACACAAACTCCCATTGATTTAAGTGTGACTTAAATATACTTAAGTGTTTTGCTGAATCAGGGTCTAAATTAGTTGTTAGTTCTAGGTTTTCATCATGTTATCCCCTTTTCAACCTGTAGCATGTCCATGTGCAGACTGTCAGGTAGGTCTCTGATTCAATAAAGCAAGAAAGTACATGCTTAAATACATAAATAGTTTTATTGACTTTAGTATAGGACTTACCCACCTGCATAACATTACGCATTAACATTCCCGAATAGGGATGCTTTCCTCAATCAGGTCCATATGCTTAAAATTAAGTATATGCTTAAGTGCTTTACTGAATCGGGGTCAGATCCTCAGGTGGTGTAAATCAATAGAGCTATAACTATTTGCGCAGTCGAAGGGTCTGTCTCTATGGGTCTGATTCTCCACTGCCTTCATTGACACCTGTGCAGTGTGGGCACTTTGTACTCACTTTGCATGAGTGTAAATGGTTGCATCCATTTATATCCATGATGGGCAATAGAGAATCAGACTCAGATTTCTTCATCCCACTATGGAATTCAGTTCATCATCATCATCAATCCTCTTCACTCCCGCTGGAGTATAAGGCACCAACAAATCTCCTCCATGCCTCTCGATCTTGGGCAAGCCAGCTGATTTCATTCCACGTTTTGTTCATCATCTTCAGTTCCTCTTCCACAGTTCTTCTCCAGGTACCCATTGGTCTGCCTCGCTTACGCTTTCCAGGTGGAGTCCATCTTAGGGCTATCTTAGGGTGTCTGGTGTTTTTCATTCGAAGAACGTGACCCAGCCACCCCCATCGTCGCCTTTTTAACTCATCCACAATGTTGATGATACCCGTGCATCTGCTAACTTCCCTGTTGCTGATGTGTTCTTCCCAGCGCACTCTAAGGATGCGTCGGAGGCATCTACCTTCAAATCCTCTCACTCTGCTCTCCACTTTCTTGTTGGTTCTCCATGTCTCTGCAGCATACAACAGGACAGAACGCACGTTTGATTTGTAAACCTTCAGCTTGGTCTTGATCTGAAGCATCGATGACTTCCAGATATTGTTAAGTCTGTTGAAGGCTTGTGCTGCCAAAGCAATTCTAGTGGAGACCTCTTTCTCGATGTTACTATCAGCAGAGATATAACTACCCAGATACTTAAAATCCTTTACTTCCTCCAGCTCCACTCCATTAGCTGTAATCTTCTGGCTACTCTTGGTTCTCACTTTCATCACTTTGGACTTCCCAGAGTTAATCACCAGCCCGATGCTTCTGGCAGCTTGGTTTACTCTGTCAGTTTTCTCCTGAATATCCTTCTGTGAATGTGATAGCAATGCCAAATCATCTGCGAAATCACAATCCTCCAAACGGTTGGTTAATCAGTTACTTTGATTAATAGAATATTGGAATCATCAACCATTTTTAAAGCTAACCTTGCAAAGTGCACAAAGTAAAACTTAATGTACCAACAAATACAAACTGAAAGGTTCAAGTGTATCAGGTATGAGCTCTGCTATGAAATAACTGTAAAGTGGCAAAAACATTCTGAAAATCAACATGAACATGAGCCTATGGGGTGGTTGATCCTTCATTATGGAAGTTGTGGTAATTATTTCAGTGGGAGCAGGATTGGACCCATAAAGCATACCTTGGCTTCTGATTTCCTCTAGCCAGTACTGCTATGATACTCAGGCCAGGTAGAGTATGTGAGACTAATCGTATTAAATCTAAGGCTTTTGCTTTCTTTTAACTTTCTTATTTTTCCCAAGTCTTGGAGGCTCTTCTTGAAAAGTGGTTCAGAAATGTAAGGCTGATTGATGGGTTTTCTGATCACTCTATGTGAACATACTTAAGATGGAGATACGTGGGTGGCTGTTTCAAATGCTGCTAGGAGATATGCTATAGAAAAATTAGAAACTGGATAAAGCAGTAATAAGTATATTGTAATGGACAGTCCTGTATCTCATAATGGTAGCTTTCCACCTCTAATTTCTGAGTATCATTATCAGTAGTTGTGTTGTGATAACTATGCTTTTTTCCTGTATTCCGCAGGTCTGAAGTGACAGCCAAAGGATACAAGTCAAAACAGGATCAGCACTCCATGAAGAACTCTAGAGTATTGCCAGGTAAGGATTTCTAGCTGTCTGCATAACTATACACATCAAGTGACGTGTTTCGGAAGCCGAGTAGCAGTGTAATTTCAGGATCAAAATAACTAGGTCATTATGATGATCATGGCCACTTGTTTTTAGTACATTTTCAGACCATTAAGTGGCAGGCTAGTCTTAATTTCCTATGGCTTTGTTTCAAAACACAATATTTCTTCAACATCTTGTCTGTCACAAAATGATAATCGTTTTAGTTTCCTCTGAAGTGAATCATGATTCTCTTGTTCTTAAATCACTGTTTGTTTGATGTCCTCCATAACAATTATGATTTATCTTGGATCTGGTTATAAGCAAGGTCATGGAAGCCCTTTAACCTCACACTCTCAGTGACACCAAAAAGAAAACAGAATCACATATGGAAGGGAGCTCTCATAGTAGGAACTTACTTTTAAAAATCCAGTGATTGTGGAGGTGTGGCAATAGCATGGTGATAGACCAGGAAAGCTGTGTTTGAAGAGATGTTTGCCCTTTCAACCACACTTAAGCAGAATAAACAATGTATTCTGCTATCTCATGATCTCCTGAGAGATCAGATCTCATGAGCTCTTGGGGCTAGATTTTTAGCTGATATATAAATCAGTCTAGCTGGGTTCAATCAATCAATCTACACCTATTTACACAAGCTATTGAGTTGGCCCTCCGTGTCCAAGGTGTGTTGGGAGGGTGTTGGGAGGCAGAACATTATGACCTCCTGATTGGAGGGGAAAGATTGAGGAAGTGTCTTACCAGGATTGGAAAAGATGGGGGAGAGCTTTTTTTCATATGCTGTAGATAGTTACATTTTTCATTTTAAAAACCAAGTACTTATCATATCCATTTATAAAAACTATTCTTGTGAGTGTTCACCAAAAAGATTGCTCCTATCCTAGTTTCTCTCCCTCTGCTGTTGAAAGTGAAAGATGTTTCTGCAGTTCTATGCTTAAAGCTTCCCAGGCACAGGGACTCAGTGATGAAATGGAAGACCAATTTTTATTTAACTACTGTTCTGTTATTGAAGATGTGCATTTTTAACAGTGAAGGTAATTAACCATTGGAACAGATTGCCAAGGGCTGTGGTAAATTCTCCATCACCTGGAGTCTTTAAACCTGGATTGGATGTCTGTCTAAATTATTCTATAGCTCAGTTGCACCAAATCAGACTATATGATCATAATGGTCCTTTCTGCTTAAAAATCTATGTATCTGTGAATTTAAAAATACACAAACGAATAGCTGTTTCAAAACTTATCTGATTGATCTTCCATATTATAATTCTGACTTTATTGACTCTGTCATTGAAGGAACAGATTTCAGCCTCTGTTTTGATTGGTCTACTCAAAGGATCGTTGTCATCTGCGATATTTTCTTTCATGTGTCTATTTCATTTTTATACTCATTACTATAAAGCTATAACTTCTTTTTCATTTTTGAAGTTGGTGACCTCTGAAGGTTTTTGCATCTCTGAAAGTTTCATTGATGAAAAAATATCAGGTATCATATTCTGGGAAGCCTATGGCCCATTAAGTTATGTCTATTAATGGCTGAAAAATTCATAAACCTTTACATAATGATTTTCTTTAAGTACAGTAGTATTAGCTTTTATGATAATTTTACTGTTATTTATGATCCACAAAAATGTCCATCGAAAAGAGAGAGAATCACATAGGAAGGCTAATTTGTAGATACTTTGATAGCTTATAGTAATTGTTGTAGTCTCTATTAAAGATTAAGAAGGTTACAAAGCCTGTGTTTATAAACCGAGAATAATTTTATATAAGGGAAGTTATATTATTAATGGTGGTTTGAAGTGATTTCTTGGGGAGCTGCAATAATTCATTCATAAATTCCATTCATCTTCTTTATGGTTTGAAAAAATTTGTATCTGTACCATCGTGACCTGATTACAGTCCTTTTTTTTATCTGTGTGCAGTTATCCTGTGCTTGATGTTTTTAAAGATCAGAAATTAGTAGCAAATGCAGTTTCTTTCAGTACAGGAGGTTGATCTGAAAAAACTCAGTTTGAGTTGTTTGGGACCCACTCCTCCCTGATCTGATATCAATGGGAAGTCAGAGCACTTGGCATGCACCAGGACTGGGCTCTTGGAGATTGATCCAGCAAACACTATTTCATGTGCTTAACATTACATATAAGAGTAGCCCCACTAAAATCTATGGGACTGGTCATGCAAAAAAAATTGTGCATATGTTTAGGTTTTTGTACGATCAGGAGTGTAAAGCTGGGTGGGGCAAAATACTACGAGATTTGATGTAAGAAACAGTTCTATGCTCGCCCACTATAGGGTGAGTGACTAGATGGCCCCAAAACACTCTACATCTCTAATTTACATACTCACATACCCAATGAAACAGTGGAGACCAAGAATGGGAGAAAAAGCTTGTGTCAAAGAAATTTTAAATGGTTTTTAAGTACTTGTCAGCATAAAGGCTTGCGTGTTCTTAAGAAGACTCCTAAGCATTGCTGGTATATACCTAATGC
Organism: Sternotherus odoratus; assembly: GCA_032164245.1. Taxonomy (NCBI): domain Eukaryota; kingdom Metazoa; phylum Chordata; order Testudines; family Kinosternidae; genus Sternotherus; species Sternotherus odoratus. The sequence continues at coordinate 4,190,049 of JAVMKO010000018.1, forward strand.
AACTGAGACTATCTTATATTTTTAGTTTAGCTATAAACAACATGCCCATCTACATGGCATCTGGAAACATGATATGTGGAACGAAAATATTAATGTATAACTACAATTAACAGCAAAACTAACCCTTTCCTTATGAACCACCTGCCCACTCCCACCCCCAAAAATGAGAAAAAAAAACAAAAGAAGAAAGTGCCTTTATATATTTTTGATCTGGTCAGGGGAAGTTTGGCTAAAAAGATGAGCCATGTACCAGACCAAAATAACTTGGTATCTCTGAGGTACCACCAGGGGAAGTGAGTTCCGCAGCCAAAGACTCTCCATTGAGGATACCTTGCCTTTCAACCTCAGGGATTGTCAGCAAGACCTGATTGCTGCTGCTACAAAGGTGTGCATAGGAAGAGGTGCAAGGTTGAATTCTTACCCCATTGAAATCAATGGGAGTTTTGCCATTGACACCAGTCAAGCTAGGAATTGTACCAAGTGGGGAACTAGGACAATGTCTAGTGTGTCCAGATATGCCATTCTTCCAGCAGTTGGTTACTCTAAGCAGGCCAGTTGATGCTTTCTGCCCTAACAGAAGCTTCTGAGTGGTCTTCAAGAGGACTCCCAAATTGCAGTCATTGAAGCTGTAGATGACACAGACTGTCATTATTAATTCAAATACAGGCAATATGAATTAGATTCTCAAACCTTTTTATTAGCGAAGGTAAGTTTATGTATATATAAACCCACATGGTGAAACTGCTACATGCCTAAAGTGAATTGTATTTTTTTTCACGTGCCTACTTATTCCCTACCTAATACAAACGCTCTGTTTAAAAATACATGGAGTACACAGTGTTGAATTGCTGACACTGCTTATATGGGAGAAAGCATTCCTTCAAATGTAAAGGATTTGTCTTTACTGAAAAGTTAACTCAGTCATAAGTCAAGTGTTGTCCCTAATTCAAGTCCTTTCAACAAACAAAACCCCTTAACTCAAGTATGGTGTTGCTTTTATCTCGATTTGGCTGGCCTGTCAAGGGGCACAGGCTATCACTCAAGTTAGCACAATTCATCAGCTACTAACACAATCGCTGAACAGTAATCTAGTCACTCTGTTCAGCTCAAATGTTATTTCACAGTGTGGCTGCTGTCACTCATGTTAGGCTAATTCAAGAGGTTTTAACTCTAGTGTAGATAACTTAACTTTGTAATGAAGACTTGGCTAGAGGAATAAAAGACTACCTCATGGAATGAATTAAAGAGTCTGATATTCTGTAACTGAAACAACACCTTTTCGGTCAGACTGCGCAGTTGATTTTTAAACCAAACTCCCTCATTGATCATACTCATGATCTGGCTTTTGTTTGTTGTTTGAATATTACTATGGGTCAAATTCTCTGCTCAGTTTTACTGCAGTGGAACTACTCTGCAATTACACTGAAGTAGTAGAGAGGAGAAGTTGAACTGGTGCTTCTAATAAACAGGATCTCTTGGTAACCTGTTCAGGAGGCAGGATTTACATTTTTAAAATACCTTGCTTCAGATTTTTTCTAGTAAAAACCCAAAAGTTCTTTTAATTAGGCAACATAAAATAAACAGTTGATATATTTTAAAATAAAAATCAACGCAAAGGTCTTAGGCTCTGGTTTATTAAGAAAGTTTTGACTAGTCCTCCACTGATAATTATCAATCTTCTTGGGTTTGGGGTTTATTGCAAAAAATACTGTATCTTTTATTTTAAGATTTGTGCAGAACACTTTCCCAGAGCTGATTTTAATTAGTCTTCAGAAAGCTGTAGCTGAAAGCAACTGAGAGCACCCCTCCCAACGAAGCCCTTAGTGCAGTCTATTCAGGGATCATTTAACAGTACCTCAAGAATAGGCTTCTTGTGCTGTTTAAAGCTTTTAGCATGACAACCCACAGGTCTGAGTATCAGGCCAATTACATCACATGGCAAAAAGAAAAAAAATCGACTTGTTTTTCTCTGGTAGGAAATCTTCCTTGAATAAGGCAAGGTGTGCCAGGCAGCTAGCTTAATCCTTATAGACAGATCTGTATTCCAGCGAATGTTCTTAACTGACCGCATTTAAAAATAATCACCTCATTCCTAGATAGGCTAAACAGTAAAATGTAAAGAGATCTCAAGAAGAAAGACTGCTAAAATAGCAAATGCATACTTTTTATACATTCAGAGTATACATATTTATTTCAGGGCTCTGTGCTTCACTGTTGTCAAAAAAGCACTCCACAACATAGAAATGACCTTAGAACAGATAGAAGGAGGAATAAGGGAGGGGAGCATTTATATAAAACAAAACCTAACAGCTTTTCATAGATTCATAAATTCATAATTTTTAAGGCCAAAAGGGACCATTATGATCATCGAATTTCACCACCTGCATATCAAAGCCCAGAGAATGTCACCAAGTAATTCTATTTAAGCTAGGAAAAACGCTGATCTTGCTTTAAAGACCTCAAGTGATGGAGAATCCACCACATCCCTAGGTAAGTTGTTCCATTAGTTGGTTAATGACCTTTGCTGTTAAAAATGTGCCTCTTCTCAAGCTGCGGCGCAGGAAGAAAAACTTGAAAACCCAAGCCACGAGCGATTTGGGCACTTAGTAGGGTGATATGATATGGATATCTTTCTCTAAATGGGTAACAGAATTAAAACATTTGACAACCATTGATAAGGATACGATCTGGACATGAAGGTTACAGATGCTGTGACTTTAACAGACCTCCTTTGGCTTCAGCCCATGTCAGAGCAACGGGGTTGGAGTAGCAGCCAGCAGTCAGCTGCCAGAGCTGGAGCAGCCATTGGCATCCCTGTTTGTTAGTCCCCCTCATCCCCACACACTGTTTATAGTGAAAGTCAGGGACTGGTCACAGACTTCCATTAACTTTTGTTTATTGCCTGAGACCTCTCCCTGACCTTTACTAAAACTCCCTGTGACAAAATCTTAACCTTAACCATTGGTTTAGTAACACATGCCACAAGGTTCTGCATATGGTCTGCACAATCTGACATTTCATCCTAGCTTGTGACAAGGTGTTCCAATCACCGCTAGGATGACACCTCCTCCTGGTTGTGGGGATTAGCTTCACGAGGTCAATGCCCCCTCCTGCGGTTGCATGCCATTTCTCCCTGGTCTGCCGTCCCTCTCTCACTCTGGGTTCTGCAATGTCCTCTTTATGACTTGGTCCTCTGGCCAGGTCACTATATGTTTTTCCCTTTTGGGATACCAAAGTCTTCCTTCAACAATCCTGGGCAGTCTTCCTATTCGCTATCTAATAGTGCCATTTCCTCAGTGACTGGCAGGGGAACCCAGCCTGCCCTCTACTCTGGGTTCCAGCTCAGGGACCCTCTAGCCAGCAGTCAAGATCTGTTCCATTCTGGACATTACTGCCTTTCCCTGAGCCCTATCTTTGCCACCTGGCACTCCCAACTGCAGACTACTTCCCTCTGTAGCCCAAAACCCTCCTCCCTGCTTGCAGGGAGTGACTTCAGTCCATTTCCCATGAGCCCCCCCTTCTGCCCCAGCCAATTTCCTGCCTTTGTAAACCAACCCAGCTTGTTCCTCATCAGCTGGGCTCCCTCATTCATTCAGGGGATTACTGAGCCACCTGACTTCCCTCAGCTATGGCATGCCAGGTTATTTAGCCCCCTTCTCTATCCACATTAATCCTTTCCAAGCAAATGTGGAGTTAACAACCCAGCACATAGCTGTTAGATTTCAGTACACTTGAACTGAGGTCTGTGGAGAAGTCTGTGGAGAAACTGTTATTACTTTAAAGATTGTTATAGGGCAAAACCTGCTCTTCTTTGCCCATGGTCACAGAGGGTTATGGCAGCCCTGGAACTGGTACACTGGTGTGTCCAGAATGGTAGAACCTAGCACAGAATTTTGCGGATTTTGGATCTCTGGTCTTCTGGCACTTCCTGCATTCAGGGGCAGGAATGAAGACAGGCAGGGCTTTTGGATCCATTGTTACATGGCATGGAGTAGAGGATTCCTTTTCCCTCAGCCTTGGTGCCTGGGGTACCCCTAAGTATGCAGCCTTGTTCCTCCGACTCTGCACTGAGAACGTTTTGGAGACCTTTTATGGGCAGACTTTTTTTTGGAGGAGAAAGAGTAAAAGGAACATAATGTGTGTGTATGTAAGCAATAAGAGGGAAATAATGAAATTTGCAAATAGAAATATGGAAAGAATATTTGATGAAAACACAACTGATCTAAGGACTTCCTTAACCATGGAAAAATGCATTCCAACTGTCCAGTGCCCATTGTTATGCTTTTACAATTAATACCACACCAAGGAACAGTTTTCCAGTTTTTGAAAATAACATTTTCCTGACGGTTATTGCACATGGAATACATGCAATTCTAATACTATACATGTATAATGTATGAGAAGCGGGATGGGGCCCAACAAACCCTAATAGTTCCCCAGAAATTTTGTTATGCTTCTTAGTTTCAGTGAATGAGAGCTGAATTTCAAACAATGTGGCTATTGCAGGAATGTTTGCTAAAGGCACAACTGTGTTTAAATAAACAAAAAACAACTGGCAGTGCTAGTGCAGTCTTAAGCCATGAACCTACAAAGGCTTCTGAACATGCTTAACTTTATGCACTGTGAGACTAGCCCTATTGAAGTCAATGGGGCCAAAGTACATCTTTGAGGGATCACAGCTTTATACTAGATCCTGAGAGGATAACAAAACATGCTTTAAGGTGTAATTTTAATTTTTTAAAGGTTGTTCCTTACGTAGAAAAACTTTTCTAATGTATTGGGGCAGTTCTTCAACATGTAAAATGTTAGTACTCGGAATTTGTACAATGTTTCAAAGGCTATCACATCCTCTATGATATTTTTAAAAATTATTTTAGAGACAAGCTATGGTGCATATTATTTGACTGCAGAGCTGTTGCATTTTGGGGGAATATTTAATTTTGTGCATCTCATCTTGATTTGGTGGGCAATAGAAGATGGCCTACCAGGACATCACCCCTATTTTTTCCCTTTACGTAGTGACTTCTAACTGGTCTGCCTCTCACTTTCTACAATCATCCTGACATTATGTGTGAAAGGACATTTCATTCCAGGTAATGTGAAATCTGTGTGCACTTGGTTCAGGATCACACAGCAGCTCTGAGTGTTAGAACAATACACTTTAAATGCTGCATTACGTGCGACATAGTGGGGATTTCTGGGGATTGGGTTGAAAAGCTATCTTTCCCAGCTTTTTGTGTTGTGACTACATATTTCCTTCCACACTTAGATGCAGTACTAAAAGGGACAATTGAACCTATAGCTCACGTGCTGAAATGGCCCATCTTTATTTTTAAATGTTGCTTATCTTTATTGCAGATTAGTAAGAGTCTCACAGCACTTCTTTCAAGAGTAGGGTGTTAACCCAGGTGTCCTGGCCACATTCCAGCTTCAGTAATAACATCCTGCCTACCTAAATTCCCCTGTAATTTCAATTCCACGCAGTGTTCTTCACTTCCAGCCCTAAATTATTGTGTGGTTCTGTACTTTGTACCAGAAGTGGCTTTATATCAGCTGATATTCCTGTGGCCTTTATATAGTTTGTAAAGTGCTTTGAGATCTTTTACTATAAAGGTTGCTATCTAAATATAAAATCACTATCATTGCAATGCTAGGTCTGTTGACTGTGCCCTCCTGTTAATACATTCAGTTTAATAAAGCACCAAGCAATTTTAACCCTTGTGTGGTTTAAATAGAACACTACATAACTGCATTGTGAGCAATGCGATCATAAATTAACATGTATTTATAAAATCAGTTATTATCTAATCTCAGTCAAAATAGCATTACTTGCAAGTGCCTGGACATTTTCTCACCAGTTTAAATAAATTTCATTATGCTACTACTTCATGTACACAATATGTATATGGATCTGTTATACAGATAACGTTTTGTCTACTTACTGGTCCAAAAAACAGTTTAAACTTATTTTACAATTCTCAGATCCTAAAAAAAATTCGGTTGGGCAGAGAAAAATTCATTATCTGCAGTCCCAGTGGGCTTTGTTCTATTTTGCAAGAATACATTTGGAGTCCTATTCTGGTTTGTGATATGCACCAAGCACACCACTTCCATTGATATCAATAGGAGCCCCTTGCATCTGCAGCCAGCAAACATGCCTGGAGTCTCTACAGTCTCCCATGGTAGGAAATTTTCAGGATTAATTGCTCTACACAGAATTAAATTGAATATTTAAGAAGCTTAGTTCTGTTTTCTTTTTCCTTTTTTTACAGTGTAACCCATTCCTACAGATATGTTTCAATACGCAGAGAAATTCCCAGTCTCCGCAAAAAGAACTAACACCTCCCTTCCTCCCCCTTCCCCCCCCCCCCATCTTGTTTTAATATGTTTTCTGGTGCCAAAACATACAGAAGGCTAATATGTCACAAAGGAAAAGTAAGAAGAATAGGACTGTTTCTAAGGCAACAAAACGTTTTTATTTTATTTCCCACTCACTTTTATAATGGTTCCTGTTGCTTTGCAACTCTCCAGGCATTTTGAAGGCAATAAAAGGGGCAACTAACTTTCTTTCCTGAAAGTATTTTATTTGTGGTGTTTCTTATCTAAGCCAAAACGTAACTGCTTAAATGGCAGATGCAGTTACCCTCTGTTTACACAGCACCTTGGTGACTGCTTTAAAAGCATACACCGATTTTATTACTATTATTAATCCCAATTATACAGCACAGCACTTCATTTTGTATGGTGTTTTTCATGCAATGTCTCTCCCAAAATGTGTAAAAAAGTTTAATATGCAAAGTTAAATACTAGCAGAAGGGAAGAGAAATTCAGAGATATAGGCAGTGGATAAGAGAGAAGTTTTCAGTTAAAATTTGAAAACAGATTGGGCCTGATTCTGATTTACACTGAAGCCCCTTAAAACTGCTGTGGCATTACATTTCAGCCCACTTTAAGGCCTCTTTGCATTCCATTGTGTAAATGAGAATCAGGCTCATTGTGTCAATAAGATAGCATTATATGGGAAGGTTGTTGCAGATGGCAAGAGCTCCAGAATTAGGCTGTCCCAGTAAAGGAAGGGTAGTTGTCTTAACGGTCAAAGAGGAGGGTTGTGTTAGATGAGCCTCTGGAGAGAAGAGAAAGAGGTGGAGTCTCTAAGGCAGGCTGGAGCAAAATCTATGGAGAATGCTGAAAAGAAAGGCAGTATTGAATTGTATCCTAAAATGAACGAGGAACCAGGGAAGTAGTCCGAGGACGATGGGTGGTATGGATCAGACTTATTGATACATTTGAGAAAGTGGGCAGCAACTTTTTGCAAATGCTGGAGTCTCCAAGGTGAAGCCAAGAAGGGAGCTGCCTTAGGCAGGGTGAGATGTGAAGGCCTGGGGTAGAATCTCTGCAAACTATGTGCCAAGCCTTCACTTTCAGTGAGCTCTAGAACTCACCAAACTCAGCCCAAATGTTAGTACAGAATAGTATTTTCAAATATTAACATATTATTGCAATTATAACTGCAGGTCTTCAATATTACTATATTCTGAACTCTGTTAATCATATTTCTTCCTTTCTCCTATCATCAGTATACTTCTTGCGCACTTCCATGATTTCATTCTAAAAAAGTGTATTTTTTGTACAGTAAAGTATCAGCAAAGGCAAATTCCTCTAATGCATTTTAAATTACATTGACTAATCCTGGATAATTCTGTTACTGTAACATGCAAACACTGACAGTCCTTAGTGGCTTGTAGAGCCTCATCAGACTTTTGTGAACGAGAATCTGATAGTTGTAGAGGCAGCAGGATGAGGTGGAGAGAGCTGAACTATTAACAGTTCATCCTAGGCCCTCTAGTGTTGTTAGTCTACATTTTGGACTTGAAGTAAAGAAAATGAGAAGGATAGCAGTACCAACACCTCCAGATATTCCTAGTTATAGGCAAACTTCATGACAACTAGGTAAAGAAATTCATTATTAACTAAGTGACTATATGCCATGTTAGATTACAACATCCAAAAATAATTGTTAGACTTTTTAAATACCAAAGGAGTCATGGATCCCCTTCTTAATGTTTTAGAGAAATGATTCAGTGTAAGACTCACTCTTTTTTTTTTTTTTACGGTTCCAAAATGCTACACTTAAAGTGAAAAAGCTAGACAATGAGAGAGCACTACTGTCTACCTCACTGGAATACATGGCCACCACTAGCAATGACTGCCAGCTTTTTTAGTTTAGTTCCAGGCACATACTATAAGAAGCACAGAAATGTTAAAATCAAAGCTTTAGTTGGGCATAGGAATGTAACAGAGCAGAAACAGACCAGCTAGCAGATATTTTCAACAAGACACAGGACAAATACACTTTACTTGGATCCTGCTATTTAGTGCCTTTAGGAGTGAAGATACACACTGCAGATGGTAAAAGAGAGGAGGGCCTTTAGTGCCAGTTAGAATATGACATTCTTTAGGCTTTAACCTGAATGTTTTGGGTGTGTTTGCTTGTGCAAATACAGTGCTTTAAAAACCTTCACTTACCGCAACTTCATGGCCCAGAGGCTTGGTAATGGGCTATAGAACCTGCCACCTATAAATTGTCACTTGGAATCCAGCCCAGGTTGGTAGTGGTCTGTGTGAAATGAGTTTGGGGCCATAATCCAGTTACCGGAAGACAAGTGTCGACATCACAGAAGTTGCTGCTTATAACTGGCCCTAAAAATTCTGTATTGTTCTGCTCCATGTGTGGATCTCCATTGAAGTCAGTGGGAGATTTGCATATGAAAGGACTGTAAGGTCATACCCTGATTAATCTGTATATATAGAGAGTCCCTTTCCTTCCCAGCTGCCAAACAACATACATAGTAGCTGACAAACATTCGTATCCCAAATGTGTCACCATTATAGTCCCACAGTCTGTAGAAAGCAATATTCATTTAAAATTATTTTCAGTACATAACATCTAATTTGATTTTCGTGGATTTCTAGGTATTGCTTTTCATAGTTTACAAAAGACATCATAGTTGTTGATTACAGAGTCAACTCATCCTTTCATTCTTCAGAGGTGGATAAATTGACTTCCATGCAGTTACTTTGTGTTAGTCTCTTTAAGGAAACTTTCAGCCATAGCTCTTGTCTACTCTTTGTAGACATTAAAAATCCTAAGAACCTTTTCATAGGAGGCAGGGTCTGCCCCTGTGTCCTGGGTCAAAATTTCCCATCTTCCTCTCCCATTTTGCTTTGTGCTATGAGTAGGTTCTCCATGTCTCTGGCACACTCTTGCCCAGAGTGCAGCTAGATGCATTTAGGTCCTGTTCCAGCTTTACATGTGTGCTTAACTCTACACATGTGAGTAGTCCCATTGAAACCAATGACACTATTCACATGCATAAAGACAGCATGTGCACAAGTGCTTGTAGGACCAGAGTCTTAGCCCTGGTCTACACTGGGCAGGTAGGGGTGACCTAAGATACACAACTTCATCTATGAGAATAGCATAGCTGAAGTCATTGTATTTAGGTCTACTTAATGTGGCATCTTCACGGTGCTGAGTCAACTGAAGCTGCTTCCCAATCGACTCCGTCTACGCCTCTCACAGCAGTGGAGTACCGGAGTCGACAGGAGAACACTCGAGGATTGATTTATTGTGTCTAGATTAGACACGATAAATCAACCCCCTGATAGATCAGTTGCTACCCACCAATCCAGCAGGTAGTGTAGACCTGTCCATAGTCTGTTACTCTCTTTGAGGTCCTATAAAAATATAAAGTATTATTGTAAATCATAATATTATTATAAATTATATATGATCATAAATCATCAAAATTATATTTATTATGGTGGTTGTGGTGGTGGTTTTTTTTGCTATTTTTAACCATGTAGTGTTTTGGGAGATTATTGTATATGCTAATCTACAGTACGGTACTGTGAAATGTCAGCACAAATTATCATACTTGCTAGTAAATGATGAAATCTTTTTTATATATTTATGCTTTAACAAGAATAGAAAACAATCAAAAATATTCATTTTTGCTTTCTATTTTTCATGGACATTGTATACTACTTTCCATATGTGAGAATTCATGTGATGATGGAGGAATGTAGATACAAGGACAATTCTATCATTGTTCCCTGCGCTTTTTCTTCTTCGTCATTTAAAAATTTAATTCCCAATTTCCCTTGTCTTTTCCAGGCCAATATGTGATTATGGTACATGAAGTGACCATGCCCCCATTCATGGGCCAGACTCTCCCACCTGCTTTCAAACTCTTGAGGGTTTTGCCAGAGAAAACCAAAGTCAAGAACATTAAAAAGGAAACTGTGAAAGCCACCAGCACATAAAAAGAAGGAACATGAATGTGTAAAGAGTGATCAAAGAGTCAGAACCCTTATCCAGCACCCACTGAAGTCAGTGGAAGTTTTACCATTGAGTACAATGGGAATTGGTTTGAGTTCTTGAGCCTTGATCATGCCCATGCAGTTGGGATTTAAGTTTGAATATTGTGGACCAATCAAAGCAAAGAAATAATTGACCACCAGAGATCCATTTCACACTGGTTCCGTCTGGTAACATTTTAGAAGACAAATAGATATTTCCGATTGTATTATGAGAAGTAGGTAAAAACTTTAATCAAATCTATTTTTCATCAGTACAACAGAACCAAAGACTTATGATGAATACCTCAGAAATGGAGGTTGTCAGTAAGTCTGAAATGTTCATAACTCTGAACAAAACATTATGGTTGTTCTTTCAAAAGTTTATAATGGAACCTTGACTTAATACGGATTTGAAACTAAAATACTGCTTTCCCTTTATTTTTCCAGTAGTTTACGTTTAACACAGCACTGTACTGTATTTGCTTTTATTATTTTATTTATTTGTCTCTGCTGCTGTCTGATTGTGTACTTCCAGTTCCAAACGAGGTGTGTGGTTGACTGGTCAGTTTATAACTCTGGTGTTCGTAACTCTGAGGTTCTGTTGCATATAAATTGTGTGCATTTGATCAGATAATGACAATGCTATAATGATCTGATAAATTGTGTGTATTTAATCAGATAATGATGATGCCATAAAGCCTGTTGAACCAGCTGGGCAGCTGATGGATGAAAATGTATATAGCAAATTAACATTCATGGCTACCCTGAACACCTCTGTAATAACATGTTTACTAATATGTTGTTCTGTGCATAAAGTCTTGTTCATTACCTACATATTAAAAACACTTGCCCACTATAATATAGCAACTAGGCTGCTATCTTCTCTCTTGAAATTGGTTCCTGTCATCACCTAAGGAGGATAAAAGCAGGGTTAATTATTCCAAAAATGTCTTTATAGAATAGTCCAGAAATGAAGCTGAGTGGTGGTGGTAGTAAAGTGTTGAGTTGATCTAGTTGTAACATATTTGTGTTTAGTGGCAGCTACTGTTGGAAATGCAATATAGAATGCCATACTGGATGAAAGGTTCAAGATATAGTCACAAAACATGATAGTTAGCCATGCAACAAGAAAGGAACTGAGTTCTGAGTGAAAAAAATTAAACAAGAGCATCTCCTGGAAAAATAAAATCATTACTATCTGGCAAAGGTTTATCAGTGTGATTTACTACCAAATGCTAACTACTAAAATGAAAATTTAAGGGAAAAAGTGGAGCAGGGGGAAAATATGATATCACAGAAATTTTCCCATTTTCAGTCTTGTGTCTGCTTGTTGATTCAAAATTCCCTGTTTTCAATCATCTTAGTTTTTTTAAAATTATTTTTAAGATTAAAACCTTACCTGATTTTTAGCACTGTATTAAGTGCACTGACTGACTGCAGAGTTCGGAGAGCATTAAATGGGGAAACTATGTACCGATCTGCATAGACTGCTCAGACCTGAGCTCTGTGTAAGCTCCAAGACTTTGTCTCTTTCACCAATTGAAGCTGGTCCAGTAAAAGATATTACTTCACTTACCCTGTCTCTCAATTACTTGAAGGTTTATATATCTCCTGACCAAAAGACTTTTGTTATTTCATATCACAAATAAACTGCTGAACTGGAATTATTTTGCAAACTGGATACCATTAATTTAGGCTTGAATAAAGACTGAGAATGGTTGGGTCATTACACAAATTGAATCTGTTTCCCCATGTTAACTATTTCCCAATTGTTACTCACACCTGTTTGAAATGGGCCATCCTGATTACCACTACAAAAGTTTTCTCCTGCTGACAATAGGTCCTCTTAATTAATTAGCCTCGTAGAGTTGGTATGGCAACTTCCACCTTTTCATGTTCTCTGTATATATATATATCTCTTCCTACTGTGTTCCATTCTGTGCATCTGATGAAGCAGGCTGTAGCCCACTAAAGCTTATGCCCAAATAAATTTGTTAGTCTCTATGGTGCCACAAGTACTCTTTGTTCTTTTTACAAATAACAGAGATCTACAGGATTCCTAGTTTAAGTCGAATGAGCTCCTGTGCACAAGTGAGATTGATGACATCTGAATCTAGGCAGACAAAATTAATCCCTAAGAATAGGTTCAGCATCTGCTCACAGTACTGAGTCAAGGTCATACTGTGGACCTTGTCTTTATCGCCTCCATTGAAGTCAATGGTAAAACTTCTGTTAACTTAAAAAGGAGCCATATGAGGCTTTCAAAACCAGGTAAGCAGTGCTCACCCTGAGGAATCTCTGCTGGATAGACATTTCTATGATCACCTTGGGAACACAGGTGAGGCAGTAAATATATGGTGCAAGGGATCAGTACAACTTTCTGTAATCTCTAATGGCTTTTTCCTGTCCTTCAGAACACATCAGATCTGCATGACTCAAATCCTTCATTCCCGTTTACTTTATGAGACCAACATTCTTTTCTGTTCCTTGCTTTGTTATAACCACTATTATTTTTCCTGGAGTAGTATTGCTAATTATTACAAATAACAGTTGTTCACCCCTTACTTGCACTTTTCATCCAAGAATCTCAGTCAACACATTTCTTGAAGTCATATCCATCAAATCTTTAAATCAAGATCGGATGTAATTCTAAGAGAGAGACACTAGTTTAGCCAGAAGTCACTTGGAGTGATCCAGGGATCACTGGGTGAAATATTCTCATCTGTGTTTATGCCGGAGGTCAGATTATGTGATCATTAAGGTCCTTTTTGGCCTTCAAAATCTATCAATCTTGTAGCATTAATTAACTAAGCATCTAAACATCCCTGTAAAGCAGGGAAGTGTTGTTATTCCCATTTTACAAATGGAGAAACTGAGGCATGGAGCAGTAACTGGGCCATAGCCACACAATGGGTCAGTGGTGGCTTGAGAACAGAAACCAGGAATCTTGACTCAGTGCTCTTACTCAGAACTTTATACTTTACCTTTTCGGTAATATGTCACTAAGTGCTCTTACAGGTCTCCTTTTTGAATTCATGAGAAAAGCCTCATAAATCATTAAACCTGCCTTCCTCATAGCTATCTTAGCCTAGCATAGAAAGCTAGAGCATTTACGTATCATCTCTCTTTTGTTGTTTTGTTATATATAAATACATACGCAGCTTACTGGTGTGCTAGGTCTCCATGTCAGGAGACCTTGTTAATCGGCCACTTGCAGTTCTTGTCAGACATCAGAATAATGAACTACATGTGCTATTGATTTAACATCTCTCACTACTAGGAATCAATCTTATGGTTTCTATGCACTAAAGCAAATTTAACAATAAGTTCATTCAGGGTTAGCTAACTCTAAAGATCGACAGGCTTTGAGATCATGTTCCCTGTCAAAAGTGTGAGTTATACAGTATTAGCCTTTTATAAGATCAAGACTCTGTCTTTCTGAAATAGTCAGTTTAAAAGTCAAATTTCCAAATAAGTCTAGATTAGGGGTCTCAAACATGCGGCCCGGGGGCCGTATGTGGCCCGCGAAGCCCTTCCCTGCGGCCCGCCAAGCTTCCTGTCGTCCGCCCCTTCTCCCCCCCCCCCCCCCAATAGCAGTTTGTGGGAGGGAGGGGCCAAAAGCAGAGGCTTCTCTGCTGCCTGGCTGGGCTGCGTGTGTTTCTAGCTCTGGACTTCCTATATTGCTCTTGCTTTGTTTGCCAAACAGCTGTTGGTGGTGCCTAGCGCTTTCCAGGAGGGAATGGGGAGCTGCATGCTCAGAGGAGGAGGTGGGGCTGGGGTGGGACCTCTTGGAAGGGGTGGAGTGGGGGCGGAGCCGGGGCAGCGAGGGCAGGGTGTGTGTCAGTGGTGTGGCCCTCGGGCCAGTGCACTAGTCCTTATGCGGCCCTCATGGTCATTTGAGTTTGAGACCCCTGGTCTAGATAAACTATTATCCCACCCTCTATTGCTTTGCAATCCCCATTATAGTGAAGCAAAGGGAGCAGGAGACCTTGAGATTATAAACTACACCTCTTTTTCTTTTCCTATTAAGACTTGTTGGGTTACCTGTTATCATTCCAGGAAATGAACACTTACATCTAAGAGAGTAGAATGGCTTTGCTCTCAGATAAATTGTCCAAATGTAAATATATATCCTCTGTAGTGAGATTCTCTACAGTTTCCCCAGAAGAGGGGGTTCCTTGCTATGAAAGCTGTGTGTGCTGTCATAAGGTAAATAAATGTCAACATGTAGCATGCAGTATAGGCCAGAGAAGGATATTCAATGGCCCTTGCCATATGCAATTTTCGAGGCATATGGTCCCCTGAGTAACTCATTTTTGGAAATTTTCTAAAATACAGACAACTCTAGCAACAGGTTTTGGTTTTGTTTTGATGAAAAATTCCCCTCACTTTGTACAGAGCAATATCCTGGGAGATCACCTGGCGAGAAGCACTCACTGTTAACAGTACCTGAAAATAAAGGTTTTAATTAAAAGTGGCATTTCTGAATCTCCTGCTGGCTGCCGTAGTATTGTGAATTTGACATTGTTTATAGAACCAGCAGAAGCCAGAGATCATAAATAAGATTTGATCTGCCTGGGAATTTATTTTTGTGTGATATGTTTGCAGGTTTTAACATCAGAAGAAGAATTTTTATTTTGAAGTTTAAAATAAATGCAAAGTGTTTGCAAACAGCAAGTTTTTCTGATCCTTAAACCAGCTGAAAAGCAGGATCAAACATTACCATATAATTTTAGTGTGAAACAGGAATAGAAAGCACTGACAAGTTGAAAGCTGCTGGTAAAGATGCATCAGAATGACAGTTTTTAAATGATTTAGGCTCTAGGGCCCAGATCTGCAAAAGTATTTAGGTACTTAATTGCTACTTGACTTCAATGGGAATTGGGTGCCTAAATACCATTGAGGATGGGGCTTAGGTAATCAGTCTTAAGGTGCAATTATACAGTTATTCAGTCAATGGAGCTACTTGCATCAAGATAGATGCAGTTTATTTATGTAGCGATATGTATTCTTTTTCTCTTCCTCATTTGTTTAGCTCTGTCATTATGGAAGACAGTGATGAGAATAGATGGGTTGTATTATAGATGATCTCCAGCAAGTTTTTAAGATAAAGACCTTTCCATATCACAGTGCTTTTAGAGGATTAAAACCCTCCCCATCCCAGAATGCTGGCAAAATAGCAGACCACAATTGGTGAGATGGGAATTTATTCCTGTAAAGCACTTGTGTGTGGTGCTGCCTCACAAATTGTGGGTTATAGTGGCTGCATTTTTCTCTTTGAAAGAAAAGGCAAATGAATTACCTTGTCAGGTGTAGGTTACGTAGATCCTCCTGCCACAAAGGTTGTGAATTCTACTGTGTGCCCATGTCTTTTGCCTTATTAATGTGTATTGGAGCCAAATCCAGATCCTATTGAAATCAGTGTTAAAGTTGTCCCAGATATTAGTATTAATTCCATATATAAGGTAAAACCACTGTTTTTCAGGCCATAGATTTGTCATTAAAAGTATCAACCAGTTTTGTGCAGACAAATGTGAGATTTTGAATACACAGACAGGTCAGCTAACAAGAACTCAGAGCACTTTTTGGAGGCTCTTCAAAAGTTGTCCTCATAACTCATTACTATTATTTATTAAATATTTATGTTGCAGCCACCCTCCATCTTCTCTCTTCTATAAATGGAAATAATTCTTCCTTTGTCCATCTTGTGTATTTAGTTTGCTTCTTTGGGACAGGAACTGTCATTTTCTGTGTGTTTCTACAATGTCCAGCAGAATGATGCTTCAGTAATCAATGGAGGCATCTAAACAGTAATATAAATGATTTTTTTAAATGTTCTGTTTGCTACACATATGTACCACATATTCAGTATGAAGAGTGTTTTTATATTACTAAAATTGACTATAAAATATATTCACTAAAAATTTAGTTCTTTTTTAGTGGCTTTGGGAAGTTTTGGAGAGAAGATGCAGTTTCCATGCCCACAACCACTACTGTGATTGCTTTCTCTTGTGTCTCCCAATGAACTGTACATTCCAAATTTTTCTAGTAGAGAACTAGCCTCAACATTTTATGGGCCCAGAATATTATTTATATATGGCCATATCCCCTACTAATATGGCTAAACCACCCTGAACACGCCCAATCCTGTCTGATCTCGGAAGCTAAGCAGGGTTGGGCCTGGCTAGTACCGTATTTTTCGCCCTATAAGACGCACTTTTTCTTCCCCAAAACGGGGGGGAAAAAGTTGGTGCGTCTTATAGGGCGAATGCAAAAAAAAAAAAAAAAAAAGCGCCTCGCTCTCCCGTCCCCGCCGCGCGGGCGGGCTGCCGAGGTTCCCCCCTCCCCGCCGCGGGCGGGCTGCCGGGGTTCCCCTGCCCCGCCGGACAAAAAAAAAAAAAAAAAAAAAGCGCCGACTCGCTCTCCCGTCCCCGCCGCGCGGGCGGGCTGCCGGGAGCGTCCCGGTTCCCCCCTCCCCGCCGCGGGCGGGCTGCCGGGAGCGTGCCCGCGGCGGGGAGGGGGGAACCGGGACGCTCCCGGCAGCCCGCCCGCGCGGCGGGGACGGGAGAGCGAGTCGGCGCTTTTTTTTTTTTTTTTTTTTGGTCCGGCGGGGAGGGGGGAACCTCGGCAGCCCGCCCGCGCGGCGGGGACGGGAGAGCGAGGCGCTTTTTTTTTTTTTTTTTTTTCCGGATTTTTTATTTAAAAATGAGGGGGCGTCTTATAGGACGGAGCATCCTATAAGACGAAAAATACGGTACTTGGATGGGAGACCTCCTGGAATACCAGGTGCTGTAGGCTTAACATGGGTGTGGGGCTAGCAACTCCACCCCGTAAGGGAACCAATTGCTACTGAAACACCAACACCAGTTGGTGGCCCATACACTGGCTGGAGGGTGATGGGCAAAGACAGAGAGATCCCCTGCTGGTGTAAATTGGCATAGCTCTGTTGAAGTCAATGGCAAAACTCATATTCATTTCAATGGAACCAGGATTTGGTCCTACTACAGATTAACAAGCTACTAGTATATGAAGACAGTCAAGCTACACTGATTTATAGCAGCTGAGGATCTGACTTACATATTTTACATGCACACACAACCTACATTTGTTCAGATTTTTTTATTATTTCAGGTGATAAAGCTAGGAGGGAGAAGTGTGATCATATTTGGATGATTCAAGTAGTGAAAAATATGAACATGGCCACATAAAAATGAAACAGATGTCCATAAAAACTTTCATACTATCATGCTATTTAAGTGTTACCCTTCACCATTCCTTTCTTCATCTCCATTTTTCCTCAATAGTAGTGCAAAAGTTGGCTTGACTTTATGTTCTCAGCACAAAGAGTGCTCTGTTAACCAGCAAAATGGCAAAGAGATCTGGCACTGAATTGGATGCTGTCCAGCCTAATCCATCCCAGATACTGGATGGTTGTTCAGTTCCAACAAAGCTAGTACCTCTACACTAATAGAAATCTGCTGTGGGAGATACAATAGTCTGTCTTTAGTTTTGAGTTAAGTAAGTAAGTAACTGTTCAGTCCAGTATTTTGAAATACTGGCCTGAGAAATCACAATTAAACCTTCATAGTGTTTCATTGGGCTATGCTTTCTTTACTGGCAGTAGGTATGGATTCAGAGTAAGAGGAGAAGAGGGTCCTAACAGGCAAACAGTTATAAAGTTGCCTTTGAATTTTGAGTAGTTTTGTTTTTTAATGAGTATTTCCCACACCTCTAGTAAGCCAGGGATGGGGCAAAAGGGGTGAAAGAACAAGAAAGGAGTGGTATCTTCCATGATTAGGCAATGGGTCACCAAGCATAGGGGAGCTATGAAATAAAACCTAGAGGGCTAGTTCTTAACATGTCTGTGTTCTGTGAAATAGTGTTAGACTGTTACCACTCTCCTCGCATGGGCTTGTCCTTAATCACCATGTTATACTGCTAGAGATCTTTATTCACCCAGATTCCTCGCAACAGGTCAGTGTTTGGATCACAGCAACCTGACACGGGTGAGGGATAGAGGGAAAGGTGCATCAACAGATAGTTATTAACAAAGGGCAGATAGTGCCTTATCAGAGGTTAAAGTAAGCCACAGAGCATGGCCTGCCAGGTCTTCTTGTGCTTCAACTCCATCATCAAACAGGAGTTTCTGCAAAATATTTGAACACTGCATTTGCCAGTGGTTGTTTTGTTTAGTTTTCTCCCTAGAATTTTTCAAGATTAGTCTGTGCTAGGAGTGTAAACAGTGGGCCAAATTCCACAGTAACCTGTAGAATGCTATTTGAGGGCAGAATGTGTCCCTGTATAATTTTTGTCTGTGCAAATTACTTATTAAACTTGCAAAGCAAATCCTTTTGAAGGAAACTGGCAGCTCCTTCAAGAAAATAGAAGGGTGTGGGTGAGATGGGTGTGATTAAATATTTTCTGGGTGTTAAACACACCACCATTTTTAAATACACATCTAAATAATACTTAATCAGAGGTAATAATTCCCACACTCCAACACGTAGTTTGCACTGCACACTTTTCTTGAAAGATCTCTACTTCCCCTTGGGAATCTTGTAGCATTTATCTCTTCATAGTGATTTTTGATGTTCATTGTACAATATTGCTTGTTAACCAATATTCAGTGGCACTGCATTTCAGAGTAATTGTGTCTGTGTCTTCTGTGCTAGCCATGAAATTAATTAAACATGTTTCAGCAGGACTGTTTGTTCCATGGTTTAGTTAGAGCTATTACAGTTGCTAAAGAAGTGCTGCAAGTTTGACTCCTTTTGACCTAATATTTTAATTCTATTAGGGAAAAAAAGAGCACAATCTTAGGCATCAGTCTCCAAACTTTGACCAGTACAATTACATAATAATATGGAGCTGTATGGTAACTAAATAGCGAGAAACATTATCTCAGGTTTGACTTTTAAAGTCTAGGACATGGAAACAAACAACAAAAGAAAGCACAAAGTGAAAAAATAATGAATGAATGCAAAGGATTCAATAATAGCTCTATTGATTTCAGTAGAGATAGCTACTCCAGTTGAGGTTCTGGTCCAAAGTTGGAAAAATGGAACTCTCTTCCCCGGTAAGCTTTCTCATACTGATATGTTCCTAAATCATCTAGAAATGGTGCACAAGGTTGGATTCACTGGCTGGAAACCATTTCCCTGCTTCTCTAATCCTATTTTTTATTATTATAAGGAAAAGAAAAACAAGAGACAAATGTGCAATGTAGAGAAAATGGATAAATAATGCACCATAATGATCAATCAGGAGGAAAATGTGCTTGGAAACTGGAAAACAAATTGTTCCAAAAGCACAAGTTGACATTGGTTAGTGTTTTTCTATAAGGCAAAGCTTTTTGTCTCCGTGGTAGCACACGGGTACTGTGGTTGCCATGGTAAGGTACATGTTTTGTTATGAATACTATAAATAGTCATGTCATTGGCCAAGAACGTAAGTGAGAAATGTTCTGGTCAGACTTCACGTGGGCTCTGGTCATGGCCACCATGGGTTATATGATTGTTTACATGGCAAATTAAATAGGCTCAGGAGGCCTGTCTCTGGATGATTATGAAAGCATTTGTCTCGGTAGCCATTCTCAGATTAATCCTGCCACCAGGTACCTCTGTAAGTCCTCTGTCCTTAAGTCCCTTTACTGGAGTATGAACCTGTATTATGCCTTCTTGCCTCTCTTCCCCCCACAACTCCCTCCCTGTGATCGAAGCCAAGAGGGGAATGGATTCTGTTTGATGAACAGAACGGGAGTCAGGACACCTGTGACAATTTGGGGAATCTAGCTGTGAACACTTTACAGATTCTGGTTATGATATCAAGTTATTATGAATTTGTTGTATCATGGAATCTCTCTTATGTTCTGTGGAATCCACCATTTGCTGAAAGGACTAAGGCATATCTTTAAAGGTGTTTGATATGTATTGGGTATGTTTGATATGTGTTAGGATGTTTGATATGTATTGGACCTGATCCTGCAGTCTCTATGAGTTGTTCCATTGCCTTCAATTTCTCAGTTCTTCGAAGTAAAGGTTGCCAGGATAAGGCATTCCCTGCTTCAAAATTTTTAGGATCTAAGCAGAGGACTTCTTTTCCTAGGGCTGTCAATCCAGCACTTTCCATCAGCATTAAGTTTACACTTAAAAAGAAATAGATCAATGGAATGAGCAGAAATGCAGGATTTACTTTTTATGCAAAGGAGCATGCATTGCAAGTCAAAACAAGAGGGCAGCCACTCAAACAGGCAAAGCTGTTAGAGGTTCCCTGCATTGTGACCACATGGCATCCTAAAAAATGAACATCCAGAATCCCAGCAGATACACTGCTCCCCAAGCAATGATTTTGGGACCTAAATCTTCCCATGTCACTCATGAGCATTTCAGATTTGCCTCTCTGCAAACGATGCCTAAACCACAACATCTGCAGGGAGTTTTACAAACTATTCGTTACGGAAACATTTGCCTAATCATTCTCTTGTTCATTTGAGAGAGTTAAGAAAACAGTCTGCCACTTAATGCGTGACATTGCAGTACAAGCAGCCGCAACAGGAGCGATATACAGTGCTCGATATTACTTGAATTCCTGCTATGAAACACATGCTCGGTAGGAAGCACAGATGGCAGGGTTCTGTCCTCCTTTGGTCCAAGAGCTGGACTTTCTAAATTAACCCTTTGGGGCTGGTTGGTGGAATAAATTCTGGGTCTGACATAAAGGCTAGTGGCATTTCTTAGGTACTCAGTACCAGATCCTCTTCCATTTACACCAGTGCAAATCCAAAGTAACTCCATTGACGGGTGTAACTGAGCAGAATTTGGCCCGTAGTTGTAAGGCTCCCTTACTCATGCTGCTAGAGGAGAGGGTTATGTGCACAAAGATTTCCTATAGCTCAGCATAATCATGAATATAACTAAAAAGCTCTTCTCCCAGGCTGTTTGTTTCGGGGTGATTATAGCAGACTATGGGTGGTGCAAGAAGGCTGAAGAGAGTTTTGTGTCTCCAGAGGGGCAGTAATCTCATGCTTCCTTGGCCGCCTCATTGCTCTTATGAAATGGAAATTCTATAGAAAAGCAAGGAAAGCAAAGCTGTGCAATTACAAGGGATCTGCTGCAGGTAGGCAGGCGAGGTCATTAGCAGCCAAACCAAAATATCCCAGGGGGACCAGAGTGGCACAGGGGATGCAGCCCTGATGTGAAACAGCCCATTGCGACTCAGTTTCTAGAGACCAGAGGGGCCTTTCTCTAGGACCATTGTTTTCCAAGCCTTTTAAAAAGGGGCTTCTAATTCAGATGTACCTCCTGAAATCTATCCGTGAACAAGGGTGATGAGGGCAGTCAAGTGGGATAGATGAGACAGACAGATTAAACCTTTATGAGAATAGTGTGAAGGGGCTAAATTCTGACCTCATTAACAGCTCTGCAACTGCATGCTGTGGCACTGGTGTACCTCAGAGCAGAATGGAGACCAAAGTGTTTGTCAAACCAGTTTTACTCACCATTTTCTGCAGTGGTGCCTTGTGGTGTGATAGGAAAGGGTCTGTGTAAGTCAATAAGGTAATCAGCTGTTCCCTTGGATGGTGAAAGGCTGGGCTCTGTTTCCATCATTGTGTTCAGAATGTTCTTTTAGCAGTTGTTTTCGTTTGCTTCTTTCCAGTTTTTTCAGATCTTCAGCAAAGTACCAATCACATTGACCAATGTTAGCCAAGTACATCAGCTGAGCCCAGATATCAGCTGATAACACATGAAACAAATGAAACTTAAGTCCTTAGGTGTCTCCACAAGCACCAGCCTGCAGGCATGTGGGTTATTGTGGAGTTATGGGGCTGCTCAGTAGTGCTGGACTGTCCACCAGGCTTTGTCAGTTTAGAGCTGGAGTGACAGTCCTGAAGATTGCTGATCTGCATTCATCCATCAGATAAGTTCATCATGGGCACAAGCAGGGCAAGCCTCCCCATGTTGCTTACCAAAGGGCCCCAAGGAAAAGTCTCCAGAGCTCATTCAGTCCTTACCTTCACTGCTGAGACTGCTAGTCAGAGTCTCTGCTCATTGCAAACTGTGACATGAACAGCTCTCGACTGGGAAATGGGTTCAGTCCACTAAGTCACAGTCAATGAGCCACTGAACATTCAGTCTTGGCTGTCATTTGACTCCTTTTAAACAGGTGAACTAGAGGTGGAAAGCTCTGGAGACCCATTATCCAAGCTCCTCAAATAGTGGGACCTAAGCCACCTTTCTACCTCCCCCAGTTCCAGGGCTATCAACAGCCTAAAGGCTGCTCTTAGTTGTGCCAGGTGGACTAAGGAATGCTGTGCTGGCTAAGGGTATGGTTAGACTGGCGCTTTGCACCGCCAAAACCCTCCTTTAGCGCTATAATTTTCCTACCGAACACACTTCAAAGGGAGATTTAGCGCAATGACTCCCCTTTTACAGCGCAAGTGTTAAACCACCTTTTCGAGAGGGATAAGCCTTTTTGCGCTAACGTTGTAGCGCAAGGGTGGGAATGTGAACACCCATCGGATCTCTTGCATGCCTCCAAGCCATGGCAAGCTATCAGCAACCCATTGAGGGCCATCAGCAAGCCATTAAAGACAATGAACTTGCCATGTAAGGCAAATGACGTGAGGTTTTGTTTTTATAAAGGCGGAAGTAGCTTTGCAGTTTCTCTCTAACAATTAACACAGCAAATAAGCAGTGAAAATGCTTGCAGACGGAGCTGTGTGTCTGAAATAGACAGCCTGTCAGTTTTTGCTAATGAAAAGTAACTGACAGACAGATCTCATCTCCCTGTGAACAACTTCCCAGTTCACCCTCGCCCCCCTCCTTTGCAAAACACGTTGCACCCAGCTGAATGCTGGGATACCTGCCCTATCCCGCAACTGCTACTGCCGGCAGAAGCACCACAAATGTAGCCATTATTTTGTGCTACAAGGTTTCAATTTGTACAGTCTCTAGCGCGATACCAATAGCGCTACATTGGGAAGCGCTACAAATAAACACGCTACAATCTTCAGTCTAGCCATACCCTAAGGATTGGCCAGAGTTCCATGTACTCTGCCCTGTCACTTCTGCCCCGAGTCATTCCCCTGGCCCACTGCCCTCTGCCCCCAACAAGCTTACACCAATGTGGAGAAAGCAGATAAAAGTGTACAGCTGGTTATAGCTCTAAGCCACTTGAGGATTCCCCTATGTCAAGATTGAGCCCAGCGTCCCTTTCCTAATAATAAACTGTGGGGAGGGTAATGTCATATCTGTGTTACTGATATTCCTGAGAAGCACAATGCAGCCTTCCCCGTAGCATCTCAAATCCTACCACTGCTAATACATTTATTCCAAAGAAGAACTGTGTGCAGATTGAAAAGATTTCCTGCTAGGTGCACACCTAGAATTGTTATGTCTATCTTACATCCCTTCTTACGTTTCATTGTCTGCAGAGAGTTAAGGGCAAGAGCAGTTACTAGAGAAACTGTTCTGAAAAATGAGGTAACAGTGAGCCTATCTGAAATATATTCTTTCAAAACTTCAGAGTGTTCCCATTAGTGTGTAATTACCAAGAAATACATAATAAAAAAAAGCCATTTGGCTTCCCAAACTTTGAATCTAATACCAGTTAATAGTTTCGGGTTACAGTTGTTTTAATGTTTTGTACGTAAAGGGTCAAAGTTCTAGCAAACATGTTCATGGAGTTGTTGGCAGCACAGAAAGAAGGTCTGCTTTATTGCGCTTTCATAACTGTTCTGATTCACATAGCCAAGAAAGCACCATTAGAGTTTTTATTATTTTTAATATTAAAAACACTTTTAAAAATATATTACAGAGGGACACCTGCAGGAGCTGAATAATCCTGAAAAATCTTTGGAAACTAACTCTGTCTTGGAAAGGATTTTTTTTTTTTAATGCTAAGAAAAATATGAGTAAAAAACCTTTAGTTGTGGCTTCATAGGAGCCATAAATTCCATTTAATAAGCCATCTTTTCTCTTTACACCCTCTAGCTTTTGTCTTTGCAAGACCAAGCAAGATCTTCTTTTTCATTGTTACTTCATTCACACTTAAAGCCTTTTAAAAATGTTATCATCCCAAAATTTAACCCCAAATCAAACTCTCCACACATATACTTATGCCTGTTGGATTTTTCATTCCATTATATGGGTGGAGAACATTCTCCCCAGAGCAAAGAAATCCAAAAGGAACAAAATAGCCCTGATGGAACAGAGTCAACATCTCTATTAGAGCGTCTACAGTTGGAACTGTCAATTTTTCTCCAGTTTGGAGTTATGGAATCACAGAAATTAGGCATGGAAAAGATCATGAAGTCATCTTGTCCATGTCCCCCGCCAGTTCACACTTGCTCTCTCCAGTATGTTCTCCAGTGGTTTGTCTGGCTTAGTTTGGAATAACTATAGTGAAAGGGCTTCTAGTCTTTCCACAGGAGTCTTTCCCCAGTGTCTTTCTGCATGTGCATGTAGCACAACAGGACCTAACTGAGCCATTGATGTTCCTCTAATGCAAATATTAATAAAAACAACAACAGTAGATGTTGTTAGGAAAATTGCCTTTGTAATTAGGACCAAACCTGCCATATACCTACTGTATGTGGTAACTAAAGCAGAGTGAATAATTGTCAGCTAACAGTTTATTTAATATATTTCTCCGGTCTGCAAATTGCTTGCAAACAGCTCAGATTTACTGGCAATGTGCTGAATCGTTTCTAGGAAAAATTCTTAATGTGTGGTTCCTTTGTAAGCAGCTCTTTGGGAGTGTTCCAGATGTGAAATACAAAATCATTTGATTGGATGTCTAGGTCACATGGTATTTTCTGTGCCCTGATTGGATAAGTGTCAATTTGGGGCAGTGTGAGCAGCAGGCACTGCAATGGAGAGGGAGAGTGTCCAGCATCTAGACCAGGAGACTTATGTTC
The DNA here is from genome assembly GCA_032164245.1 of Sternotherus odoratus. Lineage (NCBI taxonomy): Eukaryota > Metazoa > Chordata > Testudines > Kinosternidae > Sternotherus > Sternotherus odoratus. The sequence continues at coordinate 4,215,328 of JAVMKO010000018.1, forward strand.
TTACTATGGCTCTGCTGTTGTGGGATTTTAAGCAGGTTATTTAACCTCCTTGTGCCTCAGTATACAAACCTTACTTGCTGTCAGCTGCATTGAATGACACTGATGCTAACTACCTCACCCAGCTTTTTGGTAGGGTTTATTAATGTTTACAAAGCACAGTGATATTCCTAAATGGAGGTTGTCAGAGAGGGGCAGTTATCATTGCAACTGCATGTGGGACTCTGTTCCATGACTTAACAAACCCAGCTGGGATTTGGAAAAATTCATCTCCGTCAAACATTACAGGGTGCTGTTTAGGTTCCAGAGAAAAGGCTTAATGCCTTATGATGTCACTCCTTGGATAGGGATAACCTGAATATTTCTACTCTCTGAAGTAGCATGTATTTCAGTCAATACCCACTGTGACGGGTTGGGTCAGGCAGACCCCCTCAGGACTGTCATCTGATGTGCTGAGACTACCTCTGAGCCTGTTTTCCCTGCCAGCTTGGGACTCCAGAACCCTGTCTTGTTGCTCCAACACTGACCCAGGGTCTGAACCACATCCCCTAAGCTAAAGGCTTTAACTGAAAACCACTTAGCAATACCCAGACACCCAGCTCCCAATGGGATTCAAACCCCAAATAAATTGTCCACCCTCTATAACACGGATAGAGAGATATGCACAGTTGTTTGCTCCCACAGTATTAATTACTTACTCTGGGTTAATTAATAAGCAAAAGTGATTCTATTCAGTATAAAAGGAGGATTTAAGTGGTTACAAGTAGTAACAGACAGAACAAAGTAAGTTACCAAGCAAAATAAAACAAAAACTTGCAAGTCTAAGCCTAATACATTAACAAAGTGATTACAGATGAAATCCTAGCCCCAGAGATGTTCCAATAAGCTTCTTTCACAGACTGGACTCCTTCCTAGTCTGGGTCCAGCAATCACTCACATCCCCAAAGTTACTGTCTTTGTTCCAGTTTCTTTCAGGCATCTCTTTGGAGTGGAGAGGCCATCTTTTGGGCCATCTGAAGACTAAATGGAGAGGCTTCCAGGGCCTTTAATATTCTCTCTCTTGTGGGCAGAAACCCCTTTGTTCTTCTGTGAAAAGTCACAACAACAAGATGGAGTTTTTAGCCATGTCCATGAATGATTCAGCTTTTTGTAGGCCGATGCCATTGTTTACATGTTAGTTTGAAGGTTCACAGGAAAGTTCAGATGTGGATTGGCGTGTCCCAAAGTCATTGTCAGTTAAGTGTTTCTTAATTGGGCACTTACTGAGAATAGTCATTTCTCAAGAAGCTGACCAAATGCTTCACTTAGGCAACTTAGAATCAAACATATTGAGATACAAGTACATAGCCAATATTCATAACTTCAAATACAGAAATGATACACACATACAGACAGTATAATCATAATCAGCTAATTACAACCTTTCTATGGACACCTTACTTCTCCTCCTTTGTACATGATTTGGTGCAACTATAGAATCTTGGTTGCAACAATGATCTATGGTCACAGTCCATGTCAATAACATCACACCCACTCTTTGTTCAAGTGCTCCCTTGCACTGAATCCTCTCTATTTCTCCTGGCATTGAGCCGCATATTTATATTATTGTTTGCTGCTGATTCCTAGAAGTCTGCATGTACTAGGAGAAAAGGCTGTAGAAATGCTCAATCCTTGCCACCCACTGGGTGAGGGGGCTGTTTGCCATAGGTAGCTCTGTAAGGCCAGTTGCTAATTTTCTCCCGTAGCTGCTAATTAAAAAGCCATATTTCACATGTGAATGAGTGAAGAAGATGCTCTTTGACATGTAAAAGGGAAAATATGTTGTTCAGGCAGAATTCTGAGGCCCTGTGGTTGAGGTGTCTGCAGGTTGTGGAGGATAACCATGCTAATGAGTAAGTACTGATGAATGTGCGCTCCAGACTGGGTGCAGGGTCCCTGGCAGAGCAGGAGTTAATTGCCAGATCAGGTCTCGTTCCCACACCCACACAGGTGCCAACAATTGGGGAACTGAGTGCTCAGTCAGGAGTACAGAGCTAAAACCCTAAAAAGCAGCGCTTAGATGATCAGACATTAGCAGTAAACAGGAGGTACGAGAAGGCTCAGAGGTGGTATGTCTCAATAGCAGATGGAAGGGCTGGGTTTGTGTCTTAGCCTAAATGAGCCTATAAATCTAATTATTTTGATCTGAAACCACATGGTGGCTCACTTACACTCTACTAGAGTTGCCAACTTTCTAATCGCACAAAATCAAACACCCTAGCCTGCTCCCCTTCCCCGCCCCGTCCCAAAGGCCATGCTCTCTGCTCACTACATTCCCCCTCCCTCGGGGGCTCGCTCTCCCCGACCCTTACTTTCACTGTACTGGGTCAGGGAGTTTGGGTGTGGGGGGGAGTGAGGGCTCTGGCTGGGAGTGCAGGGTCTGGGGTGGGGCTGGGGATGAGTGGTTTAGGGTGCAGGAGGAGGCTCCAGGCTGGGGGGTGGGCCTGAGGAATTTGGAATGTGTGGGGGGCTGCAGGTTGAGGCAGGGGTTTAGGGCGTGGGAGGGAGTATGGGCTCTGGGCCAGAGGTGCAGGCTCTGGGCTGGGACTGGGGATGTGGGGTTTGGAGTGCAGGAGGGAACATTTAGGAGGGTCTCAGAGATGTGCTCGATGTCGGGGCGCGAGCTTACCTCGAGCGACTCCCCGTCAGCAGCACAGTGGGGTTAAGGTAGACTGACTGCCTGTCCTGGCACTGTGCTGCACCCTGGAGGTGGTCAGAAGGTCCAGATCCTAGACATGGGGACCAGCAGGCTCTGCGCGCTACTTTCACCTAAGGCATCACCACCACCCCGCCCGCTCCCATTGGCCAGGCTGGGTTTCCACAATAGGAAAGAGATTCTTTCCTCATGAACATTTTTCCAATCAAAAGAAAAAAAAGACCCAGAAAGTTGTAGGGGCATTTCCTGTATCCAGCAGAAGTACAAGCTGATCCACAGCCCCCTCTTTAAAATGATCCACTGTTGTGGTCACCCATGGTCACCTCATCCTGGGTCCCTTGCTTGGCGCACAGGTGATCCCGTAGGCATTGTATAAAGAGGCAGGTGAAACTGAGTTGGCACTGCCATGCAGGGCCCTTCTGTCACACTCTTCTCCCATTCAGGAAGAAGGCATGGCTACAGGCTACATCGTATTTTTCTTACCCTGGTTATAACAGAACTTGGCCTCACCCACAGCAACTGACCATACCACATCACACCCACATCAATCACCCACAATCAAGCCATGCTCGCCTGGACAGCGATCCTGGCAGGTAGCTTAGCCTCATGCTTTCCTTTGCGCTTCTCCTCTCCCACCCCAGTCTAGAGCAGTCCACTTTCCGGGCATTGATGGTGAGGCCTCTCAGCCATGGCTACTGCTGTCCTTCCACACAGGGAGGTTTCCTAGTTCCGGGGTACAGAGCAAGTCCCGCTGGGCAGCAGCCCTTTCATGTCTTTCCCTGTCCCCTTGCTTTCTTCCCAGAACATCCAAGTAATGGGGAGTGGGAGTCTGACAGGCGGCAAAGAACAAACACCGGATTGATGGAGCCTTGTCTTCTTTCAGGGAGAGTCCAGACCAAACCCTAGCCCCAAGAACTTTTGGCAGTCAGCATTCGCAGCTCCTCCTGCCCTGCAGGGCTGCCCGGGCCTGTGCATTCATGTAGTGTGTGACTGCCACAAAGGGTTAACCCTCATTAACCACATGTGTAAATAACTTAGACATTTATCTTCACCAAATCCAACATTGCTCCCTTGTAGGAATATTTTAACCCTCTCTGTACCAGTCCATCTGTCTCAGATCTGCCCAGAATTACCCAAAGCCAGAGGCAGGAGAGCCCTTTGCATTTGAGGTGGGAGGGGGTGTTCTTGCTCTGGCTAGGAAAGCATTTCTCACTCCCTCCTCCATGACTTTAATTCCACCTCCCTCACACATTTACCTAAGAGCGCAAATGAGTAAGGACATGAAGGATTGATGGGGTTAAACTGCGAAAGCTCTAATGACTGCCTGGAGGGGAAAGGAGTGTGAGTGTGTGAGAGAGCAATTCAGCATTTGGCTGCATCCCAACACAGAGGGTGCAGGGCTCTCTGTGTGCTTCCTGCCTAGGGTGGGGTCACCTCCCATGCCTTCTTCCCCTCCTCCCCCAGATTGCTTTCAGCGCCACATTGTTAACATCTGGAGCTAAAAAAAAAAAATCAACATTGTTTCCTTAGCTGAAGCAGAACATTTTCATGACTGGGGAATTCCTGCAGTTTGAAACCAGCCAAAAAAAAGAGTCAAAGGGGTTTTAGCTTCACTTCCCTCACCCGGTCTGCTTTCAAAAGCAGGACAAAGTTTCTCTGGAAATTTGGGTTACACCCACCCTCGCCCCAGAGAAAAATTCTTATCCAAAGTGATGGGCCCAAGGTGCCAAGGTCAGATCTGAATGTCCCCAGAGTTTAGGGATATGTCGGTATGCGGGATTTTGGTTTGAGATTCATAGGCTCCTGACAGGCAGTCCTGGGGATATAGTAATGATATTTAGCAAGGCTGACGCAGTTTTAATCTGAAGCATTTTGTGAACTCTGTTTAAGACTCACAATCTCTCTTGGGAAGTATGTAAGATCTGCAGAGGGATCAGCCACCAACGGGAGGAAAGGCAGGAGCTTTTGAATTGCACACAACAGTTTAGCAGAGGAAGTGAAGGGTCCCATATCCCATTGAGTGTACGAGGTATCCCTTGGTGGCCTTCCGTCCAAGAACTGACCCACATCAGCCCTACTTAGCTTATGAGCTCTGGCAGAATCAAGTAGTGTAGAAGGTGGCCTGGCTAATGGTAATATAATTAACATTGGCTGTTTTGGAAATATTCTGGAAATATCATTTTTAGACTCTCAAATGTTCCTTTGATATGACTTGGGTGAGAGAGCGAGTGTTGAGATAGGTGAAGAATGGGCGTCATTTGTATAGAAAATGTGGCCATATTTGAAGTGCATACTTGAGCTGTCTTAAATGGAGGAGAACCCTCAACAATCGCCCCTCTGTTTCCAAACTCCGTTAACAAACATCCCTTTTCTCCCTTGCCCTAATTGCCCTCTCCCACTCCAGCGATGAGTTTGCTCCATTTAGGGGCCTGATGCTGTGAGGTGCTGATGCTCCTCTCCCATCACCCCCTTCCCAGGAATGGGGGACGAGAGGCACCTCTCTCCGTGCTTGTTCATAAAAATCCATCAAACAGACATAAGAATAGACTACAAAGGCAACTTCCCTTTCTGCTGTTTTCCAGCTGCTGCCTGGCTCAGGCTGGGTTCAATTTTCCTCTTTGGCACTTATCTCTAAGGTCGCACACCCCACACTAGAGATGGACAGTCCCTCTGCCCCATAACCCAGCAGAGTGGAGGGTGGTGACCTGTAAGAATATCTCTTCCACAAGACCATCCCTCTATTTTTTACTAGCTACAGGTAACTAGCACTTTTGTACAATCTATTGGTAGTACTAGTACATGTGGCAGTCTTCCCAGGTAGCACTCCTCTGCCACTCTCCTTGGGTACCACTCATATTTTCACACTCTCTCTACATGTGGCAAGTCGCTTAATAAATACCTGGGCCTTTCTGAAAGGAATTTTGAATCCTCTTGAGTCAATGAGCCCTTTGTTGGGAACTAAAGTGAAATTATCTTAACACTTCTTGCCAAATGTTTTTAAGACTCAATCCCTCCTGGACCTTCCTCAATTGTGAAAAGCTGTGTTCAGTTTCTTGGCCTGGTTTTTCACTCACTCAGTTAATCTTTCTTTGACTTCTGATAAACTGCCAGGGAGCTTAAAATCTGCCTTGATAACTCCCTTGTAAAAGAGACTGAATTTACCAGAGGTCATTGTTGCAAATTATTTCTCAATTTCCATTCTTCTTAACTTTGCTCTAAGAGCTCACTAGAAAAGAAGACGCTGGTGGGCATTATTCTCAGAACCAAGACTATCAGCAGCTTTATAATGGATTCAACTCTTCTGTCTTGGAGCACAGACATTGCTCTCCTCAGTGTTTCTAATGATCTCGCCCACACTCAGCGGGATTCTCATCTCTGTGCTTTCGCAGCTATTGGCTGCTTTTGATATCTTAGCTCATCAAATGTTACTAGACAGACTACATGCTTTATGTAGGTCATTGTGCAATTGCTTTGAATGAGTTTGCTTCATATCTTAGTCAGCAAACTTAGTTCAGATGTTTAGACTGAGATTCTTTAGTGCATATTCACCTACTTATGGGAAGAATTTGCAGTAGTCCAGATAGAACCATAAGCCTTTGATATTTACTATATGCAGTCACAGTACCATTCGCTTACATTATGGGCAGACATAATTTCACCCACTATATGTTAGGTAAGCAACACACCAGTCTAGTTTTCTGCTACTGCAAATCCACTCAAATGCTCCCTTAAATCTCTCTGTGTTTAGATTTGTAGATTTTAAGGCCAGAAGGCACCTCTGTGATTATCTAATCTGATGTGCTGCATAACAGGCCAGGTGCTTGCTCTCGGGCTGACACCTTTAACCTTTATTATTTATTTTACCTCAATAGATGGTGCTAGTGCACTAAAGCACATGTATTCACCAAAATTGTGTGCATAGAAGTGGCAGTTGTGCTCTGCCATCAAGTCCCATGAGATTAAGGTTTGGACCCTCGTTGTGTTTGTCTACACTGTGATAAAAGACCCTTGGCACAGATGCACCTGGCCCAGGTCAGCTGACTTGGGCGCCTGGAGTGCAGTGTAGACATTCGGGCTCAGGCTGGAGCGCAGGCTCTGAAACCCCATCATGGGGGTGGATCTCACAGCCAGGGCTCCAGCCCAAGCCTGAATGCGTACACTGCAATTTTTAGCTCTGCGAGCCCAAGTCGATTGACCTCAGATTTTCATTGCAGTGTGGACGTATCCATTATGAGTTGAGGGGAGGCAGGCCAAGAACCGAGGCTCATTAGGGACCAATCTGCCTTCCCTCACACAAGCAATCATTACTCATGCAAGGAGACACACTGATTTCAGCTGGAATCTGGGCATGCAGGCTGGGTTTACCAGTAGCTGAGGAGCGCCTATAGAAATCATTACAAAAGACAGAAGTACTGGTAGGGGTGATACCCTCCTGTGGAAGGAAGCTGCAGCTGCAGATAATACTGCAATTGTAAATAAATCAAAAGTCTTTCCTGACGTGTGGCTTGGGCAGTATAAACAGCCTGCCATCACAGGAGAAATGTGAACACTCGAGTCAAATCAGTTTTCATGTACTCACTTCATAGGATTATTGCCATCAGGATGATTTAAGGAGCTGTGCGGTCACTAATAAAATGCTCGATCCATTTTCTTTTGGAGAATATAGCCAAGCAAATATGCACAGACAGAACCAGCAGGTTAAACCTCCCTCAGAGCTCCACTGGCATCACTGCCCACTCTGAGAACAAGAGCTGAAAAGCAAACCCCCAGTACTGGGATTGTTGGAGAGAGTTGGTCGTTATTAGTAATTATTTGTATCACAGTAGCACCTAAACAACTCTAAATGAGATCAGTGCCCCATTGTCCTAGACATGAACAGACTCATAATAAGAGGCAGTCTATGTCCCTAAGAGCTTACAGACTAAAGAGACAAGGCAGAAAAGATCTCCTGTAAGCCTTTCCCTCACTATTTCAGGATGAAAACCTCAGATCCACATCTTCAGCTGCCATGGATATTAATGTTTTTCTTGTGTGTGGATGCATTAAAAAACAACAACCCAACAATCTACAGTAGCACTGACTCTTGCCATAATTCCTTCTCACACAGCCTAACCCCAGCTCCTTCCAGTATTTCCTGTGCACTTGGAGAGGCTGAGAAAGTATCTGCCACACACTCAGCCTGGGGCTTGCATCCTCCTGCTTGTCCTGATGTTGTACGAGCTCAAACATGGAAAAACGCTTCTGCTGCCATTGCTTGCTCTGTAGCTGACATCTTTAACCTTTCATTCTCAGGAGGGAGGACAAGTTCCATCATGTTTAAAACATCCTCGGATTGTTCCCATGCACAACTCTGATGATACTTGCTCTGGTTTTCATTAGGAGCCTATTTACTTACCAACCATTGTTTCTAAGGTTTTTAAATGTCCTGGATTGTTGTTTATTTTTAAAGGTCTCTCTGCAACATTTATTCAGTCCATTGCTGTTCTTTACCACAAAAGAGGAACAGGCAATCTCACTGGGAGTTTGAATTTAATGCAAATTCTAGAGTCTTTTTTGCAAGTTGTGGGTTTCACTAAACTTTTTTTGCCTTCCATGGAACATTCCCCCTGCTCACCGTTTCATTTAAACCATTGTATTCCCAGGAACATTTAAAATTAAAAAGTTTCTTGCTCACTAAATGGTAGCCTGCACTCTGCAAAGAAGAAAGATTTTAGTTTGAAATGACTTTTGCACTCCTTCTAGGCTGTATGAGGGAATAAAAGAAAACTTGATGTTGTTCCCAGAATTCTTTCTGCCAGAGCCAAATGGTGATCAAACTTCAATGTTTCCAAGTTTGGTTGTTAATCTAGAACTCATGGTTTCCAAGCAGTGTTTAGATCTGGTAAAATAATTTCTCCCTTTCATAACTTCTTTCAAACGCCAGAATAAGGGTCTCCATTTTTGGAAATGACTAGTGATTTCAGGGGCCTTCATTTTGGGGTTCCCAACTTGAGACACTTAAGGGATATTTCAGCAGGTGAATGCTGTCTTTAATTGGGCACTGAAAATCACTAGTTGTTTTTGAAAAAAAAGGCTAAACTCTTCATCTTGTTCTCATGTCATTGTTCTCTTCTACAGCTCCTGGAGTGACTCCCTTAAGAAAATGGCTGCCCAAGTTCCCTTGGCCCACCTGAATTTTTCAAATGAATCTTTCTGTTAGTCTGGGGAATTGGGAATTTCTCAGTTCTGACGCTCACCCATGACTAGCATCAATGGAACAGCTGCAGCTACAGGACTAGGCAATCATGGCAACAATGTAATGGCAATTCACAGCTCCAGATTAGGAGGAAACCTTCCACTCAAGAAATCACAACTTGCTCACATCATTCCCCATATCACAGAGGTTTAGATAAAATAATCGACCTGAATCTTCCTTCAAAACTCAAACTAATGCCTATTTTGAGCTCTGAAAAAGTTTGGATGTTTTACTGGGTTTTATTTTCATGCACCTCCTAGGACAAGAAGCAGAAGTGCTTAAATGCCACAAGAAAACTGCTTGGGTGAGATTTCCAACCCAAACTGCAGATCAAGAGGTTCAGTGAAGTACCTGAACTCATAGACGCTTTTCCATTCCCTTCCCAGACCTATGAACCTTTTGAAATTTGCATACCCAGTAGCCTGAGTCCATGGACCGTGACATGATGCACTTGACCATTCTCTTCTGCCATCTTGTGACCTACTGCCAAACAAAGCAGATGTTTGGCTCTTTATAAATCTTCCTGTTTTTAAAATGCTGGTGGTATTGAATGAAGCAGCATGTCCATTTCCTGGGTCTAGTGTGTTTGGTAAAAACTAATGAACAGAGGATATTAAAGTTCAAACTCTTTGGAGCTGGGATCCATGAAAATCTAACCTGTGCACAAGACCTTATGAAGCCCAGAGAGAAATAGAAGGGGCAACTAAAACATGCTCTATCGTGCATTCACTTTGCTTTGCTAATCTTGGACTATTACTCAGTAGCATGATGTCCACAGCAACAACAATTGTTCCTGTTGCTGGAATTAACATAAAAATAGGCCTGTCATCCTTTAGATAGGGTACCTGAATTGTCCTTAATTCTCTAATGGGCTGATGGTGGGCTAATGCTAGGGTAATCAGACAGCAAGTGTGGAAAATTGGGACGGGGTGGGGGTAATAGGAGCCTATATAAGAAAAAGACCCAAAAATCGGGACTGTCCCTATAAAATCGGGACATCTGGTCACCCTAGCTCATGCTGACACCAGTCTACAATGCTTAGCAAGCGACGTAAAGTATCATCCCAAAACTAGCACCCCACCTATAGTCAGAAAGCTTTCCCCCTTTTTCCTATCTGACTGGGAGATCTCTGCCTGGGCTATGTTCAATTTCAGGTGAGCATTTCGACTTTATCTCAGCTCCATTTGTACTGCTTTGTGAGATAATGTTTGTGCAGCACTTTGGAGCTATAATATTCCATGGAAGCTCTCCCTGCTAGCATTACTGTTGTCGTTGTTGTTGTAATCAAGGTGTACCTAAAATTCTTCTGCTTTGCACCATGGCTTGTGATACTGCTGGTGACAAGGCTCGATTGAGTGTTCAGTGCCAGCATCACACTCCAGAAAGGCTCATCCATTTGGGATTTGGTTGATGGAGTGCAAAAGAAAGGATAGATTAAAAGCCTGTAACTCTGGTGCCTTTGAAAAGAACTGTGCTGTGCCTTTGCGGCCAGATCCAAAGGCCAGTGAAGTCAATGGGAGTCTTTGCATTGACTTCAGTGGCTTTTGGAGCAGGGAAGCGGAAAGGAAGTCCTGGGAATGTCCAACAGGACCAAGTTACAAAAACACACCCTTTTGTTTGGGTCAATCATTGAGCTATTTTTTTTTAAGTAATCATGTTTAATGGTAGAGAAGACACCATTTTTGCCCTTGATCTAATGAACAACATCTCATGGAAATATCAGCATTTGCAGATAAATATTGGGGATCAAAAGTATGGGTGCTTTTGTATGACTCTTGGGTACATGTGGGGAGAAAAAGGGGGAAGGCAGACAGACAGACACAGTGTGTACTGAGACTGTGCTTAGAGGTCGGAGATAGCCAAGCAGTTTGATAAAATAAAAACTGACCTGCACCCTTGGCCAAACCCTGAGATGAATCAAAGCCAAATCTTTTTTGAAAGGAGACGGTCATCCTGTGCCTAAGATATTTTTAACCATTGTTGTACCAAGTAACACCTAAGAGGCTAAAACTGAGAGCTTAGTGGGAAAAGTCCATAGGTGCTATGGTGATGGGCTCAATAGAAGAGTTTTCAGATAGACAGAAAAAGTTCTTTGTCTCTTTTTTCAGTTTTTACTCTGTGCATCTAATGGAACTTCAGATACACTTGACTTCATCGTTGCCCCTATATAGTTAATCAGTCTCCCCTCTTGTTCATGTGGGTCATAAAGTAACAAGGGTGATAAATCATATTTTAAATAGGAAAATGTGTATGTAAAATAACATACATTCTCAGCAGATTTCAGCAGCTTGTTTCAAACCAGGACATAGTTTTACCTCTTATTTGACACTCACTAAATGTAAAGCTGATGGTCATTCCTTTAAGGTTTAAAATGTTCCAGCTAACAGTCTGTGTGATGTCTTTACTTCTTGGAGTTGTCTGGGACCAGAAGAGGAAATACTATGATACCATGGAAGAGGATAATTCCTCTGCATTTATAGCTCAAGCTGAAAGCAAGATGTACATAAAATCTCATTTGAGAAGCTGAAAGTCACAAGATGTCCAGAAGAAAGATGTTCAAAGAAAGTTTGAGAAACATCCAGATCTCTGGGTATTGATCGGCAACTCAACCTCTGAAGTATTTGAAGTTTAATCAGCTCTAATTATACTGCATGTTCCCGGTTTCCAAAAATAACTGCCACCACTGACAAATCTCTTTCCATCAAACCTTTTCACCCACCAGGTATGTCGGTTTTGCTTCCTAAATAGGAATAGATGCCATCAAGGCATCCCGCATTCACAAATTCACCCCAGTACTTGAAAGTAATGCATAGATCTTTTATGCAAGGATGAATTTCAATCACTGTGCTTAGCTTTAGAACCAGTAATCTAGGACCCAGTTTGGCAGCAAATATATGAATGATGGTCTGAGATACTGCTAGGGAAAAAATGCAACTGTATTTCCTTTTCTTCTTTATTTACCAATTAAAAATAGTTACAGCAGATAGGCTCCTCAAGATAAAAAACATCTGGTTGGCAGAAGTGCCCTGTCAGCAGACAGCAGCAATTACACTGAGGCTGAACAACAGCTTAATTACTTACAAGGCAGCTCCACTGACAAAGGGAGCTGCTGCAAGCTAAACAAATCCCCCAACCAAAATCATCCCTGAAATTAGAACTATTTAAAAGAAAATCTCAGACTACAAGAAATCAAGTGAAATAGAGGCAAGCCCCACACTTAGCTGCAGAGTGGGCTCTGAGTGGAAATGTTCATTTATATTTGCGTTTGTGATTTTTATTTTTGTATTCCCATCCTGCTGTAAATGGCATGTTTTGGCTCTAGTTTAGGAGGCAGAAAATCCCAGCTACCCTGAGGAGCTTTAAAGTGGGTCTCTGATAGGAAAGTAGATGAGAAGGGAGAGACTATTTCTACAAAATCCTGTGTATTTGACTCAGTAGTCTCTCAATTCCCCTTTTTACTTGCTTCCAATAGTTTACATTTGGGGATGAGCTGTTGATCTCTGTTTCTCTTCATCAGACTCTACATCCACTCTGCTCTCTGTCTAACATAGATATTTATACAGTCCCTATCACTGCAATATCACAATCTCTCTTTTAAAAAAAATTAGGGCTGTCAAGTGATTAAAAAAATTAATCATGATTAATCAGGCTGTTAAACAATGATATTTTATTTAAATATTTTTGGATGTTTTCTACATTCAGTTACAACACATAATACAAAGCGTACAATGCTCACTTTATATTTATTTTGATTACAAATATTTGCACTGTAAAAAACAAAAGAAATTGTATTTTTCAATTCATCTAATATAAATATTGTAGTGCAGTCTCTTTATCATGAAAGTTGAGCTGACAAATATAGAGTTATGTACAAAAAATAACTGCATTCAAAAATAAAACTATGTAAAACTTTAAGGCTTACAAGTCCACTCAGTTCTACTTCTTGTTCAGCCAATCGCTCGGACAAATGATTTTTTTACACTTTCAGGAGATAATGCTGCCCTCTTCTTGTTTACAATGTCACCTGAAAGTGAAAAAAGGTGTTTGCATGGTACTGTTGTAGCCAGCATCGCAAGATATTTACACGCCACCATAATACAAAGAATAATAAAAAATCTTATTCTTGAAAGTGATGCAGGAAATGAATGACAAACCAATGTAAGGTAGCTAGGTAGATGCATGTTTGAGATATTTCTGCTTATATGTCCCAGATTCAGACTCTGTCATGAGACCACAATTAAGAATGGAGATTGGAGCATTTTGAAGCCTTGACCTAAAATCAACAAACCAGAGCACCACTCTGTCAACCTGGGGAGAGGGCTGTTTAGAAAAGCTGTGCATTCTGTAGCTAGGAAAAAAGAGACCTGGGTCAGGCAACCGAGAAAAAAAAGAGCATTGCACAATCTAAGCTTGATCATTCTGGGAATGCAGCCACTGGCCCAAGCCTCCCTTACATTTGTGAGCACTCGGGATATAGATCCAGTACAAACGCTAGAGCATGATTTACTTCTGTGTAATATAAACACCATCGAATAACATTTTGACAACACTGTACTGACATCACTTTGGAGATCTGACTGGGGTCCCTCAAAGGCAATTAAAAATAAGCCCCATCTCCCCTTCCAAGTTTTATATCACCACAATTCTTTGAGGAGCATGTCAAGGAACATAAACAAAAAATAACATCCTGGCTGTGCAGTAGGACATGGAGTGGGAAATGACTGACATGTGGAGATGGTTCTAAGGAGTCTCCAAGAGTAAAGCACCTTCAAGTCCAACCCAAGACTGAAAATGTAAAGGATACTGTTTAAATGATCCCTGTTTGTACCCTTGCTTCAAAGTACAAGGCGGGGGGGGAGACATGCGGAGTTTTATTCACACATCTCTAAAGTACAGAGAAATGAATGGATGGGAAATACGGCATGGTCCTGTGGCCAAAGCAGAGGAATGGGTGTTAGAAGACATGGGTTCCATTCCTGGCTCTGTTACTGACTCATTCCATGACCCTGGGCGAGTCATTTCACTTTCTGTACATCAGTTTCCCCTCTGTGAAAGGGAGATAATGGTCCTGGTACAGCAACTGTTGAAGTCTACCAGAATCTTTCCACTGATTTCAACAACAACTGGGCCTGGCTCAAGAACTCTCACCTAAAAGGCTTAACAAACTGTTTGTCAAGTGCTTTGATAGTCTTGATGCTGCAAAGTGTTGTCTAGGGTTCTGAACATCCCCGTCTCCACTCACTTCAGCCAGCCAATACATAGGATCTAAATGCTATTAGTAGAAGCAGTCACCCAGAGGGCTTAGCTCAGCTGGCAACATCGCAGAGTTGGTGGGAATGAGACTTTAAAAGGTGGCCAGGTGTTTGCTTCCTCTCTTTTGCCCCCTTCTGTTCTCATTGTGTCTGTCACAGAAGAAACCTCCCAGGGGAGAAGAGGAGATGAGATTTCAGTGTGTGAGATATAAAACCCTCCCCCAAAAATGTGTGACCAATTGCAATGATGAGGTCATGTTGACAGCTAACATGCTAGTGAAATGATATCCATGCCCGGGAAAGGCAGAGGCATGAATATCGCACCCGCTGTCCACAGCCATATTCTCAAACCTCCAAGCTTATGCTTTTCCTCTGTGCCCCCTGAGATCTGCCACACACCCACAACCATAATGAACAGGCCTTGATTTTCTCTTGCTAACTCTGCAAATCAGGAGTAACCCCATGGAAATCAATGGGAGAGGAGAGTGAAGTCCAATAAGTGGGAGTGTGGACCAAGGAGATATGACATCAAATGGTATTACTGCTACTTAAAGTGACTATAGAAATGAAAATAGAAAGGGCTGCCCAGAGACTAGTCTGTGCTTTGGTATGTGCTATAAACACCCTTGGTGAGCTCACAGAGAGGGTCTGCCAGAGGAGACCACCACACCCACAAGTCAAAACAACAGTCAAGAAAAAACAGGCCCCAGAAAACTCTAGTCCATTTCTGTAGCTTTTTCACTTGTCTTTGTTTAATTACTCGGTCCCAGGTGGTTAGAGAAAAGAGTTTTCTTCCTGTAGCCCCCAGGACCCTCCATAGTTTCACCAAGAGATACACCATAAGTTGGCACAAGGGACAAAGAAGATGGAAGCGTCAATAATGGGCCCTTTCGTGTCACTGATGTTAGCCCAAAGGAATGGACCTTCTGCCATAGGAAACAGAGAACCAGCTGAGCAAAGGCGCAAGGGCTTTCCTCATCTCAAAAGAGCCAGTGGAACAGTAGCAGATGGAGACACCACAGCAGTTAGCCATGCAATGCTGTTAGCACACCTTTGAGAACGTGGGACATGAAAAGCAGGAACAGCTGCCTGTCTCTGTGGATTTGGCATAAGAGGGCCAATGATTCTCATTTGCTCAGCAGTGCAAGAGAAGCAAACACAAAGGGGTTTTGCAAGATAATCCGTTGAATAGACTGAGTCTGATCCTGCCTTGGTGCAGGGCCGGCAGGAGTGAGGCCGAACCGTGGAACAAGTCACTGAACATCTCATTTGCACGCTGAGCATTGTTTAAGGCTTTGCCAATGCAGAGACATGCCCCCCTCCCCCTCGTCTCCATCTATACCCCACTCCTATTTCACCTGTGCTATTGTGAGTGAGGGCTCAGGCACATGGCAGTGTGAGGACAGTGGAGCTGGAGACTAAATATGCAGGATTAAGTCGAACATTACTTTCAGCCATGCCTAGCCTCTCCACTTGCACATGTTCTCTGCTGTGCTTTGCACAGGAACTTGTGGGATTGAGGCCATAGTAAGATACATTCCCTGGCCCATGCACAAAAGCTCACTCTCCATGAGAGCTGACACCATCACATACACGTTGCTCTGCACAGCCTCCTTATCTCATGAACAGCAGTAAAGACAACCCAGCAGCTGGCATGTTGCCTGGTTTCCCAATTCCAGCGTCTGAGCCATTAACATTATGGATAGGGCGGTATTAGGTGGAGGCAATGCAAATGACTTGCAGTCAGTCTGAGAAGAGTGTCCCGCCAGGAGAAGATGGTGGAGTTGGTGGGGGAATGCAGAAAGAATGGGAGCCAACAGGAGACACTTAGCAATGTTTAAACAGACTTTGTTTTTTTCTTTCTAAACCAAAGAGCAAGTGCCCTTTGAGGTTCTCCCTCTGGTTGATCGGGGAAAGTGCACTCTGCCTTTGATGTCTCTTTGGAAAGCCCGGTTGCCAGTTGGGGAAGTGGTAGCAGGAGGAAGTTTGAACTTGAGCCTGTACACACAAGTGAGGGTGAGAGAACAGCCAGATATTGAATCCCAAAGGGTTTGCGATAACTAAGTCGTCAGCCAGCAATAGAATCTGAGCTGTCGGGTCTCAAATAAAGCAGATAGAGGACTCTGTAAAAGGTCATTATCAGAATGTCTATTTCCCACTTGTTTAGATATAGATTGGAGGGGAAGTCAGCTATCGTCCACAGCTAGCAATGAGCACATAACTCATTAATGGCTGAAAAATGCGGGACTACATAAGCAAGTCATGTACATCCCTAATACCTAGAAATAAGGATGTAGACCCGCTGTGGCATGAGCAGCAGCAATCCCAATGAAGTCAGTGGGAGTTCACCCCACTTACTCCAGTGCTGAATTTCACTCAGAGGGTATATTCCAATCAAGGAACATAAGGATCGCCATACACATCAGAACAGACCAGCATCTAGTCCACTCTCCTGTCTCCAACTGTGGCCAGCACCAGCTGCTTCCAAAGAAGGGACAAGAAGAACCCTGCAGTTGTAAATTAAAGGAATATCTGTCTCCAAGGAAAGTTCCTTCCTTCCTACTCCCATTACTTAGAGACTGGCTCATGCGGGGAAGGAGGTGGGCTTATGCTTTATATATCATATCTACTGAAGAGTTACTATTCTAACTCTGGCCATTGTATTTCTGTTGTGGCTCTCAGCATTCTCCTTCTTGGAGGTCACTTTCAGACTATGTTTGGGTAATTCTATCTCTCTCTATTGAACAGTACTGGGTAAAATATGTAATTGAAACTTTTTTTCAAATAAAATATGCCCTTGGGAAGGAAACAGAATGTAGGGTATAGAGTTGAAGTCCCAAAGGGACCAATATCATCTAATGTGACCTGTATCCCAGTGAACATTACATTTCACCCACTTACTCCAGTACAGAGTCTAATAATTTCTGTTTGATTAAAGCATATCTTCCAAAAAGATACCCAGTCTTGATCTGAAGACGTTGTGTGATAGAGAACCCTCCACTTCCCTTGGTAGTTTGTTCCAGAGATTGATCACCCTCACGGTTAAAAATGTGCACCTTATTTCTAACTTGAAGTTGTTTGGCTTCAGCTTCCCGCAATTGATTCTTGCTCTGCCCTTCTTTATTAGGTAAAATACCCCTTTAGTATGCAATATTTTCTCTCCATTAAGGTATTATATGTTGTAATCAAGTCACCTCTCCATCTTCTCTTAGATAAGCTGAAGAGATTGAGGCATAGTAAGGCATTTTCCCTAGTCCTTGAATAATTTTTGTGGCTCTTTTCTGCACCCTTTCCAATTTTTCAGCATCCTTTTAAAAATGTATTCCAGTATTGTATCATAGAAGCAATCTAGAGGGGTAAAATCATTTCACTCTTCCTACTCACTGTTCTCCTGTTTATCCATCCAAGGATCACATTAGCCCTTTTTGCCACAGCATCACACTGGCAGTTATTTGTCCACTATGACCCCTAAATCCTTTTCAGAGTTACCGCTTTCCAGGATACAATCCCCCATGTGTAGGTATGGCCTGAATTCCTTGTTCCTAGATGTATAACTTTGCATTTGGAAGTACTAAAATGCATTTTGTTTGACTGGGTCCAATTTATCAAGCAATCCAGATCACTTGCTATGACAAACCTGTCCTCATTTATTGAAACAAATGAAAACATTTCATTGTGTTTCAGGCTGGTTTTTGTTTTCCTGCTCTCTCTTCTCCTCCCCAATTGCCATGGTAAAAGAGGGAGGGTGCAGAAGCCAAAAAACTGAACTGAAATGAAATTTTTCAATTCAATTAGTTTCATTGAAAATTTTGAATTTTTTCAACCACCCTTACTTACTACTGGACTACATATTTTCCTGCTGTGTTTCTTTCTGCATTTAGTAATATGGGTTTTTAAAGGGCCCATTTTTTATTGTGCTTGTGGGGGAGATCCTCTGCCGGATGGACTGTGACTAGTTCAACTTTGTCTCATAGATGCTATACTACTAAGAGTTAACAGCGATTCCCTTTGTGGGAAGTGACAGAGGCCTAGCCCTGCTGTTCTGAGTAGCTATGGTGTGCAGCATTGTGACAGTCAGGCAGTTCCTACATGATCATGAATTTGTTACAATACTGTAGCATGCAAAAGGAAGCCCAATTCTCGGATAACAATGTAAAACACATCAGCTCTCTGTAATATGTACATGTATCTGTTTGCATTCCAAGTGTCACTGGGTGGGGCCATAAGGAAAACCAAGAGCAGCTGTGGTGGTGAAACAGAGTGAATAAAAGTTTGAATTATTGTTAACATATGTACCACTATAATAAAACCCCGATCTGATCAGTTACATGAACATAACATATTGGTGAATAACCCCCCTCTGGATACATTTGTATTCCAAAACATGTCATAAGGAAAGATTAATGGTTTGGAAATGGATCTTTTCCTTGGGATGCAGATTTCATTTCCTTGCCTGATATTCTTGGAAACTTTTCAAAAAGCTGAGGGTGGGGGGGAATAGTATGAGGTATTAAACCTGTCCAATGTCTTGTTTAATTAGTACAGCAGTTAGGCATGGTCCCTGGAAGTATCTTTTTTCTCTGATCATTGGCCCCAAAAACAGTATTTTGGGGAACATGGGAGTGACTGAACCTGGGGAAGTTTGGAGTTTAGCAAAAAGTTTTAGAATTTGATTAAAGAAACTAATTTTCTCTCCAGTGGAAAATGACTCAGAATGCAACAGAACAAGTTTTCTTAAATAAAGAGATTGGTTTCCATGCTACAGAGTTGAAAAAAATCTCAGTTTAAAACTCCCCCCCCCTCCCCCTCCCCCTTTCGCAGTGGAATCTTTAGAAAAAGACTTTGGTCTGGTCTTTCTCATCTTTTCAGAGTTTTCCCCTGCCAAATCCCATCCCAATGTACATCCTTTGCAACCTGATTCAAGTCAATGGACCAGTTCTTCAACTGGTGTAACTTGCCTATATTTTGCAGGAAACAAGATGATCTTTTCTGGCCTTAAAATATGTGACTAAATTAAGCCAGTTCCACATCATTGTGACTGTAACCATTTACATCAGCTAAAGATCTGTGGCAATCAGTTTGTCTGGAGTATATGTCACATCAGGATTTGAGACCTGCCAGTTGCCTACATCCCTCTCTCAAATTCTTCTTCCATTTATGAACCAAGCAACCATCAGCTTCACTCTCACTGATTCTTAAGAAACTGAATACAAGAAGAGCAGAGATAAATTGCCATTGTGGGCTAGTTCCACACCAGGAACTGAAGACAAATCATGAAATACAAAGACAGTTATTATCTTACAATGAACCCTGTTCTGAGGGCTTTCATGTTGTTACCATCCACAACAGTGAAGCCATGGAGTATGCAGAAAGTTTTTTCTTATTAGAGGTTTTATTGCAACACATGTAGCTTAGCATAAAAGACTCAAGAGTATTGGGCCTAACTGCTATTACAATGTTGGTATTAGTGGAAAGGAAGGAAGGAAGAAAGGAAGAAAGAAAGAATATTTCATTTTAGTTCCTAAATTCTTGCTCTGTTGATGTCCTTCTCTCATCTCAAAGTGCAGGGAATTCCCATAGGTAGACCACTCTTGTTAGCATCACTGAGTGGTACATACACAACCCTTCCATCAAACTGGGAAGAAGACGCATGCCCTGCGATCATGCTGTGGTCTTATCTGTACTGAAGATGGGTGAAATGGTTCTAATAAAATAAAAATTGGGCAACCTTTCATTCAAAATCACTGTGAAGTAAAACTTTCTTGAGGTCATAAAAACTTAAGAGCTCCTGATTTTTTATATTTCCATGCCACTTTCTGCTTCTTGGTTCTGCAGTTGTGATGCCAAATTACTGCATTCAAGTCCATTCTGATGTGATAGAGAGCAGGAGGTGTTGGAAATTTCATGAGAAAGCTGGGCTTGATCTTGCTGACTCTGGAAATCAGGGCTCTCAGAGAAATACGGGACCAGCTCACATTCCAGCATATCCAACTGTGAATAAGAGTAGGGGAGAGCAGTCACCTTTGGCTGGATGCCCCTATCTGGCAGTGACAACTGACTGGGGGAGGGGTTTGCTCTGAATCCCGAGGTTCACTGAGGACTAGAAACTTCTCAGATGGATCCCATTGATGGAAATGGCCCACTAGAACCAGTTCCTTTCAGTCTGGCATGTCCATCCCTAGCCAGATGGGCTCTCTTGTTCTCAGTATTTGCTTCCCACTTTTCTTCCCTATTCCCATTTCCCTTTCATCTGATGTGGGGGCTCTCCATATCCTCTGAGGCAGCTCGGCTGCAGACTCGGCCCTTCTTGATTTTGACTTTTACTGGTTTAGAAAGGAACTCCCATTCCTTACTCAGAATCGTTCAGAGTTAAAAATAAGAGACAAGGGCAAAGAGTGCATACATTTGGGTTTAAGACTTGGCATGATGAAGAGTGGGATGAATTGCAAGAGAGAGGCACATGTAGCAGGATGGCTGTAAAATCCAGTCATGAGTTCTGCAGTGACCTCCGTACACCGTCCCTAACCCACCCACTCCCTTGTTACAAATTCTGCGCCTATGACAAGGAGGTCCAGACGAGCAGCATATGTGACCTGGAATCGCCACGTCCCGTCAATGATGCACGAACAATGGAATGAAAATCCCTGTGCAGATTGTACAACACCACTATGGTATGTGCTCTAGGCACCCGGCATTGAACTCAGACAGAGTGATGCAGCTTAAACAGCTGACCCCTTCCAGAAACCAAGGCAAGAGAAAAACCCCAAACCTCATAAAACTGAACGGCAGGGGATTGCTAAACGATATTTCCTTATCTATAGATAAATGTTGCCTCCTCCCAGTCTCCAAACAATTGCTAGGGAGGTACAGAGGGTGCGGGGTACAGTAAGAAGGCCTGTAGACGGCATTCAGACTTCAGCATCATCTCCCCAGCACGACGCTGGAGATGTTTGAAGAAGTCAGCCAATTCTTCTAGCAACAGGAGATGCACCAACGGATTCCTGCAAAATGAGAGCATTGGGAGTGGGGCCGCTGGATGGACAGAGACCAGTCCATTCGCCGGCTCAGAGCCCGGATGAAAGAAATAAGCTGCAACTTCAATCGCTGTGCTCCCCAGCAACACTGCCTTTAAACAATGATTTATTTAACAATGATAATAAAAGAGAATCCTATTGGCTGAACCCTGCCTCCCTGAGGGTTCCAATTTATTACACACTCATGCATTGGCTTTGGATTTCCAGAAAGTTTCCTTCTTAGATATGTGTCATCTCTTATCAGGCACAATCTGAGCTGTTTCCTCTGTATCCAAATGCACTTTTAAACAATTTGCTAGGGCTGGAAGTTGGCTTTATGCAGCAGCTCTCATGCCCAAGGGATCCTGAGGCACTTTAGCCCTTATCCAAAGTCCATTTACATCCATGGGAGTCCTTCCATTGGCTTCAATGGTTTTGGGTGGGGCCTTCTGAGCTAAAGGCATGATGAATATGCTAAAGGGGGCCCACTTCTCCTCAGGTCCACCAAATAGGCTTGGATATTTGTTTCCTGAGCCTTGAACTGAGCCCAAAGATTTGCCACACTGTTAGGGTGCATCTGCCTCAGAAAACGTTGGGTCAGTTTTCCAGCAGTGATGGAACTGCACCTGTGCTAGTAACAGCAGTAGTCAGCACTAGTGTAGCCAGGGCTCAGCACTGTTGCCACTGTGTGAACATCAACTTTGTGTGCCTCAGCAAAGGACGAGTTAACTGGGAGGCAGGTAAACATAGACCTTTAACACAAAGGTTGCAGAGGGGGGCAGGGGTAGAACAGAGCAGTTACCCTGTGGCAGAATAAAGAGACATTTAAAGCTTGTTACACACAGGACATCGGCTGTGATTCAGTAAAGTATCCCTCCTTTTGTACAACATGAAGTATATGATTAACTTCAAGGATGTGCTTTGTGCGTGCTGAACATTAAGCATGTGTTTAAATGCTATCCTGAAGCAGGATGAATTTAAGCATGTGCTTAACACCTTCCTTTATAAGGGCCTGGCATTATGGGGATTAAAATTAACCCGATTGTAATTATGTTCTCCCTAGATAATAATGTCTCAGCTATGGAAAGGGTTCACCTACTTAATAAGTGTCTGTGAGCAGAGAATCATAGAACGGGAAGGTACCTCAAGAGGTCATCTAGTCCAGTCCCCTGAACTCATGGCAGGGATAATTATCTAGACTCTTCCTGATAGGTGTTTATCTAACCTGCTCTTAAAAATCTCCAGTGATGGAGATTCCACAACCTCTCATTGCAATTTATTCCAGTGCTTAACCACCTGACAGTTAAGAAGTTTTTCCTAATGTCCAACCTAAACCTTCCTTGCTGCAATTTAAGCCCATTGCTTCTTGTTCAATCCTCAGAGGTTAAGAAGAACAATTTTTCTTCCTCCTCCTTTTAACATCCTTTTACATACTTGAAAACTGTTATCATGTCCCCTCTTATTCTTTTCTTTTCCTGAGAAACAAAGCCAATTTTTTCAGTCTTCCCTCGTAGGTCATATTTTCTAGACCTTTAATCATTTTTGTTGCTCTTCTCTGGACTCTCTCCAATTTGTCCACATCCTTCCTGAAATGTGGTGCCCAGAACTGGACACAATACTCCAGTTGAGGCCTAACCAGAGCAGAGTAGAGTAGAATTACTTATTGTGTCTTGCTTACCACACTGCTGCTAATACATCCCATAATGGTGTTTGCTTTTTTTCAACAGCGTTACACTGTTGACTCATATTTAGCTTGTGGTCAAATGTGACCCCCAGATCTCTTTCCGTACTCTTTCCTAGGCAGTCATATCCCTGTTTGTATGTGTGAAACTGATTGTTCCTTCCTAAGTGGAGTATTCTGCATTTGTCCTTATTGAATTTCATACTATTTACATCAGACCATTTCTCCAGTTTGTCCAGAGCATTTTGAATTTTAATCCTATCCTCCAGAGCACTTGCAACCTCTCCCAGCTTGGTATAGTCTGCAGACTTTATAAGTGTACTCTCTATGCCACTATCACTGATGAATATATTGAACAGAACTAGACCCAGAACTGATCACTGTAGGACCCCACTTGTTATCCTCTTCCAGCATGACTGTGAACCACTGATAACTACTCTCTGGGAACAGTTTTCCAACCAGTTTTGGACCCACTTTATAGTATCTCCATTTACTACCCT
Source organism: Sternotherus odoratus (assembly GCA_032164245.1). NCBI lineage: Eukaryota > Metazoa > Chordata > Testudines > Kinosternidae > Sternotherus > Sternotherus odoratus. The sequence continues at coordinate 4,238,701 of JAVMKO010000018.1, forward strand.
TTGCTCATCATTTATTTATTTACAAATAAATAAATAATTGTCAGACGTTAAATTGCTAATCAAGTTCTTAAGGAGAAGAGAGGATGTAAAAATACTTGTGTGAATGTATTATTATCAATCCCTTAATTTTTATTAATTTTTGAGCACTGATGAATATTTATGAGGCCCCATAGGTGTCTGCATTGCACTTGGCAAACCCTCCAAAGACGCTGCCCCTTCCATCTATAATCTAATTCTGCAGTGGAAATATGATATGTGGGATAATAGTTCAAATATGTAATAGTGAGGGGGCAACATAGGCATGGTGGAAATCAATGGTGGTACCCAGCATAAGAGTTTCTCATTTGGGTCATCAGAGGAGTTTGAATTCTGGAGCTTCAGTGCTAAAAGCATGAACCTCCCTCATGAGCTAAAGAAATAACTCCCCCAATCAGTAGCAGTTATAGACTCTTATCCTCTTACATGGAGTAGCCACAACAAGCACACACATTTTACTAGAGTGGATGACACAACATAAGAGCTGGATTTTCAGGAGAGATTTAAAGGTGGGCTGGAAGTAGGAATCTCTTGTAAGCATAAAAGCAGAGCAAAAGGGAGACAGGAAATGGAGGAATGGAGGAAAACAAAAGACCAAACCCTGCATGTGCTTACAATTGTGAGTCACTTTACTCAAGTGAGCAGTTATGTTGATGTCAATAGAAATGTTCCCATGAGCGGAGTTACTCAGTAACTTACCCAAAGAGAGTAGTTAGGAGGCTGGAGTGGGATAGAGCAGAAATGTGAGGCCTTGAAGATGAGGGTGAGGAGCTGGGACTTGATGTGGTAAAAGACAGGAAGCCAGAAAGAGTAAACGCAGCTCAGGGTTGTCATTACACTGGATAAACTTTGAAATATGACCTACTAGTTATGGGAAGGATAATATTCTAAACAAGGAGAACATATCTATGCCTGCTCTGAAGTGTATCCAAGACCTTTAAAAGTGTCATATAAGGAAAGCATCTGTCATGTGTTGCATGTTTGAAATTCCTGTTATTTGTTCATCACTATATTGTGAGGAGCATGCTACTTACCAAGCAGCTCATAAACGTGCCATCAGCATTAACTGAAGACTTTCTGTCCTCTTAAATATATAAGCAGAATAAAGACAAAATTAAAGGTGGAACACCAGCCTCAAAGATGTGTTAGCATGTAGCTGTGGAGTTGTGCCTTTTGTTTTCTGCATACCACATCTTTAAAATTCTGGGCAGAGCTTAGCAATTTGTTATGTTCTGAGAGTTCTGTTATGAAAGAGATGAGGACTCCGCCCCCAGTTTGAGGGAATTCAGACCTTGTGTCCCTGTTGGTCTCTCTCAAGTTAAAGCATGATTCCAGCTGTAGAATTATGTGTACCGCATGTATGTTTGTTCCATTCCGAAGACTATTCTGTGGAGTCTTGGTGATATTGAAAAGAAAGGGCTCTTGACTGACCCACGGTCCTGATTGACTGATAGGTGCCTCCCTTCCTCTGCTTTACACTCAGAAACAAGCCCTACAGCCAGCCTTGATTTCTGTGCTATAGCTGTATTTTTCCTCATCAGCGCTGCAAATATCCTAAACTTTGGATAGTTAGAAAGCTAAGCAGGATCGGGCTTGATCAGTACTTGGATGGGAAACCTGGGCCTCAGAGGGAAGCTAAGGATGCTATGGAAAATGGTAGTGATTCAGTAGGTGGCACTCTTACTTTTCAGACAGTAATGAACCCAGTGTCCTAGCATGCTGTTAGAGAGCTTGTGCCAAACTGCTGTGTAGTGTTAGTGAGTACTGTACTGTTAAGCAGCTGCTGCCTTCCACGCCAGAGGTAGCTGCACTTCAGTGATGAGAGACGTCCTCTATATATAGCTTGTAAAACACTTCACCTTCCTTTGGGATTAGAAGAGCACAAAAAATGGAAGGTATTATTTTGGTGTAATTTGTTCTTTAAAAATCTCTTTCATTTGATTCCTCCTTCAAAATATCTAATCTATTGCCATCTGCACTTACTATATATCATCTGTCTGTCTATCTATCTATCTATCTATCTATCTATCCTTCCAAAGGGTACCAAATATTCCCCTCTTTTCTAGAATCAACCCTGCAGCGCTGACCTTTGTGAGGGGGAAGGGTTGAGGATGTTTCAGTGCAGCCCTTTGAATCTGAGCCTTGTGAGACAAGGAAGAGTCAGCAAGGAAAAGCCTTCATGTGCCCCACAGCTGCCTCGCTATCAGAGTCAAGGATCTGATTTCATCCCTGAAAGATCCCATTGTCTCCAGTAAGGACTGTGAAATAGCTACTTGCCGAGTGACAGTGAATGGAAGAGCAGCTGGACAAGCGGGATGGTTCTCGCCCGGACCCCCGCACAGCTGCGCGCAGGAACAGCAGATGTCAGGATTTGATGGGCCCCCTGGAGGACAGCGAGCAGGAGGCAAGGCTCTGCTGCTGTCAGCTTAGATGGGACCCTGCATGGCAAATCCCCTTCCAAATACAGGTCTGATCAGCCACTTTCAGCATCTCCCTCTCCATGTAAAGAATATGCTGCCACCAGCTGCTCTATCACACAGGCCCATCCCCCAGAACAATCCCCATACCATAGGAAGGACCCTATTGACCAAGAGAAAGGTTCCTGTGCAATATATTCCAAACAATAACAATGAGAAATAATGGCTGGAGTTGCGCACAAATTGGGGAACATGCATGTGCAAAGGGCGGGTTGGGTATATACCTTGCCTTCTGTAGGTACTTTTCCTTGGTCCCAGGAACTGCGTTCAGAATCCTGGGTCCATTTTTGCAAGGGAAACTCATGTGCATGGGTTTTTTCCTCTTTGGCAATTTGTGCCTAGTTGTCCATGTGTTAGGGCTTCCACCATGTCTCTTGGGAAAATATTCCAGTGTCCATTTCTACCCCACTTGCCCACTATTCATCTTAAGTTTTCCTATTGCTCTGTTTCACCCCATTCTTTCCAGTTGCATCCTCATGTATCTTCATAAGCAATCCTATCTTTGGTCTTTGCCCTCTTCAGATACTTGCAAATTGTGATCACACTTCTGCCAACTTATTCGTTGTTTGGATTAAAAATGAGCCAAAAGTTTATCAAGGGTAAATATTGGGAACTTTCTGAGGTTTGGGCTAGTTATGAAGTGGAGGAATGTGCTAAACTGCAAAGTAAATTACCCTAAATAAAAAGTCAGAAGTCATGCAATAAATAATTAAAAAATTCTGAAGGAACAGTTCATTACTTCTTGGTTAGACAGTCAGGGAATTAGAGACCGATTAGATGAGAATAGCAGAGAGACTAAAACCTATTTCACATCTGGCTTTTCAAATGAATAAAGTGATGGACAGTTGAGGACATCCCTAAACTCAATATTTCTGGAGATGGAGGGTGCAGGAGAACACTGGTTAGCAAAAGAGCAGCTCACAATATTGACCAAGGGCCACATGCACCCCTCTGCTATGGAAAATTGAGGGCAGCACAGTGGAGCACATTGTGGGTCAAACCTGCAGTGTCTGGGGGAAAGAGCAAGCAGCTTTTGTGCTCCATTCTCCCCCCAACCTCTGGGCACATCTCAAGCCATGCATGGGTTTAGGAAGTGAATTAACATTCCAGTTCTGTAAGGAAACAAGTACCTCTACTCCCAACAAAACAATTCTGAAGGAATTCCAGGAGTGGAAACTCAGAATGCCTCCTGTGCGGGTTTTCTTACACAGCAGTAGCATGTATCTGATGGATATGCACAGACCGTGATGTGGCTGTGATGTAAAGGCCTAACTGTAGATGAAAGAGGGATGCAGGATAAGAAGGATGCTCCAGCACAGTGTGTCCCACCTGCCGGTCTGTGGACTGGTGCCCTGAGATCTCCCTGACATATTTTAGGAAGGCAGCAAGCTGGTCCTTATTATCAAAAGGGTTGAGAAACACTGGTCTAGCAGATAGGACAGTGGACTGTTTTTCTGTAGATATGGGGGTCTGTTCCTGTCTCTGCCATCAGATGCCTTCTGGGCATATCGCTTCTGCTCTGTGCCTCAATTCCCCACCAGTAAAGTGGGGATAATCATTCTCTACCTCACAGTGGTGTTGTGAGGATAAAACCCGATAGCGATTGTGAGAGGCTCACATACTACAATGACTAGGATGAACTCATTATAGTTCCAAGTAATAGGGAGCACGTCCCAGGGTGCTCAGGAAAGTGGAACCAGAACAGCTTTGGGAGTGGTTTTCCCCAGTTCCTGCAGGGCAGAGGGGAGGCTGGAGAGGAGCAAATAGGATGAGCAGAGCTGGAATAAACCTGCTGAGTGAGGAGACTTTCTGGTTCCTTCAAAAGGTTCTACAAATCTGCCAGGGTTATTATGAGCCCAGGGTGAGCTTAATTAATGTTATTAGCAGCAGTGGTGGTTTTTAATTGATTGGCACCCACGGGCCTCTCACTGCCTTAACGAAATGTACATAAAACACAATTATAAATACAAGGCAGTGTGCCATGGTATCTAACCCAAACAGGAGCTGAGCAAAAGAAACAATATGCCTTTCATTATCCTACACACCCCACAATGCACATGCAACCTACTGCACAAAACATAGCCCCAATTAAAGGGAGACTCAGCTCTTCCTGAGCTTTGCCCTGAAGGATGCCAAGGATGTGATCAGTGTGTGTGGATGGGGGGGGGGGGCAGAGGGAGATAGTACTAGAGCTGTGGACTCTTGATGGGAAAGGACATGTGGACCCTGGATGGGAAAGAGACGTGGACTCTTGATGGGAAAGGTCTTATCTTCTGCCATTTGGACTGGACTTCAGTCCTGGCAGCAATTCTAACCCAGCCAATCAAAAGAGTTGCGTGCACATGCACACACATGTACACACACACACACACAGAGGACAGGAATCACTCAGCAGCCAGAGTTTGCACTGGCCGGAGGATGTCAGTCACTGAACAGCCTGGCTCCAAACAGATGTTTGATTGTTTCAGGGTTGCGGTTTAATTGTTGGGTAGCGTTCCAGCACTCAGAGGGGCGCGAAAATACTCCAGGTCTGCAGCTGCAGCAAATGCCAGCTTTAAAACAAGGCGGATTCTTGAAATCATCTTGGGAAGGGGGGGAACTCCTTGCACAGGAAACCTTAGTCAAGCCCTGCATTAATACCACTTTGAAGTCAGAACATTAATCTCTGCCATTTTAAAACATTGTGTTTTATTTCAGGGGGCTTTGTGAGTTTATTTAAAACAAGCTGATCCCTTCTGAGCATTAGTGACAGCATATTTACTTGCCCAGGCCAAATGACTTTATTTATTCTCTCTTCCCTTTCCAAAAATCTTTGCCGTTTCGCCCTACTCTTCAAGGCCCCTCCTGGAAACTGGTAGCAGCAGGCCTGTCTCCTCAGTACCAGTTGTTTTTCATTTCATTAAAAGGCTAAAGTACAAAACAACTGACCTTTGACAGGAGAGGGAGAAAACAATGGATAATACAAGAATGTAGCACGGCCAGTCAGACCACACAAAGCAGCAGGTAGTGTGGTCTGGACAGACCACCAGAGACAGGTATGGGACCTTGAAACCCAGTTTGGAGGGAGGAGGGGTGGACTACATATCCCTGGGATGCTCCCACCTTTACTATGGGGTTGTGGGGAGTGGGGATAAATGGGTGGAGTCTAGTTGTTCTCTCAGGAACTGGAAATGAGAGGAAGAGTTGAGAGGAAGCTGAAAGACTTGGTGTGAGGGGAAGGTGAATTTGACAGTATTAGCTGGGAGGAGGATTTAAAGGGGTTGGCTGGGTGGGTAGCAAGAATTAAGGGGTTTGGATCCCCCAAGGCAAAAAATCCTAAAGTCAGACCTGCCTGTGACCAGCCAGTTCAGACAACATGAGGTGACCAGATAGAACGTGTGAAAAATCGAGACGAGTGGTGGGGGGTAATAGAAGCCTATATAAGAAAAAGCCCCCAAAATCAGGACTGTCCCTATAAAATCGGGACATCTGGTCACCCTACAATAGAGACACAGGTGGTCGAATGCATTAGCCCTCTTGACTGGCATTAGCCTGCATTGTCTTTTAGAATTCAGCTGTTAGACCTGCTGGGATTCCTGGTGTGATGTTTCCCTGTGAGAAGGAGCAAGGCTGATTCCTGGAGTGCTGGGAGTTACCCTGGCATCATGCCCATATGGCTGCTGCGCCACCTCACTCCTTCCTTAAAAACGTACTGCGGCACTTCTCCTCCAAATCCTCCCAGGAGTTTAAGCTGGAGAAGTCTCTTCCTCAAATTTGCTCTGTAGTGTTGAGGTTTCAGACCGGCTGCTGTGTTCCTCCCTAGAGAGCACATTATTTTCCCCAGGTCTTTATACACAGAGGAGCAAATTCTGGTTTCCAGACCAGCCCCTCTGCATTGCTTCAGAGACATTCAGGGGCCAAGAGGAGAATGTCCCCAGTGCTGGAGTGCTGTAGAGTTGCTATAGATGGCTTTGTGCTGCTCCTTTGGAGCCCCTGGCATAGCAATTGGAAAGGCCATGTCAGGGGTAAGAATGATGTTTCCATAGCACTGAGTGCTATAGGGATTCTCAGTTGATCCAAGGCATGGCAAAGTCCACAGGGAGCTGGGAAAGGCTGCCGTAAATTAAAGTGGCCCTTGGGGCTGCTCTAAATTACCCTAGGGAGCACATCAGCCCCCCGCTGGCCCAGAATCCAGGCAGCTCAAAGGAGGTGCAACCCAAAGTGAGGCCATAGACTACACATGATGCTGGGATCCTTCGTGATGAAAGGCACTAAATACTCGCTAGTGGTTGTCACTGGTTTCTTTTTGTATATGTGCCTTGTTCTGTGGTTCTTGCAGCTGAACTGTCCAGTCCTCAGTCAGTCAAGTTGGTGTGAGAGTGCGGTAGGCAGTATGTGCATTGCATGGAACTTCCGGAGCTGCTGCTGGGGCTTGTTAATAAAATAAAGGGTTTGTGATTTAAACCTTTCTCTCCTCTTCTTTTGAAATAAGGGGCATTTCCTATGTATCTGGGGAGGGGAAGGATACAGCCAGAGTCCGAAGTGAACCTTTATGGTACTTTAGTCCAGTAGTTCTCAGTCTTCCAGGAGGTACATCAACTCATCTAGATATTTGCCTAGTTTTACAATAGGCTACATAAAAATTGCTAGCAAAGTCAGTACAGACTAAAATTTCATACAGACAATGTCTTGTTTATACTGCTCTGTATACTATAAACTGAAATGTAAGTACAATGTTTATATTCCAATTGATTTATTTTACAATTATATGGTAAAAATGAGAATGTAAGCAATTTTTCAGTAATCGTGTGCTGTGTGGCTTGTATTTTTATGTCTGACTTTGTAAGCAAGTAATTTTTAAGTGAGGTGTAACCGGGGTACCCAAGACAAATCAGACTCCTGAAAGGAGTACAGTAGTCTGGAAAGGTTGAGAACGACTGCTCTAGGCATAATTGGCATTAATTGATAGATGGTACCTGAGTGATAATTTATGATTCTTCTGGGTTTTCTAACACTGTTCTAGAATATGGATAGAGACACATCCTGAAAAAGCACTCAGGAGCTCAGCAAATACAGCTTCTGTGTAGGCTTTGCTTGCTTCTCAACAATTAAATCCACATGTGTTCGTACAGTATCTGATGCAGCGCTGCCCTTGACAGCTCCACCTTGAGAGTCGCAGATTTAGCAGGTGTCAGGAGCAACGATTGGACCAACAAACTCATTTTTATGGCCCATCAAAGCAAAATATTACATAATGGAAGTTGCTCGGTCAGCCCTGAATTAGCTCACCCTCCACACAGCTGTCTCAACTAGATTTCCCATTGCGAATTTCCTCGGCTTTGAATTCTGGGCCCTTGTTGGTTTTTCTCGCTGCAGTTTTCCATTCCCCTCCCATCCCTGGAAAAAAAATCCACCGCAATTAGCACTGGGAGAGGTTCCCGGGGTTTGCTCCGTTCCAGGGCGAAAGTGGCTACAGCTCCTGGTTGCACTGACTTGCCCAGCTGTTATTCCTCTCAGCTCACACACTGGCCAGGAATGGGGATTTTTTCGTAATGTAGAACTGGAGATTTTAAACCCTTTGTAAGCATAATTTTGGGAACATGCTGAGCAGTTTTCATTAGTGCTGTCAGCTGCTTCAGAGACGTCTCAGTGTCTCCTTGGGCTCCAACTATCAGTTTATTGTACTCGTCTATGGTCTTAGATTGTAAGCTTTTGGGGTAGGATTGTCACTATATTATATAATTACTATTATTATTATTTATTTGTATTATTATGGGCCTAGGAACCATAGACATAGACCAAGACCTCACTGTGCTGGTGCTGTAGAAATACAGAATTAAAAAATGGCCCCTGCTTCAAGGCGTTTATAATCTAAAAATAAGACGAGAGACAACAGATGCATGTACAGTGGCCTTAGGGTGATGAGGGAGGTCCCGATATTATCGGGACTGTTCCAATATTAGGAGCTTTGTCTTCTATAAGCGACTATTACCCACACTTGCTATCTGGTCACCCTAAGTGCTCTGGACAATGGGGTCCTGGGTATTACCATAATGCAAATAAAGAAGTTATTCTTTGCCTCCCTCTGCCTTACCCTTTCCCAAGCCTCATGACCCTCCTAAACCTCCTTTGTCATGTCACACCAGTAGGTCCTTCTCTCCTTTCCTCCCCACAACTCTCCAAATCATGTCATTCCCCTGTTTGTCTCTCTTAGCTGGCTTCCCCTTGCTATCCAACATAAAGATAAAGTTTCTTCTCGTCACATTCAATATCCTGCACAGCTCTGCTCATGCTCGCATCTCTGTTTGCTGTCTCCTGTTGCCTTTTCTGTTCTGAGTCCTGCTCTCTTCTGATACTTCCATGCCACATTCTTACCTCCAAAGCTGAAAGCATGAATCTCTCTAGTTTGAGCTAAAGAGTAAAGCTGTCAAGCAAAGAGCTGTACCTGATCCTCTCTGGATCAGGGTGCAGAAGGAGACACAACGCTCAAAGACTGATGGGTTACACTTACTTCAGATCATGACTCAGCCAGTTTAATAAAAGCAATTCTTTCCTTAGGTAGACACCACGGCCAGTTAATCAAGTTAGCTCAATCCAGCTACCCTGGCTCTAACTCCACTACTATAACTGAGCTAGAGGTGTTCGTCTGTGTCCACACTGCTAAGAAGGTTTTTCAATTGAGTTAAGCTGGCTTGACCAAGCTAACTCCTTGGAAAAAAGCACTATTTTCCCTAGCCGAGGCCCAAAGATTTCAGAACTCAAATAAAAAAAGACTGATTTAAGTGAGGCAAAGCCCCCCTGCTCTTCCAACTGCCTTCCTTGGCACACGTCTCCAAGAAAAGAAAAGCAAACAACATACATGAGATTTCTGCTCTTTGCCTTTTCATGTTGCTAATTGCTTTATTAAGCCAGCCCTTCAAAGGGAAGGGAAATAAAGGGACTGGATTCCTTCCTACACAAACCCCCTACAGGTAGCTTGCTCGAGTTATATCTATATTTTAAACAATTACCTCTACTTCTGGGTTTGGTTTATGCTCTGGGAACTCGTTAATCCCTCCATTTTAAGCACACTTCCCCACAGAACAACTTCCCCAGGTCAGAACACCTCCCACTCCTGCTACCCAGCACAGGCGTGCAGCTCCCTTCCTTCAAGGCTTTCCTGAGGGTGTATCATCTTGCCAAGCAATGCTCTGCTGTGGTAACATGATGGAGCATTAGTGCATTCTGCTTCCCATGCCAAAGCCTCATTCTGAAAGGGAATGTAGTGCATGTGCTGGCGGCAAGACAGTCCAGGGAGGGGAAGGGCTGACTGATTTATACCTTTTGCTTTAGAGCTGCATCCCAGACCCGTTTAATTCTTGTTTTTTTCTCCCTCCTGTGGCAGCCTTTAGTCATCTCCCTATGCTGGAGCCCAAAAAACCCCACAAGGTTTTCCAGGATGATCTATGCTATTGTTCCCAAAACAGAACATAGAAATTACAGTTCAGTACACCTAGAACCCATCCTGGGGCTGGGCCATTGGAATTGCTGGTTGCAGGGCATGGTGCTGACAAGGTGTGTTGGAGAGGCTGCCCTCTCCCAGAGGATAATCATCAAAACTGCTTGGAGAATGGAGAATTCTTTGCTACTTTGAGACATGTCTTTACTTTTCCTTTTTTTCTTTTCTTTTAAATTTGACTTAAGGAAAACGAGTGATGGATAAAATGTTTGAAGAAGAGCTGCAAAGCACAGAGTAGCATGGATCTGCATTCCTGAAAAATTTGGGGTATTTCCAGATGTGGGTTTTTGGTTCAGCTTGTTATAGAGAAAGCTGAGAGGTTTAGATCTGAACAAAGGCAAAGGTCTGAGGGTGAGTCAGGTTTCTACTTTCATCCAAACTGGTTCATCCTATCTTTAAAAAGTCCAAGCCCACCAGGAACTGGTACTGTTTGCATCTGTCACTAGTGACAACCACTGCTAATAGTACGAAGCAATCCTCCTACTGTGTTACAGGGCCTGATTCAACTCCCATATAAAGACTCCCGTTGACTCTGTAGGGGATTTCTTTGGCCTCGTATGATTTAGGTTAAGGGACCTCATCTGAATTTAATAAAAAAGGTATTGCTTTATATGGATTATGGTGGGATTTGATTTCTGATCCTCCCCCCATCCCTAGTTAGGCCATCATGCTGTAACAGCCAACACACCTGGCTTTCAAGGACAGTTCAGACTGGCTTTAAAGTTATGCAAGTGGAATATGATCTTTAAGGGAGTCTTTCAGGACATTTAAAACACAACAACCGAAGAATGCCCCTATTGCTCTAAGATATAATGCAACTGTGTTTGGGTAGCTAGGAACATTCCATCGTATTTAAATGTATTTATATGATTGTTCAGAAATATAGAAAAAGGGTTTTTTTCCTTGTTACAAAAGAGCATAGTTTGCTCTAATGGGATCTAATAACCCTTAATAGTCCCCTGTAAAAGTAATAGTGTTCTTAAATCTCCACTTGGCAATAATCCGGGGCAGAAAAAGTGCATTTTAAAAATGGGAACAGCTCAAGGCTGTATGTTCCCAGCCAGCAATGACAAGCTGAAACAATACAAGGAATCCAGATAATGAAGCACATATGTCTTTCCAGTACCCTGCAAATCAACAGCTTCCTCATTTACGCAATCAAAAGGAGGAAAACAGCCCCTCCTTCCCATTCTAGTCCCAGCACCTGAGGTCAAGGGGTTAGGTTTGAAAAACTCTCCCTGATATTACTGTAAGACAAGACCTGGAGAAGTGAATTCACTCTTTGCTTTATTTTCTTTTCTCCTTTCCCTTCCCTCACCCTTTTTCAATATACATATTTTCCAGTGCTGGGACTGTAGGAAAGCAGAATAAAGCCAGCTTTAATCATTTGTAAAAAGCCAAGCAAGGCAGATAGCCAAACGCCTGGCATGAAACACAGGGCCCGATTCATTAAAAAGCACAAAAGTATATATATAAATATAAAAAAGAGGGTCTGTCCTCAGAGGAAATTGCATTATGGTTACTCATTTGGAGCCAGGCTGCCCTGCCACAGAGAGAAACCCCTGAGGCTTCCAGGTTTGCACTTTGCAAGAACCCTTTTAGCATCCACTGCATCATAATCTGGACCTGGTGCAGCCTTGTTCTCTTCCCCATGGAAGATCCAATGGCATCTCCCCAGTTGGTGTGCTTTTTCACTGGTCCTTCTGAGTAGAATGAGGACTATGATACATCGGCTTGGTTTACAAGCAAAGCAAAAACCTGAAAAATGGATTTTTCTTCCAGGAATGGAGGAGGATTCCATGGCTTTCGGTGGGCATCTGTAGCACTGCCAGCATGACAGAGTCTTTACTTAAACTGGCCTGGTTTAACAGAAGCTAGCAACACAGCCACAGTCACAGCAAACCAGAACGGGATAATTAGGAACGAAGCTTGGAGTCCCAGGAGAGGGCTCCCCAGGCCAGGTACCGATCCCCTGGCCTGTCCAATTAATAACTGTAATAACAGCACTGAAATAACATTTTTGCAAAGATCTCAGAGTTGGATCACAGCAAAGTAAGCATGTATCCAAATCTACGCACAGCAACACTGACGCCTATTAGCCTGCCTGGTATATTGAGAATCCTGCTTGAGATTCCTTGGTCCTGATTTTCAGAAGTGCTGCACATCCACAGCCCACGCTCAGTCTGTGGGTGCCCGGCTCCTCTTCAAAATAGACCCCAAGAGACTCATTCTGAGCACTGAAAGTCCAAACTGAGTAGCTGCTTTGCCCTAAGTGACTTCCCCAAGGTCACTAAACAAGTCAGTAACAATCAGCAGATCTTATCTCTATTCCAGATTCTGTCACTGAATCAGTTGTGTGACCTTCGGAAGTCACTCACTTCTCTGGGCCTCAGCTTCCCCACCTCTGCAATCACATGATAGCACTTACCTTTGTACAGTGCTCTGCAAAAACACACTTATTATTCAGCAGCAAACATAGCACTAAATGCCCCAGCAAAGAACAGAGCCCCGTTGTGTTGGGTGCTGTACACATAGACAGAAACAGTTCCTGCCCTGGAGAGCTTACAGTCTAACCAGACAAGGTAAATGAATGGTGGGAGGGGAAACACATGCACGGAAAGATGAAGTTATTTTTCTACGGTTAGAGAGCAAGGCAGTGCCTAAATCAGGACTAGCACCCACATCTCATGGCTCCATAGGGGAAAAAAATCAGCTGTCCTTATCTTTAAAGATTGCTATATTTTTGCTCAGAACTATATGTAATGTTCTTTCCATGTACATAAATAGGCGAGATTTGCAAAGGAGTTGTACAAACACAAAACCCTGCATTTTTCACACACAATGGGCCCTCACCCCATAGTGTGACCTGTTTATGCAGATGCACATTTACTTCAGATCTTATATATGGTATTAAGGAAGCTCCTTTGAACCCAGTAGTTTAACATTGAGATAGATAGACCTGAGCTGCAAAATTCAGAGTTGCTTGGAGTCAGAAATTCAACACACCCTCATCTGCTTCATCCCTAGTGCTTTCATTACTGTTTTATACCAGAATGTGTATTTTATCTCATATACAGTAGACTCTCGATTATCCAGGATGATAGGGAAAAAATTAATTCTGGTTAATAAAATCCCAGATAATCACCATCCATAGGAAATAAGGGGAAGGGGGGTTGGTTGACCAGCAACTCTGTGCCAGGGGAAGGGGGTGTTGGTTCACTGGCTGCCCTGCGCCCTGGTGGGGTTTTTTTGTGTGTGTGCTGGGGGCGGCAGCAAAGGCAGAGCCGGCCCTACGGGTTGCGCATATTTTCTTTTAACATCCTGGTTAATCCACATCCTGGTTAATCCAATCCTGGATAATCGAGAGTCTACTGTATGTAGTATTGTTGTAACCGTGGTGGTCCCAGGATATTAAAGGGACAAGGGGGTGAGATAATATTTTTTATTTGGACCAAGTTCACCTTGAATGGTCCCTTGAAATACATGTTAACTACTTATGCTAAAGAACCTGTTCCACGTTGTATTTAGCAATGACACTCCGAGTTAGTGTCCCAGACCTGAAGAAGAGCTCTGTGTAGCTCGAAAGCGTGTCTCTCTCACCAACAGAAGTTGGTCCAATAAAATATATTACCTCACCTTGCCATTTATCTAATAATGTTCCAACAAAGCCAAGTGCACAGTAACTCAGCATGGGAAGCACTACGGTGTACCTTATTTATAACCGATAGAGATATCTGCTGTATTTCATTTTGGAGGCGGCCTAGAAAGTGGAAGTCTGTAACAAAGTTTGCACGCTCCACTTTTGCCAGAGGCTGACTAACATGTCATCATTTATTGCTAACCTCCTCAGGTGACTCATTAGAGTTATTTCAGTTTGTATTACAGTAATGCCTAGGGGCCTTAACCAAGATCATTGCGATAGGTGCTGTACATACACAGAGTAAGAAACAGCCTGTGCTCCAAAGATCTTATAATATAAATGAAAAAATGGACGAAAGGTGAGAGGAGAAACAGAGACAAAGGGACTCACCCGAGGTCACAGAGCAGATCTGAGAACACCAACATCTTCTGATTCCCAGTCCACTGCTCTATGCACTGGGTCAAACTGCCTTTCCTAACAGCACATAGAGTGAGAGGAAGATTTCCACATGGACCCTTGAACTTTAGTGGTTTAATTAAAATTGAATCAGGCATCTTCCCCTCATTTTGTTTTTGCAAGATTTCTCCGCTGATCTTTGCTGTTAACACGTTTTGGCACCAAAATCTCCGTGTTTTCAGGCAGTTAATTAACAGGGCAATGTAATGGGGCAACCTGCTGTTTGAGCATGTTAGAAACAGGATAATTTGACCCTGGAGTTAGATTATACACCAACATATGTACTTTACATTTGCTCAGAATACTATCAAACTTGACACTGAAAGCACAGCATTCTAGCCCGATCATCACCCACTCTACAGAGCTGAACTCACCAGAAACCCATCCACCAGAAATCCTGCCCATCAGTTCCCTGAGGGAGTCAAAGTCTGGTTTTATGAAGTCAAGGGTCTATATTCTGCTGCTCTCTGTTCTTCCTTTTGTCAGGGTCCTGAACTTGACCAGAATCTCATGGTCACATGCCCAGGTTGCCACCCACTATTACTTCCCCTACCAATTTTTCCCTGTTTGTGATCAGCAGATCAAGAGGAGCATGGCCCCTAGTTGGTTCCTCCAACACTTGCACCAGGAAGTTGTCCCCATTGTTCTCCAAAAGCTTCCTGGGTTGTCTATGCACTGCTGTCTTGCTCTCCCAGCAGATGTCAGGATGAATGAATTCCCCATGAGAGCCAAGGCCTGTGATCTGGAAACTTCTGTTAATTGTCCAGAGAAGAAAGCCTTGTCTACCTCATCCTCCTGGTCTGGTGGTCTATAGCAGACTCCCACTATGACATCACCCTCGTTGCTCTCGCCTCTAAACATAACCCAAAGACTGTCAACAGGCTTTTCTCCAATTTCATACTGGAGTTCTGAGCAATCATACCGCTCCCTTACATACAGTACAACTCCTCCACCTTTTCTCCCTCGCCTGTCCTTCCTGAACAGTTTATGTGCTCTAGTCATGTGAGTTATCCCATGAAGTCTCTGTTATTCCTTGACTGTGCCAGCACTTCCAGTTCTTCCTGCTTGTTTCCCAGGCTTCTTATGTTCATGTTCAGGCACCTAAGATAACTAGCCAATTGCCCTACTTTCTTAATATGAATCAGGAGGTCTCCCCTGTTACATCCTCCTTCCTGGTTTCCTCCCGGTATCCGACTTCCCCAATTACCTCAAAGCTTAGGTCTTCATACCCCGTCGAACCTAATTTAAAGCTCTCCTCACTATGTTAGCAAGCCTGCCTGCAAAGATGCTCTTCCCCCATCAAACCCAAACCCATGTTTCAGATGACTCTGCTACAGAAACAGTTAAGCAAGAGGATTCGGTGCTCCAGACAGTCCCTAAATCATGCTGCAGCATCCAGTGTTATCCCTCCTCTCTCTGTTTTGCATGTCACTCAAACTGCATAGAGACAAGAATGGCATTAGTGTGTGACACACAGGGGGGTTAACAAGACCTGGCACCAGTCAGATGTCAGGGAGCTACAGTATTCACTGGCTACAGTTACTCCCATTGCACCTAAGGAAGCTGAATTGAGGCTCAAAGGCGTCCTCCTTTAAACACTGGCACTTGGGCGAATTAATAAATTGAATGAAGGGAAGCTGCCCCCTAATTATGCTTCCCATTATTTTGCAGCGTTCTGTTTCTGTGAAAGCAGCAGAGTGGAAAACAGGCTGGATGTTTATGTAGCCTTGGCTGGTAGAAAGAAACCATATTCTCTGCTCATTAAAAAGGGATTCATAGATTTTTGCAGCGTCCAGGTTTATTTTTATGTTAATTATGTTTGCAATGGTTCATAATGGTTTCCAAAGGGCCTTGCAACTTGTGCATTAAAAATGTACTGGTTTAACCCCTTCACCTCCCCGAGAGTTTTATGTTCAGTGGAGCTGGTCAAAAAAATTTCATCAAAACACCTTTTTGGCCCTTCATTTTGATTGACATTTTCTGGGCTTTGGGAAAAGAAAGGTGATTTTTTTAGTAAACAACTTTGTTTTTTGGTATAAACCAATTATTTTTCTGAAAATATTTTTTGAAAATTTAAAGTCATTTGATTTTCAGTTTCATTTTTTTGTTGAAAAAAAAACCGAAAAAAAAAAAAAATGTAGGAAACAACCCTTCCAATGAAAAATAATTGCTAGGGATTTTTTTACAGTCTTCAATGTTAAGGTTGAAGTCAGTACTTCATTATATAAGATGCATTTGCTTTAATGCCCATTCCAAATATTGGAGAATAAAACACACACATCAATAATAAAACTGCATGAAGAATGAAGTTTACATAGTTCCAGGTGTATGTGTGTAAGCAAGTAAATTGCATATGATTTGTGTCTAATTTAGTAATCAGTAAATCTAAATCTAGCTGTGTCATCTGCGATTTTTAATGCATTTACATAATGGATGTGAGAAATGTTTTATCAGTTTGTTTGCTAGCCTGCCTCCCATTTGTGATTCCTTACTCTCAACCAGAGAAACTTGTGAATTCAGCAACACTTTTCAAGGTTGCAGGGCTTGTTCTGAAATATGCAGAGAGGTGTCCTTTCCCCAAGTGGCATGTGGCACACCCTGCACCCTTCCTTGCTCAAAAAGAATTTGGAGAAACTTTAGTGGCCAGGCTCATTCCCTGAAATGAAGACCTCATATTCCATCCAATACCTGCCCCGAAGCACAGCTGCAGGGGTCCTGCTGGTCCTATGTGTGAGGGTAGGATGCCAGGACTCTAGGCAGGGAGTCTACACCTCTTGATTCCCACGTAGCTCCGTGTTGGTCCCCTGCACCCAGGAAGGTTATTTGGTAAGGCAAGGACAAGCTGAGGAACATGTTGAGAATAATACAGCCATTCCACTGGAGTTTGGTATACAAAGCTATAGCAGGAAGTATACACTGGCTCTGCTCTTTCTTCTCACCCCCTACACACTGCCCTATGACTTGGCTATATTCTAGGCCACACAGAGGAGACCAATTGAACCATCTAAGGGATCCCCAGATATTGAGGCCTGACTCAAGTCCATGGCAACCCTTTCCTACAGGACTGCAGAGTAGGTGTCTGGACTTAGAGCAAAGAAGGGTCGGAATGCAGCACCAGAAAACACCCCGCACCATAGGGGTGGAGAGATGGCAATTCACAGCAAGCCCTTGTATTAATGACGAGGGTGAGGTTACACACTGAAATGTGCTTCCTATACATTTGTTTTCACAAGAGCAATGGAGGGGAATTGTGAAACGTAGTCTTGGCTGCTCATAGACTCAGAGACTTTGAGATCAGAAGAGACCATTGTGATCATCTAGTCTGACCTCCTTCACATTGCAGACTACAGAACATCACCCACCCACTCCTGCAATAGACCCCTAACCTCTAGTTAGTTTACTGAAGTCCTCAAATCATGGTATAAGAACTTCAAGTTACAGAGCATTCACCATATACACTAGTTTAAACCTTTGCATGACCCATGGCCCATGCTGCAGAGGAAGGTGAAAAAGCCTCCAAGGTCTCTGCCAATCTGACCCAGGGGGAATGCCTTCTCAATCCTAAATATGGCCATCAGTTAGACCCTGAGCATGTGGACAAGACCTACCAGGCAGATACCTGGGAAAGAATTTTCTGTAGTAACTCAGAGCCCTCCACATCTAGTGTCCCATCTCTGGCTGTTGGGAATTTTTGCTACTAGCAGTTGCCGATGGGCCACATGCCATTGTAGGCAGTGCCATCATACCATCCCCTCCATAAACTTATCAAACTCAATGTCTTGAAGCCAGTTAGGTTCCCCCCCCCCCCTCCTGTCAACCCCCTCCCTGCTCTCTTTGGAAGACTGTTCCAGAACTTCTCTCCTCTCTTGGTTAGAAACCTTAGCCTAATTTCAAGCATAAACTTGTTGATGGCCAGTTTATATCCATTTGTTCTTGTGTCCATATTGGTGCTTAACTTAAATAACCTGTCTCCCCCTCTGGTATTTATCCCTTTGCTATATTTATAGAGAGCAATCATCTCTCCCCTGAGCCTTCTTTTGATTAGGCTAAACAAGCCAAGCTCTTCGAGTCTCCTCTTATAAGGTAGATTTTCCATTCCTCAGATCATCCTAGTGGCCTTTCTCTGCACCTGTTCCAGTTTGAATGAATCTTTCTTAAACATGGTAGACCAGAATTGCACACAGGATAGAATTAGCTGCCTCCTTTCTGAGAGTGCATCACCAGAGAGGGGCCAAGGAGGATGAGAAGTAGCAGGCTCTCCCTTGTGAGTGTTAATTACCATTCCTCATTTCTTCCCCTACCCCTGCTAGCTCAGCTTGCATCGACTATGGATAACTAAAATAAATCCCTGTTGTATTACTAGTTTGGTTCCATTAACTCTTGTTTTGTGGAGGTGGCAAAGTGGCACAGGAGAGAATTCTGAGAACCCCGACGAAAGAGGCCATTTTTGCTCATATGTGAATTGGAAAACACAGAGGGGGCTTATCTCTCAGTGGTGTAAATCAGGAATAAAGCCTTTGAAATCAATGAAATTATACGGATGTAAGGGAGAGGTGAATGAGGACCCGAGTGCTTTCTGTGACAGGAAGGAGGGCCCAGTGGTTGGGGCATTGGCTTAGGATGTGGGAGACCCAGGTTAAATTCCCTGCTCTGCTGTGGACCCTCTGCTATCTTGGGCAATTTCTTACCCTCTCTGTGCCTCCGGTCCCCATCTGTACCATGGGGATAATAATGCTTCCCCACCTCACATGGGAGTTAGGAGGATCAATACATTAAAAGATGGTGAAGCTCTTTAAGTCCTAGTGATGAAAAGCACTCTATAAGAAATAGGTGGTATTATTAAGCAGCCATCTCTGCTTATTACTGTATGTACTTCCCTTTCCCCTCCATTAAAAATGAGCTGCTTTCCGTATCCTCCTTGACTATAGAGGTAATGCTGTTGTTTATATTCTCTACCCCCTTTTAATCTGCCCTCCCAGCCACACTGACCTACTGCTGAGTAATTTACACAACTCTGAATGAGCAGCAGTGGGTTGTGCTGCTAAGTGCCTGCGGAGCAGCATTGTTGTTGGAGCACTCTGGAATGTTTTTCGCTCTTCTGATTTCCAGTTACACTGCATGCTGTGCTCTGCAGGCACCAGGGAGAGAGTGTTCCTGCTCACTGCATGATGGCTCTCTCCTTCTGCCTGCCAGAGACCCCACTATGCATGCTCCCACTATGCATGCCCCATCATCAGCATCCACCAGCATCAAGGCAGGTGCTCTTTGTTTTCCTACAATAAAGAGCCACACTCTCCCAGGTTTTGTGGCGAAGCGCCATTCTCACTTGGCTACTGCAATAGCCACAATCTGCAAAGAGCTGGGGGGGGTTAAAGGTATTCTGGGATTGATGCTTTCCCTGTTGCAGAGCAGACAGGGCATGTGATACATATCCCAACGGGGATGTCTCTGCTCCCTTCAGGAATAGCAATCAGTGTTGTGCAAATGCATAATGTGATTTGGCTCAGGTACCTGTTGTTTATCCAGCAAATACGTCGTCTTATCTTTTATGAAAACAGGTTGCCTCCATTTAATCCTTGCAAATATGTGGAAAAGTCACAGTATTTTTTAAGGATTTCTAAGTTACTAATTTTGCATTTTGATGGCACTTTTCATTATTAAATCTTAAATCACATTATACATTTTAATTAGCTGAACCACAGAAGACACATGTGAGACAGGTAAGTATGATTATCCCCACCTTACCATACAAATACAGTGAGAGGCAGTATATAGATTTTATGGATGAGTAAAGGAAGGTACCAAGTGACTTTGCCAAGATCAAAAAATGAAACTGAACAGGGCTGGAAATTGAATCAAGGAATCCTGAGTCTTGGTCACATGCTCTAAACCCAAAACCTCACTGCTCTCCTAGAGCTGGGAATGGAAGCTGAAAGTCCTGACTCCCAACCAACACTTCCTCCTTTTACAAGAGGAACATTAGTGGAAACAAGAAATATTTACTCCAAAAGTGACTCACTTGGTCAGTCATCCTCAACACTGGGACAGAGTGAAATTCCAAATCTTACTCCCATTTTCATTTAAAATCCCAACCTATGGCATTCAATGGCAATCACCCCAAGCACTGCTTTGTTGCTATTGTAAGCTGTGGCATTTGAGACCATTAATATGGAGTTCTGTAAGACTTTTATTAGAACAGCCCATCTACCTACCCTCCTTGAAACACCTGGGTGAACAAGCAGGTCCTTGCACTATCAACAAACTTGTGTGTGTAGGCCAACAGGAGGATCAAGTTCCACAACTGACTATGCCCTGCTTTCACTCCCCAAAGTTCAGATCTAAGGACTGATAGAGCACCTGGGCTGATTTCGGCTATTGGCATGCTATAGGATAGGAGAACAGCACTTGATAAGAAGAGAGGGGATGTCTTTGCAAACCACTCATAAGTGATCCTGGGGCTGTTTTCAAATCCATGTGAGCCAGTTAATGTCCTTATGTTAAAATCATGTGAAATTCATAATTTCTTCTGGCTCAGAGATGAACAATCCAAGTTTTGGATTTGAACACCCTGAAACTTCGATGAGGAGAGGTTCCTGTCTCAGTGCAACCTGGATCTGAACTTCATCTAGAAGAGATTAGCTGGCCCTGAACCAACAGTGGATCTGGCAAATCAGATTTGGATCCAGATGAGAATTCTTCTTCCCTGACCCATATCCAGTTTCCATGGGAAACAAAGTGAAGCTTGGAGGATTTTATTCTTTGAAAATGTGAAGTTAATTTGAACCCCAAAGTCGCAGCAAAGTTTAGGGATGTGATTCCCCAGGAATGGAAACCAAAGGGATGGGGCTTATTGGTATGCCGCACCTTGTGCAGGCACGTACACTAGGCAAAGTGAGTGCAAAATTCTATCTGAGTGGCATTTGACATTCCCTTTGCACAGGTGCAAATAAGGACACAAAATGCCAGGCAAGGGAGAATTGGGCCCAATATTTGTGCCAGGCTCTGAAAGGCAAATCTGCCACATTTGTACAGCTCTACTCAGTAGCCAAAGCCCATGGATTGCACGGTGAAGTGTGTCCTAGCAAGTCTGGCAGCCGCAAATGCTCCCCCATGAATAAATGACTAGCACAGCGTGCACAGAGATGCTCTGCCTCATTAGAGGAGGTTCCTGGTAGCCCAAAATACATCTAAGAATCACCAGCCCTAAAAACAACCACCACATCTTTCCGTATAATTTACTGTGGAAATAAAAAGCTGCAAAGACAATTGTGTTTCACCTATGGGTTTGAGTCATGAACGTTTAGAGATCCTGGCCTCCGACTGAGCCTGTTCAGATACTGCAGACAGTGCCGCTCCTCTCTGATAGCTTCACACTTTGTGCTCTTGGCAGCAACACTGTTTAGGAAATTATACCAAACTGGAGACATAACATAGACATTGCAAATAGAACTGTTTACATTCCTGTAGAGAGAGCTGCAGCAAAAACTGCCAGGACTGCAAGCTCCAGTGAAGAAGATACTTGACGCTTGTGAGCTTTAGGTTTTTCCCCTCTGTGTTTAATGCACTCAATGTATGCTTTGGTCACGAGGTTTGTGTGCGCTCAGCTAAAACACCCTACCCCAGGCCATGCCTCTTAAGGTGACAGAGGAGCCTACCTCAGTATTCCAAGTCCCAACGCCTTCTAAGTTTGGTGGGGCTCAGATCAGACATTGCAGTTTGGACCTGTCTGTTCCAGAAATGGAGTCACCTAAATTGGAAGGAAATACACATTGCTCTTAAGACAAAAGCCAGTGGAGGATATAATGACCATAAGTGTTTTGACTGTCCCTGTCCAGCTGTATACACCTCTATAACTGTACCCATTATAGCTGTAAGGAGAGTCATGTCATCAGCATAGCCATGCATCATGCCTCTTAAGACTCAGTATCAGAGGGGTAGCCGTGTTAGTCTGGATCTGCAAAAGCGACAAAGAGTCTTATGCATCCGGTGCATCCGACGAAGTGGGTATTCACCCACGAAAGCTTATGCTCTAATACATCTGTTAGTCTATAAGGTGCCACAGGACTCTTTGTCTCAAGACTCAGAGGACATCTCTATACTGCATCAGAGAACGAGCCTCCCAACCCAGGGCCACAGATTTGCGCTTGCGGGGCTTGTGCTAGTGCTCTGAAAATAGCTGTGCAGACACTGTGGCCCAGGCTGGAGCTCGGGCTTGGAAGCCTGTGGGACGGGGCTTGAGAATCCAAGTTCCAGCCCAAGCCGCAATCCCAAAGCACCGTCGATACAGGTATTTTTAAAGCACTCGTGAAGCCTCACTAACCCAACTCTGTGGTCCCAGACTGGGAGGCTCACTATAGCACGTGCGCCAAAGTCAGCACACGAGCTGATTTTCAGTGACACTCACACTGTCCTGATCCTGGCCACTGGTCTGGGGGGCTCTGCATTTTAATTTAATTTTAAATGAAGCTTCTTAAACATTTTAAAAACCTCATTTACTTTACATACAACAATAGTGTAGTGTGGTTCTATATTACAGACTTCTAGAAAGAGACCTTCTAAAAACGTTAAAATGTGTTACTGGCACACGAAACCTTAAATTAGAGTGAATAAAAGAAGACTCGGCACACCATTTCTGAAAGGTTGCCGACCCCTTTCCTAGGCTATGCTAAGCCTCCCATTCAGCCATACACACCCTTGAGCTGTTCCCAACACCAGTCTCATTGTGGGGAGCAGCCATAGTTACATGACAGCTTAGCTCATGCAGAGCTGAATGGGATGCAATGGGCTAAGGCTGATAGAGATGCTGTGTGAGGGCCAGATCCTCAGCTGGTGTAAATCAGCATAGCTACATTGAAATAATTGAAGTTGTGTTGACTTACACTAGCTGAGGTTCTGACCTCTGCCCAGCAAATAGGTACAGTTACCCAGAAAGGTAGGGAGCTCATTCTGCTGCTTGCAGTGACTGACATAAAAATGAATATAATGAACAGGAAAGAAACTAGGATCTGTGAAGCTCTGTTTAAACAATTTCAGACCCAGATTCTTGTATTATTTTTTATCCATTCAGACTTGAGTGGTGTTACTATCAATGTATCACACGTTATTCTTCAATTGCTTTAGTTTCCCACTGTTTTCTCCCTTCTCATATTTCTTTATTTCCTCTAAATTTCACAAACTGAATTTAGGTCTGGAGGCTTCCCCTCTTTCAGTGTCTCAGAAGGGAGAGCAATTGGTCTAATATGTAAAATCATGTGAGTAATGTTCAGTATGTATCAGATAATGCAATATCAGATAATGCACCTTTTCCATGACATATATTACAGATTTGTTCAGGAAGAATTCTCTGGGCATGTCATTAAGGGTCTGATCCCGCCACACTGAAGTCACTGGGAGTTTTACCATAGACTTCAGTGCACTCAGGATCAGACCTCAGTATTACTAACACCAAACATTCAAAACCACAGGTCAATAATACAACAACACAATCATAATATTGACTTGAAATTAATGAGATTTTAAAAATCTATCTATATATATAAAAGTCAAATGGTGTATGTATGTATGTATGTATGTATGTATGTAAGCTTACGCCTTCCACACCGTTTGAGCTAGAGACTTGAAATTTGGTACAGTTAGAGGTCTTGGGGTCCTAATGACCGTAAGGGTCGAAAATTTTTCAAATCTCACCTCTGACGCCCCCCAGGGGTGAAATTATTTAAAGGCCAATCACATCAGCTGGGCAGCTGCTGTTCTCTGTGACATAGTTATGATGTCATAATACCCCCTCCAACAGACACCGCACTCACTCAGCTCTCTGCCCCCTCCCCCCTCCGACGGAACCCCGGAATCCCTCAGCTCTCTGCCCCTTTCCCCCTCCAACGGACCCCGGAATCCCTCAGCTCTCTGCCCCCTGCCCACCTCCAACCGACCCCGGAATCCCTCAGCTCTCTGCCCCCTGCCCACCTCCGACGGAACCCCGGAATCCCTCAGCTCTGTGCCCCCTGCCCACCTCCAACCGACCCCGGAATCCCTCAGCTCTGTGCCCCCTCCCCCCTCCGACGGACCCCGGAATCCCTCAGCTCTCTGCCCTCTGCCCACCTCCGACGGACCCCGGAATCCCTCCGCTCTCTGCCCCCTGCCCACCTCCGACGGACCCAAGTTGGGTTTGGTCAGAGGGTAAGTGAGGTAGGGGTGTCGGGTTTGGTCGGGGGGTAAGTGAGCCGGGGGTGTTGGGTTTGGTCTGGGGGGGTGGGAAGGTGTCTGGGTGGGTGAGGTGTGGGTGTTGGGGTTCATCAGGGGGCGTTGGGGTTGGTGGGGGGGTGACGTGGGGGTGTTGGGTTTGGGTGGGGGGGGGTGAAAATGTGAGTCAGGGTTGGTCGAGGGGTAAGTGAGGTGTGGGGGTCGGGTTTGTTTGTGGTGGTAGGTAGGAGTGTCGGGTTTGGTTGGGGGGGGAAAGTGAGGTGGGTGTGTCAGGTTTGGTCTACGGGGGGTGAGGTGTGGGTGTTGGTCAGGGGGTGTTGGGCTTGGTAGGGGGGAGACGTGGGGGTGTTGGGTTTGGGTGGAGGGGTAAAAATGTGAGTCGGGGTTGGTCGAGGGGTAAGTGAGGTGGGGGTGTCGGGTTTGGTCGGGGGGTGAGGTGGGGGTGTCAGGTTTGCTCTCTGCCCCCCTCCAACGGACCCCGCACTCGCTCAGCTGTCTGCCCTCTCCCCACCTCCGACTGACCCGAGCAACGCCAGGTATTTTTGCTAGTAATAAATAATGGGTTCTTTTTATTTGCCTTCTGATTTTGAGACTTTAGGGCTCACAGTTTCAAACTGTTTTGCAATCTGTAAGGTTAGAAATTTATTCTTTTTTTTAACAAAAGCTGAGATTTTCACATAATCACAAGATCTCAGCAGCTGGGGCTTTAAAACACCAACTATTGCAAGACTTTTCATTAAATTATGAGAGTTGGCAAAACTGAGACCCTAATAGCTTAATCTGGAAACCTTAGGAAAGAGGCACTACTCACAACAACGTTAATTACACAGAGATCATAAAGAGATGGTTGCAAAGATGTGTGTGTGTACCAGTATTGCCACCTCCAAAACTTTAAAAAGTCATGTCGGGTCCCTGAAAAATCATGCCCTTTTTAAAAATTGGGATTTCTCTTTGCCTTTTGGTGTCTGATTCTTTACAGTGCACTGGGGTCACATTTGCATTGTTTTCTCCATGAACCATTAAGGCCGATTTTTTTTTAATTAAAGTTGAAATTCTTATATACTTCCATGACTCCAGCAGCTAGGGCTTTAAGCAAAACAGCAATGATTATAAGACTTCAGATAAAAATAACAAAAATTGGCAACACTGGTATGATACCTAGCACAATGAGGTGTCTTTCTTAAGGAGGGTCTCTAGGTTCTACTGTATGTGATACAAATAATGATAGCCAAATACCACTTATTTATTTATTTATAGTTTAAAGTGATACCTTTCACCTGCATTTCTGAGTGACTGTGGAACCAATA
This sequence comes from Sternotherus odoratus, assembly GCA_032164245.1. NCBI lineage: Eukaryota > Metazoa > Chordata > Testudines > Kinosternidae > Sternotherus > Sternotherus odoratus. The sequence continues at coordinate 4,264,294 of JAVMKO010000018.1, forward strand.
AAAGGGCTAAGCTGGAAATGAGAGGAAATCCTGTCTCAGCTGCTGTAGCCTGTACATCATAGTGTCTCAGAGTATAAATTTTAAAGCACTGAAGATCAGAAGTATATAACTTATAGACTGCAACCAAATCTGTAACCTTGTTGTACTTACATAAAGTAATTTCCTTTTGATTGCCTATTGAGTAAGTCTGATTATTCTTTAAGAGTCACTTTGGAATGGAGCCTGAAGGTACAATATAAAATAATTGAATTGAGTGTAAAGTCCCAGCTGGTAACCTTGTCAGTAATTTGAACAAAGATCTTGTATCTGTAATTTAGAGAGCTACGGATGTGGAGTGGATTCCACTAATATTGAAGGAATTTACCCTTCCTCCTCCCCCCACCATTAAAACTTCTATTCTTACCAACAAGCTCATTTTAATTGAATTAACATACCAGTTGACTGCCACACGCTGGAATTAGAATGATATGGTTGGCTCAGATTTATTTCACGCTATATCACAGTATGAACTTGAGGAATGATTTCCAGGAGACTAATTATCACATTATGCCGAACTGCATCCGTAATTACTACAAATGGGGAGACAGGATTCTTTTTTATCGTTTCTAAACCATTTGTTGCAATGTTTTAGCCCCTAAATGAAACTACAACAAAAAAAACAGAGCTGTAGTCCAAAGCCCTTTAAGAGATGGTGAGAAATCCTTTGTGTAAGACTGAGGTCATGGAGTATAAACTCCTCACCTTTGCTGCTTGTGAGGGACCCAGGGGTTGATAAAGGGGTTACTTTACTTCTGATAACTGTGGTTGCTGAGCCAGATGCTGTGCTGGATTACGCTGAAGGCAAAATCCTAGAGGTTTTGGAGGAACAAACTGGCTTTGAGTCAGGGCAGGGGTTCCCAAACTTGGTTTGCAACTTCTTCAAGGTAAGCCCCTGGCGGTCTGCGAGACACTCAGGCTGCTTGCATCCCCCAGTGGCCGTGGTTCACCATTCCTGGCCAATGGGAGCTGCCGGAAGTGGCACGGGCCCTCGGGTACAGAAAACATCTTGCGGCCCACCAGGGGCTTACCCTGAACAAGCCACAAACCAAGTTTGAGAACCCTTCTGCCTTAGGGTATGTCTTCATTGCAGAGTTAACTTGGAGGATTCTCTGGAGGCCTCTTCTGCTCTCAAAGGCCCCGTTACCTCTTAAGTTGGCATAGAGGGGCCTTAGCCAGGGACACAATATTTCCCTGGGCCTATCTCTAAGCACTGTCCCAGTTGCATCATCCTCATGCTGGTTAGCTTGCCTGCTCCAATTGCAAATGTCTTTGTCACTTTTAAGAGCCCCCATATCCTTGCACAGCTTGTTTCACACCGTGTTGAAGGACCTGCATTCTGTGCAGGGAGGGGTAAGGTTTTCAGATGCATGCCTGGCAGAAGGGAGCAGCTGCTGGTGTGGTGGCCCCCCTCCAGCAGGCAGATGTCAGGGAGATGCAGTAAGTCATTATGGCAAAACTGGGATGCAGGAAGGCAGCAGGTTCAATCTCATTGCTAGCAGCACTTTAAAATGTGAACTGGAAAGGTGTTTCAGTTGGAAACCACTGGATAGACTTTCAGGAAAGCAGAAAGATTTTGCTGAGGACAGGGGGAGGTGCAAGGATTCATCAAAGGGACTTTGGCTTTGCTGATCCTCACCCCCAGCAGTGCTCAGTTCTCTGGCTCAAACCTGTGCTGCAATAGTAGTGGAATTGCTATGTGCATAGCAGGATTCCCCATATGCCTCCAGACCAGGGCTGCAATTACTCACAGAAATGACAGATCCTCCCACCCACGTTCTTTCCCCTGGCCACAAGGCCCTAAAGCAGCAGCTTCACAGAGCTCCCAGTGACACAATCACCTGCCTGATTCCACATAGGTTAGATTGCCTTCCAAGACTGACTTGACCTGTCTTCCCTCAATGTCCACTTCTCTGGAGCAGTGTTAATGCAGGATTCACATGAGTGTTTGTGTGGTTCTTGCTTCCAATACAAATGTGCACCCAAACCAAACCCTGATGTAACAGAGTTCCTGCAGGGTGCTCCTGCCCCCATTTGACCCAGAAAGTCACTCAGAGTTCTTGGTTGCAGTGCTTACCCGGTGCTTTATTTCACAGGTAATGTTCCCACCAACTTTCCACCACAATATAATAAAATCCCTTTCTGCTTGACTACCAGCAAGAGAGAGGGGGCAAGCTATTCCTCCCTGCAATCTCTTAGGACAGCTTCCCCCCTTAGCTGCCTTCCCATAGGACTTTTATCCAGCCCCAGCCTGAAGAGGCAGCAGCTGTTCTCACTTTGCCAGTCAGGGCCAGGTGCCCTACCCAGCTCCAAGTTACCTCACTTAATTGGAGCTGGAGTCACAGAGGGCTGGCTAAGCAGTTTTTTTGCTAGCACCCTGTCACACCTGAGTATTAACAGAAAGCAGAAAGTCAGGAAGGAAATCATTCATTAGAAGGATCCAAGCTTGTCTCCATCTTTTGGTAGCAGCAAGGTACCCCTAATTTGTGGGGGAGAGCAGATCACTGCGGGAGGGGGAATGTAGTGAGTGGGGGGCAGGGCCTCGGGAAGGGTCAGAGAAAGGGCGGGGTCTTAGGGAAGGTGTGGGACTAGGATGTTTGGCTTTGTGTGATTAGAACAGGGGTGGGCAAACTACGGCCCATTGTCCATTTTCATCCGGCCCGCAAGCTCTGGCCTCCCCTCACCCCCATTCCCTGGAGCCACGCCCCACACAGTGTTCTTGGGGCCAGGCTGTGCGCTCCCGCAGGGTAGCATGTCTGACTTCGCACAGAGCCAAACATGCTGCTAGGAGCTTCATGGTAAGAGGGTTGGATAAGGAGCAGGGGGCAGTCAGGGGATGGGGAGAAGAGTGGGTTGGATAAGGGGTGGGGTCCCAGGGGGAGGTAGGGTGTGAGGGCTTTGGAGAGAGCAGTCAGGGAACAGGGGAGGTTGGATGGGGCATGGGAGTCCCCGGGTCTGTCAAGGGGCAGGGGTGTGGATAGGAGTTGAGACAGTCAGGGGACAGGGAGCAAGGGAGGTTGGGTGGGAGGGGTCCTGGGAGGAGCAGTTAGGGTGGGGGGGTCTCTGGAAGGGGTGGTCACGGGACAAAAAGCAGGAGGGGTTGGATGGGTTGGGAGTTCTGAGGGGCAGTCAGGGGCGGGAAGTGGATGGGGGATGGATAGGGGGGAGGACCAGGAATTTGGGCAGGCACAGCCTTCCCTACCCAGCCCTCTGTACAATTTTGAACCCCAATGTGGCCCTCAGGCCAAAAATTTTGCCCACCCCTGAATTAGAAAGTTGGCAACCCTATTAGTTACAATGATGTAGATCCCTTATTTCAATTTTAACCAGGCTTATTTCTATTAAGTTGATTAGACTCAAGGTTAGCCTAATTAGGAACAAACCAATCTTAAACCAAAATGAGTGCTCTGCACAGAGGTTTTCACTAGTTAAATCCATTGAATTAAACTAATCAGGAGCAAATTTGTGTGTAGACAAGGCCTTAGAAAGCCAGAGAGAACCACAGTGTCTATGTCCAGTGGTCTCAATAAAGAATCTTCTTCATATTCATTGCAGACCAGTCCTGTTCCTTTCCTACCCCATGGAGTCCCCTCTAGTAAAATGCTTCTTCAAAATTTTAATAATATTTGGCTCTCATTGAGCACTTTTTATCACAATGGATCACAAGGGAGCATATGTCATTATCCCCCTTTCTCGGGTGGGAAAACTAGAGCAGAAAGGGGACTTGATGTGTACAAGGTCATACAAGCAATTAGAGAATTCAGTTCCCAATGGGGCTTCATGCAGGCATTGTAAAGGTCAGCAGAGACCTCCCTGAATAGAACAGTGCAGACAGAACAATAGGAATAGGGTCACAATTGTCATATTAAAGTGCCTTGTGGCAAGGTTGTCCTGACTGCCATATGATGAAACTCGGTGCAGTACCTTCTCCTTCAGATACTAAGTGATCACATAAATTACGATATATTTTGATTTGAATCACCTGACTGCAAAACAGGATAGTGAAGAATCCAAATTTAATCCCATTTTGAGGCATTAAAAATATAGCCAATTCATTTTGCTTTGATTAAATCCTGCATTTTGTTAGAAATATCAAATTATCTTTTTTATTTAGGGCATTTTTTTTTAAATTTCAGAAACAGTTTCCAGAGGAGTAAAGGATCCAAACATGGAAATTAACCTTGTGCAAACGTCAGGATAAATGGTATGTTACTATGGCATTTTGGATGCCTTCTTATTTACTAAGCTTTTCGACCCTGTGTGTTGCTAAGATGCACAAAACAATAGGCTGTCCTAGTCTTGCAATAATAAGGTCAATGTGCAAAGCAAATGGGTTGTAATTTTCCATTAATGGAATGTGTTCTGCGTAGGGAGGTTGAATTGAAAAAAAAATCTTTTTCATTTTTCTGAAGCACAATTTTAAATACACTCCCCCTGATCAAAATTGGAGATTAGCTATTCCTCCCTAGTTCACTGCTTTGCTTTAATAAATGGTGGATGTGCCAATTTAGGCATGATAAAACACACACACACACACACACACACACACACACACACACACACAAATCTTACTTACTAATGCATTTCTATTTTGTACACTCCTTGGCCAACTGCCATGATCTACAGCTAGTGACGCCAACACCTTGATTTACTGTCTCCTAGCAGCTATGTCTCATTTCATGAACCACTTTAAGGAAATGGTGCCAACCATTGCATGATGCTGTTATACCTCCTCCTCCTTTGATAGCTCCCTTCTCATGCCCCAGCTGGTATTCCTTGGAGCTTTGCCTTTGGTAACCTGCCATATATTCTTTGCAAATATGCCACAGCTATTCCCTTTTCCTTCTATAAATGACTCGCATTAGCTTCTATTGTTGCTCTGTGTCACTGTGAATACAGTTCCTTCAACTTGCTGGCTGCGATTATTTTTCTTTAGCTATTTTCCATTTAGATGCATTTCCTCTCAAGTGTTATGAAAATATCACTCTCCCTCCCCCCCCTTACTTTAAGTTTGTAAAGCTTTTCCCATAGATGAATATCTCCCATTGGACTGGTCGGAAAGATTGTTTTTTTCTTCTTTTCCATCTGCAATGTATTTTCCCTCTTAAAACTAAATGTGTGCCTGCACTCCTGGGTGAGGGTATTAAGAGGTATCACAGTGTATTGGGACAACAGAGTGCATATTGGTACATGCTTGTATAGGGGCAATGCAAACTGGGGCATATTTGGGAGTAGTATATTGTTGGGGGCACTCTTGCATGTGTGTATGGGTACCTATCTCCAGGGAATGTGCAAGGTGTAAGTATGTGTGTACTAGTGGTTGGTGAACCTATTCTGATCTCCTACTGGTTTCACACTCATGTAACTCTACTGACTTAAATTGGTGTAACCCATTAGTGAATCAGTAGTCACTCCATTAAACACCAGTGAAGATAGCCTGACACAGAAATACAGTAGTGAGTCACTGATGCCTTGCACCAGGATGAGAATAGAATCCAAGTTCAACTTGGCAAAACATCCATGCTTTTAGATTTCGATGTGAATTATCTTAATCTTTTGAGTGTGCAACACTAGGCTGGAAGTCTCACAAGAACACAGTTTGCATGAGATGAAGTTTTTTGTTGAGATACACAGAAATACCAAGAGAACTGCCTTTCTCCTGGATTTATGCACTTCCCAGCCAAAAACCAGAAAAAAGAAAATCTATATCTCACTGTCACGGGGTGTACTTACCCCATGACATCCAGCCATTTCACAGCCTGAAAACAGTGAGACAGCTTGAGCCTGTATGAGCCTAGGTCCAAGGGCCAGTGTTTGCAGGGACTATTGTCTGCATCCACAGGGGAATTAGGAGGACTTTTCACAGACCCTAGTGAGAGGGCTGTAGAAGACCTCTCTAGTCAAGGGGAAGAAGGAATGTAGCATGCCCTGATACAGGGGAGGATGAAGTATTTACAGGCCTGAGTATAAGGCTAGTGGACATTGGTAAATGTGACTTAGCTGGAGGGCAAAGTCACCGAAGCAGGCCAGAAGACATTTGCACCTGGGTAGAGTTGTGAAAGACGAAAGGGAGTCTAAGACAAAATTGCTGCAATGCCCCCACCACATTCTGAAAGGGGTCTCTGGGTCAGTGAACTTTGTAACACAACTATTGTTTGTGAATCATCTCAAAGTGAATAGGAGTCTGGCCTGTGTATGGACTGCAGAATGTGATGTGTAGCGTCTATGCTGTAATTCCTTATTTTACCCTGAATTCGACTAGTTTAGAAATTAGAATTGGGCACTGAGTTGTTGTTAGATGTAATGGTTATCTCTGAGGAGCTGTGTGCAATCCTGAATCTCATGTTGTGGACTGAAGAAACACATACCTACATAGAATGGATTATTATGATCATGTAGTCCGACCTCATGCATAATACCGGCCATAGAATTTCATCTAGTAATTCCTTCAGTGGCAGAAGTTGACTTGCTAGGGATTTTTTCTTTAAGGCTTGATCAAGAGGAACCCAGCCAATTTTATATAAGATAAGTCTCTCCTGAGACAGTTGGAGAGGTGAATTCCATGTAGTGAAGGACTCACAGGATTTCACTCAATCTGCAGGGAATAGATGAAAGCTGCATTGCACAAAACGTTGCTTCCTGCACTGTGAGCTGTCTGAGATTTGCCAGAAATGCCTGTGCTTTTCTACTCACAACAGTAAAAGTAGAAAACAAACCCCACCCAAGTGTATGCTCTCAGGCAGTAAATCTAGGGAGAGTTCTGAGGATAATATAAGACCTGGGAGACTGAAGTTTGACTGGAATGTACCTTTTACCCAGAAAGAGTAAACAAATATTGTGTGTGTATGCTTTAGTTTGAGTGTAGTTTATTGACTGAAAAACAGACACCATGTACGAGGTCCCTTTGTCGATTTAAAAAAAATTATGTTATACAATCATATCATTTGGGGGGAAGGAAAATAAATTTGCTGTTAAGGAAGTGGGCTGGGACACAGGAGATCTGAGTTCAGTTCCCAACTCTAGCACAGACTCCCTATGAACACTAGTTCTGTATCAATCCAGAACAGCAAAGGGGCTGTTTTTCAGATCCTGCTCAGACAATGCCAAACATGATGGAAAGCTTGTGAGAAGAGCTGTCCTTGTGAGACTAGCAGACCCAGCATGAAATCAGTGGATCGGATGAGATTTCTACCATTCGGGGGCAAGCTGCTGTTGCCAAACTCAGCATATTATAGTTTACCCCTTTGGTGGATGTCACATACAGTGCCCACCATGAATGAATTATGTTGCCAATCTCAGAATTGAATCTGCATTGACTAGTAATGAGTAGCTTGTGCTGCTATGAGTCACCTAACTTTCAGGGTATTTAGGATGTGCAAAGCATAATCAGATCAATGGTAGAAACAGCCTAATTCCAATGAAATCACCTCTGTAGAAACTCCTTTAGTGCAACTCTTACATCAAATACTTGCTCATTAGGCTGGTCAGGTGAGAGGCCTGTTGCAATGGGGCAGCTGGGGTAAGGTTGGTGGGACACACGGAGCTGATGCAGCCAAAGAAAAGACATATTATTCACTCAACCATGTGACCAGGCAGAATTGCTCACTGTGAGTCATAATTGTATGCAACTTACTAAAGAATGAAAGGTGGTGCCTTACTCTCTAAACCAATCAATATCACTTTTTAAGACAGGCCGTGCTTCCAAGGTTTGGGCATTTTAAATTACTGTAACATCCTCAGGGCTCCTGTGTTTACTCACTTGGCTTAGCATCTCCCAGCAATCAATAAGAGGACTAAAGGCATGAGAATGTTCCCTATTTCCTTTGCAGAAGTTCCGATGGCCTGTTCCGAAGTAACTTCAGCAGTGGAGTGGGTGTGCTCTCAGTAGCTGGAGTGCCTTTGGGGTCTTGCTAACAGGCCTGGTTTGTGAGGAGAATGAGGCAGGAAGATGATGCTCATCTCTTCCCCCTCCCCGCAAACAATTCTTCCTGTCCTGTTCATGTCTCCCCTGCAATCCAACCTCTGCACTAATGCATTCTTACTCCTGGTTCAATCCTTTCCCCCAGGTGGTTTTTTGTTTGTTTGTTTGTTTGTTTTAATGCACCTCTGACAATGAGTCTCCTCTCAAACCAGTTCCAACCCTTGCCACTTCACTGACATCCACTTTACCTGAGAGGCAACTCCCACCCAATGTGTCTGTCTGCTTCACAGGAGTTGAGGGTGTCATGGCCTCTATCACCACCAATCTGCCTTGCCAGAAACACTTGGTTCTCAGTTAGTTATCAACTATTTGTGAAGAGTAGGCAATGCAGCAGCAAGGCATTTGAGTTTATAATATGCTTTATCCTGACATAAAAAACCCTCATCTCTGATCACCAGTTGGATTATTTCTCTTTGGCTACAGCCATGTGCTATTAGTTTACATTTCTATCAAGCTCTGGACGTTTTTGACCTACAAATTAAAAATTAGGAGCATAGAAGATACAAAGTAGCAGCACAGCTTCCTACCACCTCAGCTGATTACCAGTCAAAGCAAAAACTGGGGAGTGTTGACTTGTTCAGCAACGTCACTGCTCTCCCCTTCAGTGTAGATGCTTCACTAATGTATTCTCACCCCTCGTTCAGTCCTCTCCCCCAGTGTGTGGCTGCACACAACGATGGGTTTGAGAGGTGGCACTGGCACGTGAGATCTGCTTCACTCGTCCATTAATGTTTTTATTGCAAACTTTAGTGTTGAAAGAAACTACACTGGCCTCAATTTATCTACAGAGGAATCCGAGCACAGACAAGGCCAGTGCATATTTTCCCAGGCTTCTCCTCTTTATATGCTCTACTGTGGTGTGGATGGGTCAGGGAGTGTGTAGGAATGAGAAGGTCTCTGTAGCCCATTCATTGAAAAGTTCACCCTTGTGCATGAGGTATAGGAACCAGTCCTGCTCAAGCCCAGTGGGCTTCCATGGACCACAGGCCATCTGCACTGGTGAATGTCATCCTCCGTCCTTGATAGCTCTGCTAAGGAGTCACTTAAAGTGCCAGCTGTGGTGAGGTTTTTTATATATGGTCCTTGTCCACTAAGAACAGGACTGAGACACACACACACACACACCCCAAGCTCATTTCACACTGCAGAACGCAACTTTCCAGTGCTGATGGCGTTTGGTCACCAAGTACTAAAAGCTTTGCTGTGCTCTGAAAAATGTCGGGGCTAAAAGTTCTCAGCCCACTCTCCTGTAAACAATCTGAAAACAAGAAATAAGGGAAGGTGCAGTTCTGAGGCAAAAGGTGGACTAGACCGAGGGCTAGAGCTGTGAAGAACATGAACTAGAGAGGGTAGATTTTACCAGTTCAAATCCAGATTCACGGCCACTTTTATGTTTAATTCATTTTAATCAATTAATCTGATGCTTTCCTAAAGCTCTTCTAGGAATCGCCATGCCCAAATTAGTGCTGGCAGATAGGTAGAGCAGATGCTTCCAGCCCTTACAATGATGTTGTTTCTGACCATTCAAATATGTCTCTGACACCAATTCACACTAAGAGTGGTGGAAATGAAAACATTATCAGGCCTCTAATTGTTCAAGTCAAGATCTGGGATCTTCCCTTGGGTCTGTGTAATTCTGCCCTGTCTGTTGCCAGTGACAGCAGGCAGAATGAAACAAACCAGGTTCTCAGATACTTGGGAAAACTGCCTCTCTCTGAGCAAATCTCTTAAAATGTTTAAATGTTTTGATTTGATGATATTGACTCTAGAGCAGAAAACATCTAGTGTATTAGCTGGAGTGACACTGCCATCATGTGATATGGTAATGTGGCTCATAGAGCAAGGACGGTGGGTCTAAGAGGCCAGGAAAGGCTCTGCCTTCCTTGGCTGCAGCCGCTGCCCCGGGCCAGCTGACATGGCTGGGGCTGCTTGGGGTGGTCGGACGGCTGGGGCCGGCCCAGGGCTCCTCTGGCGGTGGAGGAGTTCAGGGTTCTGGCTGGTCGTGGGGGGAGGGAGGCTCAGGGCTCCGGCCATGGGGGACAGGCCCTCGTGGAAGGGGCAGGACCATGGGGCTAACCTCTCTGAAGGGGTGGTCCACCCACCACCCATATCATAAGGCAGGGGATAAAACCATTATAGTGACCCTGAACATTCCTAATGAATCTATAGGCCTGGTTCTGAACTCCCTTACACTGGTGTGGAGCAGGAGTAACTCCACTGAAGTTGAGTGTGAAACACATACAAATGAGAGCAGAATTAGGCCACTTTGAGTGTCAGAGTCACAGCAAGTGTTCATCATACAGTGGACTGACGGGTAGAGCTGTGAAGAACATGAACAAGAGAGGGTAGATTTTACCACAGGTCCTTCCAGTATACAAGCTAGTTGCTCACCAAACAACACTGCAAACAATTCATCCAGGGAAATAATTACTGCAGAAGGGGGAGGAGATTCAGACTTCCATGGAGCTCATCCATTTGCATCAGTCCTTCCTTGTGTATTCTGGGGGACACAAGCCCTGAGTTACCTCCATTATGAAGCAAGGGTTGGACCAGGCATAGAAATGAGGGCAAAGAGGAGAGGGGTGTAAACCTCTGCGTACCACAAATTAATGCCTTAATACTGTCTGACTATCAAAAAGTTCAGAGCTCAGTTTCAGTTGAGAAAGATCAGGAACTCATATGAATTATCCAAACACCCTGGGTCTGGCCTGGAAAATTGGTGGGAACCAATGTTCTCTTCAGATTCCTGGTGCTGAATTTCCAGCCCTAACCCATGCTGGAAATGTTAGGAGAAGAGCTTTTCTCAGGTTATGTCACTGCTTAGGGCTTAGTGCAAGGAAGGCTGAAGTCAGTGGAAAAAATCCTATTGATTTCAGTGGATTTTGGAGCACGCCTGACCACATCTAAACCGGGAAGTGCAGGGAACAAATAATGAGAACGAAAGTTGGCCAAACCTTCTGGAACCACCAAGGCACGTTTGGTTCAAGTTAGAGTCTCTGGGTGAAGTGCCAGTTAAGGTTTCAGAACTCCTCCTTCCCATCATTTACAGAAAAGAGTCCTAGGATAAAAACATTCAGGGCATCCATTAGAACCCCCTTTCCACAGGGTAGGTTCACTTTGTCCTACTTTGGTTTTGTTTCTTTTTTAAAAGGGTTTCCAAGTTTTTTTACAGCTTTTTTTAATGTTGACCAAAAGTTGTTACTGTCTGACAGCTGTTCGGTGTCCTGTGTGAAATGAGTTTCTTGGGTCTCAGCCCAGTTCTAAGTACATGAATGTCTATGTCACAAAACCCCTTTGTCAGACAGTCCCACCAGAGGTCAGAGATCAAAAATTCCAGAAGAATGAATGACCATGTGGCTCCTTGTGGTTGGTCATAGGCCATGTTGGTTAAGCAGTAACAGGGAAGCTTGTTTGCTATACCCTTTCCTGGAGGAAAAATGAGGATTTCATCATTGCCCATCTGGCACCTTCCACCAGCTCAGTAGTCTCTTTTTTTAAAAGCAGTCCTTTTGCTTTTGCCCCCCATGGCAAAGCATTTCATCCCCTGGTCTCTAAGCTTTTGCGGTAACACCTCAGGCTGCCGGACAGGTTGTGGAGGCAGGCATGTGACTTGTCTCTTATCCCCAGTCTGTGTGTGCTGTGCCTCCACAAGGGATCCTAATGGATTTCCCAATCCCCAGCCGCAATGCAGCCTGGTACTTTGGCATCTGTAAGTATCCAGGAACTTGGTGTCTTCCTTTCCTGCTCTGTTCTGATATTCTTGCTTTGGCACACAAAAAATGCCAACAGATGCCATTGAGTGTAAAGAGACAGCTGGTGTCAATGCGTCAGAGGAGGGACTTCCTCCAGAAAGATGGCACTTGCTGAGCTATGTAGGCTGCCCATGCAAATCCATGACATCTATCTCCTTGTGAGACAGTTCTCATGTCCTTGGGAGCAGGCACAATGCCATCCCCAAGCCAAGACTGCTGTAGATACATTTCTTTTTAAACACATCCTAATATCCCATTAGGAATCAGTGTGGTACAGTGTGTTGGGTAACAGACTAGGAGTTAGGTGACCACGTGTCTGTTTCCAACTCTGCCACTGACCTGGGTTCAGCAACTGTAAATCCAGGTTTACATTGCAGGGTGGATGCTCAAGCGCAGGCTTGGTAACATGAGTCCACATTGCTTAGTGTGCAGTGTAGACATACCGTGAGTGTGGGTTGTGTATCTTCTACAATTGTCCATGCCCATTTGCTTAGCTCACAATCTCTAAGTTGCCCACCCCATCGTCTTTTCCAGGGTTAGGGGCTAGTTCTGTGCTTTGCTATTACATCCTGCCTTGAAATCCCTGTTGCAGGAAGTGTAATTAAAGGCAGAACTTGTCCCGGGAGCTTTGCGAGGAGGTGAAGGACAATCCTCTCCATTGAAGTTCTCTATTGCTTTCCCAGTGACTGTAATCTGTTGCTAAGGCAGTGTGCTCTCCCTCTCATTGTGTTTATGAGCAGGTGGAACAGAAATTGCTTGTTTTCCACATAAAAAGCTACAGAACAAATGTATTAAAGGAAACTAAGAGATGGGCCCCGCAACAACATTAACGTGAAAATAAAAGATGTGAGAATACTCCAAAGATTAATTATAAATATATACACAGAACTCACCAAGGAGTTGAACGACTCAAAGGAAAGTGGCCTAGTGGATAGAGCACTGGACTGAAATCCAGGAGAGCTAGGTTCTATTGCCAGCTCTGCCACTGGCCTGGGTGACCTTAGGCAAGTCATGTCACCACTCTGTGCCTCAGTTTCCCTATCTGTAAAATGAGGATAATGATATGGACCTCCTTTGTAAAGTGATTTGAGATCCTCTGATGTCAAATACTATAAAAGAGCCAGGTATTTTAATGGATAAGGCAGGTAGAGAGCTGCTGAGGGAACAGAAAGGACAAGAAGCAGTTTGGAAGGACACACAGGGAAAGAAGCCTGCACTGAAGACAGCTGTAGAAAACCATCCTTTGTATAACTCCACAAGGCCAGTTGAGCTGAATCCGAGTCCCCTCAAGCCTGTTTACATCACTGAGCTGTAGCTGCAGACGTCTTTACCTTGACATTAATGTATAACCGCTCAAAGAGCTGGCATTAGCACAGCACGTTTTGCTATGTATCAGACACATTGCACTGCAGAGGAAAACAAAGGCAGATGAAGCGAGAAGTGGGAGTAATGAATCATTTTTAAAAAATAGAACACATACACACACCCCCGCTGTAGGAAGAATGACAGCATTGCCATTCAAAAAGAGTCCTTACCACCCGGCTCCATTGCAGCCAGCACAACCCAAGGGGAGTGTGTGGTTGTTAAAGTTAAATCGCTTCTTACATTGCAGGAAACTTCCTTCAGGAGCCATTCTTGTGGCTTGGCAACAGAACTCAGGTGCCACATTCACCTCATTTCTCCCCATTCCCATCACCACATCTATCCTGATCGATAGATATATAGATTCTAAGGCCAGAAGGGACCACTGTGGTCATCGGTCTGACCTTCTATAGAGCATAGGCCAGAGAACTTCCCCAAAATAATTCCAAGAGCAAATCTTTGAGAGAAGCATCCAACCTTGATTTCAAAATTGTCGGTGATAGAGATTCCACCACCACGACCCTGGGTAAATTGCTCCAGTCGTTGTTTACTCTGACTGTTAAAAATCTACACCTTATTTCCAGTCTCAATTTGTCTATCTTCAACTTCCAGCCATTGGATTGTGTTAGACCCTTCTCTGCGAACTTTAAGAGGCAATTATTAAATATTTGTTCCCCATGTTGTTACCTATGGACTATAATCAAGTCACCCCTTAACCTTCCATTTGTTAAGCTAAATAGATTGAGCTCCTTGAGTCTAGCACTATAATATAAGGCATGCTTTCTAATGCTGTAATTGTTGTTCTCTGAACCCTCTCCAATTTATGAAATTCTTCTTGACTTGTGGGCACTAGAACTGGACACAGTATTCCTGCAGCGGTCACATCATTGCCAAATACAGAGGGAAAGTAACCTCTTTACTCCTACTCAAGATTCCCATTTGTGCATTCCAGGATTGCATTAATTATTGGCGACAGCGCCTCACTGGGAGCTGTTTATCCAGCAAAAAAAAGCCAAACCTTTTTCAGTCATTACTTCCCAGGATAGTCCCCCATCCTGTAGGTATGGCCTATATTGTTTGTTCCTAGATACATTCTTTGTTCCCAGATAGATAGGTAATAACTACTGATGTTTATTTTGGTAGTCGTAGGGGCTAATTGAGAGTGGGGTTCCATTGTGCTACTATGGTATGAGTGGAGAACCCTGATTTGGTAGCATCTCCCCGTATCCACTTTGTCCAGAAGTAATAACACAAGTTACAAGGCAGTGGAGAACCAAGCCTATCATTTACTAGATGCCTCTGAGTCTTGTCTCATGTGAGTTTCACACTGGTGTACCTTCCACATGCTTTCAGTGAGCTCCTGCAGATTTAAACCTGTGAGAGTGAGAAACTAATCAGCCCTTGTCGCCTGGAGCAAAGAGTGGGATACACTATTTAATGCATGAACCTCAGAAAGCTTTCTGTTGTGTCATATATGTAGGTACGACTCTTGTTTTTTTGAGTAAATCTTTAACATGAGTGCAGAGTTCAGCGGCCATTCTGTTCTCAGAGTCTATTTTAGACCGAATATCCATATTTTTCTCTTGTGGGTGGAAGCATAACAAAGTGCAGTTCTGCTCACCCCCGCCAGTCTGGGATGGTTACACTGCACAGCCATTTCGGTACCGTGACCTCTCCATTCTAACTCTAGCAAGATACCGCAGTTACTCCTGGCACATGGGGCAGTGAAAGTGGAATGTGAATGGTGCTCACTGTCTCTGAAGTTCACTCCTGTTGAACATTAATAAGAGAATTCATTTAGAGCTGTGACAAGGTGGCTCCTCGGCTCCCCTGACTCAAGTCCTTTGGGGTTCTGGCACGGCACTGGCGCCCTGGCCAGGCTGCACCAGACCCCATTTTTCCGCTGCTCCTTAGCAGCCCACTCTCTGTCTCTCTCTCTTAGGGTCAGGCTCCTGCAGGCTAGGAAAGCTAGGTTCCCCCTGGGAGGGACCCTTTGTTCTCTTCCACTGCTTCCCAGCAGCCTCTCCATCCCTGCTTCCCCCAACTCACTCCGCACACTCCTCTGCTTTCACCAAATTCACTCCTCTAGCTCCTACTGCCTCCAATCTCACTCCTCAAACTCCCACACTCCTCCCTGGGGAGGAGTCTCTTTAAAGGGCTCTGATAGCCTCCTTAACTGGCCTCAGCTGGCCCTGCGTCTAGCTGTGGCAGCCTTGCTCAGCTGGACCCAATTTCCCTGTAGTAACCCTTCTAATTACAGGTCCTTCTGGCAGCTGCCTGCCCTGGGTCTGCCACAGAGCTCAGTTCTAGAAAGGAGCTGGGTTTCTAGGCTTTTGTTTCATCTGAACCTTCCTTAATACTAGTGGAAATGGTAATCTCTGCCATCAAGTTCTCCCTGCTTATCTTCACATGTGGCTGTCTTCTCCTGAGTGCTGTGAAACTCAGAATCTTGCCAGAGGTAATCCATCCGGGCCTTCTTTATTATCTGAGATTGTTGCTGGTTATTATTAGCTTTGAATTGCTCCTGTTTTATCACAGTAGCCCACATGATATTCTCTTGTTGTTCTCAGGCTCTGAGCAAGCTGTGAGTTCCATGATAATTTTAAATTTCAGTTTAAGAATGTAATCCTCAAACTGTAGTTTCTTTGCTCTGAGGTATAGGAATTGCCTCTTCAAATTTTCTGTTTTCTTGGGGTTTTTTCATTATGTTTTTGTTCATTTTTTTGTTATTCATATATTCTATAAATTCTGTTTAAGGAGGGAAATAATCAGAACATCAAAAAGAGACTATGTACCTAGTGCAGAGTGAAGAACTGGGAGTCAGGACTCCAGGGTTCTATTTCTCCCAGTGAGAAGGGGTGTTTCTAGTGGTTAGGGCAGGACTTCTGGATTCTTTCCCCAGTTCTGTCACTGATTTGATGCTGTATCTTGGGAAGTCACTTTGCCTGTTTGCTTCAGTTTACCCATCTGTACTTTTTTTTTCTTTTACATTTAAAAAAATATGAGTTTGTATGCATCAATCCATGTGGTTTCTGAATGTTTGACACACACTAAAGCAAACACTGCATTACACTGAACTACCCACAACACAGAACAGAAATAACCCCTTCTAGTGCCATCCGAGCCCACCCCAAGGAAAAATTCTCTCCTAATAATGCTCTATAGTCAAACCACTGCCTGACCAAAATGATGAGCCTTACTTGGTGCACTAAAGATCAAAATTCTGGACTACCCAAAGGAATGATGGTGACACTAAATGAAAATGTGAACGTCCATTTTAGAGACTCTGAGATTAGAATGGGCATACAAATACTTACCTCCTGGGTGGGCAGTAAAGTTAAAATAGTTAATTAACTAATGTAAAGTGATTTAACATCCCTGGCTGAAAGGAGCTAGAGAAGTGTGAAGCGTTGTTAATTAATTTATTATTATTAATAATAATAATTAATGTTATCAATGACTTTCCAATTAAGATAATTGGGCAAGCAAGGTATCTCTCATTGGTAACTGTGTGAAAGGGTAAAATAGGTGAAAGACGATTTATAAAAACTAAATCCATCACTGAGGCCCTGATCCTGTACCATGAAAGCCGAGGGAAGCTTTGTTATTGACTTAATGACCATAGGCTCAAGCCTTTACTCTCCAGTAAACAAAACCTAAGTGTGTATTTTGCAAATGTGTTTTTTGTAAATTAACATTCTAAAACAATTTACTTCTTCATTCTGTCACCAGTTAACACAGGTTTCTGATGCGGCATGGTGATGCTTCTTTTTGCAGGATTGTGTTGTTTTTAAAGTGTATTGTCACCCTTTGAGACACACTGGTTACTTCATAAACTTTTAGGTTTTAAGTGATTTCTTTTATTTTAAAGGGGGGAAAGCAGGTGTGATAACTAAAATGATCCAGTTTGCTTGACATACTGTAGAAGCAAATAGGGAAAAAAAATTAAATTGCTGAATGCAAGAAAACTGCCAAGACAACATTTTTAACACTTACACAAGACAAACTGTTGGGTTTCAAATTGGCAAACAGTTTGTTATGACAGTCCTTTGATGGAGCATTTCATAGAGAGAAAACTAGCAGGGAAACTCAGCTCCAGGGAAGAGGGCCTCTTTAGGCGCCAGAGAGCAGATGATGCCATTCAAATTGCTAGAGAATCATGGAATTGTAGATATAAACGCTCAGTTCCTGCAATCAGATAGCAGGGTTGAGACTTAATGATGGGAAGAGCTTACTTGGCCTTGAAAGCACAAGATGATGCTGAATAATGCTGGGCACATAATCGGTAACATCGTTTATTGGCTGAATGGAGGCCTTTTCTGACTGGTGCAAACAACTATGGAACACCCCACAGCTCAGGTGGAGGGAGGAGAGTATCGTGGCTTAAGCCACCTTTTATGCCAGGAGCCAGTTTGAATCTGAGAACCCCAAGGATGCACTTAGATCGCCCTGAGGCCTAGGTTACGGCAGCCCAAAATGAGATGTGTACAATTGCTGCAGTGACGTCTGCTACTGCTTGCTCCTGTTCCTTCATGCCCTAGCTTCCAGTGGGGGCCTTGTAAGATAGTCTTTTGTCTTCATACTCCGTTCCTGACCCACGGCAATTCACCTCCAGTTGAATCAGTCTGTTAAAGCCCCTTAGGATTTGGATTTGAATGCCATTCAAATCCAAATCCCAAGAGTGGATCAGAAATAACTGATTGATCTGCTCACACCTGCTATTTAGGTTAGAAAGGGGAACTTTCCAAATTCCTCATTATTTATTGTCCTTGCCTCTCTCCATTAAACTTTTCTCCTGATAAACACTAGCCCGGCTGCTCCAACTTTAAATCACTTAAGTGGATGTGTTACACCTACAGCTGAATGAATAATTCAGTTCCTAGTCACTGTCTGACTTTGATAGGAAGAAAAAGGGGAGTCCCAAGGGTCTGATTATGTGAATCTCTGCTCAGTTGGGGGGAGGGGAAGGCTAATTAATTACACATTTACTGTGGGGAATACTTTAAAAAAAGCCCCTAAATCCTGGTTTTCTTTGGGTGTCTCTGATCACAGCTGAGAGCATAGTGCCAAGGCAACCAGACTCTTGGAAACTTAACGCTTTCACGTCTGGTTAGAGCATGGGGAAATTAAAAAACAGCAACAACAAAACACCTGGATTGTGTTTCATCTGAAAAACGCCTGAACTGCAGAATGATTCATCATCTGCTGCGTTGGATTCATTACTAATGCAGTTGTGAAGACAATCTTTTTTTTTTTTTCCTCCCCATGTTGTTTTCCATTTCCTGGGAGACTTTTCTTCTGAAAGAAAATGTGGAGCCAGCGGCATCTCCCAGAGCGTAAAGGCAACATGGTAGTATTACCATTGACACTAAAGATGCAAATTATTTTTCGCTTGGCACCAGAAAGATTTGTGCTGCCAACTATCTCTAGATTAAGCTTTTTTTAAATACTGTAAACTATTTTGGTAGCAGCGAATTACTGTTGCTTAGTGGTACATGATCTCTGGCTATTTTTAATGCCCCTGGGACAGATTTGCAACTCTCCTTCCAGTGTACATGTACGGTCATTTTCTGAAGGAATCAAGGCCCCTTTTATAGCTAGACTGTTTCCATTCTGTGCAGAACAGGTGAGAACTGCAGTTCAGAATGATTTTCTCCTCCAGCTCTGTAGCATATGTCTATAATGTAAAATCTACAGTCACAAATGCTTATTGCTTAACGCTTGTAATAACTGCATTGAGCTTTCCTTTTGCATTCCCATTTGGGTTTGTTATTCTTCCTCCTTTCCTGTCCTAAAGAACTGAACAGAGTTGCTGTGTATTTTGCTCCAGAGTGGCTGCATTTTGGGGTGTGTATGTCTGTGGCTGGTGGGAGAGCAGACTGTAAATTGGCAGTCCTGATTCTGTTCCCTTTGCAACATAATTTGCCTCTTTCCAGGCCCTCTGCAGCTATGAAGAAGTTTAATAGGACATGGCCATGAGATAAGGGCACACAGTCTGCAAGGTCATTAATGAGTGATCCTTGAGCCATGCTGGTTTAGTACAGCATCCCACCCAGATTTATTCCCAGTCCTAGTAGATTGCAGAGAAAATTTGTGTTATGTACAGATGTCTCCATGGTGAGGAAGGTTATCCCAGTTTACGTCCACTTCCCAGGATCTGGCAGTGGGTTGTAACGTGCTTTGGGCTCCCTTGAGAGGACAGATGTTATATCGAAATGCGAAAGGGTTGGGCCAGATCCTCTAGACTGGCTATGCCACACTCGTCACAGGACCTGAGTGAGGGCAAAAGGTGGCATTGATCCTGGAGTGGCTAGAGAACAATTCAACCTAAATCTGCTCTAAATTCTGCTGGTATTTGCAGTCCCCTCGGGACCGTTCTGCTAGCTGGGGATCACTAGAGCACAACACCCCTGCCACACTCCCTCCCATGTCTGACCCACTCCCATCATTCCCCTGCTAGAGGAGAAGGGCTGGGAGCAGGTCACATAGAGCCATTTATAGCAGCTTTACTCGCCCCAGGGATTCACCTCTGTCAGAGGAATCCCCTGAAACCTCCAGAGCAGCGCAAATCAGCCAGTCTGAGAGGGAAGCAAGAGTCTGTATTAATAAAACGACCTATCAAATAAAACTACATTTCATGAGCAGCCCTGCAAAAGGAAAAAAAAACCTCTCTAGCAAAAGCTCCCTTTGCCATTAGGAATTGGCGGGTGATGTGTGTGTGTGTCTCTGATTTATCCTGAGCCCCGGCATGGTGGTGAACAAAACTAACGTCCGCACATCCCATGGACTCGCTCTCCCGTTCCAGCAACAGGTGGCAGCATGTCATGCTACAGCTTTAGCGGGCTCCTGAGTGAAATGGCATTTCATGCACAGGGCAGTTTGCCTATTGCTAGAAAGACCGGCTCCACTCAGCCTTCCTGTCCCCCTGGCATCACCCAGGTTTTCCTCTCTGAGCGATGGCATGTTCCACAGCCAGAACCTCCAAAAAAAATTGCTTCACTCTGGGAAGTCCTCTCTTCGAAACACTTCCAAACTTTTCCACCTATTCATTTGGATTTTGTGGGAAATCTTTTGGGGATGTTGCAGCTTTTTTTTGGGGGGGGGGGCAGTAAATCAACATGGTTTTATCTGGGGATTGGCACTGAATGGACAGCAATTTACTCTGATGGGCCATAACCCAGGGCTTTGTTGGCCTATTATTCACCCCTTGGCAGCCATGTTGTCACTTTCTCTGGTACAAAATGGGTCCTCGGGATGCTGCACTTAGGCCTTGATTCTCCATTGCACTGCACCATCTGAAGCCATTTGCAAAAAGGTGTCAAATGCTGCTACAGGGGTTAATGGGTAGAGAGTGGTGATTTGTTAGCAGTTTACACATACTTCACACCAGTGTAAGAATCTGTCGTCCCCCCCCCCCCCACTCTGCCACAGACTCCCTCTGCAATCATGGGGAGAATCCTGCCGCCGTCTGCCTCACTTTCCACATCTGTAAAAGGGAGACAATACATCTGCACTGTTTTCCGTTAACCTACAGGAAGCACTTTGTTGATCTAGCAAGCTAATAAAGTTAAGGATGATCATAAACTGGCAATGAATTGAAAACAAACCCCCGGATCAGAAGCAGAGGGAGTACTAGGGTTGCGTCTCAGTAAAGGAGGTTACAGCTCTTGAATGGAACTCAGAACTCTGGATTCAATTCCTGGCTCAGCCACAGACTCCCTGCGTGACCCTGGGTATGTTACTTGGGTCCAGATCCTCAAAAGTATTTAGGTGCCTAACTCCCACTAAAGTCAAACAGGAGTTAGGCACCTAAATGCCTTTGATGATCTGGACCTAATCTTTTGATGCCTTGTCTCCATCTGTGAAATGAGGCTAGTAACCTTTCCTTTCTCTCTGACTTGTCTCTATCGATTGCAGGCTCTTTGGAGCTAGGACTGTGTGTTACTAGGGGCTTGTCTTCACTACCTGCGGGAAGGATCGATCTTTTGGCGATCGATTTATCGCGTCTCATCAAGATGCGATAAATCGATCGCCAGCGGCTCCCCCGTTGACTCTGGAAGTCCAGCTCGCCAAAAGGCGCAAGCTGGAGTTGACGGGGGACTGCGCCGCCGCCGCTGTGAGGACATCAGGTAAGTCCGGCTGTAGAGACGCCGATTTCAGCTATGTTATTAACGCAGCTGAAATTGCGTATCTACAGTCGATCTCCCCCATCCCCCCCCCCCCCCCCAGTGGAGACCAGCCTAGGTGTGTGTACAGTTCCTAGCACAATGAGGCCCTGCATAGGTGCCAACTCTGTGGGTGCTCCAGGGCTGCAGCACACACAGTGAAAAATGGTGGGTGCTCAGCAGTCCCCCTATCGGCACCCTCCCCCCCCCCCCAGCACTTCCCTCCTGCCAGCAGGACCTATGGATCTCAGCAACTCCTCCCTGCACCTTCTGATCATCTGTTTTGTGGCATGCAGGAGGCTGGGGGGAAGGGGGAGGAGCAAGGACGTGGCACGCTTGGGGGAGGGGGCAGGAAGAGGTGGGGGCCTTGGAGGCTAGGGGTGGAATGTGGGCAGGGTCTGGGGCAGAGCCAGGGGTCAAGTACTCCTGGCACTTTGGAAAGTTGGCACCTGTGGGGTCCTGCTCTCAGCTGGGCAATCTAGGATTCTAGGTGATGATCTAATACAAATGGTTACAATAGAAAGGCTCCGGTGCAGTTAGTTCTGGATGAAGAATTGGGTTACAGGGTAGATGAGCAGTCGTCCCCTATTTCTATTCACTAGACAGGCAGGGAAGCTATCCTTCATTAGTACCCACATTATTTCAGAACTATTGGACACAGACCTGCCCCACTGGGGCTCACCTTCCATGATGAAGTCACCTGCGGCCTGGGAGTGCAGTTCTTCTCCTCATCTTCATTTTAATTCATAGGATCATTTCTTTTATCTGCTGTTTATTCTGCATCTTGGGCGCATTGATGCCTCCAGCAAGCTTTGTGTGCCAGGGAATTATGGGTCCACAGTGTCTGCAAGTCTGCATCCCAGCCAAAGCCTTTGAAAGCTGCTTCTCTTGAATGCCATGCATTTGGCTGGCTCCCCTCCCTTCCCCTCTCTCTTTCTCTCCCTTAATCCAACCTAGTTATCCCCTCAACACTGATCGGAGACTGTCTGTACTGCACAGCGTATAACTTGGCGGGTGTGGGGGTGTCTTCACTTCCTAGCAGATGAGCTCTGAATCCTTCTGCATAAGGGATAAGAACAGGTAGCACATGGGCTGCACTCTCCCTGTCTACCCCCAAAGCTAACCACTTTGGGCCTGGCTTTAAGAAAGGCTCTGACAATCAGACCAGGCTCACCTGACTGCACGGTGCTGAGAAAGTGCAGAGCGGCACCCTGTCTGTTTGCTCCAAAGGAGGAGGAAAGCTGCATGTGATTTTTCCTTTTTCCACCAGTCTTTTTGCTGTTTCTCCTTTTATTTTAAATATTCTTGCTTTGTGGGTTTCCCCAGTAAATCAGAATGTCTCGGAAGTGCTAGTTACCTGTAGTTAGAAGCTGCTTTCCCCTCTGATGGCCTGCAAGTATGTTTCCCCCTAAAACTGTCTCTTTCCACCTCCCCACCCCCCAAGCTTCAGCAAGCTCAGCTGCACATAATGACATCCAATCTGTTCAGGAAAAGAAAAAAACAGAGGAGGGAGAATATTTCCCTTTGATTTATAGAGAAGCCAAGCTGGCAGAGAACCCAGCTCAGGGATGGGTGGAAGGGAAACCAAAAAGCGAATTTGTGATGCATAGGCAAACTCTGCCCTTGGGGAGATGCCAGCCAGCACAGTGGCTGACGGAGAAGCTTTGCAGGTTTCATCTGTGCACCCAAGGCGTCCTTCTTCCCAGTGCGTTACTATCTCCACGCAAACACACGCCCACGGTCTGTGCAAAGCCACACTTGCTAATTTAATTTTAAAATGACATTAGAGCTAATACCACCCAGCTCGTTAGCACTAGACAAAACACACAGATCTCCATGTAAGGAGATGGAGGCTGAGACCTGGGTGGAGTGGAGAGGCCTGCAGTTCTGATGCCGCTGCTCTCATTCCAAGGCACCAGCCTGGGACTCTGGATGAGAAGGATGTGGTTCACTTAGGAACAAGGGAGGAGTGAGATAAGCAAGATGGGTCTTGACTTGTGGTTAAGGCACTGAACTAGGACTCCCCAGTGTAAATCAGGAGTAACTCCACCAAAGTCAGTGGAGTCACACTGGCGTAAAACCATGGGGAGTGAGAGAACAATCAAGTGCACAGTGTGCTATTGACTCACTTATCACACACACTGCCTGGGCGGGTAGATGACCACACACGGCGCATGTTTGGCCCTGACCTGATTTGGGTGTATTTACTCTTTTGATGGTGGTCATGAGTGGGATGGACAGGTAGAGGCAGAAGCATTAGATATGATGTAGCCAGGAGCTGCACAAACCGTTTCCGTTGTACCTGTCCCAAGGTCCTATACAATTTTGCTGACACATCTCAGTCCGGATCCCCCTCACACCACTAGTCCACTCTTAAATCTCTCCTAAATCTCACACACACAGCCCTTTCCATACCCCTTGAGCAGGCCTGACCTATAGAAGCCCCAGCAGTTCTACCCTTCAAAACACATGCACAGATAACATAGCTCACGGACCTCAATCCTGACCTGCAGTGCCTCCTGCTTGGAATCCCCTTGAAGAGAGCCTGCCATTGACACTGACTCAGGCAGTGATTTTTCTGGTGTGTTTACATGCCCCCCAACAGTCTGCCCCATAAAGGAGATCCAGCAAACTCATGGATGATCCAGGCTTCTGGAAAGGAAGGGGTTAATGCTTTAATCCACTGGGTCTCCTGGCTTCCTCAATCAATGTCATAATGTCTCTACGAGCAGACATTCCCATTCCTATGTCATTGTCCACGGAGTGTGTACCCCGCCACAAATAATTCCCCTGCTCTTCTCTCTGCTGAAAATCCATCTGTGGAGCTGATAGTGTCATCTCAATCTCAGAACTGTACCCTGCCCTGCCCAGCAATCCAGTTAAGAAGTGAGACAGCCCAGAGGCGGGCATGTCGTTCAGTTCCTTTTGCAGCAGGACAGGATGTGCGGAAAGTAACGGACAAATAAAGCGCGCCTGCCCCCGGCTGCAATGGAAACGGGGAAGCCACTGTCAGATCTGATTGTTCAACTGCTCTCCAGCTAAGAGGACGGTACAGCCTGGCCTGAGGGATGAGGCACAAGAAAATCGCCAGCAACCCAGCATGAGGGCAACATCTGAACTGCTGTAGAAATTAACAGTGTGTGTCTGTTGTTATTAGGAACCTAAACCAGAGGACTTGACAGTAATCAAGGGAGAGCTGAACTGAGAGATTCTGGCTTCTTTCAGAGAACCAGCCCTCAAACCCAGCCAGGCTTTCCGAGAGTCTGTATCCTCGGTACTCTGCAGAAGAGAGAATTTGCACTGCATGTCTCTAGCAGCAAAGCCAGCATGAGAGCATGGAGAGCTGGAACTTCATGTCTGCATGGGGACAGTCCCAGGGGCAGAGCAGGGATGCATCTGTTCCAGGAAACGGTACGCATTGCAGGGTCATTGGTGACTGATAATTGAGAGGTGTTGCCAGAACAGTCTCACTGGCTAGGCTTTTCCTTGGCTCAGACCCAGCTGTGGACACAGAGCCAAGTGAGAGCCAGGACTCTCAGTTCGAGACAGGCTTATCTGCCCTAAGTCACTTTCATGTTTTCAGGCTAAGCACTTTGTTAATTGATCCGCAGTGGCTGATTTGGCACACAAGTCTATTTCCTTTTGCATGCATCATCCTGGTGTTCAGTCCCTGAGTGCCTTTGCACTGAGAGTCGCAGGACTTCCACTGCCATCCATTAATTAACCTCACAACCTCCGGGGAGGCAGGGGAGTGTTATCCTCATTCTCTAGAGAGGCACTGAGACATGCAGACCTGAAGTGACTTTCCAAAGTCACTCAGCAAGTTAGTGGAAGAGCTGGGAAAGGAAGCTGGGCATCCTGACTCCCAGTCCCCTGAGTGTGTCCAGAAATACCGAGTCAACAACAGACAAAGATTTCAACGAAAATACAACAGCTCTGGATTAGGCCCTGAGAACAAACGTTCTAGGCAAACAGAGCCAAGCAGCCATTGTACATCCACCAAGAAAATCCCATAGTGTTGGGAGGCAGCGTTCGTCACGGCAGAGTCTACAGACAACACCTCCTGCCCAAACTCACTGCAATATAAAATAGATTGGCTGAGTCTGCCCCACTTTATAGATTTCATTCATATTAGCACCAAGGGGCCCCAGTCAAGGTCAGAATCTCTTCTGTGCTAGGTGCTGTACACATGCATATGCCAGGGATCGTCCCTGGCCTGAACAGATTACAAGACAGACAAAGGGTTTGTCTACACAGCTCTGCAACTTTCTCGCTCAGGAGTGTGAAAAAACACACCCCTGAGCGCTGCACGCTGTGCTCCCAGCACTGGGAGCTATTCCCCTCGCAGAGGTGGGTTTTTTAGAGCTCTCTCCCAGCGCTGCGCCATGACTACACAAGCCACATTAAAGCGCTGCTGCAGCTGTGCTTTCGTGTTGCTAGTGACGACGTGCCCAAAGGGTGGGAAAGGACCCAGAGGTGAAGAGACTTGCTTGAGGAGGCCTGAGCCCGAAGCCAGTGCCTTATCAGGACCATACTGCTTCTCAGTGTCATTTCACATTCCTCTATTCAATTGCTCCCATACTGCAACTTGTTGGTTTGCAGAAGCCGGGGAAGGATGTGGCTGTGAGTCTGGCTAGGACCTGAGAGGGGAGCAGCCTGCAAGTTTAGTATTTAGCCACAGCTTGTTCAGTCTTCAGATACCTCTGTTCCCATTTATACCACAGCAGGCTGGCCACCTGTCCCAGGGACACTGATTTGTTGTCTGCTAAGGCCCACAGGGACTAAGCCCAACCAAGCCAGCTGGCTCAGGGCCAAAAGTGCTGGAAAACTCAATCACTAGCACCACCAACTTCTGCTTTACTCCTGATGGCAGAGATGTGGTTTCAGCACTTGCCTGCTAAATGAGAATAAATAAAACCCCAGCCCACCCCGGCCCAAAGCTTTCCCCTAAGTAGATTTCAGGCTTAGGACACCTACCTCAGCTTAATTACAGGCTAAGAACAACTTGGCTCCCAGTTTTCCACATTGGTTTCTTTTTTTTTCTCACACTCTGTCTCTGCAACTATAAATAAACAGATTAATATTCTGGTAATTGAATTGTAGCCCTCCCTGTGAGCCTCTTGTTCCCATCTCCCTCCAGCAGGCTGGTGAGCCAGGATGAAATGCCTGCTTCCTGGTAAGTGCCATCCACAGAGCAGCAGGAGAGCAGAGTATCTGAGGGAAATGCTCAAGTGCTCTGGCGTTTCTTTATTTCCTGGTGGCATTAATGGAGGACATGTCTCTGAACACAAGTGCACTCACTGCCTGATTGGCTAAACAAGGGAAAACACAAGCATTACAGTGCATCCCCTGTGTCTGAATCCCCCGTCCTCCCCTGGGTACACACCCTGTGGCTCTGAAGGCTAATGTTGTTGTCCCATCACACATGGCTGCCAGTTGTGGAAGGCTCACAAGGATGTAGGCTAGATGCGGGTGGAGGAGACTGAGCTATAATTACCTCTGTGTGTCGTGTGGGGTCTCAGCTCCATGGCTCTTCCCATTGAGGTTGATGGGAAGCTTCTTATGACCCTCACATGCAGCCCTTTGATGAGGGAGGAAGTGATGAGTGGTGTGCGGCAGGATGGGACAAAAGTGCGGTCCAGTGGAAGGAGCAGGGAACTGGGAATCTGGGCTGTCATTTCAGGCTCTGCCTATGGCTCACATTGTGACCATGGGCAATGACCGTCAATGCTTCAACTTACTTCAGGTGTGTGTTATGAGGGTTAAAGGATGCTGAGGACTGAGAGCACTTGAGAACCTGGTCTGACAGCAGGCCTCCACAGGAGAATGGTGGCACCATCTCAAGGCCCAATCCTGCTCAGACCTCGCAGGGTCAGGCACCCAAAGAGAAGGGACTTTTGGCCCAGCTCTGATAAAAGCTGCCAATCCAGACTCTGCTGAGCACCTGTCCGGTCTTATTGGCTGACTTGCAGAGATGCACCAGCCAGCCAGCGTCTCTTTAAGGTTCTGATAAATGAGACCTGATTTCAAACAGGCCCTTGTTTTGCCCTTGCAAATCTGAGACACAGGTGATGAGATTTTGCAAAACCCAAACTACCAGCCCTAGTTTTACCCATCTCTTTCTGACTGGTGCCATACTGACAGCATCTCTGTGCAGAGCCAGTTTGTCTGAGGCCAGGGGATCATTCAGATATCTGTGCCAGCCTCCTGTTTTCCTGCTGGGATTAGTAGGACCTGCCAACTCTAATCCAGGATTAAGTTTCAAAACAAAAATATTGTTTTGCTGGCTATGTATGCAGGGAGCAAACTCAGTCCCCCCACGACTTCTTGTCTCCTTGTATGTTCTCCCCGTGGAGGTGTCTAAACAGATTTCTAGAGAATAAGCATTATATTCACTCCTCACTGGACGCTCAGCTCCAGTGCAGTCAGGTTACTCAGTGTGAGGATAAAGGTGATCTGATTTATATGATGAGAGGCAGCAGTCTCTAATGGCTAATTCACAAGACTGTGAGCTGGGACACCTAGGTTTTGCCACTTGGGCAAGTCACTCCACCTCGGAGTCTTAGTTTCCCCTGCTGTGGAATGGGCACAACAACCTCACAGGGGGGTTGGGAGAATTAATGTTTGCTGTGCTTTGGGGTCCTCCAAGGAAAGATTGTACAGAAGAGCATAGTGTTACACAGCCAGACTCCCACTGACTTCAAGGGATTTAGCTGGAATAAGCAGTGAGTAAAGCCTCAGTAAGGGCTCTTTGGCGAGGAGTTGCACAGTGTTTCTGGATTTTCCTGGTCCAGCCTCCCTCCCCATGCTGCACTATTCCATGTCCCCATTTCCTGTAAACTTTTCAGAGTTCCTCTTTCCATTGAAGCTAACTTTCCACGTGGCAAAGCGTAAAGGTCATCTTTTGAGTGATGTATATACCAGACAGGGGCAAGGCTCTCATTGCTTAACACTTACCCCTCCCTGGGCAGGCACCTGTCACAGCACTGGGAGGAACCATAACCCTCAGGGGCTGAGGACGACTGCTACTGTGTAGCATTGCTAAATGAAACCAGCACCTGTATCTGTCATCCCGTCTCTCTCCCGATTCACACAGAACCCCGCCTCAACTCCACAGAGACCTCCTGACGGCTGCCGTCTGAGACACTGACTGCAATATTTCCTGTGTCTGTGCGCACCTGTGCCCACAAACGCAACATCTGTGTTGTGCTAGGAGAGGGGAGGGGAAGAAGAGGAAGGGCTGGGTTGACAGTCCTGCAGCAGCAACAACAAACTCTAGTCTAGAGAGAGCCTGGTTTGATTCCCAACATGCCGTCTGAATCAGAATTGACGCTTTTGCTCATTAACAGCTCCATTCCACATCTCAACACCCCAGTCAGGGGGTTTGCTCCACAGAGTTCTTTGTTCCCCTTTAGGGAGACGGGGCTGCGAGAGGAATTAGGAAATGCAGCGCCAACGAGAGCCATTTGGCATTGTTCCACCAGCACATGCTGTTTTATTAACAGGAATCACTCACGTCACTGAGACCTGGAGCCAGCCAAACCCTGCAGCAGCGCCAGCAAACAGGGACTGTCTCCTTGCTGCTGTGGTTCCCACCAGTCCCCCGAGACCCGTTGATGCACTTGGATGGGGGCAGAGTAGAAGTGAAAGAGGAAGAAGGGTAGAAGGACCTGTTTGTGCCACACAGTGGGTTTATTTAGTGAGATACAGTATGTTGGGGTGGAGTTCATCACTCAGGTAGCTCCACTGGCATCTCTTACAGGTGGGATCAGTTTGGCCTGAGTCAGTTCTGAATAGCTGTCACGTGAGGAAGCCAGCATCTCCGTCAATGGGACACCTCTGACCTGTTGGGACCTTGAACCCCTAATGTTAAACAGAACCCTGGGCTCTAGGGTCTCCGCTCTGCCAATGACGCACTGTGATCTCACACAAGCAACTGCATATTTATCTTAACTACTTATATGGCTCCCCATTGCCATAGTATCTGAGCCCACTGAGGCAGGGCAGTGCTACTATCCCCATTTTACAATCGGGGAACAGAGGCCCAGGGAGGCTAAGTGACTTCCCCATGGTCATTCAGGGAGTCTGTGGCAGAGCAGGGAATTGAATGTAGGTCTCCTAAGTCCCAGGCTAGTCCCTAACCACTGGGCCATCCTTCCTCCCTCGCTGTTCAATGGGTCTGATGCTGTAATACTTCCCAGCTTCAGAGTGCCAGAAAGTCTCTGAAATCAGAAGACAAATAAAAAGAACTCAAATGTTATTGAATTTTTTTCAATCTTGTGATTTTTTTTTGGAGCCTGACTCCTGATTTCCGAGTGTTTTGGGATGCCAGTGCTGCACTGTGCACAGACCTGTGCAGATAACAGACTATGGCCATTCAAATCATGAGGTCAGCCACATGGGCTTCATGTGGGCCATCTCCCCAGGAGTGATGCCCACTTATATTGGAGAGGGGCTGCCTCTCCCCCCTCTGTCATCTTCTCATAGTGATGTAAGAAGGGCTAGCTGGGCTGCAGACAAACAATCAGCTGCTACAGGGATACAACCTGATCTAGGTCTAGGTCTCCTCTCTGTTGCAAGCTGCTTTCTGAATATTAAGGCCTGATCTACTCATGCAATTCTATCAGTTTAATGGTTTTATTTTATATCTATTTAGAATGAGCGATTGATCGTACTTAGATTGGTTTAAACCTGGATTGTATCAGTTTGGCTAGCATCAGCAAATGTATAGAAACAAGCTAAACCAATATAACCCATTTTAAACCAATAGAAGAGGCTTTCTCTATGCTGGGAAGTTGCATCAGTTTATCGTAAGGTTTGAATTTAAACTAGTATAGCTAAGCCAGTGCAAACCTCTGAGTGGATGCTTTTATTTCAGTATAAGAGTGGCTGTTTTGGTTTAAGTTAGGTCACTTAGGATTTAAGGTAAACTGCAATAAGCCTCTCTTGCACTGAAAGAAATGTCCTCTCAAGGGTTTGCACCACTTTAACTATATTGGTTTCACAAACAATTTAAAATAAACTGATGCAACTTTCCCGTGAGACCGTTCAGTGCAACTTTTGTGTGTTGATTCTCTGTTCTTAACTAAACCAATTCAAGTTAATCCAGTGTAACTTCTATATGTAGACAAGCCCCAACCAGCCAAGGTCTTTGCTGGCTCCCTGTGTGTGGCAGATAATATACCCTGTGGACTTTTGGGAAAGCCGCCAGTGCCCTAATAACAACATGTAGCTTGCTACTCCTTCCCCCATTCAGAGATAGATCTCAAAAGACAGAGCCTGCGTCTGACTTGTCCTTGCTCCCCACCTGAAGTGCACACAACTAACTGATCCTGACACCACGTCTAGCTCCCCATCCTGCCTCTCATTAGCTTGTGCTCCAGCCTTGGTAACCTTTCACAGGTCTAATTTCATAGCTGGGCCAGCCATGATGTGAATAGGCTCACAAAGTTCTCTGGAGCAAATACTCATAAGTCTTACAGGATCTGGCTGCAAGCTGTATAGACTCCAGTTACTCAAATATCTCCCAACCCTACAGGGGGACCAGATCACTAAACACAAGGTAGCAGACTAGGGAATGTTTAATTCGCCAGTGCAGGTTCCCCTGCCCATCGCTGCCTATTTGATTAAAAATATATATACATGCCAAAGGCTTGATATGTCTCATGTGCCCCATTTAGCATCTGCTGAGCATCCTGGAGTTGCCTGCAGTGGAAAACAAGTCACTGGAGGATAGATTTGATGGAAGGAAAAAACAAAGCAATTGACACCCTCAGGCACCAAAAATCTCCAGACTGATTCTTGCTGACTACAGGCAGCAAAGCAATTTATGGGAACATGGTTGAGAGCTCACTTTATTTCAGAGATGCAAAACCCCTGCCTGGCACTTATGTTAACACTTCATAAGGCAAAGCCAATGAGCTATCTTGGCTCCCAAGGCCTCAGCCCTGGGGAAGCTCTTAATGGGAGTCAAAAGAGACATTAAACTTTGGAGAGAAATCAGCGAAATGTGAAACAGAGATGGCAGTGTAGCATGAGGGCTGAGGCGCTCGATAAAGAGGAAGCAAACTTCCCCTGTGCTGTGGATTCCCTTGCCATTGCATTCCCTCTTTGGACCAGATCATCAGCGGGGGTGAATCGACATAGCTCCATCAATGGGTACAGTCCTTGAGTCTAATGAATGGAGTGCACTCTGCAGATGGAAGCAGGGGTGTTTGGTAGCTGGTGTTTGGTAGTTGGCAGCCAGATTTTTTTTTTTAAGGAGTTATTGCAGTGAGAGACAGGAAAACAGACGGAGGGGGAGAGAGAGAGGAGTGAGTGGTTCATTGGCATCGTTTGTCTGGCACAGCAGGTTCAGCACTTACTTTTGAGCTATGTCTCTCTCCAGATGGTTTGTGGGAGCCAATTACCCAGCTCCCCGCATAGCATGCTCCATACTGGAAATGTACTGCACCTCTCATTTTTTTTAACCCCAGTGTAACCCATTGGCCATTCCCTAAGTCACAGATAAATTCCAGATATAGGGCAGCTTTGAACAAAGCGAGCAAATGAGCTCACATCTCTTGCTATCTGTCTATTCTGCCTGGCCTCTGGATTCTCTGACACAGCCAGATTACTAAATGCTCCCCAGTTTCACTTGAAATTAGTTAATTTCCTGCCCACAGGAAGACCATGAAGTTGCCATCTTTCAAATGTCCCTAATGTTTTTGTAATAATCCTTTCTTTTTTAAAGGCAATTAGTATTTGCTGCATGTGAGTCATTAAGCAAATTAGGGGCCGTTTGTATCCTACTGGCTCCTCTGCAGAGCAGGAGAAAGTGGGTTCCTAGAGAGGTCTTCTCATGAGCTGGTTAACCTCAACTCATTTCTGACTCCCCAAGAGCATGACACACTGGGTTCCCCTTTCCTCCCATCCCCTACCCCCAATCTTATTTTCCATTGAAATATGGCTGGGAAATGCAATCAGTGGGAAGAACTTACAGGAAATGGAAGCAATAAACAAAGATGATTGGCTGAGTTTAAGTGAAGTCTGGAGCGCAGTTGTTGAAACAAACCACTAGGCAGATCACTAGACTGAATGCCTTCTAGATCAAAATGTGGGACAAAGATGGCCTGGGTAGTCTCCTTCTAAGGCGAATGGTTCAGCTATCCCTTTTTTAAGTGGATTGCATGTATCTTCCATCCTGTTGGACCCAGGAGGGTATAGGACTTCACTCTGCTTCTGGCTGAAGCCACTAACTTGCTCAGTGACCTTAGATGAGTCACTTCGCCTCGCTGCTCCCAGACTTTCAGAAGGACTCAGCAGCCACAACTTGGGCCATATTTTCCAGAGAACTTGGCTCCTATCCAGGCGTCTTTAAATCAAGACTAAACCTCATTTGAAAAGATCTGCCGTAGCTCAGACAGCTATGGGTTTGATGCAGAAATTACAGGGTGACGATGTCTGGGCTGTGCAATGCGGGAAGTCAGACTAGATTATCGTAATTGTCTCTTCTGGCCTTAAAATCTATTAATATAAATAAATGGTGGATTTTCAGGAGAGGTCAGCGCCCGGCAGCTTCGCCTTAGGTGGTGGGGTGGGGATTCTCTATTGTTCTCAATGGGAGTTGCTGGGGAACGGACATTTCATTTAGGTGCCAAATGAGGGCTGAGCTCTTGAATTCTGATCCTAGCAGTGGATACAGAGGCCGTCTGAGAATTCTGGTCTTAGCTACCCTGGCTGTGAAATGGAACTAGTTTGCCTCTTCCACCCCTTTGTCAAGTGTTTTGAGATTTATGGATGAAAATGCCAGATATCACTCTCATAAGAGCTGATTAAAGAAGAAGCTTGTGAATCAGACCATAGCAATATTGCACAAGGACCCCTCGTTGTTTTTGCTGTAACCTAGTTGTGAGGCATATGGCTTCTTGCTTGAATGGATATGAGGATTCAAAATCTTCCCAATCTAATGGACTTTGCCATGGACTTCAGTGAAAGTAGAAGCATGCTCCACGGCAGTGGTGGGCAACCTGCAACCTGCGCTGCTTCCCACAGCTTCTGTTGGCCGGGAATGGTGAACAGCGGCCACTGGAAGCTGCGGGTGGCCGTGCCTGTGTGTACGGTCAGTGTAAACAAACTGTCTCCCGGCCCGGCAACGGATTACCCTGACGGGCCGTGCGCGGCCCACGGGCACGGGCTGCCCACCACTGCTCTAAGACGTCAGAGCAACAAGTTGCTGCCCAACTTATAAGGTTCCTTGTCACCTCTGATTGGAATTAACTCTGCTTTCTTCTTTCAACTGCTCTCCGCTCTTCGGAAAGGAAACCGCAGTAACAAATCTAATTCTTCAGTGACGTGTTTCAAGCTTGACAAAGCCCTGGCTGGGATGATTTAGTTGGGATTGGTCCTGCTTTGAGCAGGGGGTTGGACTAGAACCTCCTGAGAACTCTTCCATCCCTGATATTCTATGATTCTGTGAAGTTTGAGATTTTTTTTTTTTTTTAAGTCCTGGAGCAAAATTCACCATTTTTTGAAGGACAATGGGAAGGGGGAGAGGGGATGGTGTGGAAGTATATATATTCCCTTTAATATTTTAAAATTTAATTATTTCCAAATTAGGTTAGAGACTGTCAAGAATACTGCATCTAAAGTATGGAGCCCACAGGCAGCATTGGAAAATGAGACGAGAAATTAATAAAAAAAAAAAAAAGCTATTGCTTCAAGGCAGCAGACTGGAACGCTGACATTCCATTACTCCGTCTGTCTGCTGAATTCATTTAGCATCTGTGGCCTAAATAGGCTAGTTTAAAGAAGCATACTCCAGTGTTGGTGGTGGTGTTTGTTTTTTTGCTAGGGAATTTCTCTTTGCAGGAAGCAAACTGTATCTAAAAGTGGCAGGAGATTTGCACATCATGGGAGTGGAGTATTGCTAATCTGTCATTATTGGTAGTTAAAATGATAGCTTAGTGCCTTTTGTAAAGCTTTACAGAGTGTAGTCTGGATCTTGCAATTGGACCAGCGTGAGCAGACCTCCCCCCCCCCCCCCAATGAGGCAGTACACAGGCGCCAGGGCTTGCGTATGCAGATCCAGTTACAGGATTGGACCTAAATCTGTAGAGGAATGACAGCAGCCACCATTGATGTGCAGAACTTAAGGAGTGTGGGGGCAGGGGAGAAAACTTGGAAGTGACAGCTGTTTAATAGCTCTTGGCAATGCTACAAAAAAGTTTGGGACAGGAAGTGAATCAGAGTCCTGTACCCAATTGTAATTTAGGCCTGTCTACGTGTAGTCAGACCAAAGGATCTGACACCCATACTCTCGACTGTTTCAAAGTTCTCAGGTGCTCAAGCTGCTCTATCTTACATCTCATCCAAAATCACAGCACTCCCTAACATCAGGCTAGGGCATTGGTTTAATGCTGACTCAGAGGGAAAAGTGCCACCCACCAAAACAAAACCAGCACCAATTCTAGCAGCACCCCGAGGAGCTCCCCTCTAAGTACTGACCCTGTGCTTCCCTGGCATGTGTGAGGATCTGAAATCAAAAGCCTGAACTGTCAGCCTGCAGCATTAGAAAGCTCATAAACATGTACTAGAGCAGTGGTTCTCAGGCAGGGCTGCGGGCATCTTTCAGCGGGTCCATGAAGCATGACTGGCATAAGACTCGCTAGGGCCCAGGGAAGAAAGCCAAAGCTCCATCACACAGAACTGCAGCCCAGGGCCCTGAGCCCTGCCACATGGGGCTGAAGCTTAAGCAACTTAGCTTTGTGGGGACCCTGTGGTGTGGGGCCCCAGGGAATTGCCTTGCTTGCTACCCCCTAACACCGCTCCTGGCTTTTATATGCAGAAAAAACATTATTGTGGCACAGCTGGGCTGTGGAGATTTTATAGTATGTTGGGGTTGCCTGAGAAAGAAAAAGGTTGGGAACCCCTGTCTAGAGGCTAGATAGATGGCTTAACAGCAGCCTGGAAGGGAAAGACGAGGATGATTTTCCACTTTACTGCCAGGAGACTTACAAGTATTTCACTTCTGGGCATTTTCTGAAACATCTGAATACCAGGAGGATAAAAGATACCAGTGTAACCTCCACTAAGATCAACTGTTTAAAGCTTTCTTGTGTTTCTAGTGTGGCTTTGTTTTCCTTCCCAAGATTTAGAAACAGATCCATGAATATTCTACAACACAGTGTAATGTTCTATTTATTGTTTTCTCACCGTGCCTTTTTTATGTAAATAGTCTAAAATTCTGTATTCCCTGCTTTATCGTCTTTAAGGCCTTTGGGGAAATCACACATAGAAAGGAAACCCATGAATTTCTATAGGGAGGCATATATAAGCTGTTAAACTGGCCCCTTCTCCTCCTCATGCTTTGCTCTCAATAGGGATGTTATCAAAAGTTGTTGAATGAAATGGAGATTACGGGTATCCTGATAAAGCTTC
Organism: Sternotherus odoratus; assembly: GCA_032164245.1. NCBI lineage: Eukaryota > Metazoa > Chordata > Testudines > Kinosternidae > Sternotherus > Sternotherus odoratus. The sequence goes on from JAVMKO010000018.1 coordinate 4,300,008, forward strand.
AAATGGCTTTATGGTGCAGTCTACCTGGAGATGGCACCCTGGGTTTTGTTTCCCAACATATACGATCTTATCTGGCAAGATTCTCGGGGCCTCCTGCAAATTCTCCAGACTGAGCCCTCAACTCTCATTGGCCTGCTCTCTTGCAGGATGAAGTCCATAGTTCCAAAGCTAGCTGTTTATTTTTGGCATTTGTGATATGCACATCACTGGCATCTCGGGCTGGATAAAGACAGAGACACTATAGTACAGACCCATGGCTAGGGCTTCCTGAGGTACACGATTCCTTCAGAATCTCAGTTTCTAGGGTTTTTTTGTTTGTTTAAGTATATTTCTACTGCTCCTGATTGTGAAGAATGACTTGAAAACATGACTCATGTTGCACTCTCAATATACTGTGTCTGCCTGAATCTGTAAAGAGCCTGAAACAATAGCTCAGCGGGGGGGGGGGGAATTCATCTCAATGGGGTGTTAACACCCAGACTTATTATTCTTGCCATCCCCATCCAGCAGACAAGTTCATGTTGCCATCCCTGCTACAGCTCTTGCCCGTCTCTCTGGGAGGGAAAACAACCCATTGCCACTCAAAGAGAGGGGCAGAGATGCAGCATGAGGATCTCAAAGCACTTTAGAAAGATGAAACACAATGATTATCATTTTCACAAGAGGGGTGCTGAGGCACAGAGAGGTGAAGTCTCTCTGGCATGCAGCCAATGGCAGACCACAACTAGAACCTAGGAATCCTGGCTCCCAGTCATATGCTTATTCCTCTATCCAAGAGCCGAGTGATTGTCACTGATGTAGATCCATGTGACCACTCACTCAGTAGTCAGTCCTCAGAGCTCAGCACAGGGCTATGTCCCACCTCAGGCAAACCTTCCAGTGCTCAGGTCAGTGGAGTATTGAGTCCAGCAAGAGGCCAAGGATAAAACCGAGAGCGTGGGAATACATTGGGCAGAAGAAGAGTGGTCTGCAGTCCCCTCCCCCATGAACAAGGTCACAAATTATCTCCCTCTGTCACCCAGTCACAGAGCAATGCTCACTTTCAATCACGCTGGTTCTTCCCACAACTTGTGATAACTCAAACACATGATTCTTCAGAAGTAAGGAAATGACTCACTCAGCTTTAATGATTTTCCTATTAATGTGACCCATTAGGAAATGTGAGTTACCACCATGACCAATGTAGTGACATGGTTCAGCTCTGCTGCTGATGTGCAAGGCCCCTGCTCATGTTACAATGGGCTGGTTTTTTTAATATCCTCATAGAATAGAAAGGAGATGTCCCATACTGTGAAATAAAACAGTGCAGTTGTTGAATTGCCACCCCTCTCCCTGAGTTTCAGGGTCCACACCTGAATATCTACATAGCTATTTTTAGCATCATAACGCAAGCCCTGCAAGCCCGTGTCTGTAGACCCGGATTTCTGCTCGCCAGGGACCTTGTATGTGCTGAACATCTGTCCCTAAATGTCACAGCAGGAGCAGATGGAAGTTGAACCCTTCTGTAAGCTTGGTCACTACTGAAAATAGAGCTGGGTGAATAATGGATTTTTCACTCTGTTGGCAATTCTGAAAAGCCAAAAAAAAATCATTTTGGATTGAACAAAACATTTAGATGAAGTGTTAAGAAATGCTCAATTTTTTTTAATCGACAGACATTTCCAAACAAAACCTCATTCGGATCCAAAAAGCAAAATGTATCCAATTAAAAAAATTCAAACAATTTGGGGAAACAGACATGTATTCCCAAAATGCTTTGGTGTCACTGAATCTACATTTTTCTACTACCCCTCCTCCCCCCCCCCCCCAAGATGACCAACAAATTTTACCCCTTCTACTTGAAAATCTGTCACTGAACACTTGAGAATTTATCTTCCCCTCTCTAAATCAAAACCCTAGATCCAGTGCTCCATGTGAGATACTCGCTAGCTCACCTAGGAGTCCTGGGCTTGATGCAGTAATCACCGAATGAGGGTTGATGGCCTGTGCTAGATCAGAATGGTCCCTTCTGGCTTTAATATCTATGAAACTTTGGGGAGTTTCAAAATCCAGTGCTCTCAGCTCAGATCCATTTTATGCCCCCTTGATTGCAGTAGGGCTGTCACCATTGCCAAGCGGGGTATCCTTGAAGCAGAGCGGTCTCAAACACTTGTTTCATTCCATGGGGCTTCATACAAGCCTTTTCTGCACTGGGTGTTCTAGTTGCAATCTATGTGTTCACATCATCCCAAAATACTCCTGAGGCACAGGATTCAGTAGGGTTCAGGAAAGACAAGACATTTTTACGGAGGACAATGAGAACATCCACAGATACATACCCTGTTTCCCCGAAAGTAAGACATCCCCCGAAAATAAGACGTACTTCCAGTTTTGCTTCTCGCTGTAATATAATGTAATGTAATTTTGGGAGCAAAAATTAATATAAGACACGGTCTTATTTTCGGAGAAACACGGTAGATGGGATGAAAACTTTCAAAATCAGTAATGTAAACCCTCATGCTTCAGGTGCAGAGATAGCCCCTTCCTGCTGGAGATTAAGAACAAACTTCCCCTAGGGGAAAATTTGGGCAAATTATTCCATAATTGTCCCTTATCAAATCATAGAAATTATGGGGTTACTTCCCGCTGAAGCATGTATGAGCACTGTCCAAGACAGGACACTGAAGCAGAAAACCTCTGTCTTTGTGCATGGATTCTACCACTGTGCTGTAGCTATCTAAAACTTCTCAGCAGGACCTGGGCTAGAACTTAGAACTTGCTGTTTAAAACCAGAGCTCCTTGTCACTGGAGCAAAAGGAGAATCTTCTCCCTTGTAGCAACCCACAGCTGAGCAATTCTGAGTCCATCCAGGGGAGGGCAGAGATTCACACATTACAATATTTTTATACTGGACCTTTTCCCCCAAACCTTTCCTCTGTTTTCTGACTAGACAGGTATGATAGAGTATGTTATTCATGCTGCATATTTGCTAGTGCCTTTCTCATCCAATGTAAAGAATGGACATAGGCGCTCTGGGTAAATAAACATACTTGTTGAAATTTCCTCAAGAAAGAAATGTAACTTGCAAATATGAGTAGTAGTAATGTATATTTCATCTTTTTAACACTGACAGTAGGGGAAAATATTCTAAAAATCAGTTGCAGTTTCTTCACTTGTTTTAAAAAGGCTTTTAATGGGATTGCAATTTAACTTTTAAAAGGATGCTAATGGAGATCATTTGCTGCTGGGAACATCTGTGCTGTTAAACATTTTATTGTTTTCAGAAGAAAAGCACCTTGCTTACACAGAGGGAACCAAACAAGTTCTCATATTTATATTACTTGAAATTCCTCAGTGTTTTATCATTCTTGGAAATGTGTTAAGATGTAAAATTCACTACTTCAGGGGATGTATTTTCTGTCTCCTTGATCTGAACTGACAATTTCCTAAAACTGCCAGTTTCCTGCAACTTGTATGACAAAACTCCTGCCACACAAGTCACCTCACTGAAGGCATGAGGGCAGTACTCATGCCAGGTTTGCAAGCTCAGACTCTGTTACATAGCCAAAACTATAGAGGAGATGAATCAGTAGATTGTGGTGGGTTTGAACTTGTTTAAGCATACTTCTCCTGAAAGAGAAACAAGATTTGAAAAGTCAGTTTAGTAAAGAATGGTTCTTGTGCATGCAGAGAATGGCGTTTGTTCTATCAGATAGTCTTTAGGGGTTGGGATAAGAAAAGGCTTCCATTTTTGTTGTGCATTTCGGTTATCAAAACAATAACAAAATCAAGACATTTGTTTCTATGGTGTAACGGGTCGGTCACTCACCCGGCGGCGCCCCCGTCTGGTCATCTCGGGAATTAGCTCTTTTTGACCCTGGAGCGCCTTCTGCCGGCCGACGTCCGCTTCTCCATGCTGGCCCCATCTCCCTCCTGGACTCCGGAACCCCTTGCTGAGGGTGCTGCACCCCTGCAGTACCCCCCTGGTCTTAAGGGTCTCCCCTCCCTGGGGAACCCAACACCCACTATCCCCAACTTGCCTCAGATACGGCCACTGCCAGTCACCACTGCCTCAGTCTCTCTGAGGCTGACTGCAGTCTCATGACTACTCATCACCGGCAAGAAGGGGTTGGCCTGCTGCTCTTATCAGCCCAGGGGCTGCCCCCTTGCAACCCCCAGTACCCCGTGGGTCGGGCCTTCCCTAGGCTCAGCAAGCTGGGGCCCTCTCACTAGAGCTTAGGCTCCCTGGCTCCCAGCTGCCTTGCCCTCGCCCTGTCCCAGTCTGGGTACTCTGCTAAAGGCTCCCTGCAGCCAGGCCCTGTCTCCCTCTGACTACAGAGGAGACTGGCCCCTTTGCAATCCCCAGTACCCCATGGGTCGGGCCTTCCCTAGGCTCAGCAAGCTGGGGCCCTCTCCCTAGAGCTCAGGCTCCCTGGCTCCCAGCTGCCTCACCCACGCCCTGTCCCAGTCCAGGTACTTTGCAGCCAGGCCCCAGTCTCCTGCTGCCTACAGAGTAGACTTACCTCAGAGTCCTCCTTTTTTTTTTTTTTTTTTTTTTTTTTTTTTTTTTCTCTCTCTCTCTCTCTCTCTCTAACTCCTGCATCCCAGGCTTTTATACAGCCTGGAATGTTTGGGGCGTGGCCACACAGCTGAGCCTGCTTTCCACTTAAGCCTGCTAGCAGGCTCAGCCAGCTACAAACCCTCTTTCCAGGGCTATTCGAGCCCTGGCCGGCAGGGAGCGGGTATCACCCCGCTACATATGGGTATATGCAGTCAAATGCAATATCTACGTACACACACAGGATGGTGCTATAGAAGGATATTAGATTATCCAATATGACCACAAACTCCAAACCTTTTGAAAGTCTGCCCACAATTGCCACTAGGCCTCGAGTTACGGCCACAGCCTCTGCTTGGGTTATGCCTCTATCTCACTGTTAATCTCCTCCCACATTACTATGTGCAATGCCAAAAAAAAAAAAAAAAGTTTTCCTGTTTTTGAATGATGATTAAAAAGGGATAAAACAAATCAAGATTCACAGCAACAGTCACTTACCCAATGAATGAAAATAACTTCTTGCCAGGATACTAGTGCGCCTCAGAAAACTCTTCTGGCTGTAAGAGCATCTCCTCTTGCATCCTTAAGGGGACTTTGCTTCACTGAGAGCCCTAAAGGAGACACTCAGAATCACAAGAGCCTTGAACACACCTACAAGCATATCATAAAGCACCAGGGAAATATTTCCCCACTAGCAGCTTCACTGCAGAGAATGGGCAGGGCTGCCTTTCTGATAGGTGGTGCTGTGGGGTTCAGACTTCTTGAACCAGCCACACTCATCCCCTTGCTAGCTACTATGAAGAAGATCCTGCTGGTTTCTAATGGATTTCATCTGGCTGATTCTTCAGACTATTTTCATCCATTTTCACTCAAAACTGGCATAGGCTTCCATGAGACTTCTCTGGCAATGCAATGGTGGCAACTGGCCCTAACAGTTCACTTTCATTCCTTTTATTTCAAAGCATTTTCATGCCAGTTGCTTATCTTGGTTCCCTAATTTACCCCTCTGTGCATATCTCTCTATCGGTGTTATAGAAGGCAAACAATTTATGAGCTTACCCTGCATAAGCTTTAGACAGGGTGTAACAGATTTATTTGGGGTTTGGACCCCACTGGGAGTTGGGCATCTGAGTGTTAGAGACAGGAACACTTCTTAAGCCCAACACTTAAGTTAAGCTTGCAGTTTGTGGGACGTGGTTCAGACCTGGGTCTGTGTTTGTAGCTGTCAAGCGTGTCTGGCATAACCAGGCAGGGTTCTGGAGTCCCAAGCTGGCAGGGAAAGCAGGAGCAGAAGTAACCTTGGCAGTCCCAACGGGGTTTCTGTGATCCAACCCATCACAAGGTGCACTACCATGAAGTGTCATTTGCAGTGACGGTGTGGTAAAGTCATTGAAGGGAAGGGTATCTAGAGGGGAACCTCAGCTAACAAGGTATATAACTAATATGCTTCTTCCACTGGTTCTTTTCTGCTCATCCTGTTAGATACGAAGTTGATCCTGAGTCAATAAATAGATGCACTTGACAATGAAGACTGCACTTATGCCTCTCAGTGTTATTCACTTCCAGCTCTGAATTGGCTGCTATTAGAGCCCTGTACTCTGTAACCTTCCCTGTCTGGTCCTGGGTTTGTTATTTACGCTCCCAGTGGGTTTATCTTCCTTTTTACATACCAGCGGAACTGGAAATAAGTAGTTGGCCTGCAACACTGCAGGCATAGAGCTGCATGGGAGTGTATTACTGCGGGGAACCAGCCGCTGGAGATTTGCATTAAAAGCATTGTGTTATTCCTCCCTTCTCCCATTAGCTGTCATCCAGCCCATTTTACCATTGCTGTTACTTACAAATGCCCATTTCCACTTGGATGCTCTTTCTGTCCAGCTCAGGTTCCTGCTAGGCCCTGCCTAAGAGGTCTTTAGGCCTTGGGAGAATTCCCTGAGCATTGGTTAACATGCACTAGAACTGTGTCACCACGAGGTCCCCCCAGACAACTACTTGGAGGGGGGGGGGGGAAGAGTTTCGCTCACTGCAAAGGGAAGGCCCTGTGTTGTTGGAGCAGGATTTGATTTATAACCCTGTTCTCCCCCTCCTGGACCCAACCCTGGGACCTTATAGCTGGTAGCTGCTCACTCACTGCCTCTCCGTCCCCTCTGCTGCTACCTGCTTTCCCTGGGCTACTTCCCATAGCCCCAGCACCTACTTGGCGAGCGCCGCTTGCTCCCCTGACCCTGCCCAGCACTGCTCTGTCCCAGGCACTCCTCTCTACAAGAAGCCAGTCCTTCTCCCTCAAGCTCCAGAGAGAGACGGGGCCCCTCTTTTCCCTGCAGCCCTTCTTATGGGGCTCAACCTGGCCCTGGTTGGCTGGGTTCTATGCCGCCGCTCCAAGGACTGATATTAACCCTTTGCCAGCCAGTGAGGGGCAGCTTCCCGTCACAGTACCGCTGTGTCAAATGCCCCTCTGCTCGCTGATTGGTGGGACTGTTCAGCCTGTAAATCCATGTCATTGCAGCGTCACAACTCTGCTACTTCCCTAATCATCTGTAGAGTCTTGCAAGGCAAACAGGGTAGATGAAACCCGGATTTCTAGAAGAATTGAAACCAAGCTGAAAACCTTTGTTTTAAAACACCGTTCACGCCTTTCAAATAGATGAAAAAGATGGGGGGGGGGAGCGTAGGGGAGAGGAAAAGGAGTATGTCCCAGTCCTCCCCCCCTCCCCCGCCCATTAAGCCCTTTGAAGAGCACCTTTAATTCAAAGACATCTTTGCCTCTTACCTTTAAGGAGCTCTATTAAATGGTCTGTCTCTTTAAAAGATTTCCTTTAGGAAGAGACTTCGCTCATTTTCCTGAAAGGAAGAAGAGACCCCCAAGGTCATCTCCTAAGTAGGTAATTGCTTGTGGCTCTTCAGGCCTCAGAAATGTGAACAGGTAATTGGCTCCAATTAAGTTTCCTCACAGGTGCTTATGAAGCTGCCTGCTGGAAGAAGCAGCTACTCCTGGAAAGCGAGCTAACCTCTGGGGGAGTGGAGAACCTGGCAAGGAATAAAGCACCGGAGGAGACTGTGAAAGATGCAGAGAGTGGTCAGGCTCAGCACTATGGCCTCATGGCACAGCTGGCCTGGCCAGGGGTTAACAAGAGGACGGTTTCAGGAGACTCTCTGGAAAACAAGCCTGTGTGAGACGCTTGCTTTCCTGTAGGAATTCGGTAACCACAGGGCTTTGGCCCGTGGGCAGGCAAAGCAGAGCTGCCCGAGGTGACTGTAGCTTCCTGCCCAATCATAACGTGGAAACCGAAGGCCTGATTCTTCTCTTGCATCAGTTGTACAGCTCTGTAACCCTGCGGACTTCAGCAGAGCTGCTCCTGGCTCGTATCACTCCCCACCCTTCTCAAGCTCACAGATCTGCTGCCCCTTAATCTCTCCACAGCAACAGGGGGAGATGGCCTGGGGACCTGTACAAAGATCCTAAACAAGAAACTGAACCAAATGGAAGGATCCAGGCTTTGAACTTACTCTCTCCCAGGGGGTTGTTTTACCTTCTCTTCTTCATTTCTTGCTCCATGTTCCAATACACCCTCTCTCTGATTTAGATGCGAGGCAGGGTTCTTACACTTTTAATGTCTCATCTGTAATGACCATTACCCCTCAGTGGCTCTCGCTTAGGTTTGGTTACTGCAGGACTCGTGTTTCCTACATTGTATTGGCTTTCAGTTGGTCTGCAGGGTCAGTTTGATTCAAAGTGTTTTATTCTATTAGGGTGGGGATTTTCAAATGGGTCTACGTGACCTGGAAAGGCAATAGGACTTGTCCTTCTAAGTGGAATACAAGTCCCATTGACTTTCTAGGTCACTTAGGCCCTTTTGAAAACCCTACCCCTGAGCTTTCATTTCTTGGGCGCTTGCAGTGTGCTTGATAATGCGAGTAGCCCTGTGATTGGATAACACTTGTGTCCTTGCCAGAGTGTGTCAATAGATTCATTTTAGACACTGAAAAAAATAAATATAAATAAAAAATCTAGTAACATCCACACTGCCCAAAAGCAGTGTCCACCAATGAGAACAGATGTGACCTCCCAGGGCTCGATGACCCCTGCTACAAAGTTTGTTATTGAGCTCAATGATATTCACTTACCCAGTATGGAAAAAAGAATTCCCTCCCCAGCAAGCATTACTGGGTGAAATTCTCTGGGCTGGGTTGTGCAGGGGATCATATGGGATGATTACGATTGTCTCTTCTGGGGTCACATCTATGAGTCTATAAGACCCATTGGCTATAGCTGCTGCAGTTCCATGCTCTTGCTTTGTATAAGGCTATGGGCATTTGGAGAAACCACTTTAAAACACAACATGTAAATTGACACAGTTTGGGAGGATCAGAAAGCTTCACAGCTGTACATTTCATGGATTCGAGTGTTCCTCTGTCTTGTCATCATCTATAAACTCCATTGAACCACAGGTGGTAGAAGACACTGGAAAAGGCCCAAATTGTTGCGCAGATGGTCATTAGTGGTGAGAAAAGAAAGAGGAAAAGTGAACACATTCTAAGGAAGGGGAGGGAGATGTGACAGCTGAGCCCATTCATATCAGAGGAATTAAAGCCACTGTTTAACTCAGGAAAAACGGATTTCTTCTGCAGTGCAGAAACCCTCAGTCAGACATGGCCTGAAGTGAAGCCACAGCTCCAAACACCTCCTGGACCTTTTTAGTTTCCAATTCTGGATCTGACTTTTGTGGTTGGTATTGATCTCTATTCCGAGCTGACCAGAAGTCTCAGATCCAAATACCCCCAAATCAGAAGATGTTTGGATCCAAGTTTTGTATCTCCACTCCTCAGGTCTGGTTCAGGGCTGTAGGACTGCTCCAAAAGATGCCCCCTTACTTGGGCCACTGAAAAAGACTGGGGCAAAAGGGGGGAACCAAAACACAGTAGTAGAAATTGAACAATAAGGCACTTTCCTGAACTACTTGGTGGAGGGACAACAATAGGTGAACAGAATGATCTAAGAAGTCTTCCCCGTCTCTAGTTTGTGATTCTTTAATAAGCACCCATGCACAACTGAGCCTCTCTGAAAGTGGCTCAGTTGATCAGTTTATCCCAGGAGATATCCAGTGATTTGTGGTGCTGGATGTGGTAGAATTACTGCTATGACAATCCTAATACTTATCCTTTGGGGTCCAATCCTGCAATTGCACATGCTTAACTTTACTACTTACATATATGAAGTTATTCCTTGGCATAACTGTGGGTGCGAGCCCTCATCACAGATAACAAAGCTGGATCATTATACAGATGGGAAAACTGGGGCACCAAGGTCAAAAAGTAGATCAGTGGCACTGCCAGGGACAGAACCTAGCTTTCCTGATTCCATGACCCATCTCCCTGACCATACTGCTCCTTATGACATTTTGTGTGCAGTGTTGTTGTAGCTGTCTTGGTCCCAGGATATTAGAAATACAAGGTGGAGTGGGCAGTCTCTTTTATTGGAACAGTTTCTGTTGGTGAGAGATACATGCTTTCAAGCTTACACAGAGCTCATTTTCAGGTCTGGGAAATGTACTCAGCACACTTCTACTTGTCACCTACTAGTCCACACTGGAACTCATAGAGGGTATCCTCAAACAATCCTCATCCTCAAAGGAAACCTGCAGAACACCTTCAAATAAGGAACCTGGGAGCTTAAATTCATAATGTTGCTAGATACCAAAAATCGTGGACTGAATAGAGACCCCCCCTGGTCTTATGGCTTATTACAACAACCTATAACCCATTTAACATCCACCTCTCCCCACCCCACACCTCCCAGCCTATTTTTCCCTCCTTTCCAACTATGACTGGAGTGGTGTTAACAGGCCACTTCACCTTGAATGGTCCTTTGAAATATGTGTTCACTACTTATACTAAGCAGTCTGTTCCATCTTGTATTTAGTTGGTCTTTTTACTCCCTGCCCTAACCACTTAAGAATGCATTGTCAACAAAGCACTTTTGGTCATATCCATGTGTTAGCTGCTTAGGTGCTTTTGACAGTCAGCCCTCATCTGCTTCTTCAGGTACCTAAATACTTGTTAAAAGCTGACCCTTAATCATGCATCACTTTCCATGTGCTTAACTTTAAGCATGTGCTTTAGTGCATTTCAAAACTGGGGCCCATGTCTACATCAATCAATGTTCTGGTTTGTGTTCAGATTTGAGTTTCAAGCCAGCTCTTATTTTAGTTCAAGCACTCCCTCTCATCTGCTTGGCATCTACACTACAAGCTTGGGAGGGTAACTGTGAATTAGCTTTGTGTACTCAATTTAGCTCAATTTGTACATCTTTCCTGAAGACATTACAAGTGACAGGTTTGTGATCCATGTAGAAATAATTTCACCAAACAGGTTATAATAGACTTCTACATTCTTCAGAATATATTGATATTCTCCTCAGCCCACACACTTCCTCTCCTTAATGTTATTTACATGTTTATGTAAGTGCTAAAAATGATAAACGCTATTGCACAATAACATACAGTAAACGCTGCAACATAACAGACAACAGATTTCTGTGCGGGGAGAGGAAAGAGCTCCCATCCACTCCCTTTGTTTTCATTACTGGTCTCTGAACAAGATTTATTTATATATTTTGCCTGGGGGATTTGTATTGGGGTTTTCCTCTTGTTCATCTAGCCCTATTATTCAACCATTATGCAATTAAGCCTTTCACCCATCAGAGTTTGAGTTTATTAAGGGGAAAGATGACAGCCCGTCTGGTCTGATTGCAAAAATGGTCATGAGATTGCTGGTTTCTTGTCTGGGATTTTCTGTCTCAGACAGACTGTCTCCCTGCAGAGAGGGCCCACAGGAGGCTGGGAGAGACCAGGAGGTGGTAACAGACTGGCAGCCAGCAATATTAGATGTAAATATTTTCAAACATGAACCAACTGGGTGAGGGGCAGACCTCTTAGACCCTGCAGATGAAGAAACGTCTGTTTTGTTTTTCTAGAGGCTTATAAAGCAGCAAATTATCACTATGGTTAGTGACCCAAGCTGCCACTCTCACTTCCGTTTTCATTCCCTCTTTCCATGGTATAAAATCCAGTTATGGAGGTATAACGGTATGTCTGGAGAATGTACAATATTAGGTATAAATTTATGGGCATAGGCTATGGTGCCCTTTTTCATGTTACTTATGTGACATAGTAAATATTTCGGGCCTCATCTTGCAACCCTTACCCATTTGAGTAATCCCATTGACTTCAGGGGGTTTATTCCTATGGATAAGGACTGCCTCAGTTTATACTTCTCAAAACTTCAGAGTTGTCAATTCTGATTTTATCACAAGCTTTGCTGTTTCTCTGAAAGCCCCAGCTCCTGGAGTCATGGGAAGAAATTACAAACTCAGCATTCCTATTAAAAGAAAAGGAAATTTCTAGCCCTGATTCTAGTGGGAGAATGCCTAAGGAATCCCACTGGGGTTTAAGAATGAGCTGGATGCTGGGCATCAGGATTTAGATAGTGATACACATGCCCACCGGCAGAAATTTAGGCATCTAGGAATTCAAATGCCTACAGGATTAGGAAGCACCTGAGCAGGGGGGTTGATTTTGCATTTTGGACTCAGGCACCTAGAGCAGCAGTTAGGCATCCACATTCCTTTGTATATCTAGCCTTAACTGCTCAAAAACCCAGAAGAGAAATAGAAAGAACACAAAATGTGTAATTTAAATTTTTTTCCATTTTTAACCCAATCCCCGGATTTTTGAGTTCTCAGGGTTGGCAGTGCAGAAACGTGGTTAAAGGCATGGCCCCTAACACTGCATTCACCAGAGGGGAGAAATACACACGGATGCTATTAACTCTGCATTACTGCCCCAAACTACTTTCTTTGAAGGTGACTTGGATCCGAGAGGTTGTGCCAGTCAGAAACAGCTCCCAAAGGGAAATGTTGGAATTTCCTTAGCTGCCTATAACCAAGGAAAAAGAAACATTTTGTCAATTTCATAGAATGATAGAGCTGGAGAGCCCCCCAACACGAATGGGCCTTAGCAAGGGTAAAATATTTTAGAAATGTTTTAGGGAGCTGGAAAAATATTTCCAGTTCTGTTTCCATATCCTTTTGCCTGTAAACCCAGATGCTTTATTATCAGAAGTCCAACTGTACAGACTGCAGTGGGAGAGGAAATTATAACTATGACATTTTTAGAAACTTCTAAAAAAACTGAAAATAGTTTATTCATAGGGAATAATATTGTAATTTAAAAGGCTCCTATGTCATGATTTTTCAGGGCTAAATGCAAAAGAATTTCTCTTTCCAGTGCACTCTCAATTCTCACTCTGATTGGCTATGGGTTTGGGACCTTAAATTTGTCATTGGTCTAGATCTAAATAGTTCCTAACTTTGTATCTACCGGTAAGTCAGTCTAATTTTGTGACTTAAGTGTCACACTTTGTGCAGACAGTAGGAAAAATGTTGTAACAGGTGGTTTAAAAATAATAATAATAATAAAGCAATGGATGTTGGAAATTCCTCAGCATTTTGGACTGTTAGAAGTAGTTTGAGCAAAACTGGATTGGAAGGTGCAATTAATCACATGGCCCTGCGATTTATTACATAGATATTACCATTACCAGCACAGGGTGAATGTGTTTGCTTCCTAGGAGACATACAAACCAAACTAACCTCCAACAACCACCCAAGACCAAAATTCTAATTCCAAACCTGGGGTGCATCTCATGGGCTATCGCTGCATCTGAAATATATTTCACCTGAGATTAGAATCTGGCCTTAAAGGTATAGTTTCTCTTAAGCCGTGCTCTGCTTGGACTATAATTGTAGTAAAGTGAGTAAGTAGCTGTGCAGATGCTAACCAGATGCAAATATCAAACTACAATTCAACATGTTTCCTGACAACGATACTACAGTGTTACTATGGTGATAACAAATTCACTAGAGGTTTCATTTAATAAAGCAGGATTTCGTGTTAGTATCTGTAGAGTTACCATAGTTTTATTCAAACAACTGTGCTACTAGAGTTTTATGACTGAACTGATAGTATTACCACTGGGCTTAGTTTTTCCTTGAGAATCTCCTATTTTCAAGAGTAAATTTCCTGTCTAAGGACGTCCTGTTAGACTGGCAAACAGGAATATCTATGAATCTAAACATTAAACCCATTGAACTCGGTGGCATTGCCATAAAATTGTTAAATACTGAATTAATTTCATTCTGATTGATATTTAGTCAATTGATTTAGGGTTCAGTCCTGAAGAGGGCTCTTCAAAGAAGCCTAAGAGCTTGGGATAAGCAAAGAATCCAGGATCAGAAACTTTATGTTGGGGTTTAGTTCTATTATTGTGTCAGTTAACAACAGACAGGAGGATTCAGCTTCTGCTCAGCCAAGGACCCAAATTTCAAGACTTCTACTTAATTACTTAAAGCTAAATCACTTGTGGTCTGATAGGGATGAATTCTGCTGTGGTGTAAATAAATCCAATTAATGTGACTGTTGTCACTCCGGATTTACACCAGTGGAACTAACAGCACATTTTGGCCCTTAAATCCCACTTGAGGTTCTGATCTGCCTTGTCTTGCACTTTGTCTAGTCATTTACAGCCATGCAAAGTGGTTATCACACGTATGAGAGTGGACTTGGCAGCGTTTTCACACTCACTTTGCATGGGATCGAATGATGACACAAGGTGCAAGACAGTGGCAAATCAGGCCCAGAATGAGCTAAATTCTTCCCTCACCTATGCCCCAGATCTGTCATGGCAAAACTCTCACTGGCTGTAATGGTGCAGGCTCCTCTCCTTAACACCAGGGGTGTCCTGTTCAGAAAAATTCAGGGGAGATGGAGGCAGCAAGTTTGTCTCAGCATATAGAGCAGTTGTGGACAACCTGCGACCCTCGGGCCACACACAGTCCATCAGGATAATCCTCTGGAGGGCCACGAGACAGTTTGTTTACATTTGCATGGCCTCCTGCAGCTCCCAGTGGCCGCAGATCACCGTTCCCGGCCAATGGGAGCTGCAGGAAGCAGTGCGGCTGCAGGAACATGCTGGCCATTGCCTCCCACAGTTCCCATTGACTGGGAACGGTGACTGCGGCCACTGGGCTCTGCGGACGGCCATGACTGCAGACGGGCAGTGTAAACAAACTGTCTCGCGGCTGACCAGCAGATTACCCTGACGGACCACAGGTTGCCCACCACTGTCCTACAAAGTCAGATGGGGAGCAAAAAGTGGGGCAGATAGAACTATGAAAAATCTGTGGGGTGGCAAACTGAGGCTTGGGAGGGACAACTGCCCTCCTTGCCCCATAACAAAGTTCCCCCTCCCACTTAATACTCTGCAGCCCCCTTCTTTGATGAGGGGGAATGAAATGAACATTTAGGTCCCTTCTACATTCTAGAAGACTGAGAGGAGCTGCTGGCTCCTTTTACCCCTGAATAATAAAAATAATACTACTGATAATTAACAATGATGAGGCTAATCCTCCAGCCAAACGTGTGCGATCGGCATTGCCTCAGCACTATTCCTAGGCAGAGCTTCATTGGTATTCAGTACGCTGCCACGTCTGTCACTGCTCTGTGCACTCCGGGTCTGGAATCCTCGGGGAGCCTCGCAGCTGTCAAATTGACTTCCATCATTTCTTCCTGAGCCGAGAGACAAATTACCCAGCCAGCCGTCAGACTAGTCTCTGCGATCGAACCTGCAATTTCTAAGTGATAAAAACCCCCATCCAAACTCGGACAAAAGGTTCAGCCTGGGCAGGGGACAGTTTGGGGGTGGGAGGGATGGTTTCTCTCTTCCTTTTCTGTTCTTTAGAAGTCGGTATCGGGCTGGAGATCTCTTAAAACAAGAGGCAGAGAGACATGCAGGAGCTAAAGACTTGGCAAGCACTGCGTGAGTCACAGACATGTCGGTTCAGAACCTCACCTAGAAAGACCAGACTCTTGGGGGTATGTGGCTAAACAGCAAAATAAAACCCATGGCTGGCCCGGGTCAGCTGACTCAGACTTGCAGGCTTCAGAGTGCGGGGCTGTGTCATTTCCATGTAGACTTCCAGGCACGGACTGTCACGGCTGTTCAGCAGCTCAGGAAGTGCAAACTGCAGTGAGCCACATGTTTAAGAGCATAGTGTCAGTCACGGGAAGGGGAAACTGCACTGCCCAAGGGCCTAGGACTATGAAGTGAATTGAATCCAAGGTAGCTTGTTCATCAGCTTCTTTGACTGTGGGAGAAGCATTTGGAGAAGTTTGTGCTCAATGCAGAAAAGTGTGTTTGGAAATGGCCGCAGCGGATGGAATAACTCCTCTTACCCCTAGATATGGTGAAGGAACTACAGGGAACTATCATGTGAGAACTTCATTCAAGGTCTGCGGTTTCCAGGTAGAAATGTTCAGCCCCCCACAAGCCCCAGAGTAATTCTACTAATACTCCCCAGCCTGCATTCAGTGGCTCCGGTTGGCAGGGGTTTAACGTGAAGGCTTGATTCTTCAGTGTGTCTGAGTGGTCAGATGAGGAATCAGGCCTCAAGGGCTCAGTTAAACTTCTATGTTTTGGGCTGCAAGCCGCAGACAACAGGGGCTGTGGGTCCCTGTAGGTAGTAAGGTCTGGAACCACAAAGGGACATAGGCATTTAGGACACTCAACACTACAGCATCTAACTTGTACACACCTAGAAAATCACTGGAATCCACAAAGCCAGGGTTAAGTCCCTAAGATTCCTGTTCATGAATGGGATAGGTGTCTAAGAATGGGATCCACAAAAATCAGCACTCAATGTGGTACCCTGCCTAAGCTAGCCAGTAGGAGATGCTGATGAGAGAGGTACATCCTTTCCTAGGGATGCTCAAATTCCCAAGCAATAAGCACCTCTATGCAGCCTGGGCAAAGCCAGGTGGGGCAATTCAGTGTGCTTAGCCTCCTGGGGAAAGCTTGAAGCACCAGCCTGCAAGCTGCCATTGTTAATGGGCTGTTTCTCTGTGGTGTGTGTCTGAGACTGAGATCTGACCTGGAAGGAAAGAGCCCAGGTGAAAAATAGCACATTCAAGTACTGATTTGTTTTCCTGGCAATTTCTCTATTGATTTTCATCACGCTCTTCCCTGGGGTGGTGGCTTAATAAAATAATGCAGCATGCTCACCTGATAGGTTTTTCCAAACTGTTTCGGTGCTGTTCTTCTAGCCTTCTGGTTCGTTAGCAGGTAGTAAATAAAATGAGACCAGGTAGTAAATAAACAAGCCCAACAACTCAGAAACTAAGTACGCAGTCAGTGTTAGAAGAAACAGTCCTTCTGCATTCAGCACTTTGGCTGTTTCTCTCCATGGACACCTGGACCCCAGACTCTAAGAGCTGTACAGGCTGCCTGTTGGCTTTCCGGAGGAATTTAAGGTGTCATTTTTGACCTTTAAAACTATAAACAGCCTCAGATCTGTCTACTTGAATGACCCAACTCTTTCCCTGGTTGACCCCACTGCAGTTCTGCTCAGCAGTGCTCCAGATGAAGCCGCAAGAGGAAGCTGCTGGCAGGCCATTCCTCCATGAGGGACTTCTGAATTCACTCCAAAATAGCCAAATCTGTTGATCTTTAGGGTGTACTGCAAAACCTGCCTATTTGGGCAGTGGCTGGGAATTGAGGTGGGGATGTTTTGTGAAGGCTTTGTTGACACTAAGGTCTGCGTATTGTGTCGACTGGGGTTGTTTCCTCTCTGACTGCTTGTATGGATCGTGTGCCTACACATTCGGGGTGCCCACAGCGTGGGACAGGGGTCATTGCATTTAAATCTGATTAACACACCTAGCATTAGATCAGAAACAGATGGACCCTGCTGTGTTTCACTTTCCACAGCATTTTGAAGTAGGTTAGCATTTGAATCAAGTAAAAAATGTCTCACAGCTCTGCATCTTCTCTATTCAACCTCTTCCCTTCACTCATCTCTCTCTGTGACAGCCAAATACTAAACACTAAAGAATCTCATTCCACATTCCCACTTTGTGCCTTTCCAGCCCTGCCTATGCCTATACCAATGGCTAGATCCCAAGGTTTCTGAAGTGCAGTTGAATAAGAGAAAGCTTTGAATGGGTCAGAAAGGTTCATAGATTACTGAAATGTCTCAGCATCCCAGGGATTGAGAAATTAGAGAGAACTAATCACAGAACAAAAATATTTTTTTACTAAAAATCCCCCAGCCCAGGCACTCCCAAGTTAAAAAAAAGAGATCACCTTTCAAAACTTTCCCTTGAATTTGCCGAACAGGCTTGAGTGGTAGGAGCAGTGCATGAGTCATTCTCTCTCTCTCTCTAGAACAGGAAAGTCTGTGGAGGGTGGAGGCATGTCAGTGCAGTGTGGTACACTTTAAAATATCAGCTGAAATGACTAGGTTGAAGAAGTAGGAGGCTTGATATGAGTCACAGGGTATTATACACCAGAAAAGATAAGGACAGAAGGAATTACTGGACAGACATAATGTAAGTCACTTGGCCCAACTTTTGAATATGGGTATCTCAACTTCAGATCTCTTCACTCTTTCTTCAGAACCCGTCTGTTTGCCTTGCATTGCGAGTGAGACTCATTATCTTAGCCACACAGCGAGCTGCCGCTGGCCAACTGATCTTAATCTGGGCTGTAAGGAAAAGGGCAGGGCTACCTCCATGCACAGAGCGTCCGCAATAGGCATCCATCCCCCGAAAACTCACAGGGGTCCCATTACCAATCCTCTTGCTGCCCATCTCAATAGAGTCGGGCAGGGACTGCTGTAGCCCTGCAATAACCTCTGCAGCTCCAGTGCAAGTTGGTTGGAAGGGTGAGGATCCACGGCGGAATGCTGCAGGTGGTGGAGAGCTCATTAGCATGACTTTCCTGCCCCCGCTGCCAGCAGCTCTGCACCAGCTGTCTGCAAGGCAAAGGGAGATCCTCTGCACTATGAGACTCCATTCCCAGTGTCCTCAGCATTGGCTGGCATGGTGCGTTGCCAGCATACCTGACACATACAGGTCCAACACTTGCTGCCATGTCACATGAACCCAGCAGCTGATCAAAGTGCAGGTTAGTGCTGCTGCCAGACTGACAGCCGGGGAGACTGAACAAGACCTCAGTCCACACAGAGGGACAGCATGTGCATTGGCTAGGCAAGCGTCCCAAGCATTGCACTGAAAAGCCCCAATATCTGTTGTAACCAAGGCCCTGATCCAAAGTCCAGTGAGATCAGGGGGAGTCTTTCCAATGAGTTCAGTGGACTTTGGATCAGACCCCAAATGAGTAATTGTTTGCTCTTCTCTAGTGCCTTCCATCCAAGGATCTCCTAGCATTTTACAAACATTAATTATTCTTCATCATCCCCATCCACTGAGTGAATAGGGAGATTCTAAACCAGTTTTATCAATGGGAACTGAGGCACCCAGGTTACGTGACATTTCTAATGTTCAGAGAGCTAGTCGCCAGCAAAAGCACAAATCAAACCCAGGAATCCTGTCTCCTAGGCTTGTGTGCCAAGCATTGGTCCATGCTGCCTCTGGATGTACTGTAGAAAATGATGACATAATGAAATAGTTAATAAAAACCCACATGGCATAAATCCCCAGGTGGATGTAGAATCATTGTAAGAGTCGACTGAATAAGGTGGTAATAAACTAAACACTAGGAGAACAAGCCCATCCTCTGCTGGCCTGTTACAAACCTGGATGCTTCCAAAGGACTCTGCAGTGCTCTGGCTCATGTACCATCTTCCCCAGGGGAGCCTGATCTGCTGCTAGCCCTGCAGCCTGGATGTGCATATGGCATGCAGCACTTAGCAGCAGGTGCTGGCTCAAGCCAGAGGCCGTTCCTACTCAGGAAAGCTGTAAATAGCACTCCGTAGTGAGACATGGTGTTGGCCCCAATCCTGCCTAGGACCTAGCACAATGCCACCATCAACGGGCACCCATATGTGGCTCCCTCGAAAAAATTGCAGGCCTCTGCCCCTTTCTTTATGCATGGCCAATCCCCCTCCCTAACCACAAATTGCAGATCCGGCAGCCACTCCACTGGAGCTAATGGGAGCTCCATACATAAAGCAACTGCAGGATCCAACCGTGTTGTTTTGTTGAATTTTTAACAGAAGGTGTTTCATCAAATAGCCCAAAATCTTGTCTGTTTTTCATAATGCTTTATCTCTGTAGCGCATCTGCGAACCCGGTGCATCATACTTAGCCAAGCCAAAAATGAAACCTAAGACAGGCCTCCCTAGTGTTTGTGACTAATTTATCCGCTTGTAGAGCTGATGAAGCTATTTGTTCTGAATATATCCCCCCAGTCCAGATTTTGACAGAAGCATTCACCAAATGCTTTCAGACGATAATTTCTGGCCACTTTGCCGTGTGCAAATGGTTTTAAAGATGGTTGCAATTTTTCAAATTTCAGTTAAATTTTTAATTTTGGAAGTAAAGACAAAAAATTACTGGACATTTTCTCTCCTTTTTACACCAGCTCTGAAAATCACTGTTAAAAATGTCTCATTTCTGCTCCCTGACTGGGTGACTGGAAAGTGCCTAATGAAGTGCTGTCATGAATTCCCACACAAGTATCATTCAGTGGTAAAATGTATGAAGCATTTGGGCTCTGTGAACATTATCACAAGCGAACAGTCGTTCAGACACCCACATGATGAATCTGGGGGAGCTGAATCCATTGCTCTTGTTCAGAAATAGGTTCTAACTGCCAGTATTCCTAGATCAAGTCAGGTCATTCCTTACAGTGTCCAGAACAGTTTGCCCATCCCTGGTGATCAGCTTGTCCTGAAGCTAGGCCACAGCATTCTTACTAATGGTACCTATTGAAATCTGCTCCCTCAAGCCATTACTCTTCAGAGAAGTAGGGAAATATCAGGCAAAAAGGGACCTTCTCTTCTCTTTTATGCTGACAGCTCATTTATCAAGGGGGTTCATTAGCCTTTGTGCCTTGCTTCCCTGGGATCAGAGGCATCCCACCCTCTTATTCAAAGGAACAATCAACTTTGAATTCTGCCCATTCCAACAGCAGTTCTAGAACTCGCAGTGAGAAGAGCAGGCAGGTGTGCATGTAGCTGATAGTGTACTTACATTTCTGACTCTCTTGGGGGATGTGGCATGTGTACCTGGAGCGTATCAGCAGTGCCACTAGGGGCAGCATAAGAGGATAACCCCAGATTCCAAGATAGCCGTGCTCACATCACCTGTGTTTTCTCATCTGTGCAAGATAACATGTGCTGTTCCCTTGCATGAACCTTTTCGAAAGCTTATGCCCAAATAAATGTGTTAGTCTCTAAGGTGCCACAAGTATTCCTCATTCTTTTTGCTCATAGAGACTAACACGGGTACCATTCTGAAACCTTTTCTGCCTGTGTTTGCAATGGCTCCACTCTCATTCTGGTAGAAACATATTTTCTTCCTTCCTCTCAGTGTAAAATATTATACTACATGTGCTGGTTTTAAATGCAACATCAAAGACATGCAGATGCTAAGAAGAGAAGCAGTGGCAAGTAGTGTAAGGAAAAGCATGCCAAGGAGTCAGGCAGTATGTAACTGCTTTCCACCACAATACCAACAGTGTAAGCTTAGCACTAAGGATGGGCAGTTTGCAGAAGACGTGTGTGTTCCTCTTATGGAGACTTCTGCTATTCTCCTAATCCTAAAATAAACCATTCCTATTGAAAGGGCCTCTTTGCACTTTATGGGTCACAGAGGTCTTCTTCAGGTCTCAGTGAGATTTTCAGAAGTGCTTACAGCCCATTGGTCACAGTGAGAGGCACAGGGCCTTGGACCCTTATTTAGGTGCCCTACATGGGAACTGAGCTCTTTGGAAAATTTGGCACCAGTTGTGGGTGCTGAGCCCTTGAAAATCTGGACTCGCATATGTTGCAAGCGCAGAGATGGTTAGAGGTTGGTAAAGCAGTTCCAGTCTGAATTGTTGGTAAGTTTGATTTTTAATTCAGAACATCAACTCCAAACCCTTTGAGGCAGCTATTTGGCCAGCTGTTGAATTTCACAAGCACCATGTGACCAGAGGGCCAGATTCTGATCTGAGTTACTCTGGTGTAAGGATTTACTCTGGATTTAAACTGGTATAACTGAAAGAGATACACAGATGAAGCTGACACTGAGGCCCTGTCTACATTGTGGTTTTTTGCACTGGTGGTTGCACTGATATGAGCCTCTGGTATAGACGCGCCATGGAGACAAACCCAGCATGGGGCTGTGCTAAGTCCACAAAGATCTATTGCAAGATACTACGCTGGAAACCACCCCTAACTGCTAATTTCAACGTCAGACATAAAATAGGTCACTTCTGTAGCTTTGAATTCTCCAGTGTGTCTGTATAGGTGACCTCCCAGCAGTGACCTACAATCAGGTGATGTGGGTTGGAGCGGCAACAATTTCCTCACAGCATGAACCTGCCAGTGCCTTTTCCTGGTTTGTTTTTTTTCCTTTGAAGTAGGTCAGGCCTGTGAACTGCTAACTCTGTGGACCTCCATTCGTTTTCTCACTCTGCCACCCAGCATGGTAGAGAGACTGGCTACTTCCTTGTGGCTGAGCATTGGCATACGGGATGCAACATAAATTCAGTTAGTGCAAGCTCAGAGGCTTGCTAGAATCAGAACAGCCACCCATACAACAACCTACTGCCTTAGCTAAGAGAGGTCACTCCAGGAAGGTGATATCTTAAAGATCCATTGACACCATCTGGAAAACATTGGGCTTGCAGAAAATTCCCTGTATCCCTCTCTCCTTATCTGATTTACTCTTTATTTTTCTAAATCTCCCATCACCGTGCCACCTAAGCACTGGGATTCTAAGATCTACAGCTCATGCAAATCAGTGTACCTCCATTGATAGCAGTTACTTTCTACTAGCTGAGTACCTGATCCATCAACATCTATGGAGTTATGCCAGCTTACACTAAGTTCTGGCCCATTGACTTGAATGGAGCTATATCAGTTTACCTATGGTCTGTAATTCTGCTCATATCTCATCACTGTTTGCTCTCCTTATTTTTTATTGCCACTGATGCTGCATGGAAATGCAAGGCAGGTTCAGACGGCAACACCCCCCATTTCCTTTCCACCCCAGCAGGGGCAGAGTGCTCCTTCAGACACTCCTTGGCTTAGAGCATGCAGTTCTGCTTACGGCAGGTAGGCAGCAAAGGACTGTAGTAGTATTTTAGAAATGTTGATTGCTCACATGCATTTTGATCATTGATGGAAAAATCCCTGGAAAAGAAGCAGCCCCGGCTTTCTCCAAATCTCTTTGGCCTGGAAGTCATACAAACCCCATGAGATCTTCAGCATCTCCTGATTCCAGATGAAACAGATACACCAGAACTGCTCTGTCTTATGGTATTTTCACTCTGCTGTGGTGTTGTAGCCGGGTTGGTCCCAGGATATTAGAGAGACAAGGTGGGGGAGGTCATATCTTTTATTGGACCAACTTCTGTTGGTGAGAGAGATGAGCGTTACACAGAGGTCTTCTTCAGGTCTCAGTGAGACACATTCAGATTTGTTCAATGACAGATACAGCTCAGCCTATGGAGCTTCAGAATGAGTACATTTATTTATTTACTTATTTTCAAATTATCCCAAACTTTACAGAACCTCTGAAATAGCTTTAAATTTGGGTTGAGTTTGGGTCAAACTTTATGCTGGCTCTTGCTTTCATAAAGTCCTGAGTTTGAAGAGAAAATCTCCTTTAATAAAAGACTAATTGATTTTAAACCAGAAAACACTGATACCACTGTTTCCCCAGTATTGAGTGATGTGTCCGGCAGACAGAGTTGTAAGAAAGAGATCTTTGTGCATTATGCTGAGTGGCCAGTGTTACATGCTAAGGCTCTCTGGGCAAGGACTGTCTTTTTGTTCTGTGTTTGTATAGTGCCTAGCACAATGGTCTATGATAAATGTTCCTGAGCACTACCACAATACAAGTAATAATAATATGAGCAGTCCACTTGGCTTCCGCGTATAGTCCTTGGCCCTCTGGAGTTATACTCAATAGGTCCCTCCTTAAACCTGACCCTGTTTCTGAGGTTCCACTCAGCATAGTATAACAACAGGTCTGATTCCTGGACTCCTTGCTCAGGCAAAATTCCTTCTGAAGTGAGTGGGAGTTTTACCTGACTTAGGTGTGCAGGATCAAGTCTTTATTCTGCATAGCATCATTCAATTATATCCATGAACACTCTGCAGAGTTAAGACTATGTGAGGCATATGGTAAATAACAGACATTGGAATGTAAACCTATTGTAGAACGAGTAAATTAAGATGTTCATTATAAGGTCAATAACAATTCAACACATTCGTATCACGCAATAAACATCTTTATTTCCAATTGATTTTTCTGGTTTGATTAGACCACTTGAAATTTTTTTTAAATGAATGGAGAACATCCATGCTCTCCGAAGACGTTATTTTAAAAACATATTGATCAGATTCTCTACTAAGAACCAGGGAATTATTTTGGCTTTCTGTGAAATCTTACGCTGACATTTTCACGTGACCTCTTAAACTGGGGCCCCTCGCTGTTTTTGGAAGTCCAACTTGAATCACCCACAGCATGAGTTTTCAGCCTGGGGGTTTTCAGCCTTCAAGGGCATCTGGATCACCTTTCCCTTCCCATATTACAAAATGGGAAAGAGGTACTAGCTAGATCAGGGGTGGGCAAACTTTTTGGCCTGAGGGCCACATCGGAGTTCAAAATTGTGTGGAGGGCCGGGTAGGGAAGGCGGTGCCCTCCCAAACAGCCTGGCCCCGCCCCCTATCAACTCCCACTCACTTCTGGCCCCCTGACTACCCCCTCTCAGAACCCCCAACCCATCGCCCTATCTGGAGATCCCTTACTCTAATGGCCCCCCAGAGCCCCACCCCCTATCTAAGCCCCCCCTGCTCCCTGTCCTCTGACTGCCCCCTCCAGAGACCCCCTGCCCTTAGCCACCGCCCCAAGACCCCACCTCAAGCCCCCCTGCTCCTTCGCCCCTGACCACCCCCTCCACAGGTCTCCTTTTCCTTACTCACCCCCCCAGGACCCTATCCACTTATCCAAGCTTCCTTTTCCCTGACACCTATCTATACCTCCACCCCCAACAGGCCCCCTGGGACTCCCATGTGCCATCCAACCTCCTCCCTCCCCCCCCCCCACCTTCTGCCCCTTTAGGTAACCTGCCTGGCCCCGGTCCTCTTACCTCGCCGCTGCCTAGAATAGCGTGTCTGGCCCAAAGCCAGACACACGGCTGCGCTGATCTCCCAGAGCGCGCAACGTGTCTGGCCGGGAGCTGGACACGCTGTCGCGCAGCCCCGCCCAACAGCGCTGCTCACGCGGCCCTCTGGGGCCGCGGGGGAGGGAGACAGGGCAAGAGGGGCTGGAGCAGTTTCCCTACCGTGTCCTGCCGAGGTCACGCGGGAGGGGGCCAACGGGGGAACAACTTCCCCAGTGCAGCAGCTGAGGCCGCGGGGGAGGGGCAAGAGCAGCCTCCCCAGCCAGACCTCGGGGGCCGGTTTGGAGGAGCCCGCGGGCCGGATCTGGCCCGCGGGCCGTACTTTGCCCACTTCTGAGCTAGATCCTGACAGATAGGAAGTGGGGTTCTGGAAAGGGGGTATGAAAAAGAAGGTTGTGCTATAGAAAGGTTAAGAACTATTGGCCTACGTGGATTAGGATTACTTAGAGCACCTCAATCCATTCCTTTGGGCAGTTCATTTGAAAAGTTTGCTCTAACATTTTTTAGGGCTGCTGTTCTGTTCTCTCATGTGGATCTAGTCACCTAGGCCCTGAAACCTCATCATAGCAGCTATTTATACTTGATGGGTATGTGTGTCACCTACAGATAATCTTCTGGTCCCACTGGTAAGAGCTATGTTCTATCATCCTAAATCACAGAGCTGCTGTTCACACACCAGCCTAGGGCTTTAGCACTATTATCTAAAATGATTTGATGTCATTGTTCTTGTATCCAAAAAGAAGGAGAAGAATAACAATAATAAAAATCAAGAGAACATTGGTTTCTTTTTTTCTTCCTTTCCGTTTCCTTGATGTTTCATGGCTTGGCCAGCACCTCACTATTTTTTCCTTTCAGTTGCTACCATACAGCTTTTTACACAGACCTCTTTGGAGCTGTTTTTTGATGCCTGGAGTACTTAAGCCAAAGTTCTGTTCATTTTTTCCTGGCAGCAGCTACTTGACAGAGAATAACATTAATTACAACTTTTGGTTCTCTGAGACTGTGTCTTCGGTTTTCTCTATTCAAAGAGTCAAGCTAGTTAGACCTCTACAGACTCCCAGTCTTCTCCTCCTAATAAATAATAATAATTAATAAACGATTAACTCTTATATAGCACTTTTCTACTGAGTGGCTTTACTGAGGACGGCAAGTATCATTTTCCCTATGTTACTGATACAGAAAGTCTGAAGTATAAAGAGGGGAGGGGACTTGCCAGAGGCCAACCCAAGAATAGGTCTTCTGAATCACTGTTCAGCGCTTTACCTAATAGACTGTGCTGCACAGGGAGCCAGCCCTAAGGTGACTGTCTCATTGCAGATTAGCCTGTATCACTCCATGTTCTGAACTGGAGTGAGGGCTCAATAAACCATCCTTATTACTAATCCCTCTTGCTTCTTCCTTCAGCTGGAATCCTGGTGTCACCACTCCAGTGAGGATGATTTGTGCCTAACAATGGGGAAATTCTTGGTTTCTGGGCAAGCCAATAAAATTCCAGACTTGAACTTTTAGAGACCCTGCAGGGGAGGCTGGCTATGGAAGAGGCCTCTCTTGGTAGGCAGTTAGCTCCATTAACGCAGGAAGCCCGGGGCTGTTGTCAGACCTTACCAGTAGGGGGCTCTGTGGCAGCAGGAAAACTCTGCTGCTTTCCAGGGATTAGGATAGAAAATGTAACCTACTCTGGGGAAATAGTGCAAGGAAAATGGTATCATTGAAACCAAGAATGCAGAAACTTCCTTAATTTGCTCTGTGACTTCAGGTCTCAGCCCAACTATTTGAAGCTCCGGCTCTTGGCATTCCACAGAAGAGGAATAATGTGTTGCCACAATAGCATAATTTGCCCCTGCTGAAAAGCTGCTGATGTCCTTGTGTGAAATGCTAAAGGGAAACGAATCTTCGAGCTGTCTGGCTTGGAGCAGCTGAATGTATTCAAACTCCTGCAGACACTCATGCCTCAGCAGGTCCCTAACAGAGCAGGAAGAGCCTGGACCAGACGCTCTGAGGTCTCCCTCCCTTTGCACAAACAACCCTTGCCTTTATCCTACCACCATAGGATAGGATAGGATAGGATTTATCCTACCAACACAGCATAACTGGGATTATTGCCATTGAGATCAACGGAAGGAGGACTGGGGCCTATTTATGTTTGCCTGCTGCTGTTAAAGATGAGTAGACAATCCATGTATTAATCTGGTTCAGCCAATAGGCATGGAGATGGGGGGCATCACTCCAATGCCTTGGGTAAAAAATACAACTTTTTGTCCGTAAATCAAGACTGTGCTACAGTTGATCAGAACCAGAAAATGATAACGTGGGAGGGGCGGGGGGAGGGAAGACGCTTCCAGCTGTTCTCACATCTCCTCTCCCAGCTAAGGTTGCTTCAGATGAAAGACGGGATCATGAGGAGGGGAATTTGGAAGGAATTGGGTTATACAAATGCCAGGGTTTCCCGTAGCTCCTATAAGTTGCATTGTTTATTGTGGATTTTGTTTTTTTCCCTTTCTCTTTGTGCTCCGCGGCACTGCACAAGTGACAATATTTTAAATGGAAAGATTTGCAGCAAGCCATCAATCACTGTGCATGCAGAATATATCTTCTGGCTTACTCTTGCTCATGCATCTATAAATCAGCATAGCTGGAATATTTGTGGTTGTCTGTAGGAGATTTATGCAGGTGGGAGATTAGAACCAGTCTGTCATTTTTGTGGGGGAAGCGCGAGATGGAAGGAGCTGGGGAATGCTTGCTCGCAGGAAGGATTTATGATAACGTCAGCATATATTAAGGGGTTTCATGGAGGGACAATTAGGAAAAAGTGTGTGTGGTATGCCTCTTTAATTTGAAATCAGGAGGTGGTTGTTTAGATGCGTCATTTTCAATGAGTCTAGTCAGCGAGAGAAGTTACATGGACATTCATCTTCTTAGGTCTGCCTGGTTTTAGTTTGTTTTTAAATTCAAACCTTTTTGTTTATGGCTTATGCTTCCTTTTATATATTTATTTTCATCTAGGCCCTGGTTGCAAATTAGCTTTATAGGTAACTATATCAGGTGAAGTAGTCCTTCTAGCTCATGTCTTGCTGTGTAATTATGCAGTGTAAATATATCTGTCTCAGACAATAAACATAAATATATAGCCTGTCTAATGGAGGAGAAAGGAAACGTGTCTCCTGTTACTGAGAGCAAATCCAGGCAAATTCTCAGCTGATGTAATCCAGAATAGTTTAATTGACCTCAGTGGAGCTGTGCCATTTTATACCAGCTGAGGATCTGGCCTCCATGCTTTGCTAAATTTCACATGTATAGTCTAAAAGGTCTTTTCCATCTCTGGCGTTCTATGATCTCAGAATAGAGTAAGACACAAAATTAAAGAGAGTGGCCTATTCATTTTATGCATCCCTTGCAATTTCTAACCTTAGTTGGTTGCTGTCATCCTAGCGCCTTGTTGCTATAGGCCAGCAGTTGCCCACCAAGAGCGCTGAGACTTGAGTAGCTGTGAGTGTCTGTTAGACCTCTGCCTGTTAACCTTCCCTTTGCAGTCTCAGGCAAAGGCCAGGACTGAGCTGGGTGAAGGTCACTGGTGCAGCTTCCCTCTTACCTCATATTTAATGAGATCAGCCCTGTTCCTAATTGCTTCCTAGGATAGGCAAGTTTTAGGAGGTAGCTGGGGAGCTTGCAAAGCTCTGGCAGCCTGTAAAATACATTTTGGAAATCTAAAAAAAAATGCTGCAAAATATATAGTGCCCAAAAAGTCTCCAGCCTTCTCTCTCCCTTTCTCTCAGAGCAAGAAATGTCCTTCTGCCTAAGTTGTTTGCTCCCCCCTTTCCTTCGTAGTTCAGGCTGGGCCGTAATATGATATTGGCTGATCAGCTGTGGCCAGTCAGCCTGCCTTCAAAGTCCGGTCTATGGAACCATGTGTGACTCCGGGAGACATGTCTGCATCATCTGTTTCTGTGGCCTGACTGCCTGCTTCTTTCCTTCCAGTGCAAACAGGGCCTGAGGGAGGGTCAGACTCTCCCACAAGTCTCCCAAGATCCACACACTGACCAGTGACACCAGAATCCAACCAGATGAAAAACTATTCTCTCAGTCCATTGAGCCAAAATGTTGGTCTTGAATATTTTCCTAATTGGGGAAGGATGCTTTCCCGGTAGTTTTTTAGAGCAAGAAAATCTCCACGGTAGGAAATGTTAACTCGTTTATCACAGTGCCATTTTCCATGCTCTGTCATAAACTATCAGGGCATTTTATTAAACATAAGTAAAAAATACTTTCCAGTGATGTCAAGAGCCTAATGTGAAGAGACATTGACACTACTAGTTAGATCAGTTTTTGGTATGTCTTTTCCTTTATTTCCCTTTGCTGAGTGACTTGAAGTGGTTGTAACGTTAGAGACAAACTAAAACAGCTAACACTTTCAACAGCAGAAAAGTCAATGAGTAGGAATGGTTGGAATGTTCTGTTGAAACTTTTTCGATAGACAGTTGGATTTTGACAAAATGAAATTCTCACTAAACATATCTGTGTTCCAGGGAAAAAATTTTGGGGGGTTGGTCAAAATATTTTGGCAAAAACAAAATATTTCATACAAAAACTTTGTTTTAGACCTAAAATTTTGATTTTTGAGTTTTAGGTAAAAGTTTGAAAGTGTCCATGGAAAATTTCACTTTAATTGAAAATTTCCCACCAGAAAACAATATCAATGACAGCAGCCTAGTGCTGCTTATTAATCTATATATATAAAAGTCAAGTGGTGTATGTATGTATGTATGTATGTATGTATGTATGTATGTATGTATGACAGCGAACTCCTCCCGCACCGTTTGAGCCAGAGACTTGAAATTTGGTACAGTGAGGGGTCTTGGGGTCTAGATGCTGGTAAGGGTCGAAAAATTTTCGGATCTCACCTCTGACGCCCCCCAGGGGTGAAAGTCTTTCAGGGCCAATCACATCGGCTGGGCGGTTAGGTGGTGATGATGTCATAATACCCCCTCCAACAGACACCTCACTCACTCAGCTCACTGCCCCTCCCTCCTCCAACGGAACCCCGGAGATCCCTCAGTTCTCTGCCCCTCACCCCTCCCAACGGAACCCCGGAGATCCCTCAGTTCTCTGCCCCTCCCCCTCCCAACGGAACCCCGGAGATCCCTCAGCCCTGTGCCCCCCCCACCTGCGAAGGTCCCCGGAATCCCTCGGCTCTGCCCCCCCCCTCCCCTGCGATGGATCTGAGTTGGGTTTGGTGGGACGGTGAGTGAGGTGGGGGTGTCGGGTTTGGTCGGGGGGTGAGGTGGGGTTGTCGGGGTTGCTTGGGGGGGTCAGGTTGGGGTGTCTGGTTCGGTCGGGGGGGTAAGTGAGCCGGGGGGTGTCGGGGTTGGTCTGGGGGGGGGGTGGGAAGGTGTCGGGGTGGGTGAGGGGTGAGGTGTGGGTTTTCGGTTTGGTCTGGGGGGGGGGAAGGTGTCGGGGTGGGTGCCCAGACCAAACCCGACACCCCCCCGCCTCACTTACCCCCCCCTTACCCCCAACCAACCGCAACACCCCCTGACCAACCCCAACACCCACACCTCACCCCTCACATACCCTGACACCTTCCCACCCCCCCAGACCAAACCCGACACCCCCTGGCTCACTTACCCCCCGACCGAACCCGACACCCCTATATCACCTTCCCCACCAATCACAACACCCCCAGACCAAACCCGACACCCCCCGGCTCACTTATCCCCCGACTGAACCCGACACCCCCACCTCACCCCCCCAAGCAAACCCGACACCCCCACCTCACCCCCCCACCAACCGCAACACCCCCTGACCAACCCCGACACCCCCACCTCACCCCCCCACCAACCGCAACACCCCCTGACTAACCCCAACACCCACACCTCACCCCTCACCCACCCTGACACCTTCCCACCCCCCCAGACCAAACCCGACACCCCCGGCTCACTTACCCCCCGACCGAACCCGACACCCCCACCTCACCCCCAGAACCAACCCCGACACCCACTGACCAACCCCAACACCCACACCTCACCTCTCACCCACCCCGACAACTTCCCCCTCCCCCCCCAGACCAAACCCGACACCCCCTGGCTCACTTTCCCCCCGACCGAACCCGACACTCCCACCTCACCCCCCCACCAATCGCAACACCCCCAGACCAAACCCGAAACCCCCCGGCTCACTTACCCCCCGACCGAACCCAACACCCCCACCTCACCCCCCCAAGCAAACCCCACCCCCTACCTCACCCCCCCACCAACCGCAACACCCCCTGACCAACCCCAACACCCACCTCTCACCCCTCACCCACCCCAACACCTTCCCACCCCCCCAGACCAAACCCGACACCCCCCGGCTCACTTACCCCCCGACCGAACCCGACACCCCCACCTCACCCCCCCACCAACTGCAACCCCCCCTGACCAACCCCAACACCCACACCTCACCCCTCACCCACCCCGACAACTTCATATCCCCCCAGACCAAACCCAACCCCCCCCCCAGCTCACGGTGCACTGTGTAGCACACAGATTATTAAATACACTGTTCGGTCGGGGGGGTGAGGTGGGGGTGTCGGATTTGCTCAGGGGGTCAGTGGGGGTGTCGGGTTCGGTCGGGGGTGAGATGAGGGGGTCAGGTGGGGTTGTCGGGTTTGGTCGGGGGGGTAAGTGAGCCGGGAGGTGTTGGGGTTGGGGTTGGTCGGGGGGGTGGGAAGGTGTCGGGGTGGGTGAGGGGTGAGGTGTGGGTGTTGGGGTTGGTCAGGGGGTGTCAGCTGTCTGCCCCCTCCCCACCTCCGACTGACCCGAGCAACGCCGGGCACTTATGCTAGTAATACTATAAACAAGCCTACAATAACAGACCAATGCATGCATGCCGAACAGAAGAAAGCAATTTTGGGGGGCAAATTATCAGCGTTTATGTTCAGATTTCCAGGGCATTAATGTTACAGATAGATCCAAACAGCAAAGTCCAGATCTGAATTTCTGCAGCCTGTAGAGGAGTTTGGATCCAGAGTTTTAGCTCATCCCAGTATAAACACCCAGGCATAACATTTGGATCAAACTTTCCCCAAGTGACATGGGTGTTTGGATCTGAGACTTCAATTCAGGGCTTAATCTCCAATTACAGTACCCTGAAACATGGCAAATTTAGTTGTCAGAGATTCATGCAAATCACCTCTTGGGTTCTAATCCTTACAGAGTCCTTCCATCCCTGAGTCCTGAGTGCAAATTAATCTTGAACATTCACAATGGAGCTTGGTTAAAGCAAATACAGACGCTCCTCAATTTATGCAAGTGTTCCGGAATTTGCGTAAGTCGGAGACGTATCTCTGACCATTATACACACACACACAAAAACCCCTCCTATTTTCAGTTAACAGTGCTTTTTCCGTAACTCAGATTCCTGTATTTTGGGGAGCGTCTGTAAGTTTTAAAGCAGAAGTCCATGCAAAATGGTAAAAAGGCTCAGGTGTGTGCCACAGAATGACCAACTGCTGGATGAGTTACAGATCCCCAGCTCGAGTGAGCTTCCAGTGCCAGCAGATTTCATAATGAAAGTTTCACACTACATCATTTATTAACAGTCAGTAATAACTAAACCATTAGCATTTTTATAGCATTTACATTATCTAATTATCACTCCCCACATCCCTGCAGGGTAGGTCTGTAATATTATTCCCTGAGGCACTAGTGGAGGTTCTGATTCTGTAATTGTCTCCATGTGCGCATCCATGTACTGCATGAAATCAAATGGAGGATCTGGCCTAAGTGACTTTCCTCAGGTCAAACAATGCAGAGCACTCTTAAGAGTTTGTCTACTCTGAGGCCTTGTCTACACTGGAAAGACTACACCAGCCAAGTGCTGTCTACGCTGGGGTTAAGTAGGCTTACCTATGTCACTCAGGGATGTGGATTTTTCACATCCTGTTCAACACAGCTGGGTCGACTTAAACTTTGCATGTAGACCTGGACTCAAGAAAATTAATCTGAATTAACTGAAGGTCTGAATGTAAAGTGTATCAGTTAAACCTCATTAAAACTCCTGTGGTGGATGCTCTTATTAGAATGAAAGAGTGGCCTGCTGAATTCAATTTAGTTGGAAGTGAATTGAATTAAATTGAATGAAGGCCACTTGAATTCTGAACAGGAACATGGAAACAGGTTTAGTGCAGTTTAACTAATGCACTTTATAAATTAATTTGGATTAGTTTTTCTAAGAGTTCCATGAAGACAAATACTAAATCCCAGCCCACTGCTAAGATCACTAGACCACACTTCACTGGACTGGTTACACAGTTGTCCAATTCTTGGAATAATCTTTGCAAAACTATTTCGAGTCCAGAAACTGCTAATTTTGTGGAAAACTATTTACTGTGTCTTCACAGTAGCAGCCTCTACTACTGCCCACAGTATTCCTCCACCTCAAGTTCAAGCAGTGTTCCCAACTTTTATTGCTGGGTCCGTGATAATTGGCGCGTTGCTTAAAATCCCAGCTCCTGGAGTCATGATTATGCGAGAATCTCACCTTTTATTTTAAAAAAGGAAATTTCTAGACCTTGTGGTTGCCTACAAAAATGTGAAAATGTGACCAAAGTATAGCCCGAAGGCTGAGAAGACAGAAAGCAAATAAAAGGATCAACATTTTATTTTTAATCTCATGATTTTTAAGATGTTGTCATGGGGAGGTTTGAGGCTTGACTTGAGAATTTTGATACTTGAGGTTAGTGCTACAGTACTGTACTGTGTAATCTGGTGGTGAAGGCACCACAGTGGGACTCAAGAGACCTGCGTTCTCTTACCAGCTCTGTTTTTGCGTGACCTTGAACATGTTACTTCCCTCCTTGGGCCTTAATTTTTCCCATCTGTAAAATGGGGATAACGCGAGTGAACTCCTTTGTGCATTCTGAAACCTGTAAGAGTTAGGTATTATTATTACAAGCTTCGGTTCCTTCCCTTTCACTAGACCAGTGGCAAATACTGCATTTTTTAAAATATGTTCTTTGCACACTTTCTGAACTTTGGAAAAGGATAAAGACGTGCTTTGTGGTAATAGAATGGTTTTCACCTGGTAATTCCTTCTCCCACTTCCAAAAAAATAATAATCCCAAATTGAACCAACCGAACTGTGTTTGCAAATACCTCATGAAAATGAAAACAAAGGCAAACTTGTTAAATTAAGTTATTAAGACAAACAGCTGATGTAAATAATGGCACCTTTATTGGATTTTGTGTTGCCTTTTTTTTTTTTTTTTTAATTATTAACTTTTTCCCTGCCTGGAGCCTAATCTTCTTCATTCTCAACAGTAAAGCTTAAGTGATTAACCAAACTGATATCTCTTCATAAACCTGAAATGTGTTGCAAATGGAAAACCAGTGAAATGTATTGACTATTTACAAGGGTCCCATCAATTGCATAGCAACATTTGCTGACACGGACAGCTGAGGAAAAGGGTAGCCTGCCTGATTAATTGGCTTAGCTCACACGGGTAGATGTGGCACTCATCAATAAAAAGGTATATTGGACAAACTCCAGAAGTGCAGATCTGTAACAGGAAAGGCCAGTCTCCATGCAAATTTTCCTGTAATATCAAATAAAATAACAACATGTTATAATGTGAATAGCTGAAATTCCCCCTCCCCCTTCAATCCACATGGTTTAGTGTCATCTGTTATTATTAGGATAGTGTCTAGAGATCCCAGCCAGGATCAGAGGCTCTTTGTGCTAGGGGCTGTACAAACATATAGTAAGAGAGCTCCTGCCCCAAAGTACTTACAGTCCAAGGGCCTGATCCTGCAAACACATATGTACATACTTAACTTTGACTTCAGTGAGACTACACACATGCTTAACATTAAGCATGTGTTTCAGGCTTAGTCTACACTTGAAAGTTACATTGGCAGGGAGACCTCAGTCAGGGGTATGAAAAAACACACCCTTGACCAGTGTAGCTATGTCAACCTAATCCTCAATGTAGATGCAGCTATGTGAACAGAAGAATGAGTCCATTGAGTTAGCTCTCATTCTGAGAGATAGGGTTCCTTCACTGACAGAAAACCCCCTTCTGTTGGTATAGGCTGCATCTACACAAGGGGGTTTTCTGGCATAGTTATGTTGGGCTGGTCTAGCTAAGCTACTGTAGCACCAAAGTGACCATTTAAAAGTTGGATGCTGTGCTCCTCTGCCATATCTAATAACTCCTGTTTTGATTTCCCTGTCTTATTCTAGAGAAGGCACATTCCCACAATGCTGCTGAGAATGCTGGGATTTGTCCTGCAAACTGTTTATCTCAAGCACTGGAGTAGCTCACATTGTTTATCTTGTGATGTTTATAGAGAGATGGCTGGGAAATTGGGCTAGAACTCTCATGCAAGCAGGTTTTCAGTGAGATTTTGGGTGCTTCTTGCTCCAAACTGGACCAGGATGGCTTTCTGGTGGTATTTTGCTACTTTTGATTGCACTCCTGGTGTACTTAAAGATGGCACTGTAAACCGGAACATGTCCTTTGCTGTGGATCTCAATGGTGTAAGCAAAACTTTCTCCTAGTGAGTGTGAAAGGAAATCCCAATAAGTCTTGCCCTTCCTTATCTCCCCCATTTCACTCTTCGTGCCTTCTTCACCTTTTGGGAATGTGATAATGCTGCCGAACAGACTTTAGTTGGGTTGTTACAAGGCATTTATTTTAAATTAGTGATGCTCAGGTGGGTGTAATCATAGCTGGTTCCATGCTCAGACACTGCCTCTGATTGAGAGAAATAGTTCTGATGCAATGCAAAAAGGAATGAATGCTATGTTATTTCACATGTCCTTGTGAATTTCATGCACAAATCTACTACATAGTTAGGCTTCTCTCTATAGTCCCATTCAAAAAGATGCCTTTCAATTAAAACTGGGGTGTAATAGGGAAGATATCCAATCACTATCCACAGTAACGAAGAGTAAAATCACTTCAAATGCATTTCAGGATCTTAAATATAGTTAACAATCCAATAGGAAAGCTGCATCTTGCCATTTGAAGAGGAGAAGGCTGATATTGTTTGTTACTTGTATTGTAGCACGTACAGGCTGTAGTCTGGAAGCAGAGTCCCATTGTGTTAGGTGCTGTACACACACATAATAAAAACACAGTTCCTGCCCCAAAACATCTGACAGTTTAGTTCCTACTAATTATCTGGCCTGAGCTCAACTCCCTGCATTCACATGGGCTCCAGGTAGGTACAGAGGGATGATGGGCAGGTACATTTGCAAGATCTAGCCGTTGGTATCTGATGAGAAAATGAACAAATGGGGCAGGGGAGGAGTATTGGTGCAGAGTAGGATGAAGGAATCCACTTTGCCATGCAGTTGTCAGAACGTTTCAAAGCTGTTGTAACCCTGTGTTCTCTCGAATGACTTTTAATTTATTACCTTGACTATAATTGCTGGAGGGATGCTAAAGGGCAGCTGTTTGCTGACCTCTTCTTACGATTCCCTTCACAGATGGGGGTTGTTTGATTTGTTAATATAAATTAGAGAGGGACATTCACATCTTTGGATCCCAGGAGAGGCGGGTTGGATTCGGGGGACTTGGCTTGGGCCCATCTCTGGTGTGATCTTAAACCAATAAGAAAGAAGGGGGGGTAGTAAATGGGTCTGAGTGATTCTGGGAAACAAGACCAGCTGGTGCGTTTAGAGAGTACGGTGCTCTGATAATAGTGCAAGACTGGAAAGCAGGACATGTAATTGAGACACTGGAGAGGTAAACGCTCTAATGATGGGAACTGCACGCTCGCGGGAGGTCTCTCCCCCTGAGCACAAGCTGCTTCTCAGCTCCTTCAAAACAAGACATCAAGCAGATGCCAGTTTCCATGGTGACAGTTACACTCCTGTGCTAATGCTGTGACCTCAGTGATTACACCAGGCCCAGTTTTAATTTTTTTAAAGACAGGAGTTGGTTCACATGCCGGCGTCCACTCGGGAGCTGCAAACTCTGCTCTTGTTTGACAGGAAGGAGCAGCTTTAAGCTCTGCTAGATGGCTGCTCCAGAAACCTAATAGGAAGTTGTCCCAATCCCATCTGTGCACCATTCAGCCTCTGTTCTGGGAGAAGATAGTTGCCCTCAGAGCCCTCAGGAAGCCCTCCCCACAAAACATTTTCCTGCTGAGTCCTAGGCAAGAAAACAGGTCGCTTCCCAAATAACTCACTTAGGGTTTGATCTGCAGTTCCCTGAACTATCTGGAGAGAGGTAGTTTTTGAACAAGTAAATCATATGGTTACTAGCAGGTGAGCGAGCATGTGCTGGCTGGGGATCCAGTCGAAAGGTCTGGAGGGTGTTTGGCTTGAAGTGTGCTATCTGCCATACTTACCAGTGCAGGACTACAGCTAGATGCTCTCGCTGCTACCCTAGATGAGAGCCTTTCACTCAGTTGCTGCTAAACTGTTTTCAGCTCATTAGCTGGGCTTAAAGCTATTTGAAATGGTTCGTTTCCCTGACACTTGTAGGTGTTGCTAGATCCATTTGGAATCATTATTAAGCAGGGTCGGTGGAATTCTGCTGTGCTTCTGCATCTGAGTGTCATAGGGTGTCCCCAAAGCCAACAGCTAAAAAACTGAGTACAGCAACAATATCAGGGGAGTCCGTGCCTGAGCAGGTCCTGTCAGCCATCAGTCTCAGTGCTTGTTATCCACCTAGTAAATGGTAAGCTGAGGCACAGAGAGGTTCAATGACATACCCAATAGTGAGCTAGGAGCTGGGAATAGAGCTCCCAGGAGCTTAAAGAGAAGGGATGGTCTTGAGGGGAGGGTCCTTGGACTGGAGCTCTGAAGATCTGGGTTCTACTTGCATCTCTGCCACAGGCTTACTGTGTGACCTTGAGCTGGTCCCGTTATCTCTCTGTGTCTTAGTCCACTGACTGTAAAAGAGGGGTGATAATGCAAACCCTTCTCAAAGGTATGCAGTGAGGTAACTACACAGTGTTCAGACTCTAGAGTGATGAAGGTCGCAGCGTACCTGGATAGCGAGACTCCCATCTCCTTTGCTCTGCCCTCTGGACCTGCTGCCACAAACCCAGCAGGTTCCTTTACACAGGAAAACCAGGTACAACCTTGTTGCTTGGCCACAGCATGGTGATGAGCAAGGCATCGACGCCCTAGCAGGCCTTGGCTCTGGACTCAGTAAGGCAGCCCCACAGCAGAATGTGCTATTAACACCCTCGGGCTGCTCTCTCAGGGGAGGGAGAGAGAGCGGTGAGAGTAGAGTAGAGGAAACCTCTGAATCACTAAAGCAGCAAGCGCTGGCGGGGAACAACCGCTGCAAAGGAACCAACCTGCCAGCGTGAAAGGGGAAGCCAAGGAAAAGGATTGACAGTGTCTGAGGCCTCCACAGAGAAATGAGACCAGTAATTAATTGAAATGACTCCTCACCTCTCCGTGGTCTTGCCTGGAGAGGGGGAGAGGTGCTTGGAATGTACTGACTCACTAGTAGCAAAGCCCTGCCTTGCTTCTCCCCGAGTCCCTGCACATGGTGCAGTCACTTTCTCATCCACTCTTTTCACTGGTGAGAGAGAGAGCAGTCCCTGGCCAGCCCTGGAGGTACCAGTGGGGTTTATCCTTGCAAGGACTAGGGATAATCTAGCCCTAATTCTAGATTTAGCCCTAATTCTAGATTTACCAGTGGCCTAAGGCTAGACCTCTGAGGTCACATGCTTTCCCAGGGCAGTTGGCTTCCTGCCCATTGTAAAGCGTATCCCTTGCTGCCCAGCAAACAGAAAAAGAGTCAGAACAAACCTTTTCCTGCTCCGCACACGCTCATCCGCCAGGTGCTCCCAGCGTCCATTGCATTTTGTGGGTGTTTTGCCTCCCCCAAGCCTAAATTTGTGTATACATTTATTTAAGCATCTCATGAAAAGTTAATGTGGAGATGGTCGGATTTTTAGGTAGCAGTTAGATTGTGCCTCAAAATCAAGCCATGTAGTCTCCTAATAGTCCACGTAGAATTTTTATTTTAGGCTGCCTAAGTATATTCCAGAAGGCCTTAACTGTTAGTGTCCAGCCTAAAAGGCCGCGCTTGCTCTTATCTCTACAGCACCGAGTCCTTTGTTGGGATGAATTTTCATTTGTTCTCAGTCAGATAAGCAGTACCCCGGCACATCCACTTACTACGCCCTGTCTCCCTTGACGTGTGCAGCCTGTGTGGTTAGGCCCTTATCAGACAGAGTGTGTCTGGACACTATCCTTGGGTCTCCAGGGTGGTGCCAAACTACATTAAAGACCTGCCTGCTCTATATGCAGTGTTGTTATAGCCGTAGTGGTCCCAGGATATTAGAGAGACAAGCTGGGCGAGGTAATATCTTTTATTGGACCAACCTCTGGTGATCTCTCTCACCAACAGAAGTTGGTCCAAATGAAGGTATTGCCTCACCCACCTTGTCTCTACACTCTATAGATTATCACCAAGGCCCTCACCCAGGAAAGTACTTAAGCATATGCTTAATGTTCAGCCTGAGAGAGTATTCCCATTTGAAGGGATGGAACTACCCACATGCTTAAAGTTACGAATGTGCTTAAGGACTTCCTCAGATCAGGTCCCAGGTTTGTAACCAGAGTGATTCTACACAGACATTTTGTGCCTGCACAGAAATAGTTAGGGCATGATTGTCAAACCAGGTGTGCATTCAAACCAAGTTCTTAGCCTGGCCCGGCTGTGTATGTTCAACTGGCTTAATCGGGGCTCCTGGCTCCTATGAGTGGGTAGAAAAGAGTATTGCACCATGTGAAAAACACAGGCCAGGCCCCCACTCGCTGCTCTCACCCCCTTCGGCTGGAGCAGGGGAGGACTGAGAGCTCAGTCAGGGTCAAGCTCTCAGCCTCTGCTGGGATTGCAGCAGCAGAGCTCTCTGGACTGCCAGGATCTCTGAGCCTGGAGCTTCCCCCCACTCCACCTCTGCCCTGCCCACGGCCCCACCCCATTCACCCCCACTCACCTCCCTCCCGAGGCTCTGTCCCCACTGGAAAAGCATACGGCCGTGGCAGGGGGAGATTTTTGAGGGGACCTCAAATCACCACTGCCTCCCCAGCCCACCAGCAATGCAAGATTTGATGGGGAGGGGGGATTAGCCTCCATTACACGCTGCCTATGCTTGGTAGATATAGCTGAGGCCCAAATTTTCCAGTCAACACTAGGTGCAAGTAGGCTTTGGGCAGATTAACACAGTCGGGCTGGCTGGGGAAAGTGTTGTGGGGACGGCGGATGCATTGAAGTGCGTTATTTATAATAAAGGCAGATTTAGGGCTTCAAGCCTCAGTCACGCTTCTCTTGTGTCTGCCCATAGGGTTGATCAGTGTTTTTCAAACCGTGGGTCATGGCATGCAAGGCACTGGGTCATCTTGCTGTGGTCAGCACTGCCGACTGGATGTTAAGAGTCCCATCAACAGCGCTGCCCAGCTAAGGCGGGCTCGTGCCTACCTGTTCTGACCCCACACTGCACCCCAGAAGCGGCCAGCAGCAGGTCTGGCTTCTAGGCAGTGGGGCCACCGGGCGCCACACACTGCCCCCACCCCAAGCACTGGCTCTGCACTCCCGTTGTCCGGAAACTGGAAACCAGCCAATGGGAGCTGGGGGTGGGGGAGATGCCTGCAGGTGAGTCACTCAAAACTGCTCGTGCACCTCCACCTAGGAGCTGGACTCATTGCTGGCTGCTTCTGGGGTGCAGCACATTCCCAGGGTAGGCGGGAAGCCTGCCTGAGCACCCCAGCTGTGCCACTGACAGGGAGTCGCTGGAGGTAAGTCTGCACCCCAATCCCCTGCCCCAGCCCCCCAAACCTGAAAGTCCTTCCTGCACCCCAAACCCCTCATCCCTGGCCCCATCCCAGAGCTCTGACTCCCTCTTGAACCACAACCTGTGCCCCATCCCCACCCCAGAGCCCTGCCCCCCTCCCATACCCCAACCCCCTGCCCCAGCCCTGAACCCCCCAAATCCAGAGCCCCTCCTACACCCCAAACCCCTCATTTCCATCCCCACCCCAGAGCCTGCACCCCCAGCCCAGAGCCCTAATCCCTTCCTGCACCCCAACCCCCTGCCCCAACCCAGAGCCCCCTCCCACACCTCAAACCCCTCATCCCCAGTTCCATTGGGTCACGGGCATCAACAATTTGCTTCAACAGGGTCCCCAGGAAAAAGATTTGAAAACCACCACTGTACATGGAGCATAAATGCTCCCCAGCTGATCTCATGCTTGGGACAGACTGACAAAAGGGCCAGCTTGATGCTAAGCTCCAGTCCGCTTTTCCCACTCACATCTGATTGCTTCTTTGGGCATTTTACTTTTCACATGGGTCTTGGGTTGCGGAGGCCCAGAAACGACACCATGGCTCACTGCACACATGGCCTGTGCAATTAGCACTCCAGGCATATGTTTAGCAAAAGGAACAGTAGGTCACCTGTTCCCTGCCCTGCAGCCTGAATCGCTCAACATTTCTCTAATCGCTGATGTAATTGAGATAGACAGCTAACCAACAACTGTGGAATTCTTACACTGCGCGAGCTCACGGAGGCGACAGACACTCAGCCCCCGAGAGGGGAGTACTTTGCTATAGGATTTTTCAATTTGCAATCAAGGCTGCTTTGGGAAAGGTAAAAGAAGGAAGAAAGGCCTAGACCTTCAACAGCAGCTATAGTTCATGATCCGTGACAATGAGTGGAAAACATGCTTTGGTGATTCCTGCTAGATAACAGGAGCTTGGTGGGCTGGCTCCCCAGAATTTCAGTTTCTTGTAAGGAACAAACCAGGT
This sequence comes from Sternotherus odoratus, assembly GCA_032164245.1. NCBI lineage: Eukaryota > Metazoa > Chordata > Testudines > Kinosternidae > Sternotherus > Sternotherus odoratus. The sequence goes on from JAVMKO010000018.1 coordinate 4,341,497, forward strand.
CAGCAGTGAAAAGGGTGGGGAAATTTCCAGGATCTAATCATCTGGCTTTGGTGCTTTGTTTCATTGCTGGTGTGGGGGTACAGGGCCTGAACTGATAAGTATCTTCACCTTTGTGCTAAGTTGGCTTGTATGCCTGGGGAGAAGGGGGAGAGCCAAAGAGGAAACTGAACCAGCTGGAATTATAGGTATGCTCAGCAGTTTGGGTTCACATCTAGTTTTCATGTTCTTGCCATGAGTTGCAGGATACATTTTGTGGCAGAGGAGGGAGAAAATAGGCACAGATATGTACTCATGGAGTAGGATGCCTAAAAATACTGAAGGCTTTGAGCCTGAGTCTTTTTCCTCCATTCATCTTGTGCAGTTATCCATTCCCAGGCACAGTGAGTGTAAAATGATCCCATTCTGACCTGGTATCATTTAGCAACTGCTTTGCTCTGGTGTCAATCAATGGCTGCCCAGTGTGCAGGATAATGGAGACTCAAGCTCTGGGATATTGATATGGGGGCAAATATCTGTCATGCTGACCTCCTGTTGAGAAGGGAGCAGTGACAGAAAGAACTGATGTGAGGAAAACCTGCTGGGAATTTTGAGGAGCAAAAGGGAGTGGGTCTGCTGGGGAAGGGATGGTCAAGAAGGCAGGGACTTGAACCACTGATTCATAATGGGGAGCTGAAAGAGGGACCAATCCCAGCTCCACTTGACTCACTGGGCCTTGGAGAAGGGAAACTGGTGGTGTGATAGGACAGCAACAGTGCCTGTTCTACAGGGCCGTGCTAGGCACTAATGGAGCGACATAGTATGAATGTAGAGCCGTTGGCAGAGTTGCTGAGTGCTCGTGAACAATGGGTGTGCTGGCTAAGAGGACACATGAGCACTATTGTGATAGGCTGGCAACTAAGCTGAGGTGCAATGGGTAGAGCACTGGACTGGGCCACTGGACTCCTGGGTTTAGCCACTGATCTGCTAGGTCACCTTGTGCAAGTCACTTTTCCTTTCCCGTCCCACTCTTTGTCCCTCTGGTCTGTTTAGTTTGTGAACTCTTTGGTGCAGGGCCTGGTTTTTGCTCTGTTTGTACAGCACCTAGCACAATGGGTTCCGATCTCAGTTGTGAGAGTGCTACCCTCATTTAAATACTCAACAAGGTTGCAAAGGTAGTTCGATATACTTCTCAGGAGCCCGGGTCTCTCTTCGTTTCATTTTTCATTCTCTATTTGATGATGCTTCTGTGGCTGGCTTGAAGCATCTGCTCTGTCTCCATTTGGATTCGGTTCTGGTGTGAAGTTTAGCAGCTGTACCTTCCTTTCATGTGTTCTCTCTCACCACCGCCGCATGTGATATTACAGCTTCCTCTATGACAGACAGTTTTGTACAAGGCAGTGTGAGCCAGAAAATACTGCAAAGCCAAACAGGCTGAAAGCTGCATTGTGATTATCTCAGACGAGGGGAGCCTGTAGGACTTGGCACTGGGCTTCTGCACAAAACTGTGGGAGCTCAGGAGGAAAGGGCACTTCAGTTAAATCTGAATATGCTGGCACTGGTGTCTATTTTTCATGGGTTTTTTCCCTCCCTCAGGGCCATTTATGGGCTGAAATTACGTGGACTCCTCTTCCTATGGCATTTCCACCCATACAGGAACTGAAACGAGATGGCCACATTAGAAGATGATGAGAAGACCACATTATTTCAGCCCTGCAAAAGGCTCCCTGAGGCATTACAAAAGCAAAGGGAAAAACATAAACACAAATACAAGACATACGTGTGTCCTTGAGTCAGACCTGCTCACATTTCCTGCTGCACAGCGAGAGTTGGCTTGTGCGTTAGGGGAAAGCACGTTGAATTCTATTCTGTCTTGAGCACTATGAAAATTGTTAACTAATTCCTAATGGTGAAATTGTTACCGATGAAGATGACGAAAGAGGCAGTCAGATCCCAGCTGTCTGGTCCCAGGCAGAGTCCCATCAAAATCATAATTTTGCCTTGAAAAGCTGATGCAATCTGACAAACAGTGGGTCAGATTCCCTGGTCCTTATTCAGTTCTGACTCATGGACAAAACTCCCATTGACTTCAAAGGGCGGAATAAGGATTGTAGAATCTGATCATAGAGGACACACTTGTCATTTTTTTACCTAGTCACTTTCCTAGCTCTAACATCTAGTGTGGGGTTAGTGTGGCTAAGTCATGACTCATTTCAAGCATGAAGGGGGGGAAAAGATTTATCACAGGGGAAAATATCTTTTGTAACCTGTCAGTATGACTCTCAGAATCCAAGTTTGCTTTGAGGAGTTAAACAACACCCTTAGCTTTGGGTCTAACATTGGTGTGCTTACAAAGTATAAATAATACATGTACAGCGGGGGGGGGGGGGGGAGGAGGAGCGTTTCCTCCCATGATTCATCCTTGCCCATCCCAGGGTCAAATGCAGTCTGTCCATCGTCTCTGTGGAGACCAGCATTAACCCAGCTGATCTCTAACCTCAGTGCCGAAACCTCTCTTAAAGCCAGGACCTTCTCTGAGGGGGTAATTAAAACTTGGAGGTGCATGTGGACTGCTGATTGGCCTCAAAATCAGGCTGGGAAAATGGAGTGAATGATTTTTAAAAAAATCCTAGCAAGATTGACCAATAAACATTTTATATTGGAGCTAAACCCAGCCTCCCCGATGTGAAAACTACTCCACCATCACCAGTGGTGTTCAGAGATAATGCAACATTGAGAAATACTAGATTCAAGCCCCAGAACGAGAGGAAAAGCTGATAAATTCCTTTTGTTGAGGGGCTTTCAAAGAACACAGACATTATCCAAATAGCTTTCTCATATTAAAATGCATCTACTTCGTTTCCTAACAACACTGAACTCTCTAGGCTTGTCTTTACTTCTCTTTTTCTTCTCTAATTAATTTAATGCAAGATCAGCATGTTTCTCCCCATTGCTCTTACCCACAAGCAGGTTTGGACAAGCAGGTGTTTTAAATATGTCTTCCTGGGTGGTAAGATGGTCTTGAGATTAAGGCAGTGGACTGGGTCTCAGGTGAGCTGGGTTCAGTTCTAGGCTATGCTACAGACTTCCTGGGTGACCTTGGTCAAATCACTTAATCTTTCTGCACTTCTGTTCCCTATTTGGAAAAATGTGGATGATAATCCTGGCTGTGTCTGTGCTGTCTGTTTAGATTGAAACCTCTCTGGGGTAGGGAAAGAGCACACATTACCCAGCACAGAGGGGCTGTGAGCTCAGCTGATGCCTATAGATGCACTGGCATACAAATAATAAATAGTGCTTTAAAAATAAAAAGTGTGGGCGAAAATTGGATATAGCTTTAAATAGCTGAAGTTATTGGTGCTGAATAACATTTTGGACCAAATTCTGCTCTCACTCCACATTTACATCAGTGGATCTCTATGGATTTCAGTGGGACAGTTTGCATGCCTAGGGACTTCAGTGGATGTGTAAGAGGACGCAGATGCAGGTCCTTAATAAAAGCTTCAAGATTTGCCCCTTTCTGAATGTGAGTGGCAATATTTGGAAGAAATGCTGATTTATAAAATATGCCTCTGATTCTTTCTTATTGGAGCTAACGAGAGGAGCAGAGGTGGGCTGCCTGAGGTCAGCAGCCACTCCAAAAAAAAGTGGAGAAGGAGGACAGGATTATTTCAAAGGGAAGGTAAAGTCCCAGCCTCTCAAAGGTTTCCAGCAAAGTCTTCAAGGTCTCCCTTTCTCCTCCTAATCTGAGCTGCTTCCTGGGGATGCAGGTGGCTGTATTGCATTACACCAAGAGTGCGGCAGAATTCCCAAAGGTATGACAGGGCTGCCAAGATGATTTTGTAGCTGTTTCTATTGGAGGGTTTACATTTTGAGAACTACCTGGGTCGTCCTATTCAGTCTGCGGAGGACAGGGGCTGGCAGAGGTTGCTGGCAAGTCTGTGCCTTTTTGGTGCCGTTTATTTAGCGCCTCCACAAGATTTAACATGATTACTCTTTAAATCTTAGCCCAGTATTCCGAGAGGTAGAATGTCATAAAGGTGTCTGGTAGACAGATGTTACGTTCTCTGCAGGCTGCCAGGAAAGCGTGCATCATTCTGAGCAGACATGGAAGCAGTGCCTTTAGTAGTATTAGCTCCTCATATAATTTATAAACCCTAAGCTGCTCTGGCTGGTGTAGGTAGCCAGTGTTGGGGCCATCAGATCATGGTGCTGGGTTAATTGGGACCAAGATATAGCACGCCGTTCCTGGTTTGAGCCATCAAAGTTCATTATGATAAGTGGGGGAGGGGGGGGTTTTAGTCCCAGTGTTTCTGATTGGAGCAAAGACTTTAATCTAAGCCTGCAGGATCCCAGGTGAGTGCCTTAACTGCCAGGCTAGAGAGTCCCCTTCTGTCGTCCTGTTCCTCACTAGCTCCTGGAGAAGCTGTTCCACTTTGTATAAATAATTATACAGTAGATCAGTGAGCTCATGAGCAAGACTGACTCTATAGCCCACTGGGAGCCCCCCAGCCCAGAATAGTCAATAGCCTGATGGTTAGGACACTTGTCTCAGGGGTGGGAGACTCAGGTCTGAGTCCCTGGTCTGAATTGGGGAGACTGCAGACTGGAACCTGAGTCTCCCACAGCCTAGTTGAGAACCCTGACCACCAAGTTTCAGTTTCAATGAACTGGCATTTTCTGATGAAAATCTGTTTCATGAAAAATTTCCTAACCAGTTGTATTAGTGACTCAGGGTAGTTCAGGTATGATCGTAACCAATCCCATCTCTGAATCTTCTGAGACTGGCAATTCCTGTCCAGTCCTGAGCTAATGTTTGCCTCAGTCTGGTTTTCTTGTGGGAGGAAAGGTCACTGATGACTAATGCTAGTATAGATGCAGCTTTTAAACCACTGGTAAAGACTAGAGGTGCTTAGATACCACAGCAATGACAACCTATTTCTGGGCATTCCTAAGGACTTTAACCCTGACAATCCCTTTGGTGGTGTGGGAAGGGAGTAGATAAGAATTACTAGACTATTTTACAGGAAGGCATGCAGCCAGACTTTGGAGCTGGTCTTCACAAATTGTTGAGTGTCCCTAGAATCCAACTGAATTTGTTTCATGATGGGCACCCCAAATTAGCAGCCTCCCTTAAAAATAAATAAATCGGCCTTAGTGTTTTACCCAAAATCACCCAAGAAGGCAACAGCAAAGTCAAGAACAGAATCCAGGAGTCGTGAATCCCCAGGCCTTTAATGAGATTTATGTACATACTGTACATTCAGATAAAATAAGACCAAATTGTGTAAATATTAGAGGATTGGAAGGCTGTTGGTACAGGTTCCATGCTGTGAAACCGAGGTCAGTGGAGTAAGCTAAATGGGGATTTCCACCATGACTGAAGTTCCTGGCTTTTGTGGGTATAATTCAGCCTTTTTTCATTATCTGATCTCTGGGCTTGCTCTTTCTTTTGGTTGGTTATCTATCCTATTTGACAGAGAAATTGCAATGACAAAATGCTAACACTCTTGCTCTGGGCTATTTTTAATCTACGGTAGGTGAAAGATCAGAAGGCATTTTTTGAAAGATTTATATGTCGTCAGTATCCTCACACTGAGCCAGATTGGGTAAATGGGATTTGACAAACTGCAGGACAGGAGATTTAAACTGCTGACCTCTGAACTTAAGAGTCAGAGCCACTGTATATTATCACGTTTATGTTCAGAGGCTAAATTCCTTGTTCTAAGGGAATCTCATAAATGTTTAACCAAGCTACAGAAAGAGAGTTATTATTCAGCCTTTAAACTTTATTGGGGTGGTCAATGGTAAAGTCTCTTTTTGGGTTGCTGTGGCATTTAGTGTAAAATATTGTAGCTAATAGTTTAAAACTTCTTGATTATTTTCAGAGAACAAAACAATTCAATTTCTTGCCAAACAAGGACCCTGCCTACCATAATGACAATTCAGTTCCAGCAGACTCATGCATTGTGCTGCTCCCTTAATTATATCACCTCTCAAAATCCCTTCCAAGCATCGCTAGGACTTCGTGTGATTCTAGCCACTCTCTATGTCCACTTCTGAACCCAAAGCACTGAACTATGACTCCTTGTCTGAAACACAGCTTTAAAATGAAACACATGCTTAAGTGCTTTGTTAAATTGAGGCCCAATTTCTGCAGCACATCATGTTGGGAGGGAAGGGTGAGGAAAGGATGTATCCATCATAGAACCCCCATTACCAACATGAAACAAACTTTGTACCCAGTACAGCTTAAATCAATGTAAGTTATGTCACTCAGAGGAGTGAATAAGCCATCCTCCAGAGCAACATAAGTTACACCGACCTAAGCACCAGCGTGGGCCGCACTATGGTGGCGGGAGAGCTTCTCCCACTCACATACTCCAGGCCTGAGAGCAGCAATAGGTCATCACTTTGAACTGTACTGCCTTGCCCTCAGGTGACCAACCGTCAGACCCGCCCTTTAAATTCTCTGGAAATTTTGAAAATCCCCTTCCTGTTTGCTCATCCAGGCATGGAGTGCTCTCAGCAAATCTTTCCAGGTGACCATGCCGCCACACGCCAGGCAATCCCCAGTATGGAGCAATGGCGAGGTGCTGGACCTCATCAGTGTTTGGGGGAAGGAAGCTGTGCAGTCCCAGCTGCGCTCCAGCCGTAGGAATTACGATACCTTCGGGCCTATATCAAGGGATTTGATAGAAGGGGGCCATGACCGGGATGCACAGCAGTGCCGTGTTAAAGTGAAGGAGCTGCAGAATGCCTACTGCAAAGCCCGTGTGGTGCCCCTGCGACCTGACGTTTCTACAAAGAGCTGGACACGACACTTGGGGGTGACCCCACCTCCACTCTGAGGACCACCATGGACACTTCAGAAGCCAGTTCAACAAGGCAGGAGGAGGAAAGTGGGATTGAGGGTGTTGAGGAGGAGGAATCCCTAGATGCATGCAGCCAGCACCTGCTCTCAAGCCAGGAGGAAGGTAGCCAGTCATGGTGGCTGGTGCTTGTGGAAAGACAAACATGAGAGGAGGTTGCCGGTAAGCAGCTTTTACTTTGGGAAGGAAGTTATTTGGTTCAGGCTCTTGGGGCAAGGAGGGTTGGGGCTGCATGCATGCCTAGATGCGGCATAGGGTGCTGATGTGCTCTTTCATATCGCGGTAATGGGCCTCAGTGATCTCTTCAAAGGTCTCATCCAGAAGTTGGGCAATGCACGTTCGTGGGTTTATGGGGAGAGCCTCTGTGCTCCTTGTCCCAGTCAGGCTAACATGTCCACACCACTGTGCCATGAGCGGTGGAGGGACCATTGCTGCAAGCAAGCAAGCTGCGTATGGGCCAAGGAAGAAGCTGCATTGCAGTAGAAGACCCTCCCTGCTTCCCAGGTCACCCTCCATAGCGAGACATCTTCCAGGACGAACTCCTGTGGAAAATGTGGGGACAGTGCTACCAAACGTGACGTGCTGGCGAGACTTGTCAGCGTATTTCTCAGCAGTTCGGGCTCCGTTCCCGCAGACTGAAAGGGAAGACAGGGCACGTGGTACAGAAAACATTGAAAGATGGTGCCAAATGTGGATGGCAGCACAGGGTTTGCTGGGATGCAAACCAGTGCCTCATGGGGCATTGGGACAGAATGCCCCGAACCCCCCGTCCCTTCTCACAAGCCAAAGCACTAGAATGGGAAGGGGTGCTCTGTGGGATCGCTGCCCATAATGCACCACTTCCAATGCCGCTGCAAATGTGGCCACACCAGTGCGCTTGCAGCTGTCAGTGTGGACAGACTGCAGCGCTTTCCCTACTGTGCTCTACGAAGGCTGGTTTAATTTAAAGTGCTCTACATCTGCAAGTGTAGCCAGGCCCTACATGACTCTTGGACCATTTGCATTACTGCTGGGAGCTGTATTGAAATTGGGGGGGGGGGGGAAGGGGGAGGAAGGGAAAGGTGAGCGAGAGGATGGAGCAATGGAAAGAGGATTGGGGGAGGACTTCAGAGGGGTGGGGGTGGGAGAGGCAGGTCTGAGATGCCTGTGCCTGTAGAAGACCATGATGTATCTGCCTTAGACATTGTCTAAGGTTATTCATCCAAGTGTAGCTTATTCTCTGATCTGAGACCTGCTCCATGAAATATCTATGCACAGTGCACGAGGCTTTTCTCCAAAATTATACATCATTGGTGGCAAGCAGGTAACTAGTGAGTGTACAGATTTGTTCTGCACATGCAAATCTTTTCATGGGCAAAGTAGCCTCATGGATAGACTTGGCTGGGGGGAGAAGAAAAAAGTTTAATCTTAAATGGTAATTGTCATCCTCTGGCTAATGATAAGCCCTATTATGGCCTGCATATCGGCTGTAAGTGAGCAGAAAGACACAGCAAGGTGTATGTTGCAGTGAGATAACACCCTGCTCAAAAGCCAATGACCTGCAAAGCACATTATCTCCCCGTTGCACAAGCCCTGTGAAGTCATCCTGTGCATGTATGCGACCAAATCCAAAGTCCCCTTCCTCCCTGTTCAGTGTTTGCACATTTCTTGGTATTTTACCCAACTGTTCTTGTTTTTATTTTGAGAACATTTGCTCCCTTTCCTGTGCATTTTTGATCAGTTTTTGTCTCTACAACAGTCCTGGCTTGAGAGAGGCTCAGCAACCTTCAACTGGGGCTGAGGGCAGTTGGCAGGTCTTGGACCAATAACCCTTTGTTAGAGAAGCCAATACAGCATATAGGGCCAGCTCTTTAGCTGGCGTAAATTGGTGAAGCTCCACAGATGAGCTAAGCATGTGTCTGACGGTGTCTAATTTATCATTTTCACTTGCTGTAATTAAGATAGCACATTGTTTTTGAAGGTAGCAGAGAAGGCTTTGAGTTTAAACACTACTTTAGATTAAAATTGTTTCAAGGCAGAATTGACCTTTTATGGTTATAATTGATTAGAAAGAGGCAGAGGGTTGAAGTTTGTAGATACGGTAGCAAACATTTTGGGCGCTTTGTGTGTGACAGTGATCTCCACCCTTTCTATGCCCAGGTTCACCTTTGGAATCTAAAGGCAACTCAGGATCTTCCCTGCCCAGCTCACTCGTTCGGGCCTGTCCACCAGGGCTGGCATCAGCATGAAAAAAAAAAAAAATCTTGGAAAGAAATAATGGAATGAAAACGCCTGGTTGATTTTGTCTCCTTAAGGCCATGACTGCGTTTTCTCTCCTTTCATAGAACTGTCATTGTTTCTAGGTGCACAATGGGCCAGAAGGTCTGAGAAAGGTAGAGATGAGCTGCCTTCTTGAACGAGACTTAAAGAGCCAAATCCATCTCTGGTTGTAATTCCATTAACTTCAGGGGTGTATTTTGGTGCAGGACTCCTTGTGCAAATCTAGCACTGGAGTGTGGGGCACCAGAGGATGAAGGCATCTGATTGTGAACAAAAAGATACAGCCTGGGCTGGGGCCAGGATCATTTCCCCTGGCCAGTATGCCTCACGCCTCCCCAGAAGAGACCACCAGGAAAGCAGAGCTTTGATAGCCAGGAAGGGGGCCAGTTAGCACCTTGTGTAATGGCAGAGAAAACACCCGTCCATTGAGCACTGGGCTGAGACCTCCCAGACTCATTTTTCACAGCCCACTGGGCATGTTGCTAGCATAGGCTGGGTGTCTTGGTAACCAGTGGCAGATGTAGTCTGGGTGTAACTCTTGGACCAGGCAAACTCTTGGTTTGAGTCATGCCAGAGAGGTGGGTGGAAGGGTGCCGTCCTTTGTGGAATTTTGTGGGGAAACCATCGTTTGCTATTGACAAGAATTGTGGTGGTTTTAAACTCTTTGGATCTGATTCTGTGTTGTGTACAGCTACTTACAGCTCTGCAGAATGAGTGTAAAATGCTACCAGATCAGCACGGCAGCGGTGTAGTCATTCTTTGCTCTCAGCACGTGTACATTATTATTATTTGTCTCCAGGTAGCATCTGGATAGACTCTTCCCCAGGGTTTGTGCAGCACCAAGTATACCAGGACTCTGATCTGAGTTGGGGCCTCTGGGTGCTACTGCAATATAAGTAAAAAGCAAATTTTAAATTTTAAAAAACCATAAATAAATGGTAAGTTAGAATTAAAAAAAGAACTGAGAGGCAACGGAAACAGCTGTCTCCTCTTCTTCCTCTGAGTTCCTTTGCTGGGTGAGACGCTGTTTCTGACCACAGCTGCAGCACTGTAAATGCTTGCTAGATGTCTGGGTGATAATCCACTCAAAGCAATTATAGGGCATCTGTCACCAGTAGGGACTGAGCCACAGGGTTCTTATCTGGGGAAATTGATGGATGAGAAACGGGGAGAAAAATCAATGTCTTTCACCAAAATGATCTGCCCGATGGAATGAAGCCCTGTGGAATCCCTGCTTTTCACACTGTGAAGTCGGAGCTGGAATGGAAGATTCGGTTGCAATGCATTCACAGGAGAGGCAGGTCACCTATGTACTGACCCCACACTTGCATTTCTTGAGCATCCAAAAACTCCCATGCCCCTCAGCCGGACTCTTGGGTGTGAAAGTAATGCAGGATTTGAGTCTGCTATAATCATCAACCTCATGGTCTGATTCTGGGGGAGGAGGGGGCAGGCCCCATATCAGCCCTACTAGATCATTATCACTGGATCACAACATCGTCTCGCCACGCACTGAAGCCATGATCTTTTGTGAGTGTAAAGGACCATATGGATCTGGATGACACATTTGGGAACAGTTCAGCTGTTTTGTTGGGTTACTGGTCTACAGTGCGGAGATGGAGGCTGAGGGGTGACATTTTCAAAAGCATCCGAGTGACTCCGGCTATATCCACACTGCAGACTTCTGTTACACAGTCAAGGGTTGATCCCTGACTGAAGGAGCTGTACTGACAAATAACTCATGTATCGGCAATTACTGGTCCAGCTTGTCTTGCTCATAGGAGTGATTTGACTTTCCCAGTACATAGCACAGCTTTGCTAGTAATGTCGGCCCTGCTTGGCGGCCCCCCCAAACTTGCTCAGGGCCCCCTGGTTGAGAACCCCTGCTGTAGACAAGGCAATTGTACAGAGGTGAGCTGTGTTAAAACACTAGCTGTGGGACCATCAGCCTTGTGAATGTAATCCGTTAATACAGTGTACTGTGTCCCTTCCTAGTGTCTGGGTCACACAAAGAATAAGAAACCACAACTGCTACTTGTTAGATGAGCTGCTGCTTTAGCTGAAGTTGTAGAGATCAGTGCAGAGGGTCCTGGGTTTGAATCCTGCTGATGACCCTTAGCGGCAGCTCAAGGCAGCATACAATATACTCATGAGTTACCTGAGTGTTCTCCCAGCGTGGCTACCACTCAACCTTAGCCTCCGCTGGTTTGGTTTCAGGAATAACAGCAGAATATTGGATAAACCACATGACACTCCTTAGCTTCCTGTAAGGGGGTGGGGGAATCATTGCAACATTTGCTTTTGATGCACCCGGGATAGCAGCCTCTCTCCCAATTTCCTTCTCTCTCCCTCCTCTCCAACTTCTGCCTTCATTCCACAGCTCAAGCAGACCTATGGGGCTTAGAAGGGCCAGGGGCGAGGACAGGGGGCACCCTGGCAGGAATGGGGAAGCACTCAGAAGGATGAGAGACATCCCCAAGGTCCCAGATTAGAGCTGACTCAACAGAAAACTCTCACAAACCAACCTGACGCTCTAACCAGCCAAACAAAACATCTGTGCTGCACCAAACGATTGGACTAGATCAGTTGAATCAGGGACCCATGGAAACTTTTTTTCCCTCCCAAATGCAAGTCTGTGGGAATTTGCATTGCAGTCAGGTATACTTAGAATGCACATAAACCATCTCATAAAAATTCCACTGGAGTGTACGTCATACAGCTGTGTTTTATTATATTTGCGCTCCCTTCCCACTGACAGCGCCTTTATAACTGGATTACTCACATATCATCATTAACTCTGACACTCCTGGGTTTTTACTGCTTCCCCGCTTTCTATCATCTTCTGCAAGTTTTATCCCTTCCCTGCAGATGTTCTAAAATGTATTTCTTTTGATATCCTTGCAGCAGACGTACATGGGAGTTAGGGAAAAAATGTGGGTTGGATGTCCGGGGCTGAAAGAAGGGCTCACGTAATGTTAATAACACTGACAACTACTCTGCCCTTTTGGTTAGCTGTCCCATAGACACAGTGCTCTGGCCATGCAGGTGTGGATGTGGGGTGAGGAAAGGGCTGCCTAAGAGGACCCTGAAGATTAAAATGTATGGAGCTATTGTCTAGCCATAGCAGTATGGGTGCATAGCTATTTGCTTGTGCAGCGGTTGCCTTCCGTATTACTGTCAGTCATGTTAATCAGGTCTTCACCCACTGTTTGGAATCAGCAGCTTTAAAAGTTTATGTGCAGTCACCCTCTGCCCTGGACAGCATATCAGATTGAAGTATCCAAGAACGATTCCTCCCCTTGGTCCTAGCTGGGATTTTGGAATAACCAAAGCAGAGGAAGTTCTGGAGGAATCCTTGCCAGATTTTACCAAAGTCCCAGAGCATCTAAAGCAGGGGTGGGCAAACTTTTTGGCCTGAGGACTACATTGGGGTTGCAAAACGGTATGGAGGGCCAGGTATTGGAGGCTGCACCACCCCAAGCAGTCTGGAGGCTGCCCCACTCAAAAACCCTGACCCATCCAACTCCCCCTGCTCCTTGTCCCCTGACTGCCCCCACTGAGGGCCCCTGCCCCTAACCACCTCCCCAGGACCCCACTCCCTATCCAAGCCCCCCTGCTCCCCGTCCCCTGACCACCTCCTCCTGAGGCACCCCCAACCCTAATCATCCCCCAGGACATCACCCCATCCACTCCCCCTGTCCTCTGACTGCCCCCCAAGACCCTCTGCCCCTTATCCAATGCCCTGGCCCCTTTACCATGTCACTTGGAGCAGTGTGTCTGGCCGGAACCAGACACACTGTCGTGTTGATCTGCAGGAGCACGCAGTCCCACGGGCGGTGAGGCTGTGGGGGAGGAAGGACAGCGGGGGGTGGGTGGGAGTGGGGAACCTCCCCAGCCAGGAGCTCAAGGGCTGGCCAGGACAGTCCCACGAGCCAAATGTGGTTTGCAGGCTGTAGTTTGCCCACCCCGATCTAAAGACAAGCAATCTGCTTTTGCATTTGTACAGCACCTACACCACTGGGGTTCTCATCTTGAGTGGGGTCTTTTGGACCTGTGACAGTAAATGATAGTAAATGATAATCATGTGTTACTTCTCCAGCCAGAATGGGTTTAAGCAAGAAAGCAGCTAGTTCTTCATATTAATATTGTTTTAAGGCCCAATTCTGTTTTCACTGTGACTGATATAGAGTCAGGATAACTCCATGTTAGCCAGATAGTAGTTGAAGTCCGTGGAGTTTTCACCAAATATACACTAGTGTCACTGAGAGAAGAATTCAGCTCGTCGTGAAGTCATACATCACTCCCTGTACCTTCGGGTATGTCTATGGTGACTGTGGCATGTATAGACAGATCCAAGCTAGCTTTGATCAAGCCTGCTGGCTACAAATAGCAGTGGGCTTCTGTTATGGCATTGCCTAGCCATTCAATTATGTGTCCAGGGTCCCAGGCAGGATTGTACTGGAGTAGCTAGTCTGCTTTGCCACCCATGCCTCTGCAGCCTCACTGCTACTTTTAGCAAGTTGGCTTGATGAAGCTAGCAAGGGTGCTGCAATCGCCCCTTCTGACTGCAGTGCAGGCAAACCTGTAGGCGGAAAGAACTGAATGATATAGGGCATGACAGAGCTGAATTCTAACAAGAGAGAATCCAGTTGGTTGGGGATGCCCCTCAATATCTCCAGTGATACATTTGGTGCATGAGGACAATGTTTTGTAGTGTGTTGCCCTAGAACCATCACCCCCAAGATTAGTGCTCTTCCACAGGGGTCTGCACAGCATCGGTCTAGTGAGTAGGACATTAGGACTTTGACATTGGCACTCACTCAGGAAACCTTGGGTTTATTCCTGGCTCCTTCATTGACCAGCTAGGTTACCTTGGGCAAAGTCATGTCACTTCTTTCTGCCTCTGTTTCCCTTCCTGCCCTTTGTTTGGCAAGACTATTTAGACTGTAAGCTCTTTGGGTCAGGTCCATCATCCCGCTAATGGCTAAACATCTCCTAGCACAATGGGGTCCTGATTCCCTTGGGGTCCGCTTGGGGCTGCTGCAGTGCGAATAATCTACAATAACAGTGTATGTAGTATTACAGCATGAACTGCTGCTTTCACGTGATAGAGCTTCCCAGTAGTGCTAAGAAAGAAAATTGTTCTGTGTTCAAAGGTTGAGTCCAGTGATGCCCCATTTACTGATGGGAGAGATGCCCATGCTCTGCTTTTGAAGGAACTCAACGTTGGTAGAACTGGCCAAGTCCCTTCTGGTTCTCAGCTGTCGTTAAGCGAGCAAAAGTTAGACTTGTAGAATCAATCCTGAAGCACTTAGAGGAGAGGAAAGTGATCAGGAACAGTCAGCATGGATTCACCAAGGGCAAATCATGCCTGACTAACCTAATTGCCTTCTACGATGAGATAACTGGCTCTGTGGATGAGGGGAAAGCAGTGGATGTGTTGTTCCTTGACTTTAGCAAAGCTTTTGTTACGATCTCCCACAATATTCTTGCCAGCAAGTTAAAGAAGTATGGGCTGGATGAATGGACCATAAGGTGGATAGAAAGCTGGCTGGATTGTCGGGCTCAACGGGTAGTGATCAATGGCTCCATGTCTAGTTGGCAGCCGGTATCGAACGGAGTGCCCCAAGGGTCGGTCCTGGGGACAGTTTTATTCAATATCTTTATCAATGATCTGGAGGATGGTGTGGACTGCACCCTCAGCAAGTTTGCAGAAGACACTAAACTGGGAGGAGTGGGGGTAGGATACACTGGAGGGTAGGGATAGGATACAGAGGGACCTAGACAAATTAGAGGACTGGGCCAAAAAAAATGTGATGAGGTTCAACAAGGAGAAGTGCAGAGTCCTGCACGTAGGATGGAAGAATCCCAGGCACTGCTACAGACTAGGGACCGAATGGCTAGGCAGCAGTTCTGTAGAAAAGGACCTGGGGATTACAGTGGATGAGAAGCTGCATATGAGTCAACAGTGTGCCCTTGTTGCCAAGAAGGCTAAGGGCATTTTGGGCTGTATAAGTAGGGGCATTGCCAGCAGATCGAGGGACGTGATTGTTCCCCTCTATTCGACATTGGTGAGGCCTCATCTGGAGTACTGTGTCCAATTTTGGGGCCCACACTACAAGAAGGATGTGGAAAAATTGGAAAGAGTCCAGAGAAGGGCAACAAAAATGATTAGGGGCCTGGAGCGCATGACTTATGAGGAGAGGCTGAGAGAACTGGGATTGTTTAGTCTACAGAAGAGAAGACTGAGGGGAGATTTGATAGCTGCTTTCAACTACCTCAAAGGGGGGTTCTAAAAAGGATGGGTCTAGACTGTTCTCAGTGGTAGCAGGTGACCGAACAAGGAGTAATGGTCTCAAGTTGCAGTTGGGAAGGTTTAGATTGGACATTAGGAAAAACTTTTTCCCTAGGAGGGTGGTGAAGCACTGGAATGGGTTCCCTAGGGAGGTGGTAGAATCACCTTCCTTAGAGGTTTTTAAGGTCAGGCTTGATAAAGCCTTGGGTGGGATGATTTAGTTGGGGATTGGTCCTGCTTTGAGCAGGGGGTTGGACTAGATCAGTGGTCGCCAACCTTTTGGTCCTCACAGACCACTAAAGTGGCGCGGCTCGCCCCCCCCCCCGGCTCGAGCGGTGCGGCGCGGCGCGGCCCCACCCCAGCTCGAGTGGCGGCATGGCGTCCCCCCCCCCCCCCCGGCTCGACTGGCGCGGCTTGGCCCCCCCCGGCTCGAGCGGCGCGCCCCCCCCCCCCGGCTCGAGCGGCGCGGTCCCCCCCCCCCGGCTCGAACGGCGCGGCCCCCCCCCCCCCGGCTCGAGCGGCACGGCGCGGCCCCCCCCGGCTCGAGCGGCGCGGCGCGGCCCCCCCCCGGCTGGAGCGGCGCGGCACGAGACGGGAGGCAGGAGCGAGCCAGCGGTTGCTGGCCGCCGGGGACGGGGCGGGACAGGTGCCCGCAGCCTCTTGCCTGCTCAGACGGGTGGCCGTCAGGGAGCCCGGCGCCGCGGACCACCAAAATTTTCCCACGGACCACCGGTTGGCGACCGCTGGACTAGATACCTCCAGAGGTCCCTTCCAACCCTAATATTCTATGATTCTATGATTCTAAAATGGAAGTAAGTCTGCAGGGAGCATGGCTCCAACTCAGAATGCTCTGAGCAACCCAGTTAACCACTCGATGGCCACTTTACTATGATACTTGCATGGGGAAGAATGACCCTCACAAAATTCAGTTCCTCCCAATGGGTTTCCTAGTCATTAGCATGTAGCAGTGATTTTTCTGTGGCCGGTCTTCAGAATATTTGTTGCTGCGTTTATAGTCCTGGCTGTACATAACGCTGCTCAGAATGACGTCTCTAAATCTGGGTTTTGTTGCCCAGAAGACGGTATGAAAATGCAGTCACTAGAAGAAAATGACTTTGAGTGGGAGAAAGGGCTCAACTCCTCAATGCATCACTCTGTTTTGTTCCATGTTGGGATGCAGTCAGGCTCCTCAGAGGGTCACAAGTACAGTTCAGTCTGCGTTCAGTCACAATAGGAATTCCTCTGGAATTACACGGCCGCTTCAGCCTAAAGATGTCATCGTGCCTAATCCTTGTTACACCCAATGCCGAAGGAATTTGTAATGATTTGTCAGTTTGCTCCTTTGATTTTACAGTACTTAGTTTGTCTGGTATGTTAGCTGAATAATTTTCCTGCTCTTGGATTTTCTGCGCAAACTGAGATGTTGAAGTAATATACTGATGAAGTAATTGGTAGTGGTAGTAGTGACCACTGCACATATTGTATCTGCAGCCTCATCGGCAGGTTGCTAGGAAAATGACTATAAACTCCAGGGCACAAATGGTATGTTGTGGGGAAAGATTTTCACAAGTGATTAGTAATTTTGGGTGCCTTAATTTCTGGGTCCTCAACTGGAGACAATTTAAAGGGACCTGTTTTTCTGAAGGTGCCAAGCAACTGTTGTTTTAAAAATCAGGCTCTTGTGACTATGTCTCCAGTATCAGGAGGTAGCCGTGTTAGTCTGTGTCCACAAAAACCATAAGGAGTCCGGTGGCACCTTAAAGATTTACAGATTTATTTGGGCATAAGCTTTCATGGGTCAAAACTGTCTCTAGTTGTGGATTCAGACCCAGGGCATCAAATGAAATCGGCATCCCCTAATACGCAGCTATGCTGGTAACTTAGGAATTTTTTTTCTATGTTGTGTTGATGTTGCTTCCAAACAAGTTAGCATCTTGATGGCAATTGGGTTGCTTCCAGGTGCCTGCCAAAATTTACCTACAGCTCAGAAATCAGCCTGAACATAGGGGACATCTGTCATATGCATCAAATACGTACCTCCTTTCCAAAAGATTTAAGCTTAGGATGGCGGGGGAGGCAAATGAAAAACGCAGTTCTTTTGCTCCATGTATGTGTCTGCAATCTAGGTCAGTTTAATAAAGGCTCCCAGAATAAAGTATAGCCAGATACTCTTGGGGAAGCTGAGCAGGGACGATCCAAGTGTAAAGTACCCTGTAGGGCTGGAAAGCTAAACACCACTCCAATACAGACTGTGGAGATTTCCGTCCTGTGCGCTGATCTCTGGCTGCCAGGTTAGCCTTAGCAGACTCCAGAAAGAGCGGGGCCTGAGTCTGACTTCGGTTTAAAGCTCCAGAAGAGTGAGGGTCCTTGTTTCATCCTGAGCTGATGTTCCGGGACTTGGTGCATGCACTTCTTGACAGGGCCTTGACGGCCAAGTACCTCGCTCTCTATGCTTCGTCCAGAAAGGTCACAGCAATACAAACTCCAGCTCTTCTTTGGCGCAATGTATGTGCAGTCAGTCTGGAGCCGTTTACATGGGCAGAGAGAACTTTGGCCTGATCCCATCCTCCCCACTCAGACGAAAGGCCTAGATGACTTCAAAGGGAGCCATCCCTGAGTACGGATGACAAGGTCAGCCTCTAACACCCTGCCAATTAACCTGAAGCCTAGACCAGTGTGTCTCAAATGCAGCCAACAGGGGCTTTTCTTGTGGCCACAGCATCCTGGCTGATGATGAGGGCAGGGGGTGGGCAAAGCAGCAGCCCCTCCCGCAGGGCTACTAGCAGGGGTTGGTCCCTGTCATTTTTGGAGTGACAGACAGTGTAGGAGCAGGTGGCCAGCGTGACTTCCCCACCTTCCTGGGGATGGTGAGCCGCAGGCTTGATGCTTTAGCCCTGGGGTGGTGGGCGGCAGACTCTGGTCATGTGGCAGCAGGCCCCATTCCCCAGCCACAGGGCTTCAGGCTTTGCTTCGGGCTCCAGCTCTGGGCTCACCCCCCTGACCCCTCCAATCCCCATCCGTGCAGCAGGACTCCAGGCCCCTCTTTCCCCCCCCCCCCGGGCTAACCCACCCCACATTACCCCTGACCCCCGCTGCCTCCCATCCATCCCCCCATCACCCCTTGGCCCCCTATCCACCTCCCTATTTAGGGCTTAATTATTCCCCCCAGGTTGCCAGGGCTGGTTAAGTCTGCTGTGAAAAGTGATATTTGTATGTTTGTTAATATCACTTTTCACAGCCTCCCAGCTAGCTAGCAAGTCTGCTGTGAAAAGTGATATTAACAAATATACCAATGTCACTTTTCACAGTAGCAGACTTGCTAGCTAGCAAGTCTAAAAAAATAAAAAACAACCAAACAAGAAAAACATGCAAAGCACCTTATTTGTGTTTCCTTTCTGGCTAAGTTCAGTAAATAATAGAGACATCTGTACATTATTTTTAATGATTGAGTCTGCAAAAAAACTCCAGATAAAAAAATGACAATGCTTTGGACATGGATACGTGCATATTTATTTGCTTTTCCTAAATTTAATTAAGTATTTTAGGAAAAATTGTCAGAGAGTCCCCAGCAAAAGTTGGTGGCCACATTCTGAGGCTATCCAAAAATTCATTGTGGGAGCCCCTGACATATAGCCCATGTTCGGCTATCAGCTACTCCAGTGTAAATCTGGATTGATTTCAGTGGAGTGAGTCTGAATTTGCAGCAGAGTAAATGGGACCAGAACTTGCCCCCATATTCCACACTGAAAGAATTGTACAATTGCATGGTAAGAAAATGAGCTGGTGAATATTTTAAGGGGAAGGGAAAGTGACTCCTTCCTTCCTTCAAGGTACGAACAGTTATTTTATTTTTTGAAGACGTTTTCTTTTTCCAAAAATACTGAAAAGTTCCGAGAACAAGGCAAGCTGGTGTGCTGTTAAAAACACAGCCAGGCTTCCTGAAAATAACTTGCACTGCAGTTTTGGAGGCCTGGTTCTTGGGACTTTATCTCAAGTAAAATATTAGAGGTTTAGCTAAGCAAGTGGGAGAGGGGGAGAAGGTGTTTGCATACTTGACTGGAAATGTCCATTTTCAGTACAAGGCAGATAATTTGAGTGTTTTATATTTTAATTTTGTTTTGCAATTCTTTGTTTTAAAAGGGCAGGTAGATGAAGGAACTTGTAGGTTGATCTGTGTCTGTAGGGGCAGAGCAGGTACACAGGTAAAGGGACCAGTATGTGGAACTGGGTATGTAGACATACAGATGAGGGGGTCCAGTCAACTGATGGATGGAAAATCTTATTTCACTGAGGTCCCTGGTTACTTTTGT
Organism: Sternotherus odoratus; assembly: GCA_032164245.1. NCBI lineage: Eukaryota > Metazoa > Chordata > Testudines > Kinosternidae > Sternotherus > Sternotherus odoratus. The sequence goes on from JAVMKO010000018.1 coordinate 4,361,209, forward strand.
TTCGCCTTAATTTGGCAGTTGTATTTTCAGGCCTCTGAGGTGCCAATCCCACAAACACACACATGCTTAACGTGAAGTCCTGGGACTATTCATGTATGTAGTTGAGTCCTTGTATGTTTGCAGGCAGAGCCTTAATCTGCATTGTTGTATGACAGAAAAGTATTGAATCTATCTGTGTTCTGGCTTTTGGAAGCATCTGTGAGTTAATCTATCTCGGTTCTTTGAAGTGGAAGTGTTTGTAGATTTAGCTTTATGAACTACTAGACGATGGGAGTCATGCAGTGACCAAGGAGTTCAGTTTCTCTCCATTCTCTTATTTCCAGGCACAGGGGTTCATATATAGGGCACATAAACTTAAATAAAGAGAGTTCTAATGTTACATTACTGTTGTGTTGCTGCTGCTTTGGGAATATTTATTTTTAAGGTAACTCCTTGTTGTCAAAACGTCTCAGACACCCACTTCTCTGCTCCACGACCTAAAGAGAACCCCACATAAACTCTTGGGTTGCTGCAGCTAGTTCACACCAACCCTTTGCTTTCAGCAAACATTGAGATCTGTACGTTTCTCCCTGTTGGGAGCTGGAGAAAGAAATGTTCTGTTTGGTTCCCATTATTCCTAAACCAGAAATGTCCATTGGCATCACAAGTGCTCGTTCATTTATAGAACGGGGACTGTGCCAGTTAAGGCGCTTTGCTCTCACTGGCAATTGTCACCTTAGTTCAATCTAGAGCACTGCAGAACATACCGTACACTAAAAACGTACAGGTGCCAAAACCCCAAGGGCCGTGATGAGGCTAGGGACAAGGGATGGCACTTCCTTTTGGACTGTGTGTGGGAGGAGGAGGGAGGGTTGGTTATGAATACAATGGTTGTGAGAGACTTGACGGCTAAGGGGGACTGGGTCTTTCACTGCTTGGCCAGTTCTAGCTATGACTAGATGCATGTCCCTGTTGCTAAAAAGTCACCACCATAATTGTGTTGGGAAGCGCAGCAGACAGTGCTGGATGGAATGTGCCCTAGACACAAGAGATGCTTTGCTCCACCATGCGGAGGGGAGGCAGTTTGTGTGGGACGTTTCACACACTCACACTCACACACGCGCCCTTTATCACCACCACCAAAGAAAAAGGGAATGCTCTGTGCATGGGGTCATGGTTTGGTTGGGCCCGTTATGCCAGCACTGCTGTCCCATACCCTGTGGGGCATTCCACCCTCCACAGGAGTGTTCACCAGCTTCCTCAGCCCGTGCCCGTCACGCCCACTGCTACCCGCCAGGATGTGGAGGGAAGGAACGGGAACAAACAAAAGGATGAGTCAGAACTGTAAGGTAGACTAAAAACAAAAACAAAAAACAAAACCCATCCTGCTGGTCTTTTTCTGGCTTTTCCAGAGTTTTACAAGGGTATGTTAAGACATGGTCCAGAGCTGTGGAAATTCTGCTGCCATTTCTCAGGAAAACCATAAGAAAAATTGCCACAAATTACTTCAGCAGATGTTTCCATCCTCTTCTTTCTGCCTTTTTCCCTTTGCTATTTCTTTTGTTTTTTTATTGGGCATTAATTTTTATGGATATTTACATTTCTCGCTTTTCAACAGAAAATGGACTTACCTCTTCACAGGGAAAGTGCAGCTAAAGTGTGTGTTTTCCACCCTATGTTATACTGTCATAGGGCTCAGCAGCAGGGCGCACACCAATTGTCTAGGCCTGCATGGTGCCTGGAGATGCCTGTTGCTAAGCTGTTGGGGCTGCGCTACACCTCAGCCCTGTGTTGTCTCTGAGTGTGTCTTAGCACATACAAGACTGTGCGTGCAGACTGCTGGGATGCCCAAAGAGACCAAACGCAGCAGGGTCTCCGCCTTTTTTGTTTTGTTTGCTGAGCCCCCCCCCCCCCAACTGTGCTCTAAAAACTCCACCACCCACCTGTGCCCGATAACTGGGTTTCGGGGGTGGGGGTGGGGGATGTCCCAGACTCCTGGTTAAGCACCACTGTGCTACAGGGCTATAGCGTGTAGTGCAGGCATTTCCTCTCAGGCTTGGGGCCTCACTGGAGTTCAGAGCCCAGACGCCAGCCTGAGCCAAAATGTCTACGCTGGTGTTTTTAGCCCTGTAGCATGAGGCCTCTGAGCCTGCTTCAGTTGACGCAGATGCCGAGGCTCACTGCTGCCAGGCCATTAGAGACCTAGGTTTGATTCGCTGCTCTGCCACCAACTTCCTAAGTGACCCTGGGCAAATCCCGTAGTCCCTGGCTGGGCTGCATTCCTTTCTGTAAAATGGGGATAAGAGGCCTACCCTCCGTCGGGTTGGGGGTGTAGGCAGGATAATGACATTAAAGACTGTGTGGTGCTCAAATAGTTTGGAAATGGGGGGGGGGGGGAAGGAGGGCAGCCCTAGCACTACCTTAGGTAGCTAGAGCTTTCAAGTGATCAGCACCCGCCTCAACTGGGTAGTTTTTCAAGAGTGTTCAGCATCCAAATTAGCCACATAGTTTGGTACCTAACTGGGCACTATGCTCACCTGAAGGGGGGGGGCGGGGGAGGGAGGGAGAGAGAGAGTGTGTGTGTGTGTGTGTGTCAGTGTCACCCGCTCACTCACTTTCTGGCTATTGCAGATGCATGTGGTCTGGAACTGGAATGCACTTTGATTGTACTGGTAGCTAATGGCAGCATTTTAATCACCATCTAGCCACGGTACTTGCACGTGAAAGCAACTACTAATGGGCCAGAAAGTAAGGGCCCCTAGTCAACGGCAGCGTTTAGTGTGTTTACCTGCATTGTGTTTTCAGGGGGCTGGAACACAAACTAGGTAGTGCTATGATCAGTGGCTACATTGCTGTTCCTAGCATGGGTATGGGGGTAATACAGTGTGCTGGAGGCACACGGGCATAGCAAGAATTCCGAGTGTGTGTGTATATAGTGTTCTTCATCAGCAAAGCTGCACGCTCTTTACACTAGTCTTGTCCCTTTTACAGCTGAGGAAACAGACACAGCAGTGACGTGCTTTGCCCAGGCGGCTGGTAGCTGAACTGTGAACAGAATCAGGTGACCTGAGCCCCAATGCTATCAGCTGACAGGCTGGTCAGGAACAAGCAACCTTGGAAGCTGAGAATTAGAGAGGTAGCCGTGTTAGTCTGGAATAGCAGAGGTAACAAAGTCCTGTGGCACCTGAAAGACTAACTAAAGTATTGGAGCATAAGCTTTCGTGGGCTAATACCCACTTCGTCGGATGCAAGCAAGTGGGTATTAGCCCACGAAAGCTTATGCTTCAAAACTTTATAGTTAGTCTTTAAGGTGCCACAGGACTTTGTTACCTTAGAAGCTGGTGAGTGTCCATTAGGGCTTGGGGTTTTTTTTAAAAAAAACAAGTGGCGAGACTGCACAGCACCTGCTAGAACCAGCCAGATGGCTTTCTGGCTATGAGGAGCTGCCTTGTTACATGTGCGGCAGCTTAAGTTTTCGGGGGGGGGGGGAGGGGGGCAGACCACTTGTCTAGCAGGACAGTGGTCCCAGGTCATTTATAACTCTGCATACACTGCAGTAAGGGCTTGCCTGACAGAGACAGTGAGTTGCCTAAAAAAAAATGGGAGTTGGCCACCTTTGAAAATTCCAGACAGTAGCTCTCTGACTGAGCCGCCTAGTCTGTTTCAACCCCCCCCCCCCCCCCCAAAAAAAAATATTTCCCCACCCTCCTGTGCCAGTGAAATGTGCCATGGAGGACGCAGTGTGGTTACGCAGTGGTTAAGCTAGACCCGGTCAGACATTAGGTGTATTCAGGAGAAGACACTGTTGTGGGTAGGGTGCTATAGTTCCAGAAATCCTAGAGCAGCTTTGCTGGGCTGCCCCAGAACCAGGTTGGTGCTGGGACAAAGTAGTGATATAGTTCAATTTTCAGAAGTGTGTAGAGCATCCATGTCACAATCTTTCTCTTAAATGCTTCTGTTTCCTAACCTAGACAGCCACAAGGCCAATCTAACTGCTAAATAGCTGCTCATTTTCTCTCCCCCCCCTTAGAAATCTTAAGAGCCAAATTCTGGGCACTCTTCTGCCCTAAAATGTCCTTCCTGTTTCTGGTGTTACATTTTCCTGGATGTTTGAAAAACAAAACTAGAGTAACATGCCCATAATAGATAACGTGGGGTGAGTGTATGGGGGGGGGGGAAACTCAGCACTGTGAGCCACTGGGCAAGAGCACCCAGATTTGTGGAATGGTGTATTGGGGGAGGAGGGGAGTCTCAGTATGGTGGGGCAGCAATCTGCCCCTCTGCTAAATGGGAGGGCTGTCCCACACCACCGTCGTAATCTGGAAATAGAGGAGAACCTCTTTTTTTATTTTTTTTTATTTTAACCAGCTTTCATGCAGAGGGACTCTCAACTTGGTTTAACTATGATTATATACACACAGGCGTTACTTCATCTAACATTGTGTGGAAGGCAATCAACTGGCATGGGGACACAGGAAATGTCCAACTCCAGTAACTTCATTGACCATGAATCAGAGAGGTAGCCGTGTTAGTCTGGAATAGCAGAGGTAACAAAGTCCTGTGGCACCTTCCGACGAAGTGGGTATTAGCCCACGAAAGCTCATGCTTCAAAACTTTATAGTTAGTCTTTAAGGTGCCACAGGACTTTGTTACCTTCATTGACCATGTGGACTGGCTAGGACCATGATTTTTAAATCAGTCTCTGAAAGATCCATACACAGTAGACAACCTGCATTGGAATGCCATTTACCTACCGCAGGAGAACAAGGTGGGGTAGGTGGGTAAATTGGCCCTGTGGTTCTAGGAGTCTAGGGGCTTGTCCTCACTAGGGGGGGGGGGGGGGATCGACGGCAGATACGCAACTTCAGCTACGAAGTTTGCGTATCTGCCGCCGACTTACCTCTCGTCCCCACGGCGGCAGCAGTCGGCGGCGCGCTCCCCCGTCAACTCCAGCTTGCGCCTCCCGGCAAGCTGGAGTTCCGGAGTCGACGGGGGAGCTCCGGACAATCGATTTATCGCGTCTTAACAAGACGCGATAAATCGATCGCCAGAAGATCGATCCCGCGCCGCGCGACTGAAGACCAGCCCTAGGTATAATCAGGGTGATGCGAAGTCTCTTAATTCACTCCCTCTGCCATCAGTCAATAGGAGTCAGTCACGTTCCTTGTGAGGTGGAGGTAGGTTGTGTTTGGGTGGAGATTGTGAGGACAATGTTAACTGACGTTTGTTCTAAGTGCAGTAAGGTTCTCACTGCATTTCTCCCATCACCTATTTTAAGCATGGCTAGAGATTTTAACTAAAAAAATGCAGATTACTGATTAACAAAGGGAAATCTCCCCTTCCTTTCCTCCTACATCTTTTACTGCAGTGGCCTTCAAACTGGGGTACATGCACCTGGGGGTGCACGAGCCCCCCGGTGCCGCCACCGAGCCCGCCCAGGAGACCGCCGAACTGGTTAGGTGTGTAAATGATTAGGTGTATAAATACCTTTGAGGAGCTGGGCCTTAGCCCCTCTTGAGAATTTAGGCCACCATGCTGACAGAGAGATTCAAAGAACATACGGTATCTGTGGTTGTTTTCTGGACAAACAATTTTATTTTAGGTAATGCGTCTATACACTGTACATTCAGTCACTGTGGTATATAAGCATAGCTATTTTCATACATAATCTCATAAAGTCCTTTATTTTACAATATTATCTGTTTCAGGGGAGGGGATGTGGAAAAGGGGATGTAAAAGGACTATCAAGGTACACAGCGAAATAGATAAATATGCCAAGCTTTTTTCTTATTTTTTTTTAAATCAGGCATTTATAAACAAGAAAGCATACATTAATTACATAAAAATAGTTCTAGAATAGTAGAGTAAGTCATAATATTGTCATTAGCAGCAGCATAGGAGAGACCAGGATAACAAAATGTGCTGAAATGCTATTGGCTATTATAAATGTATAGATTTTTTTCCTCAATTGAAAAAAAAAAAGTCATTTCTGTGAATTCTTTTGATTTTAAAAAACAAAAAAACCTCAAAAAACAAAAACCTCCCTCTAAAACACAGGAACTGACGGGGGGAAATCAACTTTTTTTTAATAATAAAATACTTTACAATGAAAATAAGGACAAATAAAATGCAAATGATGACGAAAAGTTAACCCACATTGAAAACTTGCAAAAGTTTTTTTTTTGTTTTGTTTTTTTCTAACAGACAGCAAAAGTTCTTCTTAGTTAAAAACACAACTCATAAAACAAGACAACTACTGGATAAGAAAGGGTTTTGAAAAAGTAAACACCATATACACTTATAATACAACAGTGTAAAATGAAAAAAAAAAGTATTTACATGTTGAATTTACTTCTTTATTTTTTTACATTGGCTAGTTCTGTTTGAAAAGCAGAGTATTATGTATACTAGTTAGCTGCTCCATAGATATGAATGTTATTGCTGTTAGTTTTTTTCCCTTCGTTAAGTCTTCTTTCAGTATAGAAACAGTGAATAATTAAACTGAATATACAATTATCTAGTAATATATTTTTAAGTACAGGGAGAGTCAATAGCCTGTATAAAACACCTCTTCTCCCTTTTAACTTCTTAAAGGAAACTAAATGGCAAATACAAAGGGAGGGGATGCAATCTTACAATTCCTAGGCACCTTACCGACATGGGTGCACATGGAATGCAGCCGTGGTCAAAGTAAGACCAATCCCATCTACAAGGGATTTACTTCAGTGCAATGTTGCATATGCAGAAATTACACACAGAACTCCCTCACTGCAAACAGCCATCACAAGTGTTACCACCATTATCAACAGATGTTTTTTAGAATCAAGTGGCTGTGTGATTTTGAAAATACCCAGATATCCCCTTTCCTCGACACATTGATTTATAATCCCTGCACAGAAGTTCTGAATTAAAAAGAAAAGGACATGCTCTTCCATGATTCTACTGTTTGCTCACTGCAAAATGTATTTTGGAAAGACAAAAAAAAAAAAAAAAAAAATCAAATCCCATTTTACAGGACTCTCCTATTAATGAGTTGCTGGTGTAGACAGTTTGTTCCCATAGCCTTCTTGCACTATTGGGGGTGGGGTTCTTAACTTTATTTTGCTGCATCGATTTAAACCTTAATTTAGAGTGATTTCCTAATGGGTTGTTTCCTCCAATTTAAAATAATCCTACTTAGTGCTTGATGTTCATTTGAAACACAGTAAAACTAGCAGTCAAGAGATTACACTCAACAGATTTATTGTAACATATTGTGAAAAATCAAAATTTTTTAAACCTAATGGCATGCAGTTTGAATGTGGAGAATTTTCTTCCTTGGTGTTTCTTGATAAAGCTATTTATGATCTTATTTTTTCCTTCCCTGAAAAAAATACAGAGTTCATTCATTTTTGAGGAAAAAGACTTCATACACACAGGAGAAGTTATGCCAGTGAATAAATATACATGCTGCATAAATACATGGATGAAATATATGAGGTGCTGCAGGTAAGAAGGTTGTGTTTCCTGGATGAGACAGGTAGAGGCTTCAACACGCTGCAAATTTTTGTTAGGTCATAAGGAAAGGGACATTCAGAGGTTAGACGAAACAATAAAAACATTCTGCTTCAAAGAAGCCAGCATGGTGAAAAACAACAAGTTTGTTCTATGTGTAATTTCTTTGTGTAATTTCTTGACATGGCAATAGAGCACAGCATATGAGAGACTTTCTAAAAAATATGCAACACTCAGCTAAAGCTAAATTGTTTAGTTTCCCTTGAAGAAATAACTGAAAAATACAGATGTGGAAATCATAAGGTTGAGAACAATTTTATGCATATTGCATAACAAACCCTTTACATAAGACAGTAATAATGCCCATTAATGAATATACATATGGCAGAGATTTTAATTCCATGCATATGATTTTTTTTAATAATTGCAGAAAAAAATACAAAGCCCCCCAAAAAACCAAAAACAAAACACAACCCCCACATAAAAAATACCCCTGCATAAACAATGTTTCTTTTGCATTGCACTTTAGAAGAGGAGATTTGCACCTTAATTCAATCTCCACCATCCCAAACACACAAGGGCAAAATCCCGTTTAAACAGACAATTTAAATTTCATGTAATTTACTTGGTATAACAATTTGTTTGCTCCCCACAGTTCTGCATTGTCCCCATAATTCGATTCCTTTCATAACCTTCTTTCTTTGTACCTAAAACATATATGAACTTTACTTCCCATTAATGCTCACAGTTACAATGGTTATTATAATGGATTCAAGCAAACAGCTCTTGTTTAAAAAAAATTAAAAAATCTTTTATTTCTCTCTAATGCACTGTAAGTAAATACTATAATTTTAGGATTGGCAGCCGCTTTTTGTCTACTGGGAAATAATTTTCAAGCTTACACAGTTTGCATAAATGTCCAAAAAGAAAATAAAGATGACTAGGAATGTGCTTCACGGAGAGAAGAACTTCTGTTTATAATGATGCACAAGTTACCTTCACTTTTTTTAACTTAAAAAAAGTGAACATTTCCCTTACAAGATGCTGAAAGGAAAAATGAGCTGGAAGGCACATCAGCAGCCCCAGGTCCAATTTTCACCTTATGCCTTCAAAGGTGGGTGCACGTTGAGATATGTGTGTTTATTTTGTATTAAATGATTTCTTTCCCTTGTTCAGTAAAGCACTGCATAATACATACGATAAACACAGGGGAAAAGCCCAAATCTCCACATCCTTCCACTTGGTCGATATGTACAACCATGCAAAGCGAGTGTAAAATACTGCTCCTAGCACACTGTATGGAAAATCCCAATTTGGTAGCTCGCTCCCTGGTCTGCATTCACTTTGCCTGGATGTGAATGATGACACGAGTTGCCAGGCTGTGGAGAATCGGGTGCATGTTTTGAAGTCTTTAAAGCACGGTTCAACTGAGAATAATCAACCTGTAAACTTTACAACTGTGGAATAAAATGCAGAGGAAGATTTTGACAAAGTGCAGTTCTTTAAAAAAATAATAAAAATAATAATAAAAAAAGACAAAAGTGATGTAATGCTGCATTTTTATTCCAGGGCTGCGGCTTGGATCCCAAAATTAAAGTAATTTCTATTATTCAAAAAAAATAAAAGATGTAGCCTTATTCACAGCAGCAAAAGTGTCATTCTTAGTTTTCTGTAGTATCTGGTGTTGCACTGTCCTCGGGCAGAGTAATCCTGACAGACGATGCCGAGTAGGTAAATCAATACTGAATTTATGAAAAGATTGTGTAACAAAGATGAGTTCTCTGGAAAACTGAAGTAAAGATTTCAGAATGACTTCAAAATGCATCTCTCTCGGGTTTTTTTTTGTTGCTTGTTTTTCAACCAACTTAAGTTCATTCACTTTCTTTCTTTCTTCCATTCTTTTCCTAAAACTGAAGTGCTCTTGGGTGAAGTGAGTCTTTTGAACACATCAGTTAATGACAGATATCTTTAAAAATGATGGCGTGATTTACAAACACTGAAGTCAGTAAGGCTGGATTTCTCTCTCTCCCTAGCATACATTCTCCCACACATGCACTCCCTCCTCCATCCTCTTTTCTGGGTTCAGTAGAGGAAAACGAGGATCGTTCATACGAAGAAAAGAATCAACTTTGAAAAGCACTCTGAAATTCTCATAGACCCACATGACAGTGTAAAAACTGTGATGGCTTCCTAAGGGATGGAAAATTGCTGATGAAATGGCAACATCTACAATAAGAACCCCAAAGCCCATAACGAGTCATTTAAAAATTGTGCATCAAGGGTTGTTTTTTTTTTTTAAATTCTTTTGTTTTGCTTTTAAAGGATCGTTATAAAAAAATCTTGTTAATTGTTTTAATCCCAAGTCTGTATAATGTAATCATTTTAAATAGCTTATAACAAAAAGTTTGTTGGTTTTTTTGTTTGTTTGACATTCCAAAGTGTTCCAGCAAGCACAGGACCAACGTCAAAGCGCTGCCATGGTGGCTTGCCTTATACTCTGGTTTGGGTTGGACGATGCTGCTTGCTTGAAGTTTGCCAGTAGAAAATTTGCAGTGGACTCAAAAGTATTTCGTTTATAAACACTCGGTGTGGTATAGGCACAGTAAGATGTTGTGCTATATGGATTGAAAAAAGAGGCATAAGTCAGTGCTTCTGTTGTAAAGAGTAACATTTGCCCTCCAACTAATAATAAAGTCCATATTTACAGATGTGTGCAGAGCAACACACACCCACTCACACATGCACGTACACCCCCCCCCACACACACACATCCTCCCTTACTGTGCATATAGGTCACTGTCTATGGATTCGATGTCTAGTTCTCAATGTCGTGTGCTGTGTTCTCACTGTTGGGATGATTGCTTGATTTAGGCCACAGTTGTTCCTGAAGTTCCTTGACCACTTTTTCCAAGTGTTCCCGAGCCTCCCTCTCATGCAGCAGGTCAGCTCGGAGCTGTTCCCTGTCAGCCTCGGCATGCTGAAGCTTAACCTGTAGGTCCTCGATCTAGAGCAAAGAAAATGGAGGGGGGAAAAACACACCATAGTATTTTGGTTCCATTGTGTCTTTGTGGATTCAGACAAGGACCAGATCATTTCAGACCAATAACACGAGTAATTTATATAGGCTATGAGAAGAGCGATGAAGGGGGTAAGAGGATCAATGGCAGGAGCAGGAAGGAATTTAATCATTCCTAACCCCCTCCCCCCCCAATACAGTTAGCTATGTGAATTATGGGAACTGTCTGCCTTCATTATTACAAGACGTGATGGACCAATGGTGTGGTATGAATCTCAGAAGCATTAGAAATGGGAAAGACCAAGTACGTAATTTACTGAAGCCCCACCCAGTGCAGTTCTTATGCCCACAGATTTAAGGTAGCAACATGCAAGGGTGTAACTGCCTGCTAAATAGCTAACGTGGCTAATTTCCATGCGTTTTAGACGGGTTATTAGCATGATTCTCCAAAAATACATTCTGATGGGCCAGCAGGACCTTCAAGCTGGTCACAGCCCCCCCCAAATAGGCCACCTGTGATCTCATCTTACATACAAGCAAGAATCCTTACACCTTTTATGTTAACTGGAAAGGACTTTGAAGGACGAAAGACAATGCTAGTAATGTAGAGGGGCAGCCGGGTTTGAAGTGTGGGGGGGTGGAAGGAGGAAAGAAGTGACCATCCGAACTTTCCCCTGCCCCCTCAGCCACAGGCTGTAGCTCTTTGAGCTACATTGACAAATTCATACTGGAAATAAGGCCTACATTTTTAACATGAAGGGTAAAAATTAACTATTGGAACAATTTATCAAGGGGTGTGGTGAATTCTGCAGCCAGGGTACATTTTTAAATCATGATTGGATGTTTTTTCTAAGAGATCTGCTCTAGCTCAAACAGTAATTACTCTGGAGAAGCGCCAAGGCCTGGGCTACACTGAGATTCTGACTAGAGGATCACAGCGGTCCCTTCCGGCCTTGGCATGCTGAGGTAAAAGCTAAACTGGCAGCTGATCAAACATTTTTTGTAAGTGGTTGCTGGGCCCTAAACTGATGCTGAAAAGGCAGCTGGGCTTCCCACACAGAAATTGGGCCAAATAGCCCAGGGATCTTTACACAAGAGAGGGATGGTTAGCACCTTCCATGTAGGGAGGGGGTTGTACTCCCAATCTGGGGCTTGCCAGTTATGCTGCAGTGGGAAGATGAACCAGCACCCATCGATCCATATTCCAGCATCGGGCATCAGCCTGTGACCATCCTCAACAACCCCAAGCGCCTGGAAGAACTCAGCTCCTCACCAACTCAGGCCCTGTAGTCTGAGTGTCTGACGCCATACCCTGGCAACTGCAAGGCCCCAGCGTGCAGGGGTGTAGATGGGGATGAGGACTGTGTTGACTTGAAAACTATAACTTAGCCCAGTAGCAGAGATAACAGAGAACATCTGCAGCCTTATGACATTTCACAGGAAAATGAATGTCTTGTCTTCCTGGGGCCCAAACTCGACCTGTCATTAACAGGTGCAGGATCTTTACACCTCCTCTGAATTTGGCCCTCTGGACTAGGATAAGGGAATTCAGGGCCCAGCTTGCATGCCTTTCACTAAGAGATTGTCCCCTAAACTCTTTTAAACTGTTGACAAGCCCAGCCCTGGGTTTATTATGTCTTCTCGTGCTTGTTTGATGCTATTTCCTCAGACTAAACTTGTAAAAAGAACTGTGGTTTCTTTGAAATCAGTAACAATTTCTGAAAACACATGCACACATCCATGCTCTAGCTCTCTTCCTGTGCATGTTTGGTAGCTACAAATTAAGGCACAAGGACAGATAAGTGTCAAATTTTCAAAAGCACTTAGGTGTGCAAGTCCCACTGACATTCTACTAAATTTTTAGCCTCTTAAGTACCTAAGTCACTTTTGCAAGTGATACCCTTAGGCTAAGTCATTTAGGTGCTTTTGCAAACATTAGCCCTTATGCTAGATACAGGTAGCTGAAAACCCCACTACAGGGGGTATTATGGGAGATGGAGGGAAAAAAAGAAAAAAAGTCAAATTTTCATCCGGAGCAAAATGCAAGAAAGGACACACCTGCAGCTCAGCAAAGCACTATCCAGTAAGTAAAGAATTTATTTTATCTGCATGACCTGTCGCCTTGGGTTTTTTTTGTTGTTGCTAAAGTGGAAGTCAATTGCAGGTAACGCCCAGTGCAACAGAGCTCAGTCTGGGTATGTTTAGTCTGGACACCTCTTATCAGTGAGACATCCTGAGATGCTAGGGAGGAAGCCCACATCATTTCCTGCTTCTGGTCTCCCGGTTAGGCATGTCTCAGAATGGTACTATCGGACCACTCCCCTTCCCGTTATTGAGAACCAGGGTTAGACGAATTTAGGTTGTTGCTTTTTCTTTTTTCCTTTTAAAGAGACTCTTTGAAAGGCGGCAGTTGTAAGTTTTGGTATTTGGGAAGAACGTGACCTGCAATCCAGCCCCAAATGAGGGGATTTATGCGTAACAACATGCTACATTAGTGCTATATTAATATGAACACACCTATGTTGATCCATGATCTAATCCTCTAGTAGTTCAAATGCATGCTACTTATATGGTGTTTACATAGATGTTACATGGATCTCTGCTCTGTGTAGGCCTACATCAAAAATTATTAATCCCCGCCCAAACGATGCTAAAACAACATAAAACTGTCTGCTTTCTGGGAGTTTTGGGGGAAGGATGGGGGGAGGGGGGAGATAGGAAGTTAGGGTGGGGAGAGGAACTGTGGCAGGAAGTCAGCTGCTTGGATTGGGAGCAAAACCTACCCCCATCTCGCTCCTGCCAGAAACTCCCTGTGATCTAGGCTCTCTCTGACCCATCTCCCTTATTAACTATTTATCAGCCAGACTCTTGGACTGTGAACCAGTAGGTGAGACTCATTGTTTGGCAGAACGTGGGCAAGGAGGAAGCAGGTCTGAATAAGCTAGATGGGAGTACAGGGAAGGCCGGTGAGGGGAGAGAATTGTGGAGAAGTGCTACTTGGTGTTTTTTTTTTTGGAGAGGGCGAGGTTGTGAGAGGGTTAACGAGGGGTATAGGGCCTTGTTCCTTTAATTGGGTGGGAATTAAGGGCCAATCAGCTTGTTTCCGTGGGAGGGGAAAGGGGGAGCAGAGCACTGCAGCGGACTCCTTTTGACTGGTGTTTCTCACGGAAATCCAGGAGGTTGCCACTCGGCTCTCACCTCAGCCTGTTATGCTAGGTCATTTCAGGGGGGTTGGAACAGTGGATGGCCTTGCATTCCACATGCCCTGCAAGACCAAGACACAACAAGGTGACTTAAGGACGTACAGCCTGAGCTCTTGGGGCCTGCGGCTTTGGTTGGCGTAAATAAGATGGTGACTGTTTTGTTAGAAGGGAACCTGGCTGCGGGGGGCAGGGGGGCGTGGGGGCAGGGGGGTGTGTTTCAGTGTAAAAGCTCAAAGTGAAACACTCCTGCTGGGTCACAGCGATAAGCAAAACTCCATCCCACTGGTGCAGTCTGGCCATGCAGCTGAGCTACACTCGGCCTTCTGAATCTGCAGGTGATCGCTAGGTAAAGTGACTGAAATCGATGGGACTTTGCCTAATGCTGCACTAGATTTCATCTAGTTGACAGAGGGACAGCACATAGGCCATGGGGCTCAACTGGGACTGCAACGGTACCAAACCCAGTGCCGGCTCCCTGCACAGGGTGAATTTCACCCGAATAAATATTTTTGGCACTGCCTCCAGCTCCAGGCCTGAGCTACCAAGTTTGGTTGTGTGTGTGACCTTCCTCAGACCTGGGGAGCATTTGCAGAGGACCCAACTGGGCCTCAGGAAAGCTGGGTCCATCTCTGCTCTGTCACAGGCTCCCTATGTGACCCTGGCAACTCACCTCTTTGTGCCGCAGTTCCCCATCTGTAAAATGGGAGAAAATTCTTCCCTACCTCTCAGGAAGGCCCAAATCCTAGAGGGGCCATGTAGATACCTAGACAGGCAGAGACTATCCCTATGGAGTCAAGGGCAAACAGGCTGAAGAAGGATGGCACTGACTAACCCTAGAAAGTGGAGAGCAGGGAAGCTTGCATGCCAATCAGCTCTCAAAGGCCTGGCCTTACCTGGGCAGAGTACTTGGCCCGCAGCCTGCCTGCTTCACATCCTTTGTCACACACCCGAATCTGCCTGGCTTGTTCCAGTTCCCGCTTTAGTCGTATCCGCGACTCATTGGCTTCTTTCATTTTTTTCTCGTTCTCAGCTCTAAGACGTTCAATCTCTTTCCTCAAGTTGCGCTTTGCCTCGGTTGCCTCTCTCAGCTTCTCCTTCTTTGCCACGCGCAGAAACTCCAGCTCCTGAAAGGCACAAACAGTTACAGAGTGCCACAGGGACAGGTGCAGCACATACAAGATTACAGCAAGGAGCTGGGTTCAAAAAGGAATGAGATAAGCTCAGAAGAGGTTAGGTTCATCAATGGCTATTAGCCAAGATGGTCAGGGTTTCGCTAAACCTCTGACTGCCAGAAGCTGGGACTGGATGACAGGCTATTTGCCCTGGTCTGTTCATTGCCTGTGAAGCACCGGGCACTGGCCACTGTCAGAAGACAGGATACTGGGCTAGATGGACTACAGGTCTGCTCCTATGTTCTTAAGTGACATTGGAAAGGAGAAATGGGTCTGACTCTAAACCAAACCTCAGGATTCAAACACCACTGCTGGGGGCGGGGAGGGAGAACGAGGCTGAAATCTGAACCCGGTTCCAAATTTTGCAAATGCCCCAGTCCTTCTTATGGACAGAGCCAAAATCCTAAGGCCCACAGTGCCCAAACTCCAGGCTTTTAGAAAGCCAGGCTTGATCCTAATTTCTCATCTTTACTGTCAAGCAAAATGGCTGTCACTGTCTACGGCTGAATGAAGATGAATTGGACTTAACTTTTTTGGTGCATTCACTGTTAGTGCTGAATGCTGCACTGGCCGAAAGCAACTTTCAGAGCAAAGGCTCAAATGAGAGAACTCAAATGGCTGCCCTTTATTGGCAGACATGAAACTGAGTCTGCACGAAGTGAGGACAATGCAGTCCGTGAGTGCCGCTTGCAAAGGGCAAAGCTGGCCAAGAGGCTTTCTACAGCTGCTGAAATCGAGCAACAAGCAACTCCATCACAGCTGGCCAGGAAGAAATGTGTGATGAGTGTAAAAATAGGTTACTTATTTTGAATTTCTAGCATTAAGCAGCTCTGTTGTATTATCTCTGTTTGTGTGCAGTCCTTGGGCTAGTGCCACGGGATGGAATGCTCTGCTACGGGTAGGAGACCCCCGCAGTAAAAGCAAAGGTAAATCCCACCTCCATTTCACTCCAAAAACTTTTCCCTTCCTGCCATCAAAGTTCTTAGCATGAATGACTAGCATGAACATTGTCAGCCATATGAGGGATGTGAAATCAAATGAAACCGGAGGGAAATGAAAGGGAGCAAATGGAGAGGAAAAGGCTTACTGGTAGTTAAAAACAATTTGTGTGTACGGACACACGCCCCCATTCATGGATCACATGCTTTTCAAATGACAAAGACTGTAATCTCAGTGCTGTGCCTATGCACCAATTACTTCTGTTTCTCTTTGCCAAAGCAGGCTGTGATCTGGCTTTTTAAAGGGTTAAATTAAATGAACGATGGCACTTCGCTCGCTCGTCGTCCCCCCCCCCCCCCAGCTGGACTTCCGTTCTGTCAGAGGCAAACCCTCACGGCAACATGTCTCTGGTAAGTCACACGCTGCAGTCGGGTCATGGGAAATTCACTCCTTTGACAATCTCACTTCCCAGCCAGGCCATTGTTAGCTCAACCCCGACACTGGGGGTGCGCATGCACGTACGCCCTAGCTCTGCAGAATCGGAAACCCAGAGCTGCCAAAATGGAAACAGAGGGCCAGACGCCATCCTCTCTCCCGGCCTGACACACTCCTTCGCTTGATTGATCCTGTAACGCTCCACTGGGGTTCAACACCTGTTTTACGTAAATGGGGTTTGCTTTTTTATCTTAAACATAGCCGGCTTCAATGAAACCCGGAAATGGAGTGGCCTGCCCCGAGGGCTCACAGCGTGAGTGAGCAGCTCTGGCTGACTGAAAGCACTGGACCTCCCTTCCCCTGGGAGCTCACCTTGCAACCGGTGATACCAAGGATTTCCTTACAGGAGCAGTATATTGGTGTGAGAGAGCGGGCTACAAATCTGGGCCAAATGCCAATAGGTTGGCCAGGTTCAAATACGAATCAGGTTCTTCCAGGCACCTTTCTCCTGCTACGGGGACTGTGATAGAGCACCTAGGTTCTAATATTGCTTTGTCTTGGGGCAAAGCTTTAATGCAAACAAATCACATCTAAATGAGAGCCACTGCCCCCGAACGTGGCACTTGGCTGACAGGAACGTGTTCACCTGCTTCTGGCAAATAGCAAGAGGGTCTCTGCTACCAGCCCCCTATGCTAAATATAACATGGCACTCGTTACAGAAAATATTCCTGCTCCATTGAACTGGGGATACAATACCACCTAGTTATGCTCCAACTAGTTACCAGCTAGCTCTGCTTCATATGCAGTATCCTAAGAGGCAATTGGACCTTGGTTACTGGCACACAGATGTAAATTACTATAGACTGGCAATCTTAACTCCTTCCCTCCCCCAGCATGCTGTCGCCATGCCCTGCCGAGATGCGCCGGGGTTGGACAATGGGGAAATTTTACATGCTTCCCAACAGACAAAAGCTCTGAATAGGCCCCTCTTTGGGGAGGGGAACGTGTGAACTTCATCGAAGTGAAAACAATTTTAACTTGGCAGGGGAAGTGGTTTGGATTTGGTTTAAAAATTTGGGATTCACTCTTAAGCAGGGGCAGGTGGGCACGTGTGAAATACAGACAAAGCTCCCGTATGCCGTAGATTGGCCCTTTTCTGTTTAGAACCAGAACTCTAGGGAATGCTGCTAACATTCTGGGAAGACAGGTGAATTATTTTCAATGCAAGATTAGCCAACTGGTTCCCCTTGGAGGTGAATATGCAGACGGTGACAACAGGATCATTACCTGGTGCAGGCTTCGTTTAGCCTGCAAGGCAGCATTTAGCTTCTCCTCCTGCTTCACTCTCATTTTAACCACTTCATGGAGGAATTTCTCTTTGGCTTCTTTAGTATCCAGGCCGCTGTCCAGGGCCTGCCTTAGATGCTCCAGTTCAGCTTCCAAACCGCTGCTGTGAGACTCAGCATGGGTAGCAACCTCAAAGGAGTTGCTGATAGTGGCTGTGGTTTGCATCCCAGGTGAGCTCATGTCCTTTGCAGAGCTGGATGAAGTAAAGGATGGGGAGGAGAGCGAGGACAGGGACGAGGTGACTGAAACAAACAAAGTCCTGAAGTTAACAAAACATTCACAGTAATGTAAGTTAGAATGGGATGAGACCCTTTAAAAAGGAGGAGCCACGCAATGGATAATCTTACAAATAAGAGAAAGAAAAGAAATGTTTTATGCCTTGACGTACACTGGAAATGTAGATCTAAGCAATGCACAGTGCTGCAAAGCTCCCGTCAAACTCGGGGAGTTTTGTCTGAACACAGACTTCGGGATTTAGCCCATTGAGCTCATTGGCTACCTGCAAACTCTCTACACTCTCCAGCTGGAGAACATTTCCAGTGCTTTGGGGAAGAACTGGACAGGAACATCCCGCTGGTCTTGCTAGGTGAAATTCACCCAGTGCAGAGGTACAGCATCAACCCTGTGCACTGCTTAAGGGCTGATCCTACCTTCGCTGAGGTTTTTTAGCACCAGAGGGCATGGGATCAGCCTGCTCAGCATCACAACATGTGATACTTATTTGCACAGGCGTTCACCCATTTTAATGCAAGTTGATGTTTTGTGGCTGCATCTAATGCATGTGCTTTTCTGAGCGTGTACACCTGTGGTGTCCTCCAGTGAAAATTTCATTCTTGACTTGTGCCTCCATTTCTCACTATTATTTAAAGCTGGGATGTTCAAAGGGGCCTTGGGGAGTTGGGTATCTAGATCCCATTAGGCACTCAACTCCCACTGGAGTTTAACTTCCTTGGACTCCTCCAGAAAACTAAACCCCAAAATTATTTCAGAAAAAATATATAAAGGCAGGTAACTCACACTTACATTCCTCCCGGGTTTCTACTTCAATCTCTGCTTCCGACTCTTTGTCCTCTTCAGGAGCAGTGACACTGGTCAGTGCTTCCGGGACTGCTGGGTTGTCTGCGGTCAGCTTCCTTTTCCGTGGCTGGAGCGGGCTGCTCATTGGCTCACTGCTCCGTGACACCACTGTGGCGCATGGGGAATTGCTTACAATCTTCTGCTGAGCAGGGGGCGCAAGGGCCACATTGGGGGCCACAGCATTCTCGAAACTTTTGTAGGAGTAAAAACTGTTCAGGAAGGGGGAGACAAAGGAATAAGGCAAAATATTCAGTCCCATTCTTGCCTACAAAATGCCTCCTAACTACCATCTTAGACTGAAAAAGCCCAGATCCTCCACTGGTTTAACTCAGTGGAACTGCCTTGATTTCAATCCTGATTTACACTACCTGAGAATCTGACCCTAAGATCTCCACCCATTAAGTGCTCCATGCTCTTCGAAGTGCATAGAGGATTTAGACACGTACCCTCCATCAGTTCCATAGGAATTACAGGTTAAATACTGTGAACAGGGAAGAGACCAGACCCTCAAGTCTCCCGTTTGTTAAATGCTGTTTCCATATTTCTATCTCTGAAGCTTTATGGATTCTTCCAAGATATGGTGCTTTTACATCTAACCACCCACAACTGTCTTCCACCCTGGAGATAAGCCAATAGACTGCCAACAGCATTCTGTAGTGCATAATTAATTTTTCCACATCACATGTATGTGACTGTGTGTATATATTATATTACAGTCAATGAACTATGTTAAAAGAACATTAAGATTACAATGTCAAGTACTCAAAAGGTTGGTAGGGTTGACGATGTTGCCTTAATTTAGACCCCTTGCAGTTATGCAGTGAGAGAGAATCTTTAATTATATGTTAAAGTCTCTACTGAGCATGTTCAAACTAAGATTTTTCAGAGGCTTAGAACTGCCAAATTTTGGATGAATTTTCACAGGGACAGCAGGACACATGCTCGAAACCAGGGTGACTATCCAGCCAAATTCTGAGCGCTTTTTTCAAAGCATGGAGAGCTAAAAGTGTCTTAAAAAAATTCTTACAACCATTTTGTTAACAGGAGCAAAACATTGTATTTCCCCCAGTCTCTTCACAGAAACTTCCTGTTTCCTAACTTTTCCAAAAAATTCAGTCTGAGGCAGACAACTGGCATGAAAGTTGTCAATCTGAGCAGTTAAAGTTTGGTAAAGTTATAAACAACTGAAAACAGGGACTTATACTGGGAAGTGTCAGGCAATCTCAAGTAAGGGCAGCGCTACCACTGCCTAGACAGGGGCTGATTCTGATCATGGTTTCACCAGTATAAATCAGGAGTAACTACTACTCTGGTATAAAAATGCATGTGAGAGCAGAATCGGGTCCACAAGAGCAAAGCCTCAGCTGCATAATTTGTACATGCAAAGCAAGTTTACGTGTACAAGGTGGGTACATCCCCAGACAGGGTATACTTCTATACACACTGTGCTCAAGCACAGATTGCAATCACAACTTCAACACTTTCTGAAAATCTGGACCTCCAGGTGTCAGTGGGGATTTCCATGTGCAGACCAATTACAACACAAGTTAGATCTTTGTTTCCCCTCCGACTTATTTTTCTTATCTAGAGAGTGGGCTTTTGGGGGCAGGGATTCTTCCCTGTGGATGTTCAGCCCCAAGCACAATGGGGGCCCAATCTCTGGTGCTGCTGTAATAATAGTAATTACCAATAAAGCAGCAACAGGCATGGCTTTGGAAGCCAATTCAGTTCATTCCCATTAACAACCGGAAGGCCTGTTCAATTCTGAAATACTAGTACATTCAATAAAACAGGCTTAGAACAGTGTGTGTTAGGAAGTATGAAATAGAGATGTCCGGACGGACAAACCAAACTGATGCCATGAGCCAGAGTTTGAGTGTTACTAGGGACAGCTGTCTCAGTATATTTCAACAGCGCCTGCCAAAGGGACAAGACTGTAGAGACAGTAAATTTAACAGATGGATACAGTACATGATAGTGGCTCGAGAGCCTTAAAAAGAATGAATTTAGGGCATGTGAAATGAGCCATACAGAATGAGGAACAACAAATGCAGCAGGAAAGGATGCTTCCATGCACCGTCTTGCCCAGGGTATCTCCACAATGATCTCATGAGACCACCTGTATCGGCCAAGAGGATAGTTTGGGCTCTAAGGCTCATTCCATCTAGGGCATTTCTGCTGAGACTGCCAACAAGGGACTCAATGCGTCAGCTTTGGCAGTGGTTTGGCAACAGGGGCACCTGTCTGCAACTAACCCGGCTGGACACCACCCGAGAGATTTCACAGGAGCCACCAAAGAGCTGTCTGGTGATAACTACTGGTCCCTACCAGCTTGGAGCAGATGCCACACATCATCCAAGAAGAGGTAACAAAGAGTCCTGTGGCACCTTAAAGACTAACTAAAGTACTGGAGCATAAGCTTTCGTGCTTGCATCCGACGAAGTGGGTATTAGCCCACGAAAGCTTATGCTCCAATACTTGAGTTAGTCTTTAAGGTGCCACAGGACTCTTTGTTACCTCTGCTATTCCAGACTAACACGGCTACCTCTCTGATACTTATCATCCAAGAAGTGGATGGCCAATCATCTTTAAACAGCAGATGGGCAAAACTCTAGACCAACTGCACAAAATGCTTGTGTCGTTGCACCACTGAACTAGCAATGACTCATGAACAGATCCTTCATTTCGCAATCTTTTGAGGCACGTTTGAGTAATTCAGTTCAGAAAACTGAATTACTGAATGCACAAATATGGCCACTTTCTTGTTTTCCCTCCCCAGAATCACTTAAAACTGCAGCTGCAAATGCTTTCACTGCACTGCCAGCAGATTGACTTGAACCGAACAACACAGCCACTCATATCAGTGCAAGGGAAACTTACCCACAAAGGGGCTTCCTATCATAAAAAATGGATTCTCTCCCCCACCCCATGGCTCAAGTCTTCTTACCTGTCTCGGATCAATATGGGAAGATGTGTCGAGAGCTCTTTCTCATTTGCTGAAACGGCAGGGGACCAAGGCCGGAAAGCAGAGAGGCGCTGACGGGGATGGACGCAACCAATACTCTGCAAGGGAGGGAAGGAAAGAAAGGAAGAGAAAAATAAACAAAAATTGGTCACCACTGAGTATATCTTTCAAAAGTATAAATTGCCAAAGAAAGTTATTGACTTGTGTGTGTGTGTACGCGTGTGATTGGGTTCTGTTATCTCGAACACAATTTCCCAACGGGGTCAGCTTGCTGGATCTAACTACATAGTGCTTTTCACTGGTGGAGCCAAGTTGGATTAGATTTAAAATCCTATTCAGTTGTTGCTTGCCAACAAATAATATGTGGTTTGCAAGAGACCACCTGGGACTCCAGGGTCTTTCAGGATTCCCGTACCTCCAAGGCATTGAGAAACTGCTTATTTCATCCCCCAGCCACACTGCCAGTGTTCACTGAGAGGTGGCAGGAGAAAGGGAAGGGCAGTGTAATTCACTCTTCATCGGAGAAAGGTGGAAAACATCTTTCATTTAGAGAGCATGGGCCAAAGCCATCCTTGGTGTTGTTTCACTGGCTTCAAAGGAGGGACACCAAGCACAAATTTCCTCCCACCAATCTACTTTAAACAGGGCAAGTGTGTTACTTAAGAGTCACCTTATTGGATGAACCAGACAAGGACCGTAACCAACTGGACTGCTTTTCCTTCTCGGCAGAAGTTGGAGACTGGGAAGCAGAGTCATCAATTTTGGGCTTTTTGGAAGCAGGAGGATCTGAAGGGATCTGAAAGGAAAGAGGGGGAGAGGAAGCAGAGATTTAATAATTGTTCTTTTCACAGTCAGTTTAGGGCCAGAATAAAAGATGATATTTAAAACAAATATTGATCCTTCCCCGCCATCCCTTGAACAGAACTATCATTTCATGACTACATCATAAAGAGCTGCAAATGGAAGAGACAAAGGGACAGAGACCAATGTATTCCATGACACAACACTGGCTTCATTCATTCATTAAAGCATAAGTGGCAAGAAAGTTACAATGCAAGGGCTAAAATGAAGTATAAATATAATTGAGCTATTCACACTGTGCCGCTAAGCAGTATCTGCCTTTTTATTATTATTATTATATGCAGAAAGGTAAATTTTAATGTGGTTTCTGAATTGGAAAGATTATTTTAAATGAGAACAGAGCAGACTTTGTTATTCTGTTTGCAATGGTTGTTATGCCGATGACTTCACTACCCCACAGCTGCAGTGGATTCTGGGGGCGCTGCCAAGAGCTGCTTTGCCTTTTCCACAAGTGCCTCAGCTTGGCCTATAAATCACCCTCAAGCATAAAATAGTCCTTTGGCAGGCAGGACCCCTTTCCTTCAACACCACGAAGAAATAAAATTCCTACAGTCCCAGTGTGGCTTGCAAAAAAAATTGGTAACTACTGGTTTCACTGGTGTGCTGGGGATACCAGATTGAGGTGCTGCCAGCACAAACAAGGCTAGCGGACGGGCTCTGGATCTCATTTTGCATGAAGCATACAAATAATAAAACAAAAACACACCAACTTACTTTGTTTCTCCGAGTTGGAAAACTCATTGCCTTTCCATATTGCTGTCCAACAGAGCTCTTATTAAGATGGCAGCAGAATATAGCAATAACCAGTAATAATCCCAATACCGTATGTTTATACAGAGCTTTTCCATCCCACCATTGTGAAGCACAACACAAAGGCGTGTACGTATCCACCCTCTTGATTTTATAAATGAGGAAACTGGGGGACAGACAAGTTTTAAGGCCAAGATTTTCACAAGTGTCTACTGATTCTGGGTATCCAACTGGAGACCCCTTAAAGAGACCTGGTTCTTAGAGGGCGGATGCTCAGCACTATCCGAAAATCAGGCTCCTTTAAGGCGTCTCAAGTTGAGCACCCAAAACTGAGTCACCTGAAGCCACGATCCTTGGAAATTATGCTCTGCGTGATTTACCCAATTTTTAGAAAGGGAGTTTCAGGCAGAGCTGAGATTCGAACTCTCTTCTCTGGATGCCCAGTCCACTACCCTATCCACTCTGCTCACAGCAAAGCCCAGGGCTGGATGCCATACAAAAACACAGCTCCTTTGCCAGCCTTAATTTGGAGGTAATTCTGACATCAAGTCCGTGATCAGTCTGCTGCTTTTATGGGTGGCAAAGCAGCTTTGCAGAGTTGTGGCTCAAGCCAACCAGTCTCTACTTAATGCCAGTTAATCTGGCAGCCTGCACTGCTCGGACTGTGCGTGGTCTTTTATGGCCCGATTCGCGGCGTAACAGAACCAGACCCAGCACAGATCTCTTACTATAGCATTCTAAGGCAAGCAAGAGGCTGGGGAGAAGTAGAGCGCATGTGTGAGTAACCGCGAGTGCAAAATTAGCCCATGCCAGCACCAAATGCCAGCGTCAATGAATTTGCAAGAGCTTCTTTTGGCTCAGCATCAGTCTTTCATTTCTTTGGGCCGACTCTGGAAGTGGCCGTGCCACAGCCCCTCCTCCCTCACCAGCTAGAAAGGGGCACATTGGAACGCCTTCTGCGGAAAGCGGGTTGGGAAAAGGTTAGTTTCTGCTGTCAGAGATGCTGTCTTTGCAGAAGCAGTGACAGCATCAGAATGGTATTTGGCAGGCGAGGCGGCTCCCAGCCCTATCCACTGGGGATGGTGAGCAATGTGGGGAGGGGAGAGGAAGGGGCCTGGAATGAAAAAGGCAACAGGTGGCAAGACTCAGCATGGAAACCAGTTCTCCCCCCCAATCACCGCTACCCCACTCGGCTGCAGGAGAGCATTGTGCTCAGGCAGGGTGGAGGACAGCCATTCTGGGCCCTGTAGTCCGCACACATGGATAGCACCCTAATGGGCTTGAACTGGGGGGGGAGGGGGGGGAGAGAGAAAAACAGTGTAAAAACAAACAGCTTTTGAGGAAAGTGTCAAGTCTTAAAGGGGCTTGAGGAAAGATATTTAAATAGAATCATCTCATTTGCATTTTCAAGGGACAATGTGTCTCCTTTTTTCTTCTCTGTCCTCCTCCCTTTCCCCCTCTAATCAAGGCTGAAGTCCAAGGCAGAGGGGGAGCCTGATCTGCACGAAATAGGAGCAGACAAGGAAAACAATCCATGCCCCTTGCTGCCAGTGGTCAGCGCTGTTCTGTTCCTGTGCACTGGAGCCAGGATGGGAAATCCTGGTTAACAGCGGAGAAGGGGGGGGAGGCCCCATCCCTCCACTGAAGAGAAACAGCTGCTAACACCATGACGCTTTAAAAAACTCCCACACCCCAATCTGGATCTATGCTGGATATGTGATATGCATGTGCCTTGTAAACCCTGTACCTGCTGCCTACAATCACCCATAACCCCAGCCTGACTCCAGATGTCCAGTACCTTACCTATCAATCTGTGTATGTTTTCATGTTTAACGTTAGCTTTAATAAAATTTTAAACCTGTTCTAAATGAAGCAACATCAGCTCCCACCATGTGGTGCTAGCATTCCTGAGAATCAGGGTTGGCTTGTAGGCCGGGCACTGGCTGGTGACTTGGAAGCCCTGCCCACACCCAGCTGCTGTGTGACCTCAGGCAAGTCACTTCACCTCCCTCGGCCTTGCTTCCCCTTCCACCCCTTATCTGTCTCGCCGATTTAGAGTCTTAGTTCTTCAGGGCAGGGACTTCCCACCAGGAACAATCAGACCTATGGGTGCTACTGTAAAACGGCTAATAATAATTGCTTTCTCGCCCTCTGTGAAGAATAATGAATCAAGAATCAGGGCTGTTCACAAAAAAGTGGGGATAATGCTTTGAAATCCAAAAAGCAGTGGATCCCTCTTTGTCCTGTCACACAGGCCATTTGGTTACCCTTCTCGTTATGTTCCTTTCTATTACATTCTTCTCTGTCCGGCAGCCACTGAAAATATTTTTTCCCTCCTCACTGAGCTGCAGCAGCTATGCCATAAACCCATCAAAAGCTCATATTCTACAGGTGTCAAAAGTGGTTAACTGGTGACTAACAGGCCCAGCAGAGAGGTCATGCAGGCAGCCAGCGAGAAAGCATCATCATAGCGGTCGGCCACCTTTCAGAAGTGGTGTGCCAAGTCTTCATTTATTCAGTCTGATTTAAGGTTCTGCGTGCCAGTAACACATTTTAATGTTTTTAGAAGGTCTCTTTCTAGAAGTCTGTAATATAGAACTAAACTATTGTTGTATGTAAAGTAAATAAGGTTTTAAAATGCAGAGCCCCCCCAGACTGGTGGCCAAGACCCGGGCAGTGTGAGTGCCACTGAAAATCAACTCGTGTGCCGCCTTTGGCACGCGCGCCATAGGTTGCCTACCCCTGCATTATCACATGCCTCTCATCCAAGCATGACTTTTGCTTGGCAAAGCAGAGTCTGCTGATGAAATCGGCAGAATTTGATCTTCCTACCACAAGGGAATATGAACACAGCTCAAAAAAATCAGGGTTAAGGAGTTGGAAGCTTACAAGGGAAAAGACACACACTAGTAGTTTGGACACTGCAATGCAAAAATATGACAAAGCATGTAGTACAACTCCCCCTTCCACATGATTCGCTGATTATACACAAGGATAGGACAGACTCTCAGCTGGTAATAAGCAAAATTGACAAAAGTACCTTTTTGTCGCTTTCTCCGTGGGCAAAGTAGCCAGCATGGGGGGGAGAGAGTAGATCATATGTGGATGAAAATTCTTTTATTTCCATCCATATATATAGTATAAACTAAAATATTAACACAGGTGGCATTTAACAGGGCATTAAATGAGGCTTTTCACCATTCTCAAATGACCTCTTCCCCCCTCCATGTGTGCAATAAACTCTTAGAAGTTTGAAACATCTATTTCTGTTTCCTTAACCTTTCAAGAACAATAGTTTGTTATTGTATAGCTCCACATAAGCACTGGGGCTGCTCATGATGGTTTGTTGTGGTAGGGTACCTCATAAAGCCTAGAGCTACGCAAAGTGGCTTGTTATTGTAGAGTTGCTCAATAGCACTGGTATAAGACCTCTCTTGTTATAGGGGAGTTTAGGGGCATTCTGGCATTTGCTTTGGTAAGGAGAAACCACATAGAAAGGTTTATAGGGATCCTAACAAAAAACACAGAAGTGAGATTTTGGGCCTGCTAACCATGATGGCATCCTTTTAAAGTCACGCTGGTATTAATCAGGTTAGTTTGGATTTTGGCCAAATGAGATCACATTTGACAAGTCATGCTAGCTTGATTAGGTATTATATTATCAAAGCATGAGATCAGTGGAGATGACTTTTACCTGCTGCTTTTCAGAAAGACACCCCACTCCCTTCAATACTACTAAAGCAAGCAGACCAGGAGTTAACTAGCAAGTCCAGCTGGGCCCTAAAAGTTCCTTTTCAGTCCAACACAGAATGAAAATGGGGCTCTCCGAAAAAGACACTTTTCAAGCCACTCAAGTTGGGGTCATTCCTGGGTACTCTCTCTGGGGTCAGTTTTCTCTCTAGCATCTGGGCGGAGTGAGTGATTTTTGTTCTCCAGGCTCCCTCCCCCCCCCCCCGGCCAACTTTCTCTTAAGCACAAAGCAGGGAGTGCTCTGGGGGTCTGTGTGTCTGCTTGAGCCCCCTGTAACATGAGCAGCTAACCACTACGGGATAAGCTCAGATGCTACAAACAAAGCAGTGTCTTCACATGGAAGAGGAGAGCACCAGAATGAGCCGAAGTCTCTGGGCGCACCTTTTGCGATTTGACCCTGTACTCAACAAGCCAACAGGCCTGTTTCCCTTGTCTCTGAAACCAAGCAGCACCCAAAACCTCTGCGAACACCCCAGGGCTCTGCTCAAAAGCCTGGGCTTCATTCTCCACCCCCTCACGCAAGTTTTACACTACAGGAACGCTATCTATTTACACTGGTGCAAACTAGAGCAGAATTGGGCCCATTTGCCTAACAGATGCAGGAAACTTTAGGTGGAGAGTTGTGGGCAGGCGGGTGGGAAGATATTTAAAGGTAGCTACCCAAAACTGAGGTTGCTTAGACCATGTGGGGAGATGAGGGTCCCTGGCTAGGAACATAGGAACTTCTGTACCAGATCACACCAGTGGTCCACCTAATCCAGTCTCCTATCTCCGACATCACCCACCTCCCGAAGTTTTGAGGGAAGGTGCGGGAAACCTGGGAGACGGTTAACAGATAGGTATTAAGACCCAAAGTGAAGACTGGTTTCAATTTCAGGGTGGTTCAGATATGGGATTTGCAGGGCCGCACCTACAGGGATCCAGCTGAGAAGCAGTCCCCCAAAAAGGAAGGAACTGAATTCTCCAGTTCCAATTCAGCCCTTTGGGGCTGAAGATCTCACCACAGCTAAATCTAATCCTAACCCTGAACCCCCCAAAAGCCAACTGCAGGTAAAATGGGGAAAACGGCACTGGATTTTTAACCCTTCCTAGGATGAGTATG
The DNA here is from genome assembly GCA_032164245.1 of Sternotherus odoratus. Taxonomy (NCBI): domain Eukaryota; kingdom Metazoa; phylum Chordata; order Testudines; family Kinosternidae; genus Sternotherus; species Sternotherus odoratus. The sequence goes on from JAVMKO010000018.1 coordinate 4,389,300, forward strand.
AATGCAGCCCCCTCCTTCCCTCCCCCGCCCCCAGCAGGAGGTAAAGCAAGTGAAAAAAAGAAAAACTCCAGGCTTTTTGCTCTTTGAGTTCAGTGATGCAGGGCAAGCCCGGCCACTATGGCTATTATTGTAGCTTTGAGAATATCTGACAGGCTGGAAGCAGGTGCAGTGACCCACACTGCATGGGGTTACTGATTCATCTTTGCATAGAAATCAGACAGCTAAAGGGACAGAACACGTTCTGTGCGGGGACCCTGATTAGGCCATAGGGTGTCTCTCCCTCAACCCTGCCCCTTCTTTTTAAATGGAGCTTGAAATGGATCGGGGACAGGGGAACAATACTAGAAGAAATCACTTTTATCCTACTTGGCTGGGAATTTCTTTAAAGGGCTGGATTGTGGCCTGGCTGCAGTGGTTGCAGATGGGCTAAAAATAGGACCAACCCTTCCCCACTGCATTGATCCACTCCTCGGATCACAGCCCTGGGTGTAGGTGGTGGGGGAGCAGGCTCCATGGGGCCACTACAGCGCCCCACAGGGAAAGAAGTAACCTGCACCAAGTTACAGGACTCTAGCAATGGAGGGAGACAGGGAAGGAACTGAGAGTCACAATTCCGTCCCACGGCCGCACTTCTCTCCTAACACAGGACTGAGCCCAGAAGCTCCAAGGTCGCCATCAAGAATGAATTAGTCAGTCCACTGGGAGAGGGAAGGGAGGGTGTGAAGAGGCAATTCAGGAGACCAAGCCACAGTAATCCATGATTTCCTGACTTCCAGCCCCATGTCCTATCTACTGAATCATCTATCTAGCTGAGGGGGGAAGTTACACATAGGATGGACATGTCACTTATATTAGCATCCTCTTCAGGACTGTCCTGGCCCCTCTGGTGAGTATGTGCTAGGTCCCAATAGATGGCACTTTCTTCTTTACAGCCATTCCACGTTCTCAAGGTCAGCCTCCTGTCTAGACATGCCTAGATCACAAGTTCCCTTGGGATAAATGTGTAAACATGAGTCAGGAAGCACCCACGTCCCTCCACCTCAAGCTAATATTTGCAGCCAGTTATAAACATCCTAAATGATAACTTACGGTTATCAGTTACCCAGGGTCTAATCCTGAATCCACTGCAGTCAGTGGAATGACTCCCACTGGCTTTGGCCCAGACCCAATTGTAGACCAACCCCTCACTACAGCATCACAAATGGGTGCTTTCATGCTCCACAACTAAACCAGGTCACAGCCTTGCCCTACTCTACTGACTCATTTGGACTGGAGTCTGACCCCGATGGTATAGTTTATTGCCTGCCATTGAGTTGTTTGCTGCTTTATTTTTTAATGTATTTTTATCTTTTGGTGTCTGTCATGTTTTTAACCCCCAAGAAGTGCATCTTTGAGGTTTCTTCAAACCGGTATCAGACTGGCGTCTGGTCTTGTGGTTTTTGTTCTTAGTGAGAAATCCACGTAATTTTCACGCCCAAACTGAGTATCTGCCGAGACAGGAAGCTCCACCCTTTCTTATGGTATAACTGAACCCAGCTCTTAGCAAAAGCAGCAGCTTGAACAACACGCTATAACACTATGCATAGATTTATGGGCCTGTTTCTGATTCGTCTTCCCCTGGTTTTATGTGGGTGTAACCCCTGTGACTTTGGCGGTGTTATTCCTGAGTTAAGGAATCAAATCTGTACCCATCACACAGATTCATATTTAAATATAGGTTTCTTGGATCACTGTGTGTGTGATGGGGGATATTTAAGGCTACCCCGAAAAGATAAGACTCTTGTTTGCAGTAGGATCTGCTCCAAGTTCTTGACGATTGCTTCTTCCCTCTATCTCCCTGGGGTGCGTAGATGTACATGTAAAAACCTGGGTTCAGGTCTTGGCTCTGTCCCTGACTGCGTGGTCTTGGGCAAATCACTTAGCCCATCTTGCACCATTTGTACAATGGAGATAATGGCTCCCTACCTCATGGGGGTGTCGTGAGGGTAAAATCAATTAATGACTGACAGAGGCACATATAACAGGGACTACGCAAGTTCCTAGGCAGACCTAATTGAGCCTGCAGTGGTGGTGACTGACAGTCATTACCATTCAGAGCTCCTTGCTGGCCTCAATGAACATGGTGTTCCATATCAGAGGGGTAGCCATGTTAGTCTAGATCTGCAAAAGAGACAGAGTCCTGTGGCACCTTATAGACTAAGAGACGGATGCATCCGACGAAGTAGGTATTCACCCACGAAAGCTTATGCTCTAATACAGCTGTTAGTCTATAAGGTGCCACGAGACTCTTTGTTGCTAAATGAACATGGCAAGTCTGACCAGGTCTTATTGGGCAGATGTTTATCTTTTTTCCCCCCCCCCCCAAAACGCACTTGGCCAATGCTTAATTTGTAATGAAAGAGGTGCCAGGGCTGAACTGACAGGCCCAGAGGTGCCAGGGCTCAACGCTGACATAAATTAAGCACTTCATTTGGCTCAATGTAGCATGTTTTGTCCTGCTCGAAGGGGCCAAGGACTAAATGGGACAGAATGGACACAGTGGGCAGATTTTCAAAAGCACCTGTGGCCATATGAGCACAAATGCCACTGAAGCCAATGGGACTTGTGCTCCCCCCCAATGTGGGCCTGTGGATGGGAAGCTTGCCCATTGCCACCTACAGAGCACTATCATGTGGCTACCTGAAAAACTTCATTCTCCAGGAGCTGCCAGGCTGGAGATTTTCCCCAGCCCTCATTTGAGTTTAAAACCTTCCAACCAGAAATTCAGTAGCCAAACAAACAATAGTGCATCTAATCTCTCTGTCCAGGCCTCTGCACCAGGCTCACTGCTGTGGTATCTGAGCATGACGTGTAACACAGGATTAAGCTGCGGCTGCTGCTTCTTTGACTCAGCAAACTACGAGTTTATCCTTATCTAGATCAGGCTCACCCCTGGTCACACTGTCCTCCTGCAGCAAAAGCGTGGTAGAAAGCACTCAGACATCTATCACCAGCCACGTTCCACAGGGACCCATGGATGACATGCAGCTGATTCAGGAAAGCCAGGCCCACATGGGATTTTGCTAGACAAAACAGATACCAGGCACTTCTGAGATACAACCCGTGCAGGCATAGCTGGCTCATAGAAAGCCCATGAGCATTCAGCCTCAGCCAGGGAGCGAGACTCTTCCATCACCAAGGAATCTTGCAATTAAAATAACACCAGCCAAATGGAAGATCTGAAAGTGTCGATCCTTCAGGAACTAGAAGAAAAGTGGGTCTAACCCCTGTGTGTGATGTGCCACTGCAAAGACTGGCCGAAGAGCCCCAAGACAGCCTGTCACTCAGTGTCTAGTTAGAAGTCAGGACCCCCTAGGGTCTGTTCCGGCCCTGGAAAGGAGTGGGGCAATGCTCGGAGATGGGGACTGGGAGACGTGACTTCTAGGCTCACTTCTGAGCACTGCTGCTGCACTAAGTCACTTCAATTCAGCTCCCTCGTGTATAAAATGGAGATAACCTCCTTACCACCTGCAAGGACTTTATCTTGGAAGAAACTTGGCACAGACAGTATTCCTAAGCGGAGTGAAATGACTGTGTCCCATATGGAGCCCCTTCTCACAAGGAATCCCCTAACAGCTGTTCATTTTTAAGGGCCCTAAGGTTGGTTCAGGCCATCACAGCCACATGTTGCACAGGCCAAATGGCAGAGTGAACAGGACACCCCCAGAGATGCCATGACTAGCAGTTTGGAGAAGGCTGCATTATGCTACCAACAAGCACTGTGAGCTGCTCCTTCAAGTCAGAGTGCAAACCCTGAGGAACATGGGGTCTGGGGTTATAGCCTTCTCCCCAGGCGTTCTTATGCAGGGTTAGTCGCCTGTGACTTACACCAGTGAAAATGAGGAATAGCGCCGCTGAAGCCAATGGAGCTACACATGGGGTCAAACCAGAGTAAAGGAGAGGGGAATCAAACCGTGTGTTTACTTGGCACGTGAAACACACTCTGCAGGCACCCAATTGTGAACAAACTCCTGCAAAAATCCAAAACCAGGCATAATTTCGATTCGAGTTCCCTTGCATCCAAATCCTTTAAAACCGTGACACGAGTTCCAATCGCTAGAACACATGCTTCCTACAGGCTTTTGGCGACGTGGCGGGCTGGTGATTAATATGGTATTAAGGGGGGGTCTCTCTCAAGGACTGCACTTTCACGTGGATTGCAGAAAACTATTTAGTCTGATACAGACGGATGGGTATAAATGACCTGTCCCAGTGAAACAGACTGAGCTCGGAGCACTGTAGTCTGGAGCAGTAGGAAGATGTACTGAATCTTTACTGTATATATTTAAAAGAGAAAAACCTACCACATATAAACACCAGTTCTAGGAAGCGCTTACTACAGTCTGCCCTTTTAATTTTTTTATTACGTTTCTGGTTTTGGTGGCAAGAGTCCAAACCGTCACAGCGCAGAGCTCTCGTCTTCCCCCTCCCGACAGCTCCGGTAGGAACTGCGAGGATTCATTTTACCCTGTCATTCTGGGAGGCCTGATGACATGAAGTATTTGCTTTCTATTCCTGCCCTTCCCAGCACGCTCACTGGCTGCCACTGCGTCGCCCTGCGTCTGACCTGCGGGGAGGCTTCACAAACCGCAGCTGAAAGCACTTCAGAGAGTGCCTGTTACACAGCGGTTTGAAAAGGTGTTGTGAAAAGCTCCTTGCTCATCCTACTACTGGAGACCTGACCTGGACTCACTTTGCCTCCTCTGGAAGGGAGAGCCTCCATCCACATTGACTGTAGTTCTTTTCGACTTCATCAACAGTGGCACCTCCCCGCCCTGCCCAAGAATGTTATGTAAGATGCAGTGTGTTAGTCATCTGGGTACTTGAGAAAGTTCATCTTAAGGATTTGGGAACAAAGGGGCTAATTCTTCTCTCATTTGCATCAGCGTAGTAAAGTCCTTTGCCTCCAGTGGACTCACTTCAGATTCACAGGAAGGAAGACAGAAATGGGACCCATTCTGGTACTCTCACACTTCCTCTGTCTAAGAGAATTTCTGATACTGAGTCTCTTTTGTGAAATGTCTGGAGTGAAGCAAAATTAAAACTGTTTTCTAGAATATTTTTTGCTTAGCCCTAACCTTCCCTCAACTTCCATTTCCAAACTTCTTGGTCAACGTGTGGAGGAACCAAGTTCCTCCCTCCGCAGCCCTGCTGTCTGAACATTTTTTCCTCCTCTTTTTTTTACTGTAAGATTTTAGCCAGGCTCCATTTGGTGGCTGCGCTTGAACTCACAACTAGCCAACAGTGGATCCATATAAAAAAATCTCCCAGCCCAATTTGCTAACAATTTGTTCCAGCTGCCATCACCAAAAAAACCAGACCTTGCAGCTTGGTTTTAAAATTTCACGGGAAGAAAACAACACACACGAATGTGCACGATTTGCTTTTCAAAGTGCTCGATACAACTGAGAAACTCCAGAGAGGCTGTGAATTTAGTAAACGGGGCGGATCTTGGCTCCAATTATGCACAGAAGCATATTTACTAGGACACAAAATGGCCGTGATTTGTTATGAACACACCTCCTGGGATACTTTTGGGTTGCTACAGGCTGTAGTGCAGCTTGTAAACTTATTTCTGAGATTAATATTTCGTAGAGGTGTGGTGGTAGAAAGAGACAGCTATTCCTGCCTTGACATTTACATTCAGAAAAAACTGCTCTACCAGTTGAACTAGCTCAAAGTTATTAGTGAACTCGGAAATTAAACTCTCTTACTCTGCCCTCCCCACCCACTGTTAAATTCTTCACTGAAAATGATTCTTTGGGCCTGATCATGCATATTCCGACCAGGGGAAGCCGAGGAGACTTTGCCCATCAGTAATGGTTAGTAGGGCTGGGTCCATAGAGATGGATTTCAAGGCTTGAGGCCAATCACCAACAGCCAGCTAAACAGAAAATAAAGAAACACTTCTGCAGCTTGTTGTTGGTTTACTGTTTCCTCAAGGGCACGATTAAGCAACCACTTGGATCCAGACCTCCGTCCTGATAAGGGCACATCCCAGCCTGCTTGAGTCCTAGGTGCATATTATCTCTGATGGACTGCTGTCAGCAAACGAGCACCCTCTTTTGTATTGCACCGCATTCAAATCAAAGCCTCTCTATGCAAGGGATGCCATATTTTAAACTTTGGTCTACCTTAGGGTCCAAAGGCATCTTCACAAAGGAAAATCACAGTATCTATATGTTAAATAACTCTGAGCCAGACATAAACAGCTCTTATCCTTGAAATCACTCCCAACCGCCACCTGGGTTTACCAAACTGACTAAATCTGGGGAGGATTTTAGACATGCAGCCCCTGACGGGATCCTTGCTCACAACCACATCAAAACACACACAGCCCAGCGAGGTTGCACAATCCTCGGGCAATCAAAAAAACAGTGTACTTTAAAAAAAAGGGTTGTGAGTGCAGTTGGAATGCAGCTGTGGGTATTATTTTATACAGGGAGGTATGCAGGTGTGTGTAAATACATGTGTGTGCGTGTGCACATGTGTGTGCATGTACCTACAATAAATAGGAAGTATCTCATGCTGAGCAATCTGGAAAAAATGTACCAAGTGAAATAATTCTATTTATTTTTAGCCGTAAACTAATTCCTTTTTAGATTCCAGCTGCCATCTAGACTAAGGGGGAAAAGCAGGAGTTGGCAGAAGGCAATGCACTAACAGCTTCGCTATGCTGGACGGACAAGTCTCAGTCCTCACAGCCTGTACTAACCAGTTGTCCCAAACACATATACAAGGGTCAGAAGTCTGTGCCTGGGTAGGCTGCAGGGGATCAGCTCAACTACAGACTAACATTTCCATTACCAAAATAATCCTCCCCATAATTAAACACACACACACTCCTATTCTGAGCTGCTATTTCTGAACCAGGGGTTTTCTGGTTTTGGAGAGGGGGACACCAACCCTTCCTTTTCCTTCCTTTTGGGGTGGAAGCGGGGGACACCGACCCTTCCTTTTCTTCATATCTTCATATACCTTCATGCAGTAATATCTACCTGAATTTGCAGAGAGGCTGAAACAATAGCTCAGGGAGTCAGAGAATGGGGTTAACCTGGGGTCACCACACCCCTGGGGGGTTGTGAAAAGATATCAGAGGCTACCATCAGGCTTCCCTTCACATATCATCAAATGGGAAAGGGCCTCTAGGAGATGCCAGTATGGAAAAGACTGAGTACCAGTGTTTTGAAACAAAGTGACACGGTGACTTTAAAAGTATGTTTTCCCCTTTGAATCAGCCTCCAGAAAGCCTTCTAACTGTATCTGGATGACAGATGCAATAAGTATATAGCTTTTTCAATCCAAGGATCTCAAAGGACTTTGTAAGTATTTATTAAATAATTAAGCCTCCCACCTACACCTGTATTATGCAAGAAGTCAAACTAGATATCAAAGTCACTGCAGGCCATTATAATCTACGAATTTACAGAAGTTGCCCTTATGAAACAACATTTATCCATAAGAGCCATCTGAGACTTCACTTTTTTCCAATATGCATGGAATAATCCCACATCTCAGACACCACTAGCAATCACTGTGAATGAATGCTGACTTGCTAGTGATGACCACAGGATGACAGCAGAGATTATTCTCACTGCACAGATGGGGAAACTGAGGCACTGAATACTCAGAGTAATCATGGACAGGGCCAAGAATGGAATACAGAATCCTGTGCTGTAATCACTACACTCCCTCCCCAAACAGCAAAGGGAGTACGACCTGAATGCCAAGAATTAAACCTCTGGAGTCCAGTGCTTCCACAAGAAAACCTTTGTAAAGAAAGTTCCAAAGAAATAAAGTTGATTTATTTGTTAAGAACTGTACTTGGGTTTTGGCCCTGGTTCGGAGCCTCTTTTCCACTGGCTAAGATTCTGCTTTGCCCTTCCAGTGCAAACTAAAAATTATGGCTTGAAAAGAATTCCCTACCCTGAGGTTTGGGTTTTTTAAACACACGCAACCCCCCCCCCCCAAAGCTGGAGCAGAGCCAGGCGCTGACACTAGTGCAATCCAGGTCAGAGGGACTAAGCAGGAAAAATGGTCCCTTTTCCTCTGGCCGTTTTTGTTGGCAACAGTTGTGTGGGAACTCTTTAAATGCTATATGGATACTAAGTGTGTGTGTGCGAGAGAGAGAGAAAATGAATGTGGACATGTGTGAAGGAGGGAGATAGAAGCTGGGAGAAACCAAGGGGCCTTGCTTTGACACCAATGAAGTTGAGATGAGTTTTGCCTTTGGGTTTCATGGACGCAGGATTCAACAAGGAAGCAAGTAACCTCCTCTAAACAGCCCTACTCTGCTCGTTTTGAAACACTGGGCTGATTTCCTATGGGATCATTGTCCTGGGAACCTAAAAAGCATTTATCTACCAGATATTATCCCCTCCCCTTTTTTTAAAAATTAAAACCAGAATCTGCTTCCCTAACTGCCTGTAAGTTCCATCTTGAAATTCTCTCCAAGGCATCAGTTCCTCTATTGAGGAGTTCACTCTGCCAGCCAAGATTCTCATTTTAATTTCAAACCTTACATAAAAGGGCAAGTATTCCCCTTGTGGCTTCCACTAATGTCGGCTCTAGCAAGCGTGTTGTTCTTCCTCAAATACCATCCGACACATAAGAAACTTCAGTGGCCAGGGGTTTACGAACTCGGAAAAGAGGGAGGGGGGGGGATAACATTGATAGAAAACAGATGAGGTTTTGTTGTTGTTTTGTTAAACCTACTCTAGTATCTGGGCAGACTGTTAGCAAGCTCTAAAATGGACTGATTTGGGGTTTTTCTGATTCTTCTGGTGCCTGCGGTAGTAGCCCATGGTCTCCTAAAAACACATAACCCGCCTTTGATTCAAAATGGGAATGTAGCTAAATGCTGCCAGCACCTGGAGAATGCAAACTTACAGGATTCCTCTGCTGCAAACTGTCAATGATACTGTGGATTTCTGCATTTTTTAAAAACTGGTTCCAACATGCTGCATGGCAGATTTACCACCATCCCCCATCCCCGTCTGTGCGATGAAACATCTTGGATGAGGGACAGGCAGAATGTGCCACACCATTAAACAAGCAAGCCACCCCGGGAAGCGCAGCTGCAAGCAAACTGGCAAAGATCTGCAAGTGGCTTTCGATGGAAACTTAACAAAGAACATCCCCTTGAATGCATCTCCAGGCTTGAGATGGCTTATTATGTGTGAAAGTAGACCCTCTGCTGACCTCCACAAACTGCACCCTTCCACAAGGCTAGTCCTTCCATCACAGTGCACACACTGCTTGCTGCGGGGAGTGGACGCTAACACACACAACTGTTTCTGCACATGGCAGCTGGTTACAGCTCTACAGATCTGAACGATGCTCGCATGTCACCACGAGGGCACTGAGCAGAGCTCTTGGGATGATGCTGATGCCCCCAGTATGGACTGGTATTTTTTTTTTCAGATGCTTCCTTGCTTTTCTCTTCCTCGCAGGCTTGTTCCCTTGTGGTAAGGACTCTCCGCCTGATACCTTTCCAAAGCAGCACCCATGCCAATGCCCCATTGCCCGATTAACCTATAAATGCCGTAGCCTTCCTCAAAGGCAGCCGTTTGTTCCCATCCTGCTAAACTAATGTCTTCATGGTACTATCCCCAAGGCATAACCAGCTTCTCTGAGTGGAGACTGACAACAGTCTGCTTCTAAAGCCAGGATCACCCCTGATGCGAACCAAATATGCTGACCGGCAGCCTGCTGCAGCACTGGGCTGTCAATCACAGCGACCCGTCTCCCATAAATGCCAGGTGAACTGGAATGTCAGCAGGAGTTTTACACCCCAAACCCTGCTGCTTTTGCAAAGAAATGCCTACATCTAAAAAGTGAATAAAAACCTTTATGGATGGCTGCCAGGATTATGATTTTTAAACACATTTTAAATATTTTATTGGTAGAGCATTCTGCAAAAGTCAGTACGGGGGGGTTGGTTTTTGGTTTTTTTTTTTAAATATATAACCATGGAACAGAAAGAAAAACAAAACTAACCAATGTAACACAAAGATGCAATGTCTCTTCAGGAATCTCTTCTGTCCCTGTTGCAGAGAATTAGGCCTTCACATCCTCTCCCCACTCCTCCTCCAGGCACCTAACCGGATACTTGTGGCAGGCTGGGTTGCTGTCAGGACCCTTGGAAAAACCATGGCACATGGGCATGGCCATGTGACACTAACAGGCAGTGGGGGGGAGGGGCGGGGGAAGGAGGAGAGAAGTAGAACTGAGAGATTCATCAGACTAAGCTGGGGAGAGTAGTCTAAGCACATCACAATGAATTACTTCAAAGTTCAAAGAGCCAGCAGAGAAATGAGACACACTTCTTATATCCTGCAGGTTCCCAATGGACAACAGCCAGAGACCCTTTCCTGGAGGTACCGAAGGGACCAGAGTTATACAATCCTTCCTTTTAATTAAAAATGGTGGTGTCAGGGTCAATAATGTGTGCACTTATACAGCCCTCCTCATCAGAAGATCTCCAAATACAATCCTCCGGGTAATTATGTCCCTTCTACATAAAGGTAAGACAGAGGCTATGGCAGCTGGCTCAAAGGAAATCACTGTCAGAGCTAGAACCAGAACGCAGGAGCATTGACTATTTTATGTCTCAGGCTGCTTAAAAAGTCTAAGGGAGGAGGGTATATCGTCAATTCAGTGATTATGAATTAATGTGTACAAATGCCGTTAAGGTTAATGGAAGCTGCAAACGGAAATTCCCACTCCTAATAAATGACAATCTATGCCCTCACACATCCCTCCAGGGATTCTTAGGGACTGCCATATTTTTCAATCCAAGAAAACCTATGGTGCAGACTGAAGGGAACGCATTGTGCCTATACAGGGTAGGACATTTTGGGTACAACTTACCGTATTTTTCGCCATATAGGACGCTCCGGCCTATAAGACGCCCCCGAGTTTTTAAATAAAAAAGCCGGACACACACACACACACACAAAAAAAAAACCCACCACCACACACAAAAAGCGCCTCGCTCTCCCGTCAGCCCGCCGCGCGGGCGGGCTGCTGAGAGCGCGCCGCTCTCCCGTCCCTGCCGCGCGGGCGGGCTGCTGGGAGCGCGCCGCGCTCCCATCCCCGCCGCGCGGGCGGGCGCTCCCAGGGGCCCCGGGGCCCGAGCTGCTCCCGTTCCCCGCCGGCCCCGAATACATGCGGGTGGGCTCGGGGGGGAAGCGCCGCCCCGCCCCGCCCGCCGGGCCACCTGCAGCCGCCCCAGCTCCCCGGTGAGGTCATATATTCGGCGTATAAGACGCCCCCCCTAATTTTGCGAATATTTTTGGGGGTTAAAAAGGTGTCTTATATGCCGAAAAATACGGTAGTGGCCATAACGAGGATTTAAAGTCAATAAAGGGACATCCCTTTTTCTTCCCACCTCTCCTTTCAGTCAGGCCAGGGCCACTGGCAAATGCTACATTCCAGGGAGGTGTCTCCTTCACTGCCACACACAGAGTAGAGGGAGAAATCAAATTCTTTGCTTTCAAAATGTTTTTAAAGCTACAGAAAAGACAGGCAGATGCTTCTGTAAGTACCAGACAACTAATGTGCTCTGAAGAAAGGTTATGATTTTAGGAAACCCACAAGAAGCTCATCTACTTTAAGTAACCATTATTACTCCTGAAACCTCCCCAGAGCTCCAAGGATAAAGCCAGACAACCAATTACAGTCTTAGACTTTCAAAGCCTCTTTTGCTGCCTTTAGAAATAAGCATCACGTGCTCTTTGCACCAGACACTGTTCTTAGGAGGGGAGTTTGTGGGGAGGGGAAAGTAGAGGGGGCAGAGGGAGAAGCTCTTCAGTTCAGCCTTTCCAGCAGCTCTATACAACTGTTCCCCTTTTCTTCTGGTGTTTTTCCCTTCTTCATTTTAAGCTCCTGTGGGTTACTTGTCTAAACAGAACTAAGGTGGACTGGGACATACATTTCACAAAGGATGCACTTAAAAAAAATACATAAGTGACATACTTAGAAGGTTTTTTCCTGCAATGTGGCCAGCGGGATTAATGAAGGGCAAAGATTTATAACAATTTAACATGGTGGGTTTAGATAGGTTGTTTTTATTTTTTTAAACAGAGAGATAGACACATACATACTCAGCCCCTAAGAAACAAACTTTGGCAAAGCTGCACCATGCAAAGGAGACACTACACACTCGTAAGTATAATGATCTCTACGAATAGAGTACATTATTCTCCCCTGCCCCAATTCCATAAAAATCATCCTTTCAACCTAGAACACTAGATGGACAGACTTTTTTTTTAAATGCAGCCGATATATAGGTGGCAGATTATATACATTTATACAATGTCAAATGTGGAAGGAACAAGGAATTTAAAAAAACAGAAAGGAGATAGGATGGACATGGGGAAAAAACTGGGACACCCAAAGAAGGCTTTCAGCTCTTGTATAATGTGATGGATTTTAAGCCTTAAGGGGGAGAACTGGCTAAGCAATATTACAATGCAGCGTGACTGAGCAGCCACATGGATTGTGTCTGCTACAACTCTATTAATAGGAGAAAAGTAAAGATAGAAGAGGTTTGGCTATATATACTGCCTGTAGGAACCAATACAACTGCTTGGCAGTGGGGTGCTCTCTCTCTCTCTCTTTCTATATTAAGTCCCAGAACCTTCCAGAGGGCGCAGTAGCAAGCACAATATCTAATGGCCCAGTCCCTCAAACACATACACACAAGTAAACTTTATTCAGATGATTTAGCTCTATTGACGTTCCCTATGTTAAGTGTTTGCAGGCCTCAATTCAGAATCCATCTCAAAGCACTGAAGTGTGCACATAAGTCTCATTTAACATTAACTGGTCATAAGCACAAGCTTAACTTTAAGCACACACTTACGTGCTTTGCGGAATCTAGACCTGAGATGCTAAGTGCATAGATTCGTTCCTGTTGTTCAAATAATTAAATATCTGAACATTTACTCCCACCTTTACTATTTTTTCCACTCCCTTCTCATTTTCTTGTTACAATGCAAGTCCTATTGCACATTCCCATCCCATGTGTGTAATCTGCATGACCCCTATTAAGATGGTCAAATAAATACCTGGTGATCTCACAAGTATGGAAATAAGCTTATTTAAAACAAAAATTATATCTTCAGGGGATTTGGCAATAACTTTCAATTATTTTTAATTGCCTGGAAAATTAAAATAAGAAAATAGTGTGGTATAAATGTAAGGAACATTATTAAGCAGTTTTCATAACTTCTCAGTCTTAGCTTAATAGACAAAAAGAGACTTTTTTAAAGCCTCCCCTCATGGTCATCTGTTCGATATGAATGGACTGTCTGTTCCCATGCATCCTCAAGGGGGAACTGAACTGAAACGTTCTATGATAGAAACCAGACTCAGTTTGACCTGGTAGGCAAAAAGAACTTGACAGAACCCTCAAAACTTGGGTTTAATTATAAACCACTGTGAAGTCTGGATTGCAGCCTGAAAGCAGGCATAGAGGGAAAGGGCTCAGAGAAGGTGCTTTAGAGCTATGAACATCAGCCCCTTCACCCCCTTTATTTTTCTAAAGCAGGGGGTGGGGTTTTTTCATCTTCATCAAAACTGATTTATTCACTAACTGCAAAATAAGCAAGATTTCCAAGGTAATAGCTCAAGTCTGTCTTCCTTTCTTCTTGGGGAACCACACTACAGAAATATTGGACATTTCATCCAACGTATCATGGGAATCAACAGAGAACTGAAATTCAGTCCCAGTATTGTGGCTTCAAGTTCTCTAATGAAGCCTGTGATGCAGTGATTGGAACTCTGAGCAGCATCATTTCTTAAGCAACCTTTCAACCAGTCCAGCTGGAATGCAGTGAACCAAATCTTACCCCAAAAGTGCATGAATACATCCTATGGACTTTAATACTCGCATTCAGAAAAGAACTAGGGTAGCTTAAGATTCTACACTCACCCCTCTGCCATGCAAAGGCATCCTTATTTTTTAATTATTTAACAACATGGGCCTTTGGAAAGTTTATAAGAGAGTGTAATGAATACTTCTGACCTGCTAAGAAAACGAGATTATCTGACTCTACTGTTACTTAAATTGGTGTAAATGGGTCCTCATCATCAAGTGACTGTGTTTCCAGTTGGGTCCCGGAAATATTGGTTCCTAGTCCTACTCTACTTAACATTTTTATCAATGACCTGGAAGCAAACAAAACCATCACTAACAAAGTGTGCATATGACACAAAAATTGGGGGAGTGGTAAATAATGAAGAGGACAGGTCACTGCTGCAGAGTAATCTGAATTGCTTGGTAAACTGGGCACAAGTTTTTAATATGGCTAAATGTAAATGTATAAATCTAGGAACAAAGCATTTAGGCCACACTTACAGGATGGGGACTCTATCCTAGGAATCAGCAACTCTGAGTAAGATTTGGGATTTGGGTGGTAGATTCTCAACTGAATAGGAGCTCTCAGTACAACATTATGGCCAAAAGAGTTAATGCAAACCTTGGATGCATAAACGGGGGAATCTTGAGTAGGAGCAGAGAGGTTATTTTACTTCTGTATTTGGCACTGGTGGACTGCTGCTGGAATAGTGTGTCCAGTTCTGTTAACTCTCCCCTTTATGGCTAAGGGAGAGGATCTTTACCTTCTCTTCTCCCTCTGTGCAATGCTATTATGAAAAGCAAAACTCCAGGGACTTCATACTATGTCTAAGATTTCCAAAGGGGTCCGCACTTCCATTTCAAATTTTTTAGGGGTCCACAAATGAAAAAAAAAAGTTGAAAACTACTGCATTAGTGGATTTAACGTAAACAGACCAGAGCAGAGAAATTCAGACTAACCATGAAACTCCAGGCAAACAATCTGTCCTTAATTCACCCTCTGTGCCTAGATAATCAAGGATCTTTGACATATGTACCATCATAGACTGTTGCAAGACTTCAGCACCAAAGGGTGAGGTAAGGACAGCATGCTGATGTCCAGCGTTTCATTGAAGCTCTGAATTTCCCTGTTAAGAGTAGCACTTTACCAGAGTTTTGTTTGGTTTAAATGGTGCAAAACATTTAAAAAAAACACAAAACAAACAACACCCCATTTACAAAGCCATGAAAATAAACTGTCTGGAGGACTTCGCTTATTTGCAAACCACCAGACACTGAAGTGCCTTGTTGCACCCAAACAGCAAACAAGAAGAATGTAAAACTCGAACATGTGATTAGAAAGAGGAAGCTGCACAACCCCCACCCCTCCTTTCACTTTTGCATCCCAACATAAAAGGGGGAGTTTCATTTAGCTTCAGTATAGAAGGCCAAGGCGAAAATGTCGCTGTATTGACAAGGTACTGGGGGGAGGGCAGGAAAGCTGCATTCTCTAAGGCAGTGGTCACCAGCCAGTCTATCCTAGAGGGTCTCCAAGTCAATTGCGATCTCCAGCGGTGCAGTGTGGTACGGCAGGCTCCCTGCCTACCCCAGCCCCACATGCTGCTCCCAGAAGTGGCCAGCATGGCCCTGCAGGGCAGGGGTCTCCTTCCGCGCGCTGGTCCTCCCTGCAAGCACCACCCCTATTGGCCAGGTGAGCTGTGGGGGCAGTGCTTGCAGGGAGGGACAGTGCATGGAGTCACGTGCCTCCCCTCCCCCGGGCCACGTTGGCCCCTTCCGGGAGTGGTGTAGGGCCGGGTAGGCAGGGAGCCTGCCTTAGCCTCGCTCCGCCCACTGCCGACCAGGAGACACTGGTGGGTAAGTGCTGCCCAATGGAAGGCCGCACCCAGCCCTGACCTCCCTCCCAAAGCAAGCACCCTGTGCCCCCTCCTGCACTTCAAACCTCTACCCCAACCTTGACCTCCCTCTTGTACCCCAACCCAGAGCCCCTTCCTGCACCCAAACTTCTTCCCAGAGCCTTGCACCCCTACCCCAGCCCACTGAAAGTGAATGAGGGTGGGGGGGAGTGAGTGACAGAGATGGGGGGGGGGGGAATTGAGTGAGTGGGGCGGGGCTTTGGGGAAGGGGTGGGGCCTCAGGGAAGGCAGATTAGATCCTGGGTTGCCCTTAGATTCAAAAAGTGATCTTGGGCGTAAAAAGGTTAGAGATCACTGCTCTAAGGCCTTTTATTCTTCTTTGAGCCTGGTGTTTTAGAGATTACAGGTGGATGATCAAAATTCCTAGCCAGTGTCTGTCTACCCTACCTCAAGGATGGGTCTCAAGTCCCTGGGTCATGTAGATTTCCCTACCACAGAATCTGGGCGGGCTGAAGGCCTCCTGCCATATACCACTGCAGGACTCCGCACAAGACAGGAGCTGGGAGTGCTGCTATGGCTGCTTTCTCAGTGCCTGGGGCAGGGTGACAATGAATGGAGCTACTCATCGCTCTGCAGCGTACCCTCTGACCGATCTCGGGCTCTGGGGATGATGGTCGTGACACATCACCTTGGGGGCAGAGAGCAGGGGGAGATTGGAGAGGAGAGGAGGGGCTCCAAGTGTGATAGAGATTTTGCCTCCCCTTGTCTGAGGGGAGCGCAGTCGCTCTGCTAGTACCAATATGTTGCCTGCTACACAAGGACTGCTTCACAAGCTACAAAGAGTAAATAAGAGGGCAGGTGGCGTTTCGCCCTAGAGAGCCTGCTCAGGTTGTGAGAAATAGCACCGTTTAGGAGAGAAACTAGCCAGCCAATACACAGGACAAATATTATCTAGCTCCAGGGCAGTTGGGCAAAGGGATCAGGTGGATATAAAACCAATTACCGGATCGAAGGGCCTAAGGCTTCCAAGGCCCCAATCAATCACACCAGGGCATGAATGGTGCTAATTCACAACCATCCTCAGAAGGGGTTTCAACACGGCTCTTCCAGAGAGCCCGGACGACCGGCTTCAAGGAGGGTTTGCACATCGTTTCCCCGGGTCCATTTTGAAGAGGGATCTTAGTTTAAGAAACATGTGAGGTGAAGATGGGCTGCAAACAACCAACCCCGCCAAGCGCTCTATGGGATGCTTTCATCGCCAGGTCCCATCCTGCTGCTACTGATGCCAACTGGGAGTTTTCCCACCAACTTCCAGGGCAGCCAGGTCGAGCTGGCACAGTGACGGTCCAAATCCTGCTCTCAGGGAGAGCAGCGCGATGGGCTCATATCCAGCGTACAGGACCAGAATTCATCCGCCAATACTCCAACCAGTTTCAAAGGAGGTGGAAAGGGTTTAAGAGAAATTCTCCCATAGCCCTCTTAAGAGAAAAAAAAAAGGAGAATGAATTGGTGGGGAAGAAGTTTATCATCTCATCTGCTGCTGCAGGGGAGAGAGCAGTGAGGGAAAGGCAAGCAAATAATAAGTCTGGCTCAGCTGTTTGGGGTGGCAGGTGTCCTAAAATCCCCATTGCAGAGAACAAGCCAAGAGGTCATAGGAGTCATGGGTATTTGGAACGGAGCGCAGAAACAATAGGTTTGAGGCCCTCTGTCCCCTTGCCTTTCTTGTCTCCTTTGTTAGTGGTCGCCTTCCCAGAATGGCTGCTAGGTTTATTTTAGGGGGTGTCTGGTTTTTTCTTTTTAATCTCCACAGCCTGGTGATTTAAAAAAAAAAAAAAAAAGAATATCCCCCCCCCCCCCTTTTATTGTCTGATTCCAGCATGCACGTCACCAACCCCTTTCAGCTGACAAGAGAGGCTGCTGGAAACTTGTTCAGTCAGGGCCAGGCAGCAGCCAGAATAACGGGGCCAGATGCAGGGCCCGGCTCTTGAAACTCAGCTCTCTTATGCTCCCTCTTTGGTATTGCTTTCTGAGGGACCCGCTCAGTGCAAGCCCCGGGGACACGGTGGTTAAAATGCTAACAGTACCATGGCACAGAAAGGGATCATGCTCTGGTGGAGGGGAATCGTTGGTAGCAACGGTTGGGGAAAAGGGTAGTCCAGACAAGACCCTTCTCCTTACACGCTTCGTGTCCATAGCTAACACAGGTTTTAAGAACTGTGCCTCAGTGCTCTTGCTGTGAGAACAGATGTGTTCTGAGAGGGTTATCTACCGGTTAAAGCACAGGGCAGGCTGTTACTCACTTATAGGACACTGGGCAAGTCACTTAACCTCTCTCTACCTCACTGGTGCGTGTTCTGACACTTTATTAGTCAAGGGCTTTGAGGTGGTCATTATATAAGGCAAAAAAAAAAAAAAAAAGTTCTTGCTTAACCATAGTGCATACAGGGCCTTGGGGGCAAAACACTGACCTTAAAGTTCAAGTCCTGAAACTCCTGCTTTTCACTGATTTGAAGAGTACAGCCAGGCCTTAACTTTCACTCACAGAAGCGGTGAGATTAGTCAGTTCTCTCAGCTTGAAGTGAAACACTCAGTTCATCAACCGTTTTAATTTGGGGCTGGCAGTTGCCCAGAAACATGTTTCAGAGGCAGAAGAAAAGAGGAAGGAGGATGGTCCTTGCCTCATTGATGTAGATGGACACATGGGACCGGATTCTGCTCACTTGGAGTGGTGTTTCCTGAAAGTTACACTAGTGTGAATCTACTCTAAGAGGAGAATCAAGCTCTGAACCTACACCGTTCTGGGTTACAAGTTAACCACCATTCCTGCATTCACAGTTCCACATACAGATTTCATTTCGCCCCGCCAAGCAAGGACTTTTGCTGTGTGATGTCCAAGTCCATTTAATGGGATACTGCTTTAATCTCCATAAAGAGACCCATGTGTGGACTGGAGTAACATCTTGCAAGGAGACTGAGTGTAATAAGAGGGCAGATGGATTGAAAGACGATTAATACTTCTTTTGATTTCAAACTGCCTGACCAAATACGCTGGCGGGTCTGCTCGTCCCCGCCCAATCTGTACGTGATTCCTGACACCAGGCCAAGAGAAATAAGCCACAAAAGCAAACCCCAACAAAAAATGGCAGGTTTTATTTTATTATTTGGACTGGTCCCATTAATGTGCCTGGGAGATGAGCCTGCAATATAGTTAAACGTTCCTCATTTTGCCATCCAAGGCCTCAATCTGTCCTAGGTTAGAGGGGCGCTGTATGATTTACAACACCTTCGTATTTTGTGAGTGAGATAGGGCAAGCTCTCTTCTCAAAGATATTTGGGCCCGTTGTTCTGAATCATGGTTGTTCTCAGGTTCAAGGGGAGACGTGTTTCTGTAAGCTGATTTCTCTGTGGCAGATGATTTAATCAGGTCAAAGTGGCGATTAAAACCTGGACTATAAACACAATCCTTAAAGGACCAGCTACAATATTAAGCTTTTTATTTTTGACTGCAACAAAAATTATTAAATGTCTGTCCCTAGTGAACATATCTTTTTTAAAGTTAATCTGAAAGTCAGCTAGAATGTGGGTGTCTTTTCCTTCCTGGTGGGGAGGCCAGGCTATGGAAGAGCATTGCTGTCCAAATACATTTAGCAGGGTACTCAATGTGCATTATTCCCATCTAGACATGCTTGGTAGGTAGGTTTTTCTGATGTTTAGCTTTCTCCACTGTCTGTCGTCTAAATTTTCTGCACAGTAGTCACAACCCTGTAATACTATTTACAGTATTTTCTCCAGTTTCCAGCTCGCTACAGTGTAGGTCTGTGGTTATTTCCATCCACCCAAAGACAACAGTTATATACCATACCACCATATTTATAGTGATGAGGAAGGGGAGAAGAAGAAAAAAACCTACACATTAAGTTGCATTTCTCCTCCAGCTTCATACAGATAGGAAAAGGACCACAAAGGCCAAAAATACTTCCTTTGTGAACTCCATTAATAGAAGATAATGTGGTTTTGGAGTATTGCTGTCAGTGTCCAGGAGGATCAACTAACTAAACAGAACAGTCTAATTTTAAGTTTGCCTGA
This sequence comes from Sternotherus odoratus, assembly GCA_032164245.1. NCBI lineage: Eukaryota > Metazoa > Chordata > Testudines > Kinosternidae > Sternotherus > Sternotherus odoratus. The sequence continues at coordinate 4,409,142 of JAVMKO010000018.1, forward strand.
ACTGGACACTATAGTTCATTACTTGCATCAAGAGTTTTGTTTGCTTGTTTTTAAACTCTGCTCACAAACCATGGCACTATATAAAGTTCACTTGTTTCTTGCTATTTTCCGTATCTGGCTCTTTGTGAATGTAAACTGCACATCCTTTCCTGATCCACAGAAATATTTCAGCACTGAGATAGACGTTCAAGTAATGAATGCTATGGATGTCCTAGAGAGCTGTAATTGTGCCTGCATCCTGACACCAATTCAACTGCCTCCCTCTGTTTTCATGACATGACTTTTATATGGCAGCACTTTCCCAATACATCTGGAGCATGTCCGATGCAGCTGCATGAAGCCCAGTGGAAATAAAATCATGTTTGTATGTTACACTGGAGTAAGCGTGGGCTCACGGTTAGCACAAAGGCCTGGAACTTAGGGTTACTGGATTCTAATTCTGGTTTTACCGCTGATTTTTTGTGGGGCTTTAGATAAATCACAACTTCTCTGTGTCTCAGTTTCTCATTAAATAAAAATACCTGCCTCTTGGGGTCCTGTGAGTATTAATTAATGTTTATAAAGTTCTTTGAGATCCTTAGACGAAAAGCACTATCCAAATAAGAGTAATTGCTCTGGACAAAGCACTAACAAGGCTCTGTTTAGAAAAAATTCAAAATGCTTCTCAGAGTTTCCAGTTAAAACTCAATTAAACATCTTATATTCTAAGAAACAGCTCAAGATGGGAATTGTGATTTGTGTTTTCTATATACTGCGGGCCCAATTTTCAAAAGTTGGTGCCTTCATGCGACTTTTAAAGGCTTCGATTATCAATTAGGATAAAAATATCCAGTTTCATTAAAGAGAAGACTTAAGGGTATGAGTATGTGTGTGTGTATATATATATATATTATAAACCCTCTTGCTTCACTTAAAGGAGGTTAGGTTATTATCTCAGAGACAGGATTATCCGCAATATAGTGTGTTTTTTGAGGAGGTGGGGGGGGGGAGCAGGAGAAGGTTGTTTGCGTTTTTTGTTCAAAATATTTATTTATTTATGCCTCTTCTTCTGAAGCATCTGTATGGGTCACCAGATACCAGATGAAAAGAACCTCTGCTCTGATCCAGTGGCAATTCCTCTCTTCCTAGATGTACAAATGGCCATTTTTTTGCATCTGTGTACTAATTACAGCATCTGTACCTGGGATCTGGACATTCAACCTTGTTTGAAACTGGGCACTATGTCTATGCTGGAAAACACATTTTCTGGCTATACCAAGGACCACAGGCCGCATTTTCAAAAGTAAAGATGCATAGGCACCTAGTGCATTTTCAAAAGTGCCTCAGCATCTCACTCCTTTTCGATTTCTAGGTACATAGGTGCTTCGGAAACACCCCCCCCCCCCCCGAGGCCTATCTGTACATGAGGTGCCCAAATACCTTTGAAAATCCGGCTGGCACTTTTAACAGGCTGGGCCCTGTATGAAATGGCCATATTAAAGGATCTTCAAGATTCCCCGTAGATTTTTTCTTCGAGACCACTTCTACCAGTTGACTGATCTTTTCTTAGACCCTTGGACGGTCAATTAATTAGGTTTCATTGTACGTTACACAACCTGGTTTATGCTTCATAAGAAAGTCAAAGGTTATTCTTGTGATACATTTTCCCCCCGAGTGGAATATGTTGAATTACGCGAAAAGAACAATGCACAAAGAGCCCTTGTACAACTGCTCTTTTATGGTTTTGTTTTCCACTGGGGCAGACACAAACTATTTTCAAATTCAGAACAATATTCATTCCTCCCAGCGCAAGTGAAGACCTTAGAATTAGGTGGAGAGGGAATGGAAATTAATTCTTCTTGGCTTAGGTATTTCACCTGTAAATGTTAAGTAAAAAATGAAACCTAGAATTATTTGGTAGGTAAACGGGTGCTATCATGGGACATTCCTCCCACCCCTACCCCCCACACACTCTGCAGTTTCAATTCTCCAGCTCCATTGCAGAATCGCTTTACACACTATAGCTGTGATCTTATCCAGCCTGACAGGTTTACTGATAGCGTTAATAAGGGAGGGTTACAATTCTTCAGCAGGTACCAGCATGGCTAATGTCACCTCTGTAGGTACTACCCTGTTAAGGGTGCCAGCTACAAAATCCATCACACAGAGGTATCGTTCATACCCGCTCTCTTCTTGTTTTGCTTTTCCCGAGAAAGGATTCTTTGAATCTGTGTGCAGAAAAGAAATAGGGCACCCATGAAATCTCTAAAGTTAAAGTGCTGATAATGTAGTGCTGAGGTCGTGACTTTTCCCTGTCCTCCACTTCCACCTTCCCTTATGTCAGATCACATTAAACTAACAATCAATTTTTCTGTCTGGTCTTTTCCATCCTCTCTCCCTTCTCCCCGCCTCCCGAATCGCAGGGAGTCTAGGGAAACTTGGCATTTGGCCACAGATTCATCAATAGGCTGCTCCGTAGCTGGTGGAATAACCAGGTAACTAAGTCCTCTTTTTAATTTTCATTGGCTTGAGCTCAAGCCTCACCTGCTCAGCATGATTATGACAAAGATTAAAATTTGCCTAGGTGGGAAATAAAAACAGCAAGGATGTCCTTGTCTTAAAGCACAGAAACGAACCTGAGCAAAACTAACCCTTTCCTGTGACCCTGGCATATGTATATAAAGTATTTGGAATGGTCAGGTAGGCACTGGACAGACAGTGTGCCCCTGCCTTGCCAGATGGAGTGATCTAACTCATGCGCATTGCCGATGGTGTATTGCCAAAACTACCGGCAAGATCCTGCTCTCAGATCTCCAGCAGTAAAGGGGTGCTCAAATGATCTGCAATGTTGTGTTCCTGTCCAAATACCTTTGGACTTCCTGGGTGACCTGGAGCGCTAGGTGTCTGAGAGTAGTCTCTAGGTATCCTCTCCATAATATTGTTTCCTTATGTGCCTTCCAGGGCTGTTACAAGGCTTAATTAGAGCATCTGAAATGCTCTGAGATTCCAAGGTGGAAGTTCTACAACAAGAGTCAGCACTAAACGTGTTATAACTAACATGTGGATTTCGACTCCAACATTCTGCAGTCCCCCACCAGAATGGACCCGCTGGTGTCAGACACATAGGGAGAGTGGAATGTCATAGCTCCACTCCATGTATTTGAGAGGAGCACTGTGCCTGAGCGTGACAAGGAGGAGAGCAGGTCATCAGGACACCAAGGACGCAGAACATCAGACTCTCATCTCCGGGAATGCCCAGTAATAAGAAGGGTAGTGGTGAATGGACACTGTGGCGCATTGTACCCAAACTCCCAATTGCGTCTGTGTGCGAAACCTGGGAGGAGCATTCTAAGGAGCCCACATTTTGAATGATGGCACTGGCACTCCACAAAACAAGTGCATGCACAAACGGGCATTCAGAACTGGTAACTGAGTAAGAACCTTCTTGTCCACATCCATACATTGGGGGTGGGAGGGTGTTGTGCAAGGAAACTGGCGCACATACAAAGGCTGCAGACACAATGTAAAATGCCCCGTTGAAAATTTGCCTTTTCTTGAACTCTGGAGTCAGATTAAGAACCGGAACTTCTCCAGTTGAAGCAACAGTGCTCTGCCACACTGCCTAGTTTACACTGAATGTAGCTTAAGTGCTGCTTCACACAGGTCAACGGTCTTTAAATACATCACAGGGCCATTTGAGTACGTATCAATATTAACACATACACCCAATCAATCTTTCTAAGGTATTTTAAAACTAATCTATTTTTGGACACGAGCCCTGGAGTGTAGATATGCTAATGTATAGACTAGCTAAGAATCTCCAAGACAAAAGTACAAATGAAATACAAGTACAAGTGAAATACAAGAAATTCAAATGTGTCGCTGCTGCTGTGCTGACAAAAATAAATCTACGACTTCCTCAAGGAAACCAAGTCATCTAATTTTCAGTCTGGCCATTTCACCCCCAGAACAAACATATTTACTGTGGTCAAGCACAGTCTATCCATCTATCTGCCTGCCTACCTCTAAACAGGCATTTAGAATAAATTAACCTGCTCAGCCTGAATTATAGTGTCACTGCTGATAATAATACTCATTATACAGTTATTCTTGGGCAGGGGAAGTAGGGGGGATAGTTTGGTGAATTTAGAGCATGCTCCAAACAGTGAAGTCCCTGGGAGACTCTAGTGAGCTCAGTGGGGCTTGGATCAGACCCTTAAATGCTGAGGAAATATGCCAGGTTCCTGGCCCTGTCATCTGAAGTCCCTTCTCTAGCCACAAAACATGTATAGCAACAGTACAAGTTTCATCGAGAGAGGCTTCAAATGTATACTTCAAAGGGTGAGAGGGGAGCTCAGTCTCCATAGCCCACTCAATCCTTGCCTCTCTGCTCAGCCTGCCCAGCAAGGGGGACCCTCGAGGATCACACAAATGTACCCCAATGAGAGGCACGTGAGGAAACCCAACCTCGTGAATCTTGCTGTTTGACCAAAGCCAATTATTTTGCTCTCTATCCAGGGCTCAAAGGATCCTAGGAGCTGAACACAGCAGAGCAGGTGTCTGTCAAAATAAAAAGAAACCACTAAGTCTCCAGGGAGGAAAGGCAGGGAGGAGGAGTTATTGTGGTTGTGGGGCGGGGAACCCTATAAAAGCACCATGACGACAGAGCAGGGTGATGGAGAGGTCAGTCCCTTTCAATAATGCTCTTCTTTCTCGTCCAAATGAGACACTTGGCCATGTCCGTCACTGGAGTTCAATCAGAGGTAAATAACTAGACCAGGGAGCCATAAACAGTCTACAGATGAGATGCCGGGTGGGCCCAGCCTCCTGGCCCCTTTCTTCTACAAAGGCTGTTTCTATGGAACCCCTCCAATTGCCCCTCACAAAAGGAAGCCCTTGTGAACATCATCGGGACAGAGCTGGGTCTTGGGACTATCCTTCCCATATACCCCAATCCAGCATCTTCTGCTTCCTCCACCTCTTCACCACACACACACACACAGTGTCATTTTCAATAATGAAATAGGTGATTAATCTTGACAGGCATACGGCCCTTAGAATTACTTTTCAGCAGCTAGTGGTAGGTGGTCAAATTATACCTTTCCATCACATTTCACACTGTTGCATATCTCTTCAGTACATTTTCTCATGCAACACTGTAAGGATTCAGAACAATTAAACCTAACTACTGAGTAATTCCCACTCTTTTTTTTTTTTAAAAAGTATGAAATCACTCCTCCTAGTGCGGTACTGAACTGCTTTAGGGAAATAAAGAAGAGAGAAGCTTGGAAATGCCAATGCTACATTAAGTCACAGGTTTTTACTGAGAGCCACATGGGATGGGTGATTTGAATTAATCACAAAAAATGGTGTATTATAACCAAAAAAATAAAGCGATGATTTCTTGTTCCATCGGTTTAGGTGCACGAGATCGTTCAGGGGCTATTTAATGTTTTCATCAATTCATCACCAGTAGAGAGGCTTGTAGGAAGAGAGGCCCCAGCACAACATATATTTTTAGCATTTAAAAAAAATGCAGATATTTCCTGTCTGCCACAAAATTTGCTGTGTTTGGGGGTGGGGCTTTTCTCTGGTCTCATTGAGGGCTACAATCATGATAGTCTTAACTCATACTGATTACACCTTACTCCATGAGTAGTTCAATTAACTATGCATATAACCATTCACTATTGTAGGAAGATCAGAATCTACCTTTAAATTATATATTTCTACAAGGAGGAGGTTAAGAAAAATAAAACAAACCCAGCATCCCCCTTCACTGTTCAGGATATAATTATTTTAAAAAACCTTGTATGTCCTCTTAAGGAGCTCCTTAAGAGGAATTAAATGGTGTAATTCCTTCCTCTTTTTCAGAATTTTTTACATACGCAGGACCCTGAAAGAATATTCAGCAACCAAAAAACAACCCCGCCCCCATCCCCCCCATATTCTAAGAAATCCAAACTCCACCCTCCCAACAAGTTCTGTCCTATTTTCCCCTGGTGACCCCAAGAAAAAAAATGATAGGCCTTTTCTCAAAGCTCCTTTCTGGCTGATCCATATCAGACATTCCAATGACATGATTTGCCTGAGTTAGAGTTGAGGGACGCATGAAGGGGAGAGTGTTTTGGTTAATGGATTTCTTGCTCTATGCTGCTCTTCACAAAGGATCGCTAGAAGACGAGCGAACTTTTCCAGAATTAGAGGAAATGTTGCAGAAAGGAGAAAGAAATTCAAAATGAAACACAGGATGTTGTGGTTACTGCGCTTGGAAAGTTTATTTACTAGGAATCTGAGTAAATTAAAAAGGAATGTTTTATAAGAACATGGAGGAAGTGTGGCTATGTTTATGGCTTCTTGGCTCATAACCTGTTCCTGGGCTCCTTAGAGTTTTGCCATTAAAGGGCCTTAACAAAATGGATGCAGTTTTAACCTCCTTTAGTTTTTATATGGTAACATCTATCTAGGGATTGTGCTGTTACAGCTATTTAACAGTTTCTGTGAGTTACAGGAGGATCCATGAAGATTCGACAGAGAACATTATAAAGGGTGGTGCATGGAGCTGGTGGAGAAAAGACAATGACCGCTGGGGTGAAGACTGCATTCAGGCAGGAATTATAACAATCCCTTGCTGCCTTGCAAAGTGCTTTACAAGCATCAATAAGGGAGGGAAGTGTCATCACTGCTGCATGGAAAGGGAAACTGAGGCACAGATAAACATCAGTGGCAGAGCTGTCACTAGAATCTGGATCCTCTAACTCCAAGCCTTGTGATTTAACGTTGCCTCCCAAGAGCAGAATTACACCTTCCCATGTTTGCTGACAAATCACTAATGTTAATAGATGGGTGGTCAGTAGTAGAATGTTGCCTCTAATAGCCTTTCACAAGCATTTGTTCTGTTGTGACTTGGTGAAAAGACCACCATTTTATGTTTTATTTTTATATTTCAGCTCCTTTTACTCAGCAAAAAGGCTCCTGAGATTTCATCATGTTACACTGCAGGAGAGCTGTCCAGATTTTCCCATAATGCACCGATGCAAACAATGACAGCCAATGGAGTATGATGCAGATGCACACATTCACAGTTGTGATGGCACTAATGTTGCTTGGTGAAGAAGCTAAACTATAGTTCAACCACTACGGGTGGCTCTTTTTCTTTGTCTATAATATCACAGTCATGCTCCGTAGCATGAATTGGGGTCCAATGTGAGGAGAATCAGGTCCAGAAGTAGTGATATCGATGATGATTTGGAGTGTAGTAACATTTAGGCGTCAAAGAAAAGAGAGTTCCTGCCCCAAAGAGCATACCCTTTTATCCATGTTCTCTGTCAAACACGCTACTTATATGTTACCAGATGGATCTTGCTCCATTAAATGGAAGTTAGATGACTGACTTCAGTGACAGCAGGACAGGATATTTTCTGTTGCTCTGCTAAGTTTTCCTCCAATCCTGACACTATTTGGTTTAACAGCATGTCTGCTTCTCAGCAGGAACAAACCTTTACAAAATAGTATTCTCAGAAAATATTACAAATCCCCAATCTCTTCATCCACCTCTCAAAGGAAAAAAAAATCAGTGGAGTTTAAAATGCAGTGCAACTAGTTTTATAAAGTGCTCAGCATCTGAAATCTGTGAGCAATTGACTACAAGAACACTTCAGGAATGTTTAGCTGTAAAAGAACAAAGAGTAAAGTATTTCTATCCCACCAAGACGGCTTTCTTCTTCTTTAAAACAAGAATGAAAATAAGCAAGTGTAATTGTTACTTAAATGGAAGCTACAGGCCAAATTCAAACCAGGCATAAAAGGTGACTACTTACAACCAACCAAGTGGAGTTTGATCTTTGGCCCATTTAAGTCAATGGCAAAAGTTTCATTGTCTTCAGTAGGGCTAGTATTTCACCCCAACATAACAAAAGGAGCAATATAAATATATGCACACACTCCTGAAAATTGCTCTTACACCTTTAACGATAGGACTAATTCATACAAGTGACAAAACCTTGCTGCCATCCATACAGATGTGGCAGGAATTCCTGAATGGGACTTTCTTCTTTTATAACAGTATTTTGCCACTCTCTATCCAAGTTCACCAAGTGTTTTAAGGCATAAATCCTCACTCCTCTCTGTGGTGGTGGCATGTTTTAAAGGTTATGAAGAGGCTTAGAAGGATTAGATTTTTATCGGTAAATGTCAATTTCACTGTACACACACAATGGGACAAAAAATACCCAACTGAAATTTACAAATAGACAAAGAAAGAAAAATGCTGCTGGAGAATTTAAGAGTTTGAGTCAGGGATACTGACTTGCCATATTTTGACGTGATGTCGATCATTGTGTTTGAACAATTATCAAGCTCTACCGTTTTTTGACTCTCAACATCTACTGTCATTAAATAATTACTGTCTGACCTCCCTGTGTTTCCCCACAACTGTGAAAACGAAATAGATTAAAAACTGAGAAAAATAAAAACCGATATTATCCACCAAAATAATAATAATAAAAAACCATCAAATTCTGCTAAGCCTAATTACGAATTGTAACACTGGATCAGACCAGGAGCAATTCTAGGTCAGTATATCCGGTCTCTGTCAGTGCTGGAGTACCAGCTGCTTCAGAGGAAGCAGTAAGCCTCATGGGATACAGATCTACACTGCAATTAAAAGCCCATGGCTCTAGGACCCTGTGGGGTGGGAAGGTCCCAGAGCTTGGACTGCAACCCAAGCCGGACATCACTTTAAACAGCCCCTTAGTCCAAGCCCCATGAGCCGGAGCCAGCTGGCAAAGGCCAGCTGTGGGTGTCTAATTGCAGTGTAGACATACCCATAATGGACAATCATACAATAACCTACTGATAAGGAAAGTTTCTTCCTATCTCTTGACAGTTAATGGCTGGTTCATGCCCTCATCACAGAGAAGAGGGTTATAAAAAAGGGTTTTGTCCCAGACGTCATGGGAACGTTCTTATTGTTGATATAAATACCTAATCCATTTCTTATTATTATTTTACATATGAGTAAACTGAGGCACGCCGAGTTTAATAGACTTGTCCAAAGTCACGCACAACATCACTGGTAGCGCCAGGAATGGAATCCAGATTCTCTGACTTTCCAGTATCCTCTACTCTCTCCTTCATGTGACTGTCTTCATACTGCCACCCTCACTCACAAGCAGTGCCATACTCTGCAAGTTGTTCTATTGAAATCACTGGCACTTTTAGTTACATGCCCCACAGAGCAGAATCAGGCCTAACCTGTATGATAATTTTCCTGTGGACAAGTGGTCTTTCAACTCCCATGTACAATTACACCACCACATATTAAATATATTAATAATAAAAAGAGCAGGAAGCAAACAGTTTTGTTCCTGAATTTACCACTGATGCTAAATGCAACCTTGAGCTAGTCAATACAAACCTTTTTAAGTCTCAGTTCCTTCATCTGTAAAATGGGAGCGATAATATTTACCTTCCTCATGAAGGAGGGAGGTAGTGAGTGAGATCCTCTAATGGAAGGGGCTGTAGAAATGAATGGCATTATCTTCACCACCATTATTAGTGCACAAGTATTAGCCAATGGGAAGAGCTATATATTTATTAAACCTTGTGAGGGATACAAGTAAAAGCAATCTTCCTTGCTGCTGCAAAATACAGCACCAGGAGGATAGCGCAAGGGGTGGGTGGAAGAGAAAGTGGATAGAAAGAAATAGCTGCAGTGGTCTTTCTACTGAGAGGTATATTTCTTTAAATCATCCTTTGCACACAGAAAAGAAGCCGATATTACTTGTGTCTGGGAAGCTGGCACTCCAAAGCCTGCCAAGTTTCCATGCAAAATAAAACCTTTTATTTGTTCAACTTTCTCCATCTCTCTCTCTCTCTCTGTACAAAAGCTTCATGGTTCAGCGCAGCATGATGAATTATACATTACAGCTCAATTATGATGAAATATGTTGAGGGAAAACCAGAATTTAAAGAGGGGGAGGGAGGAGAGAAAGGAGGGAAGAGAATGCTAGGTAGGAAGAAAAGGGAAAGAAAGAACTCAGGGAGCTTCTAGAAAGTTGAAAAAAGAAGGGAAGGACGTGCCTCCGCTCACAGTTTTAAAAAGAACTGCCAAATTAAACAGAATGAGGAATGAAAGAGTTCAAAGATGTACCGTACTAGCTCTAACTTATACATCAAAACATATTCAGGACAAGAAATCTCCTGCTTATCCTGGAAGTCATCTAAGCATTCTAGGGAAAAAAATTTTTAATCAAATTCAGCTTATCTAGGAGTGGTGTAACCAGCACTAGATTCCAGAAGCCTGCTTTACCTGAGCAAAGATGCACTGTGATGGCTTTAGGACCACATAAAGCTTTGCATGGATAAGTTACTTGCAAAAGGGAAAACATCATCGAAGATGCTTTAATCTTATTCCACTACTCCTTTCTAGAACAACTCTTTGTTCTGAAAGGTCATAGCAAAGACATGTACCTGAATTATAAATGCTCTCAGGTAAGTTCTGATCTACAGTGCTGTGTGAATAACTGATTTTTTGGTTCACTGACAATTCTGAAAAATTGGGGGGTTGGGAGGAGGAGAATCATTGCTGGTCAATCTGAAAAAAATGGGCAAAGTTTCAACTGAAACAAAACATTTCATTTGAAACCAAATGTTTTGCTTGAGCTTTGTACCCCTCTTTTAAAATTGTTTAAAAAATAAACTTAAGGGATTTCAAAACTAAAAGTCATTTCATATCAAAAAGTTGAAACATTTCATTTAGAAAATGTCAAAATGAAATGTTTCAATTTTTTTGGAATTTGTAATTTTTTTTCCCAACCAAAAAAATCAGCCGAAATTGACACTAGTTCAGTCAACACGAATCTCCATTTCTTCTCAACCCCACTCCCAAAAGTTGCACTTGAAAAATGTCTCCCAGCTGTTCTGATCCATTTATACATGGACAGACTGTAAAACAGGTTAAAAATTTACACCACTGAAGTCAATGGAACTACTTGTGGAGTAAGGTGCTACTCAGTATGAAGAAGGGTCTCACAATATGGCCTGCTGTAGTCACAACTATCTACACTAAGGTGCACTAAGGCAGTCACTCTCCAACTTTTCCATTCCCAGACTCTGTGTGAAAGAGGTCCCCTCAGACACCTATCTTGCCTCTTAGCAACTAAACCCCAAATTTCTTGGTTCTGAAAATATTCCATGCTGCGTAGCTCAACAGATCGTGAGAGAGCAGTCTGAGAATTTCTGCATGAGACTAACATGACTCACTACAGTATGTGTGAGTAAAGCTGTGTTCTGTCAGCCACATTTAAAATGAAAGATCCAAAGACACAGCACCAAAGAGGAAGTATCGTATTTTACAGGACTTCTTCAAAATGGCCCCTTGTTTTTGTTCAAATCAAACTTCAACTTAAAAAAAGTGGTAATGCAAATAATTAGAATAATTGCAGCTGTCATCTCAAGATTATTGCTGGCAATATTGTGTGTGTGTGTGTGGGGGGGTGATTTTAAATAATCAAAGGGTTTGTCACTCAACCTAACATTATGTGTTTCTTTCTTTCTCTCTCTCACACACACTACCCTTCATCCAGATCCCCATGCTATACAACATGGAATATCACACTGTAATGATCCTCCATGACTACCTTGTTCTAGAAATGGGCAGGCAAGAGTTATCACCTAGTCATCTTTGCCACCACTGTCTATATCGGCTCAGAGAAAACCGAATCCCTCACATCACTGCAGAACTCAGGCTTTAGACCTCAGTCCTAGCTGCATTCTGCACAACATGAAAATTATTAGCAGAGAAAATCCTGTCTGAGTCAATTTTTCTATTGGAAAATAAATCACCAATCAAGTAAAAGCATGTCTTACACTGAAAATAAGCGCAAGAATGTGCAAGCCACAAAATGGGTGGGTACCGGTTGAGAAGAAGGGGGCAGACAGACAGACAGACATGGGTTTGTCCATCTTCCCTGGAGAAACCCAAATTCCTTCGTTTATTGAGAGTGAGCCAAGGGGAAAAACAGCCCACTAACCTTACAGGTTTCAAACATTTGTCCAACAGCATAAATCCAGAGATTTCTCTCTCTCTTAAATAAGTATATTTTCTAATAAATAAAACCATTGTCACCACAGAAAGTAGCACCTACAGAAGTTTAAACAGCAGCCTTAGAAGAGAAAGCACATTTCCCCCCCTTGTCCCATCTCCTTGAATCTAGATTTACATCACACAATAGCAGCTAATGTTTCATGGCAAAAAAAACCCCACAGCAACAAAAAGCCCTGCTCTTATTTATAAACACAAAATGACACATAGCTCTCTCCCGGGGTTAGGAACTGTGCTCAAAATCCAATCTTGACTCGCTTTATATATTCAGAGAACATACTTTTTTGGGGGGAGAAGTATATTCAAAATTACTTGCAAAATCCCAAGGTATTTTGGACTGAAGCCCTGCTAGAAGCCCAAGGACCGCCATACAATGTGTTGGGATAATAAACTCCTCCATTCAGTTCCAGGCATTCTGCTTCACTATGCAGGAGGGGTTCCCTGTCCCAAGCAGTGTTTCATTATACATCACTTGTCTTATATAATTAATTATCATAATCAAGGGAGGGAAGGAAGAGTCCTTTTGATTAGAGCTATTAAAGATCCATAGGATTGGTCACAAAGTGAATAATCACCTCACTGCTTCTTTGGCGTCCCATCTATGTCCCTTCCCTAACAGTCATAAAAATCCAAATTCACCAGGTACCACGTGTCTCCCGAAATTTGCTTCACTATGTGAAAATGCCACACTGAACTCTCCAGGAAACATAAGAAGTCCACTTTTAGGACCATGCATGTTGTTTATTATTAATATGCAAATTTTATTATGGGACAAGAAGCCTGAAAATCAAAATGCAAGTAGCAGAAAATAAAAGAAATAAATAAAAACAGCCCATTTGTTAGACAGTACAAAATCATCCTAAGGAGAAGTAGCTAATGCATTAAAAGTATCTCCTTGAAATGTTAGACACCTTAAGTCAAGGTTAATACAAGTACATGGGGCACATGGCTCTAAACATTACTTTGGTGAGTGCTATTCCAGCAAACGTCTGAGATGCACAAGAAAGACCTCCAGACAGTGAAACAATTTAATACATACACTATGCAAAGTGGACACTGAGCAACATATGCTCACACATTTAACTATGTGCTGCAAGAGTATCAATTTCTCAGCATTTGTACACAGAAATCATCCTTTACAGCTCTAGTATACTACCCAAAAAAAACCACCCCAATCTAAAATAAATTATTGAAGAACGTGAAAATGCCTCATTTTTAAGACTTCTGTTCATTTAGAGCTAAATCCATAATAAACGGTCTCGTGCATTGGTAAGATTTTTTCTGACAAGCCACACCAAAAGGAGATTCTAGCTTATGTACAAGAGATCTGCTACCATACAAATTTCATACTTTGAACTCTGATCCCAGCGTTTGAGTGCCAGGCTGCCCAGCGAAACAACTTAATCCCTTAAAAAAACCTGAGCTGTAGTCATTTGTTCATAGACAAAGAGGATCATAGCTTGGCAAAGCATGTTCCCTTCATTACTTTGCAGATTTTGATCTGTGCTTAGGAAAATGTAACAAGGAGATACAGTTATACACCAAGCAGCAGCTAGAACCATTTCAGCATCCAAGATGAAAGAGAGATACGTCATGGGGGAGAATACCTCTTATAGAGAACTTTTCATCCAGAAATTTCAAGCCATTTTACAAAGTAGAGGTAACAAAGTCCTGTGGCACCTTAAAGACTAACTATAAAGTTTTGAAGCATAAGCTTTCGTGGGCTAATACCCACTTCGTTGGGTATTAGCCCACGAAAGCTTATGCTTCAAAACTTTACAGTTAGTCTTTAAGGTGCCACAGGACTTTGTTACCTCTGTTATTCCAGACTAACACGGCTACCTCTCTGATTCTTTACAAAGCAGGTGATTCTCATTATCCCCATTTCACAGATGATGCCTAAAGAGGGGAACCAACTCAGCGGCTGAAGGGCAGACCCAGGAACAGAACCATGCTTCTAGGCAAACTTGGTAACAATAACTTCGACATTATAACAAAACACAAAGACCCATTTCTGCTGTCTGAACTATGTGCGGTCTGTGGAGACGGGTCAAGTCCTTGAAAGAGTGAATATTTTAGACATACAGACAAAATAAACTGCGCCTTGCAACCCAAACATCCAGCACAATGAGACTAAATTGTTGATCATTCCAACAGGCTGAAAAGAATGGCTGATGAAGAAACATCTGTGTAAATTAAAAGGATACTCAAGCCAGAGGAGACTTGTTTGAGGCCTCAGGGTGCACTGTAAACACCTAAAGGAGTAGTCTATAGTCTGTGCTAACCACGGGACAGCTGCTATGTATTTATATTTTGTCAGCATAGTGGCACCATTGGAACTGCTACATAAACAAAGTAATGTAGCAAATATTTTCACTATAAACCATCTATTTCAGGAGTTAATACTTCTGCCCAAATAAAATGGGAACACCCTGAATCAGAGTATCTAAAATTGTAGCCCAGGGGTTAGAGGGTGTAATGGAAGGTAAGGTAAATATTTACTCAAAAATATTTGTAATATAGCTGGATGCTGTTAAATTATTAATGTTTAAAAACATCTTAGGCTCCCTGGACACTTTAAGGCTCCCCTAAATCAGAATTATCTTATAGAAAATGAAATTTGACATGCTATTTTTCCATAATGTAATATTTGGGACATAACCTTCCAACAATGCCAGTGCAAAACTCTTCCTGAAGACTATGGGATTATTGTGTGTGAATAGACAACATGATATGGCCTTAACAAATACTGGTCCCGATCCTTGTACACACTGAAATCCCAATAAATGGAATGCTCTCCCTCCTGAATTTGTCGATCAAACAGCCACCCTCACCTCCCACAAATCCCACCTCTGCTGGGATGGGTGTCATTCAGAGCAAGCTAATTATATTTATTTTTAAATACATCTATTTAGTAACTTCAGGAGCCATCAAATTGTGCAATAGCTACCTTTAGAATTGCATTATCTGACTGCTATTACCTTTGTCCTCCCTCAGTCTCTCTCTTCTTTCGTTATCTCACAAATTTGTGCGTCTTTTCACACATTAGATTGTACCGTAAGCTCTCTGGGGCAAGGGCTGTCTCTTCCTATGCAATGGCACAGCACCTAGCACAACTGGCCCCGATCCTGACTGAAGGTTTTGGCCACTATTGCAGTACTAATAATATGAGCCTGGACTTGATAATGCTGCAAAATTGGGATCTGAGATATACAAACACATTTCACTGCAGATAACATAAGACTGGAAAGGGTGCTAATCATCCATCCATTGCTCCACACTTTGCAGAGGTAATGATGAACTTTGAGGGGCGGATTCCAATCCATGTTACAACTGATATAAATCTGGAGTGATTTCAGCAGAGTCATTCCCAATTTACACTATTAGAATCAAGATCAGAATTGGGCACCGGGGATAAAAACGTAACCAGTTCACTTGTCTAGCTTATCACCATTGCCTCCCAAATGCCCACAAATGGGACACAAAGTCAATTTGATTCTTTCCATTGACTCCAGTGAACTTTGGATCAGATCCTTACACAGGTGTCAATCTGGATTAACGCCAAATCAACAATGGCAAAAATATATGTAGTTAATTAAAAAACCCACTGGCTCTGAAAAGTTTTGTAAATGCACTGGAATCACAGGCCATGTTTCTTTCCACAAGTGTTTTTCATTACAGAATCAGTGTGGATGAGAAACTGTTGAAACTAACCCCATGCACGTTTCTCTTCCCTTGCAGAGGACAGAGCTGTCTGTTCAACCAGCTCTGCTTGTTAATTTTTTTTTATGTTTTTGGTTACAAACTGAGTCAAGGGACCCATTTTTTATGCCATTCTTGATAAGAGTTCAGCAAAGACTTTAAACACCTATTTAACACTCAATCTATGAGTCAACGCTTTAACACACTGATTCTCCGGGTTACTATTTTCTCCCTATGGCAACAAGGACAGGCACTTAAAAAAAATATGGTGCGTGTGTGATGAATCTTTGCTGTCTGAACTTTTGCTTTTCTGTCACCAAATGAAAAAAATTAAAATAAATCATTATTAACAATGGGTGCAACCACATCTTCACAATTTTCCACTGGTCAGGGGATGTATATGACAGAGGATCCTCTTGGTTTAGAGATGGCAAAGGAGGGAAGATGGGAGGGGAAAAAAGTCTGAAAAAGGCAGATTGTGTCTGAAAATCCAACTCCATTTCTGTTCTCTCTCTCTCTCTTTTTTTTTAATACCAACTGTGGCTCAGAATGCTGATGTGTGTGTCTTTTGAAAGTTAACATTTAACAGAGATTTCAGGTCTACTGAATTCCAAGAAATAAAAATAAACTCTTGTCCTGCTTTAGTTGCCAGCTGAGGCCAATGTTTACTGAGGGGAATATTAGGAACCAAGGAGATTTTAGGGTGGAAAAGTTCCAAGCAGACTTGTTGGCCTGTGGCCTCCGACCACCACTCTCTCTCTCTCTCTCCCCTCTCCCA
This sequence comes from Sternotherus odoratus, assembly GCA_032164245.1. Classification (NCBI taxonomy): domain Eukaryota; kingdom Metazoa; phylum Chordata; order Testudines; family Kinosternidae; genus Sternotherus; species Sternotherus odoratus. The sequence goes on from JAVMKO010000018.1 coordinate 4,425,707, forward strand.
AGCGAGCAATTTGAAGCGAACACTATTTTTCTCCCATAGAAACTTGTCTTATTTCTCTCAAATATTATGCAGAGTGCTTATTATTAATAATCATCATCATGTTTTTTAAGTGGTGGTACAAAAGGACCAACCAAAAATGACTCATTCTGCCAGGCACTGTTGTATGGGATTCTGATCCAGGACTGGGGCTCCCAAACTTGACAATAATACTAACAGTAATTATCAATCATAATTAGATGTGAGTGAGGAGTCCCCTCTCAAACAAACACACACCACCACAGTCCCGTCCCAAACACCATTCTGTACAACTTCATACATCACTGCAGCTTAGTCCTCGGTACTCAACATAACAATGAAACCATGTTTCTGTCGGCTAGTCTACAGCCAGTTTGTTGAAACAAGAAGGACATCTCACTCTATAGACTGTGTTGTAATTAACATATATGAAACTGCCTTTTCCTGCAGTTGTGTTTTAATTATCTAAAAGAAAAAGTTTCGAAATGGTCAAGTTTGCAAGTTTACATTGTTTACATTGTTTAGGGCCGGATCCAAAATCCAATGAAGTCAATGGAAAGATTCCCGTGGACTTCAGTGGGATTTGGAGCAAGCCTGTCATAGATGTCTCTAACACTGAGATTTGGCCTGTAGCTAAATTGTAGATAATTAATCAATGCTGCATTGTGTTAAGGGGTATTGTATACAACCTGCTGACTCCGGTCACAGCATGAAGAATCAGATTCTAAATAAAATCTGTAGACACAATAAAAATAAATTTTAAAAATCCAGGATATGTGCCATCTTTCAAAAGAAGGTAAAATGTTTACTTCCCACTAGTTGCAAGTCAGATGCTGAGTTGCTGCACTCCTTACCCCAGGTAAAAATGCCAGCATACTAACAAGAGATGCAACAGTATTTCGAAAAGAAAATACCCCATAGGCTAAAAAAGGAGGAAAGAGGGACTGGTGTGCCTGGAGCAAGTGAAGCATATTTGTATCACGAGTTTGTCTTTAACATGCAATATTCTGCAGTCTCTCTCTTTTACGTGTTCTAAGTAATCTTCTATCAGCAATATATATATAAGTGCCCTGTTTTGCAATCATTACTTAGGCTGACTATTACTTACTCATTTAGTCCCATGGGGCTACTCACATGAGTAAATACTACTCACTGTGAATAAGGGTTGCTGATTGTGTGTACATGACCTTATATACGCAACTCTGGCCTGTCAGACTTCTCTTGGTTTGACCAAGATGTTGACCCAGAGACGTATTGCTCTACCTCTGAGCCCCAAATAGGAGATGCAAAAGCAGCAGCTCAGGAAGTTTTACACAATATGGGATTTTTTTCTTTTTTCAATGCAATAACATGGTCTTTTGCACAGAGACTCATGATTCAGCATTCCAGAGAGATGTAAATTTAGGTCTTAAAAGAAAGGAAATCCTCCCTAAAGAGGAACAGTTGAGTAGTTGTCGCATGAAACTCAGCACTTTCCATTCATTGGGGTTTCTAGTTTTGCTTCACATATCAATGTGCCCTTTGACTCTCCCCGGGAAGGAAACAAACCTGAAACTCATAAGAAGCCACAGAAATTCTGTCAGCTTTCAGCCCAATATTATAAATTGTTCCCAGGTTCCCCAGGCACACTCCAAAAGACAAGCTTGTGAACCTTGATGAACCTAATCCAAGTTTGGGATTTATAATGAAACCCAAAACCTGGTGACTTGCATCTGGTTTGAGGTTTAGGTCCAGCTTTGTTAGGAAATATTGCACAACTCAGCAAAGTCCGGGAAACTTTGGAGAGTAAACCCTGGTTTTCCACTAGGAGTGGTTCAGTTTGAGTCACATGTGATGGGCGGGTGGGGATCTGAAGTGATAGCCCAAAGGTATAAGAATGAGAGCTCAATCCTGCAAGAGAGGAGAACTCCAAATGAACTCAAGAGAGCTCCCAGAGTGCAGAGCTAGCAGGACTGTGCGCTATCTTTCAGCGTGTCCGGAAAGGGATATTCTCTCAAAGCCAAGGCAAGTGATGGGAATTGGTTATTAAACAAAAATAAACAAAAATCCTTCCTTTCTCTTCTCCAACAAGGGCGGGGGAAGGGGGGGAGGGAGCAGCAACTCTGAATTAACATGCCTAAAAGGTGATGCCTTCCAAGAAAACAGGAGCCAAAGCACTACGCTGAGGATAGGATAGATGAATTTGTTTTGGTTACTCATCTCTCCCATCAGAAAACACACTGATGGTTCTCCATGTTAGAGGGAGCAGCAGGAGCTCCCAGGTGCAAGGACGTAGGGTCAAGTCCACCTGCCTGGTTTACATGGAAAGGGGAACAATGGAAGAGATCACTCATCCGGATTAACAAGCCACTTATGGGGATTTGTATTGGAGGCCATGTGGTGGTTGCTACTGGAACATATGAAACACTGTGAATTGAAAACGTAAGTTCTGAGCCCAAGAGTAACAGTGGACAGGGTTAGCCATTGGAACTACTCCTGGAAGGCTGGAGCAAAGTGCACTCCCTTTGCCTAACTCTTCAAAACAGGAACAAAGACAAGAGCCAGCCTGGAACGGCGTGAACGAAATACTCTCTCTGTTAACCTTAAACCTCCAAGACCATCCCATATCTTTTGCTATAATACCAAGCCACAAAGTGCCACACCAATCTAGAGTGGGTGACCCACCCCAGCGCTGCTCCCCACATCACAAAACACACTGGGCTGGTTTCATACTGGGCAGCATAGCTCACACCAGAATCTCCCCCTTTTTCCTCCCAAACCCACCTTTTTTCAAGATGCACATATTTCCACCTGGCTTTGCAGGCACGGGGAGGCAAAAATGCTACATCCAATGCAGGGAAAGAATCCACATTTCACCTCCAGAGTGCACAAAGATCATATTCTTCTTCGTTTTTCTTCCCCTCTCTGCCTTTTTTTTTTTTAAATACTCTTCCAGGTCTGGCAACCCTAATGTTTTTTTCTCCATAGAAACCGACATAACAGTGAGTTGAGCCAGTCTCCAGCTCCGCAAACACAGGCTGGCCCGAAGCAGACGCAAGAGAGAGACAGAGACAAGGAGAGACGTGTCCAGAGTACCCACAGTCTGCCAAGCACATATGATCCTTCAAGGTAGCGCTCTAAATTCTGGACAAAGGTGACAGCCCATCTATTCAGCACTGCCCAGCCTATCCAGGAAAAAAATTCATTTCGCACCCTGCTTCCATCCTGCAAATCCAGCCAATTAAAAGAAAGAAACACGCTGCTTTTATCTGCCTCCCATCTTTGCTCAAGCTGCTGGCATGAGGAGAAACTCTTATGTAAGGGGGAGGGGGGTGTCAAGTATCCACGTGCGAGTCATACCAGCTCAGCGGGTTTTCCAGGGCACTAGCCAAGCTATGAACGTGCTGCAAGGTTTTTTAATAACGTGACCCTCCTTCTTTAAATAAAAATCAAAAACACCCCTCTCACCTTCCTCAGTGAAACATACATCATTCACATCACTGGTAATATGACTGGTATATAACATAAATAGAAAGTTTATTTAGATCCTTATACCACCACTAAACACCCCCTCCCCCCCAAGCACACACTCCAAGCTAGGTCTACACTATATACAGTTTGCCAATATAACTACACTGGTTCCTTGGGCAAAATAAGCTATACCAGCAAAAACACTTTTTTCCCTAGTATAACTAGGTCTACACTAGGATTTTTGCCAGTATAGAAATGATGCCAAGACATCATACCCCCTAACCAAAACTGCACACGTTTCTAGTGTAGACCTGGCCTAAGGCAGGCAAATCCCTTTAATTATGATAGCTCTGCTTGAATAACCCCTAACTGTGCCTATGTCTTTCAAACAGGTGACTGGAAATGCCTTGGTTTTTGCATTTACCAACTACGAAAGGAACCCACTGCAGATCAACATTCCCCTTGCGTTCCAGAGAGTAGCTGTGACTGTGTGATTACAACTACAGGAGCTCTATTTGGCCCTCAGCAGACTGGATTTGTAGAGACATGTCATGCTACCAGTCTTCACTATAACTACCACCCACTGGGGTAATGCAACAGTACTGCAACCCTCCCACTCCTAGGCACAAATGATCAAGGGGGCTGTGTGATCTATCTTTTGTGCACTCCACTCATCAGGGTTGCCAGAAGTAAGGAGGCCCAGGCAGAAATCACACCTCATACAATTTAGCTGGCTTTCTTCTCACTGCAGCAGTACATATAGGGCCAAGGATCTGTGGCCAAGAAAGGAACAGCTCACTTGGAAAAGGAAAGCGAGCTAGGAAGAGGTCCTTTCGGATACCCTGTGCTCAGTTCTGGATCTTAACCTTGCTGTAGCTTGGATGGTCATTAAATGACAGAACCCCACCCATCGATTGGGTTTCTCACAAGCACTTCATTGCTAAGTGCACCTGCACCAGGCTTGTCAAAGCAGGGACCCAGGGGGACCCCAGCCTTTCATGGCTGTATAAATCTCTTTATGCTAAGCATCTGAAAGGATGTATTAAATCACCAACTGACCCTAAAATGTGGTTTTATCAGGACTTCATCCGTCTAACCCAGCTTAGGAAAAGCTTAGTGCTTGCAGCTAATACTTGCATGAATTTTATATATATATATCGCTTCAAACACAGCAGTCTTGTCGCTGGAAGCAAAGATAGTTGGAGGGTGGGGCACATGGCCCTGTGGTTACAGCATAGGACTAGGAGTCAGGACTCCTGCATTCTACTTCTGGTTCTCTGACTGACTTGGTATGTTGAGACTTTGAGTATGTCATGGAACCTCTCGGTCTTGATTTCCCCACCTATAAAATGGGTATAATAATACGTAAAAGAGTACCTATCGCACAGATAATTAAAGATGAATTCTCAATTGAAAGGTGACACCATGTGCAAAGAATTAATGCCGCTAGTTTGCTTGTGCAATCATTGTTCTGCACTGGCTAACAACTCCTCGCTCTTATATATGACTTCATTCATAGATCTCAAAGCTCCTTATAAAGGATGTAAGATTTATTATCCTCATTTTACAGATGGGGAAACTGAGTCACGGAGATGCAAACAGGCCTTCCCATCATCACCCAGAAGGTCAGTGGCAGTGCTGGGAATGATACCCAGCTCTTCTGACTCCCCAGTTCAGTGCCATCTCCACCGCACCACACTAAATGGCATAGGAAATGATTCAGCTGTGTGTCAGAGACCCTATACATGTAATAGAGACGGTCCTTTAGATACACATTAAGAAGTTTACACTTTTGGAGCAAAAGAATCTGGGTTCTGTTCCCAGAACAGCCACGAAGTTCCGAGTGGGCATGCTGCATTCTGTGATTACATCCCGGTGACCATGGATTTGTTATATTATTACACAGCATGTCGCTCAAAAGGCTTCAAGGGACCAATCGAGAAAAGAGGGTAACACTCAAGGAGAAGCAACTGGGAGAATTTTTTATCATGGCTTGGGTTTGTCTTTTATATCTCTGGCTTGTCTCCCAGCCCCAGAGGAGAGCTCTCAAACCTCCCAAGCAAAAACTTTCAAAATTTCAGGCTGAAAACCCCACAACCCTGCAATATTATAATTACTGCTCTACCATGCTGGGAGAGAAAAACGAACTCACGCCAGAGCAGAGGAAAAGCGCCAAGTGGAAAACAATTCCGGCAACCAAAGAGGCAGGCTCAAAGCTCCCTTCCTACACCCTGCCTCTGACCCAGCAGGGAAGGCTGGCCTCCCCCGCGTGCAGGGAAGACAGTAAAGAACAAGAGCACATTGTGTTGTGAGTGGAAAGCAAAAGCAGAGCATCTCCTCGGAGAGGAGAAGAAGGGGACGGAGCTGTCGGGCATTACCCTGAAGGCTCTGGAAAGCCCACATTCTGGACAAGTTCGGTGACTCCCAGTTTTGCGACTTCAGGGTAAAGGGTTTAGCAGTGATTCAGTCCTCAGGAAGGAGGAAATTGCAACACGTCCACCCCATGCTGGCTATGGAGCACCACCAGTGAAGCTGAGTGTATCAGCCTCCCCATTTGCCCTTCCACCCAGGTAGCGGAGAGGTGCAGGGAGGGAGAAGAGATACAGCTCTCAGCCAGGCAGGTGCTGGGGACAAACGTCTGGATTCTGCACAGTGCTGAGCCTGGTAGCCATCGCCAAGCCAAGCACCTTTAAGCATTGGGGGGTGACGATTTACACTTGCTCTTCACAGGAGTGCTACTGATGACACACAAGGCAGGAAAGAATCGGAACCACAGACCTTGGTCCTGCCTCCCAGCTGCCCCAAGTCACCATTTACACATGCACTTGCTGATCAAGGTGTGTTTGCATCTGATCTGCACTCTCTGACTGCACAAGGAATGGCGCAGGAGACTAGCTCTCCCCCCCCCCCCCCGATCCACCTTAACTCCCTTAGACTTCAGGGGAGCTAAGCACCATTTAAAGCATTGTGAGTGAGATCGAAATTGGCCCCATTGAGCTGAGTACCGAGTGCAACTGGCTCCCGTTCTGCAACTTCTCCCAGGCAACAGCCCAGCACCACATCAGGAAGAATCTGCTTTTGCACCAGTCCCACGACGTCCCCTCTTACCTCCTTCTCCTTTTAAGAAAGGAAGCAGCATCAATTAAAGTAAAAATCTTTAATAACTCAAACTGTACCACAGAGTCTCTATGGACAGAAATCCCATGCCTGTCTAGCCATAAGAGCTTACTACTGACCCCCAACCGGGGTGGGAGTGTGAATGTGATTGTGAAATGATTAGAGAGGCTACAAAGGCAGAAATCGCAATAAGAATGGGGGATTTCAACTATCCTCATATCGACTCGGTTCATGTCACCTCAGGAGGGGATGCACAGATAAAATTTCTAGACAGTCACCTATCCAACTTCTTTGAGGGAGTCAACAAGTATGTGGACAATGGTGATCCAGTGAGATATAGTGTTCTTGGACTTTCAGAAAGCTTTTGACAAGGTCCCTCACCAAAGGCTCTTAAGCAAACTAAGTGGTCAGAGGATAAGAAAATAAGACCCCTCATGGATCAGTAACTGGTTAAAAGATAGGAAACAAAGGGTAGGAATAAATGGTTATTTTTCATAATGCAGAGAGGTAAATAGCATGGTCTCCCAAAGTTGAGACCAATATTGACCAATTTATTCATAAACGACCTGGGAAAAGGGGTGAACATTGAGGTGGCAAAATTTGCAGACGATATAAAATAACTCAAGATAGTTAAATCTAAAGTTGATGGTGATGGGTTACAAATAGATCTCACTAAACATGGTGACAGGGCAACAAAACGGAAGATGAAATTCAGCATTGTAAATGCAAAGTAATGCACATTGGAAAACACAATCCCAATTATACATACAGGTTATGGGATCTAAATTAGCCATTACCACTCAAAAAAGATCTTGGAGTCATCCTAGATAGCTCTCTGAAACCTGCCACTCAGTGTCCAGCAGCAGTCCAAGAAGTTACCGGAATGTTAGGAACCCTTTTGAAAGGGATAAATCGTAAAACAGAAAATATCATAATGACAATATATAAATCCATGGTATGCCCACACCTGGACTACTGCATGACTCATCTCAAAAAAAGATTAGAATTGGTCAAGATGCAGACAAGGGCAACAACAATGAGGGGTATGGAACAGCTTCCATACCAGGAGAGACTAAAAGACTGGGAATGTTCAATTTAGGAAAAAGAGATAACTAAAGAGGGATTTGATTGAGATCTGTACAACCATTAATGGTATAGAGAAAGTGAATAAGGAAGTGTTATTTATGTCTTCATATAACACAAGAACTGGAGGTCATCCAATAAAATTAATAGGCCGCAGGTTTAAAACAAACTAAAGCAAGTTCTTCTTCACACACTGTGCAGTCAACCTGTGGAACTTCATTGCCAGGGGATGTTGTGAAGGCCAAAAGTATAACTGGGTTCAAAAAAAGAATGAGAAGTTCATGGCAGAGAGGTCCATCAATTAGTCAAGATGGTCAGGGAGGCAATCCCATGCTTTGGGTGTTTCTAAATCTCCAACTACTAGATGCTGGGACTGGATGACAGGGGATGGATCACTCAACACTGCCCTGTTCTGTTCATTCCCACTGAAGCATCTGGCACTGGCGGACAGGATACTGAACTAGATGGAGCATTGGTGTGAACCACTATGTTCACTCTTCTCCTTTTCCTGTGATCCTCACATAGTCACACATTGGTCTGGATCCACAACGCAACCACTCAAGGAATTAGCTGTCTCTGAGTTTTAATTTCCCCCCTTTCCCTCCCATCCTGTCTGTTCCGTCTGAGGCTGCGGTTCAAAACAACCAGACAGAATTATCATGGCCCATCTTTTTTACACGCTGCGTTAGACTGTCTCCTCAGCATGATGCATTTTTAATAGGGTTTCTAAACACAGACAATCAGGCTGCTAATGACAAGCATTTTGTTTCTTTCCTCGCTCCCCCCCCCCTCCAGAGGTAAGTCGCTGCAGAGTTGTGATGTTTCACTGCACCTTCTTACAAAGAGACATCGCTGGCCTGACACGCAATAATAAAGTTGACAGTGTTTGTTCTCTAAGCGCTTTGCTGCTCCTCATCCACATCAGGACTGCAGTCCCATGAGTCTTCCCTGCCTTTTTTTAGGAGCTCACACCCAAATTTAACTCCTGCAGCCCATTCTTCTTTAATGCCAAAGGAGCCTAGCACAAGATAGTGGGCACAGAAATCATACATAAGGATCCCTGGGCTCAGACCAATCTCCTCTTCTTCCAGCTGGGGGACTGGATGGGGAGGAACGGGAGATAGAAGAGAAAGCCGCTACCCCAGCTTGATTTCCCCTGCTCACCCCTCCAAGTCCTCAACTAACCCCTTTGCCTCACGGGGAACATCACACACTGCAAGGCCATTCTGCACCAAAGAACTACTAAAAACAGATGATCCAACTTCAGGGTGTGTTGTTCTCAATTTCAGCATGACAGCCAGGTTATTAATATGATCACCTAAGAGGTAGAAGATCAGGAGGCACTGATCAGAGATCACAGTAATACGTGTGCAGATAGATAAGAGAAGATAGGTTTATTTTAAGGACAAGGCGTCACACTTCTTAATCTGTTTCTAAACTGATCACACTTAAAACCTCTAAAAGTAAAGCTGCAATTTAGCTCTGAAAAGAAATCTGCATATAAATAAAAAACAGGAGTACTGATGTCACTGCCTTCTTCTCCCCCTCCCTCTCTTTCAGCAGAACATTTTAAATGGGCCAAAATTAGGGAGAAAAGGCTCTTCTGTCTCCAGAGCTAAGATGTACCAGTTTGATTTGGCAGCTGAACAGCCTTCCACTGATTTGACACCCTCCCCCCTCCCCGAATTCTCCCATCCAACTGCAGCTGGAGATGTCCTTAGAGAAAAGAAGAGGCATTTCCTGTGTGGGTTCTCCCCCCCCCCCAACATTCTTGGCACAAAGGGGAAGGGAAGAGAGGAAGAGAGACACAGAGAGAGAGAGAGAGACACACACACACACAAATATATGTGTGCATGGTGGGAAAAAGGGAGAGAAGAGAGGGGGAAGAGCTTGGCTTCCCACCAAAAACCCTACAGACTGGGGGCTTCAGGAATCGAAGATACATAATATTCCCTTCGCCTCCTGAGATCCTCTATAGCAAGTGACCTCAGGGGCCATTTGCTATGAGATGGTGGCTCGACAATGCAATGGCATTATGTCCTGGCAGGATCCTTTCCAAATACTGCATGGGGGCTGAAGAGACATCAAGGATATTCCATTTTGAACCCCATGCCATTTTGTTATTTACAGCTTAAACCCAGTTGCATTAAAGTCCTAGAGAGTTCTGTAAAAATAAAAAGATAACCTGGGGAAATACAGAGGAGCGGTTTGCACTAAAATTGCAGAGAAAAATAATGTGCAGTGGATATTTAATTGGCTAACCCGTCACACAAAGCCCTCAGATGTCTCTGTTCCGTCTTCTGAAAAAGTGACTAGGAGGTCCACACAAGAGGAGAGAGTCAGTGGCAGGAATCATGGCTCTCGTCCCCTGCCCCAACAGCAAGGCCACGCTCCCTCACTGCACCAAGGACAGAGTCTGGTTATCTAACGTCCAAGCATTTTCCTTTGTATGGAAGATTCCCTTTTCTGGAAGGACAGTTCTTGTAAACATCTTGGGCTACTATGCCTGACTTTTTTTCTCTCTCTCTCTCTTTTTTTTTTTAAGTTGCATTACTAGTCACAACCTGCAAGTAGGTGGACAGACAGCTCTACACAACGCTAATCAGATGCCCTGTTCTTCCATGCCAACGTGCATGGCAGAAAACAGTCGCGTCCCCATCACCACCACCGCGCTGCCTTCTAGCATTCAGAGCTGCTCCTACTGGGATGGGATGTTCTACAGTAAAAGCCCTAAGTTTAGTCACTGCAACCTAATCTCCTTGGTTTCACTTAGTCACTGTTCTCCAATACGGATCAAAGCCCTTGCAAAGGCTGAGTCAATTTAAACATTCAGTCTGTGAATTAAACACATTCTTTGGTGGGTGGGCAGGGACAGGTGAGTCAGTCTGTCCAAACTTTAACCTACTCTAAAGCTAACGGACAAAAGAAATATGGAAGGAGGACAGACAGATTAATAGGTGCTTTTTGTTTAAGCTGAGCATCAAACCAGGCTGGCTTGGTGAACCAAGCATTCTGTTGGTGCAAATGTCTCTTTTCCTCCTAGGGTCTATGTCTTCTCCTGACTTTAACCCTCTCTCCCTAGATCTCCTGAGATTATACATTGAGTCTGAGCATCATACCAGGGAAAGGAAGGGTAGTGGGACAGGCTCCCACATGTGACCTTACTTAGCCAATATCCTCTTCCACTCAGCAAGAGGGCAACAGCTTCAGGGCTATTTATTTCCCTTCTGCCCCTCCTTTCTTCCTAGCAATACGAGAAGAATCTTGCTCCTCACGAACAGTCAGACCCTGCTCTCATTGAAATCAATAAAGGTTTTAACTCATTCTATCCTCAACCTCTTCCTCTTATTATTGGTACAACAGTTGCCCCAACCACGGTTGAGGTCTATTGCGCTAGAAAGATGCTATGTACAGCCCCCCTCCCCCCTCCCTCTAGAGAGTTTACAATCTAAATGGACAAGACCAACATGGTGCAGATGATGTCACAGACATATTAACTGATTTGTTCATGGTCACCCAGAAAGTCCATGGCAGAACCAAGAATTGAAGCTGGATCCCCAAAGTCCCAGCGCAGCAGCTTAACCACAAGTTCATCTTTCTTCCCCCACATTCATCCACTCAGACCTTTCTCAGTAGGGTTGATCTATTCCGTTGTCAAGGAGGAGATAAGTGATATACACATAGGAATTGGCTGCTTTTTCACAAGCAATTCCTTAAAATACCCTGGGTGTTTTGTGGCAGCGGAAGTGTGTTCCATCTGGAGTTACTTCCCACCACCCCTCCCGGCAACAAAATGAAAAAGAAAGAGCAAGAGACAGATATTGTATTGATTTGACTTGCTAGATAAATTGTTACTGACACCTTCACATACACCATCTCATTCCTTTGAGGGCACTAATCTTTTCTTATCTGTAAATGGCTTCGGTACTGAGACATGGCGGTAATACGCATTTGGCAGGCGGCGCAGAAATGGCTTAATGCAGTCTGATTTCAAGACGATTTAGTGGGTCACCTCCTACTGTTCCATTCTGCTCGCGCAGAATCTCATTACCATCCTGATGTTTCGAAAGGAGGCGAAGGGAGGGGCGGTTTTCAGAAGACCAGCAATGTTTGAAAGAGTCACTCATGTTTCCATCTCCAAGCCTGAAGTTGGGGACGGGGCCAGTGCTCTAGCAGCATAAAGGGGCCTGAAAGTGGGCAGAAAGGGCCACCTAGCAATACCCCAGCACAAGGGACCTCTCCAGCTCTGCTCTCAGCCCGTTATAGAGGGATGATGGAGGGTGGCATATGTTAATGGTGTGGCTGTAGTGCTTCAGCCTATGTGAAACAGAGTTCAAGTCAGAGCATCCCTGAGGCTACTCTCACTCACTCCAGGGGCAAGGATGCAAGCCATAATATGGCTTCCCCGATTCTGTCCCCAAGCTCACACATTGAGAACAGGGCCCTATGTCTTCAGAACTGCACACATGCTTCTTAACACAGTGAATAATGTGAACATGCAGGTAACACTAGAGGTGTCTGGGCTTGCACTTAGTGAGAGCCCAAGGAGACACTCAAAGTCACTCAGCTAAAGAGAATTTAAAGCCTCTAAGAGCATAAGGAAAGCTGGCATTAATGTTACAATAGACAGGTGATCTAAACAGCTTTCTACGCAGGAAAGGAACCTTTTGGCAAAGAATCAAGGGCAAATCATTCCCACAAAATAGAGCTTGGTTACTCACCTCCTCTTCAGATTCCTCACTCCTGCATCACAGCTCAGGATCCAGATGCAGGAGCGTGGTTATGTGCTGAGCAGTCAGACTGAACACCATTTATCCGGAAAAGAGGTTACGGATACAATTCAGAAAGCAGCTTACATTATTAATGATACAGATCCACATGAGCTGCATCACATTAGCTGGGCGTCTCTGCTGGCCACAGCGGGCTGGGCTGTCAGGTGAACTCTTTTCAGATAGCTTGGGTTAGTCATGCTGAAAATTTGCAACTTTTCTCCTCCGGAAGTCATTCCCCCCTCTTTTCCCGTACACTGAACTAGAGAAGGTGGCCATCTCCCAAAAAACATGTTAAAATGGAACCATAGCCCCATTGCATAGGAAAAAGAAAAGTCACTTCATTTCTAAAGGCTTGAGGGAGCTTGGGCAAAATTCTCCCCTTTTACAGCCCTGAAAGCAAGGAGGAAGGTGCCTGTGTGACTAGCAGACTTTGGCTCCCCATATGTCCAATACCTGTAAGGGATGGAGATTTCATAAAGTCTATGTGGCCTACTGAGAAATTTAGGCCCTACTTAAAATGGGGATAGTGGTTTGGCATTTCTGCGGGCTTGTCTTCGCTGTATAATTCAAGCGTGGCCCTTAACTTGTGCCCCATCCCCATAGAAAAACTTGTAACTCGGTATGGGGTTGCTTTTCACTCCAGGTGGCTGACCCATCTGGGGGTGTAGGCAAATGCTCGGAGATAGCACAACCTGTCAGCTGCTAGCACAACCAATCTGTAGCACAGACACTGTCTTGCTTCTCTCAATGCCTCTAGTTTCCAATGCCTTCCCACAATTCTCCCCTCCCGCCCCCAACTCCCACCCCCTTGTGCCTAGGAAGGACCAACAAGTTCTCCCACAGTTCACTCAGAAAGAATTCATAGAGCAGCTCAGCTTACCACAGCGCAAACAACAATGGGAGCAGAAATCTTAGTGCGATGCACAAGTGAGTGCAGTATCAGTGCGAGCGTCATTACACAAGTAGGCTGGTGTCACTGGAGTTAGGTTGGGTCTACACTAAAAAAGCTGACTCACATTGCTCAGGCATGTTTAAAAAAACACACCCCTGAGCAATGTAGCTGATCTAACCCCCAGTACAGACAGTGCTAGGCTGACAGAAGAACTCTTCTGTTGACCTAATTACTGCCTTTCCAGGAGGTGGATTAACTACAGTGTCTACACTAAAGCTGTGTTGCTGTAGTGGTTTAAGTGTAGACATAGCCTAAAGCTAACTCAAGAGAAGCAATTTAAATGTGGATGACACGAATGAATTCTGCAATGAAGACAGACCCCATAAAGCATTTCATCCTGAAGGATCCTGAAACAGTTCATAAACTTAACACAAGCCATATGCAAACTTCCCATCTCTGTGCCTCAGTTTCCACATTGATAAAACAAGGATAAGGATATTGTAATGTGCTTTGAGAACGGCTAAATCAGAGCTATGCGTTATTAAGTGTCTTTTCAAACCCCCTTTCCATGGTCCAATATTCAACCATTTATAAATTACAGATACCAGAGTACTGGGGAAAACACAGGGCACTATACATGACCTACCTCCTCCATAACACAAAATTGTTTCTAATGGTACCTTGACAATAATACAGATCAGCATGGATCCATTAAATCATGCAGTTTTCCCTTCACGGGTTGCTAGTTCTTTGCCACTATTGCCTGTGTGATTAGGTTAGGTTAAGAAATCATGGTAATGGTAAGTCAGTGAAAGAAGATGGTTAAACTCAGCAGAGGGGGGGGGGAACCCCATAAAGTCTTCTAGTGCATGCTTAATTTCTCAAGCCTCCTTGATGTAAGGAGCCATGCTCAGTTTGTTCTGTGAAAAATAAGGCAAATACCCTCTTTTTTATAGGCAAAGCTCAGTGGTGGTAACCAGATGTGTTGGAGTTTACCAAGCAGTAATATCCACATGCAGATAAACACCCAGACAAAGCTGAAGCATTTATCCCTGTGTGTGGGTATTACTGCCAACTGCACTCCGATAGGCCCAGCTGTTATCACCATTATTTTGTGTTACAAAGGGGAAAAAAGCCACAAACTTCCGAACTGCCAGACCAGTATCAGATGACGATGGCGCTTCCTTCAAATGTTAATCACCCAAGCATTTTACACCCGATTACTGAGCCCCAGTAGGCAAGTATCCTTGATGTGTCTTCACACTCAGTGACAGACTACGGCACTTAAGCCAATCACCACCCCTTGACGACTGACACACTCCCCCATTGAACCAAACTGGCTTCTGTTTTAGTAGCTCTTTGAGAGTCCTTCTTGTTTCACCACAACAGCATGCTTGCTGATTCAGTCTGCCTCTCTTTCCTCCTCCTTACCCTGAGGTTAGTGTGGGGAGCACAGGGAATGGGGCCAATTAAATGAGGGAGCAGGTGGCAGCCAGGTGGGATCATGGGAAGATACGAAATTTCCTCTCTTCTCAAGGCTGTGCTATCTCCACACTGAGCCTGTACTTATGAAACAGGTGCTGCTTCACCATATGTCTCAGCATAAGCCACACGACGCAATTCCTGTCTTGTGACAAAAGAAACCCTTTATCTCTGGACAGTCTGCTACACAAGACTCTGGGTCTCTTATCCAAGAGATGCAACAAGCATAAAATACATTGTGGTGCCTTATAGCTGCATATGCAAGGAAATACAAAGTTAATTAGTTTCTCTCGCGCTCTTTTGTGTGTGTGAATGTGTTGTATGAGAGGAAAAGAACCTAGATACCATAATGATTAGCACTGTGTGAATGACAGACGGACAGATGCAGGTTCTGATTTACACCTACCCTCTTTTGTCTCCCTTAGTCAATACACAGCAATAACAGTGCCCAGAAAAAACTGTCAGACACAATTACGTTAAACTTTATTAGGAAACCATTAAAAAGTTATCGGGGTTGTTAGAAAGACGTGCTAGAAACACTTAAGCTTTCTGCCTACTGTCCTCTCCTTAACCCCTATTATTGGCCCTTCCTTTGGAGATAAATATCTTGCACAAACAAAATTACCTTTGACTGCAGCAGCTGAACTTCTCTCGAAAGCATTGAAAAGAAGCTCACTGCCTACAGGGAGTGGGTTGCCACAGACATAAACACCAGAGAGCAGACAAGTAAAACAAGTTTTAATTACAGCTACTTTTGCATAATCAATTTTCCCTTTTGTATTGTGAACTTTTAAGGTGCAGCTGAAGCGTCTGACACAATTCACACCAGACACAGGCGGATCCTGTGAATGAGAGTGGGCAGCAGGTTATGAAAAGCCAGATCCTGTGACGTACTGAGAACCACCCTGAACTCCCAATTGTGTCAGGATCCAGCTACGAGCGGGTAGGTTTGACCAGGAAGCATAGTTCAGTCCCAGTTTTGTAGGACTCGGTGAAACTATAACAGACAGAAAATATGATTCTATTATGGTAGCTCCCAACCACAACTAGGGGCTCTTTGTGCTTTAGTGTGAGATACAAGAATTTCAAGGTAGGGACTAATTTACCTAGACAAGGCAGACATGGTGGGAGAGGAAACAGAGAGGTGAAGTGACCTGCTCAAAGTCACACACCGAGTCAGTGGTAGAGGCAGGAAAAGAACCCAGGTCTCCTCAATCCCAGTCCAGTGCTCTAGCCACTCTATGATTCAGAAGAACCTAAAATTCTTAAATATGAACTAAGAGCCAAATCACTTACACCAGGAGGGATTTGAAACTGAACTGGTGTAAACTCACAGCAGAATGTGTTATTGCACTTCTATCTGGTGGCTTTTATTTTTAATACATGGATTGAACAGGCAATACCTATAACATTTTATTACACATGAAATCAGAGGGTAACCCATATATAACATGACCCAACCATCATGGTAAAACACTTCCATCAAATTAGGTATCCACAAAATCTCAGAAGATTTATTATTTTCATAACAAAAGAAGGGAGGGGGAAAATCAATCAATAGCATATAAAGAGATCCAGTACAACAAAGTGAAACCCTAGCTCCCGGGCTTAGTTGTTTTCCTGGGTGAGGAATAGCTTGTGTGGTTTGATTTTAAATCAAGAGCACTTGTGTCCCCCCTTTATCCACCCTCTTTTTCCATGTGCATACTGCCCGTAAAAATTCCTGCGCACTATTTGCAGGCAAGGTCACTGGAAAAGGGCATGGCTGTGAGCCAGGGTGTTTTTCACCCGAGCTGCAGGGAGGGGAGGGGAAGCTCAGGAACTCAATTATAAGTTTCTACAGTCTAGCCAGGAGGCTGCAAGCCCAGACTGCGGCTGTTCTGTCCTCTGTGCACACTCCCTCCTCCTGCTTCCTTCCCCCCCCCCCCCTCAGTCTGCCCAGCTTGTCTGCCGCCTCAGTGTAGCTGACGCATTTCACAGGCATTCTTAAAGTCACAGTAGGGTATTTATGGAGAAAATGCAGTTTTCCCTGATGGCCTGATAAATCCATATGTGGTTTTCCGGAATGACATATTGGTATGCAGAATGCACATTACATGTCCTTTAGTCTATCATTCTGACTATTAACAATGGGCCTTAATATTGCTTTTATAACACACTCCGTTATGGCAACCCTGCCTAACAATCTGCCAACCTAACAGTGTATTTAATAGCACAGAGCCATCCTGGTAGCATTAATTTATGCAGTTGAAATACGCAGCCGCTCCTTTGCAATCCAGAAACTGAGCTGGGTCATCCTTAACAAACAGACAATTAATCCTCTGAAGCCTTGTTGTCTCAAGGCACATGACTTTTACAGTCAGGCTGTGCCACAGAAGCGATGCAGATTAAAATCATGCTGCTTTGAATACAGATTCTCAACCAAATGGAACCCTCCCCAAAAATCCTCTACACAGTACCCAAATTTATCTGTGACACTCTATCTTTTCCAGACTTGAAGAACAGCTCTTTGTAGCTCAAAAGCTTGCCTCTCTCACCAGTCTAAGTTGGTCCAATAAAAGATATTACCTCACCTATCTTGTTTCACTAATATCCTGGGACCAACAGGGCTACAACAACACTGCCTATGGTTCCCAAAGACACCCCTGGCCCACGCAAACCCTGACTGGTAGGTTAAGGACGTATTTAGATTGAAGATGCTGCTGCTGATATACATATATATAATTTGTGGTGCTTTATGTTCCAAAAACTTTTACCTGTGTCGCTTTTAGGTTCCTGACCTGAATTCACAGCTTACAAACTAGCAGCGGTGCTGCTGGTAGCAAAAGCTGCTACGCAAATGGCAACATCCTGGCATGCAAAGATGCAAACACTGCCTGGAAAAAGAATAAAACAGGAGCCTTTTCACCCCATAAACAAGTCTCCTGCTGCCTTTCAAAAGGCCAAGAAGTCTTATGCATGTACACTGTGCACAAAAAGCACATCTCCAAAGGATACTCAGCCTACATGCTTTGAATGTTGCAACCCCTAAAACTAATCAGATTTCAAAAACCTGCATGTTCAACCTGAAACTGATGGGTCTTTTTCCTGTTTTTTTCCTGGTAAGAGAACAATAATTATTTTAACCCTCTTGGCATCACAGACATATATAGATGATCTGAATGTGTAACTCCTCCCTCTAATACTCATTTGGCTAGCTGGAAAACGCACAAGTTCAAATCCTTAAACAAAGGATGACTGAAGCTATATAGAGACTACACAGGTAAAATGCCAGCAGCAGTTTCTACCCTGCCTGAAAACAGGACAGCAATTCACTCTGCTCACATATGTGAACCAGTTGCATAAATTATTTTAGAACTCCAAAAGCCTAGATTTGCTCTACTAAGAGGGTTTCTTCGAGGCCAGATTCTGATCTTCGATAAGCCAGTGTAGGTCCTGTGAAGTCAACTCAACCAGCATATTTGAGAGATCGGAATCCAGTGCAATATTTTTCAGGTCATAACATTGTAGATTTTTAGATAAAGAAGGCTGAGCACTGCTTGCCTGAGCACAAATTCAGCCAGAGAAGTCCTAAAGGCGTTGTTACATGCCAACTGGAGGAAGTGATTAAAAATTAATGCAAGCTGATACAGAAACCTGAAAGGGTGTGCCCGTAAACCACACTTTCAATCTGCCCCATCAGCAAAAAAAAAATTCTCCTCTTCTGCTTCTTATAATCCCAGTCTCCCGGGACACAGTTGGGGCATGAACTCAGTTTTCTCAAACATATTCACCCCCTGGACAGCTAAGAACAAGACATTTCATACTACCCAGAAGTGGGGGAGGAGGGATATTTCTTTCTTTCTGGGTGGGGATAATTTGGGGGGGGAGGAAGAGGCACAGCTGTTGGTGGCAATTACAGCATCGGGTTGTTTAATCTCTCCTAATTCTTCTCTAAATGTCTGGTGGTAGGCTGCCCTTGTACTAGTCACTCCTTGGGTTGTTTTTATTATTATTATTGGAAATACATCTTTAAGCAACCTTGAAAGAATCTAGCGTGTCTGTTTCTCAAGGCTTCTCTGTGGCTAGGCAGTTAGGGCGTAAGAAGTAAAACATACACTCAGTGGGAAACTGAAAGGCAAATGTATGGTTTCCATTGAATTAAATGCAAGGGTGTAGCACCTTGTTATGTAGTAAAAGGCACATAAGAACCCATGCTCAAGGTAATTTATCTGGCTGGCAACATTTAAAGCATTAGTGGAGGAACATCTCTCTCCAGCATCTTAAAATACTGCTTTCCCTAGGGGTGAAAGTAACATTTGTCTGTTACTTGTAATGGGGCAGCTTTGCGGGGGGGGGGGGGGAAGGGGACAGAAGGGGCGGGGCTTCGGGCAGAAGAGGCAGTGCTGGGGATCAGCATCCCCCTGCCAGCTGTCCAGGGCTGGGTAGCTGCTCCTTTTGCCTCCTCCCCCATCAGCGGCCCTGCCAGTAGGGACTTGGCAGGGCTATCGATTGGGGAGGCGCGGGGGGGGGAGGGGGTGATGTTAAAGTGCTGCCACAGCAGTGCTTTACAGTAAGGCGGTAGGGGTCAGTACAGGCGGCCACTTTTTACCGGTACATTGTACCAGCCTGTACCGCCTTACTTGCTTACTTGGCTTTCCCTCAAATTGAAAACACATTCTTTCCTCCAAACAGGTTGGTTGGAAGCTTCATGGTTTTGTGGATTTTAACAATTTACTTAGCGGATGTGTCTTTCTTCTTTGGGACAAGAACAGGATTCAATCTGCTTCTCCTAATCTGTCTGACCTGTTTATGAAGAAAAACTCTCCATTTTCAGTTTGGACACAAAATAAAAGGGAGCTGCGAATCACATACTGGTAATAAAATACGTGGTTAAACTTCACTAGAGTTCACGGAAAGTCTGGACACGCCCCCGCCACTTTCTCCTCCAAACACAGAAAATCCCAGCATCCGTTATGGTCATTTCACTAACAAGTCATAGGTGCTTCTGTTCCTCCCTGTTAAGGGTGTTGACCTATGACCTTTGCCCTTTCCAAGCCCTCTGACTCTTCTATACAACATCCACTGCCCCTGGGACTTCCCATTTTTATTGCTCCATGTACGTTGCTGGTAATAAAATGAGAGTTGAAAGCTGAGTGTAAACAGGGATGATGCTAAATACATTGAGGCTTATACATGGCAATAGAGCCTGCACGTTATGATAAAGATACCATGCTATACTGCTGACTGGAATGGCTTGGAAGGAGCCTAGTTACTGGACTGGTGGGTCAAGAACTGATTAACACCAGAGCACCTTGGAAAAACACTCGGAGACTAAATCTCGAGGTCCCTGCAGTTCAGTGTTTACACCAGCAAACATCTCATTGATTTCCAGGGGGTAAAGAACTCAGGAGCATGAGTGTGTGATGGCTTCCCTAGCAGCATCTCCCTCCTCCCCCTTTCAGGTGTAGAGCACGCTGCTCCTTTCTTAATTATCCCTGATGTTCCTTGCAGGTTGCATGATTTTGGAACACCGACTGTATCATTTTTAAAACTCTGGTTGCCATGGCAGCACAGAATGTGGCTCTTAACTGTACACATTCTTCTGACGGGAGCCTGGCTTCTTCTGCTTCTTCTTTCTTTAAATGTCTCTCCTCTGAGGAAGCTCATGATATAATGACAAAAATCCTTGGGAACAGCACACAAAGAAAATGGTGGCTGTGAAAAAGAAAAGAAAAAAAAGTCGGGCAGAATAGGTAGCGAGGGCCCGTCTCTTTTGAAGGCAGAATCTAAGCAGCCCATTTCAGATGGTCACGGGGAAGTTATAAACGTGGGCAAGTCAAGCCACATTCTTTGCGGCGGAGGTGGTTAACAGTACTGTAACTCAGCCATTGTTTCCCTTTGAAAGGTCTTATGCTGGCCTGATTGCACAAACGCAGAACTTTAAACCTTGAGCAAGCTTTCAAAGAACGACTGGAGGAGATAAGGGACAGGTTTCCATGCAACCAGGCAGACAAAAAGTAACTGCACTGCCCTCCCCTCACCACCCCTGCCTCCCTCCCTCCTCCTTTCCAACTGTCTGCCAGTTCTCAGGGCACAGCAGGAAGTGGGCAGGGAAAAATACAGTCATTACTAGAAGATAACTGATCTATCTGGATGACTGCACTAACAATGAACCCATTGACTCCAGCATGACCCAGGACTCCATTCTGCAATACCTATAGCATGTAAATGGTACTGCATGTCTGAAAGTCCCCAGATCCTCTTTCTCTGGGCTTATCTATGCACAGAAGTTTCCAATTTGTCCCTCTGGGATGTTCTAAGCTAAACTTCCAGCCCAGCTCCCTCCCACATGGACTGAAGCAAAGAGTACTCAGCACCTTGCAGAATCAAGCCCCTAAACATTCACGCCAGGGTTCAGGATTTCAGTTCTAATGGGCCTACCACTTTCACACAGCATCTCCAGAGTTCTTGGGTCTTAAAAGTTGTCTGAACATCACTCATGAGAATTCACATAGTTCCTGCTTCCAGTCAGGCCACACCTTTCTTGCATTACTTCTGCTGCAATCAGAATCCAGAAGTGCAGGTGTGTAAAAATTAAAATTAAATTTGAAGCTGAATTTTTCCAAAACATCAAAAAAAAAAGTTTAGTTTGAGTCTGGGGCGAAGGTGTGGGTCACAGTTTACCCCTCTCCACTAGTCAATGCAAATAAATAATAATGGTAATGATCTAAACAGCTCAAAGTGCTTCATAAAATTGCATAAAGCATTGTTCCTGATTGTACAGATGGGTTAACAGACACAAGGATTTTAAGTCACAGTCAGTAACAGTCAAAAACAGAATCCTCAGACCTGTGCCCAATTCACAACCTACCTGAACCTAAAGAAAACTAATGATGTGCTATGTCAGAAAATCAGCCAGTCTGATGTCAAAAAGAAAGACATGATTGACTACATGAGGATCAGAATGACACAGCAATATACTGATTTTAATAAGGTCATGAGATGCTGCCCAAAGTAGAATGGCAAAGGAACAGTTTCTCTTTCATGTGATACTGGCTTAAATTTTCAAGAGTAGTTTTGTGCTTGTGTATGCCTGGAACTTCCTGGGCTCCATTGAAGTCCCTTTAAAGCCTGGCTATTCAGCACTTTCTGATCACCACGTCCCTTTAAGGTGTCTCGTGTTGCATATGGCAAAAAAAAATCACAACCCACTTTTGAAAAAGTTTAAGTTAATTTGATACAGTTGCCCGGGGTATCTGCTAGTATTTCCACCCTACGAATACCTCATACCACATGGAAAACCCAAATACCTCTTGGGTTCACTCAGTGACCATCGTGTTCAAGAGACATCTCTGGCCCCAAGAGAATCTCACCTGATATCTGTGCAAGATGTAGCAAAGTTAGCTGTCAAGAGCCCAGTTTGCTGCATACAATACAAAAGACTATTAATCAGCCTTGTCCACATGTGTAGACCACTAAATGTAGACCATATGTGTAGACATGTGTAGACCACCAAAGCCTTCTTTAAGAGAAAAAGTCTTGGACTAACCTGTTCATTTCTATGTTTTCCTTTCAAACACGCAACTTATCCAGAACTTTCCAGAGGAACAACGGGTAGGGTAACATAATGAAAGTGGTGGCAAACTTAACATGCACAATAACTATAGGACTTACTCCTGTGCCAGGAGTCTTGACCAAGTCAAACTGTTACCGTTTCAAAATGAGACACGTATCCAGTTTGTGGTTATGTGAACTGTGATACCCCCAGCACTTCTTGTAGCTTGGTTCGTTGTTGCTACAGCTGCACAAAACAACCACTGCCTGAGGTCTCAATGACATAGAAAGGGGAAGAGCTTCTGCGGACACATTCTACTGATTAGCTATTTGGCAAGTCTGTGTGAATTGCTGGCCATGGCTAACCATTTCTGACTTGAGGGAAATACATCTCCAGTCAAATTCTGCACCACCATTAAATGAAACAAAATACACCTGATTCTGCATTTGCATCAGTTTTTACACGTGTCACTCCTTTGCTACCAGTGAAGTAACACAGGCATGGAAGGTAAGAAGAATCAGGCCAACATGCCACTAAGAGACTTACTTCACCAAATAACTACACCAAGGCTCAATTCATTGTATAGTTTTAGATCACTCGCACTGACCTTCTAAGGTTCTCCAATATACACCTTTTTAAAGTTGCTCAACTATTTAAAGCACCTCTTCCTTAACATATGCTCACATCTTGTAGTCTAATTTCCTCCTTTAAGTATTTAGAACAGGGGGGGAGGTGTGTCGCCTCAACATGAGACCTGATGCTGCTTTTATTGGTGAAGATTAACACATAAACTGAATTGTGCCCTCTGTTCAGAGTTCATCTTTATCTACCGTTTGCCTCTTTCCACATTCCAAGAGCTTCTTACACCTTGCCAGTCACTCCAGACTGCAACTTTAACCCTTTAACAACCTTTCAAAGAATTGTTCATGGGCTAGAAGTGGCCACGTCTTCATTAGCAAAACAGGCCCTGCTGAAAACTAATTATTGTCATCATTTGTATGGTCTTCTTTTTTCATCCCCCCCCCCCAGACATTCTTTTAAATAACAACTATATACATCACCATTTATCTTGACTTTAATTACTTAATTTGCATGGGTCACTCTGGCAAAATGCCAGCCACGCTCTACTCTAAAATTCACAACTAAATTCTTCAAAGAGTGGAAAACATGAAAAAGATACACTGATGGGTGTGTGGGTGTGCAAGCCTAAGCTCTTGATCTGCAAAAATTCAGCTTCCTTTTTCTCTCTGCTACTTACTCCCTTCTCATCCTGCTAAACAATACTGTTCCCCCATCCTTGTCCATCCCATCTAATGGAAAGCACTCTGCTTGCCCCTAGGCTAGGGTGAACAGACAGCAAGTGTGAAAAAATTGGGACAGGGGATGGGGGGGGGGGTGTAATAGGAACCTATATAAGAACAAGACCCCAAAATAGAGACATCTGGTCACCCAACCCTAGGCAAACATTCACACCACTGACAATAACCTTGCAACCAAGTATCCAGCCACTGGGGACACTAGTAGACTTTCAGACCTGTTTTGAGTGTGTGCAACTGGCGGTCAAACTCGTTCCCAATACTGGAGCATAGTTATGATCTCATATGAATATTATTGTGTTATCCTTCCATATAACCCAATAGCGCTACATTTAAAACAGCAATTCCACTTACGAACCCTTCTTTTCAGTGGTTTATGAACTGACCACAGTAAACCTGTAATGTAACTTACAAAGTCTTGAGTCAAAGAGCCAGACTGAAAAATTAAAGTATTTCTGGCCATTTTTAAGATATACACTGTGCTACACTGTGTAGGGCATCATCTTGTGCTCCCCATCTGTCTCTTATATTCATCAGTTGTTTCTAGTCTTGCATGGCAAGCTCTTCAGAGCTGGGACCATCTATTATGTTTGTGCAACGGGGCTGGAGCGTCTGAGTGCTACCGTAATACCAATAAGAAAGATATATGAAGTGGCCACGATTTTCAAAAGTGACGCGTGATTTTTTGGGTGCTCAATCTGAAATGCCTAAAGATGCCTGAGAGCAGATACTCCTCACTTTCTGAAAATCAGGCCCCTTTAGGATGTTTGAAGCTGAGCACACACGCGCGCACACACACACGAAGGAAAGAAAGTGTGAGAGAGAGAAGGCGTGTGAGGTAATATCTTTTATTGGACCACCTTCTGTTGGTGAGAAATGAGCTTTCAAGCTTACACAGAAAAAAATATTACCTCACCCATCTTGTCAGGGCCGATGCAAGCACTAGGCGACCTAGGACGGCTTTGGCGCCTTAGGCAGCATTTTGGCGGCAGCTCTCAGGGCCGCTGTCTGCTTCCCGGTATGTCTGCCGAAAATCCCCTGAAGCGGATGAGGACCCTGCGAGCTGCCGCTGAAATGGCACCGCTGCGTAGGGTGGCGAAAAAGCTTACACCGGCCCTGCATCTTGTCTCTCTGGTATCCTGGGACAACACAGCTACAACAACACAGCAAAGAGATAAACAACCAAACAAAAAATCACTGTTTACTTTTCAAAATCTGGGCCAGACACTGCTTTGGGTAGGTAAGACACACACGATCTTTCCTAAGGCCTTGAGTATCGGACAAGTGATTAGTCTAAGCATACAAAATATCAATTAATGTGTGTGTACACACACACACACACACACACACACACAAATAGCAGGCAAGATGCTGAGATGTGACTGCCAGTGGTGGGGCAGGGATAAAATTATTCAACTAAAAATGTCATAATGTTTACAGTTTATGGATAGCAGCCCAACCAACACTAGACAGGAGACTAACAGTTCTGGCCCACTGGTCCAATCATCTGTGACCCAGCAGAAGATTTACACAGCAGACATCGGATCTGATATCAGGCAACAGATGTTAACTCAGCCTCATCTGCACTGGGATAGTCTTTCTTTTTTTAGTATGAATACATTTATTTCTTTCAAAAATATGAAAGTCAGAGATGCATGAAGCAAAAATCTGATCGCTAGTGGTAAACCCCAGAAAAGCCCATATTACAAGACCTGCGGCCTAAAGTCAACCAGGTTCCTCAAGAAGAAGGGTTACAATGAAAAACCAAAATACCACAACACTAAGATTGCATGGGCTAATGTACTGTGCATCTCTCCCCTCCTAACACATGATTCTCAAACTGCACCTTCAGATCAGCCATTTATTTCAGTGCCACCTGCAAGCTCAACTCTGGCAACAAACCAAACCAACATTTCTAGTTCAGAAGACCCTGAGATTTTCCTGTGAGTACAAAAGGAGAAAATGAAAATGATAACGGGGATATCTGCATATTCTGACTTTATTGTAGTTGCCCTACTAGCAATTAAAAAGGAGTTGTCTCTCAACATTTATCTTCTCCTGGTTTACAATAATTTATAAACTTCACTTTTTCCACTTTGGGGAATAATGAATACATATTCTTTTCTGATTTTTAAGCCAATAAAAATTAACGTTCTTCACCATAATGAAAGTTGGATTCTAAAGACACTTCCACATGTATGTTACTTTTCATTATTGTTCAAGCCAGTCAGCTTTGGCAAAAGACCAAAGACTCCTTTTACTAACCCTTTAAAGAATTTCCTATGAGTGGACTGCAATGGATGAGAAATGGGCCCTACATATTATACAAGTTAATACAGAATAACATTTAGCATGTACGTCTCAAACACTATCCTTGGTAAAAATCATTCTAAATGATCATGAGTCTTATTTCTTTAATGGTGTGCATCTATTTTCTCAACGATATACTGAGCAGCAGCTTTGCAAATTCTTTTGCCCCTGAGGAGAAATGCACTGATATGCCTTTTCGTATCAGGCTGCAATCCTTTCATTTAAGATTAAGTACCCAAAGGATCTATTTAGAAGACAGTTTGCTGCATTAGTTGGAAAGACACTCCGTGATAACTACGGTTTGGTTTCAGCGCACAGTAACAATACACCAGGTGCCTCTGGACAGGAAAAAAATATGCAGTCATAGTATTGAGGTGATTTACAGAACATCTGATTAGTTTTTGAGGTGTTTTCCGTTCCCCCATTCCCTCCCCCCCCCTCCCCCCGCAACTACTGCCACTAATAAGCAGGGTCCCAGAGCCACATGGCAATCCCCTGTGAGACATCAAACCATTAACATCTAAAGGAGAGCAGATATGCTCCAGAGGATCCTTGTAAGGTCATGCTGAGGCTAAAATATGTTTTCCAGTCAGATTGCAAGACGTTTATCTAGCAAGATGCCTCCAATGCCAACGGCACAGTCTGAATAAAAGGCACAAGTGCACATCACTTACCTGTTCCAAGATCCAGCGGAGAGAGAGATGAACACAAGCATACAGTGGAAAAAATAAAAAATAGAGTGTTAGCAATACAGAGTACATCAAAGCAGCCAGCATTAGAATTAGATACCCCCTGCTCACTCAAGTAGCCCTCCCGCCATCCCACCAAACTGAATGGCAATACTTGCATGAGAAAGGTGAGCCTCCCTGAGGCCAAATTTGCTACATGCTCATACCCCACTTTGGCTAAGTGTGAAGTGTTGTATAAGTGCCAACATATTAAGAACAGCTTTACCTCACCAACAAGGTAGCACTTTTGAAAGCAGAGACATATCTAATATCCCATTAAAAATAATATCCCGGTAAATATTCCACTTGTCTATTGCATAAAAAAGGTGGTTTTAACTAGAAATAAAGCTCACATTTTAAGTTAACTATTCAACAAACCTAAACACCGCATCAGAAACCCATTAGACAGGGGTCAAGATTTTTGCTGACATGCTTTCTTGAATTGATTTCCAAAAGGGCTAAGGACCCACTGAAATCAGTGGGAGTTTTTTCAGTGCACAACCCTTCTAAAAGTCACATCACTGATTTAGGTCTGTAAATATGGATTTAAGAGCCTAATTTGAGGCTCTTATTGCTTGGAAAATACTGGCCACTGTTTTTAGTCCGAATACCTTAAAGGCATTTCATTTGGACCTCCCATGATATGAAGTCACAGCTTCACCTTTAACACCGGCTCATCAAAGCTGTGGTGATAGAACTTACTTGGCATTAATAAGCAGTGGCTATAAAGAATTTTCACTGGGAGTAGCAGGGTGTTTGTTATGACAGAAAAAAAATGCAAAGACGCAAAGCGATCCTGACTCCTCCCCATACTTAACTCCATGCTTTTTCCCCCTGAGCTGTTGCTTCAGGCCACTGTAAAGTCTCACAAAAGAGCTCTTTCCCGGTTTTGTGCTGTTTTACGGTCCCACCTCTCAGAAGTAAGGTAAATATGCAGCTATCATTAAATAATAAAAAATGTGTTAAAAGGTCAGATGGCTGGAGTTATTTATAGATCTTCCAAATGAGCCTCATAAGAAAGAGATTCTCCTAAAAGACACCAAGTGTCATAAACAAAGAGATAACATCCCTGACCTGTCTGATGCCCTGCCAGGGTTGGGGGTGGTCATGAAATGGGAGCCATGAGAACCAAGCTAAAGGCAGTTAAGGGGGGGGGAGCGCTACGACCTTTTGAACTGTGGGTCTTTACAACAGTGCAGAGCTAGAGCAGCAGGGGAGGAAGGTGCATGGGGTGGTGGAGAGTCTGTTTGGCGCTTAGGGTCAGTTGTAACTAGTGCAGAAGGTTCCCTGGGTTTGAAGGAATGGAGGATGTGAAAAGGCAGAGAGGGGCCGTGGGCATCGCGAGGCTGCGCGTTACTGCTATTTTAATAAATCCTATCACAGTGACGGCACCATGGCAGGGTGACCAAGGGCATGGCCAACAAGTGAGTGAATTAATTATGGGGGGGGGGGAATGTGAGGCTGAAGGGGATAATCCCCTTAATCGTCCGAATATGGTGAGGATAGATTATTTCAGCTACTTTAAGTGGCCCATCACCTGTATTTCCTCTCTGCCTCATGCCCTCTTCCTATCTGTAACAACCACAACAGTCAAGGATGTGGGCAGGCGGACAATCCCTGATGATACCTACAATGATCAAGGATGCATGGTCATCCACACCCTTCACCCTCCAAGAACAAACTCCCCAACCCCCCATTCCCAGGCTATGGTCCCAACCTCTGAAATGCATCAGTCACCTCTGTTACATGTAGCCATCTGAACGGCAGTTCTTCATAATGGCTAAACTCACCTTACCCCATCTCACACAGAGCTCTACCATTCAGGGCCCAAATGCAGCTATTTTACAGACAAGTATGTGTTCCATGCTCCTAACAGATTTTAAAATACACTTTCAGACGAGCACTTTCTGCTTGGCCATCGTTTGAAAGCAATTAGCCGATGTTGACGAGGATATTGCTCTGCATCACAGAGCAAGAAAACATATCCATCTGTGCCAAGAAAACGGGCTCAGAATAGTTTTGTTAATAAAGCTCTAGCAGATTCTGCAGCACCCAAGTGTTATGCACGTCTTTAAAAATTTTAATATAACAATCTGGTATAATGTAAAAGAGAAGAAAGTAGCACCCTTGCCACATCACTGCAACTGGTTTCAATTAGTGGTGCATACCGGTGTTACAGTCGAGTTCATTTTTTTAGGATTGTAATAATAATAATAGTAGTTCCTCTTTCCCGGGGTGGATGTCTAAAAGGCAACATTCAGCTTCAGGTAACAAAGAGTCCTGTGGCACCTTAAAGACTAACTATAAAGCATAGAAGCTTCAGGGAATCTTTATGTTACTTTTACTTTATTTTTATCTTTGCACCTAAAAGAGGTTGGGAGAATGTCTCCTCTTCCATTTAGCCCAGGTCCTTCAAACTAAGTGATGCATTTTGTATACCAATAGAGCTGTTAAACAGCCAACAGAAATAGTCACAATTCAATTGTCATGCATGTCAGCAGTCTGAAATACGCCCAGCAGGAGATTTAAACTTCCTCTTTAGAGGAGGGGAATGTGTGCTTAAAGAAAGGCGTACTAAGGCCTTGACTACACTTTTGCACTGGTTTAATTTAAATCATTTTTTAAACCAGTAGAGTTAAGCTGGTTCCAGCCCTGGGCATAGACACTTAATTTGGTTTTAAGAGTGGCTTATTTCAGTTTAATTAAAATATATTCCTAAATGATATAAACTAAACAGAAAAAAAAGTGTCACTTATTATGGGCATCTACACAAAGGGACTGTACTTGCTCAACTATATGGGTTTAAATTAACACCTTAGATTAAATCTATGCCACTTTCCCATATAGACAAGATTTAAGATGGACACTGGATGCTTATTGTATCAGGCAATTCTTC
Organism: Sternotherus odoratus; assembly: GCA_032164245.1. NCBI lineage: Eukaryota > Metazoa > Chordata > Testudines > Kinosternidae > Sternotherus > Sternotherus odoratus. Next base: position 4,455,305 of record JAVMKO010000018.1, read on the forward strand.
AAACTGCACAGCATTTTATATCTTCATTGTCTTCAATGGGAAGGGGCATTCAGCACTTCACAGGATCAGGTCCACGGTTCCTGATATTTTGAAAGTTTTTCCAACCCTCCATGCATTTCAAGTGGGCTTCACACAAGTTCTTATTAGCATCAGCTGTCATGCTAACTAGCATGCAATTTATTTCCCTCACTTCCTTTGCTTACCCTTCCTGCTCTCCCCCCGCCCCTCACATGAAAATTAAAATAAATAGGTGGCAATATTTCAAGTACCACCTTAAATAAAACTTGCTGTGTACGTTTTCACAAGGAGCATGGAAACTCCATTTCTGTTCAGAATATGAAAGATGATTCAGATTAACAGGACAAAACATGCCAGGAAGCTGAGCTATCAACCCTGAGATGCCCATGAAGCTGGTGCCAAATGAAAGTCATGCATAGAAAACACGAGTAATGTAAAGCTTTGCAGTGGTTTTGGTGGGAAAGTCTGATGCAGCCAGTGGGAATGAGGTCAGGGCCCCCAATCACACCCCCATTTGGAATGTGGTCACTATGATGACATCCCTACAAGAAGCACGTGTCCTGGGAGACCTGTGCTCTTCCTCCATCTTTGAACACCTGTGTACTCGGTCAGCCTAAACGTCAAAGTGATACTCAGGGCAGGGTGAGACCATGTGAAGTGAAACCAAAGGAAACATTCACACACCCCAAGAAGAAAAACCACAGAGGAGTTTCACAGTGTATCTATCAGCCGCCCTACTCAGTCCTAGAACATGGGCAGAAGCCGCGTAAGGGACCAGTTCTAGACAGAGAGATGGCAGTTCAGCCTCTTTGTCCATTCAAGTCTATATAACAGCAAACTTTAAACAAAACTGCAATAAGATTATTTCACGTCAGAGCAAGATATACTTGTACATATTCCCCAGCACTTCCTGGATTGCTCATTGATAACAACGGATAAGAAAAGAAAACATGGCACTTGAGGACACAGGGATTCGCTGGACAGGAAAAAGCCACTTGGCCAATAAAGTATGTTGTGACTGGAGGTCTACATAGATTTAGGTAGGTTTTTGCGGTTTCCGGTAGACGGTTGCGACTGACACAATGCTAAGAAATCAGCCCTCCTTCTTCCTCTTCCTGTCCTGTGATCTTTAGTGTCACTTGTCAAGGTTCTGCTGCATGCAAAAATATTAGTAAACCTGCTCTGAACTGAAAGAGCAAAATACTGTTTCTAGCTCAGGAGAGTCTTGAGTCTCAAAAACTGCCATGAAATTGCACCAAATCTATTCATCTGTCCCTGATAAAGAAAGAAGAGTGATACTTTGGGGCCATGTCCACACTAGAAGCATAATCCCATAGAGCAGATACAGCCTACAGTGACAGAAGAGGTTTTTCCATCAGTGTAGGAACACCACCTCCCCAAGCCACAGTCGCTACCTAGCAAGAAGCATTCTTTTGTTGTCCTTGCTGTGTTTACACTGCGGTGGGTTTAGGTCAACATAACTACTGCGCAACTGTGGATTTTTTACACCTCCAACCTCAACACTAGGTAGTAATTTGAAAAAGTTAGGTTATGAGTGAGAAAAACTTCCCTGATCCTGCACTCTAAACTTGGTTCATCCCTGACCTCCTATCCAAAACCTTCTAGGGGGCAGGCACATAACCAGCTTTAGGCCGGATTCTGGAAAGCATTACTATTCAGGACAGGACTCGAACATCTGTATACGGCCTACTGATTTCAAGTCCCAGGGACTTAACACTTGCTTAAAGTACAGACTGCATAAAAGCTTTGTCTACATTAGCACTTTTGCCAGAAAAACTGGTGTGAAAAAGAACTGTGCCGCTAAAAGGTTCGTAGTGTAGACACAGCCTTAGTGATGTCCTGAATTGAGGACTTACACTGTGCACCATCAGAAAAACTTTCCCTCTGAAACCTACCTTATCATTCCCCTTTTGGCCACTAGACATTTTTCTTAACATTGCTGACTATTCCTCCCGTGGGTGCACAGCTCTGCCAGTTGGAGTGGTGCTAGCTTGGACATAGTGGTGGCATTTTAACTACTGTGTCATTCGGACCTGCTCTGAGCAGACCTCAGTGGCAGGGTGGTTAAAATGCCTGTATCCAGTCTTCACTAACCCCGCCAAAATTGCTCCCACAGGTAGAGCCACAAAGATTGTAGCAATAGTGCGGAACTTAAGGAAGAAAAAAAAATTCTACTGTAGACAAAGGCATAGTTGGTATCCCATTGTCTAGTAACCCAGAGCCTCTGGGGCAATTGGGAATGAGTCTCTGTATCTGTTATACTGCCTTCTGAGCGCCTCAGCAGGACAGCGCATTGAGCATAAACGGACTGTTTTAATAAAAAGTGCTTGGCAACAGGGGTTTTGTATAATACAAACATTTCTAACATTAAAAACCCAAGGTAGCTCTCTCTGTGCAATTACAGCAGAGTCCACAATAACACAGACCAGATGTGCGATCTGCATTCCAGTGAACTGGTTAATCATGAGATTCTGTACTGCGAGGTAAAACAGTCTGTGTAGAGTGATTCACATTAACTGGGCCGACTGAGTTTTAAAATGGCCTTCGTTATTCTGAAGAAAAAAAGGCATCCATCTACCAAAACTTCTTTTTAGGAAAAAGCTGATTTATCACCTTAAAGACAGTTCACATTCACAGTCTAACCTCAGTTCCCAGCTTTTATACCCCGTTCAAGTGATCTCGCTTTCATCTTACACTTGCACATGCTTGATACATTTCTCTTTGGAGAACCAACGTACTGGGCCCAATTGTGACTGCTCACTGATTTCACGTCTACACTAGAACCTCACGTTGGTATAACTACATCACTTAAGGGTGTGAAAAATCTACACCCCTGAGCACAATTATACAGACCTAGCACTGTCTACTACACCGAGGGTTATGTTGAGCTTCTCCCCTCGAAGCCGCTACTGCCCCTCACAGAGATGGACTATCTATGCTGACAGGAGAAACTCTCCCGTTGGTGTAGCAGGGTCTTCACTGAAGCATTACAGAGGTACAGCTGCACCAGGATAGTGTTTTAAGTGTAGACCTTACAAGCAGAGGTATTCCTGCTCTAAACCAGAATTAGGGAAAGAAGAATCAGGCCCAATGAGTATAGTGTCCTTCTGATAGCCGTAACACAAACATACCCATCTCACAAAACACTCTTCTAACTTGCACCAGTGCAATAAATGGGAAGTAACGCCTCTGAAGTGAATGGATTTACACCACTGTGTAACAGATCGATGTGTGCACAGAGGAGGGAATCTTGTAGAGTTGTCCAAATCCATAAGGGGTGAGGTTGTGGGAAAGGATTACATCGGGCACATCTTGTTCTTTTCTACCCAGGTGTCTCCTTAAAATGATTTGCTTCTGTGGACTGTGCTCCCCTCCGTCCCATCACACACACACACACACACACACACACACACACTGCCCTGATGCCAGCACCCCTCTGTATCCAAAGCAGCTGTACCAAAACTCTACATTGCTGCCTCTGGAATCCCCATCTCACCTGTTCCCTCCGAGGTCTGGTAGGGTAGCAAAACTATCTTTCATAAACTATTGGCCACGCACAAAGAAAAAAGTAACCGAGAAGCCTGAACTTGCCAGTTCATTGTTCGGGAGCCGGACTCGCTGCTTTGTCTAATGAGAGCATTTTACAAAGTTCAAGCTGTGTCTAATCTGTCTGTTCTCCAAGTCTTCCAGCAATCAGAGCCTGGTTTGCCCAGCCTCCACTCATAACACAGGCAATGCACGGTAGAAGGAAGGAAAGGGGTAGGAGTGGCCGGTCAGGACAAGCCATTTCACAGTGCCTGCATTCCAGCCCCCCTGCCTAACTCCTATCTTTGGGGGAAAAAACTGGACAGCCTGAACTTTTGACCCTCAGTACAGACGCCCAACCAGAGTTGAAAAGAACCATAAAGGTGTCTGGTGAGGGGCGTGATCTCATGACAACCGTCTGCAGCTCGTTTCCTCACCATCCTCCTCAAAAAAATGTGTATTGCCCGTTTTACAACTGCCAGATGGCAGACCCTACCGACTGCAAATCTTCTGTCATCCACAGTGACCGTCCAACCTCACATAAAACTGGGAAGCTGAATCTCACTCTCACCACCCCAGCAGAAGGGTGAGGAGAGCTGCAAACCTCAAAGAGGCCGACTGTGTTGGTTCCAGTCCAACACTGCGTCAATCTGTTTGCAGTTTCATCCAAGAGATTCACACCAAACTGGAAACAATGGTGTATTCATATTTATTTATTTATCCATATAGCAGCAAAGGTGTGCGTTGTGCTTTAAGAAGCAAATAAGAGACACGTCCTTGCCCTGAGGAACTGATCTCCAAACGGAGGCTGTAATGTAAACACCAGGGCTCTATGCACAGAGCAAGGGAATGTTTATTTAAAATAAAATAAAAGGAACCAGGAGCAAATTGAGGGTTCTTTCCTTGGGTTTCATTCAATGAGTGGCCGGTCACAGCATGAACTCAACATTGCACGTTGGAAACTAAGGGCTTGTCCACATGGAGAAACTGACCGGAGTAGTATCCCTATGTGGACACTCTATTCTGGAACAAAAATAACTTATTCCGGAATAACTAGCGCACTTCCAAAGTGGAGTAATTATTCTGAAACAAAAAATATTTTTATTCCAGAATACAGTGTCCACACCCACAGCTAGTCTAGAATTGTTCCTGCAGAATGGCATAGATATTCCAGACAACTTTTCCATGTACCCAAGCCACATGTTCCCACCTGTGGCGCTGGAGCTAAGGCTAGGCAATTGTATAGACCCAGACCAGACCTGGAGCAGACATGATTGCCTCTGGAACATTTCCTGCATGCAACTCTAATTTTTTAAAATAGATCATTCTAGATTTCCCTCTTTCCCCCGCCCCTCGCCTGGACTCATATAACCTATTTATGCTGCACCTAGATTAGCCTTTCACCTCCATCTTCAGCCTCAAAGCCATACTCCTAAGACCTTTCCCATCTCTCTCAGACGCGCACACACAAGAGAAGTTAGACATTAAGACCCTGGACCCAGCACTATGATCAGCGCAGGCAGATTTCTGCAACCCATGTCTGCGGGGCTCCATGTGGGTAGGGCTCCATGCATGGAGCCCGGGATGGACGGAACCATCACTCATGACTTATATGCAATACTACCAGTTTTCGCTGGCCTAAGATAAGATCTTCACATTTCCCGCCAAACCCAGGCACCTCGAGAAAGAGCCATCTTGAAAGACCCCCCTCTGATAAACAAAAAATCCTACAGACTCATTCTTGTATGGAACAGAAATCACCAGTACGGGGGTAAGGGGTCCATACATAACTCTATTAGAAGCTCCTCTAATTCTGAAGCATGAGCTTTCGTGGGCTAATACCCACTTTTCCACTGCTTGCATCCGAGGAAGTGGGTATTAGCCCACGAAAGCTCATGCTTCAAAACTTTATAGTTAGTCTTTAAGGTGCCACAGGACTTTGTTACCTCTGCTATTCCAGACTAACACGGCTACCTCTCTGATTCTCTAATTCTGGTTACTGGCCTTAAAAGATCTAACCACCCCTCTTGAGCCATTGTCCTCTCTAAATAGGAATAACATCACATCTCATTTCTCCAAGGAAATGAAAGAGGCCAGATCCAGAGCCGATGTACATCGGCGTAGCTTACTGAAGTCAGCAGAATTGCACCCATTAATTGTAATAAACATAGTGCTAAAGCGTGCAGCAGATCTTCTTTCTTACTCCTCAATCAGCACAAAACTCCCACTAAAGTTGAGGATTTACTAAAAAATAAGAGTAAGAACCATAGTTAATAGACTGTCTCTTCCTTTCCCCTAGCCACATCTCCCAACACCAGTTAAAATGGTCAGATTTAGAAGTGTGTCACTTGGGCTTGTTTTGTTACTTTCATTCCTTCTTCCTTGCTGCCACTTTAACTGATAAAGCCCCAAAGTTCACAACCCCGCTGTCCTCAAATTCTCCCCAAATGTAGTGCCCATCCCTACCATCAGCAATGAAAGAGATTTATAGCCAGGCCAATTGAAGGTCCCCGCCCCTACCCCTTTTCCCCCTTACAAACATACCATCATGTTATAAAAGTTCAGTCTGACCCTTTCTGTTGTTGTTGTTTACGATGCAGTTCTGCTTTAGCTTCTGTCCTGAACAGTAATCAAGAAGGATAGTTAGACCTAATTGCTCTGAGCGCCTCCTAATGAGCATAGTCACCACCTTTTTAATGACTGAGGGAAAGAAGGGGGGGGGGGGGAGAGAAAGAAATAACCCAGACTTGATTCATCCTTTCAGAAAAGAAAAAGAAAGAAACAAAGTGAGCAAGCTTAAACTCTGGGATGCTCGTCTCCCAGATATCTGCATGCATAACTCCAATGAAGGTTAGTAGAGGTGCACACCCAGAATATAGCATATAACTGACATGGATTTAATCTGGGATTGGAATCTAGAACCTCCCTTCACATCGGTGGTATTTCATTGACTTCAGTTCATACTGAAGTGAGTGGGGGATTTATATATATATTTATATGCTGTGCACCATTGTAAGCCTGAACTGAAATGCTCTCCACTAGGTGGATCTTTGTCCATGTGGAAATGTTATGGTGTTGCACTTGATTACAGCATGAAGGACCAAATGGGGTCACCAACCGCTACCAGCAAACCACACATTTGTGCATGCAAAGTAAGTAATTGCTTACAGAAGCACTGTATCTGCGGGTACAATTTCCCATTTAAATGCAGATTTGGGCAGGCTCAATGGTCATGTAAATACTCTCTTGCATGTACACCCTTGCCCACACCCCTACATTGTCTAGGTGGCCAGGCAGAGATACCTTGGGGATTTGAGGGGATTTCACTACTTCTCTCACTCTTGCTTTGTGGCCCTGCAAAGCATAAGAGTAGCCCCCATCTCTAAATATCAGTTGCAAATATTAGCTGAAATCCAGAAGAGAACAGAGAAGATTCTCCGGAGACTTACACCAGTGTAAAATCAGGAGTGGCTTCAATGTAGTTACTAATGATTTTATACACTGGAGTTAGGGCTGCAATTGACATCAGAAGAAGCCCAAGTAAACAATGAACATCAGGCCTAGTCCAGTATCTCATCTCCAACAGTGGACAGACCCAGATACCTTCAGAAGAAGCTGAGGGTTTCCTATGCACCAGATTCTGGAATGAATAAACTTTAGCTCCTCTTTCAAAGAAACAAATTCAAGGTCAATATTTTTCCTGGAAAGGGAAAGGCTCCTGAATTTTTAACAAGCCCTGGTTTTCTCTAGGAGACTCAGTTTTGTCTTTTTTGCCTTTCCCTATTTCCAGGGGTCTGGCTATATTTTTGGTGCTGTTCCCATGTTGGCACTTTTCACTCCCCTAACACCAGACTTCAGTGCTGTCACCATAATGAGCTATTGCTGGTTGCTCTCTGTTGTAAAATCCGCTTGGGGTTCAACAATAAATTCTTAGCACAAATGGGTTTTTCTCAATTTTTTTTTCTTTCCCCTCCAACATCTGGTCAGCAGAAGTGCTGATATATCCCTCTTATTTACTGTGCTTCTGTAATTTACATCCCAATGCTAAACAAAAACCACATGAATGCATCCAATAGTGCCAAAGAGTCTAATACTTAAAAATACTTATAAAAACACAGGAAGTTATTTACTGAATTTAACATGCACATTGCCTATAAATAAGTTAACACTGGGAGAAAAACACAGTGTCTTTTGCTAATTAACACTGGACAGGAAAATATTTTTAGAGAGGGGTATGTGGAATCTTGATACATTTTATAGTGGCGCCTGTTAGTTACTCTAATTTCTATTAGCGTTTTCGTTATACATCTCTACGCCCTACCTTTCTCTAAATGCCTTTAAGATCCACTCTGACTAGAGCACTACAAGGAATTAGCTAGGCTAGGAGACAGGTTTTTTATTTTGTTTTGTTTAAATACTTTTAGGTCATTTGGAACCACCAACATATACAACTGCACCATCCTCTCATTCTGACTACCCTCTTCCCCTCACATTCATGATGCATCGTGTCTCACAAGCTCTATGGAGTACGTGTCTTCTTACAGGTTTGTGCAGCACCACGCATAAACAGAGGGTCTGGCCATGCTACTGCACTACAAATTATAAACAAAAACAATAATAGCAATGACAAAATGAAGGGAAGAAAATGAGCATAAGCTCTTTTCTTGCACTGGCTAGAATGCAGCCTTCACTGGAGATACTCCAGATCTACACTAGTGAAACTAAAATTTAAATGTGGCCTATTGTCCTTAAATCATGCAGCTTTGCCGTGCAATTGAAAGGTTATTTCCAGACAAGGATCAAATTCTATCCTCAGTTTCATCCATGCAACCTTCTTGAAGTGGAATGGAAATGAAAGCAGCTTTTGGCTGCATTGGCTTACTTCACGTGCAACAACTAAAAACAAAGGGGAGGGGGGTGAATTAAAGACCCCAGATTTGATCTTCATTACACCATGTGTAAAACTAGAACAAATGATTTCAGTGGTTTCTCTGAATTTACATCGGTGTAACGGATGTCAGAAAGTGACCCCCATGCCCTGACTTGTGTACATTTTGTCAGACTGTGGCCGTTGTTTGAAACGAGAGGGTTATATGTGTGGTTTAATAAGAGCAGACCCAAGCCCTGAATCTTGGCTCCACTGAGACAATTTTTACACAGCCCTGCATGGAAATCTTTGTGGTTTTCCAGCCCATGCATGACTCATTTTGAAATAATATAAAATAGCCACAATCCAGTTGGTTGCCTGTGCTCCATTTTGAAGGAAAAACACTATGAAAAATATAAGACTCTGCTGTTAAATTCCAACACCAGTAGAGCCTTTATAACACAAAACCCATGCACATGAAATGCATTTTCAAACTGACTGTCAAAAAGGAGATGCATTTAACCTGCTAACTAACTTCTCAAGCTAATGCTCCCCGGCAGCATGGGGGTGGGTATACTTGATGAGAACATCTTGTAATTTTGCTTTCAAAAAATAACCCCATTTCATATTCCACTGTGACTTTAAACAAAGGTATACAGGGCCCAAGTTTGATCTGTTACACCAGTGTCATTCAGGAGTAACTCCAATGCAGTCAGTGGAATTTCCTTAGATTTGTATGAGTGCAAATGAGATGAAGATCAACATTTTTCAAAATAGGTATCAAGGAGTTTCAGTATATGCCATGTAGTAGTAGCCGTGTCGGTCCAAGAATATTAGAGAGACATGGTGGATGAGGTAGTATCTTGTATTGGACCTTTCCCAGACCTGAAGAAGAGCTCTGTACGGCTTGGAAGCTTGTCTCTCTCACCAACAGAAGTTGGTCCAATAAAAGATATTACCTCACCACCTCATCTGTCTAGGAGTTGGGCACCTAAAGAAACGGTTTGATTTTCAGAAGTGCTGAGGAAAAGCAGCTCCCACTGACTCCATTAGCAGCTACACCCAACAACTGAGAGGGCAGAATTGGACTCCCGGGATTAAATCCTGATCCCACTTAAGTCTAAGGGAATTTTGCCATTGACTTTGATGGGACTGAGATGTCGCTCAGAGACTTTTTCTTGATTAGAGTCACAGCTCATACAGGACCCAAACAACTCCCCTGAAGTCAAGTAAGACCTATACACTTCACTAGAGGAAGGAGCATGGTTCCAAAGCTTGCTACAAACCAGAAGAACTCTGGTTTTTTTCCATGTGTTATTTTGAAGCATCAGTTTGTTTATATTCAATCCCTGATAAAATTACAAGAGGTGTAATAAAAGAGTAACAAATGTCTCTTCTAGCACACCTCAAAGTACTCCACAAGGCCATCTCCCCTCCCCCAAAAAGACTGTCTCACCAATGCCTCCCACTCACATCTTACTTCTTACCCAGATCCTCCTTTATAAAAGAGATAAACTGGAAGCATCTTTCACTAAATACACTGCAGGCTCCTTTGGACTGTGGAATGTGTTCCACTAGGAAGACACACCATCACTGTAATGATGTACAGTGTAATGACATACACATGAGTATATGTTCCCACACACACTTTAAAAACTAAAAACGGATAAAGAATACTAGAGGCAATTTTAGAAATAAACAAACATTATGGACATGCTGAAAACCATCCAAGCGTTTCTCTTTCTCCTCCTACCTCAGGATTAAAAAATAAATTCACCATGCATCTAATATCCATACCTACCAGGATTTTGTCTATTCTGTCTGCAGAGGGAAGAATCAGTATTTCAGGTAACTGCAGGGGTAAAGGTAGCATCATGGGTTTTCTTTAAGCTACATTTTCTTCTGCTGCTGAGTGCGAAGTCCATTTGGTCCTTTAAACTGGAGTGCCTATACATCCTTCCACCAGTTTGCAGGAGTGTGGGGAATAGAAGGGAAATCTGAACATTTCATTTGTTCCCTAATGTGTCAAGGAGGCACAAGTATCTATTCAACATTGCTAACAAAAACAAAACAAACAAAAAATCAACCACTTAAGAAGACCAAGGGAGAAGTCAGTTGTTTATTGGGAACTAACAAGGCTCGATTCAAGAACCAATCTGTATTGAGAAGAGACACAGGCACTGACACACGCGAAGAAAAGTTGCACAACTGGTTGAATGTACAGTTCTGTGTGTCTGTCAAACATTCATAATACTTTAACACCACACAATCTCTTCAGATATCTAGAGACTCTTACAATTTGGTAACAAGTTAGTTGTCATTTCAACCTTAGTTGAGATAAAGGGAAGCACAAGAGGCAGGCATGGACATAAAATAAAGGTTTAGAGGCTAAATTCTACAGGCTGTGGCTTTGGTGTAAATCCACAGCAATTCCAAGGACATCAGTGGAGTGACAACAGTGTAAACAAGCGCAGAATTTGGCCTGCAACCCCCACTGGCAACAACAGGACTGCCACATGCCAATTATACTGCAGGGAACCACAATGTGGCTTGGAGAGCACAGTCCTATGCAGCACATGTACATCCAAACAGATGCGTTCATTAGTCCATGCTAATTTTTCAGCCTGTTCCAATGGCCCAATAACTGAGGGCCCCTATGCAACCCTTAAATAATTCTTCTCAATAGGCCACAATGTACAAGCATACAGTTTCAAGGAGACATACTTACATGCAAGTGACCTCAGCTAGAAATCCTCAATACACCTGTTAATTGGGATCTCCAAAGTGACATGCATAATATCTATTTTTATATCTATGTGTTAATTCTATGTGTTGGGTCAGGAAGGAGGAAAGAGAAGGGGAGACAAGATAACCCATGCCTAGTCTTGCAATACAATAAATGTATATTTATCAAAAGCAGTAACTAGCTATAGGCATCTGCCTTTCCTGACTGTTAAATAAATACCCCTTTCATTGCAAAAATTAATCCAAGTCAATATAAGAACAAACTCAGTTTCCTTTAGTTTAGTGTAATTCTAAACAGGGTTAATTTCTTTCATTTCTCTATCAGGATGGCAATTTTAAAATTATTTAAACACCACTGGCCTATAGAAATTAGGATGCAATTTTGGTGCAGCACCATGAGTCTGCAGCCACTGCAATGTTAGCAGAGTCAGATTACAGACTGTTGGTATACATGAGCAGGGAGGGTGAAATTCAGCCCTGTGCAGAAAGCCCTAAAAAGCCCTCAAAACTAGGGATTATGGAGAATCCAAGCCTGTGCTGGCCCTCAGAACATAGGTGAATTTCATCTTTGATGCTGTAGGTTTCTCACCCACCCCCAGTGTAGGAACTCAAGTCTCCTTTGCTTCCAGTGATGACTGTTCTTTAGCTGGCTAAAGCAGCTTTAACCTTAATGATATTCCTCCACCTTCCCGTCTGCTTTCTGAAGTCAGCTATCAAATTCACCACGCCTTATCCTACTAGGCACTCCAGGTGACAATGCTAGGCAAACCCCAGCAGTGTTTCACTCCATCTGATACTTTGCAGACAAGAGAAAGTAGCTGGTTGGAGGATTTCGGACCAACCTTTTCCAGAGCGACTAGTGATTTTTGGAGGCCTCCATGTTTGGTTTTCCCAACCTGAGACACCTTCCATGGGCCTGGTTTTCAGAGAGTGCTGAGCACCAGCACTGTGAAAAACAGGCCCTCATTGGGCACCCAAAAACAGAGGAATGCAAGTGCCACTTGTCACTGCTTTAAGTCTTGTCCCCTACATGCCTTCTCACCTGGAGTGTGCAGGGAGATAAAAATCAGAGCACGTCAGCAGTGTTTAAGAACGGGGATAAAACCAGAATCAGCTGCCAACTCTCCGTTCAGTTCACTGCAAGCTGTATCACTTCACTGCAAGCTGTCAAATTAACCCCCTCTGGAGCTGCATCTTACCCTGTGGGGTACTGGGACTACCATCTGCTGCTTAAACCAGGGGACTGGGAGCCAGGACTGCTTGCTTCCATTCCTGGCTTTAGGAGCAGGTGGGATCTGGTAGTTACAGCACGAGATTGGGAGTCAAGACTCCTAGGTTCCTGAATCCTGGGAGGAACAGTGTAGCTGGAGCTGGGTAGCCAGGACTCCAGGGCTCTGTAGATCAGGCATAATAAAGCTCTCTACACAAAGCTGTGCTAGAATTACTTAATGTCTGTGAAGTACTCCAAGAGTCTTGAACAAGCAGGGTTGGAAGTGCAGAGAATTGCTGTTGGTATTATCGCAATGGGAGCACTCACTGTGTGCAGCGTATCAATGGGACGGCGAAGCTGAACGGCGAGGACATAAAAGCTTTCTACAGGCAAAAGCCCAGCTGGCTGCTCTGCGAAAAGGTTGCGTGGCTAGCCATGCCTCCTGGCACAGCCTGGGCTTCCCGCAGCACTGTCAATCCCCAGTGCTGCATCAGCGTGTGAGTGCGTGCGTGTCTGGTCTCTCCTTTTAAAAAGGGAATCTAACAAAACCTTCCAGACAGCATTAGAGACGAGAGGAGGCATTACCAGATCAAAACGGCCGCCTCAAGTGACCCCTTTTTTGTTTTAGAGACAGTTACATAAGCTTTCTGCAGCAGCAGGAGCTGACAGGAATGCAGGGCGACAGAACAAGAAACCTCTCTCTTGTCAACGGCTTCCCTTCTGCTGATTACCTGTCCTGTAAACTCTCTGCCAGCGAGGGCCGTACTTTTAAAAGCAGCAGTAATTTACCCATGAGCCGCTCCTCACCACAGAGGGAGGCTCCCCCCAACCACCTTGGAAGCGACGGATTAGATGGAGAGGCGAGGGGAAAGCCTCTTCATTCGGAATCACAGGCCTGGGGAAGTGCCAGTGCAACAAAACCCAGCCCATTAAAGATTACAGTGATCACGGCACTTAGCGCGTGCACCTATGTCCACGCCTACCCAGCACGGCACTTCAGCAAAGTGCTCGAATCCCATTTGACTTGTATCAGATTTAGGCACATGTTTAAGTACTATACATGAATAAGGAAGGGCAACTGGCTCAGGACCCAAAGGAGCAGTCTAGAAAAACTACTGCATCACACTCAAGATCAAGACTAACAAGATTCAGTAACATCTCTGGTCCTCATCTAAGCAGACAAGAGTGATAGCATGTCAGTGCATGATCTCCCATCATAGTATTTTTACTGATGCCAACAAGGACCTGGTGGACGAAGAGAAGGAGGAGGGATGTTCTGAAGATCATCAACCATTTCTTATTCCGTAATTATTTATAATATGCTCTGGGACTTGCTTGGGAAATTCCTAGGGAAGCCCCACAAAGGTCTGGAAGCCGCAGACTGGGGTAAATGGTGTGTGGCATAGTCATGCAACCTATGATGATGCAAATCAAGAGAAACTTACAAATGGGGGGGAAGGGAATAAATGCATTTACAAGGTTGGGGCAGTTACTGCATGTTGACAGTCTGGGATCTGTGTGCTTGGAACAATTTTAAAGGAGAGAGTTTAGAGGAGAAGTTGGGGACTTTCTGGAGCTGACTCACTACCAACAAATCATGTACATTTGCTAGCTGGCTGTAGCTACTGATATAAAAATCTCTGTTTGTTTTCATCATGATCCAACCTTAATTGCAAGCTGCTCCCAGAAGATATTGGGCCACAGATGCAAGAGTGTTGATGAACGCCTTTTAAGGGCTTTGGCCAGGGGAACTGTGCTGTGGGTAATTTAATTAACGGTTCAGCATCGGACACACGACTGCAGCCAACTTTGATGTTATAAGCCTCCAATCCCCTTGGGGAATGACCTCTGAGTATCCCATCAGAGAGAAAAATCTCCCTTGTTTACTGACCTTTCCATGGCAAGGTCATTAAGTAGAAAACCAGTGTGCTGCTTCCCTGAATTCCTACTCTTTATTTTAGAGGGACTTTTGCTGTTACTAAAACCCAGGGCTGGCAGTTTTGCATTTGGCACAAGACCCCAGGAGACACCACAGTACTGTTCATTGGGCCGCAGCCCTCTAGGCTCTTCCATATTGATTACACCCTTGATTTTAATCAGCAGGGCACAGAATTTCTAAGTGCAGGATATTACAGTGTTTCCAGAAAGGATCTACAATTAATCATTAGACAGAATCTGGCTGCAGGGATCTGATACTGCGGGTACAGAATGGGTACAGTATTGCTCAGAACTGCTAACCTCTTCTCTTAAAGGGAAAAGCTTGGGCAGGATGCTTTCTCTCTTGCTAAATACTTTTTCTGCAAAAGGAGAACTGGCACTTCAAGCCTGAAATGAGTGAATCTGCACTTGAGCAGTTCTGCTTTTGTTCTGTCCAAATGGGAAACTAACCAGCAAGACAGAAGGAGACAAAATGAAACTTCTGCTGCCTCTCTTGGAGTTTAAAAGAGCCACCCTCCAAATTCATTAAAATAGCTCTACCTGAGTGACACCCCCTCAGTCAAAGGATATCGTCCTGTAATTCAGGGGAGGAGTGACAGGCCAAGTCTACTCTGAGGAGCAGTTATTTCAAACTTGGCTTCTCTCTCTTTTAACATGTCTGGATCAGGCTGCAGCAAGAGCTTCCTTCTGTATATGGCACACGGCCACAGATCTGCCACAGGCTTTGTCCCCTGACCATGCTTGCCCCCATGCTGATGATGTAGTGCAGGGGCCTGAACGGGAGGTTCTGCAGGTATCCCAGCAACATTCTTTCCTTGTATCAAACTTTGGCAACTCCCATGAACCGATGATCAAATGCTCTTACCTCAGCCCCCATGTACAATGGGAGTCAGAAGCACGGCTTTGCTGTCAGCCTAGTGCATTAACACATGATAAATTACCCTGTCATAGGCACCCTGCAGAATGAAGCAATGCAATAAAAGCAGATTAAAAAGCCTGATGGACCTATTTGACTTTGGTTACACCTGAGCAATGCCACCCACGGGAGCAGTGCTGCACAGGGGTAGAGGACAGGATTTGGACCATTTTACATATAAAAACAAGGAGAGAGACTTGCAAAAGTGACCAATGGTCTGGGGTGCCTGCAGCACCTTGATCTGCAGAAAGCTGGTTTAAGGCGTTTCTAGTTGGGCACCCAAAAAACACCACTCACTTTTGCAAATCTCAGCCAGCGTGCCAACCTCTGCTCTCAGTTATGCCAGTATCCATCCAAACCTGATTGGGTTTATTCTAGATGTGTGCAGGTGGTTACTGAGAGGAGAATCTGGCCCGTTTACTTTCACACCCACTACTGAAGCGTGCTTAACACCTATGTCTGGCACCACGCTGAATGCAAACGTGCTTGGCAATAGCATTAAATGCTGTATGCATATATTTCAGAGTTGCTATTGTTTTCTTTTCCCTTTAAAGGGAAGGAATTCCCCATCCCCCAACCCCTGAAACCACTCCACCTCATTTCCATCTGGCTGACGCTGCATTAATGCTAAACCTCCAGCTGGATCCCACAGTATTGGCTTGAACATTTTGTTCCAGCGGAGCTGAACTCTAGGAGACTCTCCGCTCTGAAGACAAATCACAAGGCTTTATGTACATACAAGAGTAGCCTCTAAATAACAGACTGTGCCCTTGGTACCATGGCGGGGAGGCTAGAAATGGGGGCTAGTTCATGGAAGGAGGCCAGTTGTGCTGTGTGGTTTTTTTGTTTTGGTTTTTAAACACTACCTCTTTTCATTCAGGGCAGACAGACACAGGAGACTCTCTCTCTCCCTAACATTGCAGGATTTTTTACTCTGCATCTCTTAACACTTTCCTGCGCTGTGGTTTGGGAGCTGCTTCTCACACAAAACAACAACAACAATTTACACGTCAGGATTTACTGAAATGAATCCGTGGACTTAAAAATAACCCCGACTGAATTTATAGCTCTATTGGTTCGTGTATTTTTGCCCCCTCTAGGAAAATTTCCAACAGCCTTGGGGCCACAATATCAACCAAAAAAAGAGTAACCTGGGTGGGAAGGGTTTTGAAAGTAGGCTGACCTCTGCAAACATTTTGGCTCACGTTTGGCTTTGCAGTTCATGAAGGCAGTTGGATTAGGTTACCAGTTAAATGCCCAATTCTGCAAACATTTGCTACGAGGAGCAGTGCTGAATAGCAGGTGTAGCACCATTGACTTCAACGGCACTATTCAGAGGAGAAATTACAACACTCCAGAGTAAATCTGTGCAGGAGAGATGAAATTCTCTGCATCAAATTCTAGAAAAAACCCTCCAACCCTGGAAACTCAAATGACCCAGTTAAAATCACAATGACCCACTTTTGTTATGACGAGAAGGCAGCCTTTACAATTTCCCCCCAAAAGAGCTATCCTAATTGGTTTCTGGTATCTTAATCAAGCTAGAAGTAACCCCCTTGTGCACCCAGAATCCTTGTATTCATAATAAGAAATAAGAATGTCTTACATTTTTATAGCATATTTCACTCCAATGTATCCCAAAGTGCTTTACAATTAAAGGAAGCATATTACAAAGATACAGATCAACAGTCGCTTCACCCTATTAAATGCTTCCCACTTGCTCTTAGCAAAACTAAGAATATCAGCATCAAACCTGAGAAGAATAAGAACACTTGGGTGTGTCTACACTACGGCAGCACACCTAGGGTACTGCAGCTATCCTTCTGCAGCGCCATAGCATAGATGCTGCCTACATCAATGGCAGGGGTTTAGCCATCAATGTAATTAATCCACTTCTCAGAGAGGCGGGTCTTAGTCATGTCTACCCCTAGGTTAGGCTCACCTAACTACAGGACTCAAGGTGCAAAATTTTTCACAGCTGTAGGCAACAGAGCTAACCCATAGGTGCAGACCAGGTTGAAGACTGAACTTCCGCATAGTGTAAAGTGATACCAAGTCCAACTCTGGATGTTGAAAATCAGGCTCTTAATTTCTTAATTATTTCCACTAAAGCCCCTTTACACCATCCCGGCAGTGGGAAGCCGTCATGAAAATGACAGAAAATGTGCTGCACACCCATTTCAAGACATCTTTAACTAAGAGCCCTTTACGCTGCTGGAGCAGGGTAAAAGGGCCTTCATGTAAATGAGAATCAATCTCTAAGTGTCAACACGCTGCATTTTAAGTACACATGATAGGATGGTAATGTGAAAACTTGTCCAAGTGTACCAAATAAGAATGCTAATCAAGGCGTTGGTGTTTAGCAGGGGAATGGGGTATCTATTTTCCCTTGCAATTAAAATAAATAAATAAATCAGAATTTTTTTGGAACCAGTCCATGCAATGGAAGGCAAGAGGGGGAGGGGAACAAAAAAAAAATCTGTTATCCCTTTAAATAGACACCTCCTACCATTACATCTGTCTCAGTACAGATCACCCCACTGTGATCACGTGACTCTCAGACACCAGGGTTGTGTCGGGGTAAAACAGACACAAAGAGCTATGATGAATAACAAAAAATCCCTGAACTTTGAAAGGAAGAGAGAATTCAGTCAGCAACTCCGGCCCTGGTGAAAACCAACCAGACTTTTCCCTTTTGTGCACAGCACATTGCTTGTAGTCTGGGGGAGAATTTACCCTGCACTCAAGGAACAGAGACTTGCTCAACAAAAAAACGGTAATCGATAAAAAGACCACAGTTCATATTGCATTCTTTCTCCTCCCCCACCACAGCTAACTTCTCTTTGCCCAAAGTATAATTCAAATCTCAAGCCAGTAAGTAATAAGATACAAGAAAAATATTGTTTATAGGCAATAAACTGCTGATACGAGTGTGCTTATCTCTTAAAGGTCAAAACATATTAATTAAAAAAAAATCCCAAAGTAGAATAAATTCATATGAATAAAACACTCACCTAGGCACCGATCCTGCAGATACTTAAGCGTACGCACAATTTTACTCGTGTGAGCAATCCCATTGAAGTCGACATGAGTAAGGTTATACATATGCTTTTTATACTCTGCAGGATCAGAGTAAAAAAATTCTATTGCCATTTCATTGAAGGATTTGTTCAGAAAGAGACAACATGGAATGGGGGAAGGGAAGTCCCCTAAAGAGCCAAAGAGATAACGACCAACCCTGCACTGCAAATTAAGATGGGCCCAAGGCTCCACTCCAGTCCTGCAAAAGGATCCACACAGGACCAACCCTGCAGGGACACCACATGCTCAGGAGTCAGCCTGAGCAGATCCAGGACTAAATGTCCTTATTCATCTTTTCCAATCTCCAGCTTCTAGGATTCCCTGACCGAGAAAGCGCTGCAACTCCAATGAAGGTTTGCAGGCAATGCATTTGCCACTGCTTGAGGTGTCATGTGACTAACGAAATGGCGCTGGATCTAGTGGTCCCTGCATGTCCAAAACTCCCGTGGAAGGACAATGGGAGCTTGGGGTAAAAATAGTCACAAGAATGAACACATGGGTGGGGGGAATTCAGTTACAAACCATCATATTTATTTTCGGCATCGTTTGCGCCAAAGCCACGGTCTGTGGGTACTTTCAGTTAATTTGGGGGATAAAACTGTGACACGTCTTTTTTAAAACCCATGCACCAAACATTCTGCTCATTTAAATACACCTGGGTCACAGTCCTCCCATATAACACACTTGCAACATCACTTTCAACTTGACTTGCACGGAGATAACTGGAAGAGATACAAGGACACAGGACTCTTGTACATCTCAGGGGTGGGAGTGTGATGAGCGAAAGAGTCGCTCTGAAGTCACTTCTGTGTTAGCATACCCTTCTTCATGTCATTGGATCACTTTTAATTAAATACATTGTGTACCCAAAGAACATGAGGATGAGTCTTGAGAAAATGGGTGAACACAATGGCCACAGGCACAAATGCACCGAGAGAGAGAGAGATGTAAGCAAAAAGTCACTCAGCCCTGGTCTACACCTAAAATTTAGGTCTGATCTAGCTACGTCACTCAGGGCTGTAAAAAATTTCACGCCCCGTGCGAGTTAGGTCAACCTAATCTCCGCTGCAGAGGTGGATAGGTCAATAGAAGAATTCTTCCCTCGACCCACCTACCACCTCTTGAAGGGATGGATTAATGACACAGGTGGAAAAAACCCTTCAGTCCATGTCGGAAGCATCTACGCTCTGGTGCTACAGCAGTGCTGTGGAACAGACATATCCCAACTCAAATCGAGACTTTTTATAGGTTTGTAATTGGCCAATGCCTACCTAATCAATAAACCAGGCTAAGATCCTCTTCAACTGTGAGCTCCCTGAAGCAGAAACCTTGCCTTTCTGTGTGAAGACAACACTGTGAGCAGCTGCCAGTACACATGTATAAAGAACAAACTGAAGGGGGATGCAGAAAAGTTTACTAAAGAAGATGATTTTGCACCTCCATAGCATCCATTCTCCTAAAAGGATCTCGAAATTTTTAACACATGTGGCGCCAAACAACCTAGTGAAGGAGGTCGTTGTTATTGTTCCCATTTTATAGATGGAATAATGGAGGCACAGAAAAGTGACTTGCACAAGGACACAGAGTGAGATAGTGACAGAGAGAGCAGAAGGCAGGAGTCCTAAAAACCTTTGCCTAATTCCCTGCCTGGCATCAGGCGCATCTGTTTTAAGTGACAAGATCCTGTTTCTGGCTGCCTGTGGACTGCGGCTCTGCCCAGAATCTCTGCAGCTCTATGTGCTTTGGCCACAACCCTGACATGCCCCTTCCTGTCCCCATCCTCGCCCTCACCACACCTATGGGCCTGGGGACAGGGTCTGTGGTTTCAAGGCTTGCACAAGGGAAATTCTCCCTCGCCGCCCTCCCCGCCCCCCAATTGGAGACAGGACTTTTAGGGACCCTTTGCAACCCATCAGCCTTTTTACCCAGCGTCCAGCACCTGGAGCAGGGGAAAGAACCTCACTCTAGACTTCTTTTGTTGTCATTACAAATTCATCTCCCCCACACCAGTAACCTTGACCAACCTCTTGAAGCGACACAGCTGCATAGCGGTGTTGATTAAAAGAGGAAGTTTGCCCTGACACCACAAGCCTGACGCCCTAGAGACAGCCCTTGTGCAACCTCCTCCTGCGTCTGTGTCTTGCTGCCAAATCTCAGTTGTCAGGATACAAAAATAAAAATAACAAGCAACTTCTCATTAGTATTTTTTTTTTCTTCCCCTCTTCATCTCCCTCACCAAGACGAGTTGGATTTGAAGGCTGTGCATGGGCCTCTGCAGGAAACAATGCCCCTGCAGAGAGGTAACTCAAGACAAGCCCTCTGGTCTCCAGCACCAAAGGCCGCCACAGTGACCGCAACCATCAGAAAGGGGCAGATATTTTGATGCATCGCCATGGATGGCTGCTGAGAACAGCGGCACTGACCTGTTCCCTCTTAGAGCTCATAAGCACCCCATGACTGCAAGAACACGGGAGGGGTAAAGCGTCAGTACCACTGTTATCTCAAGCCTATTAATTAACAAACACCCCCACTTAGCAGGCAGCTAGCCCTTTATGTATTCCAAATGCATCGCAAAGATCTTCCTAACATCCCTGTCAGGCAAAGAGCTAAATATTATTATTCCCATTTCACACAGAGGTACAGTGACTTGGCCAAGGGCATATAACAAAATGATGGCAAGATGGGACTACAACCCAGGTCTCTTGACTCCCAATCCTGTGCCCTGTCCATAGTCAACACTGCCTCTCTGCAACTTTAAGAACCTTTACTATTAGAAAGGGAGACCAGTGCCTCACCCCACCCCTCCAAGGACAAATGATTCCTAACATGAGCAATTTCTGATAAAGGAGGGATGAATGAATTTCTGTGTAGTCTCAAGATTTATCCAGCTGAGATCCACCCATCTCTCTCTCACACACACACAATTAAGTGTTAAAACTGGGGTCAGATTAACAGAAATCAGGTATTAAAACTAGTGTAAAGTTCAATGGTTTTTGCATAGAAAAAAAGACACATCCATCAACTCCCATCTCCCAACAACTGAGGTGCCTGCAAAGAGACATGAACATTCCTGAGCCGAGCATGTCTTCCTAACCCAATTTTTCCAGCAAAACCCTCTAAGGTGTGCTCATTGCCTGTAGAGATTTTCTTGTTACTGCACTGAAGGCAAGAACAGGCTTGATCTTCAAAGAATCCACTGATACTTCATTGGGGGAAGGGAACACCACAGCTGATGACTGCCAGGTTTTGTTTCCCACCCAGAATGTCATTTCTTGATGCTTGAGTTTCACTCTGGAATGAGATGCATGCTGCTGCTGACCCCTCTGCTGCCATTCTATAGACTCCTTTGTCTCTCCAGCCCCAGAGCAACCCATTTCCACTCCTCTGCATACATGTTCCCATACGGTCCATCTTTCCACAATGGCTCGCAAAGTTTGGAACCCACCAGTCTCCTGGAGTTTTCCCACAGTGGTTAGATGCGCATCCTTGTGGCTTAAGATGTGTCTTTTTCTTTTTTTAAAGTTGAAAACAAAATAGCTACCAATTAACCATCAACAGTAATATGCTGTCAGCACAACAGCCTCCTGGAGAGTACTGCACACTTCAAATAAAAACAGAAGCAGCTGATTCTGCGCTCCAGTTACACTGCTGTAAGTCAGGAGTAACTCCGTGGAAGTTAACATAGCTCAAACCAGTATAAAACCATGGTAAGCAAAAGCAAAAATCAGGTCCTAAGTGTTTACGTGCATATGTAAAACAGATTTATTTTTCCCACGAGGGCAAAGCACTAGAAACTCTATTATAAGGAACTCATGTCAAGGTTTAGTTCAGCTTTGCTCAATTTAAATTGTATTTCTTTGAGGGGAGAGTTAAATCCAGTTGTTCTGTCCACCCTCCCTTCCCCCAATCACCATAGTAAATGGCAGGTGAGGGGTTTTGTGCATTTGCAAGGCTGGATATTTGGGTGTCATGGTGCAATCGGCAAGTGCATATTACTAGCCACCTTCCAAGCAAAGTGGAGTCAGTGCTGTTAGCCAGAACTTCCATCATCATTTTGTCATACACATGGTGCATGGATGTATCACACATCCATCACTGATCACCAGGGGATACAGTATCCATGGTTCTTCACTTTATTCATTCCAGACCTCACGGCTCTGGCTAACACTGTTGAACTACAACTGATTTGGGTTCTTTTGTTTTCATGCTTTAAAATTCTTTAAAACTTATCAACAGTCTGGGGACGATGGAAAGAGTTAATGCAAACGTAGCCTATGTATTTTCATAGAATACTGACCCAAACAGTCACATCTACACTTTATTGAATTTGTTGGTATAATCAGCAAGTACCAGTGACTCAATTAGCCTCTTAGCAGTGCCTAAATGTCACTAATTCAGAGTGTTGGCTGCAGCAGCATGTGCATACAAGCCTGTCCCTTTAGATATATGGGTAACAGCACTACTATTCTTCTCATGGCAGCACCAGGGGCCCAGACAGTCTCTCTCTCTCTCTTTCTCTCTCTCTGTTCTGCCAGCCACACAAAAAGAAAGGACGCCCGGGCTGGCTGCTTACGAGGGTTGAGTCTGAAGAGAAAGGAAAGAGGAAGATACTATTTCTATTCATTTTAGCAGTTCAAAAAAATCTGTTGATAAATTAAATTAAAATTAAAAATGTATTCCGAGAAGCGTCATGGTTTAGAGAAACAGCATAAGAAAAAAAAGAAAGAAAGAAACTGACCTAAATCTTTAATGGTCAAATTTTCTGTAAGTAGGAGGACATTTTACTACAGCAAAGATTCAATGCCTCACAGTCCTATTGGATTCTCTCTAGTTCATGCGCCTCCAAGTGCCAGATTGTTCCTTCCAGTGTATTATCTATTGCTTTGCTTTTAGGTTAAAGGATAAACCACTAACAGGGAAATACCACTTTTGACTGAAATTTCTGCCTCTATTACAGTTACAAGTAATGTTCTTTCAAATTTGCCTATTTTGTGCATTTGACAGCACTTATGTATAGTCAATCTCACCATCCTCTGGTGTCTAATTAATTTGTCAGTTTCTCCTCTTCCTGAAAAGACCCTTATAAACATCAGCAGGGAGCAGAAAATCCTGTATAACAAAACAGTGAAAGCGCTTTATTCAAATATTTATATCATACTATTTATAAAGGGGCTGGATTTAAAAAACAACAACTCCAAAACATTCAAGCTGACCACGTCCCTATAATATGAGTCTGTGGTTTTTATGGGCATATTCCAATTGCACACGAGATTGGATTTTACTCTCACATACCCTGGCTTACATTGGGAATAATTCCATCAAAACAAATGAGATTGCACCAGCAGAAAACTGGTGTAACTGAGAGGAAAAATCAGGGGCAATGGTACGCAAGATCTGGTTCTGCTTCCTTTCTCACACAGAGTAATCCTTACTCAATGTGCGCAAGGAGCACAGAATGGGGGCTTGACCCTGCAAGGTGTTGAACACTCTTATGAGGTGCTCAGGACCCTCAAGTCCCACTGAGTCCAGGGCATTTTGCATATTGCAGGATTGAACCCAGTAGACCTGTTTTGCTTGACAGTTATTCTATTAACTACATGGAACTGCAGGCTTGGAGAAAAACACTGGGAATCTCAGAAGAGGTGAAAGCTTTAGCTAACCAATGCACATAAAGAGCAGAACATGCTTATCCCATGGGCAGCGCACAGAGCACCCCCAACTCCAAGCACTCCTTCCCCCCCCCCCGGTTAAAGATGGGGGCTCATTAATAAATGGTCAAAGGCTAAATCATTCTAGGTTTTAGAGCCATAACACTTGCAAAAAGGCATTATCCCTTTAAAGCCCTCCCATCAGCTTCCCAGCTGATATTCACATGGCATCTAAAAGGCTAGGTAAGAGCCCGGCAACCATGAAGGATTCCTACAACAATATTTGCAAAACAAAAACAAAACCGGGGGGGGGGGGGAAGACCCCCTTTTCACCCACTAGACATGCAACCAGAACTTACACCTCCCTCCCTCCCCGCATTAATATTCAGCAGCTTAAAACAAAGCTAGACAAAGAATGGCAACCTTGGTGCCCGGGGAATTCATTAAAGCTTCAGTATTTCGGTTCACCAGCCTCTCAGCTGCAATCGACTGAAACTGGAAAGAAAGCCATTACTCTACATTTAGCTGCAGCTTGGGCTATAGTGAAGCACAGCTGATTTCATACTAAGTCACAATAAGGTGCCAGACCTCAGGCTGTGGGATGAATACTTTAATGTCTGGTTTTGGCAAAGGGGTGTGGAGGAGAGAAGGTTGTTTTTTAAATGGTTAATTTTGGGGGGTCAGATACATGTGATGTAAACCAGTGTAGCTTCACGGTAGTCACCAAATTCACTCGGGCTGCGAAGCCAGCCCCCAGACAGAAAATGTGGTGCAAGGTTCTCAGAAAGCCAAAAAAAGATGCTCTCAGTTTCAGACAGTTGTAGCAGCCCCTCACAGTTTGATGCCCGGTTTTAAGAAGAAACAATATTAGCAACAAAAACCTTATGCTTACACAGCATCTCCTCCCAAAGGATCCCAAAGCACTTTCCTGAATGCTTTATAAACCGCATGCAGGGATCTTCTGCCACTGAAATGCAGCTGCCTCTCTTGCGGGTAGGAATCAGCCTCCTGGTTTAATTTTGCTGCGCTTGTTGATACAGTAAGAAACCACTTAACGTGAAATTGGTCCACTTATAAAGCAACGGAATGGAAGTGCCAAGTCGTATCAAAGTACTGCTGAGTGCAATTCCCGTTATAAGCCGCCCTCCCACTACGAGACCGAAATCCTCTCCCCTGTGCAAAGGCAGAGAAAATAGGCAATGCTCAGGGTGCCTGTAGATTCAAAGGGTGGACACAGCCTCTGCAGGTGACAAACTTGGCTGGGTTTGTGTCATCCCACCGCCACAGCCACGGTTCTGCCCTTTTCAAAATCCTCCTCTGTGGGTTCACAGCACAGGCTACCACCGCCCATCCCCACCCCCAGCAGAACTGCCTTGGTTCCACGGCAGTCAGGGCTTTCAGCAGTTCTCACTGGGACCACCGGCCATGTGAGCTCCTGCATTGTAAGAGCCCAGCCCTGCAGGGCAGCCCTGTGCCATGACACTGGCAGAGCACTCTAGATCCCCTTTGCTTTTTGGCGATACCCCATGAACAAGCCAAGTGCTGCCTGAATTCAGTGAGCACTTTGGCTGCACAACGGTGCCTCGGGAAGGTTCTGTCCAAACGAAGATAGATCCTGGCCACGTAGAAAACAATCTCGGCTTATGTTTCCAACACCTCTCTTGAGTGGGTGATGTTATCGTGGCTCATGGACATTCTGTCTTTCCTCGTCAGAAAGCGGGCTGGCTAATTCATGGGCAGAATGGGAAAGGCAGAGGGCAACCAACAGACGCAGAATGCTTAAAGCAGGCATGAGAATGGAGACAAAGCTCCCCTTTCACCTCCTGCTGTTATTTACCATCTGGGCTCCTCAAAAGGGGGTGATGGGTGGGAGCGTGACAGGTCTGGGAAGGGGCAGTATATTTAGTACTTTGTGTGTGCGAGAGGTCATGTGTCAGCGCCTTCACAGCACATGGGAACACAACCCCAAAGAAGCCTCAACAAAAGGGCTGCCTCTTCTGAAGCGGCCTGAAATTCTGTGAATGGAGGTCCTGGCACCACAACAGCAGCCTGCTCAGAATAAGGGGCTGCTTTTTAGAAATTGCACAAGGCTTAGAGAAACATCCTCTAGGACCTAGCGCACACACAATCCCACCCTGAGAGCACAGTGACATGCTGAAGGGACACTACCAGGTTAAAAAAATCTTATATAAAAAAAGGCAAAAGCTTTATCTCTTGTTAATAATCCCTTCGATCACTAGAACAGAAATGGCTTTCAAAAGCAAAATTCAATTTCCCTTCTGCAGCGATGCAGCTCACAGTTTGGAAAACAAAACAGTAAGTTTTCACATTAGTTTGTAGTCACTTCCCCTTTCTGCTTTCCCAACGTTGTTTTTAGGTTGCAAACTCTTCAGGGGGATATTTAAAATCCACTGGGTGTGTGTGTAGCAAGCACCAGCTTGTGTTGGAGCCTTTTCACTCATGTTTTTATTTACCGGTATATAGAAAAGACTGAAATTTCACCTCTAGGAAGCACACAAGATTTCTGTTTGTAAAGTTCATTTTTCTGATGTGATTTTTATTTTAAAAAATAGCAATTTTCCAAAAGGAGAGACATGAAATCAGGAGTTCAAATTTGAGGATGTTTCTCTGCCATTTTTTTCCTTTTTCACTCCTAAGCAGGATTCTGAAGAGTGTGCTCTACATTCAGTGCTACTGTAAATCTTTT
This sequence comes from Sternotherus odoratus, assembly GCA_032164245.1. Taxonomy (NCBI): domain Eukaryota; kingdom Metazoa; phylum Chordata; order Testudines; family Kinosternidae; genus Sternotherus; species Sternotherus odoratus. The sequence continues at coordinate 4,481,981 of JAVMKO010000018.1, forward strand.
AACAGGATCCCTTAAGTCAAATGACATGATGGACTATTTGAATGTGAGCATCCTAGCCTCTTGCCCAGACTGGCTGTCTGCTGACTAGAGTGTTTCTAACAATGCCGCTACTGTAGACATTACTCTGTGCATTTGTTAAATTATTTAAAATCTATACCCTGAGAAATGCACAGATGTGAGAATCAGTCACTAGAACTAATGCAGCAGTTTTGTTTTCTTTTCTTTTTAAATCCATGTGGCTCTCAAATTCTGTTAGTGGAAACCAGTTCTTCCAGGCTAAAAGCTTTAAACTGAGGATAACTGTACAGTAAAGATAATGTAAGCTTGGATGCTGTGGAAGAGAAATTAGCATAATTTTGAACTGTGATGATGGAAAGTTAGGACTAAACAGGAATTTAAAAGGGCTGCACAGGATCCTAACACAATTTTTTAAATGTCACTAGAGTATGCACGGTAAATCTGTGAAACCCTAACTTGTAAATGAAAATGTTATTCTTGTTATTCCACCACCTTTCTTGTCTGTGTGCATGCACACACAGATTTCCAGAGTCCCAGCCCTGTCCTGAACCCTAGGAAATGGGCCAGTACTCCTAGGCACGCATGTATGTGTTTGTGTGTGTGTCCACACGCAGTCACAAAACAACTTCACTACCTCCAATAAGCACTATAAGGAACTGCAATTAGCACCTTGTTGCAATGCACTGAAACAGATCGGGACTTCCAGTCTATTTCAACATGCATACACTTTCATTCCATCCAAGTTCACAGAGGGGGTGGAACTGGAGAACACTCCCTCCCTCCCTTAATACTGCCCAACCTAGCATCCTCAGAAGCTGGTGATGCACCAGTAGCACCATTTCTGCTCCTGAGTGCCCAACTGCCTGCACAATGCCTGCTCAGCATCCCAATAAACGTTGGGTCACTTAGCACCATTGCACCCGGGATATTCCATGCTGGACACTCATCTCTTCCTGAAAGCCCCAGGTGGGGTTCTGTAAAACCATGCGCTACAGACAGGTGTTGAGCTGGCTGCCTGTGCACTGCAGTTACCATGATGAAGAATAAATGACTGTCTCCCTAATCATGAGCAATTCTCCTCAATGGGAGATAAGGTTAACAGAAGAGCCCAACCCACTAACCCCTGCAACTTACTACCCAACTGATGCCTGGAGGGATTTTTATAAAATGAGGAGCCAGCTGGTTTTCTGAACTTTACCTTATAGTTGGGGGTAGGGGTCAGATGCTTAGTATTAGAACAGTATCTCCCATATCACAAGCTATATTTAAGGACAGGAGCGTGACGCTGGGTGGCAGAATTTCCTACAGTTCCCTATTAGGAGTTAGCATCCTTATTTACCAAGGTGTGTGTACACTGGCATCTCCATTAAAGGCCTCAATACTGCATCATGCAGACGGGGGGAGGGAGGGAGGAGAGCAGCACCGGCTGAGTTGCATAATATTCAACAATGCTCTGAGCTGAGGTCAATATGCCTGAGTGACGCCAACAGTTAAACTTTGCTTTGCAACCGTTCCAGCTTTGCTACGTTTGTGCAGTTATAGGGACAAAATATCCCTACTGGTATAAATGGGCATAACTGCACTAAAACCAAAACAGCTGCAGCCATAGATACCAGCAGAGCCTGTTCGGTTTGTTCTGGTTTGGGGGTTGTTGTTTTTTTTAAATACATTTTTATTTTATTGTACATCAGGAATCTTAGTTGACAGGGAAAAGAGGAGAGACAGAGGTGGGATTATCTGCTTCCATGACCAGGGTAAAGGTGGGGCAGATATTAAATCTGTCCTGGGACTCTAAACAACAGATTTTATTTACATACATTTTCTTTTTACATGGAGAACATGTACAAGTGACACTCTTCACCACTCAATCCCCATTCCTTTTTTTTCCTGACCCACCCCCACCTGCACAAATTTACAGTGGTAGGACCAACAATCCAGCTACATTTTGTATAAACAGGAATGCAGTCCAAGACTAGCAAGAATGTCTAAGGACACAGGGATCTCACTGCATTTACCACTTTCCCACTGGAGATTTCCACATCTAAAAACCTCCTTGTCTTGTTGAACTAGTTTTTCTAAAGGGCAGTTCTGTGCGTAGGTTTTTAACTGCATGAGATCCAAGACAAGAGACAATTTTAAAACAACAATAACGGCACATGGAGCGTTACAATTCTAAGGTCAGCTCTTACAGTCCTGACATAGGCAGAACTTTTATCAGGAAGAGAGACCTAGGTCAGGTCAACACCAGGAACTTTTGCCAGCATAGCAATGTCAGTTAAAGGTGTGACTTGGGGGGGTGGGGGGAGAGCAGCATTTCTATACCAGCAAAAGCCCTTGATAGATGCGGTTACAATAGCAAAAAAGTAATTTTGCTGGGATAGCTTATTTCACCCGGTGAACCAGTATCAGCGATACTGGAAAAAGCATTTTTCGCCTACATAAAACCCCCCTACACTAGCAAGTAGTGTGGCTAGCACCCTGACCACTACTCCACCCTTCCTTCTCGTTAGGGCTTCCCCATAGCTAACATCTGTGAGTCCTCTACCATCCTTCCCCTGCCTCTCAACACACACGCACCCACCCACACACTCCAGAGAGAAGCTGCCTGCCTAGCTTCAGGTTCATCTCTCCATAGCATGAAGCACCATTCCAACCCAAATTTTCTCTATCAGTTTTGTTCCCTCACATTGCACGTCAATTGTTCTTCAACATAAGCTTGCAGGGCCTTTGTGCGCACTTATTGAATCTATACTGCGTGTAGCTCATTCTGGCCCAGTGACTCCACAGTAGGTTCAGAGTATACTTGTGCAGGAAAATCACAAGTAATGGGAGCCAGGGCTCCTAGGTTCTCTCTAAATGGCTCTCTCACTCTCTCACTGTGTGGCTCTCCATATCATTTCAGTACAGATGCACTACATTCAACATCCGCGTCTCTAGAAGATGGACAGGTCTGCATTTGTGTCGAGTGTACATATCAGAGGGTTTCAGTGATATTTCTAGTTCTATTGGTTTATGTATCACTAGGTCGTGTGACTCAGCACCCGGGGAATATTCTGTCGATACAGTATAGGTTTTGTATACAGATTTGAAAGTTACGTATTGGGCTGGATTCTGTTCTCACAAGAGTTTTACACTAGACTAATGTGATCGACTTCAATGAGAGTTACTCCGGATTGATACCAGCCTAAGGGTAGGGCTACACTACCCACCGGATCGACGGGTAGTGTTTGATGTTTCGGGGACTGATTTATCGCATCTCGCCTAGATGCGATAAATCGATCCCCGAACATGCTCCCGTCGACTCTGGAACTCCAGCTCGCCAAGAGGGGTAAGCGGAGTTGACAGGGGAGCTGCCGCGGTCGACCCGCCGCCGTGGGGGAGGCCAGGTAAGTCAACCTAAGGTACTTCAACTGTATCTATGCAAACAGCGTAGCTGAAGTTGCATACCTTAGTTCGAACCCCCCATGAAAAGGGACTTAGGAGCATAGAGCGTAGCCTATCAGTACTAGGAGTTTTATGGTAGGTATGAGTATTTGATGTGATGATGGTAGCCAGGAGAGGAAACTAACTTTCTTTAAATTTATTATTAGCAGAAAAGTGTATGCACTCCCTAAAACCCACCCAAGGGAAAATGTCAGAGATGAATGGCACCACTCATTCTCGAGTTCAGATGCTGGCAAGCAAAAAGGGTCCTTCCAAATTAAAAGCTACTCCAAGTTGCCAGCTAACTATGACCAAAATGCTTTCAGACTTGCCTGCTTTGAAAGTGGTAACTGACACAAACATTATAAACAAGGAGGAATCATTTTTACACACACACAATGAAGAAATGTAAGTAAAATTGTGAATGGGGGGGGAGAAATTCTTTCCCTCCTAGATGGAGGATTTTTCAGCATGAAGTAAATTAAAACAGATGGGTTATAAACCCTTCCAAAAAAGGAGATAAGTGGGGGGAAGAGGGGTTTCTCTGACGGAAAAGGCAACTCAACCTGAACTATAGCAGGGCTGCCGGGCACTGTTTTAAGGAAGGCTTGAACTTCAAATGATCTGAGGAGTCCTTTAATCCAGATATCAGAGGCCCTGGGAGGATGGCTGTGAGTTTGGAATCCCCAGGAGAGAAGGAGCTGACAACATGATATATTTGAGAGGGTGAGGAATCTGTTAACCAACCCCAGCACCTCCACAAACCAAAACTCGCAGGCAAAAAGGGAAAGTGGAAATGAAGGAAGCCAGGAAAAGGGACTGACCAGAGCTGGGTTTACAACACTCCTGGGGTTCTGTATGACCGTGGAGTCCTCAGTTTGCACACACTGGGAAGAACAGGCCCCTGTGGGGATCCACAAAACTACAAGCCAATATGAAACATTGACATTGCTCCACGTGCAAGGGTAGATGAAGGTTTTCCTGCGGCTTCAGCTATTCCGGACACCACATAATGTGCTATGGGAAGCGAGAGTGATGGACTGCACTTCTGGAGGCAAATTCTCCTTTCATGTGTGCATGTTCTGTTCCCAGGGACTCAGGAGCTGACGCCAGCGTTCGTCCCAGAAATGTTATAGTAGCTCAAGGATGGGTCTTGTGGTTGATCCACAGGACTTGTCAGGACACCTGGATTCCCTCCTCAGCGATACCACTGACTCAACTGGTGCCGTCGGGCAAGTCACGTCTCGTCTCGATACTTCACTGAACCTACTCCACAAGCTAAATGTATGAATGTCTGCCAGTCTCTTTAAGATCCTCAGCTTGATGGTGCAGGAGAAACTGTTGGCTGATCTGAAAGGGTGGGAGGCAAGGGATTTCCCACATGGGGCATGGAATTAGAGTGCTCTCCCAACTGCTAAAATTTGCCAGAGGACATCTCAAGCATCAAACAGGACAAGAATCTGACCTTTCTTGTTCCCCTTTCAAGTTGAGGTTTATTGTACTGTTTGTTTGTTGTTTTGATACCCTGTGTAGATTGCAGATAACAGGCAAGGCTAGGATTGTTCCTCCCTCCCACTTCTGTATTTGTTTGGGCAGGCTGCCTATTTAGGTTAATTTTGTTTTAATTCTGTATTTCGGTTAGGTGCCTAGAGGCTTTTGGGCAGAGGCACCCAAGAAATTAAAATCTGTTTGTTTACTTATTGGTGTCGATAGGAGTTCAGTGCTCAGAGGGAAGGTAGGACAAGCCACAGACATAGATTTGCACACAGTTCCGCTCTCAGGTCAAACCTTACCTCCACCAATACCAGGTGCACACCCCCATATGTAAAGGGAGTAGATCACTGCAGCAGTGCTCAGAGCCAACACGCAGATCTGACAGCAGTGTCTGATGACCTGCCTACAATAATAAGATATTCAGTATTGTAGCGTTTAAATTCCACCTGCTGTGGAGTGTAGACAGGTGCTCACTAGCTCTGCTCGAGTTAGCACGCTAAAAGTGGCAGTGTAGCCAAGAGAGAAGCCTGAACACAGACCTGCTAAGATTCCATACATACATATTCGGGCAGCTAGCCCAAGCTGCTGTCTGAGTTAATCCCACCTATACTGGACACTAACTAGAGTCTATCTACTTGTACTAGAAACCACGCTCCCAGCTGCTGCATGGACATATCCTGGATGACACAGAGTTCCTGCAAGATACACTGCCTACAATCACACAGCTGGCTTAGCTCTACCCCCAGTCTATGGCCAGAGAAAGAAGAGAACAAAGCCCTGACCCTTCTGCACTTAGAAATCTCATGGGAGTCAGATTTCAGAATAGCCTCCATTTTTAAATGAAACACTCAGCAAAATGCATTGCACGATTCTGACCTCACATGGGTGGGAATCACCCCTGATCCCCTGGCAGTTAGATCTGTAAAAGCACAGAGGATGGAGAAGGGGCTATTTTAAAAGTTAAGAACACAATGACGCTCAAGGCCAGCCAGGGCTCTAAGCACTGACCTCTTTGTTTGGCAGAATTGTTTTAGGACTATTGTTCAACCAGAAGGCCAATTCAGGTGATGTCATAGGCACTGTTCACCTCTTCTTTTCTAGGCAGTGACCCTTCCCCTCTCCCCACCTTACTCTTCTAAACCATCAAGGGGACAAGGACACCTTCCTCCTCCCCAAGTTAAAGGTGGGTGCCCTCCTAATGTCAGTGTTACCGAGTCAGAAGCTGTCCTCAGAGAACCACAGAGCAGAATGGCACCACTCTCAAAGGCTTCTGCCATGCCAGAATGGAGTGTTAGAACCAAGGAGCCTGGTTCTAACACCAGAAAATTTCACATCAGCATAACACAAAAGGCTTGCCTACGATGGGGTTTTATTCTTTGCATCACTGCAGTTGCACTATTGTTGCTCCTTTGTAAACGTCAAGCACACACATAATGCACTAGTGTGAAAAGCAACTTGGACACGGCAAAACAGCTTTTACACCAGGGTGGTATAACTACACCACAAAATTGCAGCAAGTAGCTATACCAATGTAGCTACAGCAGTTGAAACACACACAGCTCAGTATGGACAAGCCATACATTAATTCTTTTTTAAAAAGCTAAAGAAATGTAATAAATGCTTTAATCTGAGGCAATTAACAGGGTTTTATTGCAGCTCCACAGCTTCCAAAAGAGCTTTATAAATGGAGACAAAAAAAGCATGAAGGTCAGACGCACTGGGGAAGCTCACAGTATTTAAGAATGTTACCCAAAAAAAAAAAAAAAAAAAAAAATCACAGTTTTGATAGTTCTGCAGGAAAAAACTTAGCAAATTTACAACAAAACTGTCAAGTAATTAAGGCAAGGCACTTCACACATGAACTTAAACTGCTAATTAAAAACCTCTTGCTTAATTGACTGCATTTGCATTTCATTCAACTCTGAGTATAAATGGTTTGGGCCAGTGCTCCCCAACCTTTTGTCACCCTCGGCACACCATAGCCTCTCCCAAAATTCCACGGCACACCACATACAAAAATTGGATAAAAAACTAATATAATCTTCAAAATATCGTTTTGAAGAGTATAATAGTATATATATATATTATATCCCCCCAACGCCCCCTTGCACACTGCTTACCCCCGCTCCCAGCCCAGCCTCCCCCAACGCCCCCTTGTACGCCGCTTACCCCCGCTCCCAGCCCAGCCTCCCCCAACGCCCCCTTGTACGCCGCTTACCCCCGCTCCCAGCCCAGCCTCCCCCCAACACCCCCTTGCACGCCGCTTACCCCCGCTCCCAGCCCAGCCTCCCCCCAACGCCCCCTTGCACGCCGCTTACCCCCGCTCCCAGCCCAGCCTCCCCCCAACACCCCCTTGCACGCCGCTTACCCCCGCTCCCAGCCCAGCCTCCCCCCAACGCCCCCTTGCACGCCGCTTACCCCCGCTCCCAGCCCAGCCTCCCCCCAACGCCCCCTTGCACCCCGCTTACCCCCGCTCCCAGCCCAGCCTCCCCCCAACGCCCCCTTGCACCCCGCTTACCCCCGCTCCCAGCCCAGCCTCCCCCCAACACCCCCTTGCACCCCGCTTCCCCCCCGCGCTTACTTGTTCGCTGGGTCACGCTGCTCTGACCCGACTCCAGCGAGGGAAGGAGAGGAGCGACACGCCCCCCAGCCTCGCGGTCAGAGCAGCGCCGCGCCACACCGCCTCCCCCGCCCCTCAGCCTCGCGGTCAGAGCAGCGCCGCGCCACACCGCCTCCCCCGCCCCCCAGCCTCGCGGTCAGAGCAGCGCCGCGCCACACCGCCTCTCCCGCCCCCCAGCCTCGCGGTCAGAGCTTTTGCCGCGGCACACTTGGCATGGCCTCACGGCACACCAGTGTGCCGCGGCACACCGGTTGGGGAGCACTGGTTTGGGCAACACATATGCCCCTCCCTGGGTAGAAAAAGGCTATAGGTAAAATAAACAAGGGGCACCAAGAAGCAGTATCAGCGGCTTCCGAAGGAACTGAAAGGTACCATCTGAAATCTCAACTGTGAGCTCCAAGAAGAGGGGCAAGGAGAACCACCAAATCGCTGCTCTGCTTTTCTATGAAGCACATGGGGAAGGTAAAGGACAAGGCAGACAAAAGAAGTTCTGCAGCAAAAAATTTCAGCTATACATCAGAAAAAAATATCCTAACTAGGAGATCTATTAGACTGTGGGAGAACAATCAGTTGCATTGTCTATAACTCAACTGGAGAATACAGTCATACCAGAGGGATGTCAAACTCATTTGGCGGAGGGGGGGTCTATTAGGTTTAAATATCATCATGGCTCGGGGTTTCAAATCAGGACTGTAAACTCCCCACAACATATAGGGGAAAGAGAACTTCACCCATCTGCATCCTTGTCACAGGGTGTCTGCAGACTCAGGAAGACATCAGTGCATTGATTATACTCTGTTCACACTTGAAAGGTTATCACTGCAGCCATGATGGCTAGAAACTTACTTTTGGTTTAAAATGAAAGCTAAGATAATGCAGAAACTGAATGCATCATATAAGCCACAAACACAGCATGTCAGACAGGTGCATGACAGCTCTGCATCACAGCAGGTTTTTTCCAATCGCTGCGCACTGGAATTTGCGACTGATACTTTGGAAGTGTAACGTTATCATTCCTAAGCTATGCCAGTTCTAGTCCTTTGCAATGGTGTCAAGAAATGGTACAGGCCACACAAAAAGACATGTGGTTTATTTATCTCAAGGCCAAAGGGGATTAAATCTATTGCACTGATTCAGATCTCACACCAATGTCAATAAGGAGTGACCCTCTTTAAGTCGATGGTATTACACCAGTGTAAAAGCAATGCAAAATGAGATCAGAATCAGACTTTGCAACTCTAAATTCTCCTGAAAAATTAATGAGCTAATTAGCTAATTTAATGAGTTGGGCCCTTTAACCATTTCCCTTCTTAAACCACTAACCCAAGAACAGACACATTAATTCAGAAGGAACATGAATAAATTCCTGCTGTGCTAAGGACCCAATCCTGGAACATACTTAACTCCACTTGATGCCAATAAAGTTGGACCCTAATGCCCTAAAATTCCGAGAATCAAATTAACTATGCATAATGCTGATTTCTCCATACAAACCAATGTAACTACCTTCATTTCAATGGAGTTACTGAGAATTTACATCAACGTGACTGGGAGTAGCAGCCAGACCCTGGTGTTTATGTTTCTATAGATAACAGAATAAAGGTTGAGTATTAGAATTATAAAAGTTATTTTTTCTATATTTCTAATATACAAAGACTTCCCAGGCAAAAAGAAACAAAACCAAAAACACAACCAAATTTAAATAGTGACTCACCAGTAGTTAACCAGACAAATATAAACAGACATGTATGAACATTTTATTTAAACTGTCCTTTTTGAATTTAAAGCTGTCTCCTGCTGATCTGATGGTGGGAGTGATGACTGCAGAAGGCAGCAGTGTCAGGAATAAAATTTAACTTTCTCCCCCTCCCCCCAGACTTCAGAGTTTTATGGAAATTTTCTCTATAGATCACAGCAATCACTGGTGCAAGGTTAGGCCTTGTATGTACTGCTCTCTCTTTACACTAGCAGCTCCATTTATTTCAGTGGAGTTATTCCTGATTGACACCCGTGTAAACTAAAACCAGAGTCAGGCCATCTTTTCTTTTTATACATACATACATAATGAACCAGCCCATTGGGCCTGATTCTCCTCCGATCAGGAGTAACTCCAATGAAGGCAGAGTTGCATAGAGGTAAGAGTGATGCAAGTGAAAGGAGACTCAGACCCCATTCATTTTACGCAGTGTCTAGGAAACAGTCTATATACCACGAGAACACTTTTTCTTGAGCTGAATTACAGTGGAACCCTGTAATAAAATCTAACCAATGAATGTACCGTGTCCAAAATTATAAAGGTTTCCCCCATCCCTATGAAATAAAGGGATGTTGCCTCCTTTAGCTCATTTTTTAAAAGCTGTACAGTCTCTGAAATATTAATATTCTTCCCAAAAAAGCCAGCAGCTGCTCTGCTAGCCTGTGACATGGATGGTTTTGTTGAACGCCCTTTTTTTCTTTTTTGGTTCAGTGTGCTTTGCATATGAAACAGGACATTCCCCATCCATCCTCTTCTAATCTAACAGGGACCTCACTTCCTCCCCATGAAACAAGCAGTCCATTCAGCAAAAGGGAAATCCCAGGATGCACTGGGGCAGAGCAGCTAAACAAGGAGCTTGGGGGAAAAAACGAAAAGAGAAGTTTGAGTGTGTCCAAACGAGCAGAACTGAGCTGGTAATTGTGATATTGCAAACTAGTAATTTAGGATGTGAATCTGCTGTGCCAATCTTTCAAAAAGTTTTCCAAGGAGGCAATTCTGGTCTGTCCCTACAGCAATAGCCCACAAAAGAGTACACAGCAGCAGCAATCCACTGCCAAAACAGAACCACTGATAAACAGCCAGAGTGGGGTGTCCTCTATAATTACAGAACCAGATTCTGCAGAGTAAATCTGGCACAACACCATTGTTACTCCACGATGTCACCAAGAGCAGAATCTGACCTATGGAGCCTCATGGAAAAATTTGAAGAGCAGCTGCTTTGGACTTGCATATATTTTTTTCAAACTCTTTTTACTTCTTAAGTTTGCATGAAAACAGGATCTTCTCCCCTCTACATTTCTTCTCTAATGCTTGCTTTGTGACATCACAATTGTCTCCACAACAACTAATTGTGATGTCACAGAGGATTCTGATTTCAGATGGGTGGAAATAAGCAAAGAGAGAAGGAGAGGGAGCTTCTAAGCAACAAAGGAGCTGTTTTCATGCAAATGTCATAAGGAAGAATACAGCAGCATAAACAGAAGGGCTTTCAAGTCTGCCAAGAGGAGGATCAGCTGCTCCTTAAGGATAGCATGAAGGAACATAAAGGTTAGACCAAATGTATGAATTCTGGGTCTGGTTGACTGGTATAAATCCACTGAAAACAAAATCAAATCAGCATAAAACTGGAGAAATGCAGTGGTGAATAATGCCCTTTAACTATTGTGATCTTACTTGTTAATTTTTTGAAACTTAAAATTACATTATAATACTTTCATACATCAATTCTGCTCTCAGACTGACGTAAATCCCAGTAACTCTAGTAAATCAAGTGACTCTTGATTTCCAGCAGTAAGTTAACAGCAGCATTTGACACTCAAACTGCAAACCACTGCGGAAAGAGGCCCAACTTCTGAAGCTGTTCAGCAAATTCTGGTCTTGGTTACGATGGTTTAAATCTGGATTAATTCCACTGATGTCATTGGAGTTATTCTAGTAATACAGAACAGAATTTTACCCAACGTCAGTGTGCCTGTATTAAAGCAAGATGCTTGACCTGGTCCTGGTATCACAGAGGGTCTGATTCAAAGCCAGCTGAAGTCAATGACAGTGTTTCCAATGACTTCAATTGAACTTGGATCAGACACAGTTTTTATACCAGCACAACTTGACCGATGTCAGTAGGGTTTACGCTTTATTTGCACTCCACCAAAGTAAAAAGTGAATTAAGGATCCCCAAAATTTGGCCCAGTAAGAACTGTGTTATTTAAAGTACCACTTCCTTTCATATGCGAGGCCTGAACGGCAAAGGTAAATCTTTTCCATAACTATCACCTATCTCCATATACTGATACAGGTCGCCACTTTGATTCAGAACCCAGATCTTTCCTTTCCTTCCAATACAGCCCGTGTTATGTTTTAAATCTTTTCCATAACATTATCTTTCATCTTGAGCAGTGAACTGCTAAACTCATAAGAAAATAAAAAGCATGAAAATCTGTACTAGCACAAATGCTCCAAATGCCAAGACTAACTTATTTCTAAAAATTAATTCAACTCTTTCATTTCTTAGCTGCAGGCCATTTGCTGCCACTCCTTTTTTCCACCCAAACAAAAGACGAAAGGGATGACTCAAAGGAACTTGAATTTCAAGCTAAAGCCACAAAGCACAGAATGCTTGATCTTAATATTAAACAGGTGTGCGGATACCATTCATTCAAGATTCATCATGGCTGGCTTTAAAAAAAAAAAAAAAAAAAAAAACTTGAAAAAGCCCTGATTTCCTGGACAAATTCAATGATGACATAAGTGGTGGTGTAAATTACCTCTTGGGCGTAAGCTGCTCTGAAAATGGGTGAAATTTTACAGTGTTGCCAACTCCAAGCATTCAAAAATCATGACTCAGGCCCCTAAAACTCATGAGGCTAATTTAAAAATCATTAGATTTGGGGTTCTTTTTCGTAGCCTTTTGATTTTTGAACCATTACTGGGATCACGTTTACAGCTTTTCTCCACAGCCACAAGGTCTAGAAACTTACTTAAACAAAACAAATAAAAGTGGAGATTTTAAAATAATCATATACCTCCATAATCTGAGGCTTTAAGAAAACACCAAATGTCGTGAGCCTTACACCTTTTTGCACCATCGTTTTGCACACCCACCGAATGCTAAATTGGTACAAGTTACACCCCTTTATCACTTACACCCATTGTAGAATTCTCTCTACTGCTGAATCCGGCTCAGAGATCTCCATGGAAGATGTGCCTATCTAGTCCTCAGCTTAGTATCCTTCACTGATTTTGCAAAAACTTACTCCTGTGGCAAAAGAGGAAGGCAAAAAGCCAAGCACAGCTGAACTTTTGCTATAGGAATTCACGGGCTTATTGTATGGTATGTTTCTTATTAGTGACAAAATGGGAATAATGGAATATCAGTAATGGACATTATGCTGCAGTCTCTACTCATTCATCCTGATTTTCATCTCACTTAGGTCAAATTTATGCCAGCGTAAGCAAAGGACAACTATGCCCACTGATTTCACTGGGACTGCTTCTGGGGAAAGGATAGAAAATCAGGTCCATAATGCTGCTGAGTATTTTTAAAACAAATGCCTACTACCTTTGAACTCAAATACATTTATCAAGAAGGAAGACACAGGCATAAAAGGAAACCACATCTCATGAATGCTAAAGGGACAAATCCTGATCTCAGTAACACCAGAATAATTCTAGTAACTTCACTTAAATAAATGGAGGCTGAAACTCACAGCAAAATACTGTTCTCGTACTAAAAATTTTGCTTTTCAGGCCCATTAATTAAGGTGTTGATTTCAAGGATTTTCTTTTAATTTTAGGTTACAAGCTAGGTGCGGTGAAAGCTTAGAGAACTGTATCTTCCATAGTGTTGTCCTTGTTTTTTTTCCTTAAGAGTAATTGATGGTTTCCAGTGTATGTCGTAACAATAATTGTTCTAGTGAGCAAAAGCATCGCTATGCGATACATACATTTTAATGCTCCATAGAATTGATTTAGTTAACTAGAAAGATGTTGCAAAAGCATCTGCGAGTTTTATGCGTGCAATTCAAGATGCCCAGAGCTCCAATAACATATGGTAAATCACTGCTAATAAATAGCCAGAGAAAACAGCGACTAAGGTCCCAATCCTGCAATGTAATCCCTGCATGGGCAGATCCTTTTGCCGGCCCAGAGTCCCACTGAAGTCAATGGATTCCCACTCGCCTTGGTCCTGGGAACCACCTGTGTAGATCAGACTGAAGTACTGGATCCAGCCAAATAAAAACCCTAGGGCTTGGGCCAGAGTTGACCAAAAAGATATTTTAGTTTCTTAGGGTATGTCTACACTACAATAAAACACCTATGGCTGCCCTACGGTTGCAGACTCAGGCTCAGGGGCTTGGGCTGCAGGGCAATAAAACAGCAGTGTAGATATTAGGGCTCCAGAACCCCATGGAGGGAGGTGTCAAAGCCCAGGCTCCAGCCTAAGCCTAAATGTCTACACTGCAATTGTATAGCCCTGCATCCCAAACCTAAGTCAGCCCTCACAGGCCAGCTGCAGGCGTTTTGCTGCAATGTAGACATCTCCTCAAAGTTGTATCAATACAAGTGCTGGTTGGAAGTTTTCTTCCCCCACCTGCATCTCAGCGTCAAGTGGCATGAAGGGTTTTCAGCTCAATGAAAACAAACAAGACAGTTTTCCACTCGTCAAAGGAGTATCACAGACGTCTTTCCATGCCCTTTCATTATTTACAGGGTGGGAAGCCTCAGTCACAGACACGCTGTGAAAAAGAAAAGGTCCCTGCCCAGAGACGCCTCCAATCTATCGGTCCACTTGACTTTGCCTGGGTATTAGGGTCTGTTCTACACATACACAAGGCTTATGGTAGACATAATGTCGTGAACAATGGAAATCAATCAGGTGATGGGGAAGGGTTCACGGGAGAATGAGGTTACAGCAGTGAAAAGACATGGAACAGTTTTCCCTCCCAATGCCAGCAGATGTTGTCCAATTAAAGATGCAAATAAATCATCCTCTGCATTGCAAGTCAGAAAACAAACACACAAAGCTTTCTAAATACATTTCAGTTTAAACTTGCATAATTTTCCCAGTGGAGAAATCATCCTAAACTTATGCAATCCTTAGAAAGAGAGACATTATTACAGCTTGTGTAACAATTTCAATGCCACCCAGAGAACAGTAATCTGCATAAGGAAATGCAGACACAACCCTAGCAGAGAACACACACATTATATGCAAGGAGGGTGGCCACTATGGGGGCTAAAACCAGACTCCAGCTTCCAGAGCAACTGCTCTGTAACTGAGCTAGAGCTGCTCCCTCTGCGCCAGCCAAAAAAGTCTCTGTTATACTTAACCCAGACTTCCTAACATTCGATATCCTGTCTGCTATTTCAATGCCCTTACTCAACATTTCAGACAGACATTACACAAACTGGCTGGTGAAAAGGGCTTGAGAAATCAAGAACCAATCCAAGTGAATGACCTTATTCTTTAAATTGATACCACTGACTGAGGCTGAGCAGAGGCTAAAGAACAAAGGTACAGAAGTGCACGTCTTCCTAGCATGCCACCTAAATCCTCCTCAGGGCAAAATGGAGGCCATACAAGGCCACACTATTAAAAATGAATAAATAAAAATGTTAACAACCCAGCAATCTTGCTTGCAGGAAAAGAGGTGAGCATACCACACATTCTGAAGAGAAAACCAAGAAGAGCTCCTATTTTCCACAAAGCACATGCAAAGGTAACTGCACATAAATCAATACACAACAAGGACAGGTCATTGATTAGTTCATTTGCCATTTACTCTGAGCCTAAGGTATGATGCTGCAACTATTACTTATGCGCATAATATGTACTTGCGTGTGTATTTACATTTTCTTTAATGGGACTGCTGGGACTACTCAGTGTAAATAAGAGCTACAGGATCAGGTCCTTATTTAGCAGAAAAGGTGATTATACAGCTTGTTGCTTTAATACTACATCCTCAACCTGGAAAAGCCCGATTAGACAAGATAGCAGCCAACCACTGATTGAGCCAATGATAAGAGCTTCACTCAAGGGAATTCCCATTGGTTTCAAGGGGAGTTCCATTACAGAACAGTGGCAGGAGTGGTAGCCCAAAATCGCATCAATCTGTGTTTTTGTTCTCTCATCCAAGAACAAGTAAAACCAACACACATAGCTCAGTGCAGAAAGGCCAGTGTCCATCAGCTAGGAGGCTTCCCCAGAATTAAAAACACGCCCACCCCAACAAAATATAAAACTGTATTTGATGCCATTTGCATGCAAGTTTTTGGTATCCACATTAGTAGCGGGAAAAGTATGGCCCTTACTCCTTTAGAGGGGAGATTTGCTAGGCTGCAAATCCCTATTCAACAACTAAAACCTAGACACCTAATAGCAATCTTAAATCCTGATTCCTGCATGTGACATTGTCCTTTCTGTCTGAGGACAGAGGGACAATTTACAGCAGTAAGTTTAGTAATTTTTTTCAGGAGCAGATCCATAGTGCACTTCTGAAAAGGAAACCCCAATTTTGAACTGCATTTCCCAAAGCAGATATACTAAAATAATAACACAGCTCCAGATTCTGCTCTCAGATGTAGCTACTGAATACCAGTGCAAATTCAGAATAATTCTACTGACTTCAGCAGAGCTACTCTGGAGTCAAATGGGTGTAATTAGATCAAAATCTGCCTGTGTTCCCCTCCTCTCCCCCTCCCCCCTTCTAGGGCCACACTCCAGAGTGGCTCAACAGCCAGTCAAAGTACAGGAAGGAGTTTGATACAACTACAGTATTTCTGTGGTTTGTGGGCAAATTGGCTTCAGTTACTTTGTCTGCTGACTGCTTGAGTGAGAACTGCAGAACTAGCCCCAAACAGCCTTATGTTACAGAGACTTGGGGGGGGGGGGGTTTAAACTATAATCTGCATTTAAATCTGGAAAAAAAAATGTAAGGAGCTAAGCAGTAGAGAGAGGACACAGTATACCTTAACTGAGCAATCACTGTAGCCCATAGTGAATTCTATGCACTTCAATAATAATTTTCCAAGGTAAAATAACCCAGTATCAACTCAATCCCATTATTTTCCAATCTCTTTGCAGACTGAAGACTACTTTTTAGCTTTTAGCCTGGAACAGCAGAATGGAATGCAAAGATTTTGTGTATAAAAATGTCAATGTTTACTGCCCAAATTCAGAAAATATTTTTTACAAAACCCAGATGTTATGCTTAGTAATAGTCAAATAAATTTCATTTAACAACAAATTCCACAAGTTCAAACAGTTCAAACACAAACATGACTATTACATTTTTTAGATAATGTTTCTTTATATGGAGATCAATTTGATTTATGTTCCAGCAACTCAACCAAAATAGAGTAATCCTATTGACTACTAATATTCTATAACTACACTACCTAGGAAGCCGTGTTTTTTCCTTAACTATTTTTCTTTTCCAAGAGCTAAGGCTAAATCCTCCCATTGAAGACAGTGATACAACTCCCATTGACTTCAATGGGAGTAGCATCTGGGCAAAGTACTATAAGTGTTGAGCCCAACGCATGCTACTCTCTTTGAAAAAAAGAATTAAACCTGGCTTACACAGAACTGGGTCTGAATGACACACTGAGGTGGATTTTTGTGTGTAATATCTAGCCAGAGCACGTGCCAAGCCACCAGTGTGAATTCCGCCATCACATTACATGGCTAGTGCTCCAGACATGCACAATTTTTGACTGTGCTGAGTTGTGATAGAGGTCCTCTTCAAACTGGATTCAGGACCATGCTAACTACAACTGTGTCAAAACAACACTGCCACTTGAAATGTTCTATAGCATGGTTTCCCCAATCAGAGCAGATATGGATTTTTTATTCCTAAGAACCATACTAGCCAAAACATGCTTAGGCAAAATGGTCTCGTCAATACTAGGGTTCGCTTAAAATTTCCCACTGTTCTAGCAATGGTGAAAGATGTAGCTAAGATAAAGTGCAAGCAGCTGCCAGCATTTTAATCACTGTGCTGTCTAGACATGCTCTGAAGCCTGGTATAGACACCTCCAGATAATGTATGGCATGCTTTTGTAACGCCAATCTACACACAGATCCCAAGAAACAAAAATATGCCCTCACTGGTTAAGAAGATCAAATTAGACCCCTGCTAGCAACAACCAAGTTCAAATCCTAAGGAGTAGTTCAGATATTGGGTCCCTGCAATGTAGTCAGGACCAAACTATGTTTAACTTTGTCCCCAAAGTGTACTGAAGCCCTGGACAGGTCCAAGTCCTGAGACCTGACTCACCATTTTTGTGGCTCATGAATAGGCCACAAAGAGAGCAAATGTTTGCAGTTCTAACGTTGGGATTTAAGCACCCAAAATCCCTGTTTAAGGTCTAACTCCAGTGACTTCTATGGGGTGAACTAGTTTATGGCAACTGAGAGCAGAAGTTGGCTCAGAATCCTCATTTCATTATTTACAAGATATTCACACATACACACGCGTGCACACCACACATGCACGCACACACACACACCCCTTACTTCTCAATCCACAGCATCTGTAAATCAGTTTCCATTCCTGGGAGGAAAAAAAATAGCTGATGCCTGCTCAAAACATGGACATCTCCACAAATACACAGGAATTTGCTTTAAGCTTGGGATCATTTTTGGAGCTTAGCTTCTGAGCCGTAATATGATACCAAGCTTAAGCTGTTGCTCCAAGCCATTGCTGGTTTCTGCTTTGGTGGCCATCTTGGTTTTTATTGAAGATCTTCAGATAAATATTGTAAGAGTCCGATAATGCAATGAGTCATTTCCGTGCTCTATATAATAATAATGGGCCTGATCCTGCTGTCTTTAGGCAGGCAGAATTCCCCATTGACTTTTATCTAATCCATTTAATGATGGGCTAGAACTAGATAGTAGTTTGGATGCCACTGCCTGGGCAGAACCACAAGTTCTCTACAGAGCATGTCACAGGCCATATATTCCTAGCAATCAAAAGAGATTCCTCTTTAAGTAGCAGGGACCCAGCACTAGTGGAGCAGAAGGATCTGGATTTTATCCCTTGCCACTGTGAAGTTCTGGGTGGCCTTATTGTGCAGTACAGTGACAGCTGTGAAGTACTAAAGTGGCCACAGCTATCTTACAATGTCACTCAGAGCTGCATTATTTCACCGTGAATAATTTCTGTCCTTTGATTTGGCTGCACACTTGACCTGGCTAAACCTTACTCCAGCTGAGAAAGCTCCGTGATGTGGCAACAGCACTGGATTTGGAGGAACTGCTAAATAAAGTGGAAGGCCTACTGTGCTCATTTGCATGTCAATACCCAGAATGCTACTTCTAGCTCACAGCAACTTCATAAAAATGCTGAGACCTGAGCCATGGGAACACCGCAGCTCTGGTGGGGGAGTGTGCGTGGAATTCTCTTATCCCCCTAGTCTCTAATTCTATTTAGTTTTTCTTTTAAAAAAAAAAAAAAAAAACAAGTCTAGCTCTGAAATGTAAGGAGAGGGGGATATTAAACCATGATCAGACTGTGCTCAGTTCAATGACCCACAGAAAGTGTTATGGGGCTGAGTGACAGGATCCCACACTGTTCTACTGGAGACTACCCACCAATCAAGAAAAGCTTTAAAGCTCCCTTTTGAGGCTTTAGTAGCTCAGCCACTTTGGAGACATGCTGGCATGCAGAAAGCAGACAGAGAGCACACGAGGAGGGGCAAAGGCATCAGACATGGAGCACAGGAGAGATGTGGATGGTGATCCAGGCCTGGCCTATATTGGCCAGAGGGGACCATGGAAGTCTCAACTGAAGTACTGTGTCCAGTTCTGGGCATCACACTTCAGGAAAGATGTGCACAAACTGGAGAGAGAAAAAGGAGAGCAACAAACATGATTAATGGTCTAGAAAACATGACCTATGTGGAAAGATGAAAAAAATAGGTTTTATTTAGTCTGGAGAAGAGAAGACTGAGGGGGGACATGATAACAGTCTCGAAGTACATAAAAGATGTATATAAAGAGGGTGATTAATTGTTCTCCTTAGCCACTAAAGATAGAACAAGAAGCAATGGGCTTAAATTGCAGCAAGGGAGATTAAGGTTGGACATTAGGAAAAACTTCTTAAGTACTGGAATAAATTACCTAGGGAAGTTGTGAAATCTCTGTCATTGGACATTTGTAAGAACAGGTTAGACAAACACCTGCCAGGGATGGTCTAGACCAGGGTTTCTCAAACTGGGGGTTGCTGAGTGTTCCCAGGGGGGTTGCAAGCTCCCGGCGCCACTTAAAAGCTGCCGAATGAATTACTTCCACATTCGGCGGCTTTTTGGCGGATATGCCAAGCTATTTCGGGAGCGCTCGGCATGTCCGCCAAAAATGGAAGTAATTCATTCGGTGGCTTTTCGGCGGACATACAAGGGTCCACCTCGGCAGTCAACGAATGAAAAAGGGGTCGCGGTTCTCAGAAGTTTGAGAACTGCTGGTCTAGACTCTAGATAATACTTAGTGCTGCCTCTGTGGAGGGCATTGGACGAGACAGGCTATTGAGGTCCCTTCCAGTCCTATGTTTCTATGCAACGATATCAAAAGAAACTTCTGATGAAGTGGGTCTTAGCCCACGAAAAAGCTCATGAGCCCTAAGATCTGTTAGTCTATAAGGTGCTACAAGCGACTCTTTGTCGCTTTCTCAATTTATGGGACCCATTTTTTGCATTTTTGCAGTTTTTAAAGTTTTTTAATCTTATGACACACAACCCAGAACTTGGTGGCTGTACTTTGAATAGCTCCACTCCAGACACAGTGGGTGAGAAGGAAGAGGACACACTCACGCATAAACCCAGAGGCAGCAGCAGGAGACCAAGAAAGGAGCAGGGAGAACAGAAAACAATGCCAGGGGGAAGGAGAATCCAGGTGACAAGGAGAGGCAGAAGGGGAGGGACCAGGACAAGGGCAAAGGCTGAGGGGAAACGGTATAGAGCTCAAAGAAGAGGAAGCTCTGGGAAGGGGAGGGAAGGTTAAGGGTGGAGTGGATGTGAAGAAGCTCACAGGTCAATGCAGAGGGAAAACAGACACAGATTAGGGAGGAAATAAAAAGGAAGAAAACTAAAAAGAAAAGGGAAGGAAGAAAAAGTGACAGACTGAGGGACTTGCTCTGCTGTGCTGCAGAGTTCAGCGCTTCCTCAAATCTGTGGCTTTAACCCACTGTCCCCTTCATGAGGCTTTCACCTGCACTGCAGCTCTAAACCAAGCCACTCCTGGGAGGAGCAAAACCACAGACACCACACCTTGCACAATCACAGACAGACACATAAGGCACTTCATACAGTCATGCTGACAGAGCAGCAGAGATCACACACACACACACCCAACACCCCAGAGACAGGCAGCAAACTGACCAACACATATTTACACAGACCCATCATGAAACTGAGACAAAGTAATTCAAAAAAATCACAAAAGAAGGCACACATCACACATGCATATGTGCACAAATGGATACATGACAAAAAGTTACAAGCATACACACACAAAAGCGAAGCGACACAGACACACATGCTTCACACACTGATCCACAAACAAGCACCACACACATTGCTAGAGACACACAAAACATGCAGGCAGACAGTGATAAACACAACCACACAGAGCCAGAGGCAGGATATTCCTTTCATTTCCTTGCTAGGCGACCTAAAATTTACTCCACTGTTATTTGCCTCCAGCCGCAGTCTAGCAGCCCTTGAGCCAGATTGAATCTCTCCATAATTATCTGCAAACGCTGCTACAACACAAACGACCTTAACATATGATATCCCGTTGGCTACATCTGATGGAAAAAGGCTGGAGAAAAAGGAAACATAAGTGAGCTAAGGCAATTCCAAAACTCTGTCTGGTCTGCCAGGTAAGTTGTTGACAGGGTCTCTTTAAGATTGTGCTTTATTTATACAAGAGCCCTGAAGCCAACTCAAAAGCCTTGAAACTTAGCCCAGTTCTGCACAGGAACTGAGATAAAACATTCCCCTATCCCCACCCTATCCCCAGAACACACAGACACCATCCACTCCTTACAATATTGCATTTTGAAAGCCAACACCCTGTGAGTTTCATAGCATAAATGCATTTTGGCAAACTGTTCCAAAAGTAGCCACTGATTATTTAATATTTTTGATGCCACAATTTTTAGGTGTCCAACTTGAGCCTCCTTGAACCTGATTTGTCAGAGGGGCTGTGCACTGTTTCCCACAGGCCTCATCTGGAGCTAGGAGTACTCAATGCTTTCTGAGAAAGAGAAGTTCCTTTTGGGGCGGGATCTCAAGTTGGGCTCCACCTCTAAAAAAAAAAATCAATAAATCAAAGCACCCCAAAGTTTCATGAAAAATGTCACCCCTTGTGACCAAACTTTCCCTGACTCCTCCACCTAGCTCCAGTCAAGGGTCTGGATAGTGCTAAAAACAGGGTAAAACTCCATAAAAAACCAGTGTGAGGGAAAAATGACACCACTTAAGGTTTGAAATTCATCACATGAAATGGGTCAGCTGTGGAAATGGGGTAAGGAGTCAACCAATATGGGACGGACCCAGGTAATATTCAAAACACACCTTTCTGGGAGTAAGAGAGGGAGGTGAGGAGAGGTGGCCTGGGCAGGACACCACAATCACAGCAAGGTCCCTTCACCCCAAAAATCCTGTTTCCCCACCCTCACAACCTTCCCCTATCCCAAACCCTTCCCCTCCCCATGCATCCCTACAGGCAGTCAATCCCACCAAGCCACCTTAGCGCATGATTAGCAGCGGACAGACAAGCCATTAAAAACACATCCACCTCCAACTATGGCGATAATGTGGCTCATTACAGCACAACACCGCCACAATGGCTCTGACCCTCCAGCTCTGGGGAGGGGAATTTGAGGAACTAGAGGGGGGAGGAGTCTAGTTACTGATTTGAAAGAAAGAAAGAAAAGCTAGAGGCAAGAAGCTGGAGCTAGAGGCAAGAGGCTGGATTAACTGGGCCTCCCAAAGCTAGCTGGGATAAAATGCAGTTTTGTGCACACAGCACTTCATAAGTCTGGATATTTAAAAAAGAAAGTTAGAGAGAGAGAGAATGTTTAAAACAAGCATTTGGGAAGTGATGAGAATCTCTCTGCCCATTCACAATAAATGCTTCTCTTGGGTTGGTCCATAGCATTGCGCACCCTACAACTCCAGCAAATTCCCAACAAAATGAGACAAAATCCCTCCAACAAGCCAGTGCAGTAGAACGCAAGGGAAAGAGTTAACTCTACTTTTCCTGTTTGCTTTCTTTCTTTTTTTTTTTCTTGGTGTGTGTGTGGGGCAGGGAAGGGGGGGCGGACAGTGTGCTGCTCATCCCACAGCCAATTACACCATCGCCAGTGAGCCAGACATCCTGGTGTCTGCGAGGAAGTTCTCAGGGCCCTGTGGCATTGCTGCCCATTGATCAGGACTGGTGCCAGGGGCTACCACGGCCTGCCACCCACCCACACGCTGGGGATTCAGGCTGCTCAGACTGAAAAAAAAAAGCCACCTAAAATAAATGTGGTTTAGCAGTCTGGATGGGCAGAGTCAACACCGCATGGCGTATCTTAAACTGGCTGCAGCAGTTGGCTCTAGACAGATTCATTTACTGGATGTATACAAAATCCAATATACAAAAGCCAGTCTGGTCTGATTGTAGGATTCAGACAATGTGCACAGTCTTCTCCGTTCACACACCAGTCACCCATGCAGGCTACTAGTAGACAATGTTGTGAACGATGGAAATCACATACATTAGGAGGGGAGTTGTATGTATTTCTTTAAAGAGTGGTTTGTTCTCATTTGTCCTTGCCCCAGCTTCCATGCGTCCCCATTCAGGCTCAGACCCCAAAGTCCTGGCTTGGCCAGCACTCCCAGTGACCGGGAGGGGGGAGGGGGGGGCAGCAGGATCAGGCCCCTAATGTTCAATTCAAAGAAGAATTTTAAAGTATTTTAAGTGAAACCTAAAAGCCACCAAGGAGAAGAACAATCTAAGCCTACAAGAAAGCAAAGTGCAGTTTCTAAGAATGCTCTCCGACAACCACCCACTGGGCTCGATTTCACAGCATGGTTAGACCGCTGCATGCCTTTAAAGGGGCACATTTCCCCCACCCTCATCCCCCAAAAAATCAGGTGCCACTTACCCTGGGTGCTTTTCTCTTGTATTTGTTGCTGTAGTCAAATTTCTCTTTCATTTCGTCCAAGACCTGGCCCAGCCTGGCTTTCTCCTCTTTCCCGGTGTAATCCTGGCTGAGGAGGATATAGGACCTCCAGTTCGCCGAGTCAAAGCCCCAGTGGCAAGTCCTGTTCTCCAGGGATTTGTGTGAGTGGACCACGAATTTGTGAGGCGGGTACATGAGCCGGCAGTCCAAGCACTGGATGCAGGCAGCGCTGGGGTTGGCGTACAGCTCCGGCACCAGGAGTCCCTTGCACTTCCCGAAGCACTCGTGGTACACCTTGAAGCTCTTCTCCGTGAGCTCCAGCTCGAGGGTGCTGGAGAACTCCTTCTTGCAGTGGGGCGGGTAGCTGCCCCCGTAGAGCAAAGCGTTGCAGAGCCGCTCGGCGTCCGTCTTGGTGATGAGCCCGCAGGACGGGGCCGAGAAGGGCAGGATGCCCATGACTTTCAGGATCTCCAGCTGGTCGGCCGTGCAGCGGGAGCAGTAGATGTGCAGCTCGTCGCACACCGAGTTGATCTGCTGCAGGGAGAAGTCCCTGAGCACGGAGTTCAGGATCTGGGGCAGGCAGAGCCGCTTCTCGCCGCCCACCACGAAGCAGGAGATGGTCTCCCCTTCCAGGATGGTCTCGCACCGCTCCGTGGACCGGTCCGAGGGCATGAAGAAGGGGCCCGGCATGACCGGCGGGGGCTGGATGGGGGGCAGGTGGAGGACGGGCTCCGCGGGGTCTTTGCCGGGGTCCTTCTTGTACATCTCCTGCGCCCAGCGGGCGGAGAAGGCGGCCGGGCCCCCCAGGGAGCTCATGGAGCTGAGGTGAAACTGTTCCAGGGTCTTCTGCAGCCCGGGATGCGGCTGGAAGCTGCTGCGGCTGACGGTCTCCATCGTTCCGCCGCGGAGCCCCCTTCCCCGCCCCGACCGCCACACAAACACCCCGGGGAACCCCCGGGCCGGACTCCGCTCAGCCGCGGGGCCAACCCCGCCTCGGCCCCCGAGCCCGCCCTGGGGCTGAGTGTGTCCGCGGGGCGCCTGGGCCCGGCTCCTTCCCGCCGGCCCCCGCGCCGCGTCTCCCCCGCTGCCCCGAGAGTCACGCCGCGCGCCCCACCGCCGCCCTCCCCCCCCCCCCGGAGCACGCCGGGCCCAGCCGCCCCCCACCCCCCCTCCTCCGCCTGGCCGCCGGCACGCGCTCTCCCGGCCGCCCCCCGCGAGCCCGCCCCCTTCCTCCTCCTCCCCCCCCGCACCCACCCCAAATCACAACCCCAGGAAAGTCTGTGCCACGCTCCGGCCCCCGGGGGCTCAAACGCGCGCGGGCTGCGGCTCTGCGGCGGCCCCCCGGCTGTCCATATCCACCAAGCGGGGGGGGGGTCACACAAAAAACCAGCTGGGCGCGTGCAAAATAAAACGTTGCAATATTTTGTTTTTCTTAAAAGCGCCCCCAATTTTTTTGCACTTCCAAAAAAAAATGTGGCGTCGGGGGGGCTGCAGAGAGGCGGGATCCCCCCCCCCCTTTTTTTTTTCCGTGGCTGGGTCGGGCAGGTTTCCTCGGCTCTCAGTCCTGGCTGCGCTTTGCTCTCGCGTCTAGTGGGCTGCGGGGCGCTGCAGGCAGGCAGCGCACGTCCTCCCCGCTCCTCTCCCCAGCCGAGACTGAGCGCGCCTCGCGGCCGGGCCCGGGCAGCCTCGCGCTCACTCCTCCCCCTCCCCGCGCGCCCGCCCCCCCCCCTGTTTGTTGGTGTCTGCCTCAGCCATTGAATCCCAGCCAAGAATGTGACCAACTCCCCAGGCTGGGCTCTTCCAGGAACGGGGGCCGCCTCCCCCCGCGCCGCTCTGCCACAGACAAGCCCCTGAGCCGCCGGGCTGGGGAAAAGTGCTGGGTTCACAGACCTGCCAGCGAGGCAGGACGGGGGCGGGAGGGCGAGGGGTTTTCTCTGAGGATTTCGTTTCTGCTTCGTCCAGGGGGGGCGGGGGGGTGTATTTTTAAAAAGTGTGTGCCTGACAGAAGCACGTACACACACGGTACATGTAAACAAACACAGGGTACATGCACTTAACACAAAAGTTGCAAAACATATCTAGCAGGTGTATGTCATTCAAGACAAGTACACCCATGGCACAATACACACACACACACACGGATATTCACCTAACGCATACATGTAATACAATCCTACACAAATTGTATGCATAACACATCTTCAGACATAAAACATATACCTTTACACAAGCACAAAACAATGTGTAAAACAAAGCACACACACGCATAGTGCAAAACATATCCAATGTAAATGCATAATACAGATACAGTGTATAGATGAAACACACACACAACCTGGCATAGCCTACTATCATACAAACACAGTGGAGAACAAAGAGATAAAATACATTTTCAGCTGAAACTGCAGGGGTATTTTAGGTCAGAAAAATTAAATTTGTCCAGTCAAAAGGTAGCCTGGGATCTTTAAGGGCCATGACTAATGGAGGACCTCCCACCTCCCTTTCATATTTCATGCAAAAGACAGCACAGAGCCACCCCACAGAATTACTGTGCATTGACTCACAGGAAAGAGCACCCTCTACTGAATCACTAACACCACTTCCTTCAGCACCAAGATTTTCCAAACAAGTCTCCCAGGCAATCACTGACCCCATTCAGCCCTACTTAGTTTGGGAGAATGTTCCAGAAGATACTCATGTGCGTAAATACCATTTTTGCTCAACACTTTGGGTTTCTTGCTGTTATGAAAACAAATGAGAACTGGAAGACATTCTGCAGAGTTCAAGGCTTTTCCTACAGAAATCTGGTTTCAATAAGCAAACAATTTTGGTTGAAATGGGTCTGTTTTTTTCAATGAGTTACATAGCCAAAATTTCAAATGTTTTTTGACAATCAAAGCTCTTTTTTAACCGTCTTTTCAACCAATTCTAAATACAAACATAGGAAACAAGCTTCAAAACCAAAAAAAGAGAGAAACAAGGATTGTTTCCACCACCCCTCGTAAATGAACATTTTACTTTTAACTCTATGTGCAGACAGGAAGAGGCTGAATGGCAAGCTTTATCCAGCCTAAAAGCCTCAGTTAGGGACCAGAACCTTGGTGTGCCAGGAGCTGTGAAAACACAAAGCAAAAATATTGTTCTTCCCTCAACGATCTTACAATCTACATATAAAACAGAACACAACAGGTGGATGCAGGTAGATTTGGGGGGGGAACTGGTGAAAAGATGAATGTCCAAATAGATATATTAAATTGGAAGGATTAATGCAGACACAAAAATAGGAGGAAATCTGGCCAAAAATCAATCAATCAATGTGATGGGGGAAGACAATGCCCTTTGGAATTCTATTTAGATACAGTGTTCAACTATCATCTGATTTGGCAATTCCCAGGGCTCAATCCCAGAGGTTTCAGTCACTTGTTAATTTTTTGTTGTTCTTGTTGTTGTTGTTCTTACTTTGGTCCAACCATTTTATTCATTATTATTTTAATATTTATAATTGTGAGAATGCCTACAACCCGCTCAGAGCCCCATTGAATGAGCCCATATACAAACAAATTTTAAAATTACAGCCCCCGCCTTATATCGTTGTCACCGTTATTCTGGCAAAGTGATAGTATGTGCACAAAAGAGGGCTCTGATCCCACAATTTGAATTAACAGGGATCGGCCCAGGGGTCCATTCACATGTATCCAGTTCAGAATCAGAGAGGTAGCCGTGTTAGTCTGGAATAGCAGAGGTAACAGAGTCCTGTGGCACCTTAAAGACTAACTATAAAGTTTTGAAGCATGAGCTTTCGTGGGCTAATGAAGCATCTGGGTTTAAAGTATGAAAAGAGTGTAAAAAGAAGGAAAGAACTTCATGTGACCAGCATCTGTCATATCATTTCATGTACTACAGGAGACAGTCCTGGTCCTTGACTGGTGCACTTACGTGCTACTGCAATACAAATATTAAATAATAACAAGACCTAAAAGTACTAATCAGCACCCAGGGTCCTAATGTGCTAGGTACTCTACATTTATGCAATTAAAAAAAAAGTGTCATGCAAAAAATCTTAGATTACTGGCAGAATTCTGGGCTGTATTGCTAGTGATCTATAAAGGCATTGGTTAAGAATATGTTTTTAAATACAAAATTCAATGGTGTATGGTTGAAACTGACTGTCTGTTATCTCCTGATAGTAGGAAGTATGCATGAGATCTACCCACTCACATGTTCTTTTGCTTCCAAATCATAGAGGTCTGTATTTGAAGAATAAAGAAGGACCCTTACCCTAAGCAGAGTTTTGACCTCCAAAAGGGAGAGGTGCCAGGGACATTGTTCGTGAATTGATTTTATATGGAAGGGGCTCAGATTCTACAGTGATGAGACACAGAATAATACCCTATAACAGATTTAATTGCAATTCCAGCTGGGTTTAGATACATTAAGATCTAAGAGAAAAATCCAGATGTATTCAAACACCAACTATAGAGTCCCTAAGTGTTTTAAAGAGAAAAAATATATATGTTTAGAAGGAAATGTACTCATTAATGGACAATCCACTTTGCTCTGGAAGCTGGTTTGTTAATGTATGTTTTAAAAACAAAAAACCCAACGACTAAGGTTTCTTTTAAGAGAGGTGGCTCCTCCCAGTCAATATGATGTCTGCTACTCAGATATCCATTGGATCCTGTAAGGCGCTGTTTGTGGACAGGCTGACACTAACTGGAATTCCTGGAAGAGAGAGGATCATACAAAAGAAAGGGAGGATGGCTTGGCGGTTAAGGCACAGGACATCTGGGTTCTATTTTTTGATCTCCCAGGGACTTCCTGTTGCCTTGGGGAAGTCACTTAATCTCTTTGTGCCTCATCTGTAAAATGGGGAGGGGGGGTAATGCCATCTCCCTGAGAGCAGGCAAGCCTGGATTAACCAGGGTGCACTGCAACCCCATATGCCAGCTCACAACACCACTCGCTCCAGTTTGGCCCAGCCACCTCCCTGTCTTAAAGGAGTAGTGACTGGGCAGCGCAGGGCTGAGTGCAAGGCAGGCACTGGGAGAGAGTAGAGGTGCTGGACAGTGGGGGAATCAGGAAGAGCCACCCAAGCCTGGAACAGGAACAGGGTGCTGCACCAGGGAGCACCACGGAGTGGCCAGGAAGATCCTGGGGTAGGGATAATGGGCTGGGGTGAGTTCTTGGTGGGCTATGGGGTGAATGGGCAGTGTTGGTGGGGATGAGTTTGAAGTGAGTGGGATGTATGTCAGGGCTGCTGGGATACGTGGGGGCTGTTGTGGGAGTGTATATGAGGTGAGGAGCATTCTGAGCTTTGTGTGGGGTACGGTGCAGATTATTGCTACCTAGTTTAGGAAAGGTGGGGAGGCCTCCCAATTTCCATAGTGCACAGGGCCCCAAAATTCTTCAGCCTGGGCCTGGCCAGGGAGGATAAAATGAATTAATGTTTGTGAGCTGCTGAGATCCTACACTACTGATGGTCACAGAACGGCCGATAACTAAACGAAGCTGGGGTGGTCTATGGAGCCGGTGTGGGAGTTAGGCATTGCGCTCCCAAAGACTTGTAAGAAGTCTGGGCACTAATTCTTTTAGACTCTTGACAATCCCACTTACCAGTCTCAGGTGATTAATATGAGAGGCTGTTAACAAACACATGTGTGGCCTGCTCCTGATCTCACACTCTCACTGGCGCTTTGCACCGCCAAAACCCTCCTTTAGCGCTATAATTTTCCTACCAAACACACTTCGAAGGGAGATTTAGCGCAATGACTCCCCGTTTACAGCGCAAGTGTTAAACCTCCTTTTCGAGAGGGATAAGCCTTTTTGCGCTAACGTTGTAGCGCAAGGGTGGGAATGTGGACGCCCATCGGATCTCTTGCATGCCTCCAAGCCATGGAAAGCTATCAGCAACCCATTGAGGGCCATCAGCAAGCCATTAAAGACAATGAACTTGCCATGTAAGGCAAATGACGTGAGGTGTTGTTTTTATAAAGGCGGAAGTAGCTTTGCAGTTTCTCTCTAACAACTAACACAGCAAATAACCAGTGAAAATGCTTGCGGACGGAGCTGTGTGTCTGAAATAGACAGCCTGTCAGTTTTCGCTAAGGAAAACTAACTGACAGCCAGATCTCATCTCCCTGTGAACAACTTCCCAGTTCCCCCTCGCCCCCCTCCTTTGCAAAACACGTTGCACCCAGCTGAATGCTGGGATACCTGCCCTATCCCGCTACTGTGACTGCCGCAGAAGCACCACAAATGTAGCCATTATTTTGCGCTACAAAGTTTCAATTTGTACAGTCTCTAGCGGGATACCAATTGCGCTACATTGGGAAGCGCTACAAATAAACACGCTACAATCTTCAGTCTAGCCATACCCTCAGAGCCTGCTCCCATTAAGATTACCAAAAACGCGGATTGACTTGAATGGTGGCAAGATCAGGCCCTAAATCAGAATCAGTTCCATTGTGGCCAATGAAGATGCACTAGTGTAAAAACAGCATCAGGGCCTGATCCAGAGCCCAGCCCAGAAGTAATGGAAAGGCTCCCTCTGACCTCAGCGGGCTATAAACCTGGGTCAAGGTGAGATCCGAATCATTCAGCTGAGGAGAGGGAAAATATTGACTGCAAGGGAGCAGTTGGGTTGTGGGAGGAGCATGGGGTAGAAGGAGTATGTGAACACTGACCTCCTATGACCCTGGGCATGTCTCTTCCTCATTCTTTGCCTCGGTTTCTCTATCTGCAAGTTGAATAGTGACCCTGCCCTGTCTCAGGAGGAGGATTAGTTCATGAATGGGTGTAACATACACTTTGAGATCCTCAGACAAGCTGCTTTGGAGAAGGGGAAAGGATTAGTATCAGATTGCTCAATGCTGTGGTTTTTCCTAACAGGTTTAGGCATTAAAAGGCTGGTGTTCGCGCCACTCACAGTACAGTAAAAACTTCCGTTTGTCTGTCTCCCAGAGGCTTTGCAGCGTTAAATAGCAGCCGGGAAGTAGTGAGGGGAAGACTGGCCCGGGGAGTAGAGAGATCTCTCACTTTGGAGTAAGGTGACAGCAGGTTTTGAAGCCGCTTGCCTTCCTGATGAAGGACTGTGAACAGGACGAGTGTTTAAAACAAACAAAAAAACACTCGTCTCACACATGTCCCCCTGACACTGCCCCACTGTCCCTCCAACCAATTCAAAATCTCTCGTGCTTGACAGCCCTCTAGCTGAAGAGAGCAGACATAGAGTGGGGGAAAATCTCAGAGGAAGGGCCCTAACACCACAGTGTTTCTCTCTCTCTCTTTTTTTTTTCCCATATTGGCTTCAAGGCCAGCAGCTCCTGGAACACAAATGCTCTTGTAAACTTCTGAACCACACAACCCTATGGTGGGTGGGTGTTTGCTCCTGCCTGCCAGTTCCAATCCACCCACAGATTCCAAAGGCCCAGAACGAAAAGCAGACTTCATTTTCCATATTTAACAGGCAATTCATTCCATCCACCCCTCCACTTTTGGTTCACTTTCAAATCTGTGACTGGGGAGCATCTTCCCTCATCACCGCTCCAACCCTTCCATCTCCCCAAGCTGGGAGAGGGATGTGTTTGTAGCTGAAACATTCCACATACAAACATAAAAATAAGCTCCAGTTCTCTCTGCTGCCGGATGTGCGGCTCATCAGGAAGACAGAGCGGTTACCAGGGACAGGACTGCGTCTTGCAACTATTTAATAAAACAGCTGGGAAGGGTCAGCCTCTGGAGGAGGTGAGGGGTGGAAGACAGGGGACATCTGAAAACACAAAGGCAAAAGGGACATGTAGAGATGCCACTCAGAGCAGCTAAAGATCATAAAAGTATCTTGGTATAGACTGTAAATTCTTGGGGGGCAGGGGAGGCCTGTACAGTACATAACACAGTGAGGCCCCAATCCTGACTGGGGTTTTGGGGGTTCTACAAGTCATAAAGTGAAATGCAAGGATATGCAGTTTCCTAACCAGCCTGCACTTTGGGAGCCTCTGCTGGAGCAGATCTTATTATCAATGATTATCGTTATTTGCATTATGTGGTAGTAGCTAGAAGCCCCAACCAAGACAGTACGGAACCTAGCACAGTGGGGCTTACCTGCTCTCTCAAAAGAGCTCAGCTAGCCCCAAGCACCTAAAAGAAGGGGCCAGATCTTCAGGAGTGTTCAGCGCCCAACAGCTCCTGGACGCCGAATGGGTTTGAAAAGTCTGGCCAGTTATAGGACACTTCATGACAATTATTCAGTTATCTAATTTGTATATTTGCGACTAATTAGCAGATGGCCATCATGTGCGCTTAGGGCAACACGTCCTGCCCCAAGCCGTAGGAGAGCTGGACTGGATGTGGAGCAGCACAAAAGTTACCAGCTCTGAAACTGGGGAAGGGGAGGAGGTATCTGGGGACGTGCTGGCAGGTGTCTGGGATTGCTGGGCTAGCAGGGGGGCCGTGCTCTGCTCTGGTGTCTGAGGTAGCTGGAGAGCTGGATGCTGTCGGAGTGGGTTGGGTTCTCTCTGTGAGACAAGGTGTCAGGTAGGGGCTGGAGTCTCTCTGGAGTCCCCCTTCCCTTCTATCCCTGCCTGCCTGCCACTCACTGCTGCCTCCTTCTGGATTCAGCAGGGGCAGCAACCAGAAGGGAAGTTATACAGGCAGGAGGCCTGACGCAGAGTCCACTGAACTCAACGGAAAGACTCTGACTTCCCCAGGCCCATAGCAACAGACTGTCTTTGCCCCAAAGAGTTTACACCTCGATGGGCAAAAAGCAGCAGCCCTAGTCCAGTGCTTTAACTCAGGACCATCCCGCCTCTCCGTTGTGCTCCCTTCCTTCCTGTTGCTTGCGGACTCTGCCTGATGAGTCTAGCAGGCCAAGGCCCTGATTCAGCAAAGAACTGAGACCAAAAGGGACATGAGCAGAGTCCACAGATGCATCGATTCCAAGGCCAGAAGGGACCATTGTGATCCTCTTGTCCGTCCTCCTGTATAACTGGCCATTGAGCTTCCTCCAAATAATTCCTAGAGCTGAGTTTTAGAAAAGCCCCCAATCTTGCTTTTAAAATTGCCAGTGACACCATGACCCTGGGTGCTTCAGTGACTTGCCTAATTGGGGCTTGTTGTCGTCACTGGGAACAATCAAAACAAGAAACCAACCTCCACCTAAGAGAAGAGTCATTCAGCCATGTGCATTATCTTCAATATTAAGTCTGACTAATAGAAAAAACTGGACCCTACGAAATGCTTCATTGAGATACTTTGGCCCAGCTCTCAGAGGTATTAAGACTAGGTTTTTGTTTTAATACATGGATTGTTACCAGGCTAAAAATGTAACTTTAGCAAAAATACACTAATCCTATTTTTTCCTTTAACTGCAGCCACCTGCTGTTCTCATTTTGCCAGTAAGAACATGAGACAGTTTTTACAATCACCAGCCAATTACTCAAAGAGCACACCTGACCCTGGACATGTACTCTCAGTCCTTGGTGTACTCTGGTGACCTGCACAGATCGCTTGCAGTTTCATTACTGATGCACAGTGAAAGAAGTTTGTGGGAAGTGCAGCAGGAACGGCATCTGGGTTCCCCTTCTGCCATTCCTGGGGCATCTTCTAACACCCACGTTGCAATGGGCAGCCTGCAGGGGAAGTCAGCTGATATTGCAGTAGGGATCAATAACCTACTGAGATTAGTGAAGATTTTTGTGTAGACAGCCCTCCAGCATTTAGGAAGTTAGAAAAGCATCCACCCCCTCCATCCAAAGCAAAGAGTCACCGACATTTTAGCTACGTTCATGTCACTTCACTCAAACAGTAGCAGAGGCAAACCAGCATCTTTAATTTTAGTGCAATCCAACAAACAAGTAGTTTGTACAAAACTAAAACTCCTTGAGGACAGAGTCCACTATCCCCCACCAACACAGATTACTCCCCACTTACTTTGTACAATTAGAACATTGAGAGGGAAGAAAATAAATCACTTTTCCCCACTGAGGCTTACTTTTTTTTGCACCTTCACTGGGCTCCACTGATGAAACTAAGTTAATCAATTTATTACACTAAGTGTCTCCTTCTGATGCGCATATGCTGGGACAAACCTATAGTGCTGTGCTTCAGAACAATGCAAAGGAGAGTTTAATTATTATTTTAAAATTTTTTTAAAAAGGCAGCTTTAACTGAAATTTAAAACAAAACCACATGCCAGTATTTCTAGCCATATTCAGTTTAATTATAATGTATTTATTTAAAGAACGTTACCTAAATCTGAGGCCTTACCACAAAAGCATCAACCCTGGGTTCTAAAGTTGCACCCCGAAATTCATATCAGACACTTGAATAACGGGCTTGACTTTCAGATAGGGCAAGGGACCACAATTCCTGTTGATTTTAAAAGAGTCACTCCGTATTTATGTCAGAGGCCAGATGCTGGCCCAGAAACTTAACAGTAAATAGAGGAATACAGTGAAACTCTAAGAACTCAGTGTTTCGCTCATCTTTGAGCCAACCCCAAGCAGCAATGGTTGAAAGGGATTCACAATGAGACAGTAAAGTATATCATCTCCCAGATGACCCAGTGGCGTGCATGCCTGCCAGGCTCAAACTGCGGGAAAACGCAGTTCCACTTGCTAAAATACAAAATAAAGACAGTGACTGAATAAATGCAGAGAGAGGCCGGGAAGGCAGAGGAGTTCCCTCTGGTAGGCTAGTCCCACTGGAGCCCCGCTGTGTGGTGTCAGTGAAGAAACCCAAGTTGGACGGGGATCTCTGAGGCTGTGTACTCTGAACCGCAGAGGCTGGGGAGCGGCACAGCTGAGCCGAGTCCTGGGAAGGCAGAGCCACAGACGCAGCTCTGTAGAGTGGGAGGGAAGGTCAAGGCCAGGGAACCAGACAGAGAGGATCGCCAAGCCAGAATGAGGGCGTAGCAAAAACACCATGCCCTAGGGCACCAGCACAAGGCAGACATGTGGTAAGCAGGGGAGACCACACACAGTTCTAGGGTCACCCTCTCCTGGCCTGATTATTATTATGCAGACCCAGGCTGGAGATGACAAAGTAGTTTTCCTCCAGCAGACTGCTCCTTCACGTGGCCTTGTCTTTCACTTCTCCTTTCTAGTTTAGCCTCTGCTCAGCACTGCAACAGCAGCATGCTGGGCGGCATCTTTTGGACTCAGCTCTGCTAGCTGTTTTGCTTGACAGGGCTGGACTTGGCTTCTGCTGCTCTCAAGCAGTGTCCAATGGCATCAGAGATGGGGGAGCTGGCCCCTTATGAGCATCTCATCTCCACAGTTGCCCCATCCCTCTACAGCCAATCCTGCTTCCCACCCTATAGATAGATCTATCTCCATGCCTGTTACCCTGTTGTGGATGCACATAAGCGAATGTAGCACAATGGTCAGTGTGCATCATATGTCCTTCTCTGTGCTAAATACACAGAGGATACAAGAGTATTACAGCCCCCGCTGCAGAGTCCCACCCTTTAGTTCAGCAGCTCAATCGCCAGTGCGTCTGCCAAGATGTGGCATCACTTCAGTGAAGGCTTGTAGTGATTCCTACTCCTGTAGGGCCGGGATGCTGGGGAGCAAGTAACCCAGTAGCCGGTGTGCGTTATATATCCCTGCTCTGCACGGGAGCCACAGGACCTAGCTCTTAAGCTAGGGCTGTAGAGATTCCTGCTTTCTGCTCTAGAGGGCCCCGGAGCTGGCCTCAATGCTACTCAGCAACCTGTTCCAAAGCTACTAGGTGGAGATTAGTAAACTGCCTCTGGGAACTGGATGCCTTTTGCTAACAGGTGTGTGTGGTGGGTGGCTAGTAGGGCTGTGCTGTCCCTTCACTCTCGTGCCGGATTTTAGCATTGACAGGGGAAGAGCCCATGAGAGGTTGAAGGGGGAGCCTCCCTGTAGTGGGTGGTGCTTTAGAGCTCCCCACCCTTGCAGGAGTCTTTTCCAGGTGGCTGGTATGCTCCCCCACCCCACCGTACTCTGTCTGTACATGCCCCAGCAGATGCTGCCGCACACCTCGTTAAAAAGCCAGGCGTGCCTGACATTGCCAATTAAAAAAAAAAAAAGAAGAAGTTAATTTACTGGGAGAATTCTGAGGAAGGCATCCAAGCTGGAACCCCCAGGATTCCCAAGGGAGCTAGCAGAACAGTCCTGCTAGGTTGTCAGGACAGCAAAGACCTTAGGAGCAACATTCACCCCCAAGCATGCACGTAAACTGCCCCCAGGGAAAAGCTAGTGGCCAAGACACAGCATTGGGGAGGAGGCTAAGGACTGCCAGCCAAAGCCCTGCTCTTATAAAAGGGTTCATGGGACTGTTCCTCCTATCCACGTAGAGTGCAGGAGAGCAGCCCCCAAGCAGGACACTGTCTGCAACTCACCGTCAACACCCCAGCGGGGAGAAGCTCAATCAAATGATACACCAGAGACTCAAACCGATGTTTTGAGGCAGTTGGGCATTTGAAACCTGAAGATTCAGGCTACTTAGGTCTCCCCTTTGGGTCAGAGTCTGTAGCCAGCTGTTCCACACTAAAGTGACTGCTAAAGAGGGGTGTCTCAATCCTGCACCCCTCTCTCGTTGTGGAGTTCTCTCATTGGCGTCAACAGGAACAGGATTGGAACCTTTGTCTCCCCAGCTCACTCAGTGTTGGGCTTCACCAGAACATGGGCTTCCCATTGTTCAAAGTCCCCACACCATAGGGACCAAGCGTCCTTCCACGGTCCTTCCACGAGCTACTGACTTCAGCGGCGGCACCACCCCAGAGGAAAGGATCTGCAGGGCTAGGCCTCAAAGCTGGCATGTTTCAACCTGCAGAAAACATTTGCTTAGTGGAAATATTTCCTCCCGTTCATTTCATGCACGAACTGGGGACCAAACCCTGCCTTCCATATGAACACATTAGAGATCCCTCCCTCCTCCTCCCAGCAGACTGTCCCCTTTATTCTAATTTCTTACTTACCTGCATCAGCCTCTCTGACACAAAGGCCAGAAAAAAAAAGTAAAAGAAATTAAGTCCTGGATCCACCAGGTGATCACTGTGAGGGTACCCGAGTGCTTAGGTCATCTCTCGCATCATTCAGAACATGCGGTCCTCAAATATTCTCCCCACAAGTTCCGGGGGAATCTCATTTTATGTATAGGTCTTTTCTGTGGTTCCCATGACCAGAGCATCTGGGCACCTTGCTAGCATTAATGACTTGATTGTCACAACCACCTCATGAGGTAGGGAAGAATAAGTATCCCCTTCTTATATATAGATGGTAAACTGACGCACCAAGAGGGGAGCAACGTTTTTGAGGTCAATAGAGGGAATCTGTGGTGGAGCCCAGCTCTTCTGCCAAGTCCCAATCCAAGACCACCCTTCCTTTTCCCAACTGAAATTCCAGCAAAGATCCCTGGAATTCCTCCTGATTTACACCAAAGCAAGAGAAGAATCTGGTGCGAAATGGGAGGTGGTTCAACTGTTCCACTGCCCTCTTCCCATGCCTTTCTCCACCCATCACCCAGCTTCAAGTGACCTTGGAGATCCAACAGCCATCAGATGGCAGCAGCTTTCAGTCACAGTTTCCCTAAACTGAATTTGAACCTGAAAGATAAAGGCCAAATGTTACTAGTCCCCTTAGTCAGCGAGTCCCCGCAAAGATTGCACCGTTAAAGAGATATTACCTACAAAATATCAGCATGCTCCACTTCAGGGCAGAGTTTGCTCTGCCACACGGTCAACCCCTGTACCCTTATTTCTGTGCACCTGTTCCACACAGGATCATCCACTGATCTTAATGGGATGCTCCAAGTGATCATGAGTAATCATCACGCCGCATTGTTCATATCTGGGTTTCTCAGGCTTATTGGAAGGTGCTGGAGACACTGAGATTTTGTAAAATCTAGAATGAGCTGTCCTCGTGCCATTTTTATTTCTGTTTCACAAGATGGAAGCAAAAAGCGCAGATTTATTTTAGTTGTTCCAGCAACGTCAGTATTTTTGGATGGGGTTAGGAGAGATTTCATTTTCATGGCACCCTATCCGCACACCAGGTCTGGACTATAGAGCCATAATTTTGAAGGTGATGCAGCTGGCGACCCCTTGTCCTCCTATCATGCCATATTTTAGAGGTGTTTTTTTTAAAAAAAAACCAAAAATTTCAAACAGTTTAGGTGCACAGTTGCATCAACCATATGCACACAACTGCAAGACTAATTTACATGGACATTTACTGTGACAGCACATGTAAATCAGGAAACTGCAGACATATGTATGTGCAGCTGACTGGTATATGGAAAGACACAGAAATGACACAAACAATTGTACCCTTAACTGGTTTGAAAAAAATCTGGCCTACTAATCTTGATAATTCTGATGACCAAATGTCCAAACCCCTGCTGGTTACTGTTAATTACGATTTGTATTCCAGTAGTGCTTCAGGGACTCAACGTGCTGGGGTGTGTATAGTCACATACACTGGCACTAATATCTTGCAGTCTAAACAGACAAGAGGTGGGAAGGGAAAGAGAAGACGGAGAAGTAAAGTGACCTGCCCCAGGTCCCACAGTATGTCAGTGGCAGAGCCAGAAATAGAACTCAGGACCCCGAAAGACCCAATAAACCTGTTTGTTAAATCACTTCCCTCCCCTAACCAGTATTAAAAGGTTTCCCCTCCTGCACGCTTCAAATAAGTCAGTGGTTTCCCAATAGTCTACTGATTTGCTTCTCATTCAGGCCACTTATTCAAATCTAGCCCAGGTCAGTAGTTTCTGGTTTAATGACTGTTCTTAGCCCACGCAGCATGAGTTCAATGGGTTACAGTTCAGTATCCAGTGGACAATTCTCCATATGATCCCAAAATACTACCCTGGTGGTCATTAGCTATGCTGTAGAGACTGACACCCCTCCACACACACTTCTGTCATAGCCCCTCAAGACTGAAAACACGGTACACTACCTGTGCTGCACTGCTCTCTGAACGGTCACTCCATCCCCATCCACAAGCCCTACACTCAAGAAGGCACAGGGTGTCTATATGGAGCATTATCAAAAAGTTGCAATTGTCCAGCCCTCAGAGCAGGCTGGCTGAGCCTGATCTTGCTTTGTCTCTTCTCCCCCCCCCTCTTTTTCACAAGTTTCTGCTCGATTTCTTTGCTGCCTGTGGCAGGCCTGGGAATGCGACTCCCTCCCTCCTGCCCTGTTTCCCGTGTGTAATCCAAAACCCATCCTGATGCAATGACCGCAATCTGTGCTGTGCATACTCCAGGCATTACCGCTAAGACCCAAGATGCATTGGGTACTAAGCCAGCTGGCACCTTTCCCTCCCCTCTGCTTTCTCTCTGCAACTATTCTGGGGCTCCCGCTGGACTCACTGCTTTCTGGGGCTCACACTGGACCCATGCTGTTCCTGGTAATGAATGAAACCTGTTCTAACCGACATGAGGCATATTTGTGAGTTCAGAGCAACAGTCGACTGCCTGATATTTCACATTTCTCACTATAAATCTGGGTAACACTATTTTAATTACTGGGACATTTTCTAACTTTTATTGTTTCTGGCAAAGGCATGTGAAATGAGCTCATTCATTATATAAGGCATGTGAGCTATTTCTTCAGGGGAAATGGTGTTCTATATAATTCCTACCATCCAACGTGATGCCATTCACCCCACTGCTTAGTGTCATGAAGTATCATGCAGGCTGGGAACAGTAATCTAACCGGCTCCTGAATGGCAGTGGGCTTGGCAATACATTTATCTATCTATCCACCTCGCTACATTTCTCATGTGCCCAACACCATAGCGTCTAGGAGGCAATACATCACGTGTTTCTTTCATGTCTCTTCCTGCCATTCTGGGAATGCTGCCTTGAGACATTACTCTGATAGCACAGATGGGTCCAAGCTGCAAAGTCTGGATCTGAATTTTTCCAGAGTTCGGAGTATTTGGATCTTGCAATTTTGATAAAGGCCCATCCTGGTAAGCCAGCTTGCAGGAAGGGGTGAGTAGTGAAGCAATCCAAAGGATGAGTGCCACATCCAGACCAGGATTTAGGAACACAGTGGGCAGACACACTAGGCAGGGCAGGCTGCAGTCAGTCAGTCTGGGAGCTAGAGAAAAGCGCAGGGTTTGTTCATGTCCTGGAGCCTTAATGAAGAATCCCCTTTGTGAAGTCCTGTCACTCCTCTTCTGTGAAGGATACTACAAGCTGGATCGATTGGGACTATCCAGGGGAGTTACACTGCAGCAAATCAGATCCAGCATCCTTAGTCCTGCTGCTGCTCCCACAGAGTCACTGGCCATGAACTTCAGAGAGAGCTTAAGTCGGGCCCTATGTGTTCAAAAGGAGGCAGAAAAAGCTCATTGAGGGCCCAGATCCAGCAGGTGCTGAGCACTCAGTGGGAGTTAAAAGAGCTCAGTATCTTGCAGGATCAGCCCTAGCTTCTCAGCCAATGATTTGAGGATAGACAGAACGTGTCATAACTCAAGCTACCTCTTTGGACAATCGTTTGGGCTTTAGGAATGGACTCCTGCCCTTCATGCTGTGGAGCAATGCATCTTCCCTTGTCTATGCATTCCAGCTCCTCCTCGCTCAGACGATACCTTCCTAGTTCATATTGCTGAGTTTAAGATGATGGAATTGGCCACCTGCCCAAGTCGGGGAGGGAGGAAAAAGCAGTTAGCGTAATGGAATGGCTTTCTGAATAAAGTAAGTGAAAATCCCATGCAGATAGCACATGGCGTGTATAATGACTCACGCTCCACATTTTCACCAGGGGAAAATTTAAGGCCTGCGTTCAAAGTTAAAAGATGGAAATTTTTATAAAGACTTTCATGGTGATATGTTACCATCTGTTCTGACATAAAACAACCTAATGGAGTAAATTGGCTGATTTTTTTCTCTCTTTCTGTCGTAAGAGTTTTCTGTTTTATAGATGAGGTGTGAATCTCTGGACTGGAGAGATACTAGCATATACAGTCCAGCCCAAAGAGACTGGAGGTTTGGCCTAACTGCCTATTATCTAGCATATGAATTTATGCTCTTAAAAATATGAGAAAAG
The DNA here is from genome assembly GCA_032164245.1 of Sternotherus odoratus. NCBI lineage: Eukaryota > Metazoa > Chordata > Testudines > Kinosternidae > Sternotherus > Sternotherus odoratus. Next base: position 4,522,492 of record JAVMKO010000018.1, read on the forward strand.
AGCCTTAATTTATAGAATGGAAGATTAAACGGTGATCAACTTTGGGGCTCTTCTGTATGCGCCTCGGCCTGAAAAAGAACTTTCAGTTGAACAGTCTCTGTATTGTCCGATGGGAAGAAGTATTTTCCGTCCCTCGCGAACCAAGCCACTGAGCAGTCAGATAAAACACATGTAATAATAATAATAATAACCATGTTTTGGTTGGAGAAACCAGAAATCCTTTTCAGCAGCCTTCCTGTTTCTTCCCCACCTCCTTCATTCTTTCTAATAGATTCATAACAACACATAACTTTTTCCTTCTGCTTTTAAGCAAGAACATACATTTCTTTATTTTCAGAGAGTTGAATTCTTGGAACTCATACTATATGCATATTGCTATTTTTACCCACCCTGCTCCTTCCTGTATCCATGGAGTTTCAGCAAAACATTGGATTCCAGTCTCTAATGACATAACCTTCCCCTTTCCTTCCTGCTCTCGAGTTGCCTCTCATTTTCTCACTAGGTCTGCTGGCTTCTCTGATTTTTGGAGGGTTTTTTCCTTCCTTTCAAGTTTCTTGTTTTCTTTTCTTTCTTTGCAGTCCGACTGGACACCACCACTTTCCCTCTTCTTCAGAGGGAAAAGGAATGTTACGTACACATCATCCACTAGTTTTTTAGAACTAAACTCAGAGGGACAGATTCTCTCCTTACACCAGGGTACGTAACTCCTCTGACTTTAAAGGAGCACTGGGCCAGATTCTGCTCTCACACCATTTTAAAACTGGAGTAATTCCACAGCAGTCAGTGGACCCCATTCTCATCTCGCATTGCTCTGGTGTAATTCAAGAGAACACAAGCAGGAAGTCAGTGGAGCTGCTGTGGTGTAAAACTGGCATAAGAGAGCTCAGAATCAGGCCTAACCACGTCACTGGTTCCATCTGAGTTTGCATATTAATAGTGGGATATAAGCTAGATACTGTTTGTAAATCTGTAGTGACTTCATGGGCTTTACTGGAATTACTCCAGATTTACAGGGATGTAACAGATCAGAATCTGGCCTTTCCATATGCACAATATACTTTACTAGGGTGGTACCTTCCTGCAGGAGATGGAGGCATTTATGATGCTAGAAAGTTACAAGGGCTCTAGGGCGGGTTCCAGCAGGTTTTACTTGTACATGAGGTTTCTAATTAATTAGAAATAAAACATAGCTGATTTAGCTGTTGTCACAACGTACAGGATTTAAGGCACTTCTGACCATCTGCATGCACTTTGTCCACTTCGCAGCTCCAGTGCAACCCGTACATGTTCCTAACATGATGTTAATTCAAGTGAGTGGAAACACAGACAAACCTATGCCATGGGGAGGGTCTTTCCCAGGCATACCTAGCATTGTATGCGCACCAGTATGTCACTGCAAGCTCTGCTCCCCTCCTCAGCTGGCAACCTCGAGGAGGGTGCTTGATGCTGCAGGTCAAGGCTGTTCCCTGTGACTTCATCCTCAAGCTGGGAGCTGTCAGGGGCTGTCACTCCTGATAGCATCACTCAGAGGCTCCTTGTCAGATTTGCTCTCAGTGACGCATTCTCAAGGAGGCAGCATCTCCAGTTTCAGAGGCACTAAAGATTGGCCATCTGAGCTCTGCAGTGATAACCTGCCAGGAGCCCCAAGCCCACACATAGAACCTGATTCCACCAGGTGCTAAGTGCTCTCAATTCAATCCTGGTTCAGCAGCTCACACCATCAGACCTCTTCATCTGCACATGCAGCACAAACTTGCCGTCCACGGAGGTTAAATGTCCTAGCCAGCAATGCTCTGCCTAGGTTACATGGCTCCAAGGTGGAGCACTGTGTGCTCCTGGCATGCATAGCTACCCCAGGGAGCACCTCCATGAAATGGGGGAGGGTGGCCATATAGGCTGTACCGTAGAACACCCTGGGCTGCCTCTTGGATCATGCTTTGAGCAGCCCCGTGAACACGTAATGCTTTTCACAAGAGCTCGTTCACCAGAAAGTTCCTATCTGGATCTGGAGTTTCCCCAGAGTTTGGGATTGTTCCATTCTGGGGGTTGGATTTGGGCTCATCCAAACCTTTCACAAATTCGTGTTTTCATGCTGTTATCTCTCCCTTTCCTCTTGTAGCCACATTATTGAATTTCTAAACCCCCACAGGCAGACAATTGATATATCATGTGACTTAGTGGAAAAGGTCACTAGACTGGAACTCAGGGGACCCAAGTTCCATTCCTAACTCTGCAACTGGTTTGCTGGGTGATCTGAGAGGAGTCATAGTCCCTACCTGTGCCTCAGTTTCCCAATCTATACCATGGAGATAATGAAACTGACTTCCTTGGTAAGCAGCTTGAGATGCATGGATGAAAAGTGGTATGGAAAAACAAGGTATGGTTAGGAGAGGCAGCATGGTCTGGGACCAGGAGTCAGGAAGCCTGGAGTCTATTCCCGGCTCTACCACACACCTGCTGTGTGACATGGGGCAAGTCTCTTCCTTTGTCTGTGCCTCCTATTCCCCCCCCCCCAAATCTCCCTCCTTCACTGTAAGCTCTTGGGGCAGAGACTTTACTCAGGCCTGGTTTAGACTTAAAACATAGGGTGATGTAGTTATGGCATTCAATAGTATGGGGAAAAAAATATCCACATCCTCTGCTGCCCCATTGACCTAACCCTGCTGTAGACGCAGCTAGATTGAAAGAAGAATTGCTCAGGGAGGTGGCGTTCCTATAGCAATGGGAAAACACCTTCTATTGCTGTAGGCTGCACCTACACTACAGCGTAGCTATGCCACTAATGTTCCCATAGTGCGGGCATGGCCTCAGTGCATCGGTAGAGTGGCCCTGATTTTGGTCAAGTCTAGACCCTGCTGTAACACAACCACCACAAGCAGCTATAGGGATTGGAGTGCAAAGGCACAGGCTGCCAAGAAGGGTTAGTTCACTGTGCTACCTCGCTATGCTCCTGGCCAGAATGTCCTGAACTCGCATTCCAGAGCCCACAAGAGTCCGAACTCCCCCGACTTTGACTGAGCACACACACACATGCCTGGGCAAGATGGACCTTTTGTGAGTAGCCTGACCCAGGTACCGTACACAAGTGAGCTGTAGAAGGAATGTAACCTGAGAAATCTGGCCTCAGGAGGGGACTTTTTACGAATTGGTTCTTGGTATGCAGCACCTCATTGTGTTTTGGGGTGGGGATTGTACAGAGTTTAGAGGCTGTATAAACTGTTTCTCTAACAGTGATCTGTATTATTTCTATTCCGCACCCACCCACCCCCAACCTGCAGAGCAAGGGCAGAAATGATATAAAAAGTGGTGTATGTGTCACATTGGAAGCCTGGTTTGGATTTCACTCCTGATTTACACTGATGTGAATGATTTCACTGTAGCCAAGAGGTTCATTAATGTAAATCCAGCTTAAGTGCAATCAGTGTACATTGGTTAAAAATGGGTGTAAGTGGCAAAGTGTGTCAATTTGGTGGCTGTGCAATATGCATTTTGTACTCAGTGGGATTAAATTTAACCCTGGTATCAAGAGACAACTCTGCTAACATCAATCCAAGTTGGTTCTGCCTATACCAGAGGCTGAATTTGGCCCTGGTAGCATAAGGTGTGATGTAAGTGAAGAGGCTGGGATTGATTCTACTCTCATAGCAGTGTAAATCAGGAGTAATTCACTGACATCCCTAGAGCGACACTGGTGTAGCAGAGCTCGGACTCAGGACTACGTTCTTACCTTCAGTGCTGTCCCTACTGCCCCTTTCAGCTACCCTGACATGTAATTCACGTTAATTGTCCTTGCCCATTGAACAAATTGCTGCAAGTTACACCACTTTGCTGTTTATACCTGCTTACCAAGGTCACTGCTGAATGTGGCCCATAGAGCACCTTGCAGGGCTAAACCTGGCCCTGATACATCAAGTCACAGACATAGATTTTGTTTTCATTCAAGAAAGAAAAGAGAAATTGATTCTGGGCCACATAGCTACAATTCAGGACACTTTGTTCCCAGCAATCTCCACCAATAACTGAGTAACCAAGAGGTTCCACCTGACTCATTTCCAGAGGCAGATGATGAACAGATTATTTGCATTGTTCTCCATCACCTGAGTGAACAGCTATCTAGATTTTTTTTTTTAAAGGGATTTGGCTGCTTTAGGGTTTAATCAAATAGAAACATTCACTGTTTGTGCAACTTCAAAGTGTTATTTGAAAGCACTTTGTGTGCATCACAAACATTTCCTCATACTTCCACATCCGTCTTGTTTGCCAATACTACTGCAGTGCTGGCTTCCAAAGGAATCTGTCTAAACAAATACACAGGCAGAATGGAGCATTCCCATCTGCTGGACTTCTCCAGAGCTGACATTTGGTTGTGACCATCACCTCCTAATGTGCAGATTTCACCTCCAACAGAAGACGGTGCCAAGCATGTTCTAATTTCCATGTGTAATATTTAACTTGGAAAGGCTCAGTGACAACTGCAGAGTAGAAGTTAACAACCAGTCTGAATTGCTGTTAGCATGCCAGAAGGAGGAGGTGCGGGGACGGGGGAGAATACAAGACCCAATGAGCTGCGGACTGTGAGTGAGAGAGAGGTCATCTCTTCAAAAAAAACAAAAACAAACAAACAAACACACCACACACAATCTCAGTGAGATAAATGGTACAAGAATAACCAGGAGATGGGCTAGTTGTGAAGGGCAGAATTTACAAATATTCCACGTCAGCACCGAACTGAAAAAGACTAAACCCGCTATAGGAATTCCAATTAAAGAAAGAACTCTGGTGGCTGGCGTGATGCAATATACTCAAAGACAGCGAATCGTTTATAGTAGCACAACACAGTTGCAGCATTCTGGTGGCAAACTGGCTCTGAGGGATTATTAACTGGAGCACCAGTCAGCCAATGGGAGATGGTTCTGATGAAATGTTCATGATTTTTGTTTTCATTGGCTGAGTACATTGACCCTCAGCCACCCGTTGAATGGGGAGTTGTGTAGCTGGAGTTCTGGAATGAGTCAGAACGTCCTTGCGCCATCTTAATCCTGAGGGTGTCTTTAGCGCTCAAGGAGGAAAAAAACCTGCTTCTTTATTTGCCTCTGGACTTTAAAATATTGTGTCTCTTGGCTGCTGAGTTAGGAATGACAGCGCTATTAGCAAGATACAAGGACCTGCTCTGGACATTATCAGAAGTGACTACATCACTCAGCACCTCCATGTTCTGCTAGCAAGGCAACCAGAGGACAGATGGGGCCATGGCAATGAATATTCACAATGTGCTCCCCAGAAGAGAGAGAACCTTGGGGGAAAACAAAAAGACAAATTCTTAAAGGATTTATTATGGCATTATTGTAGACTGTGTTAAAGGTGCAACAGTCATTCAGTAAAGTGGACGGGCTGAGGAAGTATTAAAACATGGTAGTGCTTCTACCTTTAAAGACAAAATTGCTTTCTGGTTTACATTCCGGCAGCTCTACTGAAGTCAATCAGGGTGCTGATGAGGGGAGAATTTAGTCCTAGGATCTTGGAAGAAACTCTATACATTAAGAAGGCGGTGCTCAATTTAGTTTAAATAAAAGTCTGGGCAAGATGATCTAGAAATTTGTAGAACAGCAAGGCCTTTAATTAGGGGATTGCTGTCAATGGAAAGAACTACACTAAATATCTGGTCCCTATATTCCCATCATGGCAACTTCCTTCTGCTCTGCCTGTGGAGGGAGTCGTTGGCTGGGAGTGGGGATGTTGATGGGATGGAGCCAATGATGCAAATATACAGATTCATTGGCCGCTTTCCACCAAAATGTCAGAGGTCGTGAGGAGGGGAAAATATCTGTGGACACTACTGTAATCCGCAAGCTACCATTACACAGTCTGGGAAGAGTGTTCTCTCTCCCACTGCACGTCCAGGAAACTTTCCAGTGCCACTGCCCATTTGCTGGGGCCCAGATGAAAAGGAAGAAAAGGGCCTAAAGTGTCTGAGACCTTTTAGGACTTTCCAGAAGCTCTGGAAAGGAATGTAGAAAAGAGGAAGAGAACCAGTTTGCTTGAAGTACAATGAAGCAGATTCTGAGACTGAAGGGACTGGGAGAACATTCCCCTTTCCAACAACGGAAGTTGCCAGCCCAGCAAAGAAGCATCTGGTGGAAAATAAATTAGTAGTGTCCTCCACCTAGGGGCTGCAAGGCACTTTTCAGAATTTATCTGGGCAAAGCGAAGCACAGAGAGGTATAAAGCAACCAACCCTATCCAAGGACACAGAGCAAATCTGAAAGACAGCACAGATTTCCTGTGCTTTTAACCAATCGCCAGTGCACCTCCATCAAGCCCACACATGAAATGGAAACTCACCACTAAATGAGAATCAAGGATCATAATACAAGAAAGAGGATATAGGAAAGACAAGTTATATTCATCCAGCAACTCGCTTAAGCCACAACTTAAAACAGGAAATTTCAGTCATAAACTTTCTATTCCACACCCGGTTAAACCAATCTAAATCAAATTCTTTTAAATGTAAGAGCCTTGAATGGAAAAAAAAGTCTCTCTGTGCCACCCACTACCAGAGAGATTATTGTTTGTTCTTGAAGACTATTTCCCTTTGAAATGTGATTTGTATTAACCGTCCTAGGCACTGGCTTCTGCAAATCACAGCATACTCCCGCAAACCTAGCAGAGGTCAAAGGATGGGGAGCCAAACGGTTTTTGCTCTAAATCAATTTATGGTGGCATCTCAAGATTGCTGTTGACCCCAAGGGATTAGGTAGGGTTCTAAGTCATTCCCAAAATGAATCACATACTCCACATTTTTTCTACTTCTTAGAAATCCACTTCTCCAGTCTCCAACAAGCAACAAATATTGCCATTGATTTTTCAGATTCTAGCTGCATCTTTAAAGGGACACTCTCAACATGAGAATTACCAGACTGGTCCAGTGGTCCATCTAGTCCAGTATCTCATTTCTGACAGTGGCCAGTGTCAGCTGGTTCAGAGGAAGGTGTAAAAAAAATATGATGGGGCAGTTATGGAATAACCTGCCCACTGGGAAAGTCTCTTCCCAACCCCCAGAAAGTAGCGATTGACTTATTCCTTTAAGCACAAGGCTTTATTGCCCTTCCAAAACTCTTGTTTAATAATTGTTACTCTATCTCTGAATAGTCTTATTACCATATGAATGTCTAATTCTTTTCTGAATCTTGCTAAATTCCTGTCCTCAATAATACCTTGTAGCAGAGAGTTCCACAGGCTAATTATGATTTCTGCTATCTAGTTATAATCCCAATTTTTGACTTTGCTCCCAAAAAGGGAGTTGGGGATGAGAAGGATACATTTTTCCTATGACTTTATTGCCAGGGAAGTGTGTCAGATTGAAAGCCCTACAGGGCTAAAAACTGCTGTGTAGACATTCAGGTTCAGGCTTGGATCCACGTGGGGTCGCAGAACTAGGGCTCTAGGCCAAGGCCGAATGTCTACACAGCGATTTTTCAGCCCCACAGCCGGAGCCCTGTAAGCCCGAGTCAGCTGATCCAGGCCAGCAACATTTTTTTTAACCCCCTGTGGAGACATATGCTTAGACTGAGAGACCAATTCTAAAGGCAAAAGCGTCATTGCCTCCAAGACCATACAATCCACAGCCCAGTGCCAATTAGGGGCCAATTGTATTTGTGGTTTCATTGAAGTGGATGCTTGAGAACTGAACCGAGACCATCAAATTCATTTCCCATGGGTCACTAAAGAGCTAGCAGAGTCTACCACCTTTTGATTGCTACTAATACAGACTGGATTTGAAACTGCAACCTACCAATTAACGTCTCTCATTCAATTATCAATGCACTGAGCAGTTTCACAAGAATCGGGGTGCAGATGAGGGGAGAATTTAGTCCTAGGATCTTGGAAGAAACTCTATACATTAAGGCGGCGGTGACTCAGTTTAGTTCAAATAAAAGTTTGGGCAGAGTCTGTAAGAACAGAAACGCTTACATACATTTTAAAAATGTCAATGAAAATGTGTTTTAATTCCTGTTCCCCTGGGAGTTTTGTATTATTCCCCTGCACAGCCAAGTACCAACATCCAGAAAGTTCATGGGAAACCAGAAAAAAAAAAAAGCAGAATAGGAGACACAAGATGGTCATTTTTACATCATCCACATAGAGCAAAATGCTACAGAGGAACAAGCAATATGCATTGGGAAAACTAATATTTTGTAATATGCAAGTTTTATGCAGTCACTGTTCTTTTTATAGATGGATTGATTCTTCCTTTCTTGCCTCAATTAAAAGTGCAGTTTCCCAGGTTCTTACAGTAAAGTTTTCTTGGGAAAATCCTCATTTCGAAAGTGTTATTTTTATGCTTTTGGTCATGCAATTGTTTTAATAATATTTTTATTCCAGGCAAGTTTATAATAATTCTGCCACCCTATTTCCTACAGTATCTTCTTTTAACTATAATTATATCCAGGTGCCTCTGACATTTTATAATCTGAGTGGTTCCTTTTTTCTTGACTTTGTTCTCACTTGGGAGATTCAAAACGAGATTTAATTGTACATTCATGCCACTCATGATTTTGTGCAAAGGATGCTAAATAACACAATAAATAACCTAATAAATGTTGGTAGCCTGGGATTATTTTGCAGAGCACTATTTTTAAAGTGTCCAGCTTTTGTTTTTAAAAAAGCTAGAATATATATATCAGTAGACATCGGTCACATTTTGCAAGGGAAAAAAGATCATGTATGTTTTTTTGTCTAGTGTCACTTTCACCCCAAGAAGTGATGCAAAGGAAGCTGTAATTGGATGTTGTATGAAGAGCTGCTGATACATATCCAGGAATATTTGCTATATTGCATTTAATAAAGACCCTGACAAATGCCTGAAATATTTAGGTGCAAAAACAAACTGCCCAAAAGTGGCTTATTCAATTTTGTTTATTGGCACTACTGAAATCTTATTCTATTGGTAAGACTGACCAGGTAAGTTACAGGGTCTTGCTGCTACAACCAAGCAATATTATACAAAACAAGGTCTCATTCTCTCTCCTAGCTGATGTTCTATTTATAATATAATTTGCCTACCAACCTGCCTGTTTCTAATGTGCCTGTCATCACTTGGTCCATATTTAGCTAATTCAGGCTGTAAATTCTATCCTTTCTGTTCCTTTTCTATTCTTACAGTAGCACCCAGAGGCCCCCAATGAGATCACTGTGGTAGGCATGATACGACGAATGGATAATTCCTGCCCTGATGATTTATAAATAAACAGTGGGAGGGGAAACTGAGGCACTGTGTGATACTACTACTTGTCCAAGGTCACCCGGCAGGTCATTGGCAGAGCCTAGAATAGAACTCAGACCTTTTGAAGTTCAGCCCAGTGATCTAACCATTAGACTGCCCTGCATCTCACCCTCATTTTTCAATCTTAAAAGAGACGTGGTGGCTAAGAATAATGGAGCGCCTTGCATTTAATGCACTGTTAATTTCTGCTGATGTTTAAGGATGCCCCATGTCCGACTGTCCCCCACATAGAGACTGTCTGTCGGAGCGCCGGCTAGTCTCCTCAGAGAGGCTTGTTGCTTAAAAATCAAGTTAGGGGAAGTGTAGAGTTGTTTATAAAGGAAACCAGAAGAGTCTTTGATGAGATACAGTCTCCCTCCCTTCCTTTCTCACGGTGCTTACTCTACCCTAGTCTGCAGGGAAGGATTTTTGGTCCTATCCCCTGGTGTTATATGAGAGTCATAGGCCTTCCAAGGGGCTCCACCCAGGGGCATAACATGCAACTAGCAACCAATTCCCTTGCCCCTCCCCTCCATCATAGATACAGTTAGCAAGCATACAAGGTACACACATGGTTTGAGTGTTTGCAAGAGTGCTCTAGTCGGTCTGTAAATAATTAATAGCTAGCACACCAGTAGGTGGCGCTCAGGAGTAGGTAGGACAGTGCCTGCGTTTTCCAGGGCAATAAAGCTTCTGCTTGTACATGGTGAATGGCGTTTGTGCAGCTCGTCACAAGGAGCTTGCCACTGACGGACAGGCTGCTGGAGCTCTGCTAGTATTAAACCTACAGCTTTGTGGGCGACTGGATATACCTCCCACCAGACAACTGAAGGATCTGCTAAGAGGTGGGTAACAATATTTAGAAGCCTGATGTCAGGCTTCAATGGCCCACAATCAAACACCTAAAACGGATTAGATGAGCTGCCCATTCCATTATGGCACCAGAAGAAAAGGACAATCTGAGGGGTGAGCATGTGGCAAAGATGTCTACTGCTGTCTCATCCTCATACCAAATGGGTTTATTGTTTCTGTGGGGATGGCTGGTAGGCTGAAGCCAGAAGTTCTGATAACCTATTAATAGATGATCTAACCACACTTTGATACTATATTCTGCAGAAATTAATATACTGAGTTGAAAAATAATACACACCCACATGGTCTAAAAATAAGCACCAAAATTTCCCCTCCTAGTTTCCTTTCTTAGTCTCGTTTCCTCTGAGCTGATGGCACGATTCTTCTTTTTCCTTCGGCTTCTTTTTTTGTCTTAAGCGTCTCTCCTATAAGAATTCATCTGCGCTCGGTCATTGACTGTGCTAGGGAGTCTGGCTTAAGCATAACTCCAGCTTTGGGAAGATATGATGTCTTCTGCTAGCCCAGTTTGAAAGTTGAGAAGACATTGGCTGAAATAAGGAACTGATTCTTGTGAGCCAACAAGATATACAGAGTGCTACAGTTACAGTGGATGTAGAATTCATTGTGTTGCACCAGACAAAATAGAGTGAATCCTGGAGTATTTTCTGCACTACACATGTTGTGTTGAGCTTATATCTTTTTAACTCCCCTGAATCCAGTCCATTTAAAATTCCTACAAAAAACAAGAAGCCCGTTTAAATACTAGAAATGTATTGACTATGGATTGCTTTAGACACTCAGATTTAATGTAGTCCAGTTTTCTGTGAACACTCGTTAAGAGAATGTTAAGAGCACATAGTGCTTAGAAGCTGTAAAGATGGGACCATATTTAGCAAGAGTGCTGAAAAAAACTATTTGCAGCCTTTGCCAAGCAGACAAGCCTTAAAAAAAAAAAAAAAAAAAAAAGGGAGGATGAATGGGGAGGAATCCAGATGGAGCAGTCTGGCACAGCAAGGTAGCAACCCCACAAGATTTCAGGGCGAGTTCTGTACATTGCTCTGTTGTACTGAAATAGTCAGACCTAACATCTTCAAAACATTTTATGAACATTTCTTTTGTCTCTCTGAACCAGGTGTTACAGGTGGAATAAGTGAGGCAGGCAGGTTGATTGTGGTGACTGTGCTTGATTGTGGTGACTAAGGGACTCGGTTCCAGAGGCTGGATTAGAACTCCGGAGTTCCAGCTTCCTATGCTTCAGCAGCACCAAGTCAGATATTTCTTAGGGGGCAGGGAGGGATGAACAAATTGTGTTTTCTCTCTTCCCCCTAACAGGGACCCCATCCCCCTGTGTGAGGAGGAGTCTCCCTTCTCTCTACCACACAGTGCATGAGCCAGTACTGCCAGGAGTCAAGTTCTTAGTGGACTCCCCTGCACCGCGCCCCCCCCCTGTACATGAACAAACAATTCGACCCAGCCACCCTCAGACGGAAGGGCAGCCAGGCCAAATGGCATTGTGACTTCATACATCAGACCCCTGTACAGAGGGGCAACGGGTCAAATTTCTATGGTGGTGTGACCATGCAGCTGGAGCAATGCTCCGGGCCACTCCATCAGCATCCACACTAATTTAGTACCACTGCTTAAAAATGGTCAGGCCAGGACCCCACTGGTTCCATGGCCTATGGAGCTTTGAGCAAGTGCAAAACCCCCAGGTGGGCATATTCCCCCCCCTCCCCCGGTCTCTCCAGCTGGCGTCATTGCTATGCTCACACTGCTATATGATATGTAATTTAGAGATGTTTGTCAGGGCAGGTACCTGTGTGTGTTAACTGCACAATGGGGCCCGCAACGCTGATCTAGGCATGGCTGCAAAACAAGCAAGACAATGCCTCATGTTAGGAGGTCTAAGGCAGGACTTCCCTGGTGCATGGGCCTTGTGATGTACCCCCTGGAAGATCTCTGCATACCCCGGTTAAGAACCCCTGGCCTTCCTTGTTCCTAGGTTATGAAGCCAGAAGGGACCATTGGGATCACCCAGTCTGACTTCCTGGTCAGAACACAGGCCAGAGAACTTCCATGAATTAATTCCTAAATATGAACATTATCTAGAATGCAAAATCTTAAGAGCAGGCACTGTCCCTTTCGCAGTCTCTGTGCACTGACTAGCACAACGTGGCCCTGATTTTGGGTGTCAATTCTAGTCATTACTGCAGTATAAATGAATAACAGTCATCTGTAGATCTTGTACACCATGAGCAAGCTTCTCCAACTGCTCCACCAATACCCTCTCAAACCAGATGAGGCTTGAAGGGCATCTCAGCTTCCACTGCTGATTCCATCCTTAGCTTAAATGTGCCGATTTTATAATTCTCAATGATGTGGATGCCTGCCCACTAGAATACAGATGAGACTCATCAGCTTATTTTATACAGGTCATAAGTGAGCCATCCTCTAAGCCATTCAGTCCTACAGGGCATGTTACTAAATAGGCAAACGCATCAATGATTGGTTTTGAACCCTGGAAAATTACTTTCTGCCTAAGTTTTCCATTTGAGTTGGACAGTTTTCTTCACTTCCTGTCCTAAATTGCTATATGACATCATGGCATATTGTTCTTGCTGCTACATTCTCCACCACACAGATGGCCGTGAGTCAGTGATGCATTGATGACTGTTCCATTGACTGCAATGGAACTATACCACTTTTCACGAGCTGAGGATCAAGCTAGGGGAGTTGAAGGGGCAGGCAATGGGTTCAGGGAGAGAATCTCTCAGATGTGTGACGAGTGGCATACAAGCTGGAATATGAAAAAGTTTAGATTCAGGAAAGTCCCAGAGATGGGAGTTGCAAGGTGGGAGAAGATGAAGGCAACAAGTTCTACAAGACCTCCAGGCAGGTGCCACGACTTGTAGATGCTGGTATTAAGGGTGCTGCTACATCCCCTGGCTCAAAGTCATTTTCATTATATGCAGGGTTTACAGTTTGGTTCAATGGCTCTCAGCATCCCCACTATACACATTGTTCCAGCAACCCTGCCATTACTGCAGCAGTGAGCTGTATCCTAAGTGCAGGAACTGCTTGATCTCAGTTCAGTGGACTTAAGCCAATGTAAATAAGGCAGACTCAGGGCAATACCTGTCTAATACAGTGGAGTATCCATTTTTTCCCCAGATCACATCTGAATATCAGTTCTCCTGAGTCAGTCACAATTTTGGCTCTCTCTTCCCAAGGGCAAAGCCAATGATGGGAGACGGGGAGGTTGAATTTAGAAAGGGAGGAACACGTTTTGCATATATATGTTATTGAGATTTGCATTAGTGCAATGTAAACATTACAATATTGGGATCCACTCAAAGACCACTGAATTCAGTGAAGAGACTCCCATGTACTTCAATGGGCTTTGGATCAAACGCTGATAACAGAGCTTGCTGTAATTTAGCACTCTAACAGGTAGTCCATCCAAAGCACAAAACCTTAACTGAGGCTCTTAACCACACTCAGCAATGCACTAAACAGACATTCTTCCTATGAACAATCTTCTATTTTCAGCTAATTTTATTATGTACTGCCCCAGATAACGAATTATTTGTGTTATGGGTGGGATCACAGCACACGAATAGGGAGGTGGGCGTTTGTCCGCATTTTTGTTCATCAGTTTAGAGTTTTCATGTCTGTGGAACAAGTCAAGTGGCCTTTAGCAATGACTGAAGCCATTACTTAACATTGTACTAAGGCAGTTTTAAATTGAAGAGCAGCACAAAGCAAAGGAGAAAGAGCCCAAACTGCGACGGCCCATAATACTCCACAACACAAACACAAAACCGCAACAAACCAAAACTCACAGGCAAGCTTAGAAAGCATGAGGAGAGTAATAAGTGCATATCCCCCTCAGGAGAATCATGGGTTGGTCCACAGAATGCAGAGTTTCAGGCCTGCCAGCCCCTGAACCTAATCTTTGTTTAGGATCCAGACTGATCTCTCCACTTTGGATCCTAGCCCTCAGCAGCACCCTGAGATTATAAATTGAGGCAGGGAAAATTGAATTCTCGCTTACACATAATCATCCCACAAACACACATATATCAGGACCTGACATAACTAAACATGTACTTGCGGTGAGGATACTGGACTGAGAGTCGGGAGACCTGTGTTCAATTCATAGCTCCGGGTAGCCTTGAGCAGCTGGTACCCAAAATAAGTAGCCAGCAAAAAGGCGTCCCCTTCTGACTGCCCACCCTTCACTGGCCAAAGTCTCCCATTCCCCCAAAGACAGCAGTTACTCAAATCCCCTCCTCAGCCAAAATGTCACTTCGCTAGGCACAGCCCTCAGTTACCCTTTCCTCACAAAAGCAACTCCATCAGGTAGCAATGCCCCCACCAAGAAAAGACACCCCTGCTGGGCCACACAGCCCTGTGGGACCCCTCCCCACCTCCATCAGACTCCCAGCCAGGCTGCATAGCCCCACATCTTCTCCCTGCCCTGAGCTCCAGCCCCCTTTCCTACCAGGCCAACTGGCTACCTCTGATCTTCATAGTCAAAGGCTGGAGCTGAGTTGTTTGGCTCTCTCCAAAGCAGGCCCCAGCTGCAGGACCAGAGCCAGCAGTACACTCAGGCTATCGAGCCTTTTTTTTTTAAGACTCTAACAGGGTGAGAAAGTAGCTTGTGAGCATGCCCAGTCTCAGCCCTGCCCTCATTGTCCCAGAGGAGGGAGGAGTTCTTCTAGAGTCTACAAAATCACTAGTTGATGAGTTTTTCTCCTCCCAGGCACTGCTGGAGGGGTGAGAGCTGCTTAGCCCTCCCTGGACTTCATTGGCAGAGAAAGTGGGTTTTGTTTGTTTATAGAGAAACAGAGAAGGGGACTTGAGGATTTAATTGGTGTGGTTTAGCCTCAATTAGCTTCTGGTTACCAGCTGTCACTACTTGGGCCAGATTTTCACAAGATATTGAGTACTGTTCTGAGCTCTTTGGAAAGTATGGTCCTGGATCTCTGTTGTGTCTTGGCTGCCAATCTACAAAATGCTTCCTTTCTTCCACCCTTTGTCTTTCTTGTCTACTTTGATAGAAAATTCTTTGTGGGAGAGATTGTCCCTACTATGTGTACCTATACCCTGGCACAATGAGGCCACCATCTCAGTCAGGGCTGAAATAAAATATTAATAATGTACAGAGAGAACCAATATATCCAACAGCCCCACTGTGGAGATTATCTCTAAGCGAAGCACATAGGTTTGTTGTCAATTTAGATTGGACCTGTCTATGTAAACTGGGAAGCCAAGGTACTCTTAATAGCCTTCTCCAGCCATGGGAAGTTGAGGATGACTGAATGCACCATGCTCTTTCCACTCCATTGGCCAAAGGCAAAGTGATCTCTTCTGTGCACGTCCTGCCAGCATGGCGTAGGCAGGGGTGCTCATAAACTAACAACACGTGCAGAATCTTTTCACGTAATAGTAACAATCCCCTGGTGCCATCATCTGCCATGGCATTTCATTCACACAGAACACTTGTGGGCACATCACATATGCTTTGCCACTCAATGTATTTTTAAATGTTTCCCAGGCAACTGTTATAATACAATATGTCTACTTGGCAATCTTGGCATGCCCGCAAATGCCATGCCAGTCTCCCTGATCCTCTTTTTAGGTTTTTCCATCTTGGCATATAAATGTCAGCAAGTATAATTGTGTGTAAAGAGCCACATGGCACTGAACTTTCATTGTGCTCTGAAAGGGTGGACTTCCTGAACGGGAGATGGCACATGTAGCATACACTAACCATCTATGACCATCTAATCTGAAACTGGCATCCCATCTTCAAAGTGGATGGAATACCATAGTAACACATGGTCATGGGAGCAAGCAGGCAAGAACCCTTGCCTGAGCAACAGCTGCAGGCTTTATGTTGGGTTCTTAAGGCTTTCTCCGACTCAGATTTTGGCTTCCAATCTCTCAGCATTAGACAGTAATCCCTACCCACCTTACTGGCATGATAAGATTCCCGCCAGATGCTCAATGGACACCACTTCCTCCATGGCACCATTACTAGTGGATGGATGTGTCATATGACACGAGCAGAACAAGCACAGAAGGGGAGTGAGGCGCAGAATAGTCAAATATGGCATCCCTGAGGCATCTGGATACCTCAGACACAGACAATCAATCAGAAGAGCACAAAGGAAAGGGACCACGCAATCTTTAGCACCAACAAAGTGCTGGTTGGTCAGTGCCAGAGTTCACCTGCCAGTTGCATGTCAGGTGTGCCACAATTCGGAGGCAAGCACTGTTGGTGCTTCAGTCCCTTGTAGGCGCTTGTCCCTGTGGGTCCCCCTACCCCCGGTGTTCTCAAACTGTGGGTAGCAAACCCCTCGGGGGGTCACCGGCCGCTTCCCGAGGCGTCGCGAGCTGCTTCTGCCGCCGAAAACCCGCCGCTGCAATCGCTTCCGCATCCGGTGGCTATTTTCAGCATGTCCGCCGAATGCAAAGTTAATTTATTCGGCGGCTTTCGGGAGCGTTTGGCATGTCTGCCGAAAATAGACGCCGAATAATGAGTTAATTTATTCAGCGGCTTTTCGGCGGATGTACAAGGGTCCGCCCCGCCGAGGGAGAAAGTAAAAAGGGGTCGCGGTTCTCAATAGTTTGACAACCCCTGCCCTAACCACTCAGAGACATAGGATACTCTACTAGGGCTGGCAGGAAAGGGAAAAAACAGCAGATACTCTAGATACAGAGGTTAAAACAGTTGTAGTTCAAAGTGAGCAACAGTGGTCTTTGTGTGGGACCTTTGGGGCCGGCCACTTGAGAGATGGGGCTTTTGAGGCCTAATGCCTGGGGCGCCTTCTCAAGTCCAGTTTCTATTCAAGCAAACAGGACCTTTCCAGGCCAGGATCACTTGGTGGTGTCTCTCTCACTGGGGCCCTGTTGCTGCTTCCTCGTAGTATTCCCCCAGACCTGCACTCATCCAACATTCATAGTATGTCTCTCACATGGCTCTGTCACAGTTCCTAGGGGTACCTCTCTACAGTTCCTGGGTCACCAGGTGGCTGCTGCTTCCCACAGAGCCTGGCCATTTTTTGTTCAGGATCCTTCTCTTTAACTGGCCAGGGAAGGGCAGTGGGAAGGGGTAGAGGGGAGTTGTCATCTCCTGCTTAGTAGCTCTATCATATAAGAAAAGACTGGGTTGAAAAAAAATGAGCCTCACGCTGGGCTCTGAAGACCAACTTTGGTTCTGGTCAGTCACCAGCACAAGCAGGGTCCAAACTAACTGACACTTCATTGAAGACATACAACTCTACCCCTAATACTAGGACAGGTCTGCAAAAATGCCTCCATTGATCTTATAATTGGGAAATGGCAAGGGGCTTGCATTTCTCAAAAATGAGATTCCACATCAACTTCCTTCACCTGACTTTGCTAGAGGCAGATTTGTCCTGCTTTGATCATTTAATGGCTCTGAATTGTGCTGCACCCTTGCTAATGCAAAATGACATTCGCTCCCATTCCCCTGGAGCTGGGAAACCAACTCCATGGGCCACTGTGACTCTCCAGCACTAGATGTAGTCCCTCCAGATCATGCTTCAGGCACTTTGGCCGGGAACGCTACCCTGATGCTGCCTGTTCTGGCAACAAAGACAGAACTTCCGTTTCCAGGGGTGGTTTTGTGGCACTTGTCAGTACAACAGCTAGCACAAGGGGACGCTAATCCTTGATTGGAGTTGAGTAACTTTTCATACACACTAAAACTCACCACATATTTTTTCTAAACAAACTGCAAATCAGTTTATTGATAAATCATAGCTCAGTCTCAAAGACTTTAGTTCTCTATCTTATATAACAACCATCACTATAGATTTTACAGTATCTAAGCTTTTAGCATCAACTATTAGCATATGTCCTTACCTAAAAAAGTTTTGCAATAAACCTACATTTCCTGTCACCCTCACAGTATCAACAGTGGGATATTCAAAAAGCATACCATGTACATGTGATTATATCAGCATCAGTGGGAATCCTAGCACAAATGACAGTGTCTTTTCTTCATTGATAATTCTAGAAGAACAGCTGAAACATGACATTTTTTCCAGGGTGTAAAAAGCCTAACACTCCAGGTTCTACACTGGAAGCACAACCCCCCTCCTGTCTGTGAGTCGTTGTGTCTCCAACAGAGACCCCCTCCCTTACTTCAAGCTTTCTAATTCTTCCCAAATGCAGGAGCTCTCATTTAATGCTGCAGCTGTTAGGGAGGAAATCAGAAATAGCAGAAGGCGGATTAGTTGATAATGTACCAGTTCTTCCCCAGCAAATGCTGGCACCTGCGTTTCACATCCTCCTCTCTCCCCCACCCCATGAAAAGCTCACTTGGTATATTTGGCTGGCGATTTATAGGCTTTAATATTTGTGGAAATTTGTTGGAGCATTAGAATTTGTTATAGTGGTCCCTTCCTCTGCCCCCACCCCCACTGCATGGGAGCCAAAGTTAAAACTGAGGCCTAATTTATGTCAGGAATCAGGAACTATGGAAATCAAGATTAAGCATGTGCAGCCTAATGAGTATCTCCAGGGAGTAGATAAATGGCAGTCCATTGACAAGCATTCCTGCAGCTATATGGAAAGATACTCTAGCTTCCAAACTCTTGGCCACTGGCTCAAATCCAATTGAGGATGGTGCTAATGATAATTCTTTGCATTTCTAGAGCAACTTTCATGTGAGGATCTCAAAGCATCACCATTATCACAGTTAAATATGCTCCACCATGCAGGCAAGTTCCTAAGGATTATTATCCCTCTTGTACAGCTGGAAGAATTAAGGCAGAGAAGTAACCTTGTCCAAGGTGGCAGCACTAAGACTAGAATCTGTCCTGTTGGTCAGTTCTTTGTGCTAATCAGTAGACGACACTGCCTTGTCACGGAACAAAAAAGATGATGACTTGTGAGAAATAATGTGAGATTTCTCTGTGCAGGTCCTGATGGCTAGATGTCTGAATCACAAAAACAATTTGGAGCAGAGCCCTTCTATCTGGCTCCTGCAAGTGGGAGAAGTTAAGTTGAGATTGAACTAATTCCAGAGAAAGGCGGATTCAAACATGTTGAATGTGTGTAGGAGACAAAGGGGGATGAAGTTCTTGAAAGGATAGAATCAAATCTGAGTACTCATGGAAATAGGCCAAGAGTGTAAAGCTTCACTACAGATGTCAGGGGGGTTTGCAGTGTTACCCTAGGAACAGTATATTTGATAAATATTAAATGCAAGAAAATTGAAGTACGATGTTTATACAGTTTAATTTCCCCCAGAAGTCAGAAAATGCTAGGGCTTGGATTGCAACAGTAATCAATGCTTTTTTCCTTTGATTTTACAGTTAGCACTGAAGCAATGTCTCCTGATTCTTTGGGTTTCCTTTAATGAGTGCTTCATTTTTGAACCTTTGCCATGCTGTAAGTTTGATTTTCCCCTTCACTTATCCTCAGTTACATTATACCTACTGCAAATGTTATGGTACACAACATGACAAAAATAGTATCATATTAAAATACACATGTAACAAGAAAATTAAGAATAGCTGCTGATTTACTGTTTCTAACAATTCATACCTAGCAATGGGGACATTTTACAATATTGCAAAAATATCAACTTTTTAGATGAGGTTTGTCATCCAGGGCAACACAAAGAGAAACACAGAGACATTAACACAAGCAGACAGAGTCATACAGAGACACTACCATACAAGCTCAGTCATTAACACAAATATGCCCATGCATGCATACACAGATTCAGACATTAGCATAGTTGCACATAAAGCTACCAGGGCTGGCACTGCCACTCACTCATATTGAAATGGAGAGTTTTTGGTTTTCTAAGCATGAGATGTTTGTTTGCTGCCGCCACGTGGAGAATACTGGTAGTACTAATTCGAATGCTCACTCAGCACAGTTGCCAGGGCTAAAAAACAGATAAAAGAAACACTTTTTACTTTGATTTTACAGTTTCCCTGATTCTTTGTATGCTCCCTTCTTTATTGAGCCATTGTATGGCAGTACGTTTTTCCCCTCCCTCTCTTCACTTAATCTCCTTTTGCTTGCTGTCCCAGGTCTATTTCACCTCATCCACCTCTTCTATCCCCATCACTATATTCCTCCCTACATCAATTATAAAAGGATTTGTCTTTGTCATCAGCCCACCTGGTTCTGGTTCTGCTGAGTTAGAATGGACCTAAGGCCAGAAGGAATTACTGTGATCATTCAGCCTGGACTGTTGTATAACAAGCCGTAGAATCCCTCCAAAATAACTCCTAGAGCAGATCTTTTACAAAAACATCAAATCTTGATTTCAGAATAGTCCGTGACGGAGAATCAATCACAATCCTTGGTAAATTGTTCAAATGGTTACTCTCACTGTTAAGAATGTACACCCTATTTCCAATCTGCAGCAACCTAGCTTCAATTCCTATTTCCAATCTGCAGCAACCTAGCTTCAATTTCCAGCCATTGGATTGTGATATACCTTGCTCCATTTGATTGAAGAGCCCATTATTAAATATTTTGTTTCCCATGTAAGTACTTATAGACTATAATCAAGTGTAAGCGGGCCCCTGACCGCCCTCTTCAAAATATCAGCCGGAGACTGCTCTGTGGCTTCACCAGTGTCCTTTTATTGCTATATACACAGTGCACAAACCCCACCACCTATATACAGCTTCTTGCCCAGTGCAGGTTGAGGCTCAGCCTTTCGCCTCTGGCTGGCCTCAGGGTTAACTAGCCCCTTCAGGCTTGCTGCCTCTGCTAGTTGACCACCCTGCACCTTCTCTTTCCTTCACTCTCTTCCTACCTCCTTCCTTCCTTCCTTCCTACCTCTATCTCCCAGCTCCACAACCCACACTGGCTTCCTCCCTAGCAGGGCTTATATACCTGAGGAGGCTGCCAGGTGGAGCCCATCAAGCCCTCTGCAGTGCAGAGCTACAGCCAGCTGGCCAATTAGCCTGACTCAGCAGGCTGCTTGCAGAGGCTTGTGGCTTTTGCAGGGGTAAGGAGGGAGCAGGGGCTGGCTCAGCAGGTTGCTGAGTCAGCTGCCTGCTACACACCTCCCCCCTTAAGCCCCAGCCCCATCAGGCTGGTTAGGGGCCTTTTCCCCCGCCCCTTGGGTCGCCATATCACGAGGGGTTTGGCAGGTACTGGGTCCTTAACCTCCACCACAGAGGGTCCGGTCATCCCTCTCCCGCAGGCAGAGCACTGTGGTGGCATTGGCTGGCCAAATAGCTTCTCCTCCGCCCTCAGGTCATCGCACCAGTCACACTGTGGCAGCGCCCCCAACTCCTGCCCCGACTGTGCCTTAAGGCCAGGGCTCCCCACGACCTGCTCCTTAGGGGTCACTGTCCCTGCCTTAGTTTCCCTGGCACTTATGGCCAGGATCGGGCGAGGGTTGCTCCACAGGCGGAGCACACCACGCCTCAGTTTCCCCTACACCC
This sequence comes from Sternotherus odoratus, assembly GCA_032164245.1. Classification (NCBI taxonomy): domain Eukaryota; kingdom Metazoa; phylum Chordata; order Testudines; family Kinosternidae; genus Sternotherus; species Sternotherus odoratus. Next base: position 4,544,062 of record JAVMKO010000018.1, read on the forward strand.
TTTCTTGGGTTCGGGACCTCTTCCGTGGGTCCTGTCTCCACGGGGTCCTCAGGGGGATCTGTCCCCTCAGTTACGGGGTCCTCACCCCGGACTTCCCCCACATAGGCCCCCCAGGGGTCCACCCACTCTTCTCTTTGTTGTCTAGGAGTACTTTCTGTCTCGGGCCGGAGCCCGTCCCTCTGCTCGGGGGAGCCTCTCTCCCGAGCACTCACCCCTGGCCTTGGGGTACCCCGGGGCCTCGGCCCTCCCACCGGGCCCCAGTCCCTTCCAACTAGCACCGGGCAAGGTAACCGGTCGGGTACCCCCACCCTCTTCCAGCGGAAGTGACCCTTGATCGTCAGGGGCACTTTGGCCACCCTGCAGGGCTTCCTGTCTCCATGAACGCACCCCAGGCCCATCGTAGCCCCTGGGACCAACCATTCGGGGCGGACCAACGCCCGTTTCACTAGGGTGCAGGGGGAGGCTGTGTCCAGGAATCCCTGGTGGGTTTTTCCCCCCACCCTTACTGACAGGGTGGGTACCCCTTTTTGCCGTCCCTGCCCCCACACCTCGGTCCACCCACACATATCCGCCCAGCCACACTCCATGACCGGGCAGTCCCGCTTCAGGTGGCCCGTTTTCCCGCATTGCCAGCAGGAAAGCCGGGCCATTCTCTCCGGAGCCCCCCGGGCTTCCCCCTTTTTCTCCTTCCCCTGGGTTTGGAAAGAGTCCACGGGCCGGCGCCCCAAGTCCCGGTCTCTTCGGGGCCGGTCCTCTCCCCGGGGCCCCTCAGCCTCCACATACTCTTCGGTCCGGCGCACCGCAGCCTCCACAGTTTCTGGCTGGTGCCGCCGGACCCAAGTCCGAACGGTCTCTGGGAGGCTTTGTAGAAACTGTTCTAGGAGTATGGAGTCCATTATCTCCTCCCTGGACCGGGCCTCGGGCCTCAGCCAACGGGTTGCCCAGTCCCTCAATCGTTGGCTGAACGCCCGGGGCCGCACCGCCGGTGTCCAGCGCGCCGCCCGCAGCTTCTGGCGGTATTTTTCTGCCGATAGGCCTACCCGGTCCAGAATAGCTGCCCTCACAGCATCATAGTCCTGGGCCTCTACAGACCCCAGGGCCATATAGGCTGCCTGGGCCTCGCCCACAAGATAGGGAGCCAGGCGGAGGGCCCAGGTGGTCCGGTCCCACCCGGTTGCTGTGGCCACCCTCTCAAAAGTACCCAGAAAGGCGTCGGGGTCATCCGCCGGGCTCATTTTACAGAGTCCCCAGCCCGGCGGTCTGATGCCTTCTCCTGCCCCTCGACTCATCAGCCCCTGCAGGAGGGTTGCCTGGGTACTTGCCTGCTCTTTGATGAACTCCTGCAAGGTCCGTTGCTGCTCAGCCTGGGCCTGCTGCATGGCCTGGTGGGAGTGCTGCATGGCCTGCAGGGCCTGCTGGGTCTGTTTCTGCTGCTCAGCCTGGGCCTGCTGCATCGCTAGGTGGGTTTGCTGCATGGTCTCCATGGCCTGCTGTGCCTGCTTATGCTGGTCAACCAGCCACTGCAGAGTCCCCTCCATTGCCGGGCCACCAACCACGTCGCTGGTGTTGTCAAGTCCCGGACAAGCCCCCACGTGTAGGCGGGCCCGACCGCCCTCTTCAAAATATCAGCCGGAGACTGCTCTGTGGCTTCACCAGTGTCCTTTTATTGCTATATACACAGTGCACAAACCCCACCACCTATATACAGCTTCTTGCCCAGTGCAGGTTGAGGCTCAGCCTTTCGCCTCTGGCTGGCCTCAGGGTTAACTAGCCCCTTCAGGCTTGCTGCCTCTGCTAGTTGACCACCCTGCACCTTCTCTTTCCTTCACTCTCTTCCTACCTCCTTCCTTCCTTCCTTCCTTCCTACCTCTATCTCCCAGCTCCACAACCCACACTGGCTTCCTCCCTAGCAGGGCTTATATACCTGAGGAGGCTGCCAGGTGGAGCCCATCAAGCCCTCTGCAGTGCAGAGCTACAGCCAGCTGGCCAATTAGCCTGACTCAGCAGGCTGCTTGCAGAGGCTTGTGGCTTCTGCAGGGGTAAGGAGGGAGCAGGGGCTGGCTCAGCAGGTTGCTGAGTCAGCTGCCTGCTACACAAGTCAACCCTTAACCTTCTCTTTGTTAAACTAAATTGAGCTCTTTCTCTATCACTAGAAGACATGTTTTCTAATCCTTTATCATTGACAGGACAGGCAGCTTCCAGGAATGCCATATCAGCTGAAAGGGGCACAGCTTTTAAATGCCAGCAGCACAGACTAGAGGTGAATTCTAAGACAACAGACTTTTGTAGTATTTCATGAGTGCTTTGGTGCCAAACACAAGAGTCCAGGGAAACTGTCAGTCTACTAGGTGCCCATTAGTATTTCTAAAACAAACTCGGGCTGTTTCTCCAGGCAAGGTTCATTTTCATTTAGCCTGACCACTAAGCACAAGAAATGCCAGAATTCAGGCACGGCAAGTCCTAGTATTTTTCCATATGGCCTATTTAATGCCCCCCCCCCCCATTGCTGTAATAGATGAACACCTCTTAATCTTTAATGTATATTTATCCTCACACCACCACAGTGAGGTAGGGAACCACTTCTTATCACAAGTTTACAGAGGGGGAATGGAAATACAGACACACTAAGTGAAGTGATTTCCCCAAGATCACACAATGAAGCTGTGGGATCAGACCCCAAATCTTTCACGTCTCAGGCTAGTGCCCTCACCACTCAATCATTCTTCCTCTGTTTTTAATTGTAGCTCAGTAGGACTGGGTGGCTGGCACTATGACATGGTGCTATCATTTGTAGGTTATACCTATCTAGGTGTTTTTGCTGTGCACCAATCACTGTGGGACCTGAACACCATTTTGATGGTTCAAATCTGACCCAGGGATGCAGTGACTGAAAGTGGCTGTTCTGTGGCCTATTTGAAAAGCTGTGGTAGGGCGGAAGAACGCAGCCCAGTAACTTGTGGACATACCTAAAAAAACCAACAACACTGCAGTTAGCACTAATTGACACCTGGGTGGCAACCTCCGCACAGACACTAAGGACTAAATGGGTCACAGAAACCAAATATCCCCTCAGCACTATAGGTCAGTGTGGAAGTAAAATAAAGTGTAGAGATGAAGTGAGAGAGCTGGCACCAATGCTGTTCATAGTGCAGGAAGAAACAGGTGTCTAGTGCCCAAGGCACTAATAGTAAATTCACTCTATAAAATAAAGATATCTGATTCCCTTCTGCAGTTACAGGCACCTAGTGTCAGGGAGGCATTGGGAATGGTGGACTTTTATTTTCTAGTACAATTCTTGTGGTGACTGGGAGGCATTTGGTTCTTCCCCAGTCTCTCTGTATGATCCTCCACTGTTATGGCATTTCTAATAGCGTATCTATTTTTGAAAGAGTTGCAACCTAGCCAGTGTATTTGTACATGTCAATCTGCCAGCTATGCCCCTGCTCTAGGAACCACTTCATTTTATGTCATACACACAGGTTCTTCCCAGAAAAGACAAATGACCTTGGTTCATTGCTATTCTTTCTTGAAAGAGGAACTAGGCCAGAGATGCATTCATATTTACCTCTGTTATTTGAATTAGCAACTGAGTTGCTGGCTGCCAAGGTAAACAGATCCCCGGCATGGGCACAAAATCAATAAACTGAGGATGAATGCAGCTGAGGTTCTAGTCCTCTTGTCTATTTGCAGCAAACTCTGGTTCCATCTTCCATCCTCCTGTAATCTGGATGCTCCAGTGTTATGAAGCAGTGGGGTAGATAACTCAGTGTCTGAGTCTGACCAAATAGAGCCTAACAAACCCCCAAGGGGCCCTAATGGGCCAGTATTGCATTTTCACAATTCAATTGCACAGCACTGCACCCAGGTTTACATTAAGGCATGTTAAAAAGTATCAGACACGCTGTTTAAGCAACAAAATGAACTTATGAAACTTCTGTAGTCCACTGCAGAGGACCCAATTCTCAGACACCTCATCCATGGTCTGATAATCGCCCACCTGGCCTATTCCCTATGCCCCTTACCAGAGGGGTTGGGGGAAATCTGTGTGACAGTAAGATGGGCAACAAACAACTAGGTGTACTGGTGGGCTCAGAACAGCCACGTTACCTACAACATCTAAGCTCACATATCCCAACCTCAATGATGGGCCTCTGTACTGAGCCTCCCAGGGCACCACCACTATCCTCCCCCCCCCAGCCACACCCTCCCCATAATGGAGCCCCCACCCCACTGCAGTGACTGCACCCATAGGAGCACAGTGCCTGCCCCAGTACAAAGCCAACACCCAACCCAGACAGACCCTGGCTCTTGTCCCTTTACCCCTCCCCCCATCCCATCCCATCCCATCCCATCCCTGCAGCCCCGAGCTCTGCCCCAGACCCACACACCGGGCCGATCAGCGCTCTCCCTCCACCCCTGAGGGCAAACCCGAGCTCTCCCCGCGAGAGAGCCGAGCCGAGCCCCGCTCCGCCCCCGGGCCCCGCAGCCGCGCTCTCCCCAAGCTGCCCCGCCCCGCGCAGGCGGATCCGGGCGGGCCGCACAGGGGAGGTCGGGGCTGCACGGCGCGGAGCAGGCCCCTGGGTCCGGCTATGGCTGAGGAGGGAGGCGGCAAACTGCGCCTCAAGCCCAGGAAGGCGCCACCGGGCCGCAGCCGGGAGCCCAGCCCGGGTCGGGAGCCCCCCGCGCGGCGCCAATGAGTCCCGGCCGAGCAGGGGCTGAGCCAAGGCCCTAGGCCCCGGGCGGGAGGGGCGGGCTCGGTCCGCCCCGCGCCAGTGCAGGGAGCCCGGCTGCCCCACAGCGGGCTGGGGCGGGGCGCTGGCAACGGGCCCAGCCCCTGCCCTGCTGGGTGGGCAGCGGGGGCCTGAACCGGCCGGGGGGCAGCACACGGGGTCCCGGGGTCCCTCCCCCCCCGGATTCGTGGTACAAAGCCCGGCCCGGCGGAGCTCGGTGCCTGCCGACTGTGGGGACCCGCGTCCGTGATGGGCCATGAAACACGGGGCTGGGCTGGGTGCTGAGAAGAGAGTTTCCAGCCGGCCCGTGGGACAGTCACTCACTGCTCGGCGCCCGCTTAGAGAGGAAACTAGAGATCGAGGGAGACTGTCCGGCTTCTTCCCCCGGTTGAGGGCTTGTGAAAGCTGCGGCTCCGGTTTCTGTCTGTGGCCATGTCTCTGCCAGGCGGGACCGGTGCCCCAGAAGATGCTTCAGAAAGGAGGAGAAAGGGCCTAATATGATTTTTTTTAAAGCAAAGTTTTGGGAGGCTGGCTTTATACACCATGTTTATAGTGGTGCTTTTTAAATTTGCTTTGTAATCAACAGCTTCCTAGCAAAAATAATATACAAGTACTGTTCTCGAAAAGGATACCAATAGTTTCAAATACCATTTCTAAATAGATACCAGTAGTTTCAAATGAGGTAGTCTCATTTATTTGATCAACTTGTGTGTTAGTGAAAGAGAGAAGCTTGGGAACTACACAGAGCTCTTTCTTCAGTTTCATATTTCAGTGTGGAGAGGGCCTCACAATTTTATGGAAACGGATGCAACTGTTAGTATTTTACATGTATTGCTTCCCAATTCATACTTTTTGCCAGGTGTATTGTTTATGGTGAAATCCTCTATTGATCTGTTATTTGCAACTGCATTTCATCTACCTAGGGGACATTATATTCTACCTCAGAGAACTTGTGTGAATTTGCAACTTACAAGTTCACCCACTGTAGAGGTTTTAGTGGATACTGAAATTATTCAAGTTCACTTCCTGAAAAGTGTTTTAGTTACATGCAGATTTTCCAAATGGTAGCATGGACTAGACCAGCAAATATATAGGAGGTGAGATTTCTATTTCTCATTAATAGTGAGAAGGGAAGACCTCTAAACATTTTCAGGCAGTCCACTATATAAGCCCTTTGCTACAAAAACCAAATATTTTTCTGGGCCTGGGAAATGAACTCAGTATTAATTGGTTAACATAAGTAGTTAACACATTTAAAGGGACCATTCAAATTGAAGTGACCTGTTAACAGCTTCCAGGCATGGGAAGGAAAGTAGCTATGTGTGAGTTGATTACAGATTGTTGTAATATAAACCATAAATCCAGTCTCTCCAGTTTCCAAAAAACAAACCTGTCAAATGCAAGAGTTCAGAGTGACTGTGATGTTAATGAATCATTGCTGCGGGTTTTGGAAAGAGCTTGCTATAGATGATATCAAAGTTACCTTGGTAACAGTACTGTGGTACACAGTACAGTGAAATCCCTTTTTCCTCCATCCCATGCAGTTGGCACTCTCCCAGTTATAGGAGGCAAAATCTGCATTTGCAGACTTGCCTCATTTGACAAGACATGCCTCATATGTAGCCTGTGTGTTTTAAGATGGTTTGCCAGGTGCTTTATGGAAGACATGCAAATTAAAAGTTGAAAAAGTGGTAGTGTAAAGGATGGAGTTTGTTTTTCTTTAAGAACCAAAACAGTTGTCTTCTTGGTTTCCCATAAGTTTGCTATTTCCCAGCAACATACAAATATGAGATTTAGTAAAGTAACATACTTTCTAAAATGTCTCAAATTAACTTGAACTGTGTGTAATCTTGAACACCTCTCCTGTGAGTCTGTTGCTGTAAAAAAAAATCCAACTCAGCTGGAGGGAAGGGGTGTTGTGTACAGTGTGTTTGGTTTAGTTTTGGGGTCGCATGCGGAGGGGCAATCATTGTTAAGAGGGGTAGTCTTAAAAACTATACTGTAACACGGTTACAATGGAAAAGATTTAAAACCATTGTTCTGTGGCATTGTTGATTATCAGTACTTTGTTACAGTAGATAAATAAGTTTAAACTTGTTAGGAAGCATGTATGTTACTGGGGGTAATTTAGCTAAGTGGTTTTTGAGAGCATGGTAGAGTGCATTTTTTTCCTACTTTTTTTTTTTTTTTTTAAACAACACAGAACATTGGCCAACAGATATTCCTGGTTTGAGCAACCAGGATTAAGCGAGTCTGAAAATATGTGGCTGCTGATACTGAGGACTATGATTCCAGAACTAAAACACACAAGTTGGGAAACAGTGCCCAGTTTACCAGAATTTTCTGGACAGGTAATGTGTTTGAATTTCAATAGGTTAAACTGTTAGGTTTTTTTAAAAAAGTGTTTACATTCCTAGTAGGAACTGCTTTAATTGGTTAACCCTTTAACGGGGACAAGGGGTGTAGGGTGCTGCAGCCCCCCTGCACACCCAGGGTTCCGGCTGCCCTCTTTATCCTACATGGCTGGGGTCCCAACTGTGCGCCCCATACCCAGCATCTGTGGCCAGTAGCTGCAGGGCTGGCGACAGAGTTTTAATTGTTAACTGGAACAGATAAGGCTCAAGCTTATCGGTTAAACTTTTACGTCCCTAGTTCCTACATTGTCTGTTAGAAATTCTTTCTTAGGACAAATCGAGGTTTGTTCACATAAACTTTGGCAGAACCTGAATTAGATGGCAACTGTTACCACAGACAATCTATAAAATGAGGCATGATAAATCCCACTTTAAAACCCACCATGTATCTATCTATTACCTAATTAGACCTCCACAGAAATCCATTTGTATAAAATTCTGGAATACTAACCAGTTCCAAAGAAAAGCTTACTCATGTCTTCTAAAAACCAAAAAAGGCCAATGTGTTTTCCTAGGTGTTTGTTTTCCATAGGGCCTGCCAGGATAGAACTGAAACAACATGATAGGACAGCAGAAGAAAGCTTGCTGGTTGGACTATTGCTTCCTGGGCTATACCAACCAGTTCTGTGGAAAGTGGAAGTTTCAGAATTCTAAGGTTGCCAAGTCCACTACCTGTTATGGGCACCAGGTTCACACAAAGGGAGGATTTCCAGGGAAAGGCAAACTAAATATGCAGCAACAAGAGGATGTGTTCTTAGAATCCCTAGTATAATAGGGCTGTGATCTCTGATGGGGGCCCTGGGTACAACCACAATACAAAATAATAATGTGCAGACCTCCAGAAGTGTGAATTTCCTCTGAATGAACATACACAAGAAGAACAGACAAACAAGGTACCCGTCAGTATTTAAATTCTTTTCATCCAGACTACTTTCAAGTTTTTTTTTGCAAATTACTAAAGGAAGACATCCTCATTGTGTTCAGTCATCTTAACTTTTACATAGAAAATATGGTTTCCCTTCCCATTTATAAATGGAATTAGACATTTGGAGATAAGATATGGAAGAGACCTATTCATTCATATTTAGACAGTTCCCCTAGTGCAGTATTTGCTTCTGTAGTGCTTCTGTAGACTTGTTTTTACAAATGGAAGAAATTGCAGTTGTTTTGAAGGAGATACATTTTTGCTGTTTTATAGAATTCTGAAAATGACAAGAACCTACCAAAACCAGAAGTCTTTAAGGTTGGAATGAAAGATTTTCAATGGATACCTCTCCCATCGTTCTGCAAAGAAAAAACTTTTAGTAGAATAGATGCTGAACATCTAATGGAAAGAGAGGACCAGGTGGACCAAAACCAGCTAAATATTGCTCCTGTAGTTGAGAAAATATCCCTTGCAGTTAATGACAATCCAGATGAGAACCTAGGAATGAAACACAACCAAAAAAGTTCTTTAAAACTGAAAGAAAAAGAGAGGACTGAAAGGTATATATGTACAAATTCAACACTGCATACTGTACCAGCATCTACCCAAAGTCTTGCAAAAGATTTTGGCCTTCAGCAGCTCTGTAAAGGGGCTGTGCTGAGCGAAGAGAAAAACCGAAAAGAAAATGGAAGCAAAGGACAACAGTCACATGTGCAAATGCACCAACACAATATTTTATTAGGTGAGACTACATCTGCAGAAATAAAATCTCCTGTTGACATCCCCAAAATGGAAGGTCTTGAGGAAAGGGCTGAGGATCAGAGAGCAGAAACTTTAACTCTTGACAGTTGTCCAATGTGTCTAATCCAGTTTACTGGAACGTAAGTCTTTCATTTTATTATACTGTGGAATGAATATATATATTTTTTACAGTATACAAAACAGTCTTATTGCAGCCCGTGGGGAGGTTTTTATCCTGAATAAGAACTCCCAGGGGTAACCTTTGTGACCCAAAAATAGTATAGGACATAATTAGCAATCAGTTTGGCCTGAGCACTGAGCTACAGCACAGTAGGTTATGTACTTTGAGACTGAACTTGGCTGTTACAGATTGCGGGCCTCATGTTTTAATTTTATTTTTCTGGTAGACTGGCTAGCTTTAATCTGTAGACTGGTCTCCACTTCTAAGGTCACTGATCTAAATTGAGTGAGTCATTAATGACAATGTAATTATTTTGTCAGCTATTTGGTGGGCCATAGTTCATGTCCTTGTGAGCAGGTGGGGTTCAAATCACAAAAAACAGGCCCAAAGACTGAATATGCATGGATAAACTGCCCTTTCACATTTAGAAGTGGCCTTTCCAGATCACTGCCTTTGCTGTTCCCATGTTTGGTGGTTAAACATGACTTCAGTCCCCCTTATTGTTGAGTTGGCTTTTCACATGGACTAAATTATTAAAAAAAATATTTTCCTAAACCAGACACCTGCTATAAGAAATGAACTAAAGAGCCTATTCACACCATACCACTTACTAGTGTTCATGCAGTCTCCTCACCAGCTGCTGAAAAGTAACATTTGTTAGTAATATGCTTGTAGGTGTTCTGACCAGCCCCTTATGGCCCTAGGCCATGCAACAATTTTCCTACAGCTTTGTTCTCCCTCCTGGAGACTGTACAAGGAGACAAACAAAAGGATTGCTTCAATGCAACCAATAAAAATATCTTTGAGTTTTGCCAAGTGACCTATGGAGATAAGACTCTAATGGCATCACACCTAAATTTCCACTGGTGATTTGGGTTGTATTGCTTCGAAGTAGATTTCTTGTTTAACTGAGGGCTATCAAGGGTGCTGTACAGAGAATTCATTTGACTTTTTTCTTTCCAGGTGAAAGAATGAGCATACCCAGAAGTCTCTGTCAAAGGCTTCAGAATATTCCCCACACTACTCATTTTATTATTGATCTAGTTCAGGGGTTCTCAAACTTCATGGCACCATGACCCCTTCTGACAACAAAAACTATCACACAACCGGGGGCGGGGGGGAGGGAGGGAGGTGTAGAGACAGGACTGAAGCCTGATCCCTACTCAAGCCCCGTCACTCCAGGCAGTGGGGCTAAAGCCTGAGCCCCACTGCCCTGGGCAGGGTGGGCCAAATCTGAAGCTCAAGGGCTTCAGCTCCAGGGAAGGGGCCTGTAACCTGAGCCCTGCTGCCCAGGGCTGAATCCTGAGGGCTTCGAAGCCCTGGGGAGTGGGGCTTGGGCCCCAGCAAGTGTAAGCCTGCCCTGGGGACCCCATTAAAACAGGGTCATGAGCCAGCGTTTGAGAACTGCTGAATTAGTTAATTGGAAATTCTGTAAGTCTCTGTGCAGTAAATGGACTTCAAAATTTAAGTTACTGTTTTGGAAACAGGTTCAGAGTGAAATTTGTTTATTCAAAATACAATATTACAACCATGTTTTAATTTAATCTCTAATTATCAGTTTTCCATTCTGTAGAACATAAGAATGACTTGACTTGCAAATTAAATATTATTTTTCCAGATTTCTAGAAAACAAAAAACCAAGTTTGGGGGAGTGAGAATAAATGAAGGGCTAAGAAATTTGTTCAGTAGCTCTGATAAAATAAAAGAATTCTCTCTTAATTTGCAGATTGTCACAATTGGATATTGATAGCCATCTTGCTAAATGTTTGTCTGAAAGTGCAGATGATGTGATTTGGTAAAAGAAGAACGACAAAGAGCCAAGAAGTCAGATGCTAAAATATGAATCTCTCTACAAGAAACAAGGAAGTGTATTAAGAAAATGGGTCCTAAACTTGCATAATTAAAAAACAAAGGAAGGTCAGAAATACCATCAGTTTACTCATTTCCTCTGAACCTCTGTGCATACACCATATCCCCGCTCCTGTGGGGGCATACTTCTGCATGCTGTGGAGCCCCACCGAATGCATATCAAGAAAGTACTATTGTGGCTCCTTGAAGTACAGTATCTGTTCTTTTACCATGTATTTAAATGGTTATACTTTTGAAAAGTATAGCAGGAAGAGGTTGATGCAAGAAATTTTCTTGTAGATTATTAATTCACCTAATCCAAATGTCATTGAATGCACTGACTTCAATAGGCTTTGTATCAGGTTTTAAATGGTTAACTCTTTGGCAAGTAAATGGTCTGATACTTTAAAAAAGTGCTGTAGTACCCAATGTCTGTTTAGGCTTTTAAATTTCAGTTTGTGCTTTATTTGAAAACAGTTTAAATAAAAATCTAGTTGGAATTTTGCACTGTTCTGTATTGTCCTCTGTATTAATGATATGTATGATGGTATATCCCAGACTAGGGAAAGAAAACTGCATCCTTCATACAGATGACATTCTTGGATTCCTATCACTGCTCCCTGATTCTCTCCCACATCAGCCAAGGTCTGCTTCATTATAACCTTCCATTTAAAATAACTATAAGATAGCAAACCTCATAAATTATGCCCAATAAATGCATAGCTAGATGTTCTCCTAGCATCCAAATTCAGAATGATTTAATGAAATTATGCTAATAGAACAAGGCTCAAATATACTTGTAGCTGCCACAGATAGGTGGAAAATTGCTTATACTTATGTGAAAATGTAAAGAAGCACAGCTTCTTTATTCAACAAATCACACTGATATTTTTATGCCCTCTTTCATTTTTAAGATCAGATTTTGTGCTTTACAATTATTCACAACTTGTCATCAATTTCCAGCTGGTTACCAAGACAGTTGCACTTAAATAGGTTGTAAATTTTTACATTTCATTACTGATTGCAGATCATTACATTCAGTAATAGCTTATTAACAATTTGTGGGGAGGGAGGGAAAACAATGATATACAATAGGTGCTTCATTTCTTCATGGGAGAGACACCTGTTTTCACCAAGAAGGGTAATTCATTCATACATTACATGATATTTGGATTCACAGTCCTGAGTTTGAACACACTTTTTCTCTTAAGGTTATCAATAAAAACCCAAAATGACTAGTCTGCATTTTCTTTCAGTTATTTTAACCTTACTTGGCTACACATACTGTGCTGTGAAAGAATGCACCTCAAATTAGCACTGAAGTAAAAGTTCAATATTTAAACAAACACATTTTCTTCCACAAGAAAACTGTTGGACCAGACTCAATGACTTCAGCATTGGTTATGATCCAAAATACAGAATAAAAACACAATACAGTATCAAAATATAAAACTTGGTGCACATTTTAATTTACAATAACCGTCAGGCTCTCAGTTAAAAAAATCTAACTATATTGGTCATTTCTCATTATGGTGATAAATAAGAAGTCTACTGGCTTTTTCATTAAAGTCTTTAATAGATGTGCAAGAATATAAATGATCTTAGCTGTTATGGATTAGTATACCATCTTCTGCACAATTAAAACTGGCCAGCAAAGATCTCAACTAATTAATTATACAAAACTACAAGAACATATTTACTGTTTTACAATCATTAAATTAGCTAGAGTTTATTTACTATTTCAAATAAGACAACTATATATCATAACCAGATCCATTTGTAATATATTAGGATTTTTTTTCAAACCACACATTTAATTACATCCTTCATTTTCTTTAATTTATAAAACAAGTACTTTATATAAAAAATTTCCCCCTTTATCATAAACAGAACATTATTCATACACTTGCACATGAGCAACCAAACTTATAACCAGCAAACTATTTGGCAACACAGAAACATTGTAAATGCCTTGAATTGTAAATAAATCAAGGATTTTTTAACGTTTGTTGAGCAAATGTGTCTTTCTGTCCCTTTCTCTTCCCCTCCCCCCCCCCATGTTCCAATTTCTTATAGAAATTTGAGGTAAAAAACCTCCATGTTTCCACTTCTAAACCCCTTGTCCAGATGCATCTAAGGGCAGTTTTGTCATATCTCCATGAAAGAACTGCCATAGTCACTGTTTTAAGTAATGATCAGTTGTAAAACCAAGGGCATTGATTAAATACTGAAACACAGAAAATGATCAGGGTACACTAAAATCGCCTAGGAGGGAAAAGGGGGGGAATTAAAATAAAAAAGTTCATATTACATTTAAAAGTAAATAACTCATTTACTAGATACCAAATTATCTAAACTCCAGGCATGTGAGGCAAGTACTTTTTTCTGATTAAATAATTTAGTGCTGGTTAGAACACATCTTGCTTAATATAAAAAGCTACAATCCAACAAAAAGAAACCCAAAACTCAAATCTGGATGGGATTAATAAAACTGAATTACCACAGGTTTGCATAATTGTGGCCAATGAGGGGATACAAAATGTAGTTTGTTAACCAATGGTTAATTGAAAAATTTAAACACAATGTTTTGGCAGTCTCATCCTAGCACCTCATGACTTGGATGTGAATCCGAAAGATGTCATGTTCAGCACCTAATGCAATGCTGTACCCTGAGAAACCTATATGTTAATGTAAAGAAAGTGAAAAAATGTTGCAATTTATCCTGCATTTTACACCAAATTAGGTGAGATGTCATGGCACAGGGTTTCTTCGTTTTTAAATTCCCACATCAATTTTCGCCCAGAACCACAAGCCACACAATGTAGTTAAACAAAAACCTAGCACAAAGTACTGCCTCTGTTGTTGTCATCTGCAATGAGACAGGTAAATCTTTACAAGCATCTGAAGTTTTAGATTGCGGTGCACACTTAGTCATCAAATATAGTGACGAGTTTTTGCACAGTTGACAACAAATTCTTTGTGATACAACATCCCCTTTTTTCCAGTTTTCAAGAGAAGGGACTGGACATCGATCACCTTACCCAAGTTATCACGTATTCATTTTTCCCTCCATTGAAAAAGTTACTGCTTTGAACTAAGCCATTTTATCAAAGCATCCCATTTTCCTATGTAGAACAATGAATTAGTAATATACACTGAATATTTCTAAGCAGACAGTTAATTAGTAGGAGGTGTGCTTTATCAGGAAAATGTAGCATGTTTATGGATAATCTAGATTTGCTATTTAAACTTTAAGGCTATGATCCATTACACTTTTGTTGTTCTATTTCTGAATATTGTATTATTGATAAAAATACTTTTCAAAAATCTAATACACAACACGACATCATTGTAGGCACTGCTTATATATTTTCAGAAATCCACTCTGTGCAAATTTAGGTTTTGTTTTTTTTAAACTAAAATTTTTAGGTTTAAACAATCCAGATTTTTTATTTGATACTGGGAGTTCTAATTTGGAATTGGTATTGCTGAGTCACTCTGCTCCTCTATAAAGATGTACCTCAGTATTAGGTTGCAGCTTTTATTTGTATTTTCCTTATTTAATGTTAACAAGCATAACTTACCATGTTGAAAATATGTAGTAAATCTTCAATGTTTATCCATTTAGGCACTTAAAACCTGTACCCAAATTTATGTTTTGATTGCTAATAAAACACAACTCCTTTTACATATCGTATCTGAGACATTTAGACAGGTACCACTTGTGAAAAAGGCATAAAAATAAGCTTCAACACCACTAATGTTTTGTTCTTCAGGATGTTACACTCTAATATTCTTCAATTAGTAGTTCATTGCATCAAGTGTTTGTGGAAAGTATGTAGCTTTCAAAGTTGTTTGGAATCTCTCTTTTCCAAAGGATGCAAAGAACACTTTGATCCTTCATGAGACAGGCACAAATGCAAATTCTTTCATTAACGAAGCCAGTTGTGTCAGTGCCCAAAACTTTTAAAAACCAGTATTTAGAGGAAGACACCCACCAAAATCATATTCTCATCTTTGATTTTCAGCAGCAATATTTTTATCATTGGTCTCCATCCAAAACCTTACAGTTCCCCAGCCTTGCATGCATATACTGTAGTTAAGGATAAATTTAAAGTTCATTCACATTATTTGTCCACAATGGAGATGTCATTCCTTCATACTGTTTCCTCTGTTGACAGCAACAATGGATTAATGTATTCAAATCCTTCAAATTCCGACTGATCTATTCTTTTTATTACATCTCTGAAAAATAAGGAGAAATATTTCTTTAGGTTACTACTTGGAACTCTCAATTATGTTGCTAAACATTTTGCTCAAGAGATTCCTCTTTGTACAGTATTATAACATGTACAAGTTCTATAAAAATGCTAAGTATTAGTGATATAGAACCAATAATAAGAATTAGAATGAATAAATAAATGAGCATTGAATACACAAATACTTTTCATAAATCTTTCATTCCAAAATCTCAAGCAGTATCGCTGGAGATTGTGAGATGAGAATAATAGAAGTTTTGTTTCTGCCCCTCTACAGAATAATATACTCATTTCTTTGCATCACAGAAGAATATTAATGAGAAGTTGGTAGTTTGGAAAACTGGGATGGAACAGCAACTTACACAGAGAATGAAATGCACAAGGCGTAGAGGCTGATATCACTGGCAGTGGTGATGGCTAGGGGAAAGTAACATGATACGCTCTGAGATGTAGGAGAGGATGCTATGGAGTTGTTGAGGCACAAAGCTGAGGAGAATAAATTTAAACTGAATGCTGTGCACAAGGGAGAGCCAATGGAAGGTTTTAGAAACTAATGCACAGAGAAAACTGACTCGCCAAGGACACACTGAGTGTTAGGTCTTCAACTGTGATTTTATAGCCAGTTGGCGACAGAGTCATCTTAGCTGTTCACAAGTAACACGGTTCAGTTTTCATTCGCACAGCAACTTTATTGCCATACGACTGTTTGACTCTGCATGTACCTTGATGCCTAACTGTTGTTTTATCTATGCATTCTGAGAAAATCATAGCAACTGTCCCATAGTGCTTCAGGAGAAGCATAGTGTAACTGAAGGTCATGGGCACAGAGTGCCAGCAGCAAAGGCAAAGAACTCAAATATCCTTAGAGGTTTAAGATTAGCAGCCATGTTAGTCTATATCCATAAAGAAAATGAGGAATACTTGTGGCACCTTAGAGACTAACCAATTTATTTCAGCATAAGCTTTCATGGGCTATAGATAGCTCACTTCTATGCAGCCGATGAAGTGGGCTATAGCCCATGAAAGCTTATGCTGAAATAAATTGGTTAGTCTCTAAGGTGCCACAAGTATTCCTCAAATATCCTTCTGCACTGACAGAAGGAGAACTGTCCTGCACTTTCTTCACCAAACAAACCCCAGTGCACTTAATCTATTACAGGAGAAGACAGCCAGGTGCCAGCCTAATCTGCTGTTAGCTGTCACAGCTAACTTCTATCCAGGTCCTGCGCAGACACAAACCATCATTCACAGTCATCCCCACCACTCTACACTCTACACTCTACACATTGTTGTGTGGACAAGGCCTTCATAGCAGAGGCAGGAATAGAAACCAGCAATCCTGATTTTATTTAAAGCACAAACCATCATTGCCTTTCTCTCAATCTTTAATCGGCTAAAACCCGTTTTTAAAAAGGGCCTGGTTCTTGTAACACAGCACAAATTTACACATGAGCACCATTATCTTTATTGGGAATTTCCTGTGTAAATCTTCACAAACTGATAGAACAGTGGATTGTATCCTACAGCTTGTCAAATGTCAACTGGAATTATATTTCTCCAGAGCCTAGCCGATTTTTTTTGAAATGGTCACTCTCTTTAATTCTGTAAAACTCTGACTATTAAAAATTTATGCTGTACACAATTCATTTTGCAAGTTTCTTTCCTCCCCCCATAAATTTTTTTTGCAAACTAATTTGTAATCTTTTAATGCAGAGAGTCTGCATTTCCAATTAAAGTAACCTAATAAACTGTTGCTTATGCATCTGGAGCCAAAGAATTAGTATAGGAGTAGACAGACGGGGAAGAAAAAGATTGGAAAGGAACAAGTTGAACTGTTTTTTGGAGTCAGTTTGCAAATTTCAGCATAAAGATGTCAAGCTGTCAGTTTAGAGAAGTAGTTCTCAACCCGCGGGCCACATGTAGCTCAATTAGCACACAACTGTGGCCCAGCTGTGTGCTAAAGGCTGCCCAGCTTGGTAGGGTCTGGGGCCCAAGGGTCCCGGCTGCTCTGCTCCTGTGCATAGGGGTCTGAGACTGCAAGGGCATTTGGGGGTGGGCGGCAGGGCGCTGTGGTTCTCAACCTGCAGCCCAGGTAACACATTATGGGCTGCAGAGGCAGCCCAAAATGATAAATAGCTTGAGAACCATTGGTTTAGAGCAGGCCTGCACAACTCAGAAAGCAGCGAGGGCCATATTACTGCAAAAAAGCCAGCTGTGGGCCGACAAGCCCTGCCCCCATTCGCTTTCCCCCACCCCACCGCTGGCTTGCCCCACCCCTACTCACCTCCCACAGGCCACACAGTAAGCCCATGCGGGCCGCATGTTGTGCAGGCCTGGTTTAGAGTTTAAATTAATTTAATGAAATACAAACTTTAAAAGTGTTTAGAAACAGGCATGTTTTTCGCTTCATGAAAAAGAGCAGAAGCCTCAGTCCATTATTTATTATGACATTGTTTGAAATTAAGAGATGGATAAAAAGAGAGAAAAAAAAAGTATTTCAATCCAACATCCATTTGTAACTTGCTGTATAGTTTGTGATCAACCTGGTCCCGAACACAGTCTACACATTCCTCCTCTGAATGTAGTTATAGTACAGTTTTTACCCCTCAAGAAGCTAGCTAATCTCCCTATGGATGTCGCTTGGGCACTGGGAAATACCAAGATTGTTCCCTAGGTCACTAGTGAGCACTCTGCTACAGAAGTAGTACAATGAGTTCTGATCATCTCCTGCTTTCCATGCCGGGAACTCAGTTTAGGCTAGGAAGCAGCAAGAGAGAGGCAGTCCACTTAAGTTTAGGTTACTACTGAGTCCAGCATGGCTCTAGGCTGAGAGGCCATCTGATGGCAAGTAGGGAGTGTGATAGTCTTTGCTTGCTCGGGGTGAAGGCATCTTGCCTCGCTGTTTGTTTGGCAAGAGAGTAAGGAGTACTTCAGCACCAAATAATAGGGATGATCAGAGTGTACTGACTGTGGCCCTAACTCTGGAAGATACTTCATCACTGGCTTAACTTTATGCACATGAGTAGTTACAACCACTTCACAGCTTTTGCTTAAGTACCTTTCTGAATTAGTACCTGTAAAGGCTCAGATGAAACTGCAAGTTAAGACTTCAAAACTGTGTACTTCTACCTAAACTAGACTTCCTTAAGCGAACAGGACCAGTCAGGAAGATCATAGGCAGGAACCATTCAGAAGAAATCACTTCACAGCATAGTACTTCCACTTTAACAAGGAAAGGAAAAGAAACCCAGCTACCGAAAAGGTGCATGTGTAAGCAAGCTCATCTGAAAGCAAACTTTGGGGATGGAAAGCCATAGCTTACTTGCCTGCTCTCTCAGAGTAGAACTGGCCTAGAAATTCTTAGTCTGAGACTAATTTCACCAACTCCAAGCTAACTGAGCCTTGTGTAATTTTAAATAAACCTAAAGTCTCCATTGACATGGAGACTTGTTTTATTTTCCATTTTAAAATTCCGGATTTGAATAATGAAAGTCTTGCTTTGTTTGTATTTCTGAATACTCTCTCTCACCCCAACAGTACGAGAATGCCAAAGCAGTATAAAAAAATGTCAGTGTATAAATAGTCCTGCTGCGCATGTAATATAAGCTCTATTGTGCCATTTCCTCAAGCAGTAGAACCAATAAATTGAGTCCTTAAAAGGTAAAATTCTAATAAAACATTTAACAGTAATGCCATATGTAATAGCCTCTAAAGAGAAATGGTCCACCTGGAAAAAAGAATGAATAAATTTACTTTGCATTGCTTCCCAACTGGACAGCATGCAGAAAAATACTAGGGGGTAACCTATCCTTATCAAAAACACACTGTACTGGGATGGCCAGCAAATCAATCAACAAAAACAAAAATAAGAGTCTGGCAAGGCAATCCACCCTTGTCACAACCAACATGGTAGTAACCTCCTCCCCTCCCTTATTATTCATTCAGTGTGACACATATATGTTAGGCACTTTACAGACAAAATTCATGTGTCTCACTGAAGTTTTCCTCACATTTCATATATATATCGTTTCCCCTTGTTTTTCTAAAATGAATTCAATCTTCTGAGGGACATCTGGTCACCCTATCTAAATGTCACCATGAGAACTTTAACTTGTGCATTTCTTGAATTTACATTAGTATCTTTAACTTCAACATTTTTTGTTCCATTTTTAGATATTAACTCTCAGTAGCGTTACAACAACTTCATATTCATATACACATTTCTGGATGCATATTTGTTTAATTGTACTAAAAAACATACTCATCATCTGGGGTTAGCTGCACAGGTTCGCTGGTGAACTGTGTATCAAAGTTATCCAAACCATAATCGTCTGTGATCTGAGGCTGAAATGGAGGGGTCGCCTGCTTCTTTTCCAGCTGAGAATAATAAGGTGGGGAAAGGGGGGGAAAAATCAAAAAGATTGAATATTTACTAAATTGTCTCAGAAAGCTGCACTATGAAACACTACAGCCATACTTTACACATCCAGTATTGAAAGAGACAGTCATTATGCATTTAAAGGATTTTCAAATTAAATGATAGGTTCATTCTGTTTATTCATCTTCTGTGGTTTCAAAAAAAAAATTTGAGAAAAATCACCAAAACATACTGAACTTTAAGTTTAAAAGGAGAGAGAAAGCAATTTCCACAAATATTTCTCATCATGCCTCATCTAAGAGCAAACATTGCCTCTAAATAAATTCATAGTGCAACACAAACTAGTGTTAACATTTAATTACGTATCCTTGGTATCAAAACTGTTTATAAACTGGACATGTGTCTTAAGAGGCCTTCAATCTATTTTAAGTTCAAGCCAAAATGCTTCCCCAAACACTCACTTTTTCCTCTTAAATGCTCCTGTAAAGTGCCTTTGTCATGTCTCAAAGATGACCGTTTAGATTTAGAAGATGTGAGCTGCATCTAGATCATACACACCAACAGTCAAATCAATTTAACCAGACCTGTTTGTCTGCCAACCTAATTCCAGAACAGAGCAAAACTATAAGCTGTCTCTGCTAATGCCAGCATCAACAGCCAGCTGTGATGGAGGAGATGCCGCTACTGTAATAGTTAGTATTCACTGAAAGCAATTGCATCTAAGCACTAAAATGTCAAAAGCAGCCAACGTCTTTACCATGTAAAGAAAATATCACTCTACGTTAATTAAGCAACCAACATGCATCTTCTGCACCAGCATTTACTAAACCATGGACAAACCAGCAGTTTTACTTCACAAGCATAGTTCACACTAATATTTTATTCAGTTTTGATCATTATGGGATCAAGGCCCCATCATGCAAGTTTCACTTTGGATTTAAAGTATAAACTCAAAAGTTCAAAATTATATTCTGCTGAAATTGCCAAGATTCACCTATGTTTCAAGCAGATAACATTTGAATCAGGGCTCACGCTTATGACCTGTAGTAACCTTTTAGCTACCACCACCAGGGTTTTGAGTCTTATGAACTCCAGTGCCAAGCAACCTTTTGCATGGTTTTGGGTAGCATTCTGCATGACTCAAGTGCTCATTTTATCTAAGCACACTGAATAGAGGCAGAAACTTTTTTTTCTAGAACACATTAAAAATAGGTAAAGTTTTTTAAAAAACCTGATATCGTCTCTGATGTTTCCAAGCTTACATTTTTCTTTTATGTAGGGGTGAAATTGTGTAAGTCAAGATAACATTTTACACTAACAGTCAGAAGCTGTATCAGCTGACAATGCTCCAGCCTGTCACTCTCACCAACAGAAGTTGGTCCACTCACCCACTTGTCTCTCCAATTCTGCCAAGGCATTTTGATCCTTACTTGTAAACAATGTCTTTCTAAGTGATTAAGAGCATCTTCTGACTTGGAACTACTAGTTGTGCTAAAAACACAAAATTATGACACAGTTTAAAACAAATCTTTGCTAGGCTCCAGAGTTACCAGACTTATCATATACTTGGGTGAGAAAGGAGCTACCGACTGGTATAATGAGGCAATCAATTTAACTCCCTACTGGTGGCAGTTCAAAAATTTATAACAGAGCCAGATTTCATCTTGGGAACAATCGATGGGAAATCACAGGGATGAGTTCAAAGCTCTAGAAGCTAATAAAAGGATTCAACTGATCCAAGCACACATTGGTTGCTAGAGTAATATATTTAGATCAACCAGCCAACCAATGTCCACTTATTTTGGGCTGTTTGTTCTTGCCAGTTAAATCACATTTTATCATTGGTCACAAGTAGTATTATTGTTATTGCCTTTATGCCTCCATCCTGTTACAGAGCTGCACGGTTAACAAGATTATGAAGTATATTATGCTATAGTAAAGTGACAGAACTCTGTTGGGCTGACAAGAAATCATTGTCATTTGATTGGTTAGTATGAGATTGGACTTGTACTTTCATGGTTTTTCAAGATAATTATATGCTGCTTACATTTTTGATCTGAACTCTCCTGATCGTGACTTGGAATTTCATATTGCATCCTAATGCAGAAAGTGTCCAGACAGTACCAGGAAAGCTTTCCTCTGCTTCATGAGAGAAAACACAAACAAAGAAACCCGAGTGCAATATGTTATTTTGGTGGATGCTTACATGCACTAGACTTGAGGGAAAGCAGCATTGGCTGCCTCTTTCCAATCTTTGTTTACATTACCGTGGATATTTAATCTAGTTCTTATACCAATCATATTGTGAAACAACCAAATCATAATCTCTCTCCTCTTCTACTCCTTGTTCCCTCCCACAAACACCATAAACTATCAGAAAACACCATATTTTGAAAGAAAGAGCAGGAGAAAACAACATTGCTTATCAACGTCACAGGCAGGAATTTAAATACAGGAAAACTCAGTGTGTAGTAAAATTGTACCAAACACAAACAGGTGGAACAGCTAATGTATAAAACATCTTCAGAAAAGTACAAAAATTCAGAGCACTTTCTTCTAACAAGGTTATAACACTCAAGTACTCAGCATGCTGTTAGCTCTCTTCCATGGGCTTGTTCATGCTCTTTAGAAAGATGTTTGACCTTGTACTAATGAGCTCAGTTCTCAACATGCTATGGGGCCTACTGTGTAATAAAAACTCACAAACAAGGAACAACATGAAATAGCAAAGGAAGACACTTGAAATTACGCAAGACTCCCTCCTTGAATGTGGATAAAATAGACTTTGTAGAAAATGTCATCTTTCGTATTTTTTGATACAAGTCTGATTTTTTGATAGGAGTCTGATGCTCTGATAAGTATCCGACAGAAACAGAATGATAACCAACAGGTTTGTGTGTGATGGGAAGTAAATTGGGGGCCTAAGACAAGTGATGTAGCCAACAATAAGGCAATTTTTCTAGTGTCTCAGTCATGACTATAGTATCTGGGTGCAAATGAGAAGTATGCTCATGACAACAAAGGAAATTAGGAAAGTAACAGTGTTTATGGGCAGGCTGGGAGACAATGTAGTGAACAAAATGCATTTTAAACATATTTAAAGGCAAGAAATCTTATTGGTTCACTGAATAGGAAGTATCTCTCTCTCTCTGTACTCATTAAGACATAAGATATACATTCAAATATAAAAGGAATTAGCTTCAGAATGTGACTGATCTAAAAAGTTGCAAGCTACTGAGAATTAGATTTTTGCAATCAGATTTAGATTTAAAAAGAGACAGCACAGAAGTGCCAGATACTACCATCTCAATGCATAAACTCTCACTTAGCTTAATATAAGGTTTTTTAAAATATCTATAGAAAATGGCTGTGACATTCCCAACAGGAAAGATAATTTGACTTTTTTGTACTGCTTTTCCCCCCGTGGGTTATTTTCTAATGTTTGCAGCTAGTATTCATTAAACAACAAGTAAGATCAAGCAGACAAAAATCTAATTTAAACCAAGATATTTCCATGTCTCTTGAACTCACAAAATAGCTTTTTCATATTGGTAAATAAATCAGCTGAGAAACATCTGGATAAACTCTACTGGAAATACAATCCTTTTCTCCTATGATGATGGATATAATATGGAAATGGTAATTTTATTTGTTGTATTCATGGAAGGTGTCAGATTCACAGAACTGGTAACTGAAGTCCTTTCTCCACTTAACAAGCATAGCACAGGCAGCACAATCTTCTTCCCACACCACACTGCCTATGTAATGCCCAAGTCCTCATTTGGAGGGACAATTGAAAGCAAAGGAAGAGTTAAGTTTCTTCTCTGCAGAACCTACTCGAATCAAGTTGTCAGGTGTCAAGGATGCTGTGGACTCCTGTCCATTAGGAACTGGTCTGAGTCTACCCATTCTATTACAGATCCCAAATATGGTAATGACTTTTGATACTGGGGCTGGATTCAAAGAAGTGAGCAACTCTGAATTCCAATAACAATGCCTATGCTATAATGACTTCAATTCTAGATGTATTTTTAAATGATTTTTTAAAAAAAATCTGTAGGCTACTATGATAAAAGATTCAAAATAAATGCACGCTTTCAAATGCAGTCTTCGCCTGATTCAATAGGCTGCAGCCGATACAACTAGCTGCAGCCAATACAAAATAATTTATTTGGTTGCCTTCCCAACTTCAAATAAGTCTTTTTTTTTTAATATCCCAATAGACAAGACTCACAAAATACAATAGCAAAAATTAACTTAAGTACAACTTGGTAGGCACAGTCTCAGTGGGGTGAGAAGAGGATGTGTGGGGAATTTGGGACATGCAGGGCTGTGGCAGCAAGAGAAAGAGGTGACTTTCCCCAACTCCAGGGCTGCGGCTGCCAGGGAGAGATGGCCCTTCTTCCCAGCCCCAGCTCGGGGGCTGCTACAGTAGGGGGATATTAGAGGGTCTGTAAAATCAAGAATGGCGTGGAGATTTCTGTACCTCTTCACATAATACAAGAACCAGAGGCCACCCAGTGAAATTAAATAGGCAGAATGTTTAAATAAAACATAAGGAAATACTTCTTCATTCAATACACAGTCAACCTGTGGAACTCATTGCCAGAGGATTTTGGCCAAAAGTATAACTGGGTTCAAAAAATAATTAGATACGTTCATGGAGGATAGGTCCATGGCTATTAGCCAAGATTGTCATGGATGCAAATGTATGCTCTGACTGCCAGAAGCTGGGACTGGACAACAGGGGATAGATCACTAGATAACTACATGTTTTATTCATTCCCTCTGAAGTTTCCGGCACCAGCCTCTGTCAGAAGACAGGTTACTGGCTATATGGACAAAATAGATCCCCTTCCACATGTCAGGAGTCCAGTTTCACTGAACAGTCCGTGAGAAATTAGGATTATGATAATGATTATAAATTTAATAAATCTAACAATTAGCTATAAGAAATTATTTGTCAATTCTATTTAACAGTAATATTTCTTTTAATGTAAAATCAAGTCTGAGTGGGCAAGAAAGCCTAGCTGCAAAACACTTTGGGGAACGGGAGCGCCTTTATTCAAAATGCTTGAGAAGCCACTTGAGGATAATAATTTACAAAAGATTTCAGAAATGATTCAATGATACAATTCTCTTGCTGCCAATGAGCCTAACAAGGCATACAGTTCACAAATGAATTGTTTAAGAAATTATTTCTAAATGAGTTTTTGTTAAATGTATTCTGGCTAAATGAATTCTTCTTGCCTCCTCTGAATAATAGAGGTATATTCTTGATACGTTCATAGGAGATACATACTACTTACATATCCCCATAGGATATGCCCCTGGTAAAAAGAACATCTGAAGAACTGGGGTTTTTTACCCACAAAAGCTTATGCCCAAATAAATCTGTTAGTCTTTAAAGGTACCATCGGACTCCTTGTTGCTCCTGGTAAAGAGGTCAGAGAGAGAATGATTTGTGGCTGGATTATGAAAGAGTCTGGATAACTTTATGACTATAATGTTTTAGTTACAAGTGCATCAAATTTCATGCATAAAGCTAATCACCACAGAGGTCTGAAAGGAATTCCTTTATCTCTACAAGCAACATTGCATAGTATTTGGAACCATTTTTACCTCCCCCTCAAGCTTCTGATAGTGGCTTTGCCAGAAACAGATAACCAGGTCTGATCTGTCATTGCTTATGTGGGATACACACTTTGGAGTAGCCTGGTTGGCCACTGGAGGTCACCGTTTCTCTAGAGAAATAGACAGAAAATCAACACTCAAAACTCCCTTTGGAAGAGGCCTGATGACACTATCTAGAAAACTTTGGAAAAATCGCATCATTTTGTTTTCATGAAAAACATCCACAGAGAAGATAAATAATATTAAATGACAGACTGGCAGAATTGTTTCTAAACTTATAGTTTTTCCAGGAAGATTCAGAGCAACTCTCTGAAAATAATCTAATCCAGTGTTTCCCAAATTTACAACATTCACATACTGCTTTTGAGACATTTGTCTTACCGGTACCCCTTCTCCGGCAAAGATAATTTTGATAACTGAATGTGTTATCATATTAGTTACAATGTAAATTTGTGTGCATTTCTACTGTACAAGTGTACACCATTCTTATATATTACATTTTAATGAATTATTTTCTGCTGCTAAAAAAAACCCCTATGATAAAGTAAAATAAAAAATTCTGCTGCATTCCCCTTGAAGCCCTTTCCCGTACCACCAGGGGTACATATACCACAATTTGGGAAACACTGATCTAATCTATGAGGGATACAACTAGTTTTTAGCATGCAAAGAGAAAAGGTAGAGAGTTTGCAGGATAAACTCCAGAGAAAGGCTACATTAATTCCTTGTAATTGGGTTTTGAAGGTTATACTTCGGCTTGGCAGAATCTGATTTTTATTTTTTCCTAACCCCATGATTTTTATCAATTTTTAACTATTTGTATTTTTACGGGTGTGGTGAGTAGGGTTGGGATGAGGGCAATGCTGAGAGCAGGGTGCAGCCGAGGGGCCCGATGGACCATGGTGTCAAGGAGGCTGTGGTTGTCATGGCCCTGCAGAGCAGAGACCCCTCAGCCAGGACTGAACAGAGGGCTCTCTTCACAGCTGCAGGACTAGTGTAGTGACATGCAATCCCTGTGGGCATGCCCAGTGTTGTGATGGGAAAAACACACCAATCTAGTTCAGCTATCAGTTTAAATTGATATTTATTGATAGTTATCGATTGAAATGGAATGCTGCCAAACCTAGTTACACTTGCCCAAGCCCACAAAAGCCTGCCTGCCTCCTCTCAGTGGTGTCAGTCTTCACTGTGGCTAAAGGTATTTTGCACATTGGGTTAACATAGTTTAAGACTGATGAGAACCATGGAATGAGATGGGGCAGATATAAAGGAGTGGGGGAGAAAATGATGGTGTGTCCATGCCCTTCGAGAGTTCATTTTTTCCAAATACTTTGGGGATCTATGCAAGAGTCTATTAACTAAAAATATTACTGTAGGTGTCTTGTTTATACTTGACTCCCATGTTTTACAAGTCACCAGAAAATAAATTCAGTAAAAACGGATAGTACAAATAAAGACACATGAATTGCATACCCTTTAACAATAATTAAATGAAAAATAACTCCAGTACCTTTTGAGGAACCACCTCAATTACGGACCTACCTTTCTGTTTTTATTTCACACCTAGTGTAAAATTCCTTCTTTACGGTGTTCACATCTGGATCCAATTAATCATCTACTACTTACACTTACAACATTTTTATAAAATACATTTTTACAAGGATTGATGTTAGTTAAAATTTAGCCATCTGCTTAGCTGCAATTTAACATTTTATTGTCTATTAAACCAAGACACATGAGAATTAAAATGATAGATGTTACTTAACGTCAGTAAGACAACGAGCTGGTGTGTGACTTAATTCGCTAATGCAATATTATATGGCAACAATTCCAGTGCTTGAAGCCCTCAAAAGTGACATCTAAATCTAAAGATTTTGAATCTTGTTTAGGGTTATGACACACGATTACCCATGTTGTTAAGGTTCTTTTAAACAGTAAGGAAGAAAGATTTTCCTTCCTGGTTGCCGTGAGAGAGTCCATCACTCATGGCAACTGTATTACAGCAAATAGCCAACTTCAGAACTTCTGTATTTGCCTGATAATGGTTCTCCAGCAGGGCTGAATATTGTTTGCTGTGCAGAAAGTAAATCCAAGGAAAAACAGAAAAAAAAATTGCTCAAAAATGGGATGTAGGATTTTAAGATGAGAAGTTTGGCTCAGACACGCTAAGGATTCCCCTGAACTTTTACCCAGTTTTAGAAGTTGATCTGAAACTACATCTTCTGTGGTTCTGAAATGCTCAGAATAGGGTTTTCCCCCACTTCAGGTTTCTGAGACTAGACACAGAAGTCTTAAGCTAAAAGACCCTAGTCAAATCATTCCCTATCAATCTTTCCTCCCCCAAAGTATCTGTTATATATGAACAACATATAAAATGTTGGCTTAACTTCTTAATAGAATTTTATTCAAACTGAAAGGCTCAAGACTTCATTTTAAGATTCTTTTAAAATCAGTTTTAGGACAACAAATTGTGGGGATTTGTGTTGTTTTTTTATGATGAAAAATTTTCTAACCTTTCAGAGCTAAATTTATTTCTGTGGTAAAACAAGAGTCAGCTACTGACTTGTAATGGACAGTGTAAAATAATGCTATAAATTCAAGTTGAAAACATTCTTTGGAGATTAATGTCAAAATACCCAAATAAAACATCTTGTTCAGTCAGGCAAAGGAAACGGTTACAAGTAATATGCAGCATTTGATTATAGAGATCAACAAGGAATACACACATTTTATGTTGTATTTTTCCTAATGTAGTTCAGGGTTCTTTCAAGGCTGACAGGTCCTCTCATAGCACTTGAATCCCTCCCTCCCCCCTCCAAAAAGTTAATGGGGCATCCTTTCTTCTCTTATTGATTTTAATAGCATTTCTCTTCTCTTTAAGAGACTATATCCTAACATATCAATGTATTTAATTGTATTATACCCCATAAACTCTGTTGCAGTAATAACTACGATTTTCACACCCAATTAAATTTTGCAGGCCTTTGCCTATATATTGTAGTCCTTTGAAAGAGCCGCAAGAGTCTTGATGCAGTTATTACAGTAAGGACTAATAAAAAGACAGGATTCTGAAATCAATATAAAGACTAACCCTGCTCACATGACAATACTTGGGAAATGTGGGAGGGTGTTATTTAGCAATAAGGGATGGGTTATATGAAAGTCTGTAATTATGCCAACCGGAATGAAACAATATTTGTACAGTACTGGAGATTTAGGGTACACTGGCGTGTAGCTTAAAAGAATTGCTGTCACAGAGTTCGGTCCAAAATTGACCTATTTAAAACCATGATAACAATTCCTGACCTTTAGATTCTAAATACCTTTTATTTTCTTTTAAATTTACCAAAGAAGGACCCAGACTCTGTGTGCATACACATGTCCATCCGCCCACCACTGATTTGATAGTAACAGTTGAATGTACTGCTGGAGCTACGCAGATTATCATTGAACATGATTATTATTTGTATTACCATAGTCTAAGAGCCCTGGGCTTGGACCAGGACCCCATTGTGCTAGGTGCTGTACAAACAAGATAAAAAATAATTAGGAAATTAGGAAAGTTTCCAGAATGTTACTGCCTCATTTCATGCAGAGAAACATCCCAATACTGCAATTATCCCTGGGTAGACCCCTATTGTATAACATATCACTCATGCAAAAAACCATCAAAATTAAGAGCTACTGAGAAGCTTGCTTCCAATTAAGTGATTGGGGGGAGGGCTCAATACCTTTCAAAATCAGGCCATTAAGCTTAAAAGTCACTGAAAAATGTCTTTGCTACTTACACCTTAGACTGCTAACACTGAAACGATATTTTGAATCTGCCTCCTTTCACTATCTGTACATTATGTTTATTTTTTGCATGTCACTCTGACTGGATCCTGGCAATAGTTTGTTGTCAATTTACCCTCTGGTTTTGTTGGTAAGGATTTGAGTATCAGGGTAAATGATACTAAGAAATGTTTAATGTAAATCTCCCCCCTCACCACTTGTAATCTAGAAGATTCACTAAATTAAAAAATATTTATTAGAATTTTATTTATTCACTTTGCAAAACTGAAATATTTTGGCCTATATCAAAATGACAGTGACATCTAAAACTACAAGCAGCAGCATCTTCTAAACACAACCCAGAATACAACATAGATCCAAAGTAAACATGATTGTCCTGTAATTTTCTTCTCAAATGTTAAACTATGCATAATTTACAGCTCAAGATCATAATTTACATGACACAGATTTATTGAAAAGATGCCAGGATTACATAATCGCCCTGTTTCAGTTTGGGGTGGTCTTCCCAAATGATCACCATGAAATATAAAGCAAGCAAAACAGTAAAAGTCTGTTTTACAAATATAAAATGAATCCAACAAAATCTCTCAAAGCTACAATATGAAGTTTGATGTAGATGTTCTATAAGAAACATCCTACTAATTAGCATTATAGTGCCTAAAGGTGCATGCTATAAAATAACATCATACACAAGATTAAGGGAACTATTTAAAACAACCTATATCTTCACAAATTATTATACAACCTATATCTTCACAAATCTGATCTTCACTAATCAGATCCTCTGTGTTATACAAACAGCTGTAAAAATGCCAGACATTCTGCCTCTGCAGAAAGCTTCTTCTATGAAGAACTTCAATAAGGATGGGCTCAGCAACAAGCCTCAAAGAAAGAATTTAATCACTCTGTTTTCTCCCTTTCTCTGAAAACATCTCTTATGATGCTCGAGTCATTACCTCCTGTTTCTACAATATTTCCTATGGTGTTCACAGTACTGCAAAAAATAATAATGCATATTGCATCTCCATCGTTAAACTAGCTATTAAAAATTTACATAGCTAACTAAAGTAATGTTCCTGACACAGTTGGCACCTTAGCCATAAAGTAGTTAGTGTAGTAGATAATAGTTTCTAATGATGATTTTGTGATGATAGTGGTGGACATATTCAAGAAATGACTGGTTTTCTTCTAGATCAACTGACACTTAAATGGATCATAACTTTTAAACACTGCATGCACATTTGCAAATCCCACTGAAACAAAAGTACATGTTACCCCACACTATGGACCAAAAACAACCCTAAGAGCAAGGAGTAACAAAACAAAACAAAGCTTGAAAGTAACCATCAAGCAAACCAAACACAACTACTCAATCATTCTGTATTCAAACCACATCTCTCCTCAGGTCATTTTGTCTTTTAAGAACCCAATTCTACAAATATTAACAGCCCAATTTAAATCAATGGGACTATTCAGGTAAGGACGGATCACATATGTAAGGTTTTATATGACTGGGGCCTCATATTGTAAACTGTAAGGAAACTGCCTTTTTATGCGTCTGTCAGATGCCATTGTCACAGTATGAACTACTCCTTCCCCCCTTTTTGGGGTCTCCTGGGTAAGCAATAGAAGCATACCTTGGTAATATTTGTAGTTATATTGTGGATTGGTGGTAGGGAAGGGTTAAAGGTGTGAGTGAGTGGGGAATGGAATGTTCCTTTGTAGGTTTCAGGAGGACAAGGCCGGAGAGGAACAGGTTAAGTTGAAAATTCAACTAGGCCCGAAGATAAGAAGCTGCTCAGCATCAAGGTCAAGAGAGATAGACACACTCTCTGTATGCCAGAGAAACTGCTTTTCAGCGCCACTGCTTTTCATCCCCCGATGGCCATGAGAAAAGAACTAAGCTGAATAAAACTGAAGGGGTTGCAAACAGCAAGATTGCGAAGGTCAGTAAATTGGGAATCAACAGTCTGTCTTGCGGCCCTGAAGCTGGTGTGTTTTGGGGAAGTCGAGGAAGTTGCATGAAGCTGGGACTGATTGGTGCAAAGAGCAGAGAGCGTGGGAGATGGGGGGGGGGGGGGCTTCATGGCTGACCAGGAACACCCAAGACTTAAAAACCCTCACGAGAGTGGAAGCGAGTTGGGAGATCTACAGTGGACGCCAGATAACCTGTGCACAGGGCACAACTCCCGACCACCCTTCCCCCTCTTCTTCTTACATTACATCCCGGCTTGGCCAGCCTTGGGTTGTGTGTGTGAGAGTATGAAAGTGGGTTAGGGCTTGGGTAGAATAAATTATTTTTTACCAGATCCCAGTCTATGCTGCGGAAAAATGTGTGAGACTTGATATCAGAAAATCCTGTCTGTGCCTGGCAGCCAAGCCTTTCTTTGGGATCCTGTGGAAGACAAGAGAAAACACAATCAAGATTGTGTTTAGCTTTACACTTCTTTTTTATTGTTCTATCATGACAAATTCTCCAGTTTTTCACTGATGCATGTAGATTATACAAGGATAAGAGGCAGAATATAAACTATTAGTAAAATAAATTAAGGCAATCTAGTTTTCTAAACTTCATGGGTCTGAAAATTAATTTTAGATTTTTTATTTTACAGCATATCTGGTGATATCAAAATTCTGAATTTACTTAATATATGTCCTGTTTTCCCTATGGACACGGATAATAGTTCTATTTACTTCCCTTTGCTTGAATTAGTAAGGACTACTCATTTAATAAATTGTTTGCAAAAACGGACCAATAATTAATTATCTTAGGTTTAGTACTCAGTTTCATTATAAAAGACCATTTCACTAAGTTACCAACATGCTAGTAGGTTTTCAAATGAAGTTCCATGCTATGAAATTTTCACATAAAAATTAGCAATTTAAAAGCTAATTTTGGAAGCTATATGTCCTGATTTTATAAAATTTCTTTATGGAAAGTAGATACACCTCTAAGTTTTTAATTAATTTATGTTTTATAACATGAAGCTCTGAGCTATTGAACTTATATAAATAACAGTGTTGTAAAACTTACCTTGTTTAAAAATCCTTTTAAGACATGAGAGGCCTTGACAGAGAGAAATCTTGGAATCCGGATTGGCTTTTCAAGGATAACTGTTACAAGTTAAAAAAAAAAAAAAAAAAAAAAAAGCAATATGTTTTTTACTCTGTTATAGGACATCCACTATGATTTTAATAAAACCTTTTTTATTTATATTACTGTGGGGACAATGTGCTAAAATGGTAACTAAGTTAGTTCTGCTAAATTTGCCAGGTTTTACTTTTTTTTTTTTTTAAAAAGTGACACCACTCTCTCTGATTAATATCTTTTCTAAATATATTATAAAATGGACTTTTGAAACAACATAACTCAGAAGAGAAAGCCAGAGTATTCATTTTTGTTTTAAAAAAGCTGGAGGCAATGTATCCAGTGGTTTGAGCAGGGGATTAGGAGTCAAGTCTTGTGCATGTTATTCCTGATTTTGTCACTGACACATTAGTGACTATGGGGGCAAGTCACTTCAGCATTTAGTTCCTGCTTCCGTAACCATCAAATGAGCATTTATTTTCCTTTAACTTTGCAAGGCTTACCCAGTGAAATGTCTGTATCTTTGGATCTTACATGAAAAGTGCTATGGTAGCAGTGATATTTAAAAACTTTCTGAAAATTCTTAATCTCATGCATCATTTCTTTCTTCCCATCTGTCTTATTCAAACATACTGTATAAAGGCTTTTCACCTCAAAGTCCTGATCAAGGGGTTATAAAATGTGATCTCACATTTTTAAACACTTGAGGAAATATTACACTGGACCAGAGACTGTGGAGATTCCCTATTGTGTCATTACAAGCCACCCTCTTCCTTCATTATACAGTATTCCCCCTCAAGGAGTAGTTTGGAGACTAGTTATGCACTTTAAAGAGTACACAGCAGTGTTTGAGACTGCTCACACTGGCATTCTGATTGGTCACTAGGAGGTATTTCAGAACGAGTCAGAGTTTAAGGCCAGAACTGCATATCACAGGCTACAAGCACTAACTAGCATCTGCACACTATATCCAACACACAAAGTATTACAGGTGACAAGAGACTAAACTATTATAATGCCTCAGGCATAAAACACGAGGGATCTTTATGCACCAATGCCTAAGGTCCCTGCAATGGCAGGGAATTTTATTAAGTGAGATATACCCAGAGAATTCCTTATTTAGTATTTTGTTCTTCCTTCGAAGGGATTCAAGAAAAAAACAAACTCAAAACCACCACCACAAATCTTAAATATACCTTGGAAGAGGTAATCTTCAGTGTTCATGTCTGGATTGTCAGTTATTATATCAAATGGAGATCTTCCTGCCATCATTTCAAACATCAGGACACCAAGAGCCCACCAGTCCACACTAAACCCTATAAGCATTTAAAGAGCACATTTTCAAGTGATAAATCGGGGTTCTAGGATAATGTTACAATGACAATTATTGCACCATCGATGGAGATTACGACCTGATTCTGCAGAGAGCCGAGAATCCTCAACTCCCACTGAAACCACTAGCTGCAGGGCACAGTGCCTCATAGGAATAGCCTTTAACAGAGAACTTTGGAGAAAAAGGTAATTTGTTCAGGAACTTGTAGCTGGGCCATAGGGTGACCAGATGTCCCAATTTTACAGGGACAGTCCTGAGTTTTGGGTCTTTTTCTTATACAGGCTCCTATTACACCCCCACCCCCGTACCAATTTTTCACATTTGTTGTGTGGTCACCCTCCTGGGCCATAATAGTCCATAAGAGAGAGAGAGTTCAATTAACGGTGTTAATATAAAGGTCAAAATACTTCTTAAAGCTGGAAGGTACTTCAGGATTTTTGAAAGTTATGAATGCTATGTTACCATATAGCAAAATGATAGTACAGTAAACCCTCGATTTAACGGACCCCGATTTAACGGACTTCGGATGCAACGGACAAAATTTCCGATGCATCCGAAATCCGTTATTGGGGGCTGCCGGCTCCCGCCTCGGGGAGCCGGGCAGGAGCTGTCACTCCCCGCAGAGGTTGACAGCTCCCACCCGGCTCCCCGCAGCCGGGGTCCCGGGCGGGCGGGCTGCTGGCTGGTGCCGGGCGGGCTGCTCACGGCTCACGGCCGTGATAAAAGTAAAACCTCTATATAACGGACTAATTCGGGCGAGGGGGGTGTCCATTGTCAGCTGAAAGTCCGTTATTTAATAATTTAAAAAAATTATTAAATAATGGACTTTCGGCTTTAACGGACACCCCCTCGCCCGAATTAGTCCGTTATATCGAGGTTTCACTGTACTCAGGTATTTTACCATTTAGAAAGGCCACTTCTCAATTCACAATTAGTAGTTAATGTGCTTCTATAAACTACTACTGTTTTGAATTCTATGTTTTCTGCTGTCAGACATCCTGATTCAAATCTGAAAGCCCAAACCAGCATAAAAGGGATTGGTTGTGATATATGCTCTGTAGCACAAAGCAGGAGTTCTCTTTCAGGGAAAAGCTCACACTTTCTGGAAATATCTTTTAATAGAAGCAGCAGACCCATGACTATGAGGGTCAAAAAACCACTAAAACTGTCAGAAGTACATCCGAGAAAATTAAACTAAAAATTCAGAAAACACATCTTGCCCGTATATAACAGAGTAAAAACATGTCAGCGTAATTAAAAATGTACTCTTAGTGCTCTGCAAATTGGAACTTAAATTAGTGATTCACTGTAATTAAACTGTTACAAGTTTATGCATCAACTCACCATATTCTTCCCCTCTTAGGATCTCTGGTGCAATGTAATTTGGCGTTCCACAGAAAGTGCTTGTAGTGTCACCAGGGCCCAATCCTTCCTGTTGGAATAAACCAATTCATCTCTTGAAAGTTAAATTCTACCTGCAGCAATTTCCCTTCAGTCAAGCTTTTGTAAATATTTCAAACCAAGAGTCTACGATGCCTCCATACACCAATAGGATTCCAGAGGTCAAGGTAGTGATAAGATTCCTCCCCAAAAGTCCTACCAATCAAGGTAAGAACTTTATTTTTGTTCCTAAATTCAGTAGGATGACTTGGAATACACCCAAGAAATAGATTTGTTGAGCAAGATGGTGCCATTTTTCAGAAGTAATTTTTCAGAGAAGAACTGCAGTTTAAGACTAAATTCTAGGCTCAGTTACACTTACATTAATCTAGACAAACTCCATGTCTCAGACTTACCCTGGTGTTGCTGGCTATAGAATTTGATTAAACAAGACTATTTGACACAACCAGATTAAAATATACAGATTCACAGTAGAATTAGAAGGAAAGACAGAAAAATCAGGAGAACCTTACCTTGCACATGCCATAGTCTGTTAACTTGATATGACCCTCTGCGTCTAGCAGAACATTGTCTAGTTTTAAATCTCTGTAGATTATTCCTCTCTCATGTAGGAAGTTCAGAGCAATACAAATTTCAGCAGCATAAAATCTTAAATGGGGGGGAAAGCCATGTTAATTACTATAAGAATTACACAAAAGTTGATATAACTTGAAAAATCTAATTACAGTTTTTGAAACCAAAGGAACAAACTAAGGAGGAAAAGCTAACAGAGTCTGGTTTCTCACCCTGGAGAGGATAAAAACAACAAAACCCCTAAATTCATTCAAAAGTAGCTGTTACAATCAAAATACAAATAATTAAAAAATATAGCCACTGTTTACAAAGCTAAAGACTTATAGCAAGTCATTTTTTTTCAATTTAATATTGAAGACTTTTTTTCTATCATACTATCGAACGGTTCTCTGAAATTGTAAAACTCAAATACTAGGTATCAACACTGGGATTTCTGAGCTGGTAAAATTGACACCAACTATTCTAATGCAAGACATGTCTATATTGCCAACACTTGCAAGAACAGTACTTTTTATTAGGTTCTCTATAAAACTCCCTTAACTAGGTTAATCAAAACACTTAAACCTTACATCAGCAATGCACTTCAGAGAACTGTTAATCAAATTTAAAAACAATGACAGCTAGTTGTTCCTAATATCAAATGCTTTTCTTTAAACTCATGTCCTTATAGAATACAAAGGTTATTTATCTTTCAAATGAACTGCTTTCCAAATTTAAGGTTGAGTTTTAATTCTTTTTAAACTTTCCAAACCACCTACAACAATTTCCCTTGAAATTTTTATATTCTCTTGCTGTCATTTAAGTCAAACTTTTTTATGTTGTGCTATGTAATGATACTACAAGAGAATTATTATCAGTATATTAGTAAAATACCTTGCATGTTCTTCAGGAAGTTTTCTTTGCCGTTGCATATGAAACATGAGATCTCCCCCGTTTACATACTCTATGACAAGAAACAATCTGAAAATATACAATACAATAAATGGATTCCAACTCAAGGAAAACTATTTTTTTTAATTCCATAAGACCAACATTTTTACTAACAAAATTTAAAGTTAAAAATGTTCCTCTGAGTTGCCTTCTCAAGTTGAAGATTTAAAATTGTAATTACAATAAAAATTAATAACCATTTAGAAACAAGAGTATCCATTTAATTTATAACACACCCATGTCTGTTGTATGTATGACATATCCATAATTTAAAAGCATATATAAGAATACTTCAATAGAAAAACACAAATGAAAAAATTGATTTCAACTTAATGAAGATGTACCTGCTTAACACTAGGTCTGAGTTTGGCATGAAGCCAATATAACTATCCAAACATATGAAAAGGATAATATAAAAAGGATAACAGAGGTTGCTGAAAGTAACCAGGTACCATTGTGGGCTGTCAGCATAAAACATCACTTCTTGAATACAGTATGAGAGGTATATTTTAAATGTTTATCTTAGTCAGAGATTGCAACAAAGGAATAAGATATTGTCACAGGAGTATGGCAAGTAATGATAAATTGCAAAGCCAAATTTATCAAAAACAAATGCAGGAGCAAAAATAGATATTAATTTTAATTAATAGATATTAATTTTCAAATAACGAGACATTTATACTATGAAAACATCTTCTTTTAATGGCTATGTCTATCATATCAAATGATAGAAATTTATGGACATTTTGGAGACAGATGACTAAGGAGCCTGGGGTTTTTTAGTCTGATACATAGCTTCAAAGATATTGCAATAACCATTATGGGTCCAATTCTGTAACATTTACATAATATACACCCTGAAGTTAATGGCTGCATCATCAGGGCCTATTAGTAGTTTTTCAAAACTAGTTTTGCAATGCACTCCTCAAAACACACAAGAGAAAATGCAATAGGGATAGGGAAAATACAAGTGGAATGATCAGTCATATGAAAAGACTTGTTACAAACTGGAGAGAAGATACCATTTGTGGGAAAATATGATCCATGCAAGCTGACAAGGTTAAAGAGTCCTACAGAACAGAAATATGTTGAGTGAGTGATTCTTATGAAAACTGAAGCTGCCTCAGAAGCAGATTTTCTTTATGCACTCAATTATTCCAGAATTAAAAATTCTCTGTACACCTTTCTTTCCCCACACGTATTGGGAAAATTCTCCAGACTGCTCATTCAATTCTAATATACATACTTTGTAATGATTAACCAGTATAGAAGAACCTATTAATTCCATCCAGAGAAAGTCCTCTAAAAGCACAACTCCAAATTAAGTTAAAATGCATAGCAAAGGACTGACCGCCTTCTTTTTGGAAACACTTGAAGAAAATACACTCAATAATTTACTTAAGAGGCAAACCGGCTCGTCATGACCCAATTTCAGGATTCTTTTTCTTGCAACCGCTATTGTAAAATTACAAACAAATAAATGAAACCAAGACCCACGTGCCACTAACAATTTGAATACATATTAATAAGCAAAGCTTGTATATTTCACTGTCACAACTGTTGACCTCTTATGCCCACCCTTTCCCAATATCTTGGTTATTGTGATCCACAATGTTATCTAATTTAGACTGTGATTGTGCAAAGACTTACACATATGTTTAACTATATCTATGTGAGTAGTCCCTACTATTTTCAATGGGACTACTCTTTGCAGGCTCAAGGCCTTCAACTTTAACCATCCATGTTAGGAAACTACCTTAATTATTGGTTAAGTACCATGTATACCTTTCTTACTGTAAAGAATCAGAGAGGTAGCCGTGTTAGTCTGGATCTTCAGAAGCAACAAAGGGTAATGTGGCACCTTAAAGAATTAACAAAAGTATTGAAGCATAAGCTTTCGTGGGCTATTACCCACTTCGTAGGATGCAAGCTGATGAAGTGGGTATTAGCCCACGAAAGCTTATGCTTCAATACTTTTGTTAGTCTTTAAGGTGCCACAGGACTCTGTCGCTTCTTACTGTAATAACAATAAATAACACCAATTCCTAACAAATGTAGGAAGTTGCATTTTTTGTACTGTAAGGATTAGTTACATCATTCAGGTAATTAAAAAATGTAAAATGAAAAATTTTATCTTTTAAACTATTTCTCTAAGTATATACATTTATTGTAACTTTGTTATTGTTAACAAATAGCATCTAAAATATATTTAACATTAAAAGTAAAAATAGCACACAAAGCATTGATCTAATATTTAAAGGTGTTGTTTAGGGAAAGAAAATTTCTAATGCAGGCCTTAAACATAGAGCTTACCCATGTTACTGTTTGTTTCCTGTATGCCGATTATCAGCACTACTTGCACTTGAATAAGTTTGCTTCCTCACAGTCAGTTTCCTGCTTCCATTTGATCCTGCAGTGAAGTCATAATGCTGAATTTGTGACATTACAACAATACCCAGGACAACAGACTTAAGTCATAAACACATTTATTGGTTTCACTGCAGGATTAAAAAGGAGAAGCAAGGCTGGGAGAAAGGACTAAAAACCACCCCAACAACAAAAAGTAACACAGAAAAACACTGGACAAGTATTTATATTTATTTCCATGTGTTCTCTTTTTTCAAATCTGCTCCAGTATGAAAATCTCCCAAAGAAGTGACATGCAAAGGACTTATCTAAACTCTGATTTCAACCCTCTTCTTGCTACTTATGATGTTTATAATGGAGTTTTTTATCTGTTTTTTACATTAATCATTCAGGTTTCATCTGTTCTGGAAGACACTATGATGAGTTTGAAGTATTAGTGAAAAGACATCACAACAATCAATGTATATCCCCATACATTCCCATAGGCTCTTGTGCAAAATCAAGAAAATACCAGAGCTGATCTTGCTAGTATTTCTAAGCTAAAAAAACAAGCAGAAATTAAAAACAAAAAAAATAAAAATCTTTCTGCCACTATTTTCATACATGATAAAGCAATAAATAAAAAAGGCAAACACTCCCTTTTTAAGAACAATCTTTACAGGTCACATTTGGAACTCCTTTTCCCTTCCTGGTCCACAATAACCCTACCTTACTGATTTTCAGAGCAAACTGAAAAGGCCTATTTATTTCCACTAGCAGTGAGAAAAAAGGAAGGTACTGATCAGAAGGTATATTTTTTCCTGATGGGTCATTATGGTTACTGTGGATATGATGATTAAAGGTTGAAGGGAGAGTTACGGAGGTGATCCACTTCATGGCTGTGTATTTAAGAATTGTCATGATACATTGGGAACAAAGAAAAGAAGCTCTTTTTTAAACGGCTATGTGCATAAGCCTAAATAAAATCCACTGAATACTGGATAAAATCTGCCTGCTTAGGTTATGCAGGCAGTGTACTGCATGCGACTCACATTAATAAATCCAAGAAAGTAAATCTTCCAAATATCACACATGTAACATTTTGTATGAATAGCATGTGTGTCAGTATAGCATTGAAGGGGCTACGGTACCTAAATTCAGCCATGAATAAGAATATCCTTATACAAGAAAAAGTTAACAATTGGAATCATCCATTATTCCAGCCATGCATATGCACTCTGGCATAAGACAATTTTTCTTGATTTTACCCACACACGTTAAATACTTGTTTGCAATAAAATACTGAAAAAATACAAACCACTTCAGTTTATGCAGATGAGAAAAAATTCATTGATAACAAATTCTTAGCTAGTTTCAAGTTAAGTATTTTCTCGAATGAACTAAAGTACTTCCGCAATCTGTGCTATGTATTCAAATGCCACGGTGATGAAAGCATAAAAATAACAACAAACAGTTATATACAAAAAATTATTTCCCGATATATATATGTAGGGACTGCCTTTAAGTTGTCCAAATTACGTAGAAAAGCGGTCTTAATTGCCCCAATAAATATTATTGGAAGACCTAGTTCCTAGTGTGTGCTTTTTAAGACTGTGTGTGTGTGTCCTGAAATGTATAATAGAGAGACAGCTAACTTACTACCCTAAAAGTTTGTCCATTTACATCTCTATGCAGTATCTGAATGTTACTATACTATTAAATAGGCCACACAGTCATCTTGTGTTATTTCTACAAAGGGTTGTTATAGCAATACTTCTATCCAAAGGTCTCAAAATACTAAGGTGAGACACTAACTGCCATGGTTGCTTTATGAAAGGCAGTTAGTATGAAGATCAAGGTTTTCAAAACAAAGTAACTTCAAAACTTTCTTACCGACTTGTTGTTTGAAAGCACGAATGTAAACCAACTAGGAATGGATTACTGGATGCCTGTTCAAACACATGTTTCTCTGTCTGTACCCAATCAATATCCTGAAACAGAGTATTTGGAGAATCAGAACTACTGTTGGATACCCTGCCGTGGGTAAAGCCAGAAAAGAAACTGTCAACATTTATATTCCCAAATATATATAGTATGTCACTGTTATAAACATTCTCTAAAAAAAGATGGAAAAAAAACTTGGCCCAGAAATATGTTTTTGCTTCAACTGCTTGTCAGCGGTTTTCTGAATATCCAGAAGAATCTAAACAAAATTTATTAGTCATGAAATTTAAAAAATAAGAAAACATATGTGAAGTATTGATGTATTGATTCAAAAAGTGTCCTGAAGCAAGTGGATATCACATTATAATCATGTGTCAGCTGGAGCTGCCAAAATTTTCTCTATCTTGGGTACAAGTCACTGAGTTTTACATGGTTTCTGTGATCAGCTAAACTATGAAGGTGAAATATTGAGAAAGGAGACCACAAGTTACTGGTATTTCCAAAATTTAATACATGCTAGAACAGCATTGCAAAACCAAGACCCATGGTAACAAAATATCCCAAACCTGTTAATAAATGCAAAACCTAAAGTCCGTGTACTATAATTGTTCTCAGCATAGGTAGGCATCCCCATGCCTTTTACAGCATATATTCCACAATAGTTCACCATCTCCATCAATACTTATCAAGGAGAGACTGGCAGGAAACCCAGGGCATTGGTGGGCTTGAATTCTCCATCAGATGCATTGAGTGGAAAATGCAGGAGCAGGTATAAATACATGAAAAGATGTGAGTGCAAATAAATAAATAGATGCCCAAATAAATTTGTTAGTCTCTAAGGCCTGGTCTACAGTACACGATTATATCGGAATTAGCTGCGTTATACTGAATTAAAACTAAATCTGTCCACACAACCAACCCAGTTTTGTCAACTTAAAGGGCTCTTAAAACCGGTTTCTGTACTTCATCTCAACAAGGGGAGTAGCACTAAAACATACATCGCTATTCTGGACTTGAGGTACTGTGGACGCAATTTCACAGTATTGGCCTCCGGGAGCTATCCCAGAATGCTCCATTGTGACTGCTCTGGACAACACTTTCAACTCAGATGCACTAGCCAGGTAGTCAGGAAAAGCTCCAGGAACTTTTTAATTTAATTTCCTGCAGTCCCAGAATCGCAAAAGAGCTCCAGCATGGACCAAACGGGAAGTACTGGATCTGATCGCAGTATGGGGAGAAGAATCTGTGAAGGCAGAATTCCATTCAAAAGAACGGAATGCCAAAGGGCAGCGGAGACTGCAAGCACTGTGGGATAGCTACCCACCGTGCACTGTCTGAGAGTCAATGCTAGTCACATTACTGTGGATGCACTCTGCCGACTTAATGCGCTTAGTGGGGGGACACACAATCAAGTGTATAAAATCTCTTCTGAAAAATCAACTTCTATAAATTTGATATAATTTCGTACTGTAGACGTACCCTAAGGCACCACAAGGACTCCTCATTGGTTTTTGCTGATACAGACTATCACAGCTACCACCATGAAAGCTGACTAAATATTTTTCCTCCCCTTTCACAGTCGAAAGAAACAATTGAAGAAACAAGAAACCTTTTTCTTGGTCACAAAAGAGAGAGATTGCAACACTTAGGCAAGCAAGTCTAAAGAAAGAATCTATGTAGCCTTACTCTACTAATATTAGTCTCTGGATTGTAACAAGTACAGCAACTAGTGAAACTGGTTACCACTACCACCGTTTTTTGTTGTTTTTTTAAATTCTTTTCAACAAAACATTGCCTTTTGTAAACTAGTTTTCTAATGACCATGGAATTAAGGGACACTGCCAACTTGAAAATTACATTTATGTCTGAAAAATGTGTATCTGTTATAGCCAAAAGTTAGATTACTGATGGAAAGAAAATACTGAAAAATATTTTCTTTATTTTTCCAATTTGTTTACTCAGTGCATTTGGTATCAGTCAAGTTCATGGTTTCCTCTCAATCGGTCACTGCCTACCTTACCGAAGAAGGTGTTACAGTACATTTTTAAAGCAGTTTAAAAAAACAAGACATGCCCTTGGTCCACCAGAGACTGAATTTTTTTTTAAATTGACTCATGAAAAACACATCATGTTGAAGTAGCCCCTTTTAAAAGCCAGTGATTTACTAAATGTGAAAAACAATCTGTAGTTTTATATTACATATACTTCTCTTCTATGTGTGGGGGTGTGTACATACCCAAAATGCACTCACAGATGATCTATTCTATAAAAAGAGCGAACATGATAAAAATATAAG
The DNA here is from genome assembly GCA_032164245.1 of Sternotherus odoratus. Lineage (NCBI taxonomy): Eukaryota > Metazoa > Chordata > Testudines > Kinosternidae > Sternotherus > Sternotherus odoratus. The sequence goes on from JAVMKO010000018.1 coordinate 4,586,878, forward strand.
TTCAGCTCCTGTTATGAAGTTCAGTGTTTGCTGATTAGTTTCTTCTGACTCCCTACAAGCTTAAATTGGGAGGGAGGCAACATCTTGCTATCCTTTCAGTGGCAGATGACCAGACTATTTAATATCCAATGTTCTATTTAACCAGTAAACAAAAGGCTAGAGTTTGAATAATATCCAAGTTAATTAGAAAAAATTCATTTGTGTTTTTCTAAGACTGCTAGCCAATTAATCTGCATTAGTTATTTCGGAGGTAGTGGACATTTTTCCTAGAACCAATCTGTGCCATAATAGTTCATGTAGGCAGTTGATGCCACCAACTAACTTACTAGTCAGTGAAGCTTCCACTACATGATAAACTATTTCTTCAAAATTTCAGTCACATTTTTAATACATTTTCCTTCATTCACCAGTTATAACCAACGACAATATTGAACCATGGTTCAAATTAGTATTTTTTAAATTTAAACACAGACTTTTACCTCATCATCATGGACCAATTCTTTTTTCACTACTTTCATGGCATAAATTTGATCATTCTTTTTTAATCGTACTAAAAGAACTTTGGCATAACTTCCACGTCCAATAACTCTGATTAAGTCAAAGTCCTGTAGTCCAAGCCCCTGAGAAATCTTAATTCCATCCATTCCATCAATAACCGGCTTGATATCCTGTATAAAAAGACAGACAGATACATATTCAGAAATAGGATTTGCTCAATGTGCCTGCTAGTCAAACACCCATTTGTCAAATAGTACAAGAATGACACAGCCCTAAAACAAGTCTTCTTAAAAAAACAAAAAAAACCCCACTTCCTTAGTATAATTTTTCTACTTGCTATTATGGGTGTCTATTTTTCCCTCCAAGGGAATAGCTCAGTGAACATTTCATCTTCAGTACAGTAATATGTTTTTAATAAGAATAAACTCTGAATGTTCACATATTCTGCAGGTGAACTGCTGTAGGACCATACATATTATGCAATTATCCTCAGCAGCTCACAACACCAGATAAAGCACCTTTATAATAAAGTGCTATTTTGGCCATTGGTGGCTGGTTTGCCAGTGCCTGACATGCTGGTTGTTCAAAACAAACAGACAGGAAGTCTAGCATGCGACAGAGCCAACAGTTTGTGGCAGACCTATCATCTAAGATTATTAGACGCTCTTTTTTACGGCGATAACTTGTTTTTTAACATGCAAACCAGTTTCTACTTTTGTACAGTGTGCCTATAGAATCCACTGCCTTGGAATCAGCTTTTATTTTGTACAGATCAGTGCAGAAATATACATTAATGGCCTAGAAGTGACAGGGTCTGTACTACATTACCAAATATTGATCCAGTCAGGTTCCCCACCTGGAGTTTTTGTCTTGAAAAAGTGGTCATGTTTAGGTCATGCTTATTTTATACGCTATAGCTAAACGTAACCAGTTTTCCTAGTCAAGACAGACCCTCAGAGATTTAAATCCCAAGGTGATAAGACTCCAAAGTCAGAGACATATTTAAAATAAAAGTCCTACAGCCAGGTTCCTTTTCTGATGATAAATCAGGACAAGGGCAATGGTATGCAACTCTTATTCACACAGTGAAAAAAAATTGTGTCACTTATCACTCCTTTCTAAACATCAAACATTTCCACTTCAGGTTTTCTGTCTAACTGCAAGCCCTGAAAATTTCAAGTATTTTTTTTTAAATACTCATTCACAAGATTTTGGTTACAGCTACGTAGTATCCATCCATCATGAAAACTCTTGTATTCTCTACTCTGGAAAATGAAAGACTCTGACCAAGCAAAGAGGGTCTGAATTCAATTCTCAGATAGTTAGCCCTTCTGGGCTACAACTCTCTCTGAGAGTGAGCAGTGTCTTGCACATTCTGAAAGATACAGAGATACAGTTTAATAAAGAAGATCTTAGTAGAAAGAAAGACACAGAACCCATACTCTGCTAATTGAGTACATCTGCCTTGGCCTGAGGTTAAGCAGTTCAGGATATGTCAAACACACTACAGATATAGCGAAATTCAGCTTGCTGGTCAGGACCATGCTCATTTCCCAAGAGTGAATATTTGTGGAAGAGATTTCAAAATGGAGAATATATTATTTTGATTGAAGCTTTATTAAAGAAGATAGAAATAACTATTTTGTCCCTTGGGGAGCTGTCTTGGCATTAAATAAAACCACACAATTTTGCTGACTGGAAATGACAGATTTAGAGACATTCAAAATCAAGCAGTCGGAAAAAGTTAAGCAAAGTACAGTATGTGCCTGTTATACCTTGTTACCAATGTTTACAATGCTTCAACACATTTTTATGGTCCATTTTTATTTGACCTCATGCTACTGTACTTGTAGCCAAATCAAAGTTCTCCCGATCTATGGGAAGTGTTTATTTAAGGAGTCTTGATCTAGGATTGACTGTTATTAAAAGAGATTGCACTGAGCTTAAAGATTCTAGTCAGCAAGGTTCTAGCATGCCACATCCTCTCTATGCAGGATGTGCTATTTCCATTTAGTAGTACTCATCTACAAGGTGGAAAAAAATGGGAGCAGCTTGATTAGGGAAGGGGCCACGTGTCTTCCTATACATTCGTACAGCACCTAGCACAAGAGGACCTCAGTTTTGATTGGGCCTTTTGGTACTACTACAATACAAATAACTAACCATTTCAGAAAATGTAACAATTTTCTGTACTCATTCCAATGTACGCATTTTAGTCTCTCTGTGTTTACTTAAGATCATTCTTAAAAACATATATGATAGAAAGCAAGGCAATCTATGCAATAACCAGCGCCATTCATGTGTGAATTACTGGCAGTGGCAGTGATTGTAGTGTGGAATAGTCGGTGCAGTTTTGTTGAAAGGGGGAAACCAAGCTGGCAATGCTTTGTAAAATGCTTCTTATTTATTTTAAATATGCCAGAAGCATTTTAAAGCTATTGTTTTGAAGCCCGAAAGGCTTATTTAAAGTGCACTGGGATTTGTCAAAGCGCTCCAAGGGAATAACATTCTTAGTCTGCAGAGATGCTGCTAGACCCTCTACAAAAGAACTAAAAAATAAAACGAATGCGTACATTATTCTACCTCTATTTCTTCAGGGCCCTTAAGAAAGCATTATCTAAAATGTTTTATCTGCAACATTTCAGAGCAAACCGGATAGCTAATGACTTACATTGTCAGTGACACTGGACCAAGATTCATAATTTTAGTCTGTGGAGGGGTGGCCTGAGGGTGATAAGCAGTGCACATGCATTAGAGAGAACAGCAAAGAACTGAAATAATGTTAAACCACTGTAAGCTGCTAATTCAGAGGCAAGGACCAATAAATTGCAACCCTCCGACAAATCATAGTTGTTCCAATATGAATGGGGAAATAAAGTCTTTCACACTTTGTGATTGAGACAATATAAACAGAAAACAAAAGAAAGTCTGACAAATCCATTAAAATCACTGAATACTTTATTTTGGGGTGGGAGACCCAGATTTCCTTTACTGGAAGAAAAGAAGATATACAGTAAGAAGAAAAGTATTATAAACTATAGCTACATTAAGGTCTATAAACTATAGCTACATTCTGTACAGAAAATGTAAATATTAATTCAAAAATAATTTTTAAAATACCTCAGAGTCATCTTTAATGTTGTCATGTTTCCGGGTTGAAGGAATGTAAGGTACTGCAAGACAAAGTGGATAAACAGAACAAGTAGATTACCAAAACTATCCTGCACATAGTAGAAATATCATAAAATCAGTTTACTTTGCCCCATGGGACATTTAGGTAGGATTCTTTCACTTAGTTGTCATAATCTTGACAGCACATACTAAAGATGCTGAAGAGGGGTCGACATTGGAATAGGAGCCTTTTGGCACTCAACAGTGAACCCTTTAACTTGCTGAATCATGTTTGACAGGCCCAGAGTTTCCTATGCAGTCCTCTTCAGTAAGAAAGGCTGTGGATGGCAGATGGAGCCTTAAGGTAAGAGTGGTTACAAACATCTTAATATACAAAAGTACTCAGACACCCTAACCTGAAGGCTAAAGATCTCACTCCCTGTAACATACTCAGCTGCCTGTATACTCCTTGCAAATGTTACTAAGTTGCTTAACAATGGACATTTAACAAATTTGCAAGTTGTAGGCTCTAAAATTTGTTCAAACACACCACCCCAACTCCCCCCAAACCATACACACCTTTATACATTTCTACAGCACTTTTGATTGTGATACCTTAAAATGCTCTACAAAGAGTAACTGATTCAGCCTTACATACCTATTTTACATATAGGACAACTGAGGCAGAATGCATGGCAAGAATGCAGGATTTTTGGGACAAGGACTATTTATTACATGTGTATATAAAAGCTAGCCATTCACGAGGCACTACTGTAATATTAATTATTAGAGAGGCAAGGTAGGCGAGATTATATCTTTTATTGGACCAATTTACACTCCATCACGGAAAGGACCACCCAAATACCCAAGGAGAATCTGCTTCAATAAAACACACTGACTACGCATACCCAGTTGCCACCTATCAAACTGCACTAGAACCCATGCAAGGTATCAAATAACTACAAACTCATATTTTATGGGGACCACTTCCTGAAATAAATCTTTCCTGAACCCCCTCTTCTGGCCTTCAAAAAACTCCCTAATCATGCCAATCTCATCATCAGAAGGAAGCTCCCCACAGACCAGGATACTAACTCAAAGTGCCATCAGACCCTGCTACAAAAACAGATGCAACATCTACGGACACACTTCACTGCTACAATGATCAATGCCCCTCATACCATACCTTGCAAGAATCATACGTCCTACACTTGCCTGTCACAACATGGTGTATTTCATCAGTGCATCAAATGCCTCAACAATTAAGTGGGTGAAACCAAACAATCAGAATGCTCTCAAATGAACTCACAGAAAAATGATAAAAGATGAAAACACTATCACCAGTTGGCAAGCACTTTTCACAAAGCTATCACTCCATAACTGATCTTCCAATATCCATCCTCAAAGGAAGCTTGCACACAAACTTCAAAAAGCGAGGCTAGAAACCAGGGGCTCCAGAATAGAGGGGAACCTGGGGTCATGGTCCCATCAACTTTTACCCGCTGTAAGGGGGAGAGGGAGGAGTGAGCAGAGGATGGAGCCTTGAGGAAAGAGGCAGTGTGGCCATGGTTTGGGCACCAGTGCCCCCCCCCCCCCCAACCCACTTTTAGGAAGTTTCCATTGCTCCTGCTAGAAACTTAAATTCGGAACACTGCTAGACACTGGTTTCATGGCTCATTACAACAATTTATAATACATGCCTGCTTGCTAACCTCTAATGGGCCATTTTAAACCCCTTTTCTATAACAGTCTAACCTTTATCGCCCACTCCATTCCCAATGTCTTTCTACAAATGAGTCAATCTATCCCAAACTTGTATTTAGTTCAGACGCTACAATTTCTTTCCCCAAGTCTGAAGAAGAGCTCTGTGTAGTCTGAGAGTTTGTACCTTTCACAAACAGAATTTGATTCAATGCAAAATATTATGTCACATACCTTGTGTCTCACATATCACATATCCATGGCAAACATACTAAAAATTACTATTACTAATAATGGTAGCACAGAGTTAGCATCATAGTTGCACCCAAAATCACAAGTACATCAATTCCACATTAGTGGGGAAAATACCTACTTCCATCAGTTTCTTCTGAGGGGAGGTCAACTTCATCATTTTTATCATCTAATTGAGGTTCCTGGGAAGGCATGACCGAATCCTGGCAAAATATAGAATTTACAGAAAAAATATCTATCAATTAATGTAATCTGTTTAATTAATGTAATCTGTTTTATGTCATCTGAATATGGCTTCCTAAAGGTTTTAAACAAGTTTGCCCTGCTATATAAGAACATAAGAACATAAGAACGGCCATACTGGGTCAGACCAAAGGTCCATCTAGCCCAGCATCCTGTCTACCGACAGTGGCCAATGCCAGGTGCCCCGGAGTGAGTGAACCTAACAGGTATGATCGAGCGATCTCTACTCCTGCCATCCATCACCCCCCTCTGACAGACAGAGGCTAGGGACACCATTCATTACCCATCCCGGCTAATAGCCATTTATGGACTTAGCCTCCATGAATTTATCCAGCTCTCTTTTAAACCCCGTTATAGTCCTAGCTTTCACAGCCTCCTCAGGTAAGGAGTTCCACAGGTTGACTGTGCGCTGTGTGAAGAAGAACTTCCTTTTATTTGTTTTAAACCTGCTGCACGCCAATTTCATTGAATGGCCCCTAGTTCTTCTATTTTGGGAACAAGTAAATAACTTTTCCTTATTCACTTCCTCCACTCCACTCATAATTTTATATACCTCTATCATATCCCCCCTTAGTCTCCTCTTTTCCAAGCTAAAAAGTCCTAGCCTCCTTAATCTCTCTTCATATGGGACCCGTTCCAAACCCCTAATCATTTTAGTTGCCCTTCTCTGAACCTTTTCTAGTGCCAGTATATCCTTTTTGAGATGAGGAGACCACATTTGTACGCAGTATTCAAGATGTGGGCGCACCATGGATTTGTATAAGGGCAATAAGATATTCTCCGACTTATTCTCTATCCCCTTTTTAATGATTCCTAACATCCTGTTTGCTTTTTTGACTGCCGCTGCACACTGCGTGGATGCCTTCAGAGAACTATCCACAATGACTCCCAGGTCTTTTTCCTGATTGGTTGTAGCTAAATTAGCCCCCATCATATTGTATGTATAGTTGGGGTTATTTTTTCCAATGTGCATTACTTTACATTTATCCACATTAAATTTCATTTGCCATTTTGTTGCCCAATCACTTAGTTTAGTGAGATCTTTTTGAAGTATATAAATAATTTATAGTTAGAAAATTACACTTGAAGCTTCCAGGACAAGGAGTGGGTATTCCAGATACTTATCAGAACATGAATGGTTTATAATGAATTATAAAAAGCCTCTACAAAAAGTCCATTTGCCCCCTGCATAGTGCAGTGTAAACAAATCACATGTTTATATAATTCTCTTTTAAAATAATAAAATACACACAACCAGAATTAAAGATTTCTGAGAATGTATAATTTGAAACTGAAGCCATTCCTTATAAAAACTATCTATGTTTAGTGTGAATTTATATAGACAGTCTAAAGCATCAGCATATTCCCTGTCCTGGCTAAAAATAAGAAATACTGCCACTGTTCAAAAGGTCTTGCATTCATTAATAAAGGACATATAAGTTTTAATTTTCTTTTTGTAAAAATTTCTCAACCATTAACATAAGACATGTAGAACTGTTAGAGCAGATATAGCAACAAGTATGTCTGACTCAAATACAATCTCCACATAAGTAGGAATGAATAGGATGGCAAAGAATCAAGTAATCAATGCAAGTAGTGTTTCAATAGTTGGAATGGTGAGGAAAAGATGGATTAAAGGGGAAGAAACCAAAGTACCTAGTAAGATACTGAATACAGGACAGGTTTGGAGGAGGCTGGGGATTGGACGGGGAGGACACCAAAGTTTTGAGTCTACGATTGAATACTGGAGATGTCAATACAAATAGATAAGGGAGATGGGTAGACAGATCAGGAGAAGGTGAGTATTTAATAGATTGAGTTTAAAATGGCAGCAGGACCCAAGGCGATGTCTGAGTGACAAATAGAGATGTAAAAACAAAAAAGAGTTTCTTAGTTCTGCAGAACTTTCCATGAGACAGAGGATGCAAATAAAAACATTTTTTTCAAACTGTGCTCTTTATATATCTGTGAAATAAATACTTTTTTGTGAATAAAAGTCTGTTTGTATTTATTCACAGAATAACTGTCTCCTTTCCTCACTGTTTTCATTGATCACAAAACACACTCCTTCCCCCTCTCCATTTACTGAATGGGTAGTTCAGGAACCATGACCATGATACCAGCATGTGTTACAAACCTGGTGACCTGCTTAAATGAACAACATTTTGTCAGTTAGGGAATACTCTTTGGAAATAACGAACGTGGAGGTGGTAAAACACATTAGCTTTATACAGAATACAAACTTACCATATGCCTTTTGCAGGTCAGTGGAACAAGTATGTGACAGCGTTTATGGACCAGCAATTTGCAGTTGATACACTTGTAGCCTTGCCTTCCGAGACCCCATATCCTTTCACTGCACTGGCCACAATATGCTCTCTAAAAAGCAAGAAGTGTAATTACCTTCAAGTTTTAGACCTCTAATAATTCTTTGCTATATATTCATAACTACCGGCCAAAAGAAACTTTCACAGTTCTTCAAGAATTCATATTAATCTTTTATTGACATGACTCACCTGAGGGTACATCTTCAAAACTTTATTGAAACATTGCTATTGATTTTAGGCACCGTACCCAATACTTCAAAAACAAAGTTGACTGTGTCAGTAAAAGCAGAAGTACACCTATTGTGCATTGGTACACCAACACACAGGGGGGAGGGATAGCATTGGTACACCAACACACAGGGGGGAGGGATAGCTCAGTGGTTTGAGCATTGGCCTGCTAAACCCAGGGTTGTGAGTTCAATCCTTGAGGGGGCCATTTAGGGATCTGGGGCAAAAAATCTGTCAGGGGACAGTACTTGGTCCTGCTAGTGTAGGCAGGGGGCTGGACTCAATGACCTTTCAAGGTCTTTCCAGTTCTAGGAGATTGGTATATCTCCATTTATTATTATTATTATTATTAACAATTTGCATGCAAACGTTGGGCTGTGAGTATTATCACCACTAGTGTGTGTGACTTTTTAAAGGCATGTATTAATACAAGGTTTCTGGGAAGAAGAGCTTAATACCTAAATTAGAAAAATTAAAAATGTATTTTCTCTTTGTCAATTACATTGTGAAATAACAAAATATGAGCTAAATTAAGTGATTACAAGGTGAGGCATAAGAGCAAAGGCAGATGGTATTTGGTGGAAGATACTGAAAAATATATTTGTAGGAGATTCTGAGGTTGTAGTGCAAGATTGCTTGTCACACTGCAGGAAAAGAGTATCTTAAGTGTATGGAGCATCATAACAGAAGGCACAATAGTCCATAGTCCATTTTAGTTTGAGGAGAGAATACTCCAAGTCAGTAGAACAGAGTAAGTAAGGTTTAATTGACATTGACCAAGCTTCTTGGGGCATGGACTGTATTTCGTATTTGTCCATAAAACATTATGCTCAGCTATGGTCCCGTATGAAAAAAAGACAGCTTTGTGCACCTGCTGTCCATAAAGGGAGACAGCATTAACTTTTCCTACAGCCAAATTAATTTTCACTTCCCCACAAATTGTTACAAATGTACACCTTGGACTGATGGACAATTTCATGGTTAAGAAATAAGCCTATGAAAACAGAGGTTAATGGATTCTTTGGATAGCATTGTATTAATACTCTCCCATATTTAATTCAGAGTTTTGTTTTATCCAGATGCTGGAGTATAACTGTTCAACAGCAAACACTGAGGCTCAGTAAGTTACAATTAATATTTTGATCCTTATTACACTTCAGATGAAAGAATTCCCAGAGCTGCTTCATCAAAAATCAAAGGGGATGATCAGAGAACTTTTATACATCAACTTGTTACACAAGAGTCCACAAAGTAATTTCTCTACTCCCAACCTACAGGCTGGCTCCGGCAGCCATTGTGACAGTCCCAGACCCTTCCCATTACTCTTGATCTTCCCATGATTCACTTGTATTCTTGAAACCTGCACATGCCGTCTTGCACTCCTCCCCCATTTCAGGCGTATACCAAACTCTGATGGCTCTGATGTAACTGTTCCAAGCCCTATGACAGTCAAAGTGTCTTGCCTAGCAAACCTGTAAGCTACAATATGACTTTCAGGTCCTCTTCTGTGGAATCTCTAATTCACTTACAGGAACACAACGCACTTCACAAAATGGATAAGCTACTCTGAATCCTTACTAGTAGTAGTTGCAGAGCGAATGATCTTTCTTAAGCCTATCTGCACGATCTATAAGGATTTGTAATGCTGCATAGGAGGAACCCTGCACCAGTGAAGAACCAGTTGTAAGAATGGGGCCTAAGATCATAAGCAACAAATAAAGAGTGTGGGAAAAGAACAGTCAACTTTTTCCTCTTTAAAAAATATTGACTATTTCCGTTGCCCCTTTCTAACTTTATCTGGCTAGTTTCTTGCAGGCATAATGGAGAAGAGATCTAAGGAAACCTAGGAAAGAACATCTCACAGTTCTTTCATCCAAAGCCCTGGTTTCAACAGGGGCCAGAGAAGTCCACATGCTTAAACTCCAAGTACCAACAGCAAAAAGAGAGCAGATCTATTGGACATTTTATGTAAATGTTGAGGAACAATTTGAATTCAAACCTTCTGGGCTTCTTCTGACACATTCATGTCAAATTATGTGCGTTTTCTATTTATTTTGTCACAAACTAAAAATAATGGAGAGTCATACTGGGGTCAGGCTAAATAGCTTACAAAATGACTAACTACAAAAGGCCTCCAATAAGATGACATTTAAAGAAAATGTCAGATTGCAAAAATTACAACTTAGTGATTGACTTGAGCAAGGCACTGTAGATCAAGAAACAGGAACTGAGGGTTAGTTGTTAATTACATTTACTTATAATCTTAGGGGCGATCACTGTTGTGTGTGGGCACAAAGACTTGTGATCTTCTAAATTAATCTAATAACTCTTTTACTGGATTCCTTTTCAAGTGCACTTGAGGTTCACACTGAAAGAGAAAAGGTTATATAACTGAGGGCACTTTAAGACTGCAACTGAGCTGTGTGCAGTGTTATAAGCCCACTTTATTTTTTATATTTAAAAAAAAATAAACAACATATGCTGACAATCAAGAAGGTTAAAATTCAGGATCTTACAAGTGTCCATTTCAGATTTATATTTTTGAGAAGTATTTGTCAGAGTTATGAGTGTTCATAAGTAAATCAACAAGTATGATCTACAGTGCTGCTGAATATAACATTAACAGAGTTGTACACTCAAGCCCTCCCACCACCTCCTTTTACATGATATACTGTTCATTCATGCAGTATTTTAAAAAATAAGAAATAAATAGAAAGAATTAAAATAGGAATAAGACAAGACACTAAGTGGACTACAGTATTCATCAGTGTTCGCCTTATTATAGGTATATTATAAAGGGATTTCTATTGCACAATTCATCTAATATTTTGAATGAATTCAGAAATTTACAGAATTGACCATAAACACTCAGAGCTGAAATTAGATATCTCAGATACACATATACATTTGTATATACATGCACGCACAATTTTTTGTTGTCTATGATACACTGTTTGCTACCTTTATGACTAACTTCAGTTGTATTCTTATGGTGCTGTAGCTCTGAAATGCATTTATTCTCCATACTGAAGTTTAGTGTAAACCAGGCCCATTTGGTATTGTGAACAAAGATAAAATGACTGTGTGAGATTTCAAAAGCACATATACACATTAACTACAGGCCTAATTTTCATAAACATTTTACTAATTACTAACATAATGCTATAGATTTCCAGTTAAAAATGTCCGTTGTCCAATGGCATATTTTTTGACCAAGTATAATACACAAAGAAAGGCAAAACATTTCATAATGTGCATCAAAAACAGTATCTTAGTCACTATACTTGTTTAGTATGTGGTGAAAAGGTGCATTATGTATATACATCTCATTTGAATTTTAATGGTCCACAAACACAATACTTAACCGTAACAAGCCTTTGATCTCTGTAACAAACATATCAAATGGCATTTTTTTCTAGAGCATTAGAAATAAAAAAAATTAAATCTATCCAAATAGTAGCAAAAATTTGATTCCTTTTATTGTCATGCAATAATATCATTGTTGGATCTAAAAATTAATCCACCTCTTTGCACTTAGGCCTTTATGAAATTCCAAGATGTGTACCTTATATATAGTATATGTGCTGCAAAATTCTGGCATGATGGGCTAGGTTGAGGAAGGAGGAGTCTCAGCCTTAAAGCTATGTTCTCTTGCTTTTATGGACTAAGATTCATAACGTTGTTGTATCTTGGAATATATACTGATTTGCAGCTCAAATACATATAAAAGAATTTCCCCCCAATTACATTATATACTAGTTCAGGTTCCAAGTATGTTAAATCAGGATATTAAGAGATTAAATAAACATCAATGATGTAGACAATGAAAGGGAAAGAATATTAAGGACAATACTATGCTTATAGAAAAATCAGAGAACTATGAGAGAAGGGGAGAGAATCGGATCTAAAAATATATTTTTTTTTAAAAAAAAAGAGCTTGTAAAAGCATTTAAAAGAAAACATTTCCATTAATTATGTACTACTGACCTCATTCCAGACTCTAAATAATTCAAAAACTTCTGACTTTTTTCTGGTCATTGTGCAATGAATAATATTGCATACTGAATTCATAGAAACAAGCATTTCTCTTCCTTTTCTTTCCCCATATTCCAAAGATAGGAAAAACACACACTGAAAAAACAATGACTGCAGAGCATTACCGCCAAACATGGCATTTTTATCAACAGTACTCACTCTGTTAAAGCGTTTGGCTTGAAACAGATGCCCATTCATTCGGTACAGTTTCCTCCATCTTCTTGCTCCACGTCGGTAGATTGATTCTAAGAAGGAAATTAAAAAGGTGTAAAGCAGCAGCATAGTAACATAGCAATACCAGATACACCATGACAAGCAAGTTGCGACTTAAAACATTCTTGCTTTTCTAAACACTAATGCACAGCTAAAATCCCGGCTAACAGAATCAGGATTTTTTTTTTTTTTTAAAGAAGCCTTAAATGACAGCTTCTGGAGGATGTGCTTTCGCCACTGCCTCTCCCTTTTCTCTATCCCTCTCTCTCTTTCTCACATGATTATAATCTTGTTACAGTTCCTTGGCTGCTTGCTGTTTCAAGCTCAGGTGAGATCGATAGATACAGTTAAAGAAACAGTGTTCCTCTATAAACCTCATGCTACTTATCTAACCTCACCTTAATGGATAAACATGTGAAGAGTGTGTTAGCTGACAATAGAATATATTATATAGTATTAAAACATTACAAAATCTTGTGTGTCCTGAAAAACTGAAAAACACGTGACGTGAATCTTCTCAAAACATGGAAAGCAAGGAAAAATGCTTGAACCTATGAATATACTAGTCTATTAAAAGAGCAGGAAATGTAAGTGGAATTTGACTAATGACATGTTCTGAAAAGGCCGAACTGTATATAACCACACTACTGTTTATCCAGATAATCTTTGTGGAGACTTGCATCCTTTTTGTACCACCCTAATAGAAACCAACCCTTAAAGCCATTAATGTGATTACAGAGTCTGGAAATACAATAGTTTAATCTGTATGTAGCTCTTAAAAAAAGAATACGTCCTTGTGGGCTGATTTTTTTTGGGGGGGGGAAGGGTATGGGGTTATCTGATGCTGCTTTTGTTTTTGAAAGATGTACAGTTTGATTGCAGGCAATTAAATGTTTTAGACAAGTATTCCCATTCTCAGTTTCAGGTGGAAACTACAGCATCTGTGAATGTATTAATTCTGATGGTATTCATCTTTATTTTCAAAGAGAAAATCTACTGAATAAAGATGTAATAAATAAAAGCTACACATTTAAACTCTCATTAGAGTTCCCACTCAGTTCAGAACTCTGTTTCAGCTCCAGTGATTCATAATCTCAACAAAAACCTCAATGATTCATAACCTCAACAAAAATAATGAAAACAAACCATTGGGCAAGTTGAATTTTAAACCACACTGCATTATATTCTAACCAGCTCACTGTAGTGTTCATCTGTGTGTTTTTGAGCTATGGCTTAGCATCAATACAGTATTGTTGTATGTTGTACATATCTTGAATAGTGACAAAGAGTCCTGTGGCACCTTAAAGACTAACTTTAAGGACTCTTTGTCACTTCTACAATTCCAGACTAACACGGCTACCTCTCTGATTCTTGATATCTTGAATAGCTGATATTAATGAATAAAAAGAACATGTCCTGGGTGTCAGATTTTATTATTGCAAATAATATTCTTTCATTATAAATGTTTACACTTCTATACAATTTTTCAGTCTAGAAAAGATAATCACTTAAAGCAGTACTGGTAAGTAAATATCAAACAGAAAACCAGAGAAAGGGTTAGCAGCTATAGCAAACATATTTAGGATCAAGTTGGGCTCAATAGTGGAGAGAATAAATGCCTATGAACTTAATGGGGATCAGTAAGTATTTGAAACTTGTGTCCAGATGCTCAGCTATGGTAACTTGTTAAGGTGCCATTGATTTTAATTTATTTAGACAAGTTGTCTTGCCTTTAAGGAAAAGGGCTGTTGACAGAAAAAAAAATCAGGAAGGTTTCCTTTTGTTTTCTTAATAACCAAATCCATATGATGGTGACGATTCTGAATGAGAGCCCAGGCATGTAGCCTTAACAAGAAATTTAACATATTTGGGTGTGGGGGCCAGACATGCAAAAAGTAAACCAGAGTCTTAGAGAAGCAATAGCCAACGAAACGGCGGTTTTCTGGATTTCTGAAAATGATGCTGCCTCTCTGAATTATATTAATAAATTCAGATAAGCTGCACTTTGTCATAATATCCTTAAGATTTTCCATGTCTATAAATTAGAGTAAGACCATAGTATCCAATGTCTATGCCAGACATAGATCTTTGAAGTTTTAATTATTTTATCTAGCAAGTTCTCCTTCCTCTTTATGCTCCTCCTGGAACCGATTACACATCTCCAGTGCGGTTGGGCCTTCTGCATGTACCAGTAAGGAGAATTTTACCCTCTCCAATTCCTCTTTGCTCAGACACGATTTCTTCTTTCCAATGTACAGACAGGGCCTTCTGTCTCTCTTCAAACAAAAATAATGCAATTCCGTAGTCCAGTGTTTTTTGACCATTCAAAAATTGATACGTACTATATTTAACATTGACGGTCTTGAAATAAGAAGTGAGCTTTCATATGAATGTCTATTAGGATACTCTCAAGGAATTTTAACTAACAGTTTCTATGGTAACCTGGAGTCCTAAAAGCATACAGTGTCTGAGAAAACGCATTTAAAACCTATGTTTAAATAAATGAAGTTGTGACACAAACTGTCAATATCTGCAATACTCAAAGTTAACATTGATACTCCATCTTTAATCAAAACTACAGGCAACTAAAGTGGGTTGCATTAAGCAGGGAACGAAACCCCAAACTCCTTTCTGGGGTCCTATGTTTTTGCATTTAATAGTTTTTTATTCTGTATCTGTACAGCAATTGGCACAATGGACTCCCCATCCGCACCGAGCCCTCTATCTGCTACTATAAATACAAATAGTAAAAAATCTCAGCGCTGTTCATTTTTCTAACATGCACGAAATATGAACAGGTTTTCTTCATACTGTCTGAAGCTAAAAGCCCTGAACACAGTATGTTCAGAACCACTCAGATTTTACTATATCTGTGCTGGCAAAAAATAAGCCCTAAACGTTCCTAGAATCTATAGTATTTGACATCTAAAAGAATAAGTTTATAGTGTTTGCAAACCCTATTAACTTTTTAGTGCTTGGCTTAGAAAGTCTACAATGAATTAAAAATGTTTTGACAAAACTAAATTTAAAACCTCTGGCTTAGCATCTATAGCTTAACATCAGTACAGTATACCTCTGGCATTACCTTTGAAAACAAAAAATATATACTATACAAGCAATTTTATTCTAAATTATATTATCATCACAGTTGAGATCTCTGAAGTTATAAAGTGAAAGACTGCAACATGAATGAGGACTACTGCATAACTCCTGAACTCATTTCTTTAAATACCAATAGCATGAACATGAAACGTGAAAAATCTGAGTCATGTTTGAGACTTATTTTGATTACTAACATGGCAAAGATCAATTACATTTTTCTAGAGATTTAGGAAATAAAATTAAAACCACTGTTTGAATTAATAGCAAGAGGT
Organism: Sternotherus odoratus; assembly: GCA_032164245.1. Lineage (NCBI taxonomy): Eukaryota > Metazoa > Chordata > Testudines > Kinosternidae > Sternotherus > Sternotherus odoratus. Next base: position 4,602,860 of record JAVMKO010000018.1, read on the forward strand.
ATACGAAGCGTTACTGCAGTAATCTTTACAAGATTTTTTTTATCTTGTTATAGCACTAATGAATATTCCAGTTCTTCACTCTGGTGCAGCATGACAGATCACACGTGATCCAAAATTACTCATGTGATGGAATAAAAGAAATAATGACACATGAGAATTATCAAATGCTATACCTGTGCTAAACTGGAGAAAACAATGACAGAAAACATCAGAATACAAAAAAAGATTTCAATAGGGACTAGATAGGATATGCTTTACCTATAACCTATGCTTCTATGCAATGACATGATATCATCTACAAATATCAGTGAAAAGGTTTACCTACCAACTTGGACAATAATGTTAAAGAAATTAGCTTCTAATTTCTAGGAGAGTTAGGATTAGAGTAAACTGTCAGTATAATGATGAGGAACACTCCTCCAACTTTGTAGAATGCCAGTTGAGCAGCTTATCTACTACTACTAGAGTCTCAGGGCTGCAGCAGCCTCAACTGCAGATGTGCTGCCTTATAAAATGAGGGATGCAGCTGCAGGGGTGTTAAGCCTTCAGATCCTCATATTTTAACATGCCCTCCGTGTAAAATGTATGGACACCCCCCCACACGCAGAATACATCTCTATAGACCACAAGAATATAGAAACCCTTGTTCCCAGCATTCTGCTCTTTACAGCAAGACTGCACTGCTGCCAATGCCTAAGTAGTTTTACACACTAGCAGAGGGTTGGTTTGGTCAGGATTTGTCACCCAAGTAATTTAAAATGATTGTTCTGTAAGGACAAATCCAAAGAGCACTGCTTCTGAGAGCCTGAGCTAATAAAAAAGTGGAACACTAATCTCACTATCTGTAAATTCACAGCTTCTGATAGCCAGTTCAAAAGTCCTATGAGTGGTCACCTTTTGCTTTATTAGGTATAAGAAAATGTACAGATTACAGTCAAGAACCTATTAGTTGGTCCTGTGGGAAGCCATAGTAGTGAACTATGCAATGAGTGATTTGCTGTAACAGGTTATGGCAGTTTGCCAATCTCTCTCACTTTAAAAATGTTGATGAAAAACCTCACATTTACGAACAAACAATGGTGTAAAATGTCTAAAAGTTACTATACAAGAGAAGCTCATGTCCTACTATTCTAACCTCTTTCAGAAATTGCTGATGCGCACTACTCTAGGGATCCTGTGTTCACAATAGGTATGCATTTACAGTAACTTTTAGACGGATACATATCCTTTTCTTTTATAAATATGCTTCCCATGGTATTAATCTCTTTTTCATTTACCTCAGATTTCATAGTACAATTGTATAATCCTGGGGGAACTCCGCACCATAAAATTTAAAATTCTGCACATATTTTAAAATTCTGCAAATTCTATTGGTCATAAAACATAGTATAATCACACTAGTTTAAATTATTTTGATAATCTATTTCAAAATTCCTGTCAGCAAGTATGTCTAACAATACAGACAACAAAAAAGATTCAGAAAATATTGTCTGACAAATAGATTCCTTAGTAGGCATATTAATACAGACCTCTGAGTATAATTAAGGATACGATTTAGTCAAGGGTATTTTTAGTAAGAGTCATGGGCAGGTCACAGGCAATAAACAAAAATTAATGGCCTATGACGTGTCCATGACTTTTACTAAAAATACCCGTGACTAAATCTTGGGGAGACCGCTGCTGTCAGGGGTTGTCCTAGAGGGGTGCTGCTGGGGAGGGAGGGCGCAGAGGATGCCTCAGCGCTGCTGCTCAGATATCCCCTGAGCCAGCTGCTTAGATATCCCCTGAGCCAGCTGCTTGGGAGGCCCTGGGATCAGCAACACTGGGCACTGCACGAATCACAGAGGTTGGGGAAAGTCACGGAATTTGTTACTTCCACAACCTCCGTGAGAAACATGGAGCCCTAGTAATAATTCATTTAAACTACAATATAGAAATGTATTTCCCACACCCCTGAGAAGCAGTGCAAAGGCTTCAGGGAGTCTGGGGTAATGGAGGAGCTGAGGGAGTGGGAAGTAATTGCTGGGAAGGAACCTGGGTGTGAAGATGGAAGGTTGCTGACTTTGGGTGGGAGACCTATGGAACAGTTTTCTTTTTTGGGTGGAGGGGGATTGTTAGAGAGCCTCCCCCATGCAGATCATGTCTGAACCCTAACCTCTCATTCAATCAGGCACATCTGCCTGTCCCCATATATCCCTGCACCCCTATTCAGCCACCTCTCCTTCCCTATGTGTCCCAGCACCCCCACTCAGCCAGCTCCTCCTTGCACATGAATTCTGTGCGTGAGCAATAGCTCAGAATTCCCCCAGGAGTAATTAGTAATAGTTTTTCTTGAGCTAGCCTTTGTATTTTAATACACCTTTTGGTATTTATTTATAGCCTTTTCTTGTGGAAAAAAACAATTAATAGATTTTAAAAATAGTATTAAAGGGGGAAGATTGTTTACAAAAATGGCAAAAAAAATACTGTACAATACAAATGAAAGAGGCATTAAAAAACACAACTTGATTTTAGCAAGGAAAAACAAACTCACTGAAATACATCTTGTTCTTCTAACATGCATCATACCATCAGTTGAATACAGAGCTCCAGAAGAAAGTAGCAATTAAATATTGTCCTGTTAGCATAATCTCAGTTAGAAATCCACTGATCAATGTATGATCACCATTTTTAAAGGGAAACAGTAGGACTGCTTTTTCAAAGTAACATTGGCACAGATAAATATGGTACAATATCAAATTCTTCAAAACTAGGAAAATAAATTGGTTTTCTGGGCGAAGAAAATGTCAAATGATGCAATAGTGCAAGCCACTAGATCAGTGAAGAGAATGTAGTACATGGAAAAGTTTAGCAGGTTCTTAAGATAAATGACTGTGTCCCAAACCATCCCTTTTCAATCAGTTCCTGGATAAGAAATAGTTTGACTCAGCAGCAAAAAATAAAAATCAAAATGTGGCTGTAGTTAGAATTAATGAGCTCCAAACAATGTTCACTGAATTTATTCAAGCCTATTCTGTAAAAAATGAATGTAGCTATACTTACACTAATTATGAAATACTTCCACCATACATATATCCTTAAATACTGCTTTTCTGATCTAATTGGAATATATACCATAATCAAGTATCAGTGAAAGACTGCTCCACTGCTTGTAGGATGGCTCACCACCAAGAGAAAGAATTAACCAAAAGGATTTTTTCCCATGTCAGCTAATTGACTCATTAGACAGTACCATATGGAGACAACTTACTACATCTGTGTTCTGAGCACGAGCTTATCACAGACAGGAGGAATATTAAATGGTTGATAAATTAATAAGCAGCTTGTGTTGCCATGCCTCCTATGTTGAAGAAATTCATAAACAAAGGAGCAACCACTTCCCTGATAGAAAATATTAAACCAAGTCAGAGCTTCATGTCACATTATACTAAAGTAGTGTGGTCTAGCGAACAGAGAACAGGACTGGAAAGCCCAGATTTTCAATGGCTCTGCCACTGACTCATTGCGTGGCCTTAGAGAAATAGAATCAGAAGTTGACTTGCCTATCTGAAAAATGGGGATACTACTATGTTCCTCAAAGAAGTGTGAGGATTTATGCATGATGCCAAAAGCTGGGCTGCACGACACAGAATATAACATTTGATAATTTCCCTGCTTTGTTCATTCCTTCTGAAGCATTTATCACAGGCCACTATCAAAAGATTGGATTCTGAACTAGATGGACCATTGGTCTGACCCAGCATGGCCATTCTTATATTATGTTGTTACGCAAGGCCCTGTTCCGTATGTGCTAAGTACTATTATTTGATTCCAATGACACTTTAAAATATAGCTCGTATTAAAAGAAATATGAAACTATGCACTCAGAGTCACCCCATCTGGGTTACTAAATGTTTGCCATCTATGTTAAATGAGGCATGGATTAAATTGTACTTTCACAACCAGTTGGACTTTTAGGTTTCCAAAACAGGTTAATAATCCAAGTAAATGCTAAGGAATTATTAAATACAGAAAATAAGATTCAAAAAAGAAAAAATACAGAACTCAAACGTGTTAACAGGTAACACATTCTACATGTTAACTAATGATGCTACACTGCATAAGTAAAGCCTCAAGAGGCTTCTCCACAAATTTCAAAAATCAGAAATCTGACCCAACCTCTCTGATTTTCAAAGAGGCAATCTCATGATTTCTTAGAGTAGGCAACATTGAAAATATCTCAAGTAAAGGGAAAGTGACAAGAGGGGAAGGAGGAGGTTCAAGACGGCTGAACTTTTTAAATGCCAAATTTTTTTTTTGGCATAAAGGCAAAATAAGGGTGGAGAACATCTCTTCATCTTACCAGGAAAGGATAATTAACAGAGGTTACAATTAACTGACCTTCATACAGGAGGTTAATCATGGTCATTAGACCACATCTTGAAGGCTAACTAGTTTTAAAACACAACATGGCAGACAGCAAGGTTTCTGGAACAGAGAGCAAGCAGTCTAGTTTCTCAAAGCAGCCTTTTAGATTTCATGAAAGGAAAATAATATGGAAAAATACGTGACTAAATGCATAAACTAAATTGCACTGGAACTCTGGCAGTCAACTGAGAATTTTCATTAGTTTGTAGTTGGATAACCTTCACAAACAAAGGCCCCTTGACCAAGCTGCTACCTGAAATGAAGTAGGATCTAGGTGACAGATTCTTTCTTCCATTTGGGGAAAAAAGATTAAACAATGCAAAGGAATATCTTGGGGTCTACTTTCTGATGAGCAGCATGAAAGATCAGCTACCATGACCACACAGATGAAAGAATGCCCATTTACTGAACATCACAATCGCTAGCCCTCTTGCTGCAGGCCCAGCTTCACTGCCAAATATTTTGTCACCAGTTTTCATTGCTGTCTTCCAGTCAGGATCAGGCCCATGCTGTGCTCCCTGCTATACAGACATATTAAAAAAGGCACTGCCTACTCTAAGAGCAGTCCTAGCGCATACACCCAAGACAAACCTAATGACAGAGAACAAATCTTCTGTCTAATATGGCCATGGAGCCCTTGTGTTTTATAATCTTTACTCAAAATTTGGACTTCAGAGATAATGTACGTTTATTTTCTGATACATTATCTGTGCTGGCCACTCTATGAGCAATTTTCCCAAGTACATCTGAGATAACATTAAATGCTTCAGAAAAATCAGTGGCCCTTTGTGTATCAAGTGAAATGATGCATCAATATATATAGACAGACAGAATGCCTATAATGCATGAGAGCTGGAAGTCATATCTAATGGCAAGATGCAGTCAAATGTACATTGCTGACCGAAATGGCCTCCTCAGGGATTATAAATGAGAGTAAAATCCCTGGGATTTCACATCCTCATCCATTTCACAGTTCACTTGTCCTAAGGAAAAATCCTTGGAGTATAAATCTAAGCATTTCTGCCTGTGTTCATGAACAAATGTGCTTTCCAGGAGTAACATACGACCATAATACCGGTCATAATGGGTCAGACCAAAGGGCCATCTGGCTCAGTATCCTGTCTTCCAACAAAGGGCAATGCCAGGTGCCCCAGAGGGAATGAACAGATAATCAAGTGACCCATTCCCTGTCACCCATTCCCAGACTCTGGCAAACAGAGGCTAGGGACACCATCCCTGCCCACCCTGGTTAATAGCCATTGATGGACCTTGTCATAAGTGTAAAAGGCATCGCATCCAGTAACCTTCGGATCCCGTTTGCGATTTGGGGGGCGTGTCATAAGTGTAAAAGGCTGGAGAGTAATACTCTGCCTGTAGAGGGTTAATGTCATCTGAGACAAGTGAGGTAAAATCTCCCTGCCATGAGGGAGGGAGGAGTTTTGAGTCAGTTTCATTTTGGCTAACCATGCGGCAGGAGCCAGAGTTCGTGAGCATTTCCTTCTTATATTTCTACTTAGCTGATGTAAGTGATCTTTGATATATTAAGCCTGTGCCTTTTTGGGGGTGTTTCTCTCCTTTTCAGAAGGGAGGTAGGAAACCCCAGATTGTAAGCTGTACTATGTCTCTGTTCTATAATCTTTTTCTTTATTAAATCTTGTTAGTTATAAAACATGTGGTTTACTTCCCTTAAGGCTTCCTTTGCTTCCAAGTTGAGAAGAGAGGGGGAAAGGTGTGTGTGGGGGTAGGGGGTAGGTAAAAGCTCAGCTCGGGGTAGAAGCTGAGGAATGGCTCTCTCTTTTCAACGAGGAGAAGAGGGAGGAGGTAACAGCCTCCAGGTGTCAAACTCTGGCCCTCGGGGAGGGGGACAAAGTTAGGGTGGGGAAGTTCGGGGGCCCCTCCAAGGTTTTAGAAGTACACCCAAATGGTAGCAGCATTGGGTAACCCCAATCTCCCAGCTAGCAAAGTGGGGGTGTGGGGGAGAAGGACTTAACTTAGCTGGGGAGCAGTTAAAGTTTTGTTGGTCTGGCATATAAGAGCCCTGATCTCTGTACTCAGGAGCATAGGGAACAGGATAAACCCCTCTTACAGACCTATACTCCATTAATTTATTGTGTTCTTTTTTGAACCCTGTTATAGTCTTGACCTTCACAACATCCTCTGGCAAGGCGTTCCATAGTTTGATTGGGCGTTGTGTGAAGAAATAGTTCCTTTTGATTGTTTTAAACCCGCTGCCTATTAATTTCATTTGGTGACCCCTTTTCTTATGTCATGAGAAGGAATAAACACCATTTCCTTATTTACTTTCTCCACACCAGTCATGATTTTATAGACCTCTATCATATCCCCCCTCGTCATCTCTTCTCCAAGCTGAAAAGTCCCATTCTTATTAATCTCTCCTCATGTGGCAGCTGCTCCATATCACTAATAATTTTTTATTAGAGAAGTATTAAATAGCAGTGTCACATGAAGAGGAAGAGAGGGGTTTATCACAAAAAGATTTTCCAAAATTTCTTTTGTATTTTCCCCTCATATCTATTTACACATTTGCAATATTCCTACAATCCTTGAAACATCATTGTCTTCAAACTAGGTACTTTAATGCTCTTATTAGAGAAACAAACACACTATGCAAGCAGTCTAATACTTATACTTCAAACAGCCCTGGAACAAGACAATTTGAATGCACAAGGGAGAAGGAAAATGTCAATAAACAGATCTGAGTTATCTTTCAAAGACCTTTTCTTTAGCTATCAATCATTTATCAACAATACCTCATCAGTGTTCTATTTATTGTTGGGGAAGGTTAAAAATCCAAAATGAAAACTCTACACCAAACTTGTAGACCTCCACTCTGCCATCACTGGAAGGGGGTATGTAGTGGAGTGGAGTCAGTAGGGGAAAGAATCATTGTCATCACGTGACACAACCCTAAAGCCTTGACATCCATGACCTAAGGTGAACGAATCCATTTTCAAAGTAACTGAGTAACAGTCAGAAATCACATACTAGACAAATTAGTTTTGAGACAACTACTACAAAGACCTTAATTAGGGAATCAAGCAATAAACTGTAGAAACTGATATGTGACTTCTGGAAATCAAACAAGCTTTACAGTTTGTAAAAATCAGGGAATTAACCCATACCCACTAACTCAATTATTCATAAAATTAAGCGGTTTATTAAAATTGCATGGAACACTGCAAGTTTTTTTCCTCCAGAACACCACTAAACCACAACTACCCTACTCAGATATAAGCACCAAACGGTATAAAAAAAATCAGAGGCCAAATTAAAGTGTTACATAAGCAAGTACAACATCACGTGCCAATGGACTGTCACACCAAGATTAAATTTAGTCCTCAAATTATAAAGAGGCAACACCGTCCTCATAAGAAAAGTAGTAATTATCAGTGCATTAGGTCAGTATTTGCCACCTTTTGTGCAATACTGTCCATTTGCCAGCCTGCAAGTTTTATTTACACCGCCACTTAGTGGTCAAACAGTATACAATTTAGCATTTCATTACTGTTTCTAGCAAAAAGGGACCTTTGAGGAATGACAAAATGGGGATTTTATTTTAAAGTAAATTTGAAAAAGCTCAATTTATCCACAAAACAGAAAAACAGATACTCTTATCAGCAGCAGTGCACTTCAAGCACAGGCCTCTATCTTAGCACACACTTACCCCCACATCTCAGTGGTGAAGAGGTAGATTCAAATTCTATGCCAGTTCAATTCTTACAATACAAATCAATTTGGTTCAGCTTCTTTCATTAAAAGTGCATTTCCAAAATGCTTTACAGAGTTAAAAATAATGAAAACATTATCTTTGGTTCCTCTTCTGAGACAGACAATTAAAACAAGCTGTAATGACATCTTTATGACGTGGATACCAGCCCACAAGGAACTGAATTGTTCTAATGTTTTTTTAATGGTTCCATTACTGCATTAGTTTAAATCATTAGTTGCACAAACAGGACTAGTAATTCCTTCTTTCATCTGTCCCACAGCATAGGCATAACTTATTTTTTTGAGGAATTCTGGATTTTGTTGCTTCTAGGCTTAGGCACATTAATTCCAGAGCAAAATCCTACTTTGCTCAATTAGGGGAATAGTAAAGTCAAGCCTTCACTTCCAAGCTCTTATACAGTAGAAGCATAAGAGAATTTAATAACATTCCCATTCATAGGTGTCTGCAGGTTTGGAGTTGAAAAGCAGCTAACAGAGAAAACGGGAATTTTTTTCCCCACAAACTAGAAAATTCCTCTGAGATTGAAAATTTAGCATATCATTCTTTCAGACTCAATAGATTATCCTCCTTTAAGAGCTTGTAACTTTTTTGAGCCTTCTACATTTCATACCAAATTATGACAGACCCCCCGGGACTTCCACGCCATATCCAACCTCCCATTCCCCACCCCCAACCACACACCCCAGAACCTCCACCCCAGGCAACAGCCCCCTCAGATTCCCAACCCCTTGTCCAACTCCCCAGCCCCCTTACCATGCTGCTCAGAGCAACGTGTCTGGCTCCACATGGAGCCAGACACGCTGCCCCGCAGGAGCACGCAGCCCTTCGCCCCAGAGTACTGCCCACACTGCAGCTGCAGGGGAGGGGCCGAGGTTAGGCCAGGAGCTCAGGGACCAGGCAGGACGGTCCCACAGGCCAGATGTGGCCTGCAGGCTGTAGTTTGCCCACCCCTGATCTAGAGCCTTTCGGTCACTGCCAGGGAATGGGAGGAAGAAACAAAAGTTGTCCACTATTTACCTTTCCCCAGAATGTTTTTTTATGGGTCACGCTCTATGAATACTGGCCCTGTTGCTTGCTATTTGTTGCTACTTACAGCTTTCCTAAGCAGCAACAGCAGCATTAAATATAAAGTCTTTCTAACAGTTTCACTGCTACCAACAAGGATCTGACAGTCATTTCACCGTTCTGTTTTTTAACAAAGCTATGAGCAACAAGAAAGTAACTGGCACCTTAAAGACTAATTAAAGTATTGAAGCATAAGCTTTCGTGGGCTAATACCCACCTCGTCGAATGCAAGCAGTGGAAGTGTCCAGGGGCAGGTATAGATAAGTAGGCAAGAACCAGGTAGGAAATAACAAGGTTAGTCCAATCAGGCTGAACCAGCTTGTTATCTCAAATCAGGAAGGGTGAGGTATTCCTCCAGCAGCTGAATTGGAGGTGTGAACTTGGAGAGAGGAGAAGCTGTTTTTGTAATTAGCAAGCCATTCAAAATCTTTGTTCAATCCCAGATTGATTGTGTCAAATTTGCAAATGAATTGCAGCTCTGCAGTTTCTCTTTGCAGTCTGGTCTTGAAGTTTTTTTGCTGCAATAAGGTGACTTTTAAATCTGTAATTGTGTGTCCAGGCAGATTGAAGTGTTCTCCTACAGGTTTTTGTATATTGCCATTCCTGATATCTGATTTGTGTCCATTTATCCTTCTTTGTAGGGACTGTCCAGTTTGGCCAATGTACATAGCAGAGGGACATTGGTGGCACATAATGGCATATATTACATTGGTAGATGTGCAGGTGAATGAACCAGTGATGGTGTGGCTGATCTGGTTAGGTCCTGTGATGGTGTTGCTGGTGTAGATATGTGGGCAGAGTTGGCATCGAGGTTTGGCTTATGCTTCAATACTTTAGTTAGTCTTTAAGGTGCCACAGGACTCTGTTACCTCTGCTATTGCAAACTAACACGGCTACCTCTCCGATTCAAGAAAGTAACTGGAGCTGTTTGTAGAATCTGTGAGACAACACTGCATTACTTTACATTCAGGCCATTTTTGAAAGGTTTATCTTTGCAACTATATGAGAAGAATTATTATTGTTTTCTTTAATCAAAACTTAAATTCTCCAGAAATTGATGTCTTAAGCCTAGTCACACTTGCCAGAAAAAGATTCCCAACTCAGGATTAGATATGCAGGGAATTTTTTCCCATTTTGCTCTAAAAGTCCCATTTGTTTTTGAGAATACAGAAAAAAAAAAACTAACTAGAATACATTTACTGTAATGTAACTACTTCCATTATTTTCCAAAGGGGTTATGTCCTTCCAATTTGTTTCCACAGAAATAAAAATACTGAAACTGCATGTAAAGCAGAGATGCTAAATCTAAAGCAGTCAACTGCCTCTACACCAGGGGTTCTCAAACTATTGAGAACCCCAACCCCTTTTTGGTTTCTCCCTCGGCGCGGCGGCCCCTTGTATGTCCGCCAAAAAGCTGCCAAATAAATTGGCTGAAAAGCCGCCAAATAAATTTTGCTCTCGGGAGCGCTCGGAATGTCCGCCGAAAATAGCCGCAGACTGCGGAAGTGATCGCAGCGGCGGCTTTTCGGAGGCACAAGCAGCTCGCAACCCCCCGAGGGGTCACGACCCACAGTTTGAGAAACGCTGCTCTACACAATCCACAGTGTGGTACAGTTCTCTGGCTGTCTCTCTTGTACAATTCCCCCCTCTGTTGCCAAGTTCTGCAACTGCAAAGCAAAAGCTCTGCGGAAGACAGCAGAAGAATTCAGAGGCAGTCTAAAAAATCTGGTTTACACCAACATGAGTTGTAACAGCAAGTCAATAAAAGGTGTTTTTCCTCTATTTTAAATAAATGCTTTTAGCAATCCAAAAGTATTCCTTTTAAATGAAAAAAATTATGCAAACTCATAATACTAAATATATTGCCTGCCAACTGCACATGTGGAGTGCTCAGATTTTTTTTTTGTAATGTTTTGATGAAAAACAAACAAGTGACCTTTATTTAAAAACCAACACTCACCAACTGTACATGAAAAGAAAATGAATCTTTACATTTCCAGTGGACTCTAATATTACCATTTTAAATGTGTTGAAAAGCCCTACAGAAGGACTTCAGAAAAACGGGAGGAAAACCATCTCCAGTACCTTACATATTCCAAACAGACCACCTCAAATAAGAAATCGTCACATGCTCCCATACACTACAGGAGGAAGGGGGAACATGCAGGAAACCTATTTACCTTCTTGGATCCAGTAACCACCCCAAACGCTCCAAGAAATCTGTTATCTGCAGCCATGCCATATTCTGTGTTCCAAGGAGAAAGTTCAGGATACAGTAGACTCTCAATTATCCAGGACTGGATTAACCAGGATGTGAAAAAAAAATACGCGCAACTCGCAGGGCCGGCTCTGGCTTTGCTGCCGCCCCAAGCACACACACAAAAAAACCCTACCAGGGTGCAGGGCAGCCAGTGAACCAACACTCCCTCCCCCCCGGCACAGGAAAGCTGGTGAATCAACCCCCACTTCCCATATTTCCTATGGATGGTGATTATCTGGGATTTTATTAACCAGAATTATTTTTTTCCCTATCATCCTGGATAAGAGAGAGTCTACTGTATATACACACCTTAACACACTTAAAACCACCTTCATCAAACAAGGACACTCCAACAGAGAAGTACATTGCATCATGGAATGGGTCACTCAAATGCCTTGAGATAATCTGCTTCAATAGAGGAAAAAATAACCTTCCATCCAGACACCCTTAGTTGTCATCCGTCACCCCAAGCTGGAATCCAAATGGTATTACAACTTACACTTGATGGGGACCACATCCTGAAAGAAATCTTTTGCCAAACTCCCTCTTTTGGACTTCAAACAATCCCCAACCTCAACATAAGAAGCAAGCTCCCCACAGACTAGGTCATACCAAGTCAAAGCAGCACCAAACCCTGACAGAGCAGATGAAAAACCCAGACACATTTCCACTATTACAAATAATCAACCTTCCAACACCTTTCAAGATTAATTGGTCCTACATACATGCCTATCACAACATATGGTGTGCCTCATCCAATTCATTAAATGCCCCCAACAACTATGGGGGTAAAACTAATCACTGTACTGCCGAATTAACTCAAATTGGTGTTTTTGTCTTATCACCTGTCAGCGAACACTTTTCACAAAACAATCATTCCACAGCTAACCTCCCAGTCCTCGACCTCAAAGGAAACTTACATATCACCTTCAAAAGATGGACCCCAAAGCCTAAATTCATATTGCTAGACACTAAAAATCATGGTTGTAATAAAGATACTCTATTATTACAACAATCTAATCTATTAACCCCCCATTTTTGTTTTATGACTGTAGAGGTGGTAATGGGCCACTTAACCTTGAATGGTCTCTTGGAATATGTGATAACTACTTATGCTAAACAATCTGTTCCTCCTTGTATTTAGCTGTGACTCTCTAAGGACATGTCTACACTACAGCCCAAAATCGACTTATGTTAGGTCAACTTTTGTAGTCAATGTGGGAATTACTGTGGTGGCTGATGTCCCCACTACCCTCCTCCTGTCAGTGGTGTGTGTCCTCACCCAGAATCGCTTCCACTGACTGAAGGGGGGGGCAATTTGGGAGGCTGAGAACCCTCCATGAGGCTCCCATCTGGGAGCAGCCCCAGGGGAGTCTCACCTCCCTAACAGAGAGCCTCATAGCAGACTTTCTTGTGAAATGGAGCTGTGAAATTGACAAGATAGCCAGCAGCTGATGTGAGTAACACAGACACTGCATTGTTATAAACTACACCGACATAAGCCCTGTGCCTCCCATGGAAGTGGAGTTATGATGTTGGTATAGTAGGGCACTTTCATTAGCAGGACAATGTAATGTGTACACTGACATAATTAGGTCAATGTAAGGCCGCTTATGTAGACCTGTGTAGTGTAGGCCAGACCTAAGTATCTTTCCCAGCACTAAAAAAAGAGTTTTTTAACATGAAAGCTTGTCTTTCATCAATAGAAGTTAGTCCAATAAAAAGACCTTGTCGCTCTAATACTACAAATAAAGATAGGCTGAGTGATTGTTATATATACACATGCTCTGGAGGCGCTCTCTAAATTATGCTGTCTCTCTTTAAACATTTATCAATAATTTCCTGAATAACTACATTCAAATGACATAAAACCGATTCTGCTCACTGCAGTTTGCTACTGGAATCATACTGCCACGATATAACATCAGTCTTTTTCTTTTCTTTTATGTAAGCAAGGATACACAACTTATGCACTGGAGCCTGCCAGAATGCCTTAGAAGAGGTGGGAAAGCAAAGGCAGTAATCATTAGAAATACATGTATGACTGTTCATATGTTTTCATCAGTCATGTTGACGAACAAGGTCATAAAGGTGGAACATTCATTTGTGAGAGGTTAAACACTTTGGTTAATTTCTATTCGAGAGACAGTACCAAGAGACAGCAGACTGTTTGAACTCATCTTTGCATCACTAAATTGTTTGGTCACTGCCAACATTCCATACAAGTAGTCAGGACGCTCTCATCTCCAGATCAGAAGACTGTATGGGTTTACATCCCAAATATGAAAATTACAGTGCTGCTTTGTGGAATAGTAGAATGTGGAGCTCAGGATCCCACAGCATTGGACAAAAACAGCTAGAAATGATTGCAGTATCAGTCCAACATTACTTCTCTTTTACTCCATGAAACCAGTTCCAATTTCCAAAGCCATCTCTCAATTTGATTACCAGAAATCTCTTTTCAGTGGGTGGCCCTTTCCAGAACATAGCGCTTTAGATTCCAGTCCATAAGCAATGCTGCTGCCTGCTTTCTCAAATGTACCGAGCGGCATAGGTATGTCATCTCCTCCTTCAAATCCCAGTGACTCTCCCATTTATCTCATGACAGTTTAAAATCTTCCTCCCTGCCAACCTCATAGACCTCCTCTCTGCTCCCTCTCCTTGTCTGATACAAATACCCTGTGGTTTTTTTAAAATTAAAGTAAACAAACCTAGCTTCTATGGGTGAAAAGGCTGCCTGAATTACAACTCCTGCCAACTGAAACACTTCTCTCAGGTTCAAGAATAGCAGCTGTGTTAGCCTGTATCCGTAAAGAAAGCCAGGAATACTTGTAGCACCTTAGAGACTAACTAGTTTATTTCAGCGTAAGCTTTCGTGAGCTATAGCTCACTATGCATCCGATGAAGTGAGCTATAGCTCACGAAAGCTTACGCTGAAATAAACTAGTTAGTCTCTAAGGTGCTACAAGTATTCCTGGCTTTCTTTCTAACTCTCAGTTCTTCACTGGAAAACATATCTTACCTTCTCTTTTCTTATTATTTCCTATATTCCTCTCTCAGTGGTTTCATGAACATACTTTAATGTAACTATACAATGCGTTTCTGATAATGATTTGGGTTATATTTACTTTGGAAATACAGTAATCAAAAATACAGATGCAAATACAGAAAAAATCAGAAATACAGTAATCAAAAACAGTGATGTGGACAACAAATGTAAAAAATGCAATGCTATGCAAAGATTGGCAGACGTTAACAATGAAATAATAATAAAATTGTACCCCACCAGAAAAAGCTAATTCTGAATCAACAGTACCAAAAAATGATAAAGATTTTTTTATATATATATATTTAATCCAACTCCACTATATTAGTGTTTGCATATGCTATTCCCCACTGGCCAAAAGGCTACGAACGGACTACCACTTCAGACTTGCTGGGAATGAATCCCGTCCTTCACACACAAATTCTCATGCATGGTCTCTTGGCTACTAATGCCCTTCGGTTTAAATGGCTCCATGCCACTACATGGTGATGCCAGAGTTATTACAGCACTGAGCCAAGCAAAAAAAACAGGGATACCATCTCATCTACAAAAAGCCCCTCCTGCACTAGTGCCATATGTCCCTTTACTCCTGTTGCCATGTTCGATTGCAGTCTCCAAATAAAAATGCTCACTTGAATAGTATCAGAAATGGAAGATAATGGGATTTTCAGGAATGTATGCAGTAAGCTGCAATAGCACGTAAACAAATTATCAGCAAGTCTTAATTAATTTACACTGCTGAATACACAGCAATCCTGCCCTTTCAACTTTTACAGTTAAAAGAATAAATTATGCAGAGCACCTAAGAAAGCTACCAAGTTATACATTAATATTCTGCCTATTTGCATATCTATAAGTCACTTAAAATATTCCTGGGCTCTGATCTATGGAAATCTGCATAAACTAGAAACTGTTGTGAGTGCCTTAATTATGGGTCTTGTCAAGGTGCACAGGTTTAGACCCTCTGAATTGGCTACTATACAATTAAAGATTTAATATATTTTAGTAATTTGGTAGATGTAAGCATCTTGTTTTATTTTCAAATCTTCTTAGTTTAACTTTTTAAAATATCAGAATACCAGAATGATGCAATGTATCTGCAATAAGTTATGACTTTATGATGTTCCTTACAACATAAGTCATCTATATCGGTTATCTTATAGAGGATGAAGTAACCTACTGGAGCCCACGTGTGGAATGATGTGCACCCTACAAGTTGTAGTATTTGAATCTCTGTGGACTATCTAAAAAAGAAAGTTGTACCAAGATAAGTAAGTCTCCAAGCTGTCTGGAATGAACGACTTGGCCAGTGACTCACAATGCAAGCTGCAGACAGAAGCACCAAACTGCACCACATACTTTCATGACAGCTACTCTATATCCAGATTTACTTCAACTTTGTCCAAGTTGATTCCTTAGTAACTTTGCGCAAATCAAGGTGAGGCACTCCTCAACTGAAGTTAGTGGGCCCACTCAAAGGGACTGCACTGACTTAACTAAATCAGCTTCTAAACTAATTTAGTTAAAAATGGTACATAACTGATCATGTAGGCTAAGTTGCTCTTTTGCTCTGAAAAATGCAAGATGGGAACAGGAAGTGAGGACACCAAGTAACTCTAATCAAATTCTATTGCAATTTCAGTGGTACTTCTGTCAACCATTTCACTGTGTGTCTGGCTGACTCAGCAGTTCCTGATTGATGCATCAGGGACTGCAGAACTTTACATTGCCCTTTGAATGGATTCTTTGGGATATAAAATAACTAATATATTCTCTATTATTACACACACGTGGCTGTAGAAAGATGCCAAAAGAACTATTAATCCAAGAGATAGGTTTCAGAGTGGTAGCCATGTTAGTCTGTATCAGCAAAAACAATGAGGAGTCCTTGTGACACCTTAGAGACTAACAAGTGGGTTCTAGCCCACAAAAGCTTAAGCGCAAATAAACTTGTTAGTCTCTAAGGTGTCACAAGGACTCATTACTCCAAAAGAGTTGAACAAACAAATTAAGACAGAGTAGTAACATTTATTGTATTATTGTTCAGCAAACTACCATGGCAGAGGTGCTTACTAAATAAAAAAAATAGTGACTTAGTTGCAACAGTAAAATTCACAAGCACTCATATAAAATGAATCAGGAACAAATACTGTGTGCTGGGCAAAAATATACTTAAGGTGTAGACTTATCTGTCCAGACAAGTGGAAAACTGCCTAGAGATATGTCCATCACGTAAGTGGAATATAATACAGAAATGCTGTTTTGGATTGAGAGATTATTTTGCTCACTGAAACGTCGTTACTTGCATGAACATTTAGAATTTCATTATAACCCTGATTCAACACCAAATGTACTCAATGGCAGACTAATGACTTAAGTGGGTACTGGATTGGACTCTTTATGCCTGTTATTATTTTGAAGATCATGCGATGTTAATGGCAACCTTTTTTGTTGGTAATGTAGTGTTACAAAAAATGAGAGTAGTGAAATCTTTAATTAAATACAATTCATTTTTTGGGGAAAAGGATACAGCTAATCATCATCAGCAAGACAATCCTTCAATGTTCATCTAGATTTATAACATACACATACACACAATATTTAATGTCGTGCCATTCAAGTGCCATAATTCTGTGAACAGATAAAATGACAACTACAGATGGTAAAAGTGCACTATTATTTATTGCATTGCTTCATTTTAGTCCAAACACAAAAGTTGGATTGACAAGGTTATTTCTTTTTATCCCCATTTCTCCACTCTTGGACTCTCTTACAAAGCCAGGATGTTATGTTTTATTCAAAACTATAAGGATCAAATAGTCTCTCTTTACCCCTTCATCTCCATAAAGGGCTAGCTCAAATTAATAGTGCAAAAACATTTTATGCCCTCATTCTAGACAGTCTCGCATGGCAGATACCAATCAATCATGCCACTAGAACAAGTTAACTGAATGGAGAAGAATGCACGTTCTAAGACACGCTTTCTCACCTGACACTTGCACATGGAGAGTCCAGGCAGCGTGAACAACACCATTATGATCGCATCCTTCGATTCAATTTACTAATGCTTTTTGAGCATATACATTGGAAAAAGCCAGTCTGGCCCTTACATTGTCATTTACAGATAGAATGGACATCACTTCACATAAAGTATCATAGAGGGCAAAATCCTGATTCTCTCTCATTTCAATAGGACCAATATATGGTCCACATAAAATAGTTATGCATAGCAGAATGTGTACATGGTTCTCAAGTTAGAACATTCCTAAAATCAGCACTGTCAAGTGACAAAGATTATACTTATCTAGAATTTCTTTGTTTTAAGCCTAGGTATATATAGCTTTTAGGTTTTCGAAGTGGAAAAAAAAATTCTACCAAATATTTCTCAACATTTTACAGATCTCACAAAGTAAGGATTTGAATGTGAAGTACATATTTTCTCTACCCCTGCAAACACTGCATTTGGCAGAACGTGGTTTTTAATCACCATAATAAAAAGAAAAGCTTGCTTATCTTCTGTCATTCAGCATAAACAAATATTTCTTTAAGTACTTGCTATAATACCAAAAAAATTCTAAAAGTGAAAATGAAAAGTCTATTAATTTGATTTTTTTCTCTCTTTATTATATACCTTACTGCTTTTTATGATGTCATTCTCAAATTTGGCAGTGCTTCTCCACAAATCTCCACAATTTTAACTGTTCCATTTTCATTTGTGCACACTCTTTCTCTGACTACTATGTTTACTATGGTTATTTCCAGCTATTTTATCCTTGTAATTAACACCCAGCAACAGCTTCCTTCACAAAGAAGATACTCTACAAATGCTAGTAAAGGCTGTATATTTTTGCCTTTCTTGCTAAACTCAATAGCTCAAGATTGGCCCCTTCATTATTTTTGCTTCCCATAAATGTTCTTGCCACTCAGCTTTCTTCACCTTCTTTGTTATTCCTGCAATGCTGAAATGTAATGGTCAATAAAACTAAAGCAGTCCATCATGAACTTAATCAAGAGGCCTCCAGAATCCATTCTTTGTTGCAATTGCAGATTTGCTAGGCTTGTTTTGTGCTTTATTGCTACTATTCAGAGGACCTGAGAGAGGCCTCTCTTTTTTCTATGATAAAAGGGATGCTACATAAAATGTACAAATCAAATGTTAAAATATTCCAGTATTCAAAATAAAGACTACGTGTCAAATCACTATCCAGACAATTATCACAATCACGTCAGATAGAAACATTTTCTGTGACCGTCTGAACTGTTCCTTGCACCTTGCCTCACCCAATTAATCCAGGATTAATTTATCACAGAAAATAAGACAAGTCTATAGTGAATCAAAATGCAGTGAATTGCATTTTATAAATCCAATCTAGCAGAGTAAATGCATTTCCATGCAAGAAATAAAACTCTCAGAACCGTCATCCCCCTCCTATTTATAAATTGTTCCAAATTTTAAAAAAATCAGCATTAGAAACATACCTTTTGTTTGTGAGGTCAATACATTTATAAAGATACAAAAAGCAAAGCATTAACAGAGTAGGATGTGATCAGAAAGACTAAGGGCACAAATAGGAAACAAAATTAGATTGCATTTACTTAATATTAGGAGTTAGCAAACAATCACTTTTATAAAGGAATGAAGAGATAGTATTTGAAGATATAAAACATTTAGTTATTGAACGGAGTCAAGTTGCCATGTGAAACAAGTTTCAAAGAGCTCTTAAAGCGAGAACACTGCAAACTCCAAGGATGCAGAATGCAAAGATAGATAAAATTACCTGCAGCCTATACTTAAGTTACTACTTTCAGCAACACCAAAAAAAAGATAGAATAAAGCAAAGACACAAGGCATTTCACAATCTACTGTATACTTATAAATTAATATACAACAAAAAGGTGTTCAGATAAAATTTGCAACTTATTTCCACGTGCTGAACAAAAATGAAGCAATAATATAAGATGTGACCTTGACTTTCCCTTCCTTCCCCACGTTGTATTGAATTTTCTCTTTGTTCTCAGTTCTGCTTTACAAAACAAGCCCAATGCTGTTCTCGTTATATTCTTATACAGGGCAGATTCCTATAACCAGAACTTAATTTATATTCACATCAGAGATTAATCTCACGTAAAATGAATGTGGAGTGAGTTTATATGCTATATTTTAAAAATTATTTCCAAAGATCAAAGGTATTTTTTTAAACAAAATTCATAGACCAAATCCAGTAGAAAAAAGGGCACCTGCAAATTGTTTAAGAAAATCCAAAGGAATAAGATGAAATAATTTTATGACTAAATTATTGTGATTGCAATGTATGCTTTAAATATTACAGAATTGCAGAGTGAAACATTGGATACACTTCACAATTCGGTAAATCACTGATTGCATGCAAGAAAAATGTGAGAGTCGTTTTCCACTACATGGAGCCCATCCACTCCTATATATCCCAAGGGTATGCATTCTAGGCAATAAGAGGATACAGTACCTACTCCATCCACTAGACCACTTCTAGCAGACAACTCTATACCTAATAGCATCTGCTGTTTTAATCCTAACAGGAGAAAGACCCATGCAACTCAAGATATCTACTCTTTCTGGTATACCTGAACTCCACTTTTCCATCAATCCTCCAACACCTTGTTAAAACAAGTCTAGATGTCTTTTGCATTTATTTATACTCGTGGTTTAGGTCACATCATCAGTAACTTAATTCATAGGTGCGTCACCATTGCCCTGAAGCAATTCTGACAATTTCTATATTTACTCCTAAATTCTTAAGCTTTTTTATTTTTCAAATGTTCCCTAGACCTTTTCCAAAACAAATTAAGTCATCTCTTTTCTTACCAAAAAATCCAACTCCATGAATCTTTCCTCTTAATGTAATCTCCCAATGGTCATTTAGCAACTTCTCCAAAACCATGATATACCCTTCCTACAGTTATGACCAACAGTAATGACCAACAAAATTCCAGACGTAGAAGCAGTTCACAGGCTAATTCTTTGGGGTCTTATAGCACAACCTGTTTTTGAACTACCTCTTTTAATAATATTGATTCTCTTCTTTAGGCACTTATCTTGCTATTTCTCCGTGTGCTTATAAGGATCAGCTTACTTCCCCCTCCCCACCCCTTTTAGTTTGTAATTTTGATTAGCATTGTGTGTCCAGAGACTTGAAAATTCAATAGATACCTAGGAAAAACCCGAGATTTGGACCAACTGAAATGAAATTAAGAAAATCAATTCACTCCCCCACTTAGACTTTCTATTACTGTTTTCTAACTCAGCTATAAAATCACCTAAAAACATAATGGGAACTGATGAAAACTGAACTATGATGGAACTAGCAGGTGCTGCTGTAATGCAATAATGTTGTAAACACAATAATGTTGGATCCACACATTTAATTACCTGTCGGGAAAATAGATTAACAATTGATTGTAAACATATTTGATAGTACACACATTGTGGGGTACTATTAATCTTTCAAACAAACAGGTATTCTTAAGAGATATATCATTATTTTTAAACCACTGTCAAAGTTTTACAAGTTGCTTTTTTGTTTGTTTTTGACTTGCATGTTTTTGGTCTTACATGTTTAAATTAGAATATGCAGAATACTTTTTATATGCTTATAATTGTGAATTTTTTAAAAAAAGTTATGGGCCATTATCATGCTATCGATTTTTAAGCAGAACTCCAAGTGAAATCAGTGAGTATACTGCTGAAAAACTGATGACATAACATACTGTGAAATATGGTTCTATGACCCAGATCAACTCAGAAGTTTCTACAGAATAAAAATAATATTTTCTGCTCTTTGGGACTGGAAACATATGCAGTGGCAAAACCTAAAAACTGATCAAGGATCCATACTGTAGACCAGTGGTGTCCAATAGAAATTCGATGATAGCCACAATGCTAGCCACTCTTGTGGTTTCGAATCTTTCTTATTAGCCAAATTATAAAAAAGCCACATGCATTAGCCACAATTCAATAGCCTATTAGCAACCTGTGGCTAGTGGTGAACATACTGGACACCGCGACTGTAGACCATTAGTCTATATATGGTTTCTGATATGAGCCAATACTTTGTCAAGACAATTAATCAAGTTTGCTCTAGGTGCTATAAAAATTAAAAATACAATATAAAGAAACACTGAATAATCACTTACTGTGGCTGTTTATGCTTCATTTTCCAGGGTAGGAAGAAAAGTGTAATTTTAATGATTGTTTTGTAGACTTTTGTTTAAAAATTGTGTTTTGGTTACTAAACTTCAGCAACAGAGGTTTCTCAAGTTGCATACAGAATTGTATGTTCTCATTATAATTTAAAAAAAACCCCACTGAAAATATAATTTAAAAGATGGATTTGTATTGTACATTGCTATTTCCTGCAGGGTTAAAGAGTTTGCTATGGAGCTTAAATATTCTTCTGGGGATGCATCTAATATGATGAAATAAAGAACCAGGTAGACAACTGTGCCAAGAAATGACATTAGATTACTTGGATGTTGACTTACCAAAAGTAAGTTGCTTACGGGTCTACTGTTGTGTCTAAATGCACTTGGATTCAGAGATTTTAAATAGACTCCCTTCCAGCCCTACATTTCTAGGATTATTTTGCCCAGGTACACAAAACTTGCATTGATCTTTTGTGCAGCTATTTCACACTGCAAGTTCATATCAGGTAACTCATGTAATCCGAGTACAGGTTGCCTTGCACAACGGAAGAAATACTGTAATAACCCACCTTATTGTTAGTACACCAATAGACAGGAAAAGCTACTTTTAAAGACTTAGTTGAAATTAAAACTAACTTCGCATTCATTCAGCTGTTATATTTTTATCAGGATTTCTGTTCTCATTTCAGACACCGGACTAGAAACATTCAATCTTTGACCTGCACTCTTCTAACTTGAACTAAATTGCTCATAAAATACCTCAGCATGTGACCTGATTCTGATTGTAAACGAGAACTTAAAAATAAACTGAAAATATGAATTTGTATTAGGCCAGAGTTCTAGAAATTGTACATGATTTTCTAAAGTAATGTGTGTGTGGAGTCAAGAACTTGAGAGCACTAAAATTGACAGTCTCCTTCTGTGGCCTCAAACAACTGTTTCAGTTTCCTCACCTCTGAAAAGGGAATAATATTTATCTACTTCAAAAGTATATAATGAAAATTAGCTAATATTTCTAAAATGATTTGAAGAGGAAAAACTCTATTAAAGCACTACATAACCTAATGGCAGTTAAATCTCTTCTGTAACAGCTCAGATACAAGCTTTTACAAGCTTATTCAACATATCCATAGAGTGTTTTGGATTAAGTGGTTGATATGATGATACATAGGTTCTAATAGCAAATTTAATACCGCCACCCACGTACGTTTTTACGATATTGGAGGAGTATCAAATCCAGACCTAAGAAAGTGATCTGTCAAGAAGTGTTTCTGATGGTTTCTCAGACTTGCTTACAGCTTGTCTTACGGAATCTTGTGTACCTTTCCATTTATCCACCTTGTGGAACAGAAGGTATAGAAATTAGCATGTTTTCCCCCTCAGATATTAAAATTTTGAATCACAATCTGAAGATTTAAAATAGACATCATTTACAACCATAATTTAAGACACTGTTTCCCATACTTTTGAAAGATGATCCCCCTTCCACCCAAGTTCACAAAAATGAAACCAGTTGCACCATCCCAGCAAACTCACCATACGCTGCCAGAGACCTAGATCTCAATCTGCATATATTCCGTGCTCCCTATCCACTCCCCACATGCACTTTGGAAATGCTGCACAGAGATTCATAATGCGACCCTTCCCCTTCATTAATGCATTCAAGGAAGAACAGTGAAGTAGTTAACAGTATTTCATTTAAAATCTCATCACTCCTCCCTGAGCTTGAAGTTCACACCTCTCAGGGCTATTGTTTCAGGCTCCCTGAAAAATCAAGTGGACATCTCTGCATCACTTGCTTCACATTTTGAAGATTTTCTTCAAAATCACAAACAGCTAGAGATTTTTTTAAATGGAAGCTGAAAATCTGGATGGTGTACCTGCCCCAAGCCCCCTGACAAATCAATAATCTCAAAGACTCAAGAAAACTTCACCATTTAATATTCTATTCTTGTTTATTATTTGTTTAGTGGTGACTGTGAGCTCAGCATTGTACAAACACAGATAAAGAGGGTTGTACTAAGCTCTTGTAGTATTATCATTAAACTTCTCTTTATCCCCAACTAATAATTCAAATACAAACATTTATGGATGTGAAGTATTAGTGCTGGAACCGGAGAGACCTGAACCAAGTATTTCTCTAGTCAAATCCAGGCTTCTCAGTATTTCAACCCTCCTCCCTCCCAATAACTAACCAAGGAAAAGTAGTTAAAATAAACATTTATAATCTGTTAAACATGTATGTTTGAAAGACAACTATTTTAGAGCAACACTTCCATACTTCTGACTTGCTCACTGCTTTAACATTCCTACATTAGTTCCCTTCTGAAGGACTAAATGCTATACAGGTCTCCGTTGGCAGCAAGTTCTTTAATGTTCAGTCATTTGCAGCAAACTCTCAATCTTCGCTTCACTTCTTCAATGGTCTCTATTTACAGTTAGCCAGGCCTAGAATCACTTTTTTTTTTAATATACACATATGCATACATGCACAGAAAGCAATGTAACATTGGCCTTTGTTCTTGGAAGAGCTTATTCATCATATCCACAGGCCTTTGGATCTTCCTATGGCTTACTACAAAAAGTCTAAAACATGTAATGGAGCAGCTGGTTTTTAAAAAAGACCTTCAGACAAACAAGATATCCTTTAGCAACTAACCTTGAAATTGCCATTTGGAGGGCTAATGATACAAATCTCTTTACAGACACTAAAACCAAAAAAAGATGCTCTAATAAGTCTAACAGATTTGCAAATATCTGTTGGGGCCAGTGAGTCACTCAACAAATACTCACCACTGTGATCAACTTTGTCAATAACTCCTTCCAGCCAAAATGAACATCTAGATTTAAGAAACAGCTATCTACCTTTATGGATGGAGTGGTTTTCGAAGGACAAGCGATAAGACGGGGAAATTGAATTGAGAGAGACTTAGGCAGGAGAAGGCTTTTAAAGCCAAGTGACACTGCGATATATAGCTATTGTTTACATCTTAAGTTAGTAGAGAGAGACAGAGAAAATGAGAAAGAAGCCAATTGACCCAGTTGAGCCCTTAAACTCGTTTCATTGACACTTCCCTCATTCAAAATACATTTTTGTTTACAATTTATGGATTGAAATGTATTACATCTGGTAAGAGTCTAGCATTATAAACTAAAGGAAAGAAGAGCAAAAATCAAAATAAAATATGAGCTTTGAAATCTCACACCTACACAAACCATTAAAAACCCCCAAGCCATTAGGTGTTTCAGTTTTAATAAAAATCACAAAGTAAATTTTGGAATTAAATAATTCTAATCAAATAAATAATGGACTTAAGCCACAATTCTTGTTCTTGAGATTTACTACCCTTGCAGTAATCTATATTTTAATTTCTCATAATCTACATAAATTGTATGCAAAAAAAGCACGTGGTACACATTAGGAGGATGGAGGCAGATATTTCAGACATTCTTGAGAAACTATGACACAGCTCTTTTAAAATCCTGAGTAAATATTTTTTTTTACAAGACAAACAGTTTAGTTTTCCCCTTCTGCCAATTCAACCAATAAAGAGCTCTTTTTTATTAATTAGTTTCGAAACAGATGAATTACCCAGTCCAATCCAAGCTATGTCTTCAGAGTTGTCTCTATGGTCGCAATAGTTCCTTTCTTCATTGGGGGATGGGATTGGTTCACGTGCTCTGAATAACCTAATCATTGCTGCCAATACACTAATAAATGAAGGGAAAAACCTGTCCTTGTAAGCTAGCACAATATTTACAGGCCGCACAACTGTCGCAACAAGCCTTATTTTGTTGCACTAGGCAGAACATACAGCAAAATTATATGTTCAGATCTAAAATAAATTCACAAGCCAAGATACTAATTAGATTAATAAAATAACTCATTCAGCTCTAAAACATAATTTTCAAAGGAGAGAAAGAGAGAGAGAGAGAGAGAGAGAGAGAATGAGAATGAATGTGGAAAAGGGAGTAACTAAATCAAAAGCTAACACCAAAAAATTGAGCAGATAAAGAATATCAAACATCCATGACAATCTAGTCTTTAAAAAAAAACAGTGGGTGGGGGGAGTTCAGCAACTATCACCATCGATATTCAATAACAAACACTATCAATGTGCTATCATGGTAATGCCATAAGCACAAACATACTACTGTATAAAAATGCTATATCATATTAAAAGCTTTAATCAAAGTGATTTGTCCCTTTCATTGCTCTATTGAGAGAAAAACAATGGCAAGTGAAATCATTAAAATCCATTAGTATTAACTATCCAACATCAAGATATTGTTTAATGATAAAAAAAAAATGTATTGATTATTCAGCTGTAGCAATGCAGAACAAAAAGTGAACCAGCACATTTCTTCCCGTAACATTACACAGAATACTAATTCAAAACAAGTATTTCATTATTCAATAACAATCTAAAGCAATTCACTACACCACAAAGAGAAAAAAAGGCCTTTGCTAATTTAAAGATTTACGTCTTCAGAGCATCGTGTTCAATCTTATAACAAATAGGCCCTAAACACATACCATCAGGTTTTTTTGGATACATTTCCTTCATAAATCTCCCTTATTTTCAGCAGCATCACTCATTCGGCATACTCCTAAAACCGATCACCCAAAAAATCCAAGTCTTTTCACTCCAATTTTGTCAACATTTCTCAGAGCTCTTTCAGCCACATCCCTACACACGCAGAGGCACCACCAGTGATATCTGTATTTGTAACAATCTATGGTTGCAAAGGAGGACTGTAGGAAAAGCAACTACATGATAAACAAAATGCTGACTTCTATTATCTACTGCACCACATGCACACACATACTGCACCAATGGCTTCAATTCATAACAGCAATAGCAATGAAGGTACATAAAATCTATAAAAAAAAAAAAAAGACATGCATTACTCACTGGGTTTTATTCTTTTGCTTCCTCAGCATGTAATTCTTTATGCTTTACAATGCAGTAGGGATGAAATGAAACAATTTCCCTTTCCCTTTTTTTCACTGATGCTGCTGTTAGAATACCACTAGACACCAGGACAATAGGCAGGATCAGCCTGAATATTAAGAGCAAATATTTAATGGAAGACTGGTTATCCTGATCTCTCCCTTTCACATCTCTGCCTCATGTATCCAGGCACGGGTGGTACTGGCTCCCTTGGGAGGCTGTAGCTAGCAGCTGAGGCACAAACTAAAACATGGCATGGACATCTAGGAGCTGATGTCACCCAAAAAAAAAAAAAACTACACACCAAAGAACATACATTTCTGCACTACAACTCACAACTCTGACAAAGAGCTCTCTGAAAGATACAAATGAATAAGAAAACAGTAGAAGCAAAACATACGTGTTATACAACACAAAGGAATACCAAAAATGGAAACAGTGCCAAAAAATCTGACTCAGTGTAGACAAAAAAATGGGACCACAGAATGATAAGAATGCCACTCAAATCTCATTTTGCATCAAGACAGAAGAAAGTCTGCAGCTTGCGGGCAAAAAAACAAAACATACCCACAAATTTTATTACAATCAAACCTGAAAGAAGAGACTTACCAAAAAAATTAAAATACATGTAAAATTTTGAAGACTGGTCTAATATATACTGGTCTTGCATGTTACTTCATTAAAAAAACAACCCCCCCACACACACCTCCCATTTTTATAAGGAAATCGGTATCTGAGGCTCCAGGCCAACAGATGCTAGAAACACCTAGGGAAGGACAGGTTGCATTCAATATCTGGAAAGAGATACAAGCACTTTTAGAAATTCTGCCACCTCTCCTATATAGCAGTACTGACATTCTGATTTATATGAAATTGAGTAACTGTCCTGCTGAGGGTAAAAGGTATCTTGGTAACAAGAGCAGCGGTACATAGGGAGTAAAGAAGTCAGGTCTAACAGGAAAATCCCAAAAGAAAGTGCGGGCGGGTCATTATAAGTTCAGGAGCTAGAGAACTGTGTGTATCCTATTTTACATTAGGATGCTGATGCCGTGAAAAAGATGGCTTCTTCAAACACACACTCATGAGCAATTAGGGTGACCAGACAGCGAATGTGAAAAATCGGGACAGGGTGTGGGGGGTAATAGGAGCCTGTATAAGAAAAAGACCCCAAAATCGGGACTGTCCCTATAAAATCGGGACATCTGGTCACCCTATGAGCAATCTTTAATACGATTTTTTTCCCCAAAAAACCTGCAGTTTGAAGAAAGGGATGCAAACAGCACTGAGTTTTTAAGTCACATTCTTTATTTAAAGTTTTGCTCACTGAGACAACTTTTAGTTCATCCCATTTTTTCATGAATTCCAGGCAGACTGCAATCATACTATATTTCAATATATCGTACACCACCACGACATGAACACAACACTCTAAATAAAAATATTTTCTGCAATCTCCTTCGAAGATACTACCTTTAGAGATAGATGTAGGGGTGGGGTGGGCGGGAATTTAGAGAAAAACAAACATCACAGCATATAAAAAGCAACTTCAAAATATTATAGAACACTATAAATAGGTACTTCCTGACCTAATATGAAAGACACAGCAAAGCACTAAAAATTATATGGATTTGGAAATTCAACTGATTGTTCTTCATATGCTATATTCCAAAGTGTCCATAGTTGTGTACAAATAGTAAAACAGTTTGCAGTGACAGATTGCTATTATAAGTGGCGGCCTATTTTAATTTAGTGGAGAATTAATTTTTCACTTGTCCATGCAAATAATTTGAAACAAACCTAAAAATCTCTATTTATATAATTCAATTTAAACAATGATATGCTGTAACAACAAAAAATATTTTTAAACATGATTTAATATAAGAGAATATGAAAGATATTGCTAAATAAGAATAAAAGATAAATAATAAAAACAAAAAATATTGAAACAATTTGAATACTTAATCTTGTAACTTTCTACTTCAACATTGCTCATGTCACATTTTCTCACTCTAATTTTTACATAGTGACTTTTCAGATCAGAATCACACTTGACATTTGTTTAAAATTCTCCCCAGATGTTTCCTCTCTTTAGGTTACTGTCTCTTCCCCAGGGTAGTGAAGATAACAGTTTACTTTGTGTTACCATACTTTAGGGGCAAACAATCTTATTTGGATTGGTACAATTAGGAATTAACTGTGCTCAATATAATGTATTTCACAAATAAAATTCATGCTGAACTTGAAAACTTAAGTGATTTTCTGTAACGATCAGAAACTCAAAGCTCAGTAGATTCCAGTTGATGGGCTGTACTACTGAAACCATGACTTCTCAGTACTTAATTTTCAGGGCATCTGATGATACACAAATCAGTGGTTTATGAAAAATTAATCCAGACTTGTAGTATTGGTTTTCGAGGGCTAATGAGGGGGATCTGAAGCAGAAAGAGTGAAGTGACTGTCTCAAGGTTACAGAGCAGGGAATCAGTCCCAGCATTCCTAAATCCCAGCCCTTAGTCCCTGCTGCACTTGGCTTTTCTGTACCGAGGCTCTGAGTGGATATTTTACAAAAGATTATTTAAAAATGATTGCATGAAAAAATGTCTATATCACTTGAAGAGCCCTTCGTGTATGTCAACTGAGAGATTTACTTACTTTAGCGTCTGTTCCATAACCTACAGAAGCCAATGGAAGTCTTTCCACTGATTTCAGCTCTGGCCACAATTAACTTCCTAACTGAATTATATTTCTTTTCCTCGGTTTCTTTACTAGAACATCTATCAAACTATTGGAATTAGTAGTCTTTACTTTTATGCCAAAGCTGAATGCTGAAATTCATTGTCCTCTGTTTGCAGTGAACTTGGTTGTTTTTCGGGTAATGTGCAGTACAAATCTCCTGCATAATTCTGTAATTTCAACTGGCTCCTTATTAGAATTCTTCTATCACAATGTGTAAATACAAGGGATAGCCATTAGTTCACTAATCACATTGTTAAAGTCTTCCAATTTTTAATCCTACTCAAGACTGAAACACACTCTAAGGTGGTGATGAAAGACCCCTGACTGAATGATCCAGACAGGTCTGACTTTGCTTGTTTTACCAATAACTTTATAGTAACAAACCAAACAATAAAAATCAACCATTGGCTGCTCAATCAGAGATGACTGCTTCAACTGAGGATTGATAATGGAATATAGCAATACTTATCTAAATCTCTGGTGCCAAATTCTGCCCTGGTTGGTAATGATAGAATGCCAGAGACATTCAACAGCTGTCTAATCAGCAAAACAAGCCATCATTGGCCCATCCAAATGCAGTCTCAGAGGCCAAGGATTGATTGCATGGACATGGATACTAATCTGCACACAGTAAGTGGTCACTACTATAATACACTTGAGGCAAAGTAGCCAGGCAATGCACACAAGCTTTTACTGTTATTGCATATGCTGCACGATAGATAACAGATTCAGTTTCCAGTGGCGTATGTAAATCTGACACCTTTCATGAGCACAAGATTCAATTTAGGAAAGAACTGCTAAACTCAGATGTCAGAATAAATAGTATTATACAACTTGCAGCAATAATATATCTTGGGCTACAAGTAGGTGGAGTGGTCAGATGATGATGTTTTCACCTAAGAAAAGTTCTGGTCAGATCACCTATTTTCAACAACTTGCAAATCTAAAATAGACATAACATTAAGTTAAAATGCCTATGGAATTTCAACATACTGTTTGATATGAACACACATCTAGTACATCAAGATTAACCTTCAAGGGAAAATGTATCAAAGCCAGGCCTTATTTTCTCACACCTCCAGCGAAGTGCGTTACGTGATACAGTGAAAGAAGTCTATTGACTATTTTGTCAATGAAACTGGAGAGAAACCAAACAAGAATTAAATCTCCATAGATACATAGGAAACACTTGCGCCCTCTTCCCCCCGCACAACTAAGAAAAATGCATCAGGTATGACGACTTCAATATCTGGGAATGAGTGCCTTATAAACTATCTATATAAAGTTCTTCTCACATACACCATTCCACGGCATTACAAAAAGGACTCTAAAGACCACCTAGGAATTTGGAGGGTTTTTTGCATTTAAATTAGTCTAGGTTTTCTGAAGCCTAAAGAAAGTGTCTAAAAGAAAAAATTTTTAGTACTACCAGAAATGTACAGAACATATCCTATGTATAACAAACTTTAAAGGGAGAGATTCTTCCATATTGTAACTTACCCAACGTTTCTTATTCTGACAGAACCTTATTGTTGTAATTCAGAATACATATAAATATACAGAATACATACACATACATAATAAAGATAACACCCATCCAAATATCTGACTTTTACAAGTCCACTGCAGCTCAACAACTAAGAAATCTAAATCAAATGCTGCTATTTTATTGATTCTACCTTGCCGCACTGGAAAGTAAGACGAGATCAAGATGGTTCTCAAAAAACAGGCCAATTTTTAAAATCCTGTATTTATATATCAGAGAACAGAATTGTCCACATTATCTTAAATATATGCAATTGGCAAAAAGTATCACGTTTATGCACTTCACCGTCATGCTTTTTTGCATGAATCAGAATGTTGTTTTATATTACTAGACTGTGAAGCAAGTGAGTCAAAATAGCATCATTTTACTTTCCCAAAAGTTTTTATCACTTGACTTATTCTTTCAATTTCCTTTTAAAAAAGCAACATTTAGGAATATTCTTCTCTAATGTGTCAGTTATCTACAGTGGTGGTAATTAGAGTCAACATTCACCAATAGTTAATTAACAGTGGTACCTGAGAAACAGCATTATGTCTGTATACTTAAAGAAAATAACTGCAGCATCTTAGATAAAGATTTTAAAGATTACAAATAGCTCTGCTTGCTACCCTCCATTCAGATAGTCTAGCACATTTGGTATTTATCAGCCACACACACATCCATTAAATATTTCTGAAAAATAATCTATTCAGATTCCATCCCTGCTATCAAAATTACAAACCTTGAACTTAGAGAGAAGACTGAAACTTTGACCTATAATTACCAGTCAGTTGTAATTGCCTTTAGATTTTATGATGCAAAGTTTGACTGCAAACAGGATTGCCAACAGTACCAGTATATCAGTCTATTGAGTTTTAAACAAAATGGTTTAACTATCAAATAAATACAACCACGTCAGCTACTGGAAACCGGTATTAATTCTACTTAGCATTAAAATGCCACCAGGTGCTTGCTCCATCTTTTTTATATTCCCAACTGTCCTTACACAGGAAAAGGTAAACGTATAACTAATTATCTATATATATACAAGTCAAATGGTGTATGCGTGCGTGTATGTACATTCCCTTACTCCTTCCACACCGTTTGAGCTAGAGACTTGAAATTTGGTACAGTTATAGGCTTTAGGGTCCTAATCAGGGTAAGAATCGAAAATTTTTCAAATCTCACCTCTGACACCTCCAGGGGTGAAATTCTTTAAAGCCCATTCACATCAGCTGAGCAGCAGGTTAACACCTGCTGTTCTCTGTGACATAGTTATGATGTAATAATACCTCCCTCCAACAGACCCCGCACTCGCTCAGCTCTCTCCCTGCTCCCCCCCTCCAACGGACCCCGCACTCGCTCAGCTCTCTCCCCCCTCCAACGGACCCCGCACTCGCTCAGCTCTCTCCCCCTCCAACGGCCCCCCCACTCACTCAGCTCTCTCCCCCCTCAGGTAAGAATTGAAAATTTTTAAAATCTCCCCCCTCTCCAATGTCCCCTCACTCGCTCAGCTCTCTCCCTCCTCTCCCCCTCCAACGCCCCCCCCACTCGCTCAGTTCTCTCCCCCCTCCATCGGCCCCCTCGCTCAGCTCTCTCCACCCTTCCCCCCCCTCCAACGGACCCGAGCAACGCCGGGTATTTGTGCTAGTACATTATAATCTACATCAAGTAAGCTAACATCTCTTATACACATAAATCAAAAATTAAAAAAAAATGCAGTAAGATGAAGAACAAAGCCAAAACACATTGTAGTACTCACTGTCTTCTCCTGGACATGGCATGCCTGGTTTCTCTGGAATGCTGGGGAAAACTAACAAAAAAAAGACAATACTTATTACTGAAGTAATAAATTACTTTATCTAAAATAAACAATTTCTGGAAGGTTTGTTATTGATTTTTTTCAATTCTGTTCTGAGAAACAACTGGTTAAACCAGCTGCTTATTATGCCATGATCAGAGAATCAAATACTCTAGCAACAACATAGTACACTGTACATAGGACCTGACAAAGCCCACTGAAATCAGTGGAAACTCTCCGATTGACTTCAATGGACTTTCGATCAGATCCCTACACAGCATGTTTCATTTACAGATAGCAAAGAAGTATATAAACATGAATTAATCCATTCAACATCCTTATGAAATGAAACAGAAGTATTATCCCTGTTATACAGCTTGAATAGAGACAAACTGAAGTGATATGTCCCAGACTGAACAGAAAGTCTGTAGGAAAGCTAGACACAGAACCCAGATTTCCCTGCTCCCAGCACTGTGCTTTCACCATTGCTCGAAGGTCCTCAACTACAATAAAGACCATAAGGCACATATTTAAAAAGCCCAAAAAAGAGAGGAAGATAATATAGATGACATGAGAGTCCTGAAAAAAATGAACATAGAAAAATACCTGGTTTACATTAAGAGTGTACCAATAAAAATCAGTTTATAATAATTTTTTTTGCATTATTCATTTGCATAATATGTGCATTACCCATTTACGTAAGGTGTAGATCTACTTGAAAAATTCAAGTTGTCAAAAGCTTCTATAAGTGGTTCTTAAAATGGAAGCAAAATATTTTATTAAAAATACAAGCTGAAATAGAGACCTAATAGCAAATGGTAATTTTGCCTAGATAAATAGTCTATAATATATTGCTTTGTTGTTATCTTTAATGTGACTGAATTGAGCCCTTTGTATTGGTATTTTCCTCTTCGGCAAGCTTGTAAACAAATATTTAATGTGGGGTTATGAAGACACAAAAATCAGCAATGCAAACTTCATAATCAAGAAACAAACTAACTTGCCCAAATACACGTTAGAAAAGTATCATGAAGCATACTACTCAAGCAGAACCCCTAAACCTGCAATCAGATCCACACAAGCAGACTGCTGCACCTGTACAGACTCCCTCCTGCTTCCATAGTTTTCACAGAGGGTAGAAAAATATCTAAATTGCAGGTCTGAAGGGCTAAGAAGCAAATTCAGAAATAATATAACCAGTTAAATCCCCCTAAATTCAAAAATCTACAAGTTATTCCAGCCCAGACCTGTTTCTCTCATAAATGAATGGCTATTAGTTTTAAAAAATTCAGATTTGAAAAAGTAATGGATTGATTAGTTGATTTTTAATTTCAGTGACAGCCATTCAATCTTAACATTTTCTTAACTGATGAGGTGGTTACAAGGGAGTTATTTTCAGTTGATCACATTTGCTGAATTTAGAAAGAGCAGATTATGGCATATTTAATTATTAAACAACCATCACCTTCATTGCTCTTTTATCTTTTCCCTCCATCAGTAGTTAGTTCATCATTATAGGTTTAGCAGGATTCCTAAAGAATGTATTTTTATATAAGAGCAGGAATCACATTTGTAGCTACATTAATTAGATTACAAACTCACAAAGGATACCAGCCAACATGACTCAGAACATAAAATGACTGGAAGAGTGGCTTGGAAGAAGTCAGCCCAAAGAATATTTAACACATGTCCATGCTTCATACAGTGTTGAAGCTCAGCGAGCATTTATATTGCAAAGGGCTCCTGAACTAATTTATTCCTCCTTACAAGAAATTTAGAGAAGGTTCTAAAATTGCAGAATACTTGCCATGAATAATGAGCCCTTCATCTCTGTGATGACAATACAAGCGGAAGGCTTCTTCCAGTTCCATCTGAGAGGAGATAGTACATGGATCACCTAGCAAGGAGAACAAAGAAATATGGAACTAAATTTATGACTATGGTATATTCAATTTAGGATTTAAACTGGTTAGTTGAAAAAAATACAAGTTCTTATATTATCCTAATAATTGTATTAAGACCAAAATACAGTAACATGACACACGTTTTCTTTTTTACTTTACATTTTTAACCAAACTGAAAAAATTAAAGACAAAAACATACAAGAGTTATGAGATACTTCTCTTAGGTTGGTACATGTGACAAATGTTTAAGTGACTTCCACCAGTTCACTGGTGTGAATTTCTTTAAAACATCATCAGCAAACACATATTTCTTGAATGGTTTATTCCCAGGGCTGCTGGAACAATTTGTATAGTGGGGGTACTGAGAGCCATTGAACCAAACTATAAGCTCTGTATATGATGGAAACCACTTCAAGCCAGGGAGTGTGGCAGCATCTAAAGCACCCCTAGTTCCAGCAGCCATGTCACAGGCAAGTGCATAAGGGATGAGGCAGCCTAAAGCACCACTCAGTTCCTTTGCCAATAAGAATCCCCGGTGTTGGGATGCTGCTGAATGGGGATGGAGGGCAGAACATGGAATCTGGATAGACAACACATCTCAAAGAACCACAGTTACTGTGGGGTAAGTAACCATTCTTTCTTCAAGTGACTGTTCACATTATACTCTTGGGGATGTCTACACTGCAATTAGACACCAGTGACTGGCCCCCATCAGCTGACTTGCACTCTGTCTAAAAGACACTTTAATTGTGGTATACACATGTAGGCACGGGCTGCATCTGCACTTTACAAGCCTATGTCCTTCCCTCAGCTGTCCCACATCTTCCGTTAAGATAGTCTAGAACTGATGACACCATGCTATTTTGGTTAAATCAGTGGCAACAAGAGGAAAAAAAGTGAGTTAGAAAAATCCATCCATGCTGACTTAAGGAGTGCAGCAACTATGCAGTGGAGAGAAAAGAACTGGAGGAGAAGAGACAAGAAAAATCAGTTTATCCTGCTTAATTATCTAGACAAAACAAGCTAGGTCATCTTCTATTTTGGTGAATTCAAACTTTGGAGAATCTGTTACACATTGGCTAACAAAGCTGAAATACCACCAAAGGTATGATCTCAATCAGCTTCCTTGCAGAAAAGGACTCTACCCTAGCTTCTCTACTCCCTTCCAAGTAAAGGAAGTACCAAACGGGAGTAGATTTTCCAAATGCCCACAACATTTTTAAACATCTTTACCGTACATTACAAAGGGCTGGTTACTTTTTCAACAAGAACTGAGAATGCCAGTTAGTTCACAAGCAACGTCAAGAACTGGTGTTCTCTGGAGTATTTCAGGAGACTTCCACAAGGTCAGTTTTTCTCTCACCCTTAAACTCAAGGCCTGATCTGATTCCATCTCGCTACTGATTTCAACAGGACCCTGCACAGGTTCATCTCTACTTACAGGTTTATCTCCACTTACAATAAAAAAAATAAAAATAAAACGCATCCAGTTAAGGAAAGCAAACACCCCGCCACATTCCTTCCCACCACACATTTCCCTGATCATTCCAGTGAAACAGCGCTACAGATAATTACACTTTGAAAAAGTTCATTATTTGAAAGGATCAAAAAGTGAATTCAAGGACAGCACAACCTTGATTATCTGAGCCTCATTTTTCCAAACCTTCCTGTTATATGAAACAGGGTTATGTCCCATGATATCTATAAATTACAATAAAAAAATGCCTTGATTATCTGAAACCTAAATTAAGCAAATTTCATCAAGCTCCCCTCCCCCCCCGCCTAATATTTCGAGTCATACAATGCAATATGGAAAACAAGTAAAGATTTACAAAAGAATCTCATGTGTCTGTAATACCTTCATCATCAATCCACTTGAGGGTAATTGGCTGTTCCTGTTGTAAACTGCACATCTCCCTCACTTCATCACAAAGTTCACCGTAGTTCATCGATGCATCCAAATTTGTTATTAGGATGTCCCTGCAAGAGATGAAGTCACAGATTTAAATAATAAAATATATTCCTTCATTCAGAAATATGGCATCTGTCAAACTGCTTGCTTCAGTCACTGCATCTGTGGAATTTATCCTGCTGTGCTGTACTCATACAAGCAGCACTTACTCACTAAAGTAATCCCAATGGGACTACTTGAACAAGCAAGTATTATTCCTGTGAAAAAGGGCTAGACTTTTCTGTGTCCATGGGGGGATAGATTGCCTTTGCATCTCAACATTGCTTTAATATTATATTTTACATTAACGATCCTGACTTTTCAATATCTGCTTTATTGGATGTCATTTCATTTGACATAACTCTCAGAGTTTAAATGGGCATTTTAAAACACAGTTTTTGCAACTCCTAAACTAGCCAAAGCGATTTTTTTTTTTAGCTATATAGAATCAAAGACTGAAACATATCGGAGTTATAGAGGACTTTGCAGTAGCTCAGAAGTCCCCACATTAAAGAGACCATTTTGATTATGTAAATATTCTGAAAAAATATGTTTTAATTCCACATTTTTCTGTACTGTATTTCATAAATTAAAAATAGCCTGAAAAGTAACTTTTTTTAAAATTAAAAATACAAAAGATGTCTCTGACCTCCTGAAACTTTACTTAAGATTTAAGAAACAAATGGAAGGAGAGTGAGACTGGAATAAATTGATAAACCACTGTATATAACAGTTGACCAATAGGATGGTGAAAGGGCTATAACAGATTATTATGTTTTTACTCATCACATTTACATGGTTTTAACCAGAAGAATGGCAAAGTTATTTCTGGTGTTAGGTGTGTGTGATAAAACTAATTAAAAAGTTACAACATTGAATGTAACATTTGCATCACACTTCTAAAATAAGTACAATTCTTAGCTGAACAGCTGATAATTACTAAATTCTCAAGTTTGAAGTTAACATGGAACTGTTGAAAGACGATCAGGACAGACAACTAGAATGAGATACTGTTTTAGCTTTTAGAAAGCTGAATATGCTTCTTTTTTTTTTGGCATATTATTTTCCTTGAAGCTGAAGTTTTGAATTCCTTTCTACGAGGTTCAGAGTTTCTTGAATGATGAAACCCACACAATGTAAACCACTTAGTACCCTAGAGAATTTATTTGTGAAACTACATCTTGTCACATTAAGCTGTTGCATGTAAAATCTAAAACACATATACAGACGACATCATCTGAACATGTGAAGTAGACTTTTCATGTTTTATGTTAAAGTACCTCAAGAAAAAGCTACACAAAATAAACATGGCAAAAGAAGCAGGTGCTTGAAGAATGTTCAGAGATTTTAAAAAGTGTAAGACCCACTAGTAGATAACTAAAGAACTACACTTCTCTGTTAAGAATAGGTACTTAGAGCCATATATAAATTATTCACGTAATGTACTGAAGACAACAAGGAGAACAGAAATGGAGAATAAACTAAACATAATTTAATTAGTTTTGCTACTTTCACCCTGTATAAATTATTTTAGAAAACATAAGCTGTCTTACCTACTTAATACATTTGTGTATGTCAGCTGGAAATTGAAACTTTACAGTATACCTGCTTGATTTTCATGGAAACTGTTTAGTCAAAGTGTCAAAAATGTGGAGACTACATTAAGGAAAATATGCATGCATTTATTAGGTCATATGGCTGTAAGTTGTTTGGTTTTCTGAAGGCAAAACGAATATTTTTGTAAAAACAATTTTAAAAAATGAGTGAAGTAAAGCTGTGAGCACAATATTTTTTTACATAGGTTCAGTTTCAAATGTAGATTAAAAGAGGCATGGGTGCGGGAGGGAAGGAGGTTTGGTGGGGGGGAGGCTGGACTGGGTGGGTCAGGCATGGGGGGCAGGGGGCAGGAGGCTGGGTTGGGAGTGGGAGTGGGGGAGGAGGTTGGGTTCTGCGGGATGGGCCGGGCCAGGCAGGGGTGGGGGAGGAAAGGCGGTTAGATGGGGGGAGGCTGGGCGGGGTTAAATGAAGATCACCCCCTACACCCAGGCTGATAGCGGGAGCTGACTGGGGCAGGCGGCAAGACCCTGGCTGGCAAGGGGCCAGCGGGGGAAACCCCAAAGCAGTGCAGGGCTAAGCACTCCACCTGCCATTGCTTTGGGGTTCCCCCGCTGGCCCCTTGCCAGCTGGGGTCTCAGCTCCCGTTGCCAGCCTGGGCTTCCTGGGGGGGGGGGGGGGGGAAGGGGGTAGCGGCCCGCGAATGACATTAGAAATGTCCAAATGGCCCTTGACAGAAAAAAGGTTCCCCACCCCTGCTATATTCCCTTGCAAACATTTGGAGAATTACACATTTTATATTCCAGAAACACTTTTTAGGTTTGAATGCTGTGCATATATACATTGGATACAACATTTGTGGACTACACAGTTTCAGAGCAGCTTGCACATCTCAAAGATGTAGTACCACTAATGCTACTGTAATTAAGTTGAGAACATCCTTTCATCATAAACCCAGACTGACATCTATATATATATATTATATATAAGTCAAATGGTGTATGCGTGTATGTATGCGTGAATGCGTGCGTGCGTGTATGTACGTGCACTTACTCCTTCCACACCTTTTGAGCTAGAGACTTGAAATTTGGTACAGTTATAGGTCTTAGGGTCCTAATCAGGGTAAGAGTCAAAAAAATTTCAAATCTCACCTCTGACGCCCCCCAGGGGTGAAATTATTTAAAGGCCAATCACATCAGCTGGGCAGCTGCTGTTCTCTGTGACATAGTTATGATGTCATAATACCCCCTCCAATGGACCCCGCATTCGCTCAGCTCTCTGCCCCCTCCCCCCTCCAATGGACCCCGCACTCGCTCAGCTCTCTGCCCCCTCCCCCCTCCAACGGACCCCGCACTCGCTCAGCTCTCTGCCCCCTCCCCACCTCCAACGGACCCGAGTTGGGTTTGGTCAGAGGGTAAGTGAGGTAGGGGTGTCGGGTTTGGTCGGGGGGTGAGGTGGAGGTGTCGGGTTTGGTCGGGGGGTAAGTGAGCCGGGGGTGTTGGATTTGGTCTGGGGGGGCTGGGAAGGTGTCGGGTGGGTGAGGGGTGAGGTGTGGGTGTTGGGGTTGGTCAGGGGGTGTTGGGTTTGGTGGGGGGGGTAAGGTGGGGGTGTTGGGTTTGTTTGGGGGAGTGAGGAGGGGGTGTCAGGTTTGGTTGGGGGGAAAGTGAGGTGGGTGTGTCAGGTTTGGTCTACGGGGGGTGAGGTGTGGGTGTTGGTCAGGGGGTGTTGGTAGGGGGTGATGTGGGGGTGTTGGGTTTGGGTGGGGGGGTGAGGTGGGGGTGTCAGGTTTGCTCTCTGCCCCCTCCCCCCTCCAACGGACGCCGCACTCGCTCAGCTCTCTGTCCCCTCCCCACCTCCGAGGGACCGGAGCAACGCCGGGTATTTTCGCTAGTTGTCTTATAAATTTAGGATAAGGATATCTACTGAACTGAAACTAGGCACACTTAGCAGCATTTGTATGGTGCAAGCCTTTCATCCAAAGATCTCAAAACTGTTTACAAGTACTCATTAAATCTCTCAAACAGCCTTGTCAGGTAGTAAAACCTTGCTAATTAGCACTAATCACTGCTGATTATCAATTTCACAAATTACTGAGCAAGAGTAACATGATAACAGCAATAATAATGCACCACAAAATATGCTGTGCTCATTTATTTTCACATATATTCATTTACACATCTATTATAATAAAAACAAATCTATTAAAAATATAATATCTATATAAATTTAATATAATGTCCTACAATATATTCTGAAAGGTAGTCTTAACATATATCCTCACTATAAACAAGGCCTCATTAAATATTTGAGGACATTTTTATGTGCGCATTATCACATCTATAATGAAGCGTGAATTAGGTTCTGGTGGATTTCCATGCCTTGGAAACAAATTGATGGTCACCATGGATATATAGGGGAAATTTTTGCTCCTGCAGTGAAATGTAGCATAGTCTTATGGTTAGGGCAGGGGGACTGGAAGACAGCTCCTTGATTGTAAAACTAGCCATACCATTAACTCGCATTCTAATCATGAGCCAGTCACTTAATCTCTGTGTCTCGATTTGCCAATCTGTAAAATGGAAATCCACCAGAACCTAATTCACGCTTCATTATAGATGTGATAATGCGCACATAAAAATGTCCTCAAATATTTAATGTGGTGTAGAAACACAGACAAATTCTGCCCCAAAGAGCTCACAGTATACATCCCCAAACTTTCAATGAGAACTATACCAGCATGCAAGTACAGGCCCACTAACTTTAATGGAAATCTGCTAATGCAGAACTCTTTGCAGGATGACCTAAAGAAAGCCAGTTAAAATGTATTAGCTGTGCCTGGATTTAACAGACTACATTGTTCTAATAATCTTCAAACTGAATCAGTAAATACGTCAATATTTCTATTTCAAAACAGATTTGGTTAGAAACCAGAAACAAGCCAAACAAAAATAAGCCAGACACATCTCTCACTAATTTATAGCAATTCAGGGATTTTAAAAACATTTTAACATCCAAGTAAATTTACAAACATTGTTTGTACACAAAATGATTACTTAGTATTCACTGGAACCATCAACTCTTTGGTTACTGTATTACTAAATGAGTTCATGGACTATTGTTCGCTGTTAAGTAAAGTGACAAGCCACATATAAAGCAGCACTGAAAGGACTGTATGACTTACCCATTATAATGTGTTTTTACTCTGATGAAGTCTCTGTTCAGATTCATTTTTGATCCCATTCTGCTAGGCATGGTACTAATACGTTTCAGACATAGAGATTTGACCAGTTTGGAGGATACAAGTAATTACTAATGTTATGCTAAACTCCAATGAAGTAGCAAGTGACATTTACAGGCTTTTTCCCCCCAATAATATTCAGTACACCTGCACACACAAACAAAAATAGAGTTAATGAACACATACAAAAAAACTGGAACATATTAAAGTACAGATGTAGTGGTAGATCCTGCAATGACTAAAACACGATTAACTTTACTCACAATATACCATAGAAATCAATGAGACTGACTACTCATTGACATAAGATCCTGGTGCTGCGAAAATATGTCAGCTTTGTAATTATTTTTGTAGAGCTCGTCCTTTAATTTTATAAAAGCTTTTGAAGCACTTAGCAAGCAGAGGGATAAGCATTAAAGAAAGTAGTAACGTAAAAAAAATAATAGGGCCAGTTAAATTTAACTTGAATATTTTTGTAAAATTAAGAGATAAGGTTCCAACTGTCAGAACATTAATCTATCGCCACAGTTAGCAAAAAACTAGGAACTGAATGTTTCAAGAACAATTTTTTTTTCAGTTTCCTAATGAACTTTGCTGATTTCCACTTCTGGCCAAAAATATTGCAAGAAAAGCGCTTCTTAAGAGACTGGAGAACTGAAGGGGCACTTTATTTACAGAAAAGTAGTTTACTCATCCTTCTAGTCCCACATTTTTCAGGCCACACAGAAGTTTTTCACTTTCCCACAGGGAAGAAACACTGCTATATCCCTGACCAATGT
The DNA here is from genome assembly GCA_032164245.1 of Sternotherus odoratus. Taxonomy (NCBI): domain Eukaryota; kingdom Metazoa; phylum Chordata; order Testudines; family Kinosternidae; genus Sternotherus; species Sternotherus odoratus. The sequence goes on from JAVMKO010000018.1 coordinate 4,645,011, forward strand.
TAACTAGGTCTCTCAGGAAAAGGTTCTAGCTGTGTACAGTAAACCCTCGATTTAACGGATCTCGATTTAACGGACTTCGGATGCAACGGACAAAATTTCTAAGCAAGTCTCATGCATCCGAAATCCATTTGTCGCGGGCTGGCTGCCGGCTCACGGCTGCCGCCTGGGTCACAGCAGCGGGCGGGCTGGCTGCTGGCTCCCCGCTGCTGCCCCGGTCCAGGCAGCCGGCGGGCTGGCTGCCGGCTCCCGCCAGCCGCCCGGGTCCCGGCAGCGGGCGGGCTGCGGAGCTGCCACTCCGACCCTGTGGCGGTCGGGCTGCTGCTCCGACCCTGTGGCGGTCAGGCTGCTGCTCCGACAGCTCGTGTTTTTTTTTATTATTAAATAACGGACTTTTTCATTTAACGGACACCCCCTCGCCCGAATTAGTCCGTTAAATGGAGGTTTTACTGTACTGGCGTCCCATTAGGGAGTGGAGAGACCCAGTTAGGAACCTGTTTAATAATCTGAAGAACTCTCCTACCTCCCCCCCCCCCATAGGTATATATTGAAGTAGGGTTGTAACAACTGGGGGGAGGAAAAGACACAATCTACAGGGTGTGTCAGTCTTGGGGTCATTCCTCCCCAGGTGGCTGTGGTTCAGAGAAAGGATGTACAGTCTGGGTCCCCTTTGCAGGTGTTGCTGTTCCTAGGCGCAGAGCGTTGTGGTCTCTGTACTGAGGAGCCGGGCACTATCTGCCTCCCCCGCCGCTCCCCCCGGTGGAGTGGAGATTCTCCCCCCACGGGGGGCCAGGCCCCCTGCCGCGTTCAGCGCTGGGTCCCGGCCGCTTTGCGGGGAGCGTGGCCCTGCTTGGTGCCCGCGCGGGGGTGGGAGGCAGGCGCGGGGGTGTCCCCCCCCCCCGGCAGCCCTAGATCTGGGGTCCCCGGCGAGCGGAACGAGCCCCCCGCGACAAGGGCGGTGTGTGTCTGAGGGGGGGGGAGGGGGACTATCTCCTACCTGCTGCGGCGCCAGCTGAACTGGGTCCCCCCCGGAGTGCGGCCCGGGGCCCCCCCGCAACGGCCCTTCAGCCAAACCCCGCCCCCCGGACTGGAAGTTGCCCGAAGTCCCGGCAGGAAGTTGGGGTCGGACTCGAGTCTCCCCTCCCCGCGCCCGGGGTCCCCCCTGAGGAGGCGGGGGCGGCGGCGGCGGCCCACCCCGGAGACTCCCCCACCCCGCGCCCAGCTCAGCGGCGACCCCCGCCCGGCGGCTGCAACGGCCCCGGCGCTGCCGCCGCTACTCCGAACATGGCGGCCTAACCCAGCAGGTTAGCGGCCACAACAGCCAATGGAGCACCTCCCACCCTACCTGCCGACCAATCGCAAGCGCCGCCCACCTGAAACCAATCCCCAGAGGGATACCGCCCAGGTCTGACCAATCGGAGATCGGCATCCGTTACCTGGCGAGCTGAAGCGAGGCAGCCAATCATAAAATAGGAGGGGGTAGGGAGAACACCTGCAGCCAATGGAGAGGGGAGGGGGGGACACTACCCTGCCTAGGTGGGGTTGCAGGGTTCCCAGGGGTGGGTTGTAGCTAAAGGGGATGGGGGCTACGGGCTTGGTATCAGGGTTCCTGGGTGCTGGTTAGAGCTGGGGATGGATAGATGGGGCAAGTGGAAGTGAGTCCTGGCTGCAAGGACTCCTGGGTTCTATTCCCTTTTTACCACCCATTGGCCTTAGGCATGTCCCTTAACCTCCCTGCCTCGATTTACTCCTCTCTAAAGTATCCCACAGTTGGAAGTGAAAACTTGGTCCATTTGTATTTCCGAAGGGCTTTTACATTCTAGGTGGAACACACTAGGGGAGTAGTATGGTCATAATCACCTGGGGCATAGGATCCACTGAATCAGTGCAGTATAAAAACAATGCGGTTTCTGTAGCATTCTCAGTGACAGATGGTAAGTCAGTGAGGTCAATGGTAGATCATGCCAAATGTATTCTATTATTTAATACAAGTGTTTTTCTTCTTAATTTTAGGGCTTTAACAAATACATTAAATCTGTTTTTTGAAGAGCAAACATATTACTTAATATTGTTATGTAATCATTTTCAAGGCTTTCTTGGAACAGTAGAGGTCTCCACATCCCTCAGTAAAAGTCAAAGGCATCTGTTGCAAGCCAATTAATAAACTCACTTACAAAGAGAAATCTCAAAGTGGGATCAGAATCTGGAGTCCCAAGTGAGTGATTTTCTAGTTTCAGCTAAAAGAACATCTCTATTTCAGGAGGTTTGCAACCTTTTCAAGGGTAAAATACAAGATCAAATGTATATGAGCATCACTGTTCCCCCTAAGCTTTGTGTGCACATGCAGAAACCCCATGCTCACAAAAATTAGCACAGAAGCACAAAAATTTGAACAGAAGAATTTTTTTGCACAGTCTGTCAAAAATTAGAGGGAACATTGCTGAACATAACTGAAAAACCAATAATTTGACACTGATAATATGTTCCAACAATTGTTTATGTTTCAACTAGATATTTCACTAAGAAAACAGACACAATCCAAAGATTATCTAAATAAACCTGTACAAGAGGAAAAAGGCAATCAAAAACAAAAAGAAGATACAAAAGGAAATAACTAAAACAAACAAATAATATTCAGAATAACTCCAAAGGGCCAACCCTAACCTAAAAACCTCAAACAAGTACATAAAATACTTTTGCCTGAACAGCTTAAAAAACAAGCTGCAGGGAGTCCCTGTCCTACAGAGCCTCCAAAGTGTGTCAAAAGAGACATGGATAGCCCACCTGCCCATTGGCTCAACTCAGAGATTTTTCATTGTAGATTATGTGTGATTATGTGTGATCCTTCTGTTTCTAGGCCGTGAGGCAACATGATTAGTACTGTAACAGGGTTTAAAATTACTCTAACAGGGTTTAAAGGAGAACTGGATAAATTCATGGAGGTTAAGTCCATTAATGATTATCAGCCAGGATAGGTAAGGAATGGTGTTCCTAGCTTTTATTTGTCAGAGGGTGGTGATGGATGGCAGGAGAGAGATCACTTGATCATTACCTGTTAGGTTCACACACCCCATGGCACCTGGCGTTGGCCACTCTCGGTAGACAGGATACTGGGCTAGATGGACCTTTGATCTGACCCAGTACAGCCTTTCTTTTGTTCTTAGAGTATGTGATTAGTTCTGTTCTGTTCCTTACTCTTCCACTGGAGCTGTCATAATTTGCATTTTGAAGATGAGAAGTATTGCATACATGCTAAGCACTATTATATGTGACCTGTGTGACTACTGCTTATCATGCTGATCTTATTACTTTGTGCTCCCCCTCCTGTCAGTTTCATCCACCCATTGATTCTTGTCCTATATGTAAATTATGCACTCTTTTGGAGAATATACAGTCTTTTTAATATGTTTGTATAGCACAATGGGGCCCTGATCAGTTACTGGAGTTTCTAGGTGTGACAGCAGTACAAATAAAATAGTAATAAGGACACTGAAAGGGAGATATGGGTTTTTTTCCCCTACTGTTTTTGAAGTCTCCCTGTTAGAGTAGGAAACTACGAGTCAAGACTCCAAAGTTTGCTGCCACTTACTTACTTTACAACCTTTGCAAGCCTCAAAGAGCTTGAGTTAGCAACCACATTATTCCTGCTGAGTAGTGCTTACTTGTGCAAGTAGTCCCATTTAAGTGAAAATCATGGTTTGAAAACTGGCCCTTAAATCTCTCTCTGTCTCATTTTCCCTATCTGTAAATTTGAGATAATGATACTGCACATGGCATGGAAATAAATAATTAAACTTGTAAAGCAACAGAAGCTCCTTAGACAAACGATGCTGTGAACTACCTAGGGCTGAGCTTTTGTTCTTTTTCAGCACAGTTTAGGCATTACAAAATTCTACGTACATTTATGGCACTTATAAACAACATGTTCATAAAATGAACATATTCCATTTTGTGTTTTTTCCACTGGTCATTCAATACCCCTTAATCATTTAAACAAAAATATCTTAAGTTTTAATGTCTCTTAATATCACAGTCTTTTGAAAAAATGTATTCATTTCTAATTTGATGGTCTCCATTTCAGGAGAGAAGGGTCAGCAAATGGCACTTTTTGGAGATGTCAGTTTTCCTCTATGGATTAGCTAACTAGGTTGTAACTGCATTACAAGCATAACATATAAGCTCATTATCTCTGGCATATCGTTTTTGAAACACAACCAACGTCTATTGGCATAGAGCCAGAAACCCTGAATATGTTCTTGAGACCAATTTTTTTTAGATGGCAGAATATTGCCTTTTTATCAGCCATTAACTTACCCTCAACCTAATAAACTGTCAGTTATTCAACTACTGCTCACTAGAGCTAAAGTAAAGGACCTGAGAATGTCCATATTATAAACCTCAGTATTGAGAGGGTTCTATCTCAGCCATTTTAATTTGTGCCAGATTAAAAAGAAGTATTCAAGCTGAGGCATTATTTAAAAAAAAACGGGGAGAAAAATACCTCTGTGATGCCTTTTTTTCATCCTTGAGAGTAAACTATAAACTGGACTGTTCAGTTTGTCTTAGGGAAAAAATGACTCCTTGAAAATATTTGAGTTGTTTGAAATGTGACTACTATCAGATCAAGTACAGAGGAGAGCAAGTTTGGTTCTGTTCTGCCTCATGCATCATCAGCAAAACTGGGGACTTTCAATTCTGCATTCCCTTCCTTGGGGGGTGTTTGAATACAAAAGCAAGAACACCAGCACCAAAACCAGTGGTCTCTACCACTTGAACTAAAGGAGCTCTCCTTTTGTATGAGATGGTAGCAGGCATTTTTGGGTATTGGGGTTAGCCACTAAGGTAAATTTTGGAGACTAAACATCTTTGTAGCTATGAGTGTGAACTCCTTATATATCTAGTATCAGAGGTGTAGCCGTGTTAATCTGGATCTGCAAAAGCAGCAAAGAGTCTTGTAGCACCTTATAGATTAACAGGTTTTAGGGATCATGAGCTTTCGTGGGTTAAGACCCACTTCATCCACCCACTGGAAAGGAACTGTTCTAGAAAACTTAGAATAACAAACACCCAAGGACTTCAGACATTCTTCAGATGATTCTAATCAGGGAACTGATCCAGCTTCCACTGAAGTTCATTGTAAAGTCTCACTGAGCTGGTTTGGGCCCGTTACCTAAAAGAATGACTTGCATTTTGACTGACAAATCTGTGCAAAAAAAAGGGTCAATTTATGTGCCAAATTACATACACCTCAACCAATCCCATTGACTTCAGTGGATTTACTTTGGCCTTACACAGGTTTCATCACAATCTGGCCCTCAATTACACACATTTTATATCCAAATGTGTATTCAAACTCAGGGTCCAATCCTGCCCCCTACTCATACTGATGGGAGAGCTTTGAGTAGGTAGAGAATGCCGCATTGGGCATTTATTTACCCTATGGTACCTAATAAATATCATGTTAATCATTTTTGGCTATATGTACCAGTATCCAGAGTACTGGTTTCAGAGTATAGTGGCTTTTGAGTTATTTCATGGTGCCTGTAGCAGTTAAAAAGCATGACTTTCCATGGGAATGTATATTTACATAGTTCCAGTAGGTGGCAAGATGGTTCCAGGGAACTGCTTTGGGGAAAAGTACAGCTGAATGAATACCAGATGTTCATATAATCATAGCTTTCTTTATCTGAAAGTTGTTCACAGGGTATTGAGCACTGTTCTCTTTAAAAAAATAGTTTGTTGGGAGGAAGAAAATGAGCTTCTTTGGGATAAATAGTAGCATTAACCCATAGTCTTGTACTGGGAGGTAGGTAGCTGGGCAAGCATATATGATCATGGCTTACTCTGGTACAGGACTGCTCCACTTGCATTTCCACAGAATGCAGTGGGTGTCAGATGCACAGTATCTCAGAACTCCTGGGCAGGGAGCTGGTGTGCTACCTCTTTAAGAGGATGCAGAGTGCTTCCCTCTTCCCCTTGGTCCCAGGTCCTCCTTACCCTTCCTTACCCCCTTCTCTTTAGTTGTGAAAGAAGAGGCTGCAATTACACAGGGAAAGGGAGAAGCTGCATGTATTTTCTCTTTTCCATGAGCACCTAGGATGGGATCAGTCCCATTTGGTCTAAAGTGAACTGAAGATTCCCACAGGGATGTAATTTTCTTCCTGCCCGGAGTCCATAGTTGCTGGAAGTAGGGGTGTTGGGTGTTCTGCCACACCCCTTGGTTTGAAGTGGTGTTAATTATATACAAGGTTTTCAGTTTGGTTCAGTGGCTCTCAGCACCCCTGCCTGAGTCATGAAGGTACTTTAGAACATCTAACTGTAAGCCTGTGAGTAATCCCCTTGACTTTAATAGGACTATTTACATGCATGAAGTTAAGCGCATGTTTAAGCGTGTGACTCAGTCATGGCCATAAATTTATCCCTGAATGTTCATTAATATTCCAACTTCCCAAACCACTCAGAAATGGTTCATATCTATCACCACAGGAGGCACAGCTCTGTCATAAAAATCTCTTTATTAAAAAACTGTAAAACTGATTTGCTTTTGAGAAGTACTTAAGGGAAATCCAGAAGAAGAAACTAAAAATAGTTTATTTTAGACTGTATGGAGCAGATGGAATCTGCTGTCCTAAGTGGAAGAAATACTATTCTGAAACCTCTGAGAATATCCCTCTTCTAGGATGAGCCATTCAGTGGATCCAATTGACTATTGGCTAAAATGTGAATTTGACACTACTAGTGTTAAGGCTCCTGTGTTTAAAAAATAATCTACATTAGTGAATAAAGAAAAAGGTCGCTTGACATCTTACCTTTAAGATGTGCTGCAAGTATCTTTGCACACTTAGCTAAAAAATTAGGGAGCAAACAATAAAAAGATTAATATTTTAAGGCCAAAAAGAACCATTATGATATCTGGCCTGACATCCTGCATAACAGAGGGGACAGGAATAGATAGACCCAGTGAAATTATTCCCAGGAAATTATTCTGATGGGTGCTTAGGAATCTGTACATAGTGTTTATTCTCGGGACAGAACAATTGCTTCTGAAATTACTGAGTGTTTATTTAATTATTTCCTCTTTTTTATTGCATTATAGCACATTATTCCTTCTTTATACATGCACTGTTGTCTCGTTGTGACCTAGCAATAGCCACATTTGCTAACTATCACAACAAAAGCCAGGTAAATACAGAGATAATAGCACTTCAGCTTTTCCAAATGAGTCCAGCCCAGATAAGCCCCATCAATTTCTTCATAGATCTTTTGTGCACAAAAATATGAAGAAGTGCAAGCAGCTCATGCATTTACCCATTGCAGTTGTGCCAGCTAGACCTGCTGTTGAGAGAGAGAGAGGATCCTAATATTTATTCCTTGACAGCATGTGCTACAGCTTCAGTAAACTGACTGGTGTTTTAAAGATAAAAGCAGTCCCAAAAAAGAGGTTTGGGTGAATCTATGATACATAGCAGAGTGGGACAGAGATTTGAAGCCAACAGCAATTTTTCCTGTGCAAGGATTGTTTTGACCAATTTAAAATTATTAAGAAGTACTTTTCACATGGTAGAAAACAAACCAAGGTTTCCTCTTTGAATATATGAAAACATATGGTGACTTACGGTAGTGAATCATACCATCAGTGAAAACAAGCTGTGAAGGAAGTGGGGATGCTCTGTGATCATTTATAGATACTGTATGTGACTTGTTTACTGGGATATTTACTGTCAGACTATATTAGTTTAGTTGACTCAGAAATGGGATGTAAAAATAAGCAGAAGGTGAAACAATGTTTCAAGATAACAAATTCTTGAGGATTGTTACAGAACAATGGAAGAGACATTGTCCTGTAACATGCATAATGACTGTTTGCTATTCCGCTGAGCCCATTGGACTGTTTTTTGGCTAGCAGGGCCAGAAGCCACAGGAAAGAAAAACATCACTGTATGAACACAGACCCCCATTGCCCAGCATTATATAGAAGGGGATGAATCAGCTTATATGAGCTATGTGTCCGTTCTTGTAATTTCGAAGTACAAATTTTGTTGCTATATTCAAGGTTTTCATCTCCCCTTTGCAATGGATATAAGAAGAAAAATAAACATGAAAATTATGAACTGGTATTTTATAGAATTTTTAATTATTAAGCTATGCAGTTTGATGTATTCGTTAGCAAGCAACTCAGCTAGGATATCCAGATTCATTTGCTTATTCACTTAAATCAGCTAAAGTACCCTAGTAATCTTAGTAGCTTAAGAGCCAGTTTAACATTCATTTATTTCTGGCTTTCTCCATATAAGAGACTGTTACATATAAAGTGGAAAGTTCAGAAAAAGGAAAACTAAAAATGTGTGCAAGTGGTTAGTACTAGGTGGCAGGACTCCTGGGTTCTAGTCCCAGCTGAGTGAAGACTTGCCATGTGACCTTGGCAAGTCACATAGGGCTAGATTTCTAAAAGTATTTAGGTGCCTCAATGTCAATGAGAGATAGGGCCAGATTTCTAAAAGCATTTAGGCACCTCAGAGCCTCATTCTCCTCTCCATCACCTGACAGAGTGGTAAGTAACCCACTGCGGTCGGAGTTGCAGTGCTTTGAGAACAGAGTTAGGCATTTAGCCCCAGATCCTCAAAGGTATTTAGATGCCCAACACCCACTGATTCGAGATACATTTGAGGATCTATCTGCGCCTGACTCAGCTCCATTCAAATCAATGAGAGATTCCATTGGCTTCAGTGGTGACGGAGCAGGCCCTCTGTGCCTTGGTTTACTAACTTACCTGTTTGTGAAGTGCTTTGAGGAACTAGAAGATAGGCACCATAGAAATGTAGAGCATCATTCCTTTGTGATCATAGTAGTGGCAAAGACAGGAAAATCAGGAAGGTGGTTTCTAAATAAATGTATGACCAGGAATCTCATCTCTTCTAATCCTCCCATCTCTTGTGCACTTCACCTTTGGTTCCCCTAGTGTTTCTCTTCAAACATGCACTGTGCCACTAATGGGTATCTAATGAGGCTGATAAGATTTCCTTGTGAGTGAAAAAATACTACTTGATTTAAGGCATCCTTCTGAATCTTAACTCATAAGGTAAAAGACAGTTGTTTAGGAAAAGGTCCTTGTAGTAACCATAGTCATTACATAGCAGTCTAAATCTACATAACAGGAGCAGGAGGTACACATCCTGCTATTCTCATGTCAAGTGATTTAGGATCTTCGGATGGATTAGGACGAGTCATTTCCCGAATGGTTTGGGGATTTAGTTGGGATTAGAACAAAGGGGGTTCAGAGTGAGACCTAAATGAGGAACAAATGGAGCAAGTTGGCCACTTGTTCTACTGCAATGTTCTACCTCCTAGTCTTCAAATGTCTGAAATGAAGCATCTGCCAAGAATGAAAACTGATCCACCATATCATCCTCCTTTAGCAACAAGGCCCCATCACTAGAACAAGCAGCAGGAGCCTCATTTTGATCTGCACTCCTTACTATCGGCCAAATTTATCCCACTCACCATACTAAAGCAAGTAGTTCCATTACCAAAAAGCATTCAGGGACTATCTGGCTGAAGTAAGAAAAATGGAGTTTGGGGCTCGACCCTGCAAACATTTACTCATGTGAGTATCCCCACTCATTGGGATTCTTGGTATAGAGTTTTGTCACAAGAAAGGGTTCACAAGAAAAGGTTCTGTCACAAGAAAGGGTTCTCCCTGGAAGTGTTGCATGAATAAGGAGTGATCTGTACATGCCTCGGCTCACTGTCGGAGCCTTCCACCCATGATATAATAGCAGGGGGACAAATCCTGCTTCCACTGAAGTCAATAGCAAATTTTCCATTGACTTAACTGGGAACAGAATCGGGCCCAATGCCAATAAGCTAAGATAGATATTTCAAAGTGTTGGTATTTGACTATTGTAACATAAAATAGAGCCAAGCATATATCATCTATGAGTTAGCAAGATGATATATAAAACCACAAATCACCATGGTAATTCTTTGCAAATCAGTTTGCTGGATTGAATACTAATGTTATTTAACCCACATTAAAATAGACCAAATAATGTTTAACAGTTACATTAAGATGACACTTTTTTGTTACTGTCAAAAAAACAAGTTAATGTATCAGTAAGTTCCCAGAGCTATGAATACCAATGATATCTTTGGGGACCAAGCTTCATTTCACAGATTACTAATGAGGAAAGTTAACCTGTTTACATACTCGAGAAACCTATTCTGGTTAATAACGATTTAGGGGGAGATTTTCAAAGGCACAAATGGCCACATTAGCCACATTGAGATCCATGCAGGTGGGCTCTTGTACTCAGCATGATCCCCACTGAAATCAGCTAGGCTCCACATAGCATGAAGGTCTGATTGCAGGATTGAGGTCTAGTCTGTTTCAGTCTTGTGGCAGTGCAGGACAGAGCAAAGTAACTCATCTCAATAAACATTCTTCCCAATGAGTTACACCAAAACAGTATGTAGGGGGAATCTTTGCTAGTTGCAAAGTGAAAATAATTTACCTATTTCTATATATACCTTTTGCTTCACGCCATAAGTTATGAAGTATTATTTATTCAGCATGTTTCACCTGGTTTTAGAGTGCATCTGCATTGTATATATGCAGAGTATAAACAAGTCACTTTCTTAGAAGGCATAGAATCAGAAATTAAGCACTGCAGTAGACTTCCAAGGGAGGCTGTAGAATCCCTGTCATTGGAGACTTAAGAACAGGTTAGATAACCCCCTGTCCAGGACGTCTAGGTATATCTGGTCCTGCCTCAGTATAGGTGGCTTGACTAGATGTTTAGTCTTGAGAAAAGAAGACGAAGCAGGGACCTGATAACAGTCTTAAAATGTATATTAAGGACTGTTATAAAGAGGATAGGGATCACTTGTTCTCCATGTTGTCCACTCAAGGTAGGAGAAGAAATAAATGGCTTAATCTGCAGCAGGGGAAATTGGTTACATATTATGAAAATCTTTCTAACTATAACATAAATAACTATGGCAGCAGCTCAACAGATGAAGTCCTGCCAATATTGGCAAGAAATACCTCTGTAGAACTATTTTTGAAGACCTCCATTTAGGAACAGAGAGAGGAAAAAAACTAAGTAGAGCCAGCAATATTTTTAAATTGGTTGGGAGACAACATTTAGGAAGAGATTATACAAGAAAAATGCCCTTCAACTGGCATCTCTGTGTAGCGAGTGCTACTGCTCTTGTTTTTCACACCACCACATGCTGAGCTCATCATACCATGTTGTTTTCATTATATTCAAAATAGACCACCTTTTATATGGGGATCTCAAAGCACCTTATAAACATTGATTAAATCTCACAACACCCATTTTATAGATGAGGAAACACAGGCACACACACAAAGTTAACTCGTGGCTAAAGTCACTCTGACAGGTCCAGTGGCTGAAAGGAAACATCACAGGAGACCCAGGATAAGCAAAGAAAGCATTTCTGTTCTTTGAGGTTCATTTTTATAGCACCTGTGTACATCAAGAACAACACAACCCCTACTCCATATCCATCAGAGTCTCTGACCCCATTCCTTCCATATGGCTTTCATCATAGACACCAAATAATGTAAGTACTGTAAGGGAGTACCTTTCTTTCTTTAGCAATCCCTGACCTGACTCCTAGAAACCAACAATCATGCTTCTGAACAAATAGATTAGCCCAGTCCCTTTAGAAAGGCTCTGATTCTAACTAGGCTCAGATGTGCTCCGCTCAGGGAAGCCCTCAGCTGGGACTGGAAACTTGTGGGTTTTAACTCCCAGACTTTTCACACCAGTATCTAGGTTGGTTGAGCCTCCTAATTGTTGAGGTGAAATACAGCCTAGCCCAGGGAGATTGCAATCTCAATTAGAGTTTCTAGGAGCTCCTGTAAAACAAATACTACTAATAAATAAATCTGTGGTTTAGGGCCTGATTCTGCAAGCCCTTCATGTGCTGAGATCTCATTGAAGTAAGGTGGAACCTGTGGACTTGCTGGCTTGAGTTTATAAATTTCAGATATTGAAAAATTACTTTTTAGCAGCTTGATTTTTTTTAATAATCAAGTTATTTTAGAAAGTTAAATGCATCCCATTTACATTAAGATACATAATGTCTTCAAGCATGGAATATAATTGTAGAGTTAACTAACTTTCCATGTGCTAGCTTTGAAATCTTGCATCTTAACATAGGGAAGGAGCATATGGTGATATTTTATTTTCTATTTATAAAAGCTCCCATGGGGGCCTAAATTTCATGAGGGGAAAGGAATAAAGGCGTCTCATCATAACTAACAGGTGATTTGTTTTGCATTGGTTAGTGCTTAATGGTCACTGCAAGAGTATAAAAACTGTCTGAAAGCAATCAGAATTTTAAAAAATGTAGAGTCATTTTTCACATTGTAGCCCTTTGGTTTGTTTATGTCTCATGCCTCTTAAAGAGGAATTAACAATACAAAACTTTTTGTCCTTAACCAGACATTCTGGGAGCAGGAAAATACCATACTGAGCGCTGGCAAGGTTATTATACAAGTGCTAGTAATGCAGTTTTCAAACATACAGCTGGCTTATTATAAATCTGAAATGCTCTTTGCACATCTTAGGACCTTCCTCCTAAGTACCTCAAAGTGCTTTACAAACATTAACTAATTTAACATCAAAATATTTTTAATGAGGTACAGGGGCTCTAAAGCTTAGCCTTTGTCTACACGAAAAAGTTGTACCAATTGTTTGGACACTCTTATTTCAGTTTCAGAATGAAGGCAAAGTGAGTATCCACAACTCACTTTGTCTTCAATGGGAACAGTGGTTGCTTTTCCCCTCTGCAAACCAAGGCCTCGATGTCTCAAGTTGGGCACCCACAATTTGAGGCGAACCAAAATAGTGGATGGACAATGGGCTTAAATGCTTTGCCCAGACCAGTCTAGATAAGGAACTAATATGGCCCCCATCATTGTAGTATCTGAGCCTCACACTCTCTAATGTATTTATCCTCACACCACCTCTGTGAGGCAGGGAAGTGCCATTATCTCCATTTTATAAATGGGAAATTGAGGCATAGAGAGCCGAAGTGACTTGCCCATGGTCACACAAGGTATTTGTGGCAGAGCAGAAACTGGACCTGGGTGTTCTGCAGCCCAGGCTAGCCCTCTAACCATTGGGACATCCATCCTGTCAGATCACACACCAAGGCAGCATCAGAATTGGGAACAGGTCCAAGAGTTCCTAGTGCCGGACCACTAGACCACCCTCCATCCTCTACTGTTCTGCTGCTCAGAGTGCAAGGTCGACAAGGATGTGTTGTTCATTCACTACACCAGGATGTGACTGAAACTTTGTGATAAATCAGTGTGATTTTGCTACTCAAGCAGAGATGGGCCTGAGATACATAGTTCAGACCCTGATTTCAAACATCTCAGATTTCTAGGGTATTTGGCTGTGGGGTTTTTGCTTTGGTCCCATAATAAAAACAGGAACCAGATGTGGAATTAAGATGCAGGTTCAAGTTCAGATTTCAGAAAAACTTCTCTGCAGTTAATGGAGCGACAGTGGTCTAAAACAAGTGTAAGGGAGAGAATCAGCCCTATAGTATGCCATGTAATGATCAGACTTAAGCTATCAAACTCATTTCACTTAAAACTCCAGTTATAAAGAGAGAAAAGGACAGTGCTTTGCAACTCAGCCACCCAACCCCTATAGCTGAGCATATTCATTAAGTCTTCGTTAGAAAGCTCTGTAATTTCTATGTTGGCATTGCACTACCCGTCTTTGACTAACACCAAACAAGCCTTCAATCATTGCTAATGCATCAAATATCTGTAACATAAGGGAGAAAATGATCTTGGGCTTTTGGTTTTTAAATGGAAATATTCTTGGTAGCTTTCAGTGTTTTTCTGTGTTATTTATTCTAGCACCAATTATTGCCCAGACAAATAATCAGAGGGATGGTGTTTTCCTCCTGCTGTTAAGAGTTTTAGTTTAGTCTAATGACACTGATCACTGAAAGACTGAGAAATCTTACTTGTGCTGTATGTGAAAGGCTCATTGAGCTAAAATTGGTTTTCACTCTATTATCTAGTGGAGCAGCAAAGACTGTCGTGGGAGCCTTTATTTAAACTTGGATGAATGCTTCCTTTTCAGCACACAATCAAGGCAAACCCAGCCTCACCTTCTAACAAATTGTACAGTTTCTGGTGTTGCAAACATTACTTGTCAAATACATTATCCAATTCTTCCTTCCCCTCCCCCTTCCCATGACTTTCTAATTCTTTTCAGCCTCTTAAAAAAAAGTAAAAGCTGTTCTCCAACATGAATACAAATATCTACACAAGTCCCCCTCTGAAAGCATGCATGAATACAGAATGGTACTTTTCCTCTTGTGGTCAAGGCCAAATTGGGGTTTTATGGGGCCCTAGGCAATGCAGAGGCAAGAATTCAGGATAGGATGAAATCCCAGAGGTTATTCTGATTTTCTTTATTATCCTTTTTATCTTCCAGTTTCCTCCTTTTAAAAATAATTCTCTTTCATTGGAATGTTTATTTTGTCATGGCATAGAAGCTACATCTTCCTGTATAATTTATAGAACTTATTAATAGTTCAATTTATAGAATAATCACACCTACACAAGTCCTACTTCACAAAGGCATTTCAGTTAGAGTTGGCACACAATGGCATTTTTTTGGTTCACTGGCACTTTCAAAAAATAAAATCTCTTTTGGGTCAGACTGCAAATGAAAATGTTCTTGCACAAAATCAAAACAATTGTTTTGGTTCAAACAAAATGTTTTGTTTCAGTTTTGACCATTTAGAAATGTTTATTTAAAAAAAAATAAAGGAAATATTGAATGGAAAATTAATTTCAAAGCAAAGAATTGAAAATTTTCATTTAGAAATATGATGAAACAAAACATTTGATTTTTTTAATTTAATTTTTTTCCAAATGAACAATTCAGCAAAGCTGACACAAATTCACAAAATGTTTTGATGTTACTGAATCTGCATTTGCCACCAAAACATTTTCTGGCTGAAAAATGTCATTCAGCTCTACTTCCAATCTATACAATAATTCTCTAAAGAGCCAAACACCAAGGTTTTGGGCAGTTTATCCAATGGCTGGGAAGTGATTGGTCCCTGGTCTGTGACATGGTTCTGTTTTGTGCTGGGTGTGTTGTACTGGCAATGAGCAAAGTTCAGATAGTCTTTAGTTGGTGTTGTGCTTTATTCAGGGTTCAATAAAATGAATGCTGATTGGAATATAAGCTCCTATGAGCAGAAGCTTTGGCTCTGAGCTGTTTGTGAAGGGCAGCGCATATTCACAGAGCTACGTACACCATAAAATGCAATTTTAAAAGCAACTTAAAAATACGCTCCCCCAGAAGATTCTCATTTGTACAAAACTAAGATCTACATAGGGGATCCATGCTCTGTTCCAAGAGCTGCTGCCTGGCAGCTGGCTTCCCTATTCCTCTCTCTGAGAACATGATGAGACTCATCTTCACCATAGAACCACACTCCAACATAGAAATGTCTGGTCCTTGAGCTGCTGACCTGTGTGCTTCCATAGCAGTAGTCGATACCCGTTCTCCTTTCTGAGACCCCCCTCCCTATGGCACACCCCGACTGCCCCAGGTGCATTCCCCCCCCAAGTGTGCTTCCCCATACTTGAGACAGGGCGTGGCCTGACCTTTGAACTTTCCCAGCAGATCCAGTACCATACAGGTTGTAAGACTGATGCCAGAAAGTTTTCCCATTCTGAGACAAACTGGAGATTTAAGTGAACATAATCTTGATTTATGACGGGAATATATTTTCTATTATAGCTCCGTTCAGGATCATTTATTTTTCTCAGGGAACATTCTCTTTCTTGGTGATATTGGATGATTTTTATTCTAAATCTGACTCGGTTAAAAATAAAAAGTGGACACTCTATCTTTCATCCCTGGTCATGTAGAATCAAACCACATGTCAGAGGGAAGTCAGTCAAGAGGAATCAGAGTTTTGCAATTTGATCAAATGTGTCCATCATTCTTACTGCAATTACAAGTATTAATCACTCCCAGGTTCAAGCTCCTCGTCTTCCAGGCCCAGCACAGCACAGCACTTGCCGAGTACATCTGTGCTCTTGTCAAATCTGAACCCCACCCCCCATCCTTACTCCCTGCTGCTTCTTTTCTCTCCTCCTCCTACTCTGGCTTCACATTTTCTTTTCTCTCTCTCTTTGTGCTTGGAACTCCCTCCCACTTTCCAGGCACCAAGAGTGGTCCCTCCCACCTCTAAACCCATTCCACTTTCAAAGCCTCCTACGCTGGTCTCCAATGCTAATAATATCTCCTCTGCTTGTACCCTTATCCTGTTCATTCTACTCATTGGAAGGCCAGATTCTGATATCTGTTCTTATGGGGATAGCACCCCACTACTCCTCACTGTAAGTAAGAGTAACAGAATCTGGCTCAGAGTAATGGAGAGCTGGTGAGTACCCATAGATTCCATTACTGTCAATCCCAATGAAGTGACCAGGAGCTGTGGATACTCAGCATCTCCCAGGATCAGGCCCCTTCAACTATCAGGATAAAATGTTCAAAAGCATTTAAGGACTTAGGAGAAAATTATGACTTTTCACAAGTACCTTTGGCACTTAGAAGCCTAACAGGGAAATTTTCAAAAGCACAAATGGTTGTTAGGTACCTAACTCTCACTGAAAGCCAATGAGACTTGGGTTCCCAAGTGCCTGAGTCTTTTTGGGAATTGGGATTGAGGCTCCTCATCACTTCAGTGCTTTTGAAAATTTCATCCTAAGTCCTTTGGGACAAGGACCCTAGGCTCAGCCTGTGCTTTTAAATCCCTTTGCCAATGTAATTGCACCATAAATGGACAAATAGCAATATACAGGAAGACTAAGCAGTTAAAGAAAGACTTTTCTTAGCTTAAATCTGAAATATAACACAGTGGAAATTGACAATTCAGTTAGGTTCTATACAATATATTTTATTTCATGCTGTGACTAAAGAAGAGAATCAAAAGTGTTCTAAATACTTTATCCAAGACAAATAATAATTAAAGAAAAGCCCTCTGCCTTGCTCTGCTCTCCATACTTCAATCCCACGGTCTTCACATGTAGAGATCACGGCCATTTTCCTACCCCTGTTAAACTTGAACTGTCCCACAACTAGCATGACACAGAAACGTCACTCTCATGTAAAAACATGAGGTTAGCTGTGCTGTGAGAAAGGAGATGGCAAGAGTGTGGGAAAAATCAGAGCCTCGTTATCTGCAGACCTTTGAAAAGGGAAAATATCCAACTATGCTTTCGGATTTGGTGGTGGCACCTTCACTGAAGATATGTACATGTGACAAATTGTTTGAAGATGAGATAGGGAACAAAGGACCCTTGGATTGCTTGGCAGAGTTTAGTAACAACAAATATGTCAAATCAAATTGGTAATGGCCAATTTCCCCCCTCCCAGTTTTAGCTGGAGTTGATTGTAGGAGTCAAACAAAAAAGATACTCTGCTGCATTTGAGAAATATTTTCAGCGCATTGATAGCACTTTGACAAGAAATGGACCAATAAAGTTTCTTCAGTTATTTTGTACTGTCTGAGCATAATTCTGGCCCACTCTTTACCTCTTGGGAGCACATTTTTGTTCTTACATTGTATAAGCAACCCAGTAGATGACATTGACTGCTGCAAAGGCTGCTGGGAACACTGCCCTGGCATAAATATCGATGGTGTCAGCATCAATGGGCTTGAAGAGGGACTTTAAGCCACTCTTTTTTTCCAGTTTAGTTTCTTGCTGCTTCTTCGTCTCTCCAGTTTCTACTTCTACAGAACCATATGATCCAGGTAGGGTTTTGGGAGCTCGGTGCTGCCGGTTGGAAATGGCCAGTTCCTGGTTCACACCCACAGCGGAAAGGGAAAACAAAACAATGGCGTTCTTCACATTGATCTGCAAATGAAAGAGAAGAACCTCTTATGACAATCTGCATGGGAAGAGTCAGAATACTTAATCAGAGCTGGCCAGGTGGCCTAATGGTCGGACATGTAGGAGATCCAAATGTGACAGTAAAGAGTGCAGATCAATCGTATCTGCTAGCAGCTTAGTAAGATTAATTAATAACAATAAAATAATAATCATAATAAAAATCAAGTCCAAGGATTTACACACCTGAAGATTTGTGGGGGGGGGGGGAGGATTTGCAAACTGTGGATTATCAAAAGCATTTTTCCCTAAATCAATTCATTCTGCTACATCAGCCGAATAAAGGGCATGAAGGGAACAACTGAGCTATCTAGAATTAAGACGTCCAGGAAGGAATTTCACATAAGCAATTGCTTTGTTCTCGCAACCTGTTGCATATGTCTACTTTGCAAAACAGGAGCTATCTGAAATCCATTGCAAAGGGCCCATAAGTAAACAGCTACCTGAGAACACCCTTGGGGCGTGGGGCATAAGGGCTCTACACTCACTCTGCCCCTGGCCTGCGGCGGGGGGGGGGGGGGGGAATATTGGGGATTATTTAAACAGAGCACATTGGGGTTGCTCTAATCTACACCAAGGGCTGGACATGTCTCCAAAGGTCCTGTACATCTCCAGAATACAAGGAACACAAATGTGACTTAAAAGCCCCTTTGTGTCCCTTCCCTACCACTCCCCCACGCTGTCCCAAACACAGGAACAGAATGAGAATCAGTCCCAACCGCTTGTGGCATGGGGATGATTGGTTTGTATCCTGGTAATTGTTCTGAGCTGGTTTTGATTTGTACTGCCAATCGTCAGCAATCAGCATGGTGGCATTCAGGGGCTAAACACTCACATAGTGGGAATGACATTACCGAAAAGCATCAGAGGGGAGTATTTGCTCTGGCTGAAGACAAAGTTATAATACAGGTTGGTTGTTTTTCAAAGCCTTCCACGGCACCACCAGCACACAGCGTACTGACCTCTCCACTCTGTCTGCTTGCCTTCATCTTGTCTTTTTGCTTTTTCATGTAGTCAGCATTGAAATGTGCAAATGCATATTCCACCAGAGCAGCAAAGACAAACACATAGCAAATCCAGAAGTAAACATCTAGCGCCTTGATAGCAGAGGCTCGGGGGAGTGAAGATCGGGCACTGACCATCAAAGTGGTCATAGTAAGAACTGTCGTTATACCTAGGGAATAGCATAAGAAGCTTGGCTTAGAGTTCTGTAACACATCCCAATGGTCAAACAATAACTCCTATCTAGAGAGGAGCTGGCTGAGATTTTCAAAGCTATCTAAGGGATGTGGGCACCCACTTCTGAACTGGGGACCCAGTACCCAAGGCAGCTCTGAAAATCTCACTGTGGCTTCTGCCCAGACAGATCCATTAGAACAACTCCTGGAGAGTCTTTTCTATTCTTAGCACCTGCACCTGCTCCTCTTACTCATGACTTCAGTAGGAGTAAGGGCTGCAGCCCTGTCTCTTTATTAGTAGTCTATTGTTTTTAGGGATACGATATAACAGCATTAAACTTTTATTTTCCATCCTTTATTAGCGCATTCTGCCCTGACAGAAGTATCCACCAATGACAGACACTGAAGCATGAAGAAAACCCGCCTAAGGATTTATTGCTTTGCCAATGCAGATAAAGCATTCATAAATGTGCTTCTGTTCCCATAATGACACATTGGAGTTAAACATACGGCCCTGGCATGTCCTCAAGATCCCAACACCACAATCTTCTTACCTAATGACACCCTAGCAGGCACAGCTGACTGGCTGATCCAGAAGGAAACCCAGGACATGGCCACCAGTAAGATGGAAGGCACGTAAGACTGAATGATGTAAACACCTCGATTCCGCCGTAGGTGGAAGTGGAGGCTGAGCCTGGGAAACTGACCCGCTGGTGGAAAGAGTGGGCAAAGGACAAATATAAAGTTGTGTGTTAGAAAGTTGGCTTTACAATCACGCAGTTAATAAAATAATATACAAGAGTAATGACACTGATTTGCACTTTTACATCATCTTTCATTCTAGGGTCACAAAGGGCTTTAAGATTAATTAAGCCTCATAAAATCCCTGTGAGGAACCATAGCCAGTGTCAGCATTGTTAGTCCTAAGAATAGGTCAAGAGACTTGCCCCGGGTTGTATAGTAAATCAGTAGATTTCAGGAATCAAGATTCCTAATCCCTTGCTCTAACAACACTGTTTCAAAATGTGATCTGCCTTAAGGTTTCTATAATCTGTGGTGGGAAGTCCTACAGACACTATTTATTTTTATTTTTTTTTAAAGATCATGTTAATTTAAAACTAACAGGGAAAGAGCTTGATGGATAAGGGGGCAGCATATATGGACATTTAACTACATGTATGAGGCAAAAATCTGTAGGGAAGAAAGGACATTAAGCTTTTACAAACATTGCACTAGGCAGACTGATATGTATGTGTACCACCACTCTGTAGTGGATGGAATCAGAACTGCTCAACTGGTATCATAAGCACAATATTATTAGTAATGGAGATTCTCCTGTAGCCTATCTAGCTCTGCTGTTGCTGTGAAGTGCTGACTGGAAGCCATGTGCAACATTATGGCAAACACAAAGCCCAGGACAGCTATGGATTTGTCACAATAGATTGCAATGACTACCCAAGGGACCAGCCAAAAACGTATGTCTCTAGGTATGGGCTAAATACAATTGTACTGGAAACCAATGGACCCATTAAATTGGTTACTTAAGAGAGGGGATTGTCTATTACAGATAGTGGAGGCTGACAGCATGCCTGCAATGAAGACACAGAGTCTGTTACCAGATTTGAAGTTCATCATTTCTCTCGTGAAGCGGTAATTAGTGATTGTGAACTGAGCAAGCTGCAGCTTATCCAGCCCATGGATCTCCTCCTGGTTTTCTGACCAGTGGTACACGATATCCTCTGAAGCGTAGCCATCTGCCAAAAGAAGCTGAATAAATGCAAAGGTCTGGGGGGAAATAACGATTGTTGGGCTCAGTGTGAAACTCAGATGACTCAGCCATGCTGCTCATCATCAGTCCCACAGAGAACATGTGTTTCAATCTGGATAACTCAATGTCCAATCAACAGTGAGGTTGCCGGTGATCCAGCTGGAATAGTGCCCCTCAAAGGGGAGAATCCAGGCTAGCTCACACTGTTCAGAATTTCTGAAGAACTTTGAAGTGGCAAACACAACCTAAAAATAAGCTTTTTTAAAAAACTAAGAGCAACAGAAAATGGTCGTGGTGTTTTTTGTTTACTTTCCAATGGAAACCGTTAGAAAAACTAATAAAAGAATATTTTCTTTGCAACCAAGCAGCAGGACTAGTGAAAAGTAAATTAGACTTTTAATGATTCTTTCAGTTTGAATCATCTAAGGTGTTCATTCATAACACAGGTAAAAACAATAGTTTTTTTACATGTATAGAGAGGTAGATTCTGTGCCGCTTCCAATACTTTTGTGCCAGTCAAGCAAAGCAGCTGGAGAAAACACTGGTCACAACCCCAACACTGGGGATTATCGCAATGTCATGGGCAGGCAGAGAGCCAGTGAAGTTGGCCCCTGGGTCACCCTCTCTGAAGACTCTGGTGCAGAGGACATATTGGAGGTAAAGAGGCAAGAAGGGAGAGTGACTGGAGAGTGATGCATGGCAGCTATCCACAGCTGTCAGGTGATCAATGGAGGCTACTCTAACTTGTACCTTTGGGGCCAAGGTGAGGCAGGGAATCAGAGAGTTATACTCAGCCACCTGGCATCTCATCACACCCCCCCCTCCCCCCGGCTGTGCCCTGCAGAAGTTAGGCACAGCAGAGAATCTATTCCCTAATGCATAAGCTGTCAGCATCCCCTTACTAGTGAGAAATGACTGTCTAGATAGAAATAGAGCAAGGTATCTTGTAACAGCATTAAAAATGGACCACATCAATGCTGCAGGAAGGTTGGAATACACAGTCACTTTGGTTTGGGTTAGGAGTTGCCTAGCAGAAACCCTGCATATGGAAACAACAGGGGAAAAGTTTCCTCTGGTTTTTCTTTAATATATTTGTTTAAAGAGGCTTTATTTCTACTTATGTTTATTGCACTGAAATAAAAATCCTCAAATTAAATTAAAAAAAAACCCTGCAAAACTTGCAGGGAGAGTGAATTGATTGCTAGTTCATTGTCTGCTGCCTCTGCATTTGCTGATTACATAAGTAAAACTGCAGATTACATTTTCATCCTGTCAAAAATAGCATTGTGGTTAATTGCCTAGAAAACCGAGTCAATACTATAAAAGAAAGAGAGCGACTGACGCTCACCTCAATATGGCAATGTGTTTGCCCCTGCTCAGGTACTCTGCTAGTCCTAAATTTCTGGAAACATCAGGACTCTACTCTCCCAATGATGTAGCCACAAAAGGCCAAAATGGCTGCTGTCAATGAGTGGTGCCTGCTTATGTCAGTAGTGAATTTGTCCCCAAAGCGTTAATGCTCATGGGAATTACACACTGATTAAGAGGAAAACGGCGCCCGAGTAGAATATAGACGCAATTCATACAGGTTCCCAAATAAGCACTGAATAGAATGTCACCAGATTCTGACTCCTGTGTAGGGGTGAGGTGTTGCCAAGGAAAGAGAGAGCTCTTTATGGGGCCTAGTCACAGTAGCAATCCCCACACACGGGATTCTGTCCCTCTTGATTTCTCTTAGAGAAAAAAAAACCCACTCAGAAGTTTGCTCTGGGGCTCAGTCCCTCTGTATGCTCTGCTTCGTCTCTCAGGGCTTGATCCAAAACCCACTGAAATTAATGGAAAGACTCCCACTGATTTCAGTGGGCTTTGGATCAGGTTGTAAGCCAGGGGTGGGCAAACTATGGCTCGTGGGCTGGATTCGGACTGGTGGGGGGTGAAGGTTTTGGCTAACAGTGCAGGTGGGTCCTCCAGGCTGGGATTGAGGGGTTCGGAGGGCAGGAGGGGGATCAGGGCTGGGGCAGGGGATTGGGACACAGGAAGGTTCAGGGATGCAGGCTCCGGGTGACACTTACCTCAAGCAGCTCCTGGAAGAAGCAGCATGTCCCCCCTCTGGCTCCTACACAGAGTTGTGGCCACGGTTCCAGCCAAAAAGAGCTGCAGAGCTAGCACATGCAGCGGAGCAGCATGCAGAGCCCTCCTCGCTGTCCCTTAAAGTAGGAGACAGAGGGGGAACATGCTGCTGCTTCCAGGAGCCTCACGGAGCCAAGGCAGCCCTGCTGTGCCACCAACCCAACTTTTAACAGCTGGGTCAGCAGTGCTGACCGGAACTGCCAGAGACCCTTTTCAACCGGGCATTCCGGTCAAAAGCCAGACACCTGGCAACCTTAACTGTGGCAGTTTTGAACTAGTGCTGTAAGACTCCATAACCTGATGCCCAAGCTTGGAATCAAGGGAATTGGGGTTGGGCCTTATATTTACTAAATCAAAACAGCCTTTGTATTTGATTGATTTAAACTGACCCACAAAACCAAAGCTAAGGATTATCTATGCAGGCTTTTAACAGATCTTATGTTATAGGCACCACTTTGCTCAGGCTTTTGTACTCACAGCTCTCCAAATCCAGCATGCACTCTTGTTCATCCATGGGATACTTGGTAAGGTCCATGTCACAGGCCACAGTTGAGGTAATCCTGTCTCATGCAAGGAAAATCAAAGTACCAGTTAGTTATATTCATAGAAGGCCGTAGGCTCTCTTAGCATGGCATGTAATTTTCCTCGTACTCCAAAGACTGGGTAGGAAACCCTTAACCTACCTCTATTATTAAAATGCCACTCACTCGCATCAACAGCTGGGGGAACTTGATGGGGCTGGCTGTGAAAGGGGACAGTCCAAGCAGCAAGGGAGGGAGACACTCACCAAGGGACAATAGGTAGCTCCTTCCCCCAGGAGTCTCTTGGTACCCATTAGCCAGCTGATTGGCCAGCATTTGCCATCTCCCAGAATTTAACTCGCAGGGGCCGTGTGGAGCCTATTTGGCTCCCGTCCAGCAGCCCACCCTACCCACCTGAGTTAGGAATGGGAACCCAGCCTGACAGACACTGCCCCCTAGCCAATTCCCTGCTTAGGGGTCAGGGAGGAATTTTTTCTCCCACGTGTCAGTTGGTGGAGAACCAGGGAGGGAGTTTTTTGCAGCATCTGCAAACCACCATTTGAGTTGGAACATGCATGGCGCCTAACTGAGGTACTGGGGTGAAGTTGTTTGTTGTGGTTAAGAGATCAAAATGAACGGCTCCCAGAGGCAAAAGACCTGAGATTTTGGTGATGGGCCTTGGGATCTGACCTTCACAGGCCAAGATCCCCATACTACTGCACCTTCTGTCCTGCTCATGGCAGGATCTAGGGTGCTAAGACTCAGAGAGAGTGGAATCCTAGGGGATGATAGGCTGAGTTATATAGTAAGGCACTCTGTTACCCCCACACTGGAACAAATTAAATGCTTGGTACAGGAGAGTGTGGGTAATGGGCAGATAGTGCCTCTTCCCTGTGTTAAAGTTTAATAAAAGTTGCGGTCTGCTGCTTACTTCCATGCATGTCTGTGTCCTCATTTTGCTGCCATGCCCACATCAAAAAACAATACTACTTTCAAAGCCCTTTAGGCTATTATCCTAACCAGACCTCACAGCACCCTCCTGAGGTAGAGGAAACAGGTAATTGAGTGGTTAAATGACTTGCTCAAGACCAGATACTACTAACTAACTAACTAACTAACTAAATAAATAAATAAGCAGTATTATAGAGTTTCATGAGCCAAATCCATTCTGGTGTAAAGTCAATGAAGTTACTCCAGGGATGAATTTGACCCTACAGCTCCAAAACATTGTGCACACACTAACTTTTTCTTGGACTACCCCATGAGGTGCGGAAATGCTACTATTACCATTGCACAAATGAGAAAGTTTAAAGCTGAGAGATTCTAGATGACTTGGCCAAGGTCACACAGGGAATCAGTGGCAGGGTCAACAACTGAACCTAGGAACTTCTTGCTCTGTTCACACTGCCTTTTGGGCTGGTGGCTGTAGAACAATCCCAATTATAGCAAGATCATGCTAGGTTAATGATGTAGTTGTGATTAATGATTACATGATGGGAAACTTGTTACTGTTTCCGCGGGTGCCTTTCCCGTTTAGACCTGTCAGAGAGATGAGGGGTCTTCAACAGATATGCATCAGGCTAATTTATTTTAATTTTTTTAGTTTTTTAAAATGAATGGTTGTATTCAAAAATAATCTGGGGAAAGGGGATGATTATTTTTTAGAGTCTATTAAAAAAAGCTAACATGGGAGAAATTTCCCCCTTTCTCTTTACCTGATGCTATATAAAATGACTCCATCGGGCTGTAGCCTGATAAGTTTGTTTTCCACAGTCACATCATGGAACCAGGCAGACTTGGCATTTACTATGAAAGTATCTGGTATCCAGAGCTTGTCCACAAACCGACTGTCCAAGCCCAGAGTTTCATTGGTGTGGTTGTAAGACAGCCGGTCGTCTCGCCAGCTCTGATGTAAAAATACTGTCATGGTGTATTCCTAGCACAAGAAGAACCAACAGTTAACAAACCATGTGAAACAAACACAATGATGATATCTTGGGGCCTGGTCAAATTTCATTGTATTAGTTTGGAACATCTAATAGCTGTTTCCTGAGTGCTGGAATATTTTTATACTCAATCAGAATAAAACTGCCTAGACATTTTAATATCTCTTGTCTGTTTCTACCCATGGATAACCCCAAGATATCCAAGCACGTGTTTAACTGCTCTGATTCAATGGCATTGTTAGGTATACTGTGTAGGAAGATCTGCATGTCTGTCGGAAACTGATGAGAAGAATCAGGTTAATACCTCCGAGGTAGGACCAGTGGTTTTTTTGTAGGGTTCTTTTTCCTAGTCAGGTTAAAAAATAAAAGCTCCAGGTGATTGCAATACAGAGAGGGGGTCAGTGATAAGTCACAGCTATAGCTTTAAAAATAAATCTTTCAGGTTTAATAGGCTATGAAAATGCTGTTCTCAGATATGTGGTAACATGTTCTACAATCTAGCCCAGGGGGTGGCCAACCTGTGGCTCCGAAGCCACATTCAGCCCTTCAGAATTTAATATGCAGCTCCTTATATAAGCACCAACTCTGGTGCTGAAGCTACAGGTGCCAACTTTCCAATGTACCGGGGGTGCTCACTGCTCAAATCCTGACTGCCACAGGTCCTACCCCTACTCCACCCCTTCCCGTACCCTAAGTCTGAGCCTGCCATGCTCTTCCTCCTCCCCCCCAGAGCCTCCTGCACGCCATGAAACAGCTGATCGGGAGGTATGGGAAGGAAGGGGGAGGTGCTGATCAGTGGGGCTGCCAATGGGTGGGAGGCGCTGGGAGTGGGGTGAGGAGCTGATGGGGGGCTGCTGACATATTAATGTACATTGGTAAATTCTGGCTCCTTCTCAGGATCAGGATGACCACCCCTGATTCAGCCTCTCATTTTGTTCAGTGGTATGGGCATGGCTGAGATGGTTAAGGGAGCATCCCACAACTCAGTGGCTTTGCAGAGTGGAAAAAAGGGGCTGAGCTCCATAGGCCTCTTTCCAGAAGTGGAATTGGAGTAGGAATTGGATTTAATTCTTAAAAATAGTTTTCCTAACAATAAGGGCAACATACTTCAGACTCCAACCCTGCCCTCCCCCCAAGGCAGTTTCAATGGGACATACATAGCCAGATCCCTAGCTAGTACAAACCAGTGTGGCTCCAGTGAAGATATGCAATGCCAATGTACAGCCTCTGAGGATCTGGCATGCAGCTGTAAGTCTGCTCTTTATGTTCCTGTATCAATTTTTCACTTGAAAAATGTAGGACCTTTTTTTCCTCTCTTTGCCAATTAATTTCAGCTAGTGATAGTTCTATGTAGAACAATCATATATACCTAATCAGTTTTCTATATATCCCACCACCACAGTATAACCATTCCCAGTTTTCAAGTCTTAACAAGTTTAAATGGCAACTTACCATGTTAACTTCTGAGATGTGGTCAATGCTAGTTACTTCAATCGCTAGGGCAACATTAACAGGAGGGCCTGAGAAAGAGACACGTTAAATTGGAGAGGATATGGTGTAAATACATATGCACTAGCTTTGTCAATCTTTTCACATGGAGTCAGTTCACAGAAGTGAATCCCTAAATATCCTTTCCCCTACTCACAGTTTCCAGAAATAAAATCTGTCTTAGAACAATGGGTTTCCAACCTCTTATTGTGATGCCAAGTTTCCATAGAAACCCTCCCATCTAGCCATAAAGAAAGGGAGGTTGGTCATGATCTCTGACAGTCGGTGGCAACCCCTTGAAATCATGACATCTACTTTGAGTATCCAAGTACAGAAATGATCACCACCTGATATGGACCACAAAATGACTTTCCAAAAGTCAGTTCAGATACCATGGTGATAGGAGTGATGTAAAAATTCAGGAGAAAATAGGAACTGCTTGTATTGCTTAAAGCCTTTAGCTTTAAGGATCAGTGGAAATAATTTCTCTGACATTTTCAAAGATAAGAAAACTTCGCCCCTTTAGAAAGTAGCTGCTTCAGGTGAAAAATATTATGGCTTACGAGAGTGCCAATTAAAGCTGATCATAAACTGACTGACATGCCGATGTATCCAGATTCTTAGTAGAATTTCTTCTACCCTGGCAAGATGGAAGTTTTGCTTCTATTCACACGCATGATTTGCTATGTTCATTGTTCTGTGGATTGGGATAGAGTGATCATTTGGAAAGAACACTGGAAACAGGGGTTGCCCAAGGCTATCTAAACACCCTATGTATGTTGTATTGTTGCTGCAACTGTATAAAGATCCAGGTCCACATACATACGCAGGCCACATTGTGCAGTTCAGCTGATGCCTCATCCCCAGAAGAGAAAACAAAATGCCCCTGAGCTACAGGACAGTCTATAATAGTTATCAAGTTTAAAGTCTTATAGTCTCTTTCCAGGCCAGCCACAACCTTGTTAAATTGGCCAAGATTTTAAAATTGACTAGTGATTTAGGAGGTCTCCATTTTGAGGGCCCCAAACTGAAACACTTTAAAGGAGCCTGATTTTCACACACTGCTGAGCCCCTACCTCCTGAAAATCAGGCCCCTTCAAGACATCCTAAGTTATGCACCCAAAATCACTAGTTGCTTTTGAAAATCTGGGCAACTGATTTTATTTCCTTATAAAGCATTTTGGTAACACTGGGCCCAAAAAGCACAGAGTTATTTTCCTTTTATTTAGAAGACTCACTGGATTGCCCTAAATTCAGAGCACTGCTACATTTGATATTGTAACTGGAATTAGGCCCTTGGACTTCAACTTTAAAGGACCTGAACACCACCCCAGATCCAAATGCCACTGAAATTTGCAATGACCTGGGACTAGGTGTGACTCCAAACTTTGTGGGTTAGGCCTCTCTCATTTTTAATAACATATGTGAAACTTAACAGAATCGCTGTGCAAAGACTCAGGAGAACATTTTTGCCTTTAGCCCACAATGCATTCACATCAACTGAGTTTTGCTTTAAGCTTCCAGTTCAGACAAATGCTAAATCTCAAAGCAAAACTCAGTGGAAACTATCAAGTTTCCCTTGCTTTTGCTGTGGAACCAGGTGGAACAGCACAGTATCCAGGGTTTTGACACAATCCTGTAGACTGATTCAGGTGTACCTGAAAGGTTTGGAAACCTCTTGACGAACCTGCTCTGAGTTTTGTTTTTATACCAAAGCCCCCAAACAAGAGGGCTGCTCATAGTGTGGGGAAGGAGCATGATGACTGAGAAACACTGGCACAGCAAACTCAAATTTGCACTCAAAATTGAACTGGTTTGATACAGCTTTTAATTGGGCTAAATTGTGAAGTGTCCTGGTACTTTTTGCAAAGGCTGACATAAAAAAAAATAATTCTTACTGTTATCACTACATCTAAGGGCAAGACAGTCACAAACACTTGATTATATCCAGCAAAGGCAGACATTCACATCCATTTCGGACATTCGATTATACAGGGAACATATTAGAAATCAAAAGAGACATAAACCAGACTCTTACCTCCAATTCCAGGCCTGAAATTCCGTGCATATCCTTTCATTAAATCATCCAGATTAGGTAACCAGGATATTTCTATGTTGGAGCCTGTGTAATCTCCAATGTCGTTCATTGCTCTGGATAAAAACACAAAACCAAACCATAAGTGTCCAAGCAAACTTTTAAAAACCTCACTATCTGTAGAAAAAATACTATACACCATTGAACACTTTGCAAAGATCATAGAGAAGCCCTGTGAGTTGAATGAACCTGAGGCAAATCAATCATAACATATGACACCATCAGGGGGTCAATTTTGCCTTCATCAGTTTTTACTCTTCTGGGCCACAGAGGGGAATCTGTTCCCTACTGATGAGATGACAAGAGTTAAACTTCACCTGCAGACACTGGTGACTTAATTCCAGGCCTCTCCCTCAAAGATCCAAGTCCCCCTGGATGTGGAAGAGAATGGAGTTTCTGAGTGGCTCAGTGTGAGATGGAACAGGCAGGATAAAGGATTAGGAGTCCCCAAAAGAGCAAAGGACATGGAACATTCCAAAGGCCCTCTTCCCCTTAACTCTGCCCAGAGAGATGGCAATAACAGGACAGTCATTCTGCCTCAAGGAAAGAAAATAAGTGAGCATATGGTAAGCTTGGAAAGCTTCATGGAGGGGAAGAGATGGAGGAGTCTGAGAAAACTACAAAGTACTTCATCTAGTGCATGCAGGAATTGCTTCATCTACCACTGAAATTAAGCTAACTCGGTAATGGAGCATAGCAACTAACAGCTCAAAGCAACACTACACAACAGTTTAAGTCAGGAGTTGAAGAACATACCCAGTTGTAACATCAGGGGAGCTTAGGGAAGAAGAATGTAATTCAGCTGGCATAGAGCCAGGAGACCAGTTTTATCATCCCTGCTCTTGTGAGAAGCACAATAGGCCCAAGCAAATACAAAAAGAAAAGCAAATTTGAGGGGATGCAAACTCATGTGACCTAAAATGGCTATCTTTTGCAAAGTTCTGGTCAAAAGGGTGACCAAGTTAAGAAAAGCAAAGAGGCAGCAAAAGCTAAGTCCTGAGGGCTACTCCAAAAACGCTCTTTGAATGGATGTTTCAGATTTCTCCAGATAAATAGAATCAGCATTTGATTTCTAGAACTCCATTTTCAATGCCAGTCACTGGGAGTTCCCAGGTCAGTTTAAAGTTAATAGGAGTTGCCTGTAAAACTACACACACAGCTGACAGCATACTCCCTTGATCTTCTCCTGCTGCTATCAGAAAATTAGTATGAAAACCTGCTTGTTGAAATGGGAAGTGTTTGCTGGACTATAAATTAGCAAAGAGATCCTATCTACCAGGGTGTGTGGGTAACTCACAAGTTTCTGAGACACATGTAACTGGATGCAAGCACCACATCAGAGCTGTCGGAGCACTGGTGCACCTGCTTCCACTCAGCTCTGCAATAAGCATGGAGCTTAAAAAAATATTGCTGATAGCAGAAGAGAAACCTTTTAAAATATTGATGAAAGGCTGCAGATTAATATACCATAAACAGCTCTTGCCTTGGGACTTATATAACTTTCTTAGAACGTTTGTGTGACATTGACCCACATAGGCACAAGCGGTTTTTTCTCCAAAATGTGTCACTTATGGGTGTATTCTGCTCAGAATTTACACTTACTGCAAGAATCAGCCACCAGAACAATGTTTCCTCTCACCATGGGCTGAATGGGGAATATTTGATTATCCCAGCGATGACGTGTGAATGGAGTTAATAATGCCGCATGTGAATGGAGTTAATAATGTAAGGAAGCTTTGGGATAACAGCATGTGAATGTAAGTTCTGAGTAACAGAGACATTGCCATCCTGAGTTAATAGAGCTGTCAAGGCGTAAAGTGACCTTGAAGACACATGGGGACAGTTGCCCAACAGTGAAATTTCATTAGCTCATAATTTCATTATCTCATAAGGTTAGGGATGCTTGTTTAAATGCATTTATAATATTCTCTTGACACACAGACTCACCTAGCTAGATAGCTACAGCACCTATCTAGTATCTCAGAGGACTCGCTGGCCCAGATCCTCAGCTGGGGTGAATTGATACAGCCTGACTTCAACGGAGGCTATGATGATTTATTCCAATTATATTTTTTTCTATTTGCTAGGTCTTGTCACTTGTGCAGACAGCTCACTTATCTCGATCTATTATCTTTGATATTTCTTTTAGATGCCTATCACCTTAGTATCGAAGTGCCAATATATACTTAAGTGAAGTTACCCTGTCACTCTCTTATCTGCCAAGACACAAATTCAAGGTTCTGCATTTCTCCTGCTGCAGCTGAGGATGAACATGGCAGCTCAGTATTTTCTTTTATTTTCTTTTTTTGCATCCCCTGATCTGTTTTGAGTATTCAGTTAGTACAGGAGACATATGACAT
This sequence comes from Sternotherus odoratus, assembly GCA_032164245.1. Lineage (NCBI taxonomy): Eukaryota > Metazoa > Chordata > Testudines > Kinosternidae > Sternotherus > Sternotherus odoratus. Next base: position 4,676,468 of record JAVMKO010000018.1, read on the forward strand.
CCAGAAGTAGGGTCTTGGCAGATTAGCAAAGAAGAGAATAGTTTTCAAATATTTTGTTTTTAAATGTTTCTCTCTCTCTCTCTTTTTTTTTTTTTTTTTTTTTTGTAATTTGTAAAACAGAGACAAGAGATTCAGGTCATTAAAGATTCCATGCACTTTTTTAGGGATAAATTTGTCATCCTGTCTTGTGTTTTTAAACAAATGACAGGGTTAGCTTTAGAAGTGGCTGCACTCTGGTGGAGGATGAAGAGAATCCTGCATGCATCCCTTGCTTATCTCACATGTTTGTTTTTGGGGCCTGATCCATGAGGAACTCAGAATCTGCCCTTCAGGTTCTTGGGTGTAAAATGCTTTGCAATCATTAGCTGCAAGATGTTATAAAAATCCAAAATCCTATGTCTTCTATTGTGTAATGAATATGAAACATTGCGAAAACAAATTTTGCAGCTCCATTTTCACACCAAAATGTGTTACGTGGCTGCCTGGGGAACTTAGCCCCAGATGACTGACTCATCATCAGTCATTTGCTATAACAGAAATAAAGTCATTGTAAAGGAACTGTCAGGAGCATCAGCTCTTTTGACAAATAAAATCACCTCATTTTCCCTTGACATTTATTTTCCATAAAAGCCTCAGCATTTACAGCATGCCACAGAGTGGGAGGGCATTATCCTGTGTCAATATTCTATGGTAGTGGTGTTAACAAGACTAAAGGAGCTAAAAGGACAATCTCAGGTTAAGAACGATGGTCCACATACACCATGCATTTCAAGCAGATTGCAATCCATGGGGAATTTTACTTAAAAATCCACAGCACAATATACCACAAAATTAAAAAGGAATGTTGGTCCTATTATTAATAAAGCCTAAGAGTCAGATCCTCACTTGGTAAAGGTTAGTGTAACTAATGGGTGTAGCACTGAAGTCAATGGAGCCTTGTCCACTTACACCAGATTGAATATCAAAGTATTACAACTGAGAGAACTGTTAAGAGCCAATTTGCTTTTACATAACTTGTTTCCTTTTTGAATTTCATTTGACTGAGTGAGGAAAATTAGACTTGTCATTTTCACTTAGTTTCTAGTGACTTTCTATTTCTCAGGCACTAGCACAGTGCTGTGCTGGCTGCTTGTATTACCAACACTGGCAGAGAATATGTAAATCCAAACAAACAAAAACTGATTTAATTTTAAAACATTAAGAATTAGATTATTGAAAACTGCCTATTCATATTAGATTAAAAAACAAACAAACCAAAAAAAAAAACCTTAATTTTGGTCCTAATCTACATGGTGGTAACCTCTGTAACTAATCATACTGTCCAAACGGTACTAGATTTTTCAGTTGACTGATGTGGAAGATAAAGGATCAAGGAAAAGAATATAGGAGTTAGGAATAATGCAGTAGAGTCTTTGTGCTGAAGCTAACAGGTCTTATGCCAAGAGCTAAATTCACCCATGGTGTAAGTAGGCACAATTTCCACTTTTGTCAACAGGAATTATACTAATTCCCTCCAGGGCTAAATTTGGCCCCAAATCTTCTAGTCCTCAGAAGTCTCTATAATAGCTATTCCCAGCAACATCCACGTAAGGTATTGTACATAGAATCATAGAAATGTAGAACTGGGAGGATAAATCATCCAATCCAGACTGCTGTACTGGACATATAATTTGTTTTAACCTAATCTAATGAAAAATACTAGTGACTCTTCACTATTTTACTGGATAGAAAACATGGTGAAATTCACATCTGGAGTGACATTCATGCAAGTTCGGAGAATCCACATAAACCCTCTGCACCACGAGGAAGAGGGGATGATAGAGATGGCCTGCCAGCAGCATGGTAGTGGGGTACCTCCATAACCCCACCCTGGTGGCCTTTCCGACACCAGGCCCAGTCTCCTAAGTCTGTGTGCAAGAACAGAGAAGTCCACTCACTTGTGATAAGCCATGGGGATTATCAGAGGCCTGCGATGTTGTTCATGAATTTTACCTGGAAACATAAGGACTGACATAGAAATGCAAACTGGAGGGGATTTGCATTTTATAATCCAAGTAATAAAAACGGGAAGAAAGGAAAGCACCTTCAGCTGATTCAGCAACTTCACTTCTTGACCTAAGCTTTTGTACAGTGTGCTTTGGGATGAAAGGAACATATAAGGGTAAGATATTAAATCCAAAAACTCTAGGGGCTTAAACACCACGCAGTGAAAAAAAAAAACTTATTTTTACCCTGCACCAAGTCAGGCGCCATGCTGACAGGAAGGCAACATGCTCCTGGATCATTTCTCTGGACAGTTTTCTGAAAGCTGCAGTTCAGGAGAGAGTTTTTTAACCCTCATCTGCACTCTCTTTCAGAGCAGCGACTTGCATCAGCACAAATGTGGAGTTTCGTCCTTGCTTGAACACCAAGTGAAGGAAAAGTGATTTAAATGAAATCACTATCAAATGTGTGCACAACTGGTTGAAAAAAAATGTACCCATAGTATTATCTGTCAAAACAGGAAAAGGTCTCTAGGAGCATTTTGTGGGGGTCAGTCCTGGGTCCAGTACTATTCAACACTTTCATTAATGACTTTGATAATAATGTGGAGACCGCATACTGTGACAGATCGCCTTCTCACCCCTCTTCAAACACAGGCAGGAAACTCTTCTTTGGCTCCAACAGTGCTCTTTATTTCACAGTGCAAGGCCCCACCACCAATATACACAGTTTTATAGTTCAGCTCACAGTTCTACACAGCTCTATATAGTTCAGCTCTACACACAGCTCTACAGCTCTAAACACAGCTCTACAGCTTACAGCTCTGAACAGCTCTTTCTCTCACTCCACACTATCATACCACCACCACTGGGCTTCCTTCCTGGCAGGCTTATATCCCCCTGAGGAGGCTGCCAGGTGCAACCCATCCAGGCTGATTGGCCTGCAGCCCAGGTGGCTAATTAGCCTTCTCTGCAAGGGGAGGTTTGCAGGCTTCTGCTCCCTCTTAAAGGGCCCGCAGGGCTGGCTCAGGCACTCCTGGCCAGCACCCTGCCACAATACTTATAACATTTGTAGATGACACCAAGCTGGAGTATGTTGCTATCACTTTGCGGGACAGGATTAGAATTCAACATGACTTTCACAAATTGAGAACTGGTCTGAATCAATAAGATGAAAATAAAATTCAATAAAATTAAGTGCAAAGTACTACGCTTAGGAAGAAAAAAATTAAATGTTATAGTCGATCACAAATTGAATACGCATTAACAATGTGGTGAAGTTATGAAAAAGGATAATATAATTCTGGGGTGTATTAACAGCAGTGTCAGATGTAAGACATGGGAGGCAATTGTTCCACTCTACTCAGCAATGAGGAGGTCTCAGCTGGAGTAGTTTCCAGTTTTGGGTGACAAACTTTAAGAAGTGTGGTCAGTCCTGGGGCCAGTTTTGTTTAACATCTTCATTAATGATCTGGAATCTGGATGATGGGATGGATTACACCCTCAGCAAGTTTGCAATGACACTAAACTGGGTGGGGGGAAGAGATCGATATGCTGGAGGGTAGGAATAGGGTCCAGAGTAACCTAGACAAATTGGAGGATTGGGCCAAAAGAAACCTGATGAGGTTCAACAAGGACAAGTGCAGAATCCTGCATTTAAGATGGAAGAATCCCAGGCACTGCTACAGGCTGGGAACTGATTAGTTAAGTAGCAGTCCTGCAGAAAAGGACCTGGGGCTTACAGTGGATGAGAAGCTGGATATAAGTCAACAGTGTGCCCTTGTTGCCAAGAAGGCTAATGGCATATTGGGCTGCATTAGTAGCAGCATTCCCAGCAGATCAAGGAACATGATTATTCCCCTGTATTTGGCAATGGTGAGGCCACACCTGGAGTATTGCATCCAGTTTTGGGGGCCCCACTACAGAAAGGATGTGGACAAATTGGAGAAAGTCCAGAGGAGGGCAACAAATATTAGTAGGGGGTTGGGGCACATGACTTACGAGGAAAGGCTGAGGGAACTGGAGTTGTTTAGTCTGCAGAAGAGAAGAGCGAGTGGGGATTTGACAGCAGCCTTCAACTACCTGAATGGGGGTTCCAAAGAGAATGGAGCTAGGCTGGTCTCACTGGTGGCAGATAACAGTCTCAAGGTGCGGGGAGGTCTGGGTTGGCTATTAGAAAAAACAATTTCACAAGGAAGTTGGTGAAGCATTGGAATGGGTTACCTAGGGAGGTGGTAGAATTTCCATTCTTATAGGTTTCTAAGGCCTGGCTTGACAAAGTCCTGGCTGGGATGATTTAGTTGGGGTTGGTCCTGCTTTGAGCAGGGGGTTGGACTAGATGACCTCCTGAGGTCTCTTCCAACCCTAAACTTCTATGATTCTAAGAAAGTGGAAGACAAACTGGAAAAAGTCCAGAGAAGAGCAACAAAAATGATAAAAGATTTAGAAAACCTGACCTATGAGGAAAACTGGGCATGTTTTAGTTTTGAAAAAAGAAGGAGGGGGAACGTGATAATCTTCAGTATGTTAAGGGCTGTTATAAAGAGGATGGTGATCAATTGTTCTCCATGTCTATTGAAGATAGGACAAGAAATAAGGGGCTTAATGTGCAGCAAGGGAGATTTAGGTTAGACATTAGAGAAAACTTTCTAACTGTAAGCGCAGTTAAGCTCTGGAATAGGTTTCCAAGGGAAGTTGTGGAATCCCCTTCATCGGAGAGTTTTAAGAACAGGTTAGCTAAATGCTTGTCAGGGAATCTAGGTTTACTTGGTCCTGCATTAGTGCAGCAGGCTGGACTAGATGACCTCTTGTGGTCCCTTCTAGCCCTACATTTCTATGATGCAAGTTTGATCTAAAGTCAGCACTGCTGATGGTCATTGACTTGCAGAAGGTGCTTAGCCTATTTGTGCTAGAGAGAGTAACAGATTCCTATCTCTCTATATTCTTGTTCAGCAGCCACTGAACAGTGCAATAATTCCCACATGGCTTAACTGAAATATTTACCAAGTCTTTTGACCACTAATATCAGACCATGTATTCTCATTTAAAAAGTGCAGTAGGGAAAATTTCTTGCTCCATGTATCGCTCCTATTTCTCCTTTAAGTCACACAACCAGCCTACATTCTACACTGTCTGTGGCCAACTGAGCACCTGCAAATGGATATTTTCATCTGAAAGATGGAAGCATCAGTCTGTTAAATAGCTGACTGTGTGTGGTCCAGAGAACTGATATGGAGGTAAATTTGTTTCATTTCAATATAATTTTCTCTGCCATTTCTTCCTGGAAAAAGCCTTTTAAATATCAGGCAAGGTCAGTGAATGATCTAGCCTGTTGCAGGCTCCAGGATTATCCAGAGTAATATGTGCATCCTTTCCATCTGCCATCCTTGACTCTAAGTGAAGCTAACTAAATATAGTCCATATTTTGAAATGTAATTGAAAAAGCATTAGGCTTAATTCATGGCAACCTTATGAACATCAAAGTCTTTATTTCCATTTCTCTATAAGTTTTAAGCTGCACGACGTAGTCTACTCTTTGCATACATTTCACATTTGCAAGCCTCTCTTCTTATCACTGGGTGTAAAAAGTTGAGAGACGTATAAGCCAACGGGATAGGTAATTATATACAAATAGAATTATTTTAAAAACAAGTATACAAGATTATGAGTATTTTTAATTAAAGAATTAAAAGTTATTTCACTGGAGAGTTAGAGTCAGGGGCCTTCTAAACCTTTGAGCCTATTACTATTTTGAACGTATAACTCCTGTTAATAGTAATAGAAGTACTGCACATGAATCTCTCGGACTGCAAGAGAAGACATCTCACTATATTTTCTTTTATTTGTATTAAGAGAGCATCTGCAATGCAATGCCAAGCACATAGGAAGCTGAAAAATACCAATATTAATAATAAGCACAGTAGGCTAACTTTAGCCCTGGTGTAAGTTGATGCAACTCCACTGACTTCTAGGCTGAATTTGACTAGTTGATTTCTGTCAAATAGCACACGTAATGGGGACCTCAAATTATACCAGTCTTGAGCATCTTATTTGAGATAGGTAATGTTCAGAAAGTGCCAAGCATGAGCAGACTATGGGTGTTTCCTTTAAAAAAAAAAAGTGATGATAGCTTTAACTTTAAAGCTGGTTCTTGGGAAGCCTTAACTAATTTTGTGGTGTTTAGGGTCTTCCAAATAGTACTTCCTTGTTAATAACCTCTTGCTCTACAATCCATGGAATTGGTGGCCAGAGAGATGTATTCTTTGACATCCCTGCAGTCATTATAACCAAGGCATCACATTTAAAAATCAAAATTAGATCAATAAAGAGGAAATGTAGCCACTGAAAAAAATTTAATTTTAATCTCAGTGTACGAAACTACTAGTAAAATATATCCTGGCCAAAGCACCATTTCCATACAAATCTGTGGATCTCGGACACAGAGGGCAGAAGGAGAAAAGTATAGTCTTCTTCAGGCCCTTACAAGATAAGTTATTGCAATGGCTAAGGGACGTGCATCAGTCCAAGAGATTAGAACAGGATCCTGAGGTGACAATTCAACAACACTGGCTAACGCACAGGGAATTTAGACACATTTGGACAGGACTTCAGCTTGAGGAGTGTGCAGCCTTAGTCTCATATTTCTCCATGAAGCTCAGTTGGATAGTGGGGTTTGGATAGGATGAATGCTATATTTTCATTTTTTTAAATGCTTTAATTGATTTTTAAACCAGCAAATAAGTTAGAATGTCATTGCATTGTTAAAATAAGGAAAAGGAATCCCATCACCTGTAAAGAATCTGGTATGTCCAAGTTTGCTGCTTGCAGATGCTATAGCACTAAGAATTGTCTTCAGCATGTAGAGACTGACACAAAGCTCCTTGACATTTATGGAAGGTTATCCATTGATTCTAGAGGACTTTGGATCAGGTCCTATGTTTCTGCTCAGTTGTAAATAATGATTCAAGAGCAACTTTAGACTACACACATTAAACGTTATTTTGGTTAACATTCAATGGTGAAATTCTTCTCCTTGTCCAGCTGTAAAAACCAAGTGGAAACTGGTTTGCAATTTCTGACGCTGGATTCGAATGTTTCACCAGCCATGTTAACTTTCATTGGTTTCATGGTTCCAACCCAAAACCTCAGGAATGCAGATTTTCATTAGAAAACCTTTGGGCCCAATTCTGCCAACATTTATACATCAGCAATTTTATTCATTTGTGTAGTTCCATTTAACACAAGTAAAATTATTTGCAGGCTGGTTTCCAGGATTATTAATTATTTGTATTATTGTATGGCTAGGGTGCGATACACCAGGTGTCCATTAAGACTTTTTTCTTTTCAAATACAGCTCACCACTTCATCTGCAATGAGAACCCTGTTCTATGTGATCTTTCATAAGCCTGCACTGTACTAAACAGGGTAGCTTCCTCTGCATTTAGAGTCTTTTGCTATTGGAAATTTTACATAAAATAAACCACTAACATAATTTGAACACAAAATATTAAATCTCAAAAGTTAGCAATTGTGTTTTTCTAGCTGTCCCCTTCCTCTGCCCCGAAGTATACGTATTTCTAACAAACAATTCATCACTATTGTGTCATTGTAGCAAAAAAGCCAAGTAACTAGGCAATTAATCCAGTAATAAAATAATTTATGTAAGAAATTATACATTGTGCACATCCAGGCTCTTGCTATGCCTTGAAACAGATCCTGAAGTCACAGGCTAGAGAAGAGTAATTGCTTATTTAAAATAAGCATACTTTGCACTTGCATAGCACCTTTCAACCAAACATCTCAATGTTATCCCAAGTGTATAGGTGGGGAAACTGTGGTACTGAAATTATGGGCCAGATTCTGACACCCTTATTCACCTAGTGAGTAGCATTTTACTCCTTGAGTGACCCTCTTAAGTCACAGGAGTGCCTGTGAGGTAAGGCATTCATGTAAATGTATCAGCATCTGGCCTTCAATACCTTGCTCAAGGTCATGCGGTCAATCAGTGGCAAAGTCCTGCATAAGACTCAGTTGCCTGACTCCTGTTCTAACCACTGGACCATCCTGCTTCTCAATGAAATAATAAAACCTCAACAAATAATCCCAAACACCACCATAACCATGTTCCTCTGTGCAACAATCACCACTTAGCCTTTATTCTCACCCTCTTGAAGCACTAAATACAAATAGGCATATGCACTGTTTTTGAGGAGTAGGGGAATCCCCATCCTCCCTCCTAGGGCTCCCTGCCTGAAAAATCTTGGGCATTGCTTGTAGGCCCCCTGAACCAGATCTCTCTTTTTTAAAGATTTCCTCCCCCTTCTGCGTTCATTGCATAACCATGGCAAGCTTTCTCCACTTTCAGCCTCCAGATCCGTGGAGAGTATATAAAGAACAGCACAAATTGGATCCGAGCTGGTTGCCTAGCTAACACCTTCGGAGTGAACGTAACTAACAATTGCACAGATTTAGCCCTACATATATTTTTATTTTCGGTAAATGGGCTTTCTTTGTTTCTCAAACTTTTCTCCAAGCCCGTCCCTAGCCCTCTGCCCCAGGCCGGGGAGTGACCCCCTTAACTAAAGCTTTGGACACAGCTACATGCATCCCTGCAGTCTGGTTTTTGGCTACGTCTGGGGACGCTCTTAGTCACCAGCCAGCGATCTCCAGTGAGCAGCCGAGTTTTATGGCCAAGCTGCGGGGATTGCTGCTCTTTAAAAAGGAACGGGACTGTCCCGGCCCAGTGAAAGGCCATTAACTTTAGCGATTGCCTCCAATTGAGATCAAGTGTCCTAGAGAGAGAGAGAAGGCTTCCCCAGACATCCTGGTAACGGGCTTCCCACTTGATTAGCCCGGGACGCTGCTGCTCCGTTGGTGCAATAGTGATAAAAGTAGGGCACCTTGTGACAAACGCTCCAATCGAGACCCACTTTCCCTGCCACACCAAGAGATCCACAGCCCATGAACTCCGGGTGTCCTTGGCAAAGAGGGATCATGGCACATAGGTAAAGACCCTGGAGCTCCCCTTTCCCCTTACCTGATACACCTGTGCTGCTGGGTGCACAGCAGAACCAAGGACGGCAAAATCCAGCCGAGAAATTCCATGGTAGTCCCAGGCATTAGGCGGTGGCAAGCAAACCCCCGGCTCTCCCGCTGTCCTGGAAGCGCCGAGGAGGCTGCTGGAGCGTTACCATCCCTGCTGGGTTAAGTTGAGGCTCAGTTTGAAGCCGCGTTGTTGCTCAGCAGCCGCAGCCCCCACAATCTCTCCAGCGCCCGAGAGACATGCAGGCAGGGCGGGATGGGGAGCGGGGTCAGCGCTCCCGCTCTCCTGGGCTGCCCCTTGGTCCCTGCCTCCTCCCGAGGACAGGAGAAGTGGCGTGTCCGCCTGGTGGCCGCTGCCCCCCCCCCCCTGTGCCGCCCCCACTCGCGGCTGCTTTGCAGGGGCTGCTTCCCAGCAGATCTTCCCCCGTGCAAAGCTGGCTGCCGAAAATAACGTCTGAAATGACAGGTTTGATCCTAGCAAGCGAACTACAAACGCGCATCAGCTGCTAGAAGTGACCCCGTGCAAACCCCCAAACTAAATACAACAACGCTCCGGTCCGATCTCAGGACCCAGCGGGGCACGTCCCTGGAGACGCAGCCACTCGGGGCTGTTCGGAGTGAGATTCATCCACGGGTTCTCTGGGAAAAGCGAAGATAAGTGTAGGAGAGTGTGTGTGTGTGTGTGTGTGTCGCACGTTCCCTCCCCCGCACCGCTCCCTGCACAACTCCAGGGGCAACAGCAGCAAGCGCCTGCCCTCTGCAGGACGGAGACTGGCGGAGGGAAACGAAGAGGGGGATCTAGCCCCGGGAACAAGGGGATTTTGCAATTGCAGGGGCTTTAAACAAGTCACGCGCACAAAGCACAAGCAAGAGCATGGGAGGCAGAGTCAGCGCTAGACAAACTTCTTCTTTCTCGTCTCTGGCAGGGCTAGGGGGCTACCTTCCTGAGATGAAACATGGTGGGTTATTACATCCATAGGCACGAAGAGGCGCTTAGAAGAATCGGGACGGTGATTGCCCCAGGGCTGAGTTTTCAGATGGCAGGAGCTCTCTGGGGTCACTGAAAGCCCACAGTTCAAACCTACTCCTGCAAGCTCTTTGCTATTAAAGGGGGTTGACCCAGTAGAGCAGTCTGCTGAGGGAACATCGTCCAAAATGCAGTTGGGACGTTTGGTCCTCATTGTCTCTCTTCGCAGGGCAAACTCGGATGTCAGGTGTGAAAGTCCACGTTTTCTCCACCGCACCTCTCCTCCGCTGGGCGGTTTAGGTCCGCTCTTTCGGAAGAAGAGAAGAAATGCAATGGAGGAAACGTTTTAAAGAACATGCATCATTAAGCACTAGAAGGCAGGAAGGAACAGTATATCCAGATACTTCCTTCGGCTGGGAAAAATATCGGAATAATGTACTGGGGAGAAGGTTTGGGTTATATTTTTATATTCCTGTTTGTACCATTTAATATTTTATATAGAAAGTAAGAGAGGGAAGCAAAACAGCCCTGAAAGGACTGGGGAAAATATCTATCCATACACCTATGCACCCACATATATATGTATAGATAGGTATTATATATTAAAATGAGCCGGGGAGGACATATGCAGGATTAACCTAGCTTTCGATTTTCTTTCTATTTTCCCCTCCCCCCCCCCACATTTGGATTGTCATTCTCTGCAGCTAATGCATACTGGGAAAGAAAACAACTAAATTTACACTCTAATGCTTAACTGTGTTGCTTTGGGTGCTTTTAAAAAGATCTTGAAAGCTGTTTATGATGGGGGGTGGAAATCAAAACATTCTTTTATGTAATCTACAGGGTAAGATTTCCCATCAGTTAATACATCTGGATATGGAATAAACACAGATTTACATCTTTCTGACATTCCATTTTTCTATATTTTTCCTTCTTACACATGCTTGCCTCTCTACCCTGGTTAGAACTCTCAGATTCTACTTCTCTCTAAGGCTAGACAGCTACCATCTAATTATTTTACTAATAAAACGGGCACAGTGCTATAATTATATCTCCTAAGAACACACCCTTTACAATATCAAAGAACAGCCAAAGTAAATAAGTTATCTAGTGAAAATGCATATATGTGTAAGGAGATTATTGGCATCATGTTCTCTAAAAGGATAAATGCTACTATGAACTATTCTTTTAATAGACAATTTCCTGTATAAAACCTTAAAATACACAGTAGAGAGGAGCCCTCTAAAGGAATCATTGTTGAAAGAATAAAGTTGTGTTTCTTTCTGCACCAACTACACTCACAACGGTTAACCCCTTTTGGGCACCCTTGGCACAGTTAAAATAAACTTTGATTACTGTGGTTGGGACACTAATGGAAATACAGTACTTACACACAGGAAATTGTTTACTTGTGTCTTATTTCTTTTTCCCATTTCTCCTGCCTCCAAAGTGCACCACTGTTTCAGCATCTTCATGACTAGATAGCCAAAACAGGAAGAAACATCTGGATGATCCTGTTTATTTAGTGCCTACTTTCTCTCAAGCAGGTGAACAGAGTTCACAATTTGAAAGTCATTTTTCACCAAAAGCTGAATGGGGAAACCCATATTTCAGTAGTGTTCATGATTTTTCATCTGCAAATTGCAGCCTTTTCCTGACTATAGTGATCCATGCCTTTGTGATTGCTACTGTAAAGTGCAGAGTCTGTGCTCAAATAAAGGAGATGATATAGGAGAAATGCATCCAGTAATTGTATAAAAATCATTGTATACAAGAGACCTCTAGAATCTGAAGATTTCAAGAGTATATTTGGGAGAGGTCATACTGTTTAAATGTTTTAAAGTTGCATCTATATTATCTTATACTCCTAATGGATCATTTTCAAAGAAAGATAGGTGACTGTACTGCCATCCATCAGGAAGGCACATCTAATTGTCTGATAAAACTTCTAGAGGCAAAAATGCACCACACAGATAATTAGTTTCATTCTCCCAGAACTCCAGATGAACATCAAGTGAAAGACTCTGCTGTGGCAAGTCTCCAAATGTCTCTAGATATATAAAATTACACACACTCCTATTTTTATATACGAGGCAATATCAATAACAATCTCACAAGAGGAATATTTAGATCATTTTGGATGCTACACAGGGCTCATCCCTAGTTCGGTAGTCAGGTCCCATCAACAATAATTCTGGATTCTACTGTATCTACCAGTTCTTCAGCTGCTATGGATGTTTCCTCCACCCAGAAGATAGGTGAGAAACCTCAAGAAATAAGCAATGTGGCAAGAGCCTGAATAATAGATGGTTAAAAACAAGTCATCAGGATATCGAATGATTCCTCATCTCATGAAATCATTGTGGTTTATTCTGCATGATGGAGCTATAAAGCCTATACCAAAATAATCAAGCATTAGATATAAAGATATCTATCAGCTTTAAGTTGCTGAACTGTTGGCCACTGCCTTCATTCCATCAGCCTTGACTTCCTTCCTGTCCACTTCTCCCATGCCATTCTCACATTCTGGGAAAACTCCTTGATAAAAATTGGTAGTTGTCATGTTATCCTCCTTAAAACCTACCTCTGCTGTGAGGACTACATATCATGCCTGGTTTGGTTAGGCAAGTGGGACACTAAAATTTCCATTGTCAAACCCTGTTCATTTTGTTACCTCCTCCCTCTCTCAGCATTTGTCCACCTGCGGCTTCCTGTCTGACACCTAGACTGTAAGTTTTTGGGAAGGGTCTGTCCTCTTTGTTGTTTGTTTGTACAGTGCCTTAACACAATGGGATCCTGATCCTCATTGGTGCTCTTAAAAGTTACAGAAATACAATAATTAATAATAAAGATATCTTTTCCCACTGATATTATACATTGGGCTTGTTTCCCTGAAGAATACAGCACAATTTCATTTAGTAAAAGGATCAAACAAACTTCACCCTAAAACACTGTAGTTATCTCTGAAAAGAGACCTTTGTATTTAAGCTCCAAATAAGTTCCAACGACCAAACTTACGGTCATGCAGGAAATAGCAAGAGAAAGTTCAATATAGAGGAGACGGGCTTGTGAAGTTGAGTGACATTTTCCTGCTGCGGAGTAATTCTGTATGTCCTTATGGCCTGCAGTAACAAAAAGAAACTAGTGAGGAGAATGACTCCAAGGAAGAAGAATGCAGAAGGCAACTGTTTATCCCAGAAGAGTGGCAATAGAGTACACAGTCTTGCACTTCTAGGTCACCAGCTGGAACTGAACTCAAGCTAGTGAAGTCGTTATCAACTGAAAGCTGTTTCGTGAGCCATGTGTTGAATCCCACTATATGCCCCCTTTCTAACAGCCTCAAAGAGGCCAATGCCAAGGAGTGAATGACTATGGGGGCACACTAGCAAGGGCAGCAGGTGGGAAGCTAGTATTGCCACTGCCCGTGCTGAACCTGTTGTGTGGACAGTAGACTTCAGTCTTCAGGGCTTCGAATCCTGCACTTTCCTCCAGTTTAAATTAATTAAAAACTTTTCACTGGGGATTGAACAGTGTGTTGGGCAAGGCAGTCAAGGAGAAAGGCGGGGGAGGGTACTGCCGCATTACTATTCCACCAATTCCAGGAGGAATTTCCTAAATGTTAATACAAGTGGAGCTATCGTAATTTTCCTGCAGAGCCCCTCTGTGATGTGGTTGTCCTCTATCCTCCGCACCTCTGGGATTCCAGAGGGACTGTGGTACTAGGGAAATAGAAGGAATCAGGGAGCACAGGAGCCAGTGTGGAAACCCAGGGAGAATCTCTGCACAAACAGCACCACTTCCAGAGAAACTTGGGGAACTGTAACAGGGTCAGCACCCACCTCTGCTGAGCACCCCCATGGTCAAGTGCATGTGCCTGAAGTTCCTCACTTTGTGGTAACGGGTAGCCCCTGCCTCTTGCAAGTGTCCCCCCATTCCCCGTCAATGGTTTCTTTAACAGATCTTTAGTGACTCAGCCCTCCAGTCAAGTCATACCCACTGTCTGTAAGTAGAACAAAAGAAACTCTTTCTGGGCTATACAGACTTTACTTTGTCCTAGTGTGGGGCCCATACCCACAGGGCTTCCTCCCTGGAGACACTATCTTCCTGCAGCCCTCCTTGGACTTGCTCAGTCCCAGAAACTAGCCAGGAGCTCTTCCTTAGCTTTCCCTGTACTGAGCTGTCCACGCTCCTGCTGCTTTTTTCGCCAGCCAGCCAGGAACCCAGTCCTTTCTCTTCTAGCTAAAGGCAGCAACTGCCTGACTCTGGGCCTGCCTACACCTATGGGGGAATCCATGAGCAGTGATCAATGCATCGGCAGTCAATCTAGCAGGTCTAGTGAAGACCCACTAAATCAATCACACATCGGTCTCCCGTCGACTCCTGTACTCCTCTGGATTGAGAAGAGTCGGGAGAGTCGACGGGAGAGCTGGCTCTTGCCACTTCAACTAGGGCTCGCAGGCCTTTGGCTATGGGGCTGTTTCATTTCTATGTAGACGTCTGGGCTAGAGCGAGGAATCTAGGACCTTGTGGAGTGGGAGGGTACAGACCCTGGATTTCAGCCTCAGCCGGGAAGTCTACACAGCAATGAAACAGCCCACAGCTGAAGTCCTACGAGCCAGAGTTGTCTAGCACAAGCCAGCAGCGGGTTTTTCTTTGTTGTGAACACATACCCTCAGGAGTTTATGCATGAGATAGGCATCTGGACCCTCAAGGGAGGCAGCAGTGTGCATGCTCAGAGGCAGAAACTTAGGCACGGAGGGAACTTTTACCCTGAAAATGTAAGCACTGAGTGAGTTTAGGTACCTATAGTGTTTGGCGGGAGCTTTGTGGATCATGGCAGAGCCTAAAACTAGAACTTAGATGTCTAAATGCACAATTTAGGTGCCTAAGTATCTAAGTGGATTGAGATCTTAATGCCTAAACCACGCAACACTGTTTTATAAGAGACAGTAAATAAGTGTGCTTGAGGCAGGCATAATCTATTGAACATTTCTCTAACTTTAGATATAGTTCAGTCCACAGTGGATTTTTACTTCAAGCAATCACAAGCATTAATTTTTTACCTGACCTAAGTCCTATCAAATACTATACTTATCTGACGGTTTATAAATTCTGTCTTTCTCTCTAGAATCATCCAGTTCCTCCCTCACTTCAGGTACATTTTCTGATAATAGTGATGAGTGTTTACATTGTGCCACTGTCTAGCTTTAAGAAATTTCCAAAGTTAATCCATATTACAGAACATGTGTGGTCTGGGATGCTGTTCTATCTAATCTGACACCCACCACAGTGCAAGAATCTAGACTCCTTCATTAGTGCCAAATCTTCCTGCCTAAAAGGTAGAAATCTTCACAAGAGCTGCTGTCACCTTGGAAACATCCAGAAAAAAAATGCTATCCATATAAAGAAGCACATTATTTAGCCATGTAGCAAACTGTATTGTCAATTCTAGAGCCAGAAATTCAAATGTCATGAGACAAGTCCCCCTACATCTTAAACCCTTTTTTCCCCTTCTTTTTTTTTTTTTTTTTTTGAGAATGTATCTTGTAGATACATCTTCATACTGTAGGTGCCTTGCACACCAAGTACAGTATAGCTAATAATGATGATGTGTATAAAACAAGGATAGACAAAATGGATAGGAAATTTATCTAAATTAGACACACTGCAATCAGGACTATAAATAAAGAGTTAGGGGATGGGAGGACAA
Organism: Sternotherus odoratus; assembly: GCA_032164245.1. Lineage (NCBI taxonomy): Eukaryota > Metazoa > Chordata > Testudines > Kinosternidae > Sternotherus > Sternotherus odoratus. Next base: position 4,692,168 of record JAVMKO010000018.1, read on the forward strand.
GAATCCAAGACAGCATCCTCCTGACCCTGTGTTCCATGCAGCCTCGGTCTCCTCAGTGTGCAGGATCAGGGAGGCGGTTACTGGCATAGAGGATGGCATGAAAAGAGGGCATAAAGCACCTTTAAGAAGAAGAGACATAGGGAGCATCACGGTGAGCTGAATTTGCATAGTATAGAGTACACAGGGAGCAGCAAGTACAGATGAGATGCAGGGGAAGAGCTTTGTGTGGCACTGGAAAGGATTAGCCTGAATGACAGGGGAGGATATTGGAAGTCAACAGAGGGTCTCAAGCACTATGTGGAGGGTGAGCTGAAGTGATGGTGTGGTTTAGTGATTAGGACAATGGTTTGGGACTCAGGAGCCCCTGGTTCAATTTTTTATTCTCCCACAGACTCCGTGTGTGACCTTGGACAAGACACTTGGCCTCTCTGTGCATCAGGTCCCTCTCTGTAAAATGTGGATAATTGCACTTCCCTATCTGAAAGGGTTGTTCTGGTGATAAATAAAGTAAAGACTGTGCGTCACTCAGAATGGCTATAGAAATATCTGAGATAGAGGGGTGAGGACAGGGACTTTAATGGCAGAGAGACCTGTGGGTGCAATGTCGAACTCAAGAAGCCAAATAGCAGGTTTGAGTAATTAAGCAGAGATCTTGCTGTTCCGCCACTTCCTTATGACTACATGTGTCTGGAGAACTGAAAGAGATCTCTTAACAGACTTAATAAAACCCCTTCCCAATAGATAGAAAGCCATCTTCCCAGGTTCAATTATTCAAAAATCCAGGAGCTCCTCTAATAATAGAGACACTCTCTAAAGCGCTTGGGAAATTTACTAACCTTAAATAACAATATGTATGTGCCTTCTTCAACTTCTGCATCTTTCTTTTAAGTTGTCTACTGTATCTAATTAGTATTTCAGTTTGAGTTTGGAGAGTAGCAATTTTCTTTGTTGTCTTTTCTTATCTGAGCTTTTCGTGGATCTGTCACTTTAGGCACAGGAAAAACTCCAGTTTCAGTTCCAATAACAAATGTGAACAGCATCTAGTTTATACTCCATTCTATTAAAGAAGCAAGCATAGTGACTCCATTGAAGCTTCTCTAGGTTTAACATTAGAGCAAAGAGAATGGCAGCATCTCCTTGTATGCATACATGTCCTCCTCCAAGGTTGCCAAAGTGCAAGTCACAATAAGTGACCTTACTGAACTGCTCCATCTTAATACTGTTGAAACATAATACAACAGAAAAATATAATATGTAATAATTCAATATAAATGTCAAATAATAAATTTAAAATAATATAAAAATAAAATATAGAAGTCTAAACAAAACAAAAAAATCAAACTGAAATACTCCATTTTGATTTCAAGTCATTTCAAACTTTTCCTTTAAAAAAAATTGAAATTGACACATTCCCACAAAACATTTTAATTTCAGTAAAACTGCATTTTTTGACTGAAAAATTGTTGACAGAACAGTTTTACACCAACTCTAATGGTCTGGGTTTTTTAAAGTACACTAATACTAGTCTATTAGTTCTGGAGAGCTCTACTTTCTCACTAGGATGCAAAAAAAGATATCACACTTTGTCCCTGCTTTACATCCAACCCATAGGCCCCCACCACCTACTAGTAACATGGGCAGGGCTGAACACAGTTCTCAGTACCCATTAACTCTGCTTCAGACTCGGCTCAAAGAATCTTTACAAATCTTACATGACTTTTTGTTCCAATTCAGAATGAAAACAAGTGTCTAAATGTCTGCATTTCCCATTGAATGGAAATTCCATTTTCTGACCAGCTCTAATGTTACCCTTCTAGGACTGCTCAAGGGATTGTGCAATAAAGCACTGCTCCTTTTGTAGAGCTTGTGGCAAAGTTATGATTCTGCCATTATTTTTGAGCAAGGACATGGTTAAATTTAAGGCCTTTAGCAAATACAAGTGACTCTTATTTTCTTTTTTATTAAACATTAGTCAGATAACATTTGAAACAGGCCCTGAACAAATACTTATAAAAATACCTTGACATCCAATTGCATCTAGACAAAAGAACTATATTCCAGTGTGTATTACCCATATAGACTTATTCTTCCTAATGTTTAATTGAGAAGAAATCTGCTTGGACATCTTTGCTGTATCAAAAGCAGCTTGTTCTGCCTTTCATCTGTACGCTCTCTGATTAGTTCTGAGTGTGTAGCAAGACTTCACTAACCTACTATCATGGTTGCTTATTACTAAGCTTTTATATTCCAGTCTTGAGTTGCTTAAAATACTTACAAGAAGCAACATGCACAGAGTCATAGCAGTTCATAATTAACAAAATGTATAGATTCCTCTGTAGTTAACAGATCTCATCATAGACTACACTGATCTTATACTCTGCAGATTTATGTATTTACTCAGCTTTATGCACTGCCAAGATTTCATAGTATGCAAAATTAACCATATGCACAAATCTTCAAAGGACGGGGGCCTATATCCTAAACTATAAGATTTTTGAGGCAGGGATCATGCCTGGTTTAGTGTTTATATAGTACCTAACATACTTTGTATACATGTGAAGGGACTCAGTCCTTCTTGACTGTCCCCAGGCTCATCAGATGCACACATGACCTCTAAGACCTTGCTCTCCTAGCCCTTCAGTTCAGCTCCCACTATCCTCAAGTCCCTATATCATCTTCCTCCTAGGCCTGATAGCAGAAGACTAGAGAATTCACTCTTCCTCTGGCTGGTGTATTGCCAGAGAAAGTATACCTGCTTCAGTGGGAAGCTCCCCTGCAGACAGCCTAACTCCAGTCCTCTAGGAATTTATGGTCTTACTCCTTGAGTAACTTCCCATCCCTAAGCTGCTGAGACAAGGTAATTCTCAGCCTCTTTAGCAACCAACCACTTCTGGCTGGGTTGCAGCCTCTTGTCAATAATGATGCTGTTGGTCAGCCAATTAGCCACAGGTGGGGAAGTAGCTACACTAGCCTTAAATCCTTAGCAGCTCTGACAGAATAGGTTTTATGCACCCCATCACAATATAACACCACCGATAGCTATAAAAATACTTGAAAATTGCCTTAAATAAATACTTGCAGTTAGATACTGCTTGCATATTGCAAATACTGAGGTTATTTCCTATAATATGAATAGGGAACTACAAGGCAATATTGTATCCAGTGAGGTAACCATATCCATTTATTTTAGGTAAATATGAGAAATTCAGCAGCAATCACTATGAAACAATGGGCCATCAGTTTCTAAGCAAAACTCCCTGTTTTATTTAAATGCAGAGTTGTGCTTAAAAAATGACCCAATATTTTTGTGTCTAAGTCCATTATAATGGAATGCCTTTGAATACCTATTAAAGACCATAACTAAATACAAAAGTTTCAACATGGTTTCTTGTTCCAATTACCAAATAGGTCTGAGTACAGGCATGAAACATTTGTAAAGCTCCATTCCTTACACAACTGTAAATATTTGTTTCTGACACAAGTGAATCTGCAGTTTCTGTGGGATTATATATCATTTGGATTTTGAGCCAAAAATAATGGATATTTAGGGTGAGTTTAGATCTTAATTGTCTTTTACTTAGTTAACATAATTTGATCATAGGTTCTCACCATTTGGAACTGGAAAAGATACATACCTCTTTGGTGGGCACAGCTAAATTCTCTCCACTGAATGTACAGTGACTGACAGATGTTCACCAATTCAGCAATACCTCCTAGAGACAAAGAATTCTGACACTGAGTGGCATTTTATGAAATATAATGGCTTATTGTTATTACTTCCTTTGTTATTCAAATATCTAACATGTCATCTAATTACTTTTTTTACTAACAATAATTTTGCTATGTTCTTGTAGCTATTGTTAAGGTACTAGAAAGCACCTCAAAAAGCTACAGTTTATGCTGAAAGGAGATGCAGGATTTGCAATATAAGTGACATGTTATACTGGGTAGTATGATTAGCACTCATGATGTGTTGTAATAGCCTTTTATTAGACATTAAAGGCAAACTCCTATTGTCAGATTAGCACATGCTTATCTCTGAAAACATAAAGATAACTACATAACATACAATTAAGAGAGGTCTGTTCTGGGCAGGAGCTCTGGATCTTTAGTACTTCAAAATGTGTATATTCTAAGCATGAATCTGTATGACTTCCACATTGCAAAAAAGGGATGTGGATTTCTCAGAACAAGGGGTTTTCATCATAAAGCCACAATTAAGTGGCTTAAATACTGCAAACGTATGGGAAGAATGAATGATAGCACCTAGAGTAGCATATATGTACCAGGCACAACAGACAAATCACAGCATAACCTACTTTCATACAAGCAGAACAAAACATCACATGCCTAAATGACATTATAAATACACTGGACAAAATTCAGAGGTTAGGTGTGAAAGTGGTGTAGATGTTGGTGTAAGTTACATATTGGTAAATGGGGTCTGAGTCTAGCTTAGTGTACTTTACACGCTGAGAAGACCAGAAATAAGTATGCACTATACCAGTTCACACTCGCCATTGAATTTGGTCCCAAGGTCCCACTCTTGCAATCAGATTCAAGCACACAGACCATTGTACCCATGTGGTACCCCATTAACTTCATTAGGACTCCACATAGGGACAAGGGAGTCCTGCCTCTGCAGGATTGGGGCTTAAGACCTTCATTTTCAGCAAAGCATGTACCACATCCTTAACTTTAAGCACACACTGGGACTTAAGCAAATGCTTAAAATTAAGCACATATTTAAGTGCTTTCCTAAAGCCATGCCTAAATGAGTAGTCTGAGTGTCAAGGGAGTTTTAAATGGTAACGATGCATGTTTGGGAGCTGTCAAAGATATAAGTACACCAATGTTTGTTTTTTCAAACTATACATTGTTAGGGGCAAATTTGTGTTGACAAATCCCAGCTGCTGTGCTCTACCCATTAATTGACACTGTTTTTCCTTCTTAGCCCAGAAACAAAAACCTGACCAGTGATGTGAAAGAACTGATCGTTAAAAGGGCATTTATTTTTGTTTCCATCAAAAAAAATATCTGGAATTTTTTGTATGAAAACTGATGTTTTACTTAACCATTTTTCAGTGAAAAACGTTTCAATGGAAAATCTGAAGCAGCTCTACTCTCGACTCCCAGGCCCCCAGCTACAACCACCACACCTATTCTCAGCTGCTCTAACCAGATCGTAATTCTCCCCCAAGCCAGGAAGACAGTCCACTTTTCCTGCCCTTAAGACCCCTCCTGTAAACTGCTAGGCCCTGCTCCTTTTCCAGAGCCAGACCTCTTGTCCCCCAGTCTCCCTATGTTGTAGACACTGGGCCGCACTCTCCTCCCAAAGCCAAGATCACCTGACTTCCTGCTCTCGGCGCTCTCTGTCACCCTTACGCTGCACCACCCCCCAACCTGGTAGTTCTTGGATAATCCCAATTTCATACTGGCACATAGGGAGAGGGCTGCCATGGCTGGTGTGTGTGGGAGAGATGTTCCCACTTAGCTATGTTGTGAGGCCATCACACCACATGGTGTGGCTGTGGGGCATAGTGCATGCCATAGCAGAGACAGGGTGGCTACTCATGGGGAGTGGGCAATGGAGGGTGCCTGCCTTGGGGGGGGTCACTGTGTGGGAGCACTGAGGGGGCACTGAAAGGGGCATGACCTGGGGGGTCACTGTGGGAGGCATTGCAGGAGAGGCAACCACTGCGGGGAACTAAAAGGGGCCTGGTGTGGGGGTTACTGAAGGGGAGCTCCCTGGGAGGACCGGACTGAAGGGAACGGGCCCAGCCCAGGCTCTGGGAGGAAGATGGGGATCCCCTGGGCTGCCTGCCAGCCTTGGGCACCGTTGGAACGTACCATTTCTTGGGGGAGCGGGGAGAACAAAGCAGGCAGGACTCCTCAATTCACGCAGCTGGTTTGCTAGCAGGGAGTCAAAGCGAAGCGGGTTACGCGGCTGATGCGTTTAATCTTTGAGGGGGTTAAGGCTTTAACGTTTCTTCCTGCTCCTCCCCCCCCCCAACTCGCCCAAAGTGGTTCGTTCCGTTGCCCTAGCGGCTCCTACAACAACGGGCGCGGGACGTTGGAGGTAGGTGCGGGAGTTGGTTGCTGCCGCCCGCCGGCGGCAGTTGAACCCCCGTCTCGGCGGGGCGGGGCCGTTAGCGCAGTGGCTGGGGGGTTACTGAGGTGCCGGCCTGTCCCTTTCTACAGGGGGTTGCCCAAACTTAATGCGCCCCCCTCGTCCCTCATGACTCAGCCGCTAGCTGAAGGGGTGTGTGGGGCCCACACTATGTCTGGGAAGTGCACGATTTTAAGGGGCTGAGCCCCTCTCCGCCCCCGTCCTGCAATGGGGGGGGGGGGGGGAGTGGGAGTGAGCCTTAACACTAAAACCGATCTCACGACCTGTCATATCCTGGTGCGCTTGCATTACCTCGAGGGGGCGCTCTACCCCTGTGTTCCGGGGTAGTTGTGATTTGAATGGGGAGGGGGGGGGGATCAGTTTTTCCTGCTTTGCCAAAAAGTCCGAGTCCCCTCCCCCAAATCACAGTCACAATCCCTGCAATGTCATGAGGTGTTGTGTGACTGGCAAACCACGCCATATTGTGGTGTTGTGTTGTGATATACTCACTTTACGGGGTGCCCTATGTTCTGGGGCTGTCCTGAGTTTAATGGAGCCAGCTGTTCTCCTTGCTTTGCCAAAAGGAACATGTGCTCCCCCAAATTACTGTCACAAGATATACAATGTCATGATGTGGTGTGACCTGTCACAATTGCGTTATGTCACAGGGTGCGCTATGCTCCTGTGGTCCAGGGCTGTCATGATTTTAACAGGGCAATTAGCTCTCCCTCCCCTGCCAAAAGGGATAAGGCCCTTCTCCAAAATGATGCACACAGGCTGCAGCTGTGAAACATAATGAGGCATTACACTGCAACATGACAATGTTGTGACATGAGGATGGTCTGTCAGGTTGCAGTATGGCAGTGCCATGCTTGGATGCAGGATCATTGCATTACACTCACAATATTTGCACTACATGTTATGTCACACCATATCACTGATATTTTGATGCAACATGTTGTATGGTGACGTTTTGCCTCAATCTCATTAGATATTTGCAGCATTTTGGCACAGCACAATGGATGTAATTGTATTGTGTCATATTATACATGACTCTGTTGTGATATGCTGTATTATATTTGATCCAATGTGTCAAGAGGTCATTTTGACATAGTGTGATGTTGTAATGCAAACTAGCTATTCTTTAGCTATTCATAATAGCAGTACAATGAAACTTTTGATGCCACATGCCTTTCACTGCCCATTTCTTTTATTTAAAGAACCCCCCCAATAGATTATGCATAAAACAGACCAAAAATATTAGTACAAAAGTATATTACCATAAATTTTGACCCAGTTCAATCACAGTTCTGTTGCCACATTTCAAGAGAAATTAGACTTAATTCTTGACAATGTGATGTTTTGTCAGAATATATTCGTATTGCCTCCCAATTCAATAACATTTTGATACATTGTCGTGTTATGTTGTAGGGTGCTTTGCTGTACTGTTTTGACATTATGTTATCTGATGACCTTCTCATGTAATGTGATGCTCAAAACTCAAGGCTAGGTTGTAGCATCAGTATCTTTTGCCTCAGCGGATACGTCATGGAAAACTGAAAAATCATCCATTTAGAACCAATTTTGATTCTGTATCATACAAGTTCTGTATTTTTTTTACTCAAGAGGACAATAAGATCCCAGTGTAATGTTGCAGGAAAACAAGTTCTTTGTTAAGCTTTGTAACACTTCACCCGCTCTGTCAAGTACTCTGGGATACTCAGATGAAGCACAAAGCATTATTATTATTTTATTTGCTCCTGTTGCTCTTCTGAAGATTAAAATCAAAATGTGTTTATGGCATCATAGTTCATGAGGCAGTGACTGATGTCACAAATAGTGAGGTTTATGGGACAAATTCTCCAATGGTGTGAGGAATACAGCCCTGTGAGTTCGAGGTTGAGGTAAAGCTGCAGAAATTTTTGAGCTGTTGAATAACCAAAAGCCCTTTTCTTGCAAGTGATCTTAATAACAGAGAGAATGCAAGAAAGAAGAAAATATAGCCCATGGCAACAGAATGGTTTCTACATAGAATGTTTTTTCAAAGTTTTCCATGAAGTCAGTGACTCTTTAAACCTTCTGTACAAACATGATCATTTTTGTGCATTATCCCCCTCCACGCAATGGTATAAAAATAGGTCATGCTAATTTTTTATAGTAAAGTGCTGATGCTGTTTTTAATTGGTTAGGTCTCTCTTTGGAATCATTTCTTGTTGCTGCTCAGTTAGGACCTGATCCAATGCACATTAAAGTTAATTTCCATCGATTTTAATAGGTTTTGGATCAGACCCCCCAGTTATCCTTCTTTGCCACATATAGCATAGTCTCCCATCTGGAAAGTACAAGTTTCTCTTTTCACAGAGGGTGAAATTTTCCCAGCCTCATTTGGTTTGGGCCATGGAAACTCCAGTACTTTCATTGTGTGAGAAGGTGGGGTATTGTAAGTCACAGCTCAGGGGGGAACTCCATATACAGTACCATCCACATGACAGAGGGCTTTTCATAGTCCATTGTAGAGGGATAGGGACATGATGTGGAATCCACAAAAGGACTGAGACATTGCAAAGCTGAGTGGCATGGTGCCTAACTGTTAGGCACCTAGAAAATCACAGGAACCATACAGTGATCCACAAGACTGAGTTAGGTTTCCAGGTTCCTTATACGATGAATGAGGTGAGATAGGTGCTGGGAAACACAATCCACAAAAGCCAGCAGACTAGGCAGTTCTCTGCCTAACCTAGCCACTGTGAGATGCTGATTTGCTAAGCCCTGTCCCTTTCTTAGAGATAGGCACCTAGCTCTGCTAGTGATGCATGAATGGGAACCCCTCTCTTGGCTCTGGCACCTATCTAGTTTCTTGAGGGAAAGAGTGAGATGCCTTCCTTACACCACACAAAACATCCAGAGGACGACGAGCTGGTGTTGCTACTGCCCACCTTATAACTTTTAGCTCAGTTGTTAGAACATTCCTGTTGGATGTGGGGAGACAGGTTCAATTACCCCACCTCCTCCCAGCAGAGAGGGAGGAAGGGTCTCCCACCTCTCAGGAGAGTGCTCTAACCACTGAACTATAGTATATTCTGATGTGGGGATCCCTCTGTCTCTCTTGTTGAAGTTCTTCCACTGTGGATAAAGAGTGATTGGAGGAGGGAAACTTGACCCAGGGTTTGCTGCCCCCCCCCCCATTTGAGTGCCCCAACCACTGGACTACTAAATCTTTCCCGATCTCTCTCATTCTGTGTCCGGCCCAGTTGCTCTTTATTTATTTATCTAAGTGGAAAAGTTTCAACAAGAGAGAATATTAGATTAACGGATAGCTCCATGGTTAGAACACTCTCCTGAGAAGTGGGAGATCCCTGTTCAAGTTCTTTCACCTTCTCTGCCAGGGAGGAGAGAATTGAATCTAGGTCTCCCACATCACAGGTGAGTGATCTAACCCCTGGGCTAGAAGTTATAAGGTGGGCACCATGACCACCTCTTCTTCCTCCTTGAACATAGAGTGAGAGAACAGTGTGCATGCCCAGGTGCCAAGTGAGTTTGGGAGCCTATAGAATTTGGTGGAAGTTTTGTGGATTGCAGTGGGAGATGCAGGCATCTAACTCTGGGTTCAGGCACCGTGGTGAATTCCACCCATACTCTCTGGCTGATGTTATATGGACCCAGAGGCTGCGTGCCCCACTGAAGGAGAAACCAGGGAGAGTGCCATTCCCAAACCACAGCATAGTTTCCCGGCCCAAAGCCTGTTTAATAAGTCTTTGTCTACACACAAACTTGTACCACTTTAACAAAAGATATACTTTAAACCAGTTTAATTAAACCAGTACAAACCTCTTATTTGGGTTTAACACTGGCTTATACACTGGACCTTCGCTATAGCCTGCGTCGCTATAGCGTGGGTTTGTGTACAGCGCAGTCATTGCCATGGATCCCAAATTTGAATATTTAAATTGGGATCCATGGCAATGCATCCCTCATGTTAATGTGGGACTGTGCATGGATCCCGAACCCCGGGCTATAGCGAGGGTCCAATGTATTGATTTAGCTCACATTGATTTGAGTCCCAGTCCTGCAAACACTTAGGCACATAGAGTTGATGTCAATGGGGCTACTTATGTGCATAAATTAAGTACATAAGTCTTTGTGTGAGTAGAATCTTAATGATGTACCATCTGGTAATAACTCCAAGTGAATGCCACAAGGTATTTACTGAATTTGGGTAAATTTCATCAACATTGGGGAAGTATTTTCTGGTAACAGTGAGAGAACTGCATCAGAAACAAAGGTTATGAGGAAGTGACTCAAGCTGAGCCTACTGTATTCTGGTAAAGTGTCACCAAGGTGGAAAGATTATTTTTGTCTTTGTACCAGAACCAGTGGGCTAGGACTGTAATATTTATATGGATTCTGGGAAATTATAAAGCGTTCAGACAATGTGCTAACCACATGCCAAAACCTGTTGCAGCTACTTTATATCTGTGAATAAATATGTCACACACAGCAAATTCTGTATGTACATTATTAAATTGACACACACATAGTATCTGAGTGACTAAACAGATCATATTGAGCATTTATAGCGTCTCAGCTATTGTAGCTCCTTGACTAAACAAGTCACACTTGGCAGGTTGTTTGTTTGTCATTGCATATTTAATAGTATTTTAGCTGAATAAGTGTAGGTCTACACAGCCCAAACAGCGAGTCTCTCAGAGACTTAGGCTTACTGGGTTCATGCTACCACTCTAAAAAGCTGTGTAGACAGAGCTTTGAAGCTGCACCTCAGGCTGGAGCTCAGTTTCTGAAGCCTGGGGAGGGGAGGTGGGCTTCAGAGTTCAAGCTCCTCCCTGAGACACATCATCTACACAGCTACTTCTAGCACAGAAGAGCAGGGATCTCAAACTCAAATCACCACAAGGGCCACATGAGGACTAGCACATGGTCCCGAGAGCTGCATCAATTACATTTTTTCATACAAAGATACAAAAGCTCCTCCCATTTCCAAATGTGACAAGCATTTAGGGCCAGATTTTTAAAGATATTTAGGCATCTAACAATGCATCTAGGCACCAAGTAAGATTTTTAATGAGAGTTAAGCACCTAATCTCTTTCTGCACTTTCAAAATTCCCACTAGGCACCTCTATGCATCTTTAGATGTTTATGTATCTTTGTAAATCTGATCCTACATGCTTAACTCATTTTTGAAAATGGGAACTTTTACCTTTGGTTCCCTCTTCACCTCCATTTTGCTTCCTAAGGTTCAGTCACATGCATGATCATAACTGGGAGTCTGATCCTCTTTCCTGCTTTATTTCATATTTAATTCATAGACAAATTCAGTCAGCAAATATCAGCTCTTATACTGTGCAAACAGACTTTGCCCTCTCTGTGAAACAATGGGCCAGATTTGTTCTGTTTAAAAATCCACAATTGTGCTGTTGAATGTTAATTGTTTGTTATTTTCAGATGCTAACATGCTGCATCCAAACAGTAATGAAATATCTGATTTTTTTTGAAAAACAATTTACAGAGAGTGCTATAATACAAATAATAAAATAATAATATACATACTTTTTACTAGAGAATCAGAGAGGTAGCCATGTTAGTCTGGAATAGCAGAGGTAACAAAGAGTCCTGTGGCACCTTAAAGACTAACTATAAAGTATTGAAGCATAAGCTTTCGTGGGCTAATACCCACTTCGTCGGATGCAAGCAGTGGCTGCTTGCATCTGACGAAGTGGGTATTAGCCCACGAAAGCTTATGCTTCAATACTTTATAGTTAGTCTTTAAGGTGCCACAGGACTCTTTGTTACCTATACTTTTTACTGATGCCACTAATTAGACTTTTTTTCCCTACTGGTTATGTAGTATTCAAACACAAACTGTTTTAAATCTAATGGACCTGATTCTTCTCCCATTTACACAGGTTTTAATTCTGATGGAATTGCTCCCTGACTTACATTGGTATGAGTGCATTCAGAATGAGGCTTGCTAAGTCTAAGATCCACAAAAGCAGGGGAATTTACATTTGAACATTAAGTAACCAGTCTGTGGTATCTAGATGGTGCACTAGCATAAAACTAGTTTGTACATTTGAGGATACAATTCTGTATATAAAAGAGTGGGGTAAATTTGTTCTTTTTCAACTCAAGGCTCTGATTCTCAGCTGATGTAAATTGACACAACTCCATTGAAGACAATAGAGCTACACCAATTTACACCACCTGAGTTTCTGTCCCCTAGTTTCTATCATAACATGAAGAATTTGATCCTTGCAATACTTATGGACTGAAACCTCTCACTGACTTACAGGATATTTTGGGTTCACCAAGATTGTAACACTGACCTTTAATTGTGCACCCTATAGATGTTAGGTATTGGACACGATAGATGCATGCACTATGAATATTCCTGCTTTTATTTCTGTTCAAACCCATATACTTCTTTCGGAACTGGATTTGGTCCCTATAATACCTAAATGATATTTTTGTTAGGTAAATGTTCATGTTTTTTAAACTGATTTATATTCAAACATTTTTGTACATAATTTTGTTAAATGAAACAAACCTATGTTAAACATCTATTTTCTTGTCAATTGTCAAATAGCTTGCTGAGTGAAATTATATTTTTGAATATTAATAAAAATGAATTAATATAGAACACCTGACATTTCTCACAAAACAAGCAGTTTCAATCACTTGGTAAAAATGTGTTTGGAAGCATTACATCATTGTTGACCTTATTATGATAGGAAAATACTCTGTAAGTGGCCTAGTTTTCTCTTTAAAAGATCCAGACTCAAAGTGTGCAGCTAGTAATTAAATGTTTAATTGTAGCCAATTATTTCACATATATGAAATATCTGCTTGATCAAATGTGATTAATTCATCTCAAAATATAGTCAGCATTTGTGTGTGGAGTGGGAATATTCATACACCAATTATTTTCTCTGGTAGCTGAATTCTATTAAAAGAATTGCCAGCATGGAAGATATTGAGTTCTTGGATATTTGTGAAAAGGAACAGACAGCTGCTACACCATTTTTGGAACAAGAAAAGGATGACGACAACAGTGTAAAAGATCAGTTCTGGAATGTGGCAAACCAGCCGAAAGGTAAAGGTGGAATATATTGCTAATTTACAAATGCTGACATATTAATGTACCTACTTATTTGGCTCTTTGAGACAGTACAGTACAATACAGTCTATTTGAAGTCAAACTGAGATCTTAGTTATATTGGTATAAATCCAGAGTAAGTCCATTGGCTCTAATGAGGTTACTTCAGATTTATACCAGGGTATCTAACTAGAATCTTGTCTGTCACTGTGTATCCCCAGTACCACTACTTCTCAAATCAAACAGTTGCTCATAGAGATACTGACTGCACTAATCAGGGTTTGACTGTGTAATGCCTTAGTATTACACAAGGACAGCAAACAAATATTTTACCGGATGCAACTTTCTTTTCTGTTTCCGTGCCCTATTGCCCATTATTACTCAGAATGCAGTGCTGATACTGACCTTAAAATGAAAAATTTCTTAGGCATTTTATTTTTTATCATCATCCTGGTACATGGAGACACACAAATATTTAGTGAGAAATTATTCTATTGTTGCAGCAAGCTAGAAGAATGAAAAATATATAAATGCATGCAGTGTAGAATAGGTTAGTTTTTGGTGAATAGCATTTTATTATACTGCCTGCCAAAACCTATCAATGCTCCATAAATTCTGAATTCCATTTGGCTAATACAAACTTTTTCTTACAGCACTTACATTTGATTGCCAACGACAGCTCTGCAATGAAGGTGGAAAGCATATGTCTGTTTTATTTCCCAGGTGTAAAATTGCTTTTATGTGTATTTTGTGACGAGAAGTTTTTGATTATACACAGCAGTAAAGCTTTTAAGATGTCATCTCCATGATGCTTGCCATGTTTTGACTTGGCAGAAAATGCACATTTTAATGTCCAAAGTATCTTTATTAAACTGTTGTTTTATTTTAATTTTTGTTAGGACACAAGATTGGAGAAGAGTCAGAGGACGATGATAAAATCAAAAGCAAGGATGCTTCTGAAGGAGTTGGAAAGGACTCTGATTCTAGCAGGTGAGTAATTTTTATACTCAGTCATCAACTATGCTGGTAATTTTTTATATGGTATTAATTTTCTTTTTGTGGGAAAAGATTTATTTATCACGACTTCCAGAATACACTGGATTTCTTTATAGGAAGTAAGAATTGTAGGCCTTTCTGACAAAGCTGTTCTAGTAATGGAAAGCAGCAAGGCATAAACAGAAATGGTAAGATGCAGACAAATTTTGGGTCCTATTTATCACGTGGAATTTATTGGGATCTGCAAGTAAGTGAGACTTTTCTCTGTGTAAGAACACCAGGTTGGGTCACATGTTGCTAAACAGATAAGCATCAGTATAATTGTATTAATGCTACCGTATTTTTCGCCCTATAAGACGCACTTTTTCTTCCCCAAAACGGGGGGGAAAAAGTTGGTGCGTCTTATAGGGCGAATGTCTTATAGGGGAAAAAAAAAAAAAAGGCGCCTCGCTCTCCCGTCCCTCCCCGCCGCGGGCGGGCTGCCGGGAGCGTCCCGGTTCCCCCCTCCCCGCCGCGGGCGGGCTGCCGGGAGCGTCCCGGTTCCCCCCTCCCCGCCGCGGGCGGGCTGCTGGGAGCGTCCTGGTTCCCCCCTCCCCGCCGCGGGCGGGCTGCCGGGAACGCTCCCGGCAGCCCGCCCGCGGCGGGGAGGGGGGAACCTCGGCAGCCCGCCCGCGCGGCGGGGACGGGAGAGCGAGGCGCTTTTTTTTTTTTTTTTTTTTTTGGTCCGGATTTTTTATTAAAAAACGAGGGGGCGTCTTATAGGCCGGAGCGTCCTATAAGACGAAAAATACGGTACTTTGTATTTGCAAATAGGTGGTACAGCAGATTATTATACCACTAAAATCTTAGTAGACCACAGATAAAAAATTTAACATAGGTAACATGTGAAAATGAGTTTGGTGGTTTAAACATGGTCCAATGGAGGTGCTGCTTCATTTTGATCAAAGCAGTCTTAGGCCCGGTTTGACAAGACTGTTAATCTCTGCCCAGGAGTGACCTGGCAAGAGTCAGGAGTGATGAAGATCAGGGAATAAAGTTCATTAGCCTGTTTGCATGAGGAAACTTGCATATCATATATGCTTAGCTATATCCATAAGCACTGAAACTCAAAGTACATTGAAATAATTAAGAAAAAAAAACACCAGCCCCTTCTCTCTATACATTTAACAAGACCTGAATGACAGCATGCAATAGTTTATTAATTCAGTGGGACATGAACCCCTTAATCTACTGCTTTTAATACACTTTAAGGAAGACCATGAAGTATGAAGACAGAGTTCAGATATTAAACCTGCACAGAAATCTCAACCAGCTTGACAACATAAGCAAAGAAAAGGATCTTAACATTGCAAAAGAAAGTCTTAAAGTGTATTGATGGCTTTGACTTACTGTCCAAGAATCTGGAATTTTACAGGCTCAGGACAAAATTTTCAAATTTGGGGGCCTAAAAATGCCTAAATAAATGGCTTGATTTTTCAGAAGTGCTGAAGACACATACCTCCCACTGAAGTCAACTGGAGCTGTGTATGCTCAGTATCTTTGAACATCAGATCACTTATTTAGTTCCCTGAATATGGATTTGTGCATCTAACATTAGCTACCCAAGTTTGAAGTTCAGCTCTGGTTTACATCTGCATAACAAGCATTTTGGTGCTGATTTTGTTAATTTTTTGTTTTGTTTTTATGCTCACTGTACATTCATACTCCTGATGGAAAATTAATTTTAAAAACTGAAGAAAAAAGAGTGTAAGTGTGTGTTCATATACTCCAAATAACTATTAAACGCCTCAACGTTGTCACAGTGGTTAATTATTTGTCACAGTGGCAGTCTTTTTTTTTTTTTCCCCAATCTAAAGGGAAAGCCAGAAGCGCCACATGAATAATGGTAACAACAACAATAAGACCATGAAGTATGCAGACAGAGTTCAGATATTAAACCTGCGCAGAAATCTCAACCAGCTTGACAACACAGCCAAAGAAAAGGATCTTAACATTGCAAAAGCAAGGTTAGTGTTTAGCTATGGGGTTCAGCTGTCACACCAGCCCAGATGTCCCATAGTTTTTGTTTCGTCCTCTCAAACAAAAATCAAATGCCAGGATATCATTCCTGATGTAACTATTGTTTATCATAGTTTGTATTATTGTTTGGTGAAAGCTATATTTAACCCCAAAACAGATATATTGCAAACAAGGATCGAGGGTGTAAGGGCACTGTAGAATGCAAATATAGGTTTGTGTTTTCTTAGGGTATGTAAAACCTTGAAAATAGTAACTCTGTTGATGTAAATGCAGTTGCACCCACATACCCGAGGGTTATCACTGAAAAAAATCTAATTATATTTGGATTTATACAGTCTCCTGCAGAATTTGCAACCAAAACATTGTACCATTGTGCTCATGTGTGAGAACCAGAAAGTTAATTTGCATATAATCCAGGATTAACATTACTAGTCTCTTTTCACTGTCCAAACTGAGAAACAAGTTTATTGGACATTAAAAAATCATTTTCAGTTCATAACTTGTAACACAGGTGAGGAAGCTTTTTTTATATATATATATATATAAAGGACTGTTAATTGTACAATGTCCCTTTTTGTAAAGATAAATGCATGTTACTGACTCAGTTATTATTCTCAATTTTTATTCCTCTATACTAAATCATATAAATAGTTCAAAAGAGACACTTGTTGATTTTACATATCAGGAATTAGAAGTGGCAGCAATATGAGTATAAACTCTGTAACTCCCATGCTATAAGTCCATACTATAAATCCATTTTGTGATACCCAGGACATTAGTTGCATACACTAGCCATTGCTGCTATCTGTGCCAAATCCTGCCTTGATTTAAACCTCTATTAAAATCAGATGGAAGGAATTGCTGAGGAAATGGCAGAAAAAATAGCTTCCTCTAACATCCTCCGCTAGTGTAAACTGTCATAGCACCACTGATGTGAGTGGAGTTATGTCAGTTTACATCATCTGAAGATTTGTCCCTTAAGTTTAATGTCAGAAATAGATGTACATTGGCAATGCTCTTTGAAGTCTATACATTAAATAACAACATTAATTCCTCCTTTTAAATGGATAAGGCTAAAAAAGGAGTGCCTGGCTCCTATGAGTTAAACAGAATACAAACAGATTGTGAGGAGTATTAATAAAATGAGGATTTCAATACAATGACTAAAGTTACTTCTAAGCAACCCCATTAACCCTACTGGCTGTTGGGAACATCAAGTAGATAATTCAGAGTTTGGTTGTCTACTGAAACCTCTAAAATCAGGACTGCATTTTGCCCTCGTATTTCATTAACTACATATTTTCAGGGTTTCATTTAATATTCAAACCACTAATGTGTTGTTGTTGTCTTTGTGGCTAAGCTGCCATGATTCTTTTAAACAAGAGCTCCCTGAATTTGCAATCACTTAGGGATTTTTAAACAGAATTAATCCTAATTTATAAGAAGCACTAAAAATCCCTTTTTCTGAAACTGAACAAGACTTAATTGTTTGAGAAATTGCTTTTTCATATTGAAAATATTTTCCCATTGCTTTATGTTTTATTAGCAATCATGTACAGTCAAATGTGGCCAGCTCATACTGTGTATGCACAATGTGTAATGCAACAAAAGGAATGAGAAAGAAAGGCAAGTTACTCACAAAAGCTATATTGGAGCTGCCAAGAAAAATTTCATCAGCAAGTTATATAGTGAGTTAGGCGTGTTTGGCACTGGGAATTTATGCCTCGGGACCGATAAGTGATCAGCAGAGATTATGAAAACTCAAAGAAGGAACCATTATTTCAGCTGTTCTGTTGTCTGTTATGGTTGTTAATTCCTCCATTCTGCCCCTCAGAACTACATAGTTTAAATATCATGTTAATTTTAAGTGCATAAAAACTGAGTTACTCTTAAAAACTAAGAAATTGCAAAATAAAGCAGGTGGCATGCTTTTTGGCAGTGCAAACAGGGACAGCCTTACAGGTGGGTGATGTGGGCAAGCACCCAGGGCGCTGTGGTCAGGGGGATGCTATGGTCAAGAAGTGGGACAGGCCTGGGATGCGAGGCTGTAGAAGGGAGCTTGGAACAATGGGGTGCGGGGGAGGCAGCGAGGCCCAAGGATGTTGGGGGATGGGGAGCGTGGGGAAGCAGTGAGAGCCAGGGGTATGGTATGGGTGGGGATCCAAGGGAAGAAGTGGAGGCCTGGAGCCATCGGGAGATGGATGGAGGGTCAGGGGAGACAGCGAGGACCAGGGGTGCCAAAATACAAGTTCACCATCCGTGTTACCTGCACAAAATTCTCTATTACTTGCATAGTCTAGGGGCACCCACCTTTACCTAGTTCCTAGGGCTCACGGTGGGGCTCCCTCTTAATTTAGGCACCCACCCTTACCCCATTCCTAGGGCTCAGGATGTAATCTTATGCTCTAAGGCCACCCATCTTTACCCTTTCATGGTCTCAAGGCATAACCTTCTTAATTTAAGCACCCACCCTCACCTTTCCATGCACTCAGCGTTACACTCTGCAGGTTTGAGGGATCTTTTACCAGTAAAAGAGGGATCTTTTACACAGTAATATCCTTAACCTCTATTTAACAACGATTACTAAAAAAAGAATACACACACTAAGCATACAATGGTCACCCCTCCCAGTAAGGCAGATGAACTTTTCTTGATGGCCAGTCAGGATCAGGTCGTCTGGGGATAGGATGACCAGATGTCCTGATTTTATAGGAACAGTCCTGATATTTGGGGCTTTGTCTTTACATAGGTGCCTATTACTCCCCACCCTCTCTCCCAAATTTTCATCCTTGCTATCTGGCCACCCTATCTGGGGGACTCCAGCTTCTGCTCTGTATAGTGTGGTTGTCAGGGTATTGAGGTCTGGTAGCTCTTGTCTTGGGGGCTATCCTGGAGTTGGCTCCAAAGAACTTCCTTTTGAACCCCAGAGTCTATACAGTAGTGAAACTTGAGTCTTGCATAGCTGTACCTTAACCATTCTACTAAATTATTACTAAACAATTTTCTAACATTGTAAAATAAATCTTTAACCAATCGCACACCACCATCTTAATTGATTTACACTTAGCAAAATTAATTATTTAACCAACAGAAATAATCAAAGAATCAGAGACCATATAGATAAACAATAGAGAAGTGGGGACTATAAAAGCAAAACAATAAAGAAGTAGGGATTTCACAATCACAACTTTTTGATAAATGATTTCTTGCCAAACAGCATGCTATTCAAACAAAATTTTCTTAATTTTTTTAACTGTCTTAAGATTTGTTTCTTTATCTGGTGGTGATGAGCACTAGGACAAGATCGCCTTCTTAACGGTTCGATATTACATTGTTTTAATGTAATTTAGATGAAATGTGAGGATCTGACTTTCTGTTTCTTGGTTAATGGCTGCTGCTCTTCTAATATGGCTGCAGACAAAGGTCTTAGGCCTTACAACTTGGCTACAGGAAAAGGCCTTATCCTTATAAGAATGCTGTTTTCCCTAAGACAGGCCCTGAATGTAATGCCAGTACAATGTAACCTTAGAGTTGAAAGACCTTGCAAAAGAAAACTTGACTCTTTGGCCTGCAAAGGTACTTAGGTGTTGCAATGCTCAGTCACTTTAAGTGATTCTCAGTCTCTTTCTCTGGCCCTATTAATATTTTATTAAAGTGGAATGTCTTCAGCAAGACAGACTGAGAGCAACCCATATCAGAATATCCCAAAGTCATGTGGTTGGGGACTTACCTGAGAGGTGGTGAACCCCTGTCCAAGTCCTCCTCAGGCGGGGTGTGTGTGTGTGTGTGTGTGAAATTGAACAGGGCTCTCCCACATCAGTACCCTAAGCACTGGGATGGGTTATAAGGTAGGTTGCCTCTACTTCTGGGTGATTTGTGTGGAGTTAGGCAGCCTCTGAGCACACTAATGGATTGGGTCCTGCAAGCAAGATAAGCAGAGGAGTGCCTCTCTTCTCCAGGTTTGTTGTTCACACTTGGGCTCAGGCATGAGATAGGTGACTGGATGCCTAGAATGAGGCAGCATTGCTCATGCTCAGAGGCAGAAATTTAGGGACCTAGGGGACTTTTACTGAAAAAATTTAGGTGCTGAGAGAGTTTAGGCACCTAAAGGTTTAGGTGGCAGTCAAACAAGGGTTTTGCAGATTGCATACAGCTGGGACTTGGCACCTAAATCTGGGTTTTGGACATCTAAATCACTTTGTGGATCTGGCCTTTTGTTTCTAGACTATTGGCCATATGTTTCCCTGGAGTTGAACATTGCAGCATGCTGGCAATTTTAGCAGAACTTTCAAATGCTCAAGTAGTATTTATTATTAATTATTATGAGTATTACTGTCGCAATTAGGAGCCCATCAGAAGAGATGGAGATGAAACTTTGGTAGCGGTTGATATTTCCTTTCCCATTGGACAGGGAGAGCCATGCATGAAGGGTCCAATACACCCATGGATCAGGAATGGGGGAACAATCCCACCTTGGATTTGACTCAGTAATTATTATATTTCATTAGGGAAAAATTATTTTCAGATTCTGTAATGTCATGATGAAATGAACAGAAATTATAATAAAAAGGTAATGAGGAAATTTCGGTTCTGAGTATCATTGAGGAAATATTGCTATATAAGAGAGAAGAGAAAATGTTAAAAGAACTGTTTCTGTGAATTTATAAACAAATGGTGCTTTTGAATAGTGAGATGTTGTAACTTAGTATTAGGGTTTTCAGCTTTTATTTTCTGTTATATTTCAGGGAACTTTTTTGGAAAATAAATATAAATCTGCAAAGCTCAATATTTCTAGACATTTCCTGCCATTTAGTCATTATCCTCCCAATGTGTGCATTCAAAATGTCAACTTGTGTCCTTCCCAATTGTGCAATCATCCTGGAGTGGCAGGAAGTTGATGGCTGGGAGTAGAGAGGCCAACAGCTGTTTGCAACATTTTTTCATCATAAACAAAAACTAATAATTATCATTGCATCTTCCTTGAAAAGGGGCTTTTGTTGGTAAATATCCATGCAATTTTTAAACTGGAAGTGCCATTTACAACTGTACTTGAAGCTCAACTGCATATGACCTACTTTACAGTGACATGCTGTGAAAGATTTCCCTTGTCAATTGCTAATACTGTATTTTGCAGAGCAAGGATAACAATTCTTGTACTTCATTATCAAACATAATTCTATTAACAGTTACAAATATATGGGTGACTGGGTAGCTTAGATTTATAAAGGCATATGGAGTCTTTTAACTTTGGGTCACTGGTTCAAAAGTGACCAAAAGTCAACCATCTGTTGACTGTTTGGTAGCCTGAACTGATGTCTCTAGTTCCTAGTGGGCTTCTGTCTACTCATCAACTAAAATCACTGTCATAACTGCAGCATATTAGACCTTTTACTGTCAGTCTTAGCACAATGTGGCCAAAGTCTAAAGTTGCCAGACACACTAAATTTCCTACTTACTGCTCTAGATTTTAAGACAGATTGCCACAGTGTCATACAAAAACCTGCACTGTTTCTTCTTGTGCTACACTTGAATATATAAAATATTTCAGGTCTTGTGCTGTCAATATAACAGTTTATAAGTCTGTTTCAAAGTCCACAGAAATCAGTGGAAATAATTCCATTGATTTCAGTGGACTCTAGATCCAGCCCCACATATGGAGCATAACATCACTTACCTTTAATTACATAGGTAGTTTCACTGAAGTCAGTGGGACTACTTGTGTACTTAAAGTTAAGCACTCACCTTAAATGTTTCATTGCATGAAGGCCAAAAAGTATAAAAACCAAATTACAAATATGCTGGAGGAGGCTACATTTTAAAAATACTCTTTATTTATCATCATTGGTAGATGCTACTAGAGCTCTGAATGAAACCAGAATTAATTAAGAGGTTATATTTTTTCTAAATTTCTGGTACAAATACTTTAAAGTTAACAAATGCATCTAAAGAAACTCTTGATAGGATCCAGCTATGATCCTAAGGAGCAGAAATGCTTCAAAAGAAAGAGTGGAAAACATACCAAATATAAATAAGAATATTTTGTTTGTTTCAGAGAGGAGCTCAGTGCCTGCCAGCTGCAGTTCGAAATGCTAACTAAGGAACGAGAGTGCACAGAGACCAAAATAGAAGAAGAGAAAGAGGCTGGAAATATGTAGGTAGAGGGTATTTCTGGTTGTCACAGATTATTTACATGCTCTGTGTCTACAAATGGGATGGGGAAGGTAATAAGATAAACTTTGTGACCTTTTCCCTCTTCTTGTAATTGCTGAAAATGTTTGATAACATTATTAAACATGTTCTTGAATCTATCAGATGACACCTAATAGGTCAGTGTTTAAAAGTCATTGCCATTATCAGGATAAAAAAAAACAAGCTGTTATCTCAGTGGGCCATGCCATCTGGCAAGGATGAACTGTCATACTGTGCTTGGAGAACTGATCAGATAGGGTAGGTAGGTCCCAAGTTGGTGAAGAAGTGATGCAATTACTCTCCAGGCAGCTTATTATTCACACCAACAGTACCTTCCACTTGATATACCGAGCAGCACTTCAGTAGCTTGGGAAAGGCTCATCTGTGCAGTTTCCTGTCCAAAGGTAAAATGCAAGGGTAATTGCTGTGGAGCAAGAAGTGAGGATTGGGGGTTAAAGGAATGTCTCATGACAACAGATATTTATGAGCTAGTCCTTTGCATTTGGACAACACTGACAAAGTGGAATGACCAAATGCAGTATTTCTTAGTAGCTAGAGCAGTGAACTAGGTGTCAGAAGTCATGAATTCTTTACTTTGTTCTGTTACTGACTTGTGTGACCTCAAGTGGGTCACTCTGCCTCCATTTACTCACCTGTAAAATGGGTGTGATAATCCTTTAGTTATCTGAAATCTGGTCTTGTGCAATCTCATAAGAACAGCCATACTGGGTTACACCAAAGGTCCATCTAGCCCAGTATCCTGTATCCAGTCGCCAATGCCAGGTGCCCCAGAGGGAATGAACAGAATAGGTAATCATCAAGCGATCCATTCCCTGTCAATCTCCTGGAAAGTTTCTTTCTCTGTAACACCTCCTATCTGAGGAGCTCAAAGTAATTTACAACACTGACAAAGTGGAATGACCAAAAATATTAAACACTGTAGTAAACTGTAAAAAGGTGAAGTGTGAGATAAGTTAAATTTTGCATCTAGCACTGTGTTCTACAAGTACACATTCAGATCCAGATTCTAATATAAAATTTTCCAAAAATTTAAGTGTGTGGTATTGTGGGTGTTGGACTGAGAGTTGTGGGTTGGGACCATATTGAATTATGGTAATATCCAAATATTATACAGTAGACTATCAATTATCCAGGATGATAGGGAAAAACTTAATCCTGGTTAATAAAATCCTGGATAATCACCATCCATAGGAAATATGGGGAGGGAGGGTTGATTCACCTGCCACCCTGAGCCGGGGGGAGGAGGTGTTGGTTCACTGGCTGCTCTGCCCCCTGATGGTTTTTTTGGGTGGGTGTGCTTGGGGCGGCAACAAAACCAGAGCAGGCCCTGCGAGTTACACATCTTTTTTTTGTCATCCTGGTTAATCCACATCCTGGTTAATCCAATTCTGGATAATCGAGAGTCTACTGTATATAGGATTTATTGTTTCAGTAGTAAATATGGGAAAAAATATTTGCTTTTGATTTCTGT
Organism: Sternotherus odoratus; assembly: GCA_032164245.1. Lineage (NCBI taxonomy): Eukaryota > Metazoa > Chordata > Testudines > Kinosternidae > Sternotherus > Sternotherus odoratus. Next base: position 4,716,085 of record JAVMKO010000018.1, read on the forward strand.
GTAATTCTCTTGCCCCTTATCCCAAACATTTTTCATTTTAGTAGACAAACATATCTTCTGCTCATCTTTAAAAAATAATAATAACCCCATCAACGAAAATGTCCTCAAATTATTATTAAATTACAGTGTTCCACCTCAAAACAGATTGCAATAGGAATTGTTTGTCTGTTCCTTACCATAACTAAGTCATGCTAATTAGGAGTGGGTTAGTTGACACTGTTCTTCAGCCATACCTTCGCTGATGGGGTTAATTAAAGTTCACAGTGTCCTTTCAGAAATAATTAGATTGTTCACAATGCCATTAACAATTACAACAAACCAAAGAGGAATAACAGATACAGCTCTCCTCTTCAACAAAGTGGCCCAAATTCTGTCCTCATTTACATTGATATAAATCTGGAGGATCTTCATTGGTTTTCAGGTAGCTACTCTGTATTTATACATGTATTATTGAGGGCAGTGATTATCCCAGAATCTGCCTGTTTCCTCATATTTCCATTTATTTTTGACTGATGCACATTAAAAATACATATGTGCACTAACCTAAACTAAAATAGTTTTAAAACAATTACTGTACCTAACAGCTATGCACAAATTATGATAAAAAACATAACAAATGATGGCTATCAGATTAGTCATTTTGTGAGAGATAATAGTCTCCCAAAGATTTTGGGGGATTTATCTTGTGATTCCTATAAGAATCACAGGCATTACTGGGAATACAGACATGCCTCACTTGGAGAATCAACCCATTAGAACCTATTGTTATCATTTTATCAGTGATATATACAATATACCTGACAGTCTCACTGAAGAATATCATATATACCTTACCAATGAGTTTTATATATTTGTCTTATACAGATACAGCCTGTGGAGTAGATACTACTCCTGTGTAGTGTCCAAGACTAAGTGGTGACACATGTATAAATGTTTAAGGAAAATGAATTCTTGTGTAGTAGACACTACTCCCTAATGTAGTCCACAGATGCACTAAATTTTCATTTGAATGTGTACCCCTTGTAAATTACTAATCCCAGGATACAGTCAGAGTAACCTTCTCACATCAAGACAGAGCATTGCATGCTGAGACCTGTAGTCCATATGAATGCACCTTAATATTGAAAGATTAATTCCAAAAAAAAGGTATCTGCAATTTGTTCATATTATGAATGTTTGTCAATGTAGCACCCAGCTGGGCAAAAACTGAGTGCCATTGACACAAGGTCCACAACGAAAATATAACAATCTGACAGATAATTTAATGACATTTGAATACCTTTAACTTTAGTTGCCTCTTCCAACTCCCAGGAAAGCCTCTTGATCACGTTCATCATTTTTCACGAGGGAGGACTTTCTCATTTTTAGCCTTACACAGAGGCTGGAATGTATGAAAGGGATTTTCAGCCTGGGATAAATAAAATGCAGATTTAAGAAATGTATGTACTATAGTATAAATATCATCATCTTAACATATATAGTTAGTTTGGGTTACATTTTGTCATTCCTTCCACCCACCATTCATTTAATCATCTGGTTAATATGGATCAACTGACATCAGAAGTATGCTGTCATTTTTAGTTTTGCTACGCTGATGCCTGTTATGAAAAGGAACTGGTACTTATATATTCTGTTTCTCAGTGTCATATGTTTGTGAAATACACACATGCAATATAACACAACAGCAGCTACCAAGCTACTCTGCTGTGAAGTGGGAGTGAATTTACTGGACCTTTCCAATTTGTTTAAATTGAAAGCAGTGGGTGGTTTGTGTGCTGGTATCCAATGTATTATGAACCAGCTTTGCAGCTGCCACTGTACTATTCTTCAAGTTAATAAAATCTTTCAATAAATAACAAACTAGTAAAGATAACAATTGCCAAAACAGAATGGCTAATAATCAAAAACAATGGACTAAGTGGTGACATGTGTCTAGATGTTTAAAGAAAATGAATTCCTGTGTAGTAGACACTACTCCCTAATATAGAGTTTAACTAGAGTGTCGTATTTCAGATTCTTTGGGCAAGTAAATATAAGAATTTTTTTAAAGAAAATTATTTTTAAAAACTGTAGTTTGATTGTCTGAAGACTCCAGGGAGTGGAGTTCGCAGTGTAATCGGGTGAAATAGCTGTATTAAATCTTTTTCAGTCTTTTTCACAATAATGTACAGTCTCCAATGCATGCATCCAATGAAGTGGGTATTAGCCCGCGAAAGCGTATGCTCCAATATGTCTGTTAGTCTATAAGGTGCCACAGGACTCTTTGTCGTTTTTGCAGATCCAGACAGGGCGAAGTTATCTTTAAATAATGTCAGTCATTTTTTACGCTTTCTAATAAAATTAACCATCAGTTGATTTTTGACTTTGACAAAGATAGTCAAGCTAGTTTTGATACTTAGCTCAGTAAAGCCCATTTTGGGGTATATAGAGCATAAGAAGCAGGATCATTCCTCATTGAGGAATGTTGAATATATGGAATGGGACAGAGATTGCAAAATCAATTTATATATCATGACATTTCTTCAACAGATGTTAGTCCATGAAACTGTCCCACAATTGATTTTTGGAGGATTAGCAAGAGACAGATTGTCAGCAGAAAGTACTCATTTATTCTGTTTATTACCAGCAGTAAGACAATGCATTCAAGTTCCTGCAACTGTTGGAGTGACTAAAGGCCTGATTGCAAGCACTGAGGGGAGAAAGATGGAAATGAGGGAGATTTAAATTAATGGTTGTTATTTGGGTCAGTGAATTAAACACTTTTTCTTCCTGTGGAAAGCTTGATAGATTGGAGACTCTTGGACAGATTCTCTCAAGGGAATTACTCCAGCTGAAAGTTTGGCCCTGTGTGGCCTTTTTTCTATCCTGGAGAGTTACCAGTCTCAGATCTCTTCTGTTACACTCAGCTGAAATAACTGCATTTGCATCAATGCAACTAGGAGCAGAATTTATGTAATCTGTATGCCAAAATCTTGAGCTGGTACTTGTAAGGTTGTATTATCATTTTAAAAGCAGACATCAACCTTTGTCCTGTTTGTTTTCCTTAAAATTAACTACATAAGTGGCATTTATCAGCATTAGAAATTACAAATCACTTTAAAATATGGCTGAGTGTTGGTAATATGCTTTCATCTTAATTTTCCATTAACCAGCAGATAGTAGTTTAATGAGATTGTGCCTTTCAGAAGAGAATGAACACTTCAGGAGCCATAATTGAAAGACATTACATTAATATAAATTAGTGGAATTCTAAAACAAATGTGTCAGCCTTATGCCATCTTAGTTGTTTCTGGAATGTTTTACTTTGCAAGGTTTTAACATACATTATTTTATTTTTTCCCCCTTTTTAAATGTAACAGTGCTGCTGTATTCCGCCTACAGGCAATGCACAGACGACTGTGTGCTGAACTAGGGAATGAAAAGGACCTTGAGTTGAAAATTGCTTTGATGCTGAAAGAAAATGTGTAAGTTAAGAAGTGAGAAAGCATTGAAGGGACTGGTCTTCATTACAGTTTTTATTATAGCAATTTAGCCCAAAGTCCTAAAACAACTTATTGATTAATTCATAGTTTGAAAGGGAGTGAACATAAAGCATGCAAATATGTAACAGCTGATATTTAAAGTGATCGAAAACTTAGAGGCAGCAAAGTTCTGAAAAAGTTTAAAGGACATAGTCGTCATTTTCTTCCCATCCTACACCATTTGCAGTATCGTCTTAGAAGCTTTAAAATAACATCTCTCTGTATTCATTATGTAGTTTTTGTGGTGAACATTTGTGTGTGTGTGTGTGTGTGCGTGCGTGTGCGTGCTGAAAGGAGCTGAAATGCGGAGTTATTTTAGCAACTTCTACTCCTTCAGTGTATAGAACAGGTGCCTTTATCAGGCTTAAACCATCATCAGAAATTTGAGCACAGCTGTAGGAATTGCAAGACAAATTCTCTGCTGGTGTAAATAGGTGCAACTCCTCTGTTGGTGGCCTTGAGCTGAAGCAGTTTAACCCTTGCAGCCTGAGCAGAAAGACACACATCTGAATATCAAAGACTTCAGAAATTGACCTTTGATACTATCCTGCTACACCAGCAATATTCCTTTTGCATAACAAGTCACTGGAGTTGTGCCCATCTAGATAAACAGAGAATTTGACGTAGGGTTTGGTTCATTGCAGTGATAGTGTAAAGAAAAATACTGTCTCTTTGTAGGTCCCACAAAATAGCATTTATTGCTTTTTCAAATGTTAATGTTTAGGAGTTCATATTTTAATTTTTTCTATGGCAAAGGTGTAGTGGATTTAATAAAATCTCAGGTAGACATTCTGAATCCTTTGTCAGGATAAAAACAGTTTCAAAGTAGATTTTAATTTTGGGCTAACCTACTAGAGAGCACAGCATCAAAGAGTCAATAAAATCAACAGCAGTGCTTCCATTTACTTCTGTGAGATTGGGATTTGACTAATGATATTAGGGCTGTTTAGTGAGACCATTGCATCCTAGCTCTGAAATACACAGTAAACTTCTATCTTTTACTTAGTGTCTCTTTCCAACGTGTGTGTTTGTTTCCCATAGCAACTTATTGATAAAGGATTTTTTTTACTGAGAAAACAATTTTTTAAATAGTGCTTCGTTTTCATAGAATCCCCAATCAAGTATACAATTAAGTTCAGGGAAATGTCATAACTCTACTTCCATTATAAAGGTACATGAAGTATCCACACCATCTCATCATCAGATTGCAAAGATCTGCTGTTTTCTAGTGTACCAATGGGCCTTAGCTAAGGTATTGTGAATTTTCAAAAGGCATTGTGAGGTTAATCTTGAAGGGACAATGTGACAGTTGTCACCATTGTAGATTAGTTGAAAGACAGTCAGTTCTTTGTCTTTTTCAAAATGAAAGAGGCTTTATAAAACACTGGTGCATATGGCCAAAGATTTGACAAGAGACTCCCCCTCTCTTGGTGACCTTGAGATGAAGCAACTTGACCCCCTGGGGCATGTTTGCACTACAGTTGGTATTATTTCTCTCTGTCCAGGTGCACAACCACATGATAGCTCTTCTTGAGCTAGCACACTAAAAATTGCAGTGTGGATGTTGCAGAACGGGTGGCACCATGCGCTAGCTACCTCAGCATAGACCAAAGGGATCTGATAGGCTTGTACACACCTGGCTAGCATGTGCTGCAACATCCACACTGCTATTTTTAGCACGCTGTCTGTCTACCAAGGGCAAGCTTCCAGCTGCTGTGAAGACATACCTTAGGGCTGGTCTCCACTACAGGGGGGGGATCGACTGCAGATACGCAACTTCAGCTACGTGAATCATGTAGCTGAAGTTTGCGTATCTGCATCCGACTTACCGTCCGTCCTCATGGCGGCATCAGGCGGCGGCACGCTCCCCCGTCGACTTCAGCTTGCGCCTCCTGGCAAGCTGGAGTTCCGGAGTCGACGGGGGCGCTGCGAGCGATCGATTTCTCCATAAGATGCGAGAAATCGATTGCCAGAACATCGATGGCCATCCGCTGATTCGGCGGGTAGTGAAGACATACCCTTAGAGTCTGAGGAGAAAGAGACACATCTGAAAAGCAAAGGCTTCAGAACCAGACCCTGGATATTTTTGCTACCACATTAGCAGTGTTACTTTTGCAGCACAAGCACTCTATATATTTATGTGAAGGAAGTGTATTCTATTTTTGTCGAGCTCTCCATCCTGCAGATGCCACAGTTTAAACTTGAGTAGAGTCATTCCTTGGCTGTTACATAAAAGTTTTCCTTCAATTTTGTGCTGATGTTGGGGCCACATAGGAAACTGAGTGAATATCTGTCAGATTCAGCACAGTGAGCAAGAATTTTGAAAGACACCTGGACACTGAAGGTTAATTTATATGAATTATATTCTCTGCAGTCTTTTGGGGAGAAGCCAAATGCTTAATATAGAGGACCAGAGAGTGTGTCTCTGTAAGTTAGGTATTTTATGACTGCAACTTCTCTAACTTGCTGTGACTCACAAGATCCTTGATAGTAAGATTCTAACTTCTATCCTTTAATGTGTTCTTCCTGAATCCATTATAACAGAGTTGGGCAAACTTTTTAGCCCAAGGGCCACATCCGGGTGGGGAAACTGCATGCAGGGACATGAATGTAGGGCTGGGGCGTGGGAGGAAGGTGTGTGGGAGGGGGTGCGGTGTGCAGGAAGGAGCTTGGGCAGAGGAGGGGCACAGGGAAGGGGGTTAGGTTGCAGGAGGAGTGTGAGGTGCAGCAGGGGCCTCAGGGCAGGGAATTGGGGTACAGGAGGAGTGCGACAAGTGGTTCGGGTATGTGGTGCAGGAAGGGTTCACCTGGTGTGGCTCCAGGGTAGCAGCGGCACGCACCGTGGCCAGGGCAGGCTCCTGTGGCCTCTGAGGGAGGCAGGGCAGACTTTCCCACTGAAATATGCATCTTGTACTGCCCAGCCCTCTCCTGGACAACACAAGCTCACCGGTTTCGATAAAATAATAAAAGAAGTTCATTAAACTACAAAAAGATAGCTTTTAAGTGATTACAAGTAATGAAGCATAAAAGTTAGAACTGTTTACAAAGAAATAAAAGAAAAAACACAATACCTAACTTTACAAGCTAATGTGAGTTTAAAGTAAAAGCCTCTCTCACCACATGTTCTAGCAATATTACTGGTTGAATTCTTTTCAGACATGATCTCTCTTTCAGTCCTCCTTTGTCCTTCAAGTGTTGTCGATGCCCTGAGTAGAGAGGAAGGGAGAGATAATTTGGGGTGTCTGTTCTCCATTGGTATACTTTTTCCTCTTCTTTGAGAATCATCTCCAGCTGGGGTTCAGGAGACAGAAAGTCTGTGGGGACGGGAACCTCCACTTTATTTCTCTGAAAATTAAAAAAGGTTGAAAACCACTGATCAAAAGTGTTTAGGGATTTAACTCCAATTGATTGTATAGATCTGGACCTTCAGAGCATAAGTTCTGTTGAGTGTTAATGAGACGTAGGCTCCTAGATGCCTACATTATTTTTGAAATGGAACTTCAGGGCTAATTTTACCTGGTGTGAATATTACAATTGCCTGGTCACATATAACAGGACCCCACACATTTTTCAGTCTCATGCAGTTCTAGGATTCCATGTTGTCTGTGATCTGCACGCAGGTTTCCCAGAGACTTCAATAGGATTTTACCCTAACACCTTGTCTCTGACCTTAGTTGATATGAGGGCATGGATATTTACACTTTAATTCAGATTTAATATCCTGTATCAATCTTAAGCATCCTTAATGTACCCCTCCCCATGGTATCTAGGCACCTTGGTCAAAACTCAGAGTAGTCAGCTCTAAGAACCATCACTAAAAAAGGTTACAAACAAACCAGGTGGTTTTGAATAAAGAAAGCATTAAAAGCATTCTTTACTGTCTAGTAAACATTCTTACTTTCCTTATATTGGGTAAATACCAGCATGAGGAAAAAGGAGAGTTTGAAGAGAAATATAAGTGACATCTCTGAAAATCAGAAGTATTATTATTACTAGCACTACCAGGATTATTAGCAATAATGTTCTTTGAAAGTAGCAGGGGCTAGAGTAAAACATGGCTGAAATTCCTTTTTCACTATGGAGCTGGTAGCACTGAAGATATGTAATTAATTGATCTGCTTTCCTTTCCCCAACTACCTTTTGCCCATTTAATTTGGGACCCTTTAATAAAAACACCTCACCCTGTGCTTAAAAGGTATGAGATGTGGCAGACTGAAATTGAGCAGGGAAAATTTGGAAGTCTTCGGGAGCAACTTGAGCAGGATGAGGAGGAACTAGAGAGACAGTGCAAAGAGCGGGCAGAACAGAGGATTCAGAAAGAAAAGAGTGCAGTCCACCTGGCAGAACGAAAACAACAGCTTGGAAAAAAGTAAGCACAATAACTGATAACCACTTTCCTTTCCCGAACTATCTTAGCCCATTTCAGTTGGGGTATTGGAGAGGTTTGCTAAGTCAAATGATGCTAGTTATGAAGGCTCTTTATGTAGATACTCACCATTGAATATTTACACAGAGAAATGCAATTAAAGGGCCAATCTAAACCAATGGCTTCAGTCCACAATCCTTCAGCCCTTGGGCAAGCAGAGGACCCCTTGACTTTAGTGGGAGCTGTTGATACATCAAGACAGTAGGACTATACTCATTAGGTTTTTATTTGTGTTTTGCAGAAAAGAAATGGAAGCCTTGGAGGTGTATGAGAGAAGACATCAAAAAGCAGTCGAAGATGCACACAGGAATCATGAGAAAGCAGTCCAGTTTCTGAAAAAATCTATGTCAAGGTTCCATTAGCTTTTCCCCTTGCTAGTGTCATAACACAATGTCTGAAATGTGATACCTACTCCTCGGCCTTTAAGACTAAACATTTACAGCCAGATTACATTGTGACACTTAGTCCTTGTCTACACTACAAATTTATGTCACTATAACAACATCACTTAGAGATGTTGGTTTTTCCACTCCCCAAGTGACATAGTTACACTGACCTAATCCCTGGTGTAGATAGCGCTAGGTCAACAGGAGGGGCATAGCTACCACCTGTCAAGAAGGTGGACTACCTATGCCGATGGGAGAAGCTCTTCCACTGATGAAGGTAGTGTCTTCACTAAGTGCTACAGTGGCATAACAAGTGTAGACAAGCCCTTAGAAATCTCAAGCCGTATCACCTACTGCTGTGATCCTGCCAGGTAGGTCTCACAAACTATGCAGGGACTTGAATAAGAGGCCTCTGAGGAAAATCCAGGTGTCTTGTGAAGTCGTGTGGGTGAATCAGTAGTTGGGATCTTTCCTTTTGAGTCTGTTGTGACAATGTCCCACTATGGTATTAGGTGGCACTGTATTGCTGGAGGAACTGGGTTTTGAGTTAGATGTACAATTCTGGACACTTGCAGTTCTTGACGTGTCCTTGACACTTTTTAACCAGGGAAAAGCTGAATTTCAAATCAGATGATTACCTATCTAAATTACCTCTGAAGTTTCAAATGGATATGGTAGTTTTTACTGTCTACTAAAACTGCTGCAGTGTTTCTTTGCACTGTTTCTGTGACATCTCTGAATTGTACTTCAGTGGTAAATGAGATGAGCTCACTCTGTGTTGCTTTATGTTTTTGTAAATAACTATTGTTAGTTTTTATTTTTATGCCAGAAAATCTCTACAAAATATTTGTAAATCAACTTTAAGTGTATATTAGAACCTTGTACATTGGAAAGGTACAGTAAACCCTCGATTTAACGGACCCCGATTTAACGGACTTCGGATGCAACGGACAAAATTTCCGATGCATCCGAAATCCGTTATTAGGGGGCTGCCGGCGGGGGAGCCGGGCGGGAACTGTCACCCTCCCCCCCCCCGCCCGGCTCCCCGCAGCGGGGAGCCGGGCGGGTGGGCTGACAGGGAGCCGGGCGGGTGGGCTGACAGGGGGCGGGCGGGGAGCGGGGAGCCGCGCCGGGCGGAGGCAGTGGCGAGAGCAGCCGGCGGGGCGAGGATGGTGCGGCGGCTGCTCTGGCTGCTGCTGGCCGGGCAGGCGGCGGCGGGCTCGGCGGGGGCGGTGCTGAGCGCCGAGCTGCACGGCGAGCCGGCGCAGGAGGTGAGCCCGGCTTTCCTCTCCCTCACCATCGACGCCAACCTGGCCGCAGACCCCTGCTTCATCGCCGTGCTGGGGTGAGTGACCGGCCGCCCCGCGTCTCCCTCCCCCGTCGCTGGAAGACGGGGCCAGCTAAGGAGGGGAGCGGCTGTGACCCTCCCCTTGTGTAGCCGCCGGCCCGGCCAGGTCAGAGGGGAGCTAGAGTCCGTCCACGCCCCCTCCCCCCCCTCTAAGCAACCTCCCGAGTCCCGCCAGCCCCATGGAAAGTGTGTCTGTGACACACACACACACACACACACACAGTGACACACACTAACACACTCTCGTCCCAGCCAGGGGACCCTGCCCTGCTCTCTGCAGTCTTGGACTTGCAGGCTGCCCAGCTCCCTGCGATCGCCCCAGTCTGCCCGCTGACCATGCCTGTGCTTCACTTTCCCGCTGCGGGGAGCCGGCGGGGGGGCTGACAGCTCGCTCCCGGCCGATCAGTAAAACCTCTATATAACGGACTAATTCGGGTGAGGGGGGGTGTCCTTTAAAGCCAAAAGTCCGTTATTTAATTATTTTAAAAAATTATTAAATAACGGACTTTTGGCTTTAACGGACACCCCCTCGCCCGAATTAGTCCGTTAAATCGAGGTTTCACTGTAATTGTATATTTTCCCTATTATTTTTCAGTTTTTTCTTTGGCAAAATGGACAAAATGCCAGCAATTAAGTCCAGTGAATTCATTACTTGACTATTCTTGCTGAATCTTGTATCTCAAGCAAAATATATTGTATCTACTAGAACGTAATCTAGGATCATAGTAGTTAGAGGTGGAAAAGACCAACTGGTTAAAAAATGAACCAAAATATATTTTTCTTTATTGTTAATATTTAAATTCATTTTAATAATTATGGGATTTTCTCAGTCTTGATTTCAGGGATACCATGTATAAAAAGGCCCATATTTAGGGGTACATTTATAGTCTGTAAGCAATAGAGCAATTTATGCAACCATCAGCCTTTGATCGTTTTAGTAAATGTAATTGTATGTTTTGGTTATATAACCAACATATAAATCTTTACTATATTTTAATGCCTAGACATTAATCTCAATATTGAACACACCTACTGATAGATACTTAAAGTTTAAGAAAATATATTGTTGAACAAATGATCTTTGTGGCCCTTCCAACTGTTCTATTTTACTGGACGCATTATCATAGTAAACACAGTGTAACCTACAGAAGGAATGTTTGGCAGTGTTAACAATTACTGTTTGCCAGTTTAGCCATTTTAATGCTGAATGCTTCACAGCAGGACACGAACCTGAAAGGCTTTATTCTACCAACAGAATTAATCAGAAAGAAGCAAAGGAGGAACTGAAAACTCAGGAGCATATGGAAAAAAGGATGCAAGCTGTGCTGTCCCTGAAAAACAACATAACTTCCAATAGGGTACCTCTAAGACTGCTAAGATTAGTAATGATGCAATTGATTTTTTGGAATGACAGATTTTAATGAAAACTATTTCTATGTTTAGCATGTCCCTGGCATGACATGACCTAGGAGTTTAGCCACTAAAGGTTACAAAGTCAGACTCACAGAGAAAATTCAAATACCCTCACTCTCATTGAGTAAGTACTTTATTCCATGAGCAGTTCACTGACTTCAGTGGCACCACACCTAGAATATAGTATTCCATGATTAAGGGTGTCAAAATCTGGCCTATAAGGTGGTTGGTTGTCTTACTCTTAATATAGAAATACTTTATATTAAAATAAAACAGTTAACATAACATAATAGTTAAAATAATTTAAACCTACAGGAAAATGAAGAAATTCAGATTTAAGGCTATCATAATTTAGTTTTACCTGTTTGAATCTATGTATTCCAGAGTCTGAAAAGATAGTCTTAACTAGCTACTGATTATGATACAATCACCAATGCCTTCCACACATTGTTGCATAGAGTAACTTATTTCAGGGGAGGGCCATGGAGAAGGAGGTTGGAGGTCAAGAGACATGGTTCATGCATTTAGTCCTGACCCAGCCACAGCTCTTTTCAAGAAGCAGAAGTAATCCATGTGAGCTGGGGATGCAATTGACTCAACTATTGCAAATAAAATCAGGTACAATTAAAGGATTTTCAAAAACCAAACAATCTCGAAGGCAAGTTCAACTATTACGCAGAATAAAGCAACCTCTTGGTGGAAAAATCCACCACCAATTTGTAAATAAATAAAGGGACTAAAATCAGATTCTGTATGTTAGATTCCATATTGTGCAAGTAAAATATGTAACTGTTATTTGCATGACTTTGTAGGAAACCCTTCGAACCCTCCAAGTGAGGGACAAAGCAAAGTCTCTTGAGGCAAAAAAGCAAGAGATGAAGAGGAGAGAGGCTATTCTGGCAGAAGGAGGCAATGTGACCAAGGAGATTTTTCTCCATAAACAACGTGTTGAGTTAGAAAGGCAGAAGCAGTAAGCAGTAATTTCTTTGTATACTTTTTACTCCAGGCTGATACTCATACAGGAGTGAATCTCCACCTCACTCCACTCAGAAACTGAAAACATGAAATCTTTATTACTGTTAGCTTTGCTACCCCAGGCAAGTGAACTGATTCTTGGAGTCTTGTGTGGGTAGAGACTATCAATCCAAATCCTCAGATCATATGAAGTGGCAAAGCTTTATTGACTCAAAGAAAGTAGGTTGATTTATATCAGTTGAGGATTTGGCTCAACTGTTTTTCCTTATAGTTTAAAAAAATATGAAGGAGTCACCGGTTCAAATCTAAACCATGACCCCAACCTGCCACTGCATCTGTACAGGTATAATTTACCACACATAAAAAGACCCATTGAAGTCAGTGGAGCTCTGCATGGGAGTCAGTCCACATGGATTGAATTGCAGAATCGGGGTCTTTTTGTTATGACTGAAATCATTGCAATCTAAGGATGACTAGATGGCCCACGTGAATAGGTGTGAAGTTTTGTCCATTCTCTGGCCAGGTGTCCATGTCATGAAAACCACCCCAAGCAGATGGAAGTGGAACTCTTATTGACTGATGCACCAGTGAGGCTATGGATGATTGGCCAGAGAGACTGAATTACCCTTTAGAAGTGAGACTCTAGATTAGGATTGAAGCAGATTGAGGAGGCAGTGTGAGGACTAATCACTAATACACTTGATATCCACAGAAATAGAAGACTTCAGTCTTTGGAGCTGTGAACCAGCCACTTTCGCTACCGCTAAATGCACATTAAAAAAATTAATGAATAAACTTTCTGGATACTCTGTCTTTGAAAAGACTACCTTATTTTATTATGTTTCATCTGTCATCTTTTTTCATTATTTCCCCTTGTAATTTACATAGCAGTCCCAGAGGATCACATGTTCTTCTAGACTTGCTATTGGCTATACATGACAGTATGTTTCGCACAGCTGTTCCTTTCTAATTTCAGCTATCACTCTGCTAACCTGCTATTTCTCTGAGTGCCTTTGGTTTTCTCTTAGTCCTTTCTTCCCATAACAGAGATGATCTGTGCTCTATCTCGTATCTGAATCTCAACCTGAGCATATGTCCCTGAATTATTTGCTGAATAATTAATTCTCTAACCATTAGAATCTGTAATTTAATTTGTACTGTTCAGTTTTTAAAAGATAGCAAAATTATATATGTGATTTTGGGCTAATATGATATTCTGTTATTAAACTTTCTGTAGACTGCACAGTAAACTCATGAACTAATTGTAGGGAAGAAAGATGGTCTTTGGGTAAGGCACAGTACTGGGAGTCAAGAATCCTCTGCCATTTCTGGGACTGCTACGTTCTGTGCCTTGGTTTCCCCAAATGTAAACTGGAGGTTATGCCACATAAGTGCTTCACGGGAGTGTTGCAAGGCTAATTAACTTTTAATAAAGCAATTTGCAACATAAGGGTCAATATATAAGTGCAAAAGATTATAATGTCCTGCCTATATTTAGAATCAGCAATCATATACACATAAATCAGTTGACAATGTAAACCTCAGAAGTTAATTAAATCCTTATTATAAATAATTTCTGTTTCTGAAAATTATACAGAACCTAGAGGAACATACATGAAAGAAATAGAAATAGAATTTTTTCCTGTGGATTCTTTAATTCCCTTCTCAGCAGAATGGCCTCACCCACACACTCATTTTGTTAGCTTAGGGTAATCACCCTAGACTAATTGCTAAAGTCTGTTCTTTAAAGAGACATGGCTTCAAAATCTGATAATTTCAGACAGAAGTGTGTTTTCTATTGCTACAAGTAACATTTAAGATTATTATAACCGAAAGAGACTAGAGAAAAAGTGTCTTCCTGCTTTTCTGTATGTTTACTTTGTGCATTGACTACGCCAGGGGTCGGCAACCTATGGCACCCATGCCAAAGGTGGCGCACAAGCCGATTTTTAATGCACACTGTGGATCCTGGGTGCTGGCCCTGCTCAGTTAGGGTGACCAGATAGCAAGTGTGAAAAATCGGGACAGAGTGTGGGGGTAATAGGAGTCTATGTAAGAAAAAGCCCCAAATATTGGGATTGTCCCTATAAAATCAGGACATCTGGTCACCCTACACTCAGCCCGCTGTCAGTCTGGAGATCCGGCTGCTGGCCCCTTGCCAGCCAGGGTCCCGGCTGCCAGCCTCACTCAGCCCCCTGCCGGCCTGGGTGAGCGGAACGCCAGGCCAGCAGCTTAGCCCACTGCCAGTCTGCAATACCAGCCATTGGCCTGCGGTCAACCCATTGCTGGCCTGGGGTTCCAGCAGCCAGCCCCGCCCAGCGCTCTTCAGCCATCCCCTGCTGTGGCCCACATTGGAAAACTCAGCAAGGAAAATCAAGGGCAAGGATCACACTAAATTGATACGATCTGCATTTTAATTTTATTTTACATGAAGCTTCTTAAATATTTTAAAAACCTTATTTACTTTAAATACAACAATAGTTAAGTTATATAATATAGACTGTTGTGGTAAACCCAGAACAGACAGCTATAAGGGGGGTGGAGAGCAGTCCCAGAAGGTTAAAAGCCGCCTGCCCCCATACCAAATGAAGAGAGGTAACCACAGGTCAATTAGGTTCAGCTGAAACGAGGTTGCCAGAGAATCAATTAGCTGACTCCAATTAAGGGCTGCCTGAGACCTTTTCAAACCCTCCCCTGTTAGAAAGGTGAAGGGAGAGAGTGACAGAGCGAGGCTGTCAGTAGGCTAGGTACAGCAGGACAAGGAGCCTCTCCAGGAAGGGAGGCTGCATTCCCTGACCAGAAGGGGAGAAAAACCAGCCAAAGGACTAACTGAGGGAAGGAAGAGCTTGCCCTTGGGCATTCTAGGAGGTCTGCCTTGCCCAAGTCCGTCTCGCCAAGGCAAAAAGGAATTGAGCCTGGTGAGACAGAGAAGGTACTTTGCCACGCTATAGAGAGAGACCTTCTAAGAACGTTAAAATGTATTACTGGCACGTGAAACCTTAAATTACAGTGAACTTGACACACCACTTCTGAAAGGTTGCCAACTCCTGGACTACACTTTGGTTATAGTCAGTTTCAACTGTATTTGTGTTGGTCTTTGATACAGCACAGGGAAGACAATGAACATTCTAAAATAGAAAATGTTATTGCAAAAATCACATAAATTGTCAGAGGGATTTAGGGGCAGGCATAGAATCTCAAATTACTTCTCTATTTTAAGGTACATATATGGCTTCCATTACCATGGTATCTGTGCACCTCAAACTTTGTACTGTATTTAGCCTCACAACATTGCTGTGAGGCAAAGATGTACTAACTAGAACTACTAAAAGCCCTAGAATTGCTAGTATTGGAACTGAGGCATAGAGACTTGTTTACATAGCATGGCACTGCATATAACGTGCTGTTCCATGTAGATTCTGCTGGTGTGCACAAAAAGTTACCTACTGTGCTTTAACATAGTATTGTTGGGTACTTTTAGTATGCACCAGCACAATCTACAAGGACCAATTAGTGCATTTTTAGAAATCACACCTCTGTAATGTGCAATGATATACTGTGTAGATATGCCATAAGTGAATCACTCAAGGTCACACAAAGTTTATGGCAGAGCAGAGACGGGAATCTACATCTACCAAATCCCAGGCTAGTGGCTTAGCCACTGGACACTCCTTCTTTGAGTTCTTGTATTATAAACTGACTAGATCTCAAGTTAACAAGGATAAAGTCTAAGTGAGTTGAGAACATTACAGTTTGAAAATCTTACTCACTTTCAGCCTTGAGGAATGGACCCTGATATCCTTCACAAACAAGTCTTTTTAAAAGTCATAATTGAAAATATTTAGTCTGTAGAAATATGTAGAAATCGTAGAAATCCCATGTTATACACAGATCATCACTGCAGTATCGCTTAAGGGCTCAAAAAATCTGGACCATTTCATAGTCCTGTTAGTGCACAACAATGGTTTTTCTTTCTTTCTTACTTTCTTTCTGGTTTCTGTTTGTTTTTTTAATTCTTTAATACAGAGAATTTACAGAACAGCAGAAATCTAGAAAAATTGAGATTGTAGCTCGGATTTTGCAAGAGGAAGCGTATGTAGAGAAGCAGAAAAAAAATCAAGCTCAGGCAGAGGCACTTAGGAGTCAGGGTAAACTTCAGGATTCCTTAAGGTGGAGGATCAAAACATGGCAGTATATTGAGAATGCCTGTGAAGATCCAGCTGCAGCAGTATTACAGGTAAGCCATGCTCTTATACCTAACTACCTTTAGAGAATTGGTCAAATGTTTTAGGGCTGGTGTTATCAGAGTGTTTTTTCATCCCTGAAAATTAATAGTTTGAATTGGTGGTTGTGAAAAAGCATTTACATTAGCTAGATCCTGGTGCTATAAAGTACAATGTGAGCAGGCAATGGGATAGTTTCCCCATCAGATCTCTCAATAGCCATCAGTCTCGGTCTGTTAGTCCAGTTCTGACACTCTCTTGAGATGGAGCACTTCCTGATTTAACTCAGAAGTAAAATGTAGTTGTAGACTTAGTTTCAGTTAGCTTGTCCCAAGTGAAAAAACAGCTCTGTTTGGACCTCTCCATGCAGCTTTCACATCAGGCAAGTGGGGTTGTTCTTTCAAGACTGTGATCCTCCTAACCAATGCCTACAAGTATTTTACCTCCAATAATATTCCAGGCTTCCACTGGCTCAGAGAGGAGGAGTGTGAAGTTTTGTTCCCAACTTAGATCCTCCCATTTGACTTCTGGTCTGGTGTAAGTCTTTGTTATTTAAAAGAAAGAAAAGAAAGGAAAAATGTAGCTGCCAGTGAAAATAAGCACAGTACAACAGTTGTTAAAAAACAACACATGAAATTGGGCTGCATCATTTATTAGAGGTTGAAGCAGCTTCCTGGCAGTACACATTAATGAATACCCTTATGCCTGAACATTAGTTCCCAACCTACTAACTCCTGCAATTGACATGATGTGATTTCTTGTAACATACAGTTTTCACTGTGCACAACGTCTTAGAGATTAATTAACATAAAACAGTCCAAGACATCCATACTTCATAGCATATTAAAACATTATTAAGTATCTGTTTTTAAGGTATCGCTGCTAGAGTAAAACAATAGTTTCAATAGTTCCTGTTTTGGAATTTTGCTCCTGTCTCATTGTAGAAGTCTTGGCACACTCCATCAGCTTGTTCCTTAGTTGATGACAAATCTAGTTCTGTGGTGGATTTTTCTGAAAAAGCATTGCAAGATACGATCCATGAACATGATGATGAAGAGGCGAGTCAGACTCTAGCTGAGCCAGAGTTTACAGGACTTTGGAGTCAAGAATGTAACTTATACAAGGTAAAACTTACAATTTATTGTTTTATCCCCTGCATTTTTCCCCACTGTTAGTTTCCTAGTAATTGGCCTTCTTGCTGCCTTTAGAAGTTTTCCGACACTTGCTACCACCATGTGAATATGCACTCAAAGTTTTGCATGAAGAATTCATTTGAAAGTTTTGTTTTAAAGAAGGTACCTGCACATGCAAATCTTCATAGAACCACTAATGTGTTAAAATACTTATCAGTCAAAGCAGTTGAAGTTTGCCGCTATATTCTCATAGTGTTTGTTCCCTTATATAGAGAAAATTAACTAGCTTAGTTTTAGTTCCAAGATTTGTGGAGACATATATCACTTCATGTTTGCTGGTTTGTTTGACTTTTAAAACTGAACATGACATTCTGTTGAGCTGGTAATGAAGATCATTTCATGTGGAAAACATTTTTTTTTACTTAGTGCTTGGCAAAGAAAACATGTCTTTCAGTATAGCAAAGTAACAACATTTAGGGCTCTGATCAGAAATAAATAATGCACATATGCAAAGTGGAAATCGATGTTTTCATAATGCTGCCAAGCACTTGTACAATTTACTAAGGCACATACCTTTCATAGATCTTTTTTTAAATCACACATTACCTTGAGAGTAGCATCAAAAGGCACCATCAGTAAAAATGTATTCTCTTTCCATGGAAAAAATAAATTGGAATCAAAGCTGAGATGGCTATAAAGTTAGTTGACTTTGTTGAGCAGTCAGTCACTCAAGAAGTAAGAAAAAGACTCGCTTTAAGTAGGGAAGAGGCAGTATTGCTGTACAAAATAGTCAGAACATAGTGTTGCCCAGGTGCAAAGTACAAAACAAGTGGAAGGTTGGAATAACTTCATATAGAAGCTGAGAGGCTGAGTTCAAGCTGAAGGGAAGTAGCAAAGAAAGAAGCCTACAAGGTTGACAAGATAGCTTTCTTCTCTTACAAAATCTCCTTTATAAACACTGATCAGTTATTTATAGCCCCGGAAGTCCTTGCTAGTTGAAGTCAAGAGAGTGGCACATCAGGGATAAATTTGGCTCATAGTATTTCAGATGAAATGGTATGTGTAGTAAGAGTTTAGCACAGCCTCAGCCTGCTAAGCTTAACTCAGCTCCAAAGTTTAGTTTTGGCACAATAGGTTTGCTGGAAAGAAATTCCAATATTTTGCAGTGTTCGTAAATTTCTGTGGATGACTAAATCTTTGCATTTGCAATTCCAATTGAATCATCATGTTGTTTGTTTGATTGATGGATGTTGGTCTCTCTGTAATGCTAGCCAGTTTGCAAGTAAACAACATGGAGACAACATAGGCCAGTGTAAAAGTGTTGAAGCAGTTTCTCATTCAGTGGCAACAGTATGTATTTCTTTCATATTTCCATTAAGCCAATCCTACTGTTCATACTCAGGGTTAGGTTTTGCTCTTAGTTCTATCAGTGTAAACCTGAAGTAACTCCACTGACTACAATATACTGTTAAAATAAATCCTCTTCCAAACTTCCCTCTGTTGAGATCATTTTTCCCAAGGTGTTTTGAGAGCCTTGGCTAACTGGCATCATGAAGTGCAAAATATTCCATTACTGATTCCAATTTCTATGTATACATGGCACTGTCTGTCATGTGACCAATTAAACACAATATGCAGTCACCCTGGAAAACAGTACAGACTCATACCATGAAATGGACATGCTTAACAACAGGAACCATTCTTGAAGTTAATGGAACCACTCCAGATACATACTGATGTCACGGATGGCAGTCTGTCCCTCTGTCTCATTGACAAAGTAAGGGTGTTTTGCATGGTTGAGGGCTGTGTAAGATCCTCTTGATTTGCCCTTGTATTTTCCTAGTGTCTAACCTCTTTGCAGTGGTAAAGAGATTTACAGATGCTGATAACCCAAAATCTCTCATTTACTCTTTACACTATGTTAAACCCAGAGAGTGAGAGGCGGGTGTGCAGCTGTCAACGTTTTGTTGCTTTTTGGCTGCTAGGCAGCTGGGTTTCTGACTCCCTCCTACTCAGAGACTGGATTTATTTATTTATTTTTCACTATATAAAATGTGTTTATTGTGTTGTGACATTACCAAGGGTACAATCTGGACCGATGAAGAACTGTGTCCCCCCAGATCTCCAACCTGGGGTGCCTTTTACACTGCTTGGGTGTGTGAGCTATCCCTCCTGGTCTGCTCTCACACACCTTCTTTCAGTCAGGATCCTTCCCCCTGTCGAAAGCCATTTCTTTTGTTCTTCAGGTGGGTAGAGAGAAAGGAGGAATACTTTGGGGCACCTTCTATCTCTTCTTATAGTCCTTTCTCTTCTTTAAGGATCATCTCCAACTGAGGTTCAGGAGTTCAGGTTCCTGTGTGGACAGGAACGCCCACCTGTTTCTTTTGTCAAGATGTAGATTTTTGACCACCCCTTCTTTCCTGCGAAAGAATGGCCACTTACCTAGGTGGTAGTCCATTTGATTTTGCTGACACTTGGCTGAGGTGTTGGTTAACCTTTTATCTCTGGGGATCTGGTTTGTGACTCTTCCTCACACTCAGAACATGTCTTTAGTAATATCATACAGTAGAATCCTATAGCTTTATGTAATACTAGTGTAAAAGCCCATGTACACGGGCCAACAGTAACGGCTCATGCTCCCCCCCACTCGCTCAGTTCTCCGCCCCCTCCCCCTCGCTCGGCTCTCCGCCCCCTCCCCCTCGCTCGGCTCTCCGCCTCCTCCCCCCTCCCCCTCGCTCGGCTCTCTGCCTCCTCCCCCTCGCTCGGCTCTCTGCTGGGCACAGCTGGCCGTGCCCAGCTGGCCGTGCCGTGCCCGGGCGCCTCCGCCCCGCCCGGCCAGAGCCCCCTGCCCGCGCCTCCTGCGCCCAGCCATCCTCCTGTGCGCGGTCCGCGAGCCCCCCGATCCAGACCCTGCTTCCCTCTTGGCAGTGCACGCACGGCGGCCATGTTGTGCTGCCGAACTACACCTCCCAGCATGCCGTTCGTCTGGGCCGTCTCTACTGCGCATGACTGCTTCACACAAACTTCTCTAGCCGATTATTAAATAGGATGTTGCCACACATTTTACAAAGACAATAACGAACAGTAAATTATGAGTTTTCAAGTGATACCTCAAAAGCCATACTTTGTATGAAATTTATCATAATCTCTTGTAAAAGGGGTGAACATAGAGATATAGGCTAGGCTGTCACAAGTGTCTAACGTATTAAGCACATGTACACACAGACTATTATCAGTAAGTTCACTGCTCAGATGCTCTCTCCCACCCAAAATTTCAAACCTGACCCCCCCCAAACATATTTTTGCAACTTGTTCTGGTTAGCCATCTCTAAAAAGATCTAACAGGAATAGAAGAGATTCAGTGACAAAAATGTTTAGAGGCATGGAAAAAAGAGGAAGGGTTGTTGAAAAGATTGAGACTGTTTGGTTTAGAGAGAAGACAAATAGGAGGGGTATGATAAAGGTATATAAAATAATAAATGGTATGTGAAGGGATGTCAGGTGCTTGAGTTTATTTCTTGTGTGTTATACAAGAGCCTGGGAACATTCAATGAGAGAGAAAGACAACACATTTAAAATTGATCAAAGGAAACTTCTATACAGCACACACCTAGGCCCACTGGGACGTTTCTTTCTCTTACAGATGTTTACATGAAACATAAAATGTCTGATTCCTTTTCAGCTGTCTGAAACCCTGAGGGCACAATTTCTGTCTTTTTGATTTGCATAAACTGATGGACAGAATTTAACTTCCAGCTTCTGGTCCCTATAATGAGGCAATGGGAAAACTGATGTGATTCTTTATCATGATACCCAAGTATTTTGATTATTAATTGCATCATTTTTTACTCTTTTCCACTTGCTTAAACTGCAGGCAATAGTTTTGTAACCAGCAACAAACTGCCATTTGGGCTTTTAGCTCAGTTCAGAATTGAAATAAGGATAGAGAGGATCAGAAACGGTACATAAAATTCCTCCTCCGGAGATTGTCCTGTAATGATTATCATTATGTGGATGGAACTTTTGGAAGAATTCTAGTAATCAGAAAGAGAGCTTAAAATGAGAGGGATGAATTTCTAAATATCTGATTCAACACTTACCTGTTTAGTTCACTGGCACTTTACCTCTTATACAGATGACAGTTGTCAGTACTTGTATTCAGCTGTTCCTCTCCTTGACTCTTTAAATGTAAAAAGAGAAACACCTACATTATCTAGAGTAAGTGAGAAATGACCAAGCCACACACCTTGTTGTGCAGTATATTGGAATTACACACATGTTCAAAACTGTGAAGGCACATTTTCTTCTGCTTTTGAAAAATTGGGCCTATAGTCTTTTTCTTTTAAATGATACCTTCTCAGCTCTTCCTAAAAGGGCCAAATTCTACTTTCTAATAAGTTTATCCATCTCTGTGGAAACACCATGCATGCATCTGAGAGCAGATTTGGCAAATATGTTTTGTTAACCTATAGTATTTTCTTTTCTTACTGTCTAGTTTAGAGAATACGTTGAGCCTGATTTTCAAGAGGCCTCAGATTAGCCTTTAATTTTGAATACATAAGCATTTGTCTATCTAAATTCTGTATTTGCACATAGAAATCAACTGGTTATATACCCAGCTATCCAATCAGTGCCTGTTAATTAAAATTGTGTTTTCTGGAACAGTTTTAAGGCACAAATTTGTACGGTCAAAATTAGGGTTCAGTTCTGAAAATTTGATGGAATACAAGAGTGTACAAAAAAATCTGTGAACTATGGTTTCTTATTAGTAAATTACCATTTTATTGGCTTCCATTATTAGATGCCAAAAGATGAAGCAGATCCAAAGCCACTAGGTGCAAGTAAAATGGAAAGAAAAATTTTCACTGAAAACTTGGAGAAACTTCGAAGTGGAATTATTCACAAACAAATCGTGTCCGGTCATGAATTTAAGGGATGTCCTTTTTATAGCAAACCAAGTCTTATTCACTTCAAGGTTGGTGCACATTTTGCATTGTGACTTTGTGTATTTACTGTATGTACAAACCAGTGTCTCGCTAAAAAGCACATTGCAATCAAAGGAAAGACTCCCATCAACTTAAATGGGCTTTTAGACTTTAAGGAATTAAAACAGTCAGAAAGGTCAGCACATAATCTGAAGCTGCCTGAGGAGATACAATTATGTGGTTCTTGTTAGGCTATGTTCCATGCTAAAGTAAAAGTAAATTACTTAACGTAATAACTGTTTCAAGAGTATGTGGTATAAATATAATATTAATGTAATAAAAAGCTGCTTAAAGGAAGTCTTGTATCCCACTGTCAAATATAATTTAATTATGAACAGGAACAAAAGCTTTCTAATATTCAACACAATGTCACATTCTCCTCCCTTTTTCTCCCCCACCATGCGCTGTCACCCATTACAGAGCCAGTTTCTGAGCCATTGTGAAATGTTCCCCCAATAGACACACTTTAGTGATGATTTTGTAGCATCAAATATGAACTCAACCTTTCAGCCAGCCACATCCCTATTCATAGTCAGTGCGCCAAAGTTTACTCCTTCAAGGCAAATGGGTAAGCTATGTGGTGGGTACATACCTGATATATATAGACCATACTTCCCAAGCTGTGTGCCCTGCTCTGGAATACTTCCTCGCATGGAGTACTGGAGGAATGGGCTCTCATTGGGTGTAGAGGGGTGGCAGAATTGGGGTGGAAATATTCTCTCTCATCCAGCCTTTTTGCTGTGGCTTTTCATATACATGGGAGGAAACACATAGTAGGACAGGGCTGGTTCTAGTCCTAGCTCTTCTTCGTACTTCTTGCGTGATCTTTGACAAATTATTTCTCTTCCTTAATGCTTCAGTTTCTTTATCTGCAAAAGGAAGATAATATTTCTCCACAGATACCATATAAGCAGGATCCTTGCTTCAGAGTGTTAACTCCTTAGCAAACTTCGCTAGCCCTTAAGTATTTTTATGCTTGAGGGCAGGTGGAGCATTTGCGAAGACCCCTATTGTCCCTTGCTAGAATAGTTATTTTATTTTGCCAGTTCATTGCAATACTTCCACTCTGTTTTTTGAGAACTAAATATATTTTACTTTATCCCTTATGAAGCTTTGAACTGGTGGCTTCTCAACAGTGAATTTCTGAAATTTCAGAAAGCGCTTGGTCATACTGGTCAGTACCATTTCCCCCACTTAAAAGCATGTCCAAGGAAAACAGTGAACATGCCAGAAAAGTGAAGTGGCTGCATCCAAGCAGACACACAACTGTCTTAAAGTATCAAACTGAAGCCTTGGTTCTGGCAAGATGTGAGAAGTCTTTTTAAATCTTAAAGTGCATTATCAACAAGACTGAAAGCTCTGCCTTTATGTGCCCTGTCCTTTGGCAAACACTCCAGTGATCATTTCATATTTCTTTTCATATGAAGTAAACAAAGGATGACAGCCTCATAAACAGATGAGGGCCAGAAGAAGAAATCTTACCTTTTCCTAGTGTGGCTGGAGTTTCATACACAATTTTAGTAATAAATTATAAGCTTATTCCAAAAATATGGTTGGCGTGAAGTTCCTATTACTTCAGAAAGGTTCACATGGCTCAATTTTCACCCAGTAGCTTCCACTGGTGGGTATGGAGCCCATTTGAAAATCCAGTCACTCCACATACCTAAATGCAGCTGAACCTTTTTGAAAATCTTATTCTAATTGTGATTGCTGAGCACTTTCACATAATCTAATGGTCAGATTTTTAAGATTTAAAAGTATCGCCATGTTTAAAAAGACTAGTATATAAGATGTTAGTTATTTTGTAGTTTCCCGTATTCCATTATCTCTCTTTTTTTCTGCAGAATAATTCCTATTTCCTTTACTGTGACTGCAGGCACACTGACTGACTGGGAGCTCCCTTCTTAGAAGTCCCAGATGAATCAGTGAATTACTACTATGCTATCTGCACCTATAAGTAGAATGATTTATAATAGATGGTATTCATATTTGTAAACAATTTGCAAATTAGTATTAATCTACTGTGGGTAATTATTTAGCTTTCCTTGTTAATAATATGTAATTAATTGATGACAACACACCTATAAAATAAATTCTAAAAGGCAGTAAATAATACCTAACACTTGCATAGCATTTATAATTTTCACACAATTCCTTTTGAAGTCAGTGGGAACTGCAGCTACAGTTCCCACCTTTGGAACTGGGACCCTTAGGCCTGGTGTGTACTGGGAAGGGTATGCACTGGGAAAATTTCCTCTAAATCCTAATCGGTTTTAAAAAACTAGCTAGTGTATACTATTATTTAATGATGGATTTCAAAACTGCCTTGGAGTTTCTGGTCTCAGTCCTGTGCTCAGAGCACTAGACCCTGAATCAAACTTTAACGTAATAATATTCCTATATGCATTCACTGCAGGCAACAAATAATACGGCTTAGAAACATTGAGTTGTGCACACAGCTGGCTAATGCTACCACATGATCCTATTACTAGTTCCCACCTCCTTCTTGCTGTTTGTTGCCCTGTTGTGTCCCATCTTAAATTGGATTGTTTGGGGCAGAAAAGTTTACTAAATGTTTTTGTACAGCACTTAGCATATCCTGATACGGACCTTCGGATGCTACTGCAGTACATGTTAAATAAAAAATCATCATCATTATCACATGTGAAAATGCTGCCAGCTCCACGGAAGTGTGATTTAATGTGTGTGCTATTTCTAGGATTTTGATGTTGGTAAAACCTACAAAAAGAAGATCATTTTGATAAATGCATCCTACAGTGTTAATTTCTGCAAGCTGGTGGGAGTCAGTGAGCATCTCAAGGATTTCATCAATATTCAGTAAGTAAACAGGCTCAAAATCTGAGAGGATGATTTATTGCACCCTTAAAATCAGAACAATCTGCTAAAGTTACAATCAAAATGCTCTTTTATTTATTGCATTTATATTTTATTCTCAGCAGAGTCAGTTATGTTAAATAGAGCTGTAAAAAATTACCCTCCAAAACAAATCTCATCTCCTTTTGCTATTCCTTCTTCCTTTTCCCATCTCTCATTTATGTCATGTACAGTATGAAAGCATAGCATCAAGATCATTAGATCCCTTATGTGAACCCTCTACCCTTGTGCTTTAAAAATGTGCTAATGGGATTTTATTTACTATCATCTGCTCCAAAATGTTAATTGCAGCAGACATAACATCTCCGCTGAGACATGAAAAAAAAATACATGGCTAAAATTAGGCATCTAAATCCAAATATAAGAACTTAAACAAGAGGCCTGGTTTGCAATAGTTCTGAGTACCATTCATTTAGGTGCCTTGATACAGAATTGGGAGCCTCACTTCAGGCCTCTATTTTTTTAAATCTTGGCCTGTGCTCTTTGGCAAGATGACCTGTCAATTGTTGATAATTTTGCCAGAAATGTGCTGAATAAAATCACTGTACCCAAGCCAAAATACCAGGATCCCATTCACATTGATACCTTTGGTCATTTGTTCCAATCCAGCAGAGCCCTCATGCATCCTATTTTATGAAATGAGGCTCAAATAGCTTGGCTTGTTTAGCCTAAACAAAAGAAGGCTGAAGGGAGCTAAAATTACTCTCTAAATATTTTGTCCACTTGGGACAGATTCCAATAAATGACTATATTGATCAATTCCTTTCTTTACCTATGAATCAGCAAATGTGAAATATCACATTTATTTGGAACTCTATTAAACTAAACAAAAGAAGACCAATTATGATCAGGCTTAAAAATGAAAAAAGCCAGCACTGTGTGTTTAAATGCTATTTATTATCAGATGATACAGCTTGAACCAAACTTGCTTGCTTTGCATATAATTGAAATTAAAAGTTGCCAACTCTTCAGGCTAACCTGAGGAAATAGTGTCTGACATTGATGTTTCTGTTGTACCCCAGAGAAGTGACACAATATATTACCCACTGAAATGAACAAGTCATGTTACCACAATAACTGATTTCATACTTGAGAGATTCAATTTTACAGCTCACTGCCCTCTGCCACTTTGTAGTGATAGGATGTGCTTTGAATTTCTAGCCATCTCAATAAGATAAGATGGTGCTTAACAAACCAACCCCCACCTTTTCAGTCCCTACAACAGTGTATTGGAATATGAACAAGATACTGTTACTGACTGAGCACAACCTCCTTGAGAGCTACAAGTTCTGAATTCAATATTCTGTAGAAGCTCTTGATAAATTTTACCTTTTTCTTTCAAATATCCTTCTCACTGCCGCCTTTCATGGCCCTTTGCCGTTTTAATTTAATTTAACACATTTTGAATTAGAAATAGGACATTTGACTCTATTGACTAGTTTAAGCTATTACAGTATCTTGAACCTTGTCACATTCATTGTTAAATGGGAAGGGGTTGGATGCTGAATAGTTTAGTCACAGGCTCGTGAAGAAACAGATGCAGATCTGACCGCAGTTCAAGAAAGCATCTAAGCACCAGCTTAATTTTAAACATGCTTAAATGCTTTCCTGATTCTGTTTCAACCCCAGACTCTTAAACGGTGTTCCCTTTTTCCCAAATGCGATTGGAGGATTTTTTTTAAAATGCTCCTTTAATAAGATTAGTTTTTCTTATGATTTGCGTGTTTCAACAGTTTCAAGATAGCCTAGCTTACCTGGGAATTCCTTTGGCTAATAATATCCAGCTATTTCATTTGCTTAGTGTCCATCATCTCTGGCATGTTGCCAGAACAGACCTCAGCTGTGACTCACTAGCAGTACTTAAAATGCAGCAACTCGATTTCTTGGCTCACAAATCCTGTTTCAGTCACAACTGAAAAGAAGTTTAATGGTTTCACTGAAGTCCCTGGTGGACTTTTTGTTCACATCACAAAGACCATAAAATATGGCACAATTTGAAATGATTGGCAACTTCTATTGAGAGGCTAAGATATAAATGTTGCTGTCTGTACAATTTGCAACAACACATACTGCAATATTTGCAACTGCATGGTTGTTTTTCCTTTCCCTGGAACTTGATTATATACAAATCCATGGTGCGCCCACATCTTGAATACTGCGTACAAATGTGGTCTCCTCATCTCAAAAAGGATATACTGGCACTAGAAAAGGTTCAGAGAAGGGCAACTAAAATGATTAGGGGTTTGGAACGGGTCCCATATGAAGAGAGATTAAAGAGGCTAGGACTTTTTAGCTTGGAAAAGAAGAGACTAAGGGGGGATATGATAGAGGTATATAAAATTATGAGTGGTGTGGAGGAAGTAAATAAGGAGAAGTTATTTACTTGTTCCCAAAATAGAAGAACTAGGGGCCACTCAATGAAATTGGCGTGCAGCAGGTTTAAAACAAATAAAAGGAAGTTCTTCTTCACACAGCGCACAGTCAACCTGTGGAACTCCTTACCTGAGGAGGCTGTGAAGGCTAGGACTATAACAGGGTTTAAAAGAGAGCTGGATAAATTCATGGAGGCTAAGTCCATAAATGGCTATTAGCCGGGATGGGTAATGAATGGTGTCCCTAGCCTCTGTCTGTCAGAGGGGGGTGATGGATGGCAGGAGAGAGATCGCTCGATCATACCTGTTAGGTTCACTCACTCCGGGGCACCTGGCATTGGCCACTGTCGGTAGACAGGATGCTGGGCTAGATGGACCTTTGGTCTGACCCAGTATGGCCGTTCTTATGTTCTTATGATTAGCAGAGATATTACAGGTCAGGATGCTCAACAGATGCATGTAGATATTGGATTCTATTCTTGACATTGCTACTGGCTCTTTATGTGATCTTGGGCTAGTCACTGCACCCCTCAGTGCCTCAGTTTCCCCATCTGTAAAATGGGCACAATAACACTCGCCCTTTTTAAAGCACTTCAAGATTTTCCAATGAAAAGCTCTATACAAGTATAAAGAGTGATTATTTATTATTTCTCAATGTTTGCACAGCCTTTCACTGGCCTGTGTCTCTCTCTGGCTTGTGTAATAAATACACCCAAGTAAAAATATGTAATTTTCCTGTGAATTTTGGGAGTTGAATTTTGATATATAAATCTAACTCAGTGGCCTACCTTTATGATTGGCACAGCTTTGATCCACCTGGCCAGATGTCTGCTGGAATGTCATGTGAAGTAATGGTAACATTTAAACCAATGGTAAGTGCACTTTATGAAGCAATTATAATACAAATATGTTAGTTACCGGATGGTGTGAATAATAGTGTTATCCACCCACATAATTTGATAATAGTATCATAAGTCCAATTTTGTTTATTGTTAGAAAGGAAATAAAGATAATTACAACCTTAACAATAACATTCTAATGTAAGTATCTTGCACACCACACACTGGCATTTTCTAGTGCTATATTTGATTATAACTCCAAACACTAAGTGTATCTGTAGCATATATTGTCAGGCTGAAAATTGCTCCGAACTAGAACATATTAGATCTTACCTTCACGAAATAAGCTGGATAATTAGCAAAAAATACTGCACTTAACCTAGTATCTAGTGTGTCTAGGTTTCTATGTATCTAACCTTCAGAATGTATTTATTTCTTCTTTGCTGTAATTAGTTGATTTATTAACTTTTTAAGATGGCTAAAGATTTAATGCTTAATCTGTTTAGATGCATCATTATTTTTTTTAATTATTTTGTTTAGATAAATGAAGTTCTTGAAGGAAAAGTCACATTTTTGGCTCAGAATGGTTCCTTTTCCATTCCATTGAAATGTACAACCAAGAGATGTGTTGTAAGTCAATTTTTTTAACTTTAAATACTTTGGATGAGAGTCCAGTGTAAGAGCAAAAATAGTCAGGGCCACCAGAGGGCGGGAGGTGCTGGGAGGAAGGAAGAGGAGTGGATGGGGGGGGGGTTTTTGCCAGTGGGGTATTGAACACCCACTATTTTTTTCCATGGGTGCTCCAGCCCTGGAACACCCACAAATTAGTGCCTATATCCATAAATACTGGTATCAAATATCACTGAAGTGCCTGATTGAGAAATTCACTCCTGACTTGGCAGCAAATTGCCAGTAAATAAATTGCCTAATAAATCAGCTGCTCCAATATCTATTTGCTACTAAACGTGAAATTTAGCAGCAGAGGAAACCCATAAGAAAATATCTAAGTGATCGTAAAGCCTTTGAATTGTGTATATGGATTTGAAAGAGCAGATGGCCAGTTCTCATCTATCATGGATTCAATGATTTTCCAGGCCATTACAGTTATATACTTTCTCATTTCATATAACTACAGTCCTTGTCAACCAAAACAACTTGCCTATGTCTTTGCTTCATTTAAAGTTGCCTCTTATCAAATGGATTTTCCATCCCTTTCAAAAGAAATAACACTTTCTATGGGAAAGGGTCAGTGGAAGCTTTAAAGAAAGATGGGGAGAGGGATAGTTTCTGAACTACAAAAACTTTAACATTTTACAAATTGAAGTGTATATTGTATAAAGAAACATTCTGTATGCTTTTAAAAGTTTGTGGGAATTCAGGCCACCGTGGTCCACTAGCAGATTGAAAATTAACTAGTTTTACAAAAGAACGACTCATTTTCTTCAGCTATTTGATGCTTGAAACTATTTCATATGCCTCTTCCATAAACTTAATTACAAGATCAATGAAAATTCCACCTCTACTAATGAGTCACTATGAGTTTAAAGCTGTTATAGACTTATCAAGCTAGAATGTGTCACAAATTGATCGCCAGTCAATACAACACATTGGACACTCTTCTTTTTAGCATGGTACCAGTAAGATAAGTCCACCTAACTGTGATATAAAAAGAACAATAGGGCCAAATTCTGCCCTGCAAACCAATATATAGATACAGAATAACTCCCTTGATTTCATGGGAGTTACCACAGATTTATGCAATGATGTAACTAATCGCAGAATCTGGCCAACTGTTTCCAGCATCATTTAATGGAGTGAAAGGAAAGTTGTTCACTTTATGACTTCGTTGTTCAGATGGGTTGGCTTCTACACAAAAGGCAGAAAAGTGCCCATAATTTGTGTCATTATTTGACATTGTCTTTGAAGAGGTAATAAGGACTTTGAAATCTTATGCTCAAAATGGTAGATGCTCATTTAAGTGACATTACGGACTATATAGGACAGCAGTAATTATGGTTTTTCTCCCTACAGCTGGCGTTGGATAAAGAGCTCATAGACTTTGGCACTCATGTGGTGGGAGACACAATTTCACGGATGATCATCCTAACAAACCGTGGTGCTCTGGGAACGAAATTTAAACTTCAGATATCAGCGGATGACAATGGCACATGCACAACAGTGAAATCTTCCCTTGAAAGAATGGTGGGTCCAAGGGCATTTCATCAGATTGATTTAGACATTCCAACCAGTAGAACTTCTTAGATTTGAAAAACAGTTATGCAACATTGACAACCACAAGCATTCAAAAATAGAGTCTGGGCCTCCCAAAATATCATGGAATTAATTTAAAAATTATTTTAAAATTTTAAAATAATATATTTGGGTTTTTTTGAGCATTTCAGGTATACATAGGTCACATTTTCATGCTTTCCTCTGCAACCACAAAGTTAAAAGCTTACTTAAAAAAAAAATAAAAAAATTCTAGGGTGGCATTTCCAGTGAAACTGTTTTTTCCTCCAGTGCGGTTTAAAAAAAAATCATATTGTTAATCAAATCATGTCTTGTAACTTCTATCTTGATTAACAACATTGTTATACTGTAACTTTTTGGTTGGGTTTTTTTTTTTTTTTGTAATTTTTTTTTAAGTCCCATAGTAAATCAATGGGAAAATTTAAGGATATTTCATCTGATTTTTTTTTATCAGCCCAATCTTTAGTTTCTTCTTTTTATATATTAAAGTTTAATTGGCTCCAAGGTGTTTCAAAACTAATCTCTTTTTTAAATTTTAAGAAAGTGATAGACCTGTTATAAGAGACTGTCAAACATAATGTACAATAAAACTGCTGAGCTGACTCTTCACCGTGGTTTTCAACTCTAATTCTATCATATAAAAGTGTTATTCATATAAGGAAATTGACCATTTAGAAATGACACCTTCTGAATTCACAACTCCTTGTCTATATTCTCGTTCATATCCACTTTCTTTGCTAACTAAAACAAAGTCTTATCACTCTTAATTCCAATTAACAGTGTAAACCCAGAACACCTTAACAAGTAATATGGATTCTATTCTGCCTATGCATCAGCAGCAGACTTGCTCAGTTCAAAATGCTGAGTCTTTATCACTGGTAACAAGTCTTATGGAAAGAGAAGTCAAGCTATGCTTGACTCGTATCCGAGGCTGAATATTCAGCTTTGGCAGTTAAAGAAAAACACCTGTTTTCTTGTGTGTGTTAGGAAATTTGTTATGAAGTCCTTGAAAACCAATACAGAATGTCAATTTTCCTGAGTAATTTTTCTGAACACAGTCACTCAATGTTCTAGTGAATTGTACTCACTATATCAATTCCATTTCTGAGCAGCAATAATTGCATCCTACCACCAATAAAACTGTAATATAAAAAAGTGTGCACTTTGTATGGAACACACAGTGCATTTTCTCCACACACAATATATAACGTAGTTAGATAGTAAAGCTACTTCCTTTTGAAAAGTGGCAGATGGAATTGGAGCTAGGTGCAATTAAGTTACATCTTGATATATTTTATGTTTTAAAATCCTTTCTATAAATCATCTAATTAGGTTAGTCCAGCTTTGGATGGCATCACCTCTGAAGAGAAAGCCAGCAGCAGTCCTGTGGAATCGTCTATGTATGAAAACAAGGAACAAGTTTCCTCTGTCCATATTGAAGAAGTTACCCTACATGCAAGTCTGCCTGAGAGACAGAAGACTGAAAGCAACCTGGGCAGCAGCCATGTAGGTGAGACTATTGTTTTAGAAAATTGACCTTCTGCAATTTCTGAGGCTAAGCATTCTCCTAATAGTTTCATTGGTTCACACAGGAGACTGGAGCTAAGATTCTTAGCAAACCTGCTCAATAAATGAAACAATGACCATTCCAGTAGTAACATGTTTTTGTTTGTATGCTGTCCCAACCGAAAGGCATGTGGGCACCACCCAAAAATGACTAAAAATAATGCACTGGCACCACTGCATATAACAAAAGCAGTGGAGAATGTCCCCAACAATCTCACTCCTTATCAACTACTAACCTCAGATAAAAACAAAATCCAACTGGATTTTCCTGCAGAGACTACAAAATTGTTATCATTGTTCTTGTCTCATCAACTGAACACCCACCTTTCACAAGAGAACCACATGACAAGTTTATTTTTACAACCTATAATTTTAGGAACAAAGTGACATACAGATGAACCTCCTCAGACATTTTTCCTTTCATCTTTTAATCTTTATTTTGTGCTTTATAAGATTGGGGGGTGGGGGAGACTTACATCCGTTAATACAGATATTAAAGAAGCTAAGTGTTCCCAGTCATTCTGATCATTTTACCGTTCTGATCAAAAGACACTGAAAATCATATTAAGATTTCTCTTTCTTTAAATTAAAAAATTGATTTTGTGTTTTGAACCTAAAAGATTCAGTAACAGTTCTTTAGATTGTTTTGTTACAATTATGATGCTCTCTCTAAAATGTACATCTGCATGCTGTCTTTCAGGTGAGATCTTAAACATTAAGATCTTCTCTGTTCTTCATACACATTAAGGGTCCCAGGACATACTGAGCATGGATTTGCTGAATTGGCCAAAATTACCCCTCTTCCCCCAATTATGATGGAGTATGTGTAACCCATACACCTCCTGGGTATAGTGTGCTGTCCCAGCTAGTGGCACTGAGACTACTTAGGGCTCGTCTTCACTAGAGCCGGCAGCGATCGATCTTCTGGCAGTGGATTTATCGCGTCTCATTAAGACGCGATAAATCGATCGCCCGCGGCTCCCCTGTCGACTCTGGAACTCCAGCTTGCCGGGAGGCACAAGCTGGAGTCGACAGGGGAGCGTGCCGCCGCCATGAGGACAAGCGGTAAGTCGGCGGCAGATACGCAAACTTCAGCTACGTGAAGTTGCGTATCTGCCGTCAATCCTCCCCCCCCCCCCCCCCCCAGTGAGGACAAGCCCGAAGAGAGAGAGGTTAATGAGTCTGCTCTACAGCCTTAACTAACAGCCATATGGATTTTAGCTCATGCATTTACTCCAGAGGTCCCAGGTTCAATCCTGATGATGATGACCAGGGTCTGTTAACATTACATATGCAGTCACTAGCTGGTTACTGCCCCCACTCAATAAGTGGATATTTTCTTTGGTGCAATAGGAATATATAGTTTAGGGTACTTTGGAATCCTTTAGAAGGGTGGGTGCTATAATCGATTTAAAGTATTCGTTATTAAGGGAAGAAAGAGAATCCGGGGAGCTACAGACCAGTGAGCCTCACCCCATTCCCTGGAAAAGTCATGGAGCAGGTTCTCAAGGAATCCATTTTGAAGCACTTGGAGGAAAGCAAGGTGATCAGAAACAGTTAACATGGTTTCACCAAGGGCAAGTCATGCCTGACCAACCTGATTGCCTTCTATGATGAGATAACTGTTTCTTTGGATATGGGAAAGTGGTGGGTGTGATATATCTTTACTTTAGCAAAGTTTTTGGTACAGTCTCCTACAGTATTCTTGCCATCAAGTTTAAAAAGTATGGATTGAATGAATGGACTATAAAGGTGAATAGAAAACCGGCTTGATTGTTGGCTGCAGCGGGTAGTGATCAATGGCTTGATTTCAAGTTGGCAGCCAGTATCAAGCAGAGTGCCCCGGAGGTCGGTCGGTCCTGGGCCTGGTTTTGTTCAACATCTTCATTAATAATCTGGATGATGTGCACGGATGTTCAGGTTCATGGATGGGGGAGAGATAGATAAGATGGAGGGTTGGGATAGGGTCATAGTGACCTAGATCAATTGGAGGATTGGGCCAAAAGAAATCTGATGAGGTTCAACAAGGACAAGTGCAGAGTCCTGCACTTAGGATGGAAGAATCCCATGCATTGCTACAGGCTGGGGACCAACTGGCTAAGGAGGCAGTTCTGCAGAAAAGGACCTGGGGATTAAGTGGACGAGAAACTGGATATAAGTCAACAATGTGCCCTTGTTGCCAAGAAGGCTAATGGCATAATCGGCTACATTAGTAGGAGCATTGCCAGCAGATTGAGGGAAATGATTATTCCCCTCTATTCAGCATTGGTGAGGCCACATCTGGAGTATTGTGTCCAGTTTTGGGGGCCCCAGTACAGAAAGGATGTGGACAAATTGGAGAGAGTTCAGTGGAGGGCAACAGAAATTATTAGGGGGCTGGAAAACAGGATTTACAAGGAGAGGCTGAGGGGACTGGATTTATTTAGTCTGCAGAAGAGAAGAGTTAGGGGGGATTTGATAGCAGTCTTCAACTACCTACTGTTTCACTAGGAGGGTGGTGACACACTGGAATGGGTTACCTAGGGAGGTGGTGGAATTTCCATCCTTAGAGATTTTTAAGGCCCGGTTTGACAAAGCCCTGGCTGGGATGATTTACTTGGGATTGGTCCTGCTTTGAACAGGGGGTTGGACTGAGGTCTCTTCCAACTCTAATCTTCTATGATTCTATGGTTATATCTGTGCTGATTATGAATCAGCTAATGGTTCAAAATGCAGCAGCACATCGTGTTTGCATCACAGGTCTTCCTGAAAACATCACACTGATATTCTGCCCTCTGCACTCACTGTTGGAGCCCCATTGGATACAGAGTCCAATTCAAGCTCTCTGTGATTTGGGGCCCTTCATGGGATTGGACCCAGCTCCCTCAGGAATGACCCTGGCCATCTATCACAGCTATATTCCACTAGACCAATGAAACTCGCCCAGTAGTGGGAAGCTCAGAAGCAGGAAAGACAAAGCTTTCACATGACTGGAGCAAACTGTAGGCTATGAACTCACTCTCAGAGGAGATGAGTTAAGAATAACTACAAGTCTTGCTGCATTCTGAACATGTTCAGTACGTCTTTAACACTTAGGTTGTACTTTCTTCTCTCATGATCATTCATATGAACAAAGAAAAATCATTCTCTAGAACCCCCATAAATATCCTCTAAAGCCTGAGAGGAAATATGGGCCTTGCATTATTATTCCCCAAATCTCAAGGGACATGGGCTCTGATGCGTTTAACACACCATTAGTTACCCAGGCCAAACATCCGGTTTGTCTTTTAGAACAACTTAGTCAAGATGCATTAATCACCGAGGCAGATCTAGAGGCAGAAAATGCACAAAGCCCAGCAGAACTGCCGCCTGAAGAAGAACCCACTGAAATTACACTGGGCAAGGTAATGGTTTTACTGAGATATGTGCAGGCATTCCGCTAGTCCAATTCTTGAGCAAGGAACTGACCATGAACCAAATCCTATATTCTTTACTCAGGCAAAACTTGTGTTGGCTTCAGTGTGAGCACTGACAAACTCATAAGGTTTCATCATATCACACCATAGTTAGTGTGGTTTTATTTTAGGCATTTTATATGTACAGTAGAACCTCAGAGTCATGAACAGACCAGTCAACCACACCCCTCATTTGGAACTGGAAGTACGCAATCAGGCAGAAGAGATGGGGCAAAAAAGCAAGTACTGTAAAGTACAGTACTGTGTTAAACTACTAAATATAAAGGGAAAGTTATAAAAAAATTGACAAAGGAAGGAAACTTTTTCTGTGCTTGTATCATTTAAATTAAGATAGTTAAAAGCAGGATTTTTCTTCTGCATAGTAGTTTCTGAGATGTATTAAGTCAATGTTCAGTTGTAAACTTTTGAAAGAACCACCATACTATTTTGTTCAGTTACGAACATTTCCGAGTTATGAACAACACCATTCCCAAGGTGTTCGTAACTGAAGTTTTATTGTATTTGCACTCTGCAGTTTGACCTGTCTTACATTGCCTTTTTCTGCCTAAAATGTACCATAGCCAGCTGTCAGGAAAGAGACTTCACCTATGCTATACTTTGCACAATTTCAATCTTGGAATCAGCTACTCTGCGTCTTCTATGCCTTTTTAAAATGTACAATGTTTTTTGTAAAATTAAACCAAACATATTGTAGTCAGACTGGGGATTTTTCATTGAATTTCATCCCCTTTCATAGATCCAACATTATTTCATAGAATTTGCAAACATTCCCACAACTGTATGGGATGTGAAGTCTCATGCTTTCACTGAAATCAGGCCACATAGTTTGCTGCTTTTCTTCTTCATCTTCTTCATTATATTGTAGCAGCACTCAAAATGCTCTAGGCCTTGCATAGACTGAGCAAAACACAGTGCTTGGTTTAAAGAGCTTGCAATCTAGAAAAAAATTGGGGGGAAGAAATTTACCCAGAGAGGGGATATAGATATAGATAGCCAGAGACAAGGTTTCAGATTAGAGCCAATATGATGGCAGGAGGCTACCTAGACTTCTCTCAACTGCTGATGCATCCTATATGAGATGGATGAAAGACAGGCCCAGGGCCCCTTTGCAGTTGCCTCTGAATCCACTCAGAGAGAGGCTTGAGGGCCCTGACTTTTCCCTGCACTGTCACTCTCAGCAGTAACTGGTGCTGACTGCTTTGGAGCAGGATCTGCACATATCCTGGGCTTTACAAAACCCACCGTAGGCTACAAGCTTCTGTTAACTTCTGCTGCTCCCCTTGTGAAGAGGAGTAGGAGAGGTTGTTGAGCCTACTGCTGTTGAATTCAGGAGGAGGAGGAACAGGCCTTTGAGTGGAAGCACAAAAAAGCATTGCTTCATTTATCACTTATACGCCAGCCTAGGCAGTGGGTATTCTGTCCTTCTTCCATCAGAGGAGATGGCAAAACACATAACTCAGATGTCACACTTAGAGTGTAGGGCTGAGCACCCTCTGGAAATGGAAGGCACTCTGACTCAGATGAGGTGCTCAGTTTTTTGAAGGATCATGCTCTTTAAGATATTACTGATTCACTTTTCCACTATGTCCAGCATAGTGCGTTCAGTCTGACAATGGACAGAGCTATGTAACTATATAGATTAAGGTAACAAAGTAAGGTGCCACAGGACTTTGTTACCTCTGCTATTCCAGACTAACACGGCTACCTCTCTGATTCTATATAGATTAAGATAACATCGATATTGATATATCAATATGTACAAAGATCCAGTAATAAAGTACAGGTTTGGATACTACCATGATGAGCACAGTATAAGGTCCTATATAGAATAGAATAATATGGCCAAATTTTAAATGAAAATTAGTAACACTATTTTTTGTGTCATGTTTAGGTTACAGAAGGTGAAATTGGACCCTTCAGCTCAGTCAAACTTCAGATTATTTTTACTCCCTCCGTCCCTGGGGATGTACGTGCAGAGTTTGAGATTACATTTGACAACCCAAACTGCAAACCAGTGAGTGTTTCTAAGTGCCAGGGTCTGGTCCAACACACTGAAGAAAAGCAAGTTTGACATCCTTCTATGTGTAACAAAAACTGCAAGGGGTTGGGAGGTGGGATTCAAGCTGTGGGAGAGGTTAGAGAAAAATAAGTTTATAGTCATCCTGAGAAAGGAGAGTGAAGCTATCCATAGAATGCATGATAACTGGGACAGGTGACAACTCTAATTACCATTACAATGTATTTTAATGCTACACTTTTATTTCAGGCCTCTCACTGTTGATTTTAGTAGTTTGGCAGAAAATCTATACTTAGTACGAGTCTGTCTGTCCCAAAATCTGGCATTCCCCAAAATCCACAGCGAAGCAGCTTCACAAAAAGAGCTGCAGAGGAGTAGTCCAGACCCTCATGACTTTGTGGATACACTTCTTAGGCAGGAAGGAATATTCCCTCCAGGACTGGGTTGAGTCCTTTTGGGGGGGGGGGTCACTGTGGGAGCACCTTGCACTGTGCTGACCATCATATAAGTGTTTATCCCACAAATAGACTGCAGTCTCCAGTGTTATTAAACGTGTAGAACTAAAAAAAAATTTAAATCCTATATTTTAAGTCTAAAATATTAGACAGTGTGACACTCATGTATGCCTTCTATAATGTTTGGATAAAAACTAGTATTTGTGTTTTATACTGGTAAGTGAAAGCTACAACATTTTGATTTATAAAGGATATTTTCATCATTGTGTTTACTTAAAATGTCTTTAATATTAATAGGATATATGATTCTGCTATTTATCAGCACAATCTAGTTTTCCTTTATCCTGATTTGTTAGAAATTTTCAGTGGCCTCTGCAAAGTAGTAACCATTATTGATTTGTATATTCAAATATACAGCTACCCTTTTGTGTCATTGGAGTCTCTGTTGATGTGCCTGTTTGGGTGCCCAATCCAAATGTCGATCTAAAGATCTGTATGTATGACCGGCTCTATCAGGATTGTATCATTATTCAAAGCAGGTAAGCTATCCCATAATACACTCGTGATCAGCTAATTAAAATAACTAAAAAGGAGATCATAAGGAATGTCTTGTCTCAGAAGGGAAAAAAATTTGAAGTATCATACTCATGGGCAGTGAACTACACTAATATAATGACCAGTAGTATTTTAATCATTTTTGTTTTAATAAAACCTCATAACGTAATTAGGCCTTCAAAATTTTCTTGGTCTTAACTTGAGTAGACTGAAAGTCTTTTTTCATTATCATCTGTTGGCTTTTCAGTCATCTCCATTCAGGTAGGCACATAACCACAAATACCACTATATGGTTCCCAAGCACTCAGCAGGCATGAAGACTCAATAACCCCCTCATATAAAGAGCTAGCCACTTCATTTCAGGATTGGAGCACATTGGTTGGTCATGGGCGGGGGGACGGGACAATTCGCACTGCTGCTGCATGTGTGGTATCTGAATGGAAGATTTCAGTCTATCTTTTGCCAGAACTAACATCACATAGTATATTTTAGGAAGGGAAGAATGTTAAGCTTCTTATTTCACTATATACAAATACATTTATTCAGCCTGGGATAGTGTACAAAGTGCATTGTATTTTTCATTGTTATTCTTCCTCTGGCTTTTCCCTGTAGTTAAAATCAATGTCAGAACTAGAAACCAGCCTCAGGCCAGTTCCGCCTCATAAGATCTATAGTGAAGCCACTATGGAGGTCAAGCATATCTTTAAATAGATACTATAGTACCTCTGTATAATATAATCAAACCTTATATGGCCTGCCTGTTTCTAAAAGGTCCATTTGTATTTTCCTGACTCCCCACACCTAGCCTGTGAAGTTCTCACTAAATATATTATTAGCTAGATATTTAATTAGTGGAAGTGTTTATAGTACAGTGTTATGTGTAGGTCTTATTTCAATTTGGATATTGTTGGCTTTGGAAGAAAGGGCCTCCATTCTTTTGGTGAAAAGGTTCATAGCTGCCTTTGTTATTTTTTTTCCCTCCCACTTCTGGTTCTTCTATGCAACACCTCCACTGAAGTCATCCCGAGAGGATCATGGTGGGAGTAGAACCAGCAGCAGCCTCCCCTTAAGATCCTGCTGCAGCAGAACATGGCTACTAATGACTCCTCCTTATTAGTTTGTTAGGTTTAGTTTGTCACTAACTTGACTTGGGTGACTATTTTTTCCTGGCTTCAGGGTATGTAGCAGAAAGTTAAAAGCAGGAAAAAAAAATCTCATTCAGACTACAGGAGTTCAAAGCTCCCAATACACTTGGCATGATTCATGGGTCATTAATGTTCAGAACTGTTGTGGAGCATTCTAGGCATATTTTGAGAATATCTACACTGCACACAAAAAAATCAGTAGCAGCAAATCTCAGAGTCCAGGTCAACTGACTTATTCTCATGGCGCTTGGGGTACAGAACAAAAAATAGCAGTATAGATATTCTTGCTTGGGCTGGAGCAAGAACCTCTTGCTAGGTTTCAGAGTGTAGGCCAAAATGTCTATTCTGCTACTTTTAGCCCCACAGCCCAACCCTGAGTCAGTTGTTCCAAGCTCTGAACTCACTGCCATTGGTTTTGGGGTTTTTTTGGTGGTGTAAATATACCCTTTGTTTCCTAGATACTTTATATACCTAGCATGACATCTTGTAGCTAAGGCAGTGGCCTAGGGCTTCGGAAACCTGAGCTCTATTCACAGCTCTCCAACAGACTTCCTGTGTAATGTTGGGCAAGTCTTTTTTTGGCTTTATTTCCCCATCTGTAAAATGGGGATGATAAAACTTTCCCCAGTTCACACAAATGTACATTCATTAATGATTGGAAGATGCTCAGATGATGTGGTGCTAGGTCCCATATAAATACATAGATGGACCAAATCCTTATTTCAGAGGATCCTGGAGTTTTGGCCAGGTACTTATATGGCCCTCACCACTGTAATATCCTGTCCCAGGGTGTCAGAATATATTGCAGTGTAAAGGTAGTGGTGTAGATTGTTAGTTTCGTAGAGATCTGTGCAGTGACTCTTAGCTTTAGAGAATGGTTATGTGAGCTACTCTGTTAATTGACTTCCATGTGCTGTTTTTTTTCTGTCTAATGCAGTTATTGACTGCTAGATGCTGAGTGTTCCTATTTTAACAATTCCCATATTTTAGATTCTATTTAAATGCATGCTAATAGGATTGGTGTGGGGTTTTTTACACTATTTCTGTTAGAAGATGCATATTCTAAACTTCTTACCAGAATTAGACACTGCAGAAATTCTTCACAGTTGGAAAGAAATAGTAGAGCTGTTATCTCAGAAATTCAGCTCACAAATGTGACAAGCACAAGTTATGCAAGAGATTTACTTGGTCTAAAATAACCCACTCCCAGGGACAAGATTATAAATGCAGAAGCAGAATAACGTTTGTCAGTTAAAAGTGATTAACTCTCCCAGTGCAAATCCCAGCTTCCTGTTTTAGGAAACTGTCAAGTAGCTTAGGCCAAGATTTGGGCAACCAAGGTGAACAGTCCTGCAAGATGTTGAGCCTTCCAACTCGCAGTAAATTCAGGGCCCTCAGTACAGTGCAGCCTGTCCTCAGCATCTTGGAGGATCTGCTGCTTTACTGAGCCTCCCAGTTCTAGAGAGAATACCTGTGTTGTTTAAGCATCAAGGCTGAAACCCTAGTACTATATACTCAGACATCGGCAGTGTTGTTTCATCCTTTCAGCATGCTGAAGCAGACACATTCAGTCCATATCATTCACTGTGTGGAGATCT
This sequence comes from Sternotherus odoratus, assembly GCA_032164245.1. Lineage (NCBI taxonomy): Eukaryota > Metazoa > Chordata > Testudines > Kinosternidae > Sternotherus > Sternotherus odoratus. The sequence continues at coordinate 4,757,642 of JAVMKO010000018.1, forward strand.
TTCAGATGAAGCCCTTGCCTATTCCTCTGTTCACACAGGAGACAATCTCTGCCTTGCAGTGCTGCAGGTGTAACATGGACAGATTCTGGTCGTAGATGGACAGGATCAAACCAGGGACTTCTGGAGCACTGCAAGGCAGAGATTGTCTCCTGTGTGAAGAGGGGAATAAGAGAGGAATGAATCTGGAAGTGGTTGGTGCATACAGATGAAAGCATCAAAATTAGCCATTTGCTAATTAGTCATTTGCTTTCTTCCCAGGGCTTTTCCAATGCTTGGTGCCACTAGATGGGATGGAACACCACACCCAGGTGGTGTGAGGGTTACACAGGCATCCAGGCTCAGGGGATTGTTGGGCTTTGACTCATGAGTTAATACTGGGGTTAATACTTGTTTACATTTGTTTGGTCCCACCCATGCCGGATTACTTTTGCCTAGCAATGCACATGCCCAACATCATTGCAAGGCTGTCCCTTCACCTCTGAATGGGTTCCACCTGGAACAGAGTCCAGGTGTCTCTGGAACTGTTGATTCAGAAAGGAAAAATGTGTGATAGGTGCACAAACTGCTTTCATTCTTCAACATTTTGGCTTAGAAGCAGGATGAACTCAAACACAGAACCCCAGATTTGGAAGCATTGTAGCCTGACAAAGAACATAACTGTGATTTTGCTTTAAAAGTTCTATGTGCCCAGAGTACTGTCCTTCACTTGCAAAGAAAGCTTGGAATAATTCCAAGTGCAACATAGAAAACTGAGTTGTAACTATTGAGTTGGCAGCACAAACCCACTCAGATCTGTCTGATCTGTTTACAGGGCAAAAGCCGCTGTACGCTTGAAGTTTGAAGTATGCAAAGAACTGAGTAACCACATGGAACTTCTTCCGAAAACAGGTTACATTCAAGCCCAGTCATCCTTCAGTGTGCAGCTGAAGTTCCTGCCCAGGTGAATGAATGGTATTAGTCACCTCTCTGTTTAGTATTTCAGATATTAATTAGAGAGCCTGTCTGCAAAAAGACAGAGCAGGCCAATATTTTCTCTCACACCCACAGACTGCAATGACTGGAGTTCACACTATTGATGTCAGTGCGATTGCATAGCTGTACTGAACTTGGCCCTTTCAAGAACTCTCCCCCTCCTCCTCCTCTATTCTTCTGGGATGTCCAAGTCCAAGGATCACATTCCTGTGCGGTAATACTTTTCCTATGGTGACAGCAACAATGTGAAAATATTAGCAGCTGCAATCGTAGTAGGTTACTGTCACTGTGGGAGAAGCTACTCTTTCCGAACAGTGAGACACACATCAGTGTCACATGGTTGAAAGGGTATTTCACTGTCACATGGGTATGCCTTCTAGTCAAAGATCACTAATTAGTTAACCCCTGAACAAGTGGCTACAGAGCACATGCAGAATAGCCAAACCTGCTGCTGCATACCCACTCTATCCCATACCTTTCCCCGGAGAGGTTATAAAGGTTTTCAGCTCTTGTTTTGGGATTCTTTTCTAGATTTAAAATAATACCATTATCTATTCTCAAATATGTCAAAAGTCTTATCCTATCAAGATTCTTTGCCACCATTTCACAAGAAGGCTATGTATAGAAACAGAGGAGAACAGCTACATAAACCAAGACATCCATTTGGCTATTTAGATTACATGGTCTTTTACTGACCATGCTCTGACTAAGACTAAAACCACTTTTTAAACAGAATTTAGTGAGTCATTTCCTGTTCAAATGTAAATTGAATGGTTAGGTTCTGATTCATTTATTTGGGCATAAGTTTTTGTGGGCTAGAACCCACTTCATCAGATGCATGGAGTGGAAAATACAGGAGCAACTCGCATCTTTTCATGTATTTATACCTGCTCCTGTATAGCCCAAGAAAGCTTATGCCCAAATAAATTTGTTAGTCTCCAAAGTGTCACAAGGACTCCTTGTTGATTTTGCTAATAAAGACTAACACGGCTACCACTCTGAAACTTCTAAGTCTGATTTCCATTGGTGCTGAGTATCTGCCTTTCCCATTGACTTCATCTGGAGTTGTGAGGTACAAATTCTAGTCTCACTAATTTCAGTTGGGTCAGATTCTCACCCATCTGCACTCAGGCTCTCCACAAATTAGACCCCCAGCTCTAAAATGAAAATCTAAAGTCAGACGCTAAAGCTTTTAACAGCATAATTTTCAAAGAAAATATAAATGTTAATAATTCTTCCTACATATCCAATTCTATCCCATTACAACACCAGTTACCACGATTATGACAGTTTCCAGTTCCTAAATGTCAGATCCTGTAAAACACTACTGCATTTGCTGAATGGACAGAAGCACAATGTGGCTTAAAAATATTAACCTGCATTTGAAAAATGGGAAAACTTCAAAAAAATTGATGAGATTAAGGTGGTTCTGACTCATGGAATAATTAGGCTGCTTTGGTCCTTTCAAACTGATCTGTATGGTAAATAATATCAAGCATACCAAATTCCACTAGAATCAGATCTCATGAGGTTGCCTCTTCAACAATTTGAAGTGATCTCCTTTACTGAATATCGTGGGACACCGACACTAACTTCTCCATTTGAAGATTTGGGAATGCAAAAGATTATTATTCCAGGAATGTGTATCTATGGACAATTTGTTTTTGCAAAAATGTTTAAAATCTTCAACTCTTAATGCCAGAATACATACCTAACATTTACAGATCGAAAAGTAAATGCCAATATAAAGTAAAGGAAAATACCAACACTACATCACATTTCTGTTTATGACAAGCAATCTCATTTGCTCATTAACTAGTATTTAGAGATACAAACAATAAATGTCATTTTTAACAGCCTCCATAAACATATTTATAAATGACCCAAGGTTTCACAAAGATTGTGGAATAATCTCATTGGCACTGGATTAACTTTCTGTTCTTCGAGTGATTGCTCATATTGATTCCAATTAGGTGTGTGCACATGCGCTGTGTGCACAATTGTTGGAAAGTTTTCCCTTAGCAGTTCTCGTCAGGTTGGCTGTGGAGCCCCCGGGGTGGCGCCTTCATGGAGTTGAATATATGCCCCTGCCAACCCAGCCCCTCCTCAGTTCCTTCTTACTGCCAGTGATGGTCATCAAAATTGTGTTGCTTGCTTAGCAAGTGCTTTTCTTAGCATATCTTCCAGTTTGTAGTTGTAGTTTCTAGTTCACAGTTACTTAGTGATAGTTGTATATAATTGATAAATAAGGTTTGGTAGTGGAGTTTTTCCCCCATCTCTGACCCCTCCCTTGGGTTCCATGACATGTCTTGGTCTCAAGGGTTTAAGCCCTGAGGAACCTGCAGCAAGTCTAAGCCAACAGGCGACCCCCACGACTCGTGCCTGAAGTGTCTCATGATATAGAGAGGTAAAAAATCTGCAGAGCTTTCTGCCCCAGGATGAAGGAGGAGTGACATTTCCATCTTGAACACCTGGAAGCATTCTATATCCCAGGTTCCCAGAACAAGTTGATGGACCATCTCAGCAGATCCTTCTGCAATCATGAGTGATCCATCTGCCCAGGTGTCATACACTCCATCTTCCAAAAGTGGGGGTGTCCCCAGGTCGACCAGTTCACCATCTGGAGCAATAGAAAGTGCCCGATCTTCTGTTTCTTCCAGAAACACAGCCCAGGCTCGATCACAGATATTTTCCTGCTACCCTGTTGTATGCTTTTCCCCCGATCTCCCTCGTGCACAAGGTCCTACTCAAGGTCTGCAGAGACAGGGTGGAGTTAATTCTGGTGGCACCATCGGGGCCTCACCAACATTGTTATACCATGCTCCTGTAGCTGTCAGTGGATGCCCAAATCATGTTGCCTCTTCTCCCCGACCTGATCACTCGGCAGGGGCATATATTCAGTAGGCACCACTTCAGAGGCCTCCACACATGACAGGGGCTGCTAAGGGAAAACTTTCTGACCACTGTGCATGTGGTGCACACACACCTAACTGGAATGGATACGAGCACCACATCTCGAAGAATAGTTACGAGAAGGTGAGTAGCTATTTTTTTATTGGGATTTTTCCATTCTAGCTAATCTGGTTGCCTCTACTTCTAAGAAACTATTCTTAGTGTTCTTAAAGGCAAGCATTTAAGTAAACAGCAAAAAGAGATGAAGCTTATTTGTTTGTATAAGCAGTGATTATTGGTGGGAGAGGACTAGCAGAGGAATTTTTAATATGCTATATCGATGTTTAACTAGGAATAATGTGGTGAAAGAAAATTTAGGCTGAATATCAGGAAATGGTTCCTGACTACAAGTTCTGTTAGACAGCGCACTAGTCTCTCCAGGATAGCGGTGAAAGCTCATTGCTTGGGACTTTTAAGACTAGATTGGACAGAAAACAAGCAAATATATTGTTGGGAGCAATCCTGAACTGGCAAGGATAGATCAATGAGAGAATGTGGCACAAACTAAAGAAGGAAGACGTATGAACAACACTATCTTTAAAGAGTAGATATGCAATTGCAATGACAGTTAACAGGGGCCTAAACATTTCTTTGTGAAAAACACCTTTTTGCCTCACTGTTCTGCAATCAGTGGTATTTGTGGAGGAAACCCTATCTAGAGAGCTGGTAGCAGAAACAGTATCACTGTGGAGACTTAAGAATGGGAAACTATTCACTCCAATGCTCTTAGGGTCCAGGTATTATAAATAGGCACATCCATCTAAAAATAATAGAGCTTTTGTATTGACTTGGCTTGAAAACTCTGAAATTGGGCTGTACAGGAGTGAGAAGTTTCAGCAACTGAAGCCCACACATTCCCTGTTAATGACAAATCTGGTATGTAATCAGATAAATGGCTGTTGGTCTTCATGTTTGTTTCACTTCTGCAGCCTGTCTTTATTTATGTCTTTCCCGTGTGTTGTGATCCCTTTGATACTGACTCAGAGGGACTGGTAATTAATTAACATCAATGTCAACAGGAACAGATTGCCTAGGTTGGTTTACTCATGTACTCATGATTGTGGCCAGAATGCAGGAGGTTTAGATACTGATTACAAAGCACGTTTTAATTCCTATTTATAGCCATAAAGGTTTTGCTTATAAAAAAAATAAAAGGGCAGTTTTGGTAATACATTACTAAAATGTCTGTAAATAAAACCCTGCAGTATAATCAGCTCCTTTAGTAATACAGGCAAAACACCCTTATTGGTCTAAGTCTCCCATTAGTATTAGTAGGAATTTCATGCACCTGTCAAACTAGACACTTTTCCGTGTCCAGCTTTTTAGTTCCAGCATAACATTTAAATAGAAAAAAAACAGTTGGAAATAGCCTGGACTAATAATATTATCCTGTTCATTTGTTGGAATAAATTGCTCCCATTCCAGCAGAGCATTTACTCCTACATCCAGGCATGCTAGAAGTTTGGGTTCTGGAATCAACATTAGTGACTATGGCTCATGTCTGATTGACAGTTTTGTTTTTATGCCTGTTCTAATTTTCCACACATTTCCTAGCTGAATGCAAACAAGGTAGTAGCCACGAAGAAAGATCACTGAGGCACTAAACTTTTTCTCTTGTGTTTTGTCCCATGTTTCAAACAGACATTAACTGTGTTATTATGGCCTTTTCAACAGTTTGAAATATTTAATAGTAACCAATTTTTAATAGAACAATATTGAATTAATTGGGAGCTGATGGGTTTTGCTTACTTTTGAAAATCAGGCCTCTCAAATACCTAAATATGAACTTAAGGCTGGGAGTTTCAAAGGGGCCTCAGAGAATTAAGCACTCCATTCCCACTGGAGATGGGGGGATGGCATTTTCAAAAGTACCTAATGTTCCTTATGAGAACAAGTCCCATTGAGTAATAACACCATAGGCTCCTAAACTGGGATTTTTAAAAGGCGCTTGTCTTTGGAAAATTGGGCATTAGTCAGATCTATTAATACAAACACCACATTGCTAATTATCCTCATAATATCTGATTTATAGCTTGGACAGTGCATACCTGCATAGTGAGGGATGATCTTCCTACATGAAATCTATGACAGTCTGTTCTACCTTTGACCCAACTGCATTTTCTGTCTCTTGGACAGAGGTAAATTCTCCTAGGTGATCATATTTTTTGGTTAGAAAGTCCCTCCATGCTTCTCACCATCATCGGCATGTTCAAATTCATACAAAGACTTTAATTTAGGCCCCAATCCAGTGAAGCATGTAAGCACTGGAGTGGTCTATCTGAATTCAAGTGCTTTGTTGGATTAGAGTGTTGATGTATATACCTTTTGGATCTTAACTAAACTCAGTTGTCTTAAACTTGTACTTGATTCAAAATATAGGCACTGAAGACCCAATTATTTCTCCTCAGCTAGAGAATCGTTAGCATCTCCTTAAGAAAAGTAAATGCATTTTTCTATTTCAGGCATTCTCTCCCAGAAGATGCAGGAAAATATTTTGACACAGAAACGAGGGTTCTGGAAGTTCCAATGACAATAACAATTGCTGATAAGGTTTGTGCTACTGTGTGTTACAAGTAGTAGAAGATTTAAATTTTAACAGGATCTCCACAGTCCAAGCAGCTTAGAATTGCAGAGTGTGGAAATCACAATAATTCTGTGCTGCTTCAGGTCATATTCTGACACCTTATGGACAGCGAGTTACACAGTGAGCTATTCCTTTGAAATCAAATCATTAGGACCACTGATGAAGTACTAATCCTTCCTCTCTCTGATGAATCTAATTTTAAAATCAACTCAACAGGAGTCAACTACTCCTCCAAATGAGTAAGAGTGGCAGAATCTAGTTCTCAGTGATCTAGAGCATAGCTCTAGTATGGACCCTAGAATTTGGGCTAAATTCACACCTGATGTCAGCAGATGCAATTCCATTGACTTCAGTGGAGTTGCACTTGGTGATACCAAATCTCAGTTTGAACCTTTGTGTATTAGTGGAAGTCTGTGATTACATGAATTTAAAAATGCTCAAAGTGGTATAATAGATGGTGCACTGTGTAAAGTCATTTTCTATCAAGCGTCCTCAAAGTGCAAACCCTAAACTTTTAATTCTTAATGGAGATGCTCACTTATTCACAGTGGTATTTTTATGTTCCAGACAGCTTTGAGGTACCATAGCCACAGTTTTATTCTGAAAATATAAAACATTGTCCAGCAAATGTACATGTATCTTAGGATTCATAATTCACACAAATGCAGGTGTGACTACATTCCAGCATACGGAATCTGAAATACCTAGTGATTCTTTTGGCAGTTTTAGTTCTAAAATAGGCATGTTTGAATTGCTCGTTGTTAAGAACCATGATAAACTGAAGTTAAAAATAAGAATGTTACTTAAATTAAATTGCTGTCGAGGAATAGGATAGAAGATCTTAATTCACAGTGTCTTTTTGGAAATCTTTTCACTTAAATCATATACCCTAGTTCTTGCCGAATGCTGCAGTTCTTACTCAGTACTTTCAATCTTGTTTCAGACTAAGCCAGTTGAATTTATTGTTCATGCAATTGTTACTACCTCTGATTTGGAAATCAGCCCAGCTGAAGTGAATTTTGGTTACTGCACTATCTATGAAGCTGTTCAGACCACCATAACTCTAACGAACAAATCCATCCTGCCACAAGAGTTTGGATTTGTTGGACTCCCTGAGGTACATGGTTGGGTTCCCCGCCCCCTTCTCTGTTTTAAATCTACTTTATTGTGAAATGTTGGAACTTTGAAAGAAAATGAAGCTTGTGACTTACTGTCATGGATCTTGGACAGGGTTACTGGCCTACTGGATAGGGCGGAAGCAGTAGACGTGATCCATCTTGATTTTAGTAAGACCTTTCAGATAGGTGATGCTCCTGGTTATCATGTCTCAGTGATTCCAGATCAAATTTGTTCAGTTTACAAGTTTTTCTGACTTTCAGCTCTGCAAACAACCTAGGCTCTGAGAGTCTGACTGCGTTCTTTCTGGTTCATGCATTATCACCAGCATTAAAAAGTCTTCAGGACAAACTCTGGCCTCAATTATACCTACTCAACTCAAATTACCCTTAAACTCCCAGTTATCCTCTGCAACCTGGCTGAATGCTAATAGGGCTATGCAAGTCTCAGTGAGGGTATAATTTGCTCTGCAGAATTTTTAACACCAAAGTAATGTTGATGTTGGAGCAGGAGCACACCCAGCTTGACACTCAGACTCCTGGTGAATTTATGATGTGGAAATTAAAGCAAGCCCTACATCTTTTAAAAGCTTTCTAACCACACAAATCTGAGATGGGGTCCCCAAAAGACACAGGACCCCTACAGTGCCACTTCCATGAGGTCTCTCTTCAGAGCAGAAAATCTACTTCAAATATTGAACTGTTTAAGACTGTTAAGGCTGATTTGACAGAGACATCTGCTGGTGCTGCTGATCAAGCTAATATATGCTACAGGCATGCAACAAATCAATCTCTTATTAGCAAGAAAGGTGTCTAACTTAACAAGAGTGGGGAGAATTTTAATTCTAAATGGTCATTTAAGCTAAAGCAAATACTGGAGACCACAGGGTCCTGAGGGCTAAGACTTTTGGGCTCTTTGTGGAAATCAGCTATTCAAGCATTAGGGCAAACTAAGGTGCCTGCTGAATGAAGCCTCCTGGGCACAGCAGGTTGGGCTGAAGCCTCATTAAGTGTTAGGGAGAACCTGGCAATTTAGGGAGACAACTCCCTCTTCAGTTTTCTAAGAGAATGTAAACCAAAGAGGCTTCTGACATAAGAGGTCAGGATCAGTTGCAGTTACATCAGAGCTTCATTTCTCAGACATGCAGCTGGGGCTGAAGCTTAAGCTGTCATTTATAGCAGACTCCTTGGGATCCTGACTCATACAGCAACTGCTTAGTCATTTTTAAAAGGATTCATACAGGAAAAATTGGCATGTGATCTATTTTAATGGCTGCATACAAACAGTACAGGCCACTCAGCTTTTAAACAAGTCATTGTCATAGCAATCTAATGATATCTTCCGTCCTTGATCAAACCAGCACACTCCAGGAAGAAGTATTGTGAGAGCTATATGTAGTATATTGGGCCTCATCTGTCATCTCACAATCATTAATGGATTTATCCTCATTCCTCCCTAGTTAAGTAGGGAAGGTAGCTGATATCTTTCTCGCATCTCATTCAATCTTGCATGAGGATAAACTATTAGGGCTGACAAGTGATTACAAAAATTAATTACAATTAATTGTGCTGTTAAACAATAATAGAATACCATTTATTGAAATATTTTTGGAGATTTTCCACATTTTCAAATATATTGATTTCAATTTCAACACAGAATACAAAGTATACAGTGCTCATTTTATATTTATTATAAATATTTGCACTGTAAAAATAAAAAATAGTATTTTTCAGTTCACCTAATACAAGTATTGTAGTGCAATCTCTTTATCATGAAAGTTGAACTTACAAATGTAGAACTATGAACAAAAAAATAAATGCATTCAAAAATAAAACGTCAAACTTTAGAGCCTGCAAGTCCACTCAGTCCTATTTCTTGTTCAGCCAATCATTCAGACAAACAAATTTGTTTACATTTGTAGGAGACATTGCTGCCCTCTTCTTATTTACAATGTCACCTGAAAGTGAGAACAGGCGTTCGTATGGCACTGTTGTAGCCGGCATTGCAAGATATTTACATGCCAGATGCCCTAAAGATTCGTATGTCCCTTTATGCTTCAACCACCATTGCAGAGGGCATCAATTCATGCTGATGATGGGTTCTGGCTTAATAATGATCCAAAGCAGTGCAGACCAACACATGTTCATTTTCATCATCTGAGTCAGATACCACCAGCAGAAGATTCATTTTCTTTTTTGGTGGTTCGGGTTCTGTAGATTCTGCATTGGAATGTTGCTCTTTTAAGACTTCTGAAAGCATGCTCCATACCTCGTCACTCTCAGATTCTGGAAGGCACTTTAAATTCTTAAACCTTGGATGAAGTGCTGTAGCTATCTTTAGACATCTCACATTAGTACCTTCTTTGCATTTTGTCAAATCTGCAGTGAAAGTGTTCTTAAAATGAACAATATGATGGGTCATCATGTGACCTGAACTATGAGGTATATGAAATATATGGCAGAATGCAGGTAAAACAGAGCAGGAGACATACAGTACTCCCCAAGTAGGTCAGTCACAAATTTAATTAATGCATTTTTTAACAAGCGTCATCAACATGGAAGCACGTCCTCCAGAATGATGGCCAAAGCATGAAGTGACATATGAATGCTTAGCATATCTGATATGTAAATACCTTGCAGAAGTTCCATGTGAATGGTTGTTCTCACTTTCGGCTGAGATTGTAAATGAGAAGCAGGCAGATTATCTCCCATAAATATGGACAAACTTGTTTGTCTTTGCGATTGGCTGAACAAAAAGTAGGACTGAGTGGACTTATAGGCACTAAAATTTTACTTTTTTGGTTTTGAGTGCAGTTATGTAACAAAAAAAATCTGCATTTGTAAGTTGCACTTTCACAATAAAGAGATTGCATCACTGTACTTGTATGAGATGAATTGAAAAATACTATTTCTTTTATCATTTTTACAGTGCAAATATTTGTAAAAAAAAATTAAATGATCACTGTACACTTTGTATTCTGTCTAGTTTCAGAGGGGTAGCCGTGTTAGTCTGGATCTGCAAAAGCGACAAAGTCTTGTAGCACCTTATAGACTAACAGATTTTAGGGGTCATGAGCTTTCGTGGGCTAAGACCCACTTCATCAGATTCATTAAATCAATACATTTGAAAATGTAGAAAAACATCCAAAATATGTAATAAATTTCAATTGGTAGTCTATTGTTTAACAGTGAGATTAAAACTGCAATTACTCACAATTAATTTTTTGAGTTAATCATGTGAGTTAATTGTGATTAAATATTGACTGCCCTAATAGCTGCGTAAGAATAAGACGTTTGCCAGAAAGCCTGAAAGGAAGTCTTTTTTCAAATGTCAACTCCATTGAAATCTGAGGAGATAGAATTTTACTGCATGGTCACATGTCGTCCAAAATGATAATTAATTGCAGCAGGAAAGGCAGATTTAAATTGCAACCTTCCAAGTTATTCTAGAACTAGAAGTCTGCACAGAATTCTAGTCACCCACAGACACTAACACTATTCCTCAGATGAGTGTCTCAGGCTGAAGTTCCTCAGCCATGGGTTTCTGGTGCCCTGACTCTTTGTTAGAAATCTGCTGTGTTACAATGTTTTTGCCATTTTGAAGTTTGTAGAAATTCAACCAAGTGATGGATTTGGAACTCTTCTCCCCCTGGAAAGCCTGAACCTGGACATAATCTTCAAAGCCAACAAGGCAAAGGAATACAGTTTTGAGCTGACCTGCAAGTCAGAGATTAATAGGTATGTTAAGAATCTGGAAACACAAATGAGTAAAGGTAGAAGTGTTACTCTGAATCAATGGTGGAGTTCTAGAGTCAAGATCAGAGTCTGATAATTAAGTTCCAGAGTCTAGGTCTGTACACCGGCAGAGGCGGGAGCTTCGGATCGTACAAGAAGTACTCAGTGCCTTCCTGCCAGGTTCAGTTCAAGGCTTTACTGAATTAATTTGTTGCCTTTTTTCCGGCACTCCTCCTGCCTCACCCAAGTCCATCGATATCGTATGCCTCCAGCTATAAATTTGCCTTTTATTTTCTTTACCTGCAACTTCCTCCCAACCCTTTTTCTTGGTGGAATTATTGAAGCTTTACATTGGTCATGTGTATGTTTCTTCTAAAGATGCTCATCATCTGTGCCAGGTGATGCTGCTATAATAGCGAGGGCGTAAGGCACAAACTTTTAGATTGCAGCTCATTGCATTTCTATTCAGAAGTTCAGAGAGATAATTCAGGTACAGCTTCTCTAGGGAGTTGCACATTTTAAAACAAATACCATATTTGCCTCATTTTGCCATCATTAGGCAAAACTGCCATTGCAATTGATAGGAATCTTGCTTGAATAAGAGCTGCAGAATCAGGTCCCCAGGCTTCTGGGCTGTTTAAGATGCTCTGTTTGTGCTGAGACAATTTATGGTGTGTTTATTTTTAGACAATTCAAGCTGTCATGCAAAGCAGTTGGAGTCCACCCACCTCTTGAGTTGTCTCATTCCTTAGTCAAGTTTGCAGCAACAGCTTTAAATGATGTATCTACAGCAACACTGTATGTGATAAATGCACATGTGAGCCTCAACCGCTTTACTCATGCTGTCCCAAGGATTGGCAAAGGAAAAATTGCCCCTGTTGGACCCACTTCCTTTGAATTCCTTGTGCCAGAAGATTCCCCTGTGACAATTATGCCTTCTGTTGGGACAGTTTTGCCAGGGAAGGTAAATTCATTCTGAGTATTTCAAATATTTGAATACAAAAGAAAATCCTATGATCATCTCTATCCTTAAATTTAATACCTATTAGTCCTAGAATTAATTCATTTTTATACCCTGATCTTAAAAGAATACTTTTAATGGAAATCTAGAGCTCAATGATGCAAATATGTACTCATGTAACTTTACTCATGGACAAATTTGCATCAATGTTATACCATGATTTATTTCACCAAAAGTAACTTAAATGTAGAAAATTTGGTGGTAATCTAACACTGTTGCAGCATTGTGGACTTTTTTTTAAAAAAAAAACAGCTACTAGCCCTTTTCTTTAATTCACCTTACAAAAAGGGGCCCAGGTATCCAGGGTCCAAATCTGCTCTCAAACTCTGCTCTCAGCTTCTATTGATTTTGGTGGGAGTTACAAATAAGCAAGGGCCATGTTCTGCCCTTAGCCACTGATGTTAATTTGCAGCCCAATGTCATTCATTGTGTGTAATCTCTCTACCCCAGAAATGCTTGATACAAGTGTACTTCAAACCAGTGTTGTCAGAGCAGCTAATCAGAGAAGAGGCAGTTCAGATGCTGTGCAGGGCAGATGCACAAAGGACGATGTTGAAGAAGATTCGTGAGTCAGAAATGCAAGTAAGAACAGTTTTAAAAAATCAGTGCGCTCAGTTATTCTGCCAACTCTCAAAAGGAAAATCAAGCTCATTTCTACAGTACTACTTATTTTGCATAAAATTATTTACAAATATAATAAATGAAGCCAAGAATCATATACCAGAGGTTCTATATGCCAGTACAAAGTGGCAGCTAACACAATCAGCAGAGTGGATAAATAAATATAGGGTAACATTTTCAAAAGCACCTGAGTGACTTTGAAAATGGACTTTGGTTCATAAGTACCTTAGAAGCTCCTAAATGCCTAAAAGGGACTTCTGAAAATGGGACGTGCACCTAAGTGACTTAGGCACTTTTGAAAATGGGGTCAGCTTCCCAGCTAGTGTAAATTGATAATATTCCATTGAAGTCAATAGAGCTGCATTTATTTACTCCAGCATAGGATTTTCCCTCTGAGGTTGAGTAAAGCAGCTCTAATTTCACTTTATTTGTTATTATTTTATTTGAACACCACCAGCTGGTGTGCTGTATCCATTGCTTATTGTCCTAATCATAATTGTGTCACTGTTATCTTGTGGTTTTGGTTACATCCATCTGTCACCTCTTTTGATCTACTTAGATTGGCCTTTTTTTGGTATGTTTGCACCAGCATTCACACAGTGGAGCCATGATTCCTGACTGGAGCATCTCCACAGAATCATCTAGAACAGCGGTTCTCAGACTGTGGGCCAGGACCCCAAGGTGTGTCTGGGGCCTGGTGCTGAAGACAAAGCCTGAACCCCACTGCTCAAGGCTGAAGACTGAGGTCTTTAGCCCTGCGTGGCAAGGCTCATTTTACAGCTGAAGCACTGGAGCTTGGGCTTTGGTTCCCCCACCCAGGGCATGGGACTTGGGCTTTATCCCCCACCCCACCCGGGGCAGCGGGGCTTGGACAGGCTCAGGCTTGGTCCCCACTCCTAGGATTGTGTAGTAATTTTTGTTGGCAGACAAGGGTCACAGTGCAGTGAAGTGTGAGAGTCCCGATCTATAATAATTTGTAGCCACCTACGGGCTTTTAATAGGAATTGGACGTCCAAATTACTTAGGCGGCTTTGAAGTATCACGTGCATGTTATATTTATCTATCTATATATAAAATACTATATTTATAGAAGAGAAAAGATGAAACTGTGGCAGGAAAGAAAGATGGAAAGAAATCAAGTTTTGCCGCGTTCAGACAGCCTTTGAAGGTCAGAAGTAGTAAATATGCAGCTGCTAGCAGTAGCTTTGAGCCACCAAAACCAGAAGAAATAAACACCAAGTAAGTGAATAGCAGCAGCTTCTACTGGATAGCAAATTAATGCTATTTGCCACATTGGTTTCATCAATCTATTAATCCCTGTGTGTGAGCGAGCAATCGAATGTTAGGGGAGAACTAGCCTTTTTCTTTATTACAAAGGTTATTTCCAAAATTAGCAATGCTTCTAATCTACACTGTCATGACCTCTCCTGCAAGGCAGAGAATCCCTCATTATAGATCAAAGAGAAGAGCTGTGGGCTTGAAGGAACGTACCATGTAGCATTAAGTGTGGCTGTACTATAACTCACCTGAACCTATTTAAACTCACAATACCTATTTAAAGGGCAATTAGCCTGTTTTTCAGGTAGGAGGCTGATTAAACATTTTAATGACAGAAACCAACAGCGAATGCATCTCCTCTTCCAAATAAATTAGTTGCATTTGCATTGAGTAAAATTCACCCCGGGCAGCACCAGGCTCATGCCCACTGCCCAAGACCCACTGACGCCTTAATTTGGCAGTTAAATGGCGTAGAGTCTAGAGGACCACCACTAGGGCGGGACAAAATTCACCCATTGGGAAATATAACAATGCTTTAATTTAAAGATTTCAGGTTGTCATTTTGCAGCATGCAGGTCAGCTGACAGAGAATTGACATTTATTTCATGTGGTACCTAGCAGTTTATTTATTTAGATTTATACCATCTAATAAGAAAGTCCAGTGCTTGAGGGCCCTGATCCAACAAAGCATTTAAGCATGTGCTTAACTTTAAGTAAATAAGTAGTTCCACGTCTGTAGTCTGGGTAGTCCCACTGAAGTTAGTGGAACCACTCACATGTTAAAGTTAGGCACATGCTTAAGTGCTTTGCTGAATTGAGCCCTACATGCTTTGGACAAGAATTAGACATATAGTGCAATCCATTAGCTATCAGCATATAATAAACTTATATTTTAATTATGAATTGTTTAAGTATACTGTAACTACACAATTCATTCCAAAGGAAATGCGTATTTGAGAATTCTGAGGCATTGCCAGACATTCTCTATCATAGAAATATGTTGTCATTTAGGAATAATATTGGAATATAAAAAGATGCAATGAAAATGTTTGCAAAATGGATTTTCACTAGAAAATCCAGCATGGAAGAATCACACTAAGTCTTCTCTAGTGTGACATTAGGTGTCTGAGTTCACCATTTTTATTCTCCGTGACTGAGCAGAAAAGCAAACTATTTATTCAACACTTCCGTCTGTTGAGCAGAGCCATTGCTGTGTAACAAATGAGCAAACAGCTTTCCTGCTGAAGTCCACTTTTAAACAATTAATGATCAATAAATAGTAAATGCAAATGCTTAGTAGGTCAGGTCTGCAATTTAATATTCTGCTTGCTGGCATTAATACAAGAATGCTGTGTTACTACATGATTTTTGCTTTCTTCTTATTAAGACCATATTCTTGTGCTCTCTAGCTCTGAAGAATATATTGCAGCTCAATATTCCCTGATTAGGAATTTCACAGGAAAGTCTGAGAGATACATCATACCTTGCTTTGTTGCAAGTGGAGATATTGATGAAAAGAGAGGATCTGAAAATCTAAAGTACAGGTACTATATAAATGAGCAGCATGAAACCATACTAATGCAATTTATGGTGGATCAGAAAGATCAAAAGAAATTTGGCGCACATGTTGAAAAAGTATTCATTTGTTTTTTGGGGGAAAGGCCAGATTCTGATCTTAATTGTCCCATAAATCAGTGGAATAACTTAGAATGTACACCAACATAACAGATCAGAATTGAGTCTGCTAATGTCAAAGCACCTTTGAGAATATTTACTATGTAAAGTTGATGTGCCAGATTCAGTCTACCTCTTCTGCCTATGCAGATGCAAGAAAAGCCAAGAATTATACATTCTCTAACACTTACATCATGTTTTTCCCCTCCTGCATAGAGTAAGAGCAGATTTCAAATACCATATTTTATGATCTAACAGCACACATTTTTTTCCATCTCCCCAGTCCTTATAACACCTTGTACCTAGAGTTGCACTGTCCTGCTGTAGCACCATCTGTTGTGGTCACTTCAGATAATGGAAAAAACATCATCAACTTTGGGGAGGTCGCAGTAGGTATGAAGTTAGAATTAAACTTCTGAGTTTTTTCTGCTTGGCTTTATTTCCTTTTAAATGTAGTTTTGTTCTGATTTTCTTACTCACGGTAGGATCCATTTTCAAACATAGGTGTCTAAATTAGGCCAAATGTAGTCACACAACTGGGTAATTAGGAGCCCAGATAACCATTTAAGGCTCTTAAGAGCCCAATTGATGCCCAGAGATATAATTAGTAATCCTAATGGAGACCACCTTTGTTTGTGCACTTTCACTCTATTTCTGGGGCTGGTGTACAGTGAACATTTAGTAGAAGGAAAAGTGGGAGTGAAATGTAGCTCTCATATGTACAGTCATGCATGGAGATGCGATGCAGTGGAACATTACTCAAACTACTCCTAACAATTCTTCTTTGAGATTTTATGTTTTTTTGTAACAACCTCTAGTAAAAACAAATCCACTAGTAAAATGGGTTGTGAAGATGCATTTTTCTCTCCTGGATATAATTTCCTAGCCAAGTAGTGTTTGGAGAATACAGTGTGGTCATCGACAGGTCTAGCCTCTGCATGACAGCCTTCTAATACATGAAACCTTCATCACAACCAGGCTGGCTGTAAAATGTTGATTTATAAATACCACATTTAGGAAATCCCAGTAAGGTAAAAACACAGTAGATGAAGAGTGAAAAATCTCATACCTTGTAAGTACTTTTAAACAGCCACCTGAGAAGTATGACCTTCTAGTGCTTCCCAGTCTTTCAAGGAAGAAGCGTCACATTTGTTGCTTTCTATCTTGAAAGAAAGGATCAGTCCATTGCTAACCGCAGTATTTTTTGCTACCTCTTTCTTGGAGTTAACATTGGTGGTTCTATTTCTTGGCCATTCCGTCTCACACTGGAGTGCAATGAATATTGTGACACCATAACTAAAGATTATCCTGGGCAGCACTGGAGTTAGAAACTGGAGTGTCCAATGTAGTGGTCTTTCTTACTGATTGATTACAGTAACATTTCTGAAAGTGTTGTTTTTATACATTTTAGGCCACAGAATAATCGAACGGATTACAATACAGAACATCTCCCAGGAGCAGCTAACAGTATCCTTGACTGGAGTATTTACTCCCCACAACCCGCTATTCAGTCACTGTTGACTTTGGCCCTATTTCTGCAAGAATCGTTCATCATTAGGATTGTAAAAGCACCTTTAATGGAGACAGTGTAGTTCATATGTGGGTACCCATCTTTCACAGCTAGATAGACTGTAAAATCTATTCTGCAGGGCTGGAAGAAATGAACTTTGGAAGGCCCCTTCCAACCTAAATGCTTTTGTAAAATTATCACGATACACTTTTCTGCTGGCAAATCTCCATTTAAGAACCAGACTTGAGAGGCTCTTCATACGCATGCTTCAGCCCTTTCTAAAGCTACTAGCAGTGCAGCCAACTCCAGCACCAACATGACACACACAAGCAGAGAGAGCCAAAAGTGCTCAACACTTCTCCCAACTTCTGGAAATCTTCAGTTAGAAAAGGCTGTTCTCTAGGCTTCCAGTATTGCCAAGTCTAAACAGAAAAATCTGAGAGAACATCTCTCAGATGCTGGTTTAATTTGTGTGCTTCCCACCCCAGGCAAAACCTGGGGACAGAGCTGCAGGGAAGACATTACAAGTTTTTCTAATTGAAAAAACCCTGTTTCAGACATTTGGGTTTTGGGAAAATAATTGGGTTGGTTTTTATTTTCTTTGGTCTAGTTCAGTTACCCTAAAAAAGCTAATAAACCACAGGTTGGTTTGAATTATCTTTAAATCCTGCTCTTGTATCCTATAAACTTGCATTTCCTTGAGTTGCAACATTTCAGCTAGGATTCTCCATCCTGAACCCCAATGGGCCCTTCCTGTTGATCAGTCCAGTTGGCACTCTTGAGCCAGGGGAAAACCAGTCTCTCTTCATTTCTTTTTGTCCAAATGAGAGCAAATTGGTGAGTAAATATTTTTTATATATATGAAGATTTTTACACATGGGGAGACACATGGATAATAAGTAGCAATCAGAAGCATTTAAAAATACAAGACTTGCCCAAAAATATATTTTTAAAATAATGTCAGTACTGGTGCACAAATAATAAAATCAAGATTGTTCATGTTGTTCATTTTTTAGCCCTGGGTTTGTATTGTACCCTGAAATTCTAATGCAAGTGTCTGTTACAGTTGACCAGTATGAACATCCTTCTTTGCAGTTCTTTGAAACTCTGGATATCCGGAGCGTAAAAGCCACCCTGGCCCTCAGTATTATTGGCCATGGGGTGGCTCCATCAATTGCTTGTTCTGTGGAAGGAGAAGTGCTCGATATGGGATATGTCATAGCCAAAGAGAAGGTCACTTCCACATTCAAGGTAAATCCTGACCCTTATGGAAACTCCCTTGTGTGGAGCTGAAAGACCTGATTAGTGGTGGGTCAGTACCATTCCTAGTTGGTCAGAAGCATGTAAGGGAGTTTTCCCGACAGGATGTTACGATGGGCAGGAAGTTGCTTCATTAAACATGTTCGCTTTTAAGCCTGTAATGAACACCTGGGACAAACTGGTAGTTCAGTGAGTTCATTAGAAGCTGGGAGTCATAAAGGCTAATGGTACTTCTACCTGGCAGGGGTGCTGAGCTAGCTCTGCACTACTTGGGGGAATTCTGCCTACAGAGGCGCTGGGGAAGGTTTTACTGCACATTTACAAATCACCTCTTGGGTGCTCTTCTCCCTGGTTCTGTCCAGTACACACAAGGGTGAGGGAAGCCAGAAATGGCCCCATAAGCATTAGCAGCAGAGTAACTTGCCCTTCCCTTCCGGATGCTCCTCTTTGCAGCCACCCTGATTGTGCCTGCCTCCTGTCTCTGTAGGAGGAGGATGTGCCTTGCTAGGGACTACCAGGGTAGGCTGGAGAAGTTTAATTGATTCATTCATCTGCTGTAGATTTCCACACTGCTAATCCCAAATCTAGTGAACAGGCCAAGTGCAAGCAAACTGTTAGTCTATAAAATCTTTCACTGTGCAGGCATCACAAAGGTTTGATGGGAAGCAACTAGCGTGTATTTCCAGCAGACGGATTCCAAGAGTGGAAAAAGCTCTGTGCTGTCTGGCAGGAAGAATACACTGTGAATAATAGTAACCCATATGCACCATGTATGGCACCTGAGCATGCAATAAACAATTTCAGCCCATTTGCACCATACATATCATACAGTTCCCCAATTAAAATGCTGTTGTCTCAATGACTCCCTCCAGATACAGAACACTTCCACTCTGCCCCTGAGATACTCCATCAAACTAGAGTCACTTTCACAAACAAGGGACAAAGAGCAGCAGAGACTTCCCTTCTTCATCACGTCTCCCCCAGGACGGACAGATTTTGTTGGTAAATAGTTTTTCATCTCACTAATCAAGTACATAATAGGACCCATATTCTGCCTTGTGTTTCGTCCATTCAACTCCACTGAAACCTTACAGCGGTGGAGGTCACAATTCTGTAACTAAGGACAGTATTTGCTTCACTAATAACAAATGTGTTCATTATTAATTCTTGGTTGGTACAAGTTTACAACGCCTAAGAGAACGTTCCCAGGTAAGAAGGCTCTATTGTTGAGATCTGGTTAAATCCACTCAGCATATTACCCATCAAGAAGCAAGATCAATCTATGTGTAATTAATACTAGAAAGTAAGAATGGCTTAATGGCACTTCTCCAATTCCTCCAGGGAAATGGATATTTTGAAAAACCTTACAGGGGTTCCAGCTGGGTTTTAAAAATCAGATTTCCAACTTTGCTGCATAAACATGCACCAGAAATTTTAAACTCATTTACCAATGGGACAAAAAGCTAGTGAGACTTAAATGTAAGGAGAGGTAGAACAGCGCTCTCCTTCTGTCATCCTCATTTCTGTTGTTTTTTGCTCTTCCAGGTACACAGAACTACAGTGGTTTAAGTGTGTTCAGTGTATTTCCAGTAGAGGGGGTAATTGAGCCTGGGAAGAGTCAGGATTTCACTGTTACCTTCAGTCCTGACCATGAAAGTTTGTATTATTCTGACTGCCTCAAGGTTGTGCTCTTTGGCAAGGTAAGGCAACCTCAAGGCATCTGGATTGTTAAATCGAAGGCTGCCATACAACTCAAACTGAATTTATCAGCATAGGCATTGGGATTCTACGGGGGGTGGAAATGTATTTCATTATTAATTCACAATGACTTGAAATAAGATGGTTCTTCTCCCTACATAACTTCACTTTGCAGCTGGGCAAATTACAGGGAGCCAGCACATACCCTTGTGAATTGCTGAGAACAACTTCGCATAGGTTCCCAGAGCAGAGAATCTCATGAAGGGATGGGGATAGTGGATTTTTTATTATTATTTTTTTGCAAAGCCCATGCCCCAAAAGCCTTTCCTAAACAGAGGCTTCTCTTTCTACTGTGAAGCTGCCCTTCTGTTCCTCTGCTTGGGGAAGGAGTGCTCCATCTGTGGAGCAGAGACTTAGACAGCAGCCAGAATCAGAGTGCACAGATGGTCAACATTGGGGTGATATTCTCACACTCCAGGAGAGACTAGCCAACAGTTAGCAAGGAGTGCAACTTAGTGGCTGCTACCAGTACTGCACATAAAGAGGTGACTGCAAACATTTCAGGTGAGTTTGCATTCCCAGATTTTTGGCAGGTAGGGATAAAGCCAGAAATCTAATTTTGGCCGAGTTGAGTTGTGCATGGTTTCCACATCCAACACCATGAAATCAGTGATGAGTGCCTGAAACCTTGCCCAGGTTCACAAATCTCAGACAGGTCTTATTTTATACCTGGTAAGTTTTGCCTATCTTGGGGGTCTAGGAGGAATGGTTTGCCCAGTTATCACAGAGACTCTCTGCCACAGAATGAAAGGCTGAGTAAAATACATGTCCCCCACCAAGTCAGCAGCTGATTACTGAATGAAGATGACCAATATCTCTTGCATTATGGGTTATAATTGCATACATAACGGAGAGACTAAGTTCAGTTGCCAGTGTGCCTGCTAACAATTGAGATAGATTATACAATTATACAGTTCTTGCCTACTTATCTATACCTGCCCCTGGACACTTCCACTGCTTGCATCCGACAAAATGGGTATTAGCCTATGAAAGCTTATGCTTCAAAACTTTATAGTTAGTCTTTAAGGTGCCACAGGACTCTTTGTTACCTCTATTATACAATTGTTTCTAGACAGCTAATACAGTTGTGTCGCAATTACTATTACATCAAGATCTGGGCTGTAACCTATATCTGCTGAATTCTTGTCCTACATAGCAAATAGCTCGTGTGATCTGGCTGAAGGGTGCTGCAAGAAACCATATGATGTTTGTGGAAGGAGGGGATCCATTGGATGTGCCCATGGAGTCTTTGGCTATTACATCATCCATGTCTGAAGAAGCAGCAAAAGGAGGTAACCTGCCTTCTCTATTTTTATTCTAATGTGGGAGAGTGATATCAACATAGATTTGTCTGTCTCCATTTGTATTAAAAAAAAAAAAAAAAGTTCACAGGAGATAGCACCTCCCGCATGCAGATACCAGAGTCAAATGCCAAAGAAGAGCAGAATATTATGGAAGGGGTTTGACTCAATATAAAAATGGCAGAAAAACCTGTCATCGGGAAAAGAATTTTCTCTAAATCTAATACAGTAGAATTTCTCATCCACATGAATGGCGGGCTTTCTCTTATGAAAATTAGAGTTTTTCAGTTAGGTATGTGAAAAAGATTAAATTAGCAGTACAGCACAGAAATGTATTTTAGCTGTATTTCTGTAAATGGCAAGTGAAGGTTTACTTTAAAATGCTTATAAAATTCTCACATATATGCATACTCAGCATTCCTCTAATCACGATTGCCATGTTCCGAGACAAAGACCTTATGAGTAGCTAATACCAAAATTAAACGGGAGGGTTGAATGTACGATAAGGGTTTAAATTCAGAGGAAATATGTAAACTACACCCATTTAAAAATGCAAAGGAACATAAATGAGTGTAACTTACACACTAAGGGGCCTGAATAGAAGAATGAAACAGAAAAAGCAAGGAACATGTAAGACAACGCAAATTAACCAGACCTCATCCTTCTTTAAATTCATTTTTCCTTCCAGTCCATTGGCATGTAAGTCAAAGTATAGCAAGAACTGTTCAGACACACTTGTTGATGGACTTTCCTACTACTACCCTCTCTGCTGGTGCCTTCTGGCATAATTTGCACCATCTTAGACCAACTGATCAATAAGTCATTTATGCCTGACTTGGGACCAACATTCTTTGGCTGTTCCAAAGTTAACTTGATTCATGTCTGTTTAGAGCTGGAAGAACCAGCAAAGTCCCTCCTACTGAGCCTGGAGTACATCCAGGCAGAGACCTCTGGGACTCCGGCAGTGAGGGAGCTGAAAATCGGGGCTATACGGACAGCTCAGTTTGCATCGAAGAAGGTAAAAAAAGTGAAAATTTCATTATGTGCAACTCAGCTCTGAAATGGAGTCAGCACTTGCAAATGACTACCAGCTGCTCTCGAGACTCCAGAGCCAGCAGAGATCCCACGTTAAACGAGTTTCTGGATCTCCATTAAGCCGTATACCATATTATAAAAGCATTCCTATTGTTTGAAAGGATAGAGGTTTATTTTTCAAGGGGAGATGAGGAATTAGCAGGAGGATATTAGAAGAAGATAATACAATTAGTTTAATACATTTATTATATATTTAAGAATTAGGGGAGAAAAGCATGACTATGGACAAAATTAGCAGCTTTTATGTTAACAACAAAGTGCTAAGGGCAACTGTTTATAAAACACAACCTTCTGAACTTACCCTGACAATTGCAGGTCAGTGTTTGTTTGTTGAATGATGAAACAGACTGTTGTACCCGCAAATGAGACTTCAAGAGAACAAGTTAGTTTAATTTCATGAAAAATCCCTGAACACTTTCCTTTTAGCCAGAGTGTGCTTCATGACAACCAAGCACATTAAATTCACTGCTTGTTTTCATGTCTCAGGAGCAAAAGCACAAGAGGTTTGGCAGGTAGGAGGCACAGTTCTATAGGCTAGGGGGAAGTAGCTTGTAAGCAAAGGTCTTTTGTACCCAGAAGCTAAGCTGGTGATAACTAACAATGTGTGTTCTACTTCACTAACTGTGCTTGTCCTTGCTTCAGAATGTAGAGTTCAGTTTGGACAGCCTACCACTCCTGCAGCAGAAAGGATTTACCATCGAGCCTATTAAAGGAACAGTTGATTGTGGTCAAGTCAAATGCATCAGTGTTTCTTGGATGCCACCTGCTGACTTTGATGTACGTTAACATTTCCAAAGCACGTTGGTTGTTGAAATGATTGTAGACTGGAGGGAACAGAGCACATCTCACTAGCTTTCAGGACAGCAGTTATAATGCTAGACCTGCTTTACTTAGTGCCTGATTTGCATGAAAACAGGACATGGGGTCTAGTAGCAGAGGTGGGCAAACTCTTTGGCCCAAGGGCTACATCAGGGCTGCAAAACTGTATGGACAGCCAGGTAGGGAAGCCTGTGCCTCCCCAAATAGCCTGGCCCCGCCCTCATCCAACCCCTCCCACTTCCTGCCCCTTGACTGCCCCCCTCAGAATCTCCGACCCATCCAACCCCCCCACTCCTTGTCCCCTGACCGCCCCCCTCCCAAGACCCCCTACCCTAACTGCCCCCCCTAGGACCTCACCCCCTACCCAACCCCCTTGCTCCCTGTCCCCTATCCACACCCCTACCCCCTGGCAGACGTCCGGAACTCCCACACCTATCCAACCCCCTTGTTTCCTGTCCCCTGGCTGCCCCCCAAGAACCTCCTCTCCATCTAATTGCTCTCTGGCCCCTAGTTGCCCCCCAGGACTCCCTGCCCCTTATCCAGCCTCCTGGCCCTGCCCCCTGGCCGTGCTGCTCCGAGAAGCAAGTCTGACTGCTGCACAGCCCAGCTACAGCTTGACATGCTGCCCTGCAGGAGCCTGCAGTCCCACCCCCCAGAGCACTGCCCGCGTGGCAGCATGGCTGCAGGGGACGGGAGATAGCAGGGGAGAGGCCAGGGCTAGCCTCCCTGACCGGGAGCTCAGGGGCCGGTTAGGACAGTCCTGCGGGCCGTAGTTTGCCCACCCCTCAGTTAGAGAATAGAAGCCAGACTGGCTGTGTCACCTTGGGAGCTTGCTACATAGCTTCTGTGCCTCAGTTGATCCGTCTATGAGATGAGAATGAGGGCATAATCATGCATACCTTATATGAGGCATTAAGATCTTTGCACTTACATAGCATCTTTCGGCAAAAATTTATTAGTATTAAAGTCACTGCTTTGGTCAGATTGCTTGGGGGGATCATTTGATAAGCTCTCACACATTAGATTTCAACACAGAAAAGATTTTCTGCTGCCCTGATCATATGAAAGCACAGACCAATTTAATGCATGATGCTGTAGAACCCAGACTGTGGGAGCCCTGGATTCCTGTCTCTGTCATGGAATCATGGAAATGCAGAGCTGGAAGGGAACTCAAGTGGCCATCTTGCCCATCTGCCCAGGCTGAGGCAGGACCAAGTATACCTAGGCCATCGTGACAGGTGTTTGTCCAACCTATTCTTAAAATCCTTCAATGACAGGGGCTCCACGACCTCCCTAGAAACCTGTAGTAGTGCTTAGTTATCCTTAGAGTTAGCAATTATTATTTTTTGTAATATCCAATCTAAATCTCCCTTACTGCAAACAAAGCCTGTTAATTCTTGTGGAGCACACTACTTATTTGAGTGTGTTTTGTGACCCACCATAGGTACCAGGATTTGCCTTGGTTCCTTTTACAGGGCCTTGGTATATGTTCAAGACACTGTCCCTACAAGCTGAGATTTTCCTCCATGCTTCATCCTCATGTGTTTCTTATTCCTTTTCTCAGTTTCCCTCTCTGCAGGGATCCCGGTGGGGGTGGCAGCATGACTAGCATCTTCCAAAATTAGAAGGCTGTTGTCATTTTGTGCAAAGGGAACTAGAGTTCATGGTATGAGGCCCTGATAGTGACTCGGGGCTCCCTGGTGACCAGAGCTGACCCTTACGCAACTCACAGATAAAGGATCTCCATTTCCTTCCCAAACCCACAGTACAGCACAGTATGCTATAGTCAGACCCAGCTCATTGTCATGGCTGGAATCTGATGGTGCCATGCCCCCCACTAGGGAGGGAGTGCCCTGTTATTCCCAGCGTTCATTAGGCTAGTGCGTTATTAAGAGAGATTCTCTATAACCATAACTGGCACATCTGTTAACTTCTAAATATTAAAAGGAGTCTGATCAGATTTTTGGCTGTAGGTGCCAGATGAAGAGGATTGCTTATATACTGACATATTCTTTGTTTGTAGCCAGATCACCCTTTGATGGTGGCAGCTGTACTGACCTTAAAAGGAGACATTAAAGAATCTTACAGAGTCCTCTTCATAGCCAGAGTTGTGTGCACATGAACTCCCACCGAGTGAAGAATCTAAGCTAAACTTTACGAAGAATCACTGAGGATTGTTCAGGCTGGTGATTCATTATTAGATCTCTGAATGTAAGGAGCTGGTGCAAGAGACTTCAGAGATCATTTTAGTTTGTACGTGCAAAGATGTGATCGCTGCAGAAACATTTCTGCTTTTGTCTGAACTCTAAGAGTGATGGCTTTCAAGCTGAATTTCTTCAAAGAACTGCTTTGTAGAGGGTAGAATGAGATCTTGTGAACACAGAAAAGATGTCTGGTAGAATATTATCCTAGTTATGGGCTAAATCCTGAGAGATACCATGCATCTACAACTGCCCTGAACTCCAGTGTCAGCTCAGACAAAAGATTTTTAAAGGTATTGGCATTGCTGTGCTCAGCATTGCAGTGCCTAACTGATTTAGGAGCCTAAACTCATTTTCAAAGGAAATTTGGGCACTTAAAAATCTAAATCCCATCCATTGTTAATGCAATTTTGGCTCCTAAGTACTTAAATTCCTTTGGGAAATCTGACTCAGGCATTGCAACGCTAAGTGTAGCAACCCCTAAATACCTTTAGGAAGCTGGGCCTCAGGGTCTGGGGGTTTTCCTGTCAGTGTGTTTAAGTTTGTAAACAACATATGTCTCTAGCTGAACCAATTTTTTTAGTAATAGTTTGAATAAATATAAAAAACAAGAAATAAACACACAAAACTTTTTCTTGTCTGGGGCTGGAATTAAACCTTCCATAGAAATCTCTCCCTCTGCTCCCAATCCAGTGGAAAACAGTTCCCATGGTATAGTTTAAACTCCTTGCTGTTCTGCACAATCAGAAAGAGAGGGATCTCTGCCCCATGCTATTGACTGTGTCACAGGATCTGGTTACTTGGACTCGCATCTTAGATCCACTCAAGTAATTTCATATTATACATTCATGTTCCCCAGGATTTTTACTTATAAAAGTGTCAGAGGGGTAGCCATGCTAGTAACAGACTTATTGGAGCATAAACTTTTGTGGGTGAATACCCATTTCATCAGATGCATGCAGTGGAAATGCTCCTACTTACAAAATGTGTTGATTTCTCCTCATTACCAAGAAGCTAGGCTGATCTGCATGTAGAAGGGAGCTCTGCTTCAATGGGGCTTGGTGCCAGCAAGCATTGCAAAGAAAGCCAGTGTTGACAGGGGAACCCAGGGAAGCATCAGGAAACCAGAAGACACAGAATCTCTCTGCACAGGTGACCCTTTACTTCCCCCCCACACTCCCCAAAATACCAGGGTGAGGCGGTATCCACTGCCCCTTTCTCTCAGGGCTTTTTTTCATTTCTCCCAAGTTTATTTCACATTAACCGTTTTGTTGCTGGTTTTCCACTGTACCTTCTGTATTACAGACCATTCATTAACTTTTCACTGGACTCAGTGGGGTAGGAAGTGCTATACCTGGTATGTTCAGCAACATAGGTGAGCATAAAAGAGATATACCCAGAACAGAAAGAGGAAGAAGAGCCATGACTAAAAGTCTAACTACAGTCCTGGCCCTTTAAGACTCTTCCTGTCCTGCAATAAGGGAGTCTTATTTTCCTCTAAGTCAAGAACTCAGTGTTATGCAATGGAACTCATGCTGCAGCCCAGGAGGTATTTTAAAGGGCTCGGATCATCTCAGTCTATAATAAACACCATCAATGTATTTAGATGGATCACCTCCTCCTCCCCCAAGGCACAGCCTGTCCTCTTCCACTGCCATTAGTGAGCATCAGATGGATCCTGTCAATAACCCTGATTATACAACACACAAAACATGGCATAAACACTTACTCTGTGGTTTGCTAGTTATAGAGCTTCAGCAGGTGGATGTAGGCACTTTAGACATCTTTAGGCCTCATTTAGATGAGCTGGCAACGTGATCCTTTCTAGCTCAGAAAGGAAAGAACGATACCCAGATACAAGGATGTTGTTTATTATGTTCAGATTTTAGAAATTAAGCAGGACCTTGTATTTACACGTGATACCCATGAAACATGCATGTGCTGCATCCAGACACCATACATCTATGTTGTTTGAAGGACAACAGGGCCATATGGACTAACATTACTTATTCATGTTGTTAAGGTCTATATTTTCAGAAAGAACAGCTTCCTTTTTATTGAAAGCCAGGAATACTTGTAGCACCTTAGAGACTAACTAGTTTATTTCAGCATAAGCTTTCATGAGCTATAGCTCACTTCATTGGATGTATCCCATCATGACTTGCTTGTTTCCTGATTTTGGATTTCACTCCATGTTGGGTGGAGAACAACAGCTGGTATAGCAAGACCTAATAATAGGAATATTTTCTAAAGAGGTTAATGAACACTTCAAATAACTATTGAAGGGGTAGGTTTCTGAAGTCTTTCAAGGAGAGTAATTCTAATATTTAAA
This sequence comes from Sternotherus odoratus, assembly GCA_032164245.1. Lineage (NCBI taxonomy): Eukaryota > Metazoa > Chordata > Testudines > Kinosternidae > Sternotherus > Sternotherus odoratus. Next base: position 4,785,870 of record JAVMKO010000018.1, read on the forward strand.
ATAGTAGTAAGACTATTAGGGAACAGTTCATACTCAGAGAACCCCCACACCCTCTGCATCTAGGTTATAAGCGCATCGTTAGCAGGAAAGACCATCAAAATAATTAGAAGACTTATCTACATCATACTTCTCAGGGGTGGGTCCCAGACTATGGAATGAACTCCCCCAGGAACTAAAGACCATCACAAATCTCACTTCTTTCCATGCTAAAGGACAGGTGCATTTCTTTGACCTGCCTTTTCTAACACGTAGGAATATATGTATTTATTTTTAAAATCCCAAACAAAACACTCCAGTGCATACACTTCTCCCCATGGGGAGAGGATGAAAAAGCAAGCACATGACATATGTTAGGTTGCTTAAAGTACTAATGGAAGATGCTCAGATACTATGATAACGAGCAGGACATAAGCTTGTATAGGATAAAATATTTGTCCCGATCCTTTTGTAGTTTCATTGACTTCAGTGGAACTTACTGGAGTGATTTATAACAGCTGAGAACCTGACCCAGTATTTCTACATACATTCAGACACATCTTTCAACTGTTCTGTGTATAGAGAGAGATAAAAATCTCTACCCTACTTCAGACTCACTTCTGATTCACCCAGATGCCACCTCCCCAGTCCAAATTCCCACAGTGTTTATGCTGTGATCTCAGTAGGATGATTAGTTAGCTAATCCTGCATTTAATCCCCAAAATTATTTTGCCAACATGACAGAAGATCAGGAACTGAACAATCCAAGAAATGGCATTAAATAAAAACCAAACCTTCATAGCATGCATGTATACTAATTCTATGAAGAGACTGTCTCTGGATCTGCAGAGTTTTCACAGAGATTAACCTACCATTTCAGGATTCCAAGACCTACTGCACAGTAAAGACACTGACAGTGTTGTGGAAACACAACCAGAGAAAGCATAGCAAATCTTAAAGACCCAAAACACAAATGTTCCCTCAGTCACACTCCAAACATACACAGACCTGTTGACATATTGACTGACTAGAGTGCAGACTGTTAATGTGAAAGAAAGAATCTCTTCCTTTCCAAGCTAGTGGTCCAGTCAATGTCAGTGGCTGCATGGTCTCAACTCCAGTCAGTGGGAACTGAGTGCACACCGGGAACAAGCCAGAAGTGAGGGACACTGCAATATCTCCTTATAAAGTATATCTGATTGCACGATACCGCTGTAGGGTTCCTCATAAAAGGAAAAATGCTCTGTATTATTTGTATTTGCCGTGTCTAGAGGGTCTGATTGGGGACCAGAGCCCCACTCTGCTAGGTGCTGTACATGCACATGGAATAGTTTCTGCCTACAGGAGTTTACAAGCTATGCCACAGGATTTTTATTTATTAAGATACTAGCATAAGTGCCCGGCGCTGCTCGGGTCAGTCGGAGGTGGCAGACAGCTGACACCCCCTGACCAACCCCAACACCCACACCTCACCCACCCCGACACCTTCCCACCCCCCCAAGCAAACCTGACACCCCCACCTCACCCCCCGACCGAACCAGACACCCCCACCTCACTTACCGTCCCACCAAACCCAACTCAGATCCGTCGCAGGGGGGGAGGGGGCCCAGAGCTGAGGGATTCCGGGGACCTTCGCAGGTGGGGGGCGGCACAGAGCTGATGGATTCTGGGGTTCCGTTGGGAGGGGGGAGGGGCAGAGAACTGAGGGATCTCCGGGGTTCCGTTGGGAGGGGGGAGGGGCAGAGAACTGAGGGATCTCTGGGGTTCCGTTGGAGGAGGGAGGGGTGAGCTGAGCGAGTGAGGTGTCTGTTGGAGGGGGGTATTATGACATCATCACCACCTAACCGCCCAGCCGATGTGATTGGCCCTGAAAGACTTTCACCCCTGGGGGGCGTCAGAGGTGAGATCCGAAATTTTTTCGACCCTTACCAGCATCTAGACCCCAAGACCCCTCACTGTACCAAAATTCAAGTTTCTGGCTCAAACGGTGCGGGAGGAGTTCGCAGTCATACATACATACATACATACATACACCACTTGACTTTTATATATATAGATATTGTATACTTACATATGTGTACACTGTAACTGTGCTGCCGGAATACTATAGTGCAGACACTTCGTACGTCAACGGAAGGGGGGTAGCTCTGTTGGTCAGGGATGTGAAACTAACAGACCTGACCTACATCTGGCTGCTGTAGCTGCTGATGAAGCACCCCAGTATACACAGAAATATGCCAAAAGAACAGTTCTTCTGCTGACCTAGCTAGCGCTGTTGGGGAGCTGCTATTCCTATACCAGCAGGAAAATGCCTTCTGTCAGCACACACTAGGCTTATTTAGGGGGCAGTGTCGACATAGGCTCTGTAGTATAGACGCAGCATAGCCTAAGTATTGATACTTCAATAGTGACCCCTGCGGCCCTTCATGCCTTTTTACTGCCTTCGTCAGAGGATCCTGACATTTCACAAACACCAGCTGAGATTATCCAGAAATTTTGTACAAAGCCGTCAATCCCGAGGAAAGTGGGATAATTATTATTTATCTGAGTGGACCAGTCAGAGCGCTCACTCAGCCAGCAAAACATTCCAATCTCTCAGAGGAGGCCAGGAGGCTCTTCAGGGTGATAATGGCCCACCAAGGGAGGTACACTAGTACAATACTTAAAAAACTAATTACACCACAGCATCCCGCACAGCTGATTTACCATCTATTTATGCAAATGACATAACTATATGTTACAATCCATGTAGGTTACACAGGACATATTGTAGTGCAATCCATATGTATTATTACAATGCATCTAGATTATATCACTAGAGGCCTGATTCTGACCTCACTTAGGCTGGTGTAACTCAGAGTAGCCCCTTAGCTTCAAGTTAAATCAGCATAAGCGAAATCAGAATCAGGCCCTGTACTGCATGCAGATTTGACAGGCCAGGGTGAAGGAGGATACTGTGAGCATCTTCCAGGGAGAATGATGGATAGAGTGTAGAGAAATGGTTAGTGCTTGAAACACGAGTGTCTGATCCTGCTGGAGATCTCACTGGCAGCTGAGGTGCCATAGCACTTTGCACAACTGGGTACTAAAAAAGCGATCTTTCCAGTGTTTATATTGCAGCCCACTGAGGAGATGCAGAGTGAAATGGCTCAAAGAGCAATAACCTACTTAACTTTAGCTATGCAGGAACTGGAATTTCCATTCCTCAGGAAATTTCCATGATTTCAAAATCTGGTTTTATTCCAAATCTCAACAAAACCAAAAAATTCCAAAGTTTGCCACACATTTTTTTTAAGAACATTCATTTTGGGTCAATCCGTATGTTCCATTGTGAAGAATCAAACACTTCATTCAGATCTTGACCATTTTCTGTTATGTAATAAATAACATTTTGGAATGAAAAGTTATTTTCAAATGTAAAAATGAAATCATGATTTCAATTTTTTTTCCAAAGCAAAATTTCATTGAAATCAACACGCTCCTAAGAAACATTTTGATTTGATTTCAGTGAATCAGCATGTTCCCAACAGAGAACTGTTCCACTGGAAATTTTTCAACCAGCAGTGAAACTAACCCTCTGTTCAGATCACTGTTTCTCTGTAGGAGACAATCTTGCTTTCTGCCCAGGCTACAAACTTTAAAACTGGGAAGGTCAATTTAAAGTCCAATATATCATCTGGCTGGATGGACTGTGTGACAGATGCATCTTCTTTAGCTCTGTGGACTATGAAGGCAGCAAAAACAAGCTCAGCTGGTCTTTATTTGCCTCAAGGGACAATGGAAATGCTGCCTATGGCTTTCCTAGAACAGGTGTGTGGCTGTGCATGCGTGTGAGAAGAGCCATAAATCCTGGATTTGCTATAATTACTAGGTTTTATGGTCTGTCTACTCCAAAGGTGTTTCAGTGTCTGGAGTTTTACTAAGACACATTATGGACAGGGGCCTGACCCAGGCTTTTTCTTCCTATGCAAGAGGAAAAAGCATCCACGCCACACAATTACTCACTTGAACAATCAATCAGTCACTAAAATACTTCTTGCCCCATCAACCATCTGTCTGGCTGTACTGTTGAGCTGGCCCTAATCAATACTAAGAATGGCTTACGGCCACACCTTTTATAGATTATGGCATTTGCCAAAGAACAAACAATGAAGGTACTAAGAGCAGAAATGGTAAATGCCTTTCAAGTTTCTGATTTATCAATCCTACAGAACAAGAACTCCATGCAGATACAAGTAAAAACCTCCAACCTCTCCACAGCTTGGACTCTAGTACTGCTGTGAAATAGCTTTGTGAATGGATTCTGGTTACTAGCATGCAAACAAGCACATCAAGACAGATGAATAACAATGAGCCTGTTTCAGTTTCTTTGGATATCAAACTTTAGCCTAAAACTAGGGCCAAATCTTCAACTGTTGCAAGCAGAGCTCCATTAAGGAAATAAAGCGCACATTTTTGACAGTGAGGGTAATTAATCACTGGAACAATGGGTCATGTGCATTCACTATCACTGATCGTTTTTAATCAAGATGGGATGTTTTTCTATAAGGTGTGCAGTAGGAATTATTTTCAGAAGTTCTCTGGCTGGTGCTATACAGGTGGTCACACTAGATGATCACAGTGGTCCCTTCTGGCCTTTAATCTGTGACTGGTCAGTTGATTTACACCAACGGAGAGTCTAGCCCATACTTATTTGTAGCACGATGTCCCCCCACTACATAGGCAGTTTCTCTGAAATCAGACAAGATGGAAATTCTCCCCCTTCCATCATGCACCTGCAGTTTCAACTGAACTTTGTTAAGGTTACATGGAGCTGCACAAGACCCAACCCTACATCCCAAAGCATTTATTTTACAATCAATTTATTTCTCTAGTTTGTTTTCAGATGCTAGCATTCTCCCTTCTAAGATCAAAACAGGGAGAGAGAAAATGATAAAGGGGAATGGCTGCATCCCACCTTCAATGAAGCAGAGTCTGGTTGTTTACACGGCAAGCTACTTGGCTGCTGATTTAGAATACTGAAGTGGAAACAAGAGAGGGTTTGCAAATATCAACCACTCAGAACATAAGAGAAGGCGGCAAAGGAACAACAGAGAAAAACATTAAACTCTCACCCCCGCACTGAGAGCCTACATAACATTGATGAACCAGAGTTACAAGGATTTATAGGATGTCTATTCTCTTTTAATAACATATCAAATGACTGAGGATTTAGCATACCACCGTGACGGGGAGCCACTGCAGGGGGAGGGCTGGTTGTTCTAAGGAGAGGACATGGCCTGTGCAGAGAGAGAGAGAGAGAGAGAGAGAGATACTCAATGTTTTCCCTGACACAACAGAGACTCGGTTTGGGTTGCGGTTAAGGACAATGAAGGTGCATGTTTATACAATTCTCCTATAGTCCTTGAAGCAGTTAAAGAAAGTAGATTGATAAGGATGCATCAAAGGAAAAGCAGCCACAAGTGTGATTGCATTGCATCTGTGATGGTTACTTACTGCCTGAGGTGTCTGCAAAAAGCAAGGATGGGCACAAGCTGTTAGAAAGAAGGCAAATTGATTTCCTAAGCAATAAACTCCGGTTCTTTGGATTTAATCTTTGGAAGTGAGAAGTGATGGCTGATAAGAAAAAAGGGATACTGTGTCTACTCCGACCTCTTGTAACCCTATACAATATTATTAAATTACACACAAGGCTACATACCAGAAGGCAACACACCCAGTTTAGGAATCTTCCTTCTGGAAGAAGCCAAAATACCTTGAATCGTTACTCCAATGGGAAAGTGTTCAGTGGACTAAGGGAAGTTATTGCAAGAATATTCAGGAAGGCTGCAAATATGTGAAAAGGTGGTGGAGGCCACATGCTTGGAATGGGATAAGACAGAGAATAAGAGCAAGAAACAGAAAAAACAGTATGCTCAAGGACTGGGGGCTAGAAAAAAAGCAGCACTTTTGGGTAATAACAGGAGCAAAAGGGAAATACTGAATATTGAGTTGCAGGAATCAAAACACTGTAAACTCACAGGTGTGACAAAGTAAAAAAAAAAAGCCTTTAAGATGAGCAAGAGACAAGGGGATAAGAAATCAGCAATGGTTTGGAGGGGAAAATATTAGACTCACAACAAAGAGTAGAAGAAAAAAGTCTCATTTTCTAGCATGGCAGGAAAGCAGAAAGAAAGAAAGAATAATGGATACTTCCAAGAGATCTTTCATTAATAACTATTGCTGCTTGGCAAATGGGGTTTTCCACACTGTGGAAATTTTTCAGTTTTTGGTAACAAACATTTTTGACCAAAACATGAGAAAATTAAAATAGAAAATGTTTAGTTTTCCAACAAAATTTCTGAGAAAAGCAGATACTTTGCATTAAAGTTTTCATTTAATGTAAAAGCCAATTTTCTGTATTTAAAAAAAGGTTCAGAGTGAAAAATTTCAACCAACATCAATATTGATATAAAAAAGAAAGAATTTCCCACAATTGAATCTAATCTATTTTACTGTTAAGTGCAAAGTGCACAAAGGGTAAATCAGTGTTTGAACTAATGAACAATGCTGTGTGTAGTCTTTTCAAGAGCTGGTCAAAAGTTTTCTGATAGAACAGTTTTCCTTCAGAAAATTCTGTTTTGATATAACTGAAATGTTTCAAACAAACACATTGATTTCACTGAAAATTGACCTAAGAGTCGGGTTTCATTCAATAAGGTCGTTTTGACTAATTTATATTATATAAAGTCTAAATGAAGTGCCTCAACCTTATAAAAATAAAGCCCTTTAAGGTGGTCATTTTGATATTTCAAAAATGAAATTTCTAAAAAGTTTCATTTTGCAGGAAATTGTGACTTTTTTCCCAGTTAAGAATGAATGGAAATGTTGGAATTTCCCACAGAACAAAAGTTACAAATTTCAGTCAGCTCGGTTCTTTTCCATTCATTGTGATAACAATTTGAATGTGGGGGAGGAGAAATCCTTCATTCTAGCCTCAGAGGCCCAAAACAATAAAAATCTAGAGATAAACAGTGCAGCCACAAGTGTGAAATTAACATAATGGACTGTGACCATAGTTAAAGTTCATAGCAACCATTTCTTACTAGGCCAGAATAAAACCCCTGATATTTACAGCATAGGACATAGAAGCAAGACTATGGGGAAAGATAAAAATTATCTGTCTGAGTAAATTACAAAACCAAGTCAATCACCTGGACATTTTTAAAGTCAACTTACACGTGAAAAAAGAATTTCTGACGTATGCACAGTTTAGTGGTATTTTAAACAACCCAGGACTTATCTGACAGGAAGGCTAGAGGGGGTGTTTATATAGAGTCATTAACTTGGTTATCTCAAGATCACAACGGAAAAAGCCCAAGAGGACAGGCCTATGGAATGAGCGGTTATCATTATAACAGGCTGTCTGTTGTGTTGAGATCCTGATGGGTTTTTTTTCTATATTCAGAAAATTGTTGAGCCGTACAGTGGCTTCTCAGCTGTATGTCTCCCAAATAACCACTAGCAAAGAGTTACCTACATGCTCAGTGTAATCTGCTTGCATGAGGTTCATTAGATACAAAAAGTATGTTATAGACACAGCAGGATATTAGATTTGTTCAGTGCCAAGACTGCCAGCCAGCTGCTACACATCTTGTTTTTCTTGTGTATCATTGGAGTATTCTTACTTAAAGGACCAGACCACAGATAAGCCAGACTGACTTGTTAGAACTGTGCACACCACACCTCTGAATGCAGGGGAAAGGAAAAGGAAAAATGCAAATGATCCATTCTAGTTGCCCCATTTCCATTATGGGATGAATCTACTTCTGTTTATTGATTTCTAGACTGGAAAATAGTCTGATCTGTCCAGGCCTTTATGAGCATGCTATTTGCATCATGTTGTAAGACTTCTACCACTTGGTGAGATAGACCAGACTCATTACCTTCAGAACCTCTGTCCTTTTAAAGCTCTGAATAAAATCTTGAATGAAAGGAACAGAAAACAGAATAAAATGTGTTTACAGCTGAAACCACCCTATTGTGTTTACTTTAATTCATTCAAGTTTAAATAAAGGTCACAATTCTGAATGTGTCTTGGAAGCAGAGTTCTTAGAGTGTGGAAAAAGGAAGGTGGCCAGGGTGATGTGTAGATTCACCAGAAGGAAAGGCATATTAGAAAGACACACACACACACGGGTCTGGAGGACAGTAAATCCTGCTTCTAAAGACTTTCTGCATTTTTGCACTGATGTAGCCATGTTGGTTCAAACCCCTATTATAGATGTGCTGAACTAGTGTAAAAAGTGAAGTTTGCACTTCAGTATAGCTACGATGGTGCAAACCCCTCTTCCATCACAGACAAGACCCAACTCAGTGTGTGGCCTGCGCAAGTTATTTAACATCACCGTGCCTCAGTTTCTCTCCCTCCCCCTATAAAATAGGGACGATACAGACTAACCTGCCATCCAGGCATGTTGCAAAACTTAGTGACTGTTTGGGGAGGACTGTGAAGTGTTATCATCGCTTGTAGATACACCACTGGAAGCTGAAGGATGCCATGGAGAGAGAATCAGAGAGGTAGCCATGTTAGTCTGGAATAGCAGAGGTAACAAAGTCCTGTGGCACCTTAAAGACTAACTATAAAGTTTTGAAGCATAAGCTTTCATGGGCTAATACCCACTTCATCGGATGCAAGCACTGCTTGCATCCGACGAAGTGGGTATTAGCCCATGAAAGCTTATGCTTCAAAACTTTATGGAGAGAGACGTTCTGCTCCTGGCATCAGTAGAACTAGTTTAACTAGGGGTCCCAGTATTTAGTTAGCCAAGAGACAAAACACCTGTTTCCTCACTGGCCGGGGATGGTGGTAGAGTGCCCCCTTTGGAGATAGGTGTACTCCACTTGCCATTCTGGGCACATGTAGTGTCCTTCTGCCTGCCAGAAAGAACAGCTCTGTTTGTCTAAAACAGTGGTTCTCAAACTTTTTCTATTGGTGACCCCTTTCGGACACCAGGCCTCTAAGCGCGACCCCCCCTTAGGGGTCGGGGTCGGGGTAGAGGCTGGGCTCGGGGGGCGGGGGGGTGCCAGCAGCCCCCTGGGGCAGGGGCTGAGCTGGGGTGTGTGTGGGTGTAGGGGTGCCAGCCCCCTGGGGCAGGGGCCGGGCTCAGGGGAGGGTGCCAGCAACCCCCCGGGACAGGGCCTGGGGTGCCTCCAGCAGCTCGCCGCGCGGCAGGGCCTGGGGCTCAGGTCACTGCCGGCAGTCTGCTGCAGCAGGGGCTGGGTCCGGGGCTCTGGGCGCCGCCGGCAGCCCACCACTCCATGAGCCGGGTCATGAGCCGCAGCAGGGGCCAAGACCCAGAGCACTGCCAGCAGCCTGGCCCAGCAGGAGCTGGGTCTTGGGGCACCGCCGGCAGCCCGCCGTGGCAGCAGCCAGGTCCGGGGCTCCGCTGGCAGCCCACCGCGGCAGGGGCTGGGTCTAGGGTTTGGGGTGCCGTCAGCAGGGGTCGGGGCCGGCTGCCAGCAGCAGGGGCTCGCGACCCCCACATAATCAGGTCCCGACCCCTCGAGGGGTCCCAACCCCCACTTTGAGAACCAATGGTCTAAAACCTCTGGTTGCAATTCATGAAGACAGAGAAAATCCCAGGAGTCAAAGTGCAGGGCACACATAATCCTGATGTTTTAAGGATTGCCTTTTCACATCCACACACAAATTATTAACCCCAACAGAAGTTAGGACTTGGGGCCTTACCCCATCTGGGTCATAAGATTATTTATACTTTGGACTATCAACACACCAATAGCTATAGGGCCAGACACATCAAATCAGCTGTTATTTCTTCACAGCTATCTCATCTGGATACAACTGCTCATGCCCACAAACCGCAGAGGTCTGGGGAACGTGTCTTTGACTGTCTTTGATTGATTAAAGGGATGGGAAAAGGCTGAGCACACCTTTCTTCCTTGGAATGCTGCTTGTCAGAAAGAGAGTGCACTGCTGACCACCTGCCCTCTTTCCTACACACTTGCGAGAGCACACACATTCTGTAGGACTAAGTCACCTTCACTGTGTCTTCTCCCTCCCCTTGATTGGTTTATTATTCCCAGAGGCCTGAATAGCAAATAAAGGACAGCAACAGTTTAAATTGTATTTTAACGTTATTAGGATGGTGAAAGACCAATCAAGATAAAAAGCAGCCATTGACAGGGTGACAGAAAGGAGTGTCCGATTCTGAGAATGGGCCCTTTCTCCCCACATCCTGCTGAGGGTATTTTCAAATCATGACTGTTGCTGCAAGTACATGACTCAGCAAGTTACTGCCTTGCACAGTAAGCCAGTGAATTGGTTTCACTCATTTTGCACAAGTAGGTAATCCTCCACCTAACTAAGCTGAGTTTTAAAAGAAACACATGAATGCTCTGTTGCCCCCTAACCGGGAGACTGTGAATGGTGTTCAAAAAGAGAGCTGCTGATTTGCTGGTTCCAGCAGGGATTCGTAAGTGGGAGTAAAACTGGAGTAACCCCTTGGAAACAATGAGATTCATGACCCCAGCATCACGCCCATTGCTTTCAGTAGGTTTACTCTGAGCACACACCAATGTAACCGAGAGAAGAGCATGGCTCCTCATTGCACTGAGAGTTACTATTTTATGTTTATTGCTAGTTTCTAGCAGGAATATTAAACCAACAAGGAGGGAATCTGGTGGGATTACCTGGATCAGGAGAGGGAAATGCAGCTCAGTATCAGAGCTCTGCAAAGGGAGCTGAAATTCAACTATCATTCATTTTCTTTAATAAAGTTTAAAACTAACCCTAATCTTCATCGGACTCTCAAAGAATGCTCTGATTTTCTGGGCCTGTGTCTGATCATATTTATACCACTGACCTCAAAGTTTGGCGTGGAGGGTCATGGGAGTTCCTCTTCAGCTGCAGCAAAATCTTGGTTGGCACTGTCCTCTCACCATAGTGACATATACTTTCAATAGCACCTAACCCCTCACTATGCTGCAGTCTAGCTTCATTGTCATTACAAAACAACAGTACATTATTCTTGCCTTCCTCCTGTAAGCAACCACTGGGCCACATTTCAACACAGCATTTAAGTTCATGTTTAACTTTAAACTCATCCCTATTCAGCAAAACACGTACGTACTAGACGGAAAAGATATAGACTTACGGACATGCTCTGCTGAATGAGGGCATTAGTCTGTACAGCTCAGAGGGAAAAGGTCAAGCAGAAGGCACCATGCCTGACTTCATGGAGATGGGGACCTTTCGTTCCTTTATCTATAGCAGGGCAAAGTTCCTCAAACGTCAGCACAGTGCAGGAAAGACACCTCCTCAGGCCACTCCTGCCAGGACTCTTTTTTTCATGTAGGCGCAAGCGGAGGACTTATCTGATGGAAATTTATGAGGGGAAAGAAAGTGCTGCCGAGTATTCACAGCATGTGGGCAATGGTAAAAAGCTTCCTCCTTTCTTTCCTTCAGGGCGATTTCCTCTCAGGGCAAGTCATGCCCAGTCACCCAAGAGTCATGTATTAACCTTTCGGAACTAGGAGAGACTTCGCTGTGCTGGAATCCTCTCTGCCTTCAAAATAGTTAATTCCTTCCTCTCCGCCACCAGACTTCCTTCCCACACCCTCCATCTATCCAATCCCCCCAGGGCAAGCTGGGAACTGGAATTAAGGTGTGGCAAGAAACGTAAGGAAATGTGGCACCCATAGAACACTCCAAGGAATTGAGGGGAGATGGTGTGGGCCAGGATACATGGAGAAGGGAGGGACAGAATCAGGCTCCAGCAGGGTGCTAGAACAATTTTTACAGTGGGTGTGATGAAAGCGGAAGCCATGTATTTGGGTTGTTATTACTATTTCAAGCCAGGGGGAGTGACAGCAACTCTAGTTCCAGCACCTATGGGCTCCAGAGCTTTCCACAGGCACTAGAATATTTACATTGGGCAAAAGGGTTCATTATTAATAATGCCTATTTATTACAGCAGTGCTGAGGCCCCAGTGTGCTAGACATTGCACAGACACAGCAGTAGACAACCACGGACCCACAGAGCTTAGGATCCTAATAGACAAGACAAAGAGGAAAGAGAATATATAAGCCATGTGCCAGAGAGGAGCCTGACTCATTCACAGCACAGAGTCAGGAACCCTGCTAGGAATCCCTGTGGAACAGCACCCACTGCTGCAAGATTGCCAGGCTTGACTTAAAAACATGGGTCCAAATTCATCCTGCTGAACTCCAGTGAGGTCAGTGGGGGTTTGTCACCGGGGATGAATTTGGCCAGCAATATCTCTTGTTCGCCAGCTTCTCCCTCCACTGCTACTGTAACTGAGACCTTTGGAGTGGGATGTGGGAGGAGAATGCACGTCCTGACAGCCAAGCTTCATGGCACCCTATGTTGTAAATGAGTCACATACTGTACACCTGGAGGCCAAAGTCCTACCCGCCTCTTTGGAGCTGATCCTGCCCCTACTCAACTCAGTGGGGAAGCTCCCACTGGCTTCAACAGGAACTGGAACTGTGTTTTAAGGATTGTTCCTGTGATTTGTACATCAGCTGTAGGATCCATACATCTGTCTGCAGATCTGTCTGCCCATCCTGTGAGGCCTCAGTGAGCAGTCAAACAGTGCAGCTAAAATCAAAGTGTGAAAAGCTTAGGAATCAAGCCTTTGGACTATATGTTTATGGGGATGCACTAGAAGTCAAAGTGACACAGTCCTGTGACAAAGAGTCCTGTGGCACCTTCCAGCATAAGTTTTGTGATATTAGAAGTCAAGTAACAAATACACCCTGAGGGGAGACACTCAGGAACTAATTCACACTGGAGTAAAGCAGAAGCAGCTCTACTAAGGTCAATGGAGTTAGTTACATTGGTGTAAGTAATATCAGAATCCAGGGTTACATCCTGGCCCTATTGCAGTCAATGGGAGTTTTGTCTTTGACTTTACTGGTGCCAGGATTCCAGCAAAGGTCTTCAAACATGTCAGCTCTCCTCAAAGCTTAAAATTAAGACTTTTTTTCTCTCCCTGGCTTCTCACTTTCTTTAGGTATCTCTGTCACTATATATATGGATTGGAAAATCGGTTTTATTGATATTAGATTATTATTCATTAGACCATTCGAACAATCATTGATGTGGAAAGCATAATGTTCATGTCCAGGGGTTAATGCAGTTCTATGCTGTATAAACAGCTCACTTGTGATCTAGAGAGTCAGAAGCAGGCTATGCAATGGAACACACTCCTAGTGAATGCTAGTACAATGAAACACATTTCCAAAAACACTCATCCCCCTGCTATCCAAGTGCCTAGAGGTATATAGTGAAACAGAACAGAAGATGCGCACTGTTCAATGCACTGCAAAGTGGAGACCATAGTTCTGGTCACAGAACTCATTCGGGGTGGGGAGAAGGAGAATGACTCAAGCTTAATACGAGATTCACTGTAACTAACTCACAGGTGCATTTTTACAACAAAAGAGAATAAACCAGATTCTTCGATTGCTCTGGATACAGACCAGTACAAGTAACACCTGAAAGCAATATTTTATCCAACTTGTCTTTCACCCCAAGGAAGCCTTCAGGACACACATTCTAACAGCCACTCGCTGTACTCCTAGACAGCTGTTACTGTACTACAGAAATGGTAACTCCTTCCAACCCTCCCCCTCTCTTTGCAAGCAGTGCCCTAAGCATGCTGGACATGAATTACAGAAAAAGATAATTAAATTCATATCCCCATGAACAACTAATTAGGTTGGGTTTTTTTTATAGCTGCATCATGCAGAGAGTTAAGCAGCAAATGTACACACACAGCTGGGCAGGTAAAGAGTGAGAGAAACATATGGTCTGCCCGGAGGAGAGGGCTGGTTCTGTTTGTCTTCTTGCCATTCGCTCTCATGAATATTCTGCACACATGGAAACCTAGAATTAAATATTTGCAGAGTGGCGCCATGGCCAGAACTTCGCCTATTAAACAATAGTTTTATGCTTAAATGGCAGCGCCTGCCAACTGTACAAACACCCCCTTCCCAGGCATAGTACTTCCCCACCCCCTTGTAATTCCATCTACTACTCGAAGTGCAGTGTCCAGTAGTACATACCAGCAGCTCAAGCGGGCAAATTTTTTAGTTTATAGATAGGAGGCAAATATATAACAGAGGACAGATTCCCAGCTGATGTTAAATTCCACTGACATTCATGCTGATTTATGCCATCTGAGAGTCTGATTCCTGCAGGATTTTGAAACAGGGTGAGGGTATTAAGCAAAAACAATAGCTCAGATTTCTATGCTGTTTCACCTGGAAGTTAGCAGAGAGGCGTGTGGCGATTTCAAACCCGATTTTTACTGGGTGACATCCTGTGTTCATTTAATTGAGCACAAGTAAAAACAACATAATAGTAAATAGTTTAAGAATGACTCAGTATAGATTTAGCCATAGACTTTGCCACACTGAGCAATTACTCACTCTCAATGCATGAGGTTTTCTCACAGTATATAAACCAAGCCTGGAAAACAGAGGCAGTGTCTAACAGAACCAATGTTAAGTACCTTTCTGAACATTAGCACATCTTCTCTGCCCAATCCCTGCATTTTTCAATCCCCAATTCCCTGCTCCAATTAAAAAAGTTTTCCAGCAGGAAGACGGGGGAAATACATGTGAAATGAGCTTTGCTGGTCTGCCCACGGTGGGTATCTGCATCACAAACAGCGCTTATTGGTGCCCTCCTACCCTTGCTAGAAGCACCAGCCAAGAGACTGGCCTAGGGAATACGGGTCTGACAGAAGACATCTTTATTTCCTTGTACTTCTCACATCACTCAGGTTGGTTCATAATCTGCAGGCATTTTGTGGCATTGGCATATTGGTTGAGAACAATCCAAGCATAATTAAGGAATGAGTGGACTGTGAGCCAGAAAAGCCAGCCTGTGCGAGCCTCCAGCTGCAACTTGCCAAGGAACTATCCCTCTTCAGGGATTTGGGGTGAGGGGGTTGCCTCTGGCCTTGTTTTATCTCGAGCTTTTCCTACAATAATGGAAGCGATGAGAGCAACTCAAAGTCAAAAAAGTTACTTTCTAAGAGACATTGCTGATGAACTTCCAATATTTTTTTCTCTTCCTTCAGCAATTTCCCAATCAAATGTGCTCAGTGTTACAAATCAAAAGGATGACTTGCTCCACCTAACAATACAGCAGTTTCGACCTGAGATTTTAAATTACAAATCATGCTAATTCTCCTTTTTACTTCACCAGCATCAGTTCTTCTAACTGCAGAAAAAGTTAATGGCATTGATGATGCAGAATCCAGTTCACTCAAGTTCATTTATTTTTATTTAAATATCTAAAATAATAAGAACTAAAAAGCCAAGGCTCCAGGTGCCTTACTACCACTATTAATGATATAACTAAATCCAACAGCATTAAAATGATGAATACAAGAGGGACTCAGCCAGTCACCCACCTACCAAAACTCCTTCCTGCCCTTTTGTCACCATAGGAAGAATACCTTCAGCCTTCTCTAAAAAACCCTATCAAAGCAGGTGCCTTTTGCAGTGAGACAGGTGGTCACCAAAGTCAAACTATTTCAGACCCAGGGAGGGTGGAGACAGAAACTTGTGTCTAAGCTGACAGATATAATTCAAAGATGCAGAGAAGCAGATATGCACATTAAAAAGGTACCATTTTAACTCAATTTTTATGATTACAAGACACAGAGGGTCAGACTCCCATCTGGTGTAAATAAGCACAGCTCCACTGAAGTCAATAGAGCTAGGCTAATTTACACCTTCTGGACGTCCTTAGTTTCTCTTTTCTGCTTAACTGCAAGTTCCTTTGAACATCGTACTACATAGCTGAACCCATCCTGGACAATAATCCCTCACTTTCAAAAGCCTTGGGAGGAAGGCCAGTCCTGGCACACAGACAACCTGCCAACCTTAAACAAATTCTCAACAGCAACAGCACACTGCACCACAATAACTCCAACTCAGGAACCAATCCATGCAACAAACCTCGATGCCAACTCTGCCCACATATCTACACCAGCAACACCATCACAGGACCTAACCAGATCAACCATACCATCACTGGCTCATTCACCTGTACATCTACCAATGTCATATATGCCATTATATGCCACCAGTGTCCCTCTGCTATGTACATCGGCCAAACTGGACAGTCCCTACGAAAAAGGATAAATGCACACAAATCAGATATTAGGAATGG
This sequence comes from Sternotherus odoratus, assembly GCA_032164245.1. NCBI lineage: Eukaryota > Metazoa > Chordata > Testudines > Kinosternidae > Sternotherus > Sternotherus odoratus. The sequence continues at coordinate 4,802,060 of JAVMKO010000018.1, forward strand.
CAATATACAAAAACCTGTAGGGGAACACTTCAACCTGCCTGGACACACTATTACAGATTTAAAGGTCACCATTCTGCAGAAAGGGAACTTCAGATCCAGACTGCAAAGAGAGACTGCAGAGCTTCAATTCATTTGCAAATTCAGCACACACACTTTAGGATTGAACCGGGATCTACAATGGTTGGCTCATTACAGACATTGTTTCTCATCTCTCCATGTCCACACACCCCATTCAAATGCTAGACGAATAATCCACACTCCCTGATCGGAGATAACAAGCTGGCTCAGCTTAATTGGACTAACCTTTTCACCTCCCCCCTGGCTCTTACCTACTTTTCTATAACTGCCTGTTTGTGAACACTTCTACTGCCTGCATCCGACGAAGTGGGTATTAGCCCACGAAAGCTCATGCTTCAAAACTTTATAGTTAGTCTTTAAGGTGCCACAGGACTTTGTTAACTCTGCTATTCCAGACTAACACGGCTACCACCCTGATTCTTGACTACATAGCTGAGTGTGCTATGAACTCCATTCAATCTTCCTGGTGCTGGAGGATATTGAGATGACTAATGATTTAAAAGGTATTTCACTGAGAAAAATTATTAAATACGCGAGTAATATTATTGACATCACCCTTTGCAAATAGGAGAGGTGGGGGAGAAGGAAGACATCCCCACTTAACAGCTAATGCTTATCAGGTCATCTAGACATAAACAGTCCCATTGATTTGGAGATAGCTCTTTTACCCTAATTTCATTAGTCACTGCTAGTCTAAGTGGATGTGAATATATTTTCCAATCTGTTCCATTAATTTTATGTGATAACTCATCAGGAGTCCTAACTCCCATTCTCTTGCGGGCATAAATTCAGATCACAATAGATGTGTACATTCTGATTGCATCAGAGTTCTGCATCTCATGGCAATAAAGGCAGTTAATAAAGTAAACAGACAGTATCTACTTCTGCCTACAAATAATTTTGCAGGAATAAAAGGGTTCCCATTTTATTCAAGTATTTAAGAGTCTGAGGTTTACATTCAGCATATTTAGAGTATGTACATAACAGTGAGAATAAGGGAATGGGAATCAGGACATGTGGGCTCTATTCCCAGCTCAGTCACTATGAACTTGGGCAAGTCATGACCTCCTTCCTCAGTTTCCCCCCATCTGTAAAACTGATGTGATACTCATCTACTATTTCAAGAATAGCAGCTGTGTTAGTCTGTATCCATAAAGAAAGCGAGGAATACTTGTAGCACCTTGGAGACTAAGTCTCCAAGGTGCTACAAGTATTCCTCGCTTCATCTACTATTGGACTCAGTAAAGTTCTACAGCTTGTATTATGCAGAAGGTCAAACTATATAGTCACAAGGGTCCCTTGTAATTCTAAAACCAATAAACCTAGGGTTGATTTTCAGAAGCTTTTAGCATAAACCTGACTCCACAATCACTGGCATCAACAGGAGTTTTACCATTAACTTCAATGGGAGCAAAGCCAGGCCAGTATCGACTGCTTATTTATGAAAACAGTACCTCTGAAGCACTATACAACAAGCTAAAGGCCATCATCACCACCTCATCTCATCTCACAAGAGTGTTGAGAAGTGTTTGCAAAATGATTTTGTTTGACTCTCCAGGTGAAAGGGGTTTTAGAAGCAGAAATTATTTTCATTCCTCTATTCTTGCCTTGATATCCTATTGAAAGTCAGTGCAGAGGGTGGAGGACACATCTGATATGCTCGCAGTAGCTTGCTTTGCTGAGGCGACACACTGCAGCGTTCTGTACCCACATGATCTCAGGTAAACTGGATACTTTCCCCTCTCTGTGGCCCTCATGACCCTGGATCATTCCCACAGCAGGGCTTCTACCATCTTTTGCGCTTCATAAAATAAACAAAAAAAGACCTCTGGGTCGATCAGCAATTTTGATCAAGAGTGTGAAAAATCAGCATCCCTAAGTGGCATAGTTAAAACGACCTAATCCCCAGTGTAGACAGTGCTAGGTAGACAGAAGAATTTCTGTCAACCTAGTTAGTGCCTCAGGGAAGTGGATAACCCCTCAGGGAGCTTCTCCCACCCCCGATCTCGGCAGCATAGGTAGTGTCTCACTGAAGCAATGGACAAGCCCCATGTTATTTGTATGACAAGATTGTGAAACTGTCCCTCAAGTTATCACCAGAGCTAATATCCTTCATTTGGCTGAGAACAGTGTTTCGACTACCTTCACGTCAGCCAAATTACTGCAAATCAGAACATGCAGAAAGGGCTTCTTAAAAAGACTAAAACATCTGTACCTAAGACACGAGCAAGAACAAGGAGGTGGACAGAGCTAGCACTGAGACAGATCAAAAAACAGGATTTCTTCATGCAGAAAATCGTCCATATCAGACCCGACCTTGCTTTCACAGTTACTCCCTCAAGATCTGTTAATATTTGAACACACCAGGCTACAGAGTAAACGCTTCTGAGCTCAAGGGCATACACAACATGTCCTTGGTCGGTCTCAGTCACATTATAACTCTTGTTTGGATTGACACTAACATGGCCTCAAACTAGATTGACAGATGGGGCTTATCATTAAAATAGTCTAAAAATATCATTATCCCCCCCCCCCCCACACACACACAGTTAGGAGTAGAAAACTGGTGGAATTAGTCAATGCTGACTTTAGATCACTATAGACCACTATACTCTCTGCTCTCCGGTTGCATATTTCCTGAAGGCACCAGATGAGGGTTTTGGCAGGAGATGAGCCCAGACTAAAAGGGTTTGGGAGACAGGGGGCTCTGGATTTGAACCACCTCCTGGTTTTCCAAACCTGAAACATAACCAGTTAAGTCTTTCCTAAACCCAAGCCACTGATCAAGCATCTTCTTCCCCCTACAATGTGTCTGCCCACAGACACTAGCCACCCTTCAAAAGATATTTTCTTTTCCAAATACCTGGTTGCCACTGACTTCATCTGTGCAGTGGTAAAGAAAAGAGATAAACACTGGGTATAACTCTGTCTTGAGTCCAGGAGGCTTGGCTTGGATATTGATCCAGGTTAGGCTGAGCCTGAGGTTCACGGGGGTCTCACTGACAATTCTGACACGTTTTCCACCATCCAGAGTGGAAGGCAGCTTGAGATCAGCTGTTCTGGTGAGATCTCTGCTGTCTCTACAGCAAAATCTTATATGATTTCAATGACAAGTGAACTGGAACCCCCCCAAAAAGGCCCTATCCAGTTTTGGATGCAACCCAGCACCAGAACTGTAACTATAGGGTTGGGTTTAGGCCCAGGGCTTTCAGTTCAATATTCCCCCAGTTTTCAAATATTTAAAAGGCATTGAGAGATTACAGTCTACTTCTGGCTTCTTTCTACATGTGTCCACAGGAAAGGCAAAGATAAGCATGGGTCATAACATACTCTTCATTGGACATCTGACATAACCCTGAATGGCAAACCTCAGAGAGTACACCAGGCTGGTCACAACTTTTCATTCAACGTTTTTTATTAAAACAGCCTTTTCATTAAAATAAACATTTCTTTGGAAAATGCCCATTTATCCTTTGGATGGGCTGCTGGTTAACTACTCCTGATGACTTCGAATTTTCCCAAATCCATCCTACTGAAAAAACACACAACACATTTTTTGGCTGGACATCGCCTTGATGTCCAAAGGGACCGCTTTACTTACCTGCTTACCCAGTTCCTTTGGAAGTCAATGAAAGGTGCCCCACTGACTTTGGTAGAGGCTGGGCAAGCCCTGAGTCTGCAGGTCAGATGGCTATGATTTCCCTCTAAGACCCTCAAAGAGGATGACACTCCATCATTGCTATTACATTGGTCTATTTCCTTCGCCCTGAAATTTTGCCTACTATCTCCTACACAATCTGACAATTGAGGAGCAAGCTGAAGGTCAGGACCGCAGCTTTCTGCCAGCGGATCTCCCCTCCATGGGAGCCCAGGTACGGAGATTTTTGGTTTCCTTTTAAATGAAGTTTGTATGTGTTTAACCAGGTGAAAGGCTCCTGGAGATGGTGATCAGTTGCTCCCAGGTGACCTCACCACAGTTTGGCCTCATGATCATAGCAGGTAAAATAACAGGAAACAGGAAGCAGAGATGTTTTATGATAATGCAATTCCCCATGCAGAAAAAAGAAATCCACTTCAAAGGCAACAGAAGTTTGGTGCAGAGGAGAGAAATGTTTGGGAGCAGTGAGATGGGCATGTCTCCTGGATTCAAACGAGCCAGACCTTTCCTCCAATGGCACAAAGACAATATACCAGACAGGAGAATGGGTCAGAGAGATCTCACCGGGGTGAAAGTAGGCAGGTATGGCATACCGGTAAGAAGTGGCCACCGGTATTGGCCCATACGTAGCTGACGTTAAAATGCTGCCATGGCAACTTTTTAACATTGCTTCCCCTTTTGCCCCTCCCCCTTTGGTGGCCCTGCCAATAGGGACCCAACCAGCAGGGCCACCAACAGGAGGGGAGTGTGGGTAAAAGTGGCAGCTGTCCGGTGATTTAAAAGTGCTATGTCCTTCATGTAGTGTTTCTGAATCCCTTTGCGTGACTGCGGTAACAGCTACCCTCATTCAGTCAGTGCAGCCTGGAGAACTGTTCCAATAATGCCAGCTTGGCCTTGGCATTCACAATGGAGTGTTTACTATACATGCTGGGACAACAAAAGAAGAACAGCTTGTTTCTTGGGACCTCATATCACTTGCAGGAAAGAACCTGACTGGACACTGAAATTGAAGTTTATACATATAAAGTGGATTACAACCCAACAGGACAGGTCCCACAACTCTTATTCATGTCACATAGCGCTTCACCAAATGGAATTCAGCAAGGCTACACAACAAGAGTAATAATTACTGAGGTGAGTGAGGACTGCATTAAAGTCAGACCTTTGTGATCAGGGATCTTAACAATTCACAGTTCGTTTGTTTTCAATAAAGTTTTCCAGCTCCGTTCCAGTAAGCTTTCCCATACCAGCCCAACCAGCTGGAACTCAGGACTGACTTAAACAATTGTTGCCCTCTGGAAAGGCAAGTGAGATCTGCTATGACACCCAGAGATGGGCATATTTATCAACTCCATTGCTAAGGAGGCAGCCTTCCCAGGGTACTAGGGACAATCAGCTGTGGCGGCATCAAGCTTTTGAATGCTGGACATGGGCATCACAACCTCGTTAGGACATCATGAGTTCAAAAGTGATGTTAGCTTTGTCAGAGGAATCAGGAGCTTAAAAGGTCATAGAAATAATCTAGTCTATTAGCGGATTGCTAGAGTATGGCTACACTATCTGCCGGATCGGTGGGTAGCACTCGATGTATCGGGAATCTCTTTATCGCGTCTCATTGATTCCTAAATCAATGCCTGTACTCCACCTCAGCAGGAGGAGTAAGCGAAATCGGTGGGGGAGTGGCCACGGTTGACCTGCTGCCGTTGGGACAGCCAGGTAAGTTGACCTAAGGTACTTCGACTTCAAAGTTGTGTATCTTAGGTCGATACCCCTCCCCCCGTAGTGTAGTCCAGCCCTACGAACCATCAGAGTTCTCATTGAAACAGAAATAGTCCTCAAGATGGCTGCAACATAGAAAATGGACAAAGCCAACTCAAATGGGATCGCAGCAAAGAGCTACATTATAATACAAATTAATCCTTGCACTTGGTAGAGACTTATTTAAAGGCCTGATCCCGATCCCTTTTAGTTCAACAGGCATTTTGCCATTAACTTTAGCAGAGGCAAGACCAGGCTGTAAAGGAACAAAAGGAATAAGCAGCACTCATCCAACTGGTGTGCACCTGCCTGTGAAGCACAAACCTAAAGCAAAGGAGACAATAGCCTATTTTGAACTACAGAACTAAAAGAACATTGTGCCCATAAAAACCTGTTCCTAGAATGGATTTGTTTCCTGGTGGAGAAATAAATCAAATATAAACCTCACATTCAATACCTTACGCGGTTTGAGCCTTTCTAGAGTTGCTATTCTTTTACCTTGATTCTTCCCAGCATAAGGCGTTGCCATAGATTTTTGATGGACTGGATACTGAGCAGTACTGGTCATTAACTGCTTCCAACTGCGGTAATAGCTGAGTGAGGGCAGCCTCTTTATTACCTACTGTTAATTCAGTCAACATCAATCCAGCTTTTCTCATGCAGATTCCTTCTGCCTCCACCTCCCAGGCCCTTGTGATGACCACCAGCCTCCGGTCATTCTGGCAGAAGCATCTATTCTAGAGGTAGCCAACATGCAGACTATGAGCCAGATCTGAACTGCCAGATGCTTTTGAATGTACTGCAAAATATTTGTATTTACTTATTATCATTATTATTGCGTGTGAAAAATGTTTCTCTGGGGTCTGGACCTTGATTATATCTTGACCAAGAAATTTGCATTTTGACAAAATCCAATTGACTACCCCAATAGAGGAAGGATAATTTTTATGGTTCAGCTTCATCTCTGTCCCAGAAAAGCAGATCCGACCATAAGATTGGACATAGCCTTGCTTAGGGATGAACAAGTAATAAATAGAACAAACTGTGGCAGGGTGCTGGCCAGGAGTGCCTGAGCCAGCCCTGCTGGCCCTTTAAGAGGGAGAAAACCTCTGAAAGCCTCCCCTTGCAGGGAAGGCTAATCAGCCACCTGGGCTGCAGAGGGCTCAGGGTTATGTGCTGCACCTGGCAGCCTCTCCAGAGGATAAAAGCCTGCCAGGGAGGAAGCCCGGTGTGGTGGTAGAGGAGCTGGTAGTGTGGAGAGAGAAGGAGACAGAGAAGGTACAGGGAAGGGAGTAGAGCTGAGGAAGGTAGCTGAGCTAACTATTCCTGAGGCCAGCTAAGTGAGGGCTGGGCCTGAGCTGTCCTGAAACCTGAAAAGCTGTATATTGGTGGTGGGGCTTGCACTGTGAATAAAGAGCACTGTTGGGAGCCACAGAAGAGTCTCCTGCCTGTTTGTGATGTGGGGGAAGAGCGGATCTCCTACAAAACAAATACAAGTCTTTGGGGTTAAGAGGAGTCAAGAGTTCCAAGAATTTCAGTTTAATGTAGATTATTCTGAAATTCAGCTGAAACCTCTTCTCTTATTGTTTGTTAGTTTCAGGCCTACAATAAAATATTCCCTTTATCATCTGGAAAGGGATTTTTCCAGTAGGGTTCATTTAGATTGAAAAGATAATTCCTGTCCTATAGAGTTTGCAACTGCTAGATCAGCGCTGCGTATTAATAATAATCATAGAAATACTCTGGACCTGCAAAACTAGTTCTTTTTTCTCACCCTCAACTTTACCTTGTCTACACACTTCAAAGTATTCACGTGGCAAAATCCTCATGACAAGTGTGACAATATCCAGGGTGTGTTTCAGCTAGTGAAGGGCCAAGTTCTAGTTGCAGCACACCAGGAAAAGCAGAATACTTACATATGCTGTGAGTGGACAGCAAGGGAGAGTGTGTTTGTGGTTTGTTTTTGTAATAGAAGTAGCATTGTGGTAGAGCCTCAAGGCCCCAACTGAGATGGGAGCCCCATTGTGCTAGGTGCTGTACAGACTCATTGTAAGAAACAGTTTAAATAGACAAGACAGAAATTCACAGGGGAAACAGAGGCACGGAGAAATTAAATGACATGCCCAAGGTTGCACAACAGGTCTGTGAAACATCCTATGTCTCGATTCCAAGTTCAGCACCTGAGATACATACACGATGAGAAGATAAGCCAGAAGAAGCATTCTCATAATGGGAATGCCAGAATGAGGAGCAACTGATCAAATAGCAAAAAATTCTAAAGGGGAAAGTCAGAACTACAGTCCCAGAGCGACAGGAAGTTTGTTAAACAGATGCTGTCAAAAAGCATCATCTGCAACTAAAAAACAGTGAGAACAGATGCAAATAGACCACATTCTCTCCAGAAGGGGGAAGATTTCAGGAAGTATGTTTCTGAATAGCAAAGAGAAGAAATGAAAATAAATTATACAGCACAAGATCAGTTAAGTGAATGTTTGACAGGCAGGAAGAGAAGTTCATTAACCAGGGGAATTCCAAATGCAATTAAGAGATGTCAGGAGACCATGATCTTGCTGCAGTGAACAGAGATATCTGATACCCAGAACTGGACTGCATACTCCATTAACGATTCACAGAGCAGCTTCCAAATGGTAAAATGGGGAAGCACGATCTGAAGAAAAACCAGTCTTGATTTATGGCAAGAAAAGCATAGAGCTGTACATTTGAAATATACCGTGTTGCTTGACCTAGTTGTCTCGACTTGGTGGTGATCTCACTAGGCGTGGGGAAGCATGCCTGCTCGCATTAAATGTAGCAGCTCCACTGATAAATCATGCATGTGACAAGAAATATTTGAACGGAAAGAGAGGAGAAAGGGAAGCAAGGTCTGTCATGTGAAAGATTTGTAAGTTAAGCAGAATGACTCTGGTACAATCGGATTGCAATTCACAGAGTCTCCTTGTCAGCGAGGGACAATGTGCAAATCCAGGTAGCGAAGGACTGCTGTGGGAATCGCGCCTGTATTTCATGGTGTGGCTGCATGTGTGTGTGTGGCTGGTTGCTCATTAGCATTGAATGAGACATTGTTTCAGTGGCACCACTCCATCAAGGCCCAGCCTTTAGGGATGTCAGAGGAGTAGCTTTCAGAACATCTCCAAAGGTGGGGAGAAAGACTGGGAGGTTCAGGAGGAGTGATGTCCCCAGTGTTTAGTAAGAGAAGAACCAGGGGGCTGATCCTCTGGCATCTCTCTCTCTCAGGACAATAAAACTCCAGGAGTAATCATAAGTAAGGGTTACTGCCCTGCTAATTGGTGCCACTCACTTTGCAAGGAGAGTTACACCAGGGACGGCAATGATGATTAGATAGATAAATACATGCTCCAGCCTCTACCCCTCACACAGAACTTTATGTTGCTAGTAATCAAAAGCTGCTGGAGAACTGGTGCCACCAGCACTCTAGCTTCTCTGTGTTTTTACCCATTATGTCATTGATATTAGACCTACTCCAAGAAGAGTTAGAGAACATGGGATTGAGAACATCTGTCTATGCTAGGATTCCCACTGCTGCTAGCAATGGGGAACCGCGCTGAGGTAGACAAAGGTGGACATTTTAAGAACATATGGTCTAGTGAAGACACAGCCATGCAGTTTGTCTCATGGTCACAGTGCTTGACATTGAGAAACAAAAATTAATCCTCACTACACTAGTCTATACTAAAGGCTTGGTTTACACATGGGGGAACACACATCTTGCCTAGCTGCTGTGCACCCTCAATTCCCCCGGACTTCCGTGGTGAGGGGTCAGCACCTCCTGGGAAGAGGCTATGTATGCTTTGGGCTGGGCCATTCAGAAAGCTCAATTCAGAGAGTTGGGATTAGAACTCAAATCCCCTGCCTCCTAGTCCTGTGTATATTTAATCTACTACAGGAGACTGTTTATTACATCCAGATGGTTGAAATGCTCCCTGGACCCTGCTTAAACTTTAAGGCACAGAGCTAATTGTTAGGAAAGTGAATGTTCATTTGAGGGCTTGGCATATTGTAAAGTTATTAGGTCTCCAAAGTCACAGACAGCATTAAAAATAAGAGATGAACTTTTCCAGCATTAGCTTAGCTCAGGTTACTGCCAAGATATAAATAAAATATATGGCCTGAGGTTTCCTCTGTGTTCTTGACACTTCGTCAGTAACTAAAGCCATTCATGTGTCAACACTTAGCCATCTGACTTGGAAATGCCATGTGTATTATTGGGTCAAGTTCATTCAGCCACGTTAAATAGGGCTTTATCCTAGGAACTTTCAAACAGCCATTCTGCGTCAGACCAACAATCCATCTAGCCTCAGATCCTGTCTCTGACAGTACCAGATGCTGCAGAGGATGGTATCATTTCCCAATATGAGAGAATCATGCACTGATGTGTGCCCTACATGAAACTCCAGTCTGATCCCACGTGGTTAGGGGTTGACTAACAAGAAGTATATTGTAAAACTGATATGAGGAAATGTTATTGGGTAGCTCCTTGTTCTTTGTGTATAAGAAAGATTAAATCTATTCATTTAAAAGGCAAGCACATTAATGTCTCTGCAATTTTAACCTATCTAAATGTCACAAACTTGATTTCCCAGTTGGATTTATAAAAAAATAAATGTACATAGAAATATTTGCCGTCAGAGACAGTTTCACATCAAAAGCATGAAAATCTGATGTGGCCTCTTTTCACAGAGGAAAACAGAAGATACCAAGTTTCCCTTTGCTTTCACCTGCTCTGATTAGTGAGCTGAGCTTCACAAGAGAGGATGGGTACTGAAGATTTACATTCTTAGTTCAGGAGAAGGGAACTGTAGTGCCACATTGCTGCCTTATTTGTTGTGTTGACCTCCCATTAGTACGGAGTCCACTTCAGTCAAACTTATTGGTAGCAAAGAGCCCAATATTTAATGAGCTATGGGGAGTAAAATCTTTTAAGGTATATTTGACACAAGCCTATGTAACTTACGGTAAGTCCCCTCCTGCCAGTCACCAATTGTTATGAAAAGAGCTTCAGAACATTCGTAACATTACTATCCCTGAAATACACAGTTTGAAAGAAAGTTTGGGAGGAGTGAGGAGCAGAAAATCAAAATTATTACACCGTGGGGAAATCCAGTCCAAGGCTAGAGGTTAGGATAGGGGAGGGTGACAGAACTCGTGGGTTCTATTTCTGGGTCTCCCATTGGCTTGCAATGTGATCTTGGATAAATTACTTCATCCCCTCTTACATCTCTTCCCCCATCTGTAACACATGGAATATACCCACCTACCCGAGGCATTGAGAGACTTTGTGTTTGGAAAACACTTCAAGATCCTCACATGTAAGGGTCTATACAGCAATGCAAAATATTATTAAGCTATTTGGCTGTAGAATTTTATAATGGAAAGCCTACAAAACTGCCAATGTTGGTTCAAGAAGCTTATAACATGACAAGATACTGCTCTCCCCGATTCATTTGGACTATTATATATTCCAATGGGGCTACCAAGATGCAACCATTTTGGTCACCAGTAGTCATAGTGGCTACATCAAAGGTTATAATATTTTTACTTCCAATGCAAGACCTTGAATGGGAGTTTGGTGCAAAGATGCAAGAAAGTGCAAGCATTGCCTAGCTTCTGTACCCAATGATACATTGGTAGATTCTGCTAAAGAATTAATACCAAACTGAACACTAGATCACAAATCAAGCTGCAAGACTTTGCCCTCTGCTAACTAGTCAATGTAAAGTTTAATGACTTACTGGAAGAGTCACATAGAGAAAACAGCATTAATGAGGTGTATCCAAACAAGCCAGAAACTAGAACGAGCATGTTTACAATAAATAACCAAAGTGCAGTGATGCGGGCACTTTCTGGGGGTTTCCAGATTTTGTAAATATGAAACTTTGCAGTTGATGTTTTCCCCATTTCCCCATTGTACATGCTGTCTAGCTTGTTACTGTAGGATGGGTAAGGTTCATCCTGTAAGGTTTGTAAGCACCTTTGTGACTCAGGAGGATTTTCCCATTGAAAATCCTAAATCACTTAGTGCTTATCCATATGGACAGAATTCACTGCATTCTAGGATGGAAATCTACAGCGCATCAGCCTGCCATGCACTAACTGGCCATATGTGTACTAAAAGTTCTGTAGTGCACTTTGATCTTCTGCTGTTCAGAACTAGCAGTGTGATACAGTCCACACGGCCAGTTAGTGCAAGTGGAGTGCTTTCGATCTGCACACCAACATGCTATGTGCAAATTCTCCATATACACAAGCCCTTAAGGTCCTTTAGAAATCCCATCCGTAGTATATAGTGCATGGGATGGATGAGCTATGAAGACTCCACATTGACTGCACGTCACTGACTCCAATACGTACGTAAGACCCAGAACACACCCTATAATGTGTTACTATTACTTAGCACTTATATAGGTTATGCAGAGGGGCAACATCAGAGCCAAGTTTAGCACACAGGAGATCTCAGCTCCTTGTGCTTACACCGTTATTTCTCTACCCACTCAGGGCCACATTCTGAGCTCAGCAGGAATTCAGGATGTGTGGCATCACCTCTCCCATATTCTTCTATCGTACTCACATGGTCCCCATTAACCCACAATCTTCAGTGTATCTATCCTCACAACACCCCTTAGAGGCCGGGAAGTGCTCTTTAATCCCAATTTTCAGATGGGAAACTGAGGTGGAGAGTTCTAAGTAGCTGTCCCAAGACCACACAGGAAGTCTATGGAGGAGCCAGCACTTGAACCTAGGTCTCTCAAGTCCGAGGCCAGTGCCCTAACCACTGTGCCATCCATGACCAGCCTTCTTCCTGCTAACACCAGATTCTGGAAGCCAGACAGCTACCAGGGCATTTCCCAGCATCCGTTAGAGCAGCTCCCAGGGGTTTCTAAACTATGTTGTTATGACACCCCTATGGAACCATCCAGAATCCTAGTGCATCAAAAGGGCAGAATGCTTTTGCCATGCTTCCACCCTCCTTAGGCCATGCCCTCACTCAAGGGCTGCATGGAGGGTAAGCATGGGGCCAGCCTCATGGATACTCTACAATAAGGAGATTCGCTGGCTTTGCAGTTCCAGTACACCTGCATCTTCAATCCCGCTTCTGAAGCTATGGGGTGCACAACACAACTCACACCAACTATATGATTAGCTAAGTTATCTTGGCTGTTCTATTCCCACTCCCCAGTTATGAGTGGCTGGTGAACTGTAGGGCCAAGGACTACCTACAGTATTGCTTTGATTCTCTAACACACACATCTGACCATCACTGGATTCAAGATAGTGATACATACAATGGAAGCTTTTAACCTGTTCCCAATCCTCTGAAACATCCAGGGCCTGCTCAGCTATTTTGGATGGGGAAAAAAAGTATATTTTGGATATTAGGTAGCCACAATGAGATGCCATTAAGAGCTGAACCACAGATGCACAACAAGGGCCACTTATCTGCAGGGAATAAAGATAGTGGACCAAACCTTAAGCTTGTTTAAACTGTCATAGCTCACGCAAAGTCAATGGTGGTATTGTCAATTTACAGTGGGGGCGGATCTGGAACATTGCCACACACAGCCACTTTAGAAGGTTTATTATAGACTCAGAATGAATGATAAGATGAACAGTTAAGGCTATAAGATGACCAAAAAAAATCATGAGAAGTGGCTGAACTGTAGAAAATAAATTATATTGTACACATCGGTAAACTTTTATTTATTGGAATTGTGTCCAGTTGGCTGGATACAGTTTAAATTCACTCACTTTAAACAATCCCTTTCAACACTGTTAGGTGTAAAGGAAAGTGCTTCAAGTGTATCCCAGGATAACAACAGTTCTGTTTTTGTGCAATGACCCAGGCACTAATCACTGGCAGGAGTTGAAGGGATAACTCACAGCACCAATTTAAACTTGGAGAGAGACAGTGGGTGCATTTTGGATGCAATTTTTCTTGAATGTAATTAGGGGTTGTCAAGAGGATTATTTTAAGACACTGCTTCTGAGCAGCAATCACATGCAGTCTGCAATGCTAGTGTGCAGAGGCAATGGCTGACTGGAGAACCTGAATGAAGGAAAAATTAAATTAAAACAAGTAAAAGTGGAGACAGGTCAATGGAGTAGAGTTCTGGGACAGGTTCAAGCTTCCCAAAGGTCAGGGAATATTTGGGTCTGGGGTTTCAGTGCAGCCCCCCAGCCCCAGGCATGGGTAAACTGGTTGGACTTTCCAGAGTGCTAAGTGCCTACAGCTCAAATGAAGTTTCAGGTTCTTAGTACCTTGGGAAAAAAATCTGACTCTCGGCCCTCAGAACCATAGGAACCATATGGAAGGGCTTTAAGGGAATCCTATCCTGCCCGCCTTAGAAGAAAGTCATCAGCAAAGCAGGGCCCTGGTCATGGGGAAAGGATGGGGCTCCCGACTCATATGTAAAAAAAAAAATATTACCACACAGAGAGCAATACAGTAATTAAGCAACAGGACATGGATGTTACAAAACCAGAGGTCAGCCACCATCTTCACTCTCCCAAACACCGCATCAGTTACCGCAGCACTCTGCCTATTGGGACTAGTTATAATAAAGCGGGGTTTGTGCATTAAAATGGAAGACCAAAGTCAGTTGGTTGGGTGGAGGAGGTTAGAGACCTACTACAGGTATACTGCTCTCCTTCTTCTTAGTCACAAAGCAAAAGCACATTCAGTAGCCAAAAACCACGTCATAAGTATACAGCACACACTCTGTTTTTTTCAAATGAGTAAAGAAGGCAGTGTTTTCATTATCAGTGATCATGCTAACGTGCTGTCCGGGCAGTTAACCTCCTCCTCCTCAACACTCTCCTTTGCTGTGATGCCTCTAAAAACATATTAATTATTAGGCTGCTGGTATGCTTGGAGCACTGCCTATCATGCTGACCAATACTGTCTTGTCGTTTCCTCACCTGTATACATCTACTGGCTTATAATTGTAAACTCTCTGGGGCAGGGACTGTCTTTTTCTTGTGTGTTTGTACAGAACCTAGCACAATAGGGTCCTGATCCATGTTTAGGGCTCCTACATGCTGTGGTAATATAAATGAATAATTTTGTGTATGGACTGGTAAGTTTTAAGGACCATTTGCTAGACTGTAACAAACACATCTGCATAGTGCCTGGCACAATGAAGTCCTGTCCTGGATGGACTCCACCCTAGTGTAGTAAAAGGGTTAATAATAAATAATAAGCTTTGCATTCATCCTAAACAGCAACAGCTCAAAGGCCAACCACCCAACTTCTCTGCACTCTGGTGCATGAAACTGGTTTTAACAATCTCATTCAATTTCCCATGTCTACTGCATGGCAAAATTAGTCAGATAACAGGCTTTGTTTATAGAGGAACTAGAGAACACCCATTAGCAGCAAACAATCCTTCTGCTGTACTTTTTATAAATACCCATGTTTAGGGTTAGTCTAAAATTTGCCTGAGAAACCACCATTTAGTAGAACTGGGAAGTTCCATGGCTTGATTTTCTATTGACCTGCACCTTATAAAAAGATTTACACCAGTGCACAGAAGGTGTAAAACACTACTATATCAGAATGGCACCATTTTACACTGCTGTAGGTGAGTGCACAAAGGGCAGGGAAATGGAGAATCAGACCCACTGATTCAGTCCTTCCAGAAAGTGATTCGGCTTGATTCTCATTTTGCAGCAGTTTTACACTGGTGTAACTCCATTCATACAATGGAGTTTCTCCTGACTTGCACTGGTGTAGCTGTACCTTCCATTTTTTTGATGCTTCAAGCTGAGAAGACTTCAAGAGCATGGGAACACTGGCAACACAGCAGCTAAGGGAGCCAAATTTACCTGGCAGCGAACACTGCAGAGATGAAAGAACTGCTTTTCTTGGCCTGTTTCAAGGTTTATCTTTTGAAATAGCATGTTGAGGATTAGGCTCAATGTCAAGAATCTTAAGTAGCAGAACAGGTTTGGGGGATCCCAAGCAGATAGGAATTTTATTGTTAGTTATTTTCCATTACACCCGTGTTTTGCTGCCTTCTACATCCCCCCCCCCCCCAAACCACAATGCCACTGCTTCACTGTTTAAGTGACACCATCTCTCAGACATCTGTTGCTGCTCAGAGAATCAATCAATAGAATGTTATTGACAAATCCAGCTTTTTACCCTAGCTCCATGCAAATTCCTTTTGTCTTGTGAATTTAAGTGACTCATTTCTCTAATGCAAATGTTTTTCTTGGTCCTGCCCTTCTATTTTCATTCCTGGTGTGCCCCTCTGCTACATGTTAGAAGTAGAGGATGATTGATGACTGAAGGGAAACAAGACAAAAGGGTTTTTCAAATAACCCTAACGAACATTAGACAGCTGTGCAAATGCCTTTCATGCACACAAGAGATGGGCACATGAAAACTGCACAAATACCAAACATCCTAGTCTTAGAACTGGCCCCAGTTCCTTACTGAATGATGCTTAGTGCATCGATTTAATAAACAGCTAACAGAGGAAAAACAACAGGGAAGTGCACATAGAACTCCAGCACAAGTTCCCGCATCAACCCCACCACTTACCTGTTTGCATAAGTGACATCACCCTCCTGAGAAAGTGCAAGTCATCCTTCATGGGCATTTTCTTTCCCCAGTAAAGAAATGCAGCATTGTTTTTTCTAAAAATAAATTAAATGAATGCAAATTATGTCCCATCAGAATCAATGCTCCAGCCCCCACACTACCCTGCAATAAATAAAGGCCTGATCTTACAGAAGGAACCATCCAGGTAGAATGAAATCTTTTCAGGACTGGGACCTAAATCTAGTAGCCATGACCAGCTAATGGCAAAAGTGAAACCCCACAGTCCATATGCCAGAAAAATATTTGGGTCTCAATCCTACAAAGTCCAGAGCTAAGGTAGTTCTAGAGAGCAGTGAAGGATTACGAGAGCTCATCTCAGCTCCACCATGCTTCTGGCACCCCTCCTCTCTTTCATAACACAACACTTGTGCAAAGCCCCCTTGATCTCCACAGAGTCATTATGGAGGTGGGGAAGCCATTCACATGTAGGAGACTGCAGGATCAGGGTCTTATTTTAGACCAGAATATACATTTCACAGTCAGGTGTCCTAGTGGTTATAAAAACAGTCAAACTTCTGTTGTTTACACTCAAAATGATAGATGCACCTTAGTGTTGTCCTTTGCAATGGGAAAGTGGTTCCATCCCATATCCAGCTATTGAAGGAGTTTAATAGTTTGGGTAGCTCCTACTACACTAGCAATGGTTTGGATCTTGCTAGAGACCCATGGGCTCTGATCTATGAGGCTAGCAGTTTTAGCTGAATCCAGCCATCTGACAGTTCATCAGCAAAGAGGGCCAACACCTGCTGCAGCTCTTATGCTGGGGATGGGCTTTTAACCCCATCCTTGCCAGATGCTGGATGATAATCATAGCAATAATTAGGGTGATCAGATGTCCTGATTCTTTAGGGACAGTCCTGATATTCTGGGCTTTTTCTTATATAGGTGCCTATTGCCTCCCATGCCCTGTCCTGATTTTTCACACTTGCTATCTGGTCAGCCTACCAATAATTAGCATGTATTATACCAATTGCCATCCACAGATAGTAATGTGCTTTATAAAAGTCAAGGCATGGCTACTCCACTTTGATTTCATATCCTGCCTTAAAGCAGAACAACTTTCATGTATAGACAAGCCCTATTAGATCATTATCCCCTGGTTTTTTTCCCCTTGGAGATGGGATACCTGGGGTACAGAAAACTAAAGCAACTTGCTTAAGGTCCCACAGCAACTTAATGATGAAGCCAGGGTCAGAAACCAGGAGTCCTAGCTCCCCTGTCCTTGCACCAGCCACTGGACCCATCATACGGCCATTCTAGCTTCTTAAACAGCTTTATGTATTTTCAATCAACTGTAGCTAGTGAGACTGCAGGATGCTATTTTAATTCACAGACACATCTAGGGCCTTCTCTGAATCCCACTGGAAATCTGTGGAAACTTTCCCAGTGACTTCAAATGGGCTTTGGATCAGTCCCCTCAGCCTTATACTTTCCAGTATACAGTGAGTGTTGTCCAATGATGAACAAGAAAAAAACGAGTAAGGCCTGATCCTGCAAACACTAATGTCAGTAATGGGCTTACTTACAGGAGTAAAGTACAGGAGAAGATTTCTGAAAGACACGAAGAACAGATTACCTCATCTTACATCTATGGGGCTATGCTTTCTGATTTTAAAAAGCCAATGAAAAAAAAAAGACATTTATATTCACTACAAAAAGAGGGGCATCTTCCTGGGAGAGGGAGGTGAGGGGCTTGGGAGTGAGGAGTTAGCCATACGTATAGAACCTTTCACCTCTAAGTACTAGTTGACATTCAGCGTAAGGCCACAATGACCCAAAGTGTCTACCATCCGATTGCTGGTCAGTGTGCCGATATGTTTTGTGAATCTCAGTCCATTTCCCATTGTTCACATCACACTGCCAGCCTCAGCAGAGAAGCCAGTAATTGAATAGGCCCCAGACATTGGACTCCTCTCTTGCCCAGCAAGGTGATTGCTTTGGGAAAGGGGCATGCTGTGTTGGCTGAATAGGGTGAAGGAATCTTGTCCTGTCACTATTTGTTCTGTGGTTAAACAGAACACATCAGCATCCAGCACTTTTCACAAGCATTAAATTCCCTTCAAGTCCTTTTTAGAAACATTTATACTCCTGGTCTGCATATTATTCTGGAATAACCTCTGTCACTGCCATTCACAGTATATTATTCTGGAATAACCTGTCACTGTCATTCACAGCATAACACACCAAGGTTTGTGAGAACACTGGTAGCACAAGGAACTTTGTGTTTTCCCATCCAATGGCCATGTGAGCACATTAGTCCAGTTTCACCCTTTTCTCCTTACACTACCCATTCAAGAGAGACAAGGTGGGTGAAGTAATATCTTTTACTGGACTTCTGTTGGTGAAAAAGACAAGCTTTTGAGCTACATAGAGCTCTTTTTCAGGTCTAAGCTCTGTGTAGCTCGAAAGCTTGTTTCTTTCACCAACAGAAGTTGGTCCAATAAAAGATATTACCTCCCCCACCTTGTCTCTCTCATATCCTGTGACCAACACAGTTAAAATATTTCTGCAAACAAAACATTTGAGGTGTATTTATAAAGTCAGACAGTCACCCTTGCAATACAGAAGCCTCTTGTTATGAAATGAGCTAGAAGAAATTAGCCACCCCAAACCTTCCTCACGCTCCCAACCTTAGTCCCTCTTGACAACACAGCTGTAAACAGCTGCCAGGAGACTTCCAGGGTCTAACACACTTTGGATAACTTAAGGCCACAGCAAAGTAATTGTTCATCCTTAGCCTTTCCAGCTACTGCAGAGGGCTGAGTATTTATGTTTTTCCATAATGAGATTTCCACGAGTTGACCTACTTTAATAAGTTGATTACTGCCAAATGTTTGAGGGACATGTATATACCACAGGTATGTACCTCTTGTATTACCAGACATACCTGATTTTAGTAGAACATCAGCTTAAAGAGGCAGCACAGGAATTATGGGGGAGGAGAGGGAAGGGACTGGTGGAAAATGCCTGATAGACTCAGCATGACTTCAGACTGTAAAGAAATGTTTGAGGACTTTCTAGTAATTGATGAGCTCTGACTTCTGCTTTTGTGTCAGTCCTGAGTTCTGTGACCTCATCCTCCTACCCTATTAGTCGATTTTGTCCTCCTGTCATGTCCTGTTTGTCATGTAGAGCTTTTTGGAGCAAGGGCTATCTTTTGGTATGTATTTGCATAGCACATAACTCCCTCAGTACTAGGGGTTTCACAGAGGAGAAGGAGGGACTGGGAAGCTTAAAACAGGTTTACTCTATTACTGAGGAGGGAGGCAGCAATATTAGGTAAACTGATGTTGAGATGGACTTTGATGGAACCTTGTTCCTGATAGATATATTGATCCAGATTCGCAGCTGGTGTAAACCGGCAGAGCTCCTTGATTTTGTTGCAGTTATGCCAATCTACAGCAGCTGAGAATCTGCCCACTGTCAATATTAATAGAACAGCACAGTGTTCGGCTGGTATAAGTGAGGGGGAAGCAAAGACCTTGTCAGGGAGTTTTATGCTCCTAGGATTTTTGCAACTATTTACTTCTTTGTGCAATCTGGTACATTCCGAAGGCTAAATGTTTGCTCTTGACAAGTATGCTTTTGATCCCAGGCAGGGATGATTTCTCAGGATACAGAGAGGAGGTGAATTTCAGAGACATGGAAAGCATGCATCCCACTGAATAGATGGTGTCAGAATTTTCACAACAGGTTCTAATGCAGTCCAGTAAGGCTTTTCCTGGCAGACAAATGGAGTTTACAGTACTTAGATTAATAATTATTCTAGAGTATCAAAAGTCACCAGACATTGACCATTTGCCATGGGGAGACATTGCTGTGCAACAGAAAATCCTGGGGTGAAATTATGGCCCCAGTAAAGTCAGTAGGCGTTTGGCAATTTGATTTTGGTGGCATTCCACCAGGGATGAATTTATTCCCTGGGTTCTAAAAAGAGATCATTCTTGCTTTCCCCAGAGCCTGCGGTTTAACACTTCAATAATCCAAAACATTTGTTTTGCTATTATAATTAGTGCCAGCACCAATCCAAATAGCTTATGCGACAATATCTATCGTCTCAGAAGGGACAGAAACACTGTGTAGGTCCCCAGAACCTGTCCTCCAAAGAAAGTGCTTGACAAACATGAATTAATTAATCTCCACAACACACCTTTGAGGCAGGGAAACTGGGGAGCTGATTTTTACAGCTTCTGAGCACCCCCAGTTCTAACAGAAGTCAATAATACCTGTGGTGCTAAGCTCCTTTTATGTGACTTCTCCAAGCTACAGTAAACCAGAAACAAACCAAGAATAGAAGAAGCCAGGCACTTGGACGCCCAATCCACCCCTGCTCAGTCTAAATTAAAGAGCTTTGAGCCACGTCTCGAGCATCATCCAGTAGACTGTAAATTGCAGGACTGAAATACTAATGGCCAGATGCAAATCATTATGTGGTTCCAGTTAAGGTTTAGATTAGATTTAATACCTGAATAAGTGAATGTTGAGGGGATAGCAATTAAGGTCCAAAATTTAGCTTATCTTTTAAAAAGGTGAAAAGAAGAAGGGGATTAAAAACATAGACATGGAAATATTTTATATTATATCTATATAGATAGATAGATACAGTGAAACAAAGGAGTTTGTGAGGCTCTTTGGAACCCAGGAAAAAGACTCCTGCTGACATCAGTGGGCTTTGGATCAGACCTATCAGCCCTAGGGTATTGGAATCCCAAACACAGCAGCTTTCTACAGCACATGAGAACCAGAAGATGAAGCTGATTTGAAAGAGCCGGGGTGATCAACCAGTGTCATCTCTTTGTCTGCACCAAATCGTGATTTGCAAAATATGAACAAAACAGATTAAGGGTGTAAAATCAGGTTCCAAGTGTGCAGTATCAGGCTGCATTCTTAGACCCCAATCCTACAAGCACATGTGAGCTATCACACTGGCTCCAATTAAGGTAAGCCACTGACTTCAATGAGACAACTCACCTGCTTAAAGGTTAAATGTGCAGAATCACAGAGTACAGCTGCTTTGTGCGGGTGCTCTCCCACTAAGAGTCAGTGAACTTATGATGTTTGTGGTAAAAGAGATACCACAGAATTTCTGCATGGCACTTAATGAATAATAATCATTAAGCTATCAACTTCATGCAACAAGGACCAGATCGTATGTCTCTGGAAGCTGATAATTAAATGCAGTTTGGCTTCCTGGAGGAGGAGGAGGACTAGGCCCTAAAGACAGTCTGAAATATTTTCTGCCTTGGTGAGTGTGGTTTTTTTTCTTTTTCTTTTTGGAGTATTTTGTGCAATGTTCCCAGACCTCACATGAAGCAGCACTCAGCCAAAAATAGAACAGGAGTGGCTCATGTGTAAAATAAAATCCAGCAGTAGCTGGCTGACATACAAAAATAATACATTTATCAAACTATACACTGGGTTGCAAAGTTGTTTCTTGGTCTGGATCTAATCTGGAGTTCTACCTAATCAAATGAAATCTGAGAGATGCATACAGAGTTACCCTTCCCTGAAAAATACCACCCTGAGATCTTCTATTATTGCCATTTGACAGGAAATTATGTACATGTAATGAAACCTGGCCAACAGGTGCAGAAAGCATATGATACGAATTTTGAAATTTTCAAGCAGGGAAAGAATCAATTCTCTTGGATACATTTGTAGCACTATTTTAGCATTATTTAGTATTTAACTCTTTCAGGATGCAATTGACCTGTATTGGCCTTTCATAGGGACCACGTCCTGAAAGAAACCTTTACCAAACACCCTCTTCTGGCCTTCAAACAGCCTCCTAAACTTGCCAAGCTCAGCAGCAGCAGCAGCAAGCTCCCCTCACAGACCAGGACCCAACTCAAAACAGCACCAGACCCTGCCACAACAACAGATGCAAAACCTGCAGACATATCTCCACTGCTACAATGAGCAATACCCCCCACAACACACCGTTCAAGATGCAGGGGTCCTACTCATGCCTATCACAATATATGGTGTACCTCATCCAATGCACCAACAAGAACTATGTGGGTGAAACAAAACCAATCATGGTATCTCCAATGAACTCACACAGAAAAATGAAAAAAGATAAAAACACCATATCACTTGTGGGTGAACGCTGTTCACAAAGCAATCCCTGCATAGCTGGCCTCTCAGTCCTCATCCTAAAAGGAACCATGCACACCTTCAAAAGACAAGCCTGGGCACTTAAATTCGACTTATTACAACACTGTAACCCACTAACTCCTCCCTTTTTTTGTTTGTTCTATGATTGCTGAGGTGTTAATGGGCCACTTCATTTTGAATGGTCCCTTAGAATATGTGCTAACTATTTATGCTAAACAATCTGTTCCATTTTGCATTTAGCTGTGACACTTTGAATACCTTTCCCACACCTGAGAATGCTCTGTGTAGATCAAAAGCTTTTCTCTTTCACCAACAGAAATTAATCCAATAAAAAACACCTCACCCACTTTGTCTCTCTTGCTAGCACAGGACAATCAGAAAGTGAGTAGGAACAACAGTGGTCTTGACTAATTTGGTTTCTTTATCTAGGCCTATTGAAGAGCAAAAATCAAGGCCCAAATCCTGCCAACATTGACACACATGCTTAGTTATTGGGACTACCCATGTGCCTAAAGCAACATTCTACTGGCAGTACTGGGTCTTAAACAAATAACATAAAGAGTGGACAATAAATCAGATTCTTAAAACTGTTGCAGTCTTAATACAAATGTCTGGTGTTTTTAGTAACATAGGTGAGGAATCTTTTTATTAGCTTTCTGAGGATAGCATCCCTGTTAAGATTTTTCATAATGTATGTCTGCAGTTAGTAATATGCTGCTCTCCTGAGGGATTTACCCTAGCAGTTGATTGGGCTATTAACAGCTTTACTTCTTTAGTTGAACACGCTAGCCTTGAACAGTGGTCCTAGAGTGATTTTGTAAAAAAGGCATCTTCCTACTTAATAGATCTGCTCCCTCACTGGATTCAGAGACAGATCTGCTGAGTTTAGTGACAAAAATAATTTTGTGCTGCTTTTTCTCCTCCTGTCATTCTACACAGGGGGTTAAGATGTGTATAACTAGGTCACTCAGGGCTGTGGATTTTAAACAACCCTGAATGACGTAGTTATACCAAAGTACGTGTGTAGTGCAGACCTGGGCCAAGAAGAACCACATCTTAACATGATGGAGGTGCATGGAAGAGGTGTGGAGCAGACGCTGAGGGATCCTAACTAGAACCTGAGCCACTAGATCAGCACAAATCAGAACATCACCCAGTGAGTTGGGATGACAAACAACTGGGCACAGTTTACCTTCCATTTGTAAAAGCAGCACATGCTCCTTCGACTTGCCCTTTGAATGCTTGGTGTGGAAGCTAGGCCTTGGGTCTTGTGTTCTTCTGACTGCTTGCTAAGAATCCTGCCCTGCTGCCTGTATGAGAGGCAGAAGATCTCTTCATTCCTCTGTTCCTGACCTCTAAGTTTCCTCCATATCCATACACTCAGCATAAGACAGGATATTTGGATTTAATCTAAGGTGATGATATTCCATTTCGTAGGATATTCCATTTCCTTGTATTCTTCTTGCATGACTCTGAGGAAAGAATACAAAATATGAACAAAGGCAAAGTAATGTCTCTTAACAGTAAAGGGTAAATATGCAAATGTTCAAACCAGAAGGCTTTTAAAATAATTAACAATGACTGCTGCCTTATCAGCCAAGTGGCTTGCTTTATACCCTGAAATTGCACAACAATGTGCTCCCAGAGGGATCAATCTTTTGAAAAGTCCCTTCTGAACACTGCCCATTGTTATTCTAACTCCATGTCCTGACATAAAGTTAACTACTTGAGTGCCTGAGGGTGCACAGGTACTTGATGGTCACATTCATGGACTTTTGGACATCTGAATGTCTGCTGACTAAAATGGGAAATGCTAGACAAGAGATGGACCAAAGACATTGTGAACTTTTGGCATGAAAGGTTAGATAATGGGACATTACAACAGATAAGATAAGTTTCTAACTCCTCCTCCAGTGCCCTGGGGTGGGGGATGTCCTGGTCTTCATGGAAAATTCCTATAGAATGTAACAGCAATAAAATCTGTAGGATTCGATTACTCAGTTACTCAGAGGTCTTTAAAAATTAGTCTGAAAACGTGTGGAATTTAACAGAGAATGAAATCCACTGCCCTTAGAACTAATCCTTATCCCAAACTTATGGATCCCGCTTACTGACTTCCTTACCAACACTGTTCACATTGCAGACCTGCTGTGGACATGGGCAGGCCCAGCATAAGATTTACACCATCTCCCCGAGACATCCCAGTTATCAAAGCCTATAGACTTTAGAAAGATTAGCAATCTGTTAAATCCTATAGGACTATTCCACAATTGTGACAGCAGCTGTCCATAGAATAACCACTCAAAAGACTGACTTGTCAGAATATACCAAAGAGATTGGGCCCCGTGATTCTCAGCCACACACTGAAATCCATTTTGCCATTGATTTCAACAGGAGCAGAAACAGGCCTAAAAGATGCAAAACCAAGAAATTATCTGGGGTTGCAAAATTCTGAATCAGATCCAAATCCAGGTCCAAATGCCAGGGTGTCCAAACCAAGGTGTGTGGGGTAGGCCTATTTCTAATCTTTGCAAACATTAATGTGGTCCCAAAATAATGCAGAACTCGATAAAGTCCTGTTACTACTGCACTCTGTGTGAATATACTTGATCTGAGACTTCTTAAAAACATTTTCTCCTTACCGTCATGCAATACCAGGCCCATGAAGCAATAATATTGCTACTATTAAGCACTGACACACTGCCTTATAAACACTATAATTAATACTCACAACCCTGCAGTAAATAGTATTCATTCCATTCCCCCATTTTACAGAAGCACAAAGATGGGAAGTGATTACCCCCCCCCCCCCCAAGTGATCTAGCCCCTCAGAGTCAGGACTAGAACTTTAGATTCCTGGCTCCCGCCCCTGTGCTCCTTCCATTAAACATGCTATTTGCAAGCAGTCATATTAGGGGATGGCATGTAGACAAGTGCTCCATGAGAAGATCTGAGAGGGAGGACAGTGGACCAGCAGTAGGACTCAGCATGGCATTGGTCCAGGTGAGGTTCCCTGGTGGTGATGGTGGTGGGGAGAATAATCTGTGCTTGCCCAGGTGTAGTCCACTCCCTCTGCACAGCCAGAAATCAATGTAGGACAGCACATAGCTTGGCAGCAACATAGCTCTGTCTGTTCCCTGCCTCTTCCCTTCCAGTTGCAGACCTGGAGCCGCAACACAGGTAGCCATACAGTAGCCTGTGTGCAAGGCAGGAAGAGTGAGTCCTTTCTCTCTCCTATGTCCCTGTACAGATGTGAAAGGGCCCCTTCATGACCAAATGCCAACCCATGGTAGGCTTTGCAGGACTAGTTCAGACTTGGTATGAGCAGGTACAAGGTAATGCTGGGCCCCGCACCGTGTTATTTCCCAATTATTGTCACATATTTCCCTTTCCTTAATCTTTGTAGCTCAGGACCAAACTGGCGCGCAAACAGGGAATTTGCTTCTCAGCCTTTCATCTGGCAGACTCATTCTCTACCCTGCTCTGTGGCATTGCAGTGGTTTCTGGGAGTGTGACAATCCTGATCATGACAGCATGCAACAAAAACTTTCACTTAAGCAACCCAAGCAAGTGACTTCATGGGCACACGGAACTTGCACCTGACTCTGATTTCACCTTCCCTACAATATCTCCCTTGATTTCAATTGAATTACTCTTAATTCACATCAATAAATGCAAAAGAGTCAATAAATACAAATTATAACAAACATAATATACTTCTATATGGAATGTTTTTTTCCCATAGTTCCCAGTGTTCCAGCAGCAGCAGGAGGGTTTTGAAATTAATTTGAGTTTCTTTGTTTGGATTTTTTTTTTTTTAAAGGAAGGGTACAAAACATGTAACATATCTGTGAACGTCAGTTCTTTCAGGCAGGGACTGGGTCACATTATTGTGTGTTTGTACAGTAACTAGTGTCACAGGAATCCAGTTCTTACAGGAGCCTCTGGCACAACTATCACAAATAATAATAATATGCAAAAGCCAGAAGACCCAGGGATCAGGGGAAAAGACTATGACTAGGATACAATTAGTAACTAACCCCTTCTCAACCCTAGATAGTTTTGTGACTGGAGCAGAGAACAAAGAATAAGGACTCCTGGGTTCTGTTCTATTGGCTCTGTGGCCTCGGACAAGTCACTTTACTTTTGTCCCTCAGTAACCCTTACTTTCCTCTCTGGAAGCACTGTGAAGCTTCATGTTTATCAAGCATCTTGAGATCCTCACATAAAAAGTGCTATAAAAGGCACCACTGTTTATCAGTTAACTGTTGACTCGTGGGCTTGCCACATGTATCTGTCACACTGGATGTTTCAAAGAGATCTGACTCACATTAACAATAATTAATGTGAAGGAAACATGTCTTGATGAGTTAGGACCTAACTAATCACAAAAGGCAGATTTATTTATGGGCTTGGTTTGCTATGCATCTGATCCTGTCTGATGCTGAGCATCTTCCACTCCCAAAGGTACCAAGCACCTTCTACTCCCATTGGCTTCCATGGAGACTGAAGGCACTCTGCACCTCGCAAGATCAAGCCCTATGCCACTAATGTAGGTGGGGCTGTTTATCTAACCTAGAGAGGAGAGAGAGATTGGGAGTGGGTGTGAAGAAAATACATTATCTTTAAATTCATATTATCAGAGCTCTACTCCCATCCCAACTTTTTCTGCTAAATGTCCTAAATAACTCCAGGTATAGCACATTGCCCTTAGGGATTAATTCACGTGACACTTCAGCAGAAGCTTAAAAGCACACAGGTTAAACATCACATCTGTGGAATTGTTTCTTGAACAGGAAACACATTATTTGCATATACAACAATGTTCCTGGGAATCTTTTAAATTCTGGGTACTTCACATCACTCTAACAATGCAAAGTACCCTAAGCAGAACAAGTCTCCCTGTACATGATGAAATTGGAGATTTGGAATCTGTAACAAACTTGGATGTGTTCTCTCTTGCCACAGCTTTTACATTTTGCTGGATCAAGTACCTCGATTTAAATCACTATCATGAGTCCGATCTTGTAGCCCTTACTCATGTGAGCAGACCGAATTAAGTAATTGGGTTTGACTTTCATCTGGTTGTATAGGAATATAACTCCTCTGACTTCAACCGAGTTACTCCTGATTTAATCCAGTGCGAGTCAGACCAGCATCAGGTCCAACATTTATAAAGTCAGTGGAACTACTCATGTGAGTAAGGGTAGGACTGAGATATGGATGAGGGAAGAGGTGGACTACACAAAAGACTTCTCCCCTATTTGTTAGATATGGCCCTGACTTGGACCACTGTTTCCAAATCTCTTTGGACCCTAAACTTCTTCCCTCCACAACCATTGGAGAAGTTTGGATCTGGATCCGGATCTAGATCTGAACTTCAGAAGTTCAGATGCATCTTTGTAAGGTGGATCCAAACAGGGTCACCAGATCCAAGGCTTCTTGTACTTTCGGGGAAGTTTGGACCTGAACTTCCTGCCTCAAGCCTCACTCTCATTTTAAAAGACATTTAGATCCTGTTTGACTCTTTAATTCTTGGAGAGCAACATCTAGCTTGTTATATTTAGTGATGATGGGGAAGTATGAAGACACATGGAGTAAGCCCTAATTTCATACCTACGTCACTTAGATATATTCTGTATAGCCACTGACTTTTGAGAGGTTACTCAACACTTAGTGAATGCAGCACTTCCTCCATGAGCAACAATCCCATGACCCTGGTGTCCCTGTAGGTAAATATCTCCGTTAATGACACATCCCAGCCATGAGACACAAAGCACTTTCGGTTCATGAGGCTTACAGAATAACTCTACCAAATGTCTCCATTTGAAGGGTGGATCCTAAGATCTTCGCACCTACAAACTACTCTCTCTATGGATGCCATCATGTTTCTGAAATCCACTCATATTTCCAAACAAAGAAACTTGCCATCAAGCCTGAGTCCAAACATATCAGTCTCATGTTATGTTAAAGTGTTGGGAAGAGTCTCATTTGTTGTAGTGCATCCATTGCAATTACTCAGGGCTTCTATACACGACCACTTAAATTGGTATAAGTTAAAATTTTTATTAAAGCTAATGTTCAACATGAAAACATACACAGATTGAGAGGTAAGGTACTGGACATCTGGAGTCAAGCTGGAGTTATGGGCGATTGTAGGTAGTAGGTACAGGCTTTACAAGGCACATGCCCCATGGGGTGTAGTGAAATTCCGAGTCGGTGGTGCAGGCGTGGGTAGGGTGCGTCCCTCTGTTTGTCATGGAAGGGGGGTGGGTTGTTTCCCTGGTCGTCGGTCTCGGCTACTCGACCTGGTACTGGCGATGTCCCGTGACGTGTTCCATGTATATGTCTCTGGACCACCTGATGGTATCGGACACCATGAGCTGTCTCATGAGCCGGGCGTAGCGCCGACCGATGCCGCACGCTCTCAGTACCGGCTCATTGCAGGGGTCCTATGCGCCCAGGGCTCCTACAATCAGGGCGTGGAGCTGCACCTCATAGCCCTGCGCTCTCAGGGTGTCAGCCAGCGGGGTGTACTTCAGCGCCTTCCGAGCTCAGGCCTCGTGGAAGGCCGGTGACCGGTTTTCGAATGGCACCGTGACGTCCACTATGAGGACCTTTTTTGTCTCTGTGTTGGCCACGACGATGTCTGGTCGCAGTCGGCTGTCTGTCCCGGGGATGGCGGAGTTGACGGAGATCTTCCCCAGGGACGGTGGGATGGCTTTCGCCAGCCGGTTCTGAATGGCATTGTGGTGGTCTGGTGTGCATAAGCCATCTCTCTGAGCAACATAAATTACACTGACCTAAGCCTGGTGTGGACAGTACTATGTTGGCAGGAAAGCGTCTCTCACCAACATTGTTACCGGCCGCCTCTCATGGAGGTGGTTTTATTGAAGTTCTTGCCCATTGGCATACAGCATCTTGACCAGACACGCTGCAGTGGCATAACTGCTGTCGCATTTCTAATGTAGACTAGCCCTCAACTATATACTTCTGAGAAGCAGGCAGGTACCTGAGCAGCTTGTTCAGGGAATTTTGTGCAAGTCTTAAAATGCTGTCTCCTCCAGACAGACAGTCATAACATTTATCAGTTCCATCTTTCCATCCACCATATCTTCAGCACACGTTTTGCAGGAAAGGGACTTATCACCAATGTTTGCTTTTCCACTGCACCATTCAACTGAATTAACTAATAAACTCCTCTGCTCTTCAGCCCTAATCATCTTTTCCTCTTCCTTGTTTTCCCAGCCATATACTATCATTATCACGTTTTCAATTATCTCTCCTACTATCTAGAATTGTCCTTTTAGTCACATATCTGAATCTTGTTGCAACCAGGATGCCCATTCTTTAAAGGTGACTGAACTCCGTATTTCCTTATACTCTAAGGGCAAAATAATCCTCCCTGATTCATTGTGTGGATCTTTTATCTGCAGTATAGATCTCTTCTGCATATCCTGATTTTGTTTTGTTCTCTTTACATCAGTGGAAGTTCTATGCTCATGGTAAGGACCCTATCCTGCAAGGACTTATACATATTTTTAACTTTACTTAATGTACTGAGAGCAGTCCCACTGAAATCAGTCCATTTCCAGGCCACAGAGTACAGAACCACAGCAGGGATTGGAGAGAAAAAAAGTCTCCTTTATTTACATACAGATGTGATCACTGGAACCATGTGAAAGTGATTTTATCTTTTTCTGTGACATTTTCAAGCAAAAAGTTATCTGCACCTCATTTTGGGGGCCATTTGTGATCCAGAAGTTTAATTTTCATGAAATTTCTGCAACGTCACATTAATTTTTATTCTTCAAAACAGAGCAATTTTGAGTGAATAACGGGCTCCTTTTCTCTCCAATTTTGAAATGAAGAATGAATATTTCCCATAATTTTCCCCAAAAGATGAACCAGATTTGAATATTTGAAACAAAAAGCAAAAACTTCTGTTCTCCAGGCTTTTTCCACTTTGAAATTTTCACGTTTCTTTCATTACTCTCCCCGATATCCTGCCTCAATTTCCCAGTGACAAAATATAAGCACAGACTATTTTAATGTACTAGCGTGTACTTTAATGCACTCTGTGCAAAGAAAGCACTGTGTAGTATTTGGCATAATTAGCAACACAATCCTGTTCCAGAACTACAGTGAATTCCCTGAAAGTGCCATTCCTTGCATGATCTTCTGTTTAGCCTCTATTTGCCAGAAGCTGGGAATGGGCAACAGGGGATGGATCACTTGATGATGACCTGTTCTGTTCATTCCCTCTGGGGCACCTGGTATTGGCCACTGTCAGATAACAAGATACTGGGCTAGATGGACCTTTGGTCTGACCCAGTATGGCCATCCTTATGTTCTTATCCCATATGTCATTGTGCACTGTCCAGACCACATCTCCCAACCCTAGTAATTCAGCTGTGAAATTCCTAGAGGGGAAAGACATATAAAGTTCTCCAAGGTATGCAGCACAGTAGATGATGTTTCACAGGGTAACCTGCCTGCAGTGACTAACCAGGGGATCAGCAAAAATCAGTTGTGTATTGTAGGTGGGTCTTCAACAGCGTTTAGGGGGGGGGGGGGGGCGGTTGGTCGGTCTTCAGCAGAAAAGATTACTTTGCAGCTGGGAATCTTTATCTCCCTACTAATTGCAGTCCGTATTTCAAACAGGCAACCATGAATGACATCACTTTGCTTAGAATTTCTCAGAGAGCTAGAGAGCGCATGCTCCTTGACTCCATGCAAAGTCCTGGTCCATTCGCCGCAATGCTAGCCTGCTCAATGATACCAGACTACTTACTACTTTCGTGGCATGGGATGGTCTCCTATCACGGGGGACCACATAAGGCGGCTCTCCCCAGAAATCTGGTGCGGAAGATTCATCGCTACCTCCTGGATAGCTTCAGTGAAATGTCCGTGGAGGACTTCTGGTCAATCCCGGAGTATATTGACAGACTCTTTGAGTAGAAACTGACCAGCAATGAAAGCACGCTAAGTCCTTAGGGCAAGTTAACCATTAATAAATGCTTCCTTTAAAAATCATGCGTCATGTAATCCCTTAAAAAG
Organism: Sternotherus odoratus; assembly: GCA_032164245.1. Classification (NCBI taxonomy): domain Eukaryota; kingdom Metazoa; phylum Chordata; order Testudines; family Kinosternidae; genus Sternotherus; species Sternotherus odoratus. The sequence goes on from JAVMKO010000018.1 coordinate 4,833,373, forward strand.
AAACACTTACCCCCCTGGGAGGCTTGGGAGGGTGCTGGCTGCAGGGTGATAAACAGCTCCTGGCTGTCTGCTAACACGGTTTCTCCGCTGGCCTCCTGCTGCTCCGTGAAATTTCCCTCCTCCTCATTGTCGTCCTCATCAGAATCATTCTCGTCCCTGACGATCATCCCATCGGTGGAGTCCACGCAGACCGGTGCGATGGTGGTGGGGGCGTCCCCCATTATCTGATTTAGTTCATTGTAGAACCGGCATGTCCGCGGCGCGCCCCCTGATCGTCCATTTGCCTCCTTGGCTTTCTGGAACGCTTGCCTCAGCTCCTTAATTTTTACGCGGCACTGTGTGGCGTCCCTGTTGTGGCCCTTTTCCAGCATGGCCTTGGAGACTCTGGCAAACGTGTTGGCATTCCGTTTGTTGTTGCGGAGTTCCAACATCACGGATTCCTCTCCCCAGATAGCGATGAGATCCAACACCTCATTAGTGGACCACGCTGGAGCTCTTCTCCTCTGGCTGGTCTCCAGGGCAGCTGAGAGCTCTGAATGGAGTCTTGTGATGCTGAGCTCTGCATGGCGGCTTGTGCTGCTGATTTCTCTGAATGGCGACTGAGCTGTGCAGGTGAGCTGGCCACGCTGACCGAACAGGAAATGCTATTCAAATGTTCCCGGGTCTTTTGCTGTCTACCTGGCCAGAGCAGCGAGTTGAGAGTGCTGTCCAGAGCGGTCACAGTGGAGCAGTGAGGCAGTCCAGAGCGGTCAGAATGGAGCATTGTGGGACAGCCTCTGGAGGCTATTAATGTCAGTTGCGTCTTCACTAGTCCACAATCGACCTAGAGAGGTCGATTTTAGCACTACTTATCTCGTCAGGCAGGAGTTATAAAGTCGATTTTGAGGGCCCTTTAAATCGACTTTAATGGCATGTATGTGAAGACAGGTACACGTTTATTTCGACTAAAGTCGACGTTAAGTCATAGTGAAGACATGCCAAAACTGGGAACTGTGGACAGACTTTAAAAGTCATTGTGACAGAAGGTTGCTGTAAAGAAGAGGGTCCATTCCTACAGTGCTCTAGTAAAACAAGCCACTAGTATCGAGACAGATGGCAGGTATGTGCATGCTGTCAGCAGTGGAGTCATACAGAGCACACACTGATGGGATCTGACTGCAGCTGGCAGTGATCACAGCCCCCACTGCATCTCCAGTCTTCGGCGATTGCCCCAGTTTTGTAAGGTAGATGATGCCATGGGGAGAACAGCTCAGGTTTGGCTCATGGGAGGGGAACAAGTAACATGTATTCCTTGCCAGGGACGCCATTGGGTGTTTAAAGGTGGAGACTAGACCGTTTTTTTTGGGGGGTGGGGTGGGGTGGGGTGGGAAAGAGGCTGCTATTCCTTAACCTGATGCCAGAGTCACAGGTGCCAGCTCCGAGCTCCCTCCCTAGGAGGGCTCTGCCAAACTCGCTGGAGGATGCTGCTGGCGCTTTGTGAACTGGTCTGGGGGATCCTCCCGTAGTCGGAGCCGTGTGGAATCGCTCCTCCGGCTGCTGCCGTGCTTCGCTCCCCTCTGCTCCATCCCAGTGCCAGCCCCTTCCTGCTGCAATGAACCAGACCAGGGCCTCCCTCTCTGGTGGGCGGAGCTTCAGAGGAATGTGAGCCGCGGTCGGAAGAGGGAGGGGGATAAATATTGCCCAGACACACTCCCCAGTCTGTAGCTGCCCGTTCCTTAGGGAGGATTGCAGAGCTCGGTGCAATCTCAGGAGGGCTCCGCCGATCTCCGCAGGGTTGTTGGAGGCATTTCTGGACGCAGGGGACCCGGTTCTCCGCCCCCGGCTGCTTTGGAGCATGGCTGGCAAAGCGCATCGGTTCTGCACAGGCTGGAGCTTGCTGCTGCTGCTGCTGCAGGTGGGTCCGTGGAGCTCTTTGTTCGCAGGCAGGAGCACGTGCGGTCGCTCCGGCTGCTTGCGGGGGAGAGGTTCTCGCAGACAAGCCCCAGCCTAAAGAAACTTTCCTGTGGCTTTAAGACCGGTTGGCCCCCCGGGCAGCTCTGTGCAGCCAGCTTAGCTAGGCACGTACATTGCACATGGGTGCCCCTTCCCTGTACTTCTGGCTCGGCAGTGGTGTCTCCTCACCAGTGGCCTTTTTACGTGGAAGCTCGATTGTTGCTTCAAGTCCCTTCTCCGGGGACCGGCTCAAGCCACAGAGCACATGGCGGGACCCCCGTGGGGGCGCTGAGCGCGGCGGGGATATTTGATTGTGCTTGCACGGTTATTTCCTGAGTGACGGGCTTCACTGCTTGCCGACGCGCTGAGAGGCTGAGGTTATAAAGCGAACGAGACCCCTCTATGCCGCTAGCCGCGCCAGGGCCTCTGCGAATCGGGGCGCTCTGCTTCTATACACGTTCGGGGTTTGGGTCTGATGCTGATTCCTTCCTTCCCCAGGCAGCGCTCTGCTCTTCCCAGAGGAACTGCGACAGCCCCGACCAGTAAGTAAACGCTCTCGCTATGGCAAAGGCATAGTTCTGAAGCTGTTTGAATCCTGATGTACAGCACAGTGGGATTCTTTACTCAGTTATGGTTCGGTGGCTGATTGGACTTTGGGTGCTTATCTTTTCTCTCTGGAAAGCCTCTGCCTAGGAGAACAACCCACGAATTTGATAAAGCCAGTTCAGCATCATCTTTTCCTTTCAATCCTCCCTACTCAGGAGGTTGGGGCGACAGATCCTTTTATTCACACTTAAACTCTTCGAAATGCCTTTTTTTCTGTCTTTCCTTTCGCGGGGTGTGGACTGAGCTCCTTTTTGTAGTGGAAAATAAGTGCAGTCTCCAACATCTTCACTCTAGAAAATCAGCTAATTTAAGTAACTCCCTTCAATCTTCATATTCTGCTTATATCCACTCTGCTAAAATGGCACAAAAAAGTGAATACAGCCCATTGACTGGATGCATACATGGTTTTCTATATGCTAAATGCATACAACTTGCTAAATGTCATACTTTTTCTGCCTCTCTGGCAATTTGACTATTGCAGAAGTGATGTCATTTTTTAAAAAAAATTATGGGCAGCTCCCTTTCTTTACAGGGCTTTTGTTTGTATTACAGCAATGGCGAGAGTACTATAAGAATAATTTAGGATGAAAAAGCTGCCTTAGGCTGGAATTTTCAGATGCAGCTAAGAGAGTTGTGACTTTCAATGGAAACATCAGTAGGAATAAATAGTTTGTTTTGTTTTACAATTTTCATTGGAGCATCTGGGTTGTCTTTAAACTGTTAAAATTGTTTACACTGATTTTATGAAGCAAAGTACAGAGTTTTCGTTTATCTTCATTTTCTTAAATTACTTGTCTTTTCACACTAATTGCAGAATAGAAATTTAGTTGCTTTGTTACTAAACTTAATATTTGAATGTAGAGACTGAGATTATCCACCTTCATTTCCAGGTGTGCTCGGAATAATTCTAACTGGACTAGCCTGTGGTATGTCTGGTATGTTCAGATTTATTTTACTTAACATACAAGATGTTTGGGAGGTGATGTAAACAACCGAATGGGTGAAAAAAGAAACTTCTCTGATCCTGAATCAAAGAGGAGGACTTAGCCAAGTCTACCTGTGGTTAAATGAAAGGTGCCAGTGGAATACAACCCAGACTGGCTAGTTGAAAAAGTAATCAATTGCATGCTATGTGGGACGTGTTCCTAGATGAGTGTTCCCTCCCCATAACTCAGACATGTTACAGCTTGAATCCAAAGCCATTGTGCATCCCTTCTAAACAGACAACTTGCTGAATCTTTGCTTGGAGAGGGATCAAGCCAGTTCTTGGCATTGCATCAGGTTTTGCTTATCCGTGACTTTATCCCTCTCTCCCTTTTATGAGAGAGAAGATAGTTTGGTTATGATGATGTTCTTTCTTTCCTGGCTTGCTGAATTCCTTGTCATTGACTGATGGGAAACCTTTTTTTATTGGCTGACTTTATGACTTAAAAAGAGGAGAAAACAAATAGGCAAACACTATTGTAATAGATTAGTGACTCCATTATACATGCATCTTGGCTTGCAGTTAGAGTGTACATGTCAGGATGTATGCCGTAAAACGTAATGAGGGAATACAGTGCAAATTGGCCAGTGTTAGCTACAGTGTAGCATTTGGACTAATTTAGGCTTCTACAAATATTCTAAACCCTCTCAGTGAGAGTTGATATGCAGAACTATTTGACATTTTAACACTGGCTTGAAGGTAGCTGTCAGCATTTATAAATAGTAAAACGAATGTATCATAGTTTACTGTTCAGAACTGCTATACACTATTATAGCAGTGTACAGTAATCATCACTCAGAAAAGATTTTTTCTTCTGACATATGTGTATATTGTGGGGGAAGAAAGGAATCAGAACATGGAAGTGTGTCAGCTGTTCTGGAGCAATTCCCTCTAAAGTACCATGAGAATATTTAAATCTTTGACCTTGGGGTTTCTTTCTTTATAATATTCCTAGGCACTTCTTGCAACCCAATCCCAAGCTGGCACGCCTTATTGCTGAACTAGCTCATGAGAACACTTAACTCTTTCAAGAATGGAAAAAACTCCAGAATTTAAATTTGAGAGGGGAGCCAGAAGCACCAAAATCTAGATTTTAGGTATATTGGGTGGAATTGACCCCTGGGTAGAGGGCCAATACACCATTAGAGATGCCTATGCCCCATTAAATCTCACTTAAGCACTATTTTGAAGACTTAAGTGGTTCAGTGGTCTAGATCTGGTATTGTGTAGAAGTCCATATGGGAATGCTGGGAAAACAGCACCTTTTGAGGTCCAAACTCTTCCACTGCCCTCATTTACTCTATAGAATACTGACTTAGGTATTACGAGGTTATACAACAGATAGAGATGGCACCACACAGATACACACTATACCGGGGTTGGCAACCTTTCAGAAGTGGTGTGCCGAATCTTTATTTAATCACTCCAATTTAAGGTTCTGCGTGCCAGTAATACATGTTAACGTTTGTAGAAGGTCTTTCTATAAGTCTGTAATATAGAACTAAACTATTGTTGTATGTAAAGTAAATATGGTTTTTAAAATGCTTAAGAAGCTTCATTTCAAATGAAGAGTCCCCCGGAACGGTGGACAGGACCTGGGCAACATGAGTGCCACTGAAAATCAGCTCTTGCACCAAAGGGCATGTGTGCCATAGGTTGCCTACCCCTGCACTACACTATAAAACTTCTGCAATGCTATATGAATACAGGCCTTGGTCCTGCAAAGACTTACATGCTTAACTTTAAGCATATAAACAGACCCACTGGATTCAGTTAAAATCAGTTCAGCCATGCTCATTTATACTAGCTCAAAGTCTGGCCTGTGAATTTTTTAACTTAACACCATCCCTTAGTCAGGAAGGGTTTAACAGGTGATCAGTAGCACCAAAGCTTGGGGACATTAAGCTGATTGTTTTGTGACTGGCTTTTCTCCTTCTGGCATTTACACAAAGGGAGCCAGCACCAATAAAAAAGACTCCCTATGTAGTAGGTAAGCCAGGCCTTGCAAAAAGCCTCCTTAGGAGTTAAATCTCTTCCATTCATGGAAGAGGAAAAACATCAATAATAAAGCAATGGGCTTCTCTCTCCCTGCATCTCTTAGGCTGATTCTACTAACAGTGTTCATGCTCCTGCTATGTGGCATCACAGCGAGCTGCGTGAAGTTCTGCTGCCGGAAGAAGAGACCCCCAGTTCAAACCTTCCCTAGACGCCCCTACGATTTGACAGTCATTGCCGTTGATGGTGATAGCACCGCCCACAGCACTGTGACCTGTGAGTGTTCTTTAGGGGCTATTATTCAGGGGTGCTTCAGGTTTTAATCCTGGAGATGCTAGCACTTGGGTGTGCAATACTCCTGGCACTTCACATCTTCAAAGTAGACACTAACTGAGCACTTCACAGGGCCTGAGGTGTTGTGAGGATATCATTCCACATGTTGTAGATGGGGAAACGGGCAGAGAAAGGCTCAGTTACTTACCCAAGTCTACACAGTGAGCAAATGGCAGCAGGCAACTGGGGTTTAGTGCTCTAAAGGTTCAAATAAATCCCTGATGGGCTGGCCTTGTGCATGTCCTCACATGTATCCATTCTTGCCCTGCCATTTTGTTCTACCTCACATCTGTCCGTCCCAGCCAAACTGCTTCTTACAGGAGCTATAGCACAAAATCAGAATGGTACAAGTCCAATTAAGTCTGCTGTTGTCTGGGTTACAGCATGTACTCATTATGTCAGACTCCTCATTGTAATAACTAGATGGGTCTAAACAAAAGCATTTTCTCCTGATTGCTTTCCGGGTGAGGCTGGGTGGGTTCTATTTATGCCACAGTTATAGATCACAATTTACTGGAAAAATAATGTCAATCTTTATACAAAGATGTATTTTATTGATTTGTTCAAGCCCTATTGTGCCTTCTCTTTACAGCATACAGCTCTTTCCAGTACCCTCAGAGTGCCCCACTTCCATTTGGGGATATAGATAGGAGCACCATGTCTCCCCCAGCCTACAGCCTCTATGCTATGGAGTTGCCACCCTCATATGATGAGGCCATCAAAATGGCTAAGCCCTACATCGAGACGGTGTTGGTGGTCCAGAAGCTCAATGACATCCTTGAGCCGGTGGCACCAGAAGAGCCAGATCAGGACCAGAGTTCATCTGCTCCTGTGACCAGTGAACCAGAGACGCAGCCAAGTTCAGAAGAACCACAAGTTTCAGCAGAAGGCCAACCTCGGCTTTAGCCCATTTAGGGGTGAGAGAGAGAGAGAGAGAGCAATACAAGGACCTTGAGAAGTACTAAAGACATTAAAAGTTTGATCTTATATGCAAGTAACCACGGGAAGATGCCTAATCTGATGTCCCTATCAATGAGCTGTCGTGGGAGGAATGTCTCCTGCAATTGCAGTAATCTTTTGTTGACACTTCTAGGGTATTAAATGAAATAGGAGGACAGCAGTTTAAAAATAACCTGTATGGGTGATACATGGATGCTAGTTTCTGTCCTGCCAAAGAAAAATCCCTTGTACTGATAGAGCAGCATGGTACTGTGATAGTGACACCTTCATTAGATGCCAGAACAACGCAAACAGTGCACTGTTCCTGAACAGAAGATGGAGTTTCCCAAACTTGAGGCAGAAATGGAGTCTTGAGCAAGTGCAAATTCAAGAGCTTCTATAGCTTGTCTCTTCTTTTGAGAAGGTTTAACTGTCCAGCAAATTGCTGAAGCACTGAACTCGTTGCTACGTAACGGTGAATGTTCTTTAAACTGAAGGAAAATGGCACCCAAGGACTCTACTATAGTTCATGAATTGAAATGCACATTGTTATTTCCACAGTGGTGGGTAGAGACAAGGGAAAATAAATTTGTGCCAATTATGGGAGACCCGAATCGTTTTAAAAAAAACAAACAACCCATCATTTTCAAGATGGGGAGGTTGATAATTGTTGGTTTTGTCAGTTACAGTGCAAATTAGCCTCCAGGAGAAACGTTTATACATGGTTTGGTGTTATTAAAATATTTGAAGTATTCATGGTTTTTGCTGACTGAACCCAATGGGTTTGAAAAACTAAATGATCTGTTAAACATTGAATGCCTTGTCAGCACAAAAAGTCAGTGGTATGAATTTCAGAAAAAGTTAATAGTTAAAGATGCAGTGTTTGACTTTCTTGTGGAATTTTTATTTTATATTTCATGGATTTTTTTTTTTTTTTAAACTATAAATAAAATCTTAACTTTTTAAAGCAAACCATCTGCCATTGTGAGATCTAAGTAACCTAAGTTAAGGGTTACAGGGGAAAGCGCCCAATAGAAATCTCTTCAAGAAATCTCTTCAAGGAGCACAGAACAATAGAAATGATCATTGAAGGGATGTTTAATATCCTGTAGCTCAACTCCACACTCCATTCTCTTGGGATTGTGGGGCATGCATGCTAAGAGTTTGTGTGTGTGTGTGCATGGAAACCGTATAAATCTTCTATCCCTTAAAACTGCAGGTCCAAGAAATCCTAGTCCTTTGAACTTGAATAAATTCTGATTTTGGGATACTTTTTCCAGTGGCAGTGTGATACTCTGTCTCCTCTTTACTGTAACTGTTGGGAGGAAACTGAGTGCACAAAATCTTTTAGAAAAAAAGGTAAAGTGAACTCAGGAGGAGGAAAAAGATGAAGGCAGGAAAAGCCACATCTGCAACCACTGTGTTTGGGCAAAAATCCCCATTGAATAGGGCACTGCTGCTGCTTACCAGCAGTAAGCATTTCCAGTATCCATCTAGTATCTGCTTGTTTGAGAACTAAAGCCCTACACACAATTTACACACTGGTAATGATGGAACTATCATAACAATGCACAGGATCAAGGCTTAAAGGGAGGGGAAGCCACACCAGTCTCAAAAGTAAGTTCATTGTGACATAGTTATTGCAAAAAAATATCCTCTTTGTGCGGGAAGCTGCAGTGCCAGGAAAAAAACCTAGAGGGGAAAATATCCTCGGTTTCTATATGAATTAACCGCTGCTCGGGAGGGACTAATCTATGATTGGCACTTCTCTGGAAAGCGGTTTACCGTTACTTATATGCATAGCACAAAAGGAAGCATCAATTAAAAATTCTTCATTTTGGAATGCAGGTCATCTTTCCCATTTCCTGTTTTTCCTTTAGCCATCACCAGCTTTCAGACTTGTGAGCTCAGCCTTTCATTAGAGGGGAATGGTCTTTGTAGATGGAACCCCAATTTAAAGTGTTGCAAAATCATACTAGCATCTTCTAGTAACTATTTAAACTGAGCGGTGACAAGGCACCATGGCAGGTGGGATGGGTGTTATGTCTTTCCCGCTTCCATTGTTGTTCTTTAGAGAGGGTTTATTTTGATCTAGTTTCTAGAAGGACAACAGACCAGTTCTGCTGGTATTTCACTCCTGGGACTCCACTCATTCATCTGCACTGTCAGGTGAAGGATTGCAGGTTCAAAGGAGGGCGGGAGGGAAGAACAATGTGTGAACTTGTATTTCCCATGCTATCCTCTGTTCTGACAAAGGTGTTGGCTGGGCTCTGGGGCTGTTTTTTCTTTCTCCTAGTCCTATTCTCAATGGTGACAGTTTTGTTTTTAAGCTCCATTGTACTAGAAGAAGCCCAGAGGCTCAGCTGGGGTTGGAAGTGAGTGGTAGTTTTAACACAAACATCCCAAGCCAGGGAATTCTGCACCAACCTTTGGCATTTAGTATTGGTTTTCTCTTTTAAAAAACTTTTCTGTGGGACTTTTTTTGTGGGTGTGTGGCCTGATCCAACCAAATCCAACATCCAACCAAATAGGTGGAATCTGGCTCCTAACATCTACACCTGGCTTTGAAAAATCCACTCCTGCTTTTGCCAGTCTATGATGGTACTGGATGAACTAGCGCTGCCAAAGAGGAGTTGTACTTCAGATTTGCAGCTCCCATTGGCTTCAGCTGGACTTGTCCCTGGTTCAGCCCATCTGCAAAATGGCACAGAAGTCCTGGTGTTTGTTAACCGGAGTTCTTGAGTATATGGAACACTTTTCTGCTGGCTGAACTGATTAGGGGTGTTTTGTACAGCAAATTTCACAAACACAAGAAGTTATTTGTTTAAGTTCCCATTTGGGCTGGAATCAAATGTCTTGAGTTAAGGCTGCTGCAAAAGACATTTAATGAACGGAAATGGTTATACGGACCCTGAACTGCCCCTGGAACCTCCTGTGTGATTGGGACTGCCTTTCTCTGATCACATGCTGCTGACATGCTCTGCTTCCCAAGTAGCCTTCTTGCTCAACTTACATTCCTCACTGCTGGAGATTAAATGGTATTAAATGTACCACATCAGTGACTCCACTTAGCTGCAGACATAACAAAGAGCAAGGGCCTGATCGTGCTGTCATATGTTGGAAGTCAAGTTTGGCCGTGGACTTCAAAAGAAATTAGGAGTAGGCCCCAGAGGTCTTTCCAGCCTGGGGTCCATCTTTGCAGTTTAATATTTTTTCCTGTGCCATACTTTTCTAGAGCAAATTTTGACACATTGCAGTTACTGTTTGCCATCTTGGCTGTGCCTGCACTGGCATTTTTCCCTAAGTGTAACTTCCTGCCGTTAAGGAAAGTAGCATCTGTGAAGACCTAAATGCTGTGGGACTGTTAAAATGTTTTCTTTGTTTACTTAACATTTTTCCAATGTCCTCAGCAGGTTCTCCCAATGCTAAATCTTCCTCACTTGTGTTGACTAGTGATCTCAGCCAGCCTGGTCATTGGCCTGTGCAACTTGTCTGCTCAGTGGATTAGTTTAGCAGCTGGCCTGTCTGGGAAGTATGGTCTAGCAAATAGAGCATTGGACTAGGAGTCAGGGAACCTAGATTTTATTACTGGCCTGCTGGGTGACATTGGACAAGTCACTTCATCTTAGATCCTCCTTTCATTTTGATGGTGGAATGACATAGCCATGTGCCTCAGTTTTCCCATCTGTAAAAGGGGGATACCACCTCTTTTGTAAAGTGCTTTGAGCTCTACTGATGAAAAGTGCTAGATAAGAGCTAGGAATTATTGCTAAAATAACTTAGGTTCAGCAGATCTGCTCACAGCCAGTCTTTTCTTCCCCAAGTTTGCCATCTTCCTTGGTGAGAGCTCTTGCACAATCTCCAAGGTCTACACCCTCAAGCCTGGCAGCAGGCCCCTACTGCAAATAATATGCAGGAAGCTCCTCATAGGGGTGCTAAATTAGCAATTTAAATATAGCCGTGCTCTGATTAGGTAACTGGTGCTCTCTAGTGGTTGCCAACATTTTTGCGGGTACAATGAATATCCTATTTCCCCTGCTAGTGCTGTGGCAGGCAGCTAGCATATTTTGTACTAGAACTTGACACAGATTTCAGTGTTCATGCTCATGCTAATTTGCCAGTATGTTACTGAGATGTAATGCTATTTTTGCAGAAAGCTACACAAATTCTGAAATGCTGCACAAGTTAATCCTGCCTCTTTCACAACCTATCTACAACACAACATCTATCTACAGACTCCTGCTGTTTCTCTTACATACATTCCCCTCTTAAACAGTGCTAAGTTAATGGTCCCAAACACTACTCTTTGCAATGATACTGTGGTGACTTTCAGAGTATTCATGTTGTAGAGAGTGATTCAATGTAATATGATGCAGTTAAGGGGGAGCTCCTTACTTCAAAGCACTGAGATTTGATATTATGTATTGAGTAGAGCTGGTCTGACAATACCTCTCCCTTGCTCTCCAAAGTTGGGGATTTTCAGCTTTTGTTTTTTCACAAATTGGAAAATTTCAAAAGCGATGGAAAGTGTTAGCACATTTGTTTGTTGAGAAAAATGGCCATTTTCCATCCATTTTTTCAAATGAAATTTTTTTACTCTCAGTACAGTTAGTGGTTGCGTTTGCACTCTGTATTCAGGCAGCACAGGCTAAAACTCTCGAAGTTCTGCACGGGGATTAGTGTAAAACCTGATGGAGTCTCTGTGGTGTGTCTCTTTTGCCTCTCCCAAAGTCCCACTGAGGTAGATGGATGTGATGAGATGGGCCCACGAGGTTACACAATTGCAATGTGCTGATTGTAATTCTGCTCATTGTGAAATTCTCTTAATTATAACCAGATTTTACTCTAAGGAGAGAGGGGGTATATATCTCCATCTTCCACCACTTCTTGTTACTCACTTTGGTTCCTGTGGATCTGCCCCATGGAGATGCTGCAAGGATAAATAGAGGAGTGCTCAGGTTCTATGGGCAGAGGCCATAGAACTGTCTGAGGTAGGTCAGGCAGGGCAACCTGCTCACATCCTGCCCCACTGCTCCTCAAGTGTGATTTGGAGGATGGTGCTTTGAGGTGTATTCCATCTCTACAGCCATTTCAGTCCTAGGTATCGCCGCTGAGACTTGCCAAAACAGGCTGGAGGTTTGGTGATATGGAGGCTACCAACTGGATGAAGGCCCTGATTCTGCAAAGCACCATATACAAATGAATCCCTGCACCTGACCAGAGACCTGCTGAAGTCTGTTGGATTCAGTGCAGATGCTGGGGCCTGCTCCCATTGTAAGACTGATGCCTACAGCTCACTGCTCAGCTCATTTCACATTCTAGCTCCTATTCCCAGGTGATCAAGGGGGGAGTGCAGCTCCCCCTCCTCTCCTGTCCCCCACCACAGATACCCCAGCCTCCTTGGCTGGTGATGTGAGAGCTCCTGCTGCTTCTTCAATCTGCTGCTCACTGCTGAGGTATAAACGGCTAGCCTGGCATTCCCTACCACCCCCTAGGACAACTTGTGCTTGTTTATGGTACAGACTGACACCATCTGAATCGATATGTCAGGAACCCACCCAGCACCCCTGTGACGTAGGCAAGTAAAATTATCCCCAAAAGAGCCAGTAGCCTGCACTGCATAGGAAGCTTTATTAGCAAACAAGTGCTGGGAAGTTACCACTGAAGGTTTGTGGCCACGATGGTAAGAAATATTAAACCTGCTCTCAATTATCTTATAATTGGTCTGGGGGGGAGGCTGGTGGTTTCCAGGAAGCTGGGGGATTTCCCCAGGGCAGCTTAGGGAAAGAATTACCCTCTGGTGACCTGTGCTTGTTGGAAATCAACATAAAGATAGGTTTGAAAAAATATTTGCTTATTTTACTTAAGAGGTGAGTGAAGGGAGAGCCATAGAAGGTTGAAAGGAAAGACCAAACTAGTAAATAAGGACGAGATATTAGGAATCAAAGAGAGTCCTTCATGTTTGGACATGGTCTGTTCAAACTAGTAGTGACTGGGACAGGGAGTTGAGGGGAGATGATGGTGGAATCTAGAGGAATGCTCCTGTGATTGCATTGCTGGAACAGAGTGAAGGCCTGTTGTTGCATAAGAGCATATAGGTGCAGGAGATCTAAGGGGATCCTTGGCTGAGCATGAGGTGGGTACTGGGCACAGATCCTAAACCCCACACACACAGCAAAACCCCACACACACGGCAACCCCCCCACCCCACACACAAACATTTGCACAGAAGAAATCTTTTGCACAAAGAGCCTGTCAAAAATTAGAGAGAAAACTGGTGCTGGGTGAGCTCTTCATGTTGTCTCAGAGTTGGTAGAAACAATTCACATTTGCTCACTGACCCAAAACTGGACACTCTTATTTTGGTTAAGAGTGGCTCATTGCTGTTTTAGCTTAAGCTGATTCCTCCTTGACTTAAAATAAACTGCAATAAATCTGGTTTAAACTGAACTAAGAGTGTCCACACAGGGGTTTGCACTAGATTAACTAAATCAGTTTAAAATCACATCTTTAGTTAAACCATTGCAACATTATCTGTTCCTCAAATATAGTTCAAAACCACAACTGCTGCCTCTTGAGTGTTTGTCTTCAGGTGAATATCTTCACTTGACTACAGTGAAACCTCGATTTAACAGACTAATTCGGGCGAGGGGGTGTCCGTTAAAGCCGAAAGTCCATTATTTAATAATTTTTTAAAATTATTAAATAACAGGACTTTTGGATTTAACGGACACCCCCTCGCCCGAATTAGTCCGTTATATCAAGGTTTTACCATCAACCCGCCCACCCGGGTCCCGGCTGCTGGGACCCGGCGGCAGTTAGCAGCCCACCCGCCGGGGTCCCCGGCTGCTAGGACCCGGGCGGGAGCTGTCAGCCCGCCCGCCCCCGGCTCAAACCGCGGCGGCCGCTGCGAGCGGGCAGACAGCCCGCAGGGTCCCGGCTCCCGGGACCCTCCAAGGAGCCTGCACGGTGCTGGGGGCCGGGCTGCAGCCCGCCCCCGGCTCAAAAGCGCGGCGGCTGCCGCGCGCGGGCTGAGAGCCCCGCAGGGTCCCGGCTCCCGGGACCCTGCAAGGAGGGTGAGTGCTGCCGGGGGCCAGGCGGCAGCCCACCCCCGGCTCAATCCGCGGCGGCTGCCGCGCGCGGGCTGAGAGCCCCGCAGGGTCCCGGCTCCCGGGACCCTGCAAGGAGGGTGAGTGCTGCCGGGGGCCAGGCGGCAGCCCGCCCCCGGCTCAATCCGCGGCGGCTGAGAGCCCCGCAGGGTCCCGGCTCCCGGGACCCTGCAAGGAGGGTGAGTGCTGCCGGGGGCCAGGCAGCAGCCCACCCCCGGTTCAATCCACGGCGGCTGCCGCGCGCGGGCTGAGAGCCCGCAGGGTCCCGGCTCCCGGGACCCTGCAAGAAGGGTGAGTGCTTTCACCTCTGGCGGCAGCACAGAGCGGACACTCTGTCCGCACGGGTCCCGGCTCCCGGGACCCGCCAGCAAGCCTAGCTGCTGTGGGGAGCCGGGCGGCAAGCCCTCCCTCCCCCCCCGCTTCAGCCTCGGGCAGCAGCAGGGAGCCCACAGCCAGCCCTCCAGAAACGGACTTCGGATGCATCAGACTCTGAAAAATTTTGTCCGTTGCATCCGAAGTCCGTTAAATGGAGGTCCGTTAAATTGAGGTTTCACTGTACTTCATTTCAATAACCTCCTGATGCAGGAGAAGAGTCCAAGCTCTTATGCAGAAATAAGTATTATGTTCAGTTCACAGGGTAGCATATGCTTTTGGCCAAAGATCCTATGAGCTTCCCACTTCCTTCCCCCAGCAAGAGTTGAGCGATGGGTCTTCTGAATTTAAAAAGCTTTACCGAGCAAGAGGGTACAGATAGGTAAGAAGAAATAACTTCTAGTTCATTCTAAAATATAGGGGCAAATGGCCAGATTTTCAAAGGTATTTGGATCTAAAGTGGTAGATAGGCACCAAATGGATTTTCAGAAGTGCCCTCACTGTACCTAAATATTTTTGAAAATCTGGCCCATAGTGAACAGTGCATGTGCCAGGATGGATCAATTCCCTAGTGCTTTCTACTAACTTAATAGCTTGATTTAACCCACTTGTACTCTGGAGCACAGACATGCAGCGTTACAAGGATTCCCTCTGCTTTCCACAAGTCCAGTGCCCTTCCCCTTATGTGCTATTCTCTGGTTCAGAACCAGCTTGCAGCATTACAGGCTTTTCCATCTGTTACCCAACCCCGACTGCATCATTTCACAGGTTTCCTCAATGTTTTTTCCAAGCCCACTTGAAACACTGAATTATTGTGAGCTTGTAATTCAGTGCAACATGACTCATGTTCTCAGGCACTCCCTTGGGTAGCTTTATGTAGTCCACTGTGCAGAAGTGAAGTTTAGGCATTTCTAACCAAGGTGTGAACTCTTTTTGAGATGGATTAAAGTAGGTGTGGACCTGGGAGCAATGCTCAGTCCCAGGAATGATTTATACAGAAGTGAGAGTCCTGGCAAAGCACATGCATTCCTTTCCCAAGTACACTATGTTCCTTTCACGGGGCTCTTGAAACCCATATAGGAAAAAAATTCTTTATAAAGTTTATTAATAAACATAACTTATGGCTCTTGTATGATTTCCATGGCCCAAAACAGCTCACTTGAATAACTGAAACTGTCCCGCAACAGCTTCCACACTTGCTGTGAGAGGAGTCTCTCAGCTCTGCTCTGTAGCTTCCTCCTGCTGTGAATACCAGGTGAAGTTACTCAGACGTGGGTAGTGTATGAGTGGTGTTCAGAGAGATCTGCAGATCACAGCATCTTGAGAGGAATTGCAGCCCTTGCAGGTGAAGGTGTCTAGGAAGGTTCTTTGTAACAAAGGATATGGTTCTTCTGCGGTACTCTATTGAACAAGCTTAAAGGATTCTCCAGTCATCATGGCCACAAACTCTGAGAGGGAGAGAACCATAGACAAGGCAGGATTTATTACCCTCAACTTGTGCTGCTGGCACAAGCCACAGAGTGGGCTCATCACAGGTTGATAGGGCAAGGAGCACTGAACGATACTTTTATAATGCTCACTCAGCAAGATAGGCCTGAAGCACAGGGACACTAGTTGGATTCTTGTTGGCTAAATAGTGCTTTGTTCATTGAAATCTGAATTTCCAAAGGTTGGGATTTGCTCCAGAAGTTGAAGGGGATCCCCTCTTTTGTCTCATCACCTGCATCCCTGTCACCCAGCTCTATGCTCAGACCATGGGACAAATTCTCTGATGCAGCTCCATTGACGTCATTAGGGTGATGACAGCAGAGAACAAACCCTACCTGGATCTTTACAAATGTAGCAGGTTTTTTAGTGTCATGACACAATCACTAGTTCAGAGCAAAGATGAAGGTCTCATCCAAAGGCCACTGGAGTCTACAGGAGTCTTTAAATTGCCTTGGGTAATTTTTTTTAAATCAGTCTTTTGTCTAGGTGTAGTGGGAGGGCTGCCTCTGATACTGTAATATTTTCCCTTCCAGTTAAAGAATGGCATGAACAATTTCTTTTGCACATCTCACAAGAATCTCGCCGTCCTCTTTCAGTGGGAATTTGCCTGCTCAGCTCTCACTTGAAGATAATTGTTAGTGTGAAACTGACAGAACCTTAGTTACATAGCACCTCAAATGAAATGCCAGAGCATTTAAAAATAAACCAGAAGCAACGCAGCCCCCATGGCTTCATTTTTACCCCTCTTGCTCTTCAGTGAGAAAATGACTCGTGCCAAGCTGGTGCTGTCAGGCTGTCAAGGCAAGTTCTACTATGTGGTAATGAATTTTGAGGAGCTAATTAAGCTGTCAGCCATTGTTGGAGATAAGCCTCTCACCCCTGCTTTGCCTCTGCTTCTCCCAGACAAACTGTACTGGCAACATACATCTGTGATAAACAGGGAATTTCACATTGTGGCAAATGGGGGGTGAGGGTGAGGAACTGAACATGTCAACATAAAAGCAGTTTGAGTTGGGACTGAACTGCGCTCCTGCATTTGGACTTCCCCAAACCTTAGGGATGTTCAGACCTGAATCCAAACTTTGCACATTGAGCCCTTCAGCTGACCCCTTTTCTTTTTGTACAGCCATTTGTGTAGCTGGAGGGCCTCCTTCTGCTCCACAATGGCCTGCTTGAGATGGAAGTGAACATACCAGAGATCCAGCAAGAAGACATCAGAGTAGGAGGAGCAGGATGGCAGTTGTTAGGGCAGGGAACAAGTGGTTATATTAAGGAGAGGAATGTGGTCCAGTGATCTGAACACTGGGCTGAGAGCCAGGAACTCCCAAGCTCTAATACTGGCTCGTATTCTGGCCTTGTGCACATTAAATAATAATAAATAATAAAATAATAAATGGAGATATACCAATC
The DNA here is from genome assembly GCA_032164245.1 of Sternotherus odoratus. NCBI lineage: Eukaryota > Metazoa > Chordata > Testudines > Kinosternidae > Sternotherus > Sternotherus odoratus. The sequence continues at coordinate 4,850,542 of JAVMKO010000018.1, forward strand.
TCCTAGAACTGGAAAGACCTTGAAGGTCATCGAGTCCAGTCCCCTGCCTACACTAGCAGGATCAAGTACTGTCCCCTGACAGATTCTTTTGCCCCAGATCCCTAAATGGCCCCCTCAAGGATTGAACTCACAACCCTGGGTTTAGCAGGCCAATGCTCAAACCACTGAGCTATCCCTCCCCCTTCATTACTGTGAAGGTATGTATAAAATGGAGGTAATTTGGTGTTGGGATTAATTGATATTTGTAGAACATCCCAAGGATAAAAAGGAATGTAAACCGTCATGCTAAGAGGCCCAAGCCAACCTCTAACTAATGAGAGGTTTGGGAAGGCACTCCTTCGATGGGCAGATTGTTGAACTATGGGATTTCTTGCACCTTCTGAAGCAACTGGGCCCCGCCATTGACAGAAAGGATAATGGCCAACATATCTGAGCTGGTGCATGCTGGTACCTGTGTTTCTAAAGAGCTACCCATTATAAGGACTCAGAATCATTAGGGCATATTCCTTAATGAAAACAAATTTCTGTTCATCTTCTAATGGAGAACAGAGAAATATTAAATTCCTGAAAGCAATATTGAAAGACAGTGTAGTGAGACATCCAAAATCTCTGTAATAATCCAAACCCTTTCCAAGAAGCCTGACTAATGTATCAATAATAGGTTGGTATTGTGATCTCTTTCTGCTGTATGCTTCTACTGCCTTCTGTTGGAAGGTCAGATAAAATGCAATGTGATTGCATTAAACTAAACCATTTATTGACCAGTCTTTTAATGTCAATCCAGGCCTTGAACAGATATTTTTCCAATGCTTTCCGGTTGCACTGGGAATGGTAGCAGATTTCTGTGGAGGCTGAAGATTGAAGGCTCAGAAATAAAAAATGGTTTCACACAGACTGTAAATGTCTTATAGATAAATTATTTTGGAGGAACAGACAAATCTTCTTGAATTCTGCTATATAAATGACATCGCTGACATATGAATGTTCATGCACTTCAGTCCCCATTTTTCTTGTTACAGGAAGAACTACTTAACTGGAGAGTTTGGTTTCCTTAATGAATATTTTAAAGTTAATTTAGTGCTGGTGAAAGGTGCTAGATTATCAGCCCTGAAGTCACATGTATTTAGAACTCGCACAATACTCAAAGGCTAAACTTTTCAAGCGTGACGAGTGATTTTGGAATCCTAGCTTGAAATACCTTAAAGGAGCCTGATTTTCAGACAGTGCTGACCACCCAGCCTCTGAAAATCAAGTCCCTTTAATGTGTCTCAAGTTGGGTACCCAAAACTGAAGCAATTATAATCACTGGTCACTTTTCAAAGTCTTGTTAAATCCATTTCACAAACATTCTCTAATTAACCTTCACAAACCCTCCTAAGAGATAAGAAAATATTATCCTAATTGGGATGACAGGGGGAAGGGAGGAGGAAGAGGGGGAGGGAGGCCACACAATATCATAGGGGTTCAGGCACAAAGAGGTTAAGTGAATTTTCCAAGGTCACAGAAGGAGTCGGTGTCAAAGCCAGCATTAGAACTCAGCCCTATGTCCTAGATCACACATCCCTCTCACAGTTGCATGACACTGTCTGTGTGGAATACACCCACCTAGTCATAATGGGTGACTCCCGTGGGCAAAACTTCTGAGGAAGGCAAGAAGGATCCGAGACTGCTGACTACAGGCTATTGGGAATAATCTTTCCACTGCACCTTTCATTTGCCAAAGAGTCTTGTGTATGGATACTATACCTTCATAATCAATGGTTCCATCTCCATCCTTATCAGCTTCTTTCATCATCAGTTCAGCCTCCTGTTCATTTAGTGGCTCTCCAGCATTCATCAGTACATACCTAAAAATACAGACCAAAGCTGGGAATACTTTGGCCTTCATAGGTAAATTTCAAACCACTTTCCAAACATGAACTTCTTCCTGTCAACCCTCAAAGGTAAGTATTTAGGTGCATTTTACAAGTGGGGAAATTGAGGCATGGAGTGGATATGTGACTCAATAAGGTCATACATGACCTAATTTTCAGAAGTTGTAGCACCTATAACGCCAATTAAAGTCAATGGGAGCGGCCAGTGATCAGCATCTCTGAAAATCTCAGTCACAGCATATCAATGGTAAAAAAAGTAATTAAACCCAGAAGTCCTGATTCCCAGTCCCCTATCATTAGCCCACACCTTTGGTACACTCTGTTCATATTCTAATGGAAAACTTGAATAGAATTATAGCAATAAACATTCAAGTGACCACACAAGTGAGAGATGGTAAATCCCCATTAAGCGATCTGGATTAGGATTTTTCATTAGTGTCTATTTTAGTGCATTCTCTATTTCCAACCCCAACAAACCGAAACTTGAGATGTTGCGATCCCACTTAGTGAAGAAAAATAGTTCTTGAAATCTCATCCATGGTATTAGCCCATGAGTCTGAGAATTCTGATCCTAAAAAAGGATCTAGCCAAAGCTGGACTGGCCAATCACAAACTCTCAGATACAGAATTAGTCCTGTGTGTATCTGTAGACATGGGCATAGTACGGCTAACACCAGCTTTCAGGAAGAAAGGAAATCTAATTCACCAAGGCATGACATTTCCATGCAGATCTTTAGCAGATGGAAGAAAACACACACATTTATCCAAGTGTCCCTGGGGCTATTGTAGCTTAAAAGATTGCTTGTATCTTGTATGTATCAGGACACAAAAGCGTGCTGGCTATTATTGCCATTATCCATCTGGCTATGTTCTGCTTGCTGAGTTGTAATGCATACAGGCAATCATGGCTGTCATGTGCCAGGTGCATAATTCAAAGTCAGGGAAGCAATTTCCATCATCAATGCACATTGATGATCCACAGACCAAAGCAGTCAGAGAAGCTCGCTGTCATGAAAGATCTTCGAAGCAGTGTTCCTGTCCTTGAGAGAAAGGTGAGGGGAATAAGGGCACCAGCACTGTCCACCTCTTGAGTTGAAATAATGTCAAGGTAATATTTATAGTTTTTTTTCCTTCCTTTGGTTGAAACATCATGTGAGTTGGGAAAACAGAACTCATTAGAACAGCACAGGCTGGGGCCTGAAGCCAGATTTCCCAAAGAATTCTAGCCCAGATTTCCAAGTGGTCAGCACCCTCTTGGGTCCATATTTTCAAAAGAACCTAGCTCAAAAAATGCATCCAACCTGCCAAGATCTTTTGAAAAACTGACCTTTAGTGTTAAAATGGGAAACAACTGGGGGCTGAGTACTTTCTGGCCTTGTTGGCCAAATCATTGATTGTCCTAGCTTTATGCCCATGAAAGTGTAGAACAGTCAGAACGATCTTGCTTTTCCAGTGGAATTATGGCTAATGTATTCATTTCCTTTTGAATGGATAGCAATGAAGGTTTGTTTTAGGACTCTGCAGGAGCCTGAAGCCTGCACTAGCTCTCTTGGAACCTATTGTAGTACAAACTGCGTAGCTCCTTTGATTCTGGTAGCTTGAAACTTTGAGGCACATCTCAGGCTTTTTAAATTAAAAAATACTTGTTTTCTTTCCTTATCAAGGCCAAGTTCTGAGGATGTTAAACAGTCTGGAACCTTGTGTCTGAATGATAAACACACAAATTTCCAAGCTACATGCCCCCTTTTTTATACATTTATGAACAGAAGCTTGATTAATGCTCGTTAACCAGAGGAATATTTGCCTATGACCTTGAGTTAGCTAAATGCATTAATTTTTTCCAGTCTAATAGATACCTTTTTCATATCCATATGGAAATTTAGGTTAATTTAAAAGTAAAGAGTAGAAACATTTGCTACTTTTATAAAGTGATCTTTTAATTTTTGCTTTTCTTTTTATCCTTTTTTTTCTTTTATTGTTGCCTTTTTCTTTTGTTTTTACCATGTTGGTTAATTTTTAGTTTTGTTTGTTGTTGATAATACAAAGAGCAAGAAACTCAGCTGGTGAAATCAGCATAGCTTCAATGGAGAGATGTAATTTTATGTCTGCTGAAGACATAGCCTATTCATATTAGAGCTAAGCAAATGAGTTATTTGACTAATTTCTGTTCAAAAATTGTTTGCTAATGGCTTACATATTTTTCTTCAATGTGTTAGTTGTTTTAAATGATTAAGAGAATAATTTCTGTGAATGATTCTTGGGTTCCTAGTTTGTTCATTTACTGTTCAATATTTGAGCTGTGTCGAATGGTTTGATTGGTCACATGGTATCTTCATTTTATGCATGGTAGCTAAGGTTTCCAATATGATTTCACAATTTCAGATAATAGTCTCTGCACATTTGACTTAAATTCACTGTTTCTGCCAATATTCTTACCAGTAAACTTCTTTGCTAGCATAGTCTTTGAAAGATAACAAAAAGTCATGCAAATATAGACTAAACATGTTACTCTAAAAATTTAAATGAAGATTCATGAGATTTTTTTTTTCATTATTCACCACCTCTGATTGCTGTTTCAGTTGATCATGTGTTCTTTGGAATGTAACTTTCATAGATCTGGATATCAGTATAATTCAGACATATGGGCCTTGATCTTTTGGAAACACTGAACAGTTGAGGAAAAAATCCTGTCTGGAACATCTCAACTGGACAGTAAAATAACATCAAAATAAATCCAATTTTCAGGATCTAAATCAGTCAGTTTGTCAATCTGGAGTTCAATGACAAACTCAAATATTGACTGGTGTTGAGATCCCAGTACCTGTTCTGCCTTTCCAAAGCTTCAGCATTCCTCATCCTGGCATGGCCTGTTCCTGACTTGTAAGTCAATGGGAGTTGGGTATGTTTTCAGCATCATGCAGAATCAGGCTCATATTTTCATACCTTCAGGAAGTCTGCTACTTACTTGAGTGTATTCCAATCAATGTAGCCTTTGTGTTCCTTATCAAAGACCTTGAATGCTGCCCTCAGCTCTTCATCCTGGTTTTTAGACTTTTCATGATAAATGCCCATCAAAACCAGAAAACTGTCACAGTTGAAGGTGCCCTTACCTAAAAGAACAACAAAGCATTGGGGTACATTAACATCCAATCATTGAGAAACAGTCTAGTTAGGGTTTATCCTGCCTTGTAGATTCCTCTTGTGAACCACAGAACCTAGGCAGCTCAACACACTGGTTTCAGGGCAGGAAATATAGTAAAAGATAGGACCTGGGGAGGTTCTTACTGTCTTTGTCCACCTCCTTTGCCATCGTCACCAGCTCTCTTTTGGTTGGGTTGATTCCCATCAAGCTCATAAGCTTCTCCAGATCATCCGTTTTCACTAGCCCATTGCCCTCCTCATCAAACATCTCGAAGACGCCTTTGTACTCTGTTATCTGCTCTGGTGTCAGTGTCTCAACCTATGTGGAAAGGAATAAACCAAAGGGTCTATGCCAGCTTCCAATAATTTTTTAGTTAGATGTGCTCAGCAATGTGCAGGAGGAAACACAACCAGCAGGGTCATCAGGAAAGGGGCTAAGCTAAAAGCACAGAACACAAGAGAATAATCTAATTAATGTGATTCTTATAATCTGCTATCTCATAAAGCATCAGTGATAGGAAAAAATACATTATTCTATACTAGCATAAGTGCCCGGCGTTGCTCGGGTCAGTCGGAGGTGGGGAGGGGGCAGACAGTTGACACCCCCTGACCAACCCCAACACCCACCCTTCACCCACCCTGACACCTTCCCACCCCCCCGACCAACCCCAAGACCCCCCGGCTCACTTACCCCCCGACCAAACCCGACAACCCCACCTGACCCCCCAAAACAAACCCAACACCCCCATCTCACCCCCCGACCAAACCCGACACCCCCACCTCACCCCCTGAGCAAACCCGACACCCCCACCTCACCCCCCGACCGAACAGTGTATTTAATAATCTGTGTGCTACACAGTGCACCGTGAGCCGGGGGGGGGGGGTGTCGGGTTTGGTCGGGGGGTCAGGTGGGGGTGTTGGGTTTGCTTGGGGGGGTCAGGTGGGGTTGTCGGGTTTGGTCGGGGGGTAAGTGAGCCGGGGGGTGTAGGGTTTGGTCTGGGGGGGTGGGAAGGTGTTGGGGTGGGTGAGGGGTGAGTGTTGCGGTTGGTCAGGGGGTGTTGCGGTTGGTGGGGGGTTGAGGTGGGGGTGTCAGGTTTGCTTGGGGGGATGAGGTAGGGGTGTCGGGTTCGGTTGGGGGTAAGTGAGCCGGGGGGGTGTCGGGTTTGGTCTGGGGGGGTGGGAAGGTGTCGTGGTGGGTGAGGGGTGGGTGTTGGGGTTGGTCAGGGGGTGTTGCGGTTGGTGGGGGGGTGAGGTGGGGGTGTCGGGTTTGCTTGGAGGGGTGAGGTGGGAGTGTCGGGTTCGGTCGGGGGGTAAGTGAGCCGGGGGGTGTCAGGTTTGGTCTGGGGGTGTTGCGATTGGTGTGGGGGGGTGAGGTGGGGGTGTCAGGTTCGGTCGGGGGGTAAGTGAGCCAGGGGGTGTCGGGTTTGGTCTGGGGGGGTGGGAAGGTGTTGGGGTGGGTGAGGGGTGAGGGGTGGGTGTTGGGGTTGGTCAGGGGGTGTTGCGGTTGGTGGGGGGGTGAGGTGGCGGTGTCGGGTTTGGTCGGGGGGTAAGTGAGCCGGGGGGGGTGTCGGGTTTGGTATGGGCACCCACCCCAACACCTTCCCCCCCCCAGACCAAACCCAACACCCACACCACACCCCTCACCCCCCCGACACCTTCCCACCCCCCCAGACCAACCCCGACACCCCCCCGGCTCACTTACCCCCCAACCAAACCCGACACCCCCACCTCACCCCCCCAAGCAAACCCAACACCCCCACCTCACCCCCCCACCAACCGCAACACCCCCTGACCAACCCCAACACCCCCACCTCACCCCCCGACCGAACCCGACACCCCCACCTCACTTACCGTCCCACCAAACCCAACTCAGATCCATCGCAGGGGGGGAGGGGGCCCAGAGCCGAGGGATTCCGGGGACCTTCGCAGGTGGGGGGGGGGGCACAGAGCTGATGGAGTCCGGGGTTGAGGTGGGAGGGGCAGAGAACTGAGGGCTCTCCGGGGTTCCGTTGGGAGGTGGGAGGGGCAGAGAACTGAGGGATCTCCGGGGTTCCGTTGGAGGAGGGAGGGGTGAGCTGAGCGAGTGAGGTGTCTGTTGGAGGGGGGTATTATGACATCATCACCACCTAACCGCCCAGCCGATGTGATTGGCCCTGAAAGACTTTCACCCCTGGGGGGCGTCAGAGGTGAGATCCGAAAATTTTTCGACCCTTACCAGCATCTAGACCCCAAGACCCCTCACTGTACCAAATTTCAAGTCTCTGGCTCAAACGGTGCGGGAGGAGTTCGCAGTCATACGTACATACATACATACATACATACATACACACATACATACACCACTTGACTTTTATATATATAGATATCATTTGAAAGCTGGGACTCTTGAAATGGTCCCTGGTCCCTCAGAACAGCCAAAAATATGGGCCATTAGAGACAATTTACCAAACAGAACAGCTTGCTTTCCAAGATCCAAATAATTTCATGTTACTCCAATCCTGAATCATGGCTGAAGTGAGGAGAGGGAGTCTGAGTGTCAAGTGCAATTAGCGATTAGAACAGGGAGTGTTAGGATGGAGTTAAAGTTAGCTGGTCTTTTGAGAATAAGAACCTACTACTACTACATTACAGCCATATCAGATCAACTAAAGTGATCTGTCTAGTTTGTATCTCAAACATATGTTTGAGAGGAAGGTGCTAGAATTCTCTTAGTGAACAATAAAGAATAGGCAGCCCACAGGTGACAGTTCATCCTCATTCCCCTCAGTTGGAGGTTAACTTGTGCCCTGAAGCATGAGAATTAAATATCATTTAGATATGACCATCTTGGTTTGATATGTGATGTAACTGTGGTGTTCTTGTTAACCAGATAAATGGCTAATCTTCTTTTGAGTCCTCCTAAACTCTCTGCCTCAGGGATGTCGTGTGGCAATGAATTCCACACATCCACAGTGATGTGTACCCCCCCAAAAAGGGGGGGGGAGATTTCCTTTATCAGGTTTATGTTTATTAGGTTTGCCTCTCAATTTTATTGAAAATTCCCTTGTTCTTGTACTGAGAGAGGGTGGATAGAAACCTTTTCACCAATTCACCTTTGCTATTCATTGCTTTTTGTACCTCTATCATGCCTACTCCTTTGTTAAGCTCTGTATAAGAGCTAAGTATTATTAATTATTATTCGTCTCCTTTCTAAACTAAACACTCTTCATCTGCACAGTCTCTGTTGACAGGGACGTCCCTGCAGGCCTCTCATTTTTATCATCCATCTCTGAAAGGAGAAGCAATGGAGTTCCCTTTCTAGAGATAGTGTGAACAGAACTGAACCCAATATCCCAGGTGAGGACATACCATCAATTTATAAAATGATATGGTGATATTTTAAGCATCTTCCATCCCATTCTTTAAACATTGTCACATTATGTTTGCTTTTTTAACTGCCAGTGAGCAGCTGTTCTCAGCTGATCTGCCAACAGTAAACCCAGATCGTTCTCCCTGAGTAGTTACAGTTCGTTTAAAAACCAGCAGTGTATATGTGTGGTTCAAATTATTCCTTATTACTTTGTCAACATTAGAGCTTGCAGAAAAATGGTAGAAAAAAACTGAATTATTTCTAATTTTTTGTGTGAGAACTTTTGAATTACAAGATGAAGACCCTAGAATATAAAATTGTTGAAGAGAGGACTTTTTTTTGCCAAAAACTTTCATTAAAAATTGGAATATTTTCAAGCAGCTCTAATCAATATTAAATTCTCCATGCCATCATGCTGTGCGTTTACCTAGTTTTGTGTTCTGATGATCCTGATGAGGTCATAGAACATGGGCAAGTAGGCATTTTGAACGTTTTATCCACATTCATATGTTCTAAAAGACAAGGCAGCATATAGCCCAGAAAGCATTATCTAGAGTTAAACTTTAAGGGGGGACCTGAAAGGTTATAAGGAAGATTTTGGAAGACAGGGTTACAGAGAGTGGCTATGAGGAAAATTTGACAATAGCCAAAGTCTCAATTTCAAAAGCAACTGAGGCACTCAACCTAAATTCCACTGATTTTCCAATGGGACTTAGACGCCTAATTGTTGAACTCACTTTTGAAAATGAGATGCAAGAGCCTAAATCACTTGAAAATGTTGCCCATGACAGTTGACCTGTTCTAACACACCTTTACATCCTAGTCTAGACAAAGCCTGAATAATCACCTATTATTTTCCACTCTGTTTGGTTTCAAACATGTTAGTGTCTGTCCAGAGCAGTAAAGCTTATACTGATCATCGAATGTTTCTGTCTCGTCGCCCACTGAAAACATCAGCCTGGTAAGAGATTTAACTTGTCAAAACTGCTGGGGTGAAACCACAGTTATATTGCTGCACAGCAAACAACAAATCCAGTGGGTGACACTAGAGGGCGGCGCTGCACTTTTCAGTGACTTGCATTGTTACATCAATGATGAGAATTAGGTTTGTGAACAAGAGCTGCAGTTTTGCCAAGAGGAAATGGCCGTGCTGAGGCCCAGTTTTGCAACAGCCAAAGATCCTCTGACTAGAGCAAGGCTGGTGCCTGTTTAAGGGGGTTGAGGGAGTAATAACTCCAGTTTGACTTCTCTTCCCCAGAATGCTTTCACTTTTACCATTCTTCCTGCTTGTAAATCATCACCAGAACTTGCCTGGGGACTGATAGTCCCTAGCAGAGATAACATTTGCAGCAGAGTGACCCCAAAAAGCTACCATACCACATAAGGCCTCAGATCCAAATCTCAGATCCCAAAGGGCAGTTCAAATTCCAGCTCTGGATTCAGATCCAAATATTAGTGTCTGAGCTCATCTGCGTTTGGGAGCTATGTCAGCCTCACTCTTGGGCAGCTCTGCAAAGCCAGCCTAAAAGCAACTGCCACAGGTAGCAATCTGCCCTGTATTTCACGACAGAGATTCAGTTTATAACATTACTCCTGTGGTCCAGAGTCCAGGGCAAAGAAGATCTCCCTGTATCCTCATTACCAAAGTACATCTTTAACAGAGGCAAAGGCAGAGCAGTGAGACTTAACAAATAAACTGATACATTCATGAAGCCACCCACCCAGCTATGCTTGTTTTGAGTTTATTTTAGTGAGCTTCATTTGATGCGGTTATGATTGTTCATGTATTTCAGTTACTATTTCCCCCCCAAAGGCTGGCTCCCTGGTTATTTGCTGCAGGGGGCGTTTGGAACTTAATGGTTGATTTTCATTTAGGATCTGATTCTGCGCATTGTGGTCAATGAGAGCAAGAGCGGATCCTTAATACAAAGGAACAATCCATTTGACTTTTATGGTTTCACTTCTCCCAGCTCTGTATGGATGATCCTCAGTATTTTAAATTATTCCTCCTGTATTTTCAGTTCAACAGAGGACACTCCCTGCTTTCTATCAAAGTATTGTATAATATTGCCATATACTATTAAACAGCCACAATATTCCTTCCCAGAGGTGGCTGCATTCAGTAATGAGTAAAGTGTTCTCTGTGGTGGTACTATTTTTATAGACAGTTTTTAAAGTATTTTGAGATCTTTAGACAAGACACAGCATAAATGCCAGTAATTATTTATTAGTGCTATAGTCATCTAAACTCTGAATGTCTAAAACAGCATCCTTTCCTTTTGTGAAACATAGAGTACATGCTGAGCTGGTGTTAAATAACCTTTCAGAAAGCTCTAGGATCACCACATCTCCACTCATAAAGAATTAATCCTGCACGTTTTTCCTAGAAAATGCTTCAATTATTAAACACTTTTTTTAAAGTTTGCAAGAGAAATGAATTTAAATGGACATATTAAAAAATTCGAGAATTCTCTAATGAGTTAGTCATTCAAGCATGTCCAAATAATTTTAGATGAGGCAATTAACAAAATATGAGTCTACTATCTGTTAGAGCTGTTCAGCATTGCTTTGATATCGTTTGTCTTACGAAGGTCTATATTCCAATAGGTTTTCATATGAAGTCTTGAACAGGTTTTTTGAAAGGTGTTTAATCAATATCACAGGTACACAGAAGAAATGCTCCAATCATTACAATTTGGGATAGCAAGGAAAGACAGTGCACTCACCATGTTTGCAGTGTCTAGGAAGGCTGCTCAGACAGGATGTCAATAACCTACCAGTAACAGTGTCTGGCCCCAGATGGAAAGTGATCTCTCCTTTTTAGATCTTAGAAGAGGGTTAGGCCATCAGTCCCCAGGGAACAATAGATTCTTGGAAACCTTTTATGGCTTCAAGAGCTTAAGACATGGAACCCTATTTTGGAAGAATCTTATTTCTATCTACATCTGCTTAGTACATGAGTGAGACAGTCAGCTCACTGCCAAGATCCATTTTTAAGGGTGGTTTTCTCTTTACATTCTCCACCTTCTTGGGGGGCGGGGTGGTGGTTATATTCTAATAAGTGAAGACAGCAGTGTAACACATCAATAATCTATACCAGGCTGATAATCCAGCCTCCGTAACTGCAGCCTCTGTAACAAGTCACATGGGCCGAACCCTTTCCAAAGTGGCTACTGATTTGAAGTGTCCCCATTTCAGGGTGCCCAAATCAAGACATGGAGAACCTGATCAGCTAGGCCAGGCATGGGAAACCTCGGCCCTTGGCCCATGCCGCTTCCCGCTGCTGCAACCCCCATTGGCCAGGAATGGCAAACCGTGGCCAGTGGAAGCTGTGATCGACCGAACCTGAGGATACTGCACCACAAACCATCCCAGCCCGCCAGTGGATTTCCCTGATGGGCTGCATGCCAAAGGTTGCTGATCCCTGAGCTAGGCCCTATTGAATTGAACTTCAGATGCGGATGGTGGGTGCTCAGCACCTCTGAAAATCAGACCCTGGTGTCACAAACTGGGCACCCAGAATCAATGGGCACCTTTGAAAAGTTTGTCCTGAACATCTTTTGGTCTCAGTTTTCCCATCTAAAAAAACCAGGAAGAGTTTATTTACCTACTTTATAGTGATGAAAGCACAATTCATCTGAAGCTTACCTAATGTTTGTAAAGTCTTAGAGATCATCAGCTGAAAGGTGTGCAGTTTATTTTGGTGAGTACAGTTTTATTTATTGTCCTGATGAGGGAGAGAAATCCAATTCTCACTGAATGTGGGGATCATACAACTGCACAGCACGGTGCTTAAGAGTGGCGGTGGCCTTTCCATGTTATAATATGTACTGATCTTGATTATGTGACTAAACTATGTTACCACAACGGTAAGGAACTGTGCCTAGTCCTGGTGAAGACCAGAAATTACAAGACCTGAAGAGTTATCAAGGCTCCAAAGAGACCGATTACTGACAATGGCAGTCAGCAAGAGAAACAGCAAATTTAAGGACGTAAAAGCCACTGCAGTCTTGTCTACACTAAGGTTCTCATTAGTAAATGGGACCCAATTTGAATATTTTTCCTTAAATTCTATAGTGTAAACACAGCCTTAGAAACCTTCCAATGCAAAGCTGTAGAGAAATGCAACAGAGTATAAATATTTACAGCTTTCTTAGAATTGATTGGAGACAAATCTTTTGATTTTATTTTAATTTTTTGGCTAGTTGGTTAGGTGACATCGCCGGCCATATTTACAGATTTAGGTGGCTTCAATCTGAACCCTAAGCCCCTTGGAATCATCTCTTTAACCTGAGTACATGCATTGCACTGTGTATGTGTAGCACTTTTCCCTTTTGAACCTTTACCCACATGCTATAGATTCTTAGTCATGTGTTAAATAATTCCCAGCAAAAATTGTGCACTGCCCAGAAGCTCTTTCTTTATGAGGAGGGGATTAAAAACTCCACTTCCATTTGATGAATGAAGATTAGATGGACTAAAAAGCTAGTGTTTTTGGGTGTGGAGAGAAGGAAGAGTCACACCAATGAAGAAAAAATAGACAAGAGAAAAGATTGACGTTCCCTTTTTTCTTTGGGGATTGGAGGAATGAGCCAATGGGAGGATCTAAAGACACAATGCATCTGGGTGACTAAATACAATGCAGCATTGTCAGTGTCTATATGCACATTATGGGCTCTATAGCTAACGAATACCTAAATAGATTTGAAGACAGAAAGACACATACCAAGTGCATCAGCTGAAAAAACGAACCTCTTGGGATGATGGTCCCTTTGTGCTGTGAATTCAAACAGGAGAAAAGGAAGTGAAATAAATGGCAGGGCTGGAGGACACAAGGTTGGGAAAGCAGTAGCATTAAAGGGACGTATTAAGCATAATGTTTTCATAATCTTATGGCCAGAAATAAAAATAATTCAGCCAACAGGACACTGCTTTATGGTTCTTGGACCTTGCTCTTCTCCAATACAAGGAAAGGACTTTATTGTTTCAATGAAAGAAAGCCAGGGCTGCTTTCAGACTTAGCAGATTTTCCTTTTTTAAATGGCCATGAATCTGGTTTAATTGTATTTGGCCAGAGCAATCTGAACCCTGAGAAATGAGGAGGTGCAAGCTAGCTGGCTGTTCTATGCTTAGGAGGGTTTGTGTTAGAGATGGGCCCACGACACTCATCTCTGATTAGGCTCTGACTGATCCTAATGTTATGAGCTGGGCTTCTGTTCCGACACTTTTATCATTTACAGCTCCTTTGCATGCACAAGAGATGTGTCTCTAGATCAACTATTTTACAAAATAGACATTACCAGCCCACTTGTGGCCCTTTTGCTGGGAGTTTCAGCAGATAAGCCAAGGATGAAACGTGCCATACAAAACTCACCTCTATGGGTCCATCTACGCTACGAAAATCAGCCATTGCTGATCCCTCCTGTTGTCTCTCAACTACTGTTAAAAACTATTTAAGTGCTAGTGTAGACAGGACAAAACTATTTAGTTCATCATTACAGGAAGCGAGACTAGCCTTCTCTATGCTAGGTAAGTCTGTGAACCTTTTGGACTATTGCTAGCACTAGTTCTGCGCTGCTGGTGCTGGCAGTATTGGCACGCCTAGTGCAGATAGGCTGCTGGCGCTTGCCAGACTTTCAACCACCATGTTGTTTTAACTGCTTGAACTAGGTCTTACTGATATAGTGTTTAAAGTGCCAGCAGCCCCTCTGCATTAGGGTATGTGGGAATTGTATTGGTGTTAGCAATGTTGGGGCATTTTTAGCAAGACCATGAAGACCACATTCCACCTAGTCTCAATCATGCTTTCTGGAAGGGTGCTGAAACTGGTTAACTCCCTGCAGCACTGGTGTGGGAACTGGTTTTACTTTCTAATGCAGCCTGCCCTAAAATGGCACCCTCCAGGTCAAGCGAGGTGCCCGCTGCTGCCTATCGTGTGCTGCTATGTGTTTGTTACGATGTCTCGGTCAGGATCACGGCATGTGGAGTTAATGCTGTGCAAACACCCATGAAGATGCAGTCTTTGCCCTGCAGAGTTTACACTCTGACAGAACATGTATGTGTGTGGAAGGAGGGGGGAAGGGAGAAAGAGGGAGGTAGTGTGGGCTCCACTGGGACTCACACCCTCTGGCTTGTATTCCTGCCTCTGCCACCAACCTGCTGTCTGACCTTGGACAAGTCACTTCCTCTCTCTCTGTGTCTTGGTTTCTCTTCCCATCCTGTCTCATCCGTTTAACGACTCCAAGGCAGTGGAATCCCTTACTCTGTGTTTGTACAGCACCCACCGTAATGGGGCTCTGGTCCCAGATGAGGCCTCTAGGTGCTAATGTAATGCAAATAATTAAGTTTTAAAAAGTGACAGACACGGTTCCACAGATTAGCTTTCTCCACAGCTTGGCTAAAGGGTGTTAAACTCCTGAGCTTGCAGTCCAGCCATTTTCCTAGTCACTATAATTTTCTACAAATCATTAGTGTGCATGCACAGCCCTCTCCCCACATATGGTGCCTCAGATGGAGGGTAAAACCCTACCCTGTGTTTAATAGAGAGATTCCCCCCAGCTCCAGTGAAGGGTGCTCTTCACAGCTCTCAGAACCTTCACTTTTTTCCCTCTTCAGCATATAATTTTCCTCTTATTTGTCCGATCTGATTTCCTTTTCTAGTTGTTTACAGCTGTGATCTTCCAGCCTTGTGCTGGAGCCAGGGATGAGAAGAGATCCTGCTGGAGCCAGTCTGCGCCTGCGTCACTGTCAGCAGCTTGCAGCACAACACATGCTCGCTCAGGAAGGAAATGCAGGCAGGGAAGTAAATTGTCTCAATAATTCATGAGCTTTATAGCCCAGTGCAAATTATACCCAGGGTCTGTCATCAAATTCAAGTTCATGTCCCATTATAGTAAAGCTTCTTAACAATATCAAAGTGGTATATTCATAATGGTATTTATGATCACTGCAGTGTAATCTTTGTAAAACATTAAGTGATAAACCTGCAACATCCAAAGTGAAGCATCAGTAGACACCGAACGCAGTCGGAGGCAGTGAGAAGACATCCCCTTGTCCTGCCTTTGCCTGCTGCACTGCCATCAAATACCATTTATTCACTGTGCAAAATGCATTCTTCTCATCAATAATACATGCATTACTATCTAGGAGGGGCTGGTTTTGTGGATTAAGCAGCAGGTTTGAAATACTTAGACTGCCTGGAACTCACATTTTAACCTCAGCAGGTCTGGTCTTTTCAAGCGGGGACTGTCTCTGTGTGTTCATTCAGTGCCTAGAACAGAGAGACCCATGTCTGAGATGCTTGCACACTACATATAATAATAGGGCTCAGCCCTTTATCTTCCCAAGATAGGGGATTGAGTTTCATATGGTTTATCTGGTGAGGCACTTTCAGAACAGATCTTTAAAGCCAAAGTCCTGTTTGCTTTGATTAAAAATGCCCAGCTATTTTTCACAAAAGCAGGGTTTAGAATCTCAGAGTTGGAAGGGACCTCAGGAGATCATTTAGTCCAACACCCTGCTCAAGGATTGAACTCACAACTCTGGGTTTACCAGGCCAATGCTCAAACCACTGAGCTATCCCTCTCCCTGATTATATTACCTGGAGCAATATTTTCTCTCCTACACATCTTCCACAACCTGTTGTGTGACTGGCTTGCATTGGTTGTCTGCCTAGCTTCTAGCCCAGAGGTGGCTGCATTTAACAGTGGATGAAATCAGAGTATATTTACATAGTTCAAAAAGAGATTTGGGAAGAAAGGTTCCCCTAATACTGGACCAGATCCTCAGTCAGCATAGTACCACTGAAGTCAACATAAATTATGATAGTTACACCAGCTGAGGATCCTCATAACTCAAGCAAATATATAATTTACAGCAAATATTTAGCTTTTTCCAAGTTATCTGCAATCAGATGACAATTTTCTCTAATTTAAGAACATGAGAATGGCCAAACTGGGTCAGACCAAAGGTCCATCCAGCCCAGTATCCTGTTTGCCGACAGTGGCCAATGCCAGGTGCCCCACAGGGCGTGAACCTAACAAGTAATGATCAAGTGATCTCTCTCCTGCCATCCATCTCCACCCTCTGACAAACAGAGGCTAGGGGCACCATTCCTTACCTATCCTGGCTAACAGCTATTAATGTACTTATCCTCCATGAATTTATCTAGTTCTCTTTTAAACCCTGTTATAGTCCTAGCCTTCACAACCTCCTTAGGCAAGGAGCTCCACAGGCTGATTGTGCACTGTGTGAAGAAGAACTTCCTTTTATTGTTTTAAACCTGCTGCCCATTAATTTCATTTGGTGGCCCCTATTTCTTATATTATGGGAACAAGTAAATAACTTTTCTTTATTCAGTTTCTCCACATCACTCATGATTTTATAGACCTCTAACACATCCCCCCTTAGTCTCTTCTTTTTCAAGCTGAAAAGTCCTAGCCTCTTTAATCTCTCCTCATATGGGACCTGTTCCAAATCCCCAATTATTTTAGTTGCCCTTCTCTGAACCTTTTCTAATGCCAATATATATTTTTTGAGATGAGGAGGCCACATCTGTACACACTATTCAAGGTGTGGGCGTACCATGGATTTATATAAGGGCAATAAAGATATTCTCCGTCTTATTCTCTATCCCTTTTTAAATTATTCCTAACATCGTTTGCTTTTTTGACTGCCACTGCACACTGTGGGACATCTTCAAAGACTCCAAAAATCTTTTTCCTGATTAGTTGTAGCTAAATTATCCCCCATCATATTGTATATATAGTTGGGGTTATTTTTTCCAATGTGCCTTACTTTACATTTATCCACATTTAAATTTCTTGGTTATTGAAAATGTATTACCAAAATAACTTTGGAATGATTCATGGCCTCTAGCTTGTGCACAAGCATCTGAAATTCAAGGTGAGTTGGCTAGTTTTTAGTGACCAGACTGGTCATGTGGTGGTGTTTCTGAGCCTTGGTTGGCTAAACATGGCTCTTAGGATCACACTTCCAGTGAGAATCCTTTGCAACCTCAAATTCACAGTTCACTTTCCATCAAAATTCTCTAATAGGTGTGTATAACTGGCGGTGTCTGCAAACAGTCCTGCCTATAATCCTGTTCACTAAAAGACTCCTAGGAAGTCAATGGGCAAGGGGCCCGGACACAGGTCAAGCAAATTCAATGATTTATTTGAGTGGATATTTGTGGCAGTTGTGTTGGGATACACTCGGCTCTATAGCAAAGTTTTGGATTTGTCCTTTGTGTGAGATAGGAGGAAAAAATGTATGTTTGTTTTTTCTGAATTTCCTTGTTGGCTTCTCCTGCAGCTATACAACCACAGCCTGGGGTAACCTACCCTCCCATTCTGCTAAAACTGCACAAATCAGGCTGTCATCATAAATGAGAGAGACTGGGGCAGATCGCTTCATCATGGGGGAGTGAATAGCAGCTCCGACGAGCCAGAACTGAGCGTATTGTAATTGCCAGAAATGATTATATAGTAATTGGACAAATGTGCCATAACTGCTCTGCTTTACGAGCACACAGATTAAGGAACTTGTTACGCACTGACAGCAGAGAAATTGCAGGGCACTGACGCGATCAAAACCTACTTAGAGGATTGTAAGACCTATGTGTTCAGCAATGGCAGAATGCAGGGCTACCCTGAAGATTGAAAAAGAGCACAGGACTGGGAGTGAGGAACAGCTACGACTCTGCTGCTTTCAGCTGAAAGTAAGTTACTTGTCCTTTCTGCCTCTGCTTCCCTACCTATAAAATGGGGACAATAATATTTATCTACCTACCTGACACAGTGCTCTGAAGAGCTTCTAGGAAGCATAATAGACTCATCTGAGCCTAAGGACAAAGCCCACTTCCCACACATGCTTCTTAGAAATGTGTGTATAGATTGTGAGCTTTTTGGGGCAAAGGCTCTTTTTCTTTTGTGTCTGTACAGCCTCTATCACAATGGGATCCTGCCCCATGACTGGAGCTCCTAGGTACTTGTGTAATACAAATAATAATAGCAGTTGGTACAATAAAGGACAAACGCATAATACGGAGGTTTCTGTTCCCTTCATGGGGAAACTGAGGGAAACCATGTCTTCAAAAGTAGCCTCTAATACTGGGTGCCAATTGATTTCTGTTGGAATTGGCAAGTGCTCAGCACCTCTGAAAATCAGGCATCTATACACTGTGATACCCCCAAATTAGAGAGTGCTTTTGAAAGTTTGGCCCAAGGTTTATACAGCAGGTTGGTAGTAAAAGCAAAAACTGAATCCAGGAGTCCTAATTCCCATTTTTCTGCTCTAGCCACTACAGAACACTTCCTCATTGGCCCTACTGCTGTAGTGTAGACTATAAATTGGACGAAAGAAAAGGGATGATAACATGTCCAGGCTTCCAATCATCTCAACTGCTTGAATCTGCCCTTACAAGTGACACAGTACTTGGAAAACTGTTTCACGAAGCACAGGAGACAGAGATATGGAAAAGTTAACCCATTTTGTTTCTCAGATGCCTCCCAAACTTTGTTATGCAGCATTAAGATTGCCAAGTGGAGCTCCTGTTCTTCTAGCATGGGGAGATTGGCTAAATTTAAGCCTCTGTAAACCACACCAGCAATGCCACCTTAACTCTGACCACAGAAGCTGGCAATAGCCATTGGGAACGGATCAGTAAAGGGGGTGCCACAATAAGGAGACATGGGGATGGACTATGGGAATATGCCATTACTTCTGTGTGCTCTACAGAGGTGAATGTGTGCATTGAAGGATCACGTATAGACAGGACAAAACTATTTAGTTCGCCATTACAGGAAGCGAGACTAGCCTTCTCTATGCTAGGTAAGTCTGTGAACTTTTCGGACTGTTGCTAGCACTAGTTCTGTGCTGCTGGTGCTGGCAGTACTGGAACCTCTGGTGCAGACAGACTGCTGGCACTTGCCAGACTTTTAACCACCATGTTGTTTTAACTACTTGAGCTAGGTCTTACTGATATGGTACTTAAAGTGCCAGCAGTCCCTCTGCACTAGGGTATGTGGGAATTGTATTGGTGTTAACAATGGTGGGGCATTTTTGGCAAGACCATATTGACCACATTCCACCTAGCCTCAATCATGCTTTCTGGAAGGGTGCTGAAACTGGTTAACTCCCTGCAGCACTGGTGTGGGAACTGGTTTTACTTCCTAATAGATGGCTGGTATAACAAGTCAAGGGCCAGGTCTCACAAAATGTCCACCCCTTTTAACATGGACCTTCCACTCTCAGGAAATACTCATTTGCAAATCCAACCAAAGGACAAGGAATCTTATTTTACAATGCAGGCAAAGCTGTCTGCTCAATATTCAGGATTATGACACTGCTAGTCTGCTAAACCCAAGATAGCTTTAGCTGCTGTTAATCTTCTTATGAAAATATTCTCTTGGTCATCGGCCTCTGCCAAGAGGAACAAGTGACAGGGCCCACATCTCAGCACCTGTTCCTTCCAGAACCTGCCAGCGCTCCTCAAATGGCCATTGAAATGACAGGTGGATGCCAGTCCCAGGAGAAGAAGCCTGAGGCTAATGCCAAATAAAGGGAGTGGTTCAAGAGCAAGTTTATTTAAGTATATTGTCAGGGGGATTGGTGCTATTTGATATGAAAAGCCACTAATAAGTTTACTCCTGCTGTTCAGACTGAAATCTGCTGATGCTGCTCCTTGGAGGAGTGTTCCAGCTAATGAGGTTCAGCCTCGCACACAGATGGGCTTCAGAGCAGGAGCATGTGTTAATCTGTGTGGGGTTTATTCATTTTTTCCCTTTAAAGGAATAGTTATTCAGGGATAACGCAGTTGCCTGGAATGTTACACACAAAGCTAGTTCCAGCTGACCGGGTAGGTGGCCACAATGCGGACAAACTGGGGATCCACACAGAGCAAATGGCAAGTGCTTTGGAAGGCGAGATTCTACTGAATCAAGCAAAGAAGTGATCAATCACTGAGGGGGGTTTACTTAGAATGTAAGTGGGGAAAATAAATGTGCAGCTGAAGGAATGATTCAAACACGAGCTAGTCTCCCGGGAAGATGTGCAGTGTCTGCTTTCCATGAAGGCTGTGAGTTGGGAGTGGGTTTAATGTTGAAATTATATTAAATGTCGCTGTGCTTCTGGGACTGACTGGCTCAGGGAATTTTGGGAATGAGATATGGAGTATTTCACTTATGCCACTGGTTTGAATCCAGGACTGTTTGGAAGACTCTGAAATTACTCCGCTGTTATGGCCCAAGGGGCCTTTTACACCAGTGTAAGCTCCTGATCCAAAGGCAATGGGAAGACTCACATTGATTTTAGTGGGCTTTGGAACAGATCCTAAATCAGGAGTAACTCCAAACATTTGCATAATACCATACTGAGGGGCGAATCAGGCATATGCTTTTAAACAAAATGGAAAGCAGCTTTTTACTGCTCCAAAAGGCAAATAGCTATAATTATGAGAAAGTAGCAATTTGATCTTCAGTTCCATCCCCCATTGCCTCTGAACAGAACAGGGAAATGGTTTGAATCCATGTTCAGAAAGAATGAAACTCCAAGACTTGCCTCCAAACCTGCTGTGACATCCCAAAGTAGCAGTGCTGGAACAATTTGTGTAGTGGGGTGCGGAGAGCCATTGAACCAAACTGTAAACCTTGTATATGATGGAAACCATTTCAAGACAGGAGGTGCAGCAGCACCCCTAATTCCTGCACCTATGCCCCAAAGTTGCTCAGCACAGCTCCGTGGAGTTAGTGTGAACTCTAGCTGCATCTCTCCTGTCCACCCCACAAAAAAAGCACAGTTGGAGGATTCCATGGATCTGTGTAGGGTATAACATGAGCTGTCATGATGCTGCCAGCTACACTCCGCTGAGCATAGTTACAGCAGGTGGTACAGGCAACTTGCTCTTGTTTAACCAGAGCCTGCAGGTGAGGAGCACCTCCTGAGAAGTGCTCTCAGCTACCAGTGACTTTAATAGCAGTAGGGGCTGCTCAGCAACTTGCAAGTTACTGCCAAGCTCTGGTCTCATTTAAGTCTCTGCTGAGCACATGTCCTCTGAAAATCTTGACTTCAATGGAACCAGGATTTAGTCCTTACTGCTGTGTTTCCCTCCCCGCCCCACCCTGTTCCTCTGCAGGCATAATTCAGGTGCAGCTCTCTGGCTCCAGTGGCTTCAATGGGTATGTCTACACAGCAACTAGACACCCGTGGCTGGCCCTTCCCAGCTGACAGGCTCACAGGGCTCAAAATGTAGGGCTGTTTCAGTGATGTGTAGACTTCTAGGCTCAGGCTGGGGCCCAGGCTCTAGGACAGTGGTTCTCAAACTGAGAGTCGGGACCCCAAAATGGATCGTGACTCTGTTTTAATGGGGTCACCAGGGCTGGCTTAGACCTACTGGGGTCTGGGACTCAGGTTACTGGCCCCCTGCCTGGGGCTAAAGCAGGGGTCTCAAACTCAAATGACCACGAGGGCCGCATGAGGACTAGTGCACTGGCCCGAGGGCTGCATCACTGATACGCCCCCCTCCCTCACTGCCCCCGGCCCCACCTCCACTCCACACCTTCCATGAGGTCCCGCCCCTGCCCCTGCCCCGCCGCCTCCTCTGAGATCCTGGACACCGCTGCAGAGGGCTCCTGCGAAGCGCCGCCCCAGCTTGTTCATTGAGGTCGCGGCTGCAGCACCTGGAAGCCAGGGCTCGGCAGTGGACCAGCCAGGAAACTTCGCAGGAGCCCTCTGCAGCGGTGGCCAGGAACGGTAAGCCTCCGGCAGAGGGAGGCGGGAGGATGGTGTGTAGCCTGGCTTACCACCCCTGGTCGCTGCTGCAGAGGGCTCCTGGGAAGCGCCGCCCCATTCATTGAAGCCATAGCAACAGTGCCTGGTACCTGGGGATCGGCAGTGGCCCAGCCAGACAGCAGAGAAGCTTCCGCTTCTGGCCCCTCCCTCCCAGAAACTGCTATGCAGGGGCGGGGAGAGGGTGCCACGGAGCTTCACGGGCCACAGAGAAGGGCTTCGCGGGCCGCATGTGGCCCCCGGGCCGCATGTTTGAGACCCCTGGGCTAAAGGCTTTGCCTCCACCCCCCACACTTGAGCTTTGCTTCCTCCCGCCCCCATTGGGGCAATGGGGCTCTGGCAGGCTCAGTTTCAGTCCTCCCCCCCTCCTAGGGTCATATAGCAATTTTTGTTGTCAGAAGAGGGTCGCAGTGCAATGAAGTTTGAGAACCCCTGTTCTAGGACCCCGTGAGATCGGAACATCCCACACATCTACAAAGCAATGAAACAGCCTCACAGCCCAACCCAGATGGCAAGGGCCAGCTGCAGGTGTCTAGTTGCTGTGTGGACATACTCAAAGTTACAAAAACCCAAGTCTTCCTCTGCAGTAATTCATGGCAAGAGACTTGTTTTAATCCAACAGCTCTGTGAAAATACAATATTGACAACCCCCAGTATTTTATGTGATTGGCTAATGTCGTGAAAAATGTTAAAAATGAATAAGTGCAGATTTTTTGTGAAGTCATGTTTTCAAGCTTTTCTCAGCAATCTTGAAGTCTAAAAACCTAAAGGTTTTCACTTTAATTAAAAAAAAACTACACAACTTGGAGATTCTCAAATAACCACAGAACTCCAGGAACTTTAAGCTTTCAGACAGAAACAAATATGAAATTGGTGAGAAAATCAGAGTTGACAACACTGGTGAATGAGACACACACAAAACCTGCTCCCTTAAATTAAATATAAATAAAAATAGCTGACATACATTCATTTTTCAGATTCTTGCACTCAGCTCTTCCTGGATTCTGCTTCTAATCATCCCTATCTACTGGAAACATCCTTACTCACTGAGCCATTTGCTAATTTTATTTTATTATTATTATTATTATTATTTTGGTAAATGTCTCAGGCTCCTTACTTTGCCTGCAACTAAGCTTCAAACTGTGAGTAAAGCCATTGAATGCGATTGAGAGTGGATTATGGAAACAGAAGGCATCTTAGGGGAATTATGCTCTATAAAAATGGAGAAGGCAATAAATGCTTTATGGAATACTACATCTTAAAATCAAATCCAGTGCACAAAAAGTGCATCAAAACACCACTGGGAAAAGCTTCTATTTCAGATTCTCCTTTACTCCTTACTCAGTTCTTATTGTGTGGCATTAAAAAACTCAATTAAAATGTAACGGACTATTGTGAAATGAACACTAAGAAATAAAATACAAGGGCTCATGACAAGTGTAGTTTGACTTTCTGGGGAAAGACTGGTCATTAAGGACAGGGGAAATGAGAGGTCTTTTGTGAGATACTCTGCATCTTTTTTAGAATACAAGTGCTTATTAGTTAACGTGTTTCAGGTACTTAGAGGAAGGGTGGGAAAGCTTCCTGTTTCAAAGCCAGCAGTACAGTGGTTCAGCATTGCAGCACTTCCCTTTTTTTCCTTCAGGGTGTGTGTGTTTTTGTTTTGTCTTGTTTTGTTTTTCAAATACATTGAGCTCTCCAATACCCTATAAATGAAACAAGAAATAACAGGCTGATGATAGGCGGGGACACAGCCCAGTATATACTCAGATGGCAGGCAGTATGCCAATGGGCACAGGCCACTTCCTCTCTGCAAGACAGGAAGGATTGTCCAGTGGTTAGGACATTAATCTGGGAGACCCAAGCTCAATTCCCGGACTTCCTGCATGACTTTAGGCAAGTTACAGACTCTCTGTATCTCAATTCCTCATCTCTGCTATGGGGGAGGGGGGACAGTTGTGCCTCTCAGAAGGGTTGTGAGGATAAATATAGTGAAGATTGTGAGGTGCTCAGATATTACAGTAATGGGGGGTCATGTGAGCCCTCTAATATATAGCAAGGCTGATGAGAACACATCAGGCCTGACTGACCAGAACCTTGCACGTTGTGTTGTCACTTACAGCTTTGCAAAGTGGGTATGAAATGCTACCATTCAGGTAAGTGAGTGGAAGATTTGGCTTGAGCAGTGTTTTGTAGTTGCTTTGTGAGGAATTGGAGGCTCCCTGTACTACAGTGGATCCGGTATAAGGTCCTGATCTTCAGGCCATCAAAATGCTGGAGAGTCTCAGGGATGGTTTCTCTGCCCTATTTATGACCTACCGCAAAAGCTGCATTCATCATGGTCGCTGCCTAAGTCAAAACTTTCACATGCAGGCAGTTTGGGCTATGTCAGCAGATGCCCACAGGTACTGAACTCCCTTCCACCATGCATCTGAATATCTATGGATCTGGCTGCTTTCAGGTATAACTTCCCCTGGCCCTGAGATAAACAAACAGTGTTCTGCACTCCAGGGTGTGTTATGAACACTTAGAAGAAGCAGCCATGCTTCGTGTGAAGGTTCTATTCAGAGGTCTATTAATGATTAATAGATGTTATATGTCTGCTACAGACATGAACAGTTATGAGTATAGATGGTTTTCAATACATCAGTTGAAGGCTGGTTACATATGGTCCAGTGGTTAAAGTGCTATCCTGGGACTTGGGAAACCCAAGTTTGTTTCACTGCTCTGCTACAGGCTGAGAGACGTTGGGCAAGTCACTTAGCCTCTGGGCCTCCTCTCCAGCAGTAAAATGAGGATAATAATACTTCCCTATCTCACAAAGTTGTTGTGAGGATAAATACATTAAAGATTGTGCAGCACTGAACTACTATGGTGCTGGTGCCATATAAGTACCTTGCCTAAAGGCTATAGTAGTAAGGAATCTGTAACCATCGATAGATATTTTAATAAATGGTTACTCATTTATTAACCTTTTATAAACTATATATGGATCCTTAACATATAGCATGTCTAAGAACACCCCAGACAGTTGTGCTCTCATTCTGTTTACTGCAACTGTAACCTTGGAGCTATGACAACTTAGACCAACTCAGGATCTGCCCTTAGTGTATAAAGTATGTTATCCTGGGAGGTGGGGGGCAGCTAAGAGGAAGAGATGCATTCAGATTTCTTTCCCTTTTAAGACTTTGTATTCATGCTTTCTTTGTTCCTTCATTTAGAATTCTAGACTAATGCAGATCTGGATCCAAACACCACTCCTCACTCAACTTGTGTATCTGGTTTATCTGTCTTTTTTTAAGGGCTTTCAGCCCTTGCTCTGTGATATATAATCCACTGCACTGCTTGGTAGCCTCTGTGGCTAGTGCTCCATCTTGCCACATGGGAGTTCAGTCTAGCTGGTGCTGGGGGCTGTACAGCTCTGTTCAGGCTCTTGGGATAGGAAGTGCTGCTGTTTGCACTGCAGCCGCTCCTTCAGAACGCGTCCCTCAAGTTGGAAAGACGGTTGCCACAGCACAAGTGGAGAGGAAAGGGGTGAAGCCCAGGGGAATGTTCAGAACTCTGAGAAACAATAGACGAAAGCGGTGTAGCTGTGAAGGCCACAACAGCTCCTTTTACTGACACTAGACTAGTAGCATTAGTGCTACGAGCCAGCCAGAAGGCCCCTAAAAATAAATAAGCTGTGCACAGACTTGAGAACAACCCTTCCAAGAATATCTACAAACCACTGTTATCCCATATTTCTTCCATAAGATGGCAGCAGCACGCCTAAGCGTGAAAGCGGAGCTACTGCCATTCAGTTGCTACCCTGAAGAATGATTTATTTAATGAAGTATTTTGAAGGGTATTGTGAAATTTCTGCCCTGACAGAGGACCTCCAGAAAGCTACATTCTTCCTCTTGCCACCACCCCACTTTAGTAACATTTTCATCACAAGGGAATCTGCATCCCTAAAGGTGAAAAGCAGCGGAGCAAGAGCCCCCAGTCTGTACTATGAGATAAACATCCTGCCTTGGAGAGAGATAGTCACACCGGGGAAAACTAGAGAGGAACAAATGTCTCTTTACAGCACAGCTCATGCTCAGTTATTCAAATGGCATAGGGGGCGAGGATGAGGAATGCTTTGTCTGGGTAATCAAGGGGATTTTCCGAGTAAGTGATATGATGGGGGGGGAGAGAGGGGGGAAGAGAGTTGAGCATAACTGAGGTTTGACTAGTCAGGATTGCTCCATGTGGTAATTAGGGAGAAGACTTGGTTTGCCCCATTTTGAACAGTCTCAAAAGAGTTTTGGTGCAAAAACACTGGATTCATGTTCCGCATCAGGAAGAGTGTGAAAAGGGGAGTAGAGAGAGAAACAGCTACTGATAAACTAAGGACGAGAGCAATAGAAACACCATTGAAAAAATATCTGCATGAATTTGCGGCTATTCCCTCTCTCCCAGATTGACTGTGAGGAGGTAAATATTATCACCCCATTTAGAGAGGGCTAAACCAAGTCAGAGATGTGCCGTGACCCACCTAAAGGCATAGAGCCAGTTACTACTGTGGGAATTCTGCACCAAAATATTAAAAATTATGCAATAAAAATAATAATTGTACACACAGTATATTAAAATTCTGCATATTTTGTCAAAATAATGCAATATAATCATGCCAGTGTCAATTATTTTGGTAATTTATTTAAACTACAATTCAATAGATGCAGAATGGGAAGGGGCGGGAGAGAAAATCCCCAAACCCCATTTGTCTAACATTAATGTAGCTAGGTTTGAACCTTTATTTCTAGTTATTGTCTAGATAATACTTAGTCCTGCCATGAGTGCAGGGGACTGGACTAGATGACCTCTCAAGGTCCCTTCCAGTCCTATGAGTCTATGATTAGTCAACAAATACATGCAACCATATGCTCAGTGTTACATCATAGGCAACTGAAGAGCAAGTGAAGACTGGGGAGTCAAACTCACAATGTGTATTGGCTACTGACCATCTCTAGAAAGGTGAGTATCAAACAGTTCATGGAGCACATTTTGATAGGAATTTTTTTCAGTCAAAAAATTTAGACCAATTCTAATCACTAAAGCACCACAAGCATTTATAAGGCCATACTGTCCTTTATACCACTTTGGCAATGTAAAGGAGCCTTAAAACATTTACATCTGTTTTATACTCGTGGGGGAATTCACAAAGACGACGAGAACAATTCATTAAGCAGGCAGACTGCTACAATAAGAAAGAAAGAAAGAAAGAAAGAAAGAAAGAAAGAAAGGGTAGACAATAAGCCACATTCTGATTTCCTTTACACTAGGGTAAATAAATCTTAAGTAAACTCCCTTAACTGTAATGTGGGGAGTTAAAGAAGTACTTTCCCTGCTGTGATGAAGCCACCAATCTAAGTTCCGCACCACTCAGTTTAATCTCTTTCTTGGACCATAGATGCTAGCCACATCCCAGATAGAGCACCTGCCTCTTTAGTCATCTCCCTTCTCCAAGAGGCTCATTAGTTACTTAGAACTCAGTGAGCATCTCTTTGTTTATTATAAACATGGCCCAGCCTAGGAAAGCTCTGTCTGATAATGTTGCACCCAGCTGCTTGCCTGGGTCTCTTCCCCACTTCCTCTTTTCACATATATTGGCACCATCTGAGAGCAAGTACAAATCTAACATCTGCAATGGAGAGATGGCAAGTTGCATTTCTCAACAGAGAGTTTGAGGTATCATCAAATGTTCCCATGCTGAAGAAGCAGCTTCTAGTGGCTCTTGAATATTGGTATCCTTGATCTGTCCACAGCTTCACACCTTAGAGCTTGTCTACACTAGAAATTACTTTAGTGTTATTTAAGTTGCTCACAGGTGTGTGTAAGCCCCCCCAGGAGCGACGTAAGTTATAACAACCTAAGCGCTGGTGTGGACAGCACTATGGCGGCAAAAGAGCTTCTCTTGCCAACATAGCTATGGAGTGCAGGAGGGGAATGAGGGCTCTGGCACGCTCATGGTGCACGCTCGTGGAGCACTAGTCACAGAGACTACCACGCTCTGTGGCGGGGCTGGGGATGAGGAGTTTGGGGTGAAGGAGGGGGCTCAGGGATGGGAGAGGGGCTTGGGATGTGGGCAGGGTGCAGGCTCTGGGAGGGAGTTTGGGTGCAGGAAGGGACTCTCCGGGCTGGGGCAGGAGATTGAGGTATGGGGTCCTGGCAGCGCTTAGTGCAGCTCCTAGGAAGCCGCTGCTAGGTCACCCAGTTACCCCAGTTCTGCAGCTGCAGTCCTTACTCAAGCAAAATTCCCACTGCAATCAGTTAGTTTTGCCCAAGTTCATAGTATGGACAGGTGCATGGGTGGCCAGGGAGGCTCCGTGCACTGCTCTTGCACCTGCAGGTGCTGCCCCTGCAGCACCCATTGATCGTGGTTCCCAGCCAATGGGAACAGTGAAGCCGACCCTCGGGTTGGCGCTTTACATGCTACCCTTGCACCTGGGGACCACAGAGACCTGGTGGTTGCTTCCAAGAGTTGCATGGAACCAAGGCACCTGCCTTAGCCCCAGGCCTCCGCTGCACCGCTGACCGGACTTTTAATGGCCCAATCAACATTGACAACCGGAGCTGCCAGGGTCTCTTTTCAAGCAGATGTTCCAGTTGAAAACCAAACACCTGGCAACCCTATGAAACATACAATAGTTCAAATTACTTTCACGGCCAGACCATGCTGGGCATGCACTTCAATGAAGCTGCCCACTTTGGCAGTCTTGTAGCAAATAATCAGAGTAATAGGACTGAAGGGACCTCGAGAAGTCACCTAGTCCAGTCCCCCGAACTCATGACAGGACTAAGTATTATCTAGACCATCCCTGATAGGTGTTTGTCTAACCTGCTCTTAAAAAGCTCTATTGATGGAGATTTCACAACCTTCCTAGGTAATTTATTCCAGTGCTTAACCACTCTGACAGTTAGGAAGTTTTTCCTAATGTCCAACCTAAACCTCCCTTGCTGCAGATTAAGCCCATTGCTTCTTGTCCTATCCTCAGAGGTTAAGAATGCTCTCATCTTGCATATATTATTTATTTACTGCTGATGTTAGTAGCAGAACCCATTACTAAACATGCATTCCTGTTCCTGGATAGAGATCTCAGCCACAATGCTAACGGATTCTCTCGTGAGATGGGCAGGAGGAAAAGACTCCAATCCCAGGAAAGCTTTACCAGTCAGAGTAGGAACTTTCTGCTGACTCATATACACACACATCAAACAACAAGCAGCCTTGAGAACTATCTAATCTCCCCTAAAATGTGTCTGTACATAGCTGTGGTGCTCTGAGATCTTGAAATTCAGTGGGGATGGGTCGCGTGAAATATGGGAAAGAAATATCTGTTCTGTTATTTTTCATTGTAAAGTACATGGAGAACTGTACTGCAGATGGAGGGGGAGAGAGTGGCTAAATTAATTCAGTTTGATCATTTTTACAGTTGTGTTAATTTGTAAAAAGGCAAGCCTGACCTTTCACTGTTTTAACCCCATATTTGTTACTAGAGATCAGGTAAAGTTCTTTGTAGCAGGATATAAAATGAAACTCCAAGGGCCAAAGATTCTTTATTTTTATTTTTCCTGATACAAAAAAAAAAAAAAAAACACAAAAAACCCTACACAGCACAAATACACCCTCAAAATTTTGTGCTTCAGTGAGGCACAGACTTTTTGCTGGCTTTCTCCACACAAATGGATTTTGGTCCCCAAGAAATCAGATTCCAAGCCCAGCTTCTTCTCTACTGCCACCTGCCTGTTCGATATTTGAATACTTTGCATTTCCACAATGTCATCCATCTGTGTATTTCTAAACACTTTATGAACACTAATTCAGAACACACCTCCTTTACCTCATGAATCAGTTGTTTATCCTAACCGTACAAATGGGAGACAACATCACAAAAGTCTTAAGTAATTTACCCAGTGTCACAAGTAAATCCATGACAAAGCTGGGAAAATGGCTCCAAACTCCTGACTCCCAGTCCCATGCTCTAACCACCAGACTACACTTCCTTCCTACAAGAGACTTTTTCATTACATAACTGTGGACAGTGTCACACACTACTATGTATTATGTGTTGTCCTTGGCACTGTCAGGTAGCAAATTAAGTAAATAAACCCTAATGAGCTTACATGCTAAAAAATAGAGCCAGGAGACAAAACATCCCAGGAGAAGACATTACTATTAACAAGAAGGATGGTCAGTTAAGACCCTATCTTGGCACTCAGCAGACGTGTTCAATTCTGAGCTCTTTCACAAGCTATTTGTGTAACCTCATGACCAATCACTTCCCCTCTCCAGGCCTCTGTTCTCCAACTGTAAAATGGGGATAATATCATTTCTCTTGCCCTTTGACTGTCCTGTCTATTTAGACAGTAGGTGATTTGGGGAAAAGCCAGTCTCTCACTGTGAGTTTGTACAGAGCCTAGAATGATGGGTCCTGACTTCTGCTGGGGCCTCTAGATGTTACTGTAATGCAAAAATTGGTTTGACTGAATGAGTCTTTCATGCTTTATTCCCTTTCCATTCCCTCAGCTAAAATGCTTTGTTGAGGAACTTTTCAATTAAAGTTTAATTGCCACTTATTTATCCACTAAAGTGATATAATGCTCTTATAGAGTATATATTATAACTCACAGGTCTGGTTTAACTGAGGTATGCTGTGGTATTTCTGTTGAACATGGTGGTGTAATAAACAGCTGTGGAAAGTGGTCCATGGGAAATGTGACATAAGACAAACAGAGCTGCTCAATTCTGTGCTTTGCTTGTACTATCTATGCAATACTTTTTTATTGCACCATTAAGGCTGACATTGCATCAGCTCATATGAGAGTTCAATACAGCCTTGTGATTTCAGGAGCTGGTTCAGTGTATTGCTAATTGTGTCTCTCTGGTGAGAGGACTTGCAAGAGGAAACAGACAAAGGGTGGGGAGATGAGAGTGAGAGAGACTTCCACTTCTGCTGTTTCATCATTCAGAAATGAATGAAACATTTGAAAATAGGAAAAGCAAATGCATATGAGCTACAAAGCACTTTGCAATGCTTCTGGGTAGAAGGTGCTATATAAATATCCCTTGTGAAAGCGATCGGATTTTTGATGGGTCCAAGAAATTGCTCAGAGTAACAAAAATGTATAGAGACCGATGCTGTTCTGGCCTGGAAACAGGATAGGTTTTCCCATCTTGAATTTCTGTGACTACACAATGGAGAAAATGGTATTTCTTCAGGGCTTGATTTTGCTCCCACAAGAGCCAATCATAAACCAGATCTTAGCCCTTACTTTTTAGTATGACTTGTAGGTGTGACTCGATGATAGTATAACCAAGCAGCCAGTGTGTGTTACCATATCATAAGGATAAAAACCATGCCCATTCCCTCCTTTGAGAATCTCACATAAATATCTCTGTGATTTCTTATGTGTGGCTGACTCTCTTGTACTGATCTGTAAGGAATCACTGTACTATGAAGTACTGCAATTTTAAGGCACTGTAGTGGGGCGGCTGCCCCACTCCAGCAGAGAGGGGAATAAAACAGCCCTGGGAAGGGCTGTAGCTGGGGGCAAGCAGCTCCTAGGCTGATTGAGCAGAGCAGCCACAGCTGAGGCTGGGTCAATTAGGGCCCAGCTGGCCCTGATAAAAAGGGCTCAGTGTGGTACTCAGAGAGAGATACAGAGTCCTCTGCTTCTAGAGGCAGACAGGCCTGGCTGCTAGGTGTTTGATGGTACCTAGAGGAGGCTAGAGGAGCTGGGGAAGCTCTGGCCTGGAAACCCCCAGGCTGCAGGGCCTAGTGGAAGGCCCAACCAGGGGTACTAGGGTTGCAGGGAGCAGCCCATGGCTCTAGAGGCAGCAGGCCAACCCCCCCTTGCCAGTGATGAGAGGCAATTATACTGCAGTCTGCCCCAATGAATGGGGGAAAGTGGTGACTGGCAGTTGCCTAGACTGAGGCAAGGTGGGGATAGAGGGTGGGGGTTCCCCAGGAAGGGGAGTCCCTAAGACCTGAGGGGGTACGGCAGGGGTGCAGCTCCCCGGGTAAGAGGGCACCAGGGTCTGGGAGGGACTCTGGGCCAGAGCAGCAAGTGAGACAGCGGCCTGCAGAGGGCGCTCCGGATGCTGGTGCAAGCTAATTCCTGGACGGACTAGCAGGAGGTGCTGCAGGGGTGGGTCGCCGCCCCGCTACAGGCACCATGACAAGAAATCAGCAACTTCATGAGAGACAGGTGGGGATAGTTTGAGACTTACTTCATCTATGTCTAGTTATGAAAAATAAATTTGTAAATGAATCCAGGTATATAACAATCATGTACATTTGACGCATCCCTCCGCCCACACCCTTGTTCTGTATGTCACTTGCCTACTTAGGTCCTGATCCTGCAAGTAGGCCATTTAGTTCCTGTTTCTCATAGCTCAACCTGTGCAGTCATTTATACAATTAGCCTCTTCACAAATCAGAAGCAACATTCACAGAAATGAAACTAGGCATGGGGAGTTTCTTCTCATTTTCAGGGGCGAAGAAAGAGGTAACTGATAAGAGTCCAAAAATGAGACAGGTTGGACATGAATTTACAAACAACTCCACAACCACAGTTAGGGACTCAGAAGGGCATTTCTGGCGGGCAATCAAGTCCTGTGTTCCTTGTACTCCAGTGATTCATATCTGAGGCCTTTACTGCATTGTCTTGAATTCAGGGGAGGCTCTAGAACAACTCTAATACAGGAAGTTCAACTTCCTCTCCAACAGATTTCCCTTACCACCTTTCTAAATGCAGAACAGCACAGAATACATTTAGGCCCTGTCTGTCCAGGTTACATCCTAATGTGGCTTTAACGTGATTTGTAGATTCACTCAAATGCTTCAACTAGACAGTCCTAGGGGGAAGCTCAGGAGTGCTGAAGACAAGATATTTCTTCCCGTCTGGAAATACCCCAGGTTGCGGTGCTGCTTTGTAGTAGCCACAGACACAATTTGGGTCTGATATTTATAAACTCTCTACACCAAACACGATCAGAACAGGTGATATAGACAATCCAGCAGTATAGTTTATATCCTGTCCATACTATGAACTTGAGCAACTAACTGATTGCAGTGGGAATTTTGCTTGAGTAAGGACTGCAACTGCGGAACTGGAGTAACTGGGTGAAATTCTGGGACCACCAAAGTCAATGGTGAAATTCCTATTGACTTCAATAGGGATGAGATTTCACCCACTGATTTTTAACAAGGTTTTGGAGCCATTTAAAATCTACCTCTCTAGCCTTTTATGCTGCACTTAGCTCTGGGCATATCTTCCCTATGAGCACTTAACCAGTATAAAAATTTTCATATAATATATCAGCAAAATGCCCCTAATGGGGACACAACTATACTGGCAAAGCTGCAGTCTGTGCTAGCATAGTCGAAACCACCACTAGTTTTGCTGGGATAGCTGCATCTACACTAGGGACTTCTGGGAGCACAGCTCTGTTGATCAGGCATCACAGCTCTTCACACTCCTGACTGACAGAGCGGTGTTGGCAGAAGTCTGTAGTGTTGACATGGGCTGAGGGCTAGTCTACACTGGAGCGCTACCTTGGTGTCTCCTGTCGACAAAGTGCTGGTGTGGACAGCGCTTAGGTTGATGTAATTTTTGTTGCTCAGGGGGGTGTCTTTCACACCCCAGAGTGGGGTAAGTTCATCGACTTCAGTGGTAATATAAACCAGCCCTAAGTCTGTAGCAGAGTTTGAGCAAGTGTGGTTCTCAGAAAGATAATGCAGTCCACACAAATGCACTGTGCCAGAATAATTCTTGACTACCATTTCTGAATATAATTTTCGCTAGCATGGTACAAACATAAGATGGGCAGGACTTCAGAACCTGAAAGCTTTATTATGAATTTTCACATTTAGAAAAAGGGGGAGTTGTCCCCCCGCAGCCTGACATGCCACTGCTTGCATTTGGGTTCAAATGCCTTTCAGAGGCAGCGTGTGTTTAAATCCCATACCACACTACCCACTCATGCATGCATGCCTATGAGAAAAAATAAATAAATGAGCCACAACAGCACTGCAAATGCTCATGCTGACAGAGCTTAATAAATAATAAATAGCAACACAGTCAATACCAAATGTCACAGAGCTATTCTGTACTCAGATGCTTATCTGCTGACTGATGCATATTAGTAAAAGCAACATAGTGCTCTTAGTTGAGACCCCCATGTTAATTTTTGGAGGGGTGTGCGGGGGCGGGGGGGGGAGTGTTACAAAAATGACTGGAAAGATTTCATGTGTTCCATTTATTTATTTATGTCTATGAAAACTGTTTCTTATGGAGAATTAAACCCCATTGTACTAGTACAGTGCCTCTCAACCTTTCCAGACTACTGTATCCTTTTAGGGTCTGCTTTGCCTTGCGTACCCCCACATTACACCTCACTTAAAAACTACTTGCTTACAAAATCAGACATAAAAATATAAAAGTGTCACAGCACACTATTACTGAAAATTTGTTTACTTTTTCATTTTTACCATATAATTATAAAATAAATTGGAATCAAAATATTTTACTTACATTTCAGTATTCAGAGCAATATAAATAAATAATAGTCCGTATGAAATTTAAGTTTGTACTGACTAGTAGTTTTTATGTAGACTGTTGTAAAACTAGGAAAGTATCTAGATAAGTTGATGTACCCTCTGGTAGACCTCTGCATACCCCTGGTTGAGAACCACTGTACTAGTACATGAGACCAAGAAAATGAAACTGACCAGTCTATTTTTATCATGCAAACTGAGTGAAGTGCACAAAGTAACCCAATATTTTAAATGGTGAAAAGTACATTCATGCTTTAAAATTCTAATAGACTACCATCTCATTAGTAAAGCAGATAAGAATTATATTTAAATATGATTTTACTCCTACCTTTTAACTTATGAAAGTGGTTTTATTTTAGTTACTTTATGATGGTAACCCAAAATCCACAGGATTAAGGAAATCAAAAGGAAGAGATGGGAAATTGTAACTATTTAATTGTATTAAATAAAAAAGTTGGAATTGTTTGCCAAAGTAAATAAAATAAATACACAATCAATCTGCAAAACAAACAAATAACAAAATACTGCAGTAACACTGTTGTAAACTCAAGTGTGAGACAGTCACTGCTATCATTTTTTAAAATGGGGAAATGAACAACATCCTTAGATCTCAAACCTCCATGGTACTGCATCCTTTCTGAGCCTTAGATTCTCCTGGAAGTTGGTGGGAATTTTAGTTATTTGCAGGATTGGATCCTTAGTTTAAAAAAAAAAAAGAAAAAAAAAAAGAACATATCTAACAATTCTCTGGTTTGCTTTGCTGCTGTTACATTACCAATGCAAATCTCTACTGGTACCAGTGTGGTAGAAGTTACAGAAAATACAATGGTCCTTATGTTCTGCTGGATTAGCATGATACACATCAGTAATATATCAGCATAACTCTGCCTAAACACACACAGGCAATATTATAGCTCTGTTGTTGGGCTTTAGTAGCTAAGGGATGTGTTGGTAGGTCTCCTGCATTATAGTATGAACTCCCTGGTTTTCAGCAGTTAGAATTCTGAGGTAAAAATGTCATCAATCCTACTGTGAAACCCACATTAAAATAGTCAAGTTTAAAAGGGAATTTATTACAGAATTTGAAACAAATCGGTTTGGGTAGTTTGAAGTTGAAAGCTTCTGGACATATAACTAATCATACAGCTTGACAGTGGTTTTCCTTTTTAGTTTGTGTTTGTCTGTTGAGATCAATTATTTATTGTTGTTGAGATGGGGAGTGATTAATGCCAGTTTGAGTATCTGTTTTGTTAATGGTTCATTCGTCCAGTTTAGAAATTCTTGCTTTGAGAGTTGGGTGGGCTAGAGATTTTAGGATGGTCAAAAAATTTCCATCAGAACAGTTTTTAATGGAAAATTGCATTTTTGATTAAACAAAAATGTTTGTGTAAAGTGGCTTATTTCTGTAGAAAATGTTGACTTTTCACTGAAAATTGAAAGCTCCAAATCCAAACGTGTGGGTTTTGGCCAAAAGCTTTACAGTTTTGGTGTTTTATGTTTTTCTAATAAAACCTTACATTTTCCATGGGTGGAGGGACCCACATTTTCAAACCAGCACTTGGGTCGGGGCAGCGTATGGAGCCCTCTGGCTGCCCCATGCGTAGAATTTCACACTCCCAACTGTTCATAAATTTTGGCTTATTTTCTTATTTTTAACAAGCTATAATAAGTATCACAAAAATACGTATAAGAATACAGATAAAAATCCCCTCAAATGGGTTCCTGATTACTATCATGAGGTTCTTTGATTTAAATCCTTCCAACCTTAATCATTGAAATCACTGTTTGTGGTAGGTCTTATCCATAAAGCTGAACATGTGCTCCAGACTCCTTTCCTTAATGAAGTTTTGTCATTTACACCACAGGTCATATAGGATGGGATTTTCATAGCTATTTAGAGGATTTAAACACCCAGGGTGAAATCCTGTCTCTGTTGAAGCCAGCGTCAACACTCCTATTGACTTCAATGGAATGAATATTTCATCCCCAATTTCCGTGAATGTCAATGGGAGTTGGGTATTCAGATCTCTGTACTGTAGTGTTCAATGGTCTGCCATTGTCTGAAGAGGGGGAAAGGTTCATCGAAAAGGGAGATAGAGGGGGGAGAGGAGTGCAGGGAGGGGGAGGAGAGGTAAACATGAGTCAAGTTTACCATGTGCTTTTTTAAAAGGCATAATTTTATTTGAATACTGTGGAACCTGCATTGAAGGCCCATTTTCGAGTAAACAATCACTTTCAAGTTTTCTCCAGGCTCCCAGTACTCTCTCATTCAACCTTTAGTTAAAGAGCCAGCTCTGCTAGGCAACTGTTTCTAGCTGTTCCCCTGGGTTGTGGCTTAACAGAAGTTTTACTTTGTGTATGTTTTGTTTTGTTGCATGGAAACCCTGTTTTTAACGGCCATTTTTTTTCTAACAGGTGCTTTGACCGAGAGGGCATCGCTGAACTGGGATCCTTGCTGACAAGTGGTTTGAAAGTCGGGCCATGCTTTGTAATCAGATCCTGGAGGCCATGGGGAAAGTTCTCATTCAGTCATTTGGAGGACTCACCCTTGGTTCACAGAGGGACTGAGTTTACTGAGATACATAGAGCAGTCATTTCACTGCAAGAACAAAGAGCAAGATAGAATAGAACCTGGAACCAAACACTGGGGCTCCTCAGCTCGTTTACCATCTTTTCTCTGCCTTGCCCCCAAAACGGACTTCCTCATTCTTGTTCCTCCCAAGATCTCCATGAATTTCCCATCCTAGCTCCTCCTGCCCCAGTCAAGAGAGGAAAAGCAATATGTGGATCACTTTCATAATCACTACTGCATTTGGGCTCCCCCAATCTGCTGGGCTCAAATCACAATAATTAACTGATCCTGATTTAATGCACTCTTTGAACTAATGTTGTCTACCTTTCCCAGCATGCACTGTTCTTCTGTCCAAAATGTTCACCCTAGGGAACCAAAGTAACTAAGCTCATATACCATGGGACCTGGTGTCTAATGATTCCCACGGCTCCTCTTGCAACAGCTCTTTGCACTCCTCATTTAACCAGTTCTTTATTCATTCCCATGTTGTACCCTCAGCCCCGAGGGCTCACAGGGCAGTTTAAACAACAGTCTACCAGGTGGAACACTAGCAAAGGCTTTGATAAACATCTACACACATTATGTAGCATTTGTGGCAACTTCTTTTGGAACTGCCTTTTAAATGTCCACATGGCTAGCTAGGCATGAGTTTTCCCTTCTTAGCTTTGAGCTGTTTTTCATTGCCAGAACCAGATGATCCATTACCCATGGCCAGTGGCCACCAATGGAAAGGGATGCAAGAAGCCAAATGTTCTGCAAAATCCCTTTCACCACCATCCTAGCTGCAGCTCTAATGAAATTTCCCTGCACCAAAACTGGGAACGGGAATAAGCCCTTAGTGAATCCATTAATTTTACTGTCTGGTACAATAAAATGAAAGGGTGTTCATTTTCTGAGTCTCCCTTAGTCCTTTCTTGTATCACAAATGTTGGCTCTATGGGCTTTGTTTGATTATTAACGAATGGACACTAGAATAAAACCCTCAATTTGTGCACTGGGTTTTTTGTATCTTAACACAGAGTGAAATATTTTTGATTTATAAACCTGGTTGTGTTGATGTCTAGCTCCTGGAATCTGCAGCAGCACTGAAGCTACATTGCAATTGCACCAATAAAATAAGATGTTGTCTATTTGGAGGAACGGCGCTCTCGTCAATAATTCCAGCATGTTATGTAACAGCTTCCCTATGATGGCTGTGGCTATTTCCTGAAACTTCATTCTGTCAAAGGAGTAAAGAGTGCTCTGTAGGAAACTGACATGCAACTTGATAAGCGGATTCTCCTTTGTATTTAGAGGTATTTCCCATGGGCACACTTTACTGCAGGACGGATGCATTTGACATAATGGAAATTTCAGTAGTTAGGCTGAATCCTCAAAGTGGATCCTAAATTCTCTGCATCTCCAAGGTACTTGTTGTTTATCTATTAGTTGTTCAATGACACAATGATCCCCCTGAGGAAAAGACCCTTAAAAGGGAAGATATATTTAGTTTTAACTCCTACTCATCAGGTGCTTTGTGAGTTTGAATTCATGTCACTGAAATGTTAATATAACGGTAATTTAGTTAGCAGAAAACACAGAAATATATAGTACAGGGTCTGATCATTATGATAATGCCACTTATCACTTGGGGTTCACTTTGTTGTATCCAGCATCATTATTACATTTACAGTAATTACGTGGGGGAGGGAAGATGAGACAGGCTTCTATACACCGAACTGTGGCTACCCTCACCCCCTCTCCCTTACTACATATGCTAAGGACAGGGCATACTTACAGGGTCCAGTCCCCAGATTTAGCTGACCAAGCTCAATGCATAACCTGAGGTGATGGGAAAAGATGTTTATATATCAATTTTGCACTCTCCCAATACCTGGGACTGCCAGGGGTTGTTTCAGCTCTCAGCACAAGTTTGATCAACCACTGGGCTACTTTAATTTGTACCAGCTATCAGTCCCCAAAGAATCAATACTCTCTCTGAGGATCACCAGAGCACAGCAGCACTCTGGTCATGATCCGTACAGTGGGCATCAGGAGGGGCAGAAGAGAGAGCATACAGCCAGCTATATTGGCTTTGCACCACATGGAGATCACCCTATGATGAGAAAATATCCATTTATCCAGGTAGGGCAGCTTTACAGACCCTTTGCACAGCTGGGATGGGACAAAGGAGCTCTTCTAGAGGCAAAGATCTGGCCAACTGAGTTTAAAAGTATAGGGCAAAATGCTGGCTAAGGATAGACACATGAATATGAAGGAAAAACAGAGCAAGACCCCGATGCATAATCATCAGTACATGGACGAAGTGTCTGGCCACAATTCTGATTGCAGAGAAACACACAAAAAGACTGTTCCACTGGGACTTTCCAGCACAGTTTGAACAAATGGAAAATGGAAAGGGGCGAAAAAGAGGAAGGGCAAAGCACAAGTGAGCAGGACCAGCTTGGGCAATCCCCTATGTTTCAAAGGGGAAAATGGACAACTGTGTGAAAAATACAGAACAAAGCTTGGTTTAACAGGCACCCTCTGTTATATTGTGGTACAAAATAATATGCACTGCAGAATCATACATGTGTATCACAGTATGGGGCTCTTCGCAAAATTAGTGACCTAGCCTAGTGGACAAGGAAATAGATTGAGACTCATAAGACCTGGATCCTGTTCTCAGCTCTATCACTAGCCCTCTGGGTGAGCTTGCCCAAGTCCCTTCATGTTTCTGTGACTCCATTTCCCCATATGTAAAATGGAGGTAACAAGGGCCGGCTCCAGGCACCATCTGAGGAAACATGTGCCTGGGGCAGCGCGGCACATTCTAAGGGGCAGCATTCAGGGCAATTTAGGGCGGTGCAGTTTGGGCAACTTTTTCTCTTTTTTTTTTTTGTGCTTTGGCAGTTTGGGAGGTTGTTTGTTTGTTTTTTACTTAGGACGGCAAAAAAGGTAGAGCCAGCCCTGGAGGTAACAACACTAACCTTCAAGAATAGCAGCCGTGTTAGTCTGTATCCATAAAGAAAGCGAGGAACACTAACCTTCTTTGTAAAGTGCTTTGAGATTTACTCATGAAAGGCACTATGGATCCTCTCTCATCGCCAAAATCTGAGTTCTTTACAGTCCCTGAAAGTAAGGATTGCCTCTTGTCTGTATTTGTACATCCCCAGCACCATGAGGCCTCTAATTGGGGCTTCTGAGCAGTGCCATAATAGAAATATTTACTACTTCTACTTGTAATCAGCCAGTGATACATGATTGGCTATTAATAGTCCATTTGAGTTCTCTTTCTAGTCCCTTTGCCAAATGCTTATTTTTTCTGCCATCTTTAAATTACATATAAAATACTATCCTACTCATGTTTAACTTGTATACATTTTTTGACAGAAAGATAAAGAACTCAATCAAATTATAGATTGCCCTAAGTGTTATATAACAATTTTAATAAAGGTTATTTTGTCACTAAATCAAAACATAATAGCACTGCTGAATACCTGGCAGGCAGGAACTCAGTTTTTCCTCTAAATACTGTACAGTTTCAAGTACACCAACAATGTTCAATGAACAATCCTTAGCAGTACCTACTTATCTAGTGTTTTCAAAGACATTTCTATTAGGTCTTTTCTGTGTAACAATTAAAGTGAGAACATTATCCTTTTCCAAGTATGCAGGAGTCAGAGAAACTCATTTAAAATAAGAGAGAGGGGAGGAGGGATATATCTTATACCCCATGAGAGAATGATCTTTGTTAAACAAGAAAAGCAAAGATCTAATTTAGTCCCCAAAGTATAACTCAGTTCACAAAAGAGATTATTTGCAAGTGACATTATTATATATTGTTTAGAAATATAATATGTTTTATTGTATTTTGTCAGCAGTTTTCCTGTTTCTTAGAATGTGATTAATTTTTGCATATAAATAGTATTGCTATTTTATCTGAATTATTTCAATTTTACAAAGTAAAATGCTGTATGAATCTTATGGTGAATTCAGTTGCTCCTAGACTCTGGGAAAACAGGTGATCATCACCAGACAGATATAAATACCATTCCCTAGGACAAGGCAGAAAAAAGAAAAAATTCTATGGCTCTATTTAATGTACAACAATAATGCACAAGTAGCAGAAAAGTACATATTGCTAAGGCTTCTATTTGGTGACTTCCAACAGAGTAATTTTAGAGGACTAAAATTTCTAAAACCAACCAAAATAATAAACCAAGAGACCATCTCATATTCCAGAATTATACCAACGCTCTTAAATCACACTTTCATATTATTCCCTGAAAGAGTATCTGAAGTTATAAATACTTAAGTTATACAATGTCTCTATTTAATTAAATGTATGGAATTAAAAAAATAGAAGATAATTGGCATAGGGAAATAAGTGTATTCCCCAAACTAAGTTGGTTGAATTTAGCTGGTAATTTGCTATCTAAACCAGGGGTTCTCAAAGTGGGGGTCGTGACCCCTCGAGGGGTCGCGGGCCACTTTTGTGGGGGTCGCCAGACCCTACCCCAGTAACTCCCTGCTGTGGGATCCCTGGCCGGCAGCGGCTGCCCGAGCAGCCACGATCGCCGGGACCGCCACCGGCTGCGATCTCTGGGGCCGCCGGCGGCTGCCGGAGCCGCCATCTCCGGGGCCGCCAGCGGCTGCTGCCGTGATCTCCGGGGCCGCCGGCGGCGGCTCCAGCCGTCAGCCCTGGGCGGCGGCTCAAGCCGCGATAACCGGGCAGCGGCGAGCCCCAAGCCCCGGTCGTCGGCGGGGACCAGGGCCGGGGCTCAGCCGGGAGCCCGCCCGCGGCAGGGACTGGGGGTCAGGGCGTCCGGCATGGGTTTTTTTTGTTGTTGTTTTGTTTTTGTAATTCGGCAGCTTTTCGGCAGAGGGGTCGCCCCTGGCCGCCAGAGTACAAAAAGGGGTCGCGTTCTCAAAAAGTTTGAGAACCGCTGATCTAAACAATACTTTTTTTTTCATAGACCTATTTGGTGATTTTCAAATTGTTTTACACCTAATCTTTCTGCCCATATAATTATATTTTTAAGACACCTGTCATCTGTGATAAGACTCTTTCTCTCAAAAGACCTTAGTCAATGCCCACTGAAATCAACTGATCCAATGGAAGTCAACTGACTTCAGCTGTCACTGAATTACATACCCAGTTTTGGAGCCCCCTACTGAAATTGTCACTAACTGCATGCTCCTGATGGCCCCTTTTAAGACAGGGGTCTCAAACACGTGGCCCATGGGTCAAGTTATTTCTTGTGGCCTGCCATAGCTCCCCTTACCCATCGTCCCCGCCTCCATCCCCACTCCTCTGCCTACCTCCCAGTGCTTCCTGACACCAAACAGATGTTTGGCGGTGTTAGGACTTTCCAGGAGGGAAGGGGGAGGAGTGGGGACATACTCAGGGGAGGAAGCAGAGAAGAGGCAGGGCTGGGATTTGGGGAAGGGGTTGGAATAGAGGCAGGGAGGAGGCAGAGTTGGGGTGGGGACTTTGGGGAAGGGGTTGGAATGGGGGTGGGAAGAGGCGGGGTGGAGTTGAGGTAGGGCTGGGGGCTTTTGTATCTTTGTATTAAAAGGTGTCAGTAATGCTACCCTAGGAGCAATGTACTAGTCCTCATGTGGCCCTCATGGTGATTTGAATTTAAGATCCCTGATTTAAGATCAGCGAGAGCTACAGGCACGTAGCATTTATCATAGTCAAGCCCTAGGAATAAAATTTTGAAATTCTAAGCACGTGTAAAAATAGAATAATTCCATTTTACCATTAAGTTGTATAGCTGCTAGCAATTGCTGTCTATAACATCTGCAACATTAAACAATGGGTATCCAGATTAAAGTTTATAATGGGTTATTAAATGTTACTTTATTCACTGTTTGTAATGATAATGGAATTAAGTTCATTGTAATTTGCAAGATATTTGAAATAATAAATTAGGCCTGAGCTCTGCAATGGGCCTAGCACAGAGCTTATTGCAGGACCAGGGCTTTTATCAGTTGTGCAAGTATTGTAAATTCTACTTACTGACTTAAGATAATATTTCACCTATCAAAAAAGTTATTTATCTTTTTTTCATTTGCAACAAGATAAACGGCAAGAAAGCAGATTTTGTGCCCTGGCATGCATGTGCACACACACCTCTCTCTCGGCTACTTCACTCAATATATAGCGTTTGACCCAAAACTCACTTGCTGTGGATGTAGATAATCAGTGTATATTAGTTCTGTAAAATTAAACAGGTTAAGCTTAGTTGTAATAACCTACGGAATAAGAATGATCCCATATGTTCCTGACCATATTTTAGGATAATCAAAGTAGAGAGGTTTTCTCAAATTTTGCACAAGAAGCCCCAGTGCATGCTGGGAACAGAAGGTATGGAATTTAGTTATAGGTAGACTAATATTACATATTCTAAAAAGTTGCAAAGTATTTGCTTAATATTGAGTCGCAATGTATTAATTCTAGGCACCTGAAAACCTGAAATATAAAATAATGTTCAGGTAAATAACACTTCCAATTCCCTGCAACTTTTAAAATATTATGTAATTTTGGTGAAGAAGAGAGACCTGCTAAACACAGATATTGGTAAGCCAAACAAAATCTAACAGACAACAGAAGAAACTGTCATACCTGAGTCTGTTTATTTTTAACCCAATCCTAACCAAGCATACGCACTAAAATGAAAATATTTGCACCTCTTGAGCACCTTTCATGAGAGGATATCAAGGCATTTTATGAACACAAAGTCTCACAAAACCCCTGTGAGCAAGTATTATTGTAACTCTTTTACAGATGGGGTGATTGAACCATAGACAGGTGAAAACATTTGCCTAAGATTACATGCAAGTGTGGCAGAGCAAGAAACAACCCAGTAAATGTTACCCCATTTCCCTGCTCTAACCACTTGACATCTCTACCTTTCAGTTCAAGAGCTTCGGGGGGGGGGGGGGAGGGAAGAACAGGGCAGAGACAGTATTTCTGGTACACAATGGTTCCAAAGTTAATGTTTACATATTAATATCTGCACAGAAATTTTTAACTCTTGGACCTAAATTTTTTGTGTGTTAGCAGCAATCACATGACTGCAAGAGTGTGAGTGAAGCCAGCGGGTTGAAAGCTCAAATATAGCTTTCACTGAATATGAAATCAAATACTATCTTGGTCTAAAGGGGAAGTCCTCTAAGTCTAGAACTGGCAGCTAACTAAAATTGTGTGTGGCACATCTGTTCCCTACTTGCAAATGTTTCATAGTGATACTACACTCAGTTGTATATTCTCATTTTATCAACCAGCGTCTTTGTGTTCCACACAAAAGGATGATAGTTTCTGTGCAATTGAACAATGATTTTTCACAGCTTTACTAGAATAATGTCCCCCCCCTGCTTTTTTTCCAAACTAATAGCATAACTTCGTATTATTCATAATTTTTGTTGGGAGTTGAGTTATAATTACTGGACTAGGAACCTTTCGAACAGAAATGTCTCCAAAGCTGCATTGTGAGTATGCACTTAGGGAGGAAGAACTTGTAATTAGATACAAGGACTAGGTTCTGTCTGTTCAACCCCCTCACAAACCCCCTCATATACTGAAGTAGGTTGCATAGCCCACATCTAACATAGCACTGAATTTAGTCCGTAGTTCTCATACAATCCTGAAAACGGTAAAAATTAAATGGATTCCTGGTTGAGGAGTAGT
The DNA here is from genome assembly GCA_032164245.1 of Sternotherus odoratus. Lineage (NCBI taxonomy): Eukaryota > Metazoa > Chordata > Testudines > Kinosternidae > Sternotherus > Sternotherus odoratus. The sequence goes on from JAVMKO010000018.1 coordinate 4,895,525, forward strand.
CTACAATTCTGAAGGCATCTTTTATAAAAGCTCAGGATTCATGTAAATTTCCCTTTATGAGTAGCATGTAAGAATGGAGCAGACATATAAAGCAGGGCAAAGCAGTAGGAATGTCTGTCATCTAGTGTCACAAGTGCTTGAAATTATAGGGAAGAAATATTCACTGGTTTGTTATTGTATAGTTCTAACAAATGATTCATGCCATATATATTTAAGTCTAGTAATACAGGGAAGGAGATGGACCTAACCCCAGGGAAAGATATCACTCAGAAGACTAAAAGATAGTTTTCTATTTTTCAACTAGCTCAGAGCCTAGTTTAAAGACAAAATACCTTTTTGGACTTCAAATCTGCCAACACACTTCTGGACATAGTCAGACTGGATATGGGCCAATCTATTTTGGCAATTAAAGCTGATGAAATTCCACAAGAGCACTCAGGCCTGTACTCAGCTTAATGGTACATGTTTTTAGCTTCTATATGCCATCTCTTTTTTGTATATTTAATACTGAGTGGTCTCCCCTTCATTCAACACAAATTTTAGGGTCTCAAAAATTACATTTTAATCTTTAGAATCAGAGAGGTAGCCGTGTTAGTCTGGAATAGCAGAGGTAACAAAGTTTTAATCTTTGTGTTTTAAAAAATCCCCACATTATATAAACAGTAATGAAATATATCCTTTAAGAAACCGCTCAGAGAAGAGGCTGTTTTGACTGGAACATGGCAGTAGTCGTGTTTATAATTTACACTTCAAACACTTCACCAACACCCCATAAAGCGGACAATAAGCCTCTGAAGTAGTTAAGTCTCATCACTAGTTTACAGATGGGAGAAATTAAGCATAAGAGAGATCAAGGCCACAATCTTGTGGATTTCTAGGAACATGCCCAACTTTATACATGAATAGTTCCATTAACTTCCGTGGGACTGTTCCTGAGCATAGAGGTAAACACCCATAAATGTTTGTAGAAATGGGCATAAGGGAGGTTACACAACAGAACACAGCAATGCCCCTCTGCTATGTACATTGGCCAAACTGGACAATCCCTAAAAGGATATATGGGCACAAATCAGGTATTAGGAATGGCAATATACAAAAGCCTATAGGAGAACACTTCAATCTGCCTGGACATACAATAGCAAACCTAAAGACAGCCATCCTGCAGAAAAAAAACTTCAAGACCAGACTTCAAAGAGAAACTGCTGAGCTCCAGTTCATCTGCAATTCTGAGGTGGTGGAGAGGTCACTTTTTATTTATTTTTTAAAACAAACACATTTCCCAGCATGCACTTCCTCACATACTAGGCAATTTAAATCTTGGTGAAGGAGACAATTACTGAGAAAAGTTTTGAAGCTACAAGGAGCAACTTCTTTTCTTCGGTTTATTAAGCAATTGGTCTTATTTTTCTTTTTTAGCTTTATCAATACACAGACAGGATTTAAAACCACCTTTTTCATGAGGTTTTACTGGGTATATTTTAAAGAGTTTGTTTGGCCCTTATGGGCTTCATTGTAACTAGTTAGGCAAGAAGAGAAATCCTCACATGTGACTTAATGTAATAAAGTAGAGGAAAATGCATGTGGAACTGTTAATGGAAAAAGACTGGTGTATTTGTATACTTACTTTTGTGCCATTAGGAAAGCAGGTCTTGTTGCTAGGTCACTAAACTGGGATGCAGGAGATCACTTAATTTCTCTGTACCTTAATCCCCAGCTGTAAAATAAGAATAATACTTTTGTTTCCCATCCTTGCTTTTGCTTATTTAGATTGAACTCATTGGGGTAGGGACTATCTCTTACTATATATCTGTACAATTGAGTTCCAATTGTTGGGGCTATGGGCACTGCTGTAATACAAATAAAACCTTATAGGGACATCTGTGTTTGATTATATTAGATTATGTCACTGCCTGGTTTCTGAGTCCCAGTGGTAAAGTAGAAGGGAACTACTGGCAACCTTCTTGCCTAGTAGCTTTTTCTCCAAGATCCTGAAAGTGAATAGGTTTCTTATATCTTAAAAACCTCACTGAGGTCTCTATTGTCATGTCCTTTCCTTTCTTCAAACCCAACTTTCTTTTGGGGGGGATAATTTAGTCTCATGGTAAGTATGCTAACTTTGTAATACAAGGAACTGTTTTCTTTGCAAGGACACCTTTGCTTAGGGTAGGCTCAAAATTTAACTTTTTTTAAAAAAAGTTGGTGACCCTTTACATAGCCTAAACTGCTGGAAAGGTTGTCTTGACATGGAGACTGTTACCTCTGAATTTAAACATTTCCCCCAGAGAATCCTAGGCAGGGCTGGAGAGACCGCAGCCCCCTATGCTGAAGCAGGACCAAGTAAACAAATGAAACGCTGCAGTATAGAGCCTGGGAACCTGAAAGTGAAACTGACCACTGTGAGTTTCACGGTCCCGAAGAAAGAAACAAACTGCATCGAGCTAGAAAAACTTCCCTTGACCTGATGTCCCATCTCCTTCTCCCTTCTGCTCCCGTTGTTTTATGGGAGGCTAATGAAGAGCTTTTATGGGAGATGGTGGGCCTGGATCCTGGGGAGGGCCAGAGGAGTGAAAATGATTCAGCACCTAAAACTACCAACAGCTTTACACCCCAAATAACGCTTCTTCCTTAGTCTCTTTGTGGCCCTGCCCTTGCTTCCCTAACCCCAGTGCCCCTCACCTTCTCTCCCTCCCTGGCTCGCCTCTCACTCACCGCCGCTGCTTCACCCCCCTTCTCACTTCCCCCCCTTTCTCCCAGGCCGCCTCATACCCCCTCTCCTCAGGGTCCCTCTCACCCTCCTCAGCCACGCTGGGCGGGGCCGAGGGCCGGCCCAGGAGGCGGGGCGGGACCGGCAGCCGGGGTTTCCCGGCCGGGCCGCACGGGCGGGGCGGTTACCGCGCCCAGCCTGGCTCCGCTTCCCGATGGCTGCGGGGAGCTGAGCGGGGACCAAGCGCGCGAGGAGGAGCTGAGAGCCAGGGACCCCCCACACACACACCCCACGAGCCGTCGCCCTACCCCGGGACAGGCCAGACGCAGCGCGGGTGGCTTCCCCAGCCCGGTGGGAACGTAGCTGGAGTGAGCAGGGGCCGCGGGCGGCGGACACAGCGGCCCCGTTAATGAGCAGCGGCCGGAGGGGCAGGTAAGGGCCTGGGGAACCCTTCCCGCGGATCCTCCCTCCTCGCCGGCTACCCCGCTTCCCAGATTCCCCATGAACCCTTCTCCCTGTGGCTCCCTTTTCACCCCCTCTTCCTTCTCTCCTGCGCCCCTCATCAGTCCCTCCCCTTCACTAGCAGCCCCCCGTTCTCTCCTGCCCCCAGCTTGTCCAGCGCCTAGCCTAGAGAGATTGAAAATTCCCCCCTCCCTTCACTTTCCCCTAGCAAGTCTCTCTCTAGCTGCTGGGGGAGGAAGGGGTAGGGGTGGGAGAGTCTTTCTTTTGAAGGGTTTTTTAAGACCAGAAGGGAGGAGAACCCGGGGTTTTGCAGGGTTCCATTTTTAATTGTAATTAGGAGTGATTTACACTAGGCACTGTGCTGTTCTTTGTGTGTGTATGTATGTGTGCGTTGAGGTATAAAGGTGAGTTGGCAAAGAAACCGATCCGTACAGAGGGAGTGTTGGGGGTGGGGGGAGAGTCTCAAGAAAATGCTGTGGTGTGTGTGTGTCTGCTTGTAATGGTGGAAAATTGATTAAGAGGAGGCAAGGGTGAGACAAACAGGGTAAGACTGCTCCAAGCAGCCCCTAGCCCAGAAAAGGGAACATCTGAGGCTTGGAGGATGGGTTCACACTGTTTTTTGCTGTGGGAGGAAGGGTGGGTATGGTCTGTAGTCTTGATTAAAAAAACATAGCTAAGGGATTTATCTAGCTTGCATATTTGTTGTTCCTCCATCTGTTATGGTGCTGCATATTTTTGTGTGCCTGTAAGTGTAATATCGAAGATCATGGAGGATGTTTGCCACAGCAGAATAAGGGAGTTTCTCCTGGGAAGAAATGTTAAAAATATTAAAAACAACTCCTGCCCCTCAAATGCACAGCTTAGTTATGAAAAGGCTTCCAGTACATTTTTTACCCGTTAAAGCTGTTTTCAAAGTGTAGCTTCTTAAATTTCGGTTCTAAATCTGCATATAAAAATGAAAAAGGATGTACAGTCGTGTATGTAAGTAATGAATATGAAATTAAAAAAAATCTTGTCTAGAAGAGAGTCAGAATGACATAGAGGTTATTCCAAGATGTCAATTCATCACTTGTGAAGATTAGCTGAAATTTTAACAAATGTAATTTTTTCAATATTCTCCGACCTAGTCACTACTTGGGACTTATTTCAAATAAGGCATCCTTTCCATGATGTTAACTGCCACATTATTAGGTATTGTCTACACACTGGAAACAAAGAGGAAAGAACATCTGACAATAAAAGGAAGCTTTAAAAAAAATCCGGCAAAATTGTTCTTGCCGACAACTGACTGAACTCAAGGGAAAGGGATTTAAAAATGAAATGAGACACAGGATTTTGCAGTTTTATCATTTCTGCACCTAGTCGTTGGAGGCTTATTCACATTTTGAAGCTTGTTTGCTGAGCACAAGGATGTGAATGAAGTGTAGTCGATTTGTATGTAAAATGCATGTGAAAAAATAAGAGATCGCATTGAGATCCAAACTCTTCATAAGTGCTATGCATCAGTCTTTTTAGATAAGAGTATATTTTGGGGGGAGCAAGGTGATAATAGTGCAGTTGTTTTGGTTGCTGCAGTTTACCGAGGGTGTGTGTTTGATTTTCTTTTTGCTGTGAATGAATGGATCTTTCTGTGCCTGGGCCCAATAACTGCAACAAGATGGCGTTTGCAGCAAGGCAGCTCTCTCATTTTCAACTCCTCCTCATCATAGCTCTGCCAAACTAGATCTTATTCCTTACTTGTATTTTGGATGGTTTTTGTTTTTTTGTTTGCTTTCTCCTATTTTTTTTTTGTGGTAGGAAGGGGATTTGGAGAATGGTAAAGCAAACGTTTTTCTTCCTGTTTTAATTTTTGTAGGTTTTCCCCCAAATACATGGGAGGACAGTGTAGGTGGGAGGAGTAAATAGTTTTATTGAAATTTTCATATAGGCTGTGACTGGATAAAACAGTAACGTGATTTTGTTCTACAATCTAATTCCCGTTATAATGGCATTTAGGAACGTTTTATTTGTTTTCTATTTTAGCCACAAATAGACTTTTTAATTTTTTTTCCCTAATCCAGAGTGTGTGTATAAAATCTTTTATGAATGGCTTTGTAAAATTTTGTTTTACCAGTCTAGTAATAATCAGACTTCAAGTAGTCATTTTTTGTGATACAAACGAGAATCTCCCTTCTGCTTGAGACTGTTCAGATGATTTGTGGAGGTTTTTAAAACTGCATTTAACCTGAAATAGTTGTCATACTTAGGGCATTATTCTTTCCATTACAGATAGGTGGAAGAAAAGGTTATTTGGATATTAAAACATTTTTCTGTGTTTTATATGGTACATGTCCTATTTTAAAATTACATTATACTTTTAAAAAAGTCATTTTGTATATTCCAGAAAGGTGTAAATTTCCTATTGGTAGTTTTATGATGATGATGATGATTTATACTAGTGTTAACCTTAGTTCTAACTTAAACATCCTCAATAAAATAAACTCTCTGGTTAGTACTTAATAAAATAGTTTTACTCCCAAGCATTTTCAAATGACTGTTAAGTTTAAAATACGTTACACTATTCTAAAAATATTTTGCTGCTTTATAATACGTCTTTTGTATGCAGATGACCTCTAAACTCTTGATAATGGATCAGGAGTTTTAGTACTGCTCTATGGATTTATTTTTCCATAATCCATCATTTGCCATTGGTTATACTCTAAATAACCAATCTGTTTTATAGCTTACTTTTGTATTGGGCTACAAAAGCCTTATTTGTGATTAAGGTTTTTGTGTCCATTTTTGTGTTTTGTATTGGAAATGCACAATGTTAGCATTTTTCAAAATGCTGATAAATATTGAAGAAATGGACTACATCTATATAATTAGTTCAATAAATCATTTAAAGGACATTTCTTTAAGAACCTGTCAGTGTTAAGTTTGTTTGAATTTTTTTTATGCCATTGAATTTGAAACTAGCTTCACTAGTATTTAATATTTAAGATTTTTTTCTTCTTTTTCATGGTAAGAACAAGAACTTGAAAAATAAAGTATGTTCCTGTGTTCGGAGACTAAGATGGCTTGAATTTATCCCTGCTTAGTCCTTGTAGCTGCCAGGTCATTGTGTAGCAAGAAACCTTTCAAGAAATCTTAGTTGGTGTCTCATGTTCAAAATCTACTGTAAACCCAACTGAAAGAGCTTTGAGGCCTTACCCTCACTTTGAGACACATACTTGAAGATGGAATGTTAAACCTAATGAGAATTCACAATTTCTTAAGGTATAAAAAGCTAGCAGTGTTTCCACCATTTGAATGAATGGTTTACTAAATGTTCACAATTGGATAAAATTAATCTTAGTTTTAATTGTTTCAGTTTTTAAAGTTATTTTCCTTGCTCGCGTATTAATATCCTTGGAAATTAGCAATTATTGTGGAATATGTTTGACTTTTGGTTGTTGTATACCCAGCCTGTAAATGTGATTGCTTTGGAATATATTCATTAGCAACAAATACATATAATCTTTTGTGTGTATAACACCCTTCCCCCAAACCAAACAAGATATTACTGGCTGATGTGTGTAACAACTTCCTGGTGTTCTAAAGGTTTAAATTAGGTCATGTAGGAAGCACTAACTGATCTTTCTTAGCAGTTATGTTTTGAGTTATGATTTCTCAACCACAGTGTGAAATTAGATACCAGTAATGATACAAAATCAGAATGTAGGGATATAAACTGTATATGTAATTTTGCTAAAATTTGTGCTTTTTATGTAGTTCCTTAAAAGGGTTTTAAGTTAGGTCCCTTCAGAAAGCTGAGATCCAGAAATATATTCTTAACAAAGCAAGATAAATGGTCTTTGTTAGGTTGATTTCCTGCAACTTCAGGTTAAGGTTATAGAAGTACTAAGGAGGTGATGCATTTACTAATTGAGTTTATTCTTGGGATTTAAATTTGTATTTTGTAGATTTCTATTTAAATGACTAGGTTTTGCCTCCTGTAGGTAAGGTTTGGCTCATGTTGCAGTCTTTAAATTGGATTAAATTCTTACTGTCCGTGGATTTTGGCTCTCAGCATTAGTGGATTGGTAATTGATATTCTCAATTTTAATATCCAGTTTTAGCCATATGGCATACCGTATTGTTTTGAGACTCCCATTTAGCAACTAGTTTGATACTAACAAATGGAAATGAGAAATCATGTAGTCATATGGTTGAATTACTATTAGACAAATCTTCTTAGGACTCTTTTTTTTCCCCCGTCCCCTAATGCCTACAGTGACTAATGCCAACATTTCTTGCTGTAAGATATTAGTGGTTGTGGTAGGGAGAAGGTTGATAACCCTGAAAGTAACTTGCCTGTGGTCATTCAATTCTGTTATTTTGATAGGACAAAGGGTGGAGAGCAAGGGTATTTTCTAACCATAGCCTTAAGTGCAGGCTAAAAAATAGTTTATGCAATTGAAAAATCTGGATTTTTTTTTTCTTGCAACCCAAGTTGCAAATTAAACTGATGTTGGATCACAATTAGTATATTTCCCAAGGTTGTGTGGTGTATATTATTTTTTGGCTTTCTCAGATGAAATCTTTTTTAAATTATTTTTTTGCATTGACCAAAAGTATATACACATAAGCCAATTGGTAGTTTAGCAGAACACTAAAAGCTTTTAAAAAGCTGTGAGCTGACTGTTAACTATGTCTTTGATTACTTTTGCATCTAATGGTAATCTGAATTGCCTTAGACGGCTTCCCAATACAAGCAAAAAAATGTAGATATTCAAAAATATGCATAAATGTTTAAAAGTAGAGTATTTTTATTACAGCACTGTAAAAATCAAGGCCTTGTTTACTGTGGTCTTAAAGTGGACATAGAGGAAAGCTTAGTCTTGAAGAAAGAAAGGCATTTGGATAGGACCGTTTGAAAATGTATTGGTTTATGAAGGACTAATTTCTATTACCCGTTTTAAAAAAAAAAAAAAATTGGCATTGTGAACCTCAGGTAACACATGGTGTATCCAATTTTTTTAATAGTAGTATATGTAAATTGACCCTGGTGCTTATGACAATTGTTGAACTGCAGTATTGAAATTAGATTACACTGATGTGAAAGTATTTCAGTTTTAAGAAAGAATGACTTGTATTTAGGTTGAAGACTCCCAGCTGGAAGTCCAGTGTGTTGAACTTAAAGGGCACTGATTAATTTTTTTTCTATGCCTTAAGTTCCTGTGCATTAAAGTCTTAGCTGTTTAGCTAAAGGATAACCACATAGCCTACATTTTATAACCTGGGAATGTCTTAAGACACAATACCAAGTTGAAAATACCTAGTTGCTTGCATCCGACGAAGTGGGTATTAGCCCACGAAAGCTTATGCTTCAAAACTTTATAGTTAGTCTTTAAGGTGCCACAGGACTCTTTGTTACCAATACCTAGTTGCTATGCATTGTATATATACTCGTTGTTTCCTAGACATACTGTAATTAGGGATCAGCTTTTTTTCATTCTTGTGTTTAAATCATAGTAAAATTTCTGGAACTTCATAGAAGCATAAACATGATTCGTAGTGAGACTCCAAAATAATCATCCACCGGTCAGTCACAGTAATTTCAAATGCTAGTATGATCATTAACTTCTGTTTGGTTCTCCAGATCTTTGACTGTTTTGGAGCTGCTCTGTAATTTATGAATATTATATGTTCTGGTGTTTACTATATTGATATACAGTAGACTCTCGATTATCCAGGATGATCGGAAAAAAATTAATCCTGGTTAATAAAATCCCGGATAATCACCATCCATAGGAAATATGGAGGAAGGGGGGGTTGGTTCACCAGCTACCCTGTGCTGGGGAGAGCGGGGTAGTTGGGTTACTGGCTGCCCTGCGCCCTGGTGGGTTTTGTGTGTGTGTGTGTGTGTGTGTGCTTGGGGCGGCAGCCGCCCAGTGAGTTAAATATCTTTTTGGACATCCTGGTTAATCCACATCCTGGTTAACCCAATCCTGGATAATCAAGAGTCTACTGTATTGGGTTAGTTTAGTATGGGGGTTTCAGGAAAAAACAAGCAGAAAGGTAAAAGAATGGCCAACACTTCAGACTTAAGAGATATTGATAGAGGAAGAGGTCTGCAAACACAGGAGATAAAAAGAACTAGGAAGATTTAAAAGCTAATGAATGCCCCCTCAAGAGAAGGGGATAGATAGTTGGGCAGTCAGGCTGAGAGAGAAACATCTATCATGGGAGTCTAAAGATGCTAACCCTGCCTAGGTTACCATTAGAGCGTAAGGTAGAGATGGATGTACGTTGTTTTCTAATCTTTTTTTGTCTACATGCTCTGTTCCTACTACAAAATAAATAATAGTTTGTTTTAAGAAGATGTTTTGTTGTTTGCCAATGGTTATATATTCCTGAAGGGAAGAACCGTAGGTTCCTGGACTCGGGCCGACTGAATAAGCACTGTTACACAGGTTATTGCAGCTCAGGATCTGGTCTAATTGTTCATATAAATATGACCTTAGTTAGTCCATGGCAAGTAGGAGCATGAATCTACTCCATGCTAGCTTGCTGTGGATTAACTGTCCATGTGGACCCTGCTGACGCATGTTAATAGTTTTGTTAATGCACTTTAATCTAGTTCTCTTGGACACAGGACTAGATCAAAGAACATTACCGAACTGTTCATGTGGAGCTTGCTGACACATACTGACAGTGCTCGGTGTGCTAGTGCAGGGTAGATTCACACCCCAGCTTGCCGTGAATTAAATGTTTGTGTAGAGAAGCCCAAGAGTGGGAGAACTGTAGAATTCCACCCCAGGATATGTAAAGATGCAAGGCCTAAGACTTGAGAGGATGTACTCAGAGACCAGACAGGGGACAGAGTGCAGCTAGCCCTATAACAAAGGAAAAGTGGCAAGGACAAGATTATCTTCAGTTTGACATTTTCATAGAGAATACTTATAACTTAAAAAAGGGAAAGACAGTTGCTGAGGATAAGCAGTGGGAGAAAAGAATGATAAAAGAAAAAACCATGTCTTACTGTGTAATTCTTAGTCTTGGAGAAACACCGTGCACGGCTCTAGGTATATTTTTTAATATTAAAACTTTGCTTTGTAAAAAGTACCTACTGTATTTAATTTTTTAGCCTGCAAAATCTCTAATATCTGATGACTTTGAAAAAGAAGCATCTTTGACACATGCTAAGGATTACTTAAATTTTGGATATCTGAGCAGCATTTTACATATGTCCTATTATTGCTGCAAGTAATTCTGATTTGTGCTCTGGATGTTGTCAGTTGTACTTATGGTTGAATATCTAATGTTTCCACAGTCCTCTGAGCAAAATTTACTTTGCTTTCCTTCTGAAATCTATTGTGCCAACCACCAGCATTCCTAATTATAAAATCTGGATTTACCATAATTAGAATGTTTGGTTTTCATTACAATGGCAGATGCCATAATGCTGAATAAAAGTATGGAGGATCATAATTTTCCATAAAGTCCTTAATTCAGCCTTACAAACTTGTGAGCATTCTAGCAGATAAGGCACCAACGTTGCTTGTTTGCCCTCATTCAGTAATCAAAATTTTACCTGGTCCAAGAAAATTGAGTGAGTTGAGTTTTGCAAGTCTGCCAATAAGGCTTTATCACAGAAGTAAAGAATTTCAACCACCAAGGGGGGTAGGCATGAAAGTTTCACCTCCTTCTTCTTAACAGTCATGGTTGTGATGTACCCTTTCATTGTTGCTGTTGTAAACCACTCTATTCATATTCTAAATAATCTTAACTGCTACCTGCTTTTGTAATTATCTTCCCCCTGCATAAAGAATTAATTTTTCCCTAAAGTCAAATACTTCTCTACTTCTCATCTGTTATGTAAACTATGTAAGACCTTTTGCTTGTTAGCCGGTTCTAAACTTTCTGCATTTTATGTTCCAAACATCTCTATCATTTGTGTTCTGTTTGCTTATTTGTTTATAAGCAAATTCATGTAAATTTCACTTCTGTGGTTCTAACTAGTGTCTTTTGTTTTGAGGAAATAAGTTATTTTGAAATCACGTTGTCTATAAATAGAGGTGCTTTAGAATTTTATCTGAAAGTGTATGGAGCTTTACACAGGTATTTACTGTTGGTGGGATTTTTGTGCTTTGTGGGAAGCTCAGACAGATTACTAACAGATTTTTCTGACAGAAGAATATACAGTTGTTTGCTTTCAAATTACAAGGTAGCTGCTTTAGAGTCTGATTTTAAATGACCAATAGTAATGGTTGGCACATTCTTGGGACAACTTGAATTTGTCATTTGAATGCTTGTGGCAACTTTGATTATCCCAGACATTTTTTTATCGGGGGAAAATATGTAGCTGTTTTAATATAGGGTATTTTATGGTTTTGAACTACATGGTATTCTGCATGAATGCATGTTGTCGTTAGGGCTTTCAAAGTGGAAAATCTTAAGGGCAGACAAGATCATTGATCAGTTTGAAGATTTGAATATAGATTTTATAGAGACTATGCCCTGTGTCATGCCTCTTGTTTCAGTATTTATGTATGTATTGTGAAACTGTGATATTTTGTTGCAAGCTTTCTTTTGTAGACGTATGCCATAAGTTCTGTTTTGATCTCAGTAGAATAATCTATATTGACAAGCTCAAGATGAATTCTCCTCCCGTTCCTTGTCCTCTGCCTACCTTTTTTTAAATTGTTGGGCTGATAATTCATTAGCTCAGACCATCAAGTTCCATATATGGCATGTTTGGTGCAAATTATTGGGCTGTATTTACAGTAGACTTTTGCTGTATTCAAAATGAATCAACATAAGTATCAAGTTTGTCAACTGAGGTTTATGATGGTATAATATAAATTAATCTTCTGGCTATGGTCATACTCAAAAAATAACATAGTAAAATTTAACAAAGCAGGCATCACATCCTGTAAGAACCAAAAAAGAAATCTAATTCTCATAGCTAATTTTAAATTGTAGAAATTCCCATTAAATGTATGTCCTAGAACAGTGATTCCCAAACTTTAACAACCTGTGAACCCCTTTCCCTAAAATGTCAAGCCTTGCAAAACCCCTCCTAAAAATGAATATTTCCAGGGATTTTCTCCTTTACCTGAGCATAAATGATAAAAGCAGTGATCTTGGAAATAATTTTTTTTGTTTTTATGACATGCTTATTACACATTATTTCTTACTAATTATTATTTATTATTGCAGTATTTTATTACATTATGAAAATTGCAACACTCTCTCAAGCTTGTATCACTCTGCATATGACTGTTATAAGACAAGGATCCTATGTTTCATCAAGGAGTATCAGATGTGAAACAGCATGAAGGTATTTTAAGAAGCAAACTCAGAGTTCCTTCTATACAAGCACTCAAGTCTTGAGCAGTCCAGGCAAACAACGCACGTTACAAGAAAACTTAAACTTGTTCTTCATAATAACTTTACAAATTATACTAGCTGCAAATATCCACCTCCCTTTCCATTTCTTATAAGGAGTCTTGAAGTTTAAATCTCCTCCGTGTGATAGATATGCTTGCTTTGATCTGCTTAGCTCTTGGAAATCCAAGGGTTCCAGGCTGCTGGCCCTCTGCTGCCTGGGGTCCCTGCAGACAACTCTGTCTGCCATTAGGGAATTTTTTCCTGAGAACCCCTGTAACATTTTGTGAACCCCAGTTTGGGAACCACAGTCCTAGAAGATACTCTTGTCAAAGTGGTCTAACAAAAAAAATGGGGCTTGTTACTTTCCATAGGTCTGACAAAATAAGGCAAACAAATGGGGACAAAAGTTCCTGTTTGATTTGGAGTCTCAGTGATTGCAGCAGGATACAATCAAATTATAATATGCCAGGAAAGGAAGTAAAAGTTCCTATACTTTATTACACTGTTAGAGAAGATAAGCATATGTTGCAGTGGTGACAATCCTGTCACATCTGTGCATCCAATGAAGTGGGCTATAGCCCACGAAAGCTTATGCTGAAATAAACTGGTTAGTCTCTAAGGTGGTACAAGTATTCCTCGTTTTCTTTACACTTCATAAGGTAATGAATGTTAGGGGAGCTGAAGATTTTAGTGGATAGAGACGGCTGTCTGTTACATGAGTGTTGTCTGTACAAACAGGTTACAAGGTCCTGAATTTTCATAAGTGCTGGCAGACAAACTGCCTGGGAATTTGTATCCACCTCTTCTGTGCCTGATAACTGGTTTATTGTTATGACTTTCCTCTGCCTTTTAAAACCAGATAAGAAATATTTCTTGGACTTCTAGCTGAATGGCCTAGAATGACCAAGTAAATTCAGTGTTCTAATTTTTAAATTGATGTCATTATTTTCATAAATTTCATAAACTGGAGCCATACACTAGAGTCAAATTATTGCTGACACAGAAACGTGTTGATAGCAATGAAGCTTAGTATGACAGAAGCTGTAGTCATTTTAGCTTTTATCTACACTTGAATACTTTATACTATTTGGATGCAGACACTGAAAGACTCCGTGTCTTGTTCTCTGGACTTTAAGCTGAATTCAACAGTCTCAAACTTGGATGACTAGAGAATTCTTGTAGGTTGGTCCTTGCTCGCACTTTAAACTTTCTCAATGGTTTGAAAAACCCTTAGCTGTTCATATTTTTTTCTGTGAGAGTTCCTTTGCCTAGCACACTCAGAAGCCCTTTTACTCTAGTGCTGCTGCTGACGACATAAGCAATTCCTCTTTTCACTTTCAGGAGTTCCAGTAAGTGAATCCCATACTTCAAAATATGGCATTATCTTTCTCTCACCTCTTCATTGCATATATGATTTTAGCAGCCAATATATCATGAGCCTCTAATTAGAATACTGCTTTATACTACCTTGAAGTAGTTGTAATTGTATATGGCGATGTATGGGAAAATAAGAATATTTAAAAATCGCTGTGTTTTGAAGTTTTGAGATTGTAGGTACTTGTTCGGGCTAGAAACAAATTGTGTATATCTTTAGAATGAGGTGAGTTGATACTCAGCCCTCTTAGGTTCACAAGTTTTGGCCCTTGAAGCTTGCCGGTTTTGCAGAATAGGCACTGATGAGGGTTTTAATGCCGAAAGGCCCAGTCCAGTATGCAGAACACAAATGTGTTTTAGCTTTACATGCAATGTCATGTACAGTACCAAGCCCACTGTAGCTGTTTAACAAATAATAGAAAATGTTAATAGCAGTTAGGACACTTTCAGAGATTAGCAGCTGAGCAGAAAAATTAAATTACTTCAAACATGTTGATCAGCTTTTTTTTAAAAAATATCAAGTTAATGACCATAAATAAGCTTCTAATTGTGTTATGCAGTAGCTCTTTCATATTTTGAATGCTTCTGACAACTATTATGGGAGAATTGGGAATTCATGGACAATCAAACTACAATCACTGCAGCTCTTTGTAGAAAAAGTTTCAGTTAGAAGCTGCATAAAATTGTTCGAAAGCAAAGTCTTTGTTGAAACAGACATTGTTGGGTTAAATATTCTATTAGTTTAGTTTAAAAGTTTATTACCTGTGTCATGGTCACAGTGTAAATGGAGAAAAATAAAGTGTACTCAAATATTTAAAAACCTAATTTAGCTTTCTTTCAGTTTGGACAATGAAGCTAGACTAGTCAATTTTAACTTTCCTTTCGTAGTCAATTTACTTTCTAATTCTCAGAAAAGTGTTGTACTTGGATTTCCAGCACTGTAGGGAGGGAAATGCTTTATTCCTTAATATAAACAAATTTTTTAATACAAACTTATTTGTTGGTGCTGAAGGAAATCCAAAAACACTTACAAAAAATAGAGCCTAAATATATAGGACTCTTAGACCTGGTGTAGTAGAGTTTGTGTAGGTATGGTTACTTGAGTGTTCTCTAACCTGCTATTGCTTCTTCGAGCTGTATACATAAGATTTGATCATAAGGTTTTAGATGCAATTTTGTAGTATTTTCCTCAAATCCTCCACTTTCTGTCATTGAATAGAATATCATGAGACAATGAAGTGGTGGTGGTTTTTATTTATTTATTTATTTTAAAGCTGTTTAAATTCTTTGACAATGGGGAAGATGTTTCAAACCACATTCCAAGTTTTGCAGTAAAGCATCCCGGCAAATCTCCAGATATAAGAGGATGACCTGCATATAATATAATGTGATCTTTTAATATTTCTATTTACTTGCAACCTCTTCCCCCCCCCCCCCAAAGATAAATATGAACTCCTATATTAAGTCAGGTTTTGAGTGTCCTTGATGCCTGTTAGTCTACTATCTAGAGTAAAAAAAATAGCATGAGTCTTCAGGCTATCTCCAGGCTGGGCCTTGAAACCATGTCCCCTTACAGTTTAAAGGAATATGTACTTGCTGTCTTGTACTATAAGTAATTAGAAAGTTATTTGAAAATATATTATATTTACTATATATTTTTTTAAAAGCCTATTTGTATTACAATAGTACTTAGAGGCTGCAACAGAATTTGGAATCTCATTGTATAAATGCGGAACAAGAGTCTATGGAAAAGTTGGGAGATAACACCAATCTCTTGATTCCTAGTCCTTTAACAATTTACCAGATTGCTCTGTTAGACCATCTTTCCTGGTTTCCATGTACACTTTCTCTTCTCCCTAAAATACTGTAAATCTGACTTTTTTTTCCCCCCTGTGATGTTCTCATTCTTGGTTTCTTCTTTTATTTCTCTCTCCCTCTCCCTTATTTTTCCCGTCTACAATGCATTCAATGCTTCTGTCTTCTCTGTCCTCCTGCTCTTCCCTAGAAGTGTTCTACTTAGAGCTGCGGTTCTCGAACTTTTTGTTGCGGCAGCCCTTTTTGCCTGTCCCGTGGGCCGCCGTGACCCATGTGTGTCTGCCGAATACAATGCTTCCGGTTTTGGCACATTTTGTCGGACATGCTGTGCGCTTCACAATGTCTGCCGAAAAGCCGCCGAAACCGGAAACATTCACCAAAAGTGATCTCTTCAGCAGCACTTCAGCACCACAGGAGCTCGCAATCTCCCGCAGGAGCCCGTGACAACCCCCCCCCCTCCCGGAGGGGTCGTGACCCCCAGTTTGAGAACTGCTGACCTAGATGAATAAATCTGTGTGTGTGTTGTTGTTGGTTTTTTTTTTTTAAAGGCAGGCTGGGATAGGCAGTGCTGTCTGAGAGGGACAATACTCAGGTGTGTAGCTGAGGTTCCCCACCTTCCAGCTGTTGCAGCTTCTACTGTGGTGCTGGCTCTAGATTCTACTCAGAGGTTCTACCTCTGTAGCAGCCTGACTGGAAGGCATCAGATACATTTTGAACACCACACTTCAGCCCCACTCCCCTACACCCAGTGGCTGCTGAGAGAAGCAGCATTCTGTGTTCCAAGGCACTTAATTATCCACTTAGATTTGTACAGTATTGAGACCAGTACATTTCACAAAGGGATCACTGAACTGCTTTTAAGATGTCTATTACTTTTGGTGACTACCAACTGGATAGTGTTTCCATTGCCACTTTCCTGAACTTCAATGTAGCTTTTTATTGGCTTTGTAGGACAAAATGTAATGGTAACTAGGAGACTACAAGCAATCAGGGTTTATGAACTGGCATCATAAAGGCTGATGGAATGAGAGCTTTTTGTGCAAGTATCTTTACAGTGGACTATGGCACTGGAAGAATTACAGAACAGTTGTGCTGCTTAGAATGTGCAAGGTTTGTTATAAAATTGAAAAATCATGTCAGATTTAAATCCCTGTTGATTTAATCCCTACAGAACTATGGAGTGAGTTCTCTGGATGGCATGTGTTCCCTTGAAATCCTGTGGATTATATGGCACAAAACCCTGAAGTATCAAAGCTTCCTCTCTCCTTAGTGGAGCTAGTAGCAGACAGGAATCAATGGTAGAGTGGCCACATTCGAGCTTGTTATACTGAAAGGCAGCCTCTTCATGATGCCTTGATATATTGCAAGCCCATGCCTTCCATCACTTTTGTGTCAACTAGCATTCTTCCACCCCATGAGGCAGCAACAGTTGGTATTCCATGTGGTCAAATCCACGTAACTTTTTTACCCTTCTAAAGATTTTTCCACAGCAGGGAATGATATGAACCATGACTTGTTTAAAATGTCAGATATGAAATTGCTATTTTGCAGCCGCAGTATTTTGAACTCGTGAGGGACGTTAGTTTTGATACTTTCGGATAGTATTATCTTAAGTGCTTACTTTGGAAAGTAAAGTTTTGGTCAGGAGGCTTTTTTTAGGAATAAATAGTCAAGTTAAAAAGAATCGGGTTCTTTCTGTTGTATGGTTTTTATCTGCACAGGTTGTTCTTGTAGGCCTCTAGGGCAGGCTGAAACAGCATTGCTAATTCTGTGTTCAGCCTGAGGCCTCAGCTACACTAGGCATTTTTAGGAGATAAATGGCAGGAGCACTAAGGAATGCATGTCTCAGGTGAGGATCACATGGCAGTCAGTCATTCCATATCTACTCATTTCTACACTACAGCGGCACAACTACAGTGCTGCAGCTGTGCCAACGTAGTGCAGAAACTTCCTACCTTGCTAGAAGGGGGTTTCTGTCAATGTTAGTTAATCCATCTCTCCAAGAGGTGGTAGCTAGGGCCATGGAAAAATTGTTCTGTGGACCTAGCTGGGTCTATGCTTGGGGTCAGGTCTCCCTACCTATGGCACTAAATTTTTCATAGCCCTGAGCTACGTAACTAGGTTGATCTAATTTTTAAGCGTAGACCAGGCCTCAGAGTGCACTTAGAGAACATGGTGATTTAAAACAAAAACAAATAAGACCCTGTCTAGTATTTCCCTCTCCTGCTGCCATCTGCAGAGTTGCAGTAGTGTTAACAGCTATAGTGAAATTACAGATTTCCCTAAAAGTTCAGTTCAAGCACAACCAGGGATAATGTTGTGGCTTTTTGTGAAATATCTTGTTCCATATTTTGTTGTTCCAAGTAAAAATTCTGTCATCTTAGTTGTCATCTCCATTACTGCAAGTTTGTAATGAAGGTAGCCCATTCTGCATAGTCCTCTGCTACTCTTTGATCCACCCACATAAAAATTTTGTCACCCTCCCATACACATGCTGTAGAAACTTTCTGCATTTTGTGTGGTCTCTTGGATTATAAACTCATTGAGGCAGGAACTCTTATCTTCTTCTGTGCTGTTCAAGGGCAAACACTGATAATGCTTAACAATAATAAATTTTTATTCTAAATCTTCCTCAATTATTGTATTTCTTCTCTTCTGCAGTTCCTTTCACCCCACCTGGTATTCAGCTTTATGTTCCTGTAATGTCAATTATAAGTACTACAGGAAATGCTGGCTTCAGTACTAATGGGTCAGAAGTGAAAATTGGCTTGAATGGTCATCAGAGCAGAAAAAGGGGTAGTAGCTTGATTCTTTAAAATGCCACTGTCTTTTGCTTCAGAAATGTAAGGTTGTCTTTGCAATGAGAGTAACAATAAGGGGAGGTTGAGTTGTAATTCAAAAAATAAGAATACCAAAGTTTATCTTTAACAAATTCCCTTTACACTGATTTGTGCAAGCGGAGGATGCAGCAGACTTACCGTACAAAGTTGAACTTTGCTGAAGTATGAATATATTCAATTATTCTGATATAGCTGCTGTATTCACTTGTGTTGTACCTCAGTATTGAAGGCATCTCATTAGATCAGAATGATTGCTATACATACTACGTTTACTGTGAACAGCTGGATAAAAGTAGGGTATGGCACATCTTTAATTTTCTGCTTTTTGTGCTAGATTGTCCTATGATACTGTTGTCAAATCTATATAGGTTTGCTTTACTTGGAGTATATTACAGTGAATGGTTAAAATAAGTAGTTTCTTGCTACTTGACTGCACTTAGATAATTGCTTATCAGTTCAGAGAAGATTATAAAGCATGAGAGGTGATAAAATTTCCAGAATTTGGTAAGCAAGGGCATGAAAATCCTTTTTTCTTAATGAAACCTCAGGAAAATTGCGAATTACCTGTCTTTTCAAGATTAATGTAGTTGATGACTTGAGTATACCCTACTTCATTATCTGATATTCACAGGTCCGGTGATGGCACACTTCTAAAAGGCCACTTAAAAACCTGTAGCAAAGAGAAAAATAAACTTGATCACTCCAATTTTTTTATAGTTGAATTGGCATTGTGTAAACAATCATTACTTTCATAAAAATTGTATTTGTAACTCTGAATGAGGTTCATCAGGTGGGTGATCTCATTCTTTCATGATTCATTGAACACCATTAGCCTAAATGGGGAAACCAATATATGAACAGAGAACTTTGAAGGTGTTTAATATTTAAAAATCAAATTGGATTGTTGCATCTGAGTCTTGTCACAAAAGCTTATGCTGAAATAAATGTTTAATCTCTCAAAGTGCCACAAGTACTCCTGTTCTTTTTACAGATACAGACTAACACAGCTGCTACTCTGAAACTTGTCATTTAAAGATGTCTAGGAACTTTGCAAAACAAAATGTCCGTACTTTAATTTGAGTAAGCCTTATTCATGCAAGTCTGCATGATAGTCAACTGAGGCTTAGTTCAGCCCTTAGATTAACCCTTCACTAGAACAGTATGAATATTGCAGGTCAGCAATAAACCCAGGGTTTTGGAGCGGAGCCCTCACGGAGCTGCAGGTTTATGCTGGAGCTGGAGCAGAGCAATAGAAAAATTTGATTGCTCCAAATCCCTGGAATAAACTATGCTGTCTGAACTGTATGTGAGGAAACAAACAATGCTTTGTTCACAGTAAGCTTGGCTCCACCCATTTTCTCACTTTTCACGGCAGCAAAATCAAGTCAAATTTAAGAGGTGTAAAAATAAATAAATAAATTCATGCCTATTCCATAAGTTCCGATCACATGAATGGGGAAGAAGTTTCCCTGAAACTTGTTCTTTGGAATTTGCCTCAAACTTCACACACAAGAGCACAGTTAAAAAGTGGCCAGTCTTTAGTGCTCATGATCCACATATCCACCAAAAAGTTCTCACACTGCATCTTGAGAAACTGCCCTATGTGAGCAGCTAATCTTAACTTTTGCTTTCTTATTCAGTGAGAATCTGATTGGAGGGAAATCTCTGCAAGTATTCCCATGAATGTCATGTATCACACCAATTCTCAGATCATTCATGGTTCTGGGCTTCTCTTTTACTCTCCAGGAAAAAAAGGACAGATCAGTTTTGTCAGTCATTCTTGAGTGACTGGGTTCAACCTCTTTGAACAGAATGCTGTAATTTCTGTCTCTGGGTAGTTTCTCGATTCCTGTCTATTCTATAGAGCATATAAAAGGGAAAAGTCCATATACTCTTGCATATTTTTTTGGAGGGGGCTCCTCTATTAATTGGCCTTTACCTCCTTCATTGGGCAGTTTTTGGACATTTCAGCTCTTCGAGGAATGGTTTTTTCTCTCCTTCAGCAACAGTTCCATTATTACAGAGAGAGGATTAGAATAGCCACAATCAGTCAAAAAGGAATTGAAATAGATGTTATAACTGGGCTATAATGATAGAATAGGAGGGCCATACAGAAGAGTCAGGATCTCAGACCTTGACCAGACTGTTTTTGAACATGGAATTGAAAAGCTTTCTTTGAAATTAGATTTTTAAAGAAATGAATGTCCTGGGATATGAGTTTAGTTTAAACAGAATCCAAGTTTAGAATGGTTGTGTATGTAAACTTGTTACATATGTGTATGTAAACTTGTTACACTTGCTAACACATTACTCACATTAACCTATATCTGCTGTTTTTAAATTTGAGAAAGGTACCACCAGCTTTCCATCCCAATTAGGTTGACCTTTTTTATATTCTTTTCTGACACTGAGCCGCCATGAGTTGAATCTCCCTGTACTTCTCAATAAGCAGCATTATGATTACAGAAGCATCTGTAGAGAGTATTGACATAAGGGCCCTGAGCTATTGAGGAGAAACGCTTTATTTTCCACCTCACAGTGTAACTATTGAAGGCATAAAGTTGTGCTCTATACTAGCAGTAGCTTTATGGTCCAAGAGAGCATGCTGTCCAACTGAAGTGATCTCCTGGGCTGGAACTTCATCTTGTGTATTTTTGAATGTGTTCCCACAGCTTCACTTGCACTGTCAGCTGATGCAGCTTTTAGGAGGGTACTTCTTATTGTGGCTTCAGAAAATAAATCAATAGGAACATTCTGTCTGGATGAATGTTTATTCAAATCACTGTTGAAGTAGTCCGCAAAGATTGTATGATGTGTATTCCCTTTGGTGTTAGTCTAACTTGTTAATTGTATTGTGGGGTCAATATTAGGCAAGGGGAGAGGGTGTCTCTGAATCTGTTCTTTCTCTCAAGAGGTGTGCAAGTTAATTGCAACACATCTAGGTTCTGCTACAATTGGAAGCTGTACGCTTTTCAGTTTAGAATATAGTTTGGGTGAGATCTTGTACTGTTGCTTTAAGTAATGTAGAACACTTTTTTGTTTTTTGGTAGTGGCTTGGTGTATAGGGTTCTAGCATCAACCAGTTTTACGTCACTAAAGGAACAAAGTGCATCAAATACTACATTATCTTTTGAAGATCGCTTTTACAACCTCCTTAGTAAAAACCAACAGCACTTTCATGAAATACGCATAGCCTGTAATCTTCATTTCACTGGTTTAATGTGTTCAGTATTAGGGGAATTCAAGTAAGGAAGATGAAGACTATGGTAGCAGCATGACCTTGTGTAAAATCTAATTCATTGCATTGTCTAATGGAGGGTACGTAACGTAAGAAGGGCGCATGATTTCAGTAGCCTAGCAAAGATAGGTGTTAATGCTAAATGTACAGTAGATTTCAAAATGGTTGAAGTAGGTGTTTAAATTTGTTGAAGCAACTTTTTCCTAGAAATTTGTTTATCTCTGAAAACTGGTGAGGAGGGAAATGTTTAATTTTTACTGTAGGTATTTGCTAGGTTATGGTTATGTCATTGGTTGCTCTGTCACAGCTGGAATTAGTTGTAAATTGCTTGGATCAACAACACAGACTGCTTCCACTCCTTTGATTTTTAATGTATATTTTTTGTTTTTAGAAGAAAATATGCTGCTGTTGGAATTTCCTATCTTTTAAGCTCTCCCAAACCATTAACTCATCTAGTAATAAGAGATGACACAAATTCTAAACATATGTTCTTTCCGTACTTTACATTTTCTAAAAATTAAATTGCTTCTAATCTTCACTTTGCATAGTTGTCAAACAACCATGAATTGGAAAATCACATATTCATGCAGATACATTATAATACACTCCAGTTAAACCTTGTTGCGTGATATGGTAATCACGTGCCCTTTACAAGTTTACCTTTCTCCCTACTCCCTCCATTGCAGTCTTACAGTTTTCAATCCACAGTGTATATTTTTTCCTCATTATCACAGGTTTCCTAATGGCTCTTATCATTTTTTGTTCTCTTTTCAATGTGCTTCAAGCATTATTGAAGCTAAAGGTCTTTTATTATGATTATAGAAAAAAACTGTTAAATGGAGTGATTTTCTTTGCATCCATTGAAGATTGGGCCAGAGTTGTTACGGCTAGAATTGGTTCTTCCAGTCTTGACAAGGGATTATTAAGTTAACTGTTCTGTGGTGCCTGGACAGACTGCTACAAGTTCAGTTGGTTCAGACTGGTTGAATCTGAGGGTGCAACTAATACGTTTTTTACCTGTAAACATGGATTCTACATTTCAGGTAAGGAGGTTAGATTTCCTCAAGTATGGTTAGATTTCTTTGCTCTCCTTACTTGTCACTTCAGTTGTGTTCTGTTGTGTTGAATTTTTAGTATAACTCTTTCCTGTATCCTAAGGAAAAGGATTTCCCCCTCTCCCCCCAAGTATTTTTGGTGGTGGTGTTAATTATGAGTAGTGTAAACCTACCTTTTTCTTGAAGCTGGGAGACAGCAATTGTAGTTTAACAAAACAGGTTAATCATGAGTAACAGTACAAACTGCCACTTACCCATCTTCCCTTTGATGCTGATGTGCTTCTACCCTGACCTGGAGATGCCAGCTCCAGGAATGAGAGGGAGCTTCACTTTCCATGTTACATTTGTGCCATTGGCCTCTCTAGGGCTGCAAAAAGAGTTGCAGTTAGTGCCATTTGATACAATTGTAATGTAGACAATTCTCTACTGAGCTGGTCTGAATCGCAACTCACTGGAAGCGTTTTAAGCCAACCATCTTGAGGTAAAAGACCCTATCTTCTGTACCCTGAACCACCCAGTCTTCTCAAGTGTCACTGCAACGTACAATGACAGAATATCAACATCACAGTGAAGGTAGTTAAATCTCTGATTCCAGCTTCATGTTTGAAAAGCTGAAAAGGCTTTCTGTGCCAAAATACCACTTGTCACCACACTTTTGGATATATTTTAGAAGACATGTGACCTTTGATTTCCTTTATCTAATAACAGTGGCTTAACTCATACCCTCAGTCCTGGTGCCCTGTTACTTCTATTGTCTACACCTTTTGTCTGGTCTAGACTGTCCTTAGTCTTGTGTGAGGTATTAACTTACTGTCTCTTCAAAGGTGCCAGTTTTGGAGGTGTGTGTGTGTGACTGACTGACTGACTGGGTTGAGGGAAGTGTTCCTAAAGGAAATTTCAGGCAGATGGCTCGTTTCTTCATCAATGCTAAATATGTATTGTATCTAGTCACCTAAAAACCATTCTCTCCGAGGTCTCTTCTTAACAGTGGTAATCTACTTACTACTTTTCCAGGATTTAATTTTCCCTGTAGCTGTTATGAAGCTAGGTTTCTCCTAAAGAGAAATTTGATACCTTCAGGAACCTAATTAATTCTTCATATGTTTTTGCAATTGCAGTGCGTCAGCTAGATACATTGGTGTAGAATGCTGAGTATTTTACATATAAGTTCCATATAAAACCTTTAATTTTTAGTGTGGTTTTGCTTTTAACAGTTGGGCATTTCTTGTTTTGGTAACTGCATAAAGAAATTCTAGCTCTGAAATACTTGAAACCCTTTTATTTGTCTAAAATGATAGTGTAATATAACTTGCTTAACAAAATAACAGCCTTTGCATTCCATATGTTCAGCTAGCATTGGTATATGTTAGAGCTTAAGTAAAATAGATCCAAAATATGCTATTTTACAGCTGTTCCATCCACTCTTAAGACTTCTCAAATATTTTTTCTCTTTGAAAAGTAAATCTTTTTATATTGATCTCAAGTAATCTTAGAAATCTAAAGAAAAACCAAGCCACAGTAAAACACATTACTTTCTGGTTTTGTTAAGATGTATACACATTTTTGTTAAGATGTATACACAACAGACACAAAAAGCTAACTTAGATGCAATATGTAATTGTGTGCAGCTTTAGGGTGTGGCTTTTCTTCATTCTGATTCCTTTCCAGTTTCCATTACTAAAGCATGAACATTTTCTTTGTTTCATGCAGGCTTCCCCAAGCTTGCCTGTTAAGCTTTTCAAACATGAAACTCTTAATGTTGAAAGCTGCGAACAAACCAACAATTTGGCAATGCTTGTATACATAGTGCAGTCCTACAGTTGGGGAAAAACAACTTTTTTTTCAAGCAAGAAGGCCCATATATAAACTCCAGAAACTCTTCCTGCATTGACTTTGAAACTGAAGGGTACTTAAACTAAGGAGAAGTTGAAGGATCATGCAGCCAAAGAAGGAATCTAAGGGTTTGGTTTTGGGGGGGGGGGGGGCGGGGGGGGAGGGGATTGAACACTACTGCGGTTAAAGAGAACAAAAGCTATAAACTTAAAAAGATAACCCAGCTATTTTAAGAAGAATGTTCTTAAGGGGAAATAGTCTACACCTATATGCTATAGAGCAGGGGTTCTCAAGCTTCATTGCACCGCAATCACTTCATTAGTACATGCCCCCAGGATGGGGGACTGAAGCCTAAGCCCACTTGAGCTCTGCCATCCAAAGGGGTGCTAAAGCTCTGAGGCTTGGGCTTTGGCCCTGGGGGTGGTGCTCGGCCTTCAGCCCCAGGTAACAGGGCTCGGGTTTCAGCCCTGGACCTCAGCAAGTCTAAGCCAGCCCTGGTGACCCCATTAAAATGGGGTCCCGACCCTCAGCATGAGAACTGCTGCTATGGAGTTAACTTTGAGCAGTTAGCTAGGAACAATATTTGGTTCTTACATTGCTTTTTCTTCTATAGCTCTCAAGTAGTATGATCAGTAACACTCTGGATTTCATCATTAATGGTAATGCCAGTGAACCCAAGTCAGGTTGTCAGCTGTATCCTATTAATGTGGCCGGTGTACCCATTCAACCCAGTGGTGGAGAGAAGTCATGTGAATCTTTATCTAGACTGATTCACTGGATGTAGCCAAAATAGTTTGTATCTAAACTGTGTCCATCAAGAACTGTCTGGTTCACAACATTTTCAATAAATAATAATCCAAGGCTCAAACTGCACTCTAGAAGGTTGATGTACTATGTTCTAGTTTAGCTGAATATTCTTATCAGAAAACTTGATTACATTTACAACTTAATGCAGCTGTTAATTCTAACATAGCACTATTACTAGGCAATCAGTAGCTCTTCACATGATTGCTTTCTGGTGAGTGACAATAGAATTTGAAAGTTCTTTTGACTTGCCTGCACTTTGCAAATGATGATGCCACAAACTAGTGACCAGCAGTGTGGAAAGTAATAAATTATTGTAGCAAAGAACCTGTTAATTTGGATTTGTCAACTTCAGGATGTATCTCTAGTATGTGATTTATTTGTATTACAACATATATAATGTTACTGCTTAGGTAATTAAATATGAGCATCGACAATAAAGCCTTCAGTCTCTGTGCAGTTTCCATGGAGGATGTAGGATGCATCCTTTTCAAATTTTTAATTTTTGCCATGAAACGAGGTAGAACAGACCTATTAGCAGATAATTGCAGTTAAAAATGGACATTTTACCTTAAGAGCAACAATCATAGGTGGTGTAACTAGTGGGGGTGTACTGCAAGTGCTGTCACACCTCCTTGCTTGAAGTTATAATAACTAAATACATGGTTTCTGCCTTGAGCACAATTGTTCCAGCAACAACGATATTTTTCTATCTGTAAGTTGAAATGTGTGGTGGGAGAGGAATCTCTTCCCAGCAAAATCATCTCCAACTATTAGTGACTTTTGCATATAAGTAAGTTAATCAGGTAAGTGAAGGTATGACTTAAAAAAAAATCAATGTAGGAACACTGGTGCGAAAGGTTGTTTGGATATTTGGTTTAAACAAAGCTTAGTTTGGTTTAGTGTATGTTGATTGAGAGAATGTTTAAGCGAAACTGAAATAAGCCATTTTAAAACTAAAATAAATGTCTACATAGCATTTTGAAGCGAGGCTCCCAGCCCTTGTTGACAGACTAAGACTTGCAGGCCCACACTAATATTCTAAAAATAGGTGTGTAGACAGTGCTTTGAATTTGCAGCTCAGGCTGGATCTTGGGCTCTGAAATCCACCTGTATAACTAGGCCTCAGAGCCAGAGCTCCAGCCCGAGCCGCAACTTCAAAACGCTGTATGCACAGCAATTTTTAGAGTACTAGCAGGAGCCTGTTGCCCTGAGCTGGGAGGTTCACTCCAAAATATTGTGTAGACAAACCCATAGAGGTTTGCACTGGTTTATATCTGTTTAGAAACTGACTTAAGTCAAACTGGTGAACCTTTCCTGTCTAGACAAGGCCTTACTATCCTATTCTGTAAATTTCATGGCTGGGCCTGGTCTGTGATGATTCAACACTTAGCATTGTTTTATTTCTGATCTTTGATATTTTCTACCAGGAAACTCTAAAGTTCTCTTCACTAGTTTTTCAAAAGTAGTACACTTGATATGTTTCTTTAAATACAATAATCATTAAAAAGTACCCAGATTTACTGGGCAAGAGCTGTCAGTTTAAGCTGTTAATGACTTTTTCGCTTTCAGTTAATTCTTAACAATGGTATTTTTTTAATTCATCTACAGATTTCTAATATGTACTATTTAAACTATTGTTTTGGTTTTTAATCTTCTTTTTGGGTTTAGAATTGGCAGGCCAATTTATCACCATAAGTAACTTTGTTGGGAAACTTAAAATACTCCAAAAGACAAAATGCTACTTCAAGAATTGTAATTCAGGAGCTGAGAGCTATTGATAACTGAGGTTAGAGATTTCATATTGGTTTATTAATATTAGGTATTAACTAATTATTAGGCTAATTGTCCTATGGCAATTGGTATGACAGTTTTGCAGTAGTATAGCTCCTAAAAGAGAAGGGATCGACTGCAGATACGCAACTTCAGCTACGTGAACCACGTAGCTGAAGTTTGCGTATCTGCAGCCAACTTACCTGCTGTCCTTACAGCGGCGGCAGTCGGCGGCGTGCTCCCCCGTCGACTCCAGCTTGCACCTCCCGGCAAGCTGGAGTTCTGGAGTTGACAGGGGCGCAGCGGGCGATTGATTTCTCGCATCTTCACAAGACGCGAGAAATCGATCACCAAAATATCGATTGCTACCTGCCGATCCGGCAGGTAGTGAAGACCAGCCCATAGTGTCGGTTAAATTAACTGAGTCGTGGTTAGCTGGTACGTTAAAGCAAGATTTACTGGACATGTATGAGATTAAAGTAAAAATTTTATTCAAGGTACGATTATTCCTTTAGTGCAAATTAACATAAAAATGGAATGTATGTAACTTTCATTTGGAGAGTTCTTGTTTATACAGCTGCTGCAAAGTCTTTTTTTGGAACAGATATAAAGCTATTGAAGATGTTACTCCTTCAGAACTATCCATTTGAGTTGAAGTATGCATTCACATTGTAGAGGTTTCATTTCTACAGATTGTGTGCCATATGTATATATGTTATACAAACAGTGAGTTTGCCAAACACATGTATGGTCATGTACCTACATGGCTATTGTATGTTACAATGCAATCCAAATGCAGGTATAAGAATAAAGTTTCATAGAAGAGGAGGTGTCAAGACTTGTGAAGAGCTTGGTGTATAGCAGCTGTTTAGGCACCTGGAGCAGCATAAACATTATTTTTCTCTGAAGTTTGAGTTTGTATTTTGAAGAGAAACTGAGAAATAAACAGTTCTATACAGCATTAATATTGAGTTAAAATAGATTAGCTCTATGTATATTTGACAAGCAAACTTTAATATTCTATTTGGTGTCTTGAGTGAGACCACACCCGGGACTTATCTACTACTGTAGTTCCTGTTTATAGAGCCATGTGGTATTGTGGCTGAATGCATCAACTGCAGTAGTGTATCGCACAATGAGATAAATTTACTTTTTAGACACACTCTTAAATTAGTAAAATATGTTCACATTAGAATGATCATTTTTTTAAAATGATGATGACCTTTAATACATGTCCTGAAGACAGTGTCTGTATAAGATCATAAATGACAGATACAGAAAAGTGGGTGGTCGGGGAGCCAAAGATAAAATAGTTACAAAGCAACCTTTCCAATTACCTTTAAATTACGATTTTGTGGATTTATCTGGAGGCTGGGTAAAAGGGGAAATGAATAATATACTTCAGTGAGTTTGTAATACAGACATAAATACATGCATAGTTATCACTCTCTCTACCATTTGTAGCTAAGTGACATGTTACAAGTTAGTATTGCAGCAGCATGCTCCTGTGTTGAGAGAATTTAATAAAAGCCAAGTCAGAACTCTGGTAGCTACAAATTTGTTGAAGGCTGTAGGTGGATTAGTTGTACAAGTTCATGTTGTTGAAAAATTAACTTTATTTTCCTGCAGCAGTATCTTCACTTCCTCAATAGAACTCTTGCTTAGATAAACATCACCTTAATATGCTGGGCAAGTTGTTGTGAATTTCTAACTGCTACTGGAGAATTCTGTAATACAGCCACTTTTGGTTCTACTCTCAAATATTTTGTCCGGATGTAATATTTATTACTTCGAGAAAATGAAGAGGAATGGAATTTTGTCTTGCTGACAATATTCAGGCACTGATGACTATTCAGTAGATGCTTAGGAAACGTTCTTTCTATTGTAAATCACTAAAGAACAAGCTTTAGCTGGTCAAGACAGCAGTGAAATAACTTCAATCTAAATGGAAGACAACAATTTTTTAAACTATTCCGGACTCCGTTGTGATACTACAAACTTCAGATAAATATTTTGTTAGCTGGAATGAATAAAAACCCCTAAACTTGTCAGGTATTTCTAGAAATCAAAAATTATGTGCTTAAATTCTCAAGATCAGCCATTATATTTTTATTTGCTTTTATGCTTTAATATTCAACAAAAAATGAATTATTAAACTGAAGAGTTGCTGAAAGCATTGGGTTCCTTTGCAGCTCAGGTAGGTTGCATTTGGGCACAAGGTGAAAGTTCTCTGCTTTTGCTTTCCAAAAAACTCCGTCTTAAAGGGTCCAACTCAACCTTTTGGGGCCTACGAGGTTAATTGGTGCAATGCCTATAAATATAGTACTCCGGTGAGTTGAAAATGCTTCATATGGTTATGCTAGATGTTCACAGTGTTCAGGTATGGACTGCTTTTAAAGGTCTCCATCAGAGTAATTCAATCCTGATAAAACTCAGATATCAGTCTTTGGGAGGTAGCCAGTGTGCATATAAAACAATCTTAGGAAGGGGTGGAGGTTTGTATTCAGACAAACATGCAGCATGTTTGGCTCCTAAATCCTGTGTTTGAATAGGTTTATAATGCTGTGCCAGAAGGGAGGAGAGTGTAAGTAGAATTTGAGAAGCACCTATTTATACATCTGATGGCTTAGGAGAGTGTTCAGTATATCATTGCCATCAGTTTTTTAAAACTTTCTAATAATTTTAAAGTAAGTTCTTTCTATTATTTTTTTTTCATCTGAGTATGTTAAGATTTGGAGTAATGTGGAAAAAGATGGAAAACTAAAAGCTTTCTTCAAAATATCTTTTCCCAAGAAAAAGTGATGGGGGAGTAGGGGAGAAATCTCTAAGGAAAAGACCAAAGCTTATATTTAATGGATAGCTCAGTATTGATGACTTTCTAGTAGACAATCTGGTCAAGCTGTTACCAGTGTAACAATTCTCTAAATCTTTGAAAAACTGGGAAACCGAAGACTGGCTTGATATGAGAGAAAGCAATTCTCTCAGTTTTCAGTAGAAGCTTTCATCTCTGAAACTGTTATTTTTGTATTTTTGAACCCTCTTAGAAGCACTGTATTTGTTCTTAGCCCCAGCTTTTCCATCTCCTTTCCTGGAGGAAAGACTTGGGTATTTTGGGACAATAAGATTTCACCTGTTCAGCTTTTAGGAAGATGCAGTCATAAACCAGCTGATTTCTTTTAAAAATGTAAAATGACAAATGTAAGACAGAAATTTTCATAGAAATATATTTATACTCTTTTGATGGAAAATTCATAGTTCCTCCTTAAATCTTCATCTTTAAATTAGAGATTGGATGAGGATGACCCATATCCGAAGTAGTTTAACGTTAATGTTGGTCACCAGAAGTCAAGATAGTTACAAAACTAGCTTTTTAATCACAGGTTACTGCACTTCAGTTTTGTCTTCCTGCTTTATACTTAGTATAATCCCCAATTACCCTGACACAGCAGGTTTAAGGATCTACTTTATCTGCATTGACACCCTTGTCCGATGTCTCTCTGCATAGTGAAGAGGAGCGATGTTTTAAACACGCAAACAGCTCTAAGGGAAGGTGGATGTCAATATCGTCCGTCTCGTATAGTGCTGGAGGTACATAGTCTTAAAAAACCCTCAAAACTTCTTTGTACAGATAGTTAATACCCTCTAAATTGGGAGTACTGGGGGAAATTTAAAATATTTTGCAACTGTACATCCTTTTATTTTACTCAGTGCTACTGTTGGTGATTTTGAGGTCTGTCTCTTTCCTCTTCTTGTAATTCCCAATATTTTGTTTTCACTTATGACCAATAGTAACAGACTTGTTTAAGTGCTGATCAGCTTTTCTTACTACTTTAATTGTTACTATTAGTAGTGCTTTGGAGCTAAAGGCATGATGCACATAATGCTAATGTTGAAAACAATGTTTTAACTTTTCACAATGTAGATTTTTAGTGGGTGCTTACATATTTGTGAACATTATTTTTATTCTTGTGTAAGTGCGACAAGGCTTTTAAATCTAAATTATATAATTAGAATTTACTGTTCTCTGCCAGTGAAAAAGTTCATGTGTTCTGAGGGTCACCTGAAATTTGTTGTTAAAGATGAATTTATCTCATTCTTTTGACCCATTATGTTACTTATTTATTATATCAGGATTTTAAAAATTATGGCCTTGATTTTTAGACTTCATTGGGAATTATGGGGGAATTCAGCTTCTCTGAAAATCAAGCCCTGTTTTTTCTTTAGCCTTTGAAGTAACTTGAGGCAATGCAGTATGAGTTGGGAATTTTGACTGAAAGTCAGAATCTCCTCTTGCCTTGTTCTACCTCTGATTATGTCTGTCCTTGTGGCCTGGGCAAGTGGCTTCTATCTGTAAAATCGGGTTAACCACCACTTACCTCAAAGGGGTGTTGAGTATTAATTTTATGCGGTGTCTTGAAGATGTAATGAATGTTCAATATTTTTTTTTATAGGTAGTGCCTAATTCTTGTAATGACTTCTATTTAACGTGAGAAGCTGCTTTTTTCATGTAGTAAATTGATAAAATAGAAGCACCCAATCAAGAACAAGTGATATTGGAAGAGTGGAGGTAGAAGGATGCAATCAAACACAGTGCTTATACATACATTTTTAATTGTGAGCTATCCCATCTGTCCCTCAAACCATCATTAATTAATTAGGGATTTTTAAGCATCATGGCAGAGGTGAATCTTGAAAGATTTGCATAATGGACTTGCAGATCAGTTCAGGGAGGGCATTCTGTGCACATGAAAGTCATAGGAATGTTTGTGTGAGAAACTGACAAATGAGCTAGCAAAGACTGATGCCATTGAGTACAGAAGGGAATGCATCAGACAATAGCTCCTCTGTGTGAAGTTAAGATTACATTTAATAAAATGTAATTTTTAATATTCATAAAAATTGCTTCAGAAGTGTTGTAAATAACAGAAATTGAAGTTATGGCCAGCCTTATTGATCTGCAGATATAGAACCTTACAAACTGACCAGTCAACCACACACCTCATTTGTAACCAGAGGTACACAATTAGGCAGCACCAGAGATAATGACAAAAAAAATACAGTTCTATACTGCTAAATTACTGACAAAAATAAAGGGAAAATAGTATTTTTGTTCTGCATAGTAAAGTTGCATAGCTGTATTAATTTCAGTTACAATGTTCACGAAGTGGGTATTAGGCCACGAAAGCTATTGCTTCAATACTTTAGTTAGTCTTTAAGGTGCCACAGGACTCTTTGTCACTTCTAGTGTTCAGTTGTAACTTTTGAAAGAACAACCATAATGTTTTGTTTGGAGTTACAAATATCTCGGAGTTACAAACAAGCTCCATTTCTGGGGTGTTCGTAACTCTGAGGTGTCTACTGTAGTACTCTGGTAATGAGAGACCAGATTTGATCCCAGTCTTCCCTTGCTGACAGGGAGATGGCTTTCGAGGGGTAGGCTCTTAGTTCTTCTGCATGGTGGAGAAGAATTTACGGTTTTGGCATGGCAGGGGTCAGCAGAGGGGTCTGGTTGTGGGGGGTCTCAGCAGGGGGTATCTGGCTGCTGGGGGAGTGGGGCTTGGTGGGGTGGGGGTCTGGGTGGAACTAGTTGGGGGTCTGGCATGGGGACTAAGGGTGGTGCAGGAGGGTGTGTCTCAAGAATGGGAGTTATTGAGTACAGGGAACTCAGTGCATGGGGGGGGGGGGAGGTCTGTCGCCAGGGGGCTCAAAATGCAGGAGTTGAGGTTTAGTGGAGTGGGGTTTAGGAATGGAGGGTTAGGGTGTGTACGGGTTGTATAGGGTGAGGCTTGGCAACCCTAATAGCCTGGGAGGTCCAGGTGGATGGGGGAGCAGCTCCCCATACAGTTACCCCCTCCCCCTGCAGCTGAGGAGGATGCTGAGCTTTCTGCAGCTGAGGGAGGTTTCTGAGGGAGGGTCTGACACAGCCCAAGCCACTCCTTGCAGAGGAAGAGAAAGTCCTGTCCTCTCCAGCCCGGCCCAGACTACCAGCTGATCCCGGCTCAGGGTAGGAGCCACTGGCTGGGGTGTCCCAAGCACTGCAATGATTTACCTCTCTTCCGGGTGCCTGAAGCCATGTACCTGCGCAGCTATGGAGTGGTGAGTGACTGCTCTTGCAGTGTCTCTTTGCTTCCCTGATAGTCATTTTTCTGTGGGGAAGAAAAGAAATCTGCAGGGAACATTAATTCTGTGCATGCACAGTGATGCAGAATTCTCCGAGGAGTAACTTCTTCTTGTTGTCCAATCTCAGGAGGCCCTGAGAAATAAGTGAGACTTTTTTCATTTTTGATCAGAATTCTTTAAAGGAATGCTCTCAAGATGATTTTTGCAATAACTGATTGTCAGAAAATTGAATATTTAGAAGAATACAATTTAATATGTTCTGAAACTATTGAAAGCCTAAAATATTATGTCTCTTCTCCTTTGGTTTAGAAGTCTCTTGCGTGGGTCTTAAAGCTTCACCAACGAATTTACTCAGTCTGACTCCTGCTCTTCTACCTTTTCTCTCTGTATATAGTTACAGCTTGCTTCCTGTTCCATATCCGCTCTATTATTGTTGATATTGGTAAATGCCCTCTTGCAAGGAGTGTGAAAAGGCATGTGCTATCAACAAAAGTGGAAATCAACTGATCATCCAAAAAGAGCTATCACACATACAAAATTAAAGAAAAAATATTTTTTTTCATTTTTCTCTTATAATAATCTTAGGGCTGACTTAGAACAGATGGGGCACAATTTTCAGATGGAGATGTGACCTAGAATGTTGGTGTCCCTTTAGAAACTGGCTAAATTTTTGACGAAGGCTGTTTCAAGAAATATGAATGTTAAGAACTGCTAAAGAAAACTCAGAATTCTGTTTAAACAGTGGCACTTGCGTGACTTCATTCCACTGTGAAAGTGTACAAGCTATCATCGGTGTTACTAATAGGATTCATAGCATACGATAGATTAGGATGGCGTCTGCTAATCTGTCTGAGTATAATGTAGGCCCCTGAGTGTGACTTCCTGTATATTTCAAAAAGTATAACAGCCATTTAGGACTTCACCAATGTTCCATAGCTCCTAAAAACAGCTCTTCTCAGGAGATGAGATTCGTTTTGTGAGGACCATGTCTTGTAACAATTTTAAGGGGTGAACTATTCAGTTCATGTTTGGCAGTCATATGGCAGGCATTAATTATTAACCTTTACATTGATATGATTAGCACCATCAATAATACAGTCTAGCTGGATTATTTTATTTCTCATGCATCATCACCAGTAAACTGCAAGCAAAATGCTACTATCAGTACTTTGTTTTTCTACTGAAGTTTTGAAATAGGGAATCATTCGCCTTGCACAATTTTTTTTTTTTAAACTGGTTGTGATATGTAGGAGGGGAAGAACACAATTTTACTCTCAAAGCTTGGATTGAGTTCACATGTCTTTGTTTAAAAAAAGAGCCTTAAATTTTTGTAAAATGAGAAAAAATTGAATAAGTGGGGTGCAGTAAATTTTGCCCCACTGTCACTCCCCACCCACCCACCTACCTTTCTAGGGTATAACCATGCACTAAGCCTCTGAAGAAGCTATTGAATTCTATGCCATGTAGATTAAAGAATGATGTATTTTAAAATAGAGCTGCTAGACTTTTTCACAACTCAAAGCTTAAGGTAAATGTCTATCTGTGTATTAGACTGAGCTAAGTAGAGTGCACTTTAAATTATTTAGACTTTGTAAATTAAAATAATACTAGTAGGATTGGACTTAATACATGACTCCTTTCATTAGCGTCTCACAGTTCACTTTGACAAGTAAGCTTTATCTTCAGGGCAGAAACATTGTTCTCGGGCACTCTTTATTGAGCTTGTTTCCCCATTCACAATAACTATTTTGTGTGTGTTGATGTTCATAAAGTTTTAAATGGCTACAAATTACAGTACGTAGTTGGAGATTTTAATGCTCAAACACTACTACTGCAGCTGTATAGATAACTTGCCTGTTAATTGTTTTGCAAAAAACACACAAAGGTAACTTCCCTTTCCTCTGTAAGAGAAATAGCAAGAATCCATTACGCCATAGGTGATTCTTCAGAAGTCTCACATACCTAAATATATTGCTTGCACATTTTTTCCCCTTTTAGTGTTTAAAAAATGCAACTTTGAGGTGCAGCAAGAGTATTGAAATAGTTTTTTGTGATAAGAGATAAAAGCCTCCATATGTTACATTAATAAATTACCAATATGGTGTGTTATCTAGCTGCTAAATGTGGGAGAAGGGGTGATGAAGTAACTGTATATGTGGTGCAAGTAACTGAACAAATTAAATGAGGTATGTTGGTCATTTGAAGTTGCAAGGAATAATAAATTACCTTGTCAAGTGTGTATTTTAATGTCTCTTCCAAAAAAAAAAAAAAAGAATGAACTACAAGATATATTTTTGTCAAAAAGATTAGGGGGATTTAGTGTTGCAGCAGAAAGACTCAAGCAGTTCAGCTTATGGAAGGAGATTTTAAATGAGCTGAGTGAAGGTGTGAAGTGGTGTGTGGTGTGGAGGACACAGTAGCACATTCAAGGGAAAGGGAGGTAAGTGTGAGATTGATGGATAATATTGTTTGTTTACCTCAAGGTGATAATTTTGAAAACGGAAAGTATGTATCTGGCTTTTTGTATGACTATAGTATTATTGACTCAGGAGCAAAATTCTTCAAAACCACAGAAATGGAAGTACAACAATGTCTTCCCAGTCAATCTGACAGCCTCTACATAGCAGCATAACTGGTTCAATGCTTTTTAAAGCTTTTTTTGCATTGAAGTTTGTATTTTATTGGCCCATGTTTGGGGAGCAAGGATAACTCATTTCCCCACAATGCCCCTTTCAGTTTAATAACCTTAAATTTTGGAGTTAATTGGCTTTTTAAAAAAAGGTGAATTTATTTTTGGAGCCTCAGAAAGCTCTGCTGACTTGTTTCCGTACATAGTCAAAAATATTTTGTGATGTTTGATTCAAATTAGCACAAAAGGTATGTATTCCCCCTCCCCTGAGGTTTGATATTGGCATAAAATTTACTTTGTGAGACTTTGTAAAAAGGACTGGAAAAGTCACAAAAATGGCTCACCCATAAATCTTAAACCATTTGTTTTGAAGGACCTCTGTATTCTGATTGCCGTGGCTGGCTTAGGCTTTTCATTTCCTGAGTGTTAGTCAGGGAGTTCTCAGTCATGTTGGCAGGAGTTAAACTTCCTGTTAATATTTAAATAAAGAAAGGGCCTGCAGAGGAAATGGGAAATCTGGGTTAAACAGTTTCTGGTGGCATTGTGCTAGAAATCAAGTTTGGAATTTGGAGGAGTTTGTAATGTATACTGGCAGATTTTTAACTCTGAATGAAGGAAGTATTTAACTCACTGTTATGATGCAATCTTGTTAATGCAGTATATTATAATGTAAAACAGACAAGCATCCACATTTTTTATACTTTTAGCTGTGGAGTGCCATGAAATCAAGTATGTATTTGCTTAATTGAAGCAGTATGTCTAAAGCCATGTGAGTAAAAATCTGAATTCTTTGGTGCTATCTTGATTATGCAACTTACTTGCTAAATATCATTGGCAAGTTGCTTAAATGCCTTGCCTCCATTTATCTGTCTGTAAAATGGGGGCAAAAACCCCTATACATTCATACAAGGTAGCTTATTGTTTATAAAGCACTTTGGATGAAAAGTGAAGTGTTCGTTAGTACTTTAGATCCTATATTGGGGAAATAACATGCTGAGGTTTTCACTAAGCTCACAAAGTGCTTAAGTAAGGCACTTTTGAGCTTAGATGTACTGTAGATAAGGAAGGTTGAATTCTACAGGAGTACCTGTCTGAACTGGACAGAGAAAAGTGTACTGAAGATAGATGTGACCCTGAGGCAAAGGTTACTGAACAGACCTTGACTCAATGCCTGTGAACCTTGAAAACCTACGAAGAGATTTAGAAAGCTGCTCTGCTTTTACATAGGATTCATAGGAGATACTGCTGCTTAAATGCACCTTTTGGAGTGCAGGAGGAGAAGCAGGACGAGAAAGTAGTAAGGAGGAGTGAAGTTAGGGATGTCTTCAGCATAAAGGGAAGATTGTTTGACGTAGAGAGAATCTAGAAATGAAATCCTAACTTTTTACTGAAGTAGAACCAAGGCTTATCTATTAGGCATGTTGTGTATCAAAGATTTGACCTTCTATACATTTTGTATTTTTGTCATTATTATTTATATGTATATATTATGTTGAATGGTAAAAGTCTGTTTCCTTTTTTCCACATGACCTACATAACAGCTTCAACCAAGATTCCCACAAATAGAACATTTTAAAAAATAGTTAAGATTATGGCTGGTGACCAGCCACTCACCCCAACCCTTAAAGGTCAGGAAATACCAAGTTTAGGTTTCCTTACAGCTCTTAACTCCCATCATTCACCACTTCTACTGTCAGATTGTCCCTCTTGTAAAGAAGTCACCTCTTTAATCATTAACAGTAAAACAATGTACACATCACACTCCTCATGATCACAAAAAACGTTAACTTATATTCAGCAACATCAACACATCTTTAAACACCCATATGCTGGTAAGTTAATGTATGATGTGATGGTTTCTTGTTAGAAAATATAATGCTGCAATCAAGGTTTCACGGCATAGAATGACACCATTAGGAGTATGGTGTTGTGTAGTATAGCTATATGTGGAACCCCAACTCTTTACTACAGTAGAACCAAGGCTTATCTGTTAGGCACATTGTGTATCAAAGACTTGACCAAAGGTTTGTAGGACATGTAGAAGGATGAGCAGCATCTATCAGTGAAAATGGTGAATGTGGGAATTAAGTTATGTTAAAGGAGATTCCATCATTGGACCGTTCTTATCTTAACTTTTTTAATGAAGGCTTATCTTTGTGGAAAGAAATGCTAAGATGCTCCAAAATATGTACCCACATCTGTAGACTTGTCTACTAAACCAATTATTTAACATATTGGGCTATACTCACTTCATACTATTACATTTATGTATTTAATACTATATGGCACTCATAGTAATGTCCCACTTCAGCTGGTTACACATCTGCAGTAGTATCCTTCATTGCACACCTCATTAAGCAATAAGGCACAAGCATGAAGGAAACACATCTGGTATATATTTAAAAATTGCTGATTGTATTCAAATGATCCCGAATGATATTACCAGGTTCAGTCACTGTAAGTTTAAGTTGAACTTCCTCAACCTTATTCTGATCTTAGGGTCAGTTTTTGTCTTTTTTTCAAGACCTTTTAAAGGACTTTTTAAAAAGAAAAACAAACCTATTTCAATAAGTAGGTGAAGAATATAATTCTGTTCATAATCTTATAATTTCTGGCATAAGTAGAAGATTGGAACCATTATACACCATGTGCTGTAGCAGGACAGATATGTAGCTAGTCCTTTGCCTGCTGCTATATTAGTCCATACCAAACTTTTTAAAGATAAAGATACAGCCACAGATGGCATCAGCAGGACCCAGTGACTGGAATAGGAGACTGGAAGCCAGAAGACCTGGGTTCTATTCTTGATTCTGTCATTAAGCTACTGTGAGTGACCTTGAGCAGATAGTTTAACTTGTGGACCTTAGTTTCCCCCACCTGTAAAATGAGGATACCACCACTTCATAGAGGTGAAGAGTTGTCTGAAAGGTGCAATACCAGAGACAACAATTTCTGCTTGATGGTAGATATTTCTGTATTCTTGACCAGATAAAATAGGACTAAACAATAACTTAAAGTTGTTGTAATTGCAGTCTTAACTGATTTATGTTGAAGCTGAAACGTGACACAGTTGACACACACTATGCTAAAGAACACTGTTTAGCCAAGTGCCTTATTGCTCTGAATTGATTTTCACTGTCAAAATTGCAGTACAAAAATCTCCAGCAGAGAGCGTTTTGAGCTGTAGAAACAAGATGAGCATTGACTACTCCATTCTCAAGACTGGGGTGGGGTTCAGCAGATGAGTCCCTAGTACTGAACTCTGAGAATATTCTGAAGTGAAAGAAAACAGAAGGTGAATATTGGTCAGAAGGATAGTGGACAGCGTAAGGCTCTCAGCAGGTTTTGTCTTAACAGGATTTGAATGGGCTATTAAGCTGAACCAACAGTCTTACAAGGGCTTAACTATGACCCTGGAATCTGAAGGGAGAAAGAGACCTAGTTCCACATTAACACAGCGGTCTGGGCTCTGGAACAATATGACTGGAGATTTTTTTTTGGTAGCAGCTGACTCAAGTTTCTGTTGTAAGTATATTTTGGACTGCTGAGGAGAACAGTATATTTGTAAATAATAGTGTCAGAAGTTTTGGATATTTGTCATGATAGATTCTGAGCGCTGTTTAAAGTTCTGAGGTATTTTAGAGTACTTTTTACTATGATAGAGAGCTGTGAGAGAGCAACAGAATTACCCTATTTAGAGAGCATTAGCTCTTTACCTTCAGGTCATCTATTTTCCACTTCTTTACTGGTGGATTTAAATTCTCTTTGTTTGTGAGTTTCCTTCACCATACCATCTCATCGTTGATTAGCAGGGGACTTTGCAATTATCATTATCTTTTTCCTCCTGGGTAGGGCTGACTCAAGTTTCTGTGAGGTGGTGTTTTTTTTAAAGGCGGATTAAATCCCAGTAGAATAATATCTGAAGCTGCTAGCACAGCATTCATGTTCTTTAGTGGTGAAGGATCCATTCTAGTTACCTAATTACTTTTCAAAAATGAAGACCAGTTCTGTTCTTTAGATTTTCATACATGCTTATAGATAGCCCTTAAAGGGAGAAACAAATATGACAGCAATTTATTAGCTCAAATTTAACACCTTGCTAAATGAGATTTGCATCCATCCATCCATCCAAACACTGTTCTTAAAAGAAGTCTTTTAACCAGTGCTCTAATTTAAGAATTTAGCCAAGCAATACTGTCCTGTTTATAATTTTGGTTTGGATGTTTATGCTATTTAAGTATTTTAAAAGGTTAATTTATTGATTTAATCTGCCTATAAAATTGAGCTATTATTCCACTTTTATATTAACTCTAAAATTCTGACACAGCCATATACCTTGCTCCCCCCAACTAAATGTAAAATTTCATTAGAATTGCTACTGTACCTCTGCAATTTTACATTAGTGCCTAGTATTACCACATTAAAAGAAACTCAGTTTGGGGGTAACTGAATTTTTAGGGTAGAATGCTAAAGGAAAATAATAGAAATATTTTTCTAAATACAACTATAAAAGGCAAAGTATTGTAAACGTAGCAAAAGATATTTAAATGGTTTGAGTAACATCTTGGAATGAAGTTGCCTTTGTGGGAAGTTCATAGTAGTTCAGGGATGGTATTTTAGCTCTGTCTGTTCTCAGTTGTTTATAGAAAATCTCCTACTAGGATGCAGCAGCCAGCGGCATGTATGCTAGCCAATAACTCAGGATCTACACTAGCTGTTGCAGAAAATGGCTGTCAGCAGCAGGTTCTCCAACTCATTAAACTGTGTAATTGATACTGTAGACAGAATGAAACTGTTTTAACACTATTATAGAAAGTGTGAATGAGATCTTAGGTCATTATCCTAGGAGACAATCATTCATTGCTGTTCTAAAACAATTTCCAGAATTTCTTTTCGAGAAGAGGGCTCTGTGTTTTCTGAACATTACCCTGCCATAGTGCGGGAATAACACGAAGAAAAACAACTACATTTTCTATACCATGATTTTAACAGTATAAGAAGTTATATGTATTGTAGTTTTGAAAGTTCAGGAATGGGAAGGTTTGATTTGCTGAAAAAGAGGTAATGATGGCCACAAGGGTTGCAATTAAAAGCAAAACTGTGTTCATTGATGATACATGCATAAAATACGCATAATCTATTATGGCCATATGTAATCAGATGTATATGATTGGCAAATAATAAACAGCAGCAGCGTGGACATTACTAAATATGGAAGATTCAAGGCAGCTTCTAAAATCTCATTTGCTTTCCACAAGTTTTTCTTTTGAGAGTTCTAATCACTCCTGAAGTAATTTATCTGAACTCCTAAAGGAGGTTTAAGTTACAAGATTTTTGGTTGAATTTTTGTATGAAAGTGTGTCTAGAATACATCTCAAAAACAGAGAAATAGTGTTACCTAGCTATTTGTATTAAGTTGAACTTGTTTTGTTTAGTCCTCTGTAGTAGCTAGCCCTACCCCAATTATGAAAAGCATTACAGTGGGGCTCTGACAAGCATGAAAACAAATATAATTGTATAAAATGAAACATTTTAAATATATTTAATCTAATTTTTGTAAGCTCATATTTGTTTTTCAGTTGCATCACAGGATGAAGAAAGTGCATTCACAGTAGAAATTGCAAATACAGTAGACTCCCGATTATCCGGGCGCGAGTTAACCGGGTTGCGGATTAACCGGGATGTCTAAACGGGTCGGTAGGGGAAGCTCCAAAGTGGTGGCGGGCTCAGCCTTAGCCTGCCACTGCTTTGGGGCTTCTCCCACTGGCCCCTTACGAGCTGGGGTCTCAGCCTGCTTCCAGCCTGGGTGTAGGAAACCCAGGCTGGCAGCGGGCTGAGACCTCGGCTGGCAGGAGCCTGGGGGGAAAGCCCAAAGCAGCAGCAGGTTGAGTGCTGAGCCCGCCGCTGCTTTGGGCTCTCTCCCCAGGCTCCTGCCACCTGCCCCACTCAGCTCCCGCTGACTGCCTGAGTGCAGGGAACCCAGGCTGACAGCGTGAGCAGACTGGGGCAGGAGGCAGGACCCCGGCTGGCAAGGGGCCAGCGGGGGGGAACCCCAAAGTGGTGGCGGGCTCAGCCTGCCGCTGCTTTGGGGTTTCCCCCCCAGGCTCCTGCCAGCCGGGGTCTCAGCTCCCGCTGCCATCCTGGGTTTCCTACACCCAGGCTGGCAGCAAGTTGAGATCCCGGCTGGCAAGGATCCACCGGGGGAAACCCCAAAGCAGCGGCAGGTTGACTGCTCAGCCCGCCGTCGCTTTGGGCTCTCTCCCCAGTCTCCTGCCAGCCGGGGTCCTGCTGCCTGCCCCAGTCAGCTCCCGCTGCCAGCCTGGGTGTAGGAAGCCCAGGCTGGCAGCGGGAGCTGAGACCCCAGCTAGCAGGAGCCTGTGGGGAAACTCTAAAGCAGCAGCAGGTTGAAAGTTCGGCCGCTGCCGCTTCTCAGCTCTCTGCCGCTTTAGATTTCCCCCGCAGGCTCCTATCAGTGGGGGTCTCGGCTCCCACTGCCAGCCTGGGCTTCCTACACCCAGGCTGGCAGCGGGAGCTGACTGGGGCAGGCAGCAGGACCCCGGCTGGCAGGAGACTGGGGAGAGAGCCCAAAGCGACGGCGGGCTGAGCAGTCAACCTGCCGCCACTTTGGGGTTTCCCCCGGTGGATCCTTGCCAGCCGGGGTCTCAACTTGCTGCCAGCCTGGGTGTAGGAAACCCAGGCTGGCAGCGGAAGCTGAGACCCCGGCTGGCAGGAGCCTGCGGGGGAAAACCCCAAAGCAGCAGCAGGTTGAGAGCTCA
The DNA here is from genome assembly GCA_032164245.1 of Sternotherus odoratus. Lineage (NCBI taxonomy): Eukaryota > Metazoa > Chordata > Testudines > Kinosternidae > Sternotherus > Sternotherus odoratus. The sequence goes on from JAVMKO010000018.1 coordinate 4,938,305, forward strand.
GCCGCTGCCGCTTCTCAGCTCTCTGCCGCTTTAGATTTCCCCCGCAGGCTCCTGCTAGCCGGGGTCTGAGCTCCCGCTGCCAGCCTGGGTTCCCTACACCCAGGCTGGCAGCGGGAGCTGACTGGGGCAGGCGGCAGGAGCCTGGGGAGAGAGCTCAAAGAGGCGGCGGGCTAAGCACTCAACCTGCGGCCGCTTTGGGATTTGCCCCCAGGCTCCTGCCAGCCGGGGTCTCAGCCCACTGCCAGCCTGGACTTCCTACAGCCAGGCTAGCAGGGGAGCTGACTGGGGCAGGTGGTGGGACCACCACCATCCCCATTCTCCCCCCCCCCCCCCCCGGCGGCCGGCAGGGAACCCCTCCCCCCCCCCCCCCCCGTTAGACACGTGATTATCCGGGATTTTATTAACCGGGATTAAGGTTTTCCCGATCATCCCGGATAATCGAGAGTCTACTGTATCATTACAAATATCTATTCCAGTATGACTTGAATACCTAGCAAAAGAAAACCAAATGAGGTTCCCCAACAGGTACTTCAGGGCTTCTCCAGTGCTTCTCACCCAAATCTACTGTCTTTTTTTGGTTTCTTTTGCCTCACAGGGACTTGAACAATCCCTGTTTACTCAGCTATCCAGACGCTTTAAACTTTATTGTATTATCGTATACCTGGCTTCTGAGTTTGTTACTTCAGTCTATAACTATTAGATGCATCTTTATCTTTTCTTTGATTAAAAACAAATCTTCCACTGATACTTCACACAGAATTCACCCCAAGGGAAAAAGGATTTATCACAATTAGTGTTGTAAAAAATCAGCATTTCGCTCGTGGAGTATGATAGCTTGTGCAAAGCGCAGTCAAGAAGATATTTTATGGTAAGAAAAATGCAATAGGACCTGAGGGAAAGGGAAGGAAACAATTCTACACATTTATTTGTCATGGGCATAAAGAACCAAACAGTAGATATGAAGGGTTGTGACTGTACTTTGTTCTAAGTAGATTTGAGTAATATGGCCTTGGACCCACCGAAGTTGACTTTACCCATCATTAAAAAAAATCTGGGTTGAGTTCTAGCTATATTGAAAGGACATTCTGCCCCACTAATTTATCAAACTTCGATTTTTTTATTTTATTTTTTTTATTAAATCCTTGTGTCTGTATTTCAGATTTCTGATTGTCTCAGAGGTGGCAGCAAAGCCCACCTTTAGCACAGGAAGATGAGTGAACTTGACCAGTTACGCCAGGAAGCTGAGCAACTGAAAAACCAAATCCGAGTATGTATTAAATTAAATCAGTGTGTGTATTTAGATTAATGCAAGTGATATTTATGCCAATTGTCATTTTAGGAACAGGATGGGAGAGGGACAAAAATGACTTGTTTATTGGCTGAAACTTTTACAGTATGTTTCAGAAATTAATGTAAGTTGTTAAATGTAAGCACAGGCAACTCCATAGAAAGTTGCTTTTAGCCATTCCAATTTCCAGTAAACTTTGATTGTCACAGACAATAGTATAAGAGTGTACAGATTATATTTAAAAGCATTTCTGTATCTTAACCTGTTCTTAAGGCCAATATATGTTTCTCATTAAACTTCAAGCTACTCAAACCTGATTCTTTAGAGATTTGGATATCTGGTATCTTTATGAAGCCTTCAGATTGATTTGTAAAACACTTTTAGATAATATCATGGTTTAGTATTTTGGACCAGTAGAGTCTAGTACTAAACAAATTATAATTCGTCACTCACCATGAAGTTTAGCATGAATAAACTTCCTCACAATCCTCCTCAAAAAATAGTTTAAAAAGATTCGTTGAAGTACTACATTACATTTTATTTACTGTCTAGATTTTATTTCCTGCTTATGCTCAAAGGTTTACACAAGTAAAACCAGGTCATCTTGTTTTATTGGTGTTAATTTATAGATCACAACAAATATACTCTGGTTCTTTCTGACTTGCTGGCACATCTACTCACCATGTATATGCTGAGTGAAATAAGAGGTGTGTTTTAATATTTACAAAAAAGGATTATTGTCAAATGGACATTTTGTAGGTTTCTTTCACAAGGACTTTATTATGGAACTTAACATGAAAAAAATTATTCCCAATGTCTTTTAATCCTTTGGAAACAACACAAGCACATATAAAGTGGAAAGAGAACTGACTATATGAATTGAGAGAAACTGATGAGTTTAATTTCGGTTTGTGTAAGCTGACAAGTCCAAACAATAAATAGGTTAAAGTAAACTAGATTTTATATTCTTTGAGGGTTTTTTAAAATATTCCAAAGCAGTAATTGTGATCCAGCGGGCATTGGATTATTGCTCAAAATACATTCTGGCTCAGAAGTAGTCTTGGCTATTGTGCCTCATATAGTACTTACACTGGCAAGACTTAATATGTTTAGTGGGGGGGAGAGAACATCACTTCTTCTTCCTGCAGGCTGTGCTTGTCAACAGCTGTTATCGTGGAAAGATGTCTTAAAAACTTTGACTGCCCCCTGACAAAAGGGACACCAACTCCTGTAGCTGAACCAAGCTTACACATAACTCTTAAGACCAAAGGGATGTTCCAGAGAGAGTCATGAAACAGACTAATCTAAGGACAAATCCCCCAAGCTGTCAGGCAGAATGAGAGACCTGGCATCCGTACCTGTGGTGGAGGTGAGCAAAGACCTGAGAGATGCTTTGGAGGAATCCGTAAAGTCTCTGGAGACATTTCTGGTATTAGATATGACCAGCACTGGAACCTGCTGCCTTTTGGTGCTGCCTTTTGAAGAGAAGGTATTTTCCTTCTTACCATTCCTGACTTATTCCTTCTTGCCTAATGACATCAGCGGCTAGGCCTCACTGGAACTGGATGTGAGTTCATAGAAGCAGGAAACGACAGAGAGGCAACAACGACCTCTGCCTCCACCCAAGGAATCCTCTTCAGGCCAGTGACACCAGTCCCCATGCAGAAAGCCTTCAAGGACCTCTTGTCTCAAACTGCAGAAACACTGTACATTGGGACTGTGTTCATACAGGAACAGTATCATGAGCTATTTAATATTGTGAGTGTGACAACACCAGCCAGGATCACCCTCCCAATTAATGAAGAAATGCTGGAATCCGCCAAAGGACTACAGTAAACTTCAGCCACTCTTCCTTCCTCCCCCAAGCAAGTGGAGAAGAGGGTGGGAGGGATACCTCAGTGGTTTGAGCATTGACCTGCTAAACCCAGGGTTGTGAGTTTAATCCTTGAGGGGGCCATTTAGGGATATGGGGCAAAAATCGGATGGATGATTTAATTGGGGATTGGTCCTGCTTTGAGCAGTGGGTTGGACTAGATCAGGGGTCTCAAACTCAAATGACCACGAGGGCTGCATGAGGACTAATGTGTTGGCCTAAGTGCTGCATCACTGACGGCCCCCCCCCCTCGCTGCCCCCAGCCTTGCCCCCACTCCACCCCTTTCATGAGTCCCCGGTGCACTCCTTCCTCCTGGAAAGTGCTAAGCACTGCCAACAGCTGTTTGGCAGTGAGAAATGCCTGGAGGTAGGTAGGGTGGGGCCACGGGGAGAATGGCGGTCCCCCTACCCTCTGCGGGAGGCTTACCGTTTGTGGCCCCTCTTTCCCGGAAACTGCTATGCTGGCAGAGAACTGCTTGGGGGGGTAGGTAGAGCAGTGGGAAGCAGCACGTGGTGGTGGAAGGAGGCGGAGAGTTTAGTGGCCCCAGAAAACCAACTGGGGGGGGGGGGGGGGCTGCAGGGAGTTTGATCCCTGGACTAGATGATCTCCAAAGGTCCCTTCCAACCCTGATATTCTATTATTTGATTCTATCAGCCTCCCCTCCCCACACTGAGGGTTTTGAGCACTTCTGAACCCACCTGAAATAGCTCTTTAAGAAAATAATTTATGCAACAGTGAGAGAACCTACTCCTGCCTGAGACCTCCGTATAATCCTCCAGAGGCTCACTGAGTCTCCAATGGAGCCTCTTGCAGAATTTTCCTTACACCAGCACACCGAAGACTGTTTGTTTTTCTAGTGGCTGTCACTTCAGCCAGAAGAATGAGTGTGCTTCAGGCACTTATGGCCAAACCCTCGTATGATATTCCAGAGGGACACGGTCATGTGAAGACCTCATGTGAAGTTCATTCTTAAGGTGGTCTCAGAATTTCATCTAAACCAGTCAACCTTACTGTCCTCTTCCTGAAGCCATGTTTAGCACTAGAAAAAGAAAATTTCAGCGTGCTAAATGTATCCAGAACTCTGGTTGGTTACTTGGATGGGGCAACAGTCTGAACTAGCCTGTCAATCTAGGCATAGCAAAATATTCTAAAGGTCAGGTGATTTCATCACCAACAATATCAAAATGGAGGACATTGTATTTCTCCCACCATATTATATTGAATTATGAAAATGTGCAAGTATCCTGTGATTATAGTATACACTTCATGGCAGCACAAATCTAAACAGACACAGATTTATTAGTATGACAGAGTTCACTTATTTCCCCGTAGTTTTTGTTTAATATTGTCAAGTGACTAAGAGCAGAACCATGGATATGTATTTAAGATTAAATCCTGTTATGATCCTTGTGTGTGTGTGCATGCGCTTTTGAAGAAAGCTCAAATAGAGTAAAGAACATTCTCAAATTGTTGCCAAATTGCATGGATACATTTACAGAAATTTTAAAGATGGAAAAGATGTACTCATTTAATTTCCTTGGGGCTAATTCAGGATTGTTCCCTAGGTTACATTTTCTCATGCTATGTCTCCAGCAGAGGAGTTCCAACTCTTCCCTTAGCTGTTCTACAATCCAATAGCTCTTGCTGACAAGCAGTTCATATTTAGCCAACATTTCTTTTTCTTAATCCCATTACTTACTTGTAACTCCCTGTACCTTCCTACACTTCTCTTCATCCAGGGTATTTACACCTTTCACATAATGGTAGAATATTATATCCCCTTCCCTTTTTAGCCTAGTAGTCTTTCTTTATAAATCAGTCCCTGGTCAATTTTGTTTGAACTCCTACCAATTTCTCAATATTACTAGTAATGCAGTGCCCAGAACTGAATGCTGTAGTACAGTGTGATTGCTGTAGAGCCATAGTTCTCTTCCTATGTGTGACTAATACTTCTGAATAGACAGCCCAAATTTGACTGGGGGGCCTTTGCTTCTAATCCAAGTCCTTTGGCTGGTGAATGAAACTTATTCCAGTTTTGTATAACCTGTATATTTCATTAATATGCTGTTTACTTCCTCTTCCAGATTGTTAATTAAAATGGTAAACACCACCATTTCTTACTAGTATGCACTTGAAAGTATTTTCAATGAGAAGCCTAAGCAATTATAAATTTTCACAACATGAATAAAATAGCTGAGTCTCTTTTTGAACTGACTCCATCCATATAAATGGCCACTGTAGGACAACTCACAAGTTATCTAGGCTTTTGTGTACGTAACTAGCTTAAGAAATTAATGTCCTGTCTTCCTGTTTTCATTAATTTTAAACTACTTTAAACAGAACAAAAGTTTGACGCCAATGAAGAGACTTCCTGCAATTGTTTTAGTATCTGGTTGTGTTTAAAAAAAAAAAAAAAAAAAAAAAGGCAACCAGAAAAACCCGAGGTATGGAGCATTAAGCACTAAAGCATTGACTAAAGTATTTGTTGGCCAGGTGAAATGTACTTTCAGGCTATTTTAGTTAGATTTTTTTTTTTTTATTCTGAAGTGTTTTCTAACTATGTAACAAATTGTTTTAGGTTCCTTAGACGGAGCTGGAAATGTATATTGTGTATAGCCCCTATTTAAGGCAGCTGTTGGAGTCCAAGTTTCCCCTTGTACTTTGCATTCTGGATCTTGGCCATCCAGTATAAGATGCACAGAATGTTAGCAGTAAGTACTCAGGGATAGCCCACTACACCAGAAACACATTTTGGAACTTGCTGCTAAGCATTCCTTCCTTCCTTTGCCCACTAAATGCTAAAATTATCTTCTCAATAAATAAAGGTTCCAGCGAGAATACTAGACACACATTGGCAACAAAGTTTGGCTTGGTAGGTTCCTCTTCCAATTTCTCTCATTGGGGTGATCATAACTGCAAGATTTTCCCAAATCTAGTAGTTTTGCTTCTGAGTAACTTTTGCAGAATTGTCAGCATAAATGGTTCAGCACATATTAAGCTGTCTCTGATGTGTTGTCTCTAATTTTCCCTTGTTACAGGATGCCAGAAAAGCATGCGCAGATGCCACTCTGGCCCAGGTAAGTACTCATTTCAGATGCTCACATTTTATTTGCAAAAATCTATATAAGGAAAATGATATACACAAAGTTGTGTGTGTAAATTATGAACAATATCTTTAATTCTTCCTATAGTCTTGTCTTGGCAACATTCGCTTCCTTTGACTCTTTGCATGGTGTGATTTTTTTTTTTTTTGATTACGCACAGATCATATTGCTTATGCATGGCCAACTACTGCCAGTAATATGATCAAGTAGTACTTTCCTTGGTAGGTCACTGAGTTCCTTTCCCTGATTTGTTTTATTATATGAGTATTATACAGATGGATCTATAATTTGAAAGACCCTCACATTGGAGCAACCTGGAAGGCCGTTGATACAGGAGCCTTTGCCAGGAGCGATTGTTCCAGATGTGTGTTTCAGATTTTACCTTTCACCAGCCAGTTTAATCCCTTTTGCTTGAACTGAGAGTAATAATCCTGTGTCTGATGTCAGTTTGTTGCCATGGAAGTGAGTAATACTAGAAATACAGTACTACAACTTCAGCACTGCAGCATCAAGCGAGAGAGCGGCAGTGAGCAAGAGGCCTTCTTTCAGCATTTAAATTACTTGGGACATTTTTATATGTGACAAAGAGAATTGCCCATAAATGTAAAATAAATGGGCTAAGTTTCATGTCTAAAATATTTCCCATGTGCAAAAGTCTGTAAAAAGCTACTGTATTTATACAAGGGAAGGGCATTGTGTAGGAATTTTAAATCTTGCCCGATCTGTTAGTTTGAACATTAATCTATCTTGGCAGTTTTCAAAATGAAGCAGAATTCTTTACTCAAATGCTTCTGCTAAATAATTTTTTTTAGGTGGAGACAGGACAAGTATGCAGACATTATCTATAAAATGGAGTTATAAACTTTTTTGGATCCACTGTAATGTGTGGTCATTTATTCAGTATATTCCTGGAAATGCACTATGCTATTTTTTTAGCCAGTGCTTTGCTCCAGGCCAGAGAAACTATATTGAATGTAATGGTATAGTGACAGTGTATTGATTTTTTCCTCACTTTGTTATTCACTTACTCATTCCAGAGTACACTTTTATCCTTTAAAAGTTAAATAAAATATTAATATTATAATTTGAAAATCTTCTGTTTAAAATGCAGTTTATACAAAATTATAGTAATCTTAAAGCTAGAGGCTTCAGAAGATAGAAACTGAACACAATCCTGCCTGGGGTCCTGAGAGTTTCTAATGCATGCAGTTGTTTCCCACTGGGCCTGGATAACATGCATGTTCTTATTGTGCAATTATATTTAGCTAGGGCTTTGCCTACAATGCTCAGACGAAGAGCTGGGCCTGGGGAAGAATAGTAAATGAGAGAATAACCCAGCAAATACTGCATAGGACCAACGTATTTCTTAGTCAATTTATCTGTCTAAATCAGTGAACGTGTCCAAAATGTGTGTGTTGAATTCTTTTGGTTTTCTGCAATAGAGTAGTCTTAAGTGTTTCTGCATTAATGAAGTATCTGAATATTCGTAGAGTAAGATAAATGCAGACTCTAAGGTCTATAGTAACTTGTCTGTTTAGATCACAGCCAACATTGATCCAGTGGGTCGAATTCAGATGCGTACTAGAAGAACATTGAGGGGGCACTTGGCTAAAATTTATGCAATGCACTGGGGGACTGATTCCAGGTGAGTGTCACTAGCACAGAAGGATAATCTTTGGGGTTTCATTAAGATATTGTGGAAAAGTTCAATTTGTTTTTTTGTATACTATGATTCGAAATTGAGACTCATCATTTCAGTCATACCTATAATCCAGCTGAAGTCCTTTCTATTAGTAGTGGGATTTTAAAATATCAGAGCTCTTTTTGAGGAGCAGGAGATCTTGGATGCAGGTGGGGGTGGTTACTTCAGTTGAAGTTTCATAACCCTTGCTTCTATTCTGGTAGTAGGATAATTTAGCAACGCTAAATGTCAGTCTCTCCCCCCCCCCCCCCTTTAATCGCCATATTTTTTACATCATAAATTAATTTACAAAATATCAACCCCTTCTTGCCTGAAAAAAACTTGTCAGTGATTTAGAGGAAGCATTTTAAAATAGGCACATATTTTTTTCAAGGATGTTAGTCCTTCTGTGATTTCCAGACAATTAAAAAATGGATGCTAACAGTATCCTTGTCGATGACAAATGACAACTATAATGTGTATTTTTATAAGAATCTTAAAGCACGCACCCTGGTGAATTTGTCCACCTTAAAATGAGTAGATATGATATTCCCTCAGAGGAATAGGTGAATTAGCGTCTTTTTAATCTTGTAAATATGTGAATTAATCTGCTCATAGCAAGTACATTTCTAATCTTCAGAAATTAGTGAAAGGAGCCTTGTTAATCTAATGAAGGAGATCTTGTTAATTCAGTCTTAAGTACAGGGCTTGTTTACACAAGGTTGATAAGCAGTACTATTCTAAAATAACTTAAAATCCCAGGTCTGTTTATACAGTAAAATCTCAGAGTTACAAACACTTTGGGACTGGAGGTTGTTCATAACTCTCAACAAAACATTTATGGTTGTACTTTCAAAAGTTTACAATTGAACATTGACTTAATATAGCTTTGAAACTTTACTATGCAGAAGAAAAATATTGCTTTTAACCATCTTAATTTAAATAAAGCAAGCACAGAAACAGTTTCCTTATCTTGTCAAAATCTTTTTTTAAAATGTTCCCTTTATTTTTTTAGTAGTTTAATACTGTTCTATACCGTGTGCTTTTTATTTATTTATTTTGTCTCTGCTGCTGCCTGACTGCGTAGTTCCAAATGAGGGGTGCAGTTGACCGGTCAGTTCCTATCTCTGGTGTTCATAACTCTGAAGTTCTACTGCATACCTAGTGCAAGAGTAGCAAAGTGCTTAGTTTGGGTCGAGAGTGGGGTAGGTATGGAGGAAAATATTTTTAAAGGAGTGGTACTCGTTTTTATTTTCAGTTTCTGAATTGCTCAGGGTTGGCAGAGCAACAGATAAACATAGTGTAACAGTTTAATTTGAAGTTTCATCTGTTCTGTAGAATCTCATTTTATTTCATAGGAGTACTGTATTAGTTTGTCAGAAGTGTATTTTTTCCAGTGTTGCAAATCGCACTTTATATGGCAAATTAGGGTTGCCAACTTCATAACATTTAAAAACCGGATACTCCAGCTGGAGTACTGGAACCTCTCCCACTTGGGTCAGGGGGACTCGCCTAGGAGCTACAGCCACCTGATGCAGGTAGGAAGCAGCCCCAGCTGAGTAGGGGCTGGTGTGGGTGATGACCTGGTGCCTCTCCTCTCCTCCCTTCTCCCCCCCCCCCCCCCCCCGCGCGCAATAACTTCAACATTTTTAGCAATAGGATGGTGTTCTACAACTAAAGCAAAGCCGGCCAGAGGAAATACCAAATTAGTTCTGATATCACATCAAGATCATAGACATATGTTTTGCCCTATTTTTATCTAACATTCTTTAAAAAAGTGAAGGCGGTCAGGTAGATATTTTTGTAACTTTAATAACACAATTTTTTCCTTTCAAATATATTGTACAACAACCTAAGAGATCTGCGAACAAGGCTTTACATAAATCTTCTGGTTGAAATGATCTCACACAAACATAATATCAGCACTCCTTAAGAGGTACCATATTTTTCGCCCTATAAGACGCACTTTTTCTTCCCCAAAACGGGGGGGGGAAAAGTTGGTGCGTCTTATGGGGCGAATGCCAAAAAAAAAAAAAAAAAAAAAAAGGCGCCTCGCTCTCCCGTCCCCGCCGCGCGGGCGGGCTGCTGAGGTTCCCCCCTCCCCGCCGCGGGCGGGCTGGGCTGCCGGGAGCGTCCCGGTTCCCCCTTCCCCGCCGCGGGCGGGCTGCCGGGGTTCCCCCCTCCCCGCCGCGGGCGCGCTCCCGGCAGCCTGCCCGCGCGGCGGGGACGGGAGAGCGAGGCGCTTTTTTTTTTTTTTTTGGTCCGGCGGGGAGGGGGGAACCCCGGCAGCCCGCCCGCGGCGGGGAGGGGGGAACCCCGGAAGCCCGCCCGCGGCGGGGAGGGGGGAACCTCGGCAGCCCGCCCGCGCGGCGGGGACGGGAGAGCGAGGCGCTTTTTTTTTGTTTTTTGGTCCGGATTATTTATTAAAAAATGAGGGGGCATCTTATAGGACGGAGCGTCCTATAAGACGAAAAATACGGTATATAACTGTAGTTACCTGTCTACAATAGCCTCATCTGTATAGTGTGCACCTATGGTGGTGGTTTTGCAGAGCTATATTGTAGAAGGCAGTTTAGCACTTACCTCACTGTCCGTTTAAACTCAGTGTATTTTAGTTCTGCATTTTATGACCACTAAATTCATTCAGATTTCTAAAAAGAGTAGTTGACGACTACAAACAATCTCCATCCCACTGCATTTTCTCCTTTCCAATCAGTCTGTTTATACAATTTTCAGGAAATAACTCTGACTGTTAGCGTATTTAGAAAGTCATGTAGGAAACAGACACCACTACTTATAATACTTACATTTTGAGTTCCGGGTGAAGCTGTTTTCACTAGAGACAATTGACATATGATGCATCCTCCCCAAGTTTTGAAACAGCGTTATCCTTTTCTAGGAGGTGCCCATGCCCCTAACAATAAAGGAAAGATTCAAATATTACTCTACAGTAGGAATATTTTTACTGATTATGCTGATTTGAATGGACATAATTAAGTTAAATCATATTTTTGTCTGAAAATTGTTAGTTTTCCCTGATCTTTCCATTTTAGTCGTCTCAGGTGTTACTTGTATCTATTCATGGTAATACAATCTCCTTTTTCTGTTTGAAGATTTGTAACAAATTTCAGGAATGCTATTTGAAATGGAATCTATTGGAAACAAAGCTTTTGAAATTAGCTAGTGACATTTAAATGAAATTTTAATTTAAGTGGTAGACGTGTTCAGTACTGTACAAATACACAGTTCCTGTCCTGAGGAAGTAGAAGGCTAAAAAGTGTATGACATGGAGTTTTAATATTTAGATAAATCAGGTAATACTGTTATCCACTGAAGGTAAGTGTAGTATTTATCAGCAAACTCAGTCTCAGGGGAGCCAACTAGGGGTTGTTTTCATTGAATTGGAATCAAAACTCAGACTCAAGTGATGCAACAATGTTTTACCTGTGCACAGTAGAGTAGCCTAAGGCAGCCACAGCTCTTTCTCGTAGACTCATCAACTTGAGGTCAGATCGGAGCATCATGATCATCTAGTCTGATCTCCTGTACATTGCAGGCCACAGAACCTTGCCCACCCACTCCTGTAATAGATCTGTAACCATTGGCCAAATCACTAAAGTCCTCAAATCATGAATTAAAGATTTCAAGTTACAGAGAATTTGCCATTTACACTAGTTTAAACCTGTAAGTGACCCATGCCTTATGCTGCAGAGTAAGGTGAAAAACTCCCAGAGTCTGTGCCAATGTGACCTCAGGGAAAATTCCTTCCTTACTTGAAATACAGCAATCCGTTCGTCCCTCAGCATGTATTGTAGTAAGACGTAGAAGCCCCAATTAAGGACAAGGCAGTATGTACACACAGTATGAAAGAAGTCCCTAACCCAAAGTTTGTAATTGTACTGTTAAAGTAGCTTTTGTATTGACACCATAATCTGAAAAATGGAAGTGTCCAATATGTGAATAGAAGATCTAATAGCAAGCTAAGAGCAGTGTGTTTGGCCAGGTGATTTGTCATAGCCACGCACTGGATTTTAAGTGAATATATTTTTAAAAGGAGAGACTTGGTTTGAGATGTGGACCCTTCTCACAACTGTGTGTGTGTGTAAAATAAATAAGTAAATATGACACTTTTCACAAAGGCCTCTTAGGATAGTAGCAGTTTTGAAAGTTAGACAATGACCAGTTCTCTGTTACACCAGTGATAGGTATTATCACACAATACTTGTGTATTGAGACGTGGATTTTTCACTTGAATTAGGTTTACACATACAGATATTAAGATGGAAATTGAAACGATGTGGTGCTTTGGCATAATACTTTGAACCTTCTAAGATGAATAGCCAAACTCTTAGCTTGAGTATTAAGTTGGAAAGAAAATGTGTAGGGTTAGGACTCCGAGCATGAAATGTTACATGTCTGAACTACATTTTACCTCTGCTTCCCTAATACAGAAAAAGGCACGCTCAGCTATTTTTGTCTGATTGTTCCTGCAATCTGAATTCTTTTTGTTCTTGGAGTTAGAAAACCTATTCTTTACAAAATAAAAGAAGCCTGGAAAAAAAAAGCTCATATTTTAAGCTAGACCAAGAATACCACTGTGACAAAATGGTGTATTTCAGTCAATCTCCATTGCGAGAGGAGAGATTTCCCCCCACCCCCAAAGGAAACAAAAGAAAACCGCCCCTTCCTTCCCTGCATTCTACCCTTCAACACCGAGCTCTGTAAACTAAATTTTCTATCGGCCTAAGTTTTAACATTACTCGGACACTGAATTTTATTTATTTTTATGTATTTATTGGCTTTCATCCTGAACCAACCTTTTTTACCAGGTGTTAGAATAAGCAGAAATTGGGAAGATGGGCTTCTATTAAGGGTCCAGATAATTAGCTGGGTCTGCCTATTTTTAGTGTGCCTATTACGATTTCCAAGGTTTCAAAGGAATCAAGAGACATCAGTGCTGTTTAGGGATTATTTTCGCTACTTCTCCTTCACCTGATTTGTGCATCTGTAGATCTACCGTTGCGGAGGGTGGGAGGAAGAATACTCAGGTCCTTTTCCCAGACTCTTTTAATAAGGAAGGTCTGCAGAAGACAGTGCAGAGTATGTGGAAACGAAATGAACTTCTGAGAATAACTGGGAAGCAAACTAAAATACTCTTTTACTAATAACTCGGTGCATTTTCTGAAGCCCCATCCTCAGAACCTTTTGACAATCTGAGAAGAGTAAACTTCTTGCTGTCTTTGGGAGCGGGGGAAAAAAAACAACCCATGCCTATCTTACAAATGTGGGGAAAGGAAGGCATAGAGCTGTAGGTGATATTCCCAAAGTGGTAGTTAGGCATGGAACCCAGATCTCCTGACTTCCTATATTGTGATTTAACCACATAACAGTGCAACTACTATTGAGTTCCTTTGTTGTTAACTGCTGTAATATTTAACACTTAACATGAAGTGCATCTGCTCTTGTTCCTATGAGGCACGTTATTTAAGAGAATATTGATGTTGCATTGTACTTTTTAAAAGATACTATTAAAGCATTCATGTAAACATCTTAGTAGTTTGGTAACATTCCATTTGAAACTAATTGGCTTTGTTTTCTCCTTATTTGCCTGCAATGATTGTTTGTTTGTTCTCTTTTTCTCTCCAGACTTCTAGTTAGTGCCTCCCAGGATGGCAAACTTATCATCTGGGATAGCTACACCACAAACAAGGTGAGCGTAATTGACATACTGCTGCTTAATTAAAATTTTACTGAAAATACAAGGGAAAGAAACATTGTTTACCTACATTGGCTCTTAAAGGGATTCAGCCAAAACCTAGTTTAGGCCGAACACCTGACCTCTAAAATTATGATTTTAAACAATGTGCTTAGAGACCTAACTACTATCTCTGTGTGTATAACATATATAGATATATATGTACATTGATTATATATAAAATAGGTTTACCCAGCCTCCTAGAAACTAAAAATATTTTATTATTCAGAAAGTGTATTTTTGCTTTGCTGCTGCGGGAGCAGCTGTCATCAGAGGGAGTAGAAGTTAATTAGCAATTGTTTCCCAGAAATGCGCTATGCGAGACAAAGCACAGCCATACTAGTTTGGGCTCTGTAATAAAGCCAAGAATTACAAGAATGCAGGTAAGAGACTGGTCTCTTTCTGGCTGTAGTAACGTGATCTGAATAAGGGGTACAGAAGGTTTATGGTCACATGGCTGTTGTTGGTGTCCAGGGGCTACTGTTATGAGCTCTCTGATAAATTCCATGAAGGGTGAAAAAACAAAGCTTGTAAATAATTACAAAACTGATTGCGGAGAACTTCAAATAAAAGTTTTCAGCAGGTAAATGACCGTTAAATAAGCAGAAGTGCTTTTTTTAATTGAAAAAGACAATGCAGAAATAGGAAATAAAATACTTCTGCAGTGATTTCCATATTAGGATTTCAAAACTCTTGAAAACCATTCATTAACACTCAACATCCCTTGAAAGCAGGGACTTGCATCCCTATTTTAGAATCGGGAAAACTGAATCAGAGATGTTGCTACTTGATTAAGGTCACACAGGAAGTCTCTGATGATAAAGAATTCTATTTCTGACTAAGTGCTCTAGTTACAAGTACATCATCCCCCCCAAAAAACAAGATCCACTCGATAAAAAAAAGACTTTCCAGTCCAGGAAATTTGAGGGCATCTTAATATTACTAGAAAGTTTTTGATTAATAGTTGAATAGATTACAGCTGAAAACAGGTTGTCTAAAAATATTCTAGTGCCACATTGTGGCTAAGCAGTGCTCATTGCAATTATGCTGTGCACGATGTTAGTAATAACAAAGAATGTGATCGTAAATGTGTTCTAGCCTTCTGATGAGATTTGAACAACCATCTTGAGGCGTTTTATTAGCTTCATGGTAGAAGATACATGTTTGCAATTAGTTGGCTGTATTTTTAGTGTGGAGCATTTCTCTGCTGTTTGGAATCTTGTATCACACCCATTACCACAAGATTTGTAATGGCTATCGATGGAGATTGTATGCATAGAGGGACAAACACCTTTCTAATCCCTAGGCAAGAAATATGAGGAAATCAGGGATATTTTCGGAGTCCCACAATACATATAACAACATGATCCATCCCTCAAGGAATTTACAAAA
Source organism: Sternotherus odoratus (assembly GCA_032164245.1). NCBI lineage: Eukaryota > Metazoa > Chordata > Testudines > Kinosternidae > Sternotherus > Sternotherus odoratus. The sequence continues at coordinate 4,953,399 of JAVMKO010000018.1, forward strand.
CTAACTTCAAACAGTGCAACAAGAGGAATAACGAGAGTAGGTTGGGATTAGAGAAGGAAGGACAGGGTTAGCATTAATAAGACTGTGTTTTCTCAGTGAAGGCTAGTATACGGCATGGGGGAACAAAAGGGGAGTTTGTTTAAATAGTGAAACGTCTTCGTTTGCTAACTTATTTGGCAAGTGTTGAAGTGGGTTTTAAGGCAGGATTAAAGGAGGGCTCAAAGTAAGTCTCTGCTTTTTGCTGTTTGTTGTTCCTTCCTAGTATATAATCCTGGCATTAACATATTTTTTACCTACCATAAATTGAGCACCAGTGTGTTTTCTCAAGCTAAAACATAGTGCTCGATCTATAATCATAAAACCATTGACTAGCTCTTGTGGCTTTTAGTAGAGCTACCGATTAAACTGGATTCTCTGCTAGAGTGCAGCTTTGAAGTTTTAATTAAGCCACTATTTGGTTTGACAAGTTAAATGTGCAAATTATTCGTGAAATCAGATTGGCCCTGGGAGTATAAGGATTTTTATCTTTTTCATTGTTCTTCCTCCTGTTACCTTTAAAGAGAGAGTAGTGTAGTTACAGAAAAGATGTAAATAAGAACCTCCTGATGATTTATCTTTGTCAGTTGATCATGTATTCTGTCTCTGCTCCAGGTCCATGCCATTCCCCTGCGTTCATCTTGGGTGATGACCTGTGCATATGCCCCTTCTGGAAACTATGTGGCCTGTGGTGGTCTTGATAACATCTGTTCCATTTACAACCTGAAAACTCGTGAAGGAAATGTACGAGTCAGCCGTGAGCTGGCTGGGCACACAGGTGAGCATCAGTTCTGAAGAGTAAGCTAGTTGTGAGCTGAGTGCATGATGAATTGTGAAACAAAAAGACAACTTCATCTTGCTGGGTTTTCATTAGATCCCAAAAATTTGAGGTCTGAGTTTTTGGAGATGCTGCACTTTCACCTTGTTGCCTTCACCTGGAGCTATAGGGGCTGAGCATCTTCTGAAAATCAAGCCCATTGTTTCCCATCTTGGTCTCTAATTACCTTCCTCATTCTCGAAGGCAGAAGTAATGGTTAATGAGTTTCAGTGTAAACTATGGTCTGTTTTTCAAGGTCTTCCTTTTTTTTGCAGGTACTTACCCACATTCTCCCTGCTGTCCCCACATGTTCAGTCACTGATACTGGATAATTCCTGTGGAGTCCCCAGAACTAATTACTTGGCTGCTCAGGGTATTGACATCTAAGAACCTGTGACCTGAGCTTCATATTTAAACTCCGGAGTGACTTGTATCTTACTACTCTTGGAAGTCTTTAGAGATCTTTGGCTGGCCGTAGAAATATCTGAAAGCCTTAAAAAATCCTTTTCTTCACTAAAAACTACGACTGTAGTGCCCGGTGTTCTAGGATTTTCAGGGGCTCAGCCTCCAGAAGGGGGTCACAGAGCTAGTTTAACTGGATGCTGGGGAATTGCCCCCAGCATTGCATTGGTGTAGGTTGTCCTACACCACTCCCCTGTGCTGGGAAGAAGGGAGAGAAAGTGGTCAGAGTACTCGGCGCTACAGCTGTTCTGGGGCTTCTCTAACCAACATCAGGGCAATGCCAGAATCCTGGAGACTAAGAGCTACATTTGGCCCTTCTGGGGTTCCCTCTTCAGAGGTGCAGCACAGAATCTGGCCCAACCTTTTTCATCAAAGTAACTAATGACTCTGATAACTAGAGATAAATAGAATTTAAACTAGATAATGAGCTATGAACAAAGGCACCCATATAAGGGCTCCATTTTCCTTGAAATAAGATCCACCAAAGCAGCTAAAAGCAGAGGGGATGAGCTCAGGATTTTTCTCTGCCCCCTTTCCGGTCCAAGAGCATTGCAGCAGTAACATCCCATATCACAGCACAAGTTGAAATGGTAATTCATTAGTGACTTCTACCCAGGAATGTGTGGTTGAGGAAAAAGGAAAGGAAGCTGAAAGTTTCATGGGAAGAAGTGGCCACTCAGAAATAGGATTTAAATTGGCTTGATATCCTCCTTGTCGAGGTCTGCTGGAACATTGGTTCAAAGAGTGCCTGTGCTGATTCTGGAAAGCCCAACTGCACATAACAAGACTCTGTTTATCTTAGATATTACATAATGCCGTAACTTTAGTAGCTATGTGCTTATAATCATAGTATGTGACATACTCCGTGCTACATCAGAAGGCCTTTGTTCATTTGCAGATTCAGTAATAATACACCCAGCAACCTGAGGGAGGGAATCAGCTTGTAATAAGTCATATCTGTCAAGGTTGCAACCCTGAAACTGTGTGTCATCTTTATGCTGCCTTTGTTTCTGTAAAGAACAAAATCCCAAGATGCAGCAAAACAGAGGCTGTTACTCCAGAGGCTGCCAGCATGGCTCCGGAAAAACCTTTAACAGCTCTAAAAGGAAACATCAGGCGGGCGGTGTGTCTTGCTGGTTTTCTGCCTGATCAAGCCTCTATCCATACAGTGTAAAGGGACCCCTCTGAAAACTGTTCATTGAAGGAAAGCAAGGTTATTCATACATGAATCGTTATAATCAGGCAAACGTTCCCAAGCTTCTGTTTAAAGAAAAGAATAACTAAAATGTGTTAAACCCATATTGTAGATGGCACTTAATTTCTTTTTATTTCTTGTTTTTCTTTCAAAGCCTGGATTAGCTACCTGGTTCACTGGAGTTGTGTACACTGTCTAAAATAAAGAGATGTTGACTGACCACTAAAATAGATACTTAGTAGTTGCAATAACCAAGCAAACCATGATCCATAAAAAGTACTTTTCTTTAATATCCGTTCTAAAGAAAAATGGAACTAGCTGTCACATGTATTTTTGTTGGGAATCCATGTTGCAGCCTATGTGCATGTCAAAATCCTAAAAAAAAGATTTGAGCTATCAAAAAGCCAAGAATATCTTTGCAATATATCTTAGCTGTTCAGTGACTTCTTTTAGAGATGGGCCCTGTAAGTTAGTATGATCACTACATTGCAGTATGTGGGTTCATGGCAGGGTGAATGTGGCCTCTACAGGGGGTGAAAGATTATACTATACTGTAGAGGCCTAGAAAGGGTGCATCAAAAGAGGTGATTGGTTTCATTTGTTAGTATGAAATCTTGGAGGGGTAGTTTTATTTAACTGTTCTTCTAGTGCTGGGTTAAGCAGGGCTGCTGCAATAAAGCTATAATTGGAGGTGACATTTGGATCTGGACTTGGTGCTGAATGAGGACAGACATGGATGGATTTTAAGCAGCAGGCTGAAACTCTGTTCTATTTAACGGAGGGGAGGGGCACTACCCTCCTAGTCATCTGCATTTTAAATAGTTCTAGGTGAGAGGCTACAGGGCTCTTCCCAAACAACCCAGAACTCAAGGGAACTTTCCTTGGCCTACCCCTACAACTCAGCTTGCTCTTCTGAATCTGACCCCCCCGCCCCCAGTGAAAGATACAGATCGGACTAAAAGAGTGGGGGACCTTACTCCACAAAGGCCATAGGTCTCCCCCTATACCATGAGCACAAAGCCCCTCACCAAAATCCCAAGTCTTTCACTTCTGGGAACCGTTCCTTTTAGCCTTCTAACTGCATTGGAAACTGGTTGAAAGTTGCAACAAACATCCCTGCCAAGTATTACCATAAATTATTAAATCCTCTTCCTGTTTAACCTGACCATGCATGGAGTATGCTCAGAGGAAGGTGAAAAAATCCACTATGCTGTGCTAATTTGGGCACAACATGAAGAAAAAAAATTCTTCCTGACCCCAAAACAAGTGATCAGTAAGAACTGCAGAATCTGCAAAAACAGTTCTTTGAATGCTTGCTCATGTTGATTCCAATTAGGTGTGTGCGTGCTGCGTGTACAGTTCTCAGGGGAAAAACCTTCCAGCAGCACCTATCAGGTCAGCTGTGTAGCCCACTGGAATGGCATCTTCAGGGTGGTGAATATAGGTTCCTGCTAACCCGCCACTTCTTCAGTTCCTTCTTATGACCAGTTACTGTTGTTTGAACTGCAGTCGCTTGCCTTTGCAAGTGCTTTCCTTAGTCCTTGTTCAGTTTTCTGTAAATAGTTTTTAGTTTGAGTTAGTTTCTTAACTAGGAGTAGGGGGTTTTCTCCCCATTCCCTATTGGTCTCTCCTTTTGGGAACTCTGTGGAACTTGCCACGAGCCCATGCCAACAGGCGAATTGCATGAATCTTGTCTCAACTGTCTGTGGGAGGTGCACCAAACAGAGTGGTGCAAGAATTGTAAAGGGTTCCACTCAAGGATTGAAAAGGAACATGACTTCAGGCTGAAGCAGATCCTGATGGAAGCAGCCCTTCGTCCCCAGCAGTCTCCAGCTGTCAGGATCCGCACCGAGCACCTCTGTGCAGAGTGCTCCAGCCTCTGCAAGGAATGAGCCAGCTCCCTTCCTCCTCCTGGCTGGCTAATGAATGGGTAAAGCCTTTGGAGGAGGGGTCACCCCTGCATCCCTCAGGGCGTGCTCTCCCTCTTTCTGCTGGGGTTCTTCTAGTCACAGCTGGTCCCCAAGAGAGCAGCTTCCCCCCAGAGGAGAGTTAGATTTATCCAAGTAATGTCATGAAGGTTTGTTGCCCTTGTGTCTAAGGCCATCAGGTTCCGTAGTCTTAGGGCTGATCTTCACTCGCGCGGCGCGGGATCGATCTTCTGGCGATCAATTTATCGCGTCTTGTTAAGACGTGATAAATCGATTGCCCCGGGCTCCCCCATCGACTCCGGAACTCCAGCTTGCCGGGAGGCGCAAGCTGGAGTCGACGGGGGAGCGCGCCGCCGACTGCTGCCGCCGTGGGGACAGCAGGTAAGTCGGCGGCAGATACGCAAACTTCAGCTACGTGATATACAACTTCAGCTACGTGAATCTGCCGTTGATCCCCCACCCCAGTGAGGACAAGCCCTTAGTACTTACAAAGCAAGATGTTTCTCTTCTCTCGCACACTTCTGCTTGGACTGTGAATCCTTGTGATGCTCACAGCCCAGGTTGTCCTAAGTAAGACCGATGAGAATTTTCAATCCTTCTCTTACGTGAAAGACTATCATCTGTTTGTTTAGGTCTCTACTTTTTTCTTTAACAACCAAATGGACTTTTTGTGTTTTCTAGTGTTTTACTTATTGCTTCGGTAAGCAGATCAGCAAACATCAGATAGCTGTAAGATTCCGTCCGTAAATTAAAGTGGTCCTTAGCCAATTACTCTGATCAGTATTACTTGTGGAATTTCTGACTATTCTTGATGGTTTCCTGTCTGAGTGTATCTATACTGCAGTCAGAGGTGTGTACCGGTGTCAATGAAGCCACAGTAGTAAAGGCTGTTAATAAGCCCATCTGGGGCCCAGGTTATGGTCTTGGGCAGCTATCCTAGGCTGCTGCAGTTTCAGTGCTGTTTTATCTAGCTAAATCAAAGCTCTCTGAGTTTTATGTCTACATGTGCTGCAATCACATCTCTGACTGCAGTGTAGACATGCCCAGTATGTGCAGGAGAGGAGGCTTCACTACATGACCAACTCAGTCTGAAAAGTAGACCGGAATTTGCGGCTTTATTCAGCCATGTGTTACTTTTTACAGGTTACTTGTCATGCTGCCGTTTTCTGGATGATAATCAAATTGTTACCAGCTCTGGAGACACCACTTGGTAAGCAGTTGAACTGTAACATTTGTACTAATGGCTGCATATTCAAAAAAACAGATAATATATTATGAGGGAACTTGTCATAACACTTAGTAATAGCAATTGTGTTAGTGCTGTAAGCAGTCTTTGGTATAGAATTCTCATAGGACAACATGGATAAAAACCTCTAATGGCTTGCAATTTAGAGGAAATTGCAAATGGAAATACTGCTGTTAAGCTCTACAAACTAAGCTTTTGAATACCCCCTTTTTAAATAAAATGCTGTAGGTGTGTGAAGAGCCAGACTTGCATTTGTCAGAACATAGGTTTGTCTTCCCATTTAGGTACTGACAGACAGGTGCTAAGTAATTTTCACCGTTCTTTTTTATTAACATCTCTAATAAAAAGAATCCAATATTTTTAAAATGTAGAACTCTTTACACATGGTCTATAAGTGCTCATTCAGAGCAATTATGGCTCACTGAGGAAAAGTTTTGACAGTATGGATTTTGACACATTCTGGAGCTATAGCTTCAAACAAGACTCCTGTAACAACAGTTAGTTATGGATCAGTGTCTGATCAGAGGAAATAGCTCCCCCAGAATGGTAATGTCTGTTGAGTCTTGTATACTTCTTAAAAATCCATTATCAAATTATTGGTTTTCAAATTAAGTGTATTTTATGTATACAGGCAGTAAAGAGTCACAATTAGTGCATGTTTTACAGTTAATTTTATGCCAGTGCCTTTTAAACACCCCCACATACACACATTTTGCACTTTTTTGCACTCTGTTACTGATTTGTTTCAAATATTGAACTGTTTCAAATTTTGAAGTTCGTGATATTAATTCTTACTGGTGATAATATGGAACCATAGAGAATTGGTTGTTGGGGAAGGATAGGTTGAATGAATTAATGACTTTTTCTGGTAGGTTCTGTAGTACCATTATAGAAAAAAAATATTAAATATTGAATCACATTGGTAAAATTATCTTTATTTAAATCTGTAAGATTCTGAATAGCTTTCAGAAAGTCATCTTAAGAAATTAGCAGAAGTGAAATTTAAAGAAACATTGCTGAACATTTAACAACATGTTCTATTTTGTGATCCCCTGGCGTAATATAAATATAATATTCTGTTGTAATTTGTATACTCCATAATTCATTTTCAGAGGTCAGCTAAAATACTTAAGGTGCTTTCTCACATAGGAGTAATCTGTAGTGCATTTGCTTCTAGAGGTTGTTATGCTCTAGTCTCACTAGCAAAGAAATCTCATTTTTTGTGGACTATACTTTTATGTAATTTTAGCTCTTCTGCCATAATCAACAAAAGAGAAATCCCTTTTTGGTTACAGAATAAAGCTTAAGACTCAGGATGTTCAGCAGATTTAGTCTGTTTTTTGTTCTTACACTGAATTGTTACTTAAGATGGATTTAATTTTAATCCATCAGAACTGGAAAGGTAATGTTAGATACCCCCAAAGTTAGCTGTGTTTCTGGACTTGCACAGCATTTCTTTGCTGTTTGTAGTGTGGCCTGTTTAAACACCTGCATAACCAATAAATATTCATTTTACAAAAAAATTCAATGCAAACCAAAAAAATCACACATTGAATAAATAAATCCTTAAAGAGAAAATAGTAGTACAATCCACTAGGCAGCAGTCCTTAAGGTGATTATTTTGAAGTCTTCCTAAGACATTCACTACAGTTCTGTTGGTCCTGTAAGGGCCCTCCTACTAAACAGCCTTTTTGAGATTGTACATTAATTTCTTTAAAATTAACATGATTTTTAAAAATGGAATAGAATCCTTTTTAAATACACCAAGAATTGCTAAAGTGATGCTCTTTGTAGAAGATTATATAGCTTTAGCAGGTTTTAACTGTTGCATGTCATAATTTTTCAAAGTCCAGGTACGGTGTTGAGAACACAAATTCTGGCCTTCTGTTAAGGCCTAGCCACTGGCAAGGGATTACTTTGTCTTGTTCTTCTTTCTGCATATGCATTTCTGAAATGCACATGGTTCATAATGAAAGCTATTTCTGTTAAAAAAAAAAAAAAACTTCTGCTTTTGTGCTGATGGTTCCCTTCATTTATGGAAGGAGGAAGCCAGTAGTCTCCTTCCTCTAAGCCTGCACTTTCCTAGAATGGGGAACTAAAGAGGAGACTGACATGGAGGGGATGATGTTTTCTAGCTGCAAATGGATTTCGGCTGGAACACTAAGCAAAATTTCATATCGTAGTTGGAACTGACTAGTGAAGGCTGATACAGAATTAATTACTGAACATATGGTTTACATAGCCAGGGAAACCTAAAAGAACAAAACTGGCTTCTGCACTGGCTCTAAGCCAAAGCAGAATTCTACATTGTGCTCACCTGCTGGGAAAGAGAACAGACAAGTTAAATGCTTTCTTCTAAACATCTCTGAAAAGTCTGCTGCTTTTGTGGATGATGCAGTCAGTATTTCATCCCCTTTTTATACCCTGTGATTGTCACTGTGGTGATCTTGCTGTCAGTAGAAAAGTGGGAGCACTGACAACCATGAGGCAACAGTGAATTATTCTGGCTGAATTATATACCCTCAAAAAGCCACTTGTTAAAATTAATGGAAACACTGACTCAACCTTAACTAAAGCAGCAGTATTGGGTGCTACTCTAAAACAGCTCTACACTAGTGTTAGAGCACTGCCATGTTACAGAACTCCATGTATCAACAATGATGAACATTAGTCACTTTGCTCACTTTATATTGCTGGTAACCCAGCCAAGAAGCTGATAGTCTGTAACCAGAAATATGTGGCTCCATCTGAAAGTACTGGTGCCTTTTTAAGACAAAGTACTGAGAGCTTGTGTATGATGTACCAAAATGTCTCAAAGGAGAGTATATTCTTCCCATATACTTTGGGATTCATTTTTCTCTCCTTATTTTAAATATAAAAATGAAATCAGAGACAAGTGACAAACCAGCCAAGTCCAGGCTAACCAGCCCTGTGTAACACTGTCTGAACTTCTTTATGTGATGGTTCTAATTTTTGTCATTTTATCTCTTCCCCATTCCCTCCCCTCTTCTGTCAAGCGCCCTTTGGGATATTGAAACTGGCCAGCAGACGACTACATTTACTGGACACACTGGGGATGTCATGAGTTTGTCCCTGGCTCCTGATGCTAGGTGTTTTGTTTCTGGTGCCTGTGATGCCTCTGCTAAACTGTGGGATGTTAGAGAAGGAATGTGTCGGCAAACGTTCACTGGCCACGAATCAGACATCAATGCCATCTGTGTGCGTATGAACTCTGAATTGGGGGGATGAGATTTAAGTTCATGATGTGTACTCTGCGGTCAGCTTTTAGAATTTAACACACAGCGCATCCTGGAACATAGTTTTTCCAAAACACACTGTTTTCCACAGTTGACAAAACTACATTCAATTTGTTGTATTGCGATACGTTTATTGCAGTAAATGGCAATTTGTTAGGTGCTTAAATAGTACATTACTAAAGTTTTGTTGATATTAATACTACTTATTTAATCTTCAGAAGGCTTTAAAAACATTAGTGCCTCTGTGATGGAGATAAGGTACTTTTTGCTCCATTTTACAGATAGGGAAACCTGCAGGCAAAGGGATGTGGTAAAGAACACAAAGGAAGTCAAACCAAACTAGGAATAGATCTTTAGTTCCTAGCTCCCAATTCTGGGCATAAGGTGACTGGCCTGCATGAGTATTCCAAAGTACCAAATGAAAATGATCAACCTTCCCCCCCCCCCCCCATCTAAGATTTTATGGTAGCTGGCTAAATGGATAAAGTCCTGTTCCCAAAAGTTGTAAAACACAAAGTATCTTATACTATAATATCTTTTGTTTTGTTTTATAAAGTTCTTCCCAAATGGCAATGCATTTGCCACAGGCTCAGATGATGCCACATGCAGGCTCTTTGATCTTCGTGCTGACCAGGAGCTTATGGTTTATTCACATGACAACATTATTTGCGGCATCACCTCTGTAGCATTCTCCAAAAGCGGACGACTCCTCTTAGCTGGTTATGATGACTTTAACTGCAACGTCTGGGACACGCTGAAAGCTGATCGAGCAGGTAAGTTTTTTAAATACCATCAACTGCACCTAAAGGGGTGACCTATTGACAGTCCTTTATCAAGCATTAGCACAGTGCTGTTAGTCTACTGTAATTAACTCAATGATGTGGCTGCTGTGAGATCACCCCAGGTGAAGGTATTTTATCGGTGTTGTCAACATGCTGGTAGATTTGAAAATGTTAGTGAAGAATATGGGGTTTCTGAAAACAGAAAGCTACCCTCTGCAAATGGAGCTCAGTAAAAGAATGACATCTGGGAAAATTAAATAATTTTCCCCTTCAAAGAGCTTATTTTACACTTGGACTGTAAAAGTATTTGACACTTTATGAAAGACCTACTATTAATCACTTCATGTACAGAGGCTCTATAATCGTGTAATATTTATATGAAGATAATAGTCATTAGTATTTCACTGAAACAGTTCAGGTTAAGAGTTGGGAGCTATGCTGCACTGCAGTGCTTGAAGCTGTTTAGTATTCCTCTGAGAATTTTCACTGATTTTTAGTTAGTGTAACTGTCAAGCAGAGATTTGTAGCTATTGATTTATTACCTCAACATTTTTAATAGCAAACATTTCTGGACAATACTACTTAAGGCTCATCTTCCACATTTTCTAAAGCTGCCTTATTTGTGTATTGTATATGAAATGTGACTTTGCATGTTTTAGAAGAAGAAACTGTCAAAGGTGGGGGAGGGTCTTATGCTATTATCATCTTAGCTCACTAACATGATACCTTATCTCTAAGGTATAGCTGGATAACGTGCGTTTGTGGCAGTATTGATAAAATTCATAATAAGAGAAGAGGAAAAAAACAGCTAGGTAATTTTATTTAGGGTTATAATTAATGGGAGGAGATGGATATTGAATTTACCAAGCCTGCTAGTATAGATACTATCAGTTCTTAAAATATAAACTAATGATATTAGAACAGGGAAAGTACAAATGACATAAATGACCACAAAGTTTCTGCTTAAGATTATAGAATGTAAAGAAGAGGAACTAGATAGATTAATGGAGAAAGTATTTCTAATTCTTGGAACCAGCACAAGGCTGAAAAACTAGGTTCTGTGTAGCGTGCGGAGAAAAGTAATAAACAAAAATTGGTACAAACCTGATCACCGCTGAGGGGGAGACTGTGCTCAGAATAGAGAAGACACCAGCAACAGACACTTTCTATGGCTTGGTCGACACTAGGGGGAGGAGTCGACCTAAGATACGCAACTTCAGCTACGTGAATAACATAGCTGAAGTTGGCACACCTTAGGCCTGCTGTCCTCACAGTGGCAGCGGTCGGCAGTGGGCTCTCCTGTCGACTCCAGCTTGCGCCTTTTGGTGAGCTGGAGTTCCGGAGTCGACAGGAGTGCCTCTGGTGATCAATTTATTGTGTTTTGACGAGACGCGATAAATCGATCGCCAATAGATCGATCACTACCCACCGGATTGGCGGGTAGTGAAGACCTACTCTATGTGGCATTAATACCTTCATTGTACTCTAATTAATAGCAGTGCTCCCATGGCTTACTCCTTCCCCTGCCTCTCTCAACAAATCAGCAAATCAACAAAATACCTTCTGTCGGTGCAGTGCAGAAATTGGCACAGTAGTAACTCAGAGTTCATCTGATACATAGAGAAGGTTACTTCACTTTTCAGAGCTGATTTGAATTGTATGAGGAATGTATTTTTCAAATAAGTGTAACATAATTATGCTGTCCAAATGCACCTTATTCAAGGTTTTCTCACGGTGATTATTTACAGTTGAAATCTGTAATCTTGAAATTTGGGGCCAGAAATAGACATACAAATGAAAACAAATTGGGAGTCTGAAATAGCATATATTGATAAGCAGAGAATTTTCCTTTCATAAATGTGTTATCTTCCTTACTACTGGCTTAATATCAAGTGCTGTAGAAGAAAGTAACTTGCTATTCCACCAGAGAATCCATTGAACAGATTAATATAAGGTGTTGCTTGTTGCTTTTGGATTATCTGAAGGATTTCAGTTTGTAAATTTTGTAACTCTATGGTAGTGTTGGGACCAACACTACAATAATTCCTTGTGATAAACTAGGTGGGTGATCCAAACAGATTAGGGGACTCTTAGTGACATATTACACTTTATAGTTTTTCTGTTGGGGAAACCTATATTTGGTCCTTGGTGACGATTCTTTACTTTGAAGCTGATTAGGAGGAAGCAATGAGTTTGCTGGCCTGTTGAAATGACTAATACTAGTTCCATTTCCTGCTTTGATTTTATATTATACTAATGCAGTGTGATTTGTCTTCAGTGCCTGTTTACTAATGCACTAGGTTGTACTTTTGGTTGACTTTTAAGTAGGAAAAGCTACTTTTCAGTCCCTATAGAATAAATTACCGTGCCTCATTACAAATCTGTTTCATTAGGGTAGTGTTTATCTTGGGAGTCCTGGATTCTGCAGTTTCCTGGTTTGTTGGGGTTTTTTGGGTGATAAGAGGTAGGGATTTTTGCATGTCCTCCTGCAGGGAAAGTGGAAGGGAGGAGGTAAAAATAGATGTACCACCACAACTGATCTGTCTCCCATTCTCCCAGAAGTGCTAGACCTCCATAGACCTCACTGTAGAGGGATGTTAAGATTCTGAAATATTCATATGTATTTTGTTTAATTTCTAGGTGTCCTTGCTGGCCACGATAACCGTGTCAGTTGCTTAGGTGTGACTGATGATGGTATGGCAGTAGCAACAGGATCATGGGATAGCTTCCTCAAGATCTGGAACTGAAGTCTCTAGGTATTTGGGGGTGTGGGGAAGAACATCCTTAATTACCTTGTTTATAATCTCATTATTTTTTCTAATTTCAAATGTACATTGTAACTGCTTTTATGTTACAAGTTTCCAATTTGGTTTAGAAAAGCAACTAATTTTAAACACTAGAAATAAGATTAACTTCTTACAGTTTAATTCAGCCTTGTAAATTCTATTTGCCTAAGGAAAGTAATTTTTTATAAGTATCATTGACTTTTTTCATTATCATAGTAGGGGTTGGTGAATGGCTTTCACATCTGAGTTGATAAATATTATTAAAACTTTTGAAAATGATTAAATAAAAATAATGGATGTAAATGTTAGTGTGGGAAGATATAGTAGAGGGCGTGGGAGAATAAATGGTTATACCAGACACAGAAGTTAGTTCAACCAGCTTAGAACTTAATGTTGGTGTCAGAACATAAGTTTTAACAAAACTTTTTGTGTATCAGACAGACTCCACCGTGACTGGAAGACATTTCCAACGGTTGAAAACTAAAATGATAGCATATCCAATCCAACCTTACTAACTTGGAACCCCCCCATTCTCCTCAAAACTTCAAAGGGCAAGATCTTTTACCGCCTCCTATTGCTGAAATGAAGAGCACAATTACTTTTCAAAGAAGAATTTATGAAGTTGTAAGCAAATGAAATTGTGCATTCCTTTTGGGACCATTTTTTGTCTTGAGAATTTAAAAAAGAAACACTATTATAAAAGCATGACCAGAAAGTAAACTTGAGCATAATTGTGAAACAAACTTATCTTCACTGTAGTTTTCAAGCTAAAATTGAGAACTTTGTTTTCTCTCACACCGTTTCAAATTTTCAAGTCACATTTGTAGAAGGATTTCATTTTTTTTCACATTTCCTTTTTAAATACATTTCTTTATGATGAATAACTGAGTAAAACAAGGGAGTCCTAGCCCAGTGCATCTGGGGTTGTTAATGCTGTAAATTTAGTCCCTACGTTTTTTTTATTTCTGTCTAGTATCACAAATAATTGTTGCACAAAACATGGCATCTATAGAATAATGTCAAGAAGTAAGGTAACCAAGCACATGCTGTACATGGTATTGAATGCTTGTTTAAAGAACCTTTCACCTTTTATGGGAATCTTCAATTCCTACCCACCCATCCAGCCCCAAAACCACTGATTTAAAAAAAAAACAAAAAAAACCCCAAACTTTTTTCTTTGTCCCCACTTGGAAGGGCAGTTTATATACCCTAACACTACCCCATAGTCTCAACAACCAGGAATCTCTGTTTTTTAAAAGAGACCTGTCCTGCGCTTGGGTATTAAGTCAATTCTTTGTGTATGAAATGATGTACAAATCAATGTTTTGAAAATAATGATCTTAAACTTTCTAAGTTAAACAAAAAAATTTTTTCTGATTGTTTGCCATATTGGGTGGGTTTACTCTTAGAATCGCATGCTGTAGAAATGCTAAAAGGTGCATATTGGACTAAGTCCTTAGATGTTTTTTTCTTTAAAGAAATAACCTGTTTAAAAACTGTAACCATTGCCGCTGTATTCATTTATTGTTGCTACTCTGTGCATAACTCTATGAAGACTTCAAGTACAAAGCTATGCACGTTTTGGAGTAGCGTGAGACGTCACTTTTTTTTAAAAAAAGAAACAGCCTGTTCAAACGATCGCTCTCAATGCTCCTGGGGTGGGGGTGGGGGAAGCCAGACCATCTTCTTTATGAATTAATTTTTCACAGCCAGTTCTTGTAAATTGAGTTCTTTGCATCTGATTAGAATCATTTTTGTAATGAACAGGTTTTCCTGGCTTTCTTTTCAAATAAAATGTTAAAAGCAGCAGCGTTTGGACAGCAGATTGTTCTCTTAAATTCTCCTATCTTCACTGTATCCAGAAATGCGCCTCCCTAGCAGCAGTAGTGGCTTTCTCCATTCTGTTTTTCTGCAACATTCTGTACAAAAATGTGCTGTAATTGTGCGTTAGGCCTGGATTTGGCATAAAAAGATGAGTTTCCTTTCTCTTTCATGAAACTACTCTGTAGAGCTTTCTCTGCACCCTGTATTCCTCCTCTTCACCTTTTTGTATTTAATTTTAAAGTCAGTGTACTTCAAGGAAGCTGGATGCAAGATAGATACTATATTAAAATGTACTGTTATTTAAGATGTAATAAAGCAGTTTGACATGAGTTTGATCTGACTGATTTGTTCTCCAGCTTATTGCTCTGCCTAAAAAACAAAACTCCCTAACCTAACCGATCTTAAGTGGTGAATTCAAATAAGCCCATCAGAAAAATGGCAGTCTGTGCCGTGGCAGCTTTGATGCATCTTTTGGTTTAAGTTCAGCATTTTCAAGTGGTTTGACTTTCTTCCCTATTGCACACAGCACTAATTGTCAAGCCAGGTATAAGCTGTTACCCAAGATGCTTAGAAAAAATGCACATCTCATTAAGTAGCATACACGCTAATGGATTCTTGAGTGTTGGAGTGACAATTGTGCAGAGCAGACTTAAACTGTTTCACAATCTTTCAGCCTTGTGGGTGCTAACACAAACACTAGTGTTTGTACAGTTACCATTAATATCTAGCTACCATGTGGAATGCGAAATATGTGCTAATATTGGGTTTATTAAAGACATAGTAAGTATCTGGAGCTCAGCAGCTGCAGACATTTTTCAGCATTGTTAAATATTTAAGACAGACATTTATCTATTTGATTGTGAAAACCAGTCAAGAGCTTAATCAAAAAATGCAGAGAGCTGTCTGTGCACAGACTCCGAAGTGAAGGTCACTATAGCACATGGATCACTTGGTATTCATGGCAAAAGCGTTCTTGTGTAGAAGATGCTACATTTATCTAAATATACAACTGCTGAGGTTGGAAACAGTCAATAGTTTAATAACTGTTTAAAAAATTGCTTCGTGTGTACCTTTCCTCAATTTCAGTAGAATGCACTATGAACTTACCCAAGCGGAGGCCTGCTAGATTTGTTAGTTACACTGTTGAATTTCTGTATTTGGCATTGACATGATAGATACCTATCAACATAAGGCTCAGCAGGAAAAAAAAAAAAATTCTGGCTGAATTTCTATATATAAAATACATTTTGTACCTACCAAAGCTATGGAAAGCTTTTCCCTTCACGTTTGTTTTAAAAAACAAACAAACAAAAAAAAAACAAACCACTACATCCTGATAGATATTGGGGTTATTTTTTTAAAAAGGACTTCTTTAAACAGTTTTGAATTATCAGTGCACAAAATGTAAGTCAGTTATTTTTTAAAAATGGAAAAAGGGTGTTTCTGCTCTTTGTCTGACTCAGGAACAGCTGACTGGATTTTCCTCAAATCTTTCATCTGCTCCCACTCAGCCAAAATATTGCCTGGGCTGAGACCAAACAGTAAATGTTTCAGCCAAAAATAAATTTGGGTTTTTTTTCCTTTGTTTTTACTTTTCCCCCAAAAAGCTGGAAGTGTGGAAAAGATGATAGTTCTGTAATTATTGTTAAATTGTAGCCTTGGTGTGAGCTTCTGTGCCTGTGAACGTTACATAAGTAAGAAGAGACATAATGGAGCAAATCAGAGGTCCATCTAACCCAGTAGCCTGTCTGACATTGTCAAATGCGAGATGCTTCAGAAGGAATTAACAGGGCAATTACTGTGTGATCTGCCCTGGTCATCCAGTCCCAGCTTCTGGTGGTCAGAGGTACACTTGCACTTTATACCACAATAAAGCCTTCCAGAGCACTCTACCTTACCCCCTGTCCGCACTGGTAAGGCACATGGAGTGCTCTGACTCGCTGGCTGGAGCGCTTCTGGTACCCCTCCTCTGCTGCAAAGAAAAAGTAAACATTTACTGAGTGTGTGAGAGGCAGGGGACCTGGGGGGCCTAGCGTGCTGACACTCTCAGCACTCCAAAAACCCACCCTCTCTCTCCCACCACATACACACAATACACTCCAGCTCACCCCTCTCATTTGAAAAGCACGTTGCAGACACTTGAACACTGGGATAGCTGTCAATAATGCACTGCTCCCAATGCCGCTGCAAGTGTCACGAATGTACTGACACGAAAGTGTCAGTGTACAACTTGAAAGTAATGCTTAGCTCTTGTATAGCTTGTCCTCATCTCTGTAGTGGGCCAATCCCCTCACATATGAACATCCTCAAAATTGGACTGGTTTTAGATCTGGAATCTGTAACATCCCTTTCTCTTTTTTTATCCTACACTGATATCACAATGACATGACACTGCAGCTGTTTTCTCTGGGCTCTAATCAAACCCTGCCCTAAAAATAGGGCTTTTACTTCATAACAAGTTTAAATTGGCCTGCAGAAGTAGGGTTGTCCAAACCAGTTACCTGTGATAATGGCATAGGGAACAATACCAGAGAGTAAGTCAATGGGATTGTTTGCCTTGATGCTGCTTCTCACATTCTCCACACCCTATGCAAGTGCCTTTTTAAAGGATTTAACTCTACAAAAAAGCAACATCTTCTGAAATTGAGAGAAAATATCCCTTTGCCAAGTAGTCGAGCTGTCCTAATGTCGCTTTGAAACCTAAGCAGTGGAACAGAATGTGGCATCCTAGGTTCCATGCATAGTTAAACGACAGTCTAGATTCTCTAAATATCAGCTGTCAAACGTGAGTAAAGCACGGACAGTGTGCTCCGTGCTGTACAAGAAACAGTATGATCCTTGCCTCCAGGAGACTGCACAGTGAATAACACAAAACCACTAAATTGCAAAAACTTGACTGAATTTTGAGTAACTGTTTAAAATGAAAATCTATATATTGCATTATGATCTGTAATCTTTACAAAAGGATTCAGGGCTGTTTTTAAGGTAGGTAACATAAGTAGTTTCCTGCATTTTTTCTGGTTTGGGGCTGGGAGGAGAGAGGATGGAAAACAACAAGTGACTGATAACTTCCACTGTATAGCACTCTGTTTTCCTCCCATCTGTTTCAGATGATTAATCAAGTTCTAAACATTAGTCTAGTCTAATGGGTTTGGTGAAATTAATTAGTTTGTAATAAGCCTCACATCTCTGAAATAAGGTCCAAGTGCCCGCCAATGACTGTTCTTTACTGCTCTGCAAGGAGAAGGGTGAACAATTCTCTAACCAAACAATATTGCTTGTATAGAGCCTGTATAGAATATAGTGTATTAGGGGGTTGAAGATCTCCAGTTTAGTGTCTGTCTCTGTTCTTAATCACCTAGGGAGTAGCTGATAAAGGCAGTTTGTAGCTGAATTGTTGGAACACTGCCTATTCACCTGAAGATAACACTAACAGTGAAAACATTTCATGTATCTGTTAGTTAAATTTATTCTGCTCCAGTGAGCCTGGAGATTTTTAGAAGGTTCCAAAGGTACCACACTCCACTCCTCTCATGCATTCCTCTCCTACGTATCTGTAAAAGTACACTGAGCATCCCAAAATTGATCTCTCTAGTTAAAACTATTTTAGCAGTAAATCAAAACATACACTTGCTCAAATCATTCACTTGAATTAAAACAAACCCAAAGCCTTAATAATTTTGTTGTGTAATTTATTCTGATGTGACAAGGTATTGTTAGGTTTTACTGATAAAGGTAGGCCAGCTCCTCGGGAACAGATGTTCAGACAATCCACAATTCCCCTGGTGCCTGGTAGGAGGTGGGGTAGCATGTTGCTTTAGCAGGCTGCATGTGATTGGCAGATCCCTGGCATTCTGATATCAGACCATCAAATTCTGCCCTATCTTTGGCTGCCAGCACCGCACCCTTTAAAAAGGGCTACTTGGTTTCTCTACTTAGCAAAGGCTGTGCCAGGCATTGGACCTTTTATTAAAGGAAACCTGCCTGCAGTATAATGTTATCCTGATAGCCACTAGCATAGTCAAGGATAAACTTGGGTAAAGTGAGTTTACCCACTTGTCATTTGGAGAATATGGATTTTAGTTTGGAAGCTTGCTTACTTTTTTTTTTTTTTTAACCATTACACCACTGCTGATACTAAGTCACCAAACAAAGTCAAATACCTAGTCATTAGAAATACCATTCTAGTCATTAAGCAGGAAAAGTATCATCTTCATGTGCCCCAGGACAAGTGAGAGAGCTCAGCTCCATTGGACACCACAGCAAACTGGACAGTTGCAAAGCGAAGATGTATTTATTTATTTTTATTTTGGTTTAAAGTTCTGGCTGGCTTAAAAGCTGGTTAAACCAATAAGGATTGTTACCCCGGTGAGAGTGGTCATAATCTGACAGGACTCAATGTTGGAAGACTGGAGTGGTAACAGGATATGGAGTCTTTAATTTCCAGATTCCTAGCATTTGGGTCAGTTGTGACCATCCACTGTTCTTGTCTGCAATAGGGAAATTAATTTGGTCACAGTCCAATTCCCAGAAGTCAGTTGTACCCATCAGAAAATACACTGCTGCTAGTGATAGTCATTCACCAACTTGTTGGCAGTCTTGGCAAAGGTGTCAAGGAGAAAATGGACATGGAGACTACACTCCCTTCTTAGCTGGAGGTTGTTGGGTGGGTCAGAACTGAGTCTCACTTTAGGAGGAGCGGAGAAACGTGAGCTGCTGCTTCCCACTATAGTACTTATTCTCTAGTCAAACCAAGTCCAAGATTTTCAAAAGTGGCCTGGGGACCCAAATTAATAACTGATTTTTCTGAAAGTGCTGGGCACCTGCCCTCTGAAAAATCAGGTCCCTTGTAATGTATTCAATCTGGGCTGCTGTCTTCAAATGTCTGCCTTACTCACAAATTCCTTGAAAATATATTTAGGTGTAGTTTGTATGTACACAGATATATAGCATTACACAATATTCCATTTGCACAGGGGTGTGCAGAGAGTAGCTCCTCCCTCCCATTCACATTTTCTAAAAGTCTGTGATATAAAACCACTCTTCCCCTTATAAGAGCCTAGTAAAAATCTTCCTCTGAAATGCAAACGCTGACTGGTGTGTGCATTCAACTACTTGCAGGGTTACACCAAGTGAATTTTGCCATAATTTAGAACAAAGGGAGGCTCTTTTCCTTAATTATTCATAAGCCATTTGCTTTAAATTAGTGCTGCTTGACATAATTGACCCTGAGAGGTGATCACCTAGTGTGCTGGAAGTAGAGAATGAAAAGTTTGTTTGATGTAACAATTTTCTTTCAAATGGCACAGTCTACAAGAGAGAAAATGAAAGATCTGTTGAGGATGAACTATCCAGCTCATTAGATGACTCCCTCAATGGTGTAAAATGGTAACACTTATAAAGTTCTTCTGACCCTCTGTGCACAAGGGTGCTATTCCATCTTGTAGCATAAACCGTAAGAACAAGGCTAAAGTGATTGGTTCATTGGAAACCCATGATGGATGGCAACCCACATGCAGGATTTGGGTGTATTTTATGAGAGGAACAAAACATTTTCCCCTTTATCTTTTATCAAAGCAAGTTGAAAATGCTATAGATGTTAATGTGGGGAAAACTCTTCAATCATAAGAGATTTTCATTGTTTGAAATTTTTCATGGATTATGGGGGTTTTATGGTGTGACAAAAATATAATTTTTCAAAATTGAAAGTCCAATTTTCATCAAAACTAGAAAATGTCAACTAAGGCTAATTTCCAAGAGAATTTTCAGGCAAAAATATTTTCCCCACCCAAAAAGTGAGTAAATGGTACTTGAGATGGTCACATTCCTCTCTGTTCTACATGCATTTCCCTTCTCACTCACACTTCTTTGTTGTAGCATTGACAGTCTTCTAACCACAGGCTCCCACTCCTTCCTTTACCCCCTACCTCTGTACTGAATCTGCCATCAAGGCATTACTTTTCAGATCATATTGGGAGCCTCTCCTAAGTCTTGTATGTAGGTAATCATCCTCACAAAGTGGTGTAGAAACCTCATTTTAAAATTTATTTAAAATATCTGTGAAAAATCATTTCTGACTTTTAGGGCTGAGCTCCTCAGATAAGATTCAGATTTTTTTTTAACAGCTTAAATGGATTTTCTCCCATAAATATTAATCTTTAGTATATAATACTATGCACTGTATATAAAGGATGTAGAAATGTAGATGTTTTTCACCAGTTTGAACTTAAATTTAGAATCCTTTAAAAAGAGCATTTTAATGTCATCTATTAAACTTTTCAGTTTTTGGCTTTGCTGTTTCTCCTGCAAAATGAGGACTCAGTCATTGCTAACAAAACAAGGATACAGCAAAGAACTGTTGCCCATAGTAGCTGGTGTTTGGAAGTGTGAGTCATACCATGTAATATGGAATTATGTATTTTTGTATTTAAACTTGCATCTATTTTCACCACAGCTCCTTAATCTCTTTCCAGAATGATTGATTTAGTCTGGGAGACCTCATAAAGCAAACTGAAAACCAGGTTCTAAGTATAATATTAACCAAGTTTACACTATGGTCTCTTGATCTGGTGCCAGTTTTCCACTTCTCTTAGAAATCTTTTCTTGTTCCCTTTTCTAGATTTAAAGTGCTTTTAGATTGTGCCTGCCCTTTTAAATTACTATGGTTCCAAACCTGTGCTACGTGTACATTAGCACCTGTCTGATACTCAGAAAACCACAGTAATGGGTGTGGTACAAGAGTTTCTATAGACATTAAAATGAAATGGGTACAGCCACTGTTTACTATGTACTTCATATGATATGATCTATGCCTCCACCCTCAATCTATGCCCAAGGTTCTTTTTGAGGTCTGAAATATTGTGGTTAACCATCTTCATTTTCACATACTTCTCTCCTTCTGAAAGTGTCTGCTATCCACAATACTAACCCAGCCCAGTTTTGTAGACCCATCTGTGAATATGATTGGAAGAATTGCCTAAACTTATGGGTTTAAAATCAAACTGTTAGGGTATGTCTTCACTACAGCAGTAGGTCGATTTCCTTTAAGTCGATTTTTTTAAAGCAGACTGTATAGAGTCGATTTTGTGTGTCCCCACAAAGCATAGCAAGTCGACAGTGTCTGTCCGCACAACTGTTGCAAGCGTCGACATAGCGAGCGTTGCACTGTGGGTACCTATCCCACAGTTCCCGGAGTCCCCAGCAGGCACCATTTCGAGTGCTGCACTATGAGTAGGCATTTCATAATTTCACGCCCTTTTTTCGTGCCGCCGACCCCATTTCGAGCGGTGTACTGTGGGTAGGCATCCCATTATTTGCGCCCTTTCTCCGCACTTCGCTAACGCCATAGCACTGCAAGCATGATGCCACCGCTGCAGTACTGGCCGTTGTGCAGACATTGCGCACTGTTGTGGATTTTATGCTGTACTGTCTGCAGAGGAATGCGATCCAGAGACAACTGCGCTTTCTGGAACCCGATGACAGTGATGAGGAGATGGACCTGGATGTGCACAGCAGGGACAGGGACACTGACTTTTTTGGAAGTAGGATGACTGAAAATCTGGCAAATTTGGTGGCAATGGGGCAGACTCATGCCATGGAACGCCGATTCTGGGCCAGGGAAACAAGCACTGACTGGTGGGATCGCATAGTGCTGCGGGTCTGGGATGACTCCCAGTGGCTCAGAAACGTTCGCATGCGTAAGGGCACGTTCATGGAACTTTGTGACTTGCTTTCCCCGGCCCTCCGGCGCAAGAATACCAGAATGAGAGCGGCCCTCACAGTTCAGAAGCGAGTGGCGATAGTCCTCTGGAAGCTTGCAATGCCAGACAGCTACCGGTCAGTTGCAAATCAGTTTGGGGTGGGTAAATCTACAGTGGGGTCTGCTGTGATGGAAGTAAGCAGAGCAACCGTCAAGCTGCTGCTACCCCGGGTTATAAACCTTGGAAACCTGCAAGCTACAATAGATGGCTTTGCCGCCATGGGATTCTCTAACTGTGGTGGGGCTATAGATGGGACTCATATCCCTATCTTGGCACCGGACAACGAGGCCACAGAGTACAGAAACCGGAAGGGATATTATTCTATGGTCATGCAAGCAGTGGTTGACCACAAGGGACGTTTCACCAACCTGTACGTGGGATGGCCGGGAAAGGTTCATAACGCTCGAGTGTTCAGGAACTCTAGGATATTTAGACAGCTGCAGCAAGGGATTTTCTTCCCTGACCAGAAAATTACTGTGGGGGGTGTAGAAATGCCGATCGTTATCCTTGGGGACCCAGCCTACCCCTTAATGCCCTGGCTTATAAAGCCCTACACAGGAGCCCTGGACAGGGGTCAGGAGCTCTTCAACTACAGGCTGAGCAAGTGCAGGATGGCAGTAGTGTGCATTTGGCCGACTGAAGGGGAGATGGCGTTCATTACTGATTCGCTCAGACATCAGCAACAGAAATATCCCCATTGTTATTGCTGCTTGCTCTGTGCTCCACAATCTCTGTGAGAGCAAGGGGGAAACGTTTATGGTGGGCTGGGAGGCAGAGGCAAATTACCTGTGCGCTGCTTACCAGCAGCCAAACAGCAGGAAAAGTAGAAGAGCGCACCATGACGCGCTGCGCCTCAGGGATGCCTTGAAAACCAGTTTTCTGAGTGTCCAAGATGGCATTTGAGAACCCGCTCCCTTGCTCTGCTCAGCCCTAAGCCTGCCGTCCTTGCACCCTCTTTCCACCCCCCTCCCGATGCTTGCATAGGAAATAAATTCACTGTTTTAAAAATCATGATTTCTTTATTGCTTCATCACCAATACAAATACAGGGGATCACTGGCAAGGTAGCCAAGAAGGGGTGGGTGAGGAGGGAAACCAGCAGTCGCAGTGGTGAAGGGGGGGGGGGGAGACAGCAGCTTTTACAAGTTTTTAGAGAAACTCAGGCTGCTGCTGCTTGTGCTGGCTTGTGGAGTAGAGTGGGTCGGTCCCCGGAGGTTCTCACCCTGCATCTGGGCGGGGAAGCTATGGGACTTGGGGAGGGGGGGGGGGTTACACAGAGGCTGTAGAGGCGATCTTTGGGCCTGCTGAAGCTCCACCAGACAACGAAGCATGTCGCTTTGATCCTCCGTTATGCGGAGCAAAGCATCCATCCGCTGATCTTCACGTTCCTGCAACTTTTCTGCTGCAGCTCTTGATTCTTGCCTTAACTGTAACAATTTTTCCCTCCATTCTGTCTGCTGTGCAGCCTCAGCGTGAGAGTTATGCATGTCATCACAAGTTTTCTTTTTACGCTTTCGTATCTGTGATAGCCGGCGTGAGGGGCAAGAGGGAGGATTCAGAGATAACTGTGCAGCTGTTGAAGAAAGAAAGGTATAAGGTTATGAGACACATACAGTCACGGAGAACAATGGGATTACTATGCAGCGGGGAAACACAGTATTCACAGGCCTGATATGGTTTCTGTACAAGGTCATATTCCTCACCTAAAAGTTACTGGATCAGTCAAAAGTCACAGAATCAACTCACACACGAGAGAGCCTCACCACGGCTGCTGAAATCACCATGCAGCCCGCTATGGTAAGCAAAGCCATACTCTTTACAGCAGCGCTCGGATATTCCAGAGTAACCCCACCCACTTCCCCCCCTACCACATGGCTCCCAGTGAACCGCGAAATGCAAAACAAGACCAAAAACTCTCTGGATTCTGGCTGGCTGCGGAAGCATCCGCTTGTAGGCTCAAAACTTCTCTAACTGCTCTTGCAACGGGCTGGCTGGGGCGAAGGGGGGAGGGATACTGGCGGGGGGGGGGGGGGCCTTACAGGCTGTCTCGCTCACTGTGTCCAGACTAATTGCAGTCCATATTTCAAACAGGCAACCATGAATGACATAACTCTGCTTAGAATTTCTCTGAGGGATAGAGAACGGATGTTGTTGGAATCATTTCAAAGTCCTGGTGCATTCGCCGCAATGCTAGCCTGCTCAATGATACCAGACTATTTACTACTTTCGTGGCGTGGGATGGTCTCCTATCACGGGGGGCCACATAAGGCAGCTCTCCCCAGAAATCTGGTGCGGAAGATTCATCGCTACTTCCTGGATAGCTTCACTGAAATTTCCGTGGAGGACTTACGGTCAATATATTGACAAACTCTTTGAGTAGAAACTGACCAGCAATGAAAGCACGATAAGTCCTTAGGGCAAGTTAATCATTAATAAATGCTTCCTTTAAAAATCATGAGTCATCTAATCCCTTAAAAAAAAAACACTCACCAGAGTTCCCTTCGCTGGCTTGGGTACCTGCTTGGGAGGGTTGGCTGAGTACTGGATCCAGGGTGATTAAAAAGCTCCTGGCTGTCTGGTAATAATACTGTTTCTCCGTTTGCGTCCTGCTGTTCCGTGATATTTCCCTCATCCTCCTCCACCTCCTCCTCATCCGAATCCTCCTCGGCCCTGACCATTATCCCATGTGTGGAGTCCACGCAGACCGGTGCGATGGTGGTGGGGGCGCCCCCCATTATCTGATTTAGTTCATTGTAGAACCGGCATGTTCACAGTGGACCCCCTGAGCGTCCGTTTGCATCTTTGGCTTTCTGGAACGCTTGCCTCAGCTCCTTAATTTTCACGCGGCACTGTTGCGCTTCCCTGTTGTGGCCTCTTTCCAGCATGGCTTTGGAGACCCTGGCGAACGTGTTGGCATTCCGTTTGTTGTTGCGGAGTTCCAACATCACAGATTCCTCTCCCCAGATAACGATGAGATCCAACACCTCACGATTGGACCATGCTGGAGCTCTTTTCCTCTGGCTGGTCTCCTGTGCTGCTGAGCTCTGCATGGCGGCTTGTGCTGCTGATTTCTCTGAATGGTGACTGAGCTGTGCAGGTGAGCTGGCCACGCTGACCAAACAGGAAATGCTATTCAAATGTTCCCGGGTCTTTTGCTGTCTACCTGGCCAGAGCAGTGAGTTGAGAGTGCTGTCCAGAGCGGTCACAGTGGAGCAGTGAGGCAGTCCAGAGCGGTCAGAATGGAGCATTGTGGGACAGCCTCTGGAGGCCAATAACGTCCCATTCGTCCTCACTAGTCCACAATCGATCCAGAGAGGTCGATTTCAGCGCTACTCCTCTCGTTAGGGAGGAGTACAGAAGTCGATTTTGAGGGCCCTTTAAATCGACACAAATGGCGTCTGTGTGAGGACGGGTACAGGTTTATGTCGAATTAACGTCGCTAAAGTCGACGTTAAGCTGTAGTGGGGACCAGCCCTAAGTGTTCATCCGTCACAATCTTATAGGAGCTGCTGCTTTTTCCCTCCTTTAATACTGCTATCTCCAGAGTGCTTAATACATTAGAAATCTAGAAGAATTGACACTATTGGTGAGGGTCCTCTTTGAACTGGGATATCCTGAGCTCTTATGAAACCACCTGCCTTGCACTGAACTATAGTAGCACATCTTTTATCTTACCAGCACTGATTACATTTAAATTGGATAATATAAGAAGTTGCATGTGTTTTCTAGCACAATTATATTATAGGAAACCACACAATGTACAGAACCTATATATCTGGAAACTTGCCACACATCTATTGTGAACTATACTTTCTAAATAAAATAGGTGAGCATGTTCATTTTTTATTGATGACTTGTGCCTATTTTAGACTCCAGGTGTGCACACAGTGTAAAACTACCAAGCTTACAGTATAAACATCCACAAGTTTCTGTTACCTAGATCAGTACAAAAACCATAGGGCTAAAACAAGACAATTCATCCACAGTCATACAGCACTCCTTACTTCCAGATTAGGGCAAGTCTACCTGTGTTGTTTGTTTGGTTTTTTTGTTTTTTGTTAAAAAAGACAAGCTCTTGATTGCAATGGCCTATTCAAACTAGTTGAGGAATCTCTCATGTCTGGATTGGGTATTTCACTTCCATAAGGCAATTCTTTTAGGACTACCTGCCCCTCTCCATGTTCAATGCTGCACAAAGACCTAAAATGAGGGGCATGAAAATATCCAGGTGTGTGAGAAGCTGCAGAAGAGAAAACTGAGGGTGAACATAAGTTATCAGGTACACAAAAGGTTGCTATAAAGAGAAAGATGATAAATTGTTGTCCTTATCCACTGAGGGCAGGACAAGAAAATAATAGGCTTAAATTGCAGCAAGGGAGATTTAGGTTAGATGTTAGGAAAAAAACTTAACTGTAAGGGCAGCTAATCTCTGGAAGAGGCTTTCAAGGGAGGTTGTAGAGTCTCCATCATTAGCTGAACTCCTCCGCATTTGGTCCACTGCATATTTCAAATGTGTGGTAACACTCTAACACCCAAAAGCCTTTGCAGATCTCACTCCTGTTTAATGTCAGAAACAAAAATGAAGGTGTGATACTGGCAGGCAAGATGCCAGCTCTTGCCCAGGTTGTAAGCATTAGCTAAGAACTGACAACCTCATAGCTGGAGACCAATCCAGGTTGCCTGCATGTTAGTTTTGCTCAAAATAGATAATTTTATAAGAATGTATTTAGTATGAAATGGTTATTAGTTGCTTAATGTATTAATCTCCGTTGTAATGTCTGTATTCCATGCAACAAGAAAATATGTAAGTTTGTGTTGCAACTTTTTGAAAACATTTGCTCTGAATTTATGAACGCATGCATGGGAATCCTGCCCTCCTTCCCATCCGCATGCATGGGAATCCTCCTCTCCTTCCCATCCGCATGCATGGGAATCATCCCCTCCTCCCCATCCATCCATCTGACTATTAAAACTCAGATGGGCCATCAAGATCATCACAATACAAAGGATTGGTTAATGGCCCTATTCGCACCTGGGAAATGAGATGTGCAGCATGTGATAAAGGGCAATGACAACTGAATCAATTGACAATTGAAATGTCAACTGTAGCTGGTTTGGCTATAAACCAGGAAAAACAGAAATATTCCTAATTTTATAGTTTATCCTAGTTGGGAAAGAGAATCCTTCTGAGTTATGCTTGGCCTGGTTTTCTACAGGATGTCCACCACAATTAGATCAGTGGGGATTTATGAGTCTATTCATCCTAGTCAAATTATAGTCCCGTTTTTCTTGGTATTGTCTGAGTCACTTTAATGCTCTGCAGTATGGAAATTCAGTTCTATGGAGGAAGACCAGACCATAAAATAATCCTGTCTGGGCACTCTGAAAAGTTATGTAACTTGGCAGCTGCATCCCAGTTGAAAATTAGGCGGATCTTTCCTTTTCCTCTCTTTTCCATGTCACAAAGCCAAGAGCTTTCAGGAGGCTGATTCTAAACTAGAACTGATTGGACTGGTTTTAATTCTGACCCCACCCATCAGAACTACCCTGCACTGCTGCTGACTGCACCAGAAATGTTTTCAGGTCTGTCAGAAAGCATGTGTGTCAAGAACCAGCTCACAGTAGCACTATGTATTATTTAGGGGCTCTGCACGCATGAGCGGCCACACACACACTTCTCCTTGCTCTCTGGAGTTGACAGTTGTGCTTTGTGTCATGGAAAACATCATTTTCCCCAGACCTGTAACAAGGTCTTGTTTTGACCTCTTACCTTTGATGCCATTGCAATTTGGGAGAGTTTAATATACTTCAGAAGGGCTTTGAATTTTGTTCTTGGCTCTGTTAATTGTAGTTTAATTTTAATTTGAAACTTATGTGAAAGGAGGAAAATCTCAGTAGCATTGGGGAAAAAAGACACTGAGATGATAATAGCTCATCTTAATTAAATAGCCTCTTAGAATTGGTATGGCAACTTCCACCTTTTCATGTTCTCTATATATGTGTGTGTGTGTGTGTGTATAATCTTCCTACTACTGTAGACTCGATTATCCAGGATGATAGGGAAAAACTTAATCCTGGTTAATAAAATCCTGGATAATCACCATCCATAGGAAAAATGGGGAGGGAGGGTTGGTTCACCAGCCACCCTGAGCCGGGGGGATGGGGTGTTGGTTCACTGGCTGCTCTGCCCCGATGGTTTTTTTGGGTGGGTGTGCTTGGGGCGGCCACAAAACCAGAGCTGGCCCTGCGAGTTACACATTTTTTTTTGTCATCCTGGTTAATCCACATCCTGGTTAATCCAATTCTGGATAATCGAGAGTCTACTGTATATGTTCCATTCTATGTATCCGATGAAGTGGGCTATAGCAGTGGTCCCCAACACCCGGGCCGCGGACCGGTACCGGTCCGTGGATCAATTGGTACCGGGCCGCAGCGGGTACTGAGCCGAGTGGCGTAGCGGGAGCGGTGAGGCGGCGGCAGCGGGCAGCAGGCAGCAGGCAGGCAGCAGGCAGCAGGGAAGGTGGCGGCAACTCCCCCCCCTCACAGCAGGCCAGGCGTGGGGCTGGATGAATGGAGCGGTGGAGCCAGCGGGCTGCGGCAGAGGGAGGGCCGGGGCCTGCGCGCCGGAAGTGAGCAGCCGGGAAGAGCCCGGCGCGGTGGGGCCGGTGCTGAGTCAGGCACTGCCCCTCCCCCTCCCCCCCCCCCTCCCCTGGGCCGCAGTAAAATTGTCACCGCGTTGACCGGTCCGCGGTGATAAAAAGGTTGGGGACCACTGGGCTATAGCCTACGAAAGCTTATGCTTAAATAAATTTGTTAGTTTCTAAGGTACCACAAGTACTCCTGTTCTTTTTGCGGATACAGACTAACACAGCTGCTACTCTGAAAACTGAGGTGATTGGGAGCATTAGAAATATTTAGGGTACAAGCAGGGCCGGCGACAGGGGGGTACTACAGGTAGAGCTGTACCGGGCCCCGCACTTTAGGGGGGCCCCGGTACAGCTTTACCCGTAGTCATCGCGCGGCTCTCCCCCGGCCGAGCGTGTGTCCCCGGCCGAGCAGTGAGCCCGTCCGGCGGCAGCGGCTCAGTGGGGGGAGGGGGGGGAGAAAGGGCGGGGAGGAGGGGTGAGCAGCAAAGGCGCTGTCGGCTGGGCTGGGGGGGGCCCGGCTGGGCTGGGGGGCCCCCCAGCCGCTGTCGGTTGGGCTGGGCTGGGGGTGTGTGTGCTGGGCTGGTGGGGGGGGGCAGCCGCTGTCAGATGGTCTGGGGGGCCCCCAAACTATCAGAGTAGGGGGCCCCCAAATTTCTGTCGCCGGCCCTGGGTACAAGTTATTGACTCTCAACTCTTTGGAGGCAGGGACTGACTCTCTTTATGTGTGTGTGCAGCGCCCAGAACCTTGGGGCCCTGGGGATGTATCTGAAATTTGGGGAAAACAGAATTTTAGCTAGCTGGGATTTGGATAGCCCCAAGCTCTGATCCTGGAAACTGCTCCACAAAGGCAGAGCGCCACACAAGGGCACAGTGGTCTGCCTGGGTAAAGTAGCTTGTGGGATCGGGACCCGAGTTCCTATCCTATATACATCTGCCTTACCAAAGCCCACTGCAAAATATTTTGCCCATGCTGAGCAGGCAAACCACACTTTACTAGCTCTTTTGCATCTGTGAGAGGTTAGGTAGGATTTGACTGGGCAGATCACCTCCTGTTTTAATCTGTGAATCGCATGCTGTTGGTTAAATGAAGTATTTGTGCATCAGACCTAATGCCCTCTTGTTTTTAAGATCTCACTCTGGGCTTCGTGTCAACATTCAGGGTGCAGAGGTGAAAGTAGAAGACCATTATCCTATAATGTTGCTCCACTCCACTAACATGATCTCTTAATCATATTGCAGAGAAGCACAGATGAAATCCAGAGCAACAATCCAGAACTGATTTAAATCTAATGTTTGGCTAGTTTAGATCAAAAGCAACAAACAGCAGCTTCTACTGCCACCTGCTGTTAATGTGATGTAAAATGAAAGCTTGTGAGAAACTAATCTGTAACTCTTTGCAAGGTTAATCATACAGTGAACCCAGGACAAATCTGTGAATAGAACCCCGGAATCATGGCTTCTAGCCCCTGCTCTAATCACTGGACATACTCCCTTATCTACAGGCATTCCAGATATGGGTAAGTTTAAAAAAACAATTACCCTAATTTTCACATTATGTGGTGTGGGAGAATTTTTCTACGCCTGGGTGTAGTGGGGGCATCAGCTTCCAATTTTCCGGGGGGAGGGGTGAGGGGGGCGCCTTAACCCCTACTCATCCCCAGTCCCTGCCCCCACGCCTCCCTTTCCCCCAAGCTCCTCCCCTACTGAGCTATGTCATGAGGAACTGTGAGACTGAATACAGTATTTAGAAAGTACTTTGCCTCCCTGGAGTGCCTTCCATAGGAAAAATCTCTAAGTGGTTATGATGAATCCCAGAAATGCTCCTGTTTTCTAATAATTGTTACCCTTTTTTAAAAACAAAAATCAGTTACTACCTGCAAATGAATCTATTTTAATATTAGTTTGTATTTGTTTCCTAGCAAATGTTTTCTAGCAGTGAATCAAAGAAAGCAACTGTCTTTCTAATGGGCACCAGGGGGCACTGCCTTCACAACACTTTACCTCTATTACACTGAAAGGTTTTCACAAAGCACTCATCTATCTATCTCACATCCCAGGGTCTGATTATTTCCCCGTCCATAATTATTTCATGCTCTCAGACGTCTGCTTGGTTTAAGGTGAATGAAGTTCATCAACACACAATCCCTAAAAGCCTCCATTTCCAATGTAACATCTAGTACAATCTGGACTGTTGAATACCTGTGTTCCTTCACTTCTCCAATGTGAGGTGCCTTTTACACTACTTTGCTATGAAAGCAATCAATCCTGTTCTGTTCACACACAGCCCGTAGCATGTAAATTACACCCAGCTATATTATCAGTGCTCTAGACAGCCACTCCTGAATTATATTAAAGTGACACTGACAAATTCCCAGTCCCAGACTTGTCCACAGAAATGTGCATTTTGTACTGCCCAGTACTCTCCTGGACAATACAAGCTCATAGAGAGTCTGTCATTTTATTAATAGAAAATTATATGTACAAATCCTGTTATCTCAAATAAAGGTTCCCAAATACTTTAATCTAAACACACTGGCTTAGATAAAATAATAAAACAATGTGAATACGGTAACTACAGAAATAAAGTTTAAGTGATTACAAGTAATGAGACACAAAAGTCAGAATTTGACAAGAAAATAAAAGGTAAAACACAACTAATAGCTAACTTAGGTTAAATTAATTCAAAGCAAAATGTCTCTCTCACCACATGCTTTTACAGTCTTAGGGTATGTCTTCACTACAGCAGTAGTTCAATTTCCTTTATTTCGATGTTGTGAACGCGACTGTATACAGTCGATGTTGTGTGTCTTCACTAGGCACAGCTAAGCACAGCAAGTCGACAGTGTCTGTCCGCAAAACTTTTGCAAGCGTCGACATGACGAGCGTTGCACTCTGGGTACCTATCCCACAGTTCCCTGATCCCCCAGCAGGCACCATTTCAAGTGCTGCACTATGGGTAGGCATTTCCAAATTTCGCGCCCTTTTTCCGCGCCGCCCACCCCCATTACGAGCAGTGCACTGTAGGTAGGCATCCCATAATTCGCGCCCTTTCTCTGCGCCGTGCTAACGCCATAGCATTGCAAGCATGGAGCCCACTGACACCACAGCTGCAATAATGGCCGTTGTGAGGACCTCGATCACGGTTGCGGAGTTCATGCTGCACCGTCTGCAGAGGAGGAATGCGATCCGGGGAGAACTGCGCTTTCTGGAACCCGACGACAGTGAGGAGGAGATGGACAAGGACGTGCACAGCGGGGACGACATGGACACTGCCGTTTTTGGAAGTAGGGCGACTGACAATCTGTCAAATTTGGTGGCAATGGGGCAGGCTCATGCCATGGAACGCCGATTCTGGGCCAGGGAAACAAGCACGGACTGGTGGGACCGCATAGTGCTGCAGGTCTTGGATGACTCCCAGTGGCTCAGAAACTTCCGCATGCGAAAGGGCACCTTCATGGAACTTTGTGACTTGCTGTCCCCGGCCCTCCGGCGCAGGAATACCAAAATGAGAGCGGCCCTTACAGTGGAGAAGCGAGTGGCGATAGCCCTCTGGAAGCTTGCAACGCCAGACAGCTACCGGTCAGTGGCGAATCAGTTTGGGGTGGGTAGGTCTACAGTGGGCTTTGCTGTGATGCAAGTAAGCAGGGCAATCGTCGAGCGGCTGCTACACTGGGTTATAAACCTCGGAAACCTGCAAGCCACAATAGATGGCTTTGCCGCCATGGGATTCCCTAACTGTGGTGGGTCTATAGATGGGACTCATATCCCTATCCTGGCACCGGACCACGAGGCCGCCGAGTACAGAAACCGGAAGGGATATTACTCAATGGTCATGCAAGCAGTTGTTGAACACAAGGGACGTTTCACCGACCTGTACGTGGGGTGGCCGGGAAAGCTTCATGACGCTCGACTGTTCAGGAACTCTCGGATTTTTAGGCAGCTGCAGCAAGGCACTTTCTTCCCTGACCAGAAAATTTCCGTGGGGGTGGTGGTGGTGGTGGAAATGCCGATCGTTATCATTGGGGACCCAGCCTACCCCCTACTGCCCTGGCTTATGAAGCCCTACACAGGAGCCCTGGACAGGGGTCAGGAGCTGTTCAACTACAGGCTGAGCAAGTGCAGAATGGCCGTAGAGTGTGCATTTGGCCGTCTGAAGGGGCGATGGCGTTCCTTACTGATTCGCTCAGACATCAGCGAGAGAAATATCCCCATTGTTATTGCTGCTTGCTCTGTGCTCCACAATATCTGTGAGAGCAAGGGGGAAACGTTTATGGCGGGCTGGGAGGCAGAGGCAAATTTACTTTCTGCTACTTATGAGCAGCCAAACAACAGGGAAAGTAGAAGAGCACACCGTGAGGCCCTGCGCCTCAGGGACGCCTTGAAAGACAGTTTTATGAGTGCCCGAGATGGCGTTTGAGAATCTGCTCCCTTGCTGTGCTCTAAGCCTGCTGCCCTTGAACCCTCTTTACCTCCCCCCTCCCCATGTTTTCCCTCCCCTCTCCCCATGCTTGCAGAGGAAATAAAAACACTGTTTGAAAAATCATGGTTCCTTTATTGGTGCATCGGAAATACAAATACAGGGGATCACTGTCCTGGTATCCTGGAGGGAGACCGGCAGTCGCAGTGGGGGAGGAGCGGGGGGGGGGGGGGAGGGGTGAGAGGAGGGGTGGGCAAGACACAGCAGCTTTTAAAACTTTTCTGAGAACGTCAGCCTGCTGCTGCTGTTTCTGCTGGCTTATGGGGTCGAGTGGAGCGGCCCACGGAGCTTGCCCCCCCGTGTTCTCACCCCGCGTCTGGGTGGGGAAGCTATGGGAGTTGGGGAGGGGGGGAGGTGGTTACACAGGGGCTGCAGAGGTGGTCTTTGGGCATGCTGCAGCTCCACCAGAGATCGCAGCATGTTGCTCTGGTCCTCCATTATGCGGAGCAAAGCATCCATGCGTCTTTCTTCGCGCTCTTCCCTCTTTTCTGCAGCGGCTCTCAATTCCTGCCTGTCTCGATTCCTTGCCTGTATCATTCTTTCCCTCCACTCCGTCTGGCGGGCTGCCTCCGCGCGAGAGTTCTCCAGGAGTTCAGTGAACATATCATCGCGCGTTCGCGTTTTCTTTTTACGCTTTCTTATCTGCGATGCACGGCGGGAGGAGGAGCAGGACGGGGGATTCTGAGATAATTGTTCATCTGTGGGCGAGTGTGGGAAAAGAAAGTTTGAAAGTTATGAGACAGATACATTCAAGGTT
The DNA here is from genome assembly GCA_032164245.1 of Sternotherus odoratus. Classification (NCBI taxonomy): domain Eukaryota; kingdom Metazoa; phylum Chordata; order Testudines; family Kinosternidae; genus Sternotherus; species Sternotherus odoratus. The sequence goes on from JAVMKO010000018.1 coordinate 4,987,372, forward strand.
AGGAGGCAGATGCAGTCTCGGACGGTACACAATGGGAGTACTATGCCGTTTGTAACCTCAGTATTCAGAGGCCTGATATGATTTCTGTACAAGGTCATGTTCTACACCTAAAAGTGACTGAATAGCTCACAGAAAAGTCAGAGCATCTCACACACATATGTGTGCCTCATCCCAACACAGCTTCTGAAATCACCGTGCAGCCAGCCATGGTAAGTTAAAAGTGGCACTTGCATATTGTGGAGTAGCCCCACCCCCTTCCCCCCCACCGCGTGGCGCCCACTGACCCGCAAACTGCAAAGCAAATGCCAAAAAATCTCTCGCTAAGGGCTAAGGTCTTTTTGGGGCTCTTCAGACCGCTTGCGGACTGTTCAGCTTCCCTGCTAGCTACCGCTACGGGCTTGCGGGGGGGGGGTTGGGTGCACGTTGGATCTGAAGCGGAAGCAACCGCGTGCAGACTGCTCAGATTCCCTGCTAGCTACCGCTACGGGCTGGGGGGGGGGGTGGTCAGCGTTTGGGGGGGGGGGTGCGGTTGGTCGGTCCTCAGCAGAAAAGAGTACTTTGCAGCTGGGAATCTTTATCTCCCTACTAATTGCAGTCCGTATCTCAAACAGGCAACCATGAATGACATCACTTTGCTGAGAATTTCTCGGAGAGATAGGGAGCGCATGCTCCTTGACTCCATGCAAAGTCCTGGTCCATACGCCGCAATGCTAGCCTGCTCAATGATACCAGACAACTTACTACTTTCGTGGCGTGGGATGGTCTTCTATCACGGGGGACCACATAAGGCGGCTCTCCCCAGAAATCTGCTGCGCTGGATTCATCGCTACCTCCTGGATAGCTTCCTTGAAATGTCCGCGGAGGACTTATGGTCAATCCCGGAGTATATTGACAAACTCTTTGAGTAGAAATTGACCAGCAATGAAAGCACGCTAAGACCTTAGGGCAAGTTACTCATTAATAAATGCTTCCTTTACAAAATCACGCGTCATGTAATCCCTTAAAAAATAAACACTTACCCCCCTGAGAGGCTTGGGAGGGTGCTGGCTCAAGGGTGATAAACAGCTTCTGGCTCTCTGGGAACACGGGTTCTCCGCTGGGCTCCTGCTGCTCCGTGAGATTTTCCTCTTCCTCATGGTCGTCCTCCTCGGAATCAGTCTCCTCCCTGACGATTATCCCATCTGCGGAGTCCACGCAGACCGGCGCGATGGTGGTGGGGGCGCCCCCCATTATCTGATTTAGTTCATTGTAGAACCTGCATGTCCGTGGCGCGCCCCCCGATCGTCCGTTTGCCTCTTTGGCTTTCTGGAATGATTGCCTCAGCTCCTTAATTTTCACGCGGCACTGTGTGGTGTCTCTGTTGTGGCCCCTTTCTAGCATGGCCTTGGAGACTCTTCCACAGGTGTTGGCATTCCGTTTGTTGTTGCGTAGTTCCAACATCACGGATTCCTCTCCCCAGATAGCGATGAGATCCAGCACCTCACGAGTGGACCATGCTGGAGCTCTTCTCCTCTGGCTGGTTTCCAGGGCAGATGAGCTCTGCATGGAGTCTTGTGATGCTGAGCTCTGCATGGCGGCTAGTGCTGCTGATTGCTCTGAATGGCGACTGAGCTGTTCAGGTGAGCTGGCCACGCTGACCAAACAGGAAATGGTATTCAAATGTTCCCGGGTCTTATCTACCTGGCCAGAGCAGCGAGTTCAGAGTGCAGTGCAGAGCGGTCACAGTGGAGCAGTGAGGCAGTCCAGAGCGGTCAGGATGGAACATTGTGGGACAGCCTCTGGAGGCTATTAATGTCGGGTTCCGTCTTCACTAGCCCACAGTTGAGCTTGGAATGTCGAGATTAGCCTTATTTCTCTCGTCAGGCTGGAGTTCCAAATTCGATCTTGAGGGCCCTTTACATCGACGTTAAGGGCATGTATGTGAAGACAGGTACACGTTTAATTCGACCTAACGTCATTAAAATCGAATTAAAGTGGTAGTGAAGACAGGGCCTTAGTGGCTGGATGCTCCTCAAGCACGATCCCTTCCCCAATTCAATGCCCCTTTCCTTGCTCTTTAGACATGGAGGATGTGAGCAGAGAGAAAGGGCGGAGAGGTGATGCCCTCTGTTCTCGCTTCTTATAACTGTTTTCCTCTTTGAAAATCATCTCCATCTGAGATCCAGGAGACAAAGTCTTTTGAATGGGAGCCTCCAGCTCTTCCATTGCCAAGATTTACATTTCTCATGCTCACCCTTCTTCCTAGGGAGGGTCTTTAAAATCTCTATCATTGGAGATTTTAAAGACCAAGTTAGACAAACACCTGTGAGGAATGGTCTAGATAATACCTAGTCCTTCCATGAGTAGAGGGGACGGGACTCTTACGGTCCCTTCCAGTCCTATGATTCTTGACAAAAAATGGCCCCTTTATCAGGTGACAGTCCATTTGATTATGTTGACACCTGGCTTAGACGTTACTAGTCTTTTGTCTCTGGGAAACTGGTTTGAGGCTGTTTCCCCAGACTTGGAACCTGTCTTATACAGCAGAATCATATAATTTTACACAGTGTTGTGTCACACATTTTACCAGGACAAAAATGGTCAGCAACTTATGAGTTTTCAAATGATACCGCACAAGACATACTTTGTACTAAATCATAGAAGGGGTGAACATAAGGGTACAGACTCTCACACGCAGGTTCTGTGACTGGGGCAACTGAGCACTTGAGGGTTGAGACAGAGATCTATATGGCATCTTTCCATAATAAAAGGGCAGAAACAGATTTCCTTCTCAGAAAGGACTATCTCCACAGGCTCCACTAATTGGCAATGTTTGATAAGACCTGGTATTCGGCTGCAGGCTCCCATACTCCCACACTGAGGGTACTATGAAAACTCCCAAACAAGTGAAGAATGATAATTGCCTGAGGAATAGTGAGCAGGGCTGCACATTTTGGTTACTCCATTTCTCTCCCTTGCATATGCACACGGCCTCAGTTGGAAGCAGGCCCAACCCCATTGACTCTCAGCTCTTGCCAAAGCAAGCATAACATTAGCTGATGTGTCTACATGCCAGTATTGTAGCTGACAGACCGTAGGTGGAATGCTGATTCACTAGTCATGGATGGGCATTATCAGCCTGTAGCCCCAGGCTGGTCTAAATGTATATCTATGCTGCAAAGACTATACCTTCATAGCTGTGTCGGTGTAGTTATGCCAGCACAGTCCTGTATCATAGACACAGCCTACACTAAAAGAAGGGGGTTTTCAGTGAGTGCAGGAATGATACCACTATGTAGATGAAAGTGCTCTTCTGTTCACAAAGCTGCCTCTGTATGAGGATTATGTTGGCATAACTATGTCAGCCAGAGGTGTGGCTTTTTTCAGATCCCTGACCAATGCAGTTGTGTTGATATAACCTTTCAAGTGTAGACTAAGCTCGAGACATGAAAAAGTGTGGAATTCCACCATAGCTGAGATAAAGATAGGAGGCCTGATACCTGATGGGATGCTCTGAGAGAGACCAGAAAGGGGACTGAGGTGCATCTAGCCCTGTGACTGTCAATACCTACCAAACCAAGAACTGACCAGTGCTCCATTTACTTTGGTACCCTGTCCCCTAGTGGCCATCACTGGATATTTGAGAGGAAAATATCCAAAACTGTCCCATAGCCAGCCATGGGGTAGCATGTTCTTTCCTGACCACGGCCGGAGATGAGCTTCTGTCTTGAAGCAGCAGGCCTGACCACTCTGGTAATTTTATCCAACCTATTGTAAGTGCAGGTGCGGTCTTATCCCTCTCAATGTCTAATCCTTTTATTTGAAACTTACTAAGATACCTGCTTCAAATAGAAGGATCATTAAACGGCTGGGTGCAGCTGCTCTTGTCATTCTGGGAGCTCATTCAGGAGGGGATATTTCCTTTTGTGCAAGGCTAAGGGCTTTTTTCCTTTTACTTCTCTATCACTTCCTGAGTTCTGAAGAAAGGTATTGAAGGACGAGGTTTTCAAATACATCTGTGATCTGAGCAGCTGTGGCTTACAGCTTAAAAAAAGAAATACATGAGAAGAATGTTAATAAGGTTGAGATGTGGGGAATTCTAATGTAAATGAATCAATGGTTAATAGAGGATTGGATCTCTTTTAGTCTCTCTTTTTGATGGTTCCCACAGCCCTCATTGGACTGGGATGGCGAACTGCAGCCAGTGGGAGCCACGGTCAGCAAAACAAAGCGGCGGGGCCCGCAAAGGGTGCTTACCCTGCGCTCCCGTGTGCCAAAGTTGCCGATCCCTGCAGTAAACCATAAGGCAAGCTTCATGGTCAGTGATGTGATTAAAAAACACCACCACCACACACACACAGAGAAACAACTTACCCAAGCAGAACTAGGGTTGCATAAAATAGGAACGCCTTTAAAGGGTGTGTGCGGTGGATGACTCTCCAGCCCACTGAGTGAAATTAAATTGTCATACCAGTGTACACAGGATTTCCATAGCCAAGCTCAAAATTGTCAGATATAAATAAATATATATTGCAATATCATTTTAACTAGGTGGGTAAACTATCACCTGTCTACAGATTGGATAACAGACAGTGACCTGTCCAAGGTCACCCAACAGGTCAGTGGCAAATCCAGGAATAATGCTAGGTCTTCCAACATCCACTCCAGCACCCTATCAGCTAAGCAATGGGCAAATCTTACTGTCACTGAAGTTACAAAACTCCCACTGATTTAGGAATTTCCATACTGCTAGGTTTCAAAGGGCTCAGTCCAACTATATTGAGAGAGAGAAAGCCATGTAAAGGTTTATCTTACAATTTTGTGTAAAGTTTAATTGAATGATGGAATGACAGCCCTTGAGATTGATGACTTGTTCTTCCTCACAGAGCAGGTGTAGCAAGAGCACTGACTTGCCAGCTTCCCCCACATGACATGACCATGTTCCCCAAAGCTAACCTGGCTTACATGTTGGATTAGTGTAGTTAAAATAGATATTAGCATTATAAGAATGTCTAGTGTTTAGACTTTATGGAATGCTTGTGGGATGCTGCATGTATTAATCCTACTTATAATATCTGTAAATAAGATGAAGACTTTGTAGCACCTTAGAGACTAACCAGTTTATTTCAGCATAAGCTTTTATGGGCTATAGCCCACTTCATCGAATGCATAAAATGGAACAGAATAAGATGCATTTATACACAGAGAAAGCAAAAAAAAAGTTGTACATTAGCATACCAATTCTAAGAGGCTGTTTAATTTGGATGGGTCATTATCAGCAGGAGAAATAAATACCTTTTGAAATGGATCACTGGGTCTGGCAGGACATAACTATTGAAGGTAAATCAACTAGGGAAATGCAATCAATTAGTGTAATGAGAGAACCATTCACAAGTTCTATTTAGCCCTTGGTTTATTGTGTCCAATTTGAAAATTAATTCCAGTTCCTCAGTTTCTCATTGGAGTCTGTTTTGGAAGTTTTTCTGTTTCAAAATTGACACCATCAAGTCTTGAATGGAATGGCCAGGAAGATTAAAGTGTTCTCCGACTGGTTTTTGAATGTTATGATTACTGATGTCCTATGTCAAGGCAGTTGATGTGTTCTGACTCCTACTCCTTATTCCAAGCTCAGTCATTTCACTCTTCTCCTGTCTTCTTTCATCCATGTTTGGCCTCTCTTTCATACATTTTGTCTTTTATCATTTGCTTAGACTGTAAGCTCTCTGGGGCAGGAAGAGCCCTACTGTATCACGTGTGCAGCACCTGACACGATGAGGCCTTTGGGTGCTGCTGTAATCAAAAGAAACAAATTATTATTTCCCTATTTGGTTACCTTCAATAGTGACAAGAACAGGAATTGCATGTTTAATTCTGATTCACTTAAGTGAGCACCTCCTTGCAATGTAAGATGAGACCATAGCCAGCCAATGGCTTCTGGGTAGCAGCCAATGTGTTTTGCTGTCCAATAACATGACTAGAATTTGGGTTCCAAAGTAGAAAGACTGTTTTCAGTTACTTCTGTTTTTGCATTGTTGACAAAGAGCAATGGTTTTTCTCACACCCCACTTGGTTGTGAAAGCTCATGGCTCAACTTTTTCCATTTCAATGCAATGACAATTATCTTATCTGTCTGACTTGGGTGGTTTCTGCTGCCGGAAGAACCCAAACAAACCAACCCATGCTGGTAATCAAAGGCTGAAAAGAAGCTGAATTTGGAGGTTGGAATCTTTTAACTGTAGAACTCTATTTCCTCTATATAGTGGTGAGGGGATATGTCTGAATCCAGTGCAGGTGAGAGGAGCAAGCCCTATTTTTTGAGATGATTAAAGATGTTTAGATTTCTTGGAGACAAATGTGGAAGTCCTTATCAAACAAAACTCTGATGGCTTTTGCCAAAACAAGGCTTTCCTCTGAAACATCTAGTGCAGATCATTGTTGGAGACAAGATATTGGGATTAAGGGACCATTGGCCTGTTCTAGGGTTGCAATTATTATGTGCTAAATGTAGTTACTAATCAGATAATAGACTGAACACTTGCAAAATCGCCAAGATTTTGGGCATACATTTGTATCTATGGGGATACATTCTGGAGTGACAAATAGGTGCAAAAAATCAAACCAAACCCTTCACTTATTTTTTCGCTTCAATCTTGTGTGACTTAAAATTTGTGAACTGGATTATTTGTCAAGTGATTTTATTTTTTAATTTTCCAAGATTTCCACTCACTCAGCCACTTTCCTAGATGATGATCTATGGCTCAAATATTAACACATCCAATATGACAAGGCTGACATTGAAAGTGTTGACGCAGTCTTGATTTCAGCAATGTGAATGTCTGGCCCTAATCAAGCTCTCAGTACAGATTGCTGTGTGATACTTTGAGGGAAACCAATGGGAGTTGGAATGATTTCCTCAGGACTACAACATGTAATTAATGACTTGGTTTGAATACCCCTTAGTCAGCAACTTACCTATCAAACATTTTTACCTTTAGTAAGTTCAGGGATAGTTTGCAGTGAGGAAAAGCTTTCTGATTTCCCAAATCAGAGAGAAGCTACATTTATAGAAAGATAGTTCACTCAATGGGAAACATCCCCCCCCCCTCCCAGTCTAGGGTAACCAAACTCATTTGTGGCTCTGGCAATATACTGTAATGGGAAAGCATGTTTTAGATCTATTAATTATTTGTATTACAGTAGCAATTAAAGGCCCCTGCCAAGATCAGAGCCCCATTGTGCTAGGCACTTTAGAGAGACAAAGCCAGAGATAGTCCTGCCCTAAAGACAGGCAAAGATGAAGGAAAATGAAGTATTATCTACATTTTGTAGGTGGGAAACAGGCATAGATAGATTAAGTGACTTGCTCATGATTATATAAGGAGTCTGTTGCAGAGCCAGAAACTGAATCCAGATCTCATGAGTTCCTGTCCAGTCTCACCACAAGCTAATTAGCAATGGTATTAACAAATAAACCAGACTCCAAGATTTTTTGTATTCCCACAATTTGTTGTATATTAAACCCAATGCTCCTTAGTGCATGAACAGAAGTGTTTTGTATCTGAGTCGAGGGATTTTGTACTTAGGTTGAATTTTGGTACGTGACCAGTTAGTCTGTATCTGCAAAAAGAATGAGGAGTACTTGTGGCACCTTAGAGACTAACACATTTATTTGGGCATAAGCTTTTGTGGGCTACAGACCACTTAATCAGATGCATAGAAAGGTAAAGAGAGACTTTTTATTACAAATGTCTTTGGTGATCAATGAAATAATTATATTGAGAGATGTTTAGTTTATTACAAACTAGCACAAATACCCAGCGTTGCTCGGGTCCGTTGGAGGGGGGGAGGGGGAAGAGAGCTGAGCGAGTGCGAGGTCCGTTGGAAGGGGGGAGAGAGCTGAGGGAGTGGGGGGGCAGTTGGAGGGGGGAGATTTTAAGTTTTCGATTCTTACCTGAGGGGGGAGAGAGCTGAGCGAGTGTGGGGGCCATTGGAAGGGGGGAGGGGGGAGAGAGCTGAGCGAGTGGGGGGCCATTGGAGTGGGGGAGAGGGGGGAGAGAGCTGAGCGAGTGCGGGGGCAGTTGGAGGGGGGAGGGAGGTGAGATTTTAAAAATTTTCGATTCTTACCTGAGGGGGGAGAGCTGAGTGAGTGGGGGGGCATTGGAGGGAGGGGGCAGAGAGCTGAGCGAGTGCGGGGTCCATTGGAGGGGGATATTATTACATCATAACTATGTCACAGAGAACAGCAGGTGTTAACCTGCTGCCCAGCTGATGTTAATGGGCTTTAAAGAATTTCACCCCTGGAGGTGTCAGAGGTGAGATTTGAAAAAATTTCGACTCTTACCCTGATTAGGACCCTAAAGCCTATAACTGTACCAAATTTCAAGTCTCTAGCTCAAACGGTGTGGAAGGAGTAAGGGAACGTACATACACGCACGCACGCATACACCATTTGACTTTTATATATATAGATAGATTACTTGTTGGTACAGATGTTTCCTATAATAAGGACTTGGTTTCAGATATCTTGTCTAGTTAATCGGCTAAAGATAAGATCCCATGAAAAGGAACTTCTCATGTAGTTCACTATGGGAAAGGAATTTGTCTTTGTCTTAAACAAATATAGGAGGACGGGTGTTTTGGGGAATTAAGAGTAAATTGAGCTACAGATGCTTCTCTGGTCTCCAAATCATTTTGACAACTATGACCTTCCTTTCTGTATTGTGGTCTGTTAATCTTTGACTAAATCTCTGATTAAGAAATACCAATTGAGTCTGATCATTTGGCTTCTTATTAACAACAAAAACCAAACAAAAATCCAACAGTAGAAAGTGTTACTGTGCATGTTTAAGTGAAAACTTAGTGTCAATTAGGAATTCAGGAGCACTCCTGAACTACAGACTGGCCTGGCCAATTATGGGCATGGGCCTTTAATCAAAGGAAATAGGCACCATGGCTGCAAACTCTTTAAACTGTGCTTTTATCTGTCCTGCATCACCTCTCTCTTGCTTGGGTTCAGCTTGAGCCACCTGTTCTTCATCCATAAGTTGATCTCATTCAGCTAGTAGGCTATTTGGTGGTGATTGTGTGGCCATATGTGGTTAAGGAATGTGTAGAGCTGTTAGTTACATCAATATCCTTGGCACTTGAGTTCATGTTGTCTGACCAGTTCACCTAGTCAGTGGCTGCATGTAGATGTTGAATAGAACCGGAAAGAGAATTAATCCTTGTGGAACTCCACAAAAGAGTGTCAATGATGGAGGAGCAGTTTCCCATCACTATTTGGGGTGCGGGGTGCACACGTGCATGCACCCATCTGTCCATCCTGGAAGGACTTGCACCATTTTTGGCAAGCTCCATCTAATTTTAGACCAACAGAACTTGGTGCCCCCTCTCCTCCTTGATGAGCCCAGACATAGCAGCTCAGATAAGGTGACTGTGCTTTCCACAGCTGAGTTTCCTGCAGTTTTACCTCTAATGGCATTCTCTGGTTAGGTGTGACTATCAATGTTAAACTGACCTTTTAAATCACAGCTTTACATTCCTTTTGCCCAGCCATCAAATCTCTGCTTAAACTCCCTTAAGAACATTTCCTGTTGAATAAATCCCTTCTTAACACTGCTAAAAATTCCTCTGAAACTCTCTTATGAAATTTACCTGCAATACTAATGGAAGTGAGGTACCTCTAGCCAGTTGTTCACTCTCCACAATACAGAGATTTTAGTCCTTTCATCTGCCCATTGCTGGGTTTTCTGGCACAGATTTGGCCATAGGTTCTCCCTCCCTCCTTTGTGATATTTCTCTTTTCTCCTGCTAAATCTCTCCGCTCACTGAGCTTTCTGTACACCAGTTGCCAACTGCTTTCAAGCTTATCAGAGACCACAAACATTGTCAAATGGATTGAGCATGGAGCTAGAAACCTCTGTTTCCCCATCTCTAAAATAGGTAAATAAATATAATTATCCCCACCTCACAGGGGTCTTAAGAGGACATACTTACTATTTGCACAGCACTCTAAAAAGTTAAAGCAATAGTATTGTATAATTTCTGTGTCCCTTTATCAGTGGTTTTGTGGTTAAATAGCATCATTATTAACTGGTATGTCATATCTCCACTTGCTATCAGGTTCTACAGGATTTAAGCTACCACTTTGAAAAATATTAAGTTCCTATTCCTCATGGTTACATAGATAGATAAATCTTTAAACAGCTTTAAACTAAACAGTCTTTAGAGAGACATGAACTCCTTCATCTCAACAGGTTGTTTACTGAGGCCTAATGACAATTCAGAAGTCAATGATTTCACTGCTGAGCATTTTAGCAGGAACATTCTGCTATTGTTTGACCTGACTGGCTGAGGTTGAATCTGACAATAGTGTTCTATTAAACCTAAAGCCATTCACTTTATATTTTGTAAAACCAAGAACCTTAGCAGAGAGAACAGTGGGTATTAGTACCAATGGTTTTCCTTCTACTGGCTTTTTCTGAATGACGCACTAGAGGGACTCTGAATTCTGAGACCCTCAAACATTTCATTTATCATCCCTCTCACTAAGGGCATACCTTCATTGCATCTTAGTATATGCAGCCTAATATAAGGTTCTGTGCACGTTTACCTATTCTCTGCTCCTTGTCAGCAAGCAGATGCTCAAAAGGGATATAACTATCCTGCACTTGCACTATTCATACACAGAGCACATAACAAGAGGATGTCACAGGGCATAGCATGCTGTGTTTTTTCCATTAGCCTAGGAAGCAGGACTTCCAAGGTCACGGTGGAACCTGGGCAGCTTGCAGCATGGCTGTGGTACATATAGGTTTGTTATAAATAGGAGACACACAGCCGGTGAGCAATCTCATCTAATCCTCCATCAATTAATAAGGATAAGTGTTCATCAAGTCCAGAGTTCATGGCCTTTACAAGACATCTGGCAGCGCCATGCAGGCAAGGGATACTGACAACGGGCTGAAAAATTTGTTTTCTTTGATATCTTTATTCTTAATAATCAATATTCAAATTGGCAATAGTAGTGGAAAGGGAAATCCTAAAGGAGCTTTGTTCCTTTAACCTGTGCAAAGGCTGAAAAGTTCATCATTAGAATCTCAGCACAACTGAAATGTCTCCTGCTTGGTTTGTGTACTGGAGATCTGGGAGTACATGACTGTTACACAAACACTGGATCTGTGAGCACAACTCCTCTGTGCTGGGCTATAATTGTTTTGCTTTTTTCTTGTAAGAGGAATTGCATCTCGCTAGAGAACATCATTTTGTTACTAAGAGTAGGGGAAAAGGAGCAGGCAGAGATGGATTTTATTTTTGATTTTCTCTGTATGATCTTGAGCAGGTCCCATCTCCTCTTTGTGCCTTAAGTTCCCTATCTACCACTGCCAGCTTCCTGCCCTGCCTCTGAAGCTGTAAGAAATCATGTGGGATATTTCCATCTTGTCCTAAAAGCCAATCCTTTTTAGTGCTCCAAAAGGGGGCGGGGGGAGAAGAACCCTGCAGCTCCTTTGCTGGGGAGCAATTCCTTCCTAATCTCAAGTTCCACCATCACTCTAAATTTGTGCATCATTTAGCATTTTAATACCAATTTGTTCTCTAAAATACCCCTGGCATCCCAGAGCCATACATTGTATTCTCATATACACAAAGGTTGATAAAATCAGTGGCCATCATGGTGGGGGTGAATAAAATTCAAAGCATTGCTCATCCTCTGATGCCGCGGTCACAGCAAACCCTCTTTCTACTGAATCTCTGACATTTCCCCAGATGTGAAAGTAAGCTGGTATGCCATACTGGGGTGGCCCAGCTTTCCCACGTGGCAATTGCCTTTAAATTGCCAACAGAGCCCTGCTGCTGGAGCCCTGGGATAGCGGCTTTGGGGTCTATTAAAAAGGCCCAGGGCTCCCCTGCCTTTACGGCCTCGGGCCTTTTAAATAGCCATCGAGCCCCACCACAGCTGTGGCTCCAGTGGCTATTTAAAAGGCCCAGGGTGGTAGAGGCAGGGGAGCCCCAGGCCCTTTAAATAGCCCCTGGAGCCCTGGGGTAGTGGTGGAGGGGCTCTGGGGGCTGTTTAAAGGGCCAAGGCCATAGTAGCAGGGGAGCCCCCGGAGCCTGCCAGAGCCCTGGGGTGGCAGAGGCAGCCGGGGACTCCGGAAGTGGTTTAAAGGGCCCAGGTGCTGTGGGCCCTTTAAGCACTGCCAGAGCCCCTGGCTGCTGATGCTACCCCGGGGGAGGGCACTTACCAGTACAGGGTGGACCAGGGCTGGCTCTGACTGCTCCAGCCCCGCCTCTTCTGCCCAAGGCCCCGCCCCTTCTGGGGGCCAGAGCCAGCCCCAACCCAGCCCCCTACTCTAAGTCCCCATTTCTACTTTCACCCCTGCATTTCCTCACCCCTTAGCTTTCAACTTCCTCATTTTCAATGTGCACTGTCACTTCATTTCCTGCCACTCAGTTCCATGTTGCACTCGCATCATTTCCTGACCCACAGTTTCTTGCAAAATGCACAGAATTTTTGACTAGAGAATGTTATATCTCAAAACACCCTGTCCCAACCCATCAACTGCAGCCACCTTTTCTTATCTCCCTAAATTACCTAGAAAAACAATTCTGTGATGTAGCAAATAATGGGCCCAATCCTTTGATGGTGTAAATTTACCCTAGCAAAATTGACCTGGTCTGATATCTTTAGCCAGAGCTGTTCTGAATGAGTCATATGCTTGAGACTGGAATAACAAATAATAATTACATCAAGCAATTAAAGTAATATCCGATCACTAGAAAACAGGATATCTCCTGAGGCAACTGTGCAAGAGTTAACTAAACACAGTTTGCCAGAAGTTGGGAATGAGTGACAGGGAATGGATCACTTGATGATTACTTGTTCATTCCCTCTGAGGCACCTGGCATTGGCCACTGTCCGAAGACATGATACTGGGCTAAATGGACCTTTGGTCTGACTCAGTATGGCCATCCTTATGTTTATGTCTACAATGGCAGCTACAGGAGAGCCTGATCCTATTCCTTTCTGAAGTTGTAACAAACTGCAGCTGATTTCAATGGGAACAGGATTGGCATTAATGCCTAAGGCATTAATTTTTGAGAGGTTCTGGGCCCTCCTGTAACTTACCCCCTTGGGATTTGACCTGAAGACACTCACCATGCATTAGGTGAGTACAGAATTAGGAACCTGATCCTGCTTTCCATGAAGTGAGAGGCAGTTTGTGATGACTTCAAGGGGAGCTGTAGTTTCTCAGCTTCTCTTAGGATTTGGCCATAAGTCACCAGTAGATAGGAAAGTGCTTTTTGGGAGTAGGGACTTTATTTGTGGCTGAGCTGGAGAGCTTCTTACATAAGATTAGATGCATGTTCTGGGAGGGATCTTAAAGCCAATTATAAAATAAAGGGTCAGGATGACTGTTCAGGGCTGCCATTTTATCTTCTGTGTTAAAGAATATTCACTAATGTGGTAACTAATAATACTCCTGGAGGAATTATGCGCCACTGTGCATGCAGAGAATTTATGTTCCTCACAGATTTCTTTACTTCCCTACAGAACAACGACTTTCTGATGGGGAAGCAAAGGGAAGCCACAAGGGCAGTCATGCAACCTTCCTAAACAGTATGTTTTGGCTGCCCACTGCAGCCAGCGGAGAGGTAAATCACTGTTGGGGCAAGAGGCAGGACCAGGGAAGACCTGGCTCATGGCTCCTACCCTGTGCCAACCTCAGCTGCTCATCCTGGCTGGGCTGGGTAGGACAGGACGACTTCTTCCCCTGCATGGCATCCCGGGCTGGGTCAGACCCACCCCCAGATTTCTCCCCTGGCTGAAGGAACCTCTGCAAACTCTCCTACACCCCCCCCCCCCCATCACTCCTCAGCTGCAGGGGGAGGGATCTCTGTACCGGGAGCTGCTTCCCCACCCGCCCAACTTTCATGCATCCAGACCCTCTTGCTGAGCCTCGCACAGTAGGGTGACCAGACAGCAAGTGTGAAAAATCAGGACAGGGGCTGGGGGGTAATAGGAACCTATATAAGAAAAAGACCCAAACATCGGGACTGTCCCTATAAAATCAGGACATCTGGTCACCCTATCGCACAGACACCCCCCCCCCTCAAGAAGCCCCACTCCCCCTGCACCACCCTGATGAGTCACCTAGATCCCTGCCCCACTCCCCCAGCATCTAGACCCCCCCCCAAGACCTCCCAGACTCGCCTTGCTGAGCTCCAACCACCTTCACTTGGACCCCCCCATCCCCATCCCCATCCCATTGCATCCAGAAACCTCCCCCCCCCTCCACTGAGCCACACCTATATGGCCCCCCAGTCCCATACAGAGGGTGAGGCAAATCCCCTGGACATGGCATTCCCCGCTCCCCCTCCCTGCGCCCGGCCCGGCCCGGCCCGGCCCGGCCCGGCCCAGGCGAGGCAGCACCACGCATCAAACACCCCCAGAGGGGCGGATGGAGCCAGCGCGCCTCAGCCAGCCGCACTCTGCGCATGCGTCTCCATATGCGTCGCCTTTGCCTTGCTCCCCTCTCGGTGGCGGGGGGGGGGGGGAGGTTGGGCGCATGCGCATTAGTGGAGTTCTCTCAGCCCCCGCCCTCGGGCTCCGGGCCGACCCTCGCGTACGCAACCCCGCTGCTCTTACCGCCGCCTCCTCCTGGATGGAAAACCGTGGCCATCTCGCGCATGCGCAGGGACGTCGTCTCTTCTCTCCCCTCCCCGACTCCCCCCGCGGGCCCGGCTGCGGCTGAGTCTCGTGAGGAGGCGGAGGAACTAGGGAGGACTATGGAGGCCCGCCGGGGTTGTCGGCCGCACTCACTGGACGGGAGCAGCCGCCGCCGTCAATACCACCGGTTCCGGCACGCGGGCCTCTGAGGGGAAAGAGCTCGCAGCGCGGTAAGCGGGGGAGGGGGGGATGGAATGGAGCGGAGCGGGAGGGGGGATGGAGTGGAGCGGAGTGGGAGGGGGGATGGAATGGAGCGGAGCGGGAGGGGGGATGGAGTGGAGTGGAGTGGGAGGGGGGATGGAGTGGAGCGGAGCGGGAGGGGGGATGGAGTGGAGTGGGAGGGGGGATGGAGCGGGCGGGTTGAATGGGGAGGGGTGAAGAGAGGGGTAATGGAGGGGGGGCTGAGGGGTGAAGGAGGGCGGGTAATGGAGCGGGTGGGCTGAATGGAGAGGGGTGAAGGGAGGGGATAGTGGAGGGGGGGCTGAGGGGTGAAGGGAGGGGTAATGGAGGGGGGGCTGAGGGGTGAAGGAGGGCGGGTAATGGAGCGGGTGGGCTGAATGGAGAGGGGTGAAGGGAGGGGATAGTGGAGGGGGGGCTGAGGGGTGAAGGGAGGGGATAGTGGAGGGGGGGCTGAGGGGTGAAGGGAGGGCTGAGGGGTGAAGGGAGGGGTAATGGAGGGGGGGCTGAGGGGTGAAGGGAGGGGTAATGGAGGGGAGGCTGAGGGGTGAAGGGAGGGGTAATGGAGGGGGGGCTGAGGGGTGAAGGAGGGCGGGTAATGGAGCGGGTGGGCTGAATGGAGAGGGGTGAAGGGAGGGGATAGTGGAGGGGGGACTGAGGGGTGAAGGGAGGGGTAATGGAGGGGGGGCTGAGGGGTGAAGGAGGGCGGGTAATGGAGCGGGTGGGCCGAATGGAGAGGGGTGAAGGAGGGCGGGTAATGGAGCGGGTGGGCTGAATGGAGAGGGGTGGAGGGAGGGGATAGTGGAGGGGGGACTGAGGGGTGAAGGGAGGGGTAATGGAGGGGGGACTGAGGGGTGAAGGGAGGGGTAATGGAGGGGGGACTGAGGGGTGAAGGGAGGGGTAATGGAGGGGGGGCTGAGGGGTGAAGGGAGGGGTAATGGAGGGGGTGGGCCGAATGGAGAGGGGTGAAGGAGGGCGGGTAATGGAGCGGGTGGGCTGAATGGAGAGGGGTGAAGGGAGGGGATAGTGGAGGGGGGACTGAGGGGTGAAGGGAGGGGGGTGGCGGGGTTCCTGGTGGTTGACAGGCAGGCAGGTAGGTAGGAGGGAACAGCCTGGGTTCTTGTGGTGCCTCCTTATGGGCAACGGTTGGTGCCCCTGGGTAGGATGTTGTGGGGCAAGCTTAGGGACTTGGTGTGTAACTTCCCCAAATGGGGAGTAGGGGTGCCCAGTGTTGTTCCCTCCTGAAGGGGGATGTCCATGTCTCACGGTAAAGGGCCTGTCCTGGGGGAGCTGAATATGCTGGGGCAGGTTTTGTTGTGCCTGCAGGATGGGTGGTGGTGTGTTGGCATCAGCCGTGCATTGCCCCTTGGGAGGATGTTTGACACACAACTGGCTTCTATAATTAAGCTTGACAGAGTTCAGGTTTACTTATTTTTTTTATCGTTTTGATGGCTATTGATGTTTATTTTAAGAATCTTTTCATTTTTATTGGTTTAAATTTTCACCGTTCTGTGAAGTTATGGGGTGGCCAGACAATGGGCAGCATGTAATGACAGTACTAATTAAATGACAGTAGACACTGAGATCCACAAAAATAAAGCTTTATAATGATTAAAACATAAATTGTCAACATATCCAAATATACAAGTTAAATAGCTTTAAATCAATGTCTGACTTCTCAAGCAGCATATTTCTTATTTTGACTACCTGTACATTTTAGTTAAAGATTTGATGGTTTCAATTTTGAAACAGAAAAACTTCCAAAACAGACTCCAACGAGAAACTGAGGAACTGGAATTAATTTTCAAATTGGATACAATTAACCAGGGGCTAAATAGGACTTGCGAATGGTTCTCTCATTACACTAATTGATTGCATTTCCTGAGTTAATTTACCTGACCCAGAAATCCATTTCAAAAGGTATTTTTTCTCCTACTGATAATGGCCCATCTACATTTAACAGCCCTCTTAGAATTGGTATGCTAATGTACATTTTTTTTTCTTATAATCTTTTTCGTGTATATATGCATCTTACTTCTGTTCCATTCTATGCATCCGATGAAGTGAGCTATAGCCCACGAAAGCTTATGCTGAAATAAACTAGTCTCTAAGGTGCTACAAGTATTCTTCACTTTCTTTACGGATACAGACTAACATAGCTGCTATTCTTGAACATTTTAGTTGACATTTTATATTTTAAATATTGTAATATTTTTATAAACATGTGATGAAACTGATGTTTACCAACATTTACCAATAAAAGTAATCAATCCAAGCCTAAAGATAATATTTGGATCTTTTTGGTGGTTCTTGAAGCACCATGGATGTACCCTGTGCCACTCCAATGTTCATGACCTGCGTGTATCAAATGGGGCTTCGTTGGTACTAGTCCTTAAACACATGACGTGGCATGTGATTCATGCATATATATCTTACATAGAGGGTACCTTGTGGCATAACTAGTTTCAGTGCAGGTTTCCTTAGCAAAGCCATAGATGGTCTCAAGTGGTACCTAAGAAACACTGAAAGGACATAACATTCTCCCAGTTCCTGTGAACCAAGAATAATCATTCTTAAATGTGTACTGGGAATGGAAACACACAGATGTGTTCTCAGAGCCTAGGTGCAGAAAAAGAGACCACTCAACAGATGGAATAACCCCCTCTGGCCTGTGATTTCACCTTGTCATACGAAGGAGCCCTCAGCAGGTTAATAACGTGGCTTCTTTTTTTTTATCAAACCACACAGTCTTGATGGTTGAACTTTTGGGGAAGTTGCTGGGAATTTCAGTTTTGTTCTGGGCCTTGCAATCTAGTTTTATCTGCTCTTTTTATCTTTGCTCTACATTAAAGAGGAAGAGAGATACTACAGCTAGAATGTGGCTTGAAGTGCTGCACAGATGATCTCGGGGAGGAGGGCTGCTGCAGAAAAGTTTCTTCTTGGGTATTTTTGACTCTTGATAGTGATGCTTTCTATTTTTCTCTGGAAGTAGAAGAGTTTGAAGTTGTGTAACCATCCACTGGAAAGGTGCTTCTGAGTCACAAGTGCTATCAATGATTGTGTACTTCTTGACTCCATCCACGTGGAAGGGAAATCTGTAACTAAAGCAAAGAAAACCAACAAAAACACTTGTCCAGCTGACAGATGCGTCTCCATTGCTAGTGGGAGGGGGGCGGGAGATGGCTCTGTGTGCTGTCCTCACCTACAGGCACTGCCCCCCACAGCTCCTATTGTCTGGGAATGGAACTGTGACTAATGCCACAGGTATATGACAGTCCCTTTGGGTGCAAACAACTATATAAGGAAATTCTTCATTTGACTGGCTTCTTGGTAAAGTGGACTCCTTGAGTTACTGAATAAATGACACACAGGAGGCATAATACAAATTAATAGAAAGGGAATCTAAGATAATGATTTCTGAATGTAACGGTCGTCTTATCCTTATGAGAATTACAGTAAGTAATAACAATAATAGATCTGTAACAGGTCAAATGGTGTGAATGTTCAGTATGATTTCTGGTTATCTAATAAAAATGTATGTTTGGTTTGATATGTATGAAGGTTGTTGTATAGATCTCGATCTAACTTCACTTTGATTTCCTTCTCAAAGCATTAATGAGGCAAACACTCATATCTACCGCATTAGATATTGTAAACACAATATGAAGGGATCAATACAGCAGCACAAATGTCCTAGGGGAGAGAAAACTATGGCCTGCGGGCCGGATCTGGCCCATCAGGGCTTTCAGTCCGGATTGTGGGCTTGCCAGCCCAATGACACAGCAGGGCTAAGGCAGGAGCCAGGTTGCCTTGGCTCCGTGCCACTTCCGGAAGCAGCCAGCACCATGTCCCTGTGGCCTCCGAGGGAATGGGAGTGGGGAGGGGGAGGGGGGCGGGAGATGGCTCTGTGGGCTGTCCTCACCTGCAGGCACTGCCCTCCGCAGCTCCTATTGGCTGGGAATGAAACTGTGGCCAATGCCACAGGTATATGACCGTAATTGCAGATTTTGATATGGTACATCTAAGAATTACTTTTGGCTTTTGTTCAGTATTCCTTTTATAGAAGAAAGTGGCTACCGACTCTTTAAATAGGGTTGTAATGGTCTTAAAATTGCAGCCCAAGGTGGTCCTAAACAACCCAGGTAACTGGCATCATTAACACACACGCACTTCACTCGATCTCTCCATCCTTCTCCCAGTTTCTTTTTTTGTGATTTGGTAGAGCACTGAAATTGCTTGGAGGGTGGGAATCTCTTCAAGAATAGCTTGAGAAGTCTGTGTCATGTTCTAGGTCTGTGAACTTAGTGTCCATTTAATTTGTGGTTTGTTACTCTCCAAAATTTGAAATAAAATCTTACTTTTTCTTTCCCCAAAGGAAGTTGAATTTCCCCCAGTTGAAGTTCCTTTACTTCCACCATGGAGACGGAACGAGAAAACCTTTGTATCAGTAAAGATGATGAGAGCTCAGAATCTGCTTTTCATTGCTCAGCATGTCATGATGATGAGCAGTGGAGCTGTGCTAACCCTATCCGTGGTCGGGCTAAGACTCGCAGTTTGTCTGCTTCACCAGCCCTCGGAAGCACCAAAGAATTCAGGTATGAAATAAACTAGACTTGAATCTTTATGCTGATGATTCTTTCGTAAAACGATTATAACATTATGTCGA
Organism: Sternotherus odoratus; assembly: GCA_032164245.1. NCBI lineage: Eukaryota > Metazoa > Chordata > Testudines > Kinosternidae > Sternotherus > Sternotherus odoratus. The sequence goes on from JAVMKO010000018.1 coordinate 5,006,922, forward strand.
CGCTTGCCACAGTTGTGGGGACAGACACTGCCGACTTGCTGTGCTTAGTGGGGACGCACAAAATCGACTCTATACAGTCTGCTTTAAAAAATCGACTTAAGGGTAATCGACCTACTGCTGTAGTGAAGACATACCCTAAGAATGCTCCATAAGATTCCCAAACTGTAATCTGTGAAGCTAACAGACAGCTGGCTAGTTACATGGTGCTGCCTCTTCCTTTTTTTTACCTGCTACGTTGCATTTAAGACCGCTAAAAAGTTATACAGTAGACTCTCGATTATCCAGGATTGGGTTAACCAGGATGTGGATTAACCAGGATGTCAAAATAAATACGCGCAACTCGCAGAGCTGGCTCTGGCTTTGCTGCTGCCCCAAGCTTACACACAAAAAACCCCTACCAGGGCACGGGGAAGCCAGTGAACCAACATCCCCTCCCCCCGGTGCAGGATGGCTGGTGAATCAACCCCCACTCCTATATTTCCTATGGATGGTGATTATCCAGGATTTTATTAACCAGAATTATTTTTTTCCCTATCATCCTGGATAATCGACAATCTACTGTAGTTGTATTTTTGAAATGTTACTCTTGCATGGAAACAGTTGTTATAGTTGATACATGGATGTCACGTGGTAGTGGATTGTAGTGAAAGTGGTCTGTGATTCTGAATTGGAGAGAGGTGGTAATGAGACAATCTTGACTAATAGGGCCTCACTTGGGAAAAACTTTGAGAATCTCTTGACTAAACTACTACCTTATTTCATTTAGAGCACTGAATATCCATCCATGGTAATGGTTATTACTGATCTAGGTGGATTTGAACCATGAACCTGGAGATTAAAGGCTGCCCCGCCCCTTATTTCCGAATGAGCAGGAAATTTCCTGCTTTTGTAGAAGTAGGGCAAAAGTGAAATTTACACAAGTTTTGTGTTTGCTTTTCTTGTCTGTATTTACATAGTGAGGTAACCTTAAATAGCTCCTGAGATTAGAAGTATGTTACCAAGGAAAAAAACAGTCATTGGTGTATCATCTGCTGGTTTCAAGAGATCTGCTTTAATAAAGTTGTAGTTTTTTTTTGTTTTTTTTTGTTTTTTAAAAGGAAACAAGTATGCTGAGTTAGGATGAATGTGTTTGTGGTTATATGGACTGAAGTCCCTTGGAAACTGATTCAAGGCAGTATTTACAGCTGTCTAATCACAAAAAATACCAGTTACTGCAGTGTCTCCCTGGAAAATGGCCTGAGAAAATAAAATAATATGAAAGACTAGGTTTTGATCTTTGGCTTTGAAGTTCTGAATGTGTATTCACAGCTGTTTTGTATGTTGATTGTTTGAAGAACACTTAATTTGTGCTAAAATACATTATCATTTAAACTGCATGTGTCCTAAAATACAATATGAAAGATGCCCTGGTAGCTTTGCTTAGTATTTTAAATATTTAACTAGGCACACTTGTTCTGTTGCAAAATGTTTAGTGAAGGCCATGAAACTATTGAACTATATAAAAAAGACAGAACCCAGACATTGTTTTACTGGGCAATATTACAACTGGAATATATGTGCTGTTTTGCTTGTAGTTTAGGAAAGCCTTCTTCAAAAATTTGCTGCGAGTCTCATGTTTGACATAGTGTCTTATAAATCTTGTGCTGTAACTTCAGGAACTTTGATATACTGCCTAAAAAGCTGTAATCACCTGGTCGATCCACCATCTGAACACTCTTAAGTTCTCCAGATTCTTATTGTTTGTGATGATTGCTTAAGTATTGGTTTAGGATTACATGTTGTGTGGTTGGAAAAACCTGTCTATTAGTCATTCATATTCTTTACAGTAGTTTAGGAAAAAAAACACTGAACATTGACTTTTAAGAATTATGTATTTTTAATTCTGATATGGGAGTTTGGTTTTTCACTTTTCACAGTGTCAAGAAGAATTTGAAGTTTTATATTGTTGATTTTAGTCTTTCATTTTTATGCTCAAGACTTAATTATGTCACAGTCAAGTGAGTTTGCTCTTCATCTACTATCTCTAGTGGACTTTTGTCCGATTACAAAACAACACATCTACTAGCCTTTGCTCAGGAGAAAACCAGAACTGAAATAACAGGAATGTCGCGCAGGTCAGGATTGACATGCATTGGCAGAACTGTGTAGGGGAAACTTCTCTGCTACTCTGGTATTATTGAGTTTGTGGTGTTTTCTGTGTAGGAAATGGAGGTGATGCTGGAACAAGTCAAGTAAGTCTCTATTTGGTACCAGGATACTAGAAGTGTAGTAGTATGCTATGTAGAAATATTAAATACACAGACTAGACGAGCTTCTACTAATGCTTCAACTGCAATAATCACTGAAGTCAGCGTATGGTGCTCAAATGCAGCCTTGTAGATACCAGCAACTTCATTTTAACTTTGTGTGTGCAGTTATTTGTATAGAATTATATTGACTTGCTGATTAGCTGCATATTGAGACTTCAGAAGTGTAATTTCCCCCACCTTTCTTTTTTACCATTAACTACTTCAAAGAAGCAGGTAATTTGGATAATGAAGTAGGAATTAATTATATTCAGCTTTCCCTTACATATGTTTCATTTTTCAGGAGGACACGCTCCTTGCATGGACCATGCCCAGTGACCACATTTGGACCAAAGGCATGTATGCTGCAAAACCCTAAAACTATAATGTAAGTACCTCTTTTTCAAATGCACAGTATTATCGTCCTACATTCAGGAGAATATCTTGGTCTGTCTTTTTAATCAGTATCCATTGTATTTTACCAAATGCTTAAACAAATATTTTTTTCAGTTAGCTTAAGAAGTGCCTGTGTAAAGTCTGATGCAGCCAAAAATCTATGTACCATTTGCACCACACAAGCCCTGAAAAAATCATCTTGTGAGAAGGATAGATAGTGTATATTGAACTGGACTCTTAAAAGTAAAATCAGTGTGCTTATTAGCTTAATCTTTGTGATTTGGAAAAAAAATAGAAATACAGTCTTGTAAAGTCATTGATTTACCCACCCTATATCTGTCTTTGTGATTTATATTTTTTGTCAATCTAAAAAAAATCACACTTATGCATTCTCAGTCATATTTCTCTACTCCCCATGTTTTAACTAACTTTTCTTGTGCTGTTATTGACAGCAGCCAGTTATCTTGGTTCATTTCTTTAGGGGTTTCAGGGATACACCACTTTCTTCCCAGCTCTGTAATCACATCAGACAACCCCCTAGCATCCTTGGATGCATTAGATGCAGACCCATGGACTTGTGTATGTCCAGATTTTCTAAATAGTCCTTAACCTGTTCTTTCACCTTGAGGGCTGCTCACCTCCTCCCCATACTGTGCTGCTCATTGCAGCAACCTGGGAGCTGATTTTGTCTTTGAAGACTGAGGCAAGTACTTCAGCTTTATCCACATCATCCATCATTAGGTTTCCTCCCCCATTCAGTAAGGGTTCCACATTTTCCCTGACCCCTTTTTTCTTGCTAACATACCATCCTTCTTGTTACCCTTCACATCCCTTGCTGGCTGCATTAAAAAAATTATGTATTGCAGCATGTTGCACTGCCATTAATGTGGTCATAGACTACCACACTCTGATGATATTCTTTTCTAGAACGGTGAAAGCTAGCTTTGTATTGAGGGTTAAAGTTCCAGGATTGGAGGATATAAATGTGGCTTGGCAAAATTATTCTGAATTTCACACCAAAAGATTTGATGGTTGATCTAATCAAAATACATAATATGTCAATTAAATAATTAATCTTAGTAGATTGCCAGGATAGTTTGATCTTGTAGTACAGCTTTTCTAAAGATATATTTGTCAGGATTCTTTGTTTTTTTGCTTCCTAGCAGAATTACAACTAAATAGCTTGTAACAACTTTTCGTTGTTTATATATAGGATATATTTATGGCCCACATTTTGCCAATTTTCCAATAAGTTTGTTTCCAGTTTGCAGGGGGCATGAGCCATTTCACTTAGAATAATTCAGGGAATGCAAACAGTATTAAATACATTAGTTATATTCTGGAAGTCACACAATCTGTAATTCTTGGTATCTGATGTGAATTAAATAGAAAAGAATTTGTTGTCACTGGTGGAGATTGAGCTTCATTCAAAAGGATTCTCTTTTTAGCACACAATACTATCTCATAGGGGTGGAATCCTTCTCCATTAATTTGAAGTTTAAAGTTGTAATGGATAGAATTTTCTCTAAAGAATTGCAATATCATGTGAATTTAAAGCATAGTAGATATTTGAAAATTGAGGCTATTAGTGTTTTTATCAAATTTCTTTCTTATCCTTTACTTTATTCTTTTCTGTTGGCATTCTTGTGTTACTCTACCTGTAAACTGGCATTTTTCTCCATTTAAAGGTGGGAAAGGGCAATGGGACATGACACAAAGATTTGCATAGGCATTGTAAAGTGCAGTAACTGCTAACTGGTATCATAGTGTGGTAAACATTTCCCCTGCGCTTTGCTTCGTTTCAAGCTGATAGTTCTAGAATTACAATACTGTAGGTGCATGTTCATGAATTGAAGTGCTTTGCCTGTGACACCAGCTGAAGGTGAAACTAAGCTCAACCAGGCAATTTTGCTTACCTCATCTGTGCTGGTCAAGTTAGTGCAGAAACAAGGCATTACTTCAGTTCTTCAGGTAGTGTTGGCCGGTGGACATTGGTTGCATAGCATAAAAATAATGCCTATTTCTTTTGAGCAGACACTGAATTCATTCCTAATATGGTAAACAGGAGTGGTATGAGAGAGAAGGTAAATTCCAGTTTGGACTGACCATCTTGAAACATCTCTTTAAAATAAGTTGTTGGGTGCACTGTTACTGTAATTTAAAAATGTACAAAGTGAAGTGATCTGGATTTTTAAATGTGCATTTAAAGTAGTAATTTTTCCTTAAAGTGTGTTTGGTGATTTTTCCAGTGAGGGTGTGGAGGAAATTGTGATGTGCAGGCAGGTCTTTAACTTCCTTATGCCCTCTGTCAACAGGAGTCTGTGGCTCTGATTGTAATTTGTTTAAAGTTTTGCTTACATCATGTATTTCACCACCTGATTGTGGCAAATATACTCCTCCCCATGGGCTGAGCCAGAGCTGTACAATATAATGATAGCATGTCAAGATTAGGCCAGTACGGAGACTGTAGGCAGTGTTAAGAGCACTCTGCCAAGAAAAAGACAGCTCATGCAGTGTTCAGAATTGCTGGGGAGAGATAAGGACATTCTCAGGTCATCAGAGTGAAAGGCTATTTAGAAATCTAAATGATAGTTTCAACATTTAAGAATTGTATTTTTGAAGTCAGATTTTTCCCCGATTGTCATTTAAAATACTTGCAGCAAGAGGAATGTAACAGAAAATCCTGGACTGGAGTGTGAAGGCAGCAGTTTGTATAAAGCATAAAATCTGAGTCTTTTTACAGAATTGAAGAGTTTGTGGAAAAGCTATTGAAATTACTGAATGGAATGAATTTTAATGGAATCAAATACTATATTTTTGTTTAAATACCATATTTTTGGTAGATTTTAGGCTAAGTGAAACTTTTTTGAAAGGGGGTTTTGCAAATGAAAGACAGAATGCATCTAAATACTTTTTTGTAGCACTTTTGTAAGGAATTTTTCTCTGAAGCAGCAGAAACATTTTATCAGGACTATTTGAAGCGTTCAACTGGATATCTACTTCAGAAAAAAATGATTTGTTTAAGGTAGCAATTCAGTTAAAAATGATTAGGTCAAGGCCTTTTCTGGAGTTCTTTCTTGAGCATTTGCACAAATTTTGAAGAAAGCCATGAAAATCTTTAAGCATGTTATGAATGATCCCTCATTTAATAGAATTGTATGGAAATGGTGAGTACAGTGAAATAATAAGCTGTTTGTCTTGTTTGTTTGCAGAACGTTCATATTAGTTCTGATGTGTTCTCAGCTTACTAAATCACATCGTAATGATACAATCTGTAGTTCTTATAGATGACCGAGAACCAGCCTAATTATGTTGAAATGTCTTTATTCTGTCTCTTCGTTACAGATATGAGGATATTCTAATTTATTTTCTGAAAACTTGTAGAGAAGAAACAACACTGCTTCCTTTGTGGTCATTAATGTTGAAAATGAGTTGTAAAATTTAAATCCTTTTTCTCTTTGCAATAGTTTTTGCAGCAATTAAAAATTAATCTCAAATGTGCTGCTCGTGACTTTTCTTCATTCAGTTCCTTACTCCTTCAGGATTTATTTTTAATAACAGTTCAGTTAGTAGTTTGGATGATGAAATTGGAGGAGATTTCAAAGTGTGTAGTTACCTTAGTTTGTGATGACCTTTGAAACGCAATACTTTGTCTTCAAAACTAAAACATCTAATAAGATTAAATATAGTGGAGAAAAGGATGCAGGAAACTGAAGGCCTTGTAGATGGTATGGGGTAGATGAGTTCTGATCCCTGTTCTCACCTTTACATTCTGTTGTTACATCTATATTAAAAAAAAATACAGTACTGTTTATGTCAGTAACTGTGTACTTGGTGTTTCAGTATTTCACTACAGTCTGTAGTTTATGCTACATATGTACGTATAAAATATATTTATAAGCAGTTCTGGATATAGGAGCTGATCTTTTCAGCTTTTATCTTGCATTTCAGGATAGCTTGATGAAACTTTGACCCTATGTATGTTGGAGATGCCAGGGGTATAAAACAACTGTGTTTGTTTTAACCCTCTATCTGTCAAAAGACAGCTATTCTAAATCTGTTTGCAAATTTGGCTTGTTCATCATTTGCATTAATCCACTTTTCTGCCTAGATTTACACCTACAGCATATGGAAAAAGATGAGATGCTTATAAACTGCTAAGCACAAGTGTGAAATTATTTACTTAGCTTTAGACATTCATGATAAAGAAATAGAACAGAATGTAGATGTTCCCTAAATCAGCTAAGTGTATTATGGAGCCACAGTTGTTGCCTCATATTTAGGGTTGCAACTGAGGTTCTATTACAGATTTTTCCCTCCCAAAAAATCCACAAAAAGTTATATTGGTCTAATTGTTAGATTAGATCTAAGACAGATTGTTTTTGTAAAATTAGAAGAGAGTTGGGCAAACTGAAAAGTGAATTGAATAGTAAGATATATATATATATATATATATATATATATATATATATATATATATATATATATATATATATATTTAAGGAAAATATGCACTCTCATCCAGCAAGAACCTTAGTGAAGTTTTTGTGTAGGAATAGAATTAATTTAACAGCTATTTAGCTAAGCTAATTAGTTACGCCTTCTGAATAGCAATATTGTAATATTGCCGAAGAGGAAATATAAAATGTTTATGTAGGGGACTTCCCAGACTAGAGCTGAAATATTTAAAACTTCCCTTTACAATTCTTGACTTGTTTTGGTTTTAGTGATTTCCGATCAAGAGTCTCATTGATTAAAATGCTTTTCCCCTCTTTTTTACTCTATTGCCATTTTTGATGAATTTGATGGCTATGATCAAGTCTGAAGAAAAACTGTAGGATTGATAATCTGTAGGGTTTACAATTTAGCCATAAATGATTGGTATGTAAGTGACTGTATCAAAATACTAAGGGAAACATACTTTAAAATAATTCTGAGACAAAACTGTGTTTACTGTTCTTTAGATTGATATAGACCCATGTTGAATATTATAGTGTTGGGTCAAAAGCATAGGTAGTCTTTCATGTTAATGATTCCTCAAATTTCCAGTTGAATGCTTCACCACTCTGATAGTCCAAGTGGACTGGCCCCTAATGCAAGAAACGGGAGCACAGTTGCTTGAAGTCTGTTAGGGCATGTCTGCACACCTGTTGGTGGCCCATGCCAACTGATTTGAACTCTCAGTGCTCAGGCTGCAGGGCTGTTTCATAGCTGTGTAGACTTCTGGGCTCAGGCTGTAGGTTCCCAGAGCTTAGGCTGCAGGCCAAGCCCAGAAGTTGAAACAGTTATGAAACAGCCCTGTGGCCCTAGTCTAAGTCAGCTGCTCCGGGCCAGCCATGGGTACCTAGTTGCTGTATAGACACACCCAAAGGCCTTGTCTACACTACCGGCTGGATCGACGTGTAGAGATCAATCTATTGGGGATCGATTTATTGCGTCTCGTCAGGACGCGATAAATCGATCCCCAGAGGCACTCCCGTTGACTCCAGAACTCCAGCTCGCAAAAAGGCGCAAGGCAGAGTCGATGGGGGAGCCCACTGTCGACCGCTGCCGCCGTGAGGACGGCAGGTAAGTTGACCTAAGATGTGTCGACTTCAGCTACGGTATTCATGTAGCTGAAGTTGCGCATCTTAGGTTGACCCTCCCCACTAGTGTAGACCAGGCCTTAGTGGAGTGGTCTGGTAGTTCAAGAAAGGGCTTAACTAGCTATCATTATGATCCAACCAGAAAAAAAGGACCCATGTTCTCAAACTTCTTCTCTAGAATGTTTGTACCTGCAGGAGTGGGTACTTTAATGTTATTTGAGTCTATCAACTCAGTGGGGAAATAAGAATTGCTATATTGGGGCAGGAAAATGGTCCAACTAGTCAGAACCCTATACAATATAAATCAGTGCTGTTTTGCGCCAAGAAAACTGCTTTAATTATAAATCACCATATAATTGTTTAGTATCATCCTTCTGGACCTCTCATGATTAAAACTTAGAACGTTTTTTTAATAATGACTGAACAGAATGTTCTCAGTGAAAAGTGCAATCACATATTTGCTGAAAGCTGATATGGCATTGCTTTGTACTCAGTCTGGTCTCTTTACTAGATTACATTTAGCTATGATATTAAGGTTTTTCATGATTTATTCACCTCTCTTTTAGTCCAGCATACATACTTTGACTAAAGGGGACTGTTAACTTGATGTCATGAAATTACAATCCATTTTCCCATATATAACAGTTATACTGTTGATTTTCCTCCACAGGCATATTCAGGACCCAGCAAGTCAGCGATTGACATGGAACAAACCTCCAAAGAGTGTCCTTGTTATCAAAAAGATTCGCGATGCCAGTCTGCTACAGCCTTTTAAAGAACTCTGTGTATATCTTACTGAGGTAATTCAAATTGTGAGCGTTTAGACTTTTGCATAGTTACAGTATAATCATCTCATATTTAACTTGTATGTATTAACTTTTTTACAGATGGAGTACATAGAATATGACTATGCCTATACATATAGAGAACAATAGAAACAATAAATTAAACTTTAAAACAAGTGACTCTCTTGCTATAAGAGCTCAGCTTAATTTAGCTTAAAGAAATCTGCTTCTTTAATGTTGATGAGTAGGGTAAAATATTCATTTTTCCTTGAGAAAATATTCATTATGCCTTGAGAAAAATATTAGCAAACAGTGTTACCATATCACAGGCATGTAATGAAAATTCTAAAGTTTAATTTCATTAATTCAATCATCATGTGGCCTTTATATAACAATAAGTGTTATGCTTAAATACTACAGGATTGTAACAATGCCTATTGAAGTAGTCAATCAGTCTTGTCATTTTACATCATCGTATGTTTTAAACTAATAAAATATTGTAGAGGGTCAGGCATTTGTCATTTCATTAACAGATTTTTTTTTTTTAGTAAATAATTATGCTTCTTTTAGGAGAACAACATGATAGTTTATGTAGAAAAAAAAGTGCTAGAAGACCCAGCCATAGTTAATGATGATAATTTTGGACCTGTGAAGAAGAAATTTTGCACTTTCAGAGAAGGTACAGTAATGATTTCTTAAAATCTAGGTTTACTGCCTTTTTATCCTGTTTCCTTAGTGATCCATTCAAATGAATCAATTGTCTGATGGAAACCTATTCTCGATAAACCCATGTAGCTGTTGTTTTGATAGCCTGCTGTCAATTATTTATGCTTTTAAATTAGCATCAGTGTGCTGCACCAAATTTACATCCATAAATTGAAAACTGATATACATTATGTAAATTAAATCTTTATTTTCAATGTTATCCTTCTAGATTATGATGATATCTCCAATCAGATAGACTTTATCATATGCCTGGGAGGAGATGGTACCTTGCTTTATGCTTCTTCGCTTTTTCAGGTGAGTCCTGTAGAGAGTAGTTATTAAAGGTCCTTTCCCTAATCATGTCCTCTGTTAGAGACAGTCCTGATGTTTTCTATCATATTGTGTTTATTTTATTCTTCTGCTACTATGTCTCCCCTTCTCATCCTAAAAGCATGAGAGCTACTTAGATGAATTATATCTTTGTTTTTACTATTATACTTAACTGAACTAAAACCTATAATTAAGATATTTGCAGATAGATTGGGCTATAATATGGTACCTTTTATACATTAAAAAGCATGGAAATAACATAAATGTTTGATCTGTGTAACATTTAACAGCTTCCCAATTCTTCTTTCTATGGACAGGGCAGTGTACCTCCAGTTATGGCTTTTCATCTGGGATCTCTTGGATTTCTCACCCCCTTTAACTTTGAGAACTTTCAGTCTCAAGTTACTCAAGTTATAGAAGGTAAGTCTTCTAATGTCTTTGCTGCTTTTTAGAGAGCTATCCTTTACTTGTCCTGTTAGTGTGTTTTTTTTTAAGTAGGACTCTGCTGAACTACCAAAAATAAATAGATATTTTATTAACTTTCAGTATTGTTTTCCTCACTGATTTGTAAAGTTGGAGTAGTCTAGAAATCCCTTCTTGCTTGGTTGTGTTGTGTAAGGAAAGCATATAGAACTAATGTTTTACACAATTTATGAGTATAAAATGCAAAACCCTAGATCTAATGGCGTGGCTAGATGACCCAACCACCTGTCATTTCTTTGTTTTTGTAAATAGTGTCATCTTAAAATGGTAAGAAATCAAGCATCCAAAAGTCAAAACTCCAAAAATGAGTTTCTTCTTGAATGTTATTTTGTGAATCTAACATAGCCTATTGATATATTGTTAAATAGTAAGCCATTCAAGTTTACATTGAATATGGAAAATTGGAATAGAAAATCATGTGCTGTGACTTAATTAGCACTGAAGGAGAAATCTTAACTTCAGAAGTTTGACTCTTCAGTGCTTGGTTTCTCAACCTGAAAGTTGCATTTACAGTAGTTCTTGGTATTTAAATTGTTTGAAATAAAATAAAAGCAAAAAACTGCTGCCACTAGTCGTTGGGAAATAAAGCTGCTCAGCTTGAACCCCAAAATTAAGACCTCCTCCAAATATATTAACAGAATTCTCATGTTGCTAAATTGTTGTTTTTCAGAGTTCATACCTTCTTAAAATAGTCTTCATTCTTGTTTTACTTATGTCTCCCTGAGGATTATCAAACAAGCCAAATACAAAGTTTTTAGATTGTGTACATGTACATTTTCAGATTTCTCATTAGAACATGGGGGAAAGTGGGTTTCTTATGGTTGTGTTACTCAGATTTGAATCAAGTTTTGCTCATTCCTACCAAAAAATAAAAAATAATAATCTGTTTTGAATTAAGACAAAGGATAGAAATTTCTCCTGCAAAAGAAACTTGAGAATGTTTATTAGCAACTGAAAAATTGGAAAAAACATTTCACAGTGAATGTTACCAGCTTTGCTTTGAAAATTGTGCAGTTCCTGATAATGTAGTAGGTGCCACTCTAGTTAGTGTGGGGGGGTTTGGGGTTTTTTTCCCACTTATTTTTTTTCTTATAGGCAATGCAGCGCTTGTTCTCCGGAGCAGACTGAAAGTGAAAGTAGTAAAGGAACACAGAGAGAAGAAGACAGTGATACAAAATGGTATTGAAGAAAATGGAGTGATCTCTACAAGTCTGGAGATGGAAATGGGCAAGCAAATCATGCAATATCAGGTCAGAGTCTGAATAGCATAAAACGGGAAAGAAGCAAAAGAACTAAGAAATAATTCACTCTTCACCTGTGATAATCACCAGTTCTCTTTGGTGTACTGTATCTACACCCAATTATATTAACTCGGTATTATGATACCTGTGATATCTGCTTCCACATCATTTCCAGAATGGTTACTAAAGACAATGAAAGAAGGGTGGGTGGAGTATGCAGAAGTAACCTCATTGTATTTAATTTCTGTTATATTCTGTATCTGCACCAGAGGTTTCCTTACCTTTAGAAAGCAAAAAAATTAACTTGCAGTAATCTTTACCACCCACTGATTCATATAAGCAAAGGGAAAATCCATCAACACCCATGAGAACTGGCTTTTGGAAAATAATTTTTGAGCCATTGCACCAAATAATGATTACAACTGGTGATCACTTAAACAAAAGTATGAGACTCCAAGACTAAGCTAAACTGACATTGTAATGGGGTGGATGGGCGGGGAGTGGTTAACCTTTCAAAGATCTGGGAGACATACTTAACTGGTCACTTGTCAAGTATTATGTTGCCAGGGAAATAACTAACTAGTGGTATTGAACTAAAGGTCCTAAATGAAGTTGTAGTGGATCGCGGTCCTTCCTCCTACCTTTCCAATGTGGATGTTTTTCTAAATGGACACCTCATAACCACAGTGCAAGGTGATGGTAAGTCTATTTCATAATCAAATGCATATAGCCTATGTCTTAACAGTATGAGATAATCAGCTCTTATTTAGGTTGTGCCTACTTTTTTAAAAAAAGGGTACATTGTTTTATGAGGTAAAAACCAAAGTTCCTGAGTTGTTGAAAACTAGGTGTGCAGAGGAGTGTTGTTTCATTTAGACAGTTATTGCAGTCCATAGAGCAGCATTGAACGCAGAAAAGAGGCTTACAGATTGTATCTTCTTATGTGGAGGCTTGGTATCAAGTTGCCACTTGTTTGTGTAGGGGAATTAGGGAAAAAAGGGGGGGGGGGAGGAAACTTGGGGGAGATCCTGGAGTTGGATGTCTGAATTTACTGAAATCTTAAGATCTTTTAATGAAGTCATTACATATTTAATATTAGCACTTCACCGGCAAAGCTCTTCAAAACCATAAATCCTCCTATCTCTTTAAGGAAAGTATATCTACATTATACAAAGGGGCAAGCTGAGGCACAGTAGTTTTACATGACTCCCCCAAGGCTGTAGAGGTGTGTAGTCTGTGACACTGCTAGGATTGGAAAGATGTTTCTGGCTCCGGGCCATGTGTTTATTACCACACCTGTCATATGAAATGTGAGTTTGTGGTTTAGACCGGGGTAGACAACCTATGGCACGCGTGCCGAAGGCAGCAAGCAAGCTGATTTTCCGTGGCACTCATGCTGCCCAGCTCCTGGCCACCAGACCAGGGGGCTCTGCATTTTAATTTTAACTGAAGCTGCTTAAACATTTTAAAAACCTTATTTACTTTTCATACAACAATAGTTTAATATATAACTAAAGACTTAGAGACCTTCTAAAAATATTAAAATGTATTACTGGCACGCAAAACCTTTAAATTAGAGTGAATAAATGATGACTCGGCACAGCACTTGTGAAAGGTTGCCAACCCCTGGACATTTCTATTTCACCAATTTAACTTTTTATAAGCAATCTTTTAAAGCATTAGCTAAACATTCCAGCCTCTACTACACCTGTGTTGAGTGGAAGAGAAATCCAGCTAATGACTAAAGTCAGAGCATTTTTAAAATAAAGTATTTTCAAATGACGAAAGTGCTACAGTCCCGTTTCTTAGCCTCCTTTTAAATGACAGCATCAAGCCAAGCAGCCACATATGTAAAACTGTTGTTCATTTCACAGGAGTGATCGTCTCCACACCAACTGGTAGCACGGCTTATGCAGCTGCAGCAGGAGCATCTATGATTCATCCAAATGTTCCTGCAATAATGATCACCCCAATCTGCCCTCACTCATTGTCCTTCAGACCCATTGTTGTTCCTGCAGGAGTTGAGCTCAAGGTTAAATTGTGTTCTTTCGTTTTTTAAAGATAGAAACTTGTGGCCATAACTGTTGAAATTGGGGAAAAAAACCAAGGGGGTAGAATGTGTTTGTTATTATCCACCATGCCAAAACATAACTGAACACTGTAGGACTTTGTCAGGTACTGTTGAAGAAATATACTTGTTTAGAAAAATAAACTTCTAGACCACGAGTCTCCAATAAATTGTACCTTTTATATTGTCACCTGTAGCTGTGCAAAGTGGGTGTAAATACACTACCATTCTAATTAGTAATAGTGTTTTATATCCATTTTGCATAGATGTAGATGACTACACAAGGTGAAAGGCAGTGAAGGATCAGAACCTGGTGTCAAAAGTAATATCACAGCTTTCACGGGTGTGTAGTGAAAGTGGTATCAGCACATCGGTTACAAACTGTCTTTTATTGCTGTGGTTAAATAATATAGTTCTGCAGAAAAAAATGGCTGGAAAGGTCTTAGTACAGAGTGGATTTTGTTTTCACAAATACATTTTTGAGTTCAAAAATTAATGTCAGGTGTTGTGATTATTAATTTATATAACTGTTTGTTATATAGTAATCTATAATATGGAAGTCTTGGACTATTTCTTAGAGGGATATGGGGAAGAAAATGTGGCCAGTAGCATGCAGGGTGGAATTTAAAGAGATGGTAAATTTTTACCTCATAGATTTGTTGCTTATTAATGGCATCTCTATAAATCCACAATTATTTACACAGTAGGTGGTGATGCTATTATGGTGGTAGTTGATCACTTTATGGCATCTCTTATTTAAAAGAAAAACTGTCTTAAAGTTGCAAGCCTTAGATTCACCCTGCATCAAAGTTCAAATTTATTGTTATAAAATACAGATTAGACTCTGTTCTGTGGAGAATTTCATTTAATCTCATCTCATTGAATTGGGTGATGTATTGACTTTGATATCAAGCTCAGGTCTTTTATAACTGGAATGCCTTTGGTAAATCAGCTTATTGCCATCATTAGGAAAAGGCTCCAAAGTACATATAACAAGGGGACGTATATGCTGCCTATGAAGTAAATTGTATATAAATATTAAACTTTAATCCATAGTATGCCAAACCTTTCAGTAAAAAATGGCAAGAGATGAAGCTAAATTTCAGTACAACAATTTGATCAATGAAGAGTAATAACAAAGAGTAATATTCAGGGGCATGCTTCCTTTTTGCCCTTTAGGTACAAAAGCTCTTGTTATTATTTCATTCTAAAGTCTTCTGCTTTACTCTTCCTCAGATCATGCTGTCCCCTGACGCCAGGAACACAGCATGGGTTTCATTTGATGGGAGGAAGAGACAGGAAGTCTGCCATGGAGACAGGTGAAGATTTTTCTTTGACTGTTATGACCTTCCTTCATAATATTGACACAAGTATCTGCGGCCCCACTTTCAAACTTGGGTTAGGGATAGTAGGGAAATGATGGGGAAACTTTATGATAGGCCATCATGACCCTTAAATTTCAAGCTAAATTTAAAATGTATCATTTCGGGCATTTTCTCACTTGAAAAAAAAAAAAATTTCAATCACATTTTAAAAGCAACTGAAGTGTTAGGAAACATTACTTAATGCATGTCCTTAAAGAATTCTGTGGAATTCAACTTATGGTCCTGATCATGAGACCTGTGAAGCACTGTGACGTGAATGTGATTTTCATGTACTCTTTACCTCTCAGGATAAGGCCATGTTTGTGTCCTGTGCCATTGGTGAGGCTGATAAAACATCATAAAGAGCAAATGCATCCCTTTGTTGTGCTCAAATAAACTTGTACAAAAGCAGATGCATTGATGGGGCCTTGTTACGTTCAGTGACAGGATACTGCAACTCATGAGACACAGCAATGTGGCTGAAAGGACGTAACCTCGTTATAGATACAGTGAATTGTGAGAGCCCAGAGAGGATATGCTAAGAAAAAAAAAAAGTCTTCTGCTCAGTGGGATGTTTTCCTTGGTAGACCAGTCATGCTGTGTGACACACTGCCTTTGTTTCATATTTGTGGGCAGGCAGGGAATTGGAAAATTTCAAGGATCTTGCACTTGGAGTCTTCTGTATTGCCCCGACCACTTGAAGAATGAAGGGGGTGGACCGATTAGGTGGACAGCAAGACTCAGAGATCCCAATCTTAGGTTTGGTGATTGGTCCTTTAGTAGAAAAGTTAGATTCTTTAGTATTTGCTGCCCTTATTTTTGAAATTTGAGGATCACGGTGACAGTTTAAAATTTTAAGGTGTTAAATTTTGAATTGTTCCAAAAACCCAGCAAGGGGTAAGATGAGAGAGTTGTGGGCAAGGCAGGTTGGCCTAAAACCCTCTGCTCCCAATAATGTTGATCTCTAGTACCTCTCAACATTTGTAAAGCACTCTGCTCTTTGTATTATTTAGGCACTGTGCCCCATCTTTGCCACTCCCAGACTTTGGAAACTGATCATTCTCCAAAGGAAGGAATCCTTAGTGATGAAGCCTGTGTCCCAATGGTGTATTTTTTTTTATTTTATTTTTTTTTTTTAAAGATCAATCTGGGAATCCAGGACTGTTTGATTCTGTAACCACAAATGTACAGTCTTACTACTTTAAGATTAGCAGCCGTCTTAGTCTGCATCTGTAAATAAAACAAGGAAGACTTTGTAGCACCTTAGAGACTGACCAGTTTATTTCAGCGTAGGCTTTCGTAGGTTACAGCTCACTTCATTGGATGCATAGAATGGAACAGAAGTAAGATGCATTTATACAAACAGAAAGAAAGAAAAAAAAGTTGTACATTAGCATACCAATTCTAAGAGGCGGTTAAATTTAGATGGGCCATTATCAGTAGGAGAAAAAATACCTTTTGAAATGGATTTCTGTCAGGCAGGATTTAACACCTATTGAAGATAAATTAACAAGGGAAATGCAATCAGTTAGTGTAATGAGAGCCATTTGCAAGTTCTGTTAAGCCCTTGGTTTATTGTGTCCAATTTGTGTCCTTACTACTATTTATCCTCCCTCTTTACTAACTGAGGGTATTTCTGTATTTCAGTATTAGCATCACTACCTCTTGCTATCCCCTCCCTTCGATCTGTTTCCAAGATCCTGTGAGCGACTGGTTTGAAAGCCTGGCTGAGTGTTTACACTGGAATGTTCGGAAGAAGCAAAATGACTTTGCTGTTGAAGAAGAATTTTGAATGTCGACACCTAATGAGACTCCTGGGAACTTAAAATGGCAGTATCCCTTGTATAAAAATGTTTGTTCAGCCTAGGGGGAATAGACCAATACATATATTTTTAAACAGTGATGTACCTCATATCAATCTGCTCTGCTGATAACCAGAAATTATCATGTTGCTTCCTGTCTGCTGAGAATAGGAGTGAAAGAATTTTAGAATCCGATTTGTTAGCCTTTTTTTCCTTTATTTATAATGGGTTGGTATTTTTAATCAGTATCAACACACAGATCTACAAACCACTTCGAACACAACTGTAGCAAGTAATTTGCAGAGTAGCATTATAGGTTGTGCCCAGATACATAATAGAAAAATGGCATTAAAATATTCCAGTTAATTTGGTAGATTTGTAATTCCATGGTTAAAACTTCTCATCTAAAACTCAAAGGAAATTTTCTTTTTAAAATGTTCTTTGTTAACTTAAATGAATGCATGGTAGTCAAAATGTCTTCCCATCGGGTGAACTACTTAAACCTTGCCATAAAAATTCAGCAAGAATTAGGGGAAAGAACCACTATACATATATTTGACAGATACAACTTACTATCAAAAATAGAGTTTTGTAAGTATTGAGAACCCTTTTTCATTCTCTGTCCGTTTGAACAGACAGCATTTAGGTCCCCATAGGCAGCACTGACAGCTGCTTGTGTGGCATACTTTTTTGTTGATGAGCCTGAGCAGTTCGCCACTTTTTCAGCATGTTTGTAACCCTTAGAAATGGTTTTTCTTTTTTAACCCTCTGGAGTAAGCAGCAGCATTTGAGGTTGTAAACTACAGATTTTCATCAAGCGCTCATTGTTGACCCAACCAACAGTCTCTCTTCTAGGATGGCTGTATTATTCTTTTGAACCACTACTAAGTTGGGATCTGAATACTCTTCACGCCCACTGAAGATAAGTGTGCTCCTTGCAGGATTGAGCTCTTGAGTAAGGAGAAAAGGGATACTGTATTGATAGGCTGATCAGAAACAGGACACATTCCCAGCATAGTAGCGATGGTGCCTTCAGCACACTTCAAGATATTTTAAGTCTTGTATGTACTTTTTTAGGAGTCTTTCAAATGTTTCTAACCTGTTTATGTACATATTTTATTGTACATGTTTTTATGAAAATAAGTAGTTTGAAAAAAGGGTTTGTACTGAAATCACTTTTACTAAAAATCAAACTCAGTTATAATGTTTACATTTATGTTCTCTGTGGTACAGTCTCTCATAACCATATTGTTCAAATCCAAGTATCTTCAAGTATCTCTGCATAGACCATTAAAAGGGATGGATGTTCTCTGCTAATCTTGAAGCCTATAGCATATTATTGCAGAGGAATCTGTTTCTTGCTGATTAAGTGTGGGATTTCAAAGCTCTGTTGAACTTTTATGGTTGTCTTGCTCTTGTCAATGTTTGTGCAGTCAAGGGTAACAATGGGAGATGTATTAATTCCCATGCTCTACCTACCCTACAGTCCTCTGATTCATGGGCTTATGTCTCTTTTTTGCATGTTGCCCTGGTCTGTTTAATTTTGTCAAATCAAGGTGAAAGCACTCTGCATAAAGCAGCAGATTTAAACTCTCAGTAATGATGTAAATCATGATAAAATTGTGTTAATCTAAATTCATGTTCAAGTTTATAAATATTTTGTTAACTAGAATATTGGTTTAATTCTGTCTGGACCAGCAAAATTACACCCTTGAGTATTTCAGACTGCCTTAGATCTTTGTTTTTCACTTGAATTTACAGTATAATGGTTATATCACTGTTTAGAGTTGCTTACAGGTTGTTTAGCCGACATAGTATTCAATTTTTGAATAGCTGTTCACTTTCTGAGCTACAGAAACTTACTTTGTTTTGGAAAAAAATTAATTTCCCTATTTAAAAATGCAATAATTGAGAAAAGGAAGAAAGAGCCTTTTTAATTTTAACATTTAGTATATAAATGTACTAAAATGAATGAGAACGGATAGAAGGCTTTGCTGGATAGGAAGTGAAAAAATAAACCAGTTGAGAAGATGGTAAGGCAAAATAAGTAAAAGTGAGCCTTATAGCAGTTTAAAAAAAAACCCCAAAAATGCTAAACCTAGCATTTTGGTACTTTTTTATTTGTGCTTTTTTATAATAGTAAATATCATTCATTACATGGAGCAAATTGTGGAACTTTAATTTTTGGTGTACATTTCATAAAATGTAATCTCAAACCCTATGTAATTACTCCCTCTAAATTTGATTTATGTTTCTTATTAAAATTAACCTAACATACAGAGGCAGTTGCATTATTTGGCTCTGAGTGAAGTTTCTTCATAGTTTTGCCTATGAAACCCACCTTGATAACAAAAATCCGTGGTTTGCTACACAGCTGCATAGAGAGAGCTACAATTATAACTACAAGTAAGAAAGTAACCTGGTGGATTTATGCTTCAGGTTTCACTTTGGACAAGCTACTTAATCCTGTTTTCTTACCAGCTTTGCTTAAACAGTGAGTTTATGTTTTAATACTTTAAGAATGTATCTAATTGTAAGAATGCCCCTCCCCCCATCTCTCCTAATTGGCCGCACACTATCAGGTTACTAAGACCTGGTCTCTACTGAAATGTTTTTGATAATATAGCTGTCAGTGGCATGATTCTTCCGCCACCCCTTACTGATACAGCTATTATGGCATTAGCCCTAGTGTAGATGCAGTTATACTGGCAAAAAACTAATTTTGCCAGTATAGCTTACTCTGTTCGTGGAAATAGTTTAGCTGTACTAGCAAAAGACGCTCTTACCAAGACAAGCGGCATCTCTATTAGCGTGTGGGTGCTGGTATAACTATACGGGCAAGTCCTTTCATATGTAGGCAGGCCTTAAGATTTGTAACTTACTCCTTTGAAAGGAAAAATTAGTTGGTGATCTTCAAAAGGATACTTTTTAAAAAAAGAAAAGAAAATGTAAGTTATTGAAGTAGTAAAGCTGATGTAACACTGTATAATCCGATGTACACTGAAATTTTAAAAATCCTAATGTTTCATGTTAACGTTTTGGGAACTTGTTACATATTGCTGAAACATCAAGTATTTTTCAAACCTTTCAATAAACTTTTTTTAAAAGTTGGCTTTATGCATCGGCATTTGACCTGTCTGTACATCACAGAAATAAATATGCAGTAATTTCTCAAAAGTGCAGTATGGTTTAGAGTACATATTGAACACTAGCTTCTGTAGTGTTACTGGTATATGGAGGTGATGTGCATTCGTGAGAAAAGGCTTCCAGTCTTTCAGGGAAGGTACAAAATAAGCTTCTGGCATTTGCTGTATAGGCTAAAACAAAAGCATTGTGGTCATATAGCTACCTAATTTCTTAAGGATCCAAGAGAAGAAAAATTACAAGAGAAGGGGTTAAAGAGCTAGTGAAATTAAGGACAACCTCTGAGACCCTGGGAAGAATACTAAACACAATCCTACCATGCAAAATTTGACCCCAAAGAAATTTGAGTGAATATTTCGCTCTGATGCCATACTGCTCATCCTGACCTGTACCCAGTGATAAATACTTAAGGAATCTTTAATTAGATTGGGAATCTAAGGCATTTTTATAGGATTTCTTTACTAGTGTAGCCTGTAACCTGTCCAACAAAGCAACAGCTGGTGCATATTCTCAGACCACGTTAAGAGGATTGACATTAAGGGAAACTGAGTGTTTGCTGCACCTGGGTAATATAGAGTTTGTTTTAAATGGTGTAGCCACATTAGAACTGACATGCCTGAGAGGATGTGCCAGGAGGGCTTTCATTTCTTCAGTGTTGAGAAACATTGTAACCAAAGCACATCAAGACTTTCACATGACCGTGGTTCCTTTTCTTGACTCCACTGTGCCGGAATAGCATTACCCCATCAGCCATTTGGCTGAACTCACTTGCTGACAGGATGACTCCCCCGATTGTTTACATATGGGTCACAAGCTCCTTCTTTCTCTCTCCTGTCAAAGTGAGTGTTCCAAATAACATTTCCAGTTTTAAATTACTGGGTTTAAAGTGGTTAAAAAAAAACTTATATTTACCCCCAATCAAAAACAAATACGTCCTGTAATTTTTCTTGGAGGTTGAGGAGGAAGAAGCATAAAAGGGGGTGAGGGGGAACCTAGCATTTCCAGTTTATATTTAAAGTAGCAATAAAATCAGGGCCATTTGGCTACCTGGACCACTCATTGAAACCAGTGGGAACTGTATGTGTATCTGAGGGAAGAATTTGGTTCCCTGATCGGGGCCTGATCCCTTTCTCCTCCCCACCTCCCCATCATATCATCCAGTTCATTTAAAAGAAATAGGGCCAAATTCTGGTTTTGTGCAGCCCCAATGTTAATGGAACGTAAAGGGTGAAATTAGAAGAATTTGGCCCAAAGAAGACAACAGTAGGGAACTATTTGATTTTGTCCTGCCCTTGTGTAATATTTTTTTTCCAAAGATCGACATGTACTAAAAGGGTGGGAGGGGGAATATATAGTTCAATTGCAATAGCATTCTTGAGTTGGATTATCTCACAGTAAATACCACTGTTAAAATGCTCTTACAGGCATTTATATCCACAATAACAATTCATGCCTTATTGTTATATTAGAGCACTTGCAAAGTTGGAAGGCCTAAAATGTCCTTTCCATATGTTTTTCCAAATGTATGTGCTTTGCTGTAGGGTGTATTCTAAATAATTTCCTCCCCCTCTCTCCCCCCCCCCCCCCCCCCCGCCAAAGCCAGCAGGTATAACAATCCATTGCACATTCAAGCATCTCAAAAGGGGCTGGTAGTCAGTAAGGAGAGAAGACAGTAGTAAAAAATAAAATGGATGACTTTGGACCTGATGCAGTGGTCCTTGCTCAAGCAGAGCTCACACTGACCTCAATAGGAGATCTGCCTGAGCAAGGACTATTGGGCCAAGTCCATGTAGGTCCTTTTTCTGAAGAAAAAATAGTTTAAAACCAGGGAAATTGAAATAAACACTAAAAAACTTTGAAAGGTGGCCTGGGGAAGTTAGCATGTTAAGCAATTGCTCTAAATATCTGTGGTTAGAAACAGTTCTGAGAAAAGAGACATAGGTCAGATGATCATACACCCTCGCCCTCCTCCCAGAACAGCAACTATATTCCTCTTATTGTGCGCTTACAATTTTCATGGTTGTGAACCATTAGCCTCTTCAAATCCTCTTAAGGGTAACTTTGAATGCTGATGACGGGCTGTATTTACAGCTTGAGTGAAGTCTTCAGCCAGCTTCATTCAGTAACAGCTGACGTGGTGCAAATTTGAACCTGTGACCTGAAGGAGAAAGGCACTACAACCCTAAATCCATGCTGCCCAAGGTAGTTTGTTGATAGCTATAGTCCCATTAGATTTTGTATAAAGTAGCTGGGATTAATTTGTTGGGAACAAATGATCCCATTCTTACTGTATCAATGCTTTAATATTCTGGTTGCTGGTGGAGTAAGGCTGGATTTTCAGCTTGAGAGCTGGATTCAACTCTTGCCATAGTCACTGGTGAAAGTGATTGTTTGTCTCCCCCTAGTCTTTAACGATTCCATCTGCTCAAGAATAGCCTAGGATTGGAATATCTGGGACATGATGGAATGTGTTGCAAGTCAGGCTTGGAGGACATTGGCAGAGCTGGTGGGAAGGGTGGTATAACTGGGTGTGCTGCAGATCATGACTCCAATGCACTGGCATAACTGTATGTGGGGAAACTTGCATGGTTCAAGCCCATGGGGTGTGTGCTTCAACCAACCCTCCTTATCCCTCACCTGCACATGCACTGAATTGACTAACAAACTTAGCTTTAACAAGAACTCTTATTGCTCAGATATAAATGTTGACAGTTATGCTGAACTGGTAACTAAAGAGTAAACATTCATGGGACTGTTAATGTGCTTTTAAAATGAACTCAATAGGTAGCTTGTTACTCTTAAGTAAGTTTTTGTTTTTAAATGAGTTCAATGTGAAATGTAACAGACTGCCCGAGGAGCTCAACAAGACCTCAGTCTGGGATAAGAACCTTTTTTGCTTATAAGGTGAAGGTTAATTCCCAGAGGCATCATAACACATTGTTGCTTTCTAGATTGTTTGTTTGTAGTCAGAGCTGTGTTACTTCTAGTTATAAAACTATTTCTGCTATCATGTTAGGAGGAGGATGTGAGAAAGGAATAGTACATATTTGCAAGGTGTCCATTGTTTTAACTGAAATAACATTTTGGCAGAGCTCAGCTGTGCAGTGGAGGTATTGCGACTACTATACAGCGTCTGCTGAGAGCTAGGGCAAGTTTGCTTATTTCAAAAAAATGTATTGAGCAAATCTAATGGACTTTCTGCAACAATTTATAAAAGTAAAAAGCCAGTGTATTTCTCCAATGGCTTAGGGCAGAGACCAGAGACAGAACTCCTTTGTTCAGTCCTATATGTGTAACCTCAGACAAATCATTTGATGTACCTGCTTCCATTTCTTCAGCTGTAAAGTGGATGTAGTTCCACCTCACAGGAGTACAGAGAGGATTAATTTTTCAAATGTTTTAAGAACCTGTGATGTGAGAAACAGTGCATAAAAATGCAAAATATTACACTAGCTACTTACTCTCAGGACTTAATCCATGATTTCTAATATCAACCCCACAAGTGAATCTCTGCCACAACACACAAACTACAGCTGTAGCTCCAATCCATATGGATTCCCCTGCAAGTTACCATGCTGACAACCTTTAGAAAAAAACACTCTCCACCCCCAAACTGTGTTTACACTTTATTGAAAAATACAAAGCCAGTAACAAAAGCTTCTGATTAATAAAATATCAAACTTTTTTATAGTATTAAAGGCTTAATGTAACCATCAATGTCAGTTATTAAATGGCACATGTATTAGACAATCAGATTTAGTTAATGTGAATTTGTTTTGCAAACTAATTTTTAGTTAGATTTAAAAAAATAAATATTCAATTTAAGAAGACGACAATTGAGGAGCAAGAGGCCTACCCATGCTGTTATGGTACAAGCAATTGCAGAGCCATATCACAAGCCAGGGGACATGTAACAATCATAGAAACATCTTGGTTTTTTTTGTTTGTTTTTTTAAATTCACTCTCTGCAGTAGTGCAATGGAGGATATGCTCAGTGGTGCTACTGGGACAATGCTGCACTCCACACTGGGAAACTATGGCGGGCCAATCCACTCTTATGCCTCACTGCTCAGTCAGAAAACCGAGTCTCTGAGAGCCAGAAGACAGCAGTCTGCTGCTCTGCTTTTATATTCTGTGCAATAAATTTCCACTGTGGTGGTAAATGAATAAAACTTCCACTCACATGCATGTCTTATTGGTCCTTGGTCACAAAGTGGTGGCCGCTGCAGCAATGTGAAATAAAATGCAATTTGCGCTATCCAGTCAGCAGGAGCAACTGTGAAATGGAAGAGTTAATTGGAAAGCAGAGAGGTCTCTGGACAGAGTAATCAGCTACACAGCCACAACTGCGTGGACACTTGGACCTGAGCAAGCACAATGCAAACTAAGGAATGTGTAGAAACCAAACCGTGAAATGGGAGGACCAAAGAAGAAGCAAGGTGCTTGAATTCCCCATGTTGGGCTGAGTTTTCTGAATAAACCCCCAGTGAAATGAACCCCGTCGTCTCATACTTTGCAGGCGGGGTGAGGGATGGGATCCTTCCCGCTGAGGTTTCACTCTGTAAGAGCACCAAAGGGGGCCGAACAGGGTTGCTGCTCTCAGGAGTCAATCCTTCCATAGGAAGAAAACACTGGAGGAGAAAAGAAAAGGAAGGTCAGAGCCATCTTCTAGTATTGCCATAGAAAGGCTGTAAGATAGGGGCTGGGTGGTTAAGCACAAGAGTGGGCCATGGAAATGTGCGAGTTCAAATCCCAGCAGTGCTAATTGCTCTGGTAAATCCTTTCATTCTGTGCCTCTGTTTTTTCCAACTGTTAAGTTGCTCCTCTTGAGGTGCTGTGAGGCTCAGCAATTTTGGAAAGCACTATGAAGATAAGCGTCTGTTTATATAGTCTAGAAGATGCATGAATAAAATCGTACATAAGGCTGCTCTCCAGGCAGGTGCCCACTTCAGCCTAGGCTAAAATAACTGACTGACAATACTTTTATGGAGAGGACATGTTACTCACTGCCCTGCAGGAGCTGAGGAGCCTATGGCCAGGTCAGAAAATGTAGAGGCCACAGAAGCATCTGCTGTAATTAAGGGTCTGTCTATTGTCATAAAACCATCAGTTGCTCCAAATCTCCTTTCCTGCCTGACACACTCCCTGCTTGATTGTGGCTGAAAAACTCACTTCTCTCTCTCAGCCCCTGCCCAAAGCTGCGATAGACATGGAGCAGTGCCCAGAAGAGTACAGATTTTATTGCCACGGAGATGCAAGAGCCAATGATGACGGCAGCTTCCAGGGCGTAGGAAATTTCTTTGCCCCACACCTGAGGAAAAATGGAGAGAGACCGAACAATCAGCATTTGCATTTACAGAAACCTGCTGCCATAAAATGTGTAATGAGCCATTAAGCTGCCAAATCAGGGAAGTGGAGAGGCAGCCATCTGGATGCCAAGGAGGGAGCTGCGTTTGACACGTGGTTGGGTTTTTTCTTTTGGCTTTGTGTTGGTTACACAATCATTTCCTAATTCAACCCCAAGAGATCACAAAAACTACCCCAACTAGCAGCTTGTTAATAGTCTTTGAAGAATGACTAGAGTTAACAGGCTAGGAAGACTGCTTTTTGCTACAGTAGTGATTCCTGTAAAGCAGGGTGGAGGAATGGTGGTAGACAATTTGCCATATTGCTTCCTGTGCTGTACCTGTTCTGTAAATAGGCAGTGCTTCAGTCTCCCTGGCTAACACTATTGCTGCTTTCATTGGGACTACAATAAAAAATGAAGGAGAAACAAACATTTTCCCTTCCTTAATTTCTGCTGCACCCGCCCCTGCAGTTTGGAGTTCTGTTCCCTCCCATCAAGGTGTCCTTCAATGGCAACACATTCCCCACTTATCTCTTGCCTTGTTCCAGCCTGATCCCATCACACAAAGCCATGCACTGATCTGATACAGAATGACAACCAAACTGAATGTGCCTGATATGCAGGGCATTATTAAAGCTATGTGACAGATTAGCGAGATCAGGCACAGGACACCCAGTACCCTCTCTGTCACTTACCTCTCTCCACTGTGGGTTTGGGGACGAAGCTGATTTTACAAGGCTTTCACTGCACTGTTTCTGTGAACAGTAAGACCGCTCTCTTTATGACTCTCCTAGTAGCCTGACCGATCTTTCTCTAGCCTTGCAGGTTTTTATTAGCCTCTGTCTAAATAAACAGCCTATTTCAGGAATAACTTTCCATTTCTAGCTTCTGTTTCCCCAGTGCTTCTACTTAAACCAGCAATGGGGTCTTCCAACCATTGCCTATGAAATGGTCCCATGCACAGTAGCCCCTGCTGCCCTTCCAGCATTAACCTATTTAGAACTGTTAAGAAACAGCTTTGGACACAAACCAAATCCCTCAAAACCCTAAAAATATCTGGGCTCCTACAAGACCTATTTTCTTAGTTATTCACCTTTACTTTACTTGTTTGCCAGAAGCTGGGAATGGGTGAAGGGGAATAGATCACTTGATGATTAACTGTTCTGTTCATTTCCTTTGGGGGACCAAGCACTGCCTGCTGTCAGAAGGCAGGATAATGGGCTAAATGGACCTTTGGTCTGATCCAGTGTGACTGTTCTTATGTTCTTACTATAGCATCCAAACACATCATTCCAAACCCTTTCTTGGGCAGCGTCTTGTTGTGGATTTTTCAAGCAAAACATTCCTTATCCCATTAACTAATCTGGCTTTTGTATTGCAGACTCAATAATGACTTAGCAGAAAAGTCTAAATAGTGCAAGAATCATAAAGTCCAATCCAAGGTTAGTCACTTACAAAGCAGCATGTGGGTGTACAGTAGACTCTCGATTATCCAGGACTGGGTTAACCAGAATGTTGATTAACCAGGGTGTCAAAAAAAATATGCGTAACTCACAGGGCCGGCTCTGGCTTTGTTGCCGCCCCAAACACACACACACAAAAAAACCCCACCAGGGCACAGGGCAGCCAGCGAACCAACACCCCCTTCCCCTGGTGGAGGGTGGCTGGTGAACCAACCTCCCCTCCCCATATTTCCTATGGATGGTGATTATCCAGGATTTTATTAACCAGGATTAATTTTTTCCCTATCATCCTGGATAATCGAGAGTCTACTGTAGTTGGATTTTTGTTCGTGAAATTTCTCCCCCGCTTTGCTTGCCATCAGGATTTATGATTTTGAGTGAAATTCCATCACTGCCTTGTTTGAATGGCCCTGGAGCACAGAGTGAGGGCCAGGTGGTTATTTTAAATTAAAAACTACTTTTTTTGTATCATGTCGTGTAGCTGTCCCAGTTGGGGGCTGTAAGCTACTCAGCTCTCATGCTGCACGGGACTGGGCATGTTAATACCCAGAGAGACCTTTACCAAAATGGAGGGGGGCAGGAAGTGGTATTAGAGATGCTGATGCACTCTTCCCTTTGAATCCGAACTCAAATAGTGCCCCAGCATGGTGCTAGGGGTTGCCCAGCTGACATGTACAAGCAAGATTCTGTCCAAATTCCAACTTGGGTGATTCAGTTCTGTGTCTAAAAATCCCCTGGTAGTTTCAGTTGATTATGCTGCATTCTTCACTTTCTGTCATAAACTTGAGGAGCTGAGGGGGTGTTGATGCTATATAGCACCCCTGAGGTGGCTGCATTTCAGTGGCGAACTGATTGCTAGTAGGTCATAAGTACAAAAGTTTGAGAACTGCTGGTTAGTGATAAGCACCTTGGAAACACAAATGAGATGCAGAGCATTGCCGTTTTGCTGTGTCTATGCTGTCTTAGCTGTGTCTGGAAGAAAGGGTGGTGGTTTCACTGCCTAGGGAAATCTTCAGCACACTCTGACCCTAAAGGCCTGCAGCTGGTCTAGAAGCTGCTTGTATGCTGGAGGAGGAGGGCGGTGTTATCAAGAGCTGCATATCTTGTGCTAGGGGATTTCTGCCTCCTTCCTCTAATCATTTCTGATGCTGTGGCCATGGGAGAGGCTCCCAGGACCTCTCCCTGTATGCAATCAACTCAAGAACAATTAACACTAGGTGTGTTTTCTCTGGCTAGCTGATAAACATTATGGGCCTGATTCTGATCGGTACGGTGTGCCTGCAGCTCTCAATCATTTCAATGGGAGATCTGGCTACATGCACAACTCCTGCTGCCTCTAATAGAAGTTGGATTGTGTATGTCTGGGGGTAGAGCTTTGTCACAAGGACCCAGCAATATATAAAAATTTGTCCCCAGACTTATTTTAAATCAACAAACACTTAACAAATTACCATGTAGAGCAGGTAGACGAGATTAGCCACTTCTGGTATATTCTGACTGAGAAAAATCCAGACCAGAGGTTTTAACTCTTTTAAAATCTGTAACAGAAAATGGGATACAAGCAGCTTTAAAACTGGATGCTGGAGACTTTGAAGAGGCATATGGCTGGTCCCAGTCTGTGTCTAACTCAGCTCTTGGAGTCCCCGCCTACCCATCACTCAGGGCTGCACCTTAGCAGGAATGGGAACATGCCTTAATAGTCCCCTCACCTGCACCCAACACCAAACCTTCTAAATTAATTAAGATTTATGCACAAATGCAGCCCCCGGCCCTTGCCCAGAATTAGAGGGGCTCCGTGATTTAGAATATTTAGTGTATTTGTTTTTCACTGCTGCACTCCTAGGGGCAAGTCTCAGTTATTACCCTGTAGTCTCTAAGGGTAGGAAAGCTACTGCCCGGGGCCACATCCAGCCCTCCAGGTGTTTTAATCTGGCCCTCGAGTTCCCCCCGGAAAGCAGGGTCTAGGGCTTGTCCTGTTCTGGCGCTCAAGCCAGGGAGAGGGTCGGTGTCTTGCTCCACTCCACACGGCTCCCAGAAGCAGCGACGTGTTCCCGCTCCGGCTCCTATGTCTAGGGGCAGCCAGGGGCCTCTGCTCACAGCCAGTGGGAGCTGCAGGGGCAGTGCCCGCAGACAGGGCAGCACGCAGAGATGCCTGGCTGCCCCTAGCCATAGGAGCCGGAGGTAAACGCCATCCAGAGCCTCCCCCCCTGACCTCCTCTCATGTCTCAATCCCTTGCCCCAGCCCTCATCCCCCGGGCCCATACCCCCAGCTGGAGTCCTCCTGCCCTCCCGCAACCCAACCCCCAATTACGCAGCATTCATGGCCCACCATACAATTTCCATACCCAGATGTGGCCCTTGGGCCAAAAACATTGCCCACCCCTGGTCTATGGAGGCTCTCTCTGTTTGAGAGGGAACAGGGACGGGTGTGACTGGTGATGGTTCAGGTCAGAATTGAAGCATGTTTGCCCGGCTGTATGGGGGAAGTATAGACCTGCCTACTGTCTGATGTGAGCCAGTCTGCTCACCCTCCGCTGCCCTGAACTTCAATTAATTCCGCCGTGGGGCTGACAGCTAGTTTAAATAGCTTTTCACTAGAGGACAATTTCCTTGAAGCTGGTGTTTGCTTAACATGCCTCAAAATCATTCTCTCCTCTCAACACCCTGAGTTGCTCCAACAACATTAATGTTTACCTAGCTTGCAGGCTGAAAAGTGGAGGGTGTGGACAATCTTTTTCTCCCTGGAGGGAAAGAAAGTCACTGAAGAGTAAATTCAGGGATCTGAGAGAGTAGCCAAAAAGTAACTTGGACAAAGTGATTTCTCTCTCTGCTTAGGCCTAGGGTCAGGGAAAGAGGAAGGATGCAATGCACACCACACCTGAGTGAGCCCTTCTACCCAGGACTGGCCTCCCCTTCTCAACCAGAACAGTAGGTCTGATCAAGGAGAGGAGCAAGTGCTGAGTACCTACTCTGCAGTAAGCTGACTGTGTGAAGCTTGTCCATATGGGGACGGGGAGGGAGTCCTGACCCTGTTGCAATGAACCTATGCCCCAAAGCCAGAGATGGAATTGTGCCCCTCCCTTGGAATGCAGAACTACAAGAATCTGACTGGGAAACATTCTAGCCCAGGGGTCGGCAACCTTTCAGAAGTGGTGTGCCGAGCCTTTATTTATTCACTCTCATTTAAGGTTTTGTATGCCAGGAACACATTTTAACGTTTTTAGAAGGTCTCTTTCTCTAAATCTATAATATATAACTAAACTATTATTTACTTTATATGCAACAAGGGTTTTAAAATGTTTAAAAAGCTTCATTTAAAATTAAATTAAATTACAGAGCCCCCCAGACCGGTGACCAGGACCCGGGCAGTGTGGGTGCCATTGAAATTCAGTTCGTGTGCCGCCTTTGGCACTCGTACCATACTCCTGTTCTAGCCCTTCTAAAACCCAGCTCCCTGTCTGTGACCTCTGCAGCAGAGTGTGCCACAGGCTGGCAAGATGTAGCACTGAGATATTGGCCTTTCATTGCTTTAAATACACCAGTTGTTTAGTTACACCATGAGTACCAGCTCTCTTATTCCTGAGCAGTGCAAGGCTGTGTCTATACTGAGGGACCATGGGGCTGGCATTCAGCATACCCCTGTAGTGCAGTGCCACCAGAGGTAGCTGTAGTGTAGACAGGGCTCCGAGCAGGCTAAAAAGACAGATGAGCCACTAGAACATTTGCTGTTACTAATATACAGGTACCCAGCCTTGCACTGCCTCACTGTAGGGCCTGGGAGAGATTGTGTGTGTGAGGACAGAGCTTTCCATCTTCTAATACATGTATAAGGGAGTGACTGTCCTAATACTTGCACTCTCCCTGTCACTCAGAGAGGCCCAAGAGATTCCTGCAGGCACTTGTTGAGGCCAGGTGGATTCTGAGGATTGGCTGACAGGTGGTGGTGGAAAAACAAATCGGTGGCTGTCCACTTCCAGTCACTGAGGGAAAGTGACGCTATCTTGCTGCCTCTTCCACTTCCCCAGCTGTCTGATCTACAGAGGGTCAGAGATCTAACACTTTACAAAGGTATGTGCGGAGCTGCTAGTGGACCTTCCCGGCCTCAACATTTAAAGATGGCTCGTATTATTCCTTCCCAGCAATAGGAGGAAGAGACTACTACAACTGTTGAAACTAGGTTACAGGTAGGGGTTGATTTCATGTGACATATTACCTAGCAGGAAGTAGCATTGTAAAAGTCCCCTGCTTCTGGCTAGTTCTGTGTAGCTGGGCAAAGAAAGGAACCAACCTCAGGCATCCAGGAGCATATATTTAATATCAAGTATAAAACTATTCTTCAGCTGTTAAGACTTTCCATCAGTGTGGAAACAAACTGAAAACACTCAATGCATCTGAATCACACCTAATGCTTCCCGGTGGTATCAGACAAAAGGAAGTTAACCTACTTTGCTTCTAATCCTGTGCTCCTTAATTGAACACCCACAGATTTCAATGGAAATTTTGCCTGAGTAAGATCAATTCCAAAATTTTAAATTCACAATCCCTTATTTTCAATCTTAATATAGTCAATTACTTTTAAACAGGGCTCTCTAATGCTTCTTTTCTGTCTCCATACTGGGACCTGCCCCAGCCCCCGTTCCCCAAGACTCTCCTGTTCCGTCAGGACCCTACCTCTGATTCAGCAGTATGGGAAGGACAGATTGGTAGTGACCTCCTCACGTGTGTTTGCAACCCCGATTGGGAACCTATTCTCGAAGGAGTTCACATCCCATTACAAAGTTCATAGAGTCACTCTGAGGTTCACACTCACTGCGATGATGCCCACGGTCACTTTCAGGCAAGCCCAGAAGACACCAGTTGCTAGGATGATGCTATGCAGGAGGCTGATTTTATGCAGACTCGTTAGCAGCAAAACACAAAGGCAGAGCTGAGAAGTGAGAGGCAGAAGTTGAGTGAAATTGCAGTTTTTAAACTGTGTATGCCCACAAAGAAGCAGTGTCTCAGGAGATGGCACAAACTCTCAGCAACGATAGATGGGCAGAGTTTAAAGGGCAAGATTTCTCTCTTAGGAAAACATAGCCAGGACCAAACAAAGGTGAGATGGACATATACTATACCAGTGTATCAGCCCAGTAAAAGAACTGGGAGCAGGGGTGGATTAATTGCTCCTGGGGCCCTAAGCACAGCCAAGCAATGGGGCCCCCCTTCAACTCTCACCCCCATTCACAACCCAGCTTTTACTCACAAAGTGACAAAGCTGCTACCCAAACACAGTTCAGTTGAGAAGAACAAGAACAAGGCTCACAATAATTTAAATTTAATATGGGTTGATAACTTGAAAGTGGACACTTGATAAAAACTTCTTAAAATGTATTTATTCATTTATAAAAATTATAATGATTTATTCATTCATTTATTTTTATTTACTAACTTCCTCCTTGATTTTTGGAGAGCAAAATCTTTAATTATATCTTTAAATGTCAGTTCTCTGACTAAATCTACCTCTATACTTAAAAGAGCCAAATCATCCAGCCTGTCTTGGACCATCCTTGTTCTATTAGGGTTTTTAATAACCTTTAACCTTGAAAATGAGCGCTCTGCTGTACAATTTGTGACCATTAAAGTCAAAAAGATAAGAAAACCAATGTTTACATTTGGAAATACTGACACAATTTTGTCATCCACAATTACTTGATAAAGTTCAGCAGAAGAAAATGTACTTTTGCTAGTGTTAATAAACTTGTGATGCACATAAGAATGAAACTGCTGAAGCTCAGTAGAAAGGTTAGTGTCCAAATCCTCTGGGTCGGCCTCAACTAGCTTTTGGGAACACTGAGTGTATCTTTCTTTTTCAGCAGATGAAATTAGGTTATTTGGGACATCACTTAAGAAAATTTGTCTGCAATATCAACATATATTTCTCCCCTTCTCATTTGAGTTTCTAACTGATCAATGATTACGTTATAGGTGGCAATGCGGAATTTTTCTCTAGGTGTCAGCTCTACTTCTGGTGCATTTCCATCATTGGGTAGCGTCTTTCCAATACGTTTGCGAGTGTGAGATGTTTTGTAATCACTCCCCTCTGGTAGCATTTCTTTTGAAAGCTTCTCAATTCTTTCAAAATCATCTCGCTTAGCCTGCAGTTTTTCAGCTAAGGACGTGTATAAATCTGCCCAGGTCTTTAAGACCACATCCACTTTTTGCAGAGCTTGACTTGTTCTGTAAAATTCTTGCAAAATGTCATCCCACAGGTTGAGCATAAAAACAAACTCTATCTCTAGCATCTTGTTTGCAATGTTGTCTGCTTCCCGTCTACTGTCTCCCTTCTGCGACTGGTCATCAGCTACACATTCTAAAGCTTCCAAAATCTTGTTGAAAGAACTCAAAATTGGATTTTTTTAAAAATTTTATTTTTTAAATTATTGTTTGGATACCGCGAGGCTTTTATCGATGTGAGGGAAGTCTGGGGGGAAAAGTGTAATCGACGCAACATTGGGGGATTTTTTTAAAATCGCCATGTCGCATTTAAATAAAAAATTGATGAGCTTTATATAGCCAGGCACAAGGGGCCATTTGTAACCATTTTTTGTTGTTGCTTGGGGCCCCTTTTCTCTTGGGGCCCTAAGCACGTGCTTTTATTGCTTATAGGTTAATCCACCAGTGACTGGGAGGGCAGCAATATGTGTTCCCAGGTGAAAGTATAGGTAATCAAGTAGCTCAGGTACTGATATACGATCTCTCTCCAAACAGGCCTCTGTGGTTCACTTTACACATCTGAAGTTTCAGGTTAGTACTGTGACCTGATTGCTTTGCTAGGTTAAGTTGTTCTTTATGAGAATGTGATTCACTCATACCCCAGTGTCCTGTTACCAAGTGTAGGTAGCAGTCAGGACTCTACAGGAGCAGGAAGTTTGACTCTGTCAAATTATTCAGTTATATCCCCTTTCCTATGTTAGGAAACTGAAACAGTTGAGTTTCAATACTTCTGGAAATCACTGGCCTTCTGGGCAAACTGACTTCCTAATAAGATTCCGCTTCTGTTTTGTTTGGCAGGACAATGAGAAAATATTTTCTAGGTCTATTAGCTATTTTTCCCTATGAAGGGTACTTAGGGAGGTAAGCATTATTAGGAAAATATTAGAGATGATTACACAGTAAGTCAATTGGTGAGACCCTGGGAGACCTGGCTTGCAGTTGCCCCTTACATAGTCCACTTCCAAGTTATGGTCATTATTAGTGGGAGAGGGAAGCAATGTAGAATATATTAATACCTGTGCCTGAAGATCAAAGGTCAACATGGAAAAACAGAGGTTCAGCATAAAATACTGTGATTGGAGGCTTTCCAGAGCCCCGCCCACACGGAAGGCCATCATGCTTTGACTCTGAATGAGGATGATGGCGCAGATCACGTCAAAGGATCCAACCAAGAGGATCAGAATGAAGCGGGCCTGATGGGAAAGAAAGGCAAAAGAGTTACAATGGCACACCTAGACTGACCACACTACAATCAGGTTAATCTTCAACAAAAGGGAAAAAAAATGGGAAAATGGGGACAACATTTAAGATTCATTATCGCTGAAAATCGCTGGGACCAGGAACAAGGAAATCTGGTTGCATGCAAATGAAGAGGTTCTAACATAGCTGTTAACATTACATAGGATGTAATGCTAGAATAGAAGCTGGCATTGATTATGCCCTCAAAGCTATAATTCTGGCCATTTGATGTAATGTAATGGATTACTAATTATGATGTTTCAGGTGCAACTTAGCATACACTACCTTCAGTCTGGGAGATTTATACCTTAAACTTTACATTCCCTAACTTGGATATTCAATATTATGCTTGATTTTTATTTCACATATCAAAGAAATAGCTGTGGAGAGCCAATATTTTCTTTGGCGGTGGCTGGCTTTGAGTTAACTTCATGGGAGTTACCAGGTAAGATGTCTGATTGGCTGAGATGGAGAGAATCTTCCATATTGGTTTTTATGGTAAAAGCAGTTTATTGTTTCATGCTGAGTCAAAGTTCTCTTTTGGCTGAGATCAATAAACATACCGTATTTTTCGTCTTATAGGACGCTCCGTCCTATAAGACGCCCCCTCATTTTTAAATAAAAAATCCGGAAAAAAAAAGAAAAAAAAAAAAAAAAAGCGCCTCACTCTCCCGTCCCCGCCGTGCGGGCGGGCTGCCGAGGTTCCCCCCTCCCCGCCGGACAAAAAAAAAAAAAAAAAAAGCGCCTCGCTCTCCCATCCCTGCCGCGCGGGCGGGCTGCCGGGAGCGTCCCGGTTCTCCCCTCCCCGCCGCGGGCGGGCTGCCGGGAGCGTCCCGGTTCTCCCCTCCCCGCCGCGGGCGGGCTGCCAGGAGCCCGCCCGCGGCGGGGAGGGGGGAACCGGGACGCTCCCGGCAGCCCGCCCGCGCGGCGGGGACGGGAGAGCGAGGCGCTTTTTTTTTTTTTTTTTTTTTTGTCCGGCGGGGAGGGGGGAACCCCGGCAGCCCGCCCGCGGCGGGGAGGGGGGAACCTCGGCAGCCCGCCCGCGGCGGGGAGGGGGGAACCTCGGCAGCCCGCCCGCGCGGCGGGGACGGGAGAGCGAGGCGCTTTTTTTTTTTTTTTTTTGCATTCGCCCTATAAGACGCACCAACTTTTCCCCCCCCCGTTTTGGGGAAGAAAAAGTGCGTCTTATAGGGCGAAAAATACGGTAGCTTTGTTTTCATCTCCTTCCTGGTTCTTGTTTACCATACAGGCAGATGGCTGGGGTTTGTACATTAAATTAATCAGCATTTCCTTGACACCTTTCCCCTGATGAGCCCCAAGATTCTGTTCACTGCCAATAAGTAATAGTCATTGATGAGTCATTGCTATGTAAACTGAGCAGGTCAATTCTACGCTTATAATAAACACATACATAAGGCTCGGTCTACATGTCAAGATACTGCGCTGCAACCCAGGGTGCGAATCTGCAGTGCACCAGTTTGCCACACACTAACATCCTGTGTGGACACTGCTACAGTACAGTGAGGGTGTATTTTCTATAAATTCATACATTGGCTTGAAGTGCAGTAACTTGCTGTGTAAACAAGACATTAGAACAAAACTACAACCCCCACCAACCATTTGTTTTCCAATAGACACTACAACTTTCCAGCATGGCAAGATTACTGCTTTTCCCACTGAACATAATGGAAGGAACATTTGGACTGGTGGCTAGGGGCTCAGGAGACCTAGGTTCAATTCCTAGCTCAAACTCCCTGTGTTAGGCAACTCACTTAATCTACTCTGTGCCGTGAAGACAGTACCGTATATTTTGGCGTATAAGACGCCTTTTTAACCCCCAAAAATAGCCTCAAAATTAGGGGGGGCGTCTTATACGCCGAATATATTAAACTCACCGAGCAGCTGGAGCTGGGGCGGCTGCAGGTGGCCCGGCGGGCGGGGCGGGGCGGCGCTTCCCCCCCGAGCCCACCCGTATGTGTTGGGGCCGGCGGGGAACGGGAGCAGCTCGGGCCCCGGGGCCCCTGGGAGCGCCCGCCCGCGCGGCGGGGACGGGAGAGCGGCGCGCTCCCAGCAGCCCGCCCGCGTGGCGAGGACGGGAGAGCGGCGCGCTCCCAGCAGCCCGCCCGCGCGGCGGGGACAGGAGAGCGAGGCGCTTTTTGTGTGTGGTGGTGGGTTTTTTTTGTTTTTTTTTTGTGTCCGGCTTTTTTATTTAAAAACTCGGGGGCGTCTTATACGCCGGAGCGTCCTATATGGTGAAAAATACGGTAGTTCCCTACTTCAGAGGGAGTGTTGTGAGGTAAAATCCACTGATGTTTGTGTTGCACTCAGATACTTCCATGATGAGAACCACAAAAGTACTTGAACAGAGAGAAAGAAATTTGCCATCTCAGATAATAAAACTTCCACACCTTCTAAGAGAACACTGTAATCTCTATGCCAGGAATAAGATGCCTGACTTCCCTCATGTCAGCTGTTTTACCACATTCACAAGATGCTTTACTTCCCCAAGATCTTCAAAAGTCAGTATTTAGAGAAAAGCAAAGAGAATGAAAGTGAGATGCTGACCAGGACATTTGGCTTTTGTTCAGCAGAGAGAACTGTGAAGTTGACAATGGATCGAAACATCACCAGCAAGATGGAGAGAACGAAGACAATGAGCTCTTGGCGATTCTCCTGCAGGATCCCTCTGGTTACATAGTACACGCAGAACACTGAGAAGGAGAAAGACAGGTCAGTAACCACCTGGGACTGAGAACACACAAGGGGCATATATTCTTGACACCTGAAGCAGATGATTCAATGTGTTTAACACACAACATACAAGATCAATTTTTTGTCTTGCCTTTCATACTTCACCTGGAAAACATTACTCTATCAAATCCCTCAATCAATTAGCAGCTTCTACTAAATAGTATTTGATTTTTGTGTGTGTGTGTATGTTAAAGAAAAGCAAGGGAAATCATTTAAACCTTCCTGGTGGAAATAATTAATGAGAGAGCAATAATTCTAGGGTTGGCAAGGAATTAACCACACACGCTCATACACACACAAGTCTGCAGCACTGCTCAACTGGCTAAGTGCATTATGGGATAGCTCTGAAGCCTTATTGGATAGAGTATTGCTAAAGGTAGACAAACAGATTTGTCAACAGCCTGATGTCAACTTCTACAATGGGTTTAAACATTAGGGTACATATACACTAGCAACTGTACACACGTCTATATGCATGATTGTGTCATAAATAATCCCCCTATTGGTCACAGAAGCAAGTCAGGCAAAGGTCTGACTCTTTGATACATGTGGATGGAGCATCATCAAAGTTTCCCAGCTAACGTAACCATAATTTTATAGATGGTTGTTCTTCCCTAGAGAAACCACCCCAGGAAATGAACAATGGACTATTCCTCTTTCACTCTTACTGATGCTAAATGAGGCCACTAACAATAAGTGGCAAAACTGAAACACTGGCCTTGTGATTTTTTTGTTTGTGTGTTTCTTTATGTAAAATGTTTTTGTCAAAAAGAAAAGTGGTTTCTGCTTGATTTTTTTTATATTAGAAATTCAGTTCTTGTCCACCATGGAAGACTGTATACTGACAGTAAAACTACGCTACCATGAGAGATGAAAGCTGACCAATTAAGAGGGAAAGGGATTTTAATCAGACTTTTTAAAACTCGTTTCTTGTTAAGACACATGTTAAATTCCAATGATTCATGCACATTTGACAGAAAGGACATCTTGGTTAGAGATTCAAGACATCTGGCCCTTCAATTAAGGTGAAGTGTGAGAGCTCGCTGTTCACAGCTCTGCACCCTCCAAGCAAAACCAGGTCTTCCAGCAAACCCAGAAAGAACAAATATGATGTTTCTGATCTTAATTTTTTTTAAAGCGGGGGGAGGAAACTGTTTTTGAAAAGAAAAAAATTCTAGCCAGTGGATTTTACTGCCATTTGCTGACAGCTGAGAGAGATGGTGAGACTCGAGGAATCCTAGGTTACCTTCTATCCTCTGAAAGGGAATGTGCTCTAGTGGGGATAGACTCTTCTGTCCATTCCCCACCCAAGCTTGGCCTCTTCTTCCCCATCCCCTCCAACCTGTGCCTGTTCCAGCCCTGTCTCTTCCACACCTTTGGTTCCTGGTTCCCAGTCCCATTACCTCAACCAGCTAATATGTTAAAACCGCAATTTGACTTCCCTACCTTGAGTCTTAAGTAAATGTGTTAAAGTCCAATTAGGTCACTTATGTTAACATACACCTTTTTTTCCTGTTGTAAACATGCTGGTAGAGATGCATTGATAGGTTTCCTGTCTCCATCTACTGGCTGGAGAGTAGAAAATTTAGTAGTCTGGGCTCAACCATAGGAAGTGGGAAAAAAACAGGTTGGAGTCAGGAATGCTCTCACTGTCCCCAGCTGTAACACTGCATAGTTGGGTTGGCATGTTATAGGATCCTTCATCTTCCTCTGAAGACTCAGATTCTATCACTATAACAGAGGGTGGATTGGCTGGACCAGTGCTCTGCACAAGTGTCCCAAATTCTATCCTGCACTGATGATTCCTGTGTGAAAAGCTGCAGAGCAGTTTTTGATAATGAACTGATGGTTTTGTGCATGTGTTAATTAGAGAATCTGGAACATCATCAACAGCCTTTGTTGTGTCTTGGTAACAACACCAAAGCCGTCTGGCAGCAATTGCTTACGCCCAACATGAAGGCTAGCTGCCTTTCTCCGTCTCCAGGCGTGAGTCCCACACAGACGTAAGCTTATGTTGGCCAGCTAGCAGCCAAAATCTGTTAGTGCCACATGCCACGGTCTCCTCACACACCTTTATTTTATTTATTTATTTTCAAATGAAGCTTCATTTTGATTTAATTAAGGAGGATCCCAAAAGGTGAAGTATGGTTTGTACTGAAGTTATGATAATTGGAAATATCTGATCGAGGGGGCTCTATTGATTTCATGCTTCCTAAAGGGCAGCAATTTAAACTAAAAAGGGCCTGAAGAATGAGGTGGTCATTTAATTTCATTAAAATTCATTTGCTGAAGCAAGAACTTTTCAAGAGTTGGCACAGAGAGAGGGTCTATACTTTCTGATGTTTAAGAACCAAATCACCTCTGCTTGTTTTCCTGCAGTGGAAGAAGGCACTTTTGGAACCACATATCACTCAAAGGAGACCAGGAATGACCAGAGGTACTGTGCCCATCAACCTTCCCAAATTCTGTGATGGGTTAGAGCACAAGAAATTTAAACCAGAGCTGACAGGTGCACTTCGGCACAGATGAGGACGTGGTCTAGTAAATGATAATTGTCCAAAACCAAAATCATTGGCACGGTTGCCCAATGGGAACTACTCTACTAAAACCAATTAATAACAGAAGCAGCAAAACAGTCCTAAGCCAGAACACCCTAAAACTAGAGTATTTATTTTATGCTATTCAGAGAATTGTTTTCTATGTGACACTCAATCTTCCTTCTACAACACCACCAAAAACCAACTGCCACAGAAATATTTAGCATGTGCACTCCTCAACTAGTACAATGTTGCCTCTGCAGGTATTGAGGATCAATGTATATATTATATCAACTAGAACAAAATCCGAAATCTGAGTTTCCTTTACCAAATTAGTAAATAATGAATCTGTGCGTCTATTTTTAAAGTGCAGAAACTGGTCATTTTTCATTTCTTACCAATTCCAATTAACTGTATAAGAGAAATGGTGAAATCTTCATGAGTCTGTCGAAAGAGAGTCTCTGTGGTTAGTCCTATTACACTCAACAGAGAGAGGATAGTTACACAGAAGTAGATCTTGACAGGAGAGGATAATTCTGACCAAGGTTTTATCTGGAATGAGAAAATATTTAAACTCAGACAGGGCTCTTTAAAATCAGAACATTAACACTCCTAAAAAAATGCACTACCCTAAATTACTTAAATGATACTTTTCTAACTACAGGGCATTACTTACAAAGGTGAAGGGAAACACTATAGAATGGAAGAAATTACTCCAAAACTATGGACGTCAGAGATGGCCAGTTTGTTGTGCAGCAGTTCCTGTCCCTAGACCTTATCATTAATTTTCATGTTTATCCAAGAGGGCCAAATTCTGCTCTTAGTAGCCCTGAATACAAGGCCAGAATGCTGTTTCCCTCCACCCTCTGATATCAAAGATTTTGACCCATGCAAATACACTTACTAAAGTATCACAAAAAGACACACACACACAAAAGTGTTTTTAGCTATAGAACTTTTGTTAAAACATTAACTGAATCCTTCAGGTTCCTCAGCAGTGTCCAGAGAATGTAAATGAGCCATATTTTCACTTTTCCCCAGGGCAGCCAAAACCTCAGAGCTTGCTGAGTTACTGAGAAACTATGCTATATTGATACAATACTTTTCATTTTTCTGTGTAATCAGGAACAGGAAAAAGACTTTATTAT
Organism: Sternotherus odoratus; assembly: GCA_032164245.1. NCBI lineage: Eukaryota > Metazoa > Chordata > Testudines > Kinosternidae > Sternotherus > Sternotherus odoratus. Next base: position 5,047,850 of record JAVMKO010000018.1, read on the forward strand.
CAGGCACATAGAGTGGATGAGTCATCTAGAGGCAGGGTTTAGCAAAACATGATTGTTGCCACACAGCTTCATTTTGTAACTTTGCCCTACTGATGAAAGCAAGAGGTCATTTCATATTAGTTTATTGCATATGATAGGGTTATATTTATTACATCTTCCCTGCATACAATATCTATTGTAGAGATCAGTAACATTTCTCCATTAAAATATTAGGATTTATTCACACAGACCCCCCAATGCAGGAAAGTACATAAACATGCTTCAGATCACCACTATTCAGGAAAGCATGTAAGCATCTGTAAGTCTCACTGACATCAATGGGACTTCAGCACATACTTAAAATTAAGCACGTATTTAAGTACATTGGCAATACACTGGCCACTGTGAGTATGTCTATATGGGAATAAAAAACCTGCAGCTGACCTGGGTCAGCTAATTTGGGGTTGCAGGGTTTGGATTCTGGAGCTGAAAAATTCCTTTGCAGATGTTTGGGATCAGGATCTGGGTTCTTGCAAAGTGGAGGGTCCCAGAACATGAGCCCCAGCCCAAGCTCAAATGTCTACATAGCAATTTTTAGCCCTGTGGCCTGAGTCAGATGACCTGGGCCAGCCGCGGCCTTGTTGCGGGGCTTTTATCTCCATCTAGACATACCCATTGGCGTTAAATAATGGAATTTGCTTTACAGTGGGTTGATATGTAATAACGGATTTCACTTTACAGATCATAGCAACAGCAAATACAAAAACCTCACAGCATAAATACTCTGGCAGTTATGAACACAAGTAATTAGTTAAAAATTTCCAATGAGTCCACATATAAAGTAACCATTTGTGTCTATTGTCTTCTGGATTTTTATAACAAAAGCTATGCAGGGATACTTAATACAGTTCAAGCTGTTCAAACTAGTGGACTGTGGCATTTCTGGTATTTTGCTTTTGGGCTAGTAAAGAATCAATTGATAATGTGGACATTGTTTTCAACATTCCCTCCCATTTACTGTTTTGTTTTTTCTTTATTTAAGGAAGCAATTCCAGATCAATCTGGTTCATCTTCGAATTTTTTCCCCATTTGCTTCTTTTAAAATTCCACTACGAAGTCTTAAACACACATTCCCTTGCTGTGCTTGCAACCCAATGTTGTACAAATACACAACTCTGAAACTGTCTAGAAATTAAAGAGGGAGTGACTAGTTTTTTTTATTACGGAGCATTAAAAATGCCTTCCTTTTTAATCTAAGATGTTTTTGTAACATGAAAGGCGGCAATGTGGGGTTTTTTAAAAATGTGATTTTAACTTGATAGTGTCTGTAATTAATGGCACTAAAGATACCACCATTCTGTGCATTTTAGATCTGCATTTTCACACTGCCCACCCCTCTAACAATGATTTATATCTACATGTCAATCTTTAAAAGAGCTAAATATGCTGCTAACATATCTAGCCCATTTGACCTCTTGGAGAGCCAAAATATTACATATTATAGATGGTTTGGAAGAGACTTTCCTTGAGGGGTTATGGACCCTCTTCAGCTGTAAAATTATTAAAATAACTTATTTTAAATCAGGATTACATAGTTCAAGTACTTACAGGGCCACAGGGAGTAGGAATAAGTTCTTGATGCCTTGGTGTTAAATTTGGCAGTGGAAGGTCTGTAGTCTCAGGTGGAGGAAAAAGAGGATCCCTTAAATAATAATAAAAGAGTGGAACTAAGACATGTTTTATTAATAACATTCTGCAGGAAGGGAAGATAGGAGTACAGCCATCTCAAAGCATTTAGTAAACAGGGGCTTATAACCGCCTCATGAGGTTGCCATGCTGTACATATTTAAGAGATGTGGCTGCAGATGTTCAGTTGCCATCTCTCCCAATTTTTCCAGGATGGCCCAGTTTTAGCAGGGAGGTGCCACTGAAGGTATGCATCACAGCATGACCTCTTCATGCAACACATGAGGTCGGGGTGCATTTGTGCTGCTGCATCATGGCACCTTCCTGATGCAACATCCTCTGGCACATTCTGGCTTGGCCTGAGATTGGGGCAGTAGTTAGGGGGAAGGCTGGATGGGATGCTGGATAGTGCGCTGATGTGACAGAGCAGTGTAGTCACACAATGCTTCTGTTATTTCTTTAGCATGTGCATAGTCGTCTAGCCATGCGATGGCATCTTCATGGGTGTGATGCAGGTTTTTTTAGGCCACTGCTGAACCCAGTCAGCAGACAGTCATCGACAATGTGCGTCATCATCTGTGTTGTCTCTGTGATGTCACGTGACTGTGGGATGACACAATGATGTCACTGGTAAGTGCAGCGGCGCAATGAGGTCACTGGGCTGTGAGTCTGTGATGTCGCCGTTTAGCCAGATGTCACTGGGCCGTGTGCTGAAGCAAATGATGTGGCATGAGCTCAGTGGACAGTGCAGTGAGTCGATGACAGGGGGGTGGGACGCTGCACAGTGATGTCATCCCCCACCCCCAGAGGGGCCGTAATAGGCTGTCCCTTTCCCCTCCCCCCAGCTCTATGGGCCAGGCTGCCTGTTCACCGGCGGACCGAAGTGAGGACTGATGGTGTGGGCCGGAGGGAGCCCTTCCTGCACTCCTGGCTGGACTGTACCAACCAGTGACAGGTAGAGGGGGAGGCTGAACTCCTCCTTCCCCCCCAAAGCAACCACGGGAGGGAAGGGGGTGTCCCCCGACTCCGCTCCCCCGAGGGTGCACCCCGTGACAGGGCCCACCCCGCCCCTACCTGTTGTCCACCGGCTCCATGGCAGCGCCGACGCACCGCCCCCCCCTCGCGCCGGTAACGGTGGCTACATGGCTGGAGCTGCGAGGCTCGGCATCCGGGTCCGTCGCGCACTGCTGGGCGGGGCCAGGGAGCCTGCGGTACGTCACTTCCCCCGCCCAGAGCTGGCCTAGCTCGAATTTCCCTCCCCCTCCTACGTACAATGGGAGAGGGGTGGAACACCCCCCCCCCCCGCAGCTGGAGGGGGGCCCTTGGAGGCTGAACCCCCCTCCCTACACACACAGCTGGAGAGGGGTGGAACACCCCCCCCAGCAGCTGGAGCGGGGCTCCTGGAGGCTGAATCCCCCCCCTACACACACAGCTGGAGAGGGGTGGAACACCCCCCCCAGCAGCTGGAGGGGGGCTCCTGGAGGCTGAACCCCCTCCCTACACACACAGCTGGAGAGGGGTGGAACACCCCCCCCCAGCAGCTGGAGGGGGGTTCCTGGAGGCTGAACCCCCTCCCTACACACACAGCTGGAGAGGGGTGGAACACCCCCCCCCCAGCAGCTGGAGGGGGGCTCCTGGAGGCTGAACCCCCTCCCTACACACACAGCTGGAGAGGGGTGGAGCACCCCCCCCCAGCAGCTGGAGGCTGACTCCCCAACAGCGTGAGAGAGGTTCCTGGAGGCTTGACACCCTCACCCCCAAGCTAGTGCTGGAGATGGTCTCCTGGAGGCTGACCCTGCTCCCTCCCCCCCCCCATATTGTGACATCAATATAATTAAGTGGTCACATGCAGGTATCTTCCCATAAGGATCTGATCTAGTGCCACTGGAGCCTTAAAACTCATTGAAGTAAATGGGAATGTTTTGTTCTTGACTGCTTCAATGGGGCATTTCATGCATGGTTCCTGCCTAGTGGGTTTATATTGTGGAGTATCACATGAAGCTCAGTTATTGAAAGGTAAAGCAGGACAATGAATAATTTCAGATAAACCAGGTTTCAGAAAAAACTTAATGTTTTTAAGAGATGTTGGATAATATGATCATGTATTAAATAATTAGGAATTGCTGATATTGAAAGTTTGGACAATAAAGGTTGAATCTTCAGACCTTACTTTTGATGCATGGTTTTCTCTTTTAATTTTGGACTCTGTGGGTTTATGAAAGTTGAACTCCCTTTCTGGCAGTGTTGGGGGAAATTGGAACTTTGTATTTTTAAACATGGGGAGGTTTGAAACGTATGTAGCAGTAGAGGGCAGTATTACACATGCATCGATCATAATAAGGAGACTGAGCCAGATTCATTGGCTTCAGTAGATAGGTTTCAGAATAGCAGCCGTGTTGGTCTGTATCTGCAAAAAGAACGAGGAGTATTTGTGGCACCTTAGAGACTAACAAATTTATTTGGGCATAAGCTTTCATGGGCCACAAGTACTTCTCGATCTTTTTGACGTCAGTAGAGTAATTCTGGATTTTCTGCAGTGTAACTGGGTAGATTTAGTGTACAGTCAGCAGGGTTTTGGACTGAGACAAATAACTCCAGGGCTTCCTTCATTTAGTCCATTACATTTTTGTGTGTGTTTATTCATTAAGTGCTGTTTACTCCAGAAAGGTAGGAATTGTTTCTGAAATCTCTCCAGCAACGTGAGGGGATTTTGTCCCCAAAGCTCATTACTGCTTAGCCACACCACTGAGCCTGCCACCAAGAGGGGGTAGTCATATGGATGGATTTTGTGAAGGCTTGTCCTCATTTCACAAGTTGCTACCCATGCAACAGACAAGCCTGGTTTTCATGGCCCCATCCTGAAGCTCCAGAGTCCAAGTAGCCCCAAAGTGTCTTTGTGGACAATGCCACATCATGAGGTGGCAACATGTCTCAAAGATGGCAACCTCAGCACTGCCCAGCTAGCACTCCAAAACAGGATGGGTTCCCAGCCTTTGCTTCCCCCATTAGGGGCTGTCTCCCCTTAGTCTGCCTCCCCACCAAGTGTTCCCCATCCCTGGAATGGGGTGGGGGGGGGGATGTCTCTTGGAAAGCATTCTTCTCCCTGCCAGAAAATTGCTTCTTGCTTCTCTTTGGGAGGTTGTGAAAGGGACCATGTCTGAAGAGAGGGTGTAACTATACCCTGTGCCAGGGCCTCTCCCTAGGTGCTGGAGGGGTTCCCTTTCTGGGAGAGTATGCAGGACTCAGCTTCCCGCTACCCAGGACTGAGGGTTGAACCTTCCTGTGGGGCAAGGGGGGCACAGCCCCCACAGAGGTTTGGGGGATTACCCCTCCTGGAGCTCTGCAGGGTTCAGGGCACCCAGGATTGGGGCATGAGCCCTCCTGGAATTATGCAGGACTCAGGATCCGCAGGATTGGGGGGTTACCCCTCCCGGGGGGGGGTGCAGGACTCCGGTCCCCCTGGGATAGGGCAGTTAGCCCGGGGGGGGGAGGGGTCGGGGCGGAGCACACGAGGCTGCCGGTGAAGCCGGGTGGGCGGTTACTGGCCAGCCCGCAGCGCCCGCCCCGCTCCCAACTCCGCGGCGGAGGCCGGTTGGCCCTGCCGGGCCCGGCAGCGGGCGGGGCCAGAGCTTTGGTCGGCCCGGCGGGGGTCGGGGGGGGGGGCTGAGCGGCGCCTCCTCCCCTCAGCAGCCCCGAGCGGTGGGATGGCTCGGGCCGGGACTGCGGCAGGTGGCAGCAACGGCGGGGAGGGCCCGGGCTGAGATCCGGCGAGAGGCAAGTGGGGCGAGACGGCCCCCTGCAGGGGCAGGCGGTTATTTGGAAGGGGGGGGGGAGGGTCTGCGCTGGGGGAGGGGCAGGCGGTTATGGGGGGGGTCTGTGCTGGGGGAGGGGCAGGCGGTTATGGGGGGGTCAGTGCTGGAGGAGGGGCAGGCGGTTATGGGGGGTCTGTGCTGGGGGAGGGGCAGGCGGTTATGGGGGGGTCTGTGCTGGGGGAGGGGCAGGCGGTTATGGGGGGTCTGTGCTGGGGGAGGGGCAGGCGGTTATGGGGGGGTCTGTGCTGGGGGAGGGGCAGGCGGTTATGGGGGGGGTCTGTGCTGGGGGAGGGGCAGGCGGTTATGGGGGGTCAGTGCTGGGGGAGGGGCAGGCGGTTATGGGGGGGTCAGTGCTGGGGGAGGGGCAGGCGGTTATGGGGGGGTCTGTGCTGGGGGAGGGGCAGGCGGTTATGGGGGGGGTCTGTGCTGGGGGAGGGGCAGGCGGTTATGGGGGGGTCAGTGCTGGGGGAGGGGCAGGCGGTTATGGGGGGGTCAGTGCTGGGGGAGGGGCGAGCGGTTATTGGGGGGGTCTGTGCTGGGGGATGGGCAGGCATTATGGGGGGGTCTCTGCGCGGGCGAGGGACAGGCGGCTAATTTGGGGGGGTCTCTGCGGGCGAGGGACAGGTGTCTTATTTGGGGGGATCTCTGCTGTGGGAGGGGCAGACCGTTTATTTGGGGGAGTTCCCTGGGGGAGGTGGTCTTTGTAAGGGGTAGTATCACACTGGCAGGGGTAATTTGGTGGTTCCAGAGGTGGGATGTCACCTGCATTGCTTTGTAGAGTGATTTGGGATCTGTGATCGAGGTGCTACAGAGGCGTTGATTTGATCTTTGAGTTTTGCCTCTCCCTGAGATAGTAGTTTTGAGTGAGTTTACTCCCCTGACCTCTGAAGTAAAATAACTAAAAACACTCTTGTCTGACAGTTTGCAGAATTTGAAACAACTAGGGCTTGTTTCATAGCATAACCAGCAGTGATCTAGCAGCAAAAAAAGGTTTTGAAACAAATGCACGTTTGTAGACTTCTCCTTCTCCCTCCTGCAAAGTTCCTTGCATGAGATTATCAGGAATTCAGCTACTACCGTAGGAGGTGGTATCATTCTAAGAGAACTATTTAAACCCAGAGCTCAATGTGAGTGCAGGGCTCTACCTGTGTAGAGCAGCTTGTTGCAGTCTGGAAAGTGCAGCTGTCAGGAATGTGTCATGGACCCTTCCAGATAAGTGTGTCAATTCTGAAGTACAGCTCTAATTTTGATGCCTTAGAATCCTTAATGTTTCCATTTTGGAGACTAATTAATAGTTGTATTAATACACCAGCTTCTCACCTCTGGAGATGAAGGTTCAAAGCCTGGAGTAGGTCATGAGTGAAAATACTAGTTTTGATCGGCCCAGTCTAGTCTTCAGGAGAGAGATGTCTGCGTTGCAAAATTGCTGTATGATTTACAGTTGTGCTCTCTAGAGCAGCCATTCTCAACCACTTTTTGGCCATGGCCTCCTTAGGAGCTCTTTTCAGGTTCCAGGGAGGGAGGGAAACTATTGACTCCAGTTAAGGTTGCTGCTTGGGCATGTCATCGGTTCAGTTACCAGGGCCCCCATAAACCCTTGGGGTTCCCCTTCTCACAGTTTTCAGTCTGTGACCCCCTTCAAATGTGCCAGGGCCCCCTTGGGGACCATATGGCCCCCGTTGAGAATGGCTGCTCTAGAGAGGCCTTGCACTGGATTATAGGTCAGGATTGATTAAAATGCATTTGCTGTGCTGTGTGGGGTTCCCTGAAGTGGAATAGTAAAGATGCTCCAAGATTGTGGTGCCCTAGCAGATCTTAGGCCTTGTTGCAGGGGGCTTATCTCATTGCCGGGAGAAACGAGGCCTCACACAGGTGGCTAGTTGGAAAGTGGTGAGTTTATTGGAGGGAGCGGCATTTCGTGCTGGGGGCTTATCTGCCAGCACAGCCGCAATACAAGATGACTGACACACTCAGGGCGATGTAGAAGCCCAAGGAGAAAGCCCAACCCAAAGAGGTGTGTCAGCACAGATATACTCATACTCATTTGCATCTCATACATACTCATCTCATTAATAGCAAGCAACAAACTGATTGGTCAACACTTATTGGTTACGCAGTCCTGCCTTAGTTTCCACATTTGGTTTCCCACGCATTCATTCTCACACAGACAGGGTAAACACTCATGCAGCTGGGAACTGGTTCCCAAACACACAGATAACAGCAAGGTCATTCTCAGATAATACCACCATTATGCACTCTCCTGGAGTTGACTTAGAAGCGTAACTGCACTTCCTAGTGATTGCCCGTCACAATGTCTTCCGGTCCTAACAGGCCTGGTCTACACTAAAAAATTAGGTTGACCCAACTATGTCACTCAGAGGGGTGAAAAATCCACATCCTCTAGTGACACAGTTAAGCCAACCTAACCCCTGCTGTAGATAGAGGTAGGTCACTAGAAGAATTTTTTCTGTCTACCTAGGTACCACTTCTCGGGGAGAGAGGTGAATTAACTACGCCGATGGCAGAATCTCGCCTGTTGGCAAAGGCAGTGTCTACAGTGGTGCAGCTGTGCCGCTGTTGCACTTCAAGTATAGATATATTATATTATATTTTTATATTATAATAATATGTAATTAACTAGCAGAAATACCCGGCGTTGCTCAGGGTATTTGTAATTGGAAATTGGGATGTAAAAAGACTACAATGTTTTTTATTAATACAAATTTTGTTCAGAAGTCTCATTTTGTCTAATTTCATTCTCTTGCATTTAGATGTGGTTTCTCTGATACATTTTCGCTTTTTACGCGGCATAACGAATAGGGTCCTTTTTAAGAAAAAAACAGTGTATTTAATTATGTTTGCGCTACACAACACTAAGCTCTCTGGTTACCTGTATTATTACATCATAAGTATGTCACAGGCAACATATGTGAGCTGTGCAGTTGATGTTAATGGGCTTTAATGAATTTCACCCCTAGGGGGTGTAAGAGGTGAGATTTTAAAAATTTTCAATTCTTACCCTGATTAGGACCCTAAATCCTATAACTGTACCAAATTTCAAGTATCTAGCTGAAACGGTGTGGAAGTATTAAGGGAACATACATACATACATACACACATACACCATTTGACTTTTATATATATAAATATATAATTAATATATAGTATATTGTATAATATATTATTATAGACATTAAATATACTCAAGTACAAACAAACTATAAGAAAATAAGGAATTTAATATAAATCCCTAATCTAGGAAATTCATAGAGCTTTTTTCCAGCATGATTAGCCTATTAGCTACTATTAGGAAACATATATATTTTTGATAAAATATTCTACTTTTACAAATTAAAAAATCCCGATTCCTGATCTGTTTTCTTCCCTCTATTCACACTTTTCTTATCAAATTATTTAAGAAAATGTTGCTGCTTCAGTGAGCTGTCAGTTTCAGTTTAGAGTATTTATGGTCAAACTGAACTCTTAGCAATGGAGAGGAAGGGGGAATGAGATCTTTTTTTTAAAAAAAAAAGATATGCTGTAATTCAGAAATAATTATTTTGGGGCAATTCTTTGGCCTGTGTTATATGATGGCCTTGGAATCTATGGGTACATCTACACTGCAAAAAAAAATCAACCCTGTGGCAGCAAGTTTTAGAGCCCAGGTCAGCGGACTCAGGCTTGTGCTATGGGGCTAAAAATAGAAGTGTAGACATTTAGGCTTGGGCGCATGCCCAGGCTCTCGAATATGGGGAGCGTGTCAGAGCCTAGGCTCCAGCACGAGTGGGAACATCTACACTGCTATTTTTAGCCCCATAGTGCAACCTCTGTGAGTCTGAGTCAGTGGATCTGGGCTCTGAGATTCACTGCTGTAAGTGGTGTTTTTTTGTTTTTTGGGTTTTTTTTTTAGTATAGATATATCCTGTGAGTGCAGGATATCTTTCAAATAGCTTCTCAGATGTGATATTTTCATGCCTAACTCTCTGGATTCTTATCTAGTTTCTTCTTTTACACTCCAGTATTGATTTGAGTCACTCAAAGGTTTTATTGTATATTCATTTTCTCATTTTTAATGTAGCATGCTTTATTTTGTAATGCACTTTAAGTGTTGGGAGTGGACTAGGGAAGCTCTATAAAATACACTGCATGCTGCTTGTTCTTACACGTCAGAAGATTCAATTTCTGTGTGTAATCCAACACAGTTTCCCAACTACTGCCACGTTTTCATTTATCTGTAAACATCCTGACTGTTGGTATCAGGGGAAGACAACCAAATTAATCCCAGATGGGGAACTATTTCAGCCAATGTAAGACTTTCCAGTTACTTTAAGGTAGCAGGTCAGTAATTTGGGTGTGTGTTTTTGTTTTCTCTTAAATCCTTTCATTACTAGAGTGTTAACTTTTACTAAATGTCATGCTGTTTAACAAAATGATGCCAAATATGGTATAAAAATGCTGTTGGGGTTGGGAACCTCATTATTATATTTTGTTGCCCTTGTTACTCTAGTACCAGTGGCACTATCTGAAGTCTGCAATGGCACTTTGATTTTAAATATTCAGGGTATTGTCTCCGAGCTAAAAAGTAGGAAACTACGAACATGTTTCTCTGCAAATTATGAATATTTCTGCAGGATTCTACAAGGCGAAAGGGAGCCACAAAATATTGGCCACTGCTTTTGGATTCACTACATCTGTACCCAACGGGCAAAGCCAAGCCACCATATGTTGTGATCCTTTCATATCTAAGAAGGATATGGCAAGTCATTGGTTTAATGCAATACTCACAAGGTGTACCAGGAATAGTAATGCTGATTCAGTAGGTAGCAGTCTTCCCTTTGTTTCATTAATGAACAAAAATCCTAGAATGGAAGTAGGGGACACAGTGTTGCTAAAATTGCAGTCATCTTGATATTATTTGACCATTTGTCACTAAAAAGCCCAAGTGATTTAGCTAAATTAAGTTCCCACTGCAGTTTCAAGTAGATATATTCTTCACTTCCTGACCTTCATTATTGTGTGGAGTTACTTTGCACTGTAAACAATTTTTACATTTGGTAGTTTTGTTTCTTGAGTGTGGGAATTGTGAAGTCTTAATTCTTATGCTGAAAGGAACAGGAATCAGAACAACATTGTACTATTCCATCAAGTTCTCCAGAGATGGAGAGACCTCCCTGAAGTTTGCCACTATTGTCCTATATCTGCAGGTAGTGGATTGCTTTGCTTGGAAGACAGTTGAAGCTCCAGACCAAAGTGTGAGGAGTTTTTCAGTGTATTTTTAATCCCCTACAAATGTAATGTGTGTGCAGAAATATCTGAGTATTACTACAGTATAATTGCTTTATAGTGAGTAATTGACACCTTGCTTTTCCCCACTTTGCTTCATTCCCTTTTATTCCATTGAATTTTTTTTTTTAAATCCCATTTGTATGAAAAAAAAGATCTATTTTGCAGTAGTAGGAATTCAACAAGTGAATTCTTCCCTGATCAGAGACCAACGTATTGCCCTGGGAAGATGTTTTGTTGTGTAATCTTCATGGTTTGTGTTAATGTACCTTTTTCCCCCCTTTAAAACCAAGTTCTTGAAGGGAGGACACAGTTAATTTATATGTGGCAAAGAACTCTATCTTGGATTCCCAATCTTCATTAATAGATCCATAAACAGAGTACTGATCTTAAGACAGGAGACTCAGTCCAACTCGGCCGTACATTAAATGGCTATGAATGATAAAGATAAATATTTTATGATATTTAATATCTCTCTTGGCTAGCAGCTGCTGTAGTCTATTTTAGTTTGTTCACCATGGCATTAATGTAGTTTCCTGTACATGTTTCACTGGTTGTCATGTTGTAAATATATTTAGGGTCTCTTCCTGTGAACACTTCCACATTCATAACTATGCTCAAGGAGGATAATGCTTTTGAAGTCAATGTGACAAGTACTGGAACTAAATTTTCCCTACATTATGGTTCATTGAGTATCTATTCTTTACTGATTCAGCAGTGTACAATGTAAATTTAATCAAGGGAGTTCCATGAGAAAGGATACAGTGGTTGAAAGCTTATGGGCAGGTACAATAAAACACAAATTTCCTGAGAACCAGTTAGCAGTTGAAGCAGCTTACTTCCTATCTCCACCTACAGGATTTCATATGCCTCTCCTCAGAGACACTGTTATAGGTTCCCCAATCCTAGATCACAGTGGAACAGGGACATGTCTTTCACTATGCTGACTGGAGTTTTGGGAAGCTTGTTGACTGGCTGGCTCCTTACTGAACTTGAGGCAGGGGTTACTAGGATTGCAGGTATTTCAAAGCTTGCTGGTCAGTCAAACCACTTTCTCTCATTTTTATGAATCCCTTATTTTTCCCAAATATTTTAGCTGTCTCCCTGAAACATTTGGAAAATTGATGCTTTTCTTAATAAATATATAAGCAGATAATGACTAGAGCTGATGTGAACGGTGTTCCTGCTAGTGAGCTTTAGAATTAGATATATTTTTTGATGAGCTTTCTACCATTCATTTCCTTTGGTCAGGCCAAGTCATCAGATTGTTAAATTCTCAGATACTATGGTAGTGGGGTAACTTATAAGTACCTGAGAGAGAGAGATCAGTACCAAACCTAAATCTATCACTGTGCAACAGAAGAAAATGTTCAGTTTTTCCCAGAGAAATGTTAAATGTTTGCAGTTCTGGGTCACTGACAACTTCAGAAAGTAGTCATCCTCGGATCATGAGATCCTACAATTTAATGGCCTTGTTCTGCATGAATGTTTAAGGGTGTATATGGGCTAATCCAGGCTGAACTAGTTGGATGAAAGGGCAAGGGGGCTTTCAGTTTTACTAGAGAATTTACAGTTATTTAAATCTCAGTGCTTTAAAGTGTCAGACTTGCAGAAGAAAGGAGTTTGCCGAAAATTTGTGCTGCAGCACTCTTAAGCAATTCGTCTGTTAAAAAAATAATACTGAATGTATTTAGCTCATAGGTGAAATTAACCCACCATAAAAGAATTTTTAGATCAGTATGAATATATGATGTACTGGAATCAGTATAGCATGGGCCAGTACCCTAGCCACCCCTTCATAACAATGGGTGTTCTACTGCTGGTAGGAGGAAAAGGGTGCACATAGGAGGAGGTCCATTTTTCTACAGAATAAAAGTCATATCTGCCAAGTAGAAACTTTCAGTAAAAATAGTTGATGTTCAGTGGGAATACAAAAGCTGTGATACAGTGAAATTTATTAATTTTTCAGTCTCATTTATCAAACGTTTTGTAATATCCATGTCAAGTCTTGTTTAAAAAAAAAAGTGAAGAAAGCAAATGTGTATCCTGGCGAATTTACTGAATAAACATTTCCCCATAAAACCAGTGCAGGTCCATTAGCTCTCGCTAACTCCTGTGGGTTTTGTACTTGACATGCACTGTTTGCTGTACTGCCATTGTTCAGATGCACTGTTGTATAACGACCTCTTTGCAGACATTGTTTTCAAAAAGTCCAGGGTAACCTGCCACCAAATAGTGGCACTTTTAAACTCTTCAATCAGGTGATTGTCTTCAGAACCACTGATACTCTAAGGGCATGACTACACTGGAAACTTCAAAGCGCTCCCCAGGAATGCTCCCACATCAGCGCTTTGAAGTGCGAGTGTGGTCACACGCCAACGCTGGAAGAGAGCTCTCTTAGTGCTCCTGGTAATCCACCACCACGAGGGGATTAGTTCCAAGTGATGGGGGCCTGTCTACACTAGTGCTTTAAAGCTCCCAGACTTGCTGTGCTCAGGGGGGTGATTTTTCACACCCCTGAGTCAGCAAGATAGAGCACTAGAAAATGTAAGTGTAGACAAGCACTTAATCAGTGATACTCAGACCTTAGTGGTTCAGAAGCCAACTTAGCGATCACATTACTCAAAAGAGCCACAGTACTGTAATGTGAATTCATTGTTTCATTTACCATTTTATATATATGTGTGCGTGTGTGTGTGTGCGCGCGCGTGTGCATGTATGTATTATTCTCATAGCAAAATGACTGACCAAGTATTATTATTTAATCAACTACAAAATTGGTTAATAACATAGTAAATGCGTCCTGTTTGGTTTATAACTAGTTTGATTAGTAATTAAATCATACAGTGTTTTAACAGCATGTGCTGCAAAGAGCCACAGGAGACAAGGTAAACAGCCACTTGTGGTCTCGAGCCTCAGTCTGAGTCATTGCTCTAAATATACCTTTCCAACTTGCTCATCTGTGTAGGAACTACTTATTTGGAACCAGTAGCTTCTCCATGAAAGACCCACCTATAATACATTTTCTTTCTACCTGAGTTGTTCTCTTGTCTTCACTCTCCCCCACTCCCCAAATATGCACAGACTACAAACGAAAAAAGTAAATCTGTTTGTGGCTTTTTATGCAGATGGTAAAACGTTACTATAGAACAATTGAGCCCTTATTGGAAACTTTGGACCCTATTTGTGAAAACAGATTAGTTGCATTACTGTGATTATGTCACAGTTATGTGGAAGAACAGACAGTATAGAGTGGTGTTCCTTGTTCTTTTACTCACTAGTGTAACTCATAAGAGAATAGAAATGAAGAGACATGTTCTGTTGACGATAACTGAGTTGTAAAGTAGTGATTGACTCTTACGTGGAGATTTTTCCACCAATTGGTAGTCAAGACTCGATGCTTTTCTAAAAGTTCTGCTCTGGGAATTATTTTGGGGATGTTGTGTGGCCTGTGTTATACAGGAGGTGAGATAGATGGTCACAATGGTCCTTTCTGGCCTTGAAATCTATGAATAAGCAGGACAGCACATTGAATAAAAATAGATTCTGTAATTGAAAGTGAAGATACTTCCTTAATATATTTGGATGGAGAGGAAACCTTTAAAACAAAACAGACTTATGGTTGCTGTTTTTTATTTTGCTAGTACTATCTTGAGCACTTCAAAAGCTATGTTTAAACAAGATTTTCTTCTAGGATATTCTGATCATGTTAGCAGGAAGAAATCAATTTTTAAAATATGCAAAAATACAAATCTTTATCCTCTTCGTAAGCTGCAGATGAAATATGGCATTTATGTGATGTGAAATATTCAGAAAATGAAAGTGTACTCAGATAACTTCTTTTTTTAAATTTTCAGAAAATGCAGTTGACCACTGGAAGGAAGTATGTATGTCAAGTTTATTTCTAAACAAGATGTTGTCTGGAGGACCAAATAAACTTTTATGGATCATTGGAGCCGAAAGATTAATTACATGACATTATTTTTGTCTTTTCACTGTGCGGTTCTGTACTATGTTGCTTTATGTTAAGCCCAAACAGTAGTCTCCTGACATCAACATGTCGTCTGTAGCAAACACTCAGACTCTGGCGGACTTTGATCCTCCTGTCCTTGAGGAAAAGTCAAAGGGGAAATCATTATTTCAGTTGGGCCCCCTTTTTTCTAACAGGAGTGAGAAATTTGTAATTGCCAGGAGTGATAGTGTACCAGAAGAAAATGTACTGAAAATAACCATCACCGAGACTACAGTCATTGAGTCAGACTTGGGCATCTGGAATTATCATGCTCTGATCTACCTCACATTGTGGTTTTTCTTCAGCTTTTGCACCCTTTTTCTTAACAAATACATTCTTTCACTGCTGGAAGGAGAACCCAGCATGTTAGGTAATTATGATTTTCATTATAAGCTTCAGTTCCATTAAAATAATTGAGTGTCAGATTCTCTGTGATAGATTTAAACTGATGAGTAGTTTGTTCAGAGTGAGAGCAGCACGGCCAAGTAGTCTAAGCACAGGACTGGGATCTAGGAATGCCTAAATTGTAATTTTGGCCTTGACATTGACTCCCTCTGGCTTTTAGGGAATCTGCTAAATCTCTGTGCCTCAGTTTCCCCCTCTGTAAGGTGTGATAAAACTATCTCATAGAGATTCTGTGAAGATTTGTAAGGTAATTTTTGTAAAGCACTTTAAAGAGGAGTGCTATATAATTTTTGTATACAATGAAACTTTTGTAGTCTATTGAGTGGTAAAATTGTGTGTGTAAGATTTTTTTAAACTTAAAATCTAATTTTAAATAAATTGTTTTTATTCTTATCATCTCCAGAGACTTGCATGTATCTAAGGTCTCACTGAATTGCAAAGGTTTGGTCTTTATGTGACCATGAACAATAGCTGTGTTAACATACCATGCCCCTCTACTCCTTAAAAAACAGGTAACTGTGAACTAATTTGTATAGGCACACAGTTAATCCTCCATCTTTGTCTTTTATCCTGCTCGTCGTTTCAGAGGGAAAGGGCTTTTACTAGAATTTTATGAAGCTTAGAGATGAGCATTCATATTTGTTGTCATCTAACAAGGATCTCTGAAACTAAATTAATCTAATTTGGTTTCTAGGATAGCTTGGTAATTAATATCATATTCATCTTCTGACCTCTCTTGGTTTCTCATTTTTCCTTAGGTGCTGTTCAGATGCTTTCAACCACTTTCATTGGCTGTATAAAAATGTTTGTTCCATGCTGTTTGTACCAGCACAAAACACGTATCTCTTACCCTCCCAATTTCATCATGACAATGCTGTTTGTTGGACTGATGAGGTAAATGGTTGGATATTTCCGGGGGAAGAGGGCAATATAGGTGGAAGCTTTTTGTACTGCCTAGCAAGAGACCCACTTTCACCTCTCCTCTGCCCTTCTCGTGAAGGAAGAAGGCATTGATCATACTAAACATTTTCTCAGAAATCTCACAGTGATTTGTCCATCCTTCAGCTGCTCTTTCTGAACAGCTCTTTTCTTCTGACAAACAAGTCTTTGAAACTTTCTTTGCACTCCATCAGGTTTAATCCGCATCTTAAACCCTCCCCCCCCCTTCTTATTGTTTTCTTTTGGTGATGTGATGTTTCTCTTCTCTTTAAGACTAATACTTTGTTTTCATTCAGGATTACTAATTGTTCTAATTATTACTACTTATTGTGGTGTTGCTGTGTCCTCCTATTATTCTTTCCCAGAAATTTGTATCAGAAGTCACTTAAAATATTTATAAAATTGCATGTTGTTTTTAAACTCACACCTTTAAAAGAAAGTATTTGCTATAGCCTTGGACAGAGTAAGACTATATATCATGCCTGATGAGAGGCTATTAAAACATTGTTTGGGCTCATCTTCACTTCAAGTCTAAACTGGTTTTTACTAAACTGGTAGCAGCTATTGAACAGTCTTTCAGCACTGTTGTGTTTTATGATTTAAAAGGAAACTGAATGGATGATGAAGTAGGAAGCTAAATGTAGCATACATAATTTAGTTACTGTACCACAAATGTGTATATTTAAAAATGGTGGCACAATAACTAAATTATATTTAAGCATCTAAAGCTAAAATATGCCTTTTAAGCATTGTTTTATTGTCTCTGTTTGACTTTCTATGTGTCTCTTTCAGGTTTGCAACAGTGGTCTTAGGTCTAGTAAGCTTGAAAAATGTGGCTGTTTCATTTGCTGAAACAGTTAAAAGCTCTGCACCTATTTTTACTGTCATTATGTCCCGGATGATTTTAGGGGAATACACTGGTAAGTAGTTTGCTGGAATTTAATCATTTTGCAGTGTAATGTGGACTATTTGCGATTGATAAAAAGAGATTCCATCTGAGTTGTTTAGTGATTAATGCACTATTAATGCAATTGCAAAAATTGTCCTTATTGACCAGAGTCTAGACTGTAAATTGAGCAGGTAAGGACCTTTTTAAAGGTAATTTGTTAAAGGACAGTGTTGGTTGGAAATTTGCTTTTCTGACAGAAAAAAATACTGTTACAATTTTTTAGATATACTTTTTTAAAAAAAATTAAGTTTGTCCTCTGTAGCAGACCCGCTTGTCGCCCACTTCAAAAATAGGCAGGAGAGTTCCTTGTGGCTTCACCAGTGTCCTTTTATTCAAGTGCAACCCCCCACCACCTATTTACAGCAATATACAAGTTAGCTCTGGTTTAGCTCAGCCCCAGCCCTCAGCTGGGCTGGCCTCAGGAACGGTTAGCTCTAACAGGCACCTAGCCTCAGCTACCTTCCTCCCTGCTCTACTTCCTTCCCTGCACCTTCTCTCTCTCTGTCTCCTTCTCTCTCTACCCTCCACCCTGGGCTTCCTCCCTGCCAGGCTTTTATCCCCTGTGGAGGCTGCCAAGTGCGACACATTAAGCCCTCTGCAGCCCAGGGCTACACCCAGGTGGCTCATTAGCCTTCCCTGCTAGGGAAGGCTTACAGAGGCTTTTCTCCCTTAAAGGGGAAGCAGGGCTGGCTTAGCAGCTCCTAGCCAGCACCTTGCCACACCTCCCATGTGGAAAGCTGCTGATCTGAAGCCACTTGAGTGCCTTCACTGTATCCAGCCTAAGGCTAAAAAATAAAATTGGCCTCTTACATGCTTTTTCATGATCACAACTGAATTGCAACTTCATTCTGGTCTTGTAGTCTTTGAGAGACCTTGCCCTAATCAGTAATGTGCATTCTTCCTGACATGAAGTCTGAGGGGTTGAGGATTGAATGAAGCCAGTGGAAGGAGAATTAGCACTATCGCAGGGCAGGGTGGCAAATATTAATTTCTTCTGCCATTTGAGGATGTTGACAAGAAAACCAAGGCTGGAGAAGGTCAATTTTAATTGACCTCTGCAGGACAGATGTGCTAGTAACTCAGTACACCTATAATATCTTTAAGTGCAGGTCAATAGCTTATCCTGGCCAATGGGAGCTGCGGAGTTGGCGCTCGGGGCCGGCACCAGTGCTGGAGACCACTGCAGAGGCTGCAGGGACATGCCAGCCACTTCCGGGAGTGGCACAGCACAGAGAAAGGGAGGCAGAGCAGGCAGGGGGCTGGCTTAGCCCTGCTGCTGGTACGTCTCTGCGCGCCCCCTGGGATGTGAGAGGCAGTGAGTCTCCGTGCAGGGCAGGGGCAACCAGTGGTGTACAGAGACTTGCCAGCAACGAGATGTTTACAGGAGAAGCATGGGGCCACTGGCCATAGCATGTAGGCAGCCTGCTTGCCTGAGCCCTGCTACGCTACCAGCCAGGACTCAGCTGCAGGTTGTCAGATGAGATCTATCCTGCATTTTGGGGAGGCCCCCCCCCAACTTTGGGAGCTCCGTGCCACTGCCCAGTTTGTTTCATGGTAAATCAACTCCTTGGCAGCCCCATTGCCTATGGGCCCTGCATTCAGTTCTTCATATGAATTGCAATTTCTTGCTTTTGTGTACATGAGGAATGACATTTAAGACTTGTGTTCACAGTTCCTTTATTTCTAAGGAGCTGGTCTGTAGGTGTTTCCCAGACTCTTAACATGTTTCAGTAACACATATAGCAAAATCTCATAACTTCATATACAATGGTAACAAAGTCCTGTGGCACCTTAAAGACTAACTATAAAGTTTTGAAGCATAAGCTTTCGTGGGCTAATACCCACTTCACATTTCAACAGGACAATAATGTTCAACAGATTGACTTTTCCAGTGATACCTCACAAGGCATACATGTACAAAATATATCGTAACCAGGATATATTCTGGAAAAACCAGACCCGAAGAAGAGCTCAGTATAAGCTTTGAAGCTTCTCCCTCACCAACAAATGCTGGTCCAATAAAATTTGTTATCTCACCCACCTTGTCTCACTAATTTGCTGGGACTGACAGGACTTAATAATGCATACAGTGATTCATTTTGACATTTTTGAAATGAACCACTTTGATGTTTTAAGCTTAAACAGCTTTTCATTTTGAAATTACCTTCAATTTTATTTTAAAAGATGCAAAAACATTAAGCACTTAACATAGAAACAAAGTTTTATGTAGAATAGAACATTTTGTTCAGCCTGAAATAAATATTTTTCAACTTTTTCCTTTTGCTGAAATTACCGCAAAATTAGTTTTTAAGTTGACCCAAAATGATTTTAAAAAAGAAATTGGAACAGTTAGCAAACAAAAAAATCTATTACTCATTCAGCTCTGGTTTAAAGCCAATTTTTAATTTTTATTTTCATTTACAGGATTGCTGGTGAATCTGTCTCTCATTCCTGTCATGGGAGGATTAGCTCTATGTACAGCCACTGAAATCAGTTTCAACATTCTGGGTTTTTCGGCAGCTTTGTCTACTAACATCATGGACTGGTGAGGCCTGATGAAGGTTGCATTTGGAGAAGAGAAGGAATTGTTAGTTTATTTGTAAACTAAGCCATATCTTGTCCCAGACTGTACAGTTCAGCTGGTGTTTCTAATACAGTATTTTAATTCTTGATATTCAGAGAATTATTTCTTAATAGAAAACATACTGCTCTTAGAGGTGAGAACACCATACCTGTCAGAACACAGTGGATAAAGAATAAAACAACTCCTATGCTACAAAGTCATGTAGAATTAAGTTATTTCAGTTCATGACTCTTAACAAAGTCTATTTACCAGGGATTACCAATATGCAACCATTTTGTCATTTGTGACAACCAATGTCCTGGTTTGTAGCCTGTGGTAGTTTTTTCTTTGAACTACCAGGCAGAGGGTAGGACAGAGTCTGTCAACTGCAGGTTCTTATTGCTGGTGAACTCAAATGGTGAATATAAGTTGCTTATGTTTTTTCATATATTAATATATATGTTTTATAACCATGCTATGGAAGAATTGCCAAATGTATAAAACTAGTAATGCACAAGTATGTTGCAACTAATATATTATTGAAGACCACTAGCAACTCTAAATTTAAGGTTGAGCAGATATATATTTTTAATGTTGCTAATACGATAATTGAATTACTCTAAATTAAGTTATTGGGATAATATTTTAATGTGCTAGGTTAACAATGAGTTCAAATACAGTAACACATGAAAATGGAAAACTTCAGGCATGGTAAATCATTATTGACTATATTTAAACTCAAAGTAATCAGAAAGCCATGACAGTTTTTTGATGCACTTAGAAGAACACTTTTCTCTTTGTAAAGAAAGCCTTTTGATATCTGATTGCAAGGTAAAATATATAAACTAAAATCCACAGAACTTTCTGATTCTTAAATATGTTTGACAGTCAAGATTATCTACAAAACTCTTCAGTTGTGTGTCTGCATTAAATGGTGGGCAATTAAAAAATAATCAGTGTAATAGACTGCTGGGAATTTCTTTTTAACAAAATGTCAAATTTTGTAGTCTAGAATTTTTTATAGGGACACTGGTTCTTGCCACAGTTGTATTTGGATTAGTATTCATATCCAGCCCCTGTCATTTCCTTTAAAAGTTTTGCTTTTTAGCTCTAATTGGAATCCAAATATCCCTGTGTTAAAACAAAATAGGCAAACAAGATGTTGTAGATCTGATTCTCCACACATGTTCATTTGTATTCACTTAGCACAGTATAAATAAATATACAAGGTGCAAGACAGTGATGACTCTAGACTCTCTTTCAAATAATTTCTATCTATATCTCAAGATAGATGCAAGTACAGGCATGAGAGGGCTGTGTGCATCTTTTACTTTTAAAATTATGTACCTGCAAATCAGGTATGGTGCTTCTGCTTTTGGCTAATTGCAGTGTTGTAGATTAATCTGAATACTGAATAACTATGCACTCATTTGTTCTAAATGCCAATGTCAATACACCACATCATCACAGGCTGGATATTCTTATATTGTTCTAATTTTTATCCCTGTTTCCTAGAGCACAGATTAACAGTAAAAGAAAAATAAAGTGTATTTTAGTTCAGTTCTCTGTGAAGTACTTAACATTTTAAATATAAATGGCAAATTTTCAACTGCAAAGGAACCTTACACTGCTTCTGAATTTTAAGTTAATAAGGCAATGCAAAAATGTAAGTTAGCATTTTCACTTGCAGTATGTCAATATTTATATGGAATGTGTAAGAGCAGATTGGTGTTTTGTGTATATTCAAAAAAGAGTAATCTATTAATCTTAGATTTAGCTGATTAAAAGAAAAAAGTAGTGCAGTTATATCATATTTTATTTTAATATTCTCCCATTGTTGTATTATGGTAACTTTATAATTCTGGGAAGATTTAGTTCAATACATTAATTGTGTACAGTGCCTTCTGTAATTCTCTGATCTTACTTTCCTTTCTTTTAAAAAGATTTATTACTTAATAGCAAATAGTGTGCTATTTATAAAATGTGAAATTTATATCCTAAATTTAAAATAGGATATAAAAATTTTCTACAGTATGTTATAGGGTGTGTGTGTGTGTATGTATGTATGTATATATGCATACCCTATAACATACTGTAGAAAGTTTTTATATCCTATTTTAAATATATACACAGAGAGAGAGAGCAAAAGAAGTTAAATTGCTTACTAAAGGCCTTCTTTCTGAATGCATCTTTGTTCTGAGCTGTATTCTATTTAAATGCATGAAATAGAAGAAAACCCAGTGTAAATCTGAAGTTGTATGTGACAGCTAGAATTTTATCAAAAATCTCATTTTCTGTCTTATGGAAATTAGCATTAAGTTCATTGTTTCACCTGTTCACTATAAATGGCGCCTACTCATAAATATTTTGATTTTATTTCCCCAGTTTGCAAAATGTTTTTTCCAAAAAGCTGCTCAGTGGAGACAAATATAGGTTTTCGTAAGTATCTACAATATCTATATATATATAAAAGTCAAATGGTGTATGCGTGTATGTATGTGCACTTACTCCTTCCACACCGTTTGAGCTAGAGACTTGAAATTTGGTACAGTTAGAGGTCTTAGGGTCCTAATCAGGGTAAGAGTCGAAAATTTTTCAAATCTCACCTCTGACGCCCCCCAGGGGTGAAATTCTTTAAAGCCCATTCACATCAGCTGGGCAGCTGCTGTTCTCTGTGACATAGTTATGATGTCATAATACCCCCTCCAACGGACCCTGCATTCGCTCAGCTCTCTGCACCCTCCCCCCTCCAATGGACCCGAGCAACGCCGGGTATTTTCGCTAGTTACAAATATACAACTTACAGAAAGGTCCCAGAAAACACCAGGAACCACTTTTTTCTAGTCATGTGGGACCAGGACAAGACTTTCTCTCTTATCTATGTAGTTTGCTGATGATGTGTATATCTTATATACTTTAAATGATTGTGTGTCAGAAGAGGGATGAAAAAACTTTTTGTATTCAAAATACCCATAAGCATTTTCTGGGGAGACGAAATCATGATTAACCAGAAATTCCCCCAGGATAGCTAAAATAACAGTCACCTACTCCCAGACACACAAATAACTCCTTGGGGTCCAAACCTGGAAGCCCTCCATCTGCATAGAACACCCACTGAAATCACCTAAGCTTGCAGAAACAGGCCCTTAATTTCCATTCCAAATTTTGAAACTCATGAACAGTACATATAGGCATGAACAATACAGAATGCATGAATCAGTAATCAGTTATTGTAGCAAATTCTGCCTATCCACAATTGCAATACCTTTAATAACAAATGATATAACATGTTAATTGAACACTACACTGTGTTCAGAAGCAATTCCATGAACATAATTTTTTAAAACTTAATTTGTTTTTTAAAAACAGCTTTTCTTATTATTAAATTCAAGACCATCTCAGCCAACGTGCAAAGCAAACTCTTAGTTCTATAAGAAACTTTGAATTTGCCTTCCATGAGGCTTTAGATTATTTTTAAGGTTTTTTTGACCACTGTAAAGTGTCAGTGCAGAGATATCTATTTAAATGTAATACAGCTTTCTTTCTGCTACAGGTTAGGGAAAAGCTTTTAAAAACATTTACTTCTGTATTATTTGATTTCCATTTATAGTGCTCCAGAACTTCAGTTTTTCACAAGTGCTGCTGCAGTTATAATGCTCATTCCAGCTTGGATATTTTTCATGGTAAGGTTTTTTATTTGTTAACAAAGATTAATGTTGCTGTTTGATTTGTGCAAATGGCTAACTTTCAATTTACTTTTCCCCTTCCTTATAATCATGCTGGCATACACCTGACCCCTGTTAACTTGTGGTGTTTAAGTAAGAGATCCAGAAAATATGTTTTCAGAAGTAGTTTCATGTAGAGATGACATGACAATAAACCAGAAAGATCAAATTTGTTTCAGGAGTTTAGGGAGTAAGTAATTTAGTCTGAATAAATGCCTCCAAAGGGGAACGGTGGATGAGGTAATACTAAAGTGGTAGACACATGAAGACTTAAAAAATAAATCCTAATGTTTGTAGGTTTCCTGGATAATAGTACTTTGTATTCACATGGTGCTTGTAACCTTAATTACAAAAGAAGAAATTGAGGCATAGTAGATACAGTCTTTTAGAGGCTGGGTAGAACTGTGTGGTTCCTAGCTCCCATTTCTGGACCAAGTCATCATGACAATCAAATTGGGTGAGGTTAGGTGTCAGGGTTGGTGGAAGGTTAATAGAGAAGCTTTTTTTGGTAATATGTTAATATTCAAAGGAGGAAGTATCACACAGGATAAATAACAAATAATGAAAGTTCAGATAGATAAGGCTTAGGTTCTCCTTGCTCTCTCCTGCAGAGAATATAAAACATGAAGGGTATAAACATTCTATCTCCTACTTCTGAAAATTAGATTAAATATTCCTGTTTTTATTTCCAGTATAAAGAAGTGCCTCCTTACGCCTAGGGGTAAAATTAATTCCTAGCCTACGTTTGCTTGTAAAAGAAAATAGGGCACAGCTAGACTCTTAAAATCCTGTTCCATTCTTTGGCTTTAGGATGTGCCAGTAATTGGGAAAAGTGGAAGGCGTTTCAGTTACAACCAAGATGTCATTGTACTGCTCCTAATAGATGGAGTCTTGTTCCATTTGCAGAGTGTTACAGCATATGCCTTGATGGGAAAGATTTCTCCTGTAACTTTCAGGTAAAACTATAGATTTTTGTAAAAATTATTGTTTTTTCCTTTTTTAGACTATCTCATACTGGTAACTGATTGAAAATGCTACACAGTGGAATAAATAAAATAAATGATATACATAGGTATGTTGCAACTTGTGCGAGGGTACCGTTCCGCGGTTACCACGTAAAGCGGATCCGCGTATAGCCGAAACCCATTGAGTTCAATGGCAGGTGAAATCGCCCGCCCTACAGAACGTTTTTACATTTTTATTTTTCCCTTTCTTTCTTTCTTTCTTTCTTTCTTTTTTTTTTTTGGCCAACAGCGTAAAGCGGAAATCACGGATGTTAAATGTGCCTAAGATGCGACATGCCTGTATACTCCATATTAATGAGGATGTTTTCTAAATCCTAAAAGCAAACAGGGCAAAATTCTTGTACTTTCCTTGTGTGAGTAGTACCATTGATTGCAAAGGAACTATTGCTTTTGTGTGTAAGGAAAACAGGATTTGACCCGTAGCATTATGCTTGTGGGACAGGTATGCAGTTTTTTGCCTCATTTCATATAACTAAGCAACCATGTATGAAACTTACAGATTGCTGAATGGAGTTTTTAGGTATGTGATTCTAATTTTCAAATATTTGCTGATACTCCCAGTTTTCTAGTGGGAATGAGTAGGTGAGTAGATTAGCCAAGGGAAAAAATGGAATCTGACTTTCTGCAAGGTAAAGCACCAAAAGATCCAAGCGTGATGGAACATACTGAATATATTGTGTGTGGCAAACGTCAAAGCTTTTCAGTCCCTAATATTTGTGTTTTGTTGTTTCAGTGTTGCTAGTACTGTGAAGCATGCCTTGTCAATCTGGCTAAGTGTTATTGTGTTTGGTAACAAAATTACAAGTCTCTCAGCCATTGGGACAGTTCTAGTAACAATTGGCGTTTTGCTATATAACAAGGCAAAGCAACATCAGCAAGAAACAATACAAAGCCTGGCAGTGGCAGCCTCACAACCCTCACAGAGCACAACTGACGATACCAAGCCACTAATATCCAAGGATTTAAAGCCATATGATTGACACGGCTCTTAATTCTTCCACCACAACCTGACATAACTCAGAGGAACTCTGTCTTAAATGGACGCTATCCCCGCCGTTGACAATGCTTGGTTTCTTTGAATTCACAACAGGTGAAAGAATGTACTTTGCTGCAGGGAAGAAAAAAAGAAGGTCCTATAAGCCCTGGTTTACTAAAAACTAACATGTAGAATCGAAGAGTAATCCAATTTAGCAAACATTGGCTTCATACTCCTTTCTTGACTCTGCAAATAAATAACAAGACTATATTGGAGATAAAAGTTCAGTGTCAGATGGAAACATAACTTGTACCCTAGCCTCACCAAAGTAATGTGATAACATGACCCATCCCTGTTTTCTGCATACTTGCAGTAGGATGAAACTAGTGCATAGGAAAAAAATGTCTAGTTGCCACTCTTCTTAAACATCCTAGACTGCCTGTGTGCGTGGTGAGGATCTGGAAGAAAGCACTTTGAAAGACAAAATCAGTCCTTTTCATTTACACAGCTGTTGGTGTAAACTATGAAAATAGGCAGCTACTCTTGAGTATAAAGCCAGCAAAGAGAATTTGTGCTTCTCTTTGAAATTCTCTAACAACTGGAGCGTTGCAGTTTGCCTGGGTACTGACAACATTCATGTGTCTGCAAAACTGAAACACACACACATGCCTATAAACTAGGAGTCAATACAAATAAGTATAGTTGCTATCAGGCAAAAACCACTGGAAACTTTCAGAAATAAATGAGGCATCAGCATTTCCATAGTAAGTACTGTCTTAATTTTAGAAATATAAAAGTTTCCTTTTGTGTCGTAATTTATCATAAAATATTTTTGGGGCAAGAGGGGAATTAATTTTTTGTTTTTGTTTTTTAATTTGTAGGAGAGCATTAAAAAAACAATAGACTTCTTGAAACTCTGGGTTACAGCTCTGTCTTTAGCTTTTGTGCTCAAGTATTTTAGTATGTCCCGTTACAGTGATAAGAAATCAGAATGGATAGAGTTTAAGAGTAGAGTTTTGACCTTAAACTGAGACTATTCTGACGTCTATTTTTTTAACAGTTTTAACATTTTTTTTTGCATGATCTAATATTAAAAAAATCCAGTGCTTTGAGAGAAAGTAAGTAGAAAGCTTCAGCTTCATTTTGATTATTTCACTTTTAAAAAATGCTAAATCTTTCTTAATTATTGTCAGGATTACAGCATAGGCCTCTCTCCATCGGGCAGCCATGATCATCAGTCAAGATTTAGAAATTTCCTAGAGTCATCGGTATAGTCCTGTTTTACCTAATATTGGTGAAACCCAAATAAGTGCCATGAAGCACAGTGTATCATGCCGTAGGCATGTCAGTTTAAGGTCAAAACTCTACTCTTAAACTCTATCCATTCTGATTTCTTATCACTGTAACGGGACATACTAAAATACTTGAGCACAAAAGCTAAAGACAGAGCTGTTTCCTTTAGGGAAACTTTTACCAGACAAAAATATAGCAACTTGCTCTGTGGTATAGTCAGAGTTATCTCTCAAACGAAGTGATGGATTTGCTCACTCATATAGGGCTTTTAATATAAAATAAATTGCCCTTCCAACTGCAAACAATAAGTGCTTTTCTCTAATAAATCAAACCATTAAACTACAAGTAACAAACCCATATAAGATGCAATCTGGGGGTCATTAAGTATTTGGATTGTGAAAAATTGTAATAAAAAACAAAGCTAAGGTATTATTTGCAAAATGTTAATCTTTTTTACTGCCTACGCACTAATGTTTGCACTAGCTTTATGTCTGCCCATTTGACATGATCTGGAGAGTGGTCTGTGCTGTAAGGTCAGGGATATTGGGACTACACCCAAACAAAGCTATTCATTGTTTAAAAATCCAGTAATTAGTGTGAAGGGATATGTTGCAATATAAAACTGTTTCCTTTTAGCTGTTAGATATAACTTGCAATTGTAGTAGTCTCTTTAGACCGGTTTACTTATTTGGGCAAATCTACTGCATGTCGAGATTCCTTTAGGGAAATAAAAAATTAACCTTAGAGTTCAGTTTGACAAGATGTTAGTTAGCTTCAGAAGAATCTGTATATATGAAAGAGCCCACCCTCTATCCCATAAATAAGTTGAGCATAGTCAGTAGAATTTATTGGACACATTTTGCACATAGCCAATTGGCATATGTTTCCAGCCTGGCACTATTTTTCTCATCTAAAGAAGGGGTAAACAGATCTGTAGCTCCATTTGCCTTGTGACAGCTCAACATCTAGCCAAATAAACTACTTGAATCAGCCAAATTTCTGATGAATGTCCTTTAGTCTAGATGCAAAACCAGAGGTAAAGCTGTGGACTGTGAAATCTAGCTCATTTTTAAGTTCTGCCTTCCAATCATTGACTTAGCGTTCTGAAAAGAATTTAGTCGCAGTATCGCTTCTTGGCTTACATAAAGGTAAATAATTGTGCACGGAATCAATATTTTAACTGTCTAGCATATTTTTTTATAGAAAGTACATATCTTCCCTAAACTGCCATTCTGAGATGTTATATAAGTGGCTTAATGAAAGCATTTGATTTTTCTATTAGCTTGTCCTGATATAAGCTACCCAACACATTATTTTCACTGCCAGTTTCTTTTTGGTTGCATATGCCTTTTTGTTAAAGAGAAAATACCTGAACTACATGCAAAGATTGCTTAGATTTGGATTATTATGTGGCTCAACAGTCAGACCTTTGAGGCCCATTAAACTCCAAGAACAGAATCCTCTAATGTTTTCTCTTTGGAAAACATGACAAATTTCCTGTTGCCAAAATGTATACTATGTTTGTTTGAAAACCAAAGGGCATATCCTTATTTTGCATGCGCGATTGTACTGCATCAGAATAAATATATAGCCTTGGATTTCTGGGATGTCATAGAGCCTTCAACTAACTAAACCATTGTGTAAATACCTAGCTAATTTGGCAAGGATAGTGATACTGAAAACCTGAGACTGGGGGGGCTGCACCGGCCGGCCAGGGGTTGAGAGTTAATGGTTAGTGTAGGTTAACCTGTAAGACTAATGCTTATATTTTATATCCCCAGTGTAGGTGCTTTACGTTTCCCCTCATACCAATAGCAAGGGATAGGTGTCTTGAAAATAATTCAGACATTTTCTTTTCTCTTGTTCTCTTTCCAACCACTGCAGATCTCTATAATCACTCTTGTGTTTGTCTTAAGGAGTAAAAGTGCTCCCAAGCCCAGCTTTTGCACAGACCAACATGATGTCTCAGAACTGGGGTGGCTGTTTAGCTTTGCTTTTCATCATAAATGTCAAACCAGAATAATAATTCTAACTAATAGAGTCACACAGTGGAATAAAGTAAGTTTCTCTTGCAGCATAGTATGTATAGGATGGTGGATTTCTTTTGGAGGTCATGGAAGCCTGGTGTGTGTGTGTTAAGGATTCTTTTCAATGTCAGCAAAGGCATTGTGCTTTTCCCTCTCAACTCCATCCTCAGTTCTGTTTTCTAACTCATCACATAGGTAGCTCCGGTCTCTCTTTGAGTGGATATTAGGACTTATCTGAGCCACTGTGGGCTAGGA
The DNA here is from genome assembly GCA_032164245.1 of Sternotherus odoratus. Lineage (NCBI taxonomy): Eukaryota > Metazoa > Chordata > Testudines > Kinosternidae > Sternotherus > Sternotherus odoratus. The sequence continues at coordinate 5,076,779 of JAVMKO010000018.1, forward strand.
GGCTAGCCTAGGGGGCAAGTGGGCTAAAAAGCCAGTTTTGTATTCAGTAAGCTAGTATCACTGCGGATTTGAGGCATGAATCAGCATTGTGTCTCATGGAATTGACAATCATATAAATATGAAACACCTGTCCATTTAAAAAAAAAATTTTTTTTATACACTGTATGGATAACAAGAATCAGAGAGGTAGCCGTGTTAGTCTGGAATGGCAGAGGTAACAGAGTCCTGTGGCACCTTAAAGACTAACTAAAGTATTGAAGCATAAGCTTTCGTGGGCTAATACCCACTTCATCGGATGCAAGCCTTGGGTATTAGCCCACGAAAGCTTATGCTTCAATACTTTAGTTAGTCTTTAGGGTGCCACAGGACTCTGTTACCTCTGTATGGATAACATTACATAAGGTTGTCTGATTTTAGGATCTTATTCAGCTAAGATGGGCAGTGAGGCAATAAGGCTGCAAAATCCACAGACTTGGCATCTGATTCACCTAAAAACAAAATTATACTTTGCAATTGTGGCTCAGACTTGTGCAAATAATTCATAAAGCTTTTAAAGCCTCTTCTAGAAAGCTGAACACTTCATGCCTATTTAAGCAGCATTTTACTAAATGAATGGAGTTTCTGGAACCACATTTTGCTAGTGACATTAGTAACCCTATCTAAGAATATATGACCCAAGCTACCCCAGTAAGGGATGGAGAAGAGGAGGAGGAGCAGGATACCAGACATGGTCATCAGTATCCACTTTGAGGGAATTTCAGTTCCTTAACTGCAGTAAGGCAAGGCTTGCTGAAAGGTGCCATTGTTCAGCACCCCCAGAGCTAACTTTTTGCTAAATAGTCATTGATCATGAGAAAGAATCAATGAATTGCTGTTTCAATGCAGGCAAATGGATCTAAATGAAGATTTAAATAAGTATGTTACAAAAGAGAGGAATTTATAAAGTGGGTAATAGTAGGGTGACCGGATAGCAAGTGAGAAAAATCAGGACCCTTTTTTACCCAGGGGAATTAGATAGTTGGGTATGTAAGACTGAGCCCCTAATATCAGGATAGTCCCAATAATATGAGGCTGTCTGATTACCCTAGGTAAGGGTATTGCCTCACCATTCAGCAGTCCTTTAAATGAAAGATACTTTAGTGTCTGAGAAACTTGAAAACACAGTAGCTCTAATTGCTGCTTCTATGTCAGGGCCAAACCTTTATGTATTTGATACCAAATTATGAATGTTGGACTGAAATACATGGTACCTATTATTTTGTAGGTATTTTGTACAGTCACAATTCCAGTATTTATGTAAAGTAGGACATTTGAGTGCTTTCTAAAAAAAATAAAATCCCTCATGCATACGCAAATATAACTGTTAATTCTGTTTGTAATAAATATCTGATCCTGTGGATACCAATCATGATTGTTTCTGTGTGTGGTGAAAACAGACATGATTAAACATCCTTGTTTTTTTACTTATTCTTGAAAAGAATAAAATTTATGTATAATGTTTTTATTCATTATTTCTTCTAAGAAAAAAATAAAAAATTCCATCATGTAAGTTTCTATTTGTGATGGTGGTTATTTAAATACATATTTCAAACTTCCTTCAGTGATCAGTGATTGTACCTTGGTAATGCAGCTGACACTCCCAAACCCCACGCATACTGGGGATGATGAGGAAACCAGCCGTTTTCCATTAGACAATGTCAATCTGTCTCTGGGGAAGTTGGGGCACAGCATATTCTGGTGAGTAGAGCAGCTAACAAGTCAGGACTTTTAGGTATGTCCTCAAAGGGATTTAAAAAAAAAAACCACACAAAAAACATGGTGGCCTGGCCAGCTATCTCTGGCTCACAGGGCTTGCTTGGGCTCTGGGACTGAAAAAAATGCTTTGTAAACATTCAGGTTCATTTGGGCTGGAGTCCGAATACTATGATCTGCAAGGGTTGATGGTCCCAGAGCTCAGACTGGAGTCTGAGCCAAAACGTCTACACAGCTATTTTTAGCCCTACTGCTGAACCCTGTCAGCCCAAGTTAGCTGACCTGGGTCAACTGCAGCCATGCTGTAGGTCTTTTATCCCTGTATGGTCATACCCTTAGGTTCTAAATGCTGGGAGTGGAGTGTGGTCTAAGGATTAGAGTCTGGGGCTGGGAATTAGGCCATCTGAATTGCAGTCTCATTTCTACTACTGAACTGCCTTGTGACCTTTGACAAGTTGCGTAATCACCCTAGCAATTTTTCCCATCTGCAAAATAAGATTAATACTTTTGTTTCTCATTGGGGTGAGGGTTTGTGAGGTTTAATGTTTCAACATCCCTTCTGTTTGACAGTACTCATTTTTGTTATAATTGTATAATTAAGCTGAATTCCACTTTGGTTTTTGTCATCAAGTTTTTTTATCTGTTTTAACCATATATGGCTTTCTTCGGCTGCTGTTTGTTCTTGACAGTGCCTGTTTTCAAGGTCTAGGCACCATTGCGTCAGTATTTGTAATGCTTGTTCTTTCAGTGTTCTGCCTCCTAGTGTGCATTCATTCTTTGATCGATCACATTTATATGCTTTAGAGCTTTTGCGTTACTTGGGTGTCTTGATTTTGTTAATTTAATGTTTTCCAACAGTGATGCTCTAGCTCAAAAGAAATTAGGGCTTGATGCAAAAAATTCTTGTTTACATTTCTGTGCCTTTGTTTCATGTCAGAAGTCAGCCTAGATGATCATAATGGTCTCTTCTGATCTTAAAATCTAAAAATCTTCAATGTTGATAAAAGGTAGTGGCATGGCAGTTCTGGAATCTGAAGTCGTCCTCATGGTGTGTGTGGGGGGGTGATCGACGGCAGATGCGCAACTTCAGCTCATGAATCACGTAGCTGAAGTTTGTGTATCTGCCGCTGACTTACCTGCCGTCCCCATGGCGGCGGCAGTCGGCGGCGTGCTCCCCCGTCGACTCCAACTTGTGCCTCCCGGCAAGCTGGAATTCTGGAGTCGACGGGGGAGCCGCAGGCGATGGATTTATCGCGTCTTAATCAGATGAAATAAATCGATCGCCAGAAGATTGATCCCGCACCGCGGGAGTGAAGATGAGCCCATGGACAGAATATGTGCAATAAAAGCTGAACCAGACAGAGGCACTCTAATGTCAGAACGATGATTCATATTATAAGGAACATATCAGTACACTGTCCTGGCTTCTCTTGACACTTACAATGAGACTCCCAGTTGTGGAGTTTTTTTTTCTTCACTATGGACACAAACATGTTTCCTATAAATTTCCAATCCAGAACATGTAAAGCATCTGGTGTGGATTTAGCTAGTAAACTGGAGGTAATTAGTACCCCCTACCTAGCTCATTACAGAGCCACAAGGAAAAATTTTGGCTTAAGTTGCTAAACAAAAATTAAGTATTTTATGAGAAATTTATTTTAATAGAGGTTATTGAAAATAAGAAAAATTTAGTTTTATGGGGACTTTACCCTTAATTTCTACTGGGCTGCCAATTAATTGCAGTTAACTTTTGTAATTAACTAAAAAAAATTAATAGTGATTAATTGCAGTTTTAATTGAACTGGTAAACAATAGAATACCAAATTATTCTGTGTTGGAATTGAAATCCGTGTACATTTTTGTTTACAAATATTTGCACTGTAAAACTGATAAAAGAAATATTTTTCAATTCACCTCATACAAGTACTGTAGTGCAATCTTTGCTGTGACAGTTCAACTTACTAATGTAGATTTTTTTGTGTTGCATAACTGTGTCAGGGGAAGATTAATGGCACGTCTCTCCCCCTTACCTTTACACTCCGGATTGCTGTGGCGGAGTTGAGGCAAGAAGCTCAAAAGCAGTCAGAGACCATTGAAGAAACACACAACTCAACTTTGATCAAAGGGGAAACTGAGGCACCCTCCTCTTGGTCAAGAAAGGGGGTTAGCAGCAGCTCTGTTTATAAACGTTTGCTTGGTACCGATAATAGAGTATATTCAAAGGGGAGGGGGAATGGATGGAGGGAGGGAAAGACCTACTTGAAGCATGCGCATCAGCAAACCCTTACATCACTCATAGGTCAGTGCCCTCTTGAGGCAGCTGGTGTATGGACCTTGAGAACGCTTACATGATGCCAACAAGCTTATGAATAAGAGTCTATTCGTTCTCTAGCAAAGTTGTTACATACATATAATGCAATCTGGAGATATGACGCATTAGCTCATCTACTGAGGCCTACAGACTGTAATTGTCTAGGCGAGGTCACATTCTCTGTATAGATAACAGTACATAACAACTTGTTGTCAAGCACTATTGCACTGAACTTCTAAAGCCTCAAGCGAATGATTTACAACCCTTGGGAGTTTAACTATGTGATTGCTGGTGAGGAAGAATACATGGTGAGAAGGAGCGAGGGAAACTGAGTTTGCCCTAACAATTGCACTCAAAAATAAAACTGTAAAACTTCAGAGCCTACACATCCACTCAGTCCTACTTCTTGTTCAGCCTATTGCAAAGACAAACAAGTTTGTTTACATTTAAGGGAGATAATGCTGCCCACTTCTTAATTACAATGTCACCTGAAAGTGAGAACAGGCATGGTACTTCTGTAGCTGGTATTGCCAGGTATTTATGTGCAGTTTCGTTCTGAATCTATAGAGTCAGTTTTTTATTCTTAGTTTGCAAATGTAATTAGAAATAATTTAATGACCTAAAAGGTAAAAAAATGGAATGCAGCATGGGATCTTCAGGCTAGGGTGACCAGACAGAAAGTGTGAAAAATCGGGGGTGGGGGGTAATAGGAGCCTATATAAGAAAAAGACCCAAAAATCAGGACTGTCCCTATAAAGTCGGGACATCTGGTCACCCTACTTCAGGCCCAGGGAGGTGGCTGAGAAGGGGCACTGGCAAGCAGCGTGGACAGTTTAATCATTCTAGTGACAATAGCAGGCTCTGCACATCACTCATTAATGGCACAAGATGAGAGGCAGGCGCGTCACTGCTTCTAAGAGAAGAGGACAGGAAGGGCGGACTGTTGTCGCCTTTTCCTCGCGCTGCGTGGCCCCAGGCAAGGCTCCATGCCTCAGTTTCCCCACTTGGACAAGCGGGACAGCGAGCCTCTTTCCTCAGCGGGGCGAGACTGGACCGGGCTCGTACCAAACAGAACTAGGAGCCTGCAGCAACCCCCTTGGTCTCTGCTCCCGGTAGGCTCCGCGGCAGCTCGTGGGGGGCCGCGCGTCTCACGTCTGGACACCGCTCAGCCCCACCGGGCCTAAGGGCTTCTTCGCCGCCTCGCGCCCGCCCCTCAGGTGGGGCGCGTGCGCGCGGCCTAGGCGGGTGGCCCGGCCAACTACACTACGGCCACGCCACTACGTCATCAGGATGCGCCGGGGAGCGGAAGTGACGCGTTTGTCCCGCGCTGGCTGGCGCTGCAGCCTCTCTCCTTAGTCTCCGGCGGCGGGCGGTGCTGGCGGTGAGTGTGGTGCTAGTCGCTGCCCCCGTGTGGGGCCTGTGCTAGTAGCGGGGCTCGCTCTGGAGTGGGAGGGGGCCCACGGACTGGTGTGAGGAGCGGGAGCCTGTGGCTGCAAGTCTTGGGGGCTCACGGCGGGGGGCTTATGTTGGGGGGTCTGAGGGGACCAGTGAGGGGCGAGACTCCACAGAGGGGCGAGGTACAGAGCGGGGACCGGTGAAGAGGAAGAGGCTGGGTGGGAGCGGGGAGGTAGAGGACCTTGCGGAACTGGTGAGAGGGGTGATGGTGGCAGGGGTGAGACGGGGGGTGAGACGGTTGGGAGCAGGGGGTGATTAGGCTGAGAGCGCTGCCTTGTCGGGTAAATCTGTACAGGAGTATGGGGGAGAGTCACACTTAGAATTAATCAAATCGTGTCCCTGTGTATTAGGAAATTGCGTGGGAAGTCCCCAGATACCTCCAGTATGGGGTATCTGAAACATGGTGGTGGTTGATTTGTGGGTCTTATTCCTGACTGGCAGAGGTCTAGGGTCCAGCAGAACTTAAGACACACCTGGGAGTATCCTGCCACTGAAGAAGTTAGGCCAGGAGGATTCAGATGCTAATAGGGCTTGCATTGCCTACATACTATTGCTTCTTGTGTGTGAATTTAGCATGTGTCGCATAGTACATAGGGAGGCACTTTTAATGCATAGTACAAAATCATTCTTTTCAAGAAAGAGACCACAAATGGCAGGAGGGCAGCATGTATGGAAGGCCAAGCGGTTGAGTCTTTATTTATAGGGGAAAGTCTTTTGGTAAAATCTAAGGTGTGACTTTAAATAGATATAGTTCTATGGCTATGATCTCCCATGTGGACACACTTATTCCAGCTTCTTTGGTATAGCTTAAACTCCCTCCCCGGTGACAACTAAAATAGACATTCTTGTATTGAAATAAGAGGATCCATATGGAGGAACAGGTGTGTTACAATCAGTAACATTTTCCAATGTGGGCAAAGCCTGAAGCAGCTCAGCACACAAGAGTATTCTAGCACAAAGTGGTTTGTAATGTTGTTTCCACTACCCTTTTACAAAGGAGGAAAAGATTGTCCTTGTTCCTTACCACCTCCACAATCTCATTAAATACAATATGTCATTTCTGCCCAGACAACCTGCAGAGACCCCTATTTCTTTCTTTCTTGCTTTTTTCTTTTTCGAAGCTCTTGCTCCCTTACTTCAAAAATGACCCACATTTAAAAAGTGTTAGAATATAGTACAGTTTAATAAACAGCATGCTAAACCAGGATGTCTTCATTCATTTGTCAGAGAGAGAGAGCGAGAGAGCATCATTTTTGTCTGTGACCCATTCAGATTAATTGTGGGTGGGATATCAGAGCCCAAGGGGGTATATCAGGATTCCTAACGAGCTGTCTTGATGAGGCAGAAAATATTTTGACATTTTCACACACCCGTCTTGGGGAAAAGATATTTTGTGCATATTCTGTGGTGATAGACATGGATGCAAAAACGTGTACAGCTTTGCAACAGATTCCCAAAAGACTCACTTCTGATTTTTTGTGACTTATTTCAGCCACTTTTACAAAAGCTGGTATGTAGCTGGTATGTATGAAACCAGCTTCTACCTCGGTGTGCCTCTGAAAACTGAAATACACATTTGAAACTATGTAAAAGTGTGCCTATACTGTGATTGAATCATTTTTCAAGTAAGCCATGTTTAGCTGAAGGCCACCTGTCTAGGAGGGCGTGACCATGATTATAAAATGTTTTTTAAAAAAATTGTGCTGTGGTTGCTGTCCTTACTAACTACTTTAGTACATTTTAAAAGTAGTGATACACACTGGATCTTGTTCACTTTGTAACTGAGGCTTAATATATGCAGCAAATTAGAGTAGTATGAAGTAGGAAAAAAACAGGTTGAAAAGGACCAAGATTTGTTGCTATTAGCTGATGGCTATTATGTTACCTAAATTAAATTGATTAGTGGGTCTTAGTCCAGCTCTTGGTAGAGATGTGCCTACTGTTGGTACTGACATATTTGTTGATAGTCTCAGCAAAGAGGTTAAGCATTTAATGGGACTGAAGAGACAGAATTATTCTTTTAATTAAAGGATATGTTTTCTGGTCAACCCCAAGGCACGTAATTGGGGGGTGGCCTATAATGTCAGATAAATAGAAAACTAGCATTATCAGTCGAGCCTTAGTCACTACCATCAAATTCAAACTCAGAAAGTGCAGAGTTTTTTGCCTAACAAAAATGTGATACAGGCATGTCGCGTTTTATGAAACCCCATTGACTTCAATGGCGGGCAAAATCGCCCACCCTAAAGAAAGTTTTTATATTTTTAGTTTTCCCTTACTTTTTGTTTTTCCGGACGACTGTGGAAAGCGGAAATAGCACAAGATAAATGCGCATAAAATGAGACATGCCTATATACGAACTGCAGTGGAAGGACTGTGTTCTGGTGACAGAACAGCAGCAGCTCGAGGATAGATGGGGCTCAAAGCCTTCATAAATAATTGTGCAACCCCAGAAAATTACGTTTTCCCTTATTCTCACAGCGCATAACACTAGCTCGTGTAGGTGTCTTTGGATCATCATGACTGGCAAGATATGAGGCACTATTGCAGAAATTAAACTGTTGCACAAATGGTGTGAATACTCTGATTTTAAACCAAGCTTATTTTGTAGTTTAATTCAAATGCTAACTGACTTCCCTTTACATAAGGTTCTGTGAAACGTGGCACATCACATCATAATTTTTAAATGTTTATTTGTATATCGAAGTTCATTTAAAACTTATGTAAGATATTGATCTAACCAATATCATTGAATATATTATTTCAAATACATCTACCCCCATTAATGTGGTGTTCTGTTTCAGTTTGTTCTGACTCAAATGGGTGATGAAAAGGACTCTTGGAAAGTGAAAACTTTAGATGAAATTCTTCAGGAAAAAAAACGAAGGAAGGAGCAAGAAGAGAAGGCAGAGATAAAACGCATTAAAAATGTAAGCTGTCTCTTTGTAAAAAAATAGTTCTAATTAAAGTGAGGAGCTTTAATTTTTTTCCCCTCATTTTTCCATTAGAACAAGGCTTCCTCTATCACTATCAATGAAGTTCTTTTGTACTTCCATATTTAACAGGTGAGCACTATCTCTAAGTGTCAAAGCTTACCAAAATGTTGTGCTTTGTTAAAACCTGATTGGTAACACACTAGATCTTTTACTTTATTTCACAGTTGTTGAAAAGTGTTACTGAGAAATCAGCCTGGTTAATTGGAAGCTTTAGTTGCAGTATAATTAGACTATTTGGGCCTTTTTGAAATTTTATAGTGCTCCTGGTTTTAAAACTGTTCCCAATTGCAATAGAAAAAATGTTCGGCCCATTTTGTCAAATGACATTTTTTTCCCCCCCAAATAATTTTTGCTTATTCTAAATAAAAAGTGTTAGTTATAGGTGTCATCACTTGTTTGTATTCTTTGTTGAAAGATTTTTGTCTTTAAAAATCTAGCATAAATTAACATAGCCTTTGAGTTTTTGTAGGTTAGTTTTACTTAAATAGATTAAATTTATATTGCTTCAGATATTACATATTAACTACATTTGACTGCGTGATAGCTATGATTAAAGTCTGTACATTTAGTAACCACTGATTTTTGTTAAGAATCAGAGAGGTAGCCCTGTTAGTCTGGAATTGCAGAAGTGACAGAGTCCTCTGGTTTTTTTGACTGTTTTTTGTGATTTGTAGTGACTGTTCTATAGATCATTTGGCTTTACTGCCAGCAGTGGAGTTAAACATCAGTTAAAAACATACAGCTCACTGAAAGATAAATTAACTGCAATTTGTTTTTACCCTTCCTTCCCCCTTCCACCATAGTCTGATGATCGGGATTCAAAGCGGGATTCCCTTGAAGAGGGGGAGCTGAGAGATCACCGTATGGAGATAACAATCAGGAATTCACCTTACAGGAGAGAAGATTCTATGGAAGATAGGTAAGACTAGAGGAAGATAATGTATCCGGATGTGGAGATTGCCTTAGAAGCAATAAAATCTAAATGTTCTCTGTGTGTTGTGTTAAAATAGGTCTGCTGGGTTCTTTTTGATACTTCCCTTGAGTCACTGAGACTCTTGTATCTTAGTTTATCTATTAAACCATCTATTAAAATAAATTTAATAATACCTCCCTTCCTCATACAAGGTTTTGAGGGATTATGAATTTTGGTAGTATGCTCCAAACTGCTCAAATGAATGGTGCTCTGGAAGTGCTGAGTATTGTTAGATAAATACTTATTCCTTCTCACAAAGGGTGGAAAAGGAGCAACAATTCATACTCTGTTATTATAAATTACCTATTACTTTCCTGTGCTTGTTCATATAAATTGCATTTTAGAGGAGAGGAGGATGATTCCTTGGCTATCAAACCACCACAGCAAATGTCACGGAAGGAAAAAGCACATCACAGGAAAGATGAGAAGAGGAAAGAGAAACGCAGACATCGGAGTCATTCAGCAGAAGGAGGTATTGAAGCTGTGATTGTTTGACATTTATATTGTGCTAGCTCTTTGAAGTCAAGCTGATTGGGGCATATTGTGAAAGGCACTGTACAATCATAGTAAATGTCAGTTGCTTGCCCCAAAGTGTTAGAGAAGAGATAATAAGTGGATGAGATGGGAGCTGGGGTGTAGGAAACGCAGTACAAATTTCTGGCTAGGAAAAAAAGTGGAATTCTTAGGAATTCTTGCTCAGTAGTTTTGTATCTGACTCCTTCATTTCTTCTGTTACATTTAATCCAGTTAAGGGATTTGTGTGCCTATATTTGGTTCCTAGATCACCCTGGAGGAGGGAAACCACTTTGTGACAGGGACCTTTAGTTCGATCCTGCTGCCTCTGAAGTCCATGTTAAAACTTCCAAGGACTCCAGCGATGCAGGATTGAGCCCTTTGTCTTTTATACCTATCCGTAAAGCTCCTAACATGCTGTTGCTATAAAGTAATACATAATAATAAACCTTGCTTTTCTGTTAATGGTAAACTTTGTTTTTAACATTGAGTATGATACATGCAAGATTTTATTATTTAATTTTATTTATAACACAGTTATAGGTCAGGATTTTGCTAGTACATACTAAGACGAGAACAACAAAGCCCATAAAATTAGTGCTCTGCTCTACTCTACCCTGGTTTATTCTTTTGCTTTTAAAGAATAGGAACATCTTGACTATAACAATCTAGCATTTATTTTTATCTTTATTATTAGGGAAGCATGCCAGGGTAAAAGAGAAGGAACGTGAGCATGAACGTAGGAAAAGACACCGAGAAGAGCAGGATAAGGCTCGACGTGAATGGGAAAGGCAGAAGAGGAGGGAAATGGCTAGGGAGCATTCCAGGAGGGAGAGGTAAAAAATCAAACCTTGCTCTGTGACACCGAAAGAAATTCAGTTAGATCAGAATATAGTGCAATCTGATGACAGTGCCATTACCCCCATGAACATGCGGTGTAATAAGAGGCTGGGGTCTCACCTGCATATAAACACCTTTTGAAGTGGTTTAGTTACACAATATCTGCTTGTTGCTATTGTGCCATAATAAGTAACTGGTGAACAAGTCAGTTCTGTAGAAAACAGTGGGCTTCCAAGGCTCATTTAAAAAAATCAGCTTTTTAAGCCTACTTATTTTTTATTTAAATTCCAACAGACTGCAGAACCTTATTTTAAAGTGGCCCCAACACTCTGTGCCAACTGATAAAAAAGGCAGACTAGAACAAAGCTGTTTTAAGATTGTCTGCCTCTATAAAGGACTGCTTGGACTATTGGCAAGTACACAACGATATGACAGTTTTGTTGCTAGTTGGCACTGAAATTTGTCTATTATTGCAAGAGTAACAGGTTTAGATTACAAAAACAAAAGCCCAGAGTTCAATTATATAAAATAGGCCAATGAATGTTTCCAGGGATCGTCTAGAGCAGCTTGAGCGAAAACGAGAACGGGAGAGAAAAATGCGAGAGCAACAAAAAGAGCAAAGGGAACTAAAAGAACGGGAAAGGCGAGCTGAAGAAAGGCGCAAGGAGCGGGAGGCCAGACGAGAAGGTAACTAGCTCAGTGTAAACAGTATAAGGGGGTGTTAAATGGAATAACAATGGAATTTAGATAAAACAAACATCTTTTATATAGGCCACTGCCAGGGTTTTATTAAAAAAAAAAAGAGAGAGAGAGAGTCTGACTTCTTTAGTAGTCATGAACAAGAGGACAAAATTATTGAAGCAGGCCATTAGTCAGTTTTCAGTTGACTATCCTTTGCCTTACCTGTTCTTTATTTACATACAAGATAAACTTTATACTGATTATTGATTTCCACTTACAGTGTTCAAACTGGACCTGAAATGGTTCCAGTTTTCTGAATATGTTACATCCCTTGCATCATACATTTGGGTGGCAGTTGATTAAAATCATGGATTAAGTGTTTTTGATTTGTGCCTAGATCTAGGCACCAGAGCAAATAAAGACACTTCCATTTGTGTTTTTATCTTGGATGCCAGTATTATCTTACTGTGACTTGTTTTGTAATCACTTCTCATGCTGTTAGTCTCATTTGCGCTTTGTACTAAGATAAGGGGGACTGTAGCCTTTTAAGAATCTTGATCTGCCAAAAGACAAAATGTTTAAGAATTTGAGGAAATTAAACAACATGATATGGAACTTTCTGCTGCCAATGTGAGAGAATAGTTAGCTTAGCGTGTGCACAAACGTGGGGTTTTGCAGCATTGTTAACTGTATAGAGTAAGCATTTTAATAGAGGTTTGCATTTTAATAGCTTTTCTAATGTCCCTCTATTTGGTGTTTCTGAAAATGAGACTAGAATCAGTAAAAGTGCAGGGAAACATTATGGAAGTGTCCCTTACATGCATCTTTGCCACTGCATCTCAGTCCTCAGCTGCAGCGCCCTTACTGTTTCAGTCCTGGACCATCGTTAGGCAGACTGCACTGTATGCCAAATTGTGTGGTAGTTGTGTGATAAGAGGCATTGTGGTATAGTAGATAGAGCACTAGATCTCAATTTGGGGGAACCTGGATTCTGTTCCTGAGTCTGTTACTAGCCTGCTAGATGATCTTGGGAAAGTCACTTCATCTCTATACCTCAGTTTCCCCAACTGGAAAATGGGAATAGTGACATTTACCTGCTTTGACATCTGCATGCTTCAGATTTAATATGATATTGTCAGGTAGTTTATCTCTTTAGGCTTTTATACTATCCCCCCCCCCCCCCGTGATACCAGAGAGTCTTCGAATTAATAGAAATATTTTTGAGAGTTTGAAAAAAATCAAAAATTTATTTAAGAATTCTCTTAAACTTCATGAGAACTAGTAAATGAAATTTACTATATGCAAATTAATCTAGCTTAAATGTTTACATTGAATAAAATACAGAAAGCAAACATTAAATAAATAGTTAATTGAATTCCGGGAAGGGCCATTTGGACATTTATAAGGGCCATTTGGACATTTATAATGTCATTCGTGGGCCGGTGTCGTGTCGTGTGTCCCCCCCCCCGTCCCCCCCCGAGGAAGCCCAGGCTGGCAATGGGAGTTGAGACCCCAGCTGGCAAGGGGCCAGTGGGGGAAACCCCAAAGCAATGGCAGGCAGAGTGCTTAGCCCTGCACTGCTTTGGGGTTTCCCCTGCTGGCCCCTTGCCAGCCGGGGTCCTGCTGCCTGCCCCAGTCAGCTCCCGCTGTCAGCCTGGGTGTAGGGGGTGATCTTCCTTTACCCCCACCCAGCCTCCCCCCATCTAACCGCCTTTCCTCCCCCACCCATGCCTGGCCCGGCCCATCCCACCGAACCTAACCTCCTCCCACTCCCAACTCAGCTTCCTGCCCCCCATTCCTGACCCGCCCAGCCCACCCTCCCCCCCCACCAAACCTCCTTCCCTCCTGCACCCACGCCTCGCCCACCCCATCCAGCCTAGTCTCCTGCACCCCTCCCTGCCCACCCAGCCTGGTCTCCCCACCGCCCCCTGGCCTGCCCCCCAGCACAGCCTCCTCCCCGCGGCTCCTCCTTACCCCGCCCGGCTAATAGTGGCCGCGCGGCGCCGGCGGCTCCCCCAGGTGCTTCCTGGCCCCTTCGCCGAGCGCGGAGCCGCCCCCACGTGGCAGCCTGCACACATCCCTGGCCGGCGGCTCCCCCAGGCACTTCCCGGCCCCTTCGCCGAGCGCGGAGCTGCCCTGGGCCACCTGGCGGGGGCGACTCCGCGTTCGGTGAAGGGGCCAGGAAGCGCCTAGGGGAGCCGCCCCCGCGCGTCCCTGGCCAGCGGCTCCCCCAGGTGCTTCCCGGCCTCTTCGCCGAGCGCGGAGCCGCTCCGGGCCGCCAGGCGGGGGCGGCTCCGCGTTCGGCGAAGGGGCTGGGAAGCGCCTGGGGGAGCTGCCAGCCAGGGACGTGCGTGGGTCAGATGGAATGCTTTGGCGGGCCGTATAAGGGCCGCGGGCCAGAGGTTCCCCACCCCTGGCCTAGACAGTCTGGCAACTATGGCATTAAAGTACCTATAGATTTCACTATGGTCGTCAAAGACTGATCTACCTAAAGCCATCTCTATAGAGGTTGCAGTTGATGGACTGTACTTTTTACATTTCGTATTAGGCTTCCTTATGAAATAATATATTAAATTTATGTGGCACGTTCCCACACGCTCTTTATAAACTTAAACAATGCACAGGGATCACTTCATCCACTCCTGAAACATAGCCACCAATGTGGCAGCTTTTGAACAGCTCAGAGTAATTCAGAACATGAAATGAAGAGGATATTCATAGTTACTTGAAATTTCAGGGGGAATGTGTACAGGAAGAATGTAGTTACAGAAAGGAATTTGGCCAAATCAATGGAAAAACAGGTTATAAGACTGTGGGAATCAACATATAAACCTTTTTACCAAAAAGTGAAAAAATTAGTAGAGTTTTGCAAGTATTGGTGTATGAATGTTGTAGAAAGGCAATGAAAGGGAAAATACTCTGTATCTTTCATTACTGTCTTTGGTAGACTATTCCATAGTCCTGTAGGTCTCACTTTCTGAATTTTTTCCCAAATATTTGGCCTAAAATATTTCTTAATTTCATCCCTTTTATTCTTTATACTCTCATCATGCTAAACAATTCCTTTTTCTTCTTGATATTTATACCATTCGAGTATTCAACAATTATCCTGTCTTCCAACTTAGTTATTACTTAGCCATTTTCACCTTATTTAGTGTTTGATGTTTCCTCATGTGTCACTCTCCTGCCTCTTAACTTTTTAATTCTTTTCTTGACCTCCCCCAGTTTGTCTACTTTGTTTTGATAATGAGCGCTCTGAAATGAATGCAAAATTGCAGATGTGATCTCGGAGCGTGGTAAAGAGAGGGATTCTCACCTCCCGACCCTAAGTTATGATGCTTCAGCCTATGTAACCCAAATATGTATGTATTTTTTACTGCTACATTCTATTTTAGAATGGCACAGTGAGTCCTTACCCAGATCATTAGCTATCACCAAAGTCTGTCTTTATTTTGGAAGTGCAGTTGGGATTCTTTTCCTTTTAAAACAGAAGTAAAAACTGTGCCTGAGACAGCTTGCCATGAAAGAGGATTAATTAGTGGCAGGAAAATGTAATGCCTTTTTGTTTTGTTTTTGTTTTTTCCGCTAGTTTCTGCACATCATAGAACAGTGAGGGAAGATTATGGAGACAAAGTAAAAATAAGAACCTGGAGTCGCAGCCCATTACGACAGCAAAGAGAGAAGCTTGAGCAAGGAGATGGCAGGAAGCCAGGTAGTGTTTGCACTCGGTAATATGCCATTGCATGACAGTCAAAAGGACCTGCTGGAGAAAAAGGTGTGCGGGGGGGTGGGGGGGTGTTATTTTGGCTGCTAAAAGGAATTCTATGAGACAAATGGTGCCATGGTACCAAAATATGGATGAGGAATGGCAAATAAACTATTATTTGGATGATTTGCTGATGTTTGCAGGGACCCCATATAATATGATGTTAAACTCAATCCTTTTTAGTAATAACAAGTCTTAAGAAATGCTCACTAGTTTCACTAACGTTTATTTATGCCCTTGTCTAACTGGAGGGTGTATTCAGTGCTTGATAAAGTAGAGGTAATACTTAGAAACTGGTCTGGTTTTTTGGCTTCTCAGTAAAAGAGGAGAAAACAGAAGAAAGAGACCTGCTTTCGGATTTGCAAGACATCAGTGACAGTGAGAGAAAAACTAGCTCAGCAGAATCTTCGTCAGGAGGTAATTACACACAATCAAATACACAGAATTTACCCTAGAAAATAATCATATTGGTGAGAAGATCCTTCACATGAGTGCACCTAGTTACTTGTGTATTCTCTGCTTATCCCCTGACAGAATCTGGGTCTGGTTCAGAGGAAGAGGAGGAGGAATCTAGCAGTGGAGAATCAGAAGAGGAGGAGGAGGAAGAGGAGGAGGAGGAGGAGGAGGAAGAAGAGGAGGAGGAGGAGACAGGAAGCAATTCTGAGGAAGTGTCTGAACAGTCAGCTGGTAAGTGGTAAAACATGGCCACAAAAATGCTCACCCAAAGCTCTTTTGTGCTTACAGCTTTATGTTGCCCACTTTTTTTTCCCCTTGATCATAGATGGATAGAAACCTAAAACTTCTGAGGGCAAATAATATATTAGCCTTTCTGTATGAGGGCATGTACAAGTTGGACAGTTCTGGAGATATTTTTGTCTTTCTATGAGAGGTGTTGAAAGCCTCATCATTTGAGTAATTTTAAAGCCATGCTGGACAATAGCAAATGTTCTGTAGGACAATAGCAAACTGTAGTCTTACACTAGTAACAAAGTCCTGTGGCACCTTAAAGACTAGTCTTACACTAGTTTGGGGGGTGGACTAGAGAAGTCTCTACCATCTCTATTTTCCGCTTTAAATCTTATTAGATTTTTTTCATTTTTGAAAGAAGAAATGGAAATAACACAAAAGAAATGAACTAAGCAAGTCTAGTAATTGCTATCTGTGTGTCATTAATTAGTAAACAATAAATGAGCACAACAATGTGGTACTGCTGCACCCCCGTTGAATATTCCTCCATGTGTCCCCCACAGTTTGGGGACTTCTGCATTACTCTGTAACATTTGTGTTGTTAGTTCACTGTTTTAAGCATCTATGTACATGAAATCAGAACAATATTAAGCTTTTTCTGTTGGACTTCATTCTGCTTTTTAGAAGAGGTGAGTGAAGAAGAAATGAGTGAAGAAGAAGAGCGAGAGAATGGAAATCACATTCCAATTGGTAAGATGCAAACATTGGCTTTAGCTGTAGCAGTTTTTTTCTTTTCATGAACTATGGTTTTTAATGCACTGTGTAGAACGTGAAAGGGTGGGTTTCAAGATGTTCCAGCCTACCAGGACTTGATTATGAAAAGTAGGCTTGTATAAGAAATACTGTTGGTGGGTGTTGGGGGATATTACTACTGCAAGTCTTAGTTGAAATCTTGCATAAAATGGTATTTTCTCAATGAAATGACTGGCTTTTTAAAATCAATGTACTAGTGGATTTTCATCAGTATTGTGATCCATCACACCATTTGGCACCATAGGTAATCTGTACTAAAGAGTAGACACACCCTGGATCAGAATTTCCCCAAAGTCTGAGTGAGAGTTCAGATCCAAACCCCTCTGTTGACTCTTACAATAGGCCAACAAAAAGCCATTAGATCAGAACTTAATATTCTAGCTGTGATTTTTGAATTGGGCCCATCTTCTTGGTATTCAGAATTGCACTGTGATATGTATCAGATTAAAGTTGAATCAGTCTTTTTTGCATTCTGTTCATATATTGGTTTAGTTTTATAACGTGCAATATTTAACCCAGAAAATATATTTAAGGAACCATAAACGAACCAGAAGAAATACTCCCCAAACATAGAAAAAAGAATCATTCTTCTTTAAATACTTTCCTTGTCATCTCTTAACATGACACTCAAATTGTGTGCCACACTCTTTAGTATATCTCAGTTCTATGATCACAATATTATTCTCTCATTCGTTCATTGACAACTAATTCAAACATCTCAAATGGCTGCCTGTTTCCACGACTGATTCTAAATTTTAAAGTTACAGAGTCAAGGTTTGATCGAGATTCAGCAGAAAGTGAAGGAGAAGAGGACGAAGTCGGGGAGGGGACCCCACATTCCAATGCAATGACAGAAGGAGATTATGTTCCTGATTCTCCAGTTTCATCACCCATTGAGTTGAAACAAGAGCTACCCAAGTACCTTCCTGCACTGCAGGTGAGGATCATTTCACAAGTGCTCCAGAATGTTTATATGGGATTTCCATGAATAGTGACATAAAATGATATATGTATTCTCAAGAGCATCTCAGATCTAAAACAGTATTATGTCCTATTGTCCAGTGCATTTGCCCAATGTCAGATTCATTATTTGGATAAACCGTGGTGGGGTCAAGTGAGCCCAGGCATATATTCCATCAATCAAATATTCACTTATGATATTTTTAAAAGTTGTGCGTGGAAAACAAGTTGAAACTTTTAGTTTTTAACAAGGATATGATACATTGGGATATTGGGATATTTTGGTGAACCCATCTGAAAATAGCTACTGCAGGTATAGGCAGGGTTCACAAGTAATATAAGTGTTTTGTTAGAATGGAAAGATCCAAAAAAAATTAGTTTATAGAGGAGGTGAATAAGAAGAACTGAAAAAGTGAGCAAAATAATAGTTTATTGTTATCATAACATGTAGGAACCCTAGTCATGGACCTAGGTGCTCAGTGCTGTACAACTACAGGAAAAAAAGACAGGCCTTGCCCCCCAAAAGCTTATAAAACAAAGTTTGTCACTCCTGCTTTTTTTCACATAATAGAAAAAAAGAAAATGTTCAATGAAACTGAAAGACAATAAATTTAAAACAGATGAAAGGAAATATTTGTACACAACACATTGTTAGCCCATAGAACTCATTCCCATGAGATATTGATCAAGGCAACAGTTTAATAGGATTCAAAAAAAAGGACTGAGCATTTATATCGATGAGAACATCCACAAGTACATTAGATAGAATAAAAACGTGTAAGAAATATAAACTCATACTTCAGAGCATAAACAAAAGCTCCAACTAATTGAAATTCACGAAAAAACTTCTCCTGTGGGCACTTCTTTATATGGGTTTTTTGGTGTGCTCACCCTTCTCTGAAGCAACTTCTACTAACCACTGCTTTGGAACAAAATATAGTTTTCCTGGGGATAGATCTATTTTATATTCTTCTGGGATAACAAACTGATCATATAAAGTCTGCCTTACTATGTCTTATATGTCATAAAAAAAAAAGTAAATCCTAGAGACTAAATTTCGGTTTATTTCCTCAGGGATGTCGTAGTGTGGAGGAATTTCAGTGTTTGAACAGGATTGAAGAGGGAACATATGGTGTGGTGTACAGGGCAAAAGACAAAAAAACTGGTTGGTATAAGTGTGCCTGTTTAAAACAGTGGTAAAAATGTTGGTTTCATTAAGTGGACTCATAATGTTTTCACAACACTTATTAAGCATTAAGGGCAAAGTGCTATATAATATTAAAAAAACTTTGTAACCCATTTTAGGGCTACCCCTCTTGGTGATCCACAGGGAAGTTGTATGTTTTAGGGATCTGCAGTTTGGAAAACAAACACCTGGGCTTGAAGCTACTAATTCAAGTACTAATTCAAGTTACTAATCCAGTGTTAGTGCAATGGACACTTTAAACATTAAGATGATGGTAACAGTATGAATGAAATGTAACAACAGTACTTGCAGTATGCAGTGTTAAACAGAGGGAGTCCAAAGTCGGATGTCATGATGACAGGAACTTGTGTTGGCGTGTTAGATATTCTGAGTGCTTGGTGTGGGATCTGCACTAAGCTCTTAACTCTGAGGAGGGTGTCATTCAATATAGGAAAATAGTTATTGAGTCTATGTGGAAGGTAAATTTGAATGTGAAAGAATTAAGCCGTACAATAACTCTGTAAGGAACATAACAGGAAGTCTGTGGTAGAGCTTGAATATAACCCAGATTTCTTTGCTCTCAGACCTGATCTTTAACCACAAGACCAATCTATCCCTTCTTGTATCAAACGTTCTGATATAATGAAGTGAGAGAATAGTTGGATAAGTATGTGCTTTAACCTACTCTGTTCTTGGATTTGATTGTTAATCATTGTAGAATTATGGTGTAAGGCAAAATCATTTGCTAAATTCCCTACTAATAAGAAAAGACTGTTTAAAATATTATTTTTAGTTATTGCTCTTTTTCATGAGTGATTCCTTCCCCTCAGTGTGGTGTGCATTTGAAATAAGATTCTTTTAAAGATATTCAGTGTCTTTTTATT
This sequence comes from Sternotherus odoratus, assembly GCA_032164245.1. Lineage (NCBI taxonomy): Eukaryota > Metazoa > Chordata > Testudines > Kinosternidae > Sternotherus > Sternotherus odoratus. Next base: position 5,096,596 of record JAVMKO010000018.1, read on the forward strand.
GGATGTAGTCGTGTAGAAATTGTTAACAAGAGTTTGATTTTTAGCCTTACAGGTAGAGATTTCCTGCTTCTGAGCTACTAGGTTTAGTTGAGCATAGCAGGATGATTTGCTGATTGGTTAGTTGTAGGCACACCAATAGGTGTTGTCATAGGTATGGAAAATGATTTAAATGGTTTTATAAAAGAATTGATTAGTGTGTGGTGGGCATTCTTTACAGAAATTTAGGTCCGTTTTATTGTTTCTTTGAAGTCCATCTTTAACTCTTGTTTGAAGGAAACTAAAATTGTTTTAATCAGTAGTTAAAAAGTTCACATGCTCCGAAACACTTTTTACCAGGAATAAACTGTGGTGTGTATTTGAAAGCTTAATAAATAAATAAATCCTGGTTTTTGAACTTGCTTCTGGTGATAGCTGCCTGCTGAAAAGTTATCCCGTTTGATACCAGCACAGCAAAAGCCAAATGTAAGCTGATTTGTGTCCCTCCACCTCCTTTTTTAGTGATTTATCAACTGGAAGAAGGATCTAATTTAACATTATAGTAACATATGTAGTGTTTGTACTGCATCACTTCTTCTTTTCATTGTGAGCAGCAGCTGACACAGCAAGATGCAAACTGTTTTATCATCTCTAATAGGATTCCCCCTACTGCTGCTGTCACAAATAATATATTACTTTCAAGCAAACTGGCTGTTTTCATCAGAAGGCTCATATGTAGATATATAAATTTAAAATTTATATACAGGTTAAAATATATCTGACATGGTAAAAATAAACAAAAAACCCTGTCATTTGTAAACTTTTGTTGTGTTGAGCAAAACAGTGGTTTGTTAAGAGAAAGTTTGTTCTGATATTTAGGTCAGAAGAATTGGACACAGGACTTATGGCTCTTCCCAGTTCTACCACTTGCTTGCTGTAACTTAAACTTCCAATTCCTCTATCTATAAGTTTGGGGTAATACCATCCTTACAGGGATAGAGTGAGAATTCATTGGTTTTTAAAGTGATTTAAAATCCTCTGTGAAAAGGAATTATACAAGTGGAAAGTATTATTTTCTTTAAATTCATTCCTTGTATTATATAGCTGTGGTGGCCACTTCCTCCTCTAGCCTACATGGCATGTGGCCTTCCACTAAGGCTGACATTAACATTACTCTCTGAAATGGTTTACAAAAGGAGAGGTGCCAGGGACTGCTTGATTGTAAGTGCTCACTCACTTGTGGGTCTATGCAAGTCAATGCCACAACACGCCAAAGATATCGTTGATCCCTGTAATTGACATATAAATAGGGATACTTTAATATCCAGTGATTTACATTTTAATGGTTAATTTTATATTCTTGCTACATAGAATTCATAAAGGGAAAAATTCACTTCTACAAGGGCTAGTATAAAGCCTACTCCTCATTTAAATCCTGTATTACTTTTATACTGAGCTCTTTGGGACATAGACTGCCTTTTTTTGATATGTTTTATACAATCCTTAGCACAATGGGGTCCTGACCCCTAATTTGAACTCGTAAGTGCTAGCACAGTGCAGATAATTCACACTCATATTTTGAGGCTTTAAGTGGTGCTGGCTTTTGTCGTCAGGGTGAATTTAACCCAAGATGCATTTTTTCCCTTCCAGCAACTGTTGGGAAGTTAAGTCAATGTTTGTATGAGAGGCAAATCATAGAGTGCAGTAGTAGTTTTGTTTGTTCTCTTTCCATTTGTCTTTTATTGGACTATAATAAAACCTTTAATAGCAATCCTAGAAAAAATGTGAGGGGAAAAAATTGCTTTGGGTTTTATTCTTATCCATGACCTCAGTCTAGTCCAGTCTTTAACTGTTAACACAAAAGCTAATATAATGCCTGGATAATGACTTCCATTGAAAAGGATAATAAAATATTTACTGTGCTGTAAATAGTGCCCTCATAGCTTGTCTTCGATTAGATATTTAATTTGGGTTCTGTATTTAAAATATTGTTTTATTTGTAGATGAAATTGTGGCTCTGAAGCGACTGAAAATGGAAAAGGAAAAAGAAGGCTTTCCAATTACCTCTCTAAGAGAAATAAACACCATTCTGAAAGCACAGCACCCAAATATAGTCACTGTTCGAGTAAGACCACCAATACTTTTATATTCATATAAATTTTGTTCTTGAAGTGTTACTCCTTGACCCTATAACGGTCTAATTTAAGTACAGTATTTGCTCATTAGAGCTTGTTTCTTTCAGTATGCAGTCGTGTGCCTTGTATAAGAGCTAATTTTTGTCTATAAAATCTGTTTAAAACCTATAAAAAAAGAACTTGTGTAGAACACTTACATGTCATATATTTCCTGTGAATTTTATAAATTGATGTTCCCCTTTTTCCCCACATTCCTGACAGCCATCCTTAACCACTTATAAATATTGCTTGGTTTCCTTGATAATATGCTGTATTTTTTCTTAGGAAATTGTTGTGGGCAGTAATATGGATAAAATCTATATCGTAATGAATTATGTAGAACATGACCTCAAGAGTCTGATGGAAACCATGAAACAGCCATTTTTACCAGGTACTGTATTTCCTAGCCTCCTTTAACTTTCCAAGCTAAAATCATGTGAAATACAAGAACATCAATATAATATGTCCCTAAGTTATACTGGCACATTTTTGGCTTAGCATGTGTCAGAATATATCATTAAGATGGAACTTGTTTTGAAAGCAATTTGGAACAGGGGGACTGTTTCATCTTCCTGTCTGTCTGCCTAACCTCTCTATTTAGAATTTTACATCGGTAACCATCACTATAATACACGTGCATCTCCCAAGAATCTATGGTTTGGATAGCTCTATGGGGCTCTTTTGAAAATTCCAGCCTATGTTTGTTTAGATATGCAGCCCTTAGCATGATGTGACCTTGATGATGGTCAGGGCCTTTGAGTGCTACTGCAGCATACATAATGGATGATGATGAAGCAAATATATAAACTGATGGGAAAGTTTCCTTGATTGATTCATTAGGGGGGTTGCAGGTTTACTTGATTTAGTTATTTCACTTCAAAAATTAGATGTCATGGGAAAGCTGGAAACAATGGTATTCCAGTGACTTCATTCTCAAGATTAGTTCATGAAAAATGAAATATGTGAGGATTTAACTAGTTGTGCGTAGAACTGCACCATATTCCTCCCATCTGAATGTGCTGCAGTGTGAGCTTCTTCAGATGCGCTTGGAAGAATCACTCTGTACCCTTGAAAAGCAATTCCATGATCCCTTCTAACTTAGGCACATGTTAGCATTATGAGATTTGTTTGACAGTCACCTAGGCATTGTGAGAAATGCCTGTTCTGCCTGGGTTGCGCTAAAAACACTGAATCAAACACATTTCATTCACTGTCTTGTGCTAAAATTCTGTGGCCACACCTTGGTACCATTTATGTCAATGAAGGTTTTGAATTGACTTCAGTGGGATCAGGATTTAGCCTCTGCTTTTTTCCCCTTTAATCTTGTAAACCATATTGGTTCTTTTTTATAATTAAATACATAACACGTACTTATTTTGGTTATGTATGTTTTGTTCTATGCTCTTGACTTAACTATTTCAAAAACATAGTACTAGTAGACATCTTTCAACTGAACACACAAGATTCTTTCATCTTTCCAGGTGAAGTGAAAACTTTGATGATTCAGTTATTGCGTGGAGTCAAGCACCTTCATGACAACTGGATACTTCATCGAGACTTGAAGACTTCCAACCTGCTGCTCAGTCATAAAGGCATTTTAAAAGTAAGGATCCAGTGGGGTTGGTTTTTTAAAAGATCTTGAATTTCATTGCATGATAGCAGTTAATATCTGGATAGTGTGTTGCATTTCCATTCTTGCAGCTGTAGCATAGAAGTACTGTCTAGTTTTTATAGCAACATCACTAGGAGTCAGATCAGGGTTCTTTTCCCACCTGTGCCATAGACCATATGTGGTATTGTCAGATGTTTGGCTGTGTGCATGTTCTCCGCAGCAGGCCTCAAGGAAACCACCCAATAAATCCACAAACTTGGCTCATAGCGAAGGCACTTCTCTAGGGGAGAAAATCTACTAGACCTTTTGCCATGATGGTCAGAAAAAAAAATCAAATTATAATTGCCTTACCAGTCAAAATAAATTTCTCCTCTTCGATCAGTGAGCAAGCAGAATTTTACAAGGCCAACTTAAATCATTCTGCTAATTCCTTGCAAATTTAACTATTTTTAAGGGAGTGAGGGTTGAGGAAAATGACTGCACAATGCACACTGGCCTTGTAGATGACGCCATCGTCTCCTGTTTGTTTTTTAGTGGATAGTGCTATTAATAATCCATTCTCATTCAGGTTGGAGATTTTGGCCTGGCCCGAGAGTATGGGTCACCTCTGAAGCCTTATACACCTGTAGTTGTGACACTGTGGTACAGGGCACCAGAGCTGTTACTTGGCGCCAAGGTATGTTTCTTCCTGTCCATCTATGAACTAAGATGGCAATTATTCTTTATTGCTTATTTATTTTGTAGCTGAAATACAAAGGATGCATGGATGATTTTTCATATTAGATTTAGAGATGGAAAAATATGGAGCTGAAACCATACTGTAATTGCTAATGCAGTGGAGAAAATTTTACTTGGTTTCCCATGAGTTGAAAAGATGACATGCTTCCTAAGGGATGTGAATGGGTGTAACTATTCTTCTTTGGGATATTAATAGGCGAGAACTACCAGTGTTTTAATGTTAATATTGATGGTGTTCGTCAGTACCATATAGGGAATTTGATTACTTGATTTTTGGAGATGGGGAGGGAACAAGGGGGGGGGGGGCACATATTATTCCCTTTCTCTGCAATGAGTGGAAGCTTGATGTACTGCTTTAAAAAGCAAAGCAAAGCATTTGGCACCACTTTGATCATGATGTCCACCCTCTGCTTAGCTAGTCCATACGGCAGACTTGGAAGAGGCCTCTATGAAACTCTAGCCGGTGGTCTGGTTAGTAGAATGTGGGTTGGGAGAAAAACCACTGTAAGAATCACAAAAGCAGATGGCGTAAGAGTCCGAGCGAACCCATGCTCTGGGTTCAAGACTTTCATCCTATCTTATTAATCAGGAGCTGTGCAATATGCCAGGCTGCAAGGGGTGAAAAGACTACTTTTGTTTAGGATGAGAGCTCTTCTGTTTGTGGTCAGATTTTTGCCCCTTAAACTGAGACTATTTTCGCGGTAGAGGGGTCAAATGCAGAACACAATGCTAATGTATGACAGGGAAGTGGCTAGGACTCCCTCTGCAAGTTGTGATGGGAGTGATTCTCAACGTGGCATGAGGAGAAAAGGGTGACATTTTTGTGAGTGTCATCTTTCAGTATGTGGTGTTTGTGTGTATAAGAAGTAACTATTTTATCATCCATAATAACTTTTACTTGAGAATATGCATGGTACACATGCAGAGAAATAATTATAACATACAGTGACGTAAGTAGTCAAATTATTATTGAGTTGGCTGGCAAACTGAGTTTTGTAAAATAATTCTTCCTGTAATTTGTACATTTTATCTATTTTCAGGAATACTCCACTGCAATAGACATGTGGTCAGTGGGTTGTATATTTGGAGAACTATTAACTCAAAAACCACTATTTCCAGGAAAATCAGAAATTGACCAGATTAACAAAGTTTTTAAGGTAATGGATAATTTTGGAGTCACTGATAATTGTTGTAGCCCAGCACTGTTCTAGAAGGATATAGTTAGCAAATAAACACCCCCTCATAGCTCTGATATAGATATTATAGAGCCTTCCTGTTGTTCAGCATATACATGTGGTCAATATGTTGTTAAAGACTGTGCTTTTATTTTATGTATTCTCCTGATATTTATCAAATCATATATGAGAAAGGAACAAGAAAGATGCACTGTGGTGTGTATGTTCTTCTGAGATAATATTTTCATTTCCAGGACCTGGGTACCCCCAGTGAGAAAATCTGGCCTGGGTACAATGAGCTGCCAGCTGTAAAGAAGATGACATTCACGGAATATCCCTATAACAACTTACGCAAGAGGTTTGGGGCACTCCTCTCTGATCCGGGTTTTGATCTCATGAACAAGTAAGTGTAAATTTCTATTGGAACAGTGGAAGAACCCATTTATTACAGCCCTAGAATGGCCATACTGGGTCAAACCAAAGGTCCATCCAGCCCAGTATCCTGTGCCAATGCCAGGTGCCACAGAGGGAGTGAACCTGGCAGGTAATGATCAAGTGATCTCTCTCCTGCCATCCATCTCCACCCTCTGACAAACAGAGGCTAGGACACTATTCTTTACCCATCCTGGCTAATAGCCATTAATGGACTTAACCTCCATGAATTTATCCAGTTCTCTTTTAAACCCTGTTATAGTCCTAGCCTTCACAGCCTTCTGAGGCAAGGAGTTCCACTGGTTGACTGTGTGCTGTGTGAAGAAGAACTTCCTTTTATTTGTTTTAAACCTGTTGCCCATTCATTTCATTTGATGGCCCCTAGTTCTAGTATTATGGCAGTGTTTCCCAAACTGGGGTTCACAAAATGTTATACAGGGTTCTCAGGAAAAAAATCCCTAATGACAGACAGAGCTGTCCCTAGGAACTTTAGGCAGCACAGGGCCAGCAGGCCGGCGCCCCTGGACTTCCAAGAGCTAAGCAGATCAAAGCAAGCATCTCTATCACACTGAGGAGATTTAAACTTCAAGACTCCTTATAAGAAATGGAATGGGAGGTGGATATTTTTTGCTGTTTTTAAAATTAAAGAAACTACTAGTATTGTTTTTAAAATTATTATGATAAACAAGTTTAAGCTTTGTTATACCATGCATTGTTTGCCAGGACTGATCAAGACCCGAATGCTTGAGTAGGAGGAATTCTTTGAGTTGGCTTCTTAAATCCCTTCCTGCTGTTTCACATCTGATACTCCTTCATGAAACATAGGAGCCTTGTCTTATAACAGGCTTATTCAAAGTGATACAAGCTATGAAAGTGAGATCTCGGAATGTAATAAAAATACTGTAATGATGAATAGTAATAAATAGTGTGCAATAAGCATGTCATACCAACAAATTTTATATTTCCAAGGTCACCGCTTTTATAATTTATATTCAGGTAAAGGAGAAAATCCCTGGAAATACTCACTTTTAGGAGGGGATTCACGAGACTTTATCTTTTAGTGAAAGGGATTTCACGGGTTGTTAAAGTTTGGGAACCACTGTATTATGGGAACAAGTAAATAACTTTTCCTTATTCACTTTCTCCACACCACACATGATTTTTTAATTCAATTTAACCAGCTGATTTTAAGTTCCAATTTTTATTTACTTTTTAAAATAATCATTTTTCAGAAAATGGGAATATCTTAAACTGGATGTTTACATATTTTTTTCCCCTTTGAGCTAATTTTTCTTCTTTTCTCTGCCCCCCTCCTTATTTTTTTAACCCCATCCCACTCCCTCCCTTTGAATAATTTTCAGGTTCTTGACATACTATCCAGGCAGAAGAATCACTGCTGAAGATGGTTTGAAGCATGAGTATTTCCGAGAGACCCCCCTTCCTATTGACCCATCCATGTTCCCAACATGGCCAGCAAAAAGTGAACAACAAAGAGTTAAGCGTGGCACAAGCCCACGACCTCCAGAGGGAGGACTTGGGTATAGTCAATTGGTAAGTTTCCTAAATTGGTAAAGAACCAAATTTCAAGGTAATCCATCTTAGAATCTCCTACTGTCCCTTCTTGTATCTCCTGGCACTATTGTTGGGAAAATTGATAGACTGGACTTGTATCACCTTATTGGGTTTGACATCATTAGACTTACAAAGTGAATGTGGCAAGTGTGCTGACATTTTGATCATGGGTGAAGACTGTGATCATGGGTGAAGACATGGGTGAAGTCCCATGCCTGGTAGATTCCAGGCACCAAGGTGCAGAGGGGGAAACTGCTCTGCTTCCTCCAATATTGGGGTGTGGAGAATAGTCCATAAAAGCTAGAGATAAGTGAGGCTCGCACCCTTTTCGCTTTCTGGGCTTCCTATGTTCCCGTTTGCTAAACTTCATTTGAGAAGCCATAGCCATTTGGATCTGCTGCAAAATCTCACTCATTGTACTCTTTAGACTCCTCATTCAGAGGTACCTTCTCTCCCTTCCCAAGGCCAGCATGTGTTACATGATACATTTTATTGGTCATGCTCATGCTACTTTTGATCACCTGTGAACATACTGACATAAGTTTCTATATCCATAATTTTGAGGGTGTAAAATCTCAAATGGCAGATGTGCCCAAACTGTGTTTGATCAGTTGGCTAATGTGCTGATTGGCTAATGTGCTGATTAGCCAATGTAGATCGTGCAGTCACAATTGTTTTTGCATGCTCAGAGATAAAGGCACTCAAAAACACGCATCCACAATAGGAAATTATAATCAATTCCTTTTGGAAATACAGCCCTGGAGTGTTGATTAAATACAGTAAAACCTCCATTTAACGGACTAATTCGGGCGAGGGGGTGTCCGTTAAATGAAAAAGTCCGTTATTTAATAATAATAAAAAAAAACCCGAGCTGTCAGAGCAACAACTCGACCGCCACAGGGTCGGGGCGGCAGCTCCACAGCCCGCCCGCTGCCAGGAGTTGTCAACCAGCCCACCCGGGTCCCGGCTGCTGGGACCCGGGTGGCAGCCGGGAGTCGGCAGCCAGCCCTACTGTTGCCATGACCCAGGCGGCAGCCGGGAGCCGGCAGGCAGCCCGCCGGCTGCCTGGACCCGGGCGGGAGACAGGAGCGGGCAGCCAGCCCGCCGGCTGCCTGGATCCGGGCGGCAGCGGGGAGCCAGCAGCCAGCCCGCCCGCCCGCTGCTGTGACCCGGGCGGTAGCCGGGAGCCGGCAGCCAGCCCGTGACAAATGGATTTCGGATGCATCAGACTTGCTTAGAAATTTTGTCCGTTGCATCCGAAGTCCTTTAAATCGAGGTCCGTTAAATCGAGGGTTTACTGTAATATGAATAAAACTCCACTTGGAGCTCAGTGGTGAGGGCATTAAATTTAACGTGGCATTTCCTGTATCTTATGACTGCTTTGTTCACTTTGCTTTTATTGTAGTGTTAGGACAGTGAGACATACATTTCTTATAAATACATGAATTCTATATTCATTTTCACAGGGGGATGATGATCTGAAAGACACAGGTTTTCACCTGACTACCACAAATCAAGGAGCATCTGCAGCAGGACCTGGCTTCAGCCTTAAGTTTTAAACTTAATAGGAGGAGGGAAAAAAGCCACAGCTTTGACTTCCCCAGGTGGTTGATGAATGGATTTCAAAGTGCTCCAGTTTTGTTCATCGCATCAGGAAGAGTCGGCATTTTACACAGAAATAGTGAGATGTCATCTTGCTGGGTGTGGAATACAACTGCTGCATTTCATTCAGGGGACTGGAATGAATTCATCCAAAAAGCTAAGGATCATTACAAAAAGGAAAACTTGAAGTACAACCTCGGAACTGGTGGTTTTTTTGTTTTTTTTTAACTTTTTAATTTTTTTTGCTTGTAAATTTGTAGAATTAAAATCCATTTTTAATTGTTTAACAGTGTGAAGGATTTCATTTTCTTCACCTGCACCAGACTTGGATGGTGGTGGCACTAAATCTTCTAGAGAGGAAACTTAGAGAGATTTTTCTCTCTCCATCATCCCCATTTGTGCTTACGCAAATTGAAGCATATTGTCAGCACAGGTAGAAAAGCTCTTTTGTAAAGATTATTTGTTTGAATTCACTTGCTTGTTTGAGCAGGAAAGCCTAAAGGCATTTCTGAGGTGTCTCTCCTGTGCCTTGGAGAGCCCTGTTGTGCTGTGCTTAATACTTACTGACCCTTTTTGAGAGCACTGGTGGCCCCAAGTGGTTTCTGATGGATTGACCACTTCACTGTTTGACCTACTGTATGTATATATTCACAATGGCTGTGGTGCAGAACAAGAACTGCAATATTGTTTTATAGATTTAAATCTTTATTATTTTCTATAGGTAGTCTTGTTAATGTCTTCCTTTCCCCCCAAAAAAGTAAAGGTAGATGTACTGAATTTACAGTGCTACCTTCAACACCTACATAGACTAGCCTTCCATGGGAATTGTCCTGGAATGTTGTACTCTTTTGTGTTTCTAATTTATAATTGAACTTCCTTTTCAGCAGAGATGTCAGAAAAGAATACCATAAAAAGTTGGCCATTCATGGAATTAGAATTAGGCTCCAATCCAGTAAAGTGCTTAATTTTAAGTATATGAGTAGTCCTATTGATTTCAGTGCAACTATTCATGTGCTTAAAGTTAAACATAGCAAGTGCTTTGCTGGATCAGAGCCTTAGAAACCAGATTTTTATATATACAGATTGTCATAAATTTTAAAAGTAAAATATTCTTGGAGGAAAATAGAAGTGTGTAAATTGTAAAAAACATATTTTCTTAGGCCTAATTTTCTAATTTGCAGTGAATGGGGAGGGAGAGGAGGGTGATGAAGATTTTTAGTTTTGTTACCTGTCTACTTCTGAAATGTGCTGGATTTTGGCAAGATCACACTGTACTGGGTGTATGTGGCAGTTAATGCATGGAAAAGCATACTCTGTACTACACCTCTCAGACTGCAGAGCAGGAGACCATTTGGCAGTGACCTGCACAATAGCTGATAAAGGATTAAAAATGTGACTTTATATTTTGTATGTCAAACTGCACTGTGAACTTTGCGCATCATAACTATTGTATTGTTCCCTTGGCAACAGCGGCTATAGCCACCGATGGACATTGCACATGGAAAAGTCTAATTCCCAGTAAGAGAGGTTTTTTTTATAGATGTCCAAGATATTTTTAGTGAAGCTGGATTAAGATGGGAATTTGGTCTGGTTTTGAAAAAGTGTGTGATTCCAGATGTTCATGTGGAGGAGAATATTGCTACTTGCCTCTGTGGAGTGGCATTCCAATTGGTCTGCCTCTTCTTAATGTAACAAACAAAGAAAACATGTAATCTCTTAATTCAAATGTCTGTTTTTCCATATGGAATGCTTACTGTGTATCATCCTAGTTCGACTTGTCCATACAAAAGATTTTTTTTATTTTATATTCCTGTACCACCAAAGTAGCTAGATCAATTTTTCTGATACAATCAAGTCCTAAGTTTATTTATTCATACTAAATAAATTTGTAAGAAGAAAAAAAAAGATAATAGAGAAATGCTAATTGTGTTTTTCCAGCAGTGACTGATATTTTCTTTTTTTTTAAATAGGCCCTTCATATACATTGTGTGACTGGCCAAGTGTTTTCCATATTAAAGCTTGGCCTTTAAGATGGGTAAGTTTGTTTTTAAATCTTTCTTAAGCTCTGTAAAACTGAAATATGGTGAGAAAATACTTAGTTGATTCAGGAATGGCATTGTAATGTTTAATTGGTTTCAAACCCCTCTTTTCAAGCATTTGAATTCAGTCTGTTGTTGTTTCCATAAACTTTGAACACAGGTCAAGGTGCAGATTCTACTCTGTGAGCATGAGGGGAAATAGCTGGACTTTTGTAATGCCTGCACATTTTGCAATGTTGCTAACTAAGTTCGCTTTGAGGATAATCAAATATTGTATTGGCAGAGGTGAAATTTAACTAAATTTTTTACCATCAGAATATAATTCCACTGTGGTGAAGTGTTTTCAGTATCAAAATTGGGTGATAGGAATGGGAATACAAGGTGTTTAAATATCGGATTATCCTATACTGTGCAAAGTGGGGAAAATTGGATTGGCACTTGTTTGCTCTTTGAAGACCTGAAATATTTCTAAATTTTTTTTGCTTGCTGGTGTTTAGAATTACATGTTTTGTTTATCTTGCTTTTCCAGGAAGATTCTAGCAATGACTAGAAATGTAGTAGGTTTGTTGTCATAGTCCAGTTATTGGTGTGCTATGCCTCCCCCCCCCCCCCGTATGAATGGTTTGCTGGTGTGCAGATTGTCTCCTTTGCTAAGCAAGCCACTTCCTGCATTCCCTCCTCCACCATCAATCTGAGTAACAGCCTGGTTCTGTGGGAAAACAGCTGAGCAGAAGACTTGAGCTCTACAGGAAGTCTATAAACAAAATACTCATCCTTCCACAACAAAACCACAGAGTTGTTACTCCTTTGAGATCCACTCTCTCAAAACCCTTGCAACATGTCACTGGGAGCAGGGGTCTCTGTTAGCAGATCTCACAGCCTAGGAGCATGGCTGGAGCTGCTATTCCCAAGAGTCATGGAGGGATGAGTATCGATTGATAGGCTTTCTGCCACACACTATCAGAGCAGCTCGAATTCACAACCCTCTTGGGCAAGGGAAAATGTTATCCACCTCTTACAGATGGGGAGCTGGCACATAGTGAGATTGACATGGCCCGGGAAATGGCCAGAGAGATGTCCTGGTAGAGATGATAGATTGAAATCCACCCTGAGTGATGGATGGAAAATTGTACCTCCCGGCTTCTCTCTCAAAGGCAGGGACCTTTAGCGAAACATTTGATGCTGTAGAGCCTCTGCACTCTCAAAAAGGGAGATTTAGCTGAAAGCTGATGCTGACCCCCAGACCCTAAAAAGAAACACCTATATTTTTTCCCTTTTCCCTCTTCAGATCTTTTCTTGTCTCCGTCGGTGTAGATGGAAGTTCACTTTAACCCCACAGCACTGTAAGTAACTTGAGAAAACATTTTGGTTGTAATACTAATGGAACAAAGCTGGTTCTGTAATTTGAGTTTGCTGCAGTTTTAAGATGCCTATTTTATTGACATAACATCATACGTGGTTAAATTAATCCTGAAATTTTGGAAAGATTTACTTGATCCAACAAAGAAAAGCAGTTCCATAGTTATTTTAGTGATTTATTGGTCATTTGTTATCTAAGAAGGACCTCTGACAAAGGCTTGGAAGCTACAGACAGGTAAACAACACATTGTGATAAATGCAAACCCCAGAAAAGTTTACAGGGGCGAAGATACAGTCCCTGGCTATTTTAGTTATGTAACATTTGGAATCGGAGAAATTTCCCCTATAAGCTCATTCTAGAATTAGACCTTCAGTGCTCAAATAACACCACCCATTGGGAATACAGCCACAGCTCAGTCTTTTGTTTCAAGCCCCTCTGATACCATATATTGGCATTTTTGAAAGCAAGACAAACCCTGGAACATTAACCAGTCCTTTTGTTTCCATTAAATATATATCCAAAGTTATTGAAACATCAATCAGGTGACCCATTTTTAATTTAAATCCAGGTTCCATTAACACAGTGAAGGATTGGTTCGTTTTTAAAATGATTCACAATCATCTGGGTCATCTGGGCTTCAAGATTTTTTTCTCTTTTGCAGCAGCATGTGCTTTATAAATTCATTAATAGAAACTCTTGGAGAATTTTTCCAATGATCAAGTCCTAATGTCCAACTTTCTTGCCCAACCACTGGTAGCAGCTGATTTCTATGTTGGGTTGCTCTTCTGGCAGTTAAACAAAATGCGGAAGAGGATTTTTGTTTGAAGCATAACTAGCAGTAACTGAAGTCCTCATTCAAGACCCTTGTTAGTGCCTAACTCTAACCCTCCAGGAATAGGTAGTCAGGATTCTTTGCTTTTTCTTCACAATGCAGGTATAGATTCCTTCGTTAATTGCATTGGCAATAATGCTCATGTGGTCATCATTTAAGGCCAAGTAACCTGGATATGAGTATTCCAGAAGCTCCTTATCTTTATACCAGCTGTCATAAGAAAAATAGTGAAAATTAAACACACAGTATTGATCAAAGGAGCTTGTCAGTAATAAGAATTTGTAGTGGGTTGTAACATAACACAGACAAGACCAACTTGAAATATAGATTAAGCTTTTACCTCCTTAGGAAATTAGGTTTCTTCTAGTGGCAGTTTTAGATATGCTTAATGCCCACTGAAATCCCTAAGAATTAGGCAGCTAAATATCTTTTGAAGATCTGGGTCTAAATCACTTAAGCCCCTAAATTCTATTTTCATAAGTTTGTTAGGGCCAAACCCACAAAGGTAGTTTTAAGTGCCACTGACCTCAAAACCACTGTGCAGATGTTGCTTATGTTTCTATTGATAGGCACTTAAGGCCAGATTTTCAAAAGCATCCAAGCAAGTTAGGTACCCGATTCACATTGAAATCAGTGGGATTTAGGCATCTAAACTGCTTAGTGCACTTTCAAAAGTGCCTAAGTGTGTACCTGCATCTTTAAATATATTTGAAATTTTTAGCCCTAGTTAATTTTTTTAATGAGTTATAAGTAGGACCCTGTTTGAGTCCTACAAGCAGTATTTGTGATTTTACCATCATGGATTAAAAACCAACAACAATTCTCATGCTCTAGCTGTCATGTGAAAGACCCAGACAAACGGTGAAAATGACTAGACCCTGCCCAGTCATGCACACCATACCCAAGCTGAAAAATAAAGATTTTTTTCCTTTCTAATCTTTGTTACTTGCCCCAATAGGTTGAAAGAAGTGTTCATTTTATAGATTCATCAATTTGAGGCCAGAACGGACCATTATGATAATCTACTCTAACCTCTAGAGTAACATGGACCAGAAAATTTCCCTAGGGATGGGAGTTATTGTTCCTATTACTTATGTGAACTAGAGTGTGTCTCAGCTTATTTATCTGATAGGGTTGGACTCTGGGTTCTTTTAAAAAAAAATTAAACCAACAATAGTCATGTGCAGCACTAACTGTTGCATTCTCCTAATCAGCAGTAAAGGATCCCATCCATCGTATTGGGGGCAGGGGGAGCTCTAGCATTCCCTGGTGGGGTAAATTCTACATTGTTTCTTGTGTTCCCCCATCTGTTTGCCTGGCTCCACCTGTTTTCTCCCATCTTGTACTTAAACTGTGAGGGACTGTGTTTGATCTGCACAGCAGCATCTTGCTCTGACACACGGGCTCCTACTGCAATACAAACAATAAATGATACCTTGTAATTTTAATGGGTGTAAAGAGAACCCTTGAGTCCATGGGTCTCAGAGTAAACTGCTACGTTACAGTGCCACTTCCATAAGGAAATGTACTATGAACACTTTACTCCAGTGAAATCACTTCTTCTTCAAAGAAAAAAACCATCTCAGAACATTATTTCTGGATGTCTGATATTGTTTTGTCTGTAAAATGCAGTATGTCCCAAGTGATTGGAATGGGAGAAGAGCACTTACTAAACTTTGCCTTTTTTATGAATAATCTTCTGTCCACAGCGAAAGGTGACATTCCTGCCTTCAGGAACAATCTTGGTTTTCGTCCTGAGTGGAGGAGGAGTTGGTGCTACTGTTGGAAAAGGGAATTCTGTCCACCAGGAGAGAGAAAAAATACCTAAGTCAGTTCATTCAATTGCTGAAGATAACAGTATTTCTGAGGAACAACACTGCCTTTAATATTTCCTTTTCTGTATAGTAATTCTTCAAAGCTTCCTCCTAAATAAGCAAGTACTGAAAAGGCGTTATTTGTCTATGGAAATTAAGACCGTAACATCCTCTCAGTGCATTTACATGGCACAAAGTGACATTGACGGGCTTCTTTCGGTCATCACAGCCTTGCCAACACTTGTGATTTTAGTGCAAGTCTCATGATATTTGCTGATTTGGGGGGGAAGGGGTAAGTAGGAATGAAGAGGAAGATTTAAAATCCTAGGTCCTAGATTGACACAAGAATCTGTGCAGGGAAACAATTTACACAAAATATAATTGTGGTCATTCAAACGCTGTTCTAAGACATATTTGTTTAGTGTGAATGGTGGTATACAGCCCAAGTGTCCTCTTTCCTAAGGCATTGTAACAGGCATGCTAAACCAGCAATGCCTGTTAAACAAATTTTAGTTTGGTTAATCATGACTTAACAAATCAGCTAGCAGGTTTCAGATTTCTAAAGTGATGGGTTAGATATAGAGGATCAAGTGCAGAGCTGATGCAGACAGTGTAAGTTTAACTAACTAGCTTTAGCTCACAATTTTGCCATCTCCTGCCATATGCTACCAAATACCTCACCTCTGAATTTTGCCCTCAAGAGGATCAGATAGGGAAGCAGCACATGGAACAATTCTTGTGTATTCTCAAACTCTCAGGGCCTTGAGAAAGTTAGATCAGAGAGGAGGAACACTGACCAGGACAGCAGACTTTTCCATACTCTAGAAAACATGCCCTGGTGTCTATGTCCAAGTCCTGTGGCTGAAGTGCAATAAGCAAAGCAAGGGTGTTTGGGGCATCACCGATTGCTGAATTCTTTGACCTGGAAGAGTCTTGTCATTTGTCACTAACATTCAGATAGCTCACACAATTTAACATTGTCCCTCTGTCAACTCTTATGACCCTTAACCCTGGAAGAAGAGCTGATACCGTAGCAGAAATCACAGCTGGACGGACAGTGCTTTTTCATCAACTTCCTACGAGTCTCACAGAAACCTTTCCGAGCCCATGCTGGACATACGAATAGTCGGTCTGTGCAACCTGAAATGAAAGGAGACAAAGCCTTAAGGGACAAGTGCCAGTTCTGTATGTGAAAGAAAGTGATGTGCAATAAAATGACATTGGATCACATCGTGTAAGCTTGATTTGCCAGGGATAGGAATCAGCCTACCATAAGAAGCATGCACTTTCCTGTATCTACATTAATTAACAACAGATGTGGAGTGAATGCACTAGGC
The DNA here is from genome assembly GCA_032164245.1 of Sternotherus odoratus. Taxonomy (NCBI): domain Eukaryota; kingdom Metazoa; phylum Chordata; order Testudines; family Kinosternidae; genus Sternotherus; species Sternotherus odoratus. The sequence goes on from JAVMKO010000018.1 coordinate 5,113,259, forward strand.
TAGACTGTGAATTTGCCCCATGCGAAAGTCTGATCCATTGACTTCAGTGGAGCTGTGACACCAGGTGAGGCTCTGACCTCTGATGGTTAATGTCAGTGGACAACGTGCCAGTCTGGCATAGACAGCTGGGCAGTGCAATGTCATTGTGAGCACTGCCTTGGTAAACTCTTTTTTTAAAATACTGGTGACCAAGTTAAGTTAGCCGGCTGCAGCTCAGACCTTGCTGCCAAAAACTCTGCTTGTGAAACCAGAGCCCAATCTGGCCAGGTGCAGAGCACTCAGCAACTCCCATTGAAGCCATGATAGGTGTCAGGAAACCAGTGCTGCTCAGGATCAGGCCTTTAGTCTGGTGTTCTTTACACTAACAGCTACAAGAAACAAACCCTTCCCTCTCCTCTCACCGTAGAGTCTGTGAATCCCCCAGATGTCATCCTGGGAGATGGTCTTTTTCCCAGTTAAAGTGGCATTGATGTGCATCAGGGCAATAGAGTTCAAGGAGTGCATGAGTCCCAGGGCATGTCCAATTTCATGAGCTGCTACATGTACCAGGTCTGTAAGCCAAACACCTGGGAGAGGAAAAGAGCAGCAGCAGAAGTTACACGGCATGGTTCTGTTCACTAACCTTAAAGTATAACAATGGATTCAGGTCAGTCAGGAATTGTTTTATTTACCCTGGGGATTTGCCCCAATTCCATCTCCAGTGCATCAGCAGCTCTCACCCTGGTTTCATGCATTGTGCAAACAGCAGCTTTGCCTGTAAGAGTTTACATTAGAACTGCTACAATTGTGACTGAAATTAGGACAAAACCTCAGCATGACCAGGCTGATGTGTTCCTGGCAACATTCTCCCTGGTTATTCCCACAGCATCATGCTCTAACTAGGACATGATAATTTAGGGATGAAACCATTAGCCGTTTACACATGTACAAAGCACACTGTTTTGATTGTTTTCCATACACCTGGGGATAAAACTCCTACCAGGCAGATTACAGTTTTGTTGCACTGATCTTACCATCCCCTTAAGATGCAGAATTGAACTGCAACTTCTTGGTAGTAACTTGGAGACTGTTAGCAACAGAGACAGATAGATTTTAACAGAAGGATGATGATGATCATCTACCCATAAAACAGGCCAGAGAATCTAACCCAATAATTTCTATATCAAGTTAAGTTGTGATTGAACTAAAACAGCTCTCAGAGAAAGATGGCATCTTACAAATTTGCTTAATGCATTAAATGGACGCCTCTGGTAATGCTTGTTTACCTTGGTTTCATGGCTCTCTCTCAAGGCACCTTTGGATGGTGGATGAGAGAATCTTTCATCCCTGTCTATTGTGATGTTAATTTGCATCTGTGCACACACAGATTTCAGCCCTTCTGAGGAGCACCGTGTGCTTTACAAGCATTAGTGAAGTCAGCCTTGCAGAATCATCAGTATTATCATCACTATTTTGCAGCAAGCAGTCACAGGGACTGGATCTCCTCTCATTAAATCCACTGCAAATCAGATGCATCTTTACTGGAGTTACAGTGCTGTCAAACCAGAGAGAGTGGAAAATCAGGTCTAGGGAGTTTGTGGCAGAGCCAGAAATAAAATTCAAGTCTCCTGCCTTCCTGTCCCAGGCCTTAGCCACAGAACAATTCTTTGTACCCTATGAGACTCTGGAATGAAATTGAATTGTGACATACAGCGCTGCTCTTGTCCTTGGCTAGGAACTTTAGTTCTTTAGTTCCCCTCATACTCTGAATGCTTGCCAGATATACCTTCTTCCTCACTTGATACCCATCATTTCTGACATGGCTAAGAAATTTACTGCAATACTCTTTGTTTCCTCTAAATAGTGTTTAGGGAGCTTCATGGTTTGTGCAGATATCTTACTGGATTCTTCCACCTTCCTGGGGCAGTATGGGGGAACAAAAAAACCCCATGTACCCACTGTAACTACTGCAAACCTAGTCGCTGTTAACGTTGTACCAGCAGCTGTTTGCAGAAAAACAAGTTACCAGTTGATAAGTAGATGGTCTGCTGGCTAGCAGACACTACCCACAAAATATGGACATCTGATTTTTATTACCACCATCACACTGCCATGGAATGCATTTAATCTTCAGCTCAGGGTTTGTGTGGTTTTTCCATCCCCCAATACAAATACCTTAGAGAATCTTGTAACATTAGCCCGCAGGCTCCATCTCTCTGAATATACGTTGACGGTGCTGCTTTAAATGCCTTACAAACAGCCTTAGTCCCTGGAAGGTTTGTCTAGGGTTTTGTTTTGGTCTAGTTTCTATTTCCTTGTGCTCTGAGGGGGAAAAATGGTCTTACAAGTCATTTTGGATTATCACTGAAATTCTCTCTCTCAACTGGTTTCATAACCCTGTTATCTGAGCTGTTTATTTGATTTGTTTTTTCTCTAGCTCTGTAAGCATGTGAGACACTTTGCAACAGGTGAAAATAAAAAGTCAAACAAAACCTCAAAATCCTTGTCCTGGAGATGGAAAAAAGCACTTGACATAATTCTGCATTGGTGGGGGAAAGGGTTGGGGGGTGAATTTCATCCCTGTGCAAAGGGCCAGCACCAGACCCTATCCATCATTTAATTCCCACCTTACTTTAGCAATAGGCGGCAGAATCTTTTCATTGAAGGCAACAATTCAGATGCACAGAGACTGTAAGGAGCCATATAAGTCACTGGACACATGCCCACATTAAAAAAAAATTACCCATAACTGACCCCTGGCAGGCAGCCTCAGAACAGGCTGACCGCAGACACATCACTCCCTTCTCCAGAACAGAGTGGATACTGGCAGGGAGTTAGGAGAGTCTCATGCTGCTGGTGGTTTAATCAGTGCAACTTCCACCTTCACATGTGATCCAATAGCTGACCCTTCCGTTTCACACTGGTTTAGCACGCTGATGTGCGGCTGCTGTAGGCATAAGTGGGAAGTAGATGGTGTGTTGGTCTGTGCTGGCCCTGTGCAAGTCATCCCTTGTCTTTTTCCCCATCACTGCAGAACTATTTCTAGTGTTTTATCCAGTTTAATTATGACATGTTGCAAGTGCTTCCATCACTTCCCCTGGGAGATATTCTAGCCCAGTATTCACCCACGAAAGCTTATGCTCCAATACTCATGGTGACGCAGGAAGATGGTGTTCCTACACCAACAGAAAAACCCCTTCTGTCAGTGTAGGCTGTCTGTACGCTATGAGGCTATGCCAGTATAGTCTCGGTAGCAGGGGTCAGCAACCTTTCAGAAGTGGTGTGCCCAGTCTTCATTTATTCACTCCAATTTAAGGTTGTGTGTGCCAGTAACACATTTTAACATTTTTAAAAGGTCTATTTCTAAGTCTTTAATATATAATGAAACCATTGTCTGTAAAGTAAATAAGGTTTTTAAAATGTGTAAGCAGCTTCATTTAAAATGAAATTAAAATGTAGAGCCCCCTGGACCAGTGGCCAGGACGTAGGCAGTGTGAGTGCCACTGAAAATCAGATTGCATGCTGCCTTTGGCACCTGTGCCATAGGTTGCCTACCCCTGCTCTGTAGTGTAAACATACCTTGACTTCCCCAAGTGTCCCCATATAGACAAGCCATAAGCAATTCCTCCCCATCCTTGGTGTTCGCAATCTTTCACTTATATGTCAACTGTTTGTCATGTTATGATCTTTTTTGTGAATTGAAAATCACGCGTGTGTGTAAATGTCAATATTTTTTAAGAAGTGACAGAGTCCTGTGGCACCTTAAAGACTAACTACAGTATTGAAGCATAAGCTTTCGTGGGCTAATACCCACTTCGTCGGATGCAAGCAGTAGAAGTATTTTTTAAAACAACTAGAGATTTTGGGTGCCTAATTTGAAGTGCTATAAGGAGCCTGATTTTCAGGAAGAATAAAGCATTGCTCTTTGAAAAGTCGAGTCCCAGATGTCAAGTTGGACACCCAAAATCACCAGTCACTTAAAAACATCTTAGCCTATATACATATGCACAGATGTGTTATATACATAATATAGGTAACATTACATACACTTACAGAACACGTGTTCTCACGCACACACGAGAGATAAAAGACCTGCTAATATGATAAAAAACAGGAACACAAAGGATACATTTCTAAAGCTTCTCCTACCCTGCTTTTTTGGTAACAAACAAAAAACTTAACTTCAAAGAAATATAACAGTTGCCTTATGAAATGAGTCTGCTGATTGGTCAGAGACCATCTGCTTTTAATTTAAGGTTACTTTAGACATTGTTTAAAAAGAGCAATCAAGATATCTTTAGGTACCCACAAGCATGAAAATGACCATGTATGCAGGAAAGCTGGTTACAGAGGGCAACAAAAATGTGAACAGCCATGCCAAGAAATCTAAGTAACATAACATGGCCCGCCCCGGAGATAGCACAGCTGCTTGGACTGAAGCCAGTTCTGATTATTTATCATGTGGTTGGAGCCCACTGAATTACTCAAAGAGCTGGAACTGCCATCAAAACGAGAATATTCCATGGCTGCAGTTCAGTCACACGACAGCAATACCAACAGCCAAAAAAAAAAAAAAATCACCCCAAACGTTCCTATTGTCTCTCCCTGTATTGGTGAACAGTGAGAAAAGCAGCACTTAAAGACCTACGGCCAAATCTTGCCCACCTTACACAGGGCGTTCTAGTCATGCGGCTGGAGACTTGGTGTGAGGAAGGTTGGTAGATATTGGCCCCTAGAGCAGTAAACCCTTGATAAAGTTATAAATTCCATTCCATCACAGCCTCATGAAGTCAGTAAAGCCTCTCCTTCTGCAGGGACAATGGATATCAAAGCAATCTATCTAGCCACAGGTTCATCACCCCCTTCCACACACACTGAGGAAAATGGATCATGATTGGAAGCATCTTCTAAGGCTTGAACTGATGGGGTAAAAAACCTTTTATAAGTCAGCAGCATGCACCAGGTTGGTCCATCAAAGGTAATGTCTATCTAGAAAATAATGGCTCCTGCAGACTTCATTATGACACTGATATTGTGCCTCCATAACAGCTAAAGAGAGGTTCAAAATCCCTCTGAGTGCTGGGGAAATTTCAGTCTGGAACCAGATTTTGCAAAATGGGTCCCTCCCTAACAACAATCTACTCCATTGGCATTGGTTTCTTGTGAACCTTTCAGGATTTTGAGAAGAGTGACCAACATAATTGTGGAAAAATGCAATCAGTCTCCTGGGAGAAGCAGAGCGCCGTGGAGACAAGTTACGTACCCTTTTTCCAGCTGAACCGGGTGTTTCCCAATATCCAATATTCATGGTCATCAAAATGTATTTCCCCATTTTGAGGGAAGAAAGCATGGGCAAGCTCCCCTGTCGTCCCATCAAAACAATGATGGATGAGTGACTCCAGGCAATCAGTGTGGTTTATGGAATAGAAACCTGTGAAAGAGAATACATAACGTGAGACTAGTCAGTATACTTCATATATGCCTGGATTGAGTGAACAAGAGAGTCTCGGACATATTCTAAAACGCGTAGGTTTTCCATCCTACAGATGCACAGAAAGAAAATCAAACAGAGTTAGAAATGAGGGTTGAATAATACAAACTAGGTCCAGCTCTGAAGTGTTTGGGTGACTGGATTTAGGGCGGTATCCAAAGGACACAAGTTAAGCTCCTGTTTCAACACCAAGTGGAAACGTCTATTTTTTAAATCAGGGCATTAAAGAAGAGGCAGTGACCTGACCAATCAAATGCTAAGCCTAAGCACTGTGTGGACACCAGCACCCTCAGCCCAGCATGTCCACCTCCCATCAAATGAAACCATTTCTCCTATCCCAGTGCGCCACTCACCCATTCTGGGTAACACCGCTTTCTGCACCCGTCCGAGGAGCTATGTGAACTTTGACCCAGTCATCTAATGCAGCTTGGATTATTTTGGTCTCTCTCTGCAACTGTAAATGCCTTTGACTTTGTGTGTCTTGTACAGGGCTGTGCCCATCATCAGTCTGGCACACAAGCCTGTAGCCATTGCTTAATCCAGGTTTCCCGTAGGGGAATTAGTTTAGCGATTGAGGCAATGTCAGAATCTCTCCATGTTTTCCCTGGAGTGAGCCCTCCCATGTCTGCAATGGGCTCGCTGGCTACCTCCTAGAGGTTTGTGAGGGGACTAAACATTCTGCTACTACTGACAGCTAGTGGAGACTCTGCTAAAAAAGTAGCCTCACTGGACTGAGACTCCGGAAATCTGGGTTCTACTCCCAGCTCTGTCACTGTCCTGCTGGTGGAACACCAACTTGCCTTGCAGCATCTCAGTTTCCCCATCTGTAAAGCGGGAAACTCTGTAAAGTGCTTTGAGATCTAGAGATGAAATATGCAATGGAAGGGCGAAGTATTATCCAAAGTCATACACAGATCCTCAGGCTGGGACCAAGTCTTTACAGTAACGCCCAGGCCATAATTTGAATTCCTTTGCTGAGCTGTTACTACTTATAGAGGTTTATTTAGTTATAACCACTTGCCTGCAACGAATGTCCATCCAAAGCTCTTTACAAATGCCTCTGGGAGGCAGATAAGTGTTATCCTCATTTGAAATCTGGATTTAACAGAGACATGGAGAGGTGAAGTGACTTGCTGTAGGCCAGTGGCTCGCAGGCCTGCGCTCTAGTTACGTGTCATGCAGTTTTTAATAGGTGCCTGCTGGAATGGGGCTCTGTGGAGCTCCAACGTGGCAGCATTTCGCTTTCTGTTAGGCAAGGTCCCTGGGGAGGTAGATCATCTGCTTTCAGGTGGCGTCACGCAATAGAGTGAGAAACATGTTGTGAAACAATGGAAACTTCACTGGAAATCATGAAGACACCGTAGTCTGCACAGGAAGGAATTATGTCTCACATAGGCCATAAATCCAGAAAGGAATTTACATCTAGAATGTGAAACTAACCAGATGATCCAGGATTAAAAACTGCATTGTGATTGCCCAGGGCTGAGAGCTTCAGAAAGGCACCCAGTGAACCTGCATAGCAGCTGAGAAGGGAAATGGCTCAGTAAGATCCGTGGAGATAAACAAGGAAGGGGGAGCTGAAGCAACCCACCAATGTGCAGCCGAATCCTTGAGCTTGAAGCTGAGGCCTGGTTTAGCAAGGGATTGTACAGTGGATGGTGAGACGGGAACCAGAGTTAAGGGATAACTAATGGGATTTAAAGAATGGTTTGGAGTACATGGAGAGCTAGCAGGGTGGGGAGAAAGAATCATATGAATAGCTAGCTGTTGTAGAGTACTTTTCATCTGGCGATCTCAAGGCACTTTACAAAGGAGGCATCATGCCTATTTTACAGATGGCAAACCTGAGGCACAGAGAAGTGAAGTGACTTTCCCCAGGGCACCAGCAGGCCAATGGGAGAGCTAGGAATGGAGCCCAGGTCACCTGAGTCCCAGACCAGTGTTCTGTCCACCATGCACCAGAGAAGGAGAAGCTGCACTCTTCAGTTAGTGTGTACCTGTAAGAGCAGCTCAGATAGCATGGGGACGGGTGTGATATAAATATACAGGTAGACCTTGCTCTGCATGAGGAAGAGGAACCAGGCTGAACAGTAGGGAGAATACTGCTGAGGTGTTCTTCCTCCTGGAGCATGTGGAGTGCCATTAGGATTTCTCTATAAATAAAATACCAGGAGGCATCATGGCTGCCAGTCAGCGCACCGGACTAGAATCCAGGAGAACTGTGCACTGTTCTGGGCTCCACCACAGACTCACTGTGACTTTGGGTGAGTCTCTGCACTTCAGTTTCCCCCTATGTGAAATGGGGATAATCCTGCTTCCCAGGGGTGTTAGGAGGTTTCACACTCTGAGCTCCCTGGCTAGCAGGTGCTAGGAAAGTGATAAATACAATAGCCCCTTCCCTTGCCTAATACACTGAATTTGATTCCTCCCAGAGGGAAGGCAGGTGCACCAGAGATCTGGGGCTGCATCACCAATACCAGCCAGAAGGTGTGGTCCAGCCTGTGTTGTGAGGAACAGCATTGCATTGCACAGCTCCTGGGTCTCACCCCAAAAGTTGTGCAACCAAATGCTCCAAGGAACATAGACCCCGTGTTGGAGACAGAACATCCCCTGCTGCCAGAGCCCACTCTCTCTTTAGCGCAGGATCCTTGCAGGCCTACCTATTTCCAGGTCACTAGCCGAGTTGGGTGGCACCTCCTTGAAGTTGAATGGTGAAACGTTGCTCCACATTCGGAAAGCAGCGGCCAACCCCTTCCGTGTGTCACTCTTATTAATGAGGTTTCTCGGGAAGGACACGATTCTGCAGGGAGACACAGACTGGCTTTAGACAGATCCCAGACTATCCTCCTGCATCAATTGAAGGTTCCAATACTGCTCACCTGGAAAGGTTCCCATCTTAAAGAGTTTCACTGAACTGTGGGTCTAGTCCAAAGCCCGTTGCAATCAGAGAACCTTTCCATTGACTTGGTGGGTTCCGAGCAGGCCCTGTTTGCTCTGATGGTTAGGGTGGTTAACTCTTTAATCTTTGCAATGAGAAGATACCACAATGCTCGGTGGGCAATGCAGAGGCAACAAGTTAACGACTCTTTAGTCTTGCCTGTGCTACAGCAGGTTCTGGTTTTTCACTGCTTTGCTCAAGGGCTGAAGGGAGCATTTGTGCTGTGCTGCAGCATCCCTGGCTACGTGTTGGGGCTTGCAGCCAGCACTGACCTCTGCTGTCCATTGGGCGGTTCTACTGGCCAGCAGCTCACCACCGAATGGACAAGGGGACGATGACAATGTGCACCTAGGGCAGGCTACAACCCCAAGAGCTAGGCTGTGGGGTAAAGGACCCCACACTGGCTGCTGGGGGGGATGGTTCAGTGGGTGCTGGGGAGAAGAGGAACACGGGATAAATTGCGATGAGAGAACTATGTGGCTGAAGGAGTGAGATGGAGCTGCTCCCCAGGGAATCCAGGCAGTGGATGAGCAGGGAGTGCCCATCTGTGCCTGCTGTTCACACTGAAATGCCCACTCGATCCCTTTCTAAGTGCCTCAGGAACTCCCATTCGCCCTGTGTAGGTGAAAAGCACTGGTTGAGAGACACAGCCAGAAGCCCCCTCCTCTCTGCTGCCTACAGCAAACTCAATGCAGATAGACTTGGATCCTCCCTTTCTTGTTTGTTGGTTGGTTTAGAGACTTTCCCATCCATTGCAGTCCTGATCTAGGAAGCCTCCCAGCTGGAGCAAAACCCACCCTACCCCAAAACAACCCTCCTCCTAATGCGGAACAGAGGCTGTGACAGGCATTGCCGGCTGCCGGAGGCCACTTTCAGGTCTCCAAGACTTATCTGGTTAATCCTGCAGCTGCTTAGCAGCTGCTGCCTTGGCAAATCACTTCTGTACTTTAAAGGACTGGCCGGATGGGGGGTGTATTAGAAAGAGGTGGTTGTCACCACATATGACACTGAATAAACTTGTAACCGCCTCAGGAGTTCCCAGAAGAGTGCCCTCCTCTCTTAGCTACGATGTTAACAAGGGGCCTTTCTTCAGCAAGACCTGAGGACTCCTGCCAAGGCTGAGGAACAACCCACATCCGGACCCCTGGCCTGCTGCCTGAGGTTCACCAGAACGGTGTGGTCACACCTACCCGGCCTCAGCTGGCTCCAGAGGGATTCCCTGGGCACACTCGATGCACTGCGCTTGCTGTGTCTACACTCCTGCTAACCTACGTGAGAAACATTCAACAGACCCCTCCCTCCCCCGCCATCCAGCACATCTGGGATGCTGAGGAGCAGTAAACAAAGAGGCAAAGCATCTGTCAGGACATCAATGCCATTGTCCGTCATGCTTAGCCTGCCCCACTGATGGGCACAGCATTGGCAGGCCAGAAGCTAGTCATCCATTGGTGATTTCAGGGGGCATTTTGCTCAAGGGCTGAACACTTTGCAATTACAACTATTTCAGGGAGGCCAGATCCTCAGGGGGTGTCATTCTGCACGACTTTGGAGCTATGCCAGCTCACACCGACTGGCAGAAGAGCTGGCCTATAGATTCCAGAGAGCACTGCTTTGACTCATGTTTGCGGTGTGCTCTCCTGTTGGAGTCTACATGCACATATTGTGCAGCGCACACAAAGCCATTTTCTCCACTGCAACATCACTAAGTCCAAGGACTTACACCAGGTTATACCAGTGGTGAATTAGGTCCCTTATTATCTTTTGATTCTGCAGATACTTGGTCTTTGAGCTATCGGCAGAAGCAGCCCGCTTACTTCACAAAGGAAAATACCATATCATTGTACATGTATATCGTTCCATCCCCTCCAAAACAGATCTTCACTCCCTTTACAGCTACAACGTGCCATCAAAGTACAGACACCTCTGAAACGGAACAGTGCAGCCAGCTGGCACACAACATTCTGTAGGGTCACTTTTGTGGATAGGAAATTTGGCCATAGATATTGAGATGAACCCTCCATTCTTATGAGATGTGCCAGGTAATTCTACCGTCCTATGAGACCTTGGATCTAATCCAAAAGATAAAGTTCCACTTCTGCAAGGAGCACAGAGGATTTTCATGCTGGACTAATTTTGCTCTCATTGAAGTCAGAGAGCAGTTCAGTCAATGCTGAGCCCACCCAAAGTGAACTGGGACCAAATGTATTTACCTTGGAGGGGTGACTGGACCAGAGGATTGAGTCAAAGGGAATTGTACGTTTGTCAACCCGGAACTCATCCCAGATCAGCACCAAATCCAGTGGAAACCTGTAGGTTTCTGCAGGCATTAGCAAGAATGGCATGCCATGCGTTAGTTCCTTATATAAGGAGTCCTGCTCTGAGCATGATCCGTACAACCCCTGGGAGAGACCGAGCAGTATTTGTGTGAATAGAGCCCACTCTAATGTGTGTCCAGATGACTAACTGTTCCCAGCTGTCCTGCTCACAGGAATCAAAGGCCTGTGTCAAAGGCAGGAAGGCACAAAGCAAACAGTGCAGACTTGGCACGCGCAGAGTTAACACGTGTTCATACCTGTACGTCAGGTTGAAGTGGTCCCATTTCAGATGCCCTGGTGTGAGTGTGTATCGTTTTCGCCGTGTAGGGGGTAGGTGTGGGGGAGCTGGGGCACTCCCCCTCTGAAGGCCAGGCGATATGGCGTCTTCCTTAAAAGACAAACAGGAGGTTAAAGGAGTTGGAGCTGCTGAAGCAGCGTGCTTAAACCTGCCCATTTAGGGGTACTTGCATATGTTGGTACCTACTTGCGGGGCCCCTGGATGTCCCTCCCAAAGCAGTAATGCTGCTGGTAGGACTGCAAAGCATTGACTGATGCTGCAATCTTCCTAAACTGGAACCCCCCCCCCCTCCCCCCAGGCGATCTGGTGAAAACCAACCTCCTCTTCTTCCCCTCACCAACTCCTTCCCAGTGCCTGGGGCTGGGAATGAGTTTTAGGGAGTCCATTCCTGTGCTGGGGTCGCCACTGTGTTAGCACAAAAAACACAGCAAGAGTTACCTTGACAGACTACTCAGAATAAAGGTTGCTAGGCAAGAAGGCAGAGGGTGCAAAGCACCAGGAATGGCCAATAGAAAGGGGTCCTCTCCTGGCAGGTGATGAACTAGATGGGAGCTCATAAGCCATTTTTGTCTCTGACATCTATTGGCTGGATAGTCTAGTTTGTTAAAGCCACTATGAAGTAGAAAGTCAGTGGAGAATTTCCTCTTAACCAGGAAGCTCCACTGGGAAAGATGGCTCCAACTATACCCTCCGTCCCTGGTGTAAGGGCGTGTGTTGGGGTGAGTTCTTGTGATGGGACAGGTAGGAAGGGAAGGGAGCAGAGTTCCACTGCTCTGGATTCTAAGGGACCTGACGTCAGTGGTGCAAGTTACAGATCTGCCTCTGTACAGCGCTAACTTGTGCTGGGTGGCCCAGAATGAGTCAAAGCCGGAGAGTCTATGGCCACAGAGATCGCGGCAGTTCCTGGAAAGTTCTCACTTCATTTTCTTTTGCCAACTTTCTCTAGCATCATCCTAATGCCAGATGAAACACTGGGCGAATGAGTCAAACAGGCTCACATTTGTGCCGGGGGAATTCTTTATGAAGTTGGATTGTGGACCTGAAAGGGCCTTAAAGTAAACTGGCCAAGACCCCTATTTCATACTACCCACCCACCCTCTTACAATTACTGCAGAGTTTACGTGTTCATATTTGTCTAAAATAATTTACTACATTGTGTTGCACAGACTTTAGTTCTTTCCCATTTATCTCTGTCCTATTCAGAGATTCCCATTATTAGGGAAGCTCTAGGGCCACTAGATAGCTTAGAACCAGTTTCACAGAAGCAATGCACTGGGCATGTGCAGCAGCATAGGCGCACTACTGCCAGCTGATGAGCCATACAAACAGGAGAAGCAAGAGAGACTTTTCATAAGCAGCAAAATTAAATCAGCTCCTGGGAGCCCCTCATCTTTGCTTTAGTTCCCTATGAATCCCAGCTTGCTCCGGAAGATCTTGCTAATAGATGCCCCTAGAATAAGAATAATCTTTCACGACAGCAGCTAATGGGTTCTGTGGGTCCAGCACTAACTCCTACTTTGGGGACCTTCTGGTCTCAGTATAGCCCTGTCCAAGGAGTTCCCGGTAAAGAGAGCTCTGCTGATTCAGCTGCTACAAGGCTGGAATATGCACGAGCCACATCACACTGAGCTGTGAGAGCTGGGTTCTCAAGGTACCTGTGCTCTCTCCCAAATTCAAGAGCTTTTTCACATGCCAGGTTATGGGACAAACACACACCAAGAGTTTTAGATGATTTACTAGTTGGATATAGAAACCGGCTGCCATATCCTTACACATCTGGAATCAGCCGGTGACCCTAATCTTCGGGTTCTTCATTTCCCTTTCAGAGCCTTTTGCAAAAAAGACGCTCACTAGATACAAACAGATACTGGAGTTGACAAGCCAGCCATAAAGGAGTTTCTAGCTGAGTTAGGTCACCCCTTGAGTTTAGAAATCCACACACACTCACACACACTCCATATTCTCTATCCCATTCCAAGCATTTGAGAATTTGATCCCATCCCTACCTGAGATTTCTGAGCTGCAGCTCCAATTGGATCTGTCAGAGTAGCCAACAAAGCCACCAGAGAGAAAATGTATAAAAATCCCACAATGTATTTATATCTACCACACTTCTCCTCGTCAGATGAAAGACAGCCCTGGATGCTGCCTGCAGAAAGTCCTTCCATTTGATCCATGTCTGCCTTTAATTAAAAAAAGAGGGAAGGGGGAAAACAATCAATTCCTGGACTGTATTTGTAACCCTCCTGCTTGCAGTTGCATCTGGAACTTTTGCGGGGAGCCCCGCAGTCAAAATTTGTGTGGAACCACCACCAGCCTTTCAAAAAGCTCTTTAAAAAAAAAAATCCTGACTTTACATTAAGCGGCTTTCCAATATGCCAGGGATTCTATTAGCCCCTGCCAAGCAGTATCTTGTTACTTGAGCTGAAAGTTAGGGCTGGAGGAGGAACCAGCAAAGTGAAGCAAGCTGGGATGAACATGAACTCCTTCATTTGACTGGCTGGCTGTCAGCATAGGACAAATCTGCAGTTGTCAGCTTTATGTAATAAAAAAGGGGAGGGGAAGAAAGCCAGCATCATGCCTGTGGAACGGTTCGTGAGGGATGCTTAATGCTAGAAGAGCTGTCATCTGCCAGAGCCCATCGACAGGAGCAGAATGAAAAATGTGACTGGAGCCTTTTTGCTTGGAAGATTTTGGTCAGGTTACAAAAGCTCAGATGAAGATAAACTCCTTACTGGAAATTGGCGAGTCCTTAAGGACCGTTGTGTTTTCGTTTGGGGAGTTGAGTGCTTGGTGATCTGGGACTGAGAGACAGACATCAAGCGTTCCAGAAGCGAGCAGCAGTTTTGGGTGCCTTAACTTATTTTATGAGTCTCAACTGGGGACTCCAAAGGGCCCAGTTTTAAGAGGGAGGGTTCTTGGCATGCCCTGAACAATCTGACCCCTTTAAACGCACCAAATCAAAATCACTAGTTACTATCGAAAGTCTTAGCCAGAAATTCTCTCATCCTGGGCTTGTGATTTTTTTGGCCTTTGCGTCCAATGCGGCCTTTCAGGATTAGGCATTTGAACTGACATCACTTTGCTGTCTGGTTACAGCCAGGCATGTGAGAGGCAGGACTTTGTGCAATTCTTCTGCTTTCCCAAGAGGGTAAATGCTGTCTGCCAGTTGGTGTAAAAAAAACAATCCTAAGTGATATCTGAAAGCGTCAGATAGTGGATGATTTATGCACTTTGATGTGTCTTTACAAATTATCTCATTTGAGATGCACAAAAAAATCCCTTCGTTCATAACCAAAACGATTCCACTTTGGAATGTCACGTGCTCCCAGTGCAGAATGGGTCATTTCCTGGGAATTTAGTAACAAATGAAGTTTCTGGGGTTTTGAAATGTCCTGGAAGAAGTGACAAAAATGGGTGTGAAATTTTACACACATTTCCCTCTCACTGTTGTGCAATGGCCTCTTTGAAGCAGCAGCAAGTTTCACAAAGGGACTAGAATGGAAACACGTGGGGGCTGGGAGGGTCGGATGGCATGGCGCATACGGAGAGTCTCCAGTGGAGCAGCATGGGAGAAGGTACAAAGAACAGGATAGGAAAGGGTGGTTAGAATTGGGAGGAGGAGGAAGAATAGCAGGAAGTGAGAGCAGAGACATCGCTGGGGCAAAGCCTTGAAGGGAAGGAAAAGCTAGAACTGCCAACTTGCACTGGCACTGGGACTCAGGGCATGGACTAGTGGTGCTGGTCCAGAGAGGGAGTTTCTGCATAGCAGCTGGGAGGTGCACTTCCCAGCGTGTGGCGTTGTACCTGCACTAGCTCTGCTCACAGCAGCATGTGGCTGCCTGAATACATACCTAGGATGAGGGGCTAGCCCAGGCCACACCACCCATGCTGCCATGGCCACTCATAGAGCAGAGCTAGTCCAGATACGTCCACCCGTGCTGGGAATGACACCTCTCAGCTGTAGCATAGCCATGACCAGAGAAGTATGGACGCAAATGGAAAACACCACTAGCAAACACTGCCAGAAGAACGTTAACTTCACCAGCATGTGTCTAACAACACCACAGCCCAGCGTGTCAGGCCTTTGTCAGGCCAATAAGCACCAGTAATGCATGCAGTGTCTCAACTTGATATTCATCTAGATAGGTACTTCTGTGGCTCCTACCACCGGAGTATTGAGTACCTCACACGTTTGTTATTTATCCTCAACACTCCAGTGAGCGCTGGCAATGCTAGCAGCCCCATTTTACTGATGGCATCCCCATCTTGAAACCACAGAGTGGTTCCTGGAAAGCAGGCGTCTCTCCTTTTCTCACTCTGGGGTAGGCACTGCGACAGTCAGCACAGGAACTCGTCTCCCTGCGTGCAGCTCCGACCAGCTGCTGGCTGCAGGATCCTTTCGTTTGCTATTTAAGCCAAATACTTGCTCAGAAAATCAGCTCAACATCCCGGCCAAGACAAACCTCAGCTACTTTGGCAGCGAGTGCAGGGCCTGAAGGGTCAGCTGAGGAAAGTTCCTATGCTGGGCTTTTCACCGGTTTGATTTGGATGCTCACGGAGCTGTAAGGGATACATAATCTTAACCCAGTGAGCACCTGGTATCCCTGAGAAAGTCGCAGTCACGTCTGGGTCCTTCAGTGGACTTCTGAAAGTTGTAGCTCTTCGTAAAGGTATAGGTGTCTCAATGGCTTCTGACATGCAGCCCTCAGGGGATTCGGATCTTCCCCACAGCCTGCTACTCGCTCTTTGCTCTCACATCCTGCTACCCAGCTCTCAAGATTCCCTTCTGGGAGGCAGTGCAGACTTCAGGATTCCGGAGTTATATTCCTGGCTCTTCCGAAGGCTCCTTGTGACACTTTGGACAAGACACTTTGCCCCTCTGATTTTCCACCCCCCACTTGCAGAGCAGAGATGAAAATACTTTCCTAGTTTTGTCTGGTGCTTTGAAATCCTGAGATGAAAGGGATTAGACAAGTGCAGAGTGCTGCTATTAATCCACCGCTCTGTCCAATATAGATTTTAAACTCTCCTGTCTGGATACTTGGCTTGGATCACATGCTGGAATCGACAGTCCAGCTACATTTGGACAGAAAATAATCCTAGCAACACTGGCTTGTGTCTTAGCACACAGTTATAACTGAAGTGGAACATGTTACAGATGAGGGAAGCCATATGGGATGATGGGGGGATAGAACCAACTTAAATGTATCTGCTAACTACGCAGTGTTCTCCTCCCGGCAGTTAGCAGTGCTGACTGGGAACTGGATCTCATTTAAGGAGGCTGGTTCTCCCCAGCAAACAATCAGGGATGCATTTCCTATGACGCTTTGTGTGGTAAATATCACATGGGAAAAGCTGCCTCCAAGTGGCTTTGACGTGCCCTAAGAGACTGACCTGTTCCAAAGAACTAAAATTGTCACAGAGTCCCCCAAATGTCAAGAATTGGCTTACTTTCGCATTTCCTTTGTTAAAGGAGCAAGGTTTCTCCATTTGCTCTATTTTTTCATCCCAGCTGCTGGTATATTTGGCTTGGAGCATTGCGTGGTTGTTCCATGCACAATGCACAGTATGTGGCTTCATTCCCAAGTCCAGCTTTTAGCTCATAAAATAAACACTTGCAGTCACGTGGATTATTGTTTGCATTTCCCTCATCCCCTCCTTTAGAATTGTTACATCACCACAGCATGGCCTGCTGCCGGACAGTTTCCAAACGGCTCTGGCTTCGCTACACAGGTCAAACTTTTAAGGGTAGAATTCACCCCTGTACAGCAGGCGGGCCCAAGGGGTATGCCCCACTTCCGTTCCATCAGCCGAGGGCTTAGGAATGGTCTCATATAGACAGCACCGAGCATAGGGGGAACCTGACCTTTCACCTCCAGGACACCAGTCCAAATCCAGCTCAGGGTGGTGGCAGCGGAATGATATTTTCCATGCGTTGGCTGCTTGGTCGCCCAGCGGAAAAGGAGTTAGTGGTTCTCAATGCCGCTCTTGGCCCACAGAAAGCAAAAGCCACCCAGACCTGGAGGCATTCCTGCCTGGCTACTTCACTGCTGTCTATGGCAAAGGCAGGAAAAGCTTCTGCCTTGTAAACTGACTATCTGCTGCAGCACTGGGGAACAACCCAGTCCAACATGAGACAAAAAATATCTGCCACCCCAGAGCTCTGTCTCTCTCAACAGCACACATTACTCCTTGTTGTCAGCTTCTGCTGAAGCCTGACAGTTATTCCTGGGAGTGGGGAGGGAGAAGAGAGAGAGACCTGCGATTTAGAAAACGAGTTGAAAACAAGGTCTTCCTCTAGCAGGCAAAAGAGATGGAATATTTTGCTAAAGGGTTGATTTGTAGCGGCAACTCAGGCTTCACCCACTCCAGAAGCTCAGTCGTCGGTCAGCAACCAGGCTATGGGACAGAGGAGGCAGCAACTTCACCAATGCACAAGGGAACAGAGTGTTGAAAAGGGGGCAGAAAACTGCTCACCAGACTCACCCTGATTGCTGCTGTACTTTGGCCTGCTACATTAGTACTTGGCCTGTAATTCTACATGGTTACCAATCCAGGGTTACATTCACATTGAGGGAAGCAGTGTGGCACAGAACTGGCAATAAAGGAGACTGGGGTTCTGTTCTGAGCTCTGCCTCTGTGTGATTTGGGGCAAGTCATTTAATCTCAAGGGCCTCAGCTTTGCTCATCTGTAAAATGGGGAAAATGGGCCAGATTTCCAAGCGGGAATGGCTGGCTAGGACACACTGCCACATTTGGGATTGGGGTGGGGGGGGGAAGGGGAGAGACAAAGGAAAATGTCCAACACCTCTAGAGCTGCCGGGATCTTTGACGCTGGGGGGAAATGCCATTGAAAGCCCACAGATCTCAATGGGAAAGTAAACTAGACAAACAGGCATGAAAATCCCAGTCAGCAACAAATTCTTTGGATTTTCTTGGGTCGTTTCTTTTGGTGGGGGGGGAGGGAAGGAAGGAATAGCGAAGGACAATTTGTACCAAAATAAATACAAACATTCTTTCCCAGATAGTGGAAGATTCTGAAAAGGCAGAAGAACAAACATTGCTAATTAGCACTGAGAAGTCAGAAATTTACATGGAGAAGAAAAAACATAATAAAGCAGCTGCCCTCGAAAGAGCATCTCCGTGATTTCAACCTTTTGTTCAGAGCATAAAGGCAATGGACGGCTAAGCCATCTGGCTATATAATAGGCTAGGTAGTAACTTTCAACTTCTGGTCATCGGATAGGGTCATCATAATGGCTGTGTGTCATATTTACTACTTGTATATTATTCAGCATACAGACTTCTAGACAGAGTGTTATCCTTGATAAACAAGAGAGACAAAACTGGAACTCAAACTCTGTCCCCTGTCCTCCGCCCCCTCCTCGCCCCTCAACGCACAAGCACTAAATTCACGTATTAAAAGCAAAGGCAGGGCTGAGTGTGGTGGGGAGATTCCAAGAAGGGCACTCAGGGAGGAAAGCTTAAAGAATGTGCCTGTCACGATATCAGCATCTTCTGATGAGCGGGGCAGGGGGAAAGACTGAGAAATAAAGCAGGCTTTGTACTCCACTGGAAATAAAGCCGTTTACAGAGCTCTTACAAACATCTGTAAACCAGCTGTTAGCCCAAGAGCTACCTCAATGCTAAGACCCGGTGGCTGTTCTCATGTGGAGAGATTTCATCCAGTCCTGCTTGGGGTCTGCCAGTGAATCGCACCGATGTAATTGTAGTCACACTGGTGTGAGTTGTCTAGAGTAGACTTAGAGAAGCCCCAAGGATCAGGTATTCCAAGCATCAGTATATGGGGGGAGGGATAGCCCAGTGGTTTGAGAATTGGCCTACTAAACCCAGGATTGTGAGCTCAATCCTTGAGGGGGCCATTTAGGGATCTGGGGCAAAAAATCTGTCAGGGGACATGCTTAGTCCTGCTAGTGTAGGCAGGGGACTGGACTTGATGACCTTGCTGCAAGGTAATTCCAGTTCTAGGAGATAGGAATAGCTCCATATATTTTAATAAAGCCAATCCTATTTAACACATGCTGCTGCAGACTTTAATGGTGTTTCCAAGGCAGGAATCTCTTGACCATGCAGCAAGATTTTCCATTCTATAAAACTGGAATTTCTTACAGTCCCTTTGACAATGCCATGACCACTGTGAAGTACCCCCAGTGCCTCTAAATTAACATTATCGCTGGGCTGCATGAGGGGTTTGCCCTGGGGCAGCAATACTGAAATAGGGGCAAATCTGCATTGATGAGACCTAAGCAGGGGCAGGAGGAATCTGAATGAGATTGTGTCCTCTTGCTGCCCAGCATGGAGGTAGGTTTGCAGAAATGACTTTCCGTGCAAGTCCAGCTGCACAGAAACTGCTAACAAAATCAGTTGCCAATTCAAATACCAGGCTCCCAGCTGGATGGGAATAGGATTTGCCAGGAAAAACAGACGAGCACGCACAAAAAATACCAACTCAGCCACTTTCCTCTTGCAGAGTTTTTTGAGGCACTCACCCTCAAAGCGAGAGTTGGGGTGGCTAGAGCAATGACAAGGGTTGTTCTGAGGAGTCTTCGGTGGTTTTGTCACTGGGTGCTCTACTCACCGCTCAGTGGCGTCCCCCCCCCCCCCTTCTGGCAATTCTGAGGATTAGCTCCACCTGGTTCAGTGCCCTCTTTCTTCTCTTCCCCCATTGCAGCTCTCCCCCCAGCTCAAGGAGTTGCAGTACAGCTGCTCCGTGACTTGGGCCCTCCAGCCAGGTCACACTGTGATTTCCTCCTCGGGCTGTGGGGGAATGGAAGGAGGCAGGACTTTCAAAGTCTCTCTTCACCAGCAGTGACAGGCAATCCTCAGCCCGCTGCCCTGAGGTCACTCCAGCAGGGAGTCAGGCAGTTGCCCCATTCACTGCCCAAAGCAAAGCCACTCTGCAGGGGAACCCTGACATGTCATCTACTCTGGGTTCCAGTCCAGGGCCCCATTGTGAACAGTGCAGGGGATGGCAGGGCTCCATTGTGAACAGTTAAGGCCAGGGACCTCACCACCTTACTGCTCTCTTCCCTGGGGCTTCTTCCTACCATGCTTCTTTTCCCAGCCTTCCTAGTCAGCCCCTTCTCCCTCAGGCCTACCAGATAAACCCTTCCTCATGGCTACCTTCCTGTTCCTTTTCTCATGGGTTCCTACCCCCCACCTCTTCCTTCTCCCTTTCCTCAGGGATAGGGACTGCAGGCTTCCTCCTTGCCAGGGGGAAGAGCAAAGGTGTTTGGGTTTGTGTGATTAGACAGTTGGCAACCTTACCCATCACAAGCCTTAACAAAGATTCCTAAAAACCAAGGCGAGAAAATGGACCAGCTTTTTCTCCCACTCAGCCAAACTGACAAGGGAGACCCACGCCTCGTTTAGCGATTAGTTGGAAGAAATCAACAGGCGAAACCAGGGTCAACTTATACATTGGAGCCAAGATCTTCAAGTGACTAACCGTTTTTGGGTGTCCAACTTGGGACACCTTAAAAGGGTCCAGCTCTCAGAGGCAGAGCACTCCACGCGGTCTGAAAAACATATCCCAGACTGAGCATCCGGCAAGAGAGGCACACAAAACCGCTAGTCACATCTGACAATCTTGGCCTGAATTTTGTAAGCCAACATGCTTCTTTAGCTGGGATGGAGAAACACACCTAAAGAGCATGACAATGGTCCATTATAAAAATCCCATTATTTCCCCTCTTTATGCTGTTAGTCTACAGTGTATATTTGTCTCAGCTGGGCAAATGAAACTAAAAAAATAACAAAAGTCAGTTTGTTGTGGGACGTTGGGCATGTTGTTTAGTCTTTCTGTGCCTTAGTTCCCAGTCTTTAAAAAGGGATACCAGCATTTCCCCACTGAGGAGCAAAAGATTAAAGATTATGAGATGCTCAGATACTACCATAATGGGGGACATGTAAGTACCCAAGTCAAGCATGTTTGTACCTCTACGCATGTGAGGAGAACCACTGATTTCACTGCATAACTGCTACAGAATCAAAGGCTTCTACAGCATAATTTAAATCCCAGTAAAAACTGAACACCCATGGGAGCATTTTTATGGGGTTAGCTTTGGTAAGAGCTTGCTTTTGCAAATTCTAAATGTGGGAATAAATTTGAATCAGCAGGGCCGCCGTAATGCAACAAAAACATTTGTTTTCTGGAAGCGACTGGAAACCTGACCTAAACTGTTGGTAAAAGAGGATTATATATAAAGATCATTAGACTATAGCATTAATCGGTCTCAGCTGCTGTCTCATAATTTAAGTCTTATACCTTAAATATCCCAGTCTCGGATCTAATCCTTGCTGCCATTGCTGGAAGGTACAAAACAGTATTTCAAGGGAAGACTGGCAATTGCAGAAGTCTCAGAGAACAAGCAGGCAACAACTTAAGCCATTCATCAGAGTGCCTGCAGGTCTTGTCTTGAGGCAGATAGATGGTAATAAACTGCATCTAGCAAAGAGTTTGTCAGGATCTGGAGCCTTTGACTGAGTAAAAGGCCATCCTGTGTTTTGTGTGTTCAAATGAGTGCTGACCCACTGATTAAAGCGATCTAATTGGCCCTTCTCAGCCTATGACCACTTGCATGACCAGCAGCAAATTAGAATATACCACTCGGGGCATAAACTGGCTCCCCTCCCATCAAACCCACC
Organism: Sternotherus odoratus; assembly: GCA_032164245.1. Taxonomy (NCBI): domain Eukaryota; kingdom Metazoa; phylum Chordata; order Testudines; family Kinosternidae; genus Sternotherus; species Sternotherus odoratus. The sequence goes on from JAVMKO010000018.1 coordinate 5,134,951, forward strand.
TGAATTTTGTGAGTGTGCATGTCGGGGGTTGAATTCCAATTCCCTACCTACCCCACCAAGTTGGAAAGGCCTGGCTAGTTTAACAACTTCTTCAGCCATGGCTCAAGTTGTCATTTCACACACAGCCTGGAACAGTATTTGTGAGGCAAAGTTTGCACTGGGGAATTAACCCCCTGCTTGCCAGCACAGCGGAATATGAAAAATATCTTCCACCAACCTTGTGCAGGTGAACCTGCAGGGTATGGTATTAATAGGTCAATGAAATGATGTTCATGCTGTGGAGGGAGGACAGAGGTTCTAGAAGTCAGAGTCAGGAATCAAGAACACCAATAGTGCTTCAGATCTTCTGGAATGCTTTATAAACCTTAATCAATTCTCACAACCCCATCATGCATTTTAGAGATGGAGAAATGGAAGCACAGAGGTTAAGGGACTTGCCCAAGGTCCTGGAAGGAATCAGCATCAGAGTTAGGAATAGGAGACTCAAGGATTCCTCAGTTCTAGTCCTGTGCTTAGATTACTAGGCCCAAACCCTCTTGTCTTTCTGAATCTCAATCCTACCCGTGCCATCAAACGTCACTCGGGGAATTTGCCTTTTCCAAGTCAAGCCCTGAACTTTGATAATCAGTCTTAGTTCCTCCTAATGGAAAAACAATCTTTATTTCTGGCAAACTGTGAATAACTTGATTATTCTTCCTAAATGGCAGGAAAGGCTGGATAAACTGATTTCCTCAAACCCCTCTGAAAAGCCACTTAGAAGATCTTCCGATCTTAAAGCTCCCACCAAAAAAAGCCCCACCAAAAGAGGGGAGTGAGTGAAAATTGTACTGACTGCAGTCTGGTTCAAACTTTCAAATAGACTGGAAAATGGTAAAAAAAAGTATCCACTCAAATTTCTTATTGATGATGACTGAACCAATGGCTGGAAATTAATTTTATTGCTCCTTGGAAGCCACCTATAAAAAGATATCCATAGGTCTAAAGCAGGGACCATACCAAATTCCACCTCCAGTCTGGCAACACAAAGGGTTTCAGTTCTGTGCACAAGATCTGAAGAGCCTGGAAGGAAAAGGTTGAAGAAACAAATGAAAAATTAAAAGAGGAAAACAGAAAAAGAAATGTATTTGCTGCAAAGTGGAAAGACATTTTCTGCAGCAGCTATGCACCCTGAAGGTTGAAGACTCTATTCTCACTACAGACATTCCCCATTTTCACAGGCCTAGAAGTGATCCAAGATATCTTCATCTAGCGCACAAGGAACTTCTTTTAAAAAGACCAAGAAGTCAGAGATCTGCCGTATCCTTCTCACTGTCCACTGACAAAGTCCAGTGTCAAAGTCTTGAAGATGAGTGAGACAGAAGTTGCATGATATGCAGTCCCCCAAACAGCACAAACGTATATCTGACATACAGGACAGCGCATTGGTTTGTTTTTCCTTTGATCAGATGCATTGGTCGTTGTTGCAGCAGAAGCATGCTTCTGAAAATGTCCTTTTAATGCTTAGTACAATACTGGATTTAAGTACAGCCTGTAAAACCATTAATTTTCAGCAGAAAGTAAATGCAGCTGTCACTGATTGGAAGGACTCTGACAGAACTGTACTTTGGGGACTGTAAAGCTGATTTTAATTACAAAGGAGATGCCCAGCACTCTTGATGTTATTTTTCCCCTAGCTCTTCAGACCGATTTGGGACCAGCATTCTGATTTAGGGCCCGATTCAAAGTCCATTAAAATTAATGGAAAGATTCCTCTTCGCATTAATTGGCTTTGGATCAGGCCCTGATAGGGACAGCGTCAGGTTCAAAGAAATTGATTTTTTTTTTAAAGAAAAGTTTTCTAGCCCATCTTAATCACACCTCAGATTATTAAAGAATTGTGTAAAGTTCCTGGTGAAGTTTTCAGATGATCTTAGCACTGGGCTAACCATTCCCACTGAACTCCATAGCAGAACTCCCACTGCATTCAGTGGGAGCAGAGTCAGGCCAGCAGGAAGCCCTTCTGAAAACGCAACTGTAAATGTACCTTATGTACTGTTACATGCGGATTGTTTGCTTTCAGCATTTGTCCAAGTCTGGACAATAAAAACAAGGCTCATCAATGTCACTTTTCTTTACAGAGGAGTCCCATGTTCTGCCACTCTTACTTCATAAGCAGTCCCATTGCACTGAAAGGATTATTTGAGGCATCATGTACCACTCAGAGGCAACGCTTGTAGGTGGCGGGGGCGGGGGACATAGAGGCCATCTGCCTGGCCCAGATTTCTTGCTTGGCTTGTACTGAGCATGCTCAGTTACACTGCTGAAGCCAGCTGCCCTCGCATTATCGGCAGGCACTGGTGGTCTCTGGTACCACTTCCTATGAGAAAGAATAGTAGAAGATGGCCATTCATAATCGTTTTCACTTCGAAGGATGCAGAAAACACAAAGGGAGAAGTGTTTGTTTATTAGAAAATCTGTTTTCTTGGGAATAAAATATAGTTCTTGAAACCTACGTCCTGGTTATATCAAAGCTTATTTTTACAAATAATCCACATTTGAAGGTCAAATGTGATTGTATCTTTCCCAGGGAAAGATGAGACATTGTAATAAACAACTGAGAAAGCATTCCGAGATATTATTAGTAGCAAGTGGGGACTGTGACATAAAATTTCATAGGACACTATGGAGTTATTACTAGGCAATACATATTCCTGTATGACAAACTAATTTGAATCCTTTGCACTTCTTTGGTAATGAATCAATTAAGAAAGAACCCCCGTGTTGCGGTTCATTTTATACACTGCTTTCTAGGTGCGAGAAAAGATTATATTGCATAACAGTGTAGAACAAAGCTACGTACAACGCACACAGGGGAACGCCTCATGGTGCCACCACTAGAACCCAGTCACAGGTTGAGAGTTCATTGGATGGTGCTTCTTCCCAAATCAACTAGCTGGAAAACCTGATCCAGTTGGAATCAAGTTGAGCGCAGGATTTACACTATTGTTCACCCATTCCTATTAACGTTCAATGGAATATAAAATGTTCCTATTTTAATACATTTTCCTGCCAAACAAAGAGAAAAACAATTTCCTCTCCTCTGCCTTATTAGTCACATTTTATTTCATTTTTTTACATTTCAGTTGGAATATTTGACACCTGCCTTTGGCATTATGGGTAAAAAGCTCAAGAGTTTCTGGAATTATGGCTGCAAAGAAAAAGGTAGATTGCTGGCAGAAGAGCGTCACTCCGAGGTCGAAAATACGTGCTGCAACAATATTTTCTTCAGTAAATGTTCACTACTTTATCTCTAAGGCACACGCTGTGTGTCTCTCTGGGAGCACGTCAGCTCCAGACTCCTCCCCTCTGCCCAAATCCAAGTACCTCGTCACGCCCAAAAGGCTTGGTTCTGAGAGCACATTATCTAAGTAGAGTCCCCCACAACTGATAACCCTGTGGGAGAGCCAAGGGCAGGGCCCAGTCCCACTGGATAGATCCTCATGTAAAGTGCGAGAGTATTGCTTTGCAACGAGGACAGTGCCGCAGCTTGTCCTGCCACAGCTGCGTAAGGCTGCGAATCAGACACTGCGGGGAACTAGACAGGAGCGGGACGGCCGTTGAAATGTCTGCACATGACAGGACTCTGTCCCGCGGCTGGTTTCACAGCCGCCCCCCGTCGTCAGCACAAAGCACGGGGGCGTCCGGTCAGCATTCTGCCTGGCACCGTCCATGCTGGGAAAGGAGCACGGGGGGGGGGAGGGGGAGGACACGCAGGGGGGCTTGGTGGCTCACTGTCATTATGGGGAGACCGTTTCCCCCTTAAGTGACTCCTGTGATTCACTCTCCCCCTTTCAGGATGGCTTCAGTCAGACAAGCACAGGGGATGGGTCAGGATTCTCAACTAGATAGGCACGAAAAGGGAGGAAGGAAGGTAGGAGGGGGAGCGAAGGGGAGGAGAGAGCACACATCCTCAGACAAAGATCGGGATCCTCTCCCGGATAGCCTGCCTGCAGATGGGGCAGACAGTCAGGGCCTCGCTGCACTCAAGGCAGGAGCCATGTCCGCACTGGAAGACCAGTTTGATTTGGTTATCGATGCAGATAGGGCAGGTGATGCGCTCCTCCATCTGCCGGTAGCGGCTCTGCAGCTCCTCCATCAGTTTCCGCTGGTCCGTGGACTCGGCGCTGGGGCTGCATTCCACCTCTGTGCTGTCTGTGGGGAACAGGAAGCAAGTTAGTGGCAGGGGACCCTACCTATTGCCTCTGCAAGCATCTTCCAATGCACTCCCTGCCCCTTGGAGCACTAACTAGCTCTGTTGAGACAGTTTGAGAAGTATTTTGTGAAAGGGTGGCCAGTGCTTCTCTCTCCTTTGGTTTGTTGCTGAGCTGTTAAGGGGCTGCAGCCTCCAGGGGCATATAAATCGTATTCTCTGAGATGATCCTCCCTCATCATTCCAGAAGAAGCTGCCACTGCCTGAAAGTAGAGAGAAGTGCAGTGCTAGCAAAGTGCTGGACACCCTGCGCCTCAGTAACTGGTCTGTGACGTGTTAGGACACTGCATGCCCTCGCTACACTGAGTTTAAATTCCTGTCTTCAGCTCTCTGCTCGAGCTTTCCGGGCTATAGATTCAGAGCTGTGAGAGTTGGTAGAGAGCATCGCGATCTCCTGCACAACACAAGCCATAGAATTAAAGAGAGAGATTTAATTCTCCTTATGTGCAAAGTTCAACAGAGAACTTGTAGAGACACTTGGTTCTAACTCAGATGAGATGAAAGAGCTCCATGTACAAATTCCAGCGGGGGTAAATAAATTCCATCTGGTTTCAGCGAGACACAATACTAGTCACTTTCTGTTCCTAAACAACTAAGTCGTGATGTTGTGTGCTTTTAAACAGATGCCCTGATTCGCCCCAGAGGTGGTTGCATTCCGGTGGTGGGTGAAGTGACCACATCAATTACGTCTGTAAGGAATTTTTGGGATGATGTTAGGGATAAATGGTGAGGATGGTGTGGCCCAAACCAGCTGAGACATCCTGCCAACATGCTCAAAAGCCTGACTGCTGCAATGGACTGGAATCTTTGCAGAGATTCCAATTCGGGAGGCAGAGCCATTCTATTTCCCTGCATTCTGTATGGCTGAGGAATGCGGCAATAACAGGGCACTCCTAGGGAGGATTTCTGCCCTGGACAGCAGTGTACGTCTATATCATGTGACAGATTCTTGGCTCCTCTATACATCCGTCTAGGCGGCCAGTGGGCATCAGGCCCATTTGCGAGATCTCAGTCTGGTGCCACCCAAGTCAGCAGCAGTGTGTATATCCTCAGTGACCTCTGCCAGAGGGGTGCAGAAACACCCACTCCCACGTGTCCAGTTTGCCAGCAGGCGACATGGATGAACTCCATGGCTAGCAGGAGCCTGCTGCCCCATGGCATGGAACCAGCATGCGGCCTTCAATATAGTACGCCCGGTGTGGGAGATTGAATGATGGGAATGGAAGGCACTCCCTGTATAAAACTGCAGAGATTCAGGCTAAGGCAGGAGAGGAATTCCAGAAAAGCAGTCAAACCTAACTGCCCTGGGACTAACCCCAACCCCGCTTACTTGGCTCCCAGGAGCTGACTTAGGTTAAAATGCCTTTAAAGCACAAGGGCAAAGCCACGCTCTTGAATGTTACAAGCTGTCCTGGATCACAAATTTCCACTGCGAAGTCACTGTTGGTGCAAGGGGCTGGACGGACGGACGGACCTGGAGACAGACACCTGCTACTGATTCACAACACAGGCTGTGGCAAGGCAAAAACACACGGCCCCTGTGCTGGCCTGTAACAGCTGCTTTAAAGAGGAAAGACAATTCACCTGTGGCATCTCAGCTGAGCCTAGCTGTGGGGTGATCACGGAGAGAGAGCTGCAAGACAGACTGAGAATGCCCTCCTTACGCTAAGTTCACCGAGATCAAGCAGTCATCGGTTGGGCTGTCACCTAAACAAACATTCAGAGGGACTTTTCTATGCAAAGCTGTGGACAAGAGCAAACCTACCTTGCTTGAGTTTTTTGGTTATTGTGACTTGACATTTGATGCACTTCTTCATCCTCCTGGAGCATTCTGCCGGGAACGGGAGAAGAGAGATTTCAGCTAAACCCAGTGGTGCTTGAATGAGCCCAAAAGCAGAGAGGACACATGAGGGCATCACATTTTTAAACCATCCAAGAATCACCTGGACTGTAAGAGACGGTCTTTGTCTGAGCACGCTGGCTTCTTCCTGAGTTACATGCTGGTCCTGTCGCTTCAGCTGCCCCTTCCCTAGAGCTTCACACAACAGCCCAAATCTTGAGCAGCTGCGTTGCCACAATGGCCATTATAAACCCTGCCCCCCTGGACTCAAATCCCCGCATAGCAGCTGCAAAATGGTACCGTATTCTGACGGGAATGGATGGGGGGCTCTCACTTGTTCCTAACCAAACTGTGCAGCCTGACAGAGGGACCCAGCTGAGATAACAACAGATCAGCAAGTCTGTTAATATAACTCAAAGGGAAACAGAAGACAAAAACAAAGGGGGGGGGGGGGATTCCTTGGAAGCGGTTTTGTTGGAGAAAACATTACTGGCTGGAACTGGACCGTCCGTCACTTCCTTCTAAACCATGCAAGGCAGCTGTCTCTGGTCCCAATCCAGCAGGAGCTTCCATGACCAGACCATAGGGTGTCACATCTAAAACGCCATTGCAGGAATAGTCCTGGGGTTGCTCTGTTTAGCACCCAACAGTCCCATCCCAAGATGCTCCCCAGACAAAGCACAATGGGGAGGTGAAACGAACACCGGCAAAGGAACCACGGGAGCAACCTACCTTCACACACGATGCTGTGCTGACACGGGATGAAGTGAATGAGCAAAGCCAGCTCAGAACAGACCAGGCACTCGGAAGGGGCTGCCATGCTGGCCACGCTGAGGTTGGTCATTGTGTTGGGGGTGGTGTGCACTCTGCGCAGGCTGCAGGTGACTACAGAGTTGTCTGAAGTCATCCGCTCATCCCTGCAACCACCACATAGAATTAGCGTCCTCGCTGGCTGGAGCAACACCCCGCACACAGAAGGCAGCTCGGCAGCTCTACCCAATGGCCTTAACCTGGCAGGGACGGGTAGGGGGAAATGCTTCATAGCCAGACAACGGGTCAGATCCAGAGCCGGCATAAGTCTATGAAGCTCCACTGACTTTGACGGAGCTCACTTTGTTTACGCCAGCTCCAAATGCATGAGGGTGAGGGCGGAGAGTGGGAGTGGAAGATATTTGTGCAGAGTGGAACACTTCTTATGGAGGAGGATAGCAGGCCCCTGCCAGTACAGCCATCAGCAGTGCAAAGTCAGTGAGCCGGGATATTTAGGAAAGGCAGCCCTTTGATTACACCACTCTCGTAAGCACATGGGACAGGCCTGACCTCAGTGCCTACATCTGAACCCCAGAGAGTCTGGATTCTGAGCCAGGCCCTGATCTCAATGGCGTGACTCCTGAATCCACAACATTCCCTGTGACTTTGGGGAATATTGGATTCGATTCCACAAACTGCCCAGACCCCCGATAGCTTTGGATTTTTGTCTGGCGTCTTATTGCAACTTTGTGGAGCCTAGATCAAGACACCCTGGAGCTTTAGGGACGATCCTGAGGCAAGTATCACCAATATAGCCCACCTCAGCTCTGTGTTGGCAGAGAAAACAAAGACAGGCTGGTTTGGGTATAGATGAAGCCTGCCCTTAATTAAATCTGCCCCTCCATCATTCTGGAGCAGCTGCCTGAGCATAAAGGACATGACGTAAATCAGAGGATTCACTGGACTGGTAAACACCGCCGTTCTCTTTCACCCGGCATTATTGAAACTTGACAGATATAAGGTGGCATCTGTCACAGGATGAACCACTTCCAAGCTAAATTGTGTTCAAGACCCCACGCAGAGGACACAGAATGGTTCTGTTAACCCCTTGGCATCTGATTCTTTCTGTGCTTTTCCAATAGCCAGCTACCATTCTAGCAGACACTAACAGCATGGATGCTCTTTCCTAGTTATCCTGTCTATATCACAGTGTGCGAATGGAAGGGGACGGGGAGGAACAATCACGTTGCTGATAGCAGTATCCCAAAACAGGTAGACTCCAAGTCATCCCCTCTGAAGAGGATTCCCCTCTTCCCTGTTTTGAATGCACCAAATTCAAAGCATTTTCATGGGGTGAAATGTTCCCGAACCACTTACTGGGTTTTATTACACACAAACATGCCTCCGTTGTTCTCCATTGAGCCAAGTTAATCAAGCAGAGGGAAGAAAGTGGAAACATGCTAAATCATAAAACCAAGGAACTTCACAGATTATACTAAGATGATCCCAAACATTTACCCAGCCCTTGCTCCTCTCCAGAGGTCGGGGATGCAAATTTGTAGGGTCCTACTAAATTCATAGCCATGAAAAATGTGTCACAGACCCTGAAATCTGGTCTTTTGTGTGCCTTTACCCTTTATCACACCCGATGTCAAAGGCTGACAGGTCCTGAAAGAGACCACCAGCCAGTTCTCTCAGAAGGCACCAATTCTGAAAGGCATTCACGTAAGACCAGTTCCCACTGAAGTCAACGGGAGGTGAACGTGCCCACACCCTGCCGAGCAGAGCAAGAGGGTCTGGCATGGCTACCACCGTCAGGTTTGGGGTTAGGAAGTGGTCACACCTGTAGCCTACCTGAATTTCTGGGAGAAGTTCTTGATGATCTGGACTATCCTTCCATCTGCAATGAGATCCAGGGGAGACTTTCCCCTGTGGTTGGCGTAATTAATATCTGCTCCTTCCTGTGCTAGGTAACATGCAATCGCAGCACCAACATTCAGCTCTACATTTCCAAGGAAGCCGGAAGCCTGGAGCTAAGAGGGGGAGAAAGTCTCTGTTAAGGTGCTCAGAAACCTGGCTATGGGTCAGACCCTAGGAAAGCAGCCTCAGTTCTCGTGCTTGCAATTTGCAGGTGCAAAGAGCTGCAGGTGTAATTTTGCACCCCTTATGTGTGAACACAATCAGACACTTAGACATCTAAGTCACACACTTATTTTTACTACAGTAGTGCCTAGAGGCATCAGCCAACATTGGGCCCCATTGTGCTAGGTGCTGCCCATTCTTGTAGTAATAGACAGTCCCTGCTCCAGAGGAAGTTTTCTAAATAGAGGAGACAGACAGGTGAGAAAGGAAAGATTATCATCCTCACGTTACAGGTGGGGACCCAAGGCACAGAGAGATTAAGTGACTCAACCAAGGTCACATAAGGAGTCTGGGAATTGAACCCTGATCTCTTCAGTCCCCATCCAGTGAGTTAAGCACAAGACCTTCCATTGTTATCCTGCCAATAACGTACACATACAATTTTTCAGACACAAAACTAGTGACTCATTTAATGCCAGGCTGAAGAACAGGGGCTAACTAGTGATATTTGCCATTTCCGTCACAGTAAAGGAGGAGGAGGAGGTGGTGGTGTGTGCGTGTTACAGGGAGAAAACCACAACAGATGGCTCATTAGTTTGGCAACAGCTTCTGAAAACTGACACACCACAAGGCACTCAAGCTCTGCACGACTCTAATGAGACAGGAGGGTAAGGGAAGGAAGCAGCCTGGCCAAATCCATCTGTGTCAAGATGAGGGTGAAGTATAGAGAGGACAGTGTTGTGGTTAAGGCAGGGGACTGAGACTCAAGACTCCACGATTGTATTCCGGGCCTAATCCAGAGCCCAGGGAAGTCAATGGAAAAAACTCCCATTTCCTTTCAAGGGCCCTATAAAGTTCGAGTGGAAGGAGTTGTCCATTTAGGCTGAGACTGTCATAGCCCCCGGAGGGATCTGAGGACACAATCCGATTAATAGTAATGGGAACTGGGCATACAAAACCATTAAGACAGCTGTGAATATCTCCGCCTGCAGTATTCGTTACTAGGGCCTGCAAGTCAGCCCTTGTAAAAAGAGCTCAGTGAGTTACTAGAAACCTGCCCCCTGCTGCAGCCACCTTTGCTCGTGTTCCCAGAATAAAGGGAGTGAGGAATGATTGACGGACTGCCTGCTGCTAGCAAAAAGTGGGGATACCAGTACTGGGCTCTGATTACCGAATCAGCAATCAGTCTCTGCCCGGCTGGGGGGCCATATTTGTGCATCCTGTACCACCCACGGGAGTCCTCAGTTCTTGCAATCAAAGCTGGTGCCATGGGATACAGCACACTAATGAACGGAAGAGGTGGAATTTTCAGAGCGATTATGGGGAGGGGGTGGGGAGGGGAGAAACAGGCAGTTTGGCACTCAGTGTTCAGAGCTGCATTGTGCTGATTTGTTGGTTTTCCAATCAGATGAAGTGGTGTCCACCGCCCTGCAGCCACACACACACACATATATATGGGGTCTTGTTCCCTCCCCAGCCACTTCCACGCTCTGTGAGGGTACGTGGGAGTTAATTCTCCTTAGGTTCTTATTACCACCCAACAGGATAAGCGAGTCAGTGCAGCAGGGTCTATTTACTAGGGCCAGGACTCCTGGCTCTGCTAATGGGCCCAGCCCCTTCCCCTCTCTCTCTGCCCCATCTATAAAATGGGGAGAGTGATACTGATGCAGCTCTTCGGGGCACAGTGGGGCAGTTCACATTCGAGAGCCAAATATCACAGGACGCAGAAAAAGGCCCCTTCAGTCACATCCAGCCCTTCCCCTCTTGATCAAGGCTGGGTCATTCCCTACCGACACATTCCCAAGGGCTTAGTAGTCTAGTTTTAAAGGACTCCACTATTTCCCTCGGGAGACTGCCCCCCACCCTAACTGGCTGTCCATGGAGCTTCTGACATCGCAAGGCACTCTCCTGAAACAGTGTTGTTCTCTCTCTCACCTTGGAAAAGAGGGTCGGTCCCTCCCCCTCTTCCTGCTCCTCTGCCATGATTGACATCAGCTGCTGCCGTTCCAAGACAATGTGCATGGCTGTGTCTCCGTCCTCGTCCTCTGCGTTGACGTCGCTGCCTTCGCGTACCAGCAGCTGCACCAAGTCCACGTGCCCCTGGGTGACTGCCAGGTGCAAGGGAGTCTGGTTCCGGCTGTTCCTGAGGTGGACGTCACAGCGACCCTTAGAAAGGGGAGAAAAACACTAAGTGGAGAAATAGCGTCAGAGTCCCAGGAAAGCCTCTGCTGAACATTAGTTGCATGACTCAGGGAGAAGACCTGGATCATCAATTCCATCCCCTGCAAGTGCAGTGTAGGGGGGGCCCAAAGAGGGGCAGCAAACGGATCCTACTCTTCATGCTGGCCGCAAGGTCCAGAAAGCCTCGAGAGTCGAGTGATGCAGTGGTTATTGCAAGGGAACAAGTGCATGGGGCTCTCCTCCTGCCTGGTAAAGATCTGGAGGTGACAGCTAGTAAATTACTTGACACCTGCAAACTGAAGGCCTGGAGCAAGTCCAGACAATCGCAGCTCCTAAACTCTACAAAGCAAGACTGATTCCTCGTTGGGTCTTTTGCTTCGGTTTCCCTCCAGCACTCAGACCACTGAGGGAGTAATAGGAAAATCTTTCTAATGCCAGGAGACAGGATGCAGCAAACACACAGCTAGCCACTCCTGAAAGGATACCCTGTTAGAAGGAGCCAGCCCTGGATCTGCAGAGGACAGTGCTGGTGAGGAATCAGAATGCACTTTAAATGGAAGCTAGGTTAGTAGTGGGGACTACACCAGACATAATAAAATCACCCTAATACATTGCATTACACAGTGCTCCTTAGGGATCTCTGTGTCAACGAATATTGATTCATAAAGCTACTGAATCTCTATGAGGCAGAGGTATCCATCATGGTAGAGGTGGGGGAAACAGAGGCACAAGCACAACAAATCAGGGTCTGAAACAAAACCCAGGAGCCCTGAACTCCAGCCACCACTTTCTCCAAAGCTAGAACTAGATCCTTGGGTTGAAACCTTGGCCCCACGAAAGTCAATGGCAAAATTCCAATTTCCTTCCCGACTTCCAGTCCCCTACTTTCACCACTAGAGAATACTGTCCCCAGGGGCAGGAATAGCACCTGGAAGTCAGGGCTCCTAGACCCCTTTGATCGGAGCTACGATACTTCACTCCTAGCCAGAACCTGCAACACTTGCCCTAGTGATTCCTAGTCCCTCTGCTGTACACCCCGGACACCGCCCCTTTCCTCTTAGACTCTCACCCAAAGAACTTGGATGACCCGAAACATGAACTTGCCACTTCTCATGCAAGTTATTTACCTCTCGGATTAAAATTTCTGCTACTTCCATGTGGTTATTGAGGGCAGCAAGATGCAGGGCGGTGAAGCCATCTTCCTTTTTAGCATCAACCAACTGCCTGGCTCTTGCCAGAATCTTCTTTATGGCTCTGGAAGGTTAGAGAGATTAAAGGAGAGACCAGAGAGTTACTTGTCAGCAGGAGACTGATGCACACGAGACAGACCTGCCTCCTGTGTTGAGCAGCAATTAATGTTCCTAATGTTCTAACGGGCAGCGTCGCGAGCCGGGACAGTGATCCAGAGAGCTCCATCCATCTTGCAGTTTGAATTGGGAACGTCAAACAAAAGCCATCGGTTTTCTTTTAATAAAGCGGGATCAACACACAATGTCAATGTTAGTAATGAGCTGGATGTTAGTAATGACCAGTCTGACGGAGGACGCACATAGGACGTATCTGACCCAGGTTTTTCAGTCATTGTCTGCAATGTCCCACCCCTAACAGCTGAATGGTCCAGGCATAGGATTGGGTCAGAGTCAAAGGAGATCAGTGATCGGAAGCCATGGGAGAAGGAGGGGAGGTCTGAGACATGGAAAGAAGGAGGCTGCTCCAAGTGAAGGGACAATGAGAGGAGAGGGGCAAAGGAAGCATCGGGGGGGGGGGGGGGGCTGCTTGACAAGTTTCCATCAAGACTCCCCCCCCCCCCCCCCGTCCCACAATAGAAAACTGGTTGTGTGTTCTAGATTTACTCTTGGTATCAGCAATTGTACACATTTTCCCCTGGTTCTTTTGCCCCCTCAAATAAATGGAAATCTGGCCATCTCCAAAAGTAACTGATCTTTGAGTGCTAGCCATGTGACTCGAGGCTTAAAAAAATTATTCTCTTCTTCTCTAACACCACAGCAGGGTTCATCAGAATCTCTCAATCTTTTGAGAAGTCAGGAACTGCGTAGCCTTGGCTACACTAGAGAAGGTTGGCCAGGATAATTCACCTAGTGGAGAGGAGGGTTATATCAGTTCCCTCAATAAAATAAGCTAAACCAGCAACAAGACTTTTTTTTGCATCTATATTAGGGCTTTTTCCTGGTATAAAAATGTTGTAAAGAATCCCACCCCTCACACTGACACTATTCCCACCCCTCACATCCCACCCCTCACACTGACACTATTACAGTGCCAAAAGTGTAAATACAGGTCTCAGACACGTAGCCAGGAAGTTTGCGAGGGCTGCAGCCCATCTGCAACTATTTGTCAGGAAACCGAGTATTTGTACTTTCACAGATCTCATAATCCTTGAAAAGGCTTCAGACCTCTGCCAGAAATCACATCTGTATGTGGGTCGCCTTCCAGGGCTCAGAAACAGAGGCTGTTCAGTGCTCACAAGGCAGCAGAGAAGAAATGAACAAACGAATGAGGCGTTTCGCTACCATTTCTCCCGAACGGAGATTCGATTTGCTCTCCGGGAGCGGAGGGATGGGGCTATTCTCAGCTAATGCTTCGGAAATTGCCTTTTGGACCATGACGCCCCTCTGCTGTGCTCCACACAGCTAGATGCACGGGCGTGTTGTAGGAGAGAAGGTGGGGAGGGGCAGAGAGGCGACTGCTTAAGACACTGCACTGTGCTTGCACTGTTGATAATCACCGATCCTCAGTGTAATGACTGTGGTGATTTCAACCTTGTCCTCCCTGACTGGGGAGCCATTTCTGCAGAGAATTAATGCATTGATACAGTACCGGGGGTGGGGGGGTGGGGTGTTTAGAGATGGGAAAAGGATCTGAGCGGCCCCGAGTCCACCTCCTTTTGCAAGGGCAGGATCTGTCCCTAAGAGGACGATATCAGATACTACAAACTCGTATGGAGAAGCACCTAGTTCACCCCCAAGGAGAGGGGATTTCCTCTGGGAATTGGCAGAGGGGTGGCGCAAGCAAAGGCAGGCAAGTTCTGCTGGGAGGGGCATTTCTGCTCTGTATGTCTCCAAGGCCTCAGCCTCACCTCTTTCCTCAAAAGGCTTTTCATCCCCTTTCCCCAGCCTCATAGAGAGGCTGCTGGTCTCCCACTGCCCCTTTCCTCAACGTGGTCGCTGTGTCTGAGCAGGGAGAAATCACAGCTCAGACCCAGGCTCCGCTCCCTGTCAGGATTACCCAGTATCGCCTCAGCCCATCCCCTTGTGGGTTTCCCAGCGACGCACACCGCAGCCTGATCAACAGAGTGACCTGCTAGGAGCTCCCCCGCTTTTCACTTACAGCTTGTTGCCCTTCAGAGCGGCATGGTGCAGCAGGTTGAAGCCTTGGCGATTCTGGACTGTGAAATCGATGTTCGGTACCTCGGTGAGGATCTCGATGATGTTTTTCAAATCGGCGGTGATGGCGTAGTGCAGGGGGGTGTCATCAAACGAATCCTATAGGGAGCCACAGCAGAGCACAAGTGACGTCAGAGAGACTCCCCTCCAACAAAACCATCCCTGAGGGGCTAGCTGAGACAAGGGTATAGGGCCAAACCCAGCGCAGGCCAAACCACCTTGAGTCACCACCACCCGATGGCTGTTTGATAAGTCTACGTGAAATGAATTTGCTGGGCCTCAGCCCAGCTCCTAGTAGACAAGCACCCGCATTACTGAAAGAGCCACCCCTGTGGCTGGCAACCTTGATGATCGTCTCAGCAGGAAAGCCAAGCGCTGAATGGTCCTGCTGGAGAGTCGGGGTCTCTCCTTTCACTCCTAGGAGCCCTTATGAGTAGAGGCTGAGGCACACGGACAGGGGAGATGGGCATCCCTTAATTTCACACACCCCAGAAGAAAAATTACTTCATCGGTCTCTATAGACTAATTACAGACCAGCCCTAGGCATGGGACAGGCCCAGTGACTTCATGGCTGCTCTCTCAAATTCCTTTATACCCGATTGAAAACAAAATCTCACCAGCCCGGTATCGGGAACAGGAAGAGGCATCGTTGGAGCCTTCAAACAGAACACAGTTAGTGGGTCACCCCTTGCTGGAATAGCAGAAGGTGCTACGGGACTGGGCTAAAGGCAGTGGTGGAAGTAGGGTGGTCCGGTCCGGTCCACCATACCAGTAAGGTATTTATAGCCGGTCCGCCATACTGGAAAGACACAGGAGAAGCAGAACGAGGGGCCACCCTCCTGCAGTGCGGTTGTACTGCCCCCAACCCTTCCATGCAGCCGCGTCTAGCATCTCCTGTCTGGGGTCTGTAGGCAGCCCCGCCGGAGGACAGGGCTGGAGGCAGTGCTGGTACAGCCGTGCCGAAGGGAGGAGCTGCTGGCATGAGGCTGCTCTGCTCCTTTCACTACTGCGGTTCCCGGGAGAGCCCTGTGGTTCAGAGCATTCCCGGGAGAGCCCGGTGTTTCAGCTGCAAAAGGAGCAGAACCCCACACCAGCAGCACCTCCGGCACGGCTGTATCTCCCCAGCCTCACCCCCCACCAGCCCTGTTCTCCGGCGGGGCTGCTGTACGGAACCCGGACAGGACTCCGGAGATGCAGCCGCATGGAAGGGCTGGGAGCAGGGCGAGGGGTGGCAGAGTTGGAGGAGGTGCACGTTCTGCTCCTTTCACCACTGCAGTTCCCAGGAGAGCCCTGCAGGTCAGACGTCTCCGGCGCAGCGGGAGGAGGACAGAGTCCCACCAGCCCAGGTAACGCGGGATGGATCGGGGGTGGAGGTGGGGAGCACCTTGCCTTCACCACACAGCACCAGGGGACACTGCCAACCTTTCAGGATCGGCTTTCACCCAAAACAGTTAAGCAGCAAAAATATCTTCAATGATACGAGGCGTGAAAATAACTCACCGGGAGGTTGACGTCACAGTTGTGCTCACAAAGGATCCGCACGATCTCCGTGAATCCTTTGTTGACGGCGACGTACAAGGCGGTGCACTTGGTGTTGTTCAACAGGTCTGCATTGGCTCCTTGACTGACAAGCACACGGACCACCTCTGCTTGATTTCTGATTTTTTTAAAAAAAGATTGGACACTGTGATCTCTCCATCTACAACTGTTAGACATGAAACATCATGTGTATCTTGGTTCCTGCGTCCTCCTCCTGACTGGACCATGAGGCTTTGCTCTCTGTTGGCATAATGTAAATCTGGAGTAATCCCTGTTGACTTTGATGGAGTTCCTCTAGATTTACACCAGGGCAATAGAGAACACAATTCAGCCTCCTGACTCTCTTGACTGTACACAGCCATTAAAAAAGGGCCTTGAAATACAGTCTTCTTCCATTCACACACCCAGACCCTTTTCGCCCAAGGTGTTCGCACCATGGAGAATTCACCTTCCCATGGAGACTGGGGCTTTGTGAAAACTAATCCCTGGCGTTTGAGGGCCACATCCTCAGCTAGCCTATATCAGCGCAGCTCCATGGTTGGAGGCCTTTCCCCTCTCTGCGGTGCTGGTTTAAATACGCTTGTATGCGGGGAGAAAAAGCTCCTACCCGAAAGCTGCATAATGGAGAGCCGTGTCCCCCTCTTCATCCCGCAGGTCGATGTTGGCATTTGCCTGCAGTAAGATCTTCACAACCTCCACCCGGCCCAGGTGGGCAGCGACTTGCAGCGCGGTTCTGCCCTGATTCTTTATATCAACCTGCAATAACAAAAAGATCCAGGCCCATCACTGTTTAGGAAAGGTCTCAATGTGCACTCAGGCACTGCCCCTGCTCGGAGACTTACATAACTTGATGGGAAGGAGAGAGGATTACTTGTATTCCACAGCACCTAAAAGCTCCAAGCAGGATCTGGAACCCATTGTTCTGGGCACAGGCCCCAGAGCTGCAGGGCTGATTCTTAACTTCTCTGCCACAAGCTACAGTAACCAACAGCACCTCCCTGCCTGGCAAGGGGGTGGGAGATCAGCTGATGTTCGCACTGGGCTTTGAAGGAGGCGAACATGATATAAGCACCAAGTGTTCAGTCACTCAGACTTGCATACCGGACAGCCTGGAGGGCTAATCGCATTGCTGACCTGCTGCTGTGAGGTTTAAGGATCAAGGAGTTGAAGACCAAAGACCTTGTCAAAGGCCAAGACAGGAGGGCAATCAATGAATGGCTAAGGGGAAAGAGTGAGGGAATCTGGCAAAGGCTTCGTGGCTGGGTAAGTAACACAGAGGAGTTTTTCTGCAGCTGATCCTATGCACAGCAGCAGTTTGTGCAGGGCTTAGACAGGACAGTAATGCTGGTAAGGACACAATGGATGCCAATGCATCCCCCTTACGTAAAGGGTGTAACAATGGTATCTTCCCCTTTGGGAGCTCGTTGGCAGGCAATTCATCTCACCCTGCCAAGCGAGCCCTTGAATCCGCCTGCCTCTCACTATTTATAACTATCTAGTAGAAAGAACAAATTCCTCTCCGAGGTCAGGATGCAGCGGGACTATTCCTGACCTAATCCTGACACTTGGCACGTTCCCATTTCAACAGTGCCTGGCTATTTATTTACATCGGTGCCTGGCTATATTCCTTCCCTCCCCATATCTACTAACTTTGCATGTAATGAACTGGAACAATTATCCGGCAGCAAACCATTAAGTCAGACCTTGGATCTCAGCTTCATTATAGTCCTCTCAGAACAGATCCTGGTGTTTGCTAACGCCCCATCAGTCTGCTCCTGCATGCCACACGGTCATGGCCTCCACAGGATTTATGTTCCTTTCCCAGCTACTTCCAAGGACACCGCGCGAAGGCATTCTGCTCTCTGGCTTGTGACAGATGCATTTACTCATGCACAAAACCTGCAGCTTTTAAGGCGGTAGCTAGGATCTTAGGTGATCTGCCAGGGTTTAAATACGTGGCTACCGAGACCACCCAGCCCCCAAACTTGGCTGGGGAACAATCTGTATACAAACTCCTCTCTTGATCGGCAATGCATTCGGATGAGGCCACATCATCACATAGGCCTACGTAATGGACTAACGCTCTTGTATAGCACCCTTCATCAACAGATCTCACTATCTCCATTCTACAGAGATGGGGGCACTGAGAGGCTAATTGACTTGCCCACGGTCACAGAGGAAGACAATGGTGGAGATGGGAACAGAACTCAAGGATTTTGAGTGCCAGCCCAGTGCCCTGGCCACCAGACCACGCTGCCTCAGTAGAATGGCTTCTGTGTTCATGTAATTTATTCTGGAATTGGCCCCACTGGTCTGATCCTACCAGATGTCTCTACTCAGTCCCCATGCAGCAGAACGTAGCAGGTAGCCTGGGGCTGCACCTCCAGCCATGCGGCCTGGCTGCTGGGAGGATTCAAGCAAAGCAGGCCTGTCACTGAAACACACGTTTCTTGTGCTGGTTGCCATTAGAAACTGGGCATGTCAGGCTGCCTAGGAGAATTCTAAAGAGTGGATATAGGAAAGCAGAAGGTAGCATTCAAGCTGGTGGGTCTGCTAGGATAAAGCTGACACGTACTTCAGCGGGTAAGGGAGATTTCCCAGGCTAGATTAGTGGGGTTTCTTATCCACCCCTAACCGAGGGGGGAAATGCCCTGCTATGACATGGCTGTTAGCCTGCTAAGTTCATGCGATATGCCTCAACGCCCTCCACTGGATCTCAAAGCAACTAATACACACCAGGGAATTCAGCCTCCTACCCCTTGCGGGTAAGCAGTGAGTTTGGGGATCCCCCGTTTGGCAGGGGAGGAAATTTAGGCACCCAAAAGGTGTCTAAGATACCACAGCAATTCAGCTCTTGACTTCTAGTCCCCTACTCTAACCCCTGGACAATGAGCTACAATGGCACAGGGAAATTCTGCATGCTGGAGTCCCACAGCCCTGCCAGGGGGAGCAGAGGACCCCTGGAAGCAGAGGCAAGCTCTACGACTCAGTTAAAGCGAAACACCAGTCACCAGCTGTTAATTCCTTACAGTAGGTTTTAGCAGCCCCCCATTTGCTTTACAGGTTAACGACAAGAGACACATCGACCGTGGAGGGTTTCTCTGAGACTTGCCTTGTCTGGGTATTTTTGAACCAGGTCCTCGACTTTAACAACGTCACCATGCGCTGCCTCAATGACCAAGCGCCCCGGATGATCCAACTCCATCTTCTGGCACAGCAGCTTCTCTAGGATGGAGATCAAAGTGCCTGTGTGGGGATGACATACAGCCCCAGGTTACATGGTGGCAATGAGCATCTGTGAGTGTAACCACCTGGACTCAGTATGGGCCTTTGTCCCTCTATAGTGACAGGTCCATATAAAGAGCTTTATGAACTTGTTACTTTACTGCCTAGGCATAGGCCTACGAGATATCCAGGAAAAGAACCCAGGAGTCCTATATCCTGTGGCTTAACCTTGAGGCTATTGGTGCTCCCCTGAGTTGATTAAAACAGATTTTGGGGACTATGCTTAGAGAAGGGTGATTAGTCAGTAAACATCTGATGCGTTCTGAAGAGAAATGCTATTGTTACCCTAGGAGGGTACAGGTGTTATTTTTTCAGCCCGGGCCAGAACCGAACCACATCTCTCCCCATCCCCGGCTCCCATAACCCTCTCTCACTTTTGGATTCCTTGGTGTTCTCCGTTGTCATGAGGTTTGCGTCCTCGTCTCTCTGGTAGGCTGTGAGACAAGCTGGGTTAAAGGTCCAGGACTGCCCTCCGACAGACACTCTCAAGTCTCCATCCCCAAACACCTTGATCACCTTGCCAATGTGCCCTAGCGTCTGCAAGGGGAAGAGATTGTTTTTTTTAAACAAGGAAAGCAACGTATTTCCTGCTTTTCAAAACCAAGGTAACACTTCTAAGGGTGGATTCCCAGGCAGCAATCCTAGCGTGTGAAGAGAAGCATTCAATGTGACATTACAGATGACAACTCCCACTTCAGGAATACACAAGTGTTCTCAACAGCTTCTTATCTGGTTGTATACAAAACTGATGTCTTTTCACATACAAGGGGAAGAGGGTCTCCAAGAGGCAATACAAACGTCTGGAGAGGAAGCCAGTGAAACAACAAAGCATGGTTGACAGACCCCTAAGAGGCAGACAGAGCTAGCGGTCTTTGCTGTGCATTTTGCGGCTTATGGAGCACCCTACAGTCTGCCCTTTGGCCCCATGATTCTGATCAGAGGAGAGTTTCCCATTGACAACGGTTTGTCCCTCACCCTTGAGAATTAAAGAAATAGAGAGAGACATTAAATTTGTTTGCTTAAAATTTCAGCAGAATTTTGTTTTAAACTCACGGTAGCGATCACCCCCCTCCCCACCCTCCACAGCCTTTGCCTTTATTTTCTGAATGCTGCTGCGGGGCCACATTGCGGAGGACCAAGCACATTAAGCAACATTCTTTCTGAAAGCCATTAGCATGCCCACGTGTCTCCATGCACTGACCAATAGGGGGTGCTAACGAGCAAGGAGGCTAGCGTATCCAGCCACTAACTTTTTTGGAATGAATTAGAAATTGCAAGTTACTGGACGGTCTTGGAACCGGAGCGCACTCACAGGTGCCATTTCATCTGTCCATTCCCCATGACCAGCTTGGAATCGCTTCACTGTTTCCATATCATCTATCACACGGACAACATCATCAACCCAAAAGGTGTTGAGCTAAAAGAAAAAGAAAGTCATATGCTTTTAGGGGATGAAACAAACAAAAAACAAGGCATAAAAGATGATAACCCAGAACAAAACAATTCCACAAAGCACTAATCTTTGCAAAAACGTCAGTCTCATTATTTTTAAAAAAGCCATGTGCAGGATTAAGCGGGGCAAATGGTTTGGGCAGCACAATTTTCTTTTGCAGCCACTCACACGTGATTTTGTGTGTATGAATATCAGCTGGGATTGCAACAGGGATTTCCCAGGTCTGCCCCTTTTCCATGACAGATGCAGCACTCAAGGTTCAATAATATAGTTAACTCTGTTACCGGTAATAACTTTGTTTGCTATTTCCACCAGAAATGGGAAGTCAGAGACCATCCATTTCCTTCCTTTGCCAGATGCTCCTGCTCTATGGAGAGGGAACAGTTTGCCCATCTATGTCCGTCACATAACCCAGTGCATGTTTAAACCCATCCACGTTCCAGATTACTTAGGGAAGGCTGGCACCCTCAACTTTATAAAATGGGGCCGCAAGACAGGAGGAGTTGGACCAAAAAACAGACTTGTATCTGTCAGAGCATTCAGGCAGAGATGGGAAGGGGAGCCAGAAGCGACCGAAGAACATGGAAAGAAAGCATGCAAAGCCAAGAGAGCAAGAGGAAAGAAAAGGTTAGTTCCAGTTTGTCCGGTGCTTGCTAAAGGCTAGGTGTTATTGCTGAAAGCCAGGAAGAGCAAAAGATCAGTAGCCCAGACAGGACACATGGGCACAGCGAACGTGTGGGGAAGAGAGAAGCAGCTGAAGACCAGCTAGAGGTTAACATGCCTGTGTGGCATTCAGACAGGTGCGAGGAAGCAGGAGCCCCAGTGTGGCTGCACTGTTCATACAGGTCCTCCCTTGGAGGGTGAGGCTCACCGGCTTCCCCTTGGCTGACTCCCACCGGCAGGGGGGTTCGTTTTAATAAAAAGAAAAATCACAATAGCTTCCCTAATGGTGATCACTGGGACTTGTCTCTTTACAGCCGCTTCCCCACTTCCCAGGCCCACAAAGGGTGCTCGGATTCCTGACAAGCAAAGTACTGCGTGGAGCTAAATAACCGCTCCCAGGGAGCACCCCTGGGAATAGAGATGTAATTTAGAGGGGGCTACTTCTCCTTTCCCATGAGTAAAGCTGCTGTATCCTGACTCATTCACACCAGGGGGAAATTGTGGACAAGGAGAGGCCAGGCATGACATGACATAGCAGCGTAGGCAATGGTATGACCTAGGAAGGGCGGCAAGGGGGTACACTTTCCCTAGAAACCAGGGGACACGCAAGCATTTTGTACCAGATATTAGTCACTGATGAGGTGCAACTGGTCAGTTAAACCACATGGCGTTGCTCTTGTTCCCTGATTGGAGGAGCCGTGCTAGCGGAAGCACGTATGCAAATCTAAAATGTGATGAGTGTGAATTCTCAGGCACATGACTCAAACCCGCTTCTGGCAGACATCCATGCCAGTAAAACACAAAGAGGCTCAGAGAAAGCGACGCAGAAAGGAGCATCAGTGCAGCGGAAGCAAGTCAGTGATAAATCGAGAACAACATCGACAGCAGGGAATTTTTTTTTGCACTGCTCACTCAGACCTTGGTTCAGGAAAGCATTGCAGCATGTGATTAATTACCTTCCTGAATCGGGGCCTCGGATCTCATTTTTAGAAATCAATAATAAACACAGATATGTCTACATGTTACATATGCTGATAATGAGGATATGCTGGTCCCCAAATCAACAGCCTAATGAGCAGATTCCAACTATCCTGACGAGCACTGAGTAGGGCCTTCCTTGACCAATAGCCCCATTGAAGTCAACGGGGCCACTCAAAGTGTAGGAAGTTATCCAACAGGATTAAATCCATCAGCCACTGGCCCCAAATAACAGAAAAAACACACGGCGGAGGTTAACGGGGGAGGGGGAAATTACTCATGAGCAAATGGATGGATGGATCAGGGAAGAGGTAGGATTTAAAGGTGAGCTACAAAGGATTTCTAAAAAGTTGGGCTAATTTCTTTCCTGCTCGATTTTTTTTTAAACTTAACAAGTATCAGGCATGTTGCATCTGGTCTTCTGTGATGCTGTTGGTTGTCTCAGAGAAGTTGTACTAAACTGAAAGGGCCAAGAGGAGAGACATCCTCTCTCTAAAACGTTAATTAGGCATTGGAGTTAAATATGAATTAACAACAAACCAACTGCATCCCCCACCCAGGGCTTGAAATATTCTAACTAAAAATTCCCTTCCCCCTCAGATGCTCAGCTTTCACTCTTCCACATTATTTCACTAATTGTCCAGTTGCCAGAGTCATCCAAGGGCAAACAAGGCTTGAAAATTCTAATGCTGACACAAGCAAGAACAAAACCAGACCAAAACCCTTCTAGGCCTTTAAAAAACAAAACCAAACAAAGAACACTCCACCATGCTCAGACCCAGTCCCCCATCCTGTTTTTGCAGATCAGCTTTAAGGACAAATCTGAAGGAGCGAAGAGAAGGTGATCGCCAGATGTGATAGGGAGAGCATTTCACTTCCACGTTACACTCCAACTTTTAATCCATTAAAGAAAGGCCTGATTATGGACCACTGACGTCAAAGAAGTTTGGCTCCCATTAGCTCCTACAGGAGCAGGACCACGCCCTAGTTGTTACACGATTTTGTCAGTCAACAACAGAGTCCAAATTATTTAGGGAAATCTAAACCCCATGTTTTCACCTTTTACCCACAACCTTTTTGTTGGAGAAATCTGTGCAAGTGGTTCGAAGAGCCGCACTGTAAAGGAGGGAAAACCAACCCTACGCTACCTATGCCTCCCTCATCCACGATAGCATCCTTCTGTAGGAGATGGTATTAAAAAAAAAAAAAATCACATCCTTCCGATTACCAATTTTCCCTCCTTTTGAACTCCAACCTCTTCTTAGCAGACGCTCTCAAGAGCTTAGACAGCTAGAAATCAAGGATTTGCTTAGCTTTGATGGCTGGAAAGAAATTAAGCCTGTCCCCTCGCTGCTCAACGAGAGAGTTTTCTTTGGCACTTGTCCAAGACTAATTATGTCACAACCTAGGGGACCACAGTCATGGTCATTCTGCGCACAGCTGTTCTGTCCAGTTTCCCACATCAGCACTTACCTTAGTCAGAGCTCCTGGGTGGAAAGTCCAGCGGGTTTCGCTGTTGAATTGGACTCGGACATCCCCTCGGTCAGTGATTCTGTGCACGGTCCCTGTCTGGCCAATGAACTTTAAATATGGAAAGAGGAGAAAAATATTGAGGAGTTAGGATAATTTACACCAGCCAAGGACCTGCCACATGCTGGTTAGCCGGACTATTATTAATAATTATTTGTATTACCACAGCACCCAGGAGCTCTATTCATGTGCAGCTACAGTACAAACTAAGATACTGTTTGCTAAACAACAGATCTTGTTGAGCTGCATAGCACTGGCTGATGCAGAGGCATGATTTGAGTTGCCATCTGATACTCTTCCTTAGAAAAAAATTATTCACCTAAACTGAGTTCAAGGTTGGGACTTTTATTTACATACTTTTTTTTTTTTAAGCAAACACACAAAACATTGTTTCAGACTCAAACTGGAATGGAATTGCATCTGTTCTCACCAGGCTTCCATTGAACATGTCTCACTGATTCAGGCTGAGCAGATACTAGCATTGTGAGTGTGTACCAATGCTCACTGAAAATCAACAGGAGTTTTTACATGGACTTCAAGTCTTTGGATCAAGCTCTTAGAATCTGGAAGACTGGGTATGGCAAATATCTTGGCAATACAGATTTACATACACCTAGAATTAATCATCTGACTCCAGTGTTCTGGCACTACAGAATAGGAGTGTATACTACTGGTATCTATTTAGAAGAGAAGGTAATAGGTTATACACACGCAGTTTCTGGTCATTTCTTAGCCAAAGCAACCGGTAATTTCTGTAAGTGCAGTAGTGAGCGGAAATAATTGTACCTCAGCCATTTTAGGGTTCCAGCCACCATGCCCCTCTTGCATCTCCCGTAAGATGTCAATGTCAAGCAGGCATTTCACTTTGTCCCCATGCTGGAAGGGATGCCGGTCTGTGCTCTCTTTCCTCTGCAGTTCAGCAGGCTTCCCTGAACAGAAGAACGACCCCCCCACACACACATGGAGAGTAAAGCATCTGTATTTGTTGCTCCTTTCTAACATACCAATGAATGATCCCCCAATGGGAGATGGGACAGCATTAAGGCCAAAAATCCTACTCAATTTCCTCAGACAGGCATGGTCACACACACTGCGGGACAGCATTCTATGGGATTACTCATGTGAGCAGGATTTGGCCCTAACTGGATAATAGTACAAGTCAAGAAGGGGGCATCTCTTGCAAAGGCATTTTGGTCCCGCATGGAAAGGAATCTATTTGAAAGCTGTTTCCCCTCCCCACCCGGTGACACCAAACTCCTACATCTGCTTCCACCAATTGACAAATCCCCCACTTATTCTTTGTTAGACACTTGCTCATTGCTGAAGACTAGCTCCCTCCATAAGCAAGTGCAGATCTTGCTTTATGGAGGGTCTCACTCGTGTTCTCTGCCCAGACTTCCTGCCAAACCCTTCCATTCCCTGATGCTTGGACCACAGCCTGCATGGGCCTGATCCTACCCCCAAGAAAGCCAGTGGAAGGAAAGCCACTGATTTTAAGGGGAGCAGGATTGGGCCCTGAACGTCTGGATGAAATATACCTCAGTGGGCCTTAAGGGGAAATCTTGAGGCTTCAGAACTGATTGTGTTGATTCCATTTTTCAACTCCCATTATTGTTTAAATAGCATGTGTTACACGGAAACTTTATGCATCTAGCAGTTCATCTTCTCTGCCAAATCAGGATGGGTTTTAGGGAGATGCTCAGGAACGTTTGACAACAACTAACTGTTACAAGGACAGTCCCGTATTCTAAAGACAACATGCCACGTACCTAGTCTCGGGAGATGCTCTTTGTAGTAAAAGCCACCAGATGCTTCCACAATGCATTTCAGGTCCACCTTTCCCTTGTGCCCGACTCTGTAAACGTTCGTGGTGCCGTCAGACCACGTGACGCTAGCCACACTGCGGCCAGTCTCCACATCCCAACCACGAATGTCCACCACTCTCCCGGTTTTACCTTCACCACCTGATTTAAAAAGAGAAATAAGAACCAACTGACTTACGCTCCCATAGAGCCTTACTATGCAGACAATGGCCTGCCACTGAAGTGTTCATTGCCTTGACAATGGGATGACGGACCGTTTTGTAACACCAGAGCAACACTGACTAATAATGCTTAACACGCCTATGGTCCTCTAGAGATGTTAATTAACTGATTCCCTGTGAAAGGGAAGAGCTAATATCTCTATTTTATGGATAAGAAAACAGGCAAAAAAGAGCTTCTATCATCTGCTCAAGGCTACAAAGGAAGTCAATTTCACACCAATAATTAGACATTTCTAGCTCCTAGTCCCATATTCACACATCTTTTTCTATTCAGTAGTTTAGGTCAGGAAGGGATGATGAAATACCATTTAAATCTCCATCACCATGGTATGCGAACACCTTCCTTGAGAAGTAATCACAAGAATCTCTTGTTCTAGCCCAGCAAGAATGGACTGGAAGTTAGTGTTGGGTTGTTTTTTAAGTGTTGAGACTGAGAAGGCTATTGCATGAAAGCTCATCTTAGGAGTGAGTTTTGTATTTAGTTCTGAATCGGTCGACGGATTTATGTCAGCAAAATGTACCTGGCCAGACTAGAATTTAGCCTGGACATGGGGAGGTCAAGACCTCTGAATTATGCAAAAAATGCACCAGGGGATGTTTTTAAATGATTCCAAATGACAGGGTCTTTGGTTTTTATCCTCATCTTTTTTTTTTAAAGTATATTTTCTGTAGCATTTTAAGTTTCAATTCTCCAATAAAATAATACCACAGAACAGGAGACACAAAGCCACCAGCTGGGCATGGGGAAGGAGGGAGATGGTGGCAATGAGATTTCTGCATGTGAGGGTTTGGGTAGGATTTCTGCAGGGCTCTTTCTGGGAGCCCACAGGCTGACCCCACAAAACCAAAGCAAACATACACTTTGCTAGCGGGCAACATGATGGCTGCATACAGCACAGAGCCCCACAACCATCTCGCTCTTCTTTCAGGGGAGAGAAATCAGGAGACTTTGCAATTATCCTGCCCCCTTTATGTTTTTCCATCTTGAGCTTTGCAATCTTATTTCATGCTGCAAAGGGCACCGTGTAAGTACCCGGTTATTTTTAACTGGGGGAAACAGCGCTATTACAGACCCCAGTCTCGGCTGGCTCAGAAAGAATCATTACATAAGGCTCTATGAAGGCTGGACAACCCTTTTGCTCTCACAAGCATGGCTGGGCAAAAGCCACGCTCTACATGAGGATCCTTTAAAAAGCCACTTTCCCTGATCCGTAGAAATACTGTCTAGACGGACAATGCATGGTGCGAAGGCGACACACTGTGGCCAGGTAGAAACATGGCAGTTCTTTCAACTCCTACCCAATTTTCTTGTTCTCCTATCTTTGGTGAGTCAAGCAAACAATGACAAGCTTTGTTTTACAGTCCTCTTCCCTACAGATGTGGAGTCTGAGGAGTATGAACAAGCTGCCCCAGATTAGGCTCTGCATACAGGAAACATTCTCTCAAGAGGCAGCGTGGGCTATCAAGGGATAGGGAGCCGACTCATGGGTTCCGTTCTCAGATCTGCCACTGCCTCACTGCGTGACCTTGAGTAAACCTCCTGCCTCAGTTTACCACTTTCTAAAATGGGCGCAATAACACTTTCCTAACTCACAGGGTTGATACCAAGGCTACGATTAATTGTTAGAGAGGCTCTTGGAAATCCTTGGATGAGCAGTGCTGCCTTCTGCATTTATGACACACCCATAACAAGAGCCAACTGTGCAGCGTTAAACAGGACGTTCCCCGTCCACTCCATCACTGATTAAGAGGGAGATTTTCAAGACAAATAAGAATTTGACTCCCAGCTCCTACCAAAGTACAATGGGAATGGAGTGCCCAACTCCCCCGCACGGCCTCTGAAAAATCTTCCCCCAGGAACAGCAGAGACAAACAGCTCAGCATGTGAATCACACCGACGGCCGTTCCTAGGCAGTGAGCTGGATAGCCAGACAGACAGTCTGTATTCAGTAGCTTCAATTCATATGAATTGCGGAGAGTGTCTGCAGGATGCGACCTTCACAGTTAAGCCTGAAAGAGCCTTTAAGATTAGGAGGTGGCCCCTAGCTAGAAGGAAGCTGGTCACAATTTCCAGTCAGTGCCAAAGGTCAGCCCAGAAGGGAAAAGGCATCCAAATCCACATTCCCCTCCTCTGAGCAAGGCCAGCGTCTTGTGGAGCAGTTTGCACTGACCCAGCCAAGAGATGCCGCAGCACATGGTGGACAGCATGCTCATTTCCATGCTCAGACCAAGGTGGAAAGAAATACAATCAATAAAAGGGCCGAACAGCCAACACAGGTGCCAGCGCCCAGACCAAGCTGGAGAAGCTCAGTCCAGCATGAGAGGGCATTTGGTTAATCAGCAAATTCTGCGGCAGACCATGCTAATTCCCTGTAGAGGGTTTCAGGCAGCAAGGGGTGGGATGGAAGCCACTAAACAAAATTAAAAGTGAGATTACAGTGGAAATTTTCACACTTGGCTGCTAATGCCCTAATAAGACACATGGGGCTGAGAGATGAATTAACCCAGCTCACTGGTGTCCTCTGACCGTGTTTACAGGATTTATTACCTTTATTTACACTTTTAACCTGCCCAGAACAGCAAAATATGTAATGGTTGTGGGGGTTGTAGGAAACAAACCTGAGGGCCAGAAACTCAGCTTATATAAAGGTATGCAACTCTGTTCAATCATATGGTGTGATGCTGAGTTACACCAGTTGAAAACCTGGCCCAGATCTGGTCCCCACCCAAAAATAGTGATTCTCCACCAGAAAGTTTTACAGCTAATTCATGCAGGGGGAACAAGCTGTAAATATTCTGTCACAGAGGGCTTTGGAACATGCATGTAGAGGAAAGATTCTTTAACTACTGCACATCAATGGAAGGACTGACATCAGTCTTCAGATCAGGTCCATAAGAGATCATGATTATATTTAGGGCAGGACCAGAGACAGGCACAAATGTGTCTTCTCGCCTCACTCCCCCATTTTCAACTCTGCAGTTTCAATTCATAAAGAAGAGAAAAAGGGCTTCTGAGTGGTATGCACGGTAGCGGTGGGGTCACAGCAGAGAATCACATGCAGGTCCCCATAAAAGCGGCACATCTGTGGGGCAGAACCAGAATGACTGTTTGCCTCCCTCGTCTTCGGGTACGCTTGCTGACGCTCATTTATTTTCACGCGGCACTGCTGCGGGCACATTCATTCGCATGACAACGCAGCATCTACCCTATCCCCAGGTCGACCCCTGGGTGTCGAATCAAGCGCTATGCCTCTCGCAGAGGTGGAGGACAGAAGTCAACTTTACAGGCCACTTAGCTGGGCAAAAGGGACTTGGTACCGTAGACACACACATTATTTAGATCGACTTAATGTGGCTTATGTTGACCTAAGTTGGTAATGTAGAGCAGGCCTCAGACAGGAGAGAGATGCCACATAAATGAATAAATACAAGCAAACACATACTAAATTACAGCTATTAATAATAAAAAAAAATCAGTAGCATCTGAATAGCTCCAGCACGTTCCCTGCCGTAGTGGGCATTTACAGTCAGCAGCTTGGTATCAAACTGTTTTACAGTAGATTTTGTACGGAGGGGGGGTTGTGTGGAGGGGAGGGGAAGGGAAGGGGAGTAGAACTACAATCCTTACCATCCTGATTACCCCACTCCCAGTCTGGGCCTCGGACAACTTTGGCCCCCTGGAAAATGCCTTTTAACGTGATACGAGGCAAGTTCTGTCGTGGACCCACTGTGACTCTGAAAGACAAAAAGCCAGAGAAGACAGACCCATTTATTATTACTGACATTGGGGTAGGACTCAGCTAAGCCTACGGCTCCAACGCTCTGGGCTCTGTACAACCACACAGTGAGGCACAACCCCTGCTCTGGAGAGCTTACAATCTAAATAGGCAAAATGGACAAAGGGCGAGGGAAAAAGGATACAACATACAAGCAAAGGCCCTGCTCCTGCCGTCTGATCTCCATGGGAAGACCCTTACACTTGCGCCATGCCCAAATAACTGCAGATGGATGGGTCTGATTCCACACTCTGCAATAGACTGTGATCTTGGGCAAGTCACTTAGCCTCTCGGTGCCTCAGTTTCCCATCTTTTAAATGGGGATAACAGGAGTGTTGTGAAGATAAATACATTAAGATTCCGAGGTGAATACTGTGGTAATGTGGACAACAGATGTACAAATAATAGACAGATAGTCTTAGTGAGGTTCTATACTAGTGCACAGGTCTGCTCACTCTGAGAAGACTGCAGGACCCGGACCAAGAGCACACAGAACAAGGTGGGGGATGAGTTAACAGAAGAGGAGTAAGACAAGGAAGGGAGGGGTTGTGGAGGACAGACACTGAGGAAAAAAACAGGGAGGCTGGCAGGAGCTGGGACTCGAGACAGTCTATTTCACATAGCTCTGGGCTTTAGAACACCCTCTGATGACCGAGAAAGGAGGAATTCATGTTGAGCTAAAGTTTTAATGCAGCTTCTCACACACCACTCAGCACATCCAGGACCAAGGACTAAAAAAGGAGTATCCCCCTTTTTGCAATACGCTCAGTATTCTTGAGGTTGCTGTGTGGGGAAACCAGAGTTTTTAGAAAGTTTGGGTAGAAACGATTTCATGAGATTTGCAAACCAGAGATCACGGCAGGGAAACAAGCTTATTAAGAGGCCAGACTTGGATACTTTTAACTCATGTCTAGTAACACATTTCTCTAGGAGGACTCTACAAACTACATATAAAATATGGTGCTATTCTTGGTAAGACGGACTGGAAGAATCTGGCCCTAAGTAATCTAATTGATTTAACTGTTCACACAGTGCGATGGAATATCTAATGCTCAGAGCATTATTAAATGGTCTTACACATATTATGAGGGTATATTAGTCTCAGTACAATGTAAGCTAGGTTACTCATGTTTCAGAAGTAGAACACCAGAACTCAGGAATCCAAACTACCATGCTCAGACACTGAGCAGAATCCTTCAAAACAGATCAATGAAAGAGAAGGGAAGTGGGGGGATGAAGGGTGATGTAATTGCTCCTCCCACAAACCTGACATCCCCACTCAATCACACAAGGGCACAGAACTTT
Source organism: Sternotherus odoratus (assembly GCA_032164245.1). Taxonomy (NCBI): domain Eukaryota; kingdom Metazoa; phylum Chordata; order Testudines; family Kinosternidae; genus Sternotherus; species Sternotherus odoratus. Next base: position 5,166,030 of record JAVMKO010000018.1, read on the forward strand.
GAGTAGCCCCACAGGCACCCCCTGCTCCCAAAGCCTTCTACACAGGGCACAACCCTAGAAAGTACATAGTAACAAGAATGCAACTCAGTTGCCCAATACAGGGAGCAATTAAATGGCTAAATATAGCTTTCCAAGAAATCCACCAAGTCAAACACAGAAAGCCCATGTTTAAAAGTGATACCTACATGATGGTAAATATGGGTTCTGATGTCCTGTTAAAACAGCTTCCAATTCCCATAATGTTTAGGTAGTTTCTCTGCCCTTCCAGAGTTTGCTGCTTCTGTCTCTGTTCCCGCTACAGAAGACTTCTATTCCACAAAAATCCTCAGCAGCTCAAGTTCTTAAGAATCTGTTTGTTCTACTCAGTTTAGGGACAACTGACTTTTTTTCTTGATTAGTACAAAAGTGGTGCAATAAATATCTGCACAGTGATTGAGTGCAGCTCTAAGGTTAGGAAAACAATAGTGAAATTGCATTGAACTCTGAAGGCTTTATTTATTTCCCCTTCTAATACCTAGAGACAGAAGGCTGAGACTCAGGAAGATAAACTCCTTACGCTAGTACTTGGAAATGGTGTTTATCAACTCACCAAAATCCTAAATCTTGTGCCTTCTTTAGCTTGCTAATGGATCTTCCATCATGTGCTGAGCATCCTAATGTGTTTATAAAAAGGAGATATTTGCACACACATCCTGCTAATTGTGGGCTTTTCATTCTAGAGTGTAACCTGATGGATGGAAGATACAAACATTTTTTTATACCATCAAGGACATGGCATACCTGACAGCTATCATCTTCATAGGACAGAGCATAATCAGGAAGCAGTGTCGCACAGCTCAGCTAATTAAAAACACCAAGCAATTATCATTTTATTGCATCCTATTATACCGAGACCTTAAATGATATACCTAATATTTGCCCTCAAATCTTGTGTTTATCTGTGCACTACATGGCTAAAATGCAATGTAGCATTGTTCTGGTTTTCTACTGTATTATGTTGAATGCTTTTCTACACTCATTAAAGTACCTTACAGTCGGTCATGCACACAGAGCATTTGATAAAAGTTGTGTTTATTACGCAACATCTCTCACTTTAAATCGAGAATGAGGGACGATAGAGCTGGTTACAGTAAAGACACTCAGCTGGGACATGGGAGACTTGGGCTTTGCTACAGACTCGATGTATGACTTGGGCAAGTCACTTCACCATGTCACTCTCCCCATTTGTGAAATTGGGATGATGAAGATGATGGTATTTCCTTCTCCCACCCTTTGTCTTGTTTATTTAGACTGTAAACTCCTCAGTGCAGGGACTGTACAATGGGGTTCTGAATTCAGATTCTAGCTGTTACTGTAATACAGAAATGAACAGTAAATTGTCCTTTCTTGTTGACAACTAGATCCAGACAAGATGACGCTTCTGTTAAAACAGCATGATAGCTCACTCCACGCATAGAGTTTCTCACTGCGATTTCCCTTTAAGTTTGATCACACTACAACAGGCATTTTGCATCTGTAAGTATTAGATATGCTACTGTTATTTCCAATGGGATTTGTAGGCTGTTAACCAACAAGGAGGAAAAGAAGAGCTGACAAACTCAGCAGGTTTGGTTTTTAAGACCCCAGACTGTCTTCAGTTAGTCTTACTTATAAATACAAATCTCACCACCACATTTTGCCTGCTCAAGTCGATTTTTAAATTCACAGCAAATATGGTCTCACTCACATCCTAAACTATCATCATGCTGATCTCAGTGCTAGCAATTACAGATTCATTTGACTCCAAAGTGCAATTTGCAAGTAGGCAAAAGAGACACTCTGCTCAAACCATTTGGAGACACAATGAGCAAGTGGAGAACAACCTAAGGAACTAAAGATGTATTATGCTGTCTCTCTTTATGGGTTTTTTAATTTCTCTCTACGCTCTATTTATGCAAACTAGAGTTACTTCTCTTAAGCAACCATTCAAGGGTCCAGCACAAACAAAAAAAACAACAACCTCCTTTCCTGGTAGGAGGCGGCTCTTCAAAAAGAGGCAACACAAAACTGTATTGGGAGCCATGGAGCAACTTTAATATTTATTCATGAAGAACACAGACAGCAGAATGTTTATAACAAACACTCCCAACATGAACAAACAGAAAAGCACCAACTGTTAGATTTCAAGTGACCTATTCAAGAAAAGATAAGAAGATTGACTGACGTGGCATTGCACATAACAAATGACACAACTACTGCTTCTCTGTAGAAATGAACTAGTTTAGACAGTGTGTGAATTTCCCGCTTAAACTTATCTTCAGGTCAGTCACCAAGATGCGCTAAGTTAAAGGGGACTGCGACTTCTATCGAACATTAACCGGGGAGGGCAAGCCAGAGCTTGCCAACACAGCTGCTGCAGACATCATGCCCTAGTCACAGATCCAACGCATGGTTCAGTTTCACCCTCTGCTGCCCTTTCTTTATAAAGCTCTGTAGGACAGAGTCAGTTCCTCTCCCTGTGACTGACCACAATATGCCCAGCATGTTGCCCGGGAGTCTAAGTGATGATTTATGGGCAGAACAAAAGACCTCACCCTCCCAGCAAACAGCAGAGAACAATGAAAGGAAAGTGACCCTGTCTCTCAGGTGGGATGGAGGAGAACACCTTTTTGCTTTTTCCACTTACCTTTAGGACTCAAATGGGCTTGTTTGAAGCCCAAACAAGGCGAGATGAAAGTGGGGCCAATAGGCAGCATGAGGAAAACAGCTACACAGCGAATTCCTATACAGGAGACACTGACCTTGTCTTTACTGCCAAAAAAGGTGCATTTTTTACCTCAGGGTAACTAACATCCCTGACCTATACTGAGGTAAAAATAGCTGTGAAAACCAGGCATTTTAGTTTTACTGTGATGTGAACTCGCCAAGGTCACTTCCTGGAGGGCATATAGGGCTGTTTACCTCATGCTAAAAACTAGCATGCCTTGCTTTCAGCGGCTTTTTAACCTCAGGATAAGTTTATGCAAGTTAGCTATCCTGAGGTAAAAATGCACATTTTTAGCAGTGAAGACAAGGCCACTGGGAGGGAGGCACAGGCATCAAAAAGCGACCTCTGAAGCTGACAGACACCCCATTCATTGCACCCCTTTGGAGGAATGGGCCGCTCTTACAAATCAATATTTGAGATATGGACATTAAAAGTTTGATTTGTCACTGTTTCCTCCAGTGCCCATCCCCTACAGAGGGGTCAGTCTGGTAAGGTGCTGGGCGCTCTCAACTCCCACTTAAGTCCAACTACTTAGCATACGGACAACAGTCAAACCCCAAATCTTGGCCCCGAAGATCTAGAGGTTTGGTTCCTCCCTTCCATTGTGGGATCAATATTTTGCAATGCCGCTTATCTCCTTAGACATGCCCACTTAGGGCAGAGACTGGGAGGGGATGGATGAGTTTGGGGACTGGGACTCAATTCCCAGCTCTGCCACAAACTTCCTGGGTGACCTTGGGCAAGTCACTTCATCACTGTGCGCCTCAGCACCTCATCTCAAGAGTAATACGCCTTCCTTTTTCTCCACCCTCCAGGTAGGCTATGAGCAATTTGGGGCAGGGCCTATTTCTTACTGTATACTTGCACGGCCCCACTTTCAGCTAGGATCTCTAAGTGCTACCTTAACACTTCCCTTTGGGGGAAGAGGATGATGATTTAGTTCTGTTCAAACTTTCGGAGGTCACCCTTTCTGAACACCCCCTTCTCCTGGCTTGACAGAAGTGGTGACCTTGCCTGGAACCGTGCTGCCTTCAGAGCAGGCTGCTGACCAGCCATACAGAGCAACGATGCAAGGCCCAGATGTCCTGAACCAATAAGTCTCGGTTTGTAATCTAATCTGAGGTGTTCTGCTCCAAATATTGGATAGCAACCAAGGTTATGAGTGTGTTACAAAAATACCCTGGGGATAAACTTAATCATTTCAATATTGCCTTTAATAAAAATTTTAATTAAGACAGCCATTTGCAGCTGGGTCCATTTCTGCCCTAGAAATTCCAGCAGTATTAGATTTCGATAAGGTCCCCCTGGACAGCACTATGAACATATCGCTGTATATAAATGAAGCTATTCTTCTGCAACAAATATGCTGGGAACCAAAGTGCTGAGGGTATTCAGACTAAGCTAAACTTCTATGTAGGTATTTATATGGCTCTTCTGATTCGTGTGCCACACTGACGTTAATGGATTTACCCTGAATGACAGGGAAGTAACACTGTGCACTTACAAGATGGGGAACTGAGGCACAAGTCTATTATGATTCACCCAGGATCAGACAGATGCTGTTGTATTACAGCAGCAACCAGAGATCTCCACTGAGCGTCCATTGCTCCAGCACTGTACATATGCCTAGTGACAGATGGACCTGCCACAAAGAGCTCGTAAACTAAATTAAAAAATTACCACCAGAGGCCCAGAAAGGGGAAGTGCCACAGCTGAGATCATGCAGCAGATCGGGACAGAACCAAGCACCTGAACTCTCAATAGCGTCCCAGCCCCTAGACCATGTTGTCTCTGTTGCAGAGTCAGGAACAGTACCCAGATCTCAAGTCACAACACCACCTTAAGTACAAGACCATCCTTCCTCTAAGGATACTTAATGATCTAAAAGGTGATAAAAATTTGCTTCTGACACACAAATCCAGGGTGGAAAAAAGACCCCGAAGAACAAGAGTCCTGTAGGTAAAACTGAGCGATCTGGATGTCCGCACACAACTACGCAACAAATTCTGGATTAACTTTACTCTCACAGGAAAGCATTAAATTGGGCCACTCCCAGCTGGGGATAAAGGAAATTCTGACAGGTGTCAACAGCACAGACAGCTGCTCTCCGGCCAAATACAAAGCTTAGATGGACGACACCGGTGACTAAGGGATCAGGACTCACGTAAACCTATTTTGGGAACGATCCTACTAAGAATTTCAGTGAGTTAATCCACCTCTTCCTTATGGAGAGGAGTGCGTACATGCCTTCTCCCTCTCCCCAGACAAGGGCAAATGCTTTGGTTTTAGAGGTTACAAAAAGTTCATGAAGCCACCCTGAGGCAAGTTTTATAACTCAGGCCCCTAAATTGCAACCCCAAAACATACATGCTGATGTGCCAACGCTGTACCAAGTGTGTGCTAAGCAAAAACCTACAGAGAATTTCTAAAAAAGTGCATTAAACTTTGGACCTGTCAATCTCACCTAGTCTCTTCTTCCAATGTCTGCATTGGTCTGACCCATGGAATTTATAAATGACACTCTACCTGCAGATGACAAAGGTACTATAATGAACCAAAGGGGAATTTACTGGAAGGAGTGAGTTTAATATATGCACATGTAAATACAACTGGCATCACCAACGACAGCAAATGGCTAAAAACTTGTCTACACAAATGTCATTTCTTTGGCTCTCTTTAGATTTACAAGGGACTGTATTTTTTAACAGCAATGGAGGAAGCCCAATGAATGAGGGGAGAAATATTTGGTTAGGAGCAGGTAGCCTCTCCTTGGGAGCTGGAGAAAGTAAAAATAATGCCATGTTTACTCAAGAAGCTTTTGTTTGATTTCTTCCCACGCTGGGTCCAGGGGGTTGTTTTTTTGCCTTTTCAATAGCCATATCCCAATACAAACACAGAGGGTGAAATCCTGATCCCATTGCAGTCAATGCTTGGTTTCTCTGTTCAGGCTACCAACAAGAGAGTAATTATAGAGTTATATACAAGGCGGTGTGCTCTGTGATGTGGACGTTAATTCATTGGGAACTGGGAGTAACTCATTTCACGCAGGCCACCCAGACACCCTTCACTACTAAACTGGCTGGGATGTAAATCAGCGACCTAGAAGCAACAGGATCTATATCCAATTACCAATCTCCTGAGCCATCCAAATCCCACACTTCAGTTATTAAATGTAGCCCCTCTGCACAACTCTTGCTAGTACTCGATAGTTCTGAACCATCAGTGGTTGGAAACATAATTAGTGAGGGAAACTCTGTCTCAGCAATCCTGCTCAGATTCTGAGGCACAATGTCACCCCCCAAAAAGGTCTCACAATTTGAAATCTATTCCAACAGATTGTTGTCAAATTATACGAATGCTTCTGGGAACTGCGCTCACAGAGGGGAGAACACGCAAACTGAGCGGAGGGGCAGGACTGTACATATGCAAACGGGAGATGTCAAAGATGCTGCCCTGTCTGTCAAGGATGCTCCAATATGTTGAGCATCATAAATGAAAAAAAAAAGTATTCCTGAAGAGGAGGATTGTTCTGGGCCAAAATGGAATTAGCTTGAACTCAGAAACTGCCTGAGCATTAGACTCAACGGCAACAGCTTGGCTGACACACAAACCCATTAAAAGGAACACAAAGATTTTAGATACGGAATATGAAAGACAAGGGAATGCCGAGAAGGAGGCTGCCACAGTACAATGGCCCTGGGCACTACAGCACAAGGGAGGGGACAAAAGAAACAACGTGAAACAAAAGATAGAAGAAAATATATGGAGATTGTATGCAAAGCCCTACAATTAGGTTGTAGAAGGAACCCGACAGTCCTCTTTTCACTGAGGGCCACACCACAGCTCTGAGCAGATGCAGCTTTTACCATTAATTGCTCACATAGGAAATAATCACATTATAGCGCCTGAGGTCACTTGGTCTAGCCCGGTGCGTGTCAGTGAAAGACTGCTCCCTACATCCCTTCCTGGTGCTTTGGCCACCATCTCCCTTGGCAAAGAAATCCCTCTGCCTAACAGATCTCACTGTCAAGAGCTTATTGCTGACATTTAGCCTCAATTTCCCATAGCTTATTTTCATGCTGTTATTCGTAGGAAAGAGAAATACACACACCTGCTAATGGCTTGGATGCGCTCTCAGTGCAGAATCTATGGGACAGACGTCTCAGAAAATGTCACAACATACAACAATACTAAGCTATATCAGAGGATTTGCACTGACAGCAGTTATCAGGGCTGAACGCTCTGAACTCCTGAACTTTTCTGATGCAAGCCTGACCAAAGAGAAGGCAGACTTTCAGAGGAGGGAATTCTGGTTTTTAAATTTCCGTTACCCTTTGCTTCGGCTCCTCCTTTCTATAAAGACTGAAGATTTTTGAAGTGAAAATCTCTTGGCTTATTTTCGAGAAAAAAAGAAACAATTCAGGAGATGAGAAACACAGACACCAAATGCACATGTATTAAAACCCAAAATACATTTTATTTTTTCCTCTCTCTCGAGGCAGGTCATAATGCCAAAAGGTAAAATTAGGTCACAGGAGAAAATGAGGATGAGGATTTTGCCCCATGCCAGCGACCAAAATATAGCCATATAAAAACTCACAGATTCAACCCAATTCCAAATGGTATAAACCAAGACAAATGGAATGGAACAGGAAGGAGGCGGGGGTACTTTAGTCAAAATTAAGACACAATAGGGCTAAATGAAAGAAGGTTGCAAAGGATATGGCTCCAGGTACACCTATTGACCTTTTGTCTCCTGGAATACTCAGTTCATGTTAAAAATATACCTGACAATATCCCCTTGAAAAAAGTAATGATACTCTCAAGCTAGCTCCCAGGCAAACATTGGTAGCACTCATATTTCCATATGGTAAGGACATAAAGATGGAAATAAAGCATGAATGGCATCAGACTTCTGGATTTTTTTAGTATATCTCTATGTACATACTCACAACCACACAGCCTTGTTTAAGGCTACAGAGATCTAGATGGCTTCCATTTCTCTTTTTCTAAATGAGGGCTGCATAACATCCATTAACCTCAATAATTTAATCATGAACTCATGCAGTAAGAGACTAGATAGCTTTTCCTATGGCTGATTCATCGCAATCGCCATGACTTTGATAAACACATTTCATTCAGAGCTGCCAAGTTTCAGCCAGAGGGAGACTTGGAAGATTATCAACACAATCAATTTTATAGCACGAAACAGCAATACAATAACCATACAGTACTAGTTTGCCAACATCCTTAATGCTCCTTCCTTCAACATGGCTGCACTGCCTGAAAAGTGGCTTATCTGTTGGACTTTAGCTTCTTCATCAGGCACTTAACATCTCAAGAGATTCCCTTTCCCTTCCTACCAGCAGCGTGCAGGGTTGGGGATGGGATCCCCATTCCTGACTCATTCATAGAGCTCTCCCCATATCTGAATTTACCTGGAGTTCAGGGATTTTATCACATCACAATAAATATATTCATATATGCAAACTAAAGGAAACTGCCCTGGCTAAGTAAAGATCAGCTCTTGTAAAATGTTGCAGCAGCTGGCAAATAGCTTTAAGAGTGTCATTTATGCCTTTTAGCTTCCATCAAATTAAATGTCTCTCTCAGACAGGAAACAGTTATTGATTGTTAGTGGAAAAATCATTTTACATTCAGCCAGTGACATGGAAAAAAAGACCCTCAAAAACCACACTGTCCACAGAATGAAAATTAAGTTCAATTTCTAGAAGGCCCAGGGCCATTACCAAGTGCCAATATCAGATCTCTGTGTGATCTCTCTACCAGGGTATTTACAGCCTGAGATGCAACAAATCAGACAGGCAGACAACGAAAGAGACATATCAGAATATTTCAAAATTTTAAAAACGGTGGACTCAGTTTAGTTCTGAAAAGAGGCAACTACTTGGAGGATTATTTTATACTAACTGGTTTTCTGAGCTACAGAACACCCCTCCGATTGTGTTTCAAAAAAAAAATAATTTTAATTAAAAATCCTAGACTGGAAGTATTCTTGAATGTTCTACAGGCCCCCCTCCCCCAATGATGTTCACAAGAAGTCTTTTTTTAAATGGCAGGGAAAGATGTCATTCTCCCCAGGGCCTTTGCAAGTGACATATTTGGTAACTCATCCTTTAACATAATTAGCTCAAAACAGGGGCTAGAGTTCTTTGAGCAGTTCTTACTGGCAGTTTGCTCACAGCTCCAGAAAAACAAAGAAAGATCAAATACACAAATGAAAGAAAAACTCTATTATTTTCCTTAAGAGCAGCGGGTTGGACTAGCTGATCTCCTGAGGTCCCTTCCAACCCTGATATTCTAGGATTCTATGGTAGACCAGGACTTCCCCCAGATGCAAATTTCTACAAATTATTCTTTGAAAGAAATCCAGATGCTCCTCCCATCTTATGATGTTTGTGTAACTTCTATTTCTTGACAGGTTAACAAGCCTTGTGGATAGGGGGAAGCGGTAGACATGGTATATCTTGACTTGAGTAAGGCTTTTGATACCATCTTGCATGATCTTCTCATAAACGAACTAGGGAAATGCAACCTAAATGGAGCTACTATAAGGTAGGTGCACAACTGGTTGGAAAACCGTTCCCAGAGAGTAATCAGTGGTTCACAGTCAAGCTAGAAGGGCATAATGAGTGGGGTCCCGCAGGGATCAATTCTGGGTCTGATTCCGTTCAACATCTTCATCAATTATTTAAATAATAGCATAGAGCGGACACTAATAACATTTGCGGATGATACCAAACTAGGAGGAGTTGCAAGTACTTTGGAGGATGGGATTAAAATTCAAAATAATCTGAACAAACTGGAGAAAAGGTCTGAAGTAAATAGGATGAAATTCAATAAGGACACATGCAAAGTCTTCTACTTAGGAAGGAACAATCAGTTGCACACATAGAAGGGATCTGGGGGTTAGTGAATCACAAGCTAAATGAGAGTCAACAGTTTAACACCACTGCAAAAAAAGCAAACATTCTGGGATGCACTAGCAAGAGTGTTGTAAGCAAGACACGAGAAGTAATTCTGCTCTACTCCCCGCTGATTAGGCCTCAGTTCTGGGTGGTACATTTCAGGAAAGAGATAGACAAATTGGAGCAAGTCCAGAGAAGAGCAACAAAAATGATTAAAGGTCTAGAAAACAACCTATGAAGGAAGATTGAAAAAATTGGGTCTGTTTTGTATGGAGAAGAGAAGACTGACAGGGGGACATAACAGATTTCAAGTCTATAAAAGGTTGTTACAAGGAGGAGGGAGAAAAATTGTTCTCTAATCTCTGTGGATAGCACAAGCAGCCATGGGCTTAAACTGCAGCAAGGGTTGGGCATTAGGAAAAACTTCCTGTTAGGATAGTTAACCACTGTAATAAATTGCCTAGGGAGGTTGTGGAATCTGAGTTACTGGGGATTTTTTGAGCAGGTAAAACAAGCTGGACTGTACTGCAGTCTCTATTGACTCCTCCCGCCTCCTGTTTTTCAGCTGATTCTCTCCCCAGTGCAATCAACAAGGATGACAGATACTGAACTGAAGCCAACATAGAACATGTTAGGCGAGAGCTCCCAGACTCAAAATACTTTTAAACAACCCCTTGTGATGGGTGGGGCAGCGAGAACCTTGGTGCAGGCAGGAAGCAGAATTCCTCCCACCTAGTTAAAAGCACCAGCCGAGTGCCCTGTGCGTCTCTACACTGGGAACCTGGCACTGCTCTAGCTACACCCACGGAGCTGTCCTAGAGCAACCCATGAGCATCAGAGTGCTGGACTGGGGAGCTGTCCTAGAGCAACCCATGAGCATCAGAGTGCTGGACTGGGATAAGAAATCCTGCTAGTGCAAATCACCTTTTACACCAGGGTCAAATCCCTGGCACAGAAGGCCACACTAGCCACCTCACAAGCTTCGAGGGATGCTGTGTGAGCAAAGTGCTCTGACACGCCCTGCGCTGAAATGCTGAACTCCAAAGAGCCTGGCTGGAAGCACAGGAGCCAGCAAACTCCAGCTTCATTTTGAAAGGGACCCTCCTGGAGCACTAGTAACTTGCTGACCAGTCCCAGCACCTAAAATATCCAGGCAATAGCAGAGCCAGGTTACGAGAGTAACAATCAGAATTGCCCGCTGCCAGTGGATTGAACTAAAGTCTGCTGCGGGCTTTAAAGGACCTTCAGGTGAATGTGTGTTTTTTAGGCTATTTCCAAAGCTGATTTGGGACCCCCCCAGTGTGCTCGTTAGTGCCTAGGGCCTCTTAAATCCCGGGATTACCGAGCCATTGCACACGTGCCTCTCTCGTCTCGGCTTAGCCATGGAGTTGATCCACTTGAGGTCCAGCAAGGGAGGGAAAGCGGAGGGCCATTCATTACACAAGTACATCCCGCTGGCTATTTATGGAGCACTCTGTCTGCAAAGTCACAGGGGAGCCATAACGATGGCAAAATAGTTCATAGGACACGGCCACGTCTCCTGGCCAAGCACACAGAGCTAACGGGGTCAGTATGGGATGAGACGCAGACAGCTGACTACTGGTCTGTGGAAAGAGGGGATGTCCCATGTCAAATTAACCTCCTCCTCCCCTTGAAGGCCAATGCAGTTCCATAGAGGGGACTCTGTTCTGCTGTCACGCAAAACGCCAACATTCAAATCCACCCCATGGGGCCGCAAATACCGCGGAAGAGAGGGTGGAAGTGGTGGCGATGCTAGAACAGAGCTAGCGGTTTCTGGAAACCGTTCCACTGAACCAAGATCATGGGATGCTGCAAACACTGGCGGGCTCTCACCCAAGTAGCTTCCTTGCTCCAAGTGTTCATGCAAATTAACACCCGAGAGGGCTCGGCGCAGTATGTTGCCCGAGGCTTGAAAACAAATCGCTGCTACGCTAGGGGCTGTTTGTTTCCTAATCCTAAATAATCAAAAGATCCACATACCCAGAAAGAGAAAGGAGATCAGAGCCTCTAAATATTAAGTCTATCGTAGCCTATTTTAAAACACACACACTCACACACACAAAGCAGTTACAATCTCCTTTTAACATGAAGGCTTTGCAGGTCTCTGGAGAGCTGCCAATGGTTCCCTCTTCTACTTTACAGAAAAAAAAATTAAAATGCATGATACAAGCAGCATTCTCTTTGCAGTTTTCCCATCGCCACTGCTCAGGGTTCACTGATTGATAAGTAGGCAAGTTTTGTTCTTCGGAAAGGCTGCCCCCTCGCCTATTTTGCAGCCCAAATATCAGATGTTCAAGAAAAAACAAAGAAACAAACAAAACAAAAACAAAACAAAAAAAACCCACCACCACCAGGAAGCAGCTCTGTGGGATCTCCTTTTTTTGGTTACTTCATTCCATTTTTTTACATCAGGGCATTTTTAACCTGGAACAAGACTACAGCCGTTAAGACATAAAAGTCACGGAATTCTCCTTGCACCAAAACAAACCTAAACCCAGTCTTTCCTAATCGTCAATTGCAAAGCATCGTTTTGTAAAGTTGCTTCATGTACTTTGGCAATTCCTTGCTTGAAGGCTGTTGCATAAAAATGTGTACCTCGCAGTGATATTACAATATCCTGCAGGCTAACTCAATCTAAACAAAGCAACAACAAAAAAGCACTCTTGATACCCTGCCTCCCTTTTGAGCCCAGTGGTTTGAAGAGTCAGGATGTGCATTTCTGATTCATTTTTAAAATTGCAGCCTTCCACAATGAGAAGTTCCCACCCTATGTTTTTGGATCTATAATTTCTCTGACCCACGCAGACCTCACATAGTAAATTACAGTGACACCGAATGTAGCAAACGGTATGAAAAATCAAGGTGTAAGCTAGTTACAGCCATTGTGCTTCCTCCCCTCCATTTAGACTCCAGAAAGCTCTCTCACATCGCTGGCAGGTTTGTGCTGGGTCTCTTTCTTTCATCCATTCCATACCTGGAGGGACACAGCTCACACTAATGTGTGCTCAGTTTATTTGGGATCGCTGTGGGCTTAAACACAACGTGAGGTACAGCTCATCAGCCATGCCCACACACCACCTATTACTGTTAAAATCCATCGTTCGAATGGTGCCGTGCTCCCCACCCCACAGCTGAACGATCCACCGTGGAAAGGAAATGGATGGAAATAAGAGCCCTTTCCTACAGGACTGAGCAAAAAATAACTCATAAGATGAAGAGCAGGTACCACGGACCCTTATGCTCTGCTGGGGGTGGCTACTGGATTCTCTTCCCTGCATCTTCAGAGATGACAAGACGATGGTGAGGGAGGCCAATGGGGACTTTTCATCCAACAAAACCCCACTATGCTAAGCTCTCCGCGGGACCTAAGTGATGCACAGGCTTTCTGCAGGTCCAATGTGCAAGGTGAATGTTACCCACATTGAGCCAATAAGGGCTGCATGAATGTGCCATTAGTCTGATTATGCCCAGTCTCCATCCTTCCTACCGCTGGCCACGCTCATCCATTGAATCATGTCAACTTAGGTCTAGACCCTGCAGTGAGGCTCACCCACATGGAGTTCATTGCAGGATTGGTGCATTCAACTGTAGGCTCTTTGAGGCAGGGACTGGGCTGTCATGTGTGTTTGTACAGTATATAGCATGATGGAGGTCTGTGTCCAGGTTGGGGTTTTGGGAGTGATCAGAATAGATTTAAATAAAAGAAGAGGCCCAGAGCTGCAAGCTAGGATCCAAGCCAGAATCTTTTCTGAAGTCCAGTGTCAAATAAACTAGTCAGTGTTTCAGGGGCATTCCTCCCCTCTCACTTTGGTTAACAACATCCCCCAGAATCACTAAAGGAATAGTTTTTATAAACACTATATGCTGCATTCTAGACAATAAAGACCCGCATTCCACTATATAAGTGAAGAAGAATTGCACAGGCAAGGAGATCTAGTGGTTAGAAAGAAGGGGTGCTGCGGAAAAAGGGAGGAAGGAGATAGAAAGCCAGGACTCTGGGATTCTGCTCCTTGATATGGCACTGGGTACCCATAAATCCATGGGCAAGTCATCCAAGGCTCTGCAAACATGACGACTCAAAACATCCTCTGTACAGCAATAGGTCAGTATTCAAATCCCCTTGTCACAGCTGGATAATAGAGATGCAGAAGGGTTAAGTGACACCACCAAGGTGGCACAGAGAGGCTGTGACAGAGCTGGGAATCTGCTCCCCATGACAGTATACACCCAGCAGTTGGCCCTTGCATTGTCCGCCTGTTACAGGTACCGTCGGGGACATCAATGAGAACAGCCTGGTATACCTTTGGATGCTTGATGAACAACATAATTGTGAACCTTTCTCCAGAGACACGAGACGTCTCTGTAAATGCTAACAAGATGGCTCCTGCACACAGCACAGAGTTAATCCAAGGACCCTTTGCCGTTAAGGAGGCAGTACAGAGCGTGGGCCTGATTCTGGAACTTTTATAGGAAATGTTCCCATTGAACTACCCATGGACGCTCAGCGGTTAGACAAGAGTACAGTGCAAGAACCCGAAGAGCAGAGCTGGTTGAAATTTTACCTATTTCAAGTATGTTTTCGTCTAAAAAAAGTCAAACTTTTGGCAGAAACACTGAACATTTAACGTGACTTTCTCATGAAAATTCTTGGTTTCGGTTTTTTCCCCCCAAAATCCAGAAATATTTTTGATAATTTTTTTTTTAAGCATGTAAAGTCCCCTCCCCCCCCCAACCAGCCTCACTGACAAGAGCACAGGCACAAGCCTCACTTCTGCAAAGCTCCCCAAATGGCTCCCTGTGACTTAGGTATCTCAACATGGTTAACTTTCATCATCTGGCGAGCAGCCAAGGACTTACGGTCGCGAGTGGGCAGTCTCGTGGCGCTCAAAGGCGTGTGAGGTGTCGTGCTTGTTGTTCATGTAACACTGCGTGCACAAGTCGTAATCAAAGCACACCTTGCACTTCCACCGCATGCCTCTGATCCCATGCTTCTTGCAACAATCGCAGATGATGTTGGGATGGCGCACACCTAAAAAAATCCAAATACACATACAACCCATCAGAGAAGCTGCTTCAAGGATGAATGCATTGGACAGCGCTCAGCTGGCATTACCTAGAGCAGCGGTTCTCAAATTGTGGGTCGGGACCCCAAAGTGGGTCACGACCCTGTTTTAGTGGGGTTGCCAAGGATGGCATTAGGTATCCTGGTACCCCAGGCAAAGAATCCTTTGGTTCCCTCCCTCCCTCTTTCATCTGGAGGCACAACAGCAAGTCTCCATCTCTTCCTTTTCCCAGGCCGCCTCCACCTCCCTGCTTCCTCCTCTCCCCACTATCAATTAGGGTGACCAGACGTCCCGATTTTATCAGGACAGTCCCGATTTTTGCCCATTTGTCCCATGTCCCGACCACACTTTGGTCGGGACGCCATTTGTCCCGATTTGGGGAATTTACAGATGAGCCCTGTACAGGGAATTTACAGGAGAGCTCTCTCTGCCCTGCCTCCAGGAGAAGCATGCTGCAGGGGAGGGGGAGGCAGAGAACCCACTGCCCCCCCCCCCGCAGAGATAGAGAGCCTCCAGCCACCGCAGCCCGCTCCTGCTCCCCTCCCCGCTTCCCCTCCCTCCCCCCTCCCTCCCCCCCCCCCCCCCCCGCCCACGGAGTGTGTTCTGATATTTCACTCTTCCCATCTGGTCACCCTACTATCAATCATGACGGACTCCTGGCCAGCTGGCTTCTTCCTCCAGCTTTAGGGGTGACTTGCGAAGTAGAACATGTTTCTGCAGCAGTGCTTCAGCAGCCTGGTGCCCCACACCCTTGCAAGCTGGGCTGGGGTTTCCAGACATGCCCAGGAGAGTTAAGCACTCAGACCCCACGGACACTCCATGGGCTTTGGGAATCTCACCTTTTTGCAAGCCCTGGCCACTAATGTCCTACGGGGCTGCCTACCCAGCTTATACTTAGAGTTGCTCTCAAGAACAGCAGCAACAAAATAAAGCAGCTCATTCTCATTGCTTCCTCCACATAGGCTTGCCTGACCGAACCAGTCCCTTGAGGACAAGGATTAGGCTAAAGACTCACCCTGGGGCGTGAAGCAGAACAGTTTTCAGATCAGACCGCTCCCCCAAGAGAATGCATTGTCTGCCATGCAGCCTCAGTGCTCACGCCACTCCAGTGAGATTATTGAACGGTTTTTGCTTTTCACCCCTTCTGATGTTGAACACGTGCCTCAAAGAATTTGAAACGTAACTAAAAAGAAGCAGTGCACACAGTTCTGGGGAGCGCTCTCTCCATTAAGGAAGAAGATTACTTTCAAAATGAAGTTTTAATAATGGTTTAAGATACAAAGTCTCAACAAGAAAAGGGGCCTGGGAAACTCAGCATCTGCATCTCATTTATTCTGGATCAGTGGTTAATGGCTGCTTTCAGTGCCCTCTTCATGCTCTTGTGATAGAAGAATAAAGCAAATGAACTCAAATGCTTCATTAAAATGATGTTACATGGGAGCAACTTTTGATTTTTTTCAGACCCATTTTTTCTGCTCGCCAATGAAAATCTTTATTAAATACCTCAGTTGCTTTATCAAAATATATTTCCCTTTATTCTCCTATCACAAACGCACACAAAAACCAGGAGTAATACATTAAAAGAAGAATTCTACATCTCCCCACAATCTCCTCTCAGAGCTCACTAAGAACAATATTAAATCAGGGACACGAAGCAGTCACAAGTGGACCCTCTCCTACAGCTTTCTGATCACTGGCCCAAGAATATTGGAAAACGTTCACATGACCCAGAAACATTTGTAAAACTACGCCAAAGCGTTCAAAACTCTGGCTGCTCACAGTGAGTCTCCTAAACAGGACAGGCTTGATTTTCATAGCTCCCAGGGGATCTGGGGTTACATAGCAACTATGAAAATCAGGGCATTTTTATTTTGGTGCCTACATACCTCAGGCATCCAGATCTGGAAATTTTGTTCCCACAATCCTTTGCAATAGTTTCCCACATATATTCAGAATCTCTCTAACTGCTTGCATTTGAGATCAGGGGGTCAACTTCTGCCCTCAGCCCTCCTGGTGCAACTCCAACTTTGACTAAAACGTTTTGGATTTACACTGCAGGCTGAATTTGACCCAAACAGTTTATATTCCATCTGAAAGCACCCTCAAGTCTCTGCTTCCCAATTAGTATCAAGCATTGGTTTCTGGCTTCAGGGTTCTCAGGACAATAGCTGCTAAAAGTCACATCAAATTCAACTGCAAATCACAACAAACAGCACAATTTTGGGCTGATACCTGGCATTCAAATGATATAAAGCATCCACATCTAGCTCCAGAAACTTACAAGGCATCTTTCAAAGCATGTAATGGTTCCTCAGATCTAGCAGTAAGATTTGTTGGTATTTTGCCAGTCCCAGACTTTGGGCTAGTGCAATTTTCAAGCTGTTGGAGTCAAACAGGAAGGTGATGGGAATTAAACGTCTTTTCTTTAGAGTTGGTTCTGAGCTGCAAAGTTTGAGTCAGTCAGGCAAGGGCAGCTTTAACCTGGCTTTGACCCACAGAAAACAAAAACAGTGGTGCAAAGATGGATTTTTTTTTGACCTTCGTGGCTAGGTATGTACAGGGTCATATTTATGATATAGAGCTGCAGCCCCTTGGGCAAGGTTGCAATACCCAGAGCTGGACCCAGCCCAATGGGACAGGAGCTGCTGGGGCAGGCTCATTCTCTAGCTCCCCTCCATACCAGGCCAGGATTAAGGTTGCTGGGATGGAAGGTAGTCAGCACCCCCCTTGGTGGGGCAAGGAAGTGAAGGGGGATGACGCTGGCCTATGGATTTTAGGCTCCCCCGCATAAATTTACAATAGAGTTTAGTACAGTGCACCCGCTGAATCCAGAAGCTACATCTGCCCTGGAATCAGAACTTTCCTGAAGCCCTAGGGCTGCTTGGACCTGGGGTTTGGCTTCAGACAAGTCTCTGCTTTTTAAGTAGCTGAGATTTCTATTTTCTTCTTCCCCCCACCTCCCCTTCCAAACAAATGTTGTTTAGGTGAAACCACTGGGCAGTTGTGCTCTGTCATTCTAAATGTGAGAATATCTAAAGGAGTGAAAAGAGAATGAATCAAGAGCAGGGGAGAGAACATCTGATGAAGACCCAGGTGACTCGTTGGGCATAGTATGGCTACTACCAGGCAGTCTGGTTCACACGCCGTCTGAGATTATATTTAACCCCCTGTGACACTGGTACCTTGCCCAGCACTCTGAAAATGGAAAGTGCCAACAAATACATAACAAGAAGTATTATTTTCATTTTACAGCTGAATCAACAGCCCCAGATTTAGTGATCCCCTCCCCCCCAGCATCACAGAGCAGGGCTTCCTATGCAGGAATTCCTAACTCCCAATCTACATCCACAGGGAGTCTCCTTAGCAGCTGAGAGACCCAGAGATGTAGGGAAAGGGCTGTCATTTGAGCCAGCCATTGTGTATAAAACAGAGGGCATTACTGAATTACATGGCTGCACCTGTTGTCCAACTAATATTTCACCGGCCTCACCTATTTGTGCATTATCGTACAGAAGAAGGTCATAGGCTCCTTGGAATCCAGTCCGATAATTGGTTCTGGTCCCTTGATCCCACTGGACCACCACAGTCCTATCCGGTGTTGTTGGGCTGCCTTGCCGGCCAATCTCAACCACGGTCCCCACGTTCCCTTCGCCGTTGTCTTGGTTGCCCCATTTCCAGTCAGTTCCGCGGACCACCCGCATCCCGACCTGCATGCTTGCGTATGGGTCCAAGTCCGTCACCCCATAGAGCGGCCCTCACTGGCAGGAAATCTCAAAGGCAAGACGGAGGGAGCCGTCTGCCCAGCACACCTGGTAAGAAAACACACAGTTAAGACACATTGTACAGCCAGGGACTTTCCCAGCAAGGTGCATGTGTAAATAATTTTGGCTAATTAAACTAGGCCTACAAGGGCCCACTGAATTAATGTTTTTTCTAGAGTCTGCATTTTCTGAACAAGTAACTCAAACCGAACAGGTTTCAGAATAGCAGCCGTGTTAGTCTGTATCCGCAAAAAGAACAGGAGTACTTGTGGCACTTGTGAATGTTCCATTCTGTGCATCTGATGAAGTGGGCTGTAGCCCACAAAAGCTTATGCTGAAATAAATTGGTTAGTCTCGAAGGTGCCACAAGTACTCCTGTTCTTCAAACCCAACAGTCATTTTTAGTCATTTCAGATTACCCCTGCCTCACCATCAGAGCCACAATCAAATGAGAAACCAGGCACAGACACCTTACCCCTACTGGTAACATGTTAAAGAGGGAATGTGCATATAAACTGTACTGCTTTTACACATTTAATAAGAGTCCCTGTCTTGGTTAACAGGTCTAAGATTAGACCTACGCACCTATAAAAAGTTTTCATTTTAAATCATGGGGGGGGGGGGGGAGACAACTCAAAGCATTAGCCATTGAAAAGCCGCACTCAGCAACATTTAAAAAGTAAGCTTCGGCTCTGATGGATGAACCATCAGCAAGTCAGGGTGGCCTGGAGGGAAAGTATGTCACAGCTAGGGCTGGCTGCTTGTCATGGCGGAAAAGAATGCTGAAGTCACCATTTATTTTTTGTAAAACGCAGCAAGTTACAAGGGAGAGAGGTCATGCTGTCTGGAGCCAAATTATTTTCAGGCTGCCACAAAGGTCATCAATTAGTTTCAACTGCCATGGTGGTTTCTGCAAGGACACCTGTCCATTGGGAACAGAATTGAGATTAACGAAACTCATTTACTGCAGGCTGAATGGCCATCAGATGGTGGTAACCTCCTGCCTCTGCTGCCTAGATTTGAACCAGTGATCCAGAGGTGAAGGAATCTCTATCCTATCCCCAAGTCTCTAAATCAATCTAGTTCCTACCTATTCCTGGTCTCCCCCAGCTATTCAGTACCCCAGCATTCATTCCCTCCCAAACACTATTTTAATATTCACTGATCTTTTGCATACACAGGATCCATGAAGCCTCTTTTTCCTCAAGACATGAGCTGTGTTTCTCCAGCAAGACAGATTTCCCCTGTGCCGGAAATGGATGAAAATGAGAAATAAATAATATTCACTCAGAGAGAAAGAGATGTTGCTGGGATTTTAACCTTGAACAGCAATTTATTAACGCTAACATGGCTATTTTGATTTCCAACTAGAGGACAATGAGGGATTAGAGGTTGAGATTACATTCCTATCCCATTCAGTTAATTCAAACTTTAGTCAGTTCAGTAGCTTGATTAAGCAATAACTTTTCTTCTGAAACAAGAGTAAAAAATCCTACTCTTAAAGGGGATTACATTTGGCAGTCTTGTTTAAATGATTAGTGAACAGTCTTTCATCAGAAAAGTCAGGGGAAACCCACCCACCCCCCAATTTCTGTGTTTTGAAGAAAAACTTTTGTTTAAAATTTAGGGTAAAGTTTTCAAAAAGGACCTCAATGACTTAGGAGCCTAAGTCCCATAGAAAGTCAACGAAGACTCCCAAGTGCTTAAGGCTCCTTTTCAAAAGTGATGTAGGAGTTAAGTCATTGAGGTGAAAACTGTATCCTTCGGATAAAAAAAAAAAAAGTTAGGATAAAAAGCCAAACAAGTCATTCGGTCTCTTCCTAAAGGTCTTTGTATTTCTGAATGAAGTACTAAAGAGAGCTAACGTCTTCTTTCAGATGACGTTGAAACAGCTCCCATTCGGCCCTAAATGTTCATAAATGACATTTGCCATGAATCGTCACTTGAAACTAAGCCCCTTTTTAGTTGCAGGGGGTTTGAGAGACACTGCAGAAGGATGGGGCCAGAACAAAAATGGCTGCTAGGAAATGTTTTTGCATTGCAATTTATGTGAACTAAAAATAGAGATTAAAATGGATTCTGTATTATTTCTGATATTAAAGAGGCATTCCCGTGATGAGTAACATGTTACAATACTGCATATCAAACATTCTTTTTAAACCATCTTGTTCCTTGTAATTTCTGCTAGTTAGTATTTATTGAGGGTGATACTTAGTCCAGACTAAACATAAGATAAAGTCTTTGGCACCAGTCTCAAGATGAACACATTCCCTTCTTCTGGTCTGTCTTCTCAAGATACTCTATCCACCCTCTGCTCTCATGCCATAGCCCCTCTTGGGCCCCTTCAAGTCTCTCTCCAGCAAGCAGACACTCCCCAGGGCTTCCTACCTGCAGTCCCCGTCCTATCCAGCTGGCTTCTGTCCCATCTCCACCCCAGAAGCCTGCTATAGCCCCTTGACCTACCTTCATTCATTTTGTCCACCTTGGGAGGCGAGCTAAGTGTGTCACACCTGGGGGCTGGACCCATCTCCCATGACAGCCCAATCCCGCGAAGTACTGAACATCTTCCAGTGATTTCAGTGGGAAGTGAGATTTTTACGTCTTGTGAAATTGTGCCCCAAACCTGGCAGCAAAAGTGCAGCACCAGACTTTGAAGGCAACACACTCAGCGCTCAAGTTTATTTTTCTTTTTTGTCCTCCGCGGTAGAAGTGAAAAGATGTGGTGGGAATAAAGAGTCACACTCTAAACCAGACAAACCAAGGATCGTAACTGCCTTTCAGGATGCAAGACAGCTTCTCTGCATGCTGTTCTTGGCACTAGATGAAAATGTTTCCTGCTCATTTCTGTCACAAATGTCTGAGGGAAGAGGTTCATGTGTCAGATACGAAAGCAAACCTCTTCTGAAGCTGCTAGGCTGAACCTAAAGGGCCACTGTCAATTATGCTCAGAAAAGAGGGAAACACCATGACGCAGCAATACATGCTCATCCCTGAGCATCTGCACTCCCTGTCTAGACCTCCTCCACCCCTAGAGATTACCAACCTACCTGTTTATCTAGCTCTGTCCCGGCCTGTCTCCAATGTCAACATCTCCAGTATTTTGTCAATAAAAGTCTGGTTAGGAAATATCCAGATCCTCCCGCGCACAGGGCTATTAAAGGTGGATGCAGCAACATCAGTGTTCGTTCACATACACTCCAGCTGCCCGCTGGTTTCATATGCTTGCACAGAGATGGTTTATTACTGCTTTGCTGCTCTATAGAACTTTCAAAGCCTGGGTCTTGAAGGGCTTTACAAATATTAATGAATTAAGCCCCTGGGGAGCTAGCTCAATATTATCATCCCCTTCCCATACTACAGACCAACAGCCAGAGGAGAGAAACGACTTGTCCATAATTACACACTGAATCAGTTACAGAACTGAGTGGGGACCTCTGAGGTAACTACTAGATAACACTCTATCCCATGCAGTGATTTACTGCTGGATTTTTTACACGTTTCTTCGCTCTGCGCTGTCTGTTGGTTCTGTTCAGCCACTCAAGATTATTCCATAATTGGGTAAGAAGCATAAACTCGTGCTCATGCTTAATGAGTTAACCATTAAATGACAAGCTATTTGTTATTTATGAGAGGGGTTCCACTGACCAGGGTTTATCTTAATTTCAGTTTAGAATTCAACCTTCGGGACGAGGAAGTGTTTTCTCCCCTTAAATACGGTGCAAACAGTTCAAAGAACAGATTCTTTGCAGCCATTTTGCATCCCAAAGCAGGTCACAATCCCTGAATATACACAGCACTCACTTCTCCTACCACTAAGCAGCCACCTATGGATCACAGCCGCTCTTTAGTTTTGTAACCTAGCGGCCAGGAGGGCAATGCAAACAAGTTTCCCCGTGCACACCACTGAGCCTCTCTCTCATATTTGCTTTGATGGGGGAGAAATCGGGAAGGTAACGGCTTTAGCTCTTCTTGTTTCCTCGTCTTTAAGAAGATACAAGAACATGCGTGCGTGGCTGAGACAGGGAAGCTGCATGCACATGATTATGTACATAAAAAGATCCCTTGAGATTTAAGTTAATTTTTGTAAAACTCCCTTCTCAGGGACCATTTTTGGTGATTTAATGATTTAATGCACACACAGGTGTGTGTATCCTGCACAAGCTCTGATTTCCCTGCCCAGCCACTGAACTGTGAAGGAACTCTGCTAAAGAAACACCTGGACACTCCAGCTTGCAATGCTATTAGCAAGACGATTTGTAATGATCATCGCTGCATCAGCAGTGAAATCAAACTGGCTTTGGAAATTCTGAAGTGATCAACAAAAGAAACAGTATTAGTCAATTCCCCAATACAAGTACTGTAGTGCAATTTGTAAGTGAACTTACAAATTTAGAATTATGTACAAAAACCTCTGCATTAAAAAAATAAAACAATGTAAAACTTTAGAGCCTACAAGTCCAATCAATCCTTGTTCAACCAAACAAGTTGATTTATATTTGCAGAAGATGCACAATACACCATCCGCATTAGTAGCGGCCTCCCAGCTTCAGTGCTGCAAGGGAGGAAATGGAGAACACAAGGGAATTCGGGTGAGGACTCCATGGCTTTTCAGGTGTCTTTGACATGGGGGTGGCGGGGTTCCCAGCATACCAAAAATCTATGTTGCTGTCCTGCTTGCTAATCACCACTGCAATTCCCCATGTTACCAACAGTACCAGCAGAACACACACTTTGGGGCTCTCTGGATTACTGACAGCTGCTGTAGGCGTCTATATGCCAGAGTATGAAGAGTCCTCTCCCTCCACCCCCCAACTCTCATCCTTAGGTCAAATCCTTTGCAAACCAAACACAGCCTCTGCCTTTTCCATCAAGTTACATAAATTGTCTGCACACTGTCCTAATTAGAACTGCCCCAAACCGGACTATTTCAAAAACACGTTTAATGATCCGGTCGCTGCTCTGTTTAAACATGCAGAGCTAATTCAGCCAACATCTGGCACAATTGTAAAAATAGAAGTGAGGCTTGGGGGAAAAAATTAATTAAACGGGAAACATACAAACAGGCAGCTTAAGCGGCTACAGCATCGCTTCATGGTTTCAAACACACCACAGCTTTTCCACCATGTTCTCATTCCCAACCACTAAGGAACCGTGGCCTTTGCAAGGACAATCTTTGCAGCCAGAGTCCCACACCATCCATCACAGCAAGCCAATGCAGGAGAGGATGCATTCTAATTAAAGACTGCAGGCAGGGGAACTTTCATGCCCTATCAGCCATGACCCGCTTCCACACTGATCCCCAGCGAGATGATTTAGGGGTGGTTTATTATTCCACTCCCTGCGCCCCACAGAAAAGTATGACAAGTGCTCACTGTCTTATCCCAACCAAAGTGCAAACCCGAGAGGAAAGGAAATTTTGGCACTATGGGAGTCCCTGGCACTCCAGAATGCCCTTTGTATTATTGGTCAAATGGATGGCAAGCTGGGAAAGAGACCATGAAAAACCCTTTTTATGCAGGCAAAATTAAAGGAACAAAATGTCTCCATTTACATATCCACTCAATGGCTTTGAAATCCTTCTCATTCAGAAAAACAATGGCTGGTAAACCTGCTACAGAGCCCTATAAGCAGGGAAAATAAGGTGAATAATCAGGCCTTTAAACACAGCATCAGCGTTGTCATTGGTTCCTGCATGTGCACTGTCAGGGTGTGCAGCTAGAAAAATTATATATATTTTGCAAGGCTCCGCTTGCATTTAGATTAAATCATAATTACAGTCCAGCTGTTGCATTTAAAGTGACAGCTGCCTTTATCAAACAAATTGAAAGCCTCTTTACTGCACAGACGGAGGAAATTCCAAATCCACCCTTACCAACAAACACATAAAGCAGGGCAGGATTTTGTTGTTGTTGTTTTCATTCTGACAGACCCTGGCTATGAAATCAGCCTGGTGAATTGAATAGGTTAAGCTGTTTTTTATTCAAGGCAGTGACCCTCGCACCCCGGGCTTTAAAACAAATGGGTAGGACATGCAAGCTAACCAGAATGTTTCCAACTGCATAAAAACCTTGACGTCTTCCGTTGCAGGCACCGCTCTGGGGTAAGATTTCAGAGGGGCAGACAGGAAATTAGGTGCGTAACTCCCATTATCTCCTCTGGATGTCGAACCAGGCAATATTTGGAACTGCTGCCAAAGAGAGGCGATGGCATTGTTTTTTGGGGGTGATTAAGCCGGAAGACTGAAAAAACAATGCAGCCCCTGTGTACATTTTAAAAGATTATTCACACCAGTGGGGGGAGGGAATTATTTATGGCTGGGGTATCACTGATATTAGCAATAAAGCAAGCCAGGTATCGCTGTATTGGAGGGTGCCCATTAAGAGGATCCCTGCATTCCAGAGCCACGGCAGCTCCTTGTTTCACTTCTCTAGAGGAGTCAACTCGGGACTGATGCTGGGGAGACAGAATTTCGAGTGTGCTTGGAAAGGAAAAGCTGATTATTGGCAGACAATAGCCACCCCTTACACTGGTCTGTTTTGTTACTATCTCCCTCTGGTGCAGCTCAGCTGATGGTAGCGGGATTGCCAATGTGGAACAGCTACCCATGTTCCAGCCACCCTGCTGTCTAGTCCAGTGGATGGGCTTGGTGTCTGCTCCTGATAGGAGATAATACTGGTGTAGATGCAGCCCATTCATGACCTTTGAATCAGAAAGTCACAAACCTGTCCAAACTGGGGTATACAGATGTCCTTACGTAGGCACTAGGGTAGGTTGCCAAAGGCACAAGGAGCTGTTAGGCTCTCCCGGGGGCTTTCAATGGGAATTAAGACCTAATTGATATTTGTGTTTTTGAAAATCTGCCCCCCCCCCCGCACGGCATCCTTTCATGCTAGTGCATCCCCTGGCTCTCCCGATCCCATTGCAGCGGTCTTCAGCCCCTGCATAACACAAGGACTTGTCTCACTCACCAACAGAAGTTTCATAGAATATTTGGGTTGGAAGGGACCACA
The DNA here is from genome assembly GCA_032164245.1 of Sternotherus odoratus. Taxonomy (NCBI): domain Eukaryota; kingdom Metazoa; phylum Chordata; order Testudines; family Kinosternidae; genus Sternotherus; species Sternotherus odoratus. Next base: position 5,191,560 of record JAVMKO010000018.1, read on the forward strand.
GGAGATCATCTAGTCCAACCCCCTGCTCAAAGCAGGACCATCCCCAATTAAATCATCCAACAGATTTTTGCTTCATATCCCTAAATGGCCCCCTCAAGTATTGAACTCACAGCCCTCAGTTCAGCAGGACCTGGCTTAGGTGGCACCCTGAGCTCAGCTAAAGCATCGTTTTCTCTATGCATCCAGAGACCCCTCCCCCTTCGCAGCGCTCCTCCTTGCATTGGGATTTCGCAACAGGCCTTAACTCACACCGTGGCCATTGGGATGCCCACACCTGCATCGTGGCACTTTGGGAAAGAGACTCAACCACCCCACCGCTCGGTTGGTCGTCACGGGTTTTAGACCAGACCTCGCTTTACGCGTCGGGAATGGCCGAGTTGCCGGGTACCCATCGCAAGGCCGAGCTGCCAGAGGAACCTGACCTGATGCTGAGCTCATGCTCTTAACAAGCTACAAGGGCACCAGGAATCCAAACAGCCACTGTAATGGATACACCAGACCACTGTGCTGTCCCCCGTCCGCCCCCAACGTACCGAGCTACAGTCCAGCCTCACAGGTCTCCAGCCCCTGGGAATAAGGCTCATAAGAGGAGACAAAAGGGTCCAGCCCAACCCTCTGCACAGCTCTGCTCTGACAAGCTGAGGTTCCAGTGGACCAGTCTGTAGTGAAAGTCATTATGCTTCATAGTCCCTTGCACCCTTGTGATGCTAATGAAGTCATCTGTGCGGCCACGACCTTCATGCAGTCCCTTGACTGCTGACCCAAAGGCTGCCTTTTTGCCACACGCATGCAGAAGGGTTCCGAGCATGTTGCCTTCTCGGCTCATCTGCGGGAGAGCAGTATGTGTTCAGCACAGTAAGACAAGGACGAGGATCAAAGCCGTCTTTGTTTGCCACCCAGATGACTAGAGCAGTTGCAACACACACAGTCTGACAAGTCAGCAGCAGACGGGATCCGGAGTTGTACTGGAGGTGAAGTGGGAGCACTCCTCTCCTAAAGCAGGGCTCATTAAAACAAAGAGCCCCACCCCTTCGCCCCCAAAGATGTTTGAATCGTATAGTTCTGGGGAACAAGGGGCAGGGATGCCAGGAAGACTAAAGGGAAAATGCCACCTTCCATTACCACAAGACTGGGGTTTATAATAACCTACCGAGAGCCATAACAGTACCCATAAACCCTGACCCTAACAGGCTTCATGTAAATCAAGAGCATCCAGATTATGTCCCTGAGCGTCAGACGCCTGTGATGCAGATGAGAAACAGCGAGGTGTGACCTTTCAATCCCGTTAGAGAGAGGAATAGAGCAACACTGCCCACCCACTCTGCGCGCAGAACTCCTCGGGCACGCTAGCCTTGGAACGTCAGCCTGGAACGCTCACCTCTGTAGCACCTTCCAACATCTGGCCCATGTGATGTCAATGTTCCTACGGCACTGGGAACATAACAAGCTGGCATAACCAATGGGCTAACTTGCTGGTGCTCAAGTTAGTTCTCCGTTGTGGAGGGGGGCGGGGGAGGAGCCAGGAAGGACCAACTGAGGCAGCTCTAACCAACAGCTTTTCTAAAAGCAATGCTATATTTTCCAGATGAGGGCTAGTCTCACGTGGTCTGATGAATTGTCAATGGAGCTGTAGTGGCACAGATCAGATTGAGGCCAGAGTTATCTGAGCCACAAGTTTCAGGTGCCAACACCTCCCCACTCTAAGGGCTTGTCTACACTGACATTTTATAGCACTCTAACTTGCTGGCTTAGGGGGGTGAGCTAGTGTGGACAGTTTCCAAGTACTGGGAGCCACACTCCCAGAGCTCGGAGCTAATCTTCTCGTGGAGGTGGATTACCAGGAGCGCTGGGAAAGCTCTCTCCCAGCGCTCACCCGCGACCACACTTGCACTTCAAAGCGCTTCCGCGGGAGCATTCCTGCAACAGGGTAGCCATGCCCTAAAGTTACAGAGTTAAAAATGAAACTTACCTGAATCCAAAAGGGAGAATCTGCAGGAGGGTCCCTAGAAGTCAACACAAAACTGAGTCCAGCATTCAATAAATAACCCCGCAAAGCGGCACGGCCACAGCCTCGGTTTAAAATGTGTGCCATAGCAATTGCCCAACATGCACCTGACACACTGAGGTGCTTTCCTTACGAACAATACTGCAGCTGGAGGATGCGGGCGTAACCATCAGACCCTCCCAAGCTATTCAAACAGTCAGTCTGTCTCGGCACAGAGCGCACTGAAAGCAACTCAATTTGGGAAAAGCCGTTACCTGTTAGCAGCAAAGCAGGTGCACCTCCACAGCCGTGCCTAGGTTTAGACAGTTTCCCTGGAGCAGAGCATCCCAAAGGTCTGCCAGGAACCTCCAAAGGCTTCTATGCCACCCAGTAATGCGAGTCCGAACAGGCGCTGGGAGATTAAGCTTCATGCTACATCCTTCCACTCCCCCTCCACGGTATATTCCCACCCTCTTCAAAGGCTACAGCTGACACATCTAAAAAGGCGGCTATTAAAAGAGATCTGGCTTCTCAAGAGCTGCCACAGGAGAAGCAGACAGTATCTGGAGAGTCCAGGCTGGGGTGGGAAGGCATGAAAAGGGGGTTGAATTCCCAGAAAGATTCACCATGAATTCTCCATGTTTGGCTCAACACGGAGAGGGTGAACTAAGCACTGAGGATCCCAGGTTCTTCTGTTTGATGCTATTTTAGTGCACTGGAAGCCTGCAGTCTGCCTCCTCTGTGTACCAGCAGAGTCAAGAAGCTGAATGGTGTGGAGGCGGGAGGAAGGGGGAGGAAGGTTCCCACAGAGAGAAACAGCTGCTGCCGTTTTGTTTCAGTTCTCAGAATGGCATTGTGCTGGGCACACGGTGGGGCTGAATTGGAAACCAGCAGCACCTCCAGCCCCGCACGTCAGTGCAAAAAAAGTCCCTTCCCTGTCTCCAAGAGAAACCAACCCACTTTGTTAAACGAAAGCAGGTGGCAAGCTTCCCCAACCGGTCCACACACAGAAAGGAATGCAGGAGACTTCACACCAGTCCAGGCTCCCCACGGCTGGAGCAGCAAACTCCTCTGGGGTTTCTCCTTACACAATTTTGCTGCCTGAGCTGCTTAGCCTGGAGATCGGGTACGATGGGAAGAAAAATTCAAGAAGTGATTGCAGAGAAATCCCTGCTCTTCATTCACCCTCAACAAGGCTTAAAACACAGCACAAAGCCTCCCTCTTCCCTGGCTGTCATCTGGCACAGTCTCCCATAGCTGTGACTTGCACTTAAAGGGACAGCTCTACCTAGTCCAAACTGAAGGCTTATGCTATCCATTTGCCGTTCTCTTCCCTGGGTGCAGCACTCAGTCAGCCAAGTGCAAGGCATTAGATTAGGGACCAAATCCTGTTGGGTACACATATTATTGATATCACCCAACAGCATGCTAGAAACTCTGCTTGTGCATAATGGCAGATAAGGCTCACAAGCGCTGGGTCCTACTCCTACTTCTGCCACTGACTTGCTAGACATCCAGAACAAGTCACTTAACTCTTCTAGGCCTCAGTTTCTCCACATAGCGAGGTTAATGATCCTCCTCCACCTTTGTAAAGAGCATCTAAATCTACAGGTGAAGAGCACTAAGTGCCAAATGTTATTCTAGGAACACAAAACAAGACTCCTGCCACAAAGAACTTACAATCTAAAGAGATGATGTAGAAGCAAAAGGTTGGGGAACAGGATGCAGCAAGCAGCAGGGTGATAGAGCAGGGAAGTTTAGCACACATCTTCCTAGCACTGGTTTTTGCTCAGAGGTTTGCTTCAGTTTTATTTATAGTTTTAGGAATTTTCTAATAATTTTGTTCACATATCCTTGCAGGGCCTAAGACTGAAATGGGACTAAAATGAGCAGGATTGGGCCCAAAGATTCTCACCATAGGGTGAATCTTGGCCCCACTGAAGCCAGTGAGAGTACAGACTGTCTACATTGAAATCAGGATTCCACACATGGTCTATAAATGTCCTACCAGGGGAATTAAAACATCAAGGCTACAAGAGAGTGAAAATATTTGTGGGAAGAAATGTAATACCTATAGTACAGTAATGCCAAGAGGCTCCAACTCCTAGGCACCCTTTGTGCTAGACACTGTACAAACACCTGTCAAGGGAGTTCCTGCCTTGAAGAGCTCAGAGATAGGGAGTACTGTTATCTTCACTTTACAAATGGTAAACGGAGGCAGTGAGATTAATCAACTTGCCCAAGTCACACAGGGAGTCTGTGGCAGAGCTAGGAATGAAAACCCAAGATCTCCTGAGTCCCAGTCCAATGCCATAAGCATAAAAGCATCCCCCACATGATTTTCTCTTCTGGCGTAACTATTCCTAGCAGCAACACGTTTAAGATAAACAACCACCAGCATCTGCATGCAGAGTATGTCCACTCTGCATCTGGCAGCACGCTTCCCAGTGCAGGTAGACAGGCATGTGCTAGCTCTGCTTGATAGCCACCTAGCTGAGGTTTGCGCAATTACAATGAAACTTTTGGTCCAAAGTATCTAAAATCTCAACAATGCTGTAACTGGGAGAGGCTAATGGCATTCCTATGGTAACGTCCTGTGTTGCTACAGTGCCTTCTATCGGGCACCTTAAGGAATGCATACGCAAGAAAGAAAATTCAACGTCAACATACTCCGCTTTGCCGCAAAGCAGGTACAAATTATTATTCAATTTTACTACAGAAGTGCCTTGAGGGGCCCCCCACTGCAACTGAATCCCCATTTTGGTAGGCCCCATACAAATATAGCAAGAGAGTCACCCCCACTATATAACCAGGGAAACTGAGGCACGCTGAAGTTGCAGTATTGCATGAGCTCACAAAGAACTGGGAGGTAAATCCTGATCTTACCAGTTAGTCCTGTACCACAGACTGTGCTTCCTCCCAGTTACACATTAGGAAGGTAGAAAGGTGGCAGTCACAGATTTCAAGCCAACGCAGCTGTGATGCTTTCATTGACGAGGAGCAGAAAGCTTTGGAAGGACTTTCAGAATGAAATGTGAATAATGGCTCTATTTTAAAAAAAATTAAAAAATCAATTTGCCAGTAGCTGTAATCTCATTAACTGAATGCAGATATCCAAAGGGATCACTGAAATGAACGAGGATCTCTTTGGATCAGAGATAAGTGCTTAACAGGCAGAACAGAGCTGGTTACTCAAGCTGCGCAGTTTGGTGGCAGATAAGAAAAGAGGATTTGTGCTTCCCATTGGTCCTCAGAATCTCTCTGTTCCTCACAAACACTATCACATATAAACACTACCCAAAGCATGTGGTCAGAGAGACATGGACATAAAATGACATAAAATGACTGCAGGCCAGTTAGCTCCCTCAAAACAAATGCTGCTCGCTTTGTCCTTTCCTGTTCCTGCTGTAGCTCAGGCAAATTCACAAGTGGTTACTGATTTTCAGTACACAAACGTGTAGCACGGAGAGCCGGGAATATAGCACATGACTGCTCAGATGTACAGGTCTGGGGCACAATTCTGCTCTCACATCGGTCAGCGGAAATTCAGAGCAACTTAACTCCAATGCCACCAGTGGGGTTACTCTTGATTCACACCAGTGATGTCTGAATCAAGCCCCACTCCTCCTCTAGGAACTGTGGTAGAACATCGAAGTACCAAACCACGAACACCAACTACAGCATGGATTCTGTACGGGAACAAGGACACACAACAGTGGTGCCCAATCACTGGCACAGTGGCAGATAAAGGCATCTCAGGCATTAAGGTTCAGTTCCTCAGTTTCCCTGCCACTCCCTCACTGATAAGGCTCTGATGGATCCCACTCACCTTTAAATACACTTAACCCTCGCCAAAAAAAAAACCTCAAAACAAAACCACCATTTTAAATGCTACCTTCTGTCCTGGGGGCTCAGCACCTCTAAATAAAATCAGGCCATTAAACGGATAGGAGAATCATTATGATGAAGTGACACTCATTGGCCTGCTACCTGGCGCTCTTGCTGTGGGCGCAAGCAGAAGCCGGAGATCCACTGGCAGACGCGATCTTCCATTGGTCACATCCAATTTCTTTACGAGCTTTCTCTGCTACTATCAGGTCGTCTCTCCAAAGCTTTACACTATCCCTTGACAACCACTCCTGACCTCACGCCTCCACTTGCTTTCAAAGTCAAAGCCAACTTCCATCCCTCTCCTCCTCCAGCACAGCTCTTCTGCCACATCCTCAAGGAGCAAATGTTTTCACACTGCTCCTTACCAGTCTTTGGGGCTTAGCGTTAGGCCTGTTGTAAAACCACTTCACACATCTACGGTGCCAAAAAAAAATAATTATACCTACATGTAACAGAATCATTCATTGTGATTTAAATGTGTTTACTGTGGGTGGGAGGGGAGAACCTGTGATTAACATGCCAATTGTTTGCCACACAATAATTAGCAAATTACACTCAGAATTATCTAAAAATCCTCAAGCACACAAGAACTGATTTTGCAAGGACTCCTCTCACTCTTAGATCCAAAGGTAGCCCTGGCTCACCCTCCTGACTCACTGTCTATTTTACACAGGAGACACAAGAGGCACCCATGAAAAATATGAACTGGCATCTGAACGAGAACCATTTATGGGCAAAAGCTGGTGTTACAGTCATGACTATATTTGGGATTCAGCAGTGAAAATCCACAAGAGTCCAAACCTCATCCATGAATCAAATCCACAAGCGTTGCACTTTGCTAAACTAAACCCAGGTGGAGACATGACACTTGACTGAATACAATTTCTCCACAGCCATGGTTTGGACTAGACCAAATCCATTGAGTTCAGGACATACTGCAATCCCAATGTATTTGTTTTGGGGGAAGGGAAGGGCAGGATGAGATTGGGGTTGCATGAAAGGATACACTATATCCCAGGGTAAATAAAAATCAATGATTTTTTTTTAATTGGATTTTTTTAATTTAATTTTTTTTAAATAAAATGTTATTTGAGGAAAAAACCTATCTAAATAGTTTTATTAAGATACATTATAGCTCAAATATATCTCGTCATGCAATGGGGATTATAAATTCTAATTCTGTAGTATGAGACAATATATTCATGTAATGTATAAGAAAAGTTTTGTAAATGAGTTCCAATAGTTCATGGATTAGGGACCCAATTTTACGTGGTCCCAGGGGCTTCTGTATAGATTATTTAAATTAATCTTTCTATCTACCCAATGGGACTCGGTGCTCAGTGTAGAAGCTATCACAGACATTTAGTTTTGCAGTTCTCAAAGTATGGATTTATGTCTCCAGAGACATGCTTGTTAACAACCACCACCATTGTCGCTGTTGTTTTTAAAAATATTTTTTTAATATTTAACTATTTTAGTTAAAAACAATTTTAACAAAAATAAACTTGCTTTTAAAAAAACTTGACTGTCTAGCTAAATTCAAAAATTTATATGCTTGTTTTGTTAAAATATTATTTGTTTTCTGTTGAAAAAAATCCAGAATACATAACGTTGTTGTTATAGTGAAATAAAACAATGTAAACGTCTGTCTGGTGATGTTCTCCTCCTAATACAGCACATCAAGAAAATCCTCCAAATACAAATGACTAACCTGTTGAGCTGGTGATACTTCACCTCCCGGTAACTTCACAAGGGGGGAGGAATAGCTCAGTGGTTTGAGCATTGGCCTGCTAAACCCAGGGTTGTGAGTTCAATCCTTGAGGGGGCCATTTAGGGATATGAGGCAAAAATCTGTTGGATGATTTAATTGGGGATTGGTCCTGCTTCAAGAAGGGGGGTGGACTAGATGATCTCCTGAGGTCCCTTCCAACCCCGAGATTCTATAAATATCTGCTTCTATTACCTTTCGTAAATGAAATAACCAATCATTCCTTTTCTGATATAGCCATAAAGCTAATCTGAAAGGTTATAACAACCAACAAGAATGCACTTTTACGTAGAAATCCGTGATTAAATCGCGTCTTCCTGGCTAGTGATTTAAATCAAACCCACCCTGCTATATTCTTTTTGGTTCTTTTTTATATTCTGCTGGTTTTTGAATGAATTATATTTTTAAATCATCAAAGTACCTTATGCCCAAGGTAGGTGCTTTAATAGCTAAATAAAAATTAAAGCAGTTACAACGCAAAGTACTCACACAATGGGCTTGCAGAGGAGGTCAGCTCATTGCAAACACCGCTAACCGAGAAGCGAATTTCTGTGCAGCTTAAATTTTGCAAATTGGCATCCACAAGAAAATTGCAGAAGCTCAAGCCTGGCTCAGAACCAACGAGAAAGAGACACACAGAGAGGGGAGATGATGTTTCTGTAGGTTAAATATCAGAGTTATTTTGGAACAAAGCCAAGTCTCAGATGACAGACGATACCCAGTAGCAAGCTTTAAAAAAATGCTACAGCTGCCTCCCTTAAAAAGGAACAAGGACAGAGCTTTTCCATGTCACTTTTAAGCACTTTGGCTTGTTCACATGCCCTATACCTTGTCTGCTCTTAGACCACATTTAACTATAAGTAACGAAGAGGGAATTATTCATAGCCTTTGCTCAAGGATTAGTATCTTCTTTCAATATGCATAATTGTTTTGTATGGAGCAGCAACATCCTGAAATACTGGAATGCTCAGAGAGAAGATGCTAAAATTAACTCAGCCAATGCTATGTGTAAAGGCGGCACACGCTGAATGCCTCTCACTGCTGTGTTCAGCACCTGTCCTTGACAAATGCCATCCCATTGATCCTTTCTGTCTAAACTGAATTTCACATCCATCTTTCCCTGGCGTTATTCTAGTCCAAAGCAGCCTGACCCTTCAAATGTGTGGAAGAGGAGCTGCAATGACAAGATAATGACTTAACATCCCTCCCTTCACCTTGATAAAAACATTGCTCTGGCATTATCTAAGTGCCATCAGGTTTGCTACTATTCAGAAATTTGACCCTTGCTTTGAAGTTTCCCCCAAACCAGCAGATAGTCTCTGAGCAAGTCCCAAATGTGGGAGAAGTTGGCAAAGTTAAGAAACCAACTGCATTTTTTAAAAGTTGGGGTGTGTGCTATGGTAGTGCCTAAAAGTTCCAACCGAGTTCAGAGCCCATTGAGCTAGGTGCTGTACAAACACATAGTAAGAGGCAGTCCAAAGGGACTTCAATCTAATCAAAGGGGTACGTCTACACTGCAATCAAGGAGTGTGATTGCAACACATGTAGAAGACTGGCTTTAATTTAGCTAGCTTGTGAGCAGACCACAGCTTCATTGCTATCAGCCCACAAGCTAGCTAGATTAAAGCTAACTCAGGTATGTCTACACATGCTGCAATTACACACGCGCGCGCGTGCAGACTGTAGCATAGAAATACCCAAAGAGTGAGCAAAAGGAAGCTTTTTTAAAAATCTCCATTTTACAGATGGGAAGGAAGATCAAGTAACTGGCCCTAAGGAGTTGGCAGCTGTACCAGGTCTCCCAAGTCACTGTTCAGGGCCTGATCTTTTGAGCCAAGTTAAAAAAGAGGGAGAGAATGAACGTGGACATATAAATAAATATAAATATATGGAGATATACCTCTCATAGAACTGGAAGGACCTTGAAAAGTCATTGAGTCCAGTCCCCTGTCTTCACTAGCAGGACCAAGTACTGTCCCCTGACAGATTTTTTGCCCCAGATCCCTAAATGGCCCCCTCATGGACTGAACTCACCACACTGGGTTTAACAGGCCAATGCTCAAACCACTGAGCTATCCCTCCCCGCCAAGATGGAGAGTGCCTTTCAAGTTACCACCACAGCAAGCCACTTCAACCGGAAGCATGGCTGGTTGGTTCCTCCACGCAACGAACGGAGATCCGAGAAGGAAACTGGCACATTTCAGTGGTCATCAGAAGAGCACTGCCATCTCCGAACAGCCTACAGTGGTCAGTCACGCCCAGAATCACCGATGGAGACGGTTCAGCTTCCCATGAATACATCCCTTTCCAAACAAAGTGACCGGAGATGGTTGCAGCCGCTGCGGCTGCGTACTCGCCACTCCCGCAGGCTGAGACTTCTGGGGCATCAGCTGAAGCTCAGACAGAGACATGACATTGCCAATACTACCTCTGCTGCTGCCGCTGCCATATGCCAAGTGTCAGCAAGGAACATTCAGTGAACATCACAGCTCCCGGGGAATTAGTAGTGAAGGCTGATCTGAAAAAAGCCACTATGCTCCCAAGCGTCACAAAAGGTCACAAACTTCAATGAGCATAAAAAAGCCATTGCAGACTGAACAAGGACATAGCAGCGGGTTAGACTAAATGACCCTTGCGGTCCCTTCTAACCCTATGGTTCTATGATTATATGCTCTCCATGTGGGAACAGCAGCAAGAAGTGGGTACCATACCTTGGAGGAACAAAGAACCCAACACTCCTCGGACAGCCTATGCAAATAAGCAATAGAAACCCACCAGGTTATGGAAAATTCTCCAAAGCTTGATTCTCTCCGCTGCCCTCCTCAAAAAGGATGTGAAAACACTGACTGCCCCAAATCAAATGTAAACAGCTTTACAAAGTATTCCCCAGACCATGAGCCAGAGGTGGATGCACAGGGAAGGGGCTGTAGGAAGGGAAATGTATAGGGGTTCTGCATAAAAATGGAAACAGAATTACCCCCAAGAAACAAAAGTAATGGTACCAAATGACAACTAGGAAACTTATTACCGATTTGTATTGCAGCAGCAACTGCAGGCCCCTTACTGAGATCAGAGCTGCAAATACACGAGACAGTCCATGCTACAACAGAAATAGACAAGACAGAAAGGACGACAAAGAGCAGCGACATGACTCATGCAAGGTAACGCAGCAGGTCAGCGGCAGAGCTTGGAATAGAATCAGGTCACCTGACCCCTGAGTCCTAGCCACAAGACCCTGCTGCCTCAAGAAAGAGTTTGGGTGGTGAAGGGGCATGAATCCTCAGCCTCCTGATTTAAAATAACTGCCACAGAAACACAAGGTCATTAGGGATGTAGAGCAGAAGGCAATGGACTGGAACAAAGGGACAGTGATTTTGCTAGTTTGTCAGGGTTACTCAAACCTGCTCTTTTTCACCGTGTGATATGTGGAAGCATTCCAATCATAACACTGCAGAATACTTACAGGGAAGAAAGCCTCAAGAATCAGAGATCCCCCTCCCAATCCCTTATTCAACAACAACCTGAAGCTACAGACAAGTGATTTAGCTGCCACAGTGATTGGTTGATTGGCATCTGGGGGGGCGAGGATTATACTGATTAAATCCTCTTCCCTCATGGGCTCTTCATTGTCCTTCATTAGAGTAGGTGTCATCGAATTACCGGCTCTTCCCTCTTCTAAGTAACAAAGGTGCCCAGTCTGAGCCAAGTACAGTAGACTCCCGATTATCCGGGCGCGGGTTAACCGGGCTGCGGATTAACCGGGCTGTCTAAACGGGTAGGTAGGGGAAGCCCCAAAGCGGCGGCGGGCTCAGCCTTAGCCTGACACTGCTTTGGGGCTTCTCCCACTGGCCCCTTACGAGCTGGGGTCTCAGCCTGCTTCCAGCCTGGGTGTAGGAAACCCAGGCTGGCAGCAGGCTGAGACCCCGGCTGGCAGGAGCCTGGGGGGAAAGCCCAAAGCTGCAGCAGGATGAGTGCTGAGCCCGCCGCCGCTTTGGACTCTCTCCCCAGGCTCCTGCCACCTGCCCCACTCAGCTCCCGCTGACAGCCTGGGTGCAAGGAACCCAGGCTGACAGCGGGAGCAGACTGGGGCAGGAGGCAGGACCCTGGTTGGCAAGGGGCCAGCGGGGGGAAACCCCAAAGTGGCGGTGGGCTGAGCGCTCAGCCTGCCGCTGCTTTGGGGTTTCCCCCGCTGGCCCCTTGCCAGCCGGGGTCTCAGCCTGCAGCCAGCCTGGGTGTAGGAAGCCCAGGCTGGCAGCGGGAGCTGAGACCCCAGCTAGCAGGAGCCTGCGGGGAAACTCTAAAGCAGCAGCGGGGTAAGAGCTCAGCCGCTGCCGCTTCTCAGCTCTCTGCCGCTTTAGACTTTCGCCCCAGGCTCCTGTCAGCAGGACCCGGGCAGCAGGACTCGGCTGGCAGGAGCCTGGGGAGAGAGCCCAAAGCGGCGGCGGGCTGAGCAGTCAACCTGCCGCAGCTTTGGGGTTTCCCCTGGTGGATCCCTTGCCAGCCGGGGTCTCAACTTGCTGCCAGCCTGGATGTAGGAAGCCCAGGCTGGCAGCAGGAGGAGACCCCGGCTGGCAGAAGCCTGGGGGGAAAACCCCAAAGCAGTGGCAGGTTGAGTCCTCAGCCGGCTGCCGCTTTAGAGTTTCCCCGCAGGCTCCTGCTAGCCGGGGTCTGAGCTCCCGCTGCCAGCCTGGGTTCCCTACACCCAGGCTGGCAGCGGGAGCTGACTGGGGCAGGTGGTGGGACCACCACCATCCCTCCCCCCCCCGGGCGGCAGGCGAACACCCCCCCACCCACCCCCAGTAGATGCTTGATTATCCGGGATTTTATTAACTGGGATTAAGGTTTTCCCGATCATCCCGGATAATCGAGAGTCTACTGTAAATCCCTTCTCTAGGGATGGAGAGGCACAAAGGATCTGGTGATGTCTGTTAGCCAGAAGGGGGAGCATTGAAGTGCTGGGTGGTCAAATCCAGCTCAGACTCAGCTCCACTAAAGTCACTGGAATTGAATCTTCTTGTGTTGAGACTGAGCTCGGCTCTTCAAACCACATACACTAAAGAGGGAAAGCATCCATTACTTCAGCTACTCTGCCCCTTGCTGGGCAGGTCCTACATGCCCAGAGTGTATTTTGGCTTTGCCTGGCCTAAAGCATCTCCAGGGGGAATGCTACCAGCACTCCACTGGGTCAGGCACCTAGTGATATTCCTAGCAGGGAAAGTGCAAGTGGGCTACTCTTATTAGGCCAAATACAGACCTGGTGCTGGGTCTTTGATGGAGTCACAGCTGCTCACTCCAGGTCTGAATATATTCTCCTGCTCCTGTCCCAATTCTGGGCAGCTTGTAAGTACTGTACAAACACAAGACCCCTGGTGGGCCAGACATAGAAAGCAGCATGTGTTTCACTTGTGAGCCATTTCCAGTATGGAGCAGCAGAGGCTTTACTGAGTGAGGAATCTATTGGGAAGCTCTTAAAGCTTTTCAGAGGACTAGCCCCTCTGCAATATACATTTAATTAACAGTGAAGTACATGAATTCACTCCCTAGGGGGACAACTGAAAGCCACCCACCAAGAATAAAGTCAGAGAGAAGAGAAACAAAAACCAAACCGCACCTGACTCCAGCAGCCCTGGGGAGCCAATGCCACAGATGGGCATTCATCTGTTGGGAATTGCCCTGGCTGTATTCAGACCTTCTCTGCTTCACCCTGTGGAACTGGAACTGAGAGGAAGTGAGATTGGACTGGGTGCAACCCCTACTCAATCATTCAGGGATAACAACATTAATCATAAAGCTTCATTTGTTTCTTCCTCTTCGGGCTGAGGGGTCTCTGAGTGGGAACATCACGGGCTGGTCTGTAGACCAAGCAGAGGATCTCAGAAGAAGCTCAGATACACATTCCCACCTAGCTTCTAGCCCGTCATTCATTTCTTACACAGACTGTGTGTAGTAGAACCAGGAGGATTCCGATCAGCAGATTCATATGCTGTACAAGCCCATTCATTCCCTGGAAGTCACTGAAACATCAAGGTCCATTGGTAACAAATCCAAGGAGCAAACAGATCAGCCCTGGGAACATCATGAGTGCCCCTAAGGGACCAATGGGACTCAGTCCCTTCCCACAACACTGAGCAAAAGCAAGACAACAAGCATTTTGCTGGTCCAAATTCTGCTCTTGCACTGAGTCAGGCAGCGGTTTCATTCCAACCGAGTTGCTCTGGATCTACATCAGTGAAAGATTAGAACCACTGAAGTGGGACTGTGCTTTGTGTATTGTACCCATCCTAACTCCTGTAGGCATCCCGCTACACCTGGTCCCACCATCTATCCCTGCCCCTCAGTCAACGATAACCAGCATCAAGCCATTCTAGTTCCTGTGGATCAGCTTTCAGGTCTCCCCTGTTGGTTGTGTGACTCCTTTAAAAGCCTCTTTTCTTCCCCTCACTTCTAAAGTTCCCTCACTGGCTCTGGCCAGTAAGCTTTGATAAGCTCGGAGCACGTTCAATGGCCCATCCCGGGCTATCTCCCACAAGTGCATGGCTCAGGATTAACACCATGTACCCGGTCACACCCAGAAGATACTTTGCCAGTAAGAGTTCTACAGAAACTAGCCGGGCGGATGCAGAGAACTCAAACAGGAGTCAGGTTCTCTGGGACAGAACAACCAAGCTGGGATTTCAAGGACAGTCAAGGATGGACTCTTACTTGTATTCCCGCCCCACAAACTCTTCTTGTAACAGCCAGAGACTCCCCCCCGCTCCCTCCCCAATGGGGGAGTCTGAAGAGTCACCGCACAATTATTCCTTCTCCCCCAGATTGCACCTGTCCTTAACCCAACACCACACACCCACGGCCCCCGCAGTGGTACTCTCCCTGGAAACACTGACACAGACCTCCAGCCCCACACGCAACAGAGAGGCAGGAGCAGAACACAGCTCTGCCCTGATGGAGGAAGGGACCAAGACTGAATAAAGAGCCAGCCAGGGAGATGCTGCCATGAATGAGCTGACAGAATACCCTGCTTTGCCATCCCTTCCCCCTTCCCATTTCTCTTCCTGCCCCCCACCAGGCCTTCCTCCCTTCTCCCCCATCCCCTCACGTTCCCCCCACCCACTCTCCTCCTGCCCTCCGCCTTCCCACCCCCTCTCCCTTCTCCTCCTGCCCCCCCAGGCCTTCCTCCCTTCTCCCTCACCCCCTCACGTTCCCCCCACCCACTCTCCTCCTGCCCCCCGCCTTCCCACCCCCTCTCCCTTCTCCTCCTGCCCCCCCAGGCCTTCCTCCCTTCCCCCCATCCCCTCACGTTCCCCCCACCCACTCTCCTCCTGCCCCCCGCCTTCCCACCCCCTCTCCCTTCTCCTCCTGCCCCCCCAGGCCTTCCTCCCTTCTCCCCCATTCCCTCACGTTCCCCCCACCCCCTCTCCTCCTGACCCCCGCCTTCCCACCCCCTCTCCCTTCTCCCCCTACCCCCCCAGGCCTTCCTCCCTTCTCCCCCATCCCCTCACGTTCCCCCCCACTCTCCTCCTGCCCCCCCTGCCTTCCCACCCCCTCTCCCTTCTCCTCCTGCCCCCCAGGCCTTCCTCCCTTCTCCCCCACCCCCTCACGTTCCCCCCACCCACTCTCCTCCTGCCCCCCCCCCCGCCTTCCCACCCCTTCTCCCCCTACCCCCCCAGGCCTTCCTCCCATCTCCCCCACCCCCTCACGTTCCCCCCACCCACTCTCCTCCTGCCCCCCGCCTTCCCACCCCCTCTCCCTTCTCCTCCTGCCCCCCCAGGCCTTCCTCCCTTCTCCCCCACCCCCTCACGTTCCCCCCACCCACTCTCCTCCTGCCCCCCCCCCCGCCTTCCCACCCCTTCTCCCCCTACCCCCCCAGGCCTTCCTCCCATCTCCCCCACCCCCTCACGTTCCCCCCACCCACTCTCCTCCTGCCCCCCCCCACCTTCCCACCCCCTCTCCCTCTCCCTTCTCCTCCTGCCCACCCCCTCCAGCCTTCCCACCCCCACCCCTTACGGGAGCTCTCCCAGCCCCCACCCGCTGACCTGGCCAAACTTGCTACAAAGTTTCTGCGGCGAGGAAGCGCCGGGAGACGCCGGAGCAGCCCCGACCTCCAGCCCGCGGGCCCCCCCCCGGCCGCGGCCAGCGCCGCGCCTCCTCCCCAGCGAGACGCTGCTTCGCTTCGCCGGGCTTTCGGTTTCTACGGACCGGGGCACAAAGGATTGTGGGAATCGTAGTTCTCGGCCATCCCCCTGGCACGGGGCCTGCAGCGCCCCCGCGGCTCGCTTCCAGCCCCCCACCTCCAGCTGCCGCTGGATTGGATCCAAAGCGCCTCTTCCCCGGTGGTGGTGGTACAGGAGGGTGCAGAGCCTGGCCCTAGGGTGAAGTGGGACTTTCCTGAACTTTGGGGCTACGCTGGGGGGGGGGGAGTTAATGTCTCGCTGCTGCAAAGCAGGAAGGGGGGGCTCAGTTGCAAACATTGGCTCTGGGGGCTGGTTCCAGGGGAGGTTGAGATGCACGTGTGCTGCATTAACCTTCTTTGGACAGATTTTGCCCCCCCTCCCCCATGTCTTCTCTTCCTCCGGGAGGGTTTTTGCAGCACCCCCAACACAGAGATTTTCATTCATCCAAAGAAGAATGAGCATGGGAGAAATGTCGGCTTGTTTGTCCTGGAAGACAAAACGCTAGTAAAGAAGCATGAACGGTTCTGGTGTTTTACAGCCGAATCACATTCTGGGAAAGTCAAACCATCATTTCAAGTCAATTCACTTTTTGAGTGCAAGGCCCTTTGCCAGCTCCCTCTCCGTGGTAGGGCACCTAAAGCAATGCTGGAGGGCCTGAGATAATGAGTTAAACCATTATAATGTTTGGGGAGTTTGTAGTGAGAGGGAAATGAATGGGAAAAGCCGGAGTTTTTGCGGGGTCACATGGTAAAATTAACAGCATCGTTTTTCAAGCTGAAGTGTGAATATTTGCTGAACCATAATTGTGTTTATTGGGTCATATTTTACTGCTCAGGATAAAAGAAGGAATGAATTATATTTGACATTGCCTCTACATGAAATGCCCTAATATTCAAGTTGCAGAGGAGAAACTACACAGAAGCAGGGCTAAGTAATGATACAGGCTTGTGGTCTGTCTGTTTGGCCTGGGACAGACTCATGATACTCGTCTCCCATTCAGAAGGGCCCTGGATAACAGCAGGCCTCCTCTGTTAGTGGAGGACAGGGATGTAACTAGCCATCAGAAATTTGGATGAGTCACCGATTTCCCCTCCCCACTCACTGCACAGTGGTTGAAGATCGTCTGTGGATAAGGAGCCAGTACAAGGCCTGTGCACTACTTAACTCCTTAAAATGGGGCTATATTAGGACTTCTGTAGCGCTTCGGATCATGTGCTGGCTTTCCTGCATGGGGTGACTTTCCTCCATTAGACGTATTCTCCCCAGAAGACACATGTAGTTCTGATCTTTTACACACTGGGTGAAGTAAATAGCATGGTCTGAGAAGCATGGGACTGGGAGCCAGGACATCCTGGGTTCTGAGTATGACGACATGTCTGTGTGTATTCAAATAGTTCATAAATAAGGTGCAAGTAGATGACTCTCAAAAATATGAAGCAAGGTTCCTGGGTTATGTAGGATGAATCAAGAAGTTTGCGCACTGCAAATGACTTTTTGTGTGTGCACACGCAGTTTGTTACATCAACTATCTATTCCATTCTCTCTAGGTTTGTATCCTGCCTTCGTCACCTGAGTACCTGAGCACCTTCCAGTCATGCATTCAGGAATGTGATTGACATCTGTCAAGTGTCATTCATTCTCACTTCTCCCAAGAGAATGCACTGGGGTAAATGACTGCACAATATGCAGATCAAAAAGAGCAAATCAGGCTAAAGATTTGCATCTAGCTGCTATTTAAAATATTAGATTCAGATGTTAAGGTTGCTCACCTCTCCTGTGTGCTGCACTTGCTTTCATTGTGAGGAAAAGTGCAGTCAGATACAACACAGGCATTGTTGCATAGTTAAATAGTAGTCCACTAGAAGGCTAGATTTTGCAGCTGATATAGCTCTTCTAAGTGACAACTCAATTAACATGCATGCAAAGACCGGAAAGACTCTCCAGCATCATAAAAAAGAAGTCGGAGTTAATAACCAGCTATTAAAAAAACAAATCTAATGAGAATCCCTGCAACCCCCAACTCAAGCGTTAGGTTTGAAGGCAAAGGAATACAAGAGGGAGTCAATCCTTTGCTCTGCCACAGAGGTCCCCGTGCAACCTTGGGCAGATCACATGCCTCAGTTCTCCTCCTGTAAAATGTGGCTGATAGCACTTCCCTCCCTCACTGGGATGTGGTAAGGGTAAATATCAGGACCTAAGAGAGAAGTGATCAGCTCAAATTTGCTCCTCTGATCTGATTTCCATTGTGCGCGTTGACACACGTACAATGACAGTTACAGCCCTATTTGTGGAAGATCAGGGCAGTTACTCAAAACCTTTGGGGGGAAGCGAGGGATGCCATTTTGGATAAATGGAAGATAATCATTGGTGCTTATTGGGTCAGGTTCTGATTCTCCATCTTTGGTGGCAATCGCCTGCCTTGACCACTGGATGTCACCGTTACACAGAAATCATGCTCCCAGATAAGACAGGCCAAATTCTGCAGTCTGTTCCACAGTAGGCCCCTCTGTACTTTAAAGGGTTTTTTTGTGAAAGCAGTGTAAGGGGTTTTAGTCATTCACCTCCATTTCCAGACTGATTTTTCTTCCCCTTCAGTGGGTCCCCGGCTTTCCTCAGCAGATTGGTCAAGAATAATGTCAAGTCAACTCCAAGCTGTAGCCAGGCTGCTGCACTACACTGGGATGTCTTCCTGCTAGCAAGGGCATGCGAGGGTTCAATGATTTGTGTCTCAGGGGCTGAGTTCATTTGGGTTCCTGGTTTTCTACAGGTTTTATTTTAAATGCACAGGAGCATAATCCTGACAGAGCTTTTCTCCTTGTGGCTACTGATACTGATGGCTGAATTCCACTGAAATAAACATACCAGATCCAGAACAGTGACCTAGATGTGAAAGGCTCTGGTACCCTCCCACCAGTTCTCAAATCCCAGGAATGTAGATTCCATTTAGATTAAGGGCCTTCGTGATGGCTTATTATTCACTGTCTCAGATCCACTCATTTGTGTGTGTTGGGGTCCTGAAACCTGCACAGAAAAGCAAAGGCCCTTCTCCTTTAGTACTTATCCTTCCAACTCCTCCCTTCTCGCTTGTTTGTGTGAATTGGTACTTTTGCTGATTCCGCTAGTTTTCCACTCATTTCATCTGCTCATCAGATGCTTAGCAACTAAACAAGCATTTATAGAACCCACTGATTCACCAAATGGTTACAGCTGGGACTATAAAGGCCTGTGACTCCAGACTGATCTTCCTCCCTTGCTAGAATGAGACAGAATAGGCCTACAAAGAATTGCATTGTATTTCTGTAACACTGGGAGGAGAATACTAAAAGTACTAAAAGCCAATAGGTGGGAAGGAGTTTGCCAACCTAATATACCTTGCACTTCTCAGTTGGTGATCTTGGAGAAGTTAAAACAACGGATCCTCCCAGTGTCTCCTCTGAAACAGGTAGGTATCTTTGCATCTACTTTACACCTGGATGGATGGTGAGGCACAGAGGGGTGCAGAAACAGAACAGACCAGGGCAAAACTAGGCCTGGAAGCCAAGGATTTTGACTCCTGTTGCCCTGCTTTAAAGGCTAGCTCACGCTGATGACTCAGACATGTTGGCACGGGAAGCATTGTCTTTGCAAGAGGGATTTGCTTCGGATGCATTTCAGCAACATGTTTTATGCCCATTTATCCTGAGGACAGCCCTCCTTTGAAACACAGGGAGGAGACCAGACTGCTGTAGAAGACTCTGCTTCCAAGCCCTTTGTTCTCCCCTGAGGATGGTGCTGTGGTGTGAGCCAGGTTCCCTCACAAGAAGTCTGTGCCCTTCAGACGGGCGGCCAACTTCTCTGCAGGTGAATTTTTAATGTCAAGAAGAGGCTGCGTCTGGGCTGCTTTGACCCTTGTTTGTCTCCGTCCTGACGAGATCTGGCTGGCATTGTTGTCAGGTACGGGATCCTTCGGCCTTGCTGCGCACATCCGCACGGAGACATGCCTCTCTCTTCCTAGGGAGACAACAGGGCTTACATGACAGGCAAACAGCGCCTGCTCCTATGAGTTACGTGCATCCGACAAAGTGGGTATTAGCCCACGAAAGCTTATGCTCCAATACTTTAGTTAGTCTTTAAGGTGCCACAGGACTCTTTGTTACCTCTGCTATTCCAGACTAACATGGCTACCTCTCTGATTCTTGAAATCACTTCGTGCCTTTAGATGGCACCAGCTCCGCCAGCTCCAGGGCCAGCTGTGCCACTCTGACCAAACAGAACATCCCTCCAGGGCTGCTGGGAGTGACTTGCTGTGTCAGGCACCAGTGCTCCCAAAACCCTGGCACTGGTGCGGCCCGGGACTCTTCCCTCCTCGCGGCCTCTGCTCCATCCCACCAGCAGTGACACCGTTAGCCCTTTCGCTGGCTCCTATACCCTGCTCCCCTGGCGGATAGGGGCAGCAAAGGCCTTTCAACAGCCCTGAGGAGAATTTCCATGGTGTGGCTCTATGCTGCTCCCACTAGGCCTAGTGACTTGTTCTCTGGATACTCTGGGCTGCAGCGCAACTCATAGCATTGGACAGGCTGCCATATGTTAGGGCAACCATGGGGGGCCGCAGCATATTGGGGACGGCAGCAAGTGGGAGGCACAAAGGGGGCTGAAAGCCCCGCTCTCAGACCCTCCTGAGCTGTGACTTCTGCACCTGCCTACTGAGAGGGGCAGCGTGGGGTCTGACTCATCCTGGGAATGCTGAAGCGAGCTGAGACGGTGCAGGAACGTTGGCATTGAGCACAGAGATGAAGTGTCTAAGTCAGTGCTTTTAACCAAGATGTCAGGACACGTTTCTGTTCCTATTGGGTGTGTCCTTAGCTCCTGACAGGACATCTCCTGGTTTCCAGCAGAGCTGGAAAATGTGGCGCTGGCTGGTCAGGGTTTGTGATTCTCTCTCTTGCGTGTTGACCAAAGTGAAACAGTTTCCCCGAGGTTAACCTGGAAGGTGACGGTCACAGCGTTTTATGTTGAACTAATGGGGTTGAGTATTCAGAACTCTTTCTCCCTTTACACCCACACTCCTGCGCTGGCCCTCCCTTCAGTGGGAATTCGGTCATCCTCTACTGGCCACAGTGCAAGAATCACACAGGGACTCAGCTCGGCACTCTTTCCTTTAGCTTTGAATAGTAATAATAATACCTAGTTTTATCTAGCGCTTTTCATCAGTGGATCTCAAAGCGCTTTACTACGGAGGCTAGTCTCATTATCCCCATTTCACAGATGGGAAAACTGAGATACAGAGAGGTGAAGTGACTTGCCCAAGGTCACCCAGCAAGCCAGGGAAAAGAACCTCGGTCTCCTGAAACTGGGTCAAAAAGTTTTTTCCAGTAGGTCACACTGCCTCCTTGTGTCACCCATACACGATTGGTCCCCTTTCACCACTAAAGGACTGATTCAGGGCAACAGGTACATTGGCATAGATTTAATACTCCAGCCTCTGTCTTTGTCAGAGCTGGATTACCTAACTCTTTCATCCAAGTTGTCTTGGTGCCATTTAAATCGCCAAAGCATGAATCCAGCCACCTGTCACCTTCGTTCACTTCCCTGTGTATGGAGAAAACATGTGACAGGCTTCTAATAATTGATGGTCTTAGTTTGTGTGAGAAACAGCTAGCTAACAATCCTATATTTATTTTTCTCCTCCCGTTCGGAGTTGCCTTGTTTCATTTGTGCTCTGGCTGGAAAGAAGAGCTGCTGTTACACAGAGATACATATGTTAATAGCAACGATTATGTTTGCACAGGTTAATATCTAAACAAGTGCTTCACTGCCCTGTAGGTCGCAAACAGCTAATTCATCAGGAAAATATTAACAGCCCCTTTTTTCTTTCTTTGAGCAGCCGGCGCTGTGATATGGTGCTGCAAAATGCAGGCGTTGACTGAGCCCTAAATAATTGATAACGCTAGAAATCATGTCTGTGGGTGAGAGCGACAAGTGGGTCCCTTTCTGAATGGAAATGGGCTGCAGTTATGCATCTGGAAGTTGAGATCAGTAAATGTAGGTTTCAGCTCAGAACTAGACCCAAGGAATTCTGTTCAGTGAAACCAGGCACAAGTAAAGTGTGCAATTGCTTGCAACGACTGGATCGTAGAACCACGGGATGATGGAGTGCTTGGGAGACCGGATTATCCTTGCAAGGTCATTTTTTGTTCTGTATTGCCTACAGAGTCCTTTTCTGGGGTGGTGTTAAGAAGCTCCCCAGAGCTCTGGCTTTTGGCATCACGTCACACTGCTGATGTGAACAGGGCAGTTCTCCTCTCTCAGAGCTATCGTTTCAGGCTCTCTGCAGACCCAGGCAGGCAGCACTGCATAAATCACAGTCCGTTCCTATGTTCAGATTTTTTTTCCCACAGCCATGAGAGCTAGAATCTTTTCAACAAAAGCCGAGATTCTGACCCATTCGCATCTCCAGGAGCTGGAGTCCGAGGTGCCGGCCTATGGTGTCAATGCCTTCACACCACCATACACATCGGGGGCACTCTTTGGGCACTCTTCACCACCCTGTGTGATGAAAGGGGCCATATGCCTGGATTAGGTTAGACAGAAGCGTGTTGCTGTGTAGGTTGCTCTTTGCATGTAACCCCGGGATGCGGATATAAAGTTGTCATTCCCTGTGTCGGGGGCCTGCTATCCAGTTTGCACTCAGAGTCATTTTCATTGCCAGCTTCAGCCCTGCTTAGTGTGCAGTATCAGCTTTGCGCCAAGGCACTGTTGTGGGTAATTGATTTGTCCATCTATTGACTCTCTGGGAGGGTCAGACACCCCCCTGGGGGAGGACACAATACCGGGTGGCCTTTATGTAGATAATCCCATCAGTGCTGGAGCTTCTGGCTAGCAAATGAACAGCAACACCTGCCTACGAGCTGCCACCGAAGGTCCTGAAGATTGGTTGGTCTTTCAGCCCTGTGCTCATTTCCTGTCCCGGGCCAACTCTTCCTGCTTTAGGGGCTATCCACTTCTCCAAGCAGGTGCCATTTGCCTGCTGCCGGCACTATCAGCTGTTCTGGTTTTCAGGGTATTTAGAGCTGCATCGACAGTATAAAGCAAGGTTCTCCCTACCCCGGAGTGTCCTTCTGGGGTCCTGCCTTGTGTGCAGGGGACTGGACTAGATGTCTCATTGTAGGACTGGACGGGACCTCACTTCTGTGATTCTGATCTGGAGGGGCCATTTCAAAGGGAGACCAGTTTAATCTCGGCGGCTCATTCAGTCCTTACCCCGTCCCTGAAAGGGCCAGTTGTCATGGGGACAGAGAAGGGTGTGATTAATGCACAGGACTGGGACTCAGCAGAGCGGGGTTCAAACCCGTTCGGCCACATGTTCCCACAGGTGGGATCTTGGGCAGCGTGCCTACAGCCAGTGCACTGAACTCTGAGAATTTGCCCCTTCATCGCTCCGCACCCCCTCGGTAAATGGGGGAATGTATTCATATGTCCAAGGATGGCTGCAAGGATAGATTCCTTCATGTTAGCGGGGTGCTCAAATTTATGATGGGCTGGCCCACGTAGGTAGAGTATGTGATGTGGGCAGTTGCCAATCAGGAACTGAGACCTGCTAAACTCATTTCACCCACTAGAGTCGCTTTTTCAAAAGGAAAGGCCGCGGCAACACGCCAGCTGGGTAAGTGTATCAGACGATAGGAAGAGAAGCCCAGTGGCAGAAGAAACGATCTGTTATATTTCTCTGGCTGCAAGGTACCGGCAAGAGGATTTATCTGGTTGTAAAAGCTGTGACTTATTGCTTTAATATTTTACAAGTGTTGCTGCATATTTAACCCCACTGAGTGGGGGAACCCGTTAATCTTCCTTCCCAGAATGTTTTACAAGGGGCTTCTGCAGCAGAATCCGCAACAACTGTGCTATTTCCCAGAAGAGTGTGAATGGTGCAGGGGGACGCAAAGGGAGTGGCAATGCGTCTCTAGCGTCGCAACAGACAAAATGACGCTGCGTCAATAGGTTTGTTTCTATTCCATTGTGACTCTGGGAGAGGAGCATGGGCTACCCAGCAACCCACTTGCCCCTTCCTTGCAGGCCTATGTTTAATGCTCTCGTCAAATTAGCAGCCCCCCTTCATCTGCTGCTCAAAAAGAACCAGGCCCTGTTTCCCATACTTAGAGGATTAATCCGCTGTTGTTCTCCAGTTTTCTATCCTGAGTACATTGAGCAGGGCTATCGGTTCCTGTACAGTGAGATGACTGCAAGCTTCTGGAGGCAGGGACTCTCTCTTTACTCTGTTTGTACAACGCCTGGCACTCTGCAGTCCTGGTCCAGGACTGGTGCTCCCAGAGGCATCTGCAACAAAAAGAATGAATAATCCTACTGTATTCCCCTGCACAGAGAGTCGGCTCCTCCCAGCCATCCAGCTCTAAGGCCATCGTCACCCCTGGATCTGTCTCCGGTAGATTCAAAGAGGACTATGCCAGGCGCTGGGTTGCGAATCACTGTGTGGGAAGGAGGATGGCAGGCAGGTTTTGTGGATCACTCTGAGGTTGGAGATTGTTCTCAGTTCTTCCAGCCCTGAGTTCCATGGGGCTGGGCCCGCTCCTATGAAGGTTTTTTCTCATGCCCATTGGCCGACAGTAGCATTGTTCCTGTGGAACACAGCTGTCATTGGAATTATGGTCTCGGAGGCTTGCCAGGATCAATGCAAAATAGGGCTTGCGGAGCAGTCAAGTGGGTTTGTGCTGGCCCTGTACAGGGTGAGTTTTGGGGTGTCCTTTCCTAAATGGATGGAATGGAGCTCTGCTCTACACTGTGTTACTCCAATTTTATGCCCATGGAAGTCCACTGAAAACAATGGAGTTGCCTTGATGTAAAACTGGAATTCCATTGGCTTCACGTTGGAGGTGAATCAATCTTGTTGCAACGTCCTCTCTGTTGGCTGAGATTTCTTGTGCTCCCTTTCAGTTCCCCTCACCTGTTACACTCCTCTGAGAAGTGTCACTGTTGTGGCTAGTCATTGGAGATGCACACAGAGATTTGGGGTTGGTTTGTTTGATTAGCACATTTTTATCAGTCTAAACAAATATCACCCACAGAAATACTGCATTGAAAGACCATTATCGAGGTTCCAAGCACTCAAAAGCTAGGAAATGCCAGAGTTAATGCATCTTTAATTCAGCCTCCGTGTATAAGCATTTTGATACAGTCACTAATTACATGATCACATACTATTTTTCCACCTGCTCAGTGCACAGGATGGAACTGCTCTGGGGATAATTTTTCAAAGGCTTATAACTTAACCAGATGTGGGCAGATTTTCACAAGGATGGCAAAAAGCCCGTGCCTGCCAAATTTCAAGCCCCTGCTCTGAAACCAAGAGGCTCTTGGACTTTTCAAAGAAATAGGCACCAGATTTTTAAACATGAGCAAAGCAATATATTTTCCCCGGCTTCATTTTTGGAAATGGCCAAACTATTTTGGCTGAAATTTTCCAGTAAACTCCAGACACTTGACATGAAACATGCACCCCAAATTGTTCAAAATTTGGCAAAGCGATCAGCAACTGAAATCAAGGTCTTTTAATGGGAACTTTGAGTCGCCTTAGGCAATCTCATACCCACCATACCCATAATATAATATAGATAGAGCTATAATTGTTCAAAAATAGAAAGGGTTCCATTTTTTCAAAAGCAGTCAGGCAAATAACCCCATGCCCATAGTTAATTAGCTATATACAGAAATATTTGCTTAGCTTTGGGAGAAAGTCACCAAATCAATGACGTGCCATTTGTTTTGGGTGCTCAATTATTCTGATGTCCTACTTCTCCTGTCAGGCTCCTGTCCTGTGGAGCTCTAAAATGTGTCTAAATCATGTGCGTAGTCTGAGTGCTGCCTTCCAGATGAAATAGCCTGGAAGAATTGGATGATTTGAATCCCCACTTCCTCATTGGAACTCATCAACATATTTGTTCTGTCTGCTGCCATGTGTCAAACATCAAGTGTACTTGGCAGAAACTCCTCGAGGCCATTAAAGAGGGAAAATTGATGCAGGGATTAAAAACAAAAAGTAAACAAACTTCAAGCATTTCTGCCCCAATTGCAAACGAATTAGTGTGAACTAGAAACTAGACATGCAAATGTGTAATACAAGTGGGGATAAGACATTGTATGATAGAGAAGGTATACGATGGAAGCAAGAATTGCTGGACATTTCATACAACATAAAACACCAGGCTAGACACCACTGTGCCAAGGTACTGAATGACCGACTGGCAGCAGAATTAGAATAGAGGGAATATGTACCAGAGGTATACGTACAGACACACTAGTACCAGAATACTAGTTAATACCACCCACTTAATGATGATTCATTGATTTATACTGGATTTTTGCAAGCTTCAGTGAGTTCACCAAGTATTTATGCCGTGACAGTGAAAACCAAAGGACTAATAACAAAGGAGTCACCATTTAGAACCCCCAACCGTTTTCAAGGCGGGGCTCCACAGAGTTAGTATAACCCTAATAATTAACAAGGAACATGTTGCATGTATGTTATGCATGGAATACCAGCATTGCAACACACTTTAGAAAGTTGCGGGAATGTTATCACCCCTATTTTACAGATAAGGAAACTGAGGCACATAATGGTTCAGGTGAATGCTTTCTAAGTGGGTGCCCAAAGTTAAAGCACCTGGCTCCATATTTCAGCACTGAAATAAGTGGCCTGATTTGTTCCAGAGCCAGGGTACTCAGCCCCTCTTGCTATCATCAGCTCCTGCCCTAACTCAGACGTGGCACAGAGAGTCAGGTAGCGGGTGAGGCCAACACATTCTGACTGGCAGCTATTCCCAGCTGGTGTACAATCACTTAGAGACTGTGTCTCAGATGGTAGAGAAGCTCCTAAGATGCTCTAGTCTGCATTGAGGTAGGAGCAGATTCACCTTCTCAGCACTTTCTTAGAGACACACCTACAGAGCAATAGTAGCTGGAATTTCTGTCTCTTCAACACACTTGGAAGGGACTTACGGTTGTCTAACAATATTCCTGATGAAGAATGTCTGAATGATTAGATCTGTTCTCTAGCATTCGTTAGCTATGTCCCTGGAATCTGGAAAACATAAGGAACAAATTAGTATTTAACTATATGAAACCATTCTAATAGCTGAGGTTATATTTATGAAGATGTGCAAGAAACGGTTTCCCAGCCTTTTCCTTTGACATATTTTCTCAACCTAAATGAGTATTGCACTTGAAAATCTGCCAGGGAGCCCTGCCCGCGCTGGAGTAATTAGCGAGCAGGGCATACAGCAGGCAGCCCTGCTGCTTATCATCTTAAGTTCCTAGAGGCTGTGTTATAGCAGGAATCTGCACTGCATCAGAATGTTAATGCCTGGGAGAGCCTGTGAAATGCAGCATCCGGCTGCACTGCTCTAACCTTTGAAATGTTTGGGACCAAATTAATCCCGGCCATGACTGCTATGAAATCAATGGGGGTTACACCAGGCATGACTCTGGCCTCTCTGGCTCTTGGTAGACTGGGGATCCCACAAAAGGCCGACGTGATCTGCAGCACCCAAAGAAGTAATTTTAATATGCACTCCTGGGCTCCGATTCCGCACTGGGGTACGCAGGGCCAGGGAGTTGCACCTGCTTACACTGAATTTGCCCTCCTTGTCCCCACCTCTTTGACTCCTTTCTCAAACTGGTTTGAACTACGGACGCACGCCATGGGAAGCAGCCCCTGCCCTTTGCTCTTTGATGAATACCTGTACGGCACCAGGCTACTCCGGGAGCCCCCATTGACGCCAAGGGAAGTTTTGTTGCTGACTTCTGTGGGGCCAGACTTCGCATTTCCACTGTGGCTCTCCCAAACTCACACAACGAGGGGATGCAACATGCCCTGGCTCTATTGGACCAGTGCGGGGAGGGAGGATCAAAGCGGACAGGCCCTCGTGGAGATACCCCTGACAGCTACCTTCTTTCTGTGATGCCGGGGGGGGGGAGGAGGGGGCTCCCATTTGAGGCCCCTGCGGATCTCCATGGGGGCAGCATGTGAACAGGCAGAAGCTGCTCGTGTATAAACTGATTCTGCCCACATTATTCACCCTCCTCTTTGGCACTGTCCACTGAAGCAAAATCCCAGATCTGAACAAAGCTTGAATATTGGGAAAGTTTGGATCTGAACCCAGATCCAGCCTTTGTGTCCCAGCTCCACTGCTCGTTTTGTTCCCTTTATCCCTGATCAACGTCCAGAGGGTGGCGTTTTCCTTGTCTGGGTCTGAGATTCCCCCCATACCACCTGGCTTACTTGTTGGGAGCAACTATTTTAAACTGTAGTGATGACAATAACTGTAGTAGACTCCTGCAGTGTGTTCTGCAAGGGGGGGGGGGGTTTGTCCTAGTATTTGAAGCCTTTATCTGGTCTGAGTTCTACATGCGACTCTAGCAATGGAAACAAGCTTCCACTTGACAATAAAAGTATGCGAGGAAGTGGATAACTGCTTGGCTCCGAGCAGGGTTTTTTAATATCCGGATTTGAGAAATGGGTTCACTTTGTGTCTTTGATGCAATAAAACACAGTTACCGGTAAATTAATTTCCATCCATCAGTTTCTGTGCCAGAAGGTGGCTACCGGTATTAGCTACAGCAATGTATACCTGTGCCTCCAGCATTTCCCAATAGCTACTTAATTACCCCACTTGGAGCTGCAGAGATCTATTTTCAATCAGCGTCTGCAGGGACACCGCCCTGCTTGCTTTCAACGGGTGCTTTGTGTAAGGCGGAAACAAATGAACAAGTTTCACAGAGGAGCATGCTCATGCTCTTACAAGAGTCCAGCAGTCCTGTAATTCACGCATGTGAGTCCTTGCCAGTGCAATGCCAGGGGGGGATTTATCCTTTTGCTCTTAGAAGGTGGTTATTCTGTTTCAACAAGGAAGAGGAAGGGAAGAAAGAACCTCTTCTTATGTATTGATAGGATTTAGAGGAACCAAAAAGAAACCCCTGACCCAAAGAAGCTACCTAAGAAGCTTTCTGGAGCGTTCATGTTGATTTTTCAAAATATCTTGGAACACCGGGGAAGCTCTGTCCAGTTCCGGTGTCCACGATTCAAGAAGGATGTCGATAAAATGAGAGGGGTCAGAGAAGAGCCAAGAGAAGGATTAAAGGACTGGAAAACATGCCTTACAGAGACAAGCCCAGGAACTCAACCTGTTGAGATTATCAGAGAGGTTAAGGGGTGAATTGAAATCTAATCAACACGTGTAGTTCCACCCAAAACTAAATGTTTGTTTTTAAAAAAATTCATTTTCAGTTTGACACTCAGTGATTTTTTTTTCTGAGTTGTCAGTGAACTCAAAAAGACCTTTGCACAGCTCTGCTCAGGGGTAAAAGGCACATGAGCTTTATGGCAAAGGGGTAATATAGATATCGGACTTGGTGGAAAGGTGTAGTGGCCTCCAGTTTTGCAGCACTTTGGAGGAAAAAACCCATAACCTTAGCCTTAGATTTCCATTGTTTTCCTGCTAATTTTTTTAATTACTGCAGGGAGTGGAATGTTCCCTGACTCTAATAAAAAGCCAGGCTGCCTGCACCACAGTAAAGCAGTTAAGACTGTGCATATTTTACAGGGAAGCAACTTCCTTTTCAATTACTTCTCCTGCTTTGCAGACATTGACAGAAGCAGGCAAGGGAGTTATAGAGCCCTAATTGCACCATGATCAGTTTTCTAAGGAGAATACACCCTTTGCCCCTTTCTGTTTGGTTTTGAAGTGACAAGCTGCAATCTCCATTTCCTTTAATTAAAAAGGTACCTGACTTCCAAAGAAGCACTGAGCTTGCCCATAATAGCGTCTTGTCATGCATGGCCAGGTGCAGTCATTGCAGCAGTATTGCCAACCCAGACAAAGATCTTGAGTTGGGATTAAAAAAACCAACCCAGGTTATTAACATTTTGGGGGGAGGGGGACTCTATTTGAATTCTGATTTCTGAGCTTTAAGGTGAACGCAGTTCATGTTTTCAAGCTTTTCTTGGCAACCATGATCAAATTTTATTAATTTTGTTTTAAATGAAAACTGTGATTCTTATCTAATCAGTTGACTCCAGGAGTTAGGGCTTTAAGAAAAACCATCAGCTATCCCATAAACATTTGAATCAGTGGACTCACGTGTGACCCCAAACAACTGCCAGCAGTTCTGAGATAGGTTCCACCATAGGCCCATCTCTCTCTCTCTTTTTTTTTTTT
This sequence comes from Sternotherus odoratus, assembly GCA_032164245.1. Taxonomy (NCBI): domain Eukaryota; kingdom Metazoa; phylum Chordata; order Testudines; family Kinosternidae; genus Sternotherus; species Sternotherus odoratus. The sequence goes on from JAVMKO010000018.1 coordinate 5,221,581, forward strand.
AATGTTTGCACATGCCACTTTTCCTCCCGGTGCCTCGGAGAGATGTGATGTGAGTGCAGGACTGGGAACCAGGAATGGCTGAATTCCAACCTTGTTCTCAAACTGTAGCATGAGTTATTTGCTACTTTGAACTAGAGAAAATGGTGGAATTCTGTGTAACTTGAAGTCTTTAAAAGAACAGTTGAGGACTTCAGTAACTCAGCCAGAGGCGAGGGGTCTATTACTGGAGTGGGTGGGTGAGGTTCTGGGCCCTGCAATGTGCTGGAGGTCAGACTAGATGATCATGATGGTCCCTTCTGCCTTGGAGTCTAGGAGTTGAAAGCATTTTGACTTGTGTGAGAAAGCAGGTGGAGTCTTTCTAAAGCTAGCACGCACTGTGACTGGCAAATTTTGGAGTGTGCATGCAACATGAAACCTGTGTGTGTGTGTGTTTGTGTGCGCAGGTGCGTGTATTGTGGAGGGATCCCTTCCAAAGATTATCAGCTGACCTCAGAAGAACATTAAATGCAGCTCAGAGCAACTGTTGTGAAATTCTTTAACTAAACCACTCTTGAGAAGAGCCCATTAATTGACTGATCCAGGAGAAAGGTTTTGGGATCCATGCCCAGTGAGCCATTAACTTATCAAAAGTGCCCAAGAGATGCTAGGAAAAGAAAAAGTGTCATTCAGTGTGAAAAATGCACCAATACCTGCAATCATTACTGCAGTATTCTCAATGAGAACTAGTCGGGATTTTTTTTTTTTTGACTAAACATTTTTTTCATCAGAAGATTCCGATTCATCCAAAATGAAACTTTTTGAGGGAATGAATGGGTTGGTTCTGTTACATTTTCAACTCAACACAAGTTTTGACTAATAGAGTTTTGAAAATCTCCTTGTTTTGTTTCAACATTTTCAAAATGAAAACACCAGGTTTAAAACAAACAACAGGAAGTACTTCTTCACACAACGCGCAGTCAGCCTGTGGACTTGCTGCCAGGAGATGTCGTGAACAGGGCCGGCGACGGGGGGGACTAGGGGGACAGGTGTACCGGGCCCCGGACTTAAGGGGGGCCCCCATGTCAGGACTCAGGAGTGCGCAGGCGGGGTGGAAACGGGATGCTCTGCAGAGCCCCGGCGCGCGCGCGGCCGGCCATGTGCAAATCCCCCACCGGGCGCCCACCCCAGCGCTGTAGCCAAGCGCCCGCACCGCACGGCAGACTCCACAGCGGGCCCGGGGAAGCGCGCCCGGCCGCCTGGTGTGCGGCGCTGACGGTGGCAGAGGCGCCGAGAAGGGGAGCCGGCCTCGCCAGGGTAAGGGGGCAGGGGGCCCCACTCGGGGGCGGCTCCGGGGGGTCCTTTGGGCGGGCGGGATCTGCGGTGAGTTCACCCCCTGTGGGCGCTCGGGAGGTTCATTCATTGGCGTGGCTGGGCTGGGGGCAGACAAGGGGGCGGTCGGGGGGGAGGCCAGGCTGGGCGGGCAAGGAGGGGGGGCAGGAGACTAGGCTGGATGGGGTGGGCGAGGCGTGGGTGTGGGAGGGAAGGAGGTTTGGTGGGGGGGAGGCTGGGCTGGGCGGGTCAGACATGGGGGACAGGAGGCTGGGTTAGGAGTGGGAGGGGCGAGGAGGTTAGGTTCGGTGGGATGGGCTGGGCCGGGCCAGGCAGGGGTGGGGGAGGGAAGACGGTTAGATGGGGGGAGGCTGGGCAGGGGTAAAGGAAGATCACCCCCAACAGTGGGGTAGGCCAGGCAGGGATGGGTGGGGAGGGGAGGAGGTGAGGCTGGGGGAGGAGATTAGGTTGGGTGGGCCGGGTCAGGCGGGGGGGGGAAGGAGAATAGGCTGTGGGGGGGGAGGTGGGCCAGGCAGGGGTGCTGTGCTGGAGGCCGCCCGCACATGCCGCGCGCCTCACGCCACCGTGCTACCGCCGACCACGCCCGGTACCCCTGCGACACTACACCCCCGCTATGCCCGACTGGCAAGGCAGTCCCACGTAGGCCCGGGCGGGGCAGGGCGCGGGCGACCGCCCGGGGGGGGAGGGAGGGGGCCCACAAACGATCAGAGTACCGGGCCCCAAAATTTCTGTCGCCGGGCCTGGTCGTGAAGGCCAAAACTAGCACTGGGTTAAAAAAAAAAGAATGAGAAGTTCACGGAGAACAGGTCCTTCAATAGTTCTGAGCTAAGATGGTCAAGAATAGAACTCAAGTCTCTGGGTGGCTCTAGCCTGTGACCACCAGAAGCTGGGAGTGGCTGACGGGGGATGGATCACTCGATAGTTGCCCTGTTCTGTTCATTCCCTTTGAGGCATCTGGCACTGGTCACTGGTGGAAGACAGGATACTGGGCTAGATGGGCCCATAGATGGTCTGAGCCAGTATGACCATTCTGATGTTCTTACGATAGCCATTTATGTTAGATTTGAATACACTGGCCACATTACAACAAGATGATTGTCATGAAAAGGCAGAGGTAAGTGCATGAAAGAACCTTTCACTTTAAACTGTGATTTGCAGCTGAACATGAAGGATCAGGGAAGATCCCACAGCTGCTTTGGAAACACCGATGGCTCTTAGATCTGAGCTGAACTGACTGCTCAGTTCACAGCAGGCTCTGGCAGTGCACAGAAGGAGAATACTTACTGCAAGGACAACTTCTTTGGAAAGGCCACCGTCACCTGCAGCACCTTTAAAATGATCTGCTCGATGCAGAGATGCTGCTCTGGGTAGAAAGGGCCGTTTCCTGGGCTTTAGGCAGCCTTTGGGGCCAGATTTGAGTGGGGAGGGATAGCTCAGTGGTTTGAGCATTAGCCTGCTAAACTCAGGGTTGTGAGCTCAATCCTTGAGAGGGTCATTTAGGGATCTGGGGCAAAAAATCTGTTAGATTTGGTCCTGCTAGTGTAGGCAGGGGGCTAGACTTGATGACCTTTCAAGGTCCTTCCAGTTCTATGAGATAGGTATGCCTTTCATGGACTTGTATGTTGCTAAAATTAAACTGACAGCATACCAGAAAAGAGATACTTTAAAAAGTGATAAAAGAAAGTCAAACACCCAGGGAGATCTGATTTTATTGAATGCAATTTAATACAAATGTTCCAACTCCTCCTGATGAGGGTGGCCAACAACTTTGACGTATGATCCTAGAACTACGGTCATCTTCACTCATTAGATGATGATAGCATATAAGATGCATCCCTGACCCTATTGACGTTGATGGGAGTTCAGCCATTAATTTCACGGAGGCCAGGAGCTCACCCGTGAACCCTCAGCTTGCTGTTGAGTCTTTTAAGATGTTTCTGACCGACCATCACTGGAGTTAACCTAGGCATAGTTGAAAAAGGCATGATTTCTTTCTGCAAGATTTCTTTCTACTCCATCTCTACATGAGTAGGTAACACAAACCTCCAGGGGACCCAGGTTTGGTTCAGATAAACACCTAGAAGGTAGGAGGATGATCATCTAGAGAACTGCTGCTCAAAATGTGGCTCACAGATGCTTTCCTGGTGGTCTGCAGAACAAACCACTGCAACAACACATGGCAGGGGACTGGGAGAGGTGGATCGATGGAAGAATCTCTTGTGCAGTGGCTTTCTGAATGAAAGAGCTGGACAGCTACAGCAACGTAATCTTTCCAAATCATGTAGGGCTACAGATTTGGGATGGAAACCTCACTTCCTTGTAAGTAACTGGGAGGTGGATTATTTGCTGCTTAGGCTACAGCTACCACAAAGGACTCCGTAGTGGTATTTTTGGCACCTTCTGGACTCAAGTCAGAACCAAAAGTCCAAGAGGGGGTGACAGGAAAAGAAAGAAGGTAAGAAAAGGGTATCCAAAAGTATTTGAAGATGTTTGATTGAAGGGAAAAGGGTCATTCAGCGTTGTGGGGTTTTTTGAAAGGGGGGGAGGAGAAAGGAAGCACATGATGAAAGCGGAGCACCCAAGAATGCTTGTACACTGATGCAGTCCTCATATTGAATCCTCAATCAGCCCGTACCTTGTGCAGTTATAAGCGGGGGTCAAATGCTACCAGATTAGAACTGCCCTCTATGACAATTGATGGCCTGACTGCAGGTCGTAGGAAGCAAGCAGAAGGCCCAATAAAACTTCTACTGGTTGGTGATACTTTATGAGCGAGAAACTCAAATGTTGAAGTTCTTACTCAGGCAAAATTAATTAGAACAACCCCTGTTTCCCTTTACCAATCTTAGCTCAGAAAACAGAAACAATTCCCTAAATTGGTTGTTTCTTGTCTCCTGCACTAGCCCACCCCTGCTCCATGGGAGGCAGGGGAGTAGAGGAAAGGTCCATTAACCTGTTTCCATTGGATTTCTAGTGGCCTGAAGTGTCAGAGAAACTTGTATTTTTTTTTAAAAAAAGTCAGTTTGGGACCAAATGTGACCTGATGAATGTTTAACTCTCAGCCAACTCCACAACAGGCAGAAGCCGCAGAGCATGACAGAAATCCCTTGCTTCCTGTACAATACGAATGGGACACAGAGCATCCTCTGGTCCATTAGCTGGAGCTGCAGGCATGTGTCATCCCCAGACACGGTGCCACCGCCAAGTCCTCTTTGGGGGCTGCTGGAGCTTGGAAAAAACCAACCCACATATAAATATGCTTCCTCATAACAACAGGGACATATCGATCCTGGCTGCTGGCCCTCGCTTCCTGCCGTTAATCTGCTGGCACCGCCCCTTCGCCCTATCGACCTGCAGCTGGGGCAGCTTGGTTCTCTCTGGGGTGCGGGGAGAGGAGCAAGAGGCAGAGCAGAAAGCGTCCCTGGCTTCTCCACAGTGCCACTCCCCCCCACAGCCCCTCACCCTCTCTGAAGCTGCATCCTCCCAGTCTCAGCTTCTCCTGCAGCCCGGGAACGTTATCCCCAGAGCTGCCTCCAGACCATAGGCCTGGGCGCTGCAGGATCCTTATTATAAACTGGGCTAGGCTGGACCATTACCCAAGTACAGCCCCGCCCGCCCCACTTCCCACCAATACCCCTCCCCACCCTACAGCCCCGCCCGCCCCACTTCCCACCAATACCCCTCCCCACCCTACAGCCCCGCCCGCCCCACTTCCCACCAATACCCCTCCCCACCCTACAGCCCCGCCCGCCCCACTTCCCACCAATACCCCTCCCCACCCTACAGCCCCGCCCGCCCCACTTCCCACCAATACCCCTCCCCACCCTACAGCCCCGCCCGCCCGCCCCACTTCCCACCAATACCCCTCCCCACCCTAGAGCCCTGCCTGCCCCACTTCCCAGCAATACCCCTCCCCACCCTACAGCCCTGCCCGCCGGTACAACCAACCTCTTCCTCCTCAAAACAGCCCCTAGGCTGCTACAACCTTCTCCTCCCCACGGCTCGGCCCCTCCTCTTTGATCTCCCCTGAGTTCAGCTCCCCCACCCCCTCTGCTTCCCCTTCCCAGCTCAGCTCCTCCCCACATCACGCCCCCCCCCCCCCGGTCCTCCAGCCCCTCCTAAGAGGGCGGGCGCTTTGCAGCAGCCGCTCGGGTGCATTGGTCAATGTTCACGTCCGTCTCCCCGCCCCCATTTCTCCGCCCCCCGGACGGGGGGGGGGGCGTGGGGCTTCCTCTCTGAAATTGTTGCAAGTTTGAGGAGGGGGGAGGCAAGTCCGGAGGTTCCCGCGGAGGACGAGGGGGGGGGGGCGCAGCGGTGGGGAGTCAGGTCCACGACGTCACCACCGCATCGATTGGGGGATCGATCGATCGATTGGTTTTTGCAGCGCGTGGGAAGCAAAAGTCCCCCCCCCCCCCCCCGCGGCTCCTCGCCCCCGGTTCCAGCCCGTTCTCCGGGACCGGCGGGCGCCTCGCTGCCCCCCTCGCCTGGGGGCCCCGCGGGCGGAGCGGTCCCCCCCCCCCCTCTGGGGCTGCGAGGGAGAGAAATCGCCTCGCCCAGCCCGGGGAGAACTTCGGGGATGCGTCGGCGGCGGGGCGCGTGTGTCCGCTCGGCCCGGCGGCGGTAGTGGGAGCGACGCAGCCCCGAGGCCGGTCTGCGCCCGGCTCGCCATGGGGACCGGCATGTGCTCGCGGCGGCAGAAGGGGCTCCTGCAAACCGGCTTCTGCCTGGTGGCGGTGGCGTGTCTGGGCTCCGGAGTTTTCATGTACCGGCACCTGGAGCAGAAGGCGAGGGACGCCGGAGCCCTGGCTCTGAAATACAAACAGCAGCAGGAAGCTCTGTCCGCCCAGCTACAAGGTGCGGGAGTGTGTGTGTGTGTGTGTCTGTGTGTGTGTGTGTGTTTGCGCCTCTCGGACCCCCTCCCCCGCTTCAAGTGCTCTGCTGGGTGATGCCCCCCCCGCCCTGCTAACAAGTGTTGGTAGCTTTTTGTAAACAGGCTCTGCTGTTCAAAGGGGTTTTCTTTGCTCCAGTCAGCTTCTTTTTTAACCTCCCTGTCTGGAAATAGACGAGCTAGGCATCCCAGGCCCTCGCTGCGAATTGCACCACAGGGCCTGCCTGTGGCCGTGTTTAATTGCTGACTTCTAATCTGCCCTGGTAGTTTCCTTGGCTCATTAGCACAGGCTTTCTGTAACTTTATTTTTTAATTCTATCAATTAATTCTTATTTCGCTGGGTAGAATCAGACCCATACGTGTTCTGTGGCTCTTCTGGAGGAGGAAAGTTAGTGCCAGGATACCGATTTGTGGGAGGGAAGATTTTTTTTGGTAAGTTTTCATAGCCACCCTTACAGCTGTTTGAGCAAAGAAACCCCCTCCATTTAGTGAGAATATTGATCCCCAGTTCCTGGAGTGCCCCTGCCTGTCTGTTTTGTTGTTGCTGGATGCTAATGCAATGCCACAGCAATGAGGGGTGCTGAAGGGGAATTGACTATGCTGGGCCCATCCCTGGAATCCAAAGGGAAATCGCTTTTGTGGGTCTGTCTCTCTCTGTATTTTTTCCAGAAGGGCCACCCACTTAGACTGGCAGAGTTTCTGCACAGATACCGCAAGCAGCAGACTTTTTTTTTTTTTTAAAAAAAAAAGCTTCCTCCCTCCTTTTCCTTAAATAAAGAAATAAAATCTCCAAACTTGGGAGTATTTAATTTTAGCTCCTGGAGAGATTTCCCTGAATGGCAGGATGGGAGACACGTGTTGTTCTTGTTCTGAACACTCTTCCTTTTCTCCGCGGTGCATTCTAGATTGTTTGTCTCTTTGCTAAAACTAGAGCTCCCAATATTAACACCAGCATCCTCCCTAGGTCTTGAGGCTCTCTGTATCTTTGTTAGATTGAAGTAGAGAGATTTATTCCTTGGAGTCCAATTCTCTGGAACCCAGAGCTCTGCATCTATAGGGTGGAGTGAATGCCCACAGAACACATTTCATATGGCTGCACGCCTCTCTGATTACGGCATCTCAAGGACAAGAGAATCACTTAAACATATTCCTTGTCATAAATAATAGACTAGATTCTGGCATGTAAACCCAAGATTGTTCCTCCGGCTCAGAACAATTATAACCCCCACCAGATATAAAATTGTATCTTATGGATGGTAACCTGCACTGCTGAGTTCTACTGGTTCCATCCCGGCCATTGCTTTAGCATAATCCTGCTCAAGGCATTTTCTTTTCTGGGTCAAATCTTCCCAAGTGTGTGCTGCATTGCATGCCCACAGGTGCCACTGTGTGTGTGCTGTGCAGAACTTGGCATGCAACTCAGCATGTGCTCTTCTTGCAATTTGGACTCTGTGTCCCCGTCTGTAAAATGGGTAGAGTGACTTTTCACCTGCCTCCTGGGTGTGGCAAAGTGTAAATCTGTGGAGTGCTGTGTATGTGCTTAGTACTTACTGTTTGCTTCCGTTTTTCCTGCTAGTCACTTGTGGCGTCAAGGCAGCAGCTAGAGGTAGTGCCTCTGTCCCACCAGAGGCCTCCCCCATGGACTTCTCATCAGTGGCAGCTGGGTCCAGATAGATAGAAGGATCAGAAGTGCAGATATGCAGTCCACGCTATTTCTGCTGACACTCACCATTGGGGTGGGGTGGATGTTAAAAGAATAAGTTGAGACCACCGATCTCTGGGACCTGGTTCTGGGAGCAGGACAGAGGAAGTTACTGAAGTCCAGCTCATAATGTTATCCCACTCAGAGAATGTTTATGTTTGGATGCATGGACGGGTAGCAAGTAGCCTGGTCGCTTTCAACCTTGCTTTCAAATACAGGCATTGCCATAGAAACCCTTCATATTTTGGGAACATTTTGTCCAGTTATTTTAAGAAAGATGAAAGTTTGATTCAAATTTTGCTGTCAAGAGAGGCAGAACAGGCTGGCATCAGCAAAGCTGTCAGCATGGTTCATAGGTACCTTCGGGTACGTTGGTAGTTGTGCATCTTGTGGTATATATTTCATGCCGTCTTCCCATATCTCCACCAGCAGCATTGGTCTGGTGCTTAAAGCCGGGGAGTGGGCTCAGAGCTCCGGGGGCTGAACCCAGCTCTGCGGCTGTCTTGCTCTAAGACGTCGAGCATGTCGCTTTACCCACTCCTTGCCTCAGTTTCCCGCATCTCTGTGTGTGTAAAATGGGACCGTATTTCACAGGAGGCTGAAGCACGCAATGTTTACTGAGAAAGTTTTATGTAGCTCTTCCCATCTCTCAGGTACTTCCTGTTCCCTTCATAGCCAGCATAGCAAGTGGCCAGAACTTCTGGCTAGGGCGACCAGACAGCCAGTGTGAAAAATCAGGATGGGGGGGGGGGCAATAGGAGCCTATATAAGAAAAAGACCCAAAAATCGGGACTGTCCCTGTAAAAATTGGGACATCTGGTCACCCTACTTCTGGCCCTCCTGTAAATAAAGATTTAAAGTGGAACGACAGGCCACAAATTATTGCAGAGGAAAAGCGAGGGGCGGAAGTGACCCCATTTATCCTTGTGGGGCTGCCCTGGAGCCAGTGATGCCTGGCCCGTGTTATGTCCTCCTGTTGACTCAGGCAAATGTATCTTCCCTTGCTCTGCTGCTTGTATCTGAGACGTAAAAGGAAGAGGAGGAGGCGTCCTATGTGTGGGGGTGTCTCCTGCCTGTTGTCTCGCTGCCACCAAGCCAGGGCATGAACCATTGGGGCCCCCTGCAGCTGTGACCAGTGGGGCGTGAGGGGGAAGCTTGCCTGATGCAAATCTGGTGCCTGGGGGTGCTGGCATGAGAGAGCAACTGCAAGGCCTTGTGGTCCTTGGCTGAGCTCAGCTTTCGGGGACGCGTAGCAGGTCAGTGTGAGGCGGTGAGGGAATTACATAGGAGCACTCTGTCAGGGGCCAGCCTCGTGTACCCTGCCTAAGATCGCCTGCCCGCTAAGACTCCAGCTTCCCCCACCCCAAACTAATGCAGAGCCCTGAAGTTTCGTGGCAGGTGGCTTTAAAAATGCCTCCCTTTTGCCTCTTCTCTCTTCTCACGGGGTCAGGGAAGAGGGGGGTGTGTGTGTTGGAAGGTTTTAGATGCTCTTTGCCAATGAGCGTATCGACTGTGGAGGCTGAGATGGGGTGATCTTATTTCAGTTATTTTACTAGCAAATGGTGCTGTCAGAGCATTGGAACAGAGGGAAGGAAAGGATGTACTTACAGCCCCATCCGGTTCTCCCTGACCTCTGCCCCCGGCCTGGCGCATACACTCACACACTAAACAGACTTCTGGGCCGGAAGATTTCTCCATCTCTTAAAGAGCCACCATCGTACATGGGTGACAATAAGACTTTAATACTCCTACCCCAGCCACAGGGCATCTGTCGTGTTTTCTTTCCTTTGCCGCCACTTGGGATTAGAAGGAGCTGCATGGTAATACTGGCTCTCATTCTGGTTTGTAATCTGGTACTCTTTTCCCCCCTCTCCCCCCGTGTGATTTCTTGAAAGCGCCTGTAGTTTGGCGTTTTGGTAGGTGGAGGTTTGCTATGCCAGAGATGGCGCCAGTGTCACGGGCAGTGGGTTGTGATGTGATTGAAGCAATCTGGCAGGAGGACTCGATTGATCTCTGTAGAGGAGAGAGAAGCTACCTGGGTGGTTAGCATTGGGGGGAGGGAGAGAAAGGAGCACAGGGCTAAGTACTGCACTGAAGTTTGTGTGGGACTTTGTGTGCTGAGAAACTGCCTGTAGTTTGCAGTTCTGAGCTGTGTGTTCAGTATCCGTGAGTTGCAGTTGCTGCAAACCCACTCACTCATCCTAGCAAAACACGAGCCACGTCTGATTATTATAACAAATCCAGGGCTACCTTGGAAATTCGCTCAGCTGCCCTTGGAACTTCTCTGCCAAAGCTGTGATAGAACCTGAGCGCTTCTGCTCCAAAACCACTGGCTTCTTACCCCAAACGTTAACAAAGGCTCCCCATTAGGGCATAGAACACACAGCTGAATTCCTGATTTCCTTCCAGTAGAGGTCAGTAGGATATGACCTTAACCAGGTCATCCCATAATGTTTGAAGTCTGAAATTGTAGATTTTTATGAAGGACAAAGTGATTTGTGTCATCAGGTAGCTGAGGACATGAAACCACTTGTCATAGGAAAAGATACACCAAGATTAACAGCAGAGTCAGTAAGATGTCATAAGAATGACTGTACTGGGCCAGACCAATGGTCCACCCAGTTCAATATCCTGTCTACGGACAGTGGCCAATTCCAGGTGCCCTGGAGTGAGTGAACCTAACAGGCAATGATCAAGTGATTTCTCTCCTGACATCCATCATTCCCCTCCTCTCCCCCCCCCCCCCCTCCCCGCGACAAACAGAGGCAAGGGACACCATTCCTTACCCATCCTGGCTATTAGCCATTAATGGACTTAACCTCCATAGGTTGACTGTGCGCTGTGAAGAAGAACTTTCTTTTATTTGTTTTAAACCTGCTGCCATTAATTTCAATTGGTGGCCCCTAGTTCCCATATTATGGGAACAAATAAATAACTTTTCCTTATTCACTTGCTCCACACCACTCATAATTTTGTATACCTCAAACACCATCCCACCTTAGTTTCCTCTTTTCGTAGTTGAAAAGTCCTAGTCTCTTTAATCTCTCTTCATATGGGACCGGTTCCAAACCCCTAATCATTTTAATTGCCCTTCTCTGAATCTTTTCTAATGCCAGTATATCCTTCCTGAGATGAGGAGACCACATCTGTACGCAGTATTCAAGATGTGGGCGCATCATGGATTTATATAAGGGTAATAAGATATTCTCTGTCTTTTTCTCTAGCGCTTTTTAAATAATACCTAACATCCTGTTTGCATCCTGTAAAGGGAGCTCAAACCTGTCCACATATATGTCAGTATTTATGTATGTCAGTATTTCTAAGCAAATCCTCCAGCTCAGGGGAGCATGTGTAATGGCAGGAAATGAATAGGAAAATTAGCTTTCTTTTTTTTTTTTCCAAGTCCATTCTTTTCAGAAGTTCAGGGCTTTGCATTTTAGTTTGCTTGGCAGCATGTGACACTGCTTTAGCCCTGGAATTCTGGCTAAACTCCAGCTCTGTTAATTACACTGCTTAAATACCCTGCTGTAATTTCAACTGGCTACAGAGTTCTTCACTTCCTGCCCTAGGCTGCGATGTAAAACTACTCTGCTCTGTTAAACAGCTGCTGTATTCCACCTCGGAGATGGGTGAAGTGATCCTTCGGTTCAGGACTTACTTCCCGGTTTGTGCAAAGCTTAATCCCTATTTATAAGGTTCTGATAGCTTTGCGTGAAAGTTGGTATGGAAGGCAACGTTCTATCCTTCTCATTGGCTGCAAGGCAGGCTTACCTAGCTTTTAAATTACCTGGCCCCGGGAGTCAGGAAATTTTGGGTTTGGCTCTGCCACAAAGTTCCTGTGTGATCTGGAGCCTGTCGTTACCTAGAGACGGTCCTAATTTGTGAAGTGTGAATTAGGATATTCGGACCTGGGTTTCGGTTCAAGTTTGTCACTAGGTATAGCTGGTCCCTTTCCCCGTTTGCATCCTGGAGACAGTAGCATCTCATACTTTATGGCAAACCTGTGCTGCACAAAGGACATTGCTGAGTGATCACTTGTGTATCGCAGAACACAGGCAAGTACACTGTATCTCTTTTGCCATGAAATGTCCATTGCATGGGGCACCATGCACTTCGTTCTGCTGCAGTTCCTAATATTGGATTGGCTAGAGGGCAGGGGAATTTGGGGTGGTTGTCGGGGGTGGGGGTGTGGATAGAGGTCCGGGTGGTCAGAAGGCGGGGAACGGGGCGGGGGGGGGCAGTCAGGAAGGAGATGGGTTGGATGGGGCAGTCAGGGACAAGGAGGGATGGATGGGGCAGGAGTCCCGTGGGGGGCCGTCAGGGGGGCAAGAAGTGGGTGGGGGAGTCGGATAGGTGGCAGGGGTTGGACCATGAGTGGCTGTTTGGGGAGACACAGCCTCCCCTAACCAGCCCTTCATACAATCTCGGAAACCTGATGTACCCTTGAGGCCAAAGTTTGCCCCCACCCCACACACACCTCCTGGTTGTGCTAGAGCATGTCTTTTGGGAAGGCTTCCAATCTTGACTTCAGAATTGTAGGTTAAGCTTATGTCTGTATAAGAGAGAGGTGTGTTTACCACTTCCCTGTGGCTGTAGAAAATAACATCCCAGACATGCACGTAACCCTAGTTGGAAGCTTCGTGCAACTGGGTGGCTGCACGGTAATATTTGACACAGTCAGAGCATTCGTAGCATTTCCTCTGATTCAGAGTCCCTGCTGCCACGCGTCCGGCAGCCCTGGGATGCTGGCACTGAGCATGCCCTGTGCATGGGAGGCTTTTGGAGGAGGAGGCGGGGACACACTGCTGAGTGATCAAACAGATGATGATGTGACAGCCTTTCAAGACTGATTATAGACATCTGGGGATTTTGGCTGTGGCCTGTGCAATGTGTTGCAAGGTTTCAGTAAGGGATGGTTTTGTGTGTGTGTGTGTGTGTGTGTGCGCGCGCGAGCAAAAGGGCCCAGCTGTGAAAGGATTTTCTTTGAGAACAGCTGTTTTATCCCCCCTGCCACCCAATTGCAGCTTTTCTGCAGGCAGGGGGTATTGGCGAACCAGGGAGAGCTCTTGGGTTGCTTTCAGATTTCAATCTGGATTAAAATCATCATCCATCAAGAGGTCTCTCTGGCACTTTATCTGTCATGTGGCTGATACACAAAACAATCCTTCGCTTTGCCTCCGGGTTACCTCGGCGCACAGCAAAGATGTTCTTTTGTGCGTGTAATGGGAGAGCAAGCTGGCTGGCTCATTTATCCTCAATGGCTTGTGTCCGTTTTAGGACCAATTAATGGGTCGAGGAGTAGGTGGGTGGGAGGAAGCATTCATCTGGCTGTCTCCTGCGAGTTGCTGTCACGGTTTCAGAGCAGCTGACCCGGGAGGCACTGGGCAGATTGAGTCTTGCAGTGGACTCAGCCTGGAGCTGTTTCAGACTTGCTCCAGAGAGGAAGCATGTGGTTTGGCTGGCCAAAGGAAAACGAACCCCCAGGCTTCCTAGCTCCGTCCTGATCAAGGGGCATCCCCTTTGCAATATCCAGCCCAGGTGACTTGTTTGCTGATGCTACAGCATGGGGGGGAGGAGAGGGGGGGGTATAAGAACCTGGAGAGAACTAGTTTGGATCCAGCGTCTTGGCACTTTTAATTTTTGCCAAATCAACACTTTTTTTTATTATTATTATTATTTCGAGCAGACTGATGAAAACAGTCTTTTCTCTCTAAAGAAGGTTTTGGTGACACTTTTCCAACTGGCTCTACTTCCCAGCATGTCTCTGGCTAGGGGTCTGCTTTGATTTCCCCTCCAGTCTCTCTCCCCTGGTCATTCCGCGAGGGTTCTCAGAAATGTTCAGCATTGGCCTAACTTGGCTCCCGTTGCCGGGCAATACACCCATTGACTCCAGCGAGAGCAGAATTGGGCTGAGTGCTTCTGAAAAGCCCACCTAGGATTTGCCTTCACTATTATGAACTCGCTGTTATTGCTAGCGGCGTTTTTAAGGATGCTCTTTTGGTTTCCCACCCTGCCCTTTAATGTTCCATCAAATGGAAGTGTCAGGAGTCTTTGATCTTATTCATTGATCTCAGGTGGGTTGGGGGAGGATCGACAGACCCTTTAAAGACTTTGTTGTGGATGTGAAATCTCTCACTAGACAGATGCTCTTGGGAGCTGAAACTCTTTCCAGCTAAATGCAGGTAGAGATCGAAGTCTCTTTTACTTGGTTAAACTGCTGACTTGGACCAACTGAACAGTGTAGCTGCTGCTCTCTGTTTGAGCTGCTTTTCCTTGCGCTTGGATGGTCACAAGCTACTGGGTGCTGTGCTGCCCGTTAACGACTTTTCTAAGATGGAAGTTGTTGGGAATCGTTTTCTTAAAAATCCAGTCAAGATTTAAAAGCCCACGTGGAAAAATCCATTAGCATTGAATAAGGATGGAACCAATAAGGTTCTCTAGAACAGTGGTCTTCAAAGTGGGGATCGGCCCCGGGACACGGTCGAAATGGGAAAGATTCTATTTGTGTCCCGCCGAAATGCCACCGAAAGCGGAAGCTTTTGTATTCAGCGGCATTTTGGCAGACACTGCCCCCCCCCCCAGCTGCGAGAAGACTCGGGAAAGTGGAAAGGGGCCACAGACAGAAAACTGCTGCCCTAGAAGTTAATATCCAGTGTAGAGACCTTCTTAAACCACCTAATAGAATTGAATGGAAAATTCTATTCCTGCTTCAAAATTTGATAAATCCGTCTGCAAATATTATAGGAAGAGCTAGGGTGACCGATTTTTATAGGGACTGTCCCGATTTTGGGGTCTTTTTCTTATATAGACTCCTATTACCCCCCCACCCCCATCCTGATTTTTCACATTTGCTGTCTGGTCACACTAGAAGAGCCTCCTCCTTTATTGAATTCTAAAGGCATTGATTGTCCGCCTTTCTGAAGGATCCTTCACAAGTTTAAACAGATGGAGATAGATACTGAGTGGGTGTAAAAAGTCATAGCTAAGTCGGTGGGGTTATTAAAAGTTATACCAGCCAGGGATGTGCCCCCTAGTGAGCTAAATGACTCTTAGATACACTTGTCTCTGGGGTAGAACACAGCAATTATTCAAACGGTGCACAGCAGCACTACACAACAGTCTAAGACAGGAAGTGAAGATGCCTGTATCCAGTAACTGTAAGTGACCCTGATAGCAGAGATCCTCTACATGCTACTGTAGGACAAGTGTTAAGATTCAGTCGCTGATATATTTGATCAGACCAGAAATATGCAAAGAGTGAAGGAAGATGGTTATGACCATTTGATTTTACAAAGGCCCATTGTCTGATGACCCGCAAGGCTGCATGGGCTGGAGTTCCAGGAATGCCTTCACCACCAATAAACTTGAGGTCTTGGTCTGTGATCACAAATGAGCATGGTCAATGCAACCTTACCTGGTCCAGTATATTTTATAAATGGAATAGCCCCAAAAGGCTAATGGCCCCAAGCAAGTGGGTAATTCAGACGTCTCTTTATTTTGCGGGAGCAACCTGCAAGCTCTTGGAAGATAAAGACAATTCAATTTGCTAGGTTAGGGTGGAGTGGCTAGTAATGGCTGGGTCTTGGAGCCAGCACAATATGCTGGAACAGAGCTGAAGTTCAGGGGATGTTTACTCCTAGGATTGGAGTAGCTTAAAAGAACCTGTCCTGCTGTGGCGTTTTTTTTAAGTTCCATCAGTTTTTATACCCCTTGTGGGCTGGCAAATAATGGGCTGGAATGTGGTCCCTCCCATTCAGTGATACAGGGTGTGGGATTCATTAACAGCAGCCTTGGGGCTTTTTGCTGGAAGCTTCTTGCAGAGAAATACAGTTGAGCTTCTCAGGTAAGCGCCTGCACCGGCCCAATGGTGAGCCTCTCGTACATGGACAATCCTGTCGGACCCAAAGGATCGTTACTACTATGAACAACATTTGCAGTCTGTGTGGATTTAAAATAGGCACATGTGGCCTGGTGCTGTTACTTCTCAAGTGTCTTCGGTCCCGGTGTAAGTGAGTAAGATGTAAGGTGTTAGATGAGTTGCACCAATGAAGTAGTGAACTGTGGGAGAATGGCTCCTCCTTAGTGCTTGTTATCTGGGATGTTAAAATTCGCCCACTGTGTTTTGCCTCATCAGCTGAACAAGAAACCGTATAAATGTGTCCGCACAGCATCAGTCAGGTATAAAGAGACAGTCGGGGCCTCTGAAGACACCAAGCCTGTGAGGCAGGGAAGTGCTTTATGACAAAACGAGGCAGAGTTGGCTTAAGAGACTGGCTTGGCCTCAGACAGCAGGACTGTAACAGGGCTGGGAATAGTACCCTGGAGTCCTGACTGTTGTGTCCTCCTTACTCCTTTCCTTTCACGCTTTCAGAAAAGCACCTGAAATTGGTTTGAAGTAGCAGCGAGTGAGTGAAATAGACTTGAGTAAATCATATCTGTGAATGCTACTACTTGGTACGGTTCTTCTTTCTGATCCTAACCATGCATGACGCACATATTGCTCACTTGAGCTCCGTTCGGATTGCCAGGCTCTGTGTCTGTGGCGGATCACCTGGTTTGCCGAAGAGCTTGCTGCGTCTCAGTGCTGGGTGACATGATCACCGGCTAGCTTGGGAAGCTCCCTGGATGGTTCAGGTTGACAGGGACAGAAGATGTGTAAGATGTGAACTGGAGCAGCCTTGGTAACTTATTATAAAGCGGGATTTTCGAAGGATTATATAGCTCCTTTAAATCCTGCTTTAAAGGTTAAGGAATCCCTTTTTAAACCCAATAAAAAGCCGCTGCTAACTTCTCAGTATTCGAGAGAGACTCCTGATTCTTGTCACTGGAAGGCGTTAGCAGTGGGGTGTGTATAATGGACTTTCTGGTGCATTTAAATCAAAGACACACCAGCTTGATTTTTTTTTTCCCCCCAGGGCCATATCCTTGGCAGGCGTAAGTCAGTGTAGTTCTGTTGACTTCAGTGGAGCAATATTGATTTACGCTGGCTAGGGATCTGGTTCCTCAAAACCTAGGTATGGTTCTAGTAGCATTGGATTTGTTCCACTCCAGCCTCCCCATTTCCAAGTCCCCAATTCTCCACGCAGCAAAGGAGCAGGAGCGCGGAGGAGGCATGGTGCTCACAGCCTGTAGGAGAACGGGAAAGCCTTGCCTAGCCAGTAGCCCAGGCCTCCCATAGGGGGCCCGCAGCAGGGGCTATGATGCTTCCAGGAGAAGAGATCATTTTCGGTAGAGCTGGTCAGGAACCTTTTGATGAAACGTTTGTGTTTGGGGGAAAATGCCAATTCATCCATCGGAAGCATTCTGTGGAAACGTATCAATTTCAGCGGCACTTTCTCAAGTCCAGGCTGGAGTTGTGGGGGTTTTTTTTTGGGGGGGGAGAGGGAGGGACACATGGAATAGCCAGGAAGGACCCCAGGGATTTGGCGCAAGTCTCTCTGCTCCCTGATTTGGAGCGGGACTGGGGTCTCTCATCTCCCAGGTGAGCGCTGTAACCACCAGGGTATTGGCCACTGTGGGTTGGGTTGGGGTCTCTCTCTCTCTCTCTCTTTTTTTTTTTTTTCCTCTGTCTCTTTTCTGTTTTAATGGCACATTTCAAAGGTCTCACTTGCATTGTGAAGTGAGACAAGACAAATGCCAAAACGTCAGCCCTTGTGAAATGGGGAACAGTCCGACTGGCAGCCTGGTATGCCGCTCGCTCTGGGCTTTTCTCAAGGGAGACTGTAAACCCCCCTGGGCAAGCTGCTTCCAAGCTCAGTCCTCATGGGAAGGATTTTCTGTCTTCCTGGCATTTCCCCAACGCACAGGCCCTCCTGGCAGAATTGTCTCTGGGGATGTGCAGTGCTTTGCAGCCAGGCTCCCTTGTTTCTACAGCATGTCAGAATGGCTTCTGAGTGTCATTTACACAGGAGCCTAGGTTGGCTGTGCATTACTGCTCTGGACATGGGGCCCTCTCTCCTTGTCTGTCTGTAGCCTTCCCCATAAGCTTTATCCTGAGTCAGCATGGCCCCAGTCCTGCGCTGACATTCAGGGACTCGGTGTTTTAAGGGCTTTCTAAAGGTTTGGGTACATCTTGTGAACGTGTCCTTTCCAAGCCCTTATTTTTAAGACAATGGCTGTGAGCATTTGAGTGGAGGGTCGGGCAGTTTTGAGTTTCTCACTATCCCAGATGTGAAAGTGTAGCCCTCCCCGGTGGTTAGAGAAGGAAACCGGCCTCGGTTTCTTCCCTGCTTCTCCCACAGACTTGCCCTGCGGCCTTGTGTCAGTTACGTCCGCTCTTTGTGCCTCCGCCTTCCCCTCTGTAAAACGGGGATAGCAATACTTAGCCACCGCCGTAAGGTCATCTGAAATCCTGGACTCTCCGGACTACCCACGGGCAAAGTGTAATAACCTTCCGTAGACGTCACGGTTGTTAGTGCAACATCAACTCCCTCTGCCTCTGCACAGAAGTCTCCCAGGCCTTTGGAGAGTGTGAGAGAGAATCTATATTGTAGGGTTTGTCTCTTTGAGGCTTAAGAGTGAGGTTCTGCTCTGTCCCTCCCTTCTCATGAAGTACAATAGAAATAACCAGGGGCCAAACACTCAGTCGGAGGCCATTCTCATGCCCTAGGAGCATCTTTCCAATTCTGTGCCTTCCCTGCTCTTGGAAAAGCGCCTGCCCCTGTCTCTGTGAGCACAGGCTCCATAAATCCTTTCTCCTTCGCTGCTTGCAGGAGTGCAGCCGTGCAGAGCAGCCCCGTCAATAAGAACTTGGCCTTAGCCAGAGATGTGGCTCAGCAATCTGTACTGAGCTGGTTAGCTACAGGCCGTTTAACCCTACAGAGCTGCTGATGCGTCGCTAGCTCTGGTCTCCCAAGGGATTAGTAACTCCATCGTGATGTTGGAGTCCCAGCCTTAAATGGAGCTTCGAGCCCCGTTTTTGCTCCGTTTGGCCCTTCTTTGTTCTGACGTGTAATTTACAGGGGAGCCGAGGTGGGCTGTGCATTGCAGGGCGGTTGTTGCACTGGACGTGGGGCCTTGTTTCTACACCCAAGCCACCATGGGCCAATTGTCCAGAATGTCAGGGCCTGTCGTCTCCTAGTCATGAAATAGTAGGGGGAGAGTTAGGAGGAGATACCTGTTGGCTCAAGTCCACTCCCCTAGGAGCCTCTCTCCATGATGTTCTGTCCCACTGCAGGGGGAGCCAGGATGTGCCCCCTCGACACACTTGTACTCCGTGGCTGCGGGGAGCGAATGCAGGGGAACGCAGAATTGTTTGGCTGGTTGATGTCATGCTTTCCCTTTCTCTTCGCGTCCCTAGTTGTGTACGAGCACAGATCGCGGCTCGAACGATCCCTGCAGAAAGAGCGAGGGGAGCACAAGAAGACTAAAGAAGGTGAGTCTCTTGCACTGGCATGAAGAGCTTGGCAGCAACTCAAGCAGTCTCGCTTGGGAATAGCGCCCAGTGCCTAGGGTGAATTCCACCTTCCTAGCACTGTCCAAAGGTTAGTGAATCCTCCCAACGTCCTCACGAGGTGGTCGGTGGGAATTATCCCTGATTGACACATGGGGAAACTGAGGTAGAATGGTTAGTGACTCACCCGAGGCCACAGAGGGAAGAGGTGGTGTCAGATCAGGGACTGGAACTCTGGAGTTCATGGCTCCTACTCCTGTATTTAGTTCCTGTCTAATAAACCCATCTGTCTAGGCTCTTGCATGGACGCCTGTGACGTAATCTCTCAGTTCTTCAAACCCGTTAACTAAGCCCGGTACTAGGCTGTGCCTCTTATTTAAATAGGTAAACGTTATTGCAAGGTGACATAGCTTGTTCAGTTTCACAAAAATCAATACAACTATTAGATTCAGCGTTTGCAAGGTGCGCTGAGACATGCAGCTGCGTAAGTGCTTCTTGATGATAATAATAATAATAATAGCATTATTGCAAGCTCTTTGTTATTGACGTCGGCTACAAATTGTAAAACCTCCCATTGGCTTGAAATCCAGAGACGAACCTGTCTCTTTTGAAGACCATGAAATTGAATAGGAAAGAAGCAAAGGTGCTAGAGCCTGTATCCCATAGTAACACTGGATGGCAGATCACTTTGGCCCTGAATGTTGCTGGCAATTTAACCGCTGGGTTTGTACCTTCAAAGCTGCCATATGGAGAAATATGTCTGTCCCGTTTGGCCTCATTCCTAAGCTCCCTGCATTTCTGGAAACGTTGACATGTATCAGCCGAGTTTGTCATGCATCTATGGATAAGTAGTTGACTCAAATGTTGAACGTCTGTCTGCTAATATTTAGATTTCTTTCCTGGTCTGTCAGCGTCGCTCTAGGAAATGAGGCGACTGCCAAATGGATGGCTGCAGAGCGTGCATGGACTCAGAATGGCTCAGGGCTGCAGCATTTTGGCTCTGAAAACGCTGAGGAGCTTTTCTCCATGGCTAGATCCAGTCGCCCATTTATTTCAAGCAAACAGTGTTTGATGCTCGTGAAGCGAAGGACGAGTAGAGCTGTCTTCGCTTTCGCCACTCACTCCCCATTGTCCTGCGCAGCCGTACCCTCGGCAATTACTGGGATAGCCTCCTCTTGGGAAGCCATCTATAGCAAACCATGGGGTGGCGGGGGGTGGCAAGAAAACGGGCACTGTTACTCCACCAGGATCTGCAAGGCCAATGCATTCATTTCATTGTAACCCCATCCCTTCCCAGGGGGTGTTGGTGACCCTTCTTCATGCCGTGGTAGCACCAGGACCCGCTTGTGCCGGACGCTGCACAGACCTAGATCCAATGGACGGTCCCTGCCCCAGAGAGCTTGTGCACTGAGCTGATGTGCTGCCGTGCCCTTAAAGTGAAGGGTGGCAAGTCTGTAAAATATTGGGCTAGAGTTGGCTCAGCGTTTTGGGGGGGAGGGTCAAATGAAAAGCTCCACCCCCAGCTCTGCCATCCAGAGCAGCGTGTGCTTGGCTCCCCAGGGTCACCGCAGTTAGGGTCAGTTCTGTTTCTCTGAAGCTTCCAAGCAAGTTGGGGACATAAGTTTCATAGAGCCATTACCTAGCCTAACCTAACCAAATACTTGGGCTTTAGAACTGATTGGGCAAAGCATGGGTGCTCCTGGCCCTGTGCTGGTCTCTGCCAGCCCACCAACGTGTGTAAGCAATAAGCCTCTGAAAAGGACAGGCCGTCTCTTCAGTGGGCTTTCTGGATCTAAGGCAGCTACACTTCCTTAATTCTAGACACCGTTCTCTTCACGTTTTGCCTCTTGCAGTGGGTTAAGTTGAGCCCATTTGAATCCTTTTATTGAGGTTTGTTTATGGTAGTGCTTAGGGACCCCGATCAGGGCCCCGTTGTGCTAGGTGCTGTACATGCAGTACTAGGACATTCCCTGCCCTAAAGAATTGACAGTCCAGCCTTCCTAGGTCAACCATGTCTGAGAGAGGATGAGAGGTCCCAAGGGTCTCTTTGGACTCTTGGAGCTGGCTTTGGCTCACTATGGCTAGTGCTTACCAGCCAGTCCGTGGTGAAATCGGTGTGAAGATCAATCGGTTTGCTGTAAACTGCTCTGCCTCCTCCACCTGTATATGCTGTGGCTGTACCACTGATGTTCTCCTTCAAGGCCACTGCCGTGCTGGGGGAGATGCCACTGTGTAGCTTTTAAACTGTGTTTCTCACTAGCCTCTTTCGTCTCAAAGGACCTCCAAAGCATTACACAATCTTTTCACCGCTGAAATGCAGCCATCCCTGGGGTGCACAGTGGCAGCTACCGAGAACGCTGTCCTGTAGTGGGAAGAAGGGAAATTTTGGCCCGGGCAGACGGGTCTAATGGAAAGTACTACACGGTCTTTGATTGCACAGAGCAGACATGACCTCAGTGTTCTTTTAGTCTCTTACAAGCTTCTGCATTCCATCCGTCTGTATTTCAGCCTTTTGCCCGGTTAGGTGTTTTTTATCCTTCTGAAAATATAAAACAGATCCTTGTAAATTCCATCCAATTAAACTCTCTCCTTTTTTCTTTTCTAGATTTTTTGGTGTATAAATTAGAAGCTCAAGAGGCACTCAACAAAGAGAAGGTAGATAAGTACGTTCCTGTGTGTGTTTGAGAGAGAGCATGCGGTGTTCTTTCAGTATTTCCACAGCTGCACACCAACATACAGCTACCCAGAGGGAAGTGAAAAAGACTCATTGGGGATGATAATGGCATTAGAGGTTTGGGCCAGTAGGTATCCAATCAAGATGAATCCTGGGTCACTTCATCATTAATGGTGTAAGTAAGGGCTTGTCCATGTGAACGTTTAGTTCCTGGCAAGATGGGGTCTGAATCCATCCCACAATATGTCCATGTGGACCCTGCTGACTTGCCTTAACAGTTTGTCTGTCTGCATGGGGGCATACAGAAAAATTCATCCAAATTAACTAAAGGTGTGAATTTGAACTGGATTTAGTTAATCCTCAGTAACACCTGTGTGAACAGCTTCATTCAGAAAGAAAGTGGCCTTAATTCAGTTTATTTGAATTCATTTCCAAAAGTGAATTAAGATAGCCTTAATTCAGTTTAGTTTAATTCTGAATAACAGCATTCATACTGGGATTTAATGTGGTTTAACTAATTTACTTCAAATTCACACCTTTCATTAATTTGTATTAATATTCCTGGATGTTCCCATAGAGACAAGCCCAAACTGTTAACACTCATCAGCAGGCTGCATATGTACAGTTAGCCCGCAGCAGATTAGTGAACTTGTCTACACAAACAACTAGTCTTATGAGTAAGGGTCTATTTCAACTCCTTTGGGGAGGAGAAAAGAACTGTCTTTTCGGGGGTGTTGCTAGCCCAAGTCCCTATTGTTCATCCACAGCTGTAAATGGAAAATGGAGTAACTGGACTTCCAGCTTCCGTGGCATCATGGAGTCCTGTTCAGCTGCCTATTGGCAAAGGAAAGGCCAGTTGTATTGGACAGAATTCTATTCACCTGAGAAACAAAGCATAGGGACAGCACAGAGGAGAGAGGGTCTACACTGTAGGAAGCTATAGACCCTGTCTGTCACTGCGACGGAGGGAAATGGTTTCTCCTGCTCTGGGGGGGAGCACGGTAGCAGAACTGAGTCAGGGAGATCACGAGTAGTACAACTTCTCCCCCCTGCAGCCCTGTCCCAATGGGAGATGGGTGTTTTTCACTAACAATCTGCACGTTAAATTACCAGCTACCTGGAGCAGAGAGCCAGAGCAAAGCGATGCATCTTGGGGGAGATTCATGCAGTTCTGCTCGTTATTCAACCTATGGTAGCAGAGTTGATAAGTTTTACTGCCAACCCCCGTCAGACCCCCCTCCCCCCTTCAGGCATTTTCCCCTTGGGGGTGGGGGAGGGCATCTTTCAGTGGAGTTGGGAGTCCTTTGGCAACTTCAATAGCCCCTGACCCTTTGCAAAGCAGAGAGCATTGAATAACTGATGGCTGCGACCAACAGCAATGAAAGCATCCGTGCTGCTGAATTCAGGCAGAACTTTATTATTCAAGTCCCTCGGAGCCCATATAGCTCAGCGCTTGCATCTGACTTTCACAGGCTTCCTATTGTCTCTATTTATGGGGCTGAAATAATGCAAGATTGGTCCCATCCCAGGCTTTTCAGCCCCATAACTGTTCTTCGTGGTGGTAAATCCCCTGACAGCTGGATGTGCAAATGCCAGAGCCACTCTTCACTTATAGTCTCACTGCAGTTTGCTGAGTGCCATGAATACAACAGTACAGAAAACAAAGGGGAACCTTTATGGTTAGACAGTATATTCACTTTTAATGAAGACGTTCCTAGGGTGCACTGGTGAAGAGCATCTATAGTTACTGGGGGGGGGGGGGAAAGCAACAACGAATCTTGATCCTCATGCTTCAGGGCGGGGGGTCAGGAAGAAATGCATCCGAAGGTAACCCACTTCCTTTAGATTATAGGACTTGTTACTCCTTCCCTGAAGCATCTGAAATTGGTCACTGCTGGAAACTGGGCACCAGACTAGGTGGAACGTTTAATCAGTTCCACTGTGACTGCTAAATATTATACAGTTATAGAATTAGCACAGTGGATATACTTATACTTGCTAACTAGACTGATGGCTATGCAGCTCCATAGCAATTGTGTGTCCCTGAAACTCATTTGGTGGTAATATTTTGTGTCCTATTGAATATGTAATTTGACTTGTGGGTTAGAAGATAGCAATAACTATGCACTGTGCATAGTTCGGTGCTGCCTGTGATTTGTGCCGTGCTGCTAAAAGCTGCCCAAACACAGATCGGACCAGAGATGCTTGTGAAAAGGCAACAATTCTGCATCTTGTTCACCACCTGCGCCCTGCGAGCTCTGAGTTTTCACAGGGAAAAACCGAATCTGGGCCCTGCCTTCTGGACTTATTGCCATGAAGGTAGAGAGGAGTCTGAGAGCTTTGGGGTGCTAGGAGCAGGGACCAAAGGAAGGGTGCAGGGAGGAATGAGAAGCGCATGAAAGAGGGGGAAGGGCCCACACTTGAGGGAACAGATAGGTGTTTGGGTTAATGGCAAGAAATCCTTTCAGATAAATGAGACAGATGGTGCCATTGAACTGTACATGTTGGAGAGTCCATGTTGCCTTCTCCTGCCACACACCGAACACAAGTGGTGGAGCTGCAGGCAGAGGGAAAGTTTAAATGGGTCTTGGGCCTTGTCAGCACACTAACTGCACTGGTTTGATTAAAATCGAGTTGGTTTAAAGCCGTGCAAACCATTCTCTGGACCCGTTACATATCTGTAAACACATGTCAAGAATCAGAGAGGGAGCCGTGTTAGTCTGGAATAGCAGAGGTAACAAAGAGTCCTGTGGCACCTTAAAGACTAACTATAAAGTATAGAAGCATAAGCTTTCGTGGGCTAATACCTACTTCGTCGGATGCAATCTTTTGTGAAATGGGCAGGTTTGTTGAAACACCTGCGCTGGAAAACTTTTAGTTTTAAAAAAAAGTTTCCAGATTGTTAAGCCTTTCATTTCAATATAGTCAAACCAAAAAGTTTTGAGGGTTTTTTTTGTTCTGGAAACAATTTTTCACTTAGAAATGTTAGTAAACTTTACACTAAAAATATTAGTCAAAATGAAATGTTTCAAAATTGTCAGAAATAAATATGTTGATTAACCCAAACTAAAGGGATGTTTTTGGATATTTGGTTCACAGAATTTTCAAGCTTTCAAGTTTTTGTCCAATTTGCGATGGGATTTTTTTTTTTTTTTTAAATGTCAAAAAGCCTTATTGGACAAGACAACTTTCCTGCCCAGACTAAACTAGTAGTTGGTTATTTTAAACTGATCCATTCTAGCAGTGCTCACTGAGAAGTGACCCTTCTTAGGTTAAATGGATACAACACTTAGTCTTGTACAGGAGACCAAATATCATGTGCACCGACCTTGCATGGACTTTCAATAGTATGATTATGTAGCCACACTGATGTTTGGGTTTGATCTGCCTCTGTATCTTCTGCATTCTAATGTTTTTATGATTTTTGTTACAGCAAGATTCTATGAACAGATATGGGGCCCTCAGCTCACAGCATAAGATACTGAAGGTAAGTCAGTGCATTACTGCTCCTGTTTGGTGAAAACACACCTGTTTCTGCAATGAAGACATGACCGGATAGATTAACGTCCTGCTTTCTTAAACCTCCAGAACTGTCTGGACCTGGGTTATAGTCTGGATACAAATTTCCACAAGTTTTACACCCAAATATAAAACTGGCATTTTGTCAAAATTTCACACACACACACACACACACACACACACACACACACACACACAAACCCAAAGAAAAATTGGAGGAGGGGGAATCTCACATAACACAGCAGGGCCTCCTGTGAAACAACTCGCATCTTACACCGGCCTTTCTGGGAGCGAAGTTGCCCAGGACGAATGTCCCTTTGTCTTTTTTCATCCTGGGATTGTCCCTCTCCATTAACCCCCTGCTCTCATTCCACCTGGAACACTCTCTTCCTTCCTGTGTGAGAGAGAAGCATATACAACTGTTCCTGAGTACTGTTACTTCACCTCCCATCTGCAGATTTCAACCCACTTCACAAATGAGAGGGAATTAAACTTCACAGACTCCCTGCAAAGTAGGCAATATCCCCCCTTCCACCAAAGGGAAACTGAGGCCCTCTTCTGGCTTCCTAGAAGGGCTCATGTATGAGAGAAGCCACCAGCTTGACTCACCGGCTGCTGTATCGGCATGTGATAGACATTTGTAACAGGAAATGCGTCTCCGGGTGGAAGGTGCGTGGCTTCCTCCACAAGTAGGAGAAGGCTGTGACTGGGTTCCTGCTGTTTCAGTTCACGACTCTTTGCATCTCGAGTGGAGACTGAATTTTTTTTAAACATTCATCTATGCGTGTTGTCACATTTACTGTCTGCAAAGGCAAAGCACTGGGTTCAAATGAAAGAGAGTTGTAGACCAGGATCTCCTAAAATTGCCATACCCTGGGAACTTGCAACGAATGGCATTTTCCTAGCACTCGTGGTACAGGGCATGTATTATTTACCTCTTCTTTTTTCTAAACTGCCATTTGCAGAACAGCTTTGCAAGCCACGAGAGAACTGTTCATTTTGTACTGCATGTCTCTAGGTGCTGTGCAGAATTAAAACCGACACCCTCTGAGCAGGGAAGTGAATGGAGGGGTCTTGTGCTGTATTCCACACGGCACAGATCAGTGATTCTCAACCTCGCCAAGACTAGATGTCTTTCTAAAAGATTTACTCTTGCTCAGCTTCAAATTGAAGGGCTTGAGGCAGGGAACACTGAATGAAGTTTGATAGATCCATAATACATCTTGAATACTTCATGGCTCCCGTTACCATAATATCTGAGCATGTCATCACACCTCTCTGAAGTAGGAATGCATTAGTGCCCCCCCCCCCCTTTTTTATGTGCGGGGAAATGGAGGCACAGAAAGACTAGGTGACTTTCCCCAGGTCACACAGGAAGGCTGTGTCAGAGCCGGGAATTGAACCCTGGCTGCCAGCTAGTGCTCTAACCACTGGACCATCCTTCCTACAGGTCAGATCTTTAAAATCAGTCTTTGATCAGCAACCCAAAAAACTTGCTCTGCAACCCACTATGTATAAAATAAGAAAAATTGCTCCAAGGCTAATGAAAGATCAGTGTGATTTAATCCAAGATGCATCTCTTCATGAATTCCTTTTTAAATTACATTTAATAAAAATTAATTGTAAAAATTTAGTTTTATATTAAGTCAATCAATTATTTTAATGTAAGAAGGTAATCTCAAACTATATGTGGCTAAAATCACATTAAAAAGCAACATATGTAAGTCCGCTGTGAAATGTATTCGAGAAGGATTGCAGCTAAAAGTGCTCATTAATTCTTGTTAATGTGAAATATGAGCTTGCTTGCAGTACATCACTTTCTCTGTCCCTGGTGCAATGCACGATTCAGTGTGTTCTCAACCCGCTGTGTGCCCATTCCACAGCGGAAAGGAGTCTGTTACCATTCTCAGTTATTGAACTTCGGCTCAAATTATAGAGGGTCATGGCTTAATCCCTGCTCACAACCAGGACGGTGGTA
Source organism: Sternotherus odoratus (assembly GCA_032164245.1). Taxonomy (NCBI): domain Eukaryota; kingdom Metazoa; phylum Chordata; order Testudines; family Kinosternidae; genus Sternotherus; species Sternotherus odoratus. The sequence continues at coordinate 5,249,063 of JAVMKO010000018.1, forward strand.
GTCTTGCTTCTGCAACAGGTGGTATTGGATCATTCTTCAGGTTTAAACTTGTTCCTGTATTTTAGTCTATAGGAATTTGGTGAACCTGAAACCGAAAGCAGCAGTCAGACCTGGTTAAGCCCTTCTGTCTCTGGCTCCAAACTTGCCACTGGCTTCTCTTTCTCTTGCTTAGTTTGTGCTCAATGCCTTTTCCCACAGGTTGGCGCATACACTTACTCATGCAGGGCAGTTGATTTGCACAGAAGCTCTGGACACTGCAACCCTGTTAGGGGACCCACTTCCAGGCTGCTCCTGTGACTTGAAGTCCTCCTGCGTTTATAAAATGAACCATGTGCCGTGTTGCCAGACTTCTGGCTTGGTGCACAGCAGTGTGTGAATACTCGGTGTACTTGTAAAGGGTAGAATGACAGCCAAGACTCCTGGCTTCGCTCCCCAACATTGACTGAGGTCTCAGACAAATTATTTAACCTCACTGCCTTGCTTTCCCTGTTTCTTGATGTTTCCCTCTTTTGAGTGACAAGCCTTTTTAGACCATTAAAGTTGCTCTAAGCAGAATATTTTTCCTGAGGCTGATTTGTGGCTGAGCAATCCCCTGGAGCATGCAAGTTTTAAGTTACTTTGGACCCTCGTAAGCCTTGCGTTCACAAACCATTACAGTTTTTTGGTGCTTATTTTAAAATGGCAGACAAGGAAAGATGCTCTTAGGGCAGGGGTCTCAAACTCAAATGACCACGAGGGCCGCATGAGGACTAGTGCACTGGCTCGAGGGCCGCACCACTGACACACACACACCCTCGCTGCCCCGGCTGTGCCCCCACTCCACCCCTTCCATGAGGACTAGTGCACTGGCCCGAGGGCCGCACCACTGACCCCGCCCTTGCTGCCCCGGCTCCGCCCCCACTCCAACCCTTCCAAGAGGTCCCACCCCTGCCCCACCTCCTCCTCTGAGCACGCAGCTCCCCATTCCCTCCTGGAAAGCGCTAGGCACCACCAACAGCTGTTTGGCAAACAAAGCAAGAGCAATCTAGGAAGTCCAGAGCTAGAAACACACGCGGCCCAGCCAGGCAGCAGAGAAGCCTCCACTTCTGGCCCCTCCGTCCTGCAAACTGCTATGGGGGGACCGGGGGGGAGAGGGGGGCGCCAGGAAGCTTGGCGGGCCGCAGGGACGGGCTTTGCGGGCCGCATGTGGCCCCCGGGCCGCATGTTTGAGACCCCTGTCTTAGGGTGAACGAGCTGGACAATGGTGTCTTCTTTCTCCGATTAGGTAACTTAGGTTAAAACAGCAGCAAGGACACAGCAACTCCGTTAGCAGTTCGGGTTAAAGCCCATAGAGCCTGGGACTTGCATGAGCAGCTAACCCAAGTTAAACGCCAAGTTGCCATCTCTTCACTGCTATTTCAACTCCAGTTCACTCACCCTAGTTAAGGACATACAGTAAAACCTCCATTTAACGGACTAATTCGGGCAAGGGGGTGTCCGTTAAATCAAAAAGTCCATTATTTAATAATAATAATTAAAAAAATTAGCTGTCTGAGCAGCAGCCCGCCCGCCACAGGGTCGGGGTGACAGCTCCGCAGCCTGCCTGCTGCCGGGACCCGGGCAGCAGCCGGGAGCCGGCAGCCAGCCCGCCCGCTGCCTGGACCCGGGTGGCAGCCGGGAGCCGGCAGCCAGCCCGCCCGCTGCCTGGACCCGGGCGGCAGCCGGGAGCTGGCAGCCAGCCCGCCAGAAATGGATCAGGAATGCATCAGACTTGCTCAGAAATTTTGTCCGTTGCATCCGAAGTCCGTTAAATCGAGGTCCGTTAAATCGAGGGTTTACTGTACCTCCTTTGCAGTGTAGACATCCCATGAGACTCTGGAAGTTCTAGGTTCAAGTCCTGACGCTGCTACAGACTCCCTGGGTGACCTGGGAAAGTCAGTCAGTCTCTCTGTAAAATGGAGATCGTAATCCTTTGTCCAGACTGTAGCGGTTTGCGGAAGGAATGGTCTCTTCTCTTTACAGCGCTTACATAATGGGGTTCAGATCTCCACTGGCGCCTCCAGGTGTTACTGCAATACAGACCATAAATCAGCATTGGGATGACTCTGTGGATTGTGGGATATTATTTTCATCCGCACTATATGTATGTGAGGACGTCTGCGGCGTCTCTCTCTTCACCTTCCTGCTCTGAGTAAGATTGTTCAGCAGGAGACGGGTTGTGCTAGGGACTTCCCACAGATCTGAAGGCCCCATAAAAGTACGTCCCATTGTTCTAGGAAGCCGCGAGGAGGACTCCAAGCACTGATGGCATTTGAAAAAACTCATTTGAGGGAAACAAATTGGAATGACTGCTGCAGCCCTGCAGAGTTATTGTAATGAAGGGCCAGGAGTTCACCTGCGAGCCGGTCGATTGTGTATATGTAATTAGTGCTGGCAAACTAAGTGTGGAAGGACTCCGTGGGTTACTATGGGAAACCAAAAGGAGGTGAAGTGTGGTTCACTGGGTTTGAGCAAAGGGATGTCTCGGCGTGTTTTGTTCTCTAGTGTGGGGATGGCAGGGAGATGGAGCCTGTTCTCGGATTATTTCACCCTGCAGTTTTGAACCTCCACTCCCTCTGAACCAGGCCCAGAAGTCTTGTTTAGGGCCCCTGGTCCCAGTGCTCTGACCTCTGTGAGATCAGACTAAAATAATAACTCTGTGTGGGTGATGAACGCTGGAAATGGCACTGCAGGAATGAAGCTGTGGCCACTTCAGCTTCCCATGGGGCTGTTACTCTGTAAACCAGGGGTGGGAAAAGGGTTACATTGGGATTGCGAAACTGTATGGAGGGCTGGGTAGGGAAGGCTGTGCCTCCCCAAATAGCCTGGTACCACCCCCGTCTGACCCCCACCCACTTCCTGCCCCCTGACTGCTCCCCTCAGAACCCCAACCCATCCAACTCCCCCTGCTCCTTGTCCCCTGACTGCTCCATCTCGGGACCCTCTTTCCCCTAACTGCCCCCCAGAATCCAACCTGCTTTCTGTCCCCTAACTGCCCCCCAGAATCCAACCTGCTTTCTGTCCCCTGACTGCCCTGGCCCCTATCCACACCCCCGCCCCCTGACAGCCACCCCTTACCCTGGGACTCCCATGCCTATCCAACTCCCCCCCTCCCCCCCCCCCGCCGTTCCCCTCCCTGACCGCTCCCCCCCTCAGAACCTCCACTCCATCCAATCACCCCCTGAGTGTTGCTTTTTTTCCCTCCCGTTCAGAACCAGCACGAAGATGTCAAGAAACAGCTGCTCGACCTGCAGCTGCAGCATAACAGCTTGAAACTAGAGCATCGCAAAACGCTGGAGACCCACAGCCAGAAATACGCTCAGCTGCAGCGGGAGAGGGAGAGCGAAGTCACGGGCTTGCAGGGTGAGCGCGGCGGGGAGCTGGGCTGGAAGGGGCGCTGTGAGGAGAAGGCGTGACTGATGGCCTGGGTGTGGGAGAGGGCACCCTTCCTCCGGTAAGCTCCCTGCTAGTTCCCTTCAGGATCCTGCTAGCATTTGCGGAACAGAGTGCAGGCTAGTTGGGCATGCGTGTATGAGAGGGGCAGGGGAGGGAAGGTGGGAGGCCAGGTCAGTAAAGCTATTGAATGGTCTATACTGAGTGAGTTTGGGTCACCGTCTGGTTCCCAGTGTCCGTAGCGCACGCCATCCCCATTGGCAGTCTTGGCAGAGAGGCCAAGGACTAAAGAGTTCAGGCACCATGAGCTGCCTCTCACCGCAGGAGGTTCGGGATGAATCCTGTTGGCATGGGCCCGTGGGGAAGCTTGCCTTGGGGCCAGCCAGGCAGTAACTGTCCTGTGGGTAAGCTGTAGGGCCCAGCGTTCTCACCCGCGGACCTGGGTGAATAACGGAGGTTTCGACTCGCTGGCAATTCCAAAAATGTGTTTTGGGTTAAACACCATGTGTGACGTGACCTGAAACAAAAAGCTTGGTCTCGATCTTTGAGTGGGTTTTACGCCTTTTGGGATTTTTAAAACCAATGAAAATCGAAGTCTCAAACGGAAAATGAGGATATTTAAATGGAATCTTCTCACTTCCCTGTAAACCACTTTTTGGTTAAATGGTTTTTGTTGCTCGGATATTAGGTCTCGTAAATTCTAGAACCTCAATTTTGGAGTAAATTTAATCCTCCCTTTGTAATTAACTGTCCGTGTATATAAAACTCTTCTAATGGCAAACATTGCTGCAGGGAATGCTGATACCTCTCATTCCTGCAGAGCATGACTAGTTCATTTTTTTTTATTGAGGTGTGAAACTTTTCAGGTTCATTTCTAGCCCCTGGATTGGGTCTGAGAGAGTGAAAGCTGCTGATGGGTTTTTTCTTTGTTTGTTTGTTTTTCCTGAAGGATCACTATAGCCTAATATTTGAGTAATGCTGCTAGGATGGAAAAATAAACTCTACATGCAAGCTAAATAGATTATCCAGATATTTGATTCCATCTCTCTCTTTCAAACACACAGCGAGGAAAATGATGTTCATCAAAGCAAAGGGGGAATAAAGCTCAGATAAAGCACTTAGGGGCGGGGAAAAAATCTACTCAAGGAATCGGACTTCAGCCTGAGAGAACTGATATTCAATGCCCATCTTCCTGGCTGCTTGTCCACTTGGTACGATACCATTCCTTTAGTAACTCTAAGCTGGCTGGTAATTCTTTCTTTTGTGGGAAGGTGACATTTGAAACCACGGCCTATGAAAGAGCATAAGAGATCCCTCTGTAATTGAAAATAAAGGTGGCATCAGAGCAGCAGGAACCTTTTTGTAACACAATTGTGTTCATCTGTGCTCTCCCTCTCCTCTTGCAGACACGGTCTTCAAACTCCGAGAGGAGAGCAAGCTTCTCCGGCAGGCCCACCAGGATGTCCACTCTCAGCTCCTTGATGCTCAGGTAATGGATGCTGTACCGTCGCTGGGCTCGTAACAAGGTAGCCTGAGCGCAACTGCCTGATCCTGAAGTCAGGTGAATGGTGTTTATAACAGACCTAGAGTAAACGCACCAACTGGATAAGGCTTCCCAGCTGCAGAGGGATTAATGGCAAGAGGCCTTGTGCTTGTAAAGCCAGTTTGACCTAGTGACTCAGAGCACATAAACGGAAAATCGGAGACTGTGCTTTGCTGCCGGCTGAGATGAGATGAGGAATCTCCTGACCTTAAGGTTTCCTGGGGCTCTCCACTGTGGTTGGTTTGTGGGCTGGCCTCTTGAACACTGAACACAGGGCAATATGAGCAGAGCATCCCAAGAATGTAAAATGGCCCCTGGGGAATAAACGGTGAACTGAAGTGATGAGAGCATCCTCCTTGGAGTGCTTTCATTAGCCAGAGCTCTAGGGAATACTGAAGGGAACGGCTTTCCATGGCCGGGGCATGGACAGGACTCCCAGGTAGGGCTTGTCTGCGGAGTCAGTGGTGTGTGTTGAGATGCACTGTAGACTTTCCTCACTCTGTAGCTCTCCCATCCCAGTGGGATACCTGACTGGAGAGGACTGATTGGATTTCATGCATAGACTGGGAGGCCATCTGAAAACGAGGGGTGAGGACTCCCGGGCATCTTCTGAAGGTCGTTTGTTGTTGAACAGCAGAAAGAAACCCGCCTTCTTTGGTCCCAGTACCTAAGTGCTGGCTGCACCTGGAAGGAAATCAGCCACAACACGGGTACTTCCTATGTTCAGGATTCGTTTAAGCTCTGTTTGGGAGACGATTCTTGAAGGAATCTTCCCTTTCCGATGCCCTACCTTCTTGGCTTGGCCTCGGAGGGCTGCAGCACATCCTCCTGCTCCGAGGCTTTTGTGAGAGCACTGCACTCCTTCCGCCTGCAGTGAAGTGGCTGTATGGCGAGTGAAAATTCCTCACTTGGCATGAGGTCCCACCGATCTATTTGCAGCCTAAAATACACACCGATGCAGGTTTGAGGTTCTATTGGTGTTTTAATACAGCCTCAGGCAGAGCCCAAAATAAGGCTGGCACAATCTGTCTCTCCCCTTGGGGCTATAGAGTCAGTTCTTGTATTCAGTGCAGTGCAATATGTTGTAATTGGTGCGTAGCTTTTCGTGCATTAGTGAGGGGATGAAGAGTTTGCAAGGAATACAACCCTGGTGCTTCAGGGAATAAGCCAACGGCTGAACAGGTTATTGGAGTGAGGCACTGTGCAGCTCTGGACAAAGCTGGGACGTGCAGGTTACTGAGGGAGAGGAGAGACCGAGGGGAAGATCAGGGTCTTGCTGAGGCCCTCGAAATGAGACCGACACTCCAGAAACTATACTGACAAAGCTGCTGAAGTCATGTCACTGGCTGGATTAACTGTTCTGTTGCTAATTAACAGCCTGCTGTCAAACCCTCTCCTGGGCTGTGAACTAAACTCAAAAGCGAGGACCTGGCTGTGGTTGGTTGTGGCTGACAGCCGAGCCTTCCCCTGAGCCAGGTGCCGGGGGTGATAAGGGCTGGAGGGGAGGGGATTTTCCTTCCCCTTATCTGCACATGGTTCTTGTCTCCTGGCCTGCTCTGCTCGGGTTGGCTCCAGGGAGTGCCAACATCACAAAGAATTCATCGATCGCTTCAGCTTCATGACCTGAATCCAGCGCCAGTTGTTGGCGCAAGCCCAGGTCGCGGGATCTGAATACAGTTGCTCTGTGACAGCTGTTTGCTGGCCCATGTGACATTTAATTGGGTGGATGAGGGGGTATCTCAGTAAGTTTCCCTGTGGGCAGGTGCCCGAACAACACTGACCTACTCAGAGGCTACCCCGGTGGTTGAACGGCTGTCCCCTCTCCTCACGGCTGAGGCGTGTTGGTGGGACAGCTTGCCTGGGCCCGGTTCATGAAGTGCCCAATCTGGGACTAAATAAAGGACCTCAGTCAATCCAGACCCCTCCCTGGTGGCCTACTTGTGCCCCGCACTGTTTCACAGATCTGTCGGGAGCTCCTCTGGGCAGCACCCACTCATTTCTTCAGGGAGCGGTGGGCGTTGGGTCCTCTGCTTGGTGTCTCCAGCTGGCACCGTTGTTTTGACAGGAGCATTGAGAAGCTGATGTTCTGATAGTACAGGGGGGTGAAATGACTCTCACCCAAGGCCTTGTAGAGTGACTCAGTGGCGTAGCTGGAACTGAACGCAGGACTCTAGACATGAAGTCCTCTGTGCTAGACTCCAAATAACGTCCTGTAGGTAATAGTGTATTTAAAACCTCCCATAGATCATAGTGTATTAAAAACCGTGTGGCGGGTTTGCTAGAATTAAATCTCTGTGGTTTGTTCTAATTTAGTCACTCTTCTCCGACCAGCTGGGCTGATACGCTGTGTCCTGCAAGCCATTCCCCGCCTCCTTGTCTCTTCTTAAAAAACCACACACTGCCACCCCTGGGGTCAAAACAAAATCTTGCAAAGGAGAGACTTGAAATCAATAACCTCTGCTCAAGGAAGTTTCCTCCCAACCTTTCCTCTCTGCTTGGAAGACTTCCCACCCAACCCCTGTTTGATAACCAGTTGAAAAGAAGTCCCCTCCCCTCCTCCCACACAGACTTCAAGTCCTTCCTGAAAGGCGTTTTCAAGCCCTTTCACTTTCTAGGGTGGGGAGGGAGGAAATGGGCCGATAAGCCACAGCAAAGAGCAAAGTGTTACATTTGCCTTGGAGACCAGGGGAATCCGTTTTCATTGAAGTAAATTGAATTGTCAAGTAGAATTAAGTCAATTATTGTGTCCACTCCTCTGAGATGAACACATCCACTGAGAAATGGCTCCCTGGAAAAGAGCCTGGACCTGATCGTACGTAGGTACGTGTGACCCAGAATGAAAGGGGCCAGAGAACCAGAGGTGGAAGAGCCGAAGGAATCCATTCTGCAACGTAGGCTGTGAATAGCACCATCTGTAGAGTCGGTCTCATGGGTCAGCATTTCCAATGTAAAAAACGGAAGGTAAAAGCTGGACGCCATCAGGTTTGCTGGGGTAGGGAAGAACTGAGTCTGAAATGAGGGATGTCCATGCCCTCGGGACAGACGAGAGAACGCCCCTGGCAGAGACTAGCTCTTCTTGGAGGCTTGCTGCAGTCATTGATGGGGTGGTGCTGGGAATTGTCTCCAGCCCCTTCTTGCACACCAGTGCTCTGCCCCAGCCTAGAGGAGAGCAGGACTCGGTAGCAATGGCATTTCCCAGCAGAGAAATATTAACCCTTTGTCACCTGAGCTTTTATTTGCCCTTTACCATTGCCCCAGACCCAGATGGAGGAGTTCAGGCAGCTCAAGGAAGCTCTGCAGAAGATGCCAAGTTTCAAGGATGTGGGACCTGTGAAGGGGCAGCAGCAGTTCCAGGCACTGAAGGAACAGCCCCTGGTGCCAGGCAGCAACCATTTACAGGCTTCTAGGCAGAAGGTACGGTGCCCTTGCCAGGCATGTGAAGCCTCCTGGGGAGAGGAATGGTGCTTGATGGGGTGGCTGAGTACCTGGGGTTAATTCTGCCCCCTTCCGCTCTCCGTAATTAACTCAACCTTGTAAAAATCTTTCTTCTCTCCTCCTTCCAGGCGTTTGCAGCCAACGGGGCCAAAATGCCCCTGAGCCCCGTGGATCAGGAGAAGCCTCCTGGTGGGAGCCTGGTGAGACCCCAGATCTCTGGGGTCAGGAGCCAGGGAGAGGGGACTTTTCCCCAAGGCCAGACCTCGCATCATAATGATGGCCCCGGGCCCCAAGGCAATGTGTTGTTCGTCCATCCAGCCCCGCTGCAAGAAGCCAACCCACCCCCAGAAGCCCTGCCTGCCTGGCCGCACGGGGACAGCCCTGTGATCCGATTCACACGGACAGTGAACAGTGTGCAGAATGGGAACGCGGTAAGTGGAGCGCAGTCCACAGTGTAATCCAGGCCGGGGCCGAGGGAGAACCTGTGACACTAGACAACAGAGACGATCGGTCAGGAAGGGAGCTAGGGAGTGAGAGAGAACCCCAGGGTCTGTCTGGGTCCCCAGCCTCTTTTTCAATTAGGAAGGGAAACCAGCCCTCCGTCCTGGGAAATGGACCTCGTTCAGCACAAAAACCGAGCCAATTCCTGCAGTCTGTAATGAAGCAATGGCATCCGCAGCCAAACCTTAGATGTTTGCCTTGTTGGTCCCTAATCAGTCAGTCCCTAGTTCTCTTTCTGTGCATCGCTGCAGGCATCTTCTATGCCGTCACTGGTTGGGGACCCCCGAATTATATTTATCATGTGGATTTTCATGGCTGGCCTGGTCCAGAAACACTCTTGGTCTCCGCCTTTGAGTAAGAACATCCCGTATGTATTCAGGAGGATGATCGAGGGCCTAGGGCCCTGGCATGGGACTCAAGAATGGGTTCAGTTCCCTACTCTGCCACAGACTTCCCGTGTGACCTTGGACAAATCACTTGGTACCTCGGTTCCTTATCTGTAAACTGGAGTTACTGATAGCACTGGCCTGTCTCACTGAGATGGGGTGAAGATGATTAAGTGTTAATTACATCTTGACAAACCAAACCAATGTATAATAATGCTAATCGTGATGTAGTTACATGGTAGTTACTGTATCCTTGTTTTAAGATGTACCATGGGGTTACCCTTTTGTCCCATGGACATTGGCCTGCTGAGGACAGGGCAAGAAATGGTATTTTTCTTAACTCTCTGGGACATGAATTACTTTCCTTTGCTCAGAAAATGGTAGCATGGCTAGCAGGGAATGCATCTCTCTTGCAGAGTGATTCCTGTCCCAATGTTCCCTGATGAAAGGTCTGATCCAAAACCAGGAACCTTCCAAAGGTGAGGTGGTAGTGTGGGTCTGAGAGGCCAGGTACAGATCTTTGTCCTCTCTGCAGGATCGCAAGGTGGTGGTGAGCATTCAGGGGAAAACCAGTGAGGAAAACCATGCTCCCAGAGTGGGGGTGCCCAATCTGAAACACCTATCTACGTTGGAGAAGGAGGCGGCTCCGGCCAACCATCCCTTGGCAGGGAACAAACAGGCGCAGATGCAAAGGTTTGTACTGCAGGGCTCTCCCCTTACTCTCAGGGTTCAGGGGGAAGAATGCTAAAGAAGGTCATCAAGACTGGCCCATTGAACTCTTCTCCTTGCTGGGTGTTCAGGGTTATCGTCCGTATAAAGAGCTGCAAATGAAGACTCCGGGATCCAGCATGCTCTGCTCTGCTCTTGATTTGTGCATGCAACATCCATCTTGCTTCAAGTTGCAGGCCACTCGTGTCAAGACACAGCGCTGCATGCTAGGATGCATGGCCTGGTGGGTTCCATTTCCATGTGAGGGCAACAGGGAGCCATGTTGCAGAACTCTCCACAGGGCTGTATTTAGCCAGCAGGGTGGCTTCAGCAGTTCCTGAGAACTCTCCACAGGGCTGTATTTAGCCAGCAGGGTGGGGTTTAGCTCCCAGTCCTGAGGAAATACAGCAAAGTGGAGGCCAGACGTCTTCAGCAGGGCCGTTAAGGGATCCCATCCGCTTCTCTAATTAAGAGGCGTTAAGTTGGATATTAAAGCTGAGGCTCGCTCATGTTTTCCACTAATTAATCAGTAATCCATCAAGCTCTGTGGGAACAACCAAAGCAAGATTTGAAGGCTTGTCATCTTCAAGGTTATATGGTAATTGAGAAGTGGCAGGTGACTGGCCCCAAATGAGATGCTGACTTCTCCTGGCTTTGCATCTGGGTTTGATGGGGATAGTCACAGTTCATTTCCCCGCCCCCTTGTTCACTGAGATTTGTCAGCTCCTCAGGGCAGGCATTGCCTCTTATTCTGTATCTGTGCAGCACCTAGCCCGAGAGGGCCCTGATCTCAGTCTGGTCCTCTACGTTCCACTGAAACAACAATCGCACTAATAACCCATGGAGTCAAGGAGCAAACTGGCTTTAAGTAAACATACTAGACAAGAGGAGGTTCTGTTGTTACGGGGCTGCAGAGCCATGAAAGTCAGTGGATGTGGGTGTCACTAAAGGCACCATCACTGTGTGATGTTGTATATAACACAGAGGGGAGTTTGTCACCAGTAAATAAGTCCAGTGTTGAGCTATTTGATGCAGAGATACGGAGGTGCAGCATGGCGCCGATCGAGCAATCTCCCTGAATGGATCTAAGGTCAGGAAGTCGTCAGAGCAGCTAGGGACGGTGCTGTTACCTGGATAGTGTTTGAGGGGGTAGGAGAACATCAAAGTGACATTCTCTTGAAGATGTCAATGCCAAAAATAACACACAGCCTGCCAGAGGCAAAGAAGCCCTTTGTCCAAGGTGAAGAACGCTTGCAGGGGTGGATTAGATCAGCAGCTTCCAGAGAGGCTCTTGATGACTGATTTACATTTTGATTGTCTCTGCGGTGGGTGATCCAAGATGACGTTCTGGCTGCTATTTCCCATCTGAAAGCTTGCGCAGTGGCAGCGTACTAGCTTTAAATGCAGCAGCGGAGCCTGGTTGGAACAGACCGAACGGAGGAGCGTGCAGAGCGGGTATTGGCGAGCTGAAACCACTTCACACCAGGGGTCAGAGAGGCCAGACAATTCTACAACAAGCCAGGAACCAAATCTTAGAGTGGGCTCCGGTGGGCTGGGTGCCATGAATTCTGGGATTCTCCCCCAGAAATCCTTGCACCAGGCACAGGTACCTGCAGCCCAGTGTGGACACGGGCTTACAAAGGATAGGGCATGTATGGCATAGCAATGTGGATTCTCTGAGGTCGGCTTTTCTAACGTGCTTGCATGTGCCTGAGCCAGCACCCACGGCAAGCCTGCAGTGTAGACATATGGGTTGGATAAACCAGTCCCCCTAATATTAATGGCAACTGGGTGTCCAGATCTCTCAGGCAGATTTCAAAATCTCCGCTGGCGTGTGTGTCTGAATCGGGGATCTCGGGCTGTATAAAGGAGGAATCTGAATGTGAACTGAAGCTGTTTTTTTGAGGTTTAAAAGTTCTGGTAGTGCCCATCATTTTTCAGTCCTGACAGTCTGTGCCTCTGGGATTGGTGATGGACGTGGTAAAATGTTACAAGTGTTTGTAGCCGTTTCCCCTGCTGCTTTGGGGAGGGGAAGTGTTCAGAGAAGCAAACTGGTCTTCTGGGGGCTTTCCCCAGATTGTGAACCTTTAAGGTTCACCCCCCCCCCCCCCCAGAAAGGTGAAGGTGTTCCTCAGAAATCGGGGCGGAGTTCAGCGAGGTGTAGATAGGTGCCACTCGAGTGACTCTCAAGGTCTGGGTTTGGCTCTTAGTGTGTTCTAGATGTTCAGCATGCGAGGCGAGGTGGTCGGTTGATGCGTTTCTGCAATGAGCTGGGTGGAGAACAGCCCCCTTGTTGGAGAAGGATGGGCCATCTTTGTACCCTGCATGAAGGACACTTCCCTCTGGCACTGGTCTGCCTAGGTGTCCTGCCTTAAACACCCCTGTACAGCCCCCTCCACAACCCATCTCTGCAGCTGGAATGCACATTTATAGACAGGGAGTGGAGCCTCTGACGGGCCATGCGGCTATGGGCTCCTGTTCCCAGTGGTTGGTGCAGATCCCATGCAGAGATGGCAGCATTGAGGAGAAGAAGGGCTTGGCCTTTGTCCTGTCACCTGCCATCATTAAAGCCTCGTTGTGCCAAGAGGGAAGCAGACAGACAGACAGTGGGTCAGGATAGCAACAGGAGCCTCTTTGAGGCATTCACAGGGAAGGATCAAACTCTCAGCCTAGCTCATGGCTGGCCATAAGGAGCTGCCCGTATTTCCCCGGAGCCCAGAGGCAGGCTCACAGGCTGGTCGCAGAGGTCAGGCTCTCAGAGATGGGACACCCCAACCCCCTGAAAAAGAGGAGACCCAAGTAGACTTTCACCACAACCTTTGTCACAATTACCACAAACAGCTTAGGAGAGAGAGTTTTTTTTAAAAATAGAACAGCAAGTTCCTCATACAGGAAAAGCGGAGCTGTCCGGCACTTGACCAGCTGGAACGCTCTATAAACCAGCATTTCTGATCTTCGTTGAAAGTCCAGTTGGCACTGGGCCGGCAGGCTCCCTTCCTGTCTCTGTGTGGCTCCCCGGAACGGTGGTCAGTGGGAACTGCGAGGGCAGTGCTTGCGGATGGAGGCAGTGTGCAAAGCTGCCTAGCCAGGCCTCTGCTTAGAAGCAGTGGGGACATGTCGCCGCTTCTGGGGAGTTGCCCAAGGTGATCGGTGCCCAGCTCCGGCACCCCGAAATCTCTCCTGTGCCCCGTCCCCCTCCCACATCCAAACTCCCTCCCAGAGCCCATGCGCTACACCATTTCCTGCACTCCACCCCCCAGCCCTGAGCCCCCTCCCACACCCAAACTCCCTCCTGCACTCTGTGTACCCCCTCCCACACCCTATCTCCCTTTCTCATCCCGGAAAATTGGTATTCCTTCGGGAAGTAGAACAGTTTGTGAACCAGAATATTTGACTAACTGGCACCCTCCACCCCTCCAACATGCTGGATGACAAAGCTTATACTGTATCGTCATTTTTCTTAAAAAGGCTTTCTACACTCATAGTCCAAATCTCTACAGTTCTCAGTAATGATTCTTCAGAGTTTGGACTAATTATTCTAGAAGACTGTGGTACAAGCAGCATTATTACTTTAAATAAAGGTTGAGACATAAAGAGGACTTTCAGTTTGGTATTTTTCCAAAAAGGCAAATTTATTCCTTCTTAATATGTGGGAAGCATGAAAATGTATCAATTTGGAGTTAGAAAATATTGCCACTACTATACAGATAATTTATCACAGTGCATGAATAAGAGATTAAAGCAGTTCTAATAATAATACATTGCATTTATAAAGCATATTTTATTGGGCATTTGTGTGGCACATTAATTCTTCTGTAGCTTTTCCATGTAGCATGCAGGGATAACTAATGCAATCAGCTCTTTTTTGCCTGAGATGTACAATTAGACAGGAGTTTTGTCTGCATGGGAGGTGGGTTTGTCTTGTTTTTGTTTGGGTTTTTTTCCTCCTTGTATTTAGATTATGAAATGCCAACAAGCTGTGTGGCTTGTTCTGTTTTTTGTTTCTTACTTGGCTGCAGCTGGCAAGACATTGTTAACAAAGTGAACGCCCGAATGGATGAAGAACAAGTGCATGGTTACTCAAAGCACCTTCATTTTGGCACCAGATCGGAGCAGAATGGCAATCAACAAAGGGGGGCAGAGCATCCGATAGCCAACCGGGAAGGAGACAAGGACGGGACGGATGATGAGGAACTCGAGATGGGTATGGTTTCCATAAGCCGGTGAAGTACAGTGATGACCTGTGCTTACCAAGGGGGAGGTTTTGGATTAAAGGAAGTCTCTCCAAAACTTCAAGAGAAATTTGAATTTGAATTTTTTGTCAAGAGATATCATGTATTTTAAATAATCCAAACTTGGTCATTTTTGCCCTAGTTTCTAGTCCCTTTTGTTTCCTCTGCCTTATGCCCCAGCTCGGTCCTGTTTGGATTCTCAGCGTTACAGCCCCCAGGGTCTCCAGCATTCATTCATACGCTCCCCGGGTGTTCCTGGGAGGACTCCCATTCCAATGCTGACATGGCCCAGCCCTGCTTAGGGTCAGCGCCGATAAGCTCAGAACACAGGTAAACCAAGGCATGTTTCATTGCGAATGAGGTACAATTGCTTGGAGTTTTAAAAACTCTTCTCCTTCCTGCCTTGCAAAGAGCAGAAATGGAGCCTGGCTCTGGGAATCCCCTGACATCTTCCCTGCTGCTGCGCGTGGGTGTGGGTGACATTTGCAGTCCCCTTGTGGATAACTAAGGAGTTTGTTTTCCTAGGGATAGATGCAGAATGGACCCGCCTCCTGTAGTAATTCACAGGAGAGGCTGTTGCCCTTATTCTCCTTTGTCATCTGAGGAGTGCAGGGCATTCTCTTGTTGTTGGGGATAGGGCAGCCCTGTCATCCAATCTTGACTTGTCCCCTTTCTCCAGGCCATGTGCATCATACATAGTAAAGTAATGTGCCGGGAACTCACACAAGCTGCAGTAGTTTGTTTCCCGTCTGAGAGAGAGGGATGGAGAATCCTCTTCCACTGTTTCTTCCAAGACTATAGTTCAATCTCCCATGTGATTTCTTTATTTTTTTAAAGAGAGATTCTACGGTTAATCATGGGGATTAATTTCCCAGCATCCTTTGGAGCAAAAAGCAAGCCATTTCAAAGGCCAGCTAATTCCATTAGTCAGTCAGGCAACTGCAACTGTCTTGGAAGACTCCAAGTCTGTGCGTCTGAGCAGCTGTGGGAGACCAGGCCTCAAACCATTTGGCGCATGTTAGAGTTGTACCCTCTGCTGCTCCCACTGCATTCAGACTCCCCGGACTGGCTCAGTCATCTAATAATGTATGTGCAAGGGAAGCCATTAAAAAGGGGAGAAGGGGGAAGCATTTGACCCATCATCAGGCCAGGAAACTGGTTCGTGAATAATTCACCAGCTGAGGTTTGCAGGGGAAGAGCCTTTATCTCTGCTTCACTTCACAGGCACAATGTATAAATATTGTTAAACTGAGGATTGGGCGATGGAACCACCTCGTTATCGTGCAGGACAGCTTCAATCTTCCAAATAGGGGAATTGAGGGAACAGTGAATTGCCCCTTTGTTTAGTGATAGCTGAAACAATAGAAGATGACTGCCCAAGGACTAGACTGCTTTCAAACCTGGGCAGTGGATGGGTCATGCGGTCCAAGGAGTTTCCTGGGGACCTGATAACAAATGTAAGGATGGGCGATATATTTGATTGTAGCCATACATCTGTGTGCAGGAGAGAAACAGCATAAACACCTCAAACAGTGAAGGCAACAAGGAAGCCACAGAGACAGCAAGAGAAATGTGTGACCTAGGGGGTGGGGGGAAACAAAAGTGAGAGCTTTTGAGCAGAGTACTGGTGGGAAAAGGGCTTGGAACTGTGAACAGAGAAACAATCTCCCTGCTTTCTGATTCCTAGTATGTTCAGGGAAATAGGACTTTATGTATATTCTTTGTAAATAAACAGGATTGCATCAAAGAAATACCTGACTCCATCATCAATTTCTGTCCCTAACAATCCACAAGATCCCAAATATTGATTAACTGCTCAGGTCTAAAGGGTGAACCCGGTTAATTACAGTAAGAATGCAGATTTAATCAGTGCAACCGCATGGGGTTACTAGACCAAGCTGAGCTAGCGAAGTCTCTGTTGCCATTGGACAGTGACCTATATCTAAGTGTCACTGGGATTCTGAATGCAATATTCCTTAGACAGGGTGGACAGTGAGTGGGGCAGGAAGTTTAGGAGTCAGGGCTTCTGGGTTCTAGCTTCAGCTTCTGGGGATCTGGATTCAAATCACAAGCGAAAATGAGTTTGGAGGTCTCAGCCTGAACTCTTGCCCGTCGATTTTAGCACAGTTTTCATTCTCTGCTCAGGCAAGAGCTCTGGTTATAAATAGCGGTGGTGGTGAGGGGCAGAGATGCAGGTCGGTATGACAACAGAGCCTTAGATGATAATAGATAATAGGGAGGGAAAGTCTAGATCATTGGGTCAGTGCCCTTCCAGTGCAGGAGAATGTCTCCAAAAATTGACATGTTAAACTGATCCTGTGCTGATCGGGTCCAGACAACTGGACACAGAGAAAAGTTGGGATTGTGTGAGAAAGAGAAGCCATGTTCCTGTTTCAAAGCCCAGATGCCTTGTCCCTTCCCATAAAAGAACCCAGGTGGTATTTCATCTTTAAATGACCTGCTTTCAACAAGTTCCCTCAGAAGAATCAAACTAATTGCCTCACATCAAAGCAAACTCCTCTTTGAAGGAAACAGGCTTGTGCTGGGGGATGTTGGAACCAGCGGGAGTTGGCCTCCATGTCTTAACTGAGATTAACGCGCTAGGGAACCTCTTTATAGGCCAGGCCATGAAGCTATCTAATTGGGAGCATTGCCTCGTGGTCTCTTAATGTTTAATGCTGATGACACACAGCACAGGAACACCACCCCAACTCCCTGCCCCCGGCCTTTAAGGCCATCTTTGTCTAGGATTGTTAGAAGAAGGATAATAAATGATGCACTGTCAAAATGGCCGATTTAGTCCTCCGCTCTCTTCCTTCCCCCCTCCGGAGTCCTGAGAAGCGTCTCATGCAGGGATACTTCTTTTCTCTTGCTTGTTTTTACTATTCAAAACGCATCCAGGCCTCAAAGACACTGAATGCAACCAGACTTGGTCCATGAGCCTGGAGGGAGAACCGTCTCCACACTCCAGGAATAGAGACTACAGCGAATGAAGCTGCTAGGTTCCCTCCAGCACACCCTGCTTTATTCCCCCCCCCCCATTCCGCCATCTTGTGGTCGCCATGATTCTCATTTGAGATGTTCTTCACAGCTCATAAACCCTGCTTCTAACTGGCCAGAGCCCTATGAGCTGCCCCTCCTGTGCATTGCCTCCTCAGATCTCCCAGCTCCTGCCGGTCTGGGAAGTGAAGGAGTGGGCCTGGCGCCTCACGTTCCCTCAGACCACTACAGGCGTTTGCTGCATCCGTCCCTTGGGACATGTGTGCCCTATAGATTACACACCAGGCTGAACAGGGGCAGACTGATGCTGGAGGCTGCTTTGGGGCACCCAGCTCCACCTGCTCTGCTTGCCGTTGCAGTGGTCAACATGACCATTGGCACCAGCACAACCAGATGCTGTCGCTGGTGGAGATAGAGCCTCTCTTTGGTCAAAACAAAGGGCTGTGCAGGGTCCAAAATGTCTGCCGGGAGAAATAAACCTAATGAGCCACCTTGCTTCCCCCCCAACCAACGCTTCGTGCGGTTCCCTGTTCCTCTCCCTCTCGCCACGTGGGGCGCCGGCCTTTAATTTTCAACCGCCACGTGCTGGCGAAGGGCGAAGTGGCGCCAACCTGTAACCTGCCGTGGCACAGCTGCGCCGGGAGCGATGCTCTGACTGGCTGCTCAACTGGGTTGTTTCCATGGATACCACCCAGCCTCTGCAGTCGCCCAAGGGACAGAAAGAGAGAGACTGATTCCTGAACGTACAGATGAGTGATCTGACTCCAGCTACCTCGCCGCCTAACAGGAAGCAGATGGGTGTAATTGGCACATCAAGGATCATTAAGCCTCGACAAAGGTGGCCTTACAAATCCCTTGCCCCCCAAAGCTGTTACTGTTACGTGGGGTTGTTTTTTCTGGCAGACTTGACATAGGGGAGAACAGCGAGTCAAGGTCACTTCCTACCCTGCACACAAGATCGGTGCCAAGATTTGGACCCTGAAATGATGCATCCATCCCCCCTGCGCCGCCAGCCTGTGCAGGGTTCCTGGGTGTGTACATTTGATTTGGCGTTAAGTGTCTTTTCAACTCTTACCCACGTCGTCAGCTGTCAATAGACCCAGACGTTTTTGTGTTGCCAGACTGTACCTTCACCACAGAGGCCAGGCGAGGTTTTGGAAGCTGAGTGAGGGGGTTTCTGGACCCCACGAGGGGTGGTTTTGGATTTTGGCACTGAGGCGGCAGTGAAAGTGCCTCTGCTAGGCTGGGGCAAAGGTGACTTCAGATCTTGGAGGCAAGAGACTAAATTGCTCCTTTCCTCGCTGACCTTGACAGCAACTTGTGACCAGAGCACTGTCCTTACATCCAGCAGTGGCAAATCAGTAGGCATCAAGCTAACATGCTTAAGTGATGGTTGATGAAACAGTCAATGTTGACATTTTAACCCACTATTAGGCACCAGAATTAACCTGTTACAATGTTTGGGGAGCAGGTCACACCCCTCCATGCTATTGTGCCTGCCTATCTGCAGAGACAGGCAGACAACACTGCATCAGCTTCTACTTTATACCTGTCCGGTGGTGTGGTAACCAGCCTGTTCTCTGGTTACAGTGGTGCTTCATCACAACTCAGTGCAGTGTCTTTCCCAGACAGGCACAAGTGATCAGTTCACTCTCTTTCTCTAGGCGAGAGAGAACTTTCCGTGGCGAACGGGGCCTCATTGCCAGCGCCCTTTGGGTTTTGCTGCTCCCTGGATGAGCCTGTTGGTCGGAGGGATTTTACTCATTTCAATTTTCTTGCAGATGCTGGGATGATTGAAAGAGAAGAGAATATGCACACCCGAAAAGAGGCGGTGGTCCAGGAGCCAATGGTAAGAGAAGTCACTGTCATGTCATGTCAAAATTGCCTGTTCGTGTTAGGCCCCATCACCTCCTTTAGCCGTAACTCCTTACAGTCTCATCTAGGGAAACCCTTGAGATCTGACCTGAGGACTGCTGCGGTGACATGGGAAGCCTCCTTCCTGGAAGCTGGTGTCCCCAGCTGTAGCTTCTTCCACTCATTGGCCTGGGCTTAAGCACTGGAGAAAGCCAGCTCGTGTTGACCACCGGATGTGAGGGTGCTGGGTACTCACGAGAGGTTTCTCTCCCCCAGATGCCTGATGATGCTGCAGATCCTGCTCAGGACCCCAATAACCAAGGGGAAGATGAGTTTGAGGAGGCCGAGCTGGAGAGGCCGGACTTTGAGGAGAAGGTGGTGCAATCAGACAAAGTCAAGGAACCCAGCGTGCTAGGGAAAGAGGAGACCAAGAAGCCGCTGAAGGTAACGTAATGTGAAGGGGGAGCCGTTTCTGCAGGGAGGGGTGTCGGAGGGTGGTGAAGAGGGTTCTTGGCCCTCCAAGTGGGAGGAGGGAGAGGCTGCATGCCCCGCAAGGGGAATTTTCACACCCAAGTCCCTATGCTGTATTATGATGGGCTGGCAGTGAGAGAACCCTGCCCCCATCATCTGCTCCTGACTCCGGGCAGCTTGTGGCTATGGAGTCCCAGCTGGGTCATGACCAATTTTCTTTTGGCTTCCAGGAGCCACTGGCAATCTGGCCCCTTTCTCCCTCTTACACCTGCTCTGAGGCCGGCATGGCAGCCCCCGTTCTCTGCCCAGTAATTGCACAACATGTCCCGCTTGCTCTTCAGCCTGTTCTGGTGCCACTTTGGGAGCTGGGGCGAAGGGAAGGGGGCAGAAATCAGGTTGTAAGGTGGACTTTATTATTCCCCTTGCCACCACTGGCAATAGGTGTAACCCCAGGAGGGCTGAAAACCGGCCATGTCTGTTGTGTTAGCGCCTTAAGATCCCCGTGGCTCTCAACAGGCCCTCCCTCTGACCTGATGCCGGGTCTAGAGAAGGTCCCTCAGAAACTTCTCTCCTCTCGGTCTTGCAACACAAGAGCCAGGAGACATTCAATGAAATGAAAAGGTGAAACATTCAAAATCGACCAAAGGAAATCCTTTCTCACAGCCCCTGTGGCAATGAGCGCCACAAAGGGAAACTGCTCGCCAGAATAGCCGTCCCCATTTTTCACATTTGCTGTCTGGTCACCCTATTCCCAAGCGAGCAGAGAGCCCTCAGCCATTGCTATGGGTCTCCAAAGCTTTTTCACTCTGTTGGGGTTGGGGGAGAGGGGTGCTTCTGGGAACTTTAAACCAGGCTGATCTACCAATATCTGCCCTGCTGTGTTTCCAGGCTGCCGCTGGGCTGGACAAAGCCAAGGAAGAGACAATGGATGACTACCAAGAAGATCAGGAGCAAGAAATTGTACGACACTGCGGTTCCTCTTCATTTCCTGTTCTGTCGTGCGGTTGCGGGTTGCGTGCGGTTGCGGGTGTGTGGTAGCTGGGCAGACCTGTGCTTTGGGACAGCTGTTAGGGGAAATCTCACAACCCCTTAGGAATAGGAGTCAGGCTGCCTGTCCCTATAAGCTCTTTGGGACGGGGACTGTCATTCTGCAGTGTAATGGTCGGAGCACTGGACTGAGATTCAGGAAAGCGGGGTTCTATTCCTGGCTCTCCTGGGTGACCTTGGGAAAGACCCCTCCCCGCTCTGTGCCTCAGTTTCCCCATGTATAAAGTCAATGTCATAATGCTGACCTTTGAGATCTGCTGATGGAAAGCACTGTAGAGGAGCAAGGTGGCATTATTACCCGATGTGGTTGTGCAGCATCTAACAGAATGGGCCCTGAGGAGTAGTGTGATGCGCGCACACGGCCTTCTTTTCAACACTGCTCAGCACCCCCCAGGCTGTCCTTCGCTTCGGTTAGACTCACTGGTGCTCAGCACCTGTGCAAATCAAGCCCTGGATGATAAAAAGAATGAACAAGGCTTTTTAATGTTAATCCTAATCCCCTCCCCCCACATCAGTAATGATGTACACGACCCGTTCTCTTCCCCCCCCCCCCACCCCCCCGCTGTTCAGGCACTTCCCTTCTGTCCCCCACTGAGTTAGCCTGCCTTCCCCCCACACACCCCGATCAAACCAAGCCCCGATCCTGCCGGCAGGGAGCCCCACGCAGGAGTGAGGTCCAAAATCTCTGACTGCATCAATGAGGTGGGGGCAAGAGAAACCTCAAGATCTGCTTTTGTCATCTCCCCTCTTTCCCTGGTAGTTTGAACTCCAGAGCAAGCTGAATCCTGCCCTGTAGCAGGTCACTGAGTACGGCCGAGACGCCTCTTAAATGGTCTAATGTGGGGAGCAGAGTTGAACCCCCTCCTCCTCTGTGCATCTCTGCCTTTTGCAGTTTGCTGTGGCGTCTGTTTATTCTGATTTATTAATAATGGACGAGAGGTAAGTGCCTCCAACAGAAACCGTCCCCGCTGGGCTTCTGCCTGCTTTCAAAGCAGAGCGATTACCTCTCTTCAGCTCCGTCTTGTTAACTCTGCCGCAGCCAGAGCCAGGCATCCCAAGGCTCCTTCCGGGGATGGTGACACGGAGGGGAAAGCTGCTACATGGCTGATAAATGCATGATCAGTGGTTTAAAAGGGCTTGTTGCTATGCAAGCCGAGATACGTGGGTGATTGGATTTTACGCCTCGGGCCCTGAAGGCCCTGATTCAGCAAAACGCACAAGTATGTACCCAGCTCAGTGGGGCGTAAGCACATAGTTAACTTGTGTGAGCAAAACAAAGCTGCAGATTTCTGAGAGAACCACCCTACAACCGGGGGCAGGCTCCCTCTCTTCCATTGCCTGCCTGCGTTTTCAAAAGTGAGCTGTGGGCTCGGGTGCCTAACTCGAGACAGCTGTAAAAGCTGGGGCCTGATTTTCAACCTGTGCTGAGCTCCCGCCCGGTATAAATCAGGACCCTCTAAGGTGTGTGAAGTTAGCCAGTCTCCACCCTCTTCTGGGCAGTTTAGGCCAAGGGTTTTGTGGTGCGTTCTCAGGGTTGAATCTGGTCTGAAACACATAGTGTTAGTGGTGATGTCTGTCATCACCTCTGAGAAGCGGGTTTGGTAAGACAATGTGGGCTATTTTGGTACCACCGAAATGCCGCCGCTGGCGGCAGCTTCTGGTTTTTTGCAGTGGCATTTTGGCGGACATACCCGCCCCGGAGGGGGGCCGCCAGACTTTTCCCTCCGTGTAAAGGAGCCACGGGGGAAAAAGTTTGCAGACCCCTGTTCTAGTGTAACCTAGGCCTAAGAGATGGTACTTACTCCAGAGAGCTGACATCTAAACCGATGAGGCAAGACATGGGGTGAGAAGGAGGAAGGATGGTCATCCTCATTTAAGAGGTGGGGCAGAGACTTTCAGTGACTTGCCCAAGGTCACCAGGGAAGGCTGTGGCAGAGTTAGGAATCAAACCCAGATCTTCTGGATTCTAGCCCACATTAACTGGTGGCAAAACCATGAATGTTGGCAACCACTTGGCTGACTGGGTTGGGCTCTTGCTTTCTGCTGAGTGTTGATTTCCCCGTCTCTCCTTTCTCCCTGCAAATAGGAGGATCACGGAGGGGAGGTGGACAATGACGACCTGGAGCTAGTGCAGGAGCACAAGGACCGTGGGGGCATCCCAGGAGCTGAGAGCAAGAAGGAGGATTACTACTGAGAGTGCCAGCGGCTCCGAGCGCCTGGGAGGAGAGCGGAGTGTTAGGGGAGCAGGAGGGAGGAGTTGCAGGAATCTCCTTGAGAGACGTGGATCCAGTATGAACTGCCGAGGGCAGGGCCAGAGGAACGTGTGTGGCCAGCCCACAAGCAGGCCGCTTCCAAATGCACATGGTGTGGGTGGGTGTGCCCGGTGCAATCTTGGCTGTGCTGCCCACTGGTGGAGAAAGCAGAAGTGCTCTCTGACCCTGGCGTGGCCACGACTTGCTGTTTCCCTCTGGGGCTGCTTATTGATTCCCCCCCTTTTATTATTCCTCACTCCCCCATTTCAGATGAAGTTTTTTTTATTCTTATTTTTTACTGCTTGGGGCATGGGAAAGGCAGGTGTTTGCAGAACTACGAGATGCCAGTGGTTGCATTGCTGCCCTGGACTCACCTGACTGATCTCTAATACAAGGAATCTCTTTATAAATCCTTTGGTTAATGGTGCTTCTTTAAAACGACGTCCGGTTCCTGTCTGGGATCACGCCTCCTGCTGCAAACCCCACCTGGGGAAAAAATGAGCATCTTGGTGGTTTTAAACCCTTGGGTCCATCAGCAGCTGACCAGCTGAAGCCCTGAGTGGAAGTGGGAGTGGAAACTAAAACAGAACTTTGGGCGCAAGGGGCAAATATCTCAAGTTGGTCAATTTCTGGGTCACTTCTGGTGGCTTGATCGGAGTCTGACCCTCATAGGGACAGTGGGTGGGGGGCGGTTAGGAGTGGGGGAAGGTTATACCAAAATACACCCAGGGTGGATTCATTCATTTGTCTCCTGACCAGGATGATCAGCTGTGTTGAATGTATCCTTGATAAATCTCTGGCAAAGGGTAGAGGCAGCAGCCATTTTACCACTTAACAGCTGCCAAATCCATAGGGTTCGGCCAATGGATCCGTGACCCCATACAACCTGCTGGTCCTGATGAAATGCTTGTGGGAGGCAGCAGCTGTGACGGAGCAGTGATGAGTCTTACTAAGCGGAGAGAGTCATCTGGGGGCGGGGTCTGAGTGGGAAGTACTTCTGCAGCAAACCCCTAACTGTCACTTTTGGCTGGTTTGAACGCTGCCAAGGCTGTGTTCTCCCTCTGGCAGCCACACCGTGATCCGTTAGAGAGTTTAGTGTCAACTACAGAGGAACAGGCATCACCCGGAGTGATTTGGATGAAACAGTTAATAGTGCGCCTACGCTCTGCATTATCCTCCAAACCCTGCTGCAGGAAGCAACACTAGTCTGTCTCCACGGATTGCTATAAATAGATTAATCAGAGGAGAATGTATCCGCCCAGTTGCATCCCATTCAGAAACTTCCCTAATTCTCAGCTGGGCCCCAGAAACATTGTTCCACAAACCAAGATAAGATCAGCAGTGATTTGTAGGGTCTCTGGCGTGAGGGTTTCATCTCTGCAGCGTGAGATGAGTAATAGTTAGCTTCCTACTGAACTTCGTTTCTCCTCCCCCATTCTTTTCCATGTTCTCCTTCACCTGTGACTCCCAGATGAGGGGAGTAGATATAGGCTGGGCTAAGTGCTGAAAATAAACCAGTAGTTATGGGACCAGTGTGCTGATTCAGAGAGACCCAGCCGAGGTTATCTACATTAGGAGGCTAATTCCCTGCCTGCACAGCAGTGATGAATAATTTTGAAATTATGACTTGGAAGGAATATAGCAACTCAGCCCTAAATGCAAGGCTCCCTGCTAAGAGAATGCATTTAACATCCGGCCAGTGTATGTTGGCCTCTGCTGAGACCTAAGTAGCCCCTCTCTGGACTGTTTACCAAACCCAGGTGTGGGGTTAAAATCTACACAGCATTGTTCTAATTTCGTCAGCCTTGGATGACCTGGACCCTAATTGTCTGGACGATAGCCAACTGCCCCCCATTAAAATACCTCCTCTTGTGTCCCCTCTAAAACATGGGCTGGAAAGGCGCTGTATTCTATTCCAATTACTTTGCCCTGGACTGAAAAAATAGAAAAGCAGCAAAACGGTGGGGATCTGTGTGCAAGGGCACTTAAGCTTGTTCGACGGCTGCTTAAAAGCAGAGGATGGAGCAAAGGCTTTGCCCGGGCAGCATGGCACTAAGGTGTATGGCAGATTAGGGACAAGTCCAAAAGTTACATTTAAATGACTGAGGTGTCAAAAGAACAAATGTTGAGCCAAAGCTTTGGTTCAAAACCTTTCCTGAAAAACCAACCTAGCCAACGTCCTGGGGAAGGCAGGCTGGGCTTGGCTATTCGATGCAAAGGCAGAGAGGAGCCAGGGTTCAGGGCTGTATCCAGCTGACTGGCTAGTGCAAATGGGATAGACTCCGAAGTCTCCGTACTCCCATTTTGAACTTGGGGGAGCCTGGTGGTGACGGTGATCTAGGCCACTCAATCCCAGCTCCTGGTCTCCAACCAGTACTGAAGTTAGCCAATGAGGTCCTGGGAGCAGGTCACTTGCATGGAGAGAACTTAGGAGAGGGCACTGGTGTGGTTCTTTCAGGCAGGTGTTTATCAAGACACTATGGATTATTATGCATCCTGACCAGAGTGCCAGGTGAGGGGCTCTGCAGTGTATGTGCAGGTGACAGATGTCTTGTAACCACACCAAGCAAATGCAACAGTTTCAGGGCAACAGAGGCACATTTGCTGGCTGCAGGATAAGATGTAAAGTCTCCAATGGGCTGATAAAACATGTCTCAGGAACTGAAGCAGAACAGTGGGGTTTTTTTTGTTTGTTTGTTTGTTTTCCCTGTTGACCAACTTGATCAAAAGGGAGCTTGGATTTTTGTAAACAAGCACATTTCAGGTTTGTTATGAGGTCAGTGTTAAGTGCAGTTTCTGTCTCTGGTATTGACTTTCATGTGCAGCCTCACTGCTGGAAAGAGGCAGACAGCACACGGTCTTACTAGCCTCTCTGCAAATTTCTCTTGTTACAGGACTGTTTAGGGCATGGCTTTTAGCTGCCTCTTTCTGGTCACAGGCTCACAGCAGGGTTGCAAAAAGAGACGCAGAAAAATGAAAGTAGGGAAGGAACAAGACACACAAGGGAAAAGGGTGAAGGAAGTTCACGTCTCAGGAGGCGTCTGGAACTTAGCCAAAGCCAGCAGAGGTGACAAAGTCATCTGGGTTACTCTCTCTGGCCAGGATGGGTCTCAGGGTCAGCACAGCACAGGCCCTGTGGTGTGTCAGTGGAAGCCTGGGTCCCAAGAGGTGGTTAGGGCAGCAGGCACAATGGTGACATTCACTCCTTCTGGGTTTCCTGTCTTTCAGGCCACCAGCATGTGTCAACTTCTCTCCTAGCGGAAGGATGCCCCAAGGGAGGGGTAGGTGGAATAGTCTGTCCTCTCATTGTTTTGTCCATCTACTTTCTTACACACCAATTTTGGGTCACTGATTTCCAGTTCTATGCTTTTCCCGTTTATCAGGTATGATCTTAACACCATCCTTGAGCTATAGCAGGAGAACTTTGGTTGTTGTTGACTCATTTAGTCTGTCTACCTTTTGCACCTTTTCCCTTCAACGTTTGTTGTTACAGGTTATTGTGACGCTTTATGAACTTTCACTTGCTCTTCACAGTTGAGCTCACACGCAGGGTCGCTTTGCAGGCCCAGTGATCACAACAGCAGTGTGTTGTCCCCTTGAAGAGGACTTGCACTCCCAGCAACTTGTTCAATGCAATACTGAGCCAGAGGTGTTGCATCATTAAAGGTTGGTATAATTGTTCTGGAAGGAAACTTTGTCCCAGCTGCAAGACCCCCCATGTACCTACCAGGCTCTGAGTTGTGGAGCTGCCTGGCAGAGTACCACTGTTCTGGTAAAATGGGCTCTGAGCACCTGTCAGATGCCCCCATCTTTACTAAAAGTGTAATCGGGTCCTTAATGCCAATACATTTTCCTCACCAGGCTTCTGACCTGTAAAAGATGAGACCTCTCTGGCAGCATAGCACCCACTATTCCCATCCTGGTGTAATGGTTCAGTGCTCACTTAGTGGTCTCTACAGCATGTGTGAACCCCGCCTGCTTAACAATCTGCCCCACCTTGTGTTTCCCTGACACTTGGATTTCCTTCCTCAGTCCTGAAGAATAGCTCTGTGGAGCTTGAAAGCTTGTACATTTCACCAACAGAAGTTGGTCCAATTAAATATGACCTCACCCACCCTTTCTCTCATATCCTGGGACCAAGAAGGCTACAACACTGCAAACAACAATTAAAAAGGTAAGTCATGCTGAGAAGTTGGCTCAAGAATAGACAACTTGGTCATAAAAATGCTCAACACATTTAAAAGGAGGCTACATTTTAATAAATCTCAGACGGGAGTTAATTCTTCTTTGAACGCATTCAAGTAACTCCTTCAATTCAGGCCATTTTCTGAGGCAGTAAAATACTTCTAATCAAACTTCAATGCTTCAACCTTGGTTATACATCAAACTTTCACCAACTAATAAATGTTCCTCATGGAAAAGCATAAAAACTCATCTCTCCAGACTTCTCACTCCTGTAGTGTTTCTATTCGGACCCATTGCTTGCATTTTCCATAGTCCAGTGTTATTTCCACTGAAGTATTTGTTGTATATTCTGCTGTTAGAACAAACATCCCAACCACATCTATCAGTCATTCTGCAAATGACCCAGCTAAGGTTCCCTTTTCTTTTCATTCAAAGGGACGCTTATGACCACTTCCTTATAACCAGGACTCTGGTGGCACCCTAAAGACTAACAGATTTATTTGGGCATAAGCTTTCTTGGGTAAAAACCCCACCTCTTCAGATGCATTGTTCCTTTTGCATTCTGGTCTCATTCTGGCTTAAGCCTATGTTGATTTCTTCCTCCCTCCTCCCCCCCCCCCCCCCCCCCGCCACTGACAAACATTGATTTTTTTCCCCCCTCCCTTCTGTGTTCTTAATTAATCAGAAGCCAATACTTCACCTTTATGTTCCCTCTTGTGTGTATGTGCGTGTGCAGCATTACTTATACAGTAGACTCTCGATTATCCAGGATTGGATTAACCGGGATGTCAAAAAAAATATGCACAACTCGCAGGGCCGGCTCTGGCTTTGCTGCCGCCCCAAGCACACACATAAAAAACCCCTACCAGGGTGCAGGGCAGCCAGTGAACCAACACCCCCTCCCCCTGGCGCAGGATGGCTGGTGAATCAACCCCCACTCCCCATATTTCCTATAGATGGTGATTATCCTGGATTTTATTAACCAGAATTATTTTTTCCCTATCATCTTGGATAAGCGAGAGTCTACTGTATGTAATTGATGCTGACCATAATATATGCATACCAGCAGGGGCAGCACGCACTATCGGTGACAGCATGGTAGCTATTTTTAAAACCTAATTCTTGGCATCCAAAAGCAGCAGATATACTAGACAAAGGTAATATAAATCTCTCTATATGGATCATATCATTATTCACTGATGGGGGAAGAGGAAGAAACAATACATTCTCAGCACTATATATTTAATACTGTGCAGCTTATACCATATGTTCAGAGAATGGTCACTGTTATAGGTGATATGGGCTAAATGAGTTAATGTCATGTAACGGTAGGTAACTGGGGCTCCGCCCCTTCCGCCGGTCCGGCGGGCAAGTCCTACCCTTCCCTACGCGACCGTGCGGCCCTGAGGGGAATTAGCGGGGCCGCAGGGTCCTAACTCCCACCCTCACGCCGGGCGGGAGCCGCAGTGGGTCCACGTTAGGGCTCAGACCCTCCGGTAGGGCCGAGCACTGTCAGGGGGCTCAGGCCCTCAGGCAGGGCTGAGCACGGTTCGATAGCTAGGGGCTCAGGCCCTCAGGCAGGGCTGAGCACTGGTCAATAGCTAGGGGCTCAGGCCCTTAGGCAGGGCTGAGCACTGTTCAATAGCTAGGGGCTCAGGCCCTCAGGCAGGGCTGAGCACTGGTCAATAGCTAGGGGCTCAGGCCCTCAGGCGGGGCTGAGCACTGTTCAATGAGTCTGGGGGCTCAGACCCTCCGGCAGGGCTGAGCACTGTTCAATGAGTCTGGGCCCTGAGTCAGGGCAAACAACAACAAGTATAATGGGTCAAGGGGGTTCAGACCCTTAAGCAGGGGCTGAACAATAACTCAGGAGCCGGTAGACCCGGTATCGGTGTGAGGGGGGGGGGAGACTACAACCCACCAATGGGGTGGCAGGGGGGGGGGGCGCAGGCCCACCCACTTCCACTGCGCCCCAGCCCGGGGCCCTAGCAGTGGAAGGCTCGCTGCAGTCAGTGGGGATCCTGACCGCAACACACTGACATTGGCTCAGGGCCTTCCCCCGGGCTACTTCCCCACTCCCCCTCCCAGGGTACCTGGGCCGTCTCCGGGTCCTCCGAAGGCCCCAGGTTCATGGGCTCCTCAGAGTCGCTGTCGGGCGGCAGGTCTGGCAAGTCCTCCTCCGGATAGCAGGCCGAGTCTGTTGGCGGCTCCTCTGGGTAATAGGCGGACGGCAGGTCCAGCGGTTCCTCCGGGTAGTGGGCGGACGGCAGCCTCGGCAGCTCCTCCCAGTAGCGGGCTGGCGGCTGGCTCAGCGGCTCCTCCGGATAGTGGGCGGACGGCAGCCTCGGCAGCTCCTCCCAGTAGCGGGCTGGCGGCTGGCTCAGCGGCTCCCCGGGGTATCTGGCAGGCGGCAACGCTGGCGGCTGCTCCCAATAGCGGGGAAGCGGCGGGCTCGGCAGCTCTCGGGCCGCAGCCCGCCCCGGAGCGTCTGGTCTCCCTGGTGTCTGCCTCCCAACTGAGCTCTGAGGCAGGGCTTTTCTACTTCCGGGTCGGCCCCTGACCTTCCGGGGGCGGGGCTTAACAGGGCCTGGCTCTGCCCCTTCCGGCTCTTGCCAGGGGTTATCTCCCTCCCGGCCAGCAGGGGGCCACACCACCCCTTTACATCCCTCCCCCCTTAAGTCTGGGTCCCGCTCGTTGGGCCCAGACTCGCCTATACCTCCGAGGCGTGACATGAAGTCCGCGTTGGCATGGTCCTTCCCAGCGCGATGCTGTATTGTAAACGCATAGGGCTGTAAGGCCAAGTACCAGCGCTGTAGCCGCATGTTATTGTCTTTCATTCGATTCAGCCACTGGAGCGGGGCATGGTCCGTGACCAAAGTGAACGGGGCCCCAAGCAGGTAGTATCGGAGAGCATCACAGGCCCATTTTATCGCCAGGGCCTCTTTCTCCACTACTGCGTAGCTCTTCTCTCTGGGAAACAATTTCCGGCTAATATACAGCACCGGGTGGTCCTCTCCATCTATTTCCTGTGAGAGGACTGCCCCCACACCTACCTCAGAGGCGTCGGTCTGTAGGATGAAACCCCGGTTGAAGTCCGGGCTGTAGAGAACTGGCTCTCGGCAGAGGCTCTCCTTCAGCGTCTGGAAGGCATCCTCACACTCCTGGGTCCAGACCACCCGGCGCGGGCTATCCTTGGTCAGCAGACTGGTAAGGGGGGCTGCAATGGAAGCAAACTGGGGAATGAACCGCCGATAATAGCCAGCGAGTCCCAGGAACTGACGTACCTGTCGTTTTGTGGTGGGCGGTGGGCAGGCTGCTAAGGCCTGGACCTTGCCCACCAGTGGCTTCACCCGTCCATTCCCGATGGTGTAGCCCAGATAGGTAGTCTCCTGCCATGCGATACGGCATTTCTTTGGGTTGGCGGTCAATCCCGCCTCCCGTAGCGACCTTAAGACGGCCGCCACCCGCAGCAGATGGTCCTCCCAGCGACGGCTGTAGATAACGACGTCATCCAGATAGGCCGCAGCATAGTCCTGATGGGGTTGTAGGATCTGGTCCATCAGTCGCTGAAACGTGGCTGGGGCCCCATGGAGGCCGAAGGGCATCCGCGTGAACTGATATAAGCCGCTCGGGGTGGCGAACGCCGTCTTCTCTTTGGAGGCCGGATCTAGAGGGATCTGCCAATATCCCTTGCTGAGGTCCAAGGTGGTAAGGAATCGGGCCTCTCCCAATCGGCCGAGCAATTCGTCCACGCGTGGCATCGGGTACGCATCAAATTTGGAGATCGCATTGACCCGCCGAAAGTCGATGCAGAAGCGCTGGGTTCCATCGGGCTTGGGGACCAGTACTATGGGGCTACGCCAGGCGCTCCGGGAAGGCTCAATTACACCCGCGGCCAGCATGGCGCGTACCTCCTCCTCGGCAATCTGCCGCATACGATGGGGAAGGGGTCTGGTCGTCTCACGGACCACTACGCTCGGCTCCGTCTGGATAGTGTGGCAGGCCAGGGTGGTGTAGCCGGGCTGGCCCGTGAATGTTCGCGGGAAGGCCTGGAGGAGGCAGCGGACTTGCTTCCGCTGGTCCTCGGTGAGCGTCTCCGCAAGCTGGGGTCCCTCCGTGTCCTGGGTTAGCGTGGCCTGGGGGCCTAGCTCAGGCTCCGGTGGGTAGGGGTTAATCAATAGGCCCTCACGGGGGCGCCACGGCTTCAGGAGATTAATATGATAGATCTGAGTCTTTTTGCGTCGGTCGGGTTGACTAATCTCGTAGGTGACGGAGCCCACCTTTCGAATCACCTCATACGGTCCCTGCCAGCGGGCCAAGAGCTTAGACTCGCTAGAGGGTAAGAGCAGGAGGACTTGGTCTCCGGGTGCAAAGTCGCGGGTCTGGGCGTTGCGATTATACGCCCGGGTTTGGGCCTCCTGGGCAGACTTCAAGTTGTCCCGAGCCAGGGTCCCCACCTGCTGGAGGCGCTCCTGTAGGTCGAGGACATACTTCAGGAGCCCTTGTGCTGGGGACGGGGCTTGCTCCCATGTCTCGCGCATCAGGTCTAGTAGCCCTCGGGGCCGGCGGCCATACAAGAGCTCAAAGGGCGAGAACCTTGTCGAGGACTGTGGTACCTCTCGGATGGCGAGGAGCAGAGGCGAGATTAGTCGGTCCCAGTGGCGTAGTTCCTCCGGGGGAAATTTGCGCATCATGTCCTTTAGAGTCCTGTTGAATCTCTCCACCAACCCGTCTGTTTGCGGGTGATAAACGGAGGTACGCAGCTGCTTGATCCCCAGGAGGCTACAGACCTGTTGTAACAGGCGGGAGGTAAAGTTGGTCCCTTGGTCCGTGAGAACCTCCCGGGGGAGACCCACGCGTGCAAAGATCTTGACTAGTTCATCGGCTATGGCCCGGGCGGTGATGCTCCGCAGGGGCACTGCCTCCGGGAAGCGAGTCGCATAATCCACGAGGACCAACACATACTGGAACCCCGCGGTAGTTTTGGACAGGGGCCCTACCAGGTCCATTGCAACTCGTTCAAAGGGAGTCTCAATTATCGGCATAGGGACCAGTGGTGCTCTCGGGGTCCTGGCCGGGGCCGCTCGCTGGCAGGCGGGACAGGAGCGGCAGTAATTCCTCACCTCCTGATGAACACCGGGCCAGTAGAAGCGCGCCAGGATTCGGGCTAGGGTTTTCTCGGGGCCCAAGTGCCCAGCCGCGGGGACGTCGTGGGCCAATTGCATGACAGCCCGCCGGTGGCATCGAGGCACCAGGAGTTGGGTTCGGGGGTCACCGGTGCGGGAGTCCTGTTCCACCCGATAAAGCCGGTCCTGGCGTAGTTCAAAGTGAGGCCAACGCTGTGCCTGCGACGGGTCCATCACAGTCCCATCGACAGTCGCCAGTTGCTCGTAGGCCTGGCGGAGGGTTGGATCCGCTCTCTGGTCCCTGCAGAAGTCCGAGAGCAATGGTGCTTCCCCGGTGGCCCGTAGGGGGGGTTCCTCGGGCTGCCGCTCTGGGTCAGTGGCAGCTGGGTCCTCGTCTTCCGGGAACAGGGATCCCGGGGGTTCCCCTTCCAGCACGGGGGTGGCTAGGGAGGCCCCCTTAGCGGCGGTGCGGAGGACCTCGGGAAAATCGGGCCAATCCCGCCCCAAGATTACTGGGTAGGCCAGTCGGGGTGCGAGGCCTACCACCATCCATCGCGTGACCCCACCGACGGTCATCCGGACGGGGGCGCAGGGGTACGGTTGAATGTCCCCGTGGATACATTGTAGACCGACAGTCCCCAGCCGGTCGTCCGCTGGGGGGCCTATGCGTTGACGCACCAGGGTTTGCCCGGAGCCAGAGTCGACGAGGGCTAACGTCTGATGAGTCCCGACCACCACCGGTACGGTGATCTTGGCCCCTTGAGGTTGCCGGGCGCGGGCCTCCCCGGCACAAACCTGGCCGAAACTGCACTCCATTTCGGTGCAGTCTCGTCGAAGATGCCCGGTTTTCCCGCAGGAGAAACAGGGTCCTAGTTCGGGCCGCCCAGATCGGGCAGGGCCCCCTGCCGGGTTTCTCGGCGGGCTGCGACCGGCCTGCCCATTCCTGGGTCGTGGGACTGGGGTGTATTGTGGGGAGCCCTCCTCTCGTCTTGGTCGTGGCTCTGGGTACCGCTGGAGGCTCCGTGGCCCAGCCTGGCCCCTCCTCTTCTTCTCAGGGGCTTGACTCTCTGGTCCTGCTGGGGCAGCTCGTGCAGTTGGTCCCACCGGCGCTTCGGCCGCGAGGAAATCCTCCATTAAGGCCACGGCTGAGGCTAGGGTCTTTGGTCGGTGTCGCAGGACCCAGGTCCTTCCCCGGGGTGGGAGGATCTGCACGAACTGCTCTAGGACCACTTGCTCCATGAGCTCGTCGGGAGTCCGGTGTTCGGGCTGGAGCCATCTTTTACACGCTTCGCGTAACTCCTGGGCTATCACCCGGGGTCGGGCCCCGGCGGGGTAGGTCTGGGTTCGGAAACGCTGCCGGAAGGTCTCCGGACTAATGTCTAAGGCGTCCAAGATCGCCTTCTTTACAGACGGGTAGTCCCGGGCTTCCTCAGTGGACAGGCCCCGGTAGATGGTCTGTGCTGTCCCCGTCAGGTAGGGGGCCAGTAAGGTGGCCCATTGGTCTTGGGCCCACCCCGCCACCAAGGCCACCCTTTCAAAGGTTACCAAGAAGGCCTCCGGGTCGTCCTCGGGGCCCATCTTGGTCAGCCGGACAGGAGGGGCGGCTGCTGGGAGTCCGGGGCCCCCTCCTTGCTGGGGCTCCTGCGGGGGAGGAAGCAATGTTGCGAGTTGCTGCAGGCATTGCTGCTGCTGGGCCCCCAACTGCTGGATCAGTTGCTGCTGTTGCTGCAGTTGGGCAGCTGCCTGTTGCTGCTGCTGTTGCAGTTGGGTAGCCTGTTGCTGCTGGCTCTCGGCCAGGAACTTAAGGAGCTTCTCCATATCCATTATGTCCTGGGCACGCTCTTCCTCAGATCCCTTCTCTCAGGGATCAGGGAATCGATGCCCGCATTCTCCACCAAGATGTAACGGTAGGTAACTGGGGCTCCGCCCCTTCCGCCGGTCCGGCGGGCAAGTCCTACCCTTCCCTACGCGACCGTGCGGCCCTGAGGGGAATTAGCGGGGCCGCAGGGTCCTAACTCCCACCCTCACGCCGGGCGGGAGCCGCAGTGGGTCCACGTTAGGGCTCAGACCCTCCGGTAGGGCCGAGCACTGTCAGGGGGCTCAGGCCCTCAGGCAGGGCTGAGCACGGTTCGATAGCTAGGGGCTCAGGCCCTCAGGCAGGGCTGAGCACTGGTCAATAGCTAGGGGCTCAGGCCCTTAGGCAGGGCTGAGCACTGTTCAATAGCTAGGGGCTCAGGCCCTCAGGCAGGGCTGAGCACTGGTCAATAGCTAGGGGCTCAGGCCCTCAGGCGGGGCTGAGCACTGTTCAATGAGTCTGGGGGCTCAGACCCTCCGGCAGGGCTGAGCACTGTTCAATGAGTCTGGGCCCTGAGTCAGGGCAAACAACAACAAGTATAATGGGTCAAGGGGGTTCAGACCCTTAAGCAGGGGCTGAACAATAACTCAGGAGCCGGTAGACCCGGTATCGGTGTGAGGGGGGGGGGAGACTACAACCCACCAATGGGGTGGCAGGGGGGGGGGCGCAGGCCCACCCACTTCCACTGCGCCCCAGCCCGGGGCCCTAGCAGTGGAAGGCTCGCTGCAGTCAGTGGGGATCCTGACCGCAACACACTGACATTGGCTCAGGGCCTTCCCCCGGGCTACTTCCCCACTCCCCCTCCCAGGGTACCTGGGCCGTCTCCGGGTCCTCCGAAGGCCCCAGGTTCATGGGCTCCTCAGAGTCGCTGTCGGGCGGCAGGTCTGGCAAGTCCTCCTCCGGATAGCAGGCCGAGTCTGTTGGCGGCTCCTCTGGGTAATAGGCGGACGGCAGGTCCAGCGGTTCCTCCGGGTAGTGGGCGGACGGCAGCCTCGGCAGCTCCTCCCAGTAGCGGGCTGGCGGCTGGCTCAGCGGCTCCTCCGGATAGTGGGCGGACGGCAGCCTCGGCAGCTCCTCCCAGTAGCGGGCTGGCGGCTGGCTCAGCGGCTCCCCGGGGTATCTGGCAGGCGGCAACGCTGGCGGCTGCTCCCAATAGCGGGGAAGCGGCGGGCTCGGCAGCTCTCGGGCCGCAGCCCGCCCCGGAGCGTCTGGTCTCCCTGGTGTCTGCCTCCCAACTGAGCTCTGAGGCAGGGCTTTTCTACTTCCGGGTCGGCCCCTGACCTTCCGGGGGCGGGGCTTAACAGGGCCTGGCTCTGCCCCTTCCGGCTCTTGCCAGGGGTTATCTCCCTCCCGGCCAGCAGGGGGCCACACCACCCCTTTACATGTCACTAAAGAAAACATTCAACTCTTGATTAGGGAACATGAATCATTCTTGATCACAATAAAGTTTTTCTACAAATCGTAATTTGAAAATTCTGCCTTGAAAGATTTTGCAATGAGCCGGCCTGTGTTTAAAAAAAACAGTAAGAAAGTGAAGCATCTTGTCCTTCAGTACTATTTATAGTCTGCCTTAACTGGTGGAGGAGGGGAAAGTACAGTAGTGACTTCTGGCATCTCTGATGCTTAAAACCTCTTAATAAACCTCTTCATAAAGTTGTTTCTAAAACAATTAAAGCAAATTATAGTGGTGGTGGAGTCTGGGATTAGACAAGACTTAGAGCAGCTTCCACTTTAACTGTGCAAAGGATCCTCAAAGAGCTGAGGTTACATGTGTATTTTTATCATCCTTTAGTTATTCAGGAATCTCCTGCTTCCACATTTTGACAATGGCTAGAGCGGCAGGAACACATTCCCAGCATAAATCTTTCAAGAGCTTTCTGAAACCATTATGCAGCCCAGCAAATGTGCTTGGTGTTATGTCCCCACCAATGGTTCTCTTCACTTTCCCTCTATATTCCAGGAAATGGCTGGCCCCAGGAGCCTGAGTGAATGGACAATGAGACTGGGGCCTCAAAGTGGCTTTGCATTGCAAGTCTCTCTGGGAGTATGTGTACACTGGTAAAATAACCCCAGCACTGAGTCTCAGAGCCTGCACTGCCAGTCTCCACTGCAATAAAATAGATGTGGCACCAAGCCTCAGAGCTCAGGTCAGTTGACTCGGGCTGGCAGGGTTAAAGGCTGCAGGGCTATAAAATGTCAGTGTAGACAGTGGGGCCCTGGCTAGAGCTTGGGGTCTAAGACCCCAGGAGAGGGGAGGAGCTGAGAAGCCAGGCTCAAGCCTCTACACTGCAATGTTTAGCACCGCAGCCTTTAACCTTGCCAGCCCGAGGCTGGGTGCCACATATATTTTATTGCAGGGGAGACTGGACCCAAGCTCTCCAATACCAAGGCAGCTACTGGAGCCAACCCTGGCCAGCTCTTGCAGCACCGATGTATCCCGAGCTAGCACCGGACTGGACTCAAAGTCTTAAGAGTCCTTTTTCTTCTCTAATTGCTGATATATGGAGCCACGCCCTGCCACTGCCTGCCTGTGTCTGACGCAGTATGTCATGCTCCAGTTTCCCCCACCCCCTCCATTTCTCTGAAGAAAAGCCAATAATCCCTGACCTCCCCCCAGGACCATGCTTAATAAGCCGGGAGTTCTAACCCTGAACGCATCACCTGTAGTTTATAAGAAAATCTAGACAAAAACACCCCCAGGACCCAGATACCCCTCACTCCCCCCTGGTCCAGCGGGACAGGACTGTAGTAAGTGAAGGCAATGTAAGTAAAGGCTAAAGGCCTACTAAGGGCCCAGCCTGAGGCCTGAACTAAAGTAATGGTCAAGTCTTTGCTAATATGAAGCAAATTGCAGCTGTGAGCAATTAAGGCTGGACCGGCTCACAGAAATTGGCAGGAAGAGGGCTGATATCGTAAGAATTTATACTCATTATAATTTCAGTATAAACACAGTAATGAGGTACATTATAAACCAAGGACACTCCTCAGATAACGGGTAACCTCATGAGCCATCCCAATGACAGGGGCAAAAGGGTAAAATGATGGATAGAGTTGTTTTGATCAAAACAACAGGTGCAAGGAGCAAAGCAGCACCTAACGATGTAAATGGGCTGCACCTTACTACGTAAGAGGGTTGTACCTTGCTACGTGGAAGGGTTACACCTAAATACGTCAAGAGTGATGTGTAACTTGTTCTGTATCTGTATATAAGCATGTGTCACCGGAATGTCTTTGTCCAGCTCGAGGGGGAGTGACAATGTCCCGTCACTGAGCTGTGTCCATTGCCAAGCGTCACTCTCTAGCTGTATGTCTGGTGGACTGAGAAATCCGCTGGAAACAGAAAGGGTGTCAGGGTAGCAATAAACCCTGGCCGAGGTGCCTTTGTACCTTACTAAGACTCTGTGGTTATTGGGGGTTCTCGTTGGGTCTGCTGCGTCAGCTATCTGCGCAGAGCTGGGGCAGCACACGGAGGGAACACACGCACGCAGCCGAGTGATATCAACAGGAGAAAACAGAAGCACCACACCGGTAGCCTCTGGACACCATACAACAACACTACACCACTACAACACTGGTGACCCCGACCGCTGATCTGGTAAGTAAGCAAAACTTCCGTGGTGGGACTCGCGACCTAACATGGCAGTAAATCTCGAGCTAGGGAACCCCCTTATCCCCTCCCTTATGATCCCCACGGAGTTTAATAATTGTTGGACCCACTGGATTGCCAGTAAGGGGGGTCCATATGAATTTAAAAAAGAGAGTGGGGAAACATGGACTGGCATATGTAGAGCGATGGTAGAAACCGAAGCTCTGAGAAACAGTAATAAGAGTAAAAAAGCAAGAATTTTGCAACTTACGTCTCTGGTAGTGAGATGGTTAAGACAGCATGCTGGAATGCTGGCTAAAGAACTAACAGAAAAAACAGAATTAGCAGAAGAGATAACCCGGGCAGTCGAGCAAGCAATCCAAACTCATGACATGCTCGAGAA
The DNA here is from genome assembly GCA_032164245.1 of Sternotherus odoratus. Classification (NCBI taxonomy): domain Eukaryota; kingdom Metazoa; phylum Chordata; order Testudines; family Kinosternidae; genus Sternotherus; species Sternotherus odoratus. The sequence goes on from JAVMKO010000018.1 coordinate 5,287,055, forward strand.
AATGAGGCAGGAAAATAAAAAATTAGAAACAGCTGTAGAAAACCTGCAAAAGCAAAAAGTACCGTCCCCTGGGGTTCAGTGTTCTTCAAGTACTTTTATAGTGCCTGAGGAGTGGGGACAGAAATGGAAACAGGTGGCTCTTGCCAAGTTAAGAGATAGCACATGGACAGTTGGGATGGATGCTGCAATGGGGACATGTAGAATGACTCTGTTAAAGCATCCTGCCATGACCCATGGGCAGGAGCTACCGCACCGCACCGCAACCGTATGATGCAAGCCAGGTTCTGGGCAAGCCCTCCCCAAAACCTAGATTGATTCCAGTAAAAACAGGAGAAATAGGTGAGGGTGAAAATCAAATTCCCCCCTTTAATCTTGATAAATCCCCGTGCAGTCCCCCAAATGTAAACACCCCTTCACAGTTATTTAAGGAAATGGATAATGAAGTAAACAGATTAGCTAACACTATAAAAGGGTCATGAATCTAAAAAACCCCACGTGAGCAGATTGACAGCTAGGCTCAGCGTGTTAAAGATTAATGAACTAACTGCATTAGCCAGAGCTGTGGGTCCCCCCCCCCCCTCTGATAATTTCAATGAGTTTATAGCATAGCTCCATAGAAGTGAGCAGTTACTCAAAGCTGTACGAATTGACATGTTGCAGGAACCTATTCTAGTACAAACGCTGTTAGGACCCCTCAACTGTCACACCCTTGGTTTTGATGATGATGTTGAACAGATGATTAAACGCGTAGTGCAGAAGCACTTTAAGTTGTCTAGTGAGATAGCAATCCTTAAAGGGATAGCCCGGTTACCAGGAGAGGCTCCTGCGAAACTGGCAGAAAGGATTCAAACCTATATTAGATTCTCAAGTGTAAATGCTAACATAGAAGATTTGAAAGCTATAGTTCTGGAAGCGTTGCCACCTGGTGTATTAGACTGGATGAATGCTTGGTGTGAGAATGGAGGTAAAGATTTGGCTTGGGATAAATAGATCGCAAAAGTTGAAACAGCAGTTAAACAGCAGGAAGGAACTCCTGTCAAGGAGCTGCGTACTCAGTTAGGACAGTGGAAAACAGAGGGTCCTGGATACTCCCCCCGTAGTCGCGGCCGGGGCTGGAGAGGTCGTGGATCATATAGAACGAGAGATAGTGATAGAGAGGGTGCGTGGGTACCTTTCCGAGTTCTGAAACAGGAAAATTTAGACCTTAAGGGAGAGATTGAGAAGCTGCAAGCAAAAGTGCAAGCGTGCATGATTAATAGAGAAAATACAGGAACGAAAGTAGCTCGGGCTACTGTGCTGGCAACAGGATTGAACGACCCAGTTGCTACTGATTTAGTAGCATAGGACAACCCTATCCACGACTCGGAATGCATTTTTCAACAACCCATGACAGTCGATGTCTGGGGCGCCCCCATTTAAGTATTCGAGTCGGGGACGAGCTAATTGATTTTTTGGTAGATACGGGGGCTGGAATTCCTATAGTAAAAGATGACTTTAACTCTTTTCCAACTGGAGAGTCAGTACAAATACAGGGGATTTCTGGAACTAATCAGACGTATACTGTTAAAATCCTCCCCCTCCAGTTTGGTATGCATACCAGTCAGGAGAACTGTGCTGTTGCAGGGAGAGAAAATCTAATTGGAGCACAGACAATTAAGCGTTTGGGATTGATCTTAGATTTTCCCAATATGTGTATTAGACAGACTCTCACTGTAATGCAAGATACCGATGATGTAAATCTAATTCCTATGGGACTAGCCACACAGACGATAAGAGCAATAAAACCCAAACCACCGCCTCCCATACCAAAAAGGTGGGAGAGCTGGTGAAGTGAAATTCAATCTGTCTAGGCAGTAAATTCCCTAAACAAGGGTGAAATAAAAACTTCTGTTACATTAGAGGGCAATACACCTCCTTTTTTTTAAAACAGTACCCAATACCTCAGGAGGCAAAGGAATCGTTAAGACAAGTAATAACAGAACTGGAAAAAAGAAATCTAATCAGAAGGTGTTCAGCGCCTAACGCGGCACCGATCTAGCCAGTTAAAAAACCTAATGGGGCTTAAAGATTAACTATTGACTATCGGGGGCTAAATAAAACTGCCAAAAAGAGAGCACCTGTAGTGGCAGCGTACCCTGAACTATTAGAAGTCGTTACCCCTGATATGAAGTGGTTCTCAGTACTTGATGTAGCAAATCGCTTTTGGAGTTTACCTTTAGACCCTGAGTCTCAGTATAGGATAGCTTTTGTATTCCAAGGTATGCAATACTGTTGGAATGTGTTACCAATGGGGTACTGTAATGCACCCACAATTTTTCATACTGTAGTGAGAGATATGCTGAAAAAAAAAGGATTGTTACAAACAGAGAGAATTGTTCAATATGTAGATGACATTTTAATTGTGAGTAAAACAGAGCAGAAACATGAAGAGTTAATGCAGCGGCTGCTGGTGTGCTGCCAAGCGTATAGCTTGAAACTTAACCCCTCCACATCTCAGATTAAACAGAAAGAAGTGCAGTATTTAGGAATTCAACTCAGAACTAGAATTATAGAACTAGAGTATAAGCAAAAATAAAACAGGAAAACAGAGAAAACAACCAAAAAGAGATACAGAGTTTACAAGAGCTTCAGGCAAAAGATAATGCAATTAACCACAAGTACCACCTGAATGAACAGTTTTAAATATTGGCTGGACACAGTGCAAGGAGCTGCTGCAGCACAACAGGCTGCAGAACAGCTAAAGATGAATCAAGCTTTTGATGCACACAATAACATTAAACAATGGAAAACTGGAGACCAAGTAATGGTTAAAATTGAACCGGGTCCCAAGAAAAAAAAAATAATAAAATTTTTTTTTTTTCCTAAAGCAGAATTGAATGGACCCTAGCCCATTTTGGAGAAATTGGGACCATCCCTATACCTAGTGAACATAGAGGAACAGCCACACTGGAAGCATGCTATGCAATTAAAGAAATATATGGGTTGAACATGTATGTTACATGTCTGTGCTTGTTTTACAGAAAAATATACAAGATAAGCAAGTGCAGTAAGTACCATGGAAACCTTCCAACTAGGTAATAGAAGTTTTATGAGCTTTAATCTCAGCACCCCACTTATTGCTACACCTTGCTTGGAGACAATTAAAACGCTTTGAATTGACTAGACCCTACCCTACTAGACAATTAAGGGCGAAGAGTCAGTTTACTTGGAGCATTGGTAATGCAAAAAAAAAAAAAAAAAAAAAAGAGAGATTAATATCACTTATTCTGCGCCCATAAAGGAGAGGCGAGTGTGATTTGTATTTTCACAGGTTAAGATGCCACCATGGATCTGGACCTTGGCAAGCGTGTTGGTGATAGCCCAAGATGTAAAGGGACTAACAAATGTCACTAAACTCAACCTAACGCATTCAGTGACCAGAAGCTTTTGGGTCGAAACAGCAGATAATCCAAACAAATGGGAGACACCTAGTCAGCAGCACCCTACCGGCACTGTGTTGAAGTTGGTGTGTGAAAGTAAAGGACAGCAACAAACAGGACACATACTCAGAGTTTCGCCCTTCCCAATTCAGATGGCATGGGAAGTGAAGAATGATAGACTGGATCTAAAGTTTGAGGACACACCTATACGAATAGAAAAAGAACTGATTTTAAGTAAAGAGACACAGGGGGGTTATGCATGTTGTTGGAAAGTTGATGTTATTGTAAATTGTAAACCCATGGATATTTTGGCTCTCCCTCCTCCAGGGTTAAACAACGATGTTCCCGGTACTACACCAATACACCCTGAACAAAATATACATAAGGAAAGAAAATGAGCAACTCCACAAATGGAGCATGCTCTAGTAGCACCAAAGCAGATTATGGAAGATTACATCACAGGAATAGTGGGGGAAGATCTCACTCTAACATGCATAATACAACCTACCACATTCCCAACACCATCTCCTTCCTTCCCTCCATACACTGCTACTGAGATGTTAGCAGTTTACTAATGGACCAACATGCAATCACTATTGACAATATGCATGTCATTGCACAAGGGTTTCAACACTTAAATGCCACTATTTTGTCTCTCATTAACAGCATACAAAACAATGATGTTTCATTGGCAGTAGCCTGCACAGCCTATGGAAGCAGAGTAATAGAGATGGTACAGCAAAGTTTGTTGCAACTGCAGCTTCAAAATTGGCCACGTATCTTAAATCGTGCCATCATCATGAGCCAATTACAACAACAAGGCATAGAACATATAATGCCTATCTTTCTAAAATTTGCAAAATTTGACAGCATCCCAAAAAGAAATAAAGGAGAATGCAAATGCATACATCTCATGATGGCAGTGCCCAGATAGTTACAAGAGCCAGTTAAAGTATACTATGCTAATAGTGTGGGGACTCTGGTAAATAACACTTATGTGCAACATTACCCCACTGTGCGTCTAGTGACGGAGACTGGCTCAGAGATTAATCAAGCGTGTTGTACGAAATTTAATGGATGGTGGCTGTGTGAGTGCTATGCCAAAATTGATATTAACACTACTAGAAAAGGCTGGGCACGGTTGGTGCAAAAAGAATTGGTTAAGGAAGTAGTACGTGTTCAGGATATGGCCTGTGCCATAGGGTAGTCTAATTTCTCTATTGATGGTGATATCTGCCCTGCAAGTGAGGCAGGATTTTGTGTACCAGTCATTGGCACTATCCAAATAGGAACCCATGCCTTTTGGCCAACAAAGAAGGGTAAAGCTGTCACTGAAACGGTCATCATTCATGAACATCTGCAAGATTTACTAGTTGATCTGTTTCCACCTGTAAAGTTTTTACAGTTAAATATACATGATTTAGTGACCAGGACAAAAGAGTCCCTAATACCAATAGCCCACTTAATACAACAGCAAATGCATGAAGTCGATAAAGTTCAACATGCAGTGGAAACACCCTGGTGGGCCATCCCTGAGGATATAACTTTACATCCAGTGGTTCGCACCCTAAGTGTAATCCTCATGGGAATCCAGGCCCTAACTGTAGTAGTTTTGATGGGAATGTGTTGCTGTATGATCCATCAAACAAAACGCGCCAAGTTACAAGGTCGAGTGGACAAGGTAATGGAAATAGCAATTAACACTGCGGTTGTGCGCCCAAATAATCATGTCCCAGAGTAAGTAAAGGTACAGATATGTTTCCATATATTCAAAGGTATATATATATACCTATATAATCATTTAATAAAGTAAGAAGTTAAAGTATCAATTTCAAGATCCATATAAACATATACATATATACTCTCATTTATCAATAGATAAGTCATATATTCGATTATAGATTTTTATATCTTAGATATAGTTTAGATGTTTTTTTTTTTGTAGCCCTTACGATAATATCAGGTTGACTACTGAACCCTACATCATTTGTGGTCCCGGGCCTAACATTCCCAGGCCCACCATATGGGATTCGAAAAATAATTGGATAATGAAAGCTGTCTGTCTGTCGTACGAGGGAATGTGCAGACTAATCAGACAGCAGGGGCATGAGTGTGTGGATGGTAAAATAAGGTAACCACCTCACAGTGTTTAGCCCACTGGGTTATCTTTCGTCCATGCATTATGCTTTTCCGGGACGATGGGTAAACATCCTCCCCTTAAAAAGACAAAAAGTGGGGGAATGTAGTAAGTGAAGGCAATGTAAGTAAAGGCTAAAGGCCTACTAAGGGCCCAGCCTGAGGCCTGAACTAAAGTAATGGTCAAGTCTTTGCTAATATGAAGCAAATTGCAGCTGTGAGCAATTAAGGCTGGACCGGCTCACAGAAATTGGCAGGAAGAGGGCTGATATCGTAAGAATTTATACTCATTATAATTTCAGTATAAACACAGTAATGAGGTACATTATAAACCAAGGACACTCCTCAGATAACGGGTAACCTCATGAGCCATCCCAATGACAGGGGCAAAAGGGTAAAATGATGGATAGAGTTGTTTTGATCAAAACAACAGGTGCAAGGAGCAAAGCAGCACCTAACGATGTAAATGGGCTGCACCTTACTACGTAAGAGGGTTGTACCTTGCTACGTGGAAGGGTTACACCTAAATACGTCAAGAGTGATGTGTAACTTGTTCTGTATCTGTATATAAGCATGTGTCACCGGAATGTCTTTGTCCAGCTCGAGGGGGAGTGACAATGTCCCGTCACTGAGCTGTGTCCATTGCCAAGCGTCACTCTCTAGCTGTATGTCTGGTGGACTGAGAAATCCGCTGGAAACAGAAAGGGTGTCAGGGTAGCAATAAACCCTGGCCGAGGTGCCTTTGTACCTTACTAAGACTCTGTGGTTATTGGGGGTTCTCGTTGGGTCTGCTGCGTCAGCTATCTGCGCAGAGCTGGGGCAGCACACGGAGGGAACACACGCACGCAGCCGAGTGATATCAACAGGAGAAAACAGAAGCACCACACCGGTAGCCTCTGGACACCATACAACAACACTACACCACTACAACAAGGACAGCTGGGTGCTGGAGGGAGCCTTATTCCCCCCCCCCCTCTTGCAAAGCGGAGAGTGCTCCGTGCCTGCCCGCCGGGCGGGCTGAGCTAGTCGTTGCTTGGCTCTAGTGTCACCCCCCGCCCTCCCTTCGGGTCCTGGCTCCAGCCTTTCCCCCTTTGCGCTCTGCCGGAGCGCCGGGCAGGCGGGTTTGTGCTCCGCGGCCCAGCGAGAGTTAACGCCGGAGCCGTCTCTCCATTGGTAATCGGGGGGGAGGGCGGCGCAGCCCTTTCGCTGGAAGTTGGCGGGTCTAAGGCGCCGCTCTCCGCTCCGGGAGGAGGAACGAGGCAGCGGCTGCTCCCTGCCCCGCCCCGGAGCCAACTTCGCGGGCGCGCCGGGAGGAGGCTCGGCGCAGGACGCTCCCGGCCCCCGCGGATCCGGAGGGAGTGAGCCGGCTCGGGAAGCGCTGCCCGCCCGGCTCCGCGCCGCGCCCCCGGCCGGCATGCTCCGCCCGGGCACGCTGCTGCAGTCGCTCGCCCTGCTCTGCCTCTGCCCGCGCCGCCCCGGGGGGCACGTCTGGGGCAGGCTGGCGAGGGGCTCCCGGGAGCGGGCCGGGGACCCGCTGCCGGCCCTGCCCCGGCGGGGAGCCTGGCCGCCGCCCGACAGCTCCGGCGCGGCGCCCTGGTGCCCCTACAAGGTGTTCAGCGAGGGCCAGGAGGCCGGCGGCCGCCTCTGCTTCAGGAGCCCGGCCCGGGACTTCCAGTGCCCGCCGCCCAGCTGCCAGGCGCACCGCTCGCCGGGCGGCGCCCTGGTGGCCAACGTGCTGCGCAACGGCAGCGTCCTGCTGCAGTGGGGGGCGCCGGGGGGGGCCCCGCGGGGCTTCGCCCTCAACTGCTCCTGGGACGGCACCTACACCCGCTTCCACTGCGACAGCGTCCGGCTCGGCGCCCACTGCCGGGACTACCTGCTGCGGGACGCGCACGGCCGCGTGCGCTACCGCCTGTGCCTGCAGCCGCTGTACCGGGCCGGCGGGCCGGGCGCCGAGTGCGTGGAGTTCAGCGTGGAGCCGGCCCGCCTGCAGGACATCGTCATCGCCATGACGGCCGTGGGGGGCTCCATCTGCGTCATGCTCGTCGTCATCTGCCTGCTGGTGGCCTACGTCACCGAGAACCTCATGCCGCCCGCCTTCGGCCGGGCCGCCCCCCAGCGGGGCACGTAGGGGGGGGGAGCGCTCGAGAGCCGGGCCTGGGACCGGCTCTAGCGCCCGGGGCTGCAGCGCCCTCTGCAGGCGGGGGCTTGGAATCTGCCCTGGAGCTCTAGAGCTAGGGGTGTGGGACCGGCTCTAGAGCCAGGGGCTGGCGCTCCCTCTCCTGCCAGGGGGCCTGGAATCTGCTCTGGAGCTCTAGAGCCCGGGGGATGGAACCCGCCCTCTAGAGCTGGGGCCTGCAGTTCTCTCTCCAGCCCGGGGCCTGGAACCGGCCTCTAGAGCCCGGGGCTGGAGAGCCTTCTGCAGGCCAGGGCCTAGAATCTGCCCTGGAGCTCTAGAGCTAGGGGTGTGGAACTGGCCTCTAGAGCCAGGGGGCTGGAACCTGCCTTTAGAGCCAAGGGCTGGAGCGCCCTCTGCAGGCAGGGGCCAGGAATCTGCCCTGGAGCTCCCTCTCCAGCTAGGGGCCTGGAGCCCTCCACCCAGCTGGGGCCTGGTGGATCTCTCTCCTGTCTCTTCCTAGCTGACTCCAAAATGCATATTGATCACAGTGCTGTGTAGGGGATAGACTTTGACTAAAGCATCACCTGGGGGTTACCAAAGCTTATAACCTTTCTATTCCTGTAGCGGTAATAAGGAAAACTTAATCCTCACGAAACCAGTGCCACCACCCAGAGCAGATCTGAGGGACCTCAGGACCATTGTATGACTCAAAGATCGTTAGAGTCGCGTGTGGTATTATTTTCCATAGAGGACTTTCTATAAATCAGTCTTAACTAGACCAAGGGAAGTTTTAAATAGCTAAAGAAAACTGTGTTTAGAAAGAAACAGGGGAGAAATAGTCACACATTCAGGTGTCTGAACATCAGTGTTCTGTGACAAAGAACTTATACTGTGAAATATTGGAGGTATGTAATTGTGGTTGGGCATGGTCATGCAGACATTACTAATAGAAAAGTAAGTGTTATACGGAATCTTGAAAGATCGGGTTATAAGCAACCTTCGAGACAATGTTGGTGTGTGCATTTTATTGTGATTTTTAGAACTAAACATTCCACAAGAGGATAAAAGAGATGGGAGAGTGAAAGCCCCAACTCCTCACACTATGTGCCATAACCTAGATTGTTGCATTGTTTTGCAGTTGTGTTGCATAGGAAAATTCACAGTAGAATAGAGTAACTTAGTGATAGGATCAAAATTAGGCATATTAATAAGTGCTGATTTAAAACATTCAGAAATATAAGCCTGTTGTTTCACACATCTTTCTTTAGGTACCATCTTTTTTGTGAAGTTGTTGTCCTTCATTTTATTTGCCAACCAGTTGTTAAAATACCAAGTTCTTTTTGTTTTAATAGCAAATTTGCCAAGTGTATCATTTTAAAGCTTTGGAATTTTGTTTTCTATTTTTAGTTAAAAAAAAAATTAAAAAGCAGCTATTCTGCCTGAGCCATAGCCAGTTTTCAAACTTAAAATATCTCAGTGAGTTAAAAATAAAAATCAGGAATCTGTGTGAAGTGCCAACAAAACTGCAGTTTGAAAACTAGACTAACTTATTTTTAGAAGCCTCAAATCAAAAAAGCACTTAAACACATGTTGAACTTTAAGCGTGTTCATAAATCCCATTGATTTAGATGTGCGTAATTGCTTTTCTGAATTGGAATGCTATCCTGAAACTTGGCCAAAGAGAGTAGATCAATACAGCTTAAAAAACTCTGGGGCTGATGCAAAGTCCAGTGAACTGAGTGGGAAAACCCCCACTGAGAGCTGAGGGTTTTGGATCAAGCCCTATGATGAGCAGCTCAACAACTCAGGGGCCCAGGCCTGCCCGTATTGAAATGAACAGTAGTTTTGTCATTGGCTTCAACAGAAGAAGGCCCTTTCAAAAGTAACAGTGTTTTAGGAGAAAAAATGGATCTAGCCAATGTATCTCAGGTTTCCGCCTGCTGCAGTTTAAAAAGGCCAATTTAACAGAGTCTGAAAACTGGGATTCATACATGATCTGAGCTTTAATTACAATGGTGTGAAAAATACACAATTATAACTACTACGACTAGCCTTTGCTACCCCATCTTTTATGAATGCAATACACTTTAGTTCCACTAAGGTAACACCTCCTAAACTCTGAATTCTGTCATGTAGTAGCTGAGTATTTTTAATATAGGAACACTAGCTGTAATCCATTCACTCAGTGCTATAGTAAACTAGGATTTTAGCTAAACTCTTAGTATTCATTATATTGTGCCTTAGTGTTGAAAGTTTGACCCATTTATATTGGCTTTTCTGTTCTTGTTGTAAATGTTATAGGAACATGTGTACCTCCCACAGTGTTTTGTCTGTTTAAGAGGAAAATAAACCTAGGTTCACTGAATATTACTTGAATTTTAATATATATTTAAAATAAAGTAAATTACCTTCCTAGAGCTATTATGATAATGTTTGTTTAGTATTGTCTCCACGTAGTTGACTGGTGTAACAAAAATCTATTGTTATATGACATTAAAAAGTAATGGTGGGGGGAAATAGCGTTTATGTAACAATGTGGTATTAATAGATCACATAGGAAACTAAAGTGTTTGTCTGAATAAATACCTATGTTTATAAACAGCAAATGCTGAGTGGCCATTTCTTAGGTAGTATGGAAGACCTAAAACTTGGAAGTAGATGGCATATGTAGAAACCCTCTAGGATCCATTAAAATACAATATTTGTACTAATCAGATGAGCACAGCCATACTAAAGACTGTATTTTTCTTTTTTTCCACATTGTGTGTTTTAAATCCAGCAAGCAAACTTATTTCAGTTAGAACTGAATTAATTTGAGGGTGATCAGGAAGCTGAAGGCCTGTATTTTGTCAGACAAAATACCTTTCTTTTTCATTAGTTCTTCATGTTTTCCTTCTCACAAGCAGCTTTGTTATAAATTACACTTCTTCCCTTCATGAGTTTCTTGCCTATGAATCTTGGTTTAAAACCACTTGACAGTATTTAAAATATAATTGCAATGGGGGGATGAGTCCTGACAGAATTTCATTCACTTTTTTCCCCAGAGAGAGAGAGTGTGAGAAATAATCTGAAATTAGTTCAAGAATATTAAGCCAAGTTGTACCTTGGAGTCATGTCATCCTTTGTGTAAATCCATTGAATTCAGTGGATTTAAACCCACAGTGAATTCGGCCTGGTTTCCTTTGAAGGCTTCACATGAATCTACCCTATGGCCAATTCTAGGCAGGATTAGTAGAGTGGAACTAATACTGTACATTTCTATCAATTTCTGTCACTCGCTGTTGCTGTCTTGTCCTTCATCTTGCCATGAATTGCCAGACTTGAAAGTTAAATGTATAACAAATGAGCTTTGTGTCACCTTGGAGTTGACCTTAATGAATTAAAAGAAAATAATAAAAATGTTATAGATTCTGATACCTTTTTAGATCAGGTGACTTAGGCATCCTTTCTGATCCATGTGGATAAACCCACCTAAGTCTTGTCTTAGTTATATAGCTTGCTGTAAAATATTGCAATATCGTTGGTTATAGAGGTAGAAACACATGGAATCTTTGAGCTTATGGAAAACTGCTAGCATACCACTCCTCCACAAAGATTCCCCGCCGCCCCCGCCAAATAGGTTTTCTGTTCACACTTTCCTTTTTCTTTGTTCTCATTCAGTGTCCCACATCTCTACGAACCTGAAACAAAACCCAGTGAGGTCAATTGAAAATCACTCCTGGACTTCACTGGGCTTTGGATCGGGCCCTATAATGCTGCATTTGTTGTCTGCATTTCTCAGCAAATGAGGTTTAAAAATATTTCCTTGGGGGGGGGGGGAATAACACTAGTGAGTGAACTGCACAGCAAGTATGTCTTAGCAGCGCTTGAATTTTCCACTGTAGTCAAGTGGTTAAACTTTCATACCCATGTTTTTGGTTTGATTCTCACCATTCTGGCCATAGTAATAGAATTGCAGTGACGGTTCATTTGAGGATCTCAAGTGATTTGAAAGCAAGTGTAAGTATTTTTCTTTCCATTTTAAAAATGAGGAAGCTGAGGCACAGAAAGGTTATTAAGTGACTTGTCCAAAAGCACACAGAACTATTCTGGCAGAGTCTGGATTAAAATCCAGACCATCTTGACTTCTAACCTGTTTTTAATATATAGAATCAGCTTTAACAACTGTTTTATTTTCCAAATCCTCAGCTGATGTAAATTGGCATCGTTCCATTGAGATCAAGGGAGTGATGCTCATTGATAGCCGAAGCGGTGGCCAAATCCATATAGGTCTTACTCAGTTTGATGTTCAAGGTTGCATTCAGATTTATGTGCCATTTAAAATAAGAGTATTAAAAATTAACCGTTCTCATTTCTCATCATCCATCATTGATGAACCATAGTTTGGGACAAACATTACGCAATTTCTTTTCACATATCTTCTCCTTGAGCTTCTTTGTAAAGAGGTGATCACAGTTGCTTCAGCATTTTAACAGCAGAGTTAAATGCATGCACTAAAGACTCTGAACACACTACATTCCCTACTGAATCACTCTCCCTATTAATAACAACATGGTCATAACAGCCCTGGCTAGTAGTTTATCTAGTGCAGTTTCCACCCCACAGGTGGCTGAATTTCTGCAGCAGGTGAAGTGAACTGTTATTTATTTAAAGTGTGGTAGTACCCCTAAGCCCTTAAACACTTTCCAAGCACTGAGGGGGAGAAATAAAGTCCCTGCCCCAGAGCTTGCCATCAGTATAGGTAAAAGGAGCGGGGACAGAGATGCAGCAGACAGGTAGTGGCCCCAGCCCTTCAATCAGAACTTATAGCGCTGATCTTTCCCCTGTGAGAAGCCCCACTGAGCCAAAATGATCAATGGGAGGATGGATAGACTCGTCTTTTGTTTTTAAATAGAAACTATCCCAATCTAACCTTTTAATGAGCTGTTCTTAGCTCCAGACCCAAGCCTCGTCTGAAACCCCAATTACTTTAATCTATGTACTCACAGAACCAGCTCCTGATCTCAGATATGCTAGCAGAAACAGCGCCTGTTAATTCCTAGATTTACATGGGGATCTTTCAAATAAGCTGCATCGGTAGATAATGGTAGGGAAAATCTACTTGCCAAAACATCTTCTCCACTCTACCCCATATAAAGAGAGACCCTCTAGTAATGACATCTGCTTTTGTGGATTGCATTTCTCCAGCATATTGAGCAGGAGGGGTAAAAAACAAGAGCAACAAGCTGTATTACAAAGGATTCATCCTGTTGGGAGAATTGCTGCCACTCTCAGGAGGGTTCTCTTATCAGCAGTACATTCATTTCTTTGCATTATGGATGGGATGTGTAAGACAATACCGTATGGCTTCTCAGTGCCTTTCAGTGGATTAAATCTTGACAATACATTGCAGCATTAGGACAGGACAAATTAGATAATTCTCTCCCTTTGTATATGATGTTAAGCAAAACAAGAAAACAACCTGTTCAATAATAACCCATTTGCAATTGATCACTTTACGTTTTTTTCTATAGCCCAAATAAGGAAAATCCTATGTAGTAATAATGGGAACGTTATGTGCACGTGCCTTGATGTTAATTGGATCCAGACACACTGTACTGTATGAAATGGGGCAATTACATTCAGCATCGTTAGCCAGTCTCTCCCAAATACAGGGAGAGACTGGCTAACTTATGCTGCAGGGATATGATTGATCCTGTTCCATTTCAGACAATTAGAGAGCTGGGGGTAGATCCTCAGCGGGTGTCATTCTGCACAGTCCCATGAACGTCAATGGCTGTAATGCTGATTTACACCAGCCAGGGAGCTGACCATTGTGTATTAATGTTATGGAGGGAAAATGGAAATAGTTTCTGCTGTGGTGTCTCTCCCTTAGCAACTGCAGTGTTAGAAATCCAAATGCTGCAATCTAAGGGGTGTTTGGACTCCGGGCTTCCCTGCTAATTTTCAACACAAATGCCCTGCAGTCTGCAGGCCACGTGTGCAGCTGTTAAAATAGGATGCGGCTGAATTATTCCTGCAAGCAAGTTTTCTCTGTGCCCTGGTGCTAAGTGGGAGAAAAATCGGCATTTGCAGAAAGGTGAGCAAATGGAACTCTTCTGACTGCCTTCGCCTTTGATTCATCTCAACTCCCAGGCAGGGATGGCCCCAGCGTCAGGCGAGGGTGGGTGGGTGTTTGTTTTTTAATTACGTGAGGTTTTGTGTTACATCGAAGGGAAAGTTCAATGTGTTTTGCTTCTCCATGAGGTGAAGGGAAGGCTGGTCCTTTGCTTCCATGGATACCTGGAGTAGTAATCTCGCAGGGTTGTAGACCACTAGGCTGTTTTTCACCAACATGTAGAAAGAAGAGGGGGTAGGTTGGGGGGGAGGGGAATGGTAGATAACTGTGACCTTGCATTGTTCCCGTATAAAAGTCCTGCAGTTATAGTAAGGATGCTTGGTAAGGGCTGTAACAGGCCAATTGTGAGCAGATGCACCTTCTCGCCTTCCCCCAGAGTTGTTTGCACTATCTGGCCCTATTTTTCTGAGGGCCGCCCAAATTGGAAAAGGGATCCAGTCTTTGTATGATTCCGAGCATCAGAGGCAGGAGGTGGAAAATGGCATGTTCAGGTCAACCTTCCTTCCTGAATTCAATATAAATCAACAGCTCCTTGCTACCACCCCACCCAGACTTCTGTACCGATACTCCTTTGCAAGTACTTTGTCCTCCCTAATCAGCCTCCTAAGTGCTGCATTCTTATTGGAAAACCTGGGAGGTGGGCGGGCACAAGAAGAACCTGGTTCCTGGTTCTGACTCTATTGAGCTGGAGCATGGCATGCCAAGATCTGTAGTCTCTTTAATATTAAAGGTATGGGGTGAAATCCTGGCACCATTGAAATAAATGGGGATTTTGCCGTTTACTTCATTGGAATCAGGATTTACTTTCACCCATGGTTGCCTCTTGGGCAAAGGTGGGTCTCCCCTGCTAGAAAGGCAGAGACCGCTGTGTTTCTCCATAAAGAGGGTTGCTGATTATTTGTGACTCGGGATTTTTCTTCCAGATGATAGAGACCTTTTGATTGACAGCTCAGCCCAGCCTCACCTCAGAAGTGACACGTCTGACATCTCCAAAGTCACAAGACGTCTGTGCGCGGCTATTAAATTCTGCACAGGTGTAATAATCGCAGCAGTTTCAGGGCTCCCTTTAATAAGGGCTATAACCTCCCTAAAAGCAGCCCTGGATAATTATGGCTCTCATAAAAAATGCTGCTGCTGCATTCCTTTCTAGCAGCCCTAGGATTGCTCCCGCATATTGGAGAGGCTGAAAATAACTCATTTTATCTCCGGGGGGGACGGACACGGGACCAAAAAAATCAATAAAACTGACCTTGAGCTAAGAATGGGCTTTGATCATTTTATGATAGAGCCTCTCAGTTACCCTTTCTTATTTAATAAGCAATTTGATTGCAGGCCAGATCACACTGAAGATTACAGAAAGTGATGTGTTGTAAAAAGTAGTGACTGCTGTCACTTGGTATGAGGTTATTGTTGAGAGGAAGATGCAGAGAAGAGAGAGACTGGCTTTGGGAAGCAGAGATGGGGGGATACCACAAATCATTTCCCATTGTCATTAGCTTGAATTTGAAAGTGGATTTGCAGGGGCTGCGTTCGTGCCTCTTTGGGGTGCATTTGGGTGGCTGGATTTTCTCCCATGACTGTTTGGAGGAAGTAAATTGAAAATTCACAGGCCCAGAACACCTGTGCCAGATGGATTCTCAATTCTCATGCACAAGCATTTGCCATGTGTGAGTGATTACACTTACAGAGTCAATGAACAGAAATAATAGCATGTGACTTTATGAGACCAATCACAGCAAAGTGTCCCGGCTAGAAATTCAACTCTGGAGTATTGTAAAATTGCAGCAACCTATTTGTGGTGTGTCCCTGGAAATAGACTTAGTGAACAGAGTCCAAGAGGGTGAAATTTGCCCCGGCCAGGGGGCTAGCACAAGACTTGTGTACCACTATGAGGGCTTTAAGGGTTGCTGAGGACTTGTGCTAGTCCCCTACATAGGGTTGAATTTCACCCACATTGGAAGGAATTGTAGTCTGCTCCTGGGCCGATCATGAGCAGAGAAAAGAGGTGGATTTATGCTCCCTGAATACACCAACTAGTCACTGTACTCCGCTCTGCTGGGAGATCATGACGAACCACAGTGCATAGTCCTCAGTGCTGCCAGTTCTCACTATTTTATTGTGAGCCTCCTAGTCTCTAAAGTGCCACAAGTACTCCTCGTTCTTCACATGCTGTCTGACATGCAGCAGGGACATTTCCATGGGTGGCAAACTGGAGCTTTGCTTTGATCTCTTTTGACATCTCTTCGCTTTGGGATCACTAGCAAGAGGCTGAGGGAACTGGGCAGAAGAGAAGAATGAGGAGGGATTTGATAGCAGCCTTCAACTACCTGAAAGGGGGTTCCAAAAAGGATGGATCTAGACTTTTCTCTGTGGCACCAGATGGCAGAACAAGGAGTAATGGTCTCAAGTTGCAGTAGGGGAGGTTTAGGCTGGATATTAGGAAAAGCTTTTTCACATGGAGGGTGGTGAAGCACTGGAATGGGTTACCTAGGGAGGTGGTGGAATCTACTTCCTTAGAGGTTTTTAAGGTCAGACTTGACAAAGCCCTGGCTGGGATGATTGAGTTGGGGATTGGTTCTGCTTTGAGCAGGGGGTTGAACTAGATAACCTCCTGAGGTCCCTTCCAACCCTGATATTCTATGATTCTATGAATGAGAACGTGGTATCATGATGGAGAGTAGATTCGGATAATCTCTGTGCATTTCACTCCAAGATTTCCAAGCACACGTGGTGTTATTTTGTGAACTCAGGCAGCGAGGAAGGAACAAACTTTCTTCATTGCTCACAAGATGGGGAGCAGTCCCTGTGCTAACAAGGGGTATTTTAGATGCTTTGGGCAAGTATTGTGCAAGAACAGAAATGTTATCACAGCGCGACGACTTCTCAGCATCGTAAAGAAGGAACTCGCTTGTTGCCAAAACAGCCCAAGAAGGAGACATAGCAACAGACTCACAAACTCACTATCGGCATCATTTTTCCTGTTTTTCCTGGAAGGAGATGCAAATTGTGGTTGACATTTGGAGTGACAGGAGCCAAGATGAGGCCACAGCTTTGAGGGTTTGGCCAGTGCTGTGCGAGAAGGTAGCGCAGACTTGGAGAAGGCCAGCTCTGTTCTCATTAACGCGGAATAATTTGCTGGAGTTACTGGACATTTAGACCAGCATGGCCGAGGGCTTGTTTACATGGGAAAGTTTGACCAGTTAGTCCGAGTTTAGTTCTACTGGTATAACCCTAGGTGGACACTGTGACTCTGCTATAAGAGGGCCTCTTTCCAGTTTAGTTTATGTAACTTGGGAGGGGATTTAAACTAAACAATGCCCCCTCCCCATATCAGTTTAAATTTTACACCAGATTATATCAGCTAAACCTCCCCTGTAGGTAAGAGCCCACACAGCTCATAGGGCCACAACCTCAGCTAGTGTAAAACAGCTAAATTGGCGCTTCGCTGGTTTACCCCAGCTGAGGATCTGAGCTACAGTTACGAAGTCTGTGTCTTGATTTAAGGAGTTCTCAGTAAATGGGGGCTTGGTCCACGGTCATTGAATTCCTCCTCTCCTGCATTTAGTAAAGTCTCTGGTTAGCTTTTTCCCTCTGATTTTCTAGGCATGCCAAGAAGCATCTTTGGCTGCTGCCTTTTTCCAGTTGATTAAAGGCTCATAAAAGTGTGATATACAAACAAGGATGTAATGAGACGTTTACGGGTTCTGTCGCTTTGAGCTAATTAGCAGCCGGTTAGGTTTATCACTGACATGGCGTTTTAATTCATAATCATTCCTGCCTTTTTAATAATCAAATGGTGTTTAATTAACAATAACTGGTTTTCTGAGTGCACATTAAGTACACATTGGAGAGACCCCGTAAACAAAATATATCTAGCTGGAGAGATTCCTAAAGCAATCTAGAGCAGTTCTCAGTTTAATAACAACTTGTCTGCTAATTTATTGTGCTGTTGCACTGGGACAGCCCAGACCAGGGTACATAACCCGGCCTCTGCTTACTGCAATCATTAAATGGCTGCAATTTCATAAGAGCCGCAATAACACGAATCAGTTCCACTTGAATCAAAGCAGCAGCCTGTTTCGGAGTTGCCCAGGCTGGCTTCCTTCCCTGATGGCGTCAGCATCAGGACCAGTAAGGCAAGGTAGCAGCTGATTGTGTCCTCCCTGACCTGCAGGAGATGAAGGCCTACATTTCGGTTTGGACTCAAACTGAAACAAGCAACCAGCTAGGTTGGGAAGGGTTGGGGAGGTGGATGCACAAAGGGTAGATTGCAAAGTCAATCGGCAGCAAGGCCTTACAAAGAGTTCATCTGAAGTAGATTTTCCATAGTGTCCCTCTTCCCGGGGAAGGCTTGCTACAGGCGATATTGATTTGTTTTTAAAGGGCAGGCGACAAATACCCTCTTCCAATGTTTTCTCTGTTTCTCCCGCTGGTTTTGGCGGGCGTCAGGTCAGCGGAACGGCATTGTGATGAATGTCTGTGAAATGGACTCATTCTCCCTGGAGCCCCGGGCCCCCATAAACTCCACGTTGTTTGGAGGTCTGCTTGGTGCTCTCACGTCGGATCCACTGCTGTGCCGTGTAAGCTGGATGGCACACGTCACTGGCACTAAAGGAAGCCTGGACTATTGATTAGTACACAGCCCGGAGGAAGCAGAGTCTTGGGCCCAGCTCGGTGGAGGAACAGCCTCTCCCAGCTCCCGCCCCAGAGACACTACGACCAGCTGTTTGGACTGAAGACACGGGGGGCTCGGTGGTTAAATCATACAATCTTTATATGCATCCGGTAGGTTTCCCATCTGAAGATAAGAGACCTGCTCCTCTGCTGCCTGTTCATGCAGACACCAACCTGGGACACTGGAGCTGTTGTCCCGGCTGTCATGTAGGAGATAAAAGCCGTCAACAAGCTCCAGGCAGGGAGCCGGCTCACTCAGGCAGGAGAAATGAATTTGCAGACGTTAACGCAGCCAGACTGCTGCTGGCAGAGTCCAGAGCTTCCCTCAGCCCTGGAGCAGAGAGAATGCAGCTGGGAGAAGAGGGGTACTTTATAAGGGGGGCACTGAGGGTTCTGAATGGCACAAGGATGCCGTTTCATCATGGCTGGCTGGGACCCCAGCAGCCAAAGGATCTTCTGGAAACACCACAGGTGGCTGGAGAAGGTGGGAGGCCAAAGCTCTGCGAGGCTCCCCAGGCCAGTGCAAGGATATTTGATTGTATGTTCCACTGATTTCTATTTCACAACGAAGAGATTGTTAATTTGCAGGCCACGGATGCAGAACAAATGTAAATGTTAAATGAATAAACCCTTAATTGTGGGTCACCTCCTAGGTTATTTAAATCAAAGCCCTGGGACGGGATTCTGGGGTACAGAACTAAGAGTGGTCTGGATTGTGTCTACACTGCATGAGCATTCGCACTGCACTGATTCCAGCTCCACATGGCCTGTCCCACCAGGCACTGGGCTGAATGCAGATGCTCCGGGATGATCTGAAGTCCTGGATAGGACTCAGGAGAGGTTGTGGTCAGGGTATTACAGAGACACTCTGATGAAACGTCATGCTGGAGCCCCTGGGAGCCACCTGTGCTCTGCATGGAGGAGCCAGGGAGCAACCAGCCCAAGCACAATCTGGGTAGCTGGACAGCTGGTGCCTTCCTCAGGCAGTCAATCAGCGTCGTTAATTCCCAGCCCTAGCCACCTCTCCTGCAGCTTGGTACAGGGGTGCTGAGGCCCCATGTTAGTCTGTTCAGAATTCCCTCAAACACTGATTGGCCCCTTTGAGGTCAGTGAGAGCGAAGGGTGCTCAGTACCGCAAGGGATCTGTTATTTTATTTGTATCTATCTTCATGGAAAATTGATTTTGCTTCACAGCTGATCCCAGGGCTCGTAGCAGTTGATTCATCAAGGCCTCTTGCATGCAAAATTCATTCTGGTTGCCCGGAGGCCAGGGAAGAGGGGGTTGGGGTGGGTGGAAATGGTTTCCAGACCGTTCTCCTGGCTGGGCTGCAGCACACTAGCTTCACAGTGAGCTCCAACCCCAAACAGCATCACCGGGAGCTCTTGAGTAACGAGCATTCTCTCGCCCTCTGGATTTGATAATTACAGAGGGAGCTGGGGAGCAGGAGCCTGCTTAGCGCAGACTTTTCCGGCATCGCCATCCACGTCCCCCCCAACTACGTTAATCACCTAGGCTAGTCATCGCCTTTCGTCAATACGCTGCTCCAGCAGAAACTATTAAACAGCTCATCAGCTCGGTGTCCGGCCTGTGTGGCCCAGGGCGAGATGGGCCAGACAGGGCCTGGAGCGTGGGGTGATCGCCTCCGCCAGGCTGTCGTGACCCAGTCCTGGAGGGCCGCCCACGGGCCAGTCAGTCCTTGGCCACTCTGCTGTCCCAAGACAGGGGACACTGCAAGTTGGGGTGTGGGGGGGGGGCATGGTGAGACAGCAAAGCAGAGAGACAGGAGAGAGATGATGGGGGGGGGGGGGGAAGGTCTGGCCAATTCTCCCTAGTTAGGAGGGCTGTGATCATTTTTTCTCTAGCTGCTCCCCAGGTCCAGTGCAGTTCAGTGGGCACTGGGGGGAGGGGGCCGTAGTTTTGCCCATTGTTCTATAAACAGGGACGAGGGAGTTTCCCCTTGTGAAATGCCTGCAACTCGAACCTGGAACACCGTGCCAGGCACCACAGAGACAGAGAGAGGCATCTGCTATTGTTTTAATCTAAAGGGATCCCAGGCGGAGAATCACCTGGCCTCTTACACAGAGATGGGGGCTGATCCAGGATCAACCTGCTTGTAATTCGGGAGGAGGAATTCAGCTCAGGATCTAAATGTTTCAGGTCAGCCTCATCTCTACCCACCTGCCTGTGTTCACGGTGACACTTGGCTGCCATCTAGTGTTAAAAAAGAACCTGAAGCAGCAGCCGCTAAAACTTCAGGGACCATCCTGTTGGAGAGTGCAGATAGAAACATCTGGACGGGTATTTTACAAGACACTGACAGGCATGTGGAGAGACACATATGAAAATAGTGTTTTAAGGAGGCATATTTAGGAACAACTATAGGGACTGCTAGGAAAGCTATTCACTATTATTATTTATGATTACTTTATTAAGCATTCTTTAGTAACATCATGTTGACATGGTGCATTTCAAATACAGAGCAAAACACGTCCTTTGCCCCAGAGATCTTACAATGCAAATTCTCTTGGACATAGTTTTTCGGGGTCAGTAGAGGTGCCACAGGGATTTGGGCCATAGAGATTAATGGAGTAAAACTAAACAAGAGTTAGTCCTGATTATAGATGGACACTCTTGTTCTGGAATCCACACATGGAGTTAATCAGCATCCACACATGGAGTTAATCAGGACTAGTTAACCCACCTTAATTTCACCCTCTACTTTATTATGTATCAATTTTCATGTGTTGACAAACCCTAATCTGCTTTAAAGTCACACCTTTAGTTAATCCGGATTAATTTTCCTGAGTGTCCTCATGTAGACAAGCTTCCTAGTGTAGACAAGTTCTCTGCCCTGAGAAAGACTTGCCAATTTATTGCACATAGTCCAAGGCTTGTTTGCATACTATTACCCAGTGGTTACATCACTGGTTTACTGTTTCCAGTAGATCCTCTTTCGAGGACAGCCTTATTGTTATATCATCTGCATATAGCAGCTTCTCACCTTTTCCCACAGGGGTTTTCTGTACCTCTGGTACAGTCCAACTTTCACTTCCACAGGTCTTGTCATTCAAAAAGGGAAGGGACTTGTTCTTTGGATCGCCGTTCTAAGAGAGCTATGTCGTGCATTCACCACAGCTATTAAATCCTCAGACACCCCCTATGTCCTCAGCACCGGCATGCGCATCATTCTGTCCCTTTTATCGTATGACTTTTCTAGGTCTATGAAAGCCCAGATGTTGTCCCGCTGGTGCCGCTTCTCTGTCCCTTGCTGAATTACAAACATGGCACCTGTGGTTTCTTGTCCTTGCCTACAGACGCTAACTGGTCTTGTCCGGGGAGCAGTTCCCCCATTTTCCTAATCCTACTATCCCAGATGGCTGCACTGCGCCATCTCCACCATAATAACCGGAGCTAATTGACATCCGTCTGGGCAGGCACAGTAGAGTCAGCAGGGACAGTCTGAGGATGGAGGCTGAACCTTTTCCCTGTCTGCTCCACACGGTCCCTGCAGGGGCTCGAAGAGACCAATTTGGTATTCTCTGCTAGGCCTGTAGCAAACCTTGTTGCCATGGCAGCATCTGGTCACAAGAGGGCAAGCTGTGAATGGCTTCTGCTGATGAGCCGGCTTATTTTACTCTGCGGATCAGGAGTGAGACCGTTCCCCTACGTGGAAGGGGTCTGCCTAAGAAAGAGGCCAGTAAGGCACAAGCTCTAGAGGGTGGATTGGGCTTTGCCTGGGTGTTCTCCCCAGCTGAGCAGTGTCTACTAATGATCTTTCCTGGAGAAGGCATCATGAGTGACATTCTGCCCTGGAGTGGCCTCCATCTGACTCAGAAGGCGTGGCTAGAGCTGGGGAGTCATGGGGAGGCCTGAGCATAGGTGGCCTGTCGGTTTTGGTAGCTGGCAGAAATGCATCAAATTGGTTCAGCAACAGCCTTCTATTGGAGTGCACAACCAGAAATTGCATCTGTTCCAAATCCTTCCTGGCATGTCCAGAGATGGATTTGAATCAAAAGCTGGGATCCAGACCCAACTAACCTTGGTTGGGTCCCTCTGCCTAGACGATGGGCTAAGCCAAAATCTGGGAAGTGGCCTGATTCCCCACCCTAGACTTTGGTGAAGTTTAGATTCAGATTCAAAATTTCACATCTGCCTCTTCTCTCCACAGTGGGCCAAATCAACCCCTGAATCTGGACAGCCTCTGGCTGGAGCAAAGTTTGGATCTGGATTTCAGCTTGTGGCTTGGGCCCATCTGGATGGATGTTTGGATGGACAGATGGATGGATACGCGAGGAAAGGGGAAGAGAGGGCTGCTGGGTGCATAAATATGTGTCAACAATCTGCCTGAAGAGAACTCCAGAGAAGAAGGGGCAGCCCAAGGCAGGGGTGTGCTTTGCTGCATCAAATATTAGGTTGAAGGCTGGATGGCAGGAGCTGGAATAAAGACATCACCTTTGAATCATCACCAATGACACTTCATGTAGCACTCTGGTTGCAGGGGTCTCTCCCAGGACTGACCTGCCCAACCCAAACCAGTGAGATCTGATTGCATCAGGGAATCCTCTGGCAGAGTTACTGGCTAACTTCCACTTTCGGTTGCTGTCATAGTTAGAGCTTCCCTGGCCTTGCAGCTTGGCCCCACTCAGCTGTCCAGAAAGAGGCCACCCTCAATTAACACCCATCCTCCTATCTTCAAGTGAACTGCTAATCGAACAGCTGCGGTCAAGAGAGGTGCTTGATTAAGCTCCAGTAGCTTTTGGCTGCCTTGTGGAGGTTATGAAAGGAATTAGCAACGTCCTGGGAGCTTCTCAAGAGCTTGCCATTTGTTTCCTCTCGATGATATAGACACACATTTGGGAAGGCAGAAATTCTTCCAAACAGCTCTGGAGCTTTTTCCTTGTGGATGGAAACCCCTCATTAGGTTGGCATTTGTGTTCTCTCCAGATGGCAGAGTCTATGTGGGCCTCTACAATCTAATTGCAGACATCAATCAAGATTACAACCAATTTCATTTCTCCCTTTAACTTCAGCTACTTGTGCCTATTTGTTCACCACATCCCCCCTGGTACTGTCCAACTCTAGGCCCTGGTGCCCTTCACTGAAAGCACAGCGGTGCTGGCGGCCCTGCCGGGGAGCCGTTGATCTTAGGTTTGGGGTTGTGTTTTTTTAAAGGCAACACTAGCTGAAAAGTGCTGTAGTTAATGAGGAACTTGGCACCTACTGGTTTGGCAGAATCAGGCTGCAGGATGTTATGAGCAATGGAGGTGAAGAACAGCTTAAGAGAAAGAAAGGGGGCATGTTATAGAAGGGGGGACGAATTGGGATTGTGTGAAAAGGGGAGGGGATCACACGGTGATCTAATAAGTGTTGGGGTCTGTTTGGCTCTATCCTATGATTTTCCATTTAAAAAGTCTAACAGGTGATGCACATTTCTCCTCCTACCTCCTCTAAATCTGCTAGAGCCGCACTGGTACTCAACATGGGGGCCATGACTTACCCTGTCCTTCCCATATTGCTAGCCGAAGGTCTGGCTAGCTGCGGGGTGAAGTTTCTGGGGAATCCTGGTTTGGAAAAGGTTGAGAACTGCTGTGCTAGAGAATCGTTGCTTTGAAGGCTGAAATTCAGCACAAGCAGGAGTGAAGCATTGCTAAGCTCAGGCTGGCTTTTGACTGACCTTTGGGAGACTCTAGAACCACTCTGTGTATTGAAGCAAAATGCTGGTGGCATGATCCAGCCAGACTGTGTCTTTTCCATCTCTCCATTGGGTGAGTGACACCAGGTGAAATTGCATGATGTCAAGAATCAGAGAGGTAGCCGTGTTAGTCTGGAATAGCAGAGGTAACAAAGAGTCCTGTGGCACCTTAAAGACTAACTATAAAGTTTTGAAGCATAAGCTTTCGTGGGCTAATACCCACTTCCACTGCTTGCATCCGACGAAGTGGGTATTAGCCCACGAAAGCTTATGCTTCAAAACTTTATAGTTAGTCTTTAAGGTGCCACAGGACTCTGTTACCAGGTGAAATTGTGACACCAATTAAAACAAAATTAAAAAAATTAAATAAAAAAAATAAAAATAAAAAAAAATTAAAAATTATTTTTTTTTAAAAAAAGCTGCCTGGTGAGTTTGGCTCAGGCTTGTGAGTCATTTGGGGTGGTCTGAGCTTCCGGGGGAGCCTGGATCCCAAGTCTCAGGGTGACCACAGAGAATTTGACACAATAATCCGTCTTCTCCATGGCTGGCGGACCTTCCCTGGGGCGGCGCTCTCTCTTTCGAGCCGCCTCTCGATGGTATGTGGAGGGCTCCGCTCTCGTGCGGTCTCTATGGTTAGCGGAAGCAGGTCGACGCTGCCCCTGGTGACACGTCCCGGCGCCGCCCGTCGTTGGCTCTGGCCGCCATTTTATGTGAGCCGCAGCCAGAGCCGGACGGCCGGGACCAGAGGAGCCGCGATACCGGCGGAGGGGAGCTGGGCCTCTTCCGCGTCGCGCCATGCCCTCCTCGCCCCTCCGGGTGGCCGTGGTGTGCTCCAGCAACCAGAACCGCAGCATGGAGGCGCACAACATCCTTAGGTAACCGGGGCCTGCATGCCCCCCCCCCCGACCGGGCCTGCCCGTCGTGACCCCTTCCCTCGCCTCCCCCCCCCCCCTCACGCCCACAGGGGCTGCTCGTCGCCGGGCCTGCCCGGGACCGGATCCCCGTCTCCCCGCCCACGCACCCGGGCCCAGCCCGCTCTCCGCAGGCGACTGTCCCAGCCCTGGGCACTGCGCAGCCGGCCTTCCCGCTTCCCTTTACCCCGGCAGTCTGGGCCCGGCCGGGGAGGGTTGAACCGGCCCCCGATTCCTGGTCTCCATCGGGTCTCGCCCCCCCGTATTATTTGGGGCGGGGGGTTGGGTTCGGCTCACGCTCGCCGGAAGAAGTCGACGGGGCCCCACCTCCGCTCAAGTCTCAGGCTGGCTTGGCCGAGGACCGCGCTTAATCTCCTTGGGCGGGGGTCTGGGCCCTGTCTCGGCTCCTCGGCCTCGAATAACCAGGCAGCGTCCGCCCCTGTGATAAGGCTGGTCCCAGGGCTCTGGCGGCGCATTAAAACCTAATCTCTCCGCCCAAGTGAAACCAGCCTGACCTGGCATCATCCGCCCTCTCTGAATACACCGGCGGGATTCAGAGACTCGGACCCCCTTGCTAGAGGGAAACTGGACAGACCATTTAGTCTGAGTGTTCAAACCCCCTTCAGGAATATGGCCGCTCGCCTATTTAGGGCTGCAAATAGTTTCAACTCTTCACTTAGTTTAGAGCGGAAAATACAAGGAACAGAAAGCAGGGAGCAAAAAAGTGATTAGCCAGAAAGTGTGTGTGTTGAATCTCCGTTATCTAGCACACAAGGGCATAATCTAGGTCTTTGCTTAAAATCACTTGAAAGTAAAAGTTTAGTAATAAATTGTGAAATGTATTGAAAATGTTTTAAAAGTACAAATGGCATGTGAACAATAAAATATCACCGTGGTGTTGGCAGCCATTTTGGTCCAAGACAACTTACAATGTTAGTAATGCTCAAACTCATTGTAGGACTCAGTGAGACAATAATATTGTAAACATCCTGTTGTAAACAAACACTACCTTTTCTGTTACTGAATACTCACAAATATTTAAAATGAAAGGGAGTTTAAGAATGCAGTATACTTTTCACATTTTGCTGTTTTACTCTTTGTATTTCTCCCAGCTCCTACAAGGGAAACGGATGAAGTCACTTTCAGGTTCCCATTGCTGCAAGTTCTGTTGGGATTTTTTTTTTTTTTTAAATCATTAAAACATTTCTATTGGTCTTAGATCTTGCAAATGAGGTCTTAGCTTGTTCGCACAAAACTTAGTTTTTAAACAATATGAGTTGATAACAGCCCTTTAAAATCAGCATTAAATGATTGCCTGGATTAAAAATGTTTTCTTTCTTGTGTGCTGATAATGCATCAGGCAATTAAAATAGCAATAAGTTATGAAAAAAATGTACTACTTCCATTTCCAAAATGGCAGATGAAATTCAGTGTTAAGTGCAAAGTAATGCACATTGGAAAACATAATCCCAACTATACATCCATATGATGGTGTCTAAATGATCTTTACCACTCAAGAAAGAGATGTTGGAGTCATCATGGATCATTTTCTGAATACTCTGGCTCAGCGTGCAGCAGCAGTCAAAAAAGCTAATGGAATGTTAGGAACCATTAGGGAAAGGAGAGAGAAGACAGAAAGTATCCTAATGCCATTTAATAAATCCACAGTATGTCTATTCCTTGAATGCTGCATGCACTTCTGGTCACCCCATCTCAAAAAGATATATCAGAATTGGGAAAACTACAGAGAAGGGCAACAAAAATGATTGGGGGTTTGGACAGTTTCAGTGTGAGGATTGATTAAAAAGACTGGGACTGCTCAGTTTAGAAAAGCTATGACTGAGGTGGGTATGATAGATGTCTGTAAAATCATGAATGGTGTGGTGAGGATGAATAGGGAAGTATTTTTTTATACACATGCTCTCGCTCTGTCTCCGGACCTGGGGTCACCAATTTAAAGTAATAGGCAGCTAGTTTTAAAACAAACAAGGAAGTATTTCTTCACACAGCGCACAGTCAACCTGTGGAACTCATTGCAGTGGGATGCCGTGAAGGCCAAAAGTATAACTGGGTTCCAAAAAGAATTAGAAACATTCCCAGTGGATAGGTCCTTCAATGACTATTGTCCAAGATGGCCAGGGTCACAACCCCATGCTTTGAGAGTCCCTAAACTTCTAACCGCCAGAAGCTGGGACTGGACGACAGTGGTGGATGGACCACTCGATAATTGCCCTCTTCTATTTATTCCCTCTGAAGTATCTGGTGCCGAGCCATGTTGGAAGACAGGATACTGGGATAGATAGACCATTGGTCTGACCAGTATGGCCATTCTTATGTTCGTTTATGCTGTTTTGCTTTTTAAAATATTGCTAACGTGGACAATGGAAAGTATTCAATTTCTAGCAAACTTCAATTTGTGGTTTATAGACTCCATGTCAAAGATGGAAAATGTCTATTTGATTTTCCAGTCCATCTTGCTACTGTGGGATTGTGCCCTATAATACTTTACATGTTTTTCCAAAGCACACTACAACTAGATATTGCAGCAAACAATGTGGGGAATGTTTCAATTGAACAAAACTGTTACTGAAATTTTAAAATAGCATAGAGGCATTTATATTGCATTTTATAAACTTTCTAAGACAAAAAATTAGGTTTTATAATACAGGCTACTCTGCCTTTGAAACAATGGGCCTAGATTTACATGACTTAAAAATACTTTAAAGAGCTTTCTGAAACATGGTGCTCTGAGGGGTTGAAAAACTTTATTCTGATTGTAGTTTATTTTAAAATATTGGCACTGATAAACTGAAACAGTACAATTAAAACCCTATTATGGGACATAGGGTTGATAAAATTCTACTAAAAAGTTCATATCTTAATCTGTTATCCTTATCTCAAGTTTCAGTATTCACTCGTATTGATTGGCTTTATGGATAGTCATAAATAAAGTACAGATTTTGTTTTAAAAGCTAGGGGTGGTTTTGCTAAGTCTTTTCACTTTGGCAATGTTGTTTTTCTAGTCCTTAAATTTGTGGAGGAAACGTTTGTCACTACGGCCCATAGTTATTAACTGAGTCAATTTTAAAGATTTTTTTTTTGACCTGCCTGAAGCACTATTGAATATAAAACTGTATTTTGTTAGTCTTAATATGTGATTTATGTGAGGGGTTTTTCAATATTTTTATTGTAATAGGGTCTTATGCTTTTTTTAAATGCATGCATGAAATTGTCAGGTGTTTCAGATAGGTTTAATATAAAATTGAAAACTTGTCCTTGACACACACCTCAATATTTGTCTGTTTTGGATTCAGAAATGCCAATCTGTCTATCTATATATATATAAAAGTCAAATGATGTATGTATGTATGTATGTATGTAAGCTTACTCCTTCCACACCGTTTGAGCTAGAGAATTGAAATTTGGTACAGTTAGAGGTCTTGGGGTCCTAATGACCTTAAGAGTCGAAAATTTTTCAAATCTCACCTCTGACGCCCCCCAGGGGTGAAATTCTTTAAAGGCCAAACACATCAGCTGGGCAGCTGCTGTTCTCTGTGACATAGTTCTGATGTCATAATACCCCCTCCAACAGACACCACACTCGCTCAGCTCTCTGCCCCTCCCCCCTCCAACGGAACCCCGGAATTCCTCAGCTCTGTGCCCCCTCCCCCCTCCAACGGACCCCGGAATCCCTCAGCTCTCTGCCCCCTCCCCACTTGCGACGGACCCGAGTTGGGTTTGGTCGGAGGGTAAGTGAGGTGGGGGTGTCGGGTTTGGTCGGGGGGTAAGTGAGCCGGGGGGTGTCGGGTTTGGTCTGGGGGGGTGGGAAGGTGTCTGGGTGGGTGAGGGGTGAGGTGTGGGGGTTGGTCAGGGGGTGTTGGGTTTGGTGGGGGGGTAAGGTGGGGGTGTTGGGTTTGGTGGGGGGGTGAGGAGGGGCCTCGGGGTTGGTTTACGGGGGGTAAGTGAGGTCTGGGTGTCGGGTTTGTTTGTGGTGGTAGGTAGGTGTGTCTGGTTTGGTTGGGGGAAAGTGAGGTGGGTGTGTCAGGTTTGGTCTACGGGGGGGTGAGGTGTGGGTGTTGGGGTTGGTAGGGGGGAGACGGGGTGTTAAAATGTGAGTCGGGGTTGGTTGAGGGTTAAGTGAGGTGGGGGTGTCGGGTTTGGTCGGGGGGGTGAGGTGGGGGTGTCAGGTTTGCTCTCTGCCCCCATCCAACGGACCCCGCACTCGCTCAGCTGTCTGCCCCCTCCCCACCTCCGACTGACCCGAGCAACGCCGGGTATTTTCGCTAGTACAGTAAAACCTCCATTTAACGGACTAATTCGGGCGAGGGGGTGTCCGTTAAATCAAAAAGTCCGTTATTTAATAATAATAATAAAAAAAAGAGCTGTCGGAGCATCAGCCCGCCTGCCACAGGGTCGGGGCGGCAGCTCCGCAGCCCGCCCGCTGCCGGGACCCGGGCGGCAGCCGGGAGCCGGCAGCCAGCCCGCCAGAAATGGATCAGGAATGCATCAGACTTGCTCAGAAATTTTGTCCCTTGCATCCGAAGTCTGTTAAATCGAGGTCCGTTAAATCGAGGGTTTACTGTATGTATATATATATACTGTATGTGTGTGTGTGTGTATGTATGTATGTATATATATATATATATATATATATATATATATATATATATATATATATATATATATATATATATATATAAAGTCAAATGGTGTATGCGTGTATGTATGCTTACTCCTTCCACACCGTTTGAGCTAGAGACTTGAAATTTGGTACAGTTAGAGGTCTTATGGTCCTAATGACCGTAAGAGTCGAAAATTTTTCAAATCTCACCTCTGATGCCCCCCAGGGGTGAAATTATTTAAAGGCCAATCACATCAGCTGGGCAGCTGCTGTTCTCTGTGACATAGTTATGATGTCATAATACCCCCTCCAACAGACACCGCACTCGCTCAGCTCTCTGCCCGCTCCCCCCTCCGACGGACTCCGGAATCCCTCCGCTCTCTGCCTCCTCCCCACCTCCGGACCCGAGTTGGGTTTGGTCGGAGGGTAAGTGAGGTGGGGGTGTCGGGTTTGGTCGGAGGGTAAGTGAGGTGGGGGTGTCGGGTTTGGGGGGGGGTGGTGAAAATGTGAGTCGGAGTTGGTCGAGGGGTAAGTGAGGTGGGGGTGTCGGGTTTGGTCGGGGGGGGGGGTGAGGCGGGGGTGTCAGGTTTGCTCTCTGCCCCCTCCCCACCTCCGACTGACCCGAGCAACGCCGGGTATTTTCGCTAGTTCCAAATAAAAACATTTTCCTGGCACATTTCAACTCTGCCCCTCTCTCACCCCCAAACAGTGCTCCTGCATATAGAAACTTCAGGATTTTGGATGGTTCAGAATTGATCAGATTTTCTTTAAAGATCTGCTTCTGCTGTCAGTCCCCACCCCTCCCTTTTTTTTTTTAAAGTGGGTTAACATTTGAAGGTGGTTTTTAATATAAGACATCTATAAACTCTTGACCCTTTTAAATGGAATCACAGTGGATTCCATGTAGGGTGAGATGTATGGTTTAGTTTGGAAACTTAGCTAAGGCCGTTCGTCAGACTGTTTTGTATAGCTTTTATGCTATCACTTATGCCTTATCTTACTACAGCTATATATTTTTAAACTTACAACTGTAACGCTATGATATAAAAGTTGAACAAGATCAGTGAAGCTACTGCATATGCATGTTGAAATATAAAACTAAACAAAAATGCCCCAAACAATATTTACCAAATAAACTACTTTCATGATATCTTAAGTTGCCAAACAAGATGCCATTCTGCAACCATATTCACATTGTAATTACTTTTATAGTTTTCACTTGGGATTCACTACAACAGGGATTCTCAAGATGGGGGTCGGGACAGCTTATGGGGTCATGAGATTATTATATGGGAGGGTCGTGAGCAGTCCGCCTCCACCCAAACCTCTCTTTGCATCCAGCATTTACAATAACTAGTTTAAAGTTTTGCAAGAGCAGTTGCCAACTTTGACTTAAAACTTGTCAGTGAAGAATCCTAATGAAAATGGATTTCTTATAGTTTAAGAATCTGATCCATTCATGTTGTAACTATTATTTGTATAGTGGCAGTTCTTAAAGGCCCCGGTTGGGATCAATAGAATCCTAGAATATCAGGGTTGGAAGGGACTTTAGGAGATCTAGTCCAACCCTCTGCTTGAAGCAGGATCAATCCCCCAGTTAAATCATCCAACCAATTTTTTTATTTTTATTTTTTTGCTCCATAGCCCTAAATGGCCCTCTCAAGGATTGAGCACACAACCCTGGGTTTAGCAGGCCAATGTTCAAATCACTGAGCTATCCCTCCACTTGTATTGAGTATTGTATAAACTTGTAAAATTACATTTCCTGCAAGAATTTTGTGTCAGTCTAAGACAAGATGCAACAACTGAGTCCAGAAAACAGTAGAAGGGAATGGGGAAGAGAGGATGATGGTAACAGTAATAAAGTTCCATGGTTACCTAGGTTAGTGGCACACACAGCATCATGGTTCTGAACCATGTAATTTTTAAAATAATATAATTAAATAGCAAAGTCCCTGGGTTTGGTGATAGTATTGTTACAGTATGTGTATCAGGATGTTAAACTTCAGTAGATTAATAGGATGTTTGCTTTATATGCATTCTCTATTTCAAATTTATATTTCCTTTTACGAAGACATATTATAGTAGTATTGTTGCCAGAAAAGAATATAAATGAACAGTGTTATGTTCTGTGGCCACATTCTTCAGGACAGAGAACTGTTTGATTCATTATCGTAACCACATTGTAAATGGACAGTACATTGTATCATCTCAACATGGCAGTTTGAACATATGTTTATATTTGTATACTGACTACACGAATGAATGATGGTGTGATAAGCCAGTGAAGGAAAGACTAATTACCAGGGTAAAAGGCAGTGTAAAGCCTCCAATATGTAGGCATAGTATAGGGGCTACAGCAACTGCAGTTATTTCCTTGCTTTTATCAGTTTGCATCACAGTCCAGTATTCTTTATTAGTTTGTAAGCCTTAAGTGAAAGAGATCCGTCTTATTTACTGAACCTAGTGTCTGTTTCTAGGCCCACAATATAGTGTGCTCAGACCAGGAGGAAGGGAATGCCCCTTGTAATCAGATTAAGAGAATCACTGCCATGCCCCAAAGGCTGGGAAAGTCCATCTTTCACTGAGAACTAGGGAAATAGTCCAGCACTGCTGTCAGCTGTTAAACAACTGTTGTGTTCTTAGAAGTAGAGAATTCTATGTAGAGTGCTTAGAGATCCTTCTGGTGGAAAATGCCCTGGTCCCAATTCAGCAGTGTACTTAACTTCATGCCTAACTTTAAGCATATGAGTAGTCCTCCTGATTTCACTGAAACTCTTTGTTCTTAAAGCTGGGCACACACATGCCAAATCAGGGTCTATCGATGTAAAGTTATTGCTAAACTAACTTTGTCTACACTTGCAGAGTTTTTGCACTGTCAGTTTCAATGGTGATAGTGAACCAGTGAAAGAAAAGAACAGCGCTCTGAGGGCAGCTATCCCACAGTGCAGCTCTCTCCATTTTGACAGTAGGCCTGGTGGTGGTGGTGGGGGGTGATGGGGTGATCGTGGGCATTGTGGGTGCCTGCAGAGCTGCCAGCTCTCCCCAAACACTGATCAGCTCTAGTACTTCAGCATTGTTCCAAGCAGGGAATCCTTTGCTCTGTGGAGCAGGCATTGTTACCCGGCCAGATAAGTGAGCAC
The DNA here is from genome assembly GCA_032164245.1 of Sternotherus odoratus. Lineage (NCBI taxonomy): Eukaryota > Metazoa > Chordata > Testudines > Kinosternidae > Sternotherus > Sternotherus odoratus. The sequence continues at coordinate 5,319,889 of JAVMKO010000018.1, forward strand.
TTGCTAAGAAAACGGGAGTTTGAGTTCCTGGGGCTTTACAGGGGGAGGGGTAGATGTCTGTTTACCTGTCAGCAGAGCAGCAGAACTGCTGGCCAGAGTGGTCACCTAGGCATTGTGAAATATCCTGCAGAGGCTAAAAGCTCTATAAACAGGAAGAACCTGTCTTCACTTGCACATCACTGTAAAAGCATCACCACTAAGAGCTGTATGCCTCTTGTCGATGTGGTTTTCTTTTTGCGGTGAAACTTCTGAGTTTGTTTTAAATGCAAGTGTAGACATGCCCTGAGTGTGGGTACAATCTCCTATCTAGGTTCATAATTTTAACTAGTGTTAATGGAACTGATTTACATAAATCTTGCATCAGAGGACCTTTTAATGCATTGGGTTAGAATTAGGCATTTGCAGTAATCATCAACAGTGATCTGTGATGTGCTAGTATTGTCTTGCTGTTGCTGGTGTACCTGGAGTTATCTTAATATTTCCCATATATTTATAAATAACTTTACTCTTGCATTGATAATGCAAGGCTCTCTGTATAAATTGTCCTTTACTGTAAATGTTCAGTAGTACAAAAAAACCCCCTAAGATTGGTGCTAGCTATTTGGATTCACTCACTATTCCAAACTTGTTTAATTGTTTAGCAGAAGAAAGCTGTGCTGAATAACTCAACTGGCGCTAGAAATCATTTTTCATAGTTACCAGAAGTGTGCTGAAACATTTTCAAATTATGTCAAAGTAGCACAGCCATGTTGTAATTGACACAGATGTATTCTGGCAACTACTAATGCCATGTAAAGACTTCGGTTTTGAGAGATGTGCTCTGTTTAGTGAAGAGGCCTCAAAAATAAGTCTAAATGCATCCAAATTTCAAACCTTGGGGTAGGAAGCCCTGCCAATGAAAGGTTTCTATTTCAGGTGAGATGCAGACTTCTTCAAATGCAGCTTTTACCTTTTGAGAGAGGGTGGTTGCGGTGAAAGCTGTGGCCAGTATGTCTGCCTCCTGTGACTCATTTCAGCTAGTGGTAGGTATTGTGGTATGTGAACAGAAAAGATCAAGGAGAAAAAAGTGGAAGAAAATGACTTGACTATTGCAATTCCACCATCCTGCCTGGGGAGGGAGGGTGGGCGGGGAAAGAGGAAGAAAAGGGTATGGTGCCAAAATCTTACACCATTATCTTGAGTCATATTGTGAAATCCCACAGCTTGGTGAAGTGATGGCTGTAGCTGTAGGGCGGCAGCAGATGGGTGGAGAAAGGGAAGGAGAGAGATACAGGAGCTTCATTTTACAAACCTGTTCTTTTTCACAGGCACAGTTTACAGATAGTGTGAAATAAGCAGTCATTCCAAATATCATTTTACATCATGTAGTGTACAAAATTTATTAGTGAGCCTTATTTTCATATCAGTTTTTTAAATGGGGGGATTTGTTCTTTTGCTGAAGCGGTTCTCGTAAAGTGACAAGCTGCTTTCATGGACTTTAAAAGTCTTATTGGTTATTGTAGGTGCAGGAATGAGAAAGTTGATATAAATCTGTTTACCTCAGACCGGTTTGTGTTGACACTTCTTGTGTAACTGCATCTCAATGGTTTTGAAGTTAAGAAAATATTTGAATACTACACAGTATAAAAATTGAAATTTCATCTAAGAATAATGGAAGATTTGGTGTTAGCCCTCATGAATTTATTTCTGTAACAAACACTGCCTTTCTGGGATTCCACAGGGAGAGACGTACTGATGTATTTCACCTACAAAACAGATCTGGTGTTTGTCAGTTTGGATGCAGCAAAGTTGACAAAAACTGGACAGTTTGAAATATTGATATTCAATCTGTCATGGTTTTCCTACTGTACTTTTTTGCCTAATAGGGGCAATAGAATTAATGTATATATGGAAAATGGCCTACTCATGAGTAGCAGAGATATTAGCCTCTGTGCCAAGGGTTGGGAAAGGGAAGAGAAATTTAATCTTTTAAAAAATGTCTTCCTCTCTTCACTGTGGGGAATCATACACTCTTTCCACTTCCATCCATCCCAGCTGTCCTCCCATGGTCTAGCAGAATGAAACTAACCGCGATCACCTCAGTTTCCTATCACAGCTCCTGTCTCCACTCTCTGCAGAAACAGACCATTTAGAATTATTGGAGAGTGGAAAAGTATAGGAAGGTGGGAAGATGGAATTAAAAATGCAGTAAGACAAATACATTACTAAGGCAGTCTTCCTCCTATTTGTGGTGTGCAGCACACGAGAGTTCAGGATAAAACTTGGTCCTTCATAATCTGCCTAGAAGGTTTTGGAGCACTAGAGAGAGAGCACTCAGCCCCTGGGAATATGTGCATAAACACTTAGCATTAAACACTTTAATTTTATTTTTGTTTCTTGCAATTTGATACTTGGAGAGCAAGGTCAGTTGCTCACAGTGCATGTTCACATCTTCTGCTCTGGATCTCAGGGCTTTAACTTCGGTCTCTTTTGTGTTTTGATAATTCAGTGAAGTTGCAAGTCTGGGTCTTAAAAAGCAAGAAAGACTCTTGAAATGCCTTTCAAGGAATCACATCAGAATTAGAAAGCTAGATGTTTTTACCTCCTAAACAATACTGACAGACGACTTTGCTCAGATTCCTTACATTCTTTGCTTTCTGACAGGCTAATGGACAAGTTCTTCTAGGTGCTGATACTCAACAAAATTTATTTTAATCCTTTGTTTTCAGATGGATACGGGGCAGCTTGCGATGCCAAGGGTGTTAGTGGTGCTTAATCTATATATATAAAAGTCAAATGGTGTGTGTATGTATGTTCTCTTACTCCTTCCACACAGTTTGAGCTAGAGACTTGAAATTTGGTACAGTTATAGGCTTTAGGGTCCTAATCAGGGTAAGAATCGAAAAATTTTCAAATCTCACCTCTTACACCCCCTAGGGGTGAAATTCTTTAAAGCCCATTCACATCAGCTGGGCAGCAGGTTAACACCTGCTGCTCTCTGCCCCCTCCAACGGCCCCCGCACTCGCTCAGCTCTCTGCCCCCTCCAACGCCCCCCCCCGCTCAGCTCTCTCCCCCCTCCCCCCCTCCAATGGACCCAAGCAACGCCGGGTATTTTTGCTAGTATAGTAATAAAATAGCCAGCCAAATAAACATAAATATGAGAAGTATGGTAGGCTTGAGCTTGGTGATATAGCATTATGGTTGGGAAGCCATACTGGGAGTAGACGATATGTACAGTGGGAGCACTTGCATCACAGTATATGTGAAGCCACAGACTGTGATCCTGCTTCTCATACTCAACGCCGCAAATAATTAATGGGTGTGTATGCGTGCATGTGCATACCCCCCCCCCCCCACCATAATGACAGTGAAAAGAGATCTAAATGTCAGCACCATGCAGTTGATTGTCTGGCCCTCAATCTCTTGTAATTATTAAACTAATAGCTGCTGACAGGAATGGAATGGAAGGCATGCCTAGTTTATTTTGACTTTTGGCTACAAGTCAAAGTATCCATCAGATTCAGGCAAAATTTATGGACAAACTAATTTTCTCTCTGGCTGGAAAAACTTAGCTGATTCTGATGTTTGTCCTTTTATGCAATTTAAACCGTATACATTTGATGCTTTAATAAAAATAGACGAAGGGTTTATATAATTCTCAACAATTTAAAGAAAGTGTTTGAAATGCTGAGTACTGTCATTTCTGATACTCCTCCTTCCTCCTTTCAGACATTTTCTGATCTGTAATAGTGAGTGTTCTGCACTTGTACTTGTGCAATTCAGCATGGACCGACTTAAATGAAAGGAGGAATAACTAAAAATAGTTCTAATCACCGCGCAGCTGACACTACTTTGCTAAAATTGCATAGCCATCTCTTGGAAGCTGCATATGTGCATTTTTAAACAGTAAATTGACATTTCAGGGAGACTTAGCCTTTGGGTGTTAAGCCTTGTATGCTTATCAATTTAATCGGAGAAGTTTTTAAAATAGTAAAATTATTTCAGAAGACCTGTAATTTGGGTCAAGAAGTAGTGAGTCTAAATAAGAGATCTTACTCATTCTTATCACTTTCTTTATTAGTTATTAAAATTGCTAAGTAGATTTTCTTAAGTAAACTATCCTGAAAACTGCTATAGGGGGACAAGTGAGAGCCAAGCATAAGAGGATCTGTCACTTGTACGTCGTAACCCAAATTATGCAAACCTTTTTGTCTTTTTTAGCACATTTTTTCCTGGTTAGACAACCAGCTGTTTTGTTGCTGTGGCGGATGGGGCAAATGAAGTTGGCTTTTCCTTCACACACACACCCTTTCTTTACCCCATGATTATCAATACACTGTACATGTTTGCTTTCTTGCTTAATATGTAAAGTTGTTAGCATCAATTAGCTACTACCAAAACTATAAGCTATTTATTTACTTGCTGGTCATTTAATAAGATGTCAACTTATACTGTGCTGATTTATTTTGGAAAAAATCTCCCCTTCCTGGTAACAGTATGTGTGATAAAGTCCCTTGGGTGGTCTGTGGGCCAAAAGGAGACTCCAGACAGCCAGAAAGATTGAATCAAAGGTCAGAAGTGGGGAAAAAACAGTCTATCACCCTGCCAATTCAGCATGGTTTCCTATAGTATACGGTCTAGTTTTAAATGCCCAAACGGGTGCTTCCATAGTTTAATAGTTCTTGCTCTCAGGAAGATTTTTCTGCTAATCAGCCTGAATAACCTTAAAAGGGTGTGGATACAGCAATGATGCAATTACAGTTTTTGGTAGGGGAAAATACTCTGGTTGAAATTCATGGGATCTTGGTATTATATTTTTTCCACACTTCCTGATTACATCAGTGTTTAGAAATATTGAGGTGGGGATAGAACCTGGTACTTCTGATTTATTACTGTGTATATGATCCAATAATCAAGGTCCTTTATATCCTGTATCACATTAGAACTAAATTTAGCAGCAATATTTACTCATTTCCTTAAAATCTCTTCACTCTGTTCCTACCACTTCTATGAAACTCACAGAAGGCTCACCGAATATAAATTCATTGATTTAATGTGATGGGTTTTTTCATTATGCTCTCCAGGTTGCCCATTTCCATGGAACTTGGCTCCCATGACGTCCAGACAGTCCAGCTCAAACTTCCCTTCTCCTCCCCCTACCACCCAGTTGTGTGCCAGAGGAAGGGTGTTTATGCATGTGTACAAAAGTCTATTCTGGTATAAGATGACATTTTCAAAGATACAATATTGTAAAGATAAGACCTACAGGTGCACTAATAATTTTTAGTAAAATTTTAGGCTGGCATAAATTTCTTTTCAGAATTTTAAATGAGGAATCTGTTCCTTTTGGGACTGATTCAGCAGTAATATCTCTTAGCCGATCAGTACGACTACTAAACACCAATATCCAGTACATATCCGTAATAGAGTGTGCTGCAACTGACTCACCATGGTGGAATGTGAGAGCATCAAACCAAGGACTGGTGCCAAATTCAGGAGCTGCTATGTGTTTTGTCTTCCTGCTGGAGTTTGAAATGACTTCAGTGCCAAAATCAGTAACTCAAGCTGAAGGGGAGACTCTTTTGCACTTAAGACATTTGTAACTCAGAAGTAGCACACTGAATCTCCTGCATTAGTCGCGAGTAGTTTTGAGAGAGGATGCTATATAGGTGCAGATATATTTTATAGCTATTAAATAGGCGCTGTGAAAGGACCTTGCAGCTTTACAGGTTCCACTTGAAGGCCTCTGTTCTAAGAAGTTGAGACTCTGTAGCCAAGTTATTTCTCTCCATTAACCCCTACCCTTTATTAAGGGCGGGAAATGAGAGCAAATTTCACTTGTTACATCCTCCTCATAATGGATGTACTATAAAAAAAAATCCTTTGTGGTGGCTTAGATAGCATCAAGAGTTTCCAGTGCACAGCTGAAGTCTATAAGAGAGCTGTTACTTTTGAATATTGCCTCTTCCATAGAAACTGATTTTGGATTGGCAAAAAATGGAGTGTTTTGACATTTTGGTATATTAGAGCTATACATTATCAGCTGTACTGGTGATAATCAATCTTGTGACTAAGGCCTTGTCTGCACTTGCTCAGTTTTTGTGTCAACACAAATGTCTTAAGTGCAAATGTCTAATGTAGTCATGATTTGTACCAGTACAGCAGTTTTGAGTCCCTTTGTGAATTCTTTTGCAACCACTAATATCAGGAAGATCAAGATTGAAAAAATCCATCTCAAAGCTTTAATTTTATTTTGGGAGATTGTTGTAAATTTTGGGGTGGGGTGTGTGGGAATTTTGTTTGTTTATGGATGGGTGCAGAATGTTTGAAAATAAAGGTCTGTCATTAAACATGTCTCTTTTCATGGTTTCTGTGCTCCTCAATAAAGCTTCCCCTTTGTTTTCTGTCTCTCATTGTGCTTATGCTGCATATTAGGGTTGCACCTTTACAGATGCAAAATTTGAGAGACAGCAGGAAATAGTCTTTGATTATGTAACAGTTTTGGGTTCTTCCTGTAAACTTTTCACTTTGCGGTTGAACAGACAACTCTTGGCATGAGGATATTAGAAAAAACAGAGTTAAACAAAACCCACATAATTTCAACTTAGAACACCGCGGAAAAGCTCATGAGATTGAAAACTAATACAATCCAATTTGTTTTGATGGGATAATTAGACAAAGACACTGCCTACAACTCCACGCTTTCTGGCTGCCACTTTTTTGCAACATAACTAAAGTTATTTAAATGAAGTGTAGGATATGTATTGTGCATCAAGACCTTCCTTAAATTGCAAATGTATAATTTTTTAACTTAAATGTGCTTAGAAGGTTGCATTCAGAGTTGATAGGTCTCCAAGAATTTTTTTTTTCAAGTCTAGTGCATTGCTGTTCAGCTTCTAGGTATGTAGATTTTAAATCTGTCCAATCTAATTATAAATCCCTTTTTGTGTTTTTCAGCAAACGAGGATTCAGTGTTCGATCCTTTGGAACAGGGACTCATGTGAAACTGCCAGGACCAGCACCAGACAAGCCGAATGTTTATGATTTCAAAACAACATATGATCAGATGTACAATGATCTGCTTAGGAAAGACAAAGAACTGTATCCCCGTGGAATGACCTTTTTAAAAAACCTAATATGGTTCATCTTTGAAAGGTGTAATTCATTATTTTGCATAAGGAATACACAGCTGCTTGACTGGCAAGAGCTTTGTTTTACAGTTCTAGGCAGGTGTTTCACATTTTATTAGGATCTCTAACACTCCCCTTGTAACCTGCTATTGAGTTATAATGCATGCATTCAAAATCCTCTTGTATACTAAATTAACATACTTGGTTCTTGAACAGAACTGAATATTTTACACCTTCATCCGTGAACTGCACTGCGGGCTATGTTTTTCCCAGTGTAGAGCCCGTTTCTGGCAACGGGCATGCCAAGAGCTGCCACCAAAAGAATTAAAACCAAATTTAGTTCAGTCAAGCAAACAGGTAAGGTTTAGCATAAACTAGTGGTCTAAGCGGAGAGAACATAATTCATAAAATATTTTCTCTTCTCACAAAGAAGCTAATTGTTAATTTCTGGTTTTGGCCATGCATCAAAAACACATTTCTTAACTATAGTTCCAAGAATTGGGCACAGAAAGCCCAATTAAATGGGAGGTTTACTCCCAAGATGAGGTGACCAAGGTCAGGTACACTACCTTCCTTCACATCAGCCATGAGCACACAGCATTTTAGGACATCTATACTGTATATTTAAAACAAAAAACCTCAAACACCTCTTTAGTTTGCAAGATCAGGGCACTCGTTTGGGGTCTTGTTCTCTTTACGCAGGATCTGATTTTTAATATTAGAAATATAATTCAGTGTGAAAGGGAAAACTAAATTTAGTTTTTGCTGGTTAATTTTGAAAGATTGAGGCCCTTGTTACAAAATGTGCTGCCTCCGAAGTGAGAGTTTGGATAACAAGGTATAATATGGCAGACTGTCCCATCCTTTATTGTCGAGTGACCTAGATTTTTAGTTTCCTGGGAGCTGCATAAAAATAATGCTGGATCAAATTAGTAATATTTTGCTAATGTTAGATTTGATATCCATCTTCTATAGCTATCTGAAAATGGCAGCTAAAATGTTCTCATTTTAAATATTTATTTTTTAATATCTTTCAAAGCTTCACGATTATATAACTAAACAATTTATTTTTGTATTGCTGAAATTTTTCAGTATTTTTTTTTTTTTTAAGGCTGAGAATAGGCAAACAGGCCCTAGATGAGGATTAGAAAATGGGGGATACAGTGAAACCTATTTTAAGTGGCCACCCAAGGAATCGACAGATTCAGTAGCCCAGTAGAAGAGATGGGCTTTCAATTATTGGCTCAACAAAATTGTGTACTGCAAGGCTTGAGTAGACTTTTAAAATGATTGTGTAAGCCGTGGAGGAGGTCCTTAGTGCAGGTTTCACTGTGGCTTGATTTGAGTCAGCAGGTTTTTAGCTGTGTATTTGCTGACTAGAAAACATTAAATTTGAGCTCCATAAGACCCCAGTAGTGGTGGTTTCTTTTGTGTTGAGTTTTCTGAATGTACTCAGCTAAGACGAGCAGCTCCATAAAGCTGTACAGTACAATTAAATTTGATACTATGTTGGAAATTTCCTTCCACATGGTTTTCCCCATAACGGATATCCATATTATGCAAAGACATTAGGGAACCCAATTTCTGATGAAAAGGCTGGGTAGCAGTATCTCTTAAACTTTGAAATTTAGGGCATCCATTGAATCTGTACATAATTTAATTTTGTATAATCACATCTTTGGTGAAGAAAAGGGATATTTCCCAGCCAGTCCATCCTCTAATTGAGATGGTGCACATCTCAATGCAAACACTTTTCTTCAAATTGAGGACCGTTTGAATTGTGCAGTCTTCATTTTCTCAAGCACTTAATTTGCAGTGACTCCCACTTTGCCTGTTCTGTTGTATTGGGAACGTAGCACTGTTTTTAAGATGCAACAGAGTTAAAACACATCTGGTCCTCTATCCAGTATCTTCTCTGGAGTTGCCTTTTGGGCTCTGCTCCACACTAGAGGCGGAGTGGCTAATCCCTGAGCCACAGATATTTATGCAGAGTGACATTGAGCACTCCTTTCTATTTTGATTTTTCCCATTCAAGAAAAAGCCCAGTTTGGGGTGGGGAAGGAGTTGTCTGTATATTTTATGCCCTCAAATGTTGCAAATGCAAGTTCTTTGAAACAGATATACTTTTTCAGTACAAAAGGCAGCTCAACTTCCAGACTCGGGGTGTGTGGGTAAGTTCTTTCCTAAATTTGTGAAAAGCAGAGGCCGCTCTTGTTCCTTCCTGTGAGTCAAGGAGCAGCTGTCTTTGGGGTTACGGCTTTGTGGGACTCAATTAGGGCAGCTGATTACTCTTTTTTGGGGGGAGGGAGAGAGAGAAGAGGTGCTTTGCCTTAGGGTGGGAGGGAATTGCTTTTCCTTTGATGTCTCCAAGGGGATGTGGGAGACAGAGCGGATCCAAATTCCTTGGCTTGTCCTTATGCGCCACAGATCCTGCTATCACCAGTTAAGTGGGGAGAGCTGCCACCTTCAGCCTTCCCACGTGGTCTGCAACAGCAGTTCTTAGTGACAAGGGCCACTTCGTGTATCCCATTATGTCAGTATGGGATTCTAGGTCCAATGCAGCACAGTGTGCTCCTGTGTTTAGGAGTGACTTCATGCTAGAGTTCTGTAAGCCAGCGGGGAGACTAGGTGCACTGTGGACACTTGATATTCAGTAAGAGGTTTTGGCTAAACTACTCCAGCCCATCATCTACTAGCCAGTCAACGAATTGATAACTTTCGGAAAGCAGCCGTCCCAACCAGGCCTGAAGTTCTACGGTGGTGTGGACATCAGTCAGCTGAGGTAAAAAGCGGCTTAGAATGGCAAGGTGTGTGAAAACTTTTCTCTCTGTGGTGGGGAGGAGGGAAGAAGAACAAGAGAATACACACTTATGCAAAAATAAAGCATCTGAATTGCACTGATCTCTGATGTATAGTGCAAAATCTCAAGTATAGGTTAAACCTTTCCATAAGTAATCTTCCACACTAAATGAGGACATATTTACAAATCTAGGTACTTCTCTTTGTTGTAGCTAGAAGAATGAGAGCCACTTAAAAGAGTAGCTCATTAAAAAGGCATGCTGTCAGTTCAGAAGGGGTTGGGGATGCAGAAGTAACGAAGCTAGGCTCTGCAGGGATATATACATGTACTAGGAGATTGACTTCCATTTTAAAATACTGTAAACACTTAAAAGGAAATAAACAGTTGTCAGACTAATCAGGGCTGTTGTTGCTATGTAGGAGAGATGCATCTGTTTAAATTCCCTTAGCATTATTGGGAGACTAGGAGCAACATTTTCAATAGTATTGAAGTCCCGTAGCTGCTAGAGTCCCAATTCCAAAAGGCTGTAGCATAGGCATAGCTATGCTAACATAACAATGTTGCTTGGGGGTGTGAAAAAACTCCCCCTAGTGATATGTCAGTGCAACCTATAAGAGCTTGTGTGCATAGCGCTATGTCCATGGGAGAGCTTCTCCTGCTGATATAACTTGTGCCACTTCTAGAGATGTTTTTATTATGCCAACAGGAGAGCGCTTTCATTGGCATAGTGTCTTCGCCACACAATGCTGAATGTATAGACATCATCTTAGGCTCAGAAATGCCCAAGTCACCTTTGAAAATAAGATGTCAGATGCTTTTGAAAATTATTCCCTAGATCCTGTTGAAGATCATGCGGCGGCAGATAAGTAGAATAAATATGAAACGATGACATACATAAAATAGTAATTTTATGTCCATGAACTTAATCTGAAAAATACTTTACCCATAAAAAGAGCACATGATAGGAGGCAGAAATATTGGGCCCAATACCTATGTGCCAAATATTCTGAAGCCCATTCTCTTTATAAAAGTTTGGAGCTATATTTTAGTTTCACCCTCTTACTAGTAGAAACCATCTGTGTGGGATAGGGAAACCAACTTGTGGACTCTGTTTTGAATCTGCTCCTGCAGTTACCAGAGGTTAACTAGAAACATCTTTAGTTATTGAGCATGTCAATTTCAGCCATACTGACTTTTGTCAAATCCTTCAGTAGGGTCATGCTTCTGCAGGCCTTGAGGCCTGCTCCTGTTGGAATTTAGTGGGAGTTTCCTCATTTGCTTTAATAAAAGGGTCAAGCTCGTGGTTGGGAGTCCTCCCAAGACAACTCGAGGGATGCGGAAAATATTGGTGGCATTCTTTCCTCTGAGTCCATATTAAAAAGTGAATGGTAATGTTTAATTAAACAAATGAGATCCCAAATTCTTAGCAGATGTTCATGTGCAAATATAAAAACTGTAAATAGGTGTTAAAATTATCTGGTTTATTTGTAATTTAAATTATCTGCTTCATTAAGCTTTGGGATCTAAACCACGAAAAAACATTTTAGTTCGAACCAATGCCTCATATGGTGTTAAATTTGAAAAATGTACTGTTGGGGATGTCCTCTTTTAGATGAAAAGTAGAATTAAGGTCCTCCTACCCCCCCCCCCCCCAATTGTTAATGTCACTGGCTTGGCCAAAATCCAACTTCATTAATTACATTCTGCATACCTAAATTCTCCTTGAAGTTTTACAGTGGTTCTCAAACTTTGTATTGGCGACCTCTTTCTGAGTGCGACACCCCTTCCACCTTATAAATTAAAAACTATTTTTTGTTTAACATTATTTTAAATGCTAAATTTATAACATTATTTAAAGCGAATTTCTTTTCTCATCACTTTAAAATTGACTAAAACATACTTTTTCAAATTGTTATAAGCAGAAAAGTGGTTTTTTTTAATTTACTGTTTAATACTGAGGAGGCAAAAAAACTGTCAATATCACTTTTCACAGGCGACTTCACACCCCAGTGCTTTTATTTCTGCACTACTGTTGGCAGGTGCCACCCCAGAGCTGTGTGCTTGAAGAGTGGTGGCTGTTGACTAGGCACCTAGTTCTGAAGGCAGTGCCACTGCCAGCAGCAGCGCAGAACTGCAAAAGTAAGGGTGGCAATGTCATGTTATGCCACTTCTGCGTAACATGTGACCTTTCCGTTGGGAGGGATGGGTTTGGAGGGTTTGGGGCTATGGCAAATTTTGAGATGGCTATAGCTCTTCAGCTGCTGAACAATCAAGACCTCTAATGTTGTCTTAGTCTCATCTTTTTAGTCCCAAGTCAACGAATGTGCATGCACAATACTACAATCCCCAGAGTCCAGTTTTCTTAAGGTGGTGATAATACAAGTATATATTTTGTTTAGGAACAATGATCGATGCATTATGCATTTACAATACTTTTTGAAGTAAATACACTACACTGTGACAGAAAGGTGTGTGTCATTTTCTAAAAAGCTAGATTTAAATGATATATATTTTAGCAGTTGGTCTCTGTTTTGCACATGCACTTGCGACCCCAGAGGGGTTGCTACCCCCAGTTTGAGAACCCCTGATGTAGTACCTCTTCCTTTCCTAAACTACTGTTGCTATATGGTGTTAAACAGTTGCCTTCTACTTCAGAGCTAGTGGGTGAAATTGTTACATATTAATTTGTGAATTGCTTTGGGATCCATCTAGAGAAAACATGGAATGTAAATTTATTATCAAACTAATTTCAGCTACGTTAAACACACACAAATAAGTTTGCCAATTAGAAAAGATTCACATCAGTATTGTGAAGCTTTTTCTCCCAAATCTTTAAAAGGGTATTACAGTTGGGGGAAAGCTTGCTAAAACCAAACGTTTTTGAAAATAGCTTCTGATTAAAGTTGATGTCTTGGCAAAATGCTCCATGTTCAGAATAGGGCCATTTTTGCCATCAGAAATATGGAGCTGACTAAGGCCTTGCATTTGCCCTGACTTTAGCCATCACTGTAGCTGGATTGGTGCAACCCCTAGTAAAGATAGACAAAGCTGTTTGCACTAGTGGTATGAACCATGGTTACCAGCAGGGACAAGTTCTGCCAGTGTAAATAGCTACTTTGTCTACTGTAGGGGTTTTCACTGGGCGGCTATACCTGTGGCTGGTCCCTGCTGAGTGTAACCAGGGCACAACCCCAAAGTTGATATGGCAGCATGAGGAGCTGCATGCAAAGTGCCCCTGATGTTCCAGTGAAGTGGTGAATAGCTGACTCATTCCTGGTTGGTTGACCACAGGAAATCCTGAATAGGGGTCACTCTGGAGATTGAAAATAACTGCCATCCCCAAGGTGAAATGTAGTTCAAGACTCGTTGATCTTGCTAGAGAAGTGCAACTTGGAATAATAGGCTAATATTTTTTTGTTAGAGGCTCATTCCCTTCTCTTTCTCCAGTAATATCCTAGGGATTACTACATCCCTATAGCTGGGGTAATTCCTAACTCTCAACCCCAGGAAATGTGCCTACATACAGGTCTCCTTTATCCCTGTTGCTCATGAGGTTTGACAATCTTCAGGATGGGTTGGAATGATTACATTTGCCCCTTTTTATAGCTGTGTGAACAAGGTCGTAGGTTTATTCTGAAGTACATAATGATTAACTGAACAATGCCTTTTAAAAAGAGACAGTGACACTGCAGGAAAAACAGGCCCACACATGCGAGAAGTCAAGGACTAAGTTTCCAAAAGCCAGGTTAGTCTCTGTGCACAGCCCTCTGTGTGCCAAAGTACAATAGGACCGAATTCTGCAGCAGTAACTTCTAAATTCTGTGGCAGCGTTAATTAATTCTGATGTCATGAAATGCCTTCATTTCCATTCCACCCACCCACACACCTATGGGTTATAGGTAAATCAACAAATGTTTTCATTTCCAAAGATGGAGATTCTGTTATGCGCTCTAAGCAGTCTCCACTTCTTGAGCTTCGGCTGCTGCACTGTTGCCCTGCTGGCTAGCCTGTGCCATCTGGCTTCCCTGCTCCTTGGCTGTAACCTGCACTCCAGCTCTGGGTCTTAACACTTAGGACTAGGGTGACCAGATGTCCCGATTTTTATGGGGACAGTCCCAATTTTGGGGTCTTTTTCTTATATAGACTTGTTACACACACACACACACACACACACACACATGATTTTTCACATTTGCTGTCTGGTCACCCTACCTGGGACTGACAGGAAAGAGAAAGTAGATAGAGACCACCAGAAGTTCTATTTAATGCAGGGAGTAACTTCCCTAGTCTTAGTAATCACGAAGGATGCTTGAAGCCAAGTGTATAAATGGGTTTGAAACACAGATTTTTTGGGGGAGAAGAGAAAATGGTGACAATCCAGGAGAGTGAAATTGAGCTCTGCTTCATAAAATCTAGAGCTGTGCATTATAAAACTTTGTTTTGTTCTTACCAGGGAGTTGAACTAGTATTTATTTTAGTTTGGTTCAGTTGCTTTCAGCGTGTTAGGGTTCAGCTCGGATTCAAGCCATCAAAAAAAAATAAAATGGCCCAGTAGTAACCAGTTCAAATCAAGTGTAGGCCTTACTAGAAAAGCTAACTTGAAATTGAAACTATTTTCTTTTTCTTTTTCAACTTTGTGAGTGTTCCTACTAGTTTCTGTTGTCAAATAAACAGGCTTATTCCTTATGAACAATTTGAGCAAACTAAAATACCATCCAATATTTGATCTCATATTGGACCTATACAGTTAAAGGATGAATTTGAGTTTGGGGCAACTGGAGGCAGGTGCTGCCTTAGGGGTTGGGGATAGCTGGGAGGGCCTGTCTAGGGGAGAAGGCCTGAGAACTCAGCAGTGTTCTCTCATTCATGGATATGGTTTTGGGGTCTTGGATCTTTTTTTTTTCTCTTCTCCCTTTCCTAAACCCCCTCCCATGTACTTTCTTCTTTCCTAGTACCCAAAATTGGCAGCCACCCTCACACTAGGCTTGATGTTGCCACTTCTAGTACCAGTCAACACCACCTCCAGCTTTTCGGCTTGGGATCAGAGAATTGAGGCAAGTTCAGTTTAGACCAAGATTTTGAGACTAAATCTGCTGTTACCTATTTGCGGTAACCAGGGTCCCATGTTTTACAGGACAACAGTTATTCACCTCTTTTTCTGCTGTCAAAGGCAGCGTCCACACTGTGACATTTTAGGAAACTTCCCACTAGTGCTTCTATTCTTTCAATTGTACTAGTGAGAGCCCTAATATTGGCAGGGCTTCATCAGCTTCTGATTGTTTTACCCTTGTGTTGGTTACATCTGATCCATTCACTTCAGTAAAGTATTAACTGTAAAACCAGCTGAAAGTTTAAACTTTTACATAAATTCTGCTGCTAATCATTTTAGCTTGAAATTTCCCGTTACAGTAAAACCTCCATTTAACGGACTAATTCGGGCGAGGGGGTGTCCGTTAAATCAAAAACTCCGTTATTTAATAATAATAAAAAAGAGCTGTCTGAGCAGCAGCCCGCCCGCCACAGGGTCGGGGCGACAGCTCCGCAGCCCGCCCACTGCCTGGACCCAGGCGGCAGCTGGGAGCCGGCAGCCAGCCTGCCCACTGCTGTGACCCGGGCGGCAGCTGGGAGCCGGCATCCAGCCCGCCAAAAATGGATCAGGAATGCATCAGACTTGCTCAGAAATTTTGTCCGTTGCATCCGAAGTCTGTTAAATCGAGGGTTTACTGTACTGTGCTTGTCCCCTGTTGTTGAATTCACTTGTAGATATTGGGGGTGAAGTACACTCTGGTGGCTGTTTGCTGTCAATGATTGAGGCTGGGAACTAGTAGTTGAAGTCCATCCTTCTCCCCCTCATTGAACTTGATTTTGGATCTTTATGGCCTCTCCGTAAAGGGGTGGGGAAGGATAAGAGGAGATGTAGTCTTGTGCCAAAAGCCCGAAGGGGGAGATTTTCAAGTCAGACACCTCCAATTCATGAGATTTTATATAAGTCTTAGGATTCTTTTTATTTGCTTTCTGCTGTTTGAGTCACTAGGGTTCATGTTTTCAAGCTTTTCTAGTCATCATGGTTTCAGAGAACCCTTTTTGAAAGTGAAAGCTGAGATTCTCATGTAATAACATGGCTCCTGGAGCTTTAAGATAAATGCTAAATACTGTGAGACTCACGATAAAATGGCAAGAGTTTGCAACCTGGGAGGGTGCCTGATCACCTTTTGTTTCTTTGAACATTTTCCCTCAGCCGCCTCTGTCCAAGTCCTGGGTTCCAGACGTTCCAACTATAGCTACTCAAATTCTTTTGTTTCCTCTGGACAACTTCTGCAGTGTAGTTATGCATCATCACTACAGAATTCTTCAACTCATTGAAACCTGGGAATTTGAAAGCTGTCCCAGAACAAAATCAAACACAACCAACCCAAAATCTTTATGAAATTCAACAGATCTTAATTTTAGAACAACACAAGGAATGGTGCATTACTGGAAACGTCTCCTTTAAATTCAAAATGGTTTTAATTAATTTAATTCTAGTGTTCTGCAGAATTCAGCATTGCTGTGCTACAGAAATCTGTGCACAGGGAGCACTGGCCATGATAAGCATGAATTTTTAATGTGTGCACACAAGATTTGATTTAGTGAGGCTGAGTTACCACCCAGTTGAGTGCGCAATCAGAATCCTGCAAGATACCATTGGGTCTTCTGTTATGCTACACATCTTGTCTAACGGACCTCACTGTCATGCACTGAAGAACGTATGTGGCCACTGAAGTTGCCATGGTCTTGACCTCTTGTATTCAGTAATGGTCTGATAGGTTTTTCTCCAAAGATAGTGGTTCTGCTCTAATTCCAGCTTGGTGAACTTTGCCTATGTAAATTCTCTCGAGTGTCCATCAGATATCTGAGTGATTCTCAGATGGGTTGGTAGATCCTTTTTTAGTGGTCCACAAGGTCGCCATAAACACAGTGCAGGTGGGAGGGATAAAGAAATTAAAAGGTTGAGTGGTCCAAGAGTTGACTTCTCCTAAGAAACAATCCTCAGAAAAATATGAGGAAGGTCATAGAGTTTTTCACTTGCCTGGAACAACTGAATAGTGTTTGTGTGCTGTTCTTGAGCAGCCGCCTCATGGTTGGCTGACATTCAGTAGTAGGTGACATGGTATATCATCTTTCCAATCACTTCCTAAAAGCCTGAATGATGCTTTGCAGCTGTTTGGATGAGAAGTGCTATAGAGAGATGCAAGTCAGTTAACAGGGTCTATGGGTTATGCCAGGTTGTTTTAGATGCATCTTTATTTTAGTGTTGGAGATGAGGGAGGGACTTGCCTTACTTGATTGACATATACTCAGGTTTGCTGTCATTTAAATTAAATCTTAGAAAAGGAAAATACAGTACTATGTAGCCAATAGGATACAATTAAAAAGGGAACAGTCTTCAGGGGGATTGGGGAGCAGGGAGGAACTCTGCTGAATAGGAAGCCTTGCACTTTATTTATTTTTATTTATTTTTAATGGCCACTGAATCTGGTACATTATCTACAGTCCGCGTCTATGAGCTTTAATATGGTAAAGATATCTAGGGTGAGGAACCCTTTGTGTTATGTAGCTGAACAGAGCTTAGACTTGTAATGTGAAAGCTTCTATTGGACTTGCTAGCCCTTGCATTGAGTTAAGGCTCTGCAAGACCAGTGATCTTTTAATAAATATTTATCATGGTACCACCTTGGAGTCCTGTTGTGCTGTACAAGCATAACAAAGAGAGACCTGCGCTGCAGGACAGCGTGGATAGTTCTGGTGGATTGTGTCTCTGCAGATGTAGCAGGTGGTTTGGCTTGATAAACTGTAGCCACTCAACTGATTTGTCAAGCTTGTGACAAATGTAAAGGGAGTTTTGTAATCAAAAAATCTCCATTTTCATTAACAATGTCTATTGGCTACATAACCTGTGCTTTGAAATTTATAGCTATAAAGGTAAACTATATTTAACCAATAAAAAGTAACCACTCCAGGGAGGCATAAGGTATAAATATATCTGAGTCTCAGACCTGATCTCTAGTGCATGGCTATTGAACTTGAAAGCTTTAAAAAATCTTCTAATGTCCTTGTGGGAAGGAAAGCGCTGCTAAAAGGGCAGCTCCTGCATCTCTTGTGCACCCAGAGGCTCCTGCTGGGTGTTATGAATGCAGAATTGAGCTAAAATAGGACTTCAGACAATAAGAAGTTATTGAAATAAGGGGTAGCACAATGAGTAAGGAGCTGAGGGTTTCAGTGTTCAGACTGCTATGTCATCTTGCACTCCGGCTGTGATAGAGGGATGGGGAGAGCCTGACTGTGTGTTAAGAATATTCGCCTTTTACATTTTCTCCCACTTGTCAGTAACACCCTTAATGTTACTTAAAAATAGTCGGTCTGTCTGAATCTATTTAATACTACTTGTATACTGCTGACATCAAGATTGCCTGCAATTTACAATAATTGAGACTCCGCTTAGCTTGAGAACAGAGTAATTCTTCACAAAACCATACAGTCTAGTTCACTGAGAATTTTATTTTCTTGGTTATTTGCAGTTATGTCCAATTTCAAATGCCCTGAAGAAAACGCACATTTTCTTTAGAAGCAAAAATAGCTGAAGCCTTTAAAATGAACATGTAAATACCTCTGCGGCGAAATATTTTACATTAAAAAGTTGCAGATAACCTAGGGTGCTTTGGCGTTATCTATTCAAGTGAAGTCTGTTGCATTTTCTACTGTGTTCTAAACTTGGCCAAGATTTCACTCTTTGCTGTTTATTCTTCGCTAGAAGACTCGGATGCTAGAAACTGAGTTGAGGGGAGAAAATTGGTTTTTGAACAGTCTTTTAAAAGGTCCAATTTTCTGCTTATCAAAAAGTTTCTAGTCTTTTTCAGGAACAAGAGCTTGCTAGAAAAGGGACTGTAAGTCATTGATTCAAAACCTTTAAAAAAAAGTTCTCCAAAGGCAATGTTCACTGCTAGATCCTTATTAGATTTTTTTCTACAAGGACTGCATCTCACCTTTGTTGCATTCATGTTAAAATGGAAAGACTATTAGATTGGTATTTCCATTTCAAGGAGGCAAAGATTTTGAATGGCTTGCTAATTACAAAAGCAGCTTCTCCTCTCTGAGTTCACACCTCCAGTTCAGTCGCTAGAGGAATACCTCCCCCTCCCTGATTTGAGATAAGCTGGTTCAGCCTGATTGGACTAACCTTGTTATCTCCTACCTGGTTCTTGCCTACTTATTTATATCTGCCCCTGGACACTTCCACTGGTTGCATCCGACGAAGTGGGTATTAGCCCACGGAAGCTTATGCTTCAATACTTTAGTTAGTCTTTAAGGTGCCACAGGACTCTGTTACTTCTAACATTAACTTTTGGCTCCATTCAAGGGTCAAGGAGTAGATCTCTTCTTAAGAATACCATCAACCTGTTTTTCTTTCTAAACTTTTACTCACATTTCCTCTCTTGCCATAGTGAGTCTCAGGAGCTGAGGAGTATACGCTAAACAATCCAGAGCTTGAGGTTCTTTCATATGGAAAACTGATAATTAAGACTTCTTTAAAAATTGTGCAAAGCAAATCTAAGTTCCTGGATTGGTTGAATTTCAGTGATATCAAATGAAATGTATGTCAGCCAGGCAGCTTTGGATGTACACCTTTTTTAAACAAACAAACAAAAAAAAACAGTCCAGAAGATAGTCCGTAAAAACAGCATGCTCAAAGTAAAGGTGAACCCTTAACCTAAGGTCATATCTACTCTGGACAGACAGTTAAGATCTTAAGGCAAGTTGAGGAGTTTGACCTGATGAAGTTAGCCAGAATGGCAACCTCTTCTCTTTCCTCTTGCTACTGCTGTTGAGGCAACATGCTATGCAATTGGTCAACTCCCTCCCAAGTCTGGCTGCATTTCAGTGGTTCTCTGTAGTTTGTAAAACACTCCTAAATTTCATTCTGAAGGATTCTAGAGTGCAATATTTATTATATTAATGTACTCTAGAAAATTTGTATAGATGCATTGCTCTGGCTGAAGCAAATGCCAGTCAGTGAAGTGGACCAGTGTAAACCTTTTACATCACTGCACCAATACCCATCAGGCAGAATAACAACCCTACGTCTTCTGTTAGTGCTGAGCCCCAAATAACCAAAGGGTCCTTGGAGCAGTGCAACACTCTACTCTTAAAATTGGACAGCCTCTCCCCCAGATAATTTGCACAGTGACTGCAGCTCCTCCGTCAGCTTGGTTCTCAGATGAGTTCTCGCTGCCTCTCTTCCCTGTTTCCACCTCTCCCTTCCAACCTTTTACCTCTATGCTCTTTGTATCAACTTCCTTCAGCTGCCACTGAGGCCTAGTCTGCGCTTACTGTTTTGCAGGTGTATCAATATTAGTTAGGAATGTGGAAAAAAAATCAAACCCCTAACCAATATAGCTTTGTCAGCAAAAGCCTCAGTGTAGATGCAGTTATATCAGCAAAACAATTTTTGGCTGATATAGCTCATATTTATATATATATTTATTTATATTATATTGTATTTCCTGGAACAGCTTATACTAGTTTCTCAAAAAAGAGCTGTTTGCTGGCCTAAAAGGTGTCTCCACTAGGAATGTGGGCCAGCATACCTTTATAGGCAAACCTTTTCTAATCCAGGAACGGCATAAGCCTCCTACTTTCTCCACTCATGGGCTTTCTGAAAAGAGTTAAGGAATGAGAGGGTGACCCTTCCGTCAGTGCTAATGTAATGGAAAGTAATTACAATGGGCATTAGTTTGGTGACAGTATTTTGGCAATGTTTTGACATTTATCTTCCATGAATGCTTTGCCTCAATATTTATGTATCTCCAGAAGGTTATTATCACTTTTCCCTACCATTATCTTTACTTACAAAATAGCTTGGATGAAAGCTTCTGATTCAAACTGGCTGACAATGACTTCTAAATGGGGAAGTAGGTTAATAGACAATTTTATAACCAATAACATTGCTATGTCCCACCACTTTATTTACATTTTTAGTTTGCATGCAAGTTTCTAGGCAAGACCCATGAGATCCTCTTCCTTATCCTGATATCCACTGTTGTTCTACAGAACTTTAGGCCTCGTCTAGACACAATTCTTCGTACTGATTTTAACTATTTCAGTCCTACCCAAAATAATTAAATCAGTACAGCCTCTAGTATAACCAGTATATTTGAGCTTTACATACAGCATGTTTGTAAATATGGGTTATTTTGACTAATAGCTTTGGAAACCAATCCATCCAGCCTTTTGGTGAGCTGGAGTCCCAGAGTCGACTTGGGGACTGATTTATCCTGTCCTGACCAGATGTGATAAATCGATTCCCCAATAGATTGATCTCTACCTCTCGATCAAGACGGTAGTGTAGACAAGGCCTAAGTTATATTGGCTTGAATGAGATTTAGACTTCTAAGTCAGGTAGTGCTTTTGAAATTTTTACCATAACCACCATCTTGGGAGGGAATCAGGAAGAAGTCAGGAGCTGGAAAAATACAGCCCTGAGTCAGCCACATCATGTCTGTCCTGCTTCTGGTGTGAGGCCCCAAAGTGTGGAGAGCAGATTCAGTTTGTTTTTCAGATCTGAAGGACGATTTATACCACAAGTATAGGTTGTGGGGTGCTTGCTCTGTGCTTAAACATGAATGTTCGGGCACGGTTTCCTTTACTGAGGGAGAGGGGCCCGGAGTGCATAGGAGCATAGGCTTTTATAGCAATGGATCATCAAGCTACATACTATATCTGGCAGTGTGAGTAGGAAGGGCCATTATGGGAGTGGGCGGATATGTAATGCATTGCCAGTTGCAAATGCATATGCAGTGCTCTCCCAATCAGAAACAAGTTGGCTCAACAGTATTTTCCCCAAAAAAGCCCCAAACAAAACATTCTATGTACGAAATTACCCTGGGCTTTGAAGCATTCTGCTTGATCTCTCCATTAACGTATGCTACAAGCATGTGTGCAAGAAGTGTCTGGAAAGAGCTTCATGTACCATATAAAAGTGCTTAATCCGCTCTGAGAAATGTCTTTAAAAAGCAGCCCTTTTTCTGAAATGATTTTCTACAGTGAATTTCTGAGATAAAGGGCAGGCAGCAAATGGCTGGGTGTGATATAAATAACATTATGCAAATGCCTGCAAACTATCATCTAAACTGCCATGGCAAATTATGAACAAGTGGGGGAAATGCTGTTAATCCTCTGATTAGGAATAAGATATGTTGAATACCATATGGAGCAGCAGTACTCAAAGTAGGTACTTGCTAACGCTGTGGATGCTAACCTTTCCTGTGGGGAGGGGAAGGGATGCGGCTGCCCTGCAGAGTGGTTGCTTTAGACTGGTCCAGCACAAAGCTTGAAAGATGAACCTATTGCTAAATCTCTCCTTTCTGAACTGGATATATCTTATGGCCGAAGCCAACTTGCTCTTGCAGCGTGTGGAAGAAAAATCTCGTTCCCTTGCTTAGTGCTCAATGACGATCTGATGAGGACCCCCCACCCCATTACTGTAAATATCTTTTCCCACAAATGGGCTCTAGGGTACTGAGCGCTAACAAGCGAGCCGTGAGGGAAGCCTGGGGGTCCAGCAAAATGCTGCTAGGCATGCTGAGGAAGCAGCCATGGGATCGGGAGGAAATTTTTCCAGTACAACTTGGTTTTCAGAAACGCCCTTCTTTTGCCTGCCCACCTTTATTTAATGTGATAGGCCGTGATGCTGCTCTTGTGATTCCCAGGAGTAAAAACCTACTGGGACACATTAGCACAGTTACCACTAGCCAGGTATGGGTAGAAAACAGCTTGCTCTTGGAGCACTAGCAGTGCTGTAGGCCAGCAAGCGTTGCAGCTCAGCAACACACACTTTTTTTTTGCTCCTTTCAACTTTGCAGTGAAAAGAGAAAATGGAGTCCTGAAGCAAGGGTGAGGGCAATTGTCTTCTTTGTAAATGACCCATGCACTAAGTTCACAGGCCAATCTGTGCACACAGTAAGGAAACACAATGCTGTCCTGTGAGAAATGTCTTTTATTGTCTTTTTATTGGCATATCCAACTCCTCTAATGCGGGGTTGGTCCCTGGAAGAGGTGATTTTTGTCCCTGTCAGTCTTCATAAATGACTCTAGCAATGGTGCTTCCACTACTTCTCTCAGGAGACTATTTCACAATCTACTAGAGCTCGCTGTTCAAAGTGTTTATCTGCTACTCAGCCTCAATTTTGCCTTGCTCAGTTTCATCCCCTTACTCTTAGCTGCACCTCCACAGCCATGGTTCGGAGATCTGAGGGTTGCATTTTACTTGATTGTGATCATTCTTTCAAATCCACACTCCCTCCAAGGCACTAATTTTAATGAATCAATGTAGGTTAAAATGCCAAATGCAAAAGCAGTTGAGAAGCTTTCTCAAGTAGGAGCAGTCAAAATTGTGCACAGCTGCTCTCTGTTAATAGGAAAGAAGGCTGAAGCTTGGCCTAGCATGAACTAATCTTTTGTCCCTAGCATGGGTGTGTAGTATAAGGTGGGGAAGGCTTTACAGGGCTTGGTACTTGGGTCCTATCTACAGAAGGAGCACTGTACCATTATAGGAATTCCACTACTATATCTGCAAAGTGCTCTTAGTTTGGGGGCAGCTATACTGACAAAGCTGTACTTTATACCAATGTCAGTAACACCTAGCTTTTATGTAGCTCTTTTCAGCAGTAGATCTCAAAGCACCTTACAAAAGTGATCACTATCTTCTCCATTTCAGTCCTAAGGAGAGAAATCAACTATACCAAGAAAAGTAGTTTTACCAGTACAGTATAGATGTGTCTACACTAGAGCCTTCTGCTGGAACAGCTATGTCAATTAGGGCTCACACCTCTTTCCACTCCTAACCAACCATGCTATGCTGTCGGAACTCTGTAGTGTAAACTTAGGCTCCATTGACGAAGGCATCAGAAAGGCCACCCTGTCAACGGTGAGAAAGGGTAGCGAAGTTAGAGGCAAGACCCACAGAATGAGGAAGAGAGTGGTGAGATGGTCCCTGGAGGTGGTCTACTGACCTTGTTAGAGAAGACTAATAATAATTAAAGCCGTTCACTTTTAGGTTGCCAATTTTGAATCTTGCCCAATGAACAGGAGTTGTTACTGGTTGTGGATGATTTGGAGACCTGTGTGGAAGGAGATGGGTGGCCAAATTTCAGCATAAATCACTACCATCATAATTGGCTCCCTTCTCAGCAGACTGACCAGACAGGACATGGACTGAACAGGCTGTGAAGACTAAACTAAGCCAGAGGCTGTTCCTTCAGGGCAAGGCTGAGCTGTACTGGGAATACTGCCCAATACTTGCTGCTGCCCGTTCAGTGGAGAAGTACTGGATTTCGTTCTCCTTGTTTAGTGCTCCTAACAAAACATTTAAAATAAAGATTAAAAGCTACTGGCATTATAAGGAGTATCTTAATCTCAAACCTATTCCCTAAAGTAAACTAAATAGGTCATCCTAAGGATGACTCTGGGCAAACCAGATCAAGGTGGATTTGCATAGTGAAAAGCTTTGCAATAGAATAAAATCTGACCTCAGTCAGGCTAGTATAGGGAGTATGTTGGTTTTGGTTTGATCTTGAGGCTCTTGGTTTCCCCCTCCATGAAAACATGTTCTTAAAAACCTGTTTTGCTGCCATTCCAGCTGGTGCTCGGCTTCCTTAAGTGAAGTTGAGTCTGGCTAGTGCTTATTTGAGCTCTCTGAGGAAATTCCAGGTGCTGCTGGTTCTGGTGATTCAGTGGGTAGGAGCTCTCTTTCTGCCTGAGCCCACGTGGGATCAGCTCCCAGGATAACATCAGGCACAGTGCTGTATTTCAGATGTGATTTAAAGCTGAGCTGCTGTGCCTTTGTGGTGTTAAATAGCCAAATGACCTTTATGACAAAGATAAATGGTATCCCCTCTGCTGTCCATGCTAAATTCAAATTCCAGAAATTGCATTATGCCTACCTACGTTTTCCCCCCTACAGTTTCAAACTAGGTATAGTGGGATTATCATAGAAATGTAGGGCAGGAAGGGACCTCCGGAAGTCCTCTTGGTCCAGCCCCCCTGTGCTGAGGCAGGACCAAGTAAACCTGAACATCCCTGACAGGTGTTCGTCAAACCTGTTCTTTAAAACCTCCAGTGAAGGGGATTCTGCAACCTCCCTTAAAGCCTATTCCAGAACTTATGCTGCCCCTTGTAGTTAGAAAGTTTTTCCTAATATCTAACCTAAATCTTCACTTCCTGTCACAAACTGTTGTGTGTGCTACTGTGCACTACACAGCCGCTTCTGGTTGTAGTTCAGTGCAGGGGGAGACCATTCCTTTGTGAAGTTCAGTAAACACTTTTGTGAGGCACCAGAAAAATGTAAGATAGGGTTGCATATTGTATTGTGTTCTGTTTGGGAGTAAGAGAACCAAAGGTTCTTTGAGCTGAAATGTAGAATCATAGAATTGTAGTATTGGAAGGGATCTTGAGAGGTCAATCTAGTCCGGTCCCCTGCATTCATCCTACTTAAATCATTTCAAGGTTATGAACAATTAAACATACTTCAAGGGTCACAAGTTAGTTTAGGCCTAAAAAAAATATTATGAAAATTAAGATCAGTTAAAGGATTCTCAAAATTTGTGATACAACTATATTTTGATTAGTTGTAAATATTCCCCTGCATTGAATGCAATCCAAACTTCATAGCATTGCTAGCACATGATCCAGAAAAGTAAAGTGACTAATCTTATTTTCATTGCCAAAGTGGAGAGGAATATGAAAATCAAGAACTGGTATTAATGATAAGTAACCTAGATATTTTAATTTTATTTTCAGTGTTGTGTAAGGCATTGAAAAAGAAGCTTTTCAAATGTTTGTTAACCCCAAAGTATCCAATCCTTTTGGTGTTTTAAGACACTCTATCTGATGCTCAGAACCTGAGTTACATTACACAATGAAACGAGCTCTCTAGACAAGTTCTGAATTACATAATTTATGTTTAAAAATGTTGTTTCCATGCAAACTGAAGTGGAACTAGCCATATTCTTGCAATTGTAAATTGCACCAGGCTGCAGTGTGAAACCTTTTTAATCCTGATTATTTGTTCAGCCTTATTCCCTGGAGAAATAAGGAAGGCTTTTAAACTACTGGAAAGCTTGATCCATGTTTTTTCTAGGCCCCCCGGAGGAAGTGTTTGGTTTTTATTTCTGCTAATAGGACACATGCACAATACAGAATTGACTATGTAAATAGTAACCAGTTAAAAAGCTAGGATGATACCATGGAAAAATAAGACCTGCAAATGCCATTCCAAACAGCTATAATTGGCTTGTCTGCATAGTAAAACAGAACATTTGGTTTCTACAAGTAAAAATTATGGTATCTGTACCGGCATGTTGACTTCTGTACCCGAAGCATGAGTCATTTGCATGTCAATTTTTATTTGAAGATTTAAAAGCCCTGGGTGCTGGGGATAGCTATGAAAATATGTTTTTACCGAAAGTGTGTCCACTTTGGTAAATGCAAAGAGAAAAGCTGGGTACAATTTACCAAATAGTTTTTAATCCTCAGTATATTTAAGGTAGCAACAAACTTTCATCTTAAATCAGTTATGAATTTCATGTTCCAAAGGCTCATTTGGTAGGTGTATAAAATGAAACATCTGAAATACTTGGGTGAATTTAAACTTAACTTGATAATATGTACAGGATGTTAACTAATATATGCTAGTAGTTGTACTTGTGCACTATTTGGATAGTGTCTTTTGTGGGCCTGAAAAGGCTTTTCGGAATTAAACTGTGCACCATATTAAACCATATGTTTGACCTCTGCTTAAATGCAGCACCCTTTGAGCATTATCCTGGTACCACAAGCACTATACAATAGAGGTAAGAAATTAAAATTAGGGCTGTCAAATTATTAAAAAAATTAATTGCATGATTAAACAATAGAATACCATTTATCTAAATATTTTTGGTTGTCTACATTTTCAAATATATTGATTTAAATTATAACACAGAATACAAAGTGTACAGTTCTCCCTTTTTATTACAAATATTTGCTCTGTAAAAAAAAATCTTTTTTTAAATTCACCAAATACAAGTACTACAGTGCAATCTTTTTATCATGAAAGTTGAATTTACAAATGTAGAATTATGTACAAAAAATAACTGCATTCAAAAATAAAATGTAAAACTTTAGAGCATACAAGTCCACTCAGTTCTATTTCTTGTTCAGCCAATGACTCAGACAAACAAGTTTGTAAACATTTGCAGGCGATAATGCTGCCCACTTCTTGTTTACCTGAATGTTACCTGAAAGTGAGAACAGGTGTTCTCATGGGACTATTGTAGTTGGTGTCGCAAGATATTTACATGCCAAATGCGCTCAAGATACATATGTCCATTCATGCTTCAACCACCATTCCACAAGACATGCACCCATGCTGATGATGGCTTCTGCTCTATAACACTTCAAAGCAACATGGACCGATGCATGTTCGTTTTCATCATCTGAGTCAGATGCCACCAGCGGAAGGTTGATTTTCTTTTTTGGTGGTTCGGGTTCTGTAGTTTCTGCATCAGAGTGTTGCTCTCTTAAAACTTCTGAAAACATGCTCCATCCCTCTCAGATTTTGGAAGGCACTTCAGATTCTTAAACCTTGGGTCAAGCGCTGTAGCTATCTAATCTCATATTGATATCTTCTTTGAGTCTTGTCAAATCTGCAGTTAAAGTGTTCTTAAAATGAACATGTGCTGTGTCAGCATCCAAAACTTCTATAACATGAAATATGTCAGAATGGGGGTAAAGTAGAGCTGGAGACATACAATTCTCAAGTAGTTCTGTCACAAATGTAATTAGCAGATTCATTTTTTAACGAGCATCATCAGCATGGAAGCATATCCTCTGGAATGGTGGTCAACACATGAAGGGGCCTATGCATGTTTAGCGTATCTGGCATGTAAATACCTTGCAATTCCATCTGAAAATGACTTTTGAGGGTGACATTGTAAATAAGTGGGCAGCATTATCTCCTGTAAATGTAAATAAACTTTTGTCTTGGTGATTGGCTGAAGGAGAAGTAGGACTGAGTGGACTTTTAGGCTCTAAAGTTTTTGCATTTTTAGTTTTGAGTGTGGTTAAGTAACCAAAAGCTACATTGTAAGTTGCACTTTCATGATAGAGATTGCATTTGTATGAGGTGAATTAAAAAATGTTTCTTTATCATTTTTACAGTGCAAATACAGTATTTGTAATAAAAAATAATATAAAATGAGCACTGGAAACCTTGTGTTTTGTGTTGTAATTGAAATCAATATGTTTGAAAATGTAGAAAAACAAATTTAATACATTTCAGTTGGTATTCTGTTTAACAGTGCGATTAAAACTGATTAATTTTAATTACGATTAATTTTTTTGAGTTAATTGCATGAGTTAACTACAGTTAATAGACAGCCCTAATTAAAATAGAATATCCTGTTCAACTATGACAACTATTGCCTTTGCCTTTTCATGCTGTATGCCATAAATACATGATTGTCTAGCTGTGATTGAAATTTAAATGCATCAGATACTACTGCTGTTGATTTTAAAGTATTGTTGGCGTAGGAAGATTTGTGCATTGTTGTCTGTGCCAACTCTAATTAACTAGAGCACTGTGGTTCAGATGCTATTGAAATCTCTATGAAGAAACAGATTATGCTAAATCCACTGGGACAAAGAATGAATAGTACATGAATTAATGGAAAACTCTGAGTATCCGGCTCCACAGTTGTTAGTGATCTATTCCTCCTTCCCTCACTTAACTCCTATACCCCTCAAAGTTCCAGTCATGGATCAGGGCCCTATTGTGTGAGAAGTTACCAACACAAAACAAAAAAGGCAGTCCCTCCCCCAAAGAGATTACGATCGAAGTAGTGACCCAATAAAGTTACCCCGCTCTGAGCTATGCCATTTTCTGCCTAGTCAAATGCATTTGAGCCTAATTCTAATTGTTTCAGTTTCACCCTTGTAGGATTCCATTGACTTCGGTGGAGTTCTGTGCTATGAGATCGGAATCAGGACATTAAAAAAAGATGTGGGATCAAGGATGTAAAATGGGCACATTATAAGTGATAAGCAGTGGTTTATCTTAGTTGAAAACATCTTGGAGAAATGCATGAGCTTCTAGTGTTGACTCGCTGAGACTGCTGCTGTAGTTGAGATCAGCATTACTGTTCAAAAGTCAAAGTGTGTGGATACCATCTGGAGAGGTGGCTATGCCAAAAAAATGTGTCTGGAATGCATAGGGTAGGAGACTGTGGGAATGGGACACTGTGGGCAGAAGAGGAAGTCAAATGACTTTCAAGATATCCAGGCAAGCATAGTGGAGGTAGTGACAGAAATGTCACACCATCAAGGCATATTGAAATTCACCCCAGCTTGTGATGAGGGAAAGAAAAGGATCATGAGTACGTAATGCAAACACTCACCATTGCCACTTCCACTTGTTGAACGTGTGGTATGGCTGTTTTTTCAGGTGCAATGTGTATAATAGCATATATGAAAATGGCATAAGTCTTCAAATACTTGTTTCTGGACTCTTATTCTGTATGCAGGCAGATGGCCCCTGGGAGAAAGTAGCTGTAAGTTGGCAGAAGAGGCAAAACTTGACTGTGTGGGCTTTTTAGTAAATTTAATTCCCTGCCTTAGTGTTCAGCAAAGAAAGCTAAAGGACAGATGCCAGAGGCATATTTTATCTTAGAAATGAAACATACCCAAGAGAAACTGATATTGTGCTGGAACATGTGATTAAGAGAGTATGTAGACAGAAAAATCCAGGACCAGATGAGATCCATCTCCGGATTCTGAAGGAAGCAGAAATTGGGGGTATACCTGATGGATTGGAGAGTAGAAGATGCATGTGTGTTAGGCACGTCCGGGGAACTAATGTCCATTTAAAACAGAAGGATGATCAACATGCACTCCCAAAAGGAAGAATGTGGCTATTAAATCCAGTTGCAATAAATCCAGTAATAACCAGTGCAAACTTGCATTCTCCAAAGACTTCTTTGTAAGTATCAGCTGATTCTTAGGCAAGAAGAGGGATGTGCATTGGCTAATAGGTTTTCTTCTATCCATATATTTTTGGTGTTCCTAATCCAACTTTGCCTCCAGAGGGGGTTTTGCCTATGGGTTTCAAGTTTGGTTCATTACCTTCAAAAAATACCTATTTTTTTAGAAATGGAGTGTCTGGAAATAAACAAGTGGACTTTCACCAAGGTTTCAAATTATAGCAGAAGCCTGGGAAGAGAACGATGGTGTTGACAACAGTATGTCCCATTTCTGTATGGAATTCTGGCCCGGAGATTAGTCATACCACCGAAATAGATACTAAGCAGCAGATGAAATTCATCCCTTTCATATGGAGACTGTGTAAAGTTCCAATAAGCATAAATCAATGTCTTTCTCCAGCACACCCTGGCTTGGTGACATTTTCAAGCCACTTTTCTCCTTTGAGTTTAATTCCCTTAGGAAGATCAGTTATACAAACCCAGTTCTGAGTAGGTCCCACACATTTTTGCAACTGGCATTAAGAGCACAGTATGACTGCTTGTGACATATAGGCCCTTCCTGTGGGAAATATTGTATGCAAACAGGAAACCTATGTTTATAAAACAGGTACATGTCGTTAATTGTTCAAGTATTGTGGCTACAGAACATGCTCCATAAAAGACACAAGTTTCTTAAAATTTCTTCATTTTCAGAGAGCCTTCAAGGGTCATCTTTGCCTCTGTACTGATAAATTTCTGCGAAGGTGGCAGTATATTCCAGAGACACTATGAATTTTCCTGATTGGGTTGTTTTACCAACTTTTTTAGGAGTTCAGTTAAGTTCATTGACCTTTATATTTTCAAATAGGAGACAACTTTTAGCTCTTTCTTGGGTTTTTTTTTTTTTTTTTTTTTTTTTTTGTCCTAATTATTAGCTTCTAAGCAAACAAAGGGAAATAAAGAGTAATGGAAGCATTTACTGAAAATACAAAAATTTACTCAAGTTACTTAACTCTAGAAACTTCAGATATACACAGAATGGAATTTTACACATGTTGGACAGAAATAAGCGAATCAAGCCACGACCAGAAAGATTCCAGAACTGCAAAGATGTGTTTGATCTGATTCTAACTTGTGAAGAAAGAGTCTATGATCAAGTAGTAGAAGGTAAGGCCCTTGGATGATTAAACTAAGTTTACTTCAATTATCCTGTTAGTTCCTCTCAAATTGGAAACATCTGTATCCAACTCATCTGGCATCAGCCGGAAGATGCATCTGGGAAAAGACTAGCAGTCCCTGATCTGGGGTCAGAGGTGTCACAAAGGTGATGGCTGGCTGAGAAAATGCCAGCTGTATCTGTAAAAGATGTTAGTAGGTCGTGCAGGTGCCATCAAAGCAGGTAGGAGGTTGCTGGGATTGGAGGAGCTATCCTGAAGGTCAAGTACACTTACAGACTAAGATTCCAAATGCTTTTGAGGTCGGAATCCCAGCAGGCTGAATATGGTGCATCCTGCTCTTACGGGGAGTGTGTTGCCTTGCAGGAGAGAGACGCTAGACAACCCTCCTACCTACTTCCCTCAAAGCAGAAGTTGCCATTTGGAAATGAGTCCATACAAAAGTCTAGGTGCGTCCGTTCCCCTATCTCTACTACAGTTCAGACCATGTTAAGAGTAACCAGGCTCTGACATAACCATAGCAAACACGGGTTTGGTGTGTCCACACAGCAGTGTCTCACCACCCTGCCACATCTCCAATAATACATAAATGTCTGGGTCTGTGTGTTCTAGGAGAGCTGCCTAGGTTTCCCCCAGATTATTGATTCAGCTGAAGGCTGCTGGGGCAGAGGGTTGAGTGCCCTCTCACAGAGCACTGCACCATGTGATATCTCCCCACCCCGCATGCAAATCCTCACAGTGGCAAGAGTCAGGGTCTGCCCTTGTGCACATTGCAGACCACAGAACCCCACCCAGTCACTCCTGGAAAGACCACTAATCTCAGTTACTGAAGTCCTTAAATCATGATTTGAAGACTTCAAGTTACAGAGGCTGCACCATTTACATTACATC
Source organism: Sternotherus odoratus (assembly GCA_032164245.1). Lineage (NCBI taxonomy): Eukaryota > Metazoa > Chordata > Testudines > Kinosternidae > Sternotherus > Sternotherus odoratus. The sequence continues at coordinate 5,351,895 of JAVMKO010000018.1, forward strand.
TTTAAGTGGCGACCAGTTAGACCCTGAGCAGGCAGCAGCCAGACACCCAGGAAAGAATTTTCTGTAGCAACTCAGTGCCCTCCCCCATCTAATGCCAGATCACCGGCTGTTGGGGATATTTGCTACTAGAAGTTGCAGATGGGCTACGTGCTATAGGCAGTCCTATCATACCTCCCCTTCATAAACTTATCGAGCTCAGTCTTGAAGCCAGTTAAGTTTTTTTGCCCACACTGTTCCGCATGGAAAGCTATTCCAAGGCTATTCGGAACCGTCATCTAAACTTCTTGTTGATCAATTTATATCCATTTGTTGCTGTCGGCATTGGTGCTTAACTTAAATAACCTGTCTCCCTCCCTGGTATTTATCCCTCAGATATATTTATAGAGAGCAAGCCTATTTCCCCTCAGCCGCCTTTTGGCTAGGCTAAACAAGCCTTTTAGTCTCAACATAAGGTAGTTTTTTTCATTCATCTGATTGCCCTAGCAGCCCTTCTCTGCACCTCTTCCAGTTTGAATTAATCTTCCTTAAACATAGGAGAGACCAGAATTGCACACAGTATTTCAGATGAGGTCTCACCAGTGCCTTGTATAATGGTACTAACACTTTCCTTTCTCTATTGGGAATATGCATCCTAAAATTGAATTAGTCTTTTTCACGGCCGCATCACGTTCGTGGCCGATAGTCAGCATGTGATCAACCAATACAACAGGTCTTCCTCCTCATTTGTTGCTTTCAACTGTTAAATCCCGTTTTATAGCAAAAATTCTTGTTGTTGGTCCCTAAGTGCATGAACTTGCTCTTTGCACTATTAAATTCCGTCCCATTGCCATTACTCCAGTTTTTAAGGTCATCCAGCTAGGCACAGTTAGAGGGTCCCAGCTCCATTTCAGCAGACCTGCATTAGAGCCCAGTTAGTGCCTAACAGTCATGTTGCAACCCTGTCTATAAGCGGGTTTGAAGCAAGGTATGTCAGTCAGAAGCCATAGGCTAACAGTGCTGTGTGCTCCAATACAACCTGGCTATAAACTTATTAAAAAACATAGCGTGGATGATGCCCTAGTCTGAGCGCTATCTCCACTGCTTAATAGTGTCAAGAAATGTTACGTCTGTTTTTTATTGAGAAGTGGAAACTTGTTTGTGTCGCACTAAGTAAGCAACCGTTCAGTTGCCTGATAGTGAATGTTTCATGCTTCCACAGCTCTCTCCATGGTAAAGGCCTTTAAACAATCCTTCTAATGTGCCAGAGAGGTAGAGACAGGCTATCCCCATCTTGTGGATGGGGGTAAACAAAGCCAAGAGGTGAGCTGCCCAAGGAAATGGAGGTTCAATCGCTTTCTTGGTGATTCTTTCTCCGTTGAAGCCCGCTTTGCCTGTTTCTCTTAATGCTCTCCCAGAACAGCTGCCCCTGTTGATAGAGCCCAGCGGAGTGTACCAGAGGGGCTGTTGGAGAATCCTCACGCTGAAAGCGAACGCACATATAACGGTGCTTAGAAGTGAGAGCGGGGGCAGGAATGGAGCAGTGTAGCAAAGTCACTAGAGGAGCTTCTGCTGAAACTGTTGCCCTGCCTTTCTCTTTGGTCAGCATGTCATCCCCCAAAAGAAGAACGCACTCTGGTTCCATTCGAAGAGTCTCTTGATTACTCCACAGGAGAGACCGTTCCTGTATTAAACATCCCTACAAATGCTGATCCTTAATATTCAGAGTGCTTGGTTCCCACCAATGGTCAAATTAGCATGGGGCATATGAATATACCATGTAGACGTAACAGTGCTGTGCACTTACACGGTGCTTTTCGTGGGGGATTTGAGAACCATGAGGCTAAATCATATGCTTGACCGTATACAGTCAGTGTCTGTACCAGGAACAGAACCCAGCCTCCTGGGTAACCATTCAACATGCAATATCCCATGAATGGTGAGGCGTTATCCTTAAATTCATAAAGCAGCCAACCAAATCTAGCATCTTCTATGTTTAAATAAAAGTTTTTGCCTGCTTAGTCCCTAATTAGCACATTGCCAGCTCTCGGAAGTGCTGTGCATTTCCTTCAGGTTTCTGTCAGTTGTACTATTGCAGAGCTCTGGGCACTTTAAGGGAGCTGGCTTGGAACCACTTTGGCTTTTATGCGAGTAAGCACCCTGAGATCTGGATGAATTGCCACTAAATTCAGCACGCACCGCTCACAGAGAACAGCCCTTGCTCTAGTATTTTAGAGGAGCGTTTCCTCTTTATGAGGGTCGGTGGTGGCAGGCAAGTGCTCATTCAATTTCCACATTGGGCACCTCGTTCCCAGTGTGATGAGACTCTTCATAATTGGCAAGTGCTGCTGCGTCGCTCCTGCTATGAATGGATGAGGAAATGTTAAACTGGAGCCTTTGGCTAACTTCACCACGCTGCGGTTGCAGGAGGAAAAGAGAGCCCCTCATTAATGCAGAGCACACTACAGGAAGCTTATAGAGCAGCAAGGCACCACAGTAATAGATATTCCACAGCCTTGCAGAATCTGCTTCCCTGGGAAGTGTTAAGTTTTTTGATCTGTGGGTGAAACACATTAAGGCCAGTTATTTAAAAAATGACTAGTGAATTTGAACCCGGGCTTTGGAGATCCCTTAAAGGGATCTGATTTGTAGCTGGTATGTGCACAGCATTCCCTGAGAATTGGGCCTCTTTAAGGTGTCTCAAGTTGGGCACCCAAAATCACTAGTCACTTTTTGCAAAATTTTGGCCTAGGTCTTTATGATCATCTAAGTAAAGCAGAGCAAGTAACTTTGGTGCTTGGGTAGGTGAACTCTTGTATCCTCCTTCAAGGTTCAATGATTTTATTTACAGCCAATCTCCTTTTGCTTCCCCCGAATCCTGGGGGTTGCTGCACCGCAAAATAGAAAAACATAAAATAGCCTGACCTCTTAAAACAAGATTCAGGGAGGACAGAGACAGGACAAGACCTGTTTCATTACTATCGCCCTCTTCCTCCTAACAGCTTTACAGATATTTTCTTGGATGTCCGTTTAATGGCTGATGGTTTTCTAAAATGTTGCTGTTTGTGTGGTGTTCCCAACTAGATTTAAATTCCAGAGAACAGGAGACCTGCCAACCCGTACATGTGATCAACGTGGACATTCAGGATAATCATGAGGAGGCAACTCTGGGAGCTTTCCTTATTTGTGAGCTATGCCAGTGTGTAAGTATAAAGTTCTCATGCCCTATGGCACCTTGGACTTGGCTAATTACAAGGGGTTTTGTTTGTTGTTGTTTTTTGTTTTTAAATTACTTAAAGATGCTTCTCGGAGCCTGTGGTAGGCTATTAACCTGGGTGAATCTTTACCTAAAGCAAAATCCATGTTGACAAACTGATGTTTCCAGAATCCTTCCCTAGGAGTCTCTTCAGAGCGGATGTGCCTAGATGGCTGAATCGTCATTGAATTAATGTTTTTCTGGGGGGGGAGGGGGAGCTTAAAACAAATCTATAATTAGCCATGGGCATTGCACTTGAATGACTACGCAATGCTGTTAGCTACCATTGTTTAAATCCAACACTGCACAGCCAACACACGTCAGCACTTACTACTATTTGAACCTCAGATGTGACAACACTTCATTGTGTGCATAGAAAGTGTATATACTTAGAGGTGCTTATGTCCATTCTGATGCAAGCTTTTAATATACAGTGATTATGTTTAGATGTTGGGTTCTGAGGAGTGCTTCTTTTCGGAGGGTTGCACAGAACAAGTCCCTAATTTATGCATGTGGTGGGAGAGAGAGAAAATGCTTAAGCAGCTGGTACCCTCTACTTTCCACCTTTTACCACCTTATTTAATCAACACTTGTATCTTCGCTCGCTGATGCATTAAATTCTAAAGAAATTAGCATAGTGTCCACAAGGGCAAAGGGCAAATTCTTCCACAAGCTAATAAGCCTCGATATTCCACTGTCCTGGCAGACTGGTATTCCACAGGAAGTCTGGTCTATTCTCTTGATGCTCCACACATACGCTTTCAGTCTCCAAAACCTTCTGTAGGCTGGATGAGATGGCAAAGCTGTGTTTAAAGCTCTCAAGTCTCCTGGGTGTGCTTGCCCCTAGTGTGGAACTTACAGCTCTTGTGATTCTTGCACAAGGAATGTTGGGTGGGGTGGAGGAGAGATCTCCTCGTGTTGCATGATCCAGGAACACACTCCTATGTAGTGCTGCCAAGAATATGCTCTAAGTGAAATGGTTTGTTTATGGTATCGTTGCCCAGTCTGATTAGAAGAAAAAATCACCTGTATGTTGAGTAGGAGCTAGAAGGGCTGTAGATACAACTTCCTTGGGTCATATATAATCTGTCTTTTATGTCTTGTCCTCAGACAAAAGAGAATTCTTGGCCCACTAGTCAGGGAAACAATATTAGAAGCCTCCACTGCTAATATAGGTACTGGGGACAAGGATCACAATTGTAATTAGGATCGTGACTGTGTTTTATAATTCGGCTCAAGTCTTGGCTGTGCCTTGCAATAGGATTAAGGTGCCATCCACCTTGCAAAATGGAACTAAATTGTAACTAGGTCAGGGACAACAGTATTGTAACCTGCCTTGCGCAATAGTCTTTCTAATGGATATGGGGCCATTGTGTTTGAAAAATGGCTGATTCCAGTGTGAATATAGCCCAATGTGCCAGTCTGTCTGCCTGAATTCCTTAGGGGATTTGTTTTTGTTGCTAGTACTGAACTCAACAACCAAGCCTCATCTTTAGAATCAAATATGGTACAAATTACACGTCAATATTATAGTTGCATGTTTTATATGTTAAAGAATACATGTGTATCTGCATGCTGAGTGCATCCTTAGGGTTACTGGCAAAATGCCAATGAAGTCCTTAATGTTTTATTATAATGTCCATTCCAAATTCAGATTTAGAAATAAGCCTAAACAAAGAGGAGCTGCCTTGTTGCAAACTCCGTTAGCATCCGCTGGTGTCAAGTACTGATGTGTTCTTCCTCTTCTTAGATACAACACACAGAAGACATGGAAAACGAAATAGATGAGCTGTTACAGGAATTTGAAGAGAAAAGTGGAAGGACTTTTCTTCACACTGTCTGCTTTTATTAAAGCATGTCCATCGCTTAGGCCTTAATGCAGATGAAAGAAGCATGTGTGTACCTTTCTGACCATACTGTACTTTCCCGGAAGATGATCTTCGAACTTTTTTTGTTAATAATTTTCCTTTTCAGTGTTTGTTTTTACGTTTCAGGCGTTCTGCCACAGGCAGGCAGAGTGACCTGCTGAATTGTACATATGAAAATGAGAAAAAAAAATATACATAAAGGCCACCTATTTAAAAATAAAAATCAAGATTTTTTTAAAAATCCTACTTTAATTGTTACAAGTGGGATTTTTAATTATAAAGAGAATGTTTCTTGAATATGATACAGTTTATATTGTATTTTTCCAGCTTACAAATTTATTTTATTTCAGTTGTGCATTTTCTTTCTTATTTTAATGTAACTGACTGAATGGCTGGAATATGCAAAGATGTGAATGGGAAATGAGTATCTGTATATTATTAGATATGACATTGGAACCCTCCAATAAAATTGAAAATCTCCATTTCCTCCCTATCTTTGTTTTCGGAACAGAAGCTGGATAACTGCATATTGGTTCTTTGTGGCGAAACTAAAGGTGTCTCAAGCAGCATTAGAGAAAGTGGGTTCAGACAAGTGGGCTCAGAACATGTTGAGGGTATGGCACTGAACTCGGACTTAAAAGTTCCAGTTTCTAGTCCTGGTTCTACCAAAGATTTCATATATGACCTTGGGCAAGTTGCAAAGTCCCTGAGATGCATTGAGGTCAATGAGACTCCATACATGTGCAGGGATTTGCTGATGCACATTTCATTGCAGGAATCAGGGCCTTAATCTATCTCTGCCTCATTTCCCTGATATGTTGCTTAGAACCAAGGTGTGCTATGTGAGGATAAAATAACTTTAAAGCCTTAAGATACTATAATGACAAGCCACAAATAAACAGATGTTCCATATGAAGAATGGGAAACAGTAAAACCTAGAAATAGGAATTATTTAATTATAAAAGGAAATTGAGCGAGTGTTCTTTGGATCTAAATATTCCCTCCCATGTTATGATTTCAAACAAGTGTGTTTCTATGGGCAGGCCAAAAACTGACCAGTCGCTGTTTATAAAGAAAAGAAATGCATAATTGTATTGCTCAAACTGAGGAAAATGCCAAAGGTGAATAGCATAAACAGTGAAAGTTAAGTAATGTATTGGATAGTAAAGCATGAAAAAAGTGAAGAGCTACTGGTAAAAGATGAGAATCATATGTTGTTGATGTTTCTTTAAAGGTAACCTATCAAGAACTGAGAGAGGACTAGATTTGTGTCCTTTTTACTTCTTTATGATGTGTGTAGAGAGGAAGTGAAAGGTGTTTGCTTATTTTAAAATGACACAGGAATCCAGGTTCTGACTCCAATGTTCTATTTCTGGTTCTCCCATTGACTTGCTATGTAGTCTTGGATAAAACTCTTACTCATTCCCCCTCCCCTACCCCCATTTCACAAAAACACTTAAGCATGTGCTTAAAGCTCTAGTGACTTTAAGCATGTGTTGAAATCCCATTAAAGTTAAGCAAGGGCTTAAGTGCTGTCCTGAACTGGAGCCTTTGTGTGTGCTTTCTGATCTGTAAAATGCCGATATTTGAGATCTATGCATGAAAAGCCCTATCTAAGTGGAAAGTATTTACCGCTTTCCTAATCTCTTTAATAAATACGCATACAGTTCAAAGATGTATTTCTTAAAAGGTAGAAGGGATGCAAGTCAAGTATCTTATCATATTGCTTCGAACCCAGCAGCTCTTACAGCTCTCGATTTCAGCTTTCTGCTCCATCAAGGGCACCATGGAAATTCTGCCTCTCTTTGCCCATGGAAAGGCCGAGTCAGGACTTGCATTACTTTAAGTGAAAAGCCATGACTCTCTAGGCCAATGTTCCCTCTAATTTTTGATAAGCTATGTGCCAAAAAATGTCTTCTGTGCAAATTTTTGTGTGTGATGTTTACCCATGTACGTGGGGTTTAGGATCTTTGTGCACACACGCACCGCTTAGAGGCAGATGTGCTTTCCAGGAATGTCCTAAGTAACCGCTAAATTATACGGTGATCACAGAAAGCCCTACCTCACTAACCTATCCACACACCATTTCCCCCCACCCCCCCAAAATGTAAAAGTTACAAAAGGAAACCATCTTCTGAATAAATTCCTATGACTAGAGATGAGTTAAAACCATGGCACTTCTAACCATATTGCTTGCATGGTAAATACATTTTCTTTGTTTCTCTTCTCATCCTGTTTCCTTTTGTTCCTTGAGACTATTTACTTAAAGGCAGGATTTCATTCAACTTCATCTGCTTCTGCTCGCTCATATGTTTGACATCATAGGTGGTTGCTATGGGAATATTTGCAGTCAAAGACAGATGGTTAAGATGACTCTAGCAGGGCTAAAGTGCTTCGAGATGTCCTCTTTAAGAAAGGCGTTCCATGTGTCAGTCATCCAGAATGTAAAGCAGAATTATTTCTTCATGCCCCCTCACCTCAGATACCATCAGCAGCTCTGTGGAGTTGCACCTGTGGTGAGCAGAAGCAGGCCTAGTGCCTGGAGCTGTATCCCACTTCCATCTTCACCCTTCAGAAACAAAACTCTTTATTGTCACTTCATAAAAACTGAGTAAGCATCTGAGGATATTCTTGTACATGGCCAGCGAACATGAGTTTTGTTAGCTTTTATGTTTAAATATGTATGTATCCATATAAAATGTATAGACCTATCCAGGAGATCTTCAGAGAGATCCTTTTTGATTACATACGAATATGCTGTGTGATGTGTGTGTGTGTGTTTAGAAGGGAAGCATCCTTATTGCTCTAGCCATTAAGTTTGGATTCATGTATAGAATTTGAACAGTTCAGCCAAAATTCTTCCCTTTGCCAAGCGGCTAACCTGTTGTTCCCTTGAATTCACCCCTGGCCCCAGCTTTGCCTCCAAATGTACACAACAGGCTTTGATCTAAAAGAGCGCTCTGGGGTGTGGGATTCTACAGAATCACCATCTCCTTTCTAAGTTGTGCTTTTGTCATAAGTGGAGTTTAAACTGGGAGCAAATATTTATCACTCAGGCAGGAAATAAATTGTCATGTTCGGAGTCCTCAGATTTCATGAGTGAAGCCACAGGCAGAAACAAGCTTAGTTAACAGCCACCTGAATGTATAGACGAGTATTAAGGGGGCCCACAACCCAATGAGAAGTGAGTCTAGCTGGCCTGTGCAGAGAATGCTTTCCCCCTTGTACCTTGCTCTACTGCCGCCTTGAGCTGTTCATGTGCTGGCATGTTGATTCTGAATTAAGTTTATATAATGGCAAAGGGAAGATGTATTTGTACTCACTCGAACGTGTTTCTCTGTTTGTTGAAGATGAAGGGCCTTAGAGGCAAAACCCACAATAACGGTAGCGCCTAGAAAAACCCAAAAGGTTCCTCCTTTTTAAAAAAAAATATTTTATTTTCCTGCGTGAGTGGTCCAGCTCAAAGCAACTTCCTGTGCCAAAAAATAGCTTTCAAGATACAGATCAGACCCATGGGGCTGAAAGGAAAAAAGGGATGATTTTCTGTTTTTAAGAATAGAGAGAGACTCCATAACCTAATGGATGGTACTGGCAGGAGAAAAAAATGTAAAATACCAAGCTTAAAACGTGCACATCATTGGGATGTCTGGTTTGTAGTGGATACAGCATTTTAATTGTAGGGATAGTCTGACATCACTTGAAGGTTTAACGAGTATAGATGGAAAAGTTAAGCTGTACAGGCATGTCACGTCTTAGGCGCATTTAACATGCGATTTCTGCTTTATGTGGTTGACCTCCCCCAAAAAGGGAAAACTAAAAATCTAAGAACTTTCTTTAGGGCAGTCGATTTCGCCTGCCATTGAAGTCAATGGGTTTCAGCTAGACGTGGGTTCCGCTTTATGGAAACCGCCGAATGGAGCCCTAGCCTAAGATGCACCATGCCTGTGTTCTATTTATTTTTATCTACAGTAGACTCTCGAATATCCAGGATGTGGGTTAACCAGGATGTCAAAAAAAATATGCGTAACTCGCAGGGCCGGCTCTGGCTTTGTTGCTGCTCCAAGAGCAAATAAAGAAAAACCCCACCAGGGTGCAGGGCAGTCAGTGAACCAACCCCACCTCCCCCCATATGCATGGTGATTATCTGAGATTTTATTAACCAGGATTAATTTTTTCCCTATCATTCTGGATAATTGAGAGTCTACTGTATTGCCATCCTTACCTGTCTCATCAATAATTGTGTTGGGAATGTTTGTCTTCTGAGCTGAAAAGCATTGTCATTTTTCCCATTCTAGAATCGATGCTCTTTACATCTAGCTGGGAAAATTAATTAAGGGGTAAGACTCCTTGTGGGGCCTTGGATACAGTTGCTTGGCCCTCTGTTGACCAGAATGGGCGGTGATCTTGGCTAATCTCTCCCATCTCTATCAACCCAGAAGAAATAAATAAAGGCTGTAGTGGGGAGTCCTGTTGGCACCCATGGGGGAGTAAAGAGAAAACACCCGATTCCTGGCAGAATGATACCTGCCCCCATTTGTTCCCTGCCACTAGACAAAGTGATTATAGGACTAGGAATTTTTGATCGTTCAGTGCCATCGGAGGTCCTGGAGTCCAATGCTCTGCGCTGTGCCTGGATTTAATAAAGGGCAGGGTGATTTCATGATGGCTAAGAACCGTTGTAGCTTTGTGAGCTAATAAGGGTGATGAAATCCCAAACTTTAAGAATGGCTAGTGGGGGTCAGAGAGAGTATACATAAACCCTCCTCAAACAGCTGATGATGATGGCAGGGGGATGGCTTCACCCTACCAGTCAAGATGATAGATGAGAGGAATGTGAGTTGTAGCAAAATGGCAATGACTTAAATCTCTGTAGGTCCCTGTCTCTAGCCGGGTCCTAAAGGGCTTGGAAACTCTTTGGCTAACAATGAAATATGGGGTGCAAACTGTCAGCTATTTAGCAGCACCATTGCCCAACCATTTAACATGGGATGTGACGAATGCTCAATCCAACTGAAACTGCAGCATATGGAGAACAAAATGAGCTGGAACAGTGTGTTCAGGAGGACACTGCAGTTAACAACTCTACTCTCATGAGAAATATCCTTGGCATCTTTTATGACCATGCATGATCAGGAGCTTTGCTGAGAGACGGCACCTCTGAGACCACAGGGCCCCATAATGTCAGGGTAGGGAACTGGTTCAGAAGCGACTCCAGGGCCTCCCAAATCACTGGCACCCTGAGAACTCCTCCCATCTAGCTTGTAAAGTTGGACAGGATCTCAGCCATGCTGAAGTGGCAGCGGGCCAGCCAGAAATCCCAAGCACCCACAATTCCTTCTGACTCATTTTAGAGCCAACTGTTCTCTGCTTTGGTTTAGCTTGGTTGTTACTTTAAAAATGCTCTTCTACAACTAGCAGAGCACTGGCTGCATTACTTCTGCATTATCCTCCCAGAAATCTGCAGCTAGACCACAGGAATTGTTTCACAGCTCGCCGAGACACAAAACCAGGCCCAGGCTGAGTAGAGCGAGGAGACAGCCCTATAGAGGGTCACCCTGCTCTTTTGGGAAGGGCTGAACTGAAGTAGTCCACATCGCCCGCTTCTCCACCTGTCTTTTGTGCCCACTGCACAAAGGCTCTAGACTATCAAATCTTCTATGTGCGCACTTTTCATTTTCTTTCTTTAATCTGCAGTGCAATTTGTGTTCTAATTTGAGGACACAATTTAGTGATGTTAATTATGTGACAGTATTTTGGTCTCTTCCATACCCAGTAGTAGGTTAATGACTGCTCCTTAAAGCATGGAGATTATATAACAAAGTCATTATATAAGGAAGGCTGATTGAATGCCCTTAGGGGCCGAAGAACAAAAACAAACACCCTCCCCCCTCCCCAACACCCACTAAAAGCTGTTTCAGTCTCTCGCATAAACTTCAGAAACAAATTGCACCTAGGTCCCACCAAGGTGAAACTGAGCTCCAGAAAGGACAGGACTTTCCACTGAGCTTTGAGTTTTCACTGGATTCCTTCCCCCTACCCCCCCCCCCCTTTTTAAATACATTCAGGAGTGAAATTTTTGTAAGGCAATATCTCTGCCAGTTGGTCACTTGTTTTTCCTGATAGTCAGTGATAAGGTCAGACTGATCCAGTGAGATCAATGGGGTTGCACCAGAGATGAGTTTGGTGCAGCGTGTTCTGCTCTGGCTTTTATTAATTTAGAAATCAGGTTTTTAAAAACTGGCTGAAATGCTACAGCCGCAGTGTTTTTTCCCCTCTAGGAGACGAATGGATCCCTGTGGGTCTAAGCGTCTTCTCATTCACACCCGTTCTAGAGTGGGGTGACTGACTCCAGATTTATCCCAGGGTAAGAGAGAATCTGTCTCTATATTTTTAGAATCCCTTCCTGCTAATCAAGTACTCTAATGCACCACAAAAATTAATGGGCAGCAATGGACTGGGGTGACGGGCACAAGTAAGTACCGGTAAGTACTGGATATTTAGATCAGCCATTATGAAAAGCTGTCTAGCTATAGGAGTAGTTCAGCTCTGGCAGAGGCTTCCAAAGGAGGTTGTGGAATCCCCATGGTTGGAGGGTTTTAAGACCCGGTTAGATAAACACCTGCCAAGGATGGTCCAGGTGGCCCGGCCTCAGCACAGGGGGCTGAACTTGACTTTTCAAGGTCCCTTCCAGCCCTACATTGCTATATGTTAACACAGGCCCCTTCATCCTGCAGTTGGAGACCCATAACTATGAGTAAAATAATTTCGGAGACAAGGAGGCTCAGTGGAGAGGAATGATTAGGACTGGTAAGTTCCCTGGGTTTGAAAAGAGGGTGGAGGGGTCCAGAGATAACCCGTCTTCCCCCCCCCCCCCAAATATAAAGAACGAGGCTGTCACTCTGCGATTGAAAACGACCCGCAGAGGGCGATAGTAAGACCACAAAACTCCACACCGAGGTCTATTGGGGACTAGCTGCAGAGGCCAAGGGAAGAGCAGGCAGAGTGGGTCAGGTGTTCGCGTCCCACCCCCGCCAGCTCCTCCCACCCCCTGTGTATCCTAGGCCCTGGGCTAGGATCAATTATGATCAATTATGGACCAGGTGCCAGTGTCTCCGGGATCTCCTACCAGAGAGGGTTCCCCCTCCCCACCCCAACTCTGCCTCCACTCCACCCCACCCCAATTCTGCCTCCACTGAGCCTTCCCCTCAGCCAGGCCTCCAGCCCTGGGCCACTGGGGCTCGCACGCAAACAGTTGATGTGGGCACAGTGTGGAAAAGCCCCTGAAAAAGCAAATGCCTGTGACACTCTCATTGCGGGGCCAGGGGAACTCACTTATAGCCGAGCCCCTCCCCCACAATCAGCTTTTCAGGGGCTGGGGCCCTGAGGGCATCCTTCGCTCCAGTGGCGGAGTCCCTCCCTGGCCAGTGCTGAAGACCAAGGGAGACCTGGGGGGGGGGGGGGGGCACACACACGACCACGGTTAAAAATCGGGACCAAGCCCCCTTCCTTGTGCGGTGATCCAAAATTGTGCAGTGTGTGTGTCCGTGTAGATGATTGTGTGTGTATGGGTGTGTGTGGGGGGGAATTGTGTGTGTGTATATATGGAGGAGGGTTTTGGGGGGGTGTAGTTGAGGGAGATGATTGTGTGTATGGGGGATTGTGTGTGTATGGGGGAGATGATTGTGTTTGTATGGGGAGATTGTGTGTGGGGTGTGGGTGTATGGGATGATTGTGTGTGGAGGATGATTGTGTGTATGGGGGACTGTGTGTGTATGGGGGAGATGATTGTGTTTGTACAGGGGGATTGTGTGTGGGGTGTGGGTGTATGGAGGGATTGTGTGTGTATAGGGGATGATTGTGTGTGGAGGATGATTGTGTGTATGGGGGACTGTGTGTGTATGGGGGAGATGATTGTGTTTGTACAGGGGGATTGTGTGTGGGGTGTGGGTGTATGTATGGGAGATTGTGGGGGGATGATTGTGTGTATGTATGGGGGGATTGTGTGTGTGTATGGGGAGGTTGTATGTGTATAGGGGATGATGGGGGGGAATTGTGTGTATGGGGAGGTTGTATGTGTATAGGGGATGATGTGGGGGGATTGTGTGTGTATGGGGGGATTGTGTGTGTATGGGGGGATTGTGTGTGTGTGTGTATGGGGAGGTTGTATGTGTATAGGGGATGATTGGGGGGGATTGTGTGTGTGTGTGTGTATGGGGAGGTTGTATGTGTATAGGGGATGATGGGGGGGGGGGATTGTGTGTGTGTTTGCATTAGGGTGACCAGATGTCCCAATTTTCTAGGGGACAGTCCTGATATTTGGGGTTTTCTCTTATGTCAATTACCTCCCACCCCCGTCCCGATTTTTCAGTCTTGCTATCTGGTTACCCAAGTGTGTGTGTGTGGGGGGGGGGGGGGGGGGATAAAGAGAAGGCAGCTGTGCAGTCCCGCCCCCCCCCCCCCCCCCCAGCCTGGCGCTGGATCGCAGCCTCCTCCCCAAGTAGGTAGATGCTTTGATGGGCTGGGATGGCGCGTCTGTGTGGGGGGAACCCGGGGAAAGGGGGGGGGACACGGGGAAGTAGAGCGACCCCCCTCCCCTCCACACGCCTCCTTCCCCTGCAACAAGGCTCCGAAGCTAGGAGGTGGGGAGGGAGCGGGGGGGGGGGGACGCCTGGTCCTTTCTCCCCCCGGCGGGGAGGGGGTGGGGGGGTCACTTGCTGCCGAGGAATATTCCCGCTGCCTCGTAGGGCTTTGTGCACGTAGAGAGCTGCCCCCCCCCCCCGCATGGTGCCGCATACAAATCCCAGCTGCAGTCACCCAAAGGGGGGGGGGGGAGCGCAGCGGCCGAGCCCGCCCCGTCACGTTTGCTTCCCCCGAGAAGGGGGCTGGGGGGGGTCGCTGCCGCGGATGGGGAAGGGGAAGGGGGTGCGTCTGGTCAGCCCCCCCCCCCCGGCTTTTCTCTCCTCTGGTTTCTCCTCTCTGCTCTGCACCGATTGGTCGGTGATTTGTTTTTTTGGGGGGGGGGTTGTATATTTTTTAAACCTTCCAAATATTGACGGATTTGGACAGTTCTGCGCCCCCCCCCCGGTTTATTTTTTGGAGGTGGGCTCCGTTTCCAGTTGCTGCATGCGGGGCTGGGTTGGGGGGGGGCGTGGGCAGGGCTGGGGAAGCGGGGGGCCCCTCCCTCCACTGCCGGGGGGAGGGGAAAGGAGGGGGGAGAAAGGGATTTTTTTTTTACCTGTCACATTTGTCCTAGAAAAAGACAGCGAGAGGGAGAGCGAGGCATCCCCGGCGCCAGGGGGACAGGAGGGGGGGGCGTTGGGGGGTCAGGCCCCCACCCCCACCCCAGGATTGCGGCTTGGAGAGAGAAGGGGGCGTATGTGACCAAACCTGACCTCTGGGAATAACCCGGCAGCTGCTTTTTTATCTGGGGTTTTTGGGGGGTGGGGTGGGTTTTTTTTTGGGGGGGGGGGAATAGACAAAACATTTGTCAATTTCCAGTTGATGTCCATGAATGCAAACACCATGATCTTCATGATCCTCGGGGCCTCTATCGTTATGGTAAGAGATTTTGCTTCTCACTTTATTTCCTTCCTCTCATCACATTATCGTGTGTGTGTGTGTGTGTGTGTGTTTGTGTGTGTGTGTTTGTGTGTGTGTGTGTGTGTTTGTGTGTATTCGTCCGTCCCATTAAAAAATAAAAATAAAAAGCAGCATTTAATTTTTTGATGACTGCTCCAGTCTTTAGCAACCAAACTAGAGTCAATGTTTTATTCCATCATCTAGAGTTGACCCGATGCCTTGGTTATGGGCTCTTACAGGCAATAGCTTGCTTGATGGACATGAATGCACTGTTGGACCGGTTTCACAATTACATCTTACCGCATTTAAGAGGAGAAGATCGAGTTTGCCACTGCAACTGTGGAAGGTAAGTCACCCGCATGATATTCCCCCCCTTCCCCCCCTCCCCTCCTCCTCTCATTGGAAAGGCCAGGTTTAAGGAGCTCAGGGGTCGCAGTCCCATCCGCACCGAGCCCCCAGCAAGCAGCATGCCAGGGGTCACTGACGACGAGGGTTTCTCATTTGGCATCTGGACCATGCCTAGGGCAGAAGGAAATTTTTGGAGCAAGACTTTGCTCTGTGGCCAGCATCCCCTTTTCCTTTGTGTGTGTGTCAGCCCATGAACAGCCAGGAACTTCCAGCATCTGCCAGGATTATTCCATTGCCACCGGAGACCAGGGTCCTTGTGTGTTTGTGTGTGTGTGTGCAGTTCGGGGGTGCTGGGTGTTCTGCTGTAGTTCCACACAAATTCCCTCTGCCTGCCTGCTAAACTCTGCCGAGGAGGGAATGATGCTCTCGAGGACAGGGTCACTTTGGGATCTTCGCTGCGGGTGTGTTTTAATCTTTGACTTGCTTCAAATTCTTTGTGGCTTTTCCGGTTCAGAAGGTTATTTGGGTGCTTTCTGGGGCAAAGGCAAGTTGTTGGTTGCAGCTGTAGGGTATTTGTTAACAAATCAAGAACGTATGGTGGACTTTTCTCTAAGGAGCCTTTTTTCGATGTAAGATTAAAACTGGACAAATAAATCCACTATTTCTGAATGGGTAGCAAAGAGGTTAATTCCCCCCACCCCACTAAAGAAAGTAACATTTCTTAAATTGTATGTAGCCACTGCATAGCTAGACTTTGTGTAGCTAACAAAAGGCTGCTCTGTTAGAGTGACCAGATGTCCTGATTTTATAGGGGCAGTCCCGATTTTTGGGTCTTTTTCTTATATAGGCTCCTATTACCACCCCCACCCCCGTCCCGATTTGTCACACTGGCTGTCGGTAGCTATGGAGATTGGTATGTCTAGATCTTTAGAGCTGGAGATCTGCTGTGGGACCATTTTCAATGATTTTTACAAACTTCTGGCCGACCCCCGTTTGCACTGTGTTACGGGCTGGCGTGGGGGAATGGTTTTCTGCCCATGGGATCGTAAGGGTATGACCTGATGCCAGCCAAAGGCCATGTCAAGGCAGCCCTCCACTGGGCCTATGTAGGGGTCCTTCACTCACCGCTTTGCACTGCTGCTGTAATCCAGCTGCAAGCAGTTCTCGGGGCATCACGCACCTTCATTGTCCTTGGGGAAGACCTTAGTCCTTGAGTGGGATGGGGAGGGGGTTTAACCCAGGGAAACTCCTCTGACCTTCCACCCTCTCCTTTCATGGCATTATTCTACCAAGGGAGCCAGCGTTGCTCCCCTCTCGCGGTCTCTCTTCAGTTCTAGCCCTCACTGAGCCAGCCTCTCCAAGGCGGCCGAAGGGCCCAGAGCAGGGCTGAACGCGCTCCTCTCCCAGGCTGAAAACACTTCTGTGCATGACACCCCCGGTCACCCTTTGCCCGATGCCTCGGGGGTTTCTCGTGAGGCAGTGCATGGGCCTGGGGCTGCCAGATTTGAGGGCTATCTGAAAAGTGGATGGCTCAAACCCCTCGAATCCATGGAAGCCCAGGGGTGACCCCGGATGGCTACGCTGCCCATATGGGGAGTGTCGTGTAGCTTTCTGCGCTGGGGCAGATGGGCGTTCTGGGTGACTTTAACATTCCCTTGGCAGTTGTCCTAAGAGGAGGAGTGTGCCCAGTCGCTATGGCTAAAATATTTCCCTGCTCACCGCAGCTGGAGGGTGAAATGAACTATGGCTTGTGAAGTGCTTGGGGTCCTCTGGGATGGAAGAACATTGTAACATCTTCTCAGTTCCGGCCTGTCCCTGCTGCCCGTATGTGATGATGCTCCTCGCCCCTGCAATTCTGAATGGCCCCGGCACCACAATGTAAACAGACACACACACGTCTCCAGCACCACCCTTCCCAAACAGAGATGCCGGCTAATTTTTAGAAAGAACCAAAAGCATCTTCCCAGCCTCCTAGCACAGCCTCGGCCGTAGGAGGAAGGGAGCAAAATTCTGGGGAATGTCCCAATTTCCTGTCCTTTGAAAAAGTAATAGCTATTGTCAATGCAAATCGCACTAGGTGCACACCAGTCCGGTGTGTGTCATTGATGGAGTCCTTGGTAGGTACACTCTGAAAGCTAGCAGAGATGTCAAAAGGGCATCCCTGAGCTGCGGGAGTCAGTGTGATTTAGGGGACAGAGTAATGGACTGGAATCCTTCGCCTCCAAGCTCTGCCGTTGATTGACCATGTGGCTTTGGCAAATTGCTTGGCTGATCTGTAAAATGGGGGTGTGGGGGGTTGACCCCGCCTTGTCAGATTCATCAGCTGATGAAGTGCTTTGAATCCATGTGGTTTGATCCACAACTGGTTCAATTGGAGAAGATCCGATTGATACCAGCTGGGGATCTGGCCTGAGCACGGCCATGTGAGTCATACTAATGATGAATTAAAGGGTTCTGCGTAAATGAACCAAATGGAATCCTAAAAGAAAACTCCTGTGGCGAAGGATGTACTCCCCGGAAAGCGGGTGACTGGCTAAGCAATGCAAAGGACGGGGGAGAAGGATAAAATCTGAGTAAACTAGAGGGATGCTAAAGGGAAGAAGTGCTGGGATCAGTTTTGAGGGTTTTTTTCTCACCGTCTCCCCAGCTCAGTCTATCGAGTTACAGTCTCCCCAGCTAACGAATCCAGGATTGGTTTCCCCTCTTCCCTTCGGGGCGTCTGGGGGTGTCCTTTTCACTGTGGTGGGGAGCAAGCGAGACCGCCCTTCTCCGCAGGACTGGCCTTGCATGTGAAAGCATCTTCCACGCTCAGCTCCCAGTCTGGAGGTGGCATTTCCTGGTCCCCTGGGCACGCCCCAGAAACACGAGGGGGCATCTTTCCCACAAGTAGCAAGGATCTTTATTGATCTCGTGTCTGACAGGAGAGAATTGGGAGCGTCCCCTCCTCCAGGAGGAGGGTGTTTGACAACGATGAACAATTGTTGCGCCGATGTGTATCCATGGGTACTTCCCTCCCCCAGTGCCTCCAATCCCAGGAGAAAACTGGGCGGATGATTAAACCATGATGGGCCTCTCCCCAAGTTTATCATCCTGAGAAACACGTCTTAGTACAGCGGGGTCCCACCTGCGTGCAAAGATGATGTTGTGAAATCAAATGGTTCCCACAGCCCCTGTCTAAACCATGCACGGCGGGTACTGGCCACGCCAGCACTGGTTCCTCATCCCAGCTCTAGGAGCCACCTTCCCGAGTGGAAGCAGGAAGCTGGGGAGACTGGATGACTGGGGGGGGAGGGGGCTGGTGAGTGGAGATGGAGCCTTCTGCCTCTAGGTTACTTCACTCGGGTTGGAGTGACTGGAAACAGTCGCCAGCTGATGGCCTCTTTGTGGCCCGTTCGGTGCCTCAAGGGGAAGTAGCCTCACTTCGAAACCTGCCATCCCCGCAGGAACTCTGCCAGCGCCCTCAGCAGGGCTCAAGACTACAGTGATTGGGGTGGCGGTGGGGGGTGTCCTTAGAGATAGGCCAAGGACTGAATGGGCCATGGAGACCGAGCTCCCCACTGCTGCCTGGGGGGGGGGGACCCTGCCAGGCCAGGACTGGGGACCCTGGCTGATGCAGTGTGTGTGCGGGAAGCAGCAGGGTCAGCGCCATCCCTATTCTGGGGCAAAGCCAAGGGCTGATGGGCTGCGCCAGGAACGTGTGAGAGCCCCCGGCACTCTGGGAGCCATGACTTGCGTGCATGGGTGGGAATTGTCAGCCTTTTGCCCGTCTGTATTCTCCGCTCAGACGTCAGCAGTTGTGAGCTGAGGGGTGTTTGGGGGTGTGAGAGCAAGGCATGCACGAAGTTCAAACGCCCCTAGGTCGGTCTGTTCTCTTTCCTTTAAGCCCCGAGGCAGGAAGTTGCGTGGGTTGGAAATGCGGCTGTGCATTGAGCCGTTAGCCAGTCTGGACGCTGCCTTCACAACTCCCGAGGCAGGAAATTGCGTGGGGCGGCATTTGCAGTCCTCACTCGCTCTGTACCCTGGTCTCAACCCCCCCCCCCCCCCTGCAGCAGTAAGCTGTGAGCACAGCCCCTGAATCTGGGCATCGTCTGTCTCTGGTGTAGCGGGGGCAAGAAGTCCCCTCAGCCGTTGCAATGGGCACCCCCTGGCAGCGCGAGGCTCATTAGTGTCAATCAGGTGAAGGTACAGAACTGTTCTGCCTTGACTGCCCGGCTCTGCCGAGATGCCTCTCCCGGCGCGCTGGCTATTGGTTGGAGTCTGTGGGTTTTGACAAGTCCTGTGTAAACTCCGCCTCCATCCTCCACCCCCTAACTCCATCCAAGGTGGGACTGCAGGGGCTGTGGGCAGCATCCCGTGGGGGCTGGGGGAGGAGGAAGATTTAGATTTTACGTCAATGTTTTGGTCACCTCTTTCCTGCTCTCTGAATGTGCAGGTACCTAGGCCCTTTCCACGGTCCCCTCAAGGCCCTTCCCCATCTCTGCTCATCCTGTCCTCCCTCAGCCCCTCCTCAGCCTCCCCCCCCCTCCCTCTGGCACTGTTAAATCCACTGCCCGGGGCACTGCCCTGAGAGCTCCGTGCAGGGCGTTTTTCAGCCCTCTCCTTCCTTCGCCCACCCTTGGCGCCGCACCACCTCTGCATGCTGCCCTCAGAGCTGCCCCCTCCACCCGCCCCTTCAGTGATCCCTTGCTGTGCTGCACCCCCCACGGGCCAGGTCTCTGCTCCTCCTCGGGCCGTCCGCGTCGGAGTGAGCTCCCGGGCCCTGTCTTTCTGGTGTGCTCTCTTCGGCACCGTGCTGTACGAATAGTGGTGGCCGTGATGGTTCCAGGGAATATCAGGCCGGGTCGGGCATGTCAGGGAATTGGAGCCAGGTTCACTGAGTGCCCGGCTCCGGGGTCACCCTCCATTTCCTCTAACGTCCTGCCGAGGTCAGGGTTCGAACGGCTGGGTTTGTAAGCGGCGGTTAAGCAGTGCCGGTCGGGACGGAGGCGCAGCGGCAGAGCGGTGGGAGGTGCTGCTGCAGGTGGGGGCTTTGGGGAGCCCTGCCGTGGGGGTCTGCACAAAGCCGGACTCGGACCCCCCGTTTGCCGTGTGCAGGCGGCGAAGCTTGTTCTGATTCCCAGGCAGCGGGAGAGCCGGGTAACGTCCCCCGTGGGAACTTCTCCTGCCAGGCTCCCGCCCCTCAGCCTGCCCCTTGTATCCTCCAGCACCGCTGTTTACTCCCCACTCTGAGTATGGCTCCACCTGCAATTCACTCGCCAAGCACCGTTCTCTCGTTTGCCCGTCCAATGCCAGCTCCTTGCCCCTGTCCTTAAAGCTCCTGGCCTGCACCCACTGCAGAGAGAGTTTCTTTTTTTAGTGGTTGCGAGTCCCCTTTCCCAGCCAACCCTCGCCAAGCCCTGCAGAGCTGCTCCAAGCCGCAGGTCACTCACAGTGAGCCTGGCGTGGGCCTGGCCGTATCCCACCCCTCTCAAGTCCCAGGTGGGTCTGGTCTGTGAAACCTTGGGGCAGCTCACAAGGGGGCTGGGCGCCTGCAGATTCTAAGAACTTCAGAAGCCACTTCCGGGTCACGCGGCAAGTCGGTGGCCGAACATGAGTCCTGGCTCCCGAGCCCCTTCTCTAGGCCGTAGAGGATGCCGCCCCACTCCATGGGGGGCCGTGCGGACTGGCTCCAAATCCTGGTTCGTTCCCCTTGTGCCGGAAAGGGCCCAGAGCGTGACGTCGCACTCCATATGTTTTATGGAAATATACTAGTGAGGGTGAATCTAATGTAACTGGAACACGCTTCGTGCAAAAGGTCTCTTGTGAGGTATTATTCAAAATCTCATAATCTCCTGAGCGTGGTCACCCGGTTTGTATGGATGTATCAGTTTTGTATCTAAAACTAGGAATATGTAGCCTAACTCTAGTATCAAAGGTGTAGCCGTGTTAGTCTGGATCTGCAAAAGCGACAGAGATTCATCTGATGAAGTGGGTCTTAACCCATGAAAGCTCATGATCCCTAAAATCTGTTAGTCTATAAAGTGCTACAAGACTCTTTGTAGCATAACTCTGAGGTCCTATGGTAATTATGCAAAGTGAGGGCCATTATTGATGGCTCCCATTAACCAGGACAATTGGTTGTGAATGGCTCTGTTTACTTGCAAACCTTCCTGGGTAGTGCTGGCCAGACTTGGAAGAACGGAGACTAGGGGGGGTGTTTGTGTCTCATAGGACATGTGACCATGTCACATGATACTGGACTCCATCTTAAACAAGGGGGGTTTCCATTTAAGGAGGAGTGGGGACCCAGAGAGAGACAAAAGATTCCTGCCTTGTGCCAAAGCTGGAAAAGGGGGTGGAACAGAACAAAGGGCAGCCAGCCATGAGGCATCCCTCAGTTACCACGTGAGCTGGAAGTAACAAGGACTGTACCCGGGAAAGAATTGAGCCCAGACTAGGAAGGAGTCTCGTCTGTGAAACTTTACTTGAAAGAAGCTTATTGGAACATCTCTGAGGGTGAGATTTTCCTTGTACCCAGGTTCTGAATGCTTAGACTGGCGTGTTTTGTTTTATTTTGCTTGGTAACTTTGTTCTGTCTGTTATTACTTGGAATCACTTAAATTTGACTTTATATACTTAATAAAATCACTTGCTTATTAATTAACCCAGAGTAAGTGGTTAATGCCCGGGGGAGTAAATAGCTGTGCATCTCTCTCTATCAGTGTTATAGAGGGTGGGCAATTTATGTGGTTACCCCGTATAAGCTTTATACAGAGTAAAACTGATTTGGGGTTTGGATCCCATTGGGAGCTGGGTGTCTGGGTGCTGGAGACAGGTGACCTGCTTAGCAGTTTTTGGTTAAAGTCTGCAACTTTGGGGGCATGGACCAGACCTGGGTTGTGTTGCAGCAGGTTCGCATGTCTGGCTCAATGAGGCAGGGTTCTGGAGTCCCAAGCTGGCAGGGAGAATGGAGTCAGAGGTCAGGTGACAGTCCCAAGGGGGTCTCTGGGACTGACCCGTCACACAGAGGGGGTGTTAATCTGTCCCCAGGGGTGTTGGAGGGATGACTTCTGGCTGAAGGTTTGCAGCGTCGAGACTCGAGAGTAGGGATTTGCCAAACGGAACCTCTCCCTAGAGCTCCGAAGGGCTGGGATACGCCGGGCGCCCCGAAGCTGTGTCCACCTCGCCAGCCCCCCACTCCGTCACTGGGCCTTTAGCGCTGGTGTCTGGCTGCAGTCGGGGCCGGCTCCCCCATGAGGCCCAGACAAGGCGTCTCCGCCTTGCACAGCCTGTGGCTGCTTCCTCCTCTGGCTGGGTCACCTCTCCCCACAGTGCTCGATGGCCGAGGGGATGCGGGGTCACTCTGTGGCCAGTGTAGGGGGCCAACCCAGGAAGCTCAGAGGGCAGCCCCTCCTCCCACCACAGGAGCCCCGGCACACTGGGCATAGCTGGGCCATTCCTTCCTCCCAGACAGCCCCCCCCCATAGCAATCCAGCCCAGGGCTGCCCTGTCCGCCGTTCCTCCTTGTGCTTATGGCCTGATCAGCCCCAGCATGGGGCGGGGGAAGCTGCTATGCCCTCTGCACCCCGCGAGCACAGAGGTGACGCACCACCCTGATTTCGCACCCGGTACCAGCCTGTGATCGCCAGGCCAGATTCGGATCTGCAGGGCACGTTCTCCCCCCCCCACTGTCCCTTGAGCCGTCTTGTCCCCATTCCGTTATAAAAGTCCCGGTCCGTCCAGCCGGGCCCCGGGCCTTGGTTCTGTTCACAGCTCTCCATGCTCATGTATCAATGTCTCGTGAATGATGCCGCCAGAGTCCCCGACAACTGAGGCTAGAATGGAAACTTCAGCCAGTTGCCCCCCCCCTCCCCTTCCAGGGTTTGATCCAATTTGCAATAAACCCCCACAACCTGTGAATTAGCAGCGAGCCTTGGCCCTTTGTGCTGGACAAAGGGAACGTGATGGTATCTCCTGAACGGTTCCTGGCAAGGATGCGTGCCGTACAGCCCCCCCCCCAGCCCGGCACGCAGCAGTAATCAATGTTATCTCCGCGGCACACCCTTCCTCTGATAAACCTCCCCTGTTAAAAACACCGCCTGGGTGTTAGCGATCACAATTCAAATGCCAAGCGCTGGGGATTCGGCCCTGCAGCGTGACTTTCTGGCTGCACTGGTGCGGGATGGCTTGTCGTTCAGCTAAGATGTACAACCGAGGCCCCTGGATTTCTGGCACTTTAGAAGCCAGGTTTTAACTCTTCTAAATCTGAACTCCATGGTGCAATTTTGTCTCCTTAAATCCCCCACCCCATACTTTTCATTGGATCAATGCTTAACACAGACGATTCCTGATTATGATTCGGACCCCCTAGGTGCTATTATATTATAAATAATAATTGTTGTGTAGTGTTGCTGAGTGCTGTTAAGCAATTGCTGCGTTCCACCCCAGAGGTGGCTGCATTGCAGTGGTACATGAGAGGTGATTTCAGGTGGGTAGGGCATGTATGTAATCTGTAAGGCCCTTAGGATCCCTGTGGATGAATCTCTCAAGAGGAACATAACTGCTAGCAAGTCGTTGTAATCTAGGGTTTAGATGCCTTTGAGGATTCCTTATCAACAGATACAGCAAAGGCTCCTTTGAGTTTGGGCTCTTAAAACTAGCTGAAAGTGGAACAGCCAGGGCTGGCGACAGAAATTTGGGGGACCCCTACTTTGATAGTTTGGGGGCCCCCCCAGCCCAGCCGACAGCGGATGGGGGGCCCCCCAGCTCAGCCGCCCCCCCCCCCCAGCCCAGCCGACAGTGGCTGGCCCCCCCCCCCCCAGCCTAGCCCAGCCGGCGCTCCCCCCCCCCCCCGGGCAGCGAGAGCGGCGTGAGCCGCCCTTTCTCCCCCCTCCCCCCCCCGGACAGTGCTGCTGCCGCTGGCCGGGCTCACAGCTAGTGCTGGGGCCAGGCTCGCTTGCGCCGCCTCCCCGCCCCTTCCCCGCTCTCCAGGTCCGGCGACAAGGGGGGACGACAACGGGTACAGCTGTGTACCGGGGCCCCCCTAAAGTCGGGGGGCCCGGTACAGCTGTACCCGTAGTACCCCCCTGTCGCCGGCCCTGGGAACAGCAAATGCAAATAGAGAGGAAAGTGCTCAGTGCTGCCCCCTGCAGGTAGAGTTCCCACCAATGGCTGTGCAAGCGTGTTCTTGTTGCTCAAGTCTTGTTGAGGTTTGGAGTGAGTCTCAGTGAGTGCAGGGTGCCTCACCCACGCCAGAGGGGACGTGAAAGAGGCGGACGCTTGCCTGCCCTCTGACTAACGACGCGGTGGGAGAATCCAGGCTCTGACCGGGTCTAGGTGGTTCTCCGGAGGCAAAGGAAACGCCTGCTTTGGAGCAGCTCCTGAGAGTCAGCTCATGCTCACCTGAGCATTTATTTCTAAGCGAAGTACAGGTGTACTCACCCCCGCTGCGTGCGACCTGTGAAGCCCTGAATGCCTGTTTCCACCAGCAACAAAATCTTGGTGGCTCTTGAAGATCTGCTGGCGCTTTCCTTGAGCAGGCTGTGTCTGTGATGTCTTGGGGCAGAGGAAGGCAGGCTCCACCCCAGAGGGAGCTGCAATTTAATGGAGTGCTGTGTGCCTAGAGGAATCCTGCTTCCGTTGAAGTCTAAAGACACACGTGGCTGTAGAACCAATGACCTTATTCCGGTCTGGGTGGGGTGGGGGTACAACGGCAAGGAAAGAGGCACAGAGCCCTCCTGAGTTTTTCCTGTGGGGGAGAGGAAGAATTTAAAGCTGAGCTGTGAACGTTGGGAGCATCAGTGCTCCATGAGCTAATCCAGCCCCGGCCACTGGTCGAGACCCCAGGGCTAAACAGCCACTCGTCTTACATTTGCCCAGAAAGGCACCGCCTTGCTGAGGGAGACCCCCGACCCATCACACATCCTTGCTCCCCAGTCTTTGGGCATTGCCCTTGTGCCCGGCGAGGGAGATTCCCGCGCGGCGTTGGCGGGGCAAAGGAAAACGATGCTCGCGAGTTGGACACATCAGCCCAGCCTGGTGCTCGGCGGATGCAGTCACCTTGAGAGCTCCTGCTAGCTGGGGCGGCCTCTTTCCCCGGCTGCATCTGGGCCTCCTCTTGGCATCGGGGGTCCTCCAAAGGAGATGGCAGTTTCGGTCAGCGGCAGGGGGGGTCGGATGAGAGCGAGGACTAGGTAGCTCTGCCCTGGGGTTGGCCCTGGGAACAGACTGGCCCCCCTGGTAACCCTGCTCTGCGGTGCCCTGGCGCGGTTCCCCGGGGGAGGGGGGCGCTGGCGGGTTGGCCCCTGTTCAGCGATTGCTGAGCTGACGGCTGTTTTCGGAAGGTTCCTCTGAGCCGCGGTTTGTTTGTGTCAATATTTGGACGTTTCTCAGGCGTGATTATGCAGCAGCCGGCTCCTCATGCATATTCAGAGGCCTCCAGAGACTGATTTCCCCCAGGGATGTTGGCTCGAGCCCGGGGTGATGGGCCCCGAGGGAGGGCAGTGGGTCTGATGCTGGGGGGGAGGGGGGGCAGGAGAGGGTGTCTGTGCCCCTGCTCTGCTGCTGTGCCCTAGCCACTGACGGCCACTTGGTGGTGGTTACCAGACACTCTTCCCAGCTGCCAGCAGCAGTGACAGCCCATGCTAGAGCAGCTCCCCTCGCCGGGGGGAAAATAAACACCACCGGGGGAATATAAAGCTCCCCAGGCCCCATCTCTCTTGTCTTCCCATAGCTGATCCCTGGCTGCCCTGCTGCTGTGTCTCTCCAGTCCCTGCCCCAGTTTCCTGGATGTAACTTTCCCAAACCTCTGGGCTCCTTAGTCTTTCAGCAAGTTCATGATCTAGCGTGCCAGGCTGTAGCATATGGGGATCCCACTGCACACACCAACCAAACCCAAGCATCCCGTGCTTGCTCTGGAGCAGCAGAGAGAGCCAGGAATGGGGCAGGGCAGGAAGGGATGCAGGCAGGTGGGGCCTCAAGGCAGGTAGAGCACTTTGTGGCTTGGAGAGCACAGCTGGTGCTTAAGAAAACAGTGGTACAGCGTGATGGGACCCAAACCCCCGTGAGTGTCCAGCAGGGGAAGAGAGACACGGAGGGGGAGGGAATAGCTTTTATTGGTCCTCTGCTGGTGAGAGAGACAAGCTTTCAAGCTACCCAGGGCTGTGATAACTGGTGCAAACACTGTCAGAACTGTGTCCCTGCAAGAAGAGATGTAGTGCTTTAACTGTAGTGTGTGTGTGTGTGTGTAAAGCCCAAGTGTTCAAAACATCACAAATCAGACTCCAAACAAAATCATGAGATTGGCTTAAAAATCATGGGAGGTTTTTTTTTAAAACTCTCCAACAACCACCCAATAAAAATTCAAGAGTCTTTTTCTTTGCCTTCAGCTGTCCCGAGGCTGTCGGATGGACTCAGGTCACGTTTTCAAGTTTTGCCTGCAGCCACGGTGGCTAGCAATGTACTTTTAAAAAAAATACCTGCAAGCTGAGTTTCTCCCAGAATGATTTGACTCAGAACTGGGCCTCTAAGGAAAACACCATATGTTGTGAGATCTGCAATAAAATCATTGGCATCTCCTAGGATTTTCTATTGCACCCATCAGCAGGATGTCTGTACAGTGGTGGAGTATTTGCGCATCAGCACTAGTTGAATAAACTGTGCTAAAGTTAGTGTGGCCAGGGTCAACATGGCATAATAGGGTGAATCTCTACTGCCAGGAAGAAAGTTGCATTGGTTGCCCATTTAACCTGTTATAAGGATTTCCATCTTCCAAAACTGACTACTCAATTTCACGCCAACTTAATGAGAGAGTTAGGGAAACTGAGGCACGTGGGTGGGGCGTGACTTGCCCAGGAGACGGTCAGTCTCAGAACGGGAACACGAGTTCCCGATTCCCTGTGCTCATACTATTGGACCTCCTTCCCTAAAATCCTGCCTCCGGTGACATTAAAAATAAATGCTGTGAAAACACCTCTGTTCCCACTAGTGCTGGTACAAAAAGTGTTTGACTTGCCTCCTTGCAGCATAACGGCTGATGAATGGAGCACGTTTTCTACTGTCATCTGCTGATGCTTCTCCCTTTTATGTCTCCTCCTGCGACAGGCATCACGTACATTATGTTATTCCATACGACGGGGACCAATCGGTGGTGGATTCCTCGGAGAATTACTTTGTGACTGACAATGTAACCAAGCAGGAGATTGATCTGATGCTGGGACTTTTGCTGGGCTTTTGTATAAGCTGGTTTCTGGTGTGGATGGATGGAGTTCTCCATTACGCTGTGCGAGCCTGGAGGACCAGCCGACGGTACGGTAAGTGCCTCTCCACCCATGCCGGAGTCCTTTGGCTCATCAAAGGAAGTTTGAATTGTTGTCCAGGGTTTGGGGGTTTGAATATTCTTTTCAGGGGGTTTGTAGGTTTGACTAATTTGTCACAGGCTTGTTAGGCTCCGTAAAAAGTGAACCGTACCTGTAAATATTTACATGAAAATCCATGGTACTGTGAGGGGGATTTGCTGGAAAGGGCTATTGACTCACGAACATGGAGCAAAGGGGTGTTTGCTAGAGAATGAAATGTATGTGGGAAGTCATATTGTTTGCACATGTAAATGTGTTCCATGCAGTGTTGTTGGAGCCGTGTGAGTCGCAGGATCTGAGATTCAAGGTGGGTGAGGTAATTAATCTTGTGCTGGTGAGAGGGACACGCTTTCGAGCTTACACTGAGCTCTTCCGGTCTTTCTACTAATTGGAGTTGGTCCAATAAAGGATCTTCCCTCCCCCCTCCCCGCACCGTGGCTGGGTAAATTTGTGGCATTCTGGGAATTTGAGGGAAAGATGAAATGGGTGGGAGGTTGATGTTGGCGGTGGGGGGGGGGGGGGATTAAACCTCCAAAATGTCCACATATATTGGTGGTGAGGTGATGAAATTCCCTCACACCCCTCCCTCCTCTGGCCTTGAAGTGTCCCTAGTGGATTGTTCCAGCTGTGGTCATTTGTGCAGAGCATGCTGGGGAATCTCCCCTTGGCAATGGCAGCAGTCAGGTGGACTGGATGGGCTGAGAGCAGGAGCGATAGGAACAGAGGAGTTACCACACTGCATCCAACCAGCAGCCAGCCCCAGCTGCAGAGAGGGAAGGTTCAAGACACCCTTTCCCTAGTCCGCTGGTTTCCCAGCACCGGCCTTCCCTGGTATTGTGACTGGAAAAGAAATGGAATAAAAATACCAAAAGGCGACTTGAAATCCTATCGTCTGATCAGTGTCTGTATGTGATGCTCTCTAAATACCAGTCGATGTCTGGGAAATTACAATTTGCTTTTTTTTAAAAAGAAATCTTTATGCGCAAACTGATAAAAAATTGTAATTAGGGAAACTGGCTGCCTCTTTCCAAAAACCTTCATCAAAATGATATTAATTTCTCATTAGAGCTTCCAAATCCCCAGCAACCGGCTCAAGCAATTTTGGAATTGGGCTGTCTCTTGAGACTCTTGGCTGTCTGTTCCGAAGCGGAAGGCTCGTTGTCAGAGGGGTCCGGCAAGACTTGAGGTCTACAGTGAAAGATGGGGCCATTCTGCTGCCCTCCAGCCACCCCACTTGCAGCCATCATCTCTCCGAGCTCATGCGCTAAGCAGGGCTCAGACAGATTAGCACGTGGATGGGAAGAGAGAGGCTGGAGCATGAGAGTCTTTGAGAGCTGATTTCTTTAGTTATGTGTCTGGCTGAAGTATAAATAACTGGGTGGGACCTTTAACCCCCTTTAAACAGGGTCTTCATAGACAAGTGTTAGTAACTTAAAAAGGGCCCATCTAGCTCTTTGATCTAGCTAGCTTTCTTTCATTCCTTTTTTTCTCGTTTTTCTGTGTACACATGCCGTAGAAGCTTTAGAGAGGGTTAAGGAGCCAGTGATTCATTAGGGCGGTAAATTGCACCGTCTACTCCCCTGGGCCACCCAGGACAGAGATGTAAATGTTCGGGAGAAAATAGGACCCAGCTGGGAAAAATAAATACCTTCGAGCAGAGCAGTCCGTCAGTAGAGGCAGTGACGTGGAGCTGGGATGCGTCCGAGTAGCCAGCCCATGGTGTCCACCGCTTTGGGCGCCCCTGGGGAACAGCTGCAGAGGGGGACGCAGCTGTTTGTCACTTGGCCGGGTGTGCAGAGTGCAGCTGTAATGTGGTAGCAGGGAGGGCAGCTCCTGAATGCAATGGTCGCCTGTGCTCCAATGGGAGGAGTGGGGGGCGTCCCATAGAGTCTCTGGTGAATCAACATTTGTGCACACTCCCATGCTTAGCTCTGTGTGGATTTGTGCACAGACGGGTTCCTGTGTCTCTGTGCTGCTGGGTGTGTGGTCCTGTGGTTTGGTGCGGGTGTGGCTAGGTGTTTCCACGGGAACACGCCCATGAGTGTTCGTGGGGTTGTGGGTGTTGGGGAGCGGGTGGGTGTGCGCGCACCGGCGGACAGCCGTTTGTGCGTGGGCGTGAACGTGCCTGCCGGTGTCTGGAGCGGTGTATGCGGGGTGCTCTGGGAGCGCCCCGGCCTGGCTGTCCCACTGAGCTGAGTGAGGTCAGCTGCTCTAGAACGGGGGACAAAACCTGAGCCAAAAACCAACAGCAAAAGAATGATGCTCCCCCCGGCCCCCACCGTGCAAACAGGGGCCCCCAAGCTTCTGGGAGCAGAATAACAGCTCCCGCGGCACAGACGTGGGGAAGGAGGCAGGAGACCTGCTCAGTGGCCTGCGCCCTGACCAATCTGCACATGGCTCTTCTCCAGGAACGCACTGGGAGCGGAGCCGTTTTCTCTCTGTTCTCTTTGCCCCCATGCTTGCATGGCTCTCCGGGGAGGTTACAGGCGAAGCTGGTTCTTCAGAGAAAGGCAGGCTGCATTTCATAGCTGGCGTCTTTATTGGGAACGCAGCATGGCGACTGGCTCCACTTGAACTAATGAAACCGCTCCATTGCTGGGAATTATTAGCCCTTGTAGGACCGGGGTTCCGTCACTGAGACGCCGGGGGCTACGGAAAAATGGCCCAATAAAAGCAAACGAAAAGTGAAATAAAGTGGCTGGACTGGAAATGAAATTAACACCAGGTTTGTGGCTGCAAGGACGCACTGAGGTTGTAATAGAGCCAGCTTCTGTTGTGTGGTGCTTTCTGGCTTCACAGCATTTTGCCAACTGATTAGTCCACTTACGAGCCAAGGCAATAATTGCCAGGAGCCACATTTTACAGAGGGGAAATGGGGGTACGAAGCAACTAAATGATCTGGTCAAAGGGGCGGGGGAGGGGAAGAGATTAGAACTGTTGTATTAATTTAGATGCAATATATGGCCCCCTAAGAGTGAAAGGTGTTAACAGGACCCTGTCCCCATCCAGCATCAACCGTTTTAAACAAGGTTCAGTGTTTGCTAGGAGTCCTCAGCCTGCTTAGTACCAGGGCAAACACACCCCTTCAAAGCCTTGTATTAAAGATCCAGGATAAGAAGGAAACCAAGTTAAAGCCTTTGAAATGTAAAGCATCACGTTCAGCTTTTATTTCAGTCGCATCCCGGATTCCCTTTGCCTTTCGCTGGAGAGCATTTTTAGAAGGAAAAGGCCTCCCGTCTGGTAGCCTCTGAGCTGGTTTTCAAAATGGCCATTTTAGGGATGAGATGAGTTAGTTGAGATGGGCTGGAGCTGGTTTTGGTTAAAGACCAAAACTATTTCCTAGAACCGTGGCTCACAACCCTTCCAGACGACCGTACCCCTTTCAGGAGTCTGATTTGTCCTGCGTATCCCCAAGTTTTAAATCACTTCATAACGACTTTCTTACGCAGTCAGACCTAGAAATACAAGAGTGTCACAGCCATCTTGGCCAACATGCTGTGGCCCGGCCATGGGACCTCCCGAATGAAAAGCATCACCGGCTGCGGGAGGTGACACGCCTTGACCAATGGGGGACAGCCCGGTCCGCCACTAACCGCCTCTTTCTCTTTTCTTTCACCTGCCAGACAATTCTTGGTCTTGGATTCCGAAATTTTGTAACTTGAAGGAGTTCAGGAAACGCCAGCACAGGCAGTACGAGGAGGCTACCGGGAACATGGTGCACATCAAACAGAAGCTGTACCATAACGGACATCCCAGCCCCCGCCACCTCTGAGAAACGCTTTCCCCGCTGGAGACTGCACAACCATTTTAGAACTGGGCCTTGAGGGGAACGACTGTGAGTTCGCTCCTCTATGGAAGCCAGTGGGGGACGCCATTTTATTTCTCTAGGCGGTGTGATTCTGAGGCACACCGCGAATGCACAACTAAGCCAGTTCTGGCCGCGTGGCAGCCAAGACATTGCACTGTGTTCATGGTTTTATTGTCGGACTTCTGTAGATATGTAAAAAAAAAAAAAAAAAAGGGAAAAAGATTTACGTTCTACTTCCAAATCCCCATCCCCACGGGTCGAAGTTCTCCCGCACCTTCCGTGTCCCTCTTTTGGAATCTGTTCTCCTAGGGGTCTGCTCTCAGAAGACATTAACAATGCTCAGTTGAGAGCTAGAATGCCTTTCAAATTGTTTTGCTCTATGATGTTTCCTTTCTTAGGATGATTCATCCCACCGCAGGTTTGGATGGGGGCTCGTGCTGGCGCGTTTCCAAGGTGCAGTGTCCCCTTTTCTTTACCTTTTAGTTATTTATTTTTCGCGGTCAATGAAGTTCTAGAAATATAAAAACGCTTCGTCCTTCCTGTTGGTCTGCAGCGAAACCTGCCTTAAGAAAAGGCCCCTGAGGAAGCGGCAAAAAATCACCCACCAGCCCATGGGATTTTAGCATTTTAAGAAAGTTGATCCTACTCCACCTCGTGCTACCGTAGTTTTCTTTTGGTGTCACTCCATTGACTTCAGTGCTGTCACTCCATATTTATACCAGCATGAGAGGGGAATTGGAGCTAGGGACTTTGATGGGGTTGCTCCTGGGCCAAGAGAGGAGAATAAAACTCGCTGAGATAAGTGAAGTTACATCAGCGTAAGCAAGGGGAAAAATCAGGCCCGTCCCTTGCTATGTAAATGTTAAGTCATTCACCACACCCCTGGGAGGACATGAAGTATCACCCCCATGTTACAGAAGGGGAAACTGAGGCACAGAGCAGGGCTGTGCCAGTGAGTCCGTGGCAGAGGTGGGAGCAAGCCCTGGAGACGCCCCTCCCCTAGCTCCCCAAAGCTCTCGAGCAGTTGCCGTGCTCTTTGTGGTAGGTCTCTGAAGGCCAAGCACAGTTTGGGACTACATCAGGGCAGCTCTTTAAGGAAGGGGGTTGCTAGTGGAGGTGGGGAACTTCGACTCTGACTGGACTCAGGCCTCGTTTGGTCTAAGGGCAGGTCTCGGTGTAGCTGTTAAGGGTTATAACAACGCATTCACATACAGAGCAGGCCCTTAACACACTGTCAGTGCTGCCTGAGCGAAGGTTGTGACAGTAGCCCCCGTACATCAATACAATTCCTGCAGGGAACCTGGGGGAGCAGTGCAGCACCCTTACTCAGCTGGGCACGGCTGTGTTCACTGGTTTTCAATGGGACGATTCACAGACCAAGCCTCTAACACAGTGTGAGTGAGGGGCGTGGGGCTGGCACCAAGGCCTGAAGGGCGAGTCCTGAGAACATTTCATTTCTACTCAGCTCCTAGTGGATTATTTAGTGGCTTGAGTTTAAAGGACAGGGGAAGAAACAGGTAGGAGACATGAATGTCCCCTGTATGAATTCTTGGATTCTGTGTGTACTCGCCTAGGTTTCAATTGCAATGTCTGGATGGGGGAGAAAAAAAAACAACCCCCGACCCCTTTGTCTTATTTTTAATTGGCTTCCTCTGTCTGGGACCAGTCTAATTTAGAAAACAAAACTCAGCCCCACGTTCTCTCTATTTCATAGCAGGGCTGGCCTTGTAGTCCCACCACCGGGCTGGTGGGGAAACACATGGTCAGTGGATCCACATCGGTGCTTGTGTTCCGCTGTGCGCACGTTTGTCATTCGGGGCTGTAGGCCCCTGGCGCCGTTTGGCTGGGAGCAGCGCCTTGCCCAGGAAGGGGGAGGGCGTTACAGCCGGGCGGGGTGCAATGAGCCTTGTGAATGGGGCCTTCTGGGTTAAATCCTCAGCAGGTGTAAACTGGCGTTGCCAGCAACGAGCCCCACTGCTCGCCTCTTGCTGTCAGTGGAGACTGGCTGGCAAGCTGGGGTTTAGAGACAACACGTCCTGTAGCGGGACAGAGGTTAGACGACCTGACCGTGGTGGGACTTTCTAACCCTGTGATTCTGTGACGTCCATTTCCACCCCCCGAAGCTCTGCCTGGCTCCTGCCCTAGCGGAGATGGGTGAGCCGGGGCTGCAGTAGACCGGAGCTCTGCTCGGGACGGGGGTTTGCGGTGCCGTGTCACGTGAGAGGCTCACGCGGCTCCAGCCAGATGAAAGTTTCAGGCGCCGCCTCTCGCGCAGAGGAAGCAAAATCCTCCACCAGGGACGGGGCTGGGGCCAGTGTCCTTCCGGCCACTCTGCCGTACCCAGGCTAGTTTAGCCCCCCCCCCTCCCGGAGCAATGGCTGGCTGCGGGCATGATACCCAGCCCTGGCCAGGCCCCACGCCGTGGGAAAGAGCACATCCGAATAGCACAGGGGCTGACCCCCCCGGCCACTGCAGGCAGTGGCACTACGCAGTGACTTTAATGCACTTTGCTACAGGCGGAGTCAGCAAAAAGCAGCTGGGCCAGAGGCACCTCTATGCAAACAGGCCGGTGCCCCCCCTCCCCCCCTTATGCCCGGAGGTTGCTGGGTGGAGCCACTGCACAGGTGTGAATTCACCCCCCCTGGGGCTGTTCTTATGCATGTTACACCCGCATGACTGTTGCCGGAGTCTCTTCTCCCAGTGGTGTCACAGTGGGAAGCCCAACAGGCAGCGACGGTGCTGGGTCTCTGGTGGGTTGTTTTTTTTAGAGCCCCCCCCAGTATCACCCCAATGAGCGTTAACGGGGGTGGAAATTCCCAAGCGCTTCGATGGCGCCGGCTCGAGGCCCATCCCCTCCCCAGCGCTGGGCTTCCCTGGCCTTGACGGCCACTGGCCGCGTTGGTGGGCTAGCGCCCTGGCGTCCAGTTGAGCCCGTTCCTGTTGCAGCTCAGCTGTTTGTGACGTCGCCTGTCCCGGCGTCCCCCTTCCCCGTGCATGTGTCTGTTCGGCTTCTGCCTGGATGTTTGTGTCGGGGGGGGCGTTTGCCCCCCTGTTAACTTGTCTGAAGTGTCATAATAGTGGCTTGTTCGTTGTGCTCGTGCCTCTGATCTCGTCTAAAAACCACGAGGGGTCAGCCAGCGGGGAGGGGGGGGGGAGGGGAGTAAGGATTGTCTGCAAAGCAGGTGGGGTCCCTAGGAACAGGGGAAGCCTGGGCAGCAGGCTTCGTGTGTAGCTTCGTGTGTAGCCTGTGATGGCCGCTACAGCGGGATGGGGCCCTGGGTAGCGCTGTGTGCGGCTTAGAGCTCACGAAGCAGCTGCTCTGGAGAAGATTTCAGCAGAAGGGGAATTTTTCTGCAGCCTCAGGAGGGGCTATTTTTAGAGCAGCCAGCGCTTAAAACTGTCTCTCTGCCTTTGATCTCAGGCGCGGGGACCGGAACGAACGGTTTCCCCCTGTAGTTTCAGAGCAAGAGGCCCGGTGAGTCTGCCCCTTTCAATGAAGCCCAGAGGTACGCTGCTCTAAGGGCTGGCGCAAAGGCGACAGGCCTGCTGCGCCCCGAAGCCTGCCAGCAGCCCCTCTTGAAAGTCACACGTCCTGTGCCCAGCTCTGCGGACTCAGCCCCAGCTCCTCCATGAAATCCCTGCAGCGCATGGTCGTCAGACTCCATCTTGCGCATCCCTAGGGCTGGGCTTTGTTTCTCTTTGTTCTTTAGGCATAAGGAGGGACCCACCGTGACAAAGGCAGGTCTTTGTTCCTGACAATCCAATCCGCGCCTTTGGTTTAGTTCCCCCTCTGACCTCATCCTCTCCCTCCCTGACATCCGGGTTGGTTTCTGCTGAGCTTGGAGGCTTGTAGGTTAGGAAGACGTGGCAGGCAATGGGTTTAATGGTATGGAGGTCAATGGGGTGGCTTATTGGTTAGAGCACTCAGGTGAGCAGGATTTTATTTTCAGTTTTGGTGGGTGACCTTGGGCGAATTCCCTGACTGCCCTGTGCCTCAGTTTTCCCATCTGTGAAATGGGGGTGATGCTGCTGCCCTCCTTTATACAGTGCTTTGAGCTCTACTGTGGAACAGCACTAGGGGATTTAGATTATAATATTAGGGAGGGTTTTGACAACTTAGTGCTATGCACAAGCCTTCACTACAGAGGGAAAAGAAAGATGGTGGGCGGCAGGAGCATTCTGAAGCAGCTGCTTTAAAACCTCGTGGACACAAGGGAAATTATGCAACGATTTCATAGCCTCATAGACATGTAGGGTTGGAA
Source organism: Sternotherus odoratus (assembly GCA_032164245.1). Lineage (NCBI taxonomy): Eukaryota > Metazoa > Chordata > Testudines > Kinosternidae > Sternotherus > Sternotherus odoratus. The sequence goes on from JAVMKO010000018.1 coordinate 5,387,327, forward strand.
GTGCCCTCGAGCAGACATCCAGGCCAGCCACCCACGCTCAGGCAGGCGCAACTAAACCTGCCGTGTTTGTCTAATTACAGTGCTGGGGCTTCAACCCCCTCCCTTGCTGAGCCAGTGCAGAGTGTAACTGCCCTTAGCGTTCGCAAGCTTTTCACTTGTGGCAGCTTCCACCCATTACTTCTTGTCCTACGTTCCATGGACGTGTGCGCAAAGGACCCTCGTCCTCTTTTGATGACCGCTCTTAACGTCCTCCGCAGGCCTCTTGCCATGCATTTAGCCTGCCCCACTTTAACCTCTCCTCCTAGGGCAGGGGTTTTTAAACCTTTGGTCATCTTTTTGTTGCTCTCCTCTGCACCCTCTTCAATTTGTCCATCCCTGTCTTAAAGCCTGGCCCTCAAAACTAGACGGCTGAGGCCTCACCCGGACAGAGCAGAACCGAGACCTGCCTTGTCTTACCCACAACACTCCCGTTCATTCATGCTAATGCCCGTGAATGCCTGTGTTCTAACGCAGGGTAAAATAACAGTGAGGATGTTGCCCCTTGGCTTTTACCGGGGGTGGGGGTGAGCGGCTCGAGGTACACCGGAGTTGGCAAACCAGCGTTAAATGCCAACTTGCCGTATCTTCACTGCTCTTTTAACCCCACGTTACGAATACACTTTTGTTTTGTTTTTTTCCGTGTAGACGGCCCCCTCTTCCTGCTTACAGCCGCTCGCATCCCCCCGGGGAGTCAAATGCCAGTGGCCTCCCAGCACAGCCTAAATGTCCCTGAAAGTCAATGGGACCTGGAGAACGGTGCCCATTCAGGACGGCTCTGTGATGTAGCTGCGCTATTGGAAAACGCTGGGGCTGAAAAGCATGCCTGCAGGGGCTGGCGCTGTTGTGGTTCAATACCAAGGTCGGGGGGGGGGTGCGAAAGGGGTTGGAGAGTCGGCATGTTCTGGTGGCGCTTTCCTGGGAAGAGGCCAGTCCTGTTGCTGTTTCTGTCTGTGAGTTACTCTCTGCGCTCCCATTTGTGTCACCCGCTATTTTTCCCATACCACCCTCTCGTCTATGGTCAGGTTGATTTTTAATGGTGGTCGCTCATTTTGGTCCCTTCGTAGCAGACCACTGTGAGTTATGCCCAGCAGCGATGCAGGCACCATGCGTGAGCAGTGTCACCCCCAAAGGCCTCTCTCCAGGGAGGAGCTGAGCACCCTTCGTTCACAATCACTGAGGCTCTTCTAGGATCAAGGCAGGTGTAAGAACGCTCCACTCTGGGGACACTGTAGGAAAACTTGAATGAACACTTCCCCCACTTTTTAGTCCCTCTCGACCTGTTTTCTACACTCAAAAACAATTTTGCGCACATCCAAGAGAGAAGTAGGCTCAGCGTATGTTGGGATTTCCCGCAAGACAGCCAGAGATTACACCCCCTAGGGATTAAATCCTGGAGTAATCTCTTTTACAATCTGAAAAGCAATAATGGCTCATTTTCTTTTTAATGCGCTTGCATAAATGAATGTCATCTGCATTTTGTCCTCCCCTGGAAGTTGGGCTCGGAGCTGCGCTGTTTCTGCGCGAAGTGAAGGCAGGGGGAGCAGCTCCCACTGAATGCTTCGGCAAGTTTTGTGGGGCGGGAGGGAGCACACTGTGATTTTCTTGGGGGGGGGGGGGGGAGAGTCAACGAGTGAATGTATTTCGGCCAAGCCTTCCCTTTCGATAATGTTTGTATAATAGATTGATTTAGCCGCCTGAAACCAAGCCCGTCCTTTGCTGTTTGTCAGTAAAATAGTTTTTTGCATGTTTTGCATCTGACTGGTTCTTTCCAAACTGTTGCAGAGAGGGAATCTTTTTAAAAGGAAGGAGGTTCTTGCAAACACGCCGGGGGGGGGGGGGGGGGAAGGAGGCTTCTAGTCAATATCACACCCCTGGCCCCAGGGCTGGGGGTGAGATATTGGGGGGGGGGTACAGAGATATCACAGGGGTGGTGGGCATCAGTACAAAACCCCTCACTGCCTCTGCTGTGTCTTTCTCCAGCATCACCTGTCGAGGGGTAGAGAACAAACCTCTTCTATTATTCAGTATTCCCACAGAATCTTCTGTTACCGCCCATGCCCTGGCCTTAGAGTACGTGTCTAATTATATACATACATGACCAGCACACAAAGCAACCGAATCCTCCCTGCTGGCAGAGGACTGATCGTGGGCTCCATGTCACACACTCCCCTACGATCCCTCAGCCACAGCCCAGCGATCAGGGTTGGTTAGAATAATGAATAGACAGAAACCCTACAGCCCAGCTCTCTTTGTGGGATGGAGGTTTAAGCACAGGACTAAGAACAAGGAGGTTATAAGGTCTAGACTGGCGGGGGCGGGGGTGCTGGGGCTAAGAGTTTTCAAAGGATGCTTGGAGTGCAACGAGCATTGAAAATTGCAGCCTCTCTGCCTCTGATTTTCCTCACTTATTCCAGTGTAAATTCATTAGCGTTGCTCATTTGGGTTCATTAACCCATGCTTATTAAGTGCTTTGACCAGGAGACAGACTAGGTATTACTCTCTCCTGCCTTGGAGACTTTCTCCTGTACCTGGCTTTGCTTGGAACAACTTGGAGCCGTCAAGTCACTTTGAACAATTCCTCCGGGTCGTTTCCCAGTGCGGGGATGTTGGGGCAGCTCTGGGGCACAGATGGCTCAGATGACACCAAACGTGAAATCAAAGCGTGGGGAGCAAAAGACAACCCATGCCGAGAAGAAATTCAGTCTCTCCAGGTGTGGTGAGGAGGAAAGGGAGGAAGGAACCACACACAGGTGCAGAATGAAGGCTGGTTGCGGGCACTGAAATGGACTAATAGCAGCTGGTACCTTCACGAAAGTCACATGGGAGGTTAGGAAGAAGCCAAGAACATGGGAAGATTGTTCCAGCTAGTTCTCCACCGAGGAGAGGTGCATTGAAAGAGGAACAAGAGCTGGAGGGCTAAGTCTGAGCTAAGTGGACGTTGTCACCCTTTGCAGATCTCAGCGGAGCGCCTGACTGCAGCAGGTAATATTAGCTGGGAAGCCCTCCCATGATGATGGAAGGGGACCATTTTGCTTCATGGAGACACCCCCAGCTCTTTAGGAGACCGTGCTTCTGGTTACAGGCTTGCAGTATTATGGAGTTATGGGGAAGGAGGGAGAAAGGGGTTCAAGGGAAGGTCTGGTGTGTCCCAGCCCCAACCAAAGCAACCATCTCCCTGCGGGTAGCTATTGCCAGGGACAGGGGATTGACAGAACACACCTCCACAATACCTCCCTGCCCCAACCACAGTGATCACTCCCTGCGGGTAGCTATCGCCAGGGACAGGGGATTGACAGAACACACCCCAAGGCTCATAGAGAGTTGCAGTTTGGTGGGAAGATGCAGATGCCAGCCGTCACTGCTCCATTCTGATCTAACCCAAAACCTGAGAATGTTCAGGTCTTTTTTTTTAAAAAAAAAAAGTTTATTTTTAATTGTGTCAAAAACCTGAATAATTTCTACAACATTTTTTGCTGCAAACACACCCATTTTTGTTGTTTTTGAAATTGTTTCTGCGAGGGGAGGGATGTCAAAATTCCTGACCAGCTCACGTTCAAACCTCGTGGAGGAGTCTGTTTCCCTAAAAAAGCTGATGATTGGAGGCGAGCTGCAGTTAGAAGCAGGACACCGCTTGCGATTCTCCACATGGAGTGATGGATCTTTTATCCTGATGTGTTCTATTCAAAAGCAAAACGTGAGAACGGCTGGCGGAAGGGAATAGATAGATGACCAAATTATAAATCCGTCTCGCGGATCTGATGCTATTAGGCATGGGAGACGGTTCAGACAGCAGCGGCAATAGCTGGGAGTGATTGATCGCTCCCTGATCCATCTGGCCCCTGATTCGCTCTCTGATAGAAAATATCGTTTTAACAAAGCACCATTAGCTCATAACTCCTGCTATTTCATGGATGGGAGCTAACCTTAGCCGGGAAATGCCATCCCATCCCTGCCCAGAGCATTACAAATTGCCAGGCAGGTGCCACCTCCCCAGGGGGCATCACTTATTCACCGAATTGACAGCTAACTAAACTTAATTACAAGGCAGTTTAAGGCTGGGGAAGTTGTCAGAGACTCTGCATTTAAATCTTTGATGAGCTCAGCGGCTGAAAGCTGGCCAGTGCCCCCTTTTTCCCTTTGCATTCTGGGCTGATTAACAACAGCGTGGTGGCAACTGGCACGGCTATTCAGCAAGCAGCAGGGCGTGAAATCACATCTCCTGGAGGCAGGGAGCCAAGCGTATGGTTAAAAGGAGGAGGAATGTCTTCTAAAGGCAGGGTTTAAAGGGCCGGGAGCCACACGGGCAGGTTTTAATCTACTTTCCTGGAAAGGCCAGCTTCTGCTTTCTGCTGGCTGGGGAAATCTGATGGGATGCTCTGTGAAAGGGATGGGGGGAGGGGGAAGAGTAACACTTCTAATGGGGAGCTCAAACCCATGACCCTGAGATTAAGGGTCTCATGCTAGACCAACTCACTAGTGAGGCGGGGGGGGGGGGCGGGGAACCCTTCATCTTTGCATTAACCCCAAGAACGGGCAATTTCTGAGCTGTGCTGGGTTCAGGTGGCATAACAAGCTAAATACCCCTGTGGGATTTCCACCCCCCCACGTCCAAAACTCTCTAGAGCATTCCCACACCTGCGTCAACTTCCTGGACACCAGGATCAGCTTTGCCAATGGAACTGTACAGACTAGACCCAAGAAAACCTCGCATCACCGCCCCGGATCCCGTCACCACCCCAAACACCCCAAGAATTCTGTTAGCTGCCGCCAGGCACTGCTCCAAGGGGAAAGTCCAGGACACACACACTTAACACTGCCTTCACCAAAGCAGGACACGCCGCCCGAGAAGTAGATTGCATGATGGAATGGGCCACCCAGATACCCAGAAAGAACCTGCTTCAATAGGGGAAAAAAACCCACTGACCCCACTTCCCTCGTTGTCACCTGTTACCCCCCACTGGAACCCGTATGGAGTAGCAAACAGTTACAATCCATACTGGATGGGGACCATGACCCCAGCTCCTAGCCATGCTCATCGGGAGAAGCAAACTCCTCACAGACCAGGACAACTCAAAGCAGCCCCCGACCACGGATATCAAACCTGCAGACAGCTCTCCACAGCTATGACCGGCAATATCCCCCACAACACACCTTTCAAGACCCAGGGGGTCCTACAACCTATTGCCGCACCCAGAAAAGCAATAGAAGACCCAGGCACCCTGTCATTGGGGGGTGAACACTTTCCACAGAAGGATCACGCCACAGCTGACCTCAGCGGAAACCCGCACAACACCTTCCAAAGACGAGCCTGGCAGCTTAACTTCGTAACTCTGCTAGATGTCTACACATCCAGCGGGGTTGCAGCACGTCTGATGAAGATGCTCTGAACCTCCTCTGCGTGCGGTGGTGGCAATGGGAGAAGCTCTCCTTGTGTCAGGGGGTGGGTTACGTATGCCGACAGCTGTCGCGCGGATGTAGCCTAACAGTCGTGGACTCGGTGGAGACACGGGCTTAAGTCTCATTACAACCATCTGTCATCCATTAACCCTTCCGTGTCCTAGGGTGTCACCGCCCACTTGTCTTGAACGGTCTCTTGCAACGTGCATTAACTCCTTGTGCTTAACAATCTGTTCCACTCCGTATTTAGCTGTGACGCTCAGAGGACCTTTCCCAGACCCGATGAAGTGGAGAAAACTCGCCTCTCTCACCAACAGAAATTGGGCCAATAACAGATATTACCCACCTTGCCTCTCTCATGTCTTGAGACCAACGTGGCTACAGCAAAACTGCAAAGCACCTTCTTTTAACATCAGGATTTCTCTTCAACTAGGTGAGGCTGAAAAGTCCCCAAGCCCCCAGCTAATTCAGACTATTTGATCTCCCACATACCTAGGACCGGGAGGGATGGAAGTGGACAAGAGAGCCCCAAGAGCGATGCTCCAGAGAGTTCAGAAGCACAAGGCAGTCACGAGCAGCTGGCTAACAAGGCATGAAAAGCACAGCTGTGCCCGGCTATAACAAAGGCAACTGCTGCATCCGGAGATTTCCCAGGTGAGGTTTTCGAGCGAGGAATTCTGGGGAGGTTGAGAGATGTGCAGGATACAAGATCGTACGGATTTCCCAGAACACCTAGAAGACAAATGTATGGGAGTAGGGGGTCAGGACTGGAGGGTTCTAGTCCAGCCTGGCAGTGGTTTCAGCGAGGGACCTTAGCTACCTAATCACTGCAGAAAATCACCATCACCAACTCCAGAGATCTGTCTCGATACAAAATCCTAGTGGAGACGAACCCCTGTCGTTTTCACCCCACAGAGCTAGCCAAGGTCAACCCCAGGCGGGTGATATAAAAGTTGACGTCAACTAGCTACATGGAGATAAAACCCACCTGTGCCTTGTCTCCATTGGGCCTTTACATCCAGATAAACACACCCCTTCAGGGTAGTGAAAACACAGCCCATCAGGACTCCTGGGTTCTATTCAGAGTTCACTGCCTGACTGGAAGTCACCCAGCTTTACTGTTTGCAAAGTGATTTCAGACAGAGGTGAAAAATCCCTTCATTGGCGATGGGCAAGGAATAATAATCCCCCCCCCCATCCCCATAAAAGGAAACAGAGGGTTACGATCACCATCCTCTCTTCGTTTAGCTTGAAAAGTATGACTCCCACCAGCCCTCACCCTGCGCACACACAAAGCCAGGCGCAGGGTCCTGCAGAAAACAGAGACAAACCAAAACCAGTCAAATTTCACATTGTTTTAATAAAACAAAAACCAACAGTTAGCACGTGAGAAGTTTTTGTTCCCTCTTCCCCCTTTCCCTGGAAGTTCAATTTCCAGTTAAATTATTTGGGCAATGACAAAAGGAACGATTACAAGGCCTAAAAGTTAGAGACAGAGCCTGGACAGTCAATGAACTCACCGGGACACGTGCAGAGAAGCCATGAGATCACTGTCACCGTATCGTGTGTGAGGACATACAGTAGTGATTGCACCACTAGAGACCACTGCGAAGGACCCAGAGACCCCGTCATGATTCAGGAAGCAACAAGTTGCTCTCCAGGGGATGGATCCTTCCTCATTGATGTGGAAATTCTTCAGCAGAACTCCAGGGCAAATCTAAAGGCACCTCCAATGAATAGCTATTATTTAAAGGCAGTTTCTAAATTCACTGATCTGGCAGCAGAGAGAGAAGAAAAAAAAAGAGTGCAAAGCCTCCCCCAAACTGGCTGTCAGCACCATCCAGCCCGCCCATTCCCCCCCCCCCCCGCCATACTGCCTTTAACTGGGCTCCGCCCCGTCCCTACAAAGATGACCAGCAAGGGAGCTCTGGCTCCGCTTGGTTTTTAAGAAGTAACTGAGGGCGGGCAGTGGGAGGCGTCGTAGGACACAGCAGCTCTGGGGCGGTTTCACATGGTTTAAGTGGGGCTCTCTTTATTTACCAGCGTCAGCAGAAGCCAGGAAAGGAAGGATAGAAAGGGATGAACAGACAGATGGAGAGCACAGTAGGAACTAGAGCACTCCTCTCTCTAGTACCTGTGGGCTGTATATGTCGTACCAGGACAAACCAGAGAAATACCCAGCTGTGTCCCTGCTCTTCTTTCTTACAGCTTGGAGAAGAAAAATGTGATGGGGGAAAAAACTAATTAGGATGGGAAGAGACTAGTTTTCGGACGCAGCCCTAATAAATCAACAGCTTCTATTTAATGAGCAATCACAGACAGGATCGAGGGGCAGTAAGGAGAATGGCCCAGGCTCCTTTCCAGGGATTCCAAATAAAGTGGGCTCAGTTTACAAGCAAAAAGCCCGACCCCCCCGCCCATGCTGCCAGTGCTGGAATGCCAGCTGGGATCAGCAAGCCAATCCGTGTTTTTTTCCGTTATCAATAACCAAGTGTTGAATGTTAAGATCGTTCCATTGGCTCCAGAGGGAGAGTGGGGTCTGGGCTGACAGAGCAAAGAGGAGCAAAGACGGGGTGTGGCATCAGAGGGGGCAGGGTCGGGAGCTCTCGAAGCCCATTCCGCAATGGGGGTGAGGACCACGCTCCTCTCTCCCTGCATTCAGACACACACAGGCTGATCTTCAGAGAAGCTGAGCTGCATGTGCGCAGCATCCAGGACAAAAGGGCACCTGGAACTTGCCCACAATCATGGAGCAAGTCAGGACCTGGGTCACCCCACGCCCGGCCGCAGTCCCACGGACACATAGGGGGGAGATATGTCGAGTAAGAAGGTGCCACAATTCGCATCCTCGTCCTGACCTCCAGCATCCTCTCTTCCTTGGGCAGCTCAACTCTCCACCTTGATGTTCTCTGCCCTTCCTATGCCATGCAGGTCACCTGGGGACCACCGCTGCCAGCCTTCCACTGCAGGGCACACAGTAACACCGGCCACATGCCGTGGGCACCCTTTGTGGGAATTACACCGGTCTCAGGGCTAGCGCTGCCCCAAGAGATCTTCCGCTTCCCTGGACCCCCAAAGCAGACAGAGCCAGGCACCCACCAGTCTTGGACACCACGATCTGACCCCAGGGACCCTGCCTCAGACGCAGATGAGAACACCAGGAAGCGCGCACAGAGCACAAAGCAGTAAGGGGAGATCGGGGGAGATCTAGGGAAGCAGCCTGCGGAAGCCGCTGAAAAGCTCGTCAGCGCTTCGCAATCCCCACCGGAAAAGATGCTGCAAAGCCAGCTGGCTCACGCCCTGCCCTTAGCAAGAGGAGCCGTGCCCCCCTTCGCTGGACCCTGGCCTCCAACAGAAGCTGCACCAGCCTCACACCAGCAACAGTTTCTGAAGGTGGATTTTCCCCCGATTCTCTCTCGCCCGACCTGGTATCGAGGGACACGGCTGGGGCTCCCAGCAGCTGCAGCGAGAGCGGACGATGTCACAAGACAAGTGGATTTGCAGCCACGATGGCTGGTGCCTCCGTGGTGCCCCACAAAGCTGCCTGTTTCAAGTCAGCGGGAGGCCGGCCCTGCCGGGCTGTGTAGGTCACTGCGATCCCTCCCGCTCCCAGCCCTTGTCAGCCCCCATTCCTCAAAGCTGCAAGGCAGCGCCCGGGGAAAGGACACAGACGGGCGCGCTGTCACTTCCTGCCGGGGGGAGCGCCTCCGCCAGGGGACAAGATGAGCTCAGGCAAACGCATCTAGGAGGCGCCGGCACAGAGGGAACTGGGAAAGCAACGCTGCCCAGGAACCCGGAGTTCAAACCCAGCTCAGCTCAAACCCAGAGGCTGTTTCTGACCAGCCTGCAGACTCACAAGCAGCTTCAATGTCACCCAGCAGGGAGGCTGGGCACCAGGCTCCGCTCCCAGGCATGCTTGTCAAACGCTCAGCAGGCCAGGAATGGCTCTGTGGCATCTCCCATTGCTGCCCCCAGGACATGGAAGAAGCTGAGCTGCCATGCCGGACCTTTACCCAGAGAGGTGCCGGCCGGCCCTGGAGACCGAGAACCCCACCGCACTGAGCGTGGTCAGGCCAGCGAACCCGCCCGCAGCTTTCAGCCAAGAGAACAAACCTGCCCCGGGGGGAGGGCACCAGGAGTTCTGTCTCGGGCCAGGTCAATCCTTTGCCAGTGGGGCTGGTGCTTTTTCCGCTGTGGCCACCTGTCTATTCGGACCCAGCAGCTCGGAGCCTCCTCCGAGGGCAGAATCACATGGAAACGAAATCCATGTCAAGGCCTTCACTGCTCCCTACCTGAACAGGGCAGGAAGAGGCTGGAGGGACACAGCAAACGAGGCATCTCCCGGGACCCGGCCTGTACAAGGGGAATGTGCGCTCCGGCAGCAGGGAACCAGCCAGTCCCCAAGTACGGGCTGTCCTGCCTCCCTGCAAGGGGCACTATCATTTTAGCACAGGGTCACAGCCCTGTGTTGAGGCCCCCCCCCCCCCCCCGCCACTTGCGCGGAGTCTCAGGGCTGCCTCTAAGATGGCTGCCGGGGGGGAAGGCAGGCGCCAGCTGATCTCCTGGATCCCAGCAGCCTGGTTAATTCCAAGGCAGGTCCCAGGGAGGTTTATTCTACGGTGCCACGTGGACAGGGATAAAAGCTCAGGAGGAATTTTATTCTGCACAGCAATCCGGAAACGGGGGAATTTTGTGGGGTTGGCCCCAGCTGATCTCGCACCAGGTGCTGACACTCCCCTGTGCAGGGACGCTGCACCCACGCCGCAAGTGTTAAAACACAGCCACAGAGTGGATCCTGCCTGGGGAGAGTGACCTGTCCTGCAGCTCTCCGGGCTCGGGGCAGCCCGGGGCTGGGCCCCCCGCAAGAGCCGACAGCAGGGACACGCCCTGGGGAGATTCTTGCCATGGCAGAAGGATGTAGCCGCTGCGCCCCTTGGAAACCACAGCCCCGCAGCGCTCCGGGACGGGCGCCAGCCCCGCAGTGCTCCGGGACCGGCGCCAGCCCCGCGCCGCTCCGGGACGGGCGCCAGCCCCGCAGCTGTGTCCAGCCACCAGGCGAGCCAGTCGGCAAGACACAAACTGGAGGAGGGAAGCCACCAGCACCAGTGATTTCCTGTTCCTTGTGCTCGGAGGGAGGGAGGGAGGCAGGCCCCGGCTTTCCGCCAGGGAAATAAGAATCACCATAACCCCTGCATAGGCCTATCCGTCACCCCACCACCCAGCGGGGCAGGCAGCCAAACCGCAGCACCCACAGGAGCTTCCCTTCCGGGGACAGGGCCCAAGAACCCATGGGAGCCTGCACGTGCCCATGAGCCTGCTCTGACCCCTCCCAGCTCCACCCCCCCCCCCCAGGCAGCGGGACAGGGAGAGGAGGGGGCGCCCGGGGTGCATTTGCGCTGGGGATGCCAGGGGCGAGATGTGAATGAGGCGGAGGCTGAGGGAACCTCCCTTGGCACCGCTAACAAGGTGGGCCTCAGCCGGAGGGCCCAGCTATTCCTGGGGCGCCCACAGGGCCTGGCTGCCGGCTGTCCTGACTCTGGTACTCAGGAGAAAGGCCACAGACTAGCAGGGAGGCGAAGGCTTTGCGGCAAGGGGGCTCCTTTAATGGGGCGGCTTCTTCGGCCTGCTTTAAAAGACATGTTTATTTCTGGCGTCCCCTAAAAGTATAAAATGGAGAGGGCAGGGCCTGGGCAGCTCCCGTCGCCGCACGGCCGGCATCCCGCTCCAGCACATGATTCCACCAACACGGCCGGCCAACCGACCCCCTGACGTCATCCTTCCCACGCCCACCAGTCTGCGGCTCCTCAGGCAGCCGGCCCCATGGGGAGAGGCAGCCGTTGGCTCTTGCCGGCCTCCTTGCTCGGGTCGGTGCCCTCCGCTTTCAGCCACTCCATCTTCTGCTGGTGCTGCTGCACCGCGTCGGCCACCCGGGCGTCCATCATGGCCTCGGTCAGGACGCCGTCCTCGGAAGCATAGGCTGCCGCCTGGAGAGGGGAAGAGAAGGCGGATCAGAGGTCTCCAGCCAGCCTGCGGCTCAGAACGGAGACCAATCATCACACGGCAACAGCCACGCTTGTCTATTGCTCACTGACCGTCCCAGACACTGAAAACTCGTATGACCACAGATAAGATGTGGCATGACAATGAAAGATTCCCCCCCAGGCAATGCACTCCAACTGCTGAGCTGAAGGGACACTTGTGGGGGTGAAGCCCCCAGCATCTCTGCTAGGAATCCCGGGCAGGGTCTGCCCATGGTGACGTCAAGAGGGAGACACTCCCCTCAAGAGGGCGAGTTCCAAGTAAACCAGTTTTCTACCGGACCGTGAGAATACGGGAGGGCGAAGGGGGCATGGGCAGAGCCACAGCAGCAAAGTGAGGGCTGTGACCTGCTGGGGCAGCAATCAAGCTGGGCTCCCCTCTGGCGTTTTAAAAACTCTTCCTCCTTGAAAAGAAAGCTGAGTGTGAGAAACAGGAGTGGAAAACGCGGGGCGGAAGAAAGAGGAGCAGCAGCAAATGGAGCTCGAGAGAGGAAAGATTCTAGCCTCTCTCATACAGAGTCAGTGCAACGAACTGGAAGTCAGGACTCCTGGGTTCCCTAGCAGATCTGCCATGTGAACTAGGCAAATCGCCACTCTCTGTGCCTCAGTGTCTCCATCTGTCAGATGGGGCTAGTCCACGTGCCTCATGGCGGGGTTGGGGGATCACTTTAAGCCCCTCAGCTGAGGGTGGGTCAGCAGCAGTGCTAAGAATTACGGCAGCATTTCAAAACAGCAGGGTCAGCCTGTCCTGGCCTCATTCCACTGCCCAGCTCCCCTCAAATGAAAGAACGCCCCTTTTTTCTACACCCTCCTTTCCCCCCAGTCAGCACCTCCTCTGAGCGGGTTCACCCATGAGCCCGTCTCCTCTGTGGACTCAAGCTTCTCCTGACCCACTCTGTGCAAACCCAGCCAGCGCTGCCCGCCACCTGCCAGCACGGTTCCCCCGGCTGTCTGGCGGTGGGGCTTCCCCACGGATCCCAGGTGTCTGGCTGAATTAGAGTAGAGGCTCTTCAAGGCAGAGACCGCGTCTTGCATCTCTAAAGCCTCACGCGCAAACACCTGGCTCCATAAATCATTAACGAGAGTCCAACACTGAGGCTGCCAGGCAACAAGGTTTGCAGCATTTAAGATCCAGCAGCCTATGAAATGTAACGTAACAGCTTCTAGCCCCCCCAGGTTGTTCTACCAGCAGACGGCGAACGAATCCGAGAGGAAGATGCTGCCCGGCCCTGGATCAGCGGAGTAAGGGGATGGCCTATGGGGGGGAGGCTTCACCTGCTCATGGGATTCATGCCTCCCCATTATAGCGGGATCAGAGACGGTTCTCTCCTAATCATGAGGCACAAGGTTCCCAACTTGGTTCTTGCCCTCCCCCTGCCCACCCGCCCCCGCCGCTCTTCTTCCTCAGACAGCTGGCCAGCTAGCAAGCGAGGAAGGCTCATCTGGACACAGCAGGGCACTCTGCTGGACATGCTGAGGCAGCGTCTCAAATCCCAAAGGCTGCCTCATCCCCTCATGCCTCCAGCCTGGGAGACACCTGGGCCTAACCTGGCCCTTTTCTGCACTTGGGCAAAGGTTTTGTGGGAAGCCCGTTAACACTTTATCGCCATCCCCTGCGCAAAGGTGGGCACGCGGAGCGGAGGCCGGAGCCGGGACATTTGCACGACAGCTTTGCTTGGCTGCAGCGGGGGACGCCAAGACCCACGGGCGAAGGCAAACCTTCCCAGCGCAAACAGAGGGCAGTCGTGGAGGAGGAGTGTCTTGGCTTCTGACTGCAAGGGACAGCTGAGCCCCGGAGGGGACGTCCCACTCTCAACCCTCCCCAAAGGCACAGACCGCAGGGGGAAGCTGATTTCAGTGAGGTCAGGACACCCCCCCCCCCCTGCTTCCCTCCTCCTGAATAGCTGCTTGATCTCTCATCAGCCCTGCCAGGGCCGTGCCCCCAAATCTGCCTGTTTCCCCATCGGGCAGTCGGGAAGATCCGGCATTTTAAAATGGGGTAAGCGCGTCCCTATGACGCGTGCATGCCCCTGTGGTGAATAGACAGGAGGCGTTTGCTTCTTCCCCGCCACTGCAGAGCCCATCAATTCCATTGTGAAAGCTTCAGCGCTGCGGTGCAGTTCACGCGCCGCTGATTTTCTCAATGACTTTCTATAAATAGAAAGCCCAGGGCCTAGCTCTCAAGAAAGCGGCTATCCCTACTGGGAGTAGCTCACACGCTAACAGCAGCCCCAGCTTCATTTAGATTCATACTTCACTCTTCTGCGCGGACATATTTTAACCCATTTTCTCTAACGCAACTTTGCCTGCTTGAGGACGTGGACGCAGACACGGACCGATTCTGAGGCAAAATTAAATCATTTTGGAGCCTGGCGAGGGAGCACAGCATAAATCCCCTCCGAATGATCTCACCCATTCTCCCAAAGCCCCTCTTCAAGCCAGACACAGACTGTCACACTCAGCTGACAAGCTTTGATGCGTACGCCTTGAGATGGTGCAGCACAGGACAGCCTGCCCTGTAACAATCTCACCTCAAACACCCTTCAGCTCAAAGCACTTGACAAACATTAATTCTCACGACGCCCTGCATGGCTGGTATTCTGCAGATGAGACACAGACGGTCTCTAAGGTCACCCAAGTCCATGGCAGAGAAGGGAACAGAATTCAAGAATACTGACGACAGCTCCCCTATTTCCAACTGTGGGGCAATTCTACCAATGGACAAAACCAGGATTACAGTGAAATTCGGAGACTCTTCCCTAAGCTCCAATTAAAGGCCATTACATAATGTCCTATCCTTAAGAAGAACAATTTTTCTCCCTCCTCCTTGTAACCACCTTTTATGTCCTTGAAAATGGTCATGTCCCCTCTCATTCTTCTCTTTTCCAGATTAAACAAACCCAATTTTTTCAATCTTCCCTCCTAGGCCATGTTTTCTAGACCGTTAATCATTTTTGTTGCTCTTCTTTGGATTTTCTCCAATTTGTTTACATCTTCCCTGAAATGTGGCGCCCGGAACCGGACACAATACTCCAGTTGAGGCCTAAGCAGCATCTTAAAACAAGTCTTGGCAACTAAAACCAAACCTAAAAATAACTGACCATGGCCCACAAGTTGATTTACATTACAGGATCAATTTAAAAACCAGTTTATAATGGGATTAAAACTATCAGCTGTAACAACGATCCCGAGCCTCATTTAGGCAGAGTGTTAGGGTCAGCGGCAATGCTGTTTACACATTACAAGAGATGAAAGTGACACGGTGGGTCTGTGCACCAGCCTTTCACTTCCGCAAACCCTCCTTCACCTTTCAAGTTTGATAGTTTCTTAACCTCGTCCCTGGCTGGACATTCATCCACATCACAGAACCACCACCAGAGTCAGGTCTGACTGGTAAACCCCCAGACTGGATGATCACTCCTGCAGGGTTTAAGAACCCTAGTGATGAACCTCAACATCATGGGGGGCAGGGTGGTGGTGTGGCTGCAGGCTCAGAGCAGCAGAGCTGGGGGTCCCCGGACCCCGGGGTGCACTGGCAGATCTGTGGCACTGGAAGAGCAGGAGACTCTGCTGCTCTGAAGGGAGGAGTGCGTGTAGGGATGAAGGAGCACACATGTATTGGAGGAAGAGTGGGGGTTGGTCCAATTTATGCTGCAGTAACACAAACCCTGCATAGTACCCGCCTGCTGTAACCCAGCAACTCAAACCCTTCGCTTGTGATCTTCCATTTCACCCAAAGTCAAATGCCAGCATTTGAATAGATGCGTTCTCTGCCTGCACTTCTCCCAGGATGCTGCTGACTTAGGGGTGGGGGACGGCTAATAACGCCGTGTCTGGATTTCCTGGGTGACTTGGAAATCAGAAGCGACATGGCCCTGGCCCACTCTGAGTAGTCGGGGGACAGATCTCATGGAATGCAGCAGCATTTTGTGCTGCTCCACCCTGTGATTTCGCTCCGGCAGCGTTTGGTGCGCCTGCCAGACCCGATGCGTGGCTTTGTTCAGTTTGAGACATATGTAAGGAGGTTTACTGATTACAGACAGCAAGACTGCAAACGACCGCTGGAGAAAAAGCTAATTAAGAAAACAGATACATGAATCTGAGACAAATTAAGTGACAGGCATGTTGCAATTAAGCCGGCTCTTTGGGGATTAGTTTAGAGTCACGCCGAGGGCATCATACAAAATAGCCCAAAACAAAAGACAGAGGAAATGCCCCCATTGAGCATTTTGCTCTGGCATTCATAACTGACCATTTTTACTGGGGCTTTGTGCTATAATCTTCACTGGACTGGGTCAATTGCACTCCTTTTAAAATTGAATAAAGTCTTTAGGCAGATTAGATTTTAGGAGCTGTTGTGATGAGCCCATCTTGAGAAGACTTGGAAGCTTAAATACCTCAAGCCCTAATTGCTTCAAGGCTGCTTCGAGCCTTGCAGTGAACTACCGCACTGCATCTGTTCACCAGCATTCTGGCGTAGCGATGAGTAGAAAACCAGGATTGTAATGACATCACCACATTTGCATTGCTCACAAATTTTCCCTGTTGGCAGTTTGCACTGTGAACTCAACACTGTTTAGGGGGGAGGATGGGGAACTGAGCTATCAGTCGCCACTTCTAAAGATTCTGGATCCCCACACAGTGATCCTGTGATGCATGAAACAGCCGGCTGCATTCTACTGTTGTTGACCGAGGTGCACAGACTGGGGGTTAATATAAGATTATGTTACATGAGCTTCTGGAGTAAAGGTAATCACAGATGACTAAGATAAAGACTTGCTGGTGTTCAAAAAGATGCTGTTCTTGGGGGGTTATTTTCTGACCATAGCCACATTTTTATTTTTTGGGTACAATAGGTTCCACCTCTCCCCCATCTTAACCTTGTATATACAGGACATTTTGTAACAAAGAATTCAGCAATGAATGGATTCGTATGAGAAACTATGCCAGGATATTAGGGGCAGTAACTTGGGGAAAGGGCAGCAATGTCACCCAATAGTAGAGATCTCCCTAAGTGGTCTGGCTTAAGGGTGTTTAATTTCTACTCCCTTAGGTTGAACCACCAGGGAAATGCAGTCAAGGTACAGACTGTCCACTAAGAGAGAGTTTGTGAGCTGACATCTTCTCTAAATGCCGTGGTTTGGGTTAGGTAATTTTATCTGCATAAAGGAAACTTGATTTATTACTGTGTGTCAATACAGTACACAAAGCTAAATCCATCACTTGTGGGAAAGGGCATTACCCCAGCCTCGACTGGCAGTCCACCATGAACTCCTTCAAGGCTGATACAGATCTAATACTAAACGTCTACCATCCAAAAAGATCAGCCAGGTTTAGAAGACCTTCCTTTAATTAAAAAGTCGCTTTGGGTACAACAGGCAGCTGTACAGTGGTTTTCATCCAAGGATCTCAAATGTTTTATCCAAAGAGGTTAAACAAAAAAACAGAAAAAGCTTAAGTAACTTGCCATTGTATGTCAATGGCGGAGCCTGAAATAAACACACTTTTGTAAGGCACAACCCCCTCTGCTATGATAAACTGTGGCATGAAAGCCTTTTCCCCACACATGCGCGCGCACACAGAGCACAGACACACACAGTGAGTTGAAAGCCCCTGAAATCGATGCTCATGGGAAAAATCAATAGCACCAGCTAGCAATCTAGCAGAAAACAAAATTCAGTGCAAGAATCCTGGTCCTCGACACAGCTCTGCCAATGCACCATATCAAGGCCTCTCTTCTCAGGACAGATCCATGTCTGGTCAACTGGGTGGAGATTTCGCGGTGTGCGCTGGGATGTAACTGAATTAGTGACCCATTCCCAGCCGTGATCTCCATCTTCAGAAGAAAGGCTGGGGCTTTATCTCATGCCAGCATTTATCCGCAGGACTATTTCAACCACAATTCTCTACATGCCATGCAACAGGTGTACCCAAATGGTTTACATCCTGCTTATTTCTCCCTCCCTTGAATCTCTCCACGCTCGGATTTTCCCAATGCCTTGTATGCTGTGAAATCTGCAGACACGAATTTAACTGCTGTCATTTTGCATGACTGCTTGTTTTGTTTCAGGAGAGCTATTGCTGGGATGGATGTTTTACACAAGTAATTAGGGTAATGGCACTAAGGAAATCAAGGTACTCAACCATACCTCCCTTGGTATGCTAGTTCAAGATCACTTAAAGATGTAGAGGTCATGCCTGGGGTTTAATGAAGGCTGAGAGAGTTGATGGCGTGATGAAAAGCTGAGGGCCGTTAACCGCAACCATTTATTACAGGAAATGCCTGGTACCAAGCCGCTTCACCTGCGTTAATAAGGTGTGTTTTTTTTAAATCAAGTAAATTAAGAAACCTGACAAAACGAAAGGTTTGCTGTCTCTATCCATAACACTAGGACACTCTCGAAGACAGCTCAAGACAAGGGCTCTAAGTCTAGACTTGGATTTCACAATAGGTAGG
This sequence comes from Sternotherus odoratus, assembly GCA_032164245.1. Classification (NCBI taxonomy): domain Eukaryota; kingdom Metazoa; phylum Chordata; order Testudines; family Kinosternidae; genus Sternotherus; species Sternotherus odoratus. Next base: position 5,405,258 of record JAVMKO010000018.1, read on the forward strand.
CAGCAGCCCATGTAGGTTCACTGAGAACACCACGCGTAAGCAAGAAAACTGACCATTTACTGGTTACGCGTGTCCTGCTTTCAAGCAGAGAGAATGTGGTCGAGCAGACCGGGCACAGGTCTGGGACGCAGAAAACATGGGATCTATTCCCAGCTCTGCCACTGCTGTGCCCTTCTCCTCCCATCCTTTGTTTAGATTGTAAATTCCTCAGGAACGGTCTGTACAGTACCTAAAGCATGGAGCCTCCTAGCTCAGCTAAGCATCACTGTAATTATGTAAAAACTCACTGGTAGCTGTCCACCAGTTGGTAAATCTCAAATACAGACAAGATTTGGGAACTGACTTTACTAAGCCTCCCGATCAGGAAAGGAACCGCCATAATCCACACTGTTTAAGATTGCTGGATAGGTATCGGCGCCTTCAAATAATAAGGCAACCACTTCTAGTCTTGCACCCATTCCTTCTTTACAACAAAAGCCACTGTCGTCAGAGCCAAGGTCTCCGCTTTCACTGAATTCTGTAACCAGGCGAGAGTTGGCACACAGCAGGAATGAAAAATTTACCCCAGCAAATTGATTTACTGAATCCCAAAACACAGACAAAAATGCAGACAGATGACTGTCAACAGCACTCATGAGCAGTTGCCTCTGAGCCCAAATAATGTGTACAGCAATTCAAGTGGATCAGACGGTAGAAATGTTATCCACAGGTCGAAAGGCAGCAGGAACAAGTGGATCTCAGCAGGAGTGAATTGCACATGAACTTTGTAAGTGTCTGTGCAGTTGCTAAAAGGTGGATTCTAACACCAATGTGTTGCAACAGGGCAGAGAAGGTTGATTTTAGAAGGCGGCAACCGCCTCATAGGATTCGGAGTATTATGATGAATTTTTGTATTACCACAGTGCCTAGGAGCCCTAGTCATGGGGCAGGAGCCTAATGTGCTAGGTGCTGTACAAATGGTTGTGAACTGGACATTACGGGCTTTCGTCTTTAAAAAGTTATACAAAAAAAATCCAGTAAAAGTGATCACCAATTACATGGCAAAACAGCTCTGATCAATTACAACCAGCATAGTGATTGTGTTTATTTTTCCTCATGCAGACACACACGCCTGTGGATGGAAACAGGTTTCCCTTCTTTAGATTTGGGTATTAGTGGAGGAATGAATACCTGTTGAGACATCAGCAGAACACCAGGCGGTGGGATTCCAACCAGATGCAATGTTCCAGGCATTGCGCTGGCAGCTCCCTAAGCAGAAATGGGCACTTGCGCAGAATTCCGTGTAAGGATTTCTGAACCACGACAGATCTCCAGGAGAAGACTAGCTGCGGCCGGGCTCATCTGAGCTACATCTCCCATGTCTAGTGTGGATCTGGTACTGTTCTGCATATGAACAGTTCGCTTTCTCCTTCTTCTTCTACCTGCACAAACAATGCTTCCAGCAGCTGTTTATAGAAGGAACCCAGTTTTTTGGGTTTGGAATAGCAAACAGACTAGTCATCTCCTCCCCTAGTAGGAACTATTATGGAAGCCACCCCCCCAATTCCAGTTCAAGTTCTCTTCCTTTTCACTCAACACTCAGTTGGCTTATAAAAGTTCAACTATCTCAGTGCTGCAGCAGCTTTGCAAAATTTAACTCCCAGGGCAAGCGTTTGCTAGGCAAATAAAAAAACCCCTCCATTCACTTCTTCATTAGGCGAAGGGCAAATACACTGCGTGCCAGAGCACTTAGGTTCATGAGACGCTTGCAAGACCATTGTGCAAGTACATCTGAGCTGAGCGCAGGCAGCCAATCTAAAACAATGACCTTTAATTCACTTGGCTGACAGTGGAGAAAAGAGAGTGAAATTCAACTCGAGAAGCAGATTTACTGTCAAGAGGAAAGGAGAAGGATGCAACTGTGGCTGCTATATTTCAGCCTTTAATCTGGTAAAGGAAGCTTAGCTGAGCAATGCGGAAGGCTTCCTAAGAGCACGCTACACATGACTTCATAAAGGGGCCCCGCCGCCCCTTTTAACTGAATGACCAACTATAGTACTGATCACTTCTTTTTCCGGGGGAGAGGGGAAAATTCTTGAGTGATTTAGAAGTTGCAGGTCTGCTTGGCAGCTAATGAAATAATCCCAACACCCGGCTTCCACGTACAATTTATTATTTAGTGCTACGACTGACCTGAGTTGAAACCAATCGCCGATAGCGGGCAGTTGTGGTGATGTGTAGGAAAGGGATGGTGTTCTCAATTACACCTTTCCCTACCTGACTGGCTGAAGATGATCTGAGGCAATATGCAATGAAGAATGCAAGCCATACTGCTCTCCCACCCAACAGGGTTATCTCTGCATCACTGACTGATCCATAACCAGGGCTCTATATACTCTGCAGCGTGAGGGCTCTGGAACTGGGTGCTGAACGAATCCTTTGCTGCAGAACTGTGCTTCACAATCTCAGCTTTATTTAAAAAAAGCATTTCAAGCTCTTGTGGTTGGAGATGCTGGCCCTAAAACACAGTGCAAAACTCTAGACATCCAGTTCAGGGAGGTGTGAACTGCCCTCCTCTTCCTATCAATGAGGCTTTCCTTCTGAAATCTAACAACGACGACTTAGCCTTGCAGAATTATCCAGCTGATGTGCTGGTCCCACAAACCTAGATCAACTCCCACACTTTTCTGGGTGCCAAAAATCCCAACGCATCTCCCGCTCAGTTGCCAAACCACTTCTAGCTTACTCTCTGCTTCCATCCCAAACTTGTCCAGTGCAGTTCTGCATTGTCAGTACAAACTGTCTCCAAAAAGATCAAAAACTGCAAGTGTAGGGACAGCAAAAAATAAATTGATTTACTACAACAACAGACATGAGATACTGCACTCCTGGTATTAATTTTTATATACTTAAGGCCTTCAAAATCTCAATGCTTCATTCCAACGTAGCTGAAGGTTAATCCTGCTGCAGAGCTGCAAAACCCAGGGTCCCTGCTACAACACTTGGGCCTGGTTTGTCATGAAGTACATGATCTGGGCCCTTATCCAGAACTGCCAGCAGGCAAGACAAGAGTCAAACTCTGGCAGAATAAACCATGTAATTTCTCTGCCCCTGTCTCTCAAGTAGACCTAATCTGCTAAGCAAGGCAACTGACAAACTACATTTGATCTGGTTTTTCAACACTCTGATTTTTAAAACCATTCACTGAGTTGTACAGTCATTTAGAACCTCACCTCCTCTTTGTGGGAAAGGGAGAGCAGGTGACCAAACGGTCAGAAGATCTCTTTTAAACTCAAAGCTGCACTTTCCAGTACTAGGCAGGGATGTCTAGAAGACTTATAAGAAAACTAACTGTACCCAGGTGTGATGTAGCTCAATTTTTCATCAGTGGTTTCTGGTGACAGAACAATTGACCCCCAAAGGGAGTTGCTTTGATTTCATTTGGTATGTTTAAAATATATGAGTATTCTGAGGAACACACACACATTCCATGGCTTAAACTCAGAGAAACCACCTTCTGATGTACTTTATATGGGCCATAAAAGCCAAGAGCTCTTGCTTCGCACCAGGTTCAGTTTAGGTATACAATAGTTTGGAGACTTTTGATGGAATGTGTTGACACATTTTTAAGTTTACAACACTAACGGTTTAAAATGCATTGGTTTGACCTGTGAATTTCTCACTATTCCAAGTCATTCATCTGGAGAGAAGCTGGTGCAGGTACAGCATGAAATTATTTTCTTAACACCTTGTGAAATTATAGCTTAGGCATGTCAGAAAGTAAAGGCAAAAATCCTGCTGACTTGTCTTTTTGTTCAGGATGTCGAATCAGCTATACGCTTCCACTGACCTGCCCAGCTATCCCATGTATATACGTGCGGAGGTTGATTTGCAAAGCTGGGTGTGCAATTGCCAGTTACAATGACTGCATTTGCCTTCACAAATTGGGGATCTGGGCATGAAGACGGACAGCAGCTGTGCATGTGAATATGCAATTTATATGTACAATTGTGAGCGCCACTCTAAACATGCAATTATGTTCACTTCTGAAAAAATCAGGCTCCCCATGTCCACCACTGAGCTCATTAAAATGAAGCCATAACACAGAGAGTTACACATTCCAGCTAATTTCTAGGAACACACTGCTGAAAGGCAAGCTAATTCGATGTTTGACTTCAGAGTTGAACTACCAGATGTTTCCTGGTAGCAGCCGTAACACGCAACAATATCATGGGTAACGTGGTCTAGAAGCTTCCCATGGTGGAACTGCAGAAGAGCTCTGCTATGCAGAAGATGCTTCATCTGATATTTTAAAAGATTAAGGAGCGGAACAGAGTAATTAGCACCCCAGACAGAGAGAGCAGAGAATGCAACTGCTCTGATCGCTGCAGAACAAAAGGTAGGGAACACACAGAAATCTACAACTGTAGGACCCAGGAGATTGGGAAGGTGATATGGGGTGGGCCACACAGATGAGACACACAAGGCTAACACCATTAAGGTTAGTTGATACTTGACACCATTAAGGTTAGTTATGTTTGCATCAGGGCTTTGGAGTGGAGCCCGGAGCTGGAGCAATGCAAAAGTCTGATTGCTCCAAATCCCTGGTTTGCATGGATTAATTTGGAGCCAAGCATTACCACAGTTAAAGGAGAAGAGGGGAAACGTTGTACACACTTTATTTCTTTACAGCAATGTGAAACTGTAGCAGCAGTCAACTATCGACAAATTAACCTAGTTACACCACTGGCTTGCAGCTCCTAAAGTGATCCAATCAGTCAGCTTTGGGAACTCCCTTTTACGGGGGATTTCCAAAGAGAATGCAAAATGACATGGGACCAGTGAAGCTGGAGTAATAGCTTGTAACAGTCAGCCACATGCCCAAATCCAGGCGCCGGGGGCAGGTTGGGGAGACAAAACAGCTTCAATGAGAATAGCAGAATCAGGTCGATCAGCAGGCTCCATACTCCAATCTTATTAAGGAAATTGCCAGTTTACTGCACGTTGCTATTCACTCAGTAGAAATGATAACGCAGCCTTTCCTGCACGCAGTCGTGTGTGTTAATTTGTGATGTTTACAGGGAGATGGGCATCATCTCTTTCAAGTGCAACAACATCCCCATCTGGCAGTTTTGCTCATCTCCCCCGCAGCAGAAAGGTGGCAGGTGTGAGGATTCTGCAGCGTCTAGTGGGAGTGGGCTCACCTCTGAGCCAGGTGACTTTACAGTGCAGGTCAGGATCGTCATCTCCACTTCACAGATGGCAAAACAGATAGAGAGGTGAAGTGACGTGCAGCAGGACACCCCCCAGGCCAGTGGCAGAGCCGGGAATAGAACCCAAGTCTCCTGAGCCCCAGTTCTGTGCTCTGGCATCCTAAACCCCTTTCAGTTTAGCCAACAGGACTGCACTGTGCATGAAGTTAGAGAGGAAGAACCTGGGAGTCAGAAGACCCTGGCAGGACACGGTCTCTGTGTCTCAGTTCCTCCACCCCCACCCCCCTACGTACGATAAGCACAATACTTGCCCCATTTGAACATGTGATTACTCAATTTGAGGCTGCAAACATAGCAATTTATGCAAATAAGACACGCAATGATACACCTGCAGGCTATAAATCTGGCCTAGAAAGTGTAAAAAAGCCCTATAAAAATGAGTTGGCCCTATTACAAGAGCGAGCACAGGCTCACAACATCTTTATTGGAAACAGTGAACCTTTGACTAATTTCTCTAACCTAAAATTGGAGGATTTCCTCTTGCCATACAATTAAAATGGTTTTAAAGTCCACCACATTTTATTCATAAAGAGCCACCAGCAAACATCTGCTCTTCCAGGTTCATTTCAAGGTAAATGCCCTTCAAACAAACAGGAAAATAGATCTGGCGATCGTGAGTTTATCCCAACATACAACTCACTCAACATACCTCTAGATTCTTCTACATGGAAAGGAATGCAAATGTCCTATAGAAAATGAAAATTAACTTTTACTTGTACTGCACCCCTTAAAGAAAATAGGCCATTTTAGAAAGGTTCAGCTCAGTGCTTTCATTTTCATCTGTGTCCCAAGACAAATGAAAAAATAAAATGATTTAGAATCTGCTCTAACATCTTTTGAGAATAATTTGGTACCAAGATTTCCCATTAAATTGAAATACCGTTAGAAATTAAATCCCATGTGTTTCATGTAAAACAGACAAACAGTCTATTTGGAAACAACTCAGCTTAAATATTTATTACATTTCCTTTCCTTCGGCTTTAAATATGCAGGGAGGACAGGAATACGTAGGTGTAACTGGTTTTATCTTCCCTGATGCTTATTCTCAATCCAAAATCATAATCTTTCATTGATTTCCCAATTTGCACACTTCAGCACAAAAAGAGCAAAGATTCGGTTTTCATGCAAGGATGTCTTTAGCAATAGAAAAAAAACACCCAACATAAAAGCTATGCAAATGGGACCGTTTCTGTCATACATTATTAATTTCCACCAGCCCATGAGTGTTCACTTGCTTTAAAGATGCATAAACTGTACCCATAATCCCAGGACTTTACAATCTAAGAGAACAACTATTCATGAGGCATCAGCAGTCAAGATAAGAACATGAGAACGGCCACAGTGGATCAGACCAAAGGCCCATCTAGCCAAGTATCCTGTCTTTTGGTAATGGCCAATGCCAAGTGCTTTAGAGGGAATGAACAGAACAGGCAATCATCAAGTGATCCATTCCTTGCTGTCCATTTCCAGCTTCTGGCAAACAGAGGCCAGGGACATCATCCCTGCCCATTGTGGCTAAAAGCCATGGATGGATCTATCCTGCATGAACTTACCTAGCTCTTTTTTGAACTAACTTTCAGAGAAATCGTATAACTCTTTCAGTAACTTTAAATCTGTACATGGCATATTGACTATTAAAGGGCCGAACTCTGCTCTCGGCCACAACATTGTAAATCCTGAGTACTCCACTGAGGTGTAAATCCATCAGGACTTCAGTTACTGTGCAGAATTTAGCTAGAGGAGTCTGTTCAATCTTCTATACTTCAGTGCATCTCACCAACCCCGAGGTATCAGGGGCTTCTTCTTATCAGCAACAGTCACAGCAATACAGATCATCAGCAAGAGGCCAATGCTACAGAGGAAAATACCCACTTCCAAGCTCTATTCCAGCAGCTCATGAACATTTATTTGTGCAGAAATCAGCAGGTGCGTATTTTGTGCTTTTCTTTGGGGGCACCTGCTGTAAAAAAGCAACAGGCTTTCTGCTCCAACTACTGTAATTTACACCCAACAGGTCAGGGGAGCTGCTTATATGCAAACAGGCTCTATGCCATCCCCCTGGCATATGCCACTGTGGCGGCTGAAGAATTAAGTTTTAATGAGAAAAGCGGGTCTGCAAGGCCTCCTTTCCTGAATGCAAAGCGAGGAGAGGGAATCGAGCTGAAGCCAAACCACTGTGGGGCTGTTCTTTTCATCAGCCACAGATGTAATCCATGTTGTAGCTCTGATGGAGGGAAAGGGGAGAAGGTAAAGTGACTGGCGTATGTGCTTTGTGTGGGTCTGTATGCTAAGTGTGACTCAGCACCAGTTCTGGTTCCAGGCTAAAAAATGTTCTGAAGAAGGTAAGATGAGGAGTTTTATTCCAGACTAAATGAACAGGCCACCGTCATACAGAGGTCTCACTGGAGTACCAAACAATCTAGCACTGACACATGAAATAGTCCTTGGGTCTCAAACACCCTCCCTGCCAGAAACACTGATCAAGATTTGGGCTTCCAGCCCAAATCCAAGGGAGCACCGATGAAAAATGCAGCCACAGGGCCTCACCACAAGACCAAGTGCTCTTATGCATCGAACGGGATGCCAGGCCAGGCACCCAACTTTCCCACTTGACTGAAGCGGCGAGAAATGCTAGATAAGCCTCAGCTGTAAGCGTGGAGTGGGGGAGAGCAGAACCATCATACGAGACCGCTTCAGAGTGTGCCACTTTCCAGCGTTATTTTGGATGGTTCCCCAGACCCCACAAGTGGAGCGGACCAGGACAGGAGTGCTCTGGTGGATGCTGGGAAGCACAACAGAGGGAGGTGCCACAATCCACAAAGCACTTCGCTGCCTTTGCGAGCAACAGAAAACTGACAGCAAAGCTACTTTTCAAGTCAAAACCCCAGACACATGCCCAGCCCCTACTACATCAACCCTCACGCCCCACGGCAAGAACGCCAGACCCAGTCACCATCACTTGCCTGATAACTGCCTACGAACTAGACATTTTAACAAGGATTCCGAAATCCACTAGCAGAGACCAAAGCCGTCTCCCTAGCACCTGTCTTTCTGCTCTGTTCAATATACTTCTTGTATGACTACCCCAGATCCTGGATAACCACCAGCCCGCTGTAAAGCATCTCAGCAATCTTGTATTTGGGCTCTAAGCTGCCTGGATACTACAGTATTGGCTTTGCTTTGGGAACAGATACCAAAGATTTGGCTGAGTTTTCAGACTCTGCCTGACTGGTGGGTGCCATTTAAGACACGGTGAAATTCAGATCTGGCATACGGGGTGTAATTCCAGTGAGGTCTCTGCATCTGCTTCCACCAGGTCTGAATCTGGCCCCTCAATATTTGGGCCATTTTTCATCCCTGACAAACCTCTTCACCCATCTTTATTGAGGCTAGTGTCTGAGCAGACCTGCATCTTCAGTCCCTGGCTCTGCTCTGTATGGAGGGCCATCTGGAGATCTGCCCTTTATGTTCCTTGCCTTTGTAAGTGTGAACCAGACTGGGCACTGCTTCTCTCAGCTCACTGATCGTTTACCACCATGCTCTGGTAGCTCTCCTTCCGGAGACCGTTTTCTTCAAGTCCAGCATCGATAAATCAAATGGCAGGACACCAAGAGCACAGCAAGAGGGATTAAAATGTCACAGGGAAATGCAAAAGCTGAAGGGCTATTGGGGTGGGAATGGCTTATTGGAAGCGTCCCCTCTGCTACCGCTGTGCAGCGTGCTGGGTACTGGCTGACTGATGCCATCCACCCCAGAGCTGGCTGCATTTCAGCCGTGCTGTCTGAGTGTCGTTTGTGAAGTTCTGTGTAAAAGGCAGGATTTGAGATTGCTAGTGCAAATGTAAAGCGCTCGTCAGCTGATTGCTCGAGCACGGACTTGGATTGACCCCTTGCTTAAAAAAGAAAAACCACCCAAGAATGCCAGTCATCAACTTCTAGCTTACCTGCCACGCCACAGCGAGCTGGGAGATCTCTCGGCCAGACATGCCCTCCGTCAGCTTGGCAATCTCAGAACATTTTTTCCCGTAGTCAAACTGGGCCAGCTTTAGACGCCTACAGGGGAGAGGCACAAGGATTAGTTTCCAGGCAGTAACATGAGGAGAAAAAGAAAACGGAGGGTGGGATTTTGAAAAGTGCTTCTTTGTTCATTGACGTCAATAGAAACAGAGTTAGGACAGCGCAGGAGCCGTTCACTTGAATGCACGAGGGTGCTTGTGTGTCCAGAAAGCAGATACATTCCCAGAGAGGAGCCGGGATCAGGAACAGCACATGGACTAATGCTGGCCACAGCCATCTGTGGTCGGCTCCCAAAGGCAACGTGAGACTTCTGGCCTGATTTCGACTCCTGCCGAGAATGTTAATTAGGCCACAGGCACCCTGAACGGAGGGAGCGGAGTCCCGGCAAAGGTGCCAGGAACCGGCTGAAAATAACGGCGAGGTGGCTGCCGCACGGGTCAACAATCCATAGTCGAGCGAGTTTCTCTCCCAGCAGCAGCGCTGTTTAGGGAATTCGGAAAGAAAGGCTCAAATCGGCCCCCCCAGTGAACTCGTGATTGTCACAGCTGCCATCAGCTCCTCTCTCATTCATTAGGCTTCCCCCTCTGGCCGGCAAAATTTCCGCTTCTTGTCATGAGGTCTACGCCAAATGTTCCAGAGTTTCATAAGCAATAAGAAAACCGGGGGATTTGTCCCGAGGCTGAATCTCTCGAGGCCATTTGTGGGCTGGGGGCCAGAAGGATGAGACAGCTCAATACAAAGAGCACAGCCTAGAAGCAGCCTGCACAGAGGACTGGGAATCAAGGGCCCGGGGTTCTATCCCCAGCGGTGCCACTGGCATCCCGTGAGAGTGACTTTCTCCAAGCCACAGTTTACCCCGATCTGTAGCATGTTGACTCCCACCCCCAGGACGGCGGTAAGGGCGGCGAAGTGGGGAGAGGAGCTGCTAGGAATAAGACATTGTAGGACTAGGACTCAGACCCTGAACGAGGAGTGTTCTGGAAACAAGCTATTTTTCAGCCCCTAGGTATTCTAGGAGCAAGGCTGGAATATGGAATTTCCCATCAGGGTGTCTGGAGCTCACTGGTCCCCCTGCAACTCTCAGAAGTGGATAAAGACACAAACCCCACCGGTTAACGAAGTATAAATATTTGGCTAGCAAATGAGGACTGGAATCGACGTCTTGAGAGAGCAGGGAGCACACTCGAAATAAATCAATGCTCAGGAAATGTTTCTTCTGCCTTCACTTTCGCCCCACTTCCCCCATCTCCAATGATCTCCTGATTGTAGTCACTACCAAGAGATACTTATTCTAGGAGGAAAATAGGGGGAAGAATTCATACAGACTGGGATATGCCCCAGGCCAACCAAAACTTGAAGTTGCAGATCCTCAGCCTCATTTTACCATGCATTGCACAGCCTGTCACTAAAAGCATGAGACAGTGCCTTAAAATGAACCCAACACGAGTGAGACTTGGGCAGCCTAAGACAGAGCATCCATTACCTCCATAGCACTTACATGTCCCAGTCATGGACCCCACTGTGCTAGGCGCTGTACAAACAAAACAACTGTCCCTGCCCCAAGGACCTTATAACCCAAGTCTAAGACAAGGCACAACAGATGGCTAGAGAGACGGACAGCGGAGACAAGGAAATGATGAGGCAATACTGGTCAGCATTTTCCCCATTGGTGTCTGCACACCAGCAGCCTAATCACTGTCCAGTCACCAGAGTATGTTACTCGCCCCTTACCCCAAGTCTGATGGTCATTACGCAGCATACACACTGCTGAAGCCCAGAGGAATCCACCTTCAGACCAACAAGCACAATTGGCTGGGAAGAGGCTTTGGTCTCCAGTGATCATCAATGAAGAGCTTTTCTATAACCCAAAGACAAAACCTCCAGTGACCCCACCGCTCTGAGAATGGGATACTTACTGTTTCCCCTCTGTGGCAGGCTTCAAGACGTGCTTATCAAAATACATCCTCACCAGCCGCTCCCGCTCCTGTAGCTGCGGTAGGTCAAAGTTCACCATTTCATCGATTCGGTCGTTGATGGCCCAGTCAAACTGCTCTGGCTGGTTACTTGCTAAAACAAGCATAAACCTGGTGGGGGGGGAGAGAAGAGAGGAGGCGAGATCAGCGAGAAAGACACCCCTGGATGCAGAGAGCTGGCTGAGGGCTCTTATCCTCTAGCAGCAGTGTGGTGGCTTAAATGAGACAAGATGCGGGGTCCACATCAGTCCAGTTCCTAGTGCATGCATGTCCACCCCACAGAAAGCCCTTGCTGGTCTGAACAGAACGGCCCCTTGCACGAGGGGAGTGATACTGGGAAGGGCACACAAGGGATGTTTGCACTGCTGGGGCCGCACCCATTTTGGACAGGAGGATTTGGGTCTCTAGGGCTCAGAAGCCAGCAGTTTGCAGGCTATTTCCTCTTCAAAGATGGAAACATTTAACAGCAGGGAGACTGCACGTGGCAGGGAAATTGTTTTTGATTTAAAGCTGGGTAACACCGGATGGTGTTTCCTTCAGCGCGAACGTGCTGGGAGAGCCCAGCCTTCCCAGCAAGCGCACCTAAGAGAGGCGGGTGTCCAGGAATGGGCAGGCTGACCTGACCGGCCTCTTGCCCCAGCACACTGGCCGCTGCTCCAGCTCTCTACCTGCTCTTGCCCTCTCCCTTTAGTGCATTCAGTGGCTTTAGTGCATTAATTGATGCTACTGGCTTAATGGTGCAGTATAATTTGAAATGGGCTTTTAACAGCAGCTATTGGAATATTGACCCTTTTGCCGCTTGTTGAAATCCAGGCCTGCCGGGGGCCATGTTCTCTGCATTCATTTGCAAAGAGAACTTCTCTGGCCCCGAAGTGGCATTGCCATTGTGTTGAGCCACGGTGGAAGCACAGCTGGGCCTTCTTAGACAAAGGTCTTTGCTTGGCGAGGGGGAAGATTATCTGAGACAGTTCGAGAGAAGGGAGCGGAGAAAGTCACTTGGAGACGCAACACTGAAATTTCCCAATTCGTCCTTTGGGGAGGCTAGGATCGGCTCCATAAAACCCAGCACTCGTTGAAGGCAGTTCCTGCTAAGTAACAGAACTCCTCAGGGTCCCACTGACACCGGTGTATTTACATGGGCGACTAGAGTTACCTAACAAAACCCCCGTCTCTCGCTGGCAGCAAGGACTTCTCTAAAAAAGCTTCAAGTGAGAATCTCTGAAAACTAAGCAGTTCCCAAAATCCGCAGGAGACAGTCGTTTTCCTAGAACGGTTCACTGCAGGAGTCGGGGGCGAATTAAGTACTCATCCAAATGCAGGGGACCAGCCAGCACTGGAACAACCTTCTCCAGAGCTCTGCCCAATGCACCTCAAAAAGGGAGCTAGAACAAGGGGTTGGCATGAACCATTCCCAGCCTGCCGCTGGATCGCAGTGTGATTGCGACTCTGACGCTGGACTTCAGTTTACCCTCGGAATTGGGAGCCATGAGGTTTGCAAAGTGCTCCGCTCCTTGGGAGAGGAAAGATAGGAAATGCTACGATAAATACTAAGCTGCACCACACTATTAATCCTGAGTCCTGGGGCTTCTTCTGGCAGAGCTCCCACGCTGATCTCAATAGTTCTGTTAAGTGACCTGACTTTATATCGTTGTCACCCTTTAAATCTTTGCAAGTTTGCTTTAGAACATTACGCCCACGCAGTCTGTGCAGTGTTTGTTCTACTGCCATACCTCTGGGAAATACGGAGGTAACCCTAGTCAATTCTTATTACTGGTTGTGCTTAAAATTATTTGCATTGCTAGAACTTTTCAAAGTGCTTCAGAAAAGGAGGGCAAGAATCATTATCCCCATTTTACAGCTGGGGAAACCGAGGCACGGGAATTGTCCAAGACCAGAGAGAGCTGGGAACAGAACCCAGATTTCATGTCTCCTGCTTCAGTGCCCTATGGAGTTGGCCACAATCCCACCCTTTTAAGGCAACTGAAAGGTTTGAGGGTGACCAATGTACATAAACAAACTTGGCAGACTATAGCTCCCATCAGCGCTAATGAAAGTCTCGTGGGTACCTCTGGGAGAAAAAACTCCGGCTAGTGTCCTGAACCAATCACGCAGCATTACCATAACAGTGTGCACTTTGTTATCTATGTCCTTTATTCTGTTTTAATCACTAGGCATCTGGCCTCCCTGCACTCAAAGGAGATGGCTATTTTTGACTTGGCTCCTTTATAAAAGGAAAAAATTTAATCATCAAGCAGACTTGGCAAAGAACCAAGTAAAAAATGTGACATTATGATCACATGGATACGATTCCCATTTGGCTAAGCAGTGCTCTCCGGGCAGGAAATGCTGACCAGACAGAAATGAGATGAAGGACAGCCACTCTAAATCACATGCACACGTATTTGACAAGAACACCAAACAATAATCTGCATTTGTGGACATACGTGACAGGCTCAGAGAGAACAGCTCTGGGTTTCCTAAGTGTATTTAGGGTCTGGAGTACAAATACACGAGACAGCTTGCTCAGAAGTGAGAACAGGGCAAGCTTTAGGCACACGAGGGAGATAGCTCATCCCTCAGACAACAGTGAAAGCTGCAGGTCAAACAGGCACCAGGAAGTCCTGTTAAAGGGGTTCAAACACACCTGAATGCCACTCAACCCCATTGTAAGCTTACCACCTTCTTTAGTGACACTGACTGCCAGGAATCCAGACTGCACTGGTTCCGCAGAAAGGCTAACTGCCCAAGAAGGGGAAAGTCTGGGCGTATGTTCCCTTCAAGGCGATCTACAGACCCACATACTGTCCTTACCCACTTCAGTGAAGGCTTTGCAATGCACCTCAAGTGTGAAAACAGCCATATGGAGTATCTACATGGATAAGGACTGCTCAGTCTCTTGTACTGTATATTACAATGAGGTCATACAGGCTCCCTTCAAACACGTTCTGGGGCACTCAAAGAGCCTCCAAGTTTGACAAACTGGAGTCTCCACTCATGCACTACACTTACAAGCTTCTTTTCTGGCTCCAAGGAAAGAGAAGCAGGAGACCAAATTTTTATGTTATTTTTAGGATGCGGGAAGTCACTCAGTTTCCTCGGCACAGATTTTTGTATCTCTTGATGGAGGAGATCAAAGGTTTAGCTTCCAAGGACCCTCTCAACCCATATACCCCGTCACCAGGGGGAAAAAAAGCTAGAGAAACTTCTGTCTGCCTTGACTGAACATGAGCCATTGCATTATGGAGACTGGGTTCTTACTTTTTGCTGTGCTGTCCTGTCCTGTGCAGAAATGCATTCAATGTCGCTCTTAGGTCTTCACTGATTTTCTCCTGCAAAGATACATTTCAAAGGAAAGTCCCTCAACCAGTGGTCAAGGGTGCGCCGCAACCTTTGCAAAACATTAATGGTGAATTTTTCTGTTGTTATGATAGTGCTTAGAGGCCCTGCAAGAAGTCAGGGCCCCTTATGCTAGGCTCTGTACCCTTACAGTGAGAGTGCCTGCCCTGATGAGCTTACAGTCTGCCTATTCAAGACAGAGTGGGAAGGGAAACACACGGAGAAGTGAAGTGACTTGCTCCAGGTTACCAAGAAGACCAGAGGCAAAGCCAGGATTAGAACCCAGATCTCTATCCACTGGACCATGCTAGCTTTGGCTGAATAATACGTCCAAGGGAAGCTTTCACTTTTTATGTAGGTACTTCCCTTGCATATGTATACATAGGATTTCTTCAGGCCTGAACATGAAAACTCTTTAAACCGATCACTTGAATTCTGACTGCTGGGCCTAGGGGCGAGATGAAATTCCCCTTCAATGCACAGCACGACGATTTGTTCTTAAAGAGGCAAAAAGGAATTTGTGGCTTTTTTTTTTTTGGTGCAGCTTTGCTAGTGCTGTGGAAAACAACTCAGATATGACAAGAGTCCAAGCCAGCCACTTTCCAGGGTAAAACACACCCGCAGGGCACAGCAGTGAAATCTGGGACCATGTTTCCACTGCTGCCTGTCATTTTAATTCCTCATTTTCTCTTTTATTGTCCAGTCACCTGCAAGCTGTCCAACACATAGCTCATGCTACCCACCCCACCCCACTTGAGGAAGGAACAAATTCCCAAGTTAATCTTGAGCGAGGTTTGCCCCACACAGCTGGGGGCAAGAAGGTAATTTCTCCTCTCCAACTCTCTTCATTATGTAAGCAGTAAAGCACCTGCCAGTTGGCATCATTTTTGCCTGTCAAAGGCAAACTAGTCAGGTCAATCCAGAAAGCTGCTGGCTGAGTGACCAACCCACACCACACACATGGGGGCTGCAGGGAAAAACACTTACTGTTGCCCTCTTCCGTAGGAATGCATCTGCTTCATCTACAAACAGCAAGAGGCTGTGAAGGGAAAAAACCAAAACAAGTAGAGACACAGGGAGACAGATATAGCAAGGGAAGAAGGCACATGATCTAGAGCACTCTAAGTGGCTTAGGACTCCTCTCATCCCAGACCTACTCATCAGAGATGTCCAAGATGAAGCTCCACCAGTGTATATGGAGTCCCCCCACTGCTCAGAAATAGCCTGAACTGGAGAACTGTCAGGGCACATTGCAAAGCTTCTCTTTCCTCCAGAGGTTTGAAAACAGGAGGGTGTGGGGAACAGCCGATTGGGGGGGGGGGGCACCTGAGTCACATGGTTTAGTGGAAGTGGATAATCCTAAATTGTACGGCTGCACTTGAGTTATGTTCAAGTAATTAAGTAGGGGAGGTGCTCTTTTAGCATCTGTATACTAAGTAAATGCACAGCTCAGAGATCCAAGAATACAGCAGGCCCCGGTGACGGTATATTCCATATATAAAAGTTCCATAGCTATGGCTGCTGTTATTTTACCGATGTGACTTTTGGGTCACAGCCATGGAATAAAACTTTCCCCCACTAACTAGTGGTATTTTCCCCATCCCCTCTATTAACTTTTTTGAACACACAGTTGGAAATAATGGTTTTATTATTTATTCATTCCTCCAGGTAAAGCCAATGAATAATTCAGAAAAATAAATGCCTTGGTAACTCAAGATTTCTGGTCCCTGCAGGAGACGCAGGGTAAAGAGAGGAGGCCGATGTATTATGTTCCCATCTATCTAACACAACAGACATTGGTTCCTGTCAGGTGATTCAGGTGCCTTTTCGAAACAAACCTTTTCCTCGACTCCAGCTTCCCTGGAAATAATCTCAGCTGCTCTTTCCCACCAGAAAGTTTCTTAAGAGTTGCCTCTGCCCCTACCTCCAAATACTGGCAGCTTAGCAAAGGCAACAGCTAAACTACAACTCTGAAAGGCAATGCATGTCACCTGATGGAAGCTGTTTAAAAGCTTGGGCGCACTGCTCCTAGAACATGCCCCGATACATCTCTGTAGCCTGTCCATTTCCTAGTTCTGGGGGGCAGCCTTGAACTAGATCAAGTGTGCAAGGTCAAATTCCAGACCGACTAGTGGTGTGAAATGTGGTGATCTGACAGGCAGTCAGTGTTAGAGGTGGAAACCTCAACTCTCTTCTTCCCCTGACACCCCTGACTTACCCCCCACCCCAACCCCCGGCTTCTAGAATAGTATCTGCAGCCTGGGGTTCCTCCAGCACTCTCTCAGATGGTCAGTTGTCCAGCACACTGTCTGCAGTGGAATAACTTAACATCTCTGCCACTCCATTTTCTTAAAACCTGTATGCCTTCCGCCTTCCAGCTCCTCAAAATGGAGGCTGTAAGCTTCCAAAGGAAGTTTATTTTGGAAGCCTTAAATATCAACTTTTAGGGGAAAATTAAAACATTTTGGTGATGAACGCAGCAGACTATCAATGTGGACATTGCAAGAGAATGTCTGTCTGAACCAATAACAGGGCACATAAATCACCCATTAGCTCTCTCCAGGCAAGGCCTACACATCCTGCAAAATAGCACAGCAGCAAAATGAGACTGCTACCAGCCCTCTATTAGATTTTAATAGGCTTGGGAGGGGGACAAGGGTGCACACAGAAGAGTGATATCAGCTTCGTGCCTTCCTGCAGCTCCCATGAAGCAATTCACATCACCACAAATAGCTGAGCTAGGTGCTCTCTCAAGACTCAAGAGTGGGGATTTAGCCTGAACGAAAACCACTCCAGAGAGTGTTTGTTTTAAAGGGGTCTCGGCAAGGCAGAGTGTGTCTGCGCTTCGCTTCTTGAGGAATGTCAATGAGTTTGAATGGATTGTTACAAACATCAAGAACAGAATCCCTGATTTTTACCGGAAGCTCATTGGAGAACTAACCAGACAAGCAGGAGGATCATGACACCACAACAGCCTGAAACCTGAGAAACGGCCGGGGGGGAGGAGAGGGTGCATTATTAGACAGACTCCTTAAAACCTGCTCCCGTCTCAATTTGTGTTAACATTTATTTAATTCCAACCACTGACACACTTAGGAGAAAAGCTCTCTGGGATTCATCACTCCCACCTCTTCAACTGGGAATGGAGAGAGCTCCCACTCCACTTCTCTGAAAAATCCAGATAGGAACAGGGAAGGCAAGGGCTGAAGCTCAGATGCCAGAGTAACGCCTACTTACCCTCTCCTACTCGTGTTAGCCCAGTCGAAGACCTTGTGCATGGCAGTAACTCCTTCCCGCCCCATGGGGGCGACATCGCCACCTGTCATGATGGCATAATCCATGCCTGAATGCATGGCTAATTTCTGGAAAACAGAGGGAAGAGAAAAGAGGGCGTGAGTGGTGATTAAAATGTTTTCATTCACTATTCAAGAGCACAGAGCAAGGAGGTGGCAAGAGGGGGTAACACTGGAAGTACAAGTAGTATTAAACCATGCTCTCAAATCACATAGGGGCACATTAGCATATTTTAAGAGGAAGGAGAAAGAACGGACAAATCTGAAGACAGATTCAGGAGATCCAGATTAAAAAATTTTAAGCACAGAAGGGACCCCTATAATCTCTGTAGTCTGACCTCCTACACAGCACAGGCCAGAGAATTCCTCCCACTGATCCCTGCATCAAGGCCATAACTTCCGCTTGAGCTGGAGCACAGTATCTTAGAAATACATCTCGTCTTGATTTAAAGACTGAGCCATGTGAGCTGTTCCAATGGTCATTACCCCTGCCTGGTAAAAATGTACACTTCAATTGTAGCCCAAATGTATCTCAGTTTCTAAACCAGGAATCTTGCTATGCCTTTGTCTGCTAGATTAGAGCCACAAAAAGTTCTTCTCATTGAGGTATTTACGCACCCTGATCATGTCATTTCTCTCTCTTGGAGAAGCTACACAGATTAAGCTTCCGTTTCTCAGGTGTAAAGCAGATTTTCCAGATTTCAAATAATTCCCGTAGCTCTTCTGAACCCTTTCCAATTTGACATCCATGTTTTTTAAAATCAGGACACCAGACTTCCTCCTTTGGGCAACTCATTTAACCTTTCTGTGCCTCAGTTCCCCATCTTCCGATTACACTCTAACATTTGTTTAGGTTGTAAACTCTTCAGGGCAGGGAATATTTCTTGCCTGTCTTTGGAACAGAATGGAGCCCTAATCTCAACTAGATCTTTTAGGGGTGAGAGTGATACAAACAATAAGGGACAAAGCTCTACATTTCTCTATTTTCTGATGGAGTTAAAAACCTGGATTATTTAACTTCTCTGGCATTCAGCCTAAATTATGGAACTTTTCCTTCCATTTGGAGGATGTTTTTAAAGCCTGACTCAAGTCATTAGTCTAGTGACTGCCAAGTGAAGGGTTTCATAAAGAAACCCTTGGAGTGGGCCAGGAATTTGTCCCAAAAGCCTGAAAGTAAGAGAAAATGTGCTGTGCTTGTGTGGAATGCCAGCTGATCCATCAGGCAGGTTTGACAGGGCGCAAAAGTGTTTATGGAGCATGGCTTCATGCCAGCTGGAGTCGCTCAGGATGCTGTGTCGTCACAGGGTGGAATTACAGCACTGTGCGAACCTCCCTTCGTCCCACCGGCTTTGGAGCAACAAACTTTAAAGCCAGAAGGGACCAGCATGAACATCTAAGTCTGACCCGTTGCACATTGCAGGGCGAAGAACCTCACCCGGCCACTCCTGACATAGACCCCGAAGCTTTGGCTGAGTTACAGAAGTTACAGAAATCAACTCATGATTTAAAGGACGTTAACTCCCCATTTGAACATCTCCTCTACCCGAGTACAGGATGCCAGTCGGGAATTAACCTGCAACTGCCCCTGTCTAGAGCACATAGGGCTTGGTCCACGGTTCAATCTGCCCCAACACACAGACACTGTCACAATATACACCTCGCAGGAGGCGTGAGCATGTCTGTTCCACCCCCCCACCCCCGGGCTCAGGTGAGTGTAAGAAAGGAATAGAAGAGCAGAGCGCCTCTTCCTCCCCCACATCCCGTATCAGGAGGTGGTGGCAAGGGGCAGCCTGTTGGAGCCCTGCCACGGCCAGCAGGCTGGACTGAGACAAGAACTCAAATAGCCAGCACGGCCCTTGCCACCCAGTTCTGCCGAAACAGCTAAGGGAAGTTGTCTGAAGGTCAAAGTGAACAAGCCAGTTTGTGCAGGGATGCAACAGCCACAGCGACATATGCCATTAACACCTTCCCATCTCCAGTGAAACATGCTTAGTTGAACCGGACCAATTCACTGCTAGGAGGCAGGGGAAAAAGAAGCTTTGCTTTGCCCATTCAAATCACCCGGCTCCTGCTGGTAAATGTGAAACGTGGCCTGAATCAGGCTGACCGTGCTGGGAGCTCAGAGCCACATCCACAGTATTCACGCCCTGCCATCCAGCACAGCTACTTAACAGACTGTTGACCCATAGAGCCTTACACAGCAGGAAGCAGAAAACCCTGTCATGTTGCTCCCCGCTGCCATCTTTTATTGCTCACTGACGACCGAGTCCATGCAGCTGCTTTGTGTTCGGTTAAAGAAGGTTGATGCTGTGGGATAAGTCGGTGGCTTTCAGCTGCTTTCCTGATGGATCAGTAGACACAGCGCAAAAGCCTTCCATGCCAGTGATCAAGCGGGCTATGGAAACAGAAATCCAGTGGCCCCCTAGAGGTCAGGATTAAAGGAGATGGATGAGCCACCGTTGGCGAACGTTCACTGCTGCTGGCTGGGCGGTATCTGTTCTGTGGAGAGTGGACTTCTGTGTCCAGGGCTAATTACCTCACACTTTTCAAGGACAGCCATCTTAACTGACCAGTGCCTTGCATTCTTTTGGGGAGAATAAGGTGACTAAAATTACAGGACACTGAAACTAGATTCATTTAACACCTTAAGAATCATATGGAACAGGGGAAAAACACGCACATTTCAGTATCTTAGAAATCCCCAAACCTACGCGTGGTCCCCCACAGACACCAGACCTGGTTTGGAGAGCACATTTCTGTAACGGAAAGAGCAGTCCCGAGAGTTCAGTAGCCTGCAGAGTCCTCGGACTTTCCTTATTTGTCCACCCATTTTGTACATACTGGAAAGCACAAGGCGGCCCTGAACTCCCAGGGATGGTGTCTCCCCGACTACAAGTACATCGCCGTACACACTTGCTCGAAAAAATATGCAGGAGGGCGTAAAGGGGACGTGACCATCAAGGTGATGTGCAGACTTCTCTGCCCACCTCCTGTTCATGGGAGCACAGGAGCCTGGGATGGCAAGAGACCTACAAGAGCACCACATATTTTCTTAGAGTAGATCACAGGAAACTGATGCTTTCCTCCCATCAATTTATTAATGTCCTTTTACCTAGAGTCATGTTTGGTCTACACGTGTTCTTCTCAGCATTCAAGTCAGCTGATCCATAATTAAACTTTACACCAATGATGTTCAGATGAACAGATAATAAGCAACAGGATAGCCCCTGTTTGAGTCAAATATGATTAACAGAGGCAGAATGAGATACCAGGGCTGGCGCTGGCATTTCACAAGTCATGTCTTCCAAGTGGCGCGCGCACACACACAGACACACACACAGACACACACACACACAGAGTTTCATGTCATCAGCCAATCCAGAGAGAACAGTTTCTCTCTCTAGGCTGAACTCTAGAATTCAAGTCACTGGCCTGACTAACCCGGAGTACAGAGCAAAATGCTATGAGGTGGATGTCCCTTCTCCCTCCCTCAGCACCCTGGAATGCCACTACACTCACAAACAGCAGTTGCTTGCAGCCCAGAGAGGGATAGTTATAACACTGTAGGGTACTTGAACTCCCACAACAGCTGGGCTGTCAAAATCCTGGCAGGGTCTTACCTTGGCAAAGAGAGTCTTTCCAGTACCAGGCGGGCCGTACATTAGGATATTCCTGTACAAACTTTTGTTCGTTCTTGTATTTCTTGTTGCTATGGCAATGTCTCTCACACGCTCCTCCAGCTTGGGCTGCAAGAGGAGAAAAGTTAAGTTTGGGAAAGAGACAATGCATCCGATACCCAGAGCGGTCTATGCTTCACACCCTGGTATCGGCAAAAGGCTATCGGTATTGTCTGCGGAGAGCAGGGTTAGAGTCTCAGGTCTGAGGAGTTCTTAGCCTGAATTCCTGCAGCTTACTGGCTTGGACTTGAGTAGTTCCTCCTTATGCTGCAGGATTTATTATATTTCAAGTTATAATTACTTCAAATTCAAGCCACAATGAACAAAACTTTAGTTAAGAATAATTCTGGGGACTGAAAATGGACACGAACATTTCAGAATCTACCCTACCATGGAGACTCTAGGAGGGGGGTGGCCAAACATGCGGCTCTTCTGAAGTTATTTTGCAGCTCCTTGTATAGGCACCGACTCTGGGGCTGGAGCTACAGATGCCAACTTTCCAATGTGCAGGAGGGTGCTCACTGCTCAACGCCTGGCTCTGCCACAGGCTATGCCCCCACTTCACCCCTTCCCACCCCCTCCCCTGAGCCTGCTCTGCCCTCGCTCCTCCCCACTCCTCCCTAGAGCCTCCTGGACCATGAAACAGCTGATCGGGAGGTGCGGGGAGGGAGTGGGAGGTGCTAATCAGGGGCGCTGCCGGTGCCTGGGAGGTGCTGGGAGCACCGGGGAGGGAAGAGGGGAGAAAGAAGCTGATGGGAGGCTGCTGATGTATTACTGTGGCTCTTTGGCAACATACATTGGTAAATTGTGGCTCCTTCTCAGGCTCAGGTTGGCCACCCCTGATCTAGGAGCTTATTTTCCATGAACTACCTATGAAAAGGGACAAGAGGGGGAAGGTATGTAACAAACCAAGTTAGAAGCAAAACTATTGGTAGTAACAAACCTTCCATATAAGTGGGACTGAACGCATTTCTATACATATTCTTATGTTCTGAGAAATAGAGAAGCAGATATTCCTAAAGAGACTTTTTTTTTTTTTTTTGGTAACAGTCTCTTTAAAAAGCCTTTTAATTCACCTGATATCAAGGAATGAGATTCAGAAACAAATGCACAAAATCAGTGATGGGTGGATTGATAGTCATTCAGATGGTGTTCAAAGGCGAATGTCCCTTGGTTTTCTGGCCTAACTGTGGATGTCAGAGCAGTCACAGTTCACAGATTAGAGACGACGTAGAATTTGGACAGAATTGCCAGATTAACATGCTGATGAAGGAGAAAAATCAAACTGACCTAAGACTTCCAACCACTCTGTACAGAGGGATCAAAGCTTGGCAGGGTGTTTAATGGGTTTCTTGCTGAACATGGAAGCTTATTTACACCCCGGGTGCCCCCAGAGTGCTACATTTCCAATATTACTGAACTGTAACAAAATGTAAAAACGAAAGCAAGAGAACCATTGATATTTAGACCCCAAGATCCTGGCTGGTTTGAGATAGCAAAGCCTGTACTCACGCTGAGAACAACTCCTTCGAGAGCATCTTGGGCCTTGCTGGTAAGACGCTTGCCAACCTGAGAAGGAGAAATTCATTAAAAAATACACTATGCAAATCTGAGCACTAAGTGTGGGGGTCTCGCTATCACACTGCCAGACCCCTAGAGCACGAATAGCACAAGCTGCATCCCAGCTAACAGCGACCCAAAAGAAAGTGTTTACCTTGATGGGGTGCTTGAGTGCCTCCAGCACAGTAATGCGCGAGGTCTCTCTCACCAGGGAGGGCTTGCCCAGGCGAGCTTCTATGTACCGCCCTGCAACCCCAGTAGCGTTCTTGGCCGTGTAGATCCCCACTGCCAGCAGGGTCAGACCTGCCACCTGGAGAAGAGGGGAAGATTCTGGTCAACTTCCTTTGCAAGACGATACTAGAAGAATGACAAGCTGGAGTCTGCAGCACTCAGCCGTTTTAATGTCCAGCTGAACTCTTAGAACCAGTAATTGCTACATGAATGGAGCAGAGAAAACCCCACTAGTCACTGTGCAGCAAAATGCTTTGAACAGGAAAAACGACAAATTCCAAACGTCACAGGTGCCAATGTAGCACAAAGAGGAAGAGGGAAGGGGTGGGGGTTGTGCTGCAGAAAGCTAGTCCTAGTTCTAGATTTTAAAGTTTCTTTAAATTATTCACTTATGAACCAAACTGGGGAAAATGTCACAGCCCCATGGTGTTCCTGGAGCATTACTGCATGAGGGAACAATGATCTTCCAGCCAACAGAATCCTTGGCTGTTTTAACAAACTACAGTTCTGTGTGTCCTGTATGATCCTCCTTGAAATGGCCTGACTTTCAGGAAATGCTGAGCACACAGTCTGAAAATCTGGCCCCTTTAAAGTGCTTCAAATTGGGCACCCAAAATGAAAGCCACTTCTGAAAACCTTGACCCATAGACACAGATGACTTCACCCACCACTGAAATGCAGCTGCCTTGGGGGTTGGAACCACACGTCAGTGCATAGTAACAGGAAACAAAAAACGTAGGTGGTGAATAGTGCACCCAACCAAAACTGCCCCGGAATTTCGGGAAGGCAGAAATATCCACCATCATCTAACCACAAGACTAGTAAATCTTCTGTACTCCTAGAATTTCAGGGCTAAACCTTTTCAAGCCAAACCTGGTCAAACAAGTATTTCCCTTAGGGCAAGCTTTGGCTCCCAGCACTCTCGAGTATGGCAGCATTACTATACCATGGGGTGAGTTATTTTTAAGTCTCCTCTGTACAAGAATTTAACCATGTGCTGTATTGACCCCCCCCCCCCAACTAGCTGTTGGGATGAAGATGTTATGACAAATGTCTGAATTCTGCTTGCTACTGAGGGCTAAGGGCAGATGTTTTCAGATAAATATACACAAGCAATTCATCACCTGTCAAAATGAGGTCAGAGACAGCATATAAAATATGACGGGAGATACCAACAAGTCAGGAAAAAGGGATGCAAGAAAAAAAGGCAAGGAGCTACCTAGAAAGCTACATATTAGCTGCATGCACTTCCTAGAACCGCTCTGTTTCAAGCTTCCTTGCTGGCAGGACTAGACTCCTCATCTCTAAAGTACATGTAAATCTGGTAGGTGCCAACGTCCCCCCAGCTCACACCAGCTAGAGCTTTTACACTAACTGGCCTGTAAATGCCATGTAAGTAAAGAGCAACTTGAGGGTTTGCAACCAATGGTGGCTCAGAGCCCTTTGGTATCACTGTTACTAAATCAGACTATTAATGACCTCTGAACAGAAAGGCCAGTAGAGAGACGTTATAAAAACAAAAGGGACAGAGTTAGTCAGAGAGTCGGTAAAAACGATGTCCTGACGTGGACAGGTGTGTTGTGTGCAGCATCCCTTTGGAGAGAGCCATACAATTTTGTTTGGAGGTGGCTAAAGTGAGTGCCACTGAGGAGCGGGAGAGGAGGAACTTCATCTTGCCCCGTACTTGTTTTGGCCCAATGATCAGAGAACTTTTTAAGCCCAAAACATAAGCACTGTGATCACCTGATTATATTGATCCATTCAGTGACCGCCCTTTAGATTTTCACCAACGATGCATCACTCTAGTCCTACCACACTTAACATAGTAGAGCTCCCAATACTAAACTGCAAGACAGTCATCTACTGGTGTTACTGTTCAGTAGCATGGACCTACATCCACATTACCATGCAGTGCTGCCCATCAGTGAGCTGCGATTACACCTGTCACTAGAGCTCTTCAGTCTAATAACTCTTCTAAACATAATCCATTATAAACACACTACAGTAAAGCCACGCTCACTGAAGTAGTATAAACATAGCATTCTGTACAGAATACTGCAACATTTCTAGGAAGGGCTACTACATACATGAAGAGGGCTGAAAACCCAATACAGTACCATCTTGATTATCCCAATGCAATAGTGTGTGGGGGGGGAGGATGAATCTACTTATCTAGGACAGCGGTTTCATATAATCACAATGGAAACTGTTTTGATGAACAGACCCTGGAAACTCTTGGTATTACAGGGTTGCTTACCTACAAATCTTACGCAGCTCTAATTTGAAAAAGGACAGGAAGCTCTAAAAAGTCTCCTCGTATAGGCCTAATATAACGGAAATTTCAATTTTCAGTAGTGTTCTCTGCATCCGATTCATTTCAGCCTCACCAGCCCGGTTTGCTTAGGGCCTGATTCAAATTAGCTGTCTATTCTTGCTGGGAGATCCACTCATTAGATTCAGTGGTAGCTTGGTTGAAATAAGAAAGGCTGAGGTGAGACTGAGAAAGGTTGAGACTGAATAGAATGTAGTTCTACATTCAACCTACACAGACCCTTACTAGAATGGGGCTCCTACAGTGCAGAAGGTGGCAGTGAGAGGAGGAATAACTGTCCAGGGAGGGTGACCAGACATCCCGATATCTAGTGCTTTGTCTTATATAAGCTCCTATTACCCCCACCCTCTGTCCTGATTTTTTACACTTGCTATCTGGTCACCCTAGTCCAGAGTCATGAATGTGGAGAAAAGTTAAAATTCTGCTTCTGCAGGCTACTCCCATATTTAATATTAGGTATCTGATTTAAGAGAACAGGCTTAGTAGAAGCGAGCATGAAAACAGGAGGGGGAATTTTTGCATGGTAACAGTTCAAATACATCCACTCCCACCTTCCCTGAAAAGAACATGAAATCGGGGAACGTGAGCAGCTGAAGCAGTGCATGGAATTAGAGAATGTGTCATCATAATGCATCCCAGATACAACCGTTTCAGAGTGCACAGCATCAGAACACGGCCGTGTTACAACTAGGCATGAGTCGGTGGTGCTGAAGATACAGGTGGCCCTGGGACTTGTAAGTGTCAGTCTGGGGAACTGCAACAGAGGTGGGCTGTGAGCTGCATTTTAAAAAGGAGCTAGTGAATGGAAGATGAGCAGGGAACCAATATGAGGCAGCAAAGGCTCAGCCTCCAGCTGCAGAAGGGGATTGGCAGAGACCACACCTGGCTGGAGGTGGGGGATCAAGCACAGCAGACAGAAAACAGCCACTCAAAACCCAAGATTAGCTTCAAAGCTGAAGCCACCTTGGAAGTTATAATCACCATGTTAAAAACTACAGCTCTCGGAAAGCACAGGGCGCAAAATGTCCCCATCAATAAGCAAGTGAAGCAGAAAGACATGAGACTTTCCCTCGGGTTCCAGCTGGTGTCCAGTTCGACAATCCTGAGGTTAACTTGTACTAAACCAAGCAACCCTGTTTGCACTAGCTGCCTGTCAAACATGAAGGGCATTCTGGTACGTTGCTAAGAATAAAGCTCTTCTGCAACATAAGCAGTCATGGAATAAGAGGGAAAGTCCTTTCAGGGATTAGTAACTGGTTAAAAGATAGGACACAAAGGGTAAGAGTAAATTGTCAGTTTTCACAATGGAGAAAGGTAAATAGCAGGGTCCATAAAGGATCTGAACTGTGCTATTCAACATATTTAGAAACGACCTGGAAAAAGGGGTAAACAGTGAAGTGGCAAAGTTTGCAGACGACACAAAATTACTCAAGATAATTAAATCCAAAGCTGACTGTGAAGAGTTACAAAAGGACCTCACAAAACTGGGTGACCTGGCACCAAAATGGCAGATTAAATTCAGTGCTGATAAGTGCAAAGTACTGCATGTCGGAAAACAATCAGAATTATACCCCCAAAATGATGGGGTCTAAATTAGCTGTTACCACTCCAAAATCTTTTTTGAAAGTTCTCTGAAAACAGCGGCACAACACATAGTGGCAGACAAAAGAGCTGACAATGTTAGGAACCATTCGGAAAGGGATGGAAAATATGTCACTAAATAAATCCATGGTACACTCACACCTGGAATACTGCACGCAATTCTGGTTGTCCCATCTCAACAAGGATATTAGAGCGGGGAAAACTACAGAAAAGGGGCAACAAAAATGGTTTAGGGCTATGGAACAGCTTCCATATGAGAAGAGATTAGGAAGACTGGGATTGTTTAGCTTAGAAAGGAGATGACCAAAGGGGCCGGGGATATGATCGAGGTCTATAAAATCATGAATGGTGTGGAGAAAAATGAATAAGGAAGTGTTATTTACCCCTTCACATAACACACAAACCAGGGGTCACCCAATCAAATGAATAGGCAGCAGCTTTAAAACAAACATAAGGAAGTACTTCTTCACACAACGCACAGTCAACCATGGAACGTGTTGCCAGGGGAAGTTGTGAAGGCCAAAAGTATAATGAGGTTAAAAAAAGAATTAAATAAGTTCACGGAGGATAGGTCCAACACCAGCTGTTAGCCATAATGGTCAGGGATGCAACTCTATGCTCTGGGTGTCCCTAAACCTCGGACTCCCAGAAGCTGGGACTGGATGACAGGGTATGGATCATTCAAATTGCCCTGTTCTGTTCATTCCCTCTGAACCATCTGGCACTGGGCCACTACTGGGAGACTAGGTACTGGGCTTGATGGAACAATGGTCTGATCCAGTATGGCCATTCTGATGTTCTTAAAAGGTTACTGTTTTGAGTTTGGAAAGAAAGATGTTCGGAGACTGGGCAGGCGGAAAAGGCCAGTTCTGTAAAATACACCAGAATAATTTAACAAGCTCTGTGCCCCAGAACCTAACAGCACAATTAGTTTACAGAGTAATTAGCTTAATGTTTAACTTACAGCCAGATGCTGGTGACTCAAACCAAAGCAGCTCCAGCTAGAGAGGAAAAAAAGCCGGATGCAGCAATTGCTTTTAGAGCCAGCAAACACACTACTTCTCTCCAAGTGAATGACAAGGTCAAACTCAGTGTTCAAGGGCAAATAGAATATGAACACCATTTAATTTTACTCACTTTAAGTATACGGTAAGAGGCCTGGAGGGCTTAAAATAACTTCAGATTCATAAAATAGAGGGAAGACCTCAGCATTCAACTGACAATTTACAGATGTGTTGGAAGGAATCCACAAGAGAAGGCGAGAAACCTGTTGCCTTTTCCAGCAACCCCTCTGTAAAGATACTCTACCCACAACCAATAATTCTAAACCGTAACATGTTACCTTGGGCACAGATCTGCTGCTTCGACACATGGCAATTAATAGTAGTGTATCACAGAACTGGATTAAGTCACTATTGTAGGCTGCAAAAATTAAAATAAGACCTTCCAGAGAGATATCCGAGTGGAATTTCACTAGTACACACCTGCAATATAAGATATGTACCACCACAGATAAAATAAAAACCAAACCCACAAAAATCTCAAACCATTAGTCCAGGCGCTGATATTCCCACTCACTAAACCCAACCCCTCCAATTCTATTCAGATTCTCATAACGTTGCTATCATCATGGTATCCAAATGCTTCACAAAAGCCTGAGTAGTGACACAACCCAAAAAACAGTATGGCTCTCTTGGACCTGCTGGGAAAGTGAATTCCAGAACAGAGATCCCTGACAATATTCTGCATCAACCAGCTGAGAAGAACCATTGGGATTGCACAGAAGGAAGGACAGGTAGCCAATAGGCCTGAGAACACAGGGCTAGGACAGGGAAGCCCTAATTCTCTCTCCCAACCCGCCTTGACTCCCCAAATCCTGCTACCATAGGTTTCCAAGTGGCAGAAAATACAGGTGAGAACTTGAGAAGAAATAAAAAAAGTTTCGCTTAAAACTCCAGGTTCACAACCCAAAAGCTTGTTATTGTGCACAAAGGCTGCAATAAAGCAGAGGTATCTGGATCAGGAATCTGTGGAGCTGAAAGCACCAGACAGCAAGTTTTAAAATGATCTGAAGGCTCCAGATGCCAGAGGTGCAGCCTACATTCTACAAAGGGATTCACTCAAAGCATGCCTTGCTTTCACTGGGGTGACCCGTGCAAAGTGTCCTTTGTACCAGCCCTCGCAGGAGTCTGTGTATAAAACTGGAGGGTGGAACAGACGGCGAAAATGGCTTTCAAGCAAGGTGTCCATTTTAACAAGCCGGGCTACTAAAAATATCTTCTCAAAATTACAAATCGGGAGGTGGTGTTCAGTTTGTAACATTCTAGAGAGGAAACTTCAGGGCAACAGGAACAGGCTGCCCTGCATTCATGCTGTGTAAATGGCACTGTGGAGCTGTAAGCCACAATTTATTCCAGCAAACGCAATGGGACTGAATGGGCTTGACAGACTTGCGGGTCTGTGATGGAAAGGAAAACATGGCCTCAAAAAAAGTTTCTGTAAAAGTTTATTCAAGAGGTCGTAACAAATTTTAAGTAGGAATTTCTTCAACAGGTGACTCCCCTGATTTTGTTCCAAGGTCGACTTTAGCATGACCAAAATCCTTAGCATCAATAAACATACACAAGACCACATATCTGAACAGACGAGTCTGGGGGCTTGTGTCCTTCCAGACTCCTCCACTAGTTCCCACATAAATAGAAAGTGTCCCCTATACATATCACCCAATGGCTTTGTGCTACAGCTGTGCTATTAACGCTGCAGTAAGCTGCCGCCAGGACTTCCGGAGAAAGTAAAATGATTGTGCATCATTCTGCATAACTGTATAGGACGAAAAGCAGAGCTTCCTGACCCAGCCTTGACACTATATTTACTCAAGTGATAGCAAGACCAGTACCCGGCAGTACGATGGGAAGCTTACAGTCTCCGTTATTGTAACGGAAACAGGAAAACCTTCAGAGATGGTTAAGCCTTGACTTGCTTCCAGGCTTCAGGAGTAAGCACATCCCCATGGGGTCCTCTACAGCGACCTCTCTGGACAGTTTAAGAGTGGCACCAGTGAGAGCCCCACCCAGTCGTCTTCAGCTGGAGGACACATAAGATTGTAACAGCAAGCAGAGGGAATAAGGAGTGTAAGGGAAACAGGACATCGGAGCTCAGAGGGAGAATGAAGAATGTCTTGCAATGGCCTTAAAAAGCTGCAGCTTAAAACAACAAATTAAAATCAGCTTTCATGCTGCATCTCCTGTTATTTCCCGAGATGCTGAGAGTCTGTAAAGGGCAGAGCCTATTCCTCCAGAAAGAAACTAGAAGAGTGGCACTATCTTCACCAAGCACCCTACCTGCTCCTGAGCTAGTGAGGAGCTAGACAGGAAAGTGGTTACCAATATCAGTGACTCGACTCAGTTCATGTGGCCACTTTGAGAATTCAGTAACCCAGTGAATTTGCACTTTGGAACAGGGAGAAGGAATGTAGAGCCCTTGACTCTGGAACTCCGTGCTACAGAGACAGAGTTCAAGGACCATTAGGGCATGTCTACCAGTTAGAGTACACGGGGATCATGGCAAATCCCACACTACAGTTTCAGAGGTTTGTTCTTTAACTCAAATGACTCTTTAATTTTAAATTTTTCATTTTAAAAAATAAAAGGAGCACTTGAGGCTTTTGTTGATCTAGTACTCAACTCGTGTTGAAAACATGAGGACGTGCACGATGCTCTGGCCATCTCAGCAGTTTTCTGTGTATTGGTGAATTGCTGTCTAACGTTGCATGGCACCGCAGACGCCCTCATTAGACGCTGGGCTGAAAATCTGCAGAGAAATGTTTAAGCAGCTGTATGTTTCTGCAAAGGAATTTTACAAAGCAAACGGGTTCATTTCTGCCTTGTTGTATGATACACGTTGCTGCTGCTTATCTTGGAAAGTCATCTGCGATTTACACAATCGCTGAACTTTCAAGATCAGGGCTGATGTACGCAGTGCACCAGAAAGCAGGATTGAGCCCTTGGTGTTGCATGCATGAAAGCTGCATTGTGCAGCTTACTGTGTAAGGAATCTGCATGCTAAAGTTCCCAAGGACACCAAGACTAAGTCCTCTGTGTGTCTGCTCAAATGAATGACTAGGTGGAGTCGTTTTCCTATTAATATCACCTTATGCCTGCCATGCAGGTAATTTATACACAAAATAAATCCCAAATTAATGTTCCTTACTTTTTCTGTTGTGCCTAGATATTGCAGCATGCCTTATACATTGATTATATATATTAAAAAAATTAACTTCACTAAATGATCTTGTTATTATAGTTATTTATGGAAGTTATTATAATATAACCCAAGAGCCAAGATTTAAAGGGAAATGTTCGCCCCCTGGTTGAGAGTTCATTACCAATTTTAAACCTAGAGCTTTCTCCTCTCAACAGCCAAGTAATAAAGCCACTGCAATTCGACTGCACTATAATGGAAACTGTGACACTGTTCTGCCAGCAGCACTGCTGTCATAAAGCTACTTCCCAGTAAACATTATTGCATTTAGGTGATTCTCTCCCATTGTCAGTAATGCCACCTAGTGTTACGAATACATAACTAGGGCTATGTACTATAGGGACTGAAGTAACGTGCAATAGCCACTGTGCTGCCAGCAGACTAGACTGGGAAAATAAAAATCAAGTGTCTCTCTTGTTACGTTTTTCTCCCTCTAATTAAGTTTTTCTGATTCCTCTTTTGCAAATCAAAGCGGGTGCTTGCAGCCTAACCTCAGAACTTTCCTCTGTCCCAGTGAACTGCTGCAGATGACAGCAACAGGTTTACATACAATCAAGTCATAGCAACGAAACACGGATTATCCAAATCTGGTCAGAAAGCCACCAAAACCTGGCTGCACGCTTCACGGTGTAAATTCTATCCTCAAGCTCTTGCTCAGAGTCTGGATTGCTGGATACCAAACGCACACATAAGGTGCAAGAATGCACAGGTGGAAGCCCTAGTCTCACTAGTATCTAACGGAGTGTAGTTTCTGCTGATTTCCTTTGGTGCCTGCATGGTGCACGTACTGTGTGATAATTCGTCCGGGTCTTGCTGGATATACAGCGCGGTTTAATACAAAACTGTTTTTCAGAACCAAAAATACATTGTGATGGAAGAACCAAAAAACCCCTCAATTGTAAAAGCCAAGTCTTCCCATAGTATTCTCCCGTGAGTGTTCGACTCTTACCCTACTGGGTCTGTCGGCCCTGACCCAAAGACACACATAGATTTTTGGATTAGACCACTACTCAGTTCCACAAGGCACCTGGTTTGAGAAAACCAATAGGCAGAGGTGAGAAGCAGGCAGGACAAACCTAGAGGGCAGTGCAAAAATTGGTATGTATTTTTTCATAAGAGGAGGTTAGTATTAAAAATAATAGAACCAAGATGAGGAGAAGAGAGACAGATTAACAGTTAGCAAGTGTTTAACAGCATAATTTGTATTTGTACTGTACAATGCACGGGAAAGAAACCCTTCCTAATAAACTGCTCAGTTACTCAGAAAGCTTCTCATGACTCTCACCCACTGCGCCTCTAGTGATCAATGCTTGGCATATATACGCGGATTACCCCTCCAAAGTGCTGTATGAACCTCAGTTAAGGGAAAGAAAATGAAGGAAAAGACGTTTAGGTTGAATCAAAATGATTCTGAACATAGATCTGGTTGAAAGAGGAGCAGTGTCCCAAGGGAAGAGGAAGCCCTATTGGTCAAGTAATTGATAGCCAGAAAAGGGCAGCTTTCCAGGCTTGACACGGCCTATATTTTGAAAATTAAAAAACAAGCAGAAACTCCCTTCACTCCAAAAACCCCTTTGGGATCTTTGTTGTCCAGCCTAGAGTAAAAAGGGCATAAGCTCACCTTGTTCCCCCTCTTTTCAGGGACATCTTAATGGATTTATGATACTCTTTCCATCCCACCTTAAAGAGTCACTTCCAATTTTGTTACAGTGCCACTGACAAGACACCAAGACAAGCTCTCCTCTTCCCTAAATACGAGAACAGAACAGGAAGAATGCACTAGAGTTCTTAACACTATTAAATGAATTGCAATGTTCTGTCAAAATCAAAGGAGGAAAATAAGTAGAAATATCTGTGATTCCATCACAAAGAATAAAGTAAGGGTTGTGTTTTCACTGAAAGATGGAACTGTCTGTGTTTACTACTGATGAAAAAGCTAACAAAAAAGTCAATTTGTAATCTAGTCAATTTCAGAAAGTGAGTTAGTAATATCAGGTGCTCTACTTGTCCTTGTGACACTGTCAGCTTCTTGGTTTAAAGACAATAATCTTATTTTTTTAACCCTCTCTCCTCTCTGTTGCTGGATGAAAGACCCACAAAAAATCGACAGGCAGGGGAAATTGAATATAGGAGAAACAGTGAAACTGACAGTACATAAAGTGCTATAACATGTACAAAATAAATGGGAAAAGTTTTCATTTTTGTCTTCTCTTGTAATAATTATAACCTTGCATGTTAATTGGATGCAGACTTGCAGACAGAAGTATGGTTTTAAGTTGATGGTGTCTCTACCTCGGATAATCAGCTCTTAGTTTCTAACCTAAAATTTTTAACGTTACCAGGGACAAGGAGAAAAAAATATAAATTCAGGTTTGTAAATAACTATTTTCTATCTTCCAAGATATGCCCATATCTTACCGTGGCTGTAACTTTATCCCAGTCTGTTACAAAGGCACGAAATCCTTCTCCAAACAATGTACCCGCTGTCCTGCGGAAAGAAAGCAGCAGTGTAAGCAGAAACATTGGAGTAATATGGCAGAAAAGGGGGAAGGATTTTAAGTTTGAAGGACAGAATTGCAAGCAGTTTACATGATTACTCCAGTTTCCCTGATTACTTTCTTCAGAACTACATACAGGGCAAATATATTTATAATCGTCTGGTGTATCTGAGATTAAATCCAGAAGAGCTTCTGGACCAAAGCTAATATGTTCATTTTTATTCATTTCATTCATAGCACTTTGTAAAAATTTAATTAATTAAAGCTGACAACACCCCTGTGAGGTAGGTAAATTTTACATTTGTTTTGTAGGTGGGGAAACGGTCTCAAAGATTAAGGGTGAAACCTCTTTTCACTGGAGCCAATGAGAGTGTTGCCAGATTTTCACAGAGCCAGGATTTCACCGCAGAATGATCAGGTTTAGGTCACACAGTCTGTTAGAGAACTCAGACAAGAATGCAAGGGTCCTGGCACCCAATACATGGCTCTAACCATGAGACAATACTTCCCCTTTCGACTAGACTATCCGCCCTAATCACACCTGGAGATAGGGAAAAGCTGTTTTTAATATGCTACTCTGGGGCAGGAAATGAAGGAACAGCAGCAATAACTCTCTATTCCTTTAAACTTGTGCAAAATAAACAAACAACCAAAACAATGTTCTCTCTACAGTCCCTGTTTGATGGGGGTAGTCTGAGGCAATAGCAAGGTAACCAACCCCCCTTAGCTGGTTTGCACGTACTTGAGGGAATCTAACACTGTCTGGCGATGCTCAGCAGCTTTCAGGCGGATCTGCTCCCGAATGAGGTCTGCGTTCTCACGCTCAGCCTTTGCGCGGGCTCGCACTTCTGCTTCGATACGCAGCATCTCATTCTTGTGCCGCAGCTCCATCTCCCGCTCCACGGTGGCTTTAAAAGAAACAAGGAGGTAGGATTTTACCCTGGGCTTGATTCCCAAAACCCAGTTTTTGGGAGAGGGATAATTACTATCAGCTTTGCTCCATGTCAAATGTGTGTGACCTGACAACAAAAGATTTCAGTGACGCCCAGCCTACCCCACAAAGAGAGCAAATCAATGCAACAGCATGAAAGCTAAGTTTAGGAATCTTCCCTCTAAGAACCAGGAGATGGTCATCTCTGCAATATTTAGGCAGGACTGCACCAAGAGTTATCATTCCATTCTGGGAACATGTTACCAAGAGAATACACTGAATACATTTGTGCAGAGAAGAGCAACAAAAATAATCAGGGTGAGTGTGACAGAAGAAAACTGAATATAGACTGGCAGAGCTTGGCTGCGCAATGTCAAAGGGGAGATGGAAACATTCCACAAAGCTAAGAATGTACATGCTCAACTAGCAGTAAGGGGATGAAAGTGGAAGGTCGAGGTAGGAGGAGTATAAGGAAAAACATCCCCCAAGAGTGAAATCTACTAGACTATGGATAGGGTTGGCAGAACTCCACTTTTATTTTTAATAATCAATTTGTAACTATTTTTACAGTTGCTGGAAATGAAGGGGGGAGGGGGGGTTGCGTTAGGGTTTTTAGGGCAGCGCTGACAGCGAGGCTGCAGAGGCTCCATGCACAGTAGAGGAGCCCAAGACACCCAGGTGCAAGGTGCAGGAAGGCTGCGGTCCTGAGAGGGTGGAGCAGAAACCACAGCCAGGATGCCGAGGATGACAAACCCTGGCCGTGGGGGAGGCCACTGTGGTGCTGAATGGCTCTGCCCCCCAGCTGGGAGCCCTCTGCCCATCTGCTGTCATGGGGGTGAGGACACAGCCAGTGCCAGCGGGATCTCTGACCACCTGCAGGGCCACGGACATCCAATCTGTAGGCGCCAGGGGGAAGCTGCACTCCCAGAAACTGACACTTTTTCGTCTATTTCAGCTTGTCAGCTGAAATTTATTTGCCAACAGTTATCAATTTAAATCAAATCCTGCCAAACCTAACTATGGAACAATCTCCCAACAAGGTGCAGCATTTGAGATACTTCAAATTAGAGACAAACACTAGCGGATGCATTAGAGGGGACGGTATTGTGCTGGACAGCAGCAGAGGGAACTGGGTGACTTTACAGATCTGTCTACAGAAAAAGCCAGGTCACAAACAGGACCGGCAAACAAGATACTTAAATCAACACTGGATTTCCAGGGTTAATGCTCTAGAGAAGTCCTAGCCAAACATCAGATTTATTCCAATGGTTCTGATTAAATCATGAGGGCAGAAAATGCCGGAGTGATGTATTACCAGACCAAGCAAGGTTTGTGTATTGCAGTGTTCAACCACTAGAGGCCACGCTCGTGTGCTTTTAAAGAGAACTTTCGCTTTTCCCAGAAATGAGCTATAGGCACCAGCAACCCCAAGAGATCTACAAGAATACACAGTATATAGTAAGATGGGGTTTAAATCTACCCTACACCTTCTGTGTGAACGCTGCTGACATGCCCTAAGAGTTCCCTAGTGCACTTTGATCTACTCCGCTTTGAAACAGGAATAGATCAAAGTGTACCAGGGAACTGTTAATGTGTGTCAGCAGAGTCCACAAGGACAGTTAGTTCACAGCAGGCTAGTGAGGGTAGATTCACATCCTGGCTTGTGAACTAAATGTTTGTGTAGAGTGGACAAACTACGGTCCCGGGGCCTAATCTGGCCTTCAAACTCCTGCCAGGGAGCAGGGTCCAGGGCTTGCCCACTCCATGCAGCTCCCGGAAGCAGTGGCATGTCCCCCCCCTCTGGCTCCTACGTGTAGTGACAGCCAGGGGGCTCCGCACTCTACTCCCACAGCTCCCATTGGCTGGGAACCATGGCCAATGGGAGCTACAGGGGCAGTGCCTGCAGACAGGGCAGTGCGCAGAGCCATCAGGCCACACCTCTGTGTAGGAGCCGGAGTGGGGACATGCCACTGCTTCTGGAAGCTGCTTGAAGTAAGTGACGCCCGGAGCCTGCACCCCTGAACCTCTCCCACCCCCCTGCCCTAGCCCTGATCCCCTCCTGCCCTCTGAACCCCTCGGTCCGAGCCTGGAGCACCCTCACACATCCTGAACTAATTTCTGGCCCCAGAGCCCACTCCAAACCCTAATTATGAGAGCATGAATGGCAGGCCATTCAATTTCCATACCCAGCTGTGACCCTCAGCCCAAAACGTTTGTCCACCCCGGTGTAGACAAACCCTAAAACCAGCTGTGATTTAGCTGCTGCTTGCAGATCCTGCATGATGAGCCCTCTAACAGCCTATCAGCCAGTATCTACTAGAACTCTCAACACAGATCAGAGGTTGCTCTGAATAGCCACTTAATCCTCAAGCAAAAGGGGAAACTGAAATCTGACATTACCTCGCCTCATTGCTTCCTGCTTCTGCACCGATTCCTCCTGCTTCCTCAAGTTCTCTTCAGTAAGGAGTTGCTAAGAAGAAGAGATCACATCAGAAAATGAATTAGGTTGGGAAAAAAGACAAAACAAGAAGATGGAAAACAGTTTGTAGCTGTTTTAAGATTCCCAATCAATAAATGCAGACCTAAACATTACTTAATACTTGCTTTTTTCAGAGCATTTGTATCTTTTTCCACCAAAGACCCAGGAGGATTCAAACTCAGGATCTCATGTTCTCCCCACTACTTCTTGCTCCTTTATCCTATTTGCTGTCAGTTGCTTTTGCATCACACTCAGACCTACTTGGGCTTGGAATCCAGAAACCCTGAGGCTGTGCAAAAAAATCATAGCCCTCCCATCAGAGTGCTGCATAGTCACTGGGGCATGAGTGTGAAGCATAATTTAGCATCTCTGGCTAGCAAATTTCTGGCTGGGCTCTCAGCAGTTTTAGAAGATGGAAGATCTTACCTGCTGTCGCATCTGCTCTTCATAGCGCTGTCTTGCCAGCTTGTCCTGATACTGGGCCCTCTTCAGAAAGAAAAGAAGAAATGCATGAACATTAAGTATACAAGAAAAACCCCGCTAAAATCAGCAGCAAGACTTGAGTATACGACGTAAAAGAGATCAGCATTTGAAATAGAACAGGGTCAAGGTGTTAGACAATCAGTCCTAGAGCAGTGCCAAGAAAACTCTGCTGGCTGAAGATGTAGGGCAGGGGGGGGTTGCTACATGTAAAATTAGGGCTAGTGACAAATGGCAAGCATGTTGAACCTTAAAAAGCAATTTGTCAGCAATGAGAATGAAAGCTGAACTGCATTTCCTAATTTTAGCATCGTTGTCCCAAGAGCTGTTAGAACCCACTGGTGCACCCCATCAAAACCGGCTCAAAAACCAGCTCATAAAAAGAAGAATCAGTTTGTCAAATTCTGGGCTAAGAAATAATTTCCTGCGATTAGATTCCAGAAGACTTAAGAGAAACAGGGAAACTTAGAGGCAACCTGAGATTGCACTCCAAGTCATTTAGGATGCATTTCATTGTCTACCCAGCAGACATGCTGTGTAAACCAGTAGCGTCCAATTCTTTTCGTACAAGGACTTATACCTGCAAGCAAGGATGCACCTCAGAATGTTTTACACCAATGCCCTGCAGCACTTAAAGACAATTCAAAGGCAGAGCCAAGGAACTGGTCCAATTTACTGGATTCTGTAGGGCGTCCGAGAGCTTGTTACAAACAGCTATGCAAACCTGTGTCAACAGAAGACCAGAGCTGGGGAATGAGGCCGGTTCAACTGGGGATGTCCTCCCCTCAGGGACAGCAACCCCCAGCTGGAGAATAGCTGGCATAACTAAATAAGCCTATCATGATGTGTTTCCTATTGCAGCCAGCGAAACAAACCAGCCATCCTGTCTGCTGGCTTCCCCTAGTTTTCTTACCGCTTGATGCTGTCTGGTTTCTTCACTTAGTGTCTTTCTTCTTTCATCTGCTTGTACCCGGATCTGTTCATTCTTCAGCTGTTCAATGGCTGCCTCATATTCCTATGAGAAATGGGTCATCATACGTCATCTTAACACCAAAGCTGCCAGGGGGCTACAAATTACAATCATATTCTCCAAATAGTTTTCTAATGGGTTTCGGTTCCTCAGTGGGGTAATGAAGTTCTTAAGACCAGGGATCATAACTGATTTCGTGTTTTGCAAAGTGCCATGTACATGTACCATGCTATATTAGCGGCTCAGATAACACAAATGAGGTATTGGGAAAAGAAAGAAATGTATCGCCATTGTGACTAAAATGATATTCTGGGATCTACAATACCAATGCTAACCAAAAAATACCACAAGTTATTAACACGGACATAAACCCTGTAAAAGAGCAGAAATTAGTCCAGCTGCAACGCTGCATTTCCAGACTCACTTTTTTTTATAAATGATATGAAGTAATGAAAATGCAGGGAAAGGCAGTGTTCTAAAAGTGAACTCCTCAGAGCAAGAAAGATCAAAATATCTTAGGCAGACTGCTAGACAATGAGGACCAATATCCATCAAATAAAGTCAGAAGAGATGCAATAGGCATGAATTTGATCCTGAGGCTTAACATACCTTAATTTTGGACTGCTGCTCCATTTGCAATGTCTGTTCCTGCAGCTGAGCAAGACTAAGAGCATCTTTTGCATAGCCTGAAATTAATAAGGTTGTTTAAGAACTTGTTTCTGTAGTTTAGATCCTATTTTTCTAATCAAACTTGGTGCTGGTGAAAGATTTCACACTTATAGCTCCAGAAACTGAAGTCTTCTATCCATAAAACTTTCAGTGTCTGGGCATTTTAAACACATCAGTCATACGATGACCACAAGTCAAAAGGGCATTGAGCAATTGATTGCTTGATGTAACATGCGCAAGAGCTGCATGAAAGCAGCTGCCAACTCTAACTATCTTCTCTATGTTTAAAGAAACTACACAATGTTGAAGACATTAGAGAAAGGGGTTCTGTGTGTTATGTTCCAAAAATGTGTTGAGCCCCTGCACTTCGGGCCAAGAACCTTCATCACCCTCAAATGCTCAGCAATTCTTACAGCAAGGAAGATCAAACACATTTTATGGCTATTTTATTGCTCAAAAAGGAATATTTCAGGGCTAAAAGTGTGTGCATTATAATTTGTTAATTTACACTTTATCGTAATGAAGTGCTGAACCAAACGTATGAATAGAAATAGGGTGGGGTGGGGGGACTGCTCACAGGATATACAGTCTGCCATTTCTAGGTCATAGATCCGAACCTGATGCAGGTCAGAGGTCACACAAGGTTATTAGTAGCTAATGGCGGCTGGGTTAACCTGTGTGAATTCAAATGGTGGGGGGCTCAGCCCAGCTTTTAGTAAAACAGCTTCTCTCAACAGAACGATCATTAAACACAGCCAGTCTCTGCAGAGGCATGAAACTCCCCCCACTTCACAGAAGTCCTCTTTCCAAAGCGAGGAAGGGGCCCGTGAATGGAGGCACCTCAAAGCTGCTGCTCCCATCGGCGCAAGGCGGCCGCACTACCAGGTAGCGAGTAATGGGCGTCCCACCAGATTTTAACACAGGGCTAGACTGGGGCAGGCATTGCAGGTGTCCCCAGCACTGAACTCATGGTAGGGGCAGCCGGTCCAGCAGCCGCCCCCCGCCGGCAGGGATCCTCCAGTCACGTCCCTGCCGGTACCTGGGGCCCACTCATCAGCCCCCACCGGCCCTGGCAACGGATCAGCCCCACCCCCCTTCCCCCAGCAGCTCCCTCCGGGCCTCCTACCCCGCCCCCGCCACCCTGAGCAGCCCCCCACTCACGCGAGGCCTCCAGCTCCCGGGCCGCCTTGGCCGCCCGCTCCAGCCCGGTGGGGTCAAAGTTGCTCCATTTGTCCTTGGGCGCCTGCCGGTCCCCGGCTCCATCCCCCGCGGCGGGGCCCCCGGCGGAGGGAGGGGGCGGCAGGGCCAGGCCTGCCCCGCCCGGGCCTCCGTCTCCGGTCACGGGGGGAGACCCCCGGTTCAGCCCGAAGAG
The DNA here is from genome assembly GCA_032164245.1 of Sternotherus odoratus. Lineage (NCBI taxonomy): Eukaryota > Metazoa > Chordata > Testudines > Kinosternidae > Sternotherus > Sternotherus odoratus. The sequence continues at coordinate 5,446,189 of JAVMKO010000018.1, forward strand.
CCACGACATGGTGCCCGCGCCGCCGCCGGGAGCCAGCCACACGCGGACTAGCCGCCGCTTCCGCCGCGCAGGCGCGGCGCCGCCCTCCCTGCACCCATTGGAGCAGAGCAGCGGGGCATCGCCAGCACGTGAAACTTCTCGGGGGTTCTGATTGGTGACGATGGGAATGACGTCAGGACGTTCCCCAGAGAGTCGCGTCCTCGGTCACATGCGCCCTTTCCGTACTTCCGATTGGTTCGATTCTGGAGGGTGACTCTAGGAGCCGGCTCGGAAGAGTAATCCGATTGGTTATCGAGGTCGCTGAGGGGGGCGGAACTTCGAGGTCAGGATGGGAGGTGAGAAGGGACAAACGGAAAGCAAAGAGGGCGGCGCTTCCGCCTAGCAACGAGAGTGTTGGGAGCGTCGCTAAGGAGGGGGAAGCTGCCGGTTCCGGACATGGCGGAGCAATCACTGGGGGTGCGGGGCCGCGGGGCCCGGATCAGGTACGGGCCGGGGGGGCGAGGGAGGAGTGACGCCCGGAACGGCGGTAGGAACCACACAGAAGGGAGGAGGGAAGAACCCCAGAGGGGGGACCCTCTGCGGGGAGAAAACAACGCAGGAGAAGCGTTACCCACCCCGCAGGAGCGGGTAGGAACCGCCGAGGGGTGATCCGCTGGAGCGAGGGGGAGAAACCCCAGGGGAGTGTGGCTGCCTAAGTGTAAACCCCCCCCCGGGGGACCGTTGCTGCCTAAGTGTAACCCTCCCCCCCAGAAAGGGGACGAACTCCTGAGGAGCGCTTCTAGGAGGCAAGGGGGTATTGGCCCCACTGGAATGACCCCCAGAGGGCTGGGGCTATGGACCCCAATTGAAATGTGCATGGTGTGAGCCCCCAGGCCCTCCTGCGTTAGTATAATACTTTGCCCTGCTCGAGCACCTACTAACCAAGACCCACATTAATGAGTTCACACCCCTCTGTGAAGTATAGAAACTAAGTGAAGGAAAACAAACATTCTACGTTCAGAGTGATCTGAAGTCTGCTCTCATCTGACCAGCTTTTCACCATTTCAACTCCATTGACTTAAATGAAGTTCCCAGGAATTTATATTGGTGTAAGTGAGAGGAAGCCGTTCAAGTCTGTTTCTGTCTTTCAATTTCCACAATAACCACCTACTTCAGAGCTGAGATACTACTGGAGTCTGCTGTTGCCAGAGTCTATGTTAGACATAGTTCACATCTAAATATAGGCTACTATGCCTATTTAGGCTATAGTGGACACTTCCCACCTGTGGATTGCCACGGACTCGCAGGGGCGAAAAAAAAATTGCAGGCCTGTTATTTACCAGGCTGCATGTGGCAATAGACTATATTGGTATGGGATGCAAGGAGAGTGTGGGTCAGGACACGAGCTGCAGACACACACACACAACTAAGATTAATCAATTTAAAGTTTTATTGGGGATAATTACAAGGGGTAAGGGAGCAGTTTTTTGATTAACTAATAGACTTAATGAAACTTAAAACACACTGACTAAAAATATCTACTAACAATATTTATAAACAAAGATGCAGCATTTAGTAATACTCGATACTTACAAATACAAACCAACGCATAACAACCGGTAAACGTAGAAGCTCTGTTTGAAAACACGTGAGCTGAGAGAGAGGCTTCGAGGTGATCAGGCTCGGTTATGTGGGGTACACAGGATTCATTTTCATTTCTCCTATCTCTGTCTGCACATGGCAGGCAGATCCATAAGTACCAACTATGACATCACAAAAGTGTCATAGGGGACGGGGCCCAAAACTTGTTTGTGTTCGCTTCTGATTGGCATAAGCAAAGTTTACACCAAGTAGGGGAGCAGGTGCCTCAAAGTCTGGCTTCACCCCCAAAGGTGAGGAAATGCCCATTGTTATAGAATGCATGCGAAACTGAATGACAAAAGAAGAGGCCAGGGCAATACCGGTATGGGCAAGTTTCACAGGATGCAGACAGGAACTCATCTGAACACCACCCATTTCAAGAATAACACAAACACACACGCAACCTGTTATTAAATTTAATAAACCATTCAACACTAAAATGTTTTGTTTCTTTAAAGAGAGAAGTCAAACAAATTCCTTAGCAGCACTCAGAAAACTGCAACTACTCACCATCTGAGCCTCAAAGGGCTGGAAAAGAGCCGGACACTGCACAGCAACTGGGAAGGAACTTCATTATTTAAAAAACAAATTGGTAGGATAAAATATAAATCCTTTTTGTAGTATATATTATTGTCTGGAAAAGACTGGGCCCTATTTAAGTTTCGAGTTAGTGTAAATCAGGAATAAGTGCATTGAAGCCTGTGGAGCCAACCACTGTGAATGACATCAGGATGAGGGCCGCATTATTTAAGCTACTGAAGACTGATATTCAAAGAATATTTGTGTGTATTTATCATAAACATACAAAATATAGATCTTTTTAATCCAAAATGAGAGCAAATCTATTTTACCAAAGGATTTAAAAATTGCATTAAATGTTAACTCACTTAATGTCTGTTTTGCATCTAGGTATGGTGTTTGTTGTTGTTGTTGTTGTTTTACAGGAAGGAGGGGTGTAGTTAGTGGTCTAAATATCCGAACTGACAAACCTAGAGTCTCGTCTAGGGCAGACAAACTTGGCTATATTTCATTGGTGCTGTTTGTATATAGGACCTGATCCTGGAAATGCTTACTACTGGACCAAGTGCTTGCTACTATAAGTACTCCCATGGAGATCATGGCACCACTTCCAGTAGTAAACTACAGTAGTCAGTGTTTTCAGGATTTGTCCCATAGCATATGAAGTGCTTTGAGATCCTTTGGAACGCAAATCCCTAAGAGATGTAAAATTATTGGGCCATGTTCTCTGCTGCTATTATTATGGCAGAGACTGTGCTTTAAAATTAGAATAATCCCAAACTACCAAAAGTGATCCTCACAATGACTATGTTAGGTAAAATAGCAAGTCCTACTCACCTCTCCAGCACCCGAGTTTGTGCGGAGTTGGTATAGGGCTCACAAACTGTCAGAGACCAAGTTACACAGACACAAATTCGTTGATCAGCGGGCTCACATTACTCCTAGCTCAAAAGCTTCAGAGTAAGTGTGGCAACTTTATTAGGGGTAAGCATCAATATTTATACACAGAAGTAAACAAAAGTAATTAACAGGTCATAATGGTCATGCATAATCAATCAAGATTCTACTGGGTAACACAAGTTAAAACCAGTGTTACAGTTGCTTAAGAAATGTAAATCCCAAAGACAAAGGGGAGATGGCTACTTAAGGTGGGGGGGGGGGGGGGAGGAGGTCAGGGACTGTCCGTAGGTCAGAGCCTTGGTCAAAAGTTCAGACAGAGCCATCAAGCCAGGGTAAAGTTCAAACTCAACAACTACATCTCATCCCGATTTTTCTGTGGTCACTTCTCATATGTGCAGTACGTATCTCAGACTGCCTTATTTAGAACATCCACCCCCTAAGGGTAGAGCTGTGTGCCACAATATGTATAACAGAATATTTTTTCTATCCCTATGGGGCTGTGAAGCTTAGTTTGTAAAGTACAGTGAGATTCTTTGACAGAAGCACCTGTATTATCAGTTATTTTTGCACTGTGCTAACAATAGCTACTGATAATGTAGAGCAGTCTACAAGTATAATTAATAGCATTTCCTTAATAAATGCATTTTTCCCCCACCTAGAAACTAGCTTATCTCCATGTATAGAGGAGAGTCCTAGCATTGATGACTTAGAAGAAAGTCTGCGGAAACTTAAAGTTCAGGTGGACAGCTTGGCTTCAAGTCTGAATTTTGACCCTCATCAAGATTATGCCAGAGATCCTGGCACCCCAGTCAACTCGAGCACCTTTAATTCTACGTGGCCAAGAGTTCATAATGGAACCTATGAAGAGGCAGACATTGGAGATTCACCAAAGCAAGCTGCAGAGTCAGAGTGGTTTCTGAACCCAAGGCATCTAGTCAAGCCACTGGGAGAGTATCCAGCACTAACAAGCTTAGGCCTTCCGACATTCTCCACATCACCCATCAACCGTGTGACCGGGCTCCTGGGCAGTGAGATTGCAAGTAGGAACTATGTGCCATCACTGGATCTTGAACCTACAGAGTCTTTCCCAGTGAAGCTTGGGGCTCCTCATGTGATTGGAGTCAAGTCATTGTTGCCCCCTAAAATCCCAGTGCAGGATCGCTCTCCTGAAAGGTCCCTCTCCCTTGATCGGTCTGGGACCAACCGATCCCGTTCATTCTCTCCGGCTCCCAAAAGAACCCGGTGGCTAAGATCTCGCTCACAGTCCCCTAGACCCATCTGGAGACCAAATTCTGCTAAGGCAAATGCCTGTGCCCAGCCTCCACCGCACTTTGGTAGGTCCAGGTACAGCAGAAAGAAAACGGCTTCGACCAGACAATCACGATCCAGAATATACAAACCAGGAGCCCTGGCTGCCAGGTCCTGCACTCCAGCCAGGATGAATACAAGGGGAACGCTGAGCTATTCTTGGAGCCCTTACAGTCTGCCCTCCAGTGCTGTATCCTCACCCACAGCTCAGGAGATTAATGAACGGTAAGAAAAGGCTTGTGCAGAGATTCAAGCTTTCCATGAGTTCTTCCTGTCTGTGAGCCCAGAACATGTTACTAGATAATTATCAGATGTAACTTTGGACTCTGTTCCACACTGGTTTGTCCAAATAGCGTAACACACACAAGAAAGTACATTATATTCCCAGGCTACATTGTAATTTGGCTTTTCATTTGTTACCTTAGGGCTTGATCCAAAGCTACTGGGAATATTTCTATTTGATTTAAAATGGATTTTGGATCCGTCCCAGGAGTGTGTAGTTTAAAACAAAACAAACCAGCCAACCTGAAGTCAGTATTTTACTGCAGCTTTTATGTAACCTCATCTCTGCAGCCTTTTTTATTTAAAGTGAACTTAGTAATGTGGTATTAGACCACCCTGGGTTCAGCTCTAGTGGCTAGAGTTTCAAGCTCAAAAAAGAGTGAAGGTCACCTCTGCTACTTGCTTCAGATTTAGAGCCTCTAGGTACACAAAGGCCCAGGACAGTGACCACACAGACATTCACAAGTACAAAGGCTAGTCTGCTTTACGAGTTTTAGTAAAGTTACAGCTAAAGTTAGGATTACTCATGTATATAAAAATTCTATAAAGACCTACGCACAAGTTAGAAGTAGTCATACTCACATCCTAATGATATTCTTAGAGTCTGATGGATGTCTTGCCAATTGATCATCAGTAGAGGGATGATTCCTGATGGATTTTTCCTGTAGGGAACTCATTTTACCCAGTCTGGGAGCCCTCTTTTATCTTGTGATTTTGACTACACCTATACTCTGTGTATGTGGATGAAGGTGTCCACACCCTTTCCTTATTTGTATTGTGTTCCCCCAAAATATCTGGGTACCTCATTTTTAACAGCTAGTTCCTTTTATTCCCATTAGCAGTGAGGCACATAGTGCACCCTGCGGTTAGGGCCAGTATTAGAATGATACGTCTACTGGGGATCTTATCAAAACTCACTCTTAAGGCCTAGTATGGCTAAGCGGACATCGTCCAGACAGCAGCCTGTGGGCCTTGCGAGTCAGTCCTACTTACTTAGATACCTAATGCATACTTATCACTTCTCAATACTGATCAATCTTATACTTCTATAATGCTACAACTTAAATCTATTTCGCACAGAATGATTATATATGCCAGAACATGTTAATGAATCATCACACAACACACAATTCATGGATGATAAAATGAATCAGCGGCCATACCTCTCACCTGATACTGTCACCAGTGTCACTGGAGGTGCTAATGATTGTTTGAAGAGGAGTGGTTAGTGGAGGATTTCCTACTTTATACAGTGGTTGTACACATGATGTCTTGTGCTTTAGGACTGTATTCGTATATAAAAACCCTACAGTGTGTGAGAGTCAAGCTTGCTTTCTACATAACAGACTTACACAAAACCCTGGAAATGAAAAGTTAAAGCTTCTAATGTACATTTTTTACTTCTTCACTCAGAGACCCAACTCCCTGCTAGAACAAACAGCATAGAACACGACACCCCTTTACCTCTGTCCCAGGAGGGATGTCAGTCTTCCAGCACTCCCTTCCTCAAACTCCCCATTGCCATAAACAGCCGGATGCCATTTACCCCTTTATCTGGAAAGTCGCCCATGTCTGGGGGTAGGAGGAGCTGGAATGGTCCCATGATTTTGGGTGCCCACCTTGAGCCACCTTAAAAGGGTCAGATTTTCAGAAAATATTGAGCACCCGCCCTTTGAAAATCCATTTGGGCACCCCAATGTATCAACTAAACTCACTGGTCACTTTGGGCCACAGTTTGTGACATGCTTTGAATCTCCCAGCTAAGAGATGTTCTAGAAATACAAGGCCTTGTTCTTGTTGATCGATCAGGTTTTTGCAGACACTTGCAGACGGTGCTGTTGGGAGGTCCCTGATAGAAATGTCCCCGTATCAGAAGGAGCTGGCTCGGCTCAGGCTGGAGCGCCTGCGTGTGGAGGAGGAATGGTTATTAGAACTCAAGAGGCAGCAAGAATTGGAGCGAACTCGGGGTCCAAAACCAAAGTGGTAAGTGCAAATCCTCAACTTTGTGGGTAGCCCAAGTGGCCAGGCTTCCTGCTGAGTTTCTCCAAAGGACAAAGGGTGCTTGGACCCAGGTCAGCTTAGAACTCCTTGACTGCTATGGCACATGAAGTCTGATGGGGAAATAACTTCGCAATTCACTATAGTGCTTCCAAAATACTTCACTCATCTGAAATCAAGCCAGTCGCCTCAGCACTAAGGTTTCAACCTCTGCAGGGCCCACTGTTGAGACAAAATGGATCTGTGCATGCACACACATTTAGTGGGGGAAGATTGGTGCCGGAGCACAAGCTAACTAACAGACCTGTGAATCTGAAGCATTGATGATGCTGACAGTCATGGAGGTGGCAGTCTCCTCCTATGCTCTGTGAGAAATGGGGGGAGTTTCATGGGAGGAGGAAATCGGTGTTTGCGAAAGAGTAAAGCCCATTCTTGGTGTCTGTACATCAGGAGAGAGTGTATTGTTGTTTTTAACATAAGGGGAAGTATTCCAGGATCTCAGCCATGGGCACTTTATGAATACCTGGACAGATGGCTGGAGGTATTTTATTATTGAGCCTCCTAAAGAATTTCCTAGAGTGAGGATCACTTGGTCCTGCATGTCAGTCAGTGACTGGTGTTCTGTCTCCCCTGCGGGTTCTGCAACATCCTTCTAAATCAGGCCCCAACCCAGGCAGGGTTGTAGCACGTTGAGGCTGCCTATAGACTTAATGAACTTCCTTTATCCACTGTCAAGCACGGCCCTGTCAAATCACCAGCTGGGATAATGGCACAGAGTACCCTATGCATCACACCAGGAAGTCTTAGGGCATCCAGGAGAGAAAGGTAGGGCTCTGGAGAGGCCAGATTCTCTGCACACAGATATTAGGGGCCGGGATTCATCTTTTTTGGGTCCAGGCATGGGGTAAGTTTGTCCGTTGGGCAGAGAGCCACCAATACAAAGGTAATGCTACTTTTCCATAGCTTCACACTGGCTCAGCTGAGACCGGCGCTTGGAAGATTTGGGGATAGAAGGAAGAGTTCAAAGGACAAGGCATGTTGGGGAATGAACCATTTCTTTGGTGCCTGCCCCCTGTGGATTGTTCCCTACTCAGCGCCTGTCCGGTATTGCCGCTTCCCTTTTCTAGGTACGAGATGAAGACCTCCCAGTTTCATTATGAAGCCCACAAGAACAATGAGTTGCTGAGGAACAACCAGGACTTGCAGTCTGTGTACAACTATCGGCAGGAACTGGCATCAATGTCCAAGGAATTCCAGCAGCATTTGAAGCCTGCTCACCTGCACTCGCTCTAGGAATGACAGACGTGCATGGGAAGAGCTCTAACTGAAGTGTGCGGATGTGAGACGCGATCAGAGGCTCCAGTCTGTGAATTCTGGGAGGCCCCTATGCTGTGCTTACTGAAGAGGAAAGAAGAGGGTGGAGAGGGGAATTCTTTAGACCCAATAGCCTATGGGCCAGTTCCGCTCTAGTGCATCTTCACTGCCTTCAGTGCTGACGTTGGCTTATTATCGCAAACAACAACTGACCAAATCACTAATGCTGTTATTCACCTCTGTGCTAAGGGCCAGCAGGCCTTCCGCATGGTGGGAGGGATTTTACCCTATGAGGCACTATCCATAATCAACTTACTTGCCGTATAAAAACCTTTTACTGAAGCGGAGAGGAAAGGATTGAGGGTGGGAAAAAAAGTTAAGGAAGCAAATCTATGAAGAGATTATAATGTGGACCTGAGAAACGGCCAGAAAGCCCTACTTGTCAGATCCTGCAGCTTGAGATGAAAAATGTCAGAATAGGGCCTTGATTGGCTGGGACACATTGATAAAGAGCATAATGGCGTTTGCTCAGCCTTTCCACTTCTGGTGTCCTTTGTTTGCAACACTTGCTCCCATCAAAGTGAAGTTTTAGAGCCACTCTGCTCTTTTTTGCAGTTTCCTTCATTTTTTCTTTAAGCCCTTTAGCTGCTGGCACACGGAGCATTCTAACAGCAGCAAACTGCCCAGGTTCAGCTGCAAAGACAAGGTGCAGGGGTTCCTGCCACTACTTACAGATGTTCTCTGCTGCAGGATACCAAGGTGCAATGCAGACAGTTCTGGAAGCCAAAACAACCACAGGCTGGTAGGTTGGTTTGTTTTGAAGATTTTAGCCTGCAGTGTCCATTATTTCCACAGTTTACAAGCAAACAGCCCAGGGACGATCTGTCTCGGTTCCCTAAACAATGTAATTCATTCTCCTCTAACAACTTTCTAATCAACAACTTTCATTTCCCAGCAGAGGCTGTAGAATATATTGATTGTTTTAAAAAAAACTCTGTTACCAGTGATCATTGCTAGCAATCACAGAGGAGCTTTAGTAGGCCTTGGTTTGGAACACTTCAGCTATCCAGCACAGATAATCTATTTGCTACACTGAAGGCAAAATATTCTGAATTACTACAGATGGGAGCTGGGAATAGGGACCAATTTCACAAGCACAGAAGGACCCAAGCAAAACAAATTAGCTAATCCTCTATTGGAGAGATCAATACATGCTATTATTGTTTCTCTCTCCTCGGGAAGCTACTGTTTTAACCTGCCAGTTGAACACTGGGAAAGTGACAGACCTATTGAGAATACTGTTACTTGTTAAAATCCATTCCTGTTCATGTACAACTGCACTGATCTGCCCTGTACTGTACAGAAAGATACCATGTTAGGGTACAGATCACATCCCTTCTCCCAATAGTACCTGTAGATAAACTGAAATGTTTCAAATTAAATTTACTTTTCACTGTTTATCTTGGTTTAGTTTTTGCTTTTCTGAGGGGGCACGAATCTATCCCGGTCAGTTTCACTTTCTGCTTCTAGGAGGATGCTGCTGTGCTTGGTTCGTAAAGATCACTGGGAGGTTGGAGTTTAAAAAAATTAAACTTGAACTGAACTAAAACTCCAAACAATTGTATTAGGTTTCATTAACTTCTCCCCCGAAATCTAAACACTGGGCCACGCTTCCTGACCCCCATAGCCTCTCAGAGCCAGTCACAGCCACACTAAGCAAACATCCTTACATGACAAGCTGCATAGTCTAGTGGTTAGAACGCAGAACTGGGCCTCGAGAGTTTGTATCTTTTCCCAGGTCTGCCACCGACTGGCTGTGTGAGCAGGGGTATGTCATTTTGCTGGTCTGAACCTCCGTTTCCTTATTTGTCTAGTGGAGGTAATGATACTTACCCTCCTTTGTAAAGTGCTTTGAGATCTGTGGATAGAGAAGACTATACAAGGGCTAGATAATATTGACACTTGGTTGGATGATGGATTTGTAGCTTGGAATTTAAGCTCTAGGGATTCATACTGTACATATGTAAGATTTTCTGACTTAAAGATGGGTGAAATCTTAGCCCCAATGAAGTGAGTGGCAAAACTTCCATGACTTCGGGGAAGCCAGGATTTCACCCTATGTGTTGTGGTAGCACGAGAAAATGATCATTGTTAGTGTATTTTCCCCATAGTACACATTGGCCAACTTTTTCTAACCTGTCTAGATGTCTAAATAGGGATTTTGGAGCTTAACTTTAGGCATCTGTGTTTGAAAATGTGGCTCCTTACATCTTTGTTTGGAAGTGGTTCTCTCTCTCTCATCTCATTAGCTTGTAAGCCTGTTCTTTCCTTTCAGGTGATCTTTGTTTTCTTTTGGGATGACTGTTTTGTAGAAATTCTGTATCAATGAGAAATGTGGATGATTAATAAAATATTGCAGATGCTACCTCATGAATAGCCAGTATTCCCAGCGTGTGGATTTTACTGATTTTTGAAAGCTGAATGAGAAGAGGTAGCAAACAGCTCAAATGACAACCACTGGGATGTTTAAAAGACTGTATAGGACTACGGTATTCCACGCCCATTGAACATCCATGGAATATGGGTGCTTAAGTCCTTTTGACACCTTTGCAATCCGATCCAACCTACCATTTTTTGGAAAAGAGAACAATATAGGCAATATTTATGTATTGCACTGAACCACTTAACATGCAGTTATGGTCACAAAATGACCAGCATAGTGTCCCATTGTCAGCATTGGCTTTACACCTGTGCACCTCCAGCAGCTGCATTCACTCAACACAGAATTGTGTCCCCTCTGTTCCAAAGGCAAAAATTTCCTTCCTACCAACTGAATGCATGATCTGGGGGGGAAAAAAAAAAAAAAAAAAAAGTCAAATGGTGTCCTGTCTGCTTTGTACATAAAGCCTGTGACATCAGAAGGGGGATGGGAAGGACCTTTTTCAGGAAAGCCTCGCTCTCAGCCCCGCTGGAGCCTGAGGATTCAGAGCTCTTGGATGCCTGGTCCTTGTCACCAGCTCCCAGAGCGTCCTGCAATGTTGGAGACGCCATGGCAGCTGAGAGAGGGATGGGGATTTGGGAGGCGTCACCCCGCCCTGCTAAGACAGGCTGGAAGGACCAACCTTTCCCCGCAGGGCTGGGGGAGCATCAGACAGGGAGAGGGAGGGGACAGTCCAGAGCAGGCTTTCAGACTTGGCTCACTGCCCCATAGGGAGCACAGCCTGCAGACTCTGCCCCAACCCCGAAAGGGCTGTGGTCAGCGAGATCCAGAGCAGGCAGCTTGTGGGGCACATTCAAAAAGGAGGGATAAGGGGGTGGAAGCGGCCCCGAGAGTGCCTCACCTGATAGGAGCGCACGGCTCGGTCGTAGGAGTGGATCAGCTCACGGTCGTCGGACGCGGCGCAGTCTGCAAACAGCACGTACCCCATTACAGAGGATCATCCACATACACACCCCGTGTTTCCCCTTTGACAGACGGGAAAAGGCCCAAGTCACCCAGCGTGAAACCGGCAGAGCTGGGAATAAAAACCCAGGCCGGTGCTCTACCCACTAGGCCATGCTGTGTCCCAGTCAAAGTAAATCCGAGTGGTGCCTGAACTCAGCGGGGCTACTCGCAGGCTTAAAGTGAAGCACCTGCTTAGTTCCGTGCGGGACCAGGGCCCCTTGTAAACAAATCACAAAGCAAGCAGAGCAGCCGTCGTCCCCCACCCCATAACAAGGGGAAGGGGCTCATCACTCCCCTAAAACCCAAGCCAAGAAAACCCCACAAGCACGAATGTTTGGCGTGGGTAGAAACCGTTAACAAACCAATCAGTGCCACTGCTGGACTATTAAAACCAACAGGTACAGAGGCATTTCTGCATCACAGACAATCCTGGGGGGTAGGACACAAAACCTGTCATGATACTAATAATAGTCACCAGGCTTCTGCCCAGGCTGGTTTCCCGCTTCTCCAGGGGGTGCTCCCACCCCCTAGCTAGGGCCGGACTCCAGAGTCTCCTAACCAGCCCCCAGCAGCGCAAATGCCTTTTAGGGGAGGGGGCAGTCCAAGCTCCCTTTCACTGCCCCCCCCCCCCTTTGAACTTAGTATAGAGCAGTCTCCAGCTTTTCCTTTTTAAGTGCAGGTTCTTTGCATTGTTTTGCAAGGGGGGGGGCGCACTGAGCTCCCCCCCCAAAAAAAAAATGTCTGGGGAGGAAGCCCCCCAACTAAGGATTTTAGAGGCCAAACTCTGGGGGGCTGAAGCCCGGGGGGGGGGGTTCCAGCAGCTCCAGAGTCTGATGCATTTGGGTTCCAACCTGCCCCCACCCTTACCTGGTGCCCCTCTTTCTGATACACTATCTGCCCGCGCACTCAGCCATTGCAATCGACGCCTGCCCCCCCCCCCAATGCACCATCTCAGGGCACGAGCCGCCTGCACCCAGCCCACAACTTCTTGCAAAAAGTCCAGGCAGGCATGCAGCGCCTGTCGCAATGCTCCCTGGGAAATGTAGTTTCCTTCACCCTCACCCCCGGCGGCGTTCTAGAGCGAAGCCGGGGAGGCTTGGACTACAGCCCCCAGCATCGCGCTCCCGCCACGGAGTGGGAGGGTCTGGCAAGCGGAGCGTTGGTCCGTTCTGCACAGCGCCCTCTATAGGTAGGGAGGTGCACGGCGCCGTCTAGGGATGGCCGATGTTCACAGGCTGTGCAGGGTGCGGGAGGGGGAGGATCCATCGGTGTCACAAGCTGCGTCGGTGCTCAGCTCAAACTGGGTTATCAGGATTAGGACGTGATCTCAGGCGCCACGCAGAGTTCTCCCGGGATGAAGGCTTCCTTGTGGCTCGGAGACGAGAGCGAACCCAAGAGACTGGGGCACTAGTGTAAATACCCGGCTCAACAGCTCCCATTTGTTTGGTTTCCTATCTCCACCAGCCCATATTGTAGACGAGGTTCCATCCACACGCACAGAAAGCTGCAAAACTCCACTCCACATGCTCATCTGAATCCTAATCAACAAGTGACTTCCTTTAACAAGCCGGGGACAGGTTTTTACTCTCCCCTGCCAAAAAAAGAAGTTATAAATATTTATTTCCAGTGCAATTGATCAGTCATGATTTTATCCTCTCTTGCCAAGTTCTGAGCACTAGGGCCAAGAGATGGTTTATGGAGCAGCTGGTGCTGTCTCGGTCGTTCACCCTGGAAAGAGAAAGATCCCAGGACTGAAAAGTGACAGTGTCAATACATTTCAAATGCGGAAAGTTTCTAAATCCATATTTGGGCACCTGGGTCTGCCGAGGTCCTTTACAAGCGACCTCAGTGGAAAGCTTGGTGAGCAGCAGCTTTTAAAACAGGGGTCGTCAAACTACAGCCAGTGGGACCGTTCTGCCCCTGAGCTCCTCGCTGGGGAGGCTCTTCCCAGACCCCACCTCCCCCAGAGCCATGTATAACCATGGAACCTCTTCTTTATGAGAAGAGGGTTTATTCGATCCTCTTCTCCTAAAGAGGAGGGTCGGTTCGAGCCTCTTTGCCCCTCTTCCTTAGGTGAAGAGCTTCCAATTGACGCTCTTCTCCTACAGAGGAGGTTTGAAGCGGCTCGCATCCACCCTCTGCCTTAGGAGAAGAGGGTCGAATAAACCCTCTTCTCCTAAAGAGGAGGGTCGTTTCGAGCCCCTTCGACCCTTTTCTTCAGGAGAAGAGGGTCTAAAAGAGAAGGGGCTCGAATCGAATCAGTTATATCCGCATAGCTCTTGGCCTCATTGGTATCTTGTGGCCAGAAGTTCCACAGGCCCCGTGTGTCCGTTGTAGTGTCAGCTGCCATTCAAAGAAAAGAACCCCATGAACTGGGGGTCTGCGGTGGTTTTGCGTGGGAACCCCAGTTGAACCATGCTGGGGAGGGGGAAACTTTGAAACTGGTGGCAGATCCATGTCTGGGTTACACTCCATGAGATGCGGGGGGCAGGCAGGGGGCCCGATGGCTCTGGACAGTTACCTAAACACGATGAGCACGAGGGAGCATGGACTCTGCTGTCAGACTTGGCCTCATCCTGCCGCCTCTCCCCGGAGCACGGTTCTGCTCTCTGCGGCTGTGGTTTCCGTTTTGCTCAGAAAGCACCTTCGTGCGGATCCCAGCAATTTGCGGCTCCCTTCAAAGGCAGAAGAGGCCGGCCGCGTTTTTATTTCAGCCCCGCCTCGCTTTGAGGACATGGAGCTGGAGAGATCCTGCAGCCTCCTGCTGGGGCTGCTGCTGGCGTGTTCCAGCCACGCAGGTAAGTGACTCGCACCCCCGGGCCCGCTCGCCTTTCTCCGGCGGGATCTGCACGAGCCATGGAGCTGTGGGACCCGCTCACTCCTGTTGCACAAATTGCTCGTTCCCTTTGGAGGTGTCCCAATTTACCTTCAAAGAACAGGCAGGCCTTGGAGAAGCTTGAATACAAAAGTTTATTCGCTAGCGAAGTGAAGCCACAGAGATAGCTCTCAAATTATGGCTTCCCCTCATACATCATTACAAGACTTTTTATATGATTCTTTACATGGAGGAGGAGGAGGCAAGAAGGGCCTCATGCAAATTAACAGGTGAAAAACATGACGTTATTCTCTATCTATTTACTTATTTATCAGGAAAGAACAGAACATCTAAACATAAAGTCCTTGCCTTGAAATGGTACATATGGGGTAAAACAAACTTATGAAATATACAGGACAAGGATGAGTGAGGCCCAGTGGCGCCTCCAAGAATGCATAACACAAGATAAAAACTTACAGCAACCCAGAGTTAGTTACACAGCTTCAGTAAGACATTTTCCTATATTTTAACCTTTTCCTACACTCCCTCACCTGGCATTGCACAGGCCTTGGGTACTGCCACAGTCCGATCCAACCCAGGTGCAGGAAGCCTGACCCAGCCGCTCTTCTAACACGGGCTAAGGCCGAGAGTCAGGGAGCGTATGCCGGGGGGCTGTATTCCACATCATGGCTCCTGGCCGTAGAGATCACAGGGGCACAATCTGCTGCTCCCTCCAGGTTTTCCTGCCTCCGTCTCACTAGCTGTTGAGTGCACGTCTGTGTCCACCACTCCCCCCGCCCGTCTCCACGGCTAGACCCTGGTGAACGCTGGATTCTCCTCAGCCAGGTCCACGCGACTGGCCAGAATGGATTTTACTCCCGGGTCAAATGTTGTCCTGGCTTGCACCACTTGGGGGCTGAACGGGACCTTCTCGCCGCTCGACTGTCCCGGAGCAGCGCAGGGACGCTCAGACCAGCGGACAGGGCGCATCCGGACGTCCGCCCTCTCTGCTCTGCCAGGCGGGGGCAGATCCTCTCCGCTTTCTCCCCCTCGGCAGGGAAGCAGGACGCGCTGATCCCCGGGGGACGCAGAGTGCAGAATCACTCCAGGCCCTACATGGCTGTCCTGCAAAGCGACCAGAACGTCGTCCTGTGGGGTGGGTTCCTGATCCAGCCGGAGTGGGTGATGACCGCAGCCCACTGCGAGCCCTCCTGGTGGGTGCCTTGGTCGTTCAGCCGTCAACTGCATGGGCCGCACATAAAGGAAGAACTAGCCCCAGTGAGTCCCCTCTTCCTCCATCACATCCAGGAGGCTTAGCTGTCTAGCAGGCGTCTCTTTCCCCAGGCTCTCCCATGGCCCTATTCAGTCACAGCCTCTCGAATGAGGAAACTAAGGCACAGGGAGGAAAAGTGACTTACTGAGGGGCTCCCACAACCAGCTGGTAGCATAGCCTGGGAACCCTGGTCTCCGGATTCTGAGACCCACCGCTTTAGGGCCAGAACCCCGCTGCCTGTCTCAAGGCCAGTGCCCAGGGTTTAGGGCCAGAACCCCGCTGCCTGTCTCAAGGCCAGTGCCCAGGGTTTAGGGCCAGAACCCCGCTGCCTGTCTCAAGGCCAGTGCCCAGGGTTTAGGGCCACAACCCCGCTGCCTGTCTCAAGGCCAGTGCCCAGGGTTTAGGGCCAGAACCCCGCTGCCTGTCTCAAGGCTCGTGGCTCTCTGCTCACGGGAACGCTGCTTCTCACAGGAACGCGCGAGCCCTGGGTGTGCTGGGGGTCGAGCAGCTGAGCGACAGGAACCACCACTTGTGGGACATTGCGAGATTTCGCCAGCACCCTGGTTACAACCCGACCACCTACGAACACGACATCATGCTGGGCCAAGTACCTCCTCCCAGTTCTCCCCCAGTTCCAGGGAGCCCGGGGTTAGCATCCCCGTTAAACACAAGGGCTGAAAGCTGGGGAGCGTAGGGATCACTCCAAATCCACATCACTGGCTTGAGAAAGACAGAACGAAACGTCTGTGCTATAGTCACTGAGCTTTACTTGATAGCCAGGTTTCTCCAGCTGCCGCGATGTCCTAGTTCTTTGGCAATGGCGAC
Organism: Sternotherus odoratus; assembly: GCA_032164245.1. Classification (NCBI taxonomy): domain Eukaryota; kingdom Metazoa; phylum Chordata; order Testudines; family Kinosternidae; genus Sternotherus; species Sternotherus odoratus. Next base: position 5,462,488 of record JAVMKO010000018.1, read on the forward strand.
TATTCCAGGGCTGAGGAGCATGGAGCAAAAGTGACGACCCGAGAGACGTCTCCCCCGGAAGTGCCCAAAGGGACAATCTGCCTGGCTACTTCATATCTCCAGGGCTTAATTCTTCACTGCCCCGCACCGGCCGCAGGCACCGGCACCCGCACAAAGCGCTACCGACTCCTCACTCTTTGCACTGCTGTAAATGACCATGTGAGTTGCAGGCCAAGGGCGAAGCAGGACACGGTTTCTAGGTCATCTGACTGCCCTCCTGAGGCTGTTCAAAGGGGCCTCGTGCACATCATTTAATCGGTTCTTTGCAGACATGCTATTTCTGACGCTGGGATGAATGAGGACAAGGGACTCAACATCTGCCCTGCTGTGTGTCTCCCCCCCTCCCCCCCGCACGTACCTTTTCAGTTTCGAGATGCCCCGGTGTCGCTGACAGCATGTTCTTTGTCAGCTCTTTGCAGCTCTGCTTTATAACCTGCATTTGACGGGCTACCCGCGGAAGGGAGGGATAAAACTGCAAGCTAAGAAACACACAAATACATAAATACAGATGCGCTGACAATCCAGGCTACAAAAGCTTTTGGTTTCATGGGTCTCACTGCCAGGAGGTTTTAAAAAACGGGAGATTACATTTTCTATTGTATGATATCAGTACCTTGGGATCTGAACGGAGAACCGTTGCACTAGGCTCTGCTCCGACAGAGTCTGCTGGAAGCCAACACAGTCTAAACAGGCAAAGGGTGGGAGAGGAAATAGAGGCTGAAATTAAATCCATGCATGTCCGAGAGACCTGTTGGGTATTCAGCACTTTTGAACACCAGTTCTCTTCTTTAGGCACTTTCAATGGAAGGATTTGGACTCCCAAGTTTTTTAAAAATCTCGGCTCTACTTTCCGACAGATAAAAGTGTTGGACTTTTCCTCTAGAGGGCACGCAGGCTCCATCAAAGGCAGCCGCTGTTTAATTAAAGAATGTGAGAAATACTTGTAGCACCTTAGAGCCATCTTACTTCTGTTCCATTCTATGCATCCGATGAAGTGGGCTATAGCCCACAAACGTTTCTGCTGAAATAAACTAGTTAGTCTCTCAGGTGCTACAAGTATTCCTCACTTTCTTTAGGGATACAGACTAACACGGCTGCTATTCTTGAACCTGTTTATTTAAAGCAGTGGAGGGTGAATGTGTATTTCCAGCCAAAGGCCCAAGCTACCTGAAATCCAAGTCTAGGGTCTCTCCACCAAACCCAAAACACTGGACCATCCCAGGCCCATTAGCAGACAGGCTAAGATGTGTCCCAGAGCCCTTCAGTGTTGACTGACAAACAGAAAGGGCATTTAGTCCTGTGCTAAGCAACTGAGTGAGGAAGTGTGTGCTGTGAATTCATTCTCCCACTGTCCGCAGCTGAACAACCCTGTTCCCTACGGTAAAACAGTCCAACCAGTGAAACTCCCGCAGCAGGACAGGGAGGTCCCCTGCACGGCTGCCTGCAGCACCGCGGGCTGGGGAAACACCAGGAACGGCGATGGGGATGCACGGGGGACGTACAGCCCGGTTCTGCAGGAGGTGAACATCACCCGGGTTCCTAGGGGCTCTTGCAAATCATCCCACAAAGAGAAAATCACCAGGAATGTGACGTGTGCTGGGAACAAGGAGCCCAACGCCTGCCAGGTACCTTCTTTTCTCCTGCTCACTGAGAAGAGGCTTGATGAGCAGCGTACAGGCACCAGGGACACAGTTACCCGGACCCCGGTTACCCCAGAAACCCTGAGGAATTTATTAAAGGGAAATCACGTCTTGCTGTTTCATGTTAAGAGTTCTCAGAATAGCAGGGTTGGAAGGATCTCAGGAGATCTAATCTATTAGAGTTCTTTGAAGGGGTCAACAAACATGTGACCAAGGGGGATCCAGTGGCCATAGTGTGGAATTTATTCTAATAGACGCTCTTCTCCTAAAAAAGAGGTTTGAAGCGGCTCGAATCGAGCCTCTTCTTTAGGAGAAGAGGGTCTAATAGAAGGCAATTTGTCCCTTTGAAGGCAATGCTCCCCCCAGTCATGCAGTTTGGGGGTGATGAAGGAGAGAAAGCTCCCCGAAGGCAGAGGCCAGTGAGTTGGGCAGCGCTCTCATTTTCAAATGTGTTACCTGCCAGCCCGGTTCCTCTGAAGATTTTAAAGGCTGGGATTTAATACAGTCCATCAGGGCAGAGCACTGGAAGGAAGCCATCCATCCATCCATCCCCCGGTTGGCTGTCCCACAGCCAGCCGCTCTCCAATCAGGCCATGCAGAAGCATTGGCTTCAGCAACTGCTTGCTATAGGGACTCGCAGTGCTACTGAAGAAAGTACTGTACAGAGGGGACAAGAGGAGGCCTGAACAAACACCATCGCTCTTGGGAGCCTTTCATCCCACACATTGTTGTCAGAGCACTTTCCTGGCAGGCTGCACGCTTCCCCCTGCCCTGCGGAAACTGGCCCAGGACTATTTTCTTCTCCTCACCCATAACAACAAACACTCCAGCCCCCCTCCCCCCTTCTTCCAATAAACAGGGGAAGGCAGTGGAGCTCCACTGAAGTCAATAGAGCAATGCTGATTGATGCCAGCAGAGTACCTGCTTCAGTCGCCCTGCTCGGAGCGGACAGGACCTCCCTGCTGTTTGGAGACACTCGCTCAAGCACGTAAGCCAGTGCGCAGCTTCCCTTTGAAGTAGGCTTGGGCCTTGGATGTTGCAAGGAAAAAGCACAGGAAGAATTCACCCCGGAGTAGCAGAGTTTGTTACGAGTTAGGAAAACAAACACACCAGAGTTGAACTTTGGAGCTGGGGTAGAATATGCCGGCTTCCTGCAGAGAACTGCACGGGGTATATCCCTGGGGAGACTGGGACCGTAACAGGGCCGCTGGCTGCCCCTCTTCCTGGGGCCTGCTGGCTGCCCCAATAAAGCTGCGAGGGGCCTTAATTATGCAGCACCCATGTCTTCATTTACAACACCTTATCCCACCACCAGTGCTGAGCTATATACAGAGCTTACCAGCCTCGTTGGCTTCTTCCACAGAGTAGCCCTCAGCCAGGGGACTGACCTTAACCTGGCCATTCCACCCACCTTCTGGCCCCCACCCAGCCTTTATAGCCCTTAGGCCTTCAGGCCGGCAGATGCAGCCAATCCACAGGCCTGGCATCAGACTTTTCCCAGCCCCAATCTATTTCCCGGGGCTGGCTGAGCAGGGGCTAATTAGGTGCCTTTGCAGCAGCACCCTGCTACAGGGACATTTCAGCTTGGAAAAGAGATGACTAAGGTGTGTGTGTGTGGGGGGGTGGAGTTTATGATGGAGGTCTATAAAATCATGACTGGTGTGGAGAAAGTAAATAAGGAAGTGTTATTTACTCCTTCTCAGAACACAAGAACTACGGGGCACCCAATGAAATTAATAGGCAGCAGGTTTAAAACAAACAAAAGGAAGTATTTCTTCACACAACACAGTCAACCTGTGGAACTCCTTGCCAGAGGATGTTGTGAAGGCCAAGACTATAACAGGGTTCAAAAAAGAACTAGATAAATTCATGGAGGATAGCCATTGATGGACTGATTAGCCAGGATGGGCAGGGATGGTGTCCCTAACCTGTTTGCCGGAAGTTGGGAATGGGCAACAGGCAATGGAGCACTTGATGATTCCCTGTTCTGTTCATTCCCTCTGGGGCTCCTAAAATTGGCCACTGTCGGCAGTCACAACCCTCTATGCTCAAGCCCATTTTAAAAGCATTTTCATTTCTCTTTAGATCTGAGGCGTCGTTCCAACCAATGGAACACTAACTCATCCCATTCACCCTTTTCTTTTCAACTTACACATAAGCTGTATCAATGGCCCAGCGCAGAATTTAAAATATCCAAAGACATTACACAGGAGGTTGGGGGGTGTGTGGGGGGGGAAATACTAGTCGGTTGCTTTATCTCCCACCCTTGTGACATAGACAGAAATAGTCACATTATTGTAAATCTTATCTAGGTATTTCTAACACACCCATCCTTGCGGTATGTGTGGACCATGCCCAAAATCCTGTTAATGAAACATTCAGCTTGGGAATATAAAACACACACAAATCAGACAAATCACAAAATTAGGGAGCCAGCTTCTCCGTTGGCGTAAATCAGTGCAACTCCATTGATGTTATTTTGATTTACAGCAGCTGAGGATTCTATAGCAACATTAGCTTGGTTACACTGCATATCTGACAGATGTATTTTAACATTACTTTTTATTCAGTTCAATACATACCTTATAGAAGGAGGGTCTCCCTAGAACCACAGATTTTGAGTATTCTTAATTTCTTGCAACAGCCACCTACTACGAATGGGTATACGAACAATGATATTGAGTCACTTATAATTAAAAGGAATACCAGGTTTTCCACACATACACACACACACCCCATCGGCGCAAAAGTTACCTTTAACCTACTTGCCCCCTTGTAAGCCAGTAGGAAAGAATCAGTCTAGCTCAATAGATCTTGTATATTTAATTTACTGTCTTCAAAGAATACATTACAATAGAGGGAAGGCAATGTTAACGCATAGTAAGTTACACTGGGGAGTTGCGCAAAAATTAAACAATCTCCTTCTTACAGCAAGAACGAATAAGATGCTTTTACGTTTACTGCATGAAAGATTCAGGAGGCTGTATCCTACCCTTGATGCAAGTGTAACCTCAGTGTTAGTCGATGACACACGCAGCTCCCAAAGGAGAACACAGGCTCTGTAAGCTCCCTGCTGGAGTCAATGGGTGACAGTCACCTCTGTGCAAAGGGCCCGCCCAAGGTCTCTGCCCATGTAAGCCACACAGTTGGAGTTCAATACATTGAGTCCAATCAAGTCAATGGCAAAACTCCCACTGACTCCGAAGGGGGAGAATCAGGCCCCTGAAGGGCTTGCAGGATCTAGCACCTGGCTTCCCAGACATACAGGACCGCTATTAAAATGCTTCCCGTGCAGGTTAAATAAGCACTGAACACCAAACAGAGTAAGCGTTTCTAGGGGAACACATGCACTTTGGCGCTGAGAAGTCTGTACATCTCCTTCGCCCCCTACGCCCTGTCGGGTGGAACGGCACATCCAAAATGCCATTTTCACTAGGTCCTAAAATGATCAGCAGCCTCATTCCCCCCGCCCCCCATCCCAAAAAGGAAGCAGGACCAACCCTGAAGGGCGAGAAACCAGCTAAGCAGTGTTCCTCCCGCAGCGATCTCCTTTTACAGGCAGTGCAGGATCTGAGGCAGGGCAGCAGGTATTTGGAAAAGTTTTGGGTGCGACTAGAGTGGTGGGGAAAGGTTCCTGACGGACTGCCCTGGAGACCGCGAACAGTGCGAGCTTCCCTCTGTGGCCCTGCCGATGGGACTTATCTCCCTGATCCAGGTCGTCCAGGATCTTCCACCTGCCGGGCCAAACAAGCACCAGTTGTGCTGCTGGCTTTTTGTATGTGTGACAGAGAGAGAGAGAAAGAAAAATGGCCACCTCAACTGGCCACCTCACCTGACACTGTCTGCTTCTGATCCTAGCAGAAGGTTGAAAAGGGTATAATCTGGTACCTGGTGGTGGTGGTGGGGGAGCAGAATTTCCTTCGTTCCCTTCAGTTCGGAGCAGTTTGTGGGGGAAGGGGAGGGGTTAGTATCCATGTTAGTGAGAGACTGTAGCCATGTTGACAAGGCAAGCCCTATACGAGCTTCCTTCATCCCGTTCTGCCAAAGCCCTGGAACAACCCCGCTGCTCCATTCCTGGGAGTTAATGATGCAAAGACTGCCAGTCTTTGGAGCGAGACATCGATCAAGGTCTGGACTGGCTTTGGTTATTAAATACCCCGGGGCGCTTTAGAAGAGTCAGGGAGTTAACCACTGTGTCCTGGTCAAACTCCAGATGGGTTCTCGCATCTCCTCTTCTCTCCTCTCCCCAAACAATCCTTCTAGCTGGATCATCCCTGCATATTCTAAGTGCCTTTAAAGGCTCTGTCCTTCCACATCAGAGGTGGCTGCAGTTAAGGGATGGATGACGGGAGCCCGGTTGAACATCATGTTTGAATGGAAGGTGCTATTCTTTAGGTGAATCTATTCTTTGCAGACCTACCCTATTCCCTGTCTAGCTCTGCCTCCCAAGCCCACTGATCTCACTGGGCACAAATCACCCCTGGTCTAACTCCAACACCTTCAGTGGAGTTGTACACCAGGGATCAATGCTCCCAGCCACTTGTGATCAGTGCAAGGTCACTTATACTCAGCAAAAACCAAACCAGGACAGAAAATGAATAAGAAACAGGAGGCAAACGACAGTTCAGATTTCCCACGTTGTCTTTCCGTCGCGATTTTTCAGGTGTAGGAATGTATGAAAGGGTAACGCAGAGGCTCGCACAATTTTTAACCTATGCCCATTGCATGGCTGGGATCCATCAGCCCGTCCGCTTGTTCCAGCCAGCCAAGCCACGTCATAAACTGGGGGTCACACTTTATAGTTTCGGGAGCCCGGGGGCTTGACAACAGCTAACGGGAACCACACCCCTCCAGGGGTAACGCAGGATGGGAGCTGATCTGTGAGGTCCCCCCATTCACCCTTGTCCAATCCTTTCCCCTCAGTCCAGTGTCTCTCACGCTCTCTGTCTGGGCTGGTATCCTTGTGCGGCTGTTGCTGGAAAGGGGCAAAGGACAAATCGTCAGCTCTGCCCGTCTGACCCGCAGAGAACTCGTCCCCCTCCCCCCCGAGACATAGCTCCACCATAATCCCTCGGCTGCCTCCCCCATTTCACCACCTCACGTTCCAATCTTCCAGTTTTCACCTTTCAAGCTCTTCTCAACTCCACCCCTCCCTGCAACTCTGCGCTGGTCCCTTATCTCACCTTCTCCCTGGTGCCAGTCACGCCAGCACACACACACCCTCCCAGAAAGAGGGGCCCGCCCTTTCTCCCGCCCTGCCCCCGATGCATGGGACGCCCCTCCCCAACCTTCTCCTTCAAGACAGGTGATGTCAAAGCAGACACCATCAGTCAGATTTTCACACTGTAATTCCAACACCCAGGTGCCCTGCTCCTCTCCTGCTAACCCCCGGGACTTTTTTGCAGGGAGCCTCATCTCCGTCTGCCTGTGAAGCTGCGATTCACACCCCCAGGCCAAACCACAGGGCCATGTTAACAAGCCACAGCCACTAGGGGGAGCCCTCTTATTAGAAGTGTGCGAACAGCTGGCTGCAGCACAGCCTGGGGGTGCCTCGATTGTGGGGTGATATGTCGGCCTACCAGCCCCCGCGCACAAGAGCAGCGTCATGGGAATTCGAGCCTGAGCCAATGCTCGCTGAAGTGGGTGGAAAGGTCCCCTTGATTTCAAAGGGCTCTGGATCTAAGAACTGAAAGAGGATTTCGGTATCAAAGCAGCCTCCGGTTTGGGCACCTCCATTTTTAACGTGACCAACTCGAGAGCCCTCAAAGAAACCCGATTTCCAGACTGCGCGGAGCACTCGCCTGGGGAAAACCAGGCTGAGCTACCGTCACTCGACACTCTGGCAACTCCTCACCCCCGTCTCAGCGCGCAGAGAACCTCAGTGGGCCATTAAAACAGGGCTCCTCCGCCAAGGAACCAGAGCAAACCAACCTCCCAGACAACAGCGCTTCTGGGACGGCCCAGTTTAAAACACAGCGGATTTAAAAGAAAATCTCTCCAGTCCCCGGTCCCTCCTGCCTGTAGCCTGCTGAGCAGCCTCAGTGCTTGCTGAAGTCAATGCAGGGTGCAGGTGCTGAGCATGTCTGTCTTGCCCTGTGCCCGTACCCAATACACACTGTCCTGTCAGAGCAGCCAGTGCCATGGAGCATGGGTGGGCACTGGTCTTTGGGGTTGCTCTGCCCTCTGGGGCGTTCAGTGACACCAATGGCTCCTGGGTCCAAAAATCTGGCACTACCGCATCCTCGCACAACTCCCAACCCCCTTGCACGAGGGCACTAGTGCACGACTCACCATGCTGCATGTGCACCATGCGGCACAGCCCCTTCCCCGGCTGGTTCCTGTACACGGGCTTCACACACACTTTGTTGGCAGTGCCCCCGGCCAGGTCCGTCAGGAGCACGCTGTGGATCTGCGGCGAGACGCTGAGGAGTGACGAGGGGCCCGTCTGCCGCCGGCACCTCACCCGGTAACCGAGGACTGGCCCGTCGGCCGAGTCCCACGAGGCCTTCAGGGTGTGGGGGCCCATGTCCTCGAAGCGCAGGTGCCTCACCATGGAGCTCTCTAGCCAGGGGACGGGGAGAAGAGCAGGTTATGGGGGCCTGGTCATTTGGGGTCCTCCCTCCTTCTGGGGCCCATTTCCCCCCATTAGTGACTGGCGCTGGGAAGAGGGCAGGGTCGACAGCTCTGCAAGCCACAGCCCCCTGTTTATCCACAGACCAGGGACAGACTCCGCTGGAAACCTGTTGCACACCTGCTGCTAATTTTTCACCAGGCCTACGCTCTGCCGCACTTCTAGGATACACTCGCTCTGCCCCCTAAAAGCTGCATCGTTCCCCTGGCTGCATTCCACCCCCAGCCCCCGCTAGGTGGCTTGGCTGACCTGCTCCACGGCTGGAGGCCTTTCACTGAGGCGTGGCTACCTTGCCGCGGGGCGTTGGCTTTGCTTGCAAAGGCGAGGGGGGTGGGAGACACAGAACAGAGGCAGAAGGGCTTCCCCCTCAGTGCCTGGTCTGGCCAAAGAGGGGCCACATTCCCCCAGGCCACCAGTAAGAAGACCAGCCTCAGTTCAGTTCAACCCCACGCGGTCTGGGACGGCGGTGCCCCTGCCCTGCGCACTCACCCTCCTGTGTGCACGCTTTGGCCGACAGGGCTTTCTCCTTCCCCGATTTATAGATGGCCGCCACCGTCACCAAGTAGGTGGTGTTGGGGGCCAGGTTCTCCACGACCGTGCTGTTGTGCATCCCATCCACTTCCACCAGCGTGGCCGAATTGCCGGGCAGCGGCCCGTACAGGACCTGGTAGCGCCTCACGCTGTCCGGCGTGGGAGCCCAGCTGACGCGGAAGCTGTGCAGCTTGGACTCCGAGATGAGGACCCGAGTTGGGCTGATTTCCTCTGCGGGAAGGAGGGAGAGGGAGACGAGTGGCCGGAGAGCTGTCTCCTGCCAGAGCAGCAGAAATAAGCTGGGAGCCTATTGGCCGTCATGGAGGCAGAAGCAACTCAACCCCAGTCAAACATGGGGTGACCAGATGTCCCGATTTTATAGGGACTGTCCTGAGTTTTGGGTCTTTTTCTTATATAGGCTCCTATTTCCAACCCCTGCTCCTGGCCTGATTTTTCACATTTGCTGACTGGTCACCCTAATCAGACACCTTGACACAGCCCAGTCCTGCCCTAAATCAAAAGGCTCCCACGGGGTCCTAGTTTTCTGCCCTTCTCCCTTCTGCTCACAATGTCACCCTCTAGAGGTCACCGACTCCACGTCGCCCGCTAGTGGTCACTGGTAGAGGATGGGAAGCGTGTTACTGTCTCCGCTCAGACACCCAGGTCTTTCAGTTCAGGCAGGAGCGGCTTGTGGTTTTAGACCCAGCAGTCCCAGGTTCCGTCCCAGCTGATGACGACCCCCCCCCCCCCCCCCATCGGGGCGTGTTATACATGCCTGGGCTGTCACACGGTGATTGCGAGACAGGGAGTGCAGGTTTACAGAGCTTTTTCCACCTGCTTGTGCTTTGCTCCCCTTTCCCCCGATGGGATCCACCGCTCAGCACCGGGTAAGCCAGGGGAGAGCCGAGACTTCCCGTTTCCAACGAAATTCTGCTGTTTTTTTCTCTCAATTCATAAGAACGGCCGTACCAGGTCAGAGCAATGGTCCATCTAGCCCAGTCTCCCGTCTCCCAGAGCGAGGAGTGAACAGAACCGGGCAGCTGGGGTGACCCACCCTGTCTTCCCCTGAGAATCTGCAGAGATTTTAAGGCCAGAAGGGCTCTCACTGGGTGGTCATCTGATCTGACCTCCCGCGTAACCCAGGCCAGAGAATTCCACCGAGCGATTCCTGCATCACGCCCATGCCTCGTGGCCAAGCTAGAGGGTCTCTCTCAACCCCCTGCTCACGATCCTTATGCCCTGGCTACAAAGTCTGGGCCAGGGACTGTCTGCGTAGCGTGTCTGTACGGCACGGAGCACCAGGGGGCCCTGACCCTTGACGGGTGCTACGGTAACGCACGTAATCGTCTTACCGTCCAGCGTGGTGACCCTGGTGGTCTGCGGAGGGATGTAGTGCTCGTTGGACTCGGGAATGAGCACCACCTCGTAGGTGGTGTCTGGCGAGAGATCGCTCAGCAAGAGCCCGGTGTGATCCCCCGACACCTGCTTCACCCGCTTCCTCCCCGGGTCGCCCGTAGGGGCGTATTCCAGCACGTAGTAGCCGGCGTCGCTGGAGAGGAGTCGAGGCCAGGTCAGACGGAAGCTGCTGGAGGTGATCTCCACGGCGCGGAGCCGCTTGGCTCGGATAACGTCTGGGAGAGAAACAGCGATAAGAAGTCACAGCTGCCCACTAAAGAGTCCCTGGCCCTCAGCTCCGCAGAGCCCATGTTCAGCACCACGCGCTGCTCCGGTGCCCTCCAGAGCGGGGAACCGACGCTAAACAGAACAGCTACAGCTGGGACAGGACGGGGCAGCTCCAGCGCCACCTGCCCTGCCACCGGGCCCTTCCGCATCGTTCCTGTCCCCCTGCACGGCGGGTGAGCTCTTGGATTGGAGACACCCACCTTGCTGGGGCTGTGCTGAGAACCACCCCCATTCCCGCCCCATGCTCCTCTCATGCTGGCCCCCGACAGCCCCGGGCTGGTATCTGCTCCGACCCCGAGGCTGCGGGAGCATTGCTGTGCCGTCACTGATCCCCTCTGGCCACATCCTTGGCCACCTCCCGTGGTACCACTGCCACGCCCTTCTCTGCAGCCCTTTGCATCTCATCGCCGGACCTCTGGCGCAAGGGCCTTCTCCTCTGCAGCTCCCACCATTCCCAGGGCCCCTTGCATGGACAGGTGGGGACACTGAGGCACCCAATACGGCCATGACCTCCCAAAGAGCATCCAACAAATCCACAACAGAGCCGGGAACACCACCCAGATCTCCAGCCTGCCCAGGACCCAGAAGCCCAGCCTTTCTCCTTTAAACTGCTGGAGTTCCAGGCCAGCTCCCTGGTACATGAGAAAACAGCCTCAGTTTTTCCTTTGAGTTGTTTATGGGCTCGCCCAGCTGGGCAGGAACATTCCACATCTGCCATGCCCTCGCCTGCCCCCTTCACGCCCACAGCCAGCCAGCAGCACGCAACGCCTCCCCTCCCCGGTTCCCACCGTGCTTTGTAAGAACTCCCTGCAGCCCTGGGAACCGCCCCCCATCCTGCCGCCCCCCGCCGCTCCATGCGGCGCGATTCCTAAGGGCACAAAGGACCAGCTCTGTTCGAGCCTCGGAGACATAGACCGAGGGGCTGGGAAGGACATTTATCCTGCCAAGGCCAAACGCACTTGGGCTGGAAATGAATCAGCTGAGACAGAGCCCTCCCCGGGGGTTGGGTGCGAACCGGGTGGTGCAAACTAACATTACTCTGTCCATGGAACTGCCCTGTTTTACATGAACCAGGGATCTGGCCTGCAGCTTGCGAACAGCACTGCGCCCGGCTGCAGAGCCGGAACTGCCTTGGCCAGAAAGCAAAGCCAATAAGCCACAGAGTGCTGGGGCACATGGCTTGTTTGATTCAGCACCCTGTGAATTTCTGATTGAAAACTAACCTGAGGCCAGCAGGATGTTATTCCCTAGGCAGCGATCCCGGCTGAAGCTTTCCAATCACCAATGATTATGGCACCCCAGACCTCCCCTCCCCCCGTTAGTGATCTGACTCTCACTCGGTGCCTCTTTGTGGCTCACGAGGGACGGACACAGACAAACACTTTTCACAGCCACAGGGCTTGTTGGAAATGTCTTGACTCTCAGTGAGCCCCAGGCTAAGGTGGCAGGAAACCTACTCTTTCGTCATCTGCAAAGGAAACATCATCCTTCTCAGTGCAGTCGGCTGGGCTGGGCCCATTCCCAGTTCTGCCGCTGGCTTGTGGGATGACCCAGGCAAACCACTCTCCACTCTGTGCCTTGGTTTCACCATCTGCAAAATGGGGAGAAGCAAACCGCTCCCCTTTGTAAAGCCCTTTGAGAGCCAAAGTGCCGCATAAGAGCTAGGCATTAATGATCGTTCCGATATTTCCATCTCCACCCCTAGCTCAGCGGTGACCTTGGTCAAATCCCTTCAGCGCTGTGCCTCAGTATTCCCATCTGGGCTATTGATGTCCACCAACCCTTGGGACGTGTTCCGAGGCACTGGGATGGAAAACACTCAGTGCAAACAGGATCAGGCTCCCAAAGTTTGATTTCAAACAGAACGGCCCGTCGTTGTCCATTTTAACAAACACACACAGGTTCGAACAGACTGAATTCTGCCCACCGAGGGTCAAGCCTCACATCTGCCATGCCCGGTGGGCGCTATTCTTTATCAGGGAAATCGTCTTCCTGGACCACACACTGTACCCAGGTTCCTGACACGGAGCCCTCGCCGTGGGCTGCTGGAACTCACAGCCGTGCTGCTCCCCCTGTGGAACCGGCTGCAGTTTCTATTGCTACTGTGCACGTAGGATCCGGCAGTGGAGAAGGTGCCAAAGGGTGATGTCAGCTTCTACAGAGCACAGCCCCCCATCAGACGTGAGCAGGGAGAGACCCACACGTCACCCCACAGGAATTCTTTGATTGCATCCCAGCTCCGTCCCTGGGAGAAGAAAGCCAGACTCTCGCCCCCAACGGCACTACCTTGATACTAGGTGCGTGTCTCTCACCACTTTAAGGGGACACTAGCAGCTTGTCAGGGGCCACTCTTCTCACCTGCGCTGGTGTACGGAGAGCGTAACCCACTGGAAGTCAGGCAGGTTACACTGTACAGCCAGCGAAGCAGGCCCACAGTCTGTCGGGCCATTTACATTCACCAGCCTTCCCAACACCCCTCACCTCGGGTCAGTTGATATCATCATACCCATTGTATGCCAAGGAAAACTGAGGCAGGGAGCTGCTGTCACTTTTCCACAGAGGGAGGCCCCGGCAGAGGCAGGATTAGAAACCAGCTGGGGGAACGCCCCCATATGTCCCAAAGACGAGTCTATTCCCCTTCTCTCTCTCACTCTCAGCACTGGCCTTTACGTTGGCTTGGATCTAAAACTCTAGCATGACTCCCAGACCAGACAGCTTTGGTTTGTGAGTTGCCTGCTTAGATCTCTGAGCAAGTCTTTGGAAGCAGAGGAGAGGCTTCAGAAGGGAGCAGAGAGGAGATCCAGGCTGATGCAGATCAGAGAAGAGGAGCGGCCCCTCTGATTTCCTCCCTTTGTGGGTTGTTCCCATGCTCATGTTGACACCCGAGGCAACTGGAAGCCAGGTCCATCCTGTGGGTATATCTTAATGAGCGGGGATGAAACCCAGCCCCTTCCTGGGCAGGGGTGGAGGGAGGAAACTGGCCAATTTCATTACAAAGCTCATTTGTGCACCTACAAAAGGGCTTTCAACTCACGATCTTGTTTCAAGAGACGAGGGCAGGATAATGAGGATAATAATGCCGGCTCCAGGCCTTTTCCCATGCTGCCCGCTCGCTTGGAACAGCCTCTCTGCATGCCAGGTGCCCTCCCTTCCCTCCCATGGCACATGCGCTTTGGGTACCCAGAGCATGGAACCCGCAGCTCTGGGAAAGGGAAGGCGAAGGGGTCTGCGCCGGGGCCCCTCTTGACAACTCTCACAATTTTATCGAGGTAATTGGCATGTTCCTTAAAGCCCCAGCTCCTGGAGTCAGGGGCATCGGGGAGAATCCTGGATTCATTAAAAAAAAATGTCTAGACCTCACTGATGCAGAGCAAAGTTTGGTCCGGGTGCAGGCCAGAGGCTTATGAGCCAGAAGGCAAAAGAACACAGCGCGTATTACTGCTGTGCTGACAATCTCATGATCTTCCCACCAGATCCTGGAGGGGCCTCACTTATGACTGGTGTGTGCTAGGAGCTGACAAGGACTCCCCCCGGGTTCTGCTCATTCGGCAACTGGGATTTGTCCAGCCACGGCAGCAATATACATAGGACAGGCGTCCGCATCCCCCAACTGGAGGGAAGGGGGGAACCCCGGCTTGTCACCCAGCTACTCTGCAGATGGGATTGGCTTTCTTTGTTATATAGTGACCATGGATACATTTTTCATCCTTGGTTTTCTCAATACTGGCTTTTCTTTAGTGACAAAATTGCTGTGTCAATAGGGGACCATGGAAGTGTTAATTGGCTCCCCCACACCGAACTCTGCCCGGTCTCCCCTCGGCAGGGGGCCGTGCAGGGAAGGAAAACATCCTTTCCAAGAGAGTTCAGCTCCAGAAAGCGCCTGGAACGCCTCATAGGGCTAGGAACTTGCTCGGCTTCCCAAAGAAATCCTAGAATACTAAGAGGCTTTGCAAGGGCAGACAACAGCCAGGGGAACGGCACTGAAGACGGGAGGCGTAGGTGAGGACGTGCAGCGGAGCACAAGGCGTTCCGCTTCGCTTCAGTGATTCTGTCTCCAGCCCCGGGCACGTGACTTTCGGCTGCCTGGGTCTCTCTCCTGGACACTTTGCAAAGGCTGATCCTGAAAATCGAACCCACCTTTTCCACTCTTACCAATCGCTGCAAGCCCACAGCCGCGGCCACGCTCGCGGCAAACAGGCTTGCTGCCAACACGCTAACCTTGACTAGTCTGGCCAAGATTTTCTTCCGAGGGCTGCGCTAGCCAAAACGGTGCTCTAGAGTCTAGATCATTCCCCTTGGCTATGTCCTAGAGCACGTTAAGACACAATCCGGGAGATGCAAAACTCCGGGTCACAATTTCCATTGCTGGAATCCCACTAGGAGTCACGTTTAATGATTATTAAGAGAGGTGGCCCCAGGGCAGGACTTTGATCATTTGGCGAATGCCGGCCTCCGCAGATACACGCAGCCGGTTAGGTCTGGTCCACAGGGTGAGCGCTAAGTGAGTCGACCCTGCCAACAGTTCTATCAGCATTGGGTTTATTCTGTGCATTCTCCAGCTTCCAGCCACTCAACGTCTTTGAAATGTTTGTTTAGAATTTTTGGAACGTTTTCACCGTCCATTTAGAAATCAAACGAACCCCACGGTAACATACAGCCCTATTGTTTAGCTCTACAGAGGCACTTCATGCTTTATGGCTTTGTGGACATTAACCAAGTAATCTTCTAAGGTAGGCCAGTGTTATCCCTGTCTTAGGGAGAAATGAACTCAGGGAAGTTAAGTGACTTACCCAGTGCCACAGAGGGAGTCAGTGGCAGAGCTGGGATACAACCTGGAAAATCCTAGCTTGCACTAACATGCCACGCAAGAGTCCACACCACCACCCAGATGTAGCCTGGACAGGTGTGTTTACATACTAAAGAACAAATTGTTACATCAGGCTTACTGGGCAGCCAGGTAACCTTTTTGGCTGGAATTTACTAGGTCGCCTCGGAGAATTAGGCACCAATCTCCCCTTACGTTTCAAAGGGATTTGGGCACCTAACTCTTGAAAATCCAAACCTTTATTTCGTACAGCTAAACCTCCAGGGTGCTCCGAGTTCCCTGGGTAACCATTAACCCCTGGAGACAGAAGGAAAGTTCTTGGGTTTGGTGCATTTTCCTGCCTGGCTTGACTTGCAGGGAAGCCAATGACCTGCATCTGTGATGATTCATTTCCAAGTCTCGTGGGCTTCAAAGGAATCCAGACAACTTGTGTCTGAGCTCCCCTCACTTCTCCTCCACCTAGCAATGCAGCTAACTGCCCCCGTCCGTAGAAGGGAACGACCCCTGGCTTGTTTCCATTGTAGCGTGGGATCTTCCAACGGGAAGACAAGAATATGTCCCCAGACTACCCCCAACCTCCTCAAGGCCCGAGGTCACCTCTGGACAAGCAAGATTGACCAGCTGTGTGGACAGAGGCAAGGGGGGTGCTATCGTTAAAAGTTTGGGGACCCCTGGTTTAGCCCCTCCATGTTCTTTGTGGGACCGGTGCCCCCCTCCCTTACCAGAGGGCACGGAGGAAACGCTGGGGGATTCCCAGCCCTGGCTTTGCAGGCCAGAAACCTCCACAGAAGGTTCGGAGAAGTACCTGAACTCTAGGGTGCTTCCCCAAACCATAGAAGTGGCTGGCATTCACCCATCCCCCCACTCTCCCCCAGGGGCATTGCTAACTGGAATGGCTCTCCCCAGGCTGGCCAGCGCATGGTACCTATGATGGCGTCCCTCAGCTCCTTGGTGATGATGGGCAGGTCGTCCACATCCACAAAGTACAAGTGCTTCTCAGGAGGGTGGCTAGCGGCCGCCGAAAGCTCCAGGTAGTTCCCCCGCCCGGTGCTGACGATGAAGACCGTGACTCCCATGTCCTTCAGCAGCTGCATGGGCTGGGAGACGTCATCCGTAGAGAAGCCGTCCGTCACCCACACCAGGACCTTGGGCACATCCGCCCGGGCGCCCGCGTCGTCCGTGAAGAACTTCTCCTTGGCGAAGGAGAGGGCTTTGCCCGTGTTGGTGTCCCCCATCAGCTGCTGCGTGTCCCGGATGGCCTGTTGCACCGCCCCGGTGGACAAGTACCGGTCAAAGGGGAACTCGATGGTGGGCACAGTGCTGATGTGGATGATGCTGGTCTGGACGTCGCTGGGGCCGAAGGTGAAGGGTCGCAGGAGGCCCCGGATGAACTCCTTGACCCGGGAGAACTCGTAGTAGGAGACGCTGCCAGAGCTGTCCAGCAGGAAGAGCAAGTCCCCTTCGGAGTCCGGGATGAAGGGCTGGGGACCTGGCAGAGAGAGACCGAGAGGAGGTTATTGAGATGGTGCGACCCAACCCTACCCCTACCACAGGACTCTGGCGGCAGTGAATTTGCTCATCTTTGGCCAGATCCTGAGGTCCATATGCAGGCGCTCCAATGGGAATTTGCCGGAGTAAGGACCTCAGGACTGGCCCCTTGTTTATACATTTTCTGACCCGGTATAAAGACGCCTGGGTTTTACTCCAGGCCCTGCCACCGACTCTCAGTGCCAGCCTGGGCAAGTCACATCACCCCTCTGTACCTTGCTTTCCCCGCCTGCCCAGCATCATTCCTTGTTCTTATCTGCCTCCCTGGCTGGGCGTGGAGCTTAATTTCTGCAGAGCTGTGTGAGGAAGGCCGGGGCGAGAGGTGTTTACATGACCACAAACGGGCGGGGAGGCGTTCATGGGACAATTTCTCTGGTACAACGTGGCACTTCGGAGGGCCCCGGTGCTACACGCACAGCTCCTGGGCTGCAGCACCAGACGTTACGTTTCAGGGGTCGGCAACCTTTCAGAAGCGGTGTTGGTGTGCCAAGTCTTCACTGATTCCCTCTAAGTTAAGGTGGTATGTGCCACTGGTCTATTGGAACATTCGTAGAAGGTCTCTTTCTATAAATCTGGAATATAGAACTCAACTAGTGTTGTATGTAAAGGAAACAAGGTTTTTAAAATGTTTTAAGAAGCTTCATTTAAAATGAAATTAAAATGCAGAGCCCCCCAGACCGGTGGCCAGGACCCGGGCAGTGGGAGTGCCACTGAAAATCAGCTCGTCACATGTGCCACAGGTTGCCTCGCCCTGCTTTAGATGGTCACTGCCAGCGGAGGTGCGAAGAGCCGTCCGCAGAAGAGTTACAATCAAGCAGGCAGCTACTGTAAACAGGATCCTGGGTCAGCCAAACACAGCCGAGGAGCCCCAGCGCTGCCGATGGCCTCTCACCCTCCCGCTCTTGGCACCAGCCCGCGCGGCCCTGAGTCAGGCCTGGCCTCCGCGAGCACCGTCCTTCTACGGACATGTTCTGCACGGCTCCCAGGGCGATAATCAGCCAGCGACGGCCAGCGTCGGGACGCAGCGCGCCGCTCCGGCGGCTGACCAGCCAGGCAGCCGCTCGTGCTGCGGCTCCGCTCTCAGGGGCTCCTCGCCAAGTTCCTTTTAAAGTCACATTTTGTAAAGAAACACACAGGGGGAGGAGGGAGGGAGGCAGGAGGAAGGATTATTCCTGGTATTACATCAGCACCTCGGAGCCCCAATGAGCTGGGCGCTGGGCAGACAATGGGGAGAGACTGTCCCCACGGCTAAGAGCTCCCAGTACTGTAGCTGGACGGACACCATGGTGATGGGAGAGGAAAGAGGCCCAGAGACCCTTGTGAAAGTCCCACAGCAGATCCCTGGCAGCGCCCGGAATAGAGCCCAGAGCAGTGCCCTACCCACTGGACCACGCTGCCCCTTGCGTAACAAGAAAGGGGAGAAGGCTCGACAACGTTCATCTTCCTGGAGATCAGCACAGCCAGTGAGTGTTTGGAGCCGAAGCGGCTGCTGACCCCCCAGAGGGAGCGAGGTGGGAATGTCACCCCAGGCAGGGACTGCCATCTGTCTCACAGGGGGGCTGTGAGACAACGGGGGGGGGGCACATGGAGACTGGGGGAGATGGGACCCAGCGCAGTTCTGTGGCTGTGATATGGGGAGGAGGGGGTTATGGGATTATTTCTATGGGAAAGGTAGTAACTTTGGTTCCTCAGCAGGTAATAAGAACACCGTTCCCTTCTAAAGCACCTTCCATCCAGAGATCTCAAAGCACTTTACAGACGCGCTCACCCACGAGGGCCCATTTGACAGATGGAGGCACTGAGAGGGGCCGTGACTTACCCAGGGGCATGCTGGGAAGCAGTGGCTGAGCCAGGAGGCCTCGCTGCTGATTTCCTGTTCTCCCCCTATAAAATCGATCTGCTTCCACACGCGTCTCTGTTGCACGGCACACAGGCAGTGTCCTGGCCAGAGGCTGGAAATATTCCAGCTGTTCCTGGGCGCTCAGCATTCCCAGCCGGCGCAATGTTCGGGCCCTTGAGGTTCTGAACAGCCCTGCCAACCAGACCTACTGGCTCTTCCTCCCCCATTTTCCACAAATGAAAGCGGAGATTCTCATGTAATCCCGGGACTCCAGGAGCTGGAGCTTTAACCCCTCCCCCCACCAAATATTGCAACATTTCTGATGAACTCACAACAGTTGGTGGAAGCAGCACCCGGTTCTTGAGGCCAGAGGCTGACTAGCCCTTGAACCTGTCTTGGGTACGATGTGCCGGCTGACGGGATGACGTTGCCGTTCCAACACACCATGACCCGGCGAGAGAAGTCACGTGAATCCCCCTCATTACAATCCCACCCAACTAGGGAGAGCGTTCAAGTCAGAGGGTGGCGACCACGTGGGAGATGCCCAGAAGAGGCGCTCACAGACCTTACATTCATCACAGCCGCCTCGACCTGACCCCGCCTGGTGCAGAAACACCCCCACCGGCACCGCAGCATTACAGACCCCTTTGCAGAAGAAACCACAGCACAGAGTCCGTTCCTGTGACATTTGAACCCGTTTTTAATGTCAAGAGATGGGGGCAGGCCTGCAGCAGGGCAATAATTCATCGTAAACCCTAGCTCTGATTCGGCACTTCCCACCCAGAGATCGCCAACGCTCTATGGATGGGGTAAGCATTATTGTCTCCATTTTACAGATGGGCAAATTGAGGCAGGGACTTTCCCTGAGGTCACTCATCCAAATCAAGGGATAGATATCAGGTCTCTCAAGTCCAGGTGTCAAGCCTTCAGCTCACGGGGCCACACTGCCAGACAGCGCACGAGTGCCTATAGTAGGTACAGGACTCAGGAAGAACGGAGCGAACTCAGGAGCCAAGAGACATCAGTCACCAGTCCCTTAACTGTGCTTAAAGCCTCCCGCCCTGACACTCTCTCCAGCCCCGTTTTGCCATAATGGGGAAAAACCCAGCCCCCTGCCTGCCTGGGGTTTCTATGCACTGTGCAGCTCCTTGTCCAAAGTCTGCATGGGGCGGGGGGGTCACCAATCCAACGTATGCAGCAGCAAGTCCGGGTCTCATCCCCTGTATGGTGCCCAGCACTCAGACTTTGGGGGTTGAATGTCATCCACTATACACCTCACGTCTCCCATACCGCCCTCGCGTGCCCCCAGAGCTAGCTGCATAAAGTGGCCAGGTCTCTTTCCAATGAAGCAGCCCCACTTCCCGGTGTCTTCACTGAGTTTGTGTTAAAACCGCTGCTAAACCTCAGGGTCAGCCGGCCTTCAGCTGCTGTTTCCTGCCTTCACACTCACCAGTGGATCTATATTTCCAGGGCAGTGTAACTGTCTGGAGATAGACAGCAATCGGTGAATCCCAAAGGCCCAGCTCAGTGCTGCTCTCTGCCATACATTGCACTGGTGTGAATCACACAACGCAGCCGCCAAATGCAACCACTGCTGCACAAGGGAGCATGGGAGCAAATGGCAGGATGGGGTATAGGGCAGTGATGAACTGGGCTCCAAATGTTCTCCTTTCTATAGGCTGGGCTTTGCTTTCCATTGGTGTAAAGCTAGAAGTACCAGTTAATGCTGATCTCCGTTACACCCGTGGAAACCCAGAGGTATGAGGGGTGGAAAGCAGAGGGACGGAGATAAGAATCAGGCCCTAAGCATCCTGCAGGTCGTCACCCCACTGTCTTGGCTGCAGCTCTCCGATAACGACGGCTATGGATGTGGTCATTCCCGAGAGCTCAGAAATGCCACTGGCCATCCAATAACGTCCCTGCATTGCTTGCTGCAATTAACAATGGAGCCACACGAGTGTTAGGTGTGAGCACCAGGAAGAGCCGGGGACCTGTGGCCTGACTTTCTGTCTTCCACTTCGTCCTTCGTGCCTGCCGATCCAGCCCGCCACACAGCAAACTGAGCCGCGCGCGACAGCCCATCCGACGCCCAGCCAGATGGTTTTCTCCAGAGCACTTCATGCAAAACTGTAGCAGCTCCTCCGCTGAGCCTCGGCTGGGAGCCATATAAACACCGAAGAGCGGAGCAGTCTGACTTCGGAAAATAACCTCAGACTAGCCGCCCAGCCGTTACATTTCACCCGAGAGCTGGAAAACGAAAGCAAAGAAACCGAGACTGCAACTGGTAAAACTTTGCTTCTCGTGTCAGCCACATGCGTTTTATAAAGCTAGGCCGGCTCGTTTTTAATTGCCTCTTCAAAGCAACGTCTTTCTCTTAGGCCAGGCTAGAGAAGTGCCATGGACGGTACTACCCGGGCTGGTTACAGGAAGAAGAAGAAGAATCATTTCTGCTTGTGCAGGCATCAGAAAATCCTGGCCGAGTACCAGCTGCAGTAAAGCCTGCCTGGGCATAGGAATCTAGCTCGGTAAATGATGTTACTTGGCCCCGATTCCAGCACTCTTCCACTGAGCAGAGCTTTACTCGGCAAGGAGTCCCCCTGAGCCAACAGCGAGGTACTGTGCAACCTGAGTCAATGTGGCAGAATCTGCCTCTTAAGGCTTCTCACTACAGCGGGGCCAGGAATTTTTAGACGTCAGTTTGTGGGTTTTTTGGTCACAAGCTGCCAATTCCTCAACGTTGGAGCAGGTTTGCGGGCCAGAGTCAATCCTGACAAATCTCTGTTTTTCAAAAGACGTTTCCACCCCAACGTTTCTCATTTTAAAAAAAATCTCAATTGTGTGGGTTCAAAATGCCCCCTTTGTTTTGTGAAAGAAGCGAATTCTATAGAATAAACAGACATAAATAAATACAAGTCATCACAAGAGAACATTTCACAACGATCAACAGGAAACCGTTTGCACGGAGCCAAAGTGTTTCTTTTCCAGATTGTGGGTTTGCGAGGATGGCCAGGAATCTGATCTCTTGTTGTCACTTGGGACAGGAATATTTTTGGAACCATCAAACTTGTCCCCAGGACAGGAAAACTGTGGCCCACCCAGCTCTCCTCCAACCCCTCAACTGCTCCCCACAGCAGGAGAAGCTGGGAATCTGTTCTCCAGACCGGAGGGGAAAGTTCACATCTCCTCTCCCACAGCCTCAGCTGCCCTGGGTGTGGATCCCAGAAAATCCACCTGCAGCTACTGTCTTTAGGACAGTCAAAGCCTAGAGCTTCCCCCTAGACACCACCGAAGAATTGACCAGGCGCTGCTGACTCAGACCTCGCTCTGTTGTCTGAAAACTGTTCGTATTCAGGACTGTCTGGAGCGACCTTTTCCACGTCGCTGTCCCAAGCGCCAGGTAAACCCTTCAGGTCTTGTGGGTTCCACTGTTTGCGGCGGGTCTTTCGCACCACACACGTGGGCGGAGGAAGACGATGGTTAAGGGGGGAGGAAGGGGATCTCGAGTTGTCAAACCTCCGCAATTAGCCGGCGCAGCTGGAGCACCCGGAGCTATTTGTCCATCAAGCAGTGCCCAGCACTAAGGACTCGGGCTTCGCTCCCCTTGGCCCGCACTAAGATCCGCACGGTCCCGACGCGCTCGCCGGTCAGAAGGCGGCGGGTTTTCTCCCGGTGGGGGCGGTTTCAGGGCCCCCCCGCCTGCAGACAGCCCGGGGAGCGGGTCCAGGGTCCCTAGCAAAGACCCCCCCGGGGTTCCCGGGCACTCACCTTTCCCAGGCAGGCTCTGCCCCAGCGCCACCGGCAGCCACAGGGCGAGTTGCAGCGCCGTCCGGGCGAACATGATCCGACTACCTGCCGCCCCGGAGCGGGGCGCTCTGCCGGCAGAGGAGCGGCGGGGGCGGGGGCATATTCCGGGGCGGGGGCCCGCAGCCCCCCAGCGATCGCAGCCCCCCCGGTCCGGAGAGTTTCTGCTGCGCCCTCGCGGGCTGCGGCTCGGGAAGACCAGTCCCCTCCCTCCCCGAGTGGTTAAATCCTCCCCCCGACGGGAGTGGCTGGAGGAGCAGCCAGGCTGCGTTGAACCTGCCTCCGGAGTTTGACTGGAGCTGGGCTGATTTCCCGAGGGGTGGGGTGGGGGGCTGCGGTAAAGAAAAGCCCCCCCGCCCCCCCCCGCCGCATCCTCTCCCCCCTGATCCTAGCTGGCAGGACACATGTTCCACCAGGTCTTAGCGTCTGCCCGCCTGGCGGGATCCCAAGGCCAACACTCCCAGGCAAACTTCCCAGTTGGACCCCAGTAGCCGTCACTGGAGCGGGTGGGCCAAAGCGCCCTGGAAATGCAGCCGGTTCTGGGGTGGAGGGTGGCAGCCGGGTGGGCAGTGCGCCAGGCTGGGCTTCCCATTGTGGCTGGTCCTGGGGACGGCGGCGACCGACCCACCCCTGAGCCTTCCTCCCCCAAGACCCCCGGGGCCCTGGTCAAAGCGAAGCAGGAGTTGAAATACTTGGCTGGGGTGAGCAGAAACGAGTTTCCCCTGGAACTCGTGTGGCGAGGGCCAAAGATCTCCAGGTTGATCCACAGCGGGGACCGCAGAAGCCTGACTTCCCCATTCCACTGCCGGGGGCTTTAGTTCGGCAAAGGGCAGTTACTCCGGGTGGCTGAGAGCCAGGACCATGGAGCTAGCTAGTCAGCTGACCGATGAAAAGCACCAAGGGGTCTTTAAAGACCAGGAATGCCGGGGACATTGGACTGGAAGGTTACGACTCCCACAGCTTATGCTGGGGCATTAATTCGACCCCGACTCAGAGGGAAGGCAGGCAGAGAGCCAAGAACACTATATACTGCAGCATTTGGGCTCTCCTTGGAGAGCTCCCATCCAGATACTAACCAGACCTGCTCCTGCCTCCTGCTTCTTGATCCGCCAGTGCTACAACTAGTTAACTAAAGGGGGCTAGGTCCCTTCATGGTGGAAATTGCCAAAGCTCCATTGACGTAAAAGGAGCTACTCCGGATTTATGTCAGGTGAGTAGCCGGTCCTGTCCAAGTCCTGCCACCGCAGGGCTCAAGTCAACTTGTACTTTCATTTGGCATTAAAAACAATGTACAAAAATAGTGACCTTGGCTCCCTGCGATTTTCGGAACGGTTTTCCGGAGATTGGTATGTACACACAGGAAAATAATATCTTACGTTTATAGACTGTCCGTCAGCCTGAAGGCTCCCTGCAAAATATATACAGGAATTGCTTCTCCTAGCATTGGAATGCAGCCATTTCTGGGGCGGAGGGAGACAGCAATTCAACAGCACACTACAACTGTCCACAAAAGTTTAGGACAAAGAGAAAAAATTGCAGGGACAGTTTAGGGCAGGAGAATGCAATTACACAGACTGGAAGAGGGCCAGGGCAATGGGACAAACGCCTGGACCGCAACAATAAATGTCAAGGGATGGTCTGAAAAAAAGTGCCACCTCGTGCCATCCTGCGGCACTGTTCGGCAGGAACGGTGCCCCCTATCGACTCACCAATGCCACTCCCCGGGGCGCAGCGGCCTGTCGGGATATGGCATCCTAGTCTAGTTCCTCCTCTCACATGGCAAGCTGCTGTGGAGAGGAAAGGAGAGCGCTTCATTGAAGGTCACGCAGCTCGTCATGGGGATGCCAGATGTGTAGTTCGCTTGGAGTGGTGCGGGTCTGTCTACGCAGAGACATGCGCCGGTGACAGGCTCCTTCTCCCCCAGGGGCGCCCAGCGGTGGCATCACCTGCCACGCGGATCAGCCTGGATCCCAGTCCCAGCCACTCACGGCAGCCCCAGGGGAGCCGGCTGTCACCTCGCGCAGACAGTCAGCTTAAAGCGCGCAAACCATAGTGACTTGTGGCTCTTGGGAGCCTGATGAGCCTGGAAAGAATGGAAACAATGGCCCCTTTGTTCTCTTGGCTGGCAACAATGTGCCAGCCTGAGAGCGCGGAGTGGTACAATGGCATCACAGTGTCCCTCCCGCCCTGGGTGTGAGGACGGACTCGCCGGGTCAGGGAGCCTGCCACTGGGGGAAGGGATGTGCCTGGGGCAGCTCAGGGTGGTCTCAGGCCGGGCTCTCCAGAATGCAGCAGGAAAACACTCGAGGGCCAATTCTCCCTGGTGCGCGGGTCCCGAGTCACCACCCTGGTGGCGTAAGGGGCCTGAGAATGGGCAGAAACGGACCCTTCCTCCGTGAACATCCAGCTGCTGCTGAGTTGGAGCTGGGGGGGGGGGGCGAGGGAGCAGGCGTGGCTAGTCTCTGTTTCCCCCCGGCTGTGGGGAGCCAGGGGAGCCCAGTGGAGGTTAGAGCTCTCTGGGGGCTCTGCCACTGGCCAACGTGGCCAGGCCAGGGGCTGGAGTGTGAGGACTGCCAGGGTGGCTGAAGGCCACTGTAACCTCCCTGGACAAGCTGAGCGGCAGGGCCTCGCGCCAACTTTTCTGCGTAAAGTCCTGGGTGCCCAGCACCTTCTCGCTAGTGCCCCCGGCCAGCACGGGCTCAAAGGCTGCGCCTGGAGCAGGGGCGGAAGGGAGCCCAGCTAGGCTGGGACCCCCCTTTGCGTGGTCTGCACTCACAGTGCAATGAGTTACTCAAGGGAGAGGAGGCTGGCTGCTCGGAGGGCCCCGACCCCCAGAACTGGGACTGCGCACCCCCCTGAGGGATCCCCTCCAGCAGTGCAAAGGTTAACGGTCCAGAGCCCACTCAGCCCTTGACTCGCTGCAGAGCCGGCCTAGAAGGATGCCAATCGGTGCCCCTTCCTGGTGCGGGCTGGGGGATCGGGACCTAGGCCGAGACCCCGGAATCATCTCTGATTGGCCACCAAACAGCCGTGGGTCCTTTCAGCATCCGGGCCCCAGCAGAACCCCCACAGCCCCCGCTGCACCATGACGCGCGGCTGCTGCTGCCGGACTCATCCGGAGGGGGGGAAGCTGTAATGGCTAGCAGGAGGGGCTGGATGCTGCAGACACGGGGCAGGCAGAGAAGGGACGGGAATGGCGGAGCCAGAGTTTGATGGAAAGATCCTCAGCTGGTGTAAATCAGCTTCACTCACTGAGGCTGACGGGGTGGGACCCACTGATCCCAGCTGAGGATCGGACCTCAACTCTCCCCATTCTCAGCCTGGCCTGAGTCGAATTTCACTGGCCCTCATCACGTTAAACGCATGTTTTGATCTATTCTTTCAGCTTTGTTTGTATTCTAGCCAATTCTACCAGCTAACTCGCTCTTTGTAATGCCCTGTACCGAGCTAGAACTAATCAGCTGCAACTCACTTATTGCTGCGTCCATTCCTTGCTTTGCTAGGAAGAAGAAAGAGATTTCTATCCGGGACCCTGCCCCTTCCAGTCCCTATAGAAAGAACCTCCCTCAGCCCCTGGATAAAGAGCGATCATATTTTCCAAAGTCATTAGGATCCAAATAGCACCACAGAGAGGGCGATGGAAAATCTGTACATTGGTTCAAGCTATAAAGTTTCATTCCAGCAATGGAAGATCTAGCTCAGTGCGTTTTCCGTGAGAATAGCCCGGTTTCTTGCTTTCATTTTTTGTAATGAGGTTGGATATTTGCAGCGAGAGCCAGAACACGTGAGCAGGCTGCTTCGGGAGGAGGCCATGAAAGGAACCTCTCATTGCGGTTGGGCTTTACGACCCGGGCAAGTCATGGGACTGATAACGAGACTAGCAAATTGTCAAGTGCAATAAATCGCTTCCAAAAGGGACTGGAACGCTGGAGTGCGGCTTGTCTGCCTCTCCCCTGGGGCCTGTGCTCTCTGCCTCCGAAGATGTGGGGGTGCCGGCGTCAGAGCCAGGTTCCTAACTGGAAAAGGAGGCTACAGAGAAGGGCTGTCCTTTGCCCAGCCCTGCCTCAGTGTTCACAGGGGTTTGGCTAATTTGACCCATCAGAGAGAGCCGGGCAGAGTCAGGGCTGCATGGGGGTTTCCTAGAGCTAGCTGGCTGGGGAGCCGTCTTTCAAGGGGAGGGCGGTTTGGATCCTGCTCCCATCCCTAGGAATCCCAGAAGTCTGGGGTGCACACGTGCCGACGAAGCACTCTGGGTTTAGCTGGTCTTTAGCGCTGATGGGAGAGGGGCTGCAACAAAGCAACGCGCTGCCCCGGACGTTTCCCCCCAGAGCCCTGAGTCTAGCTCCCATCACCCCTCTTTGCTGGGCAGCCACTGCCGGGCAAAAGGGCAAGGTCCCAAGGCCCTAAAATAGTCCATCCCTTTGGCCCGACTCAGCATGGCCCCTCCCTGCCTTCTGCATCCCCAAGCCACAAAGGCAGCCCTGGGGCTCTGAGGTCCCTTTGCCTCCTGCAGGCTCATCCAATGGCTGCCACGGAAGTCTAGGAGACATGGTGCCTGGACTCAGGCAGCTCTGTGCTGCCCTCAACCGGGCCAGCAACTTACTGCCACGCTCTGGCCCCAGGGCAGGTTCTGAAGTCCAAGTCCTTGCAGCAGATATTGCTGACGATGCTCCTGTGGCTCCCTGTGTCGTCACTGCACGGCCAGTTTCTCCCCTTTGCCGGGGGCGCTCCATAAAGCCAGCGCTGGCCATCAGCTGCTCTGAGCCCAAAGCAGGAGAAAATGATTTTTCACTGAGAGCCCAGCTTAATCCCTCCCCACTTGCACTGAGTCCGGACGTGTCTGGGGGCGTTAGTGTTTCTCTGGGGCTGACATCAGCCCTGCCCTTCTCCTCAGATGGAGCCAGCTGTGCTCAGCTGTCCGCCAGCCCCGCATTCCTTAGCAGTGGAGTGGAGTCCTTGGGCTGCAGGACGCAGGGTGCCCAGCACTGCATTCCAGGGCAAAGGGGAGGGCCCAGGTCTCTGTGGAAACGGACTCAACCTCCTCTGGCTGTCATTGTGAAATCCCATTTTAACAAGGCAGGGCAGTGCTGGTGGAAACGCACAAGTCCTGTGGGCAGGCCGGCCAGGACATCCAGACAACCCGACATTCACCCCAGGCGCAATGCCCCGGGCCCCTGTCACCTCTACATCAACGGGGGAGTAAAACGTCCTGGGATGCTACTGCCTCCTCCTATCCGGCATCACGCCGCTTGTTTCATCCTTTTGTAAACTCAGCCCCTCTGCTCAGCAAAGCCCCTGCTTTCAAGTTCCCCATCTGCAAGCCAGCCCCAGTCACCAGCCAGTGCAATAGGCTCTGTCCTGGGAAAATCTGACCTCAGTGCATAGACTGCTCCTGGGACGTCAAGTGCAGCCCTCTCTGTCCAGTGCAGACCATGGGTCAGGACGGGAGACCCTGGAGTGTATCACTGTGGTGGGTGTTGCGGGCGGGGTGTGTGTTTTAATCTATAATGTCTCTATTGTGCTCAAGCAGCCTGGCCCGTTGCCACTGGTAGCTCCTGCTTTTCCTTTACATTTGCTAAAGGCATTTGCATCCCCTTAGACTCCCTAGAGCCCTCTGGTGTGAGCTGGGCCTGGAGCGGCCTGGGGTTATTTATGGTCCCCTCCAGCCACAAATGCTTCCATTGGCTGTTGTTAAAGGCTACTGCCTGACATATGATTTCACTCCAGGCGTGAAGGGACAACGGGGCCTTGTGTAAAGAAAAGCAGATCTCGGAATTCAGTGGCGCTCGGGGGCAGCCAACTTTAACACGTGTCTGGGCAGCGAATCAGGCCCCTGACCTGTTGAACTGCCGCGGGGACGGTGTAGTTTATGAACACACCCGGACGCACGGATTCCCCTTCCGCCTTGCTTGTGGGTTTCCAATTCAAGCCCTTGGGGCCAATGGAGGCCTTGTCCGGGCTGGGGGGGCTGGAGAGACAGCGGCACTCTGGATAGCCGCCAGCCACTGAAGAAGTGACGGGCTCAAGCCACGCGAGAAGGCCCTGGTCACTGAATAGTCCGACGTCCGCGCGTGGTTCCTGGCTCGTTATAAGCACAGGGCCATTAACGACATGGAGATCAAAGTTCAGGGGACGTCAGGGCGAGGGTCTCGGGGCCAGCTTTGCTCTGTGTTCGTACAGCCCCTAGCACAACGGGGTCCTGGCCCTCAACTGGGGCTCCTGGCCACTGCTGCAATAAAAACAATTACACCCAAATCCTGCCGGGCCGGATCCTCCGCTGGTGGAAATAGGACAAGCTAACGCAGCCGCATCTATTTACTCCAGCAGAGCATCGGATCCACCAGGCACAGGGAGCAGCACTGGAGAGGAGCCTGGAGGTTGCACAGCGAGGCGGCACCGACGGGGTTAACCAGTGGGACTAACAGGAGGAGAGGTCATCATGCATTCCAGGGGCGCCTGCTTCCTGCCTTTCCTCAGGTGGGTCAGGAATAGCCCATCTCTCCCCGACAGCCGTCGCTTCCCATTACCTCCACTCCCGCCTCCCTGCACGCAGCCGGCTGAGTTACTGGCTGCTGCGCTGTCACAGCGGATTTGAACCCTGCTACGCCCCACGGGAGACGCTACCGGTTGTCTGCACGGATCAGTTTATGCCAGGGAAGCGCCGGCCGCCAGCCAGGCCTCTGCTTGAGGGCGTCGGCCCCGCTCTCCCGGCCCTGCTTCTGCTGGTCCAGGAGGAAGACGAAGCCATTTGAACCCCTGGAATCAGTGGGCAGGACACATACAATGTGGCCATCCCCGGGGCTCGGGAAACATGAGTCAGGCCCTCCCCAAAATCACGAGCTTGGCTCCCCGCTCACGAGAGATGACGATAATAAATGCTCCCACCACCTTCTCACCATACCCAGCTTGGGTTCTGCCCCAGGAGGAAGGGCTATCACTCTGCTTCCTCTCCTCTCCTCCCCCTGGCTTCCTTCCCTGCCGCCTTTGTCTAGCTCCAGGCTAATAGGGTGGGCTGCTGTCTCCCATTCACCAGCACCCGTCTTCTCTAGCCAGCTCCAAATTGCTTCCCATAACGGGGTGCTGGTGTGACAGAGGGCGGAGTCAGCAGTTCTTGCCCAGCACCCTGTCACAAGGACACTGTTATGATCTGCATTTTACAGATGGGGAAACTGAGGCACGGAGAGGGAGGAGATCTGTCCAAGGTCACACAGCAAATCCGAGGCACAGGTCGGAAAGAACCCAGGAGTCCTGACTCCCTGTCCCCTAGTCTAACTCATCAGGCAACACTTCTCTCTTCCATCCACTGTCCCAATTACCTCGTTCTCAGGCACAGCAAAGAGGATGTGCTAAGACTCTAACAGTTCATACGTTCCTCTCACGACAAGATCTCCCCACGTAGCTGAGCCGCTGGCCTGCAATAGGCATTTCCTCTGGTCTACAGAAGATTGGCGCCCACCCAATAGATCTAATCCAGTTTTAACTTCAATTCTCCCTCTACTCTCTATTCTCCCGCAGCAGCGAGTCTTTTCAGGCACGTCGGGTACCATGGTTTCGGCGAGGCGCTCCGGAGAGGCGACGTTCCACTTTAAGGATTTGGAAGCAGTCCCAGGGAAGAATTATTTTCGGCTGCTGAAGGGAAAAGGTCTGTGGGAGAGCCCAGTGCACTGCGTGTTGATCTCGAAAGGCGCTCCCTTCCGCCCAGCAAACAGCGCTGCAGCCTGAGGAGAAGGCCGGTGCCGGGTCTCAGCCATTGCAGTCCAGCCTGCCGAGTCTGGTTTTATTCCCCTTAGAACCCCACATGTGCAAAGATCTGGCCTGACACCAGTTTCTCGTGGTTTGAGGGCAGTAGAATTGACAGCACCACCCGGCCCACGGTGATTGTGCAGCGTTTCCCACTTGAAATCATAGGTGCTGGAACTAGGGGAGCTGCCGCACCCCCTGACTTGAAACGGTCTCCCTTCTATCCAGGTTTACAGTTTGATTCAATGGCTCTCAGCACCCCCCCCACTATACACATTGTTCCGACCCCCCTGCAGGAAATCAAGTCTTAGCAACATCAGTGCCAGAAATGATCTCTGAGCCCAGCATTAAGTTTCTTCTGATTTAGGACCAGATTCTGGTCTCCGTTACACCGGCGTAAATTTGGAGTCGCTCCTCCGACGCTAACTGTGATCCACGCCTGGCCCGCTCCCGGGGGTCAAGTGAGAGTCGGAGCTGCCCTTTAGTCTTTACCGGGAGCTCTTCTTCGGAAAATCTGGCTTTTCCTTCTCACCTTGCTCTGCTCTGTTGGGGGAGCACAGAGATGAACCGCGTGGAAAGGCCACATGAAAACGAACCCCATCAGGATTTGATTTCCTGGGCAGGTCACGGTCACCAGAGGAAATGAAATTTCCCTCTGAACAATGAGATCTCGCTCCGTTCAAGGTCATTCGCCTCATGACATACCGAGAGGAAGCGTTATTGTGAGTGATCTGGGTGTGTGAGATAAGTGATTGTTAGCGGGTGAGAGGGCCATGTGTGTGCATGGCTGTGTGTGTGTGTGTGTGTGTGTGATATGCAATTGTTCAGCTGGGAGGGAGAGACGCATGTGTCCGTGCAGCTGTGTTACATTTGCAGAGTGCACAGTCTGTGGTGGGGTGCATGGAGAGATGTGGTTCTGTGACATCTCCGATCAGCTCCAAATTTCCCCCCTTGTTAGCTGGAGCAGAATGAGGGTGCTAAAAATAGAGAATAGCTATGATGGGAGGGGCTAGTTGCCCTGAGTACTTCCCTAGCCAGGACACTAGGCAAGCGGCAGCTAACGCTGGCCACCGCAGTGCCACTGTCTCTTGTAGCACACTAGCATGGGTAGCGCCCGCAGCGCCAAGGGGAGACGTACCCGGAGCGGGACGGAGGGGCCCACTCTGTGTGCATGTCAATAGTTAATCGCTAAGGCCAGACAGCGCTCAGAAACGTGGACCAGAGCTCCTGGGTTTTGGAGAAGCAACCGAATGTGTTGCGTCTTGCAGGAGGTTGGACCAGCTGACCCTTGAGGTCCCGTCTAACCCCCCCCCCCCCGGGTTCTTGACTCTACGGTCCCTCCAGGGGAAGACAGCAGACCACTGCCAGGGTGTGTGGATAACGAGAGAGATGTTAATCTGCTCTACCCCGCCCTTAAACCAGTACAACCATGTAAACAAAATCCACCTTTGAAATCCTCCCCCCTTGAAGATTTGGAACCTTCAGCCAAATTCAATATTTACCCTGGAAAGGGGAAAGCGCCTTGCTGGGATGGGGCCAGATGGGGCTAGTTGCTGGGATGGGGCCGGGGGGACAGAACTCACAGGGTAGAACCCCCCAGCCACGGGGCCATTCCATCAGCTTTTGCTTTGTGCAAAAACAACAAACAAGCCAGGCACCAAACAACCCCAGGCAGCGATTCTCCCCTCCCCCCCATCGGGGCTGGGAGCCAAACGCAGGCTATTGCTGGGGACGTCTATGCCAAGAGCTTCTCTTTGATCCCAGCCCCGATCCTTTGTGGTTTTTATTCTGCTTTCTTCTCCGCTCTCACGCGGAGCCACAGGGTGACTCTGCTCTGCGGACCACGCTGGGTCGTGGTGTTTATTGTTCCGCTCTTTGTTTTGTAGCGAGGTGGGGGGGGGGGGAGGAAATGACGGGAGAGGGGCTAAGAGCAGGTCAAGCAGTGCAGGTGCCCGGCAGCCCCGGCACAGGAAATGGCATTTCCATAAGGTGATGCAAGGCGTGATCCGGCCAGGTGGCTGCACCATCTGGGGAAACCAGCACCGGCCCTGCAGGTTACAATACAGAGCAGCAAGGGCATCCGCCTCTCCTGTCTGACCCTGCACCATCTGGCTCCCAGCCTGGGGAGTCTCTAGTGCGCATCGGCTCCTTTCATACAGCCCCTGCTGCTGGTGCCAGAGCCTTCTCCTCCGCACTTCCCGCATTCGGGATGCAACTTGCAGGGCCTCTGCCTTGTCTCAGCTGCAGGCAGCTCCTGGCCTTTTTCAGCTGCTGCATTTTGACCACAAAGAGGAACAGGCCCAAGGGAAATCGAGGCTGGGATTTGCATGCCAGTGAAATTCAATAGGCACCTAACTCCCTATTGGAAAAACTCAGCCCTAAAAACATCTTCTAGTTCTTCCCTCCCTTTGCCTTCACGCCTGGTGTCAACGTGAGTCGTGTCTCGTTCCGATTAGGAAGCAGGAGGCGCTGCCCAGCGGGGGAAAGGTCCCGCTCAGAAAGGAGCAGGCTGGAACGGCGCCAGCCTTGCCAGGTGTGCTGTATTTGCAGACACTTGTATAACTCCTGCCCTGCTCAGCTTGGCTCCCGACCCGCCAAGGGGGCGAGGAAACCCCGAGGAATGCGCAGTGGAAACAGGAAGGAGAAACGGCTCCTTCGGCACGTGTGTTTCCAGTGCATGGTCCCGGCCTGCACCGGGCGGGCGGAGGAGAACAGACAGCAGACAAGCCTCATGGGCCGAGGCCAGCTCCCCATTCGGGGCCTAGAAGAGTCTGGGAGCAGGACAAGCTGAGGCAAGCGACGGCTGGGACGACTGCTAGCCGGTCCCCAGTCTGGCGCAGGGAGTCAGGGCGGGTTTCACCCGCCCCAGTAATGTGTGGTGTACAGTGCATTGCGAGGTGGCAATGTCGGCCTCTAGTGGTTGGCCCCAGAGTTAACAAGAACCTGCTGTTTACTAGCAGCTAATGGAGTTCTTCCTTTAGCCCAAGGGTACTTGCCCTTTTGTGCTGTAGGTGGCTGGTTTGATACCCCTCTCTGGTGGTTGTATGCCAGTGTCTGGTAAACTACTTAGGGCCACAGAAAGAGCCAAGTGTTAATTATTAAAGCACAGTTCTTTCTATAGATGAGACCAATCTGCATAACTCAGCTCTGGATGTGGATCCAAAATCCTCGAGGTTGGGGCGGGGGGAGGGAGGGCAGTTATTCAGGCTGGGGAGGATGTTGCCAGGGAGGGGAGAAGTTGAGAGGTTCAGGATCACGTCTAGGAAATCCTGTTACAAAACCAAAGTCCTGGAAGGCCTGAAGGAGCCTGCAGGTCCTGCCGGGAAGCATTATCGCGGATGGCTATCATTCTCTCATCCCAGCTTTGTTCTCCCCCCACGCTGCGGTAGGGAAATAGTTGCAATTCCTCCGGTACAGACAGAAAGAGCAGGCTTGGTGCATAAGAAGGAAAGCAGAACAATTCTGGTCTCTTTTGAAAAGAAGGGGCTTTTGTTCTGCAGCTCGGGGTTGTAATGTTTGGCCTTAAATGAAAAGAACGACAGCACCAGCGACAAAGGAAACCCCCCCGCCGCTCCCCACACACCCAAACAAGTGACGCAAGTAGGGAGAAAACGGATGGCAGAACACCCTGGTACGTGTGCTCCTTCCGCGGAGATCCAGCAGCTAAAAGGGGTTTGTGTCCTGTAGTCAAACCAACAGGGAGCAAAGCGTCTTTGAGGGGAGCTCAGCCGGCCCCAGGAGGGGAGGAGACTCAGGTCACCTCCTTGCGGGTTTTGGTTTGCTGTGAATGTGGATCAAACCCAAAGTCCATCAGCAAAGTTCTGGTCGGGACCGACGTGCGTCGCGGCTCAGCTACCTGGGAGGCAGCCGTTCCTCCTGCCAGCGGGCTGGAATGAAGGACGGCCCCGAGCCAGATCATAATACGCAGGGGGAGATTCGCCCCTGTGCAGGCACCGGGGAAAGGATGGAGGAGAGGCTCTTTATGCGTCCTTAGGAGCTACCAGAGCTGAGGTGCCTCCCCACACAGGTTAAGGCAGCAGCCCTAATCTATGACCCTGCTTCGGTGTCTTCTGCTTGGGCCCTGCCGGGGTGAAGAATTGTGCAGAGAGCAGGTCTGCCCTAGCCACGCCCCCTCGAACACCAGCTCCGACCTCCCCGCCAGCCTGCCGTGCGCTCCCCTCCGTGCCCAAGGCGGCTCCAGACGGCCCTGCCCTGCTCTTAACCCTGCTGCCGGGGCTTCCGCAGCAGGGCCGTGGGGCTGCCCTCTGGCCTACTGCTGCAAAGGGCCCAGAGCGCAATGACGGGGTGGGAGTTTCCGAAGCGCATCTGCCCAGTTCTCCTCCCAGAGACACCAATGGGGGTTTTACGACGATGACAGAGCTCTTTGTTAGCGCCTTCCTGGAACGGGGCGGGACTTTCTCAACAAATAGGGGTTAGGCTTTAGGGGTTAGAGTCCTGATCTGTCCAAACCGAAACCTCCCTTCCCAGCGGCCCTGGGTTTGCCCAATGGCCGGTTCAAAAAAGCGCAGAGAAAAAAGAAAGTTTTGAAATTGTCGAGCTGTTTCATTTCCAGATTTCTCAATCATCCAAAAAAAAAAAAAAGTCCCGGTATTCCAGTTCAGCGGACTCTTCGTTTGGAAAGTTCGGCTAATGACAATAAAGAAGATCAAAGGGGAAGCTCAACATGGAGATGGAACGTTTCGATGGACAGCAAATGACAATAAATAAATAACAGGTCGCAGAGAGATTCAGCTTTTCAGTCCCATTTGAGGTGGGAAAAATGTCAAGCTCTCGTAAGTGTTCACAGGACGAGAACCGCCCCCCTTCGGCCCAGCCCTGCTCAGTCACTCCCATGCCCCCTAGGTAACTATTTACCCCTATGCGGTCCTTGGGCCACCCTCCCTCTGGGATGGGATGGGAGAGGCTCCCACAGTATCTGCCTCATCTCATGCCAGGCCTGAATTCAGATCGCTGTGTATAAATACCGGTGTGACTACTCTCTACTGATCTGTGAGGAGTAGGGTGGAGAGAGGGGAAAGTGTGACGCTCTCCCTGGCTCTGCAGCACCGTGCACTGGGCAGAGAGGAAGGGTTGGAGGGGATGGGCAATGAAACGTGCTCTGACAAGGCAGAGTGTTCACACAGGAAGCGATCAGGAGCTAATCATTCCCTCCTCAGCCCCGCTGCGGGTCACTAGGATTCATCAGCGTTGTCAGGGGCCCTGCGTCCAGGTTGAGAGGGAATGCGTCATTGTTTT
Organism: Sternotherus odoratus; assembly: GCA_032164245.1. NCBI lineage: Eukaryota > Metazoa > Chordata > Testudines > Kinosternidae > Sternotherus > Sternotherus odoratus. The sequence goes on from JAVMKO010000018.1 coordinate 5,498,022, forward strand.
GTTGCGTGCGAGCCAACCCAAGAGGCCCGGTCAGGCTCGGGGCTTCGTTGCCCCGGGCACCGTGCGAACATAGAGGGGGACACGGTCCCTGCCCCAAGGAATTGATCGTCAGAGGCACCAACCCTGCAAAGAGTTCTGGGCAGGCTTGACTGCAGGCCCGGGAGGAGTCACAGGGAAGTCAACAGGAAAACTCACACGCTTATTCGGGCTTGTCTGGCTTGTCTTCCAACCCACTGCTCCTGCCCGTGCTCCAGCGTGTCTGTCAGCGTTTGCAGGACTCGGGCGTTTGGAGCCCAGACAGACAGGCCATGGTTAGTCAGGAGCCCGGTCAAAGCTCTGAGGCAAAAGCACATTCCCGACTTGCCTTTTTTTAACCCCCAACCCGCACTCCAACCCGCACTGAGTTGCTTTTCAAGCCGTGTCTGTTTGACCTTTGTTTGTTGGAACTCCTGCCCAGCGAGCTTTCTGTTCTAGCTGAAAACACTGCCTACTTGAGGGGGGGAAGCACTGGGAGGGCGGTTTCAGGGTTTGTATGCACCCTTGTAAAACAAGACAGCTGAATTCCTCCACCCGGAGATTCCCGGCAGCTATTTGGTCCTGGGAGAGAGCCCAGCTGTTTGAAAATCATCTCAGGGACCCTCTTTGTAGCATTTCAAAGCACTCCCCAGTTTAGTGCAATGACTAGAAGGGGCCCGAGCCTGCTGAAAACCAAGCAGGGACCCCAGGGATCAAACCTGAGGGAAACCCGTCCCCCCCCGTCCCCCCGCAGAACTCAGCCCAAGGATGGGAAAGAGCGTGGGAACGGAGGTGCGGGCCCCATGGACGGCTGCAGCTGCTCAGCTCAAGGCCACTGGCTGCCCTTTGCGAGACAGATCGGGAACAAAAGGAGCTGCCCAGCGCCCGGGAGAGACATTCCCCCCCGACTGCATGTCAGCCAAGGGAGCAACGGAGCAGCTCAAGGTGCAGCGCGCTGGGGGCTCCGTGCAGACGGATGTTTCCCCCCCGGAATGCTCTTGACATGGGGATTAGGGCCTGGCTCATACACAGAGCGATTTTAGCTCCGACGCCTGCGCTAACGGCCAAATCAACGGCAAAGCGCCCGCCGGGATCACTGATCCGGGGGGGGGGGCCCTCAGGGGAGGCGCATGGAGTTCCCCCCTCCCCCATCTGCAGAGCCCACTCAGGAGCACGGATTGCAGCCCACTGCACCCGTGACCTATCCCAAGGGACGTCAGAGCCACCATCCAACCTCCCCCCCCCCCCCCCATGGAGCGACTGTTTATTTCAGGATCTAGGCCGGGCAGAGAGATTTTCAACACAAGCAGCAAAGACCAGCTGAGCAGAGTTTCTTGGCTCATCTCCAGGGGGTCAGGGGTGTAATGAGGCGGACCTGGGACCTACAGCATTAACTCTTTCAGTGCCGGCCAGCATGGGCTCACATCAAGAGCTTCCAGCCTGTGTCTGGATTTCAAGCAGCCCGCCCCCTGGGTGAGGCGGTTGGGGGGGGGGGGGGTTGGTTCAGCACCTGATAAAGAGAAGGGCCAATGGTGAAATTAGGAGCTGGCTCTGGGTTCGGCTTCCAAATACCCTGCAGTGTTGGGGGGGGGGGCTGGATTTGGGGGGGGGGGACTGAGGAGGGGCGATTTGGGTCCTTCTCTAATGTAACCCCTGAGCCTTCTTTCTTTCACAAAACACACTTGGTGTCTTGGACTGATGAGGCCAATGGCCCGAATCGCCCTGGGTTACCGCATGGGGGTCTGTCATTAATACAGGGGCAGGGGAATCAGACTCTACTTTTGCTGCCAGGCCTCGGGGTTTGTTCTCCCCCCCTTGGGGCTCAGATCAACTGTCAGAGCAGAAGGGGGCTGCAGCACATTCAGAGATGAGACCGTACCGCTTTGATGGCTTCTCTCTCGCCCCCTGAAAAGCACAGAGGAGCCCTGACAAATCTTCCCCATAATAACAGAGGGAGCTAATTGCTGTGAAACACCCACTGGCGGTTAATTACAGGGGCCTGCCCTGGTTAATTGCTCTGTAGTTCTGCAGAATATTAACGGTATTCCATCAAGGGGGATGGTGCAGCGATAATAGCGACAGGTTGCACCTTTCGGCTTCACGTGGTGAACCCCTCGGCTCGGGGGAGCTGTGAAGCGCGATGCAGTAAGAGGGGAGGACGGCCATGCTGACATTTGGGGGTGTCGTCAGTTGACCTGCATCCCCTGCTGTCGTCAGACCCGCTCGGTGCTGCACGGGAGCCCCCGCAATGCCGCCGGCTGGGTGTATAGAACAATTCCTTCCCGGACGTGCTGCAGGAAGGCTCCAGCCTTGAAGCTCAGTCAGTATCTTACCGGGGGATGAGAAGAGACCCATGACTGGCCCAGGTCAGATGTCTTGGGCTTGTGGGACTCTAAAATGGCTGTGTAGAGATTTGGTCTCATGCTGGAGCCTGGGCGCGGGGACCCTCCCCCTTGCTGGGTGTCATTGCTTCATGCCTCAGTTTCTCCTCAGTGCCCCGATTCTCCTGGCGCCCAGCCGAGCGTGCACCGGCGGGTGTCCCTCCGTGGAAATTGACGGAGAGCGGCCACCAGCACCGCTGTGGTGAGGTGAGAGGAGAATCAAGCCCAGGGTCTCAGACCAGCCACTCAGTGGGTAAGAATGTAACTGTAAGGAACCCCGGGCGGTATTTAGTGACTGGAAGAGGGAGTTTGCTCTAACGTCCACTCCAAATGCATTGGCTTGAGGTCAGGGGCTGCCTTGCTGGCCTCCTTTGACCGCCTTCCTCTTCCTCCGGCTCTGGTATTTATGGCTTAGGGAGCAGGGCTGGCCTACCGAGACCCAGGAGGGCTGCAAACATTTGCTAGGCCATGGGCAGGTGCCATCTCTAAGTGGCAGGGAGGTGCTTTGCAAGTCGTCCCCGACATTTGGCAGATGCTTTCCCGCTTTCGCTGCCAGATGGAACAGATCCAGTCTGGAGCCGACCACTGCAATGAAAGAATCTCTTCACGGGGCGTCCGATTCCTCTGGTTCCCATGTGCTGGTTATTGAACTACGCGGCGTGGCGAGCAATTCAGTTAAATCAGCCGGGGACTCAGCCAGACCATAACTTATTTACTCTTGTGAGACGCTAGCAGCCATTCACCCAAGGTCCTGGGCTCCGCTGCTTTCTTAAGGGGCCGCGTTGGTGATACGTCTTTCTAGCTTGAAGAACTGAGGTGGGCGAAGGTCAGGGGAGCTTCACTCCAAACGCCTGCATTTGCGGGAGACGAGAACATCACCCCGGACACGTCAGGTGTGCACGGAGCTGTACAGACACAAAGAGGCAAGGTCTGTTCTGGGTCTCTGGGGTGGGCTGGTGGGTGGGGAAGGAGAATGAAGTCGGCAGAGGGGTGATGCTATTTGAGGAAGGGGAGCGGCACCGGGAGGGGTAGCAGGAAGATGGGACCTATACTGAGCTAAGGGAGCTCAGAAGTTTTGCCTGGAGAGGATGGGGCATCAGCTCTGGAGGCGTCAGACCCTGTCCGCTCTTGCTTCACTCTGCCCCCCCCTTCTCCCCCTCTCTCGCCCCACCCGCTTTTTCTGCACTTCTGACCTTTGTGCCTTGGGTGTTCACGTCGCCTCGCAGCGGCCAGACCTTCCCTTGCACCCGCAACCCTCTTGCCCCCTGGAGCCCTTGTCCTGACTCGGATGAGTCACCCGCAAACGCCGGGAGCTGGACACACAGAGCCTAGTGGTATTGCACGGCGCAGTCCTGCCTCCTCCCTGTTTACTGGCGGCCACTGCGAGTCTAGCCTGGCTGGGAAGTAAACAGCCTTATCTCCCCAAATTAGCTCTCCCAGGCCCGGCCTTCGTGCCAAAGGCAGACTGCAGGCGCTGGAAGGCAGATGGGCTCTCAGTGGCGTGTGGGAGCTGGGGAAAGAGTCCAAGTCTCGGGTGTCTGATTTCTCTTGAAAATGGGGTTCCCCTTCCTCGCTTCCTGGGCATCTGTAACCGGGGATGGGGGAACTCCTAAGCATTTGGGGCTCAGGGTCCCCTCCCAAAAGCCAACGGCCGCTTCTGGGAGTCGTCTGAACCGTCGGGCTCTTTGGGATTCTTGCCGTTTCCTTTCAAGCCAGAAGCAGCCAGCAAACATCCTGCTTCGGGATATTTTGACCCCTGCATTTCCGGTTCCAGCTGGAATGCAGATGAGCAGAAGCATCCGCAGAGAAGAGAAATAATGGGAATTGGAATGGGGGGGGAGGTGTTAGTCAGTCCGACTCTTCGGGCCTGCCCTAGGTTTGGGTTCAAGTTATGGGCAAATGTTTCATCTGAGTTGTAGGGTAGCTCACCTGGTTTGCTTCATCCGAGCAATAAGGTGCACTCTACAGCCCTGACAGATGAGTGGACAGATACTAGTTAGCCTCTCTTGGGTTCACTGATCAATGGGGATTGCTTGTTGCTGAGAACCATGTTACTACCATTCCCACTAGCTAGGGATGGTTTTATAGGGTTCCTGTAGCATCCCTGTCTCCACAGCTCAGCCCACACAAGCCACCTGTTAGAACCATGCAAGCAGGTTGCTGTTAACAGGTTTTCAACTATAACAGGGACCAGGCCCCGTTTAGCTTCTGGGTTTATCTGCTGGTGGGTTCTTTTGGGGCTGGTCCCAGTACTTTGATTTCTTGTTTCCTTGTAATCCTTCTAAAGTAGCAACTCAGGGACACTGTGCATCTTAACTACTTCCGTGCTGGCAAATAGGAGACTGTTCAAAGAAATCACCCCTGAGCGCTGTGCAGAGACAAGAGGTGCTTTTCTCAGACAGGACAGTCTGCACTCCAGAGCAGCTGCTCCTCACAACAGATGCCGCATCCCAAACTCCAGGCGGCTGGATATGCAAGACCTCAAACACACACGTCTGGAGGGTTATTATTCTCCCAAATGGCTGCCATGAATCTCCTTGTCACAAGACGCTTCATGAGGTCATCCTTGGAGTCCTTCCTGCTGCCTATAGGGAAAACGCATTCCTCCTCTCTGTAAGTCTTTCTCTGCAGGTGAGTCCGCCTGTGATTTTCTACAGGACACCCGGTCATGCTGGAGTCACCTGTCTCATGGAGGTGTCCAGTGCTGACGGGGTGAAGATGTGTCTCTGAACGTGCACAGGTTAACACCATTGCTTCTCAGACTGCACTACATTGGTATCCCATCGTCCTGCATTGATGCCATGTCACCCGCTGCCAAACGAAATTCAACCGAGCTCTACAAAGGAGGCAAGGGGGGATTGGTACAGTTAAAAAAAGGGCCAAATGTTGATGTGGGGGAATAGCTCCACCGAAGTCAACTATTCTTCAATGGACTTCGGGGAGCTGCACTGATTTACACCAGCCAAGCCTCTGGCGCCAAAGGGCCAAAGTGGTTTCTGCATCCTCCTAAGGACAAGCATTATTTCACCGTTATCGGCACCATCCCGTGTGGCTCCAGCTACAGCGTGTGTATTTACTGGATGCTCTTAAGGAAACCCAAAGAGACAGTGTCTAATGGGAGGATCCCAAGGCCCAGGCAGCATGGTGTCAAATCCAGCAGCATGTGAGGATCGTTAACATTGTTCTTAACTTGGCAACCCGCTGACTGTAACGTGGCTTGGAATGATCCCTTTGTCTGGCTAATGCAAGCCCAGGAAATCTCTTTAGTGGTGTTTTGGGGAACGGCGTAAACACTTCCGGGGCCCGCCCCTGACTTCCTGCTGGTGTCACAGTGATGCAGTGGATCACCAGTGCGTCCACTGGATTTACTCCTGGGGTATGTTGGGGTACGTGAGAGATGCGTGTGGGGTACACGAGAGCAGTATTAGGCCCTGTGATGTTCAGAAGAGACTGGAAAGAAGAGACGAGGGCGACCCAATAGCCTGGGAGCTGAGTGGAGGCGGGGGAAGCCAGGCAGGGGAAGAACAGCAGATTCTGTCATGGAAACGTCGCCCTATTTGAAAGACAAACAGCCGGGTGGCAAATAGGGGCACCCCAGCAGGAGGATTCAAAAATCACCTGGCGTAACCGCCTCCACCGCAGCCTCCCTCATCCCTCTGCACTCCTGGGAGCCAGCCGGGGCCCCAACCAAACAGTGGCCTGGGATGCTTTTACTCCGGGTGTCCAGGGGAGAACAGAGCCGCAGGTTGTGTCTCCAGGGCCTCAGAGAGAGGCTGACAGTGTGGCCTTTGAGTCCCGATGCACCTGCTGGGTGGGACGGGATCCAGGAACGAGACATGGGCGAGAGGTTTCGATGAGTGAGAATTACTGGAAAGAAAAAAATGCCCATTGGCGGCCAAGCCTGACTTTCCACAGGGCCTGTGGGATAGTTCCCAGTCGAGGCTCTTCCAGCCACCTGTCTCCATTTCCTCTCTCGCTCTCCCGCTTTTCTACCCTCTCCCCTGCTAGCTTGCTACCGTCCGCCCTTCACACAGGACTCAGACAAACCTATTTCGGAGCTTAAGCCTTCGTGGGCGAAGACCCACTTCATCAGATGAATGTGGGTCTTCTCCCACCCAAGCTTATGCTCCAAAATATCTGTTAGTCGATAAGGTGCTACAAGACTCTTTGTCGCTGGTGTGAGGATGGGACTCTGACCCAAACAGAGGAGGCTGTCGCCAGTTTCAAATGCGGCCCGGCAGCCCGATGGATCCGTCTCTCTCTGCCTGTGGTTCTGCTCTGGTCCCGATCACCAGGAGTGTGACTCCGTCGGTTTCCCTTTCACACTCCATATGCTGGATCCAGGTCACTGACAGCCGTAAGGAGACAAGGCTCACGGGATCCCTGAGAGACCGTTCGGCTGAACACGGCACACTCGGGGGCTGGGAGCTGTGTTTTGAGCCAGCAATGTCATTTGTCTTCCTTTGGGACTGGAGGCTCTTTTGTACGGTTGTGAATTCAGCCCGGTTTACAGAGAGAACTAGCTGCCGTCAGTCGGCCGCAGGAGCTGGGAGCGAGAGGCTCTACAAGCACAGTGCAGACATGGATAATGGTGTGTAAAATAAAGGGCAGGGCAATTATCGGTGGGATTGTACAAGGGGCCTGATTCTTCCCTGCTGTAACTCCGCGGATGCCAATGGAAATGGACCGGGAAGGTTTTGACCCAGTACGTCTTGCAAAATATACTATCCTGAAGGGAACACTGGCCCTGGCCCTAGCATTGATCCTTAGCCCTCCTCATCAGCGGGAGACAGCATGGTCTAGCAGACAGGAAAAGGGCCTGGGAAACGGAAAGTCAGTGTTCTCATCCTGACTCTCCTATGGGACCTTGGCGAGTCACTTTCCGCCTGTTTCCCCCACCCACCTTTTGTTTGTCTAGCTCGCAAGCTCTATGGGGCAGGGACTGTCTCTGCTAGGTGTGTGTACAGCTCCTAGCACAACGGGGCCCTGATCACAGTACAGGCATCACTGGACTAAAATACCACCCAGAGTGCAGTATGTGTGCAACACAACCCCAGAGCACTGTAACACACCACCCGATGTGTGTGAACAGTTCATCACGTGATCGAAAACTCTCCTTTGTAATGAACAAAAGCCCAAGTTCCAGTAACTGCATCGCCTTCCCCCCAGCTGGCAGTCCTGGTGGGACTGGCTGACCCAGCCAGAGAGGGAAGGGGATGTGGAAGACCAGAAGCCAGCAGGAAAAAGGGGCTTTCTGGCTTCCAACAGCTGCAGGCGTGCGCGTATTTCCCCGGTTCTATTTTTACCCCTGCTCATTTGTTCAGTGGCCAGGACTCGATTTCCTTAGCTAGACAGGGAAACAATGTACGCGGCGACATCTGAACGCGGGGAGCAAAGCCAGACTGCGTTCCCATTTCCTGCCTCTTCTCTCTCCCCAAGGTTATGACAGACCTCTGAAAACCTTGGCCGGCGTTGCCCATCCTGCCTGCTGCTCCTCCGCTGACACGCTGCCCGGACTAGCTCTCCCGGCAGATGCACACAAGCAGCTCTTGGCCCAGGTCTTATTTCCAGTCTAGTTTCGCTTGACATTTACCATTCAAGACCCAGCACTGTTGTCACTCGGTTCTATCTATAAAGCCCGGGAAGGTCCGATGGTAGCACAGGCTAACACCCCAGGAACGAACCCAGCGTCCCCAGCCAACTTGTACACTGGTTGCTAGCTAGGGTGACCAGAAGTTCCGATTTTATAGGGACAGTCCTGATATTTGGGGCTTTTTCTTATGTAGGCTCCTATTACCCCCCACCTCCTGTCCCGATTTTTCACACTTGCTGTCTGGTCACCCTATTGCTAGCCCATGCCGAAGCCGGTAGTACCGCATCTACCCTGCCATTGTTCAGTGCTAGTTAGATTACAGCTCTCAGGAGTATCCTACAATCACACCTTTGCTTGCAGCTTAGGCATACGTTAAAGGTGGCAGTGTAGGACAGATATCCTGGGCTAGAAATAAGTGGCTAACCTGGGGAGTTGAACAAACAAGGGCTGGACAAGCAGCAATCTCCAGTGTCTAGCTAGGGCCGGGTGCTGGGAGGGAGCCGCTCCCAGATTTTGAATTTCCCTTTAAATAGCGGGTGCCCCCAGAGCACATGGTTCGCTGTGGTTCAGAAGCCCCAGTTTTCCCGGCTATGAGCTGAGACAAGGCGACACACAGCAGGAAAAACCTCTTGAAACCGCCTGTCCCAAAAGTCACCTTCAGCCCTGTCAAAGTAGGAGCCAGGCCGGCCGGCGCTGGTGGGGAGCTCGCGACGGGCTTCACTTGTAATCTGCTCTCCTGGGTTTCTGCTCGGGAGGAGCCAGAGGTTTGCTGAGCAGCTCAGTGAGGTCACATGGGGGGCCCTGGCCTGGCTGGGGGCACTGGACCTACTTCATTCCCTGGGACCAGAAGCCCAGTGCCCGCCCAGCATCCACATCCCAGGGGACATCCTTGTTGAAAGCCTCAGTATGGAGCCCGCGGGCTGGACGGGCCTGGAGACTAAACACCCCTTCACCATGGAGAGGCTGCCAGGGGAACCAGGTGGTTCATGTGGGGCTCCCCTTCACAATACACCTGAGGAGGCGAGTGTCACGGAGTAGGAATACTGTGTGTGCCTCAGTTTCCCCTATGCCTTTCTTGAGTGTCTATGTGAAGGGATAAGGATGTGTAGCTGATGCAAAGCAGAGCCTCTTTGCAGGTGTCCATACCTGAAGCTGTAATCTGACTCCAAGTGGGGGAGGGAGGTCACCTGACCTGGCTGAGCCAGGGGGGAGGAGGGGCTGGAGAGAGTGGGTTTCAGTTTGGAGTCTGCAGCAGGCTGGAGAGAGGGGTTTGAATCTGAAGCTGGGTGGGCAGAAGGGAGGCAGGCCCAGGCAGGGTCTGGCCTCCCTGGGCCCCCAAAATGGATCCAGCTGAGGGGTTCGGGTACCTACAAGCTCGGTGTTAGACCATGTACCTGTCAACAAATAAACCTCTGTTTTACTGGCTGGCTGAGAGTCACGTCTGACTGTGGACGGGTGCAGAATCCATGGGCTCCCCCAGGATACTCCCCCCCAGGCGGGTTCGCTGGGGGAAGCGCACGGAGGGGCAGAAGGCGCTGAATGCTCCGAGGTCAGACCCAGGAAGGTGGAAGTGGGTACCCGTGAAGCTGCTAGCCTTGGAAACAGGCTGTGTACGGAGAAGGGACACTTCCCCCGAAGTCCTGACTGGCTTCCTAGGGAGCGGTTCCAGAGCATCCGTGACAGCGAGGTCCCCCATTTCCCGGCAGGAGACTCTCTACATGCATTCTGCTGTTTGCAATGGGCCTTTGGGGATACCCAGCGCTACAGCCGTGGAGACCTCCCTCTCTACTAGGCACGAGGGTCTCCCTGTTCCTGCCCCTTTCAGCCTCGCTCTGCTCTCCAGGCTAATGCTGCCATCTGGGAATGAGCCATCAGTCTACGTTCCTGGAGCCGAGGCGTGAGAACAAGGGCCGGGTGGCACCGGGTCGCACGTAAGAGGGGGCGGAATGTTAATCTGCTCACCGAGCCCTGGGATTCTGGGTGGCTTAACGCGTTTGCCAGCAGAAACTCTTCTGGGTGCTTCAGAGACTCCCTTGAAGGGACTCTGGGGAGCCCGGAAGTGGGTAAGGGACTTAGGACCCCGTGTCTCGTTGCCAATGTTACCTTCTAGCTATCGTGGAGGGGCTGTCCTCTGCCTCTCAGCACAGCCTGGACTGGGAATCCGGAGGGAGGGGCAGCAAAGGAATTGGGTGTTTCTTTGTCACCAGAGCTGGGGCAGGGATGGGGGACGCCGTTTTCCATGAAAAATGATGGCTCAGAAAAACCAAAACTTTTCACAGAAGTTTGAGAGACACTATCGTTCCCAGGTTTCCATCTGCCCTACCGGCGTTAAATCTCTAGAAAAACTTTCTCCTCATGTTATCTGAGCACCAGATGCAACCAGAAGGTGCCAGCTGAACGTAGTTTAGCACTTCTGCTCCTGGCTGAAACTCAGAAGCTCGGAAGAAAAGAAAAGAAAAGAAAAGAAAAGAAAAGAAAAGAAAAGAAAAGAAAAGGGAAAATCACCCCACCCTCCCCCCAATTTAAAATGAACGCAACTTTTTTTGAACTTCAAAACCAGGCTTGGAATCAAGTTTCGGGAGACGTTCTTATTTTATCTGAAGCCGTTTGCCCATCCCTTGTTAAAAATTGCCTACGAAACTGTGGAAGGCATGTTCAGACGGGCTCAAAAGAGAGCCAGAAAGACGAATGATACTTTGCACTTCTCTAGCATCCTCTATCCCAGGACCTCAGGCGGATTCACCGGCAACCCTTCACCGCGGGAGTTGGGGGAGCACTAAATGAAATCTCTCTGCTTTCCACTGTGCCCTGAGTGTGCTTGTTTTCAAGGTGAAATTCACCCGTGTTCCCCTGAGAACCTCAATACAGGGCTGACGTGGTATCTAGGAATATCGCTATGAACTATATTCATATTTATTTACATTGTGATAGCGCCGAGGAGCCCCAGTCATGGAGCAGGGACTCATTGTGCAAGGCACAAACAGAACATAACGGGGGGAATTTCATCTAGCATGCAGAACTCGGAACTATAACCAGAAACCCGCTTCTCACCGCCACCCTTCTCCAATCAGGGAGCAGTAACAGTACCACATGTCCAATCGATCTTACGCCAGCCAGTGAAGCTAACCAAATACTGTTGGCTGCGTCCTTTATTTGATTTTCGTGCGTGAATTTGGCACTCACAAGAGGAAGGACCAGGACAGCGCAAGGACAACCTGTGCCAGCATCCTTCTGACCTCATCCTGCTCTACCAATATATCTTCAGCGCATCTGCGGCCCACTTCCTTCCTCTGGCCGGGTGCCAGAGATTCCCAGATGAGCTGCATGTGCTACTGGTTTTGTCACGTGCCTCAATGAAATGGTGGATTGCAAAGATTGAGAGACCTTCCCTCTTCTCCCCTCTGGAGTCACGCCCATGCTCCAGACTCACTCTGCTTCAAGCCGCTCGGCGTCTGTCACCCACTAAGGACTCGTTGATGATGAATTTGTGTTTGCCTGGCGCGTTGCAGAAACACGAAGGCTTGTCAGTATTTGCTCCTTTCTGCTTGTCACGGCTCAGATCCGCCACGGTTCCTCCCGCAGCCCGAGGGACTTGCTTTGGTTCAGGGGCTCTTTGCTGTAATTCACAAGCGCGCCTTTCCCAGCTGCCTGGCTCAGACGGCGGCAAATTGAAATGATAAACCTCGCGAACCGATCCGAGTATGGGGGGCGGCGTTACTCATTGCAAAGGGACCCTCAGACGGGGGCCGAAGCTGACCAGGAAAGGAGTATGAAGACCTGGGGAACAGAGGCAGGGAGCCCTGTCTACATGTTCCTTACGGGTGATCTCAGTTAAAGAGCAAACATTTGCCCCAGCTGCGGGTTCGGCCCAAGCGACGCGCTGTAGCAGGGTAGCAGCTGTGCCGGCAAAGAGGCCTTCTGCAATAGCTGCCCCCGAGCTTGTAGTTAGAATGGGGAACTTGGCGCTGGGCTCTCTTGCTGGTTATGCCACTGGCTTACTACATGGCTTTGGGCAAGTCATGGCACCTCTCCTTGCCTCGATTTCCCCAGCTGTGAGCCGAGGACAATGAAGGCCAACCATTTCAGAGGGGTGCGGCGAGGTTTATTTCACTTTTTACTGCCACCGATGCTTGCGCAGTGCCACGAGGCCCGCGCTAAATGCAAGGTCCTGTTATTGGAACCATTACGGGAGCCCAGGGCTGTATGAACTGAAAAATGCCCTGAGATCGCTCGTATGTAGCTGAGCAGCAACAGAGACGGGGTAAGGGGCCCCGGCATGCAAACCTCCTGGACGGACCCAGCTTCCAACCCCGCAGCGTCCCTTCCTTGGACTGCGGAGGATGAGGAAGCAGGTGGTGGATTAGAAATCCTCAAGCCCTGGCTGGCTCTGAGCAGCTGCGTGAAGGATGGGTGCTGGGTTTGCAAGTCTCTGTTTATTCCATCTAACAGCTGAGGCCTCTGATTTCTGCTCCCTAATGGCTTTCTCCTGCCATGCACCAGGCGGCTGAAGCAATAACAGGGCCCTGTTCCTCGGGGAGCAGGGAATCACAGCTGGAGCACATTTCCACTTGTAACAGCTGCTTTTGTCTGGCGGAGGAGTCTGAGCCCACGGCCGGGTCTCCGGGGGCCAGCGCGGCCCCAGAACACTGCGGAAGTCCAGGCGTGCTGGAATGACGCGGGGCCTTGATTTTGAAGATGAGGAAGGGGAGGCAAATGTGGGACCCCCTGGACTTTCCAGGACAATGTGGCTCGCCAGGGTGGAAAAGCCCCTTTGGAAGCATAGAGCTAAAAATCGACTCAGACGCCCAAAGATCCTGGTGTTAGCCTGCTCTGGGGAGTGAGCATCTTGTGGAAAAAGACACCTCATCAGGGACCGCGAGCTTGTCAGACCCTCCTCTGGCCAAGCGCGCAGAACATCTGGAGCTCCGTCTCGCTAGAAGGCCGTCTGGGCTGTGTTCCTCTCTCTGGAGTGCCGCAGCACATGTTCAACAGCAGGTACGTGGGGCTGAATGAATGGAGCTAATCTGGAGTCGTTCATCACTCCGGCAGGGAGCTCACAAAACATTACTGAGCAAGCCCCAACAAAACCTCCAGGCCCCTACCGGAAACCCTCCCAGCTTCCAGTGAGAGCGGCGTGGGTGTGGGGAGAGACAGAGTGAGCTGGCTCTTTGGAAACTTGTTCCCCACCCTTGGAAGACAGAGCAATTTTCCCCCTTGATAATCCCTCACTTTGAATGACACACACCAGCCCCCTGAAAAGTCTGCCATGATCCCTACAGCTGCTCACGGTGAGCCTGGCCCATTGCTCTCCACCCGTTTGGCACTATTCACAATAGAGAAAACCTTCTCCACCGGCCGCCCTCTTCCTTCAGCTTCGCTTTGCTCCAGCTTTTTGACTGACCCCCCGGCCACACGGCAGGATATGGGTCCGTTGGGCCGATCTGGCAGCGACTTCGCTGCTTCTGCAGGTCCCAAGGCGCCAGGAACTGTTGCCTTCAAACACAGGGGTGAGATTCAGCCTTCCAAAATGCCTCTCGCTGGGCTATTGATTTTTTAGCATTAAGATTCTAGCAACTTTTACGGGCTCCTGCTGTTCTTCCACGAACGACCCTTTGGAAAAGTGCTACTGTAATATCAACACTAACGGGTCTTTTCCCATGGACGGAAGCCTCCGTGGAACTACCCAGCATCATTATTACACTCTGCCCACCAGACAGACCCGGGGTGCCAACACTGAGACCCTGGGGGAGATTTCCAACCCAGCAGAGCTCAGCGGAGTTTAGATCTAGGCCCATCCCTGCTCTGACATTTGCTGGGTGACAGCCTCCCGCGTCCCGCATCTATTTACTCGGCCCCATTACCGTTGTGTCTCACCATCGTTAGTGTGGTTATACTTCCAAACGCCCCTGTGAGGGAGAGCGGATGGGGAATGGAGACGGAGGGGGCAAGGGACTTGCCTAAGAAAGTCACCGAGGAAGCTTAGCAGAGCTAGGTCTCCCACATCCTAGGCAACGTCCAAAAATAGGGTTGCCAACTTTCTGACCCATCAAAAGCCTTGCCCCGCCCCTTCTCTGAGGCCCCGCCCTGCTCACTCCATCTTCCCCCCTCCCTCTATCGCTCACTCTTCCCCCACCCTCACTCACTCGCTCATTTTCACCGGGCTGGGAGCTCTGGGGAGGGTCCCTTTTCCACTGGTTATAAACTGGACACTTGGCAATAGGGTGACCAGATAGCAAGTGTGAAAAATCGGGATGGGGGGGAGGGGGTAATAGGGGCCTATGCAAGACAAAGCCCCAAATATCAGGACTGTCCCTATAACATCTTGACATCTGGTCACCCTACCTGGCACCCCAGTGGCATTGCATGTGTAGGTGCTGGAATTAAGGGGGTGCTGGGGGGTGTTTCCGCAGCCCCTGGCTTGATGTGGTTTCCATTCTATCCAGGGTTTACAGTTTGGTTCAATGGTTCTCACGACCCCCACGCTATACACATTGTTCCAGCCCCCTTGATTGCGTGCACTGTCCCTGGACTGCTCTGTATTGCATACAGACATTCTCTTCTGTTATGCCACCAGCTGACAAGGAGACATTTGGTGCCGGGCAGCGCGGTCATTTCTTTGTCACGTTACAAAGGCGACCGATGGCACAGACGGGTAAAGGACCGGAGGGGTTTTTCAAAATGAGCTTTTCTGAAGTGCTGTTGTTTCATTCATAGATTTTTCCCCCCTCTTCCAATAAGCAGAGGTTAACTCGGAGGCCTGCAAGAATTTCATTACGTGCATTCCCGCTGACTGCACATTGCTTCGAGGCCCTGGAGCAAAGTAATGGCAAGGCGGGCGAAACAGCAGGGTGAGCCGTGTTCTCTTATTTATAAGGGCAGTTTTCACTTCACTGACAAAACAACACACCATCCATCCTTTCCCCAGCTAAATGGCAAACGGGCAAAACCAATAAAAATACAATGGCTGCAGGCTAATGGTGTTCTGGGGACCCTGTCTCTCAAGAACAAGGCTTTCTAATGGCATTTCCCCTAAACGAAGCTTTCAGAACAGTCAATTTGTAGGAATCAGAATAAAGGTGCCCCAGAAAAACTTGAACATTCGGGCTTTCAGTGTTTAAGCACGTACAGAAACAGCAAAGGTTTGTTGTTTTAAAAATCCAACAAAGAACCTCGCTATATTATTTGAGGTTAACTCTAGGACAGGAGACTGGGAATTACGGTTCAGACCATTTTGTTCTTGAAATGGAATATGTTTTCAAATAAAGAATATCTATTTTTCAAACAATACCTTAGGTGTGCACAGTGCCTGAAAGCTCTGACATGCTTTATATACTGTCCATGCCACCCACTAGTAAATGCAGCCACCTCTTGGGCAGAACACAGCTATTGTTTAACAGCACACAGCAACACTGTGTGACTGTCGTGGACAGCAGGTAAGGAAGAATCCAAGAGTCAGATGAAGTTGTGGACAGGTTTGGGAAGGATAGATCTGGAGGGCTGGGCTGGGCAAATACAAACTCAGTCGCTGGGGGTTGGGCAGGAATGATACACTTGTATGGAGCTTGTGGATCACCCAGGTTTGCAGCTGGGATTCCCAGGCCTGTTTTGGAGGCTGTGTTTTAATGACATGGGAAGGAAGGAGCCGATCTCTTGGGAGAGAGCTATTGGGAGCACAGCAACCCGCCTTACAGCTCTTATTCCATAGAACAGACACTGCCCTGTGTCTAAAACCCGGGCTATTGACTGCTGCTTCTCCAAGGCTCTGCTGTCCTTGCTGTGTGGCTGTAGCCCCAAGCCCAGGAAATACCTGGTGAGAATTTAAGCCCGGTCTATACTGTTGTACCACATTACTGAACAGCTGCTGGGTTTTAGTCCAGAGGCATCTGCATTGCAGTGGTTGGTGGAATGATTCATGTGGACAGCTTATGGCTCATGTAGAAACTTTGGGATGAAGAGAGCTCTGTAAAGCCTTCTTGTCCCTTTAAAGTGAACAGAGAAGGAGGATGCTATAAGAAGGCGACTGATGGCTGTAGAAGCAAATCACCATATTGACGAGCTGCTAAACTACATTAGGGAACTGTGTCCCCGACTTCTTGAGAGGATTTTCCTTTGTTTGTTTCATTCGTTTTAATCAAGTTTACAGACCTGTCAGCAATGCTGCAATCCATGCTCACTAGTGACTAGTTAACACAGCAAAGAGGAGGGAATTGAAAAGATGGGCCGGGAAGATTTCCCCAAAGCCGTTGGAGTTACAGTGAAGCACTTGGCAGCATAAATAAAGAGCAAAAGAAATTGCCCACAACATGTCTTTGGAATATTACCTGTAGATCACTGCCTCTAACAGAAAATAATGGCCCCGGGAAAGCTACGCAAGTGCCATGTTAATCTGCTCACACTGGTGTTGCCAATCTCGGAAGGCCACTGTGCAAGGGGCCAATAATTTGCATTGTTTTATTAGAACGAAATGGCCAAATCCGGAGAGGCAGCCCCCACGGAATGGTTTTGTGTAGGTCCTACGTGAAGAATGGCTCATGCTGGCTCAGCACCTCTCCAGATTTGGCCATTGTCTCTGTTTCAGTGCTGGTTCATACACACCCAGTGAGGTCACCTTCGTAGCCACAGGCTGGAGTTTGGGTGAAAGTGACACCAAGAGAAATGACTGTGTCTATAGAACCAGCTCCCTGGAGCTTGGCTGGAACCGGACGCTCCTTCAGTCCTTCTGGGGCAGAGTATCGGTGTTCAGATCCGTCGGGTCTGGATCTGAACCATCTCTCCGCAGACCAGACCAGGCTTTGCCAAACTGAACCTATTCCCTGTCCAGCCCATCTCTGCTTGCGAAGGAGAGGAACCTTCCACAGCACAGGCTGGGTTGCGGAGGGTTTGCCTTTTACTTCATCCCAGTGACAATCACAGCGAACTCCATTACAAGCCATCACTGGCCTCTCTTGAGGTCAAGCCAGGGGTTTCTAGAATCAAGAGCCGTTTTGTCATTGAGTTCAGTGGAACAAGGATTTCATCCTTGCTTTCTCCTTGGCTCGGTGTTGGTTTATTCTTGTTTGCACAGGTTTCAACGGGAGGACCAGGGTCCCAGGAACCAGGCGTCAAGTGACCAGTACACTCACTGCTCTGTACCGAAACTTGTTCCCCACCCTTGGAAGACAGAGCAGTTTTTCCCCTTGATAATCCCTCACTTTGAATGTCACGTACCAGCCCCCTGAAAAGTCTGCCATGATCCCTACACCCAAACCAGCTGATTGGATCCAGTGGGAACCAACTTAAACAGGAATTTCCTCTAAGCTAACAGGCTGCAGGAGCCAAAGCCTGGAGACAGAAGTGTTGTTTATCCAACTTCACTGGCCTGGATTTCTTTGCGCTTTGTACCGGCTCTGCCTTCCTTGGGGCTAAAACCCGTTCTCATCTACACTGCCTTAAATCCTCACAGCACAGGTGCACCAATAGGCTTACTCCAGAGTTACACCGGCGCCAGAGCAGAATTTGATCCTTCGCTCAGGATTGCCTGGGGCGTATTCATCACTAGCCAGCTCCTGCCAGGCTCCGGAAAGGGCCATTCAAAGGAGCAGGGCATCTTCTCCGCTACCCAGGGGGCCGGGCGAAGGTTTATTTGCATAATTATAAATCTCCATCTAAGGTTTCCATGCATGTTTTGCCTTAGCAGGACATGACCCTTCCATCGTCTGGTAGGAGTGCTGGGGGAGGGGGCCTTGTCCTATGATTGATCATAGATAGCGGCAGTGGCACTGCCTGGTAACCCAGGCATCCTACAGGAATGAGAATTAACACCCCCCCCCCCATGCCCCAGTCCCGCCTGTCTGTCTGTGTCTCCATTAGTGTGTAATGGGCGATGTCTGAGGATTTCATTATTCCACTAATGAGCAATGATCCAATCAGCCCCAAGGGGCGAGGCGGGGCTCCCTTTTTAACCCTTCCTGGGCACGGCCTTGGACAGAACATTTCGCTTCTTCCCCATGTTCCCCTTTCCCACACATCAGCCCCTGGGTTCATGTCTCCCCTCCCTCCTCCTCTGTCGCTAACAGAGATTATACACCTCACCCCGCGCTAGTGGGTATATATGTATTCAGAGGGTTTATTTTGTCAGCAATGGCAACACAGGGCTAAGGAGAGTGTCAGACAGCAGAGGGAGCACAGGGGAACAAAACATTTGGTACCAGTTTGGTTTTATTAAGTGTTCATCAGCCACAATTGATGGAGGAAGATTGTCAACAGAGCTTGAGCTATAGATTAGGGGTGAAAGAGACCTCAGGAGGGATCTAGACCACACTGCTTCTGGAGGTGCCTAAGTGTGGATCTGGGAGCCGAGATTTAATCTTTGAAAACCTTGGTGATGGAATTAAACCTCCTCGCCACCTTTTAGCAGCATCCATTTAAATACTCACTGTGAAGGGGACCATATCCCAGCCCACCCCAGTTCAGAGCATAGCAGAGGATGAGAGAAAAAAACGTGATTTCACGTGGCAGCTCTGCAAGCGTTACGAAGCAGCCTTCGGTAATAGCTGACTCTCGGGAACATTTGCAAACGAGTCACTCTGGATTCCAAGCGAGACGAATTTAAACAGTCGGATGCAGCTCCCTGTAATTGTTCTTCAAAGCCATCATTTCAATGGATAATTGAAAGCTTGTTTCACGTGGCGCGGAGGACTGAACAGAGCTGGGATACAGTCTGAAATGTGACAAGGAGAAGCAGGGGCTTGTCAGGGAGCGTATCCCTGAAGAGCGCATGGAGTTTAAAACAAAGGGGGACGCAGCAGCAGCTAGCATAAGCACCCCTCTCATTTGATTGGCTGTCAAGCACGCGATCGTTTAGTATTATTGTTTTTTATGTGCCAGATCAAGGCCCCCTTGTGCCCGCTGCTGGACAGATACAGAGACAGTGCCTGCCTTGACCACCTTACGGGCCTGAGTCATCAAACCCCTTTGAACGTGGGTCCCAGATTAACGTTAAAGGGCTGTCCTGAGCGGATAAGACAGAGCGTGGGAGAAAGGAATTCTTTCCGCCCCTCTCATTTGGCAATTGGGGAACAGGGGCCCTGAGGTTAGGTGACTCGCTCAGGGTCATGCCCAGAGTCTAGGGCAGAGCCAGGAATTGGACCCAAAACTTCTGGCTCCCACTCCTGTGCCTGGCATGTGAGTGAGAGGAGAATTTCACCCTCCGATTCCAGGCACCCGCCCTGCTTTGAGAGCCACGTTGTCCCTGATCAAGCCTGTTTCCTTCTGCCCCCCATTTCCCCACCGGCAGCGCCGATTCAAACACAGGCTGTCAACTGGACCAGGCTAAACTCTGCCTTTGGGGGCACTGGCTTAAACCAATTCACTGCAGATTCACAGATAGGGGAGGGAGGGGGGATGTCCTTGAGATCAGACTCTCGGCCTTACACGTCCAGGCTCTCTCACTGAATTCAGTCCCTTTTATCTCGACAATCTGCCGTGGCCTCTGTCCAGGTCAGCCACTCTGGGTGGCGCTCTGTCCCCCTCCAGCGGTGTCTAGGAGAAATACATCAATAACTCTGCTACTCCTTTCAGGAGTCTGATTTCTCCTGCGTATCCCCGAGTTCCACCTCACTTACAAACCACTTGCTTACAAAATCACTTCACCACCTGATTTCCAAAGGGAATGGGAATGTCTGATCCGTGCTACTTGACATAGCCTGGAAAACCAGATGAGCTGAGCCCGCCTGGCCTGGTACAAGCTGTGATGGGAAGGGAAAATTACAGCGCACTTGAGAAACCTCTAAAAGACATTTACATTCTAGGCACAAAGACGCCAAGGTGCCGAGGTCTTGGGATAAGAATTAGGGCCTCCTACCGCTGGCATCATCGGGGAAGAAGTTCCCACTGACAGTCCTGCTGGTTTGCAGGATCCTGAGCCTGTCACTGGAGCGGGGTTGTGAATTGCTGGGCTCGGACCTCTGCAATCTTAGGGGGAAATTCCATATTTGGAGGGAAAGAAACAGCTTTGGGATTATGATTTTTAGTGGCAGCTCTGGACTGGGCTGGATGGTCCCCGGGATTCATGGCTCCCTGCACAGGCAGCGACGGAAGCCCCGGCTCTGTTAGAAACTCGTCAACGTCAGCTAGGGGGTGATTATTCTAAGACATTTCTACACCGACAAACCGCCGAGTGCGGATGCAGTTAAACTGGTTTTCTCCAGAAAAGCTCCCTTCCGATAGGCTACCCTGGCAAAAGCACTTTTATTTGCCAGCAGACGCGGCATCTCCACGAGGAGGGTTTGCTGGCATAGACCCGGGGCTGCCTACACCAGCAAACCTTTTCTAGCACAGCCCACGCTTGACTAGCCCCACCGCTCACCTGCTCGGGGCTTGAACTGATGCTTTAGAGATGAAGGAAGAAGCTGGAGTATTAACCCCGTGTGACCCAGTGATGGATGAGTTACTGTCGCGGGACAGCCCGGTTATTTTTACCCTTCTGGTTTGGGCTGACGCCGCCCTGCAGGGATTTGTGTTGACACAAGCAGTGTCTCCGGGAGTTTGTGGGGCTGGCTTTGCAGTTGCCTCCTGGCTTTGGTGTCACGATTTCAGAGGGCTGGGGCTGGGCTGCGCAGGAAGAAATGCAACCTCGTCTGGATCCAAGGAAGCACCTTTCCGGAGACGTTCTCCAGACGCTCGTCCCTGCCGGAGAGGAGGGTGCATGTGACAAGTGTTTGTCCGCCAGGAAACGCTGCTGAGCATTTAGTATTTACTACACTTATTTATTTAACAGCAGGATACTACACATAAGGACTAAGGGCCTAATCCAAAGCGCATTGGAGTGAATAGAAAGACACCCTCTGATTTCAGTAGGCCATGGATCAAGGCTTTAAAGGCCAAACCAGATGCCTGGCCCATTCTTCTATAAATCATAGGAATTTCACATACAGAGTGGGCCCAAGGTGGAAAGTTTAGATCTGGAAAGTTCCCTGGGCGGTTTGGATCCAGGGTTCCAATATGGTGCATTACTAGGAGAGAGACCGTTTGGTAAATTCCCATCTAAATCAAGGTATTGATTACCTGCCGCCCCCTTTCATTCCTAAAGCTGTTCCTCTCTGGCCGGGACTGTCTCTTCCCAAGTCTGAGCAGCGCCTGGCACAATGGGGCCCTGATCCTGTCTGGGAACGTTGGCTGCTACCATAATATACCCAATAAACATCACCACATGGGGACCATGCCCCTAAGCCAAACAATAATTCGCTCCCTCCGGCATTATCCCCGCCGCTTCATGGGAAATGGGAAATCTGGAAAACGGGCCTCTCTGAAAGTTGTGTACAAAGAGAGAGAGAGAGAGAGAGAGAGAGAGAGAGAGAGAGAGAGAGAGAGAGAGAGAGAGAGAGAGAGAGAGATCGTCATTATTCCAAGGAAACCTCTGTTCCCATTTGGGACTGAACACCTGACAGATCAGGAGACACAATCCTCCCTTAGAGCGGAGAGGGCCTGATGAATATGCATTTACACTAAATTATCCAGGGACAAGTCATTTACATCAACAACAGAGCTGGATTCTCTGGCCTTGGAAGCGGACTGCTTAGCTCAGCAGAATGGAAAACCTTGAACTAAAAGTAGCCAAGCCTGTAAAAGTCACATTTCTCAAATGTATTTTTCCTGGTGGATGTTTTTGCTGCCGCCATTCATCTTCATTTCAATATGTCCTGCTGTTCTTATTTACGGAGGTCGTTGTACAAATGAATCTGATTAATCAGTGTCACTGAGTTTAATCATGCTTAACTAGGGTTGGTCGCTTACAACAGCAGCTGGGCGTCTGAGCATAGGTTTTGCTGTCCTGAGCATTTCGGGACTGGAGCCCCTCCCCAGCTCTGGCTTATGCCAGGTTGCTCATGTCTCCACTTTGCTGGGTCGCAGGAGCCTGGGTTTAAACCCAGCTTGCATTTCCCTCCCTTCCCCCCCCCCCCCCAGTTTCCGTTGTTGGGGAGTAACAGGCTCCGCTCCCAAGGTCGGTCCAGGAGGAGCCCCAAGCAGGTGAAGACTGAAGCCCCCAGCCTAGCACCCACACCGGAAGAGGATAAGTGTATTGGCAGAGCTGCTCAGCACTTACCAAGGGGATTAATGACGCTGCTGGGGGCGGAGAGGCTGGGGGCGGATGTGATGCATTAAACACCTATTGCCAGCACAGCTCACACCCGCTCTGTGACTAAACAGCCATTCGATGGTCTATACAGGCTGATAAATAAAGAACAACCACCCCGCATTCCTTCCAGCACAGGAGAAAACAATCAGAGTTGGCGCTTACACGGTTCTCGCTGTCCGGATCTCCCAAGAGGCTGGTAAATATCCTAATTCCCATTGCCCGGTTTGGAAACCAAGGCCCCAGTGAGTGGCACAAGTCGCCCGACGGGCCAGCCTTAGAGCTCGGGTCTCCCCAGGGCGGCAGAGAGCCCAGCTGGTCAGTCTGGGTTCATTCTGCTCTGGGGTTTGAATGTAACAGGCTTTGCAGCAGGAAGGTGAAAAGTGAAGGGTGCCTCCCGCAGGACCTACTGAAATCACGCTCCTGCAGGCCTGGCTTCCAGGGTACAGCAGGGTAAACCCCCAAACACGACCCGAACCTCCCCAGCGCAGATCAAGGAGTTGATGGAAAATTGGAGCCCCCTTCTCTGAATTCGGCTCTGCCCTGGGCTGGGGGAACCACGTGCAGTATTACAGCAAAGCTTCCTCTGCCTTTGGTTACTGGCGATTTCCAGCCCTGCTGCTGTCCCACTGCCTAGAACTGACTTCCCTGGGTTCTTTGTCAGGCCCGCTGCTTGCAGAAAGCGATACAATTGGGCCTCTGTTTGTCAGAGAGGGATGATGGACGGCAGGAGAGAGATCACTTGATCCTTACCTGTTAGGTTCACTCACTCTGGGGCACCTGCCATTGGCCACTGTCAGTAGACAGGATACTGGGCTGGATGGACCTTCGGTCTGACCCAATACGGTCTTTCTTATGTTCTTATGGAGAAGCGGGTGTGGGGGTTGGAATCGAGAAGGGTGCACACAAAGGGTCACAGCAACGAACTCTTCACCGTCTGCAAAGTGGAAGGAAGCCTGTGCCCTCCAAATTGATCCCAACACCTGGAGAGACAAGAGATGCGCGGGAGACAAAGGTCTTGTCTAGGTGGCCGATTAAGCCATAGCAAGCGGGGATGTCAATCTATTCCACACTAGCCTGTTTGTGTGGCTTTGCTGCTCTTTGCGCTAGTCCGGTTTCAAAGAGGGCTACATCCCAGCACTCTAACAAACTGTTATCGGGCGTTGGCAAGGTGCACCCGGACAGTTCAATGGTGAAGTGTGTGTCTGTGTGTGTGTGTGCGGGGGGTAGATTCATACCCCAGTTCGCTGAGTCTCATTGTTCAGGTAGACCAGCCCCGTTCAGTGCAGTTGTACTTTACGCATCAGCATTTGTGAAGGGAACCCTGGTCTGCAGGAATGATCACAAGGGGCTCCAGGCCTGACTCTGCCACTGACTGCGGTGGCCTTGAACAAATCACTCAACCTGCCCAAATGTTCTCTTCCCCGGAAAGTGACAGTGACACCCACCTACTTCTTCCCAGGGCAGGGCTGTTAGTTGATAACTGCAGATGTCAATTGTTGTGTAAATACTCCAGGCCTCCTTCCCAGCTCAGACCCTTGGAGTTCACACCAGTATATTTCCATCGGTCTCAGCAGAGCAGCTCCTCATTTACAGCAGCTTAAGTGAAATCAGAATCAAACCTGGAGTGAGCCAGCTTTCACTGGGACAGGAGCAAGCAAACAACATTCTTACAGATGAGTGTTCCATCCCTTCCTTCTCAGTTTTATTACAAGACACTTTATCTCATCTCCCTTAATTCTGCTTTGTTACATTTCTCATTTGACTGGAAACCAGCGTGAATCCCAACAAACTACCGGATGGAGGGGAAAACAAATCAATCATTCTGTCGCCTAACAGGCAAGAGACCTCGACAACTAGAAATAGCAGAAACTTTCCATTATTCATCTCAATAATGTCTAAGCCCATTTATAATACATTATAGGTACAATGCATGGGCAGAAATCACAGCTGATTGTTTCCTACTAATTGCACAAAGGTTTTCATCATGATTATTTTTAGCAACCTGTTTATTCCGTTGTTTATGATGATCTGCAAAGCACTGTCAAGGGACTTGGTGTGGTCCAGGAAATAAAACTCAGACCACTCTTCAGAGCTTCTCATCTAACAGACACGGAGCAGACGGGTGGGTCTACCTCGGTTGCATGCTACAGCACTCATGAAGAGATCCTAACACGGGTCGGGGAGCTGGCGGGACGGAAGGACGGGGCTGTATTAGGTGACAGTGGTCTGTGTTGTCACGCTGAAGGTTCTGCTGATGAACCATGAAGAGGTTTGTTACATATTTGCTCACTCCTTGTCCTGGCAGGAGCAGTGAGTCTTTATGGGCATTTGAATGAGAAGAGTG
Source organism: Sternotherus odoratus (assembly GCA_032164245.1). Lineage (NCBI taxonomy): Eukaryota > Metazoa > Chordata > Testudines > Kinosternidae > Sternotherus > Sternotherus odoratus. The sequence continues at coordinate 5,522,471 of JAVMKO010000018.1, forward strand.
CAGTGGCTTGCGGAGCAGAGCAGACAGGGTGATGCTCCATGCTGGGGATGGGGGAATAGGACGGGGCAGAGAGATGGCTGTGGGAGAAATGGACAAGCAGAACACGGAGGGTGGGATCCTGGACAGAGCAGGACACAGAATGAGAGACAGAGTTTTGAGAGATCTTGGCCACATACCCCGTAGCGGACCAAGTGATCTCTCTTTACCCATCTCTTCCCCAGCTTCCCATGGGTGCGGGAGACCCTCGGTGGAGAAGGAACACCAGAAATGTGCCCAGGCAGAGGAGACGGGAAGGGATCCTGCACTGGGGTTGAGGGAGGCTCAGTCGGGCTCCAATTCTGAACAGCACCAGGCAGAGCTTTCAGCCAGTCCAAAGCGGGAAGAACACAGAGGTGCTGGATGCCAGAGCTGAGCCTGAGGGGGGCTGATTTCTGAGCGACGGGTCACTGGAGCGAGAATGAAACGAATCAGCACCTAGAGCCGTGTTCCGAGCCTTGAGCCCAGTCAAGGTCCCTGTTGATTTCCAGGTAGCAAAGTAGCAAACTCATCATGGGTTCAACCTGGCCAGGGGACTCTCCCCTGCTGCTCCTTAAACTTCCTATCCAGTATGGGCAACCAGCCCAAGGACGGAGCCCTGTGCAGGCTCTTCCTGACTGATCTGCAGAACAGACCCCTATTGCATAATGATCCAGGTAGATGCTGCTTAGCTTGGGTGAGCTGGTATAATTCTCAGCCCAAAGTGGCGGAGCATCTTCCTGACGCTAACTGAAAGCTTTACTTGAAAAAGGTCCAAGGGAAACAATACAGCATGTCTACGGAGAAACTGGCAATTGCGCAGTATCTTATTATCTGCTGAGTAACCCGTCAAGTATCCATCCCAGCTGTTGTTTTTCTCCCCCACCTTATTGCTTCTGCTTTGCTTTGTAAACAGTTTGGTGCTATTTCTCCATACACAGCCAGATACCCGCAGACATGGCCAAACACCTGTTCGGCGCCCCTGCCCACTGTGAAGATCTGATTTCGATCTTGATCTATCTCCACAGGAGGAAAAGCTCCTTTCTGAAAGGCACAAGGAGAATGTTGCAGTCTGCGTCAAGTTCAAGGTCATACACAGAAGTGTCTGGGAGCGATGCATTCCACACTACAATGTGTAAATCCCACTGGGTTAGTTACTTTTCCCCACTTTCTATTCCCTGATTGCTTCTGTTATCCCTGGCCTTTGCATGGGGAAAATCTGGATCTATGCTGCATTGCACAAAACCATCGGCTCTAAATCATAGAGGAGATGGCTGACATGATTAAAAGCGAGGGTAATATCTCCTATCTCCTGCGGACTGGCTGTAAGCCTGCCGGGATCAGAGAGGCAGAACTTCTGCTGTGTTCTGGGTGGGTTTGGGGGTTTTGTTTTTTTTAAAAAACCTCTGAAATTCATGCAGCAAAAACTAAACTTTGTGAAATGCCGGAGAATTTCTCAAAACACAGACCAATGTTTTCAGCCTGACATTTGGCCCCCTTTCCATTAATCTCGAGCAATTGCTCTTTTCTTTCCATCGCACACGGCAATATATTTGATGCAGAAGGAGAGAGGTGAGAGCACAAGAGGGAAATAACAGGGAAGGGAGAATGTTATCCAGACCTTTCAAGGAAGGCTCTGGGAGAATGATATTCTTGTTGGCTTTGAACCTTTCCTCTATTAGAAGGGCAATGGCCACAAGCTGATTGATTGTAGCTTGCAAACGTGTTCTCTCTCTCTCTGAATTTTGCTCCTCCAGACGGACAGAGGGAGTCATGCATTGCCTTGTGCCAGGATCAGAGCCATGGTTTGATCCCTAGGTCGGGGGAAAAGTGCATTGGTAGAATATGTCAACTTTAAGAAAAGTGGTTTTTTTCTTCTGAGGTCTGTAATTTGGGAATCTCAGGGTCCAATGACCCTAAATTCGGGTCATTAACCATACCCCATGTCCCCATGATGCACATCAAATTTCAAGGCAAGCTGAGTAACCATGCAGGTTTTAGGGCAATTAGAAAAGTTGAGCTTTAAACAGAAAGCTGCTGTAAACCTTAACTATAGTAGACCAGATGGCCCCCTATAATCTATGGTATTTATTGGCCCCTTTACTGAGCATCTCATAATCTTGACTGTATTGATCTTCACAACCTGCCTGTGAGGCAGGGCAGTGCTGTCACTCCCATTTTACAGACAGGAAAACTGAGGCACAGAGAGGCTAAGTGTCTTGGCCAAGATCACACGGGTGGTCTGTTGAAGATCAGGAATCGAACCCAAGCCCCAGGCTAGCATTCCAACTACTTGGCCATCCTTTTTCTCTTGTTGCAGGCATCCCCCCCTCTCAAGTTTAAAGGAAAAACAAAACACAGGTGGCTCCTTGGAGTGTGAAGGGAGCTCGGAGCTGTACATTGCTACACCACCACACAGCACCAGCCACTGCAAGCAGTCCCCTTTCAGTGTCTCTGACCACTACTAAGGGACTGGCTAGGAATGACCTCTCCCTTACGAAACACACTACCATATTCTATTGCAGCTTAGAAAAGCGCCACAGCGTTCTACAACGAACACTACTGCTCACAGTCGTGTGAGAACGGTCCTTTCAACTAGTCCTACCGCATCCTGGAGTTGTTTCCCCTCTGGCTGGTCCCCCGGGACAGGCCTCCTGCCCCACCTGCTCACAAGACCCCCACCTTGCTTTGTGGGTGTCTCCCAGGAGCCCGGCCGATTGCCCCTGGGCTCCAGACAGACCCGAATCAAAGTGGCAATAAGGCCAAGAGAGCCTTGCAATCAAGTTGATAAGGAAAACTGCATCGCTATAGCAACAGCGCCCTGCGTCACCCAGCCTGGGGTGCCAGGCTCCTCGGAATGGAAAGGCAGGAGACCGCTCTGATTACATTAAATCTGGCTCATGCACTGACAAAACACGTCAGAGCCACTTAGGGGTAGTGCAGGCACTTGATAGTAAATAAGGCAGGGATTAGCAGTGAGCGAAACATTAATGGCTGGTAGCCATAGCTACCTTCCGTTAGCCAGGCTAACCATTCGGAGACAGTCAAGGGGACATGAAGGTGCTTCCCAATTCCCCCTAGTTATGGGCCTTTTCAATAATGGGACTAATGAAAAACCCTGTAATCCAGCTGGATGCTGTGCCAGTAGCCCTTAAATGAGTCCCCAGGGAGCAATATCCTGTGCTGGGTCTGGCTTTCCTGTCTTTACATCAGTTTTACCCCAGTGTAACTTTCTGACTTCCGTGGAATCATTCCTGATTGATACTAGCGCTGGGAGAATCCCACTCCCCCTGTCTATCAAGGAATACAATTTATTTCACTTAACAACATCCCTCCCGTGCTGCAAAGAGGTGGCTCGTGATTTCTGATGGATTCATTTCCCCACTGATATTAAAACTCTCTATAAAATCCATCAGTAAATTAAATCCGAGTTGTTTTTATGAACAGGGCTATTTGCCAAGTCACTGCTAATTTCTTCCGCATCGTCTAGCTAGATTAAAGAATATTGTTTGATTACTCCAATTTGATTAAGTGGCAGGCAGGCAACTGACTCGGTAAGTTGTAAGCATGTCTTAGTGGCAGTCACTGATCACATCCGTGTCTCAGTCACAGGGCCACGGAACACTCTGGGTTAGAGCAGAGAACTCACCACCATGCCTGAAAACACGCAGGTGCTCTGAGAGTCCGGGAGCTGGTCCTGCTCTCTTGCCGACATCAATGGGTCTGATTCGTAGTTACTCAGGGCCTATGCGTGGGTTAGGAATGGAGGGGGGTGGGGGGTAGGTGAAGCCACCTTTGCCATCCCCAAAGCCCTGCTTGGCCCTGGGGGTGAATTAGTAAGTGTACACCATGAGACACAATGTTAGTGTCCAGGGATGTAATATTCCCCATCATGCAAAGCAACATCCTTTTGTTCTCCTGGTTAGTAACTCTTTACGACCTTCCTGTATCTAACAGCACCTGCTACGTCAGTGATCGGTCTGTGTGTGATAGGAGGTCTGCACTGGGAGACTAGAGGGGCACCGTGGGCAGGGAGGCAAAGAAAACAGTCAGGAACCAGAGCAGGGGAAAGCTATGTGAGCTTACCATACAAATCCCACATCACGTACTTCAAGGAGGAAGGAAGGAGTTAGGATGTTTATAGATTTTACTTAAACTCTTCCCAGCCTTCGATTATCCAAGATCCGGTCCCCATGTAGATATTTACAGACGGTGATCAAGTCAAGCTGAACCTTCTCCCTGACGGACTAAACAGACTGAGCTTCTGGAGTCTTTCGCTCTAAGGCATGTTTTCCCATCTTGCAATCATTCTCATGGCTTCTCGCCAATTTCTCATCAGTCTTGTGGATATTGATCACCAGTATGTTGTTATTAACATCCTCTCCCTGGAGGAGAAGATAGACACAGACTACCCTGCTGTGCATATTAAAGACACCCACCCCCGGACAGAGCTGTTCTTGAGCCTTCCAAACTCCTGTGCTGTGTTAAGGACCAAACCACACAGACGCTGTTCTCTGCAATACCGAGGTGACTGGAAAATTGACTGGTGAGGCTGTTGAAATAACACAATTTAGAAACAACTGTATTATGAATGTTGTGTAGTATGATTTTAAAAACTGTCTCAAACTGTACTTTCACTCCCTGTATATGAACTCTCAACCTCTAGCCTGGCATGCATCTTAAACTCATGTTTACCCTGCCACAGCTGGGCAAGGCGTCATAGTGTCTGAGTACCCCTAAGGATCCTGGCCTCCTGTTTACCAGACATGTAAATGGCATAGATTAATACTGAACAATGGATGTGATAGTCCCACCTGGTTCTTACCTACTTTCCCAGACCTGCCTCTAAACATTTCCACTGCTTGCATCCGACGAAGTGGGTATTAGCCCACGAAAGCTCATGCTTCAAAACTTTATAGTTAGTCTTTAAGGTGCCACAAGATTTTGTTTCCTCTGCTATTCCAGACTAACACGGCTACCTCTCTGATTCTTGTCATTAAGTGTTATCACCTGTGTAAGTGTATTGAAAGCCCTCCTCCCTTATTCACACCTGAGTATAAGAGAGGTCTCAGCCTGGCATGGAGTTGAGCCAGTTGTTTGGGTAATAACCCCTCTGACTCCTATTGCTTGCAATAAATTTTGTTTTCCAGAAACCTACTGAGTGATGCCTGTTCTTTGTGAGTATATTGGGATTAAAGCTCCAAAGGTAAAAGCAGTTTTTGCAACAAGGCCACACTCGTTGTTATGAAACAAACTCTGCCCTAAGTCAAGGGCTTTGCAAGTCCAGGCAGGATTTGGTGCTGCGTATCTATGGATTTTTTTCATGGTCGGTGGTCCCCAAGAATTTTGGAGAAAAGCATTCATGCCGCTATTGGGCAGGGCATTTCGCTCAGGGAGGCAGGAGACTTGTGGTTTGGCACCAGAAACACTGTCTAGAAAACACAACCTTATGCCACGTAGCTGGGGTTTGTCTAAGGGCCACATTCAGAAGCATGTTGCAAAATTCCTGGGGCGCAGCAGAGGGATGCCTTAGAAATTACATAAGGAGGCAAATTTGAACTTGCCCCACAGGAGATGTCCTGAGAGCGCCCAGAGGGGCGTGAATTACGCTCGGCTGCCTAACTGGCATGTTGGCTTGTGAGTCCCTCAGCGCCAGGGACAAAACAACACCAGGAAGCTGTGTGCTGAGGGCAGGCCTAGAGCAGTTCACACCTGCAAATAGGTTCTGAAACATGCACCACCCAACTCGCGTGGGGAAATCTGTAATGGTCCCTTTCGGATCCTAGCGTCTGCCTCCCATGTGGGATGCGGGGTGGCTGAGACCCTGCAATCGCGGTAACAGGTTTGGATAGACGCTGATTGATGCCTCTTTTATACCATTGCTCACTCCTAGGCTCAGCCGGCCAGCCTGCCCTGTTATGGGGCAGTGGCTAATGGGGTCTGGCTTTGCATTCCGCTGCCATGAATGAGACTGACCCTCCCGACGTGGTGTTACCCAGTTTCACACATTGTCCTTTACCTGCTCAGAGTGTGCCCCAGTCTGTGCCCGGGCCACACCCTCCTTCAGAACCACACCGTCCGTTTTGTCAGCCCCTCCCTGGTACCCCCTCCTGGGGTACATCCTCTCCCATCCGCAACAGCTGTTACCCCTCCCCCAACCAAGTTCTATGCTGATTTTAGTTCTTCCTTCCCCAGGACAGATGCCATTGCTCTGGGAGTGTAGTTCTCTCTCTTCCCATCCTTCTCCGCCATTTAATCCTGTACCATGCTGTGGACCAGTTCTAGACGCAGCCAAGACAACAGAAGGGCCAGCAATCCTGCAGAGGCTAAGCCCTTGATCTGCCCTCTGGCTGGTACCATCTGGGCTAAATCGCCCCATTACTCAGCGGGTGTTTTGATTGGCTCAGGTGTCCGAGACATGCCAGAGCTGGCCTGTCTGTGTTGATGCAATTAGGCACGGATTACACACGGGATTACACCAGGGCTGCAGGATTTCCGGGAGCGATCTCGCTCTGCTGTGTCAGGTACGGTAGCCAGTGAGCTCTGCTGTGTGTGTCTCTTTGCATTCAGGCAAGTCAATTGGAAGCTGGGTTAATAACTATGATACTGGGGCCCCTGCTGGGGAGAGGGGTCAGCATTATGGAGGCAACCTGCCTAGGCGTTGGTTTAATGCAGCTGCCAGGGTGGGAGGAATCACAGTAAAGGCTGGTGGAATGGCACAGCAGAAGAAATACAGAAGCAGCCAGCGAGGTCTTTCTCCCCAGGAATAATGCTCAGAACAGGGAAGCAAAATAAATTAACGGTACAAAAATGAAAGCAGAAAATCCCCTACCCCCTACCCCCCCAGCTAGGGGTTCCTCTGAGTTTTCTCTCCCTATGTGAGGAGCATAAATTTACCAGGGACCCTTCCCTCTCTGCCATCCAAACAACCCCTCCTCCAGCCCTTCCCCTGAGCAAAAGCAGGAGGCTGCTGAGCTGAGATTAACCTTTGTTCACGGAGGACCCTGCCACCTTGGTGATGGGGAGAAGCATCACTGAAGCACTGACTTGCCCACAGGAATTGCCAGACCTATTCAGCCATGACCCAGGGTCCTATAGTGGCCAGCACTGGCTGTTTCAGAGTGTGTTCAAGAAACCCCGCAGTTGGCAATGATGGGATGACCTGAGCTCAGTGAAAATTTCTTCCTGACCACCAATAGTTAAAGGCCAGTTTATGCCCTGGAGCATGAGAGTTCATAGTCTTTCTAAACCTCTTGTTTATTTGTGATGTTTATTATTCTAACAATGGCTCTTCTTGTTTCCCATATCTATGTCCGATTCCATTTTGAATCCTGCTAAACTCTTGTCCTCAATGAGTTGCACAGGCCAATGGTAAGAAAAAGTATTTCCTTTTCTCTTCTCAGTCTAAGTGAATGGCCCCTTGTTTTCATAGTATGAGACAGGACTGAATGGAAAATCATGATCCACCTTCTTGATCCCATTCACTATTTGTACTGTTCTGCTGAAAGCTGCTAATGGCTGCCATCCGCTGGGTCTCTGATCCAAAAACAATTGCCATGGAATTAGCAATGGCGTTAGCCTTCTCCTGCTGCCCAGTGTTCAGCTGCTCCCCCACCTCGGATTCCCATGGTCCCTTTGCTCCCATGTCATTTCCAGGGATGGCCCCAGGGTCTTACACCCTTAGAATGAAAACCAAGCCCCAGCAAAAATTAGTCTTTAATATAGAGCGAGGGGCTCCAGTGGCCTGGTCACATTACAACGGGCATCACACATGAACAGCCGGTACCGCCGGTGCTCAGACAGCGAATGCAGAGCGGCCCCCACGGCGGAGTCCCCAGCGTGAGGTTTATTGACACATCGGCAATTGGAAACGGTTACAGTGGACAGGAGAACAAGGGCGACTGGGGATACACAGCTTCGGTGGTCAAGGGCATCCAGCTCGGAAAGGCCCTCCTCAGGCCTGGTCCAAAGCCAGCTGTGGCCTAGGGAGAGACTCTCATTGGCGTTGCTGGGCAACGGGCCAGGCCCTGTGTTCGTTCTACGGTACCAGGTGAGGACGGGAACCCAGCCGTGGGTAGGTGTAGAATGGGTGTCTCACTGCCCCAGAAACAAACCCCTCTAAACTACGGGTGGAAGGTGTCAGCCAGAGAGCCCTGGAGAATGAAACCCCTTGTGTCCATAGGTGCATCCTGGATATCAGAGAGGGCTGCATCCCTTGCACTGCCTTGCTGACGGGCCTCAGCTTGGCGCGGGTGGGGAATGTCACCTAAGTGGGCCATTCAATCCTTGGCCTGTCTGTGGAGACCGGGTCAGCGAGATGGGTCAGCGAGTGCCGGCGGCCGGCGTGGCTTTTGGCTGCCGAGCCCTGTCCACTAGACCAGGGCTTCCCAAACTTTTTACGACGGTGACCATTTTGTCTACAAAAGGCCCGGATTCATGGGAGGGGCCCAAAATCACAGGCCAGCGTTCTTCTTCATTGCCACTGTCTCCTTCTCCTCCCCCCTCGAGGGTGCACAGACCACCCACAGAAACTCCTGTCCCCCCCAAACTGAATCCCAACCGGATGCAGAGGGGAGGCCCAAGGAGGTGGGGGGCAAAGGCTGCTATCCTACAGGATTGGGCCCAGCTCTCTGCTCCGGGCCCTGGGACCCTATCCATCAGGTCGCAATGCCAATCAGGAGTGACCCAGCTGCCCCGTCACCAATGCCCGGAGTGGGGAGCCAGTCCCAGCTTGCTCTCCACCCCCAAATCCTCCCTCCGCACCGGGTCCATAACCCATCTAAAACCTTCCTGCGACCCAGTGGCAGATTGGGACCCACCATGTCTGGAAACACTGCACTGGACAATACCCAATGTCTAGCAGGCCATTGCGTGGCCACCAGATTTCAACAACCAGAGTCAAAACAGGCAGGGTTCAGGCCAGCACCCTGGGGGGAAAGCCCGGTAGAGATCTTCCCCCAAGTCACCTGGTCCCCACTAATCACAAAAGGAACACAGTCACCATTATAACCTGCTACGAAAGCAGCTGTGCATGGTCCAAGGTGACGGCTGCTGAGTGTCGTATAGGCCCAGACTCACAGGCGCATTTGTGGGGCCACAGACACGAGAAGCCACAATAGGATTCTAAGGGGGGGGGGCACAATGGTTCCCCTCCTGGCTGAATGTGTGTTTTACAGGGGCCACTTCTCTGGGACAAAGGATGCAGCTTTCTAAGCACACGGCTAATCTTCCCTTGTGCCGGTAGCGCTGCCGTCAGCAGCCCCTTCCATCACCGCTCAGTCCAGTCCACGACGTGAGGAGATCCCGTGTTCTGATCCCCAAGCTGCACAAAGTTGGGAGCCAGCGAGAACCACAGGGTCTGTGGGTGTCCAGCAGCCTCAGTGAAGTATCCCCCTTTCTATGTCAGCGTGTCCCTGTCTCTTTGTACCAGCAGGGACATGGCTGGCCCTGCACAAGTAGCAGGAGGGCGAGCCCCTTGGGCCTGCTTTTGTCCAAATGTTTGATGTCTTTCCATCCCGATGGGGAGAACCTGCTGCGGGTTACAGGCCTAGGTACAGCAACAGGAGCGAGGTTCATTCCAGACCCGGCTACATTCCCTCTGGGACCCTGAGAGCCTTTGCCTACCAGGACTCCAGAGGGTGACTTTGCGGGTGCCAAGGGGGGGATGTGTTGGGGGGAGGGAGCTGGGGGAGCCGGTGCAGCGAGCTCAGACCCAGGCCTTGACTTGAGTGCTCCACTCCCGGGCACAGCTGCACAGCCCCCCCTCCTCGTACCAGCGCCACTTCACCCCCTTGTAGACGGCCCGGGCGTAGGGCTGGAAGCACTGGAAGAGGCGGAGGCGCCGCGCCAGGCTGCAGTAGACGGCCATGGCCACCACAATGAGCGGGGACATGATGACGAAGCCGAGGATGATGAGGGCGGAGGAGCTGTTGTCGTCCAGGATGGTTTTGCAGTAGGAGGCGGAGGAGTGCAGCACCTGCAGGAGACGGGAGAAAGGACAAAGCGAGTCAGAGGCCGGGGGGAGGAGACAGGCTTCCTCAGTGCCATCGCGCTCATGTGTTCTCCGTATCCTGGCAGTCTCCCAGTAGGTACCGGCCCTGGCCTAAAGCCCGTCTGTCTGTTCTCAGCCAGACAGCTGCTGCCGGCAGCCAGACGCTTGGATCAATGGGATCTTAACAGGAATTTCAGAGGATTGTTTGTAAACACAGCCAGCGAGCTTTGTACCAGATGCGCAGCCGGAAAACGCGGCAGCGAGGCCCTCGGGACAGCCCGCTCCATGAAACAAGCACCGGGTCCCAAAGCTGAATAATACCACAAGTGAAGGGGTGGAAAAGCACGGGGCTGGGAACCAGGAGACCAGGGCTCTATGGCCTGCATGTAGTAGGAGCAAAATGCTCTCTGCAAAAAGCCCATCCCCAGTGCAGAATCCTGTTAGTATTTGTAATGGCTCTGAGAGGTCTGGCCAAGGTCAGGGTTCCCTTGTGCTAAGCAGACACAGAATAAAAATCCCGGCCCCAAAGACCTCCCAGTCTAGATAGCTGAAGGAAGTACAGTTAGCTCTGTTCCCAGAAGGGAGCTGAGACCCGAGGAGTGGCTACATCATACAGTTAGCATGGGCTGCTTTGGTGCTGCCCCTAAGCCTGCTCCTATCTACACACACAGCCCTGTCCCCTGCATGTTGTGGTGCTTTCATCCCAAGCTAGTTGGCCCAGCTAGGCGAGAGGTCAGGTGCCACTTTATGGACCGACGCTAACCCACTCCAGTGCTGCTAGTCCTCCAGTGCCTTCCCACAATCCCACTGTGTGTCCGGAAGGGCCAACAAGTTCTTCAGCAATTAAGTGGGAAAGAATCCTAGAGGGGCTCAGCTTACTGCAGCGCAGAGACCCATGGGATATATGCCCCCAGAAGTCCTACCAACACACATGGGTGAGTGGAGCGCGAGAGAGGACACAGTAGCACAGCAGGGCTTTGCCGTGCGGCTGCTCATCCCCAAGCGAAGGTAACTCTCTCGCCTAGCTGGGCCAATTCTGCACTGAAGACATACGCACGGGTGAAGGGACTTTCCCAAGGTCACACAGACCAGTAACTGAACTCCGCCTGGGTCTCCATCCAGCGCCTTAGCCCCCAAACCAGCCTCCCTCTCTTCCGAGCCAGGCCTGGCAATTTCCAGGCTGCCACACAGAACCTTTTTAATCAGGTGTTTAGTTAATTAACCTTCATTACAGTGGCAGGGCATTGCATGCAGATAAAGGAGGAGGAAATGTTAATTGTATTGACTCACCCCTAATAATACACTTTTGTATATATATATATTTGTATAGGAGTGAGATTTCAATCTGGAGGAAGTTTTGACCGGTCAGTTACAACCTGCGGGGTTTGTCCAAAAAGCCTTCTTTGGTGACCCTTTTGTTTCACCCTCTGCAGCGCTGGGCTCTTTCAGTCACTCCCCTGGCTGAGCGCTCATTTTCAAGGGTGTGCCATTTCAAAATGGTTCTCTCTCCTTCCTCCCCCCTCCCCGGCGCATTGAGCCGAATGGCTGATTTTATGTTTTTAATCTCGGCTGCCCGGCTGGCAACTCTCTTGTATAATTAATGCAGAATGAACAGGAGGTGAGAATGTTTTCTGAGACTAGCTGATGGGGTTCGGGTCAAGGTCAATCGATTCCTGGGGATGGAAGCAAATGAAAGCTCAAGGATATGTTCCCCCTCCCCATCCCTGCTCGAAAGCGACTGGCCGCTAGAAAGATCTTAGACCCAGCCAAGCATGAAATTAAAACGCAACCCAAGCTGATTCAACCAAATGAAGCCGTCTCTCAGAAAGGTCAGGTGCTTTGAACTGTTTCACCGGCTGGCTGGTTTCCTGCCAGCTGCCTTTGATGCTGTTTTCACACCTTCACTCTGGGTTCACATTCCTCCCTCAGGGCCTTTGCATCACACTGGACCTCATTCAGCCCTGGACTGACCAGGCCTTTTTACTATATGTTCCGTTCAATGCATCCGATGAAGTGGGCTGTAGCCTATGAAAGCTTATGCTGAAATAAATATGTTCGTCTCTAAGGTGTCACAAGTACTCCTGTTCTTTTTGCAGGCCTTTTTAGAGTATCTCTTGGGCTGGAGAAAAGACAGAATTGGGTGATGGTGAATAGACAGGCGAATGGGGCTGTGGGATATTGATGGTGAGCTGTGGGTGTCTGGAAAAAACAGGAACGAGTCCAAACGACCTTGCTCTGGATTTTGCTAACACCAAACTCCCACCAGTAAGATTTTGCAAAACCTAGGCCAAAGCCACCTCTGGTTCTCCCTGTCTCTGATCATTATTAACCAGCCTTCACCCGATTGCTTCATGGAGTTAAAACTTGGAATCTTTTATGACAGACTGATTGTCAGAAATGTGTCGATTTCACCAACAAACCTGTCAGGTTTATTAAGAATAAAACCTTAATGTTAAGAACTAAGAAGTTTACTTATTTTTTGTGTGTGCAACTCATAGCTGTGGGATCAAACTAAACTGCACAATTCAAGCAGCTTTAGCCATAATGAAGAGAAGTAAAATGCAAACAGCAAACCTCTGAAACCTCCTAGGGCAGTCAGAAAAGCTATTTAAAAACAGGCAGCTTCCCACCAACACCACAAGTAAATCAGAAGTGTTTATAAAACCCTCATTCAATATCCTTCTTCCCAGATTTCACCAGCTTTGGATTCCCTCATGGGCTCCCCTATGGATCCAGCTGCTAAAAAGCAAATGACCTCGTCCGACTTTGTAACCTCGTTGTTTTGCAGTTGGAATAAAATCTCTTCGAGAAGGGTTCATGCCAGGTTCGCAGCAGAGGACAGGTCAACTTGCTGTGTTGTCTGCCTTCCTACTGGGCCTTTTCCCTTTAGCACAAAGATAAAGGGTTCCTAGGACATGGCCCATGCAATAGATCAGATGCAGAGGTCGGCCGCCCCTCCTTCCTTTTAAGGGGAGAGACCTTGAAGAGTATCAATGCATTTGTACTGTAGCCTGCAAGTTAGGGAGCTCTCCTCTCCATCTGTATTCTGTAGTAGCGTGGCTGAGTTCCAGCTAGCTTGAAATCCCTGCTGCAGGAGGTTTAACAGGAACAGCCTAATTTTTAACAATATTTGCATGAGCTAGTGCCAGACAAACCACATAAGAGAATAGGGAAATATTTTTGGTAATAACGCCACTGGATGCAGGGCCGGCGACAGGGGGGTACAACGGGTACAGCTGTACCGGGCCCCGGACTTCAGGGGGGCCCCCTGAAGTCCGGGGCCCGGTACGCAGCTGTACCCCCTTGTCGCCGGGGCTGTGAGCAAGGCGCGGCTCCGGGCAGCCGCTGCAGCGCTCACCAGCCCCCTCCCCCGGCACCCTGCAGCCTCCCCCCGCCCCCCCTTTGCTTCTCCCGGCCAGCCATGCGGCCGCAGCGCATGCGGGGGTTGGGGCCCGCGGGAGGTAGGAGACCGGCCGGGGGGGGGGGGGCACGGGCAGCGGGAGACCGGGGGAGGGGGAACCCTGCGGGCGGCGGGAGACCGGCCGGGGGGGGGAGAACCCCGCGGGCGGCGGGAGACTGGCGGGGGGGGGGGGGGGGCGCGGGCGGCGGGACACCCGGGGGGGGGGGGGCGTACGATCTGCCGTACGGGGCCCCAAAATTCCTGTCGCCGGCCCTGACTGGATGGGATATTAGTGTGGGGAGGAAATTAACCGCTGCAGAATCTATACTGGTAGACCATGGACCAGTACGGTAATGCCCAAGACTGCCCACTCTGCGTGGAGCGGGATTGGGTGGAATTCTTCCCAGGCAGCACTAGGAACCGTGGAATACAGAGCCAGGAGGGTCTAGAGTGCCTCCCGCTATTGACTGTAGCCCCAATATGGATGCCGTCAATTGGACAAATTGACTTTGTGGTGTGACTGTTATCCACTGAGCTAAGCCACCTCCAATGCTCACACCAATGACCCACGTGAACTCAGCAGTGAAGACACCCTGAAGAGCTCTTTGGCTTCAGGCAGCTCAAGCAGAATGTTATGTGAACATGTCAGTTCTTCCCACCTTCCCACGCGCTATTCACTGCCTGCCACGCAGCAGGCCGGGCTGCCTTTGATGCAGCTGAGTCCTAAATCTGTGCCTCTCTTACATTGCTTGATTTCTTTGTCTCTCTTGTCATTAGACACCAGAACTAGGGCTTGTTTTATAGCGTTGGGCTGTGAACAAACCGTGTGGCTTAATGTCATTTTGATTCAAGTCTGACTCAGTTCCTGATGTGCACACCAGCAGGGGCGGAATAAACATGTGTGATGGGAGAAAGGGCCCCTAAGCCGGTGGTTATTACTTTGTTAAGGCCGTAAGCATGTTCATTTTCCTTTCAGGATGAAATATTTCTTTACTTAGCCCTCTCCTCCCCACCCAGGCCCCGCCAAGGGACGGTCGTTCTCATGATTGATGCTGAACAGAGAGCCCCTAGACCATGAGATCTGTGGTTTATTCCTGTGGTTTTAAGAACAGGCTGGACATTCCCCTGTCAGGGATGGTCTAGGTTTACTTGGCCCTGCCAGAGCACCGGGGGCTGGGCTTGATGACTTCTTGGGGTCCCTTCCAGCCCTACATTTCTGTACTATTGAACCACGGAGGCGACTTTCTGTTGCCTGCAGAGGAGTTTGGATCAGGCCCTAAGGGACATTGCCCACTTCCTGCTACGTGGGAACTGACTGTGCTGTGGGAAACCCTGGAAGCTTCTCCCCCAGCAGCTGGACTGAGATTCCTTCTTACCCACCCCTCCATCCAACCAACCTCCTTTCACAGGGGCCTTGTAAAATAACCCAGCCCATCAGATGGCAAAACATGTGTTTACCTAAGCAATGGACAGGTCTGCAGAATTATGAGCGAGGGACGTGGACATAATGGTCTAATTAAACGTGTAATCTGACAAGGGTTATATCCTTTTGGCAATAAAACAGGCTCAGCTGGCAGTCTGGAGACAAAATCCATCCCACGATCAGCGGCCTGCTACAAATCAGGAGCATGCTGATACTTTATATTCTTCAATAAAAAACAATAGCCCGTTAATCAGAGACTATTAGCCGTGCCAGTGGTGGGGATGATGGAGGTTTTGGCACATTCACGTGGTGCTTTTCTTGCCAAAGGATGCAAAAAAGGATTGTCAAGCAGAAATGGGAGCCCCTGCTGGAATGGTCCGTGGAAGCTGTTCAGAAAGCGAGCTGGAGTTCATGGGATAGGACACAGAGAAGGACATTGGAACGGTCAGGGGATGGGCAGAAGAGAATCATCCAGGATGGAATTTGCTCAAGACTATTTATCTAGGTTTTTAAAAGGTCCCCCAACCCTCCGGGTTTTGAAACGCAAGCGGCTAACACCCCTCTTCTTGCCAAAACAAAGCGTCCTGGAGTCTTTCAGGACACGTTATGGCTGGAAAAGTGTCGCCAATAAGTCACCAATAGCATGTGCTGTGGACCGAGATCTACGGGAAGGTCTTGCATGCAAATCATGGCTCTACCTCAAGCCTGCTTAACCATGTGAAATTTAACAAAATCACAGCACCAGGAACTACAGTCACATCCATCTGGGCCTCCTCAGCCCTTCCCACACATACATGATCTCCGCTAGGAAAACAGGCCAAGAGAGCAAGCCAGACTGGCCACAAAATCTCAGCATAATCCTCCCAGCACTGCAGCAGCATTTCAAGGAGCATCGCTATCATGAGGGGTGGAAGGAGTGTGGAAATGCGCGATATTGCTACTGACATGAATGGGAAAGGACTCTTACTTGGTGAGAACAGCTGACCCCACCGGCTTCTCCTGCCTAGCTGGAGGATAGACTAGTATCCCTGTTAGACAGCCCTCTTCGCTATTTCCCACTCTGTTTTTTGAACTCTTTGCTCTGCTCCCTCATCAGCTAGTAGCATAATGTTCTCGCTTCACAGCTCAAGTACAGTCTGATTATCCTATCTGAGTGTAAGTGATGAATATGCAAATGATCATCCTCGGACTCCTACTGCAGAATGTTTTCAGCTGATTCATCGTAGGGTCTGTGGGTCTAATAGGAATTGCCTTTTAATGTCTCTATAATTCCACACGGTTCAGAACCCTCTGCAGAAGAAACAGGGCAAGCTATGGACAATGCTTCCTGGATACTTTTTAGTGTAGTTAAGTGATTCCCTAATTGCGGAGATCTGAGGTCTGAATAGCAGAGGAGGTCCGAGCCCCACTCCTTCACCGCTGGGACCCAGATTCAAATCCTGCCTCGTGGATCACAATGCGGGAAACAGTCCTGATCTTTCCAGCCTAGTGAGGTAGCTGCATGGGAGAGGTTTAGAGGTAGGTTTGGTAGACCCCACCGTGACAGCCTCTGGGCTGAAATCATCCGCCCTTCGGGCCCAGAGCGGGTGCAGCACAAGCCCCAGAAAAGCAGCCCTGCTCCCCCCAGCCTGGCCCTACCCCGCCCTCTCCTGAACCGGCAGGGCTCTCACCAGGGCCAGTTCACAGCCAGCCGGACTCTCTGCTGAGAGCACCCAGGAGGCGGACGGTCAGTGGGGAGGTGGATTCTGGGCCACTGTCCCCCTAGCCCAGACTCTGCCATCAGACAGTAGCAGCCTTTTGTCACTACCATGCAGGGCTGGATTCACACAGAGCACAACAGGTTCTGGATCCTTTTAGCAATGCCCTGAACCGCCCCCAGCCCCTTGGTTTTGCCTCATTGCTGACCATGTGAAATGAGCCTTTGAACAGTCTCTCCGGGCAGCTGCAACTAACAAGAGACCCTCCACTGCTGACAAGAGGCTGCTGGCTTTTAAGCCCAGGTCAGACCCTAATAGCCCAGGGCAGCCTCCGCCTCACTCTGCTTTATAGCCGCTGTCAGGGGGGCGGCTTAATTTCCACCATGTGGATGTGATGAGCCATTGGCCCTAATTAGTAGACTCCAGGCTCCATTTCCATTGCACTGCAAGCCTAACAGGGTCCTTGGTGAGGCTGGATTTTTAACCCCTTCAGCACCAAATCAATGTCCCCATTGGCTGTTTGTGAGGAGCGCAGGTCGGGTCTGAAGGGTGTCGGGCAGGGCTGTTTGTGGGGAGCGCAGGTCGGGACCGAGGGGTGTCGGGCAGGGCTGTTTGTGGGGAGCGCAGGTCGGGACCGAGGGGTGTCGGGCAGGGCTGTTTGTGGGGAGCGCAGGTCGGGACCGAGGGGTGTCGGGCAGGGCTGTTTGTGGGGAGCGCAGGTCGGGACCGAGGGGTGTCGGGCAGGGCTGTTTGTGGGGAGCGCAGGTCGGGTCTGAGGGGTGTCGGGCAGGGCTGTTTGTGGGGAGCGCAGGTCGGGTCTGAGGGGTGTCGGGCAGGGCTGTTTGTGGGGAGCGCAGGTCAGGACTGAGGGGTGTCGGGCAGGGCTGTTTGTGGGGAGCGCAGGTCGGGACTGAGGGGTGTCGGGCAGGGCTGTTTGTGGGGAGCGCAGGTCGGGACTGAGGGGTGTCGGGCAGGGCTGTTTGTGGGGAGCGCAGGTCGGGACTGAGGGGTGTCGGGCAGGGCTGTTTGTGGGGAGCGCAGGTCGGGACTGAGGGGTGTCGGGCAGGGCTGTTTGTGGGGAGCGCAGGTCGGGACTGAGGGGTGTCGGGCAGGGCTGTTTGTGGGGAGCGCAGGTCGGGACTGAGGGGGTGTCGGGCAGGGCTGTTTGTGAGGAGCGCAGGTCGGGACTGAGGGGTGTCGGGCAGGGCTGTTTGTGGGGAGCGCAGGTCAGGACTGAGGGGTGTCGGGCAGGGCTGTTTGTGGGGAGCGCAGGTCGGGACTGAGGGGGTGTCGGGCAGGGCTGTTTGTGAGGAGCGCAGGTCAGGACTGAGGGGTGTCGGGCAGGGCTGTTTGTGGGGAGCGCAGGTCAGGACTGAGGGGGTGTCGGGCAGGGCTGTTTGTGGGGAGCGCAGGTCGGGACTGAGGGGTGTCGGGCAGGGCTGTTTGTGGGGAGCGCAGGTCGGGACTGAGGGGTGTCGGGCAGGGCTGTTTGTGGGGAGCGCAGGTCAGGACTGAGGGGGTGTCGGGCAGGGCTGTTTGTGGGGAGCGCAGGTCGGGACTGAGGGGTGTCGGGCAGGGCTGTTTGTGAGGAGCGCTGGTCGGGACTGAGGGGGTGTCGGGCAGGGCTGTTTGTGAGGAGCGCAGGTCAGGACTGAGGGGTGTCGGGCAGGGCTGTTTGTGGGGAGCGCAGGTCGGGACTGAGGGGTGTCGGGCAGGGCTGTTTGTGGGGAGCGCAGGGCTGGAATCGTGGGAGGCTGCAGGGTGGTGTGAGGGGCCAGCACAGGAAAGCTAGGCCGTGCTGCAGGTCAGTGGTCATTACTGCAGCGCACTGGGAAGGCTGTGGGTGCAGTGACCTTTGGCTAGTGCCTGCCCCCTGTAATATTCCACATCTCTCATTAAGTTCACTCATAAATGGACTAAGGGCTTTATTGGAGGGCAAATGTTGATGCTTAACAAGCTGACTGGGAGCCAGGAGAGAGCTGCTAACCCCTCCCTAAGTCCCTGGCCCTCCTGACCCCTGGAGCAAGCGGGGTGGTGACTCTGGGTGACTCAGCCGCATAGAGATCACCATGCACTGCATCACACACCGACCCAGGAAGCAATTTTCCAAAGCCTGGGCCTGGACAGAAAATGTACTGGCCTAATTAGGACACATAACATTGGCATCGGGGGACAAAGGTCAATCCTTAAGCAGGTGTGGGATTGCTAAAGTCTGGGGCATGAAGGTCGCTCTTCTCTTCTCTCCGAAAGCCTCATGTCCCTGGAACAGAAGCACAGCAGCAGAAGTACTGGCCAGGGCTCATTACTGGAATGAAGCGGCTGAAGTCCAGCCCTGTACAAGAAACTAATTCCCAACCGGCTACATGAACTTCCAAAGGATCAGAGTTTGGGGTCAGAGAAACCCCACCAGTTCAGGTGCTTTTCTGAACTTCTTGGGGCTGCAGCTTTAGACTGGGGAAGGGGTGGAGGGGGATCCCCTGAGGTTTACAGTACCAATCCCAGGAGGAAATGCTATGGGAAGTGCTCTGCTCAGGAATGCTTCTAGCTCCTTTGCCAGATGGAATCAGGAAGTGCAGGAACAGCCAGGAACATTGAAAACTGAAATGAGAAAGAAGACACTTGGTCTTTGATGCTCACGGGAGTTAGGCGCCTCATCTGGACCTTGGGTCCTATAGAGACGGGTGGTGTAAGAGCCTGTATAGGATGGAATGGGGAAAAAAAGAAAAGGTTCCTGGAGCGTTTCAGACCCTCCAAACAGGCTTGTCTCAGCGCCTCTTCTGTCCTAAAATCATGCAAAGACTCAACGGGGTTTCTGCATTTTCCCTGAAACAAGTTGCCTCTCCCCAGAATAGAAGGTCAGGAAAAAACAACAGCCAAATAGCCCCAAAGAGGGATCTGCAACGAGCGTCTGTATTGGTCCTAACCTATGCTGGATTCAGCAGCCCGAGGGTAACGAGTCAATCCCCCAGGAGACTCAACCCTTGGCTAAGCATGTTTCTGCTTTAATAATTGACAGCCTAACCCATTTAGAAGTCTAAAGAGAAGCACGCAGCAGGGCTGCTGGTCTAGTTAGCCGGCTGTAGGAGACAGAGCATCCATTCAGTACCACGTCCCTAATGAAAGACTAGTTTAATGGGGCTAGAAGCATGTTCTTAAGCACTTTGGCATTCTCATGTGTCAACCTCTTACATTCTGGCCTAAGCAGGGAAACTAAATGGCGATTTGTTCTTGATGTTCAGACTCTTGATCCTCTTGTGCACATCAGGGACCTCTCTGCCTCTGAGCTGCACCCTCTGTCTCTTTCCTCCTCATCTTGCTATTATAAAATGGCTTTACGCCATTAAAGCTTTCAACCAAAGGCCATTAAAACCAAGCACTCTTTGAAGGGAACAATTGGAATATTTGCTCTCGCTTCCCACGCTTCCAAGGTGAATGTTTAGTGACCAATCAGATCCTTGCTTTCCCCCCATGACACTTTATGTAATATTGCCGCTTATAGTTCGCTGGATTGAGTGTTGAAGGAAAATCCTGTTTGCTCGCTGTTGTTCTGCCCATTAAGTGATTACTTGGGTGGCGCATACCCACCCCTACTATATTATGTCCCCAGAGGACTGTGAGAGTTGGTGCCCAATAAATAACATTGCTGGCACCTTTTGCTTTAGTAGCAAAACACCAGCAAGATCTTCAGAAGAGCCGAGAAATTAACAGGACAACCTAACAAAGACCAGGGACCCCAAGGACAAGTAGGTTTCCAGGCACCTTAGCTCATGCAGCTCTTGGCTGGGCCTGGCCAGCAATCATTTCTCATCTTTTTATGAAGGTTGCCAATTCACTGGTTTTGTCCATGTTTGTGTGTGTATGATTAAAATCTGGTTTTTTCCCACCAGCCTTCGTCCTCCCTCTCACGGAGCGCCCGGGCAATGGTCTGGAACTTGCTCCCTATGAAGCCAGACAGGACTTCGGGGGAAGTGTCCCCTCTCCGTACATAGCCTGTTTCCAAGGCTAGGAGCTTCACAGGTACCCACTTCAACCTTCCTGGGTCTGACCTCGGAGCATTCAGCACCTTCTGCCCCTCCATGCGCTTCCCCCAGTGAATCTGCCCGGGTGGGGTACTGGGGGAGCCCGTGGATTCTGCACCCTACTCCACCGTCAGACGTAACTCTCAGCCAGCCAGTAAAACAGAGGTTTATTTGATGACTGGTACCTGGTCTAACACAGACCATACAGCGAACGTGAGCCCTCAGCTGGATCCATTTTGGGGGCCAGAGAGCCAGATAGCTCCTCTGCCTTCCCTGCCTTACTCCAGCTAGCTTCAGACTCCAAACTGAAAGTCATTCTATCCAGCCCCTCCTCCCACCTGGCTCAGCCAGGTCAGGTGACCTCCCTCCCCCACTTGGAGTCAGATTACAGCTTCAGGGATGGACACCTGCAGAGAGGCTCTGCTTTGCATCAGCTACACATCCTTATCCCTTCACATAGACACTCAAGAAATGCATAGGGGAAACTGAGGCACACACACAGTATTCCTACTCCCTCACACTCCCCTTTCCCAGTGGCTGGGTTCCAGCTAGAGCTGTGTTTGGTTCATTCATTCCTGCCACACATGCCTGTCCCCTCAGTGGTGAGGAGTGTGGGGCCCAGACCATTTTGCTACAGCTTGTCAGCTCACTGCCAGAGAATCTAGTTTGCACTGAAATGTATCCAGCCATTTCCCTCAGTGGGAGCATCCCATGACACTCATTAGTTTCCTACAATAACCAGCCACTCCGCTCCTAATTGACAAACCCTGATCTTTATGTCTCATGCTGGCTTTTAACGTTGATTTTTTTTTAAAGCAGATTAATATGCCACTGTTTGATCCTGCAATTTAAAGCACAGAAAAAGCAGGGAGGGTTGGTGGGTTTTTTTTGTTAGAACCTTGGTTTTCGGTAACTTTCTGTGGCTTCTCTCCCCCCTCCACCCCAAAACCAGCAGTACTCTGCCCATGACCTCTGAGAACCATTGATTGCAAAGCTACCTTCCTAAAGTGCTCTCCTCATTCACCCCTGCCCAATGCTGTCAATTCTATGCCACTCACTCCAGACAGCAGGGGAGCCTCTCCCAGCTGCAAGTGCCTTGCTGTTAGCTTCATGCAGCGCTCTATAAAAGAAAGGGGCTGAGAACGTCTGAAGCCACTTCATGAGTCTTTTAAAGCATGTGGGTCGAAATTATTTACACTAATTACCATTAGGCTGCATCAAAAGCCAAAGCCAAGATGGAAAAGGCCAGCAAGAGCAGTCGTTCCCTGGGGCACTCACCCTTCAGTGATGGCAGTTCAAAGAGTGACCTCGACCAATTAACAGACGGTTTTCAGCCTTTGAAAAGGAAAGGGCCGGAGCCCCAGCTGGTGTGATGCTGCTTCCCATTAGCTGGGCATGGGCCCTGTGGATTTCATTAGGGCCCCGTCCATTTCTAGCAGGTGCGGAGCTGCTAGCCCAGCCTCTCTGTTTCTGATGTTCACGTTCCCATCCGCAGCTATCCCAGCCTGCTCTTCCCAACAGAGCTTTTAATCCCTCCACAAGTCCTCCCTGCTACCTCCATCTCCTCGCTGTGGACAATGTCACCAACCTGCCTATAACCTGCCCATCATCTTTGACTCAGGCCTCTCTCTGGGTCTTCCCATCTAGGCTTTTAAGTGTGGTATATTCTTTCAGCAGAACGTCTCTAAGGTACAACCTTCCCTGCCCATCGACTCTTGTCTAGGCGCTCACGGTCTCAATTGCCAGTGGCTAGGGCAATTCATTGCTTGGCCACGAACTACCTATGGGGCACTGAGCAAGTCACATAGTCCCTCTCCCTGATTTGCAAAACGAGGCCCTTCCCTACCTCGTTGGCTAGGGAGAAAGTTCTGTGGTACCATGGTAACGGAGTTGCACAGGTGCCATAGGGAGCTAGTGTGGCCTGTCCCTATTTTAACTGGATGTTCTGAAATGGGTTGCAACGCTGCCGAGAGCATCCCAGCTCCTTCGTGCACTCCTGAGGCTCAGTTCTGGTGTAACGGGCACGACGGCTGTGTGTTCTCCCTTCTGGGGAGGAGGAAGGAGTGCCTGTCACCGTGACCTGCTGCGCCGGCCTTCCTGCTCTGTTTCCACTTCCATTGTTTTCTTCCCTCCGTGTTTGCCGCCTGCTTCTCTTTACTCCTGTGTTGGCAAGTTTGTTTTTAAAATAGTCAGTGGCATCGAGCGCTCTCTCCCTGGATCTCACGCTGGACAGGCATGGCACAGGGCACGGCTTGTTAGGAGACATGCACCATTGCAAGGACAAGCAAACATCTCCTGAGGTTCCAACTTAACCTCAGCTGATGACCCACTGCTAAAAGGAGACTTCCCATGAAGCTTTAGCCCCATAGAAACAGCTGCAGGACTAAAATGCTGTTACTAGATCTCTAGGCTCACATCCATCGAGCAATTTTACTGGACATGCAGTATTACAGCTCTTTTAAGAGATGGCACCAAGCCAGAAACGGTTCCAAACCCCAGATCTGGAACTAGATACAATATAACTCCATAATGGGCAGCATCAAAATCCAGGACCTAAACAGAGGCATTTGAAATCTGAATCTGAATCTTCCCAGCAGTTGGGTGCGGTCTTTGTAGTTTTCCAGTTGACACTGGGCCAGGGTTTGCTTCAGGCTTGCCTGCTTTTTGTTAAGTTCTACAGATAGAGTTGCCACTTCAACTTGTGCCAATCAAGATGCCCAACAGACAGACAATTCTATCTTCATCTCTGAACTCCTTGGGACAGTTATTTTCAAATAGATATAGCTAGCTAACGGTACATCCATTTATCTACTAAACACTTCCTTATCACTCAGATCTAAAGACTGTCCTAATGTTTTTCTCTGCTAAACTATTTGAGTGAACAGCCAGCACAATATGTCATTTAATGTGTTCCATTTTACGCTCGCTTTCCTAACCAGCCATTTGGAGTAGGTGAGTGGCGTTTCATTACAGCTGCCCCCGGATTACTAGTCATCTTGTTAAAAAATGTTCTTTGTTTACATTGTTGTGGACAGTATAAGTGTTTCTAATGGGCTCCACTTTCATTTCATTAGACAATGTCCACACATTGTATAGTTTTAACTTCTCTGGTGGACCTGCCAGAGGCTTGCAAGGAAATAAACTAGAGCATGGATATTAGCACTGAATAAATGGCATCCCAGAAGTCTTTCATGATCTCGGCTCTTCCCCTGTAAAGACTTTACAGCTATGGATCCTGCCTGAATTTAAGGAAGGCGGCTGAAAACATGTTTGGTTGTAGCTGGCTTTGTGACTTTCTAGCTTTGCCTGCATATGCAAAGACTTTGTACCAGACAATCAGTAATAACGAATTTCCGAAAGACGCCTCTGAGATAGAGAGATCATTTTATACATATAATTCAGAAACAGAGGAGCAAAAAATCTTTTAATGAATTCAGCGTGTTGTACTTTTATTATCTCCAACTGAGACAGCAATCGGGGAAGTTGCGGCTCTCTCGTTATTTCAAACCCTGAGGGCTTTGCCTCTTATTCCAGAGTGGGATCAACAATAATTGGTTATTATTAATGTGTAACTCATAAGAGCGTTCTTCTCCAGCAGATGGGTTTTCCCTTCTCATCGCATGTCCTCTTTTGGCCCTATCACCGGGCAAAGATTCAGAACTTTCTCCTTCCTTTCTCTCTCTCTCTCTCCAATCTGTGTGACAGCAGGCATTCCTATGATTATAGATGCCCTGCCACCGGAAGGTGAATCAGATCAGACTAGCATGGGAGTTGCCAGATGTGTGCAGAGGGCTTCAAAGTGGTTGCTTTGGAGCTCCAGAGAACATGGAATGCTGAAGCAGATGCCTGCACGGTTTATAGAATCATAGACTCATAGGACTGGAAGAGACCTCGAGAGTTCATCAAGTGCACTCGAGGCAGGACTAAGTATTAATTAGACCATCCCTGACAGGCGTTTGTCCAACCTGCTCTTAAAAATCTCCAGTGATGGAGATTCCACAGCCTCCCAAACACCAGTCCTAGCCTGCTATATTGCAACCCTCTACCTATGTTGGTCTCCTCCTGAGATATCTCTACAGATAAACTCGGCCTTTGGGTGATAGAAGCCATGTTAAGAAAGTGATTCTTGTCTCATTGGTTTCATTTAGCTGGTTCAGATGCAAATTCATTAAATGAAGCTGGCATTTGGTGAATATCCTTTCTTGGCTGTTAAAGGCGAGAGGGATAAGCCATAGAAAGTTGCTTTGGGGTTTGTTCTGAGCGGCTGTCTTCTCCAGTTCTCAGAGAGCCCTCAGTGGAAATCTGCCCATCATTCTCTAGTCACTCAGAACAAATTCACAGCGAGGTCTTTAAACTTCCAGTGAAGTTTCAGAGACAATCCCCTAATCACCACAAATTGCTGGAAATAGCTGCTTTAAAGTCACTGCCATCAATCCTGGCTGTTATCACCGCACCTCAAAGAGCTCAAACCACCTGGGATCATTTAGCAACATTTGAAAGAAGGCTGGCGTGTTGCATAAGAAAGGCCTCGATTCCAAATATGTATTGATTCTATCTCGTGCACGCAGGGCCCGATTCTGAATCACCCTGTCCCCTGCATCCGACGAAGTGGGTATTAGCCCACAAAAGCTTATGCTTTAATACTTTAGTTAGTCTTTAAGGTGCCACAGGACTCTTTGTTACCTCTGCTATTCCAGACCAGAGCATGGCTGTGTGAGAAACCAAGGGCTGATTTCCCCCTGTCAGGGATGTTCATCTAGCACAATGGCCCAGGTCTCCTTTTCAGCTAAGGCCCTGATACCCTGGGCTTTGTGGGCTAATGTTTTCCCTTTAGGGAAGCAACAGGAGACATCCCGTGCTGTGGGAAGGTTTGGGCTTGTTCAGTAGCATGCGCATCGCCGGCTTCCAATGTGGGGGACTTGCTCTTTGGGGGGAGCTCCCCCTGTTCACTCGCTGGCTGCAAAGAGAACAAGCCACGAGGACGGAACAGGACGGCTGGCTCAGGGGAGCCAACACGTCGCGTCAGACCCGGCCCCACACGCTGCAGGAGGGAACGACCCCTTGGTTCCCACGGGCTCTATTTGCAGAGGGGCTGAGCATCCCCAGCTCCCATTGACTTTGAGCAGAACTGTGGGCGGGGCTCAGGAGACAGCCGGGCGCCCAGTACGAACGGCCCCGCATGAGCGTTTCAGTCTGAGGCGGTTGCCTGGTGATAATAATAGCAGCCGCAGCAGACTTGCTGAACCACTATTGATCACGAGCCTCTGAGACAGCCAGAGCCCGGGCTCTATGTGGGGCGGATGGTTCTTCACCGCCCCAGCAGGCCCACAGGAAGCGGTTGGTCCTGGGTAGCGGGGCTGACACCTCATGTCCACAAGCCGTCCGCCGAGTTAAAAAAAACCTCCCAATGCATTTAAACAAATCAACACGCATGTGAATAGAACGACTTCACGGCAACCTATCCACTCCCCTTAACGGCCGCACCTCTGACCTATCCGCCCTCCTTAACGGCCACACCTCTGACCTATCCGTCCTCCTTAACGGCCGCACCTCTGACCTATCCGCCCTCCTTAACGGCCACACCTCTGACCTATCCGCCCTCCTTAACGGCCACACCTCTGACCTATCCGCCCTCCTTAACGGCCACACCTCTGACATATCCGCCCTCCTTAACGGCCACACCTCTGACCTATCCGCCCTCCTTAACGGCCGCACCTCTGACCTATCCGCCCTCCTTAACGGCCACACCTCTGACATATCCGCCCTCCTTAACGGCCACACCTCTGACCTATCCGCCCTCCTTAACGGCCGCACCTCTGACCTATCCGCTCCCCTTAACGGCCGCACCTCTGACCTATCCGCCCTCCTTAACGGCCACACCTCTGACCTATCCGCCCTCCTTAACGGCCGCACCTCTGACCTATCCGCCCTCCTTAACGGCCACACCTCTGACATATCCGCCCTCCTTAACGGCCACACCTCTGACCTATCCGCCCTCCTTAACGGCCGCACCTCTGACCTATCCGCCCTCCTTAACGGCCGCACCTCTGACCTATCCGCTCCCCTTAACGGCCGCACCTCTGACCTATCCGCCCTCCTTAACGGCCACACCTCTGACCTATCTGCCCTCCTTAACGGCCGCACCTCTGACCTATCCGCCCTCCTTAACGGCCACACCTCTGACCTATCCGCCCTCCTTAACGGCCGCACCTCTGACCTATCCGCTCTCCTTAACGGCCGCACCTCTGACCTATCCGCCCTCCTTATCGGCCACGCCTCTGACCTATCCGCCCTCCTTAACGGCCACACCTCTGACCTATCCGCCCTCCTTAACGACCGCACCTCTGACCTATCCGCCCTCCTTAACGGCCACACCTCTGACCTATCCGCCCTCCTTAACGGCCGCACCTCTGACCTATCTGCCCCCCTTAATGGCCACACCTCTGACCTATCCGCCCTCCTTAACGGCCGCACCTCTGACCTATCCTCTCCCCTTAACGGCCGCACCTCTGACCTATCCCCGCTCCTTAATGGCCACACCGCTGACCTATCCGCCCTCCTTAACGGCCGCACCTCTGACCTATCCGCCCTCCTTAACGGCCACACCTCTGACCTATCTGCCCTCCTTAACGGCCGCACCTCTGACCTATCCGCTCTCCTTAACGGCCGCACCTCTGACCTATCCGCTCCCCTTACCGGCCGCACCTCTGACCTATCCGCTCCCCTTACCGGCCGCACCTCTGACCTATCCGCTCCCCTTACCGGCCACACCTCTGACCTATCCGCTCCCCTTAACGGCCGCACCTCTGACCTATCCGCTCTCCTTAACGGCCGCACCTCTGACCTATCCGCCCTCCTTAACGGCCACACCTCTGACCTATCCGCTCTCCTTAACGGCCGCACCTCTGACCTATCCGCCCTCCTTAACGGCCACACCTCTGACCTATCCGCTCCCCTTAACGGCCGCACCTCTGACCTATCCGCCCTCCTTAACGGCCGCACCTCTGACCTATCCGCTCCCCTTAACGGCCGCACCTCTGACCTATCCGCCCTCCTTAACGGCCACACCTCTGCCTCTCCCTGATGGGGCGGTGGTACCCAAATGCTGGTGGGAATGTACGACTCACCTTTTCATGATAACAACAGCCCCCCCGCCCCCCACTCCCTGCGGTGGAATTCAGCCTCATGGATCTGGGGGTCAGTGCAACCTTCGAGTCCCACCTAAGTCCCGTTTGGAGGAGGGCAGAGGCCTTTCGCTGGGTGACTTTTCCACCTTTCAGCAGCCACTGCTGAACTGAAAGAGGTTCCCCAGTCTTGGAGCTGGCTGACAAGGAAGGCTCAGGCAGCCAGCCAGCCGTCTGACAGGTTCCCGGTTGCACTGAGCAGGACTTAATGAGGCCCAAAATTCCCCTCTTGGTTCCTGGCCTCCCCATTCTTGGACCCCCTCTGGGTATTTTGGTTCCTATCAGGGCCAGACGCCCGCAATGAAGAGACAGCAGCAACAATTGGAATAGATGGCGGGGTTGGCTTAGCATTTCCAGAACCTTCCTCTAGGTTCAGTTGGATTCAGTTCTAGACAGGGAGGGAGGGGAGCCATCCGCCCGGGTTTGCCCATCCATAGCATGGACAGGGGGAGCGGATCCCAGGGAGAGGACTTGGGTTTGGGCTGGTACCGGGGGCTGTTGAAGACAGGACAGTGGACCCAATGGACCACGTCTGATCTGGGGTGGCAATTCCTCCTTTTCCACCTGTAACGAAATGACCCTTTGTATGAACATCAAGCCCATTTCCTGGTGCCTGCAGCAGCCACGGAAGGCTGCTTTGCATTTCTAACTGGCTGAATTTCCCATCTAACTCGGTTCTTTTCTTTTTATAATTGAGGTCACAACATCAGAGGAGTGTTGTTCATCCAACGTTCTGTCTATTAGCAGGAGAGGAACCAATACAGAGCAGGGACTTCATCTGCCTTGGAGCTTTCGGAAATAGCTCCTGAAATAATGGCTACAAGAGAAACTCCCTTTGAAGTGAGCTTTCACCGAGGCTGGTTCTGGTTCACAGCTTCTATCTAGCTTTTCTCAGGCTTAGGACAAAACAGCCTGTATTTATGAATATACAACAATAATAAAAGACCGGACCCTTTCATTCTCAAAGGAATCTTCCCTGAGTAAGGACTTACTAAGAAAAGCAGGCTCTGTCCCACTCATAATCATCCAGCAATTAAAAATATTAATTATTTGCACTCTTACAGATACTCAGCTTTAAGCCCCACCACATCCCTGTAACAGAACTGAATCTGATTATGTATTATCCTCATTGTACTGATGGGGAAACTGAGGCACAGAGGTGTTTAGTGACTTGCCCCGGGTCACACCACCAATCCGTGGCTCCTCTAAGGAGCGTGTTCAGTTTCCAGCTTTGTTGAATTGATTGGCAAAGCTGGAGCTTGGAATAAAATCCAGTGCAAATCAGGAGTGACTCTCACGCCCATGGTGACACACCCCAGTGTGCAAAGGGTGCGAGCTCAGTTGTCGTGAGCGCTTCGCGCTCACTGCGTGGAAGGCACCACCAACACACCGTTAATCATTTCATCTCTAGAGCACGCACCAAAGCTCAGCCGCCCGGCTCGATTCTTGCTAGCTCTCCAAAGCCAGGCCACCTTAAGGCATGCTCCTTAAAGATGAACTTTTACAGGGGAGCAAACTGGAGGTTAGACAACGTTTGGGCCAACAGAAGGATGAGCAGCCAGTGTTCCCTGTGCTCCGGTGGAAGATGTTAGTGCTTGGAATAAAGGGTTGAATTTTGCTTCGTTACACCAATGTGAATCCAGGGTAACTCTACTGACGTTAGAGCGACAGGATGGGTGAGGTCAGATCTTTGATTGGACCCACTTCTGTTGGAGACAGAGACAAGCTGTCAAGCTTACACGGTGCTCTTCTTCAGGTCTGGAAGTAAGATTTTACCTCACCTGCCTTGTCTCTCTAATATCCTGCCAGCAACACGGCTACAGCATTGCAAGCAATCTATTGCCTTGAGTGGTCCAGCCTATGTGGGAGTGGAATCTGAGTCACATTTCCCCCCCTCTGGTCTGAGGGGAAGTCATTCTCCTGACACGTTCAGCCACGTGGCCTTCCAG
Organism: Sternotherus odoratus; assembly: GCA_032164245.1. Taxonomy (NCBI): domain Eukaryota; kingdom Metazoa; phylum Chordata; order Testudines; family Kinosternidae; genus Sternotherus; species Sternotherus odoratus. The sequence goes on from JAVMKO010000018.1 coordinate 5,552,149, forward strand.
TGGGGTGATGCAAAGGAAGCCTATTGGCTGGGATGGGGGGCAGCCCCTCTTTGAACACAAATATCCTCTGCCCTTTCCAAATGGGGTAAGATGAGAACAGTTGGTGCTCGGGCTGACTTTTTGTTCTGTGAGTGCACAGCAAAGGTCCTGGTACGAGACGGTGGCCCCTGGGTTCTATTGTAATATTAATATGACAAAAGCTAGTGGTGGATGGGCTGGAGCGTGACATCTGGGAACACTTTTCCCCACAAGGAATATCCTGAGATAGACACGCCAAAGCACTTTGCAGGCAAAGTAAGTGGGAACTAAGCTCACGCGTTTCTCAGTCCCCAGAGAAGCGAGGAGCTTTCGGGATCGGCTGGTGAGTGGAGGGGACCCAAGCCCAGCTGGGAGATGGATCATCCCCACGGGCCGCCGCTAAGGTGAAAAAATACCTTCTCCAAGGAGTTTCCGTTTTTAAACAATAAGGATTGAGAGTGGAGAGCAGAACCTGTGGGAAATGATGAGGCAACAAAGGATCGGGTGGGAGGCAGGTCAGGCCTAGAGGGAACCATCAGCCAGAAGCTCACCAATGTGATTGGACATGTAAGGGGCGGTTTAATGGGCTTTCAGTGCAGGATCTCAGCTCAGGCCTCGGGGAACTGGCTGGAGGCAGTAAACATGCTGCAAATCTCTCCATTCACCTCTCGCTCCACCTCTCCTGACCGGATCCAAATCCCCGAGCTAGCAGTCACCGGGCTTGATTAGCCCAGCAAAATGCTCGAGTCGATGCGAGAGGCTGTCAAGAGGCAGCGTGGGAGACTGTACTGGTATTTGGAAAGCATGACAGGTAATTAGGGGCTGTAACTGATGAGGGAGCTCGCACCTTATTTAGACTGCTGATGGTAAACAGAGCCTGGGAGCATCCGCAGCCACCTGCATTAGGAAAATGTCAGCGCTGAGGAATGTTTGCCAATGAAACCTCCTGAAGGGGCGGGGACAGATCCCCATCCAGGCTATCTCCACAGAGAATCTCCGGTCTGTATCTGAGATGACAATTGACTCTCCAGGGCTGCTCTGGGTAGGACCCTCGCTGCCTGCAACACGTCATGGGTACCTGATGTCCAGGCCTTTGAAGAGCCAAGGGTGACGTTCTCTGATTAAACTATGACCCTATAGATAATTGCTGCAATTGCTGTTATGTATTTGCAGCTAATCTTGTCCAAAGGTTGTCCAGTGAGGTGTCCATGAAAAGGTTATGATTTGCTGGTTATGATTATGCTATCTGTACGCATGTATCACTTTTGTATTTGAAGTTATAAGTATTGGCTCTATACCTGGATTTCAAATGTTTGCTCCTGGGATAACGCCCACAAGATAGCTAGCCAGTACATCTTGGCGGGACTATTCAAATTGAGTGGCCCATCTAGAGAATATTTAACTGACCATGGGAATGCCCACCTACACTTCATGGAATTTTCTGCTGTGACTAGTCAAACTTCATGGACATGGGACTTGCCCATGGGACTCCAAACTCCATCTTGTTGGTGTAAGATGGGGGGGATTGTGTGGAGTTATTGCTGCAGAAGTTTCTGAGACATATTGAATGGTGATGTGAGCAGCTGCAACTCCGTTCCCTTCAGGGGAGCTGCAAATGCTCGTTCCAGCGGTGACTTTGGACTGATGGATGTTATGGAACATTTTCAGTCGAGCTCAATAAAGTTCAAGTGCTGCGGTGCCCATAAAGCATCCTGTCCCGGCTATCAGGAGCTCTTCCGTCTGCTCAGGTGGGCTGCAAACCGCAGGAGAACAGGCTTCCTGGTGAGATTGACAGCACTTCTGCTTTGAGTCCTGTACTGATACTTGGAAAGTGTGACAAGAAATAGATTTTCTCATGGCAGCCAGTCTCTTCCAGATGTATCTGGATCCGGGCAGTGCCAGGGCATGCCGAAGTGAAAGAGGAGCAACCTTTTCAGAGCCTCCAGAACTGTATTGGTTTCATTCACAAAGGGACAATGATTCAGGGCAGGGCAGAGTTTTTATCTGATCCGAACCTACTAGCCAATTTCCAATGGGGATCAACGTCTAGAAGACAAATAAGATTCTCTCCCTTTAAAAAGTCATCAAAGGAAACTAACGTAAGGGGAATAAGGATAAACTTCCATAGCTCTGCAGGAAAATCAATGTCGCTAGTCAGATGCCTCCGTGTTTACAAGGCAAATGCACACTGCACCAAAGAAAATATGATGCAGCCGATCGCAATTGCTGTTCTGCAGAGATTCGTTCTGACAAAGCCTGGGTGATTTGTTCATTTCGTTACTAGGGAGTGCTACCCTTGGATGCCCAGTTTAGCAATTTACCTCCTCTAAGAAGCTACTGAGTGGCATAAGGAAAATAACTCCAACAATCCCAGGCAGGGAGTAGTAGGAAATCAATTTGTAACTCACGTCTAGAGTTGCCTCTCACTCTGGCCCAGTTCTCGGAAGCCCTCCGCTGCATGCCCACCAATAAATCCAGTGGCAGAGGCTCTGGGGAAAGCGCTAGAAGGCTGGGTTTGGCCATTCAGCCAGTTTGGGGCCAGATTGTGGGTAGCTTTATGCACAGCTAGTAATGCCTTGCTCCACAGGCCTTCCCGATGGAGACTCACAGTGCTGTGGACTATTCGGTGTGAGGCAGGGTACTGCAGCGTGGCCCGAGGCGTGTGTGTGTTTTTTATACAAGAGCGCAGCTGTGAAGGCAAGTGAATCTGAGACGGCTCACTACAGATGTCAAGGAACCTAGGATGGCCTCCACGAACTGTGGAGTGCAGGCTAGTAGTCCAAACCAGAGCAGTGCTTGGTAGGTTCTGACTTTTTATTAGCTATTGTGACTTGAATCCCTTCCACACCACAGAGTGACACCGCCTGACTCCCATTAGCTTTGAAGCAGCATTCGATTTTGTCCTTTGATTTGAGGTTTACTTTAGTCATCAGGCTGGATCAGTATTTGGATGGAAACCTTCCCAGAGGGCGGGTGCTGAGTGAAGTCCAGCTCCTTTTCTGGTGGTTTAAGATGGGCACCCCAAGACACCCAGAATCACGAGTGGCTGTTGAAAACGGAAGCCCTATACAGCCCTGATCCTGCTTTGAGACAGGCATTTGCGAACCCCTCTGCCCACATGGTGCCCCGTTCATATCAGGGGAGCTCTGCATGGACTCCAGACTGTGTCCCGCCACTTCTCAAAGCAGGATCGTGGCTTTAGTCCCAGATCCTCAAATGTACTTGGGTGCCTAAGTCCCGCTGATTTTAACAGGAGGTAGCTCCCTAAATACCTCTGAAGGTTCGGGACTTAGATTTTATTTGCCAAGATATTCTATTGTCTCCTTTCACCCAGACAGGAAAACAAATGAGTGATGTCATGGGGACATATATCATATCCTCACGTTGACAGATGATACCGGAGCAAATCAGGGCAATTGAAATTAAAATCCATAAACATTCCTTAAAAATCCCCCCAATAACTCAGAGCAGAGCCTCCAATTGAAACCGATGCTCCCAGAGACAGAATACTAAATGGGAACAAAATGAGTTTTTTCAAGGGGAATAAATCAAAAACTGCAGCCCGTGCGCCTGGAAACCTGTCCCAGAGCTGCAGGCCAGCAGTGTGTGTGTGTGTGTATCTTTTATCAGATCTTGTTCTTATCATTAGGTAGATCGCAGAGAATGACACTTGCAGGAAGAGGGCTTAGTTAAAATTAAATTAACAAAACAAATTAAAGTCCGTGTGGGGAGGCTGCAAATCACAGGGGAGGGCCGTGAGCCGTCTGCTGGCGCTGCCTCTGGGGTGTAGATTCTGCAGGGGAGTTGCAGAGAAATATTGTGACATTAAAATGCAAACTGCAGTGAGTAACTGAAGCTGCACAAAATTCTCTGTCGGCCCAGGCAGTGTATTTACTTGATCTGTGTCACAGCTGCTTGTTAATAAAAAATGACGCCTGATGGAGCTACAGTTCCCGAGCCTACCGGGGAGTGTCGGAATGAATCCAGAGCACTCCTGCCGGCATTCACGGGCTTGAACCCTTCCTACGTGGAGCAAAGTGCACGTCCCCCTCTGCTTGGCATCTTGCGGAGCCTGATTCTGAGCTCACACCGGTGTCGATCAGGAGGAGCGCCAGTGAAGTCAATGGAGTTACACTGGGGTAAAACTGTGCAAAAGCTCTTTGAAGAACCAGGGGCCAAATCTTGGAGGGCTTTCTCATGCCTTGAGCAAAATTCCCCCGACCTGCAAAGGGAATTTTGCCAAAGCAAGCGGAGAGTAGACACTGAAGTCTTCAGATTTGGGCTCTCAGAGAAATCAGCAGTCCAGACACCTGCCTTTCCTCCAGCCCTGCTGACACACATGAAATATACGAGACAGATGGGAAGTCCTACACAGCCTCTTCTCACTTCATAAAATCCCACACGTTTAAAGACAAGACAGAGCCAAGCTTTGACTCTGGCTCCGGGTTTGCACCGGAAGCCGAACTCCTCCAGAATTTCAACCCGGGAGTTGTGGCCCCCACTGTATTTCCCCGGGGGCACATTGCTGTAGCCTGCTCTAGGCAGGCAAGTTGGAGTTGGACTAGGCTGGGTAAAGAGAAGGTCTGTGGAGAAGAGGGTTGGTTTGCTGTAGACCCGCGTGCCAAGGTGAGATGAGACGAGATGGGATGGGAAGTACAGCAGATGTTGCTGTCATGTGCTCAGCAAGAGCTCAGCTTGTGACCTGCCAGTGTCCCAGGAGGCGAGAACACTATATCGGAGGGGGCGCGTGTGTTCGCTCACACACACACACACACACACACACACACACACACACACACACACACACACACACACACACACACACACACACACACACACACACACACACACACACACACACACCACCCAAGGGCCAGAGGAGCTGTGCAGGGGTCAGCTCACGCCAGGAAGGATAAGCTGAGCCATGCTAGGAGGAGGGGGATGCTATTGTTGGGGGCGGGGGATGGGGGCGTGACACGGGGGATGGGATGCTTGCCGGCTTCTTCTCTGGGTGAGCAAACCTCAGCCCAACCGCATTCCCGTTCCCCAGGCAGGGGCTGAAGTTTGCAAACACATCTGCCTGGACTCCGCAGCTCAGAGACGGGAAGCGTCACACGGCTCTAGGGAAAGGCCTGTGTCCGGTTCTCCGGGGCTATTGCAAACCTCCCCGAGAGGGGACCTCGGTGTTAACATCTCACCCAAAGACTAGCACTCGTCCGGTCCTGCACCGAGTGCCAGGGCTGGTAGGAGCCCAACCCCTGAGGCCGCCTGTGGCCCGGAGGGCGAAGTCCCATCAGCCGACCGACAAGTTATCTCCTGAGCCCTAAGAGGAGAGAGCATCCCAGAGACCTTCCACTGAGGGCATTGTGCAGCTGGCCAGACAAAGGGATTCCCAGGACCTGTGCTATGTTTCCCTGCCCAGGACTGCCTCCTCCTGCAAACCGCACCAGGCCCTCGGAGAAGAATCAGCACTGGAAGAAGCAACGATTACGCACGCTGAATAACTGGAAAAGAGCCTCATGCACACCCCTTGGCCTGACCCTTGTGCACCAGGGCACACTGAGGGTCAGACAGAGGACCCCTTTGCGCCAGCGGGGAAAAGCCGCAGAGCCTCAGGGCTCTATATTCGCATCTTGGCTCTTTGCTGGCTCACTGGTTGGCACATGTAACTTCGCTGTGCCCGGGCCCCCCCAGCTCGGGAAGGAAGATAATAGCTGGGCGCTGCCTGACCTGGAAGGCGGGTGCACGGGATGTCTGTCAAGTGCTTGGAGAGCCTGAGATCAAAGGACGTATAGAAGTCTGGGGCACTATGTTCCTCTGTCATGCCCTGTGAATGGGAGTCACCCCACATGCATCCCACAGAGGAGGGGACCCCCTCAAATGCACCACAGGCTGCAGGGCACTGTAACCCCCAAAGATCCACCCCTGCATCAGCTGTGTGCCCCAACCTCCCATAATCTCCTAGGGGAGCTCTGCCCGAGTGGAGAGTGCTTGGCTGTAAAATCTCTTTATGGATCAGTACGGCCAGCTTATCCGCCCGCTATCCAGGGAACAAAATCCTGCAGCGGGGCAGGGACAGGGTTAAAGGTGCGATTTCTTTATCGAGATTCAAACCACGGCGCAGAGGGAACTTGAAATCTCACGCCGCGGAGGCTGGATGTAAACTCTCTGCCCGCAGGAGAGGGGACGCTTGCTTGCCCCAGTGCACAGGGGTTATCTAACCCCACCCCTCACGCCAGGCTCAGAGCGGCCTGGCCCAACAGGACACCCGTTTTGTTTTCTCGTAGGAAATATTTCACTAGGGGGGAAAAATCTGTTGTTTCTACCCCAGGAATGGACTTGAAACCTGAGTCAAGTCTGTCTGTGGGGGGGTTGGTTAGTCTAAAGAGTTGGTGTCCAGCTTTTATTGTTCCTTAGGTTCTTACCAGCCACCCATGAGTCCCATCTTAGTGGCCTCTGCTCAGGGGAGAAGGCAAGGAGCACCCAGGAAGGGTTCGACTAAGGATCCGGTCCAACACCCAGCGAAGTCAAAGGACAGATTCCCAGGGATTTGGATCAGCCCCTCCAGGGGACCTGTTGCTAAAGCCGGCTCTTCTGGGGGGGGATGCTGAAGAATTGCAATGGCTGGTGTGCGAAGGGGTCACACCCCAGAGCACGTTCCGTCCGTCTGTCCTTCTGTCCCTCGCCCCCGCTGACGCAGACACACGCACTCCTCCTCCCCCGCCCCGCCCACAGGGTTTGAAAATTAAGCTCACGCTCAGAAATCCCAGTCTGTTTTCTAAAGCCACTGGCCCCGCCCTCTCTCCTCACAGGAGCTCTGTCCAGGACCGTAGGCCCTGTCCTGCCGCGCTCACTTACCCGGGAGTGGCACTGGAAGCCGAAGTACACCACCACGATCGTCGGCAGCAGCACCACGGCAAAGATGGCGACCACCAGGAACACGTTCACGAGGAAGACCAGAGAGTTGGTGGTGACGACCAGCAGGGTCCAAGCCCAGCAGCAGCAGGCGCTGCGGGGCTCCAAGGGAAGAAGCTGGTCGTCCATGTCGTAAGGAGGGAGGCCGGGGATCATCTGGGAGGTGTCGGACAGATTGTCCACTTCAAAGTCCTCGATCTCCTGGTCGGACATTCTCCGAGGAGTTCCTTGTGCTTTTTGCCTGCCTTAGCTGTTGGCCACGAACCCGAGTGTGGAGCTCCGGGGCTTTCCTTGCTCAGCCGGAAGCCAGCAGAGAAGGGCTAGCCAGGCAGCATCAAGGACCCTAGAGATGGAAGGGCCCTACGGGGCCACCGGGTGCATCCCAGCCTGGCCAGGGCAGGATCATGCCCTGCAGTAGATTCCCCAGCACTGCCTCTCCTCTGGTCTGAGAACAGAGCTGCACCTGCTGGAAGTTTGGCCCTGAACCAGCAACAGGCTGTCACTTTGCTTTTGGATCCACGCCGTTTCCTTATTTTCTCTTGCACGCTCCCTCTGGCTTCCGGGGCTCTTCCTTATGGGAATACCGTCTCACGGAGTTCCCAACACTTTCCGTCCTAGCCTTGAGATGCTGCCCAGCTCCAGAGATCACCTCGTTTTAGCATCCTCTTTAGCATCCTTCAGCACGTCCTGCTGTCTAAGAGCATCAGGGTCCGGCCCTTACAGAGACTGTTCCTCGACTTTGAATCCTCTCTTTGTGGCCAGTATCCCAGAACCAAGTCATCACCCAACTTTCCTCCAAACGGGAGCTGCTTCTCCCTCACCCGGCTGGGAACACTGCGCAGCGCGGAGAGCAAAGAGACACAAGCTGATTGGAGCGGCGTGTGCGGTTTCGGTGCACACTGCTGTCTGCATTCCCAGGCACTCAGACAGGAGCAGCGGCCCCGGAGCTGTGCAGTACTGCACTGTTCACAGCGCTGCCTCTGGAGAGGCTTTATCAGATTTCCTTCCTCTGCTAGCCAATCCTTTGCAGCTTGTTTCTCCACCCCAGCCACTTAGCACACAGCCCCCGGGTTCCACGCTCTCCCCACCTTCCCGGCTCCATCCTCAACTCTCCGGCCCCAATTTCTTTGCAGGTGAAAGACGAGGATGCTGTAACAGACGATAATCACTGCACTTCTCTGCATGCTCTGACTCTTTTTAAAGACAACAAGAACTGCAATGAATGGTGGTTTTTTCGCTTGCCTCGTGATCAAACCCATGTAAAGAAATGGAGATTAAGTCTCCCCCAATGATCTCTAGCACTTTGCTTACATTCTCTCAGCACCCCGAGAGTCGGGAAACATCCCCACTGAACAGATGGGGAAACTGAGGCAGACCCCGGTTGCATGTCTGGCCCCAGGTGAACTGCTAATCAGTGGCATAGCAGGGAGTGGAACCCAGCTCATGACATCTGTCCATTCATTTTGGAAAGAGCCACAGTAGAGGATCTTGTCAGGGCTCCGTTCTCACCCAGAGGTTGGTGAGACTGTTTGTGCTACAGAAAACATCTCTCTCTTCCACAAGCCACTGCCAGCCAGTTCTTTGGGGAGCCCCGTGGTAGAATTGCTTTGAATGAGCTTGAAGGCATAGGGAGGTGTGGGAGGAGATAGGTCAATATTTAATTACTGTGCGGTGATCTGCATAAGTGCCTGGGAAAGTTACAAAGCTGAGCTAGTCTTCTGCAGTGTCTTCAGTGAATGGCTTTGCAATTGTGCATGTGGAGGGAAGGATGTTAACATTTACCAAGAGCACCGAGCTGACTTCTCAGCCTCTCCTTCCCGTTGGAATGGTTTTCGAGAGGCAGTTCTCTTCTGAGCAGTGGCAGAGGCTCTTACCAGACCATGCTTTGGCAAAGGTGATGCAGGATCAAATGTGGTTCTTAGGGCTTCCCAGATAGACGAACCAGCCACATCCAGACTACAGGGCTCCATCCCCCAGTCCCAAAGGAGCGGTGTGGGAAGATCTCCAAAAACATCTGTTAGTCTATAAGGTGCTACAAGACTCTTTGTGACTTTTGCAGCTCCAGACTAACACGGCTGCCCCTGGGATGTGGGAAGAGAGTTTCAAAGGCTGCAGTGACCTGCGTTCCTCCCCAGAGCAAGAGGTGGGCAGAGGAGACATTGGATCTTGGCGGCATGACTGAAGCCCAGCGTCTGCTGGGGCCAATCCTGACGTGGTGCTGTTTATACAACTCCCCTTGCTCAGGGCCAACGCTCAGGGCCTAGTCCTCTCTCCACAGACAATCCCTGTTTCTTTCTGTTTCCCCTCGCCGAGCCCTGCAGGTGACAGGGAAGCTAATTCAGCTGTTTGGCTCGTTATTATTTATCTTCAGTGTCAAGTTCTCTTCACATAAAACAGGTGCAGCCTCTCAAGGGAAGGTTTACCCGCAGACGCTCAGACTAGCAGCACTGACACCAGTCTGAGACGCGATTCGTTGCAGCCGGAGTCGAAGGGCGAATAAGATCAAACGTTCGTTCATTGCTAGCAGTGGAGTGAGCCAGCCCTCCTCGCTTTCCGAACTGCCAGTCTGAACAGTGCCCAGCTGTCCGGAGAGGGACGGGAGAGTGCAAATAAAGGGGAACTAAGAAAGTGTTTCTTTGAATAGCAACCATAATGCGATGCCTCTGCCTGAGGAAGGACTGTTCAGTGGTTAGGGCACTAACCGGCGACCCAGAGTCAATTCTCCGCTCCACCACTGACTTTCCTTGTGGCCCTTGGGCAAGTCACTTGGCCTCCCTGTGCCTCAGACCCCCGCCCCTCCCCCAGACAGTGGGGACAAGAGCACTGCCCTGCCTCATCTGGCTGTTGTGGGGGATAAATACAGTAAAGCCAGTGAGGAGTTCAGGTACTGCAGAGACCGTACAAATACCTAAGCCAGAGAAACAGCAGCTGCAGGGATCACGACCTGTGGGTCTAAAAGCACGAGCCTCGACTTCCTAAGCGAAAAGAGCCTCCTCTCGTCGAAGGCTCCAGGGCTGTGGCATCTCATTAACTAAACCCAGAGCTCCTCAGCGGTACCCCCCCCCCCCCCGACAAGGGCAGCTCAGATTGACTGTTCTGCAAAAAATGCAGATACATTTTGATGAGTCAATACATGTTGTAAAGGTTAAAGACGTAACAATCAAGCCAGCAGCTCTGCTCACTTTATTTACAGCACTTCCTAGCGGGAGCTCACGCAAAACAAGAGAAACTGACATCTTCTCTTTCAGATGACATGCTGAGCATGGTACAAGTGCATCACTGTGCGTGAACAGAGACAGACAGAACGTGGAGTCTTTGTGGCACCTTAGAGACCAACCAATTTATTTGGACATAAGCTTTCATGGGCTATAGCCCACTTCATCAGATGCATAGAGTGGAGACAGAGAGAAAATTGCACAAAGCCCTGGTACCCGCTCAGCAACAGAGTCAGCGGCACTGGCTGACCAAGGAAATCATTCCCATAGTCTTTGCCAAAGTGCGGAAGGTACAAATCCGTAGGGGTGGGTAGTTGATTTCTTTAGCAAGGAATTTATTTTGAAACAACATCTCACATCTCTTGGCAGTGAGGAGTAATTCAAGGTTTGGAGAGAGAAATGATTCAGAACAATCCTTATTATTATCTGTCAAGGACTCCTAATTGCCGTAATTCAGGGTGCTGGTTAATGCTCAGTTCATCCTCTTTGTCTTTAGGACAGGCCCCTGGGAGAGTGACAATTGCAGAGAAATTTCCATGTGTTAATAACTGGAGCCAGGCGGCTGATGGAATCAGCAGGAACTGATCACCAAAAAAGGCAAGGTGATATTACCCGCCCCGCTTGGAGGAAGGGCTGAGAGGGAGAAGGGGAGAGTAGAGGTGCTGCCCTAATGCTGCAGGGCAGGGCTGAGTTGGGGACACAGGGTGGGGGTGAGGGGAGGCAGAGGAACCCCGTAATGCAGCACACAGCCGGGGAATGATTTGGGCCCTTTGCAAAGCCACTGAGGCCGACAGCCAGGGGAAACTTTCCAAGCAGGTCTTGAAACCATGCAAAACTTGAAGCCCCAACCCATGGTTGGCTGAAGTTGGCGGCCATGGGCCGTCTCTCTCACCACTGGCTCCAGGAGGCATGTTTCTTTCTAGGAGTCAAACTGTAGGGGACAGGGAGTCAATTGTCCTGGTTTTCCGAACCTGAATCTGAAACGTACGGAAAACTTCTGGCAAGTGGATAACTGCTGACTGCACTGCTCTAACTGGGACCCCTATTCCACGCACACAGAGCTCACAACACAGGCATCTCTCCACCGGGCAGGAGCCCCGCAGAGAGACAGGCAAGTGCACCCTGCCGGTTCAGCGCTGCCCACGGCGTTCTGCAATCCAGCCCACGTACGGCGCAGCGGCCTGCAAAGCGAATGGCGCACTGCATGCAGGGACCTTTGGTGGGAACCCCTCCAGAGTAAAGGTGGGCTTGGCTGTACTCTGTTCCACGCAGCGGCCCTGGATTGGGAAAGGCTTGAGCACCGATCTCCACGCCACAAGGGTCAAACACGCCCTTCTCCCGGGGCCTGGTTCGAAGCCCCTCGAAGTCACTGGAAAGCCTCCCTCTTACTTCCAGGGGCTTTGGCTCAGGACTATAAAGACTGGAGAGAAGGAAGCTTTTCAAGCAGGGCCTGAAGTGTGTTCACTTGCGATGCAATCAGCCCTCCCTCCTCCCCCCTAGGCCTGCAGAATGGGTGGATGGAGAGACGCATGCACTCGCCCAGCAGAGCGAGATGATCTCTCGCCCACAGGGCTCTAAGCTATCGCCCAGGATCAATCCAGCCCTCCGGGGAGAAATGACTATCCGAGACATCCTGCTCGGAGCCACTGCACAGTGTTAATACTGCCCTGAATCAGAGCAGGAAACGAGCCGGAGCAGGGGGTAATAAACACGATGAATTGCATAGGCCGAGCATTTACTGGGCCTGTGTAGTGGCCCCCCGTGATTTAAGCGTGTAATATTGTTTGGGGCTGAGTTGTGACCTCTAATCAGGGTGGAAAAGGCTCATACACACACAGGCAAAAACTACGGGGAGACAGTCTAATGTCTTTGTGCTCTTTTATCCTTGCTCATGTAAAGCCCAGGAGAGCACAGCTCCTACAGAATAAAACCCCATGTCTCTCACTAGTTCCTTCCCGTGGGAGCCCTTGGAAGATCTGCAGTCCCTCAGGCAGGCAGGTTCTCCACCTCCTTGTCTACCCTGCCCCTGCAGCCTCCTCCCTTACCTTAATCTGGTGAAAAATGGCTCTCTCCCCTGCTCTCTCTTGTCAGTCCCTTACAGACTCCTGCTGAAACCATCTGCTTCTTCTGTTCTGCTCCCAGTAACTTTCCATTATTCCCAATCTGCCTTCCCTTCAGCCAAGAGGAGGAAGGAGCTTCTCCCAGCTAGAGCAAACCCATTGCCCCGGAGTGTTTTGTTCTGAACAGGGCGTCACGGATCACTCACCGTTGCTTCTGGCCTGATGGAGACATGACCGAACCCTGCTAACTCCTGGGGGGATCCACATACATGCCACATGATACAATTGAATAAAATCACCCGCAGTTCAGACATGGTACAGCCAGAACCCTCAGCTCATCACATTGCTCCCCCTTTGAGAAAACAGTGCGGGAGCACACGACAAGTACCCCAGGGATATTCTGGAATCCCACTTCCAGTCAGAGCATCTGCTGTTACTGCTTAGGAACGTGAACTTCAGATACTCATTCAGTGAACGGTTCCAATGATGGTACCAAAACATGGCTTCATGACAACATGAAAAGCTGGTCCCGGGTTCACCCCCTCCCCCCTGGAAGGGGGGAGGTGTGTTTCCTTCCCCCAGGTTTAGTTCCATCTCAACTGGCCACCTATCTTCCTCCTTAACATCCACATTCCCCCCAGCAGTTGTAGAATGTGGCTTAAATTTTTGTTCTCTTCCAGGGCCCCAAACTGTACCCATCCTCTTAAAGTAGACTCAGCAGAGCCACTTAGAGGCATCTGCTATGAGAGTCTTAAATCAAACCTGCCTTACCTCTCCAGTTTTTGGGATCTCTCTGTCTAATGAGGTTCTCACATGGTTTCCAGGTGGTATCTGAACATAGAATCTGCCAGGTACCAAGCTCCCATTCCCCTCCCTTGCTCTTTTAATGCTAAGGGGCTGGAACCCGGTGAGTGTTTGTAACATCATAATCTTTCCCATAGCAACCAGCAACCGTGTCCTGAGAGAGGCCCTTGAGAAGTCCAGCATGAGCAAGCACAGCAGAAAGACTTAGTTGGTTCCTCCAGAGTCTCTTTTATTGGTAACAGCGTATCAGAATGAAAGTTCAAGGAGGGAAGAGGACAGTCACTGGTGCAATCATGCTCATGTGTGGCCGGCACAGAGGACCCCGTAGAGCTAAAAGTTTCCATTTGGTCTCCTCCATTTATTGTCTCAAGTCCTTGGTAAAATAAATACCCCACCGCAAAGTGGCACCCCCAGCAATGATCGGCTAGCCTGAAACAGCTCATCAAAGCTCCACTCCTGTCTCAGTGGTTGGCTAAAGCAATTCCACAATGCCACACCAACAGCAGAGCAGACTATGTAGCATAGATCCCCAGGCTCACGAGGAGGAGAAATTTGCTTTTATTGGGCCGATTCTGGTCTCATACACACTAGTAAAAGTCCTGAGTAACTCTGCTGAAGTCAACCAAGCGGGTCCGAATTTACAGCCCAGTTTTCCACCCAGTTTGTGCCAAATCTGTGGGTCCTAACTGTGGACACCTTCAAACCCAGAGCCAATAGGATCCTCTGTTTCAAAGACAATTCCAAAGACTTTGACAATTGGTTGGTAATTAAAGTCTGGGAGATTTAATGACCCACGATAAATGAGAGGACTGGTTAATATACAAAATATGAGAACGCTCTGTGGAGAGAGAACTGCAGTTATTTTCACTGAATTCAATTAAGATCTAGGAGCGGAGGGCTTCTGGAAGTTATTTGATGGGAAAATACATATACACTGTTGATATCGTTAAGAAATTGAATTCAATTTGTAATGGTGGAGTTCAAGTGTGACTTTAGTTGTGTTTGCAATGCGGGCCGGGAGGTCCCGAAGGCAGAGAAATTCAATGCCTGGAAAGGATTCAAAGAGAACGAAACCGCCCCATTGAATCTCACATGTTGACCTCAGACGCCATCCCCAGACAAGACACCCAAGCCCAGGGGGGCAGCTTTGGTTAAAGCAAGGATCCCCTGAACCTCTTTATCAAATTCTCCCTGAGTCGGTGCTCTGAGGTCTCCCAGCTCTGGGCCCAATCCTTGAGTCTGGCTGAGCTGTGCAGAGGTGGGGGGTGAATGCTTCCCTGCTCTCTGGAAAGTGATCCCCCCACCCCCCCAGCACAACACAGAGCAGCCTTAGGGGGCCAGAGCATTGTAGTACTCAGGTTATGCCACCTTCCCCTGACCATGACCTCCAAATCTGGGGGGTCTAGGAGGGAATGGCACATAGCTGGCTATACCAGCTGTATACCACCTAAGGCTTCCCCTGGGCAGCATATGCAGTTAGGGCGCCTTCATGGCCCCTTTGTGCCGCTAGAGTGGTGCACAGATGTGTTTATCAGGGGCCAAGCATCGTCCCCCTGGTTCTGATTTCCAGCTGTCTCTGGATGTACTGATTCCTGCCGGCACCCAGGTTCCCGGCCCAGGTTCCCGGCCCAGTTTTCCAGCCCTGTTTAGTTTCCCATCACACAAAAACCAAGGGGACGTCCTGGGAACCCGAACGGCGGCCGCTCTAGTACTGGTGAAAGGAAATGCGTGTATTGCCCAGCGCATCCGACTCATCGCGATGGCCATTTCTGCTCCTGCGGTCATGGTGCAAAGAGGGCAGGAGCGATGGACCATCCAATGAACAGACCCATTTAGCGCATGCGGCTCAAGGCCAGTTCAGCTGCCTTCCCCGATCCTGCAGGAATGCAGCACCCGCCGGGGAAAGATTTGTTGCATTCCTCCCTTTCCAACACATGGAGACTCTCTGCTTCTGTGGGCTGTCCGCTGGCACTGCCGTCCGGGTGGCCAGGCTGGACTGAGGGGCGGTAAGTGAAGGTGTTTAAAATCAGCCATCTCCAGCTTGCCACGTGTTTGCCGCAACCCAGTTCGAGCCATGAACGTGACCCAGTCTTGGTTTGTAGCTGTCAGTTGTTGCTTTATGAGCCTGCCCGCAATCTGCAACTTTGTCACATACTCCAGGACAGCAGCAGGGCTCTAAATCTAACTTCCATCTGTCTATAATAGCGCGGGGCCCATGAATAATGCATAAGCCTTTGGCGTGCGATAAAACACTTATTTTTCCTCTCTAAGGGCACCATAAAATAGTGCCTTCTAATGATTGCTTTATGGAAATGAAACGCTTGCACTCCAAGTATATCAATGGTTGGAAAGGTTCCATCCCACCTCCCCCGCTCCCGACAGGGCTGGCAGAGCAATAGATCAGTTTTATGAGGATCTTATTAAAACTCTACATTGTCCTGGGATTTCAAAATAGCGAAGGTGCTTTTCTCTGCTCTTCCCCGGCACCTCTTCATTCAGTGCAAGCAGGAGCTCTTGATGCTCCTCCTTCAATGACAGCCATGGTCAAGTGAAGGCAGGAACCGATTTACACCCCGCACCGCCGCTCCTTCTGTTCCCCGGGAATTGATCTGGTCAGCAAGAAGAATCTCCTCAATGCATTTCGCTTCTCTGCCATCAGACATGCCAGACACAGGCTGAACCCGCAGCCACACGGATTGGCAAATCAGCCCGGAGTCACATCCTAGCCCTGCACCTGCCAGGTGAGAAATGGACACCGGCAAAGGGTTAATGGATGATACGAGTATCCACTTGTCCTGCCCTGCACACCAGCGTGCCTCAGTTTACATCTGGAAGGAGCTTGCTCTGCTGGGAAGGGGAATTCAATATCCAAGCCCAGCCATGCCTGGGTCTCTCCTCCGACTGCCAGCCAGAGGGACAAGCCGTGGCCATTCGGAGATGTCTTTAGTGACACAGATCCCTGTCCTTACGGCATGGAGACTCCCGAAGCATTCCATATAAGACCACATGACAGAGCTGCTCCTCATTCTTGCCCTTAACCGGAGGCTCACCGTGGGCCAGCTCTCATTCAGAGCCCATCTCTGGAACTTTGTCCCTGATTATATTCAGTGGACTCTCTGCAGTACTCATTGGAATGGGCCAGATTCTTGGTTCCGTGTGAGCTTTGCTCAGCACAGAACGGGAAGTAAGCGGGATATGGACGGATGGAGAACAAAAGCGGCTAAAAGCTGTCTTTTCACTCACCTGATCCTGGAAGCATATAGAAGCCTGTTCAGAACCCTGGGTAAGTTAGAGCAGTCTCATGGCTGCTCTAGCATATGTAAGCTTATAACAAGGACTTTCCCCAGCTAGGATCTGGAACACAAGCCATTACAGTCAAGCCCCCCCCATTTCCAATACTGCCCCTACTCTGGGGTTCTGGGAGCAGGTGCCACAGAGCCAGCACTGTGCGGAGGAATTCCTGG
This sequence comes from Sternotherus odoratus, assembly GCA_032164245.1. Classification (NCBI taxonomy): domain Eukaryota; kingdom Metazoa; phylum Chordata; order Testudines; family Kinosternidae; genus Sternotherus; species Sternotherus odoratus. Next base: position 5,568,625 of record JAVMKO010000018.1, read on the forward strand.
CTGCCCTATCAGGGAGAAGTGCAAAGAGACTGGAACAGGCTCGGAGGGTCTGGCCAAGATCCTTTCTGGGGAAGACTTTTTTTGGGGGGGGACCATTCCCAATCCCATTTTTTTCCTGTTTGTGGACTGTTTTCATTCCCTTATTTCCTGTTAAGTAGCTGGATCCTGGGACACCAGGTTCACGTCATTTAGAAAGCCGTTGCCTTCAAACGCAAACAGCTGTGGCTTGGGTGTCCCAGCGGGGCTGCGTAGCAGAACGTTCCTCCTCTGCACAGAGGCCCAGGGCTCCAGCCCAAGGCTGAACATCTATGCTGCTGTTCTTAGCCCAGCAGCCCAAGTCAACAGACCCAGATTCGGAGCCGGGTTTTTCTTTACGGCAGATCAGACTTGCCCTTTCAAGTTCTGTGAAATTGATCAAATGTGCAAAATGCCTTGTAAATATTGCTGGGATCACTTCTCTCATAAACACAGTGCAGCTGGGATGCTGGCAGGGGAAGCAGCATCATGCATCTGATGGCCCCGGGCACACTTTGGTTCTCCTTCCACTTCCAAAACCCCTGGGCTGCTTTCCCTTCTAGAGAGGAGCTGGCCTAGAAATAACTCAGAGAGGGTCAGGAAATGTCTCTTCCCCCAGACCATGCCTGCCTCTCCCATAAAATGGTACTGAAAAGGAATGATTTCCCACAGCAAAGAATTGAGAAAATGAAATGTTTCAAGTTTGGTCGGAAAACCGTAGCTTTTGTGAGAAGCAGACATTTTTTGCAAGTTTCCATTTTGTCCAAAAAGCCATTTTCCTTGTTAAAAACCACTTTGAGCAGCTCTATGTCTCTCCAAGCCGCGGGTTTCCCCTGTCAAATGAGGATAATGATACTTTCCCTTTTTTGTGCACCACTTTGAGATCAAAAGAGAAAAAGTGCTAGAGAAAAGTTAAGGATTATTTATAGCTTCTCTAACCATCCCAGATCTGCCAGCATCCACAAACACCTGGAAATCGCTATTAGTATTCCTTTCACACCGCCCACTGGTGAAAGGGTTGATGCTAACAAATGTTGTTCTGGAAGGTGTTGATGCCTGAGTCTAATTTTATTTTATTTTTGACACAGTTCATGTAGATGCTTGCAGCCAGAGTTAGGGCTGAAATTTAGATTTTGAAAATATAAAAGGGTGAGTGTGTTTAGGGAGAAATGAAAGGTTAAAAACCCCTAAATGTTTTAATCATTTAAACAAACTTTTCCCTTCTTTTCCCCCACCCTCCTTCTTAATTATAATAGATATCCCCAATGTTGCAGAGACACATACACTAATGTTGCTTCTGCAATAGACCCAGACAGTGAAACTGACTGTAAGCTCAGTGTAAAACAGATCACTCTAGTCACCACATCCAAGCTGAGTGAAATGTAGAATTTTTTTTAAAAATAACACAGATGGTGAAAAATTTATTAGATTCCTAAACCTGTTTCAGCCTGGTTATTCTAAGCTGTTATTAGAAATGGATTTGTGCATATGGTTTCTTTTTAAAATGAGTTTTTTGTCAAGAGAAATGTCCCTTTCAAACTGTGCGTCGGAAGCATAACCCATGCTTTCAGGAATCCCATTCGCAAATTACGAAGCTGGCCAAATGGCAGCTGAGATATTACAGTCCTCATTACAGCTGGCCCAGTCAGGTAATGATTTGATCTGTCACTCAGCTTGGAGAGCACAGCCTAGAGTCTCTGGGAAGGGGTAGGGGCAGATAGACTGTCACCCGGTTGTCATGGGGATGAGGCAGGAGGGTATCACACCAGTGAAACAAAGCTGACCCGACTTTACAGGCACTGCGTCCTGGCCCCTTTGTGCCAATGAGGCAGCCACAGAGTGGGTGGCTTGCAGTAGCGTAGCGAGGCTGGAAATCTGGGTGGATCCCGATGTTCTGGTGGACAGGCAACGGCAGACAGTGCTAGGGTAGCATCTCCCCCTATGCCACACTCTTTCCCTAGCCCTGGGCCCCCCAGACACAGGGCTTTACCTGCCGAGCTGGGCACCCGCATGCCTCACCTTAGACAATCGCCCCCAGCAGCTCCTTCTCCGCCGGGCGCAGGTCCCCTCTCCTGGGGGGGTGCCATGGAGCCGCCTCCTCACCCAGCGTGCAGGGGCCAGACACGGTGCTGCACATTGCTGGACCCAGCGCAGCACCCCCACATACCTGCTACCCTCTCCCCTCAGAGGAGCTGTGGGCGAGGGCCCAACCATTCCCCCTCCTGTGGTGGGGGGGAAACGTGGCAGCCGTCCCGCACCGCGCACAAGCTTGACTCCCCAGCACCAACGGCCCAGGGTGCGTTCTGCAGCTGGGGCGCTAACGTGTGTGTGGCTGCGGTGTGCTGGTGTGTGCTCCTGCAGCCGGGCAGCCCCGAGAGGCCAGGGCGAGAGGTCAGCCCCAAGAGGACCCACTGGATTCAGCTGAAACAGCCCAGGATTTCAAGCAGGCAGAAGGTAATTATCCTATTGGGATCTGCCAGGGCCCAGAGGCCAATCCCCACTCTCTGGGGTAAAACGACTGGATCCTTGGGCATCAGGAGCAGTCAGGACCTTGGCTTTATTTCTCATCGGAAAGGTAAACAGCCTAATAGGTATTTGCTACCAATAGCCCAGGATTCAGTCCTGCAGCCCTTCCTCAGTCAAGCCAAGGAGAGTTTCATCTGAGAGAGGACTGCAGGTCTGGCCCCTGCGGAAGCTTCCTGGGAAGATCCTGTCCTGTTACTGGACCTGAGACTCCACGCCCCTTTCTGTTTTCATTCCCAGCTGGACAAAGCGGGTGTGTGATCGTGCCCTGGATGCGAGTGGCGAACTCCGATTTCCTCCTCGCATGCCCTTTGCACAGGTGTCAGTGACAGCACAAAGGGACCCACTGTGTCAAGCTAGGGAAGACGCGTGACAGGCGCTAAGCTGCAGCAAACGAAGAAGAAAGTGTACGTACATTGGCTGAATTTCAGCAATTCGCACCCCTGCACTGAGCCAACCACAGTAATTTGCAGCATGTGGTGGAACGGAGAACAGGCATGTCCACTGCAGGTACGCAAACATAAACCCAGACTTTGGCTCCATCTCCACCAGCACCATTATTGTAGATCACATGCCCAGCCCCATGGAGGTTGCTTGGTCAGGGTTGCTGGCATGTGATTTTCAAATTGCTTGGAAGTTTGGATTGAAGAGGCACCCGAACGACTGGACATGTCTCAGAACCATTACAATAGCGTGGGTCTGAAAAGCTGGACCAGAAATCAGTGTGGACATTTTATTGCATGATTTTATTACAAATCTCATGATACTTGATATTTTTCTTCAATTGCCAGCTCCTGGAGTCAAGTGATTTCATGAGAATCTCAGCTTTCATTTTCAAAAAAGTAACTTTCTAGCCCTCGTGATGGAGAACAAAGCTTGAAAATCTGGCCCTAGTGCAACTTCAGGCTCAAGAACTAGAAAGCTAAGAAGAAGAACCCCAAAATCTCAGACTGATAATCCAATCTCATGATTAACTGGGGCCCTGGCTCATGATTTTCAAATGCTTGTGGTTGGCAAGACTGAAATACTAGGACAGCCTGTGCTGTGATACTTCTTGTCCCAGATGGAACCAGGAAGTACAAATGTGTGGGAGAAAACAAGGTGAACATAATGCCTCCGTTTGAGTTTTGGGCAATGTTCTCATTTTATTTCTCAGCCATTTCCCCCATTCATATCAGACAATTGAGTCAAACGGAAATGCCTTTCCATTGCTACCAGCTAGGGCCCCGATCCTGTAAACTGTAGGAGTGAGCCAGTCAACCTGGCTCCTTTTATTTTGGCTTCTACATTTGTAGTCCCAAACCAGCAGAATTTAGGGCTTCTCCTTTTCCGCCTCTCTGCTGCCTTTTATTTTATCTGTCCTGGCAGCCCCTAAACTTGGTGAACTGTCGGGAGTTGGAAAAATCGGACCAACAGTGAGTTTATTTTTCTTGTGGATTTCATCCAACTGCAGCGACTGCTTTGCTCTCAGATGGGCACTGTGGACCAGATCCTTAGCAGGTGTAAATCAACATAGCACCGGTGACTTCAGTGGCATCTGGTTTACACCAGCCCCAAATCTGTCCTTTGGGATCCAATGAAATTGGCATTGCAAATACATTTTCTACATTAAAAATGCAGCATTAAAAACAGCCCACATTAAAGCTCTTCTGAGTAACATTGATTTTGTTTCGAAGACAGACACATTATTGAACTATGTTCCCAGCTAACTATCGGTTAGCATTTCAAATAAGTCCTGGTGAATTGCATTTGAGTTTCCTAAAGGTTTCAGGTTTCCTAGCTGACAAGGGCAATCATTGATGTAGATAAACTGGCCCAGAATAAATTAATGGGAACACATTCGAAGACTGACAGATTCCATCTAACTTATTAGCATTCTTAGGCTATTTTTATGTCGATAGGCGGCTTTGACCTTGGCCAATGTAGTATAATACTAATATGTAATTCCACCACCAATAAATAAATAATTAAAGAAACAAACCCAGTGCACCTGCATCCAGTGTCTGCAAATAGCAAAGAACAGAGAGACTGAACATTTCTTGCTTGGTGGATTGTGACAGGAAGGTTTATTTCACAACAGTCAGCTGACATTCATGCTCTTAATGCTCTTTTTATTGTGGCGATAACTAGAAGGATGCTGTCAAGGGACATGTCATTTGCTTTAAGATTGCAGTCCCTTGCCTGTTACTAAGAATACTGTGGCAGGGTGCTGGCCAGGAGGGCCTGAGCCAGCCCTGCTGCCACTTTAAGAGGGAGAAAAGCCCTCTGCAAACCTCCCTGGCAGGAAGGCTAATTAGCCACCTGAGGTGCAGGCCAATCAGCCTGCATGAGTTGCACCTGGCAGCCTCCTCTGGGGAATATAAGGCTGCCAGGAAGAAAGCCCAGGGTGGTGGTGGCGGCATGAGCTATTCAGAGCTGAGTGTGTTGTGTATGAGCTATCAAGAGCTGTGTGTTGTGTATGAGCTATTCAGAGCTGTGTTTATATTATTGTATTAGGGGCTGAACTATATAGAGTTTGTAGAGCCAGAACCCGTGGAGCTATTGAGAGCTGTAAACAGTAGAGGTTGATAGAGTTGTAAACTGTAAGTTGAAGAACTGTTTTAAGCTGTATATATTGGTGGTGGGGTCCTGCACTGTAAATTAAAGGGCACTGTTGGAGCAAAAAAGGGTTTCCTGCCTGTGTTCCTGAGGGGGGGTGAGAGAGCGGTCTGTCACAATACCCGCAGTCTTAAAAACGGACTTTTAAAAATCTCATAGATGTTTCACCGTGTATGCTGGTTGTTCGCTTTTTTCATTCACCTGGGGGGATTAGGGCTATATTTTGCACATGATGAACAGGGGCAGCAACAAACTCGGTGCATGCGCACAAAGCCCGGTACTGAAGTATGTGCACATTTGAAGTACCCGACTCTGAAGATTGACTGGTCAGTTTCACTTTTGTTGCTGGTCAGTTTGGGGCAAGGCCCAGAGTCTTTCTCTGGCCCCGGGGGAGCCTGGAGCCGTCATCATTGACCCTGGGTTCTGTTGCCCTACAATTGATAAACAATATTAATAATGGCGTTGTTGTGTTTGGTTTCCTAAAAATGCAAGAGGACATTTAGAGTCAGATTCCGTGCTGCCAGGAAGAGGTTGCCAGTATGAGAACACGGTATAACTGTGATGAGTATTTAATAATGGACATAACACTTTTTACAAGAGTCACAGTATTGAATGGAGGATAATATGTTCCAACAAATCAGTGAAATTGGATTGCATAAAGTAAGCCTGCTTACCAGCCACACCTATAATACTGGGCACCCGCATGTGCTAGCATTATTTATTGGGAGCTCTTCTCTTTCTAATGCACAGCACAGCCTTCCCTGGCTCTATAAAGCATATTGGCTCAAACCGTGATCTCAGTCACATTGGCATAAATCCAGAACAACTTCAGTGCATCCAGTGAAGTTATTCCAGATTTCCCTCAATGTAAATGAAAGCAGAATTGAGCCCATAGGGAGCTGGGAGGAGATTGTATTTTTCAAATCAAATTTGGCTTGGAAAACAATATAGGTTCAAATGAATCATCTAGAAATCAAAATAGCTTTGCAAACCTCAAGAAAACAGCGTGAGAGGTTCACAGCACCTCCAATTCCTCCAGCTTTCCCCAGCCCTGGTAAGAACCTCTTTGTAAGTGGGAGAGAAGTCTTGCTAAGTACTACCTGTGGAAGAATCTCCTGACAGGAGATATTAGATGCTGTAGCTGGTGCAATCAACATGAACTTCTCTCACCAACCTGGAGTCACCGGGAACACAACCCAAATGTCTTTATAGCTACAGCACCACCTTGTGGGTTCTTACAGCTCCTGCCTTTGGTTTTGGTTTATTCACAGCCTTCTCTCTCCGAGCTGATGAGACATTCTGGGGGATGTTATCCACATTCCCAAACTCCCCCAACCACTGAAGACATGGGGATGGCTTAGCATGGACACAAAGGGCCCTTGACACAGAGTCAACTACATGCACACCTACTGGAAGGTGCCTTTACACTACCACAACGGTGGAAGGGGCCTTTTTGCAAATAGGAAGGAAGGACAGAGGACAAACGCCATCCTTTGTGCCACCTACCATCTGGGGAGAATTAGCATGTGATCATTTATCACACTAAGGTCTTTCTGGTGGTGGATGGACCTCAAAAGCTGTGTTTGTACAATCACCCCAAATAAATGGCTGTTCATCAGAACCTCTCCGCTTGCACTCTGCTGACTTGGGCTCCCCCTGCAGTTACACTCGGATACAGGATTCTTCTTCCTATGCTTGAGGCAAACATCTGTAGTAGAATTGCTGTGAACTGCTAACCAATCCCCGAGTTTCAGCCCAGCCTAGCTTATTTCAGGGGTGTGCAAAGTGATGAACGAAAACAGGGCCTGATTTTCCAAGGTGCAGGGTACCCACAATTCCAGGTAGGAGATGGACATGTACCTGAAAATCAGGCCCGTAGTTTGTAGGATATTTTGTCCAGCATCCTTCAGAACGAATGGTGCCTGAAAGGCAAGATATTCTCTTGTTCTTCTTATGCCCCATAGAAGCAAGAATTAATGCTTCAAGAGAGCACTTCAGGGAGCTATGTTCTCGCCACCTGACCCTGTCTGGAAGATCAAAGGCTGTGCCAATGAACCTCCGAGAGCGGGAACATGTTGGTGCTTGTCAGAAGGCCTGTGGTTCATTAAGAGTAGCACAGAATTGACTTTGTTTAGCTGTGCTGGGTAGACCTGAAGCTCTGGTGAATGTCACTCCAGTCCACAGCAGCCACAATCACTTTCCAAAGCTCTGAGCGGCTGACCCCCAGCTAGCTGAGGGACTGGATCTCTCTTTGCTGGGAAAGTGTCTTACTAAAGACGGGAGGAGACCAGGGAGTGGTGCTCTGGGACGCTGCTGACCGGGGGAATGTTGACAGCAGTGCTGAAAGAAGTGCAGCGATACAGCCATTATCCTATTAACCATTAGCAACCGGGTCCTCCTCCCGCATCCATTTAGTCACTAAGTAAACAGCACGGAGCACAGTGCTAGATGCACAAAGCCACAAAGACAGTGCGCCCTTCAGAGCCTACATGCTTCACTGGACATTACGGGGACACTCTCAAGGTCAGAGGGACTGACACATTTCACTTGCACTGATTTTCTGTCTCATACTGGTCTGTAAGTCCGTGTGATGCTTTAGACCCAGGGGCTTTATTTTCCCCACAACAGCTTCACTACTTGGTCGCATTTTGCTTTTTGAATTAATGCCAGTGGGCCGGCACCGAGGAACAACCCAGCGATAACCAAAGGCCAGAAGCGACCCTGCAATAACAAACGGGCGTGGGAAGTCTCATACTGAGCAACAACCCTACAATAACAAGCTGTGCGTACAGCCGCGCCCGCTGGAGCCACCCTGCGCACGGGACTGTGGCAGGACAATGACTGGTAAGGAAAATGACTGTCCTTTCCGTCGAAAAGGGGGTTGGCTCGGAGAGACAAGGACTAGCTTTGTTTCTTTATTTTTTATGATGGAAAATATCGCAGCGGTTCCTGGGTGGTTTTGAGGATGTGGGTGCTGTGAAACTCCAGACATACTCAATATACGGCTCTTGGATCTCTGTGTGGACAAGTCCCACAGGGGAACAAGGGGCTCATTATCTGATCATCCTCGTTTTGAGTCAGGGCAAAGTGGAGCTCTTAAAATGCTGTTTACATTAACCCTTTGCACTGGGACAGTGGAAACCCACAGCACCGTGGCCACAGTGAATCTCAGAGCCCGGGACCGACTGGAGCTCACCGAGCTCAGGTTACAGGGCTAAAAGATGGCAGCGTTGATGCTCTCGCTGGGGCTGGATCTGAAACCTTGTGAGCGGGGAAGGGTTCCAGAGCCGAGGCTCCAGCCCAAGGGGAACATCTACAGGGCTGTTTTTAGCCCGGTGTCCCAAGCCACGTCAGTTTGTCAGGCTCTGAGGCTCACCGCTGTGGGTTTTGGTTTTTTTTCCCCAGTGTAGACATAATGGAGAGCACCAAAAGCCAACAGACAGCAATAGCTTGTGGCTACTATTCAATTGAAACACGTAAAGTAGAGGCTCCGCAGCCTAGTTTTAATTCCCTAATTCCCATAGTCCCCTCTGCAGTGATGGCGGGGGAGGGGGGTTGTTACTAATTATGGAACTAATATTCAGTGGATTATTTGTTGCTTGTTGGGGGAAAAAATATGAGGCATGAGAGCAGAGGCCGAGTTCCTGAGGAGGTGGATGGAGCTGAGTGAGGAGATGACCCTGGAGGGAGATTCGCTGGAGAACAGCTCTGAATCTGGCATTCAGCTCATGGAGAATAACTCACCATCTGTCCCGGTGCGCCAGGGCTGGAGAGAGCTTCACCTGGCAGCTTGGGATGGCAACGCCCACCTGATGAAGCGGCTACTGCGGCAGGGGGCAGTGATAGAGAGCAGGTGAGCCCCCTTGAGCCGGCTGCTCCCACTCTACCCCATCTCTGTCTCACTCGTTCGCTCTCTGCCGGTCTGGCGCTGAAATAAACACCCTGCGGTTTCAATTTTGTGTGCACACAGGGACGAGCGTGGATGGACGCCCTTACACAGTGCCTCGCTGAAGGGGTCCATCCTGCTGGTGAAGTTCCTGGTGCAGCGCGGAGCCATGGTCCATGCCACAGACAGAGCACACTACACCCCGCTGCACCATGCCTCTTGGAGCGGCCATACCCAAGTGGCCGAGTTTCTCCTGGCTCGGGGATCCCCAGCATCAGCCGTGACGAAAGGGGGCCTCACCCCACTTCACTGCGCAGCAGCCAGCGGTCACACCCTCATCATGCAATTGCTCCTAGAGCAAGGCACAGATCCTGCCAGCGAGGACAACAACCGGTGGACGGCACTGCACTGGGCGACTGTGAACAGCCAGCTGCATATCATGGAGTTGCTGATTTGCCAGGGTCTCTCCCCAGACCTGGGCAGTAACGGAGGCATCACGGCACTGCACATTGCGGCAGAGGCGGGAAGAAGCGAGGCTCTAAGGTTCTTGCTAGCCAAGGGTGCCAATATCAATGCTCAGGATGGGCTGGGGAGAACAGCACTTGGCATTGCATCAGATAATGGCAATCAAGAGGTAGGCCCCTAACCTCCATCTTCTTAATGCACTGCATTCTGCAATATGCTCATGACAATGGTTGATTATCAGTTGATTAGGGTCAGCAAGGTGAGACAGACGGCCACTGAAGTCTATCGATAATAATATGAATATTTAGCTCTTACATAGCACTTTTAATCCACAGATCTCAAAACACTTTATGAAGAGGTCTGTATCATTATCCCTGTTTTACAGATGGGGAAACTAAAGCACAGCAGGGGGAAAGTGACCTGCCCAGAGTCTCCCCACAGGTCAGTGGCAGAGCTGGGAATAGAAGACAGGTCTCCTGAGTCCCAGTGCAGTGCTCACTTGGGACAATCCAAGATGACCAAAGATGCTGACTCAGACCTAGCCGCTTGGCCATGAATTGGATTATCAGCACACAGGGCTTTCTCCCTTGATTGTCCTCTGGGGTTCCGGAGTTCCACAAAGTGGAAAGAGATGCCTAAATAGATGCAGTTAGCTCCATTGACTGGTTGCTCATAATGAACTACATGACCTCTGACACAATAGTACAATGGGCGTGGCTTCTCCGTGCATGCTTAGGGAAAAGATATATCAGAAAAACGTCAAGGACTCTGCTTCCTAACAGCACCTTGGCTAAACACAGATCATATTCTCGGGATGGCATTCAATAGCTTGGGTGCCCCTGGTAGATTGAACAATAGCCTTTTCTAAGGAGGAACAATAAATCAGCTGGGAATTTCCCCTGCCCTCCCCAGCCCCCAGCTATCAGAACACAGGGGAGAATTCAATGAGTGTCTTTAAAATAGGAGCATGAAATGGAAGATTAAAAGGCAAATGCAAAGATAAAATGCAAATGAAACTTGTAAGCCAAAACCAGGATGACATGGCACGCTCTAGGAATTATTTGGGGGGAGTTCCGTGGCCTGTGTTATACAGACTAGATGATCACAATGGTTCCTGCTGGCCATGGGATCTATAAATCTATGAAATGTATATTCACCAAGAAAAATAAATCCACTAGACTAGGCCTCATTGAGAATAGTGCAAAAAGAAGCAGGAAGCTGCATTTACTGCTCACAACACTTATTCACTAAATCTGAAACCCTGGCCCTACCGAAGCCCTCGGAAGGCGTTTCCAGTCTCCTGTCCCATGCCAAGACTTGAAGAGCAAAAAGTAATACTCACTTTAAGGCCCTGATCCTGCCGTGAGCTCTATATTGGCACAAGAGTCCCTGAGACTGCAAATGGCCACTGAAATTGCTGTAGGTTGCACAGTGTGGGCCCGGTCTTACAAGATGCCGACCCACTCCCTGAGAGGCGCTGGGTGCCCTCACCTCCTGTTGACTTGGAAATGAAAATCGCTGACTGCAAGGGGGTGTTCACGGATTTGCAGGTTTGAGCTCAATATTCCAATGCATTGCGAGGAAGTGGAACGTGTGCAGGGGGCCACAAAATACGACTCTCTTGTTCTTCTCCCAGATTGCAGAACTGTTGCTGAAAAGCAAAGCTGATGTGAACACGAAGGACCACTACGGCTGCACGGCACTCCACAAGGCAGCAGCTGCGGGACACTTGGCCCTCGTCCACCTGCTGGTTAAGAAAGGAGCTGTTGCCAACACGAGGGACTGCCTGAATCTGACTCCGCTTCACAGAGCTGCCTGCTATGGGCACAGCGAGGTAGCCAATTACCTTCTGGACCACGGCGCTGAGATCAATGCAGCCGGCTGGCTAAACAAAACCCCGCTGCACTTGGCTGCGGAAAACAATCACTTCCTTTTAACGGAGTTGCTGCTGAGGAAGGGGGCAAGTCAGTCCCTCAGATCTTGCTGGCATGAAACGGCACAGGACCTAGCGCCAGACAGGGTCCTTCCTGGGGGCACTCCGTCCATTTCCCAGGGGAAGATGCCAAGCTGCAACCCAGACCTGAACTAGATCCTAACTCAAGTACAGTCCGCTAGACCTGAGAGGCATGAGAACAACTTGGTCCTTCAGTTTCCTCTGCTGCCACCTTGTGAAGAAGGATCAGACTTTCCTATCAGTCCAGTATTAACTGATAAAGGGCCTGATTCTCATTTGCATTGCTCATGCGGCGTAACGGAGCCTTAAAGGAGGTATAAATATACTGTATACCCATTGTAGAGCCCCTTTATACCGCTAGAGTGGTGTCACAGGGCCTTAGTGTAAATGAGAACAAGGCTCTCACTTCTTAAAAGGTTCTGTCTTTACCAATGTGCTGCTGTAATACGTATTCACTAGGGATGTGATTAAACCATCTTTGGGGGTTCATTAGATACCAGATAATGTAGCCAATGGATACTAAGATGAATCCTAAAGCCTCAGGGAGGTGAGGTGGGTGATACACAAGGCAGAAGATGGGACCCTGGAAAGGGTGGCTGGAGTAATAAAGCAGCAGAGGAGCAATGCCACAGTAAGGGAGATTGGTAGAAGATAGGCTAGATAGTGAGAAGAAGCAAGACCACACTTAAAATGGCCACCATCATCACACGGTGGTACCCATTTGAAGTGCCTGAAATTCACTTATGATTTAGCTTGGGATGCAGAAGAAGGGCAACGTGGCCAGATCTGTGCTATTTACCATCCTCCTATCTCTAGAATACACCTTTGAACATGAGAATAATCCTATGCTGATGTCTTCTTATATTCAGTCAGGGGATATTTAATAGACCTGTATGCATAAAAGAAACACTGAACCAACTGATAAATTACCAGCTCTGGTGGCATAGGAAGCACTGAATCAGCAAAGCTGTCATCTAGGCAATAACTGCACCTGCTGCATCCATACAGGGCAGGATTCCAATGAATGCAGGATATAATTTCTTTCCAAGTGGAAAAATAGCTCCAATCTGCAAAATGCTCCCAAGTAGTCACTTCCATGCCTGCTGCCAAAATCAAACATGTACATTTTGAAGGAGGGTTGAAGACATGTAATAAAAATACGTCAACAGAAGTTAAATGAAAATAAGAATTAGGTGTGGATTAGAGCTGGATGGATAATATTTGTCAAGTAATGGCACTATTCGCTATTCCATGGTTTGCATTACTCAACTCTACAGCTGGTTGAGTGCAATATTTGATGAATAATACACGATCCAGCCAATATTTTACTTGATGAATCGTATTATTCAGTAGTTGAACAGCTCTCTTTTCAGTCTATAAACCCCCGTGTGGACATTAACTCATGTCACAATAATCATTTGCACTTCTATGGCTCCTTCTAACCCATGGTCTCAAAGCCCTTTGTCATTTGTTTACTATTATTCATTTACATAGCTCTTTCCAAGCACAGACTAACCGTACTCCCTAGCCGTTAGATTGTATCTAGTTGGAGTCACACGGGCAGATCCTTGCACCCAAGCAGGAGCTCTCAAAGTCAGTGGGGTTCTGCCCTGGGCCTAAAATAGACATGAGAAAGCATGGACCAACAGTTCAGATGAGGCGAGATTGCTGGCAATGTGAACACCCTTGGAAGGTGTAAACTAGCAAGGTGCAGCAATCAAAACAAAATTATGTCGGGTCAACTACATCCTTCCTACAGGCTCTTCTAGTGTAATAATCTCAGCAAAGTGAGCTTGGTTTTACGTTGCCAGAAACCAAACAGAAGCATGTCCCCCAGTCTGGGCGACTACACTCAGCACTGTAGGTGACTGGGGGATGTGACAACGTAACTTCCCAAGCATGGAGCAGGGATTCCTGCCTTCCTTCTCTGCAACATGACTGATTTACAGAATCCAGCACTGCCTCATTATGTTCCCCTCTGCAGGGAGAGAGGACCACTAAACTGGAGATAACCTGTGCTGGCCAATGATCAGGTAGGAAGTCTGCCCGGTCATGAAAGGTTTCAGCTATGAAAAAATTGCACCTCCCAGACTGAGTTTTCATTCAGTTGCTTGTACCAATTCATCACTGTGACACTTTCTCGCTGTGCCCAGAATCATAAGCCACTGTGTTACCCATCTGTGGCAGCAAGGAGTTTTGCTGGAGCTTAAACTGTGTTTTAGCTCCCAGCTCCGCCTGTTGCTAGTTCTATAGACCACAGGCCATCTGCACAGCTTTCCAGACAGTGCAAATAACTGGCTTTCTTGGGGGGGGGGGGCTCATATACCCAGATGTATGTTTCTCCTCCCCATTCCCAATCATGGCAACTGTTGCTCTTCCCCCCGGAATATCTGGGTAGCTGTGAACTCCTGCCCGGGGGGGGGGGAGGAACAATTTGTATGATGGGGGGTGCTGAGAGCCACTGAACCAAACTGTAAACCTGGCACATGATGGAAACCAGGGGTGCAGCAGCCCCCTCGGGTCCAGCCCCTACGCTCCCGCCCCCCAGCACTGAGCGCATGGGAATCCCTGCCCAGCCCCTAGCTTGAGCAGCTGAGACACCCCCCCCCCCAGCAGAGAGACGCTCCCCGCATCCCGACTCTATGGCTGGCGCCGGCCCCTCCTCCCGGAAGCCCGGCCCCGCCCCCTGCGCTCCCCGCACCGCAGCCCACGTGCTCCCAGCCCAGCTCCGGGCCGCGCGGGCGGAGGGGACGATGGTTTTCCTGAGCGCGCCCTGCTGGCTGCGGAGCCGCCTGACCGACCGCTTCTGGAGGGTGCAGGCGGTGCTCAAGCATGCGCGGGTGAGTGAGTCCAGCCCCCGCTGCCCCGGGCCTCCTTCCTCCCCGGCCTGGCCTCCTATGGCGCATCTGCTGGGAGCCAGGCGCTTTCTCCTGCCCTCTCCCCACCTTGCGGCCACAGCCCGCCGCTCCCAGCCCGGCCGCGAGGCCCAAGGGGGTGGGAGTGTCTGTCTGTCCCCAGGGAGCAGAAGGCGTGGGGGAGGGGTCGTGTCCCCAAGGAGCAGAAGTGTCCCTTTCTCTTTGTGCGTTGCTTCCTCCCACACACTGTCCATTGTCTTGCCCTTCCCCTGGGTCTGAAGGTGACACTCGTGTTCTTCTCTGAGTTGTCCAGTGCATGGTGTGTGTGTGTGTGTGTGTGTGTGTGTGTGTGTGTGTGTGTGTGACAATGACAGAGAGCACAAATAAAGCTTTCACCCCGGTCTCCCCCAGAGGCTGTGCTCGTCTCCATCATAGAACCAGAAATTCTCTCACTTCAGAACAAAATACAAAAGGATATAGTGATATGGCTTAAAGGAAAATAGCTGATCTATTGGGCTGTCCGTAGTTGCCATATAAACGGGAACTAGAAGGCTAACTGAGCCTTGCTTGCACATATAAGGCTAAAGGGACAGTGTGGACTTCAATTTGGTCTCTATAAATGTAAATACAATAGAAATAAGTTTTGATAAATCCTTAACCAGACTTCCCCCTTCCCCGTTTGAAACCCAAACACTGCAGCAGGAGCAATCTGAAAATGACACGTGGCTATAATCAATGAAACTGGTTAAATTGACTTAATTTTTGAACTGATCAACATGCAAAAACTAAAGCGCATTAATAGTGACAAGTAAATGTATATGTTTAGATCTTCAGCTGTTAGAACAGGTAAAGATACTTCTTTACAATAGCGGCAAAGAGTCTTGTAGCACCTTTATAGACTAACAGATTTTAGGGGTCATGAGCTTTCGTGGGCTAAGACCCACATTCTTTACACTGTGACTTAAGTGGACAGTGTGTCTAAACTATTTCATGTAGGGTTAAAAGGAATTTTCTGTAAAGCATATTGGCAGCAGCTTTGGTGATGATATCACCTGCTATAGCATTGAGCATGACATTGTCTACAATTAAATGTCTGTGTATCCTACGCTTGTGGGTCCCAGTCTAGCCATGTATCATGAATACCCTCTTGGAATGCAGAATAATCACATGGTGCACTTCCCCAGTGTTATTTTTCCATAAGTGCAACTGTGTTCGTTTCCATAGATATATGATCATCAGTGGTACACAAAGTGGCTCAAGCTATAAGACATTACTAAGAACAGGGATTCCCAATAGATTTCCTGCTTTTTGTATGGGTGTAGCCCCTTCTGTTTTTTAAGAGTCAGAAAGTTAGTGTGAGTTTGGCCCACTGTTTGAATTTGGGACTGAAAACTAAAACTGATTCTGTGCTCTGTCCAGCCTGTGAGAAACTATGGTCTTTCTCAGGTTACTTTATTTTGAGTTACTGTTCCCCTACTTGTAAACTGAGATAATTGGCTGAGGCTTAATTCATGTTTGTACAATGCTTTGAGATCCTCTTAATGAAAGGCTCTATAGAAATGCAAAGTGATATCTTCTGTATTCATATGACTGAGGGGCCTTATAGCCGTATCAAGTTAATAACTGAACTGGAACATCTTGTTTTTACCTTAGCATTTTCGTGGAAGGAAGAACCGCTGCTATAAATTGGCTATAGGAAGTGTTCGGAGAGCTCTTGTGAAGTCTACAAAGGCCAGAAGAGAAAAGAAGAAATTCATGAGAACGGTAAAAAACAAACCAAAATGATAGATGTAAACAGTGAAACTGAAGAGACTAGAATCATTTTTATATATGCCTTTTTCTACTCAGGGTATCCCAAAATGCTGTACAAACTGCTGTTGAAAGAGTAGTTCTGCAAGTTCAAGGCAAGTGCAGTAGCAGCCCCCTATTGGCTCTGCAGTAGCTCATGTTGCATCAGTATTTTAGCATTGAAGAAATGATGGTCAGGACACATTGTATTTATTGAATCTGAGCACATCCCTATGTCTAATTCTTTACCAGAATAAAGCATCAACTAGAATATTCTTATTTTCATATTTAAATCTTTGTGTTTTTTAAGCTCTGGATTACGAGGATTGAAGCAGCTTCTCTTGAACATGGTTTGAAATATCCAGGTTTCATAGGCAATCTGCTTAAGGTAAGTGTGTTGCTTGAAGAAGAATTGCACTGAAATGGTGACATGTTGTCCAAAATTCTAATTGGTCTTTCAATCAGTCATCCCAAAAAACACCCGGAAAACCACCCAGTTCTGCTGATGAGTGATAAATGTGAAATTTCTTATGTAGGGTTTTTCTTGCGTACTGTAATAATGTAGTCAAGTTTTATATTTGTATCTATTCCTGCTACAAGTGACCTTCTTATCTTGGCAGCATGAGAGCTCAACATACAGCACTAGGAACTGAGAGCCAAGTTCTGTTGCCAGCTCTGAAACAGATAACTTGTGTGACTCTGGCCAAGTCAATTTCTGTGTATCCATTTCCTCACCTCTAAAATGGATAGAATACTTTACTAAGGAGTACTGAGAACCTTGGATGGAAGTCACTATAAAAGTGGAAAACTTTATTTCAATAAGAATTCCTACCAATTTGGAACATTGTTACCTTGCTTGCTGGAATTGGAAAACTAGAGCATCCAAGATCAGGCACTTACTATGCAGACTTCCATAAATGAAGAGTCTCTCTGCTGTAGCTACTGGAGTTTGTTAGAAAGGGGTTTTAGAAAACCCATGGTTATCTGTTTTATATCGTGTGCTGTAGTATAAGATTGCTGCCATTGAATTGCATGACACTTCCCCCTTGGGTTATTCACAAAAATTAGATGTGTATCTTGTGAGGTTTTCCCAAGTAGTAAAATCAGATATTCATTTGCCTAAAACATCCATTAAATATTACCATTTTAATGAAACATGTATATAATCATGCACTTAAGAGCTTAACAGTGAACATTTGTAAAAGTATAATTACTATGCTCTTCATTGACCATCCTTCTTGCATTTAGTGCCAGGTGGATCTGAACAGGAAAATGCTTGCTGACCTGGCTATTTATGAGCCAAAGACATTCAAGTCCCTAGCTGCCTTAGCCCAGAGGAGAAGACAAGAAGGCTTCCTTGCTGCCCTTGGAGATGGAAAAGAACCAGAAGGAATATTTTCACGAATTGTGCACCATTATTGAAGTGACAGGCATAACCTATAATTGTAGCTGCCTGTTCTAAGCAGAGTCTTGTATTGCAAAGTAAGTTTGCACCCCAGAGTACAAAAAGATTGTGTCTGTGAAACAAGATCCTCTAAAATCAATTATTAAGGAAAGAAGGAAGACATAGACAACTAGTTTGTAAACTCCAAGAGTGTGGTTCTTTTCCCCCCTTGTCTTACTGGCCCTTAGTGGTTTTGACCAAAACTGCAATCTAAGCTTAACTGGAATAAACCATACTGTGCAGAAGTCACTCTGTGTAAAAGCATCGTGTAAACATTTTTGTTCTGTAACAATCTAATAAAGTTTTTTTTTATGTATTATAAAAATATCTGAATAGTCACTTCTGGTGTCACAGGATAATAACATACATTTTTAAATGCTTCTTGAAATGTTGGCAACTATCCCACATAGATGCAAGTAGAAAAACATCAATGTGGCACTCAGTATTAATGAGATTATATTGCAAAGCTATGGCTTAGATATGTGACACATATCATAACTATGGAAGTGGCTGCCAAAAAGCTGAAAAAAAAGGAAAATCTTAAAGGCTTAGTAAGGCTTGTGCTGCAGCCAGTAGAGTTCTCATAAAATAAGTAGTCGGTCCATGAGATAAGCATGTGTTTAAAAAAACAACAACAAAAAAAACCCATGCTAGTGAAATCACTAGAAATTCAGATTTTGTTGGGAGTATATATCATGCCTTCTTAAGTATTGTGCTATCTAGCTTCATGCCACAAAATGTGAAGTATGTAGCTTTTCTTTAAACTAGAATGTGTAAGAGAGTGCAGCACAAGTAAACTATATTCAAGTGTAGCAATCAGTCTTTCAAATTAGTTTTAAAATTAAACTGGCCAGTCTAGTAAGGAAAGCTTACATGTGATGCCTAAAATGTACCCACAGAGTTGCTAATCTCATTGGTTCAGTCTATACTACACTTGTATTCAAGTCAGGGGAACCAGAGACTCGTGCTACTGTAGCGTAGACCCTTCCTACATTGATGGGAGGGTTTTTTCCCCCATCAGTGTAGTAAATGCACTCTTCAGGAGTGATAACTAGTTGGATCAAGGAATTTTTCCATCAACCCTGCTGTAATCTACACTTGAGGTTAGGTGGACCTAAGAGAATTACTCAAAAGTATGAATTTTTCTCTAGTCCTGAGGGATGTACCTTGCTTGATATACTTTAGTGTAGACCAGGCCTTGCCATTAAAAGCTGTAGTAGGATTGGGACCTCTGTATAAAGGCTTTAAAACCCTGTACTCTCCAAGACTCTGGTCTTCAGACAAGCACCATGATTTTGTAAATGACCTAGCTAAAATTGAAGCTTACACTCAGATCTCCTAGTGAAATTGTGTGATGGAGTCTGTTCAATGCAGGTGCTGCTGCTGTAGAGAATTCCTGCTGACCTCTTACAAGGCATAGTAGTGCAAGTTACCACAACTACAGTTGTAGGGAGGCTGGTCACTGCTGCCAATTCAAGCTTTGGGGGGTGAGACTTGTTTTACTTAAAGCCCTGGCTGCTGGAGTCAAGGGGTTATTTAGGAAACAAGCTTTAAAAAAAGCTGTTTGCCCTCCAGCATAGCAGGAAAAAAGCTTGAAAATGGGAACGGAGGACCCCTTAGGGCTCCTGTCAGAAAGCAAATAAGTAGGTGTGGGGTGAGAGCAATTGTACCAGGGTCCCCCAACTGTCTTAAGTGGAAGGGGGGGACCCCAGTGAACGTTATGAAGTGGGGCTCCAGATTTCTCTCATGGGCCCTGTCAGTACCCCCACCCATCTGTTTCAATGAGTCTTTCAACACCCCCCCCCCCCCCCCGGCGTGGGGGGCTTCTCCTGTCGTGTGCCAGGGTGATGGGGAGCTGGCTCGGGCCTGGTCGGTGGTGGCGAGCCAGGCTTTGTCTGGTGGGGGAGGGGGCGCGCGCGCGATGCACGCCGGAAGTTCCGCCCGCTCCACCCTGTTTCGAATTCCCAACCGCTGCGTCACGCCGCTTGCATCGGGCCGCAGCACTAGCGTCACGCCGGAGACAGGCAGGCCGGCCGGCCAATCCGAGAGCGGCGCCTCGCTGCGAGCCGCCAATGGGAGGCGAGCGTAGGGGGGAACGGGCGGGACACCGCCCGGCTCTGGAGGCTGCAGTGGGGGAAGGCGAGAGAGAGGTGAGGCGGCGGTCTAAGATGGCGGCGGGGACGGGCAGCGCGGTGGCCGTGGTAGCGGGGGGCCCGGGCGGGCCTCAGGCGGCGGGGCCGGCCCCGTCGGGGAGCGGCGCCCCGGGCCCCGGCGCGGTGCTGATCGGGGACCGGCTGTACTCGGGGGTGCTGATCACGCTGGAGAACTGCCTGCTGCCCGACGCCGCGCTGCTCTTCACCCCCTCCATGGGCAGCGGCCTGGACCCCGACACCGAGACGCAGCTCCGCGTCACCGGCTGCGAGCTCATCCAGGCGGCCGGCATCCTGCTGCGGCTCCCGCAGGTGAGCGGCCCGCGGGGGGTGGGGGAAGCTTCCGGTCTGAGGGGACGAGCGAGGCCGCGGGGGAAGGAGGAGGGAAGCGGGGGGCTGCGTAGCCGCACGGGGCCCACGGCGGGCGCCTTTGTTGCCCCTGAGTGTCGTGCGGGGGGGAGGCCGAGGGGGGGGGGCTTTGTTCTCCCGGCTCCTCTGGGCAGGGCCCCGCCGCCTGCTGGTGCCCAACAGCCGCTGAGTCACCCCCCCCCCCCCCCCAATCCCAGGAATTAGGTAAAGCCCGACCCCGGCAGCAATCGGGCGAGACGGGCCCGTTCCCGGGACCAGCCGCCGTGATTGCAAGCGGGGGGACCCGGGAGCAGGAGGCGCCTCCGGCCTTTTGTTTACCCAGGAGCGAGGCGTGTGGAACCGGCCCTGGTGTGGCCTTTATGAGCAACATCCCCCCCCCCCCCCCCTTTGTCCCGGCCGGCTCTGCGGAGACGGGAAGTGGGTGATGTAACCATCTCTTCCGGTAAACCGAGGGCCTGGGTTGGCTCAGCCCTCCAGGGCCCTTCCTGGTAGATCAGCCAAGTCTCGCTCATTGATTAGAGGAGATTGCGGCCCCCCCCCCCCCCCATTTTCTTTGCTGTAGCTGGTAAAGTGCAGGATTTCGCAATGAGTTTCAAATGAGGTTTCTTAAATTCTTGCATGACATGTCACCGGCCAACTGGTGAGTTTCAGTTTCTTTAGGCTGCCATTAGAGAAAATGGGTCAGGGTGTCAGATGTTACGGTGATGCTTGGTGGGGAGAGGGGTTACAAAAATGGCCCTATGGCTGAAACAAGCTTAATGAGACCCTTAGTTTAAATAAATAAATAAATAAATATATACACACACAAAGACGGGCTTGGGAGCTCGGGGGCAGATAATACTTGACATTTAATGCTGACTCATGGTTAAAATGACTCGGCTTTGAGTTGGTGGTTACGTTTTAATACTGGTCAGGGAACACAGAACCAAAAATAAACAAGTAGGAGTGTTTGCATGGATGGCGGAACACTGGGGGCCATTTGGACTTTAGCATCCACCCTCATAACTACTCTTGAGTGTCACCATAACACATTTTTCTGGTACTTTTCTACTGCCTAGCCTGTTTTAAGACTGCAAATTATACTATGTGTTGAAAATAAATGCTTTATGGTATAATGCATCTCGCTCAAGGGCCTTGTATGGGATGTTAATATTGGATGACCATTTTTTCCTTTTTCTCTAGGTGGCAATGGCTACAGGGCAGGTGCTGTTTCAACGTTTCTTTTATACAAAATCTTTTGTGAAGCATTCCATGGAGGTAAGGATTTTCTTTAAAAATGCACTATGCATTTGATTCCTCTCATGTCTGAGAGTATGTTATGTGCCCTGTTGAACTATGTGTACAGGAAACTTTTGAGCTATAGATTTAGTTAAACACAGTTTTACACATCTACATTATAACAAATACTTATCTTAAAATTTTGAATGTTTCTTGTTTTTACCACCACTTTCTCTTGTTATCCCTCCTAAAGCTCTTGGAGGCGATCAGTTCCAGATTTGAGCAAAACATCAGTATGTTGCAATACTTATATTTCAGCATGTATCAATGGCCTGTGTTCATCTGGCATCCAAAATTGAAGAAGCACCGAGGCGCATAAGAGATGTAATTAATGTATTCCATCGCCTTCGACAGCTAAGAGAGAAAAAGTAAGCTTAGAATCTGAAATATGGAATGTTCACTTATTTCATGTCCAGTTGTTTAAATGTGGGATCTACTAAACATGAGTCTGAATTTAATACCCTAGCCAGTCCTATTTGGTGCTGAGCCTATGGGGGAATTGAGATGCATCATGATTCAAGGAACATGGGGTAAAACCTTGTTTGGGGAATGACTACCAAAAAATGTATCTGGTTATTTTATTTTAACTAGAAAAATGCTTGTACTGTTGTAAATACTAGGTAGTTTGCATCAAAATATGGCAGCCTGCATGTGTGTCCAAGTAAGATTGTTGGGTGTCTTTTAATATAGGCAGTTCATTCTTATTCATTGGAAGCTGAAATGTCTTACAGAAAACCTGTACCTCTACTACTGGACCAAGATTATGTTAATTTGAAGAACCAAATCATAAAGGCAGAGAGAAGAGTTTTAAAGGAGCTGGGGTTCTGTGTTCATGTAAAGCACCCTCATAAGGTTTGTATGATGTTCGACTAACTTATAAAACAGGATGTGTGTTTCACACACTCCATTCTGGGAAGACTATTAAACTGGACAAAAGCTTCTTGTTCCACAATACTGGACCCAGTGAAGCTAGTTTACCGTGATCTTGCTATCTTGTTTCTCATTCAAGAGAGTCTTAATAGTTGGTCTTGTATCTCATTGGTCAGTGAAGACTGGAGATGGATGCATATGTTAAGAATTGGTTAGACTTAACTGTACTTGGATTCTTCACTTTGTCATAGCATGAAAACAATTCATTGTTTGAATAAGCAGGTAATTTGTGTTAAATTCTGAATTATGAATAACTCCTCTTTGACTAAGGCTCTCAAATATAGCTTTTGTGGAATCTAGCTCTGATTATAATATTTCACTGATGGGCTGTGTGACATTCGCAGTCCCAGGAATACTCCTCCGCAAAGTGTGCTGGACTCTGCTCCCCTTATGAGCTAGTCAGCACTGCTGTTTGAATCTAACAGACAGTTGTTAAAGTAGTGAAAGGGCTCTCCTTTTCCTTGCACTGCAGGTATCTCCTCTCTGTCTTGCAGCAATGGGCTACTACTTCAGACCTCTTTAGGTCACTGTGGTGTAAATGCTCTTTAAATTTGAGATCGTGCCCTATGATTACAAATGTATAGGTACCTTGCTCTGTTCGGATTTTCTCTGCCCACTGCCATTCTTTCAAACACAGGAATGAGTGTACTCCTTCACCTACTAATCCCTGTGAATATCCTGTAATCATTTTGTGTGATCCACCATCTTTTTTCATGTGTGGTTCACAAAAAACTGTTTTGTATGCTGCTGTAAACCTTTTAAACATATTATGTAGAACTTTGCAGAAGTCAGAGAAAAATTGCTGGCTAGGTTTAGTCCCTCCCAATAGAGATGTATTGTGGTGAATTGGTGCCACTTTTTCCAGTTGGCAGTGTTTCCTCACACGTGACAACTAGAAGAACGTTGAGTTCTATAGGAAAAGCATACCTATTTTGAAAACTGAGTTGAAGGCAAGATTTCTAGATGAATAGGATGACTGATCTCAGAGTATGAGGGAGGTCTGATTTGGCTGTATATGTTTTTGGAGCCTGTTCTTTTCCCTGTTGTAATTGAAGGCAGAAACTACCCAGGTAAACACTTAGCATCTTACAAGCATTCTCTCTATGGATATCGGAGAATGTTAAAATCTAAAACAGAATAGCAGGTGCCACCTGGATCTCCCCTCTGAATTAAATATTTGGTTCTAGAGATTCTTGGTAATAACTCAATAACCCATATCTTCCAGATAATCGTTATGTACCTTCAGGTATTAGAATGTGAACGTAACCAACACCTGGTCCAGACTTCATGGTAAGTTGATCTTTCTTGTTCTATGAGACCAGCAGGGCAGTGGCAGAAATATGTCATTTGAGGCACTCTGGGCAACATTGGTGTAGCCCACAACTGTGTTCATGGAATAGACAGTTTCAGTGTTCCCTGGAGTGCCCCAACCTACTACCCAAATGTTGATCGGCCTCTAAGTTTCAGGCACTGTCTTAAATGGTAAGATAGCTTTTAAACCCCTCAACCCTTGCTCTCTTCCCCTTTCTCCTACCCTTTGCCATCCCTGTAAAGTGAAAATGTTAAGTGGTTGTTTCTTTGGGTAAATCATGCGTGCAGTTCTTGTCCGTCGCTGATGCTGGGAGACAGACTTTTTCCCAACACTTGAGCTGCTGGTTGCAACAAGGGCACCAGGAACCCTCAACATAAATCCTTTTTATCCACATGGATAATCCAAGATGTCCGCTACTAAGACTGGATAACTCAGTGTTTTTGCATTTGCCATGACATGTCTTCTGCCTGCCTTGTTGCTTCACTGTAGTGAAGAGAATCATTTGGGGATGGGTATCGAAGTTAAAATTCCAGATCTTGATTGTAACAAACTTGTAACTCATGAAACAATGACATAATTTAAAAATTGGAATAATGAATCTAAAGGTCATATTTCTGCTGACTGAACTCTCTGGTACTATGATCTGTTTGGTGGAGAACCTATTTTGACTTTTCTTTTCTGTACTCTTTTAATCAAAGGGTAGCCTCTGAGGGTAAGTGACTAAGACTTCTCCTCTGCTGCCCAAGCGCTATGGTGCAGGGATAACTGCCGTCTTCAGTCAAACCAAAGCAGGCTCTACAAAGAGAAGGCTGACTCTAGACAGGTGGTATAAATACGATAGTATAGTAACTGGCCAACTGCTTCTTGTGCTTATACTTTTGATTTTTATTGTTGTGCCCTTGACTCTATTGTATATCTTGATTGTTTAAATTTTGAAAACTGTTAATGTTAATATGCTATAACTATGTTAAAGATGCTGTACCTTTTTAAAATGCAAAAAACCCCAAAACCTACCTAAGGTGGGATTTAAGTCTTATGGGTGAATTAACTAACTGGTAGACTTCTGTTTTTATCATCTGTGTGTTATTTAATCCAACACTTAAAACACTTGAGTAGAAGGTTTTCAGTTTGGAATTAAGTCCAGCAATGACATTGGACATTTCCCCTACTTCGAGGTTACATGATACCGTTGCATTCAGAATTCATATGAGTAAGACTAGTTGGGCACCACTTTCCTTTTTTGGTTGGGATGCAGAGAAATAACTAGTAGAGCAGTTCCCTAACCATTAAATGTACATGTGACACCACGTACATGCATACTGATGCTCATTGCTTCCAGTACATGGAAAGTCATGGGGTATCCAGTATAACTGATGTTTAAAGTGCAGTGGTTTTATAGAACAACTTAAAGCTGAAGTTATATGACATGTTTAATTCTGCATGCCCCCAAATTCTGAGCTCAAAGGCCAGCTGCAGAGTTAGCAAGTTAGTTTTTATTTAGCAATTTGGAAAAGGAAGCCCGTTTATCCTTTATACCTAGTGAATACTACTTCTCTCGCTGCACTTCATTTCACAAGAGCTTACTCCGATCTCCTTCAAAGTGTCTTTTCCATAACAAAAAACTGTGTTAGAACAGCATGATTTAATTGAAGCTTTCCTCATGGGCAAGGTGAAGGAGAGTCAAGACTCAGCCTTTAACTTGCCACTTTTTTTCTAGTGGTCAGTCACTCCCCGTGTATTAGAATTGAAATCTATAACACATGACTAAAACACATAGATGGGAATGCTTGTAGCACCTTAGAGACGAACTAGTTTATTTCAGCATAAGCTTTCGTGAGCTATAGCTATATATAGCTTATGCTGAAATAAACTAGTTCATCTCTAAGGTGCTACAAGTATTCCTGGCTTTCTTTACGGATACAGACTAACATGGCTGCTATTCCTGAACCTGTCATAGATGGGAATGTGATTCATGAGCTCCTCCTCTTTCTGTAAACTGGTTTTAAATGGGCTGTGGGCTCTGGTTCGGGTCTCCTTGAGTTAGTGAATCCTTGTATACTGCATACCCGCACAATCAAGTTCAAACCCTTCTCAGAAAGCTTGTATAAACTGTATGGTAGTCTTTGTTCTGGGTGGTGGTTTGTCTCTTGCCCACCTGACACACTGCTTGAAAGAAATATTTCTTTAAAAGTTATACCTTTAAGCATTTTATTTGTTTGACAAATTCAGATGCAAGTACTTTGAAAATACAATTTCCTTGAGGATTTAAAATCACTCTTTTAAAATATGTGCTGACTGTTGTGGAATATGTGCAATATTTTAGTTTGTCTCATTCTGTGAATATTCATTTTAAGAAACCTTGTTGAAATGGGACATTTGGAAACGATACTCTCCTATGCCAGAGAAGAGGAGATCTGTTTGAATATTGAACCATCCTCTGCACTGATGTTCCCAAACACCTGGATTTCTTCCACGACTAACTTTTTGCATCACAAATGGATTCTGTCTTGGATGCTGTCTCACTAATGGAAAATGGACAGGTTCCAAAAACTTTCCAGTGGAAATGGGTACATGCTGAAGTGGATTGCATTTCTCCGGAGAACTCCACCAGGATCGGCAACTTTGAACGCTAGCTTTGAGTTTGCATGCTTCTCTGCACTCCGGGCCTAGATTTCTATTACTGAGTTCTTTACGGATTATATGTTCTCTACAAAAACATTTTTGTTTTTGCATGAGAGCAGGCCAGTAGATCTAGAGGGAAAAGTAAAGTTAAAATTGGTTCTCTTTCATAACTGATTTGTCGGACAGCCAGTCAGAAACTTATTCCCAACCACGTATCCATCCCCTTGAAGAAATGTTTTCTAACTTCTCTTCAGATTTACAGGAGTATAGCATTTGAGTTTAGCAATAGAATGCATAGAGAAATAGTTACTGTAGAATTGAAGAGACTAGAACAGATAGGCATTCTGCAGGGGGTTGCAATTTTCCCCTTATTGTATCTTTCAGGAATTACATGAATGACAGTCTACGAACAGATGTCTTTGTACGATTCCAGCCAGAAAGTATTGCCTGTGCCTGTATCTACCTTGCAGCTAGAACATTAGAGGTGAAACGTCTATTTTATGTTTTGTCATTTAAGTTTACGTTAAGGTTTTCATCTTGAAATAGAAAACTGAATGTGTGATTTCTCAATTGTAGATCCCACTTCCTAATCGTCCTCACTGGTTTCTACTGTTTGGAGCAACAGAGGAGGAAATTCAAGGGATTTGTATAACAATCCTGCAGCTATATACTCGGAAAAAGGTTCGCTATTGTTTTATACCATGTGTATTCAGAATAAATTAGTGTTTCTCAGAACGTAGGGCAAAACATCTTGCTCCCATTGACGCCAGTTGTAAAACTCCCACTTCTCTGGGAGCAGGATCCAGACCCTATGAGTCATATCCCTTCTTCTAAGCATGGATAGTCATTTGAAACCATGCAGAGAACTGATTTTTGTGTGCATTTGCAGGTTGACTTGTCTTATCTGGAAAGCAAAGTAGAAAAGAAAAAACTAGCCATTGAAGAGGCAAAAGCACTAGCTAAAGGTCTGCTACCTGACAGGACTCCCAATTTGGATAACGCATCAGGCTTTTCCCCTGTTCCTAAAAATGGTTGGTATCGATGTACCTAGCTTGTATATTTGGACTGCATTGCTTTTCTCCCATATTTTGGGAGTATTACAGTGACTTCATAACTTGAGTAAGAATCCTGTCTGAGTCAGGCTCTTTTAAGATTGCAGGTATTCCTTCTTAAGCTGTCTATATTCCAAATGATGATGCAAATGCTGCTGTTTTGCAGCAGCATCACTCTGTGGAAAGTTGACTACTCAAGATTTTTCCCATTCTTTTTCTTAGCATCATGTTAATATGTGTACTAGAAGAAAGGCAGCATTGGGACATGACACAAAACTATTTGTTGTAATAGGAGAATAAGCAAAAGCATTGTCTAGTGGAGAAAACCAGTGTGTTCAGTTTTCAAAACTTTTCTGCTCCAGTAACTGCACGCGTGGCAAAGGGACGAATGGCTTTGTATGAAGGGAGAGTGCCCTGTTCTCTATTCAATTAAATATTTGTGTGCATGTATATATAAAAAAATTACTTCTGGCTACTTAAAATTCCCTTTACAAAAAATAAATCTGGCATTTAAATTGCATTTCCTTTTCTTGAAACAAATAGGAAAGAGTTGGACCTCTTAATTAAACAAACTAGTACCCACTTTAGTTTAAAAACACATTTTCTATATGTGTATTCACAGATTTAGGTTGCAACACCTTTAAAG
The DNA here is from genome assembly GCA_032164245.1 of Sternotherus odoratus. NCBI lineage: Eukaryota > Metazoa > Chordata > Testudines > Kinosternidae > Sternotherus > Sternotherus odoratus. Next base: position 5,596,512 of record JAVMKO010000018.1, read on the forward strand.
TTTTTTTCCCCAGAGTACCATGTTTGGAAACTGTATCTTTTGCCTAACAGAGGCATCTTGAAGATACTGCCTTTCCAAGGTATTGAAAATAGTGTGGCATATACATAAAATGCAGGTTCAGGCAGTTCTATTAAAGGTTTTTTCACTGCTTAAAGTCTGTTTTAGGGTAAGTGTTTTTTTTGGGGGTGGGAGGAGGTGTTTAATGTACTAGGTTTACAGCCTCTTAATTTTATTTTAGATTTGAATAATTTGCCACTTACCTTAAAGGTGTTCAAGTTTCACCCTTTATCTGTATACTGCAAAGGGTATCTAGAGGGATGTGGTAACTAGTTGATTCTTGTCCTCATTAGTCAAGGCCAGTGACCCATTCAACCACTGCTTGCCACTCCTTACAACTGGGTTGCCTCCAACGATTGACATCTCTTTGATAGGCATGTGGGGGAAGAAGTGTAAACTTTTTTACATTTTTCTTTTAGAGTCTCCAAAAGAAGGTAAAGGAAACAAACCTTCCCCACTTGCTGTACAGGCGATGAAGAATGCCAAAAGAAAAATGGATGGAACAAAAAGAATGAATTCCAACAGCCCGGTGAATGGGTAAGATTCCACATGATAGACTCTACCTTTTTTTCTCCTAACACTTAAATCTCAATCTTACTTGTATTCTGTCCTTCTTCATAGCATTCAGAAAGGAAGGGAGAGCAGAAGTGGAAGCAGAAGTCGAGAGCAGAGTTATTCAAGATCACCATCTAGATCCGCATCTCCTAAGCGCAGGTATGTACTGATTCGTAACCTGCTGTTCTAATGGCAAACTACCATCCCAGAAGGTGGTGCTTTGGGAGTCAGTGGGCTCTGTTGAAGAAGCAACTCAGCAATTCTATAAAACCTAAACCCTGTCTGAGTTTTATTTCTTACAGGAATTTACTTCTACTTTTGTGTTAATGAGTTATGGGGTGTGAGCTGGGGAAGTGTTCTGTTTGAAGGCAGGCGATGCAGACAAAAGCTAAAATCTGTTAATTGAAATATCTTCTAAGGTTTTCTGGTTCAATTAATCAGATTAGTAGGTCTCTGTGATTAGAGAAGAGACTTTTGCTTGTAAGATCTGTTTTGAGGGCAGCTTTCAACCTGAATTGTAGGTTACAAGTAAGTACGGGTGGCATTTTAAAAGATAGCGTCAAATCATTTTCTTTTGAAATCTTTTTCCTTGTGTTCCAAGTATCACCTAAGATTACTCTAATCTGTGTTGTCCCAATTGGGCATTGATTGTTACGGCACTCACTGTTCTCATCTCCTTCCCTATCTTAGAAAAAGTGAAAGCTACTCAACATCAAGTGGTTCCAAATCCCACAGCCGCTCCAGGAGTCGCAGTGATTCTCCCCCAAGACAGTTCAACCATAGTACTAGTTACAAAGGCTCTAAAATGAGGAGTTACAAAAAGTCAAAGGACTACAAATATGCGACACACAAGCCAAGGAAGTCCCGCAGCAGGAGCTCATCACGTTCCCGAAGCCACTCGCGAGAGCGTTCTGATCATTCTGGGAAGTACAAGAAGAAAAGTCACTACTATAGAGAGAGACATGAGCGGTCCCACTCCTATGAGCGTGCGGGTCATCGTTATGACCAAGACCACCCTGGCCACAGCAGGCATAGGAGATGAGCGCTACGACGGGTTCTCCTCTCTTGAGCGGAGCCTGGTTTTCCCCATTTTGCTCTTGCAGCATAGGGTTAGCCTGGGTCTAAACCACTTAGCATTGGTAATCTTTTCTAACCCTGTGCTTTTAGCATGAATCCAAATACAAAGACCCTGAACAGACATGATGTGGAAGACTTGATCTGGTAGATGGCTTAGTTCTGCTGCTGGAGCGTCTCTTAGAAACACTGAAGAGCCTCTGTTGTAGTGGCTGCTCCTACACCTGCTCTTTGGTAATAGGTATATTTGCATACTGTAGTGTGATGGTGTTAGTATATTTCTGGACTTGGAGTACTGAGAGAACCAATTTCCTTGTTCAGTGATTAGGGAATTCTGCTGAACCAGCCCTTCCTGGTGGAACTAGAAGAAAGTTCAAATGTTTCATGAAAACCATTAGTGGCTTGGTGCTAACAGCTGTCGTTTCATACTGACTCAATTATGTTGTACAAATGTAAGGTGATATTTCTAGAACTGATGCCTATATTAGGTTACACTTGTGTATATATTTTGCAGTGTTTAACAATACAATATGGGAATATGGCCTTATTAGCCCTTGTACTTTCCCCATTGTGTAAATAAGCATTTGTTTTAATACAAGTGAAAGCTATATACTGAAAAGTCAAAACTTGAATTCTATCAATTTAAGATTTGTGTAGAGAATTCTGATAAATGTGAAAGTATTTAGCTCTGTGTATTGAAAGTAGTATATTTTTATCCATGCAATGCTGAGTGCAGGCCGCCAGCTCATAGAGAAGTTTCATATATATACATTTTATGTGTTTTGAATAACTCTATACTCAGGATCTTTGACACTCTGAAGAATTGGTAGTTTGTCAATCCGCTTGCTTGTTTAAAAAGAGAAGATGTAGAAAAAAAAAAAAAAAAAAAACCCCACCCCAGCCCCAGTACCCAGCTCAGTGGTATCCGTTTTAGTGGTATATCTGAGCTGTTCATGTGCTCCCTGATTTCATTAAAGTATTTGATTTTGTATTTAAACTCCCATGATGTTACTGTTGTAATTCAGAGACGTTCTTCCGAGTGGTACCGTCCTGCCTAATCGAAAAGGGAAAAAACGTGACTTTAAAGAGGGTAAATGAATAGTTTATAAGTTATTTTTAAACTGACTTGTGCCATCTCAAGTACAAATACTTCTTTCAGACCAATTGTATAGCACATGGTTACAGGGGATGTGAGTAATGGTAAAACAGGTCTCTTCTTTCCCACTGGAGGGAGTTAAAAGCTAGCTAGGCAGGTCCATAAGAATTTTCGTCAGTGCAGGAGTAATAGAGGGTTAATTGCCTGAAGTGGTGAGTAGTTTGCTGTCTGTGGAAGGAAAGTAATGATGGCTGCTGATCGGTTGACAGTGATTCCTGTGAATTTCAAGCCATTGAGGCTGTCTACGCAGCTTGCAGCAGCCAGCCTGTGAGCCTGGGTTGACTGGTTCACACGCTACAGCTCTAAAACTAGCTGTGTGTCGGTCATGGTTTGGGCTCTGAAGTCTGCAGCGTTATTTTTAGTGTTGGAGTGAGAGCCTGAGTCTGTTGTCCCAGGCTTGGAAACTCGCAGCTAGGGCTGTATAGACATACCCGGATGCAGCATAGGCTAGCTTTAGTTGCCTAGGTACTACACTACAGTGAGAGTGAGGCATTGTAAATGTCCTTATGTCTTTGAGGGGTCAGCTGGTAGGCTCATCCCGTGAGCATTTATAAAGATTTTTGGTGTCCCCTCAACAGGTGTGCACAGCATGAGGGGTGAGCCAGCCATTGGTACGGCATTGGAGTTCCTTCTTCCCATATCCCAGAACAGAATTGTGCAAGCAGTGCAGTGGAACTTGCAAATGCCTTGGAAGAAGGGGGTACTCCCTGGGGTTCTTTCAACCCAAAGCTCTCGGTAACTTTTACTCTGTGCGAAGAAGTCCAGGGCAACACAGCCATCCCAAGTGATAGATGGCTGGCACAAACAGGACAACACAAGTGTATTCACTTAAAGCTAAACTTTACTTAGTCTCAAACACTTAGGCACGTCCACAGTAGGTTAGTAAAACACCCCCAACCCTCGATAACGACAGGCTTCAGCTTGCCAGGTTTCCATCTGCCTATAGGGATCCAAAGATGTGTCCAGAGGGAGCGTCCCTGAAGAGCCCCTCCTGGGAAGTCCCCTTGCCTTTATACATTGTATTACTAGTGACCTATACCTTAGAGAACTTGCTAAGCAAGCAGTTTTTTGAAGATAGAGATTGGTAAGAAAATGTACCAGATATGGGTGTTTTTTCCAGAATGTCCATGCTTTGGGGCTCTGACCGGCATTCCCGGGAGCACAGATAGACAAAGTTCCTGGTTTTTCTAAAATACAGAGATCAATTTCAACATTCTTAACAGGAAAGGCGGGGGGTGAAGCTGTTCTGTCCATGGCACCCCAACCCCCCTCCCTTCCTGTCTTAGTTACACTGAGGCCGCTGCAGGACCAATTTACAACCTGCTGACTTGGCTACTTTTGGCAATAAGCAAGAATGGTTCACTATGGCCTGCAAACAGCTACCATTAGCAGGGAGTGGTTTAGGCACTTCACTGGTTTGCCAAAATCTCCCCACAAAGCGTGGTGTGGGGAAGAGAATTGATTAAATGCTGTGGTTTCTATAGCTGACCAGGAGCACTCTCTCCTGCCAGCTGGTTTTTGCCCAGGTCCTTCCCACACACTCATGGCAGCTTCCTCATGTTTTCACCATTTCTCACCTATTGCTGTGGAGCTGGGGAAGCAGAGTGACTGGGGGGGAGGACCTGGAGCTGGCTCCCAAAGCAGGGCTGTTGCCTGTGGATCACCTAGGAAGTGCTGAGTACCACAAGCCTGTGCCAGGCCTCCCCAAAACGCCTCAAATTGGGATAAAAATGGAGGCACCCAGAGTCACTCTTCTCACACATGTCCCTGTATGTACCACAACGTATTGTGTATAGGAGTGTTTTCTATCACTGCACGGAGGCCATCTGACCTCTGAGTTTCTTTAAAAAACAAAAAAAAATCCTTTATTTTTAAAGCAAAACCATTTAAAACTAATTGTGCTGACAGCTGAGGTAAACTAATGGGAAGAGACTAAACAGTCATGGTGCAGTTAAGTCCTGTGGATAAGTTTATTGGCATGTTAGACTTCTTCCTCGAGTTTTTTTTTCCATTGGTTCAGAGTTCTGGCAACACTCCTGCTTACACTTCACTCGGCTCCCTTTTTTAAAAAAAATTTGAACAAATCCCTGAAGAGGCATTACTCCATCCAACAAGTCCCAGCCCCTCCAAAGAATAAGAGTGGAACAGAAGAAACTTAAGCATTTGTTATAAGGAACTTTAATCTTCTGTAAGGACATGATGTCCATGTGGAGAAAATTACTTGTCTAGTTATACCAGTAAGACTCCCACGTGCACTCTTGTCTTCCTGAATAAGAGTGCTTGTTTTCTGATTTTTAATTTGCTTGAAAGCAGTATAACTATCAGAAAAGAGCCTGCCTCTTTGGGGATACCAGTGTCCGCATAGGGAATTCTACCACTCTGGCTATGCTAGTAATCTTCCCTATGGAGACAAGCCCTCAGCTGAATGGCACTTCAGAATGTTGTGGGGAGGGGCTATAGGCACCCCTACACACATGAAAGACTCAACTGTTATCCCTCAAACAGCATCCAATCTGACAGAAGTTTGAAGTCAGTGAGGACCAGGATTACAGTAATGTCCCTAGCTTTGCATGTATCTGCTGTATGGTTCCATAATGGCTTTTATATGTAACTCACTTTTTGCTAATGATCCATTACTTTACATTACTGGTCAAATGTGAGGAACTTTGGTCTTTAGGTATCTTCAGCACCTCTTAAGTATCCCAAATTGAAGCAGTTGTCTATAGGCTGAGACATGGGAAAACTCTGTAGGTCTTAAATTTAAGATTGTGCAGGGTCAAGGAGAGGCTGAGGGGAAAGAACCTAGCATGGAGTTGTGCTAACTGGTTTTAACCAAGCAGGTCTCTTGTTTCATCTGTTCAAAAGCCAGCAAACTACCTGCCTTCACCTGTATTTTGCACACAGTGAGGGAAACTGATGTAATTTTGCGCTTCAATGGCTATTTGGACTATTTAGTATACACAAAATCTTAAACTAACAAGCTCAAGGCAGTACATCAAAGTAATCTTAACCTGTCCAAAGTGTTACTCTGGGGATTAGAAAGAACAGAAGAATGGCTCTGCTCAGACCAATAGTCCATGTAGCCCACTTGCTTGTTGGCTGACAGGGCCAGTACCAGCTGCTTTAGAGGGACTGAATGGAACAAGGCCACTTAGGGAGTTATCCATCCCCTATCATCCACTTCCTGCCAATCAGAGGTTTAAGGCAAGCCAGAGCATGGGGTTGCATCCTGATCATCCTGGCTAATAGCCACTGCTGGACCTGTCCTTCAGGAACTTATTCTTTTTTTAACCCACTTATACTTTTGGCCTTAAATGCCCCTGGCAGTGAGCTGAGTGTGCGCTGGGTGAAGTCCTTCCTTATGTTTGTTTTGAAACCTGCCGCCTGTTTCATTCATTGGGTGACCCTTAGTTCCTGGATAATATGAAAGGCTAAAGAACACTTCCTTATTCACTCTCTCCACGCCATTTGTGATTTTATAGACCTCGATCATTTTCCAAGCAGAACAGCCTGTCTTTAATCTCTCTGCATATGAAAGCTGTTCTGTACTCCATCTCTGTACTTTTTCCAATTCTAACATCTCTCTTTTGAGACAGGGTGATCAGAACTGTATGTGGGATTCAAGGTTTGGGCAGACTGTGGCTTTGTCTAATGGCATATTTTCTGTCTTCTCAATCCCCTTTCCTAACCGATCCTAAAATTGTTTGACTGCTGCACAGTGAACAAATGTTTTCAGAGAACTCTCCATGATGATCCAAGATCTCTTTCTTGAATGGTAACAGCTAATTTAGACTCCATCATTTTGTATGTATAGTTGAGATTATTTTCCCATATGCATTACTTTGCATTTATTAACAGTGAGTTTCATCTGCCATTTGTTGCCCAGTCACCCAGTTTTGTGTGACCCCCTTTGTGGAGTAATGTTCTACCAGGAGTCTGCGTGTAAACCACCCTCGCTGCCTAATGTAGCTGCAAAGGGATTGCCAACTGCAATTACCAAAGTAAAATGCATCTCTTTGCCCAGGCCAGTCTTAAAAGAAAGTGGCCATTCCTCCACTTTAATCATCAGCTCAGCTCTGTTAGGAGCCTTCATATTTAAAATGACTATCTTTAAAGGTGCCTAATTCCCTATTGACACCAATGGGAGTTAGGTGCCTAAATACCTTGGAGGAGCTGTTCCAAGAGCCCGCCTGTCCAATTCCTTAGAGAAGCAATCGGGGGGGGGGGGGAGGTGTTGGGTTCCAAAAATCAGCAGCCGCAAAGGTTGACCGTTGCAGAAGGGAAGCAAGTTCTGCCGCTGAAACTTCCACCAGACAGGTTCTGCTATCGATCTCAAAGTTAAATCGTGAACCCGGTAACTGGACTGCTTGGAGTTAAGCCTCCGTGCATTTGGGGAAGAGGGCTCCAGAGCAGTCAGCAGCCCCCGGCCCATGTAGGGGTTTCTAGAGCTACATTACCTCATTTGGCATGAGAGGCGGCAGCTGTGTTTTATAAACTGTGATGCAAATGTACAGCATTGAATAAACAGTAATACTCCACTGTCTGACATGACTGAAGCCAGAGAGAGAAATATCTTGGAACCTCAGCCCCTATATAAAAAAGAGCTGAGTGCACAGGAGAAAATGTGTGTGTAGGGCTCCAACCCAAGGGGATTATGTCCTGGGATTAAAAGGGACAGTCTGTTCCAGAAGAGAACAACATGTTCTTAGAGCACCCTGCCAGTCTTGGCAGTGGCATGGAACTGAGAGAATCTCTACATGACAGAGAGTACAAGATAGACAAAGTTGCTGTAACTCAGAATTGCTCCATTGACTTCAGGAGAGCTGTCAGCTTCTACCAGCTGAGGATGTGGCTCTGGTCTGTAATGGAAGGAAACAGGCTTTGACTCTGCTGAAGGAGTCTCAGACTCAAGACAGTTCATATTTGTCTAATTTATTTGACAAATTTCAGACATTTTAGCTGAGTAGTTTTTCTCCAGAATCTGATCTTCATTTGAGAGTGAACTCTTCCAAGAAGATGCCTTTCCCCATTATTCACCCAACTGTGCCAGAGCAAGGACCCCTAATCAGAGCCATGCCAATGGAGCTTGCTTCCAAGCCTGGTTGGTCCTCAGGTGGGCACAAGGGTCTGTGAGTGCTGATCCAATTGCAGGAGTGGTGCCAAAGGGTTTGCACATGTGCTATAGGGAAGACTGCTGCTGAATGCAACCCCAAAGCCCAGTGGATGGGTTGGTGGGAGAGGGGGGCTGGCTTGTAATCAGCAGTGGCTGATGGGAAATAACATTTTGGCAATTCAGCATTCAGTCGATTACCAAAGACGCATGGCCAGCCCTTTGAAAAGGCAGCTTGCTCACCTGATTGGTGGAGAATATTTCAGATAGTGAAATGAACTCCTGCCCCCTGGCATGTGTTTTCTCAGGCGATTTTTGCAGCTTTCTGCTCCTGTGATCCCCAAGTGATTTCTTGAGCTGTTTGTCCCTTGATGTTTTCCAACCCATAAGCTACGAAATGGCCTGAACTGAATCAAATAACCACAGTAGTGGGTGATCTGAAAGACTGCTCCACTAATGACTGGGGAATTGAGAGCAAGATCAGGTGTGTGAATTATCAAATCAGCTGTGCCTTCCCTCCCCATCCAAACATCACTAGTGTGTTAAGCTGCCAGCAAGTGCAGCTTGCCTTCAAGGATCACTGCAATCTGCCTAAAACAACATTTAGGCTGTGGTTAGACTGGGGCTGTTTTAGCGCTAAAACCCCTCTTTAGCGCTACAATAGCACTGCCAGTACAGACTCCCAAGGCACTTTTTCCGCTTTTACAGACCTTTTAAAGCGGCACTGGTATACCTCAAAACGAGAGGAATAAAGCTCTCAGCGCTGCTGTTGTAACGCAAGGGATGCAATGTGTACTACCCTTGCGTGATAGTGAGCCTCCAGCCTCCGGCATCCTGGCCCAGAATCCCCATTGCATCCTCTCTGGCCACCATTTAAAACTCTTCTGTCCCGTCCTCAGGTGACCCCCACGTCAGGACCCTCCCCCAAAGGGTGAGAATTTATTACACATATCCAATGTCTTTATTATATTAAGCTTAGATTGCATGGCTGTTTTATTTGCTAGGTAGTCTGCTTTGATCGGTTAGATTTTAAGCGATTGGAAGGGAAAACCATCTTCTGTAGTTAATAAAACTTGTTCTGTTTTGTCTCAGACCAGTGTGTGGAAAACATCACTGGGGGAAGCTGGTACATCTCTTCCTCCACATTGAGGGAGGGGTTGAACGTCGCTGTACAGATCTCTGTGAAGCAGCACCAGACGGTATAATTTGGGGTTTATCCTCTAGAGGGGGGTGTGCACTTGAGCACTGGGCAATTCCTTAGCTGAGTCTGACTATCCACAGCTGATTTCAGCATCTGTGTGTTTCTGTAGCTGGGTGTGTCCCTACCTGGCTGTGCGCTGGTAAAAGTGCAGTCTGCAACCTGGGAGAGGGCCAGCAGTACAGTGTATGGGAGCCCAGGCTGGTGGGTCGGGGTGGGGGTTCATTGCAGGACTCTTTGTTACCTCTGAGTTCCAAGTGGGACCCCGGGGGGGAGAACTTGTCCTAGGTTGATAGCAAGGCTCTCTTATATTCGTGAGGTTTCTGCCAGGACCCGGGCAGGTGAGTCTTGTTATCCTAATGAGCATGTGTGCAGGAGGGGAGACGCTTCCCTGGCAAACTCACATAGGCCAGAGTGAGTAGGAGCCCCTTGTAGGTAGTTGTAGTTCTGATTGCCCTGGGGGAAGGGGTGTCCACAGGGACCCGAAACTCTTGCTGCTTTCTATTGATCTGGCTTTGATCCCAGGCTGGGTGAACAAACACCCACTGGCAGAGAGACTTCATTAGGACCCCAAACTGCTCCGCCGTGAACCTCTGCGGCTGCTCACAGCCCCTTTAAACCCCTTGCTCTTCATGGCTACCATCCCTGCAGGTGGTGGCCAGCAGAGTCCCTTCCAAGCTTTTGCACCCCCCAGGCTCAGTCAGCTGGAGATGGCTGTGTCACGGAGTGCCCGGGCGAGGGTCTGGAACCGCTCCCTAGGAAGCCAGACTGTACTTCGGGTGAAGGGCCCCTTCTCCGTACACAGCCTGTTTCCAAGGTTAGGAGCTTCACGGGTACCCACTTCCACCTTCCTGGGTCTGACCTTGGAGCATTCAGCACCTTCTGCCCCTCCATGTGCATCCCCCAGTTAGCCCGCCTGGGTGGGGTCCTGAGGGAGCCTATAGATTCTGCACCCCAAATCCACAGTCAAATGTGACTCTCAGCCAGCCAGTAAAACAAGTTTATTCGATGACCTTTATCTGGTCTAATACAGACCATACAGTGAGCCATCAGCTGGATCCATCTTGGGGGCCAGAGAGCTAGGACAGCTCCTCTGCCTTCCCTGCCTGCCTCCAGCCAGCTCTGACTTCCCAAACCCCCTCTCCAGCCCCTCCTTTTCTTCCCTTTGTCTCCTGGGCAGGAGGTATCACCTGACCTCTCTCCAACAGGTTCAGCTGACCTCCCTCCCCCACTTGGGGTCAGATTACAGCATCAGGGATGCATACCTTGAGAGGGGAGAGGGCGTTGCCTCCTTGCTTCCAGTGTCAGCCCCTATTCCTTCACATAGACACTTAAGAAATGCATAGGGGAAACTGAGGCACACACACACATCTTCCTACTTCGTTACCGGCTCTTGTTACCGGCTGTGCTGGTAGGTGACCCAGCAGCAGCCAGTTTTATTCTCAGCCTCTTTTGGGGGCTCTCGGGGTATCTTTTCCCTGAAACAAACACTGTGTTGTGACAACCCTATGTGAGCAATTCAATGACATCCTACAGATGGCCTTGGTGCTTGGGAATGGGCCTGGAACCTCTCCACCTGCGAGCTGAAATCAATGCAGGCTGGCTTGAAACGAAGCCCCGGTCCTCAGACCTTAGCCTAGCTTCACTGCAAGGTTTCAAGAACTCTTTTCTGAATCTGGCTCCGGTTCTTCTGCTTTTTTAAAAATCAAACTGCAGAGCTCAGCTCGGGATCTGAACTGTTGCAAAGTTCTGAAGCAACTGGATCTGGGTCTTTGGTTCGGTTTCTTTATGAAGCCTAAATAAGGAGCCGTAGCCACAAGATATAGTCACCGAGTTTGGAACCAGATCCAAATGTTCTTGAAGTCTCAGGCAGTATTGGAGCCTGGGGGTTGGTTCAGGCCACTCTTCAGAGTGTATTAAACATCTTGTCCATCTGTACATGGTACACATTGTGAGGGAGAATAGGCATTTCACTAATTAGCTAATAATGTAGCCAGAAGACACCAGCTGAGTCTCTAGTTAGACAGCATTGTTCTGTGTATGACCCTCCCCGCTAATATGTATTACATGCATGACCTTAATACTGTGCACATTACAGCATCACTATCTGACCTTCGTCTATGGTAAGTTGTATAACCGTGGCTTGAATTGTGCTTTTCCCAGGATTTTGTTCACTTGTGCTATAGTTGAGCCCTGCTCTTGGCACAAATACAAAATCTATCTGAAATAAGAAAAATGAATAGTCTGTCCTGGTACCTGCACTGCCCCCAGCATACCTGAAATGTGGAATTCAGATCAGAGATAAGGTAGGTACAGAAAGGCAAGACAGGTTGGTGGATTGAATTTTGGCTGGCAATCGGCTTTCAGCTTGTAAATTACCACAGGTAGCCCTGAGGGCATACTTTGGAACCAGTCCTTTGACGTAAGGTGAATGCCATGAGATTCCTTTATCTTTGACTGGTAAACTGATTATGCTTGGCTATTTGCTCTCTTAAATATTTTTGCTATTGAACCATAAATGTAGTCAAGTAATTGGTTACACCTGGCGTAGGGATAGTTATGCAATTCAAAGAATTCTGGTTATCTTAAGTTTGGTAAAAACCACAATGTCTGCTTTATAGTTTGAGGCCAGGAAGGAAAAAGACCCAGTCAGCAAGTAAAAGAAGGCTGTGAGAATAATAAAGTATCGATTACTTGAAGAGCAGGAAAGAGGTGTGGTTCAAAAAGTAAAGACCTGCAGTAACAAGACAAAGAAAACCTGTTTCAAAAGATACATACACAAACCTTCCTGTGTTCTGTTGGCCAGCAAGAAGGAGGGGACGAGATGGGGAGGAAAGGGCATGGGAAGACAGAAGGTTGGAAATTGTTGCACAAACAGCTTCGTTCCTTTGGAGGCTGTCCCAATTTACCTTCAAAGACAGGCAGACATCAGTAGGTTTATGAATGCAAGTTTATTTGCCAGCAAACAGGAGCCAAGGAGTTAAACACTCATATCAGTGGCTCAACCCCATACATCGGGGAGGCCTCCTTTATACCTTAGTTTAGATAAGGGAGGAGGTTTTCAAAACATCTAGGCAAGTGGAAAAGCTTATGGGCTTGTTACAATCACTGTCTTTCATTAAGCTGTTTCATTTTACCTGTCTGGAGTTTTTAATGGCAGGACATGCAGACATCATGGCTTTTATCTTTGTGAAAGACAATGGGGACAGGAAGGTGTGAGGCAAGGCAGGGGAATTTGAAATAGATACATGAGGAGGTCAGGAGTGCATATGCCAAGATAAGACAGGAAAGAAAAAAAGTTTCATCATCATCATCAATCCTCTTCACTCCCGAAAAAAAGTTTAAGGCTGTTATAAAACCATACTACACAGCATTTATAATAGTTATTTTTCTTACAAGATCTTATTGGGATTAAGCTTGGAAATAAGGGTGAATTGTCTCAAATGGGTTTTTAGCTAGAGTCAGTAACTAGCAATGACATAATTTGTTTGTTGAAGAGTGTACAAAGTAAACCCTTAAAGGGTTCATTGCGGATTCCTGCCTGATCTCACTGGAGCTGACCACTATGGGTCTAAGCACCCCTGGGCTTAGCCCATTTGTAAGTATCTTGAGCAAATGCTACTGTTTGGGTGTAAGGACTGCTTGTTTTTTGGCTGTTAGCCATGTTTAAAGCCATTGTATGAAATACCATTTGGCCTTTGGACTTAAAGGAACATATGGTTAAATTAGTGTCTGCTGGTTTCCCATATAAAATTTCCAACACCTAGTTACACTCTCTAGCAGGGATGGCAATGCTAGTCGGGTCTTGTCTTCTTCCCTTGCAAGATGATTAATAAACCCCACAGGGAACAGATACAGTTAATATCTAGGGATTACAGAGCCGTGACTTATGAGAATCTGCTATGTTTGTTTGTCTTTGAGGCAGAGACACAGGCTCTTTAAAACGTCATTTCTTTGGAAGTGGGGAATACGGACCAGATGCTAGTTCAGCATAAGACTCTGCTTATGGTAGGAGGCAAAGACGGCCTTTTGGGTTTGTCATCTCAAGCAGGAGAAACAAAGGACTGTTTGGAAGAAGCTGGGGAATAATATGTGGAAACCAGAAAGTTAAAATCACGGAGGGTGAAGACCAGATGCAGCAAAGAGACCCACTGCCATGTTAACGGGACACAGTCCTCACCCTCAGACCTTCTGATCTCACAGACTAGATCACTGTGCATGCAGGGCCCTGTAGACATTCCAGAGAGCGGTATCACTGGCTCTTCTTCCGTCAAGTCTGTGAAGCTAGGTCCCCGCCATGGTGTGAAATGAGACACTTTGCTTCCAGAGATGCCATCCTCTGGCTGAGTCAGGGCGCTGTACTCCTGCGGATAAACAGAGGGCTTTAGGTCACTCTCAGTCCAGCTCCTCCCGCTGGCATTAAACCCACCTGGGAATGGACTCTGGAATGGGGATGTGAAAGCCCCATTTTAAAAAAAATGAAATTGATCCTTCATTTTACCAATAACCAGCTGCCAACAAATCTCCGGAGGTGCCAATTTCCATGAAACTCACGTAAAACTTATTTTTCTTTCCCTTAGCCAAAGAGCCCTGGCAAAGAATTAGCCCCAGGCACACAGAAAAGAAAGGGAAAGTGACCAGGCGCCCGTTCGCAGGGTGTGAAAACATTTCAAAGCGGATGAGCATCAGTGCCATTTTGATGTGACCCAGACGCGGGGAGTTACCCAGGTGGCTCTGGGAGTGAGCATGGCTGAGGGCGGGTGAGCCAGGAATTCACCACTGAGCTTACCCAGATCCTTTTCTTCTCTTTTCTTGGCACCCTTTAGTATTTGTTCACTTAATCTTTTCTAAGCACTGTTCCGGCAGTGACTGCTGAGTGCACATGATTGGACACAACGGCGGGGGGAGGAGGGGAAATCAGGCCAGGGATTTCAAAGAGCTGTCAAAGGAAACACGGGGTTGTAATTTTTAGCGGCGTTCTCTTTACTCCCCCCACATTCCTAGCGCTCTCTGGCAAGCCTGGTTTTTGTCTCTTTCCATCTGGCCAGCGCTGATTTGCTTCCCCCGGGTCTTTCAAATGGAACAGCTCTCTTGTGTTCTACAAGAACAACCACCAGCCTTCTCCTTCAGGTCTCTGGGGGGAATTTAGCCTGGCTCAGTGGTGATCACAGACCATGGATGTTTGGTGGCCTGCGTGGGAAGAGGTTTACTGGGGTCTCAGCCCCATTCCCTGCCCATCGTCCAGAAAAACCCTCCTCCAAATTGCTAGGCTTCTGGGCAGCCCTTGCTGACTGACCAAGTGGGCATGGAGTCTAAGCTAAAAGCAGCCACTGAGCAGTTAAGTGTCCATTAACAAATGGCATTGGGTCTGAGTCCGAGATTGATTTGAATTGCTCTTAGTTTATGAATGTCCTTCAGCTTTGGTAATCAGAACTGGAAAACAGTCAGTCCGGTTGGAGGCAGCTCAGGGCTCCAGCGTTCTTTTGCTGCTCGTTTGAAGAGTCGGTTCAGATATTTCAGCCAGTTGTTGCTAGCTTTTGTCAGCACACAAGGTTGGGGTTTGGGAATGTCATAGAGGCCTTGTTAGTTCATGTACATGTGATTGCTGGGTGCTCCGAGAGGAAGTGAAGCTGGGTTCCCACCTGGCCAGAGTTTCTCCAATGTAAGCTGTGAATGGGGACTTGCATTGTGGATGGAGCTCTTTCAGCTTAGCCATGGAGCGTTCCGAGCGTCGCCAGCTTGCGGGATGTTTGGTATTTTGCTTCAAATCCCATTTCCAGGAGGCAAAAATTGACGTGAGAATCTCAAAATAAAGTTTCTAGCCCCCATGGCTGGACAGAAAAACCTGACCTGGGTGGAGCCCAAAGGATCAACAAACAGGAAGCAAGGAACCAAAATTTATCTGAACAAATCTTTTTTTACATCAAGCTCATAACTGGAGGGTGGGAACTGGCTGATTTTTTGAACATCTGATGCTGGCCATGTTGCTCTCCATAGTCAGACTTTTCATCCTAGCTGTGTCCGTGGGTCCCAGCTGCCCATTTCTCCAGCCCTGCCCTGCTCTGCTCTCCTGCCCATGGGGCCTGAGAACAGTGTGTTTCACTCTGTGGCAGCAGGAGATTTTTCCTATCTTTGTAATGCTTGTACAGTGCTTTGCCTCGGCGTATGTATTTTGGATGTGTGTCCTTTTTGGGTGTAAAGAATTAGAGCAAGATACTCAGCTGGCAGCATCTTTTACTTTCCTCCTGCTGATGGGGATTCCTCTCTAGGTATTGCTAACTGTGGGCTGAGGCAGCATGGTCTGGTGGGCTGGGAGTTAAAGGCAGGGGTTCTAATCTTCACTCTGCTACTGAAGTAGTTATGACCTTTCTCTCACTTTCTCTCTTCCACCTTCTGCCTTGTCGAGGCAGGTTTTGAGCTCTTGGGGTCAGAGACTGTTTGTGCAGTGCCTAGCTGCACTGTTACTGCCACTGCTGTAATACAAATAAAAATTAGATCCCTGGGGTAGGAGCCCAATGGGGGCAGGAGTCTGCTGTTCTGGACCTGATCATATAGGAATAGTTGGTCAGATCCCTGGTGCTCATTAAAACCCTTCTTTTCAGATGCCTATGCCTCAGATCCTTACAAAACATGGAGCCTGCCTCTGACCTCTTTCCCCTCCCGTGTTGCCAACTCCAGATGACCCGAGCTGAGCAGCTGAGGGTGTCAGGATTGTTCAGAGTGATTTTTACCAGGAACAGAGTCAGTGTTTCTCACTACATGCGGTAGGGGTGTTTGCCAGTTACCCGCTGCCACCCTCTTTGTGGCTGAGAGAGCAGGTTTGTCAACCCAACGACTTGATTCCCTGTCCCTCCCATCTCACCCACTGCCCCCTTTGCAGCCCCAGTCTGTAACACCAGCTAGAAAGACTTTTTCCAGACTATCCATTGCGCTGGAAAGCGGAGAGTCAGGATCAATGCAATGTACAAACAGACAGCAGACCTGTGATCTCCGGAGCAGCTGTGCTGAGCTCCCAAGTCCTGATTGTTGTGGTGCCCTGGGATAACAGCTCCACCACCTCTCTCACACACAACCCCATACAGACAGCAGCATTTGCTTCCTCGCGTCTTTAAGATCTAGGGTGTTTATGGCACTTTATGCTGCTGGTAGGGGAGCTATGAGATTTAATTTAATGTGCATAAAGCAGGTTGAGTTATTTCAGGTAAAAGTGCATTAGGAGTAATAATACTTACTAGTAAGATAGTACCCATTGTCTGTGCACTATACTGTGCTTTACCAAAGCAGAGAAGGAATATCTTTCCCATTATACACATGG
The DNA here is from genome assembly GCA_032164245.1 of Sternotherus odoratus. Taxonomy (NCBI): domain Eukaryota; kingdom Metazoa; phylum Chordata; order Testudines; family Kinosternidae; genus Sternotherus; species Sternotherus odoratus. The sequence goes on from JAVMKO010000018.1 coordinate 5,612,977, forward strand.
GGAAAATTGAGGCACACAGAAACCAAGTGACTTGCCCAAAAATCACGCAGCAAGTCAGTGACATGAAAAGAATCCGGGTCTCTTGACTCCCAGTTCAGTGTCCCACCCTCCGGACCTCGCTGCCGTAGTATTTATATTATTGTAGACGTCCATCATTTAGCAGCGTCATGATCTCTCCCTTCCCTAACAAAGTATCTTACAGGATGACACCTGCACTTCCTAGTGCTTGGCACTCGGGGGGGGGGGGGAGGATTTTCCAGTGGCTACTGGGAGGGCAAATCCCGTAGCCAGCTTTGAAAAATTCCACCCAGTGAAGTCAGTGGCTAAACTCCCATCGGGTTCAGTGGGGCCGGGGTCATCTTGAACGCTCTGTCCAGCCGGCGGTGGGGTTTGTGCACGCTCAGCCCCGTCGGAAATGGAAGTAAGAGGACGAGCGAGTGTAGGCGTGAACAGCCAAGCGCTCGCCTGTCACTGCCAAAGCAAAGGACCCAGGCCAGAGAAATCCGCCCTCCGTTCCAAGGTGCCACCCAGAGCCAGTGACACAGGAAACGCAGCCCCGCCCCAGCCTCCATGACAACACCCTACTTACAGGACAACACGGGGGCTCAGAACAGTTTAACCGGTGTCTCCCCACCAGGCCCTACTTCCTCCTCCCCGGGGTGCTGAGCACAATGGAACTTCATCTGCTCCGGCTGTGGAACTACCTGGGAAGGGCGATTCCCCCCTCCCCCCAGCACCGTTTTTCCTTTTTCTTAAAGGACAAGCCAGGGCTTTCGCGACACTTTCTCAGAGGATTTGGCACAAGCTATTAAGAGTGAAAATCAGAGGCCGGGTTGTTCTGTGGACATGCACAAGCCTATTCCCACCCACTCCTGCGCTGTGTTGACTCCCCAGGGTGGAGTAACAACAGGCATGCTGCAGATAAAAACACGCACATGGGACTGCTGCCAGCTCGACTTCAGGTAACCCTCCAAAGAGAGGAGCCAGGTGATAATCTATGATGACTAACTATTGGTATCACTGTATCACCTCGGAGCCCTATTCCTGGGCCAGGACCCCAATGTGCCAGGAGCTGTACAAACACAAAAGAACATGCTCTCTGCCCCAATGAGCTTTGCACGGATGCCCTAGCTCTTTCCTCGAGCTGGTTCGGAAGTGAACTGAGCATGCTCTAGTCCCCTCTGTGTTGTGCCCGTCAAACTAACCTCTAATTTGCCACGCCTTAGTCGCCGTTGCCCGAGAGCTGGGTCTGGAATAGCAAGGAGGGAGGTGAACCGGCAGAGCTTCTGGGGAGAGCCATGGGCTGGGACGCCAGGGGTGGGGAGTCTGGGACAGAGGCGCCTTGCCAGAGCTGTGTACAGCCCTGAGCTGAGCTCTAGCAAGTGCTGTTACCTTCTCTAAGCACCAGTTGCACCTGAAACCTTTTCAAAGGCCGCTGTGTGTGGATGCCACAGATGAGATCTCTGAGCTCAGCGTCCCGGTGAGCTCAAATGGCCGGGAGACCTGTGGGAGAGGAGGTGGGGCTCAGACAAATTCACTCATTTGCCCGAGTGTATTCCTGTCCTCCCCTGAAGGGCTTTGGCAAAGTGAGGGCGGGCAGAGAGCAGGGCAGTGGCCCGATGGACGTTCTCCACTGGGCTTCAATTCTGTCCGCTGGAGTCCCGCTCGGGGCTGCAGAGGGAGTTCGCCGTCTCCCTGGCCCAGTGAGTCTTTGGTCCCTCTGCTGAGACTGCCGGCAATGGGACTTGGTTCGTGCCGCCGCTCCAGATCTGATGAGGCCAAGGGGATTGGCTGAGTCCCTCCAGCTCATTACGGGTGGGACGCTCCAGGTGTGTCAAGCGGCAGTGGCCTTCCTTTGCTACGGCCCTGCAGTGGGCTCCAGCTGGGGCCCTCGGTGTGAAGGACACTATGGCAGTGATCCCGGGGAGGGTGGAATCAGAGCCATATCTCGGCGGCACTAGTTTTGCTGAGCCATCAGGGTCCCTCCCTTAGTCTGAGGCACAAAGGAACCAGGACAAGCAAACAAGGACTGCCCGGTGTCAGTTCCTCCTCAGCCCCTTTCCGACAGGAAATGCCCTTGCAGATGCAGGGAGAGGGTCACTGATTCCCAAAGAATAGAGGCTGAGCCCAATCCTGGGGCTTATGAAATCCACACTTGGTGGCCTGGGCCACATCTCTCAGGAGCTCCCGTCCTTGCCTTTAAAGGGTTAAAGTAGCAGCTTTTGCAGGTATGGTCTCCTGCTGCTGCTTCCCATGCTGCTGGGATAGAAGAAGTTGCGCTTTCCACCCCTCCCCCATTGCTTGTCTGTGGGCACAAGGGGAGAGATTTGGGTCAGGTATTTTGTTCCCATTAACAGTGTTATCATAATAACACTTATTGTAAGCTATAAAATTGCATTGCCTAAATTGCTAAGGGCAAAACTCATAAATGCTTTGCTGGGTGAGAGCCAGGCCGCTTGGCACCTTGCAGGACTGAGCCAGAGAGAGAGGTATTAAGAGGAAATATCAGTACGAGGGACTTGAAGAAGAAAACTCAATGGAAGTCCTAATTGTCATTAATAATACTTGGGCTTGAAGGGCTTGTCTGTGCTAGAGGTTGTAATTGTGTCTTCACACCTGTTCAATCGGGATTGTGGGGTGCAGTGCAGACAAGGAACAAGCGTTTGTTGCTAGTCATATTTAACCCACACCCAAAGCAGGAGATCTGGCATTCAACTAACACCAAACAAACCACCTCACTGATCCTCACTGAGATTATGGGCTATCAGTGGCCCTGCAGATAAGACTTTCGCTCCTGAGCTAAGAGCTTATGTCAATACACCCTAGTTCTTCCGTCACAGCAAAATATTTAACCAGGGTTACCTAGCTGATGTTTCCTAGCACACGGACACAGCAGCTGTGACTTTTGTTGTACAGGTAGAAGTTCTTGTCCTCATACCTATGTTTGCTCTAGATCAACAAAGAAAGGTACAGTCAACAAAGAACCTATTTTCCCTTCTGAATGAGTGCATCGGAAAAATGTCCCCAGAGAGCGTACTCAAACAGGAAATGTGGAACCGTGAAAGGACCATCCTTCAGGGGAAAAGTGAAGGACAACAGGCCAATAGGTGACATCGCAAATGGATCCGAGTCACATGGGCTGAGGTTTTTGGACTCTGAATGCTTGATCCTCCTTCGTCTGAATGGTAATTGGGTGCCCGAATCTCTCAGGCAATCTTGAAAACTTAAGCCCTGCTGTATAAATGAGGATCAGAGGGCCCCGTAAATTATCCAGCATAACCTAAATGCTGCTCCCATTGAAGCCAATGGGAGTTTTGCCAACGATTTCAACGAACGTGAACAGCCGGTGGAAATGTGTTGTGAAAGTTGCCCATTTGGCCAACAAAACGTTTGCAGCAGCCCCTGAAATCGCATGAGACTCCCTCCTTTCACTGGAAGCACAAAGCAGGCCAGATGTGCTGAACGGTTCAGCAAGGTAGGGACACTCTTTGAGGGGGAAAATTCATGGCTTTGCACCATGCCCAATGCAAGCTCGAGTCTTGTTTTGCTGAGTTAAAATTGAGGCGTGGGGGAAGGAGCCGGGTGTTCCATGGCGTTTTGCTTAAGCTTTGGGTTTATCCGAAATGAAAGAAAACATCTGTATAAACCTCGGTAAATCAAAATCTCAGTGAATCACCCACCGCTTTCTGTGTACAAGCCGTGCTCTTTTAGTGGCTAAAGCAAGAGCCTGGGAGTTGTTGAGTTCATGGCTGGATTCTACTCTCCGCTATTAAGCCACCATGTAGCCTTGGATAAGTGACTTCACCCCTCTGTGTATCATTTCCTCCAGATAATAATCACTGGCCCTCACAGGCGAGCTGTGAGGCTGCACTCACTCGTATTTCTCATAGGCTTTGTGATCCTCAGATGAAAGGCACTTGAGGAAGGCGAGGTATTATTTATAGTTCTGTGTACAGTACACTGAAAATACCCAGATGTTCTGACTCTTCGGCCTGTGTGGCAGACCTGGCCAAGCTCTGCAAGAATGTATCCTTCATGAATGTAGAACAGAACTACAAGTACACACATTCACCCAGAGGATGGCCAGCCGGCCATGCACTGCTGCTGAACCAACACAGTGATGCAGAATTCCAGCTATTTCTGGCACCGATGGCATGTCCAGACCGCGAGGGCTGAAAAAAGTACACACACAAAGACGACAACTGAGAAATGCTAAGCATGAAGGGGATTTCTCGAAAATCCCCCAAAGCCACAAAATACCTTTGTTCATATCCAGAAAGTATTGTTCCCAAATCAACACGCTGATCAAACAGATTAGAGAGGGGGAGAGATGCTACTGGAACATATTGCCCTCAGGGGCTTTGTTTCGTAAGGAGAAAGGTAGAGGTGTCAGTACACATTGTTGCTTCACTGGGGTGAGTGTGTTTGTTCCAAAGCTCCCTGCATGAAATCAACCTCTTATCTGCAGGACTGAGCCAAGCTTCGATAAGCAACTCTGTCCCCCATCCCTGTCAAGGCGTTCGGTCCCCAGGCAGCACTATTTCCAAAGTCACCGAACCTTGAGCAAATGCAGCTCAGTCGTTAGGTTATCTTGCCACTAGGGAACCAACCCGACAACGGAGCCGTGCCAATGGACAACATTCGCATGCAGCGTTGAAAACTGTGTGCCTACCGAGAGCCCTGAAAGGATGCTGGGGTTGAAAATCCCTCCCTGAGGGTGTTCTTCTGGAAGATCACGTACAGTCTGTCTATGGTACTCACAGTGACCCTGTTACCATGAGCACATCATGATTTTTAATGTGTTGCTCCTTGCAACGCCCCTGTGAGGCAGAGCCCCGTTGTACAGATGGGGGGACTGAGGCACGCAGAAACTAGGGGACGTGCCCAAGGTCACAGAGGAAGTTTTGGGCTTAGATTTAAACCCAGGTCTTTCATGTAATGTCCTAACCGCTAGCTCCTCTTTCTTCTCCAAAGAAGTGCATATATCAGCCAGTCTTTGAAATTAGTCAGCAGCAGAACTTGAACTCGTAACCAGCAGATGCCCCTTGGATCCAAGGACTGTTATTCAGCCCGCTGTGCCTCTGAGTGATGGTGGGTGTGTCTACACTGCAATAAAATCCCCCACAATACTGGGTCTCAGAGCCCAAATCAGCTGACTCTGGCTTGTGGGACTCAGGCTGAAGGGCCAACTACAGCACTGTAGACCAGGGGTCTCAAACATGCGGCCCGGGGGCCACATGCAGCCCGCAAAGCCCTTCCCTGCGGCCCGCCAAGCTTCCTGGCGCCCCCTCCCCCCCCCCCGGTCCCCCCATAGCAGTTTGCAGGACGGAGGGGCCAGAAGTGGAGGCTTCTCTGCTGCCTGGCTGGGCCGCGTGTGTTTCTAGCTCTGGACTTCCTAGATTGCTCTTGCTTTGTTTGCCAAACAGCTGTTGGTGGTGCCTAGCGCTTTCCAGGAGGGAATGGGGAGCTGCGTGCTCAGAGGAGGAGGTGGGGCAGGGGTGGGACCTCTTGGAAGGGGTGGAGTGGGGACGGAGCCGGGGCAGCAAGGGCGGGGTGTGTGTCAGTGGTGCGGCCCTCGGGCCAGTGCACTAGTCCTCATGGAAGGGGTGGAGTGGGGGCACAGCCGGGGCAGCGAGGGTGTGTGTATGTGTCAGTGGTGCGGCCCTCGAGCCAGTGCACTAGTCCTCATGCGGCCCTCGTGGTCATTTGAGTTTGAGACCCCTGCTGTAGACATTTGGGCTTGGGCTGGAGTCCAGGGTTTGAGACCCTCCGCCCGGCAGGGTCTCAGAGCTCAAGTTCCAGCCCTAGGCTCAGTGTCTACACTGTCATTATATAGTCCCAGAGCACAGTCCTGCAAGCCTGAGTCAGCTGACTTGGGCCAGCCCCAGCCATGCTGCCGGTCTTCTATTGCAGTGTAGATGTAGGAACTGAATTTTATAATTGTACTAATTGTTATAAGAATTGATGTCAACTTTGATTTCATTCCGTCAGCCACTCTTTTTGAATTACAGAAAGGAATGCCCATCTGAGACGGGGATCCTGCTTCCAATATGCATTGCAATTAGGACCTGTTATAAAGTTTAATTAGGAAGAGACAGGATTTTGTATTGGGTCTATAATAAGTCAATTAGAGATATGTTGAAGGCCTGAAGCCCCAGTGTAAATTATTTTAGTTATAAGATTTAGCAAGGCTTGATTTACAATGTGGTCTGCTGAATATAAAATACCGCTGTCTGTATACCTTTGGGTAGTGATCGATCTATTGGTGATCGATTTATCGTGTCTTGTCAAGACACAATAAATCGATCACGAAAGGCAGTCCCATTGATTCCAGAACTCCAGCTCACCAAAAGGCACAAGGCGGAGTTGACGGGAGAGCCCACTGCCGAACGCTGCCACCGTGAGGATGGCAGGTAAGTCGACCGAAGATGGGCCAACTTTCTTGTGGCCTCTCCCAAGTAATCGGTGTGTATAGGGCAGCCCTATAGACTTGACCCAAAGCCTGTTCAAATCCAAGGGTGTCTTTCCCTTGGGTCGGCTCATGTCCAGTACGCACATGGGGAACATTCCACCACCAGCATGCAGTCACCTCTGCAGGATGATCAATGGACTGATAAACATTAGGAGGCAGAGGCTCAGATCATGTTTAACAGCCCAGCTCCCACTGGCTAGAGATACGGGATCCACCCTTCGCCCCCAGCTCCCTGATCTTACATGCTCCCAAATCAATCCTTTGGTTTACATTTTGGAGTGTGCTTGGAGAAGAAAGGCAGCTGGATAAGGTTGCTAGTTAGCACCTGGGAAAGGGACAACAGAACCACCTGTTTCCAGCAAGGCTGCCTAGCAACACTCAGCAGGGAATACTCTGAACCAAGTCCTGTACTCCAGCTTAGGTCGGGGGAGCTGATGTTCTGCAGGTGAGCTAAGGGCCGGCTCTCAGCTGGTGCAGCTGCATTGACTTCAGTGGAGCTATGCTGACTTATACCTGTGTGTCTTTAATTACACATTGACTTGAAAGTATTTGAAACCCCCATAAAGCTCTGTTGAGGACTGTGTGCTCTTTGGGGCAGGTAACCTGTCTTATGAGGGTGTATGATCAGTGACAGATGGTAATAGACCCCAGGTCCCTGCTTTCCAGGGATGTGCTCTATGCACTGGATCATACACTTCACCTTGGGCAAGTCACTTCAGCTTTCACCTGTCTCCCATCACCACAATGGGGCCACCTTTGTCAGGTGCTATAGGATGTGTCCATGAAAAGGGCTATTCAGTGCTAGGGATCACTCTGACTGGATGCTTATGAAGTGTCATGAATGTTTGTGATGCTACAACAATACCGCAATTTAATACACATACTCTAAGGTACTTTGCCCTGCACAATCTGCCCTGTTGGGAAGCACCTTCTACTTCCCAAAACTTGCCCTTGGTTTTGTTTAAAGGTAGCAGATGGTTCAGAGCTTTGTTGAAGTGGGGCCTGAAACTCTGCTCCCAGCATCAGGAGTTGCCTCCATGAATACGGAGACTATTCCCAGGACAGCGGTTTGGCGGGAGCTGACTCCTGTTGCTCACACAGAGTAAATCAGATGGGTATTTTGGACACTGAATGTTCTCTGACTGGTTTTGAAAGGCCTGCAAGGAAGTAATGGGAAGAGGGGAGCCTGGAAATAGCTCTGATGTTGTGTACAGAGACGTAGCATATGAGGAAAAAACTGGCCACCGTACCTAGGTGCCATTTTACATAAGACAGATCCAAAGATCTCTTACAAGAGGCCACCTGTTGAGTCAGTGTTTTTACTCAAGCCCTTTCTTCTGTTGAGGTGCCTTGGATATCCGAAATCAGACCCAAATGCCTTATGAGTGGCCCCCGCCCCAGTAGAGGTGGGAGAATATCTTGGGAAGAATAAATGAATAGCAATCCGTCTCCGGGGCCGGCCAGCAATGATGAAGATTTCCAGACCCCAAACTTCATTTAGAGCTCCCAGAGTGGTTTCTCTTAAGCAGAAATAACAGAGACCTGGGTGGTGCAATGCAGAGCGCTGAAGTCAGAACTCCCCAGATCTACTTCAGTTAGGGTGACCAGATGGGAAGAGTGAAATATCAGGACACACTCCGTGAGCCGGGGGGGGGGGGGGGATGGAGGGGGGGCGGGGCACCAGCAGGGGGCGGGGCATGAGCGGGGGGGGGGGGGCACCACAGGCAAAGGTGCAGAGCCCTGATCGGAGCCATGAGAGGGGGCACACAGCCCTAGGAAGCTCAAAAAGCCTGTAGAAAGCATGGGGTCAGGGGCACAGGGCTCCGGCTCCAACCCCCGGCCAAAGCTGCAGGACAGACATGGGCGCAGGATCCTGGTTGCAAAGTCAGACCCAGCCTGCTCTGGGTAGAATCAGCATGTGCAGAGCAGGTGCCTCCTTTCCTTGGCTCTGCCATGAGCAAGGTGGTCTGCACACACTCTGCTGGGGAGGAGGATGCAACCTCTGACACTTACCTATGCCCAGAGACTTCCCCCCAATACATGCACAGTGTGTTGTTCACACTACCCCTCCTACGCTCCCCCGCCTGTAGATAAATGCATTATGCATTTTTGTTTAACTTTTATATGACTTTTGTATTATGCCTTTTCATATAATCTTGTTTTAGAAACTCTGTATTGAACTTTGGTAATATGTTATAGCCCCTAAGGTAGTATAATTAAGGTAAAAGAAAAATGTCTCTGCTAGGAGTAGAATAAGATCTTCCCCTCCACTTTATAATCATATAGTGATTACCTGCAAGCAACGGAGGACTTGCAGGTAATCACTGCTGCATCATGCAACAAGGCTCCCCTCCCCCAAACGCCAGAGGGACCTGTCACCTGCCAGGGGCCAAGGGAGTCCCAGGCTGGGGGTGCTTACCTGGGGTGGCTGTCCTGTCCTGGGGAGTATCTGGCAAGCAGGCAGGTTCATTCGTCTGCTCCTCTCCTGTAGCTGCTCCTGGGATCCAGTGAGGTGGGGGGATGCCTGGGGCTGGGGCCAGCCAGGAAGTATCCAGCAAGGTGGCTGGCTGGATCCAGGTTTGGGAGGTGGGGCTGGGGGGGGGGTCTCTTACCCCACCCTCTTCTGCTGGCGCCTGCACTATGCATGCCCCACAGGCAGCAAGAAGGTGAGAGACCTGTCCTCCTGGCCATCATCACCTCCTGGGGTGTGGGGCCAATTATGGACTCAGCAGGGGGGGAGGGGCGCAGGAGCAGGCCAGGGTAGATGGAGGCTCTCTGTTTCGGTGTGGCTCCTTACAGGCAGCAAGCAGCATGCTTCTGAGGCAGGCAGGGGGGCAGAGACAGAGCTCTCCTGACCTGGGCTGGCCATTGCTTGCTGCTGCCAGCCCACCTCCTGCTACCCCCCTGAAATGCTGTGCTGTCTCTCCCCTCACCCCCCCCCTTCCTGCGGGCCCGGCCGGGCGCTGCCTGATTGTGTGGGAGGGTCCTCCCCAGTCTCTGTCAGCCGGAGAGGTGGGGGGGGGGGAAGGACAGGAGCAGGCTGCGATCTGTCTCCGGGCAGGAAGTTAGCTTCAGCACTCTCCTGAGGGATCTGAAACTTTAGAGATGAGCCCTGCCTGGGCAGGGCTCACGCAGGCAGCACATGGCTGCCTGGAGCAGTGGGCGGGGCCACGTTGCCTTCATGAGCCCTGCGCGCCAGGGATCATCTGCAAAAATCGGGACAAGACTAGTCCCGACGGGAGTCTGATCGGGACTCGGGACAGACACACAAAAATCGGGACTGTCCCGATAAAATCGGGACATCTGGTCACCCTAACTTCAGTTCCACCTAACAGAGAATGCGGGCAAGTAATTTAACCTCTTTGCACCTCAGTTTCCCCATCTGTAAAATGAGAAGAATGCTGACCTACCTCACCGGAGGACGAGGGGTGGGTAGGGAATGGAAGGGAGCGCCCTGTAGCTCGGGCCTTTAATTGCTACTGTCATATAAATACTACTGATGAATGGGTTCACCGTTTACCCCTCTTGGCAGCCGGAATCCTGAGCCCATCCCAAAGAGGGGGGTCGGTTCCCCTGAAAGAGAAGCAGAGAGAGGGAGAGGACATGTTCCAGGCTGGGGAAGGGAAAAAAAGTTCTCCTTCCTCTATGGAAATTGAATCAATTCTTGAACACATTTGTTTTTTCAACAGACCACCCCCCCATTAGTCACTTCTGATTGCATTGCCCAGGGGCCTCCTTTTCATTACAGCGGCCCTAGGGTGACCAGATGTCCCGATTTTATAGGGACGGTCCCAGTTTTGGGGTCTTTTTCTTATATAGGCTCCTATTACGCCACAGCCCTGTCCCAATTTCTCACACTTGCTGTCTGGTCGCCCTACAGCGGCCCCCAAGACCAAACAAATGGCTTCATGCTGAGGAATGTGTTTTACTAGCTGCAGCTGCAGCCCATGCGGTGGGAATTGATCTTCTCTTTACTTTCCAGCCTGAGACTTTTACACTTGACCCGGCGCTCTCTGCCCAGGGGCTCCCCAGGGAAAGGGCGAGAGGACAGCAGAGAAAGGGCAGTGGACGGGGAGGCCCTCGCTGTGGAGACGCTGGAATAATGGGGAGCTGTCAAGCCCTCATCTCACCCCACGTACCTGAGGGAGGGGGGCAGGATGGGATAGGGGCCTGGGGAGGGAAGTGCAGCTGGCAAAGCAGGGTGGGGTGCGAATGGGATGAAGGGCTGAAAGGAGAGAGGAGGCGGTGGGTGGGGATCTTCAAGGGGGGGCTGGGATCCTGGGAGGGGATGGGGGTGGATGGGGTGGGAGGAGGGGATGGGGGAGTGCGATGGGGCTGCTAGCGGGTGAGATCCCCTGGGGGTAGGGGGCGGGAGGGGACCCTAGGATGGGGTGGGAGCCTGGGAGGGGATGGGGGTGGATGGAGTTGGGAGGGGATGGGGGTGGATGGGATGGGGGGGGAGCCTGGGAGGGGATGGTGGTGGATGGGGTGGGGGGAGGGGATGGGGTGGGAGCCTGAGAGGTGATGGGGTGGGGTGGGGGAGGGGATGGGGGTGGGAGCCTGGGAGGGGATGGGGGTGGATGGGATGGGGGGGGAGCCTGGGAGGGGATGGGGGTGGATGGGATGGGGGGGGAGCCTGGGAGGGGATGGGGGTGGATGGGATGGGGGGGGAGCCTGGGAGGGGATGGGGGTGGATGGGATGGGGGGGGAGCCTGGGAGGGGATGGGGGTGGATGGGATGGGGGGGGAGCCTGGGAGGGGATGGGGGTGGATGGGATGGGGGGGGGGAGCCTGGGAGGGGATGGGGGTGGATGGGATGGGGGGGGGAGCCTGGGAGGGGATGGGGGTGGATGGGATGGGGGGGGGAGCCTGGGAGGGGATGGTGGTGGATGGGGTGGGGGGAGGGGATGGGGTGAGAGCCTGAGAGGTGATGGGGTGGGGTGGGGGAGGGGATGGGGGTGGGAGCCTGGGAGGGGATGGGGGTGGATGGGATGGGGGGGGGAGCCTGGGAGGGGATGGGGGTGGATGGGATGGGGGGGGGAGCCTGGGAGGGGATGGGGGTGGATGGGATGGGGGGGGAGCCTGGGAGGGGATGGGGGTGGATGGGATGGGGGGGGAGCCTGGGAGGGGATGGGGGTGGATGGGATGGGGGGGGAGCCTGGGAGGGGACGGGGGTGGATGGGATGGGGGGGGGAGCCTGGGAGGGGGTGGGGGGAGAGGATGAGGGTGGATGGGGTGGGGGGAGTGGATGGGGGAGTGCAATGGGGCGGGAGGGGACCCTAGGACGGGGGTGGGAGCCTGGGACGAGCCGCCGGCGGTGGGAGCGAGGGAGGGGACCCCGCAGGGGAGCAGCTCGGGGGTGGGGCGAGGCCGAGGCCCCGGGCCCGCCCCGCTCCTGGGCTGCGTTAAAAGCCGCCCCGCCCGCCGCCGGCCGCCCCGTCTCCTCGCCGCCCGCCCCCGGCATGGCTCAGCAGCGCTGCCGCTCCGTGCTCATCACCGGCTGCAGCCGGGGCATCGGGCTGGGGCTGGCGCGGGGGCTGGCGGCCGCTACCCCCGCCCCGGACTGGGTGATCGCCACGTGCCGCTACCCGGGGAAGGCGCAGGTAAAAGGGGAGGGGCCCGGGGGGTAGATCTGTCGGGGGGGGGGGTGTTAGCTCACGTGCACGGGGGGCTCCTGCCCCCCGGGGAGTTGAGGGAGGAGTCCTGGGGCAGAGGGGCTGGAATTCGGGGGGCGGGGGGTGTTGCTGCCCCCCCCGGCTGGAAGGGGGGTTTCTATCCTATCCAGTGGCTCTCAGCGCCCCCCCCCCATAGACAAACTGTCCCAGTGCCCCCGCGGGGGGGGGGGGGCTCTGTGTTCCCTGGGGGGCGGATCCGGGCCAGACCCAAGGATCGGTCCCCGCGGGGGGGGGGGGGGCTCTGTGTTCCCTGGGGGGCGGATCCGGGCCAGACCCAAGGATCGGTCCCCGCGGGGGGGGGGGGGGCTCTGTGTTCCCTGGGGGGCGGATCCGGGCCAGACCCAAGGATCGGTCCCCGCGGGGGGGGGGGGGCTCTGTGTTCCCTGGGGGGCGGATCCGGGCCAGACCCAAGGATCGGTCCCCGCGGGGGGGGGGGGGGCTCTGTGTTCCCTGGGGGGCGGATCCGGGCCAGACCCAAGGATCGGTCCCCGTGGGGGGGGGGGCTCTGTGTTCCCTGGGGGGCGGATCCGGGCCAGACCCAAGGATCGGTCCCCGCGGGGGGGGGGGGGGGCTCTGTGTTCCCTGGGGGGCGGATCCGGGCCAGACCCAAGGACCGGTCCCCGCGGGGGAAGCGCTTCAGCGGTGGCTGCATCCCGGGCGCAGCGCAAATCCGGCTCCAAACTCACGACCCGCTGGGCTCGAACTCCGAGGGGGGGCGGGGGGGGGCCAAGCGCCTGGTCACGCGCTGGGGCGCTACTGGCTCGACCGCTGCTCGTAACGCTCCCCACGGCTTGAAATGACACGAACAAGCGCCCGGACGGTTCTTGTCCGGTCCAGGGCTGAGCCCAGAACTCCTGTCCGATCCCAAACCTCCCGCAAAGCCACTCGCCCTGTTCCCTCCTTCAGTCAACCCTGGAGAGGTAAATCCCCGACCCTGCTAACTCCCCCTGATTCCTCTATAGCCGCCCGGGGCTCTTCTCTTGCATCGCTTCGCCGAGTCCCTGGCCTTCTGCCCGGATGGGGTGTTTGCGCTGCTAGAGAAGGAGTTCATTGCCTGGGTGTGTTTCGGTCTTGCTTTGTCTATGAGAGTGTTGTTTTTATTCTTTTAATCCCTCTCTCCTTCAGGTTGGGGTCAGATCGCCTGTCACTACCCACATGGATTCATGTGTAGACTTAAATCTGTATTCTTGAAATTTCAGCTAATTCACTAGATTCCCCTGCTGCCTTTCAATCAGCATCCCTAGTACAGTGTCCTGGGTAGAGACTGGACTTCTTTGTCCAGGCACGCGCCAGACTTCACTTGTTGCAAGTGACTGCTAATCACAGCTTTGAGGTATCCAACTTGCAAGTGGGGTAATAATTAGTGGTCCATCCTGTTTTCACAGAAAGGGGGGGTGGCAGGAGAAACCATCCTGGTAGAAACTTCACAGTGTATTTTCTCTTTGCCTTTTGGAATAAGTCCTTGAACCCACAGTTTACCTGCTAATTGCAAAGTCAAATTCTGCCCTTGGCTGACTTCAGAGAATGTCAGGTGTGTGACTTCCTGCATTCTTTATGCATATAAAATAATGGAGTCTAAATTACCTGTTACCACTCACAAAGGATCTTGGAGTCATTGTGGGGAGTTCTCTGAAAGCATCTACTCAATGTGCAGCAGCAGTCAAAAAAGTGAACAGAATGTTGGGAATCATTAAGAAAGGTTAGATAATAAGACAGAAAATCTGGTATTGTCTCTCTCTCTAAATCCATGGTACGCCCACATCTTGAATACTGCATGAAGATGTGGTTGCCCCATCTCAAAAAAGATATATTGGAATTGGAGAAGGTTCAGCAAAGGGCAACATAAGTGATGAGGGGTATGGAACAGCTTCTGTATGAGGAGAGATTAATAAGACTGGGACTTTTCAGCTTGGAAAAGAGATGACAAAGGGTATGACAGAGATTTATAAAATGATTAGTGAGGAGAAAGTAAATAAGTGTTATTTACTCCTTCTCAAACACAAGAACTAGGGGGCACCCAATGAAATCAATAGCCCCGGTTTAGACGGCGGGAGGGGGGTCGATCTAAAATGCACAACTTCAGCTATGAGAATAGCGTAGCTGAAGTCGACGTACTTAGATTGACTTACTGTGATGTCTGCACGGTGGTGAGTCGACTCCATCTGTGCCTCTCGTGGCGGTGGAGTTCTGGAGTCGACGGGAGAGCACTCCAGGATTAAATTATTGTGTCTAGATTAGACGCGATAAATCAACCACTGATAGATCAATCTCACAGCGTCAATCCCCGCTGTAGTGTAGACCTGCCCATAGTATTCTGAAGGTTTAAAACAAACCAAAGGGAGTACTTCTTCACACAGCTGTTGACCTGAATTTAATGGGTTAGTTTAATGGTTCGCCACTGATCGCGTCTGACCAGAAGATTCATAGGTTCTTATCCAATTCAGACTACAGAGTTTGAGAACTCTAAGAGTTCTATATGAGGAGAGGATTCTCGGGGTGCTTGACAAGAACACGTTACACTGAGGGCAATACCAAATTGATAAAAACTTGGTTGAAATTAACATAAAAACAAGAAATGTAATGAAACTTATAACTGCAAAATAGTAAAAGAATTCCAGAACTCCTGGTGGTAACATTCCTATTATAAGTACCTTATTGTAACATACTCACACCCTTCCTTGAGGACTGGGTAATAGGAGGTGAAGGACCAGCCTCATGCCTGATTAGGCGATGGGGCTGCCTTCCCCAATGGTTAGGAATGTTGAGTAGTTACACTATACTGCACAAGCTGAGCTGATAATGTGATAGAAGATAGAATAGATCGTCTACCTGAATGAATGAAAGTCTTAGAAAAGAGTGTAGAATCGAATAACCTGTAGAGTAGAATTGCCTAGCCTACCCTCTCTTACAAGGTATTTTATAGGATCCTGACCTATGTAATTCAGGCCCAACCTACTATACCCAACTCTTATTTCCGTACCCTAAGAATTTTATGGGTACCCTTCTCCCATAGGTTAGGGGATTGACACTTACTTTCGAAATATATTAATAAGGATTATCTCACTCCAAAACTGCCAACCTAGACTCTCTTGTTGACCTCAAGTGGTGGTGTACCCTGTGATTACCAACCGGTTGTAGATGCTGGATTTACCTATGATGTGATGTTGATAGATCATCCCTTTGGTTCCCCAAAGTTCAGGGCCCATTCTTAAACTGAGCCAAAGGTTGCAGACTTTATGCTGACATATTCATAACTGAATATACTTTTTGCTATGTGGTCTTTTCTGACTGGATTTCACAAACCAGTAGTCCTCTTGCATTTCTGCAATTTCAGTAAAACTTATTAGGAAACACATACCTCAACACATCTTAAATTCCAAGAAATTAATACTGATAAAATATAAGAATAAAAGAGATAATATTAGAAAAAAAACCCTATTAATTGATATTGCTGACTGGATTAATAGGATGTAATAGTGAGCAAAATAATCCTATGGGCTACACAGCGCACAGTCAATCTGTGGAACTCCTTGCCTGAGGATGTTGTGAAGGCCTAGACCATAACAGTATTTGAAAGAGAACTGGATAAATTCATGGAGTATAGGTCCATCAATGGCTATTAGCCAGGATGGACAGGGATGGTGGTCCTAGCCTCTGTTCACCAGAAGCTGGGAATGAGTGAGAGGGATTGGATTACTTGATGATGACTTGTTCATTTCCTCTGGGGCACCTGGCATTGGCCACCGACAGAAGACAGGAGACTGGGCTAGAATAGATGGAGCTTTGGTCTGATCCAGTCTGGTCATTCTTATGTGTTATGCTCTTTTGGGAGGGCTGATCTATTAACTTGGGAGATGGGGCTTCAATTCCTGGCTTTACTCAGACTTCCTGTGTGACCGTGGGCACAGGGATGGGTGGGTGAGGTGGAGGAGGAGATCCATGCTGCTTCTGAGCAGTTTTGATTAGCTTCCTAGGAGGCAGGAAGGAACAGCTGACACCAATCAGTGGGCCACATGGAAGGCCCTTGCAGGCTGGATGGATCGGGCACACAGGCCACCGGCTGAAGCACAATGCTCTGTGAATTACATCAGGACCAATAATAAATCTTCTCTGAAGGTAGCTTGAAATTAACACGACTTCCCCCTAGTGAGGGGTGTTGCTAAAAGGTGGCTTCTGAAACCCTGTGGAGGAGGGGAAAACAGAAGTTGCACGCTACAGAGATTAAGAGAAGAGTACTGCTGAAGCCTTCCAAAATCCTGACAATCGCAAGACTTTGAAACCTTTTTTTGAATGAGGAGGAAGGTGGCACGGCAGATCCTGCAAGGTGTCTTGTCTGAGCTCTTCTTTTCCTGCAGCCCCGAGTGCTGGAAACTCCCTTTTCTAACAAAAGGAGAGATTCTCCTGACTTCAGCAGCCAGGCCTTAAACACCAAACTTTGGCAAAACGCACAATAAAATCGTGGCCTGGCAACGGCATTTGTTGAATGCCAGATCGGAGCTTTTCCGAAGCATGCGTGAGCAGAAAAGCGCTGGTATTCATTATCGTCCCTGCCTCGCTCCCCACTCAAATATCACGGAGCTCAACTTCTTTTACAAAGCAGGAGCTTTGTGTTCACAGCTTCTGCCAACAAGATGTTCGAGCCTGTCCCTCCAAAGGCTTTTATACTTCACTCGAACCTGGCTATAAATGGGAGCCAGGTGCTCGTCTTCATTTCTGTTTTAACCCCCTGGGGCCTGATTCTCGACTGTTCTGCACCTTGTGTAGCCCTACCGGTGAAAAGTGGACGTAAAAAAAGCTACCAGACTAGTATGGACTGATCCTAGTGTCCTCTCCTGAGCTGAACTCGTGTGGAAATGTCTGAAAGGCCTCCCCAATCCGGACTTGTAAAAATCCAATTACAGTTATTTCCAGAATGCACCTGAAAAGGTGGGAAAGAAGCTGCTACTGGCTTTTAAAAGGCTGTCTTGAGGACTTTAAATATTTTGCTTGATCTTCTTCTAACCCTCCCCTCTATGTATGCTAACTGCCAGTGGTGCTTCTCCTCCAGTCACCTGGGGGACGCATTGGATCCCCCCACCCAAACCTCCCAACTACAGAAGGCAGCAAATGTCTTTCATTCCTGGAACTTGCTGACCCCTGGGATAATGCAGAACAGTTGAAGGCTTTTTTGCATGCGAGTCTCTGGTGGCTTAGACTGACTTGTGCTGAATAAAGTTGTTGGGTACAGAGTGTGCCTAGCAAATGGACTTCTGAGGCTAGAGAGCCTGTGGGCAGTGTCCTTCTCTTGGGAATACAATAGCCCATGATTTGTCTGATTCTGTACTGGTCAATGTTTTTTTTTTTTTTTGTTTTTTTTTGTGTGTTTAAACTACCTGCCCATTTCCCTAGGCACATGAGCAATAGAAATGGCTACAGATCTTGCACCAAATCAGTCCTGCATTCCAGTTTACCCATTCCGGATTAACAAAACACTTTGTGCTATTCTGGAGAACATGAGTGAGCCATTTAAGATTCAGTTAAGAATGCCCTGAAAGCCAGTTGACCTTGGTTTGTTGGAACTCCTCATATTCCACCCTCCTCACAACCTGGGGTTCAAAGTTAAGGAAGGCAACAGAATGCGGACCCCTCCCTAGAAAGTGAAGAATGCCCTGGTGGCAGCCCCTCACAGGTTTGGCAGAATCTAATTTATTGTTTTGATGGAAGATACTTAGATAACTATTTACTTATTTTAAATAGGTAAAACTTTCCCGGCTATGGGGAACAATGGGAGGGTGTCTTACAACAATTAATTATTTACTGATCAGCATTGAGATCCACAAAGTTAAAGGATTGTAATTGTCAAAAGACAAGTTGTCAAGATACAAAATTATCCTCAGGTCAGAGTGTTTTAAATTCTCAAGCAGCCTATTTCTTTCTGTACCTCTTTGTGAACTCTGGTTCATGGAAACACTCTCTCTGCACAGTGAAAGTTCTAATTTTAAATAATAAATGTCAATTACATTTAACCCTTCCAATCCTACATAGAGCCAGGGGTCTGCTGACTCAATGGGGCACCATAGTTGGTGAGTTGTTTCACAAAGTGGTTCTTGGCTAGCTAGGTCCCTAATGAGCAAGGGTGGAGGGATCTCCAACTTTAAGACATGCATGATCCTACCAGTCTGAATATGGGACACCTCTCTCTAGCTAGGTTCCCACGTTCAAAGCTAGTCTTCCACTCTGTTCCCCTCTTCTGCAGTGTGTTCCTGTGTGATTGCACATTTATCACCAGAAGAACTCCAGAGAAAAGTGAAAGGAGAGACCGTGGAGGGCTATCACTCTAATTCTGCAATAGCTGGTGCTTAACAGTTTCCTTTTGGTCACTGCAGCCTGTGGCAAACTAGGAAACTGGACTCTTCCTTTTACATAAAATCTCTGGCAGCTGAAGAACTCTGTAGCCAGCAGGACCCACTAAACAAAATGAAGAGTTCATATTTTTTTCTGGGACACTGAAATGTCTCTCTCAGCCAGACACACGTAAGACAAAAGCTACATTCTGGAAGGTGTCGTAACTTGATACATTTCAATCTGGGGCGGAGGCAGCCCCACTGATCCTGGCCCCGGCTTTGCTTAAGTCAGGACTGACCCTGAAGTAGGCACAGCTGAAGGAATCTTAACTTGAACCTGTTAAAATAAACCCTGCTGGTTATCACTGGGCTGTCACACAAGTCTGTGGAATGTGCCAGGGTGATACCAAAGGCCCAAGTCTCTTCCTTGTTTCAAGAGGAATAGCGAGGCAAAGTTCCCAGCCGACAGGCCTTATGCCTTATCGGCAAGGGTCCCCCTCAAGATGTCAGTGGGGGGAACCGAAATCGCCACAGCTTTTTCCATTGCTCAGAGGGTCAGTTCTGTTCGAGTCAATCACTAAATAGACTGATCACAAGCAGCAGCTTGTTTAATGCAGGCCACACAACAACCGACAACAAAAATCACTTCACGACCCTAGGAGGGGGGACCGAAGCCTGAACCTGCCCAAGCCCCAGTCTTGGGTGAAGGGGCCACAGCCTGATGGGGAGCTGAAGTTCACGGGCTTCTGCCTCAGGCAGGGGGCCTGCAACCTTCGGTCCTGGACGCTGGGGCTCGGGTTTTGGTCCCAGCAAGTCTAAGCCAGCCCTGGTGACCCCATGCAGAGGGTGGCTGCAGCCCCCTTTGGGGTAACGACCCACAGTGTGAGACCCACTGGAGCGGTATTTGGAGGGGACTGCCCAAGTAACTTGCTTAAATACCCTTGTGCAATCACCGCAAAGCCACTTTCATCAGCTTCGCTTAGAGGTTTGGTTAGGCATAACTCTAAGCAGCCTGGCTGTAACTACATAAATGCATTGACGCTTCTGACCAGGTCCTACAGGATTAGACTTCTCTTTCCTGAACGCTCACTGCGATGAAGAACTTGGAAGACCTCTGAACAAGTGATCAGTGCCCTGTTTGGAATTATGAAGTGCAGGGAACCCACCTCTTGCTCAATAGGATTGAATGCCGACTTGAATGGTATCAGTGACCCTGCAGCGCGGTCTCCATTTGAAGGAGCGAGAGAGGGGGAGAGAGCTTCTCCGCTGGGGTCTCAAGCAGGGAATCAAGTGCTATGAATCACTACCCTGGTCCAGTGGGATCCAAATGCCGCTAGGCAAATATCTCTGCCCCTTTCTCAGAAGTGGCTTCTTGCCTACCAGGCTCAGCTATTGCTAATAGCTAAAGTTAAGGTTTTTGTCATGCAACCTGTCCCTGACTTTTATTAAAAACATGGGAGGGGGGAAGCTGACAGTTGGGGGCTCACTGCCAGGGACTGCTCCATCCCTCCTGCTGCTGCTCCAGCCCATCCTCCCAGGCACTGACCAAATCGTATCCTTACTAATAGCTACGCTGTATTGTGGGGGATTCCTGAGCAGCCTGGAGGCAGAGCTTAGCATTCAGGGCCCGGGAGGAGCACCACGGGGCAGGCAGGCATCCTCCAAGCTCTAGTTAAACTAGGCTAGGTAACTAACTAGTCTCCACTGCACTTGGGGGGGGGGGAGGGGAGGAGCTCCCCTGAGAAGGGAGACCGATCCAGTCTTGTAAGCGTGACCTTCTGGCTGATGGACGGTTCAGCTCTGGGATTAAAATAGTGACGTTCAGTAGTTCCAGGCAGAACAAAAATAGACTCAAAATTGCTCTGAAAACCGAAATAACCTTTTTTGGTAACCACACCGCTCCCAGAACATGCTCTTCTGATCCCTATTCCAGAAAGGCTCCTAAGTGACTGAACTTGCAGTTGTCAGCCTCCTGTGCTGCTCCCTCCACGTGTGACTGTGGGAATTCACTCTCCAGAATGAAGCTGAGAAGACCCCGTCCTGTCTGTTTCATGAGGATAGGATTTAAAACCCTGCTTTGGGGCCTCTCAGGGAAAGTGTTCCCCCAGGAGCTAGCCACCTGAATCTGAATTGCAGTTGTGTTCCTGATAAGTTAGCGACTCTTTGTTTCCTTAGTTATACGTCAGTCTTCAATGTCACTCTGAATGTCTTGAAAGAACAATTTAACTGTAGTGCATGGAACTGACAAGAATTCAGTCTTGAGTCTTGCATAATAAAAAAACCAACTTCCCAGTGATTGCCCTTGTATGTTCTCAAATATCAAATGCTCCTTATTTAAATTTGTGCTGCTCTTCTGGGTTGCTGCCAGCCCAGATGTATCCTAATCTTAATGACTAAATACTTTATTTTATAATGGGGGGGGGGGAGGGGTGTGTAACTCAGTAGCTGACCCTCTGAATGGGAAGCACTGTAATGTCTGTCCAGTAACTGCATGCAATATAAGTCATGATATCCTGCAATCAGAAGCCCATTGCAGGATGGGCTCACCAGTGATGTTCCATCTGATGGCTAGACAGGCTGCATCCACGCCCTGCATAGTAGCCAAGTGGAGAGCCCTGCTGGTGTGGGGCTGCTAGTGGCCTCACTAAGTGACTCACTAGGAGCTTCAGAGAGGTAGCCATGTTAGTCTGGAATAGCAGAGGTAACAAAGTGTCCTGTGGCACCTTAAAGACTAACTCTAAAGTATTGAAGCACTTCTCAGATGGCCAGCACCTCATTCCTGTGGAAGCAAAGTAGGCTGGAGTGCTCGGCACGCCTGAAAACTGAGCGGAAGCCACAGGCAGATGAGACCACAACTCGTTTTTGTTTTGTTTTTCCCCCCTTCTGTTTCTAGGAACTCCAGCAGCTCAGCAAGCAGTATAGTAACGTCAAACTACTCCAGCTCGGTGAGTAAAAGGGCCTCAGCCCAAACAGAAGCCTGGGCTACCACAGCAAGGTTGGGTTGGTCTTGAGACCTGGGAGTGGAAGATCAGAAGTCGCGTCTCTTCGCTAATCACTTAAAGCCACTCCCCAGATCTCTGGTACTGTACAGATTTCTTATAACTCTTGGGTGACAGTCTGGTTCCTTCTAGTGTTTTAAGAAATGGTCCGCGCTAATACTTGGCTTTCAGGCTTTGTTTACTTGGCTGTCACAGGCTGTATATGTTTCACTGAAACTCACTGTTTTTGAGATCAATTTTGACCTCTGCCTACTGCCTACTGAAGAACACTCCTCTTTCCCTCTCCCTGCCCCCAGACTAAAGCACACCAACTTATTGTCAAAACTCCACATTCAAATAATCTCAGCGTTTGGATCCACACTTTGTCTGGATCTCCTCTCTATATGGAATGGCTTTGGGGGTGGGGGGACCAAACTCTCAGCTCCTTCAGCTTGTATTTGATCACACTGTGCTAGTCCTGGTGCTGGCTTGAGATCGTACGTCCTCTTCATACCCTGATCTTGACGGGACAAACCTGAAATTGTGGTGCACTCCGCCCCTTCTGGGCATGAAGAAAAACTGCGCTAAATCAAACAAGGGGACTGGCTATGCAGACCAGATGTGTATCAGGCTGGGGTGAGGAAGCCCTTATTTCCCACTTTCATTAAAGGGAAGACACATGGACCATGTAACACTCCTCTTGCCTAGATGTTCTGCCCATGCTTGTTTCAGTGGGACTTAAATTTTCACCAAGCGTATTTCTTACACACATCCTGAGCCAGACTGATGCACTGGCTTTGCATTTCCAGCCCATTCTGGGCACACAGACTCTCCCTGTCCTACAGAATCCACTTCATTGCTGGTGTTTCCTTTCCTCCCTGTGGCAGACGTGGTCTGTGAAAACAGCATCAAGAAAGTAGTCAAGGAAGTGGAAGAGATCGTAGGAGACAAAGGGCTGAACTGCCTCATTAACAATGCTGGTATCAATGTGGCTGCTTCCCTGGAAGAAGTCACTGCTAAAACAATGCTCACCATTTATGAAACCAACACAGTTGCTCAGCTGATGGTCACCAAGGTAAGACCGGGACGTGGGTTTACTTTGGGAAAGAGACTAGAAAGGCTCTGTCCTTTGTGTGCTGCCCATAGAAGTCCTCGTGAGTCCCCTCATGCGTCTTGTACATTGTACAAGCATTGTGAGTCTTCCAGAGACAAGCTAATGCTTAACTGCATGGTCATTGGCTAATGCTGACTCTCAAAGCTCTTAAACTAGTCTGGAGAGTGGCCACTTAGGCAAGTAGGCCAGTCTCCTCCCTACCCCATAAAGTTTGATCCTGCCTTCTGGTTTGAGCAATGAACAGTACAGGGTGGACTTCTCAAAGCCAGCTTCTAGCCTTTCTCTGTGGTATGCAAATCTCCCTGTCCTGTGGGGCGAGAGTACTTTTGTGTCTCTTCAGGGGTCCACAGGGCCAGGTCCGGAGCAGACTCTGCTTATTTATAGTCCCAATGGATTAAATCAAGAAGCCGCTTGCTTCATGTGAATGATAGGTCTGTGGTGGTTCTGAAGTCCACATAAAGCATTAGCTAGCTCTGTGGAGGGTCTGTTAATGTCCCTGCAAGTCAGATAGTGGCATAACATTGTCATGGTTGTATTGCGCGCTACTCTTAATAGAAGAGTGTGTTAATCCCAATTTTTTCTTGGACAGGCGGAGACTGAAATGCTAAGTTTAAATCGAATGAACCCTTTCTCTCACAGGCCTTTCTTCCCCTTCTGAGGAAGGCAGCCCAGCTGAGCACTGGTCTGGGCTGTCACCGAGCAGCCATTATCAATATGTCCTCGCTTTCTGCCTCCATGCAACTGGTCCCAGCAAATGAGATGTTCCTCAAAGTCTATCCCTATAGAATAGCAAAGGTGGGTGTTTTCCAACACTGTGCTCAGTTGAAAGCCGGCAATGCTCTGAGCTAAAGTTGATATGTGAAACTGACCTACTGCTACTATCTTCACTCTTTTAGACTGCACTGAATATGATCACCAGGTGTCTTGCTGCAGACTTAAAAGCGGATGGAATCCTTTGTATTTCTCTACACCCAGGCTGGATTCAAACTGACATGGGAGGAGACCGGGTTAGTGACATCAAGACACTCTTTGGGTTTTTTTACTAGGACCAACCTTGCATCTCAACACCTTAAAATATACTGGCTCTCTAGTTCATTCTTACAATTCACTAATTGTACCATTGAAGGCCCCGAAGAGCCAGTTGCCTTAACACCTTTCATGAGCTAGGAAACTGTATTGAGTGCAACAGTGAGGAAGCATTTGCACACCTTTAAGTAGAAACCTACTGCTTGCCTTTCCCCAAAGATACTCCTAATAATTCTTTAATCTTGATCCTCCTAGGCTCCCTTGCAGGTACAAGAAGCTATCCCAGGTATCCTCTCCGTTCTGGCTAATCTCAGTGAACAAGACAACGGCTCCTTTCTAGATGGGCAAGGGGAAACACTACCATGGTAACGCACACCATGGACTACAGGATGAGATTGCCAGCCAGTATTTAACTTCTGGCATTAATGTCTTCATCTAGATCTCTGACTATTTCAACTAGTATAGTTAAAAAAAAAAAAATCTGTTCTCCAACATGTATGGCTATTTTGAAGTTTTTAGCTTTGCTGTTTAATGGTATTGCTATGTTCAAATAACCTCTGCAAATCCTGAGAAGGAAACGGCATGGGGAATATCTCTTAGCTGTAGTTTTGATAAATTGCTAAAGGGGTGGCGATGATTCCTATTGGATCCCCAAACCAAATCAGTAATTAGACCTACTCTATGGGTAAGAGTTGCCACTGAGACCACTCCATTCAGTGGAGTTGGGCCTGTTTACGTGAGCTAAAGGGGTTGTTTCAGTCCTTGCTCCTAGCAGAGGGACACGCCTGGGTGGGTTCTGCCGGCTGAACCACTCTGGTAATTCTCATACTGTCAATCAGTCTCCCAGGTCGGGGCGGTTGAGAGTGGTGAAGACTGAAGCTTTAATCCCCGGTCACTGCATTTCTCCAGAAGTGACCCCATGGTGACGGCACAAAACACTTGTTTCCTTCCTTGCTATGTGACCAGTCCCCTGGCCCATGCAGGGGTGGGGTTTGCACGTTGGACTCCTAACTTGTGTTCAATAAAAGCTGCTTTTGTTTAAGCAAAAAACCACTTGTTTCCTGAACTACGTCAGAGGCTCTATACTGGACCTAGCTTAGGAGTCTGGCTCAAGGTGCTTGAGATCAAAGTTCCAGCTGCAAGGCATTGCTCTCTGTCCAGTGCTGCTTGAGGGTGTCAAAGGCTGGCTCAGTTCACTGGTAGTGTCCGAAAGATGGAGAGCAACTCATTCTCGAGTTCAAAATGTTACCCAAAGCTGGGACAGAGCAGAGATCTCTGAATACTGACTGAGGTAAGGGTGGACGCAAAGACTTATTGCAGGAACTACAAAGTGTGTGTGTGTGGTTTTTGTTTTGTTTTTTTAATAGTTTCTCTTTAAAACAGTACTTGCTGAAGCCCTAATCCCTAAGGTTAAGCTGCCTAGTTACTTTAATGGTGTGTCGAAGAACAGCTTCCGCTGCGTGATGAGGTGTGATTTATAGCACTATGGACAAGGGCCAAAGCTCTGAGTTGTCTCTCCCTGGACAGTAGCTATTCTTCAAAACCCGCTCCACTGCAATCTTGCAAGCTGGCTTAAGCTACGGATCCCATGATGAGGGACCTAGGTCAAGGTTTCACTTTCTTTTTTTCCCTAGCTCTCATGCCAGAGTATCAATGGCAGAGGACCCATAACTCAGTCAGATTGAACCCAGCGCTGGGGGAGCTGCAAACTTCCTTCTATATCAGGGGTTCTCAATATGCTATAAAAACTCCACGGCCCACCAGTGTCCCAGGAACAGCTTTTCTACACATAAAAGTTGGGGCCGCTGTTAGGGTCAGTTGGCTGGGGCCTTGTGCTACAGGGGATCCTACAAAGTTATATTGCTCAGGCTCTGGCATTAGCCTTGGCTGGTGGGGCTCAGGCTTCAACCCCATGTGCCCTGGGCCTCAGTGAGTCTAATGCTTGGGAGCCCCACCTAAAACATGCTCATGCCCCCCCACCCTGAGGGGAGGCCTCAGCCCCCTGCTTGAGAACCACTGTTCTACATCTCATTGGGGTGTTCATATCAGCATCTGGCCTCCTGAAGGAGTGCAGGAGTCCCTGCTCACTTCCCCATATGCAGATACACTGCCAGCTAGTGGGATACATATGGGGGGCCCATCCCTGCCTTCCCATGAAGGCAGGGGCATGAATAGTGCTTGGTGTGGGGGAACAAATGGGGACAAGGGCTGTTGTTTTCACTCCTTCAAGGGGAGGGGTGTATGGGGGGGGTCTTGGCACGGGGGCAGGGCAAAGGGGGCTAAGCTAGTGTCAGGGAGCCATGTAAAGAAGGCACACAAAGCTTGTTCTCCCTCCCCTGAAACCTTCCCCCCCTCCCTCCCCCCCGCAACCTCTTCCTTGAGTTAGCATGGTAAGAAATACCAAGAAATGTTGGTCTTGTTTACCCTGTTGACTAAAAAGCTAGTGCAAGTATATCCTATGAAGCTGCTGCAGTTAAGAAAGGTGTTTTAGTGGAAGGATTTGACAGACACAAAAATGGCACAGATGAGGGATATCAGTCCACGGTGTTGCATCCACGGAAAACGAATATGGAGTATTGATGTTAACATGAGTGAGCACTTCCTGGTCTCTCCAGTATCCGTTTAAAGGTGGACAGGCTTCAGCCACTCTGGATTGCCAAGCCCATCCTGGAGAAGAGCTCCCATGTAAGAAGCTGCCCCGAGGCTCTTGCTGGGTGTACTCCTGGTTGAATGTTGGCTCTGGGCACAGGACCCTGGGCAGGTTGGGTCATGGGTGGTGTAATATGAGGCCATCAATTCCTGTCCAAGAGGTGCCTCTTCCTCCTGCATGGAATGTTCTTAGAGGTGGGTTTTGCTGAATTCTGGAGAAGTGCTAACCCTGGAACCCCCCTAACCACTTCCAGGAAATGTTCAACGATTTACTTCTGGGGTTTGAGGAAACACTGATAAGGCTGATGCCCAGGAGTCTCATGCTCTTCTTCCCCCAGGCTCTCCTGCTACCCCTGATATCAGCTTACTATGAGATAGCCAGCAACAGGCTCAGAAATGCCCATTGGAGTTAGGCATGGCAAGAGAAGAATGACACAATCCAGTGTCTTTAAGCCACACTAGAGAGCAGACTTGACCGATGGTTTTGGGTATGATAACTCCAGTAAAATAAAACAGAGTCCAATCTGATCTGCTGGGATGACACCAAATATAGGCGGGAGATATAAGCGGTAGTCAGCAGGCAGTGCAGGGAGACAAGGCCTGCATGTATTTCAAACATATTCCCCAAGGGAATTTCCCCAAAGAGGATTTGTTTTTTCAGAATGCTCGGCTGTCATTCAACATCCCTGCTTAGAAGCTGCTTTGGGAAAACATTGAAGTCTTGTCCCTTTAGCAAGGAACATCAGTGGTATAGTACCACTTCTTTCTCCCGCTTCTGTTATGCCCAGGCCAGAAGCGCAAACATGCAAATGAGATTCCAGCCCCTCTGCCGCTGTTCAAGCTAGGATCTGGGTAATTACAGAAATCCAGGCCAGCAAGTGCTTTCACCAATTCCACATTTGGGTTTCAAACATGTGTGTGCCACGTGCACAACTCTGTGTCTTGTGTATGTCTGGGGCTCAGCTGTGTGTGTTCATGTGTCTCTCTAATGCTCACCCACATGTGTTATGAATGTGAGTGAATGTGTCTGTGTCTGGGACTCATCTCTGTGTGTGCCTATATGTGCATGCATCGGTGTTCATGTGTCTCGGGCTCTCATCCCTGTGTGCATGTGTGTGTCTATGGCTCACCCTTGTGTGTGTGTCTGTGTGTGGAGCTCACCCTTGTGTGTGTCTGTCGGGGAAAATCAAAAAACGTGTCACCCCCTTACCTTGAACTCCGGGTAGAGCAGAGCTGGAGGTAAAAAGCTCTCGAGCAGTCAGAGACCAATGAAGAGGCACACAACAGAACTTTGATCAAAGTGGACCTGTCACACCCTCCTTTTGCAAGAAGAGGAGCAGTCCGGTTTATTTAGGGTATCATGAAAGCTTTATAGGGTGCATCACGCAGGGGAGGGGTTGGAGCAAGGTGACTACTCGGAGCATGCGTATTGGTATAGTATTACATCAACCAGAGGCCTGTGACCTCTGGGTGCAGCTGTTCTCAGGACCACGTATCATTCAACAATTAGCAGTTCTTAACAGCTACATTATTCTAACATTTTATGAATACATATTCTAGACTCAAATATAGGAGTAGTATCTAGAGATAACAGCAGAACTGACTAAGAATCAGCAGTGCTTGCAAAAACGAGATGTTCTAGGAAACACAGCCAAGTCCACATACAAGATACTGATAACAGACAATAACTCTACAGTGACAGAGAAACATTTTGCCTATCCAGCATAAAACACCAAGCAAGTGATTTTACAAATGAAAGTGAGGAGTTAACTCTGTGATTGCTGGGTAGAAACAAGCAGCAGGACTTGGTTTACTTGACATCTCTGTGTGTGTCTGTGGGGGCTCACCTGTGTGTGTGTGTGTGTGTCTGGGGTTCACCCTTGTGTGTGTGTGTGTGGCTCACCCTTGTGTGTGTGTGTGGCTCACCCTTGTGTGTGTGTGTGGCTCACCCTTGTGTGTGTGTGTGTGTGGCTCACCCTTGTGTGTGTGTGTGTGTGTGGCTCACCCTTGTGTGTGTGTGTGTGTCTGTGTGTGTGGCTCACCCTTGTGTGTGTGTGTCTGGGGTTCACCCTTGTGTGTGTGTGGCTCACCCTTGTGTGTGTGTGGCTCACCCTTGTGTGTGTGTGTGTGTCTGTGTGTGGGGCTCACCCTTGTGTGTGTGTGTGTGTCTGGCTCACCCTTGTGTGTGTGTGTCTGTGTGTGTGTGTCTGTGTGTGTGTGTCTGTGTGTGTGTCTGGGGCTCACCCTTGTGTGTGTGTGTGTCTGTGTGTGTGTGTGTGTCTCACCCTTGTGTGTGTGTGTGTGTGTCTCACCCTTGTGTGTGTGTGTGTGTCACCCTTGTGTGTGTGTGTGTCTGTGTGTGTGTCTGGGGCTCGCCCTTGTGTGTGTGTGTGTGTGTCTGGGGCTCACCCTTGTGTGTGTGTGTGTGTGTGTCTCACCCTTGTGTGTGTGTGTCTCACCCTTGTGTGTGTGTGTGTGTCTGACCTTTGTGTGTGTGTGTCTGTGTCTGACCCGTGTGTGTGTGTGTGTGTGTGTGTGTGTCTGGGGTTCACCCTTGTGTGTGAGTGTGTGTGGGGCTCACCCTTGTGTGTGTGTGTGTGTGCCTGTGTGTGGGGTTCACCCTTTTGTGTGTGTCTGTGGCTCACCCGTGTGTGTGTGTGTGTGTGTGAGTGGGGGGGGGGGGCTCACCCGTGTGTGTGTGTGTGAGTGGGGGGGGGCTCACCCGTGTGTGTGTGTGTGTGTGTGTGTGTGTGTGTGTGTGAGTGGGGGGGGGGCTCACCCGTGTATGTGTGTGTGTGTGTGTGAGTGGGGGGGCTCACGTGTGTGTGTGTGTGTGTGTGTGTGTGTGAGTGGGGGGGGCTCACCCGTGTGTGTGTGTGTCTGGGGCTCTCTGCTGGGTCCTGTCTGTCCTCCGGGGTCTCGGGGGTGCCAGCCTGGCCCGCGGGTGTCCGCCCCGGTTCGCCGTCTGCAAAGACGCCCCCCGGCCGCGCTCGCCCCAGGGAGAGCGGGCCTCCCGTTCTGAGCATGCGCAGTACAACCTAGGCCGCAAACGCGGCCAGGGGGCTGTTGATGCTGCTACACCGGCCGGCGGGGCCGGAACCGTTGGGGCCGGAAGGCGGGCGCTGGGCGCGGGGCCGGGCGGGCCGGGAGGCTGACGGAATTTCCGGGACTAGGGGCGGTCGGTGCTGGGCGGCGGGCCCGGGATGGTGAGTGCGGGCCGGCCTTGGGCGCTCCCCGCTGAGGGGACGGGAAGCTGGGGCGGGGCCGGCTCGGGGACCCCGTATGTAGCGCGGGGCGGTGGCTTATTCCCCGTAGTAAAGGGTCTTGGGGGTGACGGGTGGTTGTGGCGGGGGAGGGGGCGATGGGGGGGTCTTGGCGGGGAAGGGGTTGGCGGGGGCGATGGGGGGGTCTTGGCGGGGAAGGGGTTGGCGGGGGCGATGGGGGGGGGTCTTGGCGGGGAAGGGGTTGGCGGGGGCGATGGGGGGGGTCTTGGCGGGGAAGGGGTTGGCGGGGGTGATGGGGGGGGTCTTGGCGGGGAAGGGGTTGGCGGGGGCGATGGGGGGGGCTCTTGGCGGGGAAGGGGTGGGCGGGGGCGATGGGGGGGTCTTGGCGGGGAAGGGGTTGGCGGGGGCGATGGGGGGGTCTTGGCGGGGAAGGGGTTGGCGGGGGCGATGGGGGGGTCTTGGCGGGGAAGGGGTTGGTGGGGGCGATGGGGGGGGTCTTGGCGGGGAAGGGGTTGGTGGGGGCGATGGGGGGGGTCTTGGCGGGGAAGGGGTTGGCGGGGGCGAGGCGGGGAAGGGGTTGGCGGGGGCGATGCGGGGGGGTCTTGGCGGGGAAGGGGTTGGCGGGGGCGATGGGGGGGGTCTTGGCGGGGAAGGGGTGGGCGGGGGCGATGGGGGGGTCTTGGCGGGGAAGGGATGGGCGGGGGCGATGGGGGGGGTCTTGGCGGGGAAGGGGTGGGCGGGGGCGATGGGGGGGGTCTTGGCGGGGAAGGGGTGGGCGGGGGCGATGGGGGGGGTCTTGGCGGGGAAGGGGTGGGCGGGGGCGATGGGGGGGGTCTTGGCGGGGAAGGGGTGGGCGGGGGCGATGGGGGGGGTCTTGGCGGGGAAGGGGTGGGCGGGGGCGATGGGGGGGGTCTTGGCGGGGAAGGGGTGGGCGGGGGCGATGGGGGGGGGTCTTGGCGGGGAAGGGGTAGGCGGGGGCGATGGGGGGGGGTCTTGGCGGGGAAGGGGTGGGCGGGGGCGATGGGGGGGGGTCTTGGCGGGGAAGGGGTGGGCGGGGGCGATGGGGGGGGGTCTTGGCGGGGAAGGGGTGGGCGGGGGCGATGGGGGGGGGTCTTGGCGGGGAAGGGGTGGGCGGGGGCGATGGGGGGGGGTCTTGGCGGGGAAGGGGTGGGCGGGGGCGATGGGGGGGGGGTCTTGGCGGGGAAGGGGTGGGCGGGGGCGATGGGGGGGGGTCTTGGCGGGGAAGGGGTGGGCGGGGGCGATGGGGGGGGGTCTTGGCGGGGAAGGGGTGGGCGGGGGCGATGGGGGGGGGTCTTGGCGGGGAAGGGGTTGGCGGGGGCGATGGGGGGGGGTCTTGGCGGGGAAGGGGTTGGCGGGGGCGATGGGGGGGTCTTGGCGGCGGAGCGGTTGGCGGGGGGCGATGGGGGGGTCTTGGCGGCGGAGGGGTTGGCGGGGGCGATGGGGGGGTCTTGGCGGCGGAGGGGTTGGCGGGGAAGCGGTTGGGGGCGGCGGGGCAGGGGGCGGCGGAGGGGTTGGGTTCTTTCCAGTTTGGTGGAGTTCACTGAACGAATGTTCTTATTTTGACAGTCGTTACTGGGGCTGACAGGTGGAAGAAGTCAATGACAAGTATGTTGATATCACGGCTAACATCTCAATTAGCGAAGACCTCAAGACTTGCAGGTAAACAGAACTGTGAAACTAACCCCCCCCCCCAGTGCATCTGTGATAGAATTCATTGTAAAACCTAATTTTGAAGTTTTCAGGGGTAATTAAGAGTTCCAGAGTTTCTTTTGCCAGCTAGCATTACAAGTCAGGAGATGAGCCATCTGTGCTAAAGAACAGTAGGTCACTAATAGTGCTTCCTGGTGTGTATTGACACTGTTGTGAGGTTTTGCATTCACTTTATATGTGATCTTAAGGAGAATGAATGTATTTGGGAGCAGAAGGGTTGAATGCCGAGATCTTTTGAGCTTCTTAGAATCTTTCTAGATCTGACTTTTTTCCTAATCAAGATGCAGGGGTAACCTCTTTAGCTTAATTTTAGTTGGTTGAAATATTCCTTTACGTAAAGAGCACATTTTGCATTAGTTCAACTAATGGGTAAATTACAATTTAACCTCTGCATTCTTTAATGTTGAACTGTTTTTGAACATAGTGGTCCAAATAATTATTTGAAATGTCCTGTGTGTATTAACTATGGGCCCACAAAAGTAACATTAACTATATACTGTAGTTATACCACTATGGTAAATTTGAACCCTTCCCATCCCTTCCTAGTCAAACACATGGCATGGACCTGACTTGTCATCCATCCCCTCTCTTGGGTGCACCACTAGGAGCTCCTCCAACTCCTGAGTGAGAGAGCGAGCTAGGCCGGGATCTTTTCATAACCCACCCCGATGCAGTTGGCCCCAGCATTCCTTTCTTTCCCTCTGGGGAAACCATGAGATGCAGAAGTCTTCCATCTCTTGGGAAGTGGGAGGGGAAAAGAGCTGTGCTGGCCTCCCCTCAACCAGATCCACATGCCCATATCTTCCCAGACATAACATCCCCCTGCTGCTGCATGCTACTGAAGTAGAAGTCTGCTGCAATCCTGAAGGTTCACAGTTCCAACCCACCTAGCTGGTGGAGCATGGTTTGTGGGTTGTTATAGTTGTACACAATAGAATTGTTTGTCTTTTTCCTTTGAACAAACATATTAGTGTTTTGCATGCAATTTTCTCTGTTAACCTAAATTACTTTTTCTTGCAAACTCACCCACTCAGACGTTAAGAAATGTCAGTTTTATGCCTCCCAAATGCACTTTGCCTATGCACAAGAGGGTCAAATTATTGATACAATCTTTAATGACATGATTGCACACTATTTTTTTCCACATGACCCCTACCTCATTCAGTGAACAGAATGGATGCACAAGAGGTGGAATTACATTTGCACTGTTGAGAGTAAATTTGGCATTTCCTAACTTCCAAGTGCTTGAATTTGCAACCTAAATAACTTTTAAAGTTTCTTTTGGGGTGTTATTTTAATATTTAGGTATTTTAAAGGTAGAGACTCATGTAATGTGTTCTTCAAGAAGTTTAACACTTAAATAAAACTCTTGTTTCTTTGAGGACATTTTTTGCCAAGATCAGCGTCTTCTGTTCTGTTCTCTGGTCCTACATCTGCAAATTGTAGTACACAACCCTCTAATAAGAATGGAGCCCATCCTCAGCGCTCGTATGCACTGGACCCTGAACTGGAAGAAATTCTGGTCCCCAGAAAAATGTCCATCAGCCCTTTAGAAAGCTGGCTGACTGTTAAATACTCCCTCCCTAAGGTGGAGATCATCAATGTTCATGACAAGCTAGGTTATGAACCTACCCAACAATATGACTGTCCCCCATTTGAAGGGGGAGCTGATGTGGAGGAAGAGGAAGGAGAAGTCAGCACTAACAAGGTTGAGTGTAAGAATGTGTTGAAGATCCGCAGGAGGAAAATGAATCATCATAAATACAAAAAGCTGGTCAAACGAACACGTTTTTTGCGGCGGAAGATACTCGATGGTCGCAAGAAGAAACGTCAGGTGAGATTGGGTTAAATAGTCCAGCAAATCAACAGAGGCATATTTTCAAAAAGTGGCTGGCATTTTCTTTAGATATGGCTAGCAGTTTATATGGTGCTTTTAATCTAGAACTGACTTGTGAAAAACAGCAGCAATCTGATTGGAGCAATTCCAGTGCTTTGGGCTGCTGGCTTTGCAGATCATGCAGGTTTCTGAACGCTTTGAATCTTTTGGCTTGTTTTTTGACCTGGATGTCCTTGGCCTATTATTTAATATTTCTTTAGCTGTAAAGAGAGATACTAAACTTTGAATGATACATCGCTATGCATGGTGATCTTCTAGACATAATTTGAAAAGATGAATGGTTAAGACTTTTCCAATGGATGAAAATAATCTCTCTACATATGCACCAATGAGTAGTACACATACCTAAAATGTGTTTGGATAGTTGGTGTAATAACCGTTTTCTAATTGTCTTGCCAGCATCCTCAGCTGATGTGCACAGAGCAGCCAGCGTCAGCAGCTGTAAGGAGAAAATATCACTGCACTCCTGCCTAGAAGCAGTTTTCTTTCTGAAATGGGGGGAGGGGAAGAAGGGAAGGGAGGACATGGGTCCACACTGACTGGTGGAGGCAGATGCAACTCCACTTAGCTCTGCCTTTCCACAGCCCACAGGTCTTCCATGCTTCACATTTTTTCATCCCTTTCTAGTCTTTCTTCCACCACACATGTCCTTAGCAGGTGTTTGTGTCTTGTTAGTCCCTGTTAACCCCTTCAGGCCAGTGTTAAGGTCCCATTTCCTTTCTTGATCCCTACTGGATCCTAGATTCTTTTAAAACATTTTAACTCCTTAAATATATCTGTTTTCAGTATTTCTAATAGAACATTTCTAAAATGCAGTTATATGGAATTTGAATTGCATTTTCTGCAATAAAAACAACCGGCTGCCTAGGTAATGTACTGCTTTCTTCATACAAATTACACCCAGCTTCTCTTTAGGATCCTTCTTATGCAGTGGGGAGTCTTGGCTTGAACGTGTCACTTTCAAGAGAGCTCACAGATGTCCCTTTTTCATTCCAGGCAAAGTTTGAAAAAGATCTGAAACGCATCTGGAGGAGAGCTGGGTTGAAAAAGCCTTCTGAGGGATGGCAGCTGCCCAAGATATTTGTGAAAACAAAGTGACTGGAACATCTCAGATGTGTTTTGGCATTTAATTGTCATTAAAGGGTATTTAAAATAAGTCAAGGTTCTTTTAACTTTGTTCTGAATGATGAGACCAGAGGTGTGTAGATGTTTAAAATCTTGGTGAGATCATTCCGAGCCCTGTGCAGTACTGGCTATTGAAATAATAAAATGCTATTTGCTGAAACAAGCATATGGGCATAGTAACTAAAAATGACCTGAGTTAAAAAATCAATTAGTGGGTCCATTAGCTCAAGTCAGCCCTCTGTCTCCCAGCGCTAGCCCCTCTATCTAGCTGCATGGAGAAGAGGAAAATAGAGCAAGTAAGATTTCCCTTTCCAGTCCTCAGTCTTTCCATCTATGAGGTGAAATACAATATCCCACCCGAGAGAGGAGATGACAACAATTAGAGGTGAGGTCCTGTGAAGAGACATGGAAAAGACTGTGGCTTTTGAGTTTGGAGGGGTTATGTTGGGGGTATACAAAATAATAAATGGTCCAATAATAGATTGGTTTCCCCTGTTCATTCTTCCAAAATTCAAAAATAAGGGGACACCTGATTAAATCAAAAGGCAACAAAATTAAAAGCGGATAAAAGTATATACTACTTACGTACATTGGCCTGTGGGACTCATAGTTACAAGGTAATATTTAGACTAGCTGATGGGAATTTGGAAGAAATGTCCTGTGTAGCCAAGTTACTTTGCAATGAACAATTCTAGGGTTTTGTGCACTTTCTTCTGAAGTATCTGGCGCTGGCCACATTCAGAAACTGGCTATTGGATTAGATGGACCAGTGGTATGATTAGGATGGTAACAAAGAGTCCTGTGGCACCTTAATGACTAACTAAAGTTAGTTTATGATTAGGATGATAATTCATGATTAGGATGATAATTTCTGTTGTATTCTTCTGTAGGTCATCTGCCAATGCAACCAAAAGACACCTGCTACTCTTCTTCCTGTCAGTAGATGGCAGTAGAGTCAAGGCCCTCTTAAAATGCCTTAGGAGTCTGCTGGATATTTTTCTAATTCTTGTATTTTAAAGAATTGGTGTGTGTGTAAAAATAATTATTCTTAACAGAAACATATTGCAATAATGATAGGTGCATTGAATTGATCAGAGGGGTAGCTGTGTTAGTCTGTATCCACAAAAACAAGGAGTCTGGTAGCACCTTAGAGACTAACAGATTTATTTGGGCATAAGCTTTCGTGGATAAAAAACCTCACTTCTCCAGATTAAATTGACGTGACCCCTGAGAGGCATGCAGGACTAGAACATTGCTAAGGTTGGCTGGTTTTTCAGACTCAAATCTGTTATTAGCAGGTGACTTTGATTAGGGCTTTAAAAACACCCCTGCCTCATAAAGCTTTAAAGAGGACTGCAGCTGCAGTTCTTTTTAACCAGCTCAAACAGGGCTTTTTTCAGCCTATTCCCTCAGGGCTCCAATCAACAAGGGGAATGCTTAACCCTCTGCCTTAAAAAGTCCCTGTATGTAAAGCTGACTCTAGCCTTCAGGGGCATGGTTGATATTCAGCAGGCATCCAGGAGTTGCTAAGAAGTCTGAACATTTTACAGTGTAACTGCACAAAAGTGTCTTACTGTCGGGTCCTTTCAGTCTGGCCTCCTCTCTCTGAGCAGGCGCCTAGAGTGTTGGCTCATTTGGAGTGAGGCTCTTGGGTTTTTTTTCCTTCCATGCTCATTCGTAGGGGCTGTGTTCACAGCTCTGTCACTCCTGTTCCTGCTGCTTTTGGGACTGGCTCTTAGGCCTCTCGCTTATAGCGCTCCTGTCTGAAAAATTGATCTGTGTGTTTGTAGGGTGCAGGTTGCTGTGGTATCTGGGGAAGGGGAAAGGGAGGCGGGGGGGGGGGGGGCGCGTCAAAATTACAAGCAAAAACTTGTTCCAAAAGACCAGCTACCTCCTATACCTCTTTTAACACAGCTGTACTGCTGTGATGTTCTCTGCTCTTGCCAGCCTAAGCAGACAGAATCCTGTGACTCCTACTTTTATTCCAGAAGCACTGACATATCATCCCAGCTTCCAGCCTAACGGGTGTGTGAATGATTGGGATGCGCGAGGTCCACGTGTCCCTGACTTTCCCTATGATAGTCCGTTGAATATTGATAGTGGTGCTACAAACATGGTTGCACTCACCTTCTTTTTGTAGCTCAGAGGTGAACAGAGACTGGCCATGTACATCAAACACCCATGACTATCTTAACCAATTCCGTCTCTGCCCCCAATTTACTATTTCAGGGAGTGCAGAGTTGGCTTCAGGTCTTTGTGGGTTGCTCTGATCTAACTCTGCCTTGGAATCTATTGGGCATGCCATAGGAAAGAACAGAATATGTGAAGCTCTTCAGTCTTTGGGTAGGAGGGGAGAACAACGTCTGTCCTTGGTGCACTGCCTGCAGTAGTCACTCTGGAAGGCCGTGGGACACAAAGCAGTTCACTGCAGTTGTCTGGTAGCTCGAGTGGATGGAGAGGATGCATCATATCCTGGGATTAGCCCAATAGTGTCAAAGTCACCTCTTGATATGACAAGCCGCTCTTTAACACCGAGTCAGCTGCTAGGAAAGAGAATTCTGAAACACTTGAAGTTCCATGGCACAGAACTCATGCAAAATCTTCTTCACCTTCTAGGAGAGCTGGATTGTTTCGTTACAGGGCGGTCGCCGTGTTACAGTTCTGCAGTCTGAGTCTGATTAGATCTGCCCTCTAAATCATAGTTCAACACATCTAGTCATCATCTTTACATCTACTAAACATAATGGCAGCCTAAGCTGCAGGTATATGGAAGTACTGTGTAATTTGCAATGGTGTTTACAAATAAGCCCCAGTATGTTCCTATATAATTAAAGGCTGGGACAACACCTTTGTACCCTGCTCTTAGTGTATTTTTTTTCTAGGTGGAGTCACATGGTTAAATCATGGTTATCCTAAATCAGTGGTTTTCAATTTTTTTTCATTTGCAGACTCTGAAAAATTTCAAAGGGTGGTACAGACTCCTTTGGAAATCGTAGACAGTCTGCAGACCCCAGGCTGAAACTCACTGTCCTAAAGCATGGTTGAAGTCTTTCAAGCTGTTTCAGTGCCAGACACTATAAGGACACACAGATGCACACATTCACACACATGCTCTTTTGTGTGTAATCCTCCACCAAGATTAAAATCGACGTGTCCTAGCTCGCTCAATCACAGATCTGGTTTTCTATTCTAATTCAGCCCTTTGGGTTAACCTGGTCCTGCTTGTTGGGAAGAATAGATGAAAGAAAGTTCCCTGTATTTGTCTCTAGGGGGAGCACTAGCACATAATATTCCATTCTGGAAACCATTATGAATTTCTACACCTATGTGCATATGGACTCATATATGTATACATGTATGTGTAGCTATGGTAGCAGCTGAAAGCCTGTGGAAGGACATGCTTTGACCTTTATCCTACTCTGATAAATCAAGAGGTTTCAGGGATTCTTCCTTCATCTCCCTATTATGGCTGAAAAACAGCAGGAGGCTGCCAGAGGAATCCAAGTATTACGGAGGCTGGAGCTATGCAGTGAAGACAACGTGATGGATGTTTGAAACTGGGACTCATCCATCACTCAGGAAGGAGCTCAGAAAACTGGAATATGAAACCAAATTACAAGCACACATCCCCACCCCCCAGTGCTTGGGTTATATGTGCTTGAATACAGAGAGCAAAGTAGATTATTGAGCAGAATATTGTCTCATTCAGTCTGGCGTTTTATCATTTGCATCAATGTGGTTACAGAGCTACCTGGTTTGAACTGAAACCATGGTTTGGATCTCAGGTAGGAATATGGCTGCTCTCCAAAGAGATACAAAGGGGCTGTATTTTGTTCCCTGTCAGTCAAAGCAGTGTATAAACCTCACACAGACCCATGCTTCACTGGGTTCCGAGACGGTCACCAGCCCTGCTAGCAACTCTGATTCGGCTTCCCCTCCCAGGGGCAGAACCAAAGCGGGAGACCCTGCTCCTGTGAGCCTTGGAATAGTTCCGGGAAGTACTACAGACAAGGTCACCCTCAGAATACCAAGAGACCAGCCTCTTGCATGTGTCTGCACAGCTGGAGTTGGTCTGAACCAACCACCGCCGTGCGAGGCCTGGGTATAATGGGGGTGGGGAATGTGCCTAGAGCTCTTTCAAAGCTTTGATGGAGGCCTGGGGTTGGTTGAGTTGTGTTCAGGTGACCCGGGGTTAATCCTAAAGCCCTGGAGAGGGCTGGAAGAAACCCACTT
This sequence comes from Sternotherus odoratus, assembly GCA_032164245.1. Classification (NCBI taxonomy): domain Eukaryota; kingdom Metazoa; phylum Chordata; order Testudines; family Kinosternidae; genus Sternotherus; species Sternotherus odoratus. The sequence continues at coordinate 5,651,423 of JAVMKO010000018.1, forward strand.
GCCAGTTTACGCTGGCGCTGCCCACATAGTGGAGCCTTGTCAGGGTAACACGCTTCCTCCAAACAGTATGAACTGAATCAGCTCTTTATGATGTGTATTGGCAGCGACTCCTGCTGTGATCTCATAGGCGCAGGCACGTGTGTCTGAAGTGCTGGGTACAGGCTGCTGGGTGCCCAGTAAACCCAGCCGCGTGCGGCTGTAAAAGAAAATGTGAAGGGAAGTTATTCTTCACAGCCTTGTATTGGCTTCTGGAAGATTTCACCCAGTCGCAAAGCAAATTTCCTTCCGCTTGCAGCCTGAGGGGTTCCATCTGTGCTAGGACTCCGAGACTAGGGGCCCGGTTCCTAGTGTGTATTTTGGGCGCCATCCTCTTTGCCTGAGTCATTAAGGCTCCAGGGCAATCTCAGAAGAAGGGGCACATGCCAGGAATCTTTTCTACCCCATCTAATTCCCACCTCCACTGTGCCCTGGAGGTTTTACGAGCAGCTTGCGAACAATGCCTGCCTTTCAGAGAGCGAGGTGCCCGGCTGTCAGTCAGCTAGCTGCTGATTGGATTTATTAAAAACCCCGGGGTACTGCAGCCCAATAATTCCTGAGCGAAAACAATGGGTGTGCTTACACTGGTGAGCAGACAAATCTTTAGCTGGGGTAAATAGGCACGTTTCCATTAACTTCAATGGGACTGCGGTGAGGAGGACCTGGCCCCATGTATTTTAAAAGTAAATGATCCCAAGCTGCTGTAAACCAGTGTGGTTCCACTGAAGTTAATGGAAACGTGCCTGTTTACACCAGCTAAAGATTTGGCCTGTTGTTTTTAACCTGACAACATTGTGCGGGCCTGGCCCAAGCAATCTTTCCATGATGCTTATAGCACCGTCGATAATGAAACCTGACTGTGCGGAAAAAAAATCGTGTTAAAAAGCCCTGCCCCGGACTTTGTGTATTGAAATGCTGGTGCTGCTGAGTTAGGCCCAGTCCTGCAATGTGCTGAGAAGGACTGGTCAAAAATGACCTGGATTTCCCACATAAAAGAAGCGAAGCCTTTTTGTCTTTTTTAAATTTCATGCGAAATTTTTCAAAATGGAATGAAAAATTTCACCTGCATTTGCTCGGAAACAAACACATTTGTTTTGATTCTATTCAAACCCAGCAACCAAGCATCTCTTTCTCTTTGGGGAGCTATTAGCCCTCCTCTCCCTGTCTTTCTTTTTCCCTTTCGAGGGGAGAGAAGCTGGCCGGGGCAGGGGACAGAAGCAAAAACCGGAAGTAATTTGGTTTCAATTCAAAGCGAAAGCTCGTGTTTTATTTTGATGGAAAAGCCGAACATTTCAAATGATGCCACACATTCAGAGGAATTTTTTTTATCGTTCGAATAGTCATTTTTGTCACAAAAAGTCATATTTTGTCACCAAATCTTTCAGGACGCTCGGCCAGCTGGGGTGCTGGGTGAGTTCTGGTGGGGCTTAGCCCTCTGTCTTCACTGACATGAACAGGACTTGGGAGGACTTAGCCCAGCCCGGAGTAGCTCGGCAGCCCCTCATAGCAGCGAGCGCTCAGTAAGTCCTGTGAACAGTCCTGGAGTGGCATTGCAGTGAGAGCCAGGGTGCGGAGAGGGAAAGCCCTCCCCGAGAACACGGCAAGCTCCATACGAATAAAGATTTTGGAAATGTTTAAGACTTTTCATTTGAAGTGGATTTGCAAAACTTGGCAGAGTCCTCACAGCTGAACTGTGACCCACGCCAGTGGGGAGCGAGGTGAAGCAGAATAATTATCAACTGGGGGAAAAAGCATGCCAAGAGCGAGAACAGTGAAAGGGGCCTGAGGTGCGGTTATGGCCAGCAACGTGACTGCGTGTTAATGGCACCGTCTTACTCAGCCGTTCTGCTCCCTGGGTGTCTTTGAGTCAGATCCGTTTCCTCTACTGACAAAGTCTTCTCACTCCTGCTAGCGTTGCAGGGCTAGGTCAGCTAGGAAAGAGCCAGCTGGATTCTGGTCAGAATTGTCCTGAGGGCAGAGTCTTTGAGCGAGGTCATCGTGGGAACCTTCCCTCCAGACCAGACTGCCCAGCTTTGGCTCCGCAGGGCAGCCGTGCTGTTCCAGTCAGGGGGGCTGGAACAGTTTTTATAGCTGGGGTGCTGGCTATATGGTGTTTGTTATTTCTCCTTCAGGCCAGGGTCTGAGGCAGCACCTCTTGTTCCAGTTACTGTCCAGAAATCGTTACTACACTGCAGCCTCAAACCTGCTTAATGTAGGTAGCTTAACGTGCAGCCTTCACAGAACGGCCATTATTTGTTGAGCCGTTTTACCTTTCCTGTGTGTGAGGAGGGGAATGACCTAGGTTGTTACCAGCATCCTGCCATGTGCAAGGCGATCTTCCTTGGCTTGTCCTCAGATAGGGAAAACCAAATCTCCTCCTTTGTTGACAATAGGGAAATTGAAGGGGCGAATGAAGGGGAAAGGTGAGTGAGCGGAGATGTCATGAGTGGCTGTTTACCTCCTGCCATGAGGAGGTTCTGGGCTTTGCAGAAGGGTGGACAGCTTTTTACTCATGTCCCTGCTCTTTGCTGTCCTCTGCAGCTGGTGTCAGAGACAAGCTTCCTCCAGCTTGGAGCAGGAACTTTGAAAGAGCTTTCTCTGCAGATTCCCTGATCTGAGCCGCGTGAGCTGTGGGGGTCTTGGAAGGGATGAAAAGGGCTTGCTGCATTATTTGGTAAGCTCTCTTCTTCCCCAGCACTTCTGTGGGCCTGTGTTATGCTGAGCAGTCGCAAGGGGATGGGCAAAGCAAGGAGACATGTAAAACATCCCTGCCTTAAACTTAGAGGAAGCACAGATCCACTCCACTCAAACCTTGCTCTTGTTTTCCTGTCTGGAAGTTTAGCACAGGATAAAATTCTCAGTGCAGAGCTGGGATCTGATGTAGGCAGCCAAGAGGAGAGTTCTGCCCTGCATTGAAAGGGGGATGCCAGATTATTTGCTTGATATGAATTTAAGGAGATTATCCAGGATGGATCTTAGTCCAGATCAGCTCTGATGTGTTCATCAGTTTTGACTTGAACTTAGTGAGTGACTCTCGCTTCTCCCTCAACCTGATCCCAGTTACTGGCTTCTCACTGTTCTGCAAGTGGCTACGTAAGGGGTGCAATAGGTTTGATGCAAGCGGCTGGGTTTTCAAAGAGGCCTCCCTCAACATCCTAAAAGAGTGTGTCCTATTTTGGTGTTCACTTTTTTCATATCCCCGTTTCCGGGCATGCAGAATCTCAGCTCTGTAATGACGAGGGGTAGAGGATTTGTGATTCTGTAAGCTCTGAGTGCTGGTCGGGGCCTCCACTCCAGAGTATTAAAGATTTCCTGGTACCTTTTTGCAAGAATAGGGGTGCTAGCCCCAGGGTCCTGCCCAGGTTCCAATTTCTACCTGCCTAAATTCTCCTGCAGTTTTATTTGGATATGGGATTCTTCTTCACTTCCTGTTCTAAACCATTGTGCAGTGTTTCTGTGTGCTGTTCACTAGCTGCTACGTTCCACCTCAGAAGTGGCTGCATTTCAGTAACGCGTGACAGTGGTTGCTGTGCACAGCTCTTTGGGATGAAGTTGCCAGGTCAATGTCTTTCATTCCCCGGGCAACATTTTCCCATTTCAGTTTGCCTTTGATGAATGCCTTGCTTGCTGCCCTGCCCAGTAAACCAAGCTCTCTGCTTTGCACCTCCCCTTCCCAGCTCCCTGTTCAAGCAGAGAACTGACCGCGGCTCCCCCTCCTCCCCCACACTTTCTACAGTGGTGCTGGCAGAAGCCCCCCAACTCTTCCTGGCTTGAGAGAGCCCATTTTCTGTAATTTGGCAAGATGGGTATTTCTCTAAATCCAAACCATCCCCCCAGACCCGCACGCTCTGGGAGTTAATGTTGCTAGACCCATCTTCTAGGGCATCGTCTCTCTTTCATGAGTCCTCCAGGGCCACTCGGAGAGCAATCAACCTGCGAAGCAGAGATTAGGAATGATGGAGAGGTGGTTTTCAGCCCTGATTTCAGAAACTGCATTTTCCGAGGCGACAATGACTTACGACAACTATTAATTCCTCGGTTAACGGCTGGCTGCTCTCAATGGGCCTTCGAGGATAATGAACGGGTGAAATTACCCCCAGCTGGTTTCACAAATTAAACTGATTATAATGAAGCTTATTAGAACATGAGATCCCCCGGCCCACAGGAGTGCGCTGCGAGGGTCCACATTACAGCACCAGGACCTACTAAGATAAGGTTTGAGTAAGATACTATGGCCCAGCCCCTCAAAGGTATTTAAATGCCTAACTCACATTGATTCCAATGAGAGTTAGGCACTTAAATATCTTAGAGGAGCTAGGCCTGGGAGTCAGGAACACTGGTTCCCTCTATGGCCTTTGGCAAGACACTTAATCAATTTGTGCCTCAGCTTCCTCCGTTCTAAAATTGGGACTAAGAGTTCTTATCTGCCTGAGCAAAAGTGTTGTGAGACTAGATTCACTGGTGTTTTGCAGGGCATTGCCGCCCTTGGGTGGAAGATGCAGTGGAGGTGCAAACGGTGATCATTCAAAGTGGGGGGGGATGTAGGTTTCCAAGCAGAGATAAACAGGGGGCATCCAGTTTCCAGAGGTGGTCAACAGCGGCAGCTCCCCATTATGTTCAGCTGGAACTGGGGATGTTCAGCACTTCTGAAAATGGGGCGCAGCGTGTATATACAATGAAACACACGTTGCCCTTTCAAAGCCCCCCCAGGTCTGGCCCGGCTCCATCTTCACTCCCCTGAATTTAGCAACAGGCTTGTATTGCTTTCTGGAGGGCAGCCTTCTTGAAGCCCAGTGATGTTTTCTTTTCTTGTAAATGAAGTGGTCTGGAAACCCTCAGAAAATAATAAAACCTCTTGGGATGCAGCCTCCCAACCCTCTTTTCAGGAGAAAGCTATTGATTTTCCCAGCCCTCTTTCTCTCTCTCCCTCATTTGCGATCTCAAAATAAGATGCTGGGCTTGGAATGCCGCTGCCTCATTATTATAGGCGGGTGCGGCGGATGGGCTGCAATTAGCGTGGGGAACGCAGTCCCTTCACAGGCTAGTTTCACCAGAGCCTGGTTCTCATGTGGACAGGGGGCTGGACAATGTGGCTTCAAGCCTGAGGCTGATGGTCAGAAAAGTGACTCTGAAAAGTCACGGGGTCCACTCCCTGAGTACCTTTGAGTCCTGCCTGCTTCTGTTAGGCACGGAAATAGCCTGGCACGTGTGGGGTGAAGACTGGCCTGCTGCTGCCCACAGAGAGGCAGAGGACGGGCGTTTCAGCCCTCTTCACCAGCACCAAATTCACTCATGCTCTCAGCGGCGGTTATTTCCAAAGGTAAATGAGGGGACGGGACAGTGAGGAGGAGCAGCCTAGCGGCTATTAGGTGTCACCGCTGGCCGGGGAATGGAAAGAGGAGTCAAGGAGATGGGAGAGGGACTCCAGGCCTGATCCAAGGTCAGTGGCAGTCGATATGCGCACACTGAGCCCAATCCCCCCAAATAAAGACAAGCAGAACTGTAGGGCTCGGGGCTGCTGGCTCTTGCAGCGAGGGGAACCTGCTTAGAACAGCTGTCTCCCATCATAGGCTTCAGTCAGATTCACGTGGGATCGGGGTTCCGACCGTGAGGTTCTAGCTGTAGACTGGGGCCCACTGTTCGAAGCGGGTTCATTGTGATGCAAAGATGGAGTGAACGGTGTCTTGATGGGGATCCCGATCTGTGCTACGCCTTGGACTTCTGCACCAGCCAACCACCTAATGGCCCTGTCTAGTGTGTATGACTGGGGAGGCAGTGTGGGTGGACTGGGACTCAGGAGACCTGTTTCTAACCGTGACAATGGAGGTTGAGAAGGGTTTGCATAGATCACAATGTCTTTCAGAGCACCATAATCCTTCCCAAGCATTGAATCTAAGTCTGCTGTGTTTGCAGTCAAAGGAGCATATTCATCAGCTTGTATTCTACTAGTTACATCAAAGTCAGCATCTGGTGTTTGTATCATTTTTGAGAGCCCATCAACAGCAGTGTTAAGTTCATACAAGCATTTTAAGATTTCTTCTTGGCAGGATTCAAGTGCTAGAAGTGATGGGTCAACCTCTTCCTGGTGCGGTGGCCTGTTTCAGCCACTGGCCTGCTGGGTAGGATGACCAGATGTCCTGATTTTATGACAGTCCAGATTTTGGGGTCTTTTTCTTAGATAGGCTCCTGTTACCCCCCCGTCCTGATTTTTCACACTTGCTGTCTGGTCACACTTGCTGCTGGGTGACCTTGGATAAGTCAGTATGCCTCTCCGTGCCTCAGTTTCCCCAACTATACAATGAGGATAATGATACTGACCTTCTTTGTAATGTGCTTTGAGATCTACTGAGGAAAAACTCTGTAAGAGCTAGATTTTACAATTAGCCGTCTTGGAACCGTGTTGGAGGCTGCTGTACTGCAACGGAGTGCCCCAACGGGACTTGAGTCTGCCTATTCCGATACACATCAGGGTCTTCTCTTTCCCTGATTGTCTTTAAAAGCTTTTACAAACCAGTAACAAACAGGGATGAGTAACAGGGAGTGGAATGTCAGGCTCCTGGGATGCTGGCTTGTCTTGCAGGCCTAAGACAAACAAACTGGCTGATTTGATTCCCTTGTCATTTCCTCCTGGTTCTTAGCTCTGTCTGGGATCTGCAGAGTCAGACAAGCGTGAGATACAGGCCGAAGGGGGCGGCTGAGTGGTAAGTTTGAAATAACGAGACTCCTGAGAACCACAGCCCCTGCTGGGGGTGACTCAGCCCTTCCTGAGCTGAGCACATTGACTTCCATGCAGCCCGGAAAGGCTGAGAGGTGCCTGTTACAGTCTGGTTCCTTCACAGAGCCGGCGCACGGATTTGTGGCAGCAGCTGGGTCAGGCTGGAGACTCTGTGCACCTAGCCTGGTGACCGGTCAGGTTCTGCAGTTGGACGGGAACACACAGCGGGACCTCGGCACAGAACCCTGGACTTTTCATTTTGACTAAACTCTTCAGAAAGGGCAAACCGGGGGCTTAGCACTGTAATTGGAGTACAGAAGAAACATTGTAACACGGAGTCCCTAAGAGATGCCACTGCTCGTTAGGTCATTGAGATAATGATAGGCTTCGTTTGAGGAGCCTGTCATTGCGGCTAGATTTCAGTTTTGTCCTCTTAGTTCACGGTACCCAGTGAATGTTGTATTATTTCAGTCTCTCTTACGGGATTCATTGCAGATGGAAGATTTGTTTTAATGGGAGAAGCTTTGCAACCAAACGAAACCTCCTGGGAAACATACAGTCTCCCGTGACTTAGGTGGGATTGTGTTACATTGTTCTCCTCCGTCAGCAATAGACAGCCCGAAAGGCAAGTTTTCTAATCAAATTGTCCTGAGAAAAGGGAGGGCATGTGTAAGGGGGGGTTCTCCTGATCCCTATGCTCCTGAGTACAGAGAGCAGGGCTCTTATATGCCAGACCAACTAAACTTTAGCTGCTCCACAGCTAAATTAACTGTTCTCCCCAACACCCCCACTTTACTAGTTGGGAAATTGGGGTTTCCCAAAGCTGCCACCACTCAGTAACCACCCCAAGACCATGGGGTGGGGGTACCTTGACACCCAACTCACCCTAATCTCTCCCTGAGAAAAGGGGATCCTCCTCCCTCCTCCCTCCCGTCTGCTACTAAGAGAGATAAAAAACCACCCTGAGGCTTTCACCTTGGGAGCCTTCCTCTTAGACCCACAGACCCGGGAACTGGGATAAATCCAAGCTAGGATTTCTTTGTGAGAAAAAACCACACCTTTTTATAGCTAAAAAGATTTAATAAAGAAAACAGAATACAACAATGATACAGTACACTTCACAATCTGGGGTTCTCTAACTCTCTTCTGAAACGGAAAGAGACACCCCAAATGGCACAGGCTTATAAAGAATCAAAGGGTTATACTTACAGTACAGCTAATCAGGAATATAAGAAGGAAGTAAAGCCATCTTTATAGGTAAAGATGGTCCAAGACCCCTTGCCAGCTACCTTGGCAAGCAAAAAACTCAAAACTCCTCCCTCCCTCATGGCAGTGAAGCTCTTACGTCACTGTCTCAGATAACATTAACTCTATACAGGCAGGGTATCACTCTCCAGCACTTTACACTTATGACAGCATGTGTGTAAGTCCTCAGGAATGTGGCAGATTGATGGCACTGATGGGAGAACAAGAGTTATGGGAGCAACTCCTGCTACAAAGAATTGCATCAGTGCCCCTTAATCCTGACCGGCCGCCCTGGGCTTCCCAGGCACGGCTCTGCAGATGTTTCTTCCTCCTTTGCCAATGCACCCATCAATATGCTTCATTTCCCATCTCGAGCGCTTCTTGCACCGGAAACCCCCAGCTCTGCTGTCCAATGGGAATCTTCCTTGCTTTTGATCATCCAGAGCAGATTGTGATGAGATGTCATCCAATCCCTTGTTAGAACAGACCTGAAAGGATCCTGGATAGTTTGATTGTGGATCATTGACACGTGCTTTGTGAATGACTCATGCTATGAGAGAACTGGGATTATGAGGGAACTGGGGTTATTTAGTCTGCAGAAGAGAAGAGTGAGGGGGATTTGATAGCTTCTTTCACCTACCTCAAGCGGGTTTCCAAAGAGGATGGATCTAGACTGTTCTTAGTGGTACCAGATGACAGAACAAGGAGCAATGGTCTCAAGTTGCAGTGGGGGCAATCTAGGTTGGCTATTAGGAAACACTATTTCACTAGGAGGGTGGTAAAACACTGGAATGGGTTACCTAGGGAGATTGTGAAATCTCCATCCTTAGAGGTTTTTAAGGTCAGGCTTGACAAAGCCTTGGCTGGGATGATTTAGTTGAGGTTGGTCCTGCTGTGAGCAGGGGGGTTGACTAGCTACCTCCTGAGGTCTCTTCCAACCCTAATCTTCTATGATTCTATGTTATTTTGTGTCTTCCTGTCCAGTGGGAACTACTCCTGCTGTGCCTTGTTAATAATATGCACCAGTTTACAGCGGTGAAAGCCGCTCATTCCTTAGCGTAGTGGCTCTCTCAGATAACAAATAGGTGTGTGCTGTGTCATTGGTTGGGCTGCGGTGTTTGGTCACGTCAACACTCTAGCTAATTGCTCTGGCACTAATAAAACGTCGTGCAAGTTTTAAATAGAATGAGTTAAAGTAGGGCTGTCAAACAATAAAAAAATAATCACAAGTAATTGTGAGATTTAAAAAAGTAGTCGCAGTTCATCGCAGTTTTAATGGCCCTCAAACAATAATAGAATACCAATTTGTTAGAAATATTTGTGAATGTTTTTCTCCCTTTTCAAATATATTGATTTCAATTTCAACACAGAATACACTGTACAGTGCTCTCTTTATATTATTGTATTTGATCACAAATATTTGCATTGGACAAAAGATAAACAAAAGAAATAATATTTTTCAACGCACCTCATACGAGTCTCTTTATCAGGAAAGTGCAACTTACAAATGTAGGGTTTTTTTACACAACTGTACTCAAAAACAAAACAATGTAAAACCTTAGAGCCTGAAGGGGCATACGAATGGTTAGCATATGCATGTAAGTACCTTGCAACGCCAGCTACAACAGTGCCAATGCAAATGCCTGTTCTCACGTTGCAAATAAGAAGCAGGCAGCATTAGCTCCTGTAAATATAAACAAACTCTTTTGCCTGAGCAATTGGCTGAACAACAAGTAGGACTGAAATCAGAGAGATAGCCGTGTTAGTCTGGAATAGCAGAGGTAACAAAGTCCTGTGGCACCTTAAAGACTAACTATAAAGTTTTGAAGCATAAGCTTTCGTGGGCTAATACCCAAGTAGGACTGAGTGGACTTAGTCACCAGCTTCCCTGGCAGGACCTGCAACTGCTTGGATCCTAAACTAGATCCAACTCTTCCTCCAGCGTTCAAAGAGTCTTGCCATACTGCCTTGTAACATGCCTTGATCTGCTCTGTGGGCGCTGGTTGGCCAGAGGCCTGTGGCTGGTTGGTCGAAATGATGAAGCAGAGTGCTTTTTCCCTGGGTGAAGCTGCTTTTCTTTGGCCATCCCCGTGGTCAGAGCAGGCAGCTGGAACGTGCCACTTTTGAGCAAACGAGCGGCACTGCTTGTTTGGAGAATCAATACCCCAAATACCACTAAAAAGGCGGGCACAGAAGAGGCCTGGGAAAAGCTGCCTCAGATGGTACCTTCTAGTCCCAAGCTCACCCGTCTGTGCTCAGCCTGACAAGTGCCAGGGAGAGCAGCTGAGGCAGCCACCTCACCTCCAGGGTCTTCCTGGGTAACAGCCATGGGCTGGCCAACCCAAGAGTGGCCTCAGCTGGGAAGGCCGGCCAGACCAGCGTGGGGCCTTAGGGTGGGGGATGCAGGATGGGACATGCAGCATGGCATGGGCCCGCAATCCACACCTGCTTGGAGAGGGATGTTCTATAAACACCTTGGCCCCCCTCTTCCTCTCCCCGTCTCTCCGCCTGAGCCCCAGAGAGGCTGCGTCTCCTCTCGCCCGTGTAGCTGTTTTCCTTTGCAGAACTCAGTGGCTTCTGCCTGGATTTTGGCTCCTTTCAGCCGATGCATAACTGCAACAACCACAGCCATCCATGGAAGTCATGCAAGGCAGAGCCAGCCGCTTCTGCAAAGCCAGACCCAGCAGGCAGAACGGGATGGGAGAGGGAAGTTAATGTCCGAAGGGCCGTGGTTGATCAGCAGGGGGCGGTAAAGAGTGGAGGAGGGTGGGGCTGATCCTGCAAGATGCAGAAGGGCAGCAGTCGCATGAGATTTTCTTACGCCGAGCTAAACGTCTTGCAGGCACTCACTGCTCTGATGATGCCGTTGGGCAGAGCGTCGTGGGTTCCGAACCGTTTCATCTAGATAGTTCTCAGTTATTCCTCTCAATGGACTCTCTACACACAAAAACTGCGTTGGTTTAAGTGAAATCGATTTAGTTAAACTGCTGCAGCTTTCATATGTGGTCTTTCATATCAGTTTAAAACTGATTGTATTGGTTTCGCATGGGCCTGCGCATTTACTGATGCCAGCTGAACCGCTCTGAGCCGGGTTTGAATGGATGTACGTGTCCACGAACAACATCACACCGGTAACTGAACTGATATAAAATCACACTTTTTGTCACATCGATACCACTTTATATACCGACCTGGCCTAATGTAATAATCTTTCTCATGAGCAGGAGCCCACAAAGAACTCTGCTTTTCCATCACTACCTGATCATTGCTGTATCATGGCCCTATTAGTCTGGTATCTAACAGCTTACGAGTGGACCAAGGAAACAAAGAGCAGTGTCTTGGCTCTCCAAGATTCCCTGTACAAGATGCCTGTTTTTTCTCTGAATAGAAATCAGTCAACCCATGGCATTGTTGCGTTCTCGTACACGGAGCTTGAACGTAGAGGTTCTCCGCTGGTCGTATCTCTCCTTTCTCTACATAGCAGAGAGGCTGGTACGAAAGCCTGGAGAGGGGTCCTGTCCATCAGGAGACATTTGGGGCCATGGTTCTAATCTAGTCTGTTTTGCCTCCACTGCCCTGAACTCAAGTCAACGTTGTTTCCTAAGTTCTCTGAGACTTGTTTTTAAAGTACAACCATGTGAGGAGATCAAAAAACCACGAAGGGTCAAAAATCCTGTCCCCGGCAGACAGCTGGATGAGTGTCAAAAGAAAGGGAGGAACAGCTGGATCCAGTAAAAGCACAAGGAAAATTAGTTCCATACCCAGAAGGGAAGTAGGGGGAGGGGACTGGTGTTTGGAGCGCGGAGCTGTGTGGGACCAGCCAAAGTCAGCAGATAAGACTTTTGACATCAAAGTCAGGGAGCAGAGCAGAAGGATCCAAGGGGGGAAGAGAGAGGGCTTGTGTTTTGGAGAAATTGAGCAGGAAGCATTAAGGAAGGGAAGGAGGTGGAGAGAGTGTTTTGGAGGGGGAGTTGGGGTGTTATAAATTGTAGGTGGAGTAATACTGCAAGAATTTGAGCTGCTGTCCCTGGCTCCCCGGCTGTACGTTGATGAGGTCATAGTATTTTTGGGTTAAAAAAAACAACAACTTCGACTTGTTTTTCAGGAGAGAGAAAGAGAGAGAGAGGGAGCGAGAGAAACACACAGAGGCTGAAGAAATGGAGCAAGTAGCAAAACGCCTTCTGTGGCAGCTTTTGCTTCTGCAAAGTAAGCTTCTAGCTGATCGGCATCAATGTTATGTGTCTTTCTTGCACCCAGAGAGCATGGGGGCTTGGAGTTTATTACCTGGGGGAGCTGGCTCTGTCAGTTCATGTCTTGTAGCTAGTTGTTTTCTGGAGAGAGAGGTGTGTGTGTGTGTGTGTGTGTGAGTGCGTGTGTGTGGTGGGGTGGGGTAAAGAGTTTGGATGGGGGGAAAGTATTTCTCTTGGCTTTTCTGGAGGAGGAATGTTTGGTGGGGGTAGATCAGAGGATGTTCTGGGTCGTTATCCATGTACTTTGGTTTGTTTTCCTGTTGGTGTGTAGAAGGAAGGGAAGGAACATAGCCTGGTATTGCCCCAAAGCTTTGAAACGCTCGGAATCGTTCGATCTCGGGTGACTTTGTGCTGTAAGGCAGGAGCAGGCAGTTGTTGTGGGCGATATGGGGGGAAATACTAAAACTGTTTGGGCTGCCTAGGTAAAGCCTGGATTCCCCTGACATCGTAGGGGGAGGATGGTTGGAGGGAGGGGAGTTATCCTAGAAACGTGGCACTGTTTATCTTCCTATGTTGCAAAGTTTTCTGTGGGGGTGGGGGGCAATGGCAGACTCAATGCGCTGAGAGCGGGGGCCTCAGCAGGAAGGCTCTAACGAAGAGAAAAGACTTGTGGGTAAATAGCAGCCCCCCCCAGAAGGAAGCAGCCCACGTCACACAACCCGAATCAGCCCCTTCAACACCTTCTCTGAGGAGAGCTGGTGCCCCCCGGGCCAAGGCAGCTCTGTTTCTGAAGGATGACAGTGCATCCCATCTGGGAAATGTGGGGTGAAGCTCTTTGGGGGCGGTTTTATCCCCCAACTTCATAAACCCAAATAATCCCATTAGCCAGTGGCTGGGGTTCCCCGCACCGGCCTTACAGAGCAGCTGCAGCTCACAGGTGAATTCAGCTTTTGGGCTCAGTCTGGTCCCTGGTGGATATTTTCCACCTACCTCACCAAGCCATCCCCCGCTTGCCGTGCCTCTGGGACAGCAGGTGAGGCTGTGGGGCACGGGGAGAGCTGTGAGGGACTGAGCACTAGAAGAGAAGATCAGGACTGAGAAGCAGTGGGAGAGCTGTGTGGGGATCCGCGACGGGGTTCGTGTTATGCCTGAGAAGCGCTGGCAGAACTGAGGGGACGGGAACCAGCAGGGTTGTTACCCTCCCTGGTTGGGGTGCTTTGGCAGTGCTTGAGGAGCACCTGGGACAGAACAGCGGGTTGGGGTGCTGCTCCCCAGCAGTAGAGCTGTGTGGGGCTCAGACCTGACACCGTAATCCTGCCGGTCAGGGTTGAGGGGCTCTAGCGGGCACATTAGGGTGCAGTTTGCAGCCCCGTCGGAGATCTTCCACTTCCAGGCTGACTTCACCAGATTCCCATGGAAATAAAGTTGGGTGGGGAGGAGGAATCCAGTTCCTTTAATCTTTGGCGAGATGCAGTTCTGATCTCCACCCTCGAGGGTTCGTCTCTGGGGGAAAGACCGGCTCCGTTCCGAATGGCTCTGCATTGTGGGCCGTGAGCCAACCCACTCTACACGGGGCTGAGAAGTGTTTACAAAGCGAAGCACATCTCTGAGCCGCCTGGGAGGAGCGGGCCCCTGAGGGGGCCTGTGTGCACAGCAGCCAAGATGGCGACTGGCAAATGCTGGCGGCGCTTCTCCTTGCAGACGGAGGACTTTTTTCTTTCTGCCGAGACGGCACATTTTTGTCTCTCTCCGGGCTGACAGGCGTGTTCCCGCTTGCGGGAAGGTGTTGGAATGGTTAGAATCAGACGGTCGGGGAAGCTTTTGGGAGTCCCAAAATCCCCTCCGAAAGCAAGAACAAAAATCTGTTGGTGAGAAATGAGATCCCAGGAGCCTAACTCAGGGTCTAACTCAGTGCCATATTGGGGGTTGAGAAGGAATTTCCTCCCTGGTCTGATTGGCAGAGACCCTCGGGGGTGGGGGTGGGGGCAGGGCGTGTTTTGCCTTCCTCTGCAGCGTGGGGCATAGGTCACTCACAGGTTTAAACTAGTGTAAATGGTGAATTCTCTGTAACTTGACATCTTTAACCCATGATGTAAGGACTCAGTAACTCAGCCGGAGGTGTGGGGTTTATTACAGGAGTAGGTAAGTGAGGTTCTGTGGCTTGCAATGTGCAGAAGGTCAGACTAGATAATCATGATGGTCCCTTCTGACCTTCGAGTCGGTAAGATTCGGGCCTCGAAAATGGACAATGAGACGGGCAAAGAAAAAAGGACAGAAAAAGACAAAGAAAAAGGGATTGTGAGATGGTCAGAGTTGAACTTACTCTAATGGAAAGGCCTCATCCAGGGACACAAGCAGGATGGGCCAGAGATGAGGTCCCTGCGTTCAGAAGGCTCTTCCTCCAGCCTGTATCAGCTGAACCATTAGGAGGAAGAAGAGCGTGGACAATTCCTGGCTGACCTCAGTTGCCTTGGGAAGAGACAGTGCTCAAGTATGCTGGGTGTAGATCACTAATACGGCTCAATTCTGCTGCCCTGACTCCTAGGGGGAGTCCCTTGCTTCTCAAGGGACCCCATGGATTTCAGCACTACTGCTTGTCTTATAAAGCACTACTTCTCTTTATATCTGATCCGGCACCTCCTGAAGTCAATGACAAAGCTCCTACTGGCTTCAGCGGGGCCAGGATCAGAACCGTGTGAGTAAAGGTGGAAGAATCGGGCCCCTGCTACTTGCTCACCAGCAAACAGCCCCATTCACGCTGCCTCCTGTGACGTTAGCCAGGTTCCTGGCTCAGCCCTGCCGTTGCCTTTCATCCTCTGTTAGCCCTTCGTTGAACAGGATGCTGGGTGTTTTGATTAGCACGCGGTCCCAGCTTTGGGCTCAGCCTCTCCGTCAGAGTGGCAGTCTCTCCTCGGCATCCCAGACACCTTCCGACGGAAGTGGTATTGTTGTTCTGTGTGCAAGAAAGGGGAGCGGTGGTTTCCTACTTGGGTGACGCAGAGGAGGCAGTCTGCAGAGCAGTGTCGATGAGCGACGGTCCTCAGAGCTTTGAGCTCTTGCGTCTTGTTTGCCCAGCTTCTTCTTGGCCTAGTTAAGAAGCTTGCCCTGGAATTACAGGAGCCAGAGCCCGGATGTGTATTTTACAGGGGGATCTTGAAATGTAGGCCGTTCCGTTCTTCTCATCCAGTGCAGCTCAAGGTTTTGCCTTTCCCTTGAGTTTTTCTTGGACTGGCCAGCATGATATCTCAGGAACCCGATGGGAAGAGCCCTGGGTTTGCCTCTAGAGTAGAATAAAGTTAGGGGACACAATATGAGCTGGTCTCCCCAGTGCCACTTGTGTCTGGAGCTGGTGTTGTGGTGTGAGGATGGGGCTGAGGAACGTATGTGAGGAGGGGTCAGAGCGGTTCCCCTCCATTTTGGAAAGCGGAACCATGAACTGCAGCAAACGCCGTTTGGCCAAGTCTTGAGGTTGTGGTCCCAAAGCGTCGGCTCTCGGAGTCCTGGGATTAGTCCAGCTTTCATTAAAACAAACATCGTGTTTCTAGGCCTAATGGTTGCAGAGGGAAACGAGGGCAACCTGCCGGCCCAAGATGAATGAAAGGGAAGCTGGCAGGAGCCGTGTAAAGTTTTTTCTTGCCTGGAAGCTGCTGCCCTGATGTTACAGATGATCACGCTCCGCAGCCTTGTTTCACAGAACAACCACGGGTTGCGATGTGGCGGAGGAACGCATGTGGCCTGTTAACGAGCTCCAGCAGCCCATCCTGGCAATACGCCCCAGTGGATGAACGGGGGAGTCAGGGCTTGTGTGGTCCTGATCATGCCAGTAGGTAAAACCAGCATAAGAACAGAATCCAGAACCGGAGGGGAGCGGGGCTCGGCTATTCTTAGCTCAGGGAGATGCCGGCTGTGGAGTGGAGCACCTGGAGGGTTTCCGGGTTTGGAAGGCTCAGCTGGATGGCTTTGTCAGATGTCCAATTTATGCAGTTCGCCGCCATGGTTTTTACATTAACTTGTAAGGGGGAAAGGGAAAATAAATGCCTTCCCACGGCTCTCCCACAAGAGGAGATTCTTGCAGCACCAGTTCAATCCATTATTAAATGAACGGCAAAACGAGGTTCTGACAGCACTGGCTGGGCAGACAGCGAGGAGCCCCAGTTGGTAGAGATTGTGCTCTGGGACGAAGGTCATTTGACTGCATCACCTGGTGGTGACGTCACTTCCCTGTCTCGTGATGCAAACCTCAGCAGATCTTGACTGGTTAGCATCACACCGTAACATGGATGCAGGGCAATGCTGGGCCAAGACACAGCACGATGACATGATGTCCCATCACGCCTGAAGACACGGCCAGGTCCTAGATATTCCATCACTGCGAGTGAGTAACTCCCGGTGATTTCAGTCCCTTACTGCAGCCCTGGGACAGTTGATCCGTCCTCCCAGCTCTATCAGGGCTCGCTCGTGAAGATCAAGATCAGTGACAATCTCCCAGACAGTGCACACTTTAGTTTTCACCTGCGGTTCTGGCCTTCAGGCTTGCCCAGAGTTTGCATGGTGGTTTGTGATATGAACCCTTGCCCTCTGGTGAGTAGCCTGGGTCCAGCACAATCCTTAGCGTACGATCAAGAGCTTAAAGCATGGACCTGGGTGTTAGACGATCGGCCTAATCTGCAGTCAAGGTGGGACCGTGAACTAACCATTGAGCATTTGTGCCTCAGTTTTTCCACCAGTAAAATTAATATTTTGAGCCATGTTTGAAAAGCATTTGGGGATCCTCAGGATGGAGAGTGCTATAGAAAGGCAAAGTATCATTTCCTGGTTGCCCCAAGCTAAATCTGAGCTTCCAGAAATGAAGGCCCGAGCATGGTCATTCTGCACCGTCAGGTGCTTTGTCAACCACAAGCACAGGGATTGGAAAGGAAGGAATCCCTTCAGTGTCAGGGAAAGTGTTGTCCCTTTCTTTTGTGCAAAGTGATACAAAGTTTCCCCAGTGTCTTCTCTTTGCAATGCTGTAAATGCAGGAGAAAAGGCGTCCGTCTGGAGTATCTTTGAATTGGGGTCTTGCATGGAAATGGCCATTCTCCCACCATGGTGTCACTGCCAATGCTTTGCAAGAGGCAGAGAGGAAGAGTGGTTTATTTCACTGAGCGTGTTCTCTGTGGGCGTGATTCTGGAGTTAATTTATTCCCTGTTGCAAGAAATAAATTCCAGGCTTTGTCAGGGTGGCATTGTGCCCCTGGCATTAGCAGGACGAAACAACTAATGATCTGTCTGTGAGCCATTTGTGCTCCAATGGTTAACAGGTGGTTCATGGGGATGAATGATGCCACTGTGTTGTGATACCTTGTTCTCCACACTGCCCACTGGACTTCCCATCCTATGCAACTAGCGGGAGGTGCCGGGCTATATGAAGGTGGAAACGAAGACGTTTGTTTATGTCCCTGGAAGTAGTTCTCACCACGTGGATCTGAGTTATGTGGGCTGGAGACGCTGCACTGGGCTAGCCCGGGGAAGCCAGGTGTGTGAGGGAGATAGAATATAATGGGGATGCCCTTCCTGTCAGCAAGTGGTTTCTCTGAATAGTACTGGCAGCCAAGCGTGAAAGAAGCGTGCAGGGGAACACACCTGAGTGCAGAGAGTTTGGCCAAAGGATTTGGGCTTGAAACACTACTAGAGCTCAGTCAGTTGCATCAAGTCCAGCATTGGCGCTGGTGCCCTTTCTCCTGAAAGGTGCTAGCTTTGAAGACTTGGAGACCACAGTCCTCTCTTTAGCCACAGGACAGGAAGAGCGGCAGTGTGGTCTTCCCCCCCACTCTACTCCAGCTCAGCTCTGACCCAGGACTTGAATCCCTACATCCATTGAGTCCTTGGTCTCTGTTGGAACAGCAATCTGGATGCCTTCCAAGAAGGAACCAGAGTGAGATTACCAAACGCCGTTCACACAGGTAGCACAGAGCCGAGCGGGGGTCAAATAGCCAACGTACAAGGGGAAGGCTCCGTACCCCATTGCTAATTCATGAACCATCCAGCACCCCTTTGCTGCTACAGTCCATGGGTGATCCCTGGAATCACAATGTACTGTCCCAAGGAATCTGGTCCGTGTGGCAGCAACAAAGGTGCAATTGTGCCTTGTCACCCTTTCTTACTGTGTATGGGAGAAGGGTGGAACTTTTCTCTCCCAGATGTGAGATTGGGTACCCCAGGGCCCCTCCCCCTCCAAATGAACAGCTCTGAGGGCCTCGCCCTGGCCGACTATACACCAGGCGGAACAAAAGCCTCTATTATCTATTATATAACGGGAGTGTGGTCAGCAGCACTGCCTAGCACCACTGGCTAAACAGCTGGAGCCCAGTGGCGAGAGACCAAGGTGATGTTTGTATGCCAGTTCGGTTAGAAACACTCTCAGCAAGAGAACACCGGGGGAGGGCGAGTATTTTGGTAATTCCCTACAATTTCCCATCGCTGGGTGTGCTCAGCCGCTGTCTCATGTTACCCTGCACAGAGTCAGCCTGCGATGGGAGTTGGTCGAAATGCCGGCAGCCATCAACCCTTCGTGTATCCCCCTGTGACTGCTGCTGGTGGAGCTGCCCCGTCGGTAGCAGTGGTGGAAAATGTTAGGGAGGGGAAAAAAAACCCCGTAGTAGACAAGGGCTTGTTGCCATTGTGTAAAGCCAGGCTTTGTGGCGTGAGGGCACAGGGATAGAACCTGCTGGTAAGTTCCCGTCCCTAATCACAGCGCCGAGCTATGAGGCTAAGCTGTAGTTTTCTCTGGGCAAAGCTACGACTGAGAAGCAGCGAGTGACTGCAGTCCGGCTGAAAGCCCTGTTGTGCCTGGCCCAGGATGGAAGGTACCATACAGGCCTCAGCAAGGCCAGTGATTTGCCTGAGACCAGGACCCCTGGCCACTTCGTTCCAGAAATGCTGGCCTCAGCTCTTTTAGCGAAGGGAGAAACCTTCAGTGATGGCTAGCTGAGAATGTGGACACCGCCATCGGGACGGGACGTGCGGAGCTAGCTCACTGGAAATAGCCACCTGGCCTGGGCGAGCTGCCTGAGTCCGGCCCTATTAGCCCAGTCCAGATTGTACATGAGCAGCTCACCTGTGTTGCTGCCTATGCAGCCATGCCCACCCTGCTATTTTTGCAAGCGAACTCCATCCAAGCTGGCTCGGGTCTGTCTACATGAGTTGCAGTCTTGCCTCCCAGTTGCTGTATAGACATATTGTAAGGTCAGGTTCAAACCCTGTCTGTAGGCTGCACCCATTAGAAGGCCTAAGTTACATACATGTTTAAGGCCTGATCTTGGGAGGAACCGAATTGCTTTCCATGCACAGGATCTGGCCCTCAGCTGCTAAATTGCATCCCTGCATTGACTCTGGGCCACACTGCTGTGTTGTTTACATGCTTGGTTTTTTCCTTTTTTATCCTAGTGGCTCCCGAACAGAATTAAGATATTTAGCAGGTGAGATGCTGCATCTGCAGGACCAACTGAGGGGAAGTTAAACGGGTTATAAACTCCCCTCTACCCCAACCAGCACATTAAAAAGCGAATGTGAGGACTGGAAGAAATCCCTGTTTTTCTTCCACTGACATGAGTGGCCCATTCATTTCAATGGGGGTGGGGGTCTCTGAAAGTTACCACAAATACCAGGCCACACATAAGTTTCTAAACCACTTTGCTCCCTCTTCTAATGATCACCTAGACCAGGGTATGAGGAAAATGAACCGAAGAGAATCCAGATAATGAAAAAGATTGGAGGAAGGGCCAGCCAGATCGCTGGGGGTGAAGGTGGTGAAGAGAGTTAATTAGTGTGGTAAACTCCTGGCCCTCAGTTTAATCTGGTGCCTCAGGCTGTCTCTGCAAAGCCAAGACCAAATCCGACTCTATTTTTGATCCTTGTCTCTGCCTCCCTCTCCAGCCTGCTTGTTTTTTTTCCATCTGCTGGAAGTTCTTCGGGTCAGGGACTCTCATTTCTTATGCTTGTAAAGGGCCCAGCACCGTGGGGCCCAGACGGGTTGCTAGCACAATATAAATATTAAATAATCACAATGTTAAGGAAGAGCTGAAGGATGGAATAATAAAAAGAAAGGAAAGGTGCTGGCTGTTGGCTATGAATATATTTTATATTTGCTCATTTACGTTGTCAGTAATGTTATTTTCTCTTTTCCTTCGACAGGGTCTCTTGTCCATTTGTATTCAGGTAAGTGACGCCCTTTTCCTCTGTCCTGGGTTTAGGATCATTAGAAGTATGGGAATTGCCAACCCTCCCAGTTTTTACTGGGAGTCTTCCGGAATCAGACTTGATCTCCCAGAGGCCACTGAAGCCAATTCCGGGAGATTTTAGGCTGCTAAAAGTCCAGCGGGGCTAAGGCAGGCTCCCTACCTGCCCTGGCCCCAAACCGCTCCCAGAAGCGGCAACATGTCCGGCAACAACTCCTAGGAGGAGGCGCGGCCAGGGGGGTCTCTGCACACTGCCCCTGCCCCAAATGCCAACTCTGCACCTCCCATTGGCCAGGAATGGGGAACCGTCTGGCCACCCCTGAGTCTAGGAGCCGCTGCCAGACACGCATAGATTCTAGAACATGCTGCCATGACCAGCCTGTTGCTTTCATGCCCCATCAGTCCGGCCTCTCCCTCTCTTCTGACAGTCCCAGCTGACATGTTGAACCCCGAGAGCGTGGTGGTGTCGGTGTCGAATGTCAGCGCCGTGGCTGGGTCCCAAATGGTCCTGACCTGCAAGAGTTACCGCATGATCTGGACCCAGGACCGGCTGAACGACCGCCAGCGGGTGGTCCACTGGGACTTGTATAGCAACCCGGAAGGCGATTACAAGGCGGAGAGGCTGTGCGACATGTACTCGGCTGGGGAGCAGCGGGTGTACAGCTCCTACAACCAAGGGAGGATAGCCATGCCCCAGAACGCGTTCGCAGACGGCAACTTCTCACTGGTGATCAAAGGTACCAGGAGCCAAAGTGATCTCTCCTTCTATCGCTTCTCAAGAGCGGCAGCTCCGTGCTCTTGTACTGAGACTGCCTAAGGGGAAGGGCAGGCTGATGGCATCTGAGACTCAGGAAGTGCAGGGTTCTAACCACTGGTAAAGTGACCACCCTGTAAGAGAAACTTGCCTTGCAACCACTTTGAAAGTTTAATCATGGGGTGTCAAGAGGAAAAATGGGGAAAGCACGCTGGGTTCCAGTCCTAGCACTGCCATGGACTCCCTGTGTGGCCTTGGTTGAGTCACTTAACCTCTCTCTGCCTCATTTCCCCACCTGTAACGTGATAAGAATCCTGCCTTTCTCCCACTCTCTGTCTTGTCTGTGCAGATTGTAAGCTCTCTGGGTCTCCTACAGTGCCTAGCGCACGCTTGGCTGGGGCTGGTGTTACTGAAATGCCAAATAAGAATTCAAACCAACAAGGATGAGCTCAAATGAGCATGTAACTGCAGTGAGACATTGGCCCTGTTCGGTTAAAGCTCCTTCTGTCCCGCCATGCCCGGGGACGTGCTGCATAAACAACCGCAAACACTCCTCACCTTGACACTCCTCACCTTGACACTCCTCACCTTGACACTCCTCACCTTGACACTCCTCACCTTGCTCTTAAATGTTCTTTTTCTCCTCTGGCGCTAGATGTTGCAGAGAGCGATCAAGGCACGTACTCCTGTAACCTTCACCATCACTACTGTCACCTGTACGAAACGGTGAAAATCCAGCTGGAGGTCACCGAGACAGGTAAAGACACGTGCTGACGCACACGATGGCACCGGTCCCTCTGGGGGGGCAGGTACTTCCCAGGCCCTCGGGCCCCAGTCTCACAGAGAGCTCTGGGCAGGGGGAACCCTCTGCTCATGTAGAGCCTTGTTGGTTGCACAGGGATACTGCCCAGGGCTAGCACCCTGAGCCGGCTTTGGTCAGGGAGACCCCTGCTCCCACCCACTGCCTCGCTGAAAGCAGGGTGGGTCTGTGCAGAGGCAGAGCACCGCGCAGGAGCTGTGCGTGAATATCACTGCACCTCAAAAGACATCAGTGCTTGCTGCAGCGTCTGGCAGCCGTGCGGCTGTGAGGTTTCATTCTCTTTGCCGTGGGAGTCTTGCTGTCAGATCAGAGGGGGGGAATTCTAGGGGCGATGGTACCACTTGGATGGAGACCCCGCTTGCTGTAGATGTTCCCCCTTTGCCCGCTAGCATCACCTCCGTCTTAAGCAGTCAGCTGGCTTTCCTGCTGATCCCAGTCTCTGGGAAAGAGCTGAGGCTGCCCTCCTGGCTGTGCTGTGAAAGAGGCGAAGGGCTGAGTGTCCAGCAAGCGTACGGGTAACACATACGAGGCGGCGGTGGGATGGGAAGGACGCAGTGTCTTCTGCTCTCGTGCCCTGAAAGTGTCTGTTTGTCTAATAAGAATGCCCGGGCTGCCTCCCGGCTGTTTTTCGTTTTTTTATTGCTCAGCATGAGCAG
This sequence comes from Sternotherus odoratus, assembly GCA_032164245.1. Classification (NCBI taxonomy): domain Eukaryota; kingdom Metazoa; phylum Chordata; order Testudines; family Kinosternidae; genus Sternotherus; species Sternotherus odoratus. The sequence continues at coordinate 5,674,055 of JAVMKO010000018.1, forward strand.
CCTGCAAGCCAGTGGGCCTGTAACTCCTCCAGTAATTAGGGCACTGGGGACAGCAATGCAGTTCCTGCAAGGAGACTGGCTAAGACGCTTGGAGAATGGGAGCCAGCGTGTCGAAGATGAAGTCTGTTCTTATTATTCCACAATCAGTCACTGGAGAGAGCAGCGCTCTTCCTTCTTTGTGGACCTAGCCACCGAGTCTCCGCTACCAGGGAGGAAGGACGGGCTTGCAGCTAACGCACTAACCAGGGACCTGGGGGTTCCTGCGTTCAGTTCCTAGCTCTGGCACAGACCCTGTGTGAGGTGTGAGCCAGTCACTTCCCCTCCATGTGCCTCAGATTGTGAAGCCCTTGGAGATCCTTGGGTGGCAGTGCAGAGCGGGAAAGCCCTCGGGGGTTCCTAGCATAGGAAAGGCTGGTGTCTTTGGACAGCAGAGCTGCCGGGGGCAGTCAGGTATGATAAGGTGTGTGCCGCTGGGTTGTTTCCACGAAATGGGACTGTTATATTTTACCCAGCTGCCTCCTGTGTCCTCTGCAGCCAGGGAAGCGAAGAGGTACTGGGATGGCGAGAAGGCCGTGATCGTTGCCTTGAAGGACAGCACTGTGGTGCTCCCCTGCGTGAACCGGAACCAGATCTGGACTGAGCGGCACAGTGAGGAGGAGCAGCAAGTGGTCCACTGGGACCGGCAGCCCCCGGGGGTCCCGCACGACCGGGCCGACCGCCTCATAGACCTGTACGCCTCCGGTGAGCGCCGCTCCTACGGCCCTCTCTTCATCCGGCAGAAGATGAACATCACCGAGACGGCCTTCACCCTGGGCGACTTCTCGCTGCGGATTTCGGCCCTGGAGAACGCGGACGAGGGCACGTACTCCTGCCACCTCCACCATCACTACTGCGGCCTCCACGAGCGCAGGATCTTCCGGGTCTCGGTGACGGAGCCGGTGAGAGAGAAGAAGGTGGTGAACTTCACTAACCCCAACAGTGTGCCAGCTGTAGGTAGGTGACCCTCCGAGGGTGGGGGGGGGGGCAAGGGGAGGAGTCCTCCCGGGGGAGGAGGTGAACAGCTACAGCCCTGCCCTAGGGCTGACCTAGGCCAGCTGAGAGGGGCCATAGGGCAGGCCTATGGGCCCTGCCCTCAGGGCGCCTCCAGCTCGGGAGGGTTTTCTAGCAGGCATAGCGATGGCTCTGCTAGCTTTGTCCTGTCCCCACAACAGACCTGGCCTCAGGAGACACTCTGGGGCAGGCTGGAAGGAGGGAGGGGACATGTGACCAAGATGGTCGGTGACTCTGCCTCCCTGCGATGCTCCGCCGAGGCCACTGAAGCAACTTCGAGCTGCTCTGGGAGCTCCCCCAACCTGAGCCAGGGCCCACACGGGTCCCTGCAGCCAGGAGTAGGTGAGACTCAAACAACATCCCTGTTGTCCACACAGGAACAAACCTGCCCCTATGTTCTGAGGGGTGTCTGGTGTCTGTGTGAGTGGTGCGCGCTCGGATTGCTTGAGGGGGAAAGCGTCTGCAAAGAGCAGGCTGGGAACCTCTGGACAGAGCCTGATCCTGCCCCCAGCTCCCACTGATGTCAGTGGGAGTTAAAGATGCTCAGCACCTCTGCAGCTGATGGGTCCGATTTTTCTCTGCTTCGCATCGAGTGCCACTGTGTCCGCTGGTGCAAAGTGCATTTCAGAGATTACTATTCTGGGGTGGGAGCATTTCACATCCGCTCTGAACAGCTGTCCCAGCTAGACGGTGAAGATTCAGGCCCCAGGACTCCCCTTTTTTAACCATATCTCGTATTTTCTTCTCTGGATGAGCTGCTCTCTGCCAGCCTGTTCAAACCCTGAACCATCACACCCCTCACAGGCAACTCCCCCACCCCAGTTTAATCATGTTTGAGCCTTCCGGGTTATCATTCTTTATTAACATTTTAAAATATTCATCGTGGTTTAATATTTATTGGCTGCTTAATAGGGAGTGTAAACGTGCTTCATAAATCTTTAAGTAGCTCCGTTCCGCTTCAGCAAGAGGCTTTTCCAAGCTATGGAGGCCTGCGTCTCCCCACTGGGCCATGGGTCGGCATCGAGAAACGAGAGGCATTATCCAACAGAGACTGCTCAGGGGCTGAGTTGACGGAGAGGCTGGGACACAAATATTACTCTCTGCCTGTGGCCTTTTTGCTGCCGTCCCTTGGCTTGGGGAGTCCCGTTCAGCTGCCATTTTGCAGATCTATGTTTCAGTTTCATGGAGGGTCCCCTGGGAATCCAGCTCTGTTCTTTGTTTGTGCAGGCAATGAACTGGTAACCACCTGAGCAGGAGGTGGACAAAACATGGGAGGAGCGAGAACCAATTTAATACAGACAGACTAGCTCACTAGTCGTTCAGTCCTGCCTCAGGTCCCCAGAATGGCCCAAGCGGCCCTGTCCCCTCTTGCCTTCTGGAGGAAATACCTAACTAATGTCCTGGGCAATTTGAAATAGCATGGAGAGAGAGCCTCAGTGTCCTGCTGGCATTCTGACGTGGGGGCATTCCATTTCTGCCTCCTTCGGTGGCTTTCAATAGAGCACATATTCATCCTTTGTACTTCAGAACTGTTGGGTTAGTGTTGCTGTGGGCTGTCTCATAGCTGCTGTGTTTCACCCCAGCGGTGGCTGCATTTCAGTGGTAGGGAAAGTGATCCCAGTGTGGAGTGTTTCATTTGGATTGAGCCTATCAAGCAATTTGGGAGAAAAGGTCCAGGACACGTGGAAGATAATATCAGTAGTCTGGGTCTGCAGTGGCGTTTGTCGAATGAAAGGATTAATTATTCCAATCAAAGAAGCAGACTCAGGAGCCCTCTCCTGCCTTGCACTAATTCCAATTGAAGCAGCAAACAATGGCTCTTCCTGTGTTCAGTGGTTTTTGTTTCTCCCCGGTAAACTTTTGCTGGAACCTTGCGTCTTTACTCCTTTACATTTCATTGGCGTGCACAGGGCTAAATCAAATCAAACAAAGCTGCTACATTCCATTCATTGAACGATAACAGCAGCTGCAGCTGGATGGAGGAACGCAGTCTTGTAGGTCAGAGTGTGCTGGAGGAACTTAAGAGGCAGTCTAAGGATCAGCACGGGGAAACTGGGTCCTGCTGCGTAGTCCCCACTGGTCTCTTCTGGCCAACAGAAAAATACGGTGCAGATGAGCATGTTCCCTTGGATGTCAATGGTAAAACTTTCAGAGACAGCACTGGGAGAAGGATCAGGCCCAGAATCCCCCTCCCCCTGAACTCATTCCACATAAGATGGATTTTTTCTGCTCAGAGTCTTTGCTTCCCAGGTCCATGAGGGGCTGGCTGCTGTACGTTTGGGGCTTGATTTAAAGACCGCGCATCAGGGTTCAGGCCCTACCTCGGGTAAAGCAAAGCAAGTCGGGTCAGCTGCTAAGCTTTGCTCCCTTGGGGTGAGTGCTCAGCTGGCCTGCAAAGCGCCACGCTAAGAATTTGCTGAATGGATGGGAATTTGAGAGGAGCTGGAATGTCCCCTGTGCCTGTTCCAAACCCATCGACACCAGGCAGCGCGCCAGAGCGTGGGAGTGGCTGTGACACAACCTCCCTCCCACCCCCCCTTTGCGCACCCCTGTAAACATCTTCCGGGAGAAATGAAAGAAAAAGGAAAACACCAGGAGATAACAGGGCCAAAGCGCTGCCCTTTCTCAGTGAACAGCTCCGGTTTCAGGCAGAGCTCCAAGGTCTGGAGCCATTGCCAGACAGGAAACTTCATCCTGCTGCAAATAGAAACCTGGGCCGGATTCTGCTCTTGGTTGCACCTGCTTAAATCTAGAGTGAGCCCACTGGCTGTAGTGAAATGATTCTGGGACTTAGACCTGCGTGACTGAGAGAAGAATCGGGCTGTTATCTCAGTTATGTATTTACTGTAGCACAATTCACAGAGCTATGCTCAGCCCTCTGCTGGCCTGCAGAGCCTCAGCTGGTGCTCACTGGTGCACACTGGTGCACGCTGGTGCACGCTGGTGTAGCTCCCTAGGCTTCAGTTACACTAGCGCCGGGGATCTGACCTCTGGTCTTTTGGTGGCAGGAATGTCAGGAGGCTGTTCCTTACTTAATTTTTTGCACTAAAAATCAGTTATCCTGGGTTAAAATAAAGCAGCAGCCCTTTGAAAGCACATGCAGCTTTGTCATATATTTCAGCCAAAGGTCTCAGAGCACTTGACAAACACTGAATCCTTCAAGTCTCACACGCCTGTGAGATAGGTACATCCTTATTCCTTCTTATCCTCAAAGGAGTGGAACGGGAGCGAGGGAACTAAATGGGATTATACCGTCTTTGAGAGAAACAAGGAAAGGATTTTGACTATGGCTGCATGCACTTTTGGTCCCCAGTCCCGTACCCTGTGGACTTCGTGTCTAAGGCCCCACCTGTATGAATCAGCTTGCAGGATTGAGGCCGTGGTGTGTAATTCCACTGAATTCAGTGTGTTATAGTCAGATGTGTGTGTGTGTGAATATCAGTGCTGGCGAGGTTAGGTTATTTTGTTAAATAGCACTGACTATTTTAGGGAACTTTAGTGCAGTGGCTTGGGTGCAGCTGGGGATGTGATATTTAGAAATATTGCAAGTTTGGCTCTTCCTTGTAGCATAAAGCAACATCACCTAAGCTTATGCTTTGGTGGAAAACTAGAATGGGGAAAAGATCCTGTATACTAGATAGAAATACTGTTCCCGGCTCTGCCACTGGCCTGCTGTGTGACCTTGGGCAGGTCACTTTGCTGGCTGGTACCTCAGTTTCCCCATCTGTAAAATAGGGGTAATGAGGCTCATCTCCTTTGTAAAGTGTTTTGAGATCTACTGGTGAAAAGCAGTAGATAACAGGTTAACAAAACAGCCTGCCCAAAAGCCAGTAGCTCTATGTACATAACCAGAGCCTTTCATCGTGGGCACTTGACAGTCATTAATTAATACTCACAGCGCCTTTGTGGAGCAAGTCCATTATTTTTGCCATTTTACAGATATGGAAACTGAGGCATGGGAGTAGTTTAAATAGATCCTTTGTCTTATTATCGGGGTCTTATTCCTCTCCCTGAGTGTACACTGACCCTGTTGTAACCAAAGACCCTTCCCCCTCATTAGGGACGGGACTGTAGTGTGAATTTCACATCCATTGGCTTTGTAGCTGGACTCCTCCTCAGCCTGAGGGTGTTGGATGTTCTGTCCAGCTCGTTGAAGAGAGCAGCCCAGGTTGGATTGTTTGGATCTGGACCCAAGCTCCCCGAAAGTTCAGGAGGGGTCAGATCCTGTGTTCAGAGGGCTCAGAGCCAATGTTCAGGTTCTGAACCAGGTCTAACTGGGTTTCTTCCTCAAAGCTTAGCGAAGACTCCATCAGGCTTCTGAACTCCCCACCCCACTGTTCCTCCCCTTCCCAGAATGCCCTGCTGCTCTTCCCATCTTGGTAACAAATGGTTTCCCAGGTGACCATGCTGGTGTGTTCCAGTATTATAGCTTTTACAGTACAAGCACCGGGGATGTACCTCTGGTCCCACTCCCTGCTCCCCCACAGAGCAGGACCCAACCCAGAGACAGCTCGTGGGTTTCCTGATTCCTACCTGTTCTTGAGCAGCTGCCTCAAGTCTTCATTTTCATCACCACTTTAGCATCTCCTAATGCCCGGGGTCCTGGGTCACTCAAGTATTTAATTAAAGTTTGGCTGCTTGGTTTAATGGGCTAGTTGCTCTGGCCCATTAGCTCTTCTGTAACTGGGCTCCTGGCCTTTGGGGCCAGGGTGCTCAGCTCTTAGTTTACTGTAGGAAATGTGGAGTTTCTGGACCCTGGCTGCGTTTGCATTTCTGTACTGATGGAACTGGATAGTTTATAACATTCTCAAATGGCCCCGAAAGCAAAACCAGCTGTTGGAGTCATGATATGAACTCGCTGGCTTCGCTCAGCAGCGACATTCCTCTGACAACCGATCATCGCTGCTCTTAACCGGTACTCCGGAGGTGTCCCGTCACTCCCCGGGGAATGACTAACAAGGCTCTGGGGAGATCTGGCTGCACAGGCAAGGCTGACGCAAACAGAGAGCTGGGTTCAGTCGTGTCCCAGCGGAGACAGGCCCGGGGGTCTCATTCTAGTCCCGATGATCATTTGGGCCACACTGCAAAATCACCCTCCAGTTTGGCATCGCAGAGTCTTTGCTTGGCAGAAGGATGAGAGTTCTTTCTCAGCAGTATTGTACCTGGTGGGCCGGGGATGGCGGGGCAGAGGTCTGCCACTCAGGGCCTGCTATTTGTCTCTGTTATTTTCCCCCACTCTCATGAGCACCAAAATACACGATTAAAGAAAAAAGGGCGCTGACTTCTGCTCTCCCTTAGACTGGTGTAAATCCAAAGTAACGGAATGACTCCAGATTGACTCTGGTGTAACGGTGAGCAGAATATGGACCTTTTTAATTATTACATCCACACTGGGGAAGCTGAGGAACCAGGACACTTAGGAAGTTTGAGTAGGAGAGTGCAGAGCCAGGAATAGAACCCAGAATTCCTGGTCTCTGCTTTAGCCATTAGGGAATTCTGCCTGAATATACTGCAAGGTCCGATGGCTCTTTGGATGTTTCCCCTTACTCTCTCTCACGAACATAGGAATTGAACTCGGAAGAGCTTTCAGGTTAGCATTCCCTGTTGGCATTTGTCTGGTGCTGTGTGAACATTCCCAGTCTCCAGGAGACAGTATCGCTTTGAACTCTGCTTCAAAGGGAAGTCTCCCACGGCAGTGTGTCTCGGGGCTTTGCTATCTATCCTTCAGCAGGATTTATCTAACCCCTGACTCTGGCAAACAAATATTTCCTTCTCTTTTGGGGGGAGGAGGGAAGGAGAGAGAGCACTGACCCAATTATTCAGGCTGTAGAAAAACGTTCCATGTGCAAACTCTGTTTCCCTTCCCTGCTTGGAAGAGGAGCAAGCTGCTGCACCCAGAAATGGAATGGAGTTCTGGCTTTTTCGCTGTGTTCTTAGTTAGTTATTTGATTTTATTTCAAAGAAAATTCATTCTTCGGCATTGCAAATTCCTTCCACTCCATAAATTATACCACGTGGCAGAGCCGGGCGGCTTCATCCGTTAGCCGCCGGGAGCCGAAGCCATGCAGTGGATGTCGAAAGCGACCAGAAAAGCTCCTATGCTCTCAGGCAGAGGCACCTAGCGCTTTCTTTGCTGCTCCCTGGACTCGCCTTCCTTGCTTGACAGGAGCCGTGCGGTGATCATCGGGAAGAGTCACTAACAGCACGTTTGCTTCCCTGGAAAATCTTGGGAACACTAAACATGAGCACATGTTAACGAATGATGATGAATGCCTTATGCAGCAGAGAGGGCGGATTCTCTAGTGGTTAGTGAGTTGGCCAGACTCCCGGGGTTCACTTCCTGGGTCTGTCATCTGTGCCCTGCCTGACTGCTCACATCACCGAATCTCCCTGTGACTCAGTTCCCTCTCTGTTAATTGGGGTTAATAATCCTTAGGATCAGACGTTCCTAAAGGCGGTAGCCATGGTGGTGAAGCTCGCCCCGTCCCCTTCTTTCAGTCAGCCCACGTTGCAATAGCCCCCTCTGCCCATCCGTCTCCGCTCATTTCCCCCCAAGGTCTTTTCTTGTTAAGAGCCCCAAAAGGGAGCGATGGTGGAGTCGCCCCCCCTTACTATATTGTTCACCAATTAGACGTAATTTCCAGCACCCCGGTTTTGAGTCACTGAGTTCTGATCCCACACGTCTCTTGTTGACCAGGCGTGAGCTTTACGCAGCCTTTAAATTATAGCAGGAGGCTCTTTAGTTTAGACTCGTTCAGTCTCCCTGGCCCCCTTTTTGCACCTTTTCCCTCCGCATTTATGGTTCCCATCGATTATTGGGACACTGCAGAGACTTGCCCCCGGGGAAGGTAAATCTGTCGGCCCAACAGGAGCAGTGTGTTTGGTTTTGGGGTTTAGTTGGTCCCTTCACAGAGATGAGGCGAGCCCGTTCCCACGTGACGAGAGGCTGTTCGGAGGTGGGGCTAGCTTTGCCTCAGGCCTCTCTCTAACGGGACCCCTTTCAGCGACAAGCCTCCCACTGAGCCTGGATCTAGGGGGCTCACGCATTCCTCACTGAAATGCAGCCATTTCTGGGGTGGAAATGGCCGCCACTCTGTGCCCCTATGCAGAGCGGCAGCCATTTCTGGGGCGGAAATGGCCGCCGCTCTGTGCCCCTATGCAGAGGGTGTGAAGAAGAACGTCTCTTCTTCTCCATGCTGGGGCACGTTTACCTTCCAAAGCCATTACCAACAAGGATTACCTGTGAACCGTCCCCTCTCCGCCCCCGGCCGTGTTCTGCTTTGCTCCGGACACGTGGGTGCTGCCATTTTATTCTGCTTTGCGTTCTCTCGCCAACGCCAGATCCAAACCTAGGCAGGGGCCATAACGTGATCAACGTCATCATCCCCGAGAGCCGGGTGCACTTCTTCCAGCAGCTGGGCTACGTCCTGGCCACCCTGCTCCTCTTCCTCATCCTCCTCGTCATCGTGGTGCTCGTGACCCGCCAGCGCCGGAGGAGGGGTAAGCGCCTGGCCGGGCGGGAAGGGGAACCAATGGGAAAGTCTCCAGGAGCGTTACCCGGCATAAGGAGCCAATCCTGCCAGCGCTGGCTGGCTGCAATGAGGCTCGTGGTGGCCAGCGTGCTGTGCAGTGGAAAGGGTTCGGGTCCCCCCTCCACTACCAACAGTGATGCCTCACCTCTGCCCAAACTGTGTAAGCCCCAGTGCAGCCCCTATGGGCAAAGTGAGTGTAATTGGGATCTTCGGCCTTGTGTGGACCCCCGGCCGTGGGCGACTCTCCCTCTGCAGAAGGAGATAGGTGCCTATGAACATGCCAGTAACCAAAATAGCCACGTACGCTATGGCGAGCAGGTGTGTGGGGGGGCACGGTCGACCTCCTCAGTGGTGCCCTTGGATTGCCACTCTTTGTGGGGGGGAGGGACCCAACCCCCCAGGGACCCCGTTCTGATCTCAGTGACACTGCTGTCAATCCAGAGCCACTCCACTCACTTGGATGGAGTTACACTGGCTTCACCTCGGTGTCAAATGAGAGCGGAATCCGGGCCAAGGTCGTACTAAGGAGAAGACCCCTGAGATCACTGGTCCATCCAAGGTGGGGAGAAGGAAACTAGCCTGATACCCGCCTTCTGGAAAGGTCACTGCTCTAAATGGCTCTAGCCTGGTACCTGGAGCCCATGAAAGACCCAGACCTCAATGATTGTCCTCTCTTACCTGGGCGGATGGACCACAGAACGAGTACTAGTGAGTGCAGCAGCACAGGGGTAGTGAGTGAACCCCCCGAAATACCAGAGAGAGACAGGACAAATGAAGACCAGAGCTTTTGATTGCTGTCATCTGCTGGTCAGGGAGGGGTGGAACAACAGGCGGAGATTTAGGAACAAAACAGGACTGGTCAGTGGGTTGGGAGAAGGGGTAACTGGGATGACGTCCTGGGGCCACGGAGCTGGGATGCACCCGGGCGGGCCCGTGGTTGGGCTGTGAAAGCCAGGCCCACTGTGAGCAGCTCTCTCAGCCCCGGTCGGAGGGTGCCATTGCTCCTGCTCACCACGTGTCTCTTTCCCCCTCTAGGCTACGAGTACAACGTGAAGAAATACGAAGAGTAAGTAGGAGCCCCTGACCCATAGCAAATAAGCACCGAGCAAAGCGAAAGGCTCCACCTTGAAGAATACAGGCCCAGCTCCTCGGTGCAGTCATGTGGTGTAACACTACCAGCTCCAGTAGGGCTGTACACCCGCCGAGGGTGTCTTGGTGAAGTGTGTAGTCGTGTAACAAGCAGGTTGATTGACAGGCTTTATTCACTGCCTTCCGGCTGATTCGCCTGCAGCTCACGCCCTAATTATGGTCACTGCTATGTGCTTGGTGCTGTACACGAAAATTGGGATCCCCATCCCTGGTGAGCAGCTTGAACCCTACCAGAATGGGCAAGGGGTTGTTGGAGGGCTGGCTCGGTAGCTGGATTTCCTCTGTGTGCACACTGGGAATGGAGCCTCAAAACACACAGTGCTTCATTAAAGACACCCCCAGGAGTTTGTGTTCAAGGTCTGGTGCAAACACTACTGTGGTTGTCCTGGACACACCCCTGTGCCTAAGCCCCCATAAACTTTCTGTGCATCTTGGTCCCATTTCTGTGACCTGTGCTTCTCCGTTTATGTCTCTTGATTGTTAAAGGTAAATCTTCAAAGCAGTGGGTGATGATTTAGCCACTGCGCTCCCCTTAGCTTGAGTGTGTGTGGTACAGCGGAAATCCCCCAATACACTGCTCTGAAACTACCCCCTCTGAAGATCAGGAACTGGCTGGAATGCTGGGAGCAGAGGCGATGGGAAAGAAATGAGAGAAGTGGGGAACAACCTGCAAAAATGAAGAGAGTTAAAGGAACCAAGTGTAGAAAATATCTGGCAAATTGTGATTTTCTTTTCTCGTTCCCTTTCTCAGGAAGGACGTGAATCTCAAAGAGTTTGCAGTTGACACAACCGACCTGACCCAGTACAAAAGTGAAGACATAAGGCTGGGTATGTGTTAAATCAGCAGGATGCTTCCTGCAGCAGTTCTCAGCCCATGGACCAAAACTAATTACGACTGAGATTTTTCCAAGCCCTCTAAAGGATTTGATTGGTTGCCCATTTCATGGGACTTGTCCATCCACAATCTGTAGGCAGCTTTGGAAATCTCAGACCACAAACCTAAAACTTGGGCCAAGTTTGCCAGAATTTGGGGGATGAACCCGGGGGCTTGAGTTTTGGGGTCACTGGGAGTTTTTGGGATGAGATAGGGGCTGACTTATGGGTTTGGAGGAAACTGGGCAAAACTCTTTACTTTCACTTTGAGCTTTTGGGTTTCTTTGAACTCTGCAGATCAAAGCAAATTTCATGGGACTGTGAAGTCATGTGATGCAAAAACAGGCTGAAAATTTGCGCAATGTTCTGTGAAGGGGTGTTATAAGGATGATAATCACGAAGCCACTTCTCTAGGATCTACCATCAAAGAGTCTCGAAGCACTTTGTCATTAACCCCATGTTACAGATGGGAAAATTGAGGCACAGACCAACTAAATAACATGTCCAATGCTATGCAGTAAATCATTGGGAGAGAGAGAAATAGAATCCGCAAATTCAGCCTCTGAAGTCCCTGCTCTAACCACTTGACCTTGCTCCCTCCCAGAAGCGGGTATGAACAGCAGTTGATTGAGTTGGAGAAAGAGGAAGGTCATGAGCCAGCTTAATTTCCTGCCTTCCATCTTCCAATGTAACAAATTTTACTCAGTTCATTGCAACCAGGTCTTCCTTGGATGCTGCAAACCGTAATGCTGAGGTCATAGGATTCTTCTTTGGAAGTGCAGGGGAAACAGGCAAAAGGACTCCGAGGAATATCCTAGGAGGTGACGTTGGGAGTGGCTGACTCTTATATAGAAGAGTGAGAATCCCAGCGCTGGATCTCATGGTCCCACGGACCATGCTGAAATAAAGGGGTGCAAGCCAGATGCAGTGATGGCTGACAGAAGGGTCACTGCATGGATGTGTGTGCATACCCGGGGGATCCTGTGACAAAGCCGGAGATGGATTCTCCTTTTCCCTGGAGCTCGAAATGGGAGCCTTGAGTTCCTCTTTCGGGTGGTTAATCAGAGGGTCCTCTCATTGTTCAAGCTGGGGGAAGATTGCATTTAAAATCATCTTCGTCCTCTTTGGTGTACCAAGCTGAACCTAGGGACCAAACTCACCCCCAGTGTCTCTCCGGGTATCTCAGTGGACTCACTGGTATCTCAGGGAAGAATTTGGCCCTTTCTCTGTTTTGTTGTGTCATCCAAATAAAGGCCCTACCCATAATCTATCCTCTGGAGGGAGGGATTGCTTGGAGCATCATAGGATATAGAATCTGAGGCTGAGCTCCAGAGAGCCCAAGATGGGCCCCTGAAAACCGGAAGGCGTGTGAAATGCAGCAACGAAGAATAGAGGAGTTCCAGGGGGCAGGTCTGGGGCAGGGGATGGGATCTGGGGTATAATTCTGTGCAGGGGGTGGGGCAGGCTGCACCAGGTGGCTTCCTCCAACTCTGACAAAATCCTGCCGAGGGCATGCATCTTCGGAGAGCTTCCCTAGGAGCAAAAGTCTTTAAATTAACCACATCTGGAAAGGCCCCCAGGTGCCCTTCCCCCAGCTAAGCCGGAGCATCTCGCTGCAGACCTAAGCAATCCGTTACTGAGGGCAGGACGCTGAAGTATTCAGACGCGATCTGTGCCAGTGCAGTGACTAAGCTGGGGAAACATGTTTCCTCCCTGCCAGTATCTGAGTAGTTCTGCAGAGATGACCGATCTGAAGATGCCCCTCTCATCGGCAAAGCACTGCTTTCTTTTAACTCTCTGTTGGAGGCTGGCCCCTGAATTGTGCTTCTTCCTCACGCAGATTTCAAAAACAACATCCTGAAGGAGAGAGCCGAGCACGCCAAGAGCTTCCCAGCAAAGATCATCGATTTAGACAAAGGTAACTATGACCCGCTCCACCCACTAAATGCTGGGTTGGACACTCTTCTCTGTGGGGCCAGGGGGAGGAGGGGAGCGTGGTGCTAAGATTGTAGCAGCCCTCGCCGCAGATGAAGGGGGAACGTCCAATCAGCCTGACACATGGCCGCTGGAATGAGGAGTTGGTTCTGCTCATGTTCTCTCATCATGCAGCCACAAGTTACAAGTGGTGATTAGGAGCCTTAAAAGCTCTTGGCGGCAGATGAGAATTTCCTTCCCACCACGGTCTGTACCAGAGCTAGAAAACTTGATTCCCGTCTTTTAAATAATACGTTTCCCCAGCTCCTCAGGGCAAGGATGCCCCCTAGCAGAAATGTGCTTCCATGGAGGTTAGGAATGACCCACTCTCCGGAAGAAAGTACCGGGGGCTGATATAGTTAGGGACATCATCCATTTAATCCAAAGCAAGCGAGCAAACCCCCCACAAGTCTGAATCTTCTCTCATGCCCGTGTCAATCTGAAGTAACTCCACTGAAATCAACAGAGTTACACTGGTGCAAGTGAGAAGGGAATCAGGCCCCTGGCAACCTGTAATTCAGCTTTATAACTTTATTAGTGCAGTGATTGCATAAGATACCCTAGAGCTGCACTGTTACCATGCTACTGCCTCGATTCTGCGGAGCGTCTCATAGTAACCATTGAAATAGCATGGGGCCAGTTTGGATCACATCTGTGAAAGGACCATACCAGATCACTGAGAGACGCAGAGTCAATGGGGAGTTGCCAGCAAACGAGGGATACATTTTGTGCTCTCTAGTAAAATGATCATGCATTAGTTGGAACAATGGAATATTCCCTGTATAAAGAGGAGGAGCTGCTTTTCCTAAAGGGAACCTGGGCCTGCGTCTCTTTGAATCCGATCACGTGGGTGGCTGTCATGAAGCAGGGAGATGAAATTATCCGAGAGAAGGCAGCCCAAATCTCCCAAATCCTCCCCACTCACGCCTAGGTTTGGATGAAGTTGTGGGTCACTTTCAGAGAGTACTGGAAACGTTCTGTTCACTGTGAGTGCCTCACACTCATTAATGCATTTATCCTCCTTGTTCTCCTGTGAGAAGAGTTGGGGTGAAATTTTTCAACAGAAACCTTTTTAAAGTGCAAAATGCAGATTCGGCGACACCAAAACGTGTGGCAAATTCACGTCAATTTCGGTGAATAGCTTTGGTTGAAAAAATCCCTAAGAGAGCGGAAAAAAAATCTAAATGTTTTGTGTGACCTGAAACGATCCTTTTTTATTAGTTTTCAAGTCACCAAAAATTTTGAGTCAATCTGAAACTTTTGTTGGAGTTGCCAACGAGCTGAAAAATCTGTTTTTTGCACATCTCAACCAGTGAAGTGGGGAAATTATGTTATTCCCATTTGGGGATCTGAGTCATGGGAGGAGGGAACTTAACTCGGGTCTTCTAAGCAGCACTCAGGTGCCTAAACACAAGACCATACTGTCAGCTGAGGCATCTCCATTTCAACACACACACCCCAGCCCCAGCTGGGTCTCCGAAAGAGGATTTTCACCAGGCAGGCAGGCTGTGAGTACCCTGCTGCACATCTGGTTATATCACAATGCCTTGATTTGGGTGATTTGAAATGAGTCTACAAACGCTAACCTCCACGCCCCCTGTGCTTTCAGATTTCAGGAAGGAATACTGTAAATGAAGACATTCGGAAGCTGCTGGCTGGACCAGAAGCTACAATTAAAAATAGACGAGATGCATTCCTTATTACAACATCCTTCCAGTTACCATAGAGCTTTCATTTAGACTTTCTTCCCGTTGGGCACCAAGGCATGTGCAGCTGCATACAGAAAGGTTTAGATTGGCTGTGTGGTCATGAGATGGTTTTTGGTGGCTTCTTTTTCCCCTTTCCTGTTTATTTTTCCTTCCCCTTTCCTGATTTTTTTGTTCTTTTGCATCAATGTTTTTTTTTTCCAGCTGAACCAGTAGACTTTGAGCTTTAACTTAACAGCATTAAATGAACCCAGCCTGCACCGTGACCCTGAGCCATCCGTATGTCAGGTACTTTTCCCTGCAACGTGTTTAACAGAGAATAAGACAGGGTCTGATTCTGATCTCCCGTATGCTGGCGTAAATCAGGAGGAACAATCACGACTCTTAGCACTTTCCATAGTCAAGATGTGGTATCAATGTTAGCGAATCCAGCCTCATACCCTGCCAGGAGGGTGAGTAAATATTATCATCCTCCTCCAGGTGTGGAAACTGAGGCATACAAGTGGAGTAACCTGCGTGTGATTTTGCAGAGGATAAGGGGCAGCACCGGGCTTAGATCCCAGATGCTGGGACACCTCACTCTGTCTTATTCATCTCAGCCACCTTGCCTGGTTTTATTATTATTATTTTTAAATTATAGACCAAATCCAACCTTGGCATAAGCAGGTGCAGCCTCCTTTGAAGTCCGTGCATTATGCTGCCAGGGTACATTAGATCAGAACCAGAAATGTTACTATGAACAAGACGGAATTTTGGATCCGTCAGGTGGTTCTCTGCTGTACACCCTGCATTTGCCAGGTGGGTCCTACCCACGCAGTGCGCCTGGCTTGGAGGTTCAGCCTGGGCCCAAAGCTGGCTGAGGAGAATTGCACAAAAACATGGCCAGGAAAATTTGTGCGTGTCAGTTGTTAGACGTCCCTCATGGTCCAGGCCACTTTAAGAACAAACAAAAGAAGGGCCAGGCTGGAAGTCTCGCCAGACAGCACAGGAACAAAGGATTTGCCATAATGGATCAGGCTGTTGTCTGGTAACCTGCCTCAGGTGCCTGGTGCTTCTAAAGAAGGTGCAATTCCCTGGCCAATGCACTGTGCTGCACGTGGAGAGACAAGGTTCCTCCTTTATGTGTGGCCTGCCATGCGAGGATCTGGGGTTACCATGCTGGCAGGGTCTGGCAGAGTGAGGAGCACTCAGGAGAGAACCCCCTTCCTTTCCGCACAGCTGGTGAGAGAGGTGATGGTTCTCAAAGGACTCATGTCCCGACAGAGACCTTACCAGGATGTTTCCACTGCCAGCTCCTTGCGGCAGGGACCATATCTGGCCCAGAGCCAGGCATGCCACTGAAATTTAATCCTAAAAAAATAAGAAGTTCCCGGGCCTTGATGGGGCGGGGGAGGAGATTTTAAAAGAGGGTCTCTTGGAGGACTGCACCCTCTCAAAGCAAAGCCGACTGAAGTCAAGTCTGGCACATCAGGTGTCCCGTGTAGATCTGAACAGGTTCAGTGCAAGGTTGGTTTTTGCTAATCAACGAGAAAATCAAGCCAGACGGGGCATGCATTGCTCCAAGGGACGTGTGCCAGGTGTGTAATTTACCAGGTCAAAGGCTGGAGGAAAGAGATCCAAGCCAGATTACAGGACTACCTGGTTAGGGTTTCCATAGTACAGTACTGTTAAATAACTAAGTGGAGTCCGTAGGGGAAGTGCTTGTGTTTGATGGTATATAGGAGCGATGAGGGGGCAGACGGCTTTCAGCTCTGGCACCACTGAGCAGCTCATGAGCTTTACCCCCTTTCCATGTTTTCTCTTGCATATTGTTGGTCTTTCCCCTTGGCCTGAAGGAGTACGGCTGTTCTCTCTGCAGCTCGGTTTTCTCATCAGTGTATGGGGATAATCATTCCTCGCTCACAGAGGAGCGATTCATTAATATGTGGAAAGCACGTTGAGAACCTTAAAGGCACATCTCTATAGCCGTGCAAAAAAAAACAACACTGCGCTGAGCAGAAGCTGCATTTAATCTTGAGCAGACGTTTCCCTTTTGACTTATGGACTCTTGTCAGGCTTTGCAACCTTATAGTTTCCTTTGATTCCCGAGAAACGCATTTCACTATAATAATAATAATAAAAGCCCTTAATATTTGTCTGCTGATTGCTTCCCCTATTCTGAAGCAAGTTGCTGGCAGAAAATGCAAAGTGCCTGGTAGGGTAGTTAAGATTTTATAGTCTGTAATCTATTGTCTGGAAACAAGGCATCCGTTTACATCAGTGACCTTAAAAAGGGTGATGTTAAATGCCAGCTGGGCCCAGATCTGCATGGCTCTTTGGAAGCAAGAATTTTCCAGAGAGCTTTGAGCGCAACAGGGCCTTTGTTTTTAATTCCTGGAATCAACATTATCTGGTGCTCGTGGTTTTGACTTTGGAGCAGTGGAAGTATGATCCTTTCCCTGTGATTTCAATTTTAGACTCTCCGCTTTGATAGGAAAGCTGCCAGAAAGTTCGTTTTATTGCACTTGCATTCACCTTGAGTGAGTCCTTTTGGCCATTTTTCCTCCCAAGTGCAATTGTTCATAAGTGAATGATTGTTCTTGTTAACACTTCCATAGGCTACCGGACCTCCAATGACTTCTCCTCCTTTTTTAGCAAGCATAGTAATTTGGTACCGGAGAGAAAGACCGAGAGAAATCCTAGGATTAGTTTAATGAAGATGACATTGTCATGATCTTAATTGGACAGAAACCATAGGGAGTCCCTTCTGTAGGCAGGAAAGTGGGTACAGATAAAAAAAACTAAGCCACCTAGGTGGAGTCAGTGATTTGGAAAAGATTAAAAAAGAACAGCTCTTGTGTTTCCGAGCATCTGGGCAAAAAATGATCCGCAGCATGAGCTGGTGAGCTCTTAATTGAAGCCTTAGTGAGTTGAACTTGACTAGACACTTAGGAGATGGAGTAATCTGATGCAGCTGCGCAGTCCTTATACAGGTGCTAAAACAACAGGGACCATGTTAGTCTACAACTTAGATATTTTGCCAGAAAGTACACAGCTGCTCTTGTTGCTGGGAATTGGTATATAACTATATATTTTGGTAATTAGAAACTTGCTAATTACAGTGGAGCTCCATCTAGATGAGAACGTACCTGGCAGGTGTGATGCCATAACCCAGTCTTTATGTGGGGCTTGCAGCAGGTAGGATGCACCTGAATGACTTGAGGATTGTCTTCCCACAGAGTGAAGCAAAAAGTGTTTCTTCCCCCCGTATCTGAGTAGTTGGGCGTGTGTTAAAATCCAAATGGGCAGAGGCTAAGTGCTGTTTCCCAGATCACACTGGAATGTGAAGCAAAGGCTGACCCAGTGTCTCAGCTGGTAAATCAGTACGTTCCAGGGGCTACACCAGTTTACATCAGCTAATGATCTGACCTGCAACCGTTTCTTCATGGAAATAAGAATAATTTTGGTTTGCCTGATGACTTGCCCTGCAAATAATGCTACAAGAGATTTTGCCTGTGGAAAGAAAACTCCTGGCGAGCACAGGAAAAGCTGTAAACTCTTTTTAAAATTTGATTATTTCATACCATTTAGGATTTTTTATTTTAAAAAACTCCCTGATCAAATTCTAGTCATTGCAACTTAGAGAGTGTCTTTAAGTTTTTATTGTAAAACCCAGAAGGTGTTAGCAGTGACAAACCATGCTTCTGGTTTGAGGGCTACGCTGGGGGATGACCCATAGGCACACCTTACCGAGAGACATTGTGGATTCTCTGTCACCTGAAGTCTTTAAATCAAAAGAGGCTGCTTGCTAAAAGATACGCTACAGCTCAGCCAGAAATTCAGGCTTGATGTAGAAATCCGTGGGTGAGGTTCTCTAGCTTGTGGTACACAGGAGATCAGATTGGAGGATCACAACAGTCCCCTCTGGCCTTAAAATCTATGAATCCTCTGTTGGGGACCTGGTGCTGTGTTTGGCTTTTGCGGAGGTGCATTTGGAACATTCATTTTTGTATTTCTAGTATGCAGCCCTCCCAGGTTTCATTATTTGAAGTTAGACCTGGGTCCATCCACCAGAAAATCTGTCAATAAATTCAGAGCACTATGTGCGTCAGAAAATGCCTCCTAAATTATCTATGGGGCTAATTTTTTCTCTGTTACAGCCGTGCAACCCTATAATAATAATAATACCAACGAGCCCTTCCGCCCAAGATCTCAAAGTGCTTCACACATGTGTGTAAGTAGAACTGCCTTCACATCTCAGGTGGGGGAAACTGAGGCACACAGCGATTTGCATCGACTTGTCCAAAGCTACACACGAGATCAATGGCGGAGCAGGGACTAGGACACAAATCTGCTTTTCAGTTATGTGCATTAGCCACTGAACTGTGCTGCCTCTCCAGAGAGGAGAGTTTGGCCCCTCAAGCTGGTTTGTCTCTGTGTTGTAATATACTTCATTTATTTGTTGCTTCATTGTCATCATTTATCAGCCCATTGTGTAACTCTCCTTACATGTAAGAAATAAAGAAGAATGGACGTGGTTTTCAAATGGAGTTGGTTTTATTTCTTGCTCTTCGAGACACCCTCTAAGGAATGGAGAAGCAGCCGCCTGTTCCTCATTCCGTCTGTGCAGCACCTTCCACCTCACAGTGCTCCAAAAGGTTCAACAAACCGTGGCCCCCATCTTGCAAGCTCCCAGGCACTAGATAAGGTATAAAACTGGGGCCCGCGTCACTTTTGATCATCAAGTTAGTAAAGATCTCATAAGCCCTTTTGAAAGGAATTACCTGTGAGACTCTGGCCAAATTCGGCCAACTTAAATTATGCTCTACACAGCTTCGATTCAATCTGGGATTCTTCTTCATATCCTCCTCTAAATTGCTTATAGTGTTGCGATGGGCTGTTAAACAGCTGCCACATTCCACCTCAGAGGTGGCTGCACTTCAGTAATGGGAGCAGCTCTGTAATACAGGTCACCAGCATTCTCTAAAAGCATCCGGCTTTTGCTTTGGGTTTGCTGTTGCTGGGATACGCTGGAGGGTCGTTCAGTCTCATGGCCTGTTCGTTCTTTGACCAGCGACAGTGCTGGGGTTTCTGCAGCCGCCACCTGTCTGCTGATAACTTCCCTGAGCCCCACAAACACTTCACATAGGAGCCACTGCCACCCATCAGGTGGGAACAGCATCACTCCAGACCTGGGCCGGATTTAAAATTAAAATCTAGGGCTGGAGGCGGCCCTTTCCCATGCATGGTCCCACGGCTGCTGTTTACATTCATGGGGGAACTAGGCACTTGCCCCAGCAGGGTTTACTAACTTTTTCCACTTGCAGTGTCTTGTTTCTTTTGAACAGTCCCACAGGAGTTCAGACGCCAGGTGCTGCCTGGGCCGAGGGAGCAAGCGTTGTTTATTTATTTCTATTTTTTTGCATGTAAAGTACATTTTGTCTCACTCCTCCAGGCCTCGCGGCAGGCGCAGGCCTGTAGCAGGAAAGCCCGGCAGGGTAAGTATGTACATTCTCCGAAATGCCTTTGAAAATGCCCAGGATCAGGTATCACTCTGGTTTATTTGTTCTCTAAACCTGCTGCAGCCAAAAGCAACAAGGAACCTGGCTGGAAGGCCGGGGAGCGGTTTGCTGGACTGCAATGCCTTGGCCGCCCTCTGGTGGTGGATGGGTTTACTGCCACGGGCCCTCACCTGCAATGACCTGCCAAAGAGGAAATAGACACCCAGGGCCAGGTACTCAGGTGGTGTATAGTGATTTCAATGGCAATTTATATTATCCAAGGAGCAGGCCCATTGCGTCTTCATTTTAGACAAATCCAGGCCCTCTGGATGTGTTTAGATGAGTGGGTGATACACGACTCGTCTTTCCTTTGGGAAAAGCTCCTACCGGTAGGACAATTTCCAGGGCTAGCTGCCATCTCCCATTTTTTGATGACAGGAACCATGTACAGTCTCCATGAACTGGAGAGAAAACATGGAAAGGAGCCGTCAAGGCCCCTCAGTCCCCCCGAGATGAGAAGAGTGTGAGTAGCTCATTACACCTCCCTTTCCTTTTACATTCAGAAAATCTATTAGTGCCCAATACAATGAAACCTCGTTAGATGGGCTAACATCAAATGTGTGGTGAAGAGCAGTGCCTTGCTTGGTGGTTCGTGCCCACAGCTGCGCTCACAGAGGTGACTATTCCCAAACCTTTCTCCGTCATTCCACTATAAATGGCCAACGTCTCCCTCTCCGTTTCTCCTCCACCCCCCGTGACTCATGTGGATAATGCATAAGTGAAAAGCATTTGATTACAAGAATGAATAGTAAAAATGAGTCATGCTGGCAGGACTCAGTGGCTTGGCAAACGGAGAAATGTTTATCTCTAGGTCATTAGTGTGGGTCCAGCCAGGATGGAGTCTCAGTCAGCTAGTTGGGGGCCTTGGTTCCCTTCCTGATGGAGAAGCATCCATAGATGTGACACTCACTGGCCTCCTCAGCAGAGAGGCCAAAGGACTGATTTTGAGCTTATAAGGTGGATAAGGAAGGCTGGCTAGTATTGTTGACCGGGGAGGTGTGGGATGCTTGTACTGACAGTAGCCCTGGTGTTCCCGTTCTGTTGATAAGCAGAAGTTTTCTAAGGCAAAACCAACATCTAAGCTCTCAGTGGGAATTTTTGCTTATTTCTCAACAGGTGTTTGTCTGAGGTGGCATTTGAGTGGCCGTTCTCTTCATCTTCCCCTTGTGAGTCTCATACCACAGAGTGACTTGGCTGTTGTGTGAAGCCATCAGGAGCCTTTCTCTTGGGACAGCACCGAAACGAAATGTCCTGATCCTTGATAGGTTTCTAACCCCCCAAACCTTCCATGCAAGGTGTGAAGGGCACTCAACCATTTCTTTGTACTTTGGTAGTGTCTAGTGGCCCCAGTCACAGATCAGGTACTATGCTCGGTACTAGATGCTGTTATGCTCGGTACTATACGCAGACCCAATGAAAAGACTATTCCTATCCCCAAAGCGTTTAGAGTCAAATTAAACAAGTGTCTTGCCTTTGGATTCCCCTGTCAAAGGATCACCAGAGTGAGGGGAGATGCCTTTTCTCCTGTACCTGCAGAGATTTCTAAAGACACCCCTGCAAGCTGGGAATGGGCTGGAGTCACACACGGAGGAGCAAAGGGGGGTGGCGTGGCCCGGGTGCCGCCCCAGGCACGTGCTTCCTAGGCTGGTGCCCGGAGCCGGCCCTGCTGGCCTGTGCCCTGCAGGGGGTCAGACTAGATGAGCCCAATGGTCCCTCCTGACCTTGGAATCTATGAATCTGTGAATTCTGTGGCCAGTAATGAAGGGTAGTGTCAATGATCAATGCTTCTGCTTCAGGCATTCATCTCCTCCAGAAGGCGACTTCCCCATCATGGGGCTAGGACCATTTTGTCTTAATTTGACTTTCCTCTCAAAAAAGTCAGGTACTGGTTTCTTCAAGAAGCAAAATATTAGCCTTGGTGCACCAATGGTTTACTAGTATGGCAACCCCCCAGGTCCTCACTATGGACCAAGTACATTTCTTAATTGGATTAGCTTGTGGTTTACCTGTAACTTTCATCTAGGTTAGGTGAAGAAGGCAGAGCATTATGGGCGGGACACAGGAATCCGTCCGTGAGTCATAAATCCAAGCTCTTCATCGTATGCTGGCCCCGAGCCATCTGACAATTATAGAACTCATGCCATTGGGAGTTGTCAAAAGTGAAAGCAAATTGACTAGAGCAGGGACAGAGCTCTGCAGACCCAATCTCTGTGTTAGCTCCTCCTTGGAGACGGAGCAATTCACCCAGTCATTAAGTCCCCACTAAAGAGAGAGAGAGAGAGAGAGAGAGGAGAGAGAGAGTGTGTGTGTGTGTGGTCTTTATTATTTATTAAAAAGATTGCAGAGGACTCGCTATCTCTGAAAAGCAAAGCCTGGGTTAGAGAACAAGCCTGCGGTAAGGAATCTTGTACATTCCTACCAAGCAATTCTAAAATGTGGGAAAACTGCTGGTTTGGGGGGGCAGATTTTCTGTACCAAGCGCATCCCAAAATGTTATGTGAACCACAGTGTCTGTTTGTGTGTGTGTGTGGGAGAGAGAGAGAACTTGGATGTGTGAGCTAGTGGAAATCCTCAGTAGTTTGTGCTCATTGCGAGTTTAAATAGTGAAAACATAGGCCTAAAGTTTCCAAAGTGGCTAAATTCTGAGCAGTCCAGCTGGGGACCCTTTAAAGAAGATGGATGTTGAGACCGGGGTGCTCGGTGCTTCCTGAAAATCAGACACCTTTGATGTGTGCCAAATTGGAACCCCAAAACCGAGCCACCCCACAACCACAAATCACATTTTGAAAATTCAGGCCCCAGATTGTCCTTGCTGTTCACCTTGCCTGTCTCGTTAAAGGATTAGACAGGGATTTGGGCTCAACGGTGAAAACAGTGGCATAAATGCCAGTTAAGAGTCAGGGTTGGGGAATTCCACTGAATGCCATTGTGTAATTACATCACAGTCCTGGGAGTGCCCGCTGATAGTTGGCGCTAGCAGTTTGGTTTCCCAATACAGGTCAGAGTCAGGCCTGGCAACAGAAATGTGAGACTTTGGTACAAGGCCCCGCCCCTTTCACTTTATTTACCCAGATGGTGAGGGGAGGGGCCTTTGAACTTAGGACCCTGGTACACTTGTCTCCCCTTTCCCCCTTTTGTCAGCCCCTGTTATAATGACACTAAGTGTTACTGAAATGAATCCAAGCCCCCGCTCATTGAACACTGCTAGAATGATACAATAGAGGATGTTTAGGTGCCTTTCGGTGAGATGGCTTCTTTTTAAATGGGATGGGAACATAGGAAATTAGGGTAGAAAGAACCATAGGTCTACACCCCGGCTGCCAGGATCAAGCTGTCTTTTGGCTGGGGTACCCAGAAAACCTTTTACATTCCAAGTACCTAGTAATAAATAAATAAATAAATAAAAACCTGTCGTCCTTGATGCCATGCACCCGTTTTCCATCTGGCTGCCCCATGCACCTCAGGGACGGCTGCATTTCAGGGCTCGGGGAAGTGGAAACAGGGCCTGATCATGCATAAACTTACTGCCACCAAAGCAATTGACCACTATGCTCAGTTGTGTTTGCAGGATCGGGCCCACAGTTTGTTAAAGCACCTCAGGTTGAAAGCTGCTCCGTAAATGTAAGATGTAGGGTAGGATTTTCAAAGGTGCCTAAGGAAGTTAACGTTAGATCCCCAATTCCCATTACAAATCAACAGGAATTGGGAACCTAACTAGGTGCTTTTCAAACTCTCACCCTTCAGGCTTGGATTTGGGGATACCCTCTCCCTCCCCTTTCAAAATAATAAATAGTAACAATGTTAACAAACCATTTGGCCTGCTGCAGCTGCATTACCACCACTGCCTCCTCTATTCTTTTTTTTTCTAATGGAAAAATCATTCCACTGCCACAGGTAATTCAATTACCGAGTTGCAATTTACCTTTCCACAGGCAGCAGTTGGATAGTTGGAGAAATGAATGTGTTCTTTCTTGGGGGTGGTGCAAAAAAAAAAAAATTAGCATGAGGCTCTGCTGCAGAAATATTTTTAATGAACAGCAGATTCCCTGCGACTCAGCCGTCCTTTCTGGAAATCTTCACACGCTGGTTGCCCTCCTTTGGAGTTTCTCAGAAGGACGCTGGAGTCACTCAAAGGGAGGAGCTGCAGAATATGGTCCCCTAAAGAGGTGTTTTCTAGGACCAGAGGACCTCCGCTCTGCTCCAAAGCAGCGTTCTCATACCAGGAGCAGTTAATGCTGTTCCAAAGTATGGGATAGCGGACTGAGAAAGAAGGACATGATTAGGATACATAAAAAGCTTTGTAGGTGCCAACCGGCCCAGACGTATCTACACTTGATAGATTCCCAATCAGCACCTATTAAAGAAGATTTCTGAAGATGGCAAATGTCTTTCTGCTTTCTTATTAGCACAGGCTTTGGAGAAGCCTGCTGTTCCATGACAAATTGTACTAACAGCAGGGGAACACTGAGCATGGTGATTAGACAGAAAAAGATATCAACCCAGCTCTGCTGAAATATAAAGGGAAAGCACAACGCTGAATTGTCCAGTGACTGCTCCGCTTTCCGTCCCTGTCTGTT
This sequence comes from Sternotherus odoratus, assembly GCA_032164245.1. Taxonomy (NCBI): domain Eukaryota; kingdom Metazoa; phylum Chordata; order Testudines; family Kinosternidae; genus Sternotherus; species Sternotherus odoratus. The sequence continues at coordinate 5,698,456 of JAVMKO010000018.1, forward strand.
TCCAGTTACAAAGCAGAAGACACATTTCTCTGCAGCTACCCAAATCTCTTTTACTAGCTCTTGCTCTGTTTAACCCCAAACTCTTTTTTTTGGAGGGGGGAGAGGGGGCTAAATTCCAGCATGATTTGGTTTCCCCTTATTCCACCTACTCCTGTGTCCCAATCCCACTGGTTATTCCTGCAAGCAGCCAGAGCAAGCTACGGAAGAGAAGCAGGTATCAATGGGCCGGGCACCAAAATTTTCAACCCTGGCTGCCTAATCGGTTATGCTCCCAGATCCATATTTAAAGCACATACATATAAGCAGCTTGATTTTTATTTCAATGGGAATATAGGTGCTCAGCTCCTGTACCTGCCTAAGCGGAGTCAAACGGGCTGCTCACATGAAGAGGGCCTAGTGGGATTGTTAGATCTGGCCCAGTATTCCCAGGTAACAGTAAATCGCTCTCAGGCAGGACATGACAGGCAGTAGGTGGAGCGAGCTGATTATTTACTGTTCCCTTTACAATCCGGTTTCCAAGCATCACCCGTGACAGGCCTGGGGGGTGGCTGCAATTCCCCGGCGAGCCCGCCCGCCTCCAAACGCGACCGGCTGGTACCTTTGTTTGGCTGTCGGGGAGTTTCGTCTTTGTCCATTTCAACCCGCCCAGAAACCAGCCCCCGGCGCTATTCCCAGGCAGCCCGCGGCTGGGGGACTCACTCGCGATCTCGGTCCATTTCCTCCCCGGAGCGCTCGGCGGGCCGGGCTCGCGTTTCCACGGCGCCTGGGAAGCCGGGTCACACGAGGGCCGAGAAAAGCGGATCCGGTTTGGCGGGGCGGGGCGGGGCGAGCCGGGCACCCGCTTTGTAATCGCGGGGGAGGCTCCGACTCCGACTCCCCGGGTCCCTTTAACTCAGCCGGGGGGAGGAGGCGGATTGAGCGGACTCCCCCTCCCCAGCCGGGGGCGACCCACGCGAGCCCGTGCCGGGTTCGCCTCTCCCCCCACGCCCGGCGAGCCCGGGGGGGGGCATGGCCCGCCCCGCTCGCCCCCTCTCCTCGCCCGCGGGCCGGGCCGCGGGGAAGCCGCGGGGGCCCCGCTTGCATTTCTCCCGGCGCGCAGCTAGGGAGCGGTGCAGGGAATGAAATCCCGGGCGCGGTAGCCGGGGAGCCGGAGCCTTTTTCCTGCCCGCCGCCGCCGCTTCCTCGCTGGGCCGGGGGGATCGTGCGAGCGAGCGCCGCGGCCGCTACCCCCCGCGGGCCGGACCCCGCCCGCCCCATGGCGGAGACGAAGATCATCTACCACATCGACGAGGAGGAGACCCCCTACCTGGTGAAGCTGCCGGTGCCCCCGGAGCGGGTCACGCTGACGGATTTCAAGCATGTCCTGGGCAACCGGCCCCTGCACAGCTACAAATTCTTCTTCAAGTCCATGGACCAGGACTTCGGGTGAGTGGGGGTCGCCCCCCCCGCGTCTCCTAGCACTGGGGGTCGTGGGCGCTCCCCGAAATGGGGGGGATCAGGGTGTCCCCCCCCCCCCGCATCTCAGCTGCCCCTCCCCCCCCCCCGCATCTCCTAGCACTAGGGGTCATGGGCGCTCCCCGAAATGGGGGGGATCAGGGTGTCCCCCCCCCCGCATCTCAGCTGTTTCTCCCCCCCCCCGCGTCTCCTAGCACTAGGGGTCATGGGCGCTCCCCGAAATGGGGGGGATCGATCAGGGTGCCCCCCCCGCATCTCAGCTGTCCCCCCCCCTTCTCTCCCTACCGGAGCGCACCTGTTCCCCGCGCCGGGGGGGGGGGAACAAAGCTCGCGTGGGGGGAGGGGTGAAACTTTCCACTCGTGGGAGGGTCTGAGGAGGGGGGGTTGGATACGGGGGGGGCGAACGCTCCCCAGGGCTGGTAGATGGGGCGTCGGGAGCAGCCCCCACCCCGGCGGCTGGGGCTGGGGGGGGGGGCTCGGATCGCGGTGGGGGGTGGTGGTTTTGCGCCTTTACGCGCTGGGAGGGGGGGCTGCCGGGGGGGGGCAGTTGCCCTTCAAGGGGCGCCCGGGTAGGGGCTGGGGCGGCTGCGGGGCTGGTGAGCGCTGGGGGGGGAGGGGAGCCCCGCGCCTCGTCACCCCCGCGCCTGGGTGCGGGGGGGGGGGGGGGGACCTGGCGCCGCTTCGCGCTAGGCCCGGGCAGGAGCCGCCGCTGCAGGGACCGGGGGAGGCAGCTACTAACATGGCGGCCCGGGCCCGGGAGGCGACGGGACCGGGGGGGGGGGGCCCTCCGGGGCAGCCCCCTTCAATACAGCCCCAGCCCTGCCCGGGGGGGGGGAGGCGTGGGGGCAGATTCCTCCCCCTGTGTCAATTACACAGCGGGGGCGGGGCATGGGAGCAGATCCTCCCCCTCCTGCCAATTACGGGGGGGGGCTGTTTCCCCCTCCCTGCCCCTAGGGACACCCCGCCCCCCCCAAGAACTAGGCTAAGGAGCCTGGCCTCCCCCATGACTGTGCCCCGGCAGGGGGACAGGCCGGGCATCGCCCAATGCCAAGGTCTGGGGGCAATTCCCGCCCTGACCCCCGGCCCCAAGAGGGCAAGGCAGGGGCCTTATCCCACTACCCATGTGGGACCCACAGGGAGACCGGGTCGTGCCCCTTCCCACATGCAGGCATCTGCCTCTGGAGACTGGGCCAAAGGCCTTTCTCCTCCTCCAGGCAGACTGGACTGCCAGACATCCACCCGCGGGCAAATGGGAGAAATTCCATGCCCAGTACCCGGCTAATCACCCGGGAAGAGTGGCAAATCCTCTGCCCTGGCACCAGCCACGGGGAGTTGGGTAACGGGCTGGTTTCCTGCTGAGCAACCCCTCTGCTGCTCTCTGCACACTGAGCATCTCCGCTCTCCTGTGGCCCTGGCCTGTCTCCTTCACTCTCCTCTGGATAGGTTTCAGGACACCACGGTAAACGGTGTGACCAAGGATATGCTAACGAACGTATTCAAAGGGCCTTCCACTCCCGCACGTGCGAAAGCACCTTTGAGCGCACCTGTCAGGTAGCTGTTTCCTCTCAGGAGTGATCGTTTTCACCCCGGGAGTATGTGGAACGTATAAAAGCTGATGGAGACGAGGGGTCAGATTTTCAAAAGTCTTCAGCCTCCACTATTAAGGCCAGATTTCCATGGGATCTGTTGGGTGTGGGACATACTTCTGGCCCAGTTTTCGCACACAAATGGGGGGGTTTGTACACTTGAATTTGTTTTTTTTTTTTTTTTTTTTTAATATGAATGAAAAGTCCAGTGCCCTTTGACAGACTGTCATGAGTCAGCTTTCAAAGTGTAATCATCCCTCTGTAATACACAGCTGCACTTTTTGGTGTTGGATGTTTGTAGCTGCATCTATCACTGGCAAGACATCTCTGCATTTCTAGATTGTTTGTGGAAGAGGATAGATGAAACATTTGTCGAAAAGTAACATATCTAATGCCTATAGCATAACAAGTATATGAATACAGTGCCTGGTAGCTAAAATGACTCTCTATATGGCAATACTCATACTATCTTAAAATGATATTCTCTTTATTGCTTCTTGAACCCTGAAGCTTTTCTCCAATTGTTTCTCCATCCGCACTGGAACATGTTTCTATGCTGAAGGATATTCTTATGTGGTAGATTGTTTGTTTTGTAATGGTTTGTTAACAAGCTGCTCATGCGTGGATTTATTTATTTCCTAGAATTTGGAAACGTTTATTTAGAGAAAAGTACATAAAGAATTAATTTCCAAACAAACACACAGGGATGTGTGAAATGGTCCAGTTGTTGGATCAGCCAGTTTGGGCCCTCTGAAGTACTCCCCTTTTAAACGCATAGTTGAGTACAACTTAAAAATATGTACATCATGTTGCACAAGCATAAAATGTGCCTGTCCCTTAAACTTACATTTTTCTACCTGGGTCCTTAAATGAAGGGTGCTGCAATATTGGGGGATAACCTTAAAATGTGATCCAACCTCAGTAAAACCGGGCTGGATTCTGAGTTTGTTGGGACTGCAGGTAAAGTCACTCCTGTAGTGCTGTCCTTGCTCTTTGTCCATGTGAAGGATAGTAATTAACAAGAAAATCCTGTGTAGGATTCTTGTTTGTTTCAGTTCCCTTACTGACTGGATTTTCCTCTCTTTCCAATCCACTTGCCTGCTCGTGAGAATGGAGTTGGCATAAGAGAGGAGAGTTGCAAATGTACAGTCAGCTTTTGGATCTGTCAAATTAGTGTCTCTTTAGTAAACAATATTCTTCAATATAACTAGACAGTGCAACTGATACTTTGTAAAAGTGACGTGGGTGGGGGTGGCTGCAGTTAAATTGTGCTGCCAGTGAAGTGTGGACTCATTGCTTGGTGATAGCAGGGGAACCTTGCATCGTACAGTGGCAAATATGAGGCTGTTTGATTGAAGCCGTTGTCTTAGAGAGTGTCCTAGTGACTATATATGTTAGTCGATAGGGTTCAGTCTGAAGCCCTGATCCTGCAAACACTGATGCACACGCTTAACTCTATGCATGTGTGTATACCGCTGACTTCACTGGGACTGCTCATCTCTCAGCTCATGGCCAACGTCAGTAAATCCTAGGTGTCATGGGACTTCTTTGCTGAGGGGGCTGAAAGGTGTAAGTTACCCCAATGCTGTCTCTCCACTGACTTCGTTCCTGTCCCCAGTCCATTAGCAGCAGCCTCCTCTTTATCCCACCCCTCAGCGGGCTTGGTGCAAGAGCCTTCTGTGAACTCCTATCATCCGAAACAGCTTTTCTCTGTTTTTCCACTTTATCTCCGCCTCCCCACCCCGGCTTTCAAATCTCACATGAAAACAAGTTTGTTTCTCCTTTCTGTGTACCTCTGTTTCTCTCTCTCCTGCTGTGATTATTCCACTCTCTAGCTGTGGTGGTGAACGGTGTGAAGCATTTCAGGGCACAGTCTGTATGAATGGCTAAAGAATAAAGCTGTGTTGTAGATGCACCAGAGTAGAAAGCTAGTGGTGTACCGTAATAAGGCGAGTGTCTGCTCCTGCTTGGGACTAGTGTCTCTCATAAGCCAATATGTGATCAATCAGCCTTGTCTACTACTCCTACTAAACTTTTATTGCTTCCTTTATAAACACAATTATATATGAAAAGCAGAGGGAATTGGAGAATCCATTTGCGTTTTGGCTGTCAGGACAAGTATTACCAGTAAATATGGGTTTGTGTTTTTATAATCTTGTATCCTGAAGGGTGCCTTTTTTTTTTCTATAGCAGACAGGGAACTAGATCTACAATTTCCACTAACAATCACAAGAATTGTCTGATTTCCTCTGAACATCCCTGAAAATGTTCCCTGAGGAATTCTTTTTTTCTCTTCCATAAGAGGTACTTAGATTTCATTTAAAACTGCGATGTTACTGTCGGGTCGAGTTCTCTCGCTCTAGACTTCTGTTCCTGGCATTGCTGCTCAATGGCCGTGCAGAGCTATAATTTGGCAAGTGGACTGCTTGGCAGGGCAGTTTATAAATCCCAATATGGAGTGAAAAGTCGTTCTTGTGTTAGGAAGGCGAATGTTTTTGTGCAGCAGTTCCGAAGCCAGCGATCAGGAACTGACTCCGCAGTATTGCCCATGTTGTTGTAATTATGGCTCAGCCTTTCCTGGCTCCTGGAAATAATGTAATAAATAACTGTGCTCAGAAATAATGTGTAAATCAAATTGTTTCCAACCGGGAATGAGCAGGGTTATTTGGGGCAGAGAGAAGTGGTGTTAGAACAGGGGCAGAGCCAGGCCTTGCTGCACAGTCTGTTTCACATACTTGTGCTGAGTGTTCAACCAGCCTTCAGCGTACTGGTGGGAAAGCGTGGCAGAGGAGGTTCTAGGGATCTTTCTGATTTAGTTAGGGCTTAATTTACTAATGCAGCAAGTACTTAATGTTCTAACCTCAGCCAACCGTGGTAGTGTAAACCATAGTGGTGCACAGGGATTATACAGAACAACTTAACATCACTTGAAGTCTGCCTATACCCGGCTCATAATAAATATTTTGTCTCCTATTCCACCTCCCATGCATGATGACCTCTGTGCCCACTGGTGGGGACATGGATTTGTCTATACTTTGAAGGTACAGTACTTTCCTGCTACCTTCATATCTATAGCTCACGAGAATATATGAATGCAAATATTGCCTTATAGCTGCAATATTGCCTGAGCGCTCTGGTTTTGTAATGTAGGATTGTTGACAGCTTCCACTCTCTTTGAAGGCGGTGGGAGGTGAGGGTGTTCAGGACACTGCAGGGTCAGGCCCAGGGCCGGCGACGGGGGGGTACTACGGGTAGAGCTGTACCGGGCCCCGGACTTTAGGGGGGCCCCGGTACACAGCAGTACCCGTAGTCATCCCCCCTTGTCGCTGGGCCTGGAGAGCGGGGAAGGGGCGGGGAGGCGGCGCGGCTCTCCTCCGGACGAGCGCGCATGTCCCTGGCAGGGGCAGTGAGCCCGGCCGGCGGCAGCGGCGCAGTCCGGGGGAGAAAGTGTGCGCGGGGGGGGGGGGGGGGGGGAGCAGCAAGGGTGGCTCGCGCCGCAGGACCCCGCACTGCCGCCAGCCGCTGTCAGCTGGGGGGGGGGGGGGTGGAGTGTCGGCTGGGCTGGGGGAGGGGGCCCGACTGGGCTTCCCCCCCCAGCCGCTGTCAGCTGGGGGGGGGGGAAGTGCCAGCTGGGCTGGGGGCCCCCCAAACAATCAGAGTAGGGGGGCCCCAAATTTCTGTCGCCGGACCTGGTCAGGCCTTAGGAGATGATGGTGTGTTTACCAAAAACGAGTCTCTAAAGAGCTGCTCCTCATGGCCCATGTCTGTTAGCTGAAGAGCAGCTTCACCCGATTCGGTGTTTTGCAGTAACTGCTTTTTCCTCCCCTGGCTCTCATAGTTAGTGACACTACGTCATTTCCTATCCATTGGAATCGTGTTGACTCTGAGGTTATGCCTGTGCGTCCTTGTAGTCCTTTGTCTAATGCAACGTCACTCATTTCCTTTTGCAATTACTAATTTGAATAAACGCTTAATTAACAATTCCAAAAAAATCTTTACGTTCGTCAAATGGAGCCACTTATTTTTAATTTAAACTCTGACGATTGCACAGATCCAGCTTGTTCACCCGGAGTGTCTGTAATATTAGATGAGCACATAGATTTCCAACTCGTCTCCTATGTAAGGAAGCGCTCTGGAAAACAACCGAGTGATTTATTACACTGTAGAACGCTGTCCAAGAATGTGTGGTTTAGAGCTGGAAACTCTGAAAGCAATAAACTCAAAGATAAAGCAATTAATTACAGGACTGCTTGTATCGTTATCATCCTAAGATAAATGTAGGGTAACACGTTGGGATTTCATTATATCCATCCCCTTACAAGCTAGCACAGGACGCAGTAAGGCAGGATTGTTGTTGGCGAGAGAGACAGGAAGAACTATTCAATCTACAGCGTGTACCCTGGGCCAAGTCCCAAGGTTTATATTGATGAATGTGCCCTGTGCTCCGGTGTGTCTGCCCTGTTGTTCATTTCCTAGCTGTTTAACCAATATGTCAGTAGGGTTGGAACAGCTGATTGTCTTCCTGTCCCGTAATGGTGGTTCTGAGGGACGAACCTTTTCTGTCAAGGACCTGCTGCTCTGGAATCCTCTCGCCCAATGTTCAAGAAACCAGAAACCAGTATTTATGAGCAAGACACCTCTTGCTCATAAATACTCCAGGGCAAAAAATGTCAGTTTAATGGCACTTGGTGTCTGGGTTGCAAAAGAAACATTAACACGCATCCATATTTTGACTAATTGTATGACCAGATGTAAGGGACCAGGGCGAAGGCGGCAGGGCCAGGCCTAGCATTCACGGCTGGGCTACTGCCTCCAAGGACAGAGGTGGTAGCCAGCCAGCCTGGCTCAGGGTAGTTGCGAGGCAAGAGTCAGTCAGACTGGAGTCAGAGACCGCAGATCAGAAGGTGAGGTGAGGTAACCCTGGACTCACAGCAAGCTTGAAGTTTGTGTGAGTTCCTGGCATACCCGTCACAGTTAAATAGTGAGCATGGGCCAATCAGAAAACCGCAGCGTGCAGTAACTCTGGACTCTTTGGGTGGTACTTCCTGTGGCGCCTATTCGCCACGGCTCTCCCTGGATGTGACTCTCTCTGGCCTCTACGTGGTGGCAATATGGGAACATCAGCTGTTCTAGGCTCTTCAGACCTGGGTTCTAGTCCCGCAGACCCTTCCCCCAGGAGAGTTAACGGTGGCGTTGTGACCTCTTTGAATATGAGTAGCTACATTCTGCTTTCAGAAATTAACCAGGGAGTTTCTTCTGGCCAGCTCAGTCCCATGAATTTAAATGGAGTTAGAGCAGTCCAAACATTGCAGCGCACTCGGGGGATCCATTGGGCTGTAGGTTGATCCAGTATTGCCCTTCTAGTCTCTCTGTGAAAGTACACGACACTGAGGTCTGTCAATGTTTTTCCTACTAATCTTTCGCTAGAGGGTGAACCCGTTGGCATAAAAAGGGCCTGAGTTCTAATTCCATTTTTGACTGATTCAATCTATGGTACTGAGCAAGTCACAAAACCCCGATTCAGCAAATCACTTAAGCAGGTGCTTAATTCTTTGCTCGTGGGCTGCGAGTTTCAAAGGGGTCAAAGGAAATGAGTCGGCCTGTTGAAAGTCACTGGGAGGTGCATGCCTTTTACTCCCCGAGGCCACTTTGAGAGTCCTAGCTATGGTTCTCTCCCATTGACTTGGTGAGATGCTCTGCTGGGCCAGGATGGAGTTAGGTGTGTGGTTAAACATGCTGAATTGGAGCCGTAAAGTCAAGTTTCCAAAGCAGCTGGGTTCCTGCTCTTCCCACTGCTCAGCACTTCTCAGATCAAGTCCTTATCGTTCATGGGGGGATTGAGGAAGAGATGTCGTTATTTACCTACCTACACAGCTTGAGGAGTAAAGAGTTATGACCCTATTGTGAACAAATCAATGAAGAAGCATTGAGCTACAGCAGCTGAAAATCTGACCCATTAGTTTGTAGACCTCATCAGAACAAAATGAATAGGTGAATTTTTAATCCCCCCAGACAACCTTGTTTAGCTGAGCTAAGCTTATTCGAATGAGATGTAGTGCAACATGTAACCCAACTAGTACCGAAAAGAAGAGGCATTTAATATCACTCACACAACTCAATAGCAGTTATGATTATGAGATATATTCTCCAGCAATGGAAAAATCTGTCTAGATTTCATGTAGATTACGTGGTACATTCCTTACTCAGTTCTAAGAGAGTTTGTATTCTAACGTAACAAACTATACCTACTCATTCATGGGGTCTAAATTAGCTATTGCCACTCAAGAAAGAGATCTTGGGATCACTGTGGATAGTTCTCTGCAAACATCTGCTCAATATGCAGCCTCAGTCTAAAAAGCTAACAGACTGTTAGGAACCATTAGGAAAGGGAGAGAAAATGAGATGGAAAATATAAAAATGCCACTTTACAAATCCATAGTATGCCCACTCCTTGAATACTGTGTGCAGTTCTGGTTGCTCCATCTCAAAAACCTATATTAGAATTGGAAAAGGTACAGGCTGCAAAAGTGATTAGGGGTGTGGAACAGCTTCCATACAAGGAGAGTTTTAAAAAGACTGAGATGGTTCAGCTTGGAAAAGAGATGACTGATGGCTATAACATCATGAATGGTGTGAAAAGAGTAAATAAGTGGTATTTACCCCTTCATATAACATATGAGCCAGGGGTCACCCCGGTGAAGTTAATAGAAGGCAGGTTTAAAACAAACATAAGGAAGTATTTCTTCACACAGCGCACAGTCAACCTGTGGAGCTCACTTCCAGGGGATGTCGTGAAGTGCAAAAGTAAACTGGGTTAAAAAAAGAATGAGAGAAGTTTATGGAGGGCAAGCCCATCAATAGCTATTAGCTGCTAATTATGTAACTGGCTCTTTTGGCCTACAGACATCAAAGTTGTCTTAAGGTCACGCTCAGACGCTCCACTGTTCCACATGATGTAAACAAACATGACTGCTCAAGGAAATGAATGCAGGGCATGGTACAGGGCAATAGCAAGGTTTTATAGCCCTTCTCTGTTGTTGCTCACTTAGCTAGCATGGTAGCGAAGGCCCAGAGCCTGAAGAACCTGCGTAGCAGCAACTTTGCTTACTCAGGGCTCGAGCCAAAACCCAGTGCAATCCGTCAGTCTTTCCATTGACTGCAGTGGGCTTTGAGTCAGCAGTTCCTCCGCTCTGGAGTTCATGTTTTGAATGTGCAGTTTGCTGTGAGTACCAAGGGGAACAGATGTTTTTTAAAGTCGGCTCTGCCACTAGTTCAATGCGCGGCACCCATAAAAATGTAGGCAAAACAGGTGGCGGCGTAGCATCACGAGAAGGGATTAATTTGATCAGCGGCAGGGAAATCTTCCAAAGCCTCCCTTCAATTTGGCTCTGGGATTTTAACTAGTTCCCGCACTCAATGGTAGCTAATAAGACTTCTGTGATTTAGGATGGTATCGTCCATGATTCTCAGCCTTTATGGGCCACTCTATAGGTCTGCCAGATGGGGGGCCTTGACTGGCTACATGTGGAGCAGCCACCTGCTCCTATTCTCCTGAGTGTGCTCCAGCCTGAAATGGAGCTTGGTCTGCTCCAAGCCCTCATGCAAGAAGTTGGCAGCTGTCCCAATCCATGGTGAATTGGAAAGCAATCCGAACTGAAGGCCAGGTGCTGTTTTCAGACAAACCAGTGTCACTGCGGAGTAACGGAATCACTCAGAGCACCATTTGGGCCTGAATGTCTGGGTCAGGCAGCAGTGGGGTCCAGGAGGAAATTTTCGGCCTTAAGGGGGGGGGGGGGGAAGGGAGGTGGGACCTAGATTAAAACTAGCACAAGCCTGAAGTACTGATGCTTGGTAGTGACCTGGAACTTGAGATCTAGAGTCCGTGCTTGTTCTGCCACTGACATCCGATGTGACCTTGGGCAACTCACTTAGGTCCCAGTTCAGCAAGGCGTTTAAACACACCTCTGTGTAAAAAGTTAAACCTGTCACCAAGTGCTTTGCTGAATTGCTAGGTGTGAGCTGTGCTTTGAGCCTGGTTTAAAATGTGGGGAGTCGTATTTCCCTTCTCCAGCTTTGTCTGTCTCATCTGTTTAGATGTTGAGCTTCTAGGAGAGGGGCGGTCTCTGATTTTTGCACAGAGCCTGCATAGTGGGACCTTTAATTTTGGCTGAGGGCTGTAGGTACTGTTGTCCTGCATGCTGTTATGCTAAATCATAAGGGTATATGTACCAATGCCTGGTGCATAGGGCCCAAAGCCTCTGCACTTGTAACCATACTAGCATATATGTATTTTGCGAGATTCACTCTGATGCTTCTCTATAGTGCAAGTCACGTCTTATTTTAAAGGTCCAGCTGTAATATAATCAAATACTTAAAACGAACCATTGTTCTTGTGGCAATAACATGGATCCCAAGCACCGCCCTGCTCTGAGGGTGGAGTCTTATATTTATTAAAAACTAGCGTTATGAAAACATGCCAAAGGGATACAGTAGGTTTGGCCTGCTTCCTGTGGCTAGTGATCTGCTGTGAGACAAGCTAGAAAAACAATTTAGCCACTATTCCTAGAATGAAACATCCCCCACAACGTGTGTATAGTCAACTACCCTGTCTGCAGGTAGCCTTTGATTTAAACACCAATGTAGATTGTGGAGCTGTTGAAATTATTAAGCATCCCTAGGAGTGACGTTCAGAACACATCTGTGGGTTTCAGGCTCCTGTAATGAATACATTTGTTTGTGAAGTGAGTGGGATTAAATAAGGTTTATTTAAAGAATAATTTGTGGAAAGATTATCGGCCTTCTAGTCTGCCAGAGAGAGAGCGCGAGAGCAAAGCAGGTTCACCAGGAGGGGATCCATGTCTGAGTTTTCAAAATCAACCATAAATAGCATGGGAACAGATTAAAGCTGGGATTAAGGAATTCATTTGCATACAGTTTCAAAACCTGTACAGATTGCTGTGGTATACTGACGATTAATGCAGCAGGCTGATTGGACTTGGATTCTGCTTGCCTTTGGGCATGTGCCTGGCGGTTTTGAAAATAGGCTTGTTCCTGCTTGCCTTTGGGATTCTGCTTGAAATGCAGCTGGTAAGTGACTGTGAGCCCCTTTGTCTGTTCTCATTCTGATTGTTAGCTTTGCAGAGTCTCTGATGTCAGAGATGCTCGAGAACCAAGAAATTGCAGGTTCTTTTGCGCGTGTGCGGAGGCTGGGTTGACATGCGACTTACTGGCTAAAGCTAATTCGTGGGGAATAGTTTCATGCCTTTGAGACGATCTACAGTGCACAGTCCCTTTTGCGACTGCTGTGCTGCTACAAAAGCATATGGAAGTTGACGAGGAGGCATCGCTGTAGTGTGTATAGATGGAATTTACTTCTTCACTCGTTCTACATGGTTGTAGCTGCCAGAATGCTCTCCTTGTTCTTCCAGCCTGCATCTTCCTTTGACTCTTGCTGCCTGGGTCAATTCAGCTGCCTGGATAACTGAAATGACCTCTCCCACATTTTCTCCAGGAGTTGGAATTTCTGAGTGTTTATCCTATTATAGCTGGCTGAACCCTGCGACTGCCAGTTCCAAAGGGCAGGGGGATAACGAGCAATACTGAATGCACAGATACATTGCAATAGGTGCCTCTCTGCCTGCCACGTCACCATAGTGTCTTGGTAAATCTGCTGTTCCCCGCGACCTGATCGCTTGTATGGCAAGAACTGAGTTTCTATAGGAAACCCCATGGAGAGCAGAACATGTTGCTGGTTCCTATAAGAAATGTTCACCTCAGCAACCTTTAAAGTTGAAGGCCTGCTCGTGCCACAGGGATCATCCAGGGCTAGTAGAAACTGTCTTGCATATAAACGCTCATCGCTAAGCCCAGCCTGTTTTACTGAGTTTTCTTCAAAACAGCATCTTCTCTGGCACCTCTGCTCACGTGGAGGGAGCAGAGTTTTGAAAATGAGCTGAGAACAGACTATTGCTTGGTTTTAAAATGCAGAACGTCAGCAGACCTCTTAGAATCCTGCAGGAGTGTGTGCTGGGACCTCTAGGTACTGCTGCAGGACTGATCAAAATCTATGGCACTCCGGCCTTCATGCGACAATAAAATGTACAGGTAATAGTTCCCTGCCAGATAGGAAGAACTGATACTTCATTTGCTTTTCTTATAGTAGGTGAAGCAGATACAGCCGTATGGCTTGTAGTGTGTGTGAAATTAGCACTGAGATGCTATGATAGGAATACCTAGATGAATAGTTCCTTTTCATTAGTGGAAAACCAAGCAAGGTGTGTTGTGGGTGCTAGGCTATTTGCACAGCCAGGGGTCCAGATGAGTTCTGTTACTAGATACATTTGGGGTACTTAGTCATGAAAATTAGAGCGGAAAAGATCCCACTATAACCTATCCCTCCACCAGAGCAGGCTTGTTCAGAGTACCCTGTAAACTTGTGGGGGGAGTTGGGGTTGGAAGAAATCTTTTCCCTGTGGCCTAAACTTTCCTCCTCTTCACTTCACTGCCATTATTTGACTTACTCCCCAGCTGTCAAACCTGGCTGTAATGCTCCGATGGGAGTGGACTCTCCTTCGGGGAACTTATCAGAACACCCAGGGAGATTTGTTGAAGACCTGATGACATGACTGTTCTGCAGCCAGTGTTACTGTGGCCTTTAAAAAGCTCAGAAGAGTCTCTTGAGTGGCTCCCGGTTTGTTTGCGCTCCGTTTGCAGAAGGATTTCCTTGCAATTTACTACCGCTGACGTGTAATAGGAAACGCACACCCCTATTTTGTATTCAGCACAAAGCCCCTGTTCCCAGGTGAGTTAATGACTAATTCCTGACCTAGGCCCGGGATTGTCCGCAGCCACGGGAAGCGTACAGTGTCTGCTGTAAGCAAAAGGGAGGCAGATTGCAGGCAAGCAGGGCCTAGCTTCCTTACTCAGCAACAGGGATGGGGGTGTAACTTAGTCCTCCTTTGGTACGGGACGTTTGCATGCTGATGTGTTCCAACTTCTCTGGTGGTCCTCAGTGAATACCAGAGTATCTGTCTCTGAGCTCTCTGCGTCCCTTGTTGGGGAAATGCAATATATCGAATGCGGGAAAGATTCTTTCTATAAAAAACGTATTGTTGATGCTTAACAAATAATGTCTTCCGTTCTCTACAAGATGCAACATACATTCCCAGGCATAAGCAGACTAAGCAAAAGCAGCTCAAGGCCCCTATTTGCCTTTTTAGTATGTGTCGTGGGGGGTTATTCCTGCTGAGGTCCCCTCGTGGCCTAGCACCATCTCTGGTCCCAGCTCCCAAAGAATTTACAGTTTAAGGAGGATGGACGCTGTGTAGACAGGATGGGCTGGGAACCCCAAAGGAATATTGATTTGTTGACATAATTTTCGGTATCTCTAACTTATGCTGTTACATTTTGGTCATTCACTTGGGTTGGATGGTGAATCTCTGGACTGATGGCTTCTTTTTCTGCTTCTATCAAATCACTTTCATTTGCTGGTTCTCCCTGCTGTAGCAAAATGCATAGGTGGCTTTTTCCAGTGCACTCTGTGTTGGATTAACTCTGCTCCTCTTGTAGTGAATGGTAAAGACTTCAGCAAATCGCACCTTTTGTGTTCAGAGTTTAACTGCAGGGGGAATATGTAAACTTTAAAGAGTGCTTTCACTGGAACCTTAAACATGGGTTGCAAATGCTTTTGTTCCTATTAGACTCTGTTAAAACAGGAGCCTTACTAGACACCCCACCTCCTGCTCCACTCTCCGATACACCCAAAATCACACATTCCTTCTGAAAATTCAGACACTCAGATCTTGCCCCTCAATCACCCGAGTCGGTTTTTTTTTTTTTGTAAAATTATTTTTCTTGCAAAATGATCTGCAGTGAGCTGCTCTCTGTTGTATGCATGTTGTCGCAGCACCTCCATTCGGCAAAAGTGGCTTTTGTGTCTCCCTGATCCCGGGGCCAGCGTGGTGTTCTAGGTGAGGTGTGGATCTGCTGCGTGACTGGGAGCTAGATCAAAATGCCCCTTCTTTTTCCTCATCTTAACCTCAGCAGCCTGAGGAGACCCAGGCTGTTTCTTTCCTTTCAGGCTTAACTGCTCCACCTGCACCTGAGCATTTCCCCGGGAAATTAGCAAAAAGCTGTTGAAATAGGTGAGCTCTCCCTCTCTCATTCGACAAATGGAGTCTTGGCCTTTTTTAATCCGAGTTCTAAGGCAATTGATTTTTTTTTTTTAACTTGGCATTGATTTTGACCAATGTCTCCTATTAAGGGTCGATAAGTGCAGGCCGTGTTGCATGTAGATTGCTCTAAATCCTGCATTGTCACTTTAGCTAATGTAGTTTAGAAAGAAAACTAATGGCAATGGAATCAAAATAGCCACTTATGAGCATGTTGACGATCATAAAATACATGGGAGCTATGGAAATACACCTGCTTTCCCAATAAGAAAAGGCATATAGAGTCTGTAAGGCTGTCATGGACTAGAACCGAGTTATCCCAGAAGCTGTCTAGCCGGTCATATCTTACCAGGGCAACAGAGAGGCCAAGAATCAGTCTTGTGGGTTCGAATGGCAGAACTGTGTCACTGCAAGACCCCAGCGTAGGGAACTCCCTTCCCAGAAGTGGCGACAGAGAGCCAGGGAGAGTGGCGGGGTCTAAAGGCAGGTTGCACCTCTTCCCACGGTAGCTGCCTCTCCCTGTTTCCCCACACCCCGGATCCCAGCTAGTACTTAAGGCCTGAGCCAAAGCCCATCGAAGGAAACGTGTCTTCCCTTTGATTTGAATGGTCAGGAGCATTATGGAGAACCTGGGATATGGAGGGAAAAACAAGAAGGAAACAGAATTCTTCTTAGAGGAGCAAAATGGAGAGTTTGGTAAGCGGGGAAAGGGGAGAATAAGAAGCCCACGGATATGCTCGTTGCTGCCTCCAGCATTTTCCAGTGCGTGGGTGTCCCACGTGGGCAGGACCTCTACAAATACCAAAGATGGAAGCGTCCCGGGGGGCTGGAACAAGGTGAATAGTGGGGGGTGCTGAGAATCACCAAACCAAACTGTAAGCCCTGCATGTGATGGAAACCACTTCAAGCCAGGGGGTGCGGCAGCCCTCCCCTCTCCCAGTGCATCTATGGAAATGTCCTTGAGGATGGAGCATTTGAAACGTCCTCTCAGTTCACAGTGGCTCCCCCCGCCCCATCTGGGAAGGGGAAATTCCAAGCTCCTGACACGCCCTTGGCTGAACTCTGGGGATCCATCCCTGAGAACAAGTGGAGGGGTCAGGCCCAGCCTGCGGACGACTTTCCAACCCCAGAGCTGCACCCTTCTGTCCCCAGAGTCCTCAGCTGCTTGGTTCCTCACCCCAGAGGTGGCAGCTCCCTCTCGAGGTTCACTACCCACGTCCTGTTCCATCTCTGTGGGCTTGGCAGGGGCTGGTAGGCGTTTAAAAGACTAACGGCTTGTTTTTCCTGTGAAACCGCGAGGCACCTCTCCCGGGTGCTTTGCCTTGCTTCTAGGGCAGAGGGAGGCTCCGTGCGCTCTCGTCTGCATGCAGATGATTGTGGGCCAGGTTGCCTCGCCTTACACCTGGGGAGAAAACTTGCATAATGTGCTGGAAACCACCCTCCCCATCCCAGTTGAAACATCAGGAATTTCCACCCTCTGACCTTGTGAGGTTCCCCAGTTAAGTCTTCAATGGCTGGTTCAAAAGGGGTGGGGAGGAGGGCCCTGGGTTACTTGATTTTTACTCAGTTCTAACTTTTGGCTGATGTGGTTTGCTCAGCTCATTTCTTGGGATAGGATCCTGCAGCTTGTGGCATGGCCTCTCCTAGTGAAGATTTTTCTGCTGGTAACTGCAGAACTTTGGGTATCGGAACTTCCCGAGGGCCGGACTGGCCGTTGTTATCCACTCGACTCTTTCATTCTAGGGTCCATCGATTTTTTAGAGCCAGCCAAAGCTTGCAATTTCCGGTTCATGGGCAAACTTCTGAAACTTGGTTTGTGAGGCTTTGTCCACCAGGCAGACCACTGGGTAGTATCATCCCCGCTCTGCACTGAAAAGAGCATGGACGATTTTCCCCCCTCCGTGAATAGAGGGTGAGATTTTCAAAACTGCCGAATGGGAACGGGGCACCTAAATGCCTTAATTGTTAGTAGGAACCGAGAATCCAAATCCCTCAGCAACTGTGCAGACATCTCCCGTAGTCTTTGACTGTCCGTATGTTTGGCTGCCTTATTAGCCGTGGTGTATGGGATCTTGTG
This sequence comes from Sternotherus odoratus, assembly GCA_032164245.1. Classification (NCBI taxonomy): domain Eukaryota; kingdom Metazoa; phylum Chordata; order Testudines; family Kinosternidae; genus Sternotherus; species Sternotherus odoratus. Next base: position 5,715,744 of record JAVMKO010000018.1, read on the forward strand.
TATTGACCGAGTGACGTTAGTTAAAACTGTATATTGAAGCCTTTAATTTAAGTTTTAAAGCCTTTGTGCAGTGAATAGGAGGTTATTCTGCGTTACCGTCTCGTCGTACAATATCTGCTCTGGCAGCCTGGACGGCGTCCTCTTGAGAGAACAGTAATTGAATGGGACTGCTGGTGCCATTAACTTGCATGGCTTTTCGCGGAGTCTTTGAACTGCGGAGTCTTTCCCTCTGCAGTGCGGCATCTAAGCAATGGGTCTGGTGCTTGCTGTACGGAAGGCAAACGGCAGAAATTGCTTGCGTTTCCATGGGAGATATGTGGAAATTAGACTTTCCTGTCATTTGAAAACTGGGCCTTGGTGCAGTGCTGTGTGGAAAAAACCATGCCCAGCTTAGGTTGAGAATAAAGTCTCCTTCAAAATCTGTTTCCCATAGTGCACGTAGGCACCTATATGTTAGAGTTTTGTGAAATTCTCAATTAAGGTTTCAGCTTTAATCCCAGCTGTGTCCCTATAGATGCATCCGTGGCAATACAGCCTTTTGCTTGCATAAAAGACAGCATGGTGTAGTGCCCATTGCCCTGCTCTAACCATCAGGAGACCTGAGTTCTCTTTCTGACTCGGCCACTGACTTACTGTGTCACCCTGGGCAAGTCACTTAACCTCTCTGTGCTTCAGTGTGTCCTGCTGCATGAGGAGGATGGTACTTACACATCTTTGCAAAGAGATTTGAGAGCCTCAAGTGAAAGCTAAAAGAGAGGGATTGGCGATGCATAGAGCCCCGTGTGGGTACAAAATTTGTATCTGCATCCGATCCGTGAATGTGGTCCATGGATATCCGCATCTATAAAGCACATATCTGCAGATTTGGTGGGCTCTACTGATGTTGTCCGACCTTTATTTGGCAAAGTTAGGGAATACTATATGCACATACTCTTGGCTGGGTTCCCCCCCCCCCCCCCAAAGTGATCTAGGGAATTTAGACACACAATGATTTGTAATTTCCTGGAAATTGGGTGCCTAAATCCAGTAGGAGGGTTTGAAAATTTCAGCCTTAGACTCCTGCCCCGGTGACACAGTGACTGGTGTTCTTTATGTATTGTATTCGCACCTAGGAGCTTTAGTCATGGAGCAGTGTGACCAACCTGTCACTGACTTACTGTGTCACCTTGGACGAGTCACTTAACATGACCCCAAAAGCCTCCTATATCAGGGGCCCTGTCAGCTTTCTGGCTGTGTTTATTGGGTTATGCGCCTCTTCTGGGGAATCTCCCTCCGCACAGATCCACCTTGGCCAGCAAGATATATGCAAAAACTGTAACCCCCTCTTGTCTTGACTGGGACTATAAGGTCTTTGGGGCTAGGACTGTATCCTCTCTGTCCTGTACATGTCTGGTGTATTTAGGTGCTGTATGAATAATAATTAAGGCCCTGATCTTGCTTGTGCTTAACTGTTTTCACTGGGGTCAATGGACTGCTCACGTGCTTAATTTTAAGCACACAAGTGCAGAATCTAGTGAAATACACTGTGTTCCTTCATTTCAGACCGTTCTCTAATTTGGATGTGCAAATTTTGCATGGACGATCACTTATGCATGTGTAAAATTTAGCCCTTTGAGTCTGTTTCTGAGCAGACAGACCCTCATGCCAGCTATTGTGTGGTAGCAGCGCATCTTAGTCTTTCAGAAATCACAGCAAAGAAGCCAACCAAGCATAGAGTGAGCAACTGTAGCTGGAAAATTAAAGCTGAAGCAAACCCGAGAGCCGCTTTTTGATGCCAGGATCCTTTGAAAAAGCTGTAAATATTATAACAATATTATTCCCTTGACAAAGTTTGTGCTACAGAATGTTTTGCACCATTCACAACAGAGAAAGGCTGCAAAAGAAGCAATGTAGGATCCCAGAGTGATGACTCCAATAACGGTTTAGGATACATTTAATATCCACGGCTGCTCAGCATGCAGATGGCATCTTTCTTGCTTAGAGGAGTGGAAGACAATATTCTAAAGTTCTGTTCCTGGTCCTGCCTCTGACTTTGGAACCTTCCTAAGGGATTTAAAAGCTTCATGATCATTAAGTACTCTGAGACACTCAAATGAAAAATGCCACCTACATTTTACGAGGCAGGAATTTTTCATTTACAGAATCACAAGATCTGCAAAAATCTCACGATGACTCAGTTTTCTAGATGAAACCAAGTGGTGTACTTGCGCTACTCAGCAGTTTTAATGCAGTAACAGTGCCAACATGAAGTCGGGGGCAGGAATAGATTCCATCCATGAGTTCCGATATCCAGATCACAGCTCTAACCTCCGGACTTCACTGCTTGCTTTCCTCTGAGAGGAGGCGGAAGAGAGAAGATCTCTGAAGGTACAGGTAGTTTAGACGCTTAGCAAAATGTATGTTTTATGCAAGCCTCTGATCACGCGAGGTCTGCATAACTTCCTGCACACAAACAGGGAAAAGTTACTAGTCCATACCATTTATTTTAAACTGAGATCTTGAAACTAAAATATTCCAGTGGGAATAATGAGACATGCTTGCCACATGCGGTTTTGTGTGCGTTTCTATTTCCCTGTTGCTAGTACACATCATGTTTTTTTCCCACATTTTGCTGTAAGCAAGAGGCTACACATTTGATTTCTTTCTTTCTCGGCATTGCTGTTAGTCCATTTTAAGGACATCCTAACACATCGAGGGATTTAGCAGAAGGAATAAATTTGTTGATTGCATGTGTCGGGGAGAAGAATAGCATTGATCCAGGAGAGCGTAACCTCAGGGTTTTTTTTGCAATCCAGGCTGAGTCTAGGGCAGCAGCATATCATTTCTACCTCCTCTTTACACAAATCAAAGCTTCTAGGGAATGTCTTTACAAATAAGACTGTGATGTGTATTATTTAATTCAAATTGCTTAGGAGGATAATTTTTCCATATGCAGATAACCTCCCTTTTATGCATCATGGTTACCAAGGATAAGAAAATCTGGATGTAGCTAACCTTGTACTGAAAGGCAACTTGCAATTTCAACACACAATTTCTAATCTTATTTCAGTCCATGTCGGGGAAGGAAACCTACATTTTCCCCATAGATTGTGGCCTAATTTCACTAACTGTAGATGTTTTGCTGAACATGATGTGGTGTTGAACCTAAGGGAATATGTTCTTCATAATGAAAATGTAGGTGGTTATTAGATATCTTTCTGAAATTATAACATTCCCCAGTGACAAGAAAATGAACGATCTTCCCTGATCTGAACAAGTATCCTATGGCAGTCCTTGCCCACAGTGCTCTAAAGTATCCACTATGTGATCACAGCTAGCGGTTTGGAACACTAAATTGATTACTGGAATGTCTGCAAGGGGAAGAAATATCAATTTGTCCTCATTAATCATCATGACTTGGCATGAGGCATTCTGCGAAAAACAAACGCTGTTGTTGCTAAGGTTCTGCTTTTAAAGTACAAAAGGCCACTTCACTGCTGATGTTCAGCTTGTAGCTTGGAGCACGGGTTCTTAAAGGGGTCTCCTCCTTGTTTTAGGCCCAACGTCTGTGTTGCAGTTTTGTTTCAAAGTCCGTACCGTGAAGAGAAATGTTTGGATGGATAATTTTTGTGCATGCCTCCTCCTAGAATGATCATTGGTAATTACAAGAGCAATTACCCACATATCTCACAAGAAAGTAGGGAAGCAGATGGATACTGATGAGGGCAAGTAGCAATGGAGGAGAAATTCCAAACTGTTACATGTGGGAATTTCAATGAAGTTTGCTAGAGGGCTTTCTGCAAGGAGTTAGATTTTGGTTCTGCGGTTTGTTCCTGTTGCTACTCTTCCATATTTGTGTATTAAGCAGGTGTTTTTTTTTTGTTTTTTTTTAAATTAAACCCCACAGTAGAGAATGGTTTTTCTGTGTCTCGATGGGGATGAAGATGTTGGAAGACAACCCTTTGCCCAAGGATCTTACACCCTGAGGCTCCAATCCTGCAAAGATGTACATGCTTAAAGCCAAACATACAAGAGTTGGATCTAAAGATCCTGGGGCTGGATTCACTACACTTTAAGTGGAGTTTACACTGGCATAGAGCTAGTGATTGTAATCCTATCAGAAATGCAATCCTGCCACTCTCTAGTGGTTGGAGGCGAGTGTAGGGCAAGTGTACACTGGTGAAGATGCGCTATGCTGATGGTAGAGTGTCTCCTGCTGACATAGCGGTGGTGTGGAACAGTGCGAAACTTGCATCAGTCAGAGGGCGGGGGGACTTTTTCACATCTCTGAGCAACATAAATTCTAGGGAGTTAGGCTGCCCTTGGTATATAAATTCTGCTACTACAGCTGAGATCCCCTTAGTGCAAGCACCAGGGGCAGTGCTTACTGTAGCAGACCGCCCGGAGTTCAGTGCCTGTTGATGACTGCCAAGTTCATGCAGGCATGCCACAGGATTGTTGTTGTCTCTTTAAATCTCCGTGTTGTGAGCTGTCGTATGGTTAGAGCCTCCAGGTGCGGCACAGCATATAAAGATGTGATGTCGCCCTGACAGGTCTTTGAATCCTCTGCAGTTCTAAATTGGGGCCCCAGCTCTCTCTTCATGTCAATTATGCGATCCAGAGATACTGGCACCTTTGAGCCCTCGACTCCAGCGTTGATGCCGATGGGGCATGTCTCGGAACTGCCATCTGCTTTATACAAATCCTGCAGTGTAGATGGCATGCTTCTCGTGGGATATTATTCCACAGCCCCCTGGTTATCAGCAAAACACAGATGTTCCTCACGTTTCCCCTCCGTGTGCGTACGATGGTGGACAGGGAGCTTAGTGCGCGTGCAGATGGTATTTACTGAACCGTGTCTAGCAAGAGCAGGTTCGCTAGCGACAATATTCCCTTCTGTAGGAACGTCCTGTACGTCAGACTCTCCCTGCATGGGATTTTCTTCCTGCATGGCATAAAAAAGGAGGAGCAGGCCCCTGGAGGGTGGGTGGGGGAGACGAGGCATGCTCGCCTCAAATCGCAAGACATGTGAAAGTTCTTTAGTTTGAAACAAAACACAATTTTTGCTTCCCAGTGGAGATGAAGAGCAGGATATTTTTCAGGGGTGGAAATTTTAACGTAGCTGTTTTGATGAATTCATCTGTGTGTGGTGTTTTTTCGCTGGCTGGAAATGTGTTTCAAATTCAAACCTATGTCAGGTTACCTCTTGTGTGCGTCTTGCTTAAATTTCCTCCTTGCTTTTGCTGACTGACTACGTCTTATTAGAGATGGGCAGAAAAGGCATCTGATACTTGCTTGCAGCTCCAGTGGGCGGAATGCAGGCGCCTGAATGTCCAGGGTGGATCTGGCCTCTGAACACTGTGATTCAGACGTGATTGTCAGAGGTAGGATTTTGGTTCGTAGGAAAGATGAGAATATTATCTCCAGCTCCAGAGCTCAGATTCTGAACTCCAGTTGAGGTCCCTCTGATGTCCCCCCCCCCATCTGTGGCCTATCTGTGGTCATGAATAAGAGGTTATGCTTGCGTAGCACCCAGCGCCTCTACAGAGCATCCTCATAAAGCACTCGACAAACTGTCAGACCTGCCCCAGACATTTGGATGCACTTTAAGGTGAGATTTTTCCAAAGCTGCCGATCTGCAGATCGGACGTTAGCAGCCATGCAAATGCAGCCATCTTTGGAGAGCGACATTATAGCTTTGATCTCTTCAGAACTCTTCAGGAGGGAGTGAGGACAAATTGACAGCCCCATGCATTCCCAAATCAGGAATCTGGTTTAAAAATCAAGATGTGGCTTTTTGTTCTCTTTAAAAAAAAATAAAAAAAAGAAGCAGCTGGCATGTTTGAGGGGCATATCAGTGACTGTTTCAAGCTTTCCTCTACCGCCAGGGCTAGAAACATCCTCCTTTAAAACCGAAACCTGAGATTCTCCCCTAATCACACAACTCCAGGAGCTGTGTCTTCAAGTCTTGTGATGAGTGAGAGGAAATCCTGCGAGCTGGAAACGCTGTGAAGAAGGCGCCCTCCCTGCGAACTAGGCGGGGATGGAGGCCAGCTGAATGTAATTATCCAGGTTGGGATTTGGCCAAGACACCAAGTTTGGCCTCAAACTTGGAGAGTCCCAGTGGTCAGGGCCTCAGTTTTATGCCTTCTTTGAACAAGCGTGCATTTCCTCCTCCTCCTAGATCCTGCAGCGATGACCTACTGCTACCTTTTTGTGACCTCACTCAGTTCCATGGCAACAGGAACTGATGTCATAAATGTGAGAGGAACCCTTTGTTAACACTTGGCCCTTCCCTTGGCTGCTTTCCATTTGTACGCAGAGTGGTCTGTCAGAGACTGCTGGGCTTTGGCTCTTTCATGTTTGCAAAGCACTTTGCATGAGCTCAGGAATCCATTTTCCTTCCTGTTTCATGGAGAGGAAAACTGAGGAGCAGAGAGAGTTTGAGTTTCCTGGAGCTGGGACTAGGACCTCTGACTCCCAATCCCCTGCTAGGTCACGCCACTTCCTTAATAACAGCGGCGGGAATCCAGCTGGAAAAGCAAATGGCTTGTCCCTGCCAAGGGGTTCTTCCATTCTGCATGGTAACCCGTCTCAAAGAGGGAATCTGATGGTCTTTGGACTATCCCTGCATTAGTGCTAATGACCGTTAATGTTAATGGCATCTCCTTACGCATCAAGCTGGGACTGCTCTGCTCATTTCCATGCTTACCTCTGCGAGAGACCACCCCAGCATTTCTAATCAAAACAAGCAAATCAAGAATAATCTTTACGCCTTCAAAAGCGAGGGAAAGTGCTGAACGTTCTCCAGCCCAGTGGTCCTCATTCAAAAAGGAATTGGAGATGAGCTAACTGCTAATATATGGACACGGTGGGGAAACAGGTCTCATGCTTGTTCCTGCGTTAGCAGCCTTAATGAGCTGTTGGTCTGTTCAGGCAGTTGGGGATCTCCCTTTCAAAAATAGCTTTGAGTCTCTACAGCCCAGCTCCAGATCTGTGGTTTCAAGTATAATGTTTTTTGTCGGCTTTCTTTGCTGCTATTTTCATTATTTTGCATTTCTAAGGCACCCATGGCTATCGAGTCAGGGCACCCTTTGCTTGGGTTTGCAAGGCATCCGTTTCCATGGCAGCCAGAGCGGACTTCTGACAAAGGGACGACACCTGAGTGGACTCAGCAGGTTGGTTATTAGGCAGGAGCCTGCGCAGAGACGAGTCATGGATCATACAAAGAACACTGGGCTTGTTCTGTGGCAAAGTGAACAGAAAAGGGCCCTGCACTGAGCACTCCCGGCTCCTAAGAATTCAAACCTGGCCTCAGTCTTCGGTGTGGTTAAGCTGATGGCTTTGCACACAGACACTGAAACAAACCAGTTCTATTAGACCGACTGGTCAGAAGAGTTTACTTCTCTTTCTTGCTAAAGAGCTTTCTGTTTGCATCCATTTCCAGGCGTGGGGGTGTGGCAGCAGATGTATTTTGAAGTGGGCCATTAGAAATCTCTTTGCAAACAAGCGTGCCTAACGCTGTCCATTAGCAGCTGGCTCTCCTGCCGTGGGGATTTGTGAAGGTAGCACTTACTCTACACTATTCGTTCGGCTCTTAAAAAAAAACCAACAACACAGAAGAAGGAAAAACCCTTCAGCATTTTCACCAAATAGATTGTGAAAGGAAAAGCCAGTGTCAAAGTAGGAGTCCTCTAAAAATCCTTGTGACTAATAGTAGTCAACAACTAAACCTTGAAAGAACTTTAAATGGGGAAAATAATCTCAGTTTCACTTAAAAGAGAGAGGCTGATGCGCTGAAGGGACTTGAGATCCGGGTCCAATTGGATTGGAACTTGAGATCCGGGTCCAATTTTTGGCTCTGCCACAGACTCCATGTCTTTTAGGCCCTGATCCTGCAAGCAGATATGCATGTGCTTAGCTTACACTAGTGCCGTTGACTTCAGTCGGACTCTTCAGCATGTGTACTGGGGTTACTGAGGCACAGAAAGATTCATGCCCCATATAAAAGTTTCTGAACCAGCCTGAGCCGCACCACTGCAAGCTCCTTGTTCCATGAATGTGGCACATCCAACCCTCGGCGGCTGCTCCTGCACCGTTACAGGCGTGGACTACGTTGGTACAAATATACCCGTCATTTAGTATTTTGGCAGCATGCGCCTTTTCACCCCTCCCAGCATCTTTTTGAATCATCTTTTTTTAATCTAGTTAATAAGCAAGTTTTGCTTATGTTCGTGAGGGAAAACATGCGCTCCCCTACCACGCCCTCGAACAAATCTGCAGCAAGCGAGTGAATTGAAGCGAATGTTGCTGTGAATTTGCCTCTGCTGCAGGGCGGGATCGTGGTTTGCATCATTAAAGTCAAGCTGACGAGTGGTTTTTATATGAAAATCAGCAAGCGTAAGAGGAATTAGGACTTTGGCCCGCAAGGGGTGGGGGGTGGAGGGGTCATTTTCCGTGGGTGTTGCGAGAACGGTGGCCAAGCTTTAGGAGGAGTCGGTTCGACAGGTTCCTGTAGTGGGAATTCCGGCAGCTGCCCCAGGCTTGGCCACTCCCCCGTGAGTTGCAGTAAAGATGAGGTGGAACTTGGACATCTGAGCAAGAGCAGCAGAGGAAAAATCAGGGTAGCCGATTCGTCTGGTTCGTCTTGTATTTATCTGCATGATGATAGCGCCTAGAGCCTTCCAGCAAGAAGAGAGCTGATCTAGGCTATAAACACGTAGCGAGGCCTTGTCTACGCGACCGGGTCTTTGCTATACTGGCAGCGCCCCCCTAGTGTAGACGCAGTACAAGGGAATAGACGGAGGAGTTTGGTTAGGATAGTAAGACCGCCCTGCAACGGCCATTAGCTGTGCCACTGGACTCGCTCCTCTAAGCGTGACTGTGTTTCCGCGGCGGGCTCTGTAGGCGTAGCTGTGGTTGGGTATCTTTTTATACCCCTGGCCCAGGGCCCCCTCCTGCATTCTAATCACCTCAGCCCCTGCACCCGAACTTCCTGCCCAGCCTGGAGCCCTCTCCCACCCCCTGAACCCCTCATTTCTGGCCCCAGTCCCTTCCTGCACCCCCAGCCCCATGCCCCAGCCGGGTAAAATGAGCCCGTGAGGGGGGGGGGGAGAGTGAGGGAGGATGGAGTGAGTTGGGGGGCGGGGCCTCAGGGAAGGGGCAGGGCCAGGGTGTTTAGTTTTGTGTGATTAGAAAGTTGGCAACCCTAACATCACCCACCCCAAGAGCTACAGCATCCTGAGCTGCATCGGTTCAGCTCTTCTGTAGTTTCAACCTGTCTGTGTTTTATGCTCCTTGCATACATAGGGAAGAGAAAGTGTAACTTGGAATCTATTCCCTATACCCCGCAGTTAATTGGTTCCTATTTACTGAAGGCCCTTTCACTCAGCCCTAATTACCACGAAGACACAGATGTCCTCAAGAATGAGCATGTAATAAAGCACTCAGCAAACACTCTGGTTCTCTCAGACAGAGGGTAAAGAGATTCCATTGTGCTATTGTTCCCATGATAAAAGCCCCAGTAAAACTCTCAGAGAGGGGTGGGGGGAGTCTGAAAACGTGAGACCAAGTGCAGTCTGAGAAATGTAAGAGCAGCAGCAGCAGGGATAGGGTGACCAGATAGCAACTGTGAAAAAACGGGACGGGATGAGGGGTAATAGGCGCCTATATAAGAAAAAGTCCCAAAAAACAGGACTGTCCTTTTAAAAACAGGACATCTGGATGAAATCGAATTAGTTTTACATAGCATCCCACTTGAATCTCTTTGCACGGCCAAAGGTTTTTTCATCTGGTTAAGTTAGGATGACCAGATGTTCTGATTTTATAGGGACAGGCCTGATTTTTGGGGTCTTTTTCTTATATAGGTTCCTGTTGCACCCCACCCCTGTCCCAGTTTTTCACACTTGCTGTCTGGTTACCCTAGGTTAAGTCTTGACACATGCTAAACTGAAACACTAACTATTTTTCTGAAGGCTACAGAGATGTCAAGATATAAAAAAAACCAACCAACCGTATACCCCGGTCGTATCACTGGTCCTGTCTGGGCTCCGAATGGAGGTGGATATGCTGACCAAAGTGGACCCTGCCATAGTGCGGGACTAACGCTAAGAAAAACAACAACCACCACCAACCAACCAAAAAAACCAAAAACTTCAGTGGAAGCCCTCTCTGTCTCCTTAAGAAGGAACGGTAGTTTTTTCTCATAAAATAAAAGAGCAAGCAAGAGAAGACAAGGGGATGGAAATCGTAATCACAGATGGGACCATTGTGGCCGGCTCTGGAGACCGCAGGCTGGAAGGTATCAGACGCGAGAACACGTTTGTGACATAATTGATCTAGCCAAGCCTGACAGGCTGACTAAAGGCAATTGCTTCTGGAGGCAATTGGTGTTGACAACCTTGAGTCAGCCGCTGACAGTCCAATAATACGTGTTGCTTCAAATTAAGCCAAATGAGACCTCTCTCTCGTTGGAGACTCAATGGTCGTGTTCTTCCTTCCCCCGATGGCTGGTGTAAGTGGCGTGCGCAGCTGTGATTTCAATCTGGATGTTGAGCTGATGGCCAGGGGCTTTACGTTAGACCAGTCAATAATGGGGCATTGCAGACTTTCTGCAGTTTATTGAATATCCTCATTAGAAGCCCCATTTATTTGCCTTCTTTAGAGTAACCTCGTGTGAACTGGGAAATGGCTCGGTACCTCTGCACACAAGTGGACTGTTCCCAGGGTATTGGGAAGACCCCACAGACCCCTTTCGCCGAGTGCAGGGTTTGAATCTAGGCCAGTAATAGTTGTGTTGGTGGTCTGGGTGAAATAAGTGGTCAGCCTAATCCCTAGGGGATGGCGGTTTAATGTCCCAACAGCCACCGTCGGCTCCTCTGCTAGCATCGCCAAGAGAGGCCGTGGTCCGAATGGGACGGACCCTTTGCAGGTCTGGCTTCGGGCACGTCAGCAGGGAAGCCTGCTCTGCTGCTGCTTGTGCTGTAGGTGTGTGTTGGTGAACACAGAGAGAGCATCAGTCGCCAGGACTGTGAATTAATTCAGACTAGAAAACGTATGTTTCTGTTTGTTTGGATTGGGCGTTTCAGCGACATGCAAGTCGCCCATCTTTCCTGCTGCTCTCTTTTCAAAAAAAAGAACCTTTTCTCTTAAGAGCCGCACCACTCGACTCAGGGCATCTCTGCTGGTTTGAGCTTTGAGGGTTGTTGAAGTTGCCCTGCCAATACTTACGATTTTCATCCTCCCATTTTCCTGCTTTTTAAAGCGTTGCTCTTGCTTGTTTGTTTGCATGAGTCTTTCACACAAAGTGGCTCTGCAGGGCGAATAGCAAAATTGACCGTCTCCAAAGTGCTGCCCAATGCACAAAGTAAACAGAAATAAACGGAGAGAATTATGGGTTTGACTTGGTTTCCCCCCTCATCCTTCAGTTGTAGAAATCTTAAGTGTTGCTTATATAACAATAGTGAGTGTGGAATGTTGGCCTTTTCAAGTTGAGGGGTCCATTTAATATACCGTAACAAAGGGTCTGATTTGCATTGTTGCAGACTCTCTACTTTGGAATTTTGTCTAATGTCAAACTGGCTGCAAAAAAATTGATACAGTACAATCAAAATCCAAACGTTGGAGAAACCCATTGAAAGCCTGAAACTGTGGCACTGGAAAAAAACGTATGCCCCTGCAAGCAAGGGCACAGTCCTGCCCCAGAGCGGCGTGCCAAGAAAACTGGAGGAATAAAGCAATTGCAGGCTCAGCACAAGTACTGTGCAATCTCCTTTTCTGTGCTCCGCTTTCCCAGCGACACATGTCCTGGTTGAGCATGGTGGAACAGGACAGAACATGGACCGAAAGTAACACATTACACAGGTGATGTAATACGGGCATGGTCAAACCTGCTCTACCGACTGCCACTTCTTTAGCACTTGGAGGAAGGTGCCACCTTTTTTTTTGTCTTCAGGGGTGTGGTATAATGGTTAGAACAGCAGACTGGGTGGGAGCTGCTGTCCCTGACGTGCTAAAGTGCTGCTCAGAATTCCTAAAGATCTGGTGGCTTGTTTATTTTTTGAGTGACTTAGGTACGTTTTTGTGTCTTGGACACCTAACTTCAGTCCGTTAAAGGGAATGACTTTTTAAAAAACTGGGCAGGCACTTACCGTGTCTTTAGACTAGTTCGTGAGCCAACCCCTGCCTCAGTTTCTTCACCTATTCAAAGGGGATAATAATGCGACGTTGCAGAAGTATTGAGGCTTAATAAATTGGAGTCTGTTTCTGATCCCTTACTTGTGTCGAATAGCAAGTAAAGACATCCTAATCTGGTCCATAGTTCATTGACCAGCCTTGCCTGGTATGTACTAGAGAAACATCCACTATTAAAGTCGATACTTGCTGTTGCAGTAGCAACAGCTTCAAGCCTCATGTCCTACCCATCTCCACATTTCACCTGGACTTTAGAAGTCCTGAGCACTCCCCAGATCCCAGGATGGTCTGGGACACTGGGCTGGGAGCCAGGGGATCTGATTTCAATTCTCAGCTCTCCCTCTGTGACTTGGGGGAAATCCATTCACCTCAGTCCCCTCTTTACAAATGGGGATAATACTTTCCCTAGCTTGAAAAGCCACTGTGAAGATCAAACCCGTGGCTGGCTGGCAGATCCTCAGATGCTAGGATGATAAGGGCCATCCGTGCACTTAGATAGGAGCTTCCATTGATTTCAGTCTGGGGGCTCAGGTCTTTTGAACATCAGAGCCAGATACAGCCCTCTTGGGGACCAGCAGGATGGGGAACCCTCTGGTGGCCTGAGCACAAATCTGCAAGCTGTGTTCAAATTCCCAGACCTCTAGCATTCAAAAACCATGGATTTTCAAAAAATCAGTGAACCTATGCTTTTGCGGCCCGAACCTGCAAATCTTATTCGGAGTAGTTCCATTGATGATCTAGTTTGAGTAAAAGTTTCAGGATCTTTTTACTTAGAAAGATATTCTTTATAAATACATTTGGTTGTGTCCCCTTAAGGTAAGTGTTGCAAATGGGACAGTCATCGGGCATGTACATTTCCAGGTTTAATAACTTTGCACTGTATCACAGGCTTTTAATGAACAGATTGAAAAGATGGTGATAAATCCAAAAAGGGCTAATGTCCATTCCCATTTCATGTTCTATTGGAAGGTCTGTCAAAATGTCCGTGGGAGGAGTTCCCTGCTATCATGTCAAAGGTAGAATGATTATGAGTGCCCAGAGCGGAGAGATTTATTGGTAATAAAAGAGAGCCTGCTATTTAAAGCAGAGAAGATATTAAGAGGGTTCCAATGGGTTGGTTTATGTAAAGGTCTGCACAATTGAATTTTATTATGGGATTTTTATTCAAAATTGCCAGCCTAAAGATATTTATTGGCACGGTAACCTAGTTTGACAAATTACGTGAATGACTCTTTCTAGTTATTCTGACCTGCTCCCAGAACGAATTAAATTTGTATGCAAAATAAAGTCAGCCATTGAAGTGGTGTCCCAGGGAAGGTGCTGGCTGAGTGAGGGCTACAGCAAGTTGAACTGAAGCTGGCAATTTGAATAGAAAACACTTGGGGGCAATGTGGTTTAAAAGTCCAGGGGTGAATCCAGTTACTGATGGGAATTCGAACAGGTGCAGGATGTTTAGTCCTCTACGGGGCAAGTACCTGGCGAATGGAAGTTCATGAAGTAGTCATTGGAATGAGATGTTTCAATTCGACTCAGGATCTCAACAAAGTGCCCACAGGAATGGCTTTGCTCACCACCGGGATGGGATGTGTCAGCTGTTTTAGCAGTGCACACCCACTCTTCACAACAGATTAGGGCTGTGAGGTAAAGCACCAGCCTATGTTAATTTTAAGCGGCAGAGGGGAATGTAGACAGGGAGGCTGAAACTAACAAAGTTCTTATTTGGGCAGGACACCAAGGTGCTGACTTCCTATCTCTTGTGAAAAGGTCCATGGACTCTGCAATGACATGTGGACAGGACTTGGATTTTACATCTGTTCCAAAAAATTACCGCCCCTCCCCCCTCCCCCCGCCGCTGGTAGTAGCGTGCCCCCTAACGTCTTGGTAGTGATAATGTTGCTTCATGGTGATTTGGAAGGAAGAGCGCCCCAGATAGCCCAATGAAGGGCCAGCCCATTCCCACTTGGCTACTGAGAGTTACTGAGTGGCATGACTGCAAGCCTGCGGGAGCACAGAGGGAATGGGTCTAGGGGGTCGCAGACGAGAAAAGTGCGTTCTCGGGAAGCATTTGAGAGAGGTTTGTTCTCGCCCATGTGTGGCGAGGTCCTAGCAACAGACCCGTGAAAGGACAGTTCTGAAGAGCCAAACGTTTAATTGCTCTCCTTTGTAATGGATTGGGTTTCTTCCTCAGACTCTGGAGAGCGCTAATTAGCAAATCAGCCTCTGGTTGGTTGGTTAACAATTGTCTACTGCCACCGGTCCAGAGCTGCAGAAAATGAACGAAGCTGAGAATTCCGCTGGAAGGGAAGAATAGCCAGATTACAAAGCCACTGGGATTGGGTCTTCTGTTGTTTGGCAGGGATCAGTTACCTTGGGCTGAGGGAATTGGATCACTGAATATGGAAGGAAGGAAATAGCCGGGTCTTTCAGTCCTCTGTAGCCATCTCCCGGTTGGAGTGTAAGTGGGACCAGTGTACCAAAGGGCACAGGACTAATCATACAGGCTGAAAGGCAGCGGTGCCTAAATGGACGCTTCCTTAGTGGCCAGACAAATTCTAGCTTGATTCTCCGCTCACGTACACCAGCGTCCGCAGAGTAATATCGGCTGAAAACTGATAAGGAATCAGAGGATGACTGGTTTTTCGGTGAAGGCGTTGAATTGGTGTTTAGGAGATCTGGGGTCAGTTCTCTGTCGCGCTCTTCCTGTGCAATCTTGGGCAAGCCACTTATTCACTCCGTGCCTCAGTTTCCCATCTATTAAATGGGGACATTAATCCTTCCTATGTCTTGTCTATTTATGTTGCAATCTTTTGGGGGAAGGGACCATCCTTTACTGTTTGTACAGGGCCTAGCACAGTGGGGTTCTGCTCTTGTTTGCAGACCTCTAGCCGTGTAATTGAATATAAATAATAACCTGCCCCTATATTTTTCTCTTGGAATATGTGTAGCAGCAGTGACTGGGAACCCGAAGAGAAGGTTTGAGGTTCTGTTGGGTTCAGCACTGAAAGTTCACATGCTTATCCAATAGGCCAGGACTTTGTGGGTCTGCAAAGGGTTTGGGTCAAGTTTGGAGCAAAGGGTTCCTCCCCCTTCACATGCAAATAGGACACAGCCCCCAATTCCAGGTGCACAGAATCTAAAATTCTTCTCTCCCCTGCCCTGGCTTCTCTCAGCTGTCATTTAGGCCCCTTCAGTGACTCTTAAAGGGGAATTAAAACAAGCCGGCAGGTGGAGCTAGGCAAGCGAGAAGCATGTTGCGCGTATTCTGATGGTCCCCCTCCCAAGGCTGTGGGCCCGTGGGCTCTCCGAGTCACAAGGTAATCGTTATATACGTGTAATGTGTGGAGGGCAGTTTCCTAACGCAGGCGTGTCAGCTCTTGGCAGGTGCCCCATCTGTCACTTGTACGGCGTCTTAGCTGAAGGCTTCACGGCACATTAGGTTTTCCGATTTTCTCGAAATGGCTGCCGTTAAGAGCAGCTGGGCGATCGCTGCTCCTGCCGCTAATGCCCCGTTGGGCTGAGTGAGACTGAAAGGCCAGCGAGGGGTTTTACGGCTCTGCATTCTGAACAGTGTGGGGCGGGGGAGAGGCACGCTAGTTTTAGTCACGTTCTCTGGGATGATCCAAACAGCTCTGTGGACAGGCAGCATCTGAACACCCAGCAGTCTGCCGAACTGCTGACAGGCAGACACCCAACCGTGCATGTGGGGGGGAATGTCGGGCATGTCCTATGTCCTATGGGGTTTGCGAGATGAGGGGCTTGACCTCTAGGGGAAGGTGTCCTCAGAATCTGGTTGGGACTCCACATGAGCTGGAACAGTCTGGCCCAGGCCTGCTCCTTGATGAAAACTTTATACTCGTTGCTAGATGGAGTATGAGGTTGCACCTGATGTGTTCTGCACCCCCGGACACTGCTTTGCTATATCCAGTATATGCTCTGTGGCCTAGTGCAGTGCTTCTCCACCACCAGTTCATGTACCTCAGGCTTTTGTCACCGGCACTCCAAGGTCTTCCTCCTGGGGCTGCTTGCAATCATCAACCTGGGGTTTGGAGCAGCCCAACCTCCATGGTGGGTTAAACCATGCTGGGAATGAATGGGGAGTAGTGGGTATGGAGTAATGGTACTGTTGCTTGTGAGGGTTGGTGGTGTCCAGCTTAACTTCTGGTTTCCCGTTGTCCAGAGCAGTGAGATTTGATAGCACCCAGGAGTAGCAAGATTTGCCTCGGAGAGGTGGAAACTGGTCAGTTTGTTAGGCCTGGAACACTTTGGACTGGGAGCATTATTACTCAGCATCACCGTTTCCAGTCAATAAAGGAGAAGTCAGGCCCATCGCCCTTGGCTCTCAGAGTTAGGGGTGGTTGTTAGGTAGAGCCTGGAGAGGTTTAAAAGGACGTGGGTGTTCCTCAAAGCTTAGTGATGGATGGAGAGGTCACCTGCCACCAAACAAGGGTGGAGCATAAAGGGTGCCAATAAAAATTCTCAGCTTTCTTAAAATAAAGGTGAGAGTTCCTGAATTATTCTCAGTGGGTAACAAATGTTGCCTGATGACAGCTGTGGGATAAATAGCCGCCAGCTACTGTGGCCAGCGCTGTCCTCCAGTTACAATTTGCTCGGGTCCCAACTTCACAACGAGATCTGGAAGAGGCAGCAGAGTGAGACTAACTACAATGCGTGACGCATATCCAGCGTGTTTGGCTAGGTTTAATTGAGAATAAACTTGATTTAGAAGAAAGCTCTAATCTTCCTTGATTTTCATTTGGTATTTAAAGGCTGCTGGATGGAGAATTACTCATGAGCCAGTGACTGAGTTCGGTCCCTTTCAGACTGGCTGTGGTTGGTTTTGAAGTCTGAATGCCCAG
Organism: Sternotherus odoratus; assembly: GCA_032164245.1. NCBI lineage: Eukaryota > Metazoa > Chordata > Testudines > Kinosternidae > Sternotherus > Sternotherus odoratus. The sequence continues at coordinate 5,732,771 of JAVMKO010000018.1, forward strand.
GAGAGATTCTGTAATGCTATTGATGAGTAGTGGTGCTTAAAACACGCTTTTGTGTGCAGTGTCTCTCTCTTCACCAGCATTGCCATATGATCCCCCCCCTTCTTATACGTATATCTGAAATCGTAGCCTACTAGCCTCTTATGTTTAGGGAAGGCTTAGGGTGATGGAAATGTGGCCTCTTTGGGGTAACCACATGCGCCTCTTGTTTCCCACAATCTTCATCCAAGGGCCCTTCCCTCCATAAGTTTGTGTTGTTGTGAACATAAAGTGCTGGAGCACCGGTGCTGAGCATTGCAGTTCTGTTTATTGGCAGCATGTGAACAACGCAGACTTCTTCACCTCACCCCACTGGTGTGCCTCCATGGAATGGAAAGGATCACCCACTGCACGGAGGACAGTTGATCATCTCGTATTATTCTAGCACCTAGTGACCCCAGCTGAAGTCAGGGCCTCATTATGACTCACCCAAGGCCGGCGGCTGAACCAGGGACAGAATCCAGATCTCCTGAGGCTCATCCAGTGCCTTATGGACTAGACTGCACTGCCTCTCATTGATCGTCCCTTCCATCCTGAAACTGTCCACTAGGACTGCCAAAAAACAGGCCTCTGGTGGTGGCGCACATGGAGATGTCTGTGCTTGTTCACTAAGCTATGGGCAAAGGATACACAAAGTCTTTCCTCCACTGGCACTGATCTACCGTGCAATTTATTATTTAAATTGCAATAGCACTTGCAGGGCTCAGTGGAGTCCCCACTGGGCTAGGAGCTGGACACCAAGGCGCTTACCCAGAGGTTCCATTAATGAACCCTACGTCACTAGCACTCGTTGCATTTGCTTCTTACGTTCTGCGGGGGCCTGCTGCTAAGAATTGAAATAGCTACACGAGAAGCCATCAGCTAACAGACTGGGGTCTAGTCCTCAGTTGCCTGTGTGTGTGATGTTGGTAACTTATATAATGATGGTGCCTTTTGCTTTCAGAACATGAATTCGTTGCCGCGTGCTCCGAACTGCCAAATGCCTGTACGCTGAGTTGTGCTGGTGGAAGTTGAAGTCATGTGCCGGCCGACCTAATGAACTCAATTGTCTCCACTACATCAGTGACCTTTAATGATGCTATTTGATCTCTAGACAAGTAGACTCTGTGTGTGTGTGTGTGTGTGTGTGTGTGTGTGTGTTTAACATTAGGCATTTTTCATTTCTTGGGTGGTTTTGAGTCAAATAGATAAGATGGAATTGAAATGTTTTGGCATCTGATATGGTGACAGAGTTTACGCTCGGGTGACATTTTTATGGATAACGAATTAATACTTGCTGTGTATTGAAAGATGGCTAGAGCGGTGAGCGATACCCTGTGGGTGCATAGGACGGATGAGACTCTTAACTTTATGTTGCATTTCATTAGGAAACCAATTCCCTCTTTATGAGCAACATCTGTTGCAGAGGCAGCCTGTTCCCTTGTTTTTTTCCTCCATTTCCTTGTGTGGGAAATAGGAGGGCTCCGTTTTAAATGGCCCATATGCCGGCCCACTTTGCTGAGGGGAAAGGGGAGACTTTGCCCCATGTAACGCTCATCTGTAGATCTCAAAGCACCTTGCAATGGGTGGTAAGTATTGTTAGCCCCATAAATACCTATGCTGCGGTTTACAACTGTAGTGAGACATGGACCCATTGCATTTGAGAGATTTTGTTGACAACTCTTTTAAAACTCTTTTTGGGCCAGGAACAAGTACAAATAATCACTGCCATGCTCCATATTGTATGTGGGGGGAGAGGAGAAAGCTCAGAATGGACCATCCTCTGACATCACTGATACCATCAGCTCGGCCTTTTAGACAATAGAACTGGATGGACTAGACCGGTTAGTGGGTCATTGCGCTCCCAGGTCTCCATGATCGATTTAGCATAGGCCAGGTTAAGTGTGGCTCTGTCCCCCTTCAGTGGTTAGACAGCAAGGAGGTTAATGGATCTGCTACTGGGTTTGAGCAAATGGACTTGAACCTTAAGGTCAGGCAGTGGGGGCACGTGGCTTTGAAATCCAGAGTTCAAATGAACCAGACATTACTACATTAGCTTTACAGTGCACCACAAATAGTAGTACTCTTACCTCTACAACCCTGAATGAACATTCATTCTATCTCTTCACCACTCGGACCATGGAATAAATACCAAATTTCTTAACATGGCTTCCGCCAAACATTGGTATCTAAATTACACACACACACACTCTCTCTCTCTCTCTCTCGCCTTAGCTACGAGCCGGTTGGCGTTGAAGCTTATGCACTGAGCTTCAGAGGTCCTTGATTCGATCCTGCCCACTGACGCCCGGGGTCTGTCAGCAAAACACTTGGACACACAGATATCCCGTTACACATCTTAATTCATGCGTTGGCAGGATAGCTTTAGATGCAAAGAACTAAAAAGGGATTTCTGAAGTGCAGTTTCCGTCAGAAATGTGACTGTAAAAATGGCCCCTTCTAACTCGGCAGATCTTGGGTCTAGTCTTTGCTTTATTACCTGTCATGGAAATTTGTATTGATGTCATTAACGCCACAAGCACTACACTGGAGAGGAACGCTGAAATGAATGCTCTGGTTTCAGAATGATTGCACCATGGTTACCAGTGACAGCAAAGCAAATGGAACAAGACTGAAGGAACATGATTTTATAGATTTTTTTTCCCCCCTCCTCTTTAACTCAGAAAATGAATTCTTAAGGTTGCAATATGTGACTGGTATTATTGCCTTGGAAAATAGATTGCTTGACAACCAATAAGCCAAAGTGCCGGTGACAGCCTTTGCGTGCAAAAATCTAGTTCTGCTCCTGAATTCTAAAGGCAAGACGTGAGGCGGTGTGACTCTGAATTGCTTTGGCATGGAAAGGAGGCATGCTATTGAATACCAGGCGCTTGTTTGCTGGTTTTTCTGTATATGTGCATGTGATGCTATTGGGGTTGTCAATCTGTCTGCGTGTTGCTATTCCAGCTGGAAAGCTCTAGTCGCTGGTCTTGCAGCTCTTTCGGTTTGTGGTTGCAGGTGGATAGAAGTACACGCCAGCCTTCCCACTAAAAGTATTCAGCCCTGGAGGGGCTTGCAAGTTGCATATTGACCCGGTGTTCATCTCGCTATACAACAGTGTCTTCATTGAAGCGGGAAAGAACAATCCCGCCCCCACCTGGCTCTCAGACACTGCTTTGGCCATTTTAAAGTGTGACTGTCAGCAAATATACAAAGATAAGAGACATTTGCTGGGTCCGGGTTTATTGTCTCCTTATTGATGTTTGACATTTCGACCCATAACAACAACAAGCCACTACTCATTAATGTCAGTGGGAATTTGACTAAGGACCTGTAGGATACCAAACCAGCGGTAATGCTTTACACATCTTTGGCATCTTTCTTGGAGCACTTTCTGACAGTTCACTAAGAATCGTAGGAAGTCTGGTTTTGGTAGCGGGGTAATGATGCATTTTATTCCTAAAATGCTTTGAGAGAGGGTCTGTATTCACCCAATGTATGCAGTGGTGGTGTCGCTTGGTCGAGGCCCCTGGATATGAGAGAGACAAGGTGGGTGAGGTAATATTTTGTAGTGGTCAACTTCTGTTTGGGAGAGAGACAAGCACTCAGACTTACACAGAGCCCAGACTTGAAGGGTTAAATCCATCCCTGTGCAGAAGGCTAGTATGACACCTATGCACCTAAATGCCAGAGCCACGAAGAGACCAAGGAATCCTGACTCCAGTCCCCTGTTCCAACCACCCGACCAATTCCAAAGTGCATGTTGTTGTGAACGCACGCACACTTTGTTCCTTGATTCGGAGTTTGCTACTCCTGACCCCTCTTGTCAGGTGGCTGTTATTTTACACCTCGTGTTTGTGTGTGAACGGCGCACCTGGTAACCAGGCCGGCTCTGAGCACTGTGTGCTACAGGCCCAGTGAGTCACCCTGCTGTCCTCACACACAACACGCCGCTCTGACGCTGAGGAATGGGTCTGCTTGTGCTTAGTGAGATGCGCCTGTATTGCTGTGGCGTGTGGGGGGAGCCCGCATCCTCTCCTCTGATTCACGGGGGATATGAGTCTGCTGGAGCTACCAGCGAGGGGACTTCATCTTGTCTTGATCCATAGAGGCGTGTGCTTTGGCTGCAGAGGCCCCGAGTTCAGTTCCCAGTGCTGATGGTTGTTAAGTGGGGCTTTGCGATACGCAGTACCATGGGGGAGGGGCTGCTATGGCATCGCCCTTGGGGACCGTGTAAGGTCTGGGGTCCCCATGGAGCTCTTGCGTTCTTTTCTCAGTAATCTATAACGGGATGACACCCCGCACTGATGGTGCTGACTGCGCTAGGGGAGGGATGCCATTTGAATAAGCAATTGCTCTGCAAACAGGATAAATCTTTATCAGGTGGCGGCACCAGGGCAGGTGACTTGGCCAGCCCCTCTGGGAGTTGGGCAGGTTTCTTTGCCACTCACGGATGGGATCTAGAGCCGCTTTTGATTAGTGAAAGCATCTGAACTGTGCCCTTTGCTCTCCACCGAGGCTGGGCTGGGAGAACCAAACTTCAATCGCCTATTAGAAGCAGCAGCACCTTGGTGAATTAGTACATGGCTCTTTGTATGCGAAGGTCAAGACATGGGTTCAGCCTACAGAGGCTTTAGATTTTTAACTGGCTGCTTCTCTGCCTTGACTTCCTGTGGCTGCTGCCTGTCAGAGCTGTTTGGAGAGTTTGCCGCTTTGGTGTTTTGAAGATAATTGCACCCTGGGGAAAACCGAATCGGAACCAGCCATTTCGAATGGGCATTCCACCCCCAGCCTGCTGTCCGCCGCAGTCTCCCTTTGCCGTTTCCTTCTAGGTCCTTTCCTAGGAAAATGTATTCCATTTTTTAATGAGGATTTGTTAGTCTAAAACGTGGTCAAAACTCTGAAGTGAGACGCAAGCTCTGGATTCAGGTCTTGATTCTGCCACTTTGGGCAAGTCGCTTTGTCACTGTGGACTCAGCTTCCCTATCTGTGCAATGGGGATAAATTCATGCAGGTTTGGGAGGCACTTGTTACTCTTCAGGTAGCAGTTGCAATTCAGATTTTATTTCAGACCAGCTGCAAAACCCTTAAGTTCTTTCCTTCAATTTGTTTTGCAAAAGAATTCTCCCAGGCAAGGCGCAGGCTGTGTTCCATCCCAATTTGTAAGACTGAGTGCAAGGGAAAGAAACTGGCTCCCCCAGCACAGATGTATGTTTATAAAATTCTACAGGAGTCAGTTGACTGTTGTTCACCGTTCCGTTCACTTGTATTTGCACATGTTTGTTCAAAGAATTGTCTCGAGAGTGAGTGTTTCAGATTCACTTTAGAATCCACATTAAGGGTGTGTCTACACTGTACACTAAACCCTGGCTCTCGTTTAGGTTTGAGCCCAAGGGCCCCTTCCGTTCATACACAAGTATTAGGGTCAGCAAGCACTAGAATCCGGTTGGCAGTGGGTGGGGGAGGGTTGCAGTCTGAGTCCCACTGTGACTTTGGGTTCAAGTACTGTCCTTTCCAGTGTGAACACCACAACCTATAGCACAGACCTAAGTCCAAAGGTCCATGTACTGCAGTATGGATGCGTTAGCACTGCTGAGAGATTTGGGGGCTGCAGTTGTAAACTCAGAGTGCAATGCAGTGTGGACGCTGAAGCGCAGGCTTGGAAATGGCAAATCTGGGTCCCGCAGGTTGAGTTTACACTGCAGTGTAGATACACCATAGAATCGATGTCTTTAGCTGCCATTTTGAAAACATCCTGTCAGAGCAGAAAAAGAGAAGATATGATTTAGCTGAACCAGTTACAAGCTTAAATAAGGATCTAAACTGCAGCTATCACTTTGAGTAGTTGCTAATCGTTAACAATCAGTTTATAAGCAGAAGTATGTTCGTATAAACCATTAATCACATTTTGAATGCAAGCTTTGCCCAAGCAGCCTTTGCTGTCTATTCACTTGTCCAATAAGCACTGGCACTGAATTCATTAAATGTACTGTTTGCTGTGAACAGTTTCCCAGTCGTACGCCAAACCCTTGCAGAGAGCATTCATTATATCCGGACGCCTGGGTTCTACTCCCTACCTCTGCCATGTGCTGTTGTGGGTTCGCTTGGCTCTACGGTAATAACATGACACTTCGTTCTTAAGGGGTGCTCTTCATCCCTGGATTTCCAAATGCTTTGTGACATGGGTAAGCCCCATTGTCCTTCCTTATGGCTAGGGACAGAGGTGAAGAGACTTGGCCTCCATCTCTTGGTAGGTCAGTGTCCGAGCTGGGGATAGAAGTCATCTGTGTCCTAGTCAATGGCTACTTCAGTGCCTCCCACCCTCTTGCATTGTCAGAGGGTGATGTGCCCCATGGGCCGGTAGGATATGGCTGCAGAGAATTTTCTGAAACCTGCAGCTTATCATAGAAGCTTTTGGAGCTGAATCTTTGGGCGCTGGTGTAAGTCTCAGGGGATCGGTCCCAAGACCCAGTGCTCAGGAGAGAGGTGTCCTAGTCTCTGCTCTCAGAATCTCTGAATGACCTCGAGCAAGTCTCTTCACTTCTCCTTATCTCTGCTTCCCCTCTCTCTCCTTGCCATGTCTTCTGTAGGCTGTACAGAGCAGGGACTGTCACTCCCAGTATGTGCAGAGGGGCCCTGATCTCCGTAACCCTATAACGATGGCAGGCGTCCGTAACAAGAGTGGTGGGCTTTTCCTCACGGCAGAGCAATTAGGTCTCTTTGCAGGCTCAGGGCTAGGGGTATATTGGCTCGCCCTGCCAACATTGCAACATGCTTGCTAGCGGGAGCTGTATCTTGAATAAATGACACACAGCACAGAAATACCAAGTCAACACCAGCTCCGTAACTGGAGGGTGAAATTTGAGGAATGGTGGATTCTTTCAAGATTCTTTTTTTTTTAAATGCCGTACCTGGAAAGTTTGCGAGTCGTGGTTTTCTTTTGGGCTTACCCTTGAGAGTCATTGCACACATTGGGTATGAACAACTTCAATAGCTGTCCAGGCACTGGTTGCTGACGTGTTTTGTACCACTTTTCATTTTTATCAGGCGCCTTCAGATCAGCCTTTCTGGTGGTGTGGAGCGAGTAGTGAAAGATAAATTATGCAGTCATGTCTGATGAGGCTTAAAAGATGCTGCAGTAAATCTTCTTTTATTTATGATCTGCCAAAACAGTTGGCTCAAGGAGACTGGGGTCCCTTTTTTCACTCTTTTTTTTTTTTAATTAAACACATTTTGTGAAAATGGAGAACATGTATATTTCAGATCCAGCCTTGAGTTATGTTGCATTTTTACCTTGGGTGTCATTGATAACATTTTTGGTTTAATTTATGTATATATCTTTAGGTAGCGTAGCTTGGAGGGGAAGGTGGGGCTTCTTAGGGTTTTTAAAAAAATCTTCTTTAGAAAGAGACTGCTTAAATTATTAAAACTGTCTTTAAAATTCCCCAGTACATAGCAGCGGATGCCACCAGCATCATGGGCTGAGATATTGCCCTCGATTTTGAGATCTTCGGCTTCCGAGGTATTTTGTTTTTGTTTTTGTTTTGACCATATTTATTATGGTAATGCCAACCAAGATCAGGACCCCACGGGGTTAGGCACTATGCAGACACCGACTAAGAGATTGCCTCTGCCCCAGAGAGTTCACAGTGTAACCCTCCTGTCCTATTCTCTGGACCACTCCTCTCCAGAGCCCTTACTTGAAATCTCAGACCCAGGCAAGGTTGCTACAAGACTTGGGATGTTGCCTTGTCATTGGGTGTGTCTCCATGGAAATTGGAGGTGTGGTTGCAGCGTGGGTAGGCGTACCCATGCTAGCTTTAATCTAGCTAGTGTGGCCAAAAATCGCAGGGAAGATGTGGCGGTTTGGCCTTCAGTCCAGGCTGTGCTAGCCGGCTGGGGACCCGAGGTAAGTTAGCTTGTGCCAAAGCTCATGCTGCTGCATTTCCACTCTCTGTTTTTAGCTGTGCTGGCCGGCTCGAAGCTAGTGTGGTTGTGCCTACCTGTGCAGCAGGGGCAAGTTTTTAATGTACTTTATGCCTGGGTAGTGATGGCCTCTAGTGGCTGACCCCACAAAGAGGATAACAGACCTACTATTTCTGCCAGCTGAGGGAGCTTGCCTTTAGCGCCAGTGCTATAGGCCTCTGCTTTGGAAGCTTTAGGAAAAGGGTTCTAGTACCAACTTTCTGCTGTTGCGGTGTGTCATTTGTATAGTAATTGTGTTGTGTGCCAATGTGTGTTCATGACTGGTTGATGGAAGTGTTGGTTCATACAGGAGCCTGTGTGGAAATGCAAAGTATTGTCGTTCTGTAGCTGCTCAAAACACGGTGCGTAGGTTCCGTTCCGGCTCCGCTGCATGGAGTGGAAAAATCCCTAGGCCAGAGAGTTATTTGCATGAGCTTTCCACAGAGAGGCACCTGCGGATCTGCCTCAGAAAGCTTCTGCAGCTCAACCCAGTTTCCCGCTGGGTAACTCAGCGGGGTGCAGCTGAGATCTAAGGCTTCCCAGCATCACAGAAGGCTGCAGATCTGTGTGTTGAGCAGGGTCCTTTGTTGTTTATCCTGCCTGGCAAAAAGATTCCATCCCTTCTAGTCTAGTTCCAGAATAAACACTGTGTGTCCCGGCAAGATCCCATCAGCTAATTTTGTGGGTGGCATGATTTTTGTGAGTTCTTTTTTCCCCAAGGAGGGACGGTTAAGCAAACACGTTTTTCTGTGGCAGGCCCGGCTATCGAACATATAGTCTTAATTCTCATTAAGAATTCCAACAGAAATGTTAATTGGCTCTGAAAGGGACCTATTTTTAGAGCAGCTGTGTTTGAATTCCATTCGGAGTCCTCCCAACCCATCCTGTGATCAGTGGGGTGAGGTTTTTTGTTTAAAGTAACTGGGGAAGGTTGGCCGAAGCAACCGTTTCCTACCGGTTTGCCGTGTACGCTCTGACATACGTTCTGTCCTTGCATGGACTGACATGTTCTTTGTATTGGACCCCCACAATGATGACAAAAATCTCCTATCTGTTGGTGCTATTCCCTGCCAGGGAATCTCACGGCAACCTTGTTGTCTTGCAGTGTTTATATTCTGCATGGGGTCCTAATCTTTGCAGATTGGTCCAACAAGGCTGATGTTACCAGGTGATCTGGGTATTCTGGAGAAACTTTCCGGGCAGGTTTTAAAGGTGTAATGGCCGCTCCTCGGCTGGTGTAAATCAGTAGAGCTCCATTGACTTCAATGGAGCAACTTCTGTTTCCACATCTAATAATCTGGCCCCTAGTTCCATGTTAGTGTCTATTTCGAAGCAGATTACAGCATAGTTAGGAGGCTTCAAAGCTGCTTGGGACGAGGTGTAGACTCAAGGGCTGCCAAAACATCCAGTGGGTTAATATATATAACTTCCGGGCTGGTTTACATGTCGCAGATTAGCAGACTGTGCTGCTAATTTAAACAGCTGCTTAGGGGGGAGGAAAAACCCGCTGCTTCATAAGTGGAATCAAAGTGGGCACCCATGAGAAGCTGCGGCTTGAACTTCTGTTGCTGAAAGCCACGCTTCAGTGGGCTTGTCTCCAGTTCTGTCGTCTTACTGACTCGGAGACAAATTGGCTTTGAGTTTAGGACAAATTACCCTGTTGCTTTGCCCTTCTCTCTGAGGATCTTCAAGCATTTAATGACTGTGAAGTCGAGCAGTGGAGAGGCTGGGAAGAGATTTTCCCAAGGTCCCATGCGGGAAGGTTGTGGCCACCTGTGGCTAAGGACCCTTTAGCTCCTGGATGAGTGCAGACGGTGTTCCTGTCATTGCTGTACCCCCGGGATTCTGTCAAGGGGAGGCAGCTTGAATTCACAGTCAGGGCTGAAGCTGAAGTCTGTGGCGGAGCCGGGCACAGATCCTGGCTCTCCTGCCCCTGTGGCCATGCCATGCCTTCTTGGCCTCAGATTCTTCTGAGGGTTTTCAAAGTGGGAGTTTCTGTGGCAGGTCTGAAGGGGGGAGAGGGTGGGCGCGAGGAGGTTATAGGAACCTAGATGGGCAGGGAAGGGGAGGACCTGGGGACTGGTGCGAGGGAAGGAGGATGGTTTCTGCTACCAGGACTGATGGTTCTATTTACGAATTGGATTTTAAATCTCCTCTCAGTGGAACGCTGGGAAGAGCGTGACCCTCGGAGAAGCCCCCCGGGGAAAGTGCCCGCTTGCTCTAAACGTTCCATAGCAGACGTGCTTGGGGGTTCCGGATCCCCAAGTTCTGTTCCTGGCTCTGCCAGTGAGTCCCTGACCCTCTCTGAGCTTTGCTTGACCTGCCTGGCAGGTGGGTGGAGGGGTTTAAAAGTTCACCTCTGCTGACAGGTGGCAGGACAGGGCATAGTTATTGTGAATGTAAGATACTCTCTCCGGATCACTCTTCCCGAGGCGTGCCCTGCACAGGAAGGGTTGGCTGTGCTGCTGGGACACACTCAGGCCACCTCCAGGAGACCGTTGTACTCGGGGCCCCTGCGTCCCAGGTTCCAGGAACCTGGTTGTTTTATTACTGCTCACTGTTTGTTTGGTGATGACTGCGCAATACCCCCACGGCTGGACAGTCCCTGGGCCAGAGAGTTCCCGGCTCCAGGGGCACCTGGAAGAAAGGGATCGCAGGATCTCAGTCTGGCAAATGCTTGCTCTTGGCAGTCATAAGCACCGTACCTACCTGACTTCTGTCCGGCTGCAGGGAGCAGCTTAGGTGGCAAATACCCATTCCAAAGCCAGGACTGAGGACCTACTACTCCAGCTGCCCAGTGGCTTCCCTTATCACAGGGCAGCCTGTGGTGGGGGTGGTGGGATCCAACTCTTCCCCCATTTTGCAGCTGGCCCCCCTCAATCTGACTTAAGGAGTCCTGCCTTAGCTGCTTGGCAGGAGTCCTTTGGCAGACGAGAAGCTGCCCGGCCTCTCTGCTCCTCCTCGCTGTGCCAGCCTTGCCCGGGCTTAGGAAGCGAGCTCGCCACTCAGGGCCTGATCCTGCAAGTCCCTAGATGCTGAATCGCTGTTGCATGTTAGTGAGAGCAGCCTCTGGTGCTCCCCAGGCGCCGACGCTGACACACGTCCTTCTCCGAGCCCTGTGCCTCCGCTCTTGTGTAGCCAAGTAAGGGGCCTTTGCCTGATCTGTGCTTTCAAAGAGGTTCCCAGATTGAATGAACGAACCCGTGGGCTTCATTCTCCTTCCCTCCCTCAGCCCACTGCCCCCGCCTCCTGGGAACCCAGAGCTGCCTCTCCCGCACAATGATTTATGAAATTGGTGGTGGCTGCAGCATTTGATATTCTTGGCGCTGTTTGCTGCTACCCAGAGCGAGGCGGGAATTACAGGCTGTCATTCTCCTGCCTTGTAGCCCGGGGCCTTATTCGATAGTTCAAGCTGGAGCAGAGCTTCCCCAGCCGATCCTGTGCTCAAGTGCATTGTTTTGGAAGTGGTAGCTTTGATGTATTCGTTTTCCAGCAAGCATAGGGCTGAAGCATTCTGTGCTGAGTAGCAGGGAAATCCCATATTCCGGGGGTCTTTAAAAAGACCCAGATAGCCACGAAGTCTTTGGAAAATGCAGCAACTGGGGGGAGTTGATGAACAACATAACCCACTGCCTCCCACCGTGTGACCCTAACCCCACCCCTGAACTCAGTGGGTGGCCCCAAACCCTCCAGCTGTGGCACTGTAAACTTGAACAGGCTGAAATTGACTTGTGTCAATGTTGTTGTCTGTTCTAGTAATATGAAGGGACCCACCCTGCTTAAAAGTGCGCTCCTGGCTGTAAAGGTGTTGCCTACCAGCATTGAAGAAACCATCTGTGAATTCATAGATTCGAAGGCCAAAAGAGAACATTGTGATCACTCTTTTGACCTCCTGCATAGCACTGGCCGGAGAAATTCACCGAAAAAATTCCTAGAGCAGAGCTTTTAGAAAAACATCCCATCTTGATTTTTATAATGGTCAGCGATTGAAGAATCTACAATGACCCTTGGTTAATTTATTCCAACAGTTAATTACAGTCACCATTAAAAATGTACATCTTTTTTCCTATCAGAATTTGTCTAGCTTAAACTTCCAGCTATTGGATGCAAAGGAAGGTAGTAGTATTATTACTAAGATCTTTCTAACAGAGATTAGAGAGAGAAAATATTTCCTCCCTGTTTGTTGATTTTGTTCATCTGACAGCACACTAGAGTCCATCTCCCCATGCTTCATATGGGTCTTTAACACAGCAACAGGTGAGAGAAAAACATAAATAATGGAAAATGTGGTCTTATAAAATCAATTATTCAAATCATGGTTTCCTGCTAACTAATTCTGTCCTGGGTTTCATCTCTTTGATCCTATTTATGACAGTGACACTGCAGAGTTTTTGTAACTAGAGGAAGAACTGGGCCCACAGAATCTTTATTACTAGTGATGCATTAGCCAGAAAGAACCCAGCCTGGCTCTGATTCAGGACTGAATGAGACCATAAGGCTGGTAACTATGAAATAATCTCATCTTGGAATTTGAGCCAGTTTGAACTGAAATCATTGTGCCAAATTAACCTGGAAGTTCTGTAACATTTACTTATTTTTATTATGGTAGAAAATGATGAACGACTCATTTCTTATTTACTAGATTTGTTTTTTTTAAACTCTATATTAATGTCAAGTTACATTTGAATAGGAATTATAACTCAATTAAAAATGCACAAACACAGAATTTTAAATTTTTTAAAAAAAATAAAACTCCCTTGAATGTGCTGGATAAATAAGGGAATAAAGTAAACTTGTCAAAACATGTTTTGTATTTCAAACAAACTTATTAAACAAAGGAAGTATGATAAGTAGTTAGTGAATTGAACTAATTGTTTCTGGACACCATGTCTTTCAAGATTTTAGAATTAGTAGATCTCATCCTCACGCTTAGTTTTAATTTGTTGCTTGGACATGGAAAACAAGCTTTCCTGCTTTTTCAGCTCCCAATCAGTTTCTGAACTGTGACTCAATAGTCATTGAACTGAACTAGATAAATAAACTGACAAGAAAAAAATATTCTCTTTGCATCTGCAGCAGAGGCTACTGCTGCCAAAAGCTGGTGTAGCACTTCAACAGACTCTGGTTCCAGGTGCTTAGCCAGTGACTTCCACCTGTGCAGTCAGTGGTCTGATTGTCTTTAAAACTTTGGCAGCAAACACGTACTGCTTGGATGTTACTTTTGAAATTTAATTTAAAATATTTGTATAGGTTATAGTAAATTTGGGCCTTGATATAGGTTGTCATAATTTCACATTTAATTTTAAATAGGCTTGGGAAAAAAAGTACTCCATTTAAATAAAAATCTGAAAAAAAATCATCAAGTTTTATCCACCCTGCTTAACTCCTTCCTCCCCCACAAACAATTCATTCGTCTTTAAAACCTCTCTTCCGCTGGCCTTTTCAGGAACCCCTAGAGCTGCATGGTTTGCCTTGAGGTTTAGGAGCGGTTTCTGATAGATTGCAGCTTTTGAGAGCGGGATTGGAGAGCGGTGGGAAAGGTGATGGGATTTCAGAGCTCACACTTCCTTAATCTTAATCTTATCTTGTTTAGGGGAGAACTCTCTCCAGCCTAAAGCAACAGTCATAAAAACCTAGCTGAACAGTGCCCTGCTGAAAGATGACAGCTGTAACTGTTTAGTAGAGCTAGAAGCTGGCTCGCTGGGGGATTTGTTGTGAACACATGGCTTCAAGGCAATTGCTAATTACTCCCAGTAGTATGGAACCACTAGTTGATTTAGATATTGCTGTATTCATCTGGATGACTCCAGAGTGTAGTCAACAGTCTCTTCCATCGCTTTGGAATCCAGGCCAGGATTTAGGGAGGCTGTGTGCAGTGCTGTTCAGCTCTACAAGCTATTTTATTTAGCGTGGGAGCTAGGGAGAACCACAGGGTCAATCAGTGGGCAGCAGCTTTGATCTAGACCTTGCTGCGTGTGAACCCAGTCCAATCTCTTCTCTGCCAAGGGGGTAGAGGGCACCGATTACAGGCACAATGGTATTCCTGTGCCTGCCCCAAAGGGCTTAACTTAGACAAAGGAAATGTTGTTACCCGTTTACAGACTGTGAGACCCAGGGAGCATGACTGGCCTGCGGCCTCACAGTCTGTGGCAGAGTTGGGAGTTGAACCCAGATCTCTTGAGCCCCCTTAACCACAAGGCCATCCTTCCTCGGTGAGGATTGGGCACATGCTTCTTGAGTTAACTTGGGCGGTCTGTTAGCTCCAGGCGGAAGGCATGAAGAATGTGATGGTTTGACATGGCTTTGACCCCAAACCTCGTTTCTGGCTGAGCTTTGCTTAGAATCTGAGGGCTCGTTTGAACTTGGAATTGAAGGGGCGAGACGCCTCGGATGAAAAATGTAAGGAGAACTCAGGAGGGAGTAGAAATGGTACTGACCCTGGTGAGTGGTTCTTCTCTGGTCAGCATGTGAACCGATGCCCTCGCATGGAACTAGAGATTAGTCTGAGCTGCTGTCTTCAGAGATTCCACAGGCAATTTTTGTACAGGCAGAGGCCTTAACTCCGATGTCTTGTCCAAATCCTAACTTGAGTAATTACATTTTGTCTCCTTAAGGGCCTGATCCAAAAGGCATCTTTCCATCACCTTAAAGGGGTTGGGTTGGGCCCTATATCAGCCTGCCGGCTGCCCCATCACTGTTTTGTTGGAGATACAGAATTCTTTTCACTTTCTTCCCCAAAGGCCCAAGCAGCGTTCCTGCCTGCTGGGCCACGTCACAGGTGGCAGCCCTTCATAGGTGGCTGGAATCATTCCTGTTCGTAAAGAGCCTGAATCAAACTCCAGGGCCGCATTCTGTGCACTGAGCCTTGGGGTGCTGGAAATTCCAGCCCTGCCTTGGAGTTGATGTTCACCTCTCTGTGAGGTGGATCTGTGTAGCAGAGGATCCGTTGCGCCATGCTCCAGTTCCCTTAGCCCTGGCACAACCTCCCCACTGGTATATTGAAACCACACGGGTTTGGGTGCCAGGGAGCCTCTGCCCTGGTATAACATTGTCCCCTCTCCTTCTGTTCATTCAAATCAGACACCATCGTCCTTTCCTTGTTTGCCGAGCCCGGGGCAGAAATGGAGCAGGGGGCCAGCCAGAGAGGGTGGGGAGACTGAATGTTACTGGGGCGGAGCAAAGGTGACCGCCAGCGAAGACGAGGGCCAGCCGAGGCAGGACAAAACCGGGATAAAGGCGCAAGAAAGCGGGGTGATCGTGACTGACCTCGGGAGAGGAATTGGAGCTGGGCAGCCGAAGCTTAGACAGGCTGAAGGAGAGCGGGAGGGAGAGATTGCAGCAGTCAAGGCATTTGGTCCCCAGACGGAAGAGGCCTTCGTTCATGCAGGTATGAGCCTAGCAGTTGTTCGGAGGCTGCCTTTCTGCTAGCAAAGCGCGCCTTCTGTGGAGTGGATCGCGGGGTGGAGGATGGATGTTGGAGACTCTGGGAAGACCAGTAGATGAGTCGAGTCCCCTTTTTGGTTAACTGACGTCCAAGGTTTGCTGCTGTTTTTACTACACAGCTATAAAGCAGCAGTCAAACAACATGGAAATAAATGTTCTATGAAAGCAAACTGTGTTGCTCCTCTTAGAGGAAGCTTTTGGGGGAGGCGGGTTGTTTAATTCACAGGGTGAGGTGTCTTTCAGAAAGCAAACTAGAGGCTGCCCTGCGGGAAAATGAAATTGACGCACTTGCTGTCTTGCTGGCAAACCGATGCGCCTCCTTCCTACGTAGCTGGCGCGGTGTCCTGTGATGCCGCTCCTCCTTCGGGAGTTGAGATGCTTGAATTGGACCTCCTGGAAATAAATGAAATCTTGACCCCTTTAGATCTGGGATCTTGCCTTTGTTCCTGTGCCAGCCCATGCTGCTAGCAGAATGAGGAGCTGAAGGGTAATGTCTCTCCCACTTCACAGCCTCTGTGGCTCCAGCAGCTGTCCGGACAGCACTGTGAAAATCCGGCTGTTTATGAGGCATCTACATACCCATTATTGAAAACATTACCCTTCAATTATAAGCTGTTTGCTTGCGGTTCTTCTTTCTGCTCCCTGGCATTTCTGCTCCGTTCTGCTCCCTGGCATTTCCGGAGCTGCGTGCAGCTGATTAACAATACCCCCTCATTTGTCTCCTCCTGAAGATCACACGGCTTTGGCATCACACTCCCATAAGGGAAAGTTGCACCTTGGCGCTCGTCCATATCTCCCCTGGGGCAGGTTGTGAACACTTCAGAAATGAGGGGTCTGGGGGAGGAGCCAGAACTTTATTAGTGGCAAGAGAAAAAGGATGATCTAAGAATGGAGTGAAGGGTGCTTGAATTAAGGGGAAGGGGGGCCTTGGGGTAAAGGGGCTGGACTGTGGTGCTGCAGAAAATCAGAGTTCTGCGTCAGACTTGCCTGTGTGACCTCAGGGGAGTCCCTTAAGATTAGTCTAAAATCCCGTTCTGTGAACGGGGATAATAGAGCTTCCTCTGCCTTGTCCATCCAAATTGTGAAGCATTCAGTGTGAGCTGTCTGGATGTGAGCAGTACCTAGTGCACCGGAGCCCTGACCGGGGATAGCACCTAGTCATAGTGGCAAGACAGGAGTGAGACTCCAGGGTTGAGAAAATGGTTGGCGTTCCTTCTGGCAGACGGACAGTCACTGCTGATCACTCTCCACCTGCTGTTTTCAGATGATTTGAAGGGCTGGGTTGTAAAACGAGAGAGAAACGAGACCCAATACATGGTGCGTTGCTTTCCTTTGTCATTAGCTGTAACCGCTCTACCCTCACACCCTACCTCCACCTGCTTCCTTTCTGTTCTTTCCCCTGCCCTCTAGAGGGGGCTTTTCCAGTATGGTGCTGGAGACTTACTGATGTTAAAATCATTAGGATCCCACCACACCTCTGGGCCTGAGTCTGCAACTTCTGTCTGCACAGAGTTCCCATCTGAAGTGCTTCCGGAGACTTGGGTCTGTGTATCTCGGCGGTGTCTTTCTACTGTGTCTCTTCTATACAAATTCCGTTTTTTTGTATATAAATTGGGCAGATCAATAAAGGTGAAAAGAATGAATTGGCAGTGTTCATAACTTTCTGTCTTCAATTGCTATGTGCAGAGTAGCTGTCTTATTGTAGGAACCTCTGCAGGGTGCAGCAAAAAGGTAGTACAGGCAACGTAGGGACATTGGATGCTGGAGTAGCTTTCACTTCTAGGTTGTAGTGTATGTAGTAACTGGAAGTTGATACACTGTTATCTGCTAGTGGCCTATGTGAAATGCGTCTGGTGTTCTCTCTATGAGCTTGATCCAAAGCACTTTGAAGTCAGTGAAAAGACTTCAGTGGGCTTTGAATCTAACTCCCTATACAGGATGCTTGGTGCTTCTGATTCTCAAAAAACCCAACTAAAATGTGTGTCTAGCTCCTTGCAAGCCTACTGAGGTGTGTTTATGACCGGTGGCAATCACACCTTGATGCTCCTGTTGGCCTTTCTCCCAGATTCAACAATCACTAAGATCAAAGGTCCCCAGCTGAAATAACATTAACTCAGACTTTACCTCTGAACATCCTGGACTCCATAGCCAGAGGAGAGTTTGCCCACCAGACTCATTCACTGACCTGGCCAGCATTTTTGTGTGTGTCCGGTAGATGAATAACCCTCTTCTAGACGAAATTTGTAGCATGCAGAGTAATTGAACAGGAAATGCATCAGAACCAGCAGCATTCCCTCTATAGGACTAGATAGCTTAGGAGAGGAACAGAACAAAACGCATAGGAGTACAATTATGCCCTCTAAAGGACTGGAGCATTACTTACAGTTTATGGTTTCCGTGCTATGTTGGGCTGATCAGAGCAAAGAACTGTCTCGATGTCATGGATTAGAACCTGTTAAACGCCGCCCACCTGGCTCTGATGTTGATACAAGCTCTTGATGGTTTTATTTTTCAGGGTGGTGAAGGAGGAGATCTCGGATGACAATGCGAAGCTACCGTGCTTCAATGGAAGAGTGGTGTCCTGGGTAGGTTGGTCTGTGTGTCTGTGTATTTGTGCTGCGCGGTGGCTCGGATCTAGGTTTAATGATGGGATGTGAGCACAGCTGGAAAGGACTGGCCTCTTGCCTACAAACAAAATCCGATTACGTGACCGTGCAGGAGTTTGTCTCTGCCCCCCTCCAATACTCTCTACTTTGAGGTACTGACGCAAACTCTGCCTTTTAAGAATGTGTGCCTTTGTACAAGGGCATGATCGTGCATATTCACGTGTGAATAGTTTTACTAACATAAGTGATCACACGGAGACCAATGGGCCTACTTGCTTGAATATAGTTACCTATGTGCATTTTCTTTGTAGAATTGGGCCCAGACTAAGTAAGTAGAATTGAGTGGGAACGTTTCTTTATTTAGGCCATGATTTTCAGAAATGGGCTGGACTCGGGCATTTAGATTAGTGGCCTGATTTTCAAAAGCGCAGGGCACCCAGGAACTCTGTGGACTCCAATAGCGTTCTGCACTGTGAAAATCCGGCTGTTTATGAGGCATCTACATACCCATTATTGAAAACATTACCCTTCAATTATAAGCTGTTTGCTTGCGGTTCTTCTTTCCAGAAGCATCCAGATTGTCAGTGGAAAGACTTAATTCAATTGATGAGGATCTCTCTCTTTTGCCTGAGACTGCAAACTGCACAAATGCACACTGAGTATGTTTTCAGTTGCCTAGGGTTGATGTTTCTGTATTTTGGGACGTGTTTTTCTAATTGGCAAGGATTTCAGTATTGGACCTTTTGCCTCAAAGCCCTGTGATCTGCAGACCTGTCCTCTTCCCCCGGTGTATTTTGGAATGTTTGGAGCTCCACAAGGCTGTGTGTGGGAAAGGAAATTAAACTTCTTTTTGCTGCACTAGAACTTCAAAAATGATCAAGGAATTTTTAACACTGGGTGTCCCACCCGCTGAAGAAAGCATGGGAGTGAATTTACATGTAGTGCTCTGGAGGAAATGTATAATTCATAGGAGAGGAATACACGTGAAATATGGTGGCATAACAAAAGAATGGCGGCAGCCTTTTGTCCATGGTACGTGACTAACAATAGCTCCGCTGAGTAGGTCTGTCTGATTATTTGGAAGGGTCAGTTTTAAGCCGCCTTTGGTATTCGTTGATCTGGAAGATCATTTTTCATTCAGATATATTATTATTTATTTGTATTATGATCGTGCCTGGAGGCATCAGAGAAGATTTGGGCCCCATTGTACTAAGCACAACGCCTACACCTACGTACGCAGAGTAAGAGATGGTCCCTGCCCCAAAGAGCTTACAGTCTTAATAGATGAAAGGGGCCCCGGAAATGCCCATGATGGGGGGGCTACTATGAGCGTATGAG
Source organism: Sternotherus odoratus (assembly GCA_032164245.1). NCBI lineage: Eukaryota > Metazoa > Chordata > Testudines > Kinosternidae > Sternotherus > Sternotherus odoratus. Next base: position 5,752,138 of record JAVMKO010000018.1, read on the forward strand.
CAGTATCCATTTTAAAGGGGTGGAAGTGAATAGTGACTTGCCCAAACGGAGAAGAAGCAGCCAAACCCTGCGAGGTCCATCTCTGTTCTCTGTGCCCTGCTCATGAGGAGTGATCCAAAGGCCATACCTGCCGCTCGGTGCCATTCCCCCAATTTAAGCTGCTGAACTGAAAAGCATTTCTGCAAGCAGGCTGATATTCAAGCAGCCGTCTGCATCGCTGGGCCAGGTCCTTAGCACATTTGCTATCTCTGTGGGTTTATTTTTATCTAACCTAAATTCACTGTTTCGGAAGCAGTTATGCATGCGATTGAGTGTATGATGGGTGGGGAGATCCCTAGTTTTGCTCTGGCAATGGGCGGAGTTTCTGATTCAGTCTATGCCAGCCAGTTGGGTGATTGCACTGTGCTAGCCCTCCTGTGCAGAACTGACATTATTGCAAAGGTAGTTCTAGGCTGCCGGAAAATCCATTTCTCCACACCAAGGATTAAAGGGACTTGGATTGTTCCTCCACCCTCCTTTCTAGTGCTGCTGCTGTTTGTTGCAGTTACAAAAACCCATTTATTTAGGTGGTGGATAAGGGGGTGAGACTTGGACTCAGGAGACCCGAGTTCTATTCCCAGCTCTGTCAATGACCTGCTTTGTGACAGGGGGTAGGTCACTTCCTGGCTGTGTGCCTCTGTGTTCCCATCTGTAAAATGGGGATCATGATGTTTGACTTATTTTGCAAAGTGCCTTGAGATCTGCACATGAACAGTGAGAGATGAGTGATGTTACATATTTTTACATATTTTTTTTAAATCCCATTGGAATCCCAACGTCTCTGAAATGCATCTTTTTAAGAGCCTCAGTTTTATTATTAATTATGGTTTAAGTACAGGGTGCTGGCCATTCTCCAGACCTGCAAGAATGGATAATCCAGGGGTATCTCCCTTATTCCAGTTTTTCACTATCCATTCCTACATAAAAGGAAAGCTGCTGTTATATTATGGTTGCTCCTAGAGCCCTTGGTCAAGATCAAGGCCCCACTCTGCCAGGCGCTGTATGAGTACATGGTAAGAGATTCCTCTGCCCCCAAATCTTGCAATCTAAATAGGTCCAAGACCAGTAAAGCCAATCCCTATTTTACAAGTGGGAAACTGAGGCACAGGAGGGAAGTGATTTGCCTGGTGTGACACCAGGCGCCTCTGTGATTTGAACCCAGCTCTCCTGTATCCCAGCCCAGTTCCTAATCATAAGGTCATCTTTCCCCTTTCTTAAACGGGAGCCTTGAAACCAGAAGGAGTGCTGGAAGGACAAGTGACTTTGTTGAGCGTAAAGTTTTACTTTATTTTTTTTTTAACCCTCTAATGGGATCATTAGTAGCAGCCCAGAACATAAAGGAGAAAGAAACGCTATAGCTCATTGAGATGAAACTGACTAAAGAGAGACTAAAAACCTACAAAAACCCAAGTCTCCAACGATTCAGACGTCAAGATGTACTTGAAAAGAGAGAGAGAAACCTCCAAAGCTTTACGTTTTATTTGGGCTCATCAAAAATGTCAGCGCTGGCCGGGTGTTCTCTTTTTCTGCTGACAGAGGCAGCATGTTCATTCACTTTGTTACAATGGTGGCGTTCAGAGGTGGCTGTTAAATACGGAGGGCCCAATCCTGGGAGGTGTGGAGTGTTCTCAGCGCCGAGTGACGTCAGTGGGAATCAGGCTCAATGCCTCCGATAAGCCCAGTGAGCCTTGTCCTATGGGAGCAGGGAGTGTGTGTGATGGGGGAGGAAAGGCCTTGGCCTCTGTCAGTAGACAAGATCTTGGGCTGGATGGATCTTTGGTCTGACCCAGTACGGCCGTTCTTATGTTCTAACACCTAGTGGGCGGCCTTCATTTAATCCATTTAAAAAAACTCACGAGTCACGACTGGGACACCCCTTTGTCATACCTGACGGGAGGAAGTCTGGAGCGGACTCCTAATTGCACTCGGTGTCTCTTGACTGACAAGGTCAGGAGTATTAGTAACTATCCATTCAGAGAGGTGCAGGACTCTGGGTCTGTGACTTATAGAGGGCTCCGCTTTCCCGACACAGATGGTTTGTAATGGCTGCAGTTGTCCACCCTAGAGCAAAAATGCAGCAGGGCAAAAGGGAGAAGATATTCTCCCCAGGGGCTGGGGAGCCCAGCAAGGCCAATGCTGCAGCGCTCCATGCAGACAGACCTGCAATGCAAGGAACTTATTGCAGGATCAGGGCCTTCACCCTTTTTCTGTGCTTGGACTTGGGGGGTATTCCAAATAAAATTACATTAAAGGAGCTTTGAGGCTGCATGTTCCAGTAGGAAATGGTGAATTGAAGATTGCACAGGCGACTGTAACTGGTGCCCTGTGCTTTGTGCAAGCATGTTACGAAACAGTTTCTAATTACTTGATGGCATAGTATTTCTCAACATGGGAATTCATTAGTATTAATTAGTTTGTGTGTTGTACAGCTCTTGGAATATGTAAACGGCTGAAAGGTCTCCTGGAAAGTCATGTAGAAAGATGGGTTTTTAAGGAAGAAGTCACAAAACCAACCCTTAAGAATCTAACTCCTTGGAAAAGGAACCTCTTGTGAAGAGCAGCATTTGCAGCTCAGAGAAATGTGGTCTCTTCATTGCTGAGACCATTTTCTTCCTTGATTTCAACCTTCCTAAGTGACAAACTCCCTGGGAAGATTCTTATTTCTATCTGGGCCTGTGAGGATGTAACCAGCCTTCCCGGATCTGGGCTGTGCGTGATTCCTCTGAACTCGCCAAACCTTTTAGAGGTATGCTCGTTCCTAAGGGCTGGTCTGTACTTGAACATTTTCCAAAACTGCGATTCCAGAGTATTTATCCCGGAATGCAGTGGATTAAATGAAACTGGGAAAAGGCACCGCGATTCTGGTATAAGAATGTCCACATGGGGATTTATCACTACTCCAGAAGAGCTATTTTGGTCAATTCTAACTGTAGACAAGCCCTGAGTGTTCCAGACTTTTCTTCCATTCCATGTGCCGATAAGTTAAAGTCCCACTGAAGAGCAGTAGATGCTGCTGCTTCTGATAGTCTTGCAGTTGGCTAGTTTGGGCTAGTCTTTGTAAATCGTTTTATTGTTATGTTGTTTGTCAACCCCTTGCCAAGGCCTGTTAATAAGTGCTAAATGTTACTATGATGAGGTATTGTCATTCCATGATCTGGGCTAATGCTTGTCATTCCATGATCTGGGCTAATGATTATGAAATCAGGGACCAGGTAATTTCTCATCTGGATGTTTGTATCCATGGCTTAGCTCCTCCAAGCCAGACAATGCTCCGTTCTTTTACAGGAAGAACATTGGCTTTGTTTATTCTTCCCTAGAGGAAATGAGATTCATCAGGTGATGGAGCAGAAGTCTTCATTGTCCTGAGAACCAGCCCAGGGCTCTTAATGCAGACGGTCAATTTGGTTGCGGAGTCACAGAAACCAAATCTGTAAGGTTAGCGATCTCATTAGTATTGCAAAGACCAAAAAGCACAAGCAAATGGATGCCCTACATCAGCTGTTCCAAACCAGTGGTATAGCCACGCCTCTTACAGCTAGTCCACCATTCTCCACATTATTAGTGTTGAGTCTGTTCTTGTGCACACCACTGTCTAGCCGCCATTCAGCAGTGCATGTTGTAATTCATTGTCAAGCAAACCGTTTCCACGGAGGGCTAAGTATGAGCAACTGAAGGGAAGGCAATGGGCACTTGTGCAGGCAATATAAACTGATACCTGCCTCAGAAGACTGAAAACCACCCAGCATCCATAAACTCGTCTCTAAGTGTCTTTGCATACCCCATCAGCTAAGATTCCGTTTGTAGCCCTCTTCTTACTGATTGTTTACAACACCCTTTGACTGTGCTGAACTATCAGCTGAAACATCTGTGCCTGACCTGTGTTACCAATTGCAAATTACTTTTTTCACACTAACCCCCATAACATTGCAGTGCTTATCTGCCTCTCCTTGCTGCTAATTATTAGAGGAGGTTTATGTTAATCTTACTGTAAATTAATTGTTCACAGTTTGGAACCTTTTAATATCCCAGTCACTTGAACTGAATAGATAATCGCATCTGTGCATTTCAGACTTAGCCTAGATCCAGCCTTCTCTTTTAGAATAAGGGTGTTTTTCAGCATGAATTACTCCAGTACCTGGCTTCCCACACAATGGATTTGAGCTGCCTTTGTTTCCTTTGCTGTTTAAATCACATGTTTGTCTCTATCTAGGCTCGGAAGGATTAGATTTTTATTGGTAAATGTCGGTAAACGTCAATATCATTGTACACGCACGCGCTGATGAAAATGTATTTCTGTCCATGATGGTCAAAATTTACAGACAGGCAGAGTAAAAAAAATGCTGCTTATAAACTTGTTAGCATTTGTTTTAAGGACATTTCGCTTATATATTTTGACGTGTGATGCTGACAATTTTGTGTTTTAATAGTTATGTAACTTTATTTATCTTTTAAAATCGGTGTCTGCTGTCATTAAATTGTTTGATTTCCCCCCAGCCTCCATTTATCACAATGGGGAAAATCGAAATTGATCAAAATAAAAAATGGTTAAAGCCCATTATTTTGTGCAAATGTGAAAATTTAAATCGATAAAAATAGAAAACAAATGCTTAAGAATGAACATCAACATTACCTATTGGAATTATTTAAAGAAACAAGAGTACCCTGCCGAGCCTACTTACAGCAAACACCTTGACTCTCACTGAGTCAGTTGTGATAACTGGGCTCTTCCACTGTAATTAGTGTGTGTGTGTGTGTGTGTGTGTGTGTGTGTGTGTACACATCCGACATCCTGGCAGAATGTTTAAAAACTGGAGCATTCGCATTCGGCATATACGAAGTCGCTAGGTAGTCCCCTCCTATCTTTCTCCAGAGGCTGGTGCAGCAATTTGACGTTAAAAGACGAGTGACCTTTAGAACGTTCTGAGTTTCGTCTCTTTTTTAATAACATCTGAATCCTTATATTTGTCGTGGGCAGGAGCTTTGATCTTGGCGTCACATGCTGGACTGGTTTCCATAGGCAATATCTTTTTTTTTTTAAAAAAAGGCTTTGCAACCCTTCAGCTGTTGCTTGTTTCCACTGGCTTTGGAAGTGTGTTCATTTATATCTGCGAGTGGTGAGTCACAATCACCGCTCCTGATCTGCAAACAGTTGCGTGGCCTCCTATTCTGCTTGTTCTCCCACCTCCTCCATCCCTGCCTTGGCCTGCTTCTTTGTCCCATCTTACAGGGTTTATTTAGACTGCAAGCGATTTGGGCCTGTCATTTACTCTAGATTTGTAAGACACCTACTCAGTGGGGCCCCACCGGGTTGGCCTTTAGGCACTAGCGCAGTATAATAATATTAAATTGCATGCCAGTCTTTCATCTTCACGAATGCACAGTAAGAGACAGGCCCAGACCTGAAGAGCTTCCAGGCCACTTGAGCACAGCCGCCAATGGGACCATTATCCCCATTTTATGATTGGGGTGTAAGAGGGGTGGAGTGACTTGCCCAGAGTCACAGACAGCCCGTGGCGGGGGTGGGAGTCGAACTCTGATCTCCGGAGTACCGGGCTGGTGCCTTAAATGTTAGCCCATCTTCTGACAAAACGTGCGGCCATGGAACAAAGTGACGGATGAAGAGCAGAGGCCAGGAGTCTAGCTGGATTTTATCACAAAAGACCGTTCTGCTACAGGCCTCAACGCAGAGCCAGCAAGCAAACTCTGAGTCGAAAGATTCCCCTCCCCCTTCCCCCCCCAAGAACCACAAGGTATCAGGTGGGTGGGAGAGTTGATTCCTCTGCAGATAAGGACTGAAGTGCATTGGCAGAGCGGCATGAGGAGAAGTGCAGGTGTATGCAAAATCGGAAGGCCGGATTCTGCTCCCTCACGCTAATCGCTCCTCCTGTCCTCCATGGACGTGAGAGAGTATCAGGCCTTTAGCAGGGTTCATAAGATTCCCGTTGCCCAGAGGTCAGGAATGGAAGTGGGGCAGACAGACCTACCTTCTCACCAACAGTGACAGGAGCTGAGGGGGGGATGATGATGAGCAGGTGAGTATCTGCCAATTTTCGCCATCTGGGTGCAATACTTGTATATTTGTCACACAAATGTATTTCAGGACTTGGAGCGACTCTGGGCGGGGCCGTGATTTCGACAGCCGCAGCGGGGCACGTTCGGGGACAGTCTGCCGAACTGTTCAAGCGCCAGCCACCAACGAAAGGATTCTTGTCCTAGCAGTGATTCTATCCTGGCTGTAACCCAGGAGGCCGAGCTACTGGTATTTCAGGCTTTCGTGCTTTAAGTTCCCTCATCCCGGTTGTGGCGTTTCAGATGCAGCAAGCCCCCGTCTCACGGGATCAGAGTCACGTGAGGGAACAGGAGTCAGCAGGCTGGTATAGCCGTTCATTTGTCATGAGAACGTTAGCAGCTCCTCGTGCAATGACAGTAGCATGGAAGATGGACAGCCCATTGAAATCAATGGCAGTCTTGCTGCTGACTTCAGTGGGCTCTGGATCAGGACTTTGTGGGTGGGTGTTTGTCTACTGGACTTGTAGGAAGGAATTGTCAGCTGTGCTGCTCAGACAATGGATCCTCTTATGTATACGCCACTCACACGAACCTGACCTCTGAGGCTCTCTGTGGGAACCCCTGGGGATGAGCATGTGTCGGCGTATTTTGCAATTAACATTCTAATCCAAGCCATGATGCGACTTGTCAGGTGTATTTGAGGGTAAAGTGCGACCTCCTCCTTTGGTGAGCTAAATCACCGATCGACGGTGTTTGTTTCGCAACATGACTTTAAATTACATTCTGGCCCTGGCGGGGCTGCTTCCTAATCAGTTTAACATGCATGGTACACCCTTTGAAAATTAAAATAGACACAGGCAAACTCCCAAACCTCCGTTCCTAACCTCAGATGGTTTGCAAACAACTTTGTTTCTCACTTGGTGTATCTGATCAGATGTTTGAAAGAGCTTATAAAGACGTTTTGAAGCGTGGAAGTTGCATTAAGAAGATGTGATCTATCTATCTATCTATCTATCTATCTATCTATCTATCTATCTATCTATCTATCTATCTATCTATCTATCTATCTATCTATCTATCTATCTCCCACTGTGCTATGAAATACAATTATTCAAATACTCTTATGTCTGTGTCTAGACTCCCCACACTCTTCTATTCCTCCAGATCTTATAGGAGTCTACCAGGGATTTATGTGACTCATGGCCAAGATTGTCCAAAGTGGCCAGTGATTTTTTGGGTGCCCAACTTGACACTTTAAAGGGACCCTTATTTTCAGAAAATCTTAGCGCCTGCCCTCCAAAAATCAGTTCCTTTTAAGATGTACCAAATCACTAGGCATTTCTGAAATTTTGACTCCTATGTTTTAGGACTTGTCTATGTGAACAGTTAGACTGTGTCCACATTTGAGCTGGGACATGCGATTCCCAGCTCACGTAGATGTACTAATTCCACTCGAGCCAGTGTGCTGAAAATAGCAGTGTAGCCAGGGGAATGCAGGCAGTGGCTTGCCCTTGCTATCTGGGTGTATACCCACTTCGACCGCCTTGGTACATGCTCTGGTGGCTAGCCCTAATTGCCGTGTGGCTACGCAAATATTTTTAGAATGCTAGCTCAAGCAGTGCTAGCCTGGGTCCATCTAAGTGAGCTGAGAACCGCATGTTTGTGATGGATCCAATTTCTGATTGGCTCTTAGTGATGTCATACCCATGTGTCTCTCCGCCTGTAGTGTCTAGGTGCCAAGAGATAATGCTTTGTCAATGGACCTGTCCGCTTGTATGTACACGTCCAGACACTGCATTTCAGGGCAATTGCTGTTGCACTTGTCAGGTGGAGTCATACAGAGTTGCATAGGAGACCTGGGATTGTTCAGCAATCTGTCGCTAAGAGCCAGTGTTTCTTCGTGCATAATTGAGGCAGCGGATGCAGAATCTAAATAATCCAAACAAGCAGCTTCCAGCTGATTCCAATTTGTAAAAAGAAATGACAGAAGGACCCATCTCTTCCCCTGTCAGAATACAAGCTCCCGCGCTCCTCTGCTGTGGGCAGTGGGGGCTGAACCTCATGCCCGGTTTGCTGGGAGAAATATTCGGGGTCTGGATTCATGAAGCAGAAGCAGGCGATTCTGCTCTCTGGTGCATTGAACCTCCCCGGCGCAGTTTGCATTTCCCAAATAGTTCAGTGTACGGGGCGCGTGTTGGCTACAGGAACGTCTTGGAAATTTGGCCATTCGGGCCAGAGTGGGAGCTGCTGAGAACGTTGAAAACTGTCCCTGACTGTGGGTGCAGAGCGCTTGAAAATCGGGCCTTGTATGAGTCCACTGTCGGTGGCAATTGCAAGATCCCACATCACTTGGCGACAAGCTTCTGTATGTCTGTGGCCTTGTTTCTGTTCATACTCCAGCCAGCCCCGCTACCTACTTTTGTCCTCTCCATCTGCTTGGCATGCCGCCTTTGATCCTGTTTGCCAACCTCTCCCCAACCCCCCGCGCCTCCCTGTCAGATCCCTTTTAAAATCTCCCGGCTGTCGTTTTGCCTCTGGGAAGTGAGTTACAGAAATTTGAAACAACAAAAATTAAACCCCTAATTCAGGGGAGTGATTTAAGGTGTACACGTGCCTTTCCAAGTAACCGCACAATCCCGTCCTAGCTGTCCTCCCTCCTGTGCTCCGGGACCATCCTCTCTTGTGTCCTGCTTCCAGTTTAGAATTGGGAGGGAGAAGGGGGATGGGGTTTGGACCCAGCTGGGATGTTAAAATCAAGGACAGAAGAGGAGTTGAAGACAGCTCCTTGGGCCTTCCTGTCACTCAAGCAGATGCTAATGGTGCAGTCACTGGGGACACAGAATGGGGTTAGGTGGTTCTCAACCTTGCCAGACTACAGTAGCCCCTTTCAGGAGTCTCATGTATCTGGTGTACCCCCAAGTTTCCCCTCCCTTAAAAACTACTTGCTTCCAAACTCAGACATAAAAATACAAAGGTGTGTCAGCACACTAGTACTGAAAAATTGCTCATTGGCACATATAATTCTAAACTCAATTGGAATGTAAATCTTGTACTGACATTTCAGTGTATAGCATACAGAGCAGTATAAACAAGACACTGTATTGGAATTTTAATGTGTACTGACTTCGCTAGTGCTTTTAATGCAGCCTGTTGTAATATGAGGCAAGAATCTAGTTGTGTTGATGTGTCCCCTGGAAGGCCTCTGCGTACCCCCAGGGGTACATGTACCCCTGGTGGAGAACCACTCTCCTAGGGACAATGGGCCACGGCTGTTCGCTTCTCTGACTCCAAATGGGACCTTAGGACTTCCGTGCACTTGAATGATCAGTTGATGGTGTTCCGATAGATTTGCACTAGCTGACCCATCTCTGAATCAGGGCAGCTCCAGCAGCCACTCTGAGCCAGCATAGAAGGTTTTTCCTGGTGCCCATGCTAAGCTTTCATGTGGGATGGCTGACTGGTGCAGTGGGGGGCATCCATACCGGTATTTGTATTGAGTCTGCTGCAAATTATCGGGGTAACTTTGATCGCTGCCCCCCCCTTCCCCCAGCCGCTCAATTCAATTGCTTTTGCCTCTGGTTGCATGGTGCATTTTGAATTGGTGAAAGGACATTTGAATAGATTAACCTCACTAGTGTAGAGAAATACCGAGGAGCAAAAGACTAGGTCGTGGCCAGAATAGTGCATGATGGGCCAAATTCACCCTGGCATAATGGAGTAGCTTCATTGACTTGATTAGAAAAGACACCAAGGATGGATCAGCTGTGTGAGGTCCAAGTCGATCCTTCAGGAGATCCTTTACTCATGCCTAGCATGCAGAGGGGAGTCTTCCATCAGTGTTGAAAGATCACGGGGGATATTATTAATGTAGACTCTTGCTAAGCCGCACACTGCGCCCTCTGAGCCTGTCACTGGATATCACTTGTGCTGCTGTAAATCAGAAGTGAGACTCTAAAGTCAGCGGAGATACTGCAGCGTTAACACTGGAAGAGGAGAATCAGGCCCTGGCTGTAGCTCGCCCAGAATGGGTAAGCTCTCCTCCTCTCTCGGCAAGGATTTAATAACAGGTGCTGTGGTGAGGTCTTAGTAATACCAGGATCTCACCGGGTTCATTCGTGAAACAGAGTTTAAATTAAATAAACATTCCGTGAAGCAGTAATTAAAATGGGTTACACATTCGTTAATGCTCACCCCTGTGAAATAAGCGAAAGATGTTTAGAGTCTGCTTCATCCATCACTGAAATGCTGCCCTCTCTGGGGCAGAACACAGCAGCTCTTTCACAGCGCACAGGAACGTTGTGTAACCACACACAGCACAGCTGCAGTATAAGGCAGGAAATGAAGCAGGATGCTGTATCCAGTTGAAACTGCAGGGGGAATTTGATGAGCAAAATGTAATTATCGAAGTTGGCATTTGGCCAGGATGCTGGGGTTAACAGCCCTGTTCTTCTGGAAACGCTTTGAGAAGCCTATAATGCCCAAACAGAATATCACATTCTTTTTCTTTTCTTTCAGAATGACCTAGTACTGGAGCATTTTGCTCTAGACTCTAGGAAAAAGGGATGTGATTTATCTTCAAGCGAAGCCGATCAGATACTTAGCTCTCTGCCCGCCATCGTTCATTGCTGAAAGAAATGATGAATCCTTAATGAGCTTTACAAAAGACAGAACTGATTTCCCTGCTCCCCAATACACGACACAAGCCCTTTGTTCGATCCCAGAGAGCAGATGCAGCAAACGCTGTAACACCCAAATTCCTCTTCCTTGTGCTGCCACAACAAAGAGCTTTCCGAATGGAGTGGGACAGCTACAGTGTGTATTGTGATAGCATTGGAAGGCCCCAACCGGGTTCAGGACACCATTGTGTTAGGCGCTGTACATTTCTGATTCCACTCCATTCGACCACTGAGCAAAGTCAGCTAGCCTGAGCCATAGCCTTAATCCAACTGCACCTTTGTCGTCTGGGGCGGGGTTTCTTTCCTGCAGTAGCACAGCGGGTATTTCCCCAAAGCTCCTTTGTTGTCTTCTCATTAATTTGGTTTGCAGCCATCAGACTATCAAATGACACTTGATTGCCAGGGCTCACAAATGTGGATGTCTAGGAGTGAAGGATGAACGGCAGAGCGTGGCCTTCTTGCTGTCAGCCGGCGTGGACCTGGACAGCAAATCATTTTGTATTAATAACTAAATTGCTCCAAGGCCTTTTGCTAAACTCCTGCAGAACCCTCCAGGCCCCAGATCTGCAGAGCAGCAAGGACGCCTTCTGAAGCCCTTTTGAGCTGTCTCGCTCCCAGCTCATTCCAGGGCCCAGACTTGTGGGATTTCCTGACACTTCCAATAGTCTCAAAAAAGCTGTTTGAGTTTCACATCCTCCCCTTTTCTCCGCAAGGCTGGGCCATCCAAACTCTAGTAATCAGCAGGGTTTTTGCCTCCTTGCTTTGCGGAGCTCTCTCTAAGCGGTTCCTTTTAGAGATGGAAACACTTGGCACTTAGCCTTCTGCAAGGATTTCAAAGCATCCAAATGTTGAGTGATTGGGTTTCACAAGTCCCTGGAAGGTGGTGGTCGTCTCATTTGACTGATGGAGAAGCTGCATCACACAGATTAGGTCCCTTGTCGAGTGTCTCGCAGCAAAGCCGGGGCAGAACTTGGGCTAGAACCCAGGAGTTTTGGCTCTCAGGGCTGCTCTAACCACTAGGTGACGTGTCCGCCATTAGGTGATTTGCCTTTTCATCAGCTTGAGCTCGGGGAAGGAGTTCTCTAACTTTGAATTTGGTAGGGCAAGAAAATAAACAATTTTTGACCAGGTCCAATAATAACGTCTCCCTGCCTGGAGAGCAGCTGTCTCGTCTCCAAAAAGACCCAGGCTTAACCCCAGGCTCCTGACTGAGGAAGGGGCTGCCCTCTGTCCGCCCTTGTGGGAATTAACTTTCAGTGGCCAGCTGACACCCTAAAGACTTTATTCCAGGCTTTGCAAGCCGGCCAACAGGAGGCACCAGAAATCAATAGAGCAAACGCGTCTGTGCAGAATTTCCAGTCAAATTGAGCAGGCTCTGGTAGGTTTGGAACAAGCCACTGTGTTGGTGGAAGGATGGAACAGGCGGCTTGGCTAGCCCTCTTCTGTATTGAGGGGGTGATGTTGTGGTCTTATGGTCCACATATAGGAATCAGGATGTCCTGCGTTCCACCCCACCTTGCCACTGGCTACCTCTGTGGCCACTGGCAAATCACTTAGGCACTGTGCCTCGGTTTCCCCCTCTATAAAACGTGGGTGCTGCTGAGAGGCTAAGTTAGCTAAGAAAAGCACTGCATGTCCTTGTTTCTGCACCTCTTATATGGACAGAACAATAACTGGGCCTGGGACAATCCAGGCAGCCTAAGGGGGCTGGGAACTCGGATCCTATCGAACGCCAATAGGAAACAGGTGTGTAAGTCTTTGTCCCTTTGAGCATGCCAGCCCGGGTGGTGTGCACCTTGTCAGCACAATTAGCTTGTCAGGCCAAGGGCTGCTGGGTAACTGACAGTCCCGGATGAAATGTGTCACTTTGGTTTTTCCTGGGAAATGATTTGTCTCGGTGTCGGCTCATCTCGACTGCTTTGTTTTTGGCTGCAGGTAATTAGGACAGGTGTCCCCGTCTGGAGAAAGGCCGGAGACCATTTTGCATCTTCCTGCTTCAAAGCAAATGGCACTAGACGTGTCTGGGTAGCTCGGTCTGATTCGGGAGGGGGTGAGGAGTTTTCAGGTCTACGCTCAATTTCTTTTCTTTTGTATTCCTTGGTTTGATTGGTGCAGAGGGATTCCTTGAGGGACAGGCCTTGCTCAGACATGCACCCCCATCTCCATAATGCCACCATGCCTTCTAGACGCCTCCCCGGCGCTAAACAGACTCCTGCCGGCGTGTTATCTGGATCACTCGTGATGTGTGTCGCTTCCATACTCTTCCCCCCCCCCCCCCCCCCGTCGCTCTCGCTCTGGGTGATGGACGAGTCTGATGAGTAATGTAGCTGGCTCCGAAGAACCGTTTTGTATCCAAACTGCTCCTTTTTGTGTCCATGTGTCTCTTGCCTGCTTTTTTCTATGATCTATTCCCTCTTCGGGACTCCCTGCTGACTGCCAGGATCATCGGTTTTCCTCCCCCGCCCCTCCACCCTTTGCATGCATGGCTAGTATTTACCCAAGAATTATATTCGGATTAGCCTTTGATATATTAACCAATTACGGTCCAGCTCATTTATGCTGTGTTTAGCTTTTATGCCCCGTTACAAATGGAGAGAGACTGCAACCTTTGGCCTCTCAGTGAGAGGTGATAATCTGAGCTGGTATTAGTGCATCTACTTAATTAAAAGGCTTCTTAATCGTGTTGTGTGAAGGGACTCGGGCCAGGGGATTTAGATGGTTTAAGGGATTGGTAATAGGATATGGGCCCCTTCGCCTCTAGGTGACGAGTTCAAGTGGAGCTTGTGGCCAGAAATGGTCGGCATCTCGTCTGATCATTGCCCATGTGAAAAATGTCCTTAGTGCCATTTCCGGTTTATCTGAATTCCCTGGCGCTGGACAAAATGGTGCAGATGAAATGAGTCTGAAGGATGCTCTCTGTCAGTCAAGGCACCGGGTGGAACTTGGAAGATCCCGGATTAATTCTTGTTTCTGCCACGCACGCCGTGTCTAACCCTCAGACAAGTCACCTCATTGCTCTGTGCCTCAGTTTCCCATCTGTTCAAGATGCTATTCAGACTGCCTTTCTCCCACCCTGGGTATTGTCAGTTTGGCCTGTAAGGCGGAGGGGCTTTCTCTTGTTGTGTGTGTACAGGGCCAAGCACAACAGCCTCGAAGCACGTCCACACTGTAAATAAAGTCCTGCAATGGGAGGAATTTGCACACATTCCCTTGTGAACAAAAAAAGGAACAAGTTTTCAAGCCTTTTTGCCTCCTGTGTTCTCCAGTTGATGGGTGGAGGCCTGGATAGTGTAGGACAAGGGGCGGTTCCCCTGCAGTAATATTGATTAATCAATAAATCTAAATATCTATTTTTAAAACAAAAATATTTCCCCTATTTTTACCTCTTTCTGTTGGAAATAAAGTTGGAGCAAAACTTGGACCCGTTAATCTGAAATCCCCAAATGTCAGGAGTTAGTTTGAAATGGAAGCTGGGTCAAAACCGCTTCTGGTTTGATTCTAAGCATCCTTTATCCAGCTATGGCCCCTTCCACCCACGGACTATAAATTAATTTACAAACATTAATGAATGAATTTAACCTCACGCCAGCCTGAGGAGAAAATTGAGGCATGTAGAAATGAAGTAACTTTATTTAAGGCTGCACAGAATCCCCATCAGAGCCAGGAATTGAACCTGGATGATCTGATTCCCAGTCCTGTGCTAGAACTGTGTCTTTCTCCAATGTTAGGAAGGTTTTATAAAGATGGAAGTAGCCCTCCCTTCACCTGGCTCTTAAAGGCAGTGGTGATGGTGAATAGACTGAAAGACACTGGCCTCCAAAACCTTGGAGAATAGGGAAATGTAGATACAAGGCAGCTGGATAAATCAGATTTGGTTAGTATAAGTCTCCGACTTCAAACATCCTCCAGTGTCCGTCCACACAAGGCTCTGAATTAGGAACAAGGGGAAGATAGGGGAACCCATTTGTTTCTCTCCGGTGTATCCATTACCTGATTGGCTTGCTCTCAAAGGACCTGATTTTGCATGTGCAAAAGCCCATGGGAGTTTCATCCGCTGAGTTTGGTGGAACGGGACTGGACCCATGCGTCTTGCATGTCACCCTAATATCCCTGTTCTCCATACACACGAGGCTTCCTCCCGTCCATAGGAAGTTGAAAATAAGCAGCAGTGTGATGGCTATCTGCAGAATTTATACACCCTTGTAATGAGAATGGAATGTCTAAGACGCCTCAGACTCACCGGGCTGTGTCTAGCTGCCTGTTGTTTGCAGGGAGAAGATTGATTGCTGTAGCTTTTCTTCAATTACCAATTTTCTCATGGCTGTTCTACGTTGAGTCCTTTGCATCCTTCCCCGCTCCCCTGGTTGGCTGCCTGCCAGCAGCCTGTAGCATCCGTGAATGCAGATGTCGGTATCAAAGAGGGTTTGTACGCAGTTGTTTAGAGCAACATGGTTTTGCAGAAGGTTTCAGGCCATTACGGACTATTGAGAGCGCACAGCCTGCGAAGCAAAAAAAAAATGCCCCGAATCTTCAGGGATCCTCTGGAGTTTTAAACTGACTGCAATTTGTTTCTGCCTGTCTGAGCATTTTAGGGCACTGTTGAGGAATGACCTTATCATGGAAATGGGCCGAAATCCCAAAACTCCAACCCAGCTCGGGGTGTCAGGTCTACCTCTGAGCGTTCCCAGGTGTTCAGGCGGGGGGATTTTTGTAGTAAAATAAGAGCTAGCCATGGAATTGGATCTGGAGCCAGGTTGTGAATTTTTTCCCAGTGCCCAGGGGTGTCTGTATAACAAACCATGGCTGTGCGCATACAGCCGGGATCCAATCCTCCGTCTTCAGCCCCTCACACACAAGCGCCTGCCTCAGGAACGGACGGAGAAATTCCTTGCGTGTGAGCCGTGTGATTTTGCAGCCTTTGGTTTACCTTGTGAGCATGGGGGGTTGATTGACCCCATCTTGGTACAGCGGTCCCGAAAGGCAGGGCGTTCTGCAGAGTCCCCCCGCGCAGTCGTGTGCATGAATTTCCCAAGAGCTCCTGAAGGCCTGTGAGGATTCCAGGGGTTTTGTTTGGTCCCGGCAACCTGCTAAGGATCACAGGTGTCCTTCGGAAGCTCAAAGGACTCTGCAGAAGTCTCTCCAAAGGCACTCCCTGCCCAGCGACGTCCATCGTACTTTGAGTAAGCTGCACGTTTGTGGGCCCTATAAGGGCTTCGCACGAATCTCTGCCAGTTCCAATTCCACGTTCGGACCCAAAGGGATCTGGCTTTTGGGAAAGGTTGGCAAAGGGCCATCAAACTCCGATGCCAAGCAGTTCTCTAGCTAGATTAGAGGCAGAGATGTTCATAGGATGCCTCTCCAGGGGTAGCCGAGTGCCTTACGCCAGGGCATGGAAACCGGTATGAGTGTATCTAATTCTCCCCCCCTCCTTTCTTTTCCTGTTGCAGCTGGTCCTGGCTGAAAGCTCCCACTCCGACACGGGCTCCCAGTGCACTGAAAGCCACACGGACCTCCCTCCTCCCATCGAGAGAACAGGTGGCATTGGAGACTCACGGCCTCCTTCATTTCAGTAAGGCCAAGCTATGCTTTTAATCAAGGGGTGCAAATCACTTGCCTGGCTCCCCCCCCCCCCCACCTTCCCTCCTCCCTCAGCTCTCAGCATCCTCTGTTAGATGCTTCCCACCTGTTTTATTTATTGTTTGGATAATGCTGTGCTCATGGGGGAAGAGAAGGGGGGTGGGAGGGAAAAATGTGATCATTCGAGTGAAATTAACTTGTTGCTCGTCATTTTGAAACCCACCTTGGGGGAGAGAAGGGGAGGAATGTAAATGCTTTGTGTGGCATGTGGATGACAACCTTTTATTACTGTGTGCCATATAATTATGTAGCACGCATGGGCAGCAGAACGTTCTTATAAAGAGCAGCGATTTGCATAAGGAATAATGCTCCCTACCTCCCACGCTATCACCCCGACTGTATGTCATGCAACGTATGTGGGTGGAATAGCAGCCTCGTTACCTGCAGCATAGATCCTCCCAGTGTGAATCTAGAACAACTCCATTGACTTGAGTGGGGACAGAGAGCAAGATCCGGACCATAGCGTATGCTGGTTTAAAGTATCCAGGGATCCTTCTGATCTGTTTCAGGGAACAGCAAGTATTTTCCCCCAAACGCTAGTTGAGCTTGAGAGCCGAGATCCTGGCCTGCAGTTTTAGATTTCGGCCTGAACTGAAACCCCAGATCAGTGGAGTCTGAAGGGTTTGGGAGCTGAATTTTGCTGTTGGTTCTTTTCCCTGTAACCCAGTGAATCAAACTCCCAAACCCAGATTCAAAACTGCCGCCTGTGCACCCGTCTTTTGGGGTGGTTGGAATCTGGATCTGAATCTTGGATCTCAGGCCCCTCATCGTTTGTCAACAGCATGAATTATTCTCACTTCTGATGTGCGTATAAGTTAAACAGATGGGAAATCTGATGCACAGAGAAGTTAAGGGGCGTTTTCCCCAAGGTCACGTTAGTATCCGCATCAGGACTAGAAAGCACAGTGCCAGACTCCCAGAGCCAGGCTCTAACCACCAAGCCACACTGCCTCCTGGAAGTGTGAATAGAACTCAATAGAAGTGCAAATAGAACCCAGGAGTTCTGACCCCTTCCCCCCCTTTGCTTTGAACACCAGACCACTCTGCCTCCCTCCAGAAAAAGACGCCATCGGTCTCTAGGGCTGTCAGCCCCAGGCGTACCTAGCTCACAATTTGCTGTTTTTCTTGCTGTACTGACCAGTCCAGCCTGATCACGTGAACAGCCCGCTGCGTGAAACCCCTGTGCCTCCCCATTTTATTCGCTCGGAAGCCAAGTGAGCTCTCGGTGCCTCTGGCCTCCCCTTGTGCCTGGCAACCCAGATGCCCCGTGCTCGGTGCATTGATGCTGATACCAGGACATCTCTCCGCTTTGCTGCTTCGACAGGCTTTGTGCGGCCAGGCAGCAGAGGGGTTAGTGGCTGTTCCATTGCCGACCCTGCCCTTTGCATTTGGCTCTGCATTGGTGACATTAACTGGCCCTCAGTAAGGATGGGAGGGGTGAACCCCAGTGAACCAGTGGCTCAATATTCAAGGAGGCAAAACCCAGTGTCCTTTCCTGCTGTTCTCACGTTCCCTCCTTCTCCCCCCACGCCTGTCTTCTGGGATGTCTGTTGCCTGGGAGAGCCCGTTATCTGGGGCGGGGTACTAAGCACCAAGCTGCATTCTGGAGGGGACAGGAAGTCCCAGGGAATTACTCACCTTGCCTGCATTTCTTGCAAGGGTTATGCTGCCCTCTTGCGGCCACACTTCGCTTTCCTTGCGGGCCAGTAGCTGGCACAGTTGCAGTCATACCACCTGCCAACATAGAAGTATGTTGTGCCGCCCAGGGAGGGGTGTGAAGTTAGATCGACTTAGCACAGTGTGGACAGCGCGCTGTCTCTGGGAGAGGCTTTCCCACCAGCATGGCTTACACCTCTCATTGAGACGGATTAACTATGCTGAGTGCTCTCCCGTCGGCAAAGCCTGTCTTCACCAAACGCACGACAGGACCCCTGCCCGGCTTCACTGGGTGTGGGGTGGGGGGGCGGCGAGGAGCAACGCACTAAAGATTGTGAGGCGCTGGGACACTGTGAGCGCGGCGGCTCTATAAATCTGATTAGAAAACGATCACCTCGGAGCTTTGCCCAGAACATGGCACCACAAGCTGGGATGGCTTTCTCAGAGGGTGGAAATGGGCATCGCTCTAGTCACACCAATGGCGCAGTGCTGATTTTACCCCCGGGGAGGGGCCTGGCTCAGTGTCCCTGCCCTCACACATCCACAGTGTGCCCCTTTCATGTTGGCAAGTAAACCTGGCAGCCCAGCCGCGAGAGGGAAAACCAGCAGAGATTTCTCGGGCAGCCTTGGAGGGTCCGATCACCGGCGAGCTGTGTAGCGACACCTGGTAACCGCCTGTGCTCACTAGATGGTGCTGCTGAGATTGACTGACGAGGGCCTGGAAAACCGACTGATGCCCAGCTTTGTTTAGGGACAAAGGACGGGAATATGTTCCAGGAGGAATCTTTCTTTTCTCTCTCCCCACCGCCCTGTCATAACCGGACCCCAAAGAGGACTCCTGCCCAGGACAGCGCTTCACGGTTAAGTGCCTCTGGTTCATGGGGACGTCAGCAGGTGCTGAAGTGCTGTGCTGAATCGGGGCCTCCGCTTCTCTCATTTACGTGGGAAGTGTGTGGGGCACCGCAAGTAAAGGGAGTCTGTTGGTGTTGGGCAAGTCCTGGTTTGACCACACAGACGTCACGTTAAAATGAATATCCAGTTCCCGGATTCGCATCCCAGGGGAAGAAGAGGGGGATTGTGGCTCAGGACTGAGACGTGGTGGCCCAGCCGTGGGGCTGCAGGGCAGTAGCAGCAGGAGGGACTGTGGGTCAGGACGAAAACATCTCGGTAAAGCGTCCGTGGGGCCCCACTTACTCAGGTTTGGAAGCTGCTAGCCTGGTCCCTTCTACCCTGAGGAAAGTCCATGGAGATCTTGTGGGTTTCCCGCTCGCTTTTCGTCATCCCCGCCTGGGGCTGAGTGAGGAGGATTTGATGCAGCCTTTATTTGTTGTCCTGGGTTTCTCGATATGGAAAGAGAGGACGGCTCAGGCACCAGCCTTTTCCCCTCAAAGAATTGAATTATTACAGCTCCCACGGAAAAGAACTAGGAAAAGAGAGAGCGGCGGGCTTGAGTCTCTTGAATTCCTTTGTCCTGCGCTTTCTGTTTGAGGTCCCCAGCTCATTCTAGCAATAGAGATGTGTACACACGTGAAACCGGCAGGGCCTCTCCTGTGTTTCTTCAGAAGCTGGGGGATTCCTTCCGCAGCAGATGCTGCTTGAGCAATTTCTGGCTGTCAAGGGTCTGCTTTACCTTAGGCGCTGTTTTAACAAAGCTTAGTGTTTTGGTTGAACGGGTGCCGCTTTGTGTCTCTCTTTCTCAGTGTGTGTCTCAATCTGCGGCATAATCGCCGAGATCCGAGAGACACCTCTGGAGATTATTGCTAGCATTTAGCATCTTCAGCCCTGGTGTGGAAGCACTGTGCACAGCTGAGGCACAGAACCATTAAATTGAGGTAGTGGTAGAAGTGGGATAGAACTCAGATCTCCAATCCAGTACCTTATCCACTGTACCCAAGGCTCTCTGTGCTATGGTAGTTAGGAGCAAACTCCAAAAGGCGCAGAGTTTTCTGTTCTTCTAAGTATCCAAATGTTAGGATGCTTCTCTGAGTCTCTTTGGTGCATGTAGAAGTTGAACCGGAGCCAAATTTCATTTGGGGACCTAATTCCCTTCCCCGTGGGGCATATTAGTGGGGGCTAAAAGGAGTTTTTGCCTCCTCCTTGGAGCACTGAGCAGGAGCCATCTATTGCTGGATGGTCATATCCTCCATGTTCCATTTCCTGTGATTCCAGAGAGAGAAAGCTGGGCTCAGACCAGTGGATTTCAGTCCTTTCCTCTTGTTTTGGGTGGGAAATGGTCTTGTGATTTGAGCCCAGACAGGAAGTCCAGACCCCTGGGCTTTGTTCCTGATTGGCACAGACAAATCCTTTAACCTCACTTTACCTCAGTTTCTCCCTCTGTAAAATGGGGATAATGCCCCCCCCTCCCCCCGGAGATTACGGGGTTTAACCAGTGTTTGCAAAACATCTGAGAGCCTCAGCTGTAAGCCGCTATGAAGCAGCTGAGTAAGATTAACCTGTTTCATTTAATGGTTGTAATTCATAAAACAGAATCCCCCTGGAAAAGAAGGAAAATCAGTGTTAAATAAGTGCCCACATAATTGGCATTTAGCCGTCTTTTAAGTTCTCTATAAACTTATTACACATACGCTGTTAAGCTCCCTTGATGGTCTACAGTAGTTGTACAACAGTTTTACCTTTTGAATCCATGTAATCAATAGAACACGTCCATAATGTCATTAACTGTATTCATTTTACTGCATTCTCTGTATGCAGTTTATCCTCTCTTGACCTGCTATTAGACTAGAGAGATCCATCCAGCCTCTGATAGGGGGAAAGTGGTGAGTCAGTCTTGGAGCGTGTATTGCTGAGGTGGAACTAGTATGATCTTTTTGTTAGTGAAATATTTTTTTCTCTCTGGGACAAATATTTCACGTTACTGGGCTGTCATTGGGCACATTGGTGGCAACGATGGGGTTTTCTGCTGGTTCAGATAGGGGTGTCAAAAATCAGACCCTCCAAATTAGCAATTGCTTTGTGCCTTATTTTGTCTCTTGGTGCCGCAAGGATGTTCCATTTGAAATCCTTCGGTGAAAAGCACCCAAACTGCTAATGCAGCAATCAGAGGGAAGCAAGGGGAGACCTACCAGGTAGGGCCATCAACCAAGCCTTTGAAAACCTGGGTTCGATTCTGGCTATGCCACGGACACCCTTTGTGACCTGGGCAAGTCTCTGGGGGTACATCTACACTTTGCGCTAGAGGTAATTTGTCTCCTCACACTGGAGTTTTAGCTAGCGCGGGTATGTCTCCAGGGCTGTGTAAGGGTAGGTAACTGGGGCTCCGCCCCCTTCCGCCGGTCCGGCGGGCAAGTCCTACCCTCCCCTACGCGACCGTGCGGCCCTAAGGGGAACTAGCGGGGCCGCAGGGTCCTAACTCCCACCTTCGCGCCAGGCGGGAGCCGCAGTGGGTCCACGTTAGGGCTCAGGCCCTCAGGTAGGGCCGAGCACTGTCCAATAGTGAGGGGCTCAGGCCCTCAGGCAGGGCTGAGCACTGTCCAATAGTGAGGGGCTCAGGCCCTCGGGCAGGGCTGAGCACTGTCCAATAGTCAGGGGCTCAGGCCCTCAGGCAGGGCTGAGCACGGTTCCACAGTCAGGGGCTCAGACCCTCAGGCAGGGCTGAGCCCTGTTCAACAGTCAGGGGCTCAGACCCTCAGGCAGGGCTGAGCACTGTTCAATAGTGAGGGGCTCAGGCCCTCGGGCAGGGCTGAGCACTGTCCAATAGTCAGGGGCTCAGGCCCTCAGGCAGGGCTGAGCACTGTTCCACAGTCAGGGGCTCAGACCCTCAGGCAGGGCTGAGCCCTGTTCAACAGTCAGGGGCTCAGACCCTCAGGCAGGGCTGAGCACTGTTCAATGAGTCTGGTCCCTGAGTCAGGGTGAACAATAACGAGTATGCGGAGTCAGAGGGTTCAGGCCCTAAGCAGGGACTGAACAATAGTTCGGGAGCTAGTAGACCAGGTATTGGTGTGAGGTGGGAGACTGCTACCCACCAATGGGGTGGCAGGGGGGGCGCAGGCCCACCCTCTTCCACTGCGCCCCAGCCCGGGGCCCTAGCAGCGGAAGGCTCGCTGCAGTCAGTGGGGATCCTGACCGCAACACACTGACATTGGCTCAGGGCCTTCCCCCGGGCTACTTCCCCACTCCCCCTCCCAGGGTACCTGGGCCGTCTCTGGGTCCTCCGCAGGTCCCAGGTTCATGGGCTCCTCAGAGTCGCTATCGGGCGGCAGGTCTGGCAAGTCCTCCTCCGGATAGCCGGCCGAGTCTGTTGGCGGCTCCTCTGGGTAGTAGGCGGACGGTAAGTCCAGCGGTTCCTCCGGGTAGTGGGCGGACGGCAGCCTCGGTAGTTCCTCCCAGTCGCGGGCGGACGGCAGGTCCAGTGGCTCCTCCGGGTAGTGGGCGGACGGCAGCCTCGGTAGTTCCTCCCAGTAGCGGGCTGGCGGCTGGCTCAGCGGCTCCCCGGGGTACCTGGCAGGCGGCAACGCTGGCGGCCGCTCCCAATAGCGGGGAAGCGGCGGGCTCGGCTGCTCTCGGGCCGGAGCCCGCCCCGGAGCGTCTGGTCTCCCCGGTGTCTGCCTCCCAACTGAGCTCTGAGGCAGGGCTTTTCTACTTCCGGGTCGGCCCCTGACCTTCCGGGGGCGGGGCTTAACAGGGCCTGGCTCTGCCCCTTCCGGCTCTTGCCAGGGGTTATCTCCCTCCCGGCCAGCAGGGGGCCACACCACCCCTTTACATCCCTCCCCCCTTAAGTCTGGGTCCCGCTCGTTGGGCCCAGACTCGCCTATACCTCCGAGGCGTGACATGAAGTCCGCGTTGGCATGGTCCTTCCCAGCGCGATGCTGTATTGTAAACGCATAGGGCTGTAAGGCCAAGTACCAGCGCTGTAGCCGCATGTTATTGTCTTTCATTCGATTCAGCCACTGGAGCGGGGCGTGGTCCGTGACCAAAGTGAACGGAGCCCCAAGCAGGTAGTATCGGAGAGCATCACAGGCCCATTTTATCGCCAGGGCCTCTTTCTCCACTACTGCGTAGCTCTTCTCTCTGGGAAACAATTTCCGGCTAATATACAGCACCGGGTGGTCCTCTCCATCTATTTCCTGTGAGAGGACTGCCCCCACACCTACCTCAGAGGCGTCGGTCTGTAGGATGAAACCCCGGTTGAAGTCCGGGCTGTAGAGAACCGGCTCTCGGCAGAGGCTCTCCTTCAGCGTCTGGAAGGCATCCTCACACTCCTGGGTCCAGACCACCCGGCGCGGGCTATCCTTGGTCAGCAGACTGGTAAGGGGGCTGCAATGGAAGCAAACTGGGGAATGAAGCGCCGATAATAGCCAGCGAGTCCCAGGAACTGACGTACCTGTCGTTTTGTGGTGGGCGGCGGGCAGGCTGCTAAGGCCTGGACCTTGCCCACCAGTGGCTTCACCCGTCCATTCCCGATGGTGTAGCCCAGATAGGTAGTCTCCTGCCATGCGATACGGCATTTCTTTGGGTTGGCGGTCAATCCCGCCTCCCGTAGCGACCTTAGGACGGCCGCCACCCGCAGCAGATGGTCCTCCCAGCGACGGCTGTAAATAACGACGTCATCCAGATAGGCCGCAGCATAGTCCTGATGGGGTTGTAGGATCTGGTCCATCAGTCGTTGAAACGTGGCTGGGGCCCCATGGAGGCCGAAGGGCATCCGCGTGAATTGATATAAGCCGCTCGGGGTGGCGAACGCCGTCTTCTCTTTGGAGGCCGGATCTAGAGGGATCTGCCAATATCCCTTGCTGAGGTCCAAGGTGGTAAGGAATCGGGCCTCTCCCAATCGGCCGAGCAATTCGTCCACGCGTGGCATCGGGTACGCATCAAATTTGGAGATCGCGTTGACCCGCCGAAAGTCGATGCAGAAGCGCTGGGTTCCATCGGGCTTGGGGACCAGCACTATGGGGCTACGCCAGGCGCTCCGGGAAGGCTCAATTACACCCGCGGCCAGCATGGCGCGTACCTCCTCCTCGGCAATCTGCCGCATACGATGGGGAAGGGGTCTGGTCGTCTCACGGACCACTACGCCCGGCTCCGTCTGGATAGTGTGGCAGGCCAGGGTGGTGTAGCCGGGCTGACCCGTGAACGTTCGCGGGAAGGCCTGGAGGAGGCAGCGGACTTGCTTCCGCTGGTCCTCGGTGAGCGTCTCCGCAAGCTGGGGTCCCTCCGTGTCCTGGGTTAGCGTGGCCTGGGGGCCTAGTTCAGGCTCCGGTGGGTAGGGGTTAATCAATAGGCCCTCACGGGGGCGCCACGGCTTCAGGAGGTTAATATGATAGATCTGAGTCTTTTTGCGTCGGTCGGGTTGACTAATCTCGTAGGTGACGGAGCCCACCTTCCGAATCACCTCATACGGTCCCTGCCAGCGGGCCAAGAGCTTAGACTCGCTAGAGGGTAAGAGCAGGAGGACTTGGTCTCCGGGTGCAAAGTCGCGGGCCTGGGCGTTGCGATTATACGCCCGGGTTTGGGCCTCCTGGGCAGACTTTAAGTTGTCCCGAGCCAGGGTCCCCACCTGCTGGAGGCGCTCCTGTAGGTCGAGGACATACTTCAGGAGCCCTTGTGCTGGGGACGGGGCTTGCTCCCATGTCTCGCGCATCAGGTCTAACAGCCCTCGGGGCCGGCGGCCATACAAGAGCTCAAAGGGTGAGAACCTTGTCGAGGACTGTGGTACCTCTCGGATGGCGAGGAGCAGAGGCGAGATTAGTCGGTCCCAGTGGCGTAGTTCCTCCGGGGGAAATTTGCGCATCATGTCCTTTAGAGTCCTGTTGAATCTCTCCACCAACCCGTCTGTTTGCGGGTGATAAACGGAGGTACGCAGCTGCTTGATCCCCAGGAGGCTACAGACCTGTTGTAACAGGTGGGAGGTAAAGTTGGTCCCTTGGTCCGTGAGAACCTCCCGGGGGAGACCCACGCGTGCAAAGATCTTGACTAGTTCATCGGCTATGGCCCGGGCGGTGATGCTCCGCAGGGGCACTGCCTCCGGGAAGCGAGTCGCATAATCCACGAGGACCAACACATACTGGAACCCCGCGGTACTCTTGGGCAGGGGCCCTACCAGGTCCATTGCGACTCGTTCAAAGGGAGTCTCAATTATCGGCATAGGGACCAGTGGTGCTCTCGGGGTCCTGGCCGGGGCCGCTCGCTGGCAGGCGGGACAGGAGCGGCAGTAATCCCTCACCTCCTGATGAACCCCGGGCCAGTAGAAGCGCGCCAGGATTCGGGCTAGGGTTTTCTCGGGGCCCAAGTGCCCAGCCGCGGGGACGTCGTGGGCCAGTTGCATGACAGCCCGTCGGTGGCATCGAGGCACCAGGAGTTGGGTTCGGGGGTTACCGGTGCGGGGGTCCTGTTCCACCCGATAAAGCCGGTCCTGGCGTAGTTCAAAGTGAGGCCAACGCTGTGCCTGCGACGGGTCCATCACAGTCCCATTGACCGTCGCCAGTCGCTCGTAGGCCTGGCGGAGGGTTGGATCCGCTCTCTGGTCCCTGCAGAAGTCCGCGAGCAATGGTGCTTCCCCGGTGGCCCGTGGGGGGGGTTCCTCAGGCTGCCCCTCTGGGTCAGTGGCAGCTGGGTCCTCGTCTTCCGGGAACGGGGCTCCCGGGGGTTCCCCTTCCAGCACGGGGGTGGCTAGGGAGGCCCCCTTAGCGGCGGTGCGGAGGACCTCGGGAAACTCGGGCCAATCCCGCCCCAAGATTACTGGGTAGGCCAGTCGGGGTGCGAGGCCTACCACCATCCATCGCGTGACCCCGCCGACGGTCATCCGGACGGGGGCGCAGGGGTACGGTTGAATGTCCCCGTGGATACATTGTAGACCGACCGTTCCCAGCCGGTCGTCCGCTGGGGGGCCTATGCGTTGACGCACCAGGGTCTGCCCGGAGCCAGAGTCGACGAGGGCTAATGTCTGATGAGTCCCGACCACCACCGGTACGGTGATCTTGGCCCCTTGAGGTCGCCGGGCGCGGGCCTCCCCGGCACAAACCTGGCCGAAACTGCACTCCATTTCGGTGCAGTCTCGTCGGAGATGCCCGGTTTTCCCGCAGGAGAAACAGGGTCCTAGTTCGGGCCGCCCAGATCGGGCAGGGCCCCCTGCCGGGTTTCTCGGCGGGCTGCGGCCGGCCTGCCCGCTCCTGGGTCGTGGGACTGGGGTGTATTGTGTGGAGCCCTCCTCTCGTCTTGGTCGTGGCTCTGGGTACCGCTGGAGGTTCCGTGGCCCAGCCTGGCCCCTCCTTTTCTTCTCAGGGGCTTGACTCTCTGGTCCTGCTGGGGCAGCTCGTGCAGGTGGTCCCACCGGCGCTTCGGCCGCGAGGAAATCCTCCATTAAGGCGACGGCTGAGGCTAGGGTCTTTGGTTGGTGTCGCAGGACCCAGGTCCTTCCCCGGGGTGGGAGGATTTGCACGAACTGCTCTAGGACCACTTGCTCCATGAGCTCGTCGGGAGTCCGGTGTTCGGGCTGGAGCCATCTTTTACATGCTTCGCGTAACTCCTGGGCTATCACCCGGGGTCGGGCCCCAGCGGGGTAGGTCTGGGCTCGGAAGCGCTGCCGGAAGGTCTCCGGACTAATGTCTAAGGCGTCCAAGATCGCCTTCTTTACAGACGGGTAGTCCCGGGCTTCCTCAGTGGACAGGCCCCGGTAGATGGTCTGTGCTGTCCCCGTCAGGTAGGGGGCCAGTAAGGTGGCCCATTGGTCTTGGGCCCACCCCGCCACCAAGGCCACCCTTTCAAAGGTTACCAAGAAGGCCTCCGGGTCGTCCTCGGGGCCCATCTTGGTCAGCCGGACAGGAGGGGCGGCTGCTGGGCGTCCGGGGCCCCCTCCTTGCTGGGGCTCCTGAGGCGGAGGGAGCAATGTTGCGAGTTGCTGCAGGCATTGCTGCTGCTGGGCTCCCAACTGCTGGATCAGTTGCTGCTGTTGCTGCAGTTGGGCAGCTGCCTGTTGCTGCTGCTGTTGCAGTTGGGTAGCCTGTTGCTGCTGGCTCTCGGCCAGGAACTTAAGGAGCTTCTCCATATCCATTATGTCCTGGGCACGCTCCTCCTCAGATCCCTTCTCACAGGGATCAGGGAATCGCTGCCTGCATTCTCCACCAAGATGTAAGGGTAGGTAACTGGGGCTCCGCCCCCTTCCGCCGGTCCGGCGGGCAAGTCCTACCCTCCCCTACGCGACCGTGCGGCCCTAAGGGGAACTAGCGGGGCCGCAGGGTCCTAACTCCCACCTTCGCGCCAGGCGGGAGCCGCAGTGGGTCCACGTTAGGGCTCAGGCCCTCAGGTAGGGCCGAGCACTGTCCAATAGTGAGGGGCTCAGGCCCTCAGGCAGGGCTGAGCACTGTCCAATAGTGAGGGGCTCAGGCCCTCGGGCAGGGCTGAGCACTGTCCAATAGTCAGGGGCTCAGGCCCTCAGGCAGGGCTGAGCACGGTTCCACAGTCAGGGGCTCAGACCCTCAGGCAGGGCTGAGCCCTGTTCAACAGTCAGGGGCTCAGACCCTCAGGCAGGGCTGAGCACTGTTCAATAGTGAGGGGCTCAGGCCCTCGGGCAGGGCTGAGCACTGTCCAATAGTCAGGGGCTCAGGCCCTCAGGCAGGGCTGAGCACTGTTCCACAGTCAGGGGCTCAGACCCTCAGGCAGGGCTGAGCCCTGTTCAACAGTCAGGGGCTCAGACCCTCAGGCAGGGCTGAGCACTGTTCAATGAGTCTGGTCCCTGAGTCAGGGTGAACAATAACGAGTATGCGGAGTCAGAGGGTTCAGGCCCTAAGCAGGGACTGAACAATAGTTCGGGAGCTAGTAGACCAGGTATTGGTGTGAGGTGGGAGACTGCTACCCACCAATGGGGTGGCAGGGGGGGCGCAGGCCCACCCTCTTCCACTGCGCCCCAGCCCGGGGCCCTAGCAGCGGAAGGCTCGCTGCAGTCAGTGGGGATCCTGACCGCAACACACTGACATTGGCTCAGGGCCTTCCCCCGGGCTACTTCCCCACTCCCCCTCCCAGGGTACCTGGGCCGTCTCTGGGTCCTCCGAAGGCCCCAGGTTCATGGGCTCCTCAGAGTCGCTATCGGGCGGCAGGTCTGGCAAGTCCTCCTCCGGATAGCCGGCCGAGTCTGTTGGCGGCTCCTCTGGGTAGTAGGCGGACGGTAAGTCCAGCGGTTCCTCCGGGTAGTGGGCGGACGGCAGCCTCGGTAGTTCCTCCCAGTCGCGGGCGGACGGCAGGTCCAGTGGTTCCTCCGGGTAGTGGGCGGACGGCAGCCTCGGTAGTTCCTCCCAGTAGCGGGCTGGCGGCTGGCTCAGCGGCTCCCCGGGGTACCTGGCAGGCGGCAACGCTGGCGGCCGCTCCCAATAGCGGGGAAGCGGCGGGCTCGGCTGCTCTCGGGCCGGAGCCCGCCCCGGAGCGTCTGGTCTCCCCGGTGTCTGCCTCCCAACTGAGCTCTGAGGCAGGGCTTTTCTACTTCCGGGTCGGCCCCTGACCTTCCGGGGGGCGGGGCTTAACAGGGCCTGGCTCTGCCCCTTCCGGCTCTTGCCAGGGGTTATCTCCCTCCCGGCCAGCAGGGGGCCACACCACCCCTTTACAGGCTGGAATTTACTACCAGTTCAAAGTGTAGACATACCTCTAGACTCCATGCCTCACTTCCCATCAATAAGTGGGGAATGATACGGCGTTTCTTACCTCCTGGGGTGTCGTGAGAATAAATGTGTTGATGACTGTGTGGAGCTGGGATACTATTGTGATGACGGCCATACAAGCAACTGCTTAGAGACGCACATGAAATGCAACTCTTAGCTGCGTGGCGTGCCCGCAAGCCGGGGCTGCTTGTTTGACGGGTGGGTATCTGAGGTGACGGCGAGCGGCGACCCTTTCTCCGCCAAGCCAGGCCAGCCCCTAGGTGCACAGTGGCGCGTTGCCTGTTCTGTCGGCGTTCTTGGGAGCAACAGGTCAACTTCCATCGATCAGTCCATTAAAATGAGCTGTCACCTCTGGGAGGCTTTTCTTATTGCTTTCCACCGGAGTGCTCCGGTGCCGCTTATGAAACCTAATGACAGAGCGCCATAAAACACATTGTGCCTGAAGGGAGAAGCATACAGCCAAGCTAATGCTGTTGGTGGGGAGTGGGGGAGCTCATCCCGTGCTCTGACCAGCTTCACTTTGGCGTTTCCTCAGCAGCGGTCTTGAAACAGACGGTTGCTGGTAAAGGGGGTTATAAGCACAGTGCCCTGTATTACAGCCCCGGTGACTGGCTAGCAAAGGCTGCAGTTTGGCTCGGTTAGTTAAACTAGGAGTCCTGGGCCACCTTGCTTAGCTGTATTAAGGAGCAGCCCCCTGAAGGCTGGGAGTAGGGAGCCACTGTGGCTCCTGTTTTGTCTAGCGTCACAATGTGGCCTTACGTCTTAGAGGCCAAATTCTTCCCTGACTTACATACCAGCATTTCCACTGACAATCTGGGCACTGGCAAATTGCTGGAGTGGACAGGTGGCTCCTAGGGCCGCTGTCGCAGAAGATGTTGGGAATTTGAAAAGAACGAGCAGAAGAGGGAAGTTCAGCCGCCCAGACATACAGAGGGGCAGGGCTTGGCTTGGTTAAATCCCAACTGGCCCCTTTTCCGCTCTTGCCCCTTGAGGTTGTTCACCCAACATAACCTGACTCCCCTGCTCTCTCCCTGGTGCCCTGAACCAGCGCGGGAAAGGCAGGACATGGTACAGGAGGTACGGACTTGGGGAGGAGGAGGGTCCAGGGTAAACTGGCTGTGAGGAATAGAGTGGGAATCAATGCAGTGGCTGGGGCCAGTACTCTCTAAAGGTTTGGAGGGGATCTGCACTACTGAATTCCAACAGGGGTCCCTGAGGTAACATGAGGATTGGAGGAGGACACGGTGTTGTCAGGCAGCCAGCCTCCTCTCTACCGTGGCAGTGCAGTGTCCCAGCATGCTCCAGGCTGCTTCCCTCCATTCCCCAGTATCCTGGCAATGAATTCTGAAATCGGTCCCCTCGTCCTTTAGCTCTGCGTCCGGGGTGCCCTCGCAGAGCGGTCTGTGGGAAGCTTGCACTGCTGCTCTCGGGGTTGTACCTGTCCTCTGTGTTCATTCTCTGGGCTGTGACACCAGCACCCTTCTCGGACATGGGTGCATGGGCAGGTTTGTTTTTGGTGAGGCGGTGTGTGACCTCTGACTGTCTTCTGCCCCTTGTCTCCCACAGCCCGAATGCTGCCAGCAGTCGAGATGGACTTGACAATGAAACAGGAACGGAATCGGTTGTTAGTCACAGGCGAGAGAGGCACCGGAGGAGGAACAGGGAAGGCCATGAAGAAGGTAAGTCCCCTTGTATCTATCTATGGGATCGTTCTTTTCTTTCTCTGGCCCTGATGAAGCTGGAGCCGCTGTTGCGAAACCCCTCACGGAGAGAGATGGCTCGGGGTTCCTGTGCCTTTAAAAAAGATGCATGTTCGATAAAGTAGCCAGGGCCCCCATCTCTTGAGGCTGTGTAGGTTTAACTCTCAGCCCCGCCTACCAAAGTCTCTGTGAGCCCCTCCAGACACAAGACCAAAAGGGCAAAAATACGGTGTCGGCAGCAGGTGTCTTTCTGTTTATTTAACCACCCACCTTGTCAGTGGCTCGGAAAATGAATGAAAGTCCCTTGAATGGCGGGTGGGGCAGAGAGCTGTCTTCACATGGTACCGACTGCAGATTGGGAAACGACTGGGAATGGGGGGAAACGTCCTCCCAGGGCTGGGTCAAAAGGTTGTTACTTGAAGAATGTTAAAAGGCAACGCGTGTTTAAAGCTGGTTTATTGTCTCCTTCCCTCCCAATCTCTTTGGAAACGACTGTATTAAATATGCCAGGCTGAACTCGATAAGAAGGAAGTATTAAGAGACAGACCTCTTAGCCTCCTTTACCCCCCACTCGCCTGCTCTGCTTCTCTCCACTCCAAAGAAGTAGAAGGTCCATGAGGAGTTTGGTAACTCGCTGGAATCTCTCTTCGCTGCTTGCCGCCGGCTCTCTCTTGCTAACCTCATGGGCCCCTCATTTGAGATCTGGGTCTCACCTGGTCCTGATCTGATGCTGGGCTGCTGTTCTAATCCTTTAGCCAGAGCCGTGTGAAACTCAGCAGAGCCTCTCTGGCTGGAGCATCTGTCCCTGATGTGGCCGGCTTCAGCCCCTGTGGATTGTGCCTCCCAAGTGTTGCTTTGAGATTGAGGTTCACATCCCAAATCACAAAGGGAAACTTGGCCATAACCACCTAGTGTCACCTGGTTCTCTGCCAGAGCAGCTGATTTCTCACCATTTGCATGAAAAGCCCCATCACCCTTTTCCCCATAGGCTAGGTCGAAATGTAGTTCCCTGTCTGTCTGTCCATCCCTTGCTCGTCACTTACTTTGTGAATGTCAAGTGTTGTCTATCCCTCCAACTGTTTGGTCCCAGCACAGATACCTGTGAGGGTGGGAGGGGTTAGAAGCAGTCAGGTCCTTTCAATCCTGCAAGCCGCTGGCCAGCTTCAGGACTTGTCTGGCACCTGGGTGGATCAGACCCTAAGGGCTGTTGACCAAAGAGCTAAACAAACCCTGTGGGGCCCATGCCTGGCTTTTTTCAATGTATGTTGCCCTTTCCATTCATCCATGCCCCTTTCCCACTTGCTAGCCCAGCACAGGGGGAGCGTGTGTTTTTAGGCCTTGGCTCCCGCGGGCAGATGTGTATTATTACAGCTGAGGCTGGCTTCAGCTGTGGGAGAGGGAGCGGAGCGAGTGTATGTTTTTTCTCGGCTCAGCGCAGAGGATGTTTCCCCTTCCCCGATCGCTGTGATCTGCAGTGAGCTGTCCCCCCACAGACGCTCCTCTGTGCAGCATGCTCTCAGGCAGAGGTAGGCTGGCTGGGCTCCCAGCTGCTGTCTGGAGGGGATGTTCGCTAGATTCGTCAAGGCCTGTTTCAATGTCTGGGTCAGAAAGTGGAGAAGGGCTTTGAGGAAGCGGGTGGCTTAGGTTTGTGAGGCTCTGGACAAATTGCTTCAGTCCATACAGGGTTTATAGCCTGGAGGTTCATGTTCAGACCAGTCCCTCTCAAAACTCAATGCAAATTTGGCTCAAGTGCGGCTGGGAGGCTCGCTCGAGTCTCTTTACCTGTGCCTCACTTTCTTGTACATTGTAAGCTCCATGGGGCGGAAGGGTCCTTGTTGGTACAGTACTGAGACTACCATCAACATTTAACAAGGGGTTATAATGCCATGGTGAAAAGCCATGGGAACTTTAGCAACCACTGGTGGTTACTAAAACCTCAGGTTCTTTCATCTTATCTGAAAAATCTCACTGCCAGCAGCACAGAGCCCCCAAGAGCCATGCTGGAGCAATGACTCTGTTCTGACTCAGAGGGAAGCGCGTTACCCACGGAATTGCTTCCTACAGCACCCTGGGTTTTCTAACCCCTCGGCAGCTTTAATCCCTTTCCTCACAGTTTCATCCCCATGGCCCATTTGCACAAACTGGTTCATCATTGCAGAGCTGCTCAGGAAAAGTAGTTGATTAGGTTTTAGGGGAAGCAAAGACTCTCTTACGATTGTTTGACCCAGTGGTTCCCAAACTTTAACAACCCGCAAACCCCTTTCACTAAAATGTCAAGTCTTGTGAACCCCCTCGTAAAAATGAATATTTCCAGGGGTTTTCTCCCTGACCTCAGCATAAATTCTAAAAGCGGTGATCTTGGAAATATAAAATGTGTTTTTGTGACCTGCTTATTACACGCTATTTATTAACTATTATTGATCATTACAGCCTTTTTGTTACATTCTGAAAGCAGCAACACTCTTCTAAGATCTCACTTTCGTAGCTTGTATCAGTTTTGATTAAGTCTGTTATAAGACAAGGCTCCTGTCAGAGGTGCCAATAGAAAAAAAGATGCAGGGGCAAAGCCTGTGTGCACTTTTCTGGGGGCACTGCCAGAAAAGTGGGGAGGCCCACAGGGGCTGCCGGAAAGAAAGGGGAGGGACCTGCGGGGGGAGGAAGGGGTTGCGCTGATGCAGGGGCGGCACATGACCCTCGTTACCCCCCCATGCTGGCGCTCCTGGCCTCCTATGTTTCATCAAGGAGTATCCGATATGAGACAGCAGGACGGCATTAAGAAGCCAACTTAAAGAGTTCCCCCCTGCACAAGCATTCAGGTTGTGAGCAGTTCAGGCAAACAACGCACGTTACAACAAAGCTTAAACTTGTTCTTCATAATAATTTGAAAACAACACTAGCAGCCTATTTCATTTTAAAAACAGCAAAAAATATCCACCTCCCTTTCTATTTCACAGGAGGAGTCTTGAAGTTGAAATCTCCTCAGTGTGATACAGATGCTTGCTTTGATCTGCTTAGCTCTTGGAAGTCCAGGAGCTCCAGGCTGCTGGCCCTGGGCTGCCTGGGTCCCCTATGGACAGCTCTGTCCACTGTTAGGGAATTTTTTTCGGAGAACCCCCTGTAACATTTCATTAACCCTCAGGGACCCCAGTTTGGGAACCACTGGTCTAACCTGACCTCTTGCATAACACAGGACCGAGGATTTCGTCCAGCCGTTCCTTCTTTGAGTCCAACAACCTGTGGTTGAATTAGGACACGTTCCTCACAGAGAGACACAATCCTGAGACTCAAGTGATGGTGAATTAACGACACCCCTTGGTGGTGGTAATTAACAGTGTGTTGTCATGGTAGGATTGCTCGTTCATAATGGGCCGCACACTCTAATTCAGGCTGACTCAGTACAAGTGCTGCAGTTGAGTTGCTCAGTCGCATTCGTGGAGTTACGCTGGCCGTTATCTGAGTGGATGGTATACCCTCACCTGAGGCCTTGGGACATGCCTGGTAACATGATACTGTTGTTATGGCTTTTTGCTTTCCTTTCTAATGAAGAAGGGGAGCATTCAGGACTAGAGATTTATACTGAGCACCTGCCGTTTCTCCCACTCTGTCTGAGAAGGTGCCTTTCCCAACCTGCTTCAACATACACTCTGTGTATTGTGTAGAGTCAAATGCTCACCCCACTTATGGGGTATGGCTCCATGAACAATATGATGACAAAGTTCGGCTAGCATGAGACATGGAAACAAGATGGTTAATTTCTGGGGGCTCCAACCTTCCGATTTATCTTCCTCCCAATGTGCAATCTCAGTTAAGTCATTTTGAAAAATCCCCCTTAGCGAGCGACATTCATCCTCAGATGTCGAATAACGTGATGCCCACGCTAATCTCTGTCTACAGTTCCCCCGTGTGCCTAATAAAACAGCTGGAAAACAAAGAGGACAAGCAAACAGCAGCATGCTCTGCTCAGAGGGATTGTGCGATTCTTAGAGTATTGTGCTCCCAAACCGGAGCGTTACCCTCCAAGCACAAGAGAGAGAGAGAGCATTTGTGCTGATATCGAGGTCGTCTGTCTCTTGAGCGAGAGACAATAAAGCCAACCTGCAGACAAAGATATGCTTTGTAAAGCGGACCTGGGCAAGTTACCTTTTGAATGTGATTTCCTCCTCTCCCCTCCCAAAAAGTGTGGAGGAGGTGGGGGTGGGAAGGGAAGAGGTGCTAAAGAAACAGAAATAATTGGTGCAGAGGAAACCAAGAGCCCCTTTGTATCAAACTGAGGCTTTGTACGAGTTAGGAAATGTCTTCCTGCTGATCACCTTTCGCTCTAATTAGTAGCAAATCTCTCTCTGGATTTGGCTGCAAATAAAATCACAGGCTGAATGGGCTGGAGCTGTCACTAGGGGAGAACCCTGACTCCCCTTGTTCCCTGCCCCCCCCCCCCATACCCTTAAAGCCACAAAAGTATTTGATACTAGGTAAAGTTGACCAAGTCCCATTAAATGAGAGGGGAGCTAGGCTCTTAATTAGAAGCGTGGGAGGTCTGCTTGGCACATGTTCTCGGGACCCCTCGCTGACAAGCACAAAGGTCCCAGGTCCATTTCCCGAGGAGGAGTGAGAAAAGGGACCGTGGAATGTCTAATTAGGGAGGTAATTAAGAGACAAGTTTTCTTGGGCGTTCAGAATGTTTTATAGCGGCTGCCGGTTTTTGACAAGTCTACGGACGTCAAGTGTCGGCGCGATTGTTTCAATGCCGAGTTTGCACTGCGGTGAAATGAACCATTGTATGGATAGGTGAAAAATGCTGGGGCAATGACCTGTGCTTTGGGAGATGCCTGCCATGTACACTCAAGGCCCTGTGAATGTTTGGGAAGAGCAACTGTTCCAAATTTCCAGTAGCAGCTACAGTCTGTGTATTCTTAAGCCTGGGGAAGAACAGTGTATCTGTATTCCCAGTGCCCTTTGTTCAGGCCAGTTGTAATGGAAACTTAAACAACTGTAGTTTTCTATAAAGAGCTTCGCCCAACAATCTCTGGCTTTGTTTGATTATTCAAGACCTCGTCATGCAAATATCTGGCCTGGTCCATGGTTAATTAGAATCCAGACCAAGTAGGGACATGTGGGAAATATTTATGTAGGTATTTGAAATGCTATTTGCTTGGGTAGGACCAATAGTGTCCCAAGCACTCTGATGTACTAAGGACTGTACTGAAACAGTTATATTAGGAAGAAGGGGCACCGGGAAAGAGTCTTCATTTGTAAATTCCATCTGTCAGTTAGTTTTACACATTTAGCTGCACATAATAGCATTTGGCGGTCTGGTTTTTTGGTTTGGTTTGTTTTTCAGAGGTGCTGGGAACTGGTTGATTTCACTGGGAGCGACAGGTGCTCAGGATATCTGAAAACCAGACCCAGAGAACGTATTTGTGGACGTAGTGTTCCTCTGCTAAGAAATATTGCCTAGCACCAAAAGCAGGGGGCTAAGGGTTGGGATTCCTGGCTGCGTCTAGTTCTCCTGCTGGCTTTCTCTGTGACCTTGGGCACGTCCCTCCATTTCTCTGGGCTTCAGTTTGAACATCTGCAAAGTGAGGATAATGACACTTGACCTAGGATATAGTATGAGATTTAATTGACGTTTACAATGTGCTCTCTGATTTGCAGCTGATAGGTGATATATGTAAATACTGACCCATGTAGGCGAATCTATTTGGCAGATTGGAAATAAATTGGCAGATTGGAAACAAATTTTGTGCTGTATCATTGGGAAGGGATATTTATTAAAAGGGAAGTTGCGTTTTCCTGCATCCAACTAATCTTCCAGGGCGAGTTAAGACTAATTCAGCACTGGGAAGCAACTGTTCATGAGCAATTGTGTTTCTTGGTACATTTTCTTTAACAAATACATGCACTGGCTGCTCCCCTTTGAAGGTAAAGTCATTGGGGTAAGTGATTACATTCCCTGGCCAAACCAAACACTCATTGTATTGACCCTGGTGGCAGTAATGCTCCGGGATCAGTCACACAAAAGTCCAAGGACTTCCCTCCCCCCATACCCAGAAAAAATCCTGTTGTTTTTTTCTATTTCATCTTTGTCTGATTTCGCTGAGTTAATACAAGACGTCGCAAACTGAATCCTGGCAGCCTCTTTGTTGAGCTGCTCCCATCTTTATTCTGGCTCAACCAGCCTGAGGGATAATGGGCGGAATTATCTCTAGCTTCCTTCGCAGACCCGGAGGGCGGAGGGTACCGAGGTAGTGGAGGGGAGTATTTACAAGTGTGTTCGACTGTTCCGCTTTGTGCTGAGCTCACGCCATTGAAAGCAGGGACGCTGTGTTTCTTTCTGCTTGTCAAAGCAGCACACGGCCTGTTAATAGCTTTGATCAGGAGAATGTGCCTTCTCACTAGAGACCTCTTTGTTGGCCGGCATATGCCAGCTGCTTGCTGGAGAGAAGTCTACCTGTCTTCCTAGCTCTGCCCTTTGAGGACTCAGTGCTGAAGGACTATTCATCAGGGCCACATTGTGTGTGCCAGAGGCCCTAGGAAGAGCATACATCACCAGAGCATTTGCATAGCTGCCCCCTCATTGGTTTGGCTCTCCGTGATGCAGTTGTGCCTACAGTGACGGCTGACTGTAGTGTCTCCCGGATCGCTGTCTCAGGTGTCCTTTGGCAAGCTGAGGTTTGGTTGTGTGTGTGCACTTTTGTAAAAGGAGTGCTTAGGAAGCCCAGGCTGAAGTTTGTTCTGCCCAGTCTAGTCAGCAGAAGTTGTGCTTTAAAGTAAGTATATATAGCCGCTTACTGAGTGTATTGCTGGAGGGAGCTTTAAAGTGAGTAGCTTTTGGTATATGCTGATGGAGGACAAATTCAGGAGGTGGGAGAATGTGTAGGATGGGTTTTAGAGAGCGAGGCATGCGTGTGCATGTGTGTGAGGGAGATCTCTCTCGCTCTCCACCCTCTTGCTTTGGTGTTGTACAAACTTTGAAAAACCTGAATCCTAACAATCCTTTATAGTTAAAAAACCAACTCCATTTTGATGTCTTTGCAGAACAATACTGTCTATTTCTCTAGTTAAGGATTATTGACCTCTACTCTGATAAAATCCTATGGGAAAGTTTATTTAAATAGTATTTCTGATCAAAGGCCATGATTTGGTCAAAAATGAAAGCATATTTCCAAAGCTCTTTTGCTGTGTGAGAAACCAAAATGTTATAGTTAAAAACAATGGGGATGCTTTCAACAATGACTATTGCTTAGGTAAAAAGCTTTGTACATTAAAAAAATGTTGGCATTAGGAAATGTATCTTGTGATGTAACCACTGTAATATGAATGGAAAAATAAGGCAGAGGAGGAGCGGGATAGGTATTTTCTTAAATCTTTCAATTTTATTAAAAGAAGCCAATTGCACAAATGGAAATCGGTAAGTTGCCTGTCCTAGAAGAGACACTGGGTTGGGTGGTAAGAGACCTAGACAGTGTTACTTACTATTTACTGTAAATGGAGAAAAAAATAGTTTGAGGATATAAGATCACAGTTCTTAGAGTTGTGTTAGATCTGTTTAAATCTAGCATATGTGGTAATATATAGCATGTACACTACCATATAGGAGTCTTTAGCTGCTATCACAATATAAATGTTATTACTATTAATAATTATGATACCCAGAATATACATTATTTTTCTCTGTTGAAATATCACCTCTATATTCCACTCCCCTTCCCAATTTCCTTTGCTCTGCTTCTGAGGGATATTTAAAAAAGCAAAGCAAACCAAGAAAAAGGGAGTTGGAGAGATTTGTGACAAAGCTCTCTTTAAATGTCCTCTCATCCCTGGGGTAAGAGATGCAGCTGTCTCTGTGTCCTAATGACCCTGTCAGCAATGAAGGCAGTCGTGGAATATGAAAATCTCCCTGAAGTGGGGTGTAAGCGTAGAGCCAAAGCGTGAAAGGAGCGGAGCCACTGCAACTCCAGTTGGAGTCCCTGGGAGCTGAGGAAGTTCATCTGATGATTTGGTCCTTAATTTTCTGAATGGAAACAGTTCCCCAGCAAATGCTGCCTCTTTACAGCTGGGCTAGAGCACCTGGTAGTAACGCCAGGGGGCATAGCTTAAGATAAAACGCAAGCCCACGTACAAAAATATTTGAAAAGCATCTAACAGAAAATATTATATGATTAATTTCACATTGACTCCAGAGGAGGTGGCATTAAATAGCTGATTTCTAGGACCTGATCCTGTGGATCTTATTCAAGCAAAGTTCCCAGTGAAGTCAATAGGTATTTTAACTGGAATGAAAGCGCAATCTTGCCCATGTGTCCTGATTCAGGAAATAACTTAAGCACCTGTTGAAGTCAATGGGATATAAGGACACACTTAGCGTGAGATGGATTTAAGTATATGCTATGTCACTTCTTGAATCGGGGCATAACTTGTAGGATCTCAAAGTCTGTCTGGTTATATTTTGTGGTCCTTACACTTTCCAAACTCCTGTTGACTTCAGTGAAGGTTTAATCTGGATTTACACTGATGGGAGTGAGACCAGAATCTGATCCATTGTACACTGTAAGAAATGCCTCCACCACTATAAACAGACAATATCCCTGACAGCAGTCTGTGTGTTTTATCCTTTTGTCAAGTAGAAATCAGTGGAGTCACTGTAGAGTTACACCAATATAATTGACATAATTTTGTCTAAGGAACCTGCCAATGTTCATGTTAGATACCAACATGTACATGAAATTGAACACATTTATAAACAGGGAATCCCCACAAGTGTACTATAAGGATACTATTTTTAACTATTGTTTATTGTTAATGCATTGTTCTCGAGGCAAAATGCACAAAGGATTTAAACAACTACATTCAAATAGAAAAATCAGCCGGTGTAGTTGGGCTTGAACGGTATTTCTGAAACACATTAAAAAATCAGAGACAATTTAAAAATAATAATCCCCAAATCATCATAATCTCCTGTAGCCTGAGTATGGAGTAAAAAGTAATCATGCAAATCCCAAAGCTGTGCTTATGCGTGGCTTATTTGGATAAAGAGACTAGAGCGTATATTCTAGGGATCCCATTAAAAATGTGTCTGTAAAAGGATTTGGCTCTTCAGAGATGATCCATGAAAGAGAGAGTGCAAAGCATGTTCGGGGAACAGCCACGTGAAAAAACCCATGCGAATGATTTGTGTTCTGTTTCCCCAGTCCCTTGAAGATCCCGTACTCACCAGATTGGCTGCCCTTCGGGCACAAGCATCTTTGGGATTATGTCGTGGAGGAAGAGCATGCAGATTTTTTTTTTTTCTCCCCATAATCTCTGAGTCTTCAGGCAAAGAATTCTCTTAATGCCCTAGCAGGAGCTCTGAAAGCCACCCTCTTTTCAGAAGTAGAGTTCTTTTTAATGCACAGAGCGGGAGAATTTTGGGCCTGTGGATTTGGTTGCTTGACTGGCGCGGCGCGGCTGTCACGTTGCATCCTGTGGATTTCTTCACGGGGTGGGCAGGGCCATGGTCACGTCCACATTTCTGGAATGTTTCGGGGGAAGCCGGCCCCGCCAGGAGAGGCAGCAGAGGTGGCGACAGCAGCAGCGTTCCCCTCCAAGACCCAGTCACAACAGGAGACCTTGCCACAAGTGGTGTCACCCCCTGATGAGACCTCTGGAACCAGTCAGATGCTACCCAGAAGCCCAGCCCCGTGCGTATCACTGTAGGTATCAAAGAGCCTTCTTAACTGAGGCTCCTGTGTGGATTAGAGGCTCCAGCGAGGGCATTTTGTACCCATGTTGTCTGTCTATAAAATGGGGATAACACACATCTGCCTCCTGCAGTGTATTGCGGGTTTAAACGATTTCATGTTTGTAAAGTCCTTTGGAGGCACAAAGCCCCATGTGAGTGCTAAGTATTTTTACGTTCCCATCCATAACCACCTGATGGAAAGAGCTCGTTTAATGTGAGGGGAGGGAACGTCAAACACTGCACCCGCTAAAAATTCACATGTGCTCTTGGCACAAACAAAACCTGCCATTAAAACACTTGGCCCAGCGCACTGCTATTAAACTTTTGGTGAACAGCAATGAGAGGCCCATTCTCAGCATGCGACCAGTGGGCAGGGGAGTGGATCATCAAAGTCAGTTGGCAAGATTTTATTCTATAAGCCTTTAGCACTCCCAGGGCATGTTCCTAGGATCTCCAAGGGCTTTATAAACCTCTCATGACCGCTTCGGAAGAGGCTTCACCTCATTCTACATACTGACAAATTGAGGCACAGAGAGATTGAAGCTTGTCCTAGGTTACACAGCCAGGCCCTGACCAAAGCAGGAATAGAACCCAGGAGTCCTGACTCCCAATTGGAGCTTTGCTTTCTTCCTTCCAACCCTATGATTTCACTGCTGCAAGACTGAGTAGAAAGAGAATATGGGCCATGAAAGGGAAAACCGGGCATAGAGCGAGACTCTCTGATCACCAACCGAAGTGACCAGGAAACTGAGAAAAGTTAAGAAAGGCTCCATGTGTAACCTTTTCACTGCTAACCACTGGTGCAGCAGCAGTATGGCACTTGCCTTCTGTGTTTTTAAACACTTCCACTGGAAGGTCTGAGCTTCGAAGGAAGCTTGCCCAGCCAGGCGTTAGGTGTGTTTTTGTCCCGGGTATGTGAAACAGCACTCAGCTGGTTAAAATTCTGCCTGCTTTTAGAAAAGTCCCCCTTGAGAACTAAAGAGCATAGCGAATTGATGTGGGCCATTAATTCTTCATAGTGGTTGTGAACTGATGGAGTTTTTCTGGGATAAATTATTTACCTGAAAATGAATGGGGAAACTGTTTGAGTCTAAATATTACATGTGGGATTAGCTATCCTAGTCCATTTGATTGGAATACAAGTCACAGCTTCAAGTTTATAGCCTCCAAAACTAGCAGGTACTTTAGGGAAATGAAAATCATGGGGTATTGAGATGCCAAAGCTAACCGCGCCTGTCGATAATTCAGAGTGCAAGATAATCGCAGTGAAGAATGTGCTCATGCTGTGTTATAATCCTTCATAAATCCTTAGCCAGACAAGGCACAGGAAAATGAGTGTTTTCTTATAGGAATACTGCTTAAAACCCTATTATAGGAATAGCTGAGAAGTCTGCACCAGACCCTAGAATTAGACAATGAGACAGTGACAGCTTCAAAAAAAAAATCATTTCAATATTTGTTTGAATTTTGAAGCACATTTGCTATGAGGATTTATTTTTGCTTTCTGTGAGTGTCCTGGTGAGTGAATTTATTAACATTGAGGTTTGTGGGATCAATGAATTCTGAGCAAGCATTGCAAGAGTGTAAAAAGGAAGCAAATAAATTGCAATTGCAAGGATTCTCACCTGAAACGTGCTTCTAAGAGCCACGGTCATCCAGTGAGCGAACAAATGCCTGCCACGTGACCTCTGGCTAATCAAAAAGCCTAGCATTTGGCTCTTCTTTGCAAACCAAATGAGCTACTGACCCAGAATTATCCAGCAGCATGATTTGGCAAAGAATTCTGAATGACAAATTCAAGGATATTATAACCATCTGCTCCCGGACAATTTGTGAACAGAAAAATTCAGTGGCTAAGCGCTCCATTCTGAAGGAGGAGCTGTGTTGTGAGGGAGGCCCAGTTGTTGAAGTGAGTGCCCTTCCCAGCTGTGTGGGCTAAGAGAGAGCTTGGAGTTGCAGGCGATAAATATCCCTCTTAACCCCCCCCCGCCCCTCCACAACTGATGACACGTGGAGTTTTCAGCGGTGAAGAGAATGCAAGATGGAATTATACAGAGGAAAAGGGGACCCACAGTGGTAAAAGCTCTTAGACCACCCACTTTGAGCAGAATAAAGAATCTCTGCTGTCTAGTCACTGCCTGAGGGGGTGGATTTGGGCTTCCACAGTGAACATGGAGTAACGAGGGCCGGGGGCAGCCCAAACTTATGCACAAAGTCCTTCAGCTGCAAAAACATAGAACCGTTATGCAACCAGAGAGGAAAGGGGAACATGACAAATGCAACTGGCCTTGAAAGCTACATGCTTAATAATCAAAACGGAATATAAATAAACTTTCTCTTTTTGTTGTAGCCTGTTGGCCAGATTCCTCTCCCATTCACACCCCCACACCTGAGATGAAATCCTGGCCCTGCCAATTTTATGTGATCTTCTTGCTCCAGCCAACTGGGAAAGCTTGCCCCAGCGGGGGCTTGTTTTTAAGATCAGGGCTCTGTTTAACGTCAGCTCCACCAAATGAAATAAAAATGATACACTCCCATTGCCTGGGATTGGTTTTATAAGTTGCAGCCGACGAATAGCAGGGGGAACTCAGGGAGGGCAAGAAAAAATAATAAAGGGGCTTTTGTCTAATGGAGAAGTATAAAGCGGGGCTCTTGGGGGTTAGTGTTTTGGACCTGTGCTGCTTCTAATTATATACCGCTCCTCTATGAAAAATGGGCATTTAGAATTCAGAGAGAAGAAAGTGATTGTCTGTCCAGGTTGAATGATGAGCCAGCTCGTGAATCTGGAAAGCTGAAGTCAACAACAAAACTTCAGAGGGAAGACGACTTTGCTCCCGGTTTGTTGTCAGCGAGTGATATGCAGTCAGCCCCGGCAAGCAGCTCCGCTCGGTGTTGGGTCTGCATTTGGTGAGGTGGCTTGTGAGTTCCCATGGCTTTGCTGGAGGTTATTGCCTGGGTATTGACTCCACATTGCTACGTTTCAATGATAGATTCTTTCCATGCCCGTAGCACCGGGAGGGCCCGGCTTGGAGATCAGGAACTCCTAGT
The DNA here is from genome assembly GCA_032164245.1 of Sternotherus odoratus. NCBI lineage: Eukaryota > Metazoa > Chordata > Testudines > Kinosternidae > Sternotherus > Sternotherus odoratus. The sequence continues at coordinate 5,795,225 of JAVMKO010000018.1, forward strand.
GTTTGGTGCTGTGCACACGCATCAGCGAAACAGTCTCTGCACCTAATGGCTCAAGCTAGAATCTTTTGCCTTTGGGGGCATTCTGTTGTGTAGCCCCAAGTTTCAGAGGTTAAAACACTACCGAAGTGGCTGGAGACTTAAACATTTTTCAGGGCCCAGCATTAGGATGGTTTCTTGTTTTGTTTTTGATGGGCTACTTTTCAGCTAAACACTGCTACGGCACTGTGCTGGGGTGAGCCAAAACACTGAGCAGGAGGGCTAGCAGAAATCTCCCCAGTGATTTGAAAACCTACACTAAGGAACATTCTCTGCACCACAGAACTTAGGGCTGGTCTTCACTCGGTTAAGACGCGATAAATCGATCGCCCGGAGCTCCCCCGTCGACTCCGGAACTCCAGCTCGCCGGGAGGCGCAAGCTGGAGTCGACGGGGGAGCGCGCCGCCGACTGCCGCCGCCGTGGGGACGAGAGGTAAGTTGGCGGCAGATACGCAAACTTCAGCCACTGTAGCACCTAGGAGCCCCAGTCACGGACCAGGACCCCATAGGGCTGTACAGGCACGGGGCAAAAAGATGATCCTTGCCCCAAAGAGCTTCCAGTAGAGTGGGTTTTCCCTCCGGTGGCTGCGTTTCTGCCATATGCTAACGTGTTTTGGCTTTGGCTAGTTCCAGGGCCTGGAGTCAGCAGCGAGAGTTGCTGTCTCTGGTCAGGAAATGGAGACTGTCCCTGAAATCCTTCCATTGCCCCCTTGATCTCCTTGGCCCCTGACTGAGCAGCTCACCTACTCTTCCTTCCTTCAGCCTGCTCTCTTCTTTTCCTTCTCCCTCCCTTGGGGATACCATTGAGATCTGGATCCTAGAGGAAGTTGGATTGGCCGTTGTGGTCTGGGTCTCTCCCTGCCTCTCCTCCCTCCAGGCCTGCTTTCCTTATGGAATTTCCTATCCCACTCAACAATTCCTACTCACCCAGGGGTTCTCAGACTGGGGGCCGGGACTCCTCAGGGGGGTCATGAGATTATTACATGGGGGTTGCGAGCTGTCAGTCTCCACCTTAAACCCCAATTTGCCTCCAGCATTTATAATGGTGTTAAATATTTTAAAAAGTGTTTTTCGTTTGCACTAATGCGTGCACAGGGAAGGGGCGGGGGGGGGGGGGGCGGGACGGAAAGGAAGGGTGGTTTCATATTAGACACCAGACTGGGACTGGAGAGATCTGGGTTGGATGCCTGTCTCTGCTGCAAATGTCCCTGTGAGACCAAGTCCTTCTCTGTGTCCCAGTTCCAATCTGTAACGTGAGGATAATAATCCTGCCTTTCTCCCACCCACCATCTGACTTGTCTGTTTAGATTGTAAGCTATTTGAGGCAAGGACAGTTGCGCTCTCTCTCTCGCTCTCTTGCTCGCTCTCTCGCTCGCTCTCTCTCTCTCTGTGTGTGTACACAGCACCTTGTGCAATGTGGTCCCCATCTTAGTTGGGAAGTTACTGCAATAATAACACGAGAACCTGTTTCCTATCACTCTTTGTCAGGCTAACCATTAGACGAGGCCTCTCGAGCCTTTTCTGACCCACCGCTCTGCCTTTCGTGCAACCCACAGCCAGTTCCCGTTAACCTGACTTTCCCAGGATCATGTTGGTGGGGGAAGGGAGAGTGAGGAGGGGGGTTCTTTCGCTCCGAATGCTGCCCTGTGTTCCTGTATTTTGGCTTGCACAATTAAGGTGCCCCATCCCGCACAGCTGATAAAACAAACTGGAAAGCCGGTGTTTATTTGACAAGTCCGGGAGCCCTCCTCTGAATGGGAAAGGAGAATCCTTAGCAGCCGGTTCAGACAGAAACGCAGCCCGGAGATTCAGCTGACCCAGAATAATGGATGATGGTCGATGGGTTTCCTTAATCCGAGTGTTTATCTGCGGTGTTTGCCGAAGACCCAGCTATGGGCTGATTTGCAAATAGCTGCTGCCGTTGTGACCACCTCCCGTCTTGCTTTTCCCCGCCAGCTGCCGGATGTGTTCGGGTTCTGCTGTTGCTATTCGTTTTCATGATTTTTCCTGCACCTCGTCCCCAGGACTCTACACAACAGCAGGGACGGGAGGGTTGAGTGCAAGGAGATCTTTGTGGCTTCCTGACCCCCAGCATATGGGGGTGCAGGTGAGAGGGCTATCAGTGACTAGAATGGCTGCTGAACCCCAAGGCTGCGGTAGATTTTTTCCCCCCATCCTTCTCAACCCTAATGAGATCCCTTGCACAAGGCAGGGGCCATTTCTCTGTGTTTGTACAGTCCCAGCACAATGGGACCCTCATGCTGTCCTGAGAATTCTCAGTACTACAGCAACACAAACAATAAATCGTCCTAGCCGTTTCAACCTCATTGTTGGTCGAGCGCAGCAAAGTGTTCAAACAGACGGTGTGATGGAAGTGCAAGGAATTATTATTATTCGTGCAAGAGATGATTAAATATTTCTGAATCTGCTGGATCTCGTACCTGGCAGGGTATGTATTTATTTTGTGTGGTCTTATAACCAAAGTACGAACCCAAAACATGGATTTTTTTCCCCTCTCTACCAGAAAAATGCAGTCCAATTAAAGGAAAGCCAACAGGTATTCCACCCCAACAGTGAACAGCAAAGTAAAAACTGGATCTGTTCTTGTCTGTTCCTAAACCCTTTTCCTCTTCCCCTCAACTTCGGCTCCCACGTTATGACAAATGTTTGTTGTCAGTAGACACACCTTGCCTTAGTGAGGCGCTACCTGTGCCCTGCCTGATTGGAAATGCTGCCTTGAGACCGCAAAGCTGTGACACTAATCCGTTCCCCTTACAAATTCATCTGCGTGGCTCCTCTGCTGTAGGATGCCAGGCTCAGCTTTTGTTAGCAGATGCAAGTTGAATCCAGCTACGAAGCCAACACCAAAGAGGGACATTGACTCACAGTTTGTCCTTGGCCAGGGTACTTAGGCCCAGATTGTCAAAGGTGTTGAGTCTCCTAAATACCATTGGAATTTAGGTGCCTAACTCCCTTAGGCTCCTTTGCAATCCCATCCATTGGAAGTGAGGTGCCTAACTGCCTTTGGGGATGTGGGCCCCGCCTCAGCACAGACTTTGCACACGTACTTAACGTTTAAGCCCCATTGACTCCCATGGGACCTGAGCATGTGATTAAAGTTAAGTTAGTCTGGAGGTCCAGAGCTTTGCTGGATTGGGCTTTGCAGGATGAAGATCCTCATGCTTCCCGTGGTAGAGAGCCGAGAGAGCCTTGGGTAAAAAGGGCTCATTATCCAGAGCAGACCTCTAGGAGGCTTCGTGAGACGGAGCTGGGGGAAGAGCACCTGCAGAAAGTGGAGAGGGATTGGGCACGTATTGGTCTTTGAGGGGCAAGAAACATCTGGGCGTGGAGAGGAATGTCAGGAAACAGGAGGCGAGCCCCAGCTTCACGCATGGCTTTGTTCTCCTGTAAACGGATTAAGGAGCTTCTGTGTTCTTTACCTCTCAGGTTCTCGTCTCCTCTCTTTTTTGTCTTACCAAGTCACCAGAGTCGGGGAGCTCTGAGATTCCGATTGCCTGGCAATTGCTTTAAATCCCCCCCAGCAGAACAGGCTTCTTTCAGCAGCAAAGCCTTTGTGTGTTTCCGTTTTGTTCTACCCCGCCCTCGGGACCAGGAATGAAAACATTCCTCCCTGGACCTGAACAGGCGTGGGCAGGAGTTTGCCTTTTGCCTTTGCACAAGGGGAGCAACGCAGGGTTCCTGCTTAGGAAGACGCCCGCCCTTTGGGTGATTGAAGATGGGATTTTTTCAAAGGCGCCTACGGGAAGTTCGCCACGCAAATTGCATTGACTCCCGATGGGAGCTGAGTATTTCTTTGGCCATGTCTACACGGAACTACTGCAGCGGCACAGCTGGGCCGCCGCAGTGCAGCTGGTGAAGACGTGCTATGCTGACAGGAGAGCGCTCTCCCGTGGGCATAATAAACCCCCTCTGCGAACGGCAGCAGCTTTGTTGGTGGGAGAAGCCCTCGTGCTGTGCACAAGCGTTTGTCGCTCAGCCTCAGTGATACAACAGAACTTCACAGTTCTGTAGAGCCTCCCAGCTGGAGGTCTCCAAGACTTTATGGATGTTAATTAAGCCTCAAAACCCGCCCAGCAGGAGCTGCATCATTTATCATTCCCCGGTTTACAGCTGGAGATCACAAAGTGCTTTACAATTAATGCTCCTGGGAGGGAAAGAGTCAGATGCCCATTTCGCAGATGAGTAAACTGAGGCAGCAAGTTTAAGGGTGGCAGATCTGGGACTAGAAACCAGCTCTCTGTCTCTGATCCTCTGTCTATCTGCTAGTCCATGCTGCTTCTTGTATTTTTCAAGTAATCTTACTTCAAAACTTAAGCAAAGTCTTAGGCTGCAGAAGTTTCTTCCTGCATATAATAATTGCCCTTTGGTTTGTATATTCCTCGCACCGTCGTTTTTTCAGCGTAAAGCTTTTCCATTGTATAATCTGCTTGTACCTGGGAAGGCATTCGGAGGGTTAGAAAGCATGCTTGAAAAAGTCATTCCTGCTTTGAAGTCCAGTTTGTTTATTTCTTGACCGGGTGCCTTATCAGAAACAGCCTTTCCGGCGTCTAGGACAAGAACTTTCTTGGCAAATTGTATCACCCTTAGGTCAAGGGTCTTTTAGTGCCGGGTGACTGAATGGGAGAAGAGAGAGAGGAAGTTTGTTTTGTAGAGGGTATCCTGAGTGTTTCTGTAGCCGGACGTGAACTGCTGGTGCATTCAGGTAAACGGGGTGCGCTTTTGTAGGGAGGGTGTACAGGGAAGTCCTTGTACTCAGAGCTGTGTTAGCAGAAGAAAATGTGCCCGTATATCTTATGCATACGGAATGGGCAAGACAATGAGGCCGTAACGTAGTTGTGCTGCCCAGGTTGGGGGGAACCTGACTGGGTGTGGGGAAGCATATGGATTTGTGTCTGAGGGAGAAGCCGATAGGACTGTGCAGTGCAAATTCTCCCCCCCCCCCGCTGTTCTGTTTCACCCCCAGTTTGTGGCACCCCCCATGCTGTGTTCCGCTCTGCCAATGAACCTCAGTCCTGACTTCCAGCACGTGCTGCTCTTTCAGCGCTGGGTTCCCCACAGAGCTCTGCTGGGGTGCACCTCAGCCCTGACCTGCAGCCCATCTGCTCTGACCCCCGTCCGACTCTCCCTGTGACCCGTAACCCTGGTCTGCGAATGAGCCAGAGGAGAGGTAGACGGGGGGAAGGCTAGGGCAGGATTTGTCAGCTGTTGACTAAAATCCAAACACTGAGTGGTTCTGTTTTCGAGATGGGCCCTTTCCCCAGGCGGTTGGGAATTGGTTGTTTTTAGTGTCGGTCTCCTGCCCCCTTCCCTGGCCCCTTCACGCCACTGCAGGCGTTTGTCACCCTCTCTCCACCCTGGGCCTGATTTCCTGCTGTTCTCTCCGCAGTCCCTCGGATCAATGGGCACCCCAAGCTGGACAGGCACCGCGAGCACCCGCCCGGCTACGACAGCTCTTCCACCATGATGAGCAGCGAGCTGGAGTCCAGCAGCTTCGTCGACTCGGATGATGACGATCACACGAGCAGGTGGGGAATTCGCGATGAGCCATTCGGAGAGATTGACTGTGCTGCTGCTAACCGGGTGGGGCCAGATTGTGACCCTAGCTATGCACCGGGCTCTGGGAGCGGAAGGCGTCCCTTACACACACTACCCCCATCACCCTTTGCAGCTTGGAACAGGGTGTGGGGCAGGAAAAGCAGCCTCTGTGGGGCAGCTTCTGCAAAGGCGGGGGGTGGGCAGGGTTCGGGAGCAGATGGAGCCTGGGCTCCACTTCACCTACCCACATGTGCTGCCAGCAGGTACAGAGGGGAAACCTGATCTGTAGTAGGTGTAGGGCTGATGCAAATCACATCCCCTGCCTGGAGCAAGGGGAGGGACCCAGGGGCCGGACGGTGACTGAGTTGCCGTCTGGTTCCCGATTTGCTCCAGGAGTAGCCTGCCTACAAGCTGCCCCATCCTCTGAGTTCCTGGCAAAGCCCCTGCTGGACACTGAATTTGCCAGGCTCTTTACATGGAGTAAGACTCATTCCCTACCCCCGGCGGGCTTGCAGCTGAAGACGAAGCCCAGTCAGGTGACAGCCGTTCAAGTGAGTGAGGGTGGGTGGGAAGGTTTTCCGGATGACGTGGGTTATTGGGGAATCGAAGGAGGAGATGGGAAAAGTTTTAGGGGACGTGGCCAAGAGGAAGCGGGAGAGTTTCCAAGCCAAGGGGGCAAGAAGAAGTATTAATGAGTGTCCTTTAAAACCTCAGCACTTGCCCCTCCCCCCAGTGCCGTTGCACCTTCTTATCATGGGGAGAAAGTACAGTGGACGTTGAGTTTGAAATGGCACCTGCTCTATAGTGACTGCTCAGTCGATTGATAGGACCAAGTGGGAGCCACTTGATCAGGGAGTTTGCAATTCCCAGGGAACCCATTTGAGACCAATGATACTTCCTGGTAACTGCAGCAGCAGCATTTGGACATTAATCCCATTTAGTGGCTGGGAGTATCTGGCAGGAGAATTCCCTTCTCCGCACAGCCTCCTAAGATGGTTTGATCTGCCAAAACCTAAATACTTCACTGTCTGAATACACCGCAGCCCGTCTTGAAACCAAATGATGGAGGACCTCTGGGAACGCATCCATGGAGGACTTATTTGCTCTTTACTTTGATCTGAGTTTTGGCCTACTGGTTACTCCTTCCTGTTCATCTCTAGATGCTAGAGATGGGACTCGTTGAGAAGTTTGGCCTGAGAGCCAAATTGCCCTGTAGCTGAGAGTGAGTGTTCCAACTAAGGAACAATTCTAATTCCTGGACTTCCCAGGCCTTTAACAGCTTTATTTTCCTGCTCTGTCTCCTCAGAGCAAGGATCGCTAACTTTTGAAACCCAAACGATGTGCAGACCTCAAATACCAGGATGGGGGGAATTGGGGCTTGTTATTAGCGGCAAAACACTCCATATTTACAGTTTAGTAATGATGTGAATATTGTAATAAAATATCTTGGTAATATCTTCTAAGTGAGTAGACATTAATTCATGCTGAATTGGAAAGGAATTACATTTTCTGTGATCCCTATGAGCAGTAGAGGAATTCATCCCAGTTAATGCTATTACAGAGAAGGCCTGTTTCACCAAATATTTATATGGACATTTTAACTAATCTGTACCTTGCCTGGAGCCAGAGGACTGGCAGTAGTTGGAAAATACTCCTTGATGTTTTCAAAATGACCTTCCATATCAAAGCACCCTTGCTATTATCTCCGGTTATGTGTTTGCCTTTCCTGAAAGGGTTTGAAGGATAACAAGGCACTCGTATTCTAAGTAGGTATATTTTTTTAAGATTTTACCACTCCATTGCTGCAAGATTTAAGACAAAACTCATCATTGCTTTTGCAAGACCAATTTCTTGTCCCCCCTGCTGGTTTTCCAAAGCAAGCAGCTCTAAATGCTATATCTAGAGCTGTGCTGATGTCCTTTGGAGATGCTGAGCTAAGAAAGCCTGTTCCAGGTCTCTGGTACTCCAAGGAGGCCGCGAGTAAAAACACGAAAGACACAAAGGAACCCCAACTCAGCAAGGTATTTAAGCACCTGCCTCACTTTAAGCACACGAATAGCCCATTGAATTCAGAGGAATTATTTGCAGGCTTGCAGTTAGTCAGATGCTTAAGTGCCTTGCTGAACCGGGGCCTGAGTTATTTTTAATTTCCTGAAATCCCCTGATTTCAGCTCCATTTTGACACCTGTAAAGGGTGAGCTTTTTTGAAAGGCCACAATGGGTAGTGCGGTATACAGAATGTCCGTTTGTCCTTGCACACACATGCTCATTTGGGCTACCGGGTCACCTGTTGACAGTCTGGCCGATTTTTGCTTTGACCTGAAAAATATTTGCTCGCAGAGCGTCTCGGTGAAAAACGCCCAAGCAAAACTGATAATTTCACATGCAAATGGAAATTCCCTTTGCAAATCTGAGCTGTGGGCATGGATCAGTTGCCACCAAGAAATGCCAACCTGTGAAAATGCAGGAACCAATCCTGAAGTATTTTACACACAAGTAAGCCCATCAGCTTCCCTGAGCCTAAATGATTTGCAGACTCCGGCCCTTTGCCTTTAACCTGCATCCATTCTAAGCTTTCCTAAAACCTTTAGGGCAGGGGTCTCAAACTCAAATGACCACGAGGGCCGCATGAGGACTAGCGCACTGGCCCGAGGGCCGCACCACTGACACACACACACATACCCTCGCTGCCCCGGCTCTGCCCCCACTCCACCCATTCCATGAGGACTAGTGCACTGGCCCGAGGGCCGCACCACTGACACACACACATACCCTCGCTGCCCCGGCTCTGCCCCCACTCCACCCCTTCCATGAGGACTAGTGCACTGGCCCGAGGGCCGCACCACTGACACACACACATACCCTCGCTGCCCCGGCTCTGCCCCCACTCCACCCCTTCAATGAGGACTAGTGCACTGGCCCGAGGGCCGCACCACTGACACACACCCCGCCCTTGCTGCCCCGGCTCCGCCCCCACTCCACCCCTTCCAAGAGGTCCCACCCCTGCCCCACTTCCTCCTCTGAGCACACAGCTCCTCATTCCCTCCTGGAAAGCGCTAGGCACCACCAACAGCTGTTTGGCAAACAAAGCAAGAGCAATCTAGGAAGTCCAGAGCTAGAAACACGCGTGGCCCAGCCAGGCAGCAGAGAAGCCTCCACTTCTGGCCCCTCCATCCTGCAAACTGCTATGGGGGGACCGGGGGGGAGGGGGGGCGCCAGGAAGCTTGGCGGGCCGCAGGGAAGGGCTTTGCGGGCCGCATGTGGCCCCCGGGCCGCATGTTTGAGACCCCTGCTTTAGGGTTTCCAGGAGAGCATTGCAGCTCATTTTGTTGCTTGTAAATAAATGAATTATTTCCATGGCAGCAAGATATGCAGTGGGGCAGGATTAGCACAGTCAGGGTGGCTACTGAAGCACAGCGGGCTAGACCCAGCTAAATCCTGCCATATATTTTAATAAAGAAAACTCTCTGCACCTGACCCAAGACGAGAGAGAAATCCTTAGAAGCTGCTGCCAAGGGCCCTTTCCTTTCTAGGCTAGGGCAGAGGTTCTTGGCATACAAAGCAGCTGCCAGGCTAGCTCGTCAGGAAGAGCAGCGTAATGGAATGCTCCAAGGTATGTTGTTCTATAACAAAGACGATGTTCACAAGCGGATGAGAGATTCCGCTGGTGGGGGGAGAATTTTCTTCACGGGCAAACATAGCCCAATAGAAAACCAAACACGCTCCAGAGCTGCTGGGGACGGGGGGCTGGGGAAAGGGTTAAAGGGGGTAAGTTTGTTTACGAGCGTTGATAAACTCTAGTATTGGAGGCCGAGTTGAGAGTGGGGAGTTTGTGGGTGGTGGGGGACAACACGGAGAGAAGAACCCAAATGAAAAGGATCATATGGTGGTAACAGCGAGGAGGATGTGACCTTTCCGTGGTACTTCTCTGTGAGTATTTGATTTTAACTTGGAACGGTGCAGCAGGGTTGGTTAATTTCCAATCCAGTGAAAGCCATGATGCGTTTTAGTAAGGACTTGATTTCAGTGAGTGGATATCTCAAGGCAGTAGAAGTCCCCAATTTGACACCATCTTTTAGGTTTCTTAACCAGAATCCTCTTACACCAAGATTCATTTATCATCTGTGCCTTATACGGTAGGAGCCATCTGTTTTTTTTAATAGCGCTGGGAGATCTCTGTCTCTGGTTCTCTACAGACAGTAGTAATTTCACTCTCTTTTATGGTTCAGGGAGTTTCAGACTTTGATCTTCTGATTCATTTTGGTGTTTTTCTTCTGGGAGGTGGGAAAAAGATACAAAACCCCTGTAAAAATCTCTTTAGAAAAACCTCTTAAAAATCTCTTTTAAAAATGCCTTTAAAGCAATGTGATAGAATGAGGTTTAGTACACAAGTCATTAAACAGCTTACCCGTAGTGGCATTTTCAGGTAATGAGTGATATATTGAGTACAGAGCTGCTGCGGAGTAATCCATTCCATAAGGAGGTACTTTTCTAAAATCTCTCTTCTTTCCCCTAAGACCGTAAATATCGTAAAACAAAAGGCTATTAGGAAGCTAGATTTTTGACAGCAGCCTATAATTATTATTAATAAGAACTCTTAGCTTGAATGTGGTCAGAATCGTGCGTGGCGAGAATTCCAACTGCGCTGACTTCAGATGTGCTGTAATCTACTGCATAAAAGAACCAAATGGAAAGAACATTTTCTGAAGCTCTTTTAGCAAACTACATCTATCATTCCCATTTCCCCTCCCCCTTCTTTCCTTCTCTTAGGAGAAACTGGGTTGCATTGATTATCCTGGTTTTATAACCTCTGTGTAGAGTTTAGTAGCCTTCCGGTTTTGAGGCGTGCCCAAGGAGTTTTGGTCAGTGGTTGCAGTAGGAGACTGAGAGTAGGACTCCTGGGTTCTATTCCTGGCATGGCACTGACTCCTGGTGACCCTGGGCAAGTCACTCTCTTTATCCTATTGTAAAATAGCTATAATCATTCCTACCCACCTCCCAGGGATGTTGTAAGGATTAAGTAATTAATTCTCGTAAAGCACTTTTGAAATACTGGGTGTGAAAAGTGCTACAGAAATGCAAATTAGTATGACTGACTATGTAATTGTAATATATATTTTCTTTACTGATGAAACCTGGGTTGAATAATGACCCAGAGTTTGGGTGCTAGTTCTCAGACCTCTTTGAGCCCGTAGAACCTCTAAGTTTCATGGGAAACAGGCTTTCTCTTGAGATTTCTGCTACTTCTTCCTCCTGTTCTAGTCACTTTCTTGTGGTATTTTTGCACCTCTACTTCTGTAACACTAGCAACATGTCTGATGTGACTTCTGTCTAATGGCTGGGTCACTCAAAAATAACGGTCTACTACTGGCCACCAGCTAAGCTTTAATGGTAGAAGTCTAGCTTGTGATCTGGAAGACCCAAGTGGAAACCTTGCTAATGACTTGTTACCCTTCCAGCCCTGGTCAGAGCCCAGAAGAAGCAGAGAAAATAGGAGGAAAAGTTAAGCAAACTACAGATCGGCGGGAATATTTTAGCCAGACTCTCTTGGCCATCCCTTGTATCATACCAGTGTCTAAGATGTATCCATCTTGCTGGTATTTTAGCAATGGACACCATTATCCCTCCTAATTACAATCAGGACATCTTTAATTGGGTTCAGTGCAATTAGGAACTGAGCTAATTTTACCCTTGTGTATATCTAAACTAGCTTTGAAACACCGAGTCCCTAATTTGATGGGGGATTAAAACATCACTTCTAAAAGCTCACAAGGTTAGAGAGCAGCTGCATTTTCCAGCCAGATTTACTGCAGACAAATATTTTTAGTCCAGCCTGCCAGAGAGAATCCGATTGAGCCGCTGGTATAATTGCTCTTTTGTGTTTCTAAACAGCACCGTGTTGATGTGCCTCAGAGGAGGAGGGGAGGAATTGGCACAACTCAGGGGGGTTGTTTATTGAAGGTGCCTGGTGATAATGAGAATATTGAGAGGGAGAAAGTGTGTTGGAAGATGCTTCTGTATCAGAAATGTTGGAGGCAGCACTAGATCACGGCCAAGACTACTTCGGGCCAAAACGGTGGTAGGGGATCTTGAAGCGTCTTATGTTTCTGCCCACTGGTCCTGGGATTTCCTGTCCAGACAAAACATCCTTTGCCTGCGAGGCGAAGGAAGAACTCTCTGCTACGGGGAGAAGTCCCTCCCTGATTGGACATCTCCGACGTGGCATGGCATGTGCGTTTCACCAACATCTCTAACCTAGAGCCCGCAGTTTACAATGGGAAATAGCAGCCAGTGGCAGTATCCCCTTGACCGCTTGTGAAACCAAACAAACGATATGGGGAGCTGCGTGGGACGTGTCCTGCGATCTGTTTATCCATTGCAAACCAGAATCCAGCTCCTTAGGAGTGTGCAGTGTCCCTGTTGTCTAGACAGAGCGGCGTTTCTCAACGACTAGCTCGTGGACCGACGCCAGTCCCTGAGAGCTCCCTGCCACAGTCTAGGGAGGCAGCAAGCCAGTCCCAGGTATGAAGAAGGTTGAGAAACACTGGTCTAGAGCGGCACCTTCTAAACTACTGCACGCTTCAGTAGATTGTTCCAGATGTTGAAAATCAAAGACATGGTGCATAGGTGCTGGGAATTATTTAAAGCAGTTATAATCAGGAAAAGATGACCGTATACAAATTGTCGTGTGTTTCATTCTTTCTCCCTCATGGCCCAACCCAGCTGCATGAAAGTCAATAGAAAGATCAGTACGTGCTTCACCATGAGTCATGCTGGACTTCACCTCTTCCCCAGGGCTCACAGCATGGAATGAACTCTTGGCACAGGGTTAGTTTGCTTACTGGAGCACTGAAGTCCTACTCTTATCAGCCTAAGAAAGGTGCTTGCCTCTCACTCGGCAGCCTTCCCAGGAATCTTGCTGTTTGACTTGTGTCCAAGCAGGAAAGTTTCCCCAGAGCCTCTCTTCAAGTAGCAGGCAGGTTCATTGGACTCAAGCTTCAAGCTCACCTGATTGTTGTGGGTTGGAGAATTCCGCTCAGTCTTGAACACAGTTGGACTCCTGCTCTACTAAGGAGAGACTCTGGGAGGAAAGAGGAGAAGAGTGAAAATCCAGGGGGGGGAAATATATGAAATTGCCCCTATGCAGAGCAGCCAACAAGATCTAGGCACCCCGGCAGCCCTATCTGGAGCGATTAGGTAGGATTTAAGTGGCGTGTGTTGGCTTTGCTACTAATGTAGGCACTTGAAATCACTAGTTGCTTTTGAAAATGTAGGCCATTGCCTCTCCAACTGGAACTGCCCTGCTGGCTGCGGGGAAGCATGTGCTTGATGTTGAATAGCTTTGAATTAGTCTTGTGAACTCGGAGGATAAATCGAGAGGTTCACAAACCCTCCAGCTCCGTGAGGTTCCTGTCCCCAATATTCACTCCAATGTGCTCACGCAGTGTATACCCGAGTTGGATACTCCCGTCGTGGGGAGATTCTCATGACAACAGGCCCCTCTGTGAGATTTCCAGGGTTTGTCCTCTCTTGTGGTGTTCCAGCATTTTGAACGTGGCCAGAACCTTGTAGATCTGAGCCAGGTATACCTGGAAAAAACAGGTACAATGTCCCTCTTGCTCAGATAGGTGAAGCAGGGACTTGTGTCAGCCCATTTGCTCTTGTAGCTGCTAGCTTGTCCAGGTTAAAGATATAGCATCATCTTCGTCTAGCAGCTTAACCATTTTTAGAGTAACAAAGAGAGAGGAAGGGTGTTCTTGTGGTTACCCACCAGCCTGGGATTTGTGAGATCCAGGTTCTGTCCTTGGCTCTGCCACAGACTGCTTGTGTGACCTTGGACATGTTGCTTCATTTCTTCGGCTCTCAGGCCCTAATCTGTAAAAGGGGGATAATACGACTTCCCTACCTCGCCGAGCGGTTCTGAAGACACATGCGTGAATGGAGGTGCTCCGCTATTACCAGGCCTTCGAAAACCGTATAGACAAAAAGAAGTAAATCGCTGCGTGGTGATGTAACTTTCTCCATCCCACGGACTGAGGAGCCATTGGAACAAGCATAACTATTTGAGTTATTCCAATAGCTATGAGGCCCCCATTATATTCCTAGGCTCACGGGATTCCAGTTGCATGGAGCGAATAGCAGCATGCTGAGAAGGATCTTTCTTTTTCTTTTTTTCTTTTTTCTTCTTTCCTTTTTCTTTTTCTTTTTCTTTTCCCTTTCTCTCTCTCTCTCTCTCTCTCTCTCTCTCTCTCTCTCTCTCTCTCTCTCTCTCTCTCTCTCTCTTTCTTTTCTCCAGAGCTCTCAAAATGCAGCATCACATGATTCTCCAGGGTTCTCTGTCCTGGAATCTTTCAGAGCAGGGATTAAAATCATTGCTTGGCCCGCAGCTGTCTTTATTGTGTGCATTTTTCTTCACTTGATAATAGGGTCAGTCAGGACCACCTTAAAGTACTAGGCAATGCTGGGTATCTGTGACCTTTGGGGGGTTAAATCAGAAGGATTTGTGTTTGCCAAGTTGGGGGTTGAATTCACTCTTGCTCCCGGAGAGAAGGAAGATAGACAATTATTCTCATTAATCCATGTTGTAATTTAGCCTGTAACTTCCTTGTCACAGTTAATCTACTGCGCTGTGCATGCTGCTAGGCAGAGACCACGATCTGACACATTGGGGTGAGCGGCAGTTCAAGAAGGGGGGGATGTATCGTGAGCCAGTTGCTGGGGCCAAGATTTCTTGCTCCCTCCTGGATCGTCAGGACTCAGCTATTCGTGGCAGGGTAGAGAGTTGCAGATGGCCTCACTTTTCTGCAGCTGAATTGTGCTTTGAATTCTCCCCAGGCTGAGTAGCTCCACGGAGCAAAGTACTTCGTCCCGGCTCATACGGAAGCATAAACGCAGGAGGAGAAAACAAAGGATGCGACAGATTGACAGGGTAAGGTTGGTGCTGCAGCATACGGCAGGGTGGGTCATGTTTCTGATGAGTGCAGTGTGTGCTAGAAAGAGGTTATGGGACTGGTCAGCAGCCTGCTGAAGTTAGCGGAAAGATTCCTAGCCACTCCTGTGGGCTTTGGAACAGGTCCTCGACCTAGGAATCTCGACGTATCATCACAGCTTTGTTGTTTTCCTCCAGACCTCTGCTGTTGATGCTGTGACCTTGCTTCTTGCCCCATCTTCTCATAGCCTCAATCAGGACACTGTCTTCAGTAAGGGGAAGGGCCAATGGCAAGGTTACTACTGTATTGGGTATTTGGCCTGCAGCATCCTCAGGTCAATAGAAGAGGAAGCTCCACTCTTAGGAAATACTCTGCAACTTGGAAGGATTGTCTCTCGTTCCATTCCGGGACAGTGCTACAACAGTGACTCAGATGATGTAGGATCATTTCATCAGGCACTTGTTTGCTTCTCATAAAAAATATATCCCCAGAAACAGAATATGTTACACTCTTATTGCTAGAGCTGAGCTAACAGAAGAGCTATTCTCAAACATGTTTGCTGAACCTCGATTGTGTTTCAATTCAGCCGTGTGTGTCCCATTTTCGGTTTGCCTTTCTGCAAACTTTTGTGAGGTCATGTTTTATTGGCATGGATGGTTGGGAAGGAGCTTTGATCCGTGTGAATACCAAGACTCACATGCAAATGGGCATCTTTATAACAGGAGTACTTTCTTTAGGTTATCTGGTCCAAAACTGTACCCCATGACTTAGCATGCACTGTTCAAATAGAGAATCCCTGATATTGAACTTTGCTATGAGCACCTTTCAAACAACCCATTGGGTGAAATGCATTTGTTGAAGGATTATGAATAAGGAATTTCAAGAAATCCTGATGGGTTCCTAGGTGGTTCCCATACAGAAGAAAGGTCCAATCTGGTCAGCTAGTTGCTCCCAATGAATTGCTCCCAGTTAGTTATTTTCATTGCTAAGTTTTGAACCATTTAAAAGCTGGGATTCTTATGAAGCCTATCTTGTATTTCTCCAGTCATCCTCATTCAGCAGCATCACAGATTCAACCATGTCCCTGAATATCATCACCGTCACGCTCAACATGGGTAAGACGACGTTACAGCATCGTTGTTGTTGTTTTTTTATTCTTAATTCTATTTGTCGAGTGCCGCCAATGTTCATTGTTTGCTATTAAAGTCAAGACTTAGCATGATACAATAGCTGAGCTGCTGAAATCAGGGCTTGTTCTAAAGTTTTTTAGAAGTCAATATAAAGATTCCCGTTGACTTCAAGGGGCATAAATGTTGACCGCTCTCCAGACTGCCAGATGAAGCATGTGGGTCTCAATCCAGTTCAGAATGGATGTGTGTCCATATCACATAACCCACATCATAACTGTCTCAGATTTTCGATTTCCGTGGCAGATGCAGCGGGATAGGCTATGACTGTGGTCATTGGAGACGGAATGCTCCTCTCACTTCTAGAAGTGGGGTCAAGAGGAAGGTAGCTTGGTGATGGATTGAAGGGCCATGCCACCCATGTTGTCCCCCTTGTCTGGATAAATAGACACTTTCAGGGCTGTCAGTCCAACCCCTTTCACCAGCCCTGAATTCCTGCTGCCCCAGTGAAGTATGAAAAACAAACACGACCTGATGCTGTTAAGTGTTTTATGGCTAGGTGCAGACAGGTCTTTTCAGTACAGTTCCTCTTGCTTATTTTCTTTCAAATGTGCAAATTCTCAACAAGTCGTATGAGAAAACAATCCAAGGTCAACAACCTCTCCCTGCTTGGATGAATATGCCAGGTACATACAACCATCTCAGCTTAGCCTCTTGGTCTGAATGTCTACAATGCTTCTGTTGATAATGTGGTGGTAGTGGTGGTGAGAAATCTGGAAGACACCTGTCTCACTCAAGGCCGTAGAGTAATATCCCGCCAGCTTTCAGTGACCTTCCGATCACCTCGCTTGCTTTCTCTTCCCCCTCTACCTCTCTAGAAAAGTATAATTTCCTGGGGATCAGCATCGTCGGACAGAGCAACGACCGAGGAGATGGTGGCATTTACATTGGCTCTATCATGAAAGGAGGAGCCGTGGCAGCAGACGGCCGAATTGAACCAGGAGACATGCTTCTACAGGTTGGTGCATGCCCCCAAAATTATGCCTCTTGCTGAAATATTACTGGTTTCCGCTCGGCCTTTCCACCACCTTCCCTCATTCCAGTACCATGAGTGAAATTCACCCTTGTGGGAAGAAGCTTAGCTTGCACAAGGCCTACCTGCTACATAAGTCTCCAAATCTTTGCCCTTGAGCACCCCCTGCTGGCTGGCTGACCAACTCTACAGCAATGAAAAATCGCTTCAGGTTCTCCACCAAATGAAAACAAAGTTAAGATGAATGAAAGCTGGGGCCTCGCTAGTAGTGCTGGACAATGCCCCGTTCATTGCCATTGGCATGGGACAGGCTAACACTAGCCAAAGTCAAAAGGCCTTTTCCCTCCAGTGACAACCTCTGACCATCACTGTCTTTTGTGGCATGTTCCAGGTGAACGAGGTCAACTTTGAGAACATGAGCAATGATGACGCAGTGCGGGTTTTACGGGAAATAGTCTCCAAGCCTGGGTGAGTTTGTCACCAGATCCCTGTTTTCCCCCCGTCTCCCGAAATTTAGTACCAGGCAAAGCTCAAGAAGTTCAGCAGTTCAGTTGGGATAAGCACCGAGAGTAAGGATCCTTAGCCTGACTATCTGAACCTCTTGAATAGGTCAGCTTCTAGCTGCTAGTATACTAGCTAAAACCAACACGGACTGGTAGCTCTCTTGCAGATTCATTCCCTATGGGGTTCCTAGGGCAAAAGACGCCTCAAAATGTGATTGTTCTATCCCTGGGGAGGAACAAATTAGTTCACCGCCACAGAGTATCATTCTCCTGGTCCTACAGGGAAAGGTAACTGAGTCATCCATCTTTATTTTCAGACCAATCAGCCTAACGGTGGCCAAGTGCTGGGACCCCACACCTAGGAGTTATTTCACTATCCCCAGGGGTAAGTGAGCAGCCACCCTCACAGTGCTAAGTTGCAAGGTTTTCACAGTCCATAGCACAAAGACCTCAAGGGTCAAGGCATGTCCAGCGATCCTGTCATCGTAGAAAGTTATTCTCTCCCCTCCACCCGCCCCCACACACAACCCTTTTCAGACCGATCAGAATCTCTAGTTCTAAGTTGGATGTGAGGGACGCGGGGGTTTCCTTTCTCTCTTACTCGGTTCTCTCTTCATTTCAGTTGGCTCTGGGTCAGTTTCACAGGATAGTATGAGAAGCTGCCACAATCACAGGAAACTGATCATCCTGGATGTACTTCTCCAAATCTAACCCAATTGTCCCTGCTCAGTGCCCTGGATGAAGGCAAAAGTCGCTGATACAACACCCAGGGAGCCAATTCCTTCTGGTCCCCCACACTAGTGATCATCTTAGCCCCGTACACATGAATGACAGTGACCCCAAGATACTGATAGTGTCCAAATAATTGTCCCCCTACCCCCCACCCCTCCATTGAGTCCTGCTGAGGTGGATTCTGCCAGAAATCTGATTCTGTTTTTCTTTGCTGTTCCAGCTGAACCGGTGAGGCCAATTGACCCTGCAGCGTGGATCTCTCATACCACAGCCATGACGGGAGCCTACCCCCGTTACGGTATGAGCCCCTCCATGAGCACCATCACATCTACCAGCTCCTCACTAACAAGCTCAATTCACGATTCGGAAAGTAAGTCTCACTGCGGCCAGCACAGGGCAGGTGTCTTCTGCTCAGGGCCGGCAGTGTAGAGCTGCACAAAAAGCAAAGCAAGCCACAAACACACCCCCACAACCGCAGGGAAACATTTGGATTTTTAATTTTAATGTGTGAGGAGCATTAAACTTTCCGAAGGTTAACACAGTGATACCACAGCATAGGAGGAGCAAGGTTTTGCACTTCGATTCAGCACTATAAGCTAGAAGAGCTTCCCCCTCATCTTCCAATCAGATGGAAGGGCAGAGCTCCATCCTAATTGATCAGTTCCTTACAGAAGCTGTTTTCCCCTAGGTTGATAACCTTGCAGATCAGGAACTAGGGCACTATGTTTGGAAACTTTCTGTTTGCTTTCAAAACAGCCTTCACAGTGTTTTGAACATGGTTTAATTGGGTTGCCATTTCTTTTTTGGAATGTTATTACATTTAAAACAAACAAACAAATCCAAACCAAAATTTGGTGATGTTTGTCCTGCAAGAGAAAACAAAGGGTGAGATTCTCTCCTCCTGTGTTGTGGCAATTCCTAAGTCTTCCTATGTGCCTAGCGAGAACGTTGTTATGGTTCCTTATCTTGGAAATTTTAGAACTTAAGCAAGAAGTCTTTCCTTGTTCTCTAGGGGGAGTGCAGGGCACAAGGCAGCATTTGATTTAAAAACACATGGCACTGAGGCAAGAGAAATACATACAGCAGGTGGCTGTTCGGCTCCTCACCGCCGAGGCCCCAATTTAGGAACGCATCCCTATTCAAGACCACACTTAAGCATGTGCTAAGGGACTTAAGCTAGTCTGTAAGTGCTGACCTCAATAGGGATGGACTTACCTAAGTGTTTTCCTGAATGAAGAATAGAGACCAGAAACTAAACTTATTCTGCAGGACTGGTTCACGACTCCTTCCAAAACATTGCCATCTAGCATCCCGCTTTGAGCTGCTGATTCTCACTGGTCCTGTTGATGCTCCCAAGGTAATCGACACACTGACCAACTTAGCTAAAGACACTGGACACACTTCCTGCAAACAGCAAAACTAAACAGCACTGTTGCCTCAATCAGGATCAAATTCTTGTCTCGTTCTTACTCATAAAGTGGCAAAGCCTCGGTGTGTGTCTCCAAGCCTTTATTCCTCCGCTGATTCCTCTGAGGCCGGCAGGACAGCTACTGTACTTTGTTGGCTAGCATATTTTTTCCAAAGAAGAAGAAACTGGGAGGAGCAATGCAAACCGGATGCTTTTGGTGGCTGTTCATAATATTTAGAAAATTCAGGCCACGATTTTCAAAAGTGGCCAGCAATTTTGGGGTCTCCGTTTGAAACACCTTAAAGATGACCAGTTTTCAGAGAGATCCACCCTTTCTGAAAATCAGGCCCTTTACGGTGCCTCAGCCTGAATATCCAAAAACTGAAATACCTCAAATGACTAGTCACTTCTGAAAGGCCTGGCTTATCTGAGTAGGTGAAAAGATGGGGTGAGAATCGATGGATCTAGCTGTATTGCTCACATACCTCCCCATATCTTTGTTTTGCACTTTAAATATTCTCGGCTGCACAGGGTAATTAAAAAGGAGATTGACTCTGTTAACTAACCGTGACACTGCCAATTATAGTTCAGGTGGTGTTTTCACCCCAAGACTTGTTTTGCAATGAAATAATCTAAATTAGAAGGTCTAAGGAACTTTTCACCTTGAAAAGTGTTTCTTTTTTTCCTACAAGTATGGAAAAACCCTTAATACAGAATAACCTTCTGTCCAACTTTTAACCCAGTCTGTAGCAAGCAACCGTAGATTCTGTAGGTTGCCTTAAAATTTCCATAGGGAGGATCTCATTCTCTGTTAAGGCTCCAAATCTGCAGGATACCACTGAAGCCAGCTTGCATAACTCACATGCTTAATGTTAGGCAAGCGCTTAAGTACATTGCTGAATTGGGGCCTAAAATCTATAGGTTGCTTAAAGTAATTTCTGTAACCCCTTTGAGAAACCCGACTGGTTTCATTGCTAATAAGTTAT
Organism: Sternotherus odoratus; assembly: GCA_032164245.1. Lineage (NCBI taxonomy): Eukaryota > Metazoa > Chordata > Testudines > Kinosternidae > Sternotherus > Sternotherus odoratus. The sequence goes on from JAVMKO010000018.1 coordinate 5,815,536, forward strand.
ATTGGATTTTTCCATAGGGGCAAATCAACAATCATCATCATAATGAATAAAGTAGACCTTCATTGATCATTTAAAGGTCTCTGGGTTAATGATCAATGACAGAATCTGTCCTGGACAAATGTTTGGCTGAAGAATCCTGGAGTTGTCTGTGCATTGGTGGTGCCTTTATATTTAAAAGCACCAGCAGGCCCTGCCAGAGCATGTAGGTTCTTGCTCACTCTCTGATTTCATAAACGGACAGCAGCTATGATTACAATCTCCCCTTGAACTTCTGAAAGGGGAGTTACCTCTTTTGTAGGTCTTGTCTCTTCATCTCCCTAGACAGTAGGCGGCACCAGCAAAAAGGGGGGAAATATTATCAGCAGTCCAAGGCCAGTGAACGACTTACCCCACCATAGCTTTATCTCGAGATGCCTTTTTTTCAGTCTTCTACATACTAAAGATTACTGGAGTCTAATATGTCTGCTGATTGCTGTCAAACAATGAGAGTCTGTTACTCTGTTTACATTCCTCTTGAAACACTAATGTATCAGGTGCCTTGCTACACAGTACAGCGATTTGGAAATGAGGAACGCAGACACCCTCCTCCTCATGCTTCTGAAATGAAGCCTGCTTGGGAGTGAAACCAGTTTTCTGCAGAGAGCTTTTCATTTCTTGTGGCCTGGGGCAGGTCCCCTTTTCCTAACGCCAGCAGGAGAAAAAACTGAAATCAGAACCAAATGGCTCCCTTTTCACATCTGTAAAGTGGTTGTCCTGACACACATCAGAGGTGTGTCCGGAAGCTTCATTCATTCATTCATACTTCCAATGCTCTTTGCATAGGTGCTGGAAACGGGGGTGCTGCTGGAAGTGGGGTTTCCATCATATCCAGGGTTTACAGTTTGATTCAGTGGCTCTCCGCACCCCTCATTATACAAGTTGTTCCAGCCCCCTGGCTTTCTGGGATCTCAGATGGCAGCTGTGACAGAAGGGTAACATTTTATTACAGACATAGCCAACAGGACTAGCAGTGAGGCTGGTAGCAAACTGAACGGCCATTCATCTGATTTTCCCCTTCGGTCTCCTCCACTTGGGGCCAGTCTGATAGCCAGGAGGGGCAGCACAGCCAGATCTCAGGAGTGGGTCAGGAGGAAGAGAGGATCTCGCCCATTAACCTCTCAGCTAAGTACTGCAGGGGCTGAGAGAGCGCATGTCTCAAACCCCCAAATGGCGTAAACAAAGAGATTAAATACAAACAGGGCTTTCCAGCCTGGTACTTCTCCATCCTAGATTCTCTCAGGGTTACGCTGCTGATAGTCACAGCAAATATAAACATCAGTTTTACTGTTTGGGCTGTAAACGTGGAAGCAGCCAGTTAATGGAGCAGCATTAGCTGTGTGCAAGTCTGTGTCGGGGTTCCTCCTTTTGAGTACTGTGGCATGTCTCCTGATTTACTCTGTTTATATAATGGGGCTGTGATAATATAAATGGGTTAAAGACTCCTCTTTTCTTCCAGCCCCCACCCCCTTTACCCTCTTGCCTGTTCCTAACATCAGATATATTGGTGCAGCCAGTGTTACATCAACACTTGTACTAAAGCACTTGCGATTTGGGGAAGGAGGGGCTGAAACCCACAACACAGCTGGGCTGGGGTTTCTTTTTTGGCTTTTTTGGAGGTTGGTTTCATTCTCTCTTTATTTCTTCAGGCCTGTTCTCAAACTCAGTCATGTTGTCAGGTCAAGGGTTACTGGAGGAAGTCCAGGCCTGAAGTGGATACATTTTCTTTGATATAACTGAGAGTTTTCAGATCTGGATAGCCACCAGCAAACTACAGCCTACTGATCCAGCATCCTTCTGCTTCCAGTGATTTCTAAAAGCATAATATTGATTTGGAGACAGACCGCAGGAAAATCAAGTTTATTGCTCCCCGCATATTTAAATCAGATATTCTTTTCTTTTTTTAATTGCTTTTTGTTACTAACCAAACTAACTTAAAGCAAAAGCAAAATCTTAGTGGTGCTCAGACGGCGTGAGAGTTTAGAAGCCTCGTGTGTATGGCATGTGATGATATATTTCGCGTGTGTCAAGATCAGTGGTTTGAGTTTGCACTATTTTGTACTTGTGCCTTTTACCAAATGTGTGAGGGTGGCTGACGCAAAGTGAAATTGGTTCTGCTGCTCTCCTAGAAAGCTGGGGGGCTCGTGACTTGCTATGTTTCTGCTGGAGATGAACCTGAGCTACCTGATGGATATGAATTTTCCTGAGCTGGGAGGGTGGGGAGGCAGGGTTAACACAAGTATGGTGGGCAGATCATTAAAAACACATTACCAGTTTGTAAGCTGGCAGTTAGATCCAGAGCTTGAAGGCGTTTGGGGTTCAGACCGGTCTCTAATTACTGTGATCTATAGCGAGCATCACTCTGGCACTCTGTGAGCGAATGGAAGGAAGGGTCCTAGGAGTTGCCGGGTGAGGTAACTAAGGAGAATACCCTTCCCATCTGAGAGACCGGGGAGAGGGGGCAGGCTTAGCCCTGTCCAGCCAGCACAGGAGATCTGGCAGGTACTTCCTGTTGGATTTTATCATCAAAGTGGATCAGCAAAACAAATCACTCTTGTTCCTAGCTGAATACTCGGGTCAGGGGTGTGGTGCACAAGATGAGGGGGTCAGACGAGAAAAGCAGCAACGACTGATCAATGCTGACACATGTAGAATTGGCTTTTCTGACTACTCTGCAAGAGAGGTGCCCGGAATGTGGGGGAGGGGGTACATGTGTTCTCATTGGGTTTTGTTACTTTGTAAGGCTGTGTACCACTAAACAAGTAATTTTCAAGGCATCCACCGGCCCAGGGCTTGTCAGTGAGACAGGCTGTCTTCTAGTTTCCCGATTCACTTCCCTCCTCCCTTGATGCCTGCCCCGTTCCCATTGATTTCAACAGGAGCTGCAGATGCACTGATAGCAGACTAGACTCACCCTCTTCTTTCCCTGGCAGGTGCCACCATTTCAACCCAAAGATCTAGGTAGAAAGTAAAATGTGCTTGTTCCCAGCGTAGTCTGTGGTACAACCGCCAAGTGACCTATGATGGGTTGAATGCGGAGGGAGGGTTGCCTGAAATCCCTTCTAGGCATGCTGCAAATTACATGGGAAATTGCTGGTGATTGGATCAGCCTCAGGAGATCCCCCTAGTGAAATGGGTCGGTAGCGACATGCAGCTGGCTGGAGAACCCAACACCAGTAGGGTTAGGCTGACCAGACAGCAAGTGTGAAAAATCGGGATGGGGGGAGGGTAATAGGAGCCTATATAAGAGACCCAAAAATCAGGACTGTCCCTATAAAATCAGGACATCTGGGCACCCTATATAGGTTGCCCGCGGCTCAGTGATGAAACTGTTCACACCAGAACTGGTGTGAATACTGTTCGTCGGTGCCATTGCTGAGGGCAAGACGGGGAATCCTATGGCTGAGCCTTGAAAGGCGCCGTCCAAAGGGGGGAGCTGAAATGACGCCCCTCTCTCTGCGGAGGTGGCTGAGCTCCGAGAAGCATCTCACCTCTCTTCCTTTCAGAACTGGAAGACTCACCCTTGACTGTGAAGAGTGACATGGCTACTATTGTCAAGGTTATGCAGTTACCCGACTCAGGCCTGGAAATCCGGGACAGGATGTGGTTAAAAATTACCATCTCCAATGCAGTGATAGGTAAGCGGGTCTCCCGACGGCTGCGCAGGTCACCCAGCGGCTTGTTAGAAACGGGCTTTGGGAGCTGCCTTTTAGAGCCGCGGTGACTTTTTTTTCTCATGTGCATCTGGGAAAGAATGTAGTTGTGAAAGGGAAGAACGAAGGGCTCGAGTTTGAACTAGCACAGGCTAGGTCAGTGCAAGATTCCCCCACCGCGCCGGAACCCGTATGGATAATACCACACTGCTGTTCCCACATGCACCTGTGGAGTGCATCTCGGTCCGGGAGAACAGCGCCCCCTGCTGCTCCAAACCTGCACGTTCACACAGCTCTGCCAAGGCATCTCAGTTGTAACCTTCCTGAACCAGCTCAGCTATGCCCCTGGTGAACGGAGACTGCCAAGTGACCCAGATGGTGTTTTCATGCCACATGCAAATGTGTACTGAGCTCTAAACAACCTACGTTACTTTTACTTGTGACCTAAACAGGGTATTAGCCTGGAGTCTGCACCCGTCCTGGCCCCCCCCTAAACCTGTCACTGTCTGTTTAAACATTGTCTCATTTCAGATTGTCTCCATTCCTTCTCATAGACACTCAGTAAAAAAAAAATCCATGTAAGATTAATTTTTTTTAGCGTTTGAATGAATAGGTGCTCCACCTGGATGCAGGATTGTTCTTCACTTCCTGGCTTAAACTGATGGCTGGTGGTGGTTAGCGCTGTTAGACAGCTGCTCCATCCCACCCCAGAGGTGGACGCATTTCAGTGGGGGGGCCAAGTGATCCCCAGATGAAAGGTGGCTATGAAATGATCTTCTGAAGCTTTCCGGGGCAGGGCCTGAGCTGTATCTTTTTTTGACAGTGCCTAGCCCAACGATGATGCTCTGAGAAAGATAATGGCAGGAGTTTGAACGGTGTCTTGCCGGCTAAAAGTAACATTGGGATGTTTCTCCTTCTCTTTCTCCCTTCCCCCTGGCAGGGGCGGACGTGGTCGACTGGCTTTACACGCACGTGGAGGGCTTCAAGGACAGACGGGAGGCTAGAAAATACGCCAGCAGCATGTTAAAACACGGCTACCTCAGGCACACTGTGAACAAGATCACCTTCTCCGAGCAGTGCTATTACGTCTTCGGGGACCTCTGCAGCAGTAAGTTCCTCAGCCGTGAAGGGCAAAGCTGTGCGTGTACTGGTTGCCAGCTCCGCTGTTCTGGCAGGAAGCACAGGACAGCCTCCTGTGGGATTTCACAGGCGCATTTCCACACACGCCACCCCCCAACCCCACCCCCAGCTACACGATCGTTCGCCAGTATTTCTCCTATCTCCTAGGAGAAGCAACTGTGTTATCTTGCCGGAAGTCGGGAATGGGCGACAGGGGATGGATCACTCGATGATTCCCTGTTCTAGTGTGTTAGCACCTCGATTTCAGTAATGGCTGTACCCTCAAACATCCCTCGGCGTGCCGGACCGATCCCCCTCGTACAGAAGGGGCGCTGAAGCACAGAGGGGATCGAAGCTACATCTGCATTTGGAGCTCGGCGGGTGATTCCCAGCTCGGGGAGACGTGCTAGCTCTTGTCAGGCTGCGCGCTAAAAATAGTAGCGTAGCTGCGGTAGTGCCCAGGCACCGAGAGCAGCAGCACGGGTGTCTAAGCGGGTTTATTGTCGGGGCGGCTGGCCTGAGCTGTCCGTGCTGCCGCAGCGTCACGGCCCGTTTTAGCGCACACGCTCAGCGCGACCTAGTGTGAGCGTGCACGCTGGGAATCACACCCCTAGCTCCAGGGGTAGCTGGTAGCCAGGACTTGCTTAAAGTCTCACAGGGAGTCTGAGGCAGAGTGAGGAACTGAGCCCTGATCTCCTGAGTCCCATCTAGTGTCTTCAGCACAAGGCCACCATCCTTCCTTAGCCGCCAGAGACCGGCTTCCTTAGCCTTTTGGTTCTGCTGCAAGGCCCCTCTCCCCACTGAGATGCTGCCTATCAACAGAGAGTCTTTGCGGGCGGCTGGTAGCGATAGGCAAATGCGTCGAACCAGATCAGTGCATGTGGTTTTGCACTCCCGGTCGTTCTCCAGGGTGATGATGGTCTGTGGGTATCAGGTGCTCGGGAAGAGTACTGGCCTCACCTTTTCTTTCTTCCTCCAGATCTGGCTGCCTTGAACCTTAACAACGGTTCCAGCGGAGCCTCTGATCAGGACACTCTTGCTCCCCTTCCACATCCTGCTGCGCCTTGGCCGTTAGGTCAGGGGTACCCCTACCAGTACCCGCTCCCCCCGCCGTGCTTCCCACCAGCATACCAGGACCCAGGCTTCAGCTACGGAAGTGGCAGTGCAGGTAGCCAGCAAAGTGAAGGTAAGCCCGAGAGTGGAGCCGGGGCCGTCTCAGCTCCCGGTATCCCGAGCCATTCGCTTGAGTTTCCCTTGTCCTGTCTCTGCTCCCCTTCCTCGTGGTTTTGTATGCTCCATGCATGGGATTTGCGGCGACTGTGCTGAATCAAAATTCAATGCGCAAACTCAAGGGAGAGGAGGGCTGGCCGTTCAGCACTGCAGGGAAAGTGCCCGTTACATTTTATCAAGCCAGCACAATATTCCATCCGGGTAGTTCACTAGAGCACAGCACCCAGAGCAAGAACTAAGGGGAAACTAGATACGGAGCTGTCTGTTGCATCCAATGTGGCATAGGTACCCCCACCGCATTACATATTATGTAGTGCTTATAAATCTCTAATTAAGCCAGCGTTAATGACCCAGTCCTCACCCTGGGAAAGAGCTGCTTAGATAGCATCACCTTTTGGTTCGTCAGCAAGCTGAGACCCTGAGAGGTGAAGCGCCTGGATTTCACAGGTGCGGTTGCTGATTTCAGTGGAGTGCTTGACATCCCGGAAAATCGGGCCGTTAGTGGTTTGCTTGAAGCCACCATGGGCCAGGACTGAGAGTCAGGGACAGAAGTGGAATTCCAAACTACGTGCTCCTGGCTCCTACTTCCCTACTGAGTGCAGAAGGCCATTCCCCTCCTCTCGTGTGAAATAAGCAAAAAGAGTGCTGTCCGGAGCAGCCCGCCAAATGGACTGCAACCCTGAAACGCCATTCCGGGGGGAGCACAATTACTTTGGCTCTGATGCATGTTGCATGGGTTGCATAAATGTACCACCTCCTTTCCAGCCCTAGGATCACCTTGCTACTTCATTCTTCTGAGCATAGTAAATAAAACATGATTCTGGGGTCTGACTCTCCAGTGAGGGCCCCCTGCGATTTCTAAAACTCACTGCTTCCAGTGGGAATATTACTGGAAACACTGCCAGTAACCAGAAGGCTCAGAAGGAGTCTCCAAGACTGGGTATGAATCAAGTTACCAAGATAAACATCCCAGTAATTTTCATGCAGCCCTTCCAGACTTAACCCAACTGCCTTCGTTTTGCAAACCCAGGCTGGAAATCCCATGAGAAGAACTCTCTTGTGAGCTTTCCAGCGCTTGCCCTTCCAAACCTCAGCTGAGAACAAATGTGTGTGGGTAGGAAACCAAAAAAGTTCAGATCTTTAGAAAAAATCCACATTGGGTCTGTTTTGCCACTGGGGGAGGGGCGGCACTGGGTTTTCCTAATGGGGGGTTCACTAGTGACTGTGAACAACAGAATATTAGCTCTTTGCTGCTTGAATAGGAAAGATACAGTCTTTTTATCCATGCATCCTGAGTTACCAGCTAGGAGAGTTTCATTAAAGGCGACGGGAGGGTTTCATTTTCAACACTTCTTTGTCCCTTGTTCTACTTTTGGAAACTCCACTGCTGTGTTGTTTCTTGTTTTGTAACTGTGTTATTCCCTTGTTTTGTCCTGAGCAAGCATTAGACTGAAGGATTCCGAAAGGAATGGCTGACACTAGGGGATTGGTAAGCTTCGAACGCCTCCATAATACCAACGAACTCATAGCATGATCATTTAGACTCCTGTGATCCAAATGTTTAGCTGTTTCTCCCCCCCACACCTTTATTTTATTTTCGATGGTCAGGGGCACTTTGCCTGTCCTGGCGCATCCTGTTGTAATACCGTGGCACTAGCGGAGCAGGTAATCTGACTGCACAGCAATACCACAGCTACAGGGGAATGATATCCAAATTCTCCCTGCCAACATGCAGACTTCCAAATGGTGCCCTGGGCGCCTCCAGTCAGCTTCTTGATTTTTCTCCCTGGATCCTGTTCTGAAGGTGTCCACCAATGCTCTCCTGTTATACGCCTGGTGGAAGGCCTGTGGGTGCCAGTCGTGCATCTTAGTTGGCGGTGGGGCTGGACTAGGCGGCTGCATATAGTCCCGCTGGGCATTCAGAAGTCTGAACGCGGCCATGATTGAGGGACGCATAAAGTGAGCAGCCATTGAGGGTGTAGCAGTAACTCAGCTAGTCAAAAAGAGACAGTGGCTCTGGTAGGTTGGTAGTGACCCCCAGACAGCGAAGGGGATATCCCAGGATTTCAGTGGCTGCGGAGCCCCAGGTGAGTGTCCATGTCACACAATTGGTACCTCGGTGGTGGTCATCCGAGCGGCCACGGATGCTGGATTTTGTTCTCCTCTCCTGGATTTGTGGTGCGGTGTATTGGAAGGGCAATGAGAGGAAGTTTGCCTTGCCGTTGCCCGAATCTCACAGTTCTGGGGGGGACGAAGCTTTTAGTAAATAGAGGGTTTAGTTCTCCAACGCTGTCAGTTCAGCTCCTTTCACCTGCACCAAACTGAATGCGCTGCTACCTGCAGCAGTGACTGGGCTGATAGAGTAAGTGAGCCTAGATTTCGGGGCCTGATCTCAAATAGCAACTTGCGCTGACACCTTTACTTTGACGGACACTCCAGCTTTAATCTAAGAACGTTCCTGCAGACTCGGCATTGTGTGCCCCGCATAAAACTAGAACATGGGAAGAGAACAACAAGGGGCCAGTTTCATGCTATCGGGTTTTCAACAGATCTCTCCATCCATGGGAATTCCTGCTTGAAAACCGATGCTATTGTCCTGGGACACGTTAGGGGGAAAAGGAGACATCGCTAGTGCTTAAAAGGGTTGCCACAATGTGGGGACCTCCTGCTGGGGGAAAAAGGCCCACTGCACTGGAATTTCTTCCTATCGAGGTCTGTCTTGAGTTTGCAAAGCCGTTGCCAAAGAGCCCTGTCTGAAGATTTGTGTTGTGATGGCACAGCACCATTCACTCCAGGATGAATTATAACCAGTGCCTTGTAAGAACTCCCTATCTCTGTCACACTGGCATCGATCCTGCCTGGAGCCAGGGCTGTGCCCTGGGAGGGAAGGGGAGTAAATATAATCCCCTCCATCCATGGATGGAGAGACTGAAGCACAGAGCAGTTAAGTGTCTTGCCTAAAGCAAACAGGGGACTTGGTGGGAATAGAACTCACCATTGCAGGCTTCTAGTCTTAAGCTCAAACCTCTTGCCCACACACTGTCTTGGCTATTCCACGTTCTGCTTTGGCCTCAGCCCCTCTATGTTCTTCAGGAGACTTTGCACTCTCTACTACACACGCCAGACCTGCCTAGTTTTCTTTCCATCTCTCTTGTTTTGCCTTTTCTCAAAATAATCTCCTCAGCAGGAGGAGGAGGAATGCCGTGACTAGCAATAGGAGCACCTGGGACTCTCTCTCCCTTCTCTCCCGTTGCATTAACCAGCAATGCTGTGAAGACTTGAGTGGAGTCGCGAGCACTTGTTCAGATTCAGACTCTGGCCCATGGTTATGATATCCGAGCACCTCCTGCAGCTGCTCATGCAGGGCCTCACCCAAAACCAAGGGAAGTCACTAGCTCACACTCATGTACTGTGACTACTTGCACACAACCTCACAGGCCTTATTTTTCAGCCTCTGTTGGGAACATCTTCTAGGCACGGCATTTGCATGATACTTGGCAGTCCGGCTTTTGAAGGCCACTACAACCAAAAAACACCTCAGGATGGGCTTTGTAGGAATGTGCCTTTGGGTGAGGCGGGCCCTAATGCCGTGGAAGCCAACAGAACGACTTCCATTGACTTCACCGGGTTTGGAGCAGGCCCCTCATTTGAATCTGCTTTGTTTACCAAAGACTGATACAGGAAAGACCAGATGAGTTTTGTTTTGAAGAGGAGGTTTCGTGGTGGGGTAGCCCATTCCTGTGCCAGGGTTCCTGGGGCATTCACACATTGAGTTGGTCATATCGTTAGAAGGAACCTATTTTGTGTTTAAAAACAGAACCCCCTCCCTCCACCCCTCCATTTTCTCCCCTCTTTCTTTCCCCTCTCTACGTATCAGTGTCTGGCCAGTGGGGAGGCATGGAAGCAGAGGGGCTTCAGGCTGTAGTTCTAGGCCAGCCATTGCTTTCCCCGTGCTGGCTCCGGAGGGCGGGCTCGACCGGTGTGTATCCTTGCATGCCACAGCCTCCTCAGCTTTGTCCTAGCAGGTGTCGTTGCCGTTCTGGAGTCATCCATAGCCTGTTGTGGTTCATGTGGGCCGGAGTTAGTCATTGTCATCGTTGCCACTGTGGGTTTGAGGCCAGGGGGTTTTCCGGATGTGTTGGTGAATGAGGAGGGGAGGAAACGTGACTGACTGACCCTCCCGTTCTGTTCCTCTTGCTCGCCGTCCACAGGAAGCAAGAGCAGCGGCTCCAACCGGAGCAACAGTGAGAACAGCCGGCGGGCTCCGGCCAGGGAGAAGGACCGCAAGTCAGCCGGAAGCGGCAGCGAATCCGACCACACGGCCCGCAGTGGGGGCGGCGCCAGCGTCGTGCGCCGCGAACGGCCCCTCAGCCAGCTCAGCCACCGGAGTCACGTCTCTGCCACCCACAGCGAGAGAAGCCACCACAGCCACCACTCGTACGGGCCTCCGGGGGTCCCGCCCCTCTACAACCTGCCAAAGCTCGGCTCCAAAGTCTATGGGACGAGTGGACCCCCCGGCGGACCTCCCGTGAGAGAACTGAGTTCCGTTCCTCCAGAGCTGACGGGGAGCCGGCAGTCCTTCCAGAAGGCGATGGGCAACCCTTGCGAATTCTTCGTTGACATCATGTGAGAGGAAGTGCCTTCAGACTCTGTTTTGGGGGAGGGGCGGGAGGGGCTTGTTTTCGTTGATGTTGGGGCTGGGGAGGGGGGGTGTCATTGCTGAACACTTTAAGAAAGCAAGCTTGGCTGTACTGCATGTAACACCTTCCTGAATCTCAGTCGTGTGTTGCAAAAAACAAAAACAAAAATCACCTGGGACTCTTAAATATCAGCGAATCGATAACATCTTCTCTTTCCTCCTCTTTCCCCCCCCCCCCCCATGGTTTTTTAATGTGATTGACTGGTGTATATTCACAGCCTAACGAGCTTTGGTAATTGTGGCACCTACTTTCAGTGCAATTAGTATGTCGTCTTGGCAGATTCAAAACTATTATTTCATATGACTTCTACGTTTCCAGTGATACATTATTAGCACCTTTATTTTATTTTTTCTCTCTCTCTGTCTTACCAGAAACACTGGCTACTATGATTGATTTCCCTGTCATACGTCTGGCATATAGCAAAAAACAACACAAGCAGCGTTGATGCCTGAAAGTGTGGAGGCAATATGTAAGAGGGGGCAAGCACAGAGGGAAATTCCCAGCAGTAGGCAAAGATCTGTTTGGATGTAGAGCCCTGCTTTCCTCTGCTGAGTAAGGAGTAGAATTGTCTTTCATTTTGACGTCATCCTGTTGCAATCGTGACCCCCCTGATGACAAGACATGTCCATTTTTGTCTGGTCATAACATACACTTAATTGCTGTTGTAGAGGTTCCTGCAGCAATGGGACAGTTGCCGCTATCTAGTTAGGCAAGGCACGGATGCAGCTTATCCTGATTAAAGAGGGGATATTCATCCTCTTTCTGCCAACATCAGTGGCTTTGCTGGTAATTGTCTGCTCTTTTTCCTCTCGGTTGCTGAATAAGATCTTCCCAGTATCCCCCTTCCCAGCTTCGCCCCTGCTGTGAATATGAATCCTGGAGTTAGCCCTGCAGTGTTCCCAAGTAGGCGTGTTCTGAAGGCAGATAGGGCTAGGAGGTTAGTGAAGGTGGTAAGGGAAATGCTTTTATGCACAGCTCAGAAATGCTAAAATGGATTCATCTCTCTACCTGACCCACAGGGAAACCTGGGCTAAAGGCCCCACTTCCAACTGGCAGCTTTTTCTTATGCATCCGCAGTCGCGCATCTCCAAGGATTTCAGTCCTCTGTTGTTGGTCCGTCGGTTAAAATCCACCTTTATTAGATGGCTCTTCCTGATGGATTTGAGGATAGGTGCTTAAATCGCACTTCACAGCATAGAAAAGATTTTCCCCCCCAATATGACGGTCCCTCCGGCTGTATTCTTTGCATTGTTGTTGGTTTCAGTGCCTAGCAGGCATGCAGACAAGAAGGTGTAGACTGCTGGGATTTCATCGTCCCTGGTAACCCTTCTGCGGCAGTGACTTCCCAAGTAGTCTTCTTATCACCCCACGCACGCTAGGGTGGCTGCCACAGCGTTTTCTTTTACGTAGTGCAATTAATAAAAGACAAAGGGTAAAATTTGCAAAAGTAACTAAATGACTTAGGATCGTGGGGCTCCTTTTCAAAAGCGACTTAGGCACAGAGCAGCCGGAAAGTCAGTGGGTCTTGGGGCGCGTCTAGATGAACAGTTAGTGCATGGCAAGCTGGGGCGTAAAGCTGCGGGACTCCAGGATGTCCCATACCAATGGGCCACGCGAATACTGCTGCTGTCCCTCACAAGGTTCCCTAGAGTGCCCTGACATACAGGTGTTGGAAACAGCCATGCATTTCATCAGTGCACAGAAGGGCACTTTTAGTTCAGTGTCAGGATTCGCACGGACCCTTAGTGTGCTGGAGCCTGGTAGATTTTACACCCCACCTTGCCACACACCAACTCCCCGTTTAAGCCCCTAAGTCCCTTTTGCCTAACTCACCCATTGGCTAGCATGGCCCCGCTGTGTTTCTGGAAGCCCAGGTTTCATTACGATTCATCGGGAATCCCAGCCTATACTGGCTAAGTAGCAAAGTTGCCGGTGACCAATACAACATTGCACGATCCTTTTAGGTTTTTCGCCTTCCTCTGCAGCGTGAGGCATGGGTCGCTTGCTGGAGGATTCTCTGCACCTTGAAGTCTTTAAACCGTGGTTTGAGGGCTTCAGGCGCTCAGACATAGGGGAGAGGTTTATTGCAGGAGTGGGTGGGTGAGATTCTGTGGCCTGCGTTGTGCAGGAGGTCAGACTAGATGATCATAATGGGCCCTTCTGACCTTAAAGTCTAGGAGAACCTGGAGCTGTTAGCAACATTCTTTTCATTTTTCACCTAGGCGTAATGCAAATATTAATCACCCTCAGAAATTCTTTTTTTTAAAAGCAATCAGAGAAATCAGGGTAAATCATCCCGTACTTTTGCTGTATCTCAAGGGGGCACTCTTAAAAAAAAGTCTGTGACTTTACTGACAATCTCTAGTGGTTCTGCTTTTAGATCCGTTTACTTCTCTGCTCATGGGTGGGGTTTTTTTTTCTGGCTCACGTTATCTTAAAGCAAAAGTTACGGGATTCGGAAAAAAGATTGTAGTATTAATCTGGTAGGGTATACCGAGCGGGAGTGATTGCAGGCGGGGCTTTCACCCAAGGAGGCTGAAGTGTTTTATTTCCTTGTACGTCTTTTCAAGAGTTGCAGTCACACACTTGCTGTATTGTTTCTTTCCTTCTGTGGTTGTTGTGGTAAGTGCTATTGGCAGAAAAACTGCTCTGTGTCGTGTTGCCCTTTGCTGCTGTGTTGAAATGATTGTGTTATGTATTTCCGTGTGCATGGGTGACTCTGGAGTCAAGCTGACACAGTCCATATTGTAGGTGTGGGAAGGTGCTCGTCTGCTGAAGGAAGCAGGCTGTCAAGTCTGGCTTTGACTGTGGGTTAGAAATTAACCTGGTTCTATCCAAACCGGCTCAAGCTCAGATCAAGCTCCCAGTTCAGGCAAAGCACACGCTGCTCCGTGTGCAATGGCAGGTTATTAAACAGTGGACGGCATTTAGAACCTTCTGTTCCCAGAAGAGCCATAGGAGACTAAGTGCACATTCTATGAATAGTGCACTACATCATGGTTACAGGATAATACATAAAGCTTGATTCCCCAATCCTTTCCCCAGGAGAAACGTACAGTCACTCCACTGAAGTCCAGGGAGACGCCAGGCTGAGTGGGGAACCAGGCACAGAATGTTTGTCACTTATTTGTGAATGGATGGAGAGAGATCTCCACAATCCTTTATCTTTATCTTTTCAGCAGGCGGGGCATTTGGGGCCTCATTTTGTAAGCATTGCCAGGTGGAGTGCTTCCTCCAGAGAGACGTGCCCTTGACACCAACGAGGCAGTTGTAAGTTCTACACCAGGTGGCGAATAGTTGAAGGATCAGACCCTTAAAGAGCATGTAGTTTCTTAGTAGAGCCCAGCTTAGTTTGCTCCTTTTAAGGTCGGGGAGCTGACAGCAGTCTGGCTCTAGAATGTATCTTGACCTGTCCTCCTCCCGCGGCAATGAAAAGGAAGGGGCTTGCTGTTAATAGGCACATGAAAGGTATGATGCTGAACGGGTTTAAATGACAAGCTGGCCTCATACCAGGAGCCTTAAATAGTATTTGAATTTGGGGAGGGGAGGGAAAGGGGGAAATTAACAAAATCTGCCTGTGCTCTGCAGCGGCACTTGCACTATTATTTATTCATTCCCTGTCAACAGCAACTAATAAGGACAAATATGTGTGTGTTGTGGATTAGAGATAACATGTGCTAAGGCTTTGGGATGATGCCTCCTCCTGGAATGTCAGGGTAATGCAGCCACCTAATGTATAATTAACCCAACTCTCCAAAGAGTAAGATTTTGGTGAATGGGTTATGAGCGTCTTAAAGGACAGCTGATGTCTTTGACCTCCTGTTAACACATTTGGTTTTCAGAGGTAATAGTCCCTGGACACTTTATCCAAAGGTATATTGGATGGCAAAGGATGCACAGGCGCTGACACTTGATTTTTTTGTTGTTTTTGTCAAATTGACAGTCCCTTTTTGAGACTGACAGCTGATGAGTTGATGTCAATGTTTTGTTTTGCATTTAACTGGATTGTAATAAGATTGACTTTAAAAAATCATTCTAATCAGTGATTAGAAATACATGTAAAGAATTTATGTACAGTAGAGGGGGGGGAAACGTTAAATGATTTTAAATAATGAAAACCCAGACTATCACCTATTCTAGAATTGGTTCTACTCCGAGAGTAACCTTTTACTAGCATGGACTGCACTGTTCCTGTTAAATGTCTATTGCATAATTGAATTCTTTTTTGTAGATATTGTATTAAAACCCAAGTGTCTGTATAGTTAATATATAGCTGCTTATGTGTAAATGCTATTTTAAACACTAAAAAAAGCTTTTAATTTTATGTGACAACTGCACCCAGTGTCTTCCCTTTATTGATGAGGATACTTTGCTCTTCTATAGCACAGGGCTCTCGGCGTGCATTATGTCTGATGGCTCCCCCTGAGAGAGGTAAGTATTCTGTCCAATTGATAGGAGGACGTGTGGTCTGGAGCTTAGAGTAGAGAATTGGGATTCAGCGTTGTATCGCCCATCGTCATTTCTCCAGATGCTCAGGCCCTGAGCTTGCCACCAGTGCATTTGTGCAGAAAGCCTGTTTGTCTCTTTAAAAGAGAGGCTAGATTAATTAGCCTATCTCCTCCCTCTCCCTGAGCCTGCCTTTGGAGAGGAAGTAGGCAGAGCTTGTGGGAGCACAGGTATAATGTCGCTGGTGTGATATTTTGCACTAGATGGACCAGGGTGTTGTGAGTCCTAGGTTGGAACGAGCTGCAAACCCAAGACGTGAGTAAGAAATCTCTCCCTCTATTCCCTGGAGCTCCTTGAACCCACTAACAGTCCTGCGGCTAGGCTCACTTTGTTCTGGACTCTGCACGGAGATGGAAACCAGGATCCTGCCAGACCCCAGATTGCAGGTGCGTCTAACGAGGAAACCCCAACAAAATGAATTTGATAAACAGCATGAAGAGCTCTGCCCTCCCTCTAAAGCCTGAATTGACCTGAATGGGCCTGGCACAGGGGTTCTCCCTAGGGTTTGATGGGGACCAAATCCCCCTCATAGGCTGGCAAGAGCCAGCAGAATGGGGGGTTGCTCTCAGTCATTATGGGACCCTCCTAGTATTTCTCAAACCGTGCAGATCCAGGGTATGTAGCCTGCACTCAGCAGTCTAATGAGGGAGATAGATTATGGACTCCAGCCTGGATCCCAGAACAGGTGACTCCACTTGGCTGTAAAAAGCAGGGGGCAGTTTAATCTCTGCTGACCTCAATAGAGTGTCATCAAAGAATGACCGAGTCCTGTGGCACCTTATAGAATAACAGATGTATTAGAGCATAAGCTTTTGTGGGTGAATACAAGCATGCATCTGACGAAGTGGGTATTCACCCACAAAAGCTTATGCTCTAATACATCTGTAAGTCTATAAGGTGCCACAGGACTCTTTGTCGCTGTTGGTGGCAGGTTGCTGAGTTCGACAAACCACTGCTCTGACTTGATCTGACAATCCCGGAAACTGTTTCATGAACAGATGAGGGTTTTTTTAACATGTCGTTCATCATTTGCAACAAGGATTTTGCTATTTTATTCCCATGCAAACAGTTCTAGTGGGTGAGGAGTGGGTCTCCTGATTGATCCTTTCCATGTTTGCAGAGAAGGTGGGAGCATTTCGCTCTGATTCGGGAGGGCAAGATTTGCATTTTTCTATTTTCACTTCATTTCCATGTTCGTTGCAAAGGCAGCTTGGCGAAAAATAAACTAGAGCAAATGTAGATGATTAATATGTCCCTTGTATCGGGCCAGATATTTCCCCTTATACTTGGTCTAAATGTGGTGTCTACAAGCCTCAGTACAAATATGTGCAGCAGTAGATCTAGATATAAATAAGGAATAGCACACTCTTACCTGTATACGGAAGGATCTGGGGAAGGTATAAATGGTAAGAGGAAAGCTTGTAACCAGAATGCTCAGTTGGGATTCCAGCATTTAATTTATATACGTTATGAGTAGAAAAATTATACTCTTGTTCCAGTTCCTCCCTTGCCCCCCCATTTCAGGTCTGACCTTCTCTTGTTCTCTTCTCCCTTCTCTTTCCCCTCCCGTGTCCCTCACCTTCCTCTATGTATTCCTCAAGGTGAAATCAAGGGCATGCAAAAATTGCCTAACTCAAGGCTATGTTGGCTGTTTTCCAGGAACCCAAGGGTCACCGCTAACTTTGGGCGTATGGGAGCCACCCTCCTCTTTAAGGCAAAAGGGCAGCACAAAGAAATGATAGATCCCCAGCATGAAATATTCTATATTGGTCTGAGAAGGATCAAGGAGTTTCTGTGGGTTTCGGTGGCCACTTTGACCTGCCGCTGGTGAGATGATTTCATTCACTGTAACTTCTACAAAGTAAATCCAAGGCTGTGGAATGTCTTTTGGTTTTATTACTTTTTAACAAACACAAAACATGTAGACATCCATGCATTCCTGTTACGCTAGCCCGGAGTTACAAACCCAGTGTGTTGCAAAGCAAGCTTGTGCGCTAGGAACAGAGCAAACCTCTACCAAGACACATCCGGGAAGATGAAAACCAGAAACAAACTCCAGCCTTTAAACTAGTTGCTGGGATGGGAGGAACTGATCCTTGAATACGATTCTACTTGGTTCTCACCCTAGTAGTGATGCAGAGGCATTTCAAGGGGTTCTCCCCCCCCACCCATGCTGCCGTTGGTGCATATTTGGAGAGCACTACTAAAGGATCTGTGTAGGTGTACTCGGCAATTCCTGGACCATAACTATGTTCTCCCCCTACCGTTGAGTTGGAATCGGAAACTCGAGGGATGCTGAGTATCTGCTTCTTCCATGAGAGCAAATCCTTTCCACGCCGCCCCATGCTATCCCTTCTTTCTGTGGCCCCTCCTGCATTTCCATGCTCTGGTCAGGACCGGAAGTGGAGGTACAGAAATAGCCCGAGAGAAGCAGGCCGGCTTTTATTTCTGCCCCGACTAGACGCGGGAAATCCTGGAAATCTTTTGAGGGAGCTGGGTCTGGTGAGGTTCAGCTCAGATGCGCAGATCCGACAGTAACGGAGGCTGCAGAGATGGAACCTGCCAACTAGAACCGGTAATGTTGCTGGCTTAATGGAGGTGACTGATTGAGCAATGACTCCCTCTGCTTACTGGTCCAAGAGGCTACAGGACTTACTACTATTGTCACCTGGGGCATAGTCCTTTAGTTCAAGCATCGGAACCCGTTGGTTGAGCTGGAAAGGTTCTAGTTTTCAGTCTACCATAGGGCGGGGGGGTGTATTTTATACAGTAATTGTGTCTCTTGACTGCAGCTCGTGGATTCCTTACAAACCATCCTCGCTAACATTTAAAGCTCCTCCTGGCTTCTATTTCCCAGCAGCCTAGAACAGGTCTGGGTAGCAGGAGTCCTTCTCACGAGGCCTCTCCTTGGTGCAACTGGAAATAAGCCTCCGTGTTCCATTCGGGCCTAAACCGGAGGATGTAACATTTCGGGAGGTAGTAGGAGGCCAGGAGCCCCAGCGTACACAGCAGCACGCTGAAGATTTGTGCCGTGGGTTGCACGGTGGGCTGCACCGTGCTGTAGGTGGCGACGAAAGCGATCCAGGTAATGAAGTAGGACAGCATGCTAAACGTGATCCCCCGGGCAATGTTGTACTTCTTGGCCGGGGTCTGCACCATGAAAGTGCAGAGGAAACAGATGAAGGCCAGGCCGCCGGCGTAGCCGTGGATCAGAAGGAAGGCGAACCAGGACTGAATCCTACAGTTGATCAGCACCTGGGAGTGCAGCAGCTTGTAATTGCTGGCCGGGAGGGCTGGCCACGAGTAGATGTGCCAGGAACAGAGCACGCCCTCACCCAGGCAGGCCCCGGCAACCACGAGCCAGGCCCGCTTCTGGGTCAGCCAGCGCAGGAAGCTTTGGGGACAGCTTGTGAACTCCGTCAGCAAGACGATCTCCAGCGACTTGACTAAGAAGGTGGCGAAGCAGGCGCTGAGGCAGAGGGCGCAGAGGGGCTGCTGGAGCATACAGCTGGTGGCGCTGGGCTTCCCGAGATGGAGGCACAAGCTGAGGCACAGCAGCAAGAGGCAGAGCAGGGCAAAGAGGCTCCTGGCGCCCCCGGACGCCTGCACCAGGGGCGTGTTGAGGTTCTTCAGGAAGAGCCCTGCGGACAGGCAGGTCAGCCCCATGGTGAAGAACATCAGCACCAGCAAGCCGAGGACGAGCGGCTCGTCCCAGGAGAGATACCGCTCGCTGCGGTCGTAACACTGGGCGCTTCGAACAGGCGACCACTGATGCTCTGGGCACTCGGTGCAGAACAAGTCCTCTGAAAACCAGCAAGGTGGGGTAGAGGGGTGAGGCTGGGCACAGCCGTCTGAGCTGCCAGGACCCTGCCGCAGGCAGCTCGTGACAACGGGTCCCCGGCACAGGTGAACGGAGCAGCCAATGCGGTTCCTCATCCCCGGGTTCAAAGTGCTGCCCCCAGAAATATGCGAGCATCTCCAGGGTCCCCAGAGCCAATCTCCTCCCCTGCCCGCCTCCAAACAAGCCCTGGATTTTCTGCTCCCTCCCCCTGGCAGGAACCCCTGCTTCCTAAAGACCTTTCAGCTGCGCCACAAGGATCCTTTTCACCTTTCCACAAAACTAAAAAAAATCCCCTCCTGTCCCATGGGCTCGCGCCCGCTGCTTCGGCCGTCACTGAGCTCTTCAGAAGGCTGCTGAACAAACACTGGAGCCTATATCTTGGGGAATAATCCTGCACTGGCCCAGTAGCAGGAACAGAGCAATAGGTGAGTGAAAGATGCTCACCCACCCCACCCCCCGTCTCCCGATGCCACTCGGGCTGTGTGCAGGGGCTGCAAAGGGGTCGCAAGGCACTGGGGGGGGGGGGGGAATTCCCCCACCATGGGGCTGGCATAACCAACCCTGGCCTATTCACAAATGAAGGGGGTACACTAGGAGCAGGCCAAGGGCAGGAGCACATGTCTGCAGCACATGCCACGACAGAAATCTGGAGCTGTGACTCTGCTCTTTGGAGGCTGCTGTAAATTGGAGCCACCTTGGGGCTGCTCTAACTTGTGGTTGAGAGCAGCACTGGCCCAGGATCAGACCAGGAGAAGATGGCTTCAAGTCACCTCCTCCCTATAGTCTGCATCTTGTGCACCAGGCCTCTCAGAGGAATAGCACAGAATTAGACACCAATTTTCCTTAGAGGCTCTAGGAAGTTGTGTGGCCCTAAATTCAGTGGCCAGCGGGGATAGGGTTAATCACACAGTTGCTTTCCCCAAGCCTCACCTTTGGTTCTCTGGTAGGTGTTTTCTTCACAGTCGATACAGTCGTAACAGCAGAGGTGGAATCCCTTCACTCTCTTAATCTGCCCCAGTTCACACCGCTGAAAACACATGGACACCGGCTTCTGGAAGATGAACAAAACCACAGACATTCAGCAGCAGCAATTTTTGATAACACTGGAACACATGGGCTGAGTATGAGCACCACTGCCCCTTATTGGATAGGACCAGAGCTCTGTGTCTGAGCCCCTATACTGCTAAGGAGGACTCTCCGTTAGCTCACACAGCTGGGGTCTCTCTGGGAGCAGGAAAAACAGCTGTAGCCATAAAGTCCTGAGTGGCCACAGCAAGCAAGGTGGGTGGGTAGGTAGGTGCCGCTCTGTTGCCATGTTACTGTGATTAGCAGCGCCTCTGTCCTCGCTCTTTACCTTGTTATCCAGGGTGTGAAACTTAATCTTGGACATGTTGATGTTTAAGGACTCCTGGTAGCTTCCGACGGGTATATACTGGAGTCTGTTTTTCTGCCAGCTCCAGAACATGATGTTGTAGCCCAGATTGGCGCTGTGGAACGTGTCCATCTGGAACGATTGGTTATCAAGAGTGAAGTGCAGCGTTTTCATGATGTCCAGCAGCTGCAGAGAAAAGGGGGAGACAGTGTGATTAGCAGTGGGCGGCTCGTGGCTGAGGGACTTTGCCAAACACTCCCCGGTGTCGGATACCTCTGGACTGCAGTCGCTGGGTGTGATCGTGGCTTTAATCTAGCTGCTCAGTGAAGCTGCGGCAGCAAGAGCTTAACCCCGGGCTAACCCACGAGTCATTGCCCAGGGTTTGGGGTGGGTTTGTACAACCCACGCTGAAGCTTGCTGCTATGGGAAGGAACTTGCCTGGAAGTCACCCGGAAGGTCCGTGGCAGAGTCCGAATCCAGGTCTCCTGACTCCAGGACCACATCTTGGCCATTGCCGGAGGCAGGATGCGCCCTCATGGCAGATCCTCTGCCTGAGTAAAAGAGTTGGTCCATGTGGCTCAGGTGATGGGCTCACGCTGGGAGACAGCGAGGGATGGGAGGAGAAAACCAGGCAGGGTGACAGAGGGGTAGGAGTGGAAAAGCTGCTGCCGAGACCCTGGTCCTCACTCACCTGCCAGGACTGGGCCGTCGTGTTGGGGCACCCTTCCGCCGTGCACCCCAGGGCCTGGTGCAGCGCGTGGGCCACGCTGTACACCGCCACGTACACCGCATAGATCTGCTGGTTCTCCAGCAGGTGGGAGACGTTGTGCAGGGAGACGTTGTCGCACTGCCGGCACGGCAGGCCGAGCACCGCGGAGTCGGCCTCGCGGCTGTACTCCCGGGCCGCCCGGCAGAAGCTCTCCTGCTGGACGGATGCGAAGAGGTCAGCCACGTAGTCTTGAAAGCCAGGGACTGGACCTCCCTTGATGGCGAAGCCGATGACTGTCCCGATGGTCTGGATGTTCGGGATGGAGGTGACTACATCAGACATTACCCAGGCTTCCGTGGCAATCCAGACCTTCTGGCTGAAGCCATTTCGGATCCACCATTCCAGCAGGACCTGCACCGGCCTGTCCACGGAGAAGAGGACAATGACATTCACTTGAGTCTCATTGATGTACTTGATGATTTTCTCCAGTTTCTGGCGATCTTCTGGGACCGATGGGTCAAGAGGAATCAGTGCCTCGTAGGCTATGCAGATGCCCTGGGCTGTGGCCAAGCTGGAGAAGGTGCCTAGGCCTTCACGGCCATATTCGTTATCGCTCCCGACGGCCACAATCCAGTTCCAGTCGAACGCGTCGAGCAGCTGCACCAGGACTTTCGCCTGGTTCTCATCACTGGGAACGGTGCGGAAAAAGGACGGGTAATATTCCTCCTGGCTGAGTCTCTCACTGCTGGCTCCGTAGCTGACCTGGAAATGGGGTAGAGACCAGAGTTTCTGGGTATGTCTGCACCGGACTGGAGGAAGGTCATGTAGTTGTAGCCATGTCTGTCCCAGGATATTAGAGAGAGAAGGTCGGGGAGGTGATCTCTTTGGGCCAACGTCTGTTGGTGAGAGTGAAGCTTTCAAGCCACACAGAGCTCAGCTTGACTCTTTCACCAACAGAAGTGGTCCAATCAAAGATATCACCTCGCCCACCTTGTCTGGACTGGAGGGGTAATTTCTGCCTTGGGCAGACATACCCCTGCTAGCTCTGATTGATCCAGCATGCTAAAAACAGCAGCCTAGGGCTGGGCTGTTCACCCTGATTACATACCTAGGATGCTCGATGGGATTGTTCTCGGGGAGGTCAGATCATCCTGCTGCCTGTGCAGCCACAAGTGTGCTGCTGTTTATCGTTCTCTAGCTTGGACAGAGCTAGTGTGCGTACGTCTGCCCATGCTGCAAATGACATCTCCGGCTGCAGCGTAGATGTACCCTGGGAGAGCAAAACTGGCCCAGGAGAGAACCCCCGGGAGCCAGAACTACCGAGTCCAGCTTGTCTCCCAGTCCCATTACAGCTGATAGCACTGGTTCGGGGTAAAGGCATAAGAAGGAAGATTGACAGGGCGGACTGCAGACATGAGGATGAAAATCAGTGACTCTCCCCGGTATATAAATGGCCACTACTGGTCATTTTCTCGCTCCGCATTTTCACCCGGCCACCTGTTTAATGGGGAAACTGAGCTGCCCTCTAGGCAGACAAACTGGGGCCAAGCCCCCTTGATTCCACTGCTAGAAATCTAGAGTGCCCAGAGAGCAGCAATTAGACCTATTAGGTCAACAGCAGCAACTTGGACAGCACAGCGGTTTGAGTCTCCAGAGCTGGCACTAGCTGGGGAGCTCACGTGTGATGAGGAAACACACAACTCCTCTGGATAGCTTTGATCGCCCTCCCTCAGCACAGTGTGTGAGCCCCACAGCCATTCATGCATTTATCCAGCCCCCCCCCCGAGAGAGCGAGAGAGGCCCCATTTTACAGATGAGTCTGAGGGACAGAGACTAAGAAACTCACCAATGTCCGTGGCAGATCAGGGAATCGAACCCAAGTCTCCCAAGGCCCAGGCTAACGCTCTAACCACTAGACAATCCTTCTTCTCACCCTCACTGGTCCAAACCCCCATAATGCAAAAACCGTGATTCACCCAAGACTTACCTGTGGGATGAGAAAGAAGCTGAAGAGCTTGGCTGTAATCAGAGCGAGGTCAGACACGTAAGGCCCGATCACAGCTGTTACCCGGGTCTGGTAGTCGGTGTAGCTGCACTGGACTGTGATTCCAGTGCTGCCCTGCCTGGTCAGGAATAACAAGCTGGGCTGTATGACCACCACTGGCTCTAAGCAGGTGTCGTAGATTTCGTAGCCCAGTTTTACTCCTGGGAGGAGGGAAGTGGAGTTGTTGATTGTATCGATGGCAAACTTCATCCCCAGAGCCCAGATCAGGCCAGAAGCATATAACCTGCAGGCAGGGGAAACAGCAAAGCAGTGACCTAGAACTGCATGAAGCCAGACTGCTCAGTGCCATTAATCTAGGGATGGATTTATTCTATGCTCTTTGAGCTCTCGGCAGCCATGCGTTAGCAAATCCGGGTTCTACAGGAGATGACTTAACTATCAGCAGCGCTTGGCTGTCACCAGGACCTTCGTAAGACTTTGCACCTTCTGCCCGAAGGTCTCCAAGCACTAATGAATTCAGCTTTGCAGTCCTATTGGGTGGTAGGTAAATATATTATCTGCATTTCAGGGGGGAGGAAGCTGAAACACAGAGCAGGGAATTGACTCTTCCTATGTCACACAGGAGGTCTGTGGCAGAGACGGGATTCAAACCCAGCTCCCTTGACTCCCCGTCTGTTAACCACTAAACCCTTGTGCGTGGCGTGTGCTGGTGACTGCAGTTCTGTACTTTCCAGCTGTCAGACAGTGGAGGGGACACAAGGGTCTCTCTTCCACCCCCTGCAAATAGAAGTGTGTATGCGCATTGCCATTGTGGTCTGGGGTTGCTGGCAGCTGATATCATCCCTGTAAATGTGACTAATTTGTGAATCTGACAAAGAAATATCAACCGCAAGTGCACAGGCAAGAGCGCGTGTGCAAGACAAATGACTTCTCTAGCTTGAACCTCCAGCAGTCGTTACAGAGTATTGACTATTGTAGGGCTCTAGGCTGTGAGATGGGGTTGATTTGCTCTCTGGAGTTGTCCGTCTCCCTGCCACCCTCCATGTTTGAGCCGTGTGAGGTTTTCTTCCTCTGAGGTTGGCTTTTCCTGGGAGTTGACTCAAAGCAACGAGTAATCCAGAATGGCCCGATTTCACCCCAAACCCTGAAGCAGTGAACTGCACCCAGGTCGGCTTGTATCTTTGCCCGTGGCCTTGTGAAGCCTTCTACAGAATGAAGGGTCACTGGGGTTTGTGGCCCCTTATTAGAATTTCACCCATTTCACAGAAGTCTGGATTGCCGCTGTGTTCTGAGGCTTTAACTCGGCAGGTACTGGCCAAGGAAGAATTTCCTCGCTTTTCAGCTCTGCCTTTCTTCCTGTAGGCTCTGACTCCGCAAAGCACGTTCTTAACTCCCCTTGATTTGAATGCCTGCACTTAGAGTTAAGGTGTCTGCTTGGTGGATCTTGCCCACACGCTCAGGGTCTAGCTGAGCGCCAGCTCTGGAGTCGGGAAGGAATGTCCCCCTAGGTAAGATTGGCAGAAATCCTGGTGATTTTCGCCTTCCTCTGCAGCGTGGGGCACAGGTCACTTGCAGGTTTAAAGTCGCGTAAAGGGTGAATTCTCTGTCACTTGACATCTTCAAACCCTGATTTGAGGATGTCAGTAACTCAGCCAGAGGTTCGGGGTCAATTACAGGAGCGGGTGAGGTTTTGTCACCTGCAATGTGCAGACGTCAGACTAAATGATCATGAAGGTCACTTCTGGTCATAAAGACTGTGCTTAAATGCTTTGCTGAACAGGGCTGGGAATGCATAAGTGCATCGGGCCCAATCATGCACAGTCCCGAGCATCCTCAGCTCTGGCTGATTTGGGTGAGAGTGGAGGGTGCTCATCACCCCACTGGGACCTTATTATCCTGGTTTGGAAGCATCTTCCCCCAGGAGGCAGGGTGAGCTTCCCCGGGGCTTACAAATGTGATAAGAAACCGTCATGATCTGTCAGAGTCCAGTACGCACTTACAGCTTTGTCTAAAACCACACCGTCTTGAAACCCTCATGCCAGACCCAGTAGAATCCTTTCATCACCATTAAAATCTCTGACCAAAATGGGTACGGAGGGGGGCGGTGGCACCGGATGCTGGAGTGAATAATATCAGCAGGAGAGTTCAGAAGATTTCCCATTCCCGCACCTGCTATCGCCATGGCAATACCCTGAGCGCCCCATCACACCTGGTACCATGGTGCTCTTTCTTCCTAACTCGCCTGGAGCATCCTCCTATGTGACTAAGACATCGGATTGTTTGCTACATAAAAGCCCATTCCCCTCTCCCGCCTCCCCTGGGGTGACCAAAGTCACTCTGTGCCAATTAGGATGATATCCTTGACAGATCCCGTCTCACCTTTCGCACACAACGATGCTGGGCTCCAGTCGCTCGCTCAGGTTCATGGTATTCATTCCAAAAGGGAATAGGCCTCCCAGGATATAATCACCCGGCTTTTTAAACTGAGCTGACATGCACGTGGGGCCATGGGCTGCAGAGCAGCCAAAGCTCAGGTACAGCAGCAGGAGCCTAGCCATGGCTTGGCTATTTCAGAGCTAATGCTTCCCAGGAAATTTAAAAAGGCCCCAGGGGGCGGGGAAGAGAGAGGGAATCTTGCAATGGCAGGTCCCAAAAAAGTCTTGTCAAATAGAATTAAAAGAGGTGAGAATGACGCGGGTGAATTTGTTTAACAAAATTCATTACATAAATAACTCAGTGTGGGGTCCACGGTAGTCAAATATACAGCAATGACCTATGGGAGGGTGACCAGATGTCCTGATTTCATAGAGACAGTCCTGATTTGGGGGTCTTTTTCTTATATAGGGTCCTACTACCCCCACCCCGATTGTTCACATTTGCTGTCTGGTCACCCTAACCTATGTGTGGGCTCTTCTGCAAACCAAGCGCTTGATCCTGGCGCCCTTCACTCAATGAGTGGCATGTATTCTGGCATGGAGTCTCATTGACTTCAGCAGGAAGCGCCTGTGTTTGCTTGAGGGAGGTGTGCAGGATCATGCCCCAAGCCCTGGAGACAATCCAATTTGAATAAAGTTGTTTTACATGACCTCTTTCACGGAGTGAAATTTGCGAAAACCGCCTCCTGTTTGCAAATTTCCCAGACACCTGGACTTGTGTGTCACCTTCTAGCAACAACAGCTCTTGATTACTGCGGATCATCTTCCCTGGAGTGCCTCTGTGCGGGTGTCGTGTTTTATACACTGGCCTGGTTGAAGCTCGGTGCTGAGAGCGCTTTGCACTTGGTGGGATCTGGCCTTTTTGTAGAGTAAATGTTTGCTTTCCCCAAACAGTGCTTGCTGCGCTTTGTTTTCTCTTTGGGTAACACAGCCAGATACAGCCAGAAAAAAACCCAGGTCTCCTGGCTTCCCTGCTCAATCTCCTAGGCCATTCTAGTCTACTGATGGCCAGACCTCAAAAGGTTCATTGTAGACAGACATCCAAAAGTTCAGAGGCTTGGCTCACTTTCCTGAGTCCACTGAAATGTCACTCCTCTTTTCAAACAGCCTGAAGCACGGGGACAGCTTTGGCTGGGTTTTTACTCTCAAACCAGCTTTAGAGAAGATCATGGACTTGATGAAAAACACACCCAGGCACCCTCTTCTGTCTACATTAGGTTGGTCCCAAAAAACCTTCTAAAGCAGCGGGGCTTCCCCTTTTCATCCCAGGACCCAGTGCGACACCATGAGAATGTTGAGGGTCCCTGTCACCACGTCTAGTAATAAGGAAGAGGAACAAGATATATGTTGAGAACATGTCAAAAATATGGCCACACATCATTAGGCACTCTGAAGAAATTATCTACCATTCTCCTTGACAGTACAGCCTCGCTTTGATGTGGGAGTGCTCAAATAGTGGCAGGGGAATATAGACTGTGGAGTAAAACATTAAATGCTGCCTTTAAACTCAGTGTTCTTCTCTGGGGACACACTGTGTGTTTCTCTCCCATTATAGATGCACTTTCACAGCCCCAGCTCTTCATTCTCTTTGGGACCTATAATTCCTCCACAACCTTTCAAGTTTGTCCCCAGGTACATTTATTCTCCAAACTCCTGATTCTTATTTGAGCCTTTTCAGCCAAAGGCACGGTGACTAATTTTCTAGCTAAAGCTCCACATGTTGCATCTCCTGCTGGTTTTTCTAATCACACTGGGAAAGAAACCCTCAAACTTCTTAAAGGTGACCTGCAATGAAAGAATGGTGTGGAACTTCTTTTTAAATGAGCTAAGGAATTATGAGCTCAGTGGCCTAGATAATAAGGTTAGGAGCAGCATCAGACAGCAGGGATCCTAATTTTTTAAATTTTAGGTCACCCAATGGCACAGGTTTGAGTCTCCTTCAGAATCATCATGGGAACTTGTCTGGAGCAGAGAGCTAGTCTATTCTCCAGGACAGGTAAGTTGTGCTTCAAGTTGTGATAGTCATTTGGCAAAATTGTGATTTCTCACATATGGGGTAGCCATGTTATCCTCAGTGCGACTCTTCAGTGGTCTCTGATCCAGAATATAGTCATTTAGGCACTGAGACTTATCCTGAGGAAGACAGATCTAAACTGCAGAACTTCTGGTTTTAGCATTTTAGCTCACTGGTGAATGTCTTACTGGCTCTACATGCATTGATATTCCATCCTGCACCTAGTCTCAAAGAACCAATGAAAGAAAAAAAACAGTTTTCTAACCACTAGACATTAGAATATGTATTTCAATAAGTCCATTAGAGGAGTGATACTTGTGCATTTAAATGTAATGTTTAGTTTGCTGTATGATCCCTGAGGTTAGACACAGTTGTGAGTTTCCTGAGTTCAGTGGGCTGTGTTGTACTGTTTAACTGACAT
This sequence comes from Sternotherus odoratus, assembly GCA_032164245.1. Taxonomy (NCBI): domain Eukaryota; kingdom Metazoa; phylum Chordata; order Testudines; family Kinosternidae; genus Sternotherus; species Sternotherus odoratus. The sequence continues at coordinate 5,843,577 of JAVMKO010000018.1, forward strand.
GACTGCAAATCTCTTGGTAAGATTTCTGTGTATCATTCCCTAATCTTCAGTAAAGGGTCAGAATGCAAGTGTAGGAATCTAAGGACATGAACAGATGGAACAGTCCAGCAGAGAATTATCTGAAATCCTTATGTGACTGCAAAGTCAACTCATTGCTCCAGAAATGTTACTGGCTTACTTAGATTATAAATTCTTCAGGGCAGGGACCATCTTTTTGTTCTCTCTGTACAGAGTCTAGCACAATAGAATCCCTAGTCATGACCAGCCCCGCATATGCTATGGAAATAATTAATGAGTGGAGTGGAAAGTGATTCATTTTTAAAGTATGTAGTTTGGTAAGACTAAACTAAGTACACATTCACTCTAAGATAAAAGGAAATTTAGAGCCAAATGGTGCAAGGTTCACACCTGTACAGAGGCAAAGAGATTGAATATTGAAGCGAAGGTGTGCAATGAATGAGCACACACTGGTGCACCGATAGGTTCATTCCAATCCTTCCTCAAAACCTACATCCAGTCCCTGCAGCTGTAGGCTCACATGTCCGACAATACTCTTTAAAACTGAACCTCTAAACCCAAATGTAATTTGGACCCCAATCCTGCAAGCTTCTCTGCACAAGACAGCCCTTATACCACACCGAAGCGTTCCGTGCAAAGCAGCTTGCAATCCCCAAGCAGTTTATAGGACCCCAGCCTTAATGAGCAGTAAGGGACAGAGGGTAGGATTTTAGGAACATTTCCAGAGCAGGGAAAGAAGAGGAATCTCAGAATTTAGAGAAGCAGCACTAGACAGTGCATATGCATAGGAATTTTTTAAAGATGCCACAGATGGCAAGGTGCTGCTGGAAAGGTGTGGATTTTGAGTGTATTAAGTGTGTACTGCCCTGTGGAATGTAGCCATCAAATATAGAACCCCCATTTGGAAAAAAACAGGACCAACAGTTTAGTAAAAACAAAGCAAACTCAGGTTTTCCACTGATAAGTGACTTTTTAATTGAAAAATCACTTGGAAATTGCAGAATCAAGTATTACAGCTTTGAACATTAAGAATAGTATTTAGCCTGGACATATTGGTGGAGAATAGATAAACAGTTTTCATATGAGGTTTCTCTCTTTTATATTAAACCCTTGAAACAAAGGCATTACACAAATGTTACTTACGATACATGCAGCTTTTTCACACCATATTTCATGCAAGATACTTTAAATTATTTTATGAAATTGATCATACACAAACTATGCAACACTACATTTTAGATGAAATATCAAGAACATCTGACCAGAAAGCTCATTTAGCTAAAACAAAACAAAAAGTATTTATTAGACGTTGAAACAGTGAGCTACCTGAATTGCCTTAATATGTGGGGGATCTATCCCATGGCATTGTGTCAGCAGCATTTTTAAAATGGGGCTTTGTTCTAAATTAATATCTTAACATGGAAGGAAAATGGCACATTTTGCAGAACTATACTAGAGGCATACATATCTTTTAATCACTGTGGGTAAACATCCATCCTTGGATCAGATGGGGGGGGAAAACTCTCCTTTCCTGATCCTCAAGCTAATACTCTGTGGACAGATTCTGATCTGCAGGATCTACAGCAATGCATGCTGCAGATGAGAGTTTAGAATCTGCTGATACATTTATTTGGTCTCATTTCCCATCACTAGCCAAACTGCTAATTAAGCAACCACTCATTATTGGGTTCAATATGCCCTGAATGTTCAAGACCATATGCCTTCAAAGACCTGAGAAAGGCGAACATTCCTGTACACCACCACTCCTTGGAGACAAGTTATTAACATAATTTAAGGGAGAGCAGTGTAGCTAGCTAGGTCAAACCCATGAGGTAACAGTCAATTCCAGCATTGTGGCCCTATTGGCTATTTAAATGCCTCTGATTATCTAGATCACTTTTAGTGTTAATAAAATGTACAGGGGTACAGTGTGAGAGGCATGAACACTGTCTTGAAATAGTTTAGCAGCAGTGGTACTAGTGTTCTTTCAGAAATATCCATGCACTGTTGTGAAAGAAATTTTGAAAATTCATTATTTTATAACCAGCTTGCATACTTTTTCCTGTCTATACACCTCTTATATATACACATGTATAGGAATTCTTGGTAAAACAATTTTACACGTACCACTTGCATGAAGATTTACCCTCCTTTTAAAGCTTATGATTGATTTGGACTGGAAGGCATTAAGCTTCAGCAAACACTATGATTTTATGTATAGTACAAATCATTACCCCACCCAGCCACTAGAACCTCATTTCTCCAGGTTTTCAGCATTCCCTTTACTTCCTAAAGTCTACTCCATGGGTAGTTTCTGTAACTCTAGCCTCAACATCCATAAGGCTCTGCATTATTCTGGGATTCAGTACTGTGGAGTCCGTACTATAGATTATTCTCCACCCCAAAAGGCATGATGCCAAGGAGAAAAGGGGGGGGGGGAAGAGAAGAGGGAGGAAATAAAGGAACTTCCTGTCTCACCAGCCCCACACAAAAGTGGGGTGAGGGGAAAAATGTATCCTTACCACACCATTTAGTTTTTGTAAGGATGAGAGGGAGAAGAAGGGGCAGGAAGTATTATCCCGTGCAAGTGATGACCAGCTGCCATGAAGGTGGTCTGCAATTAATTGCTCACTCTGTTGTGAGAGAAGATGATAATTTCAAGGGGCCTGCTTTGCAGTGCATCAAAACCAAAATACCAGGCCATGTAACACACATTGCTTTGTTAACCCAAACAGAGAACATATGGCTGAATGGCAATGAGTGTCATCTGTACACAGGCCTAGCACATCAAGAGGTTCCAACCCTAGTTTAGCACTATGAGTCCTCATTACTTTTGTTTAAAGGCACTGGAGCTACAAAGTGTAAGTGATCACTTGTTGCTGGGTGCTTTGTTTGGCATTTACAAAGAATAAAGACGGGATAAGTTTTGAAAAAGGAGTTCAGTGCAGAGGAGAGAGAAGTCCTTCAAGTTTAAAACAAGCTAACATGGGTTTGGAATGTTAATTCCAAATTTCTTCTAATAAAAGAGGAACCAAGAATTAAATCAGCTCTCTTTTAAAAGTCAAAAGAGTATCAATGAGATTATTTATGGGCTCTACAAGTAGGGGCAGGGACAAAGAGAATCCAGTCCCTAGTGCAAATAACTACTTATTTACATGTGTGTCCCCACATCCCAAAGACAGTGACCTCTTCCAGCAATTACAATATTGAGATATTCTAATCAAACATCCTCTACGCTAGGGGAGGTCAAGCAGTTTGTGTTGGGCATAAAGCTCTTCTGTGATTTTATATACTTCGCAGACATAGGGCAAAGCATCCCCCAGCATAGCCACAGCTTCGTCAGTTGTGCCCACATTCATGGTTTCAAAGAATGTATTTCGAGTGGGTAAGGCGCAAAAAGCCATCCCGGCAGCCTTGCGGATAATCCAGGGATGATAGTTAGCCAAGGAAGCATTGTATGCCTCTGAGCAAATCACAGAGGTTTTGGAGTTGTCCTCGCCAGTCCTCAGTCCTTCCAAGAACATCTGCAGCCAGTGAAGGGCCCGGTGGAGGCGCAAGAAGGTTCTGCAGCCTGAGTCAGGGTGCTTGGATCGCTTTTCAAGATCAACCAGGCCATTAGCTAGCTCATACTCCACCATGGATTGAACAGTCAAGTACTTTTCTCGCTGATCACTATTACGATAATTCTCTATGATCTCTATTTTGGTCACTGCATCTTTAGAAATGAAGGAGAAAATTGTGCCCAGGCAGTTCAGAAACCTACATTCAAAACAAAAATCAATTGTGTTATGTAACAGAGTAAGGAAGCTTGAGAAATGATTACCTTCCTTAAGGGGTTAAGAATTAGAGCAGTCAATTTTATATCAGAATTTATTGGACACACCAGAACTGGTGAACATAGATTTAATTTAAATCTAAGATGGAATACATGTAACTAAGGTGGTAGTCATTTTTATTTTTATTGCAGGCAATGTAGTAAATAATTGGAACAGGCTTACAAACACAATAGTGGTGGAGTCAAGTGTTGGTAATATAAAGCAAAAACTAGTTAACTCTATAGAATGTAATATACTAACAGCCTCCTTGTGCCTAGTACTAGTCAACTATCTTTTTCAGGGAGGATCAAGAGGCAGAGAAAATGAAAATATGGGGGTTTTCATGTTCTGTGTCTACATCTTCCTACTGTAAGTTCCACTCTATTCATCTGATGAAGTGGATTTTAGCCCACCAATGCCCAAATAAATTGATTGGTCTCTAAGGTGCCACAAGGACTCCTGGTTCTTTTTGCAGACACAGACTAGTCACACAGCTACCACCCTGAAACCATTTTCTAAGCGATCAACCCGCCTTTGTCCTATGGCTGCAGCGGTGTTAAATTTCCCACTTTTTAAGTGGCCTCCTGCAGCCTGTTCATCCTTCTGTTAACAACCTGCGGGAGCCAGTACCTCGCTGAGAGCTTTGATCTGCCTCCCCTCCCCCTTCTCCTGCCTCCCCTCCCCCAACAGGCCCCTGCAGCGCTGCGGCCTCCTGCCTTAGAACTAGCGGGGGAAACAAGCCGGGCAGGGCGGCTATTCCCCCCCGGTCTCTTGCAGCACTTCCGGGAAGGGCGTGGCCCCGCCTCTGCCGCGTGACCTTACACACGCGCTATGGGCGGGGCGGCGAACTCTTAAAGATGGCGCCCCCCAGCTGACACCGGCCGACTCGTTGCCCGGGGAGACAAGCGCCCCTCCCCCCGCCGTCGTTGAAAACCAGTCACGGCCCGTAAGCCCCCCCGCCGCGAGTCTCGCGGGACTCCCTCCCCCTTACCGGACCAGGCCTTTCCAGCCCGCCAGGTACGGGTCCACGCGGACTTCCCGCTCCTCGCTGACGCAGGCCGTGAACGCCACCAGCACTTCCCTCAGGGAGAACGTCTCCGCCATGTTCACCCGCTCCCGGCTCCCCTCAGCCCCTTGCTTCCGCTTCCCCGACTGCGGCCCCACCCCCTCCGTTCGACGTCCGCCGCTCCAGCCATTCAACGGCTTCCTCGTCAGGGCGGCGCTTGGCCCTGGCCAATCGCAAGGAGCGACATGGATGGCGGTTGGGGAGGCTATTGGCTGGGGACGGGGTGAGAGGTTAGGCCCGCGTCACGTGATAGGGGAGCGACAGCTCCTCCAAGTCAGGGCAGTGCTTAGGTAGCGCTGCCGCGCATGCGTCTTTGGGGAAGCGGGCCTGCCCGTAGCAATGGCAACGTGAGTCCGTTTAGGGAGGTTCCACTGTTGAGCAGGGGGCGCCGTGCTGGGGGGGGGGAGGGATGGGGGGCGCCGTGCTGGGGGGGGGGGAGGGATGGGGGGCGCCGTGCTGGGGGGGGGGAGGGATGGGGGGCGCCGTGCTTGGGGGGGAGGGATGGGGGGCGCCGTGCTTGGGGGGGGGGCGCCGTGCTTGGGGGGGGGGCGCCGTGCTGGGGGGAGGGATGTGTTGGGGAGGGGCAGGGGGTGCTGTGCGGGGAGGGGGAGGGGGAGGCCGTGCTGGGAGGGATAGGGGGTGCCGTGCTGGGGGGGGGGGAAGGGAGGGATGGGGGGCGCCGTGCTTGGGGAGGGGGCGCCGTGCTGGGGGGAGGGATGTGTTGGGGAGGGGCAGGGGGTGCTGTGCGGGGAGGGGGAGGGGGAGGCCGTGCTGGGAGGGATAGGGGGTGCCGTGCTGGGGGGGGGGAGGGAGGGATAGGGGGTGCCGTGCTGGGGGGGGGGAAGGGAGGGATGGGGGGCGCCGTGCTTGGGGAGGGGGCGCCGTGCTGGGGGGAGGGATGTGTTGGGGAGGGGCAGGGGGTGCTGTGCGGGGAGGGGAAGGGGGAGGCCGTGCTGGGAGGGATAGGGGGTGCCGTGCTGGGGGGGGGGAGGGAGGGATAGGGGGTGCCGTGCTGGGGGGGGGGGGAAGGGAGGGATGGGGGGCGCCGTGCTGGGGGAGGGGGCGCCGTGCTGGGGGGAGGGATGTGTTGGGGAGGGGCAGGGGTGCTGTGCGGGGAGGGGGAGGGGGAGGCCGTGCTGCGGGTTAATTGCAACATTTTGCTTGGATCACTTTTTCAGATCCCAACCTTTAAAAACCATTTTCATGTAAATAACATTTTGTTCCTAAAAGTTCTTTTGAAACAAAAAAGTCAGGACTTTATATTCTGAAAAAAGGATGTTTTTATGTTGTTTCAGGATATTTCAAATAAACACTTCCTTTGGTTGTGATTTTTGACATTTAAAAAAACTTTTTCTAAATATTTTGATTTTGACTTACACAACTTTTTTTTTGTTTATGATGAAAATTTTCCCATTGGCAGTAGTGATAATGCAACCTGACAACTTCCCAAAATGATTTATAAAATACGGACTGCTCTGGAAATCCCAGGAACAAAGCTAAAGAATGTGTTTTGTTTGAGACAATTTAAGGTGTTTTGTTATTTCCAGTCTTCGATGTTAACTGAACTAAGTTCATTCTCATCTTTGATCTAATAGCGATTTGCATTGGGAAAGGGACGCAGAGGATGACAGTCCTAATTTTTTAAAACAAACTCTCACTGCAGAATTGAGGCTGTAATAGGGAGTTTGTCTGCAATTTATTAATTAATGAACTTAGTCCTGGCTCAAGAGTCCAGGAGGCTGAAGACCTCATTTGGTCTACAAATCGGATATGGCAGGATCAGCAGCAGTCAGGCTTCCCACATATAGCCATGCCATCTGGGCAGAATCCCTCTAAGGACCGAGTCTATGGCCTAATCAGTCCTGGACGGAGTGACTATAAAACACTGTAATAATGATAGGGAAACCAGTTTGTTTTGGGGGAACCTTAGCCTGGTCTATGTTGGAAACAGGCATGCATTTCTAGATGACGCTAATAATGTTCTGATTTAACTGATCCGTTTCTTGTTTGTATTCTTGTCTCCCTCTAGGAAGCCATGGGGCCCCAGCTGAACTCTTATCTGTGACATTAGTAAATAGATCAGTGGTTTGAAGAAAGACTGGATCGTCTCTTGTTTTCAGTGCCCAGTTATGGTATCTCTGAAATAGCCTGCTATACAGCTAAGGTTCAAAAAGTTCTTCTCTGCTTAAAATGCCTGAAATAAAAGTCACTCCCTTGGGTAAGTTCAAACCATAAGATGGAGCTGAAATAGATAGAAAAGTAGAAAAGGATTGGCTGGTGGGACAGAGCCTTAAAGGAATTAAAATGAGTTAGACATAACTACAGTACAGCTTCATGCCTCTTCCCATGTTTTAGCGTGGAATAGCTTGTCTTATACTTGCACTTGTATATTACTGTGTTACATTCGAGTAACAAGCATGAAGCATTCAGATTTAACTCCTCTCTTGCTTAATCTTACTTTGCAAACGTGAAGAAGGAAAGAGATGTTGCTAACCTTGCTTTTGGATGTTGAAAGGATTAATTTTTATAAACTGCCTCGTAGATAGAAATAGCTAGATAAGTGCAAAATATTATTTCTTGTTGTCCTTTTGAATTTGGCAAACACTGTTTTCTGCCCACCCGAAAAAATGTATTTAATCAAGCTGGATTCTGCTGTGACCCTCTTATTTCCTTTGTGCTTTTGCTTCAGCATGCTTATTAGCAGCGTGTGTGTGGAATGTTATCTTTCCTAAGGTTGCAGTAGAACCAGTGGGGGATGTTGTTCTGTGGAGTACACAAATTCAAAAATAGCTGCTGTAACTTTGTATAGCTGTGTCTGTGTGTAGTCTGCATACAGAGGATGTTCCTGAAAGCAGTTTTAGTGACAAGCTGTTTGATGGCATCTCCTTAAATATATCAGCAGAAATGCTTTTTAATAATGTATGTCTTTTGCTCTGAAACTGACAAGTCAGGTGCTAAATGGAGAGCTGAACTTTCACCAAAAGATGAGATACTGTGGCAAAGAGGAGTGACTATAGGAGAGGGAACTTCCTAATCCAGCTCTGCCAATGATTTACTGTGTGCCATTGGGCAAGTCATTTCCCCTGTCTGAGCCTGAGTTTCCTCCTTTCTGAAATCAGGATAATGATACTTGCCTATTTAATAGGGGTGTTGAGGTTTATCTAGCCAGTGTTTTCCCAGAGCTTCAAATGTTTATATCCTTAAAAAGGTTCAAGAGGTTATTTAGATGTGTGATGCAAGATGCCTTTGTTTGTCTCTTTCTCCAGGGGCTGGCCAGGATGTGGGCCGGAGCTGCATCCTTGTGTCTATTGCAGGGAAAAATGTCATGCTAGACTGCGGGATGCACATGGGCTATAATGATGACGTAAGTATGGCAGAAAGACTGAATGCTGTGTGTAGATTCTTTAAGGTTTATCTGCCCAGCCTTTTTCAGTATTGCTTCTGGTTCTGTGGGTGCCTGAGCTACGTAACCTACTTGGCTAGCTGTTCCGAGCATCATTTAGAAACTGAAGAATCCAGCACAATGTTTAGGTGCACTCTTAAGTGAGGGCTCACTTTCTTCTGAAATCTTAGGTATTAACTGTCCCTGGAGTTATAGTACCACACCTGACGGACCAATATCCCCTCTGGCAAATTCTGAGTTCCTGTGTAGGGATTCCCCTCTTCCCCATATATGTTTGTGTTCTGTAGTTCCACCTCCCAGCCTGCAGGTGGAGTGTGGGCTGCCTGAAAACATTAAAAAGATCAGCTGGACAATGGATGCTGCATTTCAGTGTCATTTCACTTTGTGGCAGGAGGCTTCCTGTGTGCTTAAAACATAAAACCCACCATTAGTTAGGTACTGGGATGTGCTTTGTTACCAGCCAGTTGATTGATTGATTTTGATTGGGACCCAAACCAAGACCTGCAGCATGTATGCTTTGCTGAATATAGGGTGATGCAATATGGTGGTTTTTCTCCCTGACTCTGTTTTGGCTCATGATGCCTGAACATTGATGGCTTCTAAAAGAGAGAAGAGTAAGCTTAATTCTTGTGTGCAGATGACAAAATTCATGAAACACAGCAGAGAGCAAACAACTAACTTTAGCAGAACTCTATAAAGAGGTCTGAAACCTACAAATGAGAATTATGGTGACGATAAAATGGATTAACTATCTCTTCTTTGACGATAACTTAATTACTTATTTGCAATGTCAAAATAAACCCTCCCATTGGCAGTTTTCTCCTCCTCCTCCTTGGCACTCTCTGTACTCATCTCTTTTATTGGTTTTAGCCTGTAGCAATCACCCTTATTGGTGACACCAGCTTTCTCTGTTGTCCCGCTGGAGTTCTGCCCTGTAATAAGATCACAGTCCTGTTTTGAATTCAGTAACCAGCTTTGTTTAATATTTGACAGTCTGCTTTTGTGTCTTCTTTTAGAGACGCTTTCCTGACTTTTCATACATTACCCAGAATGGAAGGCTGACTGACTTTCTAGACTGTGTCATCATCAGGTAAGAAAACTTGCTGCCATCTTATAATTGATGCAGGAGAGGAAAGCACCAGAAAATAATTCTTCCACTTTCCCCTCCTACATTAATAAACTAGTCACTCTTAATGGCTTCGCAGTTCTATGCTGCAAAGATTAGATTGCACTTCTGCTTCATGCAAGGATCTCTGTGCTTTACATGAATTAATGCACAGTCACAAGATCTGTATGTGTTAGGTGACTGCTATAAACATCTGGCTAAGTGCCTGTGGGTCGTATCTTTCATTCTGGATGTTCCTTCACAGCCACTTTCATTTGGATCACTGTGGAGCTTTACCATATTTCAGCGAAATGGTTGGCTATGATGGACCCATATACATGACACACCCCACCAAGGCAATCTGCCCCATCCTGCTGGAGGATTACAGGAAAATTACTGTGGATAAGAAAGGGGAGACCAACTTCTTCACTTCCCAAATGATTAAAGATTGTATGAAAAAGGTGGTAGCTGTCCACCTGCACCAGACAGTCCAGGTAAAATGACTCACCCCAGGGGACACTCAGAATAAATCAATTGGACTGTTGGAGAGGAGGGGACATGGTCTTCTATTGCTACACTTCTGTAGTGCCTGACACACAAAAAGGTTAAGTGAGTCAGTGGCAAATTAGGGAAAGAAACCCAGGAATCTTAATCCCCTCCCCTCAACTCCTGCCCCAGCTAAGAAGAACTTTAAACTTGTAAGATATTGTTTCTGGTCAGTTTCCCTTTGCAGCCAGCCAGCCAGCTGTGTGCTCTAAAGAGCTTGATACAGAAGGAAAAGGACTAATCCTAGTCCGTTTCCTGTGCAGCCCTTCCATGTATAAAGGGGGTGGGGTGGTTCTTCACCTAGCAAAGAGCAAAAATAGATGGAAAAAACCAAGTGCGTATAAAAGGAAAAAGAAAGAAACAAGCAAGAGACCAGGGTGGAGGGGAAGAAACGAGAGAAACCAGGGAGGCAAAGACACAATACAAAATAGGAAGAAGGGGAGACAGAGATTACCCAGGGTCCTTTTAGCGGCTGCCATGGAAGCATTTTAGGAGCTAGTGTATTTGTCTTGCAGTCTGTGGATTTTGAGGCACCTCGGGGGTAATCAAATCCCTTATTTGTTCAGGATAGTACTGCAGCTGAAGTTGGTTGCCCTATGGTTTCATCTAGCAGGAGTGTGACTTTTGGTATAGAAGATGCTGCCTCTCAAACACACGGGGTGGGAAGAGGACAGTTGTATTTGGGAAGGGATCAGAAAATTAGCAGTGAAGAAAGAGTAATAAAATCAACTGCCATCAGTGCTCATAATCCCAATTCATGAATTCTCTTTAACCACTGAGATGTCTATTGGCTAAATGGTTTTGTCTATATAGGTCGATGATGAGCTGGAAATCAAGGCGTACTATGCTGGCCATGTGCTGGGAGCAGCCATGTTCCAGATTAAAGTGGGTTCTGAGTCTGTGGTGTATACTGTAAGTATCCAGTTAAATATTTATAGACCTATACATCTCCTTTGTATGGTATGTATCCAACTATCTTTCAGGTAGTAAATGGGTTTTCTTTTCTTCCATTAGGGTGATTATAACATGACGCCTGACAGACACTTAGGGTGAGTGGGAAGCAGAGATTTTAATGTGTGTGTGATCCATACATGGGAGATCTTAACCTGCAACTCCTGTTAATGTATGGGAATTTATTAGTGTTGATTCTGTGTTCTTGGATAAGAGACTCAGTCACTTAGTGCTTTCTCTGTTGGGAAGATGAATGCAGTTTCCAATTATGTAACTAAATAGGCTTAAAATAATTCTTCAAGATAGACTCTGAGTGTGCTTCTGCAGTAGTATTCTTCTCTGTGGTGTATGGTCACATTAATCCCCTTTTTAAGACTGCACAATCATTTGTTCCATATATTTTCCTGTCATGGCATCTTTTATAGGTATTATTAGCTTTCTAACAGTTCAGATCAAATGCTATAAATTTGCAGTGAGGCATGTTTTATTTTTTACTTGCAATAATAAATGTATCGGTGCTAAAGGAGAAGTATATTTATGTGTATGAAAGATTTTAAATGCTGATTTTTAATAAAATGTAACCTCTTAAATTAGTCATCAGCAAGTAAATGACAACTTGTGTCTCAAAAATGTGTAGTGTTAGTCTCCATAGCGTGGACTGGATTCATTTAGCAAGAGACAGTGTGGTCTAATGAAGTTAGGCTCTGCTATGGACTCCCTGTGTGACCTTGAGCGAGTCGCTGCACAGTGATCTGGAGAAATGGTCTGAAGTAAATAGGATGAAATTGAATAAGGACCAATGCAAAGTATTCCATTTAGGAAGGAAGAAGAATCAGGTGCACACATACAAAATGGGAAATGGAAGGAGTACTGCGGAAAGGGATCTGGGGGTCATAGTGGACCACAAGCTAAATGAGTCAACAGTGTAGTGCTGTTGCAAAAAAAGCGAGCATCATTCTGGGATGTATTAGCAGGAGTATTTGAAGCAAGACATGGGCAGTAATTCTTCCACTCCACATTAATGAGGCCGCAACTGAAGTATTGTTCCCAGTTCTGGGTGCCACATTTCAGGAAACATGGACAAATTGGAAAGAGTCCAGAGAAGAGCAACAAAAATGATTAAAGGTCTAGAAAGCATGACCCATGAGAGAAGATTGAAAAAATTGGGGTTATTTAGTCTGGAAAGAGAAGACCTGAGAGGGGACATAAGTTTTCCAGTACATAAAAGGTTGTTACATGGAAGAGGGAGAAAAATTGTTTTTTTGTAACTCTGAGGCTAGGACAAGAAGCAATGGGCTTAAATTGCAGCAATGAAGTTTTAGATTGAACATTAGGAAAAACTTCCTAATTGTCAGGGTAGTTAAGCTCTGGAATAAATTGTCTAGGGAGGTGGTAAAAATCTCCAATGATGGAGATTCCAAGAGCAGGTTAGACAAAACAGGAATGGGCTAAGTAATACTTAGTCCTGCCATGATTCCAGGGGACTGGACTAGATGACCCCTCAAGATCCCATCCACTCCTATGATTCTGTGATTTCTGGGCCTCAATTTTCCCCATCTATCAAAGATGGATAAGGAACATCATTATCCCTATATTAAAGTGCTATTTATTATCTATTTAGATGGTCTCTCTGTTTTGTTTTAGGGCTGCCTGGATTGATAAGTGTCGTCCGGATTTATTAATCAGCGAATCCACCTATGCCACAACTATCAGAGACTCCAAACGCTGCAGAGAGAGGGACTTCCTGAAGAAGGTCCATGAAAGTGTAGAGAGAGGAGGGAAGGTATGGTATGTGGTATAAGTTAATTGGGGCCTTTTCCAGTCTGTAGAAAGCGTGGGTCAGTAGGGCTGAGTTGTTACTAATATCTGAGCTGACTTCTTGTACCGCCTGATGACCGCTCTTGCTCCATCAAGCAAAGTTGGTGGTTGGTTTTATTGCTAACCTATGCTAGAAAGGGCAGGGTATTAAGTGTGTGTGCTTGTTTTGCTAGTGGAAGTGCCACCGTTACAATCTTAACTCTCTGTGGTTCAAAGTTAAACATAGTAGTAACTTGGACACAGGCATCTGCATTTTGTGCTCTAAACTAGTTTGTCATCATCTAAATTTAGAAACTGAGACTACCTGTCAAAATCTTTACTCTTAATCATTAATAAGAAATAACTTCTAGCGTAACCAGTGGTCTCATCTCAGTATTCTGTGCCCCCTATTAGACCCTTAGTAGATTTTTGCTGTAACACCACAAATATATGGAAAGTATTAACCTACAAAGAGATACGTACATCCCCTTCTCAAACATTTTAAAATGTTTGAATGCACTGCATGTAGCTTCCCCCTTTTAATTCGTTCAGATCTTTTCTAATCCTGTTAATTTGAAATAAACAACTGGTCTTGTTATCAATATGACCACCAAAGCACATGGCACATAGCGGTGCTTATAATGTCAATAACCTCTTAATGCAATTTTTAACTGTAGTTGGCTTGTGCGATTTTGTGAGTTTTCATTAGGCACTTTGTTTGTTTTTTCTTGCTCATTCAGAATTTTGGCCATTGCCTCCCTCTGTTAATTAAGATAACTTTTATAGCTAGTGAGAGAATTTTCCTGATAAAATGTGCCTTAAAGCAGTCCTACTTAAAGGTGGATATTTGTATTTGCATTAAAACAAATAATTTAGAACCAGATCCCAATGGTCAAGTCACTGGATTCTCACATGGAACTATGCTGATTTGCATGAGGATGTAGCCCTTAGTTCCTGAGGTTGGGATTAAATTAATCACTGATAAAATGGGAGGTGCAGTCGGTATGGCAATTGCGTGTTTACAGTTTTAATGATGTTGTCTTGGTTAAAAGATGCATTAGTTCATCCCTAGGGACTTTGGTCATATATTTCGTTCATTTATTGTTCTATTCCCAGTGAGGGAGAAATCTGCTTATGGAAGGGGAAAGTATGTCCTCTGAGAACAGAGCTGGCATACACAAAGAACTCCCACCTAGAGACTCATCTTAGAACTAGCTGATGACTCCTTAAGTGAGAAATTGTCACTGAATCTGGGAAGCCAATCAGTGTAACACAAGTTCCTGCCAGCTGGCAGCAAGCATCAGTGAACAGTTTGACAGAAGAAAATATTAGAGACATGAAATGATGTGTGTGAAAACTCGCCAAGGAGGCAGCTGTGTGTATGCTCTGTGTTCGACTCTCACGCTCCTTGTCCCCTGGAGGGCTAAAAAAGTTACCGCTAGGACATAACTGCTCTAGTGCGGCCTAGGCAGTCAAGATGAAAAGTGCTTGGCACAATGTAATTTTCCATAAATGATGCCAGAAATGTGGTTTTGTTTTTATTTACAGTATTTTATTGGAAACTTCCTTACAGTGCTAAACAGAACAGTGTGGTTCCCTAAGTCTCCATAAAGTGTGTTCCCTGTTCTACTGCAAGAATCCAGGGAACCTGGGATGTTGCTGTCAGTAAATGTGCAATATCTCCTCTCCATTAAGAACAAATGATGACTAGGGAAATCAAAAGCAACATCACGAAGATCAGCCCTCTGTGGGGAGAGTTTGGAAAGGAGGGCACATGAAGTTCATCTGCAAAATTTAATGTGCACCCCTTGAGAGCAAGTGCAGGTGTTTGTGGGCACCCGTGGGGCATATAATTTTTGCATGGTGTTAGACAGTAGCATAGTCTAACTCTGTTCATTAATTGCAGGTTCTTATCCCGGTTTTTGCTCTGGGACGTGCCCAGGAACTCTGCATCTTACTGGAGACTTTCTGGTAAGAGCAGCCTCAATTATTCCATTTAAAATGCATACAGTAGACTCTCGATTATCCAGGATTGGATTAACCAGGATGTCCAAAAAAAAAAAAAAAATACGCGCAACTCCTAGGGTCGGTTCTGGCTTTGCTGCCGCCCCAAGCACACCCCCAAAAAACACTCACCAGGGTGCCGGGAAGCCAGTGAACCAACACCCCCTCCCCCTGGCGCAGGGTGGCTGGTGAACCAACCCCCTCTCCCTATATTTCCTATGGATGGTGATTATCCGGGGTTTTATTAACCAGAATTAATTTTTCCCTATCATCCTGGATAATTGAGAGTCTACTGTATCTGTTCCCCTCCCCCCTGTGCACTTAGTGCTCATTTTTTCCAGGCTTCTGTAGAGTCGGTCTGTCATGGACAGTCATATATTCATCTCTCTGTCTCTAGTCTGTATCTGCTCTTGCTGGCTAGTGTAGGATTGCTCCTTGTCATATATTTTCTAGTGCTTTTGTCCCTCTGTCATTTGGACACTACTCTAAAATATCTTGCTCTTCTGAGCCATGCCTTCCCCTGCTCCCAGACACTCAAGTCTAAATTTTCCCTTTCTTTATTTCATACCATCCCTCTGGCCTTGCAAAACTTTCTATGCTCAGGACAAGTAACTTTTTTTTTGGGTGGCTGAATAAAATACTGAGTCTTTTTCATGAACGTCGTTGTGGTCAGGATCAGAAAGGAGAGGCGGTGTCTGGGTCGAACATGTACATGATAATCTAAAGCTGCCTTACTCCGAATTATATCCTGTAGCATCATGTTTAACATTCATAATTGATTAGATAAGTCTCCAGCAGCTGACAAAGAGAATTGGTGCCTGTGACATTTAAATAATTAATGAATTAATGTGACATAGCGGTGATATTGACTTATTTCCCCGGGTAAGTGTATGCACAGGAATCTAAGTCCTTAGACTGATTCTTGAGCACACAAAGGGGAGTGCCTGAGAGATTTTTACCATCCCACTTAAGCAACGACAGCTGGTTGACTGACCTTTCTCTCTCCCCAAGGGAAAGAATGAACTTGAAGGCCCCAATTTACTTCTCCACGGGGCTAACTGAGAAGGCCAATCACTACTACAAACTCTTCATCACATGGACTAATCAGAAGATCCGGAAAACGTTTGTCCAGAGAAACATGTTTGAATTCAAACACATCAAGGCATTTGACAGGGCCTTTGCCGATAACCCTGGGCCAATGGTACGTGGAGGTTAAGAATGTGAAACGATTAATGAGCATGGATAGGAGCTGCTTTAGTGCTGTGTTTTGCCTGGGTTAAGGAAGGTGTACAATTTACATAGCATCTGAGCTCCTCACAATTGTCAATGTATTTTTCACAACACCTCTCTGAGATAATGAATTACTGTTATCCCCATTTTACAGATGGGAAACCGAGGCCCAAAGAGATTAAATAATTTGCCCAATGTTGCATAGAAAACCTGTGGCAGACCTGAGAGAGACAGCCCAAATCTCTGTTGAATAAACATTTTTTGCATTAATAAATCCAATCATATGCAGTAATAATGAAGCTTTTGTCTTAAACATAATAAAAGGAATAAACATATTACAAGAACTATCTTCCAGTGCACTAAAGTTAAAAAGTATTAGAAAATTAATCTAAAAATGGTGACTATTAAATGCATTTCCTCTGCATTTATCCAATCTATAGTTCTTATAACCAACCTCTTTAAATTTAACTCACGAAAGTAACCTTTTATAAAAATAAAAAATGTATTGTTGCTATTGATTTTGACAGATTCCTATTCTAGTTACATCCCAGTGAATCACTCCAAAACCATCATGGTACTGCAGCCTGATAAAAACTCTTCAAGGGGTTATTTGCAAATGTGAATTTTAAAGTATTTTGTTTTATGGAAATCTTATTATATGAAAACAAGGCACAGTTTGAAAAAATTACTTCTGTCTCCCTGTTTCTCCCCACCCCCAAACCCAACAGCTACTATGAGAATAAATTGTACTGTATATTAGTTGATACGTATATAGATTCATGGATGGAAGTTTCCTAGTTCTATTCTTGTGTCCTCTCTCCATAATCTGGGATACCTATTTTCTAATCATTAATAAATATGAATCTCTGTGTGGCATCTCCTAACACGCTCTTCTTTTGAAACCTAGGTTGTATTTGCAACCCCAGGTATGCTTCATGCTGGACAGTCCCTCCAGATTTTCAGAAAATGGGCAGGGAATGAAAAGAACATGGTAAGAAATTCTGTGACCTTGAATGACGCCTCATATTGATGTGTTGGGCTACAGTCCAGTCATTTTAGAAATTAACACGGTTTATAATGGCAGAAGAGTCTCTTTTGCATGCATCTTTCCTTTATCAGCTGTTATCTAAATGAGTCATCAGTTAGTAATAACCACTGGCTTGACTGACTGACCTTATTTAATTAAAGCATGATTTAAAAATGCTTTTTATGACTGGCACATTGTATTTGGACCAACTCCAGGCTCTGAAATTAGTGGGTGTTTAGCCATTGGCTTCACTGGGGCCAGGATTTCTCCCTGTTGGACAAGGATTCACCCTTTGTGTCTTTGGGGGACAGATGCAACTTGATGACAAAATCAAGGTTTAATTACTGTGGATGAACATGACACATTCAGTTCTGATGGCAAGCCTACACTCCAAACTTAACTTATGTTAGAGACCATATTATGCTTCAGTTAGGGGAAAAAAATTAGTATCAACTCCTTACATGCCTGTGATCCATGCAGGGAGACACATTGGTCCATTTATTTCAGTGGGATCACCTTACCAAGTATCCGTGTGGGTCAACTTTCACAAAGTCACCACTGGCTATGAAAACAATCAGTGGTGAATAGCTGTGGAACTTTGAGCGTTTCTCACTGAGCCGCACTCTGAAACCCAACCTCCTCCTGCAAATGTTCCATATTTGTCTGGATTCCTCCAGGTCATTATGCCAGGTTACTGTGTGCAAGGAACTGTGGGCCATAAGATCCTGAGTGGACAGCGGAAGCTAGAAATGGAAGGAAGACAAATAGTAAGTTAATTTTGAAAGGGCATTGCTGACTTTCCGGGGAACTTGCACATTGCACTGCCCTCTGTATCAGTGAAAGCGACAGAGTCTTATAGCAACTTATAGTCTAAGAGATCTTAGGGATCATGAGCTTTCGTGGGCTAAGACCCACTTCATCAGATGAATGTGAAAATCTCTCCCTATATTGATATACCAAGTAACATCTTAGCTGAAGCGATTGAATTAGTTCCTGTGATTTGCATTCTGCTGCCATCCTTCCACGTGTGCACCCACAACTAGTCAGTGGGAGTTTGGCTGCGTGGGCAATGGCTGAACAATTGGCCCATAAATCTCTTACCCCGCTGAAATCATTGTAGATGAGCCCAGAGACTTTGACTGTTTATTTCTATCTGGAAAATTTCATACATCACCTGTACCCAGTGAGGTAACTTTCACCTAGATTCCTGCTGAAAGGGACATTGCAGCTGGTAATTAGAATCCTTACAAGGTGATTTATTTGGGCAAAGCTGAGACAGGTTATGTATCCAGATTTATAAAGTCTGGTCCTGCAAGGTACTTAATTGCTTTCCTTGTTTGGTGCTGACTTCTGTCAGCTGCCCCTGAAGTCCAGGATTTGTCTGTCTCAATTGTCACACTTTCTGCTGTAGGTGTCCTGTTCACTCCAGTTACACACGGATGCTGAGAACTCTGGTTTAATTACTGTGCGGCTTGTAAGTTGTGAACAAGCAATGCAAGTATTGATGGGGCATGGTTTCTGTTGGCTTCTCCCCTTTCTCCCTGCAGCTAGAGGTGAAGATGCAGGTAGAATATATGTCCTTTAGCGCCCATGCTGATGCCAAGGGAATAATGCAGCTGATTCGCCAGGCCGAGCCCCGCAGTGTTCTTCTGGTTCATGGGGAAGCAAAGAAGATGGAGTTCCTGAAGCAGAAAATTGAACAGGAATTTCGTATGTAAGGTGTTGAGGTGTGGGGAGTGGTGGGGAGGATTAGGAGTGGAAGGGGGGGAAGGATTAATTATTTTTATAGTTTTGGCCAAGATGTGAAATCTAGTTGAGTAACATGTTTTGATTGGCTCAAGTACTGAAAGGTCCCTGTGCTGGAAGCAAATGGGTAGGATGACTCTCCAGATGGCATGGCTTGCAGTGAGCCCCTGCTGCAGGTTTAATGATCTTTGGGGACGAGCAGATAAAGTAACTCGCCATTTCTTCAACTGCACTGCATGTGTGCCTGTATAAACAGATTTATTTCTGTAAGCTGTGTTTCTTGGGACACCTAAAACCAACAGAGACTGGTGGGGAAAAGTTCTTTCATGTTTATAATTCTATACTGCGGACTTAAGTTCCAGTGAACAAGGCTAGAGGAAAATAAAAACCTTTTTTGAGAGCAGCTGACTTTAAGGCTAGGTGGAGAATGATCAGCAAAGAGACCAGTGTGTATCACTCTCTGGATGCTTATTCATTGGGTGCATTTTCCCAGTAGTTTCAGGTGACTTTTGTATTTACTTGGTTTTATCATGGATGTAAGTTCTGCTGCAGCCTTGTTGCAGCATGTGATCTTGTCAGCTCCCACATATTCCCCAAGACTCCGGTTGGGTGGGAGATCTCCAAAGAAAGAAACACATGCTGCTGCGTGAAGTGTTGCTGGTGATTCAATAAGTGGCATTGTTCCCTTTGTGGGGGTCTGTGCTGTCTTCCATGGGA
Organism: Sternotherus odoratus; assembly: GCA_032164245.1. Taxonomy (NCBI): domain Eukaryota; kingdom Metazoa; phylum Chordata; order Testudines; family Kinosternidae; genus Sternotherus; species Sternotherus odoratus. Next base: position 5,863,002 of record JAVMKO010000018.1, read on the forward strand.
AAACTTTTTTTTTTTAAAAAGGCCCTGGCTACTTGTGACTAACGATGCCATGGAATTTACCACATGATTAGGGGTGTTAACTCTGGTCTCCTGGCAAGATTCCCTTTAGAACAACTATACTGGCTATTTGAATTACCCCTTCAAGTTTCAATTGACTACAATGTTCTTAGTCCCTGTTCCTGGTTGCTGTTAAACACCTGCCATGTTCCACACTAGGTGTGGGAGCAATAATAGTTCCTGTATAAAAAGTCCTTTGGGATTAGGAACATATGGATGTTTCTCCAGTACTGTTTGCTTTTAATACAGATGTGAACTGTTACATGCCTGCAAATGGAGAAACCATTACATTGTTCACCAGTCCCAATATACCAGTGGACATTTCCCTTGGATTGTTGAAGAGAGAGACTGCCATAGGTAATATACCAGTTAGCAATGACTTTCCCTTTTCAGGTACTGCAGTCCTACTACATCTTGTGTTTTTACTGCCGAATGTAAGACTTGGTGTGGATGTGTGAGACGGGAATGTTATGGACACATTTATGTGATATCCCATATAATGGAGCTTTATCACTAGTCATTGATTGAAAGTGGCTTCCAGTGGGAAGAAGAGGATTTCACCTGCCAATTTCTCCCCATTCATAGTGTATTCACTGTTGTTTTTTTAAAAAGTCCCATGCAGGAAAGTGAGAAAGAGACTGAGTGGAGCTGCGGTGCTATTCCTCACTAATGCACCCTGCAGAGGGATTACATGCCAGTTTGCTTTCCATAATGGATAAAAACACATGCTTCAGTGGGACAGTTTTGCCCCCATTAGCATTACAGGATAACCTGGTTTTAACATCCCCCACCCCCAAGTCTATCTAAAGTGTGCTGCAAGATCGAGGAGAGAGAGTCCGTGTCACTGGGTGTGATTTGCCCCATCCCCATGGAGTTGCTGACTGGGTTAAGACACTTTGTAAAGAGTCTCTGCCTGGGTTATAAGACCATAGACTAGACCAGCATTTCAGTTGAGGGGCTGGCTGTTCAGACCCTCTTCTCACCATTCCCCTGCAATCTGTTTGATCCCAAAGTCTTTTATGATGTTGGTATGAAGGTGTTAGATAAGCACAAGACCATGAATGACTTTGCCTTTTTTTCTGTTGCTCCTACTCTAGGTCTTGTACCGGATTCCAAGAAGCCAAAGCTCATGCATGGCACATTAATCATGAAGGATAACGTAAGCGAAAAGGAGATTATTCTAGTACTTGTCTTGTGCCTTCTGTGTCCGTGTCAGGTAACAGTAAAGGTGTCGTGCATAGTCTTAGCTTCTTGGAAGCAGCTCAGCAGTGACCGCTCTGCAGTGTTGTGGGGCTGTGAAGGAAATCCAGGTGTATGAATTCCCAGCCTTTCAGCTGCCAAGGTTGGTAGAGATCAGATGGCCCTCTGTCTCTGGAAGAGGACAATGGAGACATAACGAAACAGTCCACAGAGCCACTTCCACTGAAGTGCTGCTTTTTGTCATGCTCTTGACTCCTGCTGCTGTGGATGCATTGAGCTTCTGGTCCAGGTCAAGAGATCTTACGCTTAGCCTAGTGGTTGTAGTCTAACTCACTTGTGTCGTATAAGTGAGTTGTGCCAACTTTTTTCCATAGAGCAGCTGTGCTTGAAGGCAGGTTTGGAAAACAGGGAATGTATAACAGATAGAGGTACCTATATAAATCGGTGTACACACACCTCTAGCTAGCTTGCTGCTGTTTGTGGCATTGTCCACAGTGTGCTAGGCCATTTAAAAAGGCCTGGTCGTTGCCCCTAAGGAAATGTGTGTGTTGCTCTTCTAGAGAGAGCTGCCTAATAATGAGAAAAGGACTCTGGAGCAATGTGGATGGCTGCAATTAATGGATTTCTCCCTTCCCTTGGCAGAGCTTCCGCTTGGTCTCTCCCGAGCAGGCACTGAAGGAACTGGGGCTTGGGGAGCATCAGCTGCGTTTTACCTGCCGTGTCCACATTCAGGATCCTCGCAAGGAGCACGAGATGGTGCTTCGAGTCTATAATCACCTTAAGGGGTAAGCGTGCCACAGGCTGTTTAACAGCAGCCCCTCCAAACGTGGCCTTGCTGTTCCCAAGCAGCTGTGTGTAGCTGGGGAATGTTAATAGGTGACACAGAAACTACTGGTAGAGATTCCAGTGACTAAAATGTAGATAATTCCTCTGCGCAAGCCTGCTGGCCCAGCCCCTGAGGAGTGGTTTATGCAGACAAGTAGGAATCAGAATTTTACTTCGGGATCTTGCCTGTCCTTTTCAGACAGGCCAGAAATCAAGCCCCGTGGGACCATGTGATTTTCTAATGAGTAATATAAAAAGGCATAAGCAGGCTTTGAATAAGTCCTGTTCTGCCCTTCTCGGCTGGTGGATATTGGCTCAGGCGGCAGCCTGGGAGTAGCAATATCATTTCTGTGGAGTCTGTGAGGTGCAGGGATTCTCTGTATGGATGCACTGATTGTAGGAGCTAGGTCTGTTTAGTCACACGCCCTCTTCAGTACAGAGTAGGAAAGCATCATGTCCTTTCCATCCTCCTAGAGTCCTGAAGGATTATTCTGTTCAGCATCTCCCTGACGGATCTATCATGGTGGAGTCCATTCTGATCCAAGCCACAGCCCAGTCAGAGGACCAAGGAACCAAAGTTTTGCTGGTGTCATGGACATACCAGGTAAGAATAAAGGTCACTTCAGAAGCCGACGTTCACGCAGTAACTCTGGTTTGCTATGTTCTAACATGGACCTGCGGAGAGGGTTGCAATGGTACGGCTCAGTTCCCAGAGGGAAGTGGTTTATTGCAGGGAGGCAACAGAGAAGAGCCACTCCACCTTGGAGTGAGTTTGAAGAGTCCAGCACGAGCCACTTAAGCTGTGTCTGCCCTGCACATGGGAGATGTAAGTCCAAGCCCAACCTGCCACCCACACAGCTATTTTTAGTGCACTTGCTCATGCTGAGCTAGCATGGTCTCCTGTCCGGGCTGGGAATCTCACCTCTCCGCTGCAGTGTAGACACATTTTAGAGCGTGTGGAAACAACGTCTTGGTACAGGGCCACTCTACAGTGCTCTAGCCTGATTGTGCAAACTTTCACTGGGCAGCAGCAGGCCCACAGGGCACCTTATTGCATAGCCTGCGGGAGCACTGTAGATTTACACCCCAGCTTGCCATGCACTAACTCTGGAGTCACCTCCTTTCCTTACGCTTTCCCCCAGTGTTTTAGCCCTAATAAAAAAAACTACTTGTCCAGTAGCACCATCTCCCGAGTCTACTCCCGCTATGGGCACTGGAAACAGAATCGCCAACCACCCTACAATCGAGAGCCTTAACATCAGCAATGTGATGCAACTGGTAGCAAAAACAAACAAAGAAAAAAATTGAGTTGTAACTAGCATACTTAAAAACCCTCTCAAACTTGCTGACTATCAAAAATCTCAGCCCAGCAGAGGCACTAGTGTTTAATTTCATGGCTAGAGTTCTCTCTTGCCTCGGTTTTGTGGATTTCAAAAGGATTTTCTGAAGAGGGGAAATGTTTTCCTGAGAGCAAAGCAAAAATCAATGGTCCTTTCTTTGCTCTTAAGAAAAGAGACATCTGTTGTCTCAGGGCTCCCCACTCTTTGTTACTGCCAAGTCTGCTATTTTGGAAGAACAAACTCCCATCTGCAAAACAGTCAAAGGGGTTCAAGCCAAACAATTCTGAAACAGTCCTAATTTTAGGGGGGGTTGGGTCTGGATTATTGGTTTAGCTGTCAAAATAGGCTCTGTTTGCTGCCCTAAGTAAGAGAGTGGAGTGGGGGTGTTGCCACCTGACCTATTTCTGATTTGTGTATAGGATGAAGAACTGGGCAGCTATCTTACATCCCTCTTGAAAAAGGGATTGCCACAAACTACAGCTTGAGTGATGCAGCAATGGGGAAAATGGAACTTTAGAAGCCTTCCAAGTGTCTGTTTTTTACATTATCCAGAGCATGTAAATACTTGTGTTTTTTTAATTAAAAAAAAGTCTCTTGTAAAATATCCTGCAGTATATTAAATTATTCAGACAAGATTTTGCCTTAACAGCACTGCTATCACCCACTGGCAAAGCCAGTCACAAATATCAATTACTGGGCAAGCTATTTGCATCAGGTTACCTGGAGCAGCTTTGATTGGAGTTCCTTGTAGAGCAAGGTAAGAGATTTTCAATGTCTTTCCATTCACATTTATTTTTGTGATGACAGCACTTTGCTTTTTCAACATACATAAGAACATCACAGGAAGATGCTCCTCTTAACAGCATTTTAATTCACTCAACCACCTTTGAAGCTTGTGAACAAAATGATTCAATTATCTTGTTGCTTCTGTATTAAACATAGGATCAGCTGTAAACATTAACAGCACAGAGCACTGATAGGGGGTTAATCCCTTAGGCCTACTTTTAAGTTTAAAAACGACATGATTAAACTAAGCATGATATGTAAGCAGTTACTTATCCATTACCGCGTATGCATACACTGCCGTGACCCATAGCTGAGAAGCCAGAACTGAAGCTGAGCTTCTGTACTCCCCAGGGGGCCTCCTACCGAGAGGAAGAACATTCACAGTGTTCAGCAAATAAAAGGACAACATGGAGGTGCTTGGTTATTCCCATTTTATAGCTGGGCAGAGATTCCATGATATGAAAAGCAACTGGGATTAGAACCTAGCCCTCGGAGTCCCAGTCCTGTGTGCTAGACACTTGACCAGTCTGCCTCAATAGCAGTTAAAATAAAGGATGCAGATGATGAATGACTCTGTCAAGTATTCGGTACCATACTTGTGCAGGTCCATTAGTTGGCAAATTATATATGAATTATCTGAACTATTAATCAAATATTTCATACTATACACAAAGACTGGGATTGTTCTTATTCTACAAGTATTTTAAATAGCAGAAAGCCAGCTGCTCCATTTACTTTGGAAATCAGCCTACAATGTCACAGCTTTCCAAACAAAGGATTTTTTTGGTACTGCTTAATAAGTAACATTGAAGTGGAAATATTGCCATACATCCTTGACACGCTTTAGTTGGGATCAACAGCTCTGAAAACTGAAGTCCTATTTATAGACAACACCGGCACCTCCACTAATGTGCACTAGAGCTGGGGAGGGGGGGGGGGGGAAACTGTTGTCTTTAATTTCCATGTTGTCTGCTGTGCTCATCCTTGCTAATTAAGACTTTTGGAGCGGGGCAGGGGTTGTAACAGATTCTGGTCTCTTAGAAGTGGACTGGCACCACCAATAATTAAATTCATAGTCCCTGCCCTACAGACTATGTGTATTTAGCACCTGATCTCACCTGAATACTCCTCCTCAAAGCTGGGTTGGTCTTGAACCTGTAACCTACGGGTTCATATCTTACTGACCTTATTTAAAAAACGCAATTCATTCGATTGCCGTGCTGGTGGTCTCACGGCTGGTTTGCTTTTATAAGGATAGTCATTGAATTTTCTGTCACAGATGGTATAAACCTTGGTTTTGGATCTGAACTTGAGGCGAAGACGGCATGGCTTGCTGGAAGACATGAAGAAGTAGAGGACGGGGTTCAGGCAGGAGTTGAAACTGACCAGGGCCAAAGTGACCCGGCGCATTTTGTAAATTAAGTCGGTAAACAGGCAACTTTGGATGAGCTGGACCCTCCTCAGGAAGTGGAGTAGGTGAGTGAGATGATACGGGAGGAAGCACAGGATGCAGATGAGCAGGATCAGGTAGATGGTCCTCAATGCCCTCTTCTTGTGAATGCTGCGCCTGGTGTGGGCGATCCGCTTGGCGATGAGAGGGTAGCAGATGAGGATGATGGCAAAGGGGATGAGAAAGCCAAACAGCAAGGCACAGACATTGTAGGGCATCATGCGGTGAGTCCAGCTGCTCCGGGAGAAGTTCTCAAAGCACGCAGTCGTGTTCCCTGGGCCATGGTTGTGGAGGGGCCCCCCAAGGATCAGCGGGATTGCGATGCTTGCGGCAGCGAGCCAAACAACGGTGACCACTAGCACGTAGTGGGTGACTTTGATCTGGATGTAGGCGAAGGGGTGCAGCACAGCAATGTAACGATCTACGCAAATGCAGGTGAAGAAGGCAATGCTGAGGTAGATGTTGAGGTAGTACAAGCTCCCGGTGATCCTACAAGCAATGTCTCCAAAGATCCAATCGTTCTGGTTCAGGTGGTAATGGATTTTAAAGGGCAGTATACACACAAACAAGGTATCGACTGCAGCCAGGTTGATGAGGTAGATGTAGGAGTGCGAGGTGGGCTTGACCTTGTGGGTCAAAAGGTAGAGAGCTAAGATGTTTTCTAGAAGTCCCAGTACAAAGACAATGCTGTAAATGATGGTGAAGAGATGGTACTGGAAGTCTGCTTCATCAACCATTGTTGCATTAGAGTGTTCTCTGGCTATGGTACAGGAAGTGTTTGCCATGCTTTCTGCTGCAGGAGAACAAGTTCTGTGGGGTAGCCTAGATTAGCCTCTTCTTTCCAAAGCTGAGCAAGACCAAAGCTCTGGGAGTGGTCCTGGGGTGAGAACTCGAGCTGTGTTGTTACATCAGCCAGTTCTGGTTAAAAATGCAGCTAAAGCTTCTATGCTCGGTAAACCTAATAAGATAAAAATAAACATTAGCGTGGTGGGGGAAGTCTTTTTCCGTCAAGTTACAATCAAAAATATCCCCTACAACAGGAGATCAGTTGAGATTAAGCAACCCCCGCCCCCATCTCATTTACATTTAACAAGTAGCTGGAGGCGACCAGTTACAGGAGCAAGTATAAAATATGTAAAGGGCGCACACATTTAATGTACGATGGGCTGAAGAGTTAAATACTGGACTGTCCAACAGAGCTGTGCTGTTTATGGAGCACGGGATGGTTCCTTGTGGTGAGCAGAGTGCTCCCTGTGTGAGTGAGATTTCAGTTATGGCAGGGTTCGGACAGGTACCATTTACTACCCTTGGATTGTGACACCAGAGTACTGACTCTGTGCAACTCCCTTTGCCATGGTTCTAAAGGGCAGGCAGGGGGAAGGCTTCCAGTTAAAACGGATGAGGTTTGATTTACAACCCAGAGCCGAATCTAAGAACGGAGGGCCAGCGCCAGGACTTTCCCAGGACCAGGCTGCATCACTAGCTCAACATTAGCAGACATGTCCTCTCATTCTGCAGGCCCAGCTTGGGCTAGCTTAGAGAGAGGCACTGAAACACACACACACACACACACACACACACACACTCACACTCCCTGCTCTGAGAGGCAGTAGGTGCTCAGCACTGGTGGAAGCTCAGTTCTCTGAGATTCGGCATCCAAATTGAGGAGAGGTCGTGTGATTTTGAGCATTGAACTGTGCCTACCAGACCTGGCTTTTCTTCCAGGTGAGTCATTTCACCTCTGTGCCTGTTGCCCCTCCTACCCTTTGTCTTGGACTACAAGCTTCAGGGCAGGGGCTGTTCTGAGAACGTATCTGTACAGAGCCGAGCACAAGTGGCCTTGGATGTCAGCTGAGGCCTCTAGCTGCTACTGTCCTACAAATAACCACGCAAATCTATTGGGATAGTGGTGGTGGGTGAGGTTTAATGCAGTGTTTGTAAAGCGTTTTGCCACCCTGTGGTGGGAGGCCCTAGGAAAGAAGAATGCTACTATTCATTCATCACGTTCCCTCACTTGTACTGTTGTTACAGGAAGCACCAAAGATTATTTAACAGATTGGGGGGGGGGGGGGGGGAGTTTCACTTTGGCACTACAAGGTGAATAGCAAGTCTCACTACACAATCGGTTGGGGGTCTTTCAGATACCAGTGAGGGGGAAGCCTAAAGGGCAGAACTCTGAACTATTCAGTGGATGGTGTCCTACACAAGAGAATTTCACCACAGCAGGATCTAAATGCACAGCGACAACTCTCATTTGACCCTCTCCCTGACGAGAAAATGGGCGACTGAGAAATTGCAGCAGGCCTAAACCAAACATACTAACTAATGCACACAAACGCGGTTGCAAGGGGCTTGGAAATATCTTAAATTGAGTTCTCCAGCGGAGGAGCAGCCAGTGTGATCTGAATAAAGGAGTGACGTGTGAGAGGAGAGGATACTGGCAAATGAAGTGAGCAGTGGCCTTTTGAATGGGCTGTAGAATTTGTCCAAAGGAAATAGGAGGAAAGGAAAAAGAGAGTAATTTCACTAACCACTGACCTCGGACAGCCGCCTGCGTCAGTCACTATGAAGCAGATGTAGCACTTCACAGGAAAATGCACATTTTTTCCATAGGTGACATTTTTAGATATTTAACTGACAAAACCAACCCCCTCCAATTGAAGGAAATTCTCAAACTCACTTCTCAAGCAGACTTGGTGTAAGAACTGACTAGCCAAGGCACAAAATCTACTTGCCCAACATTACCATGATGAAAACAAGAGACTAATATTCTAGTTGTGTGCTGAGAGTACAATTTTGCACAGCTGTGCTAAAGCCACCATCTCAGTAGACATCAGAAACCAGGTCTGCCCCACTGAAAGTGGACGGCAGCCTTCTCCAGACTCACAAAAACAAAATGAAATGTATGGCTGGAAGGGATGGCAAGAGGTCATCAAGTTCAGCCCCCTAGGCTGACTTGGTAAGACGAGAACTCTGTTTAGATGTTCCACTCCCTAAAGTGAACCTGCTTTGGATTAATTGGATAAAAATGAGGAGCGGAGAGGGAAGAAATAACTGTGAGGACATTCCTTTGTTGGCTCTCTACAACCAATTTAGCATCACAATACATTTTGGCAGTAAATACAATTGAAGTATCTTGATTATCCAGAAAGGGGAGGGATAGCTCAGTGGTTTGAGCATTGGCCTGCTAAAGCCCAGGGTTGTGAGTTCAATCCTTGAGGATAGAATTTAGGGATATCGGATAATTTAATGGGGCAATGGTCCTGCTTTGAGCAGGGGGTTGGAGTAGATGATCTCCTGAGGTCCAACTTCAGTATTCTGTGAAGGGTTCTCCTATTACCATAAATCCTCCATTCTGCTAGTGGATCAGCGCCTGAATTTCTTTAAAAACCTAATTCTGCCCAATTTATCAGCACCCATTTTACTTTCATTTCAGCTCGGATAATGAATGAAAGTCACCATTGTGAGTTTCACTTGCCAAGCTCTCCATGGTACAAAATTTCTGGTTTGCAAACCCGGTAGTGAAGGGGAAACCGTCTGTTGGATTGGAAAAGAAATTTCCATTGTTATTAATGGAAACATTTCTGCTAGTCCCAGGAGAAACACTTGTTTTTACAAAATTTGAATTTTGGGTCAAATGTGATTTGACAGCATCCCTGTTAAAGCACCAGAAACGCACGCATTCCCAATGTCCGGGTCCAGTGTCCTATGCTGATTACAGCTAAATGGAAGGAATTAGCAGCATAACAAACAAGAGATTTAATGCAACAAAGAAAAAAGTTACTATGTAAAAATGGTAGATTATTTTCAACCATTTGCCATGGGTGTTGCAAAACAAATTCAGCCTGATAATTTGGAGATGGGCTTTCCAGCTTGTAGTGACGTTAGCATGCCTTTAAAAAAAATCCAGATGCTAAACCAAGGAGTGCACAGGTTAGATGTTTTTACTTTTTAAGTGTTTGTATAAGGCACTAGCTTCAGAGTGTGGAACCACAACCAATACCAGATCCTCGAGCTAGTTAAGTTGAGTCATTCAGCTATCACTCAGACAGATGAGGGTTTTAATTTTACACAAGTTGAGAAACAAGGTAGCAGCTGCGGGGTTAGGGGGTGCAGGCTTGGTAAAATATCTGTAGTGCGGCTGTCATTTTTGAGCCTGCCCTGGTGGCTGGATTGACGGACAGCCAGAGAGCACTGCCTGCCCGTTGCCCTCGTCCTGCGCCATGCGGCACCTCATGACAAATCACGTAAGGGAAGTGAAAGAAAAACTCATCCACCAGCCCCAGGCCATTTTATCTCACCTGAAAAATGCAAGGAAGACACTGGATCCTCTGAGGACTCTTCAGAAAGCAGAGGCTTGCTGCTGAGCTCGCCTGGCTGAAGTGTAGCACCGGAAGAAAGTCATCTTGCAAAGCTTACGGCAAAACCCTCCCACCTGACTCTGCAGAGAGAAACCACAGGAAGTGCAGAGGTAGGCCAAGAGTCCCAGTTCAGACTCGGAATCGGCTGGTAGGTGAACAGGACGTTTCACGTTATGCCCAGCATGGGTCACGTGACACTACAATGAGAGGAGTTTCAGTTTTGCCAGCTACTGCAAGGCAGTCTTTCCGCGCACCAGCCAGTGAAAGGCACAGTCCCGTTTCCATTCACAACTGCGCTAGGCACCTGAGCGACTACGCAGGCCTAGGCAGTGCCGGTGTTAGCTGTTTTGCTGCCCTAGGCGGCAAAGCAAAAAAAACCCCCCAACTCGTAGAGCTGCCGCTGAATTGCTGCCAGCAGTTCAAAGTGGCGAAGTGGCCGTGGCCACCGAAAACTGTGGAGCACCACCCCCATTACACACACCCCCCCGCCCCCAGTGTTTGCTGCCCCCCCAATGGATTCGCTTAAAGTAGCATTTTTCAGGAACATAAATCCAACGTTAAGCGAGGAGTTACTGTACTCGACTGACTGCGGTCTGGGCCTTCCCACTCAAGGGAGGCTGGGGTTTCGGTGCCAGCCTCAAAATTTTATCCTGTTTCATTAAACAAACAAACAAAGGCATCTTTGTGTTCATCGTACTCGCTCCTGGGTGGGTTCAGGTGAGCTTTGTACACTGATACGAGCATAAAAATCCACAGCATCAGCTCACATGCCGAAGCGATCCAAGAGCAAACTGGACTCTGATTTGCCTGTGGCATCAAGAACACACTCGCATTACACTGCAATCGCGTCAGCCAGGCAGCTGACAGCGGGAACTCCTGGCCGCTAGTCCCCGGCGATTGGTGGCTGGTCTTCCACTGTCAGCCCTGCGCATTAATAACTAATACAGTCGCAGCATAACGTCTGATTATCAAAATAATGAGCTAGAACAACGTAATACTTGAGTGTTTTTATTGTTCTGGCAAATTTTTCTTAAACAAATAGATCTTCTCTGGCTTTTCCAAATGACCCCACTTAATGAAGGACCATTATTACTTTTCCGCAATTTTCCATGTCTTGTCCGCAGCTCAGCTGCAATTATTTGACAATCATCCTGCGCTTCAAGTAAGGCTTTCGTGATGCAAACAGAAAAGACAACCCAACCGGCTGTCTGTCGCCCAGCGTTACCAATCCTTCCACCCGGGCAGCCTCTGGGCGCGTGGACAAATGATGTGCCGATGCCTCTAGCCACAATCAATGGGGTTTAGTGAGACCGGGCCGCCTATCAGCATACAAAGCGAGTTCTGGAAACCTCCGCGCCACGGCTCCCACCGACCGAGTTCTTTCAGGCCCGGCTGACGTCTCACAGAGCCGCTATTTTGCTGCGTTCCCGTCGGTCTCCACGTCTGCGAGGAGGAAAAGGGAAAACATTGATGTGGGAAGAACGAAAAACCCAGCCCCACCTGAAAGCACTTAACTTTGTGTTTCTTCATTTCCTGCCTGGGCTCCGTCCCCCCAAACGCAGGCGGGTGGCTCGGGCGCCAGCGCTGCTTGGGAGAGGTGCCATTAGCACGGGCCAAAACCGACAAGCTGCAGCCTTTTCAAGGCCCGCCCAAGAGCTCGGCTTTGTCTCCAGGCTGGTTGTGTGGTGCTTTGTTTCCCCGCTTCTTGTTCCCTGAGTCCTGCTCTGGCACCTCCAAGAAAAATCAAAGGAGGCCTCGTTTGCTGCTGGGGGGGATGAAACCTAACCCCCAGTTTAACAGAGCCTCGGGGAGCCTTGACAGCGTTAGCAAGCCCTGGCTGCAACAGACGCTCCCAGAGAGGGTGGGTGGCGCTAGCTAGAGAGGGATAGCACAGTGGTTTGAGCATTAGCCTGCTAAACCCAGGGTTGTGAGTTCAATCCTTGAGGGGGCCATTTAGCAGGTTACTGCTGCCTTCAGAGGCACAGAGTGGACCGCGCTGAAGGAGTCCTGCGATGCTTGGTGTTCCCCCCCGATGGGCACTCCATAGATTCGCTTACCAGCTTCGTCGTACTCCACGGATTTCAGGAAGAGTCCGGCTGCCGGAGCCATGGTGTTTAGTGGATAAGCCAGTGGGTCTCTCATCTCTAATAGTTCCTTTATGTGATAAGGAGCTAGCCTGCCTTGGCCAACTGCTACCAAAGCCCCTGCCATCCTTCGCACCTGAAACAGAGAATCCGGCTTTTAGACACTGCCCCGTGGGGTCCTGGGACAGAGCGAAGTGTGTGTACAGGGAAGAGGGGTTACGGGGGGGGGGGGGGGTGAATGTAAACCCTGGGCTTACAGTGCAGTGTAGACATGCCCTGGGACCCTGCCTTTGTGACACCCCCTTATGCTTGGCCCCTGCTCCCCCAATCCCCAGGGGAGCCCCAGCAGCTGCCCCCTATCTCCAGCCTGCAGGGGGCAGGACGCTGCATGGCAGTGGGAGGTACTGGCTGCTGCTACACAGCTTGGGGCAGGGGGGAGCTCTGCTGTGATTTGCCTGCTCCAGGCGTCTGTCCTGCTCCGAGGGTGCCCTGGGACTTCGGGCTGTAGTGACAGCTGCCACCCGTAACACAAATCAGCACAGTGACCCCTAGTGGCCAAAGGAGGAGGGAGGGTGAACTGCAGCCAAAATTCCTGGGCCCTCTGCATTCTCTCCTGAGAGCCCCTTTTGCAATGATGATACTGAGAGGGCAGGGGACACAAACTTTCTGCTGCCTGTCAGTGGAACCCACGCGTGGGCAGAGAGCGAGCTGAGCAGCAGCGCCCACACATCCCTCTGCGGTAGGAAACGAACGTGCACGCGGACAGAGCTGGGCTTGCAAACTCAGGTTACGCAACCAGCCTTGTTTCCAGGCGGGGGAGACTTGGGGGCTCGGTTCTCTCTCAAAAAGCCAAAAACAAGTGAGTCAGAGGAGGAGGAAATGCCCCCGCAGCCGGCAAGTTGATATTTCAAACACCTCCGCCGATCTGCACATAACACCTCCCCCCTGCCACTTACTGATTTCATCCGCGCCGGGAGGACTAGCGAGCTCCATGGAGAAGTCATAACACGCCCATCACCCGAGCATCTAGGCCAACAGCTGACCTTTCCCTCTGTCCCTGGAACTGAAGGGGCTGCATCCAGCCATGCCTCCTGCCCCGAGATGCCCCAAAGTCAGCAGCCTTCTTTGCCAGAGGCACTGAGCAGCTCAGCAGACAGGCCGTGCATGGGCAGCTATCCGGCACGGGCGGCAGACGCCACTGCCCGTGCACAGCAGCTGCATTAACATGGGCGGCCACAGTTCCTCCGCAAAAAGGGCACATCTAGCAACACACAGGAGCAGCCAAGCTGCAAACTAGCGCACCGAGGCTGCACGAAGGAATGAGGCCACGCTTACTTGTGCAAACAGCTGTTGTGCAAACACGAGTCCACTTGGTTAGGCCTGCACAGAAGGGGGGGGGGGGTTGCTAACATCGGAGTCCATTTCGATTTGTTTTATTGGGCTGTTTGTGCCCTGATAAGAAAAATGAAGCAACAAATGTAAAGCAAATCCTGCTGGGCCCTAAGCCACAGCACTGTAAGCGAGCAGGAAACAGTTAGCCAGGGGGTGGCGTTTGCCGTGGAGTAAACTCAGCTAATCAGGTTTGTCCTTGTTAAACCCCCGCACGGGTCAAAGGCGCTATTTGTATGAAGACAAAGCACTATCGCTTTCCCACTAATGCCTTAATCCAATCAAAGCAGCCAGCTCCCAGTGCAGGGGGTTGGGTTCAGTCTAACTCTTCAGATTGGCGGGCCAACCCAGCCCGGATCTGTTTTATGGATCTTCCTTCCCCCCCCCCCCCCCCCAAGCCAGCTCAGCCTTTTCCACCTCTACCCGCTAAGATCCTACATGTCAGGATAAAACAAGCCCTGGGAAGAAATGACCCTTCCAGACACGCACTATGTTACACTTTCCCCACTGGAGGGCGCTGCCTGCTGTGAATCTAACTTCGATGCCTCAGTGTTTCAGGTCTGCCTGCTTCCAAGACAGGCTACCCCTAAGATCTGGGATGGCCACATGCCCCCATTGCCTCCTCCTCAGCCTCACGGGGCCAACACATGATGCTCCTTGCGACAATTCTCCTGGGGTGCCCCGCCCTGCTTCCCTGCTCAAATGCATGCTGAGGGCACAGTTCAACGCCGAGCTGGGTTTCTACAGGGACGGGGGGAGGTTGTCACAGCAGAGATGGCGCGTGGGGGGGCCCAGAATGTCACCCCCCCCCCGAGGCTGGGACCTCCTGTCTAATGCCTAAAACGCTCGCTTGGAGGGAGACACTAAACTGTCCTTCCCGGGAACAGGCCTGAGTCTTTCCCATGCCCCCTTTCGAGCCCACTGCTGCTCCACCGTGGCTATGCGGTCGCTGGACGCCTGCAGCCAGGCAATTTAAGAAGCTGGTTGGCCATAACGGAGTCCAAAAGAGCCGCTTCTCGCTCCCACCAAAAGGACCAACCCGCTCTCTCTCTCTGCGGCTCGCTGCTGCCAGAACGTGACCACGGCTGAGACCTGCCGACCAAGAACTGGCCATTCTCTCCTAACAGTGAGCTCCATCCAACGGCGGAGCAGCCTCTCCCGGGAGCGAGGAGGAGGAGAATGTGGTGCAAACCCCACCCCGGAGTCCTTTCAAAGCCGACAGGACAAACCTAGAGACCAGGGCAGCGCGGGGAAGACTCTCCCTGGGGGAAGAACTACCTGGCGTAATGGAGCTTTTCCATCTCTCCTTCCTGTGGTTCTCCGTAGCATTTCACAAACTCCCCCCTGTCCCCCCTAGGCTCAGCATCGTAACACAGAGCGAGGCTGCCTGGCTCCTAGCTGCGGCCACTCAAACCGTAGGGATAAGGCCAGGTCGTTTGGAGAAAATTAGAACTCCCACCCACTCGACCTGGACCCTCCAGTCATTTTAGGAGCAAACTTAGAGGTTCTGGTACTACTGGCCCAAATGCTGAAATAAAAACATCTGAGTTCTATTCCCCGCTCTGCTATGGAGTCGCATGACAGGAGCAGTCATGACACCTCTTTGCCTCAGTTTCCCCATCTGTCAAATAGGAAAGACACCTCCCAAGGATGTAGTGAGGTTTGCTTAGTGCTTGTGGAGTGCTCGGAGATCTTCGGGTGAAAGGGGCTGAAGGCGGATGGCGCCGTATCACAACTGCGGCACTACACCGTACCTGCCTGTAGAGGAATGATCGGCTCTTGAATTCTAGCTCCCAGAACTGCAGTCCCCTAGGGAAAAAAAACAAAAAATCTGTTTTTTTAAATTGTCCCTCTCAGACCAGCCACCTGCAGCCCCAAGAGGACCGTAAACCACCGGTCAATTACAGGCAAGCAGGAGAATCTATGTGAAGCCGAGAGTTTCCACTGTTCGTTCCCTTTGGGGCACCTGGCACTGGCCACTGTCGGAAGACAGGACCCTGGGCTAGATGGACCTTTGGTCTGACCCAGTCTGGCTGGTCTTATGCTCACTCATGTGATTGTCACGCCTGGGCTGGCCAGCTCCGGGGTGGCTCTCCATGGATGCATTGCCGTGGGCTGAGGGCTTCTGGGCTGCTCCGTGGGGATGACATGCCTCAGTCTGGCTTGGCGCGGCTCCGCACAGGCGCTGCCCACGGGCAAGGAGGCTCCATACCAAGCGGGAAATCAACACTTTTTATTTGCACCTGCCGGGTGGTCCCTGCTGATCCATTTAAAAGGCCAACTGCCTCCTCAAGCGATTTCCAATGCAATTCTCAACTGCTTCGTGGCCCCCGTTTTTGCCAGCTCCCCCTCGCTAAACCTCACGTGTCTCCACCGCGCTTTAACCAATCAAAAGCCACCCAGGATGCACACCCCCAGGCAGGGCACTGCCCTGATGAGTGGGAGTCTAAAGGGGGGGCAGGCCAAGGGCAGATGGGGTGCCTGGAACAGCGGGGGGTGCTACAGGTGCAGGGCTGTGTGAGCGCCGTGACTGCTACAGGCTGAGAACAAGGTGCACCCGCAGAGCTGGGCGGGATGGGATGGCACGGGAAGGAATTTTAGGTCAGGGTTCTGGACTCGGGCACATCTAGGTGGAGGAAACTTCCCCAGCATCTGAGCTACCCAGGGCTGCTGCCCCCCTGCCCCACACTGAGCCAATCTGTCTGCTCCTTGCAGAAGCACTAAGTTCACACAAGACCCGCCTCTCTCCCACCGCCATGAAGATTGCTTTTGGCGTTGGCTGCAATCATGCAGCTTCTGTTCAGGGGGCGGGGGAGAGAGGCATCAGGAGGATCGTTTGGCTGATGTAACCCGAGCAGACATCTCCCAAGAGGATGTGCAAACCGCGCTCTTCTCCAGAAGATGCAAAACAGGCCTTAACTGAAGCACTATTATTTAAACAGCAGGCACTGCCGTCCTTATGTGCAGTTTTACTTCAGGCATCTGTAAGTAACGGGGATTGGAGGGCTAGAGTCAGTGGTTAATAATGACACCATAGGAAGCTGACGTTTCCACGGCAGCCCAGTGCAGCTTCCTTCTTCTGGGATCCGTCACGTGACCTTGGCCAAAAGTTCACCTGAACGGAGCCAAAGCCGGGAACCGAGGATGGCGGCTGCACTCACCGCGGCTCATTCTGCAGCTAGCAATGGAGTGCTGCAATGAGTTAGGGACGTTAAGGAGGGCATGATAGACGCATGCAAAATAACGAACGGGACAGGGAGTGCTGATCAGGAAGCAGCGTGACCCGTGTCACGATACAAGGACCAGGGAACAGTCAATGAACTTGAAAAACGGCCCATTCAAATCTGATCAAAAGGAAAGATGTTTTCCAATATGATGCATAATTAGCCGGTGGAACTCATTGCCACAAGATGTCACGAAGTTTAGCAGGATTAAATGGGTATGAGGCATTGATAGGTGTAACAAGACTATCCTTTTAGAATAGCATATAGCAGACAAGAGCTTTGGAAGGATAATTAGCAGTAGTTTTGAAACACCTAGGATCCCTAGTCATGACCGGACTCCATTTTTGCTAGGCACTGCACAAACACAGAACAAAACCCGGCAGCCTGTGTCCAACAGAGCTCTAATCTACATATAAAACAACAGCCAAAAGGTAGATACCTCCAGGGGAGTACAAGAAAACCTGGAGACAGTGTCGGGCAGCATGACCAGCTGTGTTCTCTGCACCCCAGCAGCCTGACTGGTCACGTTTCTTTGGAGGCATCGTAGAAAAGGGGGGTTTTGAAGGAGGACGATTCATTAGCATTGTGGGTGTTTCTGGGGAGCTCCACCCCCCGCAAGAGGGGCAGCACAGAGGTGTTACATTTTCAAACAAGCAAGCGGACAATGGAGGCCGGGATCCTGGACCGACCGGCGGTGGGACGGCGAATGAGAGACGGGGAAAGGCCGTGAAGGACCTTGAAAGCGAAGCCCGGCACCTTATAGTTTTGATAGGCTCGAGGAGGGGGAGCCAATGGGGGGGTTGCAAAGAGCGGGGGCGACACGGTCAAAGCGGCAGGCTAGGCAAACAAGCTTTGCAGCGGCATTGTGAAGGGATCTGAGAGCGACAGGACCGCCCTGGTTAAGGCCAGAGAAAAGGGTTTTGTAGTCACTGAGGGGCAAGACGGTGAGAGTCTGGAGAAAGCCTCCGGCAGCTATCGCTAATTTACTGCAGATTATATTTATAGTGCATGTGTGCTTCTCAGGACCCAGTGCAAAGGGCTGTTCAAAAACAAGTGCTGCAGGAAATTGCAAATGAAGACGCTCATTACCTAATGAATTGGAGCCATCTAGTAAATAACATTTGCCAGCGTAAAGCTGGAAGCAGAGCCAGGCTGCTCGCTGCAGGACTGCAGTTCCCTCAGCTACAGTCCAAACACAATTAGCTGGGCAGCATATCACCGAGATAATGAATTTAAGGAGCCCCCAGCAGGTCAGATTTAACTCTACATCTTCCCCGTCTCTCCAAAAAGACAACCGGAGACTTGAACCCTGGTCCTTCCATTCCAGACCCATGTGCTTCTTCCACTTGAGCTAAAGGAGAACTCCCTCAGGTTGCCCTAACCGGTCTGTAATACTGTCCCTGGCAAGGGGACAGCTGGAGGACACACTAGAGGATGACATCACTCATTTATACACTTAAAGCCCGCAATCAAGCTCCAGCACATCAGCTGCAGACAGGATGAACCCAGGAGTCCGACTCCCTCGGCTGTCGCTTGTCTCTGTTGGTGGGTGGCTCCATCCTGTGTCCCAGGAGGAGAAACTTGGCTCCCGGCACGTCACATGCTCAGTCGGGCACTGGGGCTAGCAAGGCAGAGCGGGAATACGCCCAGGACGGCCATACACCCCCAGGGCCGGTGGAGAGCTCTTAGATCAGCGCTGATCCCAACGCGCACTCAGCCGACGAGCAGCGACTGATGCGGGGAGACGCGCGTTCGGATGTTGTAACGGATCAGGCCTCAACCACGATCCGCATTAGACTTGCTGGGGCCCAGGGCAGAAAGCCGAAGCCCCTCCCGGGGCTCTGAACCCCGTCCCCGGGGGCTGAAACCGAAGCCTGAGCAATGTAGTTTTGCAGGGGCCTGCCCCAGGCAACCGCCTGGCTTGCTACTCCCTGAACACCAGCCCTGGCTTTTATCCACAAAAAGCCAGTTGTGGCACAGGTGGGCCGGGGAGTTTTTATAGCGGGGGGAGGGCGGCTCAGAAAGAAACCAGTTGAGAACCCCTGGTCTCTGGGGATTCACTCCGCATCCCTCTGCTCCGGCTGCGAGCATCTTTTAAGGGAGAGACAATTATGAAGGCGCCGGAACCAGAGAGCCTCATGGCTCCGCTAACTACCGGCCCCAGACAGGGGGCGTGCTGGAAACAGGGGAAAGCTCCCCACCTCTGGTTTTAATTTCACGCCCTGGGAAAAGGCAGAGGGGCCGGGTTTCGGTGGGGATATTGCATTACGGGGTCCGCGGCAAGGAGGGTTTTGTGCTTGGCTGGGAGGAGGGAATTTGAAACCAGCCAGATTAGATGGGGGGGGGGGGGAGAGAAACAGGGCAGGCAGGACCGCTAGCAGACACAACAAACCTCTTCCCCCTTAACCAACCCTCCGCAACGCTGGCTACAGGAGTCCCTGGGGCATTTGCAGATAAGGCTCCCGTGCTTTCCTCTACGCAGCAGCTCACTATTCCTCCTCCTCCCCCGCCCCCGCCCTCTGTCTCCCTCCCCGCCCAGCGTTCAGCACCATGAAAAGGATTTTTTTATGGGTGTGATTTCTCATCCCATTTGCTAGACGTTACCCGACCAGGCTTCGGGATGAATTACTAACTGGAACCTCATGGCATTAGGTTGTTGCATGCTCTGTCTCGCCCCCCTTCCCACTCCCCGGTTTCCCCCCCCCCCTCAGAGAAAGCAGGGTCTTGCCAAGGTCTCATGACCAGCATTTCTCCCCCCCCCCCCCCTCTCTGAGCCCTGGTTTGTAATGTCACTACAGATCTTGGACGGTAGCGACAAGGGGGTGGAAATGAGCACGATTCACAGGAACAAAAGCAACCAGTGTAGGAGGGAGAGGGGAAGCAGCGATTTTGGCAGTGAGCTGGGCCACGTGTGACCGTCTTCCCTGAACCCTGGAGGGTTTGCAGCCAGGACAGGACACAGGAGCTGGGCCCCAACCGGATCTGATCCTGCCGCTTGGCCAGGCCGGCTGCGCGTTCTCACTACTGCCACATCCTCAGAGGCTTTGCACAGGACAGTGTGTTTGGCCTGGCAACATCTGGAGCGAAGATGGGAGGCCGTTGGGGTCGCTGTAACTGGGTTTGGAAGCTGCACGTGCCGGGGTGCACAATGCCTAAGCAGGCAGGGTGGGCACCAGTCCTGGTGCACAGCATCCCGGCCCTGCAATGCCCGCTCCGGGAGAGCATCCGCTTTACGGTATGGGCAGGCCATTCTGGGGCTAGGCGCCACCCCTTCACCCTTATCTCCTGCCTCTGCCTTGCTGACCTTCTGCCACCTCCCCCTACCTGGCAACCCTGCCAGCCCAGCCAACCCTGGTAGCCCTGGCCCAGACTCCACTGGGATCTTGCCCCAAGCAACAGCTGTCTGAGCTGTATTCCAAGGGCTCTGTATCCTCACTGCTCTCTCTAACCGCTGCCCCACTCTATACCCATTAATGCAACATCAGGAACATCTGAAGCCATTGTGTCAACACAGAGACCAACGCGAACCTCCCCCGCCTCTCAGTTTTGAGAAAAGCTGGATGGGAACTTTGTGGCCTGAGTTCAGCATGGATATCCACAAAGCCCAAATTCAGACAGACGCACGCCACATACGCAGATTAAGGAAACCATCTGCCCTGCAAGGAATCTGGAATGTAAACCTCTTGAGTGCCTGTTTTGGTCAGCTGTTAAACTGGGGTTTTGCAGGCAGGCAGTTGAATGCAATGCACAAGGGAACACTGATCTTCCCGCATGTTAGGGTAGGCCCTACGTATTTTGCAGAATGATGCCCAGTGCACCTGCAGCAGAGGAGCTACTGAGTTGCTATTATGTTCTTCATACGCCTGGCTGATCGGTTGCATCGGCACCATGCCCTGGATGCAGTGATTAACGGACACCAGGAGCCCTGCCCCGAACCCAGGGATCTCCCTCCAGCCTCCTGCAAAGGGGCTTTTCACGTCTACCTGATTCATCCCTGACCCTTCACAGAGCCGAGCGCCAGTCCCAGGGTGGAGAGGGGAATTCAGAACGTCTGGTCCAGATCCCGCAACGCTATTAGCTCCTCTCTGCAAACCCAGTTAGCCTGCAGGGCTGAATGACGCCGCTTTGCATGAGAGCAGCTGCTGTCAAAAGTCCATCCAAATCCAGTGGCCGGCAGCCGACGGCAAATTCAACCAGTCCAGCTCACTGTGGTGGCACGACAGTCCTTGGTGCGGGTCTGGGGGTAGGTGGCAGTGATGGCAGAAATTCAGCAATGACCCAGTGCCCCCGACGGGCGTTAGGAGGCTGCTGGGTGGCAGGAGAAGTGATCTGTCAGAGAAAATGTGAAACCGAAGTTGGGAGTGGGGTGGGGTTTTTTTTGTAAAACCTTTTAAAATCGGTGTTCCGGTCAAAACAACATAGTTCCTACATTCTTCCTATTTAAACTCTTCTGTCATTTCAGCTAGAGATAGCGTTCAGCACCATTTCCACTCCTAAATTAACATGGAAAATTGCTGTGAGCTGTTCAACAGCTGCCATGGTCCACCCCAGAGCTGGCTGCCTCTGAGCAATCCCTGCCTTGTTTGTATGTGTGATTCTTAAGCTTGTAAAGAGCTTTAGGATCCTTTGGCTGTGCTAGATGTAGGTTTTTATACACGTATGCACAATAGCTCACAAGCAGAGCAATGACTCCAACCTGAGATACACGGTATACAACGAGGTGCAATTCAACTGCCTGCAGAGAAAGTGCTGACTCGGGAAATGCTCCCTGCTGGGAACAGAAAAAAAAACCCCTCTCCTAATACCCAGAGCAAACCCACAATGCGAGTGGGGAAAGTCACAAGATCACCACCGACTTTGCAGAATGCTTTCCATCATTCAGCAATGTCCACATGCGGCTGGAAAGGCCGGAGTAAGCAAATCAGGAAACCGATGTGCACAGGGAATCCATCTGTACCAGTCAGGAAGGCATGCAGTAGCAGACAGAGAGGCATTCCCATGTCAGGTCTAGAGTCCGGGGAAACGGCCAACTGGAGATTCTGGTTCAGACATTATTTAAGCTGGCATTCCTCTCCCTTGTCAGATCGTACTGCTTGGATAGAAACCGCCGCTGCTATTAGCAACCTGGTGATCACTCGGATTCTAAAGCCTACTGGGACGATCACCAATGTTCCTTAAAGCGGATCCTACCAACGCTAGTTCTCCCAACATTTCACTGGTAACAAAGAGTCCTGTGGCACCTTAAAGACTAACTATAAAGTTTTGAAGCATAAGCTTTCGTGGGCTAATACCCACTTTGTCGGACCCCATTTAATTCTTGATTGGTTTGTGCCTTTGCACCATCCCCTCACCCCAAAAGGCAGAAGACCCAGTGTCCACACCCAACCCCATAACAAATCAATGCATGCAGCCCACCTCTGAGTGGCAGCCCTACAATAACAAACCAGCACGAACCGTCCTCTCCTACGGGCCTAAAAACAAAACCCAGCACGCACGACATGCAAGAGCAACCCTAGAACCACCAAAATGTCCACCCCTGCCCTAAAACACGATCCCACCACAACAAGCCAATGCCCATGTGATGAAGACAAAAATATTAGCTTAGGAAATTGATACCGGTCTTGGTTTTCTAAGATTGAAAACAGGATTTTAAAACTTGCAGAGGACACCTCCACACCAGCCTACCAACCTGGGGAGATTTTTGTTTTATGGCAGATCCAATCTGGAAAAAGCGGTTTTGAAAATTCACGGTTCAGGGGCGGACTCTACAAAAGGACATGTCCGGAGATGAAACACTCTCCAGTCCATTACGTGTATAGAGCAGATACGTACGTAGCAGAACATTTATACACTCCCCCTGGGATCTCATAAACAAGTACCCACCGGTATTTATCCAGATTCCAGGCTACCAAGTGCTGCTGGAATTCATGTGATAGCGAAGGGAAACCAGCCAGTGCACTGAGTGTTCCCAAATGCCCCTGCTCTCCCATTCACTAATCCTCCCTCAATTCCGTCCTACTGCCGCTAGGGATAACATTTACCTTTACTAATCCCAACAGCTGACCGTTGTGTGCGAAGTGCCTGTTAGTGCGCTGTGGTCTGTTCCCACGCCCCTGCAAAAAGGTAATGGTAGACTGTGCAGCTAGGAAGATTTGGACCATCTGTGCTTATGCACAGGGTCTCTGGGTGTGGAAAGCGTGGCTGTGCGAAATGCATCCGTGTTGTTCAGGTTGGTTCCTCAGAGGTTTGGGCCTGTCCTGAACCTGCAGGGCTGTGGAGAAGGGCTCAGCTACCTGGGAGGGTGAAAAGCTACTATGCGATCAATGTCAGAAGAGAAGAGTGGAGTGGAGGTCACCTGTCAGCCTGCACGGGAGGTGGGTGCACTGAAGGTGCAGAACGCTGCCTCAGGACGCTCCCCGCTGGGAGGATGCTTTTAAAGACAAATCACTGATAACATCCTGCTGCTTCCCCTCGTTCGGTTCCCACCCCCAGACTCTGCTCCTGTCAGTTAATATTCTACTGCTTCCCCGTGCCGTTAGTTTCCCTCTGTGTATATGTTGCACATGCTCTGCCCATACGACGCACTGCACACACAGTTTAGAGCAGATTAAGTAAGGCCCTGATCCCACAAAGCACTTATGCACAGGTTCTGAACGAGGCTAATATATTTATTGAAGCCTCCCTTAATTTTATGCATCACCCCAGGCATGGTTTCTTTGTTTCCTAGTTCTTGAAGTCCCCTGATCTTGCACCATAATTTAAAGTGAGGGCCTGGCCACCCAACACACGACACTAAGTATTTGGACACTTGCATTCAGTTCTTGGCTTTGTCATTGTTTCATTGCATGACCCTAGGCAAGTTACTTCTGCCTCTCTGCCTCAGTTTTCCCATCTGTAAAACAGGGCTAATAAAAGGTGCTCAGGCCCACGACCTATCTGATCTCTGCATTTTAGTTTTTTTTCCCTAAAAGATCATTTTTGATCAGGACTAGGCTAAAATCTTTCCACCTACTGCTGGAGTCAAGGGCTGGAATTGCCTGTGAAATCCGACTTCCTAAATCGACATAGCAAATGACATCTCTGATGGCAAAGTCGAATAGGATTTAAGGATGAAACCAATAGCAGTTTATAGACGTTGCCCTAAAAACCTATGGAGCTGAATGGAAAATGAGATTTTTTCTGAAAGTTTTCTGAGCCTTCCTATAGAATTTGATAGCAGAGATAGAGTTCTCTATTAAGTTACATCAGAGGACTCAATAAACGTAGAAAAGAATTGAACAGAGAACTAGATCCTATCAGACTTTTTCATAAGGGGAACTTTCTTCTTGTTAATATCACACACCATTCTGCTTCCGAACAAAACTCTGCGCTGGCTTTTCACTTGGCAGACCCCAGCACCTCGCAAGGAATAATACATGTTCAGTGAGAGACAGGTGATGGAAAATTACTCCCATGGAAGCAGCGATGGGGCTAAGTTCCTGAACGTGGCTTTAGCATTCAAGAGTGCTTTGTACTGATGGGACATTAACCTAACTTCCACTGTTGCCAGGCGACGGGGAGTTGGATGGAGGGAGCCATTTTAACAGCTGCCCTTTTATACAGACAAGTGGTCAATTCAGAAGCTCGGTTTTCATTTGGAGGGGAGGAAAGAAGCGGGAAGAAAAGCTGCATTATTTGACTAAAAGATCATGGCTTATCATTCTCTGTATCCCACCCTCCAGAGTAAAAATCAATAAATAACTAAACCTCTTAATTTAGTCTTAAAACCTATTCATATGCTGTTAGCACAACCTCAAGCCTTTCTTTGCAAGCTGATTTCCTGCTGCAATACACTTGCTGCAGGTACATTGGCTGTCGGTCACGGGTCTGGGAAAGGTGCATACCGAGTTTCAAAAGGGAAACATCTGACAGATGAATTAGAACCAGGAGATTAATATACATAGGATAAATAAAACCAGAATTGTAATTATTCCCTAAATTTGAAAAATAATGGTTTGGGGTAACACAGTTTGAATAATTAAGGCTGGGATTTGAAAGGCGCCCGTGTGAAGTAGTCATCCAAATCCCATTGAAATCATGCTCCTTTGAAAGCCCCACGTCTGCATGCCCCATAAATACATACATAAAACGCTGTAAAAACGACTCGCTATTAAACAGCCTTTGTGCATCACCAGAACCCAGCAGAAATGCTCCTCCAGCAACGAGCGTGATGCTGTTGATTCAGCTTTACGGCTCTCTCAAGCTGCTTAGCACAGCTTTAGGAAGCCAGATATACTAGAAAACGCCCATTCCCTTTCCAAACCATTTACATCACCAGCGTTCTAGTAAAATCGAACACACGACACTAGGCTGGACCACCTTAAACTTCACAGGTTGATGGAGGAGTGACCAGAGAAAGATCTGCCAAGTCCACCGCTTTCCCCGGGAGTACTCTCCTTACCAGTCTATTGGGTTTCTTTCCTGGAGCTGGACTCAGTGCAGGGAGATTTCACTCTGTATCAAAGAGCAACTGATGGGTTTCAAGGAACAGCCCTGGTACAGTGCTACCAGGCCTACAAGGGTCACCACAAAGCTATGAGATGGCACGGGCGTCCCCCTTAACTACCTCGCTTGCAAGCAGCAAGGCGGGTCCACTGGCATTGGAGGAAGGTGTCCTGCTGCAGCAGTGTCTGCAGCTCACACCACACAGGGTCGGTCTCTTATTGTGCTCCACAGTCTCTTGGCTAAAGTGGGAGATGAAGAAACCGGCACACAACACTTGGAGAATCTCACGGATGGGTTTGTTTCAAGGGTCCCGCTCTAAACCTAGGAGGGAGACGGAGTTGGTGGAGGGGGAGAGGGGACATGCAATAGGGCTCACTCACTAAATACTTAACGCAAGCAAGACGCACGTGGAAGTACTAACAATCCAGCACGGCTTTACGGAGGCCACAAGGAATGGGCACCGTGCCCGTTTCAATTCTGGACCTTCGTGAGTGGTACATCCCTGACCAGAAAGGAGAGGCTGTTAAGATGGCTTTGAGCCTTAGAAACTGAAGCCAATCCCCTGTAAACCAGTGGTTCTCTGCCTTCTCAGCTGTATGGCGAAGAGGAGTTAGGCAAACGGTCCATCCGGTGAGAACAGCCCATGTCCTTCCACTAGCAGCGCAGAGGATGCAAAGAGCCAGGGCAATGTGGCATCCGATACTGACCAGGGAGGGCAGGAATGACTCAACATGCGACTGCATCTGCCTGATCCACACTCCACGGTGGGACAGGCAGCCAGGGGGTCTATTCGGCTCACTCAGCGGGCTACAGGCAAGCTGCAAGTCGTGGTCATCTCCGCAGAAGCAGGGGCCAATCGAGGTATATGGTCAAGGAAGGGCCTGACAGGGCTGAGGGTCACGTGGGTTCTTACCTGTATTCATAGTGATGTGACATGAAGCCAGAAGAGGGTCGGACGTCTGCCCGGGCCAGGGTTTTAACGGGAGATTTGAAAGGCGTTTCAGAGCTGACGGAGCGGAAGGTGCTGAAGTCATGGGTCCCTAGGAGGAAGCCCGCTGCTTCCTGCATGGCTGGCACACTCAAATGGCTGGAACAAAATGGAGAGAGAGACATCAGAGCAAGAAGGAAGGTCTAAGGGTGGGTCTGGAAGCAAGGGAAGGTTCGGCCTAACAATGTCTGGGCTGAGGAGAATAATACATTTCCACGAAGGGTCCAAGTCTAAGGCTCAGATTCAGACACTCTAGAAAAAAACCTGGGAGGAGGGAGGGGTGAATAGAAGGTGGGGAACTCCCATATTGCAAATGGCCTCCTACCTTATAATGCCAAACACCCCCTGAAGTTTGGCAAGGCAGTATCTAGCAAAGAACTTCGAGATCTCTCATGACTGCAGGATCTGAACACCTCCATTAAAGTTACTGCCCTGCATAAAACAAACTTAAAAATCCTCTCTGGAGGATCAGGTTCCTATCAATTAAAATGAAAACTGCAGAGAAAGTCACAACAGGAGGACAATTATCTAAACCATGTGTTTGGAAGAGCCTGCTACAACCAAGCTAACCAGAAGGTGTAACTGACTAGAGATGGACAAGGAACTGACAGGTAACTGCACAAGCTTAAGGCACTGCGAAGTCTCAATGAACAGGCAGTGTAAAGGGCAAAAAGTAAAGTTAAGATTTCTAATTCCCATTCAGATTTAATAATCCAAAATGTTTAAAGATGGTAGATTTTTTTTTTAAGGTTTTTTTGTGGCCCAATAATGGTGGGTTTGTTTTTGATTGTTTTTCCCCCCTTTCCCAAAATGGAAATCACCACAAGAAATGTCCATTTTTGATTAAATGTTCTTTGGGGGGCAAGGGGTTGTCAGAAAACCACAAAAAGTGTGTGGCTTTTGGCTGAACATTTTCAGTTTTTCAACAAAAGCCCCACAACTGTTGAAGAAAAACTTCAAAACTTTTTTCCATTTTTCACAGGAACAAATATATATATATTTCCCAACTAGCTCTAAAGGTGATACTGGGAATCCAGAAAGGAATCTGGTTGGGGATTTTAAATTGTCAGTGTCCCTTTAAAACATATTTATGTATTTAGGGCTGATGCTGCTTTCCACTGAAATCGGTGGGAATTTTCTCTCTGGATTTTGTTAGAGTAAGGATCAATCCAATTGGTAAACTGCCTCCCACTCAGAATTTGCTACAGTCTCTCTTTACGCACTGTGTGGTATTGTCCTTTGAGAAAATTAACTGCAACATCTGGGTTAAATTAAATGTCATTTCACAAAGCTTGAGATTAGGGTTTATTGTATGTGCAACATATAATTTTGCAGTTTTAAGCTGATTTTTCTCCTCCCCAGCCCACAAAAAAAGAATCCACATATTTAACTTTAGGACAATATACTTTTGATTTCTCTGCTGGGACCATTTGTGATTGTTAAGCTGGCTTTATAAGAATACATGTAATGAAAAATGTCAGGTTATTTCATTGGTGGTGACAAAACTATTGTAACTTACTTTGAAGTTATAAAAGTTTTACTATAATGTGACTGAAAAACTCCCCAACCTCCCCCCCCCCCCATTCTTGAATGTATATTTAGTATAGTATATGCTAGTAAAAAAGAATGAGGATAACCTGACATTGTTTATTCTTTAACTCACAATTTATAATATCTTAAAGCTTGAAAATGACATTCTGTTTCTTTACTAAGATGTTTGTATCTTCCATTGCAGGTATGCTGCTATATTACTAAAGAGTTGTTTCATAAGTACCAATCTGCAATAACTGGTTTGCTATTCCAAGATGGTTTATAGGCACTGAGTTATGCAGAGTGGTTTGTTTTTGTAGGGTTGCACATGAATGATTGACACCTGCGTTCTTTCATTATTTGAATACACCGCATTGTTGAATGTGACCAGGGAGAAGAATTATATGGATTTGCAAACAGGGGCATGAAAAAAATACCAAGCTGCCTATCTTGATGGCACTGTACAGAGCAGACTATATGTACCTCTAAAATCTGCAAGGTAATGGGTTTCTGGGCATTTGTTTCTTGTTGGATAATTGCGCTCTAGATGGTCAGAATTCACTTGCTGTACAGAAAAAAGTATCCATTTTAGATGCTTCTCACTCTCTCCAAAGGATGCAAAAAGTTTGCTCCATTTTGAGTTTCTGGCTTTGGCAGCGCAGAGAACATCAACCACGGATGCTCTCCTTTGTCACTGAAGATATGCTTGTAGCTATAAGCAAGCTAAGCCACTGCAGTTTCCCCAGATCTCACTGAAGAAAGGATGGACAGCCAGATTCTCACCGGCGGTAAGTCGATGTGGTTCCAGTGACTTCATTTGACAAAACTGACTTACACCGGTTGGGGATCTGGCCTCACATCTGGAAAATAAAGGGCTTGTCTACCCAGGAACACTCAGGAAAGTGAATCCAAATTAAATAATGGTGTGAATTTAAAGTGTATTAGTTAAACCACATTAAACCCATTACCATATTACATTATTCAGAATTAAAGTGGACTTAATTCCACCTAGTTTAACTCACTTTGAAACTTAAAACCCAAAAACAAACAGAAAAACATCAGCATAATCCAATCAGGGGGATGTTCCTGAAAAGTTCTGTTAATTAAACAAACTTACTCTCCCTTGGGAGCCCAGCACAGATCCCTTTCAAACACCGGCACTTGGGAATGGTGAGAGCAGCCTGTGACCAGCCGATAAACATAGGTTCTTGACAGTGCAGAGAAGCGGGCGTGGAAGTTATCAGACACCCGATAGGCACTCAGGATGCTGTTAAGAAAAGAAAAGTTGGGATCCTCTTTAACCCAGTGGTTTAAGCCTGGTCACCACCTGGATTGGCAACCTCCAGAATTAAACACACAACAGACTTCTCTAAGAAGCTCCTCTGATGATTCCCTAGTTACCACCTGTCCCTTTGATCTAATAACGAACCAATTAGCCTACCCCTTGCTCCCACGGTTCATGAAGCCCTACATCAGCCACCTCAACAGCAGCAAGGAGCGCTTCTACAGCAGACTTAGCAGGTGCAGAATGACTGTTGAATGTGCCTTTGGTCATTTGAAAGGTCATTGGCACTGTCTCCTCAGGAGGTTAGACCTCAGTGAGGACAATAGCTCCATGGTCATAGCTGCCTGCTGTACATTTCATAATATCTGTGAAGCAAAGGGGGAGAAGTTCCCCCAGGAATGGAGGGGATCAGCTGTCTGCTAATTCTGAGCAGCCAGATACCGGGGTTATTAGAGGGGCTCAATGGGGAGCTATTCAACTGAGGGAGGCTTTGAAGGAGCATTTTAACAATGAGGCACAGTAATGTGTGTGGCTGTATGTAATGTGTTGAGCCTGGCACTGTTTTTCTGCACCTTGGTATAAACTTAGTAAGGACTGCTGTGTGCGCCTTATTAGGACAATGCAAATGCATCCATTGCGGTCATCTGTGAATGTCAGCAGCAGCCACCATATGCTGGAGAACAATAAAAGTAAATTCAGTTTCCATAATAGAGTTTTATTCCACACCCATGCAAACATACCTAGGTAATGATGAATTAAACTTCACATACACAAGGGAAAGTATCTTTAACAGGGAATTCACAGACACATACATCAAGGAGGCTCACACAGCTGGGTTTATGTGCGGCTGTCGTGCATACTTTTCCACGAGGCGGCATGCCCACGGTGCTGCTACAGCCCTGGAAGATACGTGGAATGTGGGGACGGGGAAGAGTGGGGAGGTCCTGGAATGTAGTTCTCTGCAGTGGAGTCAAGCACAGATGTGATCAGCCTGACGTTCAATGAGAGACTGCAGCAGGTCGGTCTGCTCCGTGAGCCGCGCTATCATCTCCTGCTGCCTGTTTCTCCTGTCCACCCAATCCCTCCGCATTTTGTCATTGATTTCCACCCTGCACGGCCTGCTTGCAATCCGTAGCCCCTGAAGCTTGCAGGACCTCCTGGAACATGTAAGGGAGTAGCTCCTGCATGCATCTGGCTACAGACTGGGTCTGTATGCTGCTAGCCTGAGTGTTGCAATGGTGCCTGCTGAAATAATTGCTGAGTTCCATGGCAAAGCATCCCCCCACGGGGAAGGAAACAAGGCAGCCCTCCCAAGAAACCTTTGGCAGAGGATTGCAGATTACCTCCAGGAATGCTTGCATCCGACGAAGTGGGTATTAGCCCACGAAAGCTTATGCTTCAATACTTTAAGTTAGTCTTTAAGGTGCCACAGGACTCTGTTACCTCTGCTATTCCAGACTAACACGGCTACCTCTCTGATTCATTACCTCCAGGAAAACTTCCTAGAGATCTCTATGGAGGAGTCACGTGACATTCCAGTGTGCACAAACCAACTGTTCCCCAGAACCCCCTTTGCCTAGCTGTCCAGGGGAATGAGAAGCCGATAGCAACTGATCCTGTGTTGGTTAGTTCACCACTTCTTCTAGCCTGATTAAAAAAGCAGTTCATGAGCAGATGTGTCCCTGCGGTACTTACCGAGCTTCCCTCCTTTGCCTCAGGCTCACCACAGATAGCCTGCTGGGACTGCCTAGACTGCTCAGGAATCAAAGAGATCCCGGCTCCTCACACCATTGGATCTCCCTGTCACTCCTCCCCCCCCCAAAGTACGCACAGGGCTCTTGACTGTGGAGATGGGGATGCTGCTGGTGGTGGTCTGTAGCTCCTTGTAGGAGCGGCACATGCCACAGCAACTATTTGCCTCCCTGGCCTTTCGGTACGCCTGCCCCAGCGCCTTGATTTTCAAGCGACACTGCTGCGGGTCCCTGTCATAGCCCTTCTCCTCCACGCCCCGAGTAATCTGGCTGTAGATGGTGAAGTTCCTACAACTAGAGCAGAGCTGTGACTGCACAGCTTCCCCTCCCCACCGACCCAGGAGATCCCCCTCTCCAGTGGACCCAAGGCAGGAGCGCATTTGCTGCATGACACCGGCACCGTGGGCTGGGCAATTGCTACGTTTGCTCTCCACACCAAGCAAACAGGAAGAGCCATTTCAAAAGTTCCCTGAGAGTTACAAGGGGAGGAGCATATACCTGCGTGCCTGGCTGCAGAGCAGCGGAGTTCAAAATGGTTACCAGAGCGGTCACAGTGGGACACCTCCTGGAGGTCACTTAGGGTGACGTGAGCAGCACAGTGTCTACACTGACACTGTGTCGCCCTAACTCCATCGGCCTATGCACTACACCTCTCACGGAAGTGATTTCGTTAGGTTCAGTGGAGCAAGTGAGTTAAAGCAGTGGGAGGAGTATTGCAGTGTAGACAGCTCCACAGTTAGGTCCACGTAAGCTGCCCTACGTCAGCCCAACTCTGTAGTGTAGCCTGGGGCTCAAAGGCTTAGGGACACCCAGAGCATGAGGTTGCATCCCTGACCACCTTGGCTAATAGTCTTTGATTGACCTATGCTCCGTGAAGTTATCTAGCTCTTTTATAAATCCAGTTTAATTTTGGCCCTCGCAGCATCCCCTGGCAAGAAGTTCCACAGGTTGACTGCGCACTGAGTGAAGCAATACTTCCTTTTGTTTTAAACCTGCTGCCTACTAATTTCATTGGGGGACCCCTGGATGTGA
This sequence comes from Sternotherus odoratus, assembly GCA_032164245.1. Taxonomy (NCBI): domain Eukaryota; kingdom Metazoa; phylum Chordata; order Testudines; family Kinosternidae; genus Sternotherus; species Sternotherus odoratus. The sequence continues at coordinate 5,894,788 of JAVMKO010000018.1, forward strand.
AGGGCTAACTAGCACTTCCCTGGGGGCTTTAATGAGTTCCCTCCCATGCTTACACTCAGGCATGAGGGCGAGAGTCTTCCTGAATTGGGGCCCTTCCAATCATGGCCCACCTGGATACCCAAGGAGCGCGCTCCTCGCTAGCTCTTTCTGAAGACTGTTACTCAGCTCATTGCAGCAGATGGAGATGGCAGGAAACTAGGTCACTCCCCCACCCCACCCCCAAAGACAGACACGACTTTGCCGCAGTCGGGTGGAAATGCAGGGAGCACGTTGCTACCTCTTAGACTGATTCTGCAGCCAGGAAGACGAGTACGTTGCCTGCATTGAAGAGACCTCCAGGAAATCACAAGCTCTTGCGTATTCAGAGGAAGGGCCCTAGGACAAAGTTAGCCCCAGTGCATCGCCATGGATTTCAGAGCCGTTACACCCGAGTGGGGGGTGGGGGGGGGGTTGCCACTTTCCTACACTCCCTTGTTTTCTATTTTAATCCAGCTAGAGGAGCCCCTGTGAGAAGCTGCCACGGACACCATCAGATGGGGCTACCCTGGTTTAAAACGGGGGCGAGGGCACAAATTATAGCCGGGGAAAGCAGGGATACAGCTCCTCCTCCTCTCTCCGGCTTTGGGGAGCAGGTTCCACACCCCCATTAGCTCCACCACGTCTTTCAGTCTCTCCTAGGCACCGGAGGCAAGGGGTGAGCTCAGAGCATTTCCCGCAGAGGATCCTTCGCCTTGGAACTCGATTCCCCTCTTGGCCCAGCGGAGCACAGATTTGTTATCCTGCAAGGACAGGCCGAAGGATATTGCCAACATTTCTGAACATTTCAAGCTGCTCAAGGAGCCCTTTTCAGAAACCTGCCTTGTATGCGCAGTCTATGCTGCACCGAGCAAACTTGTGACTGCTACATAACACCCCACCTTCATTGCTTAGGGAATTATACACCCGCCTGGGAGCCCTGCTGAAGTCAGTTGGACTGTACGCAAGAGGTTGGCAGAGCAGGATCAGCACTAGGCCCAGGGCCTGGTGATGTTTCCTGGATACGGTGCTTAGTCGTGATCGTTACAGGCTAAAACCTCATGGTAAGAGAACTCCACCTACTTCCAGGAACTGCATGATTACTATTGATCTGTAATACTGTAGCACCACAGAAAAGGAGCTTGCGCTAGGTGCTGTACAAACACAGAACAAAAGGACAGTCCCTGCCCCCATGAGCGGACAATCGAGGTATAAGTCAGAGGCGGGTGCACGTAGAAACAATGAGGCATTAGTGGGTGGTGGCTTCCGCACTCCAGCAGCCTAACCATTGTCAAGCTGGTTGGAGGCACCAAGGCAGAGAAGAGTTCTGAAAGTGCCGGGGGGAGGGGGGACGGGATGTTTATGGGACGCTCCTCCCACGAGGGAGGGGCAAACCCACTGGCTGAGTTTTCCAAAAGGAATTAGTGATCGGTAGCATCTCAGTCTGTGGGGGACCCACTTGAGATGCCGTAAAAGGACCAGATTTTCAGAGGGCAGGGGCTTAGCACTGTCTGAAAACCAGGCCCCTTTAACTCATCTCAAGTGGATGGTACAAATCACTAGTAACGGTGAAGCCCTGGGCTGTGTTCTCCTGCACTCGACCAGAGCGGTACTACCTTCCCCTGGGGATACAGAGGAAGTGAAAGGGATTATTAAAGATCCCAACAGAATCTGTACGGAAGCAATATTTTATTAGCAGGCCCTGCAACCACCCTGGGGGAACCAAATACTTGGCGTCCTTCACTTTCATCTGACGCTAATGTTTATTTTGCTATATCTGTCATTAATCCAGAAGCAAATATGGAACTGAAACCAGAAGCAAAAGGAATACAAGTCAATTTTCCTGCCATCATTCCATCACTCTGACAAAATGCCAGCAACTAGATGGCAGGGAGTCACCCCACAGTGGCTGGGGAGATGAGATGTCTTTAGCAGATCTTCTCCATCTACTGGATCGGAGTGGGCGAGATCCTTTAAAATGTGCTTTGCAGCTCTAAAGTAATGAGAGCCTGAGTGGAGATGCGGCAGTTGCTAAGGGACTGCAACCAGACTAGCTTTTAGGGAATAACAGGACCATTAGGCATGTAAAATCCCTTTAAAGCAGATAATGCGCAAGGTACCACTGCCATAGGGGCTACAGAATACAAACTCGATAATGGCCTGAGAGCCTCCGAGTTTTTGCACGGTGGGCGCACAAGACTGGTGCACACCCAAGGGTTAGCCGAGACCGTGGGCAGACACAAGCGAGAGCTGGGGGGCCACAGGCAGAAATGTGGGCAGAATGCTAGTTCATCATTGTGATGAGTACTTAGCTACCCACTCCCTACTTACACCTCTCTGCTGCTGGACTGAGCAGCTTGGGAGCCTGGCTTGCACCAAGATGGGATGGGGTTTCCTAGGCTGCTCCCTGCAGCGTCTGGGCCAGCCAGGCTCAGCCCCAGCGTGGTTCATTTGCTTCAGAACTTTGTGTCGACTCTTCACCGGACTGGACGTTCTGGGTAAGAAACCCACGTTAAGGCCGGTCTGACCTGAACAGCACAGGCCGGAGAACGTCACCAAGCGACCCCTGGATCCAACCCAATAACAAGACCCCCGGTTGGTTCCCTGCCTCCCCCAGAACTCCCGCCACACAATGCGCGGACACGCATTATCGAGCCCAGAGATTTGCACAGGGAGTAACCACTGACTCATTCTCTAGCACGCCGCGATGCACTGTTTTAACTCTTCTGTGATGGGGTAGGAATTCCTCCAGCATGTCTCCAGCTTGAGCACGTGGGTTTTGGTGGAGCATCTTCTGCAGCCAGTTTTGGGGGTGGGGCGATCAGATGAGAGATTAGACCCATCACATGGCATACAGAAGAGCTCTGCAGGAGGATATTATTGCTGATAATGCAGCCAGCCAGGACTGAATCTTGTTTCCCTTCCAAACTCTATCGACAATAATATGGTCTCACCAAGACTGTGTCCCCTCCCCCCCCCCCATCCCTTTCCCTGATCCCAACCACATGAAAGTGCTCCGTTTTCTGTTCCGCATTAGGAGGGAATTTTTTTCAGCAGCGTAATATTTACAGAGGGAGAGTGGCGGTTGCTGAGTCCGCTCCGGCTCATGCCCGTCACCCAGGCCTTAATATGAAGCAGATGGACGCCTTTGAAAAGTACAGCCAGGGGAAGTAGGAGGAAGCAGAACCAATCCTCTAAGCCCAAACTCTCTAACCAACCAGAGAGACACTATCCCTGGTTAGAGACCAAATAAAGTTGGATTTCCCCATCCTCTGGGTCAGTCATTACAACGGTACCAGACCAACAGGACATGCAGAACGAGAAAACCGTATCCCTTCCTTGGGATACTACAGCTTTTCCCTGGATGCTCTCTAGCCCATCTCAGCACATAAGACCACAAGCTTCTTTATGGGTTGGAAAGGAAAAAAAACCAACCTCGGAGCTTTTGTCACTATCATCAAAACCAGCCTCCCCTCTCCATCCAAAGCACAGCACAGAAATCTAGAGCCATGTTGTAGATCAAATCTCTAGCTCACCACGTTTATTCCCACAGCATCCATTAACCCATCGGGAGGAAAATAAATCAACAGTTTGATATGAGTATGAAGTAGAGATTGCCCCATAAAAAGGTTTGACAGGGAGATTGCTATCTGGCTTTCAAAGGCCTTGTAGTAGAAATGGAAGATCTATCCCTTAGGCCTGGAGCAGAGCTTGAACTTTAAATGCCCAATGCTAGAAGTACGACCCCCTACAGCTTGAGCTAAAGGAATAACTCCACTAGCTGCAACTGCAGTAGGCTGTTATCCCCTTCAGCAGACCACCAAGGAGGTCAGACTAAATGGTCTAATGGTCCCTTCTGGCCTTCGTATCAGTGAGTTCTGACCTCCAAACCACTGCTCCGACCACTAGACCACACAGGCAAGAAATCAAATATGGGACCTCCACATTTATACTTTCTTCCTTCCTCCTGTCAGGGTGATCAGAAGCTCTTTGACTTCCAAACTGTGTTAAGTTCGGCGACTGAAAATATAAGACCAAATTCTATTTTTTAACCAAAGAGTCATCTAAAAACAAACCTTCTCCGAGCTCTCAATACAGCTGCGCAGGCCATTTTCTATACGTGTTGTACAAGGTGAAAGCTATCGAGGGACAGTCCCCCACAGATGTTGAACATGTAACTTCAGCTGGCTTGTGAAATACTGGCTTCATGCACTGGCCTCTGACTATGAATTCAAAGACCACATGGTAACCACAGCCATTACCGATCCACCTGGCTGAGGGCTTAAACAAGTGAAATTACAATGATGCATTTACTGTTTGCAGTAAAGCTGACACCTATACAAGGGGCCAGGGCCAGTAGGAGTCAAATTTGCTCCTGCTGCTTTTTACTTTGCACCATAACTGAATTCAAGTTCAGTTTTGCTTTGCTGTGTGTCACAAATACCAAAAAAACCCAAACCTCAAAACCACCACCACCAGGATTCTTTCCTGTGTTTTAAAAGGGGAATCTGACGTGGTGGCTTACATTTGTCAACACTGGGTTATTATTATAGGGTTGCCTTTGAGTGCTGGGCTGCGCAACCTGGTTTGTTATTGTAGGGTTGCTGCTGAATGGTGGCACTGAATTTTTTTTTTTTTTAAATAATCACAGAAGCATTGGCTTTGAGGGAACTTCATGGACTTTTCACACTAATAAGAAACTAAGTTTTTTGCACTTAAAGAGACATCAACTTGAAGCAAAAAATCACAATCCCCTCTGAAAAACTTTTACCTAAATAGTTACCCCTTAGATTAGGCTAAATAAATGAGATCAGAAAAATCTCTTTTGGCCAGCTTGTTTTCTCTGTATTTGCCAGCATTTTACAGGCAGCTTCATGCCTTTCCAGGGGGCCAGTCGGGCTCTGTCCCAAGCCCCAGAGACATTATTCGCATGAACCTTGGTGAGCGAACTCCTTTTCCCAGGCACCATGAGAGGGAATCTCCGAAGAGCAGCAGCAGCAAAGGGAACACTGAAGAGGCAAAAGGGAGATGCGTGGCCAGAGAGGTATGGGGAAAGGAGTATGTTCAATGAGATCGCTCCTCAACCTGCCTTAAAGACCCTTCTAAACAGCAGCAGGAATCCCTCAGGAAATTAGTCAATTAACAATAATAATTGAAGTTGATTGTCCCTTTAATACTAAGGCTCCTACCACACCTTCTCCCTCTGCATCTCCTGTCTGTGGAACCCAAATACCGAGGACTGAACTTCAGTGTTCCCATACTGCTCAGCAGATACCACGGTACTTGTTCGGGCATAAGAGCGCACAGCTGGCTCCGAGACAGCTGCTGCAGATGCAGCTCCATTTATTCACTCAGTGGAGAGTCTTCAGACAAAAGGCCCCACTGTATTAAAATGCAAAGTAGCCCGGTCACCCAGCTCCGGAAACCAGAGCAGGGATTGATCCTGAGAGGTGCTGAGCTGCAGACACTCCACTCTAGACCCTGGGGAAGCGTTCACTGTACGCAGGTAGGACCCTGGCTACCACGGCAGCAAGTGCGGATTCACACATCGCCAGGGCTGAATGGAGGAGAGCGGAGGACAGCTCCCAGCCAGGGGGCACAGCAGGGAGGTCTCCCGCGCTGACCTCGGTCATCCAGGGCTGTCACCACGCCTGTCCTGGGCATCAAACGCTGGCGTGGAGAATGCTCTGGAGGTTGCGCTGAAGAGAACAAGAGCAGAGAGAGAAGTCTGGGGTCCCGGCCACGCCGCGAACCCTCCACCTTGTTAGCACACCGAGGGGTCTCACGGAACAGGCCGAGGGGCCAGCAGCTCGGCCTGACTCTGGCTGGATGCCGACGCGTGGCCCCGAGCGAGTCGCACAAGGGCCTCGGCGTATTCGGTGTTTAATTCCCACTGCAGCCAATGGGCGTTCGGCACTGAGCTGGCTTTGGTGCGTCTCAAAACCCCACCCGACGTCCAGCCGCATCTTTAGGCACCTAAACACCTTAGACGATGGGCCGAACTTCGAGCATTGCTGAGCACCCCCCACACCAGTGAAAGCCTGAGAGAGCTTTGGGGGATCAGGACCTTTCAACCAAGCTTCCGAATAGGTCTCACCGTTCACCCCCTGCTGTGATAACAACAATGGCTGCCTCTTTGGGGTGCTGCAGAAATGGGCTAGGCTGGGGGGGGGGGGTACTCTGCTTGAGGGGTGACCCTGCTGTGTGTGTTGCTATTAAGGCTCATGACCCTGTGTGGTATTTCATACCCTGATTTGGGGATTCTCCCCAATGGGACAGGCCACACGGAGGGGAGAAATCAAACAACCCCCCCCCCCCAAACAAATGACCACGCACGCAAAAATATCTCAGCGCCGGCACAATTGACAACCAGGGTTGGCGCAGTCCCCCAGTGCTGGACTACTGGATTCTCTACCCTGCAATGCCAAGATCAGATACAACCGTGACGTCAGCCCCCAAATTCCAGGCCTTGCTGTGTCGGCATTTGGGTCAGGCCCTGCTATACAAAGAGAAGATTAGGATTTAAAGCAAACAAGGGAGCTGGGGTGGGGGGCGCTTTACAATAATGTTGCTATGCTTAACAACAATCCTTTCACAGGGTGCGCTGGGGATTTGTGTTTTGTCCTGAGCCCACTGGCTCTGGCGGGAGAGTATTTGCCTCCGTAAGCGTCCCTTTGTTTCCTTTCACACCACCAGACAGTAGGCGGGTTGTGGAGACGTGTGATGGAGGGGGCCATGTTCCTGGTAAGTACCTGGAATGGGCATCTCACATCAAGAATCTATCACTCTGCTTCCCTTAATGCCAATTTGGAGTGTAAAGTACTTAAATAATAATCTACATATGGTAGCGCCTAGGGACCAGGTGAGATGGGGTCCTCATGGTGCTAACAAGGAGATCATCCCGGCCCCAAAAAAGTTTACAAATCGAAACACACAAGACAGACAGTGGAGAGCTAAAGCAAACAACCAAAGTGATTGTTTGCAAACAGCATGTTTGGGACAATTTGGGAGGGTTTTTTGGCTGTTTTTCATAAAGCATTCAAAACAATAAATAAAAAAAAGACAGAAGTCAACATCACGCAGAGTTCACTCCATCACTAAAATGCATCCATCTCTGCGGAGGAATATAGCACTATTAACAACTCACAGGAACAGCACACAACAGTTTAGGAAGGAAACAGATGAACATTAAATTGACCCAACCCTTTGAAAACACAGAAAATTAACCTGCAACAGAGCTTACGAATTGCTTATACAACAAATGTATAACAAACCAACAAAACATTTTGGTTTCATTTTCATATTTTTTTCCTGCAGCAAGGGCTGTGGGAGCAGGTGTTTAGACATGTTTTTTGTTCAAAATAAGCTGATTCGGTGATTCTATGAGAACTAGTAGTAATTGCAGAGGCGGGAGGAAAATGAGAGAAAAAGTCAGACAGTCTACTCTAGTCTATGTAGATCCTTATATTGTGCTCATCACTGCAGCTCCGTGCTCCTTTGTCTAGTTATTACCAATTTGGTATTCACTCATAAGGATTGCGTATCTGCGCCACTAAGCGCAGCATCCTATTTTATTCCAAAAATAATAAACTGGGGATTTTGACTGCACTTCTCTTAACCCGGTCCAGTGGCAGACCAAGTCGTGGTGAGACGGGATGAGGCTGAGCTCACTGGAGTGGGGAGGGTCTGGTTGGTGCTAGCTCCCTCGGGGCAACTGCAAATCCTGTTGATTTGCTCTGAGGTGTTTGCATTGTTGGAATCTTATTTAAAGCTGGTCAGATGGACCAAGACATGGTTTTATGAAGAGCTAAATTCGACGACATGAGCAACCTGCAGCTTTCTCTACAACGACCTCTCGATGTTGTATCAAGGGTATGAAGTTACAGTCGGAGCATCATCATGGTCTGATCATGTCCTGGATGTAGCAATTACAGGAGCCGGATCCCCCCAGCATCTCCCCCATTTCAACCCCTACAGGGTTCTCCACAAAGTTCCATTACTGTGATAGGAGACTGGCCGACTGCCAAACGGCCCGGGTGGGACAGGGGAGACGGTGTGTGTGTGTGTGTGTGTGTGGACGCGGGTGGGGAGCTTGCGGAGATGTTGAAAATAGCCAGACCCATTCTCTGGATAAACATGGGGAAGTTCATCGCACCGTCACCCACAATCACCAAGACTGTCCCTCCACCCCACTCACCGGATTGGCTCGGGTTTCAAGTGGTAATTGAGGGCAGAGACAATAACGCTTTCAGGGAAAGGCGGCTTCCCAGCGGCTCTCTGGACGTCAAGGTGAGCGGAGTTGCAGAGGGCATGGACGCCGGCGTCCGTTCGGCTGGAGACGTAGAACTTGATGGGAGTGACGGGTCGGAGATTCAGTGCTGCCCGCTGGAAGACAACCGAAGGGACGGTGAGGCAAGGGATTCGCAAGGAGGCATTAGACACAACGCTGTGTTCTTGGGCTCTCCCACGTGCCTTCCCCTGCCCCATGGCGATCAACGGGAGCAGAAGCGGGGAATGCTGATAGGCCTGGACCCACTGCAGCGATCTCACCTTTGCTCTGGGAGAGCATCAATCGTACACATTTAACGCGAGCACATGCAGCAAACAGAACTTCCTATAGCGTTGGAGCTGATGCAAAGACATCTACGCAGGGATACTAGCAATGAGCTAAACCATACGGACTCAAGTCTCACCCTTCTATTCACTGGTTACGTATGTTACTAGAACACAGAACTGGGCTGCTCTTGTTTAAAAATACTGCCTCTCTTTCCTAGTGAGAGTCATCTTAGCATTGATGTGATGTCCTGCTAACGCTACTGGGACGTTAGTCACAGCAAGATTACAATTAAAATGACTACGGGCAATATATTATTTATATAGAGAGAGGACTGTATTTTATTCGCGCCATCATACTGCCCTTGAATCACACTGCAGTTGTGAAGTGAGGGGGTTTTTTTTGGTGGGGGGAGGGGAAAGAGGAAGAGAGACAGACAATTAAAAATGACACCCAATAATACTAAAAATCACCATTTTTAAACCAAGAGTAGTGGAAGTAATTTAATATCTGCAAGGTTCTGCACCATGGCACAGCTTCCACCCTGAATTAAACGCCTTTTCCCATTCCCCACCACTCCCCTCCTCAACAGTTGGGTTCCCTCCCCCACCCCTTCCTCCTTTGCCCCATAACAAAGGCCTGGAAAAAACACACAGGTGCAATATCACAGCCCCCCTGCTGGGAAAGTAAATCCCCTCCCCCCCCAAAAAATGAGTCATGAATGTGGTGTCCACTGTTCCCACTATACTGTGGGCGTGCACACAGATCCTAAACCCCCCACACACGGCGAAACACTGCACACACAAAAATTTGCACAGAAGAATTTTTTTGCACGCACAGCCTGTCAAAAGTTCGAGGGAACATTGGTGGTGTCCTCTAATTAAGAGACTCCAATGCAGCTAATTAGGCGTGTGTATGTGCAGGCCTGAGCTAGGATGAATTACGTTTTCTTTAAAACCCCAGTGAAGACCCGGCAGGTTTTATTTTAACACGTTGCTGGGTAGGAGCCTGGGGTTCACCAGGACTGACTTTGCACATTTTAAAACAGGGCTGGGGAACCTCCGGCCCGTGGGCCTTATACGGCCCACCAAAGCCTTCCATCTGGCCCGCGCGCGTCCCTGGCCGGCAGCTCCCCCAGGCGCTTCCCGGCCCCTTTGCTGAATGCGGAGCCGCCCCCGCCTGGCGGCCCGGGGCGGCTCCGTGCTCAACGAAGAGGCTGGGAAGCACCTGGGGGAGCCGCCGGCCAGGGACGCGTGCGGGCAGCCGTGCGGGGGCGGCTCCGCGCTCGGCGAAGGGGCCGGGAAGCGCCTAGGGGAGCCGCCGGCGCCGCGTGGCCACCATTAGCCGGGCGGGGTAAGGAGGAGCCGCGGGGAGCTGATGGTCAAGGGGGTGTGGGGGGGAGGCTGGGCTGGGGGGCAGGCAAGGTGGCGGTGGGGGGGAGGCCAGGCTGGGGGGGGGCAGGAGACTAGGCTAGATGGGGTGGGTGCGGGAAGGAAGGAGGTTTGGGGGGGGGGAGGCTGGGCTGGGGGGCAGGCAGGGGGCCAGGAGACTAGGCTGGATGGGGTGGGCGAGGCGTGGGTGTAGGAGGGAAGGAGGTTTGGGGGGGGGAGGGAGGCTGGGCTGGGCGGGTCAGGCATGGGGGGCAGGAGGCTGGGTTGGGAGTGGGAGTGGGGAGGAGGTTCGGTTCGGTGGGATGGGCCGAGCCAGGCAGGGGTGGGGGAGGAAAGGCGGTTAGATGGGGGGAGGCTGGGCGGGGGTAAAGGAAGATCACCCCCTACACCCAGGCTGATAGCGGGAGCTGACTGGGGCAGGCGGCAGGACCCTGGCTGGCAAGGGGCCAGCGGTGGAAACCCCAAAGCAGTGCAGGGCTAAGCACTCCACCTGCCACTGCTTTGGGGTTTCCCCCACTGGCCCCTTGCCAGCTGGGGTCTCAACTCCCATTGCCAGCCTGGGCTTCCTGCGGGGGGGGGGGGGGGGGGGGAGAGATACCGGCCCGCGAATGACATTATAAAGGTCCAAATGGCCCTTCGCAGAAATAAAGGTTCCCCACCCCTGTTTTAAAACAACTTGTCCCGGCAACCCTGGAGTTTTCAAAACATGTGTGTTTGCACAATGAGATAGCCTCACGTTCACAGGCCCCTAGGGAGAGACTAAGGCAGTTAGCCAGGGTGTGGGGAGGGAAGGGGGGAGAGAGATCAGAAAGATGGGCTGAGAAAGAAATAAAGGAGAAAACCAGATTAATGGCTAGCCATTGGCTCTTACTCCCCTGAGGAGATCAAGCGGCGATCGTGATTAGATTTCAATTGGGTACCGAGAATCAATAAAGTTTTGACCGCGCACTCGGAAATTCCTTCCAGGCTCCTGCTATTTCAGCAGAGAGGATTCTGGACTCTTAGAAACATGGGGAGGAGCGCAAAAATGTAACCGAGCTGCCGGGGAAGGGCCTGGGAACCAGCACACGCCTTACTCGGGGCCTTTTCCTCCTCCTAGTCCCTTCCTTCTGACCTCACATGTGCTTACAATTAACAATGCAAATATTTATTTATTACCCTTCAGCCGAGAGGAGCAGACAGAAATTAAACAGCTTTCGTTAGCAGCATGCAGCTCAGCAACTCATGGCAAAGCCGAGGCTGCATTTAGTGGGCAAACTTGCAGGAAGGCGCGTTTGGGTTTAGCAGATTTCGTCAGGCATAGGAGGAGCGCAGCGAATCCACGCTCGGGGAAACGGGGCTCGAGCCTGCTTGGCTTGGTATGGATGGTGTCTGCGCGGCCTCAGGCCTCCGCGGGATCCCCACATCCACCCCACCCCTTCTCCAACCCCTGTGTCTGAACAGCATTGGAAGGTCCCGCCGGGAGAGCCAGGCGCTCCCCCCTCTGCCTGGCAGGAGGGCTCTCTTTTTGGAGAACAGCCTGGAAAAGAAGAATGGATTGTAGGATCCAAACAGGGCTGACTGACTGACCAGCGAACCCACAGAGACACCAGCCTGGACGCTGGGGCCAAAGAAAATCTCTTCTCACGGCTGCCTCCCTCCAGCAGGCGTCCTCCCCCTGCCGAACTCTCTGGAGAGGAAACTGAAGGATCTACGTGCTGAGCATTCAAGGGATAACCAGCAACAAAACCGGAGCTATTCAAAGCTATTTTCCCTCCAGCCCAGCAGCCACGTGGTCTTTAATAGATATTACAAGTGACTCCTGCACAGATTCCTTTTTAATAGCTCAGTGAAAGCGCGCCCTAATTAATCCCCCCAATGCGGAGCATTGCTGAACTGCTGACCTCGGTTGCCAGCAACCCACAAATGACCCCTTCACTTAGGAGAGTCCCCCATAATTGGACCATCCAGATGTCCTTTGAGCCTATATGCAGCTGGTGGTTTGTTTCCCCCTGATTCCCACAATGCTAATCTGCTAATATCGCCCGCATTGAATTAGGAAGAGATGCATTATTTACTCTTTAGTAATTTCAGGGAAAAGCCGAATAACAAAATGAAAACACTTTGGACCTGCACAGTGCTTTTCATCGGAGGAACCCACCCCGGCATTGCGGATATTAATTATGCCTCCCAAATGCCTCCCCTGGGTATGATCTCAGAGATCCAAATGAGGAAACTGAGGCAGAAGGTTCAAGCGACTTGCCCAAGGGCACCCAGCAAGTGGCTGGTACAGCAGGGCCTAGAGTCTAGGATTGAGGCTCTCCTCCCACTTGGGCTGTTTTCACACCAGTGTAACTCTGCTGACTTACTCCTGATCACTCCAGTGCATGCGAGAGGAGAATCAGGCCTTAGAAGTCCCCAGGTTCAGCGCTCAGAGCTTAGGCCATGTTGCACCCACGCACCCTCCCTTTAACAGCTGTTCATTTCTGAGTGCTCGGCCATTTGATGACTTGGCATCGGAGGTGCCTCATTTACCGAGACCCAGTCAATTTTCGACCTGACTTTACTTTCTGGTGTGTGTTCTCTCCTTGAGCTGGGATACACATCCAAGGGTTTCACTTGCAGTTAGTGGGGCTGGTCTTCTAACAGCTCATTCGCTAAGTGCTTCCACATTCAGAATCCATGAAAATAAGGGGAGGGATAGCTCAGTGGTTTGAGCATTGGCCTGCTAAATCCAGGGTTGTGAGTTCAATCCCTGAGGGGGACATTTAGGGATATAGAGGGGGGAAAAAAATCGGTTGGATGATTTAACTGGGGATTGGTCCTGCTTCAACACACAAAATAATTATTTCCCCTAACTAGCTACTGAAGGCCAGGAACACTACCCAGGTACTCGATGCATGTATTGAGAAAAGACTTGGTGCTCCCTGTCCTTGATTCTGCAACAACCATCACGGGCAGAAGGAGCCTTGGGGTGATGGCTCAGCCCTTCATGCCAGCACCGTGTGCACAAGACACAAAAGGGGCTCAGGCTGCTAAGGGTAAAAACTCTCCGATAAGCGTGCACTGGAACGCACCAACGCCTCCAGTGGAACGGACACGTGCAATCGCTCGAAGAAGAGCCTGTCTTTCGGGGTTCAAGGCTGCAAGAAGGTGGAGCAAAGGGGACAAATTCCTACAGACTCCAGAAGTTTTCTATTCGTGTTCCTTTAAGACATCCCATGTGGTTCTAATAAATGCAACCCGGCTCAGCAGTGCCCGACATCAATCCAGCCACATGAAAGGAACGAGCATATCCATGAATTGGCCAGCGTGCAGCTGAGGAGATCAAAATGCCGATGCCATGAAGAGACAATACCAAATATGTTGATCTAACTTTTTCTTTCCACCCCCCCCCCCTTTATTTTTAATGGCCCATTCGACCCATTTGCTTGTTAAGTGTTGCAAAACAACTGCTGAGCTCATCCGAAGCCCCAAGCATGGGACAGGGAGGGAAAGCAGCGCTATATTGTGCAGAGGAGAGGGGAACCGGGATACATGGCCTTTTGGACTCTTTGTCTTTCAAGCTGCACGTAACGTTTACGCAGCATTCCAGATACAGTCTCTGGAGACGGTTGGGTGCTTTATAAACCAATGAGCAATACGGAGATCCCCAATTAGAGTTACGATTCTTAGCCCCTAGGCAGCACTTTCCCTCCATAGATCTCCGAGCTCTTGGCCAAAGGATGTGAGGATCATTATCCTCATGTTGCAACCCAAGGTGCTAAGGTTAGATAACTTGCTCAGGTCATGCAGCAGGTGGGTGGTAAAGCAGAGTCTAAAACCTGAGTCTCCCAGTTCGCTGACCAGTGCCCCAGCCGTCGGACGGCAGTAACTCCCACCACCAGACGACAGCTAGCCCTTGGCTACCACAGCAGTGAGTGCCGAATGAATGCCAGCACACACCATCAAAAACAAGCATGGCAAATGCACAGACACATGGTCTTCTACGGATCATGCACCAGTCAGTCACAGTGTCTGCGAGTGATGGCATCACACCAGGAATCGTGCAGTCAAGATCCCAGATCTGGCCTCAATCCTACAAACCCATGATCCTCTGGGGCAGCCCTTCAGCAGGCCCAGCGAGGATCAGGGCATGAACCCCTTTGCATGTAGATGGACGTTCGAGAATACACTGCGCTGGGTTGGTTTTGTCCATTGCAACAACCTGGCCGAAAAGTTCGCTATGGCCATGACAAACGACCGAAGGAAGGCCATGCTCTTCAGCGACCACAGACGTTTACCATCTCATCTTAAAAGGACAGCACCTCCAAAAGTGCATGACCACTTGACACCATGTTGGGGCACAGATTGAGTGCTAAGGGGTCACACCATCTATTGAACTGCACACAGCTCCATCCTGCACACACCTCCCAAACATACACACTCCTCCAAAGAGGCCAAGCTCTAAGACCATCCCAGAGACATGCACACGGTCCTTAAAACCCACAGGTGATGATAAGAAAACATGCTGCTCTAAGAATGCTACCTTCCGATACTACCCCATATCCCTATCCCACATCCAGATAGAACCTGGAATAAAACATGGTTTAATCTCTGCTTCTGGCAAGCATAAACCCAGCCCAGAAATGTTCCAGAGGATAATCGTTCCAGAAGTAAAGCTTATGAGAACCATACATCATTTCTGGTGCTTCAGAAGTGACTAGAAACAGTCATGTGAGAGGTTCATTCTGGATAGCCAGCGCAGTCAACTGCAGCACACGGTGCCTGGATTGTAACCTGACAGCACAAATCTCTTACACGGACAGACGTGTGTTTCACTTTAGCTTAGAACTTACCCCGATTGCAAGAAGTAAATGAAGACAGCAGAGTCTCCTTTTAATTACAGCCACTCAGAGGGACTTGGGACTCACCAGCAGTGTTCGGGGATGTGCCGCTCAATACAGAATTGTAATTAACTTAGCATGACATTACAAAAATGCCTAGATGTGCGGAGCATTCATTCTGTAACCTGTACCAGTGACCCACTTTCTACTGGCTGACATAGAAATGGGTCTTTTTTCACTGCTACTGCACAGTTCGGGACTAATCCTGTTAACAACTGATATGGAGAAAACTCCGGACCACCTTGGGAGGTCTTCTGGAAGTTAATGGAACAAGTCAGCCACTAAGCAGTGTTTGTGGGATCAAACCCATATGCAGTGCATTAAAGGGATACTTTTCAAGATAGAAATCATTAAAAAAAAACCACAAAGTTTCTTTATACGTGTTAATAGTTCTATCTGAGAGCATTAAAACTGGAGAGAACTTTTAACAGCAAATTTCCTTCTTCAATTTTTGCATTTCTTTTCATCTTGACAATGAAGATGAACTAGTCAATTTTATTTTTGTTTACATGCAGTGTTGCTGTAGTTGTGTTGATCCCAGGATATTAGAGAGACTAGGTAGGTGAGGTCAGATCTTTTATTGGACTAACATCTGATGGTGCAAGAAATAAGCTTTTGCATTTACACAGCAAAGAACTCGATGTAAGCTTGAAAGCTTCTCTCTTTCACCCACAGAAGATGAACCAGGAAGAGATAATGCTTTCTTAGCCAAAAGGCTGGGAACCTCTCCCTTCTTGTCTCACTTGTGTTTACAGTCAATTTCACCTTTGGGTGTCACACACTAACACAATGCTGTAATGTCTGGATTGCAATTCTGCAATGTTTAGCTTAAAACACAAAAATGGTTTCCACTGGAATTTTCAGAACCATTTCTACTGGTTTTATGTTTTATGAAAAGTTCTTCTTACAAGCCCAGCTTTTGGTTCCAGTTTGACCAGGCAGAGAAGACAACTGTCTTGTGGTTAAGGCCCTGTATCGAGACTCAGGGACCCTAAATTCAATTCTATGCTCTGCAACAGACTCCCTCTGTGACTGTGGGAAAATCTCATAAACCCAGATTATCAGGTGTTTAGGAACCTAACTCCCACTGAAATCCATGAAGGTTAGGTACTTAAATACCTTTGGGGATTCATTCCTTAATTTCTCTGGGCCTTGGCTTCTCATCTATAAAATGGGGATAACCACACTTTGGCACAGGTGTTTTGTGGGGATAAATTCATTAAGGTTTGTGAGGTACAGTGAGGGGAGCTATGTAAGTACACAGGCAGACACACGGGATCACTTTTAATAGCGCTACCAGGAAGAATCCAACTCAGTATCAATTCTATAATTTGAAGCTAGTTGGTTTTGCTTGCATAGAAACTGAGAGATTGTCATTACCCGTCAATTAGTGGGAGGAGAGAGGTAATTAAATATTTCTGATGGCTTTGCTTAGCTAGGACAGTCATATGACCCACTGGAGAGGAATGTGTTCAAATAACATCAGCATGATTAGCAACATTCCTCTACATCAGACAAAATTCTTGCACATTAGACAAGTCATCTAGGAAACAGATTCCCCCCCCCCGCCCCCCTTACTGTTCCCAACAGAGATTACAGAAAAGCAATGACTGAGTGAAAGTGCCTGCCCCTTTGAGACAACAATGACCACCAGGAATATACATTAAGATTAAGCCAGTTACTCATGATTGCATCTCTGGAACAACAGGCGAAGTACACCATTCTTAGCAGTGTTTACATTAAAATTAAGCACAAATCATTAATTTTAATGTACCATAGTAATCACTGAGTTTGTGAATAGCAAAAAGCTACTGAATGCACGGCTTTGGAACACAGCAAAACTTCTGGCATGTGACAACAGTTTAACACAATCATTTGCAGGCTTTGGAAATGACAATGCTTTGCATCCATACCAGGATCTGAAAATGTTTTACCAACATCCTTCCAGTAAAACTCTCATGCCCCTGGGAGGAAAGCATCTTTAATTCCCCTTTTATAGGTGGGGAAAACCGGGCACAGAAAAAACTGGATGACTTCCACAAGTTCCTGCAGTAAACCAGATTTTGTCTATACTAAAACTTTCACCCATTTAATTAAACTGGTTTAGCTAATCCGGCGCTACATGCGCACCAGTTTAATCAAACCTGTTTAAAATCAAACCTCAAGGTAACGCAGCACAACCCATGCAGAGCAAGCAGCTTGCAGGACTGGCCCCCACCCCCCCTCAAGAAACAAAGAAAAGGCATGAAAAACTTGCCCTGGATTGAATCCTTAACAACAATGCCACTGAACGACTGGATAACCTTGGGCAAGTCACTTCATCCCCTGTACTTCCATTTCCCCATCTTTAAAATGAAGATAATAATATTGAACTCTTTTGTAAAGAGCTGTGAGATCTACAGATTAAAAGTGCTGGAAGAGGAGCTAGGAATTATTATTATAAGTGGTCAGTACAAGGGCAAGTGTTCCCCCTTATAATATCTGTGGTTCCACTACGCAACCTTAGCTTTTCAGCTTGCATCAGGGCCACCCCAAGTACCTACCTCCAAGTAATTCTGGACACCGAGCATGGGCTGATCAGTCAATGTCTCCATGACACCACTGCGGAGCAAGAGACGGACAACAGTGATTACCAACTGTCAGTGAACTTCACCCTTCAGCCAATGCCTGAACATAGGCTGTCACATCACACACACGGGCTACAGCAAAATAAGGATTGTCAGCTTCATTGTCAAGTGACTAATAGGGATTGAGATCCAGGGAATTCCTTATATAAAACGTACCTAAGGATCCAGTGCTACCTTCCACTTCTGTGCGGGCGAGCAGAAAGCAGTAGGAGCCAGCTGATAGCATTCACTGGCATGGCTCACTCCTCCGCTGCATGGGCCTGACCCAAAACCCATTACAAGAGGAAGGATGGTCTAATGGTTGGAGCACGGGGCTAGGACTTGGGTTTAAGTCCGTCCTGTGCCACAGACTTCCTGTGTGACCTCGGGCGTCATGAAGGGGACGCCTGCCCAGACCAAGGCACCGAGCCAGGGTCAACAGACTGGGGCTTGCACTGCCATGCTACAAACGGCTGCAGCTCAGGCTCTGAGGCCCAAAGGGTGGGCGGTGGAGGGGGGCGGTCATAATCTGAGTTCCAGCTTGACCCCCAGCTCCGCCTCCCTGGCCATTTGTGGCATAAGCCTGAGTCTGTTGAGACAGGGGGGCCGGCTGCTGCGGGCTGCATGGACACACCCTACGGGAGAGATTTTTGAACGTATACTTAGATGCTTTTGAAAATCCCATTAGGCACAAACTTGCATCGTCAGGCACCTAAATACCCTTAAAAAACATTGACCCTTGGTCTCTCTGTGCCTTACTTTTCCCTCTGTAAACTGGGCATAAAACTATTTCCCTACCTCAGAGAGACGTAGAGAGGACAAATCCATTCAATATTACCAAGTGCTCCAAGACACTTCCACTACAGTTATGGAGCCCCTACAAGTATATTTAGATAGATTTCCATTGACTTTAAGGGTCTTTGGAGCTGGCACCAATACCGTACATTGAGGTAAAATTATATACAAGTTTTCCTACCACTATACACTAATTTAGTCAGGTCCTCATTTAGCAAAGCAATTAAGCAGCTGCGTAACCTTACGCCCATGCTTATGTCCCATTGACTTCAAGGGCTGTTAACTGTTGTGCTATACCGGGGCCACACGAATAGGAACCAAAGTTTTACAAAAACTTCTTAATTCACATACGATGGAGTTTGCAGCTTCAAGCCCTAGTAATTGTCCCATTAATAATAATGGCCTAATCTGATTATAGGCAGAGAACAATATTTAAGCAGCAGATGCAGACACAATTCTATGACCAGGGTTTCAACAGATGACATTTGCATATCTTATTTCAGTTATTCCTTCTCTATTCTGCTTTCATTGTCTGCCTAATAGAATGTCTCACCCAGAGTCAAAGAGACTCACTCAAGGGGAATAAAGAAAAGCAAAATAATGCAATCTCAGCTGTCAAAATGGATTATGTGGCATAGCCAACATTCAAACTCTCCCCACAAAATTCAGTGGCCCCTTTACTGGATCTAAAGACGCATTTATCTGCCTTGGTTCTCTCGGTCACTCAAGGATGAAGGGAAACGTACAGCACTTTGCATGTTTAAAAGCTTTTATTTGTTTATTTTACTTTGCAAAAAGGTTTGTGGCTGCAGAAATCACAATCCACCCTTTTCTCCTCACTCCCTAGCCAGGCCCTCATCCCGCCTACATAGGGACTGCCACACCAAGGATCTGTCCCTAGCTACTAAGATCTCCTCCTCTTTGGTCTTCCTGCTTTTCCCCCTTGTTCCCCCATCCCTTCCATGCAAAATATTGCCCAGTCATCTTCCTTCCTCCCACAATGTTCTGATCACATCACTCCCCTCACCCCGATTCTCCCTCTAGCTTCCATATCAAGTTCAAGCTACCTGTCCTCACCTTTAAGCCTCTACATAACCCCATTCTTGGCTACTTTTCCGTCCTACCGCTTCTGTTTCTCCTAAACTGCCCTCATAAAAGTTCCTTGAGATCCTTCTCCAGCCAGGGCCACAGGGCTCAGGCCACCCTTCCTAAGTGTCTGGAAGACCCCCAGCCTATACCTGCAGCAAGAGCACATCAGTATGAATGAACGATCATGACGACACCCCTATAGTCCTGGGGACGATTTGCACAAGGTAAAGGCTTTCCGGATAAAGTCCCAACCCCGCAGGTAAAACAGACCAGGGCCTAGGGAGACCAGATGTCCCGATTTTATAGGGACAGTCCCGACTTTTGGGTCTTTTTCTTATACAGGCTCCTATTACCGCTTATCCTCTGTCCCGATTTTTCACATTTGCTGTCTGGTCACCCTACCAGGGCCTCAGCCTGAAATACCTCCATGGATCCAAATGGAATCACTTTGCATTTGCACCAGTTAGAAATCAGAATCGGGCTCTTTTTTCTATTCTCCAAGGCAAATGTGTCATCCTCCCGAGCCCCATCACTCCAGGCAGGGCTTTGAGGGAGGATGGAACCAGGAGAAAATTTTCCTCACCCCCAAATGAGCTGTCCTACAATTCCAATTTCTAATCCCCAGTAGATGTATTCCTGCTCTCTTCCCCCCTTTCCAATGCATTCAACAATGTGATTCATATTTACCAAAAATACAACGAATTATTGACCTTCCAGACCGGTGTGTATGGTTCTTTGCCGCCCACCCCTTTCTGGTGAACAGCTAGGAAGTGTGAAAAATTAGGACACTCCCCCCAGAGGCAGGGGTTACAGTTCCATATATAAAACAAATCCCCTAATATTAGGCCAGGTGGTCACCCCACGCCCCACCTTAAGGATGTATAAACCCCTGACTTGTTTTACCAACACCACAATACAAGGCAGGACAACCCCCCCTGTGGGCACCTACCTATATTTAGTCCCAAAGTACTGAAAGAAAACTAAGTACCGACTTTTTGGAGCATTCATCTCTGTTTGCCAAGGCTCGGGCACCAAAGGGGCGGTTGTATCTCCCCCCTCCGGGCTGAGAGTCGCCTCGCCGCACAGACCTGCTCCCCCGCCGGCTCTGCTTGAGATCAGCCCCCCTGCCCCGCTCTGCACGGTCGGAGCAAACCGTGGGAAGCAGGTTCCACTTTCGGCCACCGGCTTTTACCCAGGCCCCTTGCAGGGCAGCTCGCCTCGCTGCCTCCCCTGCCCGGGGACACCCGGCCGTGAATTCTCCCCGGGGCTGGGTCCGGGTCCCTCTCTCGGGGCAGCCCGCCCCAGGGCGCTGGCTCCCACCCACGCGCGGCTCCCCGCGGGGGATTCTCCGCCTCGCGGGTTGCAGGCAGCGCCCGGGGAGCCGGGCCCGGGACACACGCGCCGGGGATGGGGAGCTTGCCGGGGCCTAAGGAGGTGGGTGTCGCGGCGGCTTGCAAAGCGGAGAGCAAGAGGCGGAGCTGATCCTCCGTTGCAAGCGGCCGCAGGGAGCGAGGCGATGTGTTGCCTTTGGTAGAAAACGTGGACTGGCTTTGCGATTTCAAACAACATCTACTTTATAAAGGTCCGGCGAGGCTGATCCTTTAAACTTTAAAGTGTCTAAGGCGGTGGTTCCCAACGTGGGGTGCACGCCCCACAGGGGGGCAATATGATTTTTAAGGGGGCAATTGAAGAATGAGTTAACAGTGAATTTTTTGCATTTCTCATGGTTCTAGGGGCCTCATATACTTTATTTGCTATTTGTTATTGTTATTTTGCTATTTGCTTTATTTGCTATTTTTCATATCACTTCATATTATTTTTTTTTTAACAATTTCTTAGTGATTTCTTCCTCCGTACTTCAGCTGTCCTTTCGTTCTTTTATTTTTCTCTTTCATGGATGCCATGTTCTTTGGAAGCTTGTTTAGACCAAGTTAATGGTCTTTTAGGCTTCTGCCACGTGAATAGGAGTTCACTTTTTGAATAATAAGAATTATATGTCGCGGGGGGGAGGGGGCATCAGGATTTTAGAGATGCTTAGGTGGGGCATGGCCAAAAAAAGGTTGGGAAGCACTGGTTTAAAGGGTCTCGCCTGCCCCAGGCAGGAGCATTGGGTGCATTTAAAAAGCGCCTTTTCCTCGCTGAAATCCCGTATTTCCCTGGGCTGGGGTGGGGAAACAGTTGGGGGGAGGTTTCCCCGCAGTTTGCACCCCAGGCAGCTGCTGGGGGGACTTGACAGTGGAAATTGACTAGACACTGATGTAACCCAAGGGGAAACTGACTAGTCGATCTCCACCCCCTAAGAATGCCTTGAAAAACAGACAATAAGCAAACAGCATCAAACAGTGAAACAGAAATTCCGGGCAGCATGTTCAAAAGCAGGTAACAGCTGTAGCCTACCAAAGCTTGTGCTGAGATAAATGTGTTAGTCTCTAAGGTGCCACAAGTACTGCTTTTTTTTAAAATCAGGTAAGTCACTTAGACCAGTTGTTCTCAAACTTTTTGTAGTGGTGACCCCTTTCTCACACCGGGCCTCTAAGCGTGACCCCCCCCCCTTAGGGTCAGGCGGGGGAGGCATGCCTGCAGCCCACTGCAGCAGGGGCTGGGATGGGGGGGTTCCAGCAGCCCCCCTGAGGCCGGGGGGGGGGGGAGTTCCAGCAGCCCCACGGAGGCGCCGGCAGCCCACTGCGGCAGGAGCCAGGCTCGCGGGGCCACCAGCAGTCCACTGTGACCAGGACCGGCCTTATGGGGGCGCCGGCATCCCTCTGCGGCTGGGGCACGGGCTGCCTGCAGCAGCAGGGGCCGGATGTCAGCAGCCCGCGGCAGCAGCATTGTTCGGGCCCAGCTGCTGGCAGGAGGGGCTCACGATCCCCACAGAACTGGCTCGCGACCCCCGGAGGGGTCCCGACCCCCACTTTGAGAACCAATGGTCTAGACCCTAAGTCCCACTTTCAAAAGGAATTGTAATAGCTCAGAGGATTTCGGTGGAGCTATTACAGTTTTGCCAGCTGAGGATCCATCTAAAGGTGGCAGAATCAGGCCCATACTGATTCCTCAGCTTTCAAACTAGCATCCAGTTTAACTAGGACTGTCAATTAATCGCCGTTCACGCACGTGATTAACAAAAAAATAATTGTGATTAATCGCACTGTTAAACAATAGAATGCCAATTGAAATGTATTAAATATTTTGGATGTTTTTCTACATTTTCAAATATACTGATTTCTGTTACCACACAGACTACAGAGTCTACAGTGCTGACTTTATATTATTTTGATTACAAATAATTGCACTGTAAAAATGATAAACAAAAGAAATAGTATTTTTCAATTCACCGCATACAAGTGCTGTAGCACATTCTCTCTATGGTGAGAGTGTAACTTAACAAGTGTTGATTTTTTTGTTACATAACTGCACTCAAAAGCAAACCAATGTAAAACTTTAGAGCAGCAGTGTCCAATAGATGTTCGATGCTAGCCACACTGCTAGCACACTTGTGGTTTTGAATTTTTCTTATTAGCCACATTAAAAAGCCACATGCATTAGCCACAATTCAATAGCCTATTAGCCACATGTGGCTAGTGGCGAACGTATTGGACACTGCTGCTTTAGAGCCTACAAGTCCATTAAGTTCTACTTGTTCAGCTAATTGCTAAGACAAAGAAATCTGTTTACATTTACAGGAGATAATGCTGCCTGCTTCTTATTTACAATGTTACCTGAAAGTAAGAACAGGTGTTCACATGGCATTGTTGTAGCCCACATTGTAAGGTCTCTACATGCCAGATATGCTAAATATTCATAGGCCACTTCATGCTTTGTTCACCATTCCAGAGGACATGCTTCCATGCTGATAATGCTTGTTAAAAAAATGTCTTAATTAAATTTGTGACTGAACTCCTTGGGGGAGAATTGTATGTCTCCTGTTCTGTTTTATCTGCATTCTGCCATATATTCCAGGTTATAGCAATCTCACATGATAACCCAGCGCATGTTCGTTTTAAGAACACTTTCACTGCAGATTTGACAAAATGCAAAGAAGGTACCAATGGGAGATTTCTAAGGATAGTTACAGCACTCAACCCAAGGTTTAAGATTGTGAAGTGCCTTCCAAAATCTGAGAGGGACTCGGTGTGGGACATGCTTTCCGATGTTTTAAAAGAACAACACTCCGATGTGGAAACTACAGAATCCGAACCACCACAAAAGGAAATCAACCTTCTGCTGGTGGCGTTTGACTCAGATGATGAAAATGAACATGCGTCAGTCTATGCGGCTTTGGATCATTGTTGAGCAGAACCCGTCATCAGCATGGACGCATGTCTTCTGGAATGGTGGTTGAAGCATGAAGGGACATATGAATCTTTAGCACATAAGTATCTTGAAATGCCGCTACAACAGTGCCATGCGAACGCCTGTTCTCACTTTCAGCTGACATTGTAAACAAGACGTGGGCAGCATTATCTCCTGCAAATTGTAACCAAACTTGGTTGACTGAGCTGAAGTAGGACTGAGTGGACTTGTAGGTTCTAAAGTTTGACATTTGTTTTATTTTTAATGCAGATAGTTTAGTACATAATTCTGTATTTTTAAGTTCGACTTTCATGATAAAGAGATTGCACTACAGTACTTGTATTAGGTGAATTGACAAATACTATTTCTTTGTTTTTTTACTGTACAGATATTTGTAATCAGAAATAAATAAAATAAATGCACTTTGTATTCTGTGTAGTAATTGAAATCAGTATATTAGAAAATGTAGAAATCATCCAAAAATATTGTATTCTATTATTAACAGCATGATTAATCGCAATTAATTTTTTTAATCGCTTGACAGCCCTAATTTTAACATTACTTCAAAGCATGT
Organism: Sternotherus odoratus; assembly: GCA_032164245.1. Lineage (NCBI taxonomy): Eukaryota > Metazoa > Chordata > Testudines > Kinosternidae > Sternotherus > Sternotherus odoratus. The sequence goes on from JAVMKO010000018.1 coordinate 5,918,967, forward strand.
TTCTTTTTTGCTCTAAGTGTCTCCAGAGAGGACTGCCTGCTCCATTAACCCATTACATCCCATAGCTATTTATATGCCTTCTGTCAGGGTTACACAGCTCAGCTCTGATCTTCTCTGCTAGGCTCCCTAATGAATTAATCAAGGCTGAGGTTCAACCATTTAGGCACTAGAACTTAATTACCAGTATCCTCCTTTCTCCATGGGATGTGGGCCCTGGAAGCCCTTCTAATTAGTGCAAACACATTTAGCACCTATTTTCAATGTAATATCTGTATAAGGATGACCATAGATTAACATACTACCAGATACAGGCAGCGCTGTATCACAATCCTGAATCACATGGGAGCAGCACTAGGGCTACCTCTACTTCTGTTAATTGTAAAGACCCAGATTAGTTGTAGGCTTGTCCTTCTGCTTTATGTAGCATCATTCTTCCGTGATGATCCTTGCATGTTTCGAATGGTGGTTGGATGGATATCTTTTGCTTTTTTAAAAAGTGTAATCACTATAAATACAGAAAAGTCATCAGCAGAATATGTCGTGTTATTTAATTACATCACTCTGACACTGGAAAAGATCTTATGAAACAAAACGTAATACACATGATCAGCTAAAGATTTTATCTTTTGTCCAATGGATAAAGGCACAGGGCTGCGAAACAGGAGACCTGGGTCCTATTCCTGTCTCTGCCACAGTGTGATTTTTTGGGGAACAGTACTTTGATGCTCAGTGCCTCAATTTTCCCATCTGTTAAGTGGACATAATGATGCTTACCTGCCATTGTAAACATAATACTATTACTACCTAGATGTTGTCATCCATAGATCTCTAAGTGTTTTACAAAGGAGGCCAGTATTATTATCTCCATTTTACAGATGGGGGAAAGGGAGGCACATAGAATCAAAATGATTTCCCTCAAAATCACACCTTGTCAGACATAGGAATAGAATGCAGGTCTCCTGAGTTCCTAATTAGTGCTCTATCCACTAGGCAAGACTGCTGCTTTGCATATGACTGATGAAAATTGATAAAACCCGTAAGTGCTAAGTGTTGTTATTATTTACTTTATGAGCATGATAATACCTCTCAGTTGGGTTTTTACTTTGTTTCACTTGCAAGAGTAATTAGTCCACTTTAGGACTAACTCCTAACTCAGATGGGGCCTAATCCAACTCCCATTAAAGTCAAATTAGCATGTCAAAAAAATGAGCACCCCGATTCTTCAAACACCCAAACCCGAATGTAACTTTACCCATGTGAGCAGCCTCGCAGAAAAGTTATTCGCATGCATCAGTTTGTAGGATCAGGTGCTAAAGCAGCAATGCTTACAAATGTGAGTAGTCTTTAGTCATGTGAGTATGCCAGTGAAGAGACTCCTGGGAGTAACAGACTATTTGTATAAGTAAGGATTTGCAGAAAGAGGCGGTTTGGTTTTAGAATAATTTTGGGGGCGGGAGGGAGGCCAAGACCAAATTCTCCGCTGGTGTAAATTCCCCAGTGCTATGACAGTCTAGCTGAGAATCAGGCCCCAAGGAATGGATCCTGACTGCAGATCTGGGCCCAAAACCCCAGTTGAAATCAAGCGAGGCATTTTGAGCAGGACGGATTAACAGCATTTTAAACTTTCTTTAAAACCAAAGATTGCTTCTGTGATGCACTTGTGCATAATAAATAACGGTGGATAAAAATATAATAAGATGGTGGTAATAAATATTACATGCTAGTGTTCATTAACCTCACTTTTTTTTTTAAATTACACCTATTTCTAAAGTGCCAAACACTGGAATAATGAGGTGTTTAATTAATACATTAAAAACAGATGTAAAAGTCACAGCTTGGGTCAGTAGTAACGAAAGACAGTATGTAGGAGAAATAAAACCAATTAAAATCCATCGCCCACCTATACAGAACTGAGATTTAGAGTTTTTTAATGGAAAAATCTGCCCAACTTTCAACTATTCTGGTAGCAACTGAACTCTTATAATGAAATGGATGGATCTCACTTTTAGAAAGGGGCCGCCCACCACCCCCACCTCCACTCTCAACGTTGGATGCACCAAAGAAAATGTAAAAAGTCTTGATTTGCCTTATAACTTCCTCTGCGCTCTTCGCAATCACGCAATGTAAAATGATCGTGTTACATAAATCAGACCTTTGCTTACAGTACAGTATTCCTGCCTCTGTCTGACCAATGCCATTAGAGGCCTGTTAGAAACATGAGCACTGTTTTCGCTGCTGTATTTGCATACAGAACTGGGACTGCATTCCCTCAAGTTTTTGGTTCGGCCCATTACTGAGATAAAGCCCGTTCGTGAAGTTTTTATTTGGATCCAAGTTTCCCCAGCCCTTTCGGTCTTTAGGGGCTTGTTTTTTGGTTCAAGCCCACATTGTCCCCATTGGCTCAGCGTGCGCCCCAGAGGCGGTAGGATGGGGTGGGAGAGTGATGCGGAGGTCGGGTTGCCAGCCCTCCAAGATTGTCCTGGAATCTCCAGGAAGGAACATAAGAACATAAGAAAGGCCGTACTGGGTCAGACCAAAGGTCCATCCAACCCAGTATCCTGTTTACCCACAGTGGCCAATGCCAGGTGCCCTGGAGTGAGTGAACCTAACAGCCAATGATCAAATGATCTCTCTCCTGCCATCCATCACCCCACCTCTGACAAATAGAGGCTAGGGATGCCATTCCTTACCCATCTTGGCTAACAGCTATGAATGGACTTAACCTCCATGAATTTATCCAGTTCTCTTTTAAACCCTGTTATAGTCCTAGCCTTCACAACCTCCTCTGGCAAGGAGTTCCACAGGTTGACGTGTGCTGTATGCAGAAGATCTTCCTTTTATTTGTTTTTAACCTGCTGTCCATTAATTTCATTGGGTGGCCCCTAGTTCTTATATTATGGCAACAAGTAAATAACTTTTCCTTATTCACTTTCTCCACACCGCTCATGACTGTATAGGCCTCTATTGCATCCCCCCTTCGTCGCCTCTCTTCCAAGCGGAAAAAGTCCTAAGTAAAGATTATGTCATGTGATGAAACCTCCAGGAATCCGGCCAACCAAAACTGGCGACCCTGCGCGGAGGCGGGGGGGAGGAGGGAGCCTGGCTGCAGCTCACAGCTGAGCAGTTTGGCGACGCTCCCTGAGCAGTGACAGGCCAGCAGGGCTGGAACTGCTGAGCTCCCTCCTTCCACAGCCAGTGACAGGCGAGTCCAGAGACAGGAGCCTGCATGTTGCCTGTTCGTGGCTCCACTCAGCCACTGGACTGCAGCGGGGAGGAAACCGGGGGCCCCTGCCGCGCAGGGGGAAGGAAGCAAGGGGGGGCAGCGGCTGGAAGAGTGGATCCAGTGTCTGCGTGCGGGGGGCTTGTTTTTCCTTGCGGGAAATGAACTTTCTCAATTAAAAGTGCCCGGAGCCGAGCTGCGAAAATGACGGTGGAATTTGAGGAGTGCATCAAGGATTCGCCCCGATTCCGGTAAGGGACCCCCCCCCCCACCCAGTGTGTGTGTGTGTGTATGGGGGGGGGAGATGGATGGAGGGGAGAGGAGCAGCCCTCACCCTGCTGGGCTCCATCTCCAGCCGCTAGGTGCATGCAGATGTAGGGTGACCAGATGTCCTGATTTTATAGGGACAGTCCCGATTTGGGGGTCTTTGTCTTATATAGGCTCCTATTACCCCCAGCCCTGTCTCCGGGTTTTTCACACTTGCCGTCTGGGATGCAGGCACACACATGTGACACATGCTGCCTCGCAGTGCCAAGCCAGCCTGGCAGTGCAGAAAATGAGATGGGGAGAGAACCCTTTGGAGCATGTGGAGAATCCCCAGGGCTCCAGCCGAAATGCTGCAGAGAGGACGGGGGGGCGGGTATGGGGTCCTGTCATTCATAGCCCCACTCCCCGTTTCCACCCTGATCTGGACAGCGTGTTTCCCTCGGTCGGCCTCCTGCCTCGGCCCGGCCCCTGCAAACGAGCAGCCGGCGGAGGAGAGGGGGGGACGAGATGCTGATAGACAGCCGGAGAGGCGCCGCAAAGCCCCGCGCTTTCTAATCGCATTAGGGGCAGAGGGGGCGAAAGTGGCCTGTGTAATCCGGGAAGGGGGTGGGGGTCTGGGTATCTGCACATGGAGGGGGACTCCAGCGCGAGGCAGATTGTTGGCTTTATGGTAAGGATGGGGCCTTCTGGCTTACATCATGGGAGGCTGGGGGCTGAGGTCCTGCAACAATTGCTACAGTGGGTGTGTGAGTGCTGAGAGCCATTGAAGCAAACTGTAAACCCTGCATATAATGGAGACCACTTCAAGCCAGGGGGTGCTGCAGCTCCCCCATTACCCCCAGTTCCAGCGCCTCTGGCTGGGAGCTGCAGATGAAATAGTCCTAAGGGATGTCAGCGTGTCTCGGGGCCACGGTCCCCTCTGCAAGCCCCGCCGGTGGGGATGCAGCAATGTCTGTTCTCCAGCTGCATTGTGACCAAAGGCAAGGCAGGGCTCGGAGTCCTTGTGGCTAGATGATGCCTTGTGATCATCCACCCACCATACAGACCAGTTCGGAGATTGACCACAGTCTAAATCCAGGCAGGGTCCCTAACCGAGGCTGGATAGAAGTCTCGGGCAATGGAAATCCAGTTTTGTCAGACAAAGAACATGGTTAGCTTTGTACCTCCAATGGGAGGTAATTAACCAGAGTTCAGAACCAAAACCAAAAACCTTTCCGTACGTTTTTTTCTTAATGATTTTTTTTTTACTCTCAAGGTCATCTGCTCTGTGTGTGTGTGAGAGAGAGAGAGAAGAGGGGGAGGGGCTACAAAGAGAAGGCACATAAAGGATTCAATTACTATAACCGTATTCCGGGCTTTGATCCAGGCAGTTCACAATTTATAAATGATTCTGCCAATCAAAAGAAAAAAAATAAGAAGTCAGCCCTTCTCCCCAAGGTTCTGGAAGGATGTGAAAGCAAGCAGCAGTATTTATACAAACAGAATCCAACCGAACGCTCTGCAGTAGAGAGCCCCATTTAATCAGGCAATGGCTGGACTGGTGAATGAGATTTTTCAATTAGTTATAAGCTTTGCCCCCAGATCTGGGTGATAAATGGCCAAATGCTATTGGCATGGCAGGTTTAGGCTCTGACTTACATGGCGGTGATTTTTGTTCTGTACATTCTGCCTTGTTCATTTTGCTTCCCGGTGCTGTTAAAAATCTTTAGCTTCCCTCTTGCTTGTATCATTCAAAGAAAGGCTCCCAGCCGCAGCGGGTGTGAACTGGTGGCGGTGGAGCGATGCGGATTTCTCTCTGCTGAGGATCTATCCGAAAGACATGGAATCGTTTTCCATACTATCAAATTCATTCGCTTTGGGGATTCTGACAAGGAATCCCAGGATCTCAAAACAAAAGACTCCGTCCTAGTCCCACTGTCATGGAATCAGGCTATTGTATAAATGTTAGAGGCTGGGGAAGGGATTCCAGAGTTATGGGTACTGATGCCCTATTGCACCAGAAGCTAGCTATTCTGGATGGATGCTGTAATAGAAAGATCCACCCTCCAAGACTCAGAACCTCCTGCAGCTTCTCCTACTGTACTTCGGTGTGGACAAAAGCCAGGAAAGACAATAGACAACAAAAATGTGATGGGTGGGACAGTAGTGCAGAAATAATGCTGCAAATAGCAAGGTTCTCCGGGGGTTCGGATGGACAGTCACTGTGGATGATTCTCAGTTTTCCCATTCTGCAAGAGCTTCTTGTTTATTAAAATGAGTGTTTCCCTTTAAATGCATTTAAAACAAACCCCAGTGGAATGTGCGATTCATTAGAATGGCTGCAATAATCCATTGGTGTGGATGCTCTGTGTGTGTGTGTGTGTGTGTGTGTGTGTGTGTGTGTGTGTATTTCCCTGTGTCTGTGGTGTGCTTGCGTTCGAGGGGTTTACAGAGGTTTCTTTCCCCCATACGGCTGAGATGAAGCGCAGAGTTTAGGCCCTGTTCTGGGTTGTTCCAAGCCCCATTACTAACTACAATCTCAAGTACTCCAGGGTGATAGTCTGAGCCAACCTGACGGGGCAGGGCTGTTCCCTCCCCTGTTTTGCATTTGAGTCTCCGGAGTTTTCCCAGAAACACCGAAAGCTTTTGCAAGGTGCGTGGGAGACTCATTCCTCTCACCTGAACCTACCTAGCATCAAACAATCAACCCCAGCGGACGTCCCCTCCGCCCCCCTCCTTTCGTCGGGTCCCATTGTGCTGCAGAGCCTGCGAACCGTTCCATGGCATCTTTCCCGGGCAGTGACTTCATGGGCCAGATGTCTCGTTCCACATGGCAGTGACCCTTTCCAGCGTGACGTCAAGCTAGATGGACGTGGTTATTTATTTATTTAGGGTTTAGCGCGTGTGGGCTTTCGGCCAGGTTTCTTAGTATGCCGGCAGCATCCTTGCTGCCCGCTCCCCTCTGTCTGTAAAAACAAAATGGCTCTCAGAATACCCTGCTGGACTTTTCCCGAGAGCCCGCTGTTTAAACATGGAATTACAAAGCCTTTCCCCACATGGCTGGACACAGTCTGCGTGTTGCCGTGAGGGAGAGATGGTTGAAGAGGGAAGGGAGCTATTGCCGTTCCAGAAGGGAATAACTGACGGATGTAAACTTCTAGTCACCCTCAGTATATCAAAAAGGACAGCGGCATACTCAGGCTTGGGGTAAAAAGAAACAAACCCTCCCTAAACCCGGTTAGGGTTTATACTATAGTCCCTGCTTGACACGTTTCCTCTTCCTTCCGTCTATCTAACCAGGTCCTTCGATTACTAGTATTCGTTCAATAGGGCCAATGAGGATCAGGGCCCCATTATGCTAGGCACTGCACCAACACATCCTAACAGCTCCTGTGCCAAAGAGCTTACAGTCCAAATAGACAAGAGGTGGAGGAAAACTAGGCGTATTATCTCCATTTTACAGAGCGGGAAACTGAGAGATTAAGTGATTTGCCCAAGGTCACATGGGGACTGTGGCAGAGAGAGGAATTTAACACAGATTTCCGGTCTCCCAGTCCAGCATCTGAACCAAACGACCATCATTCTGTTCCTACTGGACACCAGCACCACAATATCCAAGTGTTAACCCCATAAGCACTTTTCTGCTCCCCAGTTGGGTTAACAATTGCCCCCTCTTTTATAACTGGTTTATGGCCCTCAGCACTGATCCCTAAATCATTGCAAATCTTTTTCACAGTCAAACATAAGGGGAAGAAACAACAGCTGCTTGGAAGATCTATGTATGTGGAATAGACCCACCCCATGAGGCATCTTATAACAAGGCCTCTAACAATACACGGCTTCTAGCCTCCTTTGGCAATCAAATCCAATTATACTTCACAATGCTCCACACCACCAACTCAATGCAACATTCGGCCAGCACCTTGTGCTTGATAGGGACCATCTGCTGGGAGGAATTCCCCCCCCCCCCCTGCTTTTTCCCCACTTAAAGATGTACAGCTGTATAGATTGGTGGGTAAACCTTGTTCCTGTTAGGCATCTTGTGGAGACATGCACAGTCTCAGGTTCCAGTAAACAAACATAATTACCTTGAAAGACCAGTTTTTAGTGCATTTGCATGCAATCTCCAATAGATGCTAATGCTTGCGTCTATCTGGCATGCAGAGCCTTTTGTTGCTTAACTAGAGAGATTTCTGACTGGTTACTGTCAAGAGGAAAGGGGGCCCGGGTCGAGATTATATGACTGAAGGCCCATTACCACCCTACGGCTACGTGCTACAGCTGGGCGTTATCGTTGATCTCTTTAAGAAAAAACGGAATCCCGTGTCTTGCCCCAGCTCCATGCAAATGCCGGAGAAACTCCACCGTTATTGCAACAAGAATCGAATAGGTTGTTCCAAACTAGGGTGACCAGATCAGAAGAGTGAAATATCAGGACACATTGGGGGGGGGGGGGGGGGGACAAGCAGGGGGCGGGACATGAGTGGGGGGCGGAACGACAGGCACAGGTGCACAGCCCTGACTGGAGCCATGGGAGGGGGCACACAGCCCTGGGAAGCTGAAAGGGGTTGTAGAAACCATGGGGCCAGGGGCCGAAGCCACAGGACAGGGGTGCAGGATCCCGGTTGCAAAGTCAGACCCAACTGCCAAACAAAGGAGAGTTAAAATCAATCAATCAGAAGATGCTGTCCAACATCTCAGAGTTGTGGGCAAGTGCCCTGATCATTGTCAGCTCCCGCTGTAACAAGCTATTGCAGATTAATGGCTGGTCTCCACCTGGGTCTTTTTGTACGGTACCAAAGCAGGCCGGTTTGAATGGCACTTCTACTGACCTCGCTCACTGTTGTAACTTACTAAATGAACCCAGTTTTGAGTAAGTGGGAGAAGTGTAGTTTAAATTGATTGAAGTGTGCCCACATTAGGAGTTTGCGCTGGTAGAAGTAGTGCAGCCATTTAGCTCAAGAGATGATTTTCACCCGGTATAGTCAAACCATCGCAAAAAACGGCACGGATGCTCTTATTTCAGTTTAAACTAGGTTTATTCTGGATTAGTTTAAACGGAGTAGTTTAAACCAGAATAAGAGGGGCCACAAAGCGGGTTTGAAACCCGTTTAACTAAAGCAATTCAAGTGTGTCTGTAGACAAGACCTACATTGACTTGTAATTAATGGAGTTACACCAGTGCAAGGTTTCATATGCAGACAAGCCCTCCGGTTGCCCAATGAGCTCATGCTTGCAAAGAGATTCAACCGCACAGAGCTCAACGCAGAATCAGGGTGTAATCTGTAAAGGTTTCATGATTGGCTGGCGTATTTGCAGGAAGGAGGAGATTTCCTCACACAGGCGGCATGATGCTATCTAGACTCCTCTCTCTTCCATCTGGCTATCATTGCATTGCTAAAGCAGCGATCTCCTTAGCATGCAACTGGACAAAGGCGAAGCGAAGAAAAGGTCTGATCTTATGGCTGCTGCAGGTGCTGAACTCCCAGCAGAAATGATTAAAATCTAAAATGTCACAGTATCACCTAGAGAAATTCTCCTTCCTCCCGACTTTCCCCTTTCCACCCATCAGGCCAGAAAGCCGATGTAAACAGCACGGCCTGTCAGTCAGTGGCCTTCCTCGAGAGCGGCACGCATTTCAAATCCAGGGATTGTAACTTGAGTGCCTCGGCAGATCTCGGTCTCTGGTGGCCAAACCATGATCCCAAACCATGTAGTTTATAGCCAGCACCTTGAAACTTCAGTGCTCAAATAACTGGGAGCTGGTACAGCGGCGCCCCCTGTGGGAAGCCCCGCTAAGGAGTCTGGGCAGCGGCGTGCCGCACCAGCTGCAGTTTCTGCAGTCTCTGGTGTCATGGAGGACAAAGTTCTCCACCACCTCAAGCAATCGCTGAAAACCTTGAGAGTCTCCTGTCGAGGCAATGAGCATTGCAGCGCATCCGGAGCGGTGTTCCGTCTGAACCCCGCCTTCCCCTGTTGATGCCCGGGCAGGACGCCGGTTCCCCTAATGGGAGCTGTGTGTGTGCATGGAGAGTCTGCAGTGACCGCTTCAGGATCTGAAGTACTTTTGCCATGTAAGAAAATCCTGAGACATCAGCTAGGTTTAAAGTGTGAACTGGACTTAGTTCTAGGGTGTTGCCTTCTGGATCCGCTTGCTAGCTGGAGTGGGGTGGTTTGGTTTTTAGTAGCTGTCCCTCTCACTTATAGCTTTCTGTGGGTTGGGATGTACGTGGTGAATTCAATTGACCACTTGGGCTGTGTAGCAAGCGAAGACGAAGTCTCTCGTGTCAGGGATATTCTTCTCTTCTTAGTTTTCCCTGGAACTAAGTCCCACCAGATGGTGTAATGTACGTGCAAGGAGGGAGCTGCCCGGTGTGTGAATGATTTCACAGGAGGAGGTTTTGTAAAGCGCAGGCTTTGGCTGTTGCATGCTGAGGGCGTGAGGCTGGGTGGCTTTCCCTGAAAGCCGTCCAGAGAGTGACAGAGCCGGGTATGGTCAACTCTGTTTTATGGGATGGCCAAAGCCACAGAGAAAGCAAAGGTCAGGATGGGGGCTAGTTTGCAAGTAGCCAGCAGCTTCCTACCTGCAGCGAGGAAAAATGAGCGGGTTGCAAGTTTGAAGAGGAGGTTGCTAACAGGAGGGGAGGGGGGGGAGGAGAAACAGAAGAAACCAGAGCTGATGAGGTTAATCAGACCCAGAAGTGATGAGTTTGGGAGAATCTGCAGTTAAGTTATCTCTGCTATTGAAACCATATGTGTCCCAGCGATTCCTCTTCAGAGGCTGCTACATGGCTTGATAATTACATTTTCCACGTTATCCTGGCACCACGCAAAGTCTTTGTCCCTCGAAGGGCTGCAGGAAGCCAAGTGTGTACAGAGAGCAGCGGTTCAGTGAAACCTCATTTTGCAGAACATCATTCATGCGTCGCTTGGGCTTGTTCTTGCTCCCTCTGAAATCCGAGCCTCTGTGTAGCCCAATGGGCTTCGCGGGGTTAAATAATAAAACTCCATGGGGGGGGGATGCAATTTGGATCTGCACCGAACAGCTGTAACGAGGCTGCAGATGCTGGAGCTCAAGACGGGTGTTAATGGGGTAGCTGGTGAACCCCAAGGGAGGGGCAGGGCACACAGACTGGGTTATTGGGGATTCAGGGATGGTACCAAGGCTGAGAGGTGAACACTGGATCCCAGCACCGCCGGCTTTATTAAACACACGGCTGAATCGCCGCGTGCTGCGGCGTGACCGGCCTCCCTTGTGCTCCAGAAGTGGACTGGCAAAGGGCGGGGAGGGTGTTACAAGGCCAGGACCTGTGCCAGGGTACAGTCTGCCCGTGCCACCCCTGGCTCTCTAGCCCATGCTAGCTCCTGGTGTTCACCCGGTTTCTTTAATCATAAATAATATCTGTCTTTCCTTCTCCTTCACATGTGCGTGCACCCCCAAGCCCATGAAAAGGGAGTGAATTTTCTGGAGCCCTAAGGTTTTACTAAAAAGTTCCTGTCCCTTTAAATGCCGGTTTCGCCACACTGTGAAATTTCAGCTGTTGAAATCTTTGTGTGAAGAAGGGAGGCTGGCGGAACCATCGGTTTGCTCGTTCCCAGGCGCTGCTGGTGCTTAGACCGCCGGGCTGCAGCTGCCTTTGTGGGCCTGAAATGGGATTATTCTGCGGCTGGGTGGGTAATGTTAAGGGGCTGGTGATCGGAGACAAAGGAACAAGGCCTCGGAAACGTCACCAAGCTCACCAAGGTGTGTTTCAGGGAGAGGCCGGGAGCCCTTGGAGAGCCCACGGAGCTGGATTCCTTGCTGGTTTTCCCTGCATCCATGGTGCTCTATTCAGAGTCTGATTGTCATCAGCCCTGTCACGGAGCGGTTTGTTGCACACTCAGCAGCTGCTGGTTCCTGGTGCGGTTAATGTGGTTTCCCTGGTGTCTGAGGTTGAGTTTCTCTCTTTGCAAAGCTTGTTTGACATACAGGAGTCGGGGGGGGGGGGGGGGGGGAGAGGGTGGTCTCTTGCTAGACTCCAGTGGTCAAATCCAACCTGTCCCCTTTTTTCTTTGCTCCTGGTGGTCTCCTCCAGCCTCCTACTTCACGCTGGAAGGAAGAGGCTTTGGTTTGTGTTTAGTGCGGGGAGAAGGCCCCGGGGAGGATCGTCGAAAGGGGCCGGGTTCTAGGGAGCTCCAGCTGAAACTGGACAACATGGGCTCCTGCAGCTGGTTTCTGTGTCCCAGGAACCGCAGCTACAACCCACACCCTTGTTGACAGTCTCAGCCGAGATCCCCGCGCCGCGCGGAGTCTCAGCTCCAGAGGCGGGTCATCCCCACTCCCATCTGAGCCTCATTAGAGGGTTATCTCATCCCGACTTCCTGCCATGGCATTCCCGTCCAAGCCAGAACTCAGGGAAAAGCCCGGGTGTGGACACGAGACAGCACAGCCAGAGAGAACAAGAGGGTGGGTCACTGCCTGCCTCGCTCGCGGAACCTTCCCCCTCATGTTCATTACACTTGAGTCCTGCCTCTTCTTAATTGCAAGAGGTGTTAGCTGGGGAGGCGGACTCTGCTGCCTTGTCTAATCTGGGGGTAACTGAGGACCAATGAGGTGTCCGTATGGCATATTTATACAGCACCTAATTTACTAGGGGGGGAAACCCACACCCATACACCTTCCCCTTGGAAATACTCCCCCCCCCCCAATCACTCTAGTATAGTTAATGGATGGTGTGTAGAATGAGAGCAGGGAACAGCTAAGAGGCAAAGCTGGGATAATACAGTATATTTATTACAATGGATTAAAGGCGTGATGTCAGAATTCAGGGGTGGCACATCCCAGGGTGAAATGCTCATTCATTCCCTAAATAAGCACAGAGTGACACAGTCTAAACAGATTATATAATATCAGAGCGGGCGCTAATCCCCTCCCAGCATACACACAGTCTGCTGCATCGGGCTAGTGCACAACTGGATAGTTTCTAATCAAAACTATGGTAATTATCACTAATGATACAGCACGTGCAGGAGAGTGAGTGGGCAATCCCCGCTCTCTGTGGGCACGGAACCAGGAGAGTAGTTTTTCTAGGGGTGTGTGTGGTTTCGGGAAACAAAGACAAGATAGCTGTAGGGAGGTGTGTGTGTGAGTATACACAGCCCGGTACAGACGGACTGTAGTGTCTTTCAATGGAGTATCGAGGTGTGTGTTGATAAACAGGCAGGCGTAGTAGGAAATACAGTCGACTCTTGATTATCCAGGATTGGATTAACCAGGATGTGGATTAACCAGGATGTCAAAAAAATATATGTGCAACTCGTAGGGCCGGCTCTGGCTTTGCTGCTGCCCCCAAGCACACACACAAAACCCCCCCACCAGGGTGCAGGGCAGCCAGTGAACCAACACCCCCTCCCCCCGGCGCAGGGTGGTTGGTGAACCAACCCCCTCTCCCCATATGTCCTATGGATGGTGATTATCCAGGATTTTATTAACCAGAATTAATTTTTTTCCTATCATCCTGGATAATTGAGAGTACAGTAAAACCTCGATTTAACGGACTAATTCGGGTGAGGGGGTGTCCGTTAAATCAGAAAGTCCGTTATTTAATAATAAAAAAAACCAACGAGCTGTCGGAGCAGCAGCCCGCCCGCCACAGGGCCGGGGCGGCAGCTCCGCAGCCTGCCCGCTGCCAGGACTCGGGCGGCAGCCGAGAGCAGTCAGCCAGCCCACCCGCTGGCGGGAGCCGGCAGCCAGCCTGCCCGCTGGCGGGACCTGGGCGGGAGCCGGCAGCCAGCCCGCCCGCTGCCTGGACCCGGGCAGCAGCCGGGAGCCAGAAGCCAGCCCTCGACAAATGGATTTCGGATGCATCAGACTTGCTTAGAAATTTTATCCGTTGCATCCGAAGTCCGTTAAATCGAGGTCCGTTAAATCGAGGGTTTACTGTACTGTATTGCCAGCACTGACTATAGGAAGGTACCGGACAGAGATGGATGATCAGGCTGAAAATACACCTCACTGCCTGTGGAAATGTTATATGCAGGGGTTCTTTGTATGTATTAAGATTAGATCCATGAACAGTAGAATTTCTCTACGCGCCCAGAGAGCTGCTGTGATAACTTCTTTGGCCCTGGGGCCCAGGTAAAACCGTCAGACAGACAGACAGACAGACACACACACACACACACACACACACACACGTCCTGCTTTGGGGCCCCTTTATAACCAGTGTTACTTTTTCAAAACCCAAGTCCCTTCAGTGGCTGAGCTCTGCTGGGGTAGCACAGCCCGGAGTGTAATTGCTTTAGCAGAAACCAGCCCTCTTAAGCGTGTCTGAGTTGTTCCAGCTTCAGTGAGCCCGAGCTCATTCCCACAGCTCGCTCTCTGTTCGCCAACATTGCACCTCTTTGTCCTCTCTGTTAAACCCTCTTTTGGCAGGAAGGACGGGTTTGTCCCTGCCCTGTGACCCAGCCGGAGGATGCAGGGAACAACCTTTGTGACAGCCCTGAGAGAGCAGGGGGCCCTCGGTCTCTCCCGCCTTGCCACTGCCCCGTTCTCCTTGCACTGCCGGAGTACTAGGCGTTTGGAGGGGGGCTTTAAGATTCAAAGGGGGGGGGTTGCATCTGTGTTTAGGGGAAGAGGCGTCTAACAGATGCAGGAAAAGGCCTCTGCTTTAACTATTCAAAGCCTGTGTTAAACAGGTCTGCTAGAGAAAGCCGAGGGCTCGGGTGACGGGAGACCCCTTATATGAATGTAGCCTCAGTGGGCCAAATTCAAATGCTGCATCAAGTGACATTAATTTACATGTAGGGAGTCCTGAGACTCTATGGGCAACAACGGTAACAAGAGATCCATTTTGCGGCTGGACGTAAGGGTGAGGTCTTGACTGCGCCAATGGCCTTTGGGAACGTGACTAGAGCAAGATTAGGACCTGATCCAAAGTCCACTGAAGTCAATGGGAAGATTGTCGGGGTCTGGCCCAGGCCCTTATTTGTTAGAGGGATTTGGACTGCCCGGCTGCAGAATGCAGGCGCTTTCCTTTAGATCACCAAGACACGCACAGAGCTACACACTCGAGCCTGTGTGTTATCTCCAGGCTGCGGCAGGCCCACAATCCCCCAAGACCATTGCCTACAACGGAGCAGACGTTCATTAGCCCAAAGCGAGAAGGTGGATGGAAAGACCAGACAAGGCCCAAAGAACAAAGGATCTGCCACGTGCTATGGGAATGTTGCTCCCAGGCGTTCCCACCCCCCCCAGCATGCATGGCCTGGGCCCACAGCACCCCACTTCCCCCCCAAGAGTGACACTGGAAAAGGGCAGCACCCCAGAGCACTATAATCACTCACCCCAGCCAGGGGAGAAAAGCACAAGCTGGAATCTGGAAAGGGGGGGAGGGGATGGGAAATGGAAGTTGAGTTAAACAAATAAACAGGGGAAGCAGCAGTAAGATACCAGCCTGGCTCTGGCCCCATGGCGATAGGGATGGAGGAAGTGCCCTGTGAGGAGGGTCCCCGACCTCTCCCCACGGCTCAGGGAGCGGAGTCTGGAGTTCAGCAGCCCCCAGCCCTCCCGCACCTGAAGGGGCTGCTCCGAACGCAGAGAGAGGGCCCAGGCCATGGCCACCTCAGGAGGAACGCGGGCGCCTAGCCAAGTTCCAGGGAAGGGAGAGAGGACGGAATATCAGCGACCCCCTCGGGACTGAGCCCCGTGGTTGTGACCCTTGACCGCAGGCACGAAGTTCTTCTTCGCATGCCGGGGCCTTGGCGCTACAATGCCGGCTTTATTCCCCTGCGCCTGGGAAGTGCCTGGGCCACATCCTCCGGCATAGAAAACCCATTCATTTCCGCGTCAGGCGGCACTCATCCAAACTTCCTGCCCTGTGATTTCCCCGGGGGTTTTATTGCACTGGATTAGGCTGACAGAACTGGAGAGTACTCAGCTACCATTGGGAGGACAAACCCACCCTGTAGATTTCAGGCTTTAGAGCAGCGGTGTCCAAGAGAAATTTGATGCTAGCCACACTGCTAGCCACGCTTGTGGTTTTGAATTTCTCTTATTAGCCACATTATAAAAAAGCCACATGCATTAGCCACAATTCAATAGCCTATTAGCCACATGTGGCTAGTGGTGAACATATCGGACACCACTGCTCTAGAGCCTCTGGCCTGCCTCGTAATCTTTCCCTAAGAGATTGGAGGACAGGACCTCGTGCACGTTAACAAGCGGGCTGAAAGGCATGAGGGGTTAACCAGATAGGTGCAATACTACGCTGTTTAACAGCACTGCAGCAGTGCACAAGGCTTTTAGGACAGGAGGACAGGAGACTATTGCATCCAACTGGGAGCATTTATGGGTGGGATCTATGTAATTACCAGAAAGGGAAACAGAAAGAGAAGCCTCTGCTAGGTCTGTGCTGGAAGGTTCTGGATCTCAATAGTGATTTTTTTGGCTCTCAACCCATTTGGGACCTAAATAGAGTCAGAACCTAGAACTCTAGTATCGAGCCGTTCGTTCAGGAACCTGCGGCGCCACCCAGCGCTCCTCTCTCCTTTGCAGATCACCCGCCGCTGTGCCGATTTATCAGCATCAGTGCTCTCAGCCGGCCTTTGAAGTGCGCAGTGTGAGAAATCAGTCAGCCAGCAGGCTAGCAGAGAGAGGACTTCGGAGTTAATTGAAGGCAGGACAAGTTCCATCTTGCACAAGACGAGTGACATGACACCCTTGCCGCTTCGGTGAGCAGAGAAGCCTCCCGTGCAAAGCTAACCAGGATAAACGCTCCGGCCATGAGTGCACACACGCACAAGCCAACTGAATAGCACTCGGGGGGATTTCTGTAACAGAGGCCCACAGTAATGGAGATTTCACCAGTTTGCAACGGCATCTGGATACCGCTCAGATACACCACCACTGAAAGGTCTGCTGACCTGGACTTGAGGGAAGAGTCCTCTCTATCTTATTACTAGTCCCCCATAGCCAACCAGTCCCCCAAGTTTAAGTTGTCAAATGGGCCATTCTCTCCCACACACAAGCTTTGTTTTATGGAAATCAGAGGATTAGGTGGATTAAAGTGACCGTGGCATAGCTGAGCTTTTCAAGATCTCAGAAGCTGCTCATTTTGGAGGGAGAAGGGGGAAATGGGCTGGGTCTATTTTGCCAGAAGCTGCAGCGAGTCAGGAAGACGAGTGGGCAAAACTCAAGTGACTCAGAATCCGCCTCGACAGGGTTTTCTCTTCGCGTTGAGTGGGTGGCGTGATCTGCAGCTTGGTCAGGGTGTGAAAGGGAGAGTCCCAGCCATTAGAAAGGATGCTAGTCTAGCACCATCAGAGTTTGGCTGCGGGGAGGGATAGAAAGATGGACTCATTGGGGGAAAACACAGAACAAGTGTGAGCATCCCAGGATGTTAGATAAGAGATCAATCTGGCCTCTGTATGCTCCTAAAGATAAAAGACAAGTGTTTTACCTGTAGCAGTAGGAATTGCAACAAGCCCGGATTTATCTATATAAGTGTGGGGCATTTCCAAAGCATCAGTGAGTTAGGAGCTAACCGTAGAAGGCAATTAACGTGTCCTCAATGCCCACTGAATATAATGGGAGTTGAGGATGCCCAGACCCAGCCCAGTGATCCCCACACTAACCCTGGGAGGTAGGTAGGAGAGTGTTTTCATCCCTATTTTACTAGCTGAGGTCAAGTGAAATGGTAAAAGCCGCAGGGCGGGGTTTGGCACTGAGCTCGACGCACAACCAGACTTTACGGTCTCTCTGTAAAGAGTCGGTTGGTTCCGCGTGAAAGGTTTGGCTCTCGGTTACAAACAGCAGCGGGTCAGATGCCCCTTTCTTATTCGATCTCATAGGATGCTCAAGTTGGACTGAGCTCCCTCTGCATCCTAGAAGCTCTCCCGTCTGGGGTTTCTGCTCAAGGGGAAAGCCCCCCTTTCCATTTCAAGGTACACTTGGCAGCGTCCAATGCACACCGGTGAGCAGCACTAAAGAACCCAGCGCTCTCCACTTGCCGGGTAGTTTTAGGGACTTGGATTCATTTGCATGCACTAGCATTGCTGATTTGAGACAAGACATTTTACAGGCCTCCAGCCTATTCTGCTGGCCCCTTTATGACTTTAGGCCAGTTTCAGCTTCCTGCCTTTCCACCCGACCCTCTCAATCTGCAGCAGCAGGTGCAAGGAGTTTCTTGAAGCAGAGTACACAGGATTCGGCTACCTTCATTCCAACAGTCTTGAGTCTCCTCTCCAGGCTACTGGCTCTAATCTATCAGGTCAAGTGCTGCTCTTGCTCAGCCTTCAGAGTGAGACATGCACTCACCCTTCAAAAGCAGGAAGGGTCACGTGGCTTGGAGGAGGAAGCACCCTGAGAAGTTGCTGGGGGATTAAGTTGCCACGGTCACAGAGACTCCAGACACCCGTTTGTTCCCTGTGGGGCTGAAGCTGAGACTCCAGCTGCTCTTCTTCCATCTCCAATCCCTTTGACTGTGCCCCTAAGGAGTCCGTTCTGTGAGGTGGGCAGGTGTTTCATCGGAGCGCCTCCCCAGGGGCTTGTGCGCACAGGTAATCCACGAATTCATCGGGCAAATACCGTGGTTAGGTTTCAAAGGAGTGGGATCATTTTCTGACCGACACATCAGAGTATTCAGGCTGATGCAAGGCCAGGACGACTCGTCTCTTTCCCCCCACTCCCACCTGGCTGTGTCATGACACAATGAGCCGGTGGCATTCTGAGGCCGGTGGGCTACCAGCCACGGTGGAGCCAGGCTAGGATAAACCCTACAAGGCAGGTTCCGATATTTTCCTGAACGCTGCAAAAGCCTTTACATGCTAGGAATGCGAGTATGAGCGCAAGTGTGGGAGAAATGGTCAGTGATTGTGTGCATGCATGCGTGACAGGTGTGTCACATGGGTGTGGGTGTGCGGAAGAGCGAATGCATAAGAGGGCACGTGTTCAGTGGGTGAGCGAGCATATGAGAAAATGCAGACGCGTGCGAGTGGCTGGCTGGCTCCTGGGGGAAGATGCCATTTTTAAACCGCTGAAGATGCTGTTTTAATGTCAGCTGAATATTAAATACCATGCCACAAGAAAACAGTTATTCACATGTTCCCACCCTAAACATGCACATGTCTCCTCTATGGAGGGCTATAAAGCAAACTGCCGCATCAGTGCACGTCTCCCGAGCAGATTTAAGATAGGCCTGTATATGCAGGAACCTGTTTCTGTGCAAAGCACTGGGGGCATTTTCACACCAGCTGAAGCTGCATGGAGGGTTGCTACAGGGTTTCTTCACCTGTGGAAATATGTACTGGCAGCCCTGTGCTTTGGGGTTGGTTACCTACGTACAGTTTGACAAAGAAGTGGCGGCTAAGTGGAACACCAGGCACAGTGAAAGTGTGTGGAGACATGAGAACTGAAGGAGGCAAAGGGCTACATTTCACGAGCAATGAATCCCAAGCAGCAGCAATGCTATTCAGGGGGAAAGGCAAATTGTCACAATACTTATCTGATCAGGACATCAAAGGACGGGAAGAGCAGGGAGCACACAGGTGGTAGATTCTTTGCTACTTATCGAAAATGGTATTTTGCCCTTCTATAGCATCTTGCATCCAAGATCTGACAACTCTACAGGCAGTAATTAGCCATCACAACACCATGCTGGGAGATAATGAAGGACAATTAGCCCCATCTTACAGATGAGGAAACAGATTATGGACCTAATTCTCACTGATGCTGGTGAGAGCGTGGAGTGACCCCAGAGAGCCCATCAGACCGATCGATGGTTGGTACAGAGCCCTGCAGATTTGGATTTATACTGAGTAATGACCCAAGTTGAGCCCCCATCCAACCGGCCACTCTACCACAAAAGGAAGATCCACAAGTGAAGCAGGTCTTGATGAAAAGGGAATAAATACAGTCCATGGATAAATACGGAGAGCCTTCATAAAGGACTCCCTCACCCTCCAAAACTATAAACCCTTGTGCCCTCTACCACACTTATATGCAGCAATACTATTATGTATGCCTTCCTGAAACTCTCCAGACAGAGACACCGCAATCTACATGCCGCAGTGGTTCGTGGCATCAATTTTGCCAGGGCTTTAGTGTAAGACTACATTGTTCCAATGCAGGGGAGGGGTCTCATCTTTTCCCAATTAAAATACAATAGTCTATTACAGTAATGATCAAAACAAAATAATCACCCTCTGCTTCTGCCCTTTCAGATTGGGACACACCGACCCTGCCTCAAACATATTATAGGTCAGTGCAGTACCTCACACGTACTGGATGCTCCTGTAATATAGGAACACAGCAGACTGGGGTTAATTATACCATTTTCATAGCTTTTTTCCCTTCCAAGTGTTGCCACCAGGACATGTGTTGGAGCTGTATGTAGGCAGGAGTGGTGTGTTCGTGTTCCCCTCCCTAAGCCCCATTTTCAATGTTAAATTATTCCCAGGAACAGAAAATTAAATAAAAAAATAGAGCTGAAGTATTCGGGTCTCGTCTCCATTTGTTAATGAGGCGACTGGCCAGTCTATTTTTAAGTGTTCCGAGTGACGAGCTTCCATTCGGAGACAGTCCCACAGCCGGTAGTTGCCACTAGATGTCACACAGACGTCTCAGACAGGAAGCACGGCAGGTATTTCAGGCTGATTGCCGTTTAGAAGGCCAGAAAGCAGCCCGCAGGAGGTTTTGATTGCTAGGTCCTTCCAGCAGCCAGGACTAGCCAGAGCAGAGAAATGTTCTAGTCACACGTCCTGCTCAGGGGCACGCTGGGTTGAGAGGGGTTCCCTGGTGAGCAGTTCCACTGGATGCACATTCCCATTACGCTGGCGGAGCAGCGCAAAGGGGCTGTAAGGGGACCTCAGCATTGGGCCCAGCGAAATTAGGAGACAATTGAGAAAGTCACTGACTCCCCAGGTGTTTCGCAGGCGGTCAGCTACTACTCGCCAGGCCTCCTCAGCTTCTCTTTCCTCAAGCAGTTGGGCTTGTTCCGAGGCTGCATGCTTGGAAAGGTTCTTGCCAGAACCAGGTCAGACTTTGGAGACAGAGTCTACAGCAGATAAGGCCTGTGAGGGCACATGGGGTCTTTCCCAGCCGGCAGAGCCCGGCCGTGGATTGCCAAGCCCGGGCAGAGGGCGCTCATGCTGGTAGTCCGCAGCGATGCAGAACATCCCATCGCTAGGCAAGCATTTCCTTTCAACTGAAACCCTCCCCTCCTGGTGGCGAGCGGCCGCGGAATGGGGACAGGGGTCGCCTGGGAAGCGGATGAGAGCAGCCAGGATGGGGGCTGGCAGGATGCAGATGTGACCGCCCGCTCAGCGGCACAATAGGAGGCGAGGGCTAAAAGGATTGACCGTCCCCCCCCCCGCCCCGCACATAAGCTACTCGGAGGGATCTAAGGAACAGACTCTTACACACGCGTCACTCACATCAGCATCAAAGAAGGCAACGCAAGCAGTGACAGCCTGCCGCATGCTTCACTTGTCCTGGGCTTAACAGGTCCCTAGGGCTGTGACATCCTACAGAAGCCCTTCAGAGCTACAGACTCCTGTCTGAGGGGTGATATGAAGCCACGTACCAGCATCTAAGCAATAGGCACTAGAGAAATTACACTGGGTGCATTTATACCCCCCCACCCCCAGAAGTGCAAAGTTTAATTTTCTTCAGCACCGT
This sequence comes from Sternotherus odoratus, assembly GCA_032164245.1. Classification (NCBI taxonomy): domain Eukaryota; kingdom Metazoa; phylum Chordata; order Testudines; family Kinosternidae; genus Sternotherus; species Sternotherus odoratus. Next base: position 5,940,089 of record JAVMKO010000018.1, read on the forward strand.
TCATCCAAGGCTCCAAGTGCAGAGCATTCATCTGCTGAGGTTCATCCCCGCCTGGCCAGTGCTATTAACCCCTCTTTACAGATGGGGAAATAGGAGCCTAGGTGGAGTGGATCAATGACTTGATCGTGGCCTTGCAACTGGTTTGTGGCAGACATGGAATGAGAACCCAGGAGTCCTGTCCTCCAGCTTGCCACAGCCGGGAAGAGATGCCCGATCTGACACCCAGTCTAGTGCTCTAAACACCAGATGGAGCCTACTCAGTCACCGTGTACTGTGGGCCTGTTCACAGAGGGCTGTACTGAGGTGCAAGAAGCCATTAGCTAAAGAGCGCTGGGATTGTGGGGAGGTAGAGGACAAGGAGTGATGTGCTGGGGTCCTTATTTACATCCACATACACAAGCTTCTACCTAGTCATATCTGGCTGCATGAGGTGTTGATGCAGGTGACTCACGAGGCACCACCGAGATATTGCAATCTTCTTCCCCACATTTGATTTAAAAACACCCCCCTCAAAAAACACCCCCACTCACCACTTTCATCCACCCTTTTGAAATATTACGGAAGCCTCCAAACTCCACCCAGAAGCGGACAGCAGGCTGCCTCCAGCGGCTTTTAGCTGCAGGATCTCCAAGTTCCCTTCTGGTGGCCCACCTAAGCCTGGCCTCCCTGGGGAAAACTAGCCCAAACCCTGCCTTGGAGCGACCCAGGTGTGCAGGATGCTGGCTGTGCAACCCAAGGAGACTCCCGTGCAGGTTGCAGAACTCAGCTTGTTGGCTACCCGACTTGCCTGGGGGGAGGGGAGCTAGAACTGAAAAATCTGGTGATGTGCTGAAGTGTTTGAGTAAATGTTGGGTCACAAATGGGGGGGGGGGGGAGGGGATCAATTTTTCAAGAGAGCTTGTGAGACAGCAGAGTAGGGAAAACAAGAGGCAGAGGGAGCACACAACCCAGAATAGTTTGTTTGCTGGCAGTACTTCCATTTGCAGAAGATCATCGGCCTTCCTAGTCAAGTAGCTCCACAGACTCCTGCAGTGTGCTCTCCATCACCTGCTGCCAACACCACCGGGCCTTTGCCTTGCTACAGCCTCATCATCTTGTCTTCAAGATCAACTGTAAAGATATGTTACCCAAGATTAGAAATAAGGCTCATTCCTTTATCCTTCAGCAGACATGAAGATGCCGCGGACACCCCAACCAGCACTGCTCTTGCCACTCCCTGTTGAGCAGAAGGTGCGCATCCCCAGAGGTGGCTGCATTTTAATGAAGAGCAAGAACCCATACATCTATTATAAGAATGAGGAGTACTTGTGGCACCTTAGAGACTAACAAATTTATTTGGACATAAGCTTTTATGGGCGAAAACCCACTTCATCAGATGCACAGAGTGGAACATACAGTAGGAATATTATATATATATACCCACACATATACAGAGAACATGAAAAGATGGGGGTTGCCATACCAACTCTAAGACTAATCAGTTAAGATGAGCTATTATAAGCAGGAGAAATATTTTTTTTTGTAGTGATAATCAGGATGGCCCATTTGAAACAGTTGACAAGAAGGTGTGAGTAGGGGAGAACTTAGCATGGAGAAATAGATTTCAGTTTGTGTAATGATCCAGCCACTTCATTTGTTATGTGCCTCAGAAGAGTGTTTGGAGATCAATTCATATTTGCAAAACATTCTGAGCTCCTCAGATGAGGAGAACAATAGCGTACCGTATTTTTAGTTCTGTGAATCATGTTATCTGTGGCTTTAAGAATTACTTCACATTCTATTTTAAACAAGTTCCCCAATTATTTAAAAAACAAAAAACTCAGCTCCGGGTTGGAGCTGGAGATTTCCATAAAGAATACACAACAGGGGATCAGCAGGACTCTGAGAGAGAGAATATGTGACTTAGTCAAAAAAACAGAGAGGGCACAGCATACATATCTCCCTCTAACAGGCTGCAACAATCTGAGAACAGAGTGGTGGATGTCTCTACATAGCATCCTAGAAATATAGGACTGGAAGGGATCTGGAGAGGTCATCTGGTCCATACTCCCCTCCCCATTAAGGCAGGATTAAGTGTACCTGGGAAGTTGAAAGAAAATTTGATCACTTCCTTTGTCAGTCAGCATGGAACTGATCAGAAGAGCATGGAATTAGCATGACCTTCATTATAAGTAAATTATAACCTGGCCAAACTAAACATCACCCCCCATCATATATTGGCCAGAATCATGATTCATCGCTCAACAATGCAGGTCCATGCTGTGTTCACATTGCTGGAGGAAGCACTTTACCCCAAGCAATAGCCAGCCCAGGCAATGGAAGGAAAATAAAGCAAGTCTAGAATCACACAATGCCAGGGCTACTAGCCAGGCAGTTCACATCCAATTACCTGGCTGCAGACCAGGTTGATTGCATCACGTTTGCAGAGCTGGAATGATCTCTTTGCATAAGGAAGTTGAATCAAACAATTTCCAGGGCAGCTCTAATTGTAGCAACAAACTAGTGAGAGATGGCAAGGATGGTATTGTTTTGTGATATTGTAGAAGGGGCCATTGTGGACTCAAGAGTGCTGGAGACTGGAGGCCACAGGGGAGGTACAATAGCACTGTACTGTTCCCCCCACCCTACCCTTGTGTGCCAACAGGAGCAGATTCCTCCCATGGTGAGGGCACCTACTGCTTTACTGCCCTAGCTGCTAGCAAACCAGCCCTATAAGGGAAGGATTGGGGTAGCCGGTCAGCATGTGACTTTTCCCCTTTAGCCAAGTCAGATGGGCCAAGGTCGGCTACAGGAGAAACCTCTACAGATTTGCAGGTCTGGGGACAAGGGCAACTCGTAGGCTGAAAGCAACCAGTTCCAAACTCCTCAAAGGGTTATTCCTACCAGCTCTCTCCAGATACCGCTGGGCCCAGAGTCTGTCCCACAAGAGAAAACAGCTTGCTGTGGCCTTCCCCTTTTTCATGGTGCCTGGACTTCCTCCCTAATGGGGCCATTTGCTACAGCTGAGCCCAGCCTGCATTCCACTCCTCCCCTGGCTGGGTCCCCTGCATACCGCAACCGCAGTGATGGTAGACACCTGTGGTGGGGGTTTTTTAAACTCTTGCCCTGCCAAACACAAACGGGGTTTTATGCTCCCCTTTAGAGAGCCAGTAGGTGAGAGATTTGGTGAGTGGATCTGTCTCTTGGCTTCCCCTGTCCTTTCTCCCCGGAGCTGCTCTCAGCCCGGGTGGCGATGCTATTTAGGTCTGATTCCTGAGGAAATACGGCCAGTTTTGCCAGGTTCTCTGATCCCTTCCCTTTCCCCCCGGCCCTCGGCTGAATGGAACCCACACCGCTGCCCATCCGTTTCAAGTTCTCTCTGGATGTTATTATTTTATTTGGATTTATGGTTTCCTGTGGGACGGGGAGGAATGTAAAGCAGCAGCAGCAGCAGCATTCCTGCTTTGTCACTGGTCGGGAAGAAAAGGAAACAAAGGTACCGTTCGCAGAAGCAGGACTGGACTGTAATAGATGTTTGCGGGCTGGCCAAGAAGGAAAGAGCAGAGCCACTCTGCGGCTTTAGACTGGGGATCTTCAACCTTGCAGCCCTGGGTGAAGGGCCCAGAGCCACAGGGAAACATAACAAGGACAGTGCAGCCTCCAACTCAGCCACCTCACACACAGTTCCCCACACCCCTTTTCAGTCCCAGGCGACTTTTATTTTAGCGGAAAGAAAACCCCAAAATCCAAAAGGAACCACAGTCAAGTCATGGTGAGAAAGCGCAGCGGGGGCCTGTTCCTTCTGAAACAGGCTGCAGCAGTTCAGAGAACAAAATGGCTGCTGGTTTCGCCACAGGAGGAGCGTGCTTAGAAAAGTAAAGATGTGGGATGTAGAAAACAAAGTCACCCTAGTCTGATAGCCTCTACGGCATGGCAAATTATAGCCCCTCTCCTTTGCTAATTAACTTTACTTATTGCAGGGGATCTGAGTTCTAGGTATAGAAGAGCACAGCACAGGGCACGAGACCAGGAGTCGGGAGGTCTGAGTTCTAATCCCAGGTTTGCCACTCACCTACTGGGTGATCTTGAATGAATCACCTCCTCTGTCTATGCTACTATCTCCCATTGGGTCTATTCTTTGGGGGCAAGGACTAGGTGTCTGCACAGCACAATGGGGCTCTGATCTCCTTTGAGGACTCTAGACACTACCAAATACAAATCACAAGAATCATTTTCTTCTTTTGTTCCTCTTCCACTTTGGGAAACCGGCTTATTTTGGGTGTGTCACATATAGAGATAGATTGTAAAAACTTAAATCACGGCTCCAACCAGTATAGGAAAATCATAGCCTGCGGCCTGATGAGTCATGCAAAGATATTAATAACCACATACAAAGAAGATAATTAACGCATAGGCAGTGCTCCTAATTAAATGCTTCATCCTCCTTCATGGGAGCGCGGGTGTGAAATCCTTCCCTTCCGCTTGCCAGTTCTTATTATGGGAATCAGTAGCATTTGACTAACTTCTAGCGCAGCTGGGTCTCCAAACTACTGCCAATTCATAAGGAAGGTTTCATTACAGCTGAGTGGGAACAAGATCTTCCATTTTAAAGGAAATTCCACAGTTCTGAAATTTTTCCATTTTTGAAAGAGAATAAAAAGAAAAGTGGGGCGAGGGGGGGGACAGTTCCCATGAAATAAAATGAAAAAAATAATCATTTTGTGTGGATCGAAATGTTCCCTATGGATAAAATAAAAATGTCATGCTCCAATTTTGAACCCCCCCAAAAGTTATGTTATATTATATAATATAAAGTTTTAAAAAACCCATCAGAAGTCACTTCAAAATGGGTCAAGCAGGGACACTCCATTCGGTTTGGTTTTTCCTAAACACATTTAAAAAAAAAAAATTGTCACATTCCCACAAAGTGCTTTGCTTTTAGCGAGTCGTCCGTTTCTGGCGGCAAAATGTTCCCTCGGAAAATTCCTGACCTGCTCTAGGTTGAATAGGTTGAATATGAAATCAATGTGAACCCAGAGCAAGCTGCAATTCAGCCAGCGAGATGCTGGCAGTGCAAGGACTGTGTGGGCAAATGCGGCAGCCTATGAGGTGTAATCACTCGTTCTCAGCCTTGGGCAAGAGAGCCTGTTTCCCAGGGTTGGGGGTGGGGGTGGAGCTAGAAGAGGGGAAGCGGGGTTCTCAGGACATCTCAGTTATTCCCAACGCTTTCCAGAAGATACCGTGGGCTCTTCTGTCTTGGTACCCCCATCTGTGCAGGAGATGAGCCTCACACACATTAAGGAAATTCTCCTCACAACTCCTGGGGAAGTAGGGAAGAATTATTAGCTCCATTTTACAACTGGGGAGATTAGCACAGAGGGCCGACTTCTGAAAGGTCTTTAGACGCCCAACGAGGCAGATAGGGGCCTGGTGTTCAAAAGCACTTCAGGGCTTATCTCCCATTGAAATCAAAGGGAGTTAGAGGCACTTTTGAAAATCTCCTGGGCACCTATCTCCATCTTTAGGTGCCCCAACTATTTTTAAGAACCTGGCTTGGGGAGACTAAGGTTGAGATTTGCAAAAGGTCCTAAGGGTGTTAGGTATCCACATCCCCTTAGAATCTGATAGAAGGTGGGTGCCTAACTCCCTTAGACCTCCTTTGAAAAATCCCAATATGAGCAGTTTGCCTATAGCAGGGCCAGGAATTGAACCCAGACTTCCAGCCTGCCAGTGACTTAACCCCTCACCCACCTTTAACCACATCCTTCACTTCTGCTTGGACGACACCAAAGGCCTTCTCTCACCTGAAGGACAGTCCCCCCCTATACTATATCACAAGGTCAGTAATGGGGTAATCATCAGCAGAAGCCAGGACTCTTCAGCACCGGGGTGAGAAAGCTGCCAGCTAGGTTACTCTTCTGTGACCTATATTATATATTGGGCTTTAATGAGTGCTAGATGCTCAGGAGGGGAATGTCTTTATTAATTATTATTATTATTGTTAATTATTATTATTATTGTTAATTAAAAACAATTAAATGAAAGAATCCAAAAATAGCTAGCAGTGGCCTGTCTCAAACCTGCCCAGCCCTGAAATTCACGTGGAAACCTTTAAACTCCAGCCGTATCTCACTCATCACATATCTTACAACACAAATAATACCTGCTGTAGGACTATGTATCCTAGTTTTGTTGATGACTGGCCCTCTGGAAGCATGTGGTTAGACAGGTCCAATAGGTAAACACACACTTCTTGGACATCACAAATCTATAGACACTGAATGTATCTTGGCTTGTGTGTGTGTCCTTAGCATGCAACACAGCATGATGTGGGTAGAGTTTGAGAAGTAAAACAAACCGAATGGAACTGCTTTCAAAATAGAGCGTGAAAACATTCCCTCGTACCTCTACAGTCAACTCCCACCAGCTTTGGCTATAGTAATTAGTTACCGGGCCAGTTTCTGCCTGTGTTTACACAGTGGAACCTCGGTCAAGGTTCTGTACTCGGGTCGGGTGTAAGTGAAGGGAGAGAACGTAGCCCGACTTGCAGGGGTGGAAGTCAATGTCCTGAAGGGAAACCAGAACTCTCACAAAGACCAATCTAATTCAGTCATGAGTCAGTTCATGGTGTTTCCTTGTGAATCAGAGAGGAGTAAGAGTGAGGGGGAAGCGAGAGATTGGACATGGAGAATCCAGCCATACTCCAAACCCCTCCTGGAGGAGACATTCGTTTCTCCTGGCAAGAGGAAGAAACCTTTCCAGACGTCCTCTGAGAACGACTCGGTAATTGAAGTAAAGGGGCTGAATGCTTGTTTCTTTACATTTCTGAAGAAAAATAACTGTTATTTTAACACAAAGGAACCTTTTCCCCCCCTTTTTTTTTGCTCCAAGCATTCAGTTGAGTCAGGTGCTTTGGATTTAATAGTGGAGGTTGTTGTCCTTGGAGAGCTGGTATCGAAAATATGAATACACGTGTGTATGTGGTTGAATGTGTATGCACGAGAGCGGGTCAGGAGGTTTTTGGTGAAACAGTTTTGTGGTCCAAAAATGGTGATTCATTGAAACTGAAATTTGTCACAGGATGAATTTCTTGACTTGAAAAAAATGTTGAAAAAAAGTTTGGAAAATTCTGAAAAATCCCATTTTAACATTTTTAAACAACATTTTGGTTTTCTGGTTCAAGCTGATGTTTCATTTAGAACTTCAAGCCAATGATAATAAAATGTGGGGTTTTTTTTAAATGGTCCCAGTTGAAACAACATTTCAATTGATCCGAACGAGACTTTTTTCCCATTTTTGGTTTGCGGATATCTTCAAGATTTTGACTTTTTGTTCCAGTTCAGGAGAGGAAAATTTTTATGAAACGGGAAAACTGTTTCCTACCCAGCCCATGTGCGTGTCTGTACCTTGGCTGATGATCAATGGCACCCAAATAATCTGCCTGCTGCCGCCTGTTCAACCTTCTTCGCATGGAGCTGGTGCGTTCTGTGTTTTTTGGTTACGTGGCAGGTACTAACAGGTCCTCCCCTGTCTAAGCCGGAAGCGCAGCTGGGGCATTCATAATGTGCAGACTCAAGGTAATACTCATAGCACTTTCCATGGTATCCCAAGATATATGATACCAAGTAAAGCCATGGGCAACAAGACTCTGTGACCATGTGTATGGGGCACAGAGACTAGTCATACAGAATACATTCCTGTAGGGAGCTAGGCATCCTTCACCCTCCCTTGGACGTCACTGCAATTATGCTTGATTGCAATGAACGCATTGGGTATTAATAGCTGCAAAGGAATCCGATGGAAAGGGAGGATAGGCTAACAAGAGACAGCCAGGGCTGGAAGGCAGGGAGTGGGATAGAGACCAACTACACTGAGTGGCCATGGGCATGTCCCATAACCTCTCCGGGCTGGATTGATGTCAGGTGCAGTGTCACAGAGTGAGCTGGTGGGATCACCCAACAGGAAGAAGACCCAGGTGAAGTCAGCCGTGGGCTGTTCATCAAGGAACAGAAGGGGTGACAGACAACTCCCTGAGTCCAGTCTGGTGACCCCATAGGTGCAGGATCCAGCTTCCCATCCATGTACTTCCCTTCAGCGCCTGTGTATGGCAAGGGGGAGAATGAGTTGACAATGGGGCTGTCGGCTGAGCATGATCTGGAAACGGGGCACAGAGTCTCATCTCAGTGGTTCAAACAACAGTTTCGGAAAGGCGGGGTTGGACTGGAGCTGCTGGAGAGTTAGCTCGAGTACAGGGTATGAGGACCTTCGCAAGGGGAAAATACCAGGGACTGAACAGCTCTTTAATGGAGTAGAGTGAGCAGAAGAACAATGGCTGGAAGGTGAAGCCAGGCAAATTCAGACTGAAAATAAGGCAGAGGGAGGGCAATTAACCACTTGAACAAGCTACCAAGGATTCTCCCTCTCTCTCTCTGGCTGCCTTTCTGGACTCTGTGCCAAACACAAGTTACTTGGGCTCAACACAGAGACAACTGGGTGGAATGTAATGGCTTGTGTTATACAGGGGATCAGACGAGGCGATCCCATGCTCCCTTCTGGCCTTACCACCTCTGACTCTAGGGCTCCATCGTGTATGAACCCCAGGGTCCATTAGCATTGCGCAGCGGGGTTGGACGCGTCTCAGAAGATCGAACAGGAAGCTGGTGAAGGGATATGAAGCAAAGATAGCTGAGAACGACTTACTGCCTATTACCCTATTACCGATGTACTGCCTATTACCCTATTACCGATGTACTGCCTATTACCCTATTACCGATGTACTGCCTATTACCCTGTTAGCTGCATCGGCGCTTATTTTAAACAATGAGCTTTGTCTAAACCAGGGGTCTCAAACATGCGGCCCGGGGGCCACATGCGGCCCGCAAAGCCCTTCCCTGCGGCCCGCCAAGCTTCTTGGTGCCCCCCCTCCTCCCCGGTTCCCCCATAGCAGTTTGCAGGATGGAGGGGCCAGAAGTGGAGGCTTCTCTGCTGCCTGGCTGGGCCGCGCGTGTTTCTAGCTCTGGACTTCCTATATTGCTCTTACTTTGTTTGCCAAACAGCTGTTGGTGGTGCCTAGCGCTTTCCAGGAGGGAATGGGGAGCTGCGTGCTCAGAGGAGGAGGTGGGGCAGGGGTGGGACCTCATGGAAGGGGTGGAGTGGGGGCGGAGCCGGGGCAGCGAGGGCAGGGTGTGTGTCAGTGGTGCGGCCCTCGGGCCAGTGCACTAGTCCTCATGGAAGGGGTGGAGTGGGGGCAGAGCCGGGCAGCGAGGGCAGGGTATGTGTCAGTGGTGCGGCCCTCGGGCCAGTGCACTAGTCCTCATGGAAGGAGTGGAGTGGGGGCAGAGCTGGGGCAGCGAGGGTATGTGTGTGTGTCAGTGGTGTGGCCCTCGGGCCAGTGCACTAGTCCTCATGCGGCCCTCATGGTCATTTGAGTTTGAGACCCCTGGTCTAAACCTTTCATTGGGATTATTTTGGGTGCCTTGCTCATTAGGGGATTAGCCAATCCCAGGGGTTGACTACCTCAATGGCTTTGTCCCTGGCAAAAAATGGTGGCCAAATAGGAAGGTGGGATTAAAATAAAACATTTAAGGGTCAGCATATTAGGCTAAGGGGCTTTTTCTCATCTTCTTAACATTCCTTGTGTTCTTAGGAAAGGCCACAGAGCAGGGGATTCAGTTTTGGGGGATGGATGGATGGATGAAAAGGTTCTGCCGCATGGTTGGATGGGTAGAAGGATGCTGAGTGGCTCAATGGGTGATTAGATCGATGGAGCTGAAGCATGACACTTCTCAGCCTTGTAGACAGGGAGTCCTTGTGTCTGTGCCTTTCACCCCTTGCAAGGCGTTTTCCTGCCCCACGCTGGCAAAGGAAGCCGACCCTCTTGGGAGGCGAAAGGTGCAGATTTTGGAAAACAAATGGCCGAGTTTGAAGGTGGAGGGTTGCATCCACTCATCTGTCTTCTAATGAATGGAGCAGAGCTCTGCAAAAGCCGTTTCAGAGCATGAGAGCTAAGCCAGACAAGTTCTTTATGGCTCCGAGGAATCTCTTTGGGAAGGAAAGCTATAGCAGCCCATACAGCAGTAAATGTTTAAGATTACAGTCAGTGGGGAGGATCTTAGCTGATACCGGGTAGCTTCTAGGGGAGATGCAAATTGGGATGAATGAAACATACTGCTTTCCTGCTGCGAGGGCTAATCTGGCTAAATCTATAGCACCATTATGCTGGCAGGAAACCAGGCAGAAATCCATCAGGAGCCTGCCGGGTTTAGTTGAAAGTTTTGTCGAAATCAAGAGGTTCCCACAGGACATTTTGATCGAGACGAATCCACGTTTTCAGCTGGAAAAACCTTCTGCTGGGAAACTTCTGACCGGCTCAATATGTTGGCTAAATATGGGCCCCCCTTGGATGGCTTTTTAAACAAGCTGCTCTAGCTTAGCCAGAAGATACGGACTTGATCTAGGAATCAGCTGGTGAAGTTCTGTGGCCTGTGTTACACAGGAGGTCAGGCTAGATGATCATCGTAGTTCCCTCTGGCCCCAGCACCTATGAATTTATGAAGTCACTTAGTTTTGCCACCAATTTCAATGGTTGCATCTGTGTTAATTTTCTCTTTAAGAGCTTCCACTGTTTCATTAGCAGTGATATAACCCCCCACCCTCCGGTGATGGGAGCCTTCATGTAGCCTGGCCAAGGGAACTTTAAGAACCAGGGGGCAGATTTTCTAAAGAGCAGCACAGCCTGCTGGGTGCCGAGCGGTTTTGTAAATCTAGCCCCGTGCATCCCAACTGGGACTGCCGGTTGCTGAGCACGGTTGAAAGTCTAACCTTTAGGTAGTGGTCTAACTGGGAACTGAGCTCATGTTAAAACCTGTCCCTCTGTCTCCTAAAAATGTTCAGAGCAGGTCTAGGTGACATGGGGCCAACTGCTTGTGATCACTTGTGACTTTGCTCCCGACAATGAAGCTGGTCACTGTACAAAGCAAAACACTAGCCCAGCCGTGGCCCGCGAGGCCAGGACTGGGCTCAGGGAGAGGAGGAACTCACCCAGCAGGGAGGACTGGGGAAGCCCAGCTGAGCAGAACACAGCTCTAGTGTTGTGTTTCACAACTGAATTCCTGTGGCGGGAGGTCACAAGAGGGGATATTGTCCGGGGGTCTCTCAAGCACTTCAATGTTCCACGTGCAGTTATGAGCTAAAAAATCACAGTCAGGGCTGGGGACGAGTAGCAATCGGTGCAAGTAGATATTGTCCATAGAATGGGCCAGTGTAGTTGCCTCTCCCGGACTTAATGGGAACAAGAAACGAAGCGTGTCTGTTTGTGATGGTTATGGGGACGAGGTGATATTTATCACTGTCATTACAGGAAAAGATGCAGGATGAATGCGTAAGGGCCAGATCTTCCATGGATGTAAATCAGCACAGCTTCATTAAAGTCTATGCTGGTTTACATCAGCTGTGGATCTGGCCCTCAGAAGGGGAAAGAAGGAATCGCTTGCAGACGCGGGCGCGCCGAGGCTTCTTGCTCTGCTAATGCAGCTCACTCCCCACACACTGGCCTCCCCCTGCTGTTCTAGAGCTGGGATCCCTCCGCAGCAGGGACAACTCACCCTACTTCTGACCTGCAGTCCCTGTTTCCTTCCAGAACTGGGCCCCCCTTTACAGCTCTACCAATACACCTCACTCCTGACCTGCAGCTCGTCTTTTCCCATACAGCTTTGCAATGCACCTCAAAACTCCTTTGTAGTCCAGTCTTGGGCTTCTAATGAACAGACTTTGCTGGTCATGCCAGACTGTGTGTGTGATAGCAGAAGCGGGAGTTGGGAGGAAAAGAATATTTCCTGTGCAGCAATATTCATAATAGACTAAACAAAATATTATAAAAACAACGAGGAGTCCTTGTGGCACCTTAGAGATTAACACATTTATTTGGGCATAAGCTTTCGTGGACTAGAACCCACTTCATCAGATGCATGGAGTGGAAAATAGAGTAGCAGCTATAAATACACAGCACATGAAAAGATGGGAGTTGCCTTATCAAGTGGGAGGTCAGTTTAACGAGACAATTCAATTAATTGTAGGATACCAAGGGAGGAAAAATCACTTTTATAATGGTAATGAAAGTGGCCCATTTCAAACAGTTGACAAGAAGGTGTGAGTAACAGTAGGGGGAAATTAGATTTAAGTTTTGTAATATTATATACATCTGCAGTCCAGCTAACCCAACTTCCCGGGATGGAAGGCTAGTGGAATTTAGCGTTGTCTGCCTAATACAGCATGGTGACATTTTCCCCCCCAAGATGACAAGTTTTCTGTCCATCTCTGGTGAGTCTTTAGCACAAAACATGCCTGAAAATTAGCATACAGGCCAACAGTGCTACATAATAGAGTGGAGGGCTGGGAATTGTTTGGTAAAGAGAGGTATGTTCTCCACCCTCAGAGCTGTTTATTTCCTATTATGTCTGTAGAAATTACACCCTGTAGTGGAGAGAAGAAGAGATTCCACAGTGTGTATTTTTGTGCCAAGATATTTGTTACTAAAAATGGGGCCCCAAAATTTAAAGGGACACCGTCAGGGTAAAAAAACATTGGGAAAAGAATGCCCTTCCATCTGTTAGTCCGGAAACTGTGAAACCAGAGAGAATTTTAGAAATCTGATTTGATTTTTACCCTTTACTTTTTGCATTTCGCTCAGGTTAGTGAATCAAGACTGGGCAGTTTTAATTTCACATCTTGCTTAGCCCCCGTGTAGCTTCATATTTGGATGCTTAATGCTCTATTTTGCAATTTGTCACTTGGCTATCACCAGAACGTGTGTGGGATACTGTAAATAACCCCCCTTTTCCGTGCTTAGCTCAACAAGTCTGCTGTGGGACTACGAATTGACTACTGAATCTAGATGAGGCTGGTCAGTTTCACGTCTTGGGCCAAATTCATCCTTAGCGTAATTCCACTGAGATTGATGGGAGTCACTCCTGCAGGAGTTGCTGACTCTAGCGATCTTATCACCAGTATCGAGATATGGGGAGTTTTTTTTAAAGTCCCAACTCCCACAGGCAGGGGATTACTTGAGAATCTCAACTTTCATTTGTTTTTAAAAAGTAAATTTCATGCCCTGGTGGTTTCAGAGAAAAACCTGAACCCAAAAGGCTCAAAACCCAGAAGGCAAATTAAAAAAAATTCCAAATTTATTATTTTTAAACATCTCATGAATTTTAAACTAATCTCCTGGCTTTTTTGGGGATGTGGGGGGGGCGTCTGGTTCCCGATTTCTGAATGTTTGGTATTGGCATTACTGTTCTACGGGCAAATACAGGGCTCTTGTCTCTGTCTGTTTCACATTTAACTTCTCATGCATTAGCCCAACATAGTTGCATTTGGGTTTCTAAAATTTCTGAGGAGTGTTTAGCTTCTTCCCCTCCCATCAACAAACAAACAAACACGCCATCCTTCTCAGCTTTGTACGGACTTTTAAAAACAAAAAGAATTGTGAGAATATTTCTATGAATAGTAACATAGCAAAGCTGCAGTTTGACCTCCTGCCACTGCTGAGGAATCAGCATTTTCCCCACATTGTCTAGATGCTCAGCTCTGATTAACAGGCTTGTTTGGTGTCTGGGCTAGCAAACACATCCCTTGAACATTAAGACGGGGAAGACTTTGTAGCACCTTAGAGACTAACCAGTTTATTTTAGCATAAGCTTTCGTGGACTATAGCCCACTTCATCAGTGCACCAAATTGCTCTTTAACTCTAACCAAGGCCCATGGAGCCAGCCTGTGGAATAGTGCACCAAATTGCTCTTTAACTCTAACCAAGGCCCATGGAGCCAGCCTGTGGAAGCTTTCAGTGCTCTGTTGCCTTGCATCTGTCTGAGCCAGATGTGCTCTGGCCTGCGGATCTGGGAGAAGCTGGACGACTAGGCGCCCATGGGTGCATGCCTCGCTGCACCTGCCAGTAACTCCCTGCTCTGCTTCTCTTCAGACATGTCGCTGGATCTCATTCTTGCTGCAGATGCTTTCACACGGAAATTGTTTTGCGGTGGCCTCTGAGCAATTCATCTTTACTCAGCAAAATATATAATGATGTGCTTAACGGTAGGCGTGTGCTTAAACCTGCTGACTTCAATGTGACCGAGGCATATTCGTAAAGCTAAGTATGGGCTTAAGTAAGTAATTAGATGCTTTGCTGAATCGGGTCCTCTTTCCTTCCCTCTCCTTTATGAAAGGGCATAAAAACCACGTGAGTGGTATCTTTGCTAGGCCTTTAACTTGACCTACCTTTGTTAGTTTTCTCATTGAGCAGCTCTTGTATCAAAAGAGAAAGCAGGGAACTGGGAATTAGTAGTTAAGGATTTTATTGGCATGAGTCTGGAATGGCCAGATCATTCAGTAGAGCTGATCTTCTGCAGGTCGTGCCCAAGGAGTGGGCGATCCGGGCAGAAATCGATTAATGGGCCGAGTGGAGCTTAGGTGGCCGGCTAGCATCTGGTTCTGCAATTCATCACCCGGCGTAAGTGGGATACCGTGAATAAATCCTGACCCCTTGCTGAGTCTGCTGTAGAGCTCTGCTCTTGCCAGCGAAAGGTGTTCTGACCTCAGTCAGTTAAACTAAACCGCGGTAGAACTCCGAGGAGTTCATTCTCGAAAGGCTTCTCATTCTTTCCTGGTCTGGAGGGAGCCGCTTTCATCCCTAAGCCCTTTCCATTCCTGCCCCCTGGCCCTGGCTCTAGTGATGCCCATGGGCAGTTCTGTTGCCAGGATGGGAAGCTTTGCTGGGTCTGTATGTAGTCAACCTCCATGGGGCTATTTTTGTTTAGGATGTGCTTTGGTTGAAACATCAATCTGTAATTTACTACCATCCCTTGGACTCTAGTGTTTCCCATTCCAAGGACGGGCGTTGAGGTCACTGCGGATAGCATTCCCTCCTGGCTTGCAAAGGATGCACTGGGCTGTCTCGCTTGGGGTCAGCGAGGTTAAGGGCTTGCACTTAATTTGCCAGGACACTTCTTTCCAAGGGAGGAGTGTGATGGATGCTGCCTGCATGGAGGCAGTGTGAGGAGTAGGGCAAGCAGATGCTAACCAGGGAGAGGGAAAGTGCCGGGTCCTTAAATCTGTGCAGTCCTATGCATTTCACAGAAGAAAGGGTGGGTTCCTTTCTGATTTGCAGGTGTCGGAAGCATACTGGCTGCCAAGTCATGTTGGCGGTGGCAACACTTCACAGTCTTGGTTGATTTACCTCTCAGCAGCTCGTAACGACAGGATAATGATGCCGTTTTCGGCAGACCTCTCTTCCAATGAATGGATTTAGCAAGGTTCATCGCCTGTCTAATGACTGGAATCACCTCCTCCTCCTCGTTTGAATTTGGTGGGTTTCCTCTTTGTCTCTCTGGATCCCAGGAATCTCCACTCCTGTGTGCCTGGTCCATCCAAGGCCAGCTGAGACAAGGTGCCGAGAATCCCTCCTAATCCATTCAGGAAAATCATCATCAGGTAAACCACAGCCTCTTTTTGGCAGCCAATCACGTGACTCGGTTTGTGCCATGTGGTCAGAAAGTTTATTATCCACAATCTGGAGAGAGTAACATGTCAGCAATGTGTAGTAGCTGGGGTTGGACTAGGTGACCTCCTGAGGTCCCTTCCAACCCTGGTATTCTATGATTCTATGTGCACCAACCTGCAGATTCTTTTCTCTGGCAGACATTGTTTGCATGAACATAAGAACAGCCATATTGGGTCAGACCAATGGTCCATCTAGCCCAGTATCCTGGCTTCTGACAATGGCCAATGCCAGGTGCTTCAAAGGGAACAAACAGAACAAGGGAATTATTGTGTGATCCATAACCTTTCCTCCAGTCCCAGCATCTGTCAGTCAGAGGCTTAGGGACACACAGAGGAGGGGGTTGCCTCCCTGCCCATCTTGGCTAATAGCCAGTGATGAACTCTGTTCTCCATGAACTTATCCTCTTCTTTTTTAACCCAGTTGTACTTTTAAATATTCTTACCAATTCTGTTCTGCTTTCGCTGTGAGGATCAGATACTGCTGGGACGCGTGTTCATCTGTGATTAAATATGACTCCTAACCTACTTGCCAATATTCTCTGAAGGCTCCCTATGTCTGAGCCTTTGACTTTCTAGTTTTTCCTCAGGGAACCACCAGTCCGGAATAAATGGAACAATTGTTCATGTGTTCAGCTCCAAAAGCCGCCCTGGCGCCTTGGTCCAGCCGGGTTTCTTTGGAACTTGATTCAGCACTGAATATGGCAAGTCCCGACCCTCCATCCAGTTAAAGTTTCATCCAGTTATTTTATCCAAGCCAGTGGACTCATCCCCACTCGGTGCTCGAAAGGGCACGAGGCTAGCAGTTAAATATAGTCCACCTCCACGTGCCGTAGTTTTTGAGCCTGGTCCTTGGTGTGGTTTCTTTGTGTGTAGGCCGTTCAGAGAAGGGTTATGACTCTATGTATCTTGGCTGGGAGAGGAGCCCGTAATTAGCCCTCCGCTGGTCTGTTGTGTCTGCTCTTTGGTGCCTTTGTAACCAGAGTGCGAGGAGCTGGCGGGCCCCTGCAGTGTCATGCGTTTAGCAGCAGCTGGTAGGAAATGTTCTAATCCTTATTTAATAGAGGGGAGGGAAATGGGTAAAAAAATTCATGGCTTCAGGCTCCTTTGGGATGATAATCAGGTGCCCCTCATGGAGCTGAGGAGTTTGGCTAGGAGGGGAGGTACCAGTTATAGAGAGGATGTTGGTAAAACACCCACCATCTTACACACGTGCCAACATATATGCAATAAGACCAGGTAAGCGAGTCGTATGCTTCAAGGCATCAGCTGATCATCATAGGGACCAGGAAGGAACCAGGACAACCATGGACAACCAGCATTACACCATTGGCCATTATGAGAGTTTTACCTTCACTTAAAAGTCAGGTCATGCCAGCATCCCAAGACTGGACTTTGCCACCTGGTATGGGGAAGCCCATGCTTGTACGTATTGCAGTCAACTGCCTAGTGGTCACGCCTTCGGTTTTCACTGTGCACAGCAGACACTGATTCTGCTTGAGCTCAAGCATCAGAGGCCTAAGCGTGGGAAGCTACACAATCTTAGTCCTCTGGTTGTTGCTGTGAAGTTTTGAGCAGCCATGGCAGGGAACAGCTGTGTGGTTGTTCCGTGGCCGTGTGCAGTAATTCCGTGCACTTAAGAACTAGTGGGTAAAAGATTGATCTTGGCCTGTTCCAGGCACGATTGCTTAAAAGCCACGTCAGTGTTTGGAGCTGGGGCAGGGAAATGGTTGATTCGATCCCAGTGAGAGTATGTCAGTCGTCATAGTAACGAACAATAACAACTGCCTTTCAATAGCCCCTTCGGTCTGAGGCTCTTGAAACACACAGCCCTGCAAAGCAAGTGTTCCTCCCCCCGTTTTACAGGGGGAGAAACTGGGTTAAATGAGTTACCCAGGATCACAGTATGAGCCAGATAACCCAAGGCAGCAGTCCTGTCTCCCCTGCTCCTGCTCTAAAAAACCACCAGACAACACGCTCCCCAGCATCTTCAGACTCCACTGCTGGAATAAGTCAGCAAGGGATGGTCAGTGCAGCTGAAAGGAAGCGCTTCTTCGGGGCTCGCAGTCACGTACCTTGCCAAAGCGTCAGATAAACATTTACATTTCCTGCATGCTGCAGCCGGCGGTGACTGGAGAAATACCCCTTCCCTTTGCACTAGCATTTGGCTGGGAGCAATCAGAGAGGGGCAGGGGAAAGCTGACTTTCCCACCAGTCCTGAGGCCTCACCAAAGTCCTAAATACATCGGTGTGGGCTGGTGGCTGCCGCTTTGTGTTGAGGGGGGACAGGCGTGGGGCGCGTGGGGAAGCGGGGATGGTGGGAGGGATGAGAAGGGAGGAATCTGTGTCTGATCTCCCTGCCGTGGACAGATGGTCTTCGGAGAGGATCCAAGGGGAAATCTAGATCAGACAGGCAAAAGTTCAGGGCGAGCTGGCTGGCTGCCTGGCAGGGCTCAGCATGTGCTGCTGTATCAGGGTGTTTGAGGAGATAAACGCCTGGCGCAGGGGGAGGGAAATCCCGAGGCCTAGCTAAACACTGCAGGGGCTGAGATGCTCCCCAGGGGCACTGCTCCCACTTTGAGGGTTCAGGGGACGTTTCCATGGGAAAGATCCCAGCATGAACTCTCCAGCAATGGCTAACTGGCATGCGGAAAAGCTCTCTCCATCCTTCGCGTTGAGGAGCCGTCCATTCCCGAAGCCTTCTTGAGGCTAGCCTGAAATGTGAGAACCGGCGACATTTGCCCTCTGTCTTGGTTCAAGACCCTGGCACACCCCAGATGTTTCTTCCCTGATTGTCTCGTGCAGTGTCTGTCTGTAGCCATCAGCCGTGGGCAAATGCTTAGCGACAAGAAGACACAACTGTGGCATTACGAGCAACAAGGTGGAAGGACATGTGACTTTAATCATCTGAGAAGGGCAGTAATCTTCCCAGAACATGTGGGGCCTCATTCTCCTCTCATTTACCCCATGTGATCTGACCTCACTGGCAGTGTGTTGCCACTGACTTCAGAGATTTACACCCGGGTGAGGGAAACCAGAACAAGGACTTCACGAGTGGGATTTTCCAAGGCACTTAGAGCTGTCTTGACTCTGCTGCCTCTGAACACAATGGGAGTTTTACCCTTGATGTCAATGAGAGAAGACGTGGTCCAATCCCGCATGTTTGGGTAAATTCCACCCCACCATTATCACTGCTCTGAAGTGGAATTTACCAATGGAGACACTGGAGTTACTTAACCACTTCTCCAGGGCAGGTCAGTCTGGGACTGAGCTACTGTCTGGTGTCAATTCAGTGACCCCCGGAGCTGGCCGAAAATTTTCGACATATGAAATTTCAACAACAAACATTTGAAAAATTTCTACACACACACACACACACACACACACAGAGTGTGGGTTGGTGGGTGAGAGTGTGATATATTGCAGAGTTTTCATGACATGATTTTCTTATTTGTCCGCCAGCTACTAAGATGACTGAAATGTTTCAAAAATAGAAATGCTGATGAAAAAAATGGGGGCGGAAGTTCATGAGAACTGCACAATTTCTCCCCTGCCCCTTGTTTCCTGATCAGCTTTAGTGGCCAAAGTGGAGTGAATTTGATGAGCCTTTGTCCAGTTCCCAGCGGACAACTGACCTTAACCATCCCTAGTTCACTGGTTTTCAACCTTTTTTTCAGGATCCCCTAAAAAATGTCAAATGGAGGTGCGGATCCCTTTGGAAATTCAACCTGTGCTCTGTGTACTCCTAACATAGAAGTCTGAGACTGAAAACTCGATGGAACAGAATTACAAAGGTTGCACACACTCCGAGCTGGCATTTGACGTAGGGTGAGAAGGGGCCCTAAACTGCTGACTTCTATGGCAACGACGACATGTCCAGGTTTTGACCTGTAGGTGGGGCTATTCACATACTTTTGATCAGAAAACCTGGAGGCCTCTTCATAGTCACCTTTCCTGGAC
Organism: Sternotherus odoratus; assembly: GCA_032164245.1. NCBI lineage: Eukaryota > Metazoa > Chordata > Testudines > Kinosternidae > Sternotherus > Sternotherus odoratus. The sequence goes on from JAVMKO010000018.1 coordinate 5,959,578, forward strand.
CTCTTATAGTCTGTGATTTGAAAACCACTGCCCTAGTGGTACTAAATAGCCACCTTAGCAATGTCATTACAGACGCCAACGGTCTGATTCTCCTCTCACCTAAGCTAGTTTTACTCCGATCTAACTCCGTTGATTGCACTGCAGTTTGTCCTGAGTTACATGATGCGAGAGGAGAAGCAGAACCCAAGGGCCATGGAAACGTACATAAATCACTGGAGTTGGTTCCCCTATTGAGAAGTAAGGAGCCAGCGGGGCAGAATTTACACGGATGAGACTCCAATGCTGTCCCTGTGCTGTGAGTCCGCTGGGGATATCAGACTCCCGGGCAGTCTAGCTGGCTCCTTTCAGTGGCACTAAATCCAGGCAACAAATTATTACTACTAATAGTGAATCAGTACCCCCCTGCCTCTGGAGTGTGTCGAGTTTCCATTTACCTAGGCTGTCCTTTGTGCATTGTCTCCAAGTCGTTTAAAGAGCTGTGTCTTTAAGAAGGCGTGAATGGCGGTGCAGAAGGGCAGCGGTAGAGGCTGGTGGGAGAGCCTTGTCTCGATTATGAATTGTTTATTATGCCACAGAGCTTAAAAGCCATCAGCTCCCGCGGACTGCTAAGGAGGCAGCTCAGTGGGGCTGGGGCTGTCCCATGTCCAGGCGGTTCAGACAGGAGAGCGAATAGGAAGAAGGCAAACGAGACGCAGATGGCAACAGACTTCATTGACCCTGACGCCCAGCTGGGGAGCAAGAAAAGCCTCTGGTGCATCTTAATCCCAAATTAACACTCTGCCTTCAGTACTCCCATCCTTACTGTGTGTAATTAGGGAATGGGAGTGCTTGGGGTCTGTGTCTGGCTCCTCGCACACACGGGGGTGACGGTTTCAGGATGGATAGAAGAGATCATCCTGGTCTGAATAGACATAGCGTATTAGATCCTGGGGGGCCTGCCGCTGAGGGTGGGTTCCTGCAGCCCGTTTCTCCTGTTCTGGATTCAGTTGACACAGTACAGGCCCCTCCAGTTCTGGGTTAAATCCAGGAGTGGATGTGATGTCTAGCGATTAGAGCTGGGGGCTGCGGCTCAGGACTCTTGGGTTTTGCTCTGTGGTGTGATGCTGGATGAGTCATTTTCCCTTTCCGTGCCTCAGTTTCACCATCCGTGAAACAGGGCTGACAAGCTGCTTCCTGCCTAGCGGTGTGTGGCGTCATTACTCTTTGCAAGGGGCTTTCAGTTCCTCTGGCCAAAGGTGTTAGCGTAAGTGAAGTACTAGCCACCGCTAATAGAGGAAACTCTTCCCCCAGCTCCCTGCTCGGTCGGGGAAGGGGAAAACCTGCAGCTCCATTACCTCATGAACGCGTGCGTCACTAACCCACAACATACCAGTTGTGTCAGGGGGATACCGGTGTGGCATTGTGCTCCCAGAGCCTGGGAGATTCAGCCCCAGGAAAGAGATTAAGATCTTGGAGTGGGTGACGACTCTGCTGCATGGCATTCTGATGGCCATAATACTTGTGTAACATAGCACGGCCAGACAGACAGACACTGATGTGGTTCCTCTCTTCCCCCCTGTATGAGAACTGCAAACTCACTGCAGCTGTGGCCCTGAGAAGCTAGCTAACCTAGACCTTCCTTGCCCCCAAAAGAAGCATGTTCAGATGGTATTTTATTACGCAGGCTGCAATTTCATTATCCCGGGAGCCCTCCCTTCTCCAAACCCCACCCCCGTGGCTTCTGCGAATCTTCCGCAGGGCCCCTTATCGCCTCCTGAACATCATGCCACTGGCCTCATGCCATTTCCACTAGGAAATGTGAAAAGCCACACAAATCAAGTCCTAGCTTTGAACTGGAAGCCACAGCAATTACTGGATCTGTTCGCCATGGAGACGGTCACCATGGAGCTGTTGCTATAGTGGTGTGTCTGCTCATCGTGTGTGTGTGTGTGTGAGAGAGAGAGATGCAAAATAATGCTTAAAAGAAGAGGTTTAAAAAAACCCGTTGGGTTTTTTTTTTTATCGGCCAGGTATTCGTGAGGTCAGCAATTGCTCCATCAAAGCTTTCCCCAGCCTCTACGTTCCATTTTTCTAAGGATCCTTATTTTAAAATGTGTTTAAATGCCAGTGTTTCACGGTAACAGCTAACAAAGGGGAATTACAGAAGCAATCGGTGGTGGCGTCCCCCGCCACAGGCCAATGAACTCAGCACCCTCATCTCTTGCGGAAATGTCCCACGGGATTTCTCATGACCCCGGAAGGTCAGCGCCTTCATTCCCCACCTACTCCTGCAGCCCAGCGCCCCCTAGCAGCATGCGGGGGGCATCAGAAAGCTCTGCTTTGAGGAACCTGGGCACTGTTTATTCAACGCAAGAGAAAGCCTCTGCTCCTTTGGATGGGAGCTTGGCAGCTGGTAGTGATCAGGCTGTTGGTGTTTTAAGGGGGCGGGAATTGACTGAGAAGCGGCCCTGTCTGTGCCAGACTTCCTCCCCTGGTTTGATCTGGTGTAGAGAAGTACTAATTCCACCTGGCTGGCTCTCCGAAGGAAGGAATCAGTTGCAGTCTATTTCCAATAAACCACAGTCAGATTTCATAAATGATAATTGTCCTCATCATGCATTGCCCACCTAAGCGCCTGGCTCCCAGAGCACTAGACTTAATCACTCCTCCCAGCACCACTGGGAGGGTGAGAGGGATTTGTTTCCCACTTTGAAAAATGAGACGTTTGGTAAGTGGCTCCCCCAGGATCGCCCAGCAAGTCTGTGACAGAGTCAAGAACACAATCTGGGTGTGCTGGCTCCCAGTCCTGTACTCTAGGCCAGTGGTTCTCAGTCTTTCCAGACTGTACCCCTTTCAGGAGTTGTATTTGTCTTGCCTACCCCAAGTTTCATCTCACTTAAAAAGTAGGCTTTACAAACGTATAGATCAGGTGTCTTTGGAATCTCTGTTGTGGTCAAAAAGGGGAATTTAGACTGCACTATGCAGAGATGTGACTCTCATGGGTTGTTAAATAACCTTTGCTGAAGCCCAGGCAGCTACTGGATTGTTTCCAACCATATCAGAAGTATCAAGCAGCCTCTTTTCCTGGCCACAAAATATATCCTGGTGTGCATTGAACTCTCCTGTTCGCCTGACTCTCTTTTTTCTGGGAGGTGTTGGAGAAATGGGTTGCACGCAGACACATGGCGGTGACTGATGTGATGCAGAAAGAAGTGAGCTTTCCAGGAATTTCAAAGCAGCTCTTCTGCCACTCAGAATGCTGATCATGTACTGCATGAGGTGCAGAATCACAGCTCCAGATGCTCGGTTGCTGGGAGCACGGACCTATTTCATGTGCAGTTTGTCGAGAGCTGAGCTACTGGAGACCCCAACAAGTCTATCTGTGTCCTGGCCCAACAGACAACTGGGAACAGCTGGCCTGCAGGAGGGGCCCCATTCAGAGTCTCCAGGGAAACCAGTTGTCATCAGTGCAAACTGGGGAAATTTGTCATGCAACAATGCAAACTGATGGTGAGGAACATCCTGGCAATATGGTCTAGGGCTTAGTGCACAAGACCAGGAGTCAGGAGGCGTGAATTGATGTCAGCTGGAATTGGAATTGGCACCAGTGAAAAATCAGGCCCTAGGGAACTGTGCTTGCTCCGGCTGAAGACAGCGGAAGTCATTTTGTTGAGTTTAATGGGAGCTGGATTCGGTTCTAAGGTCCCGATCCGCAGTGCAAGTTCGGTGCCTACATACCTTGGAGGATCTGGGCCTTGGTGCCTCCTACCTGTGAGCAGGAGCAGCCCTTGAGTATGCAGAGTTGGCCGTCCAAAAGAGAAACACCTGAAATTAGTGACCACTTTTGGACACAGGCGACTCAGGGGCAGATTTTCAGATGGAGGTGCACAGTTGCCCAGCGGATGTGAACAACTATTGAGATAGTGGTTGCAAATAAAGTAGCTTTGTGTGCAAATTGCCTTCATGGGTCATTGGCTTGCGCAGTAGTGCAGTTTTCAGGCATTTCATGCGTAGTGTGAAAATCTGGCCCTTCGTCTCTCTGTACATTGGTTTCTCTGTCTGTAAAATGAGGAATAATGCTCAAATAGACGTCCCAGCGGGACGCGAGGTTTAACTGAGCGTTGCTTGTGAAATGCTTTGACAGCTTCTGATGAAAATTATTGTTATTAAAGCAACATAGCTTTGTATAGTATGTTATGCCATTTCCAATCTCTCTTGCGCCTGTAGATCCCAGAGGTAACCCAGCATTTTTTAAACATACTTTTAATTCTTAATATATACCCTTCAATGACTGATTTCCTCCATTCTTCACTTCATGGGATATGTGGGGTATGCGGGGTACGACACCCAATTAACAGGGGAACGTCAATACAAACTATGATCATTATTCCACCATGAACTAAAAAGGTGCTGACATGGCACCCTAGGAAATGTATGTTGATCCCTTCATGCCTAAGCTGTTTAATAATATTATAACGCTTAATGCTAAGGCTTATTAATCTAATACTGATTATACCGTACAACCTCGCTTTCCTGTAGTGCCTGTAACCTGAGGCTCTCCAAGAACTTTACAAACCTGAATCATGGAGTTAATTAACTTATTAAGTCTCACACGACTCCTGCAACACGGACGTCTCTCCTTTTAGCAATGGGGAAGCTAAGGCTCAGAGATGATTGTTGGCGATTGCCATTGTGATGACAGCTTCTTTAGCCCTGCCTCCCTTTGGTCCTTGCTGGCATGCATCTCCCTACACTTTGAAGCCTGCCACTTCAGCCGGCACACTCAGACAAGTTGCAGGCAAATTGTGACTAATGCGAATGGCTGCATCTAGCTAAACGAGGCGCCAGTTGGGTCATGGGGGCGTCTGATACATAACGAAAGAACTTGGATGTTGTTTCATCTCACCACTGTATAATCCTATTATCATCCTCCATTTGCATTGCCCCACTGCTCCAGTCCAATCTGAGCTCCAATGTGCTGGACATTGTACTAACCTGTGGGGAAACACAGCACTTGCCTCAAAGAGTTTCCAGTCTAACACAAGACACAGGTGAGGTAGGATTAGCCCCATGTTCTTTGCAAAGGTTTAATTCCAGTCTCTGAAGATAAGGAGCAAAGATTAAGAGCCAAACCCATTCGATTATATCTCCAAGCAGCAGCTCTGCTTCCCACACCCACAGAATACTAGTCAGCCAGTGGTTTTGTTTGCCTTTTCCCTCACCAAGAATGGCTGACAGGGGTTGGTTCTGGAGACTTTGGCCTGATGACACTAGCAGTGGAAGTCACACTGGTAGCTGCTTTATGGACTTCTTGCTATGGGGAGGAACCAAACTCTGCTACTCCAAACATTTCCTTTTGATTTCCGAACCATTTGGTCACGGTGGGAATAAAACATTTGCCTTTCCCATGCTATTAAGGAAAGGGTCTGTGATGTATGGAGGGCCCTCAAAAGGGTTAACGAGTTTGCATTAGGTGCTACCTGATGGTGACTCACCATGAGTTTACCAACCAATCCCATGAGTGTGAGCTTGACTGAGGTCACCTCTGGAATTTAGTGACAAGACTGCAGCAATTTCCCGACTTTTGTGGCATCTATTTTGTTTTCAGTTTTGTTTTGCCTCTCCCCCCTGAAACGTCATGTTTATAAGCAATTTGGTCACGAGGACCCGCGGAACTGCACAATTTTGCTTGTTACGGCCAAGGTACCAGTCTAGATCCCAAAAATGGATTAACTGGCTTGAAGGAGCATTTTGAATCCCATTAGGGCTGCTTTGCCCACCTTGCTTTGGTCTCCTTGGCAGAGAGTTTGTGTGGGTGGAATCTGTGAAGCCGGCCCTGCATCGGAGCTCGTCAGCATAGCTCATCCCTTGGCTGCTCCTCCAGAATTCATTCTCGGTAATTAGAATGGAGCGGGGATGCTAGTTTAGGAATTTGCTTTTGGGGGATCAGTGAAACCATTCAGGTCCTCCCGTCCCGGTCAGTTGTCTTTCTAATTAGATTCCTCCGACCGCAGGAACGTGCAGGGTGCTGCACATTCTTTTTGACACACAACAGCTGCCGCTGATGCCTGCAGACACCTGGCTGTGCTCAGGAGTATGGCGTGCTCCATTGGCATGGCGAGCACCTAGGTGTCCCACAGATCCTAGGGGTGGCACATGCTGCCTCTCTGTCTTGCTTCCTAACCGCTCAGGGCCAGATTCTGATCCCAGCCATGACACCGTTGATCTCAGTGGAGTCATCCCAGGCTCACAGCACATTTGTATAACTGAGATCAGAATCGCACTTGCCGTCTATAATGCACCAGATTCCCTGCTCCTGTCACAATATTGATAGTAACAAAGAGGATGAAATCAGCCGAGGATTCTCCCCTCCCCTGGCCTTTATTACTCACGAGGAGGGAGCCAAACAAATGTTCAGTCAGAAACTATTGTTTCCCCTCAAGACGTGGGCAGAGCAGACTGTGACACCACCGCTGTGAGGATGATAAAGCTATCCCAAGGGGAGAAGGCAGCCGGGCAGCTTGGAAGTTCCTAGTTTCTAGTACGTGGTTAAAATCCTTCAAGCTGATGTCTGCTGTTTAACAGCTGCTGCTGTTTCTTTGCTGCAGAGCTAAACCCCTTCTTTCAGACGGTCGTTCTATCCATCACTCACAGATGAGAGGAAACCGCCTGGAAAAATTGAAGCTGCATGGGCAATAAGGGGATGATGCATGAAGGCATGTGACTTCCAAGTCCAGAGAATAAAAATAGCAGAAAAATCTGCCGGCGGGCAGCGCTTTCATTATTTCTGTTTCTTGCCCAGGCTTTTGCCCTTGGCACAGACTGGCAGGCTGGCATTCCTGTTGGGCGTCCATATGCACTGCCAGAAACAGTTTGGCACCACATTGTTCAAGGAGGAAATAAGCCTCTTTTTTGGAAGCCGTTTCAAAGGCCTGGGTGACGGATCAATTGTGGTCAGCCCCCCCCCCCCCCCCCCCCCCCCCCCCGTGGCACCCTGTGGGGAGTGAAGAATCTCGGCCGGGATTGTGAGTCACCAGGACTTTGTGTTCAGCCCACTCATCATGGGGGGGAGGGAGCCTTGATTCCCATCCTGAGGTGAGAGCTGCTTTTGGGGGCCTGCTCAAGTTAGCTGTTGGGAGAACAAGCTTTGGAAAGTACAACCCACTGCTTACCCCTAAGTCTGCTTGATGTCGTTGCTGTGCTGTGTGGTTGCCATGGCTCAGGAGGGTGAAATCTCCATGGCGATGCATTGGTACCGCGGCAACCAGGCAAACTGATGTAACCATAGTTGATCTGGGTTAAAGAGCAGCCCCGTAGGAAGGCAAAGAGTAGAGCCCCGTGAAAGGCCTGCTCACCTATCCTCCATTGTAATATAACCTACCCAGTCCCTTTCCCAGCATATGGGACCATCTTAATTCGTTTCCCGAGGCATTCGTATGGGAAGTGTTTGTGCTTCTGAAAAGGTGTGTGGCTAGTGAAAGGAGCAGAGATAATAAGCCCACGGGTGCCAGTCTCTGACCAGGGAGTGTGGCTAGCCGAGGCCAATTGTCTGCAGACATCCACATAGTGTGGGGAAACCGGCACCACTACTGTCTGCTGTGTATTGTCTGTTTTGTGGCTAAACAGAGAACTTCATTCTCCAGCAGCACTAAATTCAGTCTTCCCCGTAACCCAACGCTGCCTGCGAAACTCAGATCACCTCAGCAGCATTGTTCGAGCTAGTCGTCTGGGGCGCGCATGAAGGGTTTGTATCTGGTCTTCTCTGGCTAGCAGGACCCTAGCCAAGACCTATCAATAGCAGCACACCATCTGTGATGCTGCAGGGAGCCCAGGGTCATTGTGGATGTGGTCAGAATTCCAAAGAGGCACCAAGTGACAAATTTCGTTGAAATAAAACTGTGGGCTGGATTCAAATCTTCTTTAGTGACTTTCCAAATTGGACCCAGCTTGCTTTCCTCTTCCAACGCCGCCGGGGCAACTCAGGCAGAGCAGAGTTAGATTTGCAGGATGCAAAGGCCGATATTACAGCACTATTTCGGGATCTTATTCTGAAAAAATGAAATCGATTTACTATTCTTGGGCCCTTCGCTGGCATTAAAGAAAATTACCCTTGTCTGGAAACTGGAGGCAGCCAACTCCCTTCCTTTCCTTGGGGGCAAATGGCCTTCCAGAGAGATTGCTCCAACCGCAGAACTAAGTCAAGTCCCCAGGAGACCCTCTGTGCAAAGAATGGCTCCAGCAGGAAGAATTTAACAAGCTCCTCTGGGAATAAGACCTCCACGTAAAGGCCTGTACTTTTCTGATTGGAGCCCGTGAGAGTTGAGGGAGCTCATACATTGCAGGGCCGGGCTGGATGTTTGGAGAGGCACCTCTGTGAGTCAGTGCAATGCTGATGCGACACAGATTTGTTCTGTGGACCTAACTAGACCATGGCATCAGTGTGTCTCTCGGTACCATACATTATCTTACATCCAGAATCCCTTTTATTTACATGAATACAGACATGGATATTAGTACTTACTTAGCTCTTATATAGTGCGTTACAGCCATAGATCTCGGAGCCCTTTGCAAAAGGATGATCAGACTCATTTGTCCTTTTTTTTGCAGAGGGGGAAGTTGAGGCACATGCAGGTCAGTGGTAGTTGCAGGGAAAGAACCTATGCCTAGAAGTGGTCTGGAGAGAGGAAATAACGTGTGGAGAAGCAACAGAGCTTTGGCTTTGCATCTGACGGGCACCTTTTGAGATTCACCTATTATTACAAAGGTCGTTGAAGTTTGATTAGACATAGGACTGTGCTGTTAAATTCTGGATCCAGATTTCAAATCCTTCCCCCCTGCCCCAAGTTTTGGGAGTTCAGGATCTTCGGTGGGCCCATTACAGGAATGGAGGCCAGCTGTGAAATTCAGACCTAACCCTAACCCGCCACACCTCTCCCTCTAATTTGGGGTACTTAGCTTTGGGTTCCTCTCTGTGATGGCAGGAAGAGGTCTATTTAGCTACTGAGGATGCAGGGAGAGACTCTGTAACTGTGGGTACGGGGGTGGGAGGGAGTCTGGGCTCATGTAGTAGCATCAGAAGTTCCTGGCAGGTAGAATCCCTGATATTGTCTGTGTCAATACGTTTCCTCCTGCATCATGAGAGGAAGAAGGACCCAGCCGACAACATCTCAACTGCTAGGGGCACTTACATTTTCTCTGTCCAGTTTTGTTGGATGAAAACTAGATCCCCGGCTATCTAATGTTGTACATAATGGTGATAAATAACTCCGGCACTTCCTTGGTGTTTGAAGTTTGGCTTGTGTCAGGAAGCAGATTAGTTTCGGGGGAGTGTCATTTTCTCTAAGCGAGCAGTGACCAAGTTTTCTCTGTGCAGTGCATCGGGGGAACGTTAATAGCTCTTGCCATTGCAGGGAGTCTGAGTACACCATGGCCCATCTAGGAATGCCAGGCGTCCTGCTAAAAGAAACTAGACAAGGAAGGGAAAGCAAATACTGGGCCCTGTACAATTCTGGTGCAAGAAGATGCAATGTCCTTGACTTCCATGGATTTATACTGGTTTATCCTAGGCCAGCATATGTCCCATATGGTCCAAAATGGCCGGGAAGGATACAGTCACACCACAAGACAGAAACCGTTTCGCATGAAAAGAGAGGATGCTGATAATATATGAAACTTTCTCTTGCTCATTAGTAACATCATGTGGTTTGGTGGGGGGATAATAAACTCCAATAAGGATGGTTACAAGCATCACATCACACTTCCCAAATATGCAGCTAATTTAGATTTAACAAGGCAATTATTAGACATTAAGTAACTAGACTCCTTAATTCTTAAAACAAAGACGCATATTCCTCGAGGCTTCACAGCTATGCGAAAGATTTCTATATGAAAACCACATTTATGGCAGACAGGGAAGGGCCGTATGCAGCAGATTAAAAATCTGGTTCAGAAACAACTATGTAAAAGATAAACAATCTGCCCCGTAGTTGTCAAACCTCAGAAAATAAAGGCCAGCTCTTCAGCTAGTGTAACTCAGCAGAGCTCCATGGAGTGAGGAACTGGACCTAATTTAAGGGCAGGACCGTTGTCTATCATTTAAAGCAGGTGGTTAGAAATCAAGGACTATTATTGGCTCCTTAGTTCTGTTGATTTCAGTGGACGTTCGGAGCCTAAATAGACGTTCAGCATGTAAGCTGCTTCATTGATTTCGCCCTGAATTTTTTTTAAAGACAGTAGTGCTATGCTGATTTACCCCCAATTGAAAATTTGGCCCCAGGACTCCTGGGTCCTCTTCCTGGCGCCACCCTAAATTCTCAAGTCACGTAATCCAACATTTACAGCTTGCCCTCTACACTAGAATGGTTCAAGTCCCGGGGAGAGGATGTTTCTCGGCAGGGAGGATCCGACCAATCCACACCCCGAGAAGTTGGGTGCAATAGCAGTGGGGGAGTGACTGGAAGGATTCAAAGAAAGGGGTGATGTGAACAGAAGGGCGGATGAGGCAAATGATCTTGGCGGCTGCATTGTGTATTGACTGGAGCGGGAGCAATGTGGGTGTGAAGGGGGCCGGGAGAGGAGACTGTTCCCATAAGCACGAAGGGAGGAGAGGAGAGGCGAGAAGAGAGAGTGAAGGTCCCATCTTAGAAATGTGTGGGATGTGGCCGGGAGATGCAGAGCAATTCTGCTGACTCATGTGGTACCCAGATCAGGTGGGTCTCATTCGCTCCCCCTCAGGAAGGCAAAAAATGGGGGAAAGAAAGAGAGGAAATAGCGGCTGAGACAGCAGAAGAAATCTCTACCATCAGTGAGCTCCAGAGTGAGGCCAGGCTCAGCCTCCCTCAGCACGTGAGGAACCAGGTGATTCAGACCTCTGACAACATGCACCTAATATTCAGTCACAACAGGTCACGCGGTGGTATGTCTCATGACTGTGTGAGCGCCCCATGTGCTGAACACCCTAGGGCAATTGAAAACCTTTCACAAACCCTTCTAAAAGCGCTCTCCATTGATTACAAGGAGATTACATGAAATAAACTCCTCTCCCCGCAGGGAAACAGCCCCACCACTCCCCCTGACCCTTATGAAACTCAACAAAACAGCCGCACAACCTGAAAGCCCATGAATGGCAGACGGGACCTCCCCCGCCACTCCTAACATTGAGCAATACCATCATCTTGGTTACTTATGTATATCTCAGTAGTTCCCAGAGGCCCCAATTGTGGATCAGGGCCCAATGTGTTAGGTGCTGTACATGTCATTAAAAATAGTCAGTTCTTGTCACAAAGATCTTAATGTGCTGGCTTACAATGGGTGTGAATCCTCCTTCAAAGCAACTTTCTATGGAACACTGTTTTTAAATTGCTTGCTTCTTGGAGGATGGGGTTGGATTGCAATGGCTTTACAGGATAGGGTAGGGATTTTCAAGCTGCCTAAGGGATTTAGACATCCAGTTTCCCAGTAAAAAATCAATGGGAAATGGGAGTCCTACCCCCCCCCCCAGTCCAGACTTGGAGATAAAAGCTGTTTTGTTGGATGCCATAAAGGAAAGAAACTAACTGGTGTGGGGGAAGGGACACAGCACAACAGAACTCGATTGGCTCACGCAGTCTCCTCTTAAGGTTAATAGAAAGGAAGGATGGTCCGGGGGTAAGGGTGCTCCCCAGGAACTTGGGGAAGGCTGTGTCCAGTTCCTTGCTCTGCCACAGACTTCCTGGGTGACCTTGGGCATGTCACTAAGGCTACATCTGCACTGTCAAGTCAAACACATGGCGCTCAATCTTCGAGCCTGTGTCAACCAACTCAGGCCGCGTGGCTAAATCTAGCAGTGTAGCTGTTCCCGCGTGGGCCAAAACCTGCTGAGCCAAAACCATGGTGAGTCCGAATCAATCAATCCAGGCTCTGAGACTTGCTGCTGCCGATTTTTCTTTGTAGTGTAGATGTACCCGCTGTGTCTTGGCCCCCACCTCTAAAATAGGGAGAACAGTAGCCAGGCAGACACCACCTTCCCGGGATTTCAGTAGAATTTGAGGGTGTTCAGCACCTGTCAGAATTGGGCCCAGTTATGTAATGGGACAGGACTGTGATAGGGACAGACATAATGTGCGGGGAGGAGACTTCACACAGTCACATGCTACATCACATGGCTGGTGTTGTCACTGAATATTAGGTCTACACTGTGAGTGGTCTGAATCATCTGGCTACTCGCAGCACTCCAAGGGAGATTTCTGGTAGCTGCTGGGAGAGGTGCTCTGTCCTGAAGCCTGTGCGTACTGGACTGGTGATCGCCTTAAAAGCTCAGGACAGAATCGACATGCTTGAGATCAGCGCCTGGCCTTCTATGTGATTTATTTCCTTTGTGGGGAGCGAGTTGTCGGTCACCTGGTAGCAGAGTCAGATGGGGACTGTATTCACCTATAGAAGGTACGGTTTGTTTATTCCCCCTGGAAGAGTGGTGAATGTGGAGAAGTACCGAGTTTGCACTGCTAGTTGTATTTCCTTTGAGAGAGAGAGAGAGATGGGCTGAATTACAACATCACATGACCTCTCACAGTCCCTTCCAGCCTGATGTTTCTATGACTCTTTGATCAGAGCCAAACTCGAGGGAAGTTTGGATCTGGATCCAAATTTGATGACTTTGCCCTATCAATCATTTTTTATTTGTCCTTCCTGTTGTTAGCACTGTGTCCCTGGGTGGCTGCTCAGCCATTTCAAACCACAGGAACCTTTAGAGACGAGATTTTGTGGCCTGATCTACTGAGGCCCTGGGGATTTTCTCCTGGTTCCTTTCAGATTGTGTGCGTCACGTCCTGGGCTGTCAGAAAGCCACATGAATCGGTGCTTCGCCGGCACATCCGTCCTCCACAGACCTTTTACCTGGCATGTGCCCATGTCTGGAATTTTTAAAAAGTAGAGCGTTAACACTTCATGAGTTACCCAACAAACCCATAAGCAGGAGAGGGTTCATGCAATGGACTCTGGATTGCAAGCATCGGGGCACAAAATTGCGGTGAGGTTTACCACATTTCCAGGTGCTTGTTGATGGGAACGGCTGCCCAGCTGTGGACAGGCCGTCCCCGCAAGCTGCTTTCCCTGGGAAGGTTTCTGCCTTACTGCTCTTGCCGCTGGAGTTTTGCCTAAGAGAAAAGTGGATTTATCCCAAAGGTCTTGAGCTGGAAATGTCTTTGGCCAATGGGCTGGGCTGATGTTATTGGAATGTGTCCCATAGTGGGGGAGGCCCGAATCCTACTGGCCTCTTACTGTCACCAAGACCCAAGAAATGGAAAGAACAGACCCAATGGATCGCTCCTTCAGACACAGCCGAGGCATGAAGGGTAGCACTCAGAGGGGTGTGAGAGTGAGTAGATTGAGATGTCTAGTATCAGAGGGGTAGCTGTGTTAGTCTGGACCTGCAAAAGCGACATTCATCTGATGAAGTGGGTCTTAGCCCATGAAAGCTCATGATCCCTAAAATCTGTTAGTCTATAAGGTGCTAGATTGAGATGGTAACAGGACCAAGATATTCCCACATTGGTCTAAAGGCTTGGTTTGGGTTAGAAGATGCAAGCCAATGTGTGGGTGTTTCTGAGGCATTGTTACTGCCTGAGGTCCAGTTTCACCAGGGCTGTAAGCAGGCACAGTTAATGCTGGTTGCCAATGAGCCTGTTTACCCCATCCATGTCATTCACGCTGCTGTAACTTAACAGTGATTCCCAATTTACATGGGTGTAAACGGGATCAGACTAATAAGGGCAGGTCTACAGTACAGCGGGGATCCACGCTGTGAGATCAATCTATCGGGGGTCGATTTATCGCGTCTAGTCTAGACACGATAAATCGATCCCCGAGCGCTCGCCCGTCGACTCCGGTACTCCACCGCCACGAGAGGTGCAAGCGGAGTCACGGGGGAGGGCAGCAGTTGACTCACCGCCGTGAAGACGCCACGGTAAGTCGATCTAGCTACGTCGACTTCAGCTACACTACTCTCGTAGCTTAGATCCATCCCCCACCCCAGTGTAGACCAGGGCAAAGACCCCATGGTGGTGGCTTTGCTGTCCATTTCCCCAGCACAGTAGAGCCCAGTGACTTGTCAGGGACTCTGATGGGGGGTTGTCAGTAATTTCCTCCCCTCTTTCCAATATTTTTCATCGGCCCAGGAGCGAAACCCATCCCAGATAACGTAGGATCCTTGGCAATGTTCCCTCATTTTTGACAGGTTGGTGCGGCAAAAAATTATTCTGTGCAAATGTTTGTGCTTCTGTGAAAATTTGTGTGTGTGGTGTTTCGCCGTGTGCGCGGGGCTTGGGATCTGTGTGTCACGCACATGTGCACAGCTGAGAGGGAACAGTGATCCTTGGAATGGAATTCTCCCAAAATATGGATCCTGAGCTTATACGGCACCCTCTTGGCAGAAAACCCCAAATTGGGGGGTGTGAACTTCCACCTCTCTCCTCTGCCTTTCGGAGTTCTTCTGGCCTTTGCCTTTCAAGGACTGTTCGGTTTCTCGGCTGATTCCCCCTTTCTGCTCTTCTGATTACAGGGCGACCATAGATGAAGTGGAAACAGATGTGGTGGAGATAGAGGCAAAGCTTGACAAGGTAAGATGGAGAACTGAGAGAGTGGCTTTGGGGGAGACGGCTGGGGTGGTTTAGGAACGTACCCCCGCCAGCCTGTTCTGGGCATGGGTCCCCTGCTCAGACTGTCAGGAAATCATTGGTTGATATGCTGGCTTGGTGTATATGACCACGTCTTCCTGTACTGGCTGGCCCCAGCCGCTGCTGCTCAACCATAGACGATGGAGTTGGTTGCTCCTTTTAGCAAAAGTAGCTGGGGCTTGTTGCTAGGGTGACCAGATGTCCCGATTTCATAGGGACAGTCTCGATTTTTGGGTCTTTGTCTTATATAGGCGCCTATTACCCCCCACCCAATTTTTCACATTTGCTGCCTGGTTACCCTACTTGTTGCTGAAGAGTGGTCAGGAGAGTTCTTTGTGCCTCTGTTTCCCCTTCCACTCTGTTTTTGTCTTGTTAGTGTGGACAGTCAGCTCTGTAGGGCAGGGATGTTTCTCAGTAGGTGTCCGCACAGCAACTAACACAATGTGGCCGTAGCCTCAGTGAAGACCTCTGGGCACCACAGTACAGTAGTAGAAATAAAGGGGCAGTGGTCCCTCCGTGCAGCCTGGGTTGATTACAATAGCACTCAGTAACTCAGAGCTGGGGTTCACAGAGGGGAGGGTGGATGTGGAATTCAACTGGGAATGGCTTTAACAATGTCGTGTCAAATCTGTTTCTATTGTGACAAAGACTTAAAAACCATTTGCTATTGTAACAATCACCTTAAATAGTTCCCCTTTGGGGAGGATGTCTAGCCCGTTGGTTAGATGAGGTTCAGGACTCCTGGGTTCGACTCCAGTCTCTGCCAGAGTATCCCTGTACAGCCATAGCTTTGCTGTTCTCCCTTTCCTCCGTCAGCAAAATAAAGATAACACCTACCAGCTTAATTCATGTTTTTAAATGCTTTGAAGTTGAGTGTGTGTACATCACTGGCCTCTGCCGGATAGAATTAGAACTGAACTGAAGCCAGACTTCCTGAGTCCCAGGATGGTTCCTTGATCATAAGACCCTCTTTCCCCACTGTGGAAGTGAGAATCTGAAACCTGCTACCTTACCGATTTTCCTCTCTCCTATTGTGTGCACATGCGTGTCTGTTATTGGGAGGTTGTGAATGAGTGCCAAGCTCATGGCTGCTCTGTTTAGTGTAGGGTTTCTCCTGAGGGATGGGTAGTGCCCACTGACTGGTTTTTACTGTATGTTTTTCTGGCTGCAGGGACTCTAATTTTAGACAACATAGCATTGGATCAAGTGCTAAACAAACAAACAAAAATACATTCAAAATACAAAACATTCCAAGGATGTTGCGAAAAGATGTTAAAAAAGCAACAAGGCAGGTCAAATTTCCTGCTTTTTGACATCGATTGTGCCCCTTTAAAGTTTCCAAACATCCATCTGGTTGTGCTACTGCATGACTTGATGGGGTCTCTATCAGCAGCTACGGAGGCAAAAGTCTCCATCAGCAAGAATAGTTTGTAATAGCCAGGAGTTTTAGAGTGGGGGTGGGTGGGAAAAGAGTTGAAACAGTCTTGGATCCAAATCAAGAGACCTACGGATAGAAAGCCGTGCTGTCCCCCTCCGAATGTCTGAACCATCCGCCCAATTGTTTCTGAACCTAAGCAGACAGGTGAAGGATTTTAGCAGGGAAATTGCAACGCTGCTGGATTTTAGCAGGGAAATCGTGTGTGGCTAGAAGGGGAGTGAACTTCTGCATCAGACAGAGAGGTTGGCTTTGTTGAAGCCACAGGCCCTAAGACATGGGTGACCTGTGGGAAACGAATAGGTGGTGTTCACCCTAGTTCCTAATGGACAGGTGCCTACATAAGCTAACTATCCTCCTTATTGGAAGCTGAAAAGAACCCCGAACTGACCGTTGGCCCTCAGAGCTGGTCCCTCTGAGGTAGGACTGGGGCACTTTGGCCCAGTATTGGGGAAGCTTGTTCTGATTACTCTGTTAGTGCCATTATTAGTGCTAGTCCGGGGCTAAAGGCCATTGGTTTCCAGGCCTGTCAATCTGGAACCCTTAGTTAGCACTAGTATTTTATAAACAGTTATTCAGGACTCACAATTCCATTGCCCAGAGGAATGCCCACAAATACGTTTCCAATAGATTTACTAAGAGAGAGGATTCGTTAGAGCACCTTTGGGCAGGGACCGTCTTAAAGCCACGGTCTCAGGGTAGCAATGGGCTGGTCTTGAAGCACCTTCCATTTTGAATGACAGATCTCATGAGATCGGTTTCATTTTCACATTGTTTCCATTGCCTTGCACCCAAATCTCCTGGCATGGCTGTTCATATGAAATTGTAGCTGTGTCAGAATCAGAAATAGGGCCACGGAGCCTGGAACCGAAACAAGTAAAGGTGAGTTTGGATTCAGGAAATTGAAGTTGAAGGCCCCCGTTGAAGCAGTTACGGGTTGAGGGTTCATTCTGGACAAAATTCTGTTTGTTTTGCTCAGATTAAATAGGAATGTTTGTATGGCCCTTAGCACCATAGTGTTTGAGGGTTTCACTGTCCTTAGTGGATTTATTGTCAACGTATCTGTATAGAACAGCGGCACAGGCAAACTGAGCAACTTTGCCCAAGGTAACACCAGAAATCTATGTCTGAACTAGGAGCTGACCCCAGTTCTCAGCCCTTGTCCCGGGCTCTATCCACCAGGTAATCCTTCCTCCTTGGGCATACTAGTGGAATAAGGTGCTATTCAGTGCAAGTAAGGGTGTCAGGATCTGTCTCTTAAGACTCAGCTCTCTGCACTTCCTGTGGTTTGGTGGATTTCTCAGTCTTTAATTGCTTTCTACAGTTAGAGGTAGAAACAGCTGTTTCTAAACTGTGCAAAGACGGCTGCTGCTTTCACTCTGACCTCAAGTTTGCCTCCAGCTGTTGCAGGCTGCGTTCTTACCAGTGGTGCCCAAGCTGTCTAATATTTCAGGAGTCTTTCTGGAGCTAGGGAACATGCTTTCAGAGTGTGCTCATGCTGAATGGCCCTCAGCTACGAGGAACATAGCCTTGGCCGTGTGCACGGGGAGGTATTTTAAAAACCGCCACGTTGCAGAATAAGCTGATTTCCTTTCCAAAGGATCCGTCCAAAGCCCCTGGTGTCCGTCTGGGCTCCAGATGCTACGGGAGCTACATTGGTTTGTTTTCTTTCTTTGGGGTGGGATGGAATAGCACGAATGTTCCTCTACCACCCGGTTCCGTTCTGCCAGATTATGTGAACAAGAGAGAAAGGAGGCGTGTGAGACTCTGCTGAGATAATACGCTGCTAACACAGCTGGAGACCATCGGCTCACCCCACGGGCTGGTCACATTTATCAAAAATGTCTTTGCAGTCATTAAAATGGAGGGTTTTGGTTTCCCCTCCCCATGAAAAATTGCTGGAAAAAACTCCGTTTCCAAAAATGTTTGGTCGTCGAGAGCCAACATTTTTCATTTTGTCAAAAAAAATAAATAAATGAAACGTTCAGTGGCAAGTTTTGAACAAAAACATTTTTTCTGGTTTCTTTTGGAGCGTGTGGATAAGACGGTATTTTTTAAACCGGCCTTAACTGTGGGTGGTGTGGTGGTTCCCTGGGGCAGGGGTTTGACAGGGATCCACAAGAGAGATGTTTGAGTCCTTCCTCTCCCCCATCCTTTCAAAAAGGAGAAATGAGATAACCAAGGGATGGTGAGCTCTGCCTCACAAGGTTCACTGCAATCCATGGACAGGCTGCTTCTGGGGATTCTCAGGAGCTCCCATGTGTGGATCTAGAAGTCTCTTGTTTCTGGACTGGATCACAATCCATTAATGAACCCTGAGCGGGCTGCGCTGGGACGCAGCCTTGCCCAGTGCTAGAGGTTAACTGGAGTTGCTGTGTGCCCATCTTTAAACAAACTCCGCTCTCAGACTGGTGGCAGTTTGGACTCGCTTCAGTGGCATGGTGACCGCCTGTAATGTCGGTAAGAAGAGAATCAGATGCCCTCCGTGCAGAACTCTTGCTAATACATCCCTCACTAGAGTTAGGACCTTCCATGTCCCCGGAGTGAAAACAAGTGTACTGTCTAGCACCAGGAGCCGCTCAGTGGGGAATACCGTCATTCCCTTCAGATCTCAGAGGTACTATTTCCCTGGGCTGCAGGATCGACTGAGACGGTGTTTAACAGTTAGCTAGAGTCCCTCTGATTTCATAGGGATCTGGGCGTTGGCCCTACGCATATTACACAGCTTAAAAAAATGCAAATCCCTTGGATCCATTCTATCAGATAAACGTTTGTCAGGCTGCTAAATATCACAGCCTCTGCCGTGGCTTTCCTCTCTCCCACACCCAACCCGCCGCCTGCCCAGGGAAATCCAGAGAGAACGTATGGAGCGAATCGCCCACAAAACAACTCTCAGACCTGCAGTGGAGTTCAGAAATCTCCACTGAATAGTTTTAACAAATCATTTTGAGCATGCAAGTGGGCTGCAAACCATTCACTTCCGGTACTCATAAGTAGCAATGCAGGGTTTTAACTCTGAAGGTTATGAGTTCACACCACGGCATGAGCCCCACAGAGCAGACTGAACCTAGCTCGACGAGTTTTGTTTGCAAGTCAGGTTTCCTTTCAAAACTCCTGGGCCAGCCCTATAGGACATTCCTCACTCACGTCTCTTCCTCTCTCTGCAGCTGGTGAAGCTATGCAGTGGGATGATTGAGGCTGGCAAAGCCTACATCACCACCAACAAGCACTTTGTCAGCGGGGTCCGAGACCTGTCACAGCAATGCAAGAAGGACGAAATGATTTCGGTGAGTTGCCGGGGGTGGAGAGGTGTGTGAGCATCAGAAAGGGTTGAGCTTTGCAACAAGAGACTGGGGCATTATATATGGGCGGAGGACTGCTGGGGATTCTCTCTAAACTGAGCAAATAAAAACGTTTCCCAGGTGTAGGCAGACGCCCGTGATGCTAGGTGCTTTGCAATATGCAGTGACGCACTGTTTTTCTACGTGGGGCTTCCTTTAACTTCCTATCAGAGGTCCTTTATGCTAGTATATTTTACTTATATATGCACATCTCTATAAAGAGGCAAGTGAGGGGACCAGGAATCAGGATTTTGGGTTCCCTGCTCAGTTTTGCCACTGCCTCAGTGGACAAGAAAGACACATGATCTCTGTGTGACTCGGTTTACCCTCCTGTGAAGTGGGTTCAGTTTACCTGTCTCACTAAAGGAGGGGTGGGGAACAGATGGCTGTGAGGCACACTGAGATCTTTGCAGCCACCTGCTGTTATCAGCAGCTGTGGCAGGGAGGGCCCGTGATATCCCGTGAACTCCATCAAAGACAAGGAGATCATGCCCACTTTCATTCCAGCCGGGGTCAGAATTTTACCAGGAATCTCCCAGGGCTCCCTGAGCGTCCGTTCAGCGCATTGATGGATCGTTACATGGAAGCCATGCTATAGACGTGCAGAATATTGATCCCTTTGGGTGAAATTTTTCCCCCGTAGAGCGGACTAGCCCGAGGCCTATTCATCATTTAAGTCTCACTTACAGGCAGATTTGACCTTGCTGTCTGAAAGAATCCCCAGCTAATGCAATGTTGAAAAGGTTGAAGAATAGGATCCTTGTTTGCACTATGGTTTTAAGAAGCCAGAATGCAAAGAGGATTCTTGGAATCTAGGTCAGTGAGCAGCGGTTATTTGGGAAACGTGGATAACCATCGTGCAAAAGAAAGAGCCCGCCGGTGCTGGTTTCAGTACTACACCGGAAAGGACGGGCAGTCTCCGGCTTCCGTGCCAGCCGTTTATTTCAATGTACCGTTGCCAATTGACAAAGCGAGCTCCTCAGTGGCGTAGAGTATCCGTCCCCCTCCTGCCAGCGCTGGAGCAAGGGCGGCTGCCCCCATTCACTGCCTGTCCTCTTCTCCTTTCACAGGAGTGCCTCGACAAATTCGGAGACAGCCTGCAGGAAATGATTAACTATCACATGGTAAGGCGCCACCTCCCTCTCGTTTTGTTTGTGCGCTGGCGGCCAGCCCTGAATAGTCTTGCCTTCCTCTCTGGATGCTCCTTAACGATCTGTTGGTTTTGGATCAGGCAGCAGGCGTGTGGCACTGGACAAAGTCTGGGTCTAGGAAGGAATCCTCATAATAGTCCCTTTCCCTGAACACTCGGCAGCGATGATAAGAGTGAAGGAGTGGGGGTGGAAAGCGGGGTTGCTGCCACTTGTACAAGGTTCTTCTCTCTTTAATGAGTCAAGTTCTGCCTCAGTTGCTCTGGTGCAACGTCTAGTAGTAGTGTCCGTTGTGCAATGATCAATAGGGTTGCACCAGTTTCCACGTGTGCATTGATCAGGGAGGTTGCACTGTTGGTCAGTGGTAGTGTACCGGATGCATCGGTCAGTGTGGTTGCATGAGTGCCTAGATCCAGGGTGGCTCAGTGGGTGCATTGATCCCTAGGGTGCATGCGTGGCATTGGTTAATGGGGCTGCATGGGTGTCGCTGAAGGTGGGATTTGCCCAAACATGGAGGACACTGGATGGGAATGTGGGGTAATGCTCTGCCCAGCGAGGTGAAGAAAAGACTTTCAGCACCTTCATGGGTACCACGTGCTGCAGGGTTGCTGTCCCCATTCTCTTCTGTTGGAAGGATAGGGCCCCAAAGAACGATGCTCTCTGAAGAAGCTGCTGCATGTTGCCCATCTCAGGCACCAAGGGAACCATCTCTGCATCTAAAAGCTAGGCAGAGAGAGAGACACAATCAGCGGACAGCTCAAGGCAGCTGTGACCTTCTGGGGTCTGGGCCAACGGGAAAGACAGCCATAGACTTTGCAGTTAGCAGCAGGTTGGGTTCATACCTGGCCTGGCGGATCCTTGTGGCCAGCAGAGCTTTGCAAGCTGTCTTCTGCCCCGCAGCTCTGTTGCAAGAGTGAGTAAACTCTGGGACACAGCAGCTTTCCTCCTGGTTGCCGCCCCTTCCTGGGACAAACTCTTCCTTTTAAGTTTACTTCGCCCAAGCAGACTGGGTTCTGCAGCTGTGCTTATTTAGTACCAGCTGAGCCCAGAAGAGCTTGCTGATTGGGATGAGGGAATGTCCCATCACACCCCACCTTTTCCAAAAGTGACTCTTCTGGGAACACCAATAAACAATGACAACGTTCCCAGAGCCAAAATCAGAGTGGTGAGGCCAATGGTATAACCCCTCCTGCCTTCATCCTGTTCCCTCCTGTCCTGCCGGGGGAGTTCCCTCACTGTTCACAAGTATCCCTGATTGCCCCATTTCAAAGAGAGAGCATCTCATTTTTTGCTAGCTGCATGCCGAAAGCAAGAGATATCCCAGAAGACTCGCTCCTGAATGTCTTTGGGTGCAATCGCTCATCCCCAGGAAATGTCTTTGTGGTGACTGTAACATCCTTGAGCCAGCTAAGATGCCTGTGTCATTAGCCGAGTTGTTTTAAGGGTTCTTCTGCTGTCTCCTCTCTTGTGTATGTGTGTGTGAGCGTGTTGGCTCCTCCAGGCACAAAGATGTCAGCTACGAAGCAGTGACCAGTGCTTAGTCCCAGCATGTGTCCAGTACAGTATGTACAGCTGGAACAAATTAAAAAGAAGGAAGAACGCCCTAAAATTCAGTCGGAGGCAGTTAAAGTCACTAGTTCTTTAACTTTATTGCTGGAGCATTGGCCTGGGAAACATCCCAACTTCTAGTCCTGCTAGGACCATTCCCTGCAAAATCCATGTATGAAACGCATTGTTGAATGGAAAAAACGAATATGCTAAAGCTTCCCCAACTTTTACATGAGACACGAGCAGGAAAAGAGAATAGCTTATTTGAAGCAAAATCCACTGCAAAGAAAGGATGGTCTTGAGGTTAAGGCAGTGAGCAAGGACTTGGCAGTCCTGGTACTACCCCCATCCACCACCACTTTCCTTTTGGAGTTCAAGCAGGTCATTTAATCTCTTTATGCCTCAGTTTCCATATCCATAAAATGGGATTAATAATACTTTCCTACCTCAGAGTGAGTGTTGTGCAAATAATTACATTAGCGATTGTAAGGAACTCATATAAACATTTTAATTCGGTACCTTTTGCTCTAGGAAGGGTGATAGGCTGGGGAGGGAGAAGTAGAGGGGTGAGGGCAAGGACAATAGGTTTAGTACCAAAATGAAGAATGCTAGGAGCTAAAAATCTTCTATGTCAGCGCAACCATGCTAACTTCAGTGGGATTGCACTAGTCTATGTGAAAACAACTATTTCCCCTGGGCTCCTAGGGAATTCAAAAGAGACACGGTGTGATAAAATGAGATTGTTCCATGGAAAAATCCCACTCTGGAGGAATTCCAAATACTCTACCACAGTAACAGACTGCTTAGCAGAGCACTAGAGAATACAGAGCAGAGAGCAATCTTGTATTGGCTAAAGCAGCTCATTGGATGGGACATGACATGCTCAGGATCGGATGTAACCGATCACCATGGGAGGGGTCGGGAAGAAATTTTCTCCCAGGTCAGATCGGCAGGGATCAATAGTTCTCAGCTTCACGGGCGGCTGGACTGAGAGAAATGAGGCATATGACGGCGTGTGGGATGATGGCAGTGCCCTAGCTCACCTATGTTTCCTGTAGCCCCGTGCTAACGGCCATTAAATCACGCTTTTGCATGGGAGACTGGGCCCCAGCAGCTGCTGATTGGGAATCCCAGCTCCCTGCACTGCTGCTAAGGGCAGTTGTTCTGCTCAGTGGAGTCACTTGGCTAATCC
This sequence comes from Sternotherus odoratus, assembly GCA_032164245.1. Taxonomy (NCBI): domain Eukaryota; kingdom Metazoa; phylum Chordata; order Testudines; family Kinosternidae; genus Sternotherus; species Sternotherus odoratus. Next base: position 5,982,872 of record JAVMKO010000018.1, read on the forward strand.
GAATATAGGGCTACTGCAGGAGTGGCAAAATCCTCCCCATAGCTGTCTAGAGCGGAGGCTGCCCAGAGTCAAGTGTGGTCCACACACTGAGAGCTCAGAGCTGTCAGCATCCCACTTTAGACAGCTAGGGAATGGGGGAGTGTGAGGGGACACCTCCCCCCCCCCCGGCCTCTGGGGGAAAGGTTAAGGAGCATTCCCACACTCAGGCGACTGTGGCCTAAAGTGACCCCTCCTTTACCCTCGCCACGTCTCATGTATGGTCTCTGGTGAAATTTCGTTCAGGCTTGAAGCTACAGGTCAGCCCTGCTAACAATCAATTCCCGCCAGTCCCGGGGGTAGATACTTACCGCAAGGTTTGTTGGGCACACAAAGGAGACTCAAAGCCCAAGGGCAAAACTCATGTCACCAGGACCCCTGAGAGGAAATCAGTGTCAGGGAGACACAGGGCAAAAAACCCACGAAAGGGGCCTTTTTGGTGACATTATAATCCACAAAAGCAGTCTGAGTCATAGAACCAGCCAGGGGAATTTCTGGTCATTGCAATGGAGTTTAAAAGCATTTTATCTTTTTATTACACTCACCAACAGTACTAGCATCAAGGAGGTGCCACATTAGGGCTGACTATGCTGAATGTGGTCTCCTGATGTATTCGAATGTTCCAAAAATACTACTGTTGTACATATGAAATAATAAATAATCCATCTCTCTCTCTCTCTCTCTCTATCTGATTTATCTATGTATCAGATCTGGTGGAAAAACAGGGTGTATGTTTCAAGGATTTTTGTATGGAAAGTTCATTCTAGGTTTTTTGTTGTTGAGAACTTTCATTGACAAAATCAAAATGCAGAAAATTTCCAGTAAGGTTTATTCCCCCCCCCCCCCCCCTGATTCTGTCTTTGTATCCATCCATCCATCTCCATGTCTCTCTATGTATCCATCTATCTGCCCCCTGAATGTTCCCCTCTAGCTACCTGATCTATCAGGAATCAGTGAGCTAAAGCATGCAAGTGAAAATGCAGGGACAATACATTTATTCGGGTGGAGTCCATAAAGTCCATGTGTGCCCCTTTAGCAGCACCAGGCTGTTTTCAGACTCTGAAGTTGTAATGTTATAGTTGCTCTCCAGCCCAGTCAGTTCTACTCTGGGCCTCATCTCCATCCGGCCTTAAACCGCACGGTCCATCCCTAATAGCTGTGGCTATGTCACGGTATCTAGCAGCAGCACCCTGCAGAGGAGATGTAGCTTCACTGAATGGGCTGAGACGCATTTCCTGCTGTCAAGGAGAAAGCCACCCAAGCTGTGAGGAGTCAGTGAGGCCGATGCCAGATGTCTCGGGGCTGGTTGTGTTGTGTTTTAGGCGAAGAGAGAGAAATAGCTAAAGGCTGGAAAAGGAGAATTCCTCCAGGCTGCTTGCTCCCCACAGAACTGGTGGAGCTCTGAGTAGTCTCCTACCTGATGTGCCAGACACATCAGACGGCTCTAGTGGGAAACATTTAAATGGGTGCAGAATTGTCAGCTGACAAAGTGAGTGCAGTCGGATGAGTGTCACCATATCACGACGCTGGTGTCGTCATGTCTCCTCGCCATGGCATTGCAGCAGCCTTGCCTCCCCCAAGTACTTTGCGATAATTTAATGTCTTGTAGGCTACGATACAGCCCTGCAAAAATCGGGCCCAAGATCTACCAGTGAGAGCAAATGCTCAGAACCCAGTGAAATTCCAGGTTCTTGTTAGTGTAGGGAACCACCAAAAGTTTGGCGGCTGGGTTCAGAGAAATCCCCACAGATCTGGGTTTTTCTCTGAACTACTTGAATTACTTGGGGCTGAGAACAAGTTTCCTGGTCGTGTTTAGGGACTTCCTACTCCTGGCTGAATAACCTGAATGGCTTTTTAAGTATTACGGGAACTTCTCTTTCCAATGCCGGCTGGAAGCCAGAAATGCAGAAGCCGCGGTAATAATGTGCCCGGACAAGGCAAGGAACAATTCTGTATCTAAAAAATCAAGCTCATAAAATCCCTTTTGATTGAATCTGTTTATTTGATTTTGAAAATTAAATGGAGGAGCCATTTAGAAAGCTTCCGGCAGATGGGCTCAGCTGGCAAAATTAATAAAAGAGCAACACGAGAAGAGCTGGTATCAGAGCAGTATCTTTGTTGCTCAGCTGAGATTTGGCAGGCTTGAAATGCCCACTTATCATCAGGTGTCCCGCGGAGAAGGTGGAAAGTAGAGCTGCATCCGTACAGACCTTCTCGTTTCAGAGCTCAGGGTGCAAACCCCCATCTTAATTAGAAAAGGGTTTAGGGGTCAATCTGCATCCCAAACCCACCGAAACAACTGGCAGTCTCTGCTCAGGCCGGGAATATCAGGGTCAGGAGTGAGGAGCGTTGGCAGGGCTGTGCAGGATTCAGGACTGGAATAGTGGATGGGAGGGGGCAGGCTGCAGGTCAGGAGGGAAGGTCTGAGCAGAGGTGGGTTTGGGGTGTGTGGAGGGTGCCTGTTGCATTATGCCGGCCGGCCCTTATTTCCACGTAAACCCGCCCATGAAAAGTGCTAGTCTTGAATGAAATGATACAAAAGAAAAAGAGAAGACCCCCATTCCCCTCCCCCCCACATACACCTGGGCTGTTCTCTTGAGTGATCACTACAAGCATCCATTTCCCAGAATCCATTGCCAAGTGATGCCATGACGGCAGAGGGACCTTGCTCTTCCCAGTGGCAGAGGCCATCTCCCTAACCAGGCGTCAGCGTGCACCTGCAATCCTAGTCACCCCCTAAATGCAGGGGCAGGAGACCCCAACCAAAATGGGGAGGACAGCCTGGGGTCCCATTCTGTTGGCCTGAACTCTAAGCCCTGGTCAATGCTACAAAATTACTTTGGTGTACGTCATTCTGGGGTGTGAATAGTGCCCCCCCCTCCTCCGAGCAACGTAGTGATACTGGCCTGAGGGCCCGGGTCGACCGCGCGGCGTCGGCGGGAGAGCTGCGGCCTCTCACCGGGGTGGATGAGCTCTGGCGACGGGAGAAGCTCTCTCCTGTTTGGCTTGGAGCGTCTTCCTTAAAGCGCGGCGGCAGCACGGCTGGGCCGATGCAGCGCTTTTAAGCGTAGCTCTGCCCCGAGTGCCCCTCAGTAGACACACGCTTGCGTCTTTTCATGCACAGCCCGGGGAATAGTCCTGTTCAGCAGTCTGAGAAGCCCCATCCCTCAGCCACCACGTCTGAGGTTAGCCGCTCAGATCTGCTGGGCCTTGAGATGCTTGCCCCTCCAGGCGGCCGGTGGCCAGCCGAACGAAGTGGCCTGTCCCTTCCCTTGACTTAAGCGAACAAATCTGTCCTCATAGTGGAAGCTAATAATGGAAACACTCCAGATGTGGGTGCAGGTGGAAACCAGATGGCTTTATTGCTCTTTGACTTCCTCTGGACAGCATTACAAGCCTAGGGAGGCATGGTCAACATGTAAACATACCCGGGGAGCAGCTTCATGGAAAAAGTTGTAGGCCAGTGGCTTTTGGAAAGAGTTCCAAGAGGGCAGACTGATGCCAAAAGCAGCAAATAATTTACATTGGTGAGCTGGGTGGTCTGAGTCCCCCACTCCTCCTCCCCACGCCTTCGTTTGCATCTGTTCATATTTAGAGGCCGTTCTTGACCGTTTGTATGTAGCTAGACTCTGGCATTCCTCTCACTTTGTCCTTGGCTGCAGTCATCTGTGTAACGAATGTATGTGAGGATCCAGCCAATGCTGCTGCTGAAATCCATCCTCCACAGTGCTTGAGGTCTTACAGTTTCAGGCCATGCCGTAGTCAAGGGTACAATTCACTTCACTCCCAATGGGCACTGGAGCTGCAGTGGAGATATTCCACTGTGATCACCTCTGCCTGTCGATGGCAGCTTCCAGGAAAGTCCCGCGGCACTGTCAGAAACATAAGGGACATCTCCCCCAGTGTCCTGGCTGTCATTCCCTCTCTTAGTATTAGAGGGAGGGAGGGAGAGAAATAGACAGCTAGCTAGAGGTTGGAAACTGCTGCTATTGTTTCCACAGTCGCTGCGCTGCATGTATCCAACCAAAACCTCTGCAGATACTGGTTTGTGAATCTAATACTGTGTAGTGTAATGAATTCAAATTCCATTCCAATGGGCTGACACGGAAAAAACGATTCCCTTAAGCAAACCTGTCAGAGTTAGTGCAGTGTTGTGTCTGTTTTTTGCTGATAGGGACTTAGGAGCACAAATCCTGCCAGAGGCGGAATCAATGAGCCTTGTGTTCCTAAACCCCTTAGGCACTTTTGAAAACCTCCCCTTCATGTCTCGCTGGCTCTTTGCAGGATAGCCTCTGGGATGGGTCACTGGGCAGGTGCTCAGGACACCTGGGTTCCAATGCTGGCTCTGCTGCTGGGTGAGCATGGGCAAGTCACATCATCTCCCTGTGCCCTCGGCTCCACATCTGTAATATGGGCATAATGATACTGACCTCCGCTGCAAAGCGCTTTCAGCTCGAAAGCTGCAATGAGCGAGGTATTCTTGTCTTGCAGATTATGATTTAAGTAGCATCACTCATCCCAAACAGTTTGCAGAGAGCATCAGGGGGTCTTTCAGGGTGACTCAGAGTGGATAGGTCCTGAGTTCTATCCCTTTGCATAGGTATTTATCTGGGCACCTGTCATGGGCTTTCTGAAGGTCCCAACTATAAAGCTCCCAAGCAGTAAGCTGTACTGACCTCAACTCATTTCCCCCCTCCTCCCCCGGCAGGCTTTGAAGTGGCATTTCTGAGGGATGGAGGTGAACTGAGTTCTGAGGGAACTGCCCAACCACTTCTTCTGTGATTTGTAACGCAAGGTGAAAGGCCTTCTGATGAGGAAGGGAGAAATGGCCATTGCAAGGGCAGGATAGGATGCGCTGGAGCATCATGCTCGAAACCCAGGTGGGCAGGGTGGCCGCAAGGGGCGGAACCCCAAACCAAACTGGGAAAAGGTGCTTTTACAAGCGGTGGGTTAAAAACATGATTAGCCCGAGCCAGCTGCCTTGTGGGAGAGTCACCTAGGCAATGGCTGAGAACATTCCTCTGAACTTACCCTGGGGGCTGAATCAGCCCCCTGTTGAAAACAGTCTGGATCGTTCAGAAATCACTGACATGACCAAAGGAAAGTATTTAAAATGCAGCTTCAGGGGACTGCCTCCTCCGAAGGAAATAAGCCTGAACAGCCTGTAGGCTTCCAGGAACAGGGGGGGGGTGAATCAGCAGTTTAGGGCAGAAAGTAAAGACAGGACCAGAGGATTCTCCGCCCATTTATGATTAGTATGGCAGTAGCATCTTGGCTCCCCAGTCAAGGACCAGGCCCCTATTGTGTTAGGTGCTGTACAGACACAGAACGGAAAGACAGCCCAACACAGAACTAAAGACAGCCCCTGCCCCCAAGCACTGACAATCTAAGGATAAGGTGAAAGGCTGCACATGGATATAGACAGAGGCTGACCACAAGAAACAAAGAGACACTGAGGTGCTCTGCCTTTGTTTATTAAGCTGGTTGGAGTGAGGAGGCCTGAAGGGGACCCTTGTCTCACGTCTCCTCCATGGCAGCTCCGTGCAGTTAGATCTCGACAGGGTCCCGGGTACAGTCTGCTGTGGCTGCAGCAGCCCTTGAGCAGGATGGCAGGATTCTCAAGGACGGGATCCCCATCATAGAGAGGGGCCACAGGGAACCACATCTGGAACGACTCAGGCACAGGATCCCCAAACCAAGTTTGGCGGGTCTCAGCCCAGTTCCCAGGACACAGATATCCCTGGCATGAAAACCACCTCTACAATGGGCAGGATGAGCAGAAAGTCCAAGGGGGCTGAATGGGACGTGGAGACGGAATTCCCCTTTTGCCATAGAGTGCATCTCTCTCCAGGTCAGGATGTAGGCCACTGGATGGGGGCACAGACAGTAAGTGAAACAAGCTTTCCTCGGTCTGCAGATTTCCAGAGTGGGCATGATTTGGAAGGGGGAGAGCCAGGGTCCTGGAAAGAACCAATGAACAATGTCGTATCGGGATCATTTGCTGTTGGGCCCATCTCCACCCTGCAAGCCCTGCCCATCTCCACATCGGCAGGGCCTCTGGGTGTCACCAGGGCCGCGGGCGCCTCTGTCCATCTGGCCTCAATTACTCAAAGTGCTGCATCATCGAAAGGCATGTCTGAAATGCAAAGGCTTATTCATCATCACGGCGGTGTTTCCATGGGGCCGGGGAAGCAGACAGGCAGACCTCGCCCTGCTGGGACGGTATGGCTTGGAGAAAAGAGACCAGACGCCTTTCAGAACAAGGAGGGGAGATTGTGGATGCACAATACATAGGATGGGTGTGTAGCAGCCACTGAAAAAGTGATTGGGGGCCTGGGGGAGTAGGGGTTTAAATGATTGATAGAAGCAATTTCCTGTTGCTGAAATCGAAACCACTGGGGGGCAGTTTGGGGGGACAGTGGTCCCTGCTTACTAGGGTGACCAGATGTCCTGATTTTGGATCTTTTTCTTATATGGGCTCCTATTACTCCCCACCCCTGTCCCGATTTTTCACACTTGCTGTCTGGTCACCCTACTGCTGACACAGCAAGGAACTCACCAAATGGGAGAGGCACAGTCGGAAATACAAGCTGGTGAGGCACATGCTGTTACAAGTGCATCCTCTCTGCAAATGCTGGGGAGCCCTGGGGGTGTTTGCACGTTAAGGCACACACTCTTGGGAGCTTGTAATGACCCTCTGTGTATCATGGGCGCCACCATCCAGGAGCCTTTTATAGTGACGGGAGCACTGAATGGGTGGGAAAAACAATGGACAAAAACCAGAATTGATTGTGAGAGCACCAAGTAATGGGCACGTTGCCAGTCCATGGGACTAATACCTGTTACTCCACACTGAGGATCCTTGAAATGTGAATCAACTTTCTTCCTCTAAAATCTATTTCCATGTTCCTGGTTGTCTTTTCTGGTGAGGATGCCACCTGATCCATCTCACTGTACCCAGGCTATATCTATCTATCTATCTATCTATCTATCTATCTATCTATCTATCTATCTATCTATCTATCTATCTATCTATCTATCCCCTGACACCCCCTCTATCTATCTATATGTATGTATGTATGTATGTCTAGATGTATAGATATATATATGTCCATGCAGTGGACATATATATATCCACTTCCCCAAAGGTTACATTAGACATCCAAACCCTTGGGATAAACAGGGGAGTCGGTCAGACAGCTTTGGAAAGGACATGTTCTCGCATCCCACATTAGCATCTGTCACTGTAGAGCACTTCACTTCCACGCCAGCCACCTCTGCATTGTTCTTAGGGGAATGTGCACAGATCCCTTGCATGGAGCACCGGGGTCAGTGGAGCAGGGCTGGGAATCAAACCCCACCTCCGCCATAAGTCAGAGGAGAGCCTTTGGGTTCGGCCTGGATTCCAAGAGGAGTTGAGCTCAGATCTTCCCCAGAGCTTTGTAAAGTATGACGTTGTCAGGCCAGGCCAGGTAACCCTCCCAGCGCTGCGCTTCTGCCCGGCTTTGGGGAAAGTTTCACGTTTTCATCTTTTCTTGCTATTTTCTCCTTTTATCTTAGATCCTTTTTGATCAAGCCCAGAGGTCGGTCCGGCAACAGCTGCACAACTTTGTGAAAGAGTGAGTACTAGTCGATTGGGTCCCAGCTGGACTACGGACCCTCTTGTGTCTGTGGTGAAAACAGGATCGCAATGCACTGGCTATGTGTATATTCAAGGCTCTGATTGGAGTGGAGGACACATCCAAGGGGAGGGAGCCATGAACCCAACTTGTGCAGTGGGATGGGGTGACCCTGTGCTGTCATGGGGGAGCTTTTAGTTCTGGGTGCAATCCAGGTCCCCCTGAGTTTAAAATTTAAAGCTGGACCTGAAACAAAACCCCAGACCTGAGCATCCCCGTACAGTGTGAAAGTTCAGGTCTGGATCCAAACTTTACGACTCCTAGCGAATACCAAACCCCCCAGCTCAACCCCCCCACCCCAAATCCACACGGCTCTGACACTACCCCTGGTAGGAAGCCCTTTGAACCATGTCTGGTTTGCTCACTGCTGCCATCCCAACTGGATGAGGTGCAGAATTTGCTTAGCCAGTCATCTAGACTGACATGGCTTTTAAAGCATAGGTGAGTGCTCAGCTCTCTGCCAAAATCCATGCAGACGCTTCCCTTCATTTCAGAATCCTGAAGCCTGGTTACATTCGACACTTCTCACAAGGCACCCGTATCCCCCCAAATCAAACCCCATTCCCCAGGAAGCAGTAAACGGAGTCAGTAGATGTCTGTCGCACATAAACTTTGCAGGGAGGGAGGAAGGGCTCTTTCTGCCTTCTGAGAAAGCAGCCTTCTCGTGGGAGAGATCAGCCAGCCGTGCAATTGTTGCACCACTGTCGTCTGAAATCTCACGAGGACACTGGCACCGTTGAATCCAAGCCTGACTCCTAGCCCCAAGCTGGGTAAGATTGGGAGTCAGCCATCCTCTGGTCCTTATGAAATGGAACATAAACTCCTCTTCCCCCCTGGTCCCCAAGGCCACATGGACACCTGTTCTTAGTTGTCAGTCTGAGGCCCGACTGCCTCGTTCCCTGATAGCTGCGCAGAGCGGGTGTAAAACATCCCGTGTGTGTGTGACAGAGGACACGTTGTAGTTCGGCCACACAGCAGGTACGATGTGGAGGAGAATCAGGGCCGGGAATCATCAGGATGCGGAGGACCCGCAACTTAGCTCAAGTCTCTCTCAACCCGCTCTTTCCCTTGGGTGGGGGAAACAGAATCTCCTCTGCCCAGGTCCCCACCCCCGCCTCTGAGTGCCCGTGCCGCCCATGGGCAGGTACCAAGTGCAGCGTGAGATCCCAAATCAGCTGAATGTAGGTCAGCAAGGCAATGGCGGCCGTCAGCTAAGCGGGAGCTGGTTTCCATGGGAACGGGTAATTGAGTGCGAATCCATCAGCAGCTGTGGGTGGTTGGGGGACCCATGGTTGCCCCCCTCCCGCAGCCTTCCTCCTCCCCCATCGCCGTCTAATCATTTCTCTGATGAGCTCAGATTTAATCTGCTTAAATCCTGGCAGCCGGAAGGGGGAATTTCACCTTCCTTTTGGGGCTGTCACCGAGTCAGCGGTTTTGCGTTTTATCCTCCCTTTGTCGCGCCCATCAGACCCCACCCCCCACTCCTGTCCCAGGCTTCGGCCCTTTGATGGTCAAACTGCTATGGTTCATTTGAAACCGGTTCTGCAGTTGGGATCGCTGTAAAGACCCCCGCCCTGCAGGACCATCTCGGCAGTTGTGAAAAGGAAGCTACAGCAGCTAGGCCATGAATAGCCTGCAGCTAGCCTTTCTCACCCCTGGGCATTGCTGTGTGATTGCACTTGGTGCTGGCTTGACAGCCATGGAGCCTGAAGGCCTCTGTTTATCCTGGGGTGGGGCGGGGCAAGGCAAGTCCTCCTTGATTACCTCCAGGCTGTAGGCTCCAGCCTGCCCCTCCCGCACGCCCTCCTAATCTGCATGGACGCTGATGGGCCGGTAGCTCTTCGCGAGGCCGGTGACGGGTTGCCTGGCAGTTGGTGGCCTTGCTGCAAATTAGGAAAAATCACCTGATTTCCCCATCCCCGACCCGAAAAGCCCCGAGAAAGGCTTCCTCGCCTGCCAGGCCCCACTCCCTGCAATGCCAGCAGCCCTTCTCCAGCTGCCACATGGCTCCAACTCCTCCCAACTCCGCCGGGCCACTCGGAAGTCTGTGGCTGGAACCTCCGGGTCCCTGTGGCTTATTACCTGTGCAGCTGGGCTGAGGGCGGGGTAAAGAGACAGCAGCCGCTCTTCCCTCTCTCTCTCCTTTGCTAAGCATCCTGGCGGGGAGGGGAAGCCACGCCATTCATTTTTAGCATTGGCTCAGGAGGGAGCTCGTTGGCGGCCCTAATAATAGCTGAGTAGAAACGCCTGATGCCAGCTGTTGGGCTGGTGAGTGCCCGTGCCACTGGCCAGAGCCCAGCAGGGGTAGTGATAGAGTCCGTGGGGATATTTTTAAGCTCCGGAAGGGATTGTTTCCACGGTGAAGTTTGTGGCCCTTGAAATTGAACAGATGAGCGCGCGCGCACGTGGGTTTATGTGTCACAGAGCGCGAGGGAACGGGAGCAGGCCGCGTCTGTGCGTGGGTGTGGTAGTGAGCCCTTCCAACGGGAGAGGCAAAGGAGAGTTTGGCGGAGGCCCCATTGTTCACCCTTCCAGTCCAAAGAGGACCATGACCTCACTGATTGGTTTGGTTTCTGTGACCACGCGAGTGGCTGCTCGGGCCCATGTGCGCTTTGAACAGTCTGTGCGCTGAACAAGAGATACCGCTGTGGGTTACTTGGTTAACAGCGGACATGCTGCTGGCGTTTCTGCTCTGTCTCAGCCGCTCTCCTCTGCTCATCGAGTGTAGCGTCAGCCTGGAGGAGACTTCCATGTTTCCCCTGTATATGCCATCAGTTTTTCCTGGTTTTTATGTCTGTCTGTCTTTCTTAAAGCAAGGGCGGGGGGTGAAAACTTTTCGAGAATTAGGAAAAGCTTATAAATGTTGTCGGGATGGGAGTGGGGCTGCAGGGGAAAAGGTGGTTACTGTGTAACTATTTTATTTAATTGACTAGATTTCAAGTTGAAGGCGTTTTTAAGGCACCTTTGTACTTTTGGTAGGAACCAAAATTCAAATCAGGGTAGTTTCTATTGGTTATAGTATTTTCCTTCACCTCCTGCCCTAAAGTGTTGTGTTGCTGAGCAGTGTGGAACAGGGGCCGTGTTCCATCCCAGAAGTGACTGCATTTCAGTGATGGGTAAAGTGATTCCTGTGTTCGCAGAGCATTTAAACACAAATGCATTTGGTGTAAGTATTTAGTGTGGTGTAATTATTGTAAACAAGCCGGCATTTCAATGTGAATTATGCTGGCTAATGCCATACCTGAGGTGTGTCAGAACACAGAAGTATTTGAACACAAGGTAGTGAGCTTGCCCTGTGCCCAGCAGGAGGCAGGGTGGTCCAGTACAAAGGGGACTGGATTGGAACTTAGAAAACCTGGGTTCTAATTACTGGCTCTGCCACTGACTTGCTGTATGACCTTGGGTGAGTCACTTTGTTTCCTCTCCACTCTGTGTCTCTCTGGTAAGCTTTTCAGGGAAGGGACTGTCTCTTACTCTGTGTTTGTACAGCACCTAGCACAGTGGGGCCCCAGTGTCGTTTGAGGTCTGTAGAGGTTACTACTGATTCATAAAGTTCACTTTATGGATCCAATATCTCCCATCTTGCACACTAAACAAATAAATGTGCCGGTGACAAGAGTACAAAAAAAGTCTGGAAAAAAAATGAAACTTCTAAGTTTAACACTTTAAATCAACAAACCCAACTTGCAGGCAGGTCAGAAGAGACAAGCATATGGGCGAAGTGTACTTGGCTGGGCAGTGAATTTTAAACATGAGAACCGGCTGATTTGTGGTATTTTCATAGGCTCCAGTACAGTATTTTTGGTGACATATAATTTGACTGTTTCTTATAGCGCATGGTATGAAACAGCCCACTCTCATTTCAAGGCAGCTGGAGAGCGTCGAGAGGGTTGTGTGGTTGCTGGGTATTGACCTTGGCGATGCCTCTAACTGTTTTGAAGGGACCACTTTAAAGCGAGGTGTTATTCTTTGCATCAAGAGGGCGGTGCTTGGGCTCAGATTCTGATTCTGATTCATCATTTCATTGAGCTTTAAGGCCAGATAGGACCAGGAGTGAGACCTCCTGTTTATCACAGGCCATCACATTCCATCCAGATACTATAGGAAGCGCAAAGACTTTAGTTAGACCACAACATTTCAGATCTCAGGAGACTAAACTGTGTGCCACACGCACAGCCCAGGAGAGACCGAGGTGCCACCAGTACCTGAGACCCCTGCAGTGCCAAGGAATTGATGAGAAGAGAGATGCTCAGATAATCCTAGCAGGCAAACCAAGCCCCATGACAAAGAGGAAGGCAACCCCCCTCCCCGCCCAAGGCCCCTTCCAGTCTGAGCTGGGGGAAAATTCCTTCCAGCCCCAGATTTGGCAGAGCTGAGTGGGGTCACTGAGTAGTGTGAGGTCAGGATCTGGCCATTAAAGAGATCATACACCCCCGGGATCCCCGCTGCGTTCCAATGCTGATTCCCCTGTTGTCCTGGCTGCCCTGTCGTGGTGGTTTCCACCATTTCTTCCCCTTTGGGTTCCAGTGACGTCCGGAAGTTCAAGGAGACGAAGAAACAGTTTGACAAGGTGCGCGAGGACATGGAGATCTCTCTGGTGAAGAACGCACAGGCCCCGCGGCACAAACCTCATGAGGTGGAGGAAGCGACGGGCACTTTGACCATCACCAGGAAGTGCTTCCGGCACCTGGCGCTGGACTATGTGTTACAGGTGAGGTCTTGCCTACCAGCTCCATCCAGCCTTCCTGTCATAGAATCAGGCAAGCCCAGGATAAATTCTGATTATCCATCAGCCGAGAGTAGAGGAGCCAGTGGGTGGGTGGAAGAGAGACAGGAGGATGTGATATCTGGATTTTAAATGGCAACCGACTGTGAAATTAACCAGCACTTAACCTGCTGCCTCCCATGGCAGAGGATCCCTGAGAAGTTCTTAAAAGCCAGTGCATGATCTGGAGAGACCCGGTCAAAGGAATTTGGTGCAGACTTGGAACAAAAGGCCATCTCTGGGTTTGCCCCAATTTCAGCTGCGGGGTAGCCAGGCTGCTGCAACCCCAAGGATAACTAGGAAAGCCACATTTTCCCCTTGATCCCAGGTCTTCCCTGACCACCCTTTACCATACTTGGCATACTGCAGCATGTCCATATCAAATGCTTACTTTACCCCTGCTTGAAGGTGGGATAAGTTCCACTAGTCTACACATCCTGGGGGGGTTGCCATCTCTGTAACTGGCATCGATTGCTTGGCAAATTCCCAGGATAGACAAGGCCTCAGGGAGAGCCGGTTTCTCTCCAATGTGTCTGCCTCTCTGATCTGCAGATCTCTCCAGTAGATCTTACAAAATGACAGATAATGCCTCTAAGTGCTTTTCTCCCCCACTGTTCTGATGGTGAGTCACACAGCGCACTCCTCCTACAGCAAGTTTCCTTAAGGAAAACTTCTGGGCACATGTGTGCATATATATCTGTGCATGCACACACGTGTGTGTATAGACATTGCTTGAGAAACCACACCCGCGCTGAAATGGTATATGTCACAGTCCTTTTTCATCACTAATTCCCTTGCTTGAAGCTCCTTTTAGCATTACAGTCTCCTCAAGTAACATAGTTTTTGCCCCCATAATTACCCCTTCCCCTCCGCCAAAGGTTTTGTTGTATCATTTGCAGATTTCATCAGCTGACTTCAGGTTTCGCCTTCCAGGCAATGGGTTTAATAACTGAACAAATTCAGTGCAAATATTGACCCAGGTGTCACTCCACTAGCCCAGCACCAAACTGGGACCATCTGCCAGCAGCTCCTGTCTTATCACAAGATAGTCTATGATGTCACATCCTGAGAGTCAGAAGTGGGTGGAAAGAGGACGCTGTCCCTTTAATTTGAAGGCATGGGTCCTTTGCTAACCTTGAGGGATTGAAGCTCTTTGGCTTCTGGGATTTAGAGATAAATCCAGCTGTGGTTGCTGGCAAGGTCACTAGGGAAAGAAGTTCCTGTGTTGTAGGCCAATATCCAATGCTGACGAAGGTAGAAATCTCCACTAATGCCATATGCCGATCCAGTGGGATTTCTCTGCTAGCCCTTCTGGGGGGAATGATCTAAAGCCATGGCCCCCAAAAAACAGACAGAGAAACTGGGGCAAGAGCCCTTTGCATCTCTTTGGGCTCTGAGACATTAGAGATGGGAAAGGCTTTGCGTTTTATTTATTTATATAGACACCCTAGGTAGGGGTACCTGACATAGCTTAAATCTGCATCGTAAGTGCAGCAGTTTTACAAATCTCTGTCCCCTTCAGACAATTCCCCTTCCCCATTTCAAACTCTCGGACACAAGGGGAATCTTGCTCAGATGACATAAAGGAGTTGGCCTGTAATGTAGAATCTGGCCCAACCTCTCATGTTCCCCAAGGATGGAATGTGCCTTGGGGAAAAGCAGATTCTCGCCTCTCAGCGCTCAGATTTATCACAGCAGCCAAATAGCTGTCAGTGAGCTGATGGAGGAAAGTTGGAGTTAAATTAGTTAACTCCTGTGCAAATCTGCCAAAGTTCCTCCCGTTCACACACGCCCCCAAAATTGGATCACTTGAATCAGGGACTTGGAGTAACTGGGTATTTTTTAAGTGCCCAGATTAATTTGTTTTTAACCAATATGCATTGGTGTGGCCTAGGCGTGCCATCTAGCGGCTGGTTTGGTTTATTTGTGGGAATGTCTAGATAAGACCGAACAATGAACAGACGCCTCCATGGTGGGAGAAAGAGATCTGGCAAAAAGACACCTTTTGGCCTCAGGCAGATGCCAGGAGACAGTTCTCGCAGGGCCACCCCTGGCATCTCTTCATCCTTCTGGCCTGGTTCTTCCGTTAGCACCAGACCGTAACTGCAAAGACACAGCGCTCATTTCCTGGCCCAGCAGCCTGGGAAAAGCAGGAAGCCAGCCCCTCCCGCTTGCACATGAAACTAATTTCCATTCATCATGAAACAGACTTTGGCCACTGGCCCCAAATTTGAATGAAGGAACTTTGCTTTTATGAATATCCCCCCCCCCAAAAAAAAGAGTCCAAAATGGGGCTCAGACCTAGAGAATTGCAATTCAGGGCCAGATTCTCCAGTGTGATCTGGCACCTTTGCATTCCTCAGGTGGTGCACAGAGGCTGGATTCTGATTATAAAGGCCATGGATTTCCCCTAGTGGAGTGGTATCCCCCCACTTGGCTGCTATCCATCCCCTCTCCCCATCCTGGCTGTGGAAGGGAGGAGGGCGAAGGTTGTGGGGCAGGCTGGGGATGTTGAGTTCCTCTACATGATACTTGCTGGTATAAAGCCCTCTGGATAGCAGTAGCAGAAGATGGGGCATGGCTGAGGAAGAATTGGGAGGCAGGTTCTGTCAAACATAGACCTGCTCCACCCCCCGCGCCAAGCACAGCTCGGACATGGGGGAGAATGGAGCCCTCGGTCCCCGATCCAGAAAAGCATTCCCCTGTAACTTTCCCTCCGCTATGGTCTCTCCTCCAACTGCAGTATCGTTGGAGCTAATTGGTGCCACATTTATAAATGAGATACTAACACACCGGGACCTATTTTGCAGCTGTCATGGTAACGTATTGTTCGTGACACTGACAGCTGAAGCCCCATAGAAATCTTCTGCTACATTTGACAGGCTCTTTAGTGCTAATTACAGCACTTGTAAGGCGTCCCAGACTTGCTCATGGGATCCACGGGAAAGGTGTTATGTAACTGCGTGCTATTCATTTTTTATTTCGAAGGCGTCGCTCTCTCTACTGCCGCCTCTGACTTTTCATTGCCCTTTGGATGTTTTATTTTCATCTCCTGACCTGCGCTCCGCGACCAGAATGTACAAGTATTTACTGGTCCTGAGAGCGTGTGCACTGGTTCACCAACCAACCAGGTTTGCAACCGTCTCGCCCACCTGATTTTGGCATCTGTTATCTCGTGAACCACTAGTGCTCACAAATAGACCTAGACACCGATGCTAGGCTGGCTTTATGGCTCTTAAATAAATAAAAAATAAATGGAGATATACCAATCTCCTAGAACTGGAAAGACCTTGAAGGTCATCGAGTCCAGTCCCCTGCCTACACTAGCAGGATCGAGTACTGTCCCCTGACAGATTTTTTGCCCCAGATCCCTAAATGGCCCCCTCAAGGATTGAACTCACAACCCTGGGTTTAGCAGGCCAATGCTCAAACCACTGAGCTATCCCTCCCCCCCTTACAGTGGACCTTGCAGCCAATTCACCAAGCATCCCCTACTCTTCTGGTCCTTGTGCCTTTCCTGGGCAGAAGCTGCTGTTACATCCAAAGGTGCTGTGATTTTGAGATTCAATTAATTAGGGATTAAGATGAGAGCCCACCAAATGCTCTGTATTGATGACATACGGCAAGTCTCCAGCAGCAAAAGGAGAACACAGGAACGTGCTGTATCCTGCCCTGTCTTTTATAGTGGGGATTAAAGCTGCGATTTTCCTGGTCAACATTGCCCGGAGCAGGCTGAGCGATGCTGGGATGCGTCTTTGAACTGCCCTGCTCAGCACCTGCTGACGGAGCACAAGAACAGAGGGGATTTAGCACCAACACTGACTATGTTTTGCAGAGAGGTGTTAGCAGAGGACATTTCAGAAGCAAGACCCGCCCAGCCTCACTAGATGGTGCAGTCGAGCTTCCCTGACCATGGAAATGTGGCACTCGTCTAAGGACTGAGTGTGACCAAAAGCCACTTCTTTCATCCTTAGAGGTGACCACACATCACAGAAGATCAGAGGCAGGCTGGGGCCACGCAGGGGAAGTTAGTAGCTGCCTCTGCTCTGAGGAGAACTTCGCTTTCCAGGGCTGCCGGGCGGCCAGTGCCCTCCTTGAGCGCTCAGGTCCCTGAACTGGTTTCCTTGTAAATCGCAATGTGTTATGTTAGGAACAAGGTCCCCGGGCAGGCACCGTGGGTGCTGGTTACTTGGCCAGCTGAGCTGTGGCAGCCGCGTAGCCCTGAGCCAACACCTGCCGCACTGACACCACTCGATCTAGCTGCTAGGAGGAAGCAAAGCAGTAGCCCGCCAGATGTTAAATGTGCATTCACATCACAGGCACCTAATATTGATCAGTCTCCTGGGGCCAGCCCAGCGAGCCCGATTATCTGCAGTAACACAAAGGGGGCAGCATCCTCAAATGCACCTATGTCCCGTAGGAGCCTAAGTCTGAACATTTTACCCAGAAATCTCTACATCGCCAGGCGGGCCAGTCAGATGCCGACTGCCGCTGCCTGCTGACGGTGGTTACAGTGGAGGCTGCTGGCTATGTTTAACCCATGGGCGGCCGCTGCTGCTGAGTTTCTTGTCTCGGTTCCCTTACAGATCAATGTCCTCCAAGCCAAGAAGAAGTTTGAAATATTGGACGCGGTAAGGGCACCATTCAGTTTTCCCTGCTGTCCCCTGCTGACTCAGTAGACTGCAGTCCCGCACGCTCCGTTTCTCCCAGGCCGATACACATCCCCAGCACCGAGACCATGTTTGACGCCGGCGGGAAGGCCGACGTGGGCTGCGGGGCTCTGGGACGATAGGTCACCACAAAGAAACAAAACAGCCCTCGGCGCTCTAGAGGAACGAGGGCTGTCAGAGAGGAGGGACAGGGACACGGTGGAAAAGGCGCCATTGTCGCTATGTGGGGTGGAGAGAGATCGAGTGACTTGACCAGGGTCACGCAGGGAGCCGGTGGCAGAGCCAGGAATAGAACTGAGTCTCAACTCCTTTGACTCCAGGAGTCAAAATCTCCTGAGTCCCAACCCAAGGCCTGGTCAGTCACCAGAGCATGTTGTTCTGTGAGGCGGGTGGCTCCATCGCCATCATCAGCATGGAGGAGAGCTCCCCCAGGCTAGCGTTATCCTGGGTGTCGCCCGACTGGAGTGACACAGGGGAGTCATTTGGCCCCGGCAGAGGGAGGGGCTCCTAGCGAGCTCTTTGAGGGAGGATTGTGTCTGCTCAGACTGTTTTCCTAGGCCAGCCCTGAGGCTGATATTCTGCGGGGGTGAGTGGGTGCCCTGCATAATCTCCCCTCCCCTCCCGATGGCTCCGCTCCTGTTCTGACCGGGTGCCTTGTTTCCCATCCACAGATGCTGTCCTTCATGCATGCCCAGTACACCTTTTTCCAGCAGGGCTACAGCCTCCTTCATGAGCTTGATCCCTACATGAAGAAGCTAGCCACCGAGGTGAGGGACTGGGGAGGGAGAGTGCTCCGTTCTGTTTGCCATTTCCCTGTGGTGACCCTTTCGCCACGAAAGCCTTGAGCTTCAGGACGGGAATGTTCCGGAACCTGCCTTGCCAGAAACATGGCTGGCCTGGGGATTCAGCCGTAATTAGACATGTTGGTTCTTTCTGGGCATCTGCGGCTCGCCGGACCAAGCAAGGTCCTAGGTCCATGCGGGCCTGGGCAGCCCTCCCAGACACAAGGCAAAGTTTAGGGGCTGGGCTGGAGACATTCCCTCTAGATTCCTGACCAGATTCTAGCCCTGGTCTTCTCCTGAGCCCAGCGCATGCTGGGGAAGGAGCTGGGAGCTCACAGGGTGGTGGGCAGGCCCACGCGGTGCAGACAGGAGCACAGCGATGTGTCTCGGGATAGAGTCTCTACGCTTTGGTCTAAGGAGCTCCCCGTAAGCAGGGTGGGGACAAAGCATCACCCCAAATCCCACGCTCTGGGAGGAGATCCCAGTGGTGGAAAGCTAGCTGCCCTCAGTGCCCACCCAAACGCAGCCTCGCTGGACCCGAGGAAACTCGCATCCGTCCCCAGGACGTAGGCCGTTGGCAAGACCAGCGTGAGCTCAGAAGGGAAGTGGGAGACATGGCTGGGGGCGCAATAATGGGAACCATCTCGCTGAATTTTCCCTCCGGTTTTCTCCTCCCTGTCTTCAGCTGGACCAGCTGGTGATCGACTCGGCCGTGGAGAAGCGGGAGATGGAACACAAGCACGCATTGATACAGCAGAGGGTGAGTCCCAGGGGGCTGCGGGCTGACGCGAGAGCAAGCGGGAGAGCTGAGGGGTGAGCAGCACCTCAGCCTCCCGACAAGGGGCCTGCTGCGGGAGACGCTAGCGATGGGAGCGTAACAGCCCTGCAGCTGGGTTACACGCCACGCGGCAGTGAAACCTTTCCGCTGTCGTGTGCCGGAGCTGGGTTTGGACGCAGCTGTGAGGGGTCCCTTCCCAGCTAGAACTAGTCTGGTTTACAGAGTGGGAGTCGGTCTAGTGCTTAGACCTGAAATGATCAGGAGTCAGGACTCCTGGGTTCTGGGCCCACTCTACCCCTGGGCAAATATTAAACCTCCTCGTACCTCGGTTTCCCCCTCTGTGTGATGCTTCTCTACCTCCTGAGGCGGTTGGGAGGGTTCATTGGTCAATGTCTGTGAAGCACTTTGAGGTTCTCGCACAGAGGCGGCTGTTCCCGGAGCTTGTTATTGTCATGAGCCCGCACATGAAACGGGTGTCATGTAACGCAGGGATATTGCTCTGAGAAGCCAGGCTGGGCTTGGCGAGCAGTTAGAGCAGCCCAGCGGCTCTCCCAGTCTCGTCCATTCCCTCTCTTTTCCCTTCTCCCATCCCTGCCCCCCACAAGCGGGACAAAGCATCTGGCGAGCCCCAGTGTCTGCAGCTGCTGTGGGGGCAGCATGTCCCTCCCCAAACTGGTCTGTCTGCTCTCACATCTGTCCAGCCGGCTCCCCTCCACCTTTCCTCAGTAGGCGGCTGCAGCACGCCTGACTGCCCAGCTCCGGCAGATGGTCAGCGCCCCCTTTTAACTCAGCCAGTAGACGGATGGATGGATGGAGCCATTTGTTCCCTGGGGGCTGGGCTGGCTGAGGGGCCGTTTCATTCACTTGGAGATCACACACCCCTGAGTTAGGTTAATGGGTTGTGAGGAGAAGAGGGAGCTGGTAAAGGCGCCTCTCTTCCCCACAGCTCACATCCCTCCCACAGAATGAATTCCCGGCTATCGGGATACAAGAGGCCCTTCCTGCTTTCTGATCAGAGATCCCTGCGGCCCTCCATGAAGGGGCAGAGCAAAGCTGTTTAAACGGAGGTCCAATAAACCGGTATAGGTGGTGGAGAGCCCAAACTGTCTTTTGCTACATGATTAGATAGATAGATAGATAGATAGATAGATAGATAGATAGATAGATAGATAGATAGATAGATAGATAGATAGATAGATAAGATAATGTCTGGGGATGGGTAGATGAACAGACTGAGGGGTACATATGGGGATGGATGGATGTCCCTTCAGCATGGGCATTATTAGATACAGTAGACTCTCAATTATCCAGGATTGGATTAACCAGGATGTGGATTAACCAGGATGTGGATTAACCAGGATGTCAAAAAATATATGTGCAACTCCCAGGGCCGGCTCTGGCTTTGTCGCCGCCCCCAAGCACACACCAGGGCACAGGGCAGCCAATGAACCAACACCCCCTCCCCCCAACGCAGGGTGGCTGGTGAACCAAGCCCCTCCCCCCATATTACCTGTGGATGGTGATTATCCAGGATTTTATTAACCAGGATTAATTTTTTCCCTATCATCCTGGATAATCGAGAGTCTACTGTATAAGGAAGGATCCTCTTCTTTAAAGAGTCACATCCTGCCCTTTCCTTGCACCCTACGCCTGAGGATCTCCAAGGGCTTCACAAACATTAATCAATTACTCTTGACAAAGGCCCTCTGAGACGTCAGGACTAGTCATCCAATTCTGAAGCTAGGTGAACTGAAATACAGAGCGGCGAAGTGGCTTCCCCAAGGTCGCGCGCTGAGGGTGCGTCTACATGGCGAGCAAACACCCGGAGCGAGTCTCAGAGCCCCGGTCTCCGGTCTTGGGCTCACACTGTAGCCATAAATAAATCTGTGAATACGTCTGGGCTCAGGCTGGTGCTGTGTTAACACGAACTTGGCACATTGTAGTTCACACTCGCAGCATCTACGGGGGAGGGGGAGCCTTTACAACACAGCCCTTTGGTGTGTGTAGCAGTTCTGAACCACGGGGCTGTTAGACAAGCCGTGAGCATCGGCCCCAAGTGTTTATCTGAGGAATTTTATCTTTTCCTTGTTGAGTCACTTATTTGTAAATACATTTCCCCCGCTCTATAGGTGGTCCAAGAATATCCATCAGGTAAATTAGGCCTGATTTCTTTTTCACCCTGATTTATTCACAAACAAATTTTCCCCTGTCTACTCCTTGTTTGCCCATAACAAAGGAATTGTTAATAGTGTTTCCACTTGATTGTCTCCTGCCTGGTTTATAATCGCAATAATGACCATGGCCCATGGTGCTTTTGAGTGAAAAATGAGATGTCTCCTTCCCAGGCTATCAAGTGTCCTGATCCCTCCGGCTCTAAACACTAGATGGCTCTTCCATTCTGTAAACCAGCCAGTTACTAACCCCTGGAATATGCCCTGTGCCTGGTCCATTATTAACTAAAGGAAACCCCTCCGATGAGCCCCAAGAACAGATTTTCCTTCTCCATCAAGAAGGCAGCTGCGGGGTGGGTAACTTCACCAGTGAGAGAAGAATCTTTGGGGGGAAATGTTGGTGCCCCAGTTGAACCTTGATTTACGGCCACTAATCGTAGGCCCGACCAGTTTTACGAACCATTTTTCCCAAAGGAAAGGAAAAAAAAACCCACGTAACAAAAGTGATGTCTAGGATGAATAAGTCGACATCCCTTCATCTACTAATAAGCCAAAGGAAAGAATACTTGTGGCTGAATCGACAGCCCATGTCACGCAGTGTCGATCCCCTTAGATCTCTGGGGGAGCAGTGGGTCAGGATTGATGAAAAGGGAAGAGTGAATTACCAACACCACTTCCTGGGTTTTCCTCGAACGTCTCCCTCAAATGGTCCTTCTTTCGCTTTTAAGATTTGCTGAGACCACAGTCCTACAGGACAAGGCTTCAGAAACAATTATGCCACCTGCATCAAAAATACCTGAGTGCGAGGAGCGTGAGGAGCAGGGTGGTTATAGAGCGAGGGCCCATCCCCAGCGAGCAGGGCTACAGGAGCCTTATAGAAATACCCTAGGATCTTTTCGTACGACAAAGCTGCAGTTTCCCATGAAATATTAACACTAAAAATCTTGCTGAGTTGTGGAAGGGAGCTCAGTGGAGTCTGCTTAAATCTCTCCTCCCCGAGGCCCAAGTGGGTTGCTTAGCTTGCACGTCCTGTGGATGTCTGAAAGAAAATGCCCAGCTGAGACCCAGGCAAAGCCCAGTATTGATTTCGCACTCGTGAGCGAGGAAGTGGATTGACGGGCCGGGAGGGGAGAGGGCAGTGGGGTCATCTGCACGGCGGCCGCTGGGGAGGAGGAGATGGAGTCCAGCATTTGGCTGCCAAAGCAAAGTCCGGGCTCTGCACAGAGAGGCACGTTGCGTTTCTCACCATCCTGGAGCAGGACTGACTGGAAAGGATTCACGTGCGCCATGCTCTTAAAAAGATGCGGAGCCCAAATCCACTTCACTGGAGTCAATGCATTTGGCCAGTGGAGCCCGTATGTCAATTAGTGACAAAGGGGTGCCATATTCTGCTTCTGTTGATACTGCTGCAAATCCAGAGTAACTCAACTGGAGTCATGGGGAGTGGGGGGAAGCCCTCAGCTGGTTACATTGGCATGCCTCTATTTGCTTCATTGGAGCTGTCCAGCAGCTGAGGGTGGGGCTCTGGGTTTGCAACTGAATGAGTTCCCCGGGCCCACAAACTGTGGATTCAAATCTAACCCCCAGCACTGGATAACGAACTCCCAGTGCAGTAGTAGAGGAAGGGTGAAGATCTCCATGATCAGGGATGAGAGGTTAAACCGAGGTCTTCTTCGGCAGAAATGAAAGATTCCAGTGCAAAGCTTGTAAATGGCGAGGGAAAACCCAAGTGTCCAGCTCTGACATCCCCTTCTTTGCTAACACAGAGTCTAACATGCCCTGTTGCCGAATATATACCAGTTGCTGCACTGAGAGCATCTAACTCATCATTTTGTACAGCTGTGGAAGACCAAATAAAATGCTATTGCTGGACATTCAGAAACAAGTTTAGAAAGCAGCCGCAGGGCTGTCTTCTCAGTTTGCACACCCAGAACTACACACACATTCGGCTGTCTTCTCAGTTTGCACACCCAGAACTACACACACATTCCCGTGGGCCCACAATGTCAGATTTGCCATGCACATCAGGCATTGAGATGTTTGCCTAGCTGACCCCGGTATGCAGCTACTGCTTGCATGCAGAAATACAAAATTTGGAGGGGTACAGGAATTGCAGGGATAATTCTGAGCCTGCCGGTGGATCTGGAAAACATAGTCGTTAAGTCTTGAGATGCTTTGCTGGGGATTGATTTTGCACTTAATCACTAGGGAAATGTTAAGTAATGTTCCTTTTTTTCTTCTTTTCTCTCTCATCACCCATCGCTGACGTGCCCCCTCCAGACCCTCCTGCAGGTGAGTACAACCACATTGCTGTGTGGTGTCTTTTGAGAGATTGGTTCGTCCCTTTTAGAAGCTAAGTTTCTTGGAAGGAGTTGCACTTGTCTACACTTGAACTCCAGTGAGCCCTGCTTTTAGATCTACACTAGCAATGGGATTGGATCCTGGCTGGATCCTTTGCACTGTCATCTCTGGAGAACTAATTCCCAAACACGATTGCAAGTGAGTTTGGTGGTTTCATCCTGATCTCTAGTAGATTTCCCTTCACATAACAAAACTGCCACACCATATCCTAAATGGCTGGCAGTCTTGACTCAAGAGAGGCCCGTTCTGGAACTGCAGGGGTTGCGTAGATTGGGACTGAAGGGTGCTGACTGAGCTGTGGAAGTAGAATAGCAAGAAATTCTGCAATTGAAGATGGATGAACCAGATTTTTGAAAGCATCCATGTGCCTGAAGATGCAAGTAGGCACCTAGTGGGCTTTTCAATAGGCCCTAGGTGCCTAACTCCCATTGAAATCCTACATACTTTTGATAACCTCTCTACATGCCTGTCCCCTGCTGCAGGCACCTATGTACTTTACAAAATTCTGGCCAAAAATGCATTGGCAGAGCCATGAAAGGGCCCAGGACCAGCAGAAGAGGGAGCGCTGTGGGCCAGGAATGAGGTGCATTGGCAGAGCTGCGGGTCCAGAAGAGCCAGGGGCTTTTATAACAGAGCAACGAGGTGCATTGCCAGAGCTGCAAGAGGCCTCAGGTGGATGGTGGTGCTAGTCGGCCTGAGGTACGGGGTGGAGCCATGCAGGCAAAGCTTGCACAGTGCATACCCACGCTCTCCTTGGGTCCAACCAAGGCTCCTCTGTCCCTGGCTTTGGTGAGCATGGAATGTTAGGAGCACGGGATAAAGGAGCAAGTAGACTGAGCCATGCGCTGCCAACCAGGGCTTGGATAGCTGTTCTCAGCACCACGGACACTTCCTCCTGTTCATTTCACCTGGCCGTGTGTTTCCGGATGGAAAACCAGAGGCTAAGCCGCGGGTGGATTTGTCAACCGAAGTGCAGCCATGACTACATCTGTTGTTCCCACCGCGGAGAAGAACACTCTCAGGCGTGGAATTCAACAGATAGGAAGCCATGGCTGAATCGCCTGTGAATTGACAGAATGATAAACAGAGGCTTTCCCCCTTCTCCCTGCTCCACTGATCACTTAGCCACAGCTGCTGCGCCAAAGCTCCATTGCACAAACCTGTTTACTGTAGCTTTATTGACACGGGTCAGGAACTGTTCTGCAAACCGCCAGATGGGACAGCTTGGGAGACAGGAGCTGGTTAATCTGAGGTCTGTCTTGTTGGGGCTCAGCAGTTCTTCAATACCCGCTCCCTTTCCCTTCAACCAAGCATTAGGTACTTGGGGAGGATGGCGGATGGCACTCAATTAGGTTTGGTACCAAGGTGCATCCCTATGTAATAGGGGTTCTGATTATGCACTGCTGGGGCGCACCTCAGTTTGTTAGCCGGGAAGGACAGGAAGATACAAGCCCTACATCTCAATCAGATCCGCGTAAGCTCAGCGGTGTGCGTAGCTGAGAGTGACAGTCCACTGCTGTGCGGAGGCTGCCCGCCAGCTCGGTCCTGGACGCTGCATCTCCTGTTGCTCAGGCTTCACTCATGGCAGAGCGTGTGTCCTGCAGTCTGGGGTGTCCAGTCCACTTGACAGTGGCTCATTTATCTCCTGGGTGTAGGCAGATGAGCGATTGAGACTTTTCTGCTCTGATCTGTTTAGGTCCTTTCCCGTAGGAGATGACAACAGTGAGGCCACGGAATTAGGACCCTTTTCTGATGAGATTAGGTAAATGGCTTCAAAGCGAGATAATCTGCAATTGAACTGCTGAATAGCAAAGCAAAGGCAAAATCCCGAGAGGGAGAGAGAGTCTGAGAACTCGTTTAATCCACTGCGTGGTTTCCAAATTGTGGAGGCTTGTGGAAGCTTGTTGGCTGTTGGCCTAGGAGAGCTTGTCATTCTCTCCAGGCCAATAGCTAAGAACCCCGCAAGCTACACCCTGCCAGCAGAAGACAGGACAACAGGTAACACAAACCACCAGGAGAAAAGTCAGGTCAAGCACAGATAAAATTTAGAAGCATCCAAATTAGACCCCTCAGATCCGGGCACTCAGCCCAGCCCTTCACTGTAATGGGCTGGACCAAAATCCCAGATCCAAACATGTCCCGACTCCCGGGAAAGTTGGGAGCTGGATTTAAAATGTGCAGCTCCAGCTTCTATCTCATTTCAACCTGAAACTAGGTAAAGTCCAGGGTTGGGGAGGGGGATTTGCTAAAACCTGACTCTAAAATTAGACCTGCAAAGGTGTGACACTCCCACACAAATCCACACCGGAGAGATTGATTTGCCTGGGTGAAATATGTTTAATTCCATATTGTGTGATGAAATCCAGCTGTGCCTGCCTTTTAATTGTGATGGGTCCAATCTACAACTCCAGATCCTGAACTCCCCCAGAGGTTAGGAGGTTTTAAAATTCCAGTCGGGATCCAGATACCAATTTTGCTTTCTTTATCACGAGCCAGACCGATTCTCAGCAGCACTCCCAAATGCTGGGGTGTGAGGATGCCAGGCCTGAGATTTATAACATTAGTCCGCCCCTGCTTTGGTTTTCTTTTTAAAGAACAGTACGTGAGAAAAACATGCCAGGGGTATTCATCCCATCTGGGCCACTGCTCAGAATCGCTGACAAACCGCGTTGTCCAGTTTAGAGTCGGACCCGGGATGCACTTAGCATCTGTCAGAGCATCCCGTGCGCTGTGGCGAAATAAGGGGTGATGTGCAGGAGCCCCTGACAAAACACATTCAGGAGCTAAGTGGAGAAACACAGGAGGCAGGGAGAAAGCAGCTGTGCAGGGTGTAGCATTCAGTGATAAGCTCACATGTAGCTAGGGTCTCATGCAGATCAATGTTCCTCTGCAGGGAAAAATCGAGCAGTGCTTTCATGGTGGTTTTTTTAATGCTCTCTCAGGGGAATGTCATGCCTCGTGCAATGAAAATGGAACAGAATTGGAAGGCTACTGACAAGCGTTTCCTGTGTGGGCATATGCTCCCTTAGCCTGATTGCCCTGCGGGGAGGGAGAGAAATCCATTTGTGAGCCTCCTGGCCCCTGGAGGGATTAAAGGGGAGTGATGACTTCATCGGAGAGAGCAGGGAAGGGTCTCTCTAATGCCCTGCATTTAAAACCAGCCATTTCACACAAAGTTGCTTTGCTAACCAGACTGGCGGGGGAGAGCTGAGGAATGACTCGGGATCAGACTTGGAGAAAGCCAAGGGGCAATTATACCAGATTGGGATTCTTATGAACAGAGCTACCCATGGCCTTGGCTCCCGGCGTACATGACCAGTGGCCTTGGGAAAGTTCGACAGCCATAGTCGAGCGCGGGGTTGGAAGCATCGTGCTTCCAATGGCAGTAGGGTATTAGAGGTGAGATCCTCAGTGGGTATAAGTCAGCCTCGTGCCCCTGAAGCTAACACAGCTACGCTGAGGATCCGGCCCTACATTGAAATACAGCCCTGAATTCTGGAGCTGCCCCTGGAGCTCTATACTGGGCCAAACCGAAGCCCTGCGTCCAATGATCCCAGGCCATTGCTTGTTATAGCTAGACAGGAATTTTGTTTCCAAAGACATCAGTGGCGGGAGAGCGTGTTCCCTGGCTGGCTGAAGGAGCCAGTGTTTCTCGAGACAGCAGGGAGGCTGCAGGTTGAATTGGCTTTGTGAGGGGATGGGGAATAGGTGTTCGGATGACAGAGTCGGGTGAGATGACCCTGGTCTGTTTTCTGTGCTCTGTGATCTCTGTGGAGTAGAACAGGAAACAGCCTGTTCCAGCAAATGGAGCGTGGGATCAGGACGTCAGGAGAAAGGGGTTTTACTCCCAGGTCTGCCACTCGTTGCTGTATTCTGGGCAAATCACTTGGCCAGATCAGTGCCTCAGTTTCTCTGTCTGTGAAATGGAGATGACGATACCCGTGTTTTTCAAGATATCACTGGATGAAAACTGGTATCATTAGAGGAAGTTGTTACTTCTCTGTGTCTTAGCATATACTACTGGACATTACAATTTGGGGGTTAGGCATGGAATCAAAGGGAAATATGATCTCATACATAACAGCCTCTGAACACTTGCAGCAAAGCCACTGGACCATAGTCATTGTAGGATAAAGATTTCACCCCACTTAATCCCCACTCTCCTGCCGAGTCCCAGGGACCGCTTGGAGAAGATAGGCAGTAACATATTTTGCCCCCTCTCCGTGACTCCGATTTGAAATAATGCTTTGTGGGTCCTTCCCTGATGATGGCTCTTCTGACGATGTCTTGCTAATTGAATGACTCCTTGTCAGGTTGGCGAGGGGTGGGCCGCAGGGAACCCGTTAGCGGGGAGGAGCTGCGATTTGGATCGAGGGTTGCTTGTTTGCTTGTTTGTTTTTTAAATAAAGCAGAAGAAATTCTGCAGGGGAGAAAAATGTGAAGCGTAGCTGGATTATTTTCCTTTGCACTGTTATTCAAGTGTCCTTTTCTCATCCCTCCCTCGGCCCCTGCTGTCTTGAGGGACCTCAAGACAGCATATGTCACCTTTTGTGCGTATTCCCAGTGCAGTGATCATTTCAAGCTGCCTTTGTTATCTTAACCACTGCCCCCTTTGTCCTCCTGGCCCACTAACCCCACGGCTCTGGTGAGTTCCATTTGCTCTTTCACACTCTACATGAAAACAAGCAGGGCTTAAACAGAGGGGACGCCAATAAAATTGGAGTGGGGGGGGGGGTCTGAATTGTTATGGTTTGGAGCAAACCTTTCAAAACTCTCCTGCAGGCTGGGAAAAGCGAGAGGACAAGATTTTAACATGAAGCTTCTGGATCACTGTGCATTTCCTGTGTGCACAGCAATGTCAGTGTGGGGGAAAGTTACGCGTATTTAAAATGTGACTGCAGAGACACATTGCGTAACTGCTGTGGCCTGGGTCCTCTGGAGATGCGAGTTCAAATCTGTCTTAAGCCACAAGTGAAATGAGTTTGGGGGTTTCCTGCTAGCCCCAGCAAGGCGGAATGGACACAAAGACTGGATAAGGTGCAGAAAGTGACAGGGGAGAAAAGTAAAGGGATGCCTCTTGAAACTCCGTTGAAATGCATGGACCTGTAACAGCTTTCTGGAAGGACAGAGGAGACAAGGGGTAACATTTAAGCTAATAATCAGGGACTGCACTCGCTAAATAGGGAAGCGTGGCACACCGGCCCTCACTTTGACGTGACGAGCCATCTGTACGCAGGAGAGGCCTAGGGTATGGACTAAAGTTCACTGGCTGAGCTGTTTGAAGGGAAGCTGCAAGTCGTATCTGGCCACAGCTGGAGTTAATAAATAATAAGGATTAAGTAAACCCCGGCCCTTCTCTGGTGCCCTCCAGTTGGGGATCTCAAACCACCCTGCAGCCTTGCCACCGCCCTGTCTAGCAGGGAAGAGCTGTTGCCATCTCCAATTTATTGATGGGGAAACTGAGGCACAGAACGACCTGCCTGAAGTACAGTGAGTCTGTGACTGATGGATGAATAGATCCCAGGGCTCTTGAATCGTTATGTGCTTTCACCGGGAGTCCGTCCTCTCTCCCACTTCCTTCCCTTCCACTGCACCCAAATTTACCAGCCAACCCAAGAAAAAGAGAAGTTCCTTTGGAGCCCCTTGATTCTTCTCCTGCCCTGGCGCATGGCTTTGTGCACATGTGTGGGAAGAGAGCGGTAAGTGTCAGGGCAGCGCCGTCTGCCTGATTTAGTAGCAACGGTAAATAATAAACCAGTCGGCCATATGGCTCTTATATCACGCCAACACGCCGCAGCCCCAGTGGCTTCGTCAGCCAATGGGGGGGGGGGCTCCGTTTTCCTTAGGACGGGGTCCCATGGAGGAGACGGTCTCAGGGGGGAGTAGCTCCTGCCAAAAGAATGCCAAATCCTTGAAGAGCCACTCGGCTGAGGTCAAGGGGCATGGGCGGAGCATCCTCCTGTCGACTTTGCTCTGGCTTTGCTGGCTGCCCCCACGCCCCTCTGTGCTACGGTGACAGCTGTATGATAATTAGCCCTTGCTCTAAGCTGATTGATGGTGAATGGGCAGCAGGAGGAGCGGGCAGGCAGGTGGTCCCTAGGGTCTGGCACGCTTCCTTTGCACAGCGTCCCTGCTTTGACAGGAGCGAACGGCGGTGCGCGCAGGCAACCCAAAAAGGAGTGGGAGGGGTGAGGAGGAGTGTGCGTGGGGGGAAGATCTTGCCTTCCCTCCCATCCCACGGCACCTCACAGAGATGCTGCTCTAGACAGCGATCGAGAGGAGAGGCGTGCACAGAAGCTCCCTGCTCGCTTGACTCCTTCCCTGCAACGGGCAGCATGAAGATTTTTGGCAGGCTTGAGTACCTTCTGGTAAGGAGCTTTTCGTACAGGGGTGCTTGGCTGGGGTAGGAGGTTTGGGGGGCACTCTCCATCTGGGTGCAGACGGACTTGGAGGGGGGTGCAGGACCAGGTCTCCCTGCTTGCTGATGTGACCGACAAGTTAGTTCTGGTTTATTATTTGGTAGGGCGGATTTGTTGGGTTCTGTTGGGGTGACATAAAAGCGGAGAACGGTCCCTGAGCATCTGCTCCCTGGCAAGCCGACAGCCGGGCGCTCAGTTATCGCAAGACAATGAGAGAAACAAAAGGGCTGTAAATTGGATTCTTCCAGATCTAGCCGTCAAATGTGTGTTTGTGCACGATGTATGGGAATGTGGGTGTAGCGGTTCCCTCTTAGAACCTGTGTGTGCACATGGGGTCACAGTGTATACACAATCTACACACAGAGATATATGTGAAAGTGCTTTAATATTCACATGCACTAGTAGAGTATGTACTTATAGTCTTCTGTTCATATATAAAATGTGAGTGCATTCATATGCAAAATATATGTATGTGTACATTCCATATGCATATATCCACACACATTATATATATAATGTGTGTGTGTGTACATATATATCTGTGTGTGTGTGTGTGTGTGTGGGTATACACTGTATATATATATATACATACACACATACACAAAGTATATAGCCAAACTGGTGTCATATAGTATTTATTTTCATATGGTGTATATCATACACACAGATACACACACATGTTTATGTGCATGCATTACAGTCAATATAATTGTTAAATAGTAACGATTAATATAAGAGAATAACTGGATGCTTTGCTAATTGAGAAAGCAATTTTGCATAAAATGTTGTCCCTTCTGAGGCAATGCAAGCGCGACTGTATATCTACCTGCATGTATTTTCTGGTCTCCTAACTGCTATTCATGCGAAATAGCCTAAGCAAAGGGATTTGCTAATAAACAGGATGTATACGCAGCCATAGAGGCATATTGCCAGCCATGCAATACAAAGCATATTAGCTATTAGAATAGATCGGTGAAGGGCATACGTAGCAGCTTGGATACCATGGCCTTAGTGGGGAATGCAGTTGTAACCGAGTTCCATCCTACACCTCTCCACTCTGGCATGTGTCGCCCCCTTCAGGACAGCATTAGACTTATGTCAAGGGGAGATATGCAATAGTCCCCAATTCTAGGGGGCCCAGTTTCCAGAGGCTCCTGGGCCAGGCTCTGTCCTTTGAAGAAGATCTTCCAGTGTCACAGCTGTCCACTTTATCAGGAAGTTTAGTTCATTTGATCGGCCTCCTTCCCTGCACGCATGGCTGGCTCCGCATAAGCAATTGGACAAGCTCCTTGGCCACAGCCGGCGCCAGGAGTTCCGTAGTTGTCTCGTGGGGATAGACCAGCAGCTTCTTAAAGGGCCAGCCCTCGAAAGAACCTCTGACCTTTTTTTGTTCAATGCCCCTTTGTACGAGGTAGTGTCTGTGTTGGTTTTTTCCCTCCTTTCCATTCGCCAGTTTGAAAGTATCCATGCTCAGGCCTTTTTCACATCCCTCTCCTGGAATTTGTTACCTCATTGTCGTTGCTTCAGTGGCATTCAATGCGTTCCCATGGACACCATTGTGATGTCATTTCTAAAAGGTCCTCCGTTCCCAGGCAGCCTGGGGTGTAAATTCAAAGCCATGGGGTAGGGAGAAGGGGCACAAAGGGGTAGGATCCATGTGATTTATGGAAACCGCATGAAAGAAAAGAGAACAGACGATGGCGGGATTGCTGGACTTTTGGCAGATCTTAGTTCTTGTTTCAGAGGGCGGCTCGTTTATTTTAACACTGGGTGCTCCGACGTGTCACTACTGTGGCAACTCACTGTGGTGTGGACAGTTGTAGCCAGTGGCCATTGTTGTTGAAGTAATGCACCCAAATGTCATTTTTTCCAGCTGCGTGCTTCTTAGAGGAGCCAGCTTGCAACACCAATCAAGGTGGATCTCAATTTTCTATTAGTAATATATGTAGGTTGGGTGTGTATATAGTAATAGTGTTTATTTGTACTGTGGTTGCAGCTAGGAACCCCTGTCATGGACTAGAACCCCATTGTGCCAGGCACTATCTAAATATCAGTCTACACACACTCTCTCTTTTAAAGATTTGATTGGCCAGGGGCTATTGCCCGTTTTGTTTTTGAAGTCTCGATGTGGTTCCCTTGTCACCTAATTATTTTCCAGACAATCCTGTGACATTATATTGCGGGGGGAAGGGAATTGCATGAACCATGTTTAGCCAATCAAAATTGGGAAAAGTGTAATCAAATACAAACATACAGAGCTGAATTCACACCTCATTGATTTTTAGTGGCTTTACCCCTAAATGCATCTGGTCCATCTGTCCTTGCATTCGTCAGCAAAATTCTCTCCTTGCTGTTACAACGTGCTTTTGTTTTGGGACAGCCGAAGAAGCCTGAGTAACATATTTAGATCCCAAATTATACCTCTTCCCTAAAGTCAGGTACCACACAGTCATCAGAGTTGAAGCTTATTTACGCAAATGTCTTTCCGGAGTAATTCCACTGAAGCCGATAGACTTGGCCGTGGATTGAAGTGAGATCAGAATCCCTTCTGTCTCTTTTTGTAATGCTCTATAGAACGCATCCACAAAGGAGACCACGTAGGTGCTTCACCCCCCTTTATGGCAAATAAATTTGGGGCTGAGTGGACCTCCCTTTAAGTGGGAGCCTTACCGCGTAGCCTCTCCTGGCTAACAGGGCATCATGCCATCTTTTCAAGAAATGACTCAGTCATCTCCCACTATAGCTCCTCCTTCTCTACCAGTATCCTTATTATGATATCTCCCTAGCAAGCTGGCATCTTTGAACATAGAAATAACTCATCCTAATGAGACTGAAGTGTGTGTTGCCTAGCAACGCAGCATCACTAGATGCTCTCCATGCACTGAGCTGGTAAAGGCACTTAAGTTAATGATGCTGCTTTTTACTGTGGTGCGGCTGGGGCTCTGAATCTAGCAGTGAAGAGAAATATGTACGCTCAAGAGCATAAATTCACAGATCCCACGGTTAGAAGGGACCATTGGGATCATCTCGTCCGGTCTGCTGTCCAGCACAGGCCAGAGAACTTCCCCAGAATAATTCCTAGAGCAGAACTT
The DNA here is from genome assembly GCA_032164245.1 of Sternotherus odoratus. NCBI lineage: Eukaryota > Metazoa > Chordata > Testudines > Kinosternidae > Sternotherus > Sternotherus odoratus. Next base: position 6,015,625 of record JAVMKO010000018.1, read on the forward strand.
TTAGGGGAAAAAATCCCATCTTGATTGTAAAATAGCCAGTGATGGAGAATCCACCATGGTTCTTGGCAAATTGTGCCAATGGTTAATTACTCTCACCTTTAAAAATGTATGCCTTATGCCTAGTCTGAATTTGTCTAGCTTTAACTTCCAGCTGTTAGATTGAGTTGTGCCTTTCTTGGGATCGTGTTATATCAGCCGGCACTGGATGCAGAGTACAATATAATGGTGAAGGCAGCTTGCAGAAAGAACTGGCTTCTTAGTACAGCAGGTTAGAGTGGAAAGTAATTCAGGCTCCGTGACCTAGTTTCCATCGGGTAGGAGACACTGCCCTCAGCTGGTCGGAGAATTCCATGAGGATTTTCTGGGAAGAGTTACTGAAGCCTTTCCCCTGCTCACATGCTACCACAATCCATGGAACCTGTCTGGCACAGCAATGACAAACTCCGGAAGTCCGCTATCAGGGTGATAGATAGGTAAAGATGTGACTGTCAGGCTGTTTGCCGGATGAATAAGTAGAGATCCGCGCTAGTGTGTGGAATGCATTAACTGGAAATGGGATTGGTGATTTCCTTCCTCCTTCCTGGAAACACCATCCATTGCCCCTCTTCCCTGCTACATGGTGAACGAGCTCATGTTTGCTCCGATCACGGGCTCATCCAGCGCAGGCAATTACCAGTGACACAGAATAATGAAACCACTGAACAGCACTTCACTGTCTGTTTGCTGCCATTTGCAGATTGCACTTGCGGTTGGACATTTTCAACCATCGAGATACCAAGCCACCCACACTTTCTCTTCATAGCGGCTAGTGTAGCCCCCGGCTTTCGCTGGAGGAGGAGCAGCGGTTAACTGCATGTGCATTACTTACACCTAACAATAGAAACAGCTAAGGATACTGGAGTGAGAATAATGAATGGCTCCCGGTTATTGCTGCTACCTGCAGTAACGTCCTGTGAGACGGAGGATTCTGCTGGTGTCGTTTTTCAGGGGTGTTGTGTGAAAATATGCCCAGCAGGAGACAGTGGTTCGTGGGTGGCTTTTTTTTATAAACAAAAATAATTGTTTAAAACTGTCTTCCAAAAAGGTCTTATTTTGCCTAAACCTGACTGAGAAAACCCTAAACCAGGAAACTGGAGTAATTTGGCACTGCGGTGAACAATCCCTCTGATTTCAGCACCCCACTCCCCCCCCCCCTGAATTTGGGACCACTTTCTCAGGGAATAAGACGAACTCAGAAATTGTGGGGAGGAATGTGAACCTCCATGACAGTGGGAGACCGGGAGCACTAAATGCACCCAATTAGAGCAAGCTTCTCATGGGCAGAGATCTGCCGCGACATCTTCTGTCCTGCACCACTTCAGCTATTCCAGTGCTAATTCTTAACCCAGTTCCACCCATGCTCCCCACTCTTGGGCTCCAGCACTTTCTGCTATTATGCTCCTATCACCTGCCCCCGATCTGGTGGTATCCCTCCAGCCTGATGTGTATCACGTCAGCTGGGCCAGTCCTGGAACGCCACTCTGCTTAGGGTGACCAGATGTCCTGATTTTATAGGGACAGTTCCGATTTTTGGGTCTTTTTCTTATATAGGCTCCTATTAGCCCTCTCTCCCCCCCCCCCCAACCTCCCTGTCCCGATTTTTCACACTTGCTGTCTGGTCACCTTAACTCTGCTCTGTCACTACACCTGAGTCCTGGCCACACCCTCTGTGCCTTAAACTTCGGGACCAGAGTGTGGCCATCATGGGGATTACTTCCGAAAGAGGAAGTGCTCTCAAGCTGCAAACCAACCTCCGCTGAAAACAGGCTGAGACCAGCAAACTTATTTTCTCTTGTAACCTAATCAAGGATTGGAGCGTAGGCCCCCATTGCGGGAAAGGCTGCTTTAAATAACCCCTGCAGCTACAGAACCTTCTTACACGTTCCCACGTTTCCCGGCTGGATAGCCGCGTGGTCCTAACACTGATGGGCTATTTGGCCTCACGGTTTCCTGTTTATCTGGGTGTTTTTACCGTGTTCGTCGCCCTCGTTCTTGTGGCACTGAGCAGCACCAGCGCCCCCTGATGTGTTTTCTCAACATGTTTCGACCTGCAGGACTTCTCCTACGATGACTCCAAGGTGGAGTTTAATGTCGACGCCCCCAATGGAGTGGTGATGGAAGGGTACCTCTTCAAGAGAGCAAGCAACGCTTTCAAAACATGGAATCGGTGAGTGACGTGTATCCCAGTTGATAACTGGAGGAGGGCTCCGAGTGCATCTCCAGACTGGCAGCGCACACTGCGACAACTCAGCAGGTGTTAGCCTTTGCTTAAATGGCTCCATCAGCTCCAGGCCCACACAGAGAAAGGATGGTGGGTTGATGCAGAGTTGTCTGGCAGTGCAGAATCACTCAACTCTGTGTGTGCTGAACTGGTGAAGTCACTTAATCTAAGAAGGGTCCTGTGATGCTGGCATGTCCTCAACAGAGAGGTTTAGGCTCAGTAAAGGGAGCTGGATGCTGTGTAGTTTATAGACAGGGAAGATGGTCTGCAAAATAAGCTGGCGTCTCCTGGCCCTGAAAACGTTTGTGGGACCATCCAGTTCTCCCACTGAAAGGCAGGGAATCTTTCTTTTGTTATCACTTCTTTATTTTACTGGCTACCTGCAGTTCGGTCCATCAGCTGCAGCCCGGCTTCTTCCCCATGGGAATAGTGGAGTGGGAGACCGTACGGGCATTGGGATTAGCCCCGTTCTTTCTTTGCTAAGAACTGGTATAGTCCTCAAGGGTGAACCAGTGCAGTCAGCCTGCCTGCAGTTTGCTGCCTCTTGGTGAATGTCAGCAAACGTGACAGCGAGCACCTTCCATCTTAAGACAACCGCCAGGGTTTGTGCAGAGAGCACAGGGCACAGAGCAGCGGGAGCCTTGCCCCGGGAAAGCTGTAAGCTTGTAACCGTCAAGAGAAACATCTAACACAGCAGGACAAGCCGGGCTTTCCAGAGCTGCTAGTATCCAACCTCGCTGGGAAGGGGGAGCCTGGAAATGTCAGCCGTGCAGCTGCGCTCTGGCTCCTCCGGGCACTGCCCCGTCTCTCAGTCCCTTCTAAATAGGTCAGATGATGGGTCATTGGGGATGGAGTTAAATTAATGCTTCCCGCACAGCTCCGGAGGCTCCCCAGCTCCTCGGGTGAATTGCAAGCAAAGCGGGTTTCAGGTTCTCTCCTCAATCAATATTTGTGCATATCTAGTAGTCCTTGTGATCGTCAACGGGTCTGATTTATGCGGGGACAGCTAAGAGCAGAATTCAAACCATCGGATTCTGTTATTAGCACGTAAAATCAATGCCCCCTTCACCCACTCCTCTTTCCCCCCCCCTCAACCGGCAGTGCAATGATATAATACCTAGAGGTCACCTGTCCGTCCAAGTTCAGGTAATTTCTGCAGCTAGGTAGAAGTGTGCCCCTTTGAAACAAACAAGCAGTTCACAACGTCCCTGTATTTTTGTGCAGACACTGTTGGTTTTATGCCTTGAGACAGGTAAGCTGGGGTAAGCCCCCCCTCCCGAAACCTTCGCCCCCTACCCAAGCTGGGCCTTTCTTGCCGTTCCAAACAGGTTTGTCTGAAGTTCTTAGCCCCAGTGCTGGCCTTTTGCATGGTATGCAAGTGCATTCTCTGCACTTCAACGTTTCGGAAGCCAAAGTACCAGATTCTGGAAAGAACAGCTGTTCTCGTGAGATTGTCAGCCTAGTGCCACAGAGGTTTGGATACGGTGCTTGCTAACCTGTGAACTACAGAGCCCTCCTCTGAGCTCAGTTTATGAACCATTTACGGGTTTCCCCGCAGTATTTCCAATGCAGGGCTTTGCCTCGATTCTCAGTCTTGCACTCAGCAGAGCCAGGCTTCCTGATGCAAAAGGCCACCGCACCATTCCAGTACATGTCAGGTTCCTGAGGAGCTCCCACATTGCAGGGCTGAATGTTTGTAAGTGAGTCCCCATCTCACCCCTGCTGACGATCCATGGCAGTTCTGAGCAAGGCACCCCATCCCCCTCCCCCCCCTCCCCCCGGCAGCTATTCACAGCTGTACACCCCTCTCCCCTCCCCCCCACAGCTCAGCTATTCACAGCCGTGCATATCCCCCTCACCGTGGGTGGGAGGATACTATGGTGATTTTAAGGGCCCTGGGAAGAAGTCCCTGCAGGAAACATACACCGAAGGATACTGGATGAAACAGACCCTCTGAGGGCAGAATGAGATCCAATGCCATAGTCCAGCGCATTCCCGGATGCTAATGCTCCAGCTACAAAACCAAACAGGAGGAGATATAGAGCTGTGAGGAGCGGCCTCCAGGATCAAACACCCGGGAAGGGAGCTTTCCACTTGGCTTCACGTGACAGCGAAGCCGCTTGAGAATATGTCGTTGCCACTGCCGGAGAGAATGGTGGAGCTCAAAGTGCTGCACTCCGAGGCTGATCAAAGGGGGCTTTCAAGCAGGTAGAGTGGCCCCGAGTCTCCTGGGTCGCTCTGTTTTCCGGCAGACGCATCAAGTCCTTTACAATCGGCACCTTTTATCTCTGAGCAGAGCCTCCAGCGAGGAGCTGAAAACGGAATCCCCTCTTGCCTCGTTTTCCCAGGGTACCGAATTCCTTGGTGTGTCGAGCATGCGGTAGATACTTTAAATAATCCATAGCGTAGCTGCAGCCCAGCTTCTTCCCCAAAACTGTCCCAGCCCTGTAGGAGTTCAGACGGACTCGAGGGCTCCCTACTTAACGAGTCGCCCTAGGAACCTTAGGCAGAGGGTTTGCAACAAGTGCCGGGTTTTGTTGGCTCAAATAGAAGGGCCACACGTTTTGTAGACACGATTTAGGAGGCTCCTTTGAAAATCGGGCCCATATGGTTCATATTAAACACTGGTGACCCAAAAGAGTGGGAGAGTTTGACTTATTCTCCTGCCAGCCAAAACATCCAGATTCAAGGCCTTTGAGCTCTTCCCTCACCCTGCTGTGTGCCCAGACAGTTCAACTCAGCCTCCCTGGGATGTAACTATACGGACTGCTGTCAATTCCCTCAGCTCCCCGGTGACAAAAGAGGATCTTTGTGGCTAAATCACAGGATTGAAGTGAGAATCCCAACTCTGACACTGACTCTTTGTGGCCTTGGGCAAAGCACTTATGCACATGCCTTAGTTTCTCCAGCTGTAAAGCACTCTTCAGTGCTATGGTGATGTGTGCTATAGAAAGCCGTGGAGTCGGGGACAGGTGGATGGGCCTCAAGATGCCCCTTCGGATTTTGGTGAAAGTCAGACAACTGGAAAGGCCTGATTTCCCTGAATCAAATGGTTAGGATTTGATAGGCTCTAGACACAGGAGTGGGGCAGTGCCCTCACACAGGACAGGAGCTGGCGAGCAAAGTCGCTCTGGATACACGGTTGATGCAGTGACCTCACAGATGCCTGTGGTTGGGGAGCAGAGTCGCTGTGGATACCGGGAAAGCCAGTGATCTTAGGGGTAGGGGTTAAAGGTTGTGGTTAGGGCCCAAGCATCACAGAGCATCCTCTGCCTGCAGTACCAAATGGGCCCACTGTGGTCCTGATTTTAGTCAGAATCAGGCTGCTGGAAGCCTTTTGCCCTCCCCTCCGCTCCCTGGCCTGCCTCTTCTCCCTTCTCCCTGTCATCCCCACTCCTCTCAGCAGGCTTCTCCCTCCCCCAAAACTCCCAAGTTGTGGGTAAGAGGTCTGGCCTACTTGAGAAACAAAGTGTACAACTCTGACGTTATCCCGCCCCATCTTTCTGTCTTTCTTCCCGTAGGTCAATGTTTCTATAGAAGTATCCAGGACACTTGTCACCCTTGTGTGTCAATGCCAAATACAATAATTCATTCACATTGCAAAGCACTTCTTTAGTCTCCGAAGGAAGATAAGTCTTATTCTCACCCTGGTATTTCCCACAATCCCTAAAATCAATAGCACATGTTGTCAGTGCAGAGGAGATGTCCTGTTCTGCAGGGAAAAGAAGGTTGCATCTTCCTCCACCCCCGAGCTTTGGCACTGTTCAACTGCTCTGATGCCTCTTTCTTTCCTCTCTCTCCTCAGGAGGTGGTTCTCCATACAGAACAGCCAGCTGGTATACCAGAAGAAGCTAAAGGTCAGTGAACATGTCTCTGATGACATTAGCAGATCAGCCAACTTGTTTGATGTCCTGCTGTTCTGGGGACTTTAGCACCATGGGGGAAAGGAGAATTGGATCAGATGAAGATCTGACAGCAAACGCGGTCTGAAATTTCATCTCAGATGATACACTCAGAACCCTAGCTGTTCTGACAACCAAAAGACAGCGGCTGGTGTTTATAATGACCCCAGTCTTGCTGCCTGACAGAGTAACGGAGGGGTGATGTGCTGAGTAACTCCGTTCCTGCCCCAGTTTGATTATTTGTATTAATGTGTATAATTGTAGCACTTGGAGCCCCAGTCCTGGAGTACACTCCATGGTGCTGGGCACCGAGCACACACACAGAACACAAAGACAGCCTTTGCCCCAAAGAGTTTGCAATCTCAATATAAGACTGGAGACAACAAATGGATTCAGACAGACTGACGGGAGGAGTACCAGGAAACAATGAGACAACATTGATCAGCAGGATAAGCTGTGGTTGTTTGACACCTACTGAAGATCAGTCTCCAGTCGTGTTGATTGTCTTCTCCTGGGTTTGGTAGTGAGTGAGGTCCAGGCATGGGCCCTTTGGCTTGGATACACAATGATCCCCCCACCAACATACACAGACACATAATTTCCCTTCTCTCCCCCCCACAAGACCCTTTGTCCACAACTCAGGACAAATTGTATGAGAGTTTTGAAAGCTTGTCGCTCCTGTTAGTCACCTCCTGCTCTTCGGGGTTCCTGCTGGTTTGGGAGGTGCTAAAATACCCTGAGATCGCCTGTCCTCAAAGTATTTCCAGCTTGGCCATAAGCCGGAAGCACCAGCAACTTCACGAGAGACTCTTCCTGAGATTTGCCTGCCTAGTCTTGCAGCTCAAGGAAGGTTGGCTGGGTCAGCCAAAGGGCTGAGCCGTCTGAGGTTCACTCAGACGAATGAGCGCTCTGGACGAGGGAACTGGGGAAGAGGGAAAGGGATCCGCAGGAGGTCTGAATAGGAGGGGGATTCAGAGAGGAGTGTAAAGTCACCCGCTCTCCTTCTTTCAGGATGTCCTCACGGTGGTGGTGGAAGACTTGCGGCTTTGTACCGTCAAGCCCTGCGAAGACATAGAAAGAAGATTTTGCTTTGAGGTGGTCTCCCCTAGCAAGTAAGTTTGGCGTCTCTTCTAAGCGTCAGTGTGGAACGCAGTGGCTGTGTATGGGGTTGTAAGACACCCAGGAAACAGATTCCAACTAGAGGACCTCCTTGCCAGCACTCAGAGTCGCAGTCCTATCCGCTGGTGGGTTTTTTCCAGCCAGACTCTGAGCGGGGTGTGGAGCTGCCAAAGCTGCTGAATGACGCATGAAGGGAATTTAGAAGGGTCTGGGCCTGCCTGGCCGCTTTTCCTCACAAAGGGCTGAGTCACCAGCATGGCTCCCCAAGAAGCAGCCGGCTGCTGGTGGCATGAAAAGCGTCAGTGTGGAGGGGGCCGGTGTGTGAGGGGAAGGAGCGTGTGAGTGGGGGGAGTGTGCGTGTGTGGATGCCTGTGTTGGGAGGGAGGTTTCGGTGTGGGTGGAGGAGGAGGAAGAGGGAGCACGTGGTGGAGGGGGGAGGGTGTAGGGGGCTGATGAGGGAGGGAACTTGTGAGGGAAGGATTTCAAGTGTGTGGTGAGGGGAAGCCGAGATGTATGTGTGGTTGGCAGCATCCCAGATGCATTTCCCCCCAGCTGTAAGTGTCCTATCAGGAGGCCGTGGTGCCGTCACCCCTTAACGGGGGAGCTGAGCCCCAGAAGGGGAGGGGGACATTGCTCAGGCTGCACGGGGAAGCGAGGAGCACTCGAGCCTCACTGCTCTGCTGGGGCTGGAGAGGGGGAATTCATTCTGCCGTTTACTCTGAAACCTAACGAGAGCAGCGCTGTGGGCAGTGGACAGCTGGTGTGAGGGAAACAGAGGCGCACTGAACTGTCACATTCCTGTTTCCCACCCAGCCTCTATGTACCTGACGATGGTGGGGGTGAAAGCAGGGCTGCTTTAATGAACTGGGGCGGGGTGAGGAGAGAGGGCTTCTCTGAGGTAAATTTTGCCCCAAGCCACGCCTGGTAACTTGACGTCCTTACCATGCATCTCCAAACCATACGTCGTCACTGGTGGTGAGGCTGGTCATAAGCGCGGGCACCACGCCATGCTGCGGCTTCCCAGGTGCCATACCCCGAGCCCTTGTTTTCACACCAACCAGTGTCTCTCATGCCCCTGCCCTCCCCAGGAGCTGCATGCTGCAGGCCGACTCGGAGAAGCTGCGCCAGGCCTGGATCCAGGCGGTTCAGGCCAGCATCGCCTCCGCTTACAGAGAGAGCCCAGACAGCTGCTACATCGAAGTGAGTCCGGGGGCAGCCTCACGCCAGGCCTGGGCTCCTGCTAGCATGCACTGAGCGTGCAAACTGTAGTTTAGCCAATGAAAGGCAAGGGCGGGGTGGGGGATGGAGAGGGGTGATGGAGCGCAGTCCTGAAGCCCCCACCTTCCTCCTGTGCTCCAGGGAGTCCCTGCAGAGCAGGAAGTACTTCCCCCCCCCCCCGGGGAACTCTGAGGGGAGTTCGCTCTCTGGTGAGAGGAGACAAACACAAGGCACAAGGCATTGGTCTATTCCACACCATGCAATCATTTGTGTGCTGCTAGCCTGGGTGTGCGTTACTGGGGGAGAGGGGAGTGCTGTGTAGACCGTCTGGTGACAGACGTCACTAGCACAGGCGAAAGACTCCCTTCATCCACATCCCCAAACTCCGATTGAAAGGGAGTGAACAGATCAGGGTATCCTCAACCCTCCCCTTCCTTTGTCTGACGCGAGCTCAGGTTTGTCTAGCTGACATTTTTCACCTGTGACGGTCACATATAAAGTCCCCGTCCCCCCCCCGTATGATTCTCTAGTGTCTCCCTGGAATGGCAGAGCTAACCCATCAGCCCGCCTCTCTGCCTGCACCCCAAGTAACCCCCACCCCAGTTTGTCCGCCGGGAAAGGCTGTTCTGCAGTGCACACAGTGACGCCCCTTCTCTCTCTGCAGAGGCTGGACCGAACCGCCTCCCCTTCCACCAGCAGCATCGACTCCGCCACCGACTCCCGGGAGCGGAGCACGAAGGGGGAGAGCATCCTGCAGCGAGTCCAGGGCATCCCTGGAAATGACCAGTGCTGTGACTGCGGCCAGGCGGATCCCCGATGGGCCAGTATCAACCTGGGCATTCTGCTGTGCATCGAGTGCTCTGGGATCCACAGGTACCGTGCGTGTGCCGGCGCCGCTCGCCCAGCCTGAGGGCCTGGGAGCTTTGGCTGCCTGCCGCCAAGGGATGTCTGCTTGGAGCTGGTCTCTCGTGTCTATACGGTCAGGTTGAGAGGTCACAGGACACTCCCGATTTTGTGGGTGGGGGGGATGGAGAGAGAAAGAGTGAGGGACGCACAACAGGGTGTGTGTGTGTGTAACACACACACTCTACAGGCACTATATTCTTCTGTACACCCACACACGTATTATTTTCTGTCTACAGCATATGTAGCATTGATATATGTAGAGGATCCAGCACAAGGCCTACTACCACCCAACCATAAATGTAATCCCTTGGCTGTGGTAAAAATACTTACCATATTTCATCTACAGAGCATTTGACAGATACGAACTAATAAAACCTTCAGCAGTGATGGAAGCTATTAGGATCTCTACTTCCAGCTACCCTGTCCTGGAATTGATGAAGAACTTAGTGGTTAAAACTGGGAGTCGGGAGAGCTAGAGGCTCTTTCGAACTGCTACTGACTTACTCTATGTCCCTGGGGGAGTCACTTACCCTATCAGTGCTTTACTATCTACATTTCTAAAATGGGGATAATCCTTGCACACTTTGGTAAAGTGCTTTGAGATCTGTGGGGGGAAAGGTGCTATACCTGTGCAAATTGTGATTAGGATTAGTAGCCACTAGGGTTGGCTGGCCACTGGAATGGAAATGTAGTTCCATTCCAGGTTTCCTAGGACGGACTGTAGGTAAGGAGAATAAAAATGAAAAGAATTCAGGGACAAATAACTCTTTCAAGAATTCCAGTGGGAACCCCTCCAGGAGAGGGGACAGTTCTGTATTTGTGGAATCCTCTCCCTCTCTAAATCGATCCCTTTTGCTACATCCGTCAGACCTGGGTTTGCCCTCATTTGCCCTGTGATCCACTCGCAGTCCCGCTTGGTTGGAGAGAGTCTGTTTTGCAGCCTATAACCGGTCTCTTGTCTCCCCTTTGGTTCTCTAGGAGTCTGGGCGTTCACTGTTCCAAAGTCCGCTCTCTCACCCTGGATTCCTGGGAGCCAGAGTTACTGAAAGTGAGTGCTGATTTTCAGCATCAGCAGGCCCAGGGAGTGGGGAGGGGATCCCTGGCGGGGTGCTGAGGGGGAGCCGGAAGGCAGCTTCTCTCCTGACTGCTTTGTCCCTCCCTTGGTGTATCGCAGCTAATGTGCGAGCTGGGGAATAGCACCATGAACCAGATTTACGAGGCACAGTGCGAAGAGCTGGGACTTAAGAAGCCCACGGCAGGGAGCTCCAGGTAAGTGGGGGCCCCCCAGCTCTCAGGGAGAATGACTCCCCCGGTTCTGTCTTCAAGGGGAAGGCCAGCAGGGGGGACAGTATATCTGCATGGAAGTGTTGTAGCAAATGGAAAGAGAGATCAGCTTTGACCCCGGCCAGCTACACAGCATGGCCGACTGCTCCGAACCATCCTCACCGCCTGCTGGTTTTGCTTCTTGGAAACAAGGCCTTTATGACCGATCCTGTTCTCCCACCTCCCCTCAGCTTTTGCTCCTTCCATAGTTCTGGCCTCCTTGAAGGCACTCCCATCGGCCCAGCCGTGCTCTGGCTTCTGGCGTCAGCCCCTTTCACAGGCAGCCGCTTCAGAGCACGTCATCCAGCCTAGACCTGCGAGTCACTGGGAGCTGCGGCTGCTCAGCGTCTCTGAAAACCAGGCCATTTGTTTAGAGACCCGACTTTTGGCCCCTAGGTTGGAGAATGCTGCCTTTAGTGCCATGCCCAAGGCCACAGAGCGAGTCAGTGGCAGAGCTAGGAACAGAACCCCGGTATCCTGACTCTTAGCTCCTGGTTCTTCCTGGCCTCGCCTCTCCCGTCGTCATTTACAAAGTGGGTGTAAAATCCGACTAACTCTGGCTGCACAAGGTCCAAGGCACTGGGGAACCAGGCCCAGGATCCTCTGCCCTGATCACCCGAGCGTAGCAGCATCCCTGCTGTGCCCCACCCCAGGGAGCAAGCCTGGTGATACACTTTTCACTGGCCTGAGCATCAGGGGCATGACCTGTCCCCGCGCCATGGGAGATCAGCCCCTCCTCGTGTGCTTTCAGGGTCCGGAGAGTCGCTGCATGAGACGAACCTGCAGCTGCCAGGCGCTCTCGTTGGTAGGTTGAAACGAGCCACAGTAAATCTCTTTTCCTGCACTGCCCTCAGGCAAGACAAGGAGGCCTGGATCAAGGTCAAGTACGTGGAGAAGAAGTTCCTCAAGAAGTTGCCTACCGGGGAGGCCCTGGCGGAGAACGAGAGGAAACCCCGGCGCTGGAGCGTGAAGAAATGCCAGCGGCACAACAGCGCCACAAAAGCACCGACGGCACGTAGGAAGTACCGGCATGAGGCAGGAAATGCATCGCCGGCCCCGCTCTCATCAGGTGGGAACCTATTCCCCTCCTTTCTTCCCTATACACTGTGCTACAGCTGTCTTTCCACCCCCACCTTTGTGTGTGTGTGTGTGTGCACTTGTGTGTGTGCCACGCTGCCCTCGGTGTCGGTATATTGGAGCTGATAAAGTATCTGTGCTTCTGTCTCCCCCTAGTGGCTGCAGCCTGCAGAGGATATAAGACCTAATACTGCTGCACAAGCATGTCCTTTTCACAGGCGACCCAGGGAATTTCCTAACAAGCTGATCTTCCTAACAAACCTTCTTCGTAGTAGAGGAGGGGACCATTATCCTGACCAGCAGGCCCCTTATTCTGCTTCCTTTATAATACAACTTTCTGTTCTTTCATTAGGTTCAAGTCTCCTTTATTGTTTTTACTCACCTGGCCCAGAACACAGCGCTAGGGTTACCAACTGCCCAAAATGTCATGGGATGGTGGTGATTTTACCATCTCTTCCGTGCTCTCCAATTGTTATCTGTATAGATTTGCACACTTCTGAAGCACACTCGACCTTCAGGCTCAGACTATACACATTTGGCCATGGGATTGTCTTTTTTCCTTCCCATAACTAAAAATCCCTCCTTGCCAACAGCTGCCACTCTGGAGAGGAAATTCCGGCGAGACTCTCTCTTCTGCCCCGACGAGCTGGACTCCCTCTTCTCGTACTTTGACACCGGTGCCGGCTCAGGACCCCGCAGTAAGTACAAATAACGCAGCTCTCCTCTTGGCACGTCTTTGCCTCCCACCTCTTCTAGGGCATGTGCGATGCACCTGACCGACGGCAAGGCGTCTGTCTCACCGGAGAAGCGACCAAATTGCACACACACTGCGGGAAATGTTTCAAGAGAGTGATGGGGAGTCCCCTGCACAAACCCCGACCCACTGCCCTTTTTATTCCACTGGTTGGTTTTTTTATCTCTTTCCAGCCAATCACAGGCGTTTGTATTTTGGTGAATGGGACTTTTTTTCGCGCTCTTTCCCCCCAACCTGTACATTTCACCAGCTGTTTCCTTTTATTTTTAATTTTTTTAGCAAGTCTTACTGCTAACTTCTTCTTTTTTCTGTTTGTGACGATTAACTCCCCTCACATTCCGTCCGCCTTCCTCTTAGGTGCCAGCCACATCTCTCTGCAGCACCAGCTGGCAGCTGGCCCCTGGAGTGGCATTGGTCCCGGTGGGAGCGGTATGCCGTTCCTCCTGGACGGAGGTAAGGTGACGCCATAGCAGCTAGCAGCAAAAGAGCCCCAAAGATATGACTTGTTCCAATCAAAACGTTGATGTATTTTTTTGCAATCACCTCATTGGAACTCAGCTACCACAGTGATAGGTACCTTAGGAAAACCAGAGCTAGATAGGTAGACAGACAGCTGACGTATTTTAGGCTCTAATTCAGCAAAGCTCACGCTTAATTCAAAGTACATGTTAAGTCTCACTGAGATCAGTTAAGCATGGTGCTTTAGCGCTTTGCTGAGTCTGGGATTTAAAGATGCCATGACCACTAGCAGAAAAAGATAATTTTCAGGGAACTCCTGGATTCAGAATTTTTAGCTAAACTGAAGTGATCCTTTTCCTAGCATGGTTCGCGCTGGACTCTTCCAAAGCACTCAGTGCTGTCCTAGCATTGCTTTCGGCGGGAGTTTTACCACTGACTTCCGTGGGAGCCGAGATAGTTTAGTGCTGGGTGCTTTCACAGATTCTGTGTACGTGCCATGGACCGCTCACTCCCTGGGGGGTAAATCTGGAGTCATTTCATTGTCTTCATCGGAGTTGCTCTTTATTGGCACTGATGTTCTTGAGAACAAAGTCTAACCCTTAGTGCAGGTGGTCCTAAGCCCCCACTCTACGGAGGCAGACCTCTGCCCCTGCTCATATCCAGAATCCTGCTGAAGCCAAAGAGAATGCACACGGGCACAGGTGCGTATCCAATTGCAGACCTGGAGCCTTTATTGGCCAGAGCTGGTGAAAACTGTAAACAGTTTTCCCCAAATAGTGGTTCACATTTTTAACTGGTTGGCTGCATTCACTTCTCTTTTGCGTTCGCTTTCTACGAAACACGGCAAGGAGTTTGCTGGCAGGCACATCTGTCAAAGCAGCGCATTGAAAATGACACATTGCAGAATATTCCCACCAGGGGACCTTTTACTTCTTCCTCTGGAGACCTGGTCCAAAGAGTTGCGCTCCTCCAATCAAAACAGCTTTTGGATATCTATATATATATATATACCTTTTGGATATCTGTTACCTGCAGCGAACGGATCCAAAGCAATCCAGGGGCCACTGACATTTTTCAAGAAATGATTTTGAATAATGAAGAAATTTGAGAAACTCGGGGCCTATTCATGGACAGTTTGGAAATAAAAGGAAAAGAAGCAAAATTCACCGAATAGACTAGAACTAAGAATTACCCTCCCTGCTGTAGTTATGACCCAGGAGTTCACAGGCCTATGGGCACCGCTGACAACTCAAATCCTGCTTCGAGGGCACAAGTGAAATGAATTTGATGTTCTCGATCTGTGCCTAAGGGTGCATTGACCCTATAACAAATCTGCCCTACAGCATTATTGAACCTAACTGGCACCCTGTGCCCAGGGGAGCACCGGCACTGGAATATCTTTGTGTGTGTCGTGGCAAGATTGAGTGTACTGGCCGAGCTGAGTGAAGGATGCTCACCTGCCCCTATTGTACCTGGCTCTGGATGATGCTATTACACCATCGCTTTCATGAGTATGCCATTTTTTGTACAGGCAAAGGACTTGGGACTCGATCCTGCAAGATGCTAAGTGCCCTGTGGGAGGCGCTTTGCAGCGCGTATAGGCTTCCACCCTTAGGGCGTGTCCTCACTGGGGGGGGGGTCGACGGCAGATACGCAACTTCAGCTACGTGAATCACGTAGCTGAAGTTTGCGTATCTGCCACCGACTTACCGCTCGTCCCCACGGCAGCGGCAGTCGGCGGCGCGCTCCCCCGTCGACTCCAGCTTGCGCCTCCCGGCGAGCTGGAGTTCCGCAGTCGACGGGGGAGCTCCGGGCGATCGATTTATCGCGTCTTAGCGAGCGCGGTAAATCGATCACCAGAAGACAAGCCCTTAGTGTACAAGAAAGTGACAGTTGATTGACAATCAATCAGCCACCCCTGTAAATACTTGTTCTTTATGTTAAACACGTACGAATTCAAACCTGACTCTTCTGCTGTGCGTGCTAAACAGAAACGCTTGACAAAACTGTTCATCGCTCCATGACAAATATATGTGTCACTCCTCAAAGTGATTTCTTACTAATTTCCCAGTGGCATACTAAGAGTACTGACAAAGAATAAAGTGCCTGATGTCTACAAATTTGGACCCGATTCTGTTCTGTTACCCCAGTGTAAGCTTGGAGCGATTCCATTTACATCACTGGTTTTACACTGATGTAACAGGTCAGCAGCTGGAACAAAAAGTCTAACACAAAATGACTTCATTTATAAATGAACGGTGGTTGATTTTTCTCTTTATTTTTCTTGCAATTGTTTTTTATTGGTTACACTGCCAAGTCTTAGTGTCATTTTCTATTGAAAGGGAATCGCAAGATCAGAAGCCTACTTAACTGACCAATACTTTATTCAGGATGAAAAATTGCTTATGCATTTGCATTTAAAGGGAAACCAAGCCAGCAGCAGGACACCACTGAGATGTCTCTGGGTCCTATTTGCATCTTTAAACAGTTCCAACCATTGAATCCTGCAGGGAGGGGCTGTGGGTTAACTCAGTGGAAGAAACTGACTCCTAACATTGGAAGTCATGATGGGCCCAAGTTGCCCAGTTTGCACCTTGATTTGGATCTGGATCCTAAAATCAGGTCCATCCAAACCCTGGAGATTTTGGTTTGGGCCCATATCTCCACGGGGACATCCCATTCTGCTAGTGATTCCCAAAGGGATGGGACATTTTTGTGGACATCAAGAATAGCCAGAGTTATAATGAAAGACAACAGATTTTGGGATGGGATATTAAACCTCATATTTCGGGGATTATTTGCGATGAGGATGAGGGGCAGATGATTCCACATCCGTTTTATACCTCCCTCTGATGCGTCTGTTGCTGGCTGCTGGATTAGACGGGCCTCCGAACTGCTCCAGTCTGGCGTGTTCCTATGTTGCTGGCAGGATTCTCCCTTGGTTTGGCTGCAGCTGTAACTGCAGTGGGAACTGGAGAGGAGGGTTCTACCCTTTCCAGGAGGGAAGGAGAGCGTTTACTACAAACACAGAGTTCAGTGCACTCGAAGGCCGGGACTCTCCTCCTTAAAAGCCGAGCCCCTAGGCATTCCAAACCAGCTGGGGTCTCCTTCCTACATTCGCCATGGCCCTTGCAGGACTCTCTGGATATTGTTTTGGGGGCTGTGTGGAAGGAGCAAAGTGTCGGAGGCTGTCTGGTTGAATCCTGTCTAAACACAAAGGATGGAGCCTGGCTCAGTGGGGTGTGTCAGGCTGACGGGCATGTGACCTTTTGGGTCCCCCCCGAGCTGCGAGTTTCATTACAAACTTGGGGAGAGGATTCTTCTTTACTGCTGGCATGTACACGCCCGGAGCCAGTAGGGGGCGAGTGAAGGGGCATGGGGTTTGGAGGGCCAAGGGAGCCTTGCAGGGGTCATGGCGAGTTCTGAGGAGTGGATGGAGAAGAGGGGAGTCCGTCTCGGGAACCTGCACCTCAGTTCTAGCCCCTGCTGCTGCTCTTCCTCCCGGCGCTGGAGGGGGATGTTCAGCTTTTGCAGAGGTAGATTCCCCTCCCTCTGACCAGCAGGGGGTGGTAGTTCAGACCCCCCACCCCCAGGAAAATAACAGGCAGAAATCATTAATTGTAATAGTGAATCATTGTCCTGATAATGAAATTCGGCTGGAGCCCGGTGTGGGTTCCTGATGGGGTGCGGCTCACTACAGAACAAGTGCAACATGCCAATGTCTGCTCAGTCCCCCCTGGTGGGGGGCGGCATCCCTTTGTGGACTGTTCTTCCCAGCTGCGGTGGTCGCCCCCTTGACATTTTCTCAGCTGCCACCTCCACAGAAGTGGGGGAAGGGTGCAGAAAGGCTCTGCCACGGAGGTGCTGTGTGCCCTTGGTCAAGTCGCTTCATCTCTTTCTTTGCGCCTTGATTTCTGTGACGTGTTTGCCCGCCCTGGGATATTTAGCAGCCCAAGGAGGAGGGGGTGTGGTCAGGGCTCATTAGCGGAGGGGTGTCTCCTGGCAGACGTGAAGCATAATATAAACTAACATCTCGGGGAGCGCGGCAAGTGAACCTACCATGGGCAGTGATGGGTCAAGCACGCCAGTGACCTCCTGCAGGGTGGAGGGAGAGCACTCGGGAGGGCGAAGCCAGGGCCGCTAAGGGTAAAAGCAGAACATTACCATTATCGGCATCTGACACCTCACATCCCGCTGCTGCTCCTTGCCTGCTGATCACCTCTCGGCCTCCAGGCCTCCCCCCCGAGGCTCGTGCCAGAAGCAGATACAGCGGAGAAGGCCGTGGCGTCCCGCGAACGCAGAGCGGCCCGGGGAGACAGGCGCCCTGCTGCGCCACAAGCAGTCTTTGTGGTTTGCCCGCCTATTAAAACGATCACGGTTTGTCTTCTGTTGGCCCCGCAGGTCTGAGTAGCGACAGCGGGCTGGGCGGCAGCACGGACGGAAGCACCGACGTCCTGGTGTTTGGCTCGGTGGTGGACAGCGTCACGGAGGAAGGTGAGCCTGCCACGCAGCCGGGGACGCAGCAGGCCCGGCGCCGCGGTCGACGGGCCTGCGCGTCGCCTCATGGGCCTGGGCCGCACTGCGTCGTGCAAAGGGACGCCTGACCCAAACATTGGGCTTGCGTGACGGGTTCGCCAAGCACCTCACCTCCATAACAATCCCTGAGGGGCCATCGGCTCTCCGGGGGGCGGTACTCTCCCCACAGCATTGCCAAGGGGAGGGGCCCCTGTGTGTCACACACACACCCACCCACACCCACACCCACCGTCCTCCCTGTTGCCCAGGCCTTGTCCCGGTTCTTCCCTGGAGGGGGGCAGCTGCTCCATTCCTGCCCTGGGTCCCCAGAAGGGGAAGAGATCACCCCTTCACCCAGTGCGCTCGGGGCATGAGCCCCATCAATAAACATGGCACCAAGGCCAGGAGGGGGGCCTCAGAAACGGGAGGGTGGGGAGCCCCCTTGGCAAAGCTCAAAGTGGTGTCTGTGCTGTTCGCTCATCCCTCCTCTCTCCCCGCCCGCCACCAGAGTGCGAAGAGTCGGAGGAGTCCAGCGGCGAGGCGGAGATCGAGCCGGAGGCCTCGGACCAGGAGGACCTGCGGGAGCTGCACCCCGGCCTGCTGATTTACAAGGCGGCGCAGGCCAGGAACTTGCCTGTCATGGCGGAGGCTCTGGCGCATGGCGCCGAGGTCAACTGGGTGAATGACGAAGATGAAAACAAAACTCCTCTGATTCAAGCTGTGATGGGGGTAGGTAGGGCCGGCAGCGCTGACTCCGCAGCCCCTGGGGGCGCTGGCTCGGCAGAGCTGATAATGCAGCCGGTTAATGCCCTAGCGTCCGATGTTTCAATCGGTCTCAGATGCCACATGTGCCCAGGGTGATGGCATTAGAGGCTGTTTGTTCACACTGCCAAACGGCTAGTGCTGGGACTGGAATCAAAGTGGTGCATTGCCCGAGCGGCAGGTGAGGGCCAGCACTGGGATAGCAGGGGGGACAGAAGGCCAGACCAAGGTGCATTGGCAGAGGGAGGCCCGTGCCCCACCCGTGTGCACGTCACCTGGTCCCAGCCCCAGTGCTGGCTGGTTCTATTTAGAAACTCCCCCTCTGAAATGAAGTCTTCCCTTCCTGGGGATGAGTCTAGCCTGATTAGACAAGGAGGGAGACCCTTCTGGAGCTGCTTTGGGGATATTTATTCTTGCGTGTCTATCTCTCGACTGTACTGGATTATTTGGGGGGGTTCCCGTTCCCAATATGCCTCACATTTCTGGGAAGGCCCCTCCCTGGATGGGATTCCTATTGTGCATGTTAGGTGATCCGCTTGACTCTTCCCCGGAGCAAACAGCCATAGGACCCAACAAAACTTCTCTCTCCTGCTTCTAAACAGGGCTCCTTGATAGCCTGCGAATTCCTACTGCAGAACGGAGCCGACGTTAACCAAAGAGATATCCGGGGCCGGGCTCCTCTGCACCATGCCACGTACCGGGGGCACACTGGGTAAGTCCCTCGCTCACTGTCCGAACACGCTCCCGAGCCCCCGGGTTGGGTCGGACCGAAGAGCCCTGGTGGGCTGGTGGTCCCGGGTTTTGGTGAATCAGTTATTGGAAAATGACACGTTTCCCTAGCTACTGGACAACAACCGTTTTGGTGGGTCAGGGATAGAAGAGCCCAATTCCTTCGTATAAAGCTGGGCTGGCATAAATGGAGCCCTATATGTAGGTCGGACTCTGATCTGGATCTCTCCATTGACTTCAGTGGAGTTACTGCTGATTTATAGCAGTGTAAATGAAAGGAGAGCCAGGCCTGGCATAGACTTATTTGTATTAGACTCGTTCTGCTCTGAGTCACAGCCGCTCGCTGCATTTATGCTGATTGTTCTTCATGTAGGAGCCCTAGTCATGGACCCCCAGTTACGCTAGGTGCTGTACAAACACAGAGACAGTCCCTGCCCCAAATTCTCTCCAGACTCGGCTCCGTTCTTCACCCTGTGGATTTTGCTCGCATTTCCCAGTTCCCGCAAGCTGCCTATGAGCTTGTCCTAGACGAATCCGCCAATGTTAAAGTTCAAGTTGAACGTTCGGTTCGGTCATGCAGTGATAGGGTGGGTTTGAAGTCAGGCAAACAGTATAATCGTCCCTGCTTCTGAGGACATGTATCCCTTTGGGGTGCAATTCACCCCACGCCGAGGGCCAGCCCGGGGCAGACTGGACACTTTGCATATGATCTGGTGTCACTAGCACTAGAGCCGTCTGAGTGGGGCAATGGGGTTTGGGTCCCCCAGTCCCTCACGGTCACTCGTGCACCTTTTGCTCCTGTGCACTGGCCCGAGCGGGAGCTCGTCCCCTGTCGGGAGAGCGGACAAGCCCCGAGAAGCACAGCGCCCCACCGTGCTGTGGGCGTGGTTCGGACCTGGACCCTGCATTTCTGCTCTGACGTCTTTCCTTTCCCCTTTTCAGCCAGGTCTGCTTGTTCCTCAAGCGAGGTGCCAATCAGCACGCAGTGGACGAGGACGGCCAAGACCCTCTCAGCATTGCCGTCCAGGCGGCCAACGCAGACATAGTCACCTTGTAAGTGTTGTCTACCCTTGGGGATATTGTGGAGCTAGGCCCGGCTTTGTGAGCAATCTCCAGACTCGTCAGGAACGGATAATAAAACCTGGTCTCTCTCTTTTCCCCTCTAGGCTGCGTCTGGCTCGAATGAACGAGGAGATGCGAGAAGCCGAGGGCCCCTTTGGACAACCAGGTCAATATCCCAGCAACAGTCCCACTGAGCTCCAGTACAGGAAGTGTATACAGGAGTTCATCAGCCTTAATATAGATGAGTGTTAGTGACAACTCCCCACCTGCCTCTCCTTTGCTGTCTTGAGTGGGCTGAAACCAAGAATGCCGCCTGAGCCCCACCTTTGGTGTCTATTGGTGTTTCTTGCAGATTGGCCTGATTCTGATGCCTACGGCAGATAGGCTCAGAGCCACAGAGGAAGGAGAGGGACCTTTCGTGTTAGTGTAATTCTCATGCTTGACTAGAGACGGTCAGTTTCACACAGAAGGCGATTCAGGGCACACCACAGACGGTGGCTCGTGGGTTTGAGCCTGCGGGGAGCGCACGAGTTTTAGTGTAAAAAGGAAAAGAAAACCCCTTTATCGGCAGAAGAAAATCACCAACGATACGGCTGGATGATGTGTTTGGAACCTGCTGTGTATCTGTAGCGCTATAGATCGGCCCTACGCCGAATTATCGTATGAACAAAGTTTGTCTGGACAGCATGCCGTTGCTGGGGCCCTCTTATCAGCAACGTGAAGCGTGACTGCAAGGTTTGGAAGTTGTCAGATCCGGTTTAAAATGCTAATGCGGGGGAGGGAGGGGAAGGGGATCATAAGTCTGGAGGAGGCAGGCTGCAGGGAGAGATCCTCTCCTGCAAAAGGCACAGGGGACGGGGTAGGAAGGAGAGACATGACCGCCCACCTTACATGCTCTCAGGTTTAACCCAGCAAAGCTCCCTTTTTTAAGCCAACAGGAGCTAGCTGCTCAAAGCCATAGCTGAGCTACTTCCGGGACTAGGGTGCGATGGGGTTAGTGTTACTGAAGAGTGAGGCTGATTTTTTGTGGCCGGGGGAGGCTCATCGCCAGCGATGGGCTTTGTGCCAGGGAAGGACACTAAAATCAGATGCCCCAGAGCCTGAGTGGCTAACTCAAGCAGCTGGGTTTTTGCCCTGGCCTGATTTCCTACTTAGCCCCTTTCTGGGACGGGGATTTCTATTTGTATGCGTGTTCCCTACATGCTGTTGTCCCTCCTGCGGATGCATGCGAGCAGGACATTTCTGCAGCAGGTCCAGGGAATCCGGATCGCTCCATTTTCAGTTACGGGCAGGACTACTTTGGTTTTTCTTTTATTGCTGGAGTGGGGGGACCTGTTTTTACTCAGAGCCTCTTTGGATTTTGTGGTCTGTGTTTCTGACGGGCTCACGGTGTCTCGGCAGAGATACCATCACCCGCTGTCATTTCTTCAGGGGGCTCGGAGAGCATGTATCAAATTTGAAGCCCACCCTGCGACGGTGCATTACCATGGAAAGTCTCTCTGTGCTCCTTTAGGAGTCCAGTCCCGCTGAGTGCTGAGTACCCCCAATGCCATTCAAATCGGTGGAATTTGTGGGCGCTCAGTGCGTAACAGGAGAAGCTCAGGATCTTGAAGGTTGAAATTCTTAATCAGGAGCACTAGAGGCCAGGAAGACTTCCCCATGCCCTATCCCCTCCGTTAAGCTAGCTGTGGTGCATCGTAGTATTTCTTTCCATCAAATACTTGTCCGATTCCTTTACTAAAAGCCCTGCTCCGCATTCCAGCTGCTGCCCTTGGTACGTTTCACATCTGCTGGCATATTTCTGTCCTCAGGTCCAGCAGGAGCAAGCAGGTTCCACTCAAATCCATGCCACACATCCAGGGCCAGAACAGTAAAGAAACGCCACCCAATTCCTTTAGTTCCTTTCCCAGACAAAGGGTCGGATCCTGCTCCTTTGGAAGTCAAGGGAAGCATTGCCTCTGATGTCAGGGGGGCAGGGTACGTCCTGAAAGTGTATCACCCATTTCCTGTCTTCCCTCGTGGCTCCTTTCCTGTCTGCTCCCTTCGAAACTGTGGGACGGCTACTCCCGGAACACCAAGATCCCATCTCAGATACACCCCTGTGCTGTACGTCTGGAATAACCCTCCTGAGTTTGCTGGAGTTGCTCTAGATTACCAGTAGAGCATACTCTGGGTGGCTTCCCCGCTCCACCCCTCAGTATAAAACCCGATTCTCTCCAGCCCTTCACTGTCCTTTCTCCATCTACACGCCCTCCTGTCGAGCACAGAGATCACGCCAGTGCTCTTTACATCACATGCCATTACCGAGGCTGGATTATGTACGTCTTCAGCATTTACACAGACCTGCTGTCTTCCTGCCCTATACACTGGTGGGGCCCACAGTAAACCTCGGGCCACCTGCACTATCCCCTTTAATCACACCGCGCCTGGTTCTGCCACCGTTATGCAATCCATACTCGGGCAGTCCGCCCACCAAACCCTTCTCTGAGGGCGAGCTCAGGAAAGGCTTTAGGATGCCTATGGTGGGACTTCCTAGAGACTAAATGCTGCAGTCTTTGCTCATGCCATACTCAGGCAAAAAGCCCACAGACCTCCTAAGTAAAACCTGCAGGCTTGGGCCCTTTATAGTGAAATGGTCACTTGTTACCTTTTAAGTACAGAGAATGGACATTGATATTTAGTCCCTGCAATTCAGGGGGCAAGATTCTGATCTTAGTGTAAATCTGGAGTCACTTCAGTTGAAGTCAGTGGAGTGACTCCAGATTGACACCAGTATCAATCATGTCTAGCATTGCTAGAGGTGCACACAGTATTGCAGAGGTGGCCTCCTGGGGGGTTGGAATGTTTCCCTTTGATTGGCACTTACATTGCCCTCCGCTAAGGTTCTGGTTTTCTGTTAAGCGGGGTGCTGAAGGTATCGGCTTTGATCCAGCACTTCTCCCTCATCCACTTCAGCCTCCGAGTTTTCAGCATAGAACCACTAACGGTATCAACCGTCTGTTCTCGTGGTGCCTGACCTTGTAACCTTTCATTTCTCTGCACTCCACACAGTCACCTTCTCACCTGTCCAAGTCACGCTAGGTGTAAACAGCTTCCTCCTGAAAACTGACTGACCCCTTTTATTACATCACCTTTTCCTTTGACACCTACTGAGTTACAGCCTGAGCATGCTCCCTCTGAGGTCAATGGGAATTCTGCTGTTGACTTCAGCGTGAGTAAGATCAGAAACCTGTTGAGCAAAACCCTGGACTCTCAACTCCTTGGTGTGAAATTTTCTGCTTGATGGTATTGCCATCTGTGCGGATCTGCTGGTATAAGAAGCTGCCCAACAGTGCAACTCTCTTGCCCACCTCAATTTACCATCAAACTATTATATATATACATAGTGCTGAGTGCTCTGCTCTCAGTCCAGCGACACAGTTAACCACATGCTTAACTCTACAGGAATACTCACCTGCTTAAACTTCAGCCTGTACGACTGTGCTTTGCCAGATTGGGCTCAGAGGGCTCAGGACTATGCAGGAACCAACCAATGTGCAGCTGAATAGCTGCTGCTTAACTTGGCTTAGGAATGAGGTGGCTTCTCTGTAATTAAGACTCGTTGATTATCCCCTCCCGCCCCAGTTTACATAGACAGGCTAAGCCACACAAAACATTTCCTCGCCCGTCCTTTCAAGCCATGTCCTCCTTTAGAAAAAGACAATATTGAATTAAAACTACAAATTTTCAGGACATTCCAAAGAAAAAACAACACCATATTGATCATTGACCATCCTGCTCTTACTCTGCATTCATAAACCCAGCACAGTGGCTGCTACGAATGTTTTTTTCATGCATTGCCTGTTAATCGGCTCCAATCAGTTTTCTGACTCTGAAGAGGCGTTAGAAATTTGACAGATCCTTTCTATAAACCAGTGAGATCTGAAGGCATGGCTTGTCCACTCCCGGCCATTTTATCTCACAGTCAACATTAGTGGCTCATGAGAATACAAAACAACAGCGTACAGTTTGGCACATACAAGCTTGGATTCACTCACTGCCCCGGTAAAGGTGGTGAAAGACTATGTAAATACTGACACAAAAAGCAGTATGTCTGGCAAGACAATTTATCTATTTTAAATGTATCGGTACTTTATTTAGAGTCAATGTATAAAGCAACTTTGTGCACTTTTCCTACTTACAGTATTGGGTTTTTTATGTTCTTTTGTTATGGATTTTGTGCTGTCTTTTTTAATCAGTGAAATTGTTAAGTATTTAATTTATTATTGAGACGCCCAGAGGACTAGTGCAATTTTCATTCAATACAGTTTGGCTGTATTTAATGTCAGGATTTTTTTGTAACATGACTAGGGCCTATTTTTTTAAACTTGACTTTGTTTCTCCTCTCCCCACTTCCCTTTCTTTTTTTCTTCTTCGTTCTTTTTTCTTGTAAAGAGAATGCAAAGCATCCGATGCCTCACAGCTTAAGATAGGGTAGAACACTTAACAAATCCTGCAGGTTCTAAAACAAAATGTTTTTCTCCAGGAAAAAAACTTTGCCTAAGAGGCTTTTATCAATGTTTTCTATGTTTACTTTATTTTTTGGAATGAGAAATGTGTGTGCGCACGTGTTTTGGGGCTTGGGAGGGAGGGAGTATCGGGGAAATTGTACATAAAGTTTGTTTTCGGCAAAGCAATGAGCCAGTAGGGTTACAGGGGAGTCTAGACATAAAGCTACTGGGTTATTTTTTTCTCTTTAAATATGGATACATTTCTCTGAGTGTTGTACAATCCTATTTGAAATTTCTAATGCCGAAATTTCTCATTCCTCCTTTATACTCTTCTTTTCAAAGAGTTTGTACATGACAGTAACTTGGTTGCAACTGCGGTTAACATGAACAGATTTGCCTTTGTCTAGAAAGCAACACCCAGGGTGTTACCGCAACACAGATGGGCCCAAAGATGATCTCCAGACTGAAGATTCTCATGCTTTTGGGGTGTTTGAGATTTGGGCCAAGCTTTGAATAATTGTCCCAATTATATTGTGGGCCAACCCAAAATCCTGGCTACAAATACTTAAATTGGAGGATCTGAATTTTGCATTTTAAGCACATCTTCAATTCTAGATTCGATGGGTACAAAAGACTTGCAGATTGAGATTATAGTCCCTGTTCAACATGGGATGGCAAATTGCCATCTAAACAAGAGAAACTCCCCCCACCATCACCACACACACATTATTTTAATATGATTAATCATGATCTTCTGAGTCTGTCTGCCTTGCCATTCCTTCCAATAATTCTGTCAAGGGGAGAAATATTGATGCTTGTAAAGCATGAGATTCGACAAACTGAGACTGAGATAAGCATGAATTTCTCTGACATTTACAACATCTCAGACTGGCAAATTGGAGGGTTATTTACACAAGATGAAAAATGGATGCACCAAAAGAAATGCATTGAGAGGCCTCCACTAGCCTCAGATTACCAGACACAGCTGTTGCTGTGTCCTTCCATACTGCCAGGAATGCGGCGTTGTGCCATTCTGCTGTGGTCCTGTCTGTTGAACCCTGGGCATTGCTGCTTCCATCCAAAGGCAAAAAAGCATGAACAGACGAAATGTTATATTACACAACTGATCAGCTGATGACAAACTTGTGTGTGCGCGAGTGTGTGTGTGTGTGTGCGTGCGGAGTGCTGTGATGATGAAGAGGCGTGAGGGGAAGGGCACTGGGTGGGGAGGGAGAGGAGGAATGGGAGTTTGAAAGGACAACGAGAAAAAAATAAATAAAGATACCAAAATACCGAGTGCTGTTTCCATAGGAATGTGATGTGTAACAGTCGAAGCCCTGAAGTCTACCATCGCTGCATCACCAGTGTGGGAATAGGCTCTCCAGCTGAAAGACAAGGAGTCGGTGGGAAGCTGGGGCTGTCAGGTGGCCAGATAAGTGTGGGAGGGGGGAAAGGTGGCAGGGGGCAGTCACATGGGTCCTAAATGTAGCACAGTCGTGAATGTCAGTTTGCGGGGCACTAATAGAACCCACCAGTTTCTAGTGCAGGAATAAAATGGCAGAGAAGCCCAGCCAGGCAAGAAGCTTGGGGCTCCCTAGATGAGTCTCCGTTCTCAACGCCTCCCCGGTAGCTAGGGAATTGTTCGGTTTGTACAGCCGTATACACCATTAAGGTGCATTTTTGGAAGAACCAAGCTGCTGCCTTCTGCTGCGCTGACCCCCGTCTGTAGAAAACCATCTGAGCTCAGCTTCCCTCCGTCACGTCCATCCAACAGCACATGAATGTTAGGGTGTGTCAGTCCTGTGACACGTGACCCCTCTGGCTCAGATCCACCGCCGGAGCCGAGGAAGGATAAATCCCAGGGGGATAAGCTTGGATCAGGGCAAGGTTATGTTAACCGGCCGCCCTGAGTGAAGGCCTTTGAGCCATTGGGGAGCAAAACTCAGCTGGCTTCTTGCCTGGCCTGAGACTCCATCCCTTCCTACCTAAACAGCACAGAAAGAAAGGGGAGCTTTCAGCCACGTCGAAGCTGCTAGGTGTGGTTTGTTTCATAGGCTCCGGACGCACTAACGGCCGGGGCTGTTGTACAAGGGACTTACCCTTGCTGTAAATACGCTATTGCATATTAACCTCCTTCACTTGCCTGCTTTCAGTACAACTTTGTGACACTCCTTTTTGATATATCCTCTTTGTCTCTACAATCTGTACTGAGTATAACTATGGAACTGACTCTTCTATATGTTATGATCTTTGTACAATTTTAAAGCAGTTGCCATGGTGTCAGCTTTTTCCTCCCCCCTTCCACCCTCTATTGTCTCTTGAAACACTGTTAATAAAAATCTAGATCAACTCCTTACCTCCTCCTGCTTTGGCTTGTTTTATTTATGTAGGGTCTCTTGCCTTGTTTTCTGTATTAACTGCAGCTAAGATATTATCCCCTTTTGTCCTGTTCTTCTTCCACTGCAACCCACGTGCTGAACTTTGGCGGCAAACAGAGTGGAATGACACATAAATATTCTGCATTTTTGAGTGGCTGCTTAGGCGTCCATAGCGCTATCCCGCGATAACATCATGATTTCAAACAACTTGAAAGGGACACTGGGTCAAAGGTGGCAGGTTCAAAATATCCCCTCTGGGTCTTTTAAACGTACTTATCGAACTTATCCAGCATACGATCAGTCCTGGAAAAGGAGGCCTTGCAACACAGTTCAACTCCCACATTCCCACCCCCAGGCTGAGTACTTTAAAGCCACTTCAGTCACCAGGTAGTTGTCCTTTGCTTGCCATCAGATAATCTAATCGCAGGTGCCTTTTGTAAGATGTCTCTGACCTCAAGGCTTCCATCACTCTCAGAGCAGCAGATTTTGGAGCCCAAGATTTTGGAGACCTGCCGTCAAATCCCTGCCCTGCCACAGATTTCTTTCGTGACCTTGGGCAAATCACTTGATCTCTCTGGGCCTCAGTTCCTCATCTGTGCAATGGGGATCACGGCACAGCCCTGCCCTCAAAGGGATATTGTGAGGATAAATATATTAAAGATTGTGAGATACTCAGGTAATGACTAAGGCATTTCTACAATAATGAGGACCAGATAGGTAGTGAGATCAAATTAATCTGTGGAACTAGATGCCGCGGGATATTACTGAAACAGATAACTGAGCAATTTTTTAAAGTATTAACTGTCTATCTGAATAAGACTACATCAGTCCTTGTGAGCATGATCCAGCTACTACTGGAGTCAATAGGAGCGTTTCTAGTGACTTCATTGGGAGTTGAATGGGGCCTTATGTGAACAATAACAAAACTGATAAGTTTTCAATCTTCTTGTTTGAGTATATGAGTTGATCACCAGCGGTGTGCAATTTCCTATCATGGTACATCAAATTGCATTATGGCAGCTTCATGCCTTCTTCTGATCATTAGCTGTTGGAGACAGGTTACTGGAATAGATGGACCACTGGCGAGCAGGGTCTTTTCCAATGCGACAGCCCCTATGAGCTTAGTGACACATACCTAGACAGGGCCGGCCCCAGGCGCCAGCCTAGCAAGCAGGTACCTGGGGCGGCAAACGGCAGGGGGCGGCATTCTGGGTACTGTGTGTGTGTGCGAGTGTGTGTGAGAGTTAGCTGCAAGGGCTCAACCAATCCAAAGCCCCCCCTGTTATTGTCACCTGGGCACAGTGCATTCGCACATCCGTTCTGAGAACTGTGACTCCAGCCTCTAAGGAGTTCCTCTTTTCTTCGTAGGAAAATAGCGCGCTCCTCTATATAGCCCAACAGAAGGGTGCCGTCTTTCATTGAGAGGAAGAGCAGGCAGGCACAAATGCAAACTCTTCTCCAGGGGTGGGGTATACATCAAAGGCTATCGGTTCGGGGGTTGTACTAGCCACAATTGGTGCTCACCCAGCTGTTCAAGCCAGTGCAAACAGTGGTGAATTTGCAGCTGGGTCTGGGGACAGTAGCTCTGGAGAGCTTAGGGTAAAAGAGAATGCAGCCCACTCAATTACCTGGACATCTAGGGCAGCAATGGGGTGACTTCAAGGGGACTATGCCGAGTTACGCCAGTGATGGATCTGGCCCCTAGATTGTTTTGAGATTTAGCATTTAGAGCAGCCCACGTGGCTGGCTGGGACCCAGACACAAGAAGACAGGTGTTCCCGCTTGCGCCTATAAATCAGCACGAGGGCAAGCCAGCGAAGGCTCGGTTGGAAACAAGCTCCATATTGTTATTATTATTATTATTTGTATGGCAGGAGCACCAGGAGTCTATTGTGCTAGGGGATGTACGGACGCATAACATCACCCCTACCCCAGAGAGCTTACGAGCTAAGCCCCTAACGTTCAAACTCCATCTGTGGAGCAATGAGTGGGGACTTCATGTTCACAGAAGGATTCGGTTTAGGCCCTGCTGGCCCGTGGCGTATGCTCATGCCTGTATCTCCATCCCTCTCTGAGACAGCACAGCTATGCTGCAATTCAGATTACTTTGAAAAAGGCCAGAAACCTTGCCACAGGGAAGAAAGATCCATGGGAGAAAGACACGGCTGGGGTCCAAGGCTCTATTGAGCTACCAGATGGCGTCACTCCCGACCTACCTGCGCTCAGGGGAAACGGTTCAGCAGAGGGCTGCTTCTCACAGGCACTGGGAGGGGAACAGACCCGGGTCCCTGGCACGTCAGGGCTTCGGTAACATGCACTGGTTTGAAATCCTGCCTAGAGCCGGAGTGTCCGCTCAGAGGAAAAGGGCCCCTTCCGTTTGGGCTTTACCTAAATACAAGCCAAGCGACTGGCCCCCAGCAGACTGTGCACATGCACAAGGGAGCAGCCTGGAGGCAAGACACCTCCTCCCTCCATTTACCCCCGGTACAACGGCTGGGCCCAGTTGCAGTCTGTGAACTCTCCCAACTGCTCGTGCGGGCATTGGTGGGTGGGCCCCTCAGGGACCCGCGGGGAGCTGATGACCCACCCAGTGGCCAGTGGAGCTGGCCTGGTGCGGAGCGGAGTGCAGCCTGGCACCGCTGGGAACCCACATGTGAGCCGTGCATTAAATAAATACAACCAACCGCACCTTGCAAACAGCTCCCCGGCGATCCCAGTGGGGG
The DNA here is from genome assembly GCA_032164245.1 of Sternotherus odoratus. Taxonomy (NCBI): domain Eukaryota; kingdom Metazoa; phylum Chordata; order Testudines; family Kinosternidae; genus Sternotherus; species Sternotherus odoratus. The sequence goes on from JAVMKO010000018.1 coordinate 6,045,302, forward strand.
TCTGGAGAAAGGCCCGTTTTCAGGCGCTGTGTTATTTCGCTCCGGGGAGGGAGCGCTGTCATGCACCCCCTGTAGCCTCTTCCCCGGCCGCGGTCTCTGCAGCGGGGAGCAGGCAATGAAGAGGCACCGGACACTTCCATCTCGCTGTCTTGGGGAGAGGAGGCTTCCTGGCAGGCACCAAGCCCTCATCCCTCCGTCTCCCACCCCCAGGAAGGAGACGGCGAGGAAGGAAACTGCCCGTGCGCGTTTCCCTCCGAGTTCACAGGCTGATGTGGGCCCAAGAGGAAGTTAATTAGCGGCCTCGTCCCAAACAGAAACAGCCCCACCCTCCGCAGGGACAGCTATGCCAGTGCTGGGATGATGAATGGGATGCCAGCGTCTAGCGAGTTCTGCGGGGCTCTGCTGTTGAATCTGCTCTGTAGCCTTGTACATGCCCAGGGAGCCATGCTGGCTCTGGGCATGGTGCTGGGACCCCGAGCCGTTCGCGCCGCGGTCAGACATTTCAATCCCGCCCCGGCGCGGCGGGAGCGGGAAGTTGTTGCTGTTTGATGGCTGTTCTGCGGTCTCCGTGCACTGAGGTGTTGTTTTCCTCCAGCATGGGGGGACAGGTGTCCCCCTCCTGATCCTCTGCCACTACCCATCATCCGGCCTGGCAGCCAGCAGAGAGGTCAGGGGCTACAAGCCAACTACCGTCTTATCTGTGGTCCTTGCAGGTCACAGGGAGGTGCCAGGGCAGGGCCCATTGGGGGAAGCTTTCATGGCGGGCTGTGCTGTCCTGGGGAGAAGTGCAGGGCTGCCAGGTTGGCTCCTTAACAAACCCAACCCTCTGTTGTGCCTGGATACTTAATAAGAAAGCAATGCTCAGAGATCGATGGGGGCGGAGAGGAGGGAATGATCTCAAATCAGGGGGAGAAGCAAGAGTCGTGATAAAGGGTAGGTCTATCAAAGTTTAGAAAAAAACCAATTCATATGTACGAGGAGTCCAAAGTCAGAACATGACCTTGTGGCTCAATAACAGTGCAGCGCTAGGACTCCTGGGTTCCATCCCTGTCTCTGGCAGGGACTTTCCTGTGTCACTTTGAGCAAGTCACTCGGGCTAAAATTTTCACATGTCCACTAATCCTGGGTGCCTTTTTGGGTAGGGGGTGCATAGGCTGGGATTTCAGAGCGGCTGACAGCCTGTTCTATGCATTGAAGAAGGGCAAAGGATCATCTCGGGATTAACTTGCCTTCCCCTGTATCTCTGCAGGAGATGCCACATACCTGGACATCTTCCGGGAGTTTTCCCACATGGCGTCAAACAACCCTGAAAAACTCAACCGGCGGAGTCTGCACTTCAGCCACTCCTGCAGATAACCCCTCCCCGCCTCTGCTGAGTCAGCTGTGAGCTGCCAGAGCTCTGGGGGAGCAGAAAGGAGGGGGTGGTTTGGCAAGGCGGAATGGATCCATGGGGCTCCTCTACTGGAGGAAGACCCAGTGAGCTGTTCCCTGTCCAAACACACACTTCTGGAGCACACAGCGTTTATTCCAGCGCCTGCTTTTGTATCCACATCCCAGACCAATAACCCGTGGGGACATGACTAACGAGCCTGTGTATCCAAACTGGGTTGCACCAACTGCAAAACGAGATCCCTGCTTCTTTGCAACCCACTCCCTCAGCCCCCCGGACCTCCCTGGGGCCAAACGCCTGCTCCAGTCAAGATTTGACCTGCAGTTTGTTAATTACAAATAGGTAGGGGCCACACATCCCATGACTAAAAATATGTCGTAGCAAAACCAAGCACTGTTTCTGCAGATGATGTTAATCCCTGAATTGCTGATTTTTTCTGCACCACTGGGATATCAAAGCTGACACAGCAGGTGTATGGGGCAGGAACAGAGAGAGGTTTCAACACAGACACCAGCAAAACGGTTTGCCTGGAGCAGCAGCAGAATGGTTCATCTTTTACGTCAATGCGGGGAAAATGCCGGAGGAAGAGAAGTGACTTTCTGCGTCATGGAGGGACACATTCCAGAGATGACCTTCCTGCTGATTTGTGGTTAGTATTTGAATAGGTTCAGTCTCAGGGGTTTATCCTTTTTGGTTTAGAAACCTAAAGGACGCAGAATAACCCATCGAGGAGAAAAGTCTAAACATCCCAAAGTTGCTACAGTCTGGCAGCCACCTTGGAAACATGCAATATTGGCTGTGAGGCTGCAGCAGACCCCAGCCGCAAAGAGTTTAAAGCCACAGCAAACAACTTTATGCTGGGGCTTCACCTGTTCTGAGGACCTACAGTGTCTCTCTCACCTGTGCATTTGGTTTCTGCACAGAGGGATTTGGGGATTTACCCTTGGAGAATAGGGTGTGAAGATCCTCTGAGCTCCTTCCTGCCAGATGTAGGAGTGAATGTAGCCTTTGAGCCCTTCCCCCTTGGGAACAGTTTGTCTTAGACGCTATGAAAACCATAAGGATTTGACTTAAATCGCTACCCTTGGTGTGAACGTTTCTGTTCAGCAACACAAGTTATCGGAGAGGCAGAAACAAGTACAAGCGGCAAAGGATGCTGGGTAATAATATCAGCTGACTGAGGGGTAGCGAGGTGTGGCTAAGGGGTTCATTTGTCACAGTACCAAATCCAAATCAGAAGATAAACATTTGTGAACTCCACGGGCAGTGTTTTGTTGGGGCATATTCCGCCTTCCATTATAGAGGGGAAACCCAGGGCACAGGAGAAACCAAAGAGGGGTTCGTGATGGAATATTTGGCTGTGCATCTGGTTTCAAACACCTGAATATTCAGGGTGGGGGGGGGGTGCGGTGTTTGGATCTGGGTTGTCAGTACTAGCCTGTCTGGAGTAAAAACTTCAACATGCAGGGACCTCGCTGAAACCCCCCAAAACTGGTCCAACTGAGCGTGAACTTTCCGGCCAAAGACGCTGATGTCTTATGCTGCTGAACCAGATTTGCAAACGAAGTGAGTTTAGTCAGCTCCACTAGGCTAACAACGGCACAGCACCAATGGCCTGTTGCACTACTTCACCTGGCTGGTTTTCCAGCGCACCCACCAACTATAATGCAATTTAGGCTGAATGCCACCCACACACAGCTCCCCTGCCTTTAGTGGCCATGCGGTTCAATGGCTAGAGACCCAGACTTGGATTTAACAACCCTGGGTTCTGTTCCTGGCCTGCTGGGTGGTCTATGGCAAATCACTTCACTTCTGTATGTGTCTCATATGTTAAGTGCCGTGGGTGAAAAGTCCTCTGTACTATTATCATAATTATACCATGGGAGCTGATGCATGCAGATCTGAAAAGGGAACCTGTCCCTTTCCCGCTGGGAGAGTTTTGTAACTCATGCTTACTCAATGCTAGGAGAGCAGAACTCTTTCTGTAAGGCCCGGCGTTCATTACTATTTTTTTACCTGTAATATTATTTCATAGCTATAAAAAGGGTTATGTGTGGACTATACAGGTATAGGCCCCATGACATATTAAAGTGTATTGTCAGAATGATGTATATAAACCATGTTTACATGCTGAAATGTAATATATCACATGGCAGAAGAAATGTATTTTTTAAACACGGGGGAATGGAAAAGGCTCACATACAAGTGATACCTATTAATTGAAAGTAAAATATGAGATTTTTTTGTTTCGAAAACCAGGTGCCTTTCTTCATTCTTTCCAGTCTAGGCCTCTGTAAACCAATGGAGCCTTTCAGTTGCAGCGGGTTTATACAATGTGAGATTTATTAGGCACTCGTTTATGGCTGGAAGCCGGGGGGGGGGGGGGGGGGGAGATTTTTCCTCAGCGGAGATGTGGGCTCCCACATTTTTTGGGTAGCTGGCGTGTTTGATTCAGATTAAGACAAAGCCTACCCAGGTCATTGACGTCAATGGGAGTTTTGCCATTCACTTCAGGGGAGTCAGGCTTTCGCCTCAAGATTGTTTCAGTTCCAGAGTCTCCTTGGTTAGAGGCGGGAGTAATTGCACATGCTCAATTGTGAAATGAAAAAGGGCAGACTCTGTGGCGAGGCGAAGAGGAGATCGAGTGCCAGCCTAAAGTACCAGTACTGGAGACCGGGAACCACTAGACTCCATGAGAGAACCATGAGCTCCTAGATCCCTATCCAGCTATGACCCTGAATGTTTTATTTTTTTGTCTCTGCAACTGTGATCCCCCTTTGTGGCTGGGAAAGATCAGTGTACATCGAAAGATGAGAGAGAGAGAAGAGAGAGAGAGAGTATGGGGATGTATGGGGATAGATAGATGGATAGATAGATAGACAGACAAATAGATAAGATGTCTACTAAAAACTGAGACTATATGGTCCCTAGGGACTGTCCATTTGCTCTGAGTTTGTACAGTGTCTAACACAATGTGGTCCTGGGTCATGGTTGCAGCTACTAGGGGCTGTTGCAATAACATCAACGCCTGGACAAAGACCACAAGCTCATTTAATGTAGGTTACCAAACAGGCAACAGTGGGTAACAACTTTATGTCCCTCCTGACCTGCTGAACTATTCAGTACCATTCTCTCTAGTGTAATGACAGAAACCAAGGTGAGAGAGACAAGGTGGGTGAGGCAATATCTGTGAGCGGACCAACTTCTGTTGCTAGAAGGGACCCTTTTTTGAGTTTGACAGAGCACTTTCTCAGGGCTGGCGAAAGTCACCAGAGTGTCCAGGCTAAATATGAGATGAAAGAGATTGTTCATCATACGGGGTGGTCTTCATTTTAAGGGGTCTCCTACTCCATGTGTGAGCCCCTTCTGTTTAGTAATCTGCCCCCTAAGATTTAGCTTGAACACAGTGGGTCCTCCAGACCTCCGCTCGAAAGCTTGTCCCTCCCGCCAACACAAGCTGGTCCAATCAAAGACCTTACCTTGTCTCTCTCATATATGGAGATCAACACAGCTACAACAACACTGCAAGAAACAAATGTGGCATTCAAGCAGCACTAAAGCAACCAAGAGACACTAGCAATGTAGCAGTTTAAGAGATACACACTCAGAAACATAAACAATTCCCCCATAATAACAGCCTGCTCTATTCTACCCCATATATATATATCTTACTCTTTTCTGCCACTGAAGTCTTTTAACTCCTGCCTCGAATGGATATCTTGCTCTCTCCCCCACAACTGGTCACTACCAGTGACTTTGGTTTCGAGGGGACAGTGGGACAATGATTAGACATACCGGTAAGATGATGATAGGGTTGCTTCTTATTGCATTTTGTCTGACTGTGGTGACCACAGTCTGGAAGGTAAATAAATGACAATGGAAAATGAGCAGCTTGCCATGTATTTATCTGATGCCATCATTGTCCTTTGTGGGCTTGAGACCTAAAGAAAAAGCACCGAGGAGGACACAAATTCCCAGCTGTAAAGTCCTGACTGGCTGGAGGGTGAATGTAGGTAATCTAGCACTATGGAGCAAGAGTCCACCTACTTTCAGCCTCCAGCCAGTCAGGACTTTAAGGCTTGGAAGTTGGGCAATCGTGTGCTCTTCTTCTGTAGGTCTTTAGCCCACACGGGCCGTTATGGATGCGAAGGATCCGGTCTCACTAGTGATTAAAGGAATGAACTTTCCTGTTACGATGGGAGGCATGACTGACAACTCCTGAAGGGGAAAGAGGCCCCCATGCTCCAAGCCAGTGAGGTTATGCTTTAAGGAGATCCCTAATGACTATTTAAAGCAATTAATGGAGCCTCTACTGAAGCTAAACTTCGCAGGGAGCAGCCCTGGGCCACCAGCCCTTTGAAGCGACGTGTGTGGGTTTGACAGCACCTCAGGGGACAATAGAGGCCGGGCTGCCAAGGCTCTGACAAGAGGGAGTTTCAGTGATTGGGTAACTTGTTGGGTGCTTCTCGCTATCAATTGCGGCAGCTCCAGTGGGAGGAGGAGGCATCTTGGGAATACTCCAGTTGGCTCCCTCAGGAGTTCTGGGCTAGCCGCTGGAACCGGCGCAGCTGGGATGCGAGATGGCGAGGCCCGGGGTGACCCTGCCCCTGTGGCTGATAGACAGAGGCAAAGTGCAGCCACCACGATGGTGTTAGGTACACCCGTTAGGTACACCCGTTCCCAAACTCTGGATTGCGACCCCGTTTTAATGCGGTCGCTAGGGCTGGCTTAGTCTGCTTGGCTCAACCCGGAGCAGTGGGAATCAGGGGACTCGGGCTTTGGTCCCCGCTCCTGGGGTCGTATAATAATTTTTGTTGTCAGAAGGGGATTCTGGTGCAAGGAAGTTTGAGATCCCCTGTGTTAGGAGCAACGACGATCGCACCCCTTCTGTTGTCTTGGGGCAGCATTAAAAACGTCTTTCCCTCCTGGCCATTCCAGGAAAGAATTAACCTGCTTCCCTCCTCCAGCCGTTCGCTTTCTATTTTCTTTGCCCTCTTTCCCCAGCAGCCCAACCCTTAGCGGCACATCAGCAGCGCTGGCTCCCCCGTCCTGGTAACTCTACGCAGTGATTGTTCCTGTCAGGTCAGGGAGACGGCTCCCACCATCCAGAGAACAGGAGACCATTTATCCCCTCCTGCCAGGTCTGTGGCTTGCCCTGCGTGCACACTGGAAAATGATAGGGGTTGGACCCAACTGACAGGGAGACATGGGCTCTGACCAACTCCCCCCACAGCTGGGGTCTAGAACTTGGGTCCCAAGTGCTTGTGTAACCCACACATCTCCTGGGGGTGGTGTTCTGTCCTCTCTAGTGGCACATGAGTCTGCTACAGCGTTAGCTAAGGGCCAGGTGGTCCCAGGTTTGTGAACAAAAGGTGGGTTCAGGCTCAGATCTGAGGTGGCACTCCAGCTAGACCTATCCCAAGAGTAGCAAACACCTGATGCTTCAGGAGAACTCAGTAACCCTCCCCCCCCCTTGAAATTCACTATTGATCAGATAGCATGTTCCCGGCGGACATGTAATGGACAAAGGAAGTCGCGTGATGCGGATGGTCTGATGATGATTTCAGAAGTGTGTAAACACATGACTGATTTCTCAACCACAGCTGATTAAGAGAACATTCTGTAATGAGGTGGCAGCTGCTTAGCCTGACAGTAGACCACACCTTATAGACCGCGGCTCTGGGTTGTGTTCTTTGGATGGAATACAGGTTATGCAAACATTCACCCACCCTGGGGTTTACACTGTTTTTTAAAACATTTTTTAAAATTCTCTCCAAGGCTGTGGGGCGAATTTGAGGCTTGCGAAAGTCGATATCAAAATACCCACCTTTGCAGCACCGCTTGGAGCCAAGCAAAATCACACTGCCCCATAGCTATGTCCTGCACCACCACCCGGCTATTCCAGTCCTGGGACTCCACTCACACCACACTGCCAACACCCTCGAGTCTGCCTGCGGCACCCTCCCCTTCGCCCCATCCTCCAATTCAGCACTGCCAATAGTCCTCTCTCCTGATCTGCAACACACTGCTCCACTCACACGCACATACAGTTCTGCCAGGGCACCTCCATTCTCACCTATACACCCCTGACCATCTCAGTTTTGAACACACACGTAACAAAGAGTTCAGCTAATGTGTCTCTGCCCTGACTTGCAACTTCCCTGTTATTCCAGACTGAGCCAGAACCCAGTGCAGCCCAACCCTGACCTAGTGCAGTCCTCCTTGAGCCGAGACTGCCGATTGCTGCCTATTATATTTGTAAAACTCTGCAGTCATTTTTCACACTGTGCCTAGGACCAAACCACTCAATTCATTTTCACTTCTGATCTAATCCAGTCTCCCAATCCTGGTTGGAAGAAGGGAAAACCAGTGCAAGAACCTACTGGTTCCACACAACCCCTCTACATAGGCTTGGGAGACTTCAATGTTTTTATAAAAAATTTCCCAAGTTTTATCATGTTAAATTTCAAGAGTTGTGCAAAATTCTGCATTTTAAGCTTTTTTCCCCCCTTTCAACTTTTACCTAATCAAATGTTCTCAGTTGTGGGGGATGATGGAGGGAAGCAGACAGCTGGGGATGAGACAGTAACTCAAGGATAACAGATTTGGAGAGCCAAAAAGGCCAAGCTTTCTCACCCTTAAAACACAAATTGTCAACATATTAAAATATACAAGGTCAATAACCTTAATTCAAACTCTGCTAAGGTCTCAAGCAGCATTCTTCTTACTTTGTCTAGCTGTAACTTTTGATTATCATTGATAGACATAGTTTTGGTGCTTTGTGGGTGTACATTTACCATTAAATAAAAAAAACCTGAATCCTTCCAAGCCTCGCTCTGCAGGTTCAGGAGTTCACCTTAATGGACAGCGGTGTACTGCCATACCAATTGCAAATAATATTGGCACCAACACAAGATTTTATATGTCAATGTTCTGTACACACAGTAACTAATTAATCCTCCCGGTGAGGCAACGAGAGGTTCGTTTTCCCCATTCTTACAGACTGAGGGCAATGATGACAGTCTGATTAAGCGACTTGCCACCCAATGAGGCAATGTCAGAACTCCGGAGCTCCCGGTGCCCAGCCCTCTGTACAAGTTCTTGCTAGATTCTAGCAGAGTCGCTGGCTCACGCTGCTCTTCAGTGCTCTAGTTAATTATTAGGCCCCCCCCAACTAAAGCCTGGGATCCAAACACCCTTGAGTGGGTCTGAACCTGAGAGTATCTGTGTAGGCGCACATGGTGCTATATAAAGCTAGGGCAACAGCAGCAGGCACACATTCCAATATCCTCTGCAGTTCACCGTACTTTGGATGTATTGGGCAGCTCGGCTTAGGAGTCTCCTTTCTTCCTCTCCTCTCCCTGGGGCGCTACGTCATGGCAACGCTTCTCTGGCTCGGCGTGCCAGTTGCACACGAACAGGTCAAGTCGCATCTCTCCAGGCCCAGCTTAGCATGCTGCCTCTGCAGTACTCTCTGCCCTTGCCCCTGTAGAGCAGGCTTGCTAAATGCACAGCCTGTTTAGTTAGTAGAGGGCGGGGGTGCTCTAGTGGACTAAGAGGGGCTGGGAGCTGGGGGGCTGCTGAGTTCTGTGCCTAGATCTCACACTGATTTGCTGTATAGCCTCGGCCAATTCACTTAAACTCCCTGCCTCTCTTTCCCCACCTGCAAAACACAGATAATGACTTTACCCTGCCCTCTTCAGAGTGTTGACAGGATTGACTAGATATTGTTTGCATAGTGCTGGCATTGGTATTAAGTAGCTCTATTGTGTACGCTGCAGCTCTAACAAAAGAAACCAGTGCACGTCAATCTGAGGATTAGAAAGGGCTCTGGATCATAGTCATTAGGAAGGAGAGTCAGGTCTTTGTGCTTAGATTTTCCTTTGGTGTGTTGGACCTGCTCCTGGGATAGAGAAAATCTGTAACCTTGGGAGTCTAATACAAGCCTGGAGTGGCCAGTATTAAGTTTTAGAATCCTTGTGGGCCCCCATCTTCTGCACTCAAAATGCCAGATGGGGGTATCAGACTTGACAGGGCCCTAATGCCACCATCTGCAGAGGAGATGCATACACTGTGTTCTCTCTGCGGATGCCCCTTGTTGATGGAAAAACATAACATCTTGCCATTTTCTGGGGTAGGTCTGCGGAGTGGTGATGCTGGGAGTGAATATCAAGATTTTTAGATGGTATCTAGGCACTGATAGAGGCAGATAGGGGCTTAAATACACTTACAAATATGGTCCAAAGTGCCGGGATCAGCCCCATACATTTCAGGGGAGGATACAGATGCATTTACAGAAGTGTCAGTGAAACCAGGAAAATATACAAGGCATTTTCAGTTTTACTTCAGAAGCGGGGGAAGATGGAACACTTATTGAAGGCACAAGGTGGCCACAGTCTGAATCCAGAGCATTGTATTTATTTAAAAAGTTACAAAACACATCCGTGCAAGATTCATTAGTTCTTTGTTAATTCTCATTTTCAGTAGAAATCAAGGCTAACGACTAGAGCTGAATTATATACATTTTTCCAAAGAACATTCAAAATAAGTCTCTATATTCCTTCGTATAGACACATAAATTACTGTCAAATATTAACATTAAGATTGTATAAATATCTCTTGATAATATAAACACGCTGCAGCAAAAATGCAGCATGTTTTAACGGTCTAAGCAACGCAGACACCAGTTATGGGAAAAAACGTTATTCCCTCATTTGTCCCAACCCCTCCCAATAAAATTGAACTTCACATGAAAGAGTCTACGTTCAGCACAATCGTGGCCCAACCAGGGATTCCCGTGTATCATGCTCACAATGAAACGGCAGTATACTAAGAAGAGAAGGGCTGCCTTGGAAGTGAGGTTTGGATGACAGGGGCCTCATGCCATCACAGCCTTTGCTGTCCCAGAGTGGTGTTAACTGATAGAGCATATGCTTGTAAAATACTGACTGGAGACGTTATATTTATGGGTAGGTTAACTTTTAACTCAAGTGCAGTTATGAAATGCTGATGGGCCTGTCTGAAGCCAGGGGATGTCCAGTCAGATCTGGTTTCCTCAGGAGAGTTTAATCTAGAAGTCATCATAGGCTTTTATGGGGACTGGGCAACTGCCAGGGATACTCAGAATATAGTCCAAAGAGAAACAACACTTCTGAATTACATCAGGGCATTGCACGATTCCTGAGACCCGTGCAAAGGTCAGATACCTAGATTCTACCAAAGAAGTAGCAGACAGAAATGCCGACTGCATCCAGCGTGTCTGTGAGCTCCTAAAGCCGGGTCTGTGGACCTGGCCGGCTCCAGCCTTTTTGCCACCCCAAGCAGGGCAAAAAACCCACCAACCCCTCACTTGTGGAGCTGCTGCCGAAATGCCGCCGGTGGACGAAGCGGCAAAGTGGGTATTGCCGCCAAAATGCCCCTGAAAGCTGTGGAGCGCCGCCCCCCAGTGTCTGCTGCCCCAAGCGTGTGCTTGGGACGCTGGTGCCTGGAGCCCGCCCTGTCTGCGGAATACATCCCATAATCTTTACATGTGTTTCTCTGTTCCGTGCACACAGTATTAGCTGTTTAGGTCTATCTTTACACTGTGATCCTTGGTATGCCGGAATCTATTAAGCACAACATCTGGGTTTGGTTCTGGCGTCGGGGTCTTGTTACAAATGGAGTGGAAAGGTAGGTCGCCGTTCTTGCTTTTGGCTACAGTCCCAACACTCTGGTTAGTCCAGACGGAATTCCAGTCGGCAGCGAGGTCCTCCTGCACGGCTCTATAATTCTCTAGGGTCAGACTTACACTGGGGATGGCCAAGGGCTGGGCCATCTTCAGCGTCTTCTTTGCCTTGAACCGTCGATAGCAGAATATGAGAGACAAGACCATTATGTCCAAGAGCAGCTCAAACATTTCAACCACAGACAACACCGAGGACCCAAACCACAGACTCCACTGACTTCCCATGTTGGACAAGAGCAGATTCACCTGTGAATGGGACATATAAGGATTGAATGGTTATATTGACAGGATACATGGTGCAGCTCATGAAATAGGAACGTATTGCATTTCCCCAGCAGGTGAATTAGCTAGGGGTGGGACAACTCAGTGCTCCATGTGTTCTCTAGCTTTAAACCTTGGCTCCTTAGAGTCTTCTTCAGTTTGGGGGATGACAGGGAAAGAGATTGTTTGTTTTTGCTTTTAATAGAAGTTTAGTTGCTTAGTGCAGGTCATGCCAGCAACTTAGGTACCAAATCAAAAGCCCCAGGGAATGAAATCCAAAGGGCAAATACAGAGACGCAGGTTTCCCAAGCTGCACTGTCATTTGTTTTCAGGACAGAGGCCCCGGACACTAACCCACTTCACATGGGATGAAGCAGCAGCAGACGCAAAGAGGTTCGAGTCTCTGCCAACCCAGGTCAGCTTCAGACCAGTGAGCTAGAGATGGAAGACTCCGCACCTGATTACTGATCCCCTTGGTTTGCTGCAGCACTTTGCTTTTAATCCTAATGTTTTCCAAATGCAGCAGCAGCTGTGACACCCAACGCACTGCAGGGTTCTTCCCCCCCAGACAATTAAACCTCTTGCAATGCCTGTGCCAGCCCTCAATGCAAACCCTCCAACCTGGATCCTGAAAGTCCATGTACAAGGGACAGCAGAATATGATAGAGTTTTCTACACCAGCCCGAGTGCATGGCAACATCTGCTCTGTGTCATACCAATTCCTTGGTAGCAAAAGCCTTTATTAAACAAGATTTTCCCAATAAAGATTAATCTCAGGCTACATGTTGGTAGGGGACAAAGTTAGTGTGCCACTATGTATTTGATAATATCTTGTGATTTTATTTAACCCCATAATTCAGGGCAGAATCTGATCCCATGTTAGGGTCAGGAAGGAAATTCACCCCATCCGTTTGTAGCTTCCCTCAGAAACGTCAGATGTTGGCCATTATCAGAGTCAGGAATGAAGACTAAAGCAATGAGCTGTTCCAGGACAACTTACTGTGTACACCGGAGATTCATCCACAGACTGGTAGTTCAACTGCTGGTAGAAGATATTCACCTTGGCAAGGTCTTTCCTTCAATAGAGAATGGGGGGCAGTCAGAGATAGGTTCCCTGCACGGCATTCCACCAAGTCTAAGTTTTGCTTCCAAGTCTGATTTTTTTTTAAAACAGAGAACCCTACAAGTAGGCCTTTAAACTGGGCCAAAGGGTGTCTAGCAACAGATTTAAATGGCTAAACAAAAGGAAGATAAAATGCCTGATTCACACCCCAGTCAGATCAGTGGGAGTCTTTCCAATCAATTTCAGTGGGCTTTGGAGCATGTCCAGAAAGCCTAACAGTGCAACGGGTTGTTGCTAAACCATCTTATGCATAACCGGGATGTCAAATTGAACCCCTATATTACCAAGGTCATTGTACTAATGGTCTGGCTTGCAGGCTGCAGGTCCCAGGTTCTGGGGACAAGGTCTGTTCTGCATTGGCATAGTTGTTTCCTTTGCATGCTGTTAGGCTCTGGAATTGTCTCAAGGGAAGTGAAGGAAACTTGGCACATTTTAACACGAGGAAAAGTAGTGAGGGGGGAGACGGGATGTGATGTCCTCACAGGTCTTTTTCCATCTTGGATTTCCACAATTCCATGAGGACAAATAGCTCCGGACCTGCTCCTAGTTCTGGTACCCCTAGGTGGAAAATCATGCTCCGATACTGTCTCTTTGTGACTAACCTGTCGTTGGTAGAATTATATCCCTTCTGCCGACTCAGAATCTGGTGGATCCAGTCCTGCAACACAGTATTTCTCTATTACTGGCATGTTGCTGCTTGGAACAGGCACCAAGTAACCACCGTTGTCATTGTTATGCCTCAGGTTCAGTAATTTTCCATATTCCTTCTACCTTGTGGAGGTAGCCAATGTGCTTCCCTCCTGGGGCATACTGAACATAAGGCAGATTTCGCTTCTGATAACACAAGTATTGTTAGATCCCCAAACAGATGTTTGAAGGCCTGGGATTTAAATATAGTGATCGCCATTACAAACAAGCCAACAGCACAGGAGTATCCCAGATCATTGCCCCCTCTAAGAACAGGGCAATAGCCATGTGGTAGTAGCTCAGACATGTGTGGACAATGTTCTTAGAAGGCAACCACTCAACTAATTGGGTCTTTCGAAAACACACAGATATCAACTACTGCGTAATGCACTTGACTCTCCACATATGCCTCCATTTCACATACACTTAACGCCAGAAAATATGGCTCTAATGGCCGGATGACATTGGATCATGAGAAATAGGAAGACACCACCTATGTACATCATGAAATCTGAGCATCTCACAGACAGTAATGAATTTACCACAACACTCTTGTGAGTTAGTAGACTATAGGGCACTGAGGCACACAGAGGTCTAGTGATGTGTTCAAGATCACCCAAGGAGTCTGGAATTGAAGCTAGAGACCTCTTGAGCCCCAGTAGAGTTCCTTAATGACAAGACAATCTAAGCAACTACAGTGGCCATTTTGGTTCATCGCAGTCCCAACTTTCTGTCTTGCCTTTTCACCAGAGCTCTCAATATTATCTCCCAGATCCTGATGCCTGGCTCTGCAGAACCCACTTATATCCTTGACTCCAACAACCTCTATAGGTCTAGTGAATATGGCAAACATTTCCAAACTCGGGGCATCGATATTCGCTCTGTACTCTACCTCAGACTTTGTCGACGGCCATTTTGCGGTCCCCGCGGACAGCTTGTACCACGACTCCCTGGGAAGGCACAAAGGAAATGGCAGTCACTGCGATAGAATTGTGAAGGGGTGTAAGCACCGTTAACTCTTTCGCCACATGCGGTTTTGCACTTGGCACTCCCGGGACACGAGCAAGTGTTTGCTCCATAATGCAGGGAATTGTGTTTCCCCGCAGCATCAGCAGCCTCTCTCATGGCAGGCTTGTTAAGGGCTTTGTCAGGACCTTTAGCAACAAAATGCCAGGCCCCTGTATCTTACTGTACTATAGCTTGATCCTGCACAGGGCTGAGTGCCCTCAACTCCAACTGAGGCCGGTAAAAGCTGGGGGCCCACACTTGACAGGAGACACAGGCTGTGGCTCTGCTCAGCTCATGAGTGACAGTCTCCGATTCTAGGGCTCGCACTGAGTGCCCAGGACCAGCCACGGGGCCCACAAGCCTCCACGCCGAGCTAGCAACACCCTTATCGGAACCCTTCCCCTCTTGCGAGTTTGGTCCCCGGGGCAGGGACTCACCAGCACGGTTTGGGACACTTGGCGAAACAGCTGAGGTGGTGATCGGCCAGCCTGTTGTACAGCTGATAGAAGCAGTGACCTGGAGGAGGAGATGTGAAGGAACAGGATCAGACAGCTCCCCCCCTGGGAAATGTGCTACCCCAGCTCCGGGATGGCCTGAGCGTGCTCTGCTCTGCTCTGCTCTGCCCCCACTTATGAACGGCTGCGGACGGCTTGGTTAATTCCCTGCCTGAGTGCCAGGGTCTCTCTCCACGGAGGGCTTAGACTTTAATCCGAATCCTACCGCATGCGTTACTTGGCGAGATATCAACCAGAAAAAGGCGAAAGAGATCGACTGTCCTTCTATGAATGGAAACGGTCACAGACAACCCTTATTACTTGGGACTGGTAGGGCAAGAGAGCTTGGCTGCAGGTTTGGCTTTGGCAATGTGTGTACTTTTTCGTTTTGCGTTGCTAATCTCTGGGGAAGGTGACGCTTAATGGCCTCAGGACACTGAAATCTCCTGCCATCGGTGTACAACTGGAGCTGCCCTTGGGCCCGGCAGGGATTCGACACAAGAATAGGGGGCAGGATACAGCCCTTTACAGCCCTCTTTGGGAAGGAGACCATCACCCCAACACCCCGGAACCTTTTGAAAGATAGACAAATGTCAGGTAAAGCCCCAGACTTGAACTAAACTCTACCCCCTCCTCCATTCGTAATTAGAGCAGCAACATTCTCCTATGGCAAAAGACCAGTGAATTATCTCATTGGGCCGCCAACTACCAGCTGACTCTATGCAGCATCAATCCAAGTACGTGGTCGTCCAACAATAATCTGAGAAGCTCTCTATTTAAAACCCTGTTCTACCAAGAACTCTTCCTACCAGGCCCGGTCTGGGATTTGCATGCCTTGCGCCATTACCCCATGCAGGATGCTTGTTGTAATTACAGTATTCGGCGCCAGGGGGCAGCGGGTAGTAAAAGTATCCACAGCCGCATCTTTCAACCATTTTCTCCTGGAAGCAGGAATGCAAACAAGCCTGAAAAAAACCAGAACGCTGGATAAGTCTGAGGTCCTTTAGGGCCTAAACGTTGCCCGCTAACAGCGTGTGATCGCTGGAGAAGAGCGGCAGCGCTTTGCCTTGCAAGAATACACTGCGTATTACGAGGGGCGAAAGGGTTTCAAATACATTCACCCCGTGGGTGTGCTCTTGGGAAATTTGCAGGCCCTATAATAAATATTGTGGACTTCCAATAAATGGGGGGTTAACAGACATCATAACCACACAACCTATTTGAGGGCACAAGAAGAGCCACAGTGGAACAGACCAGCGATCCATTTAGCTCAGTATCCAGCCTCCAATGTGGTGCTACAACAAGGTGACAACTCCAGTGTCTTGGGTACAACCTCCACCACTCAATAAGAGAAGTTGTCATGTCCGACAGTGGGCAAACTACTTCTGGAAGGGCTGTGTGCAAGTGACTTCTGGAAGTTGTCATGTCCCAGTGTGCACGTTACTTCACTGCCAGCCTCTAACTCTTGATAATTTCTCAAGCAAGGTTTGAACAGTGCTAGGAGTCCAACCATCTTCTGACAGTACCTGCAGCGTGTAGGAACTGTTGTACAGGAGTTTTACATCCACATCTTCTCCGTCAACCGTGCATTTTCCATAATTCCCACCCAAGCGATGCACCTCGTCCTGTGGACGCAGAAAAGAGGTGTAATACAATTATGGAGCATTAATACGGAGCGGCAAACACAGCTGCCACATTGCAGAGAATAGTGCAGAATAATGCCCAGTCCCTGCCCTGATGAGCTTCAAACCTAACACACACAAGACAGAAAGCAAAGCAAGCGTTCAGCTAAAGGAAGGCATAGAGCAGGGGTAAGCAATTCTTTTGTGTCAAGGTCCAAATTTCTTGGTCAAGGTCCAGACTCCAGAGAAAATCCTACAAAACCAATATGTAAAATAATAATAAAGAAGCCAATAAAAAGATCCCACGGTCCATTCAAAAGCATCTGAGGGTCCAGATTTGGGCTGTGATCTGCCTATTGACTATCTCGGGCGTGGAGGGATCAGTGATCAGGGGTTCCAGGGAGGAGTGGGTTTGAAGGAGGAGAGCAGAGGGAAGCTCCAATTATTGGTGTGAAGCAAAGGGCAGAAGACAAAGGGAGCAGCAAGGAGAAAGGACTGGGTGGAGCAGAGGGCATGAGAGGGGAGGAGGAGGAGAGCATAAAACCGGAGGTGCAGGCGAGACAGGACTGCCATTCAAGGTGAAGGGGAGGGAGCTCCCCTCGGAGACCGGGTGACAAGATTCCTTTTCTCTGCTGGGCCAGCGCACATCATGGGCTTACCACGGTTCTCAGCCTTGCCGCTTTGCCCTGGGTTACCAGCAGTGGCAGGCTGAGAGCCAGCTCATAGCTCGATTGCAGTCTGAGTCACAGCAGGGAAAGCGGAGGCAGCCCGGGCTCCACTGAAGGACATCACAGCGGGGGGGAGAAGGAGGGGGGGGATAACAACGGTGTCGTCTTCCCATTCCCTTCCAGCACATTTTGTCTCAGTGATGTGTATTTCTAACATGGCTCTTATTTCTTATGTCATCCAGTGGGGGACCCTCCCGTCCCCCAGGCTGAACTGCCAAAGGGAAGCAAACATCTGCACAACCACGATCTGAGGACGTCAGTATCTCAGACATCGGTTAGGGGTTTACTCCAGGAGCGGGTGGGTGAGATTCTGCAGCCTGCGTTGTGCAGGAGGTCAGACTAGATGATCATAATGGGCCCTTCTGACTCTACAATACGAATCCTTTGCCCTCCCCTAGTGACTTCCTCCTGACACTCTCAAAGCACCTTACAAAGATGAATGGAAGGGTCAGGCCTAGAACCCAGGAGTCCCAGTGCTCAGTCCTGTGCTCCAGCCACAAGGCCATCCTTCCCCTCGGGCGCGGCCAGCACCAGCCCAAAAGGAAAACGCATGGAGGAGAAAGGGTGGCGCCGAGCCCGGCCTGCCTCACCTGTCTGATTCCGATGCTAGTCTCGATCCCCGGTCTGATGTCGAACCACTCGTGCTCGAGGAACGGTGTCTGGTTGTGGTTGTGGATCATCACTTGCACGCCTGCCACCGTGGACAGCAGCGGGAGGCGATCGTTCTGCTCCACTTTCAGGATCAGGGACAGTCCTGGAGACACGAGGAAAGGAAAAGCCTCTCTTTAAACTGCAACTCAATAGGGCAAGTCCTAGGAAGTGACATCACCTCTTACATCCCCAGCATGTCCATAGGCATTGGAAGGTCATTTACGATGGGGCGAGCATCATATGGGGTATTTACAAACTGAACGTATTCGCTTTGTCTCCTTCCCCTGGCCAGATAACATACCATAAGCAATTCCAGGCTTCGTTGCTTTCCAGAAGAGATCTGTCCCCTGGCTGTTGAAAGTGTAGCAGCTTCCATAGACCTGGTGGTGAAAGTGAATGTAGTCGCTGGAACAAAAGAGTTCAAATGTGATTCGTTAAGGCTGAACCTCCCTGGTATTGTCCTGTAATGTGGCAGCGAGATCCCAGTGTGCCAGAAACTGCACAAACATAGAATGAAAAGACCTGTCCCAAGGAGTTTGCCATCTAAGAAGAGCCCGGTCTCCTAACATACTCCTCCTATGATACTTTCATACAACAAAAACCAAAACAATAAACTAATGAATGGCTACCCAACAGATAGCTACCAAGTAACAGGCACACGTCAATCCCCATCGTATGCTTAACTAGCTCTGTGTCGTTTACACTAATAACAACTAACCAAATCGATTTGTTCTTATATAGGGCTTGCCATCGGTTTTTGTCTCGAGGTCAGCCCCGTTTGCTCCATCTGAAGACTTGTCCCAAAGACCAGAGCAAAGAGACAACTCTCAATGCTTGCCAGTGTCTATTAGCCATTCACTCCCCATGCCTCTCAGCTCCTCTGTGAGGCAGGCGTTTATTGGTATCCCCATTGTAAATGGAGGTCGAGAAGTTAAGTGACTTGCCCAAAGATCGCATAGCAGGGTGGTGAATGAGTTGGAAATAGAAGCCAGGAACTGGCTCCAACCCTGTGCTCCAGCCTAGACCAGTTAAACTATGAGACCAGTCCACTGCTCTAACCACTAGATCAATTATTGTGTTGAGAAAAGATTACACCTTTTGTTATAATTATGTGAAACTTCTCTAGTCAAATCAGCCTCCGTATCCTTCCTCCTCTTACTCATGCTAGGAGCTGGCTGATCACACATGCATCAAAGCAGCTGATTCCTGAAGTTAATTGCAGCAGGTCTGCAAGTGTCAGCAAGGCATTGAATCAACTTCAAAGAGAACAAGCAGCTACTGCATCTCCTGGGGCTGGTGAGGGGAAAAGAGAGGAAACTCTCCTCTTCGGTGTGACCTCTAACAAGGACTGTCGCATGTCGCCTGGCTGCCCATCATGAGCGGTACTGAACTTCCTCCACTCAGCATTCTCCTCGCTAGCTCTGGCATAATTCCAAGGTGGATGAGAACAGATCCCTTTGTACTTTGCTAACCCACAATTACCCCTTGGCAGGTATTTACCTTTCTCTGCAGGGCTCCCCGTCGTACTGGCAAGAGTAGACCAAGTTTTGTATATGCTCTTCATGAGAAGAAATATTGATTATCACGGGTAGCTGGGACATGATATTCATATAGTGAAATCTGTACCACTCTTGAATTGTGTCTACCCCAGATGAGTAGGCCTTGTAGAAACAATCCCCACCTGTAGCATTGCACTGGGGAGAAAAGAAAAGGAGAGAGGAAATCAAAGCCCATGTACAGGAACACCCCAAGGGACTCCAGCTGTAGAAGATACAAGATGGTGTCGTTAAGAGCAACGGAGGTGAGGTGTGAGGTGAATTTCTGTCCCTGGCAGTAGGTGAGCCCTGGGGGCAGTCTAATACATGGGGAGTGAGAATACAGCTCAGTCACACAAGACCGCGTCTCCAGGACTCTTGCTGGAGTCACTCCTTGCACAGAAGAAGGAAGAGAAGCATTGGTTTTAAATTTCCTTGGCAGAAGAAAGGGTAAAGTTGGTGGAGGCAGTCTTACAGCTGAGGAATTTGGGGCTAAACTCTGAAGTGCTCTCACTTCTTACGGAGTCCTTACCCAGGGGAACGCTCACTGTCGGCAACAAATGTCATCCTGAGTGAGGACCTCAAGGTATGGCACGGTGATAATAAAGAAGTCAAAATAAAATTGTTTGGGGATCTCAATGCCTTGTCAGCTTCACTTCCTCATTGGTTTTGAATTCCATGTCTACTATATTCCATGGTATAGATGAAGAAACCAAGGCACAGTGAGATTCACTGACTTTTCCAAGGTCTATTCTATGTTTTGAGTTGATCCTATCCAACTGCCCGATCTAACTGTCCATCTACTGCATTTTTAATGGACCCGTTCTCTCTCTCCTTCCCTGTACACACACATTTACAGTTGTTTGTTCTCTCATTTCTGGTATTGCTGGAAGGATCTTGAAAAAACACAGACTAGGAAAGGCTGCAAAAAAAGTAGCATGTAACCCAGTTGCTAGCTAATTAAACAAGCTCTATCTATTGACATTCCTTGAATGTTGGTTGTTGTTGAGGACCTCCTATGATCCCCCCTCTCTACAAGAGTCTCCGAAGCTAGGATAACATGTAAAGGATTATGGTAGAGCTGGGATCTCCCCAAAGATCCTCAGACCCTTCATTAGGCTCTATTGTTTAGATGTTCTATTTAATATTCCACACAGGGTCAATGAAACTTGTCGCATGGGTTGGATGGATTACTTAACAAGCTGCAATAGCCTGGTTACACTTACCAATTTAAAGCCCACTTTGAAATGTTTCTTCTTGGACCCCGTATCAGGTTCCTTCAGCATCACCAGTGAAATGTGGCGGTTCAGTTGGAAGCTGGAGCTGTTCAGATTGGCAGACCCTTCCTTCATGCTAATGCCCTTTTTATAACGGGAGGAAAAGATTGAAGTTTTGTAGCCATACAAATCAGCTAATGCTTCCTCTGCCATTTGGTCCAACTGCGCCAGTTTCTCACTGACTAGGTCAAACCTATATGGGACAGAAATAACAGGAGTGTATAATTGTCTATTTGTATGCACATGTGGTTTCTTTTAATGTTGGTGAAAGTTCAGCCTCCAGTCCACGCAAGTCCTTGACATCTCTGTTTGAAAGGCCAGTCAAGGTGATGAGTAGAGTGCATCCAAAATTTTCAGACATTATGACAGCTATGGCAAATTCCTACCAGATCTTTACAAACCCTTCCCGTATTAGGTTTAATGATCTTAATGCAAAGTTTATGTATTATTCTGGGCCAGGATTATATATAGCTTCTCTAAGGGGAAGAGGCGATGTAAGACTGGGATGATCAAAGGACTATATGGAACAATGTGCCAAACAAGAGTAGACTTTTGGGACAATCCGTGTGAAGCGAATTTACTGGGAAATATCCACAGGAAGGTGAATGCAAAATTCCCCACCTCCAGTTATGCAAAACCCAGCCCTTTGAAACTATGCCCTGAAGAATGGATCTTTGTCAGCTGATCAACTGTCACATGAGGACAAGATCAAAGGTTCAGGCTGTATAGACTGAAATGTTCATGGCTGGTTCTGAATCTGAGACGGTTGTGAACTTGTAATCATGGGGAAAACAAAAGCTGTGGATTTTGATGGGCTAACACCTACCAGAACCAGAGGCTAGAGTCGGGGTGACCTTTGGTAAGCTTATTTGCATGTGTTCTTTTATTGTTTTTAGTATGTTTTCTCAGGAATGCTGTCACCTTAAGAATAAAGGTGCTTGCTTATCCCGAGCTGGATGGTGATTTGTAACTGCTGGCACTTACAGCTGTTCATAGCCTTCAAAGAGACAGCAAATCTTGGACACTGGCCTGTTTCGGCAGCAGTCTGGCTTGGTGGGAATATCACAGCATAACTGCGCAGCCTGGAAAAACCCTGGTCTGGAGGGAAAGAGTCCCAGGTCTCTGCACAAGAGAGGTGAAGGCTGGGGATCTGTGAGCCTAGAATGTGTGCTCTGGGTGGATCACAGAGAGGGACATACAGATGGAACTGTGACAGAAATAGTCTCATGTTGTTATCAGTGGCTGAATTTCCAAATCTTAACCCTCAGATTTAATGTTCAGATTTGCAACCATTTTGCTCATAGCTGCACAAATAGGCATTTTTGCAAGCAAGTTAGGTAACTGCTGAAGGCAAATTAGGTAATTGCACATTACATAATTTGAACTTAATTGAGTGAATATTTTTCCCTGAAAGTCTGGGCCCCAGACCGGCACGTATGTGAAAGGTCCCAGGGGCGTCAGTAGGACTACCCCTACATGGAGTTACTCGCATACATATGTGGTCTTGCAGGAGCAGGTTTTAGCTAGCATTTAGATATCACTTCATGTCAAGAGGCAGTGATCTGTTGATTAGATACGAAGGACGTTACAGTAGCTACATATTTCAGGGCAAAAGTACTTCTACCGGTTCAGAAAATCTATTAGTGACGTCAAAGCAGACCCAGGGACCCAGCCCCTCTACTCCTGAATCTGGACTTTAAGTAAGCAAGTATGTTGCTATGTGGCATCCTTCATGACAAACTAAGGTCTGACTCCAAATCCACACCGAAAATAAAGTTGTTGCACCCCAATTCAAACGCCACCCACATCTGCACTGATAAAGTTTTCTCATCCTATCTCAATCAAGGTCCAACCCCAAATCTCTGACGAAACTGTGGTTGCCAACCCCAAATGCTGCTCTACCTGTATGGGTCTAGGTTGCAGAGAGTAATGGCTGGAAACATCTTGGGCTCTGAGTGCATAGACATGGTCATGATGACGGGATAGGTCCAGTATTGGCTGAAGAGAAGAGCGAACTGCCAATACAGCATCCCGAAGCTGGCAAGGAAGAGCAGGGTCCAGAAAGCTGTCTTCATCCGGTTACGGCCCGAGCACACGAGGCGGATTGTCCCGTGAATGGTGGTGTTCTTGCAGAAGAACTCAAACATGTCCTTGAAGGAGCTGTAGGACTCAATGAGGCCTTCGTCTCCCTTCTCCTCGTTCACCCACTCTTGCTCCATCCTCTAAGTCTGTTTCAATTCAAAAAGAAAACAAAATGCTCTTGTCAGCCTGTAAGAACCAACAGGTGCAGGCTAGCTCCCCATCTCTCCATACTGTACAGAGAATGGGTTTCACCACCGCCACGTAGGGGAAAGGACTTGGCGCTCACACAGGTAACACCCAAAGTTCTCTTTGTTCCCAGAAGAAACCCCATGCCCTTTAGGATTGGCAATAGAAGAAATGGAGAAGGTAGGCTCTGTTTCACTGCATGCAGCAGCAGAACCCTAGAAAAGGAAGTGAAGAAAAGCACCCACACCTTGTAGAACACCACAGAGGGAATTTCCCTAGTTAAAATGCAATTATGCAAACTGGAGTCTGGCTAAAACACTGAGACTAACAACCTGCTCATGACAAAAACGCCTTGGACTCTTTAAACGTCCATAGATGTATGTCAGGCTTCATGCTCATGAGGGCGTCACTAATATCTCCACTTGCAGGTGTCCTCCAAGAGAAGGGACACGCATCCTCACCTGTAGGTTGCCCCCTCCTGCACAGACATGGCATTGCGGGGGACTTTGCTCAGATCCCCCATGAGCTTTTACAGCTCCGGTGACCACTCCTGACTCCCCCTTGCGGCAATCCATGGCCTAACTCCCTGATCATGTAAAAGTCTAACCCCTTCTGGGGTAACATGACTAAGTCCAAATAAAGGTTCACAAAGGTCTTCCCATTAAAAGCCCTTCCATCCCCTCAGGCTTCATTAAAGCTCCCTTATTGTAGCCTACCTGTTCAGCCCTAATCCAGAGCTCTATCCCTCAGAGACCTGTCTTCGCTGCAGTCTACAATTGAGCTCCCTCTGTCTACTGATACAGCTTAGCTCCTCCTCCTCTGGGCAGGAGACAATTAGCTACTCACACTCCAGGTGCAGAGCATGATTGATTGGGTGCTTTCCCTTGCCTTGGGGGGTTAAGCCTCATCCCACCCTTCCACCACTTTTAACACCAAGCTGGGGCACAGGTCTAATACCAACCTAGTGGAATGAGTGTCATCTACGGAACCAACATCAGCATCACTTTCTGTAGGAGCCAAGTGTTTCCAACGTTACCATTGAACGTTACCATGGAATCCGTATCTATTATGCTAGGTTATAAGAGGTTGCTGGAGGTGATACCACAGGGGTCACTTTATTTAACAGAGGTTATAAATAGAAACATTGCAGCCATTTTGACATTGACACACCAAGCACATAAAAATGAGGGTATTAAAAAAGGATGGTTGGAACCACTTTCATGTTGATTAGTTCTCCCAAGCCTCTTTAAAACAACCAAAGCACTACCAAATACATTTAGGAACACACCCTTAACTGGGGTGCCCTTTGCTCAGGCGGCTTCAGGTGAGGTGGTCTTAAATACATTGACCTTCACTCCAGAAGCCAGAAGGGGTTACTGCTGCCTCAAAGCACTTCAGTCGATATCCGTAGGAACAGGAGCTCACACACACCCTCAAGCAGTTCAGACCATAACAGACCTTCTAAACGGCTTAGTTTTAGGGCAGCAAGAAAAAATAAAGAGGACTTGATCTAAGAGGCAAGTCTGACTACTCTGTTATTAAACAGCTTTAAAGATACCAGGTCTCTTTTGTTCCAACTTGGATTACTTTTCCTATCACCACAAAGCCTGTAACACAAGCCACGGTTGACATTTCTGGCTGTTGAGGTATACAAGCAAAACATTCAATTGGTACCGAAAGGGACACTTGAATTTTTTCATGTTCTCATAACTTAAAAATGACTGAAATGATTTTGCTCAAACTTCCTAAACAAACTCCCCTTTGGATTTAGGGCACACAAAAGTTGGAAAGTTCCAGTCCAGAAGGAATTTACTAAAGAAAGGTATGAGCATCTGAAAAAAGTGGTGGGAGGGATTAGCACAAAAACGGCAATTTCACCTTTAACAATGTTTGCGACTGACACACACCTCATTCGGTGTGTATAGTATATCTGTTATCTCTGCAGATATACAAGCGCACCCAATGGCAGCACTGTCAGCTAAAGAATGCTAGTGGCTCCAAAGCTTTAGCTATTGACATTATTGCAGGAGGCTTAATCATTACATGTCGCTGCTTACACTTCAATGCTTTTCAAGACAAAAATACTGCACATGACAAGACTCTAGAAATAAATCAGCATTAGCGCTGTTGTTGTGCATTGCTACTTGTTCTGGTAACACTGTGAGCTTTTGCACTTAATCTTCTTGTTCCCCCTTCCCAGATTCAATCCTTTATTTCCCTGTATTTTTAAACACTATGTTTTCTCCAGAATGTGGAAAAAACACAGAGGCTGCATAGCATATTAAAAATAACATGGAATTATTCCAGTTAACATCAATGGTCATATCTTCCTACTCTATGTTCCACTCTATACATCTGATGAAATGGGCCCTAGCCCACGAAATCTTATGCCCAAATAAACTGGTTAGTCTCTAAGGTGCCACAAGTACTCCTTGTTCTTTTCTAAGTAAAGCAACAGTCTATTTATTTGCTCAAGTGTCAGAAAATTCTCATGCATGTTATACAGTTAACTTGAGTTTAAAATGGAACAGAGAAACAGAGAATACACATCAGAGACAAGAGATCATTCAAGTGCCCCTGTGTTAAACACACTCATTTCACATGTGCAGCTATGAATATGAAACGCAGGTATGAAGCTTCAGAATACTGAATTTCAGGGTTGACACTAACCAGTTATAAAAGATTCTTACTTTGCATTCTGAGAAATGGCTGATGATTTCATATAATTAGTTTTTAAATAACTAATGAAAAAACACAAATGTGTGTAAAGCTATATAAGGATTATTCCATATATAGATACGGAATAATACACACACACACACACTTAGCTACTATGGTGATGAATATGGTATAAGAACTATATAGAATAGAATCTGTTGCCTGTTGTATTTTATTAATGTTCCCAGGTTGTCTTGCCTCGATATTAACATAGCGGTTACAGTTAGACAGAGACCTAGCAGAGTGTTTAATAAGGATGATGAAGAGCTGTCAATCTTTGCAATAGCAATCATCAAAAGTGACAAGTTGGGAAGAAGATGCCAGTTCCCAGAAGAAATAACATTCCTTGTAAATCCAAAAAAATTGTACAGGGATACATGCCCATGTATTGTCATGACTGCCAAAATATATTAATTCAACGTTCAAACATATACCTTGAATGCATATACAGTCACATATATAGAGAGAGTAATATATAAGTGTACATATTTCATTTATTATATGATATATTTACACATTTAAAAAATTAAGTCTCACTGGCAAAGACTTCACTACTGTACCTTGGTGGTGGCTATACTTTTGTAGAGCAGTATTTGCAGTAGACATTAGACTTCCTTCAGCTTTGTCCTGAGCAGGCAGCAAATCTTAGTCCAAAGCTTTCAGTTTTTGCTTTATAACTGAACATAAACTGGGAGCTGTCTGGCCTATGTAGATAAAGGTGATGACATCAAAAGGGGCTGGGACTTCTTAGGACACAGAGATGTTGGAAATTATTCAGATCATTTTCCAAGGAATAGGGAGTGAATGAACTGGAAGAACAAGTTATACTGGGCTTAAATAAAACTATATATTTTTATTCTTTTCAAACATGTATTTTTATAAATAGTCATCAATGTATTTGTAATAGGAGCCTAGAAAACCCCTTCCTATTCCTCGCAAAGCTGAGCAAAACTCTAAAGAATCAATAAAGTCCCAGGCTCAGCATTATTTTGCCTCTCCATTATTTACTGGGGCTTGCTTTATCACTGATTATTAAATCCGTTATGGCCTTTGTGGGACATATCCATGGCTCTGCTTGAGGAGTTAGATCGACATTTGGACGTTTGAAATTGTTCTCTGCGTATTTTTCCTCCAAGACACTGGGTTGATTTTGTAGGGTTGCTCAATAGGGTTCTGAGAGGTTGGGGAGGGGGCTATTTATTTACTTAAAGACTAGTGAATCATTCCTCATCTGTGCGTAGAAAAACCCTCACTTGACAAGAATTCTACTAACTTGAGGAGAGTGGGGGCGTGGTAGCTGAGCTTGTGAGCTTACTGACTTTGGTTTGTCCTTCAACCAATTAGAACACCTGCTTTTGTGACCTCTCCTCCTTTTAGCTCCTTTTCTGAGAGCAAGAGCCTTTTATAGGATGAATAATGCAGAAACAGATTTGACAATCCTGATGATGCATTCATGCCTTGGCAAAGATGTTTCAGAGCTTGAGGCTAGAGGGAGCTTAGCTCTGCAAAGCATTGCCAAGGAAGCTTATTAAAGCACAGAGTGGTGCATATGAAAAGGTGCAGTTCTCTGGATGCGGGGAATGCACTGGTCCACTTGAGAGCCGCAGATATGGCTAGCAGAGCAGCGTCCCCTATAGTCGCTCGTAGCAGCTACAGGAATGCAGCCATCGACAGTTAAATTCCCATGAAATACAATCTAATTCCATCCTATCTGTGCATTTGTAAGGTTGTTCCTGAATGCTGGGGCCTTGGTAGCAGTCTTGCAGAAAATATAAATGGAAGCTTTTGTTCTGGGACAAAGATCTAGAATTTAAGATCTCTCTGGGCCAGATCATCTGCTGGCATCCATCAGCAGGCTCCCATTGAAATCAGTGGTATTATGGCAATTGACACCATCTGAAGACGTGGCTCTCTCTCTCTCCATGATACATGAATTGTGCAACAACTGAAAAGGACAACAATAAATCCCGGATGATTCAAAAATTGCACAACGACTCTGCATGAGCCACACTCTGGGCTGCTTCACGCTGGCTCCAGGCCTTGCCGTTGTGAGGCTCTGGCTCTGGCAAGACATGAAAACAAAAATTTCCGAACCGGCTAAGAACATTTCCTGGTGGAAGCAAAGGAGTGGAACAGGATAGGCAAGCAATGCTGTCCCTTGAGCAAGGTGTCATCACGCAAGAGGGTGAGGTCTCTCCACTTGCGCACCGCTCACGCGGCAGGCCACGGCGTGGGGAAATCCCAACCGCCGGGACGGTTCGAACAAGTCACAGCCAGTTTGAACGTTGGAGACAAACTACGGGTGCAGCCCGCATGAACGTGCCGTCAAGGAGGGCTCGCTAGAGCTGCTGGTAGCTCTTCCGTCCTCAAAGAGGGACGGGACTGGACAAGGTCTCACTTTCCCTGCACACTACTCGCTATTGCACTGGAAAAAGCATGTGGTACATTCCGTACAGATGCGGCAAGAGCCGCTGCCCACTGCTGCTTGCAGAGGCACTCCACCTCATGTTTCCTCGAGGCTACTCTTTAGCCCCGCCTGCTCCCCCCAGAGACTCCGTTGGCCAGAATTTACCCCCCAGTTTGGCTGGATGCAAACAGATCCCACATTTAACCCAACAGGACAATGCACACTAGCAAAACAAAGGCCATCTCTGACATTCGGCCTTTAAAATATTCAAACCTTTGCATCACTACCAAATATTGGAGGGATTCCTCCATACCCCACCTCTGCCCCTTGCTGATCACTCGCCTTGAACGTTGCATAGGCTCAGCATTGGCTTGCTTATTAACATCATTCACCCTTATGAAAGCGAGCTGAAGCGTAATGATTTGGTAAAATTACACCATAAGAAGAACATAGAGCGGAGTACACATCTGTGTTAATATCGGTGCAGACTCAGATCTGGAAATGACACTTTAGGCCAGGACTAAGATCACTGCCTGGCTACAGAGTGTAAAACTGTAAATTGAGGGTCCCTAGGCTCCTTGCAGGTGGCCGTGTAGATTAAAATGAATCATAGAATCATAGAACTGGAAGGGACCTCGAGAGGTCATCTAGTCCAGTCCCCTGCACTCAAGGCAGGACTAAGTATTATCTAAGACCATCCCTGACAGGTGTTTGTCCAACCTGCTCTTAAAAATCTCCAGTGATGGAGATTCCACGACCTCCTTAGGCAATTTATTCCAGTGTTTAACCACCCTGACAGGAAGTTTTTCCTAATGTCCAACCTAAATCTCCCTTCTGGCAATTTAAGCCCATTGCTTCTTGTCTTATCCTCAGGGTTAAGAAGAACAATTGTTCTCTCTCCTCCTTGTAACAACCTGCTATGTACTTGAAAACTGTTATGTCCCCTCTCAGTTTTCTCTTTTCCAGTCTAAACAAACCCAATTTTATTTTTTCAATCTTCCTCATAGGAATATCTTCTAGACCTTTCATCATTTTTGTTGCTCTTCTCGGGCTTTCTCCAATTTCTCCACATCTTCCCTGAAATGTGGCTCCCAGGACTGGATACAATACTCCAGTGAGGCCTAATCAGCGCGGAGTAGAGTTGAAGAATTACTTCTTGTTCTTGCTTACAACACTCCTGCTAATACGTCCCAGAATGATGTTTGCTTTTTTTTTTACAACAGTGTTACACTGTTGACTCATTTAGCTTGTGGTCCACTATGACCCCCAGATCCCTTTCCACAGTACTCCGTCCTAGACAGTCATTTCCCATTTTGTATATGTGGAAATGACTGTTCCTTCCTGCGTGGAGTAGTTTGCCTTTGTCTTTATTGAGTTACATCCTATTTATTTCAGACCATTTCTCCAGTTTGTCTGGATCATTCTGAATGTTAATCCTATCCTCCAAAGTGCTTGCAACCCCTCCCAACTTGGCATCATCCGCAACCAATGCTCCTTCCAAGGCACCCAGGCACTTAGGGGAAGCAGCCTTCAAATGATCATTTTTCATTCTTTAACTTTCCTTTCTAGACGGCGCATGTCAGATGGAAATTGGCTACCTCCTTGTGATGGGGGGTATCGACCCTCCCCCCACAGGACTGGAAAGGGTGAAAGTGGCCAGGTAAGCCTATTAACTTCACAAACTGCACCTGAAAAGGAATGCCGGCGAGCAGGGAATTGATTGCAGGCAGGTTCAGCTGTGCAGGGACAGCACAAGGTCTTACATGGTCTCCCTCCTGCTTGTGGGTCCATGAAATAATCCTTGATTTTACCACGACTCGCTTTACTTCCGTCACTCGATTCCATGCGCTGGACAGTAGTGAGTGGTTCTTCCCCAGAATGCTCCAAGCTACTTTCCATCCTTCTCCCCACATCTTTGCTCCTAGACTGTGGAGGGCAGCATAGCAACACTGTTGTCTTAAGCCAGTGAAATCAGCATGAACCGCCTCTTCTGTTTTTGCAGAGGCTCCCTTTAGAGTGCTGGCTTCTTGGTCACTGCTTGCGCCGGTGAGTTTGTCCTCAGCAGAAGACCTTCCCTGGGCAGCTCGGATGAAAGCCCCATGGCTATTTCCTCTCTGTTCTTGCTGGTTGGTTATCCCACGCTTGGACTCCGTCTGTCACCCACTAAGCCTTGCTTGATCGGTTGTCCCCCAGTGAATACTACTGCCATTGGAACCCCTCCACCTACTTTTCCAGAGAGGACACAGGCTTGCACTTCATCTCCCTGCTCCTCCATTGGAGAGAGAAGCCTTATTCACCCGTACATGTTACTGAAGTGCTCACAGCATGCACCGGGCTGGGCGTGAGACCAAATGAAGACAGTCCCTGCCCTGATGAGCTTTCAAACATTGCCCAACTTCCACAGGGCTGCCATTGATCCTTCCCCAGCCATTCCCTATCCTGATGTGTTTCGTGTGCCTTCCTCCGATGCTGGAATCTCTCAGGATTCCAGCCTATCTTCTCCCAGAATTTCCTCTGGGAACTCCAACGCTTGCTGCTTCTTCGCTGGTTTGGCGCGCTGAGAACGCAAGATGTTTGAACCTGCCTTGTTTCCACCCCCTTATGATCAACAGGTCACAATCCCTCCCCTTCACTCAGCCCCCACACAGAAGTTTCCAGTGGAAAAACGCAGCCACAGACAAGCAAAATCTTAACAAACCCCAGCTCCCCTGACCCTCATCTGCACACGCTCACCTGTCTGAATAAGATCTCCGCAGTTGCTCCTCTCATCCCTCCAGGGCAACAGCTGTTATTTCCCCTCTTCCTGTTCTCTGCACCCTGTGTTCCTTTCTCACAGGTCTTTATACCTGCTTCACCTCCACCCAGTCATTACAAGTATTCAGTCACCACCCCAACTAGATATCCTCTCCAGCCATGCTCAAGTACAGTATCTGCAGTGGTTACTGTAATCTTTTGGGAACACACATTACCAGATCTGGCTGAGCGAGAAGACTGCTGATCAGTGCAAGACCCAGCCAGCAGCCTTTTAGTCACCGACTCTGTCTCCCTTCTACTGAATAAATTACCCCAGCAGCTCCCTTCCCAGCCTCCAGGGTAAGGAATCGAGATGTCCTATTGCTCTCTCTGCTGGGGAAAGGCATGAAAGACCCTCCTTGTGGCTGCCCCCATCTTCCAGCCGGGGGAATAAACGTCTGACGTGTATAGGAGGGGAACGTGAATCCCACAAGTGGTAAGTTTCAGAGTGGTAGCTGTGTTAGTCTGTAACCACAAAAAGAACAAGGAATATTTGTGGCACCTTAGAGACCAATTTATTTGGGCATAAGCTTTCGTGGGCTACAACCCACTTCATCAGATGTGATAACGTATCACTGGAATTATTCAAGCTTGTGAGACCAGCAACCTCCAGCTCATTCCTTAAGAACTACAGGTGGCAAAATTTGCAGATGATCCAAATCTACTCAAGATAGTTAAGTCCCAAGCAGACTGTGAAGAACTATAAAAGGATCTCACAAAACTAGGTTACTGGGTAACAACATGGCAGATGAAATTCAATGATGATAAATGCAAAGTAATGAACATTGGAAAACATAATCCCAACTAAATTAGCTGTTACCACTCAAGAGAGATCTTGGAGTCATTGTGGACAGTTCTCTGAAAACGTCCACTCAATGTGCAGTGGCAGTCAAAAAAGTGAACAGAATGTTGGGAATCATTAAGAAAGGGATAGATAAAAAGACAGAAAATATCATATTGCCTCCATGGTACGCCCACATCTTGAATACTGCCTGCAGATGTGATGATCTCATCTCAAAAAAGATATATTGGGAAGTTCAGAAAAGGGCAACAAAAATTATTAGGAGTTTGAAACGACTGGCATATGAGGAGAGATTAATAAAACTGGGGCTTTTCAGCTTGGAAAAAAGAAGACTCAGGGCGGATATTTTAGAGGTCTATAAAATCATGACTGGAGTGGAGAAAGTAAATAAGGAACTGTTATTTACTCCTTCTGATAACACATGAACTAGGGGGTACCCAATGAAATTAATAGGCAGCAGGTTTAAAACAAACAAAAAAGTAGTTTTTCACACAACACACAACCTGTGGAACTCCTTGACAGAGGATGTTGTGAAGGCCAAGACTATAACAGGGTTCAAAAAAGAACTAGATAAGTTCATGAAGGATAGGTCCACCAATGGCTATTAGCCAGGAAGGGCAGGGATTGTGTCCCTAGTCTCTGTTTCCCAGAAGCTGGGAATGAGTGACGGGATGGATCACTTGATGATTACCTGTTCTATCCATTTCCTCTGGGGCACCTGGCATTGGCCACTGCCGGAAGACAGATTAATGGGCTAGATGAACCTTTGGTCTGATCCATTATGGCTATTATTATGTTCTTACAGCAGATGCCAACGAGAGGAAGAGATTCTACAGTGCAGCTACCAAGGAGGAGGGGTATGAGGAAACTAGATATTAAGGGCGTAAGGGAAAAACACAGTAATTAGCAAAGCAAGACTAAAGGGACTACCTTTCACATAAAGGGTTGTGTCATGTGCACAGACATCACAGACTTTTGATCCTTGGGGTTGACCTGTTTATGCTCAATGGGGATATTCAACTTTCATCAATGACCTCCACAAGATTCCATCAGCACCATCCCCAAACCTGCCCCATCACAAGATGTTCTATCTATATGCATCTGACGCTATAATTTGTAAAGTCCTGTAGTCTGGAACCCAACTGTCCTATAAGTTTGGATAGCACTGGGCACATTGCTGGCACTCAAATCTTTTCAAGCATAATAATAATAATAATCCTCTTAATGAGGACATCCCCAAAAGAGAGCATCCTTGTTTAGCAAATGTCTTGAATTGGAGAAGAGGTCATTCTGTAACCTGGATCTTTGTTTGAAAAAACTATCAATTCAATCCAAAACCTTATATGTAAAATTATATGGCCTAACATAAAACTAGAGCTGTGTGAATACTGCCCAGGGTGTTTGCAAAGGTTCATTCAAATTCCAAAGAGGAGTTTTGTTTAGTCATGAGTGATCCTGCACATGAGGTTTGTTCTCAGGGATGTCTGGGGAATGCTTATTCACATGTAAAACAGTGTGTTCGTGAGTAAACAAGAGGATTTGCTCTTAGTCATTTGCTGGTCATTATTCTCATGCTTGAAAAGCGTCAACCAATCAAGAAACAAAAACAACATCGTGTGACTTCATTGATTAATTTCACACCAGGAGTAAGGAGCACTGAATATTCCATGTGCACAGTTGATGGGCAACTTTAATTTTTTTATACTATCCTAGTCAATGAGTGCTAGCAAACAAAATATCAGGAGTGGTTTTTAATCCAACAGGGTGAAATTGGTCTGGTGATGTTTTCACATTGAATTCATTCAACCAGCTCAAGACAAAACCAAGCAAAGGCAGGAAATTTAAAGCTCTCTAAAACTGTGGATTTAAGGGCTAAACATCTGTTGTCCAAAAAGGATTTTGGTGCTTTGCAGAAATTACTTTGCTTCAAAAAACATCTCAACTGAACTGGAGTAGGAGGGAAGGTCTGATGGTTAGGGCACTGGCTTTGGGCTTGGAAGACCTGTCTTCCATTCCTTACTTTGCCACAGTCTTCCTGGGAAAGTCACTTAGTCTCTCTGGATCTCAGTTCTCCACCTGCAAAATGGGCATAATAGCACTGCACTGCCTCATAGGGTAATTTGAGGATAAATAAATTAAAAACTGAGACACACAGATACTATGGTGATGATGGAGGCCATATAAGTACTTGAGAGAGATAGAGTCTATTTACAATGAGCAAAGTGTTTTCCCTGTCCGTCAGAGTTGCATAAGTAGAAGCAATGAGGGGGAAACAACGCTTAAAAATATACACACAGAGGGACATGGGCAGAGTCTGAGGCATGAATGGCAGCAGAGTCAGGCGAACTAAAAAAAGACCTGAGAATGAATCCATTCTAATATTCACTCGCTGTGTAATCTTGGGCACGTCATTTCACCTCTTTTTGCCTCTCTTTCTCCATCACTAACATAGGATAACGCCTACTTTGCAGGAGGGTTGTTGCGAAGATTAATTAGTCAATATTTGTACAGTGCTTTCCAGATTGCTGTTTCAGTGTTGCTGGTTAATTGCTTCGATGTGACTAATTGTCATTATAAAATACTGAAATATATAAAAAGCTGTTTTTTTAAAGATATACCCAGAAATTCATCTCCAACTACTGTGCTAAAGACGCAGAGCTTAGAATTCTGCATACATTCAAACAGCTGGTTAAACATTACTGAACCCTTTTACCATCATACTGCTGTTGGCTTCTTCCACCACTTGCAAGAGACAAATCCTTAGCTGGCGTAAATCTCTCAGTCTCATGGACACTCAACCTCTTTCCAGGTGTCATTGTCCCTGCACTGATGTAAATTAGGATCAACATGATCCTCAGCCTGATTCCACACTAGGGCCCTTTTACACTGCTCTGGTTGCAGTGATGCGCCTTAAAATTGGTGCAACTGCAACTTACCCTCACTTTATATTGCCAGAGGGGAGCCTTTGTGTAAATAAGACTGGAGGGTCTTTTTTCCCTTTCTTAGCAGAGACTGAAAGGGCCATGAACCACTGAATTCCTCTTCCACCACTCAAGACAGTTTCCCCTAGTTAGGGCTGAAGCACATTTGTGGGGCAATGTAGCTTCATGTACCATATTTATTTTCTGTCTCAATAGAGGTCTGGAAGTCGGCAGGATGGTCAATCCAACACCTTCCACCAGTACTCAATAAATACTAAACAGAGCAATTAGAGAAAAAAAGATGTACACACAAAATGCAAATAATTTTCTTGCAAGTGATCATTTGTGGAGATCCATACAGAAACAACCTAATTTTGCAGGCATTATTACATTGTAATGAAACCAGAGACGGCATAATGCTCTGCATGACATACAGCTATCTGGTAAGCCGGTAGAGTGTAATAACATTTTACCACTGTACTACGGATGTCAACAGAAATGTAATCATGGAAATATTAAATAACAAAGAGGAGCATATTAAGGCAGTGATGGAAATAGTAAATAGCAGACAGGAATGTGTCTTGGTAAATTATTCCAATTATTAATTACTCAAAGACTAATGGTGTGTGTGATCTGGTAGGATCAATGCTGTGTTCCTGTTTTGTAGGGTGCTACCATACTTCTGAGGTGCTCTGTAGTCAGCAATTTACTCAGAGTTGGAGTAGGTTCTCCATCACTGACAATTTTTCAGTCAAGATTGGATGTTTTTCTAAATGATATGGTCTAGTAGTTCAAACAAGAATTATTTCAGGGAAGTTCTCTGGCGCATGTTATACAAGAGGTCAGCTTAGATTATCCCAGCTGTCCCTTCCAGCCAGAGGTGACACGTGTGGGGGGCATGCGGGGTCACATGCCTCCTCCCCAGCCAAGATTTTTGTTACTTGGCTTGTACTGAGCATGCTCAGTAACACTGCTGAAGTTGGTTGCCCTCGCTCTAGGGTGACCAGACAGCAAATGTGAAAAATCGGGACGGGGGTGGGGAGTAACAGGACCCCAAAATCAGGAGTGTCCCTATAAAATCGGGACATTTGGTCACCCTACCTCACTCTACCCTCCCTCTATTGGGTGGTCTCTGCTTCTGGCCTTAGGATCTATTTTATCTTCTCTTCTGTCTGCATTGAAAAGCTGGTATTTCAGAGAAAGGTGAGGAAAGAAAACATAGCAACACAAGCCAATTATGTTCAGTGCTTTCTTGATCCCGACAGGTGTCAACTAATACCAAGGGGCATAAAGCTGGATTAACTTTATCTCATCATGTGTAAACTACAAGTGTTACTCATGGTGATTAAATTACCTAGCCACAGTATTTAACTCTATGACCTCTTGCTGTGAGGACTTCCACTAGCTGATGATATCTGTTATCAATGTACACTTCTGGCTGGAACAGCTCTTTAATCTGGGGGTTTCAGATGCCTCCCATGTAGCTTCACTTATCAGTTAATAAGAGAGCAGGCTGGAAAATGGCAGGGAGGAGGGTCCCTCCACAGAAAAATTTGACTTTTGGCAAAAAATTTAAAACTGAAATATTCTGATTCAGAAATACCACCATCGTACCTCATTGGAGTTGTAGTTCAGGTATCTCATACTCCTTTATAGGGTAGACTCCCTGCTCAGACTACATCTCCCATGCTGCACTACGGTCTCCCCTCTTGATTAGTCTCTGGCCTTAATATACAGGGAGATACCAATGTATCTGGGGGGGGGGGGGGGAGGCATGAAGATTTAGTATTTGTCGATATGCGTCTATATCAAATGACAAACTCCTCTTTGTTTGTTGACCATATGACAGTACCGTGCCTTCTTTGCTGTCTTTTTGCCTCCATCTTAGACTGAAATTCCAAGAGGTGTTGAAACAATGCAAACAATGGGGAGCACTTAAGGGTCATAAACAATGAACAACTTTGCACTGGCAACACAATGGGTATGCTAAAGAATATGGCCAAAGCTTCAAGAAACCATGTTTTTCAGCTGGATAGTAACCAAACAACTAATCACCTGATGGGGACTTTGAGGATGACCAGGAGGGTCACATGACAGAAGGAACTGGAAGTTATAAAAGGGCATGGTCCGCTCTTAATAGTTTTCTCTCCAAGCAGACCAAAATTGAGCAGAAGGAAGGAAGGAAAGAGAAGTGAGGTCCAGGAAGAGGGGACCTGGGGCCCCTGAGTGCTGATGCTGACTGACTATGGACATTGCGGGCTCGGACTAGCTACCTCAGACCCCAGGAGCCAGGTAGGCTTGAGAGCCCAGGCTACTTCTCAAGCAGCATGAGCCCTACTATCACACATCTGCCTACCTGGGCTTAGAGGCTCACTACCACCTGCAGTTTAGACATACCCAGAGGGTCTTGGATGGGCATAAGAAATGGGTTTTTAAATACCTCGGACCCAAATCATTATACGCATTATAGATCAGTTAACACCTTTAATTACACCTACAAGTAACTTGAAAACCAGTGTGGCCTTTGGAGGATATTAGTGTTATTGCATGAAGACATGTTTCATTGTTAATGCATGAACATGCAGTAGCTGCGTAACCTAAACTAAATATTGCTCTTCCAAGAATGGTTGCCTTTATGTTGTTACTGTTGTTTGCCTGAGATGCTGTCTCCCTAAACTCATCACAACTCATCATGTCCTGTTATTATTACACCCTGTATTTTTTGTCTAACTTACACTGGAATCACCTTTGGGTGGGGGGACCTTTTCTCCTTGCATGCCTGTAAAGTGTCGTGCATAACTGCGATGCCATAGAAACAGCAGTCACAATCGTAAGCATATTCGACATATTGTGCATGAATGTTTGGGGTATTAGACTGTGCAGCCGTGAATGAGAGTAACTCGGGGGGTATGTTTGAAGAAATAGACTCTTAATAGAAAATGTGGGTAGATACGAACTGCCACATCGCAGCAGGCAATTGGTTGATCTAGCTCAATACCCTGCCTCTACCAGTGGCTGATCCATGATGATTAGGCATGAGGCAGTGAGAAACATAAGATACCTAGACAACTGAGCACCGCTATATATGGGGCAAAATTCCTTCCTGGTTTTGCAAGAGCTCTGTTTACAGCCTTAAAACATGAAATATTAGTACCTTTATCATAGTCTTGGTTTGCAAAACAACTGTGCATATGATATTAGTGGCTGTCTACAGCTACCATATATGTCTGGATAACCCCCTGCTGCAGTGAATTCCCCAGACTGACTAGTCTATGAACAAAGACATACTTCTTTGCGTTGCTTCTAAGGCGGCTGCTGTTTAATTTCACCACTTGTCTGCCATCTTCTTTTATTGCAGAACAGGGTACAAAAGAGCAGGGACTGATTTGCTTTCACTATATCCTTGCAAATTTTGCATAAGGCTTTATAATCACAATCCACAATACCAGCCTTATTCCCATTTACTCCTTTTGATGCTACGACCAAAAGCAACCTCCTGATCTGCGCTGGTTCAGGGAAATACTGCCAATGGGATCCTGGGAAACTTAAAATGTGAGGAGAGAAACTTGTCAACGAGTTATTGAGAAGAGCCCAGCTCCAGTTTCACTCCCGTTGGGATCAGATCGGGCATATCAAATGAAAAAAAACAGGTTTTGGAAAGATTGCATACGTGGCTTAAGGGAATTTGTTCTCAAAAATGACGGGCTGTGAACTGCATATCTGCAAGTCACTTTCAACATGTGGAAAAATAACTCCACAAAGGAAACGTCCCCTTCTTAATCACTGGCGCAGTCTGTAGTGAATTCTTTAATCAGTAACAATTTTGCTAACACTTCTGGGAACAAAGTCATCCTACTTCTTTTAAAAGCTCCAGAAGTCCTCTGCTGAACTTCCTGATGTATTTCACCCTGCCACCCTGATGAATTTTATCGGGATTGCTGGATAGCCAGGGCACTAGCTGTCCATAGTGCTGCCTCCAGCAGTTACAAATATCCAAACACCAGCCACCTCATGAGTGGCCCGAATCCCGTTGATTCGTTATTTGACTTGCTTCAGCTGGGTGCTGTTTCAATAAGGTGCAATTTTTTCACAGGGAGGATAATTAACCCCTGGAACCATTTTATTAAGCGCTGTGGTGGATTCCCCGGCATGGGCAATTTTTACATCCAAATAAGATGGTTTCCTAAAAGAAATGTTCTAGTTCAAACAAAAGCTCAGTTCAGGGAAGTCCTATGGCCTCTTACACAGGAGGTCAGACTAGATGATCACAATGGCCTTATAATCTACAAATCAAAGGCACAAACTCAATGAATAAGAATAATCAAATTGTTACGTGGTGCTTTTCATCTTAGGATCTCAGAGCGGTTTGCTTAGAAGACAAGTATCACTATCTCCATTTTAAAAAGAGTGGTGATGTGAAAGACACGTGATGTGACTTACCAATGACCCGGCACTGAGTCAGCATGTGTCCTGGCTCCTGATGGAGAGCCCTATGGAAGGGCCCTGCCTTCTCTTTTTTCAGGCTTTGGTGGACACTAAAACAACTTTCTGAATAAGATGGTCCCCATGCCAACCATCACCAATGAGTCCCACTGACTGTGGGCAGGCAGGAAGAGGAGATGAAAAAGGAGCGTATTCTCAGTATGAACTGACTCTCTGAAAAAGAAGAAAATCTTAACGCTTAGAGTCCTGATCTTTAGAAAATCCCCCTTGACCTTAAAGGACTTACCACCCTGCAGGTCGGGATCCAAAGAAGAACACCGAGTTCCTATGAAAAAGGCAACCCTTCCTGCAGGACGGGGCTTTGCTTTCAGCAGGTTCCAATGGGTTCTGCTGCTAGTCCGTCTCAGCCTAAATACCCTCTGCTCTTCTGAGTGGCGAGAAAGTCACCAAAGCCTTTCTGATTTCAGACATCATGGGAAATCGAGAATGGCCGCCTGATCTTTCTCAATGAACTTACAGTTAAGGAAAGAAAGAAAAAACCCAGCACCATGATCCTGGAAAGGCTAATGAGTCTGACCCAGATATATGTGATGTTGATCATGAGTTTAATAATAGCAATAATTATGAACAATTAGCAATATAATTCATGCTCGGCGCTTGATGTGGAACCTCTCAACGAGAGAGCTTGAAACCCATGATCATTATTAATTAAGCCTCACGAGCCCCTGGTTGAGATAGGTACATCTCATTATTAGCCCTATTTTATAGATGGGGAAAACGGAGGCCCAGAAAGGTTAAGTGATTTGCCCCAAGTCACAGGGAGCCGGAAGCAGAGCCAGGAAGAGTCTGGTCTGGGACTCGAAATGCTAGATCCGTGGGTCTCAACCTTTTGGGACTCAGGACCCATTTGTAAATGGTTATGGCCTGTCGCGACCCAGTAAATAGTCTGGAGGTGAAGGCCCTGGGATGATTTTGGTTGGATCTTGCCTCCAGGGGGGTTGGGTCCTGCCCGGAACTCACCCCACAGTGGTGGCTCCTGCAGCTCCAGTCCTGTGTGGGGCTGGCTGGGTTTGGCTCTGGGCATTGCAACCTCTGGCACTGCTCAGGTTTGACCCCACCTCCCTGACTGGACCAAATGTGTGAGAGTGGGGTTGTGACCAGGCTCATGGGGTGGCGGGGCTACTCACTCCAATTTGGCCTACCCGGACTCCCGTCATCATGACGGCTGGGCCAAACCTGAGTGCTGCTGGGATCCCAGAGGTGGCAGTGTCTGGAGCAGGGAGGTGAGCCCAGCCAGCCCCGTGGGACAGGAGCCACGGGAGCTGCCACATGACCCTTTGAAACATTCCAGTGAGCCACTTTTGAGCCCTGACCCCCGGGTTGAGAGACCCTGCTCTAGATCCTAGTCAACGTTGAGACTGTTCACCAGCAGACGTCTCCGCATCCGTCCTCACTGGAAAGAAAATAAAGGGGGCCGGCTACCTGAGGAACAAAGCGGTTCTAAGGACTCTACAAAGATTGACTGCAGTCCACCTAACAATGTATTCTGAAGAGAGCATGCTGCTCAACACTACCCTTAACTCCAGGCTGCACAAGAAACTGTCAGTGAAAAGCATCAAGACGCATCTGTAATAGAAACATTCTCCTGTGTGGCAATGCACCCCTGCCCAGAGAGGCCTCAAATGCCTAGGCGCCTCCGTTTAAATGTCTGCCCATTCCCGTCTGCCAGCGATCTCCTACCTTTCTCGCTCTGCCTGTTTCTACACTGAGAATAATGGGAGACTGAGGACTTGACGTACAGAAAGTCTGTAAGGGAATCGAGATGAAAACTCTCTGAAGATGAATATGCTTTGTAATAAAGTGGAAAGAATTGCACTGAAAGAAAAAGTGAATTGATATTGCACACAGAAGGGCATCTCAGGCTGAATTATAAGGAAGCACTCTCCCTGATACAGGTAACAGGGCCACAAGTTACTCTGTAATGCTACTCTCTCAGAGATCTCACCTGACAAATCTAAAGCACCTTTCAGCCCTGGATTTACAAACACTAATTAAGCTTGGCAACCCTGTGAGTTCAGAAAGGGATCCCATTACTCATTGCTGAAATGCAACCACTTCTGGGGTTGTAATGCAGCAAGCTGTTTAAAAGCAAACAACGTTGCCCAATAGTGCAGGTCTGCAAGTAACACACTCTACATAGATATGAAACTTCAGGGGAAATTAGGGAGGCAAAAGGTAATTACTTGCTTTGGAATCCAGCCAGGCTATTAGGGTTAACACCCAGACTCTTACCAAACATGCCTTGAGATCTTTTCAAGACCGTAGGTGAAATCCTGGCCCTACTGAAGTCAGAAGGAGGATAGTCCAGTAGTCAGAGCACTACCCTGGGCTGTGGGAAATTCAGGATCAATTCCCGCTGTGTCACGAACATCCTGTGTGGCCCTGGGCAAGTCACTTAGATGTTCTGTGCCGCAGTAACTCTCATGCGGCATGGGGGGTAATAGCACTGTCCTACTTCACCGGGGGTACTCTGAGGGTAAACACATGGAAGATTGTGGGGCGCTCTGAGACCATGGTGATGAGACCCTAGAAGTACTTTATCTAGACAGAAGAGCAGCTCTCCCATTGACTATTAGAAAAGGAGAGCCAATAAGTGGTCAGGATCTCAGTTACCAAAAGATGGCTCCTCCAGGATCCTAGGGACACCTAATGCCATGTTCAAGGACTGGAGAACACCAATAACAAATAATCATGCTAGTCCATGATGCCAGTACCTCGCTCCTTCACTCACCAAGGGATGAACCTGCCCTGTGGTCCCCTGAGTCCTGTGTCGCATGTAAGGATGATAGGAATTCCCCCTCCCCGCCATATTAAGGTTATTGCTAAGCCTTGTCATTCCTTCTTCTATGACATCTCAAAGATCCATCCTTTCCTTTCCATCCCTCCTGAAAATCCCTGGTCCCAGTGATCTCCTCACCTCTTCCTCCTCCAGCTCATCGAAAATACTGCCAACCACGATCACCTTCCTCTCCTGGAGCTCTGATTATTTCTCTCCATTTATTGGGCCAGATTCCCCATCCTCTTCCAAATCATGTCCAAGGCTTGGCACAGCTCCGCCCCTACCTACACTGGTTTCTTAATCTCCTCCTACGCCTCCTCCCACTTCCTATGATCCACCCCATTTTCTTTCTTTTCCAATCCCTGTTGTTGTTTGTGCTCACTCCTGACCTTGATCTCAGTTGGTGCCATCCCTGATGCGTGGACCAGCCTCTCCCTGAGCCCCACCTCTTCAGGGAAACTTCTCAGCTAAAGAGATTCATGCCACTCTGGGTTTATTAACGTTGTACTGCTCTGTTTTATTGCTACTCATGCCTTTAGGCTGTACACTCGTTGTAGCAGAGATTCCATGATGCATCTGGCACATTCTACCTTTGTAGAGCACTATGTATACATTCATATAGTGCCAATTGCTGTAGGATCTTGACACCAAACACATCTTTGATCTCATTAGTAGCCAAGCTAAGGGACCAGAAAAACTGGTGTGACTGTCCAAACTGGAGATTCCCCAGACGGGGAGGAATCCTACGTGGCATAAAGCAAACATAAGTGTATCGCTGCACCTCTGGGAAGGTCACTGGCAATGATGAACCTACCTGAGCTAAAAGACCCAGGTTTCTTAGATGAAGCTGTAGCAAGCTCATCAACCTCTATATGTGCCCCACTCACCACTGGAGGAAGACAGAACACCACACAGAGTAGGTGTAACTTGCATAACCAGGGTCCTATGCCACCCGTTCGCAGCCCCTGGCATAGGTGGGGAGCACCATATTAGGACTATGCCAGCTGACGTACTAGCCCCTTGGGGCCATTACCAAGATGGCATAAATTACATCAGCCTTACGTGGGGTAGAGGGCTGGCCCTAGAATTAGGAAGCCACAAACGGCTCCTTTGCAGTTTCCCTCTCAGCACTTATTGGGCACAACCAAGGGGAGGGCGTAGGAACATGATGCGTAAGCAACATCTTCATAATAGCATATTCGCTGCTCCCCCAGTGGCCGGGCTCGTGTTCCGTAGGTGTTCTCTCTCTCTCTCTGCAGTCAAGATGTCTAAGGAGAGGGAGATGGCCCTCTGGCCAGAGTGTCAGCACATCTACTGAGGAAAGAGACACCTGAATACGGACAAGACTAATTAACCCTCACAACATTCCCCCAGCTACACTGCCTCTCTAGAGTTATTTTATCATACGTTGAAGATGGCCCGTCAGACCGTAGTTTACAGTTTACTGCTTGAAGGGTCCTAATCCTCACGACCCGGGGAAAATGGAGAAATAATATTATCAGCGCTAATTGCTACCATGTTAGAATGTACAACCATCTTGCACTGGGTTAAGCGACTATAGAAGGGGAAGGACAACTGAAAATCGAGCCCAGAGAGTTTAAGTGACTTTCCCAAGGTCACTCAACAAATCAGTGGTAGAACCAGGATTAAAATTAAAATTCCGCTCTTGATCCCCACTGCTGTGAATATCCCTCTCTCTCAAGACTAACTATCTAAGAAAGGATAAGGAGATAATTATATTATATACATGCTCCTGGCACTTATGATGAATCAAGACATAGCTATGGAAGAAAGGGAAAGGGAGATTTTTGGATATTTACGTCACGCCATATTTTGTCATTGTTTATATGTGAGTGCAGGCTCAGGTCAAGATATAGTCACTGGTGATTAACTAAGTCATTAGGGATAACAATGATGGTGAGTTTCAGAAATGTGATGCATCTTCTTCCTGAATTTCCACATATGCAGCATGAGGGAAGGGAATGTCAGCAAACCTATGATATTATATGTGGACAAGATTTGCCCTTTTCATCAACCTGCCCTGGGGAGTTCACTTCCTCTCAAGAAAATACTTTACCAATGACCCATAGAGAATGCTTTGAATTGTGATGTCCACATTTTGTATAGTCCATTGTTGGTGGATTCTGTGATTGAGTAGCTCTGAGCAAGGCCTGCTGCTACACCCCATATTACAAAAGGAGAAACCAAGGTCTTAGTGTATCGCCCAACATCATCCAATAATAGAGAGGAGGACTAAATTTCCATTTGTTTGTATTCACTTTGAAACTTGCAATACTGCTAAATAACAACATGCCTGGACTAGATAGATAGATAGATAGGAATACTTTTTGCAAATTAAAAAGAAAAAGAAAGCAACAACTATCTTTCAGAACTGATACAAAAGGTCTGTGTTCTCTAAAATTTCAAACAGTTGCCATGGCAATGGGTTTTTAAAACCGTGGAGCGATGAGTTAACATTAATAAACCTAAGATGCCAGCTCCCACATATTTCTGTCATCTTATTTCTTTAGGAATATGACAGATTAGAAACATCTTTCTGTGCCCTGTAAAGAAACATGGTGCACACATTTTTAAAAAAGTTTTAAAAGTTTATTTTCCTTAAACTGGATCCCAGACTTGATGTCTATTGCCCATACCATAAAAGTGCACAAGACACACTGTAAAACTTCAGCATTCATTCAACAAGCTCTGTGCATTCTTCCCTGGGTCCCTTTGATTGCAGAGTTCCACAGTTCCACCCCAACCTTCCAGATGATGCTTCTAAATAGAACTGAGCCTCAAACCACCATCCGACAATCCAATCCTCACCCCATACTCTACCACTATCCATCCAGGGATTATAGTCATTAATGAGCATAATTTAATAATTCTAGTGCCTTCACTGTTCTGGCATCATGATGCATGAAATAAAATTTGAAAAAACAAGCAATACAATCAACTAAGCAGT
The DNA here is from genome assembly GCA_032164245.1 of Sternotherus odoratus. Taxonomy (NCBI): domain Eukaryota; kingdom Metazoa; phylum Chordata; order Testudines; family Kinosternidae; genus Sternotherus; species Sternotherus odoratus. Next base: position 6,089,961 of record JAVMKO010000018.1, read on the forward strand.
CTGCAATTTTCTGTTAAATTTTCACAACATCAATAGACACACATCAGTGATCCCTGGTCAAACAAATTCTTTACCATCAAGATCTGCCTTACTTGGAGGTCAGGAGATTCAGGCTCTAACAGACCATCAGAGAGAACAAGTTCACCAGCATCCATGAATATGCCTTGCTTACAGGCTAGTGTGCATCTAGGAGGATCAGCAAACGTGATTCAAGTTGATCTCGGCCATCATGAGGGCATAACATCTACAGAAAGACTAACAGATATGCTCCAAAATATCTGAGTCTATATGGTGCTACAAGACCCTTTGTTGAGAAAGAACAGAGGTTTCCTTTAACCTCCAGTTTCTCTAGGTCAGGAGATCACATCACTTGCCAGATGATCCCAACCTTTAGAACAACAATAGCGTACATGTCCACAAATGAGATGTTAACACACAGGGTGCTCTGTGGTCCATCAGTTCTCTCCATACTGAGGACTTTGATACTTTCCAAATTCCTTACTGTCTGAGACATAAACTTACTATTTACCCCCAGCAACATAAACTGAAAACCTTAGTGCCTTGCCCTGCCTGGGCCCAGCCTTGCAGGAGAGGAGCTGCCGCTGTCGGCTGAGCCAGGGTGGGCCGCTTCTCAACACAAACATGGACACCTGCCTCAGCTTAGTGGTAATATTTTGGGTAGGGTGTTTGTGTGTGCGTGTGGGGGAGGAATCTCAGTTTCAGATTTTGTCCTGGGCCCCCTCAAAACCTGTCCAGACATGATCACAAGAAACCAAAATTACTTCTAAACGAAGAGCAATGCCATAGTGGTGTGATTCATTTCTATTTTGGAAAACAACTGGGAAGAAACATTTAAACAACTGTATGATACCCGTTCTCATAACACACTGTCATTAGTGTTTAGGTTAAGGTTCCAGTCATATGTCCAGCATGTTAACTATGGCTCATATATAATATGCACAAAATACATTGTGCTTGAGGAACATTCAAAAGGTATATGTGAATATCTAGAACAATCCTTCTGTATTCTGAGTGCCTCATTACCCTCTCCATGCTCATCTGGTTTAACAGGGTTCCTCTTTCTTCTCCATACTTAGATGTTTATTGAGAAATTCCAGTGTGATAAATAAGAAAAAGATGACATGGTACAGTGGGAAAAGTACCAGGTAGCTGCCCTCCAGTTAAAAGGTATAAAACCAGGTACATATTATGAGTTGTCAAAGGGAATTTATTAGTCAGATACATCTAGGTTAAAAACCCATACATTATAATAACACCTTACATTTATACAGTCTTTCATCCTGAAGCATTATAACAACTTACAATGGCAAAACTCCTTCTATCCTGAAGAACCCTAGAGCACGTTATAAACCAATTTCAGAATCAAGTGTTGGGGAGCATAAGGGAGTTTAGTAGAGTTGGTGTGACTGATATGGCAATTTCCTGCAATACCCTTGGAAAACCTTACTAAATTATGTTTAAGTATCTTTGGAGTCCATTGTGTTAAATGTAAAATTTACAAATGAATGAGGGCCAGGATTGTATGTAAGCTTTCGAGTGGGGAGATGTGAACCCTGGGAAGTGTTATGGTCTTTGAAGGACTAGATTGAACAAGAATAGACTTGTGGACAAACTGGATAAAGTGGTTTACCTGGGGATCCTCTAGGGAAAGGTGAATGCAAATTCCCACTTCCAGTTGTGCAAAACCCCTTTTGAAGCCTTTAGAAGCTATGCCCTGAGAAGAGGACTATTGTCTACTGCTTACCTGTTCCCAGAGATGCAAAATCAAAGCCCAAGCGGCATAAAGGAAAGACTAGCCGATGTATGGGGGTGTTAGTTCTGAACTAAGTTGTAAACACAAAAAGACTGCTGTGTTGGATCAGAATGACTCACTCCTACCAGAGCCCTTGCGGGACTGGAAGGTGATCTCTGGTAAGCTTATTGCCATGTGTGGTTTATTGTTTTTAATGTTTTTCTGTAGCACTTTCACCTTAAGAATACACGTGCTTGCTTAGAAACAATTGTGTGCTAACATACAACTGTGAATAACTACCCAGTCATAGCTTTGAAGAGAAAGCAAGGTATAGCTGCTGTCCGGTTTAGGCAGTCTGACTTCCTGGGAATATCACAGTGTAGACAGGAAATTGTGCAACCTGGAAAAACCCAAGCCGGGAGGGAGAAAGAGCTGAGGGAGGTACCTGAGGGAGCTAATGGCTGAGAAGCTGGGTGCCTTTGGTGGACCACAAGTGGAAACACAGGTGTAGTGGCCCTGAACTGTGACAACTGGTCAGGAATTTTTTGGCAAATCATCTTCCCATAAAAAAATATCCATTTGTCAACACCAAAGATGTTGTAGGAAGGGGATGGTTTTGAGGAATTTCTTGACTCAATAGTTTAAAAAATTGTTGAAACGTGCCATTTTTTAAATGAAAAATTCCAGTTTTGCCATTTGAAATGACATTTCATTTCAAATTTTGAATTAACTATAATTGAAACATTTTTAAAGGTCAAAATTGAAATATTTCAAAATGACTAGAGCTGTCAAGTGATTAAAAAAATTAATCGCACTGTTAATAATAGAATACCATTGATTTAAATGTTTTTGGATGTTTTCTACATTTTCAAATATGTGGATTTCAGCTACAACACAGAAGACAAAGTGTACAGTGCTCACTTTAGTGTTTTGGTAGAGAAGTGATAAATTACTACTCCTGTTGAAAGTACAGGGAAATGGAACATATATGCACAAGTTAGATTTTTTATACGGACATTGGGGTTTAACAATCTCTAGTTTGTAAAGCCAACATGGGGGTTTAGTGACCACATTTGATCAGAACTTTGGTTTTCCATCACACCCTGATATCTTCTGAGACAACATCACCACTTCCCATCTTGGTGTTGGCTGGCTTGAATTTGTTTAGCATATGAATTCTGATGAGACCATAGCAACATAAGACTAAGAAGCAAACTAGAATACTGTATCTACTTAACCACAAAGATCAGAAGGAGGGACTGGGATATCCATGTTAATCCTTGTGGATAATTTCAGTCTGTTTAGTATTCTTAGTATGTATTATTGAAACAACTTAACCTTATCGCAATGTCTTGGAAAATCTGCTGACTCTCAGATACATTCCTATGAGGTCTAGCAATCAACTTTATTGCATCCATTTGAATGCAGTGGATAATGTGTATGTGTCCCTACTGCCCCCTATTGGATATAATTGCAAAAATGCTCAAGTACTGATTTGACTATTATGTACTTCAGAAGGTGCTAGTGTTTTTTGGAACAGAAAGACCGAGGTTCTGTGTCTGGCAAGATCACAAAGTCCTCTGGGGCTATGAATCCATTGCAACCTTTTTGGGCAACTCATTCGCTTTTGCTTCCGGCTTGTAATTCTGTCAAAGGGGGTAAAGCAGACTTGCATACTTGAATCTTTATTACTAGTTCTGGCAGAGAAAACTGCACCAGGACATCTCCTGTGGCTAGGCCACATATTAACAATCAAAAATGAATACACCATTGGCGCTATGAGCTGAAGACTGTACTAGATACAGATACAATAGAATATGCAAATTAGGAGACAAACATTTACAAAAAATCCTATTGGAAATTTAGTCCCTTAATTTCACTTTCAAAACCAGTATCTGTTTTGAGTAGCACATCTCAAGTGTCTTGAAAGAACAGCATGTGAAACCAGCTATCAAAAGATTGCTCGTTAGATCTCTGAGATGTAACTCAGTATATAGGCAACAGTGAAATATTAATCCTCTCAGAAAATGAGCAATAGTACTTGAAAGCTACCATTTATGTCTTTATTTCCGCAGGCTTGTGTAGGTTTCGTGCTTATGCAAGTGAGCCAGACAGTGTAGGCAGATGTTTTGGCATTTACTTCTCTCCTCACACACCTCAAAACCTGAACCACAACAACCCCTGTTACTCCAGTCCTGCCAGTTCCTGTCAATTCAATCCCAACCTCTCAATGATCCCACCCCATTACCGGTAGTAGTTCGGGGCCTTTCTTGAGTAGCTGCTTCTAAAACAGCTACTCAAGTGATTTTGTGTATTAACAAAGTGTAACATCAGAGATAGGATGAGACTCTCAGATTCACTCTACCTAAAAGACCTCGACCAGGACTGGAACTCAAGACTCCAGAGATGAGCAGCAAAAGCAAAACAAAAAACCCCAAAACCCTAGGCCTCATTTGTCTCCTCTTGAGAATGTAATTGGGCACTACATTGGCTATTAGGTGATAGTGTGGCTAGATTTAGTGCTGGTTAAGGAATGATAGGCCAAGACAACTATTAGAAGATGGTTCTATCATTATCATCATACATAGGTGAGGTTGAGGATTTGATCCTTTCTCTGAAAGAAAATCAGCAAAAGCACTTGATAGCAAGCTTATGTGACCATTCAGCTAACATAACATTTGCCTATTTTTACCCTGACCACTCAGCTTCTAGGTTGTTTCCCTGTCCCACCAGCCCTTCACGTTTTTGTTTCTGAAGACCATGAGCAATTTGAGGCAGGGGCTCTGTCTTCATATATGTCTGCGCAATACTGAACTCATTTAGGGTGCTATTGTAATATAAATACTTAGTAGTACATCAGGTGCAATGTCAGACAATGAGGAATAAGTTAGGAAGCAGAGGTGTCAGAGGGCAGCGGCCTCTGTGTAAGAGACCAAATTAGACAAGGACAGTTATGCCAGTTAAATACTATCTTACTCAGAGTGAGATATACCATATGATTTCAGGATTAGTAAGATAAATGACCAAACTGTGGATGAACATGATCTGTTAATCAAGTTCTTTGGAAGAGAGAATTGCATAAACATACTCATTGTGCCAAGGGTGAGGCTACAAATAGCTAGGGCCAGGGACTTCTCCATGGCAAGTCTCAGGCAACTCTTCTTTCTGAAATTCTTTACGGTCAAAAACTGAGCTAACCCTAAACCTAGCAATGCTCAGAAAATACTAAGAATCATCTCTACGTTCAGGCTTTCCCATTTATGACAGATCAGTTTCACCTATCATCAATGCCTCCCTTGTCACTGTTTTTTTAAAGTCTTGGTGCTGAGCTACAGTATTAGCTTCCTATATGAGAGTCGTTTATTTAGGGCAATCTAAGCCATTTGGGGCTGTGCCAGATACTGCGCTGACATGCACCATGCAAAATGCCAGTAATAAAGAATCCAAAGCTGAGCTATGTATGGAAAAAGGATACAGATTGGGGCTGCCGAGCCCTCGGGCACAAGCATTTCCATACCTATCTCCAACTAATATAAAATCTACCAAACAATAAGTGAGAGGCTAAAAGGATGCTTAACATGAAACAATAGCTATCTCTGAGTTAACTTCTGTAGAATACTTGAAAAGTGTGTATTTTACATGAATCAGTGCTGGACATCTAGACAATAAGGCAGATTAGTAACATTTCCACATCTGTTCTCCAAAGAGCAAGCTGAATGACATTTCTAGGATAGTAAAAGAATATCTACAATACATATAGTGTGATACCCAGCTTCACCCTCAAACTTTCAAAACAGGTAGAAGGACAATGGCCCACAACAGATATACTATTTTAAAAACAGAGAATGAGTAATTGTCACATGAAAAGGAGAAATGACTACTATTAAACTGAGTTGTGAAATAAATATACACATTAAAAACATGTCATGTCATGTATATTGAACTGAAATACCTCAAGGCTTGGCAAACCTAATGTATTTAGTAACAAAGAACGATCATTCATGCTGCATTTATCTCAGGAAAATGAAAGGAAAGGTAAAGATGCAAAAAGTTAATAAGAATACAGTAAAATGGAAATATAGCCAGCCTGAAGAGCTGAAATGAACTACCAAAATGCTCTCAAATTAAGTAGCTGCTCAGCTTGGAATAAATCACTCTCCATTTTTCACTTCACTCTCCTGAACACAAAAGCTGAAGAACTGTACTTCTTGGATCCAGAAATATGTCATTGTATTCATATAACTCTGGTTTTGCATTTCACTTGGAACTGTATTTACTATGCGAAATACAAAAGATAGCAAACATATCCTATTCTTTCCAAGATTTTCTGTTTTTTGGTTTCTAGAGGGTGGGACAATACCATATTTTATCCCTTATGTCTCCCGAAGAATTTACCCAAACAATGGATTCTGTCACTTTAAACATGTTATCTAGCTCCTTTTCTTAGTCATGTTGTAAGATAAGGCTCTTTATTTTGAAGAGCAAGGAGATTGTTTATTTTTACTACAGGACACAAACTATCTTTGCTCTTTTTTAAATCTCAGGCTTCAACGATGGAGTGCTGCTGCTTATGTATTTAAAATCTTAATAAAAAGAATGTGTAAAAAATGTAACATTGCTCATTAAAGTTAGGTAGATTTAAGGTTTCTATTACACTTAAACCTTTGGTTAAGTTTAAGCATTTATTTTTCCTTAAGAAAGCTATTGTTTTATGATTATAGGCATATTGGATCTCTTTTTGACTTTAAATATTTGCTCCTAGCGAGGTTCAGGTGCACTAGTATTGGAGGTGTCTTGTCTTATATTGCTACCTGACAAAATACAGCATATATGAAGGAAGTTGTATTTGGTTCATTTCCAGGGTTAGGCTTATTAGTTTTTTACTCTATGAAGGAAAACTAGAGTAAGTATTTATCTTTGTCCTTGTCTTGGCAGAAATGATGGGTGAAATCCTAGCCCTATTGAAGTCAGTGGCAGTTTTGATATTGATTTCAACAGGAGTGTTCACATGCGAATCATCTCTCATGAGGTGATCTGAGAAAAATAGGATATTGTATTTAGGAAATTTATATTTGTTTTGTGAAGGTACTAAGTGTATAAACGGTGATTGTGTTACTCATGTCCTTAAAATACAGACAATTTTCTTAGAACTATTGTTTTATCATTAACTCATTTCACATTTTTGAAGTCTCTTTGGTTTGTATTACATTTTGCCCTACTGATATGAACTATTTGCACAGTATTGTACTGCTTTTGCTCTATATCCAGGTGGGTAAAATACTTTATCTTGCATCAAGTTTTGTAATAAAGTCCCGGTTACTACATTTACACATCATGTGATGAATCTGTACAAATACATCATAGTACAACAGATCGGTAGATACTGAGGCATCTGAACATGAAATTACACTGGCCAGCCACAGCATCAGGCCATGTAATGTACACGACGTACAATGAGGAAACGGCATCTGTTAACGCTCTGGTACCAGGTAAGAGAGAGTCCTGTAGCACCTTAAAGACTAAAGTATTGAAGCATAAGCTTTCGTGGGCTAATACCCACTTCGTCGGATGCAAGCAGTGGCTATGGTACCAAGGCCAGCCTAATGCAACACTACTGGGCCACCACAGCACAAATGACGCTGCACAGGACGATGACGCCATCATTTGCAAATATGCAAATACCAGGATTCTGATTTTCTTGCACGTCTTGCTACGACTGCAGCTTTTCCTAAAGCCCCAGCTCCTGGAGTCGTGTTAAGTGAGATGAGCGCCTTGTTTTGAAGCTGGCACCTGACCGACGCGGGCCCGACGGGCTCAGAAACCCGACGGCGGATTAACAAGAGACCCCCCCCCCCGGCCACTGGTATTTGTCAGTCGCCCCCCCCGCTGCTGGGCCTGGCTCGGGCTGGGCATTGGGGACGCCGCTCGGCGGCAGATCCCTGTATCGTGAGGAGGAGGAAGCCCAGAGCTGGTGGGACGCGGCAGGGCGCGCGCGAGCCGGGGCCGGGCTCCCCACACCACGGAGCCAAACCCTCCCCCCTCCGTCCCGCCACCACAACCCCGCCGCAATGAGCGTCTCGGCTCAAGCGGAAGCGGAAGTCAGCTCTCGACCGGAAGCGGAAGTCGATGGGGGGGGTGAGCGGAAGTCGGGAGGCTCTCTCGCCGCTCCCTCCACTGGAAGGCCCAGAGGCGCGCTGGGTCCCGCCTCCCGGAAGGGGAAGCCGGCTCTGGTCCGGCTCCGCCTCCCTCTGGCGGCCATCTTGGCTAGTAGCGGCGGCGGAGGGGGGCAGCGGACGGACCCGGATCCCGGCGCTTGCTCTGTCCCGCCTGGAGTTCCTTGTGCCCCCCCCCTCCCCCGCCGTCTGCGGCCGGACGGAGCTTCCCCGAGGGACGGAGCGGCCGAGGCGCCCGCCTGAGCAGCGAGAGGTACGTGGGGGCCAGACCGGGCCTCGGGGGCCTAGGGCGGCTCGGCGGGGCCGCTGCTCTTGCGAGAGAGAGCGGGGAGCTGCCGGCGCGTGGGGCCGGCTGGAGGGAACGGAGCCCCTCGGGGTGGGGAGGCGCAGGGGGCCACTGGGGCGGTACCGACACCGCGGCCTGGGGGGGAGGCCCGGGAGGGTATCGGGGTTTTCCCGGGGGGAGGGGCAGAGGCCCCCCGATTCTGCTGGGTCCTTGGTGGGGTCGGGGAGCCGGTCCCCGTAAACGGGCGTCAGGCGAGCCCTCGTTTATTTCCGCCGGCAGGATTTGGCGGGTGGTGCCCCCCCCCCCCCCGGTCGAAGAAGAGGAGAGGGGTTAAGCCGGCAGCAGCAGGGATGAGCCAGACTTTAAGGTCAGACGGGACCATTATGATCATCCAGTCTGACCGCCTCACAACGCAGGCCACAGAATCTCACCCGCAGATTTCTGCCCCACATCTCTAAATGCCCCCCCTTGACCTCGCAATCCTGGGTTTAGCAGGCCAATGCTCAAACCACTGAGCTATCCCTCCCCGCCCATCCTCACCGAGATGTGTTCATTTAGTTCCCCCCACACTAGACTAGACTAGATTTAGTTCTTGTGGTGTCATTTCTTCACCTGCCAGTGAACATTTCTTCCTGGCTGTTTACTCTTTGTGGGGGAGCAGTTTATTGTCATAGGGAATTTCTTACAGGGATGGGGTGGAAGCTGTTTCGTAAGGGAAACTGTCAGGTTAGAAATATTTTTGTAAAACCAGTTGTGTATTTGTTAGCAAAAGTCTTTTGAAGACTTGTTGGCTGTCATTAGTCAGCCTCTCCTTGGTTACCTGCATTCATCAGGTAAGAAAGACCCTGCAAACCCATATCCAAGTGAATAAGCGTTTTCAGGATTGGGTCCCGCTTTTGGTCCTTAGGTTACTTTTTTAGATGTTTGTGTGTCTATCTAGAAATGCTATAAAGGAAAGTCTGATTCCAAACAAAAGCAGTTCTCATTGAATGTGTTTTAAAATATCCCAGATATGTTTCTTTTCAGTTTTGTAGTTCCCTTAAGTTAAAAGGAAAATATTTACAAGTGTGTCTATTTGTGAGGGAAGACAACAATACTGTATACAAATATATTTGGTGTGGGTGAACCCCCATTGACCTACACTGGGGCTTCATGGGGCCCATGTGGAGCAGTTTTTCAGGATCAGACATCTCATTTGGTTACCAGGGAGGAAGTTGCAGGTATAAAGACAAAACAAAAATCCACAGTATGAAGGTCAGTTTTCAAGAAAATATGGATCAAACAGAGGCTTTGGTGCTTTTTTTCACCTATGTTGAATACATTTTTAAATTAAAGTCTGTGGTGTTAATTTCTTCATCTTTAATTTATTCCCGCCAGAACTTCATTTCCCTCCCCTTAGCTCCTGTCAAAAATAGTGTGTTATCACTTGTAGATTAATAACATTCATGATTAATATACATATTTGCTGTCTTCAGACCTGGAGGAAAAATTCTCTGTTTAAAGCTGGGATCTAATCACTAACTTCATACATGAGGTGTAATCCCAAAACAGAAGTTTACTAATATGACCAATATTTCTCCTGTGTAGTGCTGTAATTGGCATTCACAGGTAAAGAAATCCATTGAGAGGGTATTACAGCTTAGTAAAAGCTAACTGTAGCAGCGCACATCCTTAGCAGCAATAAGTTTTTTAGGTAGAACAGAAACTTTAGCAAGCTTTGTCAACCACCCTTGGAATGCAGGCAAACTGTGATATATCCTTCAGTACTGATTTGTTCAACCAATGTTCAGCTGTACATTTCTCATTATTTTAATGAGATGTTCCCGAAATTGGGGCTTCCTGTCCAACCTGTAGTATAACTTTACTCTCCTTTTTAAAAAAATAAACAAAACCCATCACACCCCACTGCTATTTTCTCTGTATTTCTTTTATCTTTATGCTAAGGCACATAAAACTGGTCTTTTGGGAGAACACATCCATTTGTACACTAGTACAATTTCAAGGGACACCATGTAATACGATGGTCCTAATAAAATCTGAAAGTTGTCTCTGGGATTTTTTTTTTATTTCAGTGTCCACCACAGCATTAAATGAGCACTGTCTCATATCTTTATAATAGTTGTGACTTGATTTTATGATTTATTGTATGAAAAAAGTTGAATGGCAGTCTTTGAATTGGTGTGTATTCTAGAGATGTTAGTTGAGAAGGGGTGTCTCTTTCCTTCTTCCCAGGAGAGACATGACACTTCCCTTTGTTACTGACATCTTTGATTTTAGTAGGAGCTGCATGTGCATCTGTGGACACATAACTTGGTTTGAAAACTCCTTTTCTGTTGATGTAATGAGTCTTAAAGCAGACAACATAATTCTTATTTTAGCATCTTTCACCCAGAAGTCAATGGGTTTCTCAGCGTTTTTAGAATCAAAAGCTGCAAAGATAAAAAGATAATAATTTTGATTTAAACACATATTGAATCAAGAACTTAATTCAACTGTTGAGGGATTTAGCTGCTAAAAACCCTGCTCCAGATGGCTGGAAGTTCAACTTTACACAAACTCTGTTCGGTAAAAATATAGGTTTTGTTTTTCCATTTCTAATATTTAGATAATATTGAATGTGGAGAGAAAATAGGTCTATGTTAATACATTATCACACTAATTAGCTTTTATGAAACTTACTAGGATAATAAATTACGAGTAAGGGGCTGCTTTTTCTTTCCATTGGGGACATTATTTTAAAAATCAAAGTAGAAAAGGTATGCAAGAGTTTGAATGTATAAAAATATGTTTTAAAATGCATGTGCATGGTGTCTCTTAGTAATCTTTCTAGTGGCCCTGCTGTGTGGATCTTGTACTTAGCATGTCAAGAGCATCAGCCATCACAATCTGTTCAGTTTGTGCCCTGGCACAAAACCAGATTGATTTTTCAGGGTGTCTTGCATAATGCAGAGCCATTCATGTAGTGTATTTTGTTTGTCTTAACAGTAACTGCTACTCTCGGGTAACGGTCTTCTCTGCTTGATTTTAATGTTTAGAGAAACCGCTGAGCCATGAATGCATTATCTCTGGAAACTGGCTGGCTAACAGGATGTTTTAAATTTGCCGTGTGTGCATACAGTGTGGTGATGTTGATATTTAAGAATCCATAGGTAGGGGTTTGAGTGGAACTTCTTTTTAAAAGCTTTTAGGTCTGAAAAGTGGAAAATCACTGGAGAACTAGCTATTCAGAAAGGAAGGTGGTTTGAAGTAGGTTTAGGCTGGGTGTTTTCTTGCTTTGAGGATGTAAGGGAGGACATGAGGGACTGTGAGGCAGGTTGACTGGCTGCTGGAGATGAGGATTGGGGCTGTGGGAGGGGGGATGTTGTTATGCAAAGAGGAAACTGGGAAGAAAATGTATTGTACTTTCGACAAGTTACTTTTCTGCCTGTATCTGTCTTGTCTTTGAGTTAGGTACTTTTTGTTTTCTATATTTGTGTCGTGCCTAACACAATGGGGTTGAAGCCTTTTGGTGCTACCAGAGTATAAATAAAAAATAAAATTAGTTTGTGCAAAATAGTCCTTGGCTCAGAATTCAAAAAACATTAAGAGGAGTGTTTTCCCCCCTCTTTGAAAAAATAAACATACAGAGCAAATTATTTCTTGGTACTGGAGATAATCAAGTAAAATCAGGGTCAGATTCGCTGTTTGGTTGTATTCGATGTAACATGGTGCTTTGGCATTTTTGATACATTGTTCAAACCAGCCTTTGTATCCATTAATCTGTTTAAACAGAACTAACTGCATTGAGTCCTCAGGATCAGAAAGTCTACTGCTAGTTGACAGGAATTTAGATTGCTGCCTGCAGTCTGTCTTGTTGGTGAGTCAGCAAGAACAAGTTGTGACCACCGTTTATTTGAGGGGGATTGTTTTAATTAACCATGTTACTGGTAAGATTATACTGAGCTCGTGTCTGTTTATAATTTTTTTAAAAAACTAGATGAGCAACAACAGTAATAAGAGAGCACCAACAACAGCAACACAGAGACTTAAGCAGGACTACCTTCGAATTAAAAAAGATCCAGTGCCTTATATCTGTGCTGAACCCCTCCCATCAAATATCCTTGAATGGTAAGAATCCGAACGAATTGTTCTTACGATCATAGAGACCCAGACCATCTGGGTTGTCAAGTCTGAGCTTCATATGCACCTTCATTTTTGTATTGGAATGTTTTTTTGGCGTGAGGGGTAGTAAGGGGGGATGAATAAGCAGCTGTTGAGCTCAGGTGATTAACCCATTTATAATTTGTGTTTCTTTTGGAAATTTGATGCACATGAGGTGTTAGGTTTTCTTCCTCTAATACAAAATTCCTTTGTTCCTTTAGGCACTATGTTGTACGAGGACCTGAAATGACTCCATATGAAGGTAAACATTAGCTTGTTGCAACAGCATGCACATGCTGTATATTGCTTTCTATATTTGATGAGTACTAGTTCATATTTGTATGCATGGGTCTTGTATAACAGAAGTGGTTTTCAGTGTATGAGCACAGCAATTTACTTCAATCATAAAACTTTAATACTTGCCTTTGATGTGGCTAATAGCCTCTTGAAATGAGATCGTGTTAGTATTGTCCTCTAGTCAGTGATTCCCTGGAGCACTTAGTAATTCTAGCAGATTCCTTAGTGTTCCTCAAAGTCTTAGCAAAGTTCTCTCTGATCTTTTTTTGTGTGTGTGGCAGCTTGAGTTCTGATTTTTAGAGATTGCCAGGGATCTCCTGGAAAGCAGAGGAAGCCAAGTTGGTTGGTAGCCAAGAGAGGTACACTGTTAAAAATAGTCAGGCTTGTCAGTTTTTACTTTAAAAAAGAAAAACTGAAAGTGCTAATAATTTATTTCTGGCTTATCACATACTTTGCTCTTATTAGAGTTGAGGCATACACCCTTTTTGTACATGTCATGTTGGAGAGGCTGAGTATCATATTTAATTAATTTGCCTAAATCTAATAATTCACTGTATATTCCGTCTTCACACAAAGGATCTGCTTCTGAAATTGGATTTTTCAGTAGACTTAAAATGTCCAATTTGATGATAGTGGGCAAGACCTTGCCATTTGTGAAGATGTGGTGTTTAAATACATTTAGGGGGAAACCTGTATAAGGACAGGACTTGACAATTGGAAGTAAGGACTTGACAATTGTAAAACATTGCTTGCCTTATGCTGATGACAGAGTAATAGTACCTCCAAAATATCTTTCCCAAAGGTACTGGCCATCATTTGTATCCGTGAAGGGCCTGAGTTGATTAGTTTTTAAATGTTTGGTGTGTGTATATAGTTGACATTCCTTTAAATCTTATTTGCTGCAACATTTTAAGTATTTGAGGAAGGCATTTCCTTAATGCAGACCAAATCTTTCTTTTTTTTTATACAATATAGGTGGCTATTATCATGGGAAACTAATTTTCCCCAGAGAATTTCCTTTTAAACCTCCTAGTATTTATATGATAACTCCTAATGGAAGATTTAAATGTAATACAAGGTAAGGATTTTCTTCTAATACTTTTAATTAACACCTGTTTGTAAATTTGAATCACATGTAGCATTATTTCCCCTTTTTACTAATGGCAAGGAATAAAGTGCACTGCTTGTTTTGTTTTTTGAAGGTTGTGTCTTTCAATCACTGATTTCCACCCTGATACGTGGAATCCAGCTTGGTCAGTCTCAACAATCTTGACAGGCCTCCTTAGTTTTATGGTGGAAAAGGGCCCCACGTTGGGCAGCATAGAAACCTCAGAATTCACAGTAAGCGCTTACTAATATCCCATCTTTTATTTCATTTCATTTTTTTGTTTTTGTTCTGGTTCAGGGTATTTTGAGCACATCCGAGTGGTTGGGCACGAGACTGGAATCCAGCAGTCGCAGGTTCTAAACATGGCTCTCCCTCTGAATTTAGTCATAGGGCCGATGAGGGTGTTTGAAGGAGCATAGAATCAAGGGTTTGGATCACAGGTGGGAAATGTAACTTAAGTGCCACAGCTTCTGACGACAAAGCTAATTTTTTTTTATGTTGAAATATTTGTTTTATTAATAGGTTAGTTGGAATTCAACATTGAGCTGGATAGATCTGTCTCTCAAATCTGACGAAGTGGGTATTCGCCCACGAAAGCTTATGCTTCAATACGTTAGTTAGTCTTTAAGGTGCCACAAGACTGTCACTTCTGCAAATCCACAGGAGGGATTTTGTAACCTTTTCTTCTACACCCTTCTAGACAAGACCTTTTGACTGTTTAAGTGAAGGTTCTCCATAAAATGTAGCTACTTTATTGTACTATTTCTCCCGTCCATGCACCCACCCGCCATTGGGCAGACACAGAATGGAAAAGCATTCAAATAAAATGCAGTTAAGGCTTATAGAAGAGTAGGGCTTATTAGAAAGTCATTACCAATGAGTCTATGTTTACAAAGGTGAAGTAGCTACAAATATTATGAAGTAATGTTAGCACCTTTTAATCATTCTTCATCTGTGAAATATCCTCCAGATGCTTTAATGCTTAATGTATATTTTAAAATTGAATTTTCAATCTGATGTTCCTTTTTTGTTTCCTTGGTAGAAAAGACAGCTTGCTGCACAAAGCTTAGCATTTAATTTAAAAGATAAAGTCTTCTGTGAGCTGTTCCCTGAAGTGGTGGAGGTAAGAAAGTTCATTTGATTATTTTTGGCTTTCATGTTTTATCGCTGTGTAAATATGCAGATTATGCAAATTTATTGGCCAAGATTTTCAAGAAACTAGTCACTTTTAGGTTCCTCAATTTTGGCTGTCCAGTTTGAGACCCCTCTAAAACAGCCTGATTTTTCAGTATACAAAAATTAGAAACATGGTTCTCTGGGTAGAAAATTCTGTATTTAAACACCAAGACCTGTTGCTTGGAGAATCAAGTTATATATTTAGGGACAAATTCCAGCTGTCCAGTGTAGATGTGCTTGAGAAGGGAGAGAATAAACAGAAAGCACTTCCATTGGCTTCATACAGAGGAGGCAGCCATAATTTGGGTGCAAGCATGGGGAAGCACAAAGGGGGCTTTACTAATGCTGTTAGCAGAGGTTCACAGGCACAAAGGGAATTTCTAGGCAGAGTAATCAGTCAGTAGCTCCAGACCTCCCATCAGCATTTTTGAAATACAGTGTATCAAATCGATCTAGACTTCAGAGTTTGATTACCTTCATTCTCCATTACACATCTGTATACATTCCATAGTGCAGTTTGTAGCCTCTTTTTTCTTTGGGGCCTTTTGAGCTCTGGGGTCTCATCTCCACTTCCTCCTCCCCTCAGAATTAGTCTTGAACTGAAGCATTGGAATCTGCTTTCCTTATAATCAGCTAGCGGAGTAACCAGAGAACATGAGATCCTCTGTCCTTCACAATGCTCTCTTCCAGATAGCCTCAGACTGATTAAGATGTGCAGTTTGATACCTATTGTAGTGATGATATTGTTGTCAGAACCTGAGTATCTATACATTTTAACTTGTAAGAGATTTACTTGGGGCCCTAACCATGAGACGATGTTTGAAGGTTTCCTGTTTCTTCCATTTTAGTTCTTTGAGAATTTGTTGTTATTCATAACTCTTAAAAAGTACTTGAATTACATTTTCCCATTAAGGGTCTTCATAGTAGCAGATATATTGCTGGTCTTAAAAGACCCAATTCTCAAAAAAAAAAAAAAAAAAAAAAAAAATTGAAATCAAGTGTAAAAATGTACAAGTGAACATTTGAAAACTTAACATAGTTTGGCTAAATGACGACCATGAGAAGGTATCGTAGGCCTCCAAAGAATGTGAAGATTTTTTTTTAGGTCTATTCAAATGGATTTAAATAAATAATGGGGTTGTCTTAAGAGAAAAACATTTAGGGTGAATATTATGGAAAGGTTGCTAATAGTGAAGTTTGTTACTCTGAAATAGTTACCTCAAGAGAAATTGTACAATCCCCATTGTTTAGGACATTTAGAGTGATACAGAGCATTGGAAAATATAGTATATGGAACAATCCAGAACCAGGTGGGACCTATACAACTACATGACCTTCCCCTCTGTTCACTTTTATAACTTTATTGTGGGTAAAAAATGAGCAAGAAGCTGTCTCTGTGGAGCTGCACTTGGATATACATTAAGAAGGAATATCTTCTGCATCAATCTTGCTTCTTTGATTGACTTAATCAATTGATTTATCAAGACTTTTTGATAAGATACAGGCTGACCTGCCCGAAAGCTTAATCCACTTCACTTCCAATGATTCCTTTCATTTTTCCCTCCAGGAGATCAAACAAAAACAGAAAGCACAAGAAGAGCTCAATAACAGACCTCCACCCCTCCCGTTACCAGATGTTGTCCCAGATGGGGAAGCACACCATGGTCAAAATGGGATACCGCTTCTTAATGGGCACGTACCACTGGCAGCTGCCAATCACCCAGGTCTTCAACAGGCCAATCGTAACCATGGACTCTTAGGAGGAGCTTTGGCGAACTTGTTTGTTATAGTTGGCTTTGCAGCCTTTGCCTACACAGTCAAGTATGTTCTGAGAAGCATAGCGCAAGAATGAGGAGCATGACAGAAGTCCAAGACCAAATTAGTGGTAGTTGCAGAATGAGTGGGACTCTGGGCATCAGACTTTGACACTGGGATAAATATTTGTGCTACCGTGATGCAGGTAATATATTTTGGCTCATGGGTTTAGTTTGGAAAATGAAGAAGGTATGATTTGTTAGGGAAGAAAAAGGTGTTCTGCTCACAGTTCCTTTATCCTCACTACAGTTTTAAGTGGTTCACTAGCAAGTCAAAGCATTATTGATGTGAAACTGGCATTTTAAATGCTTTGATTTTTATAGCACTTACCCCTTGTTTTCTGAAATTAAAAATCTTTTAAGTAAATGAGGCTTTTTACCAGATGGAACAGTTTTTAAAATGGCACTTGAAGATGCATATCATATGTTCAGCATACATTTTCAGTTGAGAATTTCATTTGCGAAGAGGCAATGTTACAAGCTTGGAATGGGTAAAATGCAAATTTCCTCACTGACTTCACTTCTGAAAGGCCTGGTTAATGTGAACGGGGATGTTACAGAAAGCGGCTAGTTCACTTTTTAATAGGGAATGAATGTCACTGCATATGTAGTCAATAACAATGATTAGATGAGTTGGAAAGTAACACAATGTGTGTTAGTTAAATATGTTTGTCTGAATTGTCACAATAACATTTAAGAAGGTTTACTTTGGCTACAAGAAGTGCAGTTGCCAGCCTTTGAAAACCATTTGCATGCAAAAAGCATTTAAAATGGCTTTAGTGGTGATGATCAGAGGCAAATTTTTGTAACTTTTTGGTTTTGTTTGCTTAATTACAATTTTCCATTTTGGAAATTAGTGTGATTTAAAAGTGAAACAACTTCTGCTCAAAAAGAAAATGTTTGTCACTGTTCTGTTTAAAATATCTACAAAGAACAATGAAGAATGTAATATATTTTTCAGAAGAAATATCCTTGGATTCTGGGTTTTTCAGTGAGTGAAATGACATTGCCCTTTCAGGGCCGAATGAGGAGAGAGAATTGAGACTGAAAACCGAACCAGCTTTTCAGAAGACTAGTGGATTCCTCTGAAGTGCTCTAATTTATAGTAAACTTAAGCCATTTATTTGCAATCAGTTCCATTTAAATTACTTGACCCTGTTTTCAAACTCCATTACAAAAAGACCTTATTCTAAGAGACTTCTTTTTTGCTTGAATTATGGAAGCACTCGGCTTCTGTTAAATTAGATTCTTAGCCATGGTCCCCTGCATATGACCACTGAATGATGGTTACATTCCAGTGGGCAGTAACGAGATTATAATAGCACAGATCTGCACTAAAACTATTCGCGTAGTTTACTGTCAGAAATGCTACTTTTACAGCTCAGACCTTATTAAAAATTGTAATTAAGAGAAAATCCTTATGACTGTATCCAAATGCTTTGACTTATCATAAAGGCAATCTTACTGTGCCTTTCATAATTGGCACTGACTTTTAGTCACTCAGCAAATAAAATGTTCCTTGGTATGATCTAGCAAGGACTGTAAAAGAAGCTGGCAGAATGGAAAGCTCTGCGCCTAACCTCATATTGTGTTAAATGTTCTAAAGAGCCCAATAAATGTTACCTCATGTATTTAAGAATGTGTTTTATTTGGGCTGTTTATTTTATTTGCTTTGGTAGGTTTTTAATGTTTGATTTTTCTGCTTCTGTTTGATATTTTGAAATTATTGGATTACAAAAACAAAAAAGTGTTAAACCCATGAGCCATGTAGCTTAGATAATCAGAAAATATGTGATGTGACCAATTCTCTGAAATAGGTGTGGATTAGCAGAACTAAAAGAATAGCTCCAGACTAAAGACATCTTAAAGCAGACCTTATTTGGGGGTGGGAGGGGAGCGTGTGCTGGGCTTGATTTAAAACATATTTATAAACTGTTCAAAGATTGGTTTTGTTTTTGATCAAATTTTATTTATAATTGCTCTTTAATTTGCCTCTTGTATGTTTTTAATCTGCTCTTGTAAAGAGACGCTCCGGTCGTATCTTTTGTTTCTAGAAACTGTCATGGGAAAAAGAAATGTCTCGTCTCTTCCGCAATTAAGGGTTTTAAAGGCTGATTTACAAAGCATACAGATCTGTAGCAAAGGTTGAGCTGCCTCTTATATCATCATAACATTGAAATATGTTTCAGGCTTTTCATTATGCCTTCTTTTGCTACCACTGTCGTTCCTTATACGCAGATGGTAAAGCAGACTGCTACCCATTGTGTTTCTTTCTCTCATGAAGGCTCTTTGGGCCACCAGAATGAAAATGAAGGCAAGGAGATCTTGGCTGCGGTACATTCATGCCCTGGGTGAATGTATGTACTGGAGGTGAAAGGAGTAATAACATCAGGAGGATGTTGTTCAAAAATCCACCACTTCTATTGCATGGCAGTAAGTTGGCCTTGCAGTTAGGCCTGGGTATCTGAAAGTGGAGTCCTTTTTTAATAAATAAATAAATAAATAAAGTGCCTCAATTGGGAATGCAAAATTGAACCCTGAATATGCTGCATTTTTTTTTGAAAGTTTAATTGCTGATTTTTCGTTTTCAATGGCTCTTCTTCAGTTAGTATTTTTTCTTTAACTCGCCGAAGTAGGATGAAAAGTGATTGGGGGTGGCAGTGATTGGGGGCGGGGGGCATCTGTGAAAAGCTAGCAGACTTGTTGCACTCTCCCAATATTTTGGTACATGTCCTTGCTCCTTGTCTTTGGTAGCAGAATATTTATCCCTTACTGTGTAGGTTTTAGTGAACTTAAATAGTATTTACTACGGTATGCTGTATCCGAACTTTGATTTTGTTACCAAAGTCAGTAGATGGAATTAATCATTCTTTGCCATGCAAAAATGTTGATATCATGCCCTGAGGCAGTATGTTATCTTAATGACATAATAAAACTGAAAGTTGTCCTTTTGTGTGTCATACTGGAACAAATGGTGTCTCGACCCTTCACTTCTATGCTTACAGTTCTGTGAGATTGCAGTGCACAGTTGGTGGGAAAGATTTGCACCTCTCTCAGACCTCTCAACTGTAGCCTTCTTAAATTTTTCAGCATTACAGTTTTTGGACTTGTGTGTAGTTACATTTTTCCCCAAGCTTCAGTTCATGGAAGTTCCATCACCACCTATTCTGGTTGCCTCAGCTGCAAACTTGAAGCATGTGTTTGAGGAGTAGAAATTACTGCATTGTAAAGTTATCCATTCATAATAAAAGCAAAACTACTCATGTTTAAAATGCATGTTTTTCTATGGGACTTTTCTTTTGGGAAAGGGAACGTTGGGAGAAAAAGCTGGAGATGCTGGATGGACAGGAAAACTATTACTAAGACAAAGACGGCTGACTTTTTGCTACAGAGGAAACAGGCGCTGACAATAACATCCCCACTTAACTCTAATGACAAAACATCTGGCATAGTATTTTTAATGATGATTTTGGAAGAAAAGATGTTCGATTACCCAATTTAGAAATGACAGGTGCTTGGCTTCAATCTGGTGGTTTATTTGACATAGGCTGCTCAGGTGCACTAACTTATATGAAGTAGAGGAATTAATATTACCCGCTCCTTTAGTTCAGTGAATTATTTTGCCAAAAGTAAAGTGTGTGGCTGGCATCTCAAATTGTTGCTTTCCTATGTACAGTAGGTGGAGCATCTGATGTTTGTTCTTCATGCTCTCCCGTAACTAATTTGGTTTTAAAATGCAGATGCGTCAGTTTGTATTGCTGATGCACGTTTAAACCCTGAAGAGGAACCCACAAACGAACGCAAGATTGCACAAACTAGTATTGTGTCTGCATCTCTGAATGCCAACAGTATGTAGCCTTGTAAAATTAAGGAAGAAATGCCTTATTGAGGCTGGGTTTGGAAGAGAAAACAGCATTTCAGCTTTGTGCCTCATTCATGTTTAGTCAATGTCAGCCCGAACACTTCTATATGAAAACTTCTAAGAAACCATATACAGGATTTTCCAAGTCCAGCTAATGCCTTGTCCTCTAGTCCATTTATGCCTGGAGGTTCCTCAGTTCCTCTGCAAACTATACACATCGCTATCCTTTCACCACTGCAATGCAGCCACACTGATGCTGGAGCACAGCATCCAGCTAGACCTACCCCATAGTCTTCCAGCTGAGAAATGAATCAAATGATGTAAGAAGAAAAAGGACAATGAGTTCTAATTTTGCCTGTTGAGTGAGGTGTAGCGTAGGAGTAGATGCTGAGCAGGGTGGTCCTAGGTGACTAAAAATAAAACTCGAAAGCTTGTCTCGCCCACAGAACTTGGCCCAGTAAAAGATGCTACCCCATCCACTTTGTCTCTCTGAAAACACAGCTGTCTCAGTCTGAAACAAAATATTTCACGTTCCCAGTATTCCCTCCTGCATCTATAGTGGGTGGCTATTTCCATCCTCGAGTGCTGGGTAAAACAGGATAATGGTATCCTGTCACTTGCCTTTTAATTCTACTCTATAGAATTTAGCTGTTTGTAATAATGGGCTAATTCTAATGTTACATTTGTGACTCGAGAAAGTGCATGGAAGTCAATGCATTTGACCTGCATTCACACCAGTAAGAGACTACGGTCCATTTGTATGTTTCCCAGTTTCCTTAAACTAGTTTCTTTCCTCTTCAAGATACCTGCATTCCTAATTTTCATCCAAATAATTGTATAAAGCCTAGAACAGCATGTGTGTGTGTGTGTGTGTGTGTACAGAGCTCTTAGCACTTCTGAACTTAGTTTTTTAGGACAGAAGCATCCATCATTTCAGCTGCCCTAAACAAAGGATCCAGAGCCTGCCAGTACTTGTGAATTAAATAGATAAATGAATGCATCCAACAGGTCACTGAGTCCAATAGCCACATGCCTAAACACAAGGCCTACTTCTGGGATGAAATGTATATAGTCATAACTATATCACTTGCTGTAACCTCTCAGGAAAGTGAGGAATATTTGTAGCACCTTAGAGACTAGCTAGTTTATTTCAGCATAAGCTTTCGTGAGCTATAGCCCACTTTATCGGATGCATAGAATGGAACAGAAGTAAAATGCATTTATACACACAGAAAGAAAAGAAAAAATTGTACATTAGCATATCAATTCTAAGAGGGTAAACCAAGGGCTTAACAGAAGTTCAGATTGGTTCTCTCATTACAGTAATTAGTTGCATTTCCTGAGTTACTGACACCAGATCTCCATTCCAAAAGGTGTATCTTCCTCCTAGTGATAATGGACCATCTACATTTAACAGCCCTCTTAGAATTGGCATGCTAATGTACAATTTTTTTTCTTTTCTTTTTCTTTCTGTGTGTATAAATGCATTTTACTTCTGTTCCATTCTATGCATCCGATGAAGTGAGCTATAGCCACGAAAGCTTATGCTGAAATAAACTAGTGAGTCTCTAAGGTGCTACAAGTATTCCTCGCTTTCTTTACGGATACAGACTAACACGGCTGCTATTCTTGAACCTGTAACCTCTCAGAATTTTGTGGTCTTGTATGAGGATAACCCCTCATGTCATTCTTCAAAACTGTACCCCTCCTTGCCACAGATGTTGGGAATGAAATATTTTCCTTTTGCTGCAGCTGTATGAATGCTTAGATGTGAATCTAGCCAGTAGGGGGCACTGGTGACACACAACTAGAACATAACATAACAAGTTCCAGTTGCAGAAAGAGAGGAAATAGAGGATGTGAGAAACTGATCTCCACCTGCTTGCCTTCTGCAGAGAAGAAGAAAACCGTTAGGATAAGGAAGTTGCAGATGCCAAGAACTGTTCTTGTTTGGTAAGGATAGTCTCAATTTTAAGAAAGACATCATGGTTTCCTGCAGTCACACTGGAAAATTCATCTACTTCATCGCATTTCAGAGGGGCTAAAAATGTGTCCATCTTCTACCTTCCAATTATCCCTGCTAATTGCTTTCACCTGTTGGCATGTATGGAATCAAACAGCAGCAAAGGAACTGGTAGGGAAGGAAAAGTGTGTCTCTCTGTAAATTCCTTGTTTGTAGGTTGTGTGTATTCCCATCAAAAGTCCAGAATTTTTTTAAAAAAGTAATAAAAAATCATAAAAATAACATTCACCAGATGCTGAAACTGTTTCCATTGATCAGAGAAATCTCTGCTCAGGTAATTTTTTTTAATGTGTAATAAATACATCCAGGAGATGGGAACAGATCTCTTGATGCTATTCTGGTTTAATAAGTAAACCTTTTACACAGTGTTTTTAACCTCCCCTCATATTACAGGATTGTTCCAGTTTGGTTAATGGTTCAGTGAAGATGGAAAGACTCTGTGGGAGTTGGACTGGGCCATAAATACACCCCCCCCATATGTCCCATTTCCATAATGAACCATTCTGACCTGTTGTGTACTTATATATTTAGGATGTACACCTTAAAATTGAATTTTTTTCTTGTTCTTACAATAGCTTTGAGATAGAATTTGGCTATTTCTCATTCTTGTAAGATGATAAAAGCCGTCAGACTGTGCTATTCATTCACTGATTGCCAATGGTCCCTTTCTTTTTTTTTAAATTTAAATCCACTTGTTTTTAAGGTTACTTGGAAACAAACAAAAGTGATCACAGCCCACCTTTCCCTACTGCTCTTATAACCTTTAAAAACATCCCATCTGATTTTGTTTTCAAAATTAGTAATAAAATAAAAAGGTGGAGCCCTTCACTGAGATTCTTTAAGTCCTTCTCCCTATGCCACAGCCCTGATCAGATTTCAAGGGAACAGAATGATGAGAAACTCTAGAGTAATGCCAAATATAAGATTGAGCCTTGGCTTAGATGTGCCTTTTGAATTGTGGTGCTTAGTCACCAGGTGGTGCTGTAACACCATCTAGGCCTTAGACTATAAGGGTGTTAAGTTAGAAGCGTACAAATGATCCATAGAAGGAGATTTCCCGAAATATTGAATGTGGCGTAATCTGTCATGCTAAAGTATGTTCTGAAAGGCAATTGCAGCAACCCAGACCCTTGACCTTTCTTTGATGCTGCTGTTAGTTTCTGACGTTCTATAATCCTTTGACCTAGGACTGTGAAGCCGTTTATGTAAGCACCCAAATCGTGACTGGGTTTAAACAATGGAATATGGGCAGCAGTAGGCCAAAGAACTGAGCACTGCTTCCAGGGCTGATCCAAGTTATTCTTTAGATCTATATAGTCCATGCAGCAATGGTGTAACCTGGCAACTGGAGAAGTGTATGTATGGGGCCCATATTCATTAGCATATGGAAAACATGATCATTCGCGCCTAGCGTCTAGGCTTCATTAAGTATATCTGGAGCAATCTGTGCCTGGGGGATTCCAAATTTCTTCCTACCTTTTGTGATTTGGAAATTGCCACCCTGTCATTGGCAAGATAATATCACTTTGAAAGTAAAGGTGAATCACAGAGGTGAAGATTCATATGGTTCCGGGAAGGGGTGTGATGTGGTGACCAGAGCACGTGACTGTTGGATTTCTGAAGGGGGTAAAGCTGTGAAAAAATCTTCCCCTCAACTAGTTTGCGTGGCTTTAATATTCAGTAACATACGCATCTGACAATGCACATTCTTAGCTTGTCGCTTGCTAACGACACTATTTTTAAGTCCTCCAACATTTGAGAAGCTAATGCGGCTCGCTCCAAATCCTCACCATTAAAAATCCCATAGCTCATGGCTGGAGACTGGGAGCCAGGACTCCTGGCTTTTATTCCTGGCTCTGCCATTCACTTGCTACTCACCAGTGGGTGGCTCCCTTCACTCTAGTGTGTGAGTTTCCCTCAGTGTAACGTTGTTATAATGCTGCCTACCTCGTGGGTACGAGGCTTTGTGTTTGCAAGCGCTTTGAGATCCTTGGCTGGAAGGTGCTGCGAAAGGGTGGGTGGCCTGGTGTTGCTTGGGTGGACGCTGTCCTATGGATGCACAAGGTTCATGCTGCTTGGGGAAGGCTACTTGTGTCTCTCTGCTGCAACAACCGTTGGTTTGTGGAGGTGGGGTGGTCAGCCCACTGTGGAGAAGGGCACATAGGGGATTAGTAGCATCTGATGATGATTTGGGGTGGGAGGGTAGCATTCCTTCTCCAAGCCCCTAGCGGTTTCTCATGGACATAGGGTGCTAGGGTGACCAGCCAGCAAATGTGAAAAATCAGGGTGTGGGCTAATAGGATCCTATATAAGAAAAAGACCCTAAAATCGGGACATGTGGTCACCCTATAGGGTGCCCTCAGCATGTGGCTCTTAGGATGAGAAAGGGGACACTGCATGCAGCCCAGTACAGCCTGCACCAGCGGACCAAAAAAGAAATTACTCCACTCCAGCCTCGAGAATGTCATTTCTTGCCATGGTGTGTGGATCTGTCAGGGCTGTTTAGCTGCAATATGACAGATTGTCCTATTAATGTGTCATCAAGTGCACTTTTACAAATTCATGGCTTGTCTACAACTAACCTGAAAAGGGGGCTTAAGTATGAGAAGGCGCCAAAGAAAGTTAAATATTATTAACAAATAAAGGCTGCCACATAGTTTTGATGGAATGTGAGCTGGGGGGGGGGGGAGAGAGAAGAGAGGTGATAGGTTGTTTAACTGTTTAGCTTCTCTATCTCTGTGTTTCAAAGATCTGGGTTTGCGCTCCAAGCCCCGGCACTGACTCACCGACTGATTTGGGGGTGGGTGGGCGGGGAGGAGAATGTTGCTTTGATGCTCCGTGCCTCAGTTTCCCCATCTGCAAAGTGACGAGTAAGGATCCTGGCCAACCTCTGTAAAGCTCTTCAAGATCTGTGATTAAATGTGCTGTGAGGATAATCCCAGTCATGAAAAGGGAGTCATACTCGGGGAAATGGATGTGCTTTATAGTCTAGTGGATAGAGCAGAGGACTAGGAGTCCGGCATCTTGAATTTTATTCTTAGCTTTGCTGCTGCCTCACTGGGCAACTTTGTGCCACTGCACTGGTCAGTCCTTCAGTTTCCCTATCTGTAAATGAGGGTGGTTATTCCTAGCTCGCACGCCATCGGTTAACACAACGTGCCCACACATGTATGCCAAGTGCTTTGAGATCTTCCTCGGGAAGGCAATGGGGAATGGAGACACGGCCTTTATTTAAAGACACTGTGAATCCGAGGGGGTCTGGAGAAAAACGTTTGCATGGAGTGAAGTTGAATAGCGAGAAAAAGAGGAGCCCTGACATCTGGATGTGTGTGTGAGTTGCGATGCTGAGTGCATATTCCAAGCCACATGCTTCTAACACTGCCACATTTCCAGGGGCAGTTTTGGGATTCCTCTGAGATAATGAAGGGGAGTGTAGGGGGGGGAGGGTGCTGATTTAAATCTCCCTGGCACAAGGGCCAGGCCCAGTTACAGGGTGTCTCTAATAGGAATGTGAAGAGAATAGGCTTGACAGCTCATTAGAATGTGATCCCTCCCCCTTTCCCCCCCCCCCCTTCTTTCTTCAAGTTGATGGAAACGCTCTCAGGAAAGAAGTACTTATTTGCTGAGGTAGAGCAGAGGCTGAGGAAGACTTTGCCAATTTGCAGCTGGGAAAAGGAGCCCGGAGAGAAATCAGAGATGATTGAAACTTAGAGAGAGGTACCTGAGATCTTGCATGGGGTGGAAAGGAGCTAGGATGGGAGACGCAAGACTCCACATCCTGACAGCTGTTTACAACACTGGAACTGATTGCTCGTCCTCTTATTAAAGCCAAGGAAAGATAAAGCCAGAGAGGGTTTGGCTTGGGACAGGTTTGTCTGCTCCTAGTAAACCTAGGTACCTCTTCGGATTCCTTGTCTCTCCCAATTTTAACTCTTGATGCCTGCGAGAGATCAACTCTCTCCCTAGAGGACTTGAGTTGGATTCTGACACCACCTGCTTCTCCAGGAGAAGAGTGATTGTAACCGCTTTGGGTTTTCGTTGTCCAGCGTTGATGAAGGAAAAGAGAGGATGGGGGACTGGTCATTAAGGAAGGGATCTCGCCATTAAGATGAGGATGGGAGGACTCCATCGAGGCACCCTTTGAATCATGCATAAGGTTTTAAATGACAGAAGGTGAAATCTCCCACTGAAAAGGAACAAACCCACAGGAAACCCTCCTGGGCTTATATCCTGTCAGCTCTGGCCTGAGCCACAGTTGCCCTGAGCCGTTTGACTTTCTAGGTTTCATAGCTGAGTGAATTTTAATTGAGATCTGAAGACTTTGGTGCGGGTGGGGTAAAATTTTTCAGGCAGAGTTGGGGGGGGGGGGGGGAATCTCCACGACTGTTTCCATTTATGAAAGCTCAGCAGGGCTGAGCAGACTGACTTTCCTCTCGCCCCCCCCTTTGTGCCTGATACAACTGCAGCTGTGGATCAGAATTTGCAAACAAATAGATCCATGTCGGTTCAATGTATCCAACTTGAACAGTGGATTTCTCCAGAGACAAGCGTGTTGGTGCGTGCTGACGATTTGACATCCTGTACTAGAGTGGATCATCTTCAACAGCAGAAACTTCAATAAGAAAGAAAGAAAAAGAGCCATCTCTATTTATTATTTTGTTTTGCTGCTGGAGCATATTGCGCCTCAACTCTGAAAAGAAGTCAAAATGAGGGCCTGGATCTGGCTACTTGTGGCAACTTTACTGTGCCAGCAGCTCTCTCTCTTTAGAGCGATGGCAGCAAAGAGAGAGAGAAAGAAGATGAAAGAGCCCAATCAATATACAGAGCCCTTCAATGCGACCCTGTCCAACAGTGAAGAGCTGCATGGGCATCCCAAGGTATGTATTGAAGTAACCCATATGTAGTCAGTGCACTGAGTAATTTCTGAATGTAATGTGTGGTTGGATTATTTTTTTCATTGATCCAGCCAGTCTTTTAACAAATTCCCTTCCTCTTGCAAGAGAGAGGTGTTAACATCTTCTTTCTGTGCCATGTTTTCTCATCCTCCCCCCCCTCAAATGATCAGAATGCTACGGCTGATGATGATTTATTATTTTATTTACTTGCATTACTAATATGGTAGGATCTGATCATTTATTAAGGCACCTGGTTTTGCTGGAAGTTTATTTTAAGTGTACAAATTATCCTTGCTCAAAAACAGCTGTTAGCTTTTAATCTAAGGGGATATCCGGGTAGCCCCGAGTCAATTGGCCATCCTGATACTAACATTCCAGTATCATTAGTGTGTGTCTGTTGCACGCACACTTTTTGAGCGTGGGAGATGGTGCCAAAGCAGGCTTAGATGACACAGTGGTCTGAGCACCTGAGTATGTCTGAGCTCTGTCTGCACTACAGCTTCCACTGGGGAAACTGCACACATTGGGAATTACAGGCCAGAAAAGTCCGAGTGTAGCTAGACAGTCTCTGTCGGGGGATATCGAATAGCTGTGTGTGTTGTTGGGAAGGATTTGAGACTAGTAATAATGCATAAAGGCAGATGTATATAGTAGGATCCTTGTGTGAAAGAATGGCATAGACTATGTCTAGTACATTAATGCCTGCTAATGCTGTATGACCAGGCAAGCAATTGAACCTGCCCTGCAGGGTAGACTCTTTCCAGTAAGTGTCAGTGAGAATCATTCCAGTCTGAAGGCTGCAAAAAGTTGCAGGTCAATTGTTCAGGGATCCCAGAAACCCAGCCACTGAGAATTCTCATTGAGTGATGGGGTGAAGGGGGTGGAATTAAAAGCAGGTCCTGGGATTAGGAGCAGGACAGAATGAAAGGGAATTGCAGCGGTGAGAAAGGGGGGAGTAACCTCCTCCATCATGCCGTCCCTTTCTCTCTGACACGCACAAAAATGTCCCTTGTTTCAAATGTAGATGACCTCTAAAATGTGACTTCTTTGATCACGGAGCATTCGGGGTGGCAGTCACTATAGCAATGGAGGAACAAACCTGTCAAAACCTGGGGGATGGCTGGGAGGGTGCCTTAGAACAATCGGGCTGACATTCTAAATATCCCATTCAAAGCCACCGTGAGAATAATTGGTTAAGGTTGGGCAAGTCTGGGAAACTGTCTTCTATATTAAAAAGCTGGCGGCTGCTCTTAAGTGATCATTAGGGGAATATAGGCTGTATTTCTTCCGTTAACCTTGCACTGCTTTAAATGTGTCATCCTCCTTTTGCATGCTGGGCCAAATTCATCCCTGGTGCAACCCTGCAGCAGTCCATTCAGGAATGAATTTGGCCTGCTGAGTAATTTATCAGACCGCTAGCAGCGTGTGTCTTGATTTCAAACTTAAAATCTAGTCCGAGTTGAAATTGATATAGCAATGTAGGCATTATTGCTAGGAGCAGCGTAGCTGTTTCGAGGCAACACACATACATAGTCGTGTACATTGTTTAGAGCTGCAGCTTCTCAAGTTGAATTACCTTGCTGCTTCCTTTGGCTGCTATAGCAGGTTGGTGGTGCAGTTACAACTGCATCTCTGAAATAAAGATAGTGCCAAAACAAAATTAAAACACTCCTGACCTTGTTTGATATCCAGATCCAACGTTTGCAGCTTGAACTTCTCATATGGAGAGATCTTATAAGGTGAAGAAGTCTCAGTTACTAGTTCAGGATTGTTTCAAAATATATCCAGACTGTGGCTGAGTGTGTATTGTATTTACATTTATATAGCACCTTCTGAGCCAAGGGATTTTAAACAAACTATAAACAGTACTACTGAGCTGCAGCCACTTCTGGGGTGAATGTCAACTGCCATCTATAACAATGAGCGCTTTGATCAAGGACACTAGGGCAAGCAGTTAAGTAAATTGCCACAGGGCCATGCAGGAGCTGAGTTTTTAAGGTCTCATCTGAAAGACCCCCAGCACAATAAACAGCTTGAACTTTACAGATCTACTTCTGAAGCTGAGTCTGTCAGGCTTTGGATCTGTGGGCCCCAAGGAGTCTAGAGGTTTCATACCTGATCTCGAGATCTCAAAATACTTTACAAAGTGCACTGTGTGTGCAGTGCCATTGGAATGAGTCTGGAGTGGAAGGCTAGTCTAGCCCACCCGTGCACAGCTTGCTGCGTGAGGTGTGTGATACATATGTTAATGCAAACTCTGAATTAGGCAGCTTAGTACAATTGCATCTACCTATGGGTCCCTCGATGCAATTAGGACTCAGTATCCATTAGTTGGAAAAAAAAATATTTTACAACGTGGTTAAATTGCCAACACTTTTGTTTAAATCAGTTGTTTTAATCAGTTTAAATCAGTTGTTTAAATCAGTTGTTTAAAAGGCAGCCTTTAAAATCTGGTGCTGCCTAAGTGTTTGATCACAGTAGAAGCTCGCTTTTTATGGAGAATTTGCAAACGTATACTTCCCCAGCCATGGATACGTGGATCCCAGCACCCACTCAGCAGAAAATGTCAAGATGAAGTAACAGTCCCCTGGTTCTTCGTTCCAGTTCAAAGTGATTAACTGTTGAAAGACAGCTGTTTAAATACTCTATAAATAATATGAGAGGAGAGAGATGAGTAGCCAGAAATTAGAGGTTTCTACTGATAATTCATACCTTACAGTGAATGCTAACTGGCGTGGTTTGAAGAGGCAATTATTCTCCCTAACCAGTTGAGTGTAGAGATCAAGCAGCATGTAAAGGACTGCATGATTGGTCTGTATTGTTTAGAACTCAACACATTAAAACCCACTTCAGAAGTATCCCTTCTCATATGCTGAATGATAATATCCCTACCTCCAGGGGTGGGGTGTCAGAAATCAATGCTTCCAGATTTCACTCATTTAGCTTGGTCACTTGCTGGAAGCTGTTTTTCCATGAAGACTGAATTAGCCTTTCTGGCCACCCCTGTGTTTCGAAGATACAGTATTGTCTCTGAGGAGTCTCATTTGATAAAACGTGACCTGCCAAAGAAAGAGAGGGAGAAATCCAGCAGTATGCTTTTCCCCTTTGGTATTGTGCACAAAAAAAGCTTAACAGTTTGTTTTTGTTGTTGCTTTTTGGAATTCTGCGCTCTTTTACCATAGGGATTAAGATCTTGTTTACCCTTGAAGACTCTGTGATCACCTGGAGAAGGTTCAAGGAAGTGAAATCTGATTAGCTGAGAGGGGTCTTGCTAAGCACCTGCAAAGAGCTTGTCTTTAGCCCAAGGATGGACTTTCCAAGCCAAGGGCCTGATAAATTGATAGAGATGGTGGAGGAATTTGGTGCTTCCCCCACCCCTCATGTCATTGACCAGCCAGGCTTATATCCTCCTTTCCAAGCACTGCCTTGGGGTTGCAAAACAGTCATGAAACGACTGTGTTAGAAACTATACTTTTGCAGCGAGCCAAATTCATCCTTGACATTCCTCTGTTAGTCTTAAAACAGTTGCATGAGGGAGGTTTGGAGCTGGGGCTGGTGATGGTGATTTATTGACTGTCAAGCTAAATTCAATTGTAAAAAAAAACCCATTACATTTTGCAGAGAGCTGTGTGTGACTGTAATGCTGGTGCAAGACTGGAACAGCCTTGGAACCTTGTGTCCTGTGCATTTCCACATAGGCAGAGCAAGGCTCCCTCACCCTGATGGGCAGCGACCACCTCCAGGAACAGAAGGGGAATTCTGTCTCCACAGCCCCATTCAGTCCTTAGCTTCACAGCTGAGCTTGCCAAGGGTCTCCACACCCACTCGGTATGGGGCTCTGACCCCTTCTAGGGAAGGCTGGGCCTGAGATCAAGGAGCTTTGGCTAACAAAACCGGCTCTTTCAGCTCAGCTTGAAGTGGCCTGTGTTTTAAGAGGCAGAGGTCCTAGCTTCAGTCACTACTGTTGATCCGCCCATGTCCAACAGTGAAGGGGTTCAGGAATAGTCACTTGTCTGATGGGAAGCCAGCCTGGCAATGCCAAAAGAGCCATCATGTGGTCTCTATTGCCCAGTGCTGCTCTGGGCTGGATCTGAACTGGCTGCCAAGGGAAGTTGATGCTTTTTATCCTATTACCAAGCCATTGAAACTTCTAGTGCCCGTCTCCTAATTCCTGTCCTAAGATAACCACTTTACATTAGAACAAATAACTGATCTGTATTTCCCCCCCGAAGGAATCCGTTATTAAATCCTTTATTCTAGGCAGGATCTATTGTAAAAGGTTTTTTAAAAAAGACCTGAACACAGCTGGATCTGTAATTAGATTCAACTGCTGGAAACAAGAATTGTAGCTGTATTGCAGAACTCGGGTGCCACTAGGCTTCAAACCACAACCACCTAGGTAGCGTGTTGTCCTGTTCGAAGGCGTTGAACACCTCTACTGTTCAGCCTCAGCGTAGGATGAGGAGACTATTGTGTATCCCACTGAAATTGTGGGACAGATCTGAGGTCAGCAGAATTTTAGCCTGGTTGGAATTGGTGCCAGAAGTGTACATGTAACTTTTAATAGTCATGAAGTGCACAGGAGGTACCTGGTTTTGCACCTCTCCTGAGTGCTATTTTGGGGCACTCATTCAACGCCACCAGCACCACTTCCTTTGCTACTTTGGTCTTTCCTTGGCAGTCCTGCAATGAGGTAGTCCCTAGGCGTGAACCTGCTTATCTTGTGAAATATGATAAGATCAGGATTGCAGGCAGAAAGCTACTTACCCTTGCACTCAGCTCCCCTTAAAGGATGTTTGGGAAGCCAAGAGTGGGAAAAGGATGGAGGAGGTTGGACTAATGGTGTTTGTATTCTTCCATCAGCCATAGGAATTGGAACTGGCTGCAACCTAAGATGAACAGGCAGATGTAAGATGAAGGGCAGTATCGGTGGATTAAGGCAACTTTCTGAGCTACACAACCGTGTTGGAGCAGGAGAATGAAGAATAATTACTCCAATTAAATGCAGAGAGCCATTTTAGAGAGGAATTCCAGTTGGGATTTGGCTAAGATACTGAGCTTAACACCTCTGCTATAGTGAAAATTCTCATGAGATCCTTAAAAAACACATGTGGTCAGGTCCTTGGTTTTACGTCTCGTTAATAACCAAGAGTGTGTGTAACCATGAGTTATTCGTAGCTGCCATGGGATTTTTTCAAGCTAAAAAACAGTGATATGTCATTTTTAACTAGTTCCAAACAAAATAGTTTACTAGGGTAAGTCATTTGTTACTAATTATACAATGGGCCTGAGTACGCTCTTGCTAGCGTAAATCAGGAGTAACTGCTGATGTCCAAAGGCGTCACACTGTTGTGAAACTGGTGTCATCAATAGCAGGATCAGGCCTGATTTGTGTCTAGTCAAAGGTTAGTTAATTTATTGAAAGAGCAGGGCTTGTTTTCCTAAGCCAAGAATATTAAATGTACTTTAGTTTATCACAAGAGTGACACAAACCATAGATACTCTGGTTCTTCACTGAGCAAAATGCTTGATTGCAGTGAAGAGGGGGACAAAGGCGTGGAGAATTTTAGCCAATGGGATTCCTGGTGGGAGACAAGTTTGTTAGCCTGTTCAAAAGTAAAGGAGCACTGCTACTTTACAAACATTGTCTCTCCTTCCCCTCACAATCCTTTCCTGTGCTACTAATGGTAAGTGAAGTTATTAAAAGGGCAGGAATGTATTTAATGCTATTGACTTGTCTACGGTGTAAAGTAGTTTGTTTACTTTTTTCATTTCACTCACTCTGCACAGATGCCGAAACGACACTAGTCGGTTTCATTTTGGTTTCTGATAGAGTTGCATCAACCAGCAGGATTCCAAATGCACTTTAGCTCCCGGGAAGTTCATATCTTGCTCAGGACACCACTTTTGCTGCTTTGAGGTCTCTTCCAGTGCTACGTGTCTGATTCTGTGATTCAGCCAGCAGTGCGATTGACAGTTCACTCCATGGCGGGTGAGGCCAGGCCAGAGTTTAAGGCCTGTGTGGTGACAGTGGGCTACACCGGTTGTATTCGTCAGTCCCAGAGGTAGAGAGCCAGGGGGAAGCAGAGGGTCTGTCCCGTCACCCAGTTACAGCCCAGTCTGTTTCTTATCTACCATGAGGGACACAATGGAGCTTTGTTAACAAAGTCCTGTGGCACCTTAAAGACTAACTATAAAGTTTTGAAGCATGAGCTTTCGTGGGCTAATACCCACTTCGTCGGATGCAGGCAGTAGAAGTGTTCACAAACAGGCAGTTATAGAAAAGTAGGTAAGAGCCAGGTGGGAGGTGAAAAGGTTAGTCCAATTAAGCTGAGCCAGCTTGTTATCTCCGATCAGGGAGTGTGGATTATTCGTCTAGCATTTGAATGGGGTGTGTGGACATGGAGAGATGAGAAATAATGGAGCTTTGGTTTCTTGTCTGCTTCACAGTCTGGTTCTCATGCAGGAGCAGAAACACTTTTGTATCTGGGTTGCACAGTAATGTTAAAAGGTCCGATCCGAAGTTCACTAAACACTTCAACGGGCCTGTGGGATCAGGCCCCTGGGACCTGATTTTCATCCAAGTTGACGAGAAAACTTCCACCGCCTCCAGCAGGGCAGCTTTGGGCCTATAAACAGCAAACCATGATGCCGGGCCCATCTCCCACCGCAGCTTTTGCTTTGCCTGGATTTCGAGCGCGTGCGCTCTCTGTCCCGGGCGATACCTGAGTTGGCTGCAAGCTCTCTCTGGCTGCGGGAGCCTGCCTCTGCCAAGAAAAATAAAGAGGCTTGCATGCTTATTCTGAGGATTGCTCATGCATGCCATAGTAATTAAATAATAATACCACAAGGATGGAACATTCATTTTAACCGTCAATCACCCTCGCGCTGGAGAAATTGGGGAGTGCCGCGGCTGCCTCGCAGAGGGATTTGTAATTCAAGGAAGCTGCTGGAGCGATGGGTTTTTACTTCAGGAGGGTTTCTTTGTCGTTTCTTTCACTGGGATAGGCCATCTGGGCTTTTTTCCCAGTGGGGTGTCTGCTTTCTGGCTGGCTTCCATTCAGCACATGGAGGGCTAAGGGCAGTCCTCCATCTTCCCCGTAAACGGATGGGTCAGCCCAAGACTACCTGCCTGTCCGCTGATTATTTAAGCAGCGGGGAGAGGGCTTTGCACCTGATCTGCAGCCCAGTGAAGTCAATGGCCCTCCTTGGATTGGGCCCTTACTGGCTAACGTGGCCCCAGTGTATTCTGATCCCTAAGGATCCAGCCTGTAGGTGACACTGTTGAGCTTCTGCCACATGAGCCAGCTGGTTCCACCAGGGACCAAATAATCCTGCCTTCCTGTCTGCTGGAATCCAGTCACGCCCTTGTTTTATTCTGATGCGGGCTCGGGGGGGATTGTACCTCACCACCCGAGCCAGGCACGTTTCCTTCTGCTGCATGAGCTGACCACAGACCTACAAATCCCACCCACTGGGGGAAGAAAGGCACCAGTTTCCCTGGGCCGAATGTCAGGCAGACACTTGCCAGCCTTTTCACAGGGAGACTTTAACCTCCCGAAAATGAATAAACACACATCAGCTGGGCACAGCCTAGAATAAGATACAGAGATATCAGTGTCCGAGTTGGGCTTGAACTGGAATCTCAGATCTGAACCCCCTTCCACGCCATGAAATTCAGATGCAACCTTTGCCCCTATTCTTGGAGGACATGGAAGCACAAGCTCTGTTCTGAACACTGCCCCCAAACATGAGGGAAATTTGGATCTGGATCTTTGCACCTTGGGCTGACCTGTAGTTTTAGTGGGCCTAACCCATTCCTGAAAGGCGCTTAGCACCAGCCAAGAACCTCCAGGACCCAGCAAAGTGAGTGGAAATTGCATCTGCTGCTTTGTACAATTGCAAAAGTTTTGTTTGGTGGTGGTCTCAGAAAATTAAAATTTGGCAAATATTTGTGCAAGTAGAAGTTGGTGAAAACTTCTGGTCCATATCCTTTTCACAGGGCCTCTCTAATTTCACAGGGCCTTCCTCCTGTTTCAAAGGGGGCTATGCAACGTAGGCACCCAGCTCCCATTGACTTTAAGTGGCATTTTGGTGCCCGAATCCCTTGGGCTTCTTTGAAAATCCCAGCCACGATAGCAAATAGTCGAAGGCGCAGCTGGAATGGACAGTTTGCTAGGACTCGCTAGGCTAAAATATAGCCTGCAACTGAACTGCAAGCCAGGTTTAAAAATCAGAGTCTGCTCATATATAATTTACGAACAGAGAAAAGGACTAAGTTCACCGAATAAACAAGTTCTGATGAATAGTTCTCCTCTCATTTCAAAGATGTCTGCTAAACCTGAGTATGTGGGGGAGTGTCCCTGGCAGCCGGGACTCTGACACTAATTACTGGATGACAGTGGAATGCATGAACAATATGGAAAAACTACGCAAGGTGCCCACCACTTTGCCTTACAGCACAGAGGCACCAGCTATTTTACAAGTGTCTACCTGGAGGGAAGGTGGCTGCCAGAATATAGCCATTCTGTGGGAGTGAATTCCCTCTGTGGATCGTGCTCCAACAGAAAATCACCTGCAATCATTTGTTGAGAAGATAGAAACACGGATTTGGTGCCAAGGTTTTCTGAGACCCTGCCATCCTCCCCCCCCCCCCACACACACACACAATTCCACAAAACATTTGTCACTGTCTGATTGATTGCTGTCTAGCAGCTTGTAAATCTTCTATTGACTCATGATGTTGAAATAGAGAGGGGTGGTGATGTCATCTCTTTGATCAATGGATGGATGCACCCGGGTGCCAGGATCCATGCCTGCGGGGAATAGCTTTCTGGATTTGCATCAGGTTTGAAACACCATTCTTAATAACCACAAGATAGAATTCCATCAGACTCGACTCAACCTGTCATCCTTCTGAAGGAGATGAATTGAGTTCCAGACAGGTTTCAGAGTAGTAGCCGTGTTAGTCTGTATCCGCAAAAAGGACAAGGAGTACTTGTGGCACCTTAGAGACTAGCCAATTTATTTGGGCATGAGCTTTTGTGGGCTAGAACCCACTTCATCAGATGTATAGAGTGGAACACTTTCCAGGGGTCTTTCAGGTGAGACCTTACAAAATGTGGCCTTCTCTGAGGGCGGACATAAAGATAGGTTTTGCCCTGATGTCTTCCATCAAAAATTTCCATCCCCTGCTTCCCTCTTCTACTGCTGTTGTGCAGTGTGCTGTATTCCAGTAATCTAATACCATCCTCAGAGGTGGCTGCATTCTTGGCAGTGTGTTTCTGAATTCTTCAGGGTGAAAAGCAATCTGTACATGTATGACAGTTATACACAGTCTTATTAAAAATAATGCACAAGGGTACTACTCTAGAAAGTGCTGCTTGTGTCGCACAAGCGGGTAATATCTTTTATTGCACCAACATCTGTTGGTGAAAGAGACAGGGGTTCTCGCTCCACAGAACTCTTCTTTGGGTTTTAGGCAGCTAAATGAGATGGCGTGGTGAGCAAACCTGGATGTGTTGCCAATGTCAAGCTATTTCCAATAGGGAGCAAGAACACTGCAGCTATTGAAGCATCCATATCTATTTACCCTGGGTAAAGCTGGCATGTGTGATCTGTACCACCCTGCATATAGCATCGCAAATGTACACAGCGATTAGCAGATACAGGCTGAGTCCATGTCTACACTACAAAATTACTTCCGTAGAACTATGTCGCTCAGGGATGTGAATAATCAATAATACACTGACCTACACACCCATGTAAACAGCGCTCTGTTGGCGGGAGAGCTTCTCCCAGCGACATTGCTACTGTCTCTGATGGCGTTATTAAGCCAACGGGAATGTTGTCTCCCATCCATTTAGACAGCATCTTCACCAGACACATACAGGGGCACAGCTGCATCAGTGCAACTCTCCCGATGTAAATTCTTAGTCTAGGCCTGCTTTAAGCAAAGTTTCCTGAATGGAAGATTTTAACTTTGAAACATTGAGAGATTTCTCCTTTCCTCTCCCTCCCCATTCCCACCTTGTCCCTTTCCCACTCTCCATCATGTTGTCCGATCTGCTACTAGATAAATAGCTATTTACTTCTTTCAAACTCCAAAGGGCTCTTCGTGGTCTAGGAGTCCTGTCTAACATCTTTTAAATTCCCGGCTGCATTTTACTGGTTTCCTTGTCCACACCCTGGCTTCCACCTAGTCGGAAGAGGGAATCAAAACACAAGACCACTTGCTTCTTGGATGAATTCCCAGGATCGACAATAGGTATTTTTTTCAGATTTGATTCATTCCTTCCAGTATTTCCTCTCTTCAGCCCTTTCATTAACAAGTCTAAATTCCAAAGTATGACTCATTAATCTCTGGGCTGTCAGTTTGCTTTGTTGAGGGATAAGAATATTGGGGCGTGAGATGGACTTGTATTTTCTCCTCCTTGCTGTGATGGAAATTTGCCAGACTCACACGCGAACGGATTGGGACCACAAAAGTCAATGTCCAGTTGTTCTTGATGGGGGATTGGACAGCTTAGAAAATTTGTAACAAATGGGCCACCTTTCACAATGCAGCTAAAAATTCAATCTCAGATCAGCTGAGTATGAACCAATAGGTGAGGCCATCTGAGGGCTGTTAGTCAGGCAGCCTTTTCAAGGTGAACATAGAAGTCTTGCTCTAGCTCCCAGTAGACAAGGGGCCAAATTACAAAACCCTCCATGAGGACAGAGCCCACTTCTTAGAATACAGAGGATCCAGGATTGGAACTGGCAATGGATACGATCCCTTTTAGCCTCTCAAAGCGATCCCTCCCATTCATGACTGGGGCATGTTGACCGGGAGTATTATGTTGCTGAGAAGTCTTATGTCACTTCTCCTAGTTTATCTGTTCTGTGCCATAGAAAAGGGCTTTGTGTTCATGGCTGTCAGTCCTGCCATCTTTCCTTACAAAACACCGTGGTTGAGTTTTGTTTTGTTTTGTTTTGAAGTTTAAAAAGATAATGGACCAGTTCAAATAAGGCCATAGAATCTACCTTTCCATGGAACCAACCACTTCTACCAGAATGTCCTATTCTGCCATAGGAAGGCCAAGTGAGGTACCATCCTGAGGCTCAGAACCATCGTACACAGGACAACCATCCTGGGAGGCCCTTCAGAACTTTGGCATAATAACCTCATCCTCAGCAGCATGACATTTATGGCTTGTGAGGGCAATTTTTAGCCCAGGATCAAAATGTCAATCATGCCCCAGGAGGTGGAAACTGCCTATGCTGCTTGTTAAGAGCGCCATGCAAACAGCTGCTTGGTGGAAGCCATTTGCAATGCACAACTTATTCTATTGGTCCTATAAAACCCAGGCACTGAGCTCCATGTTCTTTGTATCAGAGGGGTAGCCATGTTAGTCTGTATCCACAAAAACAACAAGGAGTTCGGTGGCACCTTAAAGACCAACAGATTTATTTGGGCATTAACTTTTGTGGGTAAAAACCCACTTCTTTAGATGCCTCATCATCTTCTCCCTGCATCTGAAGAAGTGGGGTTTTTTACCCATGAAAGCTTATGGCCAAATAAATCTGTTAGTCTTTAAGGTGCCACCGACTCCTTTTTCTACATGTTCTTGGGCACCATCTACTGGCACTTTATCTGTTAACTAATTATATGCCTCTGTACAGACATAGAGCCACTCCTGTAATGCTATTGACGTGTTGGATGTCAATGAATCCTCTAGTGATATGGCTAGAAGGAGACTTGTCCAGTAGGTCTTTGATTGCTTTTTATTTGTATTGGACTCTCAAAAATGTTGTGTGTGTTCTTGGAAGCCGGTCATTAGCTTTCTGTCCCAAACAATGGGGTGAGTCCCATTCCCCTTCCCCACTCCAGCCCAGATTAGTAAGGGACCTAGACATTAATGTGTCCCAATCAGTTTGCCCTCTCCTTTTTGATACTATATTCTAGCACATCCCAGAAAGTACATGACATGGGGATTAGTGTTGAGGGATTAGTGTTTAGTCTGGAGAACAGAGGGTAGAATATTAACCTGTTTCCCCACCTGCCTACCTCACAGAAGTCTTCTGAGAATTAATTAGCGAACAAAGCCTTATATAAATGCTAAGGGCCTTATTTTCCCCACTTGGCCACTTCTGTTGACATTTGCACCTATGTAAAGTGGCTGCTAAATCAGAGTGGTAGCATTTCACAACTACTTCATTCTCTCTCAGATACAGGTGTCAATGATGACACCAGGGGGATGGCAGTGGAGGATCAGATGCTAAGGATTATTTGCTGCTTGCTGCAGAGGTAGCATAAAACATTGTTTCAATGTAGCTTCTGTCTGAACAGGGGCAAGGTTGAAAAAATTTCCCAGTGACAGACTGATAAACGTACACATATATACACACACATGCACATGCTATTTGGAATCCAGAAGACATTCTGCACCAGGACATTTTGGTAGTCTGATTCTAGGCCGAGCGCTGTCTCTTTAAATTCAGCCTTGTTCGTTTAAAAGAATGCACATGTGTAATTGGGGTTGCCTGGGGTGGGCAGTAGCAGTGATTTTCCCCAAGCCCATTTACTTATCAGCACCAGATAAAGCCATAAACATTCAGCTTTGTCACTTGGTGCCAAGTACAAATGATTTGCATGTTGAAATCTCGGCTGCTCATGATCACTGCAGTGCTGCAGCTTCCCAGCCAAACGAGAGAGGGGAAAGTGGTTCGTACATGGCCCCATGTGCTGTTGTGTTTCTTTGACGCCAATCCATTGAGGCCATCTTTGACTCTGTGAAATAAGGCAAAACAAATGGACTGGTAAAACACAGGTGGAAATTGGGGTCAGGTCCGTCATTCTCAAATAAACCTGTGGGCTTTTATCAGACTCCTCTCTGGCTGCTTGGCTTGGCAGGGGTCAGGTCTAGCCAGCCCTATTGCTGGTTGGAAAGTTTAGGGAGAAGATCCTGTGATGACACCATGGTTCCTGAGACTCAGTCCAGTCCTAACTATTGAACCACACTGCCTCTCAACACTCTCCACCTTCCTCCCATGTTGTTCTTTGCATGAAAGCAATGGAATTTCTCGTGTTTCACGATTCATTACTTTTTTATTCCAACATTCCGGAAGGCAGCTTCTGCGAGCTGCAGCCTGCAGGCTCCCGCTCTGCTCTTATGATCTGGTCTGGAGCCCTTTTCCCCACCCTCCTTCTTGACCCCTGCAGCCAGCCCTTCATCCTTCCACAACGAAAACTGCCCCCTCACCCATCCCGGCTTCAAGTTCTGACTTGCTCTTTATTGGAGCTAGGCCTTGAACTGCCAAGTTCAGCTCCATCTCTGAAATAAATGTCCCACAAAGTTCAGGGTGTTTGGTTGGTTCAGGCCCCCTTTACTCATTAGGGCCCCTGATGGATACCAGACAGTAGCGCAGTCTGAGTTTGGGCTTCTTGTCAATGGATGAAGAGACACAATGACATCCAATCTTTGTTCTCCTTTCTCTTTAGATTCTAGAATCTCCAGATCCTCGAATCACAGATCCGCGGCGCACCTGGATCTCATTTGTACATCGCCCGGACGAT
Organism: Sternotherus odoratus; assembly: GCA_032164245.1. Lineage (NCBI taxonomy): Eukaryota > Metazoa > Chordata > Testudines > Kinosternidae > Sternotherus > Sternotherus odoratus. The sequence continues at coordinate 6,131,046 of JAVMKO010000018.1, forward strand.
GGCAACAACTCCAAAAGGAAATGCAAAGGGAGAGACAAGAAATTAGTAGGTTACTGCTAGTTATGACACCGGATCACAAATATCTGTGTCCTGGGCCCAAAATTTTACCTTCTATGGCTGTTGTAAAAGGTGCTCTCTGTGTGCCTTCTCACCCCTGAGGTGGCTGCATTTTAGCGGTGCTGTAATTATAGTTTGTAACGTGTTTTGGGAAACTAAGACAGAATGTGCTATATAAATGTAAAGTGATAGTTGTGTCTGTACGCATATGTGTATGTGTTTGTGTATCCATATGTGTGTTTATATATATTCTGCTATTTTCAACAAATCTATTTAAAATCACCTATTTCTTGTGCTGAGACTTTCCTGCTAACTGACAGGTATTAAGGATCCATAACAAAGTGTTTTAGCCTCCATAGGCACAAGATGTAGTATGACCTAGTGGATAGAGCAGTGGACTGGCAGTCAGGAGACCTAGGTTCTATTGCTCGTTTTGCCACTGCTCTTCTGGGGACCTTCGGCAAGTCTCTGTACTATTCAGTGCCTCAGTTTCCCCATCTGTAAAAAAGGGATAGTGATATTGACATCCTTGGTAAAGTGTTTTGAGATATACTGATGAGAAGTGCTGGATAAGACATGGGTGGTGGTATTATTTCTGAAGGTTGATGTGTTAATCAGTTTAGGACTCAGGTCTCACAGGGAGACCCACTTCCAGGAGTATGGCGTGGTTCTTTCTCCTTTCCAGAAGCCCTAGCTCACATCCTCAACAGTCACACCAAACACCCATCCTCAGGGACTTATGCCATCCTTAGTCATGTTCTTAGGCTTTGAAGGATTCGATTTCACCATCCACACACAAATTGAGGAAACAAAAGTCCAATAGTGACCGAACTTTACAGATAGGCACAGTCAGAAAAATGTCACTTGTGAACCAGTCCCACCTGACGTGTATGAACGGGATTGTAGTGCTGGGGTTAGTGGAGCTGGAGCAGAGGTTCCCCTGAGGTAGCTTTGACTTTTTTATCTCAACATCTACTGCCATTAAATAATTCTGGTCGGAGCCTCTCCATAATTTCCCACCACCACGAAAACTGATATCGATTAAAAATTCTGCCAAGCCTAATTGATTTTATTTAGCTATGTAATAGGGTCGCTCTGCTGCTGTCCCATGGAGCCAGCAGGTGGCGCACAGGGAAATTAACAAACCCAGTCCCCAAAAGTCTGGTGACACCTTCCAGCATCACTGCTGGTAGCATAAAAACAGAAGCAGCAAACCCACGTTCCTCCCCAGTCCCTCTAGAGACTCAAGGTAAGGGCCTGGCCTTGCAACCTCTTACTCACATTGCTACTCAGGTGACTAGACCCCTGGGTGGATAGAGAGTCAGCATGAGACCTAGGTGCCCCACCAGACTTTTAGTTGAACCTGTGGTGAAGAAGGTCTACTCAGGTGACTGATAGCTTTGTGGGATGCAGCTCTTCATTTCAAGGGGGCTTTTGGTGTTTTGCTGAGAGCTACTGCCTGGATCTGATTCCCATTGTCTTCTTTTGGCTGCTTCCTTAGCGTGGCCTTGTTGGGCCCCCAGGGCCGCCGGGCCCCCAGGGACCTCCAGGAGCACCAGGGGCCGAAGTCACCCAGGAAGTCCTGCTGCAGGAGTTCAAGGAGATACTCAAAGGTAAAGGCGCTTGGAGCTGCATGTCTGTCTCTCCTTCTTGTCTGCAATGTGGCACCTACAGCCGAGTCCCAAGTTAGCGGAAGCTCCTTCCGTTAAGGCCCCGTTTCGGTACAGTGCTTAAGCGTGTGCTTAAATCCCATGGACTTGAGTTCACAAACGCAATGGAGCTCTGAGCAGGTGCCCGGCTCAGCTTGTGTGCAGAAGGTTGCAGGATCTGGGCCCAAGTCGGTCAACCTTTCCTCCTCTTCTCATCAATGATACTGGGGAGATGAATGGCTTAGGATGGTCCAGGTAAGTGTAACAATACGGAATGAACAATATTGCCAATGACATGCTCAGAAATCAGGAGACAGATGTAAACATCATAAGACTTGGGGTTGGGGGAGATTGTGGACACTTTTTATTCACCTTCGGATTTGGAAGCATCAGGGTGCAGTGGGGTCACATTTCCGTGTTTTATCCCTGCAACCATGAGGGCTAGAAACATACTTGTTTATTAAAAAGGAAAGCGCAGATTTTGCCATGATTCCAAGAAGGCCAGGAACTGGCACTTCAAGAACAACCCCAAACGTTGCGAGACTGGTGCTAGAATCATGAACGCTGGCAACATGGACAGAGTTGGTCTCTCCATGCTGGCCACGTAAGGGCCTCTTATTATTATTTATTATTTGTATTGTAGTAGCACCTAGGACCCCATTATGGTAGATGCTGTACAGAAAAAATGGATGCTCCCTGCCCGAAAGAGTTTAGAATGGAAGTATAAGACAGGAAACACCAGATGGATGGGGGTGGGGGGGGTGGGGGGGAACACAAGGAAATAAGACGGTGCCAAGGAATGGTCTCCAGCTAACCAGCTTCCTAACAGTTGTCAAAAAAAAAAATGTGTGGGCATCATGTTAAAGGAGAGTTTTAAGGGGGGATCTGAAGGAAGGACAATGAGGTGGCTTCGCAGATCGGTTTGAATGTCATTGGCTGCCAGCATAAAAGTGCTTCAGTGTAAATATTTAACCCCCAAATTTGTATTAAAATTGTGTGAATTATAAACATGCCCCTGCTGCTGCTCAGATTGCTCAGTCCACATCCAACCTGGCCTCCCATGTGATCTCTTTTCCTCTTCAGAAACCATTGAACGACGGGCATCTCTGGCTATCTCAGCCCACCCCAGCCAACTGCCCCCACTCCTGCTGTCACTGGAGGAGACCTCACCCTACAGACGGGTGGAGGAAGCGTTCCACTGCAAACTGAAAGGGCAGGTCGTTGTGGACAAGAAGACCCTGGTCGAACTTCAGAGCTTCCAGTCGGTGAGCCGATGTTCCAGCCTGCTAGGGTGACCAGACAGCAAGTGTGAAAAATTGGGATGTGAGTGGGGGGTAATAGGAGCCTATATAAGAAAAAGACCCGAAAATACGGACTGTTCCTATAAAATCGGGACATCTGGTCACCCTACAGCCTGCACTTGTACTGTGATTCCTTTCACCCATACAGCTCTTAGGGAGAAAGGGAGGGCTGATTCCAGGAACTCATCTGAGGCCTTGTCTTAACAGCTGGTCACAGTTGGGAAAAGTGGCATCTTCTTACCCACCATGGCCAATTCTACCCCCATTGAAATTAATGGGGAGTTGTGTCATTAACTTCATCGCAAACAAGAGTGAGTACGATATCCACTTCCTGCGTGCCTACTTTGATCCTAAAACTCCTCCCCTTCCTCACCTCATGCCTCGAAACAATTGTCAGTTAGGTCCCTGTTGTAGAACCTTTATTTCAGCTAATTCTGTTCTGTTCTATTGTATCTAAGTTCTTACACCAGGCTCATCACTGTAGTCTCTGATTGCCTTCCAGCGGTTGTTATAAAGGTTTTTCTGCACATGGCGTTATTTGAGACTAGCTATTCCAGGGTAACTATTCCAGACTAACTCCATGTGTGGACACTCTTATTCCAGAATGAAAGTGCCTTTTTCCAAATTAGTGAATCAGGCATATCTGTCCCATTTTATATTCACATCTTAACCTATCCTGGAAAAATTTTTACGGTTAGGCAAGCCTAAAATGGCAACAAGGACTCTCCTGTGCCTTCCAGGCCCCTGGTGTGAATGTATTACTATACATTCGATACTCGGTACTATAGTTATTCCCCAGTGATATTCTCCGGTCTTACTATATCCTCTCTCCTCACACACACACACCTGCTACAGTGCCCTCAGTCCTACAGCTCTGAGATGAGCAGGTGGTATTTCTTCCCCTCCCTCTGAGCATCCTGTCTACAATGCTCCAAGCACTCTGCTCTCCCAAGGTCATTGCCTCCCCTGGATGCGTGGCTGGGTAATGTATTTTGCACAGGGACGCTTAGATCAGGCACAGCTTGTAGTGCGCAATTAAATTCCATCTTTACATCTGGTTTGACTGAGGTCCATGGAACATCGCTGGAGTGATGCCAGACTCACCAAGGCCAAGAGGGTGCTCCTTGTGATGAGAAGCCTTGGATAGATCCAGGAGGAATCCTGGTATCTCTCATGTTTTGAGGTCAGGCTAAACTCGTACTGGCAGCTGAATTTTAACACTGGCTAGGCAGTCAGAGGGTTTGCAGTGATTCCAGACTAGTTTCCATGTTCTTATTCTACGTATCCATCAATTACATTTTTTAAAAGAAAATCTTTCCATCAGGCAGCATACAGCCCATGTCTTAATCCTAGGATACTTGATTCCCTATTCCCACCAGCAAGTAAATTACACAGTGGGTGTGAGGCAGGGGGAAAGAGAACCTGAGCTTGGATTGCAGAGGAGGGCTGGCACTAGCTTGTTATTTACATGCTTTGGGGCTGCTTGTTGAAATTAACCGAGAGCAAGTTGTGAATTTCTCGCGGATTACTCCCTGCAGCAATTATGGCAGCTGTGAAATGAGTCGTGCTAATGTCAGGCAGGGAACTCAGCGGGGAGTGATAATTGGCGTGGTGTTTGTTGAAGCATACTGTCCAATGAGTCCTCTTCCTTCCCAACATTCCATATTGTCTGTTTCCCCTCACAAGGAGTAACAAAGCCGCAGAGGACATGAAGAAACAGGAATGTTTTAACAGCAGTAATTTACTGGTGCCTGCAATTGCCTTCCAAATTCAGCCAGTGGTTTTGGAATTAGGTTGCTTCTTCTGTTAGTTTAATTGCTTTAATGAGAAAGGAATGGAAAAACTCCCAGGCACAGTTCTACCTACATACACGGGGCCTGACTCTCCTCTCACAGCAGGACCTCTGTCAAAGACTACGGGGCAACACTGATATAAAACCAGCATTAGAGAGAGCAAAGTGCTTTGAGATCTAGGAAATACAAGTGACTCGCACTAGCGAAATGCTGAGAATGATTTTTAGTTCAATCGGTTTTTATTTTCTTTCTGTTTAGAAACTATAAGAAGAGCTCACGGGCTCTGTGAGCTCTGCCAAGGATTTAAAATGAGCAACTCCAAAGCATGTTCCAATCAGCTCAACCCTTCTACAACACAGCTGCTCTTCGTAGAAATATCAGCATGTCCATATGTCTGCCACCTCTATGTCGCCTCAAAGATGAGGCCAAACAAACAGGCCCTGTAGTGCACCGGGAAAGCTGACATTCCTTTCCCGGATATTTTGGCTGGGGGCTCACGGGCATTTGAGGTCCCTGGGATGCTTACAGAACATCCTGTGTTGGACAGCTCTTCCTTGTTATACTGAAGGGAATCTAGCATCGGTGCTGGGATGGCAACTCTGGCAGTGAATGATGGGAAGAGAGGTCTACTGGTGTAAAGTCATAAGCACAAATACCAGGCAATTCTGTTCTGTCAAGGTTCCTTAGTTCTCTGAGTCTGGATGTGTGTACAGATAACTTAGATGTGGTGCATGTATTTACATATGTAAGCACCGGGACACTTCAGCAGCTGTTCTGCCTGCTAGAATGGTGCTATATGAACCTTGCAGAGACAATGATGATCATGCTTGTCCCGACGCGTTTAAATTTCACATAATGCCCTTGTGGTGGAGGCAGAGTCTCCGAGTAAGTTGCTTTGTTGGCCCATCAAAGCTGTTTCTGATTCTCCCTGACTCCAGCCAAACCGATCTTGAGTGGGCCAAAACTAACAATAAACACGTCGCATTGAGTTTATTTTAGCTTAAATCAGATAATCCGCTTTGAGTCTGACTTGAGACCACTTCCTTGTGCCGGGAGACTCTGTGCTTCGCTCGAGCTTTGCCTGCTATTTTCCTCTCAGATCCAAACTGAAAAGAAAATGAAGCTAAATATAGATTCCATAAGAACTCAGCAAGTCTGTGCAGCGCTGCTGGCGTGGGAGAATCAGTCCTGTCTTATCAAAGCCTAGAGTGGTAGAAAACCTCTGGAGGCCCCGTGTTATTGTCTCCTCTGTGTCTGCATCATAAAACCCACACACAGCTTGGCACTGCAGAGACCCAGGACTGCCGTAATAGGGGTAAGGCAAGTCAGGAGAGTTGGGAGAACTAGGGAGTCCCAGGACTGGAACAGTAGTGGGCGCTACAAGTTCAAGACATCAGTTCTTGGCAGCGCAAAGGGGTCCCAAGGACTGGTAAGGGGCAGCAGTAGGTAAGAACTGAGTTGCATTGGCAAAGCTGGTGTTGGATGGGGGGGGATACAGTACTGGAAAAGCAGGCGTGCCAAGGTGCATTAACAGAGCTGCATGGGGAAAACTTGCCCAGCACTTAGCCGCCTACACCTGATACTGACCAGTTCTGTTAAATCCTCCCCTTTCCTGCGTGTTAAATCCACACCGAGGGAGATCCTTGCCCGTGATAGGGTAAGTGTCTAGGAAAGATGGAGAGGCCTGGCAATCCTTCCCCACCATCACACTCATCTGCTCCTCGCTCACACACTTTTTCTCCCTGCAATGGGTAGAGATGATGGTTCAGATTGCTGGGGGATCTTGTTCAATAGTTCAAGGTTTGCTGTTCTTTTTTTCCCCTATAGCCTTTGGCCAAAGGAGCTTTTCTCCGGGGATCAGGCTTGAACCTGGCGACTGGGCGCTTCACAGCAACTGTGTCTGGCATCTACCAGTTTTCAGCCAACGTCCATATTGGTGAGTGTTGTCCACTGGAGCCTCTTCCAGTTTGCACTTCCACTGCACGCAGCCGACGAAGTGCGTATTAGCCCACAAAAGCTTATGCTTCAATACTTTAGTTAGTCTTTAAGGTGCCACAGGACTCTGTCACTTCTGCTATTCCAGACTACCACGGCTCCCTCTCTGAATCTTTCAATTTTAGCGTGGTGAGGGACCGTGGAACTCCACTGACTGCCTCTTGGGTGCTATTCAATCTGAAGCATGTGTAACGATCACCCATTAGCATGAGTCGTCAGTATCATACAGGTCTCTACCACTTGAGCTAGCAGAGTAACTCCATTAGGTGGCAGCAGCAGTAGGGTGTTATCCTCTAGCAGACCAGCCACTATTGGAGGCACGGCATGCACTTTGCCACTGTATGACACAGGGGTTACCGACAGTCCTCCTTGCTACCATAGGATGGTGCAGTCTGATGAAGGGATGGCATTTTATAACGCTACAGATATTTCATTGCTTTTCCTGCCCCTCTATAGACATCAGTATATCAGACCTTTACGCGGCTTTTGGTACTGGCTAGGGCTGGATGAATTATTCATAGTGAACAATTTCTCAGGTGACTCTCCAGAAAGCACAATAGCCGTGGACAGTATATCATGCTGTTTGACCATTAGAATTTGCTGGCAGGGCTTTTGTATGAATGTGTTTTGCCCTTGGGGTTGCTCAGGAACTCTCCTCTGAGGATGGCTGTGTGAATTTGCTCAGTGCTTTCTTGGACTGGGCGGCTCTGACTCTTTATCAGCTGTCCTGCTGCTGCCCAAAATAAATCTTGTTTCTTAATCAGCCAAATCTCTGTTATGGGCCCTAAATTCACTTTTGTGTGTAGAAAACCCGCCCTCCACCAATGATTATGGAACGCATGGGCAGGGCGTGTGCAAATGGAGGCAAACACGGCTAAATTGAAAGGACATTCAGAACCCACCAAAATGGTCACTGATGCTTTCCCCTCCTATTCACTCAAGACGGTAATGGGCATTCCAATGAGAAACTAGCGGGGTGCTTCTCTAGTGGAGCCGTGGTTGATGATTTGCCCTGTTGTAGAGGGAGTTGCTTTCTTTCTTTATTTTCATGGTTTGCTTCTTTCTAAGACCACAGTGAACTGAAGAGCAAAGTGCAGCTCCGAGCCAGAGACAACGTCCGTGTGCTGATCTGCATCGAATCCCTCTGTCATCGATACACGTGAGTCTTCAAATCAAGACTGGCTAGCCTTTGTGGGCTAGTTAATGTATTTGAATGGACTCTATAGCCAATGGGGTCAGGATTTTGAAGTTGGTGGGAGTTTTGCCATGGTGATGGGGTCAGTGTTTCCAAATTGCTGCTGTGCGAGATGAAACAAAGGAATCTGACCTTCTCCTTAGCCCAAGAGCTATTGGCCTCTCTTCAGAATTGAGGTGATTCCATCCATGTGGCAGTTTTCACTGGAGCTGCCAGACTTATTACCTGATCTGCTCGTTCGACAATAGAGGCCTTTGCTTTTTCACCACCACTCACTTTACAAGCCCTCAAGAAATTCACCAAAAGACGTTTCAGACTTTGATGAAAAAGAGCGTGAGATGGTTTTCTTGAACTGGCCCTAATAAAAGCAGTGACAGGAAATTTAACAGGGAACTTCGGCCCAGGTAAACTTGGCAGCTGGACACCGAAATATATTTTGTACTTGCCCGTAAGGAGCAGCAGCCTTCCTGCCCTACCAGATGATCTCATAGATATAACATGTTGCTCCTGTTCCTGTATGGCACTCTCTCTTGGGATGGCTGATGGGTGTGTTATTAAGGCTGTGGGATCCTGCTCACCAATCTCTCTCTCAGTCAGAAAGGCAGCATTCCAGCAGCAACCTGGGACTGCAAAACCCTGCTATGCAAAGCGAGATCATCGTTGATTTTATAATGCCATGGTTTCCCTTCTATGAAAGCTCTGAACCCAAGGTCACCTAGGAATTCATGAGTATCTCTAAGACTGCACATTACAGTCAGTCAGAACTTTTCAGCAAGGCTAGAACTCAGATCTTCCTACTCCAAATAAGTCCCTGCCACATGAGCAAGCGGAGAACCTCTCTTAGGAGTATGAGGGCTGATACACAGGCAAGCAGTACTAAGCCCATCCTGTAGAGGAACATCCCCCTTCAGCTTTAAAAACATGATTTTCTACCCCTTGAGCCACTAGCTGGCAGCGCTAGTAGACTTTTTTCTTCTTTTGTGGGCTAGTCACTAACGAAGGACAAAGATCCATGATCTTCTAGTGTGGGTTATATATACACACACACATAAACATGCCCCAGTCAGTACATTCATGGGTGGTGTTTGTTGTCGCACAGATAGAGTTGGTTTTTGTTTCCTCAGAACTGAGAGTGAATTACTGGGCTGGTGCCTTTTCCCAACGATCCCTGGCTTTGCTAGCTACAGGAAGGCTTTTTGCCATTCCATAATTGCTGAAAAAAATGTATGTTCCACCCTATGAGAGATCCTTACCAAAAAAAACCCCAAACAAACCTCAGACAAACTTTTTTCCTATTGGCTTGAAGTGCCCAGCACCAATCAGAAGCTTGTGATCTTCAGACGAAAAAAAGTGGCTTTGATCTTTAAGACTAATCACTTGGGGTGAAATTCATCCCAGTGCAGGTCAGCGCAAGGTCCTATTAAGTCCTATTTTGAGGACTGATCTTCTACAGAGGGGTATATTTCATATGAATTTGAGATGCCCTAGTTCAACCAGAAGCCATGCCCTTGATGTAGGAATCACTGGGTGAGGTTGTCTTCCTGTGTTACACAGGATGTCAGACTAGATGATCAACATGTTTCCTTCTGGCCTTACAATCGATGAATCCTGGGTGATTAGCTGACATGAAAGCATGTTTCCTCTTTCCCCGCCATGCACACGGAGAAGTCCATTCCTCTTCATCTGTGTCCTTGGGCACAGGACACTCCTGGAGGCAGGATAACGGATTTGATGGACTAATGATCTGACCTGGTCTGGAAATCCTTGTGAACTAGACTTCACCAGGGATGAAGTCTGTACCCAAAGAACCCCCTGGGAAATAGAATCCGCCTTCAAACAGAAACTTGGACAGGTTCTTGTGCTTTGTGTACATTTCCCCATGAGCTCTCGCTGCTTGTCAATGGATGGCGCTAATCACTGTGTGTACCTAAGTAAATATTCAGAGCATCATAGACAAAATGATTACGTTCAGACATAGAACATAGAATTTGGCCGAGGGTGCTGAGAGGAGAGAATGATATAAAAGTGTCAGAAAGACACTGTGTTTCCAGGAGATTGTGGGTCTGAAATGCAGACATTGCTGTGGCTTTTTTACAAGTTTTATTAGCTGTGAACAGAGTTCCTTCCCTACCCTGCCTTCAGACAACCCACACCCACGAACTACTTCCTAAATGTAATAACATAAGTGCCCCGCTAAACCCTGGGGATGTACAAGTTGTCATTATGGTAACCGACCCGACCCCCGGGCCTATCAATCTTCCCGAGGAAAGCTCCCACAAACCCATCCCTCAGACTTCACTGCACACGTGCAGAGCGGTGCCAGCATGTTAATTCGGGATCAGGGAGACAACGGTGGCTAGGTTTTTGTTATTTCACCTGCATCCCATCTGGACAGAACTTAGCATCTCACTGATGCTGCCCTTCAAAATGCTGGACTGATCAGGAGGGTGGGTGGGTGTAGAACTGAAGGCGATAGTTCCTGATGCTAAATGTGCCAGGACTTGTATAAAAGCATATCCCCTCCCTCCAGGCACCCATGGTCACTGGGATAAAGACACAGAGAGACCACGCCTTGAATACTGAAACCCCTCACCCATAAGTCAGGATGAGCACTGAGTGCCCCTTAGTATAAGCAATGCCAGGAGAGACGTCATACGGTTCTTCAGGGCAGAAATAAAAAGCCATACAATAAAAAGACTCGGGGGTAGAATTTTCTAATGTGCCTGGGTGATTGAGGAATCCAAGTCCCATTTTCAAAAGTGACTTAGGAGCCCACGTCTGTCAGAAAGTCAATGGACTCCAGCTTCGCTAGTAGGCCTACATCGCCCATAGTGAAGAGCATCGGAAGAACAGTGAATAGACTCTTGGCATCTGCACTGTTCTCTTGGCAGGATCAGGGCCTTAAGAAGGGCCCCCAACATGGTGCGCATAGACCCGGGCACCGCTCCCACCAGCTTAACGCCTCACCAAGGCCCTTACAACCTTTGTCTCTGATGAGGCGGGCTTCTCCCTAGGGAGCTCGGCAGAGGGGCTGGGCAGACAGATGGGCAGGCCTGGTATTTCGCCCAGCAGAGGGCAGTGCTTCTCCCCTAGGACAGCCAGTCCCTTTCGGGGCTCGCTTTTCACCTTCTGTTTGGAACTTTCCAGTTGACAGACCCGCCCTCGCCCACCTGCACTGTTCCCCCGAACTGTCGTGAGACGTAGGCAATGAGAGCACTGAAAATGGGTCAATAAAACAACTTTACGGCCTTGGCTTGGAGCCACTAACACCATTAAGCGCGTTGCCGAGCTGGAACCTCCACTTTCCCTGCCCCGTGCCTGGGATGGTTGTAAATGGGATCTCTCCTCTACTCTATTAGAGAACTGCATTGAAATGAAGCCTGGTACCATAAATACCAGGTCTCGCGCCTGTGTTTCATTGGCTTGTTGAAAACACTCGGTTGGTGCCCAAGTACCCATTAGTAATCAAGGTAACGAGGAGGGCAGAAGGCCTGCGGACCTGTTGGGAAGGCGAGGATCCTGCTCACCCAGGGCAGCGTTGTTTTGCAGTCTGCTTTAGAGTGGTCCTTTATGATTTCAGGGCTCAGAAGAGTGAGGAGCTGACAGGGGCCTCGGTGAGGGGAAATGTCCCCCCAAATGTTTTACTGCCCCACTCTGCGCAGCTTCAGGACTTATAGCCTTCCACCCCTCGACCTACATCCCCACACCTTTTTGTATGTGATTACATGACTGGAGCCAGCTAGAATCAGACATCTGAGCAAGCTTCCTTCATGCAGCTCTGCTAAGTGCATCTCTCTCCCGGCCTGCAGCCTGACCTCTCTTTGCTATCTTACAGTCCCCTCCCTATTAATCACATTGTGAGCAGGTCTGATCCCCTTAGCCCTGAGACTCTTATGGGCAGAGACTGCCCATCACACATACTTTTATTAGGTGAGAAAATGTCCCTGATGGACGAACCAGAGTGGTGGCCAAGGTATTTTTCAGTGGAGCCCTCAGTGTGTCTCGATGGCTCAGACTTGAAACTCTTAGCCTATTCGTGTTGCTCTCTGAGGGTGAACGGCTATTTTTACCTCCACTACGATGATGTGGTACCAGTTATTCCCACGAGTGGCTTTCTAAATAGTGTTGCAGAAGATGGAGCTAAGGACTTTATCTGGTGCCATGGTATCTGAGCCTCATCATTTTCCTCGCGTTTACCTTACAGTACCTCGTTAAGGTATGGAAATAGGACTAGCCCCATCTTCTCATCTCTGGATCAGTGCCTTGCTCTAGGTCTCACAGTGGTGGAGCAGGAAATTGAGCCCATGTCTCCTGACTCCACATCAGCACCCTGACCATTGAGCCATCCTGCCCCTCTTGGGACAGCTGCGTTCCAGTTCCTAGTGCACCTGGGGCTGTTCTGGATCTCCCAAGTCATGTTTTCAGTTGTTTTAAAACTAGAGTGACCAGACAGACAGCAAATGTGGAAAATCGGGATGGGGTGGAGAGTATTAGGCGCCTATATAAGACAAAGCGCCAAATATCGGGACTGTCCCTATAAAATGGGGACATCCGGTCACCCTATTTTAAACTGAGCTCTCCTTACTCAGTGTCCTTTTTGGATTTATTGGGCCCACGAGGCCAGTCTCCTTGTCTATTTAAAAGGCTTGATAGTTTCAGGGCCATGGGCACTTGGGCCTGATTGTCACTTAAGGCCTTTTAGAGAGGGGAAGACAGATAACCCATTTGTAAAAATGAAAAGGGGTGGGGAGCTCTCCTCCCTTATCAGGTTCTCCATATTCCTGACTGCTTTGATGAAGGCACTTGTCTTGAGGGAAAACAAAGTGCTTTTCATCAGGGAGGCTCACTCACCTCCCCCAAGGAGCTTGTCTGTCTCTCCACACGCCAGCATCAGCCATGCGAGGAGCAATTGTGTTGAAAAATGGCTGTCAGCAGCAGATCTCTTCTGACATGGCTGTAGCTAGTGTGAGGGAGTCAGGCCAGAAGGGTATAGGAGAGAGCTGGAAGGCAGGTATATCAGTCTCAGGATGTGCAGGTCTCTGTTCCCTGGATAGCCAAACAAAGGCTACTCCAGGCCAATCAAGACACCTGGGGCCAATTAAGAAGGTTATAGAAAGCAGCAGAAACAGCTAGCCTGACTGGGACACCTGAAGCCAATCAGGGGCTGGCTGAAACCACTTAAAAACCTTCCCATTTAGTCAGGTGGGTGTGGGTGTCAGGAGTTTGGGAGGCGTTGGAGCAGAGAGCAATTTGGAGGCATTGGAGCAGAGAGCAGTTTGGAGGCATTGGAGTGGAGGGAGTTTGGAAGGAGGCCCTGAGGTAAGGTGAAGAGAAGTTGGAAGAAGCGGGGGACTGCTGTGGGGAAGTAGCCCAGGGAATTGTATGGTGTTTGGTGCCCAAAAGGTCAGCCATCTTATCTGATACTATTAGGGTCCCTGGGCTGGAGCCCGGAGTAGAGGGTGGGCCCGGGCTCCCCCCCTTTTTCTACCTCCCCTAACTAATCACAGTGAGCCTCTGAGGCTAGCACAAACCACCTGGAAGTGCAGTACCCACAGGGAGAAGGCCAAAGCTTTGCCACACTAGCAAGCCTGGCACATGGCTACCTTGTTTTCGTGGGTGATTTTCTTCTGAGAACTTAGCCAAACCATGCCATAGACGAATCCTTCCCCCAACGAGGAAACTAGGCCGGATGTCACTGAGAGCACTGCAACCTTCTAGGATACATCACAGCTGTATCCTATTTATGGCCACAAGCCCTGATCCTGAAAAGAGGAGACACGCAAGGCAAGCAGACCCATACACACATGGTCCCACTGAGGCTGGTGGGATGCCGTGCTTAGTCAGAACTGATCAAAGGTCTTAATCAGGACTCGGTAGATTAGATTAACCTCCTGTAGGGCCATGCCCACTAGGAGACAGAGCTGTTTCCACTGGGTATCCACCGTGGCCCTCTTCGAATGGCATTGCAAACAGTTGTCCCATCAGGGTAGTTCTACAGCCATTGTGCTAAAACCTGGCAAATGCCAGATTCTAGCAGAGACTGTTCTCACTCTGACAATCGGTGAGGACCCGACTGCCCCTTGGAGTGGTGAGAGAATGGGAGGAGGGGTAGGAGAACTTTTCTGTCATTATGGGACCTGTTCGGACGAGCATTCTTCTGGCACCCGGTGAACTGCTACCAGAGCCAGCCTGTGGAATTTGCTAGGGTTGCCTGCTTATGCAGTCATTTGTTTTAGGGAGCTGAAAGAGCCTCGGGGCTTCCAGCTGAGAGAGAGGGAAACAGACACTTGGAGGGAAGGAGAGAGGGAGTGTGTCGGAGGGTAATAATGAAGAAAAATTCCCGCCCAGGTTTGGCATTTGGTAGGATATGACACACACACACATAACTCCCTAGTCAGTTTTTGGTGCCAAGAGGTTTGTATTCTCTGGGCCAAATAGTCCCTCTCCACAGGTTATCTCCATGCTGGGGGGCTGGAAACGCCACGTGTTGGCACTTGCTGTGTTTCTTCACCTCTGTGGAAAGGAGTGGGGTAAGGTTGGCCTCCCCGGGGAAGAAGCCGGAGGCGCTCCCCACTGAACAGGGCAGATCTGGGAGGATCCAGTCTGCCGGAGGCCAGGGGCCTCTGTCCTGCTTCCTACCTCCGTGACTTGCTGTTGGGATGGAGGTATGCTGCTGTGGGTTATCCCCGTAACCTCCCCTGAGGGAGAGTTTTAGAGCACACAGGCTGACATGGAGGGACAATGCTGGCTAGGTGATACAGAGCTTTCCAAACAGGCTCTGACTTACTGGAGTTCAGAGGATGGCTTGGCTCTTGAAAATGATTTTCTGACCATTACGGATGAGCCTGATTGAAAACGCCAGGCCAACACACTCTCCCAAGGCCTACAAAGCAATTAATAAACAATGAGCAATAAAAAGATGCTGTAGAACCGCCCGCCCATAGTGATTGGCAAACTTGACAAGCGGATTGGAATAAAAGTCTTTTCATGCCTCACTGAAATGCAGCTAGTTCTTGGGTGGAAGGAGGCAGCGGTTTAAGAGCAGCAGCAACGTTGCATGACGGTTCGAGAGAGAGGAACAATAGTGCTTCCAGTGGAAACCACAGTGGGTATTTGCAGATTTCCAGCACCTGCAGCTCACCCTCATCTCTGCTGCTCTAACGCTATACTCAGGTATTGAGTCAGCTCTGAAGCGGGGGAGACAGTGCAGTCCTGGACAGGGATATTCAGGAGATCTGGATTGTTTATTCCTGGCTGTGGTGCTGACCTGCTTTGTCATCTTGAACAAGTAACGCCCTGTATAATGGAGATAATGATACTTACCTCTCTTGGATTGGTGAAATGCTCATATTTAGACTAACTGCCCACTGTGGTCTGAGTGAATCACGTGTCACTCCAGGGTTTCTTGCACCTCCCTCTGAGGCACCTGGACTAGATGGACACACTGGTTTGATCCAACAGCAATGCCTACGCCAACACTGGTTTTCCCCCTTCTTCCCCCCATCCTCCCAGGAGTGTGGAAGATTTTTGAGACGGGGAGGACTGGGGCTTAATCTGGATGTCTCTGTTTCTGCTTGGGTGTTTAGCTGATGTGACTGACTGGCTGAGTTCATGTGCGTATTCTGTTCTTCTTTGGCTGCTGTTTAGATCTTTGGAAGTTATTGCAGGTCTGGAAAGTAACAGCAAGATCTTCACTGTTTATGTGCATGGGTTGCTACAGCTACAGGTAAGGGGACACGGACGAGGATGATAATACAGTCTGCACTCAGTCCGTACACAGTGTGGTTGTAACTGGGTGGGTTCCAGGATATTAGCGGGACGAGGTCGGGGAGGTGGTGAGAGAGACGAGCTTTCAAGCTGATGTGGAGTTTATTTCACACACATGCGCGGGCACCTTTTTCTCGCTCACAGTTAGGCTTCTAGCTTCCTTTGTGAAGTTGGGCAAGAGTGGTTCATAGCATTGGCGCAGACTTCCTCTCTGCCTGGGGGGTGCCTGACCCCTCTCTGCCCCAGGCTCTTTCCCACTCCACCCCTTCCCCCACACTCCCTCCTCTGCCCTACCTCTTCCCACCCTCGCTCCTCCCCTGGCCCCACCCCTTCTCCCAAGCTCCCACTTCACCTCTTCCCGCCCAGTTCTGCCCCCTCCTCTGAGGGTGCCCCATCCCTGTTCCTCCCTCTCCCTCCCAGCGCCTCCTGCACGCGGTGGAACAGGGTTGATCACTCCAGCCTAACCATAGCCTTTGCTGCTTTTTGCTTTCCCTTACACACTGGATAGCAGTATCCAATTCCTTCCTCCCCTTTTGTTTTGAACGTACAGGCTGGGCAATACACCTCGATATTTGTGGACAACAGTGCGGGAGCCCCCATCACCATTCAGAATGGATCGGATTTCATGGGCATGTTTATGGGCGTCTAACCTGGATCCCCACCACAGGTTGAGTGGGGAAGGACATGACTCAGCATACATCTGGCTGTAGAACCCTTCACGTTGACCCGAGAGGACTACTCCCTGTTCCCCATTGGCGTCTATTTTTAATACAGTGAAGTAAAGAACCTTTCCTTGCTCAACTTGCTTTTCAAAGGCTGCTGCTTTTAAATG
The DNA here is from genome assembly GCA_032164245.1 of Sternotherus odoratus. NCBI lineage: Eukaryota > Metazoa > Chordata > Testudines > Kinosternidae > Sternotherus > Sternotherus odoratus. The sequence goes on from JAVMKO010000018.1 coordinate 6,147,635, forward strand.
TCTACGTCCGTCCTGCCTACAAATATATTTTAAATAATAATAATAATAATAATAATTAAAAAAACCCTGTATGTTATTTAAATTGTCTGTGCTTCACCAAAAGTTCGCAGCGCAATATACCAAGGTCTGGAAGGGTTACACTGTAACTATCTGTATAACATGATAGAGCTTGTATCCAGCATGTTTTGGGGATCGATGGGTTTTTTGCAAACTACCTAACAAAGCCCAAACAAAGGACGGATTCTGTGTAGTTGGGAGGAAGAAGATAGGGATTTGCCAGCAAACTCTGCTGGTGTCACACTCTGGACAAGTTGAAAAGCCCCCATTTCCCGTCCTGACTCCCAGAGGACAGATACGCAGCATGCTGCCTGCTTTATCGAACGTCAAGCCCGGGCGTTGCCCGGTGTAATTCTGGAGGCCCAAGGACGGGAGCGACACTGTAACTTTATTTCCAATTAGTTCCTTAATCTCTTGACAAAGCTGAACATTTCATGTTGGCTGCGTGATTCCTTTTCTGGGTCAGGGTAAGACAGACAAGCCAGGGCAACAGTTCTTAGCCAACTCTCTGCTCCCCCTTCTGGTCTTATGTTTTAGTAAGATAGCTCTGTATTTTTAGTCACATCCACATAAGCAGCATCCCCTGCGCCCCGCATATGAAGATGTAAACACGTCCGGAGCGCAGATGCTGGTTGCCTGGAAAAGGCTGGGGACCGGAGGTCCCAGTCTAGCAATGTGACATTTGTCTTTTTGTACGGTGCTAATTCAGTGGCAGCAATAATGAAAATATCTGAGCAACAACAAGGAGTGCAATTCCCCTCTCTATAGAAGACACCATTTAGGGGACACCTATTCCCTACTTTTAGGTATTAGGTGCTTCAAAGGCCTTGTAAATGTCACCTGGAAGGCACCAAACAAGGAGGTCACAGGATCAGGGTCTGTCCAGGCCCCAGTTTGCAAAGGTAGGTGGCTTAATAGGTCCTGCCCCTCCCAAATTCCGGTGTTCCCTGGTGCTAAGGTGTGAAATCCTGACGCATGTGTAGTCAGTGGGAGTTTTGACTTCAATGGGGCCAGGATTTCACTCATGATCTGGAGACTCAGATAACCTCTGAGGCACAGAAAAGTTCATTGGATGCACCTGGGTATTGATTCCAGCATCAGTGGATGGGGTTTGGATGTTTTGTTGATGCAAACTCCTTAGAAAAATTGCCCTGCCAGTTGACTCTAAAGAGACACTGGCAAGGCAAAGAATGAGATCAATGGGCCTTTTAAACATTGATCTAAACTGATGAGAAAATAAATAAGACAGATTCCAAATACCTAGTTTGGGGGTCTTGTACTTGTCTAATTTCCCACCCTCCTCACCAAGCAGTGAATGCAAAAAACCCACGGCTGCCAAATTTGTGATACCCACAGAAACACTGTCTGCTCCTCCCTCTGCTGGCTCTCCGGGAGGAGATAATCAACAGGCCTCCCTGCCCCAGTGAGGCTGCAGCATGCCGTGGATTTATTTCAAGGCGCTGTGGGAAAAGGGGCGGTAGAACAGAAATGGATTCTTTTGTATCCGCTACTTTCTAAACCCAGGGAGGAAAATATCCAGCACAAAGGCGGCGGGGAGGGGTGAGATATTATTTTCCGTTTGCGAGGAGTATATTAAAAAGCAATAAATAATTGGAAAACCGGAGGGCATCCCTTTAAACACAGGCCATATTCATCCCCTTAATCAGCAGAGTTCCATGGGGGAGAGGGGAGAAGGAGTCTGTCCCAGGCATGGCTACAGACATATGTGACTATCTCTGTGACAGATATCAGCTGCCAAGATGTGCTGTACACTGTTATCCTCTCAATGCATGTTAGTACACTGGTCCCTGGGATCAGGGAACTGGTGGCAGCTCAGGCCTTGATGGAATGAATCCGTCAAGCGGTGAAGTCAGACCACTGACACGCCGTGAGTACAGAGGACAGGTAACCTATAAGCCAGCATGTATCCCTATGCCATGTTTTATATTGTGTGAATACTTGTACTCAACAGGGCATTTTCCTGCGTGTCTTGCTGCAGCATAGTCACTGAGCATTGTGCCATTCAAAGGGGGGTTCTACATTTGACTCATGAACAGTGTCAGTGATCTTGACAAGTTGCAGTTGAAATATTTATTTTGTTGTAGAACTAAATTGCTTGTTTGACTCGGCTTTTTTTGTTTGTTTTGTCGAGTTGGTGGTTTCCCCCCGATATTCCCCCTGTCTTGTAGAATCCTGTAAGACGAGAGGCCCTATATAGACTAGGATAGATAATTATTTAAGCTCCCTGCTCTGGTCTGCTGCTGGTGCCTCTTTTTCTGTAGCTTTGCTCTATATTCTGTATATTTTACATCCAAGCTGTGGCAGATTGAAAGAGGTGTGCTTGCTGCATGACCATCCCAGCTGGGAGGCGTTAGCAGAATTGGGGAGACTGGGAAACATTCACTGTATTTATTTTTTTTTAAACCCGTGAAAAGGCTTGGGTTGAATGCTGGACAAAATTTCAGGGAAGCAGCAGGGGGCAGGGGATGTTTGTGCTTTACCTGCATGAGTTTACCTTTTCCTAGTAGTGAGGCCTCCTGAGGGTGTACTGTCCCTTGAGATGGGTCTGGTATCAGTCTTAGCTCTGACACTGGCTCTTCCTTTTGCCTTGGTCAAGTCACTGGAACGGCCTGTGCCTCAGTTTCCCCATCTGTAAAATGGGGAGGTACTTACTTGCTTCACAGAGGGGCTTGTGAGAATGAATCAGTCGATGCTTTTAAAATGTTTTAAAGATTAAATGCTTTATCTAGTTATCTATTCTACCCAGCACCAGTCATGATAGTATCTAGGCTCCTCCAGACACTAGTTCCATAAAGGACTTCCCTATCTCCTACATGGTTTAGCTATTACTTAAAGAGATTTTCTTTCATTCTTTTTCATGCCCTCCTGTAAGGCTAATCTTCTGCCCCCGCCTTTGCAATAAAATGCACCATGCATTGTGCTCTAAAGACAATTAACACATCAATGTGAAGGGTCATACACCCAACTGGACGCATACATAACTCCACTGAAATCAATGGCGCTATCGCCACCACCCCTCTCTTGGGGCTCCTTGCCTTCTGCAGAAGTGAGTCAGGTGGCTCTCTGCAGCAGGGGTACTCCCCAGCGGGTGTGTATGGGGGGGTGGGGGCTGGTAACCCCTGCCTTGCTGACCTTTTGCATTGCGGGAACTGCACTGAGCCCCTCTTCAGCTAATTTGACCCAGGGCAGCCCTTGGATGGTAACCCCCCCACCCTGAGCTGTGTTAGAACTGAGAGCGAAAGGCTCTGTAACCCCTAGGCAGTCCAGTCTCCCTCCTCCTCCCTTGCTAGCTGCTTAGAAGAAGGGGGGGGGGAGCAATCTCCCTGGCACCTAGACAGTCCAAGACTCCAGTTTTGGGCAGGCTGTGAATATTTTCCCTGGCTGGGAGCTGACAGGTTATGGGGTTTTAAGCCCTATTCAAATTTCAGGTTTTGTAAATGATTTTGATGCCACACTTCAGACTGACTCCACCGGTATTTATGTTGGATTAGCAGCAGATTGCCTGCCTTTCCTCACTCGCTAGAAGAAAGCCCAGCGTATGTAAACTCCCCTTGAATGGCGTGCTATTAACCTTCAAGCAAAATGATTCGTTTGTCTTATAAAACTCTGTTATAAATAGGGACGGGCTATAAATCACTCCCAGGGCCCATGATGAAATCGCACAGAAATGGAGCACGTTCCCAGCCCCTCTGTGTCATGGGGGGAGGCAGCACACAGAAGGAGGGGGAGAAGGTTAGTGACAGGGTGAGCTAGGGAGTCTGTTGGGAAATACGAACGAACGCTCCTCTGTGTCTGTGATGCGAATTAAAAGGTGGGTAAATCACCCCGAGATGGGCATTAGGCATCTCAGCATGTGTGACAGTAAAGAATGACGTGGGAAGGATAAGAGATCGAATGTACTTTAGCATTGTAACTATCTTCATGCAAAAGTCCTATGGACAGGAGGTCAGCAGGGTCTATAGACATTAGAGATGGGGGATGGATTCTATACAAATAGCTCTTAAAAACCTAGGGGGTGCTGTTTTGTGCTGTCCTTTGCACCTGTCCAAAGGATGTGCAAAGTGCTACCCTTCCGAGCTGGTGGCTTTTTTTAGTCAACACTCATGCAGCACGGATGGAACAGACAACACAAAGCCCAAGTCAGGTGCATAGAATTCAATGGAGAATCAGATCCTGGACAAGTTCCAGCAAGGAAGGGGTTAAACCCCTTCCCTGATGAGTCACAGGGGTTCCCAACAGGAATGCTGAGGCCCTGGGGAAGGGGGATTTAAATCTGCAGGGTGCTGGTGGCCTGGGGAAATGCGTCGGCCCTGTCAGCCTGCTTGGTGTCAGCAGCTCCCCCTGCTCTGTTACTGAGTCTTCAGCCTTTGTTCGGGCCTTAAAAGGGCAAAACATTTTCCCTGTCTCCTCTGCAGCCAACTGCTGTGAAATAACCTGCGCAGGTGCCCCTGTGCCCCCAGGTAGCTAGAGAGGGCTGGGAGAAATGAGTCTTCCCCTGTGCCTGCCCTGGGAAGCGGTTTTAACAGCCTATTGGAGGGGTGTGTGGGAGGGAGACCCCCTAGCCCCCAGCTAGGGGTAAAGCCCTCTTTGTTACCTTCGGCCTTTCCCCGGGGCTCTGGGAGCTGGCTACGGGAGAGGAGGAGGTTTTCCAGCTGGGTAAACAATTTTGGCCAGATTTTCTAAAGTGCGGAGTGATTTTTGGAGCCCAGCCCCTTGGGGCACCTTGAAGAGACCTGGTTCTCAGAGGGCAGGCGCTCAGCCCTTCCTGAGATCTGGGCCCCAGAGACTCGAGTCACTTTAGGAAACCTTGGCCTAGATGAGACGGGCTTATTTCTCCTCGTGCCAGCACCGAGTTCCCGGCTATGAGAAGCCAGCCAGGATGACAATTATCCTGGGGAAAGCAGGCACGCGGGGGGGGGGGGGGGGATCTCTTGTTACTGCAGCCCATCACAAGGTCCGTGAAACAGGAGGCCAGCAAAGCAGAGAGATTAACCTCATGGGGTCACCCAATAGGCTTCTCAAACCACTTTTGTGTCGGAAACAATTTCTGTCTAGTGTCCCCTCCCCAGTGTCTTGCGGCTGTGTGATCGCAGAGTGAACATACTCTTCTACCCGGGCCCTTTCATCTGGCTGCCCTTGTGAATTATGCCAACCCAGCTGGCTGCTCTGCTCCCATAACATGGCTTTGCTCTGCCCCCATAAATAACTAATAGATCTGTAGTTGTTTACTTAAGTAACAAGCCCTGGAGAGATTCCAGTTGACATATTTGTGTGGACGTTTGGGTGTGGGTGGATGTGCCTGGGATGTGGTAGTGGGAATGTATCTGTTTAGATGTGGGTGGGTGGTTGGGTCTGTGTGTTTCTGCATGACCATAGGTGAGTGTGTGTGTAAAATGTGTAATGGATGTAAGTGTGTTTGTGTATCTGTGTGTGGCTGTATACCAGAACACGTGGGTGTGCATGCATATTTGTACAGGCATATGTGTGTAACTGAGATCCTGTTGTGGGTGTCTGTGTGGCTTTGGGTGAACAGGTGACTGAGTGGGTGTCATAGAGGCGTGTGGTTCTGTGGCACTGTGGGGACCGTGAGTGTGTGGCATGGATGTGTGTGGTGCTGCATGACTGGGTGTGAGCACCTGCATGTATGTGCTGCTGCATCACGGCATGCATCCGCTGTAACTGAGGGTGCATGGGGGCAGGGAGGCAGTCCCATGCTCATGGTTTATAAGGAAAGGAAAATTCCTGACATAAATAGAATAAAACCAGCATAAATCTCAGAAGAAAGCAACTGAAAAGGCAATCTGGAACATGCTGGGATAAACAATGTGGAAGCAAAGCCCAGGATGTATTGATCTCTGTCCCATGCGTCTGCTCCAGCACCATGCGTTCTCCACTTTAAATGGCTTCAACTTCCTGTGTTCTTCCCTAACTCTCTTCTGCTCCCACATGACTCCCCCACAAGTAGCCCCCTGGAGCTTCATCCTCTCTCCTCAGCCTCTGCCAATTTGGACAGTGACGGGATGCACGCGAGCTCGCCTAGTTGAAATTTGATTGAAGCTTGATGTTATTTTTTCTCCATTCCCTGTGTGTCCTGGGGACAATGCAGTGAACCTTGGAGATCAGCTTTGCCTTTTACTAAGGAGCTGAGCTCCACAGAGGGAATCTCTACACTGCAGGGTGAACCTGGGTCTGTGGGACCTGTGCTTGTGGATTTGGATTTTCCAAGCCTTAGCCTTCACTTGAGCATCCACACTGCATACAGTGACTGGACCCAGGTCTTACAGCTGTGCTAATGTAGCCACACTGCGCTGTGCAGACCTTCTGACTTAGGTCTGTGGCTTGAGCTGCATCCACACTGCAAAATGGCAGGGCTTGGACCCCAGTCTCAGCAGGACCCAGGCTCTGACCCACCCCTCTAGCAGAGTCCTAGGACACAGGTCCTGAGCACTTGCTGATCCAAATCAGATTGAGTTGTGTGTGGACAGAATGGGGGCTTGGGCCCAAACCTGAGTCAGAGCCCCGGCGCAGGGACATTCTTAGTCTGGCCTGATATCACTATGGAAGTGGCAATCACAGTTCCATAGTTAAGGCTGAATAGAGCTTTTCACGTAGGGTAGACATTTAACCACCTGGTTACATGTTAAGGACGCAGGGTCCCTTCCTGAGATGTAACAGCATTTATACTTTGAGTACCCAGTGGATTTTCTGAGGTTACTAGCTGTGCCCTGTAACTTAAAGTTACAATAATTGGATTGCTACCAACCCAAAGTTGCCTCTGGGTTTTAACTAACTACTTGTGCCTCCCACATAGCAGTGAGATGAATTATCTCCCCATTCCCTCAGTCAAATATGACTCTAAATGGATCCTACCCCGCACCCTACACCCAGAAGATGCGATGGAGATATCTGTGCAGAAGTGGGTGCATTTGGTGTCCTGGCCATCTCCCCTAGAGAGCCTCCAGTCTCCTACCAGGGAGGCACTTTTAGAAGTTTGTTGCATTTTTCTCCATATTAATATTAATAGAAACGTTAGTAAAACAAACAAAATATTCCAGCTACTACTGGATTTTGGTTTAACATAAGACTATTTTTGTCTTTGTGATAATCAGCCCGGCTATTTCTTTTTGGGGCTCTTTCTGTGCTTCGCTTCAGGTTAGCACGAAAGCCTCAAAAATAGTCAACTACCATGAAGGCAAGAAAGAAAAAAATCATAGCTATTTAAAATACATGGGCGTAACTTAAAGCCTCTAAAGCAAGGGACCTTGCGGCAAGGACTAGCAAACTTGGATTGCAAACTCTTCGGGGGCCAGAACCCTCTTTTGGTTCTTTGTACTTCCACCATCTAGCAAAAAGGGGTCTCATAGGCACTGCTGTAATGCAAATAATGAGGCCTTCACTGGGTGGCCATGCAATGCCCTGATCTCAGTAGCACAGATAAATAGTCATAAAATCCAACTTCAGATCAGCTTGGGCTTTTTAGCTCATACTCCTGTGGAAAACAAGAAAAAAGTAGTACCCTGTCTTCAGCCAAGCACAGAGCATTGGCTTGTATTTCCAGGCATTGCCACAAATTTTCTTGCTGCTTTTGTAGGACTATAAATCAGGCCGTTAAACTCTTTAACAAGGCACCTGTTTATTTATTAGGCACATTTTTTTTTTATTTTAATTCATTACTGTGGAGCGTGTTTCTGGCACAGAAAATGTGCAGTTTTGCTTTTGTAGCAGCAAGTCCGGCATACTGTGTTTGTTCCTCGTCCATCTGACATTTGCTCTCCACCCCAGAGGTGGCTGCATGCAGCATATGTAGCTTGGAAAGTTCTTGGGATAGAAAAGTTCTATAAAGAGGTAAAATATTAGCATTATGATGGCCCTGGTTTACTGGGACATACATGATGCTTCTAACAGGAGCAGAATCTAACCCTACAAATCAGGATAAGAAATTATTGGCTCTCTCTCGCTCATTTTCATGGATGTTCTTCGCAGTACGCTTTCTTGGAACTAGTTTTCCTGAAAGAGACATGAAGAAACATGTAGGACACTAGCCCTGGTAAGCTGGATCCATACTACGTTACTGGAAGGTAATAAAACTAATGAAGCATTCAGCAGGGAGGGAGGGATACTGAGTCAGTGTTCATGACTGAAAGAAAGAAAAGAACTCAGTCCTACATTCCTGGTCATGGCGTTGTCTCTCACTCCGGGGCCAGTGACACCCCATTTGGTTATAAATGCATCCTAACACCTTCTAGCACTTTTCTTAAAGGCCCGACTGTGACACTCTCCATCTGGGAGGCACAAGGGAAACTAAGGAAAATGTCTCAATCCAGCCAAACCAACATATCTACCTGCATCTAAAACAGATGGGAGAAAGCTCCCGGCCTCTTACACTGAGGCAGTATAGCCTAGTGCTCAGAGTAAGGATCTGAGAGTTGGGACTCTGTCTGGGATTGTAGTGCCACCTGTGCTATCAACTTGCTGGCTGAACATGCCTGCCTCAGTTTACCCACTGCAAAATGGGGGTGACAATACCCACCTGCCTCAATCAAGTGTTTTGAGGCTTTGTTAATTAATGTTTGTAGGGCACTTTCTGTAGGATCCTTGGGCTACAAGTTTCAATACAATAAAACATCCTTTATCTGGGATAAATCAGTGTAGCCCCATTGACTTGCGTGATAGAACAGCCAAGTTCAAGCAGCTAAGGATCAGGCTCCTAACCTTGTCTCACGTGTCGCCTTTGACAGAGGCTACGGCAGGGCTGGTGGAGAGGGAGAGGTGTGCGTTTTGGACTTGGAATCTAATAAAATTGTTCAGCCTGATGGAATCCTTTTTTTAAATCAAAGTTCTCGTGGGCTGTTGTAATTCTCAAAGACTCTCTTTCCCAGCAGAGGGTGCGGAGCACTGCCAGTAATCTAAAAACCAGGAGCAACGGTCAATCTCGGGGAAATGATCTCAAATAGTATAACTATCCCCCAACTGGTTTTAGTCTTGCAGCTATGTTAGCGAGTAATGGAAATTCTAGAGATGTTTTCAGCTGGGGCAGGGGGAAGGGGAGACGTGAGCCTTTGAGGTGGAAGCCTGAAGGGCAGAGATAGTGTCATGGATGTAACATCCTTATAGGGCACGAGGGTGATTAGTTGGAATCTCCACGAGTTGGGTGGGAAGGCAGCACGGCTCACTGGCACTGGACTGGGAGCCAGGAGACCAGTGTTCTGTTTGCAGCTCTGCCGTAGGACCTTAAAAGTCACGTCACATCTGTGTTCCCTCCCACCCTTAGTCTGTTTCAGGCCCCATATTGTGAACCCAGCCCTATGGCGCTCTGGAAGCCAGCGCATGGCAGTCCTCCGCAGCAGCTCCCAGACTGTCACTGAGACCTAGATCCAGGAAGCCTATCTGGGGCACAAGCCCCACCCCTCAGCAGTGACTGGGGGGAGATCTCCAGGGCTCCTGATTGGGCTATTTAAGCCATAGGAGGCCTGAAGAAGTTGTCTCTACAAGTGGGCTTCACCTTGCTGGTCTGGTGCTTACCTGGTCCTGCCTTCTGATATCCTGACCCGTGGTAACTGGTTCCTGCCCTCTGGTCTGTGTCTTGATTCTGATCTTCTCGTGTCCCAACCCAGCCTGGTAACTGGCCCTTGGTCCTTGTCCGGGCCACTTAGAGTGACCAGTTGGCCCGCTTTTATAGGGACAGTCCCAATTTTGAGGTCTTTTTCTTATATAAGCTCCTATTACCCCCGATCCCTGTCCCGATTTTTCATACTTGTTGTCTGGTCACCCTAGGGCCACTCATGCCCTGGCCCTGACCGTCTGTGTTGCGTCCTTAGCCTGTAACCTCTTCCGGGCAGAGTCTGACATGAGGGAGCCACGGTCTCGCTTGGCATGTCTCGGTATTATCAAAATCAGTTCAAGATGTGTGTCCATAACAGCCAGGCGCCCAGGTGCATGACATGCAGAGGCTCATGCTAACGTTGGAGGAGCTGATGAAACCTTAACACAACCACCACGTCACTCAGTATCGCTCTGGGGCATTGTTCTGTCTCGCACATACCAGTGTCGCTCAGTTCCCGTGGCTGGAGGTCCTTGCTGACAACAGGGTGAGAGCTGAATCTGTCCCTGTGTCTTAAAGTTCTCTTGCTGGCTAAAAACAAGGGTGGGCTGCTTATCTAGCCTGAAGTTCTGAACTGTGTAGGGTGACCAGATGTCCCGAGTTTACTCCCCACCCCGTCCCGGTTTTTCACATTTGCTGTCTGGTCACCCTAGAACCGTGTGCTGTTCATTTCTGCTCCTGTTGCCCCCTTTAACTGCAACGAATCCAGATCCAAAACCAGGATTTTCAGATTTTGACCTTTGAGTCTTTTATGATCTTATTTTTGCCCTTTTATATTTGCATGATTACAGCCTAACACCACTTTAAAAAGGTGGTGGTGTCTGAGTAATGAAATCTGACAGGCTGCTTATTCTCTCCCTCTTCTTCCCCTCTGATGGCCGGATGATTTTATTGTCACCCAATTTTGTCAGAGCATCCAAGTGCCTGGGGCAAAGAGGGGTTAATATTTTATGCTGTGTTGAAAGCCGTTAGTTTTGCCAATCAGTTTAATTTCTTCCATGAGCAAAAAGTGTGACACCCAAATTCTGTACATTAAATCGCATCTCATGGTAATTGAATATCTTAGGTTATTTTTCTGGAGGCCAGTCCATGAGTAATACTACAACACCTTAACTAACTAGTGTCTCAACTTATCTAAAGAAAGCCATGAGCTGTGAAGTCTTAACCCTTCAAAATGTGTTTTCACAGAGACACTTACGCCCAGTTGCAAACATGGTGTGAAGAGAAACTGGCAGTTGAGTTACTTGACCAAGTGAATGCAGGAGACCTGTTGAATTTCCCACAGTAGACTCACAGATGGTGCTCTTTGTTTCTTTCTCTCAATAGCCTCCATGGGGCTTTGGAGTCTTGCAATGTGAAACTTTCTTCACAGCCAGGCAGATATAGGATCTTACTGACAGAGATGTTGATGTTCTCCAGAAACCAGCAAAGCCTACATGGAGAACCTTAATCCTTTGGCATTTGTCCATGTCCTCAAAGCTCTCCTATCTCTCCTGAGGTGTGGCTAGTATTTGTCAAAGACGTTCACTGGGAACGAGAGAGAAAATAGCAAGCCTATTCTAGATGTGGGTCTTCTATCTACTCCCTAAAAAGTGATGCAGTGTTATACCCCCACCAAGATGCATGGGACCCATCCCTATAGTCACCTGACCTGTGGTTATTTACCTTGTGAGACAGGATCTCAGGAGGGAGGATCACAGGGGTAATCAGTGGTGGATAAGCCACTTAGCCAATGGGACCTATGCCCAGGGGATTTGGCCATTCCCCCCCCCCAAAAAAAAAAAATTGGGTGCCCCACACCCCAACCCTACTCCCCAGAAGGAACACCAGGTGGGCAGGGGAAGCTCCTGCACCCCAACCCTGCTTCCTGGTGGGAATTCAGGAGAGCGGGGGACAACTGCAGGCAGAAGGGATAGGGAGGGGCCCCCACTTGCTCTGGCCCAGGGCCCCCCAACCCCCTAATCTGCCTTTGGGTGTAACATCTTCAGGTTCCTTTTACCTTAATCACTGTTGCTAAACTCTGCATGTGTCCTGGCCCGTGAGGGTGCTTGAAATGGATGGTTGGGAACAAGAGGCGCCTGTCTAGTACCCCCAGCAACACTAAAGGGATTCTCAGTGGAAGGCTTTTGATCTCCTCTAGTGTGAGCGTGGTTCTGCCTTTTAATCATGCAGTGTTGATCCCCACTGGCTCATTAATTGAATCACAGGTGTGAACAGCAGGGCTGCCTGCTTCCTGGGGGAAGTGCCCCTGCCTGCTTCCTGGGGGAAGTGCCCTCTGCACTAGATAGCTAATTTAAAGTGGCAGCTGTCCAACTGATCTTTTTAAAGCTCGCTAAAGCCTTGACCTGCCTAATACCTTGTGGAGCGAATTGTAGGGGCTAATTCCACACTCACAGATCCTAGTTGTTCATCTCACAGCAGAGGTTGATGCTCGGCTCTTCTGCTACAGAGAATTCCTCTGCGGGGTTATTTTGTAATAGATTGACATACCTGCACAGCTGTCCTCCAGAGAGCAGAAGTGCAGGTGTGGTCTCTTTCTACAGTGGTGGATCTCCATTTAAGTAAATGGCTACACACCAGAAATAAACTGGGATTCACCCCCATGCAGCCGGGTGAGCTTCTGGACAAGATTTCTCTTTGGCCTATTGAGAAAGGGGCAGGGAGATTCACCCTTGTGGAAAAGGCCTGCGCAGGCCCCTCCTCTTAAGAGGCTCTGTGCCTGGCGTGACTGTGACCCTCGGAAAACCTGCTGCTGCTATTTATTATCACCGGGCCTCTGGCTGCAGACCAGCCAGTGTGGATGGCCAAGACCAACAGCCAGAGACAGGACCGCAGGCAGGCTGGCTCCCTGCAAGCAGGTATTTGTGGAATTGATTTGTACTTAGGCTCACGTTCCGTTTCTTTTCTTTTTTTTTTTTTAAAGAAAAATGCCAGCGAGATACTGTCTCGCTAGACATCTCCCGGACAGATCTCCAGCTGTTCCCCTCCGTCTCAATGACTTACATTCTTCTGCCCCTTCCTGCCTATTTGAACAAACCGGAGCTGGAGCCTTCAAGTATATTAAGGAGCGATAGGGATCTTTGCTGATAATGCTCTGCATGAGGAAGCCATTAGCTTAAACCTCACCTCTGATTGGTAACGAGGGATGTGGGGAGGAAAGAAGAGTTGATTTGAGGCTGTGCCGGGGAATGGGGAAGCCGCAGTCCAGATCGTCATTCAGCATCAAAGCCCTATAGAGCGAGGGGGTCCCTCGGGTCTGGGCATGAGGGGATGGCAGCAGTGAGGACATGTGCCCAGCTGGTCAGCAGCTGCCCGACGCAGGTGTGCGCATGCCCAGGAAAGACACTCCCCCCAGTCTGTTGGACTTTGTGGGCATGTCTTTGCTACAGCGTTAACTCAGGCCTTGTCCCCAACTCTAATCCTGCCCGTACACAAAGCCCTGGGACTTGAATGCCTTGGTGCTTTTAATTCAGGTTGGCTGGCCCGTCAGGCTGGGAGGTGCGAGTCCCACCGGGGAATGGCAGTGGCTAAGGCTAGCCACTAGAGTGCTAGCCTCCCTGGCTCGGATGACCACACTGCTCTTTTTATCACACTAGCTCGGGTGAAAGGAGCACCAGTCTCCTTGGGGAGTCTACCTCCCAGTGGCAGTGTAGACACACTCTGAGGACTAGCCCCTACCCCTCCAAGTAGCAGTGCTCCTCAGCTGCTCATGTAAACGCTCTGCAGTGTGATGGTTATTTTGCAGGGTAGGTGCTCTCACCTGGATCTGGTGAGGTGCACTAACTCGAGCGTAGGAAACTTGTGTTAACGCTGCAGTGAAGTGAGCGTTTGTGGGTGTGAGAGAGAGACAGCTGGCATGGGTGGTGTGGCTCACTCTTAACACGCACCAAACTGTGTGTCTGTGTCTCTTGCGCTCTCTCTCTGTCTCTCACCCCACCAGAGTCCCATGCGTTTAAGATTCTCATGTAAAGTGGAACCTCATTAGGCTTGTTCCTGCTTGAGTTGTCAGGGGAGACTTCCAGACTAATTAAAAAGCGTCAGCTGGCTTAGCAAACAGGTGGGGACTCACAAGGTATTTAAAGGGCTGCTGCCCTATTCCTATCCCCTGCAACTGTATCTGAAATGCTCAAATACTTTGCACTTCTCTAGCACCTCTCTGATGTAACTCAGTGAACTTTTCACAAATGCACAGAGGCTGACTAACCGTGGGAGGTGGGTCAGTGTTGTTCATAGTTGGGGAAGCAGAGGTGCGCAGACCTGATCAATCCACAAGTTTCATGCTGCTTTAATTACTTTGGCTTAGAAATCAAAATAGTTCAATCGGTACAACCCTGAGCCTGGATGCAGTTACACCAGGTCTGACCTGCTTATATCGGTATAGTTTATTTCTGGATGCTTCCTCTGCCAGTCCCCTCTGTAGGCATCTCCTGGCTATAGGGGCCATATCTGCCAATCTGAATAGGCAGCCTGGATTTTGTGGCTTTGCTGTAGTGTCGAGGTGGTTTTGGCACCCTACTCCGGAGCATCGACTCCATGAACCCCAGACGGGAACCAGAAACGCCAGCTGGCTAGGGCACTCATGCCAGTCCCAGTAAGGGGGTGGATGAAGGCTGCTAAGCTATGCATGAGTAGATGTGCAACCAGCGGTGATGGGAGCCTTCTTCATCGCTGCCCAGGTTCACCCTTACAAACAGCGCTCGGGGCTTGTCTGCATTTGGAAATTTACCAAATGGGTATTCCAGAATTATTGTCCACATAGGGGTTTGTACCAAAATAACTACTCCGGACTACTGACAAACTTCTCCCTAGTGACTGCCACATGGAAATGAATGCACCCCGATATCCGGATTCCTCTGGCAGGGACAGCAATCCTCCTAGACCATTTCTCTTATCCAGTCTTGAAGAAACTACACAGCTGGTTTATCCTGCTCTTCCGAAACAGCGCAACACTCCTTTGCTTTCTCTCTCCTTCCCTCTTTTCCAAGCCACTGCTAATAAGATCAAATCTGGCCAAACATTTGTTTTGTTTCTTGTCGCTTTCATCGCTAGCGGTAAAAACAGAGAGCCAAGCGTTTCTCGAGACGACACGACGAACTCTCCCTATGAAAACAAGATGCCATCCAAAAACCAGCCCCCTTGCTGAGCCCTGTCGAGCCGCAAAGTTTAAAGAATGAACACGCAAGACATTCACGTGTGATCCCTAAAAGAAACGAAGGATGGGGAAGAATTGGTTCCTGGTGGAACCCCAGCCCCTGCCTGGCATAATCAGCCAGCTGACAGTGAGAGGAAGCTACTGTACTTCACGTGCTACACAAGCAATGCTCAGGATTGTGGTTTCCAGTACTGACAGACTGGAAGCTGTTGTTGGGATCATCTCCAAAGACAGGGAGTTCCAAACTGGCTCTGATTCCAGTGGACTATCAAGACCAACTTCCTCTCATCAGCTGTCCCAGCTACCCTTAGGTACCCCTCCTCCTCCCGTAGTCCTCCGTTATTGCCCAGCGGAATCACACAGGCAATTGGGGTTGCAAGGGATGTTCTGTATTGACTCCGATAGCCGGTGGCAGGGAGGGGGAACGACTGCGGGAGCTTTTTTAAAGCCGCAGCATCACAGTTCTCCATATAAGTCGTAGAAGAACCCCCCCCCCCCACCACCACCACCACCAAGTCAATGGAAAAAAATACACAAATTTGCTCTTTCCAATTATGAACAGATTCCTGCTTTGGTATCCCAGGATTGCAGGCTGTCTCTGAACACCACCAAGGGTTAATCATGCTGATGAACTAGTGTGGGTGTGGGTGTCACCGCCCTCTACTGGATTGAATCAGGATCCCTCAGCTGTGTGTCATAGACACTATATTCTTACTAGCTAACAGAGATTCTTTGTTTAGCTCAAGGGGCAGGCTCCTGAGCTTTGGGAGCAAGAAGTCCTTGAGTTCCCTCCCTTCTGTTACTGTGACTCTCGCCCCTGGAAATGGATCCCGTGGTCCTGCAGCGAGGAGCCCCCGATGACCACTGCAGGAGTCGAGTCTTTGGGAAAGCTGTGTCTGAGTGGGATTGCGGGAAGCCTGCTTTCCCATTTCACGTTGCCTGGGGTTAACAGTTGGATTTGGGGGGTCAATGAAATCCTCAGCTTTGCAGCCTCATCTTACCTCTGGACTCAGGACGCCTGGGTTCTTTTCCCAGCCAGCTGGCTTAGTTTGTGGGGCCTTCTCCATCCCTCACTTTCCCCATGGGGTCAATAAACACTTTAAATGGCTGAACATTTTGTCAAAACTTGTTTTTAATTTTTTTTATTTGACCAGAAATGACTTTTTGACTCAACAATTGTTTTACTGGGGGAGGAGGGGAGGGGTGTCCATTTTCATGGAAAAATGGAGGGTGGGTGTGAAAACTTGACAAACTTAAATGCATTTTTTTTAAACAAAAATGGAAAAAAATGGATTTTGTCTAAAATATCAGTGGGACAAAACATTTTTCCAACCAGCTCTGCCTTCCGCTCGCCGGTGACTTTGGTGTCTCTTATCTCTGTTCCTGGATGTGAATTGCCTGGGGAAGGGTAAAATGCTCTTTGGCCTCCATGAAATACTTTTCAGATGATTAAGGCCCACAGTCCCCAGGGAATTATTTGAATTCTACATCTAGATGCCCCAATCCTGCAAGGGGCTAGCACTCTTCACTTCCATGGGACCAGCGGGCCTGATTCCAAGTAAAGATGGAAAGTCTCACAGGGAAAGACTCCACGTTGACTTCAGTGGAGTTTGGATCGGGCTCTGAACTGACCTATGCAAGCTTAAGCCAAAACTATTAGGCAATAGCTGACTTGTTTGTATAACATAACGAGTTCCCTCATCATCTCCTGGACTTGATGGGATGAAAAGAATCTTCCCAGGCTATTCAAAGGTAAAAGGACTCTGAGGGTGCAGGAAGATTGGAATCTCTCTGTCACCCCCTGGAGAGGCAATCAGCCATCTGACTTCTTGAGTGGAACGTCTCCACCTCTCTTAGCTTCTTGGCAGGAGCCATCACTCACTTCATAACCACCAGCCAAACAAAGGCCCCTGGCCTTGCATTTCATTTCCTAGCCAGTTTCTGTGTGTAGCACTCATGTGTGGGGGGTGAGTCTGGTAGCAAATCTTGGCCATAGGCAAGAGACTCCTAGATATGTGGAAATAAAATACCAGCCCAGTGGAATGTGCTTTTCTCAAATACCAAAAGACATTGAACTGGATGCTGGCAGCGCAGGGCCGGTGCAGGCAAATGAAGCAACCACTCTGCTCTTAGCAGGGTTCACGTACAGTTTGGTCTTTAAATTTAAGATGCTGCATAAAAAGAGACTATGCAGCCCTTTACCCACATGAAAAGAGACATGTGCTCCGCCCTGCATTCCAGCTCCCCAGCTGATGCTCATCGGCCTAGCTTTCCAATTAACACCGGCGATCTGGCCAGATCACTGCAGTGGAGCTGTGAGGAGCTGGTGATCATACCGGACCTAGTGATCATACCGGAGTTAAGCTGATCTCTCCCAGCTGAGGAGCAGGTGCGTTCAGATCAATGGTGCTACAGATAACGCCCGCTGAGGATCTAGTCTCTGGTCGGAGGGAAAGAGCGAGAGAAAAGAGAGGATGTGTGTATGGGGGAGGGGGGAGGCCTGGCTTAAAGGTGTGTTTTAAGGAGGGAGTTGATCGAGGAGAGAGAAGCCAGTCGGGGGATGAAGAGGGCAGGCATTCTAGGGGGCTATGTGAGAAGAAGCACAAAGCCAAGAGGCAGAGGAGGTGACAAAAACCACGAAATGTGAGCAGAGCGGCTGTGGGGTTGTAGCAAGAAACTGTGTGGGGAATAGGATGAGGAGGGAGATCCCAAAGGCCTGGTAGGTGAAAGCTTCCAGAGAGAAGGAATGCTGGCTATCACCTACCCTGGCTGATAATGGGTCCAGGATCATTACGGATCAAATTCTGAAGAGCCCATCAGCCCAAAGGCAGTCTGTCTTTACCTCTCGCCCCCTTGATTTAGCATTGCCAGGGCAGGACTGCACTGTGCTGTTACTCCCTACGGAGCATAGAAATTCCTAGCATGTATACAGCACTCCTCAGGCACAGAACACTTTACAAAGGAAGGCAGCATCCGTAGCCCTATTCTTACAGATGGGAGGGAAGTGACTTGCCCAGGATCACCCTGCAGACAAGCCAGGAATGGAGCCAAGGTCATCTGAGTCCCAGGCCAGAACTAGCCTCAAGGCCACGCCGCATAGGATTAAATCCACACCCTCTGAGTTGCGGAGCTCAGCCGTGTTGACATCTGTGTGAAAAGCCCCATCAAAAATCAAGGGAATTCCATGCTTATTTTCCTTTAGAAATGCTTCGTCTTTGTTGAAAGGAGCTGTGGATCGAGACGTATTTGTGCTATCAGTTTACCAGCAGTAATGGCGAAGATTTTAAGAGTAGTAACTACAGAGCTATGCAGTGATGTAACACAGTTTGGCCATTCAGGGCCATACCATATAGTTATCAGCACAGGGCCAGATCTGGATACAGTGCTGTTGCTGGATTCATTCTCCGATATTTCATCCTTCGTAGTTTGTGGCTGAGGTCCCAGGCCCTGGGACTCTGGCATGTGACAAATCTGGCTGCATATTTTTTTAAGAACCCTTCTTGTTTTTCAGTTAATTGGGCATTTGGCTACATCTCGATTCCTGCCCCAAGTCGACAAAGCCAGTGTTTCCCCCAGCGCGATTCCTTTCAGTTTTCTTCACAATCACTTTCGTGCAGTCCATAGTGACGCCTCTGACCATCCCCGTGGGTTTGCTTGGTTTCACTTCCAACCAAAATGCGGTTGACAGGTTGGGGGTTGCTGGGCATCAAATCTTTTATTCTGCAGGTCAGGCCCAGGCACTGCAAAGTGTAATCCACTTAGAGCACGGAAGAAATCCCCCAGGCGTTGTGATTTCGTGCGGTCTTCAAACTGGCTGTTGCTTTACTGCCCATCAGCGGTGATTGTCAGAACCCATAGAGTTGTTTTATCAATAGATGGGGCATTTCTCCCTAGGACACTTGCAGGGTGCCACATTTGCACACAATCCAGCATGTACTAATGTACTGCGTGCAAATAAGTGGTAGGGCACACTCAGTTACCCATTTGGCATGCACACGTACTGCCTTGTAGGTGTTCTGCTGGTTCACTGTATGTGTATTTTGCAGATGCACCATTAGTGCCCAGCAGTGAAAACCACCCTCACTTTCTGCAAATCTTGATTTTTGTTTGTTCTAAACACTTTTCAGTTAGTGGTTTAACTGGTTCTTCACTTCTGTCCCGCCATCCCTCAATGTACGCCATATAGCGGTGCCTAAGCTTAACTGCATGAGGGTACGGTATGTACGGCAGAGGCATGTCTGTTTTTATGCGTCTGTGTAAGTGTTAAGTGTTTCTATGTCAATCGCACATGCGGGACATCACGTGCTCTAAACTGCACAAACATACGCACGGACACTTTTCTTTTGCTTTCTAGCAGTAAGTCGACACTTTCTGTAATAAGCTGTTACATAATGAAATTTGGCTTTTTGATATACGCGGTGAGCGCTTGGGCCGTGTCCCGAGGCGGTACCTTTTTCTCCATCAACTTTATTGCGACACAGACACTTGCAAATCCTTTTAGGAATTCGTGAGCACTTCAATGGGCAATTTAATATGTGCTGGAATGACAACGCTGCAGAGTAAGGCCCCCTGTGTCGTGGTATGGAGAAATCAATCAGTGGAAAAATGGTTCAGAAAAGGGTTTTGGTGTCTGGGGACTGAAGGAGAGGAAATAGACTCCAACAGCTATATGCTTAAAGACTTTGGCACAGAAGAAAAAAATATCCATTCCAAATACCCGTGGTGTTATACACTAACAGGCACATACTCAGAGAACCACAAAAGAACCCACAGGACTATGGAAAAAATAGTGCTGTGAAAATACCAATCATATCATAAAAATACCCCCTGGAATTACTGCCACAGCCTCCTCACCATATTTTGAAAATGCAGCCACATGAAAATCCTTAAAGTATTGTGCAAATACTCCGCCTGTTCTAAGAGTACTCCCACTACTGTGAAAACACTCGCTGTTGTGAAAATACTCACAGTAGCGCGAAAATACTCACTATCTTGTCAAAACATTCACACTGGCATAAAAACACCCACGTTTCCGTGAAAATATCCACAGTGCTGTGACAATACCCACGCGGTTATGAAAACAGCCCCAACGATCCCAGTGCTCTGAAAATACCATGAATAGCCAACCTTAAAGTAGTTATTTGTCATTAGTATCATCGCAGAGCTAAAGACAAGGATATCATCTGCAATACGTCATCTTTTCTCCTCACCCCTCAGCAGATATTCCAGCTCCCTCTCAGTTTTAAGGGGGATAGAATGTTGGTTCATTCACTCGCTGCTAAAATGTAGTGTGGCAGGGTGCTGGCCAGGAGTGCCTGAGCCAGCCCTGCCGGCCCTTTAAGAGGGAGCAGAAGCCTGCAAACCTCCCTTGCAGAAAGGCTAATCAGCCACCTGGGCTGCAGGGCAATTAGCCTTGAGGAGTGGCACCTGGCAGCCTCCTCAGGGGGATAAAAGGCCTGCGAGAAGGCAAGCCCAGTGTGGTGGGGATGGTATAGAGTGAGGTGGTGGTTTGAGCTATTCAGAGCTGAGTGTTTGGAGTTGTAAGCTGGACTATATAGAGTCTGTAGAGCTGGGAACTGTACAAAGCTGTATATATTGGTGGTGGGGTCTTGCACTGTGAATTAAAGAGCACTGTTTGAAGCAAAGAAGGGTTTTCCTGCCTGTTCCTGAGAGGGGTGAGAGAGCGGTCTGTCACAGTAGTCACTTCTGGGGTGTAACGCAACCAGCTGGTAACCGCTTACAAGGCAAGGTAGAAGAGGAAGTGAAGAGAGCACTATGTCCACTTCGATCTGCTGGGAAATGCAGGGAGGCAGAGGGCAGTTAGCAGGTTTGGGGTATGGGAAGGTCAACGCTGCTGATCTTACAAAAAGTGCCAGGGTGCCATGAACGAGCAGCAGGGTTTGGGTTTGTACCTTTCTTCCAAACCATGGCCCCTCCTGCAGCGCGGCGGCCCCCACCACTGCGAAAGTTCTAGGTTTTGTCATTTAGGGGTCACAGCCCCTGGTAATGTGTCTCCATCACCACTTCCAGCAGTGCCCTGGCTGTTCCCTCAGAGGGGCTTCGTTCTGATAGGATTACCCCATTTTACAACGGGATTAGCTTCATGCCAGATGGAGAGGAGCAAGGCGGCCATAGAATCATAGAACTGGAAGGGACCTCGAGAGGTCATCTAGTCCAGTCCCCTGCACTCAAATATCCCCAAAGAGGGCTGAAGCAGCAGCAGCAGAGAAGGAAAGAGCATTTTGCTGGCCTTGGGGAGACCTACAGCCATGCAGGTGTCTGTCTGCGGGGAACCTAGCTGCTCGGGGATGCAATCCAAGAAGGACTCCAGCAAAGGAGTTGCCAGGAAAAGCCATTGAAGGGAGGAGGTTGAAGCATCATTACTCAACCCACTCTGAGCCTAGAGGCTTATCACACCTTTCCTGATCTTTGAACTTGGCAGCATGAAGATTAGTGGGGCGTGTGTAAACCCGCCAGCCTTCTCTCGGAGCGAAGACGGCCAGGGCTTGAAAGAGGATACTGTACATCCCCCGAAAGGTCACGCAGTGGGCACTGGCGTCTGGGGCTCGGAGCCACAATAAAGAGCAAGGGGGCCTGAAGATGACCTGATTTTATTGAGGCAAAGATACTGCCAGGCCGGAGAGACCACTGTCCTGTCCCTGTGGGGGGCAAACGACTAGCCACTGTAAATCCCCGTCTGAAAGGATGGGTGCGCTGGCTGCCTGAAAAGGGGTGGGCAGGGCGGAGGGACTGCTGGGGTCCCGTGAGTGGGACCAGCGAGCTCAAAGGGAGTGTCTGAGACTCATGGGCAGAGGCAAGAGGGAAGTAATGGCTCAGTGGTAATATCTAAATTATTGCTGACCCTTGGAGGGCCTGGGTTGACCTGAGAGCAATAGAGGTAAAATGATCCCTTCTGCTCAAGGTCCTTTGAGGAGGCCTTGAAAACGGGGCTCGGGGAATCCTGTTTACCTAAAGCTGTCTTTCCATTTTGGTGCGGGACGTCCTTATCTCCCCTCCCATCCAACCTTCCTGAAAAGAAAGTTCTTACAAAGCAACACTACTGAAGCTCCCCTGCCGGCTGTCTGCCAAGAGTTAGCTCGGGGCTCTTCCGACGAGGGTGCAAATGATAATAGCGCGCACATGCACGGCTGAAGAAATCTGAAATACAGGAAGGACCCAGGCTCCCTCCTTTTATTGAGGTTCAACAGGAGAGGAGGAACACTGAGAAGAAATGTCTGCTGTGATTCTCTAGGATAATGGCTTGTGCTGGACAGGAATCCAGACTAGATGATCACAGCGGTCCCTTCTGGCCTTGGAACCAAGGAGTCTGCAATTCTGCAAGCACG
This sequence comes from Sternotherus odoratus, assembly GCA_032164245.1. NCBI lineage: Eukaryota > Metazoa > Chordata > Testudines > Kinosternidae > Sternotherus > Sternotherus odoratus. The sequence continues at coordinate 6,169,812 of JAVMKO010000018.1, forward strand.
GGGCTGAGCAGGGGAGCAGATGGGCATGGTGACCTGCCGGGCAGGGCTGTATAAAGGAGCTGGCCGCCGCGGGGAGATGAAAATGCATTGGAGCCCTTGGTGAGGTCTCACTCGGTGGTCACCTCCTGTGAGTACTGGCCCCTCTGAATGCCCTGCTCTTGTGAACTCTTTCTGCCTCTAAACGCTGCTGGTTTGGCAATTATTCAAGGCACCGGGCTCCTGGCGCAGTAGCTGGATACACAACACGAGTCACACGAGAGAGCACAGGCATAAAAGAAACTCCTGTTAAGCCCCGGGGTTATGATGTTTCTGAACAAAACAAGACTTTCTTTTTCTGGCTGGGCTTGCTCAGTCTTCAGGTTTATTTACTACTAATCCCGAGAGCCAGTTGTTTTTAAACGGTGATGAAGGAGTCGAATAAAGAACAAGAACCTTGGAATCTCCAGGCATGACAGGAGAACTAAAATGGTTCCTCCTTGTGTTGTATTTTCTCTCTGCTTGGTGCCTTTTTCTTTCAGGCCTGTGTTTTATTGGCTGTCAGGCTCTCAAGCCTGGCTGACATAAGCAAAAATAAAATGGATCTCATCTACTCTGCTACTTTTGATTGCTTTTAAAAAGGCACTTAAGAAATCCCACTGCACATAAAGATTAGCATGGGGTGAAGCATAGCACTTCTACAAATAGGCCTTTCCATTATAAAAGTGACTTCGAGTTATAGCTTGAGCGTTGCCCCCCTAACTCATATGAATATTATGCTCTTAAGTGCTGCTGGTCCTCCAACGCCTTCCCACGTCCCCCCATGTGCCCAGAAAGGACAGATAAGTTCTCCCACGTTTCACTGGGAAAGCATTCCTAGAGCGGCTTAGCAAACTGTAGCCCAGAGAACCATGGGATGTGCCTCTGGAAGTCTTAGTGAAGCATGGGTAAGCGCCAGTGTGGACACCGCAGCTGGAGGGTTATTCTGCAGTGCGGGGTCACTGGCACACAAGCTAATCTAACTCAAGAAGAATCACTTGAGTGGGGATAGCTCCGGTTAACTCTGCCATGAAGAGAGACCCTCTGGGTACTGACAGGAGCATTAACACTCCTGAAATCCCAACCAACCAAATCTAAAATCCCACCCCAAAAGCAGAAAGTGTTTACCTCAAAAAGAAGGGCCAGAGGTTCCATGAAGTCAACAGGAACTTCTCTATTGCCACTGATTTCTATTGCCATTGCAAGCTGTGTAGATACTGGGGTAATGAGTGGCAGTACAAAACCCTCCAACAGAAAGAGCGAGAATGGCAGTGAATCAAACGCGAGCTGTTTATTCGCCATTTGCAAATGTTTTCATTAGTCGGCTTGCTCAAGCCTTGTCACTGTGCAAACCAAGCACAATGCAGGACCAAGCCTTCACGCCTGTAAACCATTCAGCCAGCGGCAGCATCATGTGCTGAAAGGTAAGGCGCAAATTAGATGTTTGTTAAAATAATCATTTCAGTGTTAATAAAACACCCCAAACCATGATTATTACCTCGACTTTAAACCTTGGGCATGTTTACTTTGGACAGAAACTACAGTAGACAAGGAGGAACTTTTTCAAAACTAAATTTCATGAGGCTCTTTTTGGCTTATCTGAGCTCCAATAAAAACAGAAGTCTGATTTCTTAAGTACCTTTTTAAAAGCTTATACAACTCCCAAAGAGCAGTATAGATTAGGAGTGTTATGGCGGGGGAATGGCTGGGCGGCACCTCCATGAAGCTGGTCGCGCTAACGCTCAGGATAAATAGAAGACGTTATTAAGCTCACTGAAGTAATGAGGTAGCTGAAACAACGGTAGTCATGAAATACAGGTTGGTCAGGGCTGAGCTATAAACCCTGCATCAGCACAATAATGAAGATGCCCTACGCCACTGGGAGAGAGCCTTCCTATCGGTGTAGTTAATCCACTTCCCCGAGAGGCGGTGGGATATCAGCGGGCTCTCTCGCGGTCTACACAGCATGTTAGGCTGATATAACTCTGGCACTAGGCCAGGTCTATACTAGTGGGGGGGGAGGGGGTGTTGACCTAAGATACACAACTTCAGCTACGTGAATAGTGTAGCTGAAGTCGGCACATCTTAGGTCGACTTACCTGGTGTCCTCACACCGGCGGCGGGCTCCCCCGTCGATTCCGCTTGCGCCTTTTGGTGAGCTGAAGTACCAGAGGTGACAGGGAGCACCTTTGGGGATCGATTTATCGTGTCTAGGTGAGACGCGATAAATCGATCCCCGATAGATCGATCAGTACCCACCGATCCGGCGGGTAGTGAAGACAAGCCACGGGAGTGTGGATTTTTCACACCCCTGAGCGACATAGTTCTATCAAGATAGGTTTGTAGTGCCTGCCTCAGGCCAGGGGAGCTCGGGGCTGTTTCCATGTGTGTTGAAGGAGTTGGAATGAGCCAGCGGAAGAGGGAGAGAAGCTGAAGCAGACAGTTTTGGCTCTTTGTGCGTCCCTCGGAGAGATAAGGGCACCAGAGAGGTGTTTTGGGGCAGAGCAGTGGTGCAGTGTGTGAGCTTTCTTCCGAAGGGGCTTGTGTGAGTGCTGTTTATTACCACTCTTGGGGCAGAAAACAGAAAGCAAATGTGTGACACTAGATATATTTCATCAAGTAAGGACTCTGATGCTGTCACTAATTTCAGCTCCGATCTGGAAACTGACTTGGGCAGCCCTGAAAATTTGTTGCTGATCAGCAAAGGGGCAATGTATAAGTTCCGTGTTCAAGCCATAATGGGGACTGAGGGCACATCACAGACTCGAGACACACTGGGGCCTGATTCTCCATTGCGCGGCACCCCAGCTAGTCAATTACACCTGGATAACTGGGGTATAGAACGTGGCCAAATCATTTACAGAAGTGGGAGCATTTTGCACAGGTCTGGATTGTGACGCAAGGTATAAGAACCTGTTCTGCTCTGGGTTCTGGGCCTCACACAGGCTGTTCCACCAGCCGCCAACAGAGCAGAGGGTTATAATGGGACAGCTCAAAGCAATGGGTTTGTTCTGTGTGATCACTGGGACAGAATCTCGATTGGTGTAAAATTAATCATTGCAGAGCCATTGAATTCAACGTGACGCTGCCAGTTTCCTCCAGCCTGGGACCTAGCTTGGCTTATTTCGTGTGTGTTCTTTAGAAGCAGTTGGGAAGGGAGGGAAAGAAGGGATGGGAATGGGGTGGGGGAGGGAAAGAGACTCCCTTTTCCAAACCGACAATCTTATGAGAAGAGCAAATCGCAGTGTCTGAGAAGAAGCCTTTCAGGACAAAGATGCAAACAGGGCCGGGCAACGTAGTAACTAGATAGAACCACTTTTCATCACAATCTCATCACTGCCGTCTTGCACCCGTCCTGGGATACTTTGCAAAACCCGCTAGGGATCCATTCGGGACACAGCGCTGGGAGCCAGAACGTCATTTTAGCTTAATGCCAGTGAGACTGCGTTAGGCGATCTGGAGCCACAAAGTCAGATTTGGATCCAAGGAACATTTTTTTTGGCTCCAGAAGGCCAGAGCAAGGAATGTAAATTGGCTTTGCAGAAGTATGTCAATTTCGATGCCAAAGTTTCATTCGATATCATCTCTGTCTGGCACCTCAGTGGCAAGTGCTTCCGACGGCGAGCAGCGGCACGTAGGCATAGCACAAACACAAACACAAACACACATCTGCTGGGGCGATATGAAGTAGACACACGGCTTGCATGTCATTCACACCAACACCTCTCAGCAAGTCTGGATACCGTCCTCAAATACCGCTCCTCTGCTGCCGGGGCTGGAAATGTCGTAGCAAAAACAGGTATGTTCCCTGTTCCAGCCTCATCCACTCTGGTCTGAATAAATCAATATTTATGAATTATTATTATTTATGAAGGGCCAATTCTGCAACTCTTCCACGCGTTAAGTAGTACCCATTCTTGTGAGAGATCACATTGACTTCGGGGGGACTATGCAAATGAGTAAATGCTACTCGGGGTGAGTAGGGGTTGCAGAATCAAGCACTAAACATTTAACAGCAACACTAGTCTTATTTGCGGGGTGGAGTGCTTTTCTCTATGGGGCGAGGAAGGAGTAACAGAGGTGGGGGGTAGAGCTTGTTGGGAATTTCCCAACTAAATGGTTTTTTTTAATCCGAATATGCCATTTCCTCAACCGTGAAGCTGTTTGTATGGGAATGGGTCAGGTCTGATGAACTTTCTGATTTGAAAAAGTTTTGAAAGGGGGGAAAAAACAAGTTCTGAAATCCTCAAAACATCCCATTTTGACATTTTCTAACCCGACACTTTCATTTTCGGGTTCAAAATGACAGTCTGTTTTGAAAGCGTAGCTAATTTATACTAAAAAGTAGGTTAACATTTTTAAAAGGTCAAAATTAAAGTAAAAGGTTGGAGAGACAAGGTGGGCGAGGTAATAGCTTTTCTGTTACAACACAACACGCTACCACTGCACAGAATCCAGTGTTGGTTATTTTGTTATCGGGCCGTGAACATTTTTGAGATTTCGACTTTTCGTCCCTATTCTGGAAGGGGAAAAAATGTGAAACCTCAGCAACTTTTGCAGGATGGGAAAAACGTCTCCTGCCCACCCCTAGTAATGCTCTGGGGATCTGCCCTTACATGGCACCTTGCACAGCGCTTTACAGAGATTAAAGGAGACAATCATTCCCACATTACTGTGATCAGGGTCCACTTGGACCCAGCACCGGGCAACCCTCAGAAGGTTCAGTGGTTCCCTTTGGATAAATTCATTGAGTTTAAGGCAGGAAGGGACCATGAGATCATTAGTCTGACCATAGGCGCTGACTTCTTGTCTACCCGAGGGGGGGGGCTCAACCTGCTCTCCACCCCCCCCCACTCAGGGGACCCTTTCGGGGTGTTTTTCTGAACTGATGCCTTAGAATGGTTTGATTACTCAGTCAGGATCAGAGAGGGGCCAGAACCGAAAACGTGGGCCCCCAACAACTCCTCAGACCATGGAGAGAAGTTCATATCTGTTCCTGACCCAAACGCTCTGGCTCAAGCCTACCTCTGGTCATGAATAGTTCGGAGATTAACTTAAAATTCTTTTCACTGTAGAGCCATGATCTTGCCTCGCCACCAGGCTCCCACTTCACGCTACCCTCCCACAGATGAAGAGGGCTTGGAAAAAGCATCCCCACGTGAAGATCTGTTCAAAAGCAGCCTTATGCTAATGTAACAGCTGGATCCAACAGTCTAATTCAACCCTGTGTGAGCTGATGCAAAGGGTGCACCAATTAATTCAAGGTGACAGTAATTGACAGTCATTTATAAGGAGGGTTCTCCCGTGCAGACAAGAGATGTCCTTTCAAATTCCTTTGCGAATGAAGTCAGAAGCCGGACATTTGAAAAGCGGGTGAAAAACACACCTCAGGTTGTGTAAATCAACGGTATTTAGCTGCAAACTCTGACCTTAGACACCTCGGTTCAGATCCTCAGCTGGGTAGATCAGTAGTGATTGAGTGAAACCAGGGAAGTCCAATGGGAGTCATTTTACACCAGACAAGCATTAGCCCTCTTGTGCTTGATTGTGGAAGCGCTTGAATGGTGAGGCTCCCTGGCTGCTTAAGAGAGAGAGGGAGCTGAGGAAGGGGTAGAGAAAAGACCCGGCGAAAACCAGGGTGAGCAACGAAGCAGATGGTGGTGCAGAGCGAAAAGCAGAGCGAGGAAAATCCGGTGAAAAAACGCATCCTGCATATATCTCCTAAAATGCCTTCTTTTGCCAGGCCAGTTTAGGGGCTCTTCTCCCCAGAATCCATTGCACAGAGTAGGGCCCCCTTGTGCTACCCTCTAGTGAGCAAGAAGCAGGGAGAGATTCTGGCCACACTCCCACCCAGCTCAGCTCCTTTGTGGTGTGCAGTGCCCCTTGGAGGCCAAGCACCAGTAAACTGGGAGCTTCTTTCATGGCAGGATGGGGTGGGGGAGCAAGAGGGGAGGAGAGAGCGCCTCCCGATGCCCTGCTGTCCCCGTGTGCATCCGGGCAAGCTTCCCGTGACCCGGAGGCATCAGATAACCGTGCTTGGCACACAGGGAGTCAGAGGCTGCTCCTAGCAAAGGGGGAAGAAAGGCATCAAGGAAAGAATTGGATGGATGTGGAAGGGTAAATGGAAATAGAAAGGCCTGTGTGTGGCTTCTACAATATGGGGAAATATTTATTTGCTCCAGCCCACGGGATCTTCCATCTTGTCCCCAAACTCTTCCTTCAAGCGCAGGGGTCTCCTTCGGACACGATCCCCCAGCTTCTTCTCCCTTGCGCAGCCAGACAAACTGGGCCTTGTTACGCATCCTCTCTCTGTTGCCTAGACGCCAGGGCTGACAGTGTTGTGACGGGTAAAGAGCGTGCTGACAAGGAGTCTGGCTGATGCTGAGTGACAGCTCTGGCCCACTGCCAGCCCAGGGCCGGGGAAGGCTGCTCTGAAAGGGGAAGCCGTGTGGAGTGATTGTTTTGTAAATGAAATCCCTAATATTAACGAAGTCATAGCTGCCCGCAGCCAAAGGAGCGGGGGCTGGCAAACAGCTGGATTTGCAACCTGTACCTGCATGCAGCACAATATCCTGACTTCTCTCCTACTCTAGAGTGAGAGAGAACATCCCCCTTCTCCTCCCACTACACCCCCTCATTCCTCCCAGGGGGGGTGGTGGTGGTGGTAGAGAGGATGGAGGGCACATCACGGAGACCCTCGTGACCCGGTGCTGTGACAACGCACTGGGATGCTTGCAATGCAGCACTGCATCTCAGCAAGGTGGCATCATGATGCAGCCTCTGGGGTGTATCTTTGGGATTCTCTGTGACTTTGCTGCATGACGTGCTTCTTCAGCTCAGCAAGGTGGAGAATGGGGTGACCGGACAGCAAGTGTGAAAAACCAGGACACTGTTTTTTCCGGGGGAGGGTGTAGTGACGTATAGGAGTCAAAGCCTCTAATAGGGATGGTCCTGCTAATATCTTGTCACCCTAGTTGAGAATCTCTGTGTTACAGGATAATTTAACCCCAGGCTTGCTCTAGATTGATTATTGTATAATAATAATTAACCCTTTGGTCCCATGTGATTTACCAGTGCCTGACTATCTGCTTTGCCGTGATGAGTGACCGGCGGACAGCCAGAGTCCCGGGTGTTGAAGGGGATTTGTTTTCTCCTCAATTTTCATTGTACCTTATCCAGCCCTTCTAGAATTTGTTTTACATTTCTAAGCAAGATGCTGGGCTACCCACCCTTGGGGACCCAGGCCTTCCTGCCTATCCGCTGAGCTGTGCCTGAGCAGCAGGAATGCGTGCTTCACCTGCCGCACCTCTCCAGCATGCCTCACTCCTCACCTGGGGAGAGGCACACCTGGAGGACAGTCTCTGACCCATTCACTCTTTGGCTTCCCTGTTGAAACAGACAACTGTACTCATTAGTGCCAATGGTGGGGATTTGGGGATCGGGACTAGCACTCCAAGAAGACCGGGAACTGAGACCAACAAGCCTACACATATAGGCCATTAGGAAGGTAACTGCTCTCGGTAACTACTGGCCTGCATTGAGTTCTGTGTCCTGAGAGGATATAGCTATGTCTCCTCAACTATGACTCTGTTTGTCTTCCTAAGCTAAGCAAAGTGAGACCTGGTTGGTAGTTTGATGAAAGACTTCCAAGGGAAAAACCCAGGTGGCTGCAGAAAGTGGTTTTGGAGTTGGTGATTTAGCCCTTGGTGCTCTTCCCTTCTAAATCCACGCTCAGCCAGTGACCCAGTGTTGCATTAGGGGCTGCTGGAGCTGCCATCTCTCAAGTACGATGGAAACCTGATCTCATATCTCTGAGATGTGAGGAGATACTAGGGTGCTGACAGGACTGGAGCCCTGAAGCAGAGCTGGGATTTCGTATATGGGGAAGGTAGAAAATGGCTGGCACTTTGCATGCAGGAATTTCCCAAATGAAGCACCTCAGAGGTTGTGTGTTGATATCCTTGGTCAATGGCATTTGTCAGTATGTTTTGTTTTTGTTCTCCTGACTCCTGGGCAGTTTGCTGGAGAAATCTAATATTCTGTGACCAGCTCATCCCCCGCCCCCACCCTGCTCTTTGATCTGAAGATCAAAGTGCAAAAAGAGCTCAGGCTGATGACAGTGGAGAAACCAACACACGCCTCGGAGGAAAAAGAAAACACCTTGTTATTACCAATGAATAATCATCACCATGGCTCCTCGCCTGACCTACCTCCAGCTCCAGCTCCGTTTGTTCCTCAGATTTCCTGAACTTGTCAGACCCATCAATCAGCACATGGTCCTACTGTGGCAAAAGACTGGTTGGGTCCTTTGGGTACCTACTAGGCATTTGCAGGGTTAAGGGATGTACACTGTGCAGTGTGTCCCCAAGTGCCATTGAAAATGAGGGAAATACATTGGGAATGAGATTTGTGACCATGCAAAGTCTTTTTGCATTACAGGTCGGTGTGTATCTCCGCACAGACAGGTTCTTTTAACAGTTTGTTGTTATTGTTAGTAACTTGGAAGCAAGTAACTTGCTCCGAGCAATTTTTCTAGGCAGACAAAAAACAACCAGTGCAGCTGGAAACAGGGCAGTGATGTTATTAGACAAGAGTATGGTGATGTCTGCCGAAAGCATCTCCAGAGAGGCATCTGTAGACGCGCACCCGCTTGGACATCTAAACTCCGGGGGTTCGGTTTATCCTATGCAAACTCCATTGATCGGCTGCCATTTTGTTTTCCAATCCTGGGGAGATGGCAGAAGAGAGGGCTTCAAATGAGGGTTGGCTTAACCCTTCGTTCTTTCCTCTTGCGATCTTCCTGGAGTGGTGGGCTGGAGCCCAACGATGAGTGAAGTGGTCTGGGCTGCTCAGATGGAAACAAACGGGAGGTAGTTTTAAATGACAACAGGAAAAAAAGAGAGCGAGAAAGAGAGAGAGACTTGCAAAGAAGGTAGAGAGATTGATAACACGTCACCCCGCTGCAGTGTCTCTGTGCTCCGCTCCAAATGGGGAGGCTAACGGGCCCGTCAGGGTCACTGATCTGGTGCTGGTTCCGGTCTGCAGCATGTAATTCATCCAGCGCCCCCAACTCAGTCAGTGCTGCAGTAGGGTCGGAGTGGGTCAAGTCGGTCACATGTGAGAGGACTGTAGCTCATAGGGTGTGCGGCACCCATCTTGGCATGTGACCAAATCCCCCGGGAGCAGCTTTAAGGAAACAAAACCAGGGTCCCATAAGCAGGGCTCTGAACAATGAGGCCTGGCAGAAGTGTCAATGAATTTATGGCTAGTGTTATTGATGGCGGCACACAATGGTGACAAGAGAGGTAACAAGTGGTGGGAAAGGCTGCTCTCTAAACCTCCCAAGGGGCTATCCAGCCAGTCTCTTTTGAAGGGGCAATTCTCCCTTGCAGCTTTCCCGTTGAATGAGTGTCTCCTGGCTTGGATACTACAGGAGTCCAGAACTGACCACTCGGAAGTACTGTGAGAGATGCTGAAGCAGCCCAAACAGAAGCTGGAGAGGTCAGAAACCTCACGGGAGAACACATCTCTGCAGCTCTCCCAGCCTGGTTTTTGCTCACACGGGAGATTTGGAAGCATCTGAATTTTGGGAGACTTTTCTGTAGCAAACCCTAACTCCGAACCACCTGTGGTTCACCCATCACCACTTGTGAAATGACTTTTAGTTCTACTTACCCAAGAGCAGCAAGCAGGACTCTGGTTTGCCCAGGCAGTTCAGGGACCCCACAGGCTGAATCTGAAGAGAGACAATGTAGTCCAGTGAATAAGCCACTGGGCTGGAATACAGGACACCTGGGTCCTCTTTCTAGCTCTTTTAGTGACCCACTGTGTAACCGTGGGGACTTGAGTTGACTCCACTTCTAGCTCTGCCTTAGATTTATCCTTTGGCCTTTCAGGGCAACGGTGATCTCTGGCGATCTCTTACGGTGTGTTTGCAGAGCACTAGCACAATGGGGCTATGATCTTGTTTGGGGCCCCCTGCCGTGGCACAATTATGTATCGAGGAACTGCCGGTTGGATTTGTTCCCAGCCTCTGTGAGTTGATGGGGAGGCCTCAGGGCCCGGAACCCTGGGCTGTTCTGAGAGGCCACAACGACAGGGCCGACCCTTAACCACCAGTCCTGCGTTGATGCTTTCATCACAAAGAGTGTGTGTGTGTGTGTGTGTGTGTGTGTGTGTGGGTGGGTGGGTGGGGGTGTGTGTGGGTGTGTGCGTGCCCTATCCATTCACTTCTCTCCATCGTCTGCTGAAATCAGGGCCGGCCCACAACATTTTGGCACCTGAGGCGGGGAGCTCAAATGACACCCCCAAACCTCCTCGCTTGGGCCAAAACTTTGAAAGGTCTCTTGTGCCCTCCTTCCTCCAGCCAGCACGCCACCATCTCTGTGCATCTAGAGCAGAGAGAATACATCCGCGCCAGCCGCGGATACCATTTTCTACACTCTGGGTCCCAGCGGCACAACCGGTCTAGCACCTGAGGTGGCCGCTTCAGCTCACCTCATGGTAAGGCCAGCCCCGGTTGAAATGCCTTATTCTCTAGTGAGATTCCCTAGCATGAGAGTCAGGTGGGCTCGGCCAGGCTGCCATGAAGCATCATGGAGGATTTTTTTGTATTTTTATTACTATTTAATAATGACAGCGCCCTTCCCAAACGTGATTAATGGCACCGTGCCAGGAGATATCATGAATTTTTTTTTAAAAAAAAATCCTCACTTAGAGCATTTGTTCCCCTTCTTAAAGTCCTATAAATCCCTCTCCCCACTTGTAAATAGCTTTAATACACCCGAGGCGCCAAATCACTTGACCTAGGTTAGCCTGCGCGCTAGGATGCTTTCTGCTCGGCTGAGTAGGCCGGAGCCAGGATTTTTCCTCCCATTCTCTGGCTGTCAATCCAGGTAATAGTCAAAGGCCTTATCTGAAACACATTAGACTTTCGGCGCATTGTCTGGGCTCCAGGCCCTTGCTGCTGAAGGCACTCGTGCATGTAATGTGTATGAAGAGGCGAGACAGTAGCTTTTAACACCCCCTGCCGCTTCTCTTTTCTTGGCTCGAGTTCAGCAAATCTCTGCAGCCTGCCAGAGAGAAACATACCCCCTTTGGGGTCCAGGATGTGTGCAATGTTAACCAATTGGCCACACGAGGCTGCATCAGGGGCTACCACCAGACAACAGCCCCCAAGGTTTCTGGGGTGTGTTTTATCTACCTGAGGAAAACCATGCATGGCTTCAGGGCAGGGCAGGGAAGGCTGAGGGAATGGGTAGCAGAACAGGTGCACCAGGGTGCCAGGAAGAATCTCGGCATGTAGATTTTAAAATGTGCTCAGGGATCCGTGCTTTGGAGGGGGGATCATAGAGTTGCGTGATTCTGATAATTGTTGTTACTTGTTTGTATTATAGTAGAAGCTAGGCACCCTAGTCATGGAGCAGGACCCCGTTGTGCTAGGTGCTGTACAAATATAGAACAAAGACACAGTTTCTGCCCTAATGAGCTTACAATGTAAGTGTAAGACAAGAGACAACAGATGGATACAGACAGCTGGCGAAGTACAAGGAAACAATGCAACAATCTTTATCCGCATGCTAGGCTAATTTCGCAGCACCCCAGCTGCCTCACTGTTGTCAAAAAAATTTGGATGCATAAGGTTTAAGGCCAGAGACATCATTAGTTCATCTAATCAGCCTTCTTGTATATCACATGCCATAGAATTTCCCCCAGTTATCCTCCACTGAGCCAAATAACTTGTGTTTGACCAAAGCATATCTTCCAAAGGCAACCAGTCTTGATCCATCCCTTCCTTTGGTAAAGAAAGCGAGGAATACTTGTAGCACCTTAGAGACTAACTAGTTTATTTCAGCATAAGCTTTCATGCGCTATAGCTCACTATAGCCCACGAAAGCTTATGCTGAAATAAACTAGTTAGTCTCTACGGTGCTACAAGTATTCCTCGCTTTCTTTACGGATACAGACTAACATGGCTGCTATTCTTGAACCTTCCTTTGATAATTGGTTCTAATGGTGAGTCACTGTCGCTATTCATTGGTTAATGTGGGCAGCGAATCATGTTCACACGTTTCATCAGTAGATCTCAAAGCGTAGTAGGTCCAGCTCATTGCTGGTCAGAGTGCCTCTGCCTTAGCTAAGTTAGTAAAATAGGGTTTGCTGAGTGAAGCAAAGGAACAGCCTGTTAGCTTATTCCCTTATTCCCTTATTCCCTTATTCCCTTATGTCAAATTTCAAAAATTCAGAATTTGAAGCATTTTAACCCACTCTTCAGTTGGTCAAAAATAAGAGTGGGATAGTAAACTTGTGAAATTTCACTTTAAACAATTCTGAATTTTTCAGTACAGTAAGTTGGTGGTTCCCAATGAATTGGTGTCCTCCTCACAATGAAAATCCCGTCATAAAAATGTTGTTTTCCATGGTGAGGAGAAGTGAATCGTCCAGACAGACTGAACTGCTCATCACCTCAAGGGCAGAGTTAAGGCTGTTTTGCAGAGCAGGGTGGAAGAAGCTTGCCCTGCCACCACTACTCCTGCTATGTTGTTTCCATGGATAAACAGAGGTCTTGAGTCTCCAGGGCTGTCGCTCTTACACCTTTCCCTAGCAATAAATTCACTACAAAATTATAAAAGTAAAAAATAAGCCCTTTGCAGAACTAACTGCACACTGGGGTTGGGAATAAACAGGAGAGAGCGAAAAGGCAGGTTTCCTGGACTGTAGCTATAATTTCTCTGTACCACATCTGCATCACCAACATCTCCATACTGAAGAATCTGCCACAGACTCTCTTTAATTCTGTGTTAACACTCTGGAGCCAGTGCTTTGTGTGTATGTAGCGGCTGTCTCCTTAAACAGGGCAAGACAAGGGCTAAGAGATTATAGAAAATCACTTGAATCTTGTTGCCAATGGTTGGAGGTATCCTGGCTCCATCTACTGGCCAACAGGCCACCGGTGCCAAATTTCAGTAGTGTAAACGTTAAATGTAAAGAATATAATTTATTTTTTAACCACTTACAGCATCCAGCAAATGGTCCCCAGACCTGAAGAAGAGCTGTGTGGAGCTTGAAAGCTTGTCTCTCTCACCAACAGAAGTTGGTCTAAATACAGATATTAATTACCTCACCCACCTTGTCTCTCTAATATCCTAGGACCAACATGGTTATAACAATGCTGCACGCAGCAAAGTGATATATTAGTAATACCTCCTGGTCACTAGGCACATGCCTAGTAGACATGTGATGGGTATTCACTAAAATAGCATCTATGGCACTGCAGCTTGGAATGTAAACGCTTGGGGCCTGATGCTGCTGAAACTTTAAATGCTTCTACACCATTGTCATTGTGAGGGCTTCATTGGAAGTGATCCTGAGTTACACCTGTGTGAGAGACAGATGATTTAGGCACTTAGTCTGGGATTTTCAAGGTTGCCTATGGCATTTGGATACTTAAAAATCACCCCTCCTCCTCCCCGGAGTACAGCAAGTCTGAGCGATTTAAAGCGCCAGTGTGGACAGGCTCTGAGCTAATCCCCTCATGAAGGTGGATTACAAGGAGCACTGGGAGAGCGTTCTCGCGACAGCGCTTTGAAGGTTCAAGTGTAGCCACACCCTAAGAGGGTGTGGTGGTAGATGAGGGCTGAAAGACTAGTATAGATGTTTTGTGTGTCAGTTTGAGAACCTCTCCTCAGCCCTGCACTCTAGGGCTGGTAGGGGGAGAAGTGCTGTGTGGAAACTAGGTCCTGCTGTGTTTTCAGTAGTTTCTCATTGGAGTCTGTTTCTGAAGTTTTTCTGTTGAAGAATTGCCACTTTTACGTCTGGTACTGAGTGACCAGAAAGACTGAAGTGTTCTCCTACTGGTTTTTGAATGTTATGATTCTTGATGTCAGATTTGTGTCCATTTCTTTTGCGTAGAGATTGTCCGGTTTGGCCAATGCACATGGCAGAGGGGCATCGCTGGCATTGGATGGCATATATCACATAATTCTTTTACTTCCTTTCCCTAATCCAGTGGTTCCCAAACTTTAACAACCCGCGAACCCCTTTCACTAAAATGTCAAGTCTTGTGAACCCTCTCGTAAAAATTAATATTTCCAGGGATTTTCTCCCTGACCTCAGCATAAATTCTAAAAGCGGTGATCTTGGAAATATAACATGTTTTTATGACCTACTTATTACACGCTATTTATTAACTATTATTGATCATTACAGCCTTTTTGTTACATTCTGAAAGCAGCAACACACTTCTAAGATCTCACTTTCGTAGCTTGTATCAGTTTTGATTAAGTCTGTTATAAGACAAGGCTCCTGTCAGAGGTGCCAATAGAAAAAAAGATGCAGGGGCAAAGCCTGTGTGCACTTTTCTGGGGGCACTGCCAGAAAAGTGGGGAGGCCCACAGGGGCTGCCGGAAAGAAAGGGGAGGGACCTGTGGGGGGGGAGGGGTTGCGCTGATGCAGGGGCGGCACATGACCCTCGTTACCCCCCCATGCTGGTGCTCCTGGCCTCCTATGTTTCATCAAGGAGTATCAGATATGAGACAGCAGGATGGCATTAAGAAGTCAACTTAAAGAGTTCCCCCCTGCACAAGCATTCAGGTTGTGAGCAGTTCAGGCAAACAACGCATGTTCCAACAAAGCGTAAACTTGTTCTTCATAATAATTTGAAAACAACACTAGCAGCCTATTTCATTTTAAAAACAGCAAAAAATATCCACCTCCCTTTCTATTTCACAGGAGGAGTCTTGACGTTGAAATCTCCTCAGTGTGATAGAGAAGCTTGCTTTGATCTGCTTAGCTCTTGGAAGTCCAGGAGCATCAGGCTGCTGGCCTTGGGCTGCCTAAGTCCCCTATGGACAGCTCTGTCTGCTGTTAGGGAATTTTTTTCGGAGAACCCCCTGTAACGTTTCGTGAACCCGCAGGGACCCCAGTTTGGGAACCACTGCCCTAATCAATAAATCTTTAGATAACTTATTATAGGACTGGCTACAAGTTTTGTCTTTGGTTTGAGATTTGCGGTGCAATTGACGTGAAGTAAGTGACTGGTCCTTTGGGACTGGGAGTAACCTGAATATTGTGATTTTTGGTATAAGGGACCATCTATCACAAAAGCAAGCTTAATAGGGAGGCAAGGTAGATCAGAGAACCTGAAGGGACTGTCTGTGACTCCATGGTTAGGCTGTTATGGTAACTGAGGAGTTTACACTTGATCATTGGTTGGCGAAATCTCAGGGTAGAACTCACAACCAGTTTGGGTGTGTGCCCTGCAGACAGATTGGTACTCCATTATTGCATGCTTCCAGCTTCGCAGACTATTGGTAACCATGTTGATGCCCACAATATGTGTTTGGAAAGGAAGGATGACCTTGTCATTAAGACACTGCAATGGGCTGGGGAGAACTGGATTCAGGTTCCAGCTCTAGCACAGATTTCTTATGGGGCATTGGACGAATCACTTAATCTTTTCGTTCCCATCTGTAAAATAGGGCCCAAACCTAGCTTGTCTTTAGGCATAATAACAACAGTAACAACTACAATCAGGGAGGGACTGGATTCTATTATATATCTGTACAGCCCCTAGCACAAAGGATCCCCAAACTTGGTTGGGGCCTGTAGGTGCAACTGACGAGAGAACCAGTGGGTCAGACCCCAGGAGTGGGAAGCCATGATTCAGTGCTGAGTGAAAACTGGGGTTGGAGGAAGCGAATTAAATGGACTGAAAAGAAAGAGCATCAAAATATCAATGCAGTGGGGTCTGGGCCAGCTAAATTCAGTGGGGGCTGGGCCAGCACAAGTGTGGTTTGGACAACAAATTCCTAATTTGCAACAGCGTGCTGAGGAATTTGAGAGGAATCCGGAGGCTTGCCACTCGAATCCCATTTCAGCCTTTTGTAAAATGCCTTAAAAGAGCCGTCAAAATTGTTTATGCAATTTTTTTTCAACATGCTTTTTTTTAAAAAACCTTCAAAGTATTCCTCCTCCCCCACTCTTCACCCAGCTTTGCTTTTTATTGTTTTTTTTATTATTATCATTATTTATAACCTTTCATTCATAAGAGGTGCTTTGGAAAGGGATAATGGGCTTCACCCGCAGCAAGGGAGATTTAGGTAAGATATTAGGAAAATCTTTCTAATGCTCAGGGTAGTTCAGCTCTGGAATAGGCTTGCAAGGGAGGTTGTGGAATCCCCATCATTGGAGGTTTTTAAGAACAGGTTGGCCAAACACCTGCCAGGGTTGGTCTAGGTGTATTTGTTCCTGCCACAATGTTGGAGGGTTGGGCTTGATGACCTCCTGAGGTCCCTGCCAACCCGGTTCTATGCTACTATAAGTTGGGTCTTTGATGGAGCATTACAAAAGAATAACTGTTCTTTATGGGCCAGATCCATAGCTGGTGCAAATCGACCTCGCTCTGCTGAAGCCAGTGGGGCTCTCTGATATGACAGTCTGGAGATTTCCAACTTATCTGTACGAGATCCACCGTCCGGCTGACGATGTGTCTATGAGAGAGAACCCGAGGAGCGCGGCCTGCTTCCCTACCCTATCCACTCCTGCTCCACACGACTGGAACTTTATGCAGCCTTGGCAGCAGAGGTGAAAGTAAGCTGGTCCAGCGTACCGGTTAGACACACAGCTGGCTGTCCTGGTGGCGGTCAGGAGCCCTGGGGCTCCAGCGGCTATTTAAAGGGCCTGGGGCTCTGGCCGCCACTACTGTGACCACGCCAGCAGCTGGAACCCCTGGCCCTTTAAATCACTGCCGGAGTCCCAGGGAAGCGATGGCGGCCAGGAGCCCTGGGGTTCCAGCCCTGATTTAAAGGGCCGGAGCCCCGGGGTAGCTCTAGCGGCCATGAGGTCCGGGAGGAGTGAGAGACGTGGCATAGTCCTAATGGAGTGACCACTAGAGGTGGCAGGGAGCAGTTCTGGGCGTAAAGAGTTCAAGAGCTGGCAGTGTGGAAATGTCTCCCTTCTGCAGCAACCCCTTCCTCCTCATAAAGAAACACTGGTGACCTGTGGGAGCCAGCTGGCCCACACAGCAGCCATACGTACGTCCACGCCCAATGGCATCCGGCCATCTCCCCTTGCTGTTCTTTAACAGCAACATACCCTGGAGTTGTGCCAGGGAATTTACGCCCGGCGGTCACTGGCAAGAGATCCTGACCATCTCAGATAGGTAGGTGACCCCCTCGCCCACCGAAGGAAGAGGAGAGAGAAGCGGGGCTGGATTTCAGGGCTTACACCCTGGGGGTGGCCCAGCTCAGGTGGCAATAAAGGAGTTACAAATACAAGTTAGAGTCTGAAATGAACCCATAACCCTTGGCCTTAAAGTGACTGGAAAATGCAGGGAGCTGGAACCATTTCTACAGTACTGGCGGAGTACTAATGGCTATTCAGGAGCAGATGCTATATGATTACAGCACCAGTGCCCACTAGTCTTTTCCCCTTCCCCCTCCAGATTGTAACCATCCTAATCACAGGTTATTAACCACTTAGCTGTAATGCCGCTGGAATGTCCCTGTCTCCAGAACGAGTCCCCTAACAGGCTACAAGATCTGAATCTTAAATCATTAATTTATGCAAGAGCATTTGCTATCCAGCGATCTGAGCCGCAGTGAGAGAGCTGTAGGAGTTTGCGGTATTTTTCGGCTCACCCGGACAGGCCTTTGCTACGAGGGCATTTGGAGGCATAAGTTATTTATGAGCAGGAGACGCTAACAGGCGTGATTAATACTTGACCACAAGCATGGGACTGTGTGTACGTTATTTAATTTGTGTGTTTCAAAGGAAGGTTTTGGGGAGGGGAAATGGAAAAGTTACGTTGTGATGGGAGAGCGGGGGCTCTGACATGCTTTGGGGATTTGCTACAAAGAAACATTTTTCTTTCCCATTATCTCTTCCTTTTAGCTCTTTGTTATGCAAATGTGCACACAAGGGTTTCAGCCTGGAGACTGGTTGCGGCGGGACTTCAAAAGCGGGCATGGGCGCCAGGGGCCAACAGCTAGGCGCTGACCCTTGTGTTTGTAGGAACCCGGGGAGGCCGGCCAGCACTGAGTCACGCAGGGCCCAGACTCGGAGCGGGTTGAGAGAAGGGCGAGGAAAATGATCAAAAGGGGCTGGAGGGAGGGACTGATTTATGAGGGAAAATGAAAAGAACATGTCTAGCTAGCGGCGATGGCAGTGGGAGAGAAATGACAAAGCAGGCACAATGGAGGCAGAGGAATTGTGGAGGGTGGCAGCAAGGGGGTATAACGAGGACAACCGAGGCAGCATTTCAAGGAGAAATGCCTCGTGGGATTGGATGGGGGTGAGGAATTCTGAGGTTGTGGAATGGTCTCCCAAGGGAAGCAGAGCGAGCTCCATTGCTCAAGGCACTTAAAGCTGTAGACGAGAGATTACACTGCCTGGAACTAGCTTGGTTGGGCTGGAGAATGGTTCATCTATTCCATCCCTGATTTCTCTGACTCTCCATTTGTCCACATGTGCAAGAAGCTAGAAGCTTAGCCAGAATCTCCTGGATGATACCCTCCCTTGGGTGAAGTCCTCAGGAGAGAATCACGAGGCGGACTCTCTGCGAGGCATTTCTCACTGAGGCTCTGAACCAAGCCCACTGAAGCCAATGCAAGTTTTTCCATTGGCTTTGGATCAGACCCTGAGGCTTCCTGGAATTTTCTCTGGTGCCACTACAGCTTACCTCCCCCGACCCTGGAAGAAGTAGGAAATCCAACTCTAAAACCTTGTGAACCCCCCTGAGCCCTGTGCTAATCTCAAGGGATCTAGCGGGGTGGGGAGGGGGCACAGAGCCAATGCACGCACACAAATCTTGCATTGGATTGAACTATGGCTACTATCCCCAGCCTAGAGGCAGAGGTAAGAAGTCCTGAGTGGTTTTGGTTCTACGGTGGGTAGGTTTAGGACCCAGATCCTGGCTATTTTGCATGTGACCGTCTTAAACCCCCTCTCTCCAACCAGCCACATTTGCAGGTTGTTTTGCATGTGAGATCCCATAACTCAGAGATTCCAATTTCTGATCAATAAGGAAGGGCTTTAATCCAGGTGAGGTAGTGTTGCCTTGCTACATGCTGAGGAGGGGAAAAGCTTTTACACCAAATACGGAATCCAGATGATCCAACCACATACAATAAAACAGCCCTACCATACGCGGGGTGCTCTGCTAAAAGGATTTCATACCCACAAACATGACAGGGTATTTATAGCAGGAAGCTGGCTAAGCATTCCTGCTCTGGTTTGATGGTTGTTACCTACATGTAACTGCAACTGGCCAGGGTTTGAGTTAATCACAACACTGTATCAGAGGTTTCTTTGTTTTGCTTTTTCACAGCTACTTTGGCCGCTGGTGGGTGAGCTGGCTGGATGAAGAGAGCATCGTCTGAGGCAGATTGTGGGACAAACGTAGTTACCCCCTTTTTATTCTATTCTGCCCCTACAACCAGATGATCCCAAATCCTACTGCAAAGGACAATCGAGCCATCCGCAAATGTCAATAGGCGTGAGTGTTGAGGTCTGATATTTGAAGAGCGCCCGTTGCAGCAGTATACCCAGAGGCCGAATTGTTGAGGAGTGGCTAAGTGTGGCTTGGAGAATGGACAGGTGATCGGAGCCAGCCATAGGACCTTTTAAGAGGATCAAGGGAGAAAACAGGAAAATCAGAGTTTCACAATGTCTGGACTGAAAGAAATGAGAGCTTGGGGCAGCAAGTCCAAGCCCTTGACTGGAAATCCAGAGCAGGACTAATTTATGGCTTGCTAGGTGATCTTTATGAGAGTTCAGTAGTAAAATGACCTCAACTGACAGGTTCTCCGACTGTTCTCTGTGCATTTAGCTCCAGTACTTGGACCAGGAGGACGCGAGGGGCCTGCCATTAACAAGACTCACACCTGGAGGATTGGCTTCAAACCCAGCTCTGGCTGAATGCAAAAGGAGCTTGTTGATCTGAGCTGTTGGGCACAATCTGGTGCCACCAGCAATCTCTGCCCAGGCCTGAAATAATAGAGGGTGTTGGATGTGCTCGGAGAGGCGCAGGCGCAGGGCTGCCAGTGCACCTGGGGTGTTGGCAGTTCTACACATAGGAACCTTGCATCGCACCTGCCAGCGTGATGCCTGGCTCAAGTCAGTGCTATTACACCCACAGCTAGCCACTACAGATTTAGCTATGAAATACGGGAATTTACTCTCAGCCCTTTCAGGGAACAACCCACATTAACGTGCGGCGCTTTAAAAAGGCAACCTAGCACTTGGCTAATGCCCAACTGATTCCTTGCTGTTCTCCTTATTTATGTAGCACAACAGGAGCGTAGGTGTGACTGCTGTAGTCCGAGCTTGGACTCTGGGAGACCCCGCATGGGGATGGCTGTGTTCGGGTTTGTCTACATGCATGGAAATGAATCTGGAATAAGGTAGAGTGTGAATGTAAAGTGGGGTAACTCTTCCTGATGAACTCCATCTGTGGACACTCTTATTCTGAAATAAGAGTGCCTTAGTCAGTGTAAGCCACTTCCAAAGTGGGTTAAATTGATATGGGATAAGGCAGTTTTAGTCTGGAAGAAGAGCTGCTTCGGGGGTAATGCAGGCCAGTGACTAGGGTCTTGGTCTGGGATTGCAAAGACCCAAATTCTAATCCTGCTTTATTTACTGCCTTGCTAAGCTTGGGCAAGTCACTTTTGCTCCTTGTATTGTCCATTTAGACTGTAATTCCTGGGGGGAGGGGCACTGTCCTACTGTTTGTTTGTCCAGCACCTACAACAATGGGAATCAGTTGGGCACGCCTGCGACGCTCCTCCTAATAATCTCCCTTTGGAGGAGACGCTTCGGATTTACAATCTGCAGGATTCAGTGCAGCAGCTTTAAAAACTATCCAAGCCAAAACCAAGCAGAGGAAGTGGCTTCTCCCCACCCCAAATGCTTCCTTCCTCCACCTCACTTCCATTTAGTGGAGGCTTCTCACCGTGCTCATTTACTCCAGGTAGCCTCATCCAGCTAGGCTCAGCAGCGGCAGCTATACATTCAACACTCACTTGACACCAGTAGGCTGCTCTTTCCGCAGGTGTTATTTTTTAAAATGCACCTGTTTCCTTTCGCCACCTTCTGTTTGTCTCCAGTGCCGACAGCCATTCTGTGCCTGGTGTGACTCAAAGGTAGTGGAGCCAAACAAGGGAAGCTGTTGTCAAGATTTTTTCCCCCCTCTCTCCCTTTTTAATTTTCTCGAACAGCAGGATCTGGTTTGGAAGCTGGGCCAGCCTGGCATCTCCCAAAGAGACTTGCTCCTGGCACTGGGGTAGCAAAGTCTTTGAGTGTCTCTTCACGTTGGGTCTGAATCTGGGCTTGTCTCTTTTGCTTCCTTGTGATATGGCTGCATGCCAAAAATGGATCAAAACCAGGACCTTGGATCCACACACCTTTGGATTTCAGGGGAGGGGGGGGGGGTTCAGATTTGATAGCCCATACCAGAACTTGTCCCTAAAGTTTTGCTTCTATGTTGGATTCAAACCTACAAACTCCAGTCTCTGAGACTGCATGAGGACTGCAGATCAAGGTATCTGAAATCTCTTGCAACCAGTGCATAGCATTTCATTGCTGCTGAGTGCCAATCTGTGATGCAACGTCATAGCTGAACCCTTAACCCAAGCTTCCTGCTGACCTAAACCCAGACTCTACATTGTTGGACTAGGTCTGGGTGCTAGCATAGCTAGGTGGCAATGATATGGCCTCAGGAAACCTGAGTTCTAATCCCAGCTCTGCCATGGAGTTATTTTGGGCAAGTCACTACCCTCTCCTCTCCCCCCCCCCCCCCCCCCCATGTCCGTCTTGTCTATTTATAGTGTAAGTTCTTTGGGACAGAGGTTGTCTCACTAGGGGTAGATGCAGTGCTAGCACAATCAGGGCCCCTATCATGCTGCAGCTACAACTATAATGCACATATAAATACCAGCACATCAATATATATAAATGGACCAGGCCCAGCGTTTGGCAGAGAAGGGGTTAAATCCTCTCCCTTATCATGAAAGGAGCATGGTTGCTAGCCATGAGTGCAGCGGTGACTGGGCCAGCTGTGGGAAATTTGCTAATTCGCCTTCTCCCACCCCCATGGCCCAGGACAAGATAAGAGGAGGTGACATCACCAGCTGGTTTTGGTGGTGCAAGGGGGGTGGGGTGTTGATGTTGCTAGTGGGGGAAGGCTGAAGCTGAGTGTGGGAGGCTGGTTGGGTGGGTTTCTTCTGGAATCTGGCTGAAAGGAGCCACATGTCAGGCCTTTGTTTTGGCTGAGGCAGGCTGTGCATTGCCCCTTCGCACTGGGCTTAGGCTAAAAGTAGTGGGGGGGGGGGAGGGGGTTGAACCAGGCTCTCTGCTGCCTTTTACAGTCTGCTTCCGTTTCCCCTTGGGCAAAGTGTGTGTAGTAGGAGTGTGTGCTAGTTGGATTGTGGCACAGAGGGACCCCCACTCATAGCCCAGGACCCCGGGGTGCTAGGAGCTGTCCAAACAGAAGAAAAGACCCCACTGCTCCCAGAGGGGAGTATCCTAAGCACTCACTTTGCACAGGTGTGAATGACACTGCAAGGCTTGTTCGATTTACCCTTCCCCCGTGAGTCCGCTGGCAAAATGTCTCCATTCTCTGCTGGTGTCAGGGACACTTTCTGGCTACAGTCAGCCTGGAACAGCCCTTCTGACTTCCAGAGGCACCCAGCCCCTCTTTAGGAGGGACCCCCCATTGCTACAAACACACAGTACCTTGATAAAATTGGAAGTGACCCTCTGCAGAAAAGCATATGTGGGGAAAACCATTTGGGAGAGTAAATGCTCTTTGGACAGCAATATATGGAATACTCCTGTGTATCTAGGCAGTGTGGGCTAAACAGGGGATATGAAGCCAGGCACCAATCCTGACTGTTTGATTTGGGAGTAAAACACTTGATCTCCCTGTGCCTCGGTTTACCCATCTTCAAAATGGGGATAATAATGCTGTTGTCCCACTTCAGAGTGAGGGGCTAATGAGGGAATGTTTGTAATGCCCTGTGAAGAGGAAAGCGCAGGCTTTTACACACGGGGGTTTTATCCGCAGTTAGTTCGGAGTGAGAATGCCCAAGGGCACACACCGCAATTCATTAGAGCGCAGTCACTGCATTTAACATGAACTCAGGACAGAACCCCCCTAAGTATTATTATACCCCCAGCCTATTTTTTTCCATAGTCCCTTCTTTCTTTGAAAGCCCACTACTGCCCCGTGCTGTAAGACAGATGGAAACCCTAGAGCCGAGCTCCCGCTCAGACAGCAAATCTTCCAGAGGATTAGGGTTTTACTTCAAATAGAGGAATGTAAATGTGTCTGGCTCCATCGCGGCTGGAAATTTCTTGCCGGAGCCAAGGTTGGTCCATACTTGGCGGTGACGAGCCGTTTGTTTGCCCACCCCAGTTGGACTACAGCTCTCGGGCTGGAAAATGTTAAAGTGGGCTGCGCACGCTTGCAGCATCAGACAGCCGAATCAGAGACACCGAGGAGAGAGAAATTCACAAAGAGACCTGGATTTAGGTGATTAGTCTCTGGCGCTCGATGGGGTGATGTGAGTCTAGGGCAGGTTGCCTCTTTTCAAAGGGACACTGCAAAGCCAGGAGTTTTAGCTCACAAATTCTCTCTTTCAGCCCTCAGTGGCAGCTGGCTTACAAATAAAGGGTATATCCGGCCCAAGGGTATCCCACCTGCCCACAGGTGAAACAGTAAGTAGAAGCGGCAAAAAGATCTTCATGAGCAGAAGCCACCGGGCCGTTGTGCATCTGCACTTAAGGTCTGTGCCAGTCTAACACTAGTGTGGGTTGTGTTAGTTCAGGATCTGGCTACACAACCTAGCAGGCTCATGGTGAACATCTACTAGCCCAGCTACGCAATTTCCCAGCCCTCCCTTTATTGCCGTGAGCCCCGACAATGGGAATAAACCCACAAAGATTTTCATCCCTGTCAAATAAGTGACACCCTGGGGTAGTGGGGGAGTCGAATTTTTGCATGTCTGGGCTAGCGCTCTGCTGCCAAGCCATCCTCGGCACATCCTGGGAGCCGAAAAGCCGGTGCAGATGCCCAGGGGCCCACGCGTAGAGGCTGCTGGGAAGTTCAAAACTTTGCTGCAGGTTTGTCCCAGTGTGAAAAAAGTCACCGATAACCTTTGTCTGGGACTTTCTTCTGTGTCGGTGGCCCACCCCCGCAGCAGGAACTCCAGCTAGGGTGACCAGACAGCAAGTGTAAAAAATCGGGACAGGCAGTGGGGGGTAATAGGAACCTATATAAGAAAAAGCCCCAGAAATCAGGACTATCCCTACAAAATTGGGACATCTGGTCACCCTAACTCCAGCAGCTCCTGTGTGCTGCAGCACCCTGCCCGAGGTGTTGAAACCGGGTGAGCAGAGTTGCTTGTACCGGATGCTCTGCATGGTTTGTCTGGGGCCATGCAGAGGCTCACGCTGTCTGGGCATTTGCCCATATTTTAGGATTTGGTCTTACAGGCGCTCTGGGTTTGCTACCATTGCAAAGGGGAGAGGAGACCTCTCAGGGCAATGGACGTCAAAGCCACGTTCAGGCTATGCGATAAACCACATGTTGATCTCTGACATCCCCTGCTGGGTAACACCGGAGGAGCAGAATTGCTGATGGAAATCCTTGTGTTAAACAGAGCCATGCAAAACGTTTGCTAAAACCTCCTCCAAACCAGCTCCAAATTCAGCCCAGGTTCAAAGAAATGTTCATAAACCTGAGCAAATCGGGGAGGATTTATGGGTTTGCTTCAGAATTCCTGTGAAATTTGCTGTTTCACAGAGTTTTGGTCTCCAAAACACTCTGATGCATTTCGTACTCAGACTGCAGGCTCTCTAGGGCAGGGCCTGCCCTTCTGTTCTGTGTCTGTACAGCATGCTAGTAATACATGGCTCTTCCCTGGGTCTGCCCCACTGAGCAATGTTCTGTGGAAGCCACATTCCTGCTAGAGGTAAAGAAGGGGAGCCGGAGCTGAGTATTCTCCCCTCTTACCTGTAGGCTTTGGGTACAATTTAGCTACATTTAAATGGGAGATTGGTCCCAAATCAAAACTGCTAACCATACTGGACACTCCACGCTCTGGGGAAATAACTCACACAGGAAACGATGCAGCCTGACCGTCTTTGCACATGGTTCAATGTGCAGCAGGAGATACACAAGGAGGCCACGGTTTTGGTTTTGCTTGGGTACGGGTTTATAAAGCCCAAACCAGGTGGTAGAGATCGGGATTCCATTTTATTCCAACCTCTGAGAGCTGAGCGGGGGGCACTCAGAAGATCCCGGCACTGGTGCATATTATTAATTATGAGAGACCCTATCTGAGACCAGAGCCCCTTTGGGCTAGGCACTGTACAACTGTAGAATAAAAGGACAGTCTCTCCTTCCTGGGCTTGCCCCGGGGGGTTCGCTGGACTCTTTGGAGACTTGGCGAGTCTCTGGCATGGAGGGTTCCTCTTGCTGCTTCACCAGCCTCTCCCTCCTCAGAGCTTCTCCCTTGCTGACCCCAGCGTTCTCCTTTGATAGCCCTCCCTACCTTGCAAGACTGGCAGGGCCAGAGGGGCAGACCTGCCTTAGTGCACAGTCCCTGTCTGTTATACACCCTCCCACACCCACCCTACATGAATCAATTGAAACGAGCTTACTGCTCATAACAGGCACTGGATTGGAGATGCCGAAGAACGAAGCCTTCTAGGCCTGCCTCAGACCCAGCTCTTCTTACACCTACCAACGGGAGCATCTCAGGCATGACCCGGGGATTTTTTACTGGGCCTGCGGATGGAGCTTCCGAATGGCACGAGGCTTGTTTCCAGTTGCTTGATTGTCCCTTAAGGCCTGGACGGAGGCCGCTCGCTCATTCCACTGGACCGCCTGTCCTGTGGGAACCACTTCCAGCCACTGCCCTGGAAAGGAGTCAAGCTGGCGAACCGTACGCCACTGTCATGCCTGCATGCCTCCCTCATTAGTGCTAGGCATTGGTTCCGGGAACGGGCCTTCAGCTCCAGCAGTGACTGTCTTCCCAGAAGTGCCCTATAGGATGGGTGGGCACTTGACAAGGGATATCATGCTGTGGGTGTGTGGAGCGAAAATACATAGCCTAGCTATGGGTATTGCCCATACATGTCTAATGCCACCTGCACCCCAGATCCTAAACTAGGCCCAGTTTTCCTCCTTGTTATAGAAGCCACATCTCTGCCCCACCTTTTTGACCTGCTCCTAATGGGAAATTACATTTCCAGCTGGGAAGAGCACAGTGTTTGATCAGGGCTTGGTCTGGGTTTGCTTTCGGCCACACAAATGTTCAGAGACCCTCCAACTCATTGTTATTTGTGACCTTAGCTACATGTGATTCTTCTGTTGAGAGAGGTTTCTCTCCCAAATGGCTACCAAATGTAATACTAAGTTAGTAAATACATTAGGGTGTGTGTGTGATGATGATGATGTCTCCCTCTGGTGGCTGGCCCAAGTAACTATAACAGCCTACTACTTTGTCATAGCTGGACGAGGCCTCCCTTTGTTCAATTTGTACAACTGTTGAAGGTCGTGAGTTCAATCCCCACGCCACTGATAACCATGGTGCCGGGGGTGTTAGCCATCATGGTTTGTTACATAATCATGCCCAGTAGTCAACAACACCAGGAAATTTATTCAGGAGCAAGACAAGAAAGCTTCATTCAAAGCAGTCTCACAGCTTCCAAGTGCTTCATGGTGCAGTTCTTGCTCATTCCTTGTGTTCTCAAGCACCACTCTCTCCCTAATTTAATCGCAAACATCAAAATATCTTTCACTCCTGACCTTTACTGTCCTTTCCAAAGAAATATTTTCAGCTGGGGGTTTTGAAAAGGCTCAGCGCTCCAGCCCTCAACTGCAGTTTGTATTTACGTAAGTGGAACGCTAATATTTACTTAAGATTATATTGTATTTTTCATGACTGAAGGGAAGATTATGCTCCATGTTTTTTATATTTAAAAGATGGGAGGAGGGAGTGATCCTGCCAGCTCGCCGAAAGGACCGGGAGACTGGTCTGCTTTGCATTAAGGATGAAAATTGGAGTAGAACAGCGATCAGTAGGGCTAGGAGGAAAGTCGTGTGAATGAGGTGGAAACACGCACACGAACAGGATTTCTTAAGAAAGGGGGTGGGGAGCTGAGGAGGGGAAATATCTGGTTAACCAAGATCTATTAATTTGGTACAAAGTACCAGGGGGGTAGCTGTGTTAGTCTGTATCCACAAAACCAAGGAGGTGTCCGGTGGCACCTTCAAGACTAACAGATTTATTTGGGCATAAGCATTCGTGGGTAAAAACCCCACTTCTTCAGACGCATGGAGAGATAAATCTGTTAGTCTTTAAGGTGCCACTGGACTCCTCATTGTTTTAATTTGGTAGGGAGGCCCGGTTTAGATTAGCATTTGTGGCTTCTCTTGCATAGGGAGAGATTTCTGGTAAGTCGTTCCCTGAGGCCTCCTCCTCTGGGTGACTCACTTAGGCATATTTGGGGTGCTAAGAGCGATCTAAGGTATGTGGACACTTCCAGCAACACATAGAGTACAGACACCGCATGCCCACCTCTCACAGATGTAAACAGCCATGTAGATGGCAAGGCACAACATAGGTGAGTCCAATGTCCTATGCGTTAACCCCCAGGCTTTTATCCTACACAGGCTCTCCTTGAGCCAATCAGTGCCTCCCATGCTAATTTTAACAGTGTAATGTCCTGCTGCCTTCCCCCTTTCCAGAGTCTTTCCCTGCTGATGGAGCCTTTCATATGTAGTGCCTGTATTCTAGACGCCACTGTAAGTGTAGACATAGCATTAGTTGCTTACATTGCTCCGATGACCATGGTATCTGAGTGCCTTGCAACTTTGTCCCCATAATGCTTTTGCAAAGTAAGGCAGTGCTATTGTCTCCAGTAACAGAGGGAGGAAAGGCTAAGTGACTTGCCCAAGGTCACACAGGGACTCTGTGGCAGAGCAGGGACTTGAACCCAGATGTCCCAAGTCATAGACTAATGTCCTAACCACTGAGCCATCCTTCAGCATCTTAGGGCCCTGGGTGTAACCTGCTGTTCAGTGTATATTACGTGTCTCCCTCTGTATCTGATCCATAGAGGCTATGAGTCTGTTAGGCCTCCTAGCTACGGTCTGAGGACCCACTCCACTGCCAGATGAAGTCAATGGGAGTCTTTCCGTTAATTTGAAGGGCTGTCACATCGAACCCGCAGTCTTTTATTTCAAGCTGTAGAGAGTCAGGCTCTTAGCTCTGCGGATCCTGAGTTCAATCACTGATGATGATCGCGAGGATGGTTGTTATACAGACATGACATCTGAAATCATGATGCCTAGCATTGCATTCCCTTGCTATTGCTGCTCTCCAGTACAGAACCCGATGAGTCTGATTAGTAATTGTCCTCACACTTTTGCACCCATGATTAACCGCCGGGGCCAACACCGGCATTAAAGCATAGAATGTCTTCACTGCCCACCAATCAGCTAGCTGGAGATTTCAAAGCTAGCGCTGATGTCTCCACATTTAACTGCAGGCCCAGAACTGCTGGAATAAATACATGTGGCTGCAAAAACAGCAACAAGAAGAGACCCTGGGTTGGTATCTCTTGAAAGCGGAGGCCCTTAATGTCATTCCATGTGGAGTGAGCGGGGGTTGTTTTTTTGTTTTGCCTGCACAAATACATTAAATACATTACCAGCAGGTGTTAGGGTGACCAGACGGCAAATGTGAAAAATCAAATGTGACGGGCGTGGGGGGTAATAGCAGCCTGTGTAAGAAAAAGATCCACAAATCGGAACTGTCCCTGTAAAGTCGGGACATCTGGTCACCCTAGCCTGTATTAGCATTGCTTGACAGCCATTCAGATGAAAGCAGGAGACACTAGAGAACAGGCGCGCGTGTTCCTTTGGAGACCACCCACGTGCTCTATTTATGCACTAAAGAAACAAAAATGAAGTTGTCTCCCTTTTTAAAAACTACCTGACTAACAGAACTGTGTGGTCTGGTGGTGCCTCTCCGGCCGGGTGTAACTTATCGGAGAAACAGACGCAGCCCTTGTTCAGTTTTATCGCTCAGCTCAAGTTTCCCTCGGATCTGAGCCAGGGACACACCCATTGTAAGCCTTCGAAGGAAGGTCTCCTGGCTGGCGACCGTGCCAGTCCGGGTTCAAACGGAGCTGAGACTGGGTGACACTGACACTTCTTCCCTTCCATTTCCGCAGAATTTAAGATTTCATTAAAAAAAAAACATTCGATGTCTAGCCCTTGTGTTTATTGTTATTCATTGTTTGCATTGTCGTGGCACATAGGAGACCTAGTCCTGGATCAAGACTCCATTACACCGGGCGCTGTATAAAAGAGCAAAAATGTGCTGGCAGCCATATGAACGTTACTTGAAACAGCCCCGGAGTGGTTGTTGCATGTGTTTCTTTTTTGTATGGCTGCTTCGGGCAGGCATGGAGCACCCCGGTACCTAGGATGGGGATATCACTCCAGGGAACAGGGGGCCAGGGCAATGGCAGCATCCAAAGGTGATGGATCTGTCTTCCCAGGCTGCCTGTTCTTAGAGCAGAGAGAATAGTCAGGTACCTTCCCCTGCTTGGGGATCAGAGGCAGAACTCGGACTTCCCCAAATCGGTGCCCCTTGCAGGGCCCCCGAGGGACATTGTCAATGTGTTGTCCTGGCCGTGCCCACACTTCGCCCAGGTGGTTTTAATTATGGCTGCTGAGCTAACATGCACCTGGGCAGACTGAATTTGGCTTCAGAGGCACAAGTGAATGACCCTGGGCCTGTGAGGAGCCAGCCAATGAGCTCCGAGAGCCAGCACTGGCATAGCTACAAAGCAAACCTGCTCCCTCCAAGATCCAAGTCTATCTGCTCTTATCACCTTGCAGATGCTTGGGTCTAAACTCCCTGGCAGATGGCTGCTCCCACATCCAGGACGGAGAGAGGTGGAGCTCTCTTCTCCCGGGCTAATTGGATCCGAATGAGCTGAGCTTTGGAGGTAGAGCTGGGAGAGCTCCAAAATGTTTGGCACTTGGAGAAGCACCCCGGAAACGTGGCTGCTTCTCTGAATGAGCAGCTGGTGAGTTTGTAAAACTGGGCCACAGTTAGCTCAAGAAGAGGCTTTCCTGCAAGATTCCCAGCACTTCTCCCTTCTGCTCCAGCTGGAAATACCAGGCAGGGACCATCTTTTTCGTTTGGTGTCTGCCTGGCACCTAGCACAACGGGGTCTTGTGGCTGGGGATCCTTGACACTACAGATAATAGATAATACCACAAGCAGGAACTTCCCACTCCCAGCACGCTGGAGAGCGTAGGTCTTCAGAACGAGAAGATAAAGTGTAGCTGAAAGTGTCCGAGTCTTCAAAAGGGATTGTTTCTAAAAAGAGTAAAGATATGAAGAGAGTTGGGGTAGGATCTGGGTGGTGCTTGTCTCACGGCCGAATAAATTGAGAGAGAAGCTCCTTTGAATTCACTGGCTTCCGTCTGTGTAAAACATAAGCAAGAGGGAAAACAAGCCCTGAGCAGGCAAAAGTGCATCTGCCCTTCTGTGCATGGCTGAGATGTGTGCCCCAAGTGGGCAGTCTGCACAGGTGTGTGCAAATTAGGGACGCCCACGCTCAAAAAAACCCCCAGTGTGTGCAAATCTCTGACTCACCTGGCCTATGTCTCTTTCCAGTAGAGTGTGTGCTATGATCTTTTTACTGTATCTCATCCTTCCCTCTGCCCTTATATCAGAGTTCTATGGGAGACCCGACAGCAGCATTGGATTTCTCCTTTGCTCCACAGGACTGAACTGCACTGTGTTAGAAACACTTCAAACGCTCTGTGACTTTCACGATTTGATATCTGGGGGATTTACCAGCTTTACCGGTTTAACGCTCCTCTGCTCTGGTTTCATTTTAGGCTGCTTTCGTTGACAGAAGATTTAATATTAAAAGAAAATGAAAAAAAGTTTTAAAGCTTATAACATTTTCCAGGGTGATAACCACTTGGGCTCCACTGGGATTTGGCCAGGAGTTGATTTCTGAACTACTTTCATTTTTTTCCTATTAAAACACACCGTTAGCTGCTACGGTATGTGGCAAAATATAGCAGGACGAGCTCGTGGATAAAGCACTAGACTGGGACTCAGAAGATCTGCATTCCTGGCTTTGACATTTTGCTACACAGTCATAACACCCCTCTGTGCCTCAGTTTTCCCATCTTTAAAATGGAGCTAATGGTATTGAGATGCCGTTGTAAAATGCTTTGAGATCTATGGATGAACAGTGCTATATAAGTGCTAGGTATTATTATCGTAAACGAATAGTTGAAGGCCTGTGTATTGGAATTGTATTGGAATTCTTTCTTTGAACTCTAGGGGGAGAATTCTGTGCACTGGTGTGTTTTGTTTAGATAGGATTTCGTTTTGGGGCAATTTTCTTATATGTACATGCTGCTAATGTGTTTTATTGGAGAAGGCAGGCCAGGGAAGCGCACCTTGCATTTGAAGTGAAAGATGGTGAGGTTTGTGATGGTCATTAGTTTGTTCCAGGTAACAAAGTCCTGTGGCACCTTAAAGACTAACCAGAGTCTCAAACCTGTAAAGCAATATCTCTGCACTATACAAATTGTTCCAGCCCCACTTGGTGCTCATATAAAACAAATGAAACAAATAATTAATAACAATGAAAGTGAAATTAACCATACGCAGAAGTGGAACTGTCTTGTCTATTTCATTCCCTACTTTATGAGAGAGAGAAAACAACATAAAAAGCAAACTGACATCATGAGAAAGAAAATGTAAATGAAACTTTTCAGCTTTAATATGGTATGGTATTATGAGCACAGCTGATCTGAAACTGGATAGTATTTCTGTGAAAAAAAAATCAAAAGAAACAAAATACTTTCTTAAAAATCTGTTTTTTTCAGCAAAAATCAAAAACCTGTGCGTTTTTCAGTTCTGTCGTCCATTGAAACGATGGAAAATGTAGAAAATAACCCTCAAGAAATGCTTGTTTAGAAAAAGAGCTATTTTTCATCAAAACAAATTGAAAACAAAAATTTCTTCCACCAATTCTATTTGTGAGTAACATAATGAGGAAATTTTCTTCTGAAAAATATATGATTTATATCTTGACAGTTTCTCTTTAAGGAGAGGTGCCAAATTGCCAATGTCCAATCATAATATTTTGCAAGTATTTAGCAACTTTTATCAAAAGATCTTAAAGCACTTAAAAAGATGATAGAGATTGTTTTTCCTCTCCCCTTCCCTTGTCTATTTACATTGTAAGCTCTCCAGAGCAGGGACTGCCTCTTACTATGTGTCTACATAGTGAGAAACATAATGGGACAATAAGCATCTTGACCAGGGCTCTAGGCTCTTGAGATTGCAATGTAAATAAATAATGATGGATTAGTAAGTGTATTTTAGTTTGTAGCAGGTTGGCTGGCCCTTTAAGGCAAGCCAAGCTCAGCCTGGCCTGTGACCTAGTGTCTGGCCCCCAGTGGATGGTGATATATGGTAAACGTAATGACAATTAGTGACCCCCTAGCTGCAGGGAATCAGAAAGGACTACTTAAATAGAAGTGGGACTACATTGCAGGGGACAATCCCCACCCCTGAGTGACGTAGTTATACTGACCAAATTCCGGGTGTCAGGGCTTTTTCTCCCATCCACATAGGTACTGCCTGTGGGGGAGGTAGATTGATGAGAGAAGCTCTCCTCCCACATAGATAGTATCTGCTCTAAATGCTATAGCTGCACTGGTGGAGCTGAAGTTCTGTCAACATAGACACGCCCATAGCTGCTTAATTCAGGGTCCCTGGGCTGAAGCAGAAGGTGGGTTTGGGTTCCCCTACCAGCCCTGAGAGAGGGGCATGCACTAGATTAGGCTCCTGTAGGGGCTGGCCAGTAAAAACACTTCTGTGGAGCCTGAGAGGGGTGCAAGAATTATTACTGGGCTGTTGAGCATGGATTTTCAGTTGGATCCTGTTGTTACTTTGTGTGACTGGGCCGGAGGACTGAAGACTTGGTGAGAGGCAGGAGGTGCCAGGGGTGAGGACCCCTTGCAGCATCGCACCCTGACACAAGGGGACGCTGCAGGTAAAGACTGCACCACATTCCACAGTCCCATTTTGTGACCTCTGAGTCGTAGTTAATTGAAGTGATGTGACTCTCCCAAGGTGACGGAGCAAGCAAATGCTTTAGCTTCAGACACCTCCTGTGCCTCGTGATGACCATTTCCCCCATTGCTGTCTGTCCAGAGCAAGACGTGTGATGCCGTCACAAGTATCAGAGTTGGGAAACAGAAGTTGGGAGTCTTGATCCCCAGTGTCTTGCTCTACCCATTAGATCTCATTCCCTCCCTTGGTTCCTGAAGACTGTCATGTCTTATGTCTAGTGAATCCAGTTCCAGTGCTGGAAAGTTCATCTTGAATGTCAGACGCCGCTGAGGTGACAGGAGTCAAAGGTACGAGGAGAGTCAAGTCTCTGGAGAGTGCCAGCCGCAAATCCATGTGAAGCCGCAAATCCATGTGAAGCCGGATTAAGAGCACACAGAGATAGTGTCATATTTGGCCTGGGCCCAAGACTCTTGATTCCTAGAGTGCTGGAGTCAAGCTGCCAGAAATGTGATCGCCTGGAATGTGCTTTAAAATAAATATTTCCTCTCAGGTATTTCTTTCATCTGAGGGTTACTGGCAAGGTTCACATGCCTAAGATCCAACCCCTAGTTTAGTTTGGGATCTGTTTTATAATAGAGAATAATTTATCCATCCCTCCCAATCAGGCCTGCTGATTGGCTGCTGAAATGTGAACATCTGAGCTGTGTGACCCAGCAAGGAAAGTGGTAGAACTGATTTGGTCTCCATGGGTGCACAGACATGAGCCCTATTTTGCTTTCCCTTCCATCCGGTGCCACAAGAGTCTGTAACATACAAGAACAGAGTTCTGATGCACTCCGATTTGGACCGAAATAACCAGCAGCAATCAGAGAGATTAAACTGGAGACTTTATTCGGGCAAACGTAAAAGCCATACTGACCGCCATCTTGTGTTTCCCTGCCCTACTCTAGCACCCGCTGGTGTTCTCCATTGTAGACTGCAATGTAGCTTTTGACCCCAGCTCAGTTCAGTTGGCCTTAGGTGTGATTTGCCAGGAGTGCTATCTCACACACAAACTTAGGTTTTTTTCCGCACTGATGGAAATCCCATTGTAACAGCCAACTTGGCAAGGATGGAGGATTCTACTTCTATAATTGAACAAATGATAGCACAGAATATTAGCTCTGCATAAAGCAGAGAGTGAATGATTTATAACATGCAAACACTGCCCACCTACTCCATGATGCACAACACACCCCTCTCTCTGGGCTTGTTCTGTTTGTTTGACCTCAGAACAGCTGGGCAGAAGTTTCATGTGACTAAGCAGTAGTTAACTAGGTAACTAGTAGCACTGGGGATTAAATGAAATGAACATTCAGGGTTCATGCCATTGGTTGGGATGTCTTTAAGGGAAAGGCGGAGTTGAGGGTACGATGCTTTTAGACCTCTGCAGAGACAGCCGGTCACCAGCTCTACGATGCACTTGGAAGGAAGCCATTTGGCTTTGTCCTCTGGCTTGTGGAGAGTACTTTGCTCTCATCTTTCAGGAAATATTTCATTGCTGGAAAGGGAGAATGATCAGAGTCCCTCGCTAAATAAATATGGGTACAAAATCCACAAATATCCCACATGTCTGGATAGCGGGTGGCGAGTTCTCTGTGCCAGGCTCCCTCTGTCCAAACAGCGACATTCAAAGTTTGAACTAGGAGAAGAATAGAAAGATTGGGATGAAATGAAATGGGTGTGAGGTGGAGGGGAAGGCGGTGGCCAGCTGAACTGAAGGACTGAATGTGTTCTCGGCTAATCGCCTGGGTTTGACAGGCAGTGCGGCTTGTTTTTCAAATGATCTCAAAGATTTTGTTATTTACTTTTCCCCATAATATAAGAATGAGGGGCCACCCAATGAAATTAGTGAGCAGCAGGTTTAAAACAATAAAAGGAAGTTCTTCACACAGCGCACAATCAGCCTGTGGAACTCCTTGCCAGAGGAGGCTGTGAAGGCTAGGACTATAACAGGATTTAAAAGAAAACTGGATAAATTCATGGAGGTTAAGTCCATTAATGGCTATTAGCCGGGCTGGGTAAGAAACGGTGTCCCTAGACTCTGTTTGTCAGAGAGGGATGATGGACGGCAGGAGAGAGATCACTTGATCATTACCTGTTAGGTTCACTCACTCTGGGGCACCTGGCATTGGCCACTGTCAGTAGACAGGATACTGGGCTAGATGGACCGTTGGTCTGACCCAGTACGGCCTTTCTTATGTTCTTATGTTTTCTTTTTTTCCACACTGGGGCTCATGAAACTGAAGGATTGATAGCACTGACAGCAACCAGCCAGACTGTAGGTGAGCATCTCTGCTCATGCACATTTAGTCCTCACCTGCAACCCCCTGCTAGTCCACCTCTGGGTCCCCCCCAGAGCTCTGTCCCAAGGTGTCTCCCATGTGACAGCTATTGTCAGATTGTTAAGGGGCGAGCTAAGTGCATTGGGATGTTGTTGGTTATCCACTCCCAGGTGTGAATTTTTGGTGATCCTTTACACTGCATAGTAGTTACCAGGGTCATTGGCGATCTACAACTACCTAGGAAAAGGTAGTTGTAGAAGGACGATCCAAAACATCACCAAAATGTGTTATGTCTTATGTTGATGTAGCAGCCTTTGTCACCAGGAAACATACAACCCTGGGCCTCTCTTGATAACACAGGGGTGAAGGGATGCCCCAGCCGTTCAGAGTCAGCATATGATGGCCTCGCATTAGGGACCTACGAGTTTGTGCTTAAGTGTTTGGCTGGATGAGGGCCAGCCCACTCAGCATGTTGTGGGATGGGGAATCCCCCCAGGGAAGAGATGAGGGGATGTTTCCTTGATGAACTATGAATGAGGCAGGCCATCAATAATGCAAACGAAGGGACACTGGGGACACCATTTATGCTGGCGTAGGATGCTCTGAAATGCTGTTAAGGAGGTGAATGAGGGTAGAGGGAGGAGTGGGGCAAAGGGGCCAATTGCCCAGGGGCCCAGGAAATTTAAAAGGGCCTGAGAGCCCTGGTGGGCCTGGGATGAGGGAATTGCTTTTATTGGACCAGCTTCTGTTGGTGAAAAAGCCCTGTCTTTTTCAGGGCTATGTAAGCGCAAAAGTTCTCTCTCTCTCCCCAGCAGAAGTTGGTCCTAGAAAAACTATTCCCCTTGTCTCGCTATTAAGAATTCTTGTTATTTAGCACTTGTATTACAGTAGTACCTAGAGGCTCCAGGCAAGATCCCTTTGGACTGGTTAGAATCATGGATTGGTTATTGTCCTGGACGGAAAGGGTGGTGCAGAGCAGGGGATGTGGTCTAATGGTTAGAGAAAGGGGCTCAGAGGCAGGACCGCAGGGTTGTATTCCAGCTCTGCTACTAACCTGGGGCTAGATCCAATTCTCCTTGACATCAGTGAGAACTGAACCAGACACGACTGTGAGATTTTGGGGCCTTCAAATGTGAAAAAGCAGGACTGGGGCTGGGGGGGTAGTAGCCTAGATAAGAAAAAGACCCAAAAATTGGGACTGTCCCTATAAAATCGGGACATCTGGTCACCCTATGCCTTCCACTACCTGTGAAATGGCGGGAAAAATGTGTTTACCTCACAGGGATTTTGTGAGCATTAACCAATCTATGTGAAGGGCTTTGATCCTTGCATGTATTCCATATAAGTTCAAAAGATTTCTTAATAATAAACAAAGCTCTTTTTGCTTATCACAGAAAGGAAAACAAGCAATAAAACTTGTGCCGAGCTCACCGTTTCAGTATGCAAACCCCAAAGCATCTAGAGGGGAAGCAAGCGTGTATCTGCCAAGGATATCTGGATCTAATTTATGAAGGGCTAGGAGGGGATAATCACAAGGAAATGGGAGATGTCTCCTTAGAAGCTCTTTATAAATTGGATCTCGCTATTAGCAACTGTGTCTGAAGATGCCCTGAGCTTTGTGGACTGAGATGGTGGAGCAGGACCAACTTTTGTGTAAAGTTTGTGGTTTTCCAACAACTTTCTTTTTTAACAGACTTTTTGTGGAAAGCAAGAGGTCGGTATTGGTTTCAGCTTGTTCCCTCATCTTTATAGGCTTGTAGGGCAGAGAGGGGCTCACGCTAAACCTCCAGATCTCAACACACACACACATGTTTTGTGTTCAAAATATAAATTTTGCAGCTCAGCACAGTCCCGCAGGAATGCCATAAGAGGGGGTGAACTTCAGGGAAAAGGTCCAAGTTTGGGATCAGCTGTGCGTAGTAGACAAAATCTTGATTCAAAGTGTCTCGGAACGTCTCCAGTTGGCAAAAATTGTTTGGAAAACAAAATATTAGGAGATTAACTTTTCCTGTAGTATTTTTGAATGTCAGCTTCTTGTCCGGCCGGAAACCCAGCAACATACACAGAGCGTAGAACGGAACAATATTTGGAGCGGAAAGAGTAAATGATCTTTCCTCAGCCTCCGAAAAAACGGTTTCATTCAGAATGGCTGAATCTATGAAATTCTGGGAAAAGGATCACTGGGGGAGATTTCCCCCCCCCCCCAATTCTGCCATTGTGCAAATTCTGGCAAGGCGCTTGGTTTTGTTCATGTCGAAAATCTTTAGTGCAAACATTCATCACCTTAAAATAAGGGGAAAAAACACCTTAAAAATAAATAAAATCCATGTTGTCGTTCTCCTTTTTAAAAAGAAATGTAAAGAGAGGGCGAGAGATCTACAATTAACCCCCCAACTTGGCTTCTGTAGATAGCTCCTTAGGCAGGGCGTCTATGTATGTAAAGAGCTTAGACGAGGTGGGCACTGGGTGCTGCTATAACACAAAGAAATTATAATAAGAGATGGTTCGCAAAATGTATTTGGTGATAGAAAGATAAGGACTCACCGCAACTGGGCTGGGAGAGCCAGTCAGGTCTGTTAACTTCTTGAAAAGTGGGTAGGCCAAATAAATCCCATATCCCATTTGCAGATGATATTGCTAAGACTTGCCATTCCGCTGCAATCTAAAGACCATTCTGTGACTGGAAAGAATTCAGGCATATAGCAGACGGCGCCAGGCTGGAGGAAGGAAAGGCACTTCAGGATCTGCCTCTTGGCAGTTTCTCTCACAATACAGGGACAAAGAGACAGGCTAGAGTGTGCTTTATTATGACTGCTTATTTTATTTTGGAAAGTGAATCCGGAGCTGGGGATTGGCAGCCCAGGAGCTGTTGATAAAGGAACAGGTACAGAAAACACAAGTAGCAAGCGTGTTCTTGCACATACAAATATTCAGTGATACTGTGACTTGCCAGTACAAGACCAGAGCAGACTGGCCCCAGTGCCACACTGGCTAGGAGATTTTGGAGGCACAGACACTGCTTAGCACCAACAGTAATGGTGAGACGCAGAGGATAGGAGGGGAAGCATCCCTTTGTCTTGGCAATAATGCTAGCCAGGTGGAGACACTGTGGTCTAGCTATGAGCGCACTGGTCTGGGAAAGTGGCCATCAGGGGCTGTGTTTGCAGCTCTGCTACTGACTTATTTTGCTGTCTTGAGCAAGTCACTTTGTTGCTCTGTGCCTCGGTTTCCCCGTCTGTAAATCAGGACTAATGATACTTACCCACATGTGGGATGCTCTTTGAATCTTTGCATGAAAAAGTGCTATCGGTGGCTGATTTTTACTAAGGGGAGAAGGCGGCTGATAAACTGAGAAAGGACAATGACCCCCTACCAACCCTCTTGTACAAATTCTGGTTTGAAACTCCAAATCCAAACTAGACTTAGGGCTGGGGTCAGAGTCAAATCAGGTCAGAGCCAGGCCTACAAGGCAGCACACGGTTATTCAGAGGCATGTGCACTGAAGTCTGTCTAAGCCTCTGCCCACGAGCCTGTAGGCTGCCTGTGTGGTTCTGTGGTGGCGTGAGTTACGACTTCAGAAGCGGGGGGGAGGGAGGAGGGAGAAAATAAGTAGCTGAGGATGAATAGTGGGTTTTTTCGACAGCTCATTAAGCCTGTAATAAGTGCCTGGCTGTGTTGCTTTTGGGAGCAGGTTCTGTGGTCGCGGAGGAAAAGATGGCTAATGCGTTTATTTGTACATCGCATTTCGGAAAATTGCTTAAGTTGTATTTCTGACTGTTTCCATCACTGCCCGGCTCTGTCTGCGCGCAGCCTGCCAAAGCCGGCCAGAGAAGAGCCCTGCGGCAGCGGGAAAGGACTCCTGTGTCTTCACAAGTAGCTAGAACAACCCCCTCCCCTCCTTATACCCTGCTTCCCCCCACCCCTCAGATAACAGAGACCTCGGCGCCATGAAGAAGGGACAGACCATGCCGGAGCCTGTCTCCTGCGCCCACCTGGCTAGGTGATTTGAGTCTATTTCTAATACTGTGGGCAGGAAAGGTGCTCATCATTGGGAGAGGGTAGTCCCGCTGTGGACTTGAACCCCTTGCCCCGCTCTCCCCACTCTTTGAGGGGGTTCAAATAGATTTCCTCAGCTCTGGATTAGCTTCTCATTTGGCCACGGGCCTTGCTTTGTCTTGGTATCTTCCCCGAGTGTGTTTCATTTGCCAAAAGTGAAGCTGGATGCAGGTTAAGTTGAACGAGTGGCACTTTACTGAACCCTCTGGACTGCTCTGCCCATAGGTCTCGGTTGCTTCCAGCCCATTTCCCCACCTTTCCTATTCCCCGGCTGTCCCCTTGGACTCTAGTTCTACTGCTCATTGATCACAGAGAGCTTGGTCATGCACAACGCTGAGTGAGCTACTCATGCCAGCAGTCTGTGCACAACAGAGCAGTCCCTGATCCCCTTCCCCAATGCAGGAATGAGTGGGCAAGAAGTGGGTGGAGCCAAGCCTCAGTTTGCCCAAGGGGCTGGCCAGTAGAGCTGAAATGGTACATAAGGGGCAGTGATATGTACCAGGTTTAGGCAGGGCATCATTTACTTCCTGCCTGGAGCAAGGGTGGAATCGAGGACTGAATTGCAACTGTTTTTGTTGAAATTTGGTCTCTAGTCTGCTCTTAGGCTAACGCAGCTATGCACTGTCCTTTACCTAGGACTTGTAGTAACTGCACAATCCAATCCCCAAATGGGCCAGAGCTGCAAAATTTGGATTAAGATCCAGAATTTGTCTCCTCTTTTCTCCACCCACTGTTAGGGTTGCCTATTTTGGTTGGACGTAGTGCCAGGACATCCCATGACGTAGTCTTTAATTAAAGATTGATCTTTGATTCCTGGAGACTCCAGGACAATCCTGGAGGCTTGGCAACCTGACCCCAACAGCCCAACAATCACGTGATAGAATTTAAAGCCATTGAGTAATCAGGGGAATTCTGGCACATAAGATTCATCCGCAGCTGGGTGTACTTAATGGGGAAGGTCTGCAACCAGCAGTTGACCCACCATTTCCAAAGAATGTTCAGAACCATGATCCC
Organism: Sternotherus odoratus; assembly: GCA_032164245.1. Classification (NCBI taxonomy): domain Eukaryota; kingdom Metazoa; phylum Chordata; order Testudines; family Kinosternidae; genus Sternotherus; species Sternotherus odoratus. The sequence continues at coordinate 6,210,355 of JAVMKO010000018.1, forward strand.
CAAGCAATTTGACTTTAGGAATTTGGCACCCTCTGTGTGAGAAATCCACTATTAAGGTGTAATGCACCCCCGGCATTGGCCAGATATTTTATGTTGCATCATTATTACATTTATGAGAAAAAATGTAAGAAATATGTTAATGGGCAACTCAAATGCTTTGTGTTTGGGGAAAAAAGATGTATCATGCAACATGTTTAAGTCCTTCTGGTTTCAAACTGTGATCTACACTAAATACATAATTATCACACTTGGCCACACAGCTTTCTTGTGTATAAGAATTATTATCAACCAACCAAGAGTTGCTTTGATCACTCTGAACTGCATAATCTTTTCCTCTGCACCAATCTACATGCAAGGGCTATTTTCTTAGTACAGTAGACTCTCGATTATCCAGGATGATAGGGAAAAAAATAATTCTGGTTAATAAAATCCCAGATAATCACCATCCATAGGAAATATGGGGAGAGGGGTTGGTTCACCAGCCACCCTGCACCGGGAGGAAGGAGTGTTGGTTAACTGGTTGCCCTGTGCCCTGGTAAGGTTCTTTTTTTGTGTCTCCTTGGGGCGGCAGGAAAGCCAGAGCCGACCCTACAAGTTGTGCATATGTTTTTTGACATTCTGGTTAATCCAATCCTGGATAATCGAGAGTCTACTGTATGTTTAAGACAAAGATTACAACAATTTATTGGGGGGGTTGGGCTTTTTTTTTAGAAATGAACAAATATCTCAAATAATTTTCACTACAATTTACTCTAATAAAGACATAAATTCACGTCAGCTATTTTTATACCTTTGTGTGCATTTGTTTTCCATGGATATATACAAGGGAATGAAATTAGGATGTTTGCAGAAGTAGTTATTTTTAAGGCTGGCTTAATTTTTTCAAATTAAAAAACAATGTTGATCAAATTTTGAATTTTAAAATTTCAGTATTAAAGTAGGAAATTATTTTTAATTTTTCATAAATGTTTTCTCCACCCCACCATGGCCCAATTACAGAGTTGCTAATTTTTTTAAATTTCAAATTTGGAAGAAAAAAAAGGAAATAATTTTGCTTTTTTTTTCAGAACTGGTGTGTGTGTGTAAAGAATCAGAGAGGTCGTCGTGTTAGTCTGGAATTGCAGAAGTGACAAAGAGTCCTGTGGCACCTTAAAGACTAACTAAGAAACTTGAAATAAAGATTAGAAATTATTCACCGGAAAATAGATGCTGAGTTTATAAATGTGAGAATTTGCACCAAAAAACAGATATTAGTTATGTTCATCCAACAAAAACAGAAAAAATACCACGTGTCCAAACAAAACTAACTAGCACAGTTCAAATTCTGAATATTGACAAAGACAGGGAATATTGACCTCAAAAGGCCTATGGATGGCGGTGAAACATATTTAGACCAATGCTGGCTTTTCTAAAAGGAGCCTAACTTTTCCAGTATGCAAACTGAAGATAAAACATTCCAGTTGGACAGATCTCATCCCGGATGGCAAAGTGGAGCTAATGGGGTCTGCAGCTAACTCAGTTTTTACGCTCTTACTTCTAGGTTGAAAGTCAATGGAACTCAGTTGTTACACTTTTAGCTCTAGGCTGAAAATCAATGGTATAAACAGGTGCAACTCAATTCATTTCCATAGAGATGCTTCTGTTTACAGTTTATCTTTGGTCCACCCTAGAGTCAGCTTCCACAATGGGACTTTCCCCACCCAGCTGCCCAGGGGTATTGGCCTCGGGTGCTGGACTGGAATAATTACACTTGAGAACTAGAGAAATGGTTGCAATTGCTGTCCATCAGGTGCAGGGTTAACACAAAGGTGTCTTCCACCTGCTCCTAGCGTGGTTCCAGGTGGCAATTAAATGAGATAACTCTTATCCTAGCCAGCATTCCTGTTCCCAACATGACATGTTCTCACATCTCTCTGGGCTATGTGCAATCTGTTGCCGAATGCCTAACAGCTGCCATGTGTTCTTTACAGAGTCCTGGCACTGCCAATGCTTAAATCATTACCCGCCACAGGAACTCCACACCCAGGGCCAGTCAGATCTTCATTAACTTGATGAGAGTGCCTGGAGGCTCTGGAAGTGGATTCCTCCCAGCCGATCTGCTCCCCGTGAGGACTGGCTACTGCCGCTGGGGGTGGGGAACAGTGAGGAGATGCAGAAGGTTTGGGGATGACATTACAGAGATGGGATGACATTGCAGCTACTGTAGCTGTAATTCATCCTCTCGCTTTCTGAAGCGCTTTCCCCTCCCCAAGCAATGCCCATTCTCCCCCCCCCCCCTTGTTAGTTGCTGTTTCTCTCCCTGCCCCCAGCCACCCACCCGCCTGGCAGTCTAGACTGCCAATCTGCAAGGTTCCTCCTCTTTCTGTCTGCTCAGGATGAGTAATGTTTACAGTCATTTATTTAATCCCTGCTACTTCAAGATGTCCTCAGGCCAGCAGGAATGCAGGGCTGAGACATTAACAGAGGGCCTGGAGAGCAGTAAAACCAGAGCACAAAATGTAGGGCCTTTCCCCCTCGGTACTTGTGGGGTTTGGGATTCCAGAATTGAGTATCCTAAGTGCACTGCGGGAAAGCAGGGGGAGTCCCTTCCTCTAACTGCCCCTCCCAGCAGGTCAGACATTCCTTTCCTAACTCCCCTGTAATCTAAGGACTCCTCTTTTCCTTCCCTGAACGTTCTCTTCACCGGCCCTAGAGACCCTTTTCTTCTCAGGATTTTACCTCTGGCTTCTTGGGCAGTCCTGCTGCAACTGCTGCCCTCACTAACGTGGGGTTAGGGACAGTCTATCTAACTGCACAGTATTCCCAATCCTATAGTCCCCCCGCCCCCAAATCACCTCTGGGGTGCCACAATGTATACTCACAGCCATCCCTTTCCATTACCATCCTCCCCAGTGGGCTTCCACCCTTTCCCTCATGCGCCCCTGCCCCAGAGCAAACCCTTCCTTAGAGTGTGCCTCCTCATTTTCAGATCCCCCCCCCCTGTTCTTATGCAGTGGGGCTCCTCCTCTGAGCCCCCCTCGCCTCTGCCTTCCTTATGAACTCCCCAGCCAAACAGCCTAGCCTTCATGACTCAGTTTCCCTTGTACTCAGCGTAAACTAGCCCAAACAGGCTTTTCCTTTAGTCTCTAGTGTGTGCTACAAGTATTCCTCGTTTTCTTTATGGATACAGACTAACACGGCTGCTATTCTTCTTCTGTACTGTGACTCTTCTCTCCTCAAAAGCAGTCATAGACACCCTCTCTCCCCCCAAACCCCCACAAACTGGGGATTACCAATCTCTTCTTCAGAGTTGTCTCTCAACTGACTACATCTGCTGGGAGTGTATTCCTTCGGAGTGTCTTTCCAATTCCCTTCTCCCTCCCGGAGCACTGTTTTCCATCACAGGCCTCTTCTAAGTCTAGAGACTCTTCCTTCTTGCCCGCTGGGTGAGTCCCCTTTACTGTATCCCTCCAGTCCTGATTTGCCAGTAAACCGTGCCCTGGAATAGCCAGTTGCTCCAAAGTGGAGTACTGACTAGGGTTGTCATGGGAAAACCAAGCCCACGGAAAGGCCATTTGCCTCATAGTGTGGTGGAGGATATCTGAATGGATGGCTGGGTGGATTCATAAGAAGATCGATAGGAATAGCGCTCCTGATCCCGTCCTGTGACTAGACCAGCAGATCATGCCTATAAGCTATTGCAAAACAGGATCCATCCTGGAATAAACTGAGATCCCTGTCTAGAGGTGCTGTAGCAGCTGCTGCTGTCTTCCCCCGTCTTGCAAATGTTATTTTAAAACAGAGACCGCATCTTTTATTGAAAACCAACAGCAGCAGACCAGGGGTGGCTTTCTTTGATGGAAATTTCCATCTCCTCTAGACCTCAGTAGCATGAGGCACAAAGACGGAGGATGAACATGATGAGCGGTGCCCGGGTATGGCGTCGCCGCGCCGGCGCCGGCGGTGGGCCTGTGGCCTGCCAGGCCCTTTGGCGCTCTGTCAAAGGCCCCACACCAAGAGCGTGTTTGGGTTCTGTGTCGGTGGTTTGTTTATTCATTTCTCCAAGGGGTGCCTGGGGAAACTCCCTGGGTCTGTCCAGGGGAACGCTCACACAGGGAGAACTTGCCACGAGCCGCGGTGAGGATTCGGGACGCCGCCACGTGACAAGACACCCCAGCGTGGCGAGCAGGGCTGGCGGTAACATCAGACTCCAGGAGCTAGGGGACCCGCCAGCAGAGCTGTGGTCACACAACACAGCGCTGTGATACAGTAGCTCTCATGGTCCCAGGGGGTTGGATTGAGTTGTGGAGACCAGCAACACAGCTCCTTGGGAGAATCAGGGGCCAGTCCTTCAACACAACACAGCTTTGAGTCTTCCTTGTCCGTTGCCTTCATTACCTCCCCTGGCTCCATCCTTCACGACGTGTGTGGTGTACCCTACCCAAGCAGACGTATGCCTGCCTTCCTGTTTTTAGATTATTCTTGGCAGTTCCTACGCTTCTCATAATTAGCTCTCTAAGAGGGCTAGGCAAGAGCAACACATACTCTGCCATTTTGTCTGTGAAGCTGGCGGGGGAAGGAAAAGGGAGCTGTGGAAAGCATGGTAGAGGAGCCTGCTCTCCCTTCAGAATGCGTCTGAAGGCCCTTCACCCAAACAGGAGAGACCATCAGACGGTGTAACTCTGTGTAACCCAGTCAGGTCAATGGGGTTATGCCACTTCCCAGCAACCGAGGATCCCACTCAGTGTAAATTCTGCAAAAAACAGCAAACTGGGTTTAAGCTAAAGCAAGAACTGCTGCTGCTGTGACCCAGCTGGAGGCCACAATGAGGAAGATGCGCAGGTTAACTCAGCTATGCAGATGACGTTCTGTGGTGCTTGAGGAAGCAGCTGCGGCTGCTGCTGATTTAGTCAGCGTGGAGCCATTCTGCATTGCTGAACTCAGGCGGATTTAAAAGGATATTAGCTCGCAATATCCAATAGCTCACCCTGACTCCAGGAGGGCTTATCTGGACTCAGGATGGGAAAAGGAAATGATCACACCCGAATGAGTTATTTGCCATGTTGTCGTAGCCCTGCCGGTCCCAGTATATTAGCGAGACAAGGTGGGTGAGGTAAGACGAGGTGGGTGAGCTTATTGGCCCAGCGTCTATTGGTGAAAGAGACCTGAAGGAGCGCTCTGTGTAGCTCAATAGCTTGTTTCTTTCACCCGCAGGAGTTGGTCCCGTAAGAGGTATTACCTCACCCGGCTTGGCTCTCTGATGAGTTATATCAGGCTTCACAAAGAGAAATTGTATAAACATCAACTCACCAAAAGGCAGGACATTCGTGATCAAAGAAAGCCACGTCGCGGCTCTCCTGATGAAATTAACCCCTGTGCTGAAGGCCAGCACTACCTAAGCACCACTTACATCCCACTTTAGGGCCTATAAGGAGCTAAATGACAGATCTTGTCCTGGGCATCTGCACAGGGGTGCATTTCATCCTTAACTCATGTCATGATTGTCCCCATTGTTTCCACAGCAGCCCCACTGCCGCTGACTCAACACATAGGTCATGTCACTGCTCTGTGCCTCAGTTTCCCCACCTTTAAATGGGGGGCCGTACTCCTTGACCTACCTATGGATGTGTTAAGGATGGAGAGAGCCTCTGGTAGCCTGCTCTTTTGTCAGTTTGTTTTACAATGCATTTTTTTAATACACACCAAGGACCTGTGTGGAAAGTCCAATAGAAATTAATAAATAGCAGGACCTTTTGGGAGGTTCTCAGCAGCAAATTACAATATCCCTTGTGCTGGTTTAGGCTTGTCGGATGGCACATTGGAGGGGAAGAAACCAAGTCTCCACCCCTTTCATTCCTCCTCACCCACTTGCTCTGCACACCTTCTGCTCTGCACACCTTCTTACTCCTGTATGCCCAGCTGTAAATATTAACCAGTTAATTCTCATACCTGTCCCACGAGGCTGGTCAGAATCATTATTCCTATTTTACAGATGGGAAAACTGAGGTAGAGAACAGTCATATGACATATCCAGAGCCACAGCAAGAGTCAGTAGCAGATCTCCTGGTTCTTAGTCCTCTGGAGTTCCTCCATCTTGTATTTGAGGAGATGCATGAGCTAACTTCTTGGCTGAATCAGCCCATGTATGAAATCAGCATTTTACTGTCAGGATCTCTGGTATTTCATGGCAGAATTAAGTTAATTGACTCGGTCGACTTGCAGTTTCACACATAACGGCTCACACGTTACTAAACAAACAAGTGTAGTTTAGTAGCTCCAGTTCTCTCAACATGAGATCACGTCCGGTCTGAGTCTAACACAGTATTTTTGTTTTATATTGGCCTGACGCCTGAGTAAAAACTCTACTTGTCTTACACACTGTTCAGAGGTGTGCGCGCATGCAGGGGTCTGGGAATGACTAGAGCTCAGTTTTGAAAGTGACATATTTCCAAGAATGCTCAGAGAAAAGGTTTATCCCTAAATTTTGACCTACCTTTGCACAGTGCCTTTAAAATTGTTCATCTTGAGTTAAAATCAGAGGACTAGCAAAAGATCTAGGCACTATTTAAGTCTTTGAAATGCAATTTAAGTGAGACTGCAGCATGATACTGCTCATCATTTTAGCACGAGGCTGAGAATCTGGGGTGTTCTTAAAGCTCCAGCTTCTGGATTCCTGTGATGAGATAAGCATTTCAGATTTCCTTTAAAAGAAATAAATATGTTTTTTGTGGCTGCAGAGAAAAGCCTGAAACTGTGAACCCCAAAAAGCCACTGATTCTAGAAGACCAATACAAAGACCCCGGCATAGATTATGTTTAATAATCTCATGTTTTTCAAAGGCCATCTCAGGATTTTGGAAGGTTGGAGTCAGGATTTTGGAATGCATGCGGGATGCTGGCCTCCTGCAGGGGATTTGCAAGGGGAGGAAAATTTCATTCATCAATTGGTAACAGAGAGGAGAGGTCAGTTTCCTAGCTGGCTGAAGAGCTTGTATTTTAGTTTTGTTGTTCTCCTCACTCCCAGGAGTGGAACATTGGTCTGCAAAGTCACCGTCTCCTCTGCAGTCAGCTCCCATCTGAAGACCCACTTCTTCAAAGAATGAAAGACAGCCTATTGCAATATTCAACCTGCCCAGCTGAATTAGAGCTAATTCCCTTTCTGGCTGTTGACCCAACAGATAAAATCCCATAGTTCTGGTGGGAGCTGTTGCCACCTCACTGTGGATGTATCTGAAGGACACATTCAACATAGTGGTGGGACAGAGGACACAACAGTCCTGCAAACATGCCAACATTATGGGATGCAGTGATGTTAATCGGCTGAGGGTTTCGCTTTCTGTTGCTTTGTTAACTGACGGGTGTCTCTTCCCTTAATGCTGCTTTTGCTTCTGTTCTGTTCTCTCTGGGCCCTCCATCAAACACGGAGGGACAGGACCTACTGCCCCGTCCCATCACGAGGGGCGGGATGTCTGTCTGTATATACGGCGTGCACAGATGGGCTGAGTATGGAAAGTGCCCCATGGCCAGAGGATGGTGCTTTGTTAACAGTTACGTTCAAAGAAAATATTACAGCCCTCAGCTAAGACACACTGAGTGAAATGAGTCACTACCAATATCCCTTGGGGCGGGGAGTCTGTTTGCTTTGACTCCAACACCCCTGTGGAGTGGGGAGTGATGACATCAATTTTACAACAGCAAATGTGTCACATCACAACCTGGGGCTATCCCACCGGCTGTGAGCACTGAACCCCCTTTGACAAGAGAAGACCTGGCTCTTTATTGTGTTTTCTCAGAGAAGATGACTGTCTAGCAAGGTCTGGCATGCTCATTTGATCATTAGCAGTCATCTGTGAAGCCAGACTTCTTGGCCCAGATGGGGATGGGGGAGGAAAAGGCACTCCCCACTCATGGCAAGTGCTCAGACCCCGTCTCCTTTCCACATGGACCAGAATCCACTGGAGTTGCTCCAGGATTTTACCCCATGATCAGACCTAAGGAAGGAACCACCACCACCACAAACACCGGATGTCTTCCCTTGCCTGGCTGCCCAATACAGACGCATAAGTAACCTGTGGGATGCAGTTGATTCCTAGGGCAACTTGCTTCTGATCATCCGTGAAGTGGCACCTGGTTTCTGGTTTCTCTTCAAGTGCGCGGGCCAAATTTCCTCCTCACCAGTGGGACAAGGACATAACGGACGAGAGGAGGACAAGCTGGAAGCTTGTCTGAGTGCGAAGCATTCCAGTGGGCGAGGGAACATGACGGTATTTACCACTGGGAAAGGATGGGAAGCAAATTGTAGATGAATACTTTATATGTCGAAAGATGATGAAGAGCTGAGTGCTGTCTACTGGGGTTTGGAGAGGAATAAACAGGAAATCCAATGTCAGAGAGAGAAAGAATCCACCTTTGAAACGGACTCTCTCCAAAGGCATCTGCTGACGTTCTCACGGCGAGGATGATTTATTACATGCTCAGCACTGCCGGCGAGCCCAGCCTGCTGCAGAAGACACAGGAAAGACCGACCCTGCCCCAGAGAACGTACAGTATAAAACATAATCCCCCAGCTGCAAGGCTGACATGGGGATAACTTCAGGGCTGAGTCCTCTCTCAGGACTTGTCTGCCCCAGTAGAAAGTTTGCACTAGTTTAGCTTCAGTTCATTTTTAAACCCATTTAAGCTAAGTGGAAATAAGTCACTGTTGAAATCAGAGCATTCACAAAGGGGTTTGCACCACTAGAACAGAATCAGCTAAACAACGGGTAAACTGGCACCATGCTCTCAGTTCCACAAGGCCTTCGTCATGCCGGGTCAGACCTTACTCCAGAAGTTAGGGCTTGTCCTCACTGGGGGGGGAGGATCGACGGCAGATACACAACTTCAGCTACGTGAATCATGGAGCTGAAGTTTGTGTATCTGCCGCCGACTTACCGCTCGTCCCTATGGCGGCGGCGGTCGGCTGCGCGCTCCCCCGTCGACTCCAGCTTGCGCCTCCTGGCAAGCTGGAGTTCCGGAGTCGACGGGGGAGCCGCAGGCGATCAATTTATCGCGTCTTAACAAGACACAATAAATCAATCACCAGAAGATCGATCCCGCACCGGGGGAGTGAAGACGAGCCCTTATAGACACACACACGGGCTACTCACTGATCTATGCAGCATGACTAAGGGTGATAGAACTGGGTCCTTCTAGGGTCCCCCCCCCCTTCTTGATCATTACCATATGCTCCTTTCTGGAGGACACTCTGGAAGATGTGGGGATTTGAATAAGGGGAAGAGGTGGCTTAGTGAACTGGGACTCGGACTTTGTTCTATGCAGAAGGAGCAGTGTGGAATTTTTTACTTTGTTCACGGACTTATGTATTCCGCTAATAGTTGTTGATCAGCTGATCCGTAGTGGAGTTGGGTGAAATTCACCGAAAAAGGTGTTTGATCAGCATCCCATCAGCTCTGCTTCCATCCAGCACTGCACACACACAGCGGGGGCCTATGCCTGCATCTATCAAAGACAACAGGAGTTGCCACTGACTTCAGTAGAAGTGGGAGCAGGCCTTTATCCAGTGGACTTCATCGCGAATGTCTCTAGTATATCCTTCTTGATGGCTAGCAGACCTTGCTGTGTTTGCCGCACATTATCAAGGTAGGCATCATGTCAGTAATAAAAAATAACAACAGAAAAATGTGCCTCTTTTCTCTTACAGAAGAAAGCAGTAGAAGCAGAAGGCACAGGAAAAAAAATCAGATCACATGGATGTGATATCAGGTATCACTAACTGGACACATGTAGGTCACCAGCAAAACTGCCCACATGCAACATAGGGACTAGAACTCAGGACCCAGTCTCGGCCAGCTCAGTTAAGGGAACATGCCTGAGACAGACGATTGACATGACTTTTGGCAATATTATTACAGTTTACCTCCACTTTGTGAACCAACCAAAAGGGGGCGACAGATTCTCACACGTGGACAAGTCTGATTCCATCCAGTGGTGCCAAGAGACACCAGCCACGTACATTAGACGATCACTCATACAGGACTATGTGGTGATGACAAGAAGGCACATAAGAAATATAGCCAAACACCCGCAGAAAACTAGAGTAGTGGATGCACCAGAGTCGTGCTTCTCACCAAGTGAAACAAGCTGACTTTCATTCCAGAAAATGCTTTCATTCACTGGAGAATTTAATTAGCCATGGAAGGAGCTCTAATTACCCTTCTTAAAAAAAAGGCCCAGAAGACATGTCACTGAGAGCCACATTCTTTTTCTGTTGTTTCTAAAGTAAACATGGGAGGCTGAGGTAATTTGGGGATCATCTGAGCTACAAAGGGATGTAGTTAGTAGATCTAAATGTTTGCTTTTTTTGAAAGCGAGGTATTTCCCATGAGCACAGTGCCTGGCCTTGCCAGCGAGTACACACTTGGTAGCCACACTCCGAAACCTCACACCGCTAAAAAAAAAAAAAAAAATAGGCTGTGGTATGTTTGCAACTGATTTCTCCACTAGCAATTTCCTCAGCATTGCTCCTAGAGGAATTGTGGTCGTCTTGTTTGTCGTTCTTCCTTTGTTTGTTAATAGACAGATACTCCATGGGCTGGTTAACTGGCCAAATGCACAAGGTACCTGCTATGAATGGAGGTGCAAGGGAATAGGAAAGTGGCCAGGCCACCTCCCACAATACAGCATAGCTGATTCCCTCAATAGAATGGGATTATTCTGACCTATGGGGAAATGACAGGGAGACCCTGGGAGTTAGGACCTCTGGGGTCTGTTCCTGGCTCTTTCACTGGCTTGCTCGATGACCTGGAGGGTGTTCACAACAATGAGCACCCCCAGACATTTCTGACATGGTACGAATCAATACTGCACTGTACATTCTTGGGGCTGGCAAATGATGGTGATACCAGCCCAGGCAAAGGTGCATCACGCATGGGCGGTCCCGAGTTCTGGTGCTCACTAGGGATCCCATGACCTGCTTGTATGAGTCGTGGTGGTAAATTACTTCTAGTAGCTGGGCTAGCTCCTAATTTGGGTTGTTTTCCACTCCACCTATCTAAATTCTTTCCGCAATCCCAACTGGATTCCTCTCTGTCTGTCCAGTTGGCTGCATGTTAATAGTGGGCACAGTGGGCAAAGTATAGTGGAGATATACTGTTATAGCAGGTGTCCCCAGATGGAGCTATCACCTATAGTCTTCCAAGTTTTGTTCTTAGTATTCAGTCCTCAAAGAAATGAAGTATTGTTAGTTTCTGATGCTGGAACGTATTTATTTATTTATTTACTAGTGTAACAGCCCGTGTACACGGGCCAAAGTGCTTAATGCTGGTTGTCCGGGCCGTCTCTACGGCTCGCGCCGGCGCACGCGTGGCGGCCATTTTGTGCCGCCGAACTACAACTCCCAGCATGCTGTTTGTCCGGGCCGTCTCTACTGCACATGACGGCTTCGGACAAACATCTTCTGGCCTTTTATTATTTAGGATTTATTTGTGTATTTATTTATTTTATTGGGGGACCTTTCTGCAAACAGCAGAAGAACTTGAGCTCTGCCTTGAGGTCTCTAATAACAGTCAATTCTTGGTGTAGTTGCTCCCCGGCAGTAGTGTTTGGGCTGAGATTTCTGAAAGAGGGGATTGCGTGCTTGCTCTTTGTGACCACCTCTGTTCAAGGACAGGTGTGTATATCTGTAGATAGAATAAATAAACCAGTTGCACCAACAAAACACACAGGATCTGTGTAATTGATTCATCCTCCAAAGGCTTAAACTGACCTACAAGGCCCTGAAATTTGCTGCTGCTCCACAGAAGGGCAACAATACACCAAGTGATGCGACGTAACAGGCCATCAAAGGAACTGTGTTGGTTTACATCACCATGTCAGTGGGTGACAGAGAATTGTCAGTGCCGGGCTCGGGAAATCCTTGCTAATGACGGAGATCGGAGATTTATGCATTAGCTGCAATGTTAATGGCCCTGAGAGCAGAGCAGCAGGAGTGGAGTTTATCCAGGCCCAGAAGGTTCATGCTTTATAATGGATTGTATGGGATCGGGCCACCCACCCTCACTCTGCTTTATTTACCCATGTGCAGCAACCCTGATTGCTCCCTAGGGAATGGGGCGGAATACATTTATTGGCTTTCTACTGCATTTAGTTAACCTCTTCACGGCCGCTGGTGGGCCCGGACAATATCCACTGCAGTGCAACTCCAACAGAGAGAGCAAATGAAATGGCGAGAGAGCTGTCAACCTGCAGGAGTCGGGGGACAAGTTCTGAGCTGAGAACAGGAAGGCATTTTGCACAGCTCTTTTAACTAACAATACTTTGCTCTTCTGCACTGTTAACGTATGGAACCTCTCCCAGGCTCAGCTTGGCCCCAGCACTTGTCTACAGGAGGTCAGACGAGATGATTCTGATGGTCCCTCTTGACCTTAGAATCGAGGAGTCTATGAGTCTACAGTTCAGCTTCAGAAGAGGTGATTAGATATGTGATGACAACTCAGTCCTAGAGCTGTCTAGACTGGAAGAGTGTCCCCTTTCCCCTGGAATCTGAACATCAACATCAGATCAGATCCTAGTAAAATGTGCTCTAGAAGTGCACAGTAATAGTCATTTTAATTGATTTAATATCTTGTATTTACAGGGTGCCTTTCAGCCCGAAACATCCCAAAGCACTTTGCAAATTATGGTCTGAATCTACATTCCTTACAAAAGCAAAACGCTCGCTAGAGGCAAAAGGAATTTTTGCCAGAGTAAGAACTTCAGAACGAATACCTACGGCTGATGTGCAGCCACCTCTGGGGAGAGCACTGCAGACCAATGATGCACAATGTGCTGAATCATATTGAGAGGAGGGCCAGGAACAACAGAACAAACCCCTGCTTTTGTGAAAAGTGCCGGGGGCCCAACAGCGGCTAGGATCTGTTTCTGTGAAACACACACACACTTTCTCTCTCCTCTGCAGAAGGCCTGCACAAGGGGGAGACACCAATTAAGCAAAGAAGGCTGAAGTGGTACTTAATTGGTGTCTAGGCCTCATGCTGGCTCCCTGCAGGGGCTAAATTTCACTTACAGAGAGCAGAGTAACTGTGAGTAAAGTGAATGACGTTCTTATTGCTGGTTTAAGATTAGCAGCCCTGTTAGTCTGTATCTGTAAATAAAACGAGGAAGAGTTTGTAGCATCTTAGAGACTAACCAGTTTATTTCAGCATAAGCTTTCGTGGGCTATAGCTCACTTCATTAGAGGCATCCGATGAAGTGAGCTATAGCCCACGAAAACTTATGCTGAAATAAACTGGTTAGTCTCTAAGGCGCTACAAACTCTTCCTTGTTCTTATTGCTGCTGCTGCTCATAGCCTCCAGTATTTGCCTCACAAGAGAGCTGGTATAGTCAGTGAACCATGGGCGGGAAGAGCTAATCATCCACAGTTCCATTGTGAGATCTCACTACTCACGTGCTGCACCCAAACCCCATCTGGCACTGGGCTGTCCTGGGCAGCTGACTCTGACCCGAGCCATCCCATTTTAGAGGGTGAGTCCATTTACTGGGGTTAGAATCACTCCCAGGATCCATCCAAGTTGTTTCTGAGCTATGCTCGCCTTCAGCCAGGCGTGCATCACCTCTGGTGCATGAGCACTGAATACCAGAGACCCCAGCGAGAAGTCTGGAGCATGACCAAGCTCAGGTTGACAGGTGCCTTTGGGTGCAGGGAAAATATCTGACAACAGGCCAGTAACTATAGGAGTGTGAAGACCAAGAGAGAGCCATGGAATCAGATGATATTTAGAGATGGAAAACCCAGAGACCAGGACCAATGGTCCAATCTCACCCATTCATCTGCACCTGCTGATTTAGTTCCAGAGCGAATCGAAGGGAAAACATGGATGGAAAATGGCCTTTTTTGGAAACCAAAATGTCCGTTTCTCAATTTGTAGGGAGTTTATTTTGGGAAAAATATGGGAAAGTTTTGATTTTTGGTAGAAAAACCAGAAAGTGTTTGTGAACGTTTTCCACAAATCCCCCCTCCCACCCCAAATTGTACCTTTCTTTTGAAAATGTTCATGGAAAATATTCACCATTTTCTGACTAGCTCTAAGTGGTTCCACCAGGCCGGGGGGTTCTGCTCACTCTCCTAGCTGCCAAACGCCTGCCTGTGATGGTTTGCTCAGGGCCCCCAGGAATGTCACGCCAGCCCAGGTCCTGGGCGGTGGTCCTGGCATTCCTGGAGCTGGTCCTTCCATAGGTGAGTTGATTTGGACCCTAGTGCATGATCCCAAAATGTCAGCCTCCGTTTTCAAAATGTCACTGCACAGCTGTGCATCATGTGTCACTGCACTGCACTGCACTGCATCGCTGGGTTTCGTTGCCTGTCGCAGCGCAGTGTATTTTGTCAAGGCCTGGGGCCTGCAATTTCCTCATCTGAGAGGATTTCTCTTGCAGCCGATATGTGAAAAGCCCTGGAAAGAGGCACACTGAGTTAAAATAATCAGTCCCTTTCAGAACCAGAGAGAGCTCGGACCAGAACTCTGTTTTTCAGAGCAGCTTCTGACATCGAGCCTATAATTTTTGGTTCTTGGGGAGAATCCAAACCCAGAAGGGGGTGCTGTTTTTTGGTTCAGGTAGGGCCAAAATCTCAGGCACCGTTTTCAGCCATAAAACGATGGAAATCTCATGAGAGCAGCTCCTCTCACTCCATTTGCACCATTGAAGACGGCAGAAATCTTGCCGGTTGAGATAATTTTGTGACACTTCTGCCATTGTGGGACTGACATCTTCCCATCTAGAAGCCTGCACCATGTCAGTGCTGACGAACCGGAACCCAGAACAAGATCTGGACACAAACCCAAACCAAACACAAACTCAATCAGGACCACAGTCAAGAGCAACATATTCCTTTGGGTTAGCTCAGGTCGACATATTAACCCAACGGCAGCTCTCAGCATAAATCTGAAACTACTTTCACTGGCTTTCGTACAGTAACTCCAGGTTCTCACTGATGGATCTGAAACGAGAATCAGCTTCTCCTTAGAGGTGAAATTTTGTCCCCCGTGCTGAAAAAAAATCCCTCTCATGTGTGTAATGGGGGGCGGCTTTCCAAACATAATTTATGTTCTGCGGTCAAATGTAAGCCTCATATTTTTTTATTTCTTTGCTTTTCATTATGAGCTGGAACCGAGTTGAGTAACCTCCCACTGAGAAACATGTGTTACCAATTAAAAACACTCTAGCGCCCTCTTTTGTGCAAAGTGTGCACCACCCATCACTTGGGGAACCCTCCCCATGGACCTTTTCCCGATGAAAACACAGAGCACCTCCAGTTTCTCACCGTCCGATCCTCTCTGGTGATTTGATCACGTGACCAGAGCCCAGAAAGAAGACAGCCTATTTTCTTGATTTCATTTTGTCTCCTTTATTTGACAGACTAAAAGATCCGGTTTCCGCTCGCTGCGGATGGGCACACGCCAGTAAAAGAAGCTGTGTGCATGTGTTGCAGCTTCACCACAAGACGCGTGAAGAGCGCGTCCTTCCTCCCATCAGTTGTCGTTACCCTGATGGCGCCATCGATGGAACGTACTAAATTGCAGCCTCGTGGGGCAGATCTGAGGCATGAGAATCCCCCGTAGGATTGGGTGCAACCTGCCTCAACTACCCTGAGCTGCCTTTGTTTGGAATCTTCTGGTGGGACACAACTGAGTGGTGGTGTGAGTCACAGAGATGGGGCCGAAGTCCAGCGGATGCCCACGGAAAGCTAGCCACTCCCGAACTGCTGAAACGTGCAGTCAGCCACGAGACCAGGCAGGGGAGTAATGCACTCATCTTTTATTGCCCGGAGACATGGGGTAAATCCAGCCTAAAACCACACAGGAGTCAAGACTGGGCTGCTGCTCTTTATCAAGAGAGGCCTAAGGCTGCACCACAACTGGGGTGTTGCAGGTCAGGGTTGAGGAGCCTGAGCAGAGGGTTCGGGTTTAGAACTGGGATAATAGAGGGCGGGTTGCAGGTCAGGACCCAGAACTCTGAATAGGTGCAGGTGGGAGGAAGCTCTGGAATCGCAGCCGAAATGCCGCCGAATCCTTGGGACAGTGCCGCCAAACGCCGCCTGACTGCCGCCCTGAAACCAACCGTCAGGCGGCCGGCCGCGGCTTGCAGTGCTGGTGCCTGGAGCCGCCCCTGTTTGACAAGCAGGTTGTGTGTTTGCAGAGCTTAGGGGTTATCCCAGTGCTCCCCCCCGCAGCATCACCTCAGCCCATGCCTCCCAAAAGGCTCCCGGGACAATGCAGCCCTCAGCTCCCCTTCCTGCATCCTCTCTCCTCCCCACAAGCTCACAGCGTTCTGCTTTGCAATGGTTGGGTGTGTCTAATCCCATCCCCCTTTGATTAAAGCCCGTGCAAAAAAAATTAAGAGAATCCGTTTATTTTTTTTTGGTGTGGGATCTTATCAGACTAAGCCCGCGCGGCAGAGTTATTCCTTCCCTTCACTGGGAGCCTGCGTGTGTGCACAGAGCATACTGCTTCAGAGCCTGGGACTCGAAACCACATATGAAAGTAGGAAATGAACGTATAAATCAGAGTATTACCATGGCGCCCGCTAGCACTGCCATACCAGAGAGACGCTGCCTCTCATTGTCTCTCCCATAAACCCCCTACTTTTCAGGGTTTAGCATACAGCTATAGGAATCCATACCCTTTTCCTGTCCCTCCCCTTCATTGCTGGGATTGGGTTGGCCATGGTGAAGTTCCAGGATGTAAAAGGAAGGAAACTTAGCGGTTTGGAGATTTCAGGGCCCTGGGGTTGGGTTTTTTTAAAAGCTCCTGTGGTTGTGGAGAAAAACAAAATTCTACGGGCTTCCTTTACTGCACTGGCAATACATGCACGAGTCAGCTGGCAAAGTGGATCTATTGCATCTGCTGCTCGGCGGAGGAAAAACGAAATCAAATATTGATTTATTCCCACGGCCCTGGCGCAGATTATTTCGCTATCAAGGATTTCCCCCCCCTTAGGATTTTTCCTTCGTGGGTCAGTTCTGTGTAGTGTGTGTGACACAGACACAGACACAGTTCTGTGCGGTGTGCAGTGTAATAAAAACTCCCCTTGTGGTGATCATCATTCCCAAAGGAAGCCCTTTCCAAGGAGATTGTGGCCAAATGCAATATAGCCCTACATGTTGGCTGTGGAGATCAGCCTGGGAAACAGGAGCCTAAAGAGAGAACTAGTATTTATTCAATCAAAAGCCCCAGGGTCCCAATGCACTATAGAGCCGTCTGCCTCTGGGTCACCAGTTCAAATCCTACCTAGGTCGGTCCTGTGACCTTTGGGCAGCCGGCATGAAAGGAGCTAGCTGTCTCAGTCAGCGAACAGATGTCCACATCACAACAAACCACGCTCACGACTGGAACATCGCTCCCTGAGTAGAGAGACCTGCTATGGAACGGGCATTGAAGAGTGGACTGCTTGTCTGCACAGAGGTCCCATCCCTAGAGGGTGAGGGTGGGAGGCTCCTTTGGCAGAGCAGAGCAGGTGGGAAGCTGGCGCCCTGCTGCCCAAGCTATTCCTGTTCTGTGGCACAGAGACCTCGGCCAGCGGGGGACCTTGCCCCAGCATTATGCTGCCTCATAATTCTTGGATCCTAGGGGTAGGGAAGAGAGGAGGGAATGGGAATAGGAGAGGAAGAGACTATAGGAGCCTGCTCATGAGCTGGTGAGTGGAGCTGTCCAGGATCTGAGTGGAGACATAAGAAGCCTCCTGTGTCCCTTTGCCAGGCAAAGCACCTTTGAGAGCAAAGATGACTGGTGAACTTCTCAGTGCTCTCTGGCCCGTGCCAACCCATCCCACTGGGCTTAGCATGCAGGGGCATCTCTTGTATACCATGGACCCGACTCTGCCAAGTGCTGAGCACCACCTGTGAGGCGCTGAGTGCCCTCACCTTCCACTGAGGTCAATGGGAGTTGAGAACACTCAGCCACGCAGAATTAGACCCTGTAGGAACTGAACCGCGTAGGCAGAAGAGGGCAGGTGAAGGATGTGATTCCAGCCTCCGCAGTGCATGCCCTGGCCTTCTGAGGGCTGGACTCAGACTCGGAGCATTGCTTCAACCTAGTATTTGTTGGTTTCATTTTCTAATAACGTCTTCCACAGAGCAATGCAGCCAGACTAGGGCCATAACCCAGAACAGCTGCTGGCATGAAAAACGCTACTGTATCTCTGACACTAGAGTCTTTTATAGCCAAGTGACTACGGTTTCAGCACTACGGCCCTTACAACTGAGTATTAAATATCTCAATTAGTGCACCCCGTTCACAGCTCTCGACAACCCTGCTTTCTCTCCAGCATTCCCCTAGGACAAGAACATGGTCTGTAGGAGGCACCTTGTGGTGAAGGCTCAGAGAGGCCCGTTGTCAAGGTGACACTGAGCTTTTTAACCTGTCGGTCTCTGGGTGAGAATTGGAGCCCATCAGTGGTAATGTGATGCTGGAATCTCATTAAGTGACAGGGTGACAGGACTTGGATGATCTTGGACCATTCCCAGTTAACATGGCGTCCACATCAACTGACCCATTCGAGCAACTGGTCCTCATTTGCCCCCTGCCGGCAGACAGCTGGAGCCAGTGAATGGGCCATGAAGTCTGAGCTAGACTGTGCTTCCCAGGCGGTACTTGCCCTATATTTATCTTAGACATCTGTCTGTTCCTCCTGCTTATTCCCCAGCTTCCAATGCAGGCCTTTACCGTAGGCCTATCCAAATCCCCGGGTCAATTCTACAGGCTGGCAGCTCCCACTGACTTCAGTGACTGATGCATGCTCACCTCAGAAAACAGAGCTGAGAACCGTATGCCATAGTCTGCCTTTCCCACCTACTAAAACCCCACTCATGAGAGCTGGAAAAAAAATTGGTTAAAAATGGAAACTTTCACTGGAAAATGTCAGTGTCTCTCCACATTTTTTTTTGGAGGGGCGGGGCACCAAAAAGAAATACTCCCAGCCTCCACATTTTTCAGTTTCCAAAACCAGAAAAATTCTATGGCAAAACTTAGACAAAAAACAAAAAGGTTTTCTTTGATCAATCCCCCAAGAAATATATTTCTCCTGAGCAGCTCTGCCATTGACGTGCAGGTCCGCGGTTGTGTTCCCTCCTCCTGCACTGCAGTGGCGGATGAAGTTGACCCCTGTACTTACCCTCTAGGGTGCATGTCACTATAATGCTCATTTGTCTGTCTGGTTCCTGAACTGTCCATCGATTGATGGATAAGCAGTCCATCTCTCTGCAGAGGCAGTGTCTGGCAATACTCCACTCTCACGCTCATGGTAAATTCGCTAACAAATTTTTATTTAAAAAAGAATTATAGAATCATAGAATATCAGGGTTGGAAGGGACCTCAGGAGGGGGGGAAATCCCCAAATGTTCCCTCTTACCCTCATCCATCACTGTTTATTTAGTTTCTCTAGGAGTCTTGCAAATGCTTGAGCATGTGCTAAATTTTAGGCATGAGTAACCCCAGTGAAGTGGAAGGCACATGCATTAGAGTTGGCAGGATCAAAGTGGATTCTGTGTGACAACCTCACCTTGATTTCTCTTTCTTTTCCTTTTTCCTTCTCTCTTTCCCGCCTTCATTTTCTTGCAGCAGCAGCAGCAGAGTGAGCAACAAATCTGAAAAAGACGCCGGCTGTCCAGAATCACGAATGATAGTTTTTTTAAAAATCGCAAATCATAACTGCTCTTCAAATAAACACGGACGTCTCTGATCTAGTTGTTTATGACTCTCTGTTACAGTCCATTTAGCTGACAAAAGCCAAGCAAAATCAGTATTTGAGGGCTGCAAAGAAATGAAAAGCCATAGGCCCCACATGAAAGGAAAGGCAGTGGAATAAACAAACTCTGATTACATGGAAGGAGTTGTGTGTTTGCTTAGAAAGAAATCAGTGAATCACAGCCGGTTGTTTGCCATGGAGGAGAAGGGAAAGGGGAAGTGAAAGCGCACATCCTGAATAATTCTCGCAGTGGGAACATTTGCACCAGAGGTAATCAATTATTTTTTGTCAAGATCCACATTTCTTGGTCAAGGTACAGTCAAGGGCCAGAGTCTAGAGAAAATAATATAAAAATAATAACAATAAGGATGAGAATAGGTAAATAAAAAGAATTTGCAGTCTGTTCGACAGTGTCTGGCCGTCTGGATTTGGCCCGTGGTCTGTCTACCCCTGATTTACACACATCACACCCACGATTCTCCTGCTCAGGGCTCTAAGACAGAACGTCTGGTTCAGTGGTTAGTGCACTAATCTGGGACTCAGGTGATCTTGGAGTCTGGCTGTGCCTCGGTTCCCCTCTAGAAAATGGGCATAACGGCACTGCCCTACCGCACAGGGTATTGGTAGGGAGACCATCCATCCTGTTTTTAAAGGAACGGTCCCATTTTTGTGGAATTTTTGTTATATAGGTGCCTGTTCCCTCTTCCCCCCCTCCCGCCCCGCTTTCCCCTCTCCCCCCCTTCCTGTTTTTTCACAGTTGCTATCTGGTAACCCTAGGTATTGGGAGGATACATATGTTAAAGACAGTGAGGGCCTCAGGTGCTGTGGGAATGGGGGCCAGGTAAGTACCTAAGACCAATAAGTGTCTCCAAAGAGTTACTTGTCGCCTCAGCATGACAGAGGATGGGGCATTTGGTGACTTTGATATAGCTTAAATCTTAAGATAATTTAAAAAATATTATCAACACTGTTCTGTTCACTGGGGTCACCAACATCTTTTATGCTGGTGCTCTCACCCTGAGGTTCACCAGCTTCCATCCAGAAAGAAGGGGCTGGTCTAGACTGGACTCAGGAGGGCTGGGTTCAAATTCTGCCTCCGCCACAGCTGCACTGAATTACACCATGACAGTACATTGTATGTGATTGTTCTGGCTGCAAAATGAGGGTGGGAATACAGAATTATCTACATTGTACAGCAAACTGAAGCACAGAGTGACTTGGCCCAAGGGGAACATAGTGAGTCAATCAATGGCAGAGCCAGGGATAGAAGTGAGGGCTGGTGATGCCCTGTCCCAGGACTTAATTGCTGGACCAAGCCGCTTGTAGAAATGCTCTTATGAGCTCACAATCCTTGAGCATTTCATAGAGAGGAAGGGTGCTCCATTGATTCGGGCTCTAGCCTCAGGTGTAGCAGACTTAGGGACAGCTTCAGGCTCTGCCAAAGGCTTCTTGAATGTCTTTGGGCAAGTCCCTCCGCCTCTGCGTTCCCTAGCTATAAAAGGAGGGTATCTCTTTGTGGGCGCATGGCCACCGAAAATGAAATGGTGCCCAGGTGCCCATGGTTTTCAGAGAAGAATTTGCCCAGCCCTACTAGTTCTAATGCCTCCAGAAAAAGACCACAAGATCTTCTGGGCAGCAGACTCTGAGCCCATCATTGTTCTTTGGCTTTGGATTCTCACACTCCCAAATATTTCTCAAAGGATCCATGTAAACCTGCAGCTCTGTCACCTGCGTGTACACCTTCCCCACCGCTGGCCACAGCCCCTCCCATGCTGGGACTCTTAATCGTCTAGCTGGTTTTACTGGATGGATTTCCAGTACTCAGAGAAACTCTCCTCCCCCCAGGTCTACGCAAACTCAAGGTTGACTGGAGGAAGGGAAAATCAGTGGGTGGAAAGGAATATAAAGCCAGGCTCTTTGATCTTTTACATCATCTGCAAGACATTCGAAAGCCCCATGCAACATAATAAACAAGCTGTCAGGGGTAGGGAGTGAAGGGATCCACATGCATTGGGTGGGGTGCCCTCCACACAGGGCAGAACGGAACGGGAGGCGAGATGAGTGACGGAACGCCTCCCAAATGTTCCTCCACCCCTGATTATGCCATCTCTCATTTGTCATCGGCTTTGCTCGCTTCTGATCTTTCCGTATGAGCCTGGTGCGCGGGGGCAGCCTCGTGCCCCATGCCGCGCCGCCGCTTTGATTTGGGAAAAGGCAGGTGGAGAAGTGCCCCTCGCACGCCCTTCGCGTTCAATCAATTCTCTGCGTGCCTGTCTTCTGCAGATGGCTTCGGGGCCCTTCGGGGGCTCTGGATTCATTTAGAGAACAATGGCCAACGTCCGTCAAATCAAAATGGAGTGCAAGGATCTAAAACAATGAGGCCTGACGCCAGCCCAGCTGCTTGGCTGAATCTCAAAACAGTTGGAGGATGAGTCTGGTTTCAGTAAAGCATCCAGAAAACTAGAGGCTTGTGTAATACAGTAGATGAGTGTCTGGAACCATGTCACCCTCTAGTGGTTGTCCTTAGTGACTATAACAGATTACTACTTTCTGTCACCTGTAGGAGGTGCTCATCAAGCCCAGACGGTAAAGGTTTGTGTTTCTGCGGCTGAAATACCCAAGTCTGATTTCTGTTGCTAACCATGGTGGCTGGTCATATGTGGCCCAATTTTATTAGGCTTACTTAGATTAGCTGAACTTTTTGGGACTGCAAATGTAACCCTGATTTCTCAGAGGAATAGGTTGGCACATGGTATTTTGGATTTTCTGCTCTTCGCTGTAAGCCCATAGTAAATATACCATACAAATATTGTATATATAGATCTAGAGCTAGATAGAGCGAATTTATTTATATATATAAATATATGTATAAATATAAAACCTTTACTGCAGATATAGACACATTGTCTGTCATTAAGGGTCATATCTGCAAAGACTCAGAAGCCTGGGGCCACAGGCACAATGCACAGTTAGTCCACATATTTTCTGTGATGGCCACAATGGACTAGTGAGACTCCTCAATGACCTTTGGCATCTGCAAATGCAGCTGCCTGCATTCATAAAAACTGCATTTACCTGTTAATTGCACACATTTAAACCCAAAACGAAACAACCAATGACCTCCTCCCCACCACCCAAAACCTCTCTGGAACTCACAGTGCGGGTGCGGGCCATCACCTGTTCACTCTGTTCGGATGTTGTATCCTTGCCCTTCACCTCTCCCTTTTCCCCGCTCCCCTCGTCCCCCAATCCATTGGTTGTCTGGCCATGAGCATGTTTGGAAGACACCTACAGTAACACATTGTGGCCACTACTTCATTATAAACAGCAAGGGCTACTATTCGTACAGCACTGTCCACTTGGAATATATGCCTTGGGCCAGCACCTTAGCTGATTGCAACCAACTTCACTGCCATCCATGCCCCTGTGCACTAGCTTAGGATCTGGCCTTAAAGTGATGTATATGGGCCAATCAATAGTCTGTGTCAGTTGCAGGAGAGCTCAGGCTAGTGCATTGTTATGCGGATAAAGTCCCTTTTCTTGAGAAGAGACGTGTTGGGAATAAAACGGAGGTCATTTCACCCCTTGCCTGTGTTCCGGATTCCCCCTGGGACTGGCGTCTCTCTGTCTTCTCCCGTGACCTCAGCATTTGGGATGAGAGCTTGCCTGGTAGCTGGTTCCACCCTGTTGCAATATTTATTTACTTCTTGCTCTTGTGCTCGCTCTCCGGGACCCTTCAGCTTCCTGACCACTGCACTTAATTTGTCTCAGGTTTTAGAATTTATTTCGGTGCCTCCAGTCCTAGCGTCTGGGACTAGCTGAAAATAGTAACCCAGGCTGATCTTATCTGCAGCTATTATAGACTTCAATTATATCCTCCCCGGACTATCTGTTACTTCTAAGAAATTAGATCTTGGTTGTTGTTTTCTTACCCCTTTGCTTGTCCTCATAAACCTTGCAGGCTCAGGATCTGCCTTCAGTGCAGCGTTTCAGGAGCCAGATTGGGGTTTTATAACAATAATGTAATCACGCTTTGCACTTCCATAGCCTCTTTCATGGAAGGCTTCCAACTGCCTTTTGTGAATTAAGCCTCACCACAGCCTTGCACGAGGCATTGTCATCCTCATTCTACTGATGGGGAAACCGAGGCATGGAGGGGGCTACGGTCTGATTTTGAGAGGTGCTCTCGGTGGCATCACTTGGAGCAGTGGGTGCTCAGCACCTCTGAACATCAGGCCCTGGGTGACTCAGTCAAGGCCATATGCTGGGTCAGTGTCAGAGCCAGGAGTGGACCCCCAAAAGTCCTGATTCCCAGTCCCCTGCTATAGCCTCTGGGCAGTGCCTTCCCCTGTTAAAGGCCAGGCAGTTAGCCAGGCAGCAAATGGCTGCCAGGATAGGACACTGATGTTTTCCAGATCTAGCATTTGGGAGCAGCCGTTGAATGGGGAGGAGATCCCAGAATTAACCAAATACCTTGGAATCGCACTAAAAAAAACCTGGCTACAATGGGCTGTTAAGACTGAAGCCAGAGCAGGATGTTCCCCAGGCTCATGCTGAATTCCAGGGGCCCCGTCCTCTTTCCCCACTCCCAGATCACATGTGCACTGGCAGCCCTCTGCACCTCATTTCCCTCTCACAATGGGACACCCACCTCTTTACCTCACCATCCCCATTGGCGTCCATCTCAATGGCTCCCCACTAACATGCCAGAAAAGCTGACCAGAGACTTCTTGTTCCTCTTCTCAGAGCTTTGCTGCTGGGATTCCCATCAGATCGGGCAGGAGGTTTATTAGATTAAGGCACTTCTTGCTCCTAGAGCAAAGGCAGGTCAGAGGGAGATGCAAGAAGACCCGTTCGGTACCATAAGTGTCCATGCAGAAGGGAGTATGGCAGGAATGACAGAGAGGTTATTGCCCAACTAACTCACTGTAATCAGACCACACTGCAGCCAGAATGTCCCCCTGCAGTGTTGCACTAGGGTGACTAGACAGCAAGTGTGAAAAATCGGGACGGGGTTGGAGGGTAATCGGAGTCTGTATAAGAAAAAAAACGAAAACCGGGACTGTTCCTATAAAATCGGGACATCTGGTCACCCTATGTTGGACCAACTTATCCGAGGCCAGAATTGACTGCAATCTATTTCCATATATTTTGGCCCAGCAGGGAACCTGATTGCATGTAAATGGCTGGTAGGGGTTTCTTTGGTGCTTTTCCTCCAGATAGACTTCTGGAGTAGCTCAGCACATCAATATTCAAAAAAATCCATCAGTCACGTTCCCGCTTGCTAATTAACTAAACAAAGCCGTCATAAAAGAACCACATGCACAACGGGTCAGGAAATATTTTTTTCTTTGAAAATTTTGCAGGTTTTGTTGAAAAACTGACAGCCCAAAGCCCAATTGTTTTCAGGTGCTGAAATACTTTTTTTTTTTTTTTTTTTACAAAAACCCAGAAAATGTTGACTGAAATGGAAAATATTTTTTGCAAAAATGTCTATTTTCTTTAAAACGTTATTTCCTGTCCAAAAAATACTTTGATGGAAATTTTTCCACTAGCTTTAACCACACACCCATGCATACACGCGCACACACACACACAGTCCTCCAAAGACAGCCCCCCACCACACCCCGCTCCGGAGTCTATCTTAAAAAGGATCATTTATTAAGAAACAGAACTACAACTCTAGCCACAAACATGATTCCACACAACGTGGGTTTCAGCTTTGTTTCCTTTTCTAACCAAAGATGCACTGTCTTGACTGAAACGCTATAAACACACAGTGACATCTAGTGGCTGAATGATATACTGCATATCATACAGAAGTGACAGAGTCCTCTGGCACTTTAAAGACTAGAAGTATTGAAGCATAAGCTTTCGTGGGTTAATACCCACTTCGTCGAATGCATGCAGTGGAAGTATCCAGAGGCAGGTATAAATAAGAGGCAAGGCCCAGGTTAGAGATAACAAGGTTAGTCCAGAAAATCTGTATTCATTTTTCCCGCTACTTACCCCTTTTTACTTCGCTATATTAGCCTGCATTCATGTGTGCCAGAAGGATAGCAGGAAACCTCCCCGAATTTAGGCTCAGTACTGGGACTGATTATTTCTATTTGCTTGCCTGGGCTTGGAATAATTGCTGAAGTTATCTAAACTCAGTCATCCAAGTCCATAGAAACCAAAGCCAATCCAGCAATGAAGACATGGCGTGTCCCAAAGAGACAATAAATTAAAGCTGTAACATGGCCAGGGCCTACATAACGCATAACTTGTGCATAATTCACAGTGCCTCCCAGCAAACTGTGCAAAAGTCATACACAATGCAAGCCATTTGCTCTCAGTTTCCTCAGGAACCACTGAGATTAAAATGATGAAGATGTGAGAGTGTGCTGCAAAAGATCATCCTTCCCCGCCCCCTTACTCTAACCCTGGCAACAGTAAGGTTGCATGGAGCGCTCGAGGGGGAAAGCTGAAGCCTCTGATCTGTAGCCAGATGCTGAGCAGGGGTGAGAGGCAGGACAGCTTTTTTCACTCCTGCGCCAGGGCTGGGATAATGAAGATGGCTTGCAGAAATGTTGGTGGTTTGAAGCTCTTATCCTGAGTGTTCTGGAGTCTGTTACACTTGCAGCTCTGTGCAAAGGCAAAGCAGGGCTCTAGGGCATGAGCTGGGCTGTCATTTATTGCCAGGGACTTTGCCCTCTCCAGCGACTGGAAAAGCAAACTTGGGTTTACGACTCACCCTGATGTAGAACTCCTCTTCTTGCCCTTAAACTCCTCACGGTACCAGCGCAGCAGCCCGCCTAGAGGAGCCACACAAGTTTCTTCTTCTTGGTAAGGATGGTTTAGCCTTCTAGCTCGCTCTCAAGTAATGTAGGCATTGCTGATCCTGCCCCTCCCTATGGTGTTTGGCTGTCAGCTAAGGAGCTCACAGCGATTGACACCCCTTTATACCCTGTCATCAGCCCCCTCTTAGTGATGGATAAGTCAAGGCACCAGAATCAGGTGCTGATCCACATTGGGGTGAAAAGCCATATAGACATAAATGTACGTCTCACCGTGAGCTAGGGCAAGAAGCGAGGATTCAGCTCTCTCTGTTTTGTACGCCCTAGGTGGATCTTGGACGCAATGTGGGTAGGGGCTTTAGAAATGCTCTTGGCAGTGGTTAGATTGATAAAGGGCCCTCTCACAGCATGGGCTAAAGAGGAGAGGGGAATACGGCAGAGCAGTGCTGTAACCCAGAACGGGGCGGGAGGGACTCTTCAAGGCTGATTTTAGCAGAGGAGAGGGAGCAGGACTCTCCTTTACAGCCCCTTTCCAGTGAGCCAGATATCCAACTCACTCTGTGACCCACACCCACCTGGAATTCTACTCCATTGGCCTGGGCTGGATTTGAGCATTGAAGGCCTCAGAAAAATCTCATGCCAGTCTCCTGAGCCACTTATGGCTAGATTTTTAAAGTTATTTAGGCACCTAGTAGGAATTTCAAAAGTGCTTAGGCACCTAACTCCCTAAGTGCATTTGAAAATCCCACCTATTTATATCTTTATATCTATAGCTTTATATCTTTATATATATAGGCACCTATTTATATCTTTAGGAGTCTAAATACCTTTAAAAATCTGTCCCTCACTCTTGGCTGTCTGCCTAGCAAATGGGACACAGAAACAGTTGCTCAGGAACTGTCCCCAGGGAGCCGATAACCTGCTCCGTGTTGCGTTTTGCTCCCATGAATAAATTTTTTGAGATTGATTTAATCTTTTCAATTTAATTTTGGTGCTTTGCTTTTTATTATTATTTGCTTTCATTCCAGGCAATGATCCATCTGTAAATGATGTTGACAGTGAAACATTTCCTAGTGGAATTTTAAACCGTGGTCATAGTCAACAGTTGCTGCGGTAAAATTATTAGCAAGGCTCTCTGGCAGAAGAGATACAGGCAGTGTAAATAAGTTACATTCATGAATCCTGCTCATTCAATTTGCCCTTAGAAATGAAAACTAACCCAGGACATCCTATTTGTTTGTATACGTCCCCTCTGAAGAGTATTAATACCTCATCCCACTGAGGTCATATATCAGCTGTGAGACCATGAAGCAAATTAGGGCAAAATTACTAGAAAAGAGTATAATTGTTTGTATTATTGTAATACCTAGAGGACCCTGTGGTGCTATTTGCATGGACAGTAAGACACATTCCCAGTCCTGAAGAGTTTACAATCTAGCAAGGCAAGACTGACAACGTGTGGGTGAATGGAAAGACCATCATCTCCATTGCACGGAAGGGGCTACGTGATAAAGAAAGATTAAATGACTTACCTGAGATCACAAAAGAGATCTGTAGCAGAGACATAAATTCAGCCCAATGAACCCACATCACTTCTGGTGGGAAGCGGAATAATGGAAGTAAAGGCTGATGGCTGCATTGAGCAGTGAAAGCCACTTGTGAAGGGAAATGTGGTTTGTTTGGGGTTTTTTAAATGTAACAGGAATTCCTTCCTTTCATTTCAAACAAGATTTCATTGTGTGAACAACAAAAAGTTCTGAGTATTGAATTGGATGAACCTCCAAAATCGGAGTATCAGTCTGGACTCTTGGTTCTGCATATTGAAATGCAACTTTTGCAAAACCAGCCTCTTTTCAAAAAATACTTCTACTTCTATTCCAGGTCAGAACTAGCAAACCACTGAGCCAACTCCCATTTACGTCAAAAGCGCCCATTTCTGTTGTCTTTAACAGGAATTAGAAAGGGTCCTAAAACAAAGACTCCAAGCTTCAAGATGAAAAATAATATGGAGAAAATTCACTGGGCTTTTGCAGTCTTCAAAAACAGATTCAGTTCAGGTTTGCTTCCAATTTTAAGTGAGTTTGGGTCAATTCTGCTGCTGCAGTCAGGATCCCTAGCTATAATTTTCGCAGTGCATGAGAGTTCTGAACAAGTAGCATTTTAGGTTCAAAATCATTTTTCCAAGACATGTAATATGCAAATGCTTATGATCCTTGGACAAAGTATTACAAACAGTCTGCTCTTTTATGTCTTTGAATTTGCAAAGTGACAAGCTACACAAAAGTAACCAATTGAAATGAATAACTGGAGTTTTTCAGCACATAATTGCTGCCCTGGATAAAAATAATAATGGATTTCTTGATTTATTTTTCTTTGTTTCCCACTCTGCACAACATAATTGAGGGGTATTAATGAGAATGGGTGAGCAATCAGGTTAAATATGTTATTAAAGTTTAAATACTTCACTGGCTTTATAACCAACAAATGAGAGAGATTTAACTAGCATGAAGTCAAAGTAATAGATTGTGTTCATAATCTGATAATTGTAAAGTGCTTTACAAATATAAATTAAGCTCAACACTACTCCTCGGTGAGAAGTTTTATGATACCCATTTTACAAAGAGAGAAACAAACGCAGAACGGTAAGGCCTAATTTTTGTAGCGTGTCTACTAATTTTGATTTCCCAAATTGACACTTTAGGCCTGATTTGCAGAGATTCCGAGCATCTGCAGTTCTTATTGACTTAAATTGGGGACACCGTGGAATGCCAGAGATAAATAAAAATTGCACTTCAATTGTGACAAGTTAGTTATGGCCTGATTTTCAGAGTTCCTTAGAGTTCAGAATTCCCATTAAAGGCAATGGCAGACCTTCCCTTGACTTTAATGGTAGAGGATCAGACCCCAAAGGTATTATATTAATATACTACAAATTACAGGATAAATGCAGAAGGCCAGGTAGCAATCTTTAAATTCTTAAAGAACTTCACAACACATTATTCAAAAAATCCTCCTTCCCAAGCTACAGAGCTACTGGTTCTCAGGTCTGGAGAAGCCTCTGTTGACCTAGTGCCCCTATTCCACGGGATAGGGAGCCAGATGGTCAGTGAAACTTCTATTCCCATCTAAATTTGCTTTTGAAGATATTTAATAAACAAAAAGTAAAATCCTACATTAATATAATATTCAATTTGCAAATATACTCTGATTTAGCAAAGTACTTAAGCACCTGAGTAATCTCAATGAAATCAAAGCAACTACTTATGTGTCTAAATTTAAACATGCTTAAATGCTTTTCTGGCTCAAAGCCTTAAGCACACGAGTTACATAATGACCACGTTAAGGGTTTAAGATTAGCAGCCGTGTTTTTCTTTACGGATACAGACTATGAGGAATACTTCTAGCACGTTAGGGACTAACTACATTGGTTAGTCTCGAAGGTGCCACAAATATTCCTCATTTTCTTTTGTTAAGAGTTGTGTACCAAGGTTGATTGGCTAACATTGCGTCATTTTAAAAAACGTACACAACGGTTTTCCTTGCAATCTAGCCACATAGGATATTGCCATTTTAGAGTTCAGTTGATTTCTTAACTTATCTAAAAAGGGGCTGAAACTATAGACTGAAATAAGGACTGAGTGAAAGCAGTGCGTTATAAGGAATGTCATATTGCAATCTTAACTTTAGCTTTGGCTCTCATTAAGGGGAAAACAGATTTGTTAGATGCCAAACACAGAAGTAGTTATAAATGATTAATGTATGCATTTCAGAAACACTGTCTTTATCAAATCATGACTTCCCCATGATTGTACACCAGAAAATGTAGTAATAGATTTGGTAACAAAGAGTCCTGTGCACCTTAAAGACTAACTATAAAGTATAGAAGCATAAGCTTTTGTGGGCTAATACCTACTTCGTTGGATGCAAGCAGTGGCCACTGCTTGCATCCAACGAAGTGGGTATTAGCCCACGAAAGCTTATGCTTCTATACTTTATAGTTAGTCTTTAAGGTGCCACAAGACTCTTTGTTACCTCTGCTATTCCAAACTAACACGGCTACCTCTCTGATTCAGTAATAGATTTTATACAGATATCACACTGTGCCGAGCATCTGAGTCATCTCTTCTAATTAGGTCAGAGCTATTCATAGTTAGGTCAGAGCTGTTCTTTCTATACCACACTAGAAATCAACCAATATGGCAAGTGATGCCTTAAATTTGCTAAACTTTTCCAAATGCTATATAGCAGGGGTAACTGCATTGTTTTTAATAGGAAGATTAAAATAGTATAAAGGAGACATTAAGTACTTGTATTCCAGGTAGAATTTCTGTATGCTTTTTCCCAGCAAAGAAAAACTAACGGGTATCCACAGAGTTGCCAATGAAAACTGGCAACCTTTCACAACCAAAATATAAAATTTGTATATAGTTGGGAGTAATAACTGGTTCTAACTCAAGCTCATCTTGGACCAGTAACTAATTCACTAGCAAAATGTCAAACACATAGGATTACACATTAAATAAGATCACGAATCATTCTGTATGCCATTTTAAAAATCATTCAAAGGAAAGCAAAATTTCTCTGTTTTTCTATTTGAATTTACACCAGTGACCATTTTAAGAGGAATTCAATAAGTGCACCAAAATCTTTTAGTCTTGCACTTGAAACACTATCATGGTAATAGGATTTTATGAAGGGCCTAATTTAAGGCATGCAACTTCTAACATGGATAACAGACAATTCTGTATGTACAATTTGAAAATTATTAAAGAAATAATCCAATGAATAATAAAAAGGGGGGGGGGAATGCTTTTAATATTCAAACAGCATAGTTTTACTATAGCCCTGCAAAGAACACAAGTGTAATATTAACATAATACTACAAATAAACACTGACTTGCTGCCCACATCAACTGATATTTAGAAAATTGTTTTGTTCAACTGAGGTGAGCCATCTTCCTCTTGTCTTCCAGGGAAGAGTCCTGTGGATGTTTTTTACAACTCCATAATAGTAACAAGTATAAATGGCAGGCATTCTTTTTATGAGGAACTCCCTTAGAAGTCAACTGAAATGCTATTTAATAAAAGTTTGATTCCATATCATTAATTTAACCCAGACATAAAAATATTACAAATGAATATATTTTGGGCCTGACCTTGCTGCTATTGAAATCAGTGTCAAAACTCCCATTAACTTCATTACAAGGATCTTTAAGGATATGCCAAAATACTTTTTACTTGTTAGGATCAGAGGTTGGGCACTCTGGGTAAAATCCTGGCCCCAGAGAAGACAATGGACTGTCCCATTAGCTTCAACGGGGCCAGGATTTCACGTTGTTTTTCAAACAGCAGTACAGGACGTCTAATCACCTATATCATGAAATCCTTGTACTGTATTAAATTTTTCTGATGTCCCCATCCCCTGTAAAAGAAATACAACTCAGTCATAAAGCCAGAAAAACAATTTTCAGCTATTTTGTTAAAATATATTGGTTATTTAACCCTATATTGTGTGTGTGTGTGTGTTTATACACCTGCATGTGCTGTTCTGGATCTGGGATCTTAAATTATATTTTTAAAATATAGGTTCATAATTAAATTCAAACAAAATATTTTAGTGCAACAATTAAGGTTGAAATATCAAGCACTTAAAAGTCAAGCAATATAAAACATTGCCCATGTAAAGTTACTTGATCACCTTCACCTTAACATTGCATTAACAGTAGGTTTTTTAAAAGTGACTTCTTAATTAAAGAAATACGCTTGAGTTATTTGGCTCATGAAGCTAATAATGACCCTGGATTTATAATGACTTCTGGGTCACCAATTCTCTTTGCTGATTAACTCAGCAGACTCTCTGCCTCAGTGACTAACAGAACCAACCTTAAAAGACTTTTTAAATTCATTGAACTACAATTTATTTGGCTTGCAGGTCTTGCGAACTTTGCCAGTTCTACAGAGCATCCAACATGCAAAATAGCAGTCATTAAAAATTCAACTTTGCAATTTTTAAAGTGTCAATCAGATCATCAAAGTCAGACAGGCTTGAACTTTTTTTTTTTAATCTTGAGGCACACTTTAGAGTTTTTCAAGCATAAATATTCTGATCAGAACATATGGGAAAAATGTTTTACCGGTATCTATATTCCAGAACATAAAAAAAAATGGATCAACTTACATAAGTCATACTTTCCAAAACAATTAATTTTTGATCTGAGGCAAAACATAGGTAATTCCAGACCGGAAGGACTTTGTTACTCAATTTGTTAGAACAGAACAAGATTTCAAATAGAACTATATTTACCACAATAATTTATGGACTTAATTCTGCAAGGTGCTGAGCACTCTCGTCTTGATTTTAATTTCAGTATGTGAATAGTCCCAGTGAAATCAAGAGGACTATTCATATGTTTAAGTAAGTGCTTTGCAGGATGAAGCTCCATATTCTTGGAACTCAGGGGCACAGCAAGAACTCAGCATTCTACAAAAGTGTAACCCTTGATGTTTGTGAGATCATTCGTATGTTTTCTATGGTTCAGGTGTCACATGAGATTTGACAATTAATTTTCCATTCTTCTGAAGTTCAAACTCTCTTCCTCACATGAAAGCTCTGAAAGGAGAACCTTTCCAAAATACATAAATAAAACAGAAAAAACAACAACAAAGAAGCGACAATGCCCATGATTTACATAAACACTGATATTTAGACAAATGGGTGATTAGTACACTCTTACCATTTTACGAGAGTCATGCAGCAGATTTTGGATCTACAACTCAGACCCCATTTATATTAGGAACTGTACATCAATAAATTAAAACATTTCACGAATAATACTTGCGAAACTTAACACACTTTCTTAAATTATAAAATAAGATACTTGGCTATCTTAAACTTTTAACAATACATAGTACATTTACAATATTTATAAATAAATTATCACAATTACAAACACTGAATTATATGTGTACAATACTAATTTAGCCCAAAGAGACATACAGACTTTAAAAGTATTACTGAAACGAATTTAATTTCTTACAACCGGGTGAAGACAAATTTTTTGTTCTGCAGGAATATATTCCACTGAAGGGCACATCTGTAGTAAGTGTCTCTATGTCAAAGTACAAAAGACTGGATGTGTCAGATTAAATAAGTTACTTTTCTGAAGTCTTCATTAATTAATTTTGCTTTTAGAAGGAAAGTTACAGAATGTATTATTGAAATACTTGATGTAAATAAGGAATTATTTTCCTTTCAAAAAGAGGTTTTTTTACATTTAATCCCCTCAAGGAATTGTTTAAACCTAGGTAGAAGTGGATTTTTAATGAAGAGAAAATAAATACACTTGATTCATTTGGAATAAATTACTAAATTGGTTCTGAAAAGCAAATAGGTTATGACGTCAGCACCAAATATTATTTAAAGTTGAAGGTAAGAGAAAGGTGTACCGTCCAGTGAGAGAAAGATAATAATAGTATGAAAGTGCACTGTGCAACAAACTGTAAGAAAGACTGAAGAGTGTGAACATGCCCTTTAGACATCAACTTTAAAGCTGTGTCTTTACTAGAAAAGAGATCTGTTGCTGACAAGGGTTTTCAGAAGGGAGACCCCCTGAACCAGTGTGGACAAATTTGTAATTGTGTGCACAGATGGAACTATTTTCAACACTCTTACAGGATGTGAAGGATTATTCAGAGTGACACAACTGAAAGTCTGCACAGAAAGTGTGCTAGAATTATTTGAGAGTGTAATGCATTCTGTCACTGTGCTAAAAAGGGACCCATTCATACTCTCAGTTAAACCCCAAACATTCCCGACAACCCTTGTCAGCAATGGATTCATTTGTAGTGTAGACAGGACTATAGAGAAGTGAAAAATAAACCCGTCATTTACATACCATATTAGAAACTAAAATAGCCTATTCTTCAGATTTTTTTTAACAGATTATTTTAAAAATCTAGTCCAGATAACTTGATAAAGTTTTGTACTTCCAATTTGAGACATTATAGGTCCAATCCTGCTAACCCTCACACAGGTAATCCTTACTGAAGTAAGTAGTCCTATTGTTTGCACAAATTAGATCATATACTTCTCAGTGGAATCATTTTTTGTAAAAATTAGGAAGTTAAGAGTTATTTGTACACAATGCACTTGGAGACTGCAAGAGCTGCATCTAATCCCAACAACTGAGTGCTAGGTTTGTAGCATAAATGTTTACTTCCAAATCAAGGTAGTTGAGAACCTACTCTAATACTGCAATATGGTATAATACATACACTTTTCCAAATACAGACCTATTTAGTAGTTGCCAGATAATCCAATTTACATAGTACATTGTAAACCATTAAAAAAAAAAAAGATTGAAGATTTAAATTCAGGGATATTACCCAAGATCTATTATAATTAAATCAGAACACTTTCCAAAGACTGGACACACCCTCCTCCCCCTCATCAAGAATATAAAGTAGCCAGTGCAAATATTGACAAACACTTCCCTTTATTTAGATGCCAGGCTAGTGGTTCTAACCAACCACCTGCTTCCATTGGCATTAGCAACTGATTTGCGCTCTCTTTATTACAGTCTTCAAAACTTGTCAATATGGCTGGCCAAAATGACAT
Organism: Sternotherus odoratus; assembly: GCA_032164245.1. Taxonomy (NCBI): domain Eukaryota; kingdom Metazoa; phylum Chordata; order Testudines; family Kinosternidae; genus Sternotherus; species Sternotherus odoratus. Next base: position 6,245,467 of record JAVMKO010000018.1, read on the forward strand.
TTTTCCCCTGCAAAAATTAAACAGCACACATTATTTTCACAATCTTGGGGATGGTGTGAAGTTATGACATGTTCTTAAACCAACTTTGGAATCTGGGACACATCTTCCAACCTGCTCTGCATCAAAATTATTTTTAAAAAGGTTTGTTTTCTTTCCCCCAATTTGCACTAAGTTCCATCATATATCTTTCCCACACTTTTCCCCTTTATTCCTGTATTTTGTGTGCCTGTAGACAAATCGCAGCACTTCAGTACCTTTTATCAATTATGGTGCTGTGTTGGTCCTGCGCAGTCTTGATACATAAATCGTGCAAAATCTCAGAATAATTATTAAGCCTTACATACTGGGGGATGTCCCCATATGACACTGATCCAGCCCAGAGAGTTCCCCTTTGACACTTTGCCCTTCCTTTTTCCAGAAGTTTCAGGGGATGCCATCTTTCCTTTGGCAACACTGGGAAGGAGGCACTCCCCAGTCATACATGTAGGATAGCCTGAGCTTAACCTCCTCCTTGCAGAGCTTCCCTTCTTTGGCCAAAGTCTGATGCTTCTCTAACATGTCTTCAATGCTCTGCTTGTGAGTGACAATGTACTTATTGTTGCAGCCCCGTGACTTGTACTCAGTGTCAAAACGTGGGTCATGCACCCTCTTCACATCAACAGGAGCCAGCCAAGCACCCAGAGAGACATCTTCACTCTGCCACATGTTGAAATAGTCTTGGCCGAGTCGCAGGTAATGCACCAGGTCGGCAGAGAGCACATAGCCACCACCCAGGGCGTAAGGCAGGTAGTAGTCACATAGGAGCCAGGTGCTCTCTTTCCATTTGCCACCTGACTTCACTCGGCCACGGCCAGAAAAGAAGCCCCAGTATAGACGACGCGGCTCCTTGGCCCTCAGCTCTTCCACAAGTACGTCCAGGCGTACAAAGGTGTCATCATCAGCCTTGAGGACAAAGCGGAAGTCCAAGTGCAGATCAAGCCAGACATACATTGCCAGGACCTTGGCAGTCAGGTTCTCATAGGAATCACGCAGCTCAGGCAGCAACAGCAGGTCCCGGTGACGGCTCTGCTCCAACTCCAAGCTGCGAAGCTCCTCCCCAGCAAGGCTGCCTGTGCCGATCACAAAATGACACCAGATGTCGTCCTGAGGGGGCCGGCCAGCCGTCGAGAGCCAAGTGCTGCGGATGATGCTGCGGCGCTCCGTATACTTGGGGCCGCTGGCGATGAGGACAGCCAGGAAAGCAGTCTCCTCAGGAGGTAGCAGGGCTGCCGGTAGGGGTGGCCCGGCTCCCACTCCACCGCGGGGTGGCTGCGGTGGCTGGTTGTGGGGCAGACCCCGACCTGGCAAGGGCCTGAGGCTCTCTGAAGTGCATTTGGCCAGGTAGAGCAGGACCACAGCGAAGAGCACCAGGCCACCCAGGCCAAGTGCGGTCTTGTGGCGGCACAGGAGACGCAGTAGCTTCATCGTGGCAGGGAGAGACACCGATGCCTCCTTCGGGGCTGAGGTGGGAACCAGACCCAAAGCTGCTATGGGGCACCTTCTTCTTAGGTCAGCGCCAGGCCAGGCCCAGCCCTCGCACCTCCGGAAGGACGAGGACAGTGCAACCCTCGGGCCCCACGGCTCCAGCCCCTCAGCCACAGACCTCACCCTCAGCCCCTCGCAGGGCCCTGAGGAATAGGCAGGAATTGCAGCAGCCCTGCCCCCCTCCCGCAGAAAGTCCTGGATGGAGACTGGTACGGGTAGCGGGCTGGGAGACTCTTCCTCTCCGAGCACAGCGAGGGCGCCACAAATCCGCTCAGCGGTGGCTTCATGCCCTGGTCCTGCCACCTCTTTCTCTTCGTTCACAGAGCCGTGCCCCCGGTAGAGCAGCTCCCTTGCTGCGGAGTCAGGGTGGGCAGCACCTGCTGCTGCCAGCCGCCTGCCCCTGTGCCAAGGGGAGAGACTCGGGGAGGAGGAGGGGCTGAGACTCGCACCTAGGGTGACCAGATGCAAGAATTAAAATATAGGGACACATGGTTGGGGGGGCTGGGGGGGGGATGGGCAGTGGGTGGACCCCCGTGGCTGGAACCCCAAGTTCTTCTCTCCGCCCCCCCCTGCAGCTGGAACCCCGAGCTGCTCTCTCCCCCACTCCCGGGTTGGAACCCCGAGCTCCTCCCCCCGCCCCGCAGCTGGAACCCCGAGTTCCTCTCCCCCGCGCCCCACAGCTGGAACCCCGAGTTCCTCTCCCCCGCGCCCCACAGCTGGAACCCCGAGTTCCTCTCCCCCCCGCCCCGCAGCTGGAACCCCGAGCTCCTCTCTCGCCCCGCAGCTGGAACCCCGAGCTCCTCTCCCCCCCGCCCCGCAGCTGGAACCCCGAGTTCCTCTCCCCCCCGCCCCGCAGCTGGAACCCCGAGTTCCTCACCCCCCCCGCCCCGCAGCTGGAACCCCGAGTTCCTCTCCCCCCCGCCCCGCAGCTGGAACCCCGAGTTCCTCTCCCCCCCGCCCCGCAGCTGGAACCCCGAGCTCCTCTCCCCCCCGCCCCGCAGCTGGAACCCCGAGCTCCTCCCCCCGCCCCGCAGCTGGAACCCCGAGCTCCTCCCCCCGCCCCGCAGCTGGAACCCCGAGCTGCTCCCCCGCCCCGCAGCTGGAACCCCGAGTTCCTCTCCCCCCCGCCCCGCAGCTGGAACCCCGAGCTCCTCCCCCCGCCCCGCAGCTGGAACCCCGAGTTCCTCTCCCCCCCGCCCCGCAGCTGGAACCCCGAGCTCCTCCCCCGCCCCGCAGCTGGAACCCCGAGCTCCTCCCGCCCCCGCTGCTCTCCCCCCGCAGGGCCCGGGCTCCAGCCCCCCTGCAAAGAGGGCGCTGAGGGCGGCGAGCAGGGGGTTGAAGCGCGGGCGGGCTGCGGGGCCGGGCGGTTCTCACCCCGCGTAGCGCGCCGGAAGCGGTGCTCTCTCCCTCTGGGTCCTAAGCGGAGGAGAGGCCAGGTGGCTCTGCGCGCTGCTGCTGCGGCTCCCGACACCGCCCCCGTAGCTCCCATTGGCCGCCGTTGCCGACCAATGGGAGCTGCGGAGCCGGCTGGGACATGTCGCTAGATAGGGCGCCTGCTCCCCCGTCAGTGTGAACACTCAGCCTCTGGTGCCCGGAGCTGTCTCATGGGAGGGAGGTGGGGGGCGGGCAACTGGGGGCTGACATGTTAATCTGAATGCCAAGGCCCAGATCCTCAAAGACACTGGGGTACCTAACTCCCATCCCCATAGAAATTAGGTACATTAGTACCCATGTGAACTAATTTAGAAAGGATCCGGTTGGGCTTCCCAGTCAGGGGTTGAACTGGAATGAATGCTGTATGATGGAAAGACCTTTTTTTTTTTTGGAGACTTCCATGTTGTACTTCGGAAACTAAAACTTAAAAACAAATATTAACCCTCTTGCCCGTAAACTGGCAATGATAATCTGCACATTGTGACTAAGCATGACACGGAGATGTCTGCCTGAGTCAGCAGACAGCCTTGTAGGATAACTCTGAGAGGTGAGGTGACCAAGGCCCGGAGAATGACACTAAGGTACCGATTTGATAGAAAAGTTGCCACCCTCTTGCAAAACAAAAAATTGATTATGTTTGTGTGATCTGTTGAGAGTCCCCTCCTATTTTTACTTTTTAAAAATTATCAGTAGTAAACATTGCTTGCATCCGACGAAGTGGGTATTAGCCCACGAAAGCTTATGCTTCAAAACTTTAGAGTTAGTCTTTAAGGTGCCACAGGACTTTGTTACCTCTGCTATTCCAGACTAACACGGCTACCTCTCTGATTCAGTAGTAAACCATTATTTATATTACAATAGCCCCAAAGTCCCCAATTGGGATTGAGGTCTGCTTGCACTGCCCATAAATAAGAGACAACCAGGGCTTACATCTGAACGAAACAGAACAGTCAAGAGGAAGAGGGTAGGGATATGGCACAGAAGTAAATAAATATGATGAAATGGAAGTTGTGTGAGTTACACTTTGCTGTTTTATTTGTTGGTACTTTGGGGTAGAGGAAGGATGAGGAGCAGTGGGCATGGGGAAGCTAGGAAGAGGAGGGGAAGGGAACTGGTAAATTCCATTTCCTAATATTTCTATTTCATATTATCAGCAGCATAGAGGGGCCCCTGGCCCCCAATCAAAGATGGCTGGCAACGGTATCTAGATAATATTTGCTTCTTTGCCCCAATCAAAGATGGCCACTCACTGCCACGAAAAGTAATAGCTACTATAGGGCTCCTTGCCCCAAACAAAGATGGCCGCCCACTACAGGCGCTCCTTCTCTCCCCTGATCCAAGATGGTCGCTCACTCTGCGGTCCCTTTTTTATAGGCGACTCTGATGGTGCCTGCTTTGAACTCGCTCTTTCTTCGCACTGCTCAGCGTTTTCCGTTCCTCTCAGGAGACAGAGATCTCCGTGTGCGTCGCCCCAGGGCCGCGCCCCTATGCTTTGGCTCCTTCCCTCCACTCAGGCGGGTCCTCAAGCCCCCGGGGTCCTCGCGCTAGTGTTGAGTGGCGCTTCCGGTTTCCTGTTCCCCCTCAGTAGCCGCTGCCTCGGGGGGGTTTCGGAGGAGGGTCGGGCAGGGGAGCGGAACCGAGGGGCCCGGGCTGGGCATGAGGAGCCTGGCCGCATCCCGCACAGGTACCGGCGTTGGCGTGGAGCCCCCCTGGCTTGCGGCGGGCCGGGCGAAGGCGAGAGATGGGGGGCTGGGGGAGGAAGGGAGCTGAGTCTCTACCCACTTGCGGGGCAGGGGAGCTGCACTGGGAACTTGAGGCCGCTGGTGGGAGGAGAGGGCGGGTGGAGACTTGCAGGGTGACTAGATATCCCGATTTTATAGGGACAGCCCCACTATTTGGGGCTTTGTCTTCTATAGGCTCCCATTGCTTCCCCACCCCCGTTCTGATCTTTCACACTTGCTGTCTGGTCCCCTTGGGGTCAGGAGATGGCTGTGTGGGTTAGGGGGTCGCAGGGCAACAGTGGGACTTGGAGGTAACAGGGGTTCCTCTCTCCCCGTGTTGCTGGATGACCTTTGTTCCTTTCAGCTCCTTTTCCCTGGATTTCCCTTCTGTCACTAGTTGTGTTTAGAATCAGAGAGGGAGCCGTGTTAGTCTGGAATAGCAGAGGTAACAAAGTCCTGTGGCACCTTAAAGACTAACTATAAAGTTTTGAAGCATGAGCTTTCGTGGGCTAATACCCACTTCGTTGGATGCAACTGACGAAGTGGGTATTAGCCCACGAAAGCTTATGCTTCAAAACTTTATAGTTAGTCTTTAAGGTGCCACAGGACTTTGTTACGTCTAGTTGTGTTTAGTGCACGTGGCTTTGCAAAGCCCTGGTTGGGATGATTTAGTTGGGGTTGGTCCTGCTTTGAGCAGAGGGTTGGACTAGATACCTCCTGTGGGTCCCTTCCAACCCTGATATTCTAGGATTCTATAGTTGAGCTATGTATGGGGTAGGTGAAGGTTCAGCAACAGCGTTTGATAGACAGTAGGGTTAGCTTGCAAAAAAAGGAAACTCAACATGGACTTGTTCAGTTCAGCCTTTTTAAAATGGTCATGATGATGTAGCTGCCCTAACAGAATCTGCTTAAATTTGTCATGATGATGGGACTCTGGTAGATTGGACTTTTTTTTTCTTTTTTTTGCATTGCTATTTGCTTTCAATTTTAGCTTCTGTGCAGTGTTTACTTGTAAACGCTCTTGTTTTTGTCTGAAAAATGAATTGAAAACTAAAAGAAGCACTGTGATGTTCCATGTTTGTTTCTCACTGATTCCACACCAGATTCGCTCAGTTCTAAGTGAAGACTCTTTCCTGCCTGCCAGCCCTAGAAACATTTCGTGGGAACTTGGTCATGCGCTGACCACAAAAAGCCTTGAAACAGTCTGTTGTTGGCAAACACTCTAGGTTAGGGAGAGCTCTCTCTTTCCGAGTCGATCTGGATTTGGAGTGCTAACTGAGATAAAATTAGTAAAAGAAGTAAAAATTTAATTTGGGTTCTAATTTTACAAATATTTGTCCAATGAAACACTTCTGATTGTCAGGAGGTGCAAGTGGATGACAGGGAGTGGATCACTTGATTGCTTGTTTCGTTCATTCCATCTGAAGTACCAGGCATCTTCCACTGTTGGAAGACCGGACACTGGACCACTGGTCTGACCTAACGGACAGACCCTTCTTATGTACGTATGTGTGTCTGCAAGATTGGGGCCTTAGGTCCTAGGTCTTCAGTGAGTTTTATGCCTGTGCAGTGCCTCATCATCCACAAGTGACATTCTCTACAGACACAAGCATCTGCCTACATCAGAGGTGGGCAAATGTTTTGGACCCAGGGTGACATCTGGGAATAGAAATTGTAAGGCGGGCCATGAATGTTCACAAAATTGGAGTTGGAGTGTGGGATGGGGTGAGGTCTCTGGTTGGGGGTGAGGGCTATGGAGTGGGGCCAGAAATGAGGAGTTCAGGATGCGAGATGGGGCTCTGGGTGGGGAAGTGGAAGTGGGGTGGGACTGGGGATGAGGATTCAGAGGGCAGGAGGGGGGATCAGGCTGGGGTAGGGGTTGGGGTGTGGGGAGCTGGAGGGGGGCCATGCTGCTGCTTCTGGGAGCCACGTGAAGTGGGCCCTGATTTTGGCTGGAGCACCAGAGCGGGACAAACCCCAGACCCCGCTCCCCAGCACGAGCTTGAGGACCAGATTAAAACAAATGGTGGACCAGATCTGACCCATGGGCCGTAGTTTGCCAACTTCTGGCCTACATGGTGCCCAAAGCAGGATGGGAGTTTTAGCCGCAAGCTGATGTTACTGACTCTACAAGGGAATGAGAGCTGTTAAATAAGACACTTTTCAGAGCAAAGCCCTATGTTAGAAAGAGCTGATTTCTCTTTTGGTTCTGGAATGTAGCTTCACATCTCGTAAACTTGCCTGATGTATGCTAGAATTATGCTGGTGGTGTAACATTTTGCCTCAGCCTTTGTTGTCTAATCTGTGTGCGCTCTTGTGGAACAGATGTACATTGAACTTCTCAACATTCCCTACAATCAGATTCCCTCTCCCTTTTTTTTTTTCTTTTGGTAGCTGGAACTGCTTTTGCAACTGCACTAAAAAATTTTTTGCTAGACCTGTTTCTTACTCTAGTTACTTATACAACATTCGTTTATTCTAATTGAAAAGCAGGTCTCTGTCATTTTAAGATAAGCTTTTTAATGATGACCAACAGAATATGCTGGGTTTTTACTTTTAGATTTGGAGCTTAAAATAAAATTGTAGCTTTACAATTTTAGGTTCCTTATTTCTGCTTTTTCCCCCCCTACCTCCAGGTCATTTAATCTTTCACCATAATTTAATTTGTTAATATTTTGGACAAGAACAACAACAATGATGTCGAAACAAGCCTTCCTCTGCAGTTTGGGCTCTCTCTATTTGTCCCTCCTGTTTGTGTTCCTGTTGATGGATGTCTATGCCAGGCCTGCAAACAATTCTGCCTTAAAAGAGAAAGCGGTTGATAGCAAGGATGAGAATGAGATCTTACCCCCAGACCACCTGAATGGGGTCAAAATGGAGATGGATGGACATCTTAACAAGGAGTTTCATCAAGAGGTTTTTCTAGGAAAAGAGATGGAAGAGTTTGATGAAGACTCTGAACCAAGAAGGAACAGAAGGAAGCTTATGGCCATATTTTCAAAGTAAGTTGTTATAGTGTGTCAAGAAAAATGTATAACCAATCCCACTGCATTTTATATTTCTTTCTCTACTACTTCGATCAATTCATTAAACTTCTTTGAAAAATAAGCTTAAAAGGTTTTTTGAAGGGTGGTTACAATGAGAGGAATGAGCAACTTTACCTAAAGCATTACTTTTATGTTAGTAAAGTATTCAACTAACTTAGGCCCTGATCTTTTAAACTAATCAGTGGGGCTTAATGTTTGTGGTTTTCCCCATCTCCAGGCCACGCAGAACTACTTTAATCAACTTTCAGGATTGGGGACTTAGATTGTTGGTAAAATCCACCACAGAAAATGAAATTCCCACATGAAAAAACTTATTGTTAAGTAACTACTTGGATTGAAAGCTTTAGGAGTCCACCCCACCCCTCATCTTGTTTACTTTTTGGATTTTGAGTGCTTTGGGTATAGTCCAGGGGTTGGCAACCTTTCAGAAGTGTTGTGTTGAGTTTTCATTTATTCACTCTAATTTAAGGTTTCGTGTGCCAGTAACACATTTTAACATTTTTAGAAGGTCTTTCTATAAGTCTATAATATATAACTTATCTAGTGTTGTATGTAAAGTAAATAAAGTTTTTTAAATGTTGAAGAAGCTTCATTTAAAATTAAATTAAAATGCAGAGCCCCCCAGACTGGTGGCCAGGACATGGGCAGTGTGAATGCCACTGAAAATCAGCTTGCGTGCCATAGGTTGCCTACCCCTGGACTGTAGTCAGTCTAATTTTCTAGTCTCATGCATTAGTGCTGTAGAATTTTCTAAAGGATAGGGCACTGCACTGCGAATTGGGAAACATGGGTTCTATTCCAGACTCTGCCACTGGACCTGCACTTTGACCTTGGGCAAGTCACTTCATTTCTCTGTTATCCAGTTTTAATTGATGTGTAAGTATATGTTGTTTAGAGTTGTTGTTGGGCCCGGGCTTACTTCCCTTCTGGTATGATCTACAGAAATACTAGCAGGGGAAAAGAAAATATTGTGGAGAGAATCAGGACTAAAGAACAAAGATAAACTCAACAAAAAGCTCACTTTCCTATTGCACATATAGTTACTTTTTGTTCAAAAGCCCCCTTGAAGTAGATACTATATCTGACACTTTTTTTTTCTTATGTTATATGTTTAAATGCTTAAATAACTCCTGTCACCTTAGTATTTTGGTCCATCGCAAGTATTTATAAATTGAAATAATTTCTCTCCCTTTCTTCATTCTTCATGTGTTCCTGAAGAGCTTTCAAAATTCTGTTACTGCTGCAGTTAAACATATGTAGGCAACTCCCCAGAGCTTAGAGTGGGAAGTATAATGAAAGATAAGGTATAATAATTAATTTGACATCATGCTAAACATCATTACTTGAAGTTCCTCAGATGAGATGGGCTTTTATTCTAATGTAGCAAAAAAAATTAAATCCTATTTTAAGCATAAAAATATGCCTAGTTTTTGTATTTGTTTATAAAGCACCTTTTGTTCTATTAGGAGAGGCTTCAGTCAATAACTACGCTTAAATCAATAACTAAAATTCCTATTTTAGCAGACATGGAAATCAGTGCACTAAAGTGCACTTGTGCAAGTTTGAAGCCTAGCATATGAAGAATAAAAACACAGTGAATTGTCACTACCACTAGATGGCAGAATTGCTTCTCTTTGTGTTTTTCAACCCTGGATTGATTTGTTACAACAGTGTAGACCAAGTTGATACTTCTAATATTTGTAGGTAATTCTGGTGGCAGTGAAAAAAGATCTTGAATATGTGAATTTTTTTCATCAGTTTCTGTACGAGGGAGTAATCTTGTATAGGTCCAGTCTTACTTGGAAATTGAGATTGGAGATGACAGTTCCCACTCCCTCCCTACCCCCCAACCGGTCCTCCCGTCTCTTGTACAGTTGGGGGATGCTGTCTCTTTAAATGGATAACTTGACCCAATGGCTAGATAGTTAACTGATGCCCTATTTGAGCCAACAACAGGGCTGAAGTGACTAGAGTTCAGGGGACTAGAATTTTTTTTCCCCTCTAACTTTGAGCCTGGAATTTTTTGTGGTCAGCAATTAATGCAGTTTGTCTTGTGGGGTAAACCCAATGATGTAATGTGCTGAATATCTCTAATTGGAACTTAATGTAACTTTCAGATCTGAAAAATAAAAAATGTATAATATAATTAGATTTTGATCATCAACTATCTATAACAAACTAGACCTAGAAACTAAGTAGAGGCAAGCAGGGGAGCACCGGGTCCCTTAAATAGCCCCCAGAGCCTTCACCTGCCGCTGCTATCCTGGTGGGGGGAGGAGAGGGAAGGAGGAAGGGCACTTACCCTACAGGGCAGGCTGCAGTTGACTCTGACCCCCTCAGTCACGCCCCTTCCGCTCAAGGCCCCATGCATCCAGGGGCCAGAGCAGGCCCCAACCCTCTACTGGTAAGTCATTAGACTTGCTTTCACCCCTGGTGTTTGGGAACATAAGAAAAACAAACAGTGCATCTGGTACTAAGGTATTAGATTCTTCATTCTCTGTCCGCTTACTGAAAAAGATAGCAGAGAGTCCTGGATATAGTACGATTGAATCCTTAGACAGCCTGTGATAGGAGCAAAATGATTTTTAATTATGATTAAAAATGAAGTTAAAAAGTTATCAGGCTCCACAGCAGAATTAACTGAGAGGGTATGATCTTCAAGATTCAGACATGCTAATGGGCTAATTGATTTAAACAGTAACTTTAGTAACTTGCCTGTTGTAAAGACTTGAGATATTTTCATAAATTCTGAAACCTGGATGTTAAATGAAGTATCTTGTTTTTAAAATACTTTTTAATTTAATTCTTATGGAAAAAACATGTTAAATTGAATTTCTGGGCTAACACAAACTCCATATTTATCTGTCTCTAAAAACCAACAACAACAATGAAGTTCCCTGAATTGATTCTGGTGGAAGTACATTGGGGTAAGGGCTAATTTTGAAGTCTGTCATTGAAGTCTTGGCCAAAAATGATCACTTTATGCAGTGATCCTGATGTATATCATTAGAACATAACATAAGATTATCATAACCTATAAACATATCTGCTTATCTCTTTATCTTTCCAGAAGGTGAGTATTTGAGCATTTGGTGGACCAAGAATTGTGAAGCTATTCAGTATTCAATGTGTGGTCATATCATGAATTACCACAGACTAGACTGGATGCAAAAATTCAAACCACAAATCTCAGTTGTAAAGGGTGGGCTTTCTTGGTTAATTAAATTAAATCTGTTTTGTAGTTTGAATTTAGTAATTCCATTTCAGTAATGTAGTACATGTGGTTTCCTGGCAGGATGTCTTTGTGGTAATGGACCTACCACTGTGTGTGTCTGGAAAGTGAGTATTCAGCTTTTAATTGCTCCTATTTTACTAATCTCTCCTGCCCCTTATAAGCATACACATTTGGCAATTGAATGGCAGTCCTTGACTAATCATTCATGGGGTTGCTGGCCAGATAATTTGTATCCTGTTTGCTTCCAGTATGTGTAGGGGTAAGGGTTTTTTCCCTCTTTCCCCTGTGAAACGCCTGACCTCAGTCCTCCTTGAGGCAGAGCATGTGGGATTCTTACAAGCACTGAAAGGGAAGAGGCTGAACTTTAGTGATGCTTGTAAGCTCTCATAGCATTTGAGGTCCTTTATTCTTATTGCTCAGAATAGAAGCAGGGGAGTGGTTATGTTGGAGATTGCCAAAACCAATGGAGTGTTTTCATGTAGTAGTTAAAAAGGGTATAATTTGGGGATAATGTTGACGTACATCTGGTATACCTAAGCACAATTTTCATTTATAATGCCCTCACCTATCCTTTAGTGAGGGTAGGCAGATGATGAGACTATAACCATAGCAGTGGTAGATTTGGACAACTATATTGAAAGTGGAATGAAGCTCAGGCGACATGTTAGCTTGTTTGTTGTTATAAAGTAAGACTTTTAGATTTGATGGGTTGTTTAGCTAAAAACCTTACCTACCTTGATAGTAGTGGCTTATTTGTCATGATCTGTGTATTTTTAACATATGCTTTATCTAGAGATTTTTTAAAAAGTTGTCTAGCAAACTCTTGTATATCACTTTAACTGTAAATAAATTGCATTGTTCTCATTAATAAATATTACCTTTCAATTCTGGTTTTCATTATCTGTATACAACGGGAATAGTCTTGTTCTTAAATTGTATATTTAGAGCTAATGGAAATTGCTAGTTTGACAATCTTAATATAGACAGCAGGAGCAGTGCAGCCTTCCCCAAATGGCTGTGTCCATGTGCATGGAAACCTGCTGTGGGTAATGGACTCTAGTTGCAAGAAGGGACTTCAGTCTCCTTTCAGTCATTGACCGGTCTGCTGAGATTCTGCAAAGATCCAGTTGTGATGGTTTGTGATGTGGTCTGCTGCTGGATGGGAAATAGGCTGAGATCACCAAGCTTATTTCAAGTAGGCCATTGGAGAACTATCAGTTGGGCGGCTGGTTTTTGTTACCTTGATCAATACTGTGCTTGATTCACTACAAATAAACTGGATTTCTGTAAGCAAGCCTCTTCTCCTTTGGAACTCTTGTAACAAGGCCACGCTTGTTCCTTGTGCCAGAAATACTGTGTTTATCTTTAAAGGCCCGATATAAAAATTAATACTAATATCAGAGGGGTAGCCGTGTTAGTCTTTGTCATTAATACTAATGTTTCTTAATTATTTTTGCTGAGCATGGATAATGAATTATTGATACATGTGACCTCCCTGATACCTAAACTTATTGCCACCAGTTAAGAGTGCTAACCTTGCCTGGATTTATTTGCTTATTAAGTGCAATGGTATATGTACTAGTTTTTGTGAATTACACTGGATGTCACTAAAATGCATTCAGACCATGGCACACTATCACATATTGCAGCAGCTACCATCTCTTTTTGGAAAGCTGTAATTTTCTTGTGGTAAAAGCACACCGTTTAGTGAACCATAATGTAATATCATTTATCTTGTATTTTATGTTGTTGAGAGCTCGAAAGTATTATTGTCAGAGGAAGGCTGTTTGTCTGACTTCTTATTCTGGAAACAATTCCTTGGAGAGATTTTTACAGAATTTATGAAATGCTACATTATTTTTTGCTGTAATATTAATGGCATTTCTTGAAGAACAAGGGGAACCAATGTACTTATCAGAGCTGATGCATGACAAAGTGTTGAAAGATTATCATCCTGCATCAGGCATTTTCCACTGAGAGATGACTGAGGAACGTGTATGCTGAGTTGTATATCTTCTGTATATTTAGTTCACTTTACATGGAAGCTTAAATTCTCTAAGATCATGTAGGCTACAGTTCTGTGGAATATATATTATTTCTGAACTAACATCTGGGTTTCTTCCCATTTAGCTGAACACTTTGCCGTCATCTTCTCCAAGCTCTTAGCAAAACTTTTCCTATTGTTACTTAAATATTCATGAATTGTAGGCTCTGTTAGCTTCATTTGTCATCTTTGTTTGTACAGTTTTAGCCTCATGTTACCCGTAGCTAACCCTTTATTACTGTTACTGAGAATCTTTTTCATTAGTCCATTCTAAATAAGATATCTACACACACTATTATTTTAATAGTCCATTCTGCATCTTAGATTGTAAGATCAGAGCAAGGACCAGGTCTTGTTCTGTACAGTTATAAGTGCACTGTTTGCATAAAAAATATGATGCTTTATAGATGTCAAAAGGAATATGGCTAGCCGTACCACAGGGTGTACCAGTTCATTGAATCAATACATCTGATGATTCTTGGGAACCACACTGGTGAAGAAAAGCAGTACCATATAGAGAAGTGAGGAATGGGTTAATGGGTCATTAGATAGAGGCAAACACAAGAAAGCTGCCTTTTTACAATCAATAAATGGACAATCTTATTTGGAAGCCATTATTCAATTTCTATATTGAATAGAGGTCGTGCGGCAACTGTAGACCTCTGATCTGGTCTAATGCAATTGAGGGGTGTCAAAGTTAAGGATAAAACTTTCTGTTGCCATTTTGTTACTTATTCAGTACCAGAATATCACAAATATAATTACTCGAATAGCTTAACTATAATGTATGTACAAATGTGATGAACATATTTTACTATTGTCAGCTATAAATTACTGTTTGCCACAGTGAGTCTGATATTCTGTGTCTGCACGTACTTACATTGTGAGAACACAATACAGTATTTAAAAACCTTAATGTTGCACTTTTTAATACACATGAACATTTAAAAAGATCAGATGGTTGGGTTGTTCTAACTAACATTTGAGTTGACATTTAAAGGTGGAGGAGCGTATTCAATAACATAAGTGTCAATGATAAAATTTCGGAAGTCTTAAGATAGTGATGCAAACGGATAAAAAGACGAAGTGAAGCCTGTGTCTGTATGTGCTGCTTAAAATTTTAACATGGGTGGTTTTGGTATACTTTAAATAGGTTCTTAAATGTCAACAAAATGTCTTTTCTGTTTTCGATGCTCACTTACATTTGGATTATTGATGTTATGTTCCGAAAAGGGACTCTAAAACTGACATTTTGGGTGATTGTACTTATTCTCATTTCATGATATACTCTATTAAATTTGCTCAACTGAAATATGATTTATTTTAACAATGGTGCAGTCTCATCTGTTCTCTAAAAATTGAGCAAACTTCTTGCTCTTTTATACATCATTGCCAACAGACTTTACAATTAACACACATCTTGCAATTTGGTTAGTGAGACAGAATGTAATCTAGGTTATGGTTCTGCACCTGACCAGTACTGAACATAGAAATAGCTTGTCTTTGTCCTAAAAAAGGAAAGCAGATATGACTGGCAAGACTCACACAAGGAGCCAGAGGTCCATTACCTCGATCTTACCAAAGCTAAAACTACTTTTCAGTCAACCATCCTATAAACATGTAGAAACAATGGTCTTCTTCACAGATCAAGGGATAAAAATAATCATTAGAAGATCTTCTGGATATCTTTTAAGGTTACAACAATAACATTAAAGGAATTGAGAAACCTTTTTAGAGGCCCATGCACCAAGGTTTTTCACTTTATTTTCATTCTTTTAATGACTATAGCTGTTCCTAATAAATGGTTAAGCATAAGGGGCATCTCAGCTTCCCAGTAAATGAGGGAGAATTTATGTATTTAATAATAAAGGGTGGGGGGGGGGGTGTTAGATCCTGCAAGCCAGCAGGAGACAAGTTTGGAAATGCACTAAATTGAGATATTGAGGTGAACTCGGAGGAAGAAAGGGTGCAGAAGGAAGCAAGACGTTAAAGATGCTGAGATCTGCATGAGTGAGAGTCTGCAATAGCAAGCAAGTTGAAAAATCAAAAACAATAATTAAACCTTAAGTTTGGGAAAAGTAGAGTTAGAATAGCATGGACCATGCAGTGTACTACTGCCTGATTTCTTTATTTAAAAAATAAACTTTGCTGTTTTTAAAAGCTGGGTAGATGTTGCCAACTTACAGGATAATAAAAGACAATTAAACACCTTACTTCACTGGGCAGTCCCACTAACTGTTCTTCACTTAGAAGAACAAAAAGGTTGACTGCTGCAACTGAAGGAAAACAGAGTGAAGTACTTAGAATGTGATGGTCGTTCTGAACAGTGAAAGAAACAATCTTAACATGAAAATAACAGATCCTATTGAGGGAGTTTATCTCATTCTGCCCACTCTATTCAGACTTCACATTTAGCCACTTTTAACTTCCCAGCTAACTTTATAGCTGTCTCTGAAATGTTTACTCTTCAGTCAGTAATGGCTCAGTATTAAATAATACGTTACCCAGTGAGCAATATAATATATTTCTGGAATTAAACTGAGCCGTCTCACTTCTGTTTTAACTGTCTTCTGTTTTTGTTAGTGGGCAGTGAAGTGACATGTCTAGTGCTTTGGGGTATTTTTGGACTCTTAACTGTTCTCATATCTTCCTCTGCAGGGTAGATATTAACAGGGACAAAAAAATAAGCGCTAAAGAGATGCAGCGTTGGATCATGGAGAAGACAGAAGAGCATTTCCAGGAAGCTGTGGAAGAGAATAAAATGCATTTCCGAGCTGTGGACCCTGATGGTGATGGTAGGAGAACAACATTTATCTTGTGAAATAGTCATTCTAGGGCATCTAAAAACATTATAGCTAGAGGTCAAACTAATTATGGGCTCTAATTTAGTTGCTCTGAAGCACTCATCATAGGCCAAATCGGGGGGGGGGGGCAACCTGTATTTCTGGAGCCACGTGTGGCTCTTCAGAAGTTAATATGTGGCTCCTTGTACAGGCACCGACTCCGGGGCTGGAGTTATAGGTACCAACTTTCCAATGTGCCGGGGTGTGCTCACCGCTCAACCCCAGCTCTGCCACAGGCCCTGCCCCCCCTCCACCTCTTCCCACTCTCTCCCCTGTGCCGTCCGTGCCCTCGCTCCTTCCCCCCCTCTCCCCCCGAGCTTCCTGCACACCACGAAACAGTTGATTGGAGGGAGGGGGCAGCGCTGATCAGCAGGGCTGCCGGTGGGTGGGATGCTCAGAGTGTGGGGTGGAGAGTTCTGATGTATTACAGTAGCTCTTTGGAAATGTACATTGGTAAATTCTGGCTCCTTCTCAGGCTCAGGTTGGCCACCCCTACCCTGGTCCCGTTGAAGTCCATGAGACCAGTTTCATCCTTACATTTGTATCATTCACTGGGGAGGACAATAGAGGATTTTTCTTCTCTGAAGACTTGACTACACTAGGAGAAACTTTCTGAATATTTTCTATGATTGCTGTCTCTGGTTCAGCTTTACCAACATTAGTAATATTGGGAGCTCTCATTGCTCCCACAGTCACGTATATCATGTAACCCTGCTCAGGGCAGGTCTAATTAATTGTATTTAAAAACGCATATCTGTATTGGGGCTTCCAACATTACTAATGCTGGCCGAGATGTACTGGTGTTGGCAACGGTCAGAAATTTAAAAAAAAAATTCCCCAGGGTTGTCAGGGCCTTAGAGTTGGTGTTTTATTGACTTTGATTTCTTTCAAGAGAGCAGATTCAATGATAACACTGTAAGGCAAAAGCAGTATAGTTAACCAGACAAACGTAGCTATTCGATCTTTGATCACTCCCTGGGAAGCTGCTTTAGTTTGTAATAGAAGAGACTTAAAAAGATCAAGAAATTTAAAATGGTTGTTTATTAAGTCCGATTGAATCCTTAGACAGCCCTACCCATTAAAAATAATGTAGGGACCAAATTCTGCACTTGGTAATGCGTTTGAGCTCCCATTTGCATCCAAAGACATAATTTTGACCATTAGAATGGACAACCATAGGAATATTTCAGGCTTACCTTTGTGGAAAGGAACCTTAGTCCACTTTGAGGGGGATTGGCTGGGAGGCTTTTTTGCCACATCTCTGGTCCCAATGAAATGTACAAGTGTTGGGTGGTTATGAATAAATGTGAATGGATGTGGTTCTTACAGACTGCAGATGTGTAGGATTTTAACAGATGATTTCAAAAGAAGCAAGACCAGAAGCTTGGATTTCAAAATGTTAAGACTATTTGTGATGTCTGCGATATGTCTCTGTCTTACAGGCCATGTGTCTTGGGACGAGTATAAAATAAAGTTTTTGGCAAGCAAGGGCTTTAATGAAAAAGAGATTGCAGAGAAGATCAAAAACAACGAAGAGCTAAAGATTGATGAAGAAAGTAAGTATTTTCAGTTGCTGATACTGGCATATTTTGCTAAAAAAAAGTATTGTACTGCTCCAGTTCTTTGGCCAGCAGTAAATTGTCTGAACTCGTAGCTTAGAAATCAAGACCCAGTACAGGACTGTTGTTCCAGCTGTATGACTGCATCTACTTTAGCTTTGAAAGGAGACCGACATGAAATGCCACGTAGCTGCTGCTAAGAATGAAGGGTGGAAAGGAGCTGAACCCTTAAACACTACCTTGCATGATCGGGTCCTTGAGAGCCCTCTAATCCTATAAAGATTGGGGCCCTACATTTTTAGGATCACTGGATTTCAGTTTTGCAATTATCACTTTTTTAGCTGTGATTTATAACCTGGGAAATTCACTTCTCAATAGAATGGCAAGATTTGGGGGGGGAGGGGGGGTGAAGAAAAGGCAGAATAAATTAGTTATTGTGCCCAATACATTCTATAGCAAGTGCAGATTAGCACAGCTCATTGTTTACTTTGAGAAGTAGAAATGGTCATGTGAAAAAAGAAATACAGCAGAGCCTCATTTATCCAATCTAATTGGGACCAGGACCAGATTGGATAATCTGGAGAATGGGAACATGCAACGCTGCAGCACCATCTAGCAGCCACAGGAGAGAGTGCCTGCTTCTGGACCTCTGTGAGAGCTGGATAATGGAGGTTCTACTTTATGGGGTTCTACTATAAACTCTTTTTCTCTATATTAGGCTGGGTTGTGTACAATAGGTTTTCGTTTCTGAAGAGTTAGGGTCAAATTCTTTGTCCAAAGTGAAGGTTAGTTAGGCAGTCTCAACTTTGTCCTCGTTCATCCAATGTGACCTGTGATGCTGGCAAACCAGGGGCCAGCTCTGACTAAGTCTGTGGGTGTCAGCTGAGGACTGACAAATTCGTAGCTGGAAACAAGACCAGATCTCCTATATATTGCCTCACTCTCCCCCACCCCTTGATTCAACCTATTCATCAGTAATTCATTCAGCCTCCAAAACTGTAGAAGGTTGTCACAGATGTCTGCCTTCACCTAATTTGTAACTACCCATAACAACTGCTCCTGTACCATCAGAAGTGTTTTTCATAGTCACCTTCAGCCCTTGAACCTATTATCCATTTTTTCATAAAATTACACATTTTATGCACATATTCAACATGAGTGATACTGTCAAACATTTTAAGATTCCTATACTTCAAATAGATAGGACTCAGGTGTAATCATAAACCTTTTCAATATATTTTCTTTAAATGTATTATACATCTTAGCATCACCTTCCTCTGTATCATTAAAAACTTGTCATGCCTCCTCAGTTATTCTGGTCAAGAGGATTGGTATCCACTTATCCTGTGGAATCTTGTGGATACCATACAGTCACTCATAGATAGGCAGGAATTCGTCTGTACAGTCAGTCTCTTGATAAATTGGGCAGATGTTCTCCCTGTGTGGGGGTATATTCACTAGCTGGAGATGCTGCTTTTGCTGCTCCAGCATTTTGAGCTGCAGTGTGTGAGCTTCCATCTGTTTCTGGTGTGCTCTCTCCTCACTTCTAGTTTCATGCATCTTTGGTGAGCTTCCTCCTCTACTTCATAGGTTTCTTTCTTCTCCTTGATCTGCAGTTCCACCATCAGTCTCTGGTGCTCACATTCTTCCTGGGTTGCCCGGAGCTTTAGCCGTACCAGTCAGTGGCTGTGGCATCTGGGGCAGAAGGTATTCGTGCCCCAACTCTATTCCTTCCCTGCTGCCTGGTCAAATCTTATGTGCAAAGCTCATAAGCTGATTTGCTGTGCTGATAAAGAAACGTTTACTGACCATTTAATTCAGTGGTTCTCAACTTATGGTCCATGGACCACTGGTGGTCCACACAAATATTGTCCAAAGTCAGATAGTGTGAGCAGGCGCTGCTTTTACACTGTGTTCACAAGCACGCAGCGTCTCATCCATAGCGTCATCTAGGACACAACCACATTGTGTTGCCAGTAACTTCCATCTAAGGCTCTGAGCATCAGTATAGCTCCCGCCATCATACTGAGTGGTTGTCGTGTCGTTCGTTCTGTGCTAAATGTGCTGTTTTCGTTTGTTTATAATTTCTGTTGTAAAATGTAAGTTTGCAGACAATTTTCAACTTTTGTTAGTTTATTTCACACTTTTTATTTCATTTGTGACTTTTTTTGTATAGGGATTTTAACACTGGGTAAGACACAAACTTTTATATTTACATCTGTTGAATTTATCAGGTTGATGTGAAAGCAATTTTTGTTTTGACAGTACTAAGTTAAACGGTCTACTCCCGAAATAAATAATACTTTAGCAGTGATATTGCAGGTTAATAAAATATTCTCTGTTAAAAAATAACCCTAAAATATGTTTTTACTCAACCAAATACAAGAGATAAAAACTAACGCCATAGAGTTTGTTTTCATAACCCATGTAATGTGTGCAGTGCGAGTCAGATATTGTAGTTCCAATTTTTGCCACCAGACAACTTATTTTGGGACATGTATAGCAATTATAAGTCACTCATATAGATGTCCCAAAATAAATCGTCTGTTCGAAAAGTCAACATTTCGTCATAACCCCACAGATCTGAGATAATGGCAACGACAGGAAGGAATGTCAAGCACAAGTATTCAAAGGACTACATCAAATTTGGCTTCACTTCTCAAGAAAAAGAAGGCATTGATTTGCCACAATGTGTTGTTTGTTTCAAAGTCTTGGGAAATGACTCAGTGAAGCCGGCTAAGCTGAAACTCCATCTCAAAGTGTCATCTAAACTTGTTGCAAAAGGATGAAGATTATTTTGAGCAGCGGTTATCAGGTCTGAAATGACAGTGCCTCGATTCAATAGGTGCATTCTACAAAAAATACAAGTAATGCAGTGGCCTCTTCCTACATTATTACATACAAAGTTGCACAGGCCAAAAAGCCTCATACAATTCTAGAGCAACTTGTGCACCCCTGTGCAAAAGAGAGAGTGCGGCTAGTTCTTGGCGAGGAAGCATCAAGCAAGCTGAATAATTCATCTGTCTCTAACAACACAATATCGAGACAGATAAATGAGATATCACAGAACATCAGTGAACAAGTTGTGGATAAAATAAAGAAGTCTCCATTGTTTGCCAAACAATTGGATGAATCGACCGACGTCGCATTGTGCTCTCAGCTATTGGTGTTTGCATGATATATGGTTGAGGGAGACTTCAAAGATGTTTCTTTTTTGTAAGACTCTTGATACCACCAAAAAGGCTCAGGATGTGATGGAAATTGTTAGTAATTTCTTTGACGTGCATGGTCTGGATTGGGCAAATCTTGTGGGTGTCACCACTGATGGTGCACCTGCTATGCTGGGCTCAAGATCAGGCTTCCAAACGTTGGTGAAATAGCGCACTCCAGTGGTAACCATTGCTTCATTCAGAGGGAAGCTTTGGTGTCAAAAAAACATTGCCTGATCAACTCAATGCCATTTTCAAAGGGTTGGTGAAAGTGGTGAATTACATTAAATCATCAGTTCTGAACACCAGGCTATTCAAAAGATTTTGCCAGGACATGGGTTCTGACTTTGTGGTGGTGGTGTTCTACTCTTCTGTACGGTGGTTGTCAGCAGGGAATGTACTCAACAGAGTTTTCCAGTTGAGAGAGGAATTGGATTTGTTTCTCCATGCTCAAGGGAAAGAGGAATCCTGAAATGTGCTGATGCATTCAAATTTAGAATTTGCGTATCTTGTCGATATTTTTGGAATCTTGCACAAACTGAATCTTCAGCTGCAAGCAAAGGTGCAAATCTATTCTCTCATCAAAGCATCATCAAGGTTTTTCTTGAAAAATTAGAACTCTGGATCGTAAGAGTCGAAGGCAATAATTTGATTCAATTTCCATATGTGGATGCCATGCTCAGGAAAAAGGAAGCCATTCGGACGCAAATTCTTGATCATTTACGGAAGCTACGAGACGAATTCCAACGATACTTTCCGGAGGTGGACAAGACAAAGGATGGATTATCTTTCATCAGGATTCAATTCACAATAGATTTTAATAGTGTTCCAGAGGATCTGCAGGAGGAATTTTTGGATCTGAAAAATAATTTTGCGAGCCAAGACATGTACGGCAGTCTACCATGGAGAAAGTTTGGGCCAGCATGACCGGGAGTTACACAAATCTGTCAGCACACACATTTCTTTTGCCATTTGCATCAATTTATATGTGAGACGGGATTTTCGTGTTTGTTGCACATTAAGTCCAAACAGAGGAATCGGCTTGCAGTGGAAAGCGAAATTTGTTGTGCATTATCAAGTACCACTCCAAACATCTAGTAAGAAATAAATTTTTCAAACCAAAATGTGTCTGCTCTTTTTAATCATGTCTCAACAAAAAAATTAAAATAAATAATTAAAGGAGGTGGTCCATGAAAATGTTTTGATTGGCCTGGTGGTCCATGGACTGAAACGAGTTGAGAACCACTGCTTTAATTGATTTGGTCAGGGAGAGTAAGGAAGAGACTTCTCTGGAGAGCACTGAGATGTGGGAGGGTCTGAAAAGCCCCAAAGCAAGAAATGGCAGTCCCTTTAAAGCATCACAGACTGGTATTTTCCAACTAGCCAAGTTTAACTGATAGGTTGGCACTCACAGTCAACTATTCCAGACAGTGTGACATGTCCCTCCTCCCCTCAAAAAAATAAAAAAAGGACCACTGCAGTTTTTGCATAGTGGGTGGTCTTTTATTAGTATATGCTTACGACTTGGATAACAGAAGAGCTATCAAAGCTGTTAGGATAATGGTGGGTTTGAGCTAACACGGTCCCTGTTATTAACCAGCAGTTTGGGGTCTCTTACTCTCTAAGGACTAAATCCAGAAAATATTCTCCATCTCAGTGCTGAAAGCCTCCGTTGTTCTTGTGTACAAATACATAACATAGCGAGCTGATTAGTAAAACAGTGTAATTGCAGTCCTGTTGCGATATTTTAGTTGAATGTTTTATATTTATTAAAATGATGAGGCGGGATTTGCAATTTGAAGAACCTTCTCATTTATGTATAAACACAAAATACACTTCAGATAGTTTCTTGCATGTATACTGTCTGCCTACCACTCAACGAATACTACAAATAGCAGCAAAATCAGATCAATTCAAAGCCTTCTCATTTCCATATTGTGCAAAAAGAGATTCTTCTAGTTAGTGAGATTGAACATTGCTCTGTGCCACTCTGCAGTTTTGTGTTGAAGCACACCTGTTGTTCTTCTAAACATGGTTACTGTTTAAGGAGTAATTTCTTTTCCTGTCTCAAAAGTATTAAATTTTACTGTTAGTCTTTCCTTGCAGGAATTAGTCATTTGAAAGTGGGTTATGTTTCCATTCATCAAAAAGCAACTAAAATGCAAATAGGCCTTTGAATTTTATGCAATACAGGTGTTTTCCCTGCCATATCTTATTGCATTGTGGTTAACTACAGTTTACAGGAATGCTGATCAGATAAAAATGTTTTAAGATTTGCTGAATAAGGAAGTTTTGGTGTGTACAGTTATTTTCAGTACCTGGGCAACAGACAATTGAGCTTTGTTTGGGTAAATTAAACTAATTGTCTACCACTTCCTGAGGAAGAGGACAGGCAAAATTACTCCTCGTTTAGTCTCTCAGTACAATATCGCATCTTGATTAGATAATCTAGATAAAATATTCATCATGTTGCTTTCAAGGTCCAGGCTATATGTAAGGATGGCCCTCTTACTCTCAGTAATTGCGCCGATGCACCGTAGAGCAGGCCTGCAACATGCCTGCTGTTCTGATACTGGGACATCCAAAGTGTAAGGGCACTGAGTGGTAGTTTGGTGCAGCAGAGTAGGTTGAAACTATAATTTCACTTCACTTGTGACCAAAATCCACATAGGCTCCCTCAAAACTGCCCTGTTCCTGACTCATGATTTTTAAATATTTAGGGGTGTCAATGTTACGACAATGTAAGCCAGCCTTGCAAATAATATGTGCTCAGTGATGCTTATGAGCAGCCCCATGCACATCTGAATCTATTTTAGGGGCCTGATCCAAAGTTCATTGAAGTCAATGGGGAGTCTTTCCATTAACTCCAATAGTTATTGGATTGGGCCAATTCTTACTGAGAGCGAGAATGTTGCTCAGGAAACTTGGATTGTCTAGTTCTCCTTTTCAGAATGTGCACTAGGGATTTTAACTCCTTTCTGGCTGACTCCTGGTATTACTCTGATTAGCATGTTCTAAAGATGGAAGGAGAACTTGTAAGAAATGGGCAGAGGGAACCTCAGTTAAAAAATAAACAGTGTAAACTGAAATGTGTTTTTGTTTCCAAACTTGCCCCATAGTTGGAGCGCACACACTAACACCACTTGAAGGATTCCTCCTGCCCTCTGTGACACACCCTGTTCTAAATTCTGGGGAAAGATCATTAATTATGAAATGTCTCGAACTATAGCGGCAACTGATACTTTCTTCCTTATTTATAATTTAACAGCAACTGAAAGCATGTTAGACACTTCCCAAAACAGGTAAAACATGATCCCTGTCTCAAGGAATTTACACATTAATTTTGGACTTGATTCACAGGATTATATAGAATGTTGTTGGGTCTTGCTAAATGTTTGTTGGTATAACTGATGGGTGGTAAGTGTGTGTGAAAGGCTGGACTTCCAGTGTTTGTCATTAAAAAATGCCCAAATAGAAGGATGGAAATTTTATGTATTTAATCCCTTCAGGTTCAGTTTCAGTCCCAGGCTGTCTCTGTGTGTATTGTAAATTATATTGCAGGTTTAAAAAACAGCTCTGTAGTGTACTTTCAGTGGAAACTATTGTTCGGATAGTAATTTTTTCAGTCAGTCAAATTCAGGAAAACATGTTTAAAACGTGTTTTAAAAAAAAATGCTTGTCAGACATATGACATGTTCAAAAAAAATGAAAGGAACAGACGTGCAAGCTGGCCTTTTTTTGTTCCGATGTAACTCTGCATGTGTGGTTAAATTTGCATCCGCTCTTTGCAGCAAAAATGTTCCACTTTTTAGATTCTAACCATAACTGAAGAATTTGCAAGTTTTGACTCTATAATACAACCGATTTTTTTAAATAAAACATTCTTAAATACTACAATTCTAATATAGAATCATAGAATCGGAAGGGACCTCAGGAGATCATCTAGTCCAACCCCCTGCTCAAGGCAGGACCAAATCCTATATCCCTAAATGGCCCCCTCAAGGATTAAACTCACAACCCTGGGTTTAGCAGGCCAGTGCTCAAACCCCTGAGCTATCCCTCCCCCAAGACATATATGAGAGAGAGAGAGAGAGAGATGTGCAAGAGTGATGACTAAAGGTTAAGATTGCCACAGCATTTCCATTCTAAGCTGTTACTTTAAGTCTCTTTTATATGTTTCCAAAACTTTCATCTATTGGGCTGAAATCTCACAGGTTTAGTCTTTGACCAAGGTCTTGGGAGTGTTCTTGTTTTTGTTTTTGAAGGTTGAATTAAAAATTATTCAGACATGTGGTACATTTGTGGTACAGATGGGGAGGTGGAGTGGAACCATCCCTAATTTTATTTAAATCAAACTTTAAATATGGCTCTAGCTGTTTGAAATTGATAGAATTTAGCAACTTGCGAGGAACAGATCACTGAGTGTGCTTTTGGCTCTCTTTGTAAACTCAGAGACTTGAAGGTCAAAAGGGACCATCATGATCATCTAGCTAGCCTGACCTCCTGCACATTGCAGGCCCCAGAATCTTACCTACCCCCTCTTGTAATAGGTCCATATCCTCTGGCTGAGTTACTGAAGTCCTCAAATTTTGATGTAAAGATTGCATAAAGTACCAGCAGTGTACCAATAACTTAACTCAGTAGATACTCTGAAAAAACTATAAGAGCAAATCAAGTACAGAGAAGTCTGTTTGGATCGGTGACATTCAATGAATACTTAAGTGGTGTAGTTTTTTGGGTTTTTTTGTGATTTAGTAGGTGACAGTCTTTTGTCTTTTTTGAACCAGTTTCCGGCATGGTAGTATTGTGCTGCTAAAGATTATGTTTTGGATTAGCCATGAAACCAAAATATTGAGTCCGACCATTTGTTGCCATTAAAAATACCATGGCAATTCTTTTTTTTCCAAACAAAGAAGTGTTAACCCCATTGTTTTGGCCCTCTCAATATTCTCCATGTCCTGTACTAAGTTATTTTGTAGTATTAGTGTTTGCTAAAAGTTCTTTTTGCTCCAAAGGTAGCTGTATTTCAGTGGCATGTTAAATGATTTCTGTGTATAATTTAGGATATTTTGGAGTGCAACATTCCATCAGTGTCATAGATTATTACTTATTTAATACCCTGAAGTATTGAACCTGGTTCCAGCTAACAGGTCCGTATATCTTACATAAATTCATTCATGAAAAATTGTGTTGTGTATTAAAAACCGTAAATAAAGTCTATATTATCCAAATACAGAATATTATACTACTATTAAGTTCACAGGGCTGATTATTACAATTTTTTTTTAGCACAGGAAGTTTTAGATAACCTGAAAGACCGTTGGTACCAAGCTGACAATCCACCTGCTGACCTGTTACTGAATGAGGAAGAGTTCTTGTCTTTTCTTCATCCGGAGCATAGTAGGGGGATGCTGAAGTTTATGGTCAAAGAAATCATCCGTGATCTAGGTATGTCAGTTACATGGACCTGTGTACCATACAAAACATACTGTTTAGGGATATGTTACATTATGGTAGCATCCGGGAATATACTGAAACATGGTTTGGTTTATGAAAGTGGCGGTGGAGTGGAGGGACCCAATTGTGTTTTACACATAGCCTGCACAAAGCCCTCTACTGTACATGCAATAGTGAACTGTTAATCTGACAGTATGTTGCATGTCTGTCTATTTATTTATTTATTTATTTATTTATTTATTTAAACTTTGGTTGGAAAAATGAAATAATTTGCAAGTCAAGTTTTCTCAGCTGGATCATTCTTAAAACATGTTAGTTTTTTGGCCTAATATCCTTTGAGTGTCCTTTCAAAAAGAAAGGTCACTTTATCTGCAGTTGAGGTATAGCGTAAGCAGTATATGGTTCATTTTTCTCTGCTGCTCTGCTTCAGATCAGAGATGGCATGGGTCACCTCTAAGCATGAGCAGTTTGAGCAGTATGAACTACATAACTTATTGCGCCTAGGGAGTTGGGTTTGTGATTATAACCAGAAGCTGAACACTGAAACACAAGGTTTATCTCACTTTTAGCCATCCATTTTCTTGACTGATTGTTTTCTACTTTAACGGAAACATAACTTAGACCTGATAATTGTTATAAGTAGGAAATGGAATCAGACCATTGAACGCTAGGAATTGTTCAGGTCTTGCTTCTCAATGGGCACTTGTAAGTAAATAGACTCCTCACTCCAGCTGTTTTTTGGCTTGCATTACAGATCAAGATGGAGATAAGAAACTCACCCTTTCAGAGTTCATTTCTTTGCCTGTTGGTACAGTAGAGAACCAGCAAGCTCAAGATATTGATGACGATTGGGTGAAAGATAGAAAGAAGGAATTTGAGGAAGTGATTGATGCCAACCACGATGGCATTGTCACAATGGAAGAGCTGGAGGTGGGTGACTGAATTTTTTTTTTAATTTATGTATATCATTGTTGAAAATATGACAGCGCTTTCCAAACTCAGAGGAAGCTAAAACCTGGCCTCAGGTGAAGGGTGATGAAAAAGATACAGTTCTTATGCTTACATTTTGGACCATAATATAGCCAGGCACAAATATAAAAGGATGCTAGAGTAACTTTAGGCTACATACCAGTTGATTTAGTGTGGGTTTTTTTTTTTTTTTTTTTTTTTTTTTTGCTTTTGCATATTGCCTTGCATAGGAATTTTTAAATGTGTAGTGCACAAAACCAAATTGTTAATAGGAGTAGAAGCACAACGTATTGGGAGAATGAATCACACTTCCGATCTGAAAGTGAGTAACTGGCAATCTGTATATTCAAATTAATTAAAAAAAACTAAAAGTGAGAACCATGATTTGTGAACATACTCTTTTTCAAAAATCATTTATCTGTAAGAGTTGCCAAGTAGGTGTGCCATTGACTTCACAGCGTGCACTTGTTTTTTAAGAGATTTTGATTCAGAAAAGAGTAGATTGTTAAAAACATGAAAACTAGAGATGAATCAGATTGGGCAGACTA
This sequence comes from Sternotherus odoratus, assembly GCA_032164245.1. Taxonomy (NCBI): domain Eukaryota; kingdom Metazoa; phylum Chordata; order Testudines; family Kinosternidae; genus Sternotherus; species Sternotherus odoratus. The sequence continues at coordinate 6,273,057 of JAVMKO010000018.1, forward strand.
TGTTCTGTCTTGTAATATGAAGGAGTCCTAGAGTTAATGAGTCTTTTCTCACTGGTTCTCCCATCTAAGGGAGGACACTTGTGGGTGGAGGGGGGCAGAGGAGTAAGATAAGTGAGCAATAAGGGAACAAAATCCCAGAAAGCAGATGCTTTTTTAAGATGGCTTATTAAAGGAGTCATCAGTAATGTATGCAAAATGTTCTGAGTTCCAAAATCTAAATTTGGAAGAGTATGGAGGAAAGTGGGTGGACTGAGAAATTGTGTTGAGTTAGTGTAATGTGAGGTAAGCAAGTAAGAGTTATGTAAGGATAATGGAATGAAATCTCCTATGGAGTGGAACATGGTTTCTCTTTAACAGTGCAGAGAAACACTACCTAAGTGTTTAGTTCATCATAGTGCCTGAGTCAGAATGTGTCCTGGATGGTGGGATTAATACCTCTAGTTCTTTGAGTAATGTGTCTCTGAGTGCTCCACATCAGGATGCCTGTGCTCCCATGAACTCTTGATCATTGATTTGTCAGCAGTGTCAGCCTGTCTGCACCTGCACCCTAGACCCCCTCATGCTGCAGGACAAGAGTATAAAGGGAGGTGGCAGACCGAACACCACCCAGGTCCTTCACAGTCTTTACTGCTCAAGATCCTAAACAAATTGAAACAGGAAAAATTAGTAGCCATCCTCATAGCATCGTTATGGCTGTGACAGGTGTGGTTTCCAGACCTGGTTCACATTTCTCTGCAACCACTTCTCTCTCTCCTCATGACAGCGAATCTCCTCACCCAAGTCATCACTTACCCCAGCCTCTCATCACTTCACCTCAAGGCGTGGCTACTAATTTAGTCTATGGTATAGAACAGGTCTGTTCCCCAGAGCTGCAAACAGTGCTGCTTAAAAGTAGAAAACCCACAACAAGGAAAACTTACCTTCAGAAATTAAAACCCTTCCAGACTTGGTACAGTCACCAATCTGTGCCTCCTCTCAAGTCTTGTCTGAGACACATTCTCTATCACCTGCTGAATTTTAAAACTACAGGGTTATTGCTAAGCTTTTATGGTTCATTTAGCTGCCATCACAGCTTGTCATTTCCATCATCAAGGTGTTTTCAGTCTTCTCCCACCCAACCACTACAAGGTTTATCAAAGGCCTATTCAACCTCTTCCCTCCTGTCAAGAAGTTAGCTCGACCATGGGACTTCGACTTGAAGGTTTTCTCAGCACACTGTGGAAACCTTCACTGAACCTCTGTGAAACTGTTCCCTCCTTCATTTGTCCCTTAAGATCTCATTCCTTAGTCATCAACTTGGCCAGGAGGGAAGAGGAGCTTGGAGCCTACCTACATTTTTTTTCCTAATTCCACCTTAATCAGGAGTTTCACTTACCAGTGTTTTATTCCAGGCCTCACTCTTTGAGAGAGAAAACAAATCTCCATATATGGTACTGAATATAAAAAGGGCCTTTGACCTAGATCACACTAGGGCCTTTAAGGCTTTGCCTAGGGTTTACATCTTGTTTGCAGAACCAATGAGAGGACATCTGACTTCCACCCAAAGACTATCCAGATGAGCTGCAGGGTACGTTACCCTATTATGAAGCCTCTGTGGTTTGTCCCCCTTTGAGGGTGGTTGACTCCTGGTGGAATAAGCAATCTACTTCTGTAGCCCTAGTGAAAAACATACCTATCTCGGACCTCTGCAGGGTAGCCAACTGGTCTTTGGTGCATACATCTTCCCATCACTATGCTCTCGTTCTTGCTTCCAGAGCTGACGCAGCTTTCAATGACACTGTTCTACAATCCATACGGAATCCATCTCTTCAGCACTCTCTTCCATAGTGCTTGGGAATCTCCTGACATGGAGCATCCATAGGGATACTCCTCGAAGAAGGGGAGTTTGCTTACCTTGTACAGTAACTGGAATTCTTCAAGATGTCCCCCAGTGGGTACTCCTTTACCCATCCTCTTTCCCCTCTGCCATGGAGTTTTTTGCTAGACTTCTGTAATCGAGAAGAAACTGGGCAGAGCGTTAAGAAGCAGAGCACAAACCCCACATTAGTTGAGAGTTCTAAAACTTAGCTTTCTCTAACCAATTATCAAGTGTAAACTCCTCAGGCACTGTAACAGAGTTAACATGGAGCCACAAGTAGTCCCCTTGGGTGCTTCGATCTCTCTCACCACCCTGGAAAGCTTGCCTTTGTGATAGATGGTCCTTTTACACCAAAAATCACAATAATATTCAGATTACTCCCAGTCCTAAAGGATCAGTCACTTACCCCAGGTCAGCTGTCCCTTAGGTTTCACACCAAAAACAATGCTTGTAACTAATCTGATGATCAACTACCTGAAGATTTATTATATAGGAAAAGGAAATAAGAGAGTTATTTACGAGGTTAACATATGTACATGTATACAGCTTATGCCTGGTAATTCTTGGCCCTCAGAGTCTGAGCAGCAAAAAAGATACAGTTCCTCCTTTTTAAGGTTTTTTTTTTATTCCTCCTCACCCTTCTGTTTGGAGTTGAAAACTAAGCTGAGGGAAGAAAATCACTTGCTTGCATGTCTCCTCTTCATGGGGGAACCCCGGAGGTGGGGTGGGAAGAGCAATCAGCAAAGTCTTTTGTCCTCTGAGGTTACACAATAGTTTGTCTGGTGTTGATGGGACTTCTCTGTTGGGCAGTAGCTAACGCCTTCAGTTGGAAGCTAGCATTTCACACTAACTCATGTCTCTTTCATGTCTGATTTATATAGGTTCAAAAGCTTACAATACAAACACTTAAATCTTACCTTATAACAGGGATGGGAAAACTATGGCCCACCAGCAGTTTTAATCCAGCCCTCAAAGTCCCACTGGGGAGCGGGGTCTGGAACTTGCCCCACTCAAATATTAAGAATCAGAGAGGTGGCCGTGTTAGTTTGGAATAGCAGAGGTAACAAAGAGTCCTGTGGCACCTTAAAGACTAACTATAAAGTATAGAAGCATAAGCTTTCGTGGGCTAATACCCACTTCCATCCGATGAAGTGGGCATTAGCCCACGAAAGCTTATGCTTCTATACTTTATAGTTAGTCTTTAAGGTGCCACAGGACTCTTTGTTACCTCCACTCAAATATTGTGATTTGTTCACTTCACCTATCCCAGGTCCTAATTGCACATAAAGCAATGCCTCCTAAAAGTGCCCGACAATGCCCACACCAATAAATCGTTTAAGAAAACAGATTTCTTACAACTTGAATCTATATTTTTTTCTTTCACTCAAAGCCTGATGTCGTGGAAACTTCTGTAATTTGTTTCCGTTTTAATGTTCGATAGAGCCAGAGGTTTAGTAGTGTCGATTCTAGTGTGAAACTTCAAGTCAGAAAATGGGGCATTCTTAGCAATCTTATCAAACAGGTGATCACAGTGTTTTTGTTTCTGGGTTAGTCATTGTGAGAGAGTTTAATTTGGATCTTTCTAGTTTCCATTTTACAAAAATCTGCCAGGCAGACAGTAAGTCATAGAAACCATTGTCACCTTGAAATTACTCTGGTAGAACTTGTTGCTGCGTTATCTGACTTAAAGAGCTTTACATATATCAAGAATTAAATCCTTTTTTCTCTCCATAGTGGAATATTTTGAGTGGGGGAGAGTCCTTACAAATGCCTTATATTTTTACTTTCCACACATGTGGTGTCTGACTGATAAATTCTATTCAATAATAGCGTAAACTGAAAAAATTGGGTTTTGTCTTTTGAAAGAAAAACCTTCCTTTATCATGAAAATGTAAATTGCTTAAGAAAGTCTAAGTGAAGAGGCCACTGGTGTCTTTTGTCTGAGGCTTGGTTATTTTGTCACAGCACAGATTCCTTTAAACTGGTATCACCAGAATGCATATTGTGTTTCTGTGTGTGTGTGTGTGTGTGTGTGTGTGTGTGTGTGTGCACATTGTCATAGAATTTGTGAGTTGGGTAAGTGAAGTGACTTTAAAATGGATCCAGGGCTTCCATGAGAGACTTCCTGATCATATTTGCTCAGGTTACAAGATCAAAGATACTGTTTGTTACAAGCACTGCAGGCTCAACCTGCTTTCTAAAAATCAAGCTGTGTTCTTAATGTCTCTTACAGTTCGTGAACAAGTAGGTAGCAGGCATCTGCATCTCCTGGCAATTTTGTGAATAAAGCATGATGCAGAGTGGGTTTCAGATAACTTCTCTCCTCAGTCATATGAGCTTTACTTGTAAAAGATGTCTTGTAATAAATACCTATGCAGAAACGTATTAATCCAAAAGACTGAGGGTTAGACTATCAAAGGGACCCTTGCCCGGCGCCTCTACTTGCAGGTATAATTTTCCTCGGAAAAAGAAATGGGGAGGAAACAAAAATTAAAAAGAAAGTGAGGAATACTTGTAGCACCTGAGAGACTAACTAGTTTATTTCTGCATAAGCTTTCATTCGCTATAGCTCACGAAAACGTATGCTGAAATAAACTAGTTAGTCTCTCAGGTGCTACAAGTATTCCTCACTTCCTTTACGGATACAGACTAACGCGGCTGCTATTCTTGAACCTGTCAAAAATTAAAAAGATCTCCAAAGTTGTCTAATGGGGCCTAAGCAACCACTACTTTTATTTTGTATTGGGATCTTTCCTTGCCTGATTCTAGGTCTAATCTGGTATTTGGAAACGTGCAGACCTCTCTGACCTTCTGTCGTTGACTAAGACTGCTGAGGGCCATTTTCCACATCAAATTAATTGTTGAAATACCAGTTGCAGTCAGCCACCAGCTAACATCAGAGAAGTTTTGGACTTTTGGTAGGATCCAAGAAGGGATGATGTCTGGATGGACCTTTGAGAGGAAAGTTATTGACCGGGCAGGCCGACATATCTTGGTGCTTTCTATCATTTATATTTCTTTTTGGGCCAAATAATGGAGGCCTCAGTATTTTCTCAAACAGTTAAGGGCTGAGGGGGGCAAATTTTGGCTTGGAGGTATGTGCTATACTGCACCCAATGGCAGAAATTGATGACCTTTCTTATCTGTTATAGGAATACATGGATCCTATGAATGAGTACAATGCCCTAAATGAAGCCAAGCAGATGATAGCTGTGGCAGATGAGAATCAGAACCATCACTTGGAGCTGGAGGAGATCTTGAAATACAGCGAATACTTCACTGGCAGCAAGCTTATGGACTATGCACGTAATGTTCACGAGGAGTTCTGATCATGCTCGTCTCTGCAGAGCTCTGAAGCACCTTCTTGCTTTCCAAAAACAAAAAGAAAGTTACCTTGCTGCTATATGTGTTGTGTGTGTATGATGTGTTGTCCTAGACTTAAAAACCCCCGTCCATATAAGAACTGCAGTTCTCCTTTAACCTTCAGTATAAAGAAGGAAAGGGCTGTAAATAACATGGCAGGATCTGGATTAACCAGTTCATACTACCTTGTGCAGTTCTTGTAGCTGGAAAGTTCAGCGTAGGCCCTGTGAAGACATCTTTACTGTTGCCTACAAAGCTGCCGATCTGTGAAAATCATTGTTAACATTGGAAGTTGGAAGTTTTTTTTAAAAGGAGATGGTTTCAGATATTTCTTTTCTGACCGCATTCTAGGAGAATCCAGCAAGGGATTAATTGGCTTAAAAGCGGCATTGGTTTTGCTCCGCACAGGATCCTTTTATCTTTAGGGGTGCAGATATGTACTTTTCAGCTCATGTCTCAATGCAGGTGGGCTGATTAGGTTGTATTTTCAGCTGCCTTTAATCTATATTCACCTCACTCCTCATTGTACTAGAATGGCCACTAGCAGGGTGAAAAAAGAAAACTGTGAACACTCTTAGTCACTGTAAGTGAAAGGCTCCATCAGATGAACTATGACTGCTAAGGAGCTTATTGAGATTCACCATCGCTTTTGGCTGGACAGGCGTGGCTTTCATTGCATTCCATTACACGAATGAGAAGCCGGCTGCGTCTGAATCTCGTAACGTTTTTGAGCAAAGTAAGTATTTTCTTTTAGCACTCTGCTGACAGGAGCCATATGGCTGGAAAGAACAGACAACCACGAGAAAGGAAATGGCAACCACGTTGCTTTAAAGGCGGTCCAACCCGATCTGCACTTTTTTGGTTCATCTTCCTCCTTTTTCCTGCATTTTTCACAATACCTTTTAGTCTGGCTATTGGGTGTCCAGTGTTGGAGACAATTAAATAACGGCTTTTCCAACACTGCTTTCGCAATCTGAAAAATTACTTTCCTTTTTAAACAGGAGTGTTTGAAATTTTACAAGTGAAATCCTTTTTTCGATTTAAAGCAGAATGGAAACTGATCTGCAGTATCACAGAAATCCCGCTCTTGTGCTGTTCTGCAGCTGTAGGAATGAGAAGCTAATTTTAATCACTTTCATTTCAAAAGAGTTCACATTTCTAAATACAGAGAGAGGAGAATAACCTGTGAATGTTCAGGGAGCTGCAGGGAGCAAAAATGGGTTAAGCTTTTAGAATCATGAGCTGTGTTGCAACTAATTAGAATTCACTGTGTCTCAATCTGATTACATTTGTTAAAACTAGTTACATTTGTAAAGCTATTTGGTTAGGTTTCACAAAGCTAATCCCTGCAAGTAGGATTGGTCTCAATCTCCATTGGTTTAATTTATATCCCACTCTTCTCTAGCTATACTGTGATCTAGCAGAGGCAGTTCAGAACTTCTTAAAGTTCCTTGAGCTTTTTGGTTTAATCCGTTTTGGCAGTAATCTCAATGGAGAATCTTGCAACACAGGGTCACATCCACTAATGTTTAAAATAAAAAATGCTTCACTTTATTCTAGGCTTACCGTTGCTGTAAAAAATCCATCTTTGGGGGGATTGCTTGAAATTCCAATTATGGTGTGTTATCTGATCAAGTTTGTTCTCTTAATATAATGTAAAAACAGGGATTGCTGTTTGTTTTGATTTAAAATGTCCCCTTTTTGTTAAATGGCTTGTATCAAAGTCTTTTTATATACATTTATCTTTTTTGCATTAAATATTTTTCTCTGTGCTTTGGAAATGCTCCAGCATTGAGATTCTTCATTAAGACAAACTATTTAGAACCTCAGATTAAAGAAATTGAATTATGAAGTGAACATAAATCAAATAGGAAGGGGGAAAGAGTGGGGAAATTGTGACAGTCTACTCACCTTCTACTCATAACCAAAAGTAGCTAGATGTTCCTTCTATAATGAGTCTCCAGAGACTGACTTAGACCCAACTACTCTGATTTGCAACCAACTTCTGGTTTGTTTAAACATGGCTGGGTTGCAGTGTAAACAGGGCCTGAAACAATACCTCTCATGTGATTTTTTTTTTTTTTTATCTCACACATGATGTTACCCTGGCATCACTATTTCTCTTTCATTGTGGATTAATCTATTCATTTGCCGTCATGAGGATTAGAAACCGAGACTTGATCTGCACAATCTACTCTGTCTCTTCCCCCTCTTCAAGAACTAGTATCCCTTTTTTGGTGGGGGTGGAGCGGGGCTTGTATTTTGGGGAAGGGTCAGCTGGGCTGTGTGGTGAGACTCAGATGATTACTCTCACTACTTTTTAGAAAGAAGGAAACTAAGTTCAGATACCATTCTGTTTAATCATCCTATGGTTCTTTACAGTTCTACTTCCAATCTTGCCTTTTCCAATTCCTGCATCTGTCAGATTCTTATCCACAGGGCAGTTTTCATCCACCAGTAATCTACTGTTGATCCAGTTCTTCCATTTAGCACTGCTTACAGTAGTTGATTGTTAAACTTTATCCATGGTCATTTACCACTGTTCATAACATAAAAGCAGTCTCCCTACTGATATAAAGTGCTTGGTAGCCAAGCTATTACTGGCACGTGGCAGGTGGGAGGGTTTGTATTGTAGGGAAAGGTGTGTGTGTGGGGGGGGGGGGGAATTAAATGAAACCTATTTGGTCTTTAGGAGACTAAAGTTGAGTTTTTCATTGTGTGATATAACTTGGGATGTGTGCATATAGTTACAACTTCCTGTACTGCAATATAAAGTCATACATTAACAGTATTTACCAACTGAATGATACTTTACTAGCATTCATTTGTAATGAAGTAGAATCTGAATATGTAATAATCAATGTTTACATTGTGTTTGCTTTGAATGCGTTTAGCACATTTCTAGCCCTATGTTTGTAAATTTCATCCACATTAAGGTCTTTTGTTGTGAGACCCTTCCAAATGAATAAACAGATCCTGCTATTTGTTATGAAAGGGGGAGGAAGACCATTTAATTTGATCAAAAGTTGCAAAGGAATTAAATGTCAGTAAGAGAGAAACTTATTTACCCGATTTTATTTTATTTTTATTTTTTTAATTATAGTGAAGTTACACTGGCATAAATCTTGCTAGGTATTTCCTATGTGCAGGCCAGTGTGAGTTATGTTCTTTTTTCATTGCAGGTAAAGCAAAAGATGCTTTGCGGTGAAAAAAACATCAGCTTTGGTGTCTTTTGAAAGGAACAGCTTTACTAAAGCTGTAACTTTCCAATGATTTGGAGAGGACTGGGAGATGGGGGGGGGGGGGAAAGAGTAGGTCTTCAAAAATTCAGACACATTGGGGGCGGGGGGCATCAGCATAAATAAAATACAGCAATGGAATTGCTCTGCAATCCTCTCAACTGTATCAGATTATAAGGGATGTCATTCATTTCCGGTCCAAATTTACTTCCCTCCAATACAGACCTGGTGGTTGTTTCTTACAAGTGAACTGTAAATTGACATCAGGAATGCTGAGTCTTTGAAGTCTGATTCTAAAAAAACTTGACAAATTGAAATAAAAATCAAATAAAATCCCTTTTTGACTATTGTTTTTTAATTTGGGCTTTGGCTTGAATACTTTTAAAAGCCATTATCACTAGGGTAGCTAAGCAGATTTGGGGAATCCTGAAACCTGTGTCTAAAACTCCTGTTGATAAAACTTAACTGAATGGAGGTGAAACCTCACTGCTTCTGTCATCACTCTCATTCTCCCTTTCTGTGCTGCACTAACTTGTGCATGAAGGAAAACAAGATGATGGCCTCTCCCACTTCTCACTGCTGCTGGCTTCCCCCGCCTGCATCCCAGTCACACCACCTTTCAGGTCCTCCTCCTGGGGCATGGACTGGAACAGAACTGGAGTGATTTGTCTGTACCAGAAGACACCAAACAATACTAAGGGGCATCCGTGTGAGTTCCTCATCCCCTGTTCCTTAGGGGAAATAGTTGTGCAGGGTGCTTCATTTCCATAGAGCCAAGGAAGGTTTTGAGAGAAGAGTCAAAATGGCTGGTTGGTGTATAGGCCAGACTCCCCAGGCTATAGCAATGCAGCTGCTGTGGAAGCTACTGTAGCTGTAATGCAGCAGCCCTGTTGTACTAAGGGCAAAGGGGCAGATTCCATGTGCACCTAGTCCCCTCTCAGAATTAGCGTGTACACAGTCCATATTTCACTTGCACCGTACCCTGAGCTATCTATGACGTACCACACTCTTAATTTTAGTCCGTAGAAGTTAATTATGTTATAATAATGGCGGACACTGTCTCCTATTTCTTCCTCCATTAAAACCCTGTCCATGAGCTGGAGTGATAACTTGCATAACGAGAGACTAATCTGGGACATTTTAACCACTATCCCTGAAAACTGCTAGCTAGAATTCTTGCAAACCTATTCAGTGGGTTCCCCTTCCGGCTTTCGAAATGATTGACGGCGCTTCAGCCCACATAACCCGAGGCTAAGGCTTTCTTACGAAAGACCTTATTGGTTCTTAATAAAACCTTACGCTAAGAAATGGTGTGGCCTTTTTTTAGGGCCTAAAATAAAACTTTCATAGAATTGATTCAGAAAACTTTATTTTCCCTTCTTCCTTGAAGGAACCCGAAACCTGCAAAGAGGAGGAGCTGAAAAGATGTGGTACATGGCTGGGAATTTCCCCATTGTAGGCATATGAATTGCCTTCCTGTTCTTCAGCAGTCTAGGCTCAGCCTCTCCTAGAGTTTACTTTTTTTTTTGCAGGGGAATTGGAGAGTCAGAATGGCTGAACGAGGATTAGCCAAGTTTGTCTTCTCTTCTTTTACTGCTGTTTTGTTCTTCCTGTTGCTCTCTGCGATGCACGGATCAGCACTGAGTTGTGGACAATTTGAATATCGCTTACATAAAAGATGCTGCAAGGAGTGTGCTCCTGGTAAGTCCTTGTCATCAACTCAATATTGACAGTCCTTGGTAGATGTAAAGTTCAGCACTTATTGAGATGGGTGGGGAAATAATGTGAACCCAAAATGTTACTGACATGTAGGAAACAAAGTCCGAACTGTAAAATACTGTTTTATAAAATGTCTAGAATTCTATCTATCTATTGGAATAAACTCTGTAACTTAAGCGGGTAACTTTGAGAAACCCTATGCATCACTCTACGGAATGAAATCTTCAAAGGCTTGCCTACACTGGCTTATTTTCTGAAAATTTCCCACTGGTGCAGGTCCGTGATGGGAACACTAGCACAGACTAACATCTTGTCTAGCCTGTCTCAGATTAGGAGCAAGTGGCATGTTCGTTAAAATGCTGGTGGACACAGGAGCCTTGTTGGCGCTAGTACTTGCGTTGTAGCTGCAATGGTGGGTAATCTTAAAAAAATGAGTATAGTTAAAGGTAAGACTGCAGGATGTCTCTAAAGCTGCTTCCATTGAAACAGCGTTTACTGTAGCTAAAGCTTATATTTTTTTGTTTTTGTTTTTAAAAAGCGTTGATTGACCGTATGCTCTCCTATTGAAGAGAACAGGGCATGCCAAACATCACTGGAAAAATCGAGATTTATGGATGGCCGGCATCTTTGGATTTTTAAATTGCTCTGCAGGCATAATCCACATGCCATGTGGACTTCTCCCTGTAAAGAGAACTAGTTCTCTTTGCATCACATAATTCACGAACATGATTTGGCAAGACCATAGGTGGCAGCAAACTGAGTATCTGTTTCCTCCCACTTTCTCCTTTTTGGTAGAAACTGAATGAATTTTTCTGTCTATTTTTTCTTTCTCACAGCTGCTGTTAGAGCGGAATGATGGTTCTGCAATCAGACCTGAGGAAGTGGAGAAGTGCAAAAAAAATACCCAGGCACTATTAGTTGGATATGATTATAGAAATTATTTGACAACCCAGAGTAACCACAACTGGCATGTGACACCAAACTGTACAATGGGCAGTCTTAATAGAAAGTTGTATGTAGAGTTCAGGGCTGACAGGAAGGGAAGGTACATTCTCACTTTGGCAGGATGATTAGATTGTGCGCTTGCACCTTTTTTGCAAGAGGTTTTCCGTTTAAAAAAAAAAAAAAACTTGTACAAACTTATCTATGCATCTTCCAGTTAGAGCTCTTTCTTTATTCACAGTTCCATCCACCCATCAATGTAAAATTTGTACTACATTAGCTACTGCAACGAAAACCAAAATCTGTGTTTTCCAAAGATACTGGTTGTATCAGATCCCCATTCTTGAAACTTGACTTACCGTGTGAGCTCTATTAGGGTATTCCCAAATGTATTGAACTATGGTGGTTTTTGAGTTCCTCATTCTGGGATACATCTCATCCCTGGTAAATGGGTACAGGCAATCCCTCATGGGTCACATGCTGCTTCTTTTCTCCTTAATGTGGTGAGGGAGTTTCCACTGGCTGTCGCTTGGTTAGAATCTACTGAGTCAGGTCTAGACTGGGCAAACCTGTCTCGCTCCTGTCCCCACGGGTGAATATACTACTATGCCTTGCAATTAATTATTGAGGTAAAGCAGTGAATATATATGGCCATTACCAAAGACTATATGAAAATGCAGCAGTCAAGATAGTTGATTTAGACAGTTTCTTCTGTGGCACAAAGTCATTTTACTGTGGGTGTTCCGGTTTCGTATGGCTTTGGTCAAATGAATTCTCTCCCAGCTACTCAGAAAATGCCCCGAATTTTGCCTGCCAGTTCTTGGAACATTCTGCATTCAGGAGAGTAGACTGTTTCCTGAGCGTGTAGGCTGTGCAATAGATAGTGACTTAATGGGTTTTAGTGCTGTGAGAATTAGTTATCCTTTCTCAGAACTGCTTGCTGTTACCACCCAGTGAAACTTAGAGAAAATGAGTGAGTGGTGTGGGGGAAAAGTACAGTGTGATCCTCATTTTCCAAGCGCAAGGGTGAGAATAAAAAATTAATTGCAACTGGATTTTAAAAGTACTGAGCATAAAAATGATTGCTCCTTATTTTCAAGTAGCCTATACCGAGGGTTCTCAAGCTGGGGGTCAAGACCCCTCGGGGGGTTGCAAGGTGGTTACATGACAGTCGCAAGCTGTCAGCTCCATGGGGCTGACAGTCCTGAGCCTCCATTAAATTGAAATTTTTCACCCCTTTCCCCATTTTTAGTTTATGGAGAAGGGTCACACTCAGAGATATGCTGTGTGAAAAGGGGTCACAATACAAAAAGTTTGAAAGCCACTGGCCTATACTGTATGTTAGGCCATTAGTGAGATATAGGAAATGTGCCTTGATACCTAGAGCATAAGACGGGGGCTCAGAACCTCTTGATACTATTCTTGGCTCTGCCACTGACTTGCTGTTTGACCTTGGGTAAGTCATTTAATCCCTGCACCTCATCATCTGTCTATGAAACAGAAACTAGATTGAATTGTTACCTACTTCAAAAGTGTTGTGAAACTTAATTAATGTTTGAAAAGCATTCTGAACTCAGGTGAAATTACAAAGTACAGTATTGTTGCATTATCTGTTGCAGCAACATGAGTGTGCCTCATTTCTTGCAAAAAACCTTCCCATTATATGCAAGTTCTCTGGGGAGAGTTTCTTGGCTTGAGCTCAGGGCACAACTGACCCACATTTAACAGGGGGGAACTGCCTGTCCATTCAGGCATGCCTTTAGTATAATGCCGTGTGTATCTAAAATAAGTACTCCTTGAAGGGGGAATTCAAATTCTGAGACACACAAATGGGATTTGCTACTGACCTGCCTGTAACAGCGTGAGTAAAGCAGATAGCAGCAATCTCTAAGATGAAGGGAGGTGTGCTGTAGTGTGTTATAGGTCACTTTACAAATGTAATTTGATTGTTTCCTGGCATACCTGTGAGTGGGCTAACTAACAGTGGGACAGTGCAGGAGGGGAAACAGAACATTAAAGCCCAATGCCACAGAATAAATGAGCATCAGAGTCCGAATTAGAACTCGGGACCAATACTCAAACTGCTCCACCGCTCCACGCCTCTAATCTCAGTTATTATGGGAAATGATGCCATCTCATGTCCCTTCTGAATGAGTGGTTTGAATCCGGACTGTTCTGACAGCTGTTTTGGTGAAAGTGAAATGATTCTGGTGGTATTAATCAAGTTCTTAGTGGACAGACGCCATGCTAATTAAGCATGTTAGAAATGAGTAGGTATTCATATTAGACACTGCTATCCTAGTTGGCACCTGTCTAAGGAGAGAGGCTGAATCAATTTCCAACTCCTAGAAGGGGTCCAGATTTGGATGACACCAGGAAGGACTTCAGTGCTATCAAACCACAAATCTGAAAGGCAGAGCTAATATTGATTTGGGTACAAAACAAAAACGGATACATTTGTGTGGAGAGTTAATTTCCCACATCTTCCGCCCCCGCAGTTCTATGTATTTTCAGTTTGGGCCAGGGGAAGTGCTCTGAAGAGAAGACTGAGAAAAGTATGTCCAGATCCTGAAAGGTGTATGGCAGGGGTAGGCAATCTGTGTGCCAACGGTGGCATGCGAGCTGATTTTCAGTGGCATTCACATTGCCCAGGTCTTGGCCACCGGTCTGGGGGCTCTGCATTTTAATTTAATTTTAAATGAAGCTTCTTAAATATTTTAAAAACCTTATTTACTTTACATACAGCAACGGTTTAGTTCTATATTATAGACTTATAGAAAGAGACCTTCTAAATGCGTTAAAATGTGTCACTGGCACACGAAACCTTAAATTAGAGTGACTAAATGAAGACTCGGCACAGCACTTCTGAAAGGTTGCCGGCCCCTGGTAGTGAGACTTGTATGGTCTGTTGATTTCAATGGAAATCAGGTGCCAAAATCACTTTGAGGATCTGGGCTATAGTGACTGATCCTACCAGCTCAGAAGTCGAGGGGACTGTGCAGGGTTGGGTTTATAAACGCTTCCTTTTGCACAATGTTGCTCAACAGAATGTGCTTATCCATTTACTGAAACTTATTTTACATTTTTGTAGCAAGCTCCGTCTTTCTAATAGGAGCCCTGTATTGACTCAAGATCCCCCTCTCCCCCATGAGTCAGTGTAAATACTCCTTGTGTTATGAATTCCTGCCTGGAGAATCTTTACTTTCATCCACCTTCCGCAAGCTTTCTATTAAACAGCAGCAGCGTTCCTGCATTCTGTGCCTGGCTCTGCCACCGACTCACTGTGCGACCTTGTCACTTGCTCTCTCTGGGGCTATTTTCCTGTTTATAAAAAGGGGACAACACTATCTGGTACCGTGATGAGTGCCAATATCAGAGCTTGGATGGATGCATAGATCATTCAGAGGGGAGGCTCTCAAGTTTAATTAATGTTTAATGTGCTTTGAGATCCCCGTGGAGAAAGATGCTAATATGACATGCATATTATTAACTATTTAATTTCTGCTTGTCCTAATAGGTCTCTCCAACCTACCTGCTTTAGTATCCGGTGCATCTATTTGCTCCTTGGTTCCAACTAAGGCAGTTCAAATGACTTTATCTTGCTGGAGGTACTGTGGGAAAGCCATAGTATTGTACAGTTATCAGCCCCTTGTATCACAGCTGCAGTGGCAAACTGATTCTTGTCAGTGACCTCAGTTGCATACCCTGACATTCAAATAATTCAGAAGGTTCTGTTGTAGACAAATGCTGTGTGGGATGCATTGGTGAAGGGGATGGATGCTCCTGTCTTCATTTTCAGGGTGCTGATCGGTGGCTATTCATGCATAAACAGCGACGTAAAGGGCTTCCTCTCCCATATGTGCTCTTTGTCCTAGGTGAGGGAATGAGAAAACGCTGCTCTCCAACATCAGAAACCGAGTGCGTCCCCTGCCCAGACGGATACTATAACACAGCGCACAACTACTTTGCATGCAAAAGATGCACCACCTGTGACACTGGTAAGATGGCTACACAGTGGCCACTTCTTTACAACGGGTCCCCAGAATATCCCCTTATAGTACTTAGATGCTCCTTCTAGGCCCTCTTCTTTTTCCTACTCCCCAAAGGACTGACACTCACACACAAATTGCCCATTTTTTCAAACCATTATAACATTATAACATGTTTTTTTAATGTTGACAATTTTTTGATGGTTCAAAAATGGATTTTGTTTAATTTTGCCTTTTTTCCCTTCATATTCCAAGTCAAAGAAGAATGGGACTCTAACTTGAACCCATTCATTCTGCTCTTTAATTACCTTGTTAAGTGGCACAAAGGAATCCATTGCATGCAAACAGGGATTCAGGAGACTAGAATGGACCCCCGTGTCTCTCGTTTGCAGAACAATGAGTGCTAGACCAGTTTCATTTGTACTTTTAATTAATTTCCTTTCTTTCCTACCACCTCCCCAACTCTGACGCCTAGACAAGGGAAGCATGGAGGTGAAGAAGTGTGATAAGATATCAGATACAGTTTGCATGTGCATGAAGGGCTACGATTCGTCAGAGGAATCTCCATTAGGAAGAGGTGAGTCATTAGCTTTTTTTTTTATTATTATAACAATATTCCTCCCAGTGAAAAGCACCTGCTGGCTGTTTTATAAATTATCCTCCTCTCCAAGACAGCTATTGCTAACAGGGTGACGTGCAGAATGCTGCCGTAGAACCTCTCCTCTTTAACCTCCATAAACACTCTGCAGGAAATGCAAGGTACCTCACCAAGAAATAGAATAAAAAGGGTGTTGGACTTGTTCAGTAGGCTACCTTCCCTTTGTACAGATCCCAATGTTGACTGCCATTTCAATGGTGCTGTTAATGTACTCTGGTTTTGTGTGACACTCTGGAATGGAAACTCTTTTATACATGTAAGGTATCATTGTAATGCTCATGTCTCGTCTCGTTCTTGCTCCAGGCTTATCCAAAGATGTTCACAGCTACTCCAAATCTGTTTCAAGCAACCATAGGTTTCAAAAATTGTCTATTTTTCAGAATGCTCCCTTTGTCCTGATGGGCAGTTTTCCAATGGAAACAATGACCGATGTCGGCCCTGGACCAAGTACGTATCCCTCATCCAAACAGACTGGGCTTAAACATTTTTTTTCTTGCACGGTAGTTAAGGGTTGCTCACAGCAGTCCCTTCTATCTCCTCTCCTAAAAGTCAGTATATAGCGTTCCCAAAGATAAGCCAGCAATAAATGCAGTAAGACTTGTTTCAGGGTGGTAGCCATGTTAGTCTGTATCAGCACAAAGAATGAGGAGTACTTGTGGCACCTTAGAGTCTAACCAATTTATTTGGGCATAAGCTTTCGTGAGCTAAAACCCACTTCATCAGATGCATGGAGTGGAACATACAGTAGGAAGACACACACACACACACACACACACACACACACACACACACACACACACACACACACACACACACACACACACAACATGAAAAGATGGAGGTTGCCATACAAACTCCAAGACTAATCAATTAAGGTAAACTATTATCAGCAGAAAAAAAATTGTTGTGGTAATCAGGATGGCCCATTTCAAACAGTTGACAAGAAGGCGTGCATAACAGTAGGGGAAAACTTAGCATGGGGAAATAGATATGTTTTCCCCTAATGTTACTCACACTTCTTGTCAACTGTTTGAAATGGGCCATCCTGATTACCACAACAATTTTTTTTCTGCTGATAATAGCTCATCTTAATTGATTAGTCTCTTAGAGTTGGTAAGGCAACCTCCATCTTTTCATTGTGTGTGTGTGTGTGTGTGTGTGTGTAATCTTTCCACTGTATGTTCCACTCAATGCATCTGATGAAGTGAGTTTTAGCCCGTGAAAGCTTATGCCCAAATAAATGTGTTAGTCACTAAGGTGCCATAAGTACTCCTTGTTCTTTTTTTAGTAAGACTTGTATTCATGATGACTCTTAGGATGCCCCCAAGCGGGCTATGTGCCAGCTCATGGGATGTATTTTCCCTTTTCCACCACGATGGTTTCAGTAGAAAGATGGCCAAGAGGAAATTTCTCATAACTCGAAAGGGCTCCTCCACCTCACACAGGGAAGCTATTTGTGATTGTAGCAGACCACATGGAACCTGAAGGAAGGACCACAGCTTGCAAGGGGAAGAGTTTGGAGGAGGCTCCAGGAAATTGGTCTGTGTGCACATGACTAGAGAATGCTAGCTGATGTCCTGACATCCCTGTAAATAGTTTTCCTTGTAAAGAGCCAGTTTAGTTTTACAAGCATGGAGTCTTTTCACGTTATTAACCCAGCATGCCTTGCCTGAAAGGATGATGTTTTCTTCCCTCGGAGCAATTCAACACCCCTCTTCTTTTTGTCTCATCCCATGGTGTTCTCTTTAGTTGAGCAGAGGTGGGGAATACAGCTGCAATCCATGCTCCACTTTGGAGTGGTTACTGAGTGTTGCTATGGAGTAGAAGAGTCTGTGTCCTTTCCCGCCTTGGTAGTGTGCATTGCCAATGTTCAAGCATGAAAAGATTTTTATTTTTTTTAATTTAAAAAAAAATCCAGACCACCTTTATACAGCATAAAGAAGCCCCTCCCCCTCAATTTGCATATGCTCCAATCCCCCCCCCCCCCCCCCATGCAGGCCACCTTTATATTTGGCCCTGAAGCTATTTAAATTATTCCATTTATTTATTTACACTGGCAGCTGCACCGCTTCTGGTCAAAAGACTCTGAGAGCTGGGACAAAAACACAAGATGCCATCTGTGATGACCAGGACGAACCGGCCACCACACTCCAAACATCCACCTTATACCTCTCTATCATCAGCCACAGAAGCAATGTATTTACTACAGCATCCACCTCCGTCACATCCAAAGACGCCCTTTCCACCACTCCCGTTAGAAAGGAGATTGACTGGGGTAAGGGAAGGCTGAGTCTTGTCCTCTAGCAGTTACCTCCTTTTGCCCGCTCTCCTGGACAACTCTTTTCTTCCCCTTCAGTCTATCCAAAATGCCACTTTCTCTGTCTCTGTCTCATCTGTGTAGTAATATTCTTCCTTTATTTTTCTCCTAGGGTCCTTATCACTCATTCTAATTTGCTTAACATTGCTCATGGTATCTGGAATGGCCATCCTCCTCCTGATTATCCAGACGACCAAAAAGGAGAAGACAAAGAAGCCTCTTGTAAATGGACAACGTGGTGAGTCTCTGTTAAAAGCTTGCTGTTCTAGACGATTAAATTGGAGAGACTGAGTGGATGACCTGGGTCTTTGCAGTATAGGCCCAGGGTTCAAACTCGGGCTCAACCCTAATTCCCCTTCCAACTAAACACACCTTGTGCTAATGCAGGGCTCAGATCCAAGGGCCTAGGACCCTCTGGGTAGAGGGTCTGGGCCTGAGTCAAGCCAGGACCCAGAGTTCCACCCATAATGCTTTGCAATGGAATCGTGCTTTTGGAGTCTGCCAAAAATATTCCACGATTCCCCCTGGGCAACTTTGTTTGTCCCCTGGACAGTTAAGTTTGGTGGATGGTGAAGTTTTCTCTCACTGCATGACTCCCTAATTTAAATAATCTGTGGTGGGCCTTGAACAAAGATTTGCATACATCCCGGGCTCTCAGCCAATGGGAAAACACCTTGAAAAACATTAAAAACTCTGCTCATGGTCTGTGTTTAAGGCAGATCCAGCAGAAAATATTTTTTCATTTACATTGGCTCCTGCATAGGTTATAGTGTGTGGGTCTGGCCAGTGCAGACTGTTGCTGGCGATGTGGGTCTGCCAAAGCCGAGAACTGTTTTGGGGAATGGATCTGATCACCCTGAAAACTCTCCAGCTCACAGAAAGCTTGGCTCTCTAGAGCAGTGCCAATAGCTGAATGGCTTGGTTAGATGGAGGAGAAAATTGTCTCCAGGGGTAGAAGCTTGATTTAGCAATCTGGATGATCTGGTAGCTAAAGAGCAGGCAATATTTCAGAGAGGAGGGGCCTCAGACAAATCTGAAAAGATTTGGTTTAACTTTTTAGAAGACTTTTTAATTAACCCCTAGCGGATGGGAACTGAGATGTTCTCCTTTCCCCTGTCTGCTCCCTTCCTTCTTTTCACGGTCCTTAGCTTTTCTTCCCCCTGCCTTGCTGGCTGGTCCCCCTTCCTCACTCTTTTCTGTGTGGCTTCTGTGTACTAAAATATTTGACACGTACACACAGCACGGAGATTGGTTCACTGAGGAGGAGGATTGAATGTATATAGCATTATATACCCATTGAGTGAATCTGTGACACAGGACCAGCCTAGCAGAAATCTACTGTATCTACATATGTTGTCAGAACCTGTACTTCCCGCTCTAGTTGCAATTTTGTACTTTCCTTTTTTTTTTCTTTCTCTTTTTTCTGTTTTTCCCCTTACTTGGGGAGAGGGGAATCAACAATATACAAATAATTTTTAAAAAATTGCTACTCTCCCGGCAGCCTTGTAAGATGCCTCTGAAGTTCTGACCCTTTTCTATCCGTGTACAAGTGAGCTACCACAGGTCTTTCATTCACCTCTTCCAAATAAATGTATTATTTGTCATGTACTCCATTCAAAGCTAATTAGACACATGGTTCTGGGTCAGCCCACAGCTGCCTGCTCTTCTCATTACATAGCACCAATAAAATATATTCCCATTGTTCCCTAAACCCATCCCACTTCTGTTATGTACCCCGTATCCGCTAGACCAGCAAGCAGTAATCAGTCACTCCCCACCTGAGTTGTTTTGTGCACCCATGTGTGTGTGGAACCAGAAGAGCCCTTTGCTTCTCTTTCCCCTCCTGTTCTGTACAAAGTTTCTGTACTCTGTGTTTTTCAGACGGATGGAGCTTTCGAATTCCTATCCAGGAAGAGCAAAGCGACTCATCAAATTCCAGCCTCATCAAAAACTGATTCCCTGTTATACCACAGTGTACTGTCATCTGACCCAAACAGTAGGAACCTAGCAGTGCAACAACTACTCCCCATGTAAATGAATATTCTGTATGTGTTTGTGTTCATTCCAGGGCTGGCGGCACCTCTGTCTTCTTTCTGGTCTCCCTGAGTACACCCCTTCAGGTCTTAGACCTCCTGCCTGTTCCTCTCTTGGGGTGGAATCATGTGATTCTCCCACTCTTAAACTGAGACATGGACTATAGTACCATGGGTATCAACCATGCTTACCAAGCCGGTCCAACTGAGTTGGGGCACCTACCTTTCTTCCATTTGGGAGTTTGTGACCAATGGTATATGGTGTGCAGACCTTTTTGAACCCAAAATATTGAATATGTAGTAGAATGCATTAGAAAGAGGACTTCAAAGCAACAATCCAGCCCTACCATCCTTTGGCGACCGAGCTTCTCCAGACCCCCAAGTAGCTCCTCTTTCCGAGTCTCATTCCTGTCTGGTTTCTCTTTTGGCTCTCCTTGCCCCTGAGTGAGTGACCCCCTTTCAACCTTGCTGGGATCCTTTGTTGTCTTGTCTTATGTGGACCTGGGCCTTACCTGATCAAAGCCATTGGTTGTCTGGAGACATGGAAACAGAATCATAGAAGGTAATAACTCCAGTACTGCCTCTTAAGTTTTTAAGTGTTTGTTGAGAGGTGATAATGTGGAGCCATTCTGCTCCTTTCTGCTTGTCAGACACCTGTTACGGTGAACCAGTGTATTCATACCATCCCAATAACCCTTATTAGAGGGTAGTCCAAATCTGTGTGTCTATGTATAAGGGCAGAGTCTTTATATTCACAGCCTTGAGAGAAAGCAAATTCAGATACGTGGGGAGAAGATTAAGAAACAGCCGCTCAAAGAGAACAAGCATGCAACTTGCCCGATTTCAGACTTGAGCACTCCGCGTTTGCACTGCGACTTCACCTGCAAACCTTGCATACCCTGCACACACCCACTCTTGTGCTTCCTGTTTACGTTCCTGTGCATCAAAATGAACATCCTGTTAAGAGGGGTGTTTACAAAGGGGGGGAAAGAAGTGAAGGGTGGGAACAGACCGCATGAAAAGCAAATGCAGAGACTGAAAAAAGGGAGGGGAGGGGAGGAAAAGAGAACGTCCAATGGAAGCATAAATAGTATTTATTGGGCGAGATCCTAACCCACTGACTTCAGTGGAACTACGTATGTGCCACTGGGGATCTGGCCTGCTGTCTAGATCCGCGTTGTGTGTTTGATCCCCATGTGTAAAAGCGTAGCTTTCGAGGATTCTTCTGGCCCTGACAGCACAATTTAAACTGAATCACCATGTAGAACGAAATTACAATCAAATTCCAGCTAACCGTGCAAAGCCACAAATAGTTGGAGGTTCACAAACCGTGAGGTTCCCCTGTCGCTGGTTCTTGCCCCTTTCTGCTGTTCCTTTTGAGCCCGTTTCTGTGCCCATGGAATTATCATTATTCGCCAAGTAACCTCAGCAAACCCCACTCTGACTGCGGGTGTCGTCTTGCTAGCTTGGCAGAACACGACAATGTAAACAATTCAAAAAACACAAGGCCCCCTAGATACAATATTCCGTCATCTTGAAATGAGGAACACTGGGAGCAGCCATTGGATTGCTATTCCAGGAGTGACACCCAGGGCTTTCTGCAGGTAGCATAAGAGTACAGCTGTGCAGAATCCTGCCGGTCATGGATGGACAATCCAGACACAGGCTGACACACTGTATTTGAACACCACGGGGGAGTTCACACTCAGGAACTGGACCTGCTCCTGCTCCCTGTTGAAATAAAGAGTTTGGCAATTAAATTCTTTTGGAGCAGGAGTAGGCTGTATGAACAACGGTTACACTAGTTGCCATGTGTATCTGTAACAGAGGAGCCGCACGTCTTTTCGTTGGCTCATGTATTTTCACGGGGGTGAAGGGGATTTAAAGCTGGTGGGAAGTGCCCTGTTAAAAAATACTGTATAAGCTGTGAAACGGGTCTTGGGCAAATCACTGAATCCCTCTGTTCCTCAGTCTGCCCGTCTGTAAAATGGGAGTGATGATATTTACCTCCCTCCTGACACTGCGGGTGAGGTTTAATGTTTGAAGTGCTCTGAAAAATCTCTCGGCGCTCTTTGAAAACTGAGGAGTGGCAAGTTTTGTTATCAGCATCTAACAGCGATAAAGCAAAGGATCTGCCCTTGCACTGTACAAATGAATACGTTAATCATGCCCTACCTCTTTTGGTGGGTCTAAAACTAGACCCATTTATATATATTACATTCCCTATGGTCCCAACTCTCTGCAAACATATACAAACTAGACTCCAGAGACACAACTTCTGTGCTTAAAGTGAAGCATGTGCATAAGTGTTTGCAGGATCGGGGCCTTACTCTGTTTGTACTTGGGTATATATTATAATATATTTTACACGTATACTGACAATCCTGTAAAATGTGATTTATTTTTTTTTAGAGCACAATGCCTGTAAGGATGTCCACACTGCAGTTAAACGCTTGCAGCTGACCTGTGCCAGCCAACACAGGCTAAGGGTCTGTTTAATTGTGGTGTAGATGCTCTGGCTGCAGGGCTTTTAGACCTTCCCATTGCACAGGGTCCTAGAACCCAGACACCCACAGTTAAATGCCCCCTTAGCCCAAGCCTG
Source organism: Sternotherus odoratus (assembly GCA_032164245.1). Taxonomy (NCBI): domain Eukaryota; kingdom Metazoa; phylum Chordata; order Testudines; family Kinosternidae; genus Sternotherus; species Sternotherus odoratus. Next base: position 6,295,777 of record JAVMKO010000018.1, read on the forward strand.
AGTCAGCTGACCCAGGCCAGCCATGGATATTTAATTGCAGTGTGGATGTACTTTGAGTGAGTTTGCCGTACCCGTCAGATGTTACACAATTTTGCAATATATTTGACTGTAAATAGCTTTGGATGTCATTTCGTATGCCTTAATGTACAAAATAGATAAAGGGAAAAAATCCAAGTGCTATAGCAAAGCTGAGAAGTCTTTTTCATTTTAAATGCCTCTTCAGTATGTAGTTAAAAAGAAATATTTATTTTGTATGCAAAATAGTCACCATGTGCCAAAATATGTATCCCAGAACACAGCTGCCTATTTTTATATTTTTTAAAATATGTATTGTTATATGTTATACATATAATGTAATTAATTATTTCCTAAAGTGAAATACACATACATTGTATACAAACTTTTGTATTATATTCCAAATATTATAAATGAAGGAATTATTTTTAAAATAAAATGTCTGTCTTAAATGCTGTGTGTGTGTATAATTGGAGAGACGAAACAAGGGAAGTAGGGTGTTTCAGCATGCCTGGTGTAGCCTTGTGCAAGGCATTATGATGAAAGTCAAGGGTGGGATTTTCAAACAAGCCCTGGCCCAGTCCTCAAAGGTATTTAGGCACCTAACTCCAGTGGGAGCTAGGCATATAATTACCTTTGAGGAGCTGGGCCCTAGAGAGTTAGGAGCATTGACTTTTGAATGGGATTTGTGCTCCAAAGTCACACAGGGTAACATTTTTCAGAAGTTCCTACATAACTTGGGAGACTGTCTCATTGAAAGTCATGCACTTTAGTTTCACTGGGGATAATAGCAATTCTCTGCCAGACAGGGATGTTGAGGATAAATGCAATGATGATTGTGAGGTGCCCAGCGATCATGGTAATGGGGGACCATCTAAGTACCTAATAGAGAGAATCAGCAATTGGTTGATAAGTAGATAAATTCATGGAGGATAGATCATCAATGGCTAATAGCCAGGATGGGCAGGGATAGTGTTCCGAGCCTCTGTTTGCCAGAAGCTGTGAATGATTTGGGGCTTCATTTTCTGAGATCTGCAGAGCCTTGATTTCCCCGAGAACGACAAGGCTGAAAATCAGGCCCTTACATACTATAGGATTTAAGAAATGTCTTGATTTGATTTTGAAGGTTGGTGCTGGTAAAGCGTAGGGTGTTTTTTTTTTTTAAAAAAAAAAAGGTTTAACCTTAACGTAAGAGATGGCCCAATTGAAACTTTAACCCCTTCCTCTTCGCCGGCTACGAAACTGCAGAGCCTGCATGTGGTAAAACCCCAACTCTGCCCAAAACGCTGATAGGCAATTACGTGGAGGGGAGCACAGACTCTGAAAATAACCAAGTGCTCTGTGCTTTTGTGCCCACACTGCTCTTACCGAGCGTGCCCACATGACGGCGAGAAACTTTCCCTTCTCTGAGGTGGGTACCTGCATGACACAGCCAGTTCCTGTTTTTAAACCTTTTTAGATTTCCCCGTTTTTGAGAGGGCTTCTGGCGAGAAGACCCAGGGAAGCTTTCTCGCTCATGCAGCTTTGTCTCAGCCAGTGATGCTAGGTCTAGACGGCAAACATTTGCTGGTACAATAATGTAACGGGTTTGATCCTTTATACCGGCAAAATCCCTAGAGTGGACTCGGGTAGCCCAGCAAAAAACTCCTTTTGCCACTACGGTTCCTTTTATTGAAGGAACTGGTATGAACTGTGCCACCAAGAGAACTCTCTGCTAGTATGAGCCGTAGCTCCACTAGGGAGAGAGGTTGTTGGTATAATTATACTGCACTGGCTAATCCTCTCTAGACATCCGACCATGCAGCCCCAGGCCCATCTTTACTATCTGGCAGAGAGATTTCTTTGTAATGAATATATTTGTGGGCAATTTTTGTTTTTTCCCCCCACAATAAATGACCAAAAAAGGTAAAAAGCAAAAAACCTCCAAGTGTTTCAATTTTCAAAACAAACCCAAAACCAAAAAACTTTGGGCAGGAAACAGAGTGCTGTAGATTTCTCTCCTCTAATGTAAGAAATTCTCTGGGAGCCTTAGCTACATGATTCTGCCTGATGTAAGTAATGGCCAACAATTAAAGTGAGGGGATGCCAGATTTGCATGGAACATCCTATATAATAAAAGGCCAGAGGATGTTTGTCCGAAGCCATCATGCGCAGTAGAGATGGCCCGGACAAACAGCATGTTGGGAGTTGTTGTTCGGCGGCACAAAATGGCCACTGAGCGTGTGCCGCCGCGAGCCATAGAGATGGCCCAGACAAACAGCATTAAGCACTTTGGCCCGTGTACACGGGCTGTTACACTAGTTAATACAGTCGACTCTCGATTATCCAGGATTGGATTAACCAGGATGTGGATTAACCAGGATGTCAAAAAAAAATATGTGCTAAGGCTCCCAGAGAATTTCTTACATTAGAGGAGAGAAATCTACAGCACTCTGTTTCCTGCCCAAAGTTTTTTGGTTTTGGGTTTGTTTTTTTAAAATTTTGGCCCTCCTTTTGTCACACCTGGCAGGTTGAATGGTCTCAACAGGACAACTCATCTGCTTATGGTTAAACTCAAGCTTAGTACTATGCTGTGTTCAAGCTTACATGCTATTGCTTTAAAATATTTGAATGACCAGCGTTAGCAAGACGCCCTCAGAGCTAATTTCAGACTGCATATTGGACTGTAATATTCAACAAGCATGCTGCATTCGTCAGTTACGCTTTTGGAAAAATTTGGCCAATAACGCTGTTCTCTTTTCTCACTGGCTCCCCTGGCTTTGCTCTGTGGATATGTGATGACAAGAACCTGATGTTATGGCTGCTCCCAGCTCCTTTCATCTGCTGTATTCTCTCTCCCATCAAATGGCCAAGATAGACGTGTCAGGTGTTTACTCCTGAAGTACGTCACGGGATGTGGTGAGCCAAACAGGAAAGGGATGGCTTGCAGGCTGTTCTTTCCTCCCCCCCTCTTTTTTTTTGCCTTTAAAGGAGTTTTTCCAGTGTAAAGGATGCTCTGTGGGGTGATTCACACCTTGGTTGCTGGAACATGCAAACGGTCAATGAACGAGACTCCAGGTTTAGGGGCTAAGGCAGAGCTCTGGTGATGACTGCATGCTGGAGGTTCGTTAGCACCCCCAACAGGCGAGGAACTGTGTCTTTGCAAAGCCTCCAGTTTAAAGGGAGGAAGGTCTTAAATTGCCAAGAAATCCATAGTGCAGACAAAGCAAGTGTTCTGCATACTTCTCACGCACCACTCTGCCAAATTTCCTTATTCAAGACCTGCAATATCACTGCTGTTTCAGTCCAGGGCCCTTGCATGGTTCTGACTATGCACTCGATTCTGATCTGTAGCTACCCCCCTTGTATTCCTTGCTTGTCACTGTTCTACCAGTGCAAACTTCATTCCTGCCTGGCACATTTCCCCCAATGTGCTGTAAGACAATAATTCCCCTTCTGGGCAATCAAAAGGCAGATTCTGACCAGGTTATAAGTCTGACTCGCTTAGCCAAGGCATCCTACAGTTTAGCAAATGCACCCAATGAAGTGGAAGGGAGCTAAGAAATGTTCAACGTGGCCAATCCCAAACATTGAAAAATTATGAGATTGTCTGAAAAGTAATGAGATTTTAAAGTAATAGCAATTTTTAAAATAGGGTCTTCTAGTTCCTTAGTTTTTTGGTTTACATTCAAGTCCCTTTTCCAAGATTTTCTCCAAAACCTAGAGGGATAAAAAGTGGAGATCTGCACATAATTCCAGGAGTTGGGGATTTTCAGAAAAAACACTAACTAGCATGAGACTCATAAAAATTGACAATGCTGCAATATTTACATTAAAAAACCCTCTTAGCTCACTCAACTCTCAGTGGAAATCTTGGTATTTTTAAAACATTCTGCACGTTTGATGATTCGCATACAAGCAGGGAGCAGGGGTTATTAGCTCACATACTTATGTATTATAGCCTTGGCTCATTTTTAAATGTTCAGGTTTATATCTATATATAAAAGTCAAATAGTGTATGCGTGCGTGTATGTATGTATGTGCACTTACTCCTTCCACACCGTTTGAGCTAGAGACTTGAAATTTGGTACAGTTAGAGGTCTTAGGGTCCTAATCAGGGTAAGAGTAAAAAAAAAAAATTCAAATCTCACCTCTGACGCCCCCCCCAGGGGTGAAATTATTTAAAGGCGAATCACATCAGCTGGGCAGCTGCTGTTCTCTGTGACATAGTTATGATGTCATAATACCCCCTCCAACGGACCCCGCACTCGCTCAGCTCTCTGCCCCCTCCCCACCTCCGACGGACCCGAGTTGGGTTTGGTTGGAGGGTAAGTGAGGTGGGGGTGTCGGGTTTGGTTGGGGGGTGAGGTGGGGGTGTCGGGTTTGGTCGGGGGGTAAGTGAGCCGGGGGTGTTGGGTTTGGCCTGGGGGGGGGGTGGGAAGGTGTCGGGGTGGGTGAGGGGTGGGTGTTGGGGTTGGTCAGGGGGTGTTGGGCTTGGTGGGGGGGGTAAGCTGGGGGTGTTGGGCTTGGTGGGGGGGTAAGGTGGGGGTGTTGGGCTTGGTGGGGGGTGAGTGAGGTGTGGGTGTCGGGTTTGTTTGTGGTGGTAGGTAGGGGTGTCGGGTTTGGTTGGGGGGGAAAGTGAGGTGGGTGTGTCAGGTTTGGTCTGCGGGGGGTGAGGTGTGGGTGTTGGTCAGGGGCTGTTGGGGTTGGTAGGGGGTGATGTGGGGGTGTTGGGTTTGGGTGGGGGGTGAAAATGTGAGTCGGGGTTGGTCGAGGGGTAAGTGAGGTGGGGGTGTCGGGTTTGGTCGGGGGGGTGAGGTGGGGGTGTCAGGTTTGCTCTCTGCCCCCCTCCAACGGACCCCGCACTCGCTCAGCTCTCTGCCCCCTCCCCACCTCCGACTGACCCGAGCAACGCCGGGTATTTTCGCTAGTTATAGATAATTCTCAATATCACCAGTAGAGGGACCCCTCGGTCCTTCTGTTAAACTTCAGCAAGTTAAGTGTTCTCCCTTCTTCAACTCAGTGAATGACCGGACATAGCAGCAGTGTGAAGTTTGGACACTATTAGTAACTCTGAAGACCAGGCATATTTCCAGAGCAGCTGTAAGCCAAGTAAGCAGGAGAGAATCATATGGGGAATGTAGGGAAACTCTGGAAACTAGTGGCAAGGACTCAATGGTTTGAGTGCTAGCCTGGGGCTAGGTTCAGTTCCTGGCTGTGCTACAGACTTTCTCTGTGCCCTTTGGCAAGTCACTTAGTCTCTCTTTGCCTTAGTCCCTCATCCATAAAATGAAGTGGTTGGGTGGTTGCAAAGATAAATGTGTTGATACTGTGAGATGCGATGGTAACGGGACTCATATAAGTACTGAAGATAAAGAGAGTTTGGGTAAATCATACAAGTAAAATTAGTAGATTTCAAGGCCAGAAGTGAGACTTTCCCCTTGACGCACACTAGAGATTTTCACCTAGTTATCTCTGTGTTGAGCCCAAGAACGTGTCTGGCTAACACAGCTTCCAGAAAGGCACCTAGTCTTAATCTGATGACTTCAAAATATGAAGATTCCACCCCTTCCCTTGGTAGTTTGTTCCATTGGTTCTCCACCCTGACTGCTAAAAATGTGTCTCTCATTTCTAATTTGAATTTGTAGGGCTTTAACCTCTGCCATTGACAAGTCTTATGCCTTTCTCTGCTAAATTAAAGCCCTTTCGTACCTGGTATTTCTCTCCCTGAAGGTACTTGCACACTGTAATCAAGTCACCTCTCCATCTTTTTGATAAGCTAAATATATTGACCTGAATTCCGTCTCTTAGGGTAAGGAACAAGGGCAGAACTGTCTGTGACTCTCTAGGCTACACTCACAGGGAGGTTCTGTGCATTGGCACCAAGATGCCCTTTCAGAGCTGTGTGGCAAGACCAACTTTGCAAGGCAAGCTGTCTGGTGACTGAATCTTGCCAGGTTCATGGGTCCATCAGCATTTCTGAGCATGACACCCCTTACCTACCTCTAGGAAATGTACCACGGTTGCGCCTTTGCGCGTATGCTGTCAGCAATCAGAACACATCGCTACCTCGGCAAGTTTGAACAGCCGCTTCTCTCTTGTGTTATCATGAGTCACCATCATCATTATCACAATTTTTACCATGATGGTCATGATTTTACCACTTGGTGTTCATTTCTAGCCTAGCGTTACTCTGTGTAACCACACCAGGTGCAAGAGGTGCAATTTGCAGGAACTAATTGGGCCGCGCTTATTTCCGATACACACACAAATATTTGAGCACCTCAGCAAATTTGTAGTTCTGGTGACACCCAGGTGAGAAGATTTCTGTGAAGTCTGCATCTGGTGATGTGTACGCAAATGAATAAGAGATAAGAGCTAGAGAAAGAGAGAGGAAAGTTATTCCCTCTGAACCAAAGACTATCCACCCAATCTAACTATTTTATCTTGGATTCTGTACCACATCCATTCCAATGCTAGGAGCACCTCACAGGTCCCAGCACCGCTCTGAGGGAGGGGTGGAGAAGATGCCCTAATAATGTGTGTTCTTCTATAGTCCATTTTCAACCACACAGCCTAGTGCATTGCTTCAACCATAGGTCAACCTCACTTCTTGAGCAGGCAGATATGCAGCTATAAGAAGCATGAGCAAGGATGGCCAGGAAAGATACCACTCTTGGAGAACGGAGTGGTCTGGGGGCAGACTTCAGAAGGATAATCTGTCCTGTGAGTGGGTACACGTGGGGACAGTCTGCTGGACTGGTCATGTTGTCCGGATGCCAGACCATTGCCTCCCAAAATAGGTCCTGTTCTCTCAGCTGAGAGAAGGGTACCGTAACGAGAGTGGACAACTGAAGTGTTATAAGGACTTACTGAAGGACAACCTAAAAAATGTAATATTGGCATTGACACTTGGGACACACTTGCCCAGGATCACTTAAAATGGAGTCAAGTCCTGTGTGATGGGCCCCTGCATTTTGAACTTGCTTGCTGACAAGCTGAAGACAACAAGAGGCAGAGAAGGAAGGAGAGACAGGTCTCCAGTCACGGACAACAGCCTCCTGCGGAGCCTGAAAACATCTGCCCCCATTGCAATAGAACGTGTGATCCAAGGATTGGCCTTATTAGCCACTTGAGGACCCATAACTCCCATGGAGGATGATCAGACTTGGTAATGAGTGATCACCCATCATCACGCATGCGGATTCCATCACCCACCCACCCCAGTTCTGCATGAAAAGAAGCGGAAGAAACACATCACCCCTGGAGTTACTGACATGCAGTGGCAAGAGGGCTCCCCATCTCCTGGAAATGAAGCTAGACGGAGCAAAGCAACATCAAACAGGACAGAGAGGTAGAAACAGGAGCCGTGCGTGTTAGCAATAGATTAATTGAGCCAGGTGCATGGCACAGTCAGTGAATTAGACCATGCTCATGGCACTGCAGTTAAGGTTCCATTAGAAGCCCTGGTTTTGATTTTCAGAGCTGATTTGGTGCCCGACACCCATTCATTTTAATAGGAGCTGGGCATTCAAATCCCATAGGCATCTTTTAAGAGCTGGGCTCCTATTACTGTCTTTGGCTTGGTCTGCGAATTGTCGGGTTTTACTCTTTAGGCACAGGAGAAGTCTCTGGCAAGTGCAGGTGTTCGATTGCCTCTGAAAATCAGTCCAAGATGCCTAATACTCATCACCTGGCTTTGAAAATGACTGACATGACTTACTGAAAGGAGACAGACAGCGCCAGTATTCGAACCCAGGTATTCCTCTCTTCCTTGTTGTTGCTGTATAATTTCGTGATGAAGGAAGGCTAGATTTTATTTTGAAGATCCTTCGCATGCAATGACTAATTCCCTGTCAAATGAGGGCCTATTTAACCCCTTGACTGCTGCTGAATATACCCAGCATATTACTCCTGACAGTCTGGCCTAGGCAGTGATGAACACCCGGTACTGTCTGATAATGGCACTTTGGGGGTTAATGGGATTGGAGGGTGCTTGGAGCACCATGTGGGGTTAGAAGCAGCCTGTTTGGCATGTGGTGACACTGTCAGCCACTCCAGGAAAGGCATGAGCAAGGCAAGGGGCCAAAGCAGGATGCTGAAGGGTGAAATATCATTAGTTCTGAGATCAGTAGGAACGCTTTGAAAAAAACCCCATTGATCTCACGCCCAGATACCGGCACTGAAAGGTCACCGGGGATTATTGTGGCTTAGGCCGAGATGGGCTGCTGCTCTCATTGGTCTTTTCTTGAAAGCCTATTGGCGCGTGAGTGCGTCACTTGGAGCAAAACCTGCCACAGTGATGAAAAGAGTAAATTAGAAGGAAACGCAGTTGACAAAAATAGCGCACGGCAGGAAAACGCAGTTGACAAAAATAGCGCATGGCAGATGCAGACTTCACAGGGCCTGATCACGCCTGTTAGCAGCAGCTAGCGGGTCACAGGTGTTGCCGATCTGTCTCAGACCTGCCCCACAGGTATTGTCTCTGCCAAGGCTTCCCTCTGCAAGCCTGTGTTGGCAGCATTATGGCTCAGTCTTGTAAACTCTTTGTGTACGTGGAAAGACTCTTGTGCAAGGACTTTGGCTCAGACCCATAATTCCTGTTGACCTCAGTAGGTGTATATGTTGAGAGCCTGTGTGGCAGGCCCTAAGGTGGCACTGGTTTACTGCACTATGGGAGATACCATGAGTTGATAATATGGGAGATTACCATGAAATGATAATACAGCAGGTAAACCTGTCTGTTTGGTTCTCCTGGAGATTGGCTGGAATTATTATTTGCCCCCTTTTTACACATGGGGAAACTGAGGCACAGAGCGATGCAGTGCCTTGCCAAAGTGTCAGAACTTGGAATAGAGCCCTTGTCTCCTAACTCCTAGTTCATGAGCATTTGTCCTGTCTTGCTCCCCTCCGGCAGATTATAAAGCAGCTTTGGGGGGGAGGGGGTCCCCATTTAGTGCAGAAGGAGACTGGCCGTGTTGTGTGGTTTCCAGGGTCTGCTGCTGAGAGGTGTCGAGCATTTGCAACTCCAGTGGACTTCCCCTGGGGGTGGGGGGAGCAGCAAGACTATCAGGGCTCCTCTAGGGACTGGCAAGCAGCGTGTCCACGTGGGTAGAGTGGCTCTGGGAATGCAGAGCAAAGCCACGGCTGGGAGCCTGGCAGCAAGCCACCCGTCCTGGCTCTCAGAAAAGGTTCTCTCCTCTCTGTGGCTTTTCCCCCGGCCCCCCCACCCACACGTGACTCCCCAGAGTGGAGCCCATCGCTGACGTCAGGGCGCTGTGGCTTGTTGCTAGGGTGCCTGACTGCCTTTGAACTCACACCCAGCCCACAGGCTGCCTCATGAGGTCTGCGCTCAGTTTCACTTCCCAGGGCGTCAGGCCGCTGGGACGGAGGAGGACATCTGGTTTGCAGGAAAATGTTTTACTTTCCATGACAGGACTTTGCCCCCTCCCCCCCCCCCCGACCAAAGGCTGGAGATGCCTCCTGAGCGGCGGGCGAAGAGGAAGCCGGGGATGCAGGCCTAGGCCCAGCTCATGGTTGCAAGGGAAGGCAAGGCCTCTGCCAGGGGTCGGCCCTTGCCCCCTTCCCCACCGCGCAGCCACCGAGCTGAGTCAAAAAGGCAGTCGTGTGCCTGTTCCCAGTGCCCACGTGGCATTGACTAGGGAGGGCTTGTTTGGGAGTACCCTGCCCGGCGCAGTGGCAGCGCTGCGCATCATTACTGCAGGGGCGTGTTTCTCTGTTGCGGACGCAGTGTTACATGATGGGTTATCACTGCTACGGCTGCCCTCGGGAGGGAGTGGAGAGGGGGTGGCGCTGACGTGAGGCACGGGCGTCAAAATGGAGCACTGACTGATCCAGTCAGTGTCCCGCTCTGATCCCCACCAGGCCTTTGGAACAACCCAAGAGGAGACTCCCATCCTCAACCGCCTCCAGATGATCCGTCCTGGGTTTTAGAGTGAGCGCCAATTACGGTGGGCGTGGAGTTTGGGCAGGGTTCTGGGGGCAGTGCCCGGAGGGTCAATGCAGCTGCGATGTTTGCACAGCCCCTCGCTGTGGTGTCCCTGGGCCTTCGCTGCAGGGATCTTGCAGGGCGGCAGGCTTGCACATACCCGGCCGTGGCATCCTAGAGATGCCATGGAGAGATGGACCGAGGTTTTGGCTGCACACCCAATGCACCATGCCCAGTGTGGGAGCTGGAGTGCCCGGCGCGGCTCTAGCTGTCCTTGCACTCCTGTAGTGCAAGCATTGTCCCTGGCTCTGGTCCACTAGGGGCCGAAGGAAATCCCCACTCCCTCCCCTACACCCAGGGCAGCTGATCTAGCCTCCTCTCTAGACTCACAGATGTGGCGATTATAAGGCCAGAAGGGACGACTCGCCTGTGTGCCAGGCCACTGGACTTCCCCGAATATTATTTAGATTGTCGGCTCCCTAGAGCAGGGACTGTTTCCGTTCTATGTTTGTGCAGCGCCGTGCACAATGGGGTCCTGTGGCTGCTAGGTGCTCTGGTGATAATAGGAATAATAAATGATGCTGCCGACTTAGGACAATGGCCCAGCTGACTCCCTCTCTGCAGTGACAGTGGAGAGGCAAAAGACCACCTCTATCAGTGACCCCCACCGGAAGAAGGGGAGAACACACTGCTGTGCACCTGGGGGGTTGGCCCCATGTTACCTGCCCTTTGTCTGCTCTACGTCAGTCTCGAGGGCTGTCGACCTGGCACCTTTCACTAGCACCAAACTCCCCCTGTGGGCCCTGACGCTGGTGTGGTCACTACCACCCCTGCAAAGCAGTGGGTGTAAAATGCTACTGCCTCAGAACTCTCCTCTCACTTGTCCAGGGAAAGCTTTTTAAAGCCGCCTTCCCCGCAGCCTGCACCTAGTACGTGACCACACCAGGTGCAAGGCAGAGGTCACTGACCCCCAAGAGAGAAGCAGAGGGAGAGAAAGGAAGCAGATGAGAAAAGCAGCACATGTTTACGATTCCCGATAACATTTGGAATCGAAACCGCATGGGCCAGTGGTGAGGGTGCCGTCACATTCCTTATGACTTCCCTGTGCTTGGGCTGCAAAGCTGCGGTTCTGCAGGAGACAGCTCAGATTAATGCTCTTTGCAGAGGACCAGTGGTTGAGGCTAGACAAAAGTTCAATTCCCTGCTCTGCCACAGACTTCCTGCATAATTCTGAGCAAGTCTCTCTTTTTCTTTAGTCTCTCTGGACCTCAGCTCCCCATCTGTAAAATGGGGATATTAGCACTTCCCACCCTCACAGTGGGGTTGCAAGGATTAGACTGGGAGGTGCTGAGGTAATGGGGCTCTGTAAGTATCCTAGGGAGACATTTTGTTCCATTGTCTGTTTCCATGCCCTGTCCATCACCATGGCATCTGAGTAGAACATAGAATCATAGAAATGGAGGGCTGGAAAGGACCTCCATAAGTCATCAAGTCCAGTCCCTGTGCTGAGGCAGGGCCTAATAAACCTAGCCCATCCCTGATGGAGGTTTGTCTAGCCTGTTCTTAAAAGCTTCCAGTGATGGGGGTTCTACAATCTCCCTTGGAAGCTGATGCCAGAGCTTAACTACCCTCAGGTTTGGAAAGCTTTTCCTAATATCTAATCTAAATCTTCCAGTGGACATGGGGAACAATTGATCACTGCCCTGAGTCACCTTTTTCCCAGCTGCATCCAACTGTGGACTCATATTCCATTTGTGATCCATTATAAACCCTTCAGTACTACAGTCGAGACAGTTGTTCTCCATTTTTTGGTGGTGCATTTGATCTTTCCTTCCAAAGTGAAGTATTTTGCCCTTGGTAACAAAGAGTCCTGTGGCACCTTAAAGACTAACACGGCTACCTCTCTGATTCTATTTTGCCCTTGTCTTTACTGAATTTAACCTTCTTGACTTCAGCCCAATTCTCTAATTTGTCATGATCATTTTGAATTTTAATCCTGTCCTCCAAAGTACATGCAATCCTGTACATGCAATCCTGCACCCTCCCAGTTTGACAGAGAATCATTGATAACTGCTCTTTGAGTCTAGTCTTTCAACCAATTGTGCACCTGCCTTATAATAATTTCATCTAGACCACATTTCCCTAGTTTGCTTATGAGAACATTATGTGGGACTGTGTCAAAAGCCAAACTAAAAGAATATCTAAAAGATACATCATATCCATTGCTTCTCATCTATCCACTAGGTCAGTAACCCTGTCCAAGATGGAAATTAGGTTAGTTTGGCATGAGTTGTTCTTGACAGATCCATGCTGGCTAGTCCTTATCACCCTATTATCTTCTGGTGCTTACAAATTAATGGTTTAATTATTTATTCTAGGATCTTTCCAGATATCAAAGTTAGGCTGTCTGGTCTATAATCTCCTGGGCCCTCAGATGCCTTAGGATGAATTTCATCAAGCTCTCCTGACCTAAATAGTCTAACTAATCTAAATAGTCTGTAATCTGTTCTTTCCCTATTTTGTCTTGTGTTCCTCCCCCTTTGTTAATATTAATTGTGTCGAGTATCTGGACACCATTAACCTTTTTAGTGAAGACTGAAGCAAAATAGTCATTAAACACGTGAGCCTGCTTGATGTCATCAGCTATTTGTTCTCCTTTCCTGCTACGTAGTGTGCCTACACTTTTCTTCTTTTTTCTTTTGCCCTTAAAGAACTTCCTCTTATTTTATTGCCTTTTATGTCCCTTACTAGGTATAACTCATTTTGTGACTTAGCCTTTCTGATTTTGTTCCTACATGCGTGTGCTGTTCTTTTGCAGTTCTCCTTTGCAATTTGTCCATGTTTCCACTTTTTGTTGGACTCCTTTTTGATATTCCGGTCCTTAAAGAGCTCCTGTTGGAGCCATATTGGCCTCTTCCGATTCTTCCTGTCTTCCCTTTGTAATGGGATAGTTTATAGTTAAGCCTTTAATATTACCTCCTTGAGAAACTGCCAGTTCTCCTGAACTCCATTTTCCCTTAGCTTTTCTTCCCCTGGGACCTTACCTACCAGAAATCTGTTAGCTAAAGTCTGCTTTTTTGAAGTCCCTTGTCCGTATTCTGCTGCTCTCACTCCTTTCATTAGCATGAACTAGAATTGAATAGATGCCAGAATCACTTTCCCCTAAATTGCCTTCCACCTTCAGATTCACAACCAATTCCTCCCTGCTGGTAGGAATCAAGTCTAAATTGGCTGTCCCCCTGGATCCTTCCACCACCTTCAAAACAAAGAAGTTGTTTCATGCTTCTCTGGAACACTTTTTAAGAGAGAGAGAGCATCTGACAGACACTTCCCTGATCAGCTGCTGTGCTGAAAGTTACAACTTTGGAGCCAGTTCCTCAGCAATTGTTAAAGGGCTCAACTTCCTTGAATTCACTGGGGCTACACTGACCTGTAGCGGGGCGGCGACTCACCCCTGGGGCGCCTCCTTCTGGTTTGTCCAGGGAATTAGCTCGCCAGCGTCCGGAACGCCCTCTGCAGGCCGATGTCCCACTTGCTGCGGGCCCCGTGTCCCTCCCGGACCCCGGTGCCCACTTACCGAGGGTGCTGCACCCCTGCAGTACCCCCACAGTCCCAGGGTCGCCTCTTCCCAGGGAACCCCCACACTCTATCCCCACCTTGCCTCAGTCTAGGCAACTGCCAGTCACCATTTGCCCCCTTTCACTGGGGCAGACTGCAGTGTAATTGCCACTCATCACTGGCAAGGAGGGTTTGGCCTGCTGCCTCCATCTCTATAGCCATGGGCTGCCCCCTGCAACCTCAGTACCCCTTTGTTGGGACTTGGCCATTGGTGGTTAAGGAACTGGACAGTAATTCAAGACTTTTCTAGCCCAGAGTTCGGAGTCGGTTGTAACGCTAAGCACAAACTAAATCAGAAGCCCTGCACTATTGAGCTTGCTAGGAACGTAACGGTTAGAAAGTCTCTGAAGGCTTTTATGTGAACTTAGAAGCAGGTACAATAATGAATTAGAGATTCTGTGAAACAGAAGGGAATTCCTATAATGAGAATGTTTTGGTATAACTGCTCATTTACATATCAAACTTGGGGATTTGTAGCCTGCGTCTGTTTGCAATAAATACATAGATTCCCACATTACAGCTACTTGACTGGTCCAAAAACATATTAGTCAAATAAGTGAGTCAGTACATCTTCCATCTCTCTGTCTTCTATGAATATGAAACTTCAGACTCAGGGAGCCTGGTCCACAGACCCGTGGGAGCTACTGATTAGCACTGCCCGGAGGAAGGGATGGGGCAGTGGTGACAGCCCAGGCCCAGAGAACTCTGACCCCAAACTGCCCTGGGTCCCTGGGGAGGACTCGTGCCACAGAGTGTCTGACTCTGAGCAGCTGGAAATTCTCTCTCTGGATAATACAGAGGGATTCACATACGAGAACATTTTTCAAATCTCACCTCTTACACCCCCTAGGGGTGAAATGCTTTAAAGCCCATTAACATCAGCTGGGCAGCAGGTTAAAACCTGCTGTTCTCTGTGACATAGTTATGATGTCATAATACCCCCCCCTCCAACGGACCCCGCACTCGCTCAGCTCTCTGCCCCCTCCCCAGGCCCTGCACTCACTCAGCTCTCTACCCCCTCCCCCCTCCAACGGACCCCGCACTCGCTCAGCTTTCTCCCCTCTCCCCCCTCCAATGGACCCCGCACTCGCTCAGCTCTCTCCCCCCTGCCCCCTCCAATGGACCCCGCACTCGCTCAGCTTTCTCCCCTCTCCCCCCTCCAATGGACCCCCCCACTCGCTCAGCTCTCTCCCCTCTCTCCCCCTACAACGGCCCCCGCACTTGCTCAGTATTTTTAATAAAAAACATTGTAGTCTTTTTACATCCCAGTTTCCAATTACAAAGAGGCTGAGCAACGCTGGGTATTTCTGCTAGTTACGGATAAAACAATGTCAAGTAAGGCTTTTAGGAACGCTCATAATGTTTTGAATGTGATGGTCCTTATGGGGCTCATAATTCATGCTGCAACCTGAAGCTCCAACTCACAACAGGGCACCCTGCCCCCCCCCCCAGCCAGAGAAAATTAGCTTCAAGCACCTAGTACTGTACAACCTAGAAAAAGACAAGCGAAGGACCATTCAAGTTATTCGGAAAACACTGAAACAACTTGAAACTGAAAAGAAAATCCCAGTCATTGAAAACAAAGAAAAGAGGGAACTTCTCCCACTTTGCCTTTCCTTTCCTTTCCTTTCCTTTCCTTTCCTTTCCTTTCCTTTCCTTTCCTTACCTGCAAACTCAGTTTAAAAGGAAAGTGGTTTGAAGTGAAGGATATCTAGACCCAAGGGACCGTCTCAAAAGTGGGGGGCTGTCTGTGAAGACTGGATCCCCACTTAGAGCACACTGGGACACTGAGCAAAGGAAATCTGTAACTTGCACTAGGAGAGGCATTTTTATCTAATATATAATTGTAAAACCTGAGGTTGCGTCTTTACATTGCTTTTGTAGTTGGATGTGCTTGCTTCCCCTTACTAGTTCCTCTTTGGATCGGTGTTTTTTTAATTAAAATAAACCTTTGGTTTAGTTTTCGCCCGGACATGTCTCTGTTGTGCTGCATGGTGTGTGTGTCCGTCCCAGAGTGAATGCAGATTTCACTCCTCCGGGGGTGACAGACCAGAGGAGTAAAATCCCAGTGTCTGGTAGTGAAGATCCAAATTAACTTGCAAGTGTAGACAAGCCCCTCCGAAAATTTCCCCCTGCTGCTTCCAGGATGCTCCATCCTTACTGATGTCCTTTGTGAGCGGCCCCTTAACCCTGTCCTTAGTAGCAATTCCAGCTAGCTTGTACCGCATTAAAATAACGAAGCCTTGATAATACCTCAGTTTTCTCCCTGCCCCCTCCCCTTCGAAACAGGAACTGTGTGTAGAGAGAGAAAACCACATGTAGGCGGTAGCCACATGTACAAAAAGTGCGCTGCCAGTTCAGGAAGCTTCATCAGAGAGACCACTTGGCAGAGGCAGAGCTGAAATAAGCAACCCACAGGGAAAGCAGCTTGAGATATGGCCGAGCAAAGAAGACTCCGTCTCCCCAGGCAGGGGATCTGCTTGGTTTTGTTGATGGACATGTGGCTGAGGGTGGAGCTGGCTCTGGCGACGGAGTGCTCCAGCCATGAAGGCAAAGTGGGGACCAAGGAGGTTATTACAAACTGCCTCGAGTGCAACTCAGGTAAGGGGGTGAGGGAAGGTTCCTTCTGTCTTGTCCCTGTTGCATGTTGACAATGGAATCAGGAAACTCGGGGAAGGCAAATTTCAAGGTGACAGGAGCAGCAGTGTGTGCAAAGGAAAAAAGCAGCTGGGGTTTCCCTCGTCCTGTTATCAGAGAGGGGCCTTAGCTACAAAATTCAGACTAGACTGGTGTTCTTGTTTTTGAACCTGCCCGCACCCAAAGGTTGCCAGTGTGGGGCGTTCTGGTTCGGGGTTGTCTCTCTGCAGGGATAGGAAGGAGCCGGCTGCAAAAGCTGGATCCAGCTTTGGCTGCAGAACCATCCCAACGCTGAGGGGTGGTTTGTTTCTAACATGCTGAGCCACGCCCAACTCTTGTTCGGATTCGCTGCCACATCTCTCAGCCAGCAGGGTAGTAGCATCCTCGGCATTTAAGCTAGAAATGCTCTAATGCAGGGGTCGGCAACCTACGGCATGTGTGCCAAAGGTGGCACACGAGCCGATTTTTAATGGCACACTGCTGCCAGCCGAGGTTCCAGCTGCCGGCCCTGCTCAGCCCGCTGCCAGTCTGGGGTTCCCTTCACCCATGCTGGCAGCGAGAGGAGTGGGGCCGGCGGCCGTAGGTTGCCGACCCCTGATTATAGACTTATAGAGAGATCTTCTAAAAAACAATAAAATGTATTACCGGCACGCGAAGTCTTAAATTGGAGTGAATAAATGAAGATTCAGCACACCACTTCTGAAAGGTTGCCGACCCCTACTCTACTGTGTGGGATCCGAAGGAGGAGAGCTGGTTTCTCCCCCAGCCTTACCCCTGGTATCGCTATTCACATCTTTGCAAAATGGGTGTCAAAAGCCACTAAATCATAATGATTTACACAGTCCTAAATGACAATCAAAGGTGCAAGCTAATAGGGACCCAGAGGCTCAGGGTCATTCCAAACTGTGTGCAAGTCTTAGGATGTTCATGGAAGAATGCAACTGGGATGTGGTGGCACCTCCATCACTTGCAGTCTTGAAGTCATGATGGGATGCCTTGCTAAAGGATATGCTGTAGCTCACTCAGAAGTTATGGGCTTGATGCAGGAATTACTGGGTGAGGTTCTATGGCCTCTATGGCAATAATATTGCAACATTATTGTATGCAACATTATCAGCTGTGGTGTTCCATTTTTCTCGCAGGCAGTTTTGCTGCCAAGCCAGGGTTTTGTGACATTATGTGAAGGTGACGTCAGATTCCAGACAAGTGTCAAGGTGCGATGCTCGCACTCAGTGAGGAAACCCTGTCCCGTCTCACACTAGACTTAAGTGAGTCAGTGAATTTTTCCCAGCACACTTTCTCAGTCTTGCACATCCACCTCAGCCAGTCACGCCTTTGAGCTGACTGTCTCAGCAGAGCCACCACACGTGAATGGGCCATGGGGACTGAATTCCCCTTCAGCCCAGGGGCAGCGCTGAGACACACTGGTGGGGCAGCGTGTGGGGCTGTTCTCCATGCTGCCCCTTTCTGTGCCTGGAGGGTTTCAGGTGCCCAGGGCAGTCTGCCAATCCAGCCGTGCTCACCAAAACTAAAATTCACTGGAAGAAAGAGGTGGGTAATCTCAGGTCAGCCAATGGCAGCTCAGCAAACCCTAGGGCCTTTATCCTACAAGGTGCTAAGTCACCCGAGTTGGCTGTAAATTGAGGCTGGTCAGGAACAGTTCATTATTAGCCTGTAATTCACCAGCTTTTTATGTACAGAACAAAGAATTCTAATCTTTCTTTGTTCCTGCAGCTCACTTTCTTTACATCCCAAAGTCATTCCATTAGTTTTGCTCCAAACTATCCAAGAATGGAAACAATAAAATGGGCCATTCGCCCTTGATGTTACCCAACTGCTGGGCAAACATGTGATTCTCTTTCCTCTAAATAGCCCCCTTGAGCCTGGCGTCACAAGCCCTGGCCCTAGTGAATGGAATCAGTCCTTCATTTTCATGACCTCCGGAGTCTCTCACCCTTCGCTTTTCTGTTGGGTTTTGTTTTAAAGGGCACGAGTACCAGAGTTCAGATCTGGGTTTGGAGCTGAGGTTCTCCCGATTTGGAAGGTGGAGGGGGTCAGCTCTCTGGCTTTACCAATTTATTTTGGAAGCAAATGTTTGAATGCCAGGGTTCGGGCAGGGCATGAGAACCGTGGCACTGGTGGTCTGGAATCCTGTGGGCAGGCCTCTGACACAGGGGCTTTGCCCGACTATGCAGGGCACTGCCAACAGACTGGAAGCCTGAGGGCTGAATGCAGAGCCTGTTCCTGTGTGGTGCTCCCTTAGTCACTCCGCACCCATCACCTCACAGTACCAAGGCCTGAAATTTGCCTTAAGTACCAGTGGACTGTAACTGCCTGCATGTTTAATATGACACATTGCATGCTGGGATTCACTGGCTGCATTTTCCCATTAAAGGTGGGGACAGCCACAGACTTCTGGGGGTTACCTTTGGCCCCAGGGTTCACCTACCCTAACAACATACTTGGCTCTCGGAATCCTAATGCTCTGGAGGAGTCACAGTGGGTCAGATTCTCCACATTTTACCTCAGTGCCATCCCACTGACTTAAACAGAGTCCTTCTGGATTTCCACCCGCGTAACTGAGACCATGTTTGGCCCCATGTCTATATATCCTTCCCCGAGACAGCCTCCTGCCTAGAAGGAGGTTCTCTAGCACCACACAGTAATACCCAGGGTTAAATAACAAGAGCCAGTTTCTGGTCTCTCTTATACCAGGCAAGTCTAACTCTTTGCTTTCTTAGTGACACGTGGCCTTTCGGCTCCATGCCCAGACATCCTGAAACCGTGTAAGTGTAGTCATGGATACCAGTGTGATAATCTTCCATGTACGAACTGCAGTCCACTCCCTCAGTGCAAGGCGGGGACGGAGCTGAACAAATCAGGTAACTATAGGAACGCAAATGAGCCTGCTAAGTTCCATAAAGGTGGGGAAAGGCGTCAGTCAGCAGATATTGTACAAATGTTGTCTACACAGGTGCATTCTGGGAGCCTTCTGGTGTTAAGGAGGAGGCAACTCAGCAAGCCAAGCATCCGCTTCGAAGTGGTTGAAGTCCATGAAGAAAACAGTTCAGATCCTGGGGGAGGAGGAGGGGAAGCATTTGCTAGCTCTTTCTGGGCTGTTTTGCAGCTCTAAAATCGTGGTGGTGGTGGGGCGGGAGGGCAGTTGTAAAATTTTTACCTCAAAAGATATGTTTTTTGCAGCCAAAGAGACAAAATGTCAAAATTCTTCATATTTCACTGCAAAAACTCATCTCTAGTATTTTACTCTATAATAAGATCATCTTTGTGTGATCAGAAATTACTCTGAGGAGTGTAATATAAAAACGATGGATGGACAGAGTGAAAATTACTCCAGATTTCATTCCAAAAGAGTCCTCTTTCTGAGTGTAAACCAACCAAATCCATAGGGTTGGGGGGAGGGGGGTCAGTTTCATGAAGTACCAGGTTTCAAATCTAATTGCTAATATTTTGCACAGTTCTGGGGTACAACAGCGAGTATTCAAAGAAGGGAAATGAAAAGGGAACTAAAAAACCAGAATAGATTAAAAGAAGTCAAAATAGCAGGTTTTAATTTACCGGTGAATCATAGTTTAACAATGGAGAAGTAGGGCAGTGGTGGGCTGAGGCACCGGACTGAGACCTAGAAGATGTGGACTCAAGTCCCAGCTCAGTGACATGCAGGCTTCTTGGGAGACCTTGGCGGGAAAAACATTTAATCTTTCACTGCCTTATTTTTTATGGA
Organism: Sternotherus odoratus; assembly: GCA_032164245.1. Lineage (NCBI taxonomy): Eukaryota > Metazoa > Chordata > Testudines > Kinosternidae > Sternotherus > Sternotherus odoratus. The sequence continues at coordinate 6,315,717 of JAVMKO010000018.1, forward strand.
TCAAAGAGAGATAATGATACTTCGCTATCTCACAGGGTGGGTTGACCTGATAGCTTCAATAATATGTTTGGTCTCCATTAACCTTTCTAGAGAAGACTGAAACAAAAAAGGCATTAAACCCCTCTTTTTCTTGATCTCATCAGTTATATCTCCTCTCCATTCTCCATGTTTACTCTCAAATACTTGAAGATGGACCATACTTATCTTCCTATGCAGCAATGCTGCTGCCCAGAAGTAATCCCCTTTCTTTTCTCTCCTAGGTACTGACCACTTCAAATTCACCTGTGAACCATGTAAAAATGGAACCTATTCAGACACTCTGAACAGCTGTTGTAAGCCCTGGACTAAGTACGTATTTATGGATAGATCTCTTTTTTGGCAGTGTTCATGATACACACCTCAACTGGCTAATTTTAAATTTTTGTAAAAAATTAAAGCCAGAGCCATTAATTATCCAAGAGTCTGCTGGGTTACTATTACCGGTGTTTTTGCTTGGCAGGATATCACATGAATCTTTTCTTTGGTTTGCTACCCAACATATCTTAAAGTGAAATTCGGGAAAACCAAAAAAAACCCCATGTTTTTCAACTACTTTCAGGTCAAAGCCACAAATTGATGCAAGTGTGGACACAGTTTGAAACTGGGCCTGGGTGGGACTGAATCTTAACACACTTCTCAGCAGAACTGGTCCACATATCCAATGGGGGAGGTGGGGGGAGCCATGATTTGTACAGCTATGCTGTAAATGAATAAAAAATACAGGAAAGAGAGACAGGCGGAGTGGGAGAGGAGGAGGAGGAAGCGGGGGACAGAAGCAGAGCGAGATGTTCTTAACAGTGTTTTCCCTTTTTCTTAGCTGTGAGAGTTCTGGATTACGCACAATCAGGCCAGGAAATCGCACCCATAATGTGGAATGTGGCATTTTCAGCGCGGTGACCCCAGTTCAGGAGCAAGGTACATCCTGGGCGGCAGAGCATTTACTTCAGACTCTTCCTTTCCTCCACGCATTGAAGATCATGATCCCACTGGCGAAGGACGATCCTGGGTTTGTGCCATCATGGTTGCTTGGCATGGGAGAAATAACCCTTGAGTTCCCTGCGGTATTTATGAAGCAGCACAAATTGCTGGGAAGTGCAGATTTGAACATCATGAAACCTTGCTGCTAATCATAACCATCAAAGTCTCAGGAGGAGAAATGTAGGGGTGGTTCCTTAGCAAACAGATTATCAGAGTTTTCCATTGGCACCTGCTGCTCTTTAACAAGACTCTCTCAAGAGACACAGTTTAGCAGTTAATCACCCACCTTCAAATTTCCTTCTGTCTCTGACTCTCCCACCCCCCAGATGTCAGTTAGCAGCAGAACCTGGAAAATCAGGTTACCGGTGGGAAAAAAACATTGAGCCCCATCCTGACAGGTACCAAGCATCAATGATGGGGCCCTGAATGTCCTCAACTCTCAGAGATGATTGGAGTTGAGGGACCTCAGCAGCACCAGGCCCTTTGTATGCAGGTATCTTTATTTCTACTAGGCCAGGTCACTGGAGCTGCAGCATGGGCAAACATTTGGTCCATTGTGTATTGTGTTCCTTCAGGGAAACCCTGGCCTGGGTTTGACTTGCACCAGGTGACACTCCATTGAAGTCAATGGTAAATGGATGAAAAGATAGTGCCGTAGACATACGAGGTCCTCATTACAACACAGAGAGAGGTGGATGCTTGCAGAGACCATACATGCTAACCGTGTTTAAGCCATGCAAAGCTCATGCATGCTATCCACAAACAATGATCTCCTGCACACGTGATCCCAGGCCAATTCTGACCTTTGTGATTAATAACCTGTATTAAAAAAAAAGTTTTTTCTCCTGCTGATAATAATTCACCTTAATTGTTTAGCCTCTTAAAGTTGGTATGGCAACCTCCACCTTCTCTCTCTCTCTCTCTTCCTACTGTATGTTCCACTCCATGCATCTGAAGAAGTGGGTTCTAGCCCACAAAATCTTATGCCCAGATCAATTGGTTAGTCTCTAAGGTGCCACAAGTACTCCTCATTCTTTTAACTTGTACTATGGTTTTCCCTTTCCTATTTTCACTGTTCCCCGTCTGATTCGGGCATGGTTAACGCACTTCTCCCTCATTTCCTCTGAAGCATTGGCTTCACTGTAGTACAGGGCTGGGCTGGGGTCATGTTCTCTATGGTCATGTATTTCATTTCATTCCCTCTCCTTGTCAGATTCCATGTACACCACCATCCTGGCAATATTGGCTGCGCTGGGTGTATTCATTCTCATCCTGATGACGTTCTTCCTGCACCTTTGCTTATGGACACTGAAGAAAGAGAAACTCCACATCGTTGAAGGTCAGTGCATCTGTATGGACTATTCCGTGGTAGCTGTAGGGAGGAGGGGGGCTGGTTTGGTGTGTCTATACCGTGTGCACAAGTACTTGTGAATGTGAGAGGAATGAACAAGCAAAGGTTGTAGTGCCCGCTCTTCTAAAAGTGTAATGTAGTTCCAAATCTTGAGCTGGAGTCGGGCTTAATCTATAACAGACCCCTCCCAACACCGAGGGGCAGATTTCCTCTTACACGAAGGCACTAGACAGTGCTGTAGCAGTGCAATGGGGCTGTTAAGTGGCGGCATTTAAATACATTCACAGAGTCCAAGGCCTCCTTACCCTGTCTGAGCAATACAAAGGGGCCTTAAGTTATCTACACTGCAAAAAAGGCCCCTTGACAGTGAATCTCAGAGCCAAGTCCCAGCATTGGTCCTTACAACCACAAACCTAATGTCTGCTCGTTCCCTGGGTGTGCTCCCTACAGAGCCTGACCATCACAGCGTTCTGCTGCCACCTACAAGCCGCCTGGTCGAAGATACTTACAGCTGCCAGTTCCCAGAGGAAGAGCATGGAGGCAAAATCGCCGAAGGAAAACCCTCTTATTGCCCTATTGTGGGGCCAGACTGAAGATGCTGACGGAGTGCGAGCTGCTGCCAGAGGAGCAGTGCTGGGCTTGTCAAACGCCGGGAAGCGGCAAAGGTGCAATTTTAAACATAGCAGCAAGAAGTGGGCTTTTGTATCCGATTGTGTGTCAGAAATTGAGGAACACCTAACTCAAGCTGACATGTAGTGCAGCCAGAATCCCAGCTGCAGGTTCCTCCCTTTCTCAGCCCGAGCCCTTCTGAACTCAGTCTGGGACTAGAATCTCTGGCTCTGATTTCCCCCTGGGCATCACATGCTCGTGGTACCTCCCCTACTGTGTTGCATTTCCGTGGAGTATCAGGGTCTCTCCAGGAGGCCCTACAGTTGCCGCTCTCCCGGCCATGGGAGTATGTCCCTGAGGAACTCAACTGTAGTTTTGATCAGTTGTTTTGTCAAGGGGGTGCCTGTATGTGCTGGGCATATATGAAGGGAATGAGGGGGGAAAAGTGTGGCTAGACCATATACAGTCTGCAATACTGCAATCAACCCTACTGCATTCCACTCACCCCGCATTGCCTTCCATTTGTCGGTGGAAAGGGGAGCTTCCTCTGAATCTGTGAAACGTTTTGGAAACAGGATTTCCTTGATGCTTTTGCTGATGGCGCAAATCTCAGTGCACAGCTCTTGTCCCTAAATAGTTTCCAGTCTGAGGCTCCACATGTCTGTGAGTCCTGCTCTGGAGACAATCAAAGGCCCTTGTGTTTGTTTGCAGAGATTCGTGAAGCAGAGCAAGAGCCCTTGGCTTAGCGATAGGAGAACATGGGGGTGTTTTGGGTCCATGACTCCGCAGAGAACATTTGTTTACATGAGATTTTTGCTCCAGAAGCCATTTTTGTTTGAGGAATAGTCAATGAAAAATACAAACAATCAAAAACCCAACCTCAGGCCTATTTGCAAACCAGGAAGCATCTGCTTTGCAAATAATTCTCACCCAACTTCTAAACAAAACAGAGGCCAGGACTCACATTTTTGGGCAGGGCCAAGGGAAAATTGTGCCTCCAAGTTCTAGCTTCTCAGCTGGCATAAATTGGCAAAGTGCAATGGAAGTGACTAGCAACTTCTGTGGGGCTACGCTGATGTACGCAGCCCCTGAAGTTTTGAATTATGTTAAATCCAGATCCCCAGATTTTCCCAGGGTACCACCATTGGTAGAATGAATCCCTTCTGCCTTCATTAAAAAGGCCAAATTCTCATCTTTGGGCTCAATTTCCTTCAGCGGAGCTACTTTGCATCAGCAAAGGATGGGGGCCTTTTGGCTAAGACTCAGTGTCTTTCTGACTGCTATGTAGTTTCCCAGCTCTGCCCTCCTCCCCCTTCCAAGAAAGACTGATAACTTTGGAGAGAAATCTCTTGATGACTAAAAGCTCCCTGAGCCAGGATGAGGTTTTGAGTCAGAGTTCATATAAAGAACATGCAAATGCCACCTACCTCAAACCAGGACGTCAGTTTCCTCCTCTGATTTCTGTTGAGATAATGAAGTGACGCCTATAAGTTAAGGCAAGCACTGGAAATATTACTGCGTGGTGAATAGAAATTTTCATTTTTCTATTAAATGATAATAAATGGTGTTATCCTTAGCTGTACAGACATGTAAAAATAATGTAATGCCATCCCATTCATAAGGCCTGCTCAACAGAGGAATCTCATCAGCTTGGGAGTATTTTGAAAGCAATTCTGTATGTCTCTACAATTCCTGATCACACATTCTATAATCATTTGGGCTGATTGTTGGATTCTTCACCCTGACATGGTCCCATAATTTCAGTGTGCCACCCTCATACTGCCAGAACAGGGTTCCGCGGGGATTTATTGTTCTAACATTGTTTTGCTTGCTTCCTTTTGTGTGATTTGGTGCAGTAACTGTAAGGGTGAAATCAGGTGGGAAGGATTATGAGTTATAGCACAGGATGAGAAATCTGGACTCCCAAAGCTGCCACTGGCTTGGTATCCGGCCTTGGGCAAGTCACTTAAGCTGTTCGTGTCTCAGCTTCCCTATCTGTAGAAGAGGCATTGTGATACATAACTGATGTTTGTAAAGCATTTGATGCTTCTCTAATCCCTTCCAGACAAAGATTTCAAAATATCATTCTTACTCAGGAAAAGCAATATTTCCCCTTGCGTCCTCCAGTGACCACCTTGTGAAGTTTGACCAGTTCCCCTTTAGTTCTCCAACATTTACCGTGACTCTCACGGAGGCGGCTAAATCACATCAGCAAAATTATAAAAACAGGGAAGAGAACGGGGTTTGTTCTGCTCCAGCTGTGGAGTGTCCAGATCTGGAGCTGAGGTGGGAGGAATTGGAGGAGTCAGAGGAGATGGACTTTGTCAAAGAGTTCTGGTGCACGTAGGCTGCTTTGAGCTATCACGGGGGTTCCCTTGCTCCTCTTAAAGTGACTGTCCACCTTGTCCCAACTTGCCAGCTAAGCAGCGGTTGTTGCTGCTGCCCTGGTGTGAGTGTTTGGAAGCTGTCATTCTGTGCATCACCTTTCCTTCAGACAGCCATCTTGTGTACTGTGTATGTTTTAAAAAAAAATCTTCTTGTGACCTTTTGTAAAGGCAAAATAAACATTAGATCCACCTGACTCCTATATCAATGGAGCTGATCTGAACTGAGCAGCGCTTCAGAACCATTGTGGGGGTTTTGGTGGCTGTTTTCTGTTTGTTTTTAAATTCTCTTCTTGTGGCGGATTTATCTCCATGAGTTTTCCCAGGGCCGGATTCACCATTAGGCTAATAAGGTTATAGCCTAAGGACCTGCAGGGTAATGGGGGAGCGAGCTTGCTCACGCAGCCCTGCTGGAGCACTCCTGTTCACACGGGTGACCGGACACTAAAACTCCGGTTACCACAGGAACCCTTGCCAGCCCTGGGTGTGGTTTGAGCAGGCATTGCCCCCCTGACACCCAGATCTCCCCCATGGCAATTTCTCTGGAGCTCTGCTTAGCTGTCAGGGAGGGAAGAAGTTCCTTCTGTCCCTCTCCTCCGCTGAGGCTGGCAGGCAGCTCCAGGATGCTGGGTCCTAATGTCCATCACTGTCAACTTCTCTGTGTACTGGGTCCCGTTTCTGGGCAACTGGTGAGTGCCGGTGGGGGTGGGGGACAGGGCAAGTGAGGGGGGGGGGAGGGAAGAGGCAATACCAGAGTGGTAGGGTGTAAGCTTGCACAGAATCAGCACACACTCTATCCAGCTCCAACCAGAATGACTGCCCCTCCCTGGAATAAGGAACAAATTCCCACACCTGTGTAGGAAAAACAAAACCAAGTGTCCTCTTCTGGATACCAGTCCTTTAACTTTTACAGCACCTTCTATCATGGGGTGTCAGAGGTATGGTGCACTGTGTTCAATATTGTATTGAACTGTACTGAAAATCAAAGACATCCCACTTTTTTCATGGATGTATTTTTCATACCGGGATGCACAGGCCACCGAGTTCTTCCCTTATGCTCAGCCTAGTTCCATGGGCCAACACATCTTTGTACTTTTAAGCGGTTGCAAAAGCACTGGAGGAAGCTTAACACACAATGTTGTAGGGTTCTCCCTCCCCTCTCCCTCAAGAGTTTTAAATCCACTTCTTAGCAGGTGAGGATAGACAGACTGGCTGAATAGGCTAACAGCACGTTCTGTCCATTTGCTGGTTCTATCCTAAAATTACCTCACATTTGATTTTGAGTTTCATTCCACAAATTTAAAGGTAAGTAAACCTGATGTTAGTCCTCATTTTCCTGCCCCAACTCAAACTTCTTTCCCTAGTGGAAAATGTAGGGGAAACACCTGCACTGTGCTATGTGGCGAGCTGAGGGTAGAAGCACCAGGCGGAAAGAGATAAGCTGGATGGGGGAACGCTGCAGTGATCACCCTCATACAGATGAGCACTCCACTACCCAGGAGGAAGGAGGCCCAGGACAGCGTAGCATCTCCCGTGCTACCTCTTACTCAGAAGTATCTGTTTGAAGAATTGAGTGTCGGGAGAGTAGAATAAACTTATTAATTTTACATAAATAAATAATATGTAAATATATATCTAGAGAAATGTTTAATGACTTCATCACTTTTTTGGGGGCAATATGTCATCCATATGTAGGCCTTTCCCTTCCATTACCCTTAGTCCCCTGAAACCTTAATCTGCCCCTGCCTGTGCCCTGCAGTGGCTCTGCCAACAGTCCAAACCAGCAGTATCATCTAATCTAACCCTCCTTCCCTCTCACCACCTCCTCTGCTTTAGGAAATGGGGATTTCCAGGCAGCTGGGTAAGTCAGCGTCCCAGCTACTTAGTACCATTAGAGCTGGGGAACAGTGTTTAGATAACACTCACTCAAGAAGCAAAACTGTTTGATAGGCTGGGGACCAGGAGAACAGCCCCCAACTCTTGATGGAATAGCAGGTGGCGCGGTCTGTTCATACTGATGCACTGCACACAGCTACAGTACCTGGGAGAAGTGTGCAGAGTGGCTCACCCACTTTATGCCTGGCTCAAGAAATATTTTTACTTCCTACTATCTGACTGCTCACCCAAGGACTTATTATTGACAGAATAATAATAAGTTCATCAGTTCAGTTCTTGGCGTCTCATGGTTCCGATTCAGGGGGGAAACTCCTAATGGTGAGTGATTGTAACTCCTGGGGCATTTCAGCAACAGGTGATTGAAATGTGGTTCAAAGAAAACAAAAGTTACCCATTCAGAGACCCTAAGCAAAGAAATCTTCATACATTAGAGGTTCTGTTCTGAGAGCTCTTTAGCTTTATTTGAATCTGTTTGTGCCACTGCAAAAATGGAATCTGAGTTCAGGTCTAGATTTCAATCCCAATCCCCAAAGTGTGCATGTGCAGGTACACACACACACACACACACTCTCCAATACACAATGAAACCTATGCAAAAGTATATGTGTACTATTTTCAAGTACATAAAAAGTTGTTACATGAAGGAGGGAGAAAAATTATTCTTAACCCTTGAGGCTAGGACAAGAAGCAATGGGCTTAAATTGCAGCAAGGGGAGTTTAATTTGGACATTAGGAAAAACTTCCTAACTGTCAGGGTGGTTAAACACTGGAATAAATTGCCTTGGAAAGTTGTGGAATCTCCATCACTGGGGATATTTAAGAGCAGGTTGGACAAACACCTGTCAGGGATGGTCTTCTAGATAACACAGAGTCCTGTCTTGAGTGCCAGGGACGAGACTAGACGACCTCTCAAAGCCCCTTCCAGTTCTATGATTGTGTGATTCTATACAAGACACCACGCTTCCTGGAAACTATCTTGACCTTAAGAGAGTGATCCTCTAGAATATCTCAAGCCTATTACGTTTGGTGGTTCTTCTCTTTTCATCAGAAGAGCCACGTCCATCTAGCCCCTGTTATTTGTCAATCCCTCAAGCCTCTCTGAGGGCAGATTTTACTGTTTAGGGAAAATACACAAGATGTCATTAACAGATCAGAAATCTGATTAAGTTATGACCCAAAGGTAGATTTCTTAGAAACGGACACCATTTCCTGAGTTACCTGGAACTCTCTTGGTTGTTTATGATGGGAAACAAAACTGTGGGTGGTCAATTAACATTATAGAGGAGAGCCTGGACCAGTGGCTTATGGATGGAGAATTCACATTGAGTTCTGAAAACACCGTGAGCAGCTCTTGAAACCAAAATTAAGGGCCCAATCCTGCAGCTACATGAGTAATGCGAGTTGTCCCATCGGAGCCAATGGGAGCTGTGGGTAGTCAGCACCTTTAAAAATCAGGCCATTATTTTAGGCTCCTAAATAAGGATGTAATCTGGAAAGGGAGATGCTGACCTCACTTGGTTAGGCTTAAAAGCCAGTCACTAGCACACAGCTAGCAGCTAACAGGGGAGATCAGTGTTTCTGTGGCCGCCTGGGTTCACCAAAACAGATCGTGTAGTTCTCTACTGAAAGCCTGTGTTGCACTGATCATCCTAATTGTTGTGAGATATATGGACAGCGAATATGTGAGGAATTGTGTATATATACCAAAAATATGTTGGCTAGGTCTGTAGGTAAAAGCAGGTCAGTGAAACTTCTCCAGAAATGGGGTGGGAGACACTTATCTCCCTGGTGGACCACAGGGTATTGTGTGTCATACAATACAATCTATTACCATGCTGAGTCAAATGCTATTGAAGTGCTGGGGGAGACTTAGAAGGAAATTAACAGGAAGAGGTAAACAGTAGGGGTGGGAGGACCCTATTTTAAGGTGAACACCAAAGGTTTGCTCTAGTATATTTGTGGGAGCAGAAAGACACGCTGGGCTCCTTCCATGAAGACAAGCTGCCAGCAGCCTTGATTTTGTGAAAAGGGGCTCTCGATCCATCCGGCTGAAAATACTGGGAAAAGTACTCAGGATAAGCTAACTTGTAGGAGACAGGGGAATGCCTTGTTAGTTAAGTTTAGGCTCTAGGAAGTATGGTATGATTTTGTTTCTGTGTAACCATTTGTGTCCAATATTCTTACTCGTGATCACTTGAATCTCTGTTTTTAATAATAAATGTATTCTTGTTCGTTCTCTCTCTCTCTTTCTCCATATCTAAGTGTAGTATGTTCAGTAAAGTGGGGCTCCTGACTTGAATTTGGGAAGTGAGGATACATTCTTCCTTTGGGAATAATGGATCCGAGAGTTCTGGGAGTCCTCAGTGGACATGGGGCTGCGTGTTCCAGAGGGACGCTGGGAGGACTCGGGTCGGTGTGTGCTTATTGCTAACCCCCAGAGAGAGAGAGAGCGTGAGGCCCGTGGGATGGAAGGGAGTGCTTGTGTTGCCAGAGGCTGGTGGTTTCAGGGAGCCAATCCACAGCCTCATGCTCAGGGCAGTGGTAGGGACGTGCCTCAGAACTGGGGACCCCTGGGAAGTGACCCAATTACCCTCGTTAAACACATCAAGGGGGCGGGGGGTGGGGGGAAGGGTAAACCCTGAGGATGGAGAAGAGCTATGTAAGCTAAAGGACACTGTTAGCACAAGAACAAATGGGGATCAACTGGCCCTAAACCAATTCAGGCTGGGGATTAGAAGAAGGTTTCTAACCCTCTGAGGAGTGAGGTCCTGAGACAGCCTTCCAACAGGAGCTGTGAGGCAAACAACTGAATTAGTTTTGAGAGCAAGTGGGACAAATTTATGAGTGATGGGGTTCCTTGTGATGGGGCAGGGCAGGGCAGCCCTAGGGGTCACTTCTGATTTGCATCCCATGTTCCTAAAAGCTCACGTGTAGGGCTTCAGCCAGCCACCTGCAGGGGTCAGGAAGGGATTCCCTCCACTTCCCCATGTATCCCGGTTTTCTTCTCATCAATCTCCTCCCTTGGAAACACACAGGATGGCCACGGCATTGGATGGGGCGGGCCAGGCCCCTGAGATGACACGGAGCATTCCCTCTCTCGGGTGCTTGACTGACTGGTTTTCACTCACAGGCTCAGGGGCTAGCTGATCACCTAATGTAGAGTCAAGAAGGAATTTGCCCCCAACTCAGTGACCATGGGGAGGGAAAGGGGGTTTCAGCTTCCTCTGCAGCATGTGGGTGCGGGTCACTAGTCAGGATTATCTGGGTCTATCACACTTGATTATTTCCCGGTTCCTTCAGGGGCCTCAGGCACTGGTGTACCTCCCTCCCTCCTAGCCTCTGCCTGTGGCCTAGTCTCCTCTGGGCTGGGACACTTCGGTCTCATTCTGGGTGCTGGGTTTCGTCACTGGGTGCTGGTGGCCTGTGCTATACGGGAGGTCAACCTAGGTGACTGGGCAGTCCCGTCTGGCCTTAATACTAGAACATGAATGCTCCCTTCTGCACAAGGCATGGACTTGGGCTGACGGGTTTTATTCATCCTATTTACACAATACCTTAGGTTATGTCTCTCTCCAAGAGGCAGCAGCCAATAAATAAAGTGATCAAATCAGGGAGGATTTCTCCTCAAGGAGTCTGATCAACTGGGATTATATCCAGGGGATTCCAACAGGACAGCGGGAACAGCAGCTAATCTGTGCACAAATGAATAAATCCAGCCGGGGACCGTACACCAGAGCATAGGTTCAGATCGAGGACTCACAATTCAACCGTCTCAGTCGGAAGGGGTTTGGATTCAAGTTGTTTCTGGTCCTTCCTCCAGCATCCTTAGCCATCAGTTTGTCCCCTCTAGTCAGCGCGGTCAGTGGGCGCTAGTCTTTTCCATAGGCTCCATAGTCCTACCGTTGCAGCGATTTCTTCGGCACCATTGGTGGCGGCTGGACGGCCACGGTGTCAAGGTTTTGCTCAGGCTGGAAGAGATTGACGTCCGCAGATTAGTGCACTAATACAGCAATGCCGCTGGGAAGGCGTTAAGCGCTTTCAAGATTTTAAGCATTCAGAAAAGGAGCAGCCTGTCTCACTCCCAGGTCTCAAGGAGCTCCACGTTCGACTTTTAAAATCTTGCAGCAGAGTTCCCTATCACCCTTTTGTGAACCCCAAGTATGGGGCAGAGGCACCTGAATGTTCAGTATATGCCAGGTGTCTCCCTTGGTGCATGTAGCAGGGCGGCGACTCACCCCTGCAGCGCCTCCTGCTGGTCCATCCGGGAATTAGCTCACCAGCATCTGGAGCGCCCTCTGCAGGCCGATGTCCCGCTTGCTGCTTTGGCCCAGAGTCCCTCCCTGGACCCCGGTGCCCTCTTACCGAGGGTGCTGCACCCCTGCAGTACCCCCTCAGGTCTTAGGGTCTCCCCTCCCAGGGAACCCCCACACTCTATCCCCACCTTGCCTCAATCTAGGCAACTGCCAGTCACCACTTGCCCCCATTCACTGGGGCAGACTGCAGTGTAATTGCCACTCATCACTGGCAAGGGGGGTTGACCTGCTGCTTCTACCTCTAGAGCCATGGGCTGCCCCCTGCAACCCCAGTACCCTTTTGGGGGCCTTCTCCTAGGCCCTGCAGCCTGGGGGTTTCCAGGCTAGAGCTTCCTCAGCTCCTCCTGCCTTGCCCCAGCCCTGCTTCCCTCTAGGTACCTCCTTAGCTCCCAGCAGCCAGGCCTATCCACCTCTGCAGACAGAGGAGACTTCCTCTGCCCCTCAGCCCTTTTATAAGGGCCTGGTCTGCTTGGGGTGTGGCCACCCAGCTGAGCCTGCTTCCCAATCAGCCCAGCTTTACCCTACTCAGCCTGGGAGCTGCTTGCCCTCAGCCATAGCCCTTCCCACCTTTTGGGTACCCGAGAAGTGGGCGGGCCTAAGCCCGCCCTTTACTAAAGTCCCTCCCCCAGCCTGGCGGGAGGGACACTGGACCCGGGGCCAACTAAATACGGGGGACAACTAATGAAAAAAAGGCAGGGGGGTGCGTGAGGGTCACAGGTTCAAAACGAGGGTACAGGATGGGGATACCGAGCAGAGAACCCAGCACAGCGCCCACTGCTCCGCGAAGCTGTCGAGGGAGCCAGTGGACGCTGCCCAGTGGAACTCTGCCCGGATGCGTGACTGGATAAGTGACCTGAAGTAGGCCCCACAGTCGCACTGTACCCCCTCGCCCAGCATCCTCCTCCTGGTGTTGTAGATGGCGACTTTAACAAGCGCCAGGAGGAGGTTGACGAGGAGGTCTCGCGACTTTGTGGGGCCCAAAAAGGGGTGTCCAAAAATAAAAAGGTGTGGGGAAAAGTGCAGCCAGAACCTCAATAGGAGGTTCTGGAGGAGCCGGAATAGGGGCTGCAGCCTGGCGCACTCGAGGTGGGCGTGCACCAGGTCCTCCCTCACGCTGCAGAAGGGACAGGTGTCGGGCACGGGGAGGAACCGCGCCAAGTACACGCCCGTGCTCACGGCTCCATGAAGGAGCAATCGTATGGAGCATGAGCGTGTATAGCTGCTTCCTTGGCGCGGTTCGAAAAGAGACCGGCTGCAAGGTGTGCAGCTGGCTCGGGGTGTGGGAGTGGGGAGGCCGGGAGGGCTCACGAAGCAGGGGCCTTAGTACCAGTTCCGGAGGGCCCGGAGTGAGGGGTGGGCGGGGAGTACCCTCTAGAGACGGGAGACAGAGCGGTCCTCACCTCCCGGAGTACGCGCAGGGGGGTTAGCCCTTCCCAGGGCAGTTTTAAACCCTTCTCCACTGGAGTGGGGCAGTCACCCCACTACAGTGCAGGATCCACAGAGCAGATGACTCTGCTAACAGGGACTCGCTAAGGGTCTCTGCCCTTTCGGGCAAGCTGTAGCGGTTTATGCCTTCTGTAGTGGGGGGGGGGGGTGTTCAAACCCCCGGGATGTTTGTATGTGATACACACTTACATTCTGATTAGGAGAAAGTATTGTGGTCCCCCATGATGCACCCGTTAGGTGGGAGGATGAGTTCCAAGGGAGCTGAATGGTCACCCTGAGTGCTAAGTGGTTTTGAATCATGGAGGACCCTTATGGGGTGGGGGGGAGAAGGAGTGGGAGGCAGTTGTGTGTAAGGTTGGGAAAGTCCCGGTTTGGAAAAGCAGCAACCACAACAGCCATAGAGCAGAGAAGGGGGGGGAGGGGGGATCATGTCCGACGAGAACCTTTTGTAGGTAGAAGAGGCATTTTTCATAATCTTCAGCGGTGGAGCAGGCAACCAGGATGGGTTCCATCAGGCTTCCTGCCAAGGGAACAGTGAGGCATGTGGGAACATTTTGGTGCAGGAATAGTACATGCATCTTCCTTCTTGGCCCATGTGTTATCAGCATACACTGGGAGAGGGCACAGGTATTTCAGCTGCAACCCAGCAGGCAAAGGGTTAATCCCCCCCCCCCCACACACACACAACACCCTTGCTCAGACCTCTCGCAGGTGTCCAGGGTAGAGTAATGAGACAGGGCTGGAGCAGATGGGCCAATCAGGGGACACAGAAGACCATAAAAGCCTGATTGCCAGCAGCCAGGGGAGTGTATTGTGGGGAGGGGGTGAGTGCTCTGGCTGGGGCTGGGGGTAGCTTGAGCAGAGGGGTGTAGGTGGGAGAGGAGTCTGATTTTATGTAGCTAGAGTCTCTTGTGGTAGAGAAGAGGCAGGGCTCTGCTAATGAGTAGGAAGAGGATTCTTTAGTGAGGCTACTGGACACAGGCACAGCCTGTAACCCCATTAGCAAAACACAATCTGTCCAGCCTAGTGTCCTCACCTGGGGGCCCCTTACCACAGGCCTGGAGTGAACAGTTACAGAAGGGACAGCTGACTCCATTGCAATGTAAGACTCCTCCATCCTCACAGCCCTCACCCGGCATACCTGTGATTTCAAATTCCAGCCGCCCCAGAACAGCAGATTTCTCCTTGGCCTGGATCCCAGCTAGTGGGAGTTTTCCCTTCAGAGAGAAAAGGAAAGAGAAAATGCCTGCAGTGTATACGCACAGAGTAGCATCCCTCTAAATGAGCCTTCTAATAATGTGCATGGTGTGCTAAGTTATAGAAGCTGCTAGCAGCCAGTAAGAGCGTCAGGATGTATGTAGCTAAGCCTCGCACGTTTGTGTCTCTTTAACACATATGGCTATTTAGGACCCAGCCCTGTCTCTGTGGTTCCTTCGTGTTATTTCTGTTGCATCCAGAGCAAAAGATGCAGCCATGTTCTTATCATTGCAGTTCCTTGGAAAGTAACTGCCTCTGTTTCTGCAGTGCTATGGTAGCGGAGTCGGTCCCTGGATATTAGAGTGACGAGGTGGGTGAGAAGTTGGGCCAATAAAAGATATTCGCTCACCCACCTTGTCGTGCTCAGTTTCTGTTACTCAGCACTACAGATGCCAACCCGGCTTTGAAGTTTAGGAGCTGAAGTTACCTCGAGCCTCCTAGGGCTTAGCTCTGAGCTAGGGCAGAAATGGAGAGCAGAGGCCATTTGATTCACCACCACACTGATTTTTAAGGACTGTCAGAGCCATACTAGGAATTGCCAAGTCCTGGAGTCAGAGAAGAGGTGGGGGAAATGAGAAGGGGTATGAAGTCACCAAGTGCGTCTCCTCAGACTAGTGCAGGATTGCCCAGTCTGGTATTAAATATCCCAGGCATGGTGGATGCCACATCTGGGAGAAGATTCCACCACTCCTATTGTCAGGCCACGTTTCCTGATATTCAGTTCAAGTTCTCCTCAGTTCAGCTTCATCCCATAACTCCTTGTTATTCCTCTATGGGCCACCCTAATCAACCCCTCTCCTTCCTTGGTGCTTGCACCCTTTCAACACCTGTAGGGTGGTCCTTGGATTCCCCCCTTAGCTCTCATTTCACTATGCGCTACAGGCTCGGTAACCTTTCTTCCCAAGTCAGTCTCCCCCACCCGCTTCATTATTTACCTCATACGCAATGCTGGTTCTCTCTCTGTCTACGGAGAGGAAAAGCAGATCTTCTGGAAACAGAACCAGCAGCCTCTCTTCAAAGTCCTGCAGAAAGAGGTGCATAGACAGTGAAGTCACAAACTTGTACTTAATCAGGGCAGTCTTAGCTTGAAGGCAGACTGTGTAGTAGGGTGACCAGACAGCAAGTGTTAGAAATCGGGGCGGAGGTTGGGGGGGTCATAGGAGCCTATATAAGAAAAAGACCCTAAAATCTGGACTGTCCCTATAAAATCAGGACATCTGGTCACCCTAATGTGTAGTGATGTAAAATGGGTGTGGAGAGAGAGACCCTAAAACACAGGATCACTTCCAAGCATTCAGTCATTCGAATCACACCCCCTACAAGCAGGTATTTTCCCTTTGTTTGCTATAGCTGCAATATAAAATACTAGGTAGCAGGTCACCTGTCATGGAATGCTAGGATGCATTATACGATTCAGCCACTAGGTGGCACGATGTGCAAAATACCTTATTAAAGCTGACCTTAGCCATACCTGACAGAGCATTAAAGGATCTTATGATGCACATGGTGTGTATAAGCAAGCTCTATAGCCAGTCCATATCTGGGACAGAAATACGTGACAACATCCACTACAGTATATATGGGAGAGAATACACAAGGCATTTACATGCTTATGAAACTGACCAATTTAGAATCTGTGGTGTCATTTCCTCCCTCACAGATAGCTGCATGTGCATTTAATGTGTCTGCGTGTTTGTATAGGTATGTATCTAATGCTACGTCACATTTACAGAGATATTTAATACCTTAGGAGAGAGATTTTATATACACACAGATCATCTGTGGCTGTCTCTTTGGTACTGTGGGATTCTTTTTCACTAGCCTATTTGGCTACCACTTGCTTTCCTTTAGATTGCTTATGGAATAATCATGTTGCACAAGCCAACGGCATTGATGATTCATTTAGGGTTTCCCAGCCCATGAGAATTATTGAGATTTTGAAAAGTTCTGCCATTTTAAATTGGGAAGAAAAGTTGCAATCTCGACATTTCTTGTGAACCAGCAAACAATGACGTTCTAGTTTGGGTGAATCACATCATTTTGGTTTGACATTTTGAAATGTTTTGTTTTAATTTTGACATTTCCGCCCTTCTAAATTTTGTTGGACTCTAAATTTACTAAAATTTTGCCATGAAAAGTCATCTAGCCTCAAAAATCTCCACCCTTCATTTCAGAAATGTATGTTTCTCAGTTTTGGGTTTGAGGCATCGGCATTTTATGGTGAAAAACTGGTAGGCTGAGAAATTCCTGACCAGCTGCAGTTTTCATATGTGCTCCTCTAGCTAGGATTCCAGGCTGTCTCAGTCCAGTGACTCCATGTGAACCCAACCTCCAGATGCTTCCAGTCCTCCTAAGGTGAACCACATGTCTTAGAGCAATAGATGCTGTACGTTACCCCCATGGTGGCATAAACCACCTGCACCATGGCCAGGTAGTGTATCCGTCCTAGGTGCTGGATGGGCTTCCCTTCCCACTTCAGAATGGTAGTGTAAAACAGATGCTTCATCAGCTTCCGTTTCTTCCACTGCTCATCACATGGAACCTTTTCCGAGACAGATCAGAATGCAATACACAAGGGAATAAAAACAGAAGTGTGATGTTTGTTAGCGGCTTGAAGGTGTTAGCTAAATGTTCCACTGGTTATGGCATTAGCACAGGACTTCAGAGAGCTGAGCTCAAGATCCTTCTCTGCCCCAGACTTCCTGCATGACCTTGGGCAAGTCACATAGCCAATCTGTGCCTCAGGTTCCCATCTGTAAAATGGGGATATTAGCACTGTTGTACCTGATGGGGATGTTGGGGAGGCTAAAGCTATTACAGATTGTGAAGTTCTTAGATACTACAGGAATGGGGTCCATATAAGTACCTTAGATAAATTTGCATCTGAAGCTAAACTTCCCCCGGGTTTGGGAGGGGACATTTCGTGTGATGTGAGGTTCTGTTTTGGCCCAGATATAGAAATGGACCTGATCCAAATGAGAATTATCCCCAAATTCAAAGCGGTTTGGGTCTGGAGTTCTGATGCAGGCCTGTCTCTAAATGGCATAAGAATAAGTCTGAACACCCCTCCCCTTTGTTGGGCGATTTGAGAAAAATATGTGGTTGTGGCCTTTTCCATCAACCAACCACCCCGGCCTATTCTCTCCCCGGCCCTGAGGTTTTACACACTCCAGGTTGTTCAGTCCTCTGTGAAAATCAGCTCAAGTGCTGCCTTTGGCATAGATTGTCTACCCCTGCTCTAGAGTTGGCCTCCAGCCACTAAAACAGGTTGTTAATTGGTGGTTCAGGTAGCACAAGGCTGTGCTTGGGGTGGCAGGGCTCCCTGCAGCTGATGGGCCTGGTCCATCGCTCTGGTATTTTGCTTCTGGCCTCGGTGGGTCATACCCCCACCTGGGAATGCACAGAGGACTTCAGTCTCTCCGCACTCGGGAGCCACTAACGTTTCTTGCCCCCATCCCATTCACTCCGCATCGACTCCGAGCTTTACCCACCGCCCCCGGCAGGGCAGGCTCACCAGGAAAGGAATGATATCGCTGGGGTGGGCTGGCCAGTGAGCGTTTGCCATCTTGATGTGCTGCTGGAGGCTGAGAACCCAGAGTTGGAATTCAGCTGGACTCGGGCAGGAGATGATCCTGGATTCTATCATGGGCCCTGTTGAAGGAAACACACAGCTCTGGCACCCCAGGACGAAGACAGAAGTGATGGGTAAACTCCTCCTGGCACCCCAAGACTTCACAAGCTGGCAGCCAGCCATACAGGCATTTCCTTGGGGACCAGTTCTATTCCTGAGATGGAGACAAGCTCATCCATGTCTTTGTGGTCCATGATGGTGGGTTCTGGGCTCGTCCCCATCAGAACTAGACAGTTGTCCTGCTCTGCTTGAAAGACACTGGCCGCTAACGGGTGGACTCAGCACTTTGAAGGAGCAGATTTGGGAGGATCTGTCATTTAGGGTTCCAGTTAACAGTGAAGCTTTGCTGGCTTGAGAATCAGTGGCTGCTGCCTTTACACGTGAAGACTGGGAATCCCAATGCCCCAAGCCCTGCCTGGGCCTTATCCCTGTTGCATGCGCTCAGCATGGGGGCCCCGTTCATGGGGAGGGGGATAAGGTGGTGTCCAGAATGAATAGAGAGGAACAAGGGATCCTCTTTCCTCCGTCATCACAAGAGAATCTTCCATCCGTTTAAGCCTTTCACAGGTGTCTAGAGTGAAGACTTACCAGTCATTTCAAACATGCAGCCGGTGTCACTCGGCACTTCCCTCACGCTCATCCCGGCGAGCGGAAGCAGGCCCTGCAGCAATGGGGAATCACTGTTAGAAACAATCACTGTGACTCCTTCCTCTCTGCACTCTCTCAGTCACGCCCTCTCCCATAACACTAGGCTTTACTTCCCCCACATCCAGTGTTTCTCTGCTTCCTGAAAGCAGGCCCCTTGCTTTAGGAAAATCAAATGCCACTTGGGCCCAGCTCTTTCAAGAGAGGCAGCATCACCTAGTTGCTAGAGGAGACCTGATTTTGATTTCTGGCTCTGCCGGTGACCTTGGGCAAGTCATTGCCCGGCTCTGTGCCTCAGTGTCCCTATCTGTAAAATGGAGATAATGATGCTGACGTTCTTTATAAAGGATCTGTGGATGAACTCTAGCTCTGCTTTGAAAGTGATGGGAAGAGTGTGTATTGCTATGATTCAACTCTGCCCTGTGGGGTTAAACGGCTCCCCATGCTAATTCATAAACCTACATGCCCTACTCTTTGATTTGGCTGTTGTAGCTCATAATCCTATACATCTGTGATTTCCTTCTCTCGTCCATTCCCTCCTCATCACGCCCCGATGATGGTCAGGCCTGGACTCCCACAGATCAGGCCCCTCCTTTTGTAGTTAGAGATTTTCTAACTGAACCCCTGTTCTGATATTTAGTTACTGTATTTGTGCCACAGACGTACAGCAAAGGGATAGCTTGGTGCCTTGATGGACGAAGCCCAGTGCTCCAGTGAACAGGGGCTCTACACAGTACAGAGGGAACCCCATGTTTTACCTGGTAGACAAACGTCTTCTTCATGTGATCCACGGATAGAATCAACAGCTGGAAGGGGAACAGCACAATGTACCGTTCGGACATCTCCTGTGGAAATAAGGGGCTATTATCATCATCGTCCTAAAATGTTAAGACATATTTAAAATAAAATACAATCGAGATTAAATTTCCCCAAACTCCTTCCCTTCCTCGTTCTGCCTCACTACAGTATTTCGTGTATCTATATGTGCTCACAGTTCCAATAGGTCAGGTTGTTTAAGGGCCGTACAAGGGAGCTATACTGTGAAATGTAACAGATGGCCCAGGGTGAGCCAAAATTCAAGCAAATTTCTACTATTCATACATTGCCATTCTATAGCACCTTTCCGCTGAGGATCTCAAATTAATTAACCACAACACTGCTGTGAGACTAGGAGTTTAGATGTTATTTATCCCCATTTTAGCTGCCTCTGTTTGCCTTAACTTCCCTGAGAGGTCCTGTGTAGACATGACCAGAGACATCAGGCTGAATTTTTCTCAGCGGGGATTCATTCAGTTATGATCCCATGCAGATCTTACAGAGAGACAATTTACTTGTCATGTTATTGGAGACAGCAACAAGCGGGGAGCCCTAGGGTTGGTCTGGAAATGTGTTTTTTTTTAATTCCTGAAACAATGAAATCCAAAGACTTTTTTTTTTTTTTTTTTTTTTTTTTGGTGCCAGAAACTAGATTTTAAAAAACTGTTTTGCTTTTTGATTAAAACATCTCAGAATTCTTTGGACATGCATATTTCCACTTAAACAAACAAAACATCATCAAAAGAACATTTTGAATGAAAAACATCAACCAGTTCTAAGAAGTGTGGCAGGGCGCTGGCCAGGAGTGCCTGAGCCAGCCCTGCCGGCCCTTTAAGAGGGAGCAGAAGCCTGCAAACCTCCCTTGCAGAAAGGCTAATCAGCCACCTGGGCTGCAGGGCAATTATCCTTGAGGGGTTGCACCTGGTGGCAGCCTCCTCAGGGGGATAAAAGGCCTGCCAGAAGGCAAGCCCAGTGTGGTGGGGATGGTATGGAGGGTGGAGTGCTAGTCAGAGTGGTGTTTGTATTTGAGCTGAACTATATAGAGTTTGTAGAGCTGGAAACTGTAGAGCTATTCAGAGCTGTAAACTGCAGAGTTTGTTAGAGTTGTAAACTGAAAGGCTAAACTGTGTAAAACTGTATATATTGGTGATGGGGTCCTGCACTGTGAATAAAGAGCACTGTTTGAAGCAAGAGAAGGGTTTCCTGCCTGATCCAAAGAGGGGTGAGAGAGCGGTCTGTCACAGAAGCTTTTGTGAGACCTGTCCACCTTTAGCTGACTGGTGAAAAAAAGGTGAATTTTTATCTTTCGCCATCAGTCCCAAATTCCCGCCTTGCAAAGTATGGCACCAATTCCATTTATAGATTTACAGACTCCAAGGCCAGAAAGGACTGCGGTGATCCCGTAGTCCAACCACTGTACGATACAGGATAGAGAACTTCCCCAAAATAAGTCCCAGAGTTATCTTTTAGAAAAACATCCAACCTTGATTTTAAAATGGTCAGTGATGGAGAATCTACCATGGCCATTGATAAATTATTCCAGTGTGTAATAATCCTTGCTGCTAAAAATGTACACCTCATTTCCTGTCAGAATTTGTCTAGCTTCAACTTCCAAACATTGGATCATGTTATGTGCATCTCTGTCTGCTACATTGAAGAGTTCCTGATTAAATATTTATTCCCCATGTAGATACTTATAGATTGTCATCAATTCACCCCTTCCCCTTCTCTTTTTTTAAGATAAATAGATTGAACTCTTTGAGTTTATCACTTTAAGGCAGGCTTTCTATCCCCTTACCCATTCTCATGGCTCTTCTCTGGACCCTCTCCTATTTATCATCATCCTTTTTGATTTGTAGTCACCAGAACGGGACACAGGATTCCAGCAGTTGCACCAGTGCCAAATATAGAGGTGAAATAACCTCTTTTCTCTTATGTGAGGTTCCCGTTTAGACATCCCAGGATCCCAGTAATTCTTTTGGCCACAGCATAGCATTGGAAGCTCCTGTTCGGTTGATTATCCACCATGACACCTACATTTTTTTTCAGGGTCACTGTTTCTCAGTATCGAGTCCCCCAGTCTGTAAGTATGGCTCACGTTCTTTGTTTCCAGATATATACAGTTATATTTAGCCATATTAAAATGCATATTATTTGCTGGCACCCACTTTACCACATGATCTGGATTACTCTAAATCAGTGACCGGTCCTCTTCATTTTTTTTACCACTTCCCCAACTTTTGTGTCATCCACAAACTTTATCAGTGATCATTTTGTTTTGTTCCAGGTCATTGATAAAAATTGACAAATAGCGTAGGGTCAAGAACCTAGCCCTGCAGGTCCCCACTGAAAACAGACCCACTCAATGACAATTCCTCATTTATAATTACATTTTAAGATCTATCAGTTAGCCAGTTTTTAATCCATTTTATGTGCCATGTTCATTTTATACGGTTCTAATCTTTTAATCACAAGATCATGCGGTACCAAGGTCAAATGCCTTGCAGAAGTCTAAGTATATTACATCAACACTACTACTTTCATCAACCAAACTTGTAAGCTCATCTAAAAAAAAAAAGATATCAAGTTAATTTGACTGGATCTGTTTTCCACAATAGCATGATAGCAGATCCTGTTGTGGGCCTGAGACCCGAATTACCCCAGTCTTTCTTCTCCTACCATTTAAAAATACATTGTTTTCCCCGGTGCATTTGAGAAATCCCTTGCAAAAAAGACAAGGTGCAGGTAGGATGAGGACAGTTACCTCCATGTGACAGCTGTGCATAAGAACCAGTGAGGACCATACTATTTCCCCAAGGGAGTGGATGCTCCTCCCTTCCCAGCCAGCGATGGGCTGTGTGAATAGGAAGTTCCTGAGTTCCTCCCGTGTTCTCCCCCACAGCACTTCTGCCTGGAAGGAAAAACAAGGACACACGTCTCGTTATTAGCCCGGTGGGAAGTGTCCTGAAAAACATATGGAGGGGAAACCCATGGAATCTAGGTGAAAACTCCTTGACGTTGCTCGGGGGTAAAGTTCAGAGAGGAAGACTCAGGAGATCTGGGCTCAGCTCCCAGCGCCTGCCATTCATCGACTGTGAGATGTCTCGGTGTGCAACGGGGAGAAGAGCATTGTGAGGTGCTCCTGGGGACAGCACCCAGCATCTGAGCCTGTTTGCGGCCTCTAGGAGCTACCCCGACACCAATCATAATGGCGCTGGACTCACCTGGGGGTTCAGCGCTCTGATCCTCCCCTGAAAATCTTCCTCTTCAGCTAGCCACAGGTTCTGTGAGAAACAGCGGGAGGATTTGTATGACTGTGTAAAACTGGAGGGGGAAAGTCCTTCCTGTTGCACCCCAAAATGCTTTATGGGAATATGCTTATGAATGTGTATATGACAGAACTGGAATATGTTTTATGCTACACATGCCATGTAACCTATCTCTGTAAAGGTTATGAGCTGCTGAATCTATTCATCCTATTTGTATGCATGTGTCATTTTCGTGTGCGCAGTTATGATTATTGGCTAGGTACTTGTTTAATTTTAAGTAGCCGCAGTGAATCAGTTAGTCAGCTTCCTGAGAAAAGACTATTTTCAGTAAGTGCCCAATCAAGAAACACTTAAGCCAACAATGAACTTGGAGATGCCAACCCACATCTGAGCTTTCCCAGGATGTGTCCTGGCTGGTAAGGGACTCAGTCAGTCATGGACATGTGACTTGTCCATGTGACTCCAGAACTCCATCTTGTAGTTGGGATTCTACACAGGGGGAAGTCTATTTAAGCCCCTGGAAACCCCTTCATTTTGTCTTCAGCGGCTCAAGAGATAGCCTTTCCACCACAGAGAAATGCCTGAAAGAAACTGGGACAAAAGACAGTAACTACAGGGGGTGAGAGTGATTTCTGGACCCAGACTAGAAGGAGGCTAGTCTGTAAAAGAGGTTTATTGGAACATATATTTAAGGATGAGATTTTATCTGTATGTAGCTTCTTACTGTATTAGACAGAGGCTTGTGTGTTTTATTTTATTTTGCTTGGTAATTCACTCTGTCTGTTATACTTGGAACCACTCAAATCCTATTCTTTGTATTTAGTAAAAATCACATTTTACTTATTAATTAACCCAGAGTATGCATTAACACTGGGGTGGGTGGATGGGAACATCTGTGCATATCTCTCTGTCGTTGTTATAGAGGGCGAACAATTGATGTGTTTACCCTTTATAAGCTTTATACAGGGTAAAACGGATTTAGCTCGGTTTGGACCCAATCAGGAGTTGGGCATCTGAGTGTTACAGATGGGGACACTTCTTAAGCTGCTTTCAGTTAAGCTTTCAGTTTGTTGGACATGGGTCAGACCAGGGCCTGGGTTTGCAGCCGACTAGCATGTCTGGCTCCAACCAGGCAGGGTTCTGAAGTCCCAAACTGGCAGGGGAAACGGCTCAGCAGTAGTTGCCACACATCAAGGGGCAGTCCCCAAGGGGGTTTCTGTGATGTAAACTGTCACACCCGCACTCTGTGATAGCGAGAACCGTTCATCACTGTCTGGGGCTCAGGGCTGATCCGTGTAATGATGTCAGGTGCCTTACGGAGCGGAAAAGCCTACGCAGTGCTGATGACATCATGCCCTGTAGAAATAAACAGGCAGGGACTCTCCTACCTGACTACACGTGACTCTCAGCTTGTGAGGTTCTGCTTATACTCACACCTCCTGTCTCTGTCGTGGTCACAGGGCCCCTGAGATGGAGGGAGCCTTCACTCGGAGCTTCTGAAATGGACCATTTTCTGTGGTGGGAGAGGAAGGGACAGGAAATAGAAGATGAAAAGGAGAGGTTCCTTTATTCACTTATCCTACGGGGTTGATCTAGGGCGTGACACGGACAGGAAAGTTAATGTAATGTTCAGGCAGGAGACTACATTCTGACATGGCCGTTTCAACTTTTAATTGCTAGGAAATATTCCAGTGGGCTCTAGATGGAAGATAACCTCTGTGTATCCAGCAAGGCCGCCTGGCCCCTTCAAAACCCCCAGATTGAAAGACACGCTGCCTACCTGCTACCACCTATTTCCAGAAGCTCCACCTCATCCTGGCATTCCCCCGCCGACGCAGCTCGCCGGGCGCTCACGCTGCAGCACCCCATCTCTTCTCACCAGCTCCCCAAGGCCAGGCACCCGCCCTCAGCCGCTTCAGCCCCCGGGGTCGTGTCCGAAAGCGCAGGCTCTAACAAACGGTCTGTAAGCATGAGGAGAAAGTGCAGATGGCAGGAGGAGAGAGCGCCGGGTCCGTCCGCTTACCGCTCATTAAAAACGTGCTTGGTAAGAGGCAGCAGCATCTGAGATGTAAGAGTGTTTCCTGTTGGTCTGAAAACCTTTCCTCTCCCATCCCCCCGCGTCACAGCTTCCGACTAAGGGGGGGGGGGGGGATAAGCAAATGTGGCAGTTTGACTGTCAAACCCAACCAAAATAAAGAATGAAAGTGATCTTTAATCCACCCCCGGAGGGATGCCGCCCGAGAGCAGCAGCCCCAGCAGCGTGGCAAGCCTGGGGGTACAACTAGGAATCACTTGATGAACGGGAGGATTTCAGGACAAATTTCCAGCTAGTGAGGCTGTGGCAGAGGGCTCGGAACCAACCACTGAGCCAGCTGGTCACGTAAACACCAATTATTCCCTCACCCACCCAGGTGGACCTGACTATACCTCATTAATACATAAGAATGGGTAGGGGAGGACGAAAGAACTAACTGGCCCACTAGCACAGAGGGTAGACGTAGGCCCGGGAAGGAGATGCTGGCAAGCAGAGCCAGAACCAAGAAGGAGAGATCTCTTCCCTCTCCTCTCCTCTCCTAGGCAAAGGGCTGAAGAGCAACTGGTAGAGTTGATGTATGGATCAATACAGTGATGGGACAAGCCATGTCAGGAAACTCTATGGCAGGAGCTTAGCCATGGAAGAGCTCTGAACAGTCTGCAGACAGCACAGACGATGGGAATAGGACATTGCTCTGCCCCAGAACTTAGTAGGGAATAGTCTCCCTAGAGGAATGTGGGAGACTATTTGAAACTGGACTGAGAATGGGGCTGCAGAGGGTCAGGGTGGATGGGGAAGATGGGCCGGAATAATAACCCTTTTCCACTTTGTGTTTCTGGGATTCTATACAACAAAGAGTTTGGTTTTACTTGAATGCTGGCCAGTCAGGCCGTGACTCTTCTAGTACCTGAGGGATTGGTGGACAAAGCAGAAGGGGTCTCTTTCAAGACAGTGGAAGGCGAGGAAGAGGGAAGAGGAGCTGCTGAAGGAAGGGGGGGAAAGGAGAGAGAATCCTAGAAGATTAGGGTTGGACGAGACCACAGGAGATCATCTAGTCCAATCCCCTGCTCAAAGCAGGCCCAACCCCAACTAAATCATCATTTCAATCCGGGTCTTAATAACCTCTGAGGATGGAGATTCCACCACCTCCCTGGGTAGAGATGGGAACTGAACTGACTTGATCCTTGTCCTGCCCTCTTGGGATGCTGAGGGTGAGGCGATGGCTCAGGGTTCTAAGCAGAAATAGGCCCAAGCCCTGAGGTTCTTGCCCAGGAGTGCGAGGATCTGGGATTTGGTTTGGCCCATTTTAGAGGCAGGGAGTCAACTGTAAAATCTGGACCTGGATCTGAACGTAAAGGTTGGAGGATCTTAGGAGCGGAGCTGGGTTTTAGTCAGGGGTCCCCGGCAGTCGGAGCAGCAATCTACTTTGTTAGATGTACCTCATGTCCTGCATCTGACAGGCATGAAAGGGTTAACAGCAATGGGGGGTGGTGTGAGTTTTTTTGTGTTGTGTTTTTTTTTTTGTGCACAGGCACAAACGGAACTGAAAGGGCCGGAAGCAGCTGTGGAGGCCTGTCTAGTGATGCTCTGAGGTGGTGTCACCATCCCACAGAGCAGCAAACTCCATCTGACTCCGCCCCCACTCTCAGAAAACAGCAACCGGTGTTCGCTGCTGGGTTTCACAACCCTTCCTGAGTGAGCGTGTGATGTATGAGAAACGTTCCGCTGCAGCTGAGCTGAGCTTGGAGAGTCGCTGGGCCGGCCGAGGGCGCGCACACAACCCCTTTGTAATCATGGTATGACAGCAAACCGGAAGAACTCTGCAGTGCGCAGTGGCATTACTGCAGTCTGTGGAATCAGGACGGCTCTGATTTGCATTAATGAGCCCAGTGGTATTCATCGGGGAAGATCAATCTGGTCTCAGCCCTCTCCACCAGCAGATCGGAGAGTTTGGTTCCTGAGCAAGGCTGGGGTGAAGGCTGGGAATGGACAGAGCTGAAATCTCGTGAGCTGGTTGGTTTTAGTAAGATTTCTGCCCACTTGGGCCAAAGTCTCATGGGCAAAGCCTCTTCTTCCAAGAGTTTGGCTTCATCCTAATCAGAATCAGAATCAGAAGACAGGTTGCTTCTGGTTTAGGATCCAAGCTTGGATGGGGATCTCCACATCCAACAACCCTCAGTTTCTACATTCAAAGGGGCTCAGGTCTCCATTTTTAGGTGTTTTACCTACCTCTGTCCCTCAGTGTAAGTGATCTGGGGCCATAATCCACCAGGGAGTTTCAAGCAATGACACCATCAGCAACCAAAGTGACACATTCCTCCGTGATATAACTCCACTGAGTTCTATGGAAACCCACCAGGGAGGACTTCAGCCCAAGATATTTGATTTGGGCCAGGCCAGTTATCGGCAGAAATAAACATCCTACATCCAGGGGAAATAAATGTTTTCATTAGCCCTGTCCCTCACTGCAAATCAAGGGGGCCGTACCAGCCTTCCTTTATGGCCACCAGTGGGAGCGGTACTGTAGACCAGCTGCTGGTGTTTTAACCCCAGTGCCTCGGAGCAGGCCCGGGCAAGGTGACTGCTCACCCCTTGCCCACACGGGTGATTTAAGCACCGCTGGAGAGGCAGGCTGGCTCTGGACTAGCCAGTGAAGCTCACTGGGCAACCTGTGGGGTGTTTGATGGTTCTAAAGACACAGTGCCTCAGCTCCGCTGGAGCTAGCAGAGCACTGTCTTGCACTGGCTTCATCATGCTCAGAAAAGAATGAGAGCTACAAACCGTGGTGGGTTGAGGTGGGGTGGAGGAAGCCAATGAACTCCCCTCTCTCCGCGTGGGCCCCTTGCGCAGAGGCTCTTTGCCACCCGCTAGGAGAGGGCAACACGAAGGGTGGATCCTGTGCCCTCTTCTGACGACACGAGGGGCTTATCCGTGACTTACTGGGGATGTGTTGGGCTTGGAGGGAGCCACACACGGTGGTGGGGGTGGCCCCAGACGATAGCGTCTGGTAATGGGACTCCCGTATGCTCACACAGATCCGGGGGAAGTGCCCTGGATGGGGAATGATTGAGTGCTGAGCGCCAGGAAAGAGGAGGCTCCCAAGCCCTGAATGACACGCTATGGTCGGATGAGATGATCTGGCACAACCTGGGACGTTCGGTCTCCTTCTCCCTCCAGCCTCACACATCATTTGGAATGATTCTTGCTCCGGCCAGGGCTGTGCGAGGCAGGGTGGGGCGGGACGAGGAGCTGCTGATGGGTGCAGAGCACCCACAAATTTTTCCCCGTGGGTGCTCCAACCCCGGGCCATCCACGGAGTCGGCACCTGTGCATCTAACCCAGTGTCCTGTCTTCTGACAGTGGCCAATGCCAGGTGCCCCGGAGGGAATGAACAGAACAGGGAATCGCAAGTGATCCAGCCCCTGTCGCCCATTCCCAGCTCCTGGCAAACAGAGGCCAGGGACCCCAGACCTCAATACCAGTGGTTCTCAACCCGCAGCCCGTGGACCATTTGCGGCCCAAACAGCACATAGCTGCAGCCCATGCGACATCCTCAGGGCCATGCAGGTAGGGTGACCAGAGAGCAAATGTGAAAAATCAGGAGAGGATGTGTTTGTGATAGGAGCCTATATATGAAAAAGCCCCAAATATCAGGACTGTCCCTACAAAACTGGGACATCTGGTCACCCTACATGCAGGTAGTAGAGGTTGTGTGTCGATGTGGCCTGATTTAGCACAGAGAGAGCTGCATATGCGGCCCACACGGGTAAACAGGTTGAGAATCACGGCTCTACACGATCATGCTAATAGAACTGTGAAGAATAGAGTCCCTAGCACATGAGTGCATGGTGCATAAACAATAACACGTGGGCATATATCTGGAATAACACATGATTAAGAGTGCACATTACATACATCATTGCACAGGCCACACAATGGCATACATGGGTGCAAGGGAGTCTGCTCGGCTGGTCTTTCTACTACATTGACAGCTGCGTGCAGGAGGAGGGGAGTGAACCGTATGGATTGGGGAGGGGGGTGTTACATTGGTGGTCAGTAGTTGGTGTATTGCACAGTCATCTCGCGCTTTCTTTTAAAATGATAACAAAATAGCTTTTAAGACTCAGTGACTGTTTCCAAAAAGTGCTGAGATACCTCACAGAGAGAGAGAATGTTTTCGGGGTTTTTTTATGTTCCTTATGGGAAAGCATCATATATTCAACACACGGCGATCTCAGTCTAAGACCCGCGATGGGACACCTTTTTCTGATCATCTGGAGGCGGCTCAGCGCACTGGGATGGAGCCGCTGCTTTGCTGTCGTCGGTCAGTGGTGTTTCCTTGGCTGTGGGGTGGATCAGGGGTGGGTAGAGTGATTTGGAGTGGCCTTCCAAGAAAGGTGCGCCACCCGAGACCTTTGTTTGGAGGTGCAGAAAGACCATCTGGGAGGTGGTGAAGGCCGGGTCTTCTTGAGTGGACGTGGGAGATTTAATCCCAAAGGTCTGCTGTAACCAAATGCCATAGGTGGTCTCTTTTGAAGCAGCAGCTGTGGGAGCGATAGTGCTGGCCATGTCCTTCTCTGAGCCATCGTCCGTGCTGTGCTTTCCCGGGCTCCCTTCCTCTGAGAATACCACAGGTCTGATAACGTACTGGCTGCAGGTACTGCTCACCTGGCCGCTTCGGATGGTGGGTTTGAAAGGCTGGCAGGCATAGACGCTTTGTATGTCAGTGATCGGCACCTGTGGCATAGTTAAGACAGTTCTCTCGGAAACCTCGGTGTTTTCCCCAGAGCCACTTGGTTTCTTTGGAGGCTTCTCTGCCACTTTGGGAGGATGTCGAGCAGGGTGGCTGGTGATTTCTGTCAGTGACCTTTGGTTCCTGGAGATAGCTGGGGCATTCCTGGTCTTTGAGGGTCTCAGTCCAGCTTCAGACGTACTCCCGTTATGAAGCAGCACAAAATGGCACTGTGTCTGCAAAGGTAAAATCCTTTGGCCTTTCAAGCTCTTGTTGAAAATCTCAAGAGCCAAATCTGTGACAGAAGACACAATCATGACATGGCTAAACACCTCTACACACCCACCCACACCCCAGACTACACACCACACAAAACACAGCTAAGTCACCAAGACACACAGTCGGGACATGATTAAATACCCCAGCATAACAACCCTCCCACCTCACTCCACACGACAGTCATGTTTATGAAAGGAAACACAGTCAGGACATTACTAAACTATCTTGCACAAACGTGTGTACTTCCCACATTACACACCAGACCGCAGAAAGTATCTATAATGCTGGCTGTATAAAGTTGCCTTGTCATGTGCAAGTTGCATGTTTATATGCAAATAGCTAACACAGGCAGCAAAATGCTCACACAGCATGCATAAATGTACCCAGAAGCACAGTTAGAATGCTAGCACGGGCTGTGGGAGACAGCTGTAATTCCTGCACTGTCACAAACCTCTTGTGCAACTCACAAGTCCCCATGTGCCTCAGTTTCCCATCTGTAAAATGGGGACAGTACCATTGCTCTATCTTACAGGGCTGCTCTGAGGATAAATATATTAAAGATACTATACTAATGGGAGCCATAAAACCTAAGCTCAAATACATTTGTTAGTCTCTAAATGCCCAAGTCAGACAGACTGAACATGCATGTTGCTAATTCCTATGCCTGCAAAAGAATGTGCATGTGAAAGCTGCCCTTGCAGGCATGGCTGGGTACAATTTGAAGGGCTGGTTACAGAAACGTAGCCCACACATTTTACATAAAGGTCAGAGCAAAGAACTTCAGAAACATGTTCTGCCCTGAATGAGCAGGTGGCTACAAACAGCCACATTCCTAAGCAGTCTCGGCTAGGGTAGGATTTTCAAAAGCCCAAGTTCCACTGAAAGTCAATAGGACTAAGTCCCATAAGTGCTTTTGAGAGTCTCAGCCTTAGTGCACAAAGGGGCCCATGCCAGTTTTGCCAGAAGATGTCCATTGGTTGCAATGGGCATTAGACCCCATCCAGAGTTTGAGATCCATGAAAACTCTTCTGCAAACAGAGCCCACCTGGACTCCTATTCTGGCCATGGTGTTCCTTTGCTCCAGGTCTCACGTCTCATGGAGAGCACTGGGGAAGCTGAGGCCTGGACTGCAGTGCTCTTTACTTACCCAGAGTCCCATTGACCACGGTGGGGATGATGTCCTGCAGCACTGCACAGTTGGTGTGTAATGCAGGGTTTGCATTCATCTCCAGGAGCCAGACCTAAAAAGAGACAAGCATAGACAAGAGCCTGAAAGCTACGTCTATTCCCCCACAGTTTGCGCCAATGCTGATTCATGAACGTGGGAGCAGGCGGCACGAAATCAAGCTGCTACATAAGCCAGGGGCTAGCCATGTCTCCAGTCTGACTGTGATGTGACTAGAGTTGTGCAAAACTTTCATAACGAGCCCTGCCGTCAGGGTTTTTAATGAAACCAAGCTTGTGGTTTCATTAAAAAACAGCCACTTGTGAGGTTTGGTGAAGTTCGTGAATCGGTCGTTAAGAGGTAGCCGTGTGCAGGGCTTAACAACACCAGCTTTATTGAGCCTATTAAGTTAGGAACAACGCTACCTATTTTTTGTGCTCTTTATATTAACTATCTACATATACATGTGTATATATACCCATGTCTTTTTTATATCATGCTTCCATAACATCTGTCCAGTGAGCTTGGAATGAACCTGTAGCAAAGCGGTATGGATCGTTAGGGGCAAAACTTTGACAAGCCTGATTTCAAGCGGGCCTGAGATCAAGATTAAGCACAGTGAGGGCTTGGTTTCATATGAACCCAGGGCCTTGATTCCAGGACTTGAGTTCCGAGCAAGACTAGGGCCAAGTTTTGGTTTCAGCTGGAAACCACGTGAAACATTGACTTTGCATGTCTGGGTTAAATTTCAGCTTGGTTTCCTTTGACTTGTCAGGCTTTCAAATCCGAGGGTGCAAGTGAGACACAGCCGTGGTGAAACCAGAGTGTCACACAAGCCTTTACAAAACAGAACAACTGAGTCATGCATGGTTCTATTAGAACCTCAGCAAATTTAAAGTCCACAGAGCTAAACTCCTCTATTCAGCCTCTGCTTCCAGCACAGGTTCCCCAACTCATGCTGAGAACCTGCTGGGAGCTTCAGGGCATTCAGCCATTTGTGGGGAGGCAGAAAAGGATGCTTAGACACATAATTTTCCTAGGACTGACTATTGCTCAGATGTTGAAATGCTGTGGAGAAGGAGCCCATCATTAGAAGCAGCCAGTGTATCTGCCTCAATAAGCGTTCCTGCCTTCTCCCCTGGAAATAAATCACTTGAATTAGGCAGGGTTGGTGGAGTAATTTTACCTTCACCTCTCCCCCTCTTTTACTGAGAGGAAAAATAAAACTCTGAATTCTCAGTTGGTTTAGGAAAATGAAAAGAGACAAAAAGGGTCTTTGAAATGTGGATTGTCTCCTTCAGAAGAGTAGAAATGAAAGCAAGGAAATGGAAAGGTTTTACCGGTACCACTAGAGGGCACCTAAACTCCACTGATGGCTTCTGGCAAATATTTCCCCCCATCTTTGAAAACATGGCTCAGCGCCCCAAGACAAGATCATAAGATTTTGTACTGACAGACGAGCCTTTACAGATGTCGGGATTTGTTTCTTGTTTCCCTTTCATGCTTTCAAGTGAAACCGACACACAGAAGGAGCAAAGCTCTTCATGCTGCCTCTCTTATAAGACCCCCATCGGTGTAGCTCAGTGGTTCTCAGCTCATGGCCTGTAGACTGCTTGTGGCCCAATCGGCACACAGTGACACAGCACACTGGACACAGAGACATCCTCAGGGCCATACCGACAGTATATAGATAGATATATTGTGTGGATGCGGACCACATAACACATAAACAGCTGCCTATATATGTATGACCCACAGTGGAAAATAAGTTGAGAACCCACTGGTATAGCTTCTGAGTGTCTCATACGTTTCCAATGTATTTATCCTCATCACCACGCTGTGATGTAGGGACGTACTTTTAGTCCCATTTTGCAGATGGACAGAGAGACAAAGTGACTTGCCCAAGGTCAGGCAGGAAACCAAACCTCTACAGATCAGTGAATTGAACGCTAGGCTCCTGAGTCCATTGGACCATCTCTCCTTGCTTTCTAACCTATGAAAGGTGACAATAAACTGCAAGATCCTAAAGGCTGGGCCCACGCCTTCATTCGTTCTTTAAATCTCCCTGGCTACAGTCAGCAGCTGACAAATGACATTTTATTATCAGCTACTTCATTTTTTTTTCTATTCTGTTTGGCTCCTTAGACGGCTCTCATCATTGTAGCATCTGAACACCTGTGGCTAGAATCTATCCCGGGTTACTTTGCAGCTAACGACTACCACAGGACCCGATTCTGTGTTCCTGCTGCACCCACAACTCCTACTGCCTCCGGGGTCCGAGTTGGGGCTCAGAAGAAATGCAGGTCTGGGTGAGAGTTTGATTCTTTTCCCCAAGAATTTCGACCTCGAGAAGTGATGTCCCATAAAGGGCGTGGTCCTTTGGGCACTGCTTAACTGTAGCAGTTGGCCAAGTGGAAAGTAAAGAGCTTGGTCTATGTTATCTCTGGTGTTGCCTTTGAAACTAGTTGTTGAGTAAATATGGTTCTATCAATGCATACACCTTGGGGGATGGGGGAAATGGATGGGCTTCTACACACAAACCCACACAGAGTGATCTGTGTGGGTTCCCTGGCAGTGTGCGTTCTTGCCAGGAAAGGGACTTTTAAAAGATTTAGCCCCCATAACTAATTAAGAAGATACTGGCTACAGTTGCAGCCTCAGATACAAACGTCTTCACCCCTTTGTGGGGTGGGCGGGCAGAAAGGTGTGCTTATTTTGCATGTGAATCCCCAGCTCAGAGACAGCTTTGCAGGGCTGGTTTAGAGTCCGGTCCCAAGCCCAGAGCTCTGCGGGGCAGGGACTAGCTTTTGGGTCCGTGTCTGTGCAGCACCTAGCCGTGCAATCACCGCACTGCAATCACCGCACTGCAGCTAATTAATAATAATAGTAAAGAGGCCTGGTCAGTGTGGACGAGGCTGAAATCCTGAGCACACTGGAGTATTGAGAGGGCCCCTCAGTCTCAGCTGAACGCCCCCCAAGGGAACCAATTAGTGTTGCCAAAGGTCACAACGGTAACTGGCAGGCTTCCTCCACCCCGAAGATGGAAGCTGTAAAGCCAATTTTATCCCGAGCTCCTGAAATTGGCCTGGAGCCATCTATCTCTCTGGAGCACCACTCCAGAGACACAGCAATCCCAGTGCCACTGAAACGAATGGGCCTGCACCTGCTCACCGCAGGGGTGATTTTGGCCCTTTGTGCCCAACACGTTTGGCTTTCACAAACTGGCAGGCGAAGCAGGAGTCGGCTCTCCCGTGGCTGGATGGCCGAATCCCTTTATTGCTACTAAATTAGCCACACGCCTGTCCTCCCAGCGTCCCCTGAGGAGAGCGGCCCTTCTGCCTGGCTGATGCAATCCTTTGTCAACCGCTTCCCTGGGTGGAGAACTCACCCGAAGCCCTGGGTCTTGTGCCCGGGGTCTTGGCAAAACGATCTGAGGGGACAGAAGAGCGGTGCCAAACAAGCACCCCTCCCCACCATGCCCTCTTCCTCGCAGCTGAGACAAGAGCGGTCAGCGCTACAGAGGGGTTGCGGTCCTGTCTGCACGCACACTGCAACCCAGGCCTTGCTGCGGGACAGAAATGCTTTTCAAAGACTGTGCAAGGCAAACGCGCCCCCTTGCGCCCTACCGGGGAGTGATTCAGGGGTGTCTAGGCATCTGGAACAAGGAGGAAGGAAGGGCGTGGATGGGAGAAAGCTAAATTAGCCCTTTTTACCGGCGCTTTCTCTCCCGTCAATTCACTCCTTTAACTGTGTGTATGCGAGTTTGGTGCTGGACGCACGGCGCTGGGGGAGACCATGAGTACCTATTGCACCGTCCAGCGCAAGCACTGCTGATGCAGGCCTCCCCCTGTCCCACCTACAGTCCTCATTCTGGAGGGAGTTCCAGGTGTGAGAGACCCAGCTAGCCCTGGGTTTCCCAGAGTAGACTGACAACCAAGGGGACATGCTGCACTGGCCTAAAGACAGACAGACAGACACACACACACACACACACACACACACACACACACACACTTTGTAGGCCACTGGAAATCCATGAAATGGCAACTTCTTTCAATCCCTTTCCTCCTGGACCGGAGCTGAGGACGTAACAGAACTCAAAGGGGATGCCGGCTACTATCAAGCCCTTTAGCCATCCAGCCTGTCCCTCCATCCCCTTTTACAGCCACTCCATTCCACGTGGGCTGTTGGGAAATGAAAACACCCAGGTCACAGCCTCGCCCCTTTCGAAGGGGAGCCCTGCTCGGGGGCAGAACACAGCACATTCATGCACCTCATTTACTCTGATGTAAATCAGACGCCACTGAAGTCACTGGTGTAGGGCAAAGAGGAGAACCAGGCCCATTGTGTGTTATGGGTGTAGATCCCTACACAACAGGAAGCCGAGCCAGGAACTACACAATCATCCCAGCAACCAGGGTATTCGTACAGACTTCGACAGACCGTTAACACTGAGCCTGAGTCTCCTCTTTCTTCTACCTGTTCTACCCTGAGGTATCTCCACTGACGTCAGTGAAGTTTTTTTCTAATTGACCGTGGTGGACGTGAACGGAGAAACAGGTTCATTGTCTCCCTACAGGACAAGAGAACAAGGAAGAGCCTGCGATAAACAAATGCAGACAGAAATGCCTGCTTTACTCCCTTTCTCCACTTTAACAGACTTCCAAACCCGCTCATCACCGCTGGGTCTCCAATTTCTCAGCCCTGAAATCCCCACCACGGTTATAGATCAAACCCTTCTAAAGTAACCGATCTGTTTATCTGTCCATATACAAAATACATAGAGACGTAATAGTCTCCAGGGGCCATGTTTGCACTGAAGCGGAGCAAACGCTTTTAATTAACCACAGAGGGATTGCCAGACTAGAGTGATATTGGATCTCCCTTTCTATTTCAGCTTCACACAGCCAGGGCTTTGCATGCCAACATTGCAGAAAGACAATTGCCACCGAAATTTGAGACGTGCCAGTTTCTATGTCTTTGCCATTAACTCTCTCTTGCCATTGATTTCCTGCACAAAGGACACTATTGTGTGGGCACCATGCCCTGGGCTGAAGACGTGACTGCCATTCTGTAGGAGGGTTTGCTGGAATATGTTTGAGTTAGCGTCTGCGTTAGCAACAGGGCTACAAAAGCAAAGTAAACCAGATGGCTTTCTGTTGTGTCCAGAGCAGGTGGTTCTATATAGGACTTTGATGCTTTGAGGCAATGTGATGGTTGTAGCCCTTCCCCTCACTTTGATCTTTCTCTCTCTGTGTCTGTACTTCCCAATTTACCGCTTTCTTTTGTGATTCTATCAGTTCTCACAAGCTAAGTCGGGTTGGGATGGATCAGTACGTGGACGGAAAACCTACAAGGAACATCTAGAAAGTTCTGCTGGTAATCTGCTGATCAGTAAATGACCCAGTGCCCCATCATAGCCTTGAAAGGGTCCCTGTTTTATTTAGGGTGACCAGACAGCAAGTGTGAAAAATCAGGACAGGGTAATAGGAGCCTATATAAGAAAAAGACCCCAAAATCGGGACTGTCCCTATAAAATTGAAACATCTGGTCACCATAGTGTTGTTGGAGTTTCGATGCTAGATACTTAGCTGATGTAAATCAAGATAGCTCCTTCAAAGTCAAGGCAGATGCACTGATTTATACAAGCTGAGTATCCGGCCCGCCATCCCATCAAGGTGATGTAAAATTGAGGCCGGGGCTTCTGATCACTAAAGAGCCCATGATATTTTTCGCTATTAAATCCACATTCCTGTCCAAATTTGAATCATAGTTTTAACTGGATCAAGTATTCACTTCCCACCTTAAGCTGTTCTGAAAGGGTTGCTATGCTCCGTTAAACATTTTGTTTTTTCCTCCTCAGAAGTGGCTGCATGCCTGAAGGGAACAAGATTTTGCTAAATACCTTAAAGTCTTCGTCAATCAAGAAATCACAGCCAATGAGATCAAAGTAGCCCAGTTTACATTCCAGCTTGGACTTGACAGCCATGAAGCATTGCATCATGATCTGCTGCATTCTCTTCTGAAAGACACACGATAACGGCACCTTAGGGCAGTGCAAACACACAGGCGCACAGCGTCGTAGTCACAACGCAGCCAACCGGCCCAGCAAACTTTCCCCTTCCCGGTCTCTATTGAGACGGTTTCCCAGGGTTAAAGTGAGAGGATTTGAGAGTCAAATCGCATGTGAAATGGGACACAAAACCCACATCTCAGAGCAGGGTTTCCAGAGATAGCCACTATCCCCAGCGTGGATTTTCTCATATTAGGCGGGCCCTGGAGTCATTCCAGCTGAGATCATAAAACCCATGGACCCTGTTGGCTTGTGAACAACATTCCCCCACAAGCCTTCCCTTCTCCAAGCAGACAGCCACCTCCTATACTCCTTCTCTCGTTGGAAGCTTGAGGCCAAATACTGCTTACCAGCCAACATGGGTCCTTGCATAATATGCGACCTTCACCCATCTCTCTGACTTCCTCTTTGGGGGCTGCTTTTGAACCCAGCGACTCCATGGTGCTTATCACACTGACTGCACCATGGACCTGAGCCCGGCTCCTCCCTCAGGACGAGGGTTTGCCAACTTCCTAGCAATACGTCTTCATTCACTCTTTTAAAGGTGACACTCCACCAGAGAGCTGTAGCCGGGGGCAAGCAGCTCCCAGGCTGATTGGGCCGAGTAGCCACAGCTGTGGCTGGTTCAATTAAGGCCCAGCTGGCCCTGATAAAAGGGTTCGGTTTGATGCAGAGGTGGACAGGCCTGGCTGCTAGGAGCTTGACAAGAGACCCAGAGTGAAGCAGGGCTGGGGCAAGGCAAGTGGAGCTGGGGAAGCTCCGGCCTAGAAACCCCCAGGCTGCAGAGCCTAGGTGAAGGCCCAACAAAGAGGTACTAGGATTGCAGGGGGCAGCCCAAGGCTCTAGAGAGGCAGAGCAGCAGGCCAACCCCCCCCTTGCCTGTGATGAGTGGCAATTACACTGCAGTCTGCCCCAGTGAATGGGGGCAAGTGGTGACTGGCAGTTGCCTAGACTGAGGCCAGGTGGGGGTAGAGGATAGAGGGTAGGGGTTCCCCAGGGAGGGGAGACCCTAAGACCTGAGGGGGTACTGCAGGGGTGCAGCACCCTCAGTAAGTCGGGTGAGTTGCTGCCCCTGCTACAGACACCCAGACTTGGGAGCAAATGTGGCAGTTGATGATTCACAGACTCCCTGAGTTTTGTGCTCTGAGGTGCGGGTCCAAGAAGCCAAAACCGCAGGGCAAAATGGAGCAGACCCAGGTTTCGCTCGGGTTTGAGTTGAAATGGTCGTGTTTTATGGTTTCTGTCCAACAACCTGAGCCCAGGCCGGTGGAAAGTTTTCATAATGGCAATGAAACTTTTGGCAAACTTAGCCTGAGTTGCTTCCTAAGGTTTGGGTGGAAAACGTAATTCCATCTTAACGTGTTTAGCATTTAATTTCCTTTGGGTGTCGTTTCAAACAACAGCAGAACCACAAAAAAGCTTAACAGCCCTTGTCCTTTCCAAGCTCCACTCCCTTCATTTACCTCCACAGCGTATGTTTCAAGCTGCATGGAACCTTACCGCATCAAGGTCAGGTTGATGAACTGGATGGCCCCAGGGACTCCGGCCCTAACTTCCTTCCCCTCTTGGCTTGTGCAAGATGGGAGTGCGGGGTGGAAATTAAGCCTGTTAGCTCTGCACCACTCTTCATGACAGGAGGGGTTACCCAGCCACACTTGGAGGATTCCACTGCACGACCAGAGTGTATGTGGAGGGATCAGGTCATAAATGAGTGGGCTTAAACAAAGGCCTTCAAAAGTGCAGTCAGACTTCAGCTTGAGTCCTGTCAGTCTGGACTTTTCACGGTAGGCCCATGGCCCTGGATTGAAAGCAGGGATAACAGGAGAACACTCCTCCCAGGAACGGCTGCCCATCGCCCTCTTTCCACCTCAAAGCGTGATGGAAAAATAAAATCTACATTGACGTGAAACAAGACGAAAGACGCCAGTCGTTTTTGATGCATATTTTTAGGGTGGTTTTTAACAGTAAAATGCTGCCGCATTCAGCACCTGCTGGTAAACGGTTACTATGGTGCAGCCAATACCTTCTCCTCACTTGATGCACCTCTATTTTCCCCCTGGGCACCTGAGAAGCAAGCAGATTTGCCCTCCCTCCTGTTCCAGGAATCCTAATTAACGCTGCGCATGCACACAGGCTCCCCGGACACTCACCGTGAACACGGTGAAGACCCAGTCCTTGGGGAGGCCCTTGGCTTGCCTGAATTTATCATTAACGTAGCTGTTAAAGCGCTCCATCCGCCACACAGTCTCCTCCTTCAGCTGACTGTACAGGGGGTTTTTCTTCTGCATGTACTGGGGGGAGGAGGGGAGGCGGGGAAGGGAGGATGGAGAAAGCAAAGGGATGGTTAGTTAAAAGGCTTAGATTTCCCCCTCCCTGCAATGAGGACCGGGGAGGGGAAGAGAGGAATGGTAATAAAGGAACCAGATTCAAGCCCTAGGTTCTGAGTTGCCACCTGGCCCTAGAGATGGGAAAGCAAGAGGAGCCAAGTGAGGCTCTGGGCTGGGAGGGTGCCCAGTCTGGTCTTCCCAAACACCCTGGCTCGGACGGCTCTGGGGCCCATGTCAGAATTCCCAGCTGGAAGTTCCAGACATGTTTACCTCGTGTTTTCCTTTGGGAGGTACCCACAATTCCCATTGGCCTCTTGGAGATCAGGGTGCAGGTCAGCCCCTTGAATTGTTAAGATGAGTGAGCTCACTGGCACCGTGGGAAATATGAGGGGGCGGGGGAGATCAGATCTGGAATCCTAGATCCTGCAGCGTGTTACTAAGTGAGGTGCCGAGTGCCCTCGATGTCCACAGAAGTCAATGGACGTTAAGGGTGCTCAGTGCCTCGAAGGATCAATTGACATAAACAGCCCCCCGAGAACCCTCACGGCACAAGCCCCTCCCAGCGCTCTACCCCAGCCCCGCCTCCAGCCCCAGGACTAAGGCTTGGTTTGGAGGCCTGCTGGGACCACGGCACTGTACTGCAGCGATTCTCAGCTTCCCAGGGTGTGACGGAGTAGGAATACTAGGTGGGTGCCTCAGTTTCCCCTATGCATTTCTTGTTGTAAAGCAGAGGTACAACATAAGCTGTCTTGGGGCCTGCCCTTCCCCCTTCTCTGAAAGGCATTGGCTGGAAGTGTTGATTAACAAAGAGGCCGGCTGAACCTGTTGGAGGGAGGTCAGGTGACCTGACCTGGCTGAGGCAGGGGGGAGGAGGGGCTGGAGAGAGTGAGTTTCAGTTTGGAGTCTGAAGCGTGCTGGAGGGAGGCAGAGAAGAGGCAGGGAGCTCCAGGCAAGCTGGCCTAGCTCTCTGGCCCCAAAATGGATCCAGCTGAGGGGTCACGCTCGCTGTATAGTCTGTGTTAGACCAGATAGAGGTCATCGAATAAACCTCTGTTTTACTGGCTGGCTGAGAGTCACGTCTGACTGTGGACTGGGGTGCAGAATCCACGGGCTCCCCCAGGACACCCCCCCAGGCGGGCTCGCTGGGGGAAGCACATGGAGGAGCAGAAGGTGCTGAATGCTCCAAGGACAGATGCAGGAAGGTGGAAGTGGGTACCCATGAAGCTCCAAGCCTTGGAAACAGGCTGTGTCCGGAGAGGGGACACTTCCCCCAAAGTCCTGACTGGCTTCCTAGGGAACGGTTCCAGAGCATCGCCCGGGCGCTCCGTGACACAGGGACCCAGGCAGAGCCACGAGGAACAGAATCATGGGGGGCAGGCCCCTGTATGGCCCCCGAATATAGGGAATGCTCCAAAGGTGGCTTAAAAGGACATTAACCCCTCCTTCCCCATTCCCTGCCCCAGTCCTGGACTGGAGTGACTGAGAATCAGACCCTGGGACTGGGAGTTTGGGACTCCCAGTCCCCTGCTAGATATTATCCTTTTCCTTCCCCTCCCTGGCTGCTGCCGAGCTGATACCAGTTGAGAGGCAGGCAGCCTGCGATGCAGGCTTCTGACAGACCCCACTATCCAGCAGCTGTGTTAAAGCAGCAGCAGTGAGGTTTCTCTTTGTGAGCACAGAGCCCCCTGCTCACCATGCCACAGGGAGGACAAGGCCACGCTCCGGGCCTAGTGTCACCCGCCCCAACACAACCAGGCATAACCCCACTTCTGGAAAGTGTCTCTCTCTGCAAAGGGAAGCTGAGGGAGAGGGAACAACTGGGAAACATGCACATGTGTGCGTATCTCCAGAGGAAACCAGGGGCTCTTTAATCCTCGGGTGAGGTGGAGTCTTATCAAGCCCTGGGTGTTTGCATTGGCCAGTGACAGATAAATCTCCTTATGCAACAGCTGGGCAGGATTGCAAACCTATCTGCCATGCAATCGCTGCTAAGCTGCAAAGCGTCTGATTAGTGGCGCTATCTGCCACGCGTCTGGCCCTGGTTTCAGCTTAATGCACCGTCCCCTGGGCGGGGCAAGAGGCAAATGAGGGCTGGCACTTGTTGATCCCGAAGGGTCAGCAGAGAGGCCCTTTGTCTTCCCACTCCCCCCGTCCTCATAAGATAAGTGCATCCTGGCTCCTGCCAGCGTGTGCCCCCTGAAAACAAAGGGCCTGATCCTGCCAGGCGCTGAGCACTCTCAGCAGCGTCTCACAAGCATCCGGCCCTGGACAGAACAAACTTCATCTTGTCCAAGGAAAAAGCCACGCTTGTCAAACATAATGGGACAAATCCTCCCTTGATGTAAATCAGTGGTGCTCCATTCATTTCAATGGTGGGCCCTGATTTACACCAGCCGAAGATCTGGTTCAATAACTACACATTCGATTTGGGCCGAGAGACCCTTTAACAGCTGGTTTATAAAACAGGCAACGCTCTTTAAAAAAGGGGGGGGGGGGTTGGCGATGGAAACAGACACGACAGCAGCTTTCTCTCCAAGGTTTCATGAGCCAGTTTCAGGTTCCCCTGTGCTTGCTTGTGAAACAAAATCAGCCGCCCTCTGTGGATGCGCGGTTGCCTGACTCCTGGGACGGAAAGCCACTGAATGGCTGGCAGGGATGTATTAATGAGGTGGTGTGGGAGGAAGGGAGTGTTTGTCCTCGGTGCAAGACCTCAGCTCCCCAGATGTGTCCTTATCTGGGATTAGACAAAGGTAACACGCAAAACTAAAGCAGCAAAATTAGGATCTAGGCCAGAATTTCGAACCTGAAGCGGGGTTTTGGTTTGGGTCCATCTGCAGACAAAAGTGGACCAAATGTGCTAATGTTGCTTCATGTATTTCAGTGGATCGAAATCAGATATGAATTTGGCCCATGCATAGACCGCAAGCTCTTTGAGGAGGGACTGGCTTTTTGTTCTGCGTTTGTACAGTGCCTAGCACAGTGGGGTCCCAGCCCAGTACTATGGCTCCTAGATGCTAGGGTAATACAAACAACACATCAAATAATAATCATAATGAATTAATCATTGAAACTGGATGCCAAATTAGTCACAGGCTCTGTGCAGATTTACAAATAAATACATCTGGAACAAAGCTTTGATGCTACACTTTCTGTGCCAAGCTATAGATGATTGTGCCTTTAACCCAAACCAGTGCAGGTACTTAGCAAAGCAAAGTTTGCTGCGGCAAGGGGAGCAAGCTACCTTGTGATCCAACCGCAGGGAGTCTTCATAGCAGTGCTCTGTGGGAAATGGTTCTGCTTGACATTTGAAACATATAAGAGAAAAATGGCTGGCTTCCTGGCGCGGGGGGAGGAAGGACAACACGGATGGAATCAAGCGTAGTTTGAAAAAAAGTCCTACCAGCTGCTCAGGTGTGTTACCTTTCCCCCTCTTCCTGACAGGTTTCTAGGTAATTTATGCTCTGCTAATAAACACCTGTCCCTTGTTTGATGTCGGTTGTGCCAGAGGGTCTCACCTGAGCACTTGAATCCCCTGTGCTGAGCAAACAACCCCGTTCCAGGAAAACAAGTTGATAATGGCGTACATTGCAGAGAGCGGCTATCGTACGTGTCCTGAGCTAGCCTTCCGCAAGAACAATAAAACTCCTGCTAGAGCCAAAGTGGGCGAGCCCGGGAGATCTCCCCGCCTGGCTCTTCGGGACCCCCCCATTCCGCTGCAGGGAGCAAATGAACGACAGGCAAAATGGTTTTCTTCCCGGTGGTTTCTTTCCTAAGTGCCTGTTGACTCTCTACCGCCGAGGTCAGCCCCAGCTGTTGTGGGCCTCTGGTGAGGCAAAACCTCCGGCAGACGTCGGTCACCTGATCGGCACAGGTTGAGCAGTCGGATTGCCGGGGGTCGTGGAACTGGAGAGGGGGTGGGCGGGTGTGTGTGGAAATATTGGGGGGTGGCGGACCAATGTCGTCACCCCCACGCGCTCCACCTACTGGTTTGCACTCTCACAATACAGTGTGGGGGTTCCAGCGGCATTCTGTCCCCACATGCATGGGAGGGAAGTGGAGGCAGAAGAGAGCAGGACCTGGAGGAGGCACTGGAGCAGCCACCGCGGCGCGTGCGGCTAGGCCAGCCACTGGGGAACTAGCCCAGCCCAAGTCCCGCCTCCTAGCTGCCGTGGGTCCTGGCACAGACATCCATCCTGGGGGAGGGGCAGGAGTAAGTG
This sequence comes from Sternotherus odoratus, assembly GCA_032164245.1. NCBI lineage: Eukaryota > Metazoa > Chordata > Testudines > Kinosternidae > Sternotherus > Sternotherus odoratus. Next base: position 6,359,179 of record JAVMKO010000018.1, read on the forward strand.
CACCAATCGCCAGGGCACAGGAGAGGGCACCCAAACCTGGGCAGAAGTCCGGGCGCCCATCACCAAGAAGGGTGCGGGAGCACCAGGCCACCAGCTGCTATCGAAATGCCGTGGGAATGGCCGTAGGACCTACTGGGATATCCCTTCACAGCCCAGATCCGATTCCTCCCCTTCCCCAGGAGTCTCGGTAGCTTGCCTTGTTCCCCCTCCTATCCCTCTGCCCCCCCTTAGGGGTTGTTACTAGCGAGAGAAAGGGTGGGATGGGCGTTTGGCAGATAACAGGGCCCACTGCAAGGGTTTCACTCGGAAGTAGCAAATATTAAGGTTTAATTACAAGAGCTAGCAAGAGTCATGCTTTATCAAAGACACTTTTGCATGCTGCGTGATTATTATTTATCTGAATTACGGTAGCACCAGAAACCGAGGCCACGTATCGGTCAAGGGACATACTGTTCCCATCCCAAAGAGCTTACGATCTGCATACCCAAAAGACGGACTAAGGGAAAAGAGACCCAGGGAGGGGAACTGTCTCACGTAAGATCACGCAGCAGATCAGTGGCAGAGAACAGAATCTGAATCCAGTACCCCGTCCATTTGGCCGTAATGCGTTTGTGGTCCTGATCCAATCACTCCCATACTAGCCAAAGTGCCAGGGTCACATTTTCATGAACCACGTCAGTAGCCTCTCAAGGCTCCCTGCTTTGGGGAGTCCCGTCTCTGTCAGAACTGCCTCCCAGAATGCACCTAAACCAACTTCCTCTCTTGCTAATAGTGACACCCCTAGTCCATCATTTTACCAGTCTATGGGCACAAAAGGGACCTCTTGGCATTAGCCAATCAGATCACACAGGGTAAATAGATGGATATATTGTCAGTTTACCTGATTGGTCAGATGAGCAGTGAGGTCATCGGAAGTGGCATCATAATGGGTGCAGGTAAGTCGGACGTAGCCATGGCCAAAAAATAATACATAAGGCACCGTGCAGGCAATGAGGAGGTAAGAACGGACATCAAACTTCTTCCCCTCTAGGAGCAGAGGCTTTTGGATATACCTGCCAGAGCAATAGTGCAAGATGTGACATCAAGAAAGACATGAAGGGCTGTAGCATGGGGCGCTAACAGCTCACTCCTGTGCCCTTGGAAGTCACTGGAAGCATTGCCGTTGATGTCAGTTGACACAGGATCAGCCTCTGATCACTTCACTCCATCCGTACGGACTTAGATCAATGGGAGTGAGAGGCTACCCAAAAAGATTAAGTTTAACAAAAGCTGAAAGCTGATGCACAAAATCAAATGACCCACTACACTGCTACTTTCGTGTTCTGTATTTCCCTTCCCCTCCCTTCTGTTGACATTTGGGCCCGATCCAGTCACCTGTGCTCAGGCAAAATTCCCAGTGGAGTCAAACGGGAGGGTGGTTTGAACGAGGAATGCAGATGCAGATCCCTCTGCGTGTAAATAACGATGTCCCTTAAAGTATGCAGAGTAGCCCTAGCCATGTCAGCCCCAGGATATTAAAAAGACAAGGAGAGGGAGGTAATATTTTTGATTGGACCAGCTTCGGTAGGTGAGAGAGCCAAGCTTTCCACCACCAGGAGTCAGTTCTATAAAACATACTCCCACCCACAGTGTCTCTCTCTGTCCCTTAAAGTGTAGTTCAGCTCTGAAAAGCAACCACGTTAAAGTGGCATCATTTCACTCATCAGCTCTATGGTTGGCATGTGTATTCAGAGTCTACTGGAGCTGCTGACTTTACTGACTAAAGTATATCAGCACTTTAGCATATCTCGACTGTGTTGCACCACGACAGTGCGAGTGAGCTGGATTCTTTTCAAGCTCATGTGTCATCAACAGACCTGCCAAATAGACTGACCAGGTCTGAGCTAGAAAGAAACCCTCTAGACTTTTAGCTGTGAGGTTGAGTTTGTTAGGTAGGCAGTTAGAAAAATACCCATCTTTTAATGTGCAAATAGAGCAAGTTGGTTTAAAAAGTTACGGGGGCAACTATAGAAAGTCATTTTCCATAACAGACAACACTTCAGCTCTCATCCTATTCATGTCCCCCAGCTGTGATTGCTTTTAGCAGTGACATTAACATTTGTTGATAGCAACAACACAATTCAGTCCTACCATGGAAGTCACCGCGTTGCTATAAACTCTGGCTTTCACTGAGTTACCCAAATAACTAAAGCACACAGCAGTGCTAACATTATAGCTACCCTAGGCCATCTTGAGAGATGCCATCCCATTAAAAACTAAAGCCCAGATTCAATAAAGTATTTACATGTCTAACTCCCATTGGAAAGGATTCAGAGAAGAGCCCCCCAAAATGGTAAAAGGATTATAAACCCTGCCTTATGGTGATAAACTCCAAAAGCTCAGTCTATTTAGCTTATCAGAGAAGAAGGTTAAGGGGGTGACATGATTACAGTTTATAACTATCTACCTGGGGAACAAATATTTAATAATGGGCTCTTCTGCCTAGCAGAGAAAAGTATGAGACCGTCCAATGGCTGAAAGTTGAAGCTAGTCAAATTTAGACTGGAAATAAGACCTAGATTTTTAACAGTGAGAATAATTAACCATTGGAACAATTTATCAAGGGTTGTGGTGGATTCAGCGTCACTCAAAGTTTTTAAATCAAGATGGGATGTTTTTTCTATAATATCTTCTCTAGGAATTATTTTGTGGCAGTTCTGTGGCCTGTGCTATACAGGCGGGCAGACTAGACAATTGTCCCTTCTGGCCATGAAATCTATGAATTATATTCAGGACAGACCACTGACTCAGCTGCTCAGTGGAATGAATATAGCCAGAATAAAGGGCTAGCCCCCGGCCCACTTTTGCTGTAGGATTTAGGGTAGTTCCCAGAAAGGGAATATCGGGAAGCATGTAGTACTGGAGAGTTTCTTTTCTGCCGGCTTGAAAACAAGGAACACTGCAGAAGGGAGAAAGTGAAAGATGAAATTTCTTGACACATTCAGATAAATCAGCTCCCTCTGCCCCTCCCCACAGTTCATGCTGAGTTTTCTAGTTGGTTTAAAAACTCTATAATCTCATTACACACCACAAAACAAGCCCATTCATCTTATGGTCTAACCCAACATTTCTCTGTGGACACTGACAGCAGAGGGCACTGTTAGGATGCAAAGTGAAACGGCAGGAAGAGAAGCTGAGCATTTGAACATTAAAGGAATAAAAATTTATGCCGCATTTGTAGAGGGGGAGGGAATTAAAGCGTGACTAACATTTACTGGAGAATATACAGAGTTTGCATTTGAATACAAAGAACCCATGTTATCGTTTAGGAACAGTACGCCGTCCCTTCTCACCAAAGGGGAGTGGACATTTATGTAGATATCAAGAATACCCAGAGTTCTAACAGTTAAAACTAACAACATTTTTGGACGGGATGATAAACCTCATCCTTAAGCCCTTCTCTCGCTATTGGATATCAGAATTTGAGGTTGGGAAATAATTTTCCCTCAGGTCAGGTTGGCAGAGGACCGTTCTCTGCAGCACTGGGCACCAAACACATACTGGTTTGAACTAGAGTAAAACAGTTGGGAATCTGCAACTTGAAGTCTTTAAATCAAGAGTTGAGGACTTCAGACACTGAGCCAGAAGACATAGGTCTGTTCTAGGAGAGCGTGGGTGAGGTTCTGTGATCTGAGATGTCCAGGAGGTCATATTAGAATAGATGATCATGGTGGTCCCTTCTGGCCTTAAAGTCTATGAGGATGAGACCTAATGTGGGGTGGCAGATGACCCCACATGTGCTACTGCAGGGTTCTTACAGCTTCCTCTGAATCATGTGGGATTGGTCACTGTTGGAAATGGGACACTGGACAATGGACCTTGGGTATCTCCAGGCTATCAATTCCTCTGCTTCTATGTGCCAGCTACTACATACCCATCCCTGTCCTACCACAGAAGGGCTGGCAGTTCAGACTTGTCCTCTTACAAGGCTCTCCTGTCCACCCCAGCTAGACAGGCTAATACCGTCCTTCCCTATGAAGAGAGATTTATCGTAATAGTCTGACAAATGGTTGAGCTGGCTGGGAAGGTTGGAGTTTTGTGTTCTTGACCTTCTGGGATAAAGTTGCTAAGCTGTAATATCAGAATGTTTGAGTTGTGACCCAGTGGCATGGTGGGGTGATGCAAACAGCACCATGATGAAACATGCTAATGTCACACGATGATACATTTGTCATGCCATTAGTATATTGCACTATGATGTTGGCATGCCAGGTGGCATGTCACACCCTGATCACACTATATTATGTCATGATCATGTAGTATCAGTTATTGGGATGCTTGATGCGCCCTGGAAGCCTAGCTTCAAGATGACTGAACCAAACAACCATTTAGAATCCAGGCTGTCCCATGAAAGCCAGGAGGGGTGTCTGTGAATTGCAGCTTATTATATAAATAATAACAATACTTTGCATGCCTGTAGTGCATCTCATTCACAAAGCTCAAGGCACTTTAGAAAAATCAATGAATTAATCAGCCCAGGTCTCGCTTGGGAGCTGAGTATTTCCTATCCTTCTTTCAAAGATGGGGAACTGAGAGCAGCTTAGTGAGTTGCCTAAGGATGCAGGGTGAGTCAGTAGAAAGTTTATTCAGTGAAGAATTCTTATCTGGATCCGTCTGGGCATATGCCCATTCTGGATTCTTTGTGGCAGAGATCATATTTTGTTCTGTGTTTGTACTGTGCCTAGCACAGCTGAGTCCAGGGTCAAGACTGGGGCTCATAAGAGCCATGGCAATCCAAATAATAAATAATAATTCACCAGCAAAATGGAATGAATCTTGTCTTCTGTGACCACACAAGGGACCAACAAACATTGGTTGGATACAAGATGTGTCTGGCTGAGTTGTGTATTATGGGTGTGGATTTTCACAGGCTCTCAGAGTTGGCTTTGTTTCTGCTCCTATTAAAATGACTCCCGTTGACTTCTGGGAACATAGGTGCTAAGCCACTGCTGAGTGCTTTTGAAACATATCCCCCCCCCCCTTTATTTCTGGGAATAGTTTGGGGCAGTGCCTTAGAATGGGAGATTACCAAGTAAGGGCCTCTTGTACTGATTTCACTGTAGTGATAGTCAGAAATCTCACACTTTGTTGAATGGCGGCGTGGGTAGCTAGTGCACTGCAATCTCTTTATTTAGGTCCTTATTCCTTATGTCCCTACACAGAGACGGGGGAAGAGCTTGCTCCTCCACAGCTCCTGCTTTGTGTTCCTTCTTGCACTTGTCCACCTCATCAGCTTTCCATTGCTTTGCAAATCTCAGCTGAAAACTTTCCCCCTTTCTGCTAGTCTAACTTCATTCTCCTTCTGCCACCGCTGTGTTAGTCAGCTCTGCAAAGCATTCTGGGATGCAGCTGCTAAGAGAGAGGCTACACAAAAGAAAGCTGTGTGGTTTTATTGCAGTGCCCTGGAGTATGACACTTGCAGAGACACGAGAAGGAAATAGCAATAACATTTGGTAGCCAGAGACTCTCTGAGCTTTAGCTTAAAGAATATAGTTAGCAGTGAAGTTCTTACAAAGAAAGCATGTGTCTCTTTTGACTTCCGGCCATGAGTATCTACAGTAGCAGTTCCTGTTTGAGGTCAAGAAGCTCACAGTTACCAGGCAGACTACAACAGATATATAGGAGGCATAGAATAGGTAGAACAGATGCTGCAGCCGTATGGTGTGTGAAATCTTGGCATGGTGTAGCAAGCTGGGATAATACCTAATTCAAATGGCTCAATACAAGGCTTTTGTCATGTATGAAGCTATAGAATTTGGCCTTTGGAAGTCATTCTTACATTGCCATACTGAGATCATCTCAAATCTCCCGTTTGATGGTGATGCTCTATCTCCAAATGCCAGACATGAAGGTGTTGAAACAGGCTCAGTGGAGCAATAGCTTTCTACCCACAAAACATAGTGAGTCCGAGGCCACCGAGAAGAGATGGTGTGAGCCGTCAAACAGCTATGACTGGATTCCAGTTATTAAGGATAATAAGGCCTGACTAAGAGCCCATGGAGATCAGCTGGCACCTTTCCACTGAACTCTTGGAGCACTGGATCAGGCCCAGAGAGGTGATCTAAAACACGGCAGTACACAGGCAGATGCCTTCGGAAACATTAACCTCCAGGGCACTGGATGACAGGGGGCGGGGATGGTGCCGGACCCGGTTCTTTTTCAGTTTCCAAGCTGAAGTCAGAGGGAGTTTCCCTTTTAAAGGGCTCAGTGGGAAATGAGCCTGGGACTCTGAATTTGGCCAAGAGACGCGAAGTGAAGCAAAGTGATTTGCCCAAGCTGACGGAGCAGGTCTGGGCAGATTCAGGAGGGGACCCCTGCCCTTCAAGCTTGTAGTTCTGTCCCAACATCATGGGAACACCCTTCTCCCCCTTTGTCACCAGCACTAGCTGGATTGCAAATGGATGCAATGGAGCCCCCACCTGCTGCATGCTCTACCTTTGCACTATTCTTGCCTGGGGAGCTTTGTACGGCACCTTCCTGTACAGAGGATCTTCCTCGATGCTCTGGAGCTTGGCCTGAAGCGCGTTGACCCCGGCTTGATTTTTAAGCAGGAAAATTCCTCGCCCTTGGTTGGAGCAGGTGGGTTTGCAGATCCAAATCTGTGTGTCTGCAGACAAGAAAGAGTCTCTTAGATTACAGCATTGTTATGGATACTGTACATTCCCTATAGCATGTTATCCGGAGACACCAACATGCTCAATTAATGGGCGCTGAAACATGCTCATTTGAATACACATTTAAATATCGTATCTCACAAATAAAGAAGGACCTGGGGAATAACATAAGATCTGCACACTCCCAAGCTTTGGTGTCATTGAAGATCTGGAGCTGGGTTTTGCCGATTGGTCTCAGCTCTACCATGATAACTGGTCAATATATTGATCCTAGTATATCATACTAGTTCAGTGCCAGGATACATTAGCTACTTTGATGGCAGGTAATCGCTTACTCTGCGGGGGTCTGAGTTTAAGTCCCGAATTCAGTACTGTCTGCTGCATTTGCACCAGCTGAGGATGTCAGGGAAATGGCACTGCTAACAGCTGGGAAGGCTTTGTTCACCTCTATCACTTTTCCCCGTACATCATTAGCTTTGGAGACTGGACTCTGATTCTAACTCCTGAACAATGGGGCCTTCAAGTGCATTTGCAGCCAGCCTTCAGGATGCTTTTGCAGGTGCATTGGAGAAACGAGCAGGCAGTCAAAAGCGCTGGTGATGATGTCTAGTGATGATGGCCAAGGGAACCACTGAAGGGAGAAAGTTGGCGGGAGCTTCTGTCTGACACTGCCCAAGACAAGAGTCTGTCTCCAGGGTTTGGATAGGATGGAGGAGGGGATGTTGTGCAAGGAGATACCTATAAGTATCTCCCCTCCTCCACTGGCTAGAAACAGTGGGGTGGGGGAACTTCTGGGCCAATCAAAACAATCTGAATGTTGAAGGGGCATATTTGGGCTACATGTCAGAGAAACTGGGGAGAAGTGAGTCACATTCTCTGAGTAGCCCATCTGTCAGCAGTATTCGAGTCTACTAGATGAATATCTCACACGTTGCTGATATTCATGGGGATTCAGTTCATTCTCTAGCCCTACTGATATTCCAGAAGAGAGGCTGAAATGGCTGCTGGGAGCTGTAGTGTGACTGATTCTTGGGCAGATCAGAGAAGCCATCGGGACCTTGCTAACACACCAGGGATTTCTGGGGTACTTGAAGGAGTGGGCAGACACTGGGAAGCAAGGGGGGGCAGGGCAGCCACTCATTTACTGTTTGTGTTTTCATAATTACTTTGGGATCACTAAGCCATTAAAAAAACAAGGTTTCTCCCAGAATATTTGACCTCATCATTGGCCACTAATGTGCAAAAGTTAGTCACCTTTGTAAAGTTCAAAGAAAGCTTCTCTCTCATCTTTTATGTCCAGCCGAAAGGATTCGGGGAAGAAGTCTTCCATCTTCAGCATCCTGTGGGAGACCCTGCCATAAGCCAAAAAACCTTTCCTGAGCCATACATCCGCTTTTGAGTTCTCATCAGACAAGAGATGGGGGGGAGGGTCACATCTTACTGTAGACTTGGGTTATGGATTTTTTTTCCTTGTCTTTTCCCCTGCACCCTTTTATTTCCATTGGGGAAGGCTGCCTTCTTACTCACAATAATTATTTTTTTCTTGATTACCTCTAGAGGTGAGCTGGACTCTCAGCCCCAAACGCCAACTTTTAGGAAAGTTCAAATCTGTAAATCAGTATTGATTATCAGAGGTAGACAAGGGTTTATTTAAAACTAGAGCGTCTCCTCCAAATTTGAATAATGGGAAAAGTCCCAGGAGGGAATGCTGGAGAACATATGCTAAGAGATGTTTCTATCGTTTGGCTGTGTCATGCCCAAAGGGATGTACAGTCCTTACTTGGCATTCATGCTCTTGGTGATCTTGTTCATCACCCGCTCATACTCCCTCAGGTTGCTCAAAAGGCCAATCTTCGTCGTGAGGACCTTATTGTTGGGGATCTGGTAGAGAAGCTGTTCACCTGCATTAGAAAACAAAACATATCCTTCATGGACCACACAGCCTGGTCTGGGAGGTGGAGGTAAATCCTGCCTGCAAAGTAAAAATCCCCATCTGCTGAAAGGCTTGCTGAGGACTGCCCTGAAGCCAGAGGGGTCAGACCCCACACTCCTTCCTCACAGCACTTCTGGGAGTTTCCTTTACCACAGTAGCAATGGTGATACTGTTATACAGAATATTAGGGTTGGAAGGGACCTCAGGAGATCATCCAGTCCATCCCACTGCTCAAAGCAGGATCAATCCCCAATTAAATCATCCATATCCCTAAACAGGCCCCTTCAGGACTGAACTCACAACCCTGGGTTTAGGAGGCCAATGCTCAAACCAGAGAACTATCCCTCCCCCGTGCTAGATACAGAGCCAGGTTGTCTCTGGTGCTGTGTGGATGCCCAATGTGGGGAAGGCGCTTTCCTGTCCCCTCCCTTTGGTACCCCTCCCCACTTCAGAGGACATCCATAGGGTGACTAGATAATGCAGGCAGCAGGCTGGGCTAGGCTGCAAGTGGGGGCAGCCAGGGTGAAGGTGGCACAGTGTCTCCTGCCCTCTTATCCATGCACTTGCCAGCAGAGATGTGGCAGCTCAGAACATGCATTCTGCCCCTGTCAAAGGAACTGCTGTCCAGGGGCCAGGAGGAATTCTAGCCTGCGAAGGCTCCCCCCTGCAGTGTGGCCCCCTCCCACATCCCCTCCCAGAGGGCTGTGCTTTAATGGCCTAATCCGGTCAAAAGCTGGTACACGTCCCCACTGTAACTGCAGTGGCATGTCCAGACCCTGCCCATGGATTGGCAGGGAAAGGGTTAACCCACTCTGGCTCTGCCTGAAGGAATGAGCACAGCTGCATACCCTCAGTACATAGGGATTGCTAGGACAGCAGCTGTAGTGCATTAATTCCCCAGCACCCAGACTTTAAGAGGGAGGGCTTGGGTGCTCTTCCCCCCTCGGGCTCCTGAGAGGGAGGGTATGGGAAAAGCCCTCCAGCCACTAGTTTACATGTTGGCTGTACAAAGCTCCTCTCTTTGGGGCGAAATCTGATAAGGCACCAGGCTGAAGGAGGCCTTTGTGAATTCTGAGTTTCATGCTCTTCCTGTGGGGAGTTTGGCTGGGCCCCAGGAAGCCTGGTTATGCTGATTAGATTTATCTCTAGGCCAGGGAGAGCCACAGAATGCTCAGCCGAACCTTTTACATTACTTTCTACCTTCTCCTATTTAAGGCTAGCGAGCAGGAATGAAATGCATTGAAGCATCCCTTCCTCCTGAGGGTCAGTTTCATGAAGTAGATAGAGCAGCTCCCTTGACCTCTGGGGAGGTAAACCCAGTTATGCTAGAAGACAACTTGTCCCCTGGTCTCCATGTGGAGCTAGAGTGATCAGATGTCCCAGTTTTACAGGGACAGTCCTGATTTGGGGGTCTTTTTCTTAAATAACCTCCTATGAAACCCCACCCCATGTCCTGATTTTTCACATTTGCTGTCTGGTCACCCTATGTGGAGCTGCACTGCCGGGCCACCCCCTATGGCCCAGTGTGGCTTTGAAAAGAGTTCAGGTGTAGAATCGTCTCTAAGTAAGAGCAAGAGACTGGGAGGCAGCAAATCTGAGTTGCCTCCTGTGCTACCATAGGCGAGTCTCCTAGGCTGGTGGTATCAAGCTGTGATTTGCAGAGCACTTGATGGGCTACGGAGAACTGACTGACTTAATTTCCCAGCCACCAGCACCTAGGTTCAAACTCCTCAGTGCAGCTGGGAATGAGGAGGGGCCACTGCTAAAGGAGAAGAGCAGAGGTTCTCTGGGACTAGAGCTACCAGTAGGCCTGGATCCACCAGCCACCAGTAGTGGGAAGAGGACTAGGTAGCTGGGCAACATGCCCAAGGGGTGTGGAGATCAGGTGTGAGAGAAACGTATGGAGGGGGCGAGAGAGGAGAGTTGATGAGAGAGGGAGGTGAAGTGAAGAGCAAATTCAGCCATGTGCTTCGTAGAGGACAAAGCACAGACCATTTTAGAAAGTTCATCAACTTAGCTCCTCTGTGCCTCAATTTCCCTGGCGCTCCACCAGTGGTAAGAATGGCCACCTTTTGTAAAGCACTTGGAGGTCCTTGTACAAAAGGTGCAGCAGTGTGATGCAAAATCGTCTATTCTCCTGGAGCGGCTTAGTTTGGGACTATTCTCAGTACAGCCCGAAATAGCTGGGCTTGGGATGTGCGCAGAGCAATCGTTTCATTGCACAGATGCACCATGGATTGGATCAAATGCTCGGGAAAGTGTCTTTTCTCTCTCTGCCTAGTAGAAGGTTGGGTGCATCGCCGGGTTTGGTCATTTGGTGCTCTGTGGATAGCACACTGGATTGAGTTTGCAGCTTGACAGATAAGAATGCAAGCCACCCATGGCAGTACCAAAGTGATGCATCTTTCTACTGCCCCCATCCCCACGGGGCCTGAGCAATCACCGCTTCGCCCACTTGGTTGCAAGCCAGCCCTAACATTCTCTTTACCCAGCTGCTGCAAAACAGCTCTGAGTTCTGTTGCTCCTGAAGCGGTGCCCTGCCGGGGAACCCAAATCCTCCTCCTCCTCCTTGTACCTCTGCGAGTCCAGTATTCCCTAGCTCTGCCGCCACCACTTTGACCTCTTACCTTCTTTGAAGTTGTAATAGGTCTCTCGGCTCTTGGTCTCGCACCATTTCAGTTTGTAATCCTCCCTTTTGTTGTCATGGATACGCTGCCAGCCTTTGCTCCGGCAGTAGACGCTCACCCTGTGTGGAGAACAAAATAGCAAAGCAGCTACTGCTCTTAATGAAGAGTTAATTAGCTCAGAGTCCTTCAGTTCCCTGAGATTGTCCCTGGAGGGCTGACTCAACAACACCTACAAGCCCTGAGGTGGGGGAGAGGGGAAACAAATTTGCTTCTCCCCCTCTAGTTAATTAGAGTGTACCCTTGTGGGACAGCACTGAGGGTTTTGAGAGGTGATACAGACCTGGTTAATGAAGGCTGAGCTGATCAAATGGGGCTATTTCAATGAGGAGGGTAATGGTACTTGTGGGAGCCCTGCTTCCTCTGTGTAGTGGGTAGAAATCTCTTTGCCTAAGACTTCGGAAATGAGGGGGAAGAGAGAACGGCTAAGTAGCCACTGGAAAAGCTGACTGTGTTTGTAAAGCCAGTGTGGTGGCATCTGAAGAATTAATTAGGAAAGCCCATGGAAGTGTAGCCAGGAGCGGGGACAGGGCCCTAGAGTTTGCTCCTATTCTGTGTCAGGCTCCGGTGGCTGCAATTCTAAAAGGATGTTGGCACATTGGAAAGTTACACGAATGACTTGAGGCTGGGGGGTGGAAATGTCTTATAGTGAGAGGCGTAAGCCGCTCAATCTATTTAGTTTATCAAAGAGAAGATTTAAGAGGTGATTTGTAGGCTGTGATCAAATACCTGGTAGTAATCAGCTCTTTAAGCTGGCAGGAAAAGCTATAACAAAATCAGATGACTGGAAGTCAAAGCAAGACAAATTCAGACTAGGGAGAGGCTTAGTTTATAAACAGTGCAGGTAATTAACCATTGGAACAAACTACCAATTGCCAGGGTGGATTCTCCATCACTGACAGGACTGAAATCAAGACTGGATGTCTTTCTAAAAGATGTGCTAGAGCTAAACAGAAGCTATGTGCTTGAGGCTGCAGAGATTAGCGAGGAGAGGGGTTTAAGGGCTGTGAGCTTTGCAGGAGATGAAACTACATGATTGTAATAGTCCCTGCCGGCCTTAAAATCTATGAATCTAACTACACAGAAGTCTCGGGGGAAAAGAATGACTTACAGTCCAGCCCCATTAGCACCGCCAATGTAAAAGAGCGGCCCCGACGACCGACGCTCCTCCGGCTTCTTGTCTTCCGGCTGATCTACTTCAGGGGCTGTTTTGTGGTTTGTTTTATTCCCTTTGGACTTGGCTTCATTCACCAGATCCACTTCAGATGCACCGGAAGCAGCTGCAAGGATTAGAAAGAGGGACACTTGAGCCAGGTTAGCGAGGTCTTCTCCGTCTCAGCAGAAGCCAGCAATGGAACAGCACATATGCTATTAGATCGTCTAGTCTATTCAAGGGCCAGCGCAGGGCATGGTCCCTAGATAGAGGAGGGATTGGATATTAGACTGATCCCTCCTTCACATATTTGGGTGTGTGAACAAAATAAGAAACTGGAACAGGGCAGGAATTTACTTCTCCTAAATCTGCCACTGGGCTACGGTAACCGTCTTACTCGGTGTTCACAGAGATTAGAGTAGATGCAAGGTTTTATGGTTACAGCACTCAGCTGGGACTCAGGAGATCTAAGTTCAATTCCTAGATTTGCCACAGAATTCCTGTATGATCTTTGGGCAAATCACTTCATCGCTCGGTGCCTTGGTTTCCCTAGCTATAAAATGGAGAATGGCATCTCCCTATTTTAGCAGGTGTTGCAAGAATAGATTTGTTAATGCTTGTAAGATTCCCAGGTATTATAGAGATGAGGCCATGAAAATGCCTATAACAAAATTATTCATATCAGAAATGCAGGACCGCAGAGTTGGTGGGAGTTTTGCACAGGTCAGGAGTGTAGAATAAGCGACTACGTTACGACATTGATTCTAGCTAGGCTAACCACACTTTGAAGCAGATGATCATGAATCTATTTGAAGCCTATAGGATTTCGCTGCGCATGCAGAAAGTGACGGCTCTGAGGTCCTGTTCTCAGTGATAGGCAGCCAGGAAATGGAACGGCACGAATTAATTGCGGTGACATGATGGTAGGAGCTGTGTGGGTGGGAAAGAGAAACGTTCAGCCAGCTTCAGACTGGTAGCGAATAGAACCATGGCAAGCCCTGACCTGATTACTCATTCTCAGATGCTAAGGCTCAGATGCTGATGAACTGATAGGGGCTAATAATGATTTTCAGAACAAAGCTAATGAGATCTGCCCTGTCTTCCAGAGCTGCAGTGTGATTTTTCTGGAGAGAATGACGAGGCTGGTATCTAGTGCCAGCAGTCAGCAGGCATATGTCTAACTTTTGCCCTTTTGGGAAGGACAGTCTTGTGGGTGAGGCACTAGATTAGGACTCAGGAGAGCTAGGTTCCATTCCTGCCTCTGCCACAGATTTTCTGTGTGACCCTGAGCGAGTCACTTATTCTCTCTGTGCATCAGTTCCCCGACTGTACAATGGGGATAATGATTTGTATCCTCTCCACTGTGGGTATTGTCATTCTCGACTGCAAGGTCTTTGTAACAGGGGCTGTCTCAGGTGTCTGTACAGCACTTAGTGGTGTGGGGTCTTGAGTTCAACAGAGGCCTCTAGGTGCTATTATAGTACTAATAGATAATAACTTAGGGTGGATCATTGTGTTGAATAATTAGAAAACGCTGGAAAATAATGCCCTGGCATTTCAGCTACCGTACCTAAGGCTGTTTGCCAGTTATTTCTCTGTATAGACCAGATACAGAACCTTAATGCCAACACAGTATCCAAAATTGATCACTCATTGTTCCAGAACCCCTGCTGCCAGGCAACCTAGTAAATGCAAAGACATCTGAAACTCTTAGAATTGGGTGTCTCTTGGCATTATTCATAGAGCTCCTGATCCTGACACTGGGAATTTTGATACCAGCTGTTGGATAATATCCTCTGTGGTTTCCAGTACATGAAAAAACAGATTGATGTAAATCCATGTAACTCCACTCGAATTCCACTGATTTTTGCCAGTTGAAGGTCTGATTCTAAGAGATTATCAAATTAAAACAAACACAATCTGATCAAACCATAAATGAAACTACTGGACCACTTGGAAGGCCTTCAGCCATAATACGAATGAATAGTCTAAACTGTCAAGACAAGAACCTGAATAAAGTCACAAATTTAGACATTAAAACCCCACCTTTCCCTGGAATACAAGAGAGCTGAAAAAGGATGGAGCCCAGTTTTCAGGTGCCTTCATTTGGATGCTCACATCAGCAATTAAGCAAGTAAATGCCCATTTTATATGGTAATTTTTATGGTAAATTACCCAGTGATAATTTGTGTCTCAGTATGGGATGCCCATGTTTGAAAATTGGAGCCACAATCTATAGACCCCAAAGTACCTTTAAAAATTAGTTGGATAGAAACTATAAATTATTGTTATTTTTTGCTCTTGTGACTGGATCTTGTTACAAAAGAGCAGAGTTTTCTACCCAAGCAGCTGGAAAAATAAGTCCCTGTGTTTATTAGCTCTTTAATTTAGGAATGTTGAGACACTGACCTTTACACCTCATAAATTGCACCCAGATACTATGGTGATGGGTATCTTATATGTGCATGTGAGAATCACACTTTGTTGTTGTTATTATTGTTATTATTTTGCCATCTACTAAGCATGAAGAAAGACCAGAAGGAGGGAAAGGGAAGGGCTGCCTACTGCGTTTGTTCTTAATGCCCATGATTTTCAGCAATCCCTTCCAGAAAATACACCTGAACTTGCTGCCTCCTAAATATATGGAATCTGTGAACAAAGACAGAGAGGAACCTGTTAATGCTAATTTCACTTACCAGTGGTGACCCAGCCTTTTGGGACTAAGCCACACCTGATTGTAGGGGAGAGACTGTAGGTTTCTTGCAGTTGTTAAAAGGCTCAGAACCAGGCCCTGAAGTCCTCACTCCGGGGAAAATGTCAGTGGGTGCTTTGCCTGAATGCAACGGCTGCTTGTGAGGAGCCCGTGAAGTGCAATGTGCATCATGACAAGGGTTTGGGGTTTGGCGTAAACCACGTGGCCTACGAGAATGGTGGTGTGAGACCTTAGATCAGTTCATAGTGATGCTCTCTTGTGACAGACAGGGACTGTGGAATTTGCAGGAGCATGGACTGAGGGTACTGCAGAAGCAGCTTTAGTGGCTGAAAGAAGAAATACATGCTGCGCAGAAGAGAAACTGAGTTGCATGCATTGTTTCTATTTCCAAAAGGATCTTTGGATTCTTGGTTAGGTAAATGGGGCACATGAAGAGGGTTAAGGTTGTAAAAGAGGAGTGAATCCTGGGGAAACCATCAAGGACTCACAGGACCCACCTCTTCAAATATCCTCTGCACTGACTCTGTTGTGTTTTCTGTAAGATCAGTTATATTTGGGCGTATATTGCATATTGCTAATATGAAACTCCCAGGGGAATTGGTGGCATTCGATATTGGAGTACTATGAATTTTCATAATATGGGCCAAAGGTTTAAAATCTGCACCCAATATTTGTGTACACAATTAAAGGAAATCAAGTCTTTATATGTCTACCTGGCATTGATTGTGCCTTTAATTTTGCTGGTGAAAACAAAGAGGAAGTGACACATTGACACTGGTTTTCCAAATTCAGGTCATAGACATACATTCTCTCTCTCTCTCTCTCTCTCTCTCTCTCTCTCTCTCTCTCTCT
Source organism: Sternotherus odoratus (assembly GCA_032164245.1). Lineage (NCBI taxonomy): Eukaryota > Metazoa > Chordata > Testudines > Kinosternidae > Sternotherus > Sternotherus odoratus. Next base: position 6,375,167 of record JAVMKO010000018.1, read on the forward strand.
CTCTCTCTCTCTCTCTGCTGTCAGTAGTGGAAATCCAGTCTCTAGAGGTCTAAGGAGCAATTGTCACTAATGTGGTGAAATCTCCGAACGCTATGTGCCACGTACTCTAATCAAGGATCTCTAGGAGAACATTATCTGACAAGGAAGAGTTCCAAACAGGGTTTCATTAGGTAGTTCTGAGGAGCTTCCTGGTCAGAGAGCATGCAATTTCTTTAACAAGCATTGGCTCGCAAAAGAGAATAAAGAAAATCTTTTCTAAACCTCAAACATTAAGGTCCCTCCATTTATTGCACAAATAAGACTTGATTTACTCCAGTTTCGTGCTGCTGCAACCTCTTTGACTTCAGTGAAATGATTCAGCTGTATTATGGAAGAAACACAATGGTGAATCAAGCCCTTGGTGTTTCGTCTGCACAGCACTTGTAACAATGTACGCTAAAACAATGTGTATTCCGTCTCTCCTACCTGAAAAGTAGGGGGGTCTTTTGATTGTTAAGAAGGGTGGGAAGCAAAGCGACCTTTTCTTGCAGACGTTTTTTGTTAAGGCAATCGATGGTTCATCTGCATCTTGCCCTGAAGCCATAACATCTAAAAGTTGGGTTTAGTGATCATAATGTTAGTGTGATGTCACCTGTGACTCTGATTTAGGCTGAAGATGATGGAAAGGGTTTGTTAAGTGGATAGTTACCCTGAAAGGTTCATCTTCATATTTCCAGATCTCTAAGAGAATGGGACCTGCATGCAGATCATGTAATATGTCACCAAAGGGGTGTGATTTTTAACCAATATAGTTATACTGGTACAACCCCTATGGTGATATCAGTTTGGCATAAAGGTGACTTATACCAGATTAGCTTATTTGCTTTTTCCATCACATTTTTCCAGCGGATGTTTTTCTTCTTCTCCCTTCTGCTCCTTTGTTCATAGCAAAACATGAATCCCTGAGATCAAGTTGAACTTTCCAGCCCACCACGACCAAGGGAGTTTGAAATTTGGCCGAATGAGTTTGCCCATCCCCAGTATGGGAATAAACTATCACAATGGAAACACATTTATACTGATATACCTGTGTCCATGTATTAACAGTACCAGTGCAGTTAAAATGATGCAGCATTTGTGTGTAGCCCTAACAAAACAGAACACTCAAATGCCACATACCATATTAGCAGAGGTAACAAAGTGCTGTGGCACCTTAAAGACTAACTATAAAGTTTTGAAGCATAAGCTTTCGTGGGCTAAAAGCTTATGCTTCAAAACTTTATAGTTAGTCTTTAAGGTGCCACAGGACTTTGTTACCTCTGCTATTCCAGACTAACATGGCTACCTCTCTGATTCTGGACATACCATATTGTCACTTTCAACAAAAAAAGCAATTGACCAACTTGCATACAAACTAACAACTTTCTGGTGGACAATTTCTAGCTGATTAACCTTCACCGTGCATAAGCATACTCTCCAAAACAGGGTAGCATGAGAAGCAATTAATTGACTCAATCGAATTCATTGGCTTTGGGTCTGGATCCTTTCAGCTCTGAGGTGGCTGGTTTGAATCTTGACCAGGCCTGTGAATCTTGTCCAAACGCCTTGGCCCAGTGGTGATCTAGTTATTGCAAAAAGAGTTGGTGGTCTCTGTCCAGTACCATTCCCTGTGCTCGGGTGTCCACGTCACAAAAGGCTACCACTGCGTTTGTCCCTCTTATCTGCTGTCTCAGCTGAAAAGACCAAAGAGTGAATGGAGGCTGAACTTCATATGAACAACCAGTTCAGTATCAACATAGAGAGTTGCCTGAACTGCAAAGTTCAGCTCCTGATTTGGACTTATCCAAAGTAATGAGGTGTTGAGATACGAGGTTTCCAAAGAGTTTGGGGCCAGTTGTGAAGTTAGGCTCTGGATTCTGAGTGGAAATTTCCCAGATCTGGTGGGTCCTCACTCATATCCTGTGGCTTTCATCTTTCTCTCTCCAAAACCTGGACTGGACACCTAGCCTCTGTTTATTTTTTCTGTTTAAAGCAGATCAGGGTCTTACTGCCTTCACTGCAGCTGGCTACCCCTTTCCAGGTGCTGGAACTTGGGTGCTGGGGGGTGCTGTCACACCCCCTGGCTTGAAGTGGTTTCCATCATATACAGGGTTTAGTGTTTGGCTCAATGGCTCTCAGGCCCCCCACTATACAAATTGTCCCAGTCCCCCTGCCCCTACCATCAGACCCAACCTCCTTTTCAGTGAGTTTTAAAAAGTTGAGACCCCTGCTCCATCCTTAAACTAGGATCTGAGTGTCAGCTCATCCTCCCTGCTCTCTTCTTGCCTCCAGTGAACTAAAAACATAGGCCATAAAATATAAAAGGCGTGTGTTTCAGAGGGGCTGAGAATTTGCCACTCTCTTGGCTTCTGTTGAAGTCACGTGTGCTCATTGCCTTTGAAAATCAGATCCAAAAAGCCTGAATAAAGAATGAAAAAGTAAAAATCCAAAGATATTCTCTCAGATCTTTTATTTGAAAGCTGCCACTTGAAAGCCTTTCTGTAGCATGCAGTGTCACATAATCTATATATGAATAATTCCCTCAACTATCTACATCAGTCAAACATGGCCCAGAAACGTAGAATTGGGTTAACTGCCAGGGGTATAATGTATTGGAGGTGGCGGACCCATCAGTATGTTGTTTCCTGAAGAGTTTCACAGCTTAATGCAGAGATAAATTGTGCTGGGGAAAAGGACTAAGTGTGTTTACAAGGCAGATGATAATTACTATGACTCCAACTGCAATCACACAATATCATGTTATAATAGAACTTGTGATATCTGATAGCCTGACAATGCTAATCTGTTTGGATGAAACCAATGGGAGTTTTGCTATTGACTTCAGTGGGGCCAGGATTTCACCCTTTGAGATTTCGCCACATTTTACCTCCGTTTTTCTCAGTGTCAGTTTACAGAAGGATCTCTAATGAATACGCTTTCGCCAAGGATAGAATAGACTGAACTGAGCAGAAGAGAGAGAGAAAAACACCACAATGCAGTTGACCTGTGGGAATCGTTGCCCAGGGACGTTATGAAGGCCAAAAATATAATGGGGTTCAAAAAAGAATGAGATAAATTCGTGTAGGAGAGGTCCATCAATGGCTATTAGCCAAGATGGTCAGGGATGTAACCACATGGTCTGGGTGTCCCTAGCCTCTGATTGTCAGAAGCTGGGAGTGGATGACAGGGGATGGATCATTCCCTCTGAAGTACCTGGCACTGGATGCTGGGCTAGGCAGAGCATTGACCTGACCCATTATGGCTGTTCTTATATTCTTATATGCCCCTATGAGGACCTGCTCCCCCTAAATTCTTCTCCAAAATACTCCACACTTTCCTCTCTGATTTGGTATTTTTATGATTGTTTTTCTTGCTGGGTTGCCTCCTTCTGCCAAAAGTTCTGCAGTCCGCCCCCACCCCTGACCTCTTGTATTTCACAACAAAATAACTTCTTCTAGCCCCCAGTCAAGCTGTAAATGGCAAACTTTTGGTTATCCTAATTCCATGCTGCCATTCTATTGAGCCTTTTTTCTGAAGAGCTCCAATCACTTTGTAGGCCTTAGTTAATTAAACCTCACAACCCGCCCAGTGAGGTAGGGAAGTATTATTCCCATTTCACAGATAAGGAAACAGATCCGGAGAGATGTTTTATCCCAGGTTACATAGCGAGTCATGAGCAGAGCCAGGCACAGAACACAAAAGGGCCTGATTTACATGCCCCGTATTCTATTCACTACACACTCCCACCTAGCTTCATAACAGGATTTAGTGATGCTGAGTTGGTACTTCAGTCCTTTCAGCTCTGTTCCATGTGAGTCTCTGACTCCATTTGTATAATACGCCAAAGCACCTTAGCCTTACATACCAGGCTGTTAAAATGAGCCATTACATCATCCACTAATCATTTGGTATGTGTGCGGGGGAGTGGGAAGGGATGAAAGGAGGCCGGGGAGTTGTGGCATTTGCTAGCAGTTAAAATCCAGTTGTAATGCTGCTGGAAGACGTTGCTCAGCAGTGTGGGATTTCCTGATGTATTTGATACCTGTGAAAATCACACAGATTCCATGTCTTTCAGATTCTCTGCCCTGTGAGCATTCTATGCCTCGGTGGCTCTCTCGTCCCTTCCTCCTTGTCTTCCTACCCCTTTTTCTCCACCCATGACCCATTGTGGAATGGTGGGAAAGTCACATCCACAGTTATAGCTTCTTCACCCTCTTCTCCCACTGCTGCGTCTGAACAGCACAGCTCCTCTCACTGCTGAACGGTTGTATTATGACATCAACCACCTTCTTCTTGCCTCCCTTTTATCAACCCCATTCCTCTCATTTGCATGCTGCAACCCCATTGGTTGAAATAAGTCAGCAGGGCAAGAGGTATAATCTATGGGTGTAGATGGGCTATTACATCTGGTGCAGAGTTTTTTTCCACTAAACATTCAGAGCAGCATTTGAGATTCTATGACTAGCAAAATTCCTGGGTCACAAAATGGCCCAAAGTGAAAAGGGAAAATGTCCATGCAGAAGTTTTTCCCCCCATGTTTATGCAGTTCTAATCTACACATAAACACAACTCAATATGTGTGCAAAAATGATTTGGAGTAAGAGGCCCCAAACATACCTTTTCGTCTTCTTGCAATACCAAGTGGAACATGGATATTCACCAATAAACCCACACTGCATTATTTGACTACAAAGTTCCTGATGGTACTTATAACAATAGAAAGCAGTGTCTTGTCAATATTCCAAGTGACTAAAGAATGACACAGCATTCACACAAATAAGATTTATCAATTAATCACATTACCAAGCATTTTTTAACTGGAAGAAGAGATGATTTTGTGAAAAAGTTATACTAATGAAGCTTCCAATAATCAAAACAGATATGAGGTTCTCGGTCAATAACATACTCTGACTGAGTGGACTGCTTCCCTTTACCATAAAGTATGAGGTTTTTGGCTGCATTGTATCCTTTCACATTATTTCTGATGATTCATAAGGCCAAAGGTCATGTGCTTTCAGACAATGCTAGAACTGCTGCGGTCTTTGGGTCTGATCCAACTCTCACTGGAGTCAATGGAAAAATTCCAGTTGACATTAATGAGAGTTGGATGAAACTCTGTTGAATTAGCACTTCCTGAAATGTATCATTAATGGGGATGGGCAAACTCATTCGGCCAAATTTCAAACTCCCTTGGTCGTGGTGGGCTGGAAAGTTGAACTTGATCTCAGGGATTCATGTTTTGCTATGAACAAAGGAGCAGAAGGGAGAAGAAGAAAAACATCCGCTGGAAAAATGTGATGGAAAAAAACGAACAGAGAATTGGGCAGAGTGAAAATCAAATACAGAGGGCCAGATCCTGGGCAGGGATACATTAGAGGAGCTCCCCTGAAGCCAGCCAAGTTATATCAATTGACATATGGGGAGCTAGTCCATAGTGCTGATGAGGAGTGAGTGAAAAGATGTTCATCACAAGACACATCTGTTTTACAGCTAGTTAGCAACGGCTTCCAGCACGAAAGCTGGTCTCTTCTCTCTGCAGTTTTATAGCACTGTTACTGTTACACTTTGAAATGGGGATCTAAATATTTATAGCTCTATTTTTAACATTCACTCCTGCTCCCTCTAGAGCTGTTTGCTCTTTTATCCTCCTTGCCAGGGTTGCTGAGAAATTAACCAATTTTAAACAATCCCATTTATCCTGAGACATGAACTCATGAAATAAACTGCAGCGATTGAAGTGTTGATAAGGAGACTCTTCCATTAGTCTGAACACGTACCTGTCTCTGTTTAATACTGGGAGATTCCATAATTACACAAAGAAGATCAAAGTCTCCCATCCCTTGGGTCTCCCTACAAAGATTATAGATGAACTTTCCTGCTCTTTGAATCTTTTGACACATAATGTTTAAGGATAAGTCCCTTTACCTTTCATTTATTTGTGTGTTTTTCATCTCTGGATAGCTAATTATTAAAGAGGATAACAAAATAGATCCTCCAGTCTATCCAACTTATTAATTAAAAATCCCATCCACTGCAGAGGGGCCAAATTCAGGCCCGGCTTTCCCCCATGCAACCCCACCGGAACCAAAATACCAAACGAGTCTTCTGAATTGTTCCTTGCAAATCTTCATGGGCATCCAGCTGCACATGTCAAATCCCATATTTGTGCATCTAAAATGATACTTTGCCTGCAGTTACCCACTTTGAACACACAGAATCCTGTGCAAAATCGAATCTGGAATGCATAAACAAATATCTGCACAGATTTTGTCTACAGTTTAGGAGGCCTGAAAGTGTCTAATGTATATTTTAGGATGACTCAAGGTAATACTAATACTAGCACATGAAAACTGAGGCACAGAGAAGTACACTAGAACTTGATCCAAAGCCCACTGAAAGTTAGTGGAAAGACTTCCATTGACTTCAATGGGTTTTGTATCAGGCCCTTAATGTAATGGTTCATCCCGTCCTCCTCTAACCATTAGACCACTACGGTGATCCAGGAGCATTCAGGTAAGCTCCTCTGACAGATACATGCATGGTGTTGGTCCTGCTTTGAGCAGGGGATTGAATTAGAAGACTTTCTGAGGTCTCTTCCAACCCATATCTTCTATGATCCTATGTCAGCTCCAAGATTCAGAACCATGGGTGCCAGAATAGGGGCAACACTGGAATAAAGCTAGTCATTTCCTCTACGCAACCTATCTCCAATTTGGAGGGTGCTGATTGCTATGGGGACATTATATTGTCCTTCCCAGAAAACACCACCACTGAAGTGACATTTTCAGGACATCCTGGCAATGAACAATGCTGACTGGCTGACACAATGAGAGGTGAGTCTATGCACCCTTCTTTTGGCCCTTCATCCTATGAGTTATAGTAACTTAGATTCAGAGTCAGTGGGGCAGATTCAAAGGAGATGTGTAGGAGGGATTAAAAAGTACTTGTCAGTTAAGTGGGAATGAAGACCAAGGGAGCCTAAAATGGAGTAATTGGGTTTAGTAAATTACTTCATCGGAGACATCGTTAGACTCATCTATGAATTTGGCTCACTGGCTTAATTGGGAATTGTGGTCAGTCAGAGCCAGGTTTTTAAAGGTATTTAAGCACCTAGTGGGATTTTCAAAAGTATCTAGGCACATAAAGCCGTGTCTATCAAAATGAGGTCCATGCATAAGCACCTCATAATGAATCTTAGCTTCTGCTCTTGGTACACACACACCATGCCGCCACTCTATATTCTAGAAAATGTGTTATCAGAAGAAACAAAAAGCATGAGCAGTTGACAATATAGTGTCCGCTTTTTCTATTGTCATAGAAAGAGTGGTCTAACAGATTGCTATCTAAATGCCCTGTCTGTGGAGCCAGAGTCTAAACCTACCCGAAATTCTCATTCACTCCATCTAAATTGTCTAACCATTTTTCTTAAAGATCAACATATTCCTGAAGACGATCTCATTATTAAAATGTTTCTCTTTGAAATGAACTAATATACCTTTGACTACCAGCGCCTCTATGTGATTTTTAACAATGCAAACATCGGAAGATAAAGCTGATGGTTGTATTTATCACCGAAAATGTTGTGGCACTTCAGCCAAATTGCCTATTAATGAAGGAGATTTATTTTTTCTTCACCCAAATTTCCTGCTAATGGAGAGGTTATTTTGCTCTCCATGTTTCCAATTTGCAACTTAAAAGCTTAATTAAAATTTATTTCAGTTTCACTAGATGTTTGCCACTGATGGTAAATTCTAACTTGATTTTTTTTAGAGGCAAGGGACATGCCCATGCTTTCAGTGTTGTTAATAGGAGGTAGCAGTGGTATACAATACAGTTGCAACCAACTATATACAACCTTGCATACAAGTTGTATACAACTGTATGCAAGGTTATGGGTTAGATCTTTAGCTGATGTAAATTGCTGTAATGCCATTGGTATTTATGCCAACTGAAGGTGGGGCCTGATGACTAGATATTGACATTTAAGAGCCAAGGCTCCAAGATTCACCTGTGTCAGCTGATGAGGATCCAACCAGCTGCTTATCTCCTTCTTTTGTCATTGACTTGGTTCCCTTTTTCCTCTTGCTAGTTGCTAATGTCCCCGTGGAATTTAATTTGGAGCATGAAGGGGCACTTTCAGCAATTACACCAGAATCATGGGTGATCTGGGAAAGCTTGAGATCTATACTGTTCTCCTTGCTATCATTTGCTTGGCTGGCCTTAGATGTGACTTTTGTTGCTGTCTTTGGTTCTTGGGCTTCCTCAGAACCTTTATCCCGACCCAAATTTCCATCTGGTTTCCATCTGGTTCCATCTGGTTTAGTAAGATTAGTCTCCAGCACCCTGCTCGCTGGCGACTGTCCTCTGCTTTTACTAGCTTCTGTCTCTAACCCCCTTTCTATTTCATCCTCTCTGGTAACATTAGACCCAGTTCTTGGGATACCCTGTAAATCCACAGCAATTTTATGGGTGCTCTCTCTCAATCTGGTCCTGCTCATTATGTCCTGAGTCATGCCTTGGGATCTGGGAGCTGTCTCTTCATTTTTCAGTTGCATCTCGCCTTCCTTTTCCATGCCACCGCCATTATCGTCAGCAGGCTCCTGTTGTTCAGTCTCAGGATAGAAGACAGACTTCTTGCCGGGAAGCTCTCTAACTGAAGCCCACTTGTGTTCTGGGCAGTGGCTGTGAAGACAACAAATGAGACCTTTCATTAGAGCACTGACACCAAATATTCTTCAGGCAGTAGGTGGGAGAATAACCTTAGTGAGATAGGCTTGTAACCAATCTTTGAGAAGGAATGATTTAGAGCAGTGGTTATCAGCTCTGGTCCACTGCTTGTTCAGGGAAAACCCCTGGTGCGCTGGACTGGTTTGTTTACCTGTCGCCTCCACAAGTTCGGCCAATTGCAGCTCCCACTGGCTGCGGTTCAGAACCGCGATTGGCCGAACCTGTGGAGGTGGCAGGTAAACAAACCAGCCTGGTGCGCCAGGGGCTTTCCTTGAACAAGCGGTGGATCAGAGTTGAGAACCACTGATTTAGCTGGTGTTGGTCCTTCTTTGAGCAGGGGGTTGGACTAGACGACCTCCTGAGGCCTCTTCCAACCCTGATACGCCATGAGTCTATGAGTCTAAGACTGAAGCCGTAAAATAGGAGAAATTACATTTACATATCAAGGAGTATAAAGGGGACTTGGTGTAAAGGAGAATTTGATCTTGTCTGTACAGCAATATGCAAATCTCTGGTTCTCCATAACAGATTAAAAAAAAATGGAGATATACCAATCTCCTAGAACTGGAAAGACCTTGAAGGTCATCGAGTCCAGTCCCCTGCCTACACTAGCAGGATCGAGTACTGTCCCCTGACAGATTTTTTTGCCCCAGATCCCTAAATGGCCCCCTCAAGGATTGAACTCACAACCCTGGGTTTAGCAGGCCAATGCTCAAACCACTGAGCTATCCCTCCCTAATAAGTACAATGAACATTAGCCGTAAGAAAAAGGTGATGCTACCATAATACTCCAGCCAGCATTTATTTAGTGCCTTTCATACCAACGGACTTCACAGCACTTAACAAACTATATCTTTAAAGATCACTTCATCGCCATGCGGGGTGAGATACCCATCAGCTTGTAACACTACACAACAGTTTTTAAGACAGGTGGGGAAGGCTAGCTTATGAAAGCAGGCGACCACGCTTGTGAACTTTGACTGAGCCAGCGGATAGGCACAGAGGGACTTTGCCACCATGTGTTTTGGGGTATGTCTTCACTACCCGCCAAATCGGCGGGTAGCCATCGATCTTCTGGCGATCGATTTCTTGCGTCTTATGAAGATGCGAGAAATCGATCGCTCGCAGTGCTTCTGTCGACTCCGGAACTCCAGCTTGCCGGGAGGCGCAAGCTGGAGTCAACGGGGGAGCGCGCCGCCGACTGCCGCAGCCATGAGGATGGACGGTAAGTCGGCTGCGGATACGCAAACTTCAGCTACGTGATTTGCATAGCTGAAGTTGCGTATCTGCAGTCGATCCCCCCCCCCGCCCCCGGTAGTGGAGACCAGCCGTTAGATGAGTTTTTAGAGCATTCATTCTGAACATTAAAATACTGAAGATAGTTTCTTCTAGGTTCATAGTCTGACACTATTACTCTGCCATTGGATCACGTGTATAGTTGACTGAAAAGCCAATCAGCACAATGTAAGCTGGTATCTTTATCTCCACCTTGCTATTAGAATTGCTCCAACCCGAACCTCGGCTTTGTTTTGTGTCTTTCAAGGAAACAAACACATCTTAAAGTGAAGTAAAGTAATGGAAATTCTAACCTTTGCTCAGCAGACACTAAATGCCGTAGCAAAGCTTTCACTGTCCCCTGTCCTTCCTTCTGCTTGGAAAACGTGGCTTCTAGCAGGGCCATAAAGAGAGCTTCTAAAGAAACCAAACCATCCCTTTATGAAGCAGCAGACTCACACTGCTGTAGAGTGCGGGCGGATTGCTTATCTCACTGAGTGGAGAAGGAGAGCTTCACAACAGCAAGTGGTGGCTCTGAAATCAAACCTGTCTCTGCTTTATATACACGGGTTCCAAAGAAGTTGTTTGGCAGGTTCGGAAAACCCTCAGCATTATAAACAAGGGCCGGTCTCCTAGCAACAGCTGCCTAGTGACTGTTGCTAATTGTGGAAGGGGTTCCAGCATTAGAATGCAGAGTGACTTCTACAAGGGTGTGTGTTTTTAGATAAAGCTCTGCCGTGATAAATCGGCATGGGAGGGCGGCTGTTTGAGTGGGCGCACGTGGGTGCATCAGAGTGAGTGTGTGTAGCAGAGAGATAGGGAAATCAATTTGGTGGTTGGAACTCCTGTTGACTGGCTTGTTTCAACTCAGTCGTCCATGGTCATCTTCAAGTCTTCGAAAGGTCAGGCTTCACCTGTGTTGACAGACACTACGCCCACTTTCAATGTCACTCAGAAGCAAACAGGAAAGGCTAATTCCTTTCCTTCTCCCTGGACAACCACTCACTTACCACCGGATAAAATTAGACACAGAGTTGCTGCCGGTATGAATTTTGATCGTGGTATACTTGTCCTTCAAGTGCGTCATTGATCTCATTGCTCAACGCTTCATCTCTCCTGACTTTGTGAACATCTCTATGCTGATACCTTTCAGTATGTTGCCGTCGGTACAGTTCAAAACGGGCATCACCCAGCAAATGACTAACCTAGGCACATTCAGACTAGGTAGCCGTATGCTTAGTATCTGCTTGTGTAGGCAGTCATTAGACTTGCCTGTGCAAAGAACAGGTAGAAGAACAAGGAGGCTCAGACTGGTTGGATGCAGGGGGGATGTTTTATGCCTTCCTGCCTGTGGTACCTACCCACTGGTGTAATTGAGCTCTGTAGCATCACCCCAATTTAGGGGAATCCTCCAGTAGTTTGCAGCCAGCGTCTTGGGGACTAGGCTACCTCAATCCCTGCAGCTAGCGTAGGGGCCAAGCCAACCTAAAAGGGAAGTGGCCAGGGCTTCCCTCCAATTCGCTGATCCAAGGCTGCTCTTTTGGTCATTGTCGGCTGGTGTCATTTACAGCCTTCTTCAGGCTGCTCTAACATTCTGAGGGGCTGGCCTGGCATGTGGCAGACCCAGGGCTGGGGAAGTGCAAAATCGAGCTTTACCTCACCAGTACACGCACACCCATCTAACCTGCACCGTGTGCTCCTTGGACCTCTTCAAGGAGCTGATCTGGACAGTGTTTTGGAAGTTAGAAGTTCTACCTGTATGTGGATTGCATAATAATAGTGGCTTCTCCTTTGCAATATTTGCCTCACTAAGGTGAATAAAATCTCAAGGATAATATTTATATCAAGAGGACTGGGGCCTCAGCTTTTATAAATCCGCATAGCTCCACTGGAGTCCATGGGGCTACACCTGAGGATATTATACTCTAGCGCTGTCCAAGCAGAAGCAGGTAGCTCATCTCTCTTGGTTGCAATCCTTTGAAGACCAGAATTAGTGACTTTGCAACATGCAATGAAACGTGGGTAAAATGAAGGAATGGTAGAAATTAAATGGTACTTGGAGAAAAATTAAGCATTTACATTTTTTTAAAAATCATCATAATGTACTCTTCTCCCAGAGGAAATTAGGATTAAAAATAATGAAAGCCTCCAACCCTGTTCTTCTAACTGTGCTTTGAAACATTCTGGGTTAAGATTCAATACGTGGTGTTTGTTATGAGGTTTGCTGGCATTTCTGAATGAATTTCTGTTGATTTTCAAATCATAATTGTGGCCTATTTGTGCAGCAAATGCTAAGTTGCATCTTTCGATAGCGCCCAAGGTATTTGAAGTCATAACAACATCTTTGACTTTGAATCCCCAGATAAAGCTCAAGATACTGCAGGGTGAGACATCAGAAAGGGGTCAATGCAATATCTCTTGGCAGTTTTGCAAAATTACACAGCAGATGCCAAAGGAAAAGTAACAATAGCTTTTTGGTTTATCAAATGCTGCTTATAGCATACCACCAAGCCCCGACTGAGGAACATGATCAAAAAGCACTGGATCACAATCTGAATTCAACAGAACTGCGGTCACAAGTTGGCCTCCAGGATAGACTGGGATGAGTTAACTAACCGAGATAGCACTTCTGCAATTAGGTGGGAGCCAATTCCACACTTGGTGGGAAGCTAAGCTGTGCCAGTTTGTCACACTCCCCTGGGTGCTGGTATGCCAGCCAAGAAAAGTCAGAGCACAGCAGGCTTCCTCCCTCCCTCTCCCTCCTTATTCTGGCATGACCCATACCCGGGTGCTTTGAGGGGGAGCAGGGCAGATGTTCTGGAAGCTCTAAGCCACACAATGAACTCCCAGGGGTTGGATTCTTTATTACCCCTTTGCAATGCTCCAGTGGAATACAGGGGTTGCAGTGTAAGAAAGAAATTGGCCCTGGAAGCAGGCCCCTGGTATGTTCCATTTCATCCTGTCCTGTTTTAGAACAGAACCATACCAAAATCCCTGGCAAATGACATGGGAAATGGCTCGGGACACCCTTTGACCATGAGATTGCCAGCTTCAGGCGTCCCAGGCTGATATGTACTGCATAGATTAAAAGAGCCAGTGATGCTTGCCTGACACAGGTGCCTTGGAGCCAAGTTTCAATGGACTTGAAGTGATATTCCATGTCTCCGTAGGAGGGAGAGACAAACCTGTAGGAATCAAAGATCTGCAGCCTGCCCCTTCTCCATCTGGCCCCGAGGCTGAGCTCACCGGCCCCCAGCCAGATCTCCACGTGGACAATGTCATGGAATTGCCTCCTTCCTGCAATGACAAGGAAGTGACTGAGCATTTGCCTTGAAGACTGCATTCGGGACCTGTCTATCCATAGGACTGGCATTGACAGACGGTCTCACTGTCCAATCAGTGTGTCTTGCCCTGACCAGAAAGGACTACCCTTGCTGCTGAGAGGGCAGTTTGGTCTGCATGTCCATTCAGTCATTCACCCCTCCTCAGAGACTGTTCCCCAGCCCCGCCCTCCAAGAACTCCCAGGAGGAAAGCCAAATGGATTGGAGTTGTGTGTGAGGTGAAAACCCATCCAACAAACTCATGGCTTACAGGCCACTAAACAGCCGTCAAGTAATAACAACTTCAACTGACAACTTTTTGTGAAATTCTCACAATTGCGCTGAAAATTTGGAACGATATGGCTGAAAATCCCTCCCCCCCCCCATCCCACCCCCCCAAAAAAAGAAGAAAAAAGAGCACCGTTCTGGTCTGGTTCCATCAGGAATTGCAAAAGTAGTCACGAGAATGACCAAAAACCAGCCCAGCTCACCACCTCAGAATTCACAAAATATTTGTTTTAAGTTTAATTCCAGAAAGATGTAAAAATTTGGGAGGGTTATTACTGCACTTAACCTGGATCATTCAAATCCAAATTCACAGCCCTGTGTGTGTGAATAACCTTATGTGGTGGCTCACAGCTACTGTAACAGTGTCATATACTTCTCTCTTAGATTAGATGGATGGGGGACACACCTGGGGGGTACATATGAGGATGAATAGGTAGAGGTTGTATGTATGGTTACTGATGGATGAACAGATATGAAGCGGATGGAAGTACATATGAGGATGGATGGTAAATGGACAGATAGGGGAGGTACATAGAGGATGAGTGGACGGATATATTTCTTTGTTGACATTACGTTCTGTGTCGAAGTATGTTCCTGCAATGAAGATGAGGTCTCCCGGCTTCATGTGCGCCTCGCTGGGCAAAGTGATGGGGAGTGTGTCGTACTGATATGCCTGGTTTCCTGGACCGATGCAAAAGCCAAAGTCCGATTTTAAGTCACGCACCACCCTCCGAATCAGTCCGCAGCAATCCAGGAAGAGTGGGGATTCGTACTCTGGAGCTGGGGAGCAAGGTAAGCACATCACCAGTAGGTGAGCAAGACCACAAAGGAACCTCAATTTTTATCCAGCAGGACAGGAGAGTTGCTTTGGTGAGAAAAGATGCAGTGAGAGGCAGCTTAATTCAGCTTGCACAATAATTCAGCTTTGTCTAGGGGCAGGGACACCAATGTGGATAAAACCGTAATTCCAAGCTACAGGCCTGATCGCCATGCCCTAGAATCTCCACCCATTTCTAGAACCAAATCTGAACTGGATCTTTTCACAGTTTTGGTATTTTTCCCCCCTCATTTTTCCTGATTTGTGCTGCCTCTGCATTTCAGGATGGCACTTGCAACTGGAATGTGACATGCCAAAATGCAAGGACATCTCTTTTCATGGTATTTCCAGCTTGACTGGAAATTGGAAATAGCAGGAATCCCGTGAGATTTTCAGCCCAGTTTTGCAGATCTAAGAAGTTTGGATATGCTGGATTCGGTTCGGAAAAATCACCTGAACTGTTGGATGCTTATTCAAACTTAACTTCTAGACAAAAAAGGTTCACTCGTTGCTAGTTTTATGGCCTCATCAAATCCACAGGATCCATGTAGATGTTTCAGATATAATGTGGATTATGTGGAATTGAGGTTATGGAGATGGCTGGAATTTATTATGGATAATGCACTGGGGTGTGTCAGGAAACATAGGCTTTATTCCCAGCCTTGCCACTGATCCTGGGCAAGTCACTTCACTCCTCCATGCCTCAGTTTCCCCTTCCCCTTTTATTTATTTAGATTCTAACCTCTTTCTCTAACTAGGCATATTTACAACTCCTGACACAATGGCTCTCTGATCTCTGATAGGGCTTCTGGGTGCTACCATAATGAGGATGATGGTGATAATAGAGTCTAAGATGGGATAACATGAATATGGACGTGCCAAATTAGATACCCTTAATCTCACTCCTGACTGTGGCTCTATGGCCTTTATATTTTTTATTTTAACTGTCAATGAAGAGAAGTTATCATTCATTTGTGGATGAAGGAAGGCGTGAACAGTCAGTAGGCCATCTCCAGAGACAACAGTGACAACACCTGCTCCATCGGGGAAAAGGTGAATGGGCTGAAAGAGTATGTATGCACTTACTGCCTGGCTCGTGATATTTCTTGGCGTAGGGCACACCTATGTAACTCTTTGCCTGCTCTAGAAACTTCATCCGCAGCTGCCAGCAGTAGTCGGGATCCTGAAGTCTGCTCTGTATAGATAGTTTGTTCCCTCGGAGCATCTGCAGCTCCTCCTGGATCAAAATATAAGGAGGAAAGGAGGAAAATTTGGCAGCAAGCGCTGTCTGTTTTTTCTCAAGACAAAACATTTTTTTCTAGAGAGGGAGTAAGCAAAGTCAGTGAAAGCCGGAGTCTGGCCCAAACTCAATTCTAGCTCTGAGTTGGCCCAGTATCCCCGAGAGAGGAGGTGCCAAGCCAGTCTGAATACTCTGGCATTTCTTCCTGGAGGTCACAGTGACCTTCAGGAACATTCTCTGTATTTTCCTGCTCAAGCTCAATGTGCCTAATTAGCTCCAATGCTTGGCTCATACAGACCAAGCCAGAACCTTGCCCTTGCTTACCTTCCAACTTCCTGGTTTACACATCTCATGGTCAACCCACTCACATTTTACAGAGTCATATAGGAAAACCACAGGCTGGGAGGACAGCAGTGCTGCAACCTGTGATATTGCAAAAACTTCCAGGAGGTACTACCCCTTCTAGGAAGTGGCTCCTCAATATTTTGCATTCATTATTTGAGATATTCGATAAGCAGGAGGTACATCAAGCCGCACATATGTGCTTAGCAAAGTGTTCCTTTTCAGTATGGCTCTGGCATTAGTCTCAAGTGCAACACATTGTTAGAGCACAGGAAGGACTGAGGGTTCAGGATTTCTGGGTTCTGACTTGAAATTCACTTTAACACCCTGTGCCTCTGTTTTCTCATATGTAAAATGAAGGGGAATATATACCTCCCTCCCAGAGTTATGAAGGCAGGTTGAATTAACTGTCTATAAAGTATGTAAGGACCCTGTACTAAAACATACTATAGAAGTACAAGTACTATACTATACTATACTTTACAGATATAGGGTACTGTATATAGATACAATGAAAACAGCAGGAAATTGCAGCATCAAAAAGTTCTTTTTGACATGAAAAGCTGCAGAAACCAAGTTTGAGTAATTTGTTTTCAGAATGCTAGTGTGGTTGCCTGGTGTTACTTAACAAATTTATGGTTGGAATGTTTCTACCAAAATGTCTGTCCGTGTTCCCCAAAAAAGCCTTACAAGAGCTCTTGATTCAATGACAGCATTAAAGAGAAGTATTATACTCTAGTTCCATGACCTATAAAATTTATCCAGTTTTATGTAAGGAATAACACCCCCCCTCCTCCTCATATACAATGAGGTTATAATTCACTTTCAGGATTCTCATTTGCCATAAGTTAAGAGCACCGTACCAAAACCAAAGAAAACACTGAAACAGATAAAATAAATATTAATACAAATATTAAACTGCTTAATTATTTGAAGGATTCCGTAAAAAATTAAAATAGGACTGATGAATTAATACTGCTTTGCACTTACACCACACTATTCATGTGGGGATTCAACATTTTGTATAGAAATGAGCTTCCCCATTAAACACAGAGACAAAGGTACAGAGAGAGATCAACAAATTTGCTCAAGCTGATACAGCGAGTCAGTTGCAGAGACAGAAATAGGAGCCAGGCATCATGACTCTCCGCCTTCTGCTCTAACCATTTGATGGACTGACTTCATTAAATAGATTAATGAAGGCAGCAGGCAGTGTGAGCATCCGATGGTAATTTTTTCTGCTGGGAAAGATGACGCCTGTCTATGAGCAACATTGCTTTTTTGTGTTAAATCTCCCCTGGAAATATTATTGCTTCCCACTATAGACAAATACAGCGCCGGGAGGGAAAACGACTATCTGGGTAGCTTATGTGAGAAGTCTGGACCGTTTCCATATGATACAGATCATCCTTGTGTTTACATGAATAGCAATGCTCCATTCAACAGGAACTATACAGAAACGAACCCTTAGTGCTGATAGAAATGCACTGAATACCAGTCTCAGCCATTGGGTGACAGTATGGTGTTTTCTCCTGATGCTGTCTGTGGGAGAGTTGGACGATCAAGAGAATCTCTTTCATTCAAAGATGGTTTTATTAGTGACTTCTGATGGCAGCTCATACATTCTGATTGTCCTGTTTTCTTGCTCGATCGGTACAGCATGTTTCTCAGGAAACAATGTTTTAATAAACCTGGCCACAAGGGCAGAGTAACAGCCAAGATGTAGCTGGCACTGTAACCATGTATTATATTTTATTTTTTCTAGCACTGCATTTGTACTTTCTGATCGCAGCAATCTTTCTAGACGATGTCTTTTTTTACGGGGATAAGCACTCTTTGGGTGGGTGAAGCCAACCTCTTCGAGGAAGATCCGTATTGTGTGGTTAAAGCACGGGGTAGGGAATGAGGAAGGTCTCCTCTAGCTCTGCCACTAACCCACTGTGTGACCTAGGGCAAGTCACTTTGCTCCTCTGTGCCTCAATTTCCCCATCTGTAAAATCCTCCCAGGATTTAATTAATGCCTGTAAAGCACTTTGAGATGCTTAGTAATTAATCCCGACTTTACTCTTATGCCTCTGGTAATGAGGAGTGTAGCTGACACCCAGAAGCAAGCCCAGTCCAAAACCCAGTGAAGTTAATGAAAAGACTCCCATTGGCTTCAATGAGCTTTGGATCAGGTCCTTGAGAGGCACAAATCCTTTAACTCGGAAAATCTTTCTCTCTTTCTCTTTTTTACCTCATCCTGCTTCTCCTGAACTATGTTGAGGGCTCAGAAGAATCTGAGCTTCTGGATTTTCAGCTGCAACTTCTGACCCACCACATCCATGAAGTAACATCACTTTTAGCCAGGCAGCAGCTTAAGCTAACATGAGAATCAGTGTGTGAGGCATGGCAGCAAGGAAAAGCAAAGCAAACAGCTATTGTGTACCTGCCTTTCCCACCGCTCGGGCTTCTGGCAGCCAGAGGTTAAAATCCCTGTAGCATTATTCATGTGGGAGGCACCTGCCCTGCCTGAGAGTGTCCTGGCAGATATACTTATATACCTGTATCCCTGCGTGGTATCCTCACAGCAACTGACCTACGTCACCTAGTGCTCGTAATCACCGGGCCAGGGCTCAGCATACAGGAAGCGAGGCTGGTGTCTGTCCAAAAACAAAGTTAATGCTTCCATGCACTCTTGAGTCCTCCCCTCTACATCAGCTAAGACAAGGTCTCATTACAGTCCCCTCCTTCCAATACAACGGATCATGAAGGCACTGAACTGCCCTTCTGCAGAAACGGACCAAGGGAGATTTCTCCAGTGATAATTGAGCATATTTGCCTCTCAACATTTCACTGGCCTCTTAGCCTGCAGGAACTAGGATGCCCAGATGTCCTGATTTTATAGGGACAGTCCCAATTTTGGGGTCTTTTTCTTATATGGGTTCCTATTACCCCCCCAACCCCGTCCTGATTTTTCACACTTCCTGTCTGGTCACCCTAGCAGGAACACAGGAATTACCAGAGTGGATCAGACCTATGGCCTGTTTCTGACAGTGGCCAGAATCTGATGCTTCTGAGGAAGGTGAATGAACCTCTGAAGTAGGCAGTTATGGAATAATTTTGCCCCAGCCCCTGTTTCCTTGTAACCCCTGCTAGCCAGAGCTGGGGCTGCACAGAACCGTAGGGATGTCACATTGCAAGGAGTACAGTTTTAACCTCATCTGAGGAAGGTGAGATGGGTAGAACCAGATACTAAGTTACTCGGGGTAAACCAAAAAACACACCACCAGATCAGGGCTGACATGAGTGCAATACTCAAACCATTTCCAACCATCCAAATTTCAGATTATAGAAAAGCAGACGTTAGACTGAGGGGTTTGTGTGTTACTGTTCCATGGGCCAGGACAAGGCCTATGAAACAGGAAAAGGTAAGTATATTTTCCTACCAAAATGAAAACGGTTTGCACAAAATACATTACTAACTGCTGGGGGCCTTCCACATCCTTCTGTGATCTCTTCAGGGAGGTGCAGCTGGCAGGACATTATTAAGTGATGAGACAGAACCACCTGGGTCCTAGTCCTAAAACTCTGCTATTGACACGCTGCCTGACCTCTAGCAAGGCATACAGCATTTTATCCAACTTCCTCTCATTGAAGACTCCCAGTGGACTTCACCCACAGTTCCCACTGACTTCCCTAGGAGCTGGACTGAGCCCTTATATTAATCAGGCCCTTGACTCGATGCTCCTCTTTGCCCACCTGTGAAATGAGCATGCTAGTTCTTAGAGAGCCTATTGTATCGGGGTCAGAGGGTTCTGAGGTTTAACAAACGTTTGGAGATCCCTTTGGACAACAAGTGCTATAAAGATGCCAAGTATTATTGGAGGGGAAATCCCCAAGTCCTTGTTCTTGCTCCATTGGTATGTATGGACACTCTGCCTCAGTAAAGACTGAGTGGAATTTGGGTCTAGACTTTGGTCAATGGTGTTTCATATTCAGCCAGGCAAAATTGTTTTGTTTTTATCACACTTTAACCTCCCTCCCCAGGACTTCCTGGTGGCTCTCACTGAGTAGAGATAACGGTGACTGAGAGCCTCTCTCCTCTTCAAACTGCAGGGCCAAATTCTAATTTCCTTGGGGCTGGTGTGAATCTGGAGTAACTCCATTGCAGGAGTTCCTGCAGATTTACACCAGTGTAACTGAGACCAGAGCTGGGCCTTAGGTGCTTGGCTTTTGTGATTCCACTGACTAGGTTTTGCCAGGCTGGAAGTTACAGGAACCAAAACGCAGGTTCAGGCAGCAGGTGTGGCAGAGCAGTAAAACAACATCTATCAACTTTTGGCAAGCAAGCCCTATGTTTTTATCAAGGGGGTTGAGTGTTCCCAGACTGCTCCCTGTGGTCTCTGTACAGACTTTGGTACTGGGCAGCACGGTGATGACTCATTTGGCTCATAGATCCAGTGATAGTGGACCAACTTCCTCCTGGATTCTCCCCCACTCAACTCAGTAGCAGCCGCAGAGGGATGATCTCAGCTGTTTTTCCATGTTGACTTCTTCTCTGTAACTCCCTCTGCCCACAAGGCTGTACGCCGGGGAGGGGGATTCAAATCACAGCTCCTCCAGACCAGTGATGGGTCCCTCTCAAAAGGTTTGGAGGGTCGGTGTGAATAAGCGTCTAAATATCTGAGAGCGCTATGAAGCGGGGGAGCAAAAGTAGAATTACAGGGCTACTGGAAGGCCGGAGACTTTGGGCAAAGCCCAGGACTGGCACACCAGGGAAACCTCTGAGTCAGGTCAAGCGCCTGGACGGATGGACGACTGGGCATACCTGAAAGCGGAGCAGGGTGCAGGTGAAGACGAAGTACTCTGTGGAATTGTCGAGACAGGGGAGCCCGGGCGGATGTGAGGGTAGGCAGAGGTGGGGGAGCTCAGGGCTAAAGTGCATTGGCCGCTGTGGTGAGGGCTGAACCGGCAGTCGGGGCTGAACACCAGGATTAAGGTGCAGGAGCAAGCCAGAGTCAGACCACCAGTACTGGAATAACAGGAAGCGCCGTAGCTCACGACCGAGGTGTGTTGGCGGAGAACTTGGGGGGGGGGGGGGGGGAAGGGGGAGGCTGGCACAACACCTGCCTTCCTTTGAAGTACAAACTTCTCGTTTCAATAAAGACTTGTCCAAACCCCACCATTCAAGCTCCTCTCACTTTCCCACCCATTTCTTCCCACTTGATTGACTATTTTCCTTCCAGAAAAGAAATGCCCCGGGCCAGTCTTTGTTTTTCAGCTTGATCCCCTACCCTGCCCCTGTCCTAAGGCTTGGAGAAAGGCCTGCCAGGCCCTTTGTTTGTGCGTGGCCTGCCAGGAGCCCATTGCACTGTTTCAGGTGATTTAACACAATCTGCCGTTGGCAGGGCTCTGGCTGCCTCTTCTTTGTTGCAGGTGCATTTTTGGCAAGCGGCGAGTGAAATGCTGAGCCTTTTCAAGAGCACTCGATCCCCCTTCCCTGTCTGGGGCTGGCTGGCTGTGGAACAGATGGCTTTGGAAAGAAACAAAGGGCAGGGACATTTTAACAGGAGAGGAGTGCATGTTTGATGAACGCTGAATGTTGTTTGCTCGTCAAGGAGAGCCCACGGCTGCTGATGCAGAACCTCCATCTTGGATCTTTTGGGGGAGGGGTGAATCTGGGCTGAATCTGCTAGATTTGAATGCTCATGGAACACTAACTAGAATCAGGAATATTGTACCCACCACTGCCTCTCTGTCTCCCACAGACTCTAATCTCTGTGATTCCATCTCATTCCTGACCTGCACTGTCCCGAGCAGCGCACTTGGCTCTGACGGTGCAGCTCAGTCCTGACTTGCAAAATCCTCCAGGCTCCTCAGTCCAAGCCTGCAACACCCAGGCTCTCCTTGTCTTCCCACTCCACAGCCTTGCAAGTGCAATACAGTTTCTACTGGCCACACCCCTTGCTAGGGTGACCAGATGTCCCGATTTTATAGGGACAGTCCCGATTTTGGGGTCTTTTTCTTATATAGGCTCCTATTATCCCCTACCCCCATTCCGAATTTTCACATTTGCTGTCTGATCACCCTACCCCTTCCTATTGCATTCCTAGATCTTCCCTCAGCCCCATTTGCTTGCATGACAGTAAGTGCTCACTTCCTCAAAGCAGCTCTTCTTGAGGATACTGGTGCCATCTGAAAATGCTCTGCATGAAATGAGCATGTAGAGGTGCCATTGAGAAGCAATTTGTTGGAGTGGGGAAATATTATTATGTAGCTGATTCAATACAGGACTGTTACAACCCCGCCTTGCTGGGTCTTGGTGAGCCTGCAGTGAAATACTGAATAAATCTTTTGATTTTACTATTTCATACCTTCAGCCAAAGAGGACCATCTGGTGTGAGGCAACCTGGAGGGAATCTGGATGGAGGAGCACAGATTGCAAGAGGAAAGACTTTGAAGATGGCACCAGGAAGTCAGTCTGTGTGCACATGGCTTGAATGCTAGCTGCCATTGCAGAATGTCTGTGCACAGTTCTTCCAATAAAGAGCTACATTAGTTTTCCAAGCAGGGATCCCTTTCGTGCTACTGCCCAGCAAAGTATGTGAGACTTTGCTGGGCAATAGCATGAAAGGGCTCCCTGCTTGAAAAACTAATTTAGCTCTTTATTAAAAGAATCCTGTGCAATCTCACTTTTGTTTCTAATTGGATGGCAGGGTAAGAAATTCTCCTTCTAAGCCAAGTGGGCACATTTTCTGTGGGAACTCAGAGAGCACCTCACATCAGAGTTTGCTGCATGTGCTCACACGTTGTGTCATCTTTGGGTCAGACCATTCTGTTACACGGGCAGACAGAGAGCCTCCTCTTTTACAGCCGGAGCCCGAGTGGGGAATTGTAAACCCATCTCCTTCCTGCCTTGATACTGGCTTAACCACCTGAGCAAGAACTTTAATATTGACACAAGCTGGTTAATGTTTAAACAGTAACATTGGCTGGTGCAGCTGTGGAGCGTTGCACTGCCCTACGCAGGATCCAAGTCTGAAAACAGTAGACTCTCGATTATCCAGGATGATAGGGAAAAAATAATTCTGGTTAATAAAATCCTGGATAATCACCATCCATAGGAAATATTGGGAGTGGGGGTTGATTCACCAGCCATCCTGCGCTGGGGGAGAGGGGGTGTTGGTTCACTGGCTGCCCTGCGCCCTGGTGGGGGTTTTTTGTGTGTGTGCTTGGGGCGGTAGCAAAGCCAGAGCCAGCCCTGCGAGTTCCACGTATTTTTTTTTGACATCCTGGTTAATCCACATCCTGGTTAATCCAATCCTGGATAATCGAGAGTCGACTGTATCACTCCCGGCCTTTCCATACCAAGGCCAGCCAGGGATGGGAGCAATCTGGACCCCGATGCTCTCAAGGGGAGAGAGGGAATGTTTAATATCAGAGCCAGCAAGTCTCCTTTTCAATAAGGAAAAGAAGCAGACGTTCAGCTGAAAAATCATAGCTATGCTTACTGGCCACTTTGGGTACAAAGAAATGCTTCTAACCATCGCTGAGGTGAAATTCAACTCTGCACAGAGGGCCAGCACAAGCCCTGGTTTATGAATAATAAGTGATGCAGCAAGCAGGCAGAGTTGCAGGAAAGAGATCTTTATTAAGCGTGCATAGAGGCCAGTGCTACACGCCGAGAGGCCAGTTTATGTCTGGTAGCCGCCTGGCCCAGGTTGCACTCCTGAGTCACGGGTGATGCACCAAACGAAGTCCCCCCTGAAATCTGACCTTCCTTCTCCAGTTCCACTCATTATACCACCAGATCTATGTTCCATTTAAGTCCCACTTGCATCCTCCAAACAGAGCTGAGTTTCAGCAGAACGGAAGTAGTGTGCTGACCTTGTGCTGAGACTGCACAGGGGGGCATCCCACTTGGCTAGTGAGAATGGCTATCAGAAATGTGCCCTTTGGCAATGTCAGAGGGCTCCATTCTGAAAAGCACCATTGGATAGAATGTCATGAAAAAATAAATCTGGCCTGGGGCAAAATGCCAAAAACCTTTGCCTGAAACTGCTTGCATCCGACGAAGTGGGTATTAGCCCACGAAAGCTTATGCTTCAAAACTTTATAGTTAGTCTTTAAGGTGCCACAGGACTTTGTTACCTCTGCTATTCCAGACTAACACGGCTACCTCTCTGATTCTTAAAACACTTGTGGCTCTCCCATGGCTTTATTCACAGCTCTGCTCTCCGGGCTAGGGTCTAGGGGTCCTCTCTTACCTGTTCCTCTAGCCTCATTCCCAGTAGCACACCCACTCCGGGCAATAAGCTTAAAAGCCAGCTCCTCCTTGACAACAGAACAGTCAAGTTCTACTTTTGCTTGCAAAGCCAGTAGTGAGAGCAGAGGGCTCTGGGATGGGGAGCTGACACAGAACTGCTGGTGTTAATTTAATATTTTCCTGAGAGAAACGCTTCTCTATGTGGATCCAGGCCTGAGAGAGACTGAGAACCTGGAACTCCCAATGCCTTGGAAGTTGCTAGTGACCGGTGTCTCCAAAGATTGGCCCCTGGTTGTGCTTTCCGGGTACTATAGGGTAGCATGGCAGCAGCTTTCTTCCAAAAGTGTCCAAGGGGCTGGGAAGAAGGAGCCTGATCCTATACGTTGCTGAGCACCTCTTGAGAGCTCTTGGGGGCCCTCAACTGCCCCGCCCCCCAAGAAAACTATTAACCCTGGATGACAGAATGGACAATACCCTGGCTGATTACTGCAGCCCATGTGAGATTTTCCAGTGTAGACATTGTCTGTTTTATGAATGCCCTTCTCACATGAACTGGGCAACGTACCAGTTACATGCACACAGGAATTTAATATTGCACCTTAAGAATCCTGGAGCCTAGAGAATTGGCAGGCTGCAGAATGGGAGGGATTTGGGCACTATAACAACATGATTTAATAAATGTCAGGGTGCAAAAAAGGAAAAAATGAAGAAAAAGACACAAGGGGGCAGGTTCTTATCTCAATTACCTGGGCAAGCCAAGAGTAATTCTATTGACTTTAGTGGACTTGGGTACCAGGGTACCTGAGTTCGGTACCTGGTTCAAGCGATTCAAGAGTGATAGAAGAAGGATCTTATGTAACCAGGGACATGTCATTTTTTAAAAGCTTAATTTATTGATTGCAAGACGCTGGTCTTGTCTATGACTGTTGTAGAGCTGCCATGCTGTACAGATTCCTGCACCTGCCTTTGGTTGCTTAGGAGTTTAACAACATTTTTTTTTTATAAGGTCAAACTCCAGTGGAAGGGTGAGGCTCCTGGAATGGATCTGTAATAAAATAATCAGCTGGATTTACACACCAGCAACATGGTGCAGGCTTCCTAATCAGTTGTTGAACTTGCTCCCATTGCAAAGTAGGCTGGCATTTAAAAATGAACCGAGGGGAGTTAGGCACCCAATTCCCACTGCTTGTCAATGGGATTTGGACACCTAGTAGCCTTAAGGTCCTTTCACTATGTCAGCCTTAAACTCTCTGGTTCTGATTCTCTACTCCATTGCATCCATATAAATATAGAATAACTGATTTACTCTGGTGTAACTGAGATCAGAATCTCACCAGTTGAGATGTTGTTCTCAATCTGATACTTGGCAAATTTAGGAGCATAAATCCTGTAACCATTAGTGGTCGCCTAGCGGCAGAGTCTCAGGCTTGAGACCTCTGTGTTTAATTCCTTGTGTTAATATTAGTCACATAAATCCAGCATGCTTCACATTGGATCATAACCCTCTGCATCCTTAGCAAAATCTTGCGACCCATTTAGTCATCTCTTTTCCTGGCTTCCCATTTTGTAAAGTGCTTTGGGAGCATTTATAGATACATTTCACTGACTGACAGGATTCTTGTTCAACACCCGCCAGCTTTTCCTTTAGCTTCACCATTTAGGCTAACTAGCCTTGCATCCTCCCTAAAAATTCCCTTAGCTCACTTCAGAATCCAGAGCTGCTCAAGTCTGAACCTGTTTCTTGGATGCCTGATGGAATCTGGAGTGATGTCAGCAACAGGTAGAGTAAGTCAGGAGTCTTCTCCCGTGGCTTGACTGCTTGCAGTTTCAGGGCAGGAAAGAGAAACGTTCAGATGCTTTCGGAATCAAGCTTTTGCTTAGCGCCAATTTCCTGACAGCTTTATTACAGGTATCCCAGGGCAGTCCTTTCAGCAGGCTGCCAAAGGCAAACAGATGGGTATTGGATAGATATCACTCCAAAGTTAGTGCTGTGACTTCTGAGCAGTTCTGACGTGGACTCCATCTTGGGGTTGCGAGGTATGCACAAAACACGCCATGGCTGAAAAATAACACTTCAGAATGACACAAGGGGGCACATTTTCCTAGTCTTAAATCAGCTGCCATTTTTGCAGTTACATTTTTGCCAGCACAAATAGCTGCAGACATAAAGCTGCTCCCACAGACCTTTCTGCCTTCAGTTAAGGTCATTTAATGTTGACATACTTGAGATGCAGGCACAATCAGGTAACAGAAACCCATTTGACACTGGTTATAGCTCCAAATAATAGTGGATTCAGTTTTGCATCCACATTGACATACACCACAGAGACCAGCCTCTGAACCACACTGCTCAGACTCTTCCTATGTAAGTGAAGTGCAGTCCCGTAAACTGAAGTGCTCTGTTAAACCAGCATGGCCAATAACAAGGGGGGCTTCTCTGCACGGCCTCAGGTCTTCACCTTAACCCTGACCCCCAGGGACCACTTCTAGTCAATCTATGGCTTCTTGTCTGAGCCAGCTAATTACGGAATCAATTAGCATCAGTTGTGGGAGCACCCTTTATAAAGTGAATGCCGACTAGGGACTAAACTGACCAGAAACTAATTTCACACAGGACACTAACCATCTATAAGAGAGAGCAAGGATTCAGTCACAGTCAACCTGGGGTGGATGTGAACCCACGTGGGGGTGAAAGCTCTACATCCATGAGTCACCTAGTCCTCCATGCTGGCAAATCTTATAAATCCTCTTTTTAAAATATCCCTTGTCCTTTCGAACTTTTCCAGACAGGGCCTAGTTTTACTGCTACCCCTCCTAGGGATCTGCTCCCAGGCACTGGAAACAAGTCACTTCATGGAAAGGTGCACGCACATGCTGTGAACCGCCCCTGACCTGAATCGTGTTAACCTCACACAGGGTCTGTTTGCTACAGATTAAAATAGCAGAATGTGTACTTGATGCTTCTGTGTCTCATAAAGGGGAACACCCAAAGGGCTGGTTCGTTCTCACTAAGCCTCTGACCGTTATAACTATGGCCTTGAATGTCCTCGCCAAGACCAACGCACGCAGCGCTGGGACAATGATTAACTTCATATTCTGTGTTCAGGAAGGTGGGGCCTAGGTGCGTTCTGTGTGGTATTTCTCAGTGGCTTGTGCCTAGCAGTATAAACAGGGATGGGCAAAGCTGTTCAGCTCCAGAAAGAACTCGAGTTGACCCCTCAAACTGAATCTGTTTTGAGAGCCAGTAAAGTTCTGATCATTTTCTGTCCCTCCCCATTTTTTCTGTACCTCTGTACTTCTTGCAGTGACTGAAATTGGGGATGAAGGTGCTGAACTAGCTCCAGGAAGGCTGTTCTCATCAGAGCTGAACCCCCAAAATTCAACTCAAATCCCGTCCAGATCCAGCGAGTCTCAGTTGGTTCAGGGTTGGAAGGATGGGACCCAGCAGACCAGGTTCAATTGCCTGCTCTGCCAAAGACTTTCAGTGTGACCTTGGGCAAGTCACTTAGTCTTTCTCTCTGTCTCAGTTCTCCATTGGTAAAATGGGGCTACAGCACTTCCCTACCTGATGGGGCTGTTGTAAGGACAAATATATTTAAGACTGTGAGGAACTCAGATACCACAGCGATGAACAGCATATAAGTACTTGAGAAAGAGACTCAAATTCTGCTTAAGTCCTCAAAGTATGGTTCAAATGGGACTTAAACTCTGACCCACTGCACAAGGGAAAGTTTCACTCTAAATTTGTGCTTGAAACCATAAACAGGCTCTAGTTCATTCCAAGACTCGGCCTGTGTTTGCCGAACGTTTTGCAAGCCTCAATGAAGCTAGTTCGAATTTTGTGTTCTCAACGAAGTCTAAAACAGAGAGTTCACCCAGCTTTGGGTTTCATTGCAGATAATTTGAAAGGCTCTAGTTATGTGGCCGTACAGATTATTATTAATCATGTTTATTACAGTAATGCCTAGGGACCAACCAAGAACAGGGCCTCATTGTGCTTGATGCTGCCCAGTAAGACACACTCCTGCCTCAAAAAAGCCTGCAATCTAATGAGACGAGACAGACCCAGGGTAGGGGAATAAGATCTAATGCCTGAGGAAAGGCCCTGAGCTGTGAACCTGTTAACACCTGTGTGCTCTAGTCCAGACACAAGTTACTAGGTCCCTGTGCTATGTAGTGGAAGAAAACTGCAATAACAGAGTTAAAAACAGGACTGCATCTTATTGGCCTTGTTTACCATACAAACACAGCTGGCTTAGAGGCTTCCAGACTATTTGCTTGTAATGTTGTTTTTAAATACTGTACTCTACATACAACTCCTGTGTTGTTGAAATGAATGCTTCTAAAATGACGTTTTCTTAAGACCTATTCTAAAAGAAAAAGGCCAGAAAAAAGTCAACAGAGCCCAAATAATCACAAGTCATTAACTCATCCTAGTGTTCTAGAGTTACCTTATTCCAGGGGTGGTAAACTCTTAGTCTTTAAGGTGCCACAGGACTCTTTGTTACCTTTCCATTTGTTTATCCAGCATTTGGGAGGAGATGCACATAGATAGTGAATAATGAGTTGGGCTAGCAACAGGAATGGGTGTGTTTAAAGTGGATGTTTGGTGTGCAAATAGAATTAGCAATCCAAATGAAGCTATTCCTCCCTGGAGTGTTTGCTTAGCCTCTCCCTTGCCCTGGCCTGGTGTAATGGGTTAATAGAGTCCATTAAACCATTTACCTTTGGAGATGTGGATTCAACTATGGCTTTGATCTCAAGTGAAATGCTTTGGTCTCAGCCAAGCCCCACAAGGTTTGTATATCATTTATATATTATATTATAATATATACAATTTAATATTAGAGGGAAAGATTTTCAAAACTGCCTAAAGGATTTAGGAGCACAAGTCCCCTCAAAAGTCAGTGGAATTTGTGCTTCTAAATCCTTTAAGCACTTCTGAATATCTTCCCTGGGTTCTAATCCCTCATTGTCCAGGGGTCTATTTATTACTACTACTTTATATCATAATTTGGCCTGTACATCCTCCCAAACTCCCTTGGGCACCATCATCAGCGTATCCTCCAACAGACCGTACAGGGCACACAGTGCTCAGCGGGATCAGTTCATAGAACATGGCTGAATCTGCAACCTAGGGACTCCCAGGTGGTGATGGGATCGTCAGCCAGCCGAGGGCGGGGACAGATTGCTTGTGTGGTGGCTACTTCTGATACTCACATGTTGTGTTGGATGGAGCGTGAACTCCTTTGTGCTGACAGAACTCTGTGCTGGTTGCCAGTGTGTGTTGTGGGATCATGACATCTCTGGCTGGGCACATCACAGATTCTTCCCTTCTCCTTTTAATACAGAAAGCTGGGCTCTGCTAGGCCTCTGCCTTGCTGCGCTCCAGCCACTGTTCTCCTGTCTCTCTGTGGGCTCTGCACAAGGGTGCGCGCACACACACACACACACACACACACACACACACACACACACACACTTTTTTCCCAGTCCCTGGGGAGTAATAAATATCTCACAAGGAACAACATTTCTCTTCTGGAGAAGCATCCATTCGCCTCCCTATAACAACCCCCTAAAGACAGGAATTCAGGTTCCTTTAAAAGTGCTGATTTCCCAAAGGGCTCAACCGGCAGAAATCACCATAGAAACACTGCCTTTTCCAGAAGTTATACTGACACACCTGCATCCTCCTACTTCATCCTGGCTTGGCAATAAGATTTAGATATCCCGCCACCCACAAAATATACACACATCCTCTCCTAGCTTGGGCCAGCAGTAGAGATACGTGCCTCTTTATCTAGGAAGCGGAGAAATACAGCTGAGAAAAGGGGGTATAATTCATTAAGTAGTTTCTCCTACATTTAAACCCATTCCGTGAGCCAAAACATCTATTCAGAGTTCCCACCAAATCTAAATGTCCTGAACTTTGTGCTTGAGTCAATTTAGATTACAGCAGCGGTGCCAGGAGCAGCTTGTTAACTGTACTGCCTTGGGAGGTGACTCCACCTCTTCCCACCTCACCCGAAATAAATTGATAAAGGGAAAATAAAAGGACTTTTCCCCAGAGGAAGGTTAATTAAGAAGCTTCAGCACAGACTTCGGGATTGATCTCAAGGTTGACGTCATGAGGATTCAAGGGGGTGGGGGAAACAGAAAATCACATGGACGGCAGTGAAAAATAGCTCTAATCTTTTGTTGATTTTGCTGTCTTGCCCAGCTGATGGTGCTCTGATGAGGTTTTAAATATGTTAGGCTTGTCTTCTTTAGTGTTTCTTAATTTATTATTTATTTATTTATTTATTACTGTTTACGTTTATTGTTTCCTTATAATATATATAAAGAAGGCGTGGAAGTTTGGAGGAGCTGAGGGTGTTTTTTCCTACGTGCTTTTTACTATCGAAATCTTAGGTGTGTCAAGTCTGCTCTTCCCTGATTTTGCTGGATGACCTCTTCAGAATCTCAGAGACATTGTAAGGGTGGGAAGTGCTGAATTTCAATCAAGACATTCTATATCCAAAATGTTGAAATTATTAGGCAGTTAAAGCAAAAGGCTAGGAGACTGGACATATGGTGTCTATGCTGACTCTGCCACTTATTTCTTATGAGATCCAGGATTTTGGTGGATGATGGGGGAGGGGGGTCCACAAACATATTCAGTAAAAGACAAACCAAAAAAACCTCTTGGTTTTCAAAAGCTGATCATTTGGACTAAAACATGATTTTTTTTCACTGACAGATTTTCAGGTTTCAGTTTATTGTCAAAGAAGAAAAAACCCCAAAACATTTGATCAAAATGAAAATATTCCACAAAAATGTCATCATGGTGAGGAAAGCCATTTTTTGTTAAGAAAATATTTTAAGAAACAATTAATTTCCACTTGTGTGCTCAAAGACTGAGTTCAGGAAGCAAGAATTTTTATCCAGCAACTAAGAATCTGACATCCGGATAGAACTTGAGATCCTTCACCTACAACTTTTACAGTAGCCAAATAATTTAGCTATGCCATGTCTACTCTGCCCCATCTCTGTCACTAGGAGTTGCAGATGCTCAATTCACCTCAGGGGAGGCCACATAAATTGGCAGGACAAATGTCACAGGTAGGATGTTTCCTACAGGTTATGGGTTATGATTTGAAAACATTAGAAGTGAAATCCTGGCCCCCCTGAAGTTAATGAGACTTTTGATATTGACTTCAATGGGGCCAAAGCCTAGATCTGTTTGAAGTTATATAGGAGGATGCATTTGACGATGGGTGGAAAATAGCATTCCTCCACCAGATTAACCTGTTAACTGCAGCTTGCTTCTGAAGGCCTGTAATGCATCTGGAGAGTTTATAGCTAGAAGCATACAGGGGGTTGTTTTCTGACTGTCACAGGATTCTGAGTACATCAGATGCAGAAATTTTTATAGCTGTGCTAGGCCTTGGAGTGGGGGATTGCAGAAGAGATAAGGCAGAAAATAGGACACTTTCGATTGGAGCTACAAATACAACTCAAAACTGCAAGCTTGAAGAGAGGACCTATTAGACCCCAGTGTGTATGGATTATTATATGTTTGCTGGCTCAAAAAGAAAAATCACATTTGATACCATAGCCAGAATACTGAGGCAATCATAGCTAGGAGGCAAAGCCAGCCCTGCTATAGTGCCCATTGAATGTAGGTGAGTTCCAGCAACAATGAACAGGGCCAAAGGAATTTTCAATAAGAAGGATCTTTAAGATTTTTCCTTCCAAAACAACAAGCCCTTTTGATGCAGCTGCACATTTCAGAATGGTTTCTGTCTCCTGTTAAATGAGATGGAAAACGTGGGCATAAACAGCAGCTTATTTTACCTGCTGTTTCCTTGCAATAAGTCCTTGAGCAACAATGCAAGGTATAATTACACCAGGGAGAAACTCAGATGACTTCAGTTCGTTCCTTGTGTGGGCACAGGCTGTTCTAGCGGAGCTCCACCTTCCCACCGTCTGCTATTCAAACTCAGATAACCCATCTGGTGGGACTGTGTTTGCTTCCTCTGTCTCACCTATCAATCAAGGGAAACTAGATGTTTTACTGAAAGGCGGAAACCTTTCTTTCAGAAGGAGATTTCTTTGAGTCTCCCTTGTCTGGACTGAGTGACGAATGTACTTTTATTTCCTACGATACTGCATTTATCACTCAAGCAACACTCCCCTTGACTTATTCCTGATTGTAGAAACAGGAGCCGTAATGATTATGCAGCAGTGTATAAGAAAAATAAAATGTGCTGGAAAGTTGTAAGGAGAGTGGCCAGTGGTGTTTATATGTTCCTGGTAAAGAGTATTAGGGGTGTGTTTTCTGTGCAAAGGTTTTCTCTCCTTGCTGGTGGAATTATTATAGAAATCTGCATCTTGTAAACTGCAGTATCTATTTCATTAGAAAATAAACTTTTACTCTATTGGCAAATAAACGTGTACGCCCCAGAGCCCAACACAGACTAAATTTTAACGTATTCACATCCTCCCGGTCCACACCTCACCACCGTCAGTCAGTCCTACCCTTCCCTGTCATGTGAATTTGATGAATCCAGGTGAAAATGGATGGGGCACAGATTGGCAGTGACACACAAAAGTTGGTCCTCCAGTGTAAAGCTGTATTTACAAGTCAAAGTGACATTACTTTGATGTCGCTACAGACTTGATTTTAAACAGATAAAACTGCATAAACTAAACTAACATCTCTCTCTCTCTCTCTGCTTGTGCTTGTCAAGACCAGGTTGTTGTTATTTCTTTGTATCTTGGTGCTGTCTACACTCTGAAAATCTGTCTTCTTGCAGAAGCCAGTTAAAATACAGAAGCAGCTAAATAGCATGATTTGGCGCACCGTTCAGTAGGGTGGCCAGATGTCCCGATTTTATAGGGACAATTCCGATTTTGGGGTATTTTTCTTATATAGACTCCTATTACCCCCCACCTCCTGTCCCGATTGTTCACAGTTGCTGTCTGGTCATGTTAGTTCAACCTCATGAACCCTTCAAGGCAGAACTATTCCTTTAAGCTCAAGGCCTGGAAAAGTCCTCTCTTAAGCTCTGTTTGGGAACACAATTAATACACAGTTCTGACCCATCTGTACTATAAAACCATGTTTTAACCTGGGCAGATGCTAGTGTGTTGTAGTTGGCTCATACAAGTGTTGTATCAAAACAATAGGTAGCTTTTCATTGTGCAGATGGCACCAAAGTTACATTTGTTTCAATGACAGCTTCTATTAAAATCTTTCCAAATGGGACATCTGATTTGGACCAATCATAAAGCTGAGATACACACAAGTGAGCATCGAATTACAGCACTGTTGGTCTGTGAAAGGATTTGTTGGATCACCTGGAATTTTCAATCAGCCATTTCTTTAAATCCTGAGTGACATGATTATTTGCTCAGTTGCCTTTCTCCATTTCACCACTATTCAATTCTATATGATCCATCTCTCCTTGGGGCAATGATGTCTATCTCAGTCACCAGTGGAGAAGTTCTCATCTGTGTCATGGGCCTGCATTCTGCATGGAACCTTAATCCCACTAAGCATGAAGTGCTTGTACGCAGTTGAGCCTGCTGATTGGGTGAGGCAATGACTGTAGTTGGAGAGGAGGGTTCCTGGAGGACTTGTATGTGTCCAGACTTGGAGCTGTCACAAGACAGGGAGCTTGAAGCAATCTGGAGCAAAGGGCTGAGCTTGTAAATTCTGTGAGTTGGAACAGCAGCTTCTGGGAAGGAAGCTGGGTTATCTGTGACTCAGTGCCGGAAGATTCAATAAAGCAGAGGGAACACTCCTCTGAATCCCAAATGTTTCTGGCTGCTTGGCTCTGTGCCACTTACAGCCCTGCCCCGGCTCGGTCAGCCACATCCTTAAAACTCACTGCTATCAGGGAGCTGTGGATCAAAGCCTGCCATCCTTCCTCATTCCAAGCTAGCATTACAGTCACAAATACTGGCTTCACAGGGAGTTTTGCCTATTGAAGGAGTAAGCTAAGAGTTTCAGATTTTCTCCCACCTCAAAGCCACAAAGTGGTGTTGTTAAACATCAGTTCGGTTTTGGAACCTCAGATATTATGTCCTTTATGGAGTTGTTTTGCATCAGGGAACTGATCCAAAGCCAACTGAAGACAATGAAATACTCTCTCCACTTCAGCCGGCTTTGGATCTGGCTTCATGGGCACTGCTTTTGCTACAGAATTGAATCAGGTAACGCAATGCAGACCACAACTTTATGCTCAGTGTAGACAAGGAAATGTCATTTTCATTATCACCTCAGCTACTGGGACCAGGATTCAGCCTTGTTATCATAAATGAGTAACTGGCAGCCTTTCTGGAAGATATATTTTAGTCAAACACAAGTTATTGGGCTTGCTAGAGAGATAACTGGGTGAAATGTTACTGGCCTGTTTTATAGAGGAGATCAGACTAGATGATCTAATGGTCTCCTTTGGCCTTACACTGTATGAATCTGTTCAACTTCTCGAACCTCCAGATACAGCAAGTATCATGAAAAGCAACAGAGCCAACATCACCTTTGGCCTGGATTCATCAGAGTGAATGTACATATCAGTGGAACACAGATTTCTTCAGAAAGTTTCCTTTTAGTCATGCATGAAATCCACATTGCTTAAAAATAAATACAATTCAGAACTGACTAGAGAGTCGGTTGGGTTTTTTTTATTCCATATGCAATGAGGGGTTTTGAAATAAGGATCCACATTAAAAGGCAGCATTACAGAAAGGTCAGTAATGTAAATACATAATGAATATGCACATATACAATAGCAGCCAGTGCAATCATTTTTTCTTGGTAGAATCAGGAAAAACAATCTTTTGTGAGAACACAAGCATGTGTTTTTTGGTGATAAAACAGTTACTAGATATTGGCAGTTAGAGAATACTCAACCCATCATAGCAAACAGGGTAATTAATGGTAAGGAAGTGGGTGAGCTAAGCTTTATGACTGCAATTAAACCTTCCCTTGCCTTTCCTTCTTTTATCGCAATCCTTAGGGTACTTCTCGTGCACCCACCCTTTACACTGGCTGGTCAAGATACCAAACAAGATTTTCACTGGTAATTTACCCAAGAACACAGTTTGCTGAAAGACAAGTTTGTTTCTTACAGGTAATTAACAAAGAGCTGTGTCAGTGAAATGACAAATTTGCTTCAATTCAAGGAACATTTTCTACTTCAAAGAGACCTGAGTGCCATGTTGAGAGGCTAGATCAGGACCGGAGGGAAAGAGAAACAGATTGAATCCTATTAAAAGAAGGTTTGGCTTGAATGAAATCCAGTGGGTAAGTGCTGGACGGTTGAATGGTCAGACAGGGTATATAGAAGGAGAGACAAGAGTTCACTTGAAGTTCAAAGGTAGCACATTTAAAATGGATAAATAACAGCCTATGCAACATATAATTAATCTCTTGGTGGGATATTACTGAGAGAAGCAGTTTATTAAGATTTTTTAAAGGGATTAGAATATGCAGAAGAATAGTATCGGCAATGGCACAAAATTATCTGCAAATTCTACTTACCCAGAAGGAGTCATTTTTAAAGGAGAAATAAACTATATTTTTTTCAGTATCATTGTCACCACCATGGCAATTGTGGGCTAGATAGATTTTGTACCTGGCAAATTTTCATGACAATTTAGCAAGTTTGCATTAATATAAAAATTGAAAGTTCTCATACTTCAGGGCATAAGATGATCCACTACTGTGGTCAGGAAGAAATTCCTCCTCATACCTGCCCCCTGAATAATATTGCACAATTAGGTATATTGTTTTAGGGAGTTAATAATCCTGACATTGGCTCTTGCAGACAGGATACCATAGAAGATGGACCATTTGCCTTTCTTTGTATGGCAATTACTATGTGCGTATCCTTAACAATTAGCAATAATAACTGCTAGTAGGCTTTGTGACAACGTGGGTAAATGCACTCTCTTTTCATGAACAGACCGGGATCCAGTTTAAGTATTTCTGTGGTTACATGTGAAACAGAGCTTGATTAGCTCAGTCCAATACCAACATTGTTTTTCTCAGTTGGCCGTGCAATTTGCATCCCCAAAATACACTTGAAAATAAATTGCCAGCACAAATCACAGGAGTTGCACACCTAAATATATTGGTACCTGCAACGTTTTCTGCCTACAGTTCATTGTTGCATCAGAAAAGTACCACACAGCTTGGCACAACTGGCCTATTTGTTACCAGAGATGAGTGGACAGGAGAAGATGGTGCTATGTATTCGATTTGTTCGGTGTCAGACGTCTGCTTCAAAAGAGTTGCACAAGGAACCTTATGCAGAAACTAACTACGCTTTTCTAAACAGTGCCACTAGTCTTTTATGAGGCTTCAGATTCCATAATCCCGCTGTTGATTTTTAAAGCAATACAACCTGCTAAGCTGCAAAGACTATCCCTTATTTAAAAAAAGAAAAATTGCAGTTCTTTTGAGCCCCTTTCTAGTTGAGTTTAAAAATAAAATACCTCCTACTTTAAAGTTACAATGTGGTAACAAAATCCATTGGCCTCTTGAAGTTTTTTTGCTGATTTAACAAATAATTTCCAAATAATGGCAGCTACATGAAACCATGAACAATCTCGGATGACAAAATGGACCAAATTCACCCTGAGAAGTGATTTTTGTTTGACCAGGCAGGGCAATGAAATGGAAACACAGCTTCCCTTGTTTTTAAAAGCCCTCAATAGAGTTCTTTTTGTTAAATGTCTAACCAGGTCTGTCCTTCAGAGGAGGAAAAATGTTAAGGTCAGAGAGGACAGCCTCCCGTGCTGTAGTTGTCTTAGGAGACTGTTTTAGTTTCCAACCTTGCTTTTTAGAAAAAGGTCAATAGAAACTCAGGACAGATCCTGAGCTCATGTAAACCGTCAATGATGTGATGCTGATTTACGCTAGCTGAGACTACGGCCTGAATGGTCTCTATGGCAAACATTTTTTTCAGCATGAGTTTTCTTCCTTTGTTTCACATTCTTCAATCAAACTGTTGCACTGATTATTTTCATCCTAATTTAAAATAAAACATGACAGTCTATTGTGCACATTTTGGCAGGCTGTGGTGCACATCTGTAGAATTACATTAGCTGCAGGTAGCAACTAAAAGCTCAGTCTTCTCTTTGATGCAGTGAAACGGCTTAAGGATCAATACAGAGGCACATCCAATCCACAAAATAACCTTTCCATACCTATGCGATAGGGACATGCATGCTCATACTCACTTGTACTTTTTCCTTATTGCCTTTTTATATCTCTGCAGGCTCTAGTCTACAGCACAGACCTACGTGTAATAAAGGCAGACGTTGAACCAGTACACTTGAATGGGCTTTTAAAACACACCCAAACTCCAGTGCAAAGACCCAGGGCTCAGACTTTGCTGGCTGCACTGAAATAACCAGGACCAAACTTGTTCTCTGTATTTGTGGCAAGGCGAAGATTTAGCCAATGCGATGGACGGCATTACCAGACAGTATTAGACAAAATTAGCTAGATCTAACTTTGTCTGGTAAGACATCAATCAGCAGGCACTCAGGCTAGAGGAAATGCAATCAACATTAGTGGGGTTGTTTCAGAATTCATGACTATAAAGGCAAGGGGAAGAGGGGCAGAGGGCCCCACAGTCAGGTTTGTAATTATCTTGTAAATATTTAACATTGATTTGTTTGCTGATAAAGAGCATATTTTTAAAAAAGCCAGCTGCTTACAGGTTACTGGTTTGTGGGCTTCACCACTCCCAAGACAATGTAAAGGACCTGAACTCACCGCAAGACAATAGCTGTGTCCACAACAACCATTTGGTTGGGAAATTTCCCATAATGACTGACTCTTGGGCAGGTTTATTGTCAGTAACTACAGTCAGAGTGCTACTGTGGAGCACCAAGGCCCAGATCTTCAAATATATTTAGGCTCCTACCTCCAACTGATTTCAACAGAGGGTCTGGACCTGAATGATATAATTCTTCTAACAACATGGTGGTGGCAACCCAAATGGTCGCCATGGCCTCGTCTACTTTGGCGCTCCTGTCAGTGCCAGTAATGGTGAGAATCTTTTGAGAAGAAAAGCAATAGATAGCTTTCATACTATTATAAATCAGTAACGCCTGGGGAAATACACTTGTACAAGCAAAAAAAGAAACAAGCCCAGACCATTTGGGGGAGAGGGATTTTCTTAGGCTCTCCATGCCTTTCACAATAAATCACTTTAAATTCTGCTGGCCTCCCTAGGAGACGAATGATTGGCCACTTTCCTAGGTATGAATCATCTCTTTGAGGAACTGACCTGAGTCATATGCAGAAATACATTATTTTCAATTGAATATCTCTGTGCACCTCCAGTGGGTGCCTAATTACAGTTATCTCCATTTTGATTTAATGTCCCATCAATCCAAGCTCAGCACCCTTCTGAGCGTGTTTTCAAAAGAGAGGATATATTGGAAGTAGCTTTGCTCTACAATTCATCTTGTTTAAATGCTAGTTAAAAGCCAATTTGCAGAGTCACTCGCATTTCACACCATTTCCTGAATCACTTTCAAACTGGTTAATAAGTAACACCGGGGCTAATCACCAACAGATACTTTCTCCCTCCTGCCTCCCCTTCAACTTAATTTTATTTTATTGAGAGTGATACACCTGCAAAGGAAAACCCTTTCACCAAACAGGGCACAAACTGTATTCATTCTAGCACAAACAGACCTCAGCTCGACTAAACCGGTGTGCTTAAAGCAGGCATAATTAGCTGCTTTCAAGTTATGCAAATAATAATTTGGATCGGTTTGAATGCATGTTGCCACACATGCAAATGCTTTAAAAAGCAACAGAAAGTTTGATTAAAAACTTTCCATTGCTCCTGTGCTCCATAGCGGTTGTTTTTGGCATGTGCCAAACCTATTGGGAAGGGATGTAAGCCTCATGGCTGGATCTCTATAGTGGGTTAATTCCATCCTTTTGGCGAATGGTAGAGCAGAGCTGCGACTGGGAGCCTCCTCAAATAAGAATTTCTTACTCCTAAACTTTCTCCCTCATTACAGAGGTGGGCCTAAGTCACAAAGTTCACATTCATACCGAACAGCAACGAAGTTTAGGGATGGTAAGATCCACTGACAAAATTTCCATCACTGTGGTGGGCCAAACCAAAGCAAAGTTCCCAGGTTATGTAGACCTGGGATTTTGATTCAGCCACATCTCTAAACTTCATGTGCTAAGTTATAAGGTATCGTTCTGTCTTTAGTGGGCCCAATTTCCCACTCCATTACACCAATTTGACACCAGTGTAACTATTAATTTCAGTGTAAGAAGAGACTCAGGCAGAACATCTGCTTCAATTTTATTTTTCCCAGTTTATTGAAGCACTAAAAATGAAAGTGCCAGGCCTTGAGTTTCTGCTGTGAACTAAGGAGTCTATTCTCAGTGTGTGTACACAGCTCCAGTGGACACTGGAGTTAGCTGGAATCTTAAATGCTGGGGATTGGTGAATTTTAATATATAGAAGTAATTTGGCATAGTTGTACAGAAGTCAGTGGTGCTTTCTAACATACACTAGTTGAGGACCTGGCCGGTAAACTCAGTGCTTCTATTTGGTGACACGGAATTCTGCAATATAAATCTTGGTAATTAATTGATGCTCTCCACTCTCTCTGAGCTGAGTGCAGAAGTGTATAAAGTATGGACTTCCATTACAAGGATTAGAGGAAAAAATAAAGTCAGGGACTGAGTACTGTGGCAGATAAAGATGAAGGGCCAAAGTTTCCCCTCAAGCTACATGTGTACGCATTCCACTGCATTCGGTGAGAGAGTTGTGATTACCCCTATCTGAGGCTAGCTGTCCCTAATTAGACCCCAGTCCTGCAAGCACATGCCTTAAACTCAGCCTTAGCTTTAAATATGTGAGTCCATTTAGTTCAGTGTTTTAAGCACGCAAGTGTTTCCAGGCTCAGGGCCATAGTGTATATAACAATATTCTCACCTTCTGGACCATGTTTACAGCTGTGCATCTCCCACTGAAGCCAATGGGTCTGCACTGGGAAAAGGGAGTGGATTTTCATGGCGCTATGTTGATACTTTGAATCACTGATTGGCCAATTACACTGGCTAGTGAGTTTTTCAAAGTCTCTTTATTGCTATAGTGACGCACACAGAGAAGACCTTCAATCATTTTATTTTCCTTTTCAGCAAAAGAAATATCTTGCAGGCAACAAGAGTTGGAAAATGCAAATGAACTCAGGCCTGGAAAAGTCCTGCTCACTCCAAAATGCTGTGTAGACATACCTAATGAGGTCTGAATTCTGACAAAAGGGTCCTTAGCTGCTATTCACGTTCCCAGGAATGATCTGACACGGCTCAGACTTGAAGCACTGTCAAGAGCAGCCATTCTCATGCTACACCTGGGTAGGGCACAGTCTATTCCTCGCTTAGGCTAGCAAACAAATCCCTCCGGCATGAGAGAGAGTGAAAGAGGGGCCACTCCCATTTCAGATGTGAGCAAGGACACAGCTCAGGTGGGGTGCCATGAGTCATCCTTCAGAATGTATAATCCTACAGTAGGAGAAGTGTTCTCCTCCATCCCTGGCCCTCCCCTCCAACCCCAACTGATTTTCTCATAAAGCAGCATGAAGTAGCCAGATTTCAAAACGGTCGTTCCCTTTGTTAAACAAAACCAGAATCCGCTTCTAATCAGAAACCTCATCTGTCCCTGAGTTGAATGCAATAACATATTTCTGTTCGAGTCACTACACAATTAAAATGAGTTTCTGGGAGGGAGCGGCTCCTTATATTCTACTTTGTTGTGTACAGTGGATGTAAGAGTTTAATAATTGTTCTTCAGTTAGATTAAACTGGCTCATTTCTCAATGGAGTGATAGGAGGAATTAACCCACCTGCAGGGGAAGTTTTTCTGGCCTCTACCAGGGGCAGGTGGCAACAAAGGGAACTCCAGGGCAGATTCAGCTGCAGAGATAATTGAACTATAACTCTGGGTAGACAGACTTTTACAATCAGCATCCTGCCCTTACCACCCCGTTACTGGTCAAGAATGGCAGGCTACAAACCAACCCTTCAGCATGATGGACAGGAAAGATGTAGTGTAATAGGCCTTGCCACTTTTGTGAACTGTGACTGCATTATAGTGTCTCTGGTGGGAGACAATTGCATTTTTCTTCATTCTATTACGGAAGCCCTAATTCTAACCGTTGGATTATTACAGTAAACACCAGTGTGGAAGGTTAATTCTGTTCTTTTACAAACTTCTCTAATTTGTTGCAGGGAATAATTTCCTACAAAGCATTTGAAATATTTATTTTAAATCAGAAATCAGAAATGTTGTGTCTATTGTTGACATTCACTAGGCTTTTACTGAATCTTCAGAGACTTGTAATCTTCCAGAGTCTAATACCAGTGCTAATGTCTTACCCAGCTTGTCCAAAGGTTCCACTTTCGCCTAAATCATGGTGCAAACTCTTGTTTCTGAAGCATTTCTTCTGATGCACGTAGCGGTTTGGTTCACCCTTTAAACATCGTTACCAGACAGTGTTAGAGTAGATCCAAAAAATCCAGCACTGTCTAGTAAGATGTCCACAGAGGACCATAGTCTGTCCAGCGATCAGAGGATCCATTACTGTTCCCATATTCTTCAGAAAACTCACTTCTCAACAAAACTAATGGAAATGGCTCAATAAATGTTGTCCTAAATAAATAAGCAATCATTTTAATGGCTTACTGTATAGCTGATAAGTTGAGGTAAAAAAAACGTCTGGCAATAATGGAAAGTAGGAACAAAATCTGGACTTTTGGAAACAAAAATATTTATCCAAGGAGATGATCTAAAAATAAAAAGTTGGTATACTAACAGTCTAATACAGAAACACGTGACAGTTTCTTTGCACTATTTTGCAGTGATATAAAAGCAATAACTGTCCCCTTTGTTCCCCATCCTCTGAAGGTCAATAAACACCTAATTTTCAAGCTGGTAGAAAGGCATACTGAAGAAACTAGTACAGAGGGAGCTTCAAAAAATAAGGGCTAGTTTAACATATTCTATAACTTCTGAGCTGGCATTTCTGATGTAAATAGTTTACAACAGTAAATTTAAGATCATGGGATGAGGGTAAATTTGGGTCTTAAACAAGAGTAACTGTGACAGTAGACTCACCAGTGTAGTTAACATATTGCTAAGTAATGCCAAAGATGATAGTATCTCTCCTACTGATCATGTATTTGTTCACCTTATAATAAAAGATTAGCATATACTGTGTAACACATGCAAGGTGGATCGTACTATAGTCCACAGTTACTCCATATCATGCATTTCCTGATCAGTGGCCAGAGCTTCATGTAGTGGCTAGTGGCCATTACTCAAAAGATCTAGATTCTATTCCTGGCTCTTCCACTAACCTGTTCTGTGACCTTGGATGAGCAATTTCCATCTGTTTCTCCTCCTGTTCTTTGTCTGTCTTGTCTCTTTAGACTGCAAGATCTTTGGGCGGGGCTGTTTCACTATGTCTCTGTACAGTGTCCAACACAATAGGGCTCTGATCTCAGGTGGGGTCTCTAGGCACTACTGTAATATAAATAATAATATTAATTTCAACACAAAGCTTGTCACAGATGTTTGACTGTCCAGCAGGGTACCTGCCACCCATTGTGCATTGCATGAAATCTAGACAGTGTCACCTTACAATAACTTCCTGGAGATAACCAAACATTTCAATTCAAATAGTTAACATGAACAGTTTGTGTGAGAGACCCTTATGGTTTTTTGTTGTTGTTGTTGCTGCTTTTTGTAATGCTTAACATCTGCTAGGAGTGCTGAAACACCTGTCCATAATGCCATGTGTAAGATAAAAATATCTAACAGCAATTATACACTCTCAAGGATATCCTTGTAAATCATTATTTACAGTGCCTTTAATAACTGATAACTGAAGGAAGGAACAGACTTCCTGCATTGTTTCAATTCTCAGTAAAAAGTCAAAAGACACAAAAGGCATCTGGGAACTTCTTCCGGCCCAGTTCTTGTTTCCATTAAAGCTCTGTTACACTGCTTTAGCAGTGCAAAAGAGGGTTTAAAGCAGGTGTAATGCTGAGTAATTAATTCCCAATGTAAAGCTACTCTATGCTGCCAGATTGCTGCAAAAGAGTTTTAAGGTAAATGAGATCAGGTCCCTTCATGTTTTCCTCCTTCCAATGTATTATATTACAAACATCACACAAATAATGGATAAATATTTAGAGAAAATTATTTGTAAATATTTGAGTGTCTTTTAAACTTTGTGAATGGACCTAAGTGGTAGAGTTTTGATCCAGATACAAGATTTTGGTTCTGGCCCATAGCTAATAAAAGCACCTTCTTGGGCAATGTCCACAGTAATAACATGCTAATGTAGACAGGAAGCAAGGCACCATCTATGAAATTTGCTGTGGCGATAAGAGACAGGGCAAACTACAAAAAGCAAAACTCAAAAAGTTAAGGGTGTTTAAGTTGACACTTCATAACACGATAACTGGTCAGAATTCTTAAATTAGAATTTACTAGCTGGAAAAAAAATCATTCTGATTATAAGGCAAAGTTTGAAAGTAGGGGTCCAAAATGTTACTGCTAATAAATCCTTATTTACTTGTTCTTATTATATATTCTGTAAAGTTACAACATGCTTTCTGGAAAATTTAAAATGGACAGAAAAGATAAAATCAGCATTCTCACAGCTACAAAACTTCACATTTTTGTTTGGGACTATTTCTTATATCGTTGTTTTGTTAAAAGTGTGTCCAGTTTCATATAGTATGCATTGGTTTTATGTTTACATGTCCATTAAAAAAATCTCTTCCAAGTGTAATCTAAGAAAAAGTGTTTTCTCACATTTGTTTTTATCTTCTAATCTAGACACCCAAAGCATTTTATTCTTGGTTTACTCATGCTTGGGAGTTCCTCAAAATTATCTTCAGTAAAGCATCATTTTATTTTGTATTAGTTTCCATATTGGCCACTAACCTCTCGTTCCAAATTCGCTGTTGAACTTTTCCACGTTGTGTGTGAGACACCATAATCATCATTACCAGGCAGTATTAGAAACACAGAAAACATCCAATGCTGCCCAGTAAGATGGTAATGGCATCCCAGGATCGCAGTCTACAAGCAGCAGATAAATCACCAGCCAGAAAGCCTGATTACTCGGAGAAGAAAAAAATAATAGAGAGAGAGAAAAAGAGAGGGAGAATCCCACAGTATAATTGTCAACCTTTTGTGATAATTATTTGGGAGAAGGGCCTAATTACAAATTTCTAATAATTTATTAGAAAAAAATATACCTATTTTGGTTTCTGATCATTTTGGACTAGGGCTTTCTCTTTACCCTAAA
Organism: Sternotherus odoratus; assembly: GCA_032164245.1. Taxonomy (NCBI): domain Eukaryota; kingdom Metazoa; phylum Chordata; order Testudines; family Kinosternidae; genus Sternotherus; species Sternotherus odoratus. Next base: position 6,419,804 of record JAVMKO010000018.1, read on the forward strand.
CCCTTCTGTTCCCTCATACTGATAGATCATGTCAGATACAGCTAATCCAACAGCTCCTAATGCTACAAGTCTTTGGAATTGATGGAGGTAACAAGATAGTAAATTAAGCCCAGCCAACCATCACAGCCTATGTAATGCATCCTAACTGCTGCCATAAGTTAAACAGCAACAAGACAAAGTGCTAAACCCTGTAAGCAATTGGATCTCAAGCTATGGTTAAATGTACACTAAGGCCCAACTCCAAGAGGTAAACTACTGACAGATCCAACTTTTCTTTAAGTTTGTCCATGCAATTACATATGAACTTTACCTGTGCTTGTATTAGGCAACTGATATTAACTGATTTCTTGAGGCATCTTTTAAATCAGGTTTATTTTTTCTTTTAACTTCAAAGAGAAGAACTGTGAGTGCAAATTTATCACAGAGGAATTCTTAATACCAAGGAATTAGATTAGAATACTGAGGCTGTCAGCACTGTATTTCTCCCTCCACATCCCCAACTATAACATCATAAGATTCTGTAAATGTGGATTTTTAGTGTTGTATCACCAGGTTAAAAAGACAGAGAGAGAGCGAGACCAAGAGAAAACACAGTGTCACCTGGAATATTTAAAAACCTGTGTAGCAGCTAAACAAATTAGTTCAATTTGTTCAGCACAAAGAGTCTAAACATTGACACCTAATACTCTTGAAAAGTAAAGGCCTATAAAATGACAAACATGCCTTCCATCGCTTTCTGAAACCAGCTGGAAATCTCTGTTTGCCAGACACTGCTGACAGATAATGCTGCCAGAGCCTACTGGCTGTGGTAGCGTTTTTTGGTTTTGTTTTTCTCGTTGCCTGCTCTGTTGCTAAGACCTTTGCCAAGCCCCCACCATTTTGATCGGTGACTGTGTCAGAAGCAGTAAAATGGCCTCCAGGATTAACTCAGGAAGCATTCAGGGATGTCAAATCTGCTGCTGGGGAAGGAGGGAAAAGAAACTATTTGTTTCCAACTGATTTCAATTGAGCAGAAAGCTGGTGAATTTGTGAATGCAAGATTCACAGATTTAATTTACAACAGCAACAACAAAACCCCGAAAGGATCTGCGTAGGGACCAAATTCCAAAGTCTGACAAGGAGAAACCCAGCCACCGTACCTCTCCCAACGACAGTGTCCTTTTAATATGAATGATCAAGCTAAAGTCAAAAGTGACACATCGAAGGGGAATCATGGCCATTTGCAACTAATCTCAGTTAAACTCTCAAACCACAGAAGGTGGGGAGACAAAAAACAAAAAAACACCTGTACACGGTATTGCATGTAAGCTAACCTATTCTGTATGTAAGTTAACCTGTTCTGTACGTAAGTTACATTATATTGCAGGTAGATTTATAGACAATTTTATTTAAATTCAAAGATTTACAATTAGGAAAAATTCCAGTCACTAAATTCTGATCCCTACAAGAGACGTTAAAAAATAGCACTCCCTTAAAGCCTGGAATTGTGTACTATGCCCCTCCATCCTCATTTGGATATAAAGCAACCTGGGCTTTCTTCTTAGCATTTTGTGCTGGCACTCAGCAAATGGTTAACTAGTCAACGGCAGAGGAACTTTTCTGCTATTTTACTAGAATATGCTGCACCCCATCTCATCCTAGCTATTAGGTAACTGTCAAAAAAGATAAAGCATAGCAAAAGCAGCTGACAGATAGACATGTTCTATTTAGCCTCTACAAACGGAGGTTTCATTTTTTTACATCAATAATTCATGGAATTAAAAAGACAACTGAAGGGGGTTTTAGGCAATAGTTGCTCTCTCTCTCTCTCTCTAAAATAGCCTAGGTTTTAAGTGTGAGAGTTACATCTGAAATAAAGTGTAATTTTTATGGAGGGCTTAGAAATAATAAAACGCAAGAGTTTATTGAACAGTGTTTTGATACATGGCATCTAGCACAGTTACCTATGTAATAATATTAGAAAATTATTTGCTAGAAAGATCACAGTTAAAATAATTATAGGGAATACTGTTATAATTGGACCATTAACATCAGTTTATTGCACTTGAAATCAAAAGGAAATATTTTAAACAAACTGGCAAAAACAAGTTACCGTAGCGGTAAGGTTTTGGATATTTCACCCTGGTTTGCTTACAACACACTGTGTCTTGCAAGGATCTGAGAACTGTGGATGATTTCACTCACCCACATGCTGACCTAGGCCCAGCAGAGCAAGTTAATGGTGATGTGGCACCACAAAGATTGAACTTCTTCAGGTTTGTGGTTTTAAGTTAGAACCTGAAATGCTTCAACATTTTTCTCCTTTATTTCCTTGTTTGTTACAACACTGTAGGGTTTGAGTGTTTTCCTGGGATATTGCAAAGATTCCAGTGTGACTGAATAAAATAGATGCACTGAAAATAAGCTTTCCATTGATTTTATCGGGGCTATGTGTCTACATAATACCTAAGTCAGGACTGTCCAAATGTTTAAATGCCAAGAGATTATTATTTTTAACACAAGACGGTGCGTGTGGGGCCTTTGGCCGCACTACAGTGTCAATTTTATCCTAATCAGTGACTCAGATTGTTTGCAATATTCAGCAGATGCTCTATGTGAACAGGAAGTGCTGATCAAAATGAAATAACTCAAGACATAATGAGCCAAATTAACTGGTGGTGTAAACTGGTGCCACTTTCTTGACTTCACTATTGTGTATTGCTGTATATAGTATTATCTTTAATTCTTTGGTGGTAAATTGTGCCCAGATACAGCTCAACTGCCACAGTTACACTGACCAAGAAGCAGTCCACAGACAAGTCCCATAAGGGGCTGGGTTGTGTAATGACACTTTCGATCGAAGCGTGGAGATTGTGGGCAGGACTTGATCTCTGGATACCCACATATGGGGATGGATCTCAGAAATACTTATAGATGGAAGATAGGTCAGGAGGTCCCCAAACTAAGCAAAACTAATCACCAAAATCTCTACCGCCCATGTAAAAAATGTTGCAGGCCCCACCTTCCACTCAGCCATGTCTGCCTTGATATAAGTCAGTCACTAAAAACCCACTAGTTTGGGCTTTGTACACATGACAATTTGACCCTGTATATACTGAATAGCATATGTGCAATGTGATCAATATACAGCTGATGTGGGGACTGTAACCTGGATTTCCTGGGCCACCTCCTGCCCTTAGATACACTTCACAGCCCCCACTGCAGTTAATGGGAGCTGGTACATGATACAGATCACTATTAGTTGAGATTTGCCAACAGTTCTCAATAAGTAGGATCTGAGAGACCAGTTTTCCCTTAACTGTAGAGTAGGAAATAACTGGGGTATAACAACAGTTGGCAGGTGTTGAGATCTTTTTAACAATGACCGCTGTAGTCGAGAACAGCCTCCTGCTTTTCATTCATGTACATTTTCAGCCACTCCACTGCACTAGCTAGTATCACTTAAATAGTGAAACGACCACCCAAGGTGCACTAGTGCCGTATATGCACATTTGAACGTGCTGTCATAAATCACAAGTTCATGTCAATCTACATGGAACTAGAGACACAAGTGTATAGCCAAAAGGCCTCTGGACTCAGTAAGCTTCTTCTGATGCCATGTCAAAGATATAGTAGGTGGAATCCAAGTCAACCCAACTTTCTTTTAGATAGTATAGGCCTGGGCCCAGCAAGTTTGGCAGTTCACCAGACCCCACTACTTTGTTTCAAATCCCATTCGCTCAGTAGGGAACACTTCACGTTGGGACAAAAACATGTAAATTGGTGGCGTCATGGCCTAGCAGAAAGAGAACTAATTTAACTATTGAGGCTGTGACAGCAAAACAATACAGAGAGAGATCCAATACCACTTTAACTAATCAAACAATATCCTAAGGTATATTATGGCTTCTGTCAGTGACCACTCATGTGGTACACAATGGTTCTTTTTTATAGGCAAAGACCTCTACTGCTGAAGCCTTTGAACACTTTCAAAAGAGCCACAGCTGCTACGCTGAAGCAGAGGACATGTCAAAACTGTAACATGCATATGAACATTTTCTTCCGTTTGAATTTCATTGGCACTAACTCCGTTACTTGCACCCAGACACATCTCTGAAAGGTTACAGGCCCAAAATACCAATCTGCCAGTATTTTACCATTTCCCAAACATCATCTGCTTATTTTAGATGGAGGATGTCCCAGAATGAGGAATATTTTGGCTAAAAGAGGAAAAGATCTTATTCTAATTTCATTAACTCTGGTTTCCACCAGTGTGACATCGCTGGGTCAGATGCAATTCAATGTAGCACCACTGAAATCAACACAGCTATGCCATTCTATACCAATTCAGTATCTGGCCTGTTGACTTTAATGGCGTTACTCCTCATTTACTGCAATGTCAGTAAGAGTGGGGATCAGACTAGGAATTTAAAAGATTTTTCTGTGTCACCATCTGAAAGATATGGAAAAATTTAACACATGCAAGTTACTGTGGAAATTCAGAGTTGTAATAGAATCAGAGAGGTAGCCGTGTTAGTCTGGAATAGCAGAGGTAACAAAGAGTCCTGTGGCACCTTAAAGACTAACTAAAGTATTGAAGCATAAGCTTTTGTGGGCTAATACCCACTTCGTCGGATGCAAGCCTTGTAATAATTCTGTAAAATCCTGCATAGGTGTGTGTCCAATAGATACAGAACATATCGATCTTCATCCTCCAAATCCCTGTTTCAGCTAATACAACCAACTGAAAATATTGCTTAAATAGAATGACCCAAATTCAGAATAATAATGCCTAGCTCTTATATAGTGCTATCAACTGATCTCAAAGTGCTTTATGAAGGGGGTAAATATAATTATCCCCATTTTACATATGTGGAAACTGAGACACAGACTGGGGAAATGACTTGCTCAAGGTCACCTAACCAGCCAGGGGAAGATTTGGGAATGGAACCCAAGTCTCCTGAATCCCAGACTAATTCTCTATCCATTCAGCAAGAGTGCCTCTGATGCCTGATGTAACTCCATTGATTTCAAAGAAGTTACTCATATATAAATTTGTCTCATTGTGTTGCAATATATATTGGTCAGATATGCCATTTTTCTGGATTCTGTGTACTTCATTATTTTAAAAGTGATGAGTGACATATGAAAATTGGGGCCAATTATTACATACCTGTGCAGTATTTTACATATCTGGGTCATACCATACATAATATGTGTTGACTAAGATGTTTGAGCCCTGAAAATTTAGCCAAGAATTGTTTATTCCACATAAAGTAGTATTCATTGTTATACTATTATGTCCAATAAAGAAATAATCAGGAAATGCCTTCTAGATCTGAAAGCAAACAATATACATAAGGTGGACATATAAGGAAAAGGGTATAGAAGGTTTCTACAGCACCTAGTAGCTGAGCTCAGGCTCTGTCTGGCACAAAGTCGAAATCCCTGTCCTTAGCCAGATCTGCAGACAAAGAAAAGTAAAACCCAAAGGGCAAAATTTAATGAAATTTCCACTGTTCTGTTCTTTCCTAAGATCAGAAATTGGCCCTAAATGCCTAACAGAGAGGGCTTTGTATTTCAGCCCATCATTTCCTGATAGGAAAAATCTGAGTTCAAATTAACTGCTTAGCATAATTCCACCTCCCATTTTAAATACACTTCAGCTAACACTGCTTAGGAGTCCAAGGATTTTTTTCATGAGGTACTATAGGTATGTTAGCTATGTGCATTTTAAAATGACGGCAGATAATCTGGTCTCCAGTGTGGTCAATATGGCATTTTTCATCAGCACTACAGCTCTCTATTTCTATAACAGGTGTATCCTGCCAACATACCTCAACCAGGATGCAGAGGCACCCTTTCAAGGAGCTGGAAGACAAGTTAGCTGCCTATCTTAACTGTAATGCCCATTCATTTAGTACCCTCCCTCCTTCAATTGCCAGCAAGAGTCTAATTGCTGATGGGTTCGGTGGGGTAGACACCCTTGTCCCTTAGGCACTGAAATTAGATCCACCAACTCACTTCACACAGGCCATCAAGAAACATCAAATGGAATGATTTCAGTTAACTGCTAACCTAGACTAGAGTCAGACCAGTTATCCAGAGCTGAAAGGCTCTGTGTCTCACTACCAAATCCCCTGGCATGTCCATACTTCCTCATAATAAAGAAAGAAAGAACATGGGTTCTGTTTTTATTTGTGGATGTCTAGACTTCATAAATCTCTCTGTAAATATTTAAGATTCTGAGTGTGATTCTCCATCACTCAGCCTCTTGTGTCGTCATTCACACTGGTGCTAATTGGGCTTGAGATTAGTATAAAACGCTACCATTGATCTGAACAGAGAGAGAATTTTGATTTGGTAGTATTTTATACCCACTTCAGACAGCCATTAAATGTACAAGGTGCAAGTCAGTGCAAAATTCGTGGTGCAGGTCTGCTCCAGGGAACAGAATTTGCCATGAAGGGGATGCATACTACAGCACTCTATGTATATTTTCAAAATATTAATTCATGCAATCAGAGAAGTTAGGGGAAGAGTCCTATTAGGTCGTCCAGTTCCTCTGCACTATAGCCTGTACATGGCAGTACATTTTCTAGTGCTTGGTGTCAATACTATTGAAAGAATTGGAGCCACTTATATCGGTCGGGGTTATCACAAATACTCCTTGACTGCTTCCATCACCTTTAGTGTGAAATATCTTTCTCTGGAACCTCCCTTGTTTGACCATAGGACCTGATTCTGTCCCTATTCGTTCATGGGAGCTTACTTGAGTCTGTAAGGTGAAAGGGAGCAAAGTTAAATGGAGCACATTGTAGCTTTTCTGTCATGTCAAAAGAGATGTAAACTCGTACTTCATACAATGATAAAAGGTAGACAGAGAGCTTCAATGATCTTTCTTATTCCCACTAAAACAAAGGAAAATCCTTCCTTTGGGTCTCCCTTGTCCTGCATCCTCTTCAGTGGAAACTCAGCACCTGGTAGGCTCAATAATATAACCAGACACGGGAGTTTTAACTAACTCTGATATATGCTGTAGAATGCATTAGTACTTTCAAAAAACAATTTCCAAAGAAGTTTCAAGGGTAAACAGGAAAATGCCAGTGTGCCCAAGCAGTTACTAAACAGTGTCCATTTCTTAACTGCATACTGTTTCTTACACTTTGCTGGGTGTTAATGATTATTCAGCTTCACAATGGCTGCTGAATTTCCTTCTTTATGTCCCTCACAGTCTGCACATTAGTGTTCTGCAATGGAAACTGATTCTTGTTTCATAGTCTGCTATTATAAGAGACAACAGGCATGATATCCTTTCAGAGGAGCCCAAAATCCTTCCCGGAGCTCTTGCTGTAGCCATTTTACAACAAATTCATTCAAATAATAATCCTTGCATGGTCTTGCCTAACTGCAGACAATAATAACCCCACACATGGCAAGAGAAAGAGACTTTTGAGGCTTTGTCCACACAAAACTGTAACTGTTTACTCTAATTTCTCTTATTCTGGTAATCACCATGCAGAAGATATTCCACATAGGGAACAGCAGATTTGAAATATAAATACCAATTTAAGGAAAACATTAACATGGCTTTGCAAGACGTGTACATTGCTTATAAAAATGTGGCCATTTTTAAATTGTTTATATTAGCAGTTAAAGGACTGGAGACCACATTCTGATCTCAGATGCACTGTTGTTAATCCAGAGTAACTCCAATAAAGTTAATGGAGTTACATGGGATTTAGGCTGCTGCAGATGAGATTAAAAGATGGCTCTAGAAGTTTATCACATGTCTCTTTGAAGAGATAAGTCTTCATTCTCATCATACATGGTCTAGCTACTAATTAATGCAAGTTTAATGGTAATTATTATAAACCACTGGCTGATTTTTTTTGGTAATTATTGGCTAAAATTGGATATATAAATGAAATTTTTTTGGTCATGCTATTTTATTTGTTTGTACAATTAAATGTATCTTAGCATCGTTGTAACTCACTACGGTCTTTTTGTATTAAACAGTCACAATCATTTTTCTTTGTTAAAAGAGCTGCCAGGAATTATACAAACTGAAATATTGCCCTTCGTAATGTTCCGTAAGAAGGTCACTCGGTCATATTGGGAATACTAAATGACCAACATAGCATAGGGTCCTGTAAGCCACAACATGGCAATGACAAAGTAAAAGACAGGGAACTTCCCAAAAGGCATGGAGCGCTATACACATAAATTATGGATCCCATTAACCAACTCAGCCCGCAGGAGTGAGAAAATGAAAGCAGCCACTACTTTTAATATACACGTTACAGAGATGAATCCCTGTTTCACACCCAAGAGTGACCCTATTGCTTTAGCTTTATAATATTCAATTCCACATGCATTTATTTGTATCCAGTTTACTATCTGTTTAAAAACTGCTAGCACAGTTATTTCTATTTGGACTGATAACAGAATTTACTCCCTACTTTTATGTACCTCTATTTTAAGCCAGTCTTATTTGATACCCGCTACACACATAAAGTTATCAGTCCTAAAAAGGACAAAAATAATACTAAACCAATGTTCCACTACAATTCTCACTATTGCCAGTGAAATAAGCAATTCGTGCCCAGCAAAGGCCTAACAAGCAAGATGAGGCTCTTGTTCAAAAAAGCATACAGCTCACCTGTAGTGTCCTAAATGCAAATATGGTTCTAACAAAAAATTAAACACTCTCCCTGGAAAGATAACACAAAATTGCTATGGTGGAAGCAGTAAAAATCCACGCCATATAATGAAAAACTTCAAAACGCATTAAACTAGCATAAGGGAAACACATGGAGAAATACATCGTTGTTCCCCAACTCATCCACCCCAACATGGTACCACCTGAAGGTAGGCCCACATGCAGAGGAAAGACCCTTCCGATTGGATTGAAGGCAGCAGAGTTGCAAGGAGAGAGGAAATGAGAGAAAGAGGGGAAAGAAAGGGGATTCTCAAGGAATAAGAAAGTGACTGTAACCTTACCGTGGTGAAAGCTCAAGGCAAAGAATGCAAAGCAAAAATCAAAACACACAAAAACACCGAAAATCTTTCAGTTTTCTGAGTCCTTAATAGTGTGCTTTCTCTGGCCATTCGGTACCCATGAAATATAAACCCACCCTGATGGTCGCCCAGGTTACCGACTTCATTTAGTTAATCATCACCATTATTACCAATGCTCAGGCCTTGAGAAAAAAGAAAGAATGGCTGAAGAGGAGCGGAAAACAAGGAACTTAAATGAATCCCTTCCCCCCTCCCTTTTTTTTCAGCACTAGTATTTAGCTATTGTACCTGCATTACCTTTATTCTCTCCTCCCTCCTCCACTCCCTCACCTTCCCCCTCCTCTTTTCTGAAGTACACAGTCAGGCAAAGTTCCACCAGCTTTAAAACAATCAGGTATCAATTATCCTCCAAAGGAGAATGTGGAGTCTCCAGTTTGCACCCAGGTAGTTGCAGCTTGGGAGAGGAATGTGACTCTAGTGTGAAAAACTAACTTGTTAGTTAACCTGTATGGTTGAGCCTTAATCAATAGTCAAGGACTATGAAAAGAACAAAGCACGTGAAACTTAAGCCTTTATCTTTGGGCTTCATCAGATAAGCTATACCTGGAGTCTAAAAGGACAGGCAGGTTTGTTTGTAAGCCTAAAAGCTTGAATGCAGGCTAAATTGTGTTTCTAAAGTTCAGTCTATTTATTGACTATTAACGATTCTTTTTTAACCAGGCTAAACTGTGAGCTAACATATCTTTTTCTAATGACAGCGCCATTAAAAAAAAAGTCTAATTAAAGTGAAATGTGTATCCCAGCTATAACAAGTAATTTCCTCAGGCCACATCCACCTGCCCAAAATATGTTAAGGACATTATAATTTTGCAAACAAAATGTCTAACAAATTAACATGTGATTGCATTCATATTTTATCCCCAATTTGCATTTTTGTAATTTAAAAACTCATTATTTGCCTTTTGATAAGACACGGAGCAAACTGTTACTTTGGTGACCTTTCTGCATTTCTCTTGGACTAACGGCGTTTTAAGGAAAAACCAAGCCATTACTGAGATGACTTCAAAGGCATAGGGGATCCTAACAATGAAGTGGAAATTTACTTCCTTTCTGAAAAAAGATATTGAAGCAATTTGCAGACACTTCACTAGTATATTATGTGGGATAATTAAGCATATTTTAATTTGGAATTTCATTCACTCTAGTCTCTGGCTAAAATAATAGCAATTTTTTGTTTCTTTGTTTGTTTAAAAAAAGACGAGAAAACCCTTCTCTTCTCTTAATCTTTATAGGACCTTCAACACTGTAAACAAAATACTCACACCAGGCCAAATTCTGCTCTCAGCCACATACATTTAAACTCATTGCCTTCACAGGAAATTAATATCAAATTTCTGCCCAACTTCCACGGGATCTGAAATCTAGAATAGCATAATTTTATCTATAGTTTACAGTCTGATTTTCCGAGCTGCCAATCGGAGACAGTTCCCATTGACTGCAGCAGGAGCTGGAAGGGCTCAGCACCTCTGGAAATCAAGCCTCTAGAGTTTTCTTCACATTTACATGGTTTGTTTATCAAGCCTAGATCCTGCAAATACTTACAAATGCATTTAATTTTACCCATGTGATTAGTCCTATTGTCTTTACTGGGATTACTCAAGTGGGGAAAGTTAAGCATGTTCATAAGTCTGTGAAGGAACCTGGCTTCCATTAGATTTTTTTTCACTACATCTATCTTCTAAGAGTCAAATTTTCACATTTGGGTGCCTAAAGTTAGCTACTCACATCTGGATTTTAACCACCTAAATATCTGTTTAGAGGTCTCTATTCTGATGTAAAATAAAATTTTCAACTGCACCTAAATCCCATTTTCAAAAGTGACTTAAGCACTGGCAAAATCCCACAGACTTTCACACAGGCACTTTGGAAAATCTTGCCATTAGGCACTTAACTTCAGGTGCTCATGTGAAAATTTGTAATTTGAAACACAGACTTTGCAATAAATACATTTCAGAACTATCAAGACTATGTTAAGATTAAGAGCATCCCTAAATTCACGAATAAAAATAACTGACCAACAAGAACTGCTGCTAACTTAGTTTACGAGTAAATATTTCCACCTGTACATTATTACAAATAAATGGGCCCCCAAACATTTACATATTAATGCTGTTCTGTGGAATCCAAATGAACATAAAATAGTCTTGTTTTAAAAGGGAATCCAGATACAGCAAAATAATTTGTAAATCACTGTTCTTATCATTTAAAAAAACTACATTCAGTTGGATTTACAAAGCCTCCAATTATGAGAGGAAAATGTAGGTGAAATTTAATTAATGGTACTCAGTGGAAAAATGGTCAGGGCGCCCCTGTAATATTGCCTAAGTTGTGCCTTTCAGGACAATAGTTTTCGGAGACTGGCTTCTACAGCCCCTGCTGAAATCAAGGGCATTATGGAGCATTTAAAATCAGGCCAAATTTAGGTTCCGCATTTGTAAAAGTTTGAACAGTCTAAAAAGGTTTCTTCCTGGCTTAATACAGCCCTGGAACGTTCCAGAAGGCAGTTTTAAGGGGTGGAGGGGAAGGCTGAGCAAACATTTTCGGCTGACTCCCTAAATGTCCACAAAGCCTAGCTGGGTTTTCCTGCATGTGAACAAATGAGAAAAGTTGCCATGCTTACAAAACACACCTAACTCTCACCAAATTTATTGTGTCAACAACAATACCCAACAGCTGTCAGGCCAAAGCCAAGACAACAAATGGGACCTCACTCTTACAACTATTCTCCCATCCAGGTACTGAGAAAGCAGACTAGCCATCCAATGCCATTTTGATCCACAGTTAGGCTTCATGCTTCAAACTGAAGCAGCTAATTTTGTTTTATCTGATGTCTCTTTTTTTTTAAGTGTCCAACTAGACAGCGTAAGTGAAGGCAAGTCTGCAATGGCAGAGGCGCTCCACTTCAACTTGAGTGAATTAGTGAAAGATTAGAAAGAAGCAGAGAGACTCACTTACACTCACTTTGTCATGTACTAAAAAAGCCAGAGGAAAGAAAAGAATAAACAAATGAACCCAAAATGGCTCCTCCAAGCCATAAGCTGAAACTGATGACTCTGCGCTGGAACAAAAGGCCTTTCATTTACCTCCATTTAGTTTAAATAATAGCAACGACATATGGAAAATCTAAATTCATTTCCTTCATCCCCCTGTACAATATTTGAATATTATTTTCAATTAACAAATAATAATAGCAATTAATTTTACATCTAAACCAAAAAGTATGGGTTTCTTTGTGACATTATTAAAAATATATTACAATACAAACCAACTGAAAAATGCAAATGAATAAAACAAATTGAGGAGATCATAACATAAGTTCATATCAGAAATGGGAATAGCTACCAATACGTATGCTAGCTGTTTGATTCTTTTCAGTATCTGATCACTCAAGAAATGTCTAATTTTTCCTTTTCAGTTCATACTAAATGCTGCATTTCAGTCACAATAACCTTTCCAAAATGTGTCTCTTTTCAAAGTTCGCCATGACTACTCAGTGAAACTGACTTTTTCCCATTGGTTCCCTGCTATTGAATTTCCTGCTTCTTCATTTACCTGCCCTAACTGGTTTGGCTACTTGTAAAATGAACATTTGAATTCATGTGCCTTTTACCCTTCCCCCAACTTAGAACAGACAAAACCTGATACAGTTTTAACGCGACCTCCCCCTCCCTTCAGTCTACTTGGAGAAAGAGAGAAGAAAAAAAGACAGTCTCCTAAGAAAACATAAGGAAGGAGAATTTTGATTTACACGCTTTCAAATAGTATCAAAATCATACTTAGCGCTAGTTTGATCTGGCTACACCACAATACCAGGACACTATGGCTTACAGGACCATGAAAACACATGCATTTAAGTAACTTCAGTGCTGGAAGCACAATAACCTTTTCCCAAACCAAGATCATCAACCTTCAAGTGGGTAACAAAAAGTAGGTAATGATCATCAGGAAAGTGCGTGCGAGGATTTTTATCTTCAGATCTTTCCACGTCTTGGCAAAGATGAACTTGAAATGTGCGGTTTTCTTGGCGTGATGTTCACAAAATGAGCAAAACAAAAACAAAAAAATCATACACAGTAAAGCAAAATATTTGTACAATTGTTTTAAACTATAAAAATAAAGCCGCAAAAAAAAAAAAAAAAAAAAAAAGTAAAGCAAAGGATTCAAATGTGCATGATTGTCTTCACAGCCCAGAGCGATATTGCTTGTTTAAGCTGGAATTGAGAAGAGACAGAGAATGTCTAAGGGCTCGGCTTACATGTAGTTCTTCACCCCTCCCTGCGCAGGTGCATTCTTTACATCCAGCCAATCTGCTTGCCTCTAGCCATCAACAGGTGTGTCCTGAAGTTTTGGGATAGGCCGGTAGTGAAACTGACGGGCATGACGCAGACATGCTTTTCATGATAATGGACCCGTAACAGGCATTCAAGTCTCTCCACCTCTCCCTATGGTTTAATAAATAATAATTTCTCTGAAAGGTGAAGATCCAGGCTCAACATGCTGTACAAAACTTAGCAGTTTTCTATCTTAAAATGACTGCTTGGCCTTCAGATTTGCTTAAGAATGTGGGCCAACTGGCAACCAAGGTTTTATGAGGGAATGAATAATCTTAGACAAACAATTCTGTTGGGAAACAATTTCCATCCTCCTGTTGCTATGAATACCATGTGCCAGAAAAGGAAATGTGCATCTCTAATAAGAACATGATATCATGCTCCCGTGGTCAAGTAGTCTTCAGCATCAAGGATAGGGAATGGTCACCCATACCACAACTTTTGGCCTTTGTTGGTAATCTCAGCAGACAGGACAAGGACTGAATGGGCAATGAAATGAACTCCTCCCTCCTCACATGCATGGGTCACTGCAAGGGAGGTTTGCGACAAGGAGGGGAAGCTTACTGTACCTGTTAAGTGGATGGAGGATTTTGTTCTCAGTGACTGTGAGGTCCCTGCTTTTTATGAGCATTGTGTTCACTAAAATATATTACTAAAAATGTGTTTTTTAAAGTTTTTTTAAAGGAAAGAAGAAAAGAATTTTGCCTTGTTTGATGTCCCAGATGTGCTGGTACACTGTTCCCTATTAACTTAGTCCCTATTCCTATTAACAATTTCTACTCCTTTTTGCCCATCTGTTTGGTTTTAATTGAAGCTAAAAAAAAAAAAGTCAAATCCTGTAGTAGTAACTGCTCATTCAGTACAAGTCTCATACCTATTGATTAGCTACTAGCTTTAGCTGCTCCGTTAGCGCCATTCACCTAATCCATAGTAGTCCCACCCCACTTATTTGACATAGATGTGTTTGCTTCATAACTATCTCAAATAACTCTCACTGATCGAAACAGCACAGAGAGGGGGGAATTAAGGCACAAGTGGAGAGATGCAATGACTTGCCCAAGAGTTGGGCACACATAAATTTGCTAGTAGACTCAGGCACAGAAGAGATGATTTTCAAAGGGACAAAGAGAAGTTAGGTGGCCCATTCCCACTTACTTTTAATGGGTATTGGGAGCCAAATTCCTTGAGTGCCATTCAAAATCCCAGCCACAACCCACATCTCCAGACTCAGGCCAATATTTTCAAAAATAGGGGTCCATATTTAGGTAGCTAAGAGGGGAACTAGGGTGACAGGCACACTGGAGGCTATAAATTCTTGAGACGTCTGCTCCTAAGTTACTCAGGCACATTTGAAAATTCCATTCTTAGGTGCCTAACTATGGACCGCGGAGGCTAATTTAGACTCCTATTTTTTAAAATGTTGGGTACATTTTTTTTTGCGTCATCTACCAATCCATGTTTTCCCCTCCCACAGTACATGCTTTTGGGCTGGTAACTAGTTGTTAAATAATGCTTTCCTTTCAACTCTTAAAAAAACATATTCTGCATTTGACTTGAAACAAATAGATGTGGGATGAAAAGAACATTTGTGTCCAGACTGGGATGACCCTCAGTGCTACCATTTAAATAAAGCATGTAACATACGAGCACACAGTCAGAAGCGATGGCAAAACAAAAGATGAACACTGTGGCTTTTTCAAATGCCATTGTTTAGCCACGTTCAAGGAAAT
This sequence comes from Sternotherus odoratus, assembly GCA_032164245.1. NCBI lineage: Eukaryota > Metazoa > Chordata > Testudines > Kinosternidae > Sternotherus > Sternotherus odoratus. Next base: position 6,434,925 of record JAVMKO010000018.1, read on the forward strand.
TCTAAGCAACTTAGTCAAAAAAGAAAGAAAAAAAATCAATCAATAAAATGTTTGCTCCTTGTTATGAAGAAAACATGCTGTTGTTTCTCATGGAAGATGTGTTTAATGAAATAACAAATTATCGTGCTAATTAGTGCAACTGGCAGAAAAATTCCCCTAAGACACAACTTATCCTCAATAACTAACTCAGGCAGAAACCTTGGAAACCTTTAATTGCATAAGACTGATTTCTCCAGCAAGGGATAACATGCAGTGTGGTAATAATGTTGGCATAGGGATGCTGCTTCTGAGCAAGTCAGCTTTTTATTTCTCTTCCACCAGTCACATGAGCTAGAATTGAAGGGATAACTGTTCACTTGAGCTGAGCCCAACCAGGGCTGGCCTTACCATGAGGCAAACTGAGGCGACTGCCTCAGGTGCCAGACTGGGGGAGGGAGAGTGTCACACTAGGACCCAGAGTGTAGAAAATTGTTTCTCTCTGCTCTAGATGCATAAGAACATAAGAGAGGCTGTACTGGGTCAGACCAAAGGTCCATCCAGTCCAGTATCCTGACTACCGACAGTGGCCAATGCCAGGTAATGATCAAGTGATCTCTCTCCTGCCATCCATCACCACTCTCTGACAAACAGAGAATAGGGACACCATTCTTTACCCATCCTGGCTAATACCCATTAATGGACTTAACCAGCATGAATTTATCCAGTTCTCTTCCAATCTCCTCAGGCAAGGACTTCCACAGGTTGACTGTGCGCTGTGTGAAGAACTTCCTTTTATTTGTTTTAAACCTGCTGGCCATTAATTTCATTTGGTGGCCCCTCGTTCTTATATTATGGGCCAGAGAGCATTCCATAGGTGGAAAGAGCTTGAGAGGAGACTAAGATTAAAGGCCACCATAGATGATCAGCATCAAGAGAAAATCGCATCAGTCTCTTTACTGGCAAAATGTTCTGAAAAGGCTCATTGCCATTTTCAGAATGTTTGCTACCCAAAACCTAGCACTGTGTGGCACTTCAGATCAGCTATATGTGCCAAACAATGGAAACTTTCTTAAAACAGTGGAGCTGATGGCTGAGTTTGATGCTGTACTCCAGGAGTATCTAAGAAGAGTCACCTGTCAAGAAATGTACACACACCACTACCTTGGAAAAACAATTCAAAAATGAGATCACACAGTTACTGGTAACAAAAGTCAAACAGGATATTGTGGCAGATCTGAAGTCAGCGAGATATTACTCTGTTATTCTGGACTGCACATAGGGTGACCAGGTGTCCCTACTTTATAGGGACAATCCTGATTTTGGGGTCTTTTTCTTATATAGGTTCCTATTACTCGCCACGTCCTGTCCTGATTTTTCACATTTGCCATCTGGTCACCAGAATGTTGTGGGCCCATCCTGAGCCCAACCCCCACTTTTGGCCAAAGTAATATGTGCCTGAAATAGGTGCGTCTGAATTGTTGTGCCTGCAAAATGATTTGCAGGTGCAAATCTGGAAGATGGCTTCCAGGTACCTGATTTCTGTCTGCAATTCATTTGCAAATGGCACCTGAAAATAAATAAGACAACCACCCTCCTGAAACTGTATCCCCTACATTTGATTGCTCAAGTGGCCAATGGATAACAATCAGGCAAAGATGCTTGGTTGGGATGTCGGACTGGACCACAGGTTTGATGCCCAGCTAAGATTATAACCATCTTTCTCTCTCTCATATGAGCATGGATCATGAGAGTATCTAAGAGCTATACAACTAAGCCTGTCAACAATATTGAGGAATCATATGGATTTCCTTTACAGTTTCCTTAGAAAATTTCTATTTTTATCTCTAAGTAATTAATGGCCTTTTGCTGTATCTGTCCACTCATCTGGGGCATTAATAGAGCACCCATTAACTTAGTACCCAGGAATATGGTAGTAATTAAAGCTTATGGTCTGACCTGACCTATTCTGGATGATTCTCAGTGCGTACAGAGACAAACCCTGTTCCCAGGGCACGGCTTCAGTGCGTGGGCTGTACATAAGAGTGTTCTCCTTGGGGTCACAGCTTGGTCAAAATCCTTGCAACAAGCCACGCAGAGGCAGTAGAGCCACTCCCTGGCTGCTACTTCAGCCTCAGGGCTGCTGTAGGCGTAGTGACTTGGGGAGCTGCAGATCCACACATGCCAGGCGATCCATCTCTCACTCTGCCCACTCATGTACAATGGGACAGAGGGTGTCTCTGCAGAGCACAGCTCTGCATACAGGCAGGAGATGCAGAAACCCGTGCCAATCCTTTCATCCTGCCTCACGGTGCTGCTGAATGACACCAGTTTTACTGTCTTTTGAGCCCTGTGCCACAACAAAAAAGAAACAGGTTCAATGAGTATTAGTGGGCTGGAACAGGATTTGCCCGCAACCCAAAGGATAACCAAGCCAGATCATTTCATGGGACAATGACATTGGAAATCTCACCAACATATCACCCCACATATTCAAAGCGGCCTCAATCCAACATCTGAATTTGTACGTGTGAAAATTGTAGGCACAAGTATAAAGACCTGCTTTGCAAAGTATAGCTCATAAGGATTGCTCTTCAAACGCTGCATGACAAATACTCAACTAAAACCCTGCCAGAGTGCCAGTTTCATTGCCAAATTTCACCTCTAATCTTCAAGCAGAACTTCCCAGGACCAGATCTGGGCTTTACTAAAAAGGTGGAAGGATAAAGCACCACCTAGTTCTAGTTGTGCAGATAAACTCTTCAAAGCAAAAGGGTGTTAATTAACACCTTTTTAACATTCAGCACCTAATATAGACAAAGACAGTAGGGCTTACCAACAAGATGATCCTGATCCCCATTAAAATCATGTTAATTTACATTCTAGTTAACATATTTATTAAATGCAGTTTATTTTCCTAATCTGGACAAGCCCAGGCAACATAAATCCATCATTAAGACAAATTACATGGACTAAAAAATAATCAAATAGAGCTGGAATGATTTCTGTCATCCAAACCCACTGCAATCGGTTGAATAATAAGAAGAAATACATTTATAAGGTTCCAGACACTAGAGCCAACAGGGAGGGATAACTGACCAAGAGAAATAGGAGGCCAGATCCTGAGCTGGGGTAAGTCAATCATGAAGTCAATGAAGCTACACCGATTTACACTAGCTCTGGATCTGGCCATTTGTGAATTATACAAGAATGTGCAACCATATCTGCATACTATCTGACTATGTTATGCGGAGGGATCACAGCTAAAGAATCCACAATTGTCTTAGGGATAAGAGATCAGACTCTTCAGAACCTTTAGACCAAAGGTTCACGATACATATTCTAAACACAGCGGTACAATTCCAAAGAGAACCACTCACAGTGCACATTTTTTTTTTAATAAATTACAGTGGCAGTTGAATATCCTGAATTCATTTATTATGATGCGATGACTGTCTAGCCATTCTAGGGCTTAGAAGTTGAACCCACAGAGAGGACTGTCTGAGTCTCACAAGGACACATCAAGATAATATAATCATTTCTTTCCTGAGGAAAGGAAAGATGACACAAATGTAAATATCATGCTTTGGTGTTATCAGCAATAAACTCCTAATGAATTATTGTCAATAAACTATATCCCCATTCTTTATTAATAAGCAGGAGCCATTTGATGGCAGATAAACTGTATTTACACAAACCAAACTTCTTTGAGGATTCTCCTACATGTTTCTCTGTTATATTGATCCTGCTTTCATGCTGATTATTATTCCATGTTTGAGCCATTTACCTTTAAAAAGATATCAGTACATCTATCACATGCTGTAAAACACAAGGAACAAACAAGGCTAGGGAGGGCCCTATTTGAAGGAGGCAGCTAGAGGTTGATGAGAATTATGACTAAAAATGTCCATTTGAAATCCATATTGATTTCTCTAAGAACTAGACATGGAGGAAATAACAAGGTTGATAGTAATATAATTAGCCGTGCAAAATCACTCAGAGATACTGTATCTGAGCACCTCACCAAACTTTCATTAATTTAGCTTCACAGCAATCATATAGGGTGCATTATGCCCTTTTTACAGATTGGGAACTGAAGCACAGAGAGATTATGTGATGCTCCAAGTCACACAGGATGTCTGTGGCAGAGACAGGAAACCTAGATCTTCTTCATTACTTTAACGACATGACCATCTCTTAAACACTCACTCATTTTCACTATACTATATATACAGTTGTTTGCCAATCACTAGATTATATTGCTTGGTATTATGTGATTATGAAATTAAAAAAAAATATTTTTAGTTTATATTTCTTATCTTTCCAAATTGTATTATTAATATTAATTATTATTAATTATTATTATTATATGAATTGTGTTATCATTGCACAACGGTTCCTTGTCATGGATTTGGGGGAACCCAGGGTGTTAGACGTCATTCTACTGAAGTGTTCAAATGCCCATGACATGAATCTTGGAAAAGGAATACCAAACTGTAGTAACATTCCTGGGGATGTTATGTAACACAGCAAAGAAACACAGAAAAGGTCTGCAAGGGAGGTGAAACATGCTGATGTATTATCACAATGATCTAATTTTGGTTAAACCTCTTTGAAGTTGCCTTCTAACACTCAAGGTAACAACAACTGTAAATAAATCCTTTTGTTTTCTTTGATGAGGTGAGGCATATCCTCAGGGCTTGATGACCTCCAAGGATCAGGTTCCTGACAAAGCTCTGTCATTCAATGCCACAATAAACTGGTTAGCTAATAGCCAGAGTAATGACTTGGCACCAGCCCCAAAAGAGAAGGCATCAGACTCACAAGGGAAGGATTTAAATGCTGTATCTAAGCTTCCATGAAGATCCTTTAGATTTCCTAACTTTGTTTCCTGATAAATATTAAGCTTCTTAGCCAAGATCCTTGGAACCTGGTTGAAAAAAATGATAGCAAAACCGTGAAACACCGTGGGCCTCAACACCGCGATGCACATACTCAAAATCATACACCTGTGAGTTTGCAGAGATAAAGTTGAATGAGGGTGCCTGTGAAGGTTCAGCACCTAACCAGCCATTTGTGCATACAGAAAACAGCTTGTATATATAGATCTAAATGATGTGCCTACAAAAACTTTGATGTGCTTTTGGGCAGGCCAGTTTAGAGCTGCTGTTATCTTGACCTACCAGCAAGAAACAAGAGATCATCTGAATGTTGCATTGGACAAGAGGAACATTCTGACAGGGTTTTTTGTTTGTTTTTTATCCCCAAAGTACAAATTCTCATATATTTCTTCATAAAGCTCCATAATAAGAGCACACTGATAAAACCTTATATTTATTTTGCATTTTTTATCTCACTGTGTTTAGCGTATAGATTATTTCATCTGCTACTGAAACACAGTGATTTTTGAGGTTATTAAACACATCATCTAATCTGTGCCAACAATACTAAACAACAGTGGGCCAAATCCTGACATCCTTATTCAATCTTTATTCAGGTAAAACCCCAACTGACATTAATGAGAGCCCTGCCTGAATAGAGGTTGAGTAAAGATTGCAGGATTTGGCTCAGTCCACCATCTTGAAGTCAAAGATGGGTAGAACACTGGGGTAAAAGCAACTAATTCTGTAAAAACGGTGCTTTGAGATCTTTAATGTCTGCCGAGCATCTGTTTAATAACTCGTAACACATATGGCACCTTCAGTGGTACTGTACATCCTAGCCTTTCTCATAATACAAAAATAAGGGGACAGCCAATTAAATTATATCAACTTTCATGCTTCAGAAATTCAAACAAAATGTGACTTGGGTTGGAAGGACATATCCCCTATTGACAGGGTATTTCATAGTCATCCTTACAAGGTTTCTTGCACCTTCCTCTGAAGCACCTCGTTCTGGCCACTCTTGATGACAAGCCCCTGGACTAGTTGGACCACTGAACTGGTATGGCAATTTCTTTTCCTAGTTCTGACCTACAGCAACGGGGCACATAGTCACCTGTACTACTTCCTGAAACACGAGACTTCTTGGGGTCATCTCCTATGCTACCAGTGTGAGACTCGAGACATAGTTTTACTGCAGCTTTGTAAAGGGATTAGATTGTGGGTGGAATCCTGAGCCCATTCTGCCTATGCATGCAAGCCCCTATACTCAAGCAAAGTTCCTTAACAACATCATCTGAGATCACAGCAGCTGTACATGTTAGCAGAATTACTAAATTCGACATGGGCGAGACAACTAAATGGGAGACTGATATGTGAATGACTGTTTGCAAAAGGAAAGTTCAACACAAGGCACCACCTGTAGGGTCAGGAATCAGAGTCAGAGCAGCAACAGGTTTCTGTGTCTTAACATGTTAGGCAAGCAACGGGGGGAGAAGAGACATAATGATCTTCCTTGTGTTTGGAGATGTGCAGTAACCTAGAGGGAAGGGTTGGACATAAACACCCTGTACCGTAGTAGCTGGAACATGTTGCCTCAGCTGTAGTGTAAGGTCAGAGGTACCCTTTGGGTCGATTCTAAAGGCCACACCAGCAGGAGTGAAAAGAAAAGTAAAGTTAGACTGAGGATCAGTTTGAATGCACAAGGAAAAAGGAATTATTGAATCTGATAAACACAAGGGGATGGCCTCTTCTCTTTGCCCCTCACCTCACTTAGATGACGAGTTAGGCCAGGCAATCCAACTGGACAGAGCATAGGATTATACATCCAGAGAGCAGAAACTGCGCCACGTAGTGTACTGGTGCACAAGGGAGAGATGAGAAAGTAAAGAGAGCCTTTTCCCTTTTGGTCATACCGCAGGATAGGATCCTGTTCTAGCATTAAGGAGAGCACTCTGAGCGACCACTGGCTGATGTGCTAGTAGTCCATGCACAATATCCCCAAAGGGGCACAGTCTGAAGTATTATGGTGAGTGTCTGAGACATGCTTTTCCTTTTTAGGCCATTATAGCAAGCGGAATAATGAAGCTCAATAATACTTTGTGCTTCTAAAGCAGCTTCTTTCCAAGGATCTCAAAGCATTTTATGAATCAAGCTTCAGACTCTCACCTCATAAAGTAGGTCAGCATTGTTATTGCAAGTTTACAGACAGGAAAATTGAGCAACAGAGAGGTTAAAACATGGGTGTGTAAGTGTGTGGGTGTAAATTATTTTATTTTTTGTGGACTTTGATTTGGTGTTTTTTAATGTTTCAGAATCCAGCATGAGATACCTACATTGGGCCTGATTTCCAGAGCACCCAAAACTCCAACTGGAGCCAATGGGATCTTTCTGTTTTTGGCACCTTTGAAAATCAGGCTCTCTGTGTCTTAAACTGGGCACTTAAAAATGGAGGGTTACATTACAAATGGTCTGAGTCTCAGATAGCCCTTAAGGCATCCAAGGACATACTTCTTTACAAAGCAGGAAAGGGAAACTTAACCTGAACTTTTAAACCACCATTTCAATGTTTCCACTCTTCCCCTCTTGTTGCATTATCAGCCTTTCATTGCAGACCATTATAAAGCATAACAGTTTGGCACCTTAGTCTGCCTAACCTTGTCTGCCCACTCCTGGTTGTCTCCCCTTTTCCCCTAGTCAAGTGTAAAAAAAGGAGGGAAAAGTCTTTCATCTTCAGAGAAGCAAGACTTCAAATCCAAAGATTTGGTGCATTCTCAACTGTTTTAAATTGATGGGTAAGGCTGCCAACTGCCAATCTCCGGCTTCATATTAGTTTTCATCCAATCCCATGTTGCTCAGGCTATAGCTTTTTTTGCCCTTTGTTTCTTCTCTGATCACTTAAGTGGAAGCAGGTGTTTTCCTACACTGCTAATCTCTTGTACTTCCATATGGTCCCAGCCACTGCTCCTGTGTCCCAGACAGGTGAATGGAGCCAGACATTTAGCTGCAATGGAAGGCAATTCTCTGGCTCCACACACAAGCCATGCTGAATGCTCCTTAATTTGCAGGAAATTTCAACCCCTCTTCCCCCACTCCCTCACTTTCTATTTTCTCCTTTCTAAAAATGTCGGCCCTATGCCCTCCACTAGCTGAAGCAGGACTAAGGGAAAAACTATGGAGTGTGTGTGGGGGGTTAAATTAGTTTGAAAGGTGTGGGGGTTTTTTGTGGGGAGGGTGAATTTATTGCTGGCAAAAGGTATTTCTGACACTATGGTGATGAGAGCCCTCTATGTACCGTATTTTTCGTCTTATAGGACGCTCCGGCCTATAAGACGCCCCCCCTTTTTTAAATAAAAAATCCGGACCAAAAAAAAAAGCGCCTCGCTCTCCCATCCCCGCCGCGTGGGCGGGCTGCCGAGGTTCCCCCCTCCCCGCCGGACCAAAAAAAAAATGTGCGCCCCGGTTCCCCCCCTCCCCGCCGGACAAAAAAAAAAAAAAAAAGCGCCTCGCTCTCCCGTCCCCACCGCGCGGGCGGGCTGCCGGGAGCGCTCCTGGCAGCCCGCCCGCGGCGGGGAGGGGGGAACCGGGGCGCACATTTTTTTTTTGGTCCGGCGGGGAGGGGGGAACCTCGGCAGCCCGCCCGCGGCGGGGAGGGGGGAACCTCGGCAGCCCGCCCGCGCGGCGGGGACGGGAGAGCGAGGCGCTTTTTTTTTTTTAATTTTTTTTTTTTGCCCTATAAGACATTCGCCCTATAAGACGCACCAACTTTTTCCCCCCCGTTTTGGGGAAGAAAAAGTGCGTCTTATAGGGCGAAAAATACGGTAACTATAGACATTGAAGCTGCCCTGGAGATTAAAATCCTCCCCTTATCCACAAAACAGGTGTAGTACAGAAGTACACATGCAAGCTTTCCCTGCAGTCATGCCACAGTCTTATTCTGGAGGACCTTTCTATGGTGAGTGGGGAATTCAGTCTGTCTCTGATGACCCTGACAATGAAACAGCCAATTAGGACCAGTTGTGATGAAGAAATGTGGACAAGTAACTAGGAAATAGATAGATTTACCCAAGCCATTTCCCGTTACTTTTCACCACTCAACTTAACCTGGATTTGAACCAGTGTCCTAGAGAAGGCTCTAAATCCTACAGAACAATGAAGTCCTTCACAGAGCAGGAGTTTACGATTCTTCAAATAGCAACCCATACATGATGTCAGAAATCCAGACAGCGTGGCAGAATATAATTCCTCCACACTGCATGCTGGCCTATGCATTATATAGGTTTAGATTCTAGAATCTTAGATATTATCTGGATCTAAATGTCACGCTCCTGTCCATGGCTTACATAGGATCATATTAGCAAAACATACATCTCTCAGAACAAGCTGGAGAGAGTGCCTGATGGTATCACTGTAGTTATTTAGAATTAGATCCATTTTGATGCATAAATTGTATGTACTTCCTGTCTTGAATTATTTAACTCTAACTACTATGAGCACTTGATTTAACACAGACATTAATTTTAGAGGTTGATAGTTTGAGATATATGGCCAGTTTCTGCTTTCAGATATACCGGTGTAAATCAAGTGTGACTGTGCTGAAATCAGTGGATTTGCTCGGGATTTACATCAGTGTAACTAAGAACAGAATTTGAATCTTCTACAAAACCATAGATCTGCTCAGGGTCAGTTGGTTGGTTTGTCTGTATGTCTATCCAGCTATCTAAGTATTTATACCTAGCCACATTTTCTGCTGATGTAAATGGGCAAAATTCCCCTGAAACCAATAGAGCTGTGCACCCATTTACATGAGCAGAGAATCTGGCCCATATGCTCAGTAAACCTTTCATTGAACTTTGCCTGCATTTTGTGCTTGTACAGAAACCTCACCCACATTTCATGCTGGCTCAGGTTTAGTTTCAAACATCTTGCAAAGCTTTACTGTTCAGGAGTGGAGAGTAAGTGAGGCAGGAAGAGGTGAGCAGACTATTCCAAGGAGGGAGCCCCCAGTGGGGGAGAAGAGGGAATTGGGGCACTGCAAGGATCTGAAAACTGTCAGAGCCAAGGTAATGCATGATGAACCCTCCCTATAATTCAAGGGCGGGGAGGGTTAGATGAGGATTTCCTGGCCCCTCCCATGAGGACTCAGAGAGCACAGGGGTCTCTGAGATTAACAACTAACTGAAGCGCGAAGCAACTGACATTTTATTAATAAATATGGGCTTTGCTTGTTCACTTGGGGTTTCTCTTCCGCTTTGATACTGAATTAATATCCTCTGTACTTTATCGCCTTCCACCCATGGTATCCTGCTCAGCTTCAATTCAGGTAGATGGTTTCAGTCCTGCAGAAATCATGTTGACACTCTCAAGCACGAGATTTGATTACCCCTCTTTTAGCTTAAAGTAATTGCAAATGTTGTTGATTCAGACTTTAGATTCTAAGGCCTCAAGGTACTTTTATGATCATGTAGTCTGGCCTCTTGCACAACAGAGGCCATAGAATTTCATCCGGTATTTCCTGTACCAAGCCCATTCTTGTGGTTGAGCAAAAGCACAGTGTTCTGAAAGACATCCAGTGTAAAGATGTCACGTGATGGGGAATCCACCACACCTCAAAGACCTCTTCATTCTCAGCAGTGCAGAGAAGAGAAGAGCCCAAAATGTAACACAATATCCCACATGAGAGCACACAGCATCAATGTTTGCTATTATCTTAACATCATAACAATGAAGCATATTTCTTCAGTACCTTCCAATCAAGGGTCTCAAAGCATTTTACAGATATGAATGAGTTAAACCTCACAACCCCCTGTGAATCAGGTAAGGGTGATTGTTCCTGTTTTATGGATGAAGAAAGGGAGGCCCAGAGAAGTGAAGTGACTTGGCCAAAATCACACGGGAAGCCAATGGCAGAGAACAGAACAGAGCCTGCATTCCATAAGGAGACACCTACTTGTAGAAGCAAAGCTGGTATTGCTGAGATCTCTGCCCACGTATAGATGATTTAATCACTTATGCACACTGAATGGTTCAAGGATCATCCACCAATAGACCAGATCTCTTCAAATCACATTGCGTGACACCGTTAATACTGCCCTGACTTCACCAGGATTGAGTGCCAGGAGTGAGTATTAACCAGAAAGTCACCATACCAGTTCTGCCAGTGAGCTACCTCCAAGCTGCAACTTGTTTTGCACAGAAGTCTGAATCATCAGCACACAAGATTCCACAATGAATTCCCGCCCGCGGCCCCCCCCCCCCCCCGCGCAACCCTCTGCGCTTCCATTTCATGTTGAAACTTAACTTTATATGTACCCACTTTCTCTGAATACCGCACCTGGGTATCTGCTGAACAGCAAAAAGCCAATTTCACAATAGGATTAAAGTTTTAACATCAATTCATGGGCTAGATACTTGGTAGAACTATGAAAGACATGGAAGGGAGAGGGTTAAAAACACATTTTGCTGTTGCTTGATTTAACATTTCTATATTATGTAAATAAGGTTAAAGTAAAATTCAGATCAGAAGCTGTTTGCTCAGGGTCAGGTGGCTTTCATCTTAGCTAATAAGTAAAGACACACCTTACCTTCTGAAAAATCTTCCCCATTAGCTCTGCAATTAAAACAGGTTCATGTCAGCCCAGGTCACCCAGTTACAAGGTAAACACATATAAAACTACAACAATGAATGTGGCTTTTACTCCCCAGAGCATACTACATCCAGGTTGCATCAAGATTAGGGACGCACTGGCTAGGGGGAATATAATTCTTGTAACAATGTCAGCTGCAGAACCTGAGTATGTACCTTGAAAGGCACAAAATCAAGCAGTGTTTGGGGTCATCGATCCTCCGTAGACAGTATTCAGTTTATATGTCTCTTTTCACACTACTGGGCTTGATCCTTTCCCCATAAACGTTGACAGGAACTTTGCCGCTGACTTTGCCATTCCCTTCCCTTTAGGTGTGCTTTTGGGAGACAAACCATGATTCTCTTGGCATAACACAACATTTTTTATCTCCTCTCTGTATTTAAATAGTCAAGTTAATTTTAATGAGTAATTGAAGGTTGATTAATTAATTGTTAAGTGTAATTTAAATAGTCAAGTTAGAATTCTAAGAAAGGAGCTAATTCGAATCCCACAAGCACAAATGTGAGTCTGAACTGAGGACGGAAACCAAGTTAATCCTAACAGAGCTTGTAGTGTACTTTATATAGTTTTATTGCTTGGTTTTCTATATAATGCAACTTCAATGTCTAAAAGCTCTGCCTGCCTGGGAAGCTGCCATTTTGAGGAACAGAGTTGACAGAGCATGTTATTGAAGGATGAGTACACGGCACTCTCTCCTGGAGAGGCAAAATGAGAGGCTGAGTTGAGATCTCTTTCCAAGTGAGGGCTTTCTTATGTACAATAAATCTTATGATCTAAGGTTGCCCAGTATGGTAGAAGGATTCCAGTCAGACAATCTTTTATTAGGTGGCCGTACCACTGTAGCGTCACGTGGCTTCAGAAATGTCTATATGACTCGTCATGTTTGCTTTCCAAATGCTGTGAGCAGGATAGCGGACACCGTTGTTTTTGAGTCCTCCTGCACTAGACATGACACTGTATGTTAAAAAGGGGCAGAAACAAAGGATGCCACTTGAGCCAATATCCCCCATCCCAAATGCCTGCAAAACAAATTAATTAAGGGATACCAAGCAGTCTGTGCTTTCAATAGATTCAAACACTGGCCCTGAAACGTCTTCACTTGAAAACAAAATGACCATGCAGAGAGCTTCACTTCTGGCTTCTTTAAAAGGGCAGAAAGAAAACGCACATGCAGCTGTTGATCCAAGCCCTGATGTACAATTCCATACTGCACTGAATAAACATGAGATCCCTTCCCTAAGCAGCTTTTTAAAAAATCCTATTTCCTGGTGGCTTCTTACCAGCTTCTGATATGCACAGCCACCTTTGAGCTACAGACTCTGCTATGTAAGAAAAGAAGGAGATCAAAAGCAATGGCAGAAAAGATCTGGCACACCTAGCACCAACTATGCAAAGGGACTTCAGAAATAAAATGGTTTTGCCTTACTGGATTCCCAGCTACTATTTTATTAGCACAAATTATTTCTTAGGGTTGTGTTGAATATGCATCTCCATTATTTGATTTCTAGCCTGGGGCGAAGAAAGGCATTTTCATGCCCAGGTGAGGGTGTAGGTGGGGTTTGTGTGCTGGGGATATGAGGGCTTTCCACCCAAATCTCCAGTTGATTTTACGGCAATCCATTCTTCAGGCACTAAGCTGCAACCTCCTAATTTAGAGCCAGCTTCTCTGGTCTAGCTGAGTTTGGCTTGGCAAAAGACCAATGAGAAAAAGGTGGCAAAAGTAGCTGTTAGCCACCTTTGTACTTTCCTGATCGCAGGGCTGGCCAAAAGCTGGGATGGTCTTGTGTAAATTAGATGTAAATTAGGACAGCCTGACTGCTGTTGTATCTTATGCCCAGCTGCCCATGGCCTTTAGGATCCATTCCAACAGCAGGAAGTGACTGGGGTGGGGAAATGCCTCAGCCACACCCATTCTCCTGGTCATGTTCCTTACCCCAAGGCACAAGTGAGGGGGTAAAAAACAGCCACTATGGTGGCCATATGCCAGCTGGGTACACAGGAGAAAACCTGAGCAGTGCAAAGTTCCTGGAACAGAAGCTAGAATCTGAATGGAGGATTCCTCATGAAATGGGGCAGTGTATAGCCACGCGAACCACAAACAAATGTATAACAGAGAACATCCAGTACTGACAGATAAATGAACTAGATGATTTAACAGGCTTTGTCCATCTCAAATGTCTAGTGCATCAGAAAGGGACTATTTCTATAAGGTATTGAAGTATTTTTCTCTGAAGTTCACTGGTATTTGAATTACAGAGGGTCTTGGTCACAGTTCTGTCATTGGCATAGAACTGCTCAGCTTTGCCTCACCATCATATAGCCAGCAGTTTGCACTGTTCAGAACATAATCTCTAATTCAGAGGTAATTTTGGAATAACACACACACTTTCATAAGACTTTGAAGGACAAAGGCCTCTCAAAGCTCCAGCCTAATTGCTACCCAAAATGCTTCTCTAAAATAGCCATGACACATCATTCCATTTCTGGTTTTTGAACATTCCCAAATGAACAGCCCAGATCTAGGGTTTTGATCTGGATCCATGTCCAAATTTCAGATCAGCTCTGGGTTCAGAATTTGATCTCCTCAAAGTTCATGGAAGTTCACATCCAAGGGCCAATGGGTTTTTATTTTACTGAGCGCATCTTTAATGTAAAGCAGATAAAAATCAAGTGAGAACCTACTATTTCTGTAGCAATCAACCTTTTTAATAGTGAATGTCCCTTCTGCCCACTGTGAACAAGAGGCATATTTATTCAGAGTAAACGTTACCTTTCCATGAGTACATTTACCTTTAATATTAAATGGCTGACTGATGGTTCTATTCAGTTCCATGGAACGAGTTACAGCCCAAGGGCCTTCCTCTATTTCCCTGTGGCATTTGAATGTGGAAGTCAGGGTGTATAAGAGCCACCTGCTTCAGAATAAAATGTCAAGGATTACTCATTCAAATCACAGCAAGCGGGGAGGGCATGAGTGAGGGTGAACATGCAACTGCAAACGAGATGCCAGACCTAGACAAAGAAAAACTCATTATAAGCTTATAAAATACAAACTCTATGCAAATGACACAGGGAAATGAGAGCATTGCCTCCTGCCAACAAACTGAATATCCACACTATGGAAAACAAAGGAAGGCGCCATCAAAGTGCAACAGGTGGGAGGGCCCAGTGTGCTCTTAGTAATTGTTTTCACTCCCAGGTGTTTATTCTCCCACAGTGCATGAGGATAACTCCCAGTGGCATAAACAGGTAGTAGGCATGCATGCATCAAGGGATTGGGGCCTTGATCTTGCAATATGCTGAGTACCCTCAATTTCTATTGACTTCAAGGGATCAATATTATGAAGGCTCAGGAGCCTAACCATATCTGGAAGACCATTTTCTATGGGATTGTTCCAGCTCTAACCAACTGCCTGGCTATTAAACGTAAACCAAATTTATTGGCTCTGGATACCTTGCACCTGTCCACCTGCAGCCGTTTGCATTGTTCCCAACTGCATCTGTCTCAATGATTCATATATCCTTGTGAACAGAGCCACCTCAAGAATTCATAGCTTGAATGAACAACCCCCACCAGCTGGATGCAGTCAGTGATGTCACTAACTGGGCAAGGGTAGCTCAAGTAAATGGAGTTGAGGCGCTCCGCAAGTGCTTGTATTATTTCAGCAGCAAATAGGAGCTTTTGTTTCAAAGTCTGATGCAGTAGATGAATAAGTCACTATAAAGTTACATGAGCAAGGATAAAAGGAAGTTGGATGGGGGGAAAATACAGCCTCTTTTTTTGCAGGTGTACTGGAAACAATAAAACTGAAGCCCTTGTTTGATTATTCAACCATCTACATTTACAATACAAATACATTGGCTTCCCTAGACAAGCCCATACAATTTCATAAGCACACAGGACAAAACAAATAGAAGGAAGCCACGTTCATTCACTGCATCTTTAACCCTCTATCCCCCAGACACAAAGTATATTGTTTGTATTTTTATGTTTGTATGGTTTAGTTTTTGGCAGGAGGAGGCAGTTTTTTGGGGTGGGATGGGGAGGTTAATTCAGATGTATTTCTATTGGTATTGTCATTAAATGAAAAATACTTAGGTTCTGATTCGGCACTGAGTTACGCTGGTATAAATCAGGAGTAAATCCACAAAGGGAAATGGAATTAACCCAGAACCAAATAAAAAAAAAAGAAGTGTGAGATCAGAATTAGGCCCATATGTCTCAGTTTCTTAAACGTTGCTCTTCAAAATCTATCTGAAATCTCCCTGCTGTGGAAACTACAAACACAGCTCCCAATCCAAAGCCCACTGAAAACCATTGAAAGACTCCCATGGACTTCAGTGGCTTTGTATGAGGCCCTAACTCACTTGGTAATGATTCTTTGAAAGACTGACAGGGCCTTCTTCTCACTGCACTGGGTACTGGGTTGTAATTTTCACATAGGCAAAGTAACTGCGAAGTGGGACTAAAATGCTACCAGATCAGAATGGGAGCATTTCAATCTGTTTTGCACTAGTGTAAATGGCTGCCTAGTGTGTGAGTCAGGGAAAAATCAGGCCGGTGATACTGTATCATACTTCTTTCCCACAAAGATGACTATGGTAAGGGTACAGCTGATGAAAGTCTATAGCATGGTGACTCTAAACTGCACGGAAGTTAACTAATTCTCCTCCCACCCGTATTATAATAATATGAAGCTTTTGATGCTAAAGAACATCCTCTGCATTGACACGTGCTTGCTCCTTGATCTCGGGCAAAATTACTCTTTGGTTTGTGCTACTGTGATCATCATAGTCTTGCCTTGCATTACTTACATTGGCTGCCTATATTATTATTTTGATAATTCATTGTCCTTGTACATCAATTGTGAGTGGTGCTGACATTCATACAGCCATGCCTTCTTGTCCTGCAGTGGCAAACTCATCTTTAAAGGGCACTCTACCTGATAAGTAACTTCTTCAGACTTCTTGTATTCAGAAGGAGACCTTTCTCCAAGCCATTGAGATGTGGTGCAGCACTGAGCGGACAGTGAACAAATAATAAATAATAATAATAATAACAAAGAGAGAGTGTGTGTGAGTAGGGGGAAGAGCGCTTTCTCACCATGAAAGTCTCCAGGAGATGTATTATACTAAGCAAAGTTAACAAAGTCCTGTGGCACCTTAAAGACTAACTATATTAAGTTAACTATATTAAGGTGCCACAGGACTTTGTTAACTCTGCTATTCCAGACTAACACGGCTACCACCCTGATTCTATACTAAGCAAAATACTGCAATGACAGGTTTAGTGCACAAAGGAACAGGATGTGGGTATTAGGTCTTCACTTCATCTTTTATGGTTTGTGGTGGGGACGTACCAGCAGAATGAGATCATGAATGCTCACTTGCCTCATGTATCCTTGATGTCAATAGAAATGCAAATAAAGAGAATCTTTAGCAGAGAGACATTTGGCTAAATAAAAACTTCAAAAGCAGGAATGTCAGAAGCAGCTATTGTACCTAAGGAAAATTATATCTCAGGTCTTTCCCCCTCTATAATGTTCTGATATCTGGAAAACAGAGTATCCCTGGGAATGCTATGTTCTCCAACATGCAATGGATCAGTAACCAATAAAACAAAAACAAAGGCAGTGAAATGAGTTTTCAGATACAAATGGACAAATCAAGTTTGCATTGATAATTCAAATGAGGAAAGTAACTGGTGCCTCACTGACTCTCTGCATTTGAATGACAAATAATAATAATAAAAAAAAAAAACACATCCCATGACAATGCAAAGAAAACACAAACCTTGCCATCTAAGTATGAGTCAGCATCAGAATTGATGGACAGTGACCGTTTCAATGTGTTCGTGCTAGAGTTCAGTCTAAAAAGGTAAATAATAATAATAATAAAAAAAAAGAAGAGGTTCTTTTTTTGTTTCATCCAATTCAAACCTCTCCAAAAAGATAATTTTGTTTTCTGCCCCAAGATGACGCATCTTCACTTTAACTGAAAAGGTGGGCCTGGGTCTCCTCCCACTTACACCTCAGTTACTTTGACCAGGTCACTGAACTAAACTGAAACTTGATTGCCCCTTGAAAGCTTGAAAGCTACGGTGTTCTGACTAACATTCCCTCTCAGCAAATCACGTTATAATGTCAAAGACTGCCTGTGAGATATGTTAAGCACCTGATGGTGGCTTGGTTTTGCTGCATTGTTACCACTCGTGCCAAACTCAGTACTTGAAAGAGCACTTTGGAGTAACTTTGGGTTAGGAAAGATATAACAAAAAAACAAAAGGCATCCTCTAGAGCAGTGACTTCTGCCTTCTTAGGCTGTGAGAACAGTAAAATTAAGCTGACGGAGTTGCTTAGCCTTATGATCCAAGAGGATACATTCCGTTTTATTTTTGTTTTAGAAATTAATTTGGAATTTTAATTAGCTCTTCAATATATCAATATAGATTTTCAAATCAAGCATTCTGCATGAGAGGCACACTGAGTAAGAGAAAAAGAGAAAGGGTGACATCCCTGAGTCAACCAGGAATGGATGGACATTGATTGTTCCTTCCTGTTAGAATGATTGATAATGACATGGGGAATTGCATATAAATCTCATAAAGACCAGATGTCAGCTTGTCCCAGTGCCATTTCACACAAGGAAAACTTTACCCGATTTGCTTATTGCAACATTCTGAAAAGTCACCATGGCATGAATAACCTTCCTCTCTCTCTCTCTCTCTCTCTCTCTCTCTCTCTCTCTCTCTCTCTCAAATCTGGAATATATTGGAAAAAGAAAAAGAAAGGGTTTAATTACAATGAGCAGGCTGACTCCTGGGCTCTGATGCAGTCTCTTTGTGCCTCTCTAGGGTGCAAAGGAGCCATAGTGATGGGTTAAGCAGCTACCTGGGAAATCCCCCAGTGTAGGGAGAATCCCTGGGTGACATAGAGAAGCCCCAGTGACTAAGCCTCAGTTCTAGTCCTTGTCTCTGGTGCTGGAGTCATGCCTGGGAAGGAAGGGGTCACAGCTGGAGCACCAGTGCTGTCCAGAAATCCCCAGCCACTTTGGGTCTCTGTAACAACAATAAAGAAGAGGATTGGAACTTTGTTGCTTCCACCCCTTATTATTCTTTATTCTACTTGCTGGTAATGAAGTAACTTTTGATAGTCTTTGAAAAATGCAGCATGTTTTCTCAGGATGTAGCTGTTTTTTGCAAGAAATGAAGACGTACACTTTCACCTCATGGTATTGCAAAACCTGTCAGGAGATCTATTTTAACCTAACCTAACAGACTTCAGCAGAGCTGTCATGGAGATTCCAAGAGATCTTTGGTTAGACAAGGGGAATGAAGTACAGGACTCCTGGGTTCTTTCACTGTCTTTGTACTGGTCTCACCTGGAAACTCACGCTACCTCAGTTTTCCCATCTGTGAAATGAGTACAATAAAACAGCTGCTTTACAAAGGCCTAATGATGTTTGCACAGCACTCTGAGAGCCTCTAGTGAAAAAGTATTCGAGGAACACAGAGCGCTGTAATTTCTAATAGCACTTTTTATTTGAAGCACCACCCCAGTTAGAAAGGAGGTGCAGGAAAATCTGCTATATGCATTGTGAGAGGATGCAACCTGTATTTTGTTGACAGCTGGCCTAGTCAATGGCTTTAAATTCAGTGAGGGAGCAGGTAGTGTAAAAAAGGCAGTAGTGGTAGGGTTGACAGGAGATTAGTAGTCAGCACAGGAAATGATTGTCGAAACACCCTAATTACAGTCCTTCTCTCTCCATCTACTCTGTGCTGCATGTAATTACAGGGAACAAAGCAGAAAAAGAGGCCTTTTCTCAGAAAAAAAAGTTATGATATAGATTCACAGGAGTAACTCTGCCCTGAGATGCATCTACCTAGCTTCATAGTCAATGGGAGAAAAGCATGCTCATCAAAAGCCCTTACTGTCTAAGCCCTTACATGCTCCATTTGCTGCTTCCAGTGGTAATACTGGTTTTCATTGGACACTTGTTTATATGCAGCAAAACCCTTGAAGCTTGAGATTATCTGGGGAGATGACCATCATGCTGTGGATCTTGTTAGGGTGCCGTGACAGCTGGACGGACAAACACACCCCCTACACCCCTGCTGCTGGAAGAAGAGCCTGCCACGGGGGCTGGAGGAAATCTTACACATTTTCCAAGTTCCATAAGAGTGAAGTACCAAGGACCCAACAGCACACATCTCCACCAGATCATTTCCCTCCAGTGTCACGCTATGGGACCTGAGCTCCCTACAGAGCACAGGCTATCTCAGAAATGCCCGTGCTTGGGACACCAGTGGGATTTAGCGAAGGGAGGTTTGGATCAGAACATTTCTACAGTATTGAAGCAGGGGTGTGTGCTCCAATCCTCAGACTGGTCAGTGATTCACAATCTAAGAATGCCTCCTGTGGCTGATAAAGGGTTAATTCCAGATTTCTGCATTTTGCTAGTCTTAAAAAGATGTTCAAAGCCCCAAATCCCCATTGCCCACTCCTAGCAACGTTGCTTCTATACCTGACTTCACCCGAGGTAATTGGTCTCTGAAGGACAGGAAAATGGCATGAACGTGCCCAGGTCTAAAAGGTGTGGAGAGTGGAGAAAATTAACACCAGTTCTTTTTCCATTCCAGTTATGAATTTAATGTTGCACAGAGGCTGAGCTTACATCAGCTGTCAAATGGGTTTTATTTTTTTAAACAAACAGATGGGAAGACAGTTCATTCGCAGCCTCCGCTGTGTAAACATAACTGCCTGGGCAACTTGCATAATTCAACTATTTAGATGAGGTTTTCCTTAAATCTGCAGCACTTTTTGATGAAAAATCTTAGTGCAAAAAAGACGGCCCAATCCAAATGAGGCCAGGCTCTTGCCACTGTAGGGATCAGCAGCCCAATTCAAAGAATATAAAATCTGAACTATGGCTCCACCTGAAACCAAACTGCACCTTCTGTGAATTTCTGCTAACTTTCCCCAGCTCTGGTGTTCATCATGTTTTGCAGGTCTCTGCCCTGGCTGATTGGTACACATGTATATCTGGTTCCTCAGGGCTAAGTTGTGCCTGCATTGTGGTATAAGGAAGTGTCCTCCTAAGGAGAGCTCTTGGACACATTGTGCTGACCACAGCAACCCTGGCTACCCCTTTTTGCAGGGTGCAGCATGCGTTCCTCTTATGTGGGACCAGTACTCCTGCCTAGTGCAGTGGTGGGGAAGGGGACTCATGGTGCTCCACCAAGTGCCAACCCATCTCCTTTCAGAAGGCTAGCACAGCTGTCATGGCCAGCCTTAAACATTCCTTGTACTGGGATTAAGTCTGGCTCTTGGACTCAGGTGCAAATGAGAGGGGGAAAGCCTCTTTGCTTATTCTCCTTCACTTATGAACCTGTGCAAAAGTCAAACACAATTTATCCTTTAATTGGTTTACATGGGATATTTCTACAGCTCCTACTTCTTCACGGACTTTACTGCTAGCAAAGCATTCTCAGCAGAGAGTAAATGACAATGGAGTTTGGCTCACCAGAGCTGGTACTTGGAGCACAGCAGAAAGCATCTCCTGACATGCTTTTGGCAATATCTACGATTAAGGAGGGGCCACTAGCAGAAGACTGCAACCGCTAAAATATTGCATCCCATTAATTTCCTGGGTCTCTTCAATTGTGTTGTTGCACTAATCACATCCACAGAGTCCAATGCTGAAGTCCTCAGACAAAACTCCACTCTAGTTAACTGAGATGAATAAGGGTTGTCTGAACCTGGAAAATATGAATAACTCCTCTTGACTTCAATGGGAGTAATTTGTATCCTGTGATGGGATAATAGGCTTGATCAGAGTGAGACAATGAACACCTTTGCTCTGTGTAAATTCGGAGTAACTCCTCTAAATTGATCCAGATTTTCACCTTTGCTGTTCACTTTTCCTCTCTCCCTTTAATTGAAATCTGAAGGAATATCTGACTGCAGAAATGTGATGGGCCACATTGTGCTATTAATATATAAGCATAATTCTCCACTGAAGTAAAAAGGAGATCCGCTGCAAATGACCTGATGTTTTGATACAATCCAGTAAAAATCTGTCAGGGACGGTTAAGGAGAAAGCAATCACCCTTAACCCTGAATTGCTTGGCTTTTGTTGGTTTATTTTCCATCTTCAGTGTCAATTGAACAAAGCAATTTGTGCTTAATAAATGAAATTACATTAATGTAATACAGCTTGTTAGAACATGCCCATTTTTTCTCAGTTGCCAGCCTACAAATGACCCCTATACAAAGACACTCTGAAATATCAGTTCCCTTTGTAGCTGCAGCAGGCTGCATTATGCAGTTTGAATCACTGTCTTTAGAATAGTCAGTAAGGATGGGTGTTGGCCATCTTGGAAGCTCCCTGGGTGAGTCATTATCACACAGGATATCTAGATGACCTTGGCATGCCCTTGTTTAGCTGAGTTCATTAGACAAGCCAGGCTCTGTGCTGCTACTCCTCCCATCTTATTTCTTTTTTGAAAGCCACTGCGCTAATTGAATGCATAGACTTTAAATTGAAAGCAAAGAGATTCCCAGATTCATTTTAATGTTGATGGCTCATTCTAATAAAAGGTGCAGCTTGTAGAAAAACAGGAAATAGGTACACCGGAAAAAAAGCCAATTCTTTTTTTCCTGACTATATAAGGTCAGATCCTGCCCTCTTCACTCAAGTTGAATAGTACTCCCTTGACTTCCCTGACACTACTTTCATAGTCAGGTTGAAATTTTCATGGCGAACGGCGGAATTTAGCTACACAGCTCACACTAAAATTAATGGGAGTTGTGTGGTTAACTCCCCTCATTCCAGAGGTTCTCAAAGATTTCCATGCATCAACTCCTTCTTCCCACCAGGATCCCCTTATAATCCTCCTCCAGCCTAGTAAGAGCTATCCCATTTAGCAATATGGAAAGGCCAGATGGTTGTGCCACCTGACACCTCTTTGCTACCCTATGGGGGGTTGTGACCCCCAGATTCAGAGTCCCTGCTCTAGTAAGCTTTGAATACCTGAAAGGAAGAGTAGCAGAATCTCATCCCTTGAATTTAGTTGATTATGAGCAATGAAGGGCTTCTGTAAAAGAGTTGCCGTATTACAAATGGCTTTTGAGCACACCAGTCAGCACTCAATGGATGAATGCTATTACTCTCAAGGTACGTTGAAGTTCACCATATTGAATCTGATTCTATCTCAGGTTGCTATAAATCAGGAGTAACTTTACTGGTCAGTAGAATTCCACAGCAGAAAAGTCACTGCCAGAATCAGGTCCTGCATATTAAAATGGCTTATGTTCTTAATGTGCACTAGGCCCTAGTACATTAAGAACACAGGTCTAGTGTACATTTTGCAGAGCCTGAACAGTTGACATGAAAATAAGCAACTCCTTATGCAAATGGAACCAAATTCAGTTTTGATTTGCACTCTGTGCAACCTGCGTGATCAGGAGTTTTCATGGTGTCTCAGGGAAGAATTAGGTTCACTGTCTGAAATTCATTGCTGGAGCAAATATACTGAAGACAATAGATTTACCAGGGATGAACTAACCCTACACGTTTCAATAATTCAAAATAAGAGTTTCTTTCTTTCTTTCTTTTGGGGAGATGTGGGAGGGCACAGCCAATAAATGAAAATAGCAAGGAGTTGCAGTTAGGAAGAACATGATTTCTGGATAGCTGTCAGCAGATGTATCTTCCCATAGTGAGGGAGGCTAATCAGTTTTTTCCCCCTGATTTTCTCGCTGGTAGACCCTGAGGGTGTATGTCTGGTATTTTCCTATTCTCTTTTTGATTGTTTTTTGGAGTCACGTCACCTGTTGCAACGCAACTGTCTCAAAGGAGGCCTCCTAATTGGGCTTTGAGTTAATAATGCCTTTTCCCTCCACTAGTGTGAAGTGAGAACAGCTATGCCCCAAGGGAGTCAGTGCTGTTCTCCTCTCTGCTTTCTGCCTCTCAGATATGAGATGTCACAGCTAAACAAGCTTCTTTCTTTCTTTCTTTCTTTTTTTCTTTCTTGCCGTGAGGTATATTTATATGGCATGACCCTCTGTTTCAATCAGGAACGCACATTTTTGGGCTGGTTGAAACACAGATGTAAACATTGCTCCAACCAACATCCAAAAGGCCTGAGCAACTGCTTAGTCGTCCAAAATTTGCATGAGCCCCTTTGGGGAAGGGCTGAGTAAACTCTGTCATGTGCACACCACTGGTCACAAGGAGCCCCATTCTGCTCCCCCTAGCCAGCAGAAATAGAAACAGCTATCCATTGACCACATAGGAAATATCCAACTACAGGGCAGAATCTTGCTCTGTGCTGCATGGGTGTTTTAGTGGGTAGGGGAACAATTCCCTCTGACCCATTCAATGCAACCACATGGATGGATTTCATTATAGCCTTCAAGGAAATGCTATGTAATCTAATTGGCTCTCACACCTCAGTACCAATCTGTAGAAGTCAGGGGGCCAGCCCCATTGCCCCCTTACTTGCATTCTGCCTATGCACTATCTATGCCAGGGACACACACAGTTCCTTCTTAAAAAATGTGTCCCATTATGCATCCCTGTAGCCCTCCCATAGAATACTGCAGGACTTGTGGAGTTGAGGATGTGTTGGTCAGTGTTCCTGGTCACTCTCATGGCTTAATCTCTCCCTGAATTCAGAATCAGATTAATAGCACTGACCAGAGCAGGACTGGGCCCACATGTAACTGCCATTCAATCTTGACTTGCAAAGCACTGTTTGTGCTGTGTCACACAATACAATCGGCCTAGTGTGATAACACACATAGCAGAGAGTGGCAAGAGATTAACAGAACACAGCAAGCACTGTGAAGGTCAAGATACCTTTGAAAATAAATTATTTCTATTTCTGGATTAGTTACAACAGTTGTTGATTTCTGATATTGATTCAAGGTGCATTTTTCAAGGATGGGGTCTCCACAATGCAGTGGATAATTTGAATGGGCTCCGGAAAACTCTGCAGTTAACTCATTAAACCAGCACTCCCTGCTTATGGGTATTTTTAATGACTAACAGGTTAAGTAGCAATGTTACAATCCTTTTTTAGTAAGAAAAGCAGGAGAAACTGCATAGGCTTTTTCAGCCCAAAAGCAACTCAGACACCATTCACTGTCCTGCAGTTTCTGTTCTTTTATTTCATCATTTGCATCTCCCGACTTCCATTTATAATTTGTTTTGCTGCTCCTGTTTCCCTGAAGGTACCTCATCTCTAAGGAATGAAATGTTTTGAGCTAATGCCTAGAGGATCCATGCTAATTTGTTTTATGGCCTCTTTCCCTGAGCTCTTACCTCTTATTTTCTGAAAACACAGAAATTCCTTTTTCTCCCAGAGTAGCTGTTTGGATCAGAGAGTTGATAATGTTACAGGCAGGCAGCTCCTACACAAAGGACACAATAGACCAAATTCCCACAAACTTGGTAAGAGTTGCAAAAGCTTTTAAGCGACTTAGGAGCAGAGCTAGGCAAAAAAAAAAAAAAAAAAAGTGAATAAAAATGAAGTTTGGGTTCACTGAAACTGTTGGCTGTAATTCGGTGAACAGTTTAGTATGGAGAAAAAATTGAAACGTTTTGACTTTTTGTCTTGAGACAACCTTTTGTTTTGGAATTTAGCTAGATTTAACAGAAAAAACAAAGCAAAAGGGTAAGATACACCCAAAATGGATTTTTTTTTGTTTCGGTGAAAAAAAACCCTGAGAAATTGTTATTTTGAGCCAACCTGAAGCAAGTTTCTTCCCCCACCTCCATCCCTCAAGTTTTTAGTTCAGCCACCAAACTGAAAAATCAATTATTCACCCACCTCTACTTAGGAGCCTGAGTTCTATTTTTAAAAGTACCGTAGGCATTTAGGAGCCTAAGTTTCACTGAAAGTCAATGATAGGACGTGTTTATACGGTGAAGCAATGCACACTATGGGGGTGTGACTTCTAAAGCCCACTAATGTGTTACGAAGTAATTGGTCTATGTAGACCCTGCTGGTGCAGTCCCTAGGGCCACCTTAGCCTTCTCTTTACTTAGCGGTAACACAAGGAACCTCCAGGCTGCATCCCATAAAACACTAGTTTAAGCCAATGGAACTAAGTGTTCCCTTGTGCACTTTAAAGCACACTAGGGAACTTTAAGTGTGCACCAGCAGGGTCTACAACATGGACCAATTAGTGCACAACACATTAGTGCGCTTTAGAAACCACACACCCATAGTGCACATTGCCACACCATATAGACCTGCTTCGGAAATGTTAACCCTAAAACTCCTAAAATTCCAGTCTAACTCCAGTGATTAAGGGTGGGATTTTCAAAAAAGTTAAGGGAGCCAGGCAACTAAATCCTATTTAATTTGAAAGGGAATTGGGTATCTTTCTTCCTTAGGCAAAATTCTATCTCCTTTGGCCCAGCTGTATGCACACACAGAGCCCATGTGAGAGTGGGAAAGGTTACACCAGTTTAACACACAATGACCCTCTCGAAACAACCATCAGAGACTTTTGCTAAGGATTATTTTCAAGTCACACATTTTCTGCTTTCCAATTAAAGAAATAATCCAGGGCCAGATGAATTATAGGGGATGATTTTGACTTTAGTGCAATGAATGAACAACCCATGACACAACTGTTGCTCAGCAACATGCCATCATGTCCCATTGGTTACTTAAAAGATTGACTCACCTGTTTTCCCTTTTGCCATTAGAAATAGGTTGAGTACCCAGACGATGCTGGCATTTCAAAACTACCTGAAAGCTATTTGAGAAGGCAGGTGTTCTCAAATTAGATTCAATTGCATTGGGTGTATTCTAATGATTTCACGCCACCTAATTTAAACCTTTAGTGATTAGAAAAAATAAACCTACGTAAAACTAAAACAAGCAAGTAGCTTAGTTGATTATAGTAATTCTGAAGACAGTGGAGAGGGTTCTGCTAGAAGACCATTCAAAGCATTGAATTCTATTTATAATTGCTTTGCATGCAATTTGCCTTGTAATTCAATTGAAATAAGATAATTTTCCCCTTATGAATGTTTGTATGCGGTTAAACCCAAATGCTAGAGCACTGTAGCATGCACACTGGGTTTACATAATCTGTGCACGAGAAGGAGCCCTTGTTTCCTGCATTCTAGAGTTAACAAAGGAAAATCTTATTTCTTTTTCATGTCTTGTGGTATGCCCCAGTTGACTGGGAACCTCTTAAATCAAGGGGTTGAGACTCAACCATGAGATTTATTATGTGCTTTATTGATCGTGTCTGTTCTGTATGGGCATCCTTGCAATGCTGGCTAATCTCTGAGACTCCTGGCCCAGCATGCACTGTGCTCAATATAAAGCCAAGCATGGGTCCTCTGCAGGTGTCTCTTCTTTGGATGTTCCAAAGTTCTGGTCAGGAGTTTGGAGGGGATAGCTCTGGGGCATTATGGGTGGATTTTCATTGAAGTCTAAGGGAGTTAGGCACCCAAGTCCAATTAAGTGGGCACCCAAATCCCTTAGATTCTTTTGAAAATCCCATTCTACGTCTTGTTTTAAGAAATACCCCCATTTCTGCTTAGCCACAGTTACTCTAGGTAAAGGTGTGGGATTTGTTATAGACACCATGATCTGAAGAGTCTTCCAACCACAACAAGGAATATACCAGCGTGTCTCAGAAATGCTGATCAAAATACTTGAAGCAAATATTCACTTTTGATATGAATTTTCACATTAAAAAAAAAGATGGTGTATTCCACTCTTCTGGGACACAGTCAGTCATGCTCTATGATTAACAGAATAAAATAGTATCCTGCAGCATCCAAGTGTAGATTAGTTTGTCTTTCACTTTACTTTGTTCTGAGTAAACCACAGCAGGGGAAACAAAGGGCAGAATTATCCCATTGGATGTCAGTCACACTTATTAACCCTGTCAATGATGTTACTAAAAGGGAAACTTAAATTAACTGTTACAAATATTCATGCTTTAACTTTATCTTAAGCACTTTAAGGAGCAACATAAAGTATGTTAGTATCACCGATACAGCAGATTAAAGGATTGATTCCTGTTACCTTTAAGGGTACAGTCTATGTAATCCCCTCAAGTCACTGAATCTGTGCTTCCAAATATCAGGGGTGCAAGGTAAAAATAATAGACTACCCCAAAATGAATGTTGAGTTGAATTCTTCAGGCCAAAGTCTTCTCTCTGTTGTGTGGTTGTAAATCCAAGGTAACTCTGTTCCCTAAAGAGCAGAACAAGGAGCACAGTCTGGAGTTTGCTTCCCTGACTCATTTCTCTTTTAAAAACTTAAGTTTTTTATCAGGTTTTCTTTGTGTTTTGTGTTGTTTTAATAATGTTGAAAGGACCCTAAGCAAGGGGTCACTTTAGAAATAAGATAAAGAAATAATCCCACTGCGTAAAGTAGACATACTGAGGTGTGGTGGTGAAGTGGTTAATCTGCTTGACTGTACTCCTGAAGGTCGAAGGCTTGCGGGTTGCTTGAACTCACACTGAAAGACGGACCTGGCCTTGTCTGGATGTACAAACAGTGAATGGAGCTTGATCTGCCAAAGTGCTCTGCTTTCCTGGGAGGTAATCAGCTTTGAGGTGAATGGAGTTGGTTATGCAGAGCTCCCAAAGTAGAACTGTCATCCTGTTAGGATGAACATTCCCTGTCTGTTTACATAGAACATAGTTGCTGTGTTGTCCATTAACACTAGCAGATTATTTCCCTCACAATATGTGGATAGAAGGACAAACAGGCTAGACAGATAGAATGTAGCTCGCTGATGTTTATGTGAGTCCTCGATCCTGTGCGGACCACAGTCATAGAGTTTACAAGGTTCCAATGTGTGCTCTCCAGCCCAAGGAGGACCCCAGCATATTAGCAGCTTTTAAATGGAGTTGAAGGCAAACGTCTCAGTCGGCTTGCTCAGGAATGAAGTGATAGTTGAAGAAATTATGAGTGATAGTTGAAGAAATCACCGGAGTAAAATCCCAGTAAGGATTTTAAGATTTAGCCCTGCTTTAATGTTAATGACTGTTATGGCAGATGTCACCAGGTGACTCTGTTACACACAGTCTTCCAAGTTCTTTTTCTTCGTGTTTGAGCCAATGTTCAGTCTTGGAGGGACATGCTTCATTGTTAGTTTTTGTTATGCAATGTTTTCTGTAGAGGCAGCAGCGCGTGGAGAGGGAACCATGTGAGCAACAGGACAATTTGTTCTTGGCCTTAATCACTGATTTGAAGCAGTTCTTGAGGAAGGGCTGCTCCCTGGGAACTGGCTGCTGGTCTTGGGCTGAGATTCCTGCAAGGAGAGCTTACTGCATGTGTCTGACCACCCTCTGATCAAGTTTTATTTACAATATTCCAGGACTCCACATCACTGATTTCTCCTTCACTAGGAAGCTGACCTGTGAGGCCTTGGCTGGCCACCTGCCAATGCTTGGCAGAGGATTGACACTGGTGTCTGAAGAAGAAGCAACAGCATTTTCACAAGCACAACAGGCAAAGAAAAAACCCTAATGC
Source organism: Sternotherus odoratus (assembly GCA_032164245.1). Classification (NCBI taxonomy): domain Eukaryota; kingdom Metazoa; phylum Chordata; order Testudines; family Kinosternidae; genus Sternotherus; species Sternotherus odoratus. Next base: position 6,463,946 of record JAVMKO010000018.1, read on the forward strand.
ATGTAAAAAGTACCTAAAACTCAGCTTGTCTGCTGGGGGATGTTCTTGTGGAATTCCTGGAATTGCTCACCATACCAGACCTTTTTTTTTAAAGCTACACAATGAAAAACTCTGAGTAAAACCGATAAAAAGTTAACTATATTTGCCAAACTTCACGTTGGAGCCAGCTGAAGGTTAATAATGCACTAGTCACATTTTCCATTTGCTAGTGAGTAATTAACTGTCATCTTGGCCAAGACACTTCCAGATTAAGCAATCAAAAGACCGTAAAAAATACATCATTTCAGTCATTATATTTTTGAGTGAATTCACTTTTCATAAAAGTGAAACAAAAGTATCAGGGCTGGAGCTGGGTACTACGATGCAGACATGCACCCTGTAAACCTTTTTTCATGCAGAGGTGCCTATGTATCTCAGTCCTGCCTATCAACACCACTATTAGTCCAGGCCTGGGCCTCTCCTGAGAAGTGCCCTGCCGGTTGTACTGAACCGTGAGGCACCAACTAGAATTAGTATTCTGAACAGAGATACCTGGAGGATGGATGCCCACTGAACTCATCACTGACCTAAGCAAGATATCCAAAGGAACAGATGTGTACTGACCTATTGCTTGACCAGGGGTAGATGGTGTACCACCCAAGTGGCAGTAGTTGGAGGCATTCTATTTGTGGGGAAATCCAAAGTTTGGACTCATCATCCATTCTGCAGCATGTGTTCTACCATGGTGTCTTTATACGGGAGGTCTCTGATGAACCTCTCCCTCATTTCCCATCCTGCCCAGATATACATGCTCTGGGGCACTGAACGTTGGTGCCAATGCTAGATTGTCACCCATCCCATCCTTGTGCTTAGAGAGGTCAGGCAGCCAAAACTAATACTTCGTCCTGTGGTGGAAAGCTAGGGAGGGGGAAAGGGCTCCGTTCACCTATCCTGGAACAGACTTAATTGTGTTTCAAGTTTAGATGGTTTCTGATCAGTCTTGGACAGAATTTCAGATATGTCCCCTTTTTCTCTTTAACCAGCTAAATCTCAGTGAAAGCTGAAGCTTATGTAGTGATACTGTGAATACTGTACATTTTTAAGACTGCAAATATCTCTGATAGACCCTAAAAGGATTCTGAGGACGTGGGATGGCTCAGTGGGTTTTTTCATCTCTGAGGGCCAAATTCAGATGGGATGACAAGTGAGTATGAGTTTCCTGAACTACTTTGCTTCTGGTAGATGGTGATCCAGATGACAGAACCCACCCTCAATTTGAATTCCAACAAATCTGGGTTTTCTTGACTCCGGGGTTAGTTTCTGAAAACATAAGGGCTGCAAAACATTAATCCATAAGGCATACTGCGGCCAAAATGCATCTGTCTCCTGCCAAACATTCCAGTCTGGTACTTGGTACCCAAAGCTGTTATCTGATCCTATGAAGGAGAGATGTAAAGGCCTGAGAGGGAGGAAAGAGAACACACCATCTATTTCTCTGATTATAAAGAACCATTTCACTCTGACACCAGACTCTCACTAGGACTAACAGCTGTATAGACAATAAGATCACGTGTCTGGAGGATTTGAAGAAATTATGAGTAAATGTATTTTGTATTCCCAGAGCTCATTTACTGATTCATTGGAATGAAAAATAGCACAACCTGCCGTCCCCACACCACTTCTTTTTTAGATGTGTGAATTTATCCCTAATAAAAGTTGCAGGACTGACAGTCCTGGAGACTGAAGTGTTTCATTTAACTGGCAGATGGGTAGAGGATGGGCAGCTATAGTGCAAGTTTCCCCACTTCTGCCTTGCCGCTGCACCCCTGTTCTCCAAACACAACCTTTGCCTGTTATGTTTCTGTGTAGCATAATCCACTAGGTAAATATATGTATAATTATAAGGTAAAATTACAGTTACAAGTAGAGGGCACTCAAAACACTGTGGCCCAATTGTCCTTTCCCTGTCCCCTCCCACCTAAAACACCTCAGAGTGGCCCTGTGGGAGGAAATCTCCACCAAGATCCCTTCCTACAGATTCCCCCCATACTGTCCTCTTGTGGGAGTGCAGGGCCTCACTCCCAGCCCTGGCAGATCCCCAGGGATCTGTGAGAAGCCATGGCCAGCATGGAGGTGCTGTGCCTCCGCACCAGCTCTGGTCTCCACCCTCCTGGCTTCCCTAACGGCCTAGCTCCAGTGGGAGGGAGCATAGTACATGATCTATCCCCACGGGCACATGCCACCCAGAAGAAAATGGAAAGTGGAAAACGTGCAATGTTTTTATGGAGTGAGACTGTAGCAGGAAAGTGAATGCACAGTCACCCTCTTTCCAGGCTGCACAAGTTTATTCATTCTTGGGCTTGTAGGGTCAAGTTTAACTAGCATAGCTTTCTTGACGTCAGTGGAGCTCCATTGATTTACAGCATCTAAGGATCTGGCCCATAGTAAGTGCCCAGAAAGCAATTTGTATTAAGGAAGGCAGTGAAGGATTATTTTAACAAAACCATTTCATCTATAAGACAGGATTACACATGCCACGATAACAAGCACAGAGCTACGTTCATTTGGGAGCCTGGCAAACTTAACTACTCTGCAAATGTACAAGACTGGAGGAGTCACCATGGTATAGGGTGTGGGAATGTGATTGCGTGACTACCGTTAAAGTCCAGGGGAGCTGTAAGGTAAGGCTCTGCCCACTGCTGTGAAAATGTGCCCCTCGCAGTCAGTGGTTATCAGCACATCAGCTCCACATTCTTTATTTGGGGATGGTTGCACAGCCCTTTGCGTGGGGCTAGCAACTCCACCCTGTAGGGAACCACCTTGCTACTGAAACGCCAACAACAGAGATGGAGTGCTCTGTGGTTGGTGGCCCATACCCCGCCTGGGGGGTGATGGGCAGAGAGAGAGAGAGCACAGCCCTTTAAGCAGTGAGTTCATTTCTCAACTGGGAAATAAAATGTAGGCGTAGGGTGGTTGTTTCACTGTCATTCACAGTACAAGTAATATTGTTCAGTTATTTCCGATACCAGACTATATGAAACTGCTGTTATGTGCCAAAGTGCAAATGCCTTTATCTGACCTGCTATATTGGTATCAGTTCAGTGGACTGCTCAAAATGAATAGGCGGAAAATTAGCTGCACTTCAAAGCAAATTCATCTGAAATCATCTTGTTTTAATTTTTGGAAATAGAAAGAAATTGGGCCAGATCCCGAGCTGGTATAAAATGGCTTCAATTAAGTCAATGGAGCAATGCTGATTTACATCATCTCAGGTTGCTTTCCAGAAAATGTTAATATTAAAACAACAATGATCCCCTACGTCTGTGCCTTAATTTGCAAATAAAATCAGAGCAGCAATAATTCAGGGAAGGAAGCTGTGATTCAAAGCTACACTATTCAAAGCACTTTTTGGTCATGCAGTGTTGATCATTGAGCATAGATTAGGCCTGATGGAAGCTGTTGATATTTTGCTGGCATTTTTACCATTCACTAGTTTTGTTTCAGTGGCACTTGACAGGATATTAATGTTTAGTTATGCAAGGTGTAGCCTTACTTCCAATATTAATTGTTAGTCACTGATTTCTGTAATGGCTTCCCATAGAAAATGAGAAAATATACTCCTAGGAAGTGAAATAAAATGTATCTGAGATTTCTGTTTTTTTACAGGGGGTGAAAGGTAATCTCTGAGCTCCGTGGAGATCATGAAAGACAAAATGTACTACTGCCCTTTAAAACAGTGATTGCAATGAAATCATTACAATAAACAGTCTCCTAGGAACGTCAGTTGTCACTACGCTCCATCTCACGGCAACTTGTGTATGCACTTCACTTACAGCATGGATAGAAATCACAAAAGCACAGGTCCCTACCATGTCGCCTAATCTTCACTGGCTATTAGCAGTATAAGGCCTATGACTCACAGCTGATCAGTTCTTATTCCATCCTGTAGAGGGCAGGAGAGCAGTGCTTCACTACCCAGTTAATTAGAGTATTGAAAATGAGATGATGAGATGAGACAAAGCAGTAGCAAATATACTGTAGGCAGTAACCAGAGAGGCATTAGAGATGATTTAATGGGATTAAGCTGCAGTAAGGGAGACTTAGGTTAAATATTAGAAAAAACTTTCTAACTATAACAGTAGTTAAGCACTGCAATAGACTTCCAAGAGAGACTGAGGAATCCCCTTCATTAGAGGTTTTAAAGACCAGATTGGACAAACACCTGTCAAGGATAGTCTAGGTTTATTTGGTCCTTCCTCAGCACAAAGGCCTGGACTTAATGACCTCTCATGGGTCTTCCAGACCCCCATTTCTATGATTCTATGACCAATGAACTAATAGGTCTTTTCCATTTCTAATATATATTAGAAAAGACCTACTAGTTCATTGTAATGGCTTCCCATAGAAAATGAGAGTCTTCATAGAATCATATATATATTTGAATTAATAGGTCTTTTCCATTTCTAATATATATCCAGTATTAGAAATGGAAAAGACCTATTAGTTCATATATATGAAGACTCTCTCATCATCCTAATTTATTCAACTCTGAAAGTCAAAGATTTGTTTCACCAGTCCCAATGAACTCCTTCAACATCATGTCCAGACAGGTCCAAGCCACAATATTCTGCAAAGGGACAATTGGAAGAGAGTAGAGTATATATCTTGGGAATATAACTTTGTGTTCCTGTACAGTTCACATCCACAGGATCTCCAGGGGTTAACTATAACCAGCCATAGAAAGCTGCACCTTTTATTTGTCTTGTACTAGTTTTCTGAATCATCGTGTTCAAATAGAAAAAAAGAACCTTATATGCCAAAAAAAAGGCATTCCTGTATCAGGACATTGTTACGGATTTTACCAGGGAAAAAATCTTTTGGAAAAGAGATAGGTACGTGCGTGCCTGGAGAAGAAATTAGATCTACTAGAAATACTGACATCATTTTCATCACTAGATGACCTGCAGCCTAGTACAGAAATGGACGTTAGAGACAGAAATGCTGCTTTGCACTTATAGGAAGTTTAACTTTGTAGAAGTTAAGCTTATACTGTATGTGAGTCTGGAAGACATTTTTTAGCATTAGCCTAACAAAAGAATGTAAAGAATGCAGGGAGAACACAGATTAAATCTTTATTAATTATTATTATTTTATTATTCCTATAGAAACCTCCAGATTTTCCCTTTCCTCTCTGAGGTTTTAGAAATACAAATGCAACATGACTCATGTGTTACCTGAGTGCACCCTGCCCCCAATCCAGAATTCAAAACCAACAATTCACAGGTTTTTCCTGTTTAATCAGGGTTTGTACAGGAACTTAAGCAAGCCCTGGAACCGGATCCAATGGCAGCTTGAGCTGAACTGGAAAAAACAACCCTAGAGCATGTTAACTCTTCACCTTGCTGGTTTTTCCCTTTGAAATGTTGCTCCTTCCTTTATAAATCTGATCCATTAGCCATGCCTCCCCACTGGCCTGATTCTGATTTGGCACAGCTAAGGATCTGGCCCAATGTTTTTTTCTGAGATATTCCAAAATCAAGTGCACACAGAGTGTGATATATCTGAACAGTAGCCAGGAAGGACATAACAGGTATGTTGTAGGCACAACTGAAGTTCATTGGTAGAGCCATGTATAGGGACCAGGACTGGAATAGTAAGGGTGTGGCAGAGCAGGAAAGAGGTATAGAGACAGCTGTGGGGATGGGGGCAGGAACAAAGAATAGAAAAGAGTTATAGACTAGGACTGTAATGAATCTGGCAGAGCCATGAGTTGAAGCAAACACAGTGCTTGCCTCACCTAGATCTGGTTCTAGTACTATATTAGTCCATGGTTCACATTCATGATTAAAATATCATCCCCATTTTTACAGAGACACCCAAGGAAGCACCAATGACCCCCACCTAAGTAGCATCTGAGGGTTACAATGATCATTCCTATTGCAATGAATAAGAAAACAAATTTGTACTCATGGAGGGATCAATTCCATGCTCAATAACATTAAGGGTATGCTAGAAGCTGTGTGCTCATCTAGAGAGGAGAAGATTCCTTGAAGTCTCAAGTGTCATTATTTGAAAATTTATTTTTTGCATTTCTCAATATTTTAGAAAGGGAGGCTAGAGGTTCATATACAAAATATCTTCATAATTGCACACACATAATTTGTGAGCACAATTACCATGATAGTCCACACAAATCAGATATTTGAGCTTGCAAATAGTCATTTGAGCTCTAATAAGCTGTTTACACACACACAAATATCTCATCTGCACAAATAGACGTGGTTAGGGCACATGCAAATATAAGTTCTCAGTTGTGCAATTTCAAAATGTAGCCCTCCTTTTATAACATGCCCGTTTGAAAGCACTAGTTCCCTATTTCCACCATGTATGCCTGAAAGATTACAGATACAAACATCATCCTTTCTTACAGTACTTGCTTCTGTACAGTGTGCACAACTCTTGCCAAAATGATCCAAACACAAAACTCGAAGTTCACTGTAATGTATTTTAGGATTTTTTGTACGAATGATGCTTTAAAAGGTGCAGTTTATTGCCCAATGAGTGTATAATTCTGAAAATGATTAACTCGTGATGAAAGTATAACGCACAAAGTGAGATTATTATAGGCATATTCAAAACAGAACAATTAACCTGAAAAGCAAATATATGCATAGTAGACTACAATATTAAAAAGAAACAGAAGGAATAATTATCGAGAAATCAAAATTTCCATCTGAAATACTTCATCATTATTTCTGTACTATATATAAGTTGCTCCTTTGAACATTCAACAACTCTTTACATTAAGCAGAAAATGAGTTTTAATTGGTGATTCTTGGTAATAAAGGCAAGAAGCATGATGGATTCATTCAGTATCTTAATATCTAATTCTTTTGAAATTTCAGGTAGGCTTCCCAAATAGGCAAAGAGTTCAGATTTTTCCTGGGTGGTAGAGGTTGGGAGAAGTAAGGAGTTTTTCTCCTCAAGCCTCTTGTAACACTTCAGCCGCCTCCACCCATGTTCAAACCAGCATTGGCCAACTGTTTTCCCAACTAAGCAGAGTAGGACGCAACTCCTCCAGGAGTTTTTTGATGCTTCTGAGACAACTAGCGGGATCAGTCATGTGGTGTGAGGCGAATCGTTCCTCTCCAGGACTGAGTGCATTACTTCTGTGCGCCAGTCGCTGGAGTGAAAGAGCAAGCATGAATTCCGTAAAGGCATTCCCCATGTGGGGTTGTACGTTTGTCCAGCCCCTTGAACTAACATTTAACAGGATGAGTATTTTACTACATAGCCGTTACATTCCAGTCCTTTTGAGATCCCGACATGGTGAGCAAACTTTTTTCCATTTTAACACTTCCCTTACCCTGGTCTTCTGAGGGTCTCATAAGAGAGCTCTCCACAGAATTCATCCTACACATGGGAAGGACAAAGAGAAGGGGTGGACTGTGAGCATGGACTGGGGTGGCATATCATCTCCCCACTATGCCCAGGAGGAACCCACTCAGAAATTAACACAGTGTAGAGAAGAGCTTTAATCCTCTGTGCTGTGGAGACTAAAGGGGCCTCAGGGGAAGCTCTGTCAACCCAGGTCCTCCGCTTCTAGAGGGGGGAGAGCGTGGAAATCCTGTTCTGCCTCGCCCCTGTGGAACAACTGGATGAGAATTCTGCCTCCATGGGTTCTGCTCCCCTCATCCCCTCCCCAAGAGAGTGCTGGATGCAATGTTTTGTCCTTGTGTGATATGGGCAGAGCAGCAAAAGCAACTCTAAGAAGTTTACAAGGCCTGAGACTTGGCCACTTTTTCAACAGTCAAAATCTGGTGAGTGACTACAGCTAATGCCTGGTATTATAAACCGTTGAAAGGTCAAAGGGAAAGAGCACAAAGCAGTGAGCAAATATATATTGCAGAGAAAGCTGAAAGTTCCCAAACGGTCTTTAACAAATATATCATAGAGCCCTTAATCCTGCAAACTGGTAAAGCCAGGACATCGCTGCCAACTCTCATGCTATGTGGGGTTTTTCTTAAAGCCCCAGTTCATGGAAACGTGAATGGATGTAAATCTCAAATTTCATTTTTAAAAAGCAGTTCCTAGCCCTCGTGGTCACACAGAAAGCTTGAAACGTGACCTAAGTGTACCTTAAAGGCTCCCCCAGAAAAAAAAAGAACTTAAGAACCCCAAATTTATTATATTTTTAAGAGGATTTGATTATTTTTAAGCCAAATCCCACGATCTTTAGGAACCTAACAAGATTTTTGAACATTTGGAGTTAGCAATGCTGCCTCCATTAGTTATTCGGTGGATAGTCCCACTTTCTGGGAAATAAAATCCCACTATATCACCTGATTATTGGTTTTATTAGAAGTGCAAGAGCATGATGTGTCGTGGCAGTCCCCAGCTGGAGGATGCCTCTTGGGGAACCTAGCCGGCCAGTACAGGTTAGAGCAGTCCCAGACTCTTCTAACCTATGCTGCCTGTGGACAGGCTGGGTAGAGAATTTTGGAGCCATACCCAAGTCTCTGATTGCCCCTACCACTCTGCTGCACTCAGCAGAAACTGGAGATAACAGAGAACCTAGCCTTCTCTGCACAATTCTAATCCAAGGATCTGCAGGTTCTGACTCTATTAGACAAGATAACTGGATACAAGAAGAATGTGGGGGTGGGGTGAGTTCTTCAGTTCTGACTCTACAATAAGGATTAACAGGCCTTGCCCACAGGCAATAACCAAGCCAGATTTCCTTGTATGCTGATGAGAAAGGGCAATTCAGAGAACATACCAAGTCTACTGTGGCCTGCAGGGAGTCAATAAAATGCTTGCACTGTCTTGTTCTTATGATTAAGAATAAGCCCCTTACTACCATGCAGAACTAGTGTAGCTGGTTCAAAGATACTTGTCAGAAGACCGAGCAAGTATTTTGGGGCTGCTCTGCATAAAATCAGACTCTGTGATAAATCTAGGGTGCCTTTCTGTTAACAAGGTTTCAGTTCCTTTAAGTAAGGCAACAATCAAAGCAGTCCCGAAAGGTGAAAGGCGGAAAAGGATTAATTATATGACTCAGTGCTTACCTACCTTGTAGTCCCATGGCCGAACCTGGGGAAAGGGATGGGTTTGTAAAGAGATGGCAAATAAAAGTATTTTAAAACAAAGTTGCCTAAAACAAACAACACAGAGTTAGTCTGAGTCACTGCAATTTGCCAGATAAGGCGAGTCCTAGCAGGGTGGGGTGGGAGTCGTTTGAATTGTATCATGGTGCATTTGTAAATAGGAGGAAAGAGGAAGCCAAGTGGGAAAATGCACTGATCTCTGGATTTTATAAGCCTGGTTTGGATCATCAGAGAATGAACGATGGGTGTCAGCTGAGGCGTCCCTTTTTCCTAGTGATAGACTTTTGTCACAGACCAGGGCAGCGGTGGTCAGGCCTAGTGCTCAGAGTCAGAGGCAAAGAACAGCACCAATGGTAAGAGCTGGAGTCAGGAACCGAGCAAGGTTGTCACAGGGGCAACTGTAACTGCTGGCATAAGCACTAAGGAGCCACTGGCCCAGTGCTGCTGCTGGGTTAAGGACTAAGCCTCGTGACACCTTTCAACCAACCCGGGTGTCTCGTCAATCAGGGTGTTCAGCTGTAAGTCAACTAGCTAGTCCCAGGCTTGGCTGCAGGCCCTGATTCTGAAAGCTTTGACACTAGAGGTGGATTTCCCATACTGTTCCATTGCTACCACTAAAAATAAACATTCCTTTATGACTGACTGGTTGTTGTGAGCCCAGCTAATAACTTTAAAATATGGGTACATTGATGTTACCAGCTCATCCTATTGGCTTCTGACATCTCAAAAGGCTGGTTTTGTCAGAATGATTTGCACTGATTTAAGAGGCCAGTTGGCCTCTATCAATGTGTTTCATCTCAGACACCTCAATCTGTGGCTTCTACAGCAAGGCGAGCAATATCATCACAGTATATTTAGATTTCCCCATCTTTCAATCTATCCAGAAGTAGGAACCACACTGGTGAACTCCCAGTCAGCTCTCTAATATCATAGTTTGTGCCTGTCTTGATCCCTGCAGTGCCTCCTGTCCTATACAAAGAGAACGTCTTTTTCTTACAGGAACTCAATGTTATTAATTGGAATTTCTCTTTCAGGGCTGGAAATTCCATGGAGCACAGGAGAGGTTTTAAGGAGCTAGTAATGTAGATGTAACAAGCAGATATTGCTTTTGAAAATAACACCAACACCTCCCATAATATATAACCCCAAGCCTGAAAACCAAAAGTCCATCAGATCTTCCTCCTTCCATTACATTGAGCAAATTAAGCCAAAAAGACTATTTTGTTATGGATTATTTTGATCTTCAGTTAGATTCGTCTCATGATTTACAGATGAGCTGCATAGAGTGCTGTGCTTCAAAAATATGTTTATTTTAATTTGCACATCATAATTTAAGTGATTATCTGGACAAAGTTGGGTCATTTTACCTCTTTGGGAAACATAACCCCCTATTAATTAAAGAATGTATGTCAATATACTCCTTTAGACTCATGAAGGGCGAGCAAAAGGTTGCTAGGAAAGTTTTATGTTGCCCAGTTGCCCAGTAACAGTCCTGTTTTGTGGCAACTTGCAGCAGGACACTGAGGAATGACCCAGCTTCCTTGTGAGACCTACTTGTTGCAATAGGTCGATATGGTAAATTTGAAGTGGTTGATTCCTGAGAAGATCAATTGCAGTTCTGCATATCAATACAAAGACATCTGCAAGGCAGGGGATTTGTAACCTTTTATATACAACCACATTTGAACACTTCAAAAATGCATATACAATCCAAAGGAAAATGAGGGCCACACACTTAGTTGCTGTAAATTGGTGTCGTTCCATTGATACTGTTTTTTACCAGCCAAGGATCTGGCACTGAGTGGACTATACCAGTGGTTCCGAGGGGCCTTGACCCCCAGTTTGAGAACCCCTGGATTATACTAAAAGGACCAGCATAGATGCTCTTTTCAAAACTGTCTCTCTTTCTGGGGCTTGTTCTGAAGCCTTGTGGCCTCTTCCTGCAAAACAGTTCCCAAAGGAAAGAATCTGGTATAATCTGATGCATGAGTACAGACCATGTGGGCAACCCTTTCACTTGGGAGCACAGAAGCTCTTGGTGAAGATTGTTATGGGCAATGTTGGAAAGAAGTCCTTTCACACCCCTTTGAATTAACAAAGGAGAGTGGACATGGAGGACTGAAATCAGGGTAAGAACCAAACGTGTCATTTGTGCACAAAGGGGAGAAGGGCCTGGAGTTCTTGAGCCATGCTTGTGCTATAAATGTAATGAGCCAGATCCTCAGCTGATGTAAATCAGCATAGCTCCATTGACTTTAACAGAGCTATACGGATTTGTACCAGCTGAAGATCTGGGCTATATACTTTGCTCACCTGCATTAAGTAGCAGGAAGCAAGTCAGTTTTGCGGCAAGATGCCTCCAACCCCTCCCCCAATTAAACCAATACTTCATGGCTGAATACTTGCGCCTCTGCGTACTAATGGACTGCCTATTAAAAACCAAACTTTGTCACAAATGAGTCAAGGAAGAAACATGGAGTTTCTTTCAGCAGGGGAAAATCAATCTTAAAAGAGCAAAAACTGTTGGTACTTGCAGCACACCTGGTATCAGGTTTCAAACGGACATATTTGCTGACTCAGAGCGAACACGTACTCTGCTCCTATTGGCTGGTTAGCTGGGAAACGCAAGCCATGCCAGTGAGTTATCAAGGGGGTGGAGGAATGTCTGGCAGACAGCAGTCTAGGTTTAAGGCAGTTTCCTAATGTAATTTCGTTAACCCCTAAAGGGCAAGCAGCAAAAATGTGCTCCCATTTTTTTAACACTGTAGTACAAGTGGGCTTGGTTTCCCAACAATGCCCAAGAATAAATGGGGGTGGGGAGGCATTTCAGATCACTTTATTTTCTGATCTCTCCACTTTCTCTACAGGCAGCTAGAAAGGGGACCACCTTCGCCTCTAACTGCTTCAGACTGATGTACCACATTGTAGTACAGTTGAGATACAGATGTCAGAGAGCTCTACCACTCTGTATCCCTCATAGAGCTGCCTCCATGTGACTTGCATCTCAGCTGCCATTCACCTCACATCCTTCCCTGCGTACAAATGTTTCTACAGACTTTGTATACCAGTTGCCACAGCCAATCCTTTTTCTTCCCGTCAGATGTGCACCACATCCCCACCCAGTTTCTGGAGGGTGGTGCCTTCCTCCTCCCAGAAACATCCCTGATTCCACCTAATGTAGGGACAGAAATCCCTAAGACACCTGCTGGAACAAGAGCCAGTGGAGAACCTGGAAAGGTTAAGTACCATATTTGCACGCGCACACACACACACACCTGCGTTAAGCACAAGCAAAGCAAGTAACTTCTCCAGTCTTGCTCTTCTGGGGACCATACCTGCCATGCAAGCTCTGCATTACATGGTCTGGCTCTACCGGTCTTTCCAACAGTGGGTTCAGGGAGTGGGAAAACAACTCATTGCCAAACCTCTTATTGCACTCTGGCAATGAGACTACAGTGGGAATCAAATCCTGTGCTATTCCTCCACCTCTGGGGGACTGGATCCCTTCTCTTGTTTGGGGCTTGACCAGATTACAAGTCTGGTTGTAATGTGTGTACATACACACACTCTACTATCCCAAAAAGAGTAAATGAAGACACTAGGGCCTAGTCTACACTGACAATGCTAAAGCACTACTGCAACAGCAGTAAAAAAACCATCTCCATGAGGGGCAAAGCTCCCAGCGCTGGTGCACTGTCTACACTGGTACTTTATAGCGCTGAAACTTGCTGCGCTCAGGGGGGGTGTTTTCACACCTCTGCGAGAGAAAGTTGTATCACTGTAAATTGCCAGTGTAGACAAGCCCAGTACTACTATCTTCTCGCACATAGATACAGCTCAAGAGTATAAAGTAAAATGATTCGTGTTAGTTACTATGCAGGACTAAGAAAAATAGGCTGGGATAGTCAACAGGGCCTAAGAGAGTTGCCCATAGATTTTAATGAATTGTACATGATTATGGGATCAAAAACTCCTATCCTCTGCATCTGGGATAACAAGCAGCAATTCTTGTTTCAAGTAAACCAGGGCACTCTACTTTTAAGAGCTGCTTGTCAAAACAAACATACAAACACCTAATGGTGCATATTTGAGCTACCCTAAGTGACAGGGTGTCAGATGTTATCATGAGAAGATTGTCTCTCTGGCTTTGAGTGCAAACCATGCTCAGTTAAAGTGTAATCAGGCTGATTTTGTTGAAGCAAACAGCAGAAATTGCTTCTAATAACCAGCCCCTTTCTGCTTCCCCAAGAAAGTTCAAAGGTCATGATAAAAGCTAACAAGATGTCTTGTATCCCCAGGAAAACTTTCATTCCCTTTCAGTCCACACAAATGACATCTCAAAGACTCAAACTGTGGATTTTCTAGCCCTATACATCCTAGTTATTAAAATCTTCATTTAGGGCCTGATCCAAAGCCCATTGAAGTCAACAGAAAAGACCCACTGAATTCAGGATCAGGTCCTTCAGTGCTTCAGATTGTGACATTGGGCTAACTTCAACACAGGTATAATTCCAAGGATGGAGTTATTCCTAAATTACACCAGTGTAGCTGAGATCAGAATCTAACACATTGTGTTCACTGAGGGGCAGCACTCTTTCTAATCCTGTGCTTGTATTGAATAATAAAATCATAATCTTGTATTAGAAATAGTACACTGAAGTTATAACTGAGCTTTCCATTCAGGTTTCACAAACATTTTGCACACTGTAAATAAGTCTCATGACAGCCCGGTGTAGTGAGTATTATGACCAATTTATGGATGGGGAAACTGAGTCTTAGAAAATTTCCTCATACTGCAAGCACATACTCCTACTGCAAGTCAGCTACAGATCCAGGAATTGTTTTATAGTTGTATGTGCTAAGAACTTAACAATATTTCGTATATTTCTATACCAACTGCTACTAAAACTAGGTTTATAGGAGGACAAATTCACTGTCTCTTGCTTCCATTGCTGATACTCTGCTTGAAACGTGTTAATTTGAGCAACAGCCCCAAATCAAACGTTCATAACACATAACTGTTGATGCCCAGGGGACTCTATGAAGGCAGCATATTAATACCTTAAAACAGGGGTCTCCAAACTACGGCTCGAGGGCCGGATTAGACCTTTGATTTGTCCGGCTCCCCAACCTGATTTAGAATTTAATGCAACACTGACACAGTAGTGGTTTTTACAATTTGCATATGTTTTGCGTATATTTAATTTTTTCCATAGTCGCTTTGGCCCACAAAGCCCCTTCAAAAATCTAATATGGCCCTTGTCTCATAAAGTCTGGAGACCCCTGCCTTAGAGGGGTCATGCCTTGAGCTACATCTCAGAAAGCCAAAGAAACCAAAAAAAGAGCAGCACGGATGAGCTTTGAAGGGATCCAACCTTCCTTGGCCTTTGGAGTTAGGTGATGAGATGTCCAGCACTGAGGATCAAGAAGAAAGAGGATAAAAAGAAGAGGATAATCAAGAAGAAAGAGGATATCCTCATTGAGGATAAAAAGAAAGAGAGAGAGAGAGAGAGAGAGAGAGAGAGGTACATATGGAAATGGGGGGCAGAATTGCACATATAGGGTCACAGTTACATATATGTTGTCAGAGATTAATTAACACACACACTCATGCACAAAATTTAACTGATGGCAATCACTCTGGGCTAGGACCAATTAAAATTTCGGGGTATATATCAGAAAAATCTAGCAACAGCACAAATCCTCAAGTTCGGAAAACCGTTCAAATTCTACCATCAATGATGGATTAAGAAGAGACAGAGAACGAGAGGGAGGGACAGGTTATCTCATAAATTTATAGGACATATAATCAACATCCCATCATCAAGAAAGGGATCTATCACTAATGTCAGTATAGTTACTATGTTAAGTGTATGTATGTGTATATCCCAGTCCAACAAAGGCATCTGACAGGAATATATTTCCTTTTCACAGCAAGACTAAGTGCACAGCAAGGTTGCAGTGCTGCAATATGTGATTTGAGAATGTTTTTCTGAAAGGGCAAAATCCTTTCATGAAATGTTTGCTCATTTCAGCTGTCACTGCTGGATAAGATGACTGTTATAAATATCGTTCCCACTAGAGGCAGGGAACAAAATATCTCACATTTTTTGGAAAAAGAAAAAGAAAAGGCTGCAGATAGTCAGCAAAATCCTGATCCAAAGCCCATAGATGCCGGTGGGCTCTTTCCATTGACTTTAATGGGTGTTGGAGCAGGCTCTCGCTGGAATGTTAACATGATTATAAGGAGTCCTGAACACTAGGAGGTGTTTAATAAAAAGAGTTGATAACAAACTTACTAGGTCAAATTCAGTCTTGGTCTGAACAGGTACAACTCCTTTGTCTTAATAAAGCTTGGATTGCATATACCAGCACTGAAACTGGCCTATCGTAACAAATTTAAGAAGGTGATGGTGGAAACAAAGGAGATGAAACCTCTGGTGTGCTACCCTAGGTGCTACTGTCCCCGTTTTACTCATGATAAACATTATTAACATACACATGGCATGCTGGAAGGTAGGTCCCATAGTACTATGCTAGGTTGTGACACAGCCTGTTTAGAAATGCTACTGAAAGTACCAAGAGCACAAGAATTTTAGGAAACATTTGTAATAGATAGGGAATTGAAAGAGCCCTAGAAACCTCACACATCATCGCCAACATGCTTTAACTTTTTTTAAACATCCACATAATAAATATATGCAATAACTAATTGATAAGAGGATCCATGCTCAATAAGGGTGGAATCTTTTAGCTGTTGTGATTTGCACCCACAAAAGCTATTCCTCAATTCTGGATAATGACTTCAGTTGTGGGAACAAATTGGAATACTTGTGCCCTTAACTTCCTGAATGAGAGTGCAAGCCAGAGGCATGGGTAATCAGATTAGTGCCCACCATTCAATTTGAAAATGCAAAATAGACGGCACCAATTTTGCAAGTGCGAGTTGCTCCCCAAAAAGAGGGAGGCATGGCCTCAGCCTTCTGAAAATTTCCCATGATATACTTACTTTAAGTCATTTTAAAATGAATATAATGGTTGTGTTTATTTTTCAAATTGCTTAAATTAAACCTTGTGAGCAAGATCCCTCAATGGAACAACACCAATTTACACCCATTGGGGAGCTGTCCCTGTAAGTCCTTTTATTTTCAGGCTCTGTGCATTCAGATTCATCTCTTACATCAAGTTAAAATTTTTATCTGGGTTTTGCCCATGTAGAAAGTTATTTGGATTTGTTAGTTTTTGATGTTGTTGTTTTGTTAGTTTTGGATGTTTGATGGACTAGCCAAATGAAAATGTCTCAGAAAGAAGAGAAATGTATGATAAATCAGTAGCAGTGCCTGGTTTCCAGATGGAAACTTGGAAACATCTATAAGGATTAGATGCTCCAAAAATGTTATTGCTCACCTGGCTTAGAAATGTACCAAACCCCTTCATCCAACCATGTTTCTTGTTTTATTACCTTTCAGATGAAGAGAACAGAATGTGTATGCTAAATTAGCCTCTGTTGCAGGATGCGCTGCATATCCCCTCCAAAATATGTGCAGCAAAAGAAAGCACAAGGGTTCTCAGCTAATACTTTCATACCAGAAATGTAAGATCACACTGAACAGGAGATGATTTCACAGTGTGACTGATTACTATGGTTATAAGCCAATGCTGGAGGTTCATGTCACTTCAAAGTAAATAGCAAAGGTTTGATTACAATCAATACCTGTTACAGATCAATTCTAGTTTAAACATTTTGTTGTAAAAACCACTCCACACCTTTCCTTCTGTTTCCCAGGTTGGTGACTTCTCGGCTGTTTCTGAAAAGCGTCACAATCCCTGACCCCTTCTAGAACTGATCAGAAACCCAGGAAGGAACTTCTGGCTGGGTTTTTATACACAAAGGCCAGTGATCAGAACTGCTACACTACTAATCATTGCATCAAGCAAATTGTCTTGGATCACAAAGCCCTCCTTAGAATTCAACCTTATTTCACTGAACCTAGGAGTCGTACATAAAGTGCAGTAATTTTACACTTTTGGCCCCTAAACATTTTTCAAAACTCCTGCTATACACTGCAAAGTACAATTACTCTTTGGCTTGAAAGGCAACCTTGCTTTAAAAAAAACAATCTACCACTTACTTGTTCTTTGCAGTCTTTCTTGACATTTAAATGCAAACAAACAAAAACAAGATTGAGTTTCACTTAGTCTTGATCATATTAATAAAAAAGTCGATTCAAATATCAACCGTAAGTTCGGGCAATACCTTATTAAGCAAAGGAAAAACAAGGTGGAAGATGAATACCCCGATGGAATCTCAGAAGAGTAGATTTATTCCAGCAAGTGCTTTACAGTGTCTGTTATCTCAGCCTTGGCTAAGCGAGAGAATGCTGGTGAAAATCTTTGCCTGGTACAGTACGGAGCCTCTGTTTCACAGGCCAGGAATTTTACATTGAATAATTTTTAACTTCGGCTCTGGGAGGAAAAACAGGGTCTTGCACGTATTGTCTGTTCAGTTAGATGCTTCACACAAAGAGGACTCCTAAAACAAAGGGGAAAATGTATCACTCCCACCTCCCTGACAACCCCCAGAAATAAGTAGCTATCACAGAAGGATTACTTTGCAGGGACAACAAATAGAAAAAAACATAATATAAAAGATTTTAGTTTTTAAGAAATATAAATTATTGTGGGAATTCTCAGTCATCACTCAGTGTTATTGGTTTCACTGATCTGCTGCTAATAAAATACCTGCTTAGAATTTATAAAAGATATTAACACTTAGCACTTACAATTAACATTTTTATTATTATTTGTACTGAGATCTGGGCCCCTCAATGCTAGGTGCTATACAAACACCTGGTAAGAGACGGTTCCTGCCATAAGAAGGTCACAATGTACAAAGTGTGGGAGGAAAATAAAAGTTACAGAGAGGTGAAGTGACTTGCCCAAGGTTATGTGTCAGGTCAGTGGCAAAGCCTGATGTAGCACCCAGGTCCTTAAATCCTAGTAGTCCATTGTCATGGACAATGCTGCCTCTCTACATACATGATAATATAGTAAAATTATTGCAATAGTAAGTCCTTGATGTATATAACACATTTAATCTTCCAAGCACATTTACAAACATTAATAATACAAATAAAAGCAGATATGAAGTAGATTTTCAGAGGCACAAAAAACAGCTAAGTACCCAATTCCCATTGAAAGTCAACAGGAGTTGGATGCCTAACTCCTGTTTGTGCCTTGAAAAACCTTCCTCTGGTAAGGTAGATAAGTAAGATTATCCTGGTTTACAGAGAGGAATACTGATATGGCTAAACCACCCTGAACACGCCTGATCCCGTCTGATCTCGGAAGCTAAGCAGGGTCGGGCCTGGCTAGTACTTGGATAGGAGACCTCCTGGGAATACCAGGTGCTGTAGGCTTAACACCTGGCAGTAAGTATAAAATGCCTCCAACGACAGATGGAACGACGCATCGGTTGGAGTATACCCCATTCGTATCACTGGTTGTGTCCAGTCTAAGCGGACCCTGCCATAGTGTGGGAATAACGCTAAGAAAAACACAGATAGGAATACTGAGATACAGAGATTAGGTGATTGTTTCTTTAGGTCACTCAGCAAGCATGTGGGAGAGCATCAACTAAACCCAGATCTCCTGACTCCCAGTCCCATGCTCATGTCCCTATCCCATGCTGCTCCTCAATTACATTTTTCCAACACAGCAATCAATTCCCTACTATGATGATGAATGAGACACAATCTAATGTCTGCATCAAAAGAACAAGAGAATATTTCATTCACATATTTCTAAATTTCTTATTTAATCACCCCGTTTCCTTGCCTCTAAATAACTTTTATGATTCCTTTTACTAGTTTAAGCTTATTTTGAAAACAAAATCTGATTAAAAAACTAACCCCTTCCCTGTAATGCACGTTCACACACACACACACACACACACACACACACACACACACACACACACACACACACACACACACACTCCCCACAAACCTGACAATAAATGCCAACAGGGCCTGATTGCAAAATTATCTTTTCATAATGCATTACATTGTTGTTAGTGTATGTCTCATTGTTACTTAAATTCCAGTTATCTCCTGGCTTTTTCCACACTGAAAGCTCTAGGGCTAGTACTCTGCAGGTGCTCAACAATTACAATTAAAGCCCCATTAAAATATCCATGTAAAATTACTCTCTTCATTATGATCACATAATGCTAGACCAGTAAAGTCAATTTAATTAGGCCTTTGGGTTTGTCAGAAAGAAATCGAACAAAAATCCCTCTGGTTTTGAACTCATCTGGCTTTGTGCAAAGACCATACAACATGCATGGTCTAGTAAGATGAAACACGAAGTGCACCTGCCTTCCCTCATGAGTTTGTACATGTGTGAACTGGGAATCAGGTAGCCAGATATACTGCCTGAGAAGAGAAACTTCTTAAAGAGATCTTGTCCGTTAATTTAGGCCCAAACTTAACTTCATTTCTACATACCCACATTTGTGGACACAGATAACTGCACCTGCAAAATTAGGCACACATCCATTTTACATATGCTAATAGGTATTTGTGCATGTCAAATGGGCACAGATTTTTTATGGGCATTGTCAGTTGCATGCCAAAAAGCAGGTTAGCAAAAATGATGGCTGGTGCCAAAAATATGGCTCTAAATGTTGCATGCAGTTAGGAATGGATGGATATTGAATTTGTTATACATCATGATATGCATATTGAAACATAGCGGCTGGATTTTGATCTTAGTGACACTAGTGTATAACAGGCGTAACTCCAGTGAAATCAATCAGTATAAATTGCATGTGAGGGTTTAATCCAAACACCATTGAAGCCAATGAAAAAATTCCCATTGTCTTTGGATCACACCTTAAAGGAGGTCAGAAACAGGCCCATATTAATACGTGGAAAATGTCATTGGTGACAGCTACACATAACTTTTTCCTTATAATGTTTAAGGTACACAGAAGAACAAGATTTGATCAAGTTGCAGGAGATTACAAAATAAAACAGGAGAATACAGGAATTCACCATTTTTACAAAATCTCACAAATATAGGACTAAGGGAACCATCATAACTCGACCATAGAACTCTTGTATTCAAAAACTTTAAGGTCAGAAGGAACCTTCATGATCATCTGGTCTGCCCTCCTGCACATTGCAGGCCACAGAACCTCACTAGGATTGCCAATTTTGGTTGGATGTATTCCTGGAGGTTTAATTATGTGACATAATCTTTAATTCTTGGAGGGTTGGCACCCCTAACCTCACCTACCCTGTCCTATAGTAGGCCCATAACTACCATAAATCTTGATTTAAAGACTTCAAGTTACAAAGAATCCAGCATTTATTCTAGTTCAAACCAGCAAATGACCCATGCCCTACACTGTAGAGGAAGGTGAAAATCTGCCAAGGTCTCTGCCAATCAGACCCATCAGTCAGACACATGGGAAAGAATTATCTATAGTAACTCAGAGCCCACCCCTTCAAGAGTCCTATCTCCAGTCACAAGGGAGCCATGTGCAATCTCATCATACCACCCCTTCCATAAATTTATCGAGCTCAAGTCTTAAACCATGTTAGGTCCCCGCCCCGACTCCCCTTGGAAGACTGTTCCCGAATTTCACTCCTCTGATGGTTAGAAACTTGTCTAATTTCAAGCCTAAATTTACGGATGGCCAGTTTATATCCACTTGTTCTTGTGCCAGCACTGGCCCTTAACTCAAATAACTCCTCTCCCTCCCTGGGGTTTATCCCTCTGAGGTATTTATAGAGAACAATCATAGCTCCCCTCAGCCTTCGTTTTGTTAGGCTAAACAAGCCAAGCTCCTTAAGTCTCCTGCCATAAAATAGGTTGTCCATTCCTCTGATAATCCCAGCAGCCTTTCTCTGTACCTGTTTGAGTTTGAATTCATTGATCTTAAACATGGGAGAACAGAATTGCACACAGTATTCCAGAAGAGGACTCACCAATGCCTTGTATAATGACAATAACACTTCCCTATCTCTGTTGGAAATACCTTGCCTGGTGCAGCCTAGAATTGCATTAGATATCATTGCCTTTGAGTTTCCTCGTAGCATTCATAACAAAAAATAAAACAGAATCTCTCTGTCACACATCCACCCACACAAAGAGGCACATTGTGGGAACCAACTATGTAAACAGTAAACCTTTTTTTTACATTGTTAGCTTTAATCCCCAAATTACAAACCTCCCAAACCCTGCTTCCTGTTATCTGTTAGAATTTGCAACAAATGGAAATAAACGCCCTGGTGAAGTTATCGCCAAGCAGTTCCAACCAATGCTAAAGCCACTTTTCTCAAGAGGACAATCTATCCCCAAAGAATCACCAAATCCCATATCACCAATGAGGGTGCAAAATAACCTTGCAGCACACTCATTATACCATGCCACCTCCTCCAGAGCAAACCAAGGCAACCATACTGCAGAGCAGGCAGCCGTTTTAAATGAAAAGGTGCATCAATAAAATATGATTTATAACAACTTTGTGGCGACATTTTGTGCTTATTGTGCTCCAGATAAGATAGGAAGTGCTGAGAAAGGCTCGTTAAAGCACACCCTGGCAGTCAGTGTATTAACGAACCTGCCTTCCAAAGCCTTATTAGCACAGAAGAGGTGGTTATAAAGTGACAGCTGCCAGTGCTAAGGAGCGGTAGTGACAGCAGGGTTATGTCTGTAAGTGATGGTGCTGTTATAGCGAATGTTAGAAGTAGCCATATCTTTTACATTTGGAATATTCTACCTGGTTATTTATTAATTATAATTATTATTATTTGTAGTCCAGTAGCGCCTAGTAGCCCCAACCCAGAACAGGGCCTCATTATGCTAGACACTGTACATACACATGCATTCAAGCGGTCATCTAGTCCAGCCTCCCCAGGTGAGGAGAGGCCAAGTACACCTAGATCACCCCAGAGAGGTGTTTGTCTAACCTGTTCTTAAAAACCTCCAATTATGGGGATTCTACAGCTTCCTTTGGCAGCCTATTCCAGAGTTTTAGAGTTAGAAGGTTTTTCTTAATATCTAACCAAAACCTAAGCCGGTTACTTCTTGTCTTGTACTGCATCACGTTGTCAACTCACATTCGGCTGTGATCCATTATAGCTCCCGATCCTTTTCTGCAGTACTACCACCTAGCCAGTTGTTCCCTATTGCGGTACATTTGATTTTCCTTTGTTAAGTGTAGAACTTTGTATTTGTCTTTACTGAATTTCATCTTGTTGATTTCAGACCAATTGTCCAATTTATCAAGGTCATTTAGAATTCTAATCCTGTCCTCCAATGTGCTAGCAACCCCTCGCAGCTTGGTGTCATCCACACATTTTATTAAGCGTACTCTCCACTCCATTATCTAAGTCATTAATGAAAATATTGAATAGGACTAGATCCAGGACAGACATCTCCAGGACCCCACTAGCTATGACTCCCAGTTTGATAATTACTCTGAGTCTTTCAACCAGTTTTGCACCCACCATATAGTAATTTCATCGAGATCATCTAGTTCCCTAGTTTTCTTATGAGAATGTCAAATGGTATTGTGTCAAAAGCCCTACTAAAATCAAGATACATAACATCTACAGCTTCCCCCCAGCAACTAGGCTGCTAACCCTGTCAAAGAAGGAAATTAGGTTGGTCTGGCATTCGCTCTTGACAAATCAATGCTGGCTATTCCTTATAACCCTATTATCCTGTAGGTACTTACAAACGGATTGCTTAATAATTTGTTCCAGTATCTTGATGAATATTAGTGTGGCTGGTCTATAGTACTCTGAGTCCTTTGTCCCCATTTTAAAAAATAGGTACTATGAACCTACAATCTAGGTTGTAGACAAGACAAACAGTGCAAGGAATGGGGAAGTGACTCTGAGGTAGAGCCCAGAATAGAATGCAGGCATACTGACTGCCAGGCCCCCCTCCCTTATCCTTTGAGACAAGCTGAATCTCCCCGGTTGATCTGTATATTGGACTGGCTTGACACATGCTAAACCTCTCAAGAAATACCAGTTTGATCCTTTGATGAGGTCAGCAGACACACTTCCCCCTGAACTCTAGCTGATCGTGCTCAGCACCTTTCAGGATTTGGCCCACAGTTTTAAGTGTAATGATCAAGCTCTGATCCTAACTTGCTCTGTGGGAAGAAACTTTATTCATTCTTCTTCATAAAGGAACACTTTTCAAACAAATAATAAAGATTCCTGGCAGGGTGCAAATGCCTTATGCAGGCAGCTGCAGGCAAAGGGTTAAATCCCTGATGGGGTAATGAGACAAGGGTGGAGGAGGGGGATGCCCAGTTAGTTGATCAGGAGTGAATCCGGAAGCTTGAGGAAAATATCTGCCTGGGCCTCAGACAGGGGAGAATCCTCTGAAGCAGTGTGACATCAAAAGGAGAAGGGGACTGTTTTGGCTGCAATCCAAGCAGGGTCTTTTGTTTCTTGTTATCAAAGAAAGGTAATGCTGCAAGCCAGACAAGAAAGACTTTGGGGGAAAAGCCAGCCTGATGAAAGACAATGGGTTAAATTAATCTCACTGGAATGGCTCTTGAGATACATTTTGCCCACTTAGTTTTATAAATTGCCTCTACTAACTTGTCAGGGTGTTCACCCAGAAACACAGTGAGCTGAATAAGCCGATATGTGAATAAAATGTCACATAACTTCGTCCCCATTTTATCTAGCACCTTCCATGTTTTCAGGCATTTTCTGGACACAAAGAGGGCAATGTGTCTTGAACTCTGGTGCCCCTGAGTGGCCAACACAAGAAGGGCACAGCCTACCTTCAATCTGTGTGCCCACTCGGCTCAAGTGGAAGGTAAAGCTTTTGCTGACAAAGGAGGGAGCAGAAGGGCGAGATGACAGGCAAAACAGAAGGGAGGAAGGATTCAAAAACCATAGGACTGACAACACAAAGGACCTATCATTTAGGTTAATCACTGTCTCAAGGACCCCTTGTTAGAGAATGGATAGTGTGGTGGGAAAGGCCAGGCTTGGATATCGCTGGCAATTTGCATCCGAATGAAACAAGGGAAAGGATGGGAAAAAGTGCCTCACTGGAGAAGATCAGACCTAAGTCATCTCTATTTAAGTGCAGACTACACTCAGAAAACCAATCACTCCCTTTCTTAGCTATGATCAGCTGGCATACTCATTCATACACAAACCTTCTTGTTTCTCCATTTTATTAGCAAGTTTCATAGAAAATGTGTCGTTGATACTTCAAAGCTCTGTGCATACAGTCCACCTTAGAGCTTCTCATTATGTCTGCAAATCCAAATGATCAAGAACCCTTCGGAAAGCCACACTGAATCTGCAAGTCCCCTGAAAATTTACAGAGGGCTGTAATTTCTTATTCTGTTAAATATGTGACACCATTGCTCTGCAATCAACATACCAGGACAACCCCAATGCAAAATGGCTACATAACACTTGAACAGCTCAAAGTATCTGTAACTGAACTCAAGCAGATGACAGAGGATAGACTTTAGCTACAATCCATGCTGGGCCAAATCCTCAGCCGGTGTCAATCGGTGTAGTTCCATTGACTTCAATGGAGTGATATTGCCTTATACCAGCTGAGTGACCAAACAGCTGAAAAAAATAGCATCAAAATGTTGTGAAACAGGAGATTCAAGAGTTCACCTCTCCCGTTCATTGTAGTATGAGACCCTGTGAGAAAGCTCACTCTGATCCCTGACCACATGGCCAGTTCCTTTTCAAGAGAGGCGCTGTATTTCCAACAGAACAAAAGGGAATTGATCGTGTGTGCATCTCGTAACTCTCATCAAACCTAGCACAAGTTATGCATGTAAATGCCTGCCCAATGAGAGAGGAATATAAAAAGAGAGAGTCTGTGACTTAAAATGTATTTATGATGAGAATGTGTTCTTTGAAAAGGATGAGTAATAGCTCAGATACCACTCTGATAGGTGCCTTAGATGATTGATGCATAGGCAGACAGGCTGTGAAACAGCCAACCCAAGGTTTTTAAAAGCGCTGTAGTGTTTTATTTTTTTAAATGAAGAAATTTCAGAGCTATGCTAAGGAATTGACTTAGAGTGGCAGAAGTATCTAGTGGTTAAGACTGTACCGGACTTGAGGAGATTTGAGTTCTGTTCTCATCTCTGCCACTGACCAGCTGTGAGCCTGGGCGAGCCGCCTCTCTTTCCCCCTCCCACTTTTTATCTATTTAGATTGCAGGCTCTTTGAAGCAGGGACTGTCTCTCATTGTGTTGTACAGTGCCTAGCACAATGGCATCCTGATCTCATTTGGGATCCATTTAGAACTACTAGAATACAAATAACAAATAATATATTAATATAACAACTATACATTCTTTGTATTTATTTTCCATCTCTTATCATAGCCATCCTCCTCAGAGGCAAAAGGGAAAGTTTATCCCTGGTGTAACTCCACTGAATGCAATGGAGTTAGACCAGTAAAGTGTTTGGCCCAGAGTCACAAGAGGTCACTCCATCTTCGGCAACGGAAAAAAGGGTTTTCAGTATGTGAACTGTGACATGGTTCACTGACCTGCTCTCATCCATTTAGAGAATAAAACAAAAACCTCACAGAAGCAATCAACACAGCCACAAATCCATCTATAGAGCCCCGTTTCAGAGTTCTCGCTAGAGAGCCATTAATGTCCAGTGATATAAAGCTCCTTTATGGAGAAAGAGATCTCCAGTGAGGGAGAAAACAACACAGGAAAGAATACACTTTCTACTGTTTGCACTGCTATAGCAATAAATAAACATTTGGTACCTCTGTTTTTGGATGCCCGATTTGAGACACCATAACAGGACGCAATTTTCACAAATGAGAGCTCAGCACTTACTGAAAATCAGGCTCATTTAAGATATCTCAAGTTGGGCACCCACAAATCACTAGCCATTTCTGAAAAAACAGGCCTGTGTTCATTAGAGATTCATAGATTCCAAGGTCAGAAAGGTCCTTTGTGATCACCTAGTCTTATCTCCTGTATAATACAGGCCATATAACTTCTCCAAAATAATTTCTTTTGAATTACACCATATATTTAAAAACTAAAATTTCCAGCGATGGAGAATCTAACATGACTTTTGGTGAGGGTGAGCTGCAAAGTTCAGCTCCAGATCCAAAGTTGGCAAGTGTTCAGACCAGGGCCCATCTCTATGCTAATGGAATGCTTAGTTAAACCCTCAAAACACAGGAAATTCAGATATCAGCTGGTTCACTTTCATCCCCTTTGCTATCTGACCTCTTCCCCCACAGCCTTCCTCTCTCTTCCCATCTCAGTCTTATCTCTGCCCCCACCCCTTTTGTGAGTATGCATTAAGATAAGACTAGATCAGTAACCTCTCCTATGTCAATTTACCTGTATAATGTGACAATTAGAGCATGAAATAGTTCTGTATCTTCATCGCAATCTGTAAAGTAAAGATTTGCCCAGTGGTGCCTCCCATTGCCCTGGGTTAGGTACTGGGAATGCATATTAGGGATAGCAATAAGAAACAGCCCTCCTGATATTTCAGATTGGTTTGCATGCATCTCTTTGATCACATCATCTTTTTTCTGTAAATGGTTGCTGTCATTTGTAGAGCAGTGGAAAGAGGAAAAAATAAAGACATCTCATCTAACATGGAGCCATATGTGACAACAAGAAATGGGCCTGAACTGTAACCCCAGATATGAACATCCTTAAATTGTAGGAAAGTTCAAATCCAGAACTGATCTCTAGCTTGGGCCCTAGACTAGTGATAGCTTTAGAACACAAAAAGTGCAGATTGAGGGTGAACAAGTATCCTCTACAATTTTACTTATCCCTCCCAGATGGATGGCCTTGTATTTAAGTTATTAGACTGTGATATAGGAGATCTAGGTTCAGTTCCTGGCCCTTCCATAGATTTCCAAGGAAACCATGAGTAAATCACTTAATCTCTCTGTTCCTCAGTTCCCAGCTGAAAATGAGGATGAAAATAATACTTATTCTTCCCCATTTTCTGTCTTGTCTATACAGATTGCAAGCACAGCTTAATTGACCTCATTGGAGCTATGCAAATTTACACCAGCTAAAGATCTGACCCAAATATTTTAGTCTCCGTCTATCATTTAACTACTGCAGCAGAGGGGGGCCATCAGGGTATGTGTGGGTGTCTCTTTATCAGCGAGCAAGTTAAAGGTGATCATCCGGAACATGAAAAGATGCTGCTTTTTAAACAGTGAATTTGCATGAAAGATTTGAAAACAGGCAAGTAATAAGTTAATTCAAAAGCATCAGGGTAAAACCATTTCTTGCAAAGACATCTGATGACATAGACTTCTGAGTGGATCTGAAAGCTGGGCTACTTCCTCTTACAAGAAGAGTGAACCTCTTAGCCAAGTCCTGCTTTTCCTGTTGTCTTGCATATATTTGCACTTTAACTAAAAGCAAAGCCTGAGAAGTTGAGTGAACACAGATTTACATATTTGCCATTATCCACTATGTGTTCTTACAAAACTGAAATGTTATTAGCACATTTCTAATCACAAGGGCATGGTCAACTTCCTTATAGGAAACCCAGGTGAAGCAAACCATAGCCACTTGTGTAATGTCTTTTAAGAAAACATTTAAAGATACAAGATATGGAAGAAAGTAAAAGGCAACTCTATGGATATTCAGAAAACTTCCCAAAATAGTCCAATATTTTGGTCAGATATAGTAGGCTGTCCTTAGTCATATGCAGCATACGCAGCTGCGTAGGGCACCCAAAAATTTGGGTACCACCAGGACAGCAGGTAAGAGCAGATCTGCTCCTGCACACCCAGCATGCACTGCAGTCTCCTTAGGCAGGGGCCGTATTCACAGAGCCAAATGTGCCCGTGTTGCACATTCTGCGTGAGGGAAAAGATAGAGGCGTCTCTGCAGGGAACTGTGACTCTCCGACGTCATAAGGAGGGCCAGTCGACTTGTTATCCTTTGCTGCCTTGTCCCTCCCATCCCAGGCTGCCGCTGCATCTGTTGCATACAAAGCTCAGTGTGTGTCAGCAGTGGGGGGAGGGTCTTCTGGGAGTCCATGGGTGGAGGAGGTACCCCAAGTCAGGTATAGGGGCACTGGCTTAATAATACTGCGTAGGGCCCCATAAATCCTAAGGAAGGCCCTGGATATAGTGGTTAGAGCAGAAAGCTATGTGTCAGGAGGTCTATATTCCACCCCCTCTTCTTCCAATGATGTTTTGTGTGACTTTGGGCAATTCAGATCACCACTCTATGCGTTGGTTATCCTCATACGACATCTTATAAGTGCCTTTTACACTACTCCAGGACAGCCATTTTGGCTTTGGCTTTATTGATAATTGGTGACATCTAGTGGTCAGGTATATGAATCCCAGGTGTGTATTCCCCAGAGACATTTCCTAGTCTTGTTCCTACCTCAGTGAAAAGTTCTGTTTCCCATTTAAAACTCTGTGTTTGGCAAAAGTTCTAATGGAAAATGAAACTCTCTTTGGAGGCTACTATCAAGAAAATTGGACCTTGTGCACAGGTGGGTAGAAGAAAACGGAAATGAACCATTGTCAGTGATCTTTCAAAGTACTAACTAACTTCTGGAGTGTCCAATGGGAATCAAAGGTACTCAGTATCTTGCCAAAATTGGGTCCTAAAATGAAGTTTTCTCGACCACATGTTTGTCTCACTCTTGACCAGGGATCTCAAACATGCGGCCCGGGGGCCACATGCGGCCCGCAAAGCCCTTCCCTGCGGCCCGCCAAGCTTCCTGGCGCCTCCCCGTCCCCCCCCCCCCCCGTCCCCCCATAGCAGTTTGCAGGACGGAGGGGCCAGAAGCGGAGGCTTCTCTGCTGCCTGGCTGGGCCGCACGTGTTTCTAGCTCTGGACTTCCTATATTGCTCTTGCTTTGTTTGCCAAACAGCTGTTGGTGGTGCCTAGCGCTTTCCAGGAGGGAATGGGGAGCTGCGTGCTCAGAGGAGGAGGTGGGGCAGGGGTGGGACCTCTTGGAAGGGGTGGAGTGGGGGCGGAGCAGGGCAGCGAGGGCAGGGTGTGTGTCAGTGGTGCGGCCCTCGGGCCAGTGCACTAGTCCTCATGGAAGGGGTGGAGTGGGGGCAGAGCCGGGGCAGCGAGGGGGTGTGTGTGTGTCAGTGGTGCGGCCCTCGGGCCAGTGCACTAGTCCTCATGCGGCCCTCATGGTCATTTGAGTTTGAGACCCCTGCTCTTGACTAATGGTGACAGGGTGTCTTTCTGAACTGTTGGATTCCTTTGGTTCATACATTAATTCTGAACAAATAAAAATATGCCTAAATTTTCAAAATTGAGGTAATAAATGTAAGCAATTAATTCTACATCCAGGTGCCAAATTTGACACCATGTATTGAAATGGGGTTCAGGGGCCAGCTAATCACAGTGGACCTGAGCCTGTATCACTGAACTCAGTGGGCACATTGCTATTGACTTCAACGGCAGCTGGACTGGGCCTCATGTGAATTGGAAATATTGCATCATTATTTGTGCAACGTGACATCACAGATCTTAAAAAGCAGCCACGTGGGAGTAGTGGAAAAACACACCAATTTTTACATACATCGGTAGAGCTCCTTTAGCAGCTAAAATTATATTTTCAACCAAAACGCAAAGGGACATGGAAATAGGACACCAGAGAGAACATATTTCAAGAGGCTTCAAACTATAAAAGTCCGTTTTATGAACCTTTGAAATGGAAGGAGCTGTTATGAATGTTTGTGTGAAAGGCGTGGAAAAGCATCTTCATATATATTTATTAAGCATGAAATCACTTCAGACTGGTGTTTGCCTTTAACAAAACTTTGCAATTTCTATTACATTATACTCCATTCAGCCCAAATACTGTAACTATCATTCTTCAAACTCCATCTCGGCTCTGCAGGAGAACATATGGTAAGAAATCAGGAGTGGAAAGCAAACTATGTTTATGCCCAACTTTATATGCAGAGAAGACATTATTTGATCTTAGCAAAGAGGTTACAAAGAGTAAACACAGTAATTAAGGCCCTCATTCTAATTGCAGGAAGTTAATTGTACTGTATACTGCATAACTGATATAATGCCAGCAATAAGCCTGGCATTACTGCAGCCCTTGACTAATCATTGGGGTTTATTTAGAGAAAGTCAACAATCCCCTCCCCTACTCATTAGGCTGACTAGGGTTCCCCTACTACCACATCTGGCTGTTCATTATTATCATTTACTCTTATTGCTATCCTTATTATGCCCGGCAGATGGTATTAGATTTTTTAGGAGACTTAAGAAGGGGTCTGCATCCGACGAAGTGGGTATTAGCCCATGAAAGCTTATGCTTCAATACTTTAGTTACTCTATAAGGTGCCACAGGACTCTTTGTCAAGAAGGGGATTGAGGGGGTTAAGTAAAAATGATGTAAAAGGGATTTAAGGAGGCATATATTATATTGTTCATGTTACAATATAATTGGTGCTGGGCTTCCCTTTTACAGGTGTAGTCTTTAACCCATTACATGGCCTTTAGATGCCATGAGTAGTCTGGGAGAGGGTCTCATTGCTGGCTAAGGGTCTGATCCTCTTCCATTGAAATGGTTAGGCATTCATTTGGAATAGGAACAGGGATAAAGTGTAGTTTTGCCATATTGGCTTTTCTAAAAAAAAGTTTCTATGTGATTGGCATGGTACTAAAAATGTACAGCACCTTTGTTACAATGCATTTTGTAGGCTTTGGAGGAACTCCAGAAGCAGAAAAAAAAGTTTTCATAAACTCTAGTGATTTTGTTCTCTAAGTCTCATAAAACAGATGGGAATGTTACAGTACTTAAGAAAACATCCTGGGATAAAACTACATGAGGACCAGGAGGCCATAAATCTGTTCATGGAGACACTTCTGTTTTCTTCATATTTGAGCCACAATGCTTAGAAATGCTTCTTCCTCTTCCTCCTTTGGTTTAATAGCCAAACTACCTTGGCCTGTGATCTCATTAGGTCTCCTAGGCAGGGTTGGCATACTCAAGATTTGGTTGGGAAACTTCTGAGGGAGACCCACATGCAGCAAGAAGGTCCTCCTAACTACATGTGACCACGGAAGGTCTCTTTTGCAATGGGAGGGATGTTCATCCTTGCTTCTTGGACAACTGGGTAGATACATTATTCTTATCCAAATATTCTTCTCTAGTTTCAAAGGAAACAGTATTCTTCACCTCCTGTTGTAAGGTGCTACATGGTATTGCTCTTAAACAATTGCTGTTTCACCCTGAATCGTGGGCCATATTCATGGTATATTTTGTAAAGTGCTTTATAATCCTTCTGGAGGAAGGGTACTCTCCAATGCAATTGAGGATATTACCATTGGGCACATCACCAGACTGAAATGAGGAAGTAATAGGCAGCACTTGATTTCACTAGCAGCCCAACAATACAATGGATTCGTTGGTCTCAGCTTGATCTTCAGTGCATACTGCAAATCATCTACTCCGTTCAGCATCACTGTGCAGAAAAAGAAGATAGGAGCAGTTTACATTCTTCTGCTAGCCTATAAGGGGTGGGAGAATTCTCAAAAAACTTCTCTTCAAATGTCACTGATCCATCATTTTATATACCCTTAGGTAACTGTTTATTCTGGCGTTAGTGTGAGTATGTACATGCATGTGTTAATTGTTACATTTTATTATAGGTACATAATAACCTTGGATGCATGGAGAATTATTTCTTTTAACACTTTTGTATCACACAAGTCGTAATGTACTATAGTACTATTTTGTAGAGCTCTGTTATCCTATCCTATCCTATTTCTTTTAAAGGGTTAACCCAGTTGGACAGTGCAATTTCTTTAACTTGTCAGCTAGTCATAAATAAACCTGAAATATTGGTATGAACAATATGGGGGATGTTGTCTTGTTAATTTTTTTTTAACAATTCTCTATGACAATCATTTAAGGGAGCATAGTCAAGGAGTTTTTCACTTTGTTTAAAATCTTTTTCCTTTCTGTTTGTAAGGATCCACTGGAAAGCATTATTGTTTCTTACCAAATGCTCCCACTAGAGGTGGACCTGCACCAAAACCCAAGCTCCACATAACCACATACTAGAGGTAATTTAATATTTAGGTCCAAAGCTTGCAGCACAGGCCCATGCTAAGCAGAGATTGGGTTTTACTGTATGCTTGATCCGTGAGTGCAGTGTAGGGTGGTAGGCTTGTCAAAGCAGAAGCACAAAGACCAGTCATGGGAACTGTAGCTGAGGATGTCAGGAGACAGTTTTGGTGCACATTACTTAGTATGCATGAAAGACAAGGTGCCCAGTCCTCCTCCTCTTCCTCAGCCTAACAATACCACTTCTCCATTCTGCTCTCCTGTGAACTTGACTCCAGGCAAAGGGGGAACACTAGTTGAAGGATTCATGTTTGATTTAGTTGTAGTGGAGGGGAGCTTGTCCGGCTTGGTCAGGGGTTAGGCAGATGCTTCAGATGCCCAGCAGTTTGTCGTCAGTTTTACCAGCTCATGGCCTGTGATGGCTCCTTCAACAGCCGGTATTCAGGAATTGGAAAAACTATGACTAAAACGCCAAATTCTTGTAAAACTGAGAGAGCGAGCTTTTCAGGGGTACACACACTAATATGGCAAGGCTGCAGCATTGATACATTTGTTTTGGGAGAAATGGATTTAGAGCTCAATCCCGTGTCAATAAAGTCAGTGACAAAATTCTCATTGATATCAATGGCACGGGATCATGACCTCGAAGAGCTACATGGACTTTGCAAACAGAGAAATGGGAAAATCTGGGAGCTACCAGGCTTGCAGCATCCCTCCATGCAACTCTCTCTCTCTCTCCTCCCTCCTTCCCCTCCCCCGCCCCCGGTATAGGTATTAAACACTTAATGCAGAGAGAATTTCAAATGACAGCAAAAGCTGCTGTCTGAACTACAGGAGAAACCCCTCTGTGTTGATCATCGCTAGAAGGGACTGCTGTAGCAGTAGGAGCACTGCAGACTCTAAAGTGTGTTTTCCCAGCCTAAGACACACAAACAATGATATTAAACATTTACTCCCTCATAAAAATGTGATTACCTGCATACAGAGAACTGATTTAAGACAATTTGCATGTTGTAGATCTTCCTGGGTGGCAGTGGTGGCTTTGTTTTCCTCTCATGGTAGTCAACTTTTAAACAGCAAAGGGCCAGGCTAACCTTTTACCATGTCAGTACGCTCAGTAGCCAGACAGGCTATTTCTCATCACCAGCTCTTGTTCGCAACCGAAGCGGCTCTTCACAGAATAAAGCCACAAAAGATGGGGAGGTAATGTGTTTGGAGGGCAGGGCACTAAAGAAGGAGTCAGGAAATCTGGGATCTAATCTGAGCCTGATGTGTGACCTTGTGCAAGTCATTTAGGCCCAAAGGTTCCAAAATAGCCACTAAAGGCCTGATCCAATGTCCTGCAGAATGGTGATTCTTTCCATTTAGACCATAATTTTGGGTGCCTCAGTTTCTTAGTGCTCTACTTCAGACACCTCAGGCCTGTATTTTCAGGGGTGAATGAAAATTTGAACTGTAACTGCTCTTCTTCTCTCTTCCACCTCTGACTTCACCACCTCAACCAAGCTTAACAATTATCATTTCTGTGTATAGTATCAAATTGTTTGTTTAAAACTTATACCGTGTATATCTATATAATATAGTCTTTTGTCTGGTGAAAAAAAATTCCCTGGATCCTAACCCCCCCCCTATGGGGAAATTGGATTTGCTTCACATCGTTTCGCTTAAAGTAGCATTTTTCAGGAACATAACTACAACGTTAAGTGAGGAGTTGCTGTAGATCAGAGCTAGATGGCATTATTTTTATAATGGTTGCTCGGTTGCCTGTGCTAAATGATTTAATGTTTCTGTGTTCCTACTGGACTGGTGTCTGTATCACAGGTCTAGACTCAGACACACTGGTGAAGTAGTGAGGGGGGAAGCTTGCACAGCTCTGTGGATGATTAGAGGTCATCAGAGTTGTTGATCTAGCACCAATTTTGAGCACTAAGATTGTTATAAAAATAGGAATGAAACTCTGAAGCATCAGTATTACAGAAGTTCACAAACATTAAACTTTGGTTGTGAAATCAGACACATACAATATTGAGTAGAAATGTGTATTATGCATGAAATTATATACTCTATTCATCTTAATCATGGTTCAGTTCTGAATCTCTTGACAGGATACTTACCTGTAGAACCAGATTATCTTTTACTGTGTTATCTGAGAGCACCATGTGCTTTAAATTAGATTTTCAAATAATATTTCCTTCTACCCCCTCTTTTCATGCTTTCCCAGTACAGATTTCTTATAAAATAGGAGGTTTCTGACAGGTCGCAAACTGAAGTTAATTGCAACATTAGGCATTTTTCTCTCCTTGTTCTTGATCATTCTAACATGAGGCCCTTCTCCTATCATTACTGCAGATAATAGGTTTCTATTTATGACACTCGCTCTCAATCACAAATAAATTTCCTTACTGAAATTGCATTGTAGAAGAGGGAGACCATCTGTACAGCAAAATAAAACAACCCCAGTTATTTTATATCTCTAGAGTACATATTAGGAATTATTCACCAAGCAAGCCAATTAACATTTCAAATGCTCAGTTTTGCTGAATTAATTCTTGATCTGCTATAAATATAGACTGGAGAGACCTAATCAAAAAGATTGATTTTCTTTTTGATGTCTAATACCTTGCATCTTGTCATTTCACAGCAGTAATGCAGTACAGCATGAAGCAAAGTAATACAGATACATAATATAACGTATATCCAGAACATCCAAAAGATCAAAGAGCCTGATTCTCTCCTCAAATAGATTTTACACTTGTGTAACTATTGATTTCAGTGGAGTTACTCCTGATTTACACAGGTGTAATAGGAGAATTGGGCCTAGCAGAAAGAACCAATGACTATCTCGTTCTGAGCTGATTCTGAAAAATATAAAATTGATACAATTTTGGGCTGTAAATCACATGTTTACCACTAGGTGTCACTCAAGTACTGCTTACTATTCCAAACTACCCCTGCAGAATGAGTCATCTCTTTAAAGTGTGACTGGGCAGAAAGTTTTGACAGTCTGGGGGACTTGTTTCCCTGTTGTCTCTGGTTTAAACATTCACAACCATGAAATCTCTGGTTACATTAATAATATGTGTTATCGTTTCAGATTATAACCAGTGCATTGTTTGTTGACATCCTTTATTCAGGGAGACAAAGCGGGTGGGGTAATATCTTTGACTGGACCAACTTCAGTTAGTGAGAGAGACGAGCTCTGTGTAAGGTAGAAAGCTTGTCTCTCTCACCAACAAAATTTCATCCAATCAAAGATATTACCTCATGCACCTTGTCTCTCTAATATGCTGGGAACAACACAGCTGTATATCCTTTACTCTGACAGTCTCGACTCTGCAGAAATCCATGCAGGCTAGAGGAGAATCAAGCTGTCCCTTGATGAACTCCTTAACAGTCTCCTTTGACAATCAGAGCCCAAATTCACACCAATGGGTTATCTGGTTATTTGTCCTAAACCCCAAAGCACAGAGAGGCAAATCTTCCTTTTCTCTCCACTGCTGATGCAGTTGTCCCCCTGTGGTAGCACAACTAGTGCAGTTCTGTGGTCCTGGGGCATGATTTGGGGAGACCATGGTAGGGGTACACACCCCACTGTAGTTCTGTGAGGCTCTTTGTGCTGTGCTGTGGTTTGGGCTGGGAGCGTATGGGTTTGGTGGAGGGACAAAGCTGAGAGATCTACCCCTGATTCTTTTTTCCCTTGAAAGGTGCTTTGGAAGCTACTATAGCAGGGGTTCTCAAACGTCATTGCACTGTGACCCCCTTCTGACAACAAAAATTCCTACATGACCCCAGGAGTGGGGACTGAAGCCTGAGCCCACTAGAGCCCTGCTGCCCTGGGGAAGGGGGGACAATTCCAAAGGCTGGTGGGGCCAAAACTGATGCCCAAGGGCTTCTGCTCTGGGAGGGAGGCCTGTAACCTGAGCTCTGCCACTCAGGACTGAAGCCCAAGGGCTCAGGCCTTGGCTTTGGCCCCAGGCCCCAACAGGTCTAATGCCAGTCCTGGGTCATAATGCTACTTTGGGGTCATGACCCATAGTTTGAGAATCACTGTACTATAGTCATTTGACATGAATATAAGCCACAGGGTGATTCTTCTGTTCACAAGCTTGAGGACAGAGGATTCTTCCCTCCCATCTACCCAGTGCCCAGCTGAGTTGCTCAAAATGTGCAGTAGGGAGAGAACTTTAGCCACTGAGAACAGTTCAATTTCCCTTTCACTAGGTTCATTCTACAGGACTAAAAGTAGCACAAAAGATGTTTTGACAAGAAAGCCATCAATAGCCAAGCAGGGTGTGTGTCAAGCCATCTCAACCCTGCCCAGGATGTAAATTGATCTAGCCCTGTGTCTGGAGGAGCAATGCATATTTTCTATGAAAACAAGAGAGTAGTAAAAAAACGGTCATGATTTGAAACTGTATTTGAAATGAGCCCTTAACATTGTTTTGGGTGGTCAGAGGGGGCAAAACTCGGAGTAATGGGTTGCAGATGAGAAAAGGAATATTAGGCTGGCTATCAAGAAAGCATTCCTTACAATAAGATCTATGAGCCTGGGGAATTGTTTACCAGCAGAAATGATAGAAGCTTCACTGCGTGAGTCATTTACTACTAGACTGGACAAAACTACTTGGTATTTAAGAATCTACTGTAGGCACAAATCCTCAACTGGCAGAAAGCTGGACAAAATGACCTACTAGTAATGGTGTTTTCCTGTTTCTAATCTCTCTGGACTTGATCCTGAAAAAGTGCTGAGTACATCCATCCAACTACAGAGTACCCTCAGCTCCTACTGACTTCATGAGAGTGGATGGTGCTGAGTAGCAGACCAAATCATGCCCTACAATCCTATTATTGGGAAGTACCATTTCCAATCTCCCAGATAGAGTTATCATGATGCCTAGATAAATGCATTGTTGGAAATGGCTCATCTTATATGTAAAACCCTTAGGGACAGATTATGGCAAACTTGAAGGGGAGAGGGCACAAGGAGCCCCTTTTTACCCCTAGCTCTCATAAAAAGCAGCTGTTTTTTGGTGCCTTGCAAGCCCTGAGAGCAAGGAAAGGGGGGGGGGCAGATTGGGACTTGCATGGAGAACATAAGTGGGTAGTGTTTGGCTGGATAATGCTGTGACCCTGGTTCTAACCCCTCTCTCACATGTCCCCTACAGACTACACCTGTTATACATGTATAGTAACCTCTACTGGTCAGCACACTCCCTCTTAGTGGCATTCATCTCTTCTTGCACTGAGCAAGCCTAATACCTCTAAGTCAGGCTGTGTACCCCTGTGCATGGCTCTAGCCCTTTTAGACATAGCGGCCTCCTAAAACTGTATAGTAGGGCAATGATGGATGGGACGAAGATACTTACCGTATACATATCACCACTGTCATTTTTATACCTAGTATATACAATCTATATATTTGTTTTTCACTCCTTGAGTGTCTGAAATACTCACAGAGTTGATCTTCTGTGCACAGTGGTTGAATGCTATTTGCTGTTCAGTTATGGCCAGTACATAACTCAAAAGAATTCATCACTTTGGTTCCTGTAATTATACCTGCAGCTTGATATTAATTACTTTAATCATACTATGCAATGAATCATTCAACTGTTTAAAGGTGTGGCAGGACTAAGCCAGTGAAGTTAGATGTGATACTGGTTAGGAAGGACAGTAGAAGAAAATAGCAGTGATATACCTGTCTATA
The DNA here is from genome assembly GCA_032164245.1 of Sternotherus odoratus. NCBI lineage: Eukaryota > Metazoa > Chordata > Testudines > Kinosternidae > Sternotherus > Sternotherus odoratus. The sequence goes on from JAVMKO010000018.1 coordinate 6,501,838, forward strand.
TGAAAGAAGAGCTCAGTTGGCCTTAATTCTAAAGAATACATTTGGAACAAACAAGCAAATCTTGCCCTAATCAGAGTATATAAACATAAAGGACGAGATATCTATTCAATCCCAATGAGATGCAGCAAAGTAAAGCAATCAGTGTTCGCACAAGGGTGAAGTGTCCTTGTAGCATGTCAAATAATTTATCGCCATTACCCTTATACAAAGCTATAAAAAAGGACATCAGGATGCTTTTTGTGCCTTCATAAATGCTTAATTTATATCTTAATCTTCGGCTCTGGTTTTGATCACAAATGCTTTTTGACACACAGAACTACATTGGAGAAACACATTCTCACTCGGAGCACTGGTGAGACTCATCAGTTCAGTTAATGAGCCAAAGGGTGAAGAGTGATCACGAGTGACACCCTTTTAATATATTTCTTCTACCTTTCATATACATATTTATCATGCTATTTTGGTAGATTAAGATAATAAAGTACTTTATGGCTATCGTCCCCGTGCTGTCTTCGTGTTTCTCAATCAGCTCAATAACTTCTATTAGACTAGACGTACTGTAGAATGGTTAGCGTTGTACTTTAAAGGATGGAGTGTTTTCATTATGTGGAGTCTAGTGATAGCTGAAAGAACACAATCAAAGAACTTGCTGGGTCCAATCCTCAGCTGCTCTAAATCAACATAGCTCCATTTAAATCAGTGGAGCTTCACCTCTGTATTGTAGCTGAGGATCTGGATCTTTACCAGGTCAGTAGCAGCAAAACTCCCAAAGTCACAGAGAAATTCATGAACTCAAAAGTCATTTTTCAAAGAACTGATATACAGACATGCATGTTTTACAATCCTAAATTGACTGACTACTTCAGAAACACTTCCACATGCCGTCCCCCGTCCCCTCCAAACTCATCAACACAAATGCATCAGCCATCATTCTCTATTATAATATTTAAGGGGAACTTCAGAGTAGAGCTGCCAACTGTGAAATTCCCTTCTCTCAGAGATCCAACTAAGCCCAAACCTGACCACTACTAGGTCATGTTGCAAGATCTATCCCTTTGTCCAAGCCTTCTCCTAGCAGTTACAGAATTTCCCTGGCTATGTCCCCCTGGATGGCCACCATCTGGATTTATTCTTTCTTCAAGTAAACAGTTCTTAGTGAGGAGGGAGAAAAGCAGAGCAGGGATCCTTTAGTGGGAATCTGATGTATCTCTAATGTACATAATGCAGGCCCAGATAATGGGTGCTTTAGCACTGGGTATATCAATAACAACAGTTAAACTAATTGTACATCTATCTGCTTTTCCTAAGTGCTTTCTTACATGTTTATATACAATGCAGAGCACACTGTCATCACACAATAAATAAATCAGGTTTTCTGTAATCTATCTTGCCACTTTTGCTAATGATCCATGTTTGTGATAAACAAATGATTTTCCTTTGAAGAGCTTCAAGCTTCTCAGAGTCTGCTGAGGTCCTTCTTCTCTCTCTTCCTCCCCCATTTTCAACGATGACACTTGATAAATTCCCAGATTTGTGAGCAGATTAAGTTAGGTTTAACACAGTCTCCTTTAGGAAAATAAATAGATATGGCAGGCATCCGCAGGGGAGTGATCTCTGTTATGTAAGGCCTTTGATCAAAACAGAAATTGTGGTAAGAGAACAGGTGAAAAACTCTGGGAAGGTCTCTGTGGGTTGTGCCATTGACAGGGACAAATGGAAAAGGAGAAGAAAGAGGATAAAAGATATGTCTAAAGCTCGGGATATGTGAGACTCAGTACAAAATCATTCATAGGCTTTGAATATCCCCAGATCTGAGATATAAATGTGTCCCAGAATTCTCTCCCACATGTAAGGCACCCTGGTAAATTTGGGTTCATTGCTAGTGATTCTGACCCCTCACTGATCTGTCTGAGATTAGGTGCCCTCCTTCCTGTCAATCTATTTTAACACTACAGAGATTTTCAGTCCCTAGAGGATCTGAGGCAAAGAAAGGTCCCAATCTGTGCTCATTTAGTGTCTCAATTCAAGACAATCCTGTAGTGACTTCAGAGAGATCTACACTATTAAACATTTTGGCTGAAATTCTGTGCTCACATACATTTAAGAAGGTGCAGCCCATGGGTGAGGGATGTAAGGGAGCTTTTAAATCACCTTTTCACTCTGGGATTCTGGGCAGAACTAAAGACTGGTTGTCACGTTACTGGAATAATTTGGTACCATATAGATCATTGGGGTACCGAATATTATGTGAAGGGGGTCATAACAGGTGTCTATGACCATATGTTTGTATCTATTTTGGAACTGCAGTTATGGATATTGGATAAAAGGTGCCTGTACTTCAAACGTAGGCTTGGCTCCTGGGTGAAATCTCAGACACGCAGGTGCTAACTCGAGCCCATTAAAGGGTCATCAACTGCACAATGAACTATGTCCACACCCGAGGAGAGGAGCTTCACCAGGAATGGGACATGCCTGGGCAAAAACTGAATCGTGGAGAGTCTGGTGATTGGACCATGGGGCTTTGGACCTCCTTTTTGCAACTGGACTCTGCATAAGGAGGAGGAGGGTCTTCACCCACAGGAGGAAGTCTATAAAGCCTGGAAGAACGTGCTCCATTTTGTCTTCTACCTCCAGCCTGCAGCCTGTCTTGCTTCCAGCTCTGAATGGACTTTGCTACACAGGTGAACTCTGGACTAAGGTGCTGACCCATCCCTAAATGGGATGCTTTCTAAAGACTTTGATTTAAACCTGCAGTTATTCTACCTTTGCTGCAAGCCTGAACCAAGAGATGTGCCATTACTGCATGTAATTGATTTCTTTTAACCATTCCTAACCCTCACCTATACCTTTTTCCTTGTACAGTAAACCTTTAGATTTTAGATTCTAAAGGATTGGCAACAGCGTGATTTGTGGGAAGATCTGATTTGTATATTGACCTGAGTCTGGGGCCTGATTCTTTGGAATTGGGGAGAACCGTTTTCTTTATTTGGGGTATTGGTTTTCATAACCATTGGTCCCCAGGACAGGTGGCTGCTGGTGGTGATACTGGGAATCTGGAGTGTCTTAAGGGGATTGCTTGTGTGACTTGTGGTTAGCCAGTGGAGTGAAACCAAAGTCTTTTCTGTTTAGCTGGTTTGGTTTGCCTTAGTGTGGAAAAACCCCAGCTTTGGGCTGTAGTTGCCCCTTTGGAAGCAATCTGTCCTGATCTGACACTCACAGTTGGATCCCACCAGGAACAGCACCGTCACACTGGTCTAATTTACAGAAGACTCCAGAATGCTGCTTCACACAATACCCCTTAACACTCAGTTCTATAGATCCACTGCATCTTACTTCTGGCATGCTCTGTGCATCAGAGCTTGCAGTGTGGAGGCAGATTTGGGCTGTCAAGTAGTACACAGAGAGCTGGGGGGCAGAACTCCTTCCTCTGTAAAACATTCAGCTATGATCAGAAATGAGGCCCTGGAATTTTACAGGTTCTGGAGACTGATTCTGAACTCCCTCCTCAGGAGCCCGAAAGAGTTTGCTGGATTGCACCTGGATGATACTTTCCAGGTATACAATTTAGACCCCAATCCTGCAAACACTTACGCATGCACTTAACTTTGTGCATATGAGTATTCCTACTAATTTCAAGGGAAATTACATAACAAAAATTGTGCACATGCAGAAGAGTTTGAAGGGTTGGCACCTCTGAAGAAAGTGGTTAACTGTTGACAGGCAAGAAAATAGTTGGCTGTACATTTCTTGCTGTTTTACGTGTTTCTGCAGTTGAGAATTCTGCAACAAAAGGGAATGCAACAAACCCTAGTTTTATTGTTATGCTTATTGTTCACATAGTTCATGTTTATTATACATGTTCTTGAACCAGTACAAATGATACACAAGCTCTCGCCTCAAATATTCTCTCCTGGATATTTCAACTGTAGTGAGATGACAATACTGACTTGGTAACAGAACCCTTTAGCTGGGAACAAACTGCAATGTCATAAAGTAGGATTTTGATGCCTGTCCAATGCTGTGCCATGTCTGAACTGAGTATTTTGCAGGAGGAAGGGGAAAAGATTGAAATAGAAGTTAGGAGCCTAAATACCTGTGAAGATCTGGACCTGTACAGGTATATAGGAAGATACAGTTCCTGCCCCCCAAAGAGCCTACAGTGCAAAAAGACCCAAGACAGATGAAGAATAGGGAAAACACATGCAATATATAATCAAACTGTTCACAGACATGGTAGTCTCCAACTATATTTTATTTTGAAGAGACTCATTCGTATAAAACAGTGCTTTATCCCACTCTTCAATACATATTTTCCATTCATTTGTTTATGACAAAATATAGCTCAAGGAAGACAGCATTCCAGTGGTAATACTGTAGTTATGTAATCTGGATTTAAAACCCATGACTGTACAAAACTACTTCCTGCCTCCCTTGTTCATTTCCTGTTTCCAGCAGCTTCAGGAATAAGACCTATCTCTTATATAACACTTTGCTCTCAAACGTGCTATACACACATTAACTACTTCATCTTCAAAACACCCTTGTCAGGTAGGGGAGGATTATTATCCACATTGTACATTCAGAGAATTTAAGAGAACTCAGAGTCCCTGGCTGCTAGCTCCATGCTATCTGTCCACTAGGCAAAGCTCCCTCTCAGTGAGTCTGATGGTCCCAGAATTTACTGTATAGAAAGTTGAAACACAGATCACAGTCCAAAACAGGGTCATTTCATGCCTTGTATCTAATCATGAGCATGTTCTGTTCCTATTCCATTGAGCACTTGGCCCCTTAGATCACATCTATGGTGTAACAGGGCAAAATGGCCTTAGGGGGAAATTCCTTTGGAAAAGGAGGAGTTTAGTGCCAATATAAGCCACTCCCTCTAGGGTGTAAGAGTGTGATGGGGCATGGCATGTTGTGGACAGGGGCAAGGAAGTGCTCTGTAAAATTTCAGGAGCAGCCACACAAGGCTACCATAAGTTCAAATAGTTTCCTGAGACATACAGCACGGTAAACTCCCCCCACCCCACCCCCATGCACCTCCCAACACATGAGATCTCTTGACAGAAGCTGGATTTTAACCTGGCGATATATGGAGGCAGAAGTTTCCTCAGTTTTGCAACTTGCTATCTCTATGTGTGGATAGAGCCCCATGTCTGTTAACTTAATAGTGGAAGACTGCTAGAATAAGAACATAAGAACATAATACTGGGTCAGACCAAAGGTCATTTGGTGCCCCCTAGTTCTTATATTATGGGAACAAGTAAATAACTTTTCCTTATTCACTTTTTCCACACCACTCATCCCATATAATAAAAGACTAGAAAAGTGTGTGTGAAGCCGTCATGTACAGTAGAGACGGCCCTAGACGAACGGCATGCTGGGAGGTGTAGCATGCTGGGAGGTGTAGTTCGGCAGCAGAACATGGCCACCGCACTTACGCCGCTAAGAGGGAAGCAGGGTCTGGATCAGGGGCCTAGGGCAGGAGGGTGGCTGGGCGCAATAGGCACAGGCAGGGGGCTCTGGCCGGGCGGGGTGCGGGAAGGGGGCGCTGGGCCAGCGGGGCGGAGGCGCCCGGGCACGGCCCGACCAGCTGTGCCCAGCCTAGCCGGGGCCTTGGAGTGGGTGGGAGGGGGGCTGAACAAGTGTGGGGGGGGGAGGCTGAACGAGTGGGGGGGGGGCATAGGGGGAAGGGGAGGCTGAACGAGCGGGGGGGAGGGCTGTGGGGGAGGAGGGGAGGCTGAACGAGTGGGGTAGGCCGTGGGGGGGAGGGGAGGCTGAGCGGGGGGGGGGGGGCTTGGAGTGGGGAGGCTGAGCGGGGGGGGCATTACTGTTGGCCCCTTGTCCAGGGGCTTTTACACTAGTGATTTTATATACCTCTATCATATCCCCCCTTCGTCTCCTCTTTTCCAAGATGAACTTTCAGAGCAGAGCACAAGGCCTGTGAGCCCATCCAACTCCCATTAAAGCAACTGGATAAACTACCATGGCCTTTAAAGTAAGTTGGATTGGGTCCCTCACAGGGCCAAAATAATCAAAAGTAACCACTAATTTTAGTTGCTTTAGGTTTTGTGTATCCAACCTGAGCTACTTGGAGCAAGATCCTCAAAGTATGTAGATGCTGAACTCCTACTGAAATCAATTGGAGTTATGCACCTAAATACCTTTTTGAGGGTCTGGGTCTTGGGGCTTAATTTACAGAGGGACTGAACACCCCCTAGCTCTCGCAGACTTCTACAGGAGTTGTGATGCACAATCATGCTAAAAATCAGACCCACAGTGTCTCAACCTGGACATTCTATGTGAATGTTAATTTCTGCAAAGTTCTGCATTGGGCAGTGGCACAGAATTCCTCCGGGCGTAACACTCATAAGATGTCTGCATTGTGGAAACCTGCAGTTTCCTAAATTGCCTTTTAGGATTGTATCTTGACTATGTCACCTTTCTAAAGCCTGTATATAGAAAAAATGTGAGATTGTCCTGTTTGTTCACTCAGAGCACAAGTCCTGGGTAGGGGCAGCTTACCATTTAAAGAGTGGGTAATTAAACTGATGATTACACATTGTGGCTTTTACTGGTGGAAAAATAGGTTGAGGATATGAGCTATGGCACTGTATTGGATTCAGTGGGCATCTGACATCCAGCAGCTAGATAAAAAATATTTCTTGAAAAGGGGGAAAGGAAATGTTCCATTTCTTGGCAGAGATAATGGTTATTGAAGTGCTTTAGTTCTGGCTGTCTGAATGATAGCAAGACCCTGGAGGAGGACAGTATCATAGATGTTAGAAACAGAACTATTCTCATCTTATCTCCCAGCAGATGTAGGCATGTGAGTGCTTCCAGTGCTTTCTAGGAGTCCCCCCCCCCCCCCCATCTGACTTAAAACATCCCAAGTGACAGAACTGTCACCACTACCTTTCGGAAACTATTCCGCCACCTCATAGGCCTCACTGTCAGAAAACTTTCCTAGAAACTCAACCTAAAGATTAATTTGCTTAATTTGATCCCACAAGTTGTAACTGTATTTCCTTTTACTGCATTAAAATTCTTCTGCCTCCTTAGTATTTCCATCCTTCAGCTATTTCTACTACTATACTGTCCCCTAATGGGATGACTGCCTGACTCATAATTCTGTTTCGGAAAAAAAATTGGATTCAATTATACGGATACTACATCCTACTGAGCAAACTCTTTTGTAGGATTTTACCAATCTTATGGCTGTTTCGTGGTTTGGCTTTTTTTTTTTTTTACTATTTCTAATTTAGGCCAGGGTCCTACGTATCTAAATTGAGTGAATGGGTCACATCTGGAGCCTTCCTTGCTATAACTGAACCATTTAAATCAAAATTCAAATTCTGGAGCTGACTTAATTTCTTTTAGAATTGCTCATAGAAATATCAGGAACTGCTTTTCTGGTGGCATCCACTGCAGAGATGTGAACTAGAGAAGGACAGATGTCACATGGTGATATTCCTGAAAACTGGGAGGGAGGGGGAAAATAACCATTTTTATAAGAGTGCTAAATGGCCTTCACCGTGAAGAGAGAACTCTTAGTATATAGCCACACACGTACTATTTGAAATACACTGTGAATTTCCTAGGTGAGAGAGGCTTTTACAGATTATCAACTGTTTGCTCAGGAAAAGAAAAAGTGAAACCCCACGACAGCTTGATAAATGGTAGAAACCTCATGCTTAATAAACCCAGATGGGAGCACTATTAAAGTACCCAACTTCAGTAGCTGCTAGAAGCCCATTGGAAGGAAATACTGTTGTGCAAATCTGTTTCCCTGTTACTTCCTTTCAGTGTTTTTCACCAGAAACAATCAATCCCATGAGTGCTGTGCAGACTTTAGAGACTTTCTTATTTTGTTTTCTGTCTTCCTCCTTTTTTAAATGCAAGGGCCGTTCAAACTTCTCTCCTAGACATTCTTTTTGCTCACACAGGGTCAGGGAAATCTGTAAGTATTCACATTCGGAGCTGATCTTTCTATGCCTCACAGCATTCAGTGCTCTGTGAAGGAGGCACTGAATAAGGAGAAATGAAAGATGATGAATCATGATAAATGCAGAAGGGTATGGGGAAACTGCAGTGGCTTACGTGCGAAAGACATCCTTGAAAGAAACTTGCTTTGATCCCCAAAAGAACTCTAAGGTGTGCTGTTCTAATTATTTCACAGCTGTATCAGGGACAGAACAGTTGTTTGAGTTGTAGTTGAGATTTTGTTCTCTGGCAGATTAGGCAAACTGAGTTTGCTTCTGTGCATGTGTCCATAGAGTGTGCACCAGGAAAAAGCTCATGATATTTTTTTGAGGGGAAAGGAGAGAGCTTGAAATGAGAACATTTCACCGGATGCCTATAGCTCTAACAAAAAATAATTTCTAGGGAGACTGGAGGGGAGGCAGAAGTGTGCAACCTTAATTCTTCCAACATCCAGCCCGTTACAAAGTATAAGACAAAATTTCTACAGTAAAGCAGTGTTCTTCAATGCTGCCATAAAGTTCAACAGCCAAGACTCTCCTTGCCAATCTGTAGTCACTGTTACTGTGTATTGTGTGTGTGCTGCTTTTACAAATGATGCCTTACAATGGCTAACATTCAGTACAAGTTTTGCCATGATGCAACTGAGAAAGTATCTGAGTCCATCTAATTTCATGTAGCCAAAAATAGTTTTTCAAATGAAATCTGGGAAGGCCCAGGCCTAAGAGGTACACAGTAAATTCTGACGATCAGCATACCAGGATAAAATGGAATCTTCTGCTCTAGGACAGTTGAAGCAAGGCATAGAAGGAAAGCAGAGCATAGAAGTTATGTGCCAAGTGCTCAGACTAGATGGGAATATAACTAAATGCAGTGCTTTGCTTCTACAATACTCAAGTTCAAATGTTTCAGAGAGGATTTTAGAGTAACACCATGACTTCACTTGAGGGAACTAATTTGCATGTTAGGACTCCCAAATCCATTTAGGTCTTTAAGAATGACCATGAAATTAGTGTAATCTCTCTAGCTTCCTACAGGCAGTTCTCTGTAGACTCTATATACCTTGTTTTGGTTAACACTTAGTGAAATAGGAAAAGCAATTGTAGGTCTTCTGTGTTAAGACGGCACTGTTATCTTGCAAGAAGTACTGATCTGTGAAGCAGTTTTCTGGCAAATTAACCATACACCACAAAATTAACTCCAGTGCTGTAAGAATTTGATGATACTGTGTTTCAACTTCAGTAACTAAATTCTCTTTTGATTGCCCCAAGAATATTATGTGCTCAGCTCATCCTTAGCTTGGAGAGAGACATTGCTGCGTATCTTGTAAGATCAGCTGCTACTTGTTCATTTGCAAGCACATTGGTTAATTTTATAAGATATATGAAACACTCCAGTATATACTATATCTTACTAGATCCTTTATAATTGATTTCCTTAAAACACCCAACTGTACTTTCACTAATATCAAGCTTTTGTGTTCATCAGCTCAAATGAAAACAAAATCCTACCCAAAGAAAATGAAATTTATTTTTAATAACACTCCAATAGATGCTAATATATAACTGAAAATCCTTGTCCCAGATACTAATAATGAAACCTTTATATTGCTAGAAATATTTAAACTTTAATACTCTCCCTAATATGTTTTATATAAACTTGTACTTAATCTTAATACTGGTAGCAAGGGCTTTTAGAGATAAATTTACATATTTATCCTCCATATTTTTCGTTTCTCCCTCACCTGGGCTTTATATGTCATGTCAAATGCCATGAACATTTTATAGTGTTGAAGCATTTAAACTGTAACTTGTATAATTTATATATAAATGCTGAGTACACCATCAAATGCAATATAAGAATAACCGATTCATTGGTCTTATAGTTTTAGAAGTTTACCACTGCACACATTCACAAATGGTTGTGTACAAAATCTCAGTACAATTACATACAAAGCTTTAATCTGAAATATAACACAGGAGTAGATAAGAAGGAAAAACACTATCATTTTAACGGTAATTACAATACAATGTGCGGAACAACAGTTCACTGCATTTAAAAAACAGATTGCTTATTTAGAGACAACATGAAGAAATTAACTCTCCAGCTTGGCTATACTATTCAAGTTTCTTATATTAAGTGGAAAGCCATCTTTTTCAGGGGTTAAAATGCAGCTGATGGTATGCCCATTAATGTAACATTTTTTCCCTTTTTTCCTCCTTAAACAATGGGTCTCTGTGGGATTTCCCACTAATTGTAGTATCCACCTATTCAGCTCTTGGTTAATCTTTTTCAGTATTTTTCCAGGCAAGAAATGACTTTGATTTTTAGCAACAGGCAAACCCTGTTATTGAAGTTATGGGCCATGTTTTATTCTGTTATATCTGGAAGATCAATCTTGAAGTTTAACAGTTTGTGTAACTTGTGTGTTTTTCAAGTCTTTCTACCCACTGACAGCAATTACTGGTCCTTTCTAAGAAAACACACACATTCCTCATTTGTGAGCTAAAATTATTAGAAAGCTAATGATTTTAAGCATTTATATGCCGTAAGCCATATTATATGTTTCCATACTATATATCATCAAATTAACTTAGGAATTGTACAACCAGGCTAGTACCTCACAGTCCAGCCTAATATGTCCAGAGGTTATTCCACAGTAATATGAAAAAATCTTAGTCTTTCATCAAATTATTTAACATAAAATGTGAACACTTAGAGGTGATGTCATAAACCAAGAAAAGTAAATAAATTCAAAACTGAAGATTCACTGCCAGCTAGGAAGATATCTTTTGATTATTGCTTGCAGTGAGGAAGATCTAACACCAACCTGAATAGAGAATTAGTTTCTGTGACTTTCAAATAAATTATCTGTAAAATTTAGACATGATGCTGATGTGACATTGTCAGGTTCACCCCCAGGTGCTCATTTTTCCTGACAGCTTTATGTACCAAGTAACACTTTTTGGGTACCAGGCAATGCAGGCAATTCAGTTTACCACTCATAAGAAACCCCATCTCTGTATGGAATCTAAAAGATTTTTAATTTGCATATCACTACTCAGGTGCACTCAGCCTGAAACTATGATGAAAAAACGTCAGATGCAACTGAACAGTTGACTCATTTTCCCTGGGTGATATGGTGATTCATTGATCATAAGAGATGCTCAAATGGACTGCAAAGAGGCCTCATTAAAAGTCCCAAGACAGATACCAGAAATATCATATTTAAAAAACAAAGAAGTGCCATGATGTGGCAAGATGCCCATGTGGCACCAGAGTAATTTTAGTCTTGAATGTGTACACACAATAGCAAAAGAGATCAATCGAACTATTATCAGTGACTGGCCAGTTATAAAATAAACCTGCTATGCTGTGGAGTACACTGCATATGATTCCATTGACATCAGTCATACAATATTAGGATTGGAAGAGGTCATCTAGTCCAATCCCCTGCTCAAAGCAGGACCAACACCAGCTAAATCATCATAATTGTCAAGCCTGGCCTTAAAAACCTCTAAGGATGGAGATTCCACCACCTCCTTAAGTAACCCATTCCAGTGCACCACCCTTCTAGTGAAATAGTGTTTCCTAATATCCAACCTAGACTTCCCCCACTGCAACTTGAGACCAACAGAATACAATAGCACAGCAAGTGCAGTGGAAAACCAGCAGTGACAACTTACAGAGGCAATATATTTTACAGATAATAAAACTGGTTGTAAATAGAACATATAACTTCTGGAAATTCTCACTGACCCAGCAACCTAGAGTCCTTGACCCTGAAAGCACAAGGTTCCTGCACTCCTGCAACCAGAGGCTATGCACAGGCACAAATAAGGTTAACTGCTAGAGCTCGACTTCTTCACTGAGCAGTAATAAGTCTCACGTCTCCTACATAAGAGTCCTCTTAGTTGCAGATACATAACCCAAAAAGGGATGGGATGTGGACAGACAATGGGCATAACCATCAGCAGACTAGATTCAACCTTCACCACCTGCGCTGTGCAGGATCAAGTTCCCAAATTTCTATTCCTGTATATTTGAGATAGTATTGATAGTAATGACTTAAAAATACAGACAAATATTTCAAATAGAAATAATTTCTACTTCCAATTTTACATTGTATAAGTAACAAATTTGCCAGAAAGAAATACAAGGAAATTCCGTCTTGGGGGGGGGGGGGGGGAAGCACCTGAGTTCTGTTATTCTACTTAATACCAACATCAGACACACATGCATCCCCGTACTATGGAATAATTTTTTGTTAGACTGGAGGTAATATCTGGATTACTAACCTCAAACACCGACATAAATTAGACACCGATCAATCATGCCTACCTGTCGTTTTCTTCTGAACTTCTGAAATGCCTTTTGGATGCTCACAGTCTCCATTTCCTTCTCATTTTTATCCTGATCTAAACCTTCAAGATACACCATGAAACAGAAGTTTCTCTTCCTTCCTGATTCCATGCTTCTTTCTAGATAACTATTTTGGACCTGCAATTATGAAAAAGTTTACTTTGCAGATAAGTTGTAATTAAAATACAGTTGCTGAACCAAGTGGTGTGTATGTGACACCCAATGGCATTAAAAATCCTGTTGGAAATCATCAATTCAACAGTACAGTAAATATGAGAAATATTAGATCCAAACGATCCAGATGTTTTATGAAAACTGATCCAAAAATATTCTTGTTGTATCTAAAATAGAATCACTAACTGGAAGGATTAGATCAATTGTTTAAATCTGCTATTAGACATTCTTCAGACGAGCTGGTCTACACTCTACTAACATAGTCCACACGAATACATAAACACAATTTTTTTTAATTCAAATGACCTATTGAGTAAATAACAACCCTTGGCTTGATTGAAAAGTGCAAAATAAGAGCTCTTAGGAAGTTCTCTGATTCCTCTTGTACCATACAACAGAAACAATGAGGAGTCCTTGTGGCACCTCAGAGACCAACACATTTATTTGGGCATAAGCTTTCGTGGGCTAAAATTCACTTCATCAGATGCATGGAGCAAAAAATACAAGGAGCAGTATATATCTCAAAAGATAGGAGTTGCCTTACTAAGTGGTGGGGTCAGTGATAAAGAGGCCAAATTCAATACAGACTAACAGGGCTACCACTCTGAAACCATGCAATAGAAGTAAATTAAGATAACTTCTTGCTACGACTCAATTCTCACAGTTTAGTTGGGAAACTCAAGATATATCTGACTGTGAAACTGTCTGATCTATATAATATTTCTGGTAAAAATCAAACCAGGTCTATCAAATTCAATATGTTATTTAGTCCTTCCAAGGGTACCTGTATGTCCCAGAACTATCAAGATGTTTCCCTGTTTGAGGTACCCAAATTCTGTTTCTGGTTTAGTGGACCACAAAATTATGACAATCTACTTAAAGTTAGCTAACTGATTAAATTTGTGTCCATGATCATACAGCTAGTTCGAGAGAACCCTATTCTAACTTTAAAATGTTGCAGTAGTACTGAATATGGGAATTCTAGTATTAAAGAGGTGGTATTTAGTGTACTAATTTGCAATGTCAATATCCAGAAAGTTCTTTTCCACCAATTTTATTTCAGAGTGGTGCTGATCTGAGTTATACAAACAGAACAAAGTAAAGAAATGGGTATGTTAGTCGGTGCATGGATTTTCTTCTGCCTTGTAAATTATTGATATGTTTCACTGATTCCAGCACTCAATTTTCCCCTCCATCTGTAAACTCGTGACATGTCTTGCCAAATGATACTGAGTTTTACAAAGCCCTCATACATTGAAAAATGTAGTAAATCGTGCTACTGTAAAAACTATTCATAGGCTTTAAAGGACTGCCTCTTACATATGCTGGATCTTGACTAATTTTGATGTTTTGTTTGGGGATTTTGGTGCTTTATGTTTACACATTTGATTTATTTGTGAAACATACAAGAAAAAAGAAATTGTGTGCTTTTTTCAGTTTGTTTACTTTGTGCATCTGTTTATCTTCAGTTGTTGTTATAAATCATCTCTCACCATGATGTCCAAGTGCCAAACAAAATTAAAATGAAGAAAGCTTAAATTCAAAATAACTCTGCAGAGTGGGCATCATCCTTTTGAAAATAAAGCTTCATCCCAGATTTCACACAGCTTTCCTTGAAATCGGGGTGATCGGGAGAGGTGCGATGCAGATGTCATGACACAACCAGGTGGTGTCAAGACACTTGCATAACTTCTGCAGCATTTGGGGGAGCTCCCTACAAAATGGGGACAGCCCCTAAAAATCCTGGAGGACTATCTCCCTCTCCACCCCCGCCCATTTATCCTGAAAACTCCTGTCTGAACCCCATTTCTTTGCACCCATTTTGTAACTGACTTGATGGGGGTGGGAAAAGAGAGTCCAACTCTGTACCCACCCTGACCACCCTCTACTCCTCCCCAACCCCAGTGGCACCAACGTCCAGTACAAGGCTCGTGGGGTTCCCCAACATAGGGGGCTATTCCCTATCCAGCAACTCTTCACCTCACCTGCTCCCTCCTCCTCCTCCAGGGGCGTCTCTGTCTCCTAGCAACATTCAAAATGGCTAGCCGGCGCGGTGATTTCTGGGAATTATAGTCCTGGCACCCCCGAGAGTCTCACCCTTTACGGAGGCGAGGGACTATATTTCCCAGGAGGCACCGCGCGCCGGAGAGGGGAGCTGGTCGAGGCGGCGTTCCCTGCGGAGTAAGGGGACACAGGTGGGGGAAGCGCGAAGGGCGCTGGGAATTGTAGTTCCGAACTCGGAGAGACTCTCCAGAGTCAGTGGGCCGGAGGGCAGAGCGGGACTACAAGTCCCAGGGAGGCGCAGGAGGGAGCGGGCTGGACGCCGCCTGAGGGCGGGGGGTACGAAAGGGAACCAGCCGGCGGAGGCTTTGGAGGTTTGTCACTCAGGTGAGGGGCTCGAATGGCTGTCGGGTTTGAACAACCCCCCCCCCCTCTCCCGGGGGATGCGGAGTCACTCCGATGCCAAGGCGATACTGCGCTGTTCCCCCCGCTGTGGGGCTCAGGCCTGCCGAGTGCCCCAGCGTGGGGGGGAGGGCTCCCCTGCACCCTGGGGTGTAGAAAGAGGGGGGCGGTGAGGACTCGGGCCCCCAATATTCTCTGAGGTAGGGGCCAAATGCTCGGCCTCCCTCTGCAATGGGGGGGAAGTTTCCCCCCCTATTTTGGGGGGGGGCAAGTTTCCCCCCTATTTTGGGGGGGGGCAAGTTTCCCCCCATATCCTTATCTCTTTGGGGAGGGGGCAGTGGAGGACACATTTGGTATTCAAATGGCCCCAGTGTCTGGTCTAGTAACCCCCTCGGTGCACTCCCCTTTCTGAGAGGGGTGGGCTCACATTTTTAGGATTCATTTTTACTGGGCTTGGCACAACCTGACTCAATCACTGAGGAGGGCTAAAAAAATGTAAACTAAGCTTGAATGTGATTTTAAATTTGGCATTAAAACAAGCATGGCAAAAATGATTTGTCTTAGGATCAAATTCAATTCTTCTAAAAAAACAACAACCACCCAACCCTAAAATCTTGATAAAACCAAATGCTTGTCTTGACAGTAGTAATGAGTGAAATGGGAATAGGAAGGGGAAGTTGCACAAAGGGTTCAAAGCAGTGGACAGAAAATAGCTTGTTGTAATATATTTAGCAAGCAATGTGGATCACAGAAAAATAGGGTGTGGGGAGAATACATTCCCTGGCAAAGGACTACTGTACATTTTAACTCTGGGAGCGGTTGTAGCATTTTGGTATGTAAGGGGAAGCCAAGGAAATAGGAATCTCTCTTTTCTTCCCAAACCTTACAAATAAATTACGTAAAATCAGACCTCTACCAAGTCTAAGACAAGGAAATGCCCACATTTTTAGACTGATTTGACAGTACAGAATCTCTCTCCAATGACAGAATTTTTGTAATATATTCTTAAGAAAAAAACTTCAAATGATGATAGTTTGGCAGTTTTGGGTTTAGGATTTTTTCCCCCAGGAAGTACTTTTTAACAAGTGTTTACCAGTTTAATCTCTTTAATTGCACAAGATCAGGCTTAGTAAGTATCTAAAGGTGTTTCTAAAGCACCTGTAACTGGAGTATCTAACTATACTTTGGCAACAAAACCCTGCCAACATCAATTTCTCTCATCAAACTTTGAAGGTAGCAGTAACAATTGTCACTGTAGAAGTAGTTATTGCAAACTTCTAAATGACTGAACAATGATGGCAGTTTTGGGTCCCCAGTGGTTGCCTTAGGCATATTTGAACTATGTAACTCCTTTTCAGTAGAAACAAGGCTGTAATGTAAGAAAGTGAATGTAAATTTCCAGTCTTGTAGATGGAAAGAGGGTCTTGCAGGAGACATCATATATATTTAGGTCAACTTTGTAGGTCCAAACTAAACTAGTACAGTTCTTATCATGGGTATGTGTTAGGAGAGCAGGAAAAACAGGTAAGAGAAGCTGGAAAAACAAGTCCTTCTTTTTTTAAAGCTTTCCTTTGTAAGGAATTGTGATAAGCACAGCCCAAATAATTGCCTATCCTCCTTCTGTGTAGGTGTCTTGCTACATGTATTTGCAGTATATATGAGAACCTAGCAGTACACCATGTTAAATTCCTCCTTCCTGAATAAAAAATGTTTATGGAAGATCCAGTATTTCAGTATGAACCTCTGAAAAATTTGGTAAGTAAGAATTTTTTGGCCTTTTCAAGTGGTTTATGAAACTGGGATCTAATTTATTTTGTCTTTATGATATCCTGATAGTTATGAGCAACTAAAGGTCACTTCAAAACTAAAAATGCATTTGGCAGCAGAATGGAGCCAATAAAATTTCAAAATCTTATCTGATAACCAGAGACTGAATAAACCTGAAATATATGCACCAAATTTCCATCACCTACTCCCTTCCTTTTTCTTCCTTTTTTTTTTGTTTTGTTTGCCTGTATCTGGAAAAACAAACAAACAAAAAAAAACAACTTGCAGATACAATTCTTTCATAATATTTAGTCCTGCCATGAGTGCAGGGGACTGGACTAGATGAGCTCTTGAGGTCCCTTCCAGCCCTGTGATTCTAATATTGGGCACAATGCTAAAAATACATCAAAGCTAGTATAACTGATGACCATCCTTAAATTAAATTTTGTTATTTTTAATAAACCTTGAGTTACAGAAGCACCTCTGTATCCAAGAAAGGGATAATGTTTTGATTGTCAGGCTACAAGAGCCAAATAAATACTGCTGAGTAAAAATGTAAAGCATGTAGCTTATGCCTATTTCAGCATGTGAGATCAAAGCTGATAACTTAAGGTTTTAGTTTTTATTTTTAGCTTTTTATGATAGCAAGTATCTAATGTTTAAGGATATGATTCTGTCATTGAGGTCATGGATTCTGTGGCTTTCTGAACCCTCCGGGACTACTTCTGGGGCAAAGCTAGATCAGCGGCCACTAGAACAGCTAGCTGGTGGTCAGCGCTGGGGCTGCCAGAGCAGTGGCTGCCCAGTCAACCCCTGGGCCACTGAAACAGCTAACCAGCCCCTGCAACAATTAACTAGCAGTTAGCCCTGGGGCTGCCAAGCAACTGACCAGGGGTCAGCCCTGAGCCCGCCAGGCAGCAGTGCCCATCCCACTGGAGCAACAGCGGAGGTTGGGTCAGCCCCCTGGGTGCTGGAGCAGCAGTGGTCAGCCCCAGCCACAGGAGCAGTGGCAAGGCTGGAGCAGCTGCAAACAGAGGCACTACTATGTTTGCCTCCCCTGCCCTGGGTATTTTTAGTAAAAGTCAGGGCCAGGTTACAGGCTTCCATGAATTTTTGCTTATTGCCTGCAACCTGTTCCTGACTTTTACTAAAAATACCCGTGACAGAATCTTAACCTTACTACTGTTAAATTGTAATATCTGTGTTTTCAAAATAAAGGATATTGGCACTCCTGGTATAAAGACTTTTAGTCTGGGCTCCAGTTTGTGTGTGCTTTTTTTTTTTTTTTTTGAAAACCGAAAGTGAAAGCCCTGCCAAATGTAGCACTCACCAGAGAACTGTTTTTCTAATTTGCTTGTAATTTGTTTCATTATGCATATTCTGAATAAGCTATCTCCTGTTATAATGCCATTCTAAAGTCAACAGTATTACCTTTCTGATTGCATATTGGATCTGGTATCTTTTCACTCTATTTAAAGTGCTGGCCATGGTGTTAGTTTTAAGCCTATTAGTATTTGATAGCTAAAGGCCAATGTAAAATGAGTTGCATGGTCTTGATTTAGTTTCTCGTGGATGGATGTCCACAGCACAAACTACCATCAAAGTTGGTGTGCTATTTGGCTGTCTTGCACTTTGATTAGCATGGAGAATGAACTACTACAAGCTGTCTTGGCACAAGGGACCCAAACATTTGCAGTAAAGCTTAAGGAACTTTGCATATGTTTTACCTGTTTACATTTTTGAGTTTCTAATTCTGTCTGACTCCTTTCATGAGTGTTGTTTTTCATTTAAGCAAAATATGTGATGTTACCAGCATCACTTCACTGAATGTCCTGTGCCTAATCCAATCAATTCTTAATATATTTACAGGTTTCCACTATTCTGCATTTATTTGCTAATAGATATGTCTATGAGCAAATATTGGTTCAAATAAAATATAGAAGATGCCTTTATTGTTTGAGAGAGGGAGAAAGATCAATTCACTGGAAACATTCAAAGGCATTTTTATCCAATGTCCTATTTCTGCTGCAACAGCTGCAGGGGAGATGTTCTAGTTTAGTACAATCATTAGCAGCTGTGAACAAGTAGCTGTCCATAAGTGTAATTGTCTCATTGTTGATTAGTAGTCTAATGTATTTCAGGGATGGAAATAGAAAAGGTGTGTGGAGCCTATACCATAAACTTGTGCCCAACAAGAATGAGTAGCAGTCATTCTGAAAGCATCTAGTTACTGATGTTTTCTTTTGCAGAAGATATTAAATTTTCCTTTCCTGAAAGATAAATATATTTAGATGACAGGAAAATACTTATTGAAATAAATAGTGTTCTCCTCTGATTCTTTTCAATATTTAACTTTAGTATACTAATGAAGCATGTATTGACAGACATTTGTGTGTAGAGTCCAAAGTGATGAAAAATTGATCAGCATCTGGCTATAACAGCTGAGGACATTTTCTCAGTTGAAGTCGTGTATAATCAAAGAGGCAATATTTACCTTTTTGAGGAGTGTGAGGTATAGAAGATAAGACAAATTCTGTCTCTGAGAGTTGGATGTATTCATGAAACTCAAAAAATATTAAAGCTATATACACTGTCAACATAGACTTTTAAAAGCTATAGAATTGATTGCAGTGTTGAACTGCCTTGAAAAGTATCAAGAGTAGTGTTGTCTTCCCATACCTGTTTATAGCAGCAGAAAATCTGGCCTAAAGTGTGTGTGTGTGTGTGTGTGTGTGTGTGTGTGTGTGTGTGTATGTATATATGTAGTACTTCATGTGATGAATATATTTTGAGTCAAATGTTTAAAAATGAGAAACAGGTCTACTACCACCAGAAAATTCTAGTCAACATGTTTCCTTAAAGCCCACAAGGAACCTGGATTTGGTTTTGGTAACCGTCTGGGAAATAGACCAAACTATTTTTTTTAAAATCTTATGACATTTTGGGATCGTGTTTGTCAATTGCACTGAGTTACAAGCAAAGGTTTTAAAACTTTGTTTACTATAAAAACATGGAAAAAATAGACTATTTTAAACTGGAATATTTCCCACAAGGTAGGTCATTTTGAAATGTTTACCCTTGCCTTATGATTAAAACCAGTGTAATCTTCACTATTCCATGTTCTTACTAAAGGAAATTTTGTCACTCAGACTTGAGCACTGGATGCATCTCATCTATAGTATTAGTGTATTTTATTTTGCTTTTTCACCAGTATGATTGAATTTCTAAACTCTTGTCACAGTAAGAGGACATTAAACTAAATCCCGTGGAGTTTTATTATTGAAAGGCTTTATACTTGACACAAAGCTGCATCTACATACTCAAAGAAGAATTATTCTTAGCATTTATATAGCCATTTAACATTTTGATAATACCAAACAAAGATTAATATTCAGAACACCCTTATGAGGATAGGTAAGTGTGGTCTTTATTTACAAATGTGTAAATTGGGAGGGGGGAGGGGAGAAAGGGAAGAGAATTGTGTCTTACCCAAAGCTGTACAAGAAATAAGTGGCAGAGGCAGTATTATCATTTAGGATTTTTTGGCACCTGTTTCTATGCTCTGATCTCTAGAAAAACTGTCTCCTTAAGTAACCTCAGAAGAATGTTGATAATTGAGGTTTTAATTATTTCAAATATACTGTGTAATAATATATCTTGTTTTCTCCAGGAGTTTGGGGACCTATTTGTGAATTACAAATTTATTTTCATCCTGCCCCAAAGATGTCCAAATTTGTAATCCCCAAATCTGAATCTTTTCCAGTCCTTTCAGCTGCACTTTTTCTTCTGTAGTATCTCCCTTCAGTAGCCCATTTTATAGTTTGAGGTGACCCAAAGATCTCTCTTCCCAATGCAGTGCATTCAGCATGTGCTTCATAGAAGCAAGATGTGCGTAATTGTCATTCCTGAAGTTCATTAAATCTGTTATAAATGTCTCATTTTGGAGAACCATCTTGTTCATGGGGGATATATACACTTTGTCTCCAAATACTGAAATCTGCACCAGTAATAGCAAGTCTAATCAAGTGCTCAAACTTTTCCTGTAAATAAAACAAGGAAGACTTCGTAGCACCTTAGAGACCAACCAGTTTATTTCAGCATAAGTTTTCCTGGAGTCTTCAGTTATCCGTGTCAGATAGCGCCAAGTACATAATGAACTTGAACTGACGGCTTATCATTTGGCAGTGGTGTCACTTTAACTTGAACTAATGGAATTGTGGAAGTTGTTGAATTGAAATCACTTGACAGTCTTTGATGTGCACAGTATGAGGTATCATGCAGTGTAGTCTTTCCCCCACGTTGCTCTCTGTGGCTGGAGGGACCTCTTCTAGGAGGAAAAGTGGAGTGTGATCTCCATAGCCCATTCAAATCCCCAGTCTCTAGGCTTGAAAGAGCTGTGAAGGGGCTAATTATAGTAGGGGTGACTGTGAGGGGTGGATCCTTTTCCTATCAAGACCACCAAACCAGTTGGTCCCTGGGGGGGGTTGACAGCTCCCGCCTGGCTCCCCGCTGCGGGTATCCCGCTGCGGGTATCCGGGCAGCCGGGTTGACAGCTCCCGCCCGGCTCCCTGGGGCAGGAGCCGGCAGCCCCCTATAACGGATTTCGGATGCATCGGGAAATTTTGTCCGTTGCATCCGAAGTCCGTTAAATAGGGGTCCGTTAAATCGAGGGTTTACTGTAGTTCCAAAATAATCTAATTTAAATTATTGCAGCCAGAAATCCTGACTAGCTAAACTTCTGTTTGAATTCAATAATGTTGCATCTTCACTTGTAAATGTTAAGATTTCAGGTCTCTCTGCTGGGGAGAATAACTATGGCATTACCTTTCTGAAGAGCTGTTACTCTGTATCCTGATACCAATCCTTTGCAGTTCAGTGCTGCAGGCAGAGGAGTTGGTGGTTGTTGTGGGCAGGTTTATCAGCAATGGTGCCAGGCAGTAACTGCTTGTATTGCAATACCATTGATTTTTAGATCATGGGTGTGGAATAGTCTCTGCATAGCCCTGTTTGGAGCAGACTGATAAGGCTCCTTGTTTCCTAGCAACCACACAGTCTGCCATAACCAGAAACCTGCCCCTCTGCAGCTGGAGTGAAAATTCTGAGTGTCTCAAATTTGTACCTTTAAACAAGGTAAGTCTTTCTCCTCTGAGACGTTGAATATAAGAGTCTTTGTATTCAGTTAAAATTAACATTTCAGCAGAAGTTTGTTTTGGATGCAGACAGAGAGGGAGATTCTACCGTCTGTGTCTTTGATACTGTTCCATTCTCTCTCTTTTTATTTAGACATTTCTCATTGCTGGGTATGGCAATGTCATATGTCCTTCTCCTAACTAGACTCCTAGCTGAAGTTACAAGCAAATCCACTGAAAGTTTGGTATGTATTATATATCATAGCTCTGCATGAAGTTTCATTCTCCTATGAATGAAATGGAGTTAAAATTGCCTGTCATATCCTAAATTATCTTAGGAAGGAAGTGGGGATTTTCCACCTTAAATGCTATTTATACAAGATTTTCTGATCAAAGGAAAAGCAGCACACCCAGAACTTGCCTGTAAACATTAATATCAGCTTTTCCTTCCTCCAAGCAGCCAATGATCATTATGGTAGGTAGATGGAGCAAATCGTGCCCAATAGGAATGAAGTTCTAGCTCCCAAAATTGCAGTATTGATTAGATGCTCTGTCTAGACAATTTGGCAACTAGTGAGGGTGAAATTGCTCTGAAGACTGCCTGTCAAAGACTTGACAACCCCTATTCCCCCCACCCCTCCCCTCCCGGACACAAACCCACTGGCTAGAAGACGTGCAGCTAGTCACACTCTGAAAAACATAGATAATCATGATTTTGAAAGCTTTTAATCTTTCTAGCTGCTTAGCAGTACAATAGCTACAAAAGTAGCCCAAAATATGGAAACCTAAAATCCGCTTTAAAAAGCTGGCCAAGATGACAGGAAACTGCTGCTGCTTATTGCGCAGTGAATGGGTAGAAATTTATAATCTTTCTCCAGGACAGTTTGACCTACAAGCCTGTGTATGTACCAAGCTGCCTGTTTTCTCATTGACTGTGAGCCTTTCTGGTTCTTTACTGTTCCCTGACTTCCCCTCCCACGCTCCACTAACTGGGTGAAGTCTGCCGCCGTCATTACAAGTTTGATTATCTTCCTGATATCCTTGAACCTCATCATTTGCTTGATTAATTGATGACTCCATGTAATAACAAATACTATGCTGGGTTTGTTTGACCCTTTAATCATATGCTTGGATACTAGCCTGATCTTGTGTTACTTTCCATCAAGCTCAGTGAATCTGTGAGTTTCGAGACTTGAACAGTTTGGTATTTTCGAGGGGGGAAAAATCAGATTTAATACAACTGCAAAGTCCCTGGCTCCCATCTCTGTGCTTTCTGACCACTAGCCCATATTGTTTCCGAACATTTTTATTAGCCCTATGAGGAAGAGGTTGTGTAGCTTAAATGACACACTCATACATTGCACCATGGATATCCAGAGACAGAATGGCTTTTCTATAAGGGAGGAGTTATGATAGTAGTATCTGTCTTGCAAAACCACACATTTTTATTTTTAAAATTTCCCATCTGGTGTTCGGCTTGTTTACATGAATATGAAGTGCTCTAATGAGTGCTTTCACTTTCATCCAAATAGTGAGAGAGTTTATTTTTTTTATAACTGTCACTATAAATATACTGTTCTACTGTCACTGCATATTAACATCAGAGAGCAGTTTTATTCAATGTGCTGTTTCACATGAGATTGTTTTTTTGCCTTGATTCTCACATGCATTATGTTTTTCCACCTACAATATTAATGCAAATCTCCCTTTTCTGGAGGTGCTCTATGAAATTAGGTAACTCCAATGCAAATGTGAAGTTTAATAAAAAACCAGCCTTATCCTTACTTTGGAGTATGGGGGAGGAATGAGGACCTTCAGCTCTGTGCAAAGAGACCTAGCTTAGCTGCCTCTGCAGCACTCCCCCTAGAGCCCATATAGCACTCTCTGCTAGTCTAAGATCTGTGCAGGTGAAAACAATGAGGACAAAGTGAGACAAGATAGACATGCATCATCCCAGCACATTTACTATACAGTCCTCTTTCTGGCGGGGATTCTCTTTTGCAGTGGGGCAGCTGCGTCCTAGGGGAGTCCCTGGGGCCACCAAGAGTTAGAGCTCCTGTGAACCACAGTCCCTCACCATGGATTATCCTGGCCTCCTGTCCCCCTGGAATCTGCAGCTTTTTGAGTGGTTCTATGGCCAGTTCTACAAGGGGAAAAGAAAATGATTAGGGAAAATCTTTTATGGCAACCACGCTGACATCTTCTCCAGGGTTTTACCTCAGGAGAGAGTGATCCATGGAGATGAACTGTACACTATTCTAGAAGAGTTGGCAAGTGCTTTTATAAAGTAGTTCTTTGAGGTCACATCCAAAATCAACACCGACATGTACCTACTTTTATGTTTGTTTGCAAAACCGTAATTTGGGCAGTTGCTGACTAGTCAAAATGGTCTAATTGATGTAATCCTACCTGTTCTATATCCTCTACTTCTGATTATTAAAAATTGACAATGAAGTGTTCATTGATACGATTTCAACTGCCACTATAATTTATTCCTTTTTTCATTAGTATGTTCTGGGTAAGATTGAGCTGTATTTTTAATAAAGCCACAAGCTGTGGGAACTGTGCTGTAATGTTTTCTTTTTAGGTTTCACAGCCAGAATGCTGTATGGATGTATTGGATGCTAACAGCACCTGTCCAGTCACTAACCAGTGCAGTCCAGGTAGTGTCTTTGTCCAAGAGAAATTCCCAGCGCATTTTTCTGTAGCCCGTGGCAAAGCACAGAAGTTAATTAATTAGAGAAGGAAAGAAAACTTACTGAACACATGCATCTTGAGGAATGTGCTCTGTATGAACCCATGTAATTCTCGTTAATTCTCATGGAAACTATGTTCACATGAGGAGGATGATAGCTTGGCATTGCTGAACTTTTTCAGTTTTCAATTCTGTTCTTAAATGATCTGAGATGTGGCACTAACTGTTGTCCATAAGTCTTATAGATTCACATCTTCTTGCGCCATGCTATAAAATATTAAACTACTGAAATCTTTGGTGTCAGATAAAGTACTTTGTTGCTTTCTTCTTATTTACTATAGAAAGGCTTTGCCCTTACAGTGGATGTGTTTGTGTTTAGATTAAATGTCTGGTGTAATTTATTACTAAGGGCGTCAAATGTGCAGCTTCCCTAAGAGGAAAACCTACTCACAGAGCTGTTTTCCAATCAGTGCTTTACTAATAGTGTGTTTTATGGAATAATGTATCCCAGTTTGGCCAAAGGCTGTGGAGATCTGGATTTTAGCCTACATAGTGAGTTTTTGCTTTAGAATCTAAACGGTAACATGATCTAGCAGGAATATCCTTCTAATCATCAGGCTCCTGGGTCATAAGACATAGACTGAAGCCACTACTGCTTTATTCTATTAAATAAAGTTGGTGTTGAAGATGTCTTTAATTTTTTTCCCTGTCTTATCAAAGATAGAAACTTGTGCCTTTAAACATAAAATGAAAGATAGAAGACATCACTCAAGACACAAATGTAATTAGTTTTCAGCCCTGTCTGGTAGGATGGCTGATGTAAAAGACCCCACTTACCTGTCATGGAATAGTTTAAGCAGGATTGAGTCTTTGTAAACTAATGCAAAGAACTAATGTAAAGAAGTTTGGGTAATAGAAAAATACTGTATTATGGGCCAACCATCATACTGTTCATTACTAGCCCTCAAGTGACTGACAGGATTGAGTCCAATATATCCTGATGCAGGAGCTCCTTTACTGGTTCTTAGCATCTTTATGCTTATCTCTCTACTTTAGCTTGTGATATAGTACACAAACGTGGTCTTAAATCTTGTTTTAGCAGTATGGGGACCCAGAGGGTGCAGGAAAAATATAAGCAGAAAGGTTTCTTCTTTTCTGGTAGTTTTTAAGGGATGACATGGAGGTACAAATTGGTACAATTTTCCTGTTTTTCATAATTTAAAAAACTAAATGGTGAATGGAACTACATGAAAATGACCTCCTAGCATATGGTTGCTTGTAACTGATTTCTCCTTAATGTCCTTTATATGTAGGATAACACCTTGTTTCCTTGTTGCAGCAGGCACATTAGAAATTAAAGCTCTTTTTTGGTGTAGTATGACAGTAAGCAAGAGACATTCTATGCAGGAAGCCTGTGCTCCCAGATGCTTGATTCTGGAGGCTAGAAGGATGTTCCTGACATTTCTCATGCCTTTTCCAGCTCAGTGTACATTTTGTTTTTGTGCAGGTTGTTACAGAGAGTGGAATGAGGATGGGAGTAGCAACTGCATTAAATGCAAGAATGAAACCAATCCTGTTGTGTCAACTTACAATCTGACCGACTGTAGAAATAGTAAGTCATCTATCATCCCCTGATCCTGATTTTCTTTTTTTGCACTGGGGTCTTTCTGTACACATTCAGTTCAACCAAGACTGTCCCATAAGAGATTCTGAGGATTTCCATTCCTAGTTTTTCTTCTCTGAAATCTCCATCATTCTCAGAGGCCCTACTTTACCTGAGTAGCTTTGGGTAACAAACCCTTCAAAACCCATCAGAACTTTCCTGAGAGTGCTGGAGAGCAGTGAGGGGCACAGCATCCCAAAATGTATGATCTTTTGTCTCCTATCTCCTTTTGACACCTTTTGTTTACACATTAGAATATCTGATCTTTACAACCAAATGCAATATTCAAACCATATCTTTCTGTGGCATTTAAGAACTCTAGTATCCATAACATGCACAACTAAAACAAATACCAAAATGTGCTTTTTTTAAAAAAAGCAAACAAACTTGCATCAGACAAACAACATTGAATTTCTTGAATGATTTAATCTCTATTTTCAGAAACAGGCATTTGCCATAGGCACATATTAAGGAGTCCTTCAGACCGCCAACAGCCCTTTTATTCAGGGAGCTGGACTATGCCATATTTAAGAGGCCCCATTTCTCATTTTTGTTCTCCTCTGAGCAGTCCATTCCATTTAATTAATAAATTGTTTAGCAAAACTAGCAGAAAAGCTTGAGAGACTTCCTGTAAGGGAAGTGCATTTGGGCAAAGCAGCAATGAACACTTTCGCCAGAAGAGGGTGATCATGTGCCGCCTCTTTATTTCTCCCGGGGAGTGGTAGAGATGCTATTATCTCATGAGAGAAACCAGGCATCAGATATGCTATGATAGCTTATGTCACTCAAAACTTTTCCTAAATCTGCACTGAATTTAATGCTTCATAAAAATGCATTTTTCCCCATATAGCTGGTACCAGAGGAATGAATTTTCAAACGAATATAAGTACCGTAACCCCCTTTCTACAGAATATAGGTAAGTCAATGGAATTGTCTTGTATTGGAGGGTAGCCACTCTAAAGCCTTTCCTGTTGTCACCTTCATCCTCTTGACAACATAGCATTTGATACAATATTGGTGAGATGTTTTCTCCCATATTTGTACGTGTAGCAGCCATTTTAGAGTGTTTAATTATTCCAGACTGTAGGAGTTTTTATTTAATAAATAAATATATCTATAAAAAGCCAAACTTTGAGAGAGCTGCATTTCTTCTGCAGGATGGTGTTTAGTCATGAAGCAGTTTGCTTACAGAGAAACAGTTATGCAAGTTACTTGCCAGCTGATTTTTAAACTGATGCTGCAGCAAGTCTTGTGGGATTTTTTTGGTATGCTAGTTGCCAATTCTAACTAGATCTGATGCCTAATGACTTCAACTGGCTCCTCTAGGGCTTGAAACCTTTTTGTTTCTGGAGCTGATTGTAAGCTACACCAGTCGCTTCAACTTGACTCCTTACATGTATTGTTTCACTTGTACTGCAAGCAAATATAAATTGAAAATAATTAGATTACTGAAGTCTGGGCCACTACTGGAGGTAGGATCCCAGACAAGGTGATTCGGTGAACTGCTCTAGAATAACCACTTAATGTGAATGCTCATAAAGTGAGAGGGTAAATGATATAGTCCTAAACAAGTTCCATGTACAGTTGGGTGCGAAACAAGCTCCTTCCAGGCAGCTCTGCCAGTGCAGATTAATCTTGACCTGCAGCACCTCTTGCTATTGTATCCCTGTTCTTCTCTGGCAGAACCCGCCAGAGATGCCCCATTGTGTTATCTTATGATCTGCACAGAAGGGAAGTGGGGGCCCTTGGATGTGAGTAAGCCGAAACAGCTATTGATAGGAGCCTCAGGATTCCTGGTTTCTCAATTAAATTCTAGTTTATTATGAGTATAAAACAAATGCTGCTTATTTCCTTTTGTATGATATGTGATACAATAGAGGTAAATCATCTTTGCAACCGGCCCTTTGAAACTTGTATCCACATGGTAAAAAAGAGCTGTCCTGCCCAGGGAAACTGAGAACTAATATATAGCTTTTTAAAAAAAGGAATTGCAGGATCTAGTGAATAGCTTTGGGAACTTAAGACATTCTATGTAGTGTCTTACGATGCCAGGTGTTTAAAATCTCATTAAGCATCTTTTGTCCCTGACCCTGAATGAAACAAATTACCTCAGTAAAAATTCTGTCTTAATTCTGTTTTTAAAGTCTTTGTATTCCATTTACAGTAAATACCAGAGATGTGGTGTATCTGCTGTTTCTGTTTCCTGAACACAAGAATTTCAGCATTCCTCTGCTTATGTAAATCTATGCCACCTCATGTGAACATAGCCTTAAACAAAATAAGTTAAGCAAATCGAGCAAACGTTTTAGAGAATTTTTTTTGCTAGTGTCTAACTTCCCTTTGAGGCAATACAAATTGGCCATTTTGAAGGAAAAATGCCAGATTTAATGACCAATGGTCTGACTCAATCCTGTACTGGGCAATGTAGCTTTACCTTATATGTTGTTCTTATTTTGGTTACTAATCCACTTTTGTTCAATGCCTGGCAACACCAGGTTTGAAAAGGATAAAAAATGAAACACTTGGGACAAAAATCTGTGATATCTTCAGGAAAACATAGAATTAAAATAGTGTAGGTAGAGGCTAAACCACAGCAAAATTAGCATTGGAGGACATTTCCTAACAATTTTGATGAGGTTTTCTGTCTGATATTTTGATACACAAAAGGAATGTTCTTCTCTCATCTAAACGTAAGGAAGTTTACTCTGTATTCTCTAACAGTGATGGGGGAATAAATCCCTCTGCCCTTTGTATGATAGGGGTTTCTAGTAAATAATAGGCTATTTCCTCTGATTTCACAGGAGGCCCAGAAGTGGCAGCCTCTCTCATTTTAGGGACATTCTTCATCAGTTTATTCCTGATACTGTCTGTGGCTTCATTCTTCTACCTCAAACGTGCCAATAAACTTCCAAATATGTTCTACAGAAGAAACAAAGGTAAAGTGTTTAGTCATTCTCGGTTTCATCATTTATTTACAGTTTAGCTGGGAATTTGAGAGAAGACCAAACCCTTTTCCATAGGTTTTAGAGTTCCATGTTCTACATTCTTTTTAATGTATTTATTGTAATCCATTCTGTGCACTTCTGTACTGGGACCAGTGCAGTCCTACATATGTGTAAATGACCGGGAAAAAGAGGTAAACAGTGAGATGCCAACATTTGCATACGATACAAAATTACTCCAGATAGTTAAGGCGAAAGCAGATTGCGAATAGTTACAAAGGGATCTCACAAAACTGGGTGACTAGGCTACAAACATTTCAGGTGAAATTCAGTGTTGATAAATGCAAAGTAGTGCACATTGGAAAATACAATCCCAACTATACATACAAAATAATGGGGTCTAAATTAGCTCTCAAGAAAGAGAGCTTGGAGTCCGTGGATAGTTCTCTGTAAACATCCGCTCAATGTGCAGTGGCCAATAAAAAAGCTAACAGTGGTAGGAACCATTTGGAAAGGGATAGGTAAGACCATAAATATCATATCATCACTCTATAAATCCATGGTATGCCCACACACTGAACACTGCATGCAGTTCTGGTTGACCCGTCTTAAAAAAGATATATTAGAAATGGAAAAAGAACAGAGAAGGGCAACAAAAATATTTGAGTATGGAAGGGTTCTAGATAGACTTATGTGTAGTACGGGGGAGGAACCGGTGGCCGTGGTACATGTGTATATACCAGTGACAGAGGGAAGGATAGGAAAGGGGTCCTGGAGGCCAAATTTTGGAGAAACATGAGATCAAAGAGACACACACAATCTTAATCGCATAGCACAGTTCCAGTGATTTTGGTGCCACTTAATATCAAGTGTACAATAATAGACACTTAGATGCTAAGCTATTTTGTGCTTAAGGAACTGTTAGCATCATGAAAACTGACAAATTGAAACCTGTTCTTACAAGTTTCTTTCAATAGGTTTAGGTACCACAAGTTTCCCTTTGGGTGTTTATAAGTGGGTCAAGAGCTGTCATACTGTGACATCTAATCTGACAGATCACCAAACTTGTGCTGTTTAACAACATTTAGACTAGAATTTCCACTTTTTGTGCTGCTAGTTCTCTTTTGTCCCAACTTGTCACAATGTTGAAACTGGGGTTTTTATCTGAGGGAGAAGAGTTAAGAGCCCACTGGAGGGAATCTCTTCGCATTTCTGCCAGGCCAAATTTCATTTGGCCTGACTATTTTCTTTGTTGTCAGTAAAGGTTGGTATCTCCCAATTTCTTCTGTTGCTTTTGACTGCTATATCTTTCTCTCTCCACACCATTTCCTGCCCCCACGCACTGATAGATCGCTTTCCTTCCAGCTCCTTCAAAGCAAAGTGATGCTCTGGTGGCCTCCTCAGGGAGCAAAATAAGAACTGATTTAACCCTGTAAAAATAACTGTTTCCTGGAGAGCTTGAGAATCCTGTGTCCTTAATGCACAAAAGCATCTTCTGGGCAACGTGCTCTGATTCAAAATACTCTTGTACTGATTTCTCCTACAAAGCAATGGAGGAAGAATTCTCCCTCGAGTGTCGGTTGGGATATTGGGCCTATCAGATTGTTCATTGTGAAGAATTAATACAATACATAAGCAATTGAAGCAAGCAGTTCCAACCTTCTAGAACAATAACGACCTGTCTCTTTCCCCCTTAGCATCAGTTCTACAGCCCAGTGAAACAGTAAGTAAATTATTCCTTCTAAGGGACATAAACATCTTTCAAATAGTGTTAATTATTTATAGGGATACTGTCAGGTCAGATTTTTGGCCCCAATCTAGAATTTTGTAGAAATGAAACTGTTACAAAACCTAAACTAAAAAGAACTGTCCCTGAATTACTTTTAAAAAATTCCAATCAGAACCATTTAAAACACATATTCCTCTGCAGTTTTTATAGCCAAAACTTTGCAGCATTGTATTTGGAATCAGAATTGACTTAAAGTATAAATATAGGTTCAAGAATAGCAGCCATGTTAGTCTGTATCCGTAAAGAAAGCGAGGAATACTTGAAGCACCTTAGAGACTAGCCAGTTTATTTCAGCATAAGCTTTTGTGGGCTATAGCCCACGAAAGCTTATGCTGAAATAAACTGGCTAGTCTCTAAGGTGCTTCAAGTATTCCTCGCTTTCTAAAAGTATAAAGCCAGTCTCTCGAGTTTGTTGTCCATCCTGAGAAAAATACAAAAAGTAAACACAGCATTAATAATGAAAAAAGAGATTTTTTTAGATTTTATTCTTTTAAGGAGTCGTTAGCACAAGTGAGGACATTTTGCTTATTAAAAATAATTGTAATCTTAGTGTCTGCTATTAATTTCTGTAATATTAGAAACTGAAAATGCAAAGATCTTATGAGACTTGGTCCTTATTTTGTTCTGCAGGCATCAATGATACCTCCACCTGCTTCTTCGGGTAAGGATTTGTTCCATGTTTGAACTTTACTGTGAATATTTTCACCTCCAACAACTTGCTCTGGTAGCTTTTTTTTCTTTCCCCTTGTTAGCTTGTAATTAAGAAATACAAAACTACCTAGCAATATTCCCCCCAAATCTGAATCTCATTATGGGAGTGCCAGGAATAAATAAATATAAAGTAAATATATATAAATATTTATATTTTGAAGAGGTGTATCTTAGTAGGCTTAATAGGCTTTCTTCATATTTAGTCATCGGTTGCATTTTCTTCTCTATATTCTAGAACAATGATAGTTGCTTTGGGATCATTTGTTGACATGTTTAAGTATGAATTAATTATGAAGCCATGACTAGATAGCAGTTGTTAACTGTCTTTCTGTGCCCACCCTTTCAGTTCGAAAGCCACGCTACGTTAGACGAGAGAGATCATTAGTGATGTCTGCGTCCGCTACTATGATCCCTTCTGCAGAAACCAGGGTCAGCAATGTTTAGCTTTCAAAACTTACCTAAGGACTTAGTAAATATGCACCGTGTTGGAGAAAATTTCTGTGTGCACTGGAATGCCAAGAAAATGTCAGGAGCAGCTGACCTAAAAGCAAGCCGAGCCACTGTGTCAAATGGGTTTGTGTCAAACGTGGACAGAGGAGTTGAAGTAATACAAACCAAGATGACTATAGAATATATCCAGTTCTGTGAACTGCTTTGATGGGCTTGAAAAGCACTTTTCCAGCTCTGCGGTTTCATTTGTTTCCTAACAGAAGCTATGTTAAAATCTGCAAAGAATCTGCCTTTTTTTTGGGAACGCTTTCAGCTTTGGTAAGATCCTTTTTCCTGCATTGTGGTCAGCTGTCTAGCTGTAGAGCAGAAGCCCTCAGTGCAGCAGATCAACACGGAGTTTTGGAGGTGAGCTCGTTCAAAGGACACGTTTGTAAATGTTAACTCTAAGTGCCGTCCGTGGCTTTAATGCTGCAGGAAAATACAAATGTATTTTACATGAAGTATCTCAATGCAAAAATTGATGCCTTCAGAAGCATTTTCTTCAGCTTCTCAGTCATGGAGGACCATGGTTTTTAACTGTAGGTTTAGACCCACCTGTAGCCAGATATTGCCATCCGAACTGCTGCCGAAGTGATCCAAAGCCCATGATGTTGATGGGAGTTTCTCCAGTGAATTTCATGGGCTTTTAGATTAGGCCCTACGTGAGGATCCATTTGGTGTGGCTTTGTAGTTGATAAGCTGCTATTTCTGCCCCACTGAGACACCTAGCCATCCCTCATTCCAGCATTTCATGAGGGTGGCTGTTGCAGTCTAAAGGACTCTAACACTCTCTAAGCTCGGTTGAGGCACCCTGAGCACTTACACACATTGATTTCAACAGGAGTTGTCATGGGAATTCTCAAGGAAGGGTTTCCCCAACACAACACATCCCAACACAAGTTAAGGGTGTCCCCAATCTAGTTCTCCATTTGTGTGCATAAGGCCTACACCTTAGCCTTTGAGTTCCCCCACACGCCACCTGCCTTTGTTTAAACCTCACTACCCCAATGGGTTCTTTAGAGGAAATGACTCATGGTGGATTTTTGTGGTAGCCATCATGATTTCATGAACACCACAATTGAGTCTCGTCTTTAAAAATGCCAAAGTAGCTGTCTCTGGCCAATGTGACACCAATGTGAAGAGTGTCACTCTCATGATTCAGATACCCACTCTGCCTGTGGCCAGGGGCTTGTTCAAAGCTATAGAGTAAGGGTGGGAGTGGGGACAGGGAGGAGCTACCAGTCTTTTTTTATTGGATATCTATTTTATGCACATTTTAATGTAGTGTGAAACTGTTTGCATTTCTTTCCTGAGAATGGAACCTCTCGTTTTGCAGCTTTCCTCCAGTGAGGTCAAAGAGAGTGGGGCTAAAGAGGAACCCATGAAGGAACATTGAATCACTTTATGTAAAACTTTCACTCCCTTGCTATGGTTAAATCCAACCTAGTTTTAATGGCTATTTTTTCTGACCACTAAAAATTACAACCACAGTAAGTCAGGCTGTTTGAGAGGGGAAGCTTCCATTCTTAAGTACTGTAGTTTGTCTGTTCCCAAACCAGGAGGTGGCTGTTTTGCCAGAATTACTTTTTATGTCTCTTCTCTGTGTATCAATAGGATTTACCTCTGATACAAATGATATTTTGAGGTGGTAGGAAGGCATAGGGGCTATGAACTGACAAAGACTTAGAAACAACTTAACCTTATAGGAAAAAGAAATAACTATGCAATGATACAATGCAAAGATATTACATTTTTAATGGGAGGGCGTTTCTGCTTATGAATCTGTCAATGAAACTGCATCCTTGAATGGCATAGTTGCTCATCAATTCTTTCCATACATAAATCATTGATAGGTCATTCTCTCCATTGCTCTGTGGGGACTGTCCCTGGCCCATGTCACTGCTACATGTATGTATCTGTATGTATGTATCTGTATCATGAGCCCTAACTGACCTCAAGTGCATCACTGTAACTGTTTAGTGCCAAGTATCAGCTGCTTTGTCCCCCTCCTCCCAGCCCCAAGCAGAGTTCAGGTTTCTCAGTGCTAACGTAACTTTGTCAAACTCAAGAAACTTTACACCCATGGGCTTTGTAGTTTGCTCAAATCACATTAATGCGGTCTGGCCCAACTTGATCCCTGGACAGAACCTCGTTAGATTTTTTTTTGCACTGTCATGTTAAATGCATAGTGTGGAGTTGTTGTTTTCTCCCCCCATACAGTTGGCTTTATTGAACACTTGATGACTGTCTTGAGCTATAAATGGTTAATTCAAGGACCAAGGATTGATATGTAATGGGGTATTTTTAAATTGTGCCAAAATAAACACCTTTCAGCTTTTTTTAACTATTGTTGAGGTCATGTGTGTATTTCCTTTCTAAGCACAGAAAGAAAGGAGCAAACTTAGAACAAGAAACAAATCACTGATCCATCTCACTTGGTGTATTGCCTCTTCCAGAGCTCAAGTTTCAGAAGAAAGTAAAAATGTCCATAATTCTCCTGTCCAATTTGCAATATGATAGGACAATAAGAGAGGAGGGAAGCAGAATTCCTTGATGATTGCAGAGACTCTGTTTGTCTCTGGAAGCACTTAAGTGTCCCCTTTAACTTGTTTACCATTATAAATGCTCATTTACAAGGATCTAGCAAGGACTATATTGCCCTTTATGCCTGAATTCAGAGGGGATGGGCCAAATTTTCTAGTGGCAATATCTCCACTGAAGTCAGTGTAGTTCTGGTAGCTGAGAATTTGGTCTGAAGTAAATGACTTTAAGTTTCACATCACTGAGTTGACATAAGGTTGTGTGCATCATGTACTAAAGAGAGAGAAGAGGGTACCAAGAAAAAATCTAACACAATGAGGCTGTAAGTAGACCCTTCCACACATGAAAGCTGTATAGTGTAACACTTGTAAACTGAACAATAAGTTCTCTTCAGCTATAATCAAATTCTCCCAGACCCCTAATCCCTTCACAGTAAAGTGTTTCTTTCTGAAAGGGGTTTTGAGGCAGTAGATAGGATGTTCTTTATTGTAGATAGGAGGCTGTTTTGTGTTCTTCAAATTTACTTTGCAAAATATTCAGGGTAATAGTGAGATCTGAGCCCAATGGAAAGTATGATACACAATCAGACAGCTGAACTACAGATGATTAAATAAATACAAATGTATTTGCTCGTCCAGAAACCTAGCAAAAGTAAGAGTTGAGCAGCAATCCTATACGTGGGAAACATGCTATTTTCAGCAAAGTGTGTGTAGGAGCATGGACAAGCCAAAATCTTTTGTACCTACTATGTAGGCACTGGGGAAATGCCCAAAAAGTGTTGTCAAAGCAAGGATGAGAATGCAATGTATGAAAAGATAGAGGCAATGAGAGTGATTCCCTTGGGAGAGGAAACTTGAAAGATGTTTTGTCAGTTAACTGGACTCTGAGCCAAAGCACATGCCAAAACAGAACAACCTTACTGAAGACGAAATGGTTAGCTGTTAGCCACTTGATTGAATTCATTAGGATTAGATGGAAAAGGAAGTGAACTGAGGAGAGTAGGAGCTACCGTATTTTTCGCCCTATAAGACGCACTTTTTCTTCCCCAAAACGGGGGGGGGAAAAGTTGGTGTGTCTTATAGGGCGAATGTGCGCCCCGGTTCCCCCCTCCCCGCCGCGGGCGGGCTGCCGGGAGCGTCCCGGTTCCCCCCTCCCCGCCGCGGGCGAGCTGCCGGGAGCGCTCCCGGCAGCCCGCCCGCGGCGGGGAGGGGGGAACCGGGACGCTCCCGGCAGCCCGCCCGCGGCGGGGAGGGGGGAACCGGGACGCTCCCGGCAGCCCGCCCGCGCGGCGGGGACGGGAGAGCAGCGCGAAAAAAGCGGCGCTTTTTGTGTGGTGGTGGGTTTTTGGGTTTTTTTGTTTTTTTTTTCCCGGCTTTTTTATTTAAAAACTCGGGGGCGTCTTATACGCCGGAGCGTCCTATAGGACGAAAAATACGGTAAGTAAGTACAACAGAGAACAGTTTGAGGCAGCATATAGTGCATATCTGAGAGGGGCTATCACTTTTCTAAGATATTCACACCACCAGCTGAAGGTGAGTGCACACTGTGTTGAGGAGAGTAGGGTGGACAATCACTTTTTGGACAATAAGTATTAAACATTGGTTTACTAAAATCTGATGCCCAATTATATACTCTTTCCAAAATGCTGGTGCTGACATCCTGCTGCTGCAGACTGAGTAACTGCTGCAGAAATGACATTGTCCTCTGCTAGACAAGTACCACAGCAGTTCTTCATTATAGGGCTAGTGTCTGTAAATTTGCATGGGCAGCTAACTATATGATTAGGACTCCTCCCCTCCTTGGCCCTGCCGTAAATGACTTGTCTTAGAGCCCAAAATGAGGCTGGATCTAGATTTGGGGAAACTACCTGTACTGATTGCCCCTTGACCCTTTCTTGCACTCATTCTTCCCAGGGAAAGTTTCCCTAGGGAGTATCTCTGGGAAACGCACACAGCATTTTAATTCTACAACTTCCTTGTGATAAACTCGGGAACAGGAGGAAGTCATCCTGAAAAAGAAATCAATAGAGTGCGAGAGAGGTGGTGTGGGTGTGTGCGGGGGGGGGGGGGGAGGGAGTGTGTTTCTTGGAGGCAAATGACTTAGCTAAAGCTTGCACATTCATTCTTCTACACAGCTACAAGGAATGGGGTGATGAGACACAAAGCCAATGCAGAATGGCCCAAACTCCTCCATCCCATTTAAGCCCTACGTAAGGGCTGTGCAGGGAGTTTTAACCAGCTGAGTGACCATGTGAGACTGCCATCTAATAATGCAAACTTCCGGACAGCTACACCTTTTGTGCTGCGACAAAACAGCCTCCACAGTGATACAATGCCCATTGACTTCAGTAGGATTCGTACCTGCTCAAACCAAGATGATTTAGTCCTGTGTTAGCACTGCCATGGGTAAAAGTGTGGTAAGGAACTTGCCTAGAGGCTCAATTTTGTGTTGCATTTTGCTTGCATTCCTCTTGCCACAAGACTCTCTGAGGTCTATTAGTATGTGCAAAAGCTACTTTACATCTTTGTCATTCATTTTTAATGCTCCCTGGGAAAGAAAAAAAGAAATGGTGTAAACTTGATCATTTTACAATCTGTGCCTTGCCATATTTTTTATTGTTAACTGACTGGGTAGCAGCAGCATTCAGATAAATCCCAGTCTTTGAAAAAGCCTGAATTACGGAAATGCAATGATTTATCTTTAACCAAAGCATGTAGAGAAAATTGTTTTTAAACAGTAGTTTTCAATATGATAGAATGCAACTCTGTAAGATATTTGCTCCAAAGGATTAGGATTTCACAGTCACCCTGTCTTTATTTTTTGGTAATATAACGAATGTAAGAAGGATTAGCTGTAACTCTGTCAGTTTCATTGTCTAATGAGCAATGTTTATAAATAGATCATTGGCTTTGTTGCAACCTCTCTTCCCTATACCATCATAGTCATCAAATTAAAATGTTCTCCTGTTTCACAACCTTAGTCCGTGTAAGACTGTCATCCTTTGGATTTACTTCCTAAAGGGCTATCGCTAATCCAGAACTCTGCAGTACAATCTGCCAGCTCTTCAAATTATTATGACCTCAGAGCTTGTGATCTTGGTGACATCAGTGTCTATAAAGTTTTCATTTCAATCACTTCCCCCTCCTCCCCTTTAAAGTATACCACTACTTACTTCACTGTCCTTATATGACCTGTTTCTATGGTTAATGCTACTCTGCACCACAGCCAATCGCATGCCCAGACACCATTTCCATTGTGTTTCTTGGGCATCAGAGTACTAGATTCCTCAGAAACAGACTGTAGAGGACAGGAAGTGGAACCTTTATTTGTATATGGTCCACACTAAGAGGCATTCCCAGCCTGCTGATGTGAAATACTAACTAATGTTGATTCCAACCAGTTGTATTTTCCTAAATGCTTTGTGAGCCATTTAAATGATACTCAATCTATTTTAATTGGTGCCTTAAAGTGATACAAAAATGTGTCTACTAGTGGATATACCAACACCACTAAAGTTTGCGAATAACTGTACAAAGAAAGGAATTCTTGTTTGATGGGTGTTTTACATGTTATATAATGAGTTACCAACATGCAAAGTATTAAGAAATGAGATGTAGTTAGTAAAGCCCAGGTCACTAGATGGCCAAAGGCAGCTAATGAGAAACAGAGCCTTGCTTAGCATCGGTGGCTGATTCAAATCCAGCCCCAATCATTAATGACCACAAATTGTTGCCATGCAATGACTTTGGCCTTTGTGAAATGAATTTGAGTCAGTTCCCCCAGTGAGTAAGTGGTCATGTCACAAACCACTATCAGAACCGGTACTAACTGGCCGGGTTGGCAGTCTTGACAGAGGCCCAAGAATGAATGAGCAGACAGAGAGAACTTTCCTCCAATCACTAAAGATCAGAGTTGAGGAACTGGCAGAGCAACTTCTGCTGTGCCTGATACTGAGTAGATCAATTCAGGGACTGACTTTCTTCTCTCACGCTGGTGTAAATCAGGAATAACAGAATGGAAACCAGTGAAGCCACACCAGTATAATAATGGGAGAGGAGGTTCTGGCCCACATGCTCCAGAGCTGTCAATGCAGCCCCTTCCATCACCACTATAGTTGCAAAGATGCTTTAAAGAAATCCACAATCCATTATTATATCAACTTGTGCCTTTAGGTTTGTACATTTTGGGGGGCAGGAGGTCCATTTGATCTGCACTTTTTTATGCCTTTAAAGCTCCAACACTTTATAAAGTGCCCCAGACCAGTATAGCAACTGTGTGTGTGTGTGCGTGATTTGGTTTTGTCTTAAAGTAAGCGAGAGCAGACTCAAACAACTCACAGTCAGGTGACCAGCATGTCATAAGAAGGCACGGGTGTGGATTGCCAACAGCATCGCTGGCTGATGAGAGAATGCATCTAATCACATAATAACCTATGCACTGTGTGTATTCATCAGCAGCTGAGTGCAATCCAAAGACTTTACCTGCTAGCTTTGTAACCAGTTACTTTTGCACCTGTGCTCTGACCTGAGAATGAGATGCCAGATGCAAATTATACAGGGCAATATGATTTAATGACTCAGCACTATAAAAAGATACGGTTTGGTTATTTGTCATTTCTTGGAATTCCAATCCTTGCTTTGCTGATCTGCACAGTGCTGAAAATGATAAACAGGGACCGGGAAGGGCACACAAAAGTTGTTAATGATCAGAAAGTAATAGAGGTTTGGAAGTTTTTACAAAACAGTGGTTAGATCAACCCTAGAGCTTTAAATGAGTTCTCGCTTGCTAGCTGGTCTTCTGGCACAGGCAAATCCAAGATGAAACTCAAGCTGACTTGTACAATGGAGTTTATTTAGGGTGTGTCCACTGGGGGAAAAAAACAGCCCGAGAAAAAGTACTCAATGGCATTCAGTTACAACATCCCAGCTAGATACATCTCCCCATTAGCAGGGCTGGTGTTTGGGTCTTGCGCCCACCCTCCATTCTGATCAGCAGCTAGACTCAGTATGAAGTATCTTGTGTGTTTTCTGTCGTTCCATTCCCAATAGTGGGAGGAAAGAGGGAGACAATGTTGTGGAGGAAGGAAAAAGAGGTGCTGAGAGGGAGAAGAGAAGAAAAAAGGACAGAAGAGAGAGAGGGACGCTAAAGGACAAAGAGAAAAGCGATGATTTCTTCTCCTACTTTTTTCCCCTCTTCTCTCTGTCTTTTTATTTTCATGGCCGAAAGAAGAGAAAAGCCAGTGCACTCTTCCTCCCTCCTGTCCATTTTGATGCAAGACATGTTGGCGAGCATGTGGTTACTAATAAAAAATTGACGGATGATGAATTTTTATCTTCCTCCAAGGAGTCAGGGAGGGACTTGATGGCAGACCGTTTGTAAAGAAGCAATGTAGTGTTCTGTACCTATGGGCGGGGGGCGGCGGGCAGGTGGAAGGGCTGCATGTGAAAGAACGGAAACTCTGGAAGAGAGGCAGGAAGCAAACATGTGAGCCAAATGTACTAGAAATTTAAGGTAGGGCCCAGGCCTCCACACAGCTCAAATTCCATCTTTGTCTCCTTTATTTACTCAAACTCCTTCTGGCACACAGCCAACTAGTGGTTGAATAATATACTGCAGGCAAGCCTCTAATGCATCTCTCTACTAAACACTACCCCACCTAAATCCTCCCATTTCTCCCTTGACCTGGTGTCCAGGAAAGTTTCCTAGTTGTGATACTTCCCGCAAGAACAGGGCTAGCCCATAAAGGACTCTCCACATCCAGGAAGGTTGCCCCATTCATTTTATTGCCTGTTATTCCACTATCATCTGTAATATTCAGTATCAGTTCCTTCCTCCTGCCTATCTTGAAGGAAGGTCACATGCTTGGCAATAGTGTTTATTTCTTGGGGTCCAGTAAGAGCTTGTTTTGACACACTCCTTTCCCCTTCCTTTTCTGATACACGGTGTAGTTCCTTGTCTGGCTGAACGGTCATAATAAAGCGTTATGTGAAGTCAAGTTCATAGTGTCTACTATCTCAGCCTGTATACTATTCCATTTAAGGATACCAGTAAAGAGCCGATTTGATGTCAGAAATGCCCATAAACTTCGCTTGCGCTCTATGGATTTCTTCCTTGTTGCCGGTTTATAAATGGCAGCAAACTGTTTTTATTATGCAAACAGACGTCACCAGCATCCCGCCTTCCCACTTTACAGGCCTGAAATGTGAGGTTATTTTATAGCCAACACCAGAGAAGAAACTCTAGTTCATATGCAGGAGGCACGTATGTACCAGGGCACAGGTGGAAGGCCATTTCCGTGTGTATGGTGAGCTACTGTAAGCAACATTTGTGCTATACAACCTGCAATGCACATTCCTGATGACGTCTAAATAAGCTGCATTTGGCTGTTCTGCATATGGGTGTACTGGCTGTATTTACATTTGCTTTTGGCCTGGGCACAAATCCATGTCCAGGAGCGCACTTAAATGCTCTCCTGAATTGGGGCCTATAACGCTGTGGACCAGATCCTCACCCTAACTCCACTGACGTCACAGAGAATTGTCTGTGATTCGACAGGGTTACAGAGCCATCTGTCCTGCTCTCAAAATCTCCCATGTGGCAGGCATCTCAGTGGCGCAAATGTCCTCCTCCTTCACTCACACCACAGCTGCTGCTTTCAGAGATATGGGGCGGGATTTGCCTTTGTCTCTGTGACGGTGATAAGAGTATACGATTGTTTGTAAAAGCAGTTCCCAAAGAGACTGAATTACTACTGTGGCTGGCTGACAAGTTCAATTTGAAGTGTGGTGACAGCCGTGATGCAGCTCTCTATTTATTCTCTCCCTGTGCCTCGGGATCAAATTAGCCTAGTTTACCGTCAGAAGATGAGATTTCAGCTTGTTTATTACCCCACACCCCGGCTCGGTCTGGCCACCCAGCTACGGCTGAGGGCACCCCAGTAACCAAGACTCTGCAATTGCCATTTAGCTGACAATTTGAATGCAGCAGCCCAGAATCACTGTCCCACCATGATACTGACTCTACTGAGCCTGCAGACCAGATAACAGCTTGGTTTTGTCAGCCAAACTAAGTGACACAAACACCCTGGGGCAGATTTGTTGAGCAAGAAGCTGTCATTTATCTCTAGCTGCATGTGGATGATGTTTGGTTATCAAAGAGCTTTACAAAATAAAAGTTAAAATGCCACCAATCCTGGAATGACTGAAGTTTGAGAGGGGAGACTTTGGGGGACCTAAACCCCCCTATCTCCATACAACACTGTTCCAGACACAAATGTCTTGGGTGCTTTATCCAGAATTATAAAGACACAGCTTCCATTTGAAGTCAATGGATCATCAACTTCTAATTGGGTTTTAGGATCAGTCCCTAAGAGACATAACATTTGCTCAGTATCCCTATAAATGTCTCTGAGATCCTGAAGGCCTCTCGGTGGACTGGCCTCTTTCTCAAGGTACATTAACCTGTATTATTTTTGCCTTTTTAAAAAAAAAAAGTTTCACAGTTCTTTTCTCCTAGTTTCTTTTCACTTGTAATAAGTGGGGGGGGGGGGGTTGGAAGAAAGGGAGGAGGTGTCTGTATCCAAGTGCCCTCTGCTGCATGGAATTGGAACTGTTCAGCTGTGTGTCATAGGCCACGTTCTGCTGGACAGCTTCCCCAGGGGGTTGGGCTTGTGGAACAGAAGGGAAAGAGTTCTATCTCCATTGTGTCTGTGCAGTATCAGGTAGCCACAGTGTGCGGTGTAGGGAAAAGTGGAAAGCTCTAGGTGACTGTGGATTTGTTGCATTATCTGTGCGATGCTCTGGTGTCTAAACAACCTGATCTAAAGCCCACTGAAGGCAAGAGACTCATCCAAGGGACTGCAGGGTTGGGAATGGGGTAGTGGTGACTTTTGGCTCTAGGTTACTAGTCCAAATGTGACCTACACGGCACTGCTCATGCTGTTCCTACGCTGTAGCGAGTGAGACTGCAAGTCTCCAGGGCCTGCCAATCATTCCGGCACCATT
The DNA here is from genome assembly GCA_032164245.1 of Sternotherus odoratus. NCBI lineage: Eukaryota > Metazoa > Chordata > Testudines > Kinosternidae > Sternotherus > Sternotherus odoratus. The sequence continues at coordinate 6,544,486 of JAVMKO010000018.1, forward strand.
CAGCAATGCTAACCGAACTGCCGTAGTTAATTATTGTTCATTAATTTCCAAGGCAAATGGCACGCATCGTAACTAAGTGATTGTGTGACAGATTAAGACATGCTCTGAACCGTTCTCAGGATTCGACAACCTCCTCCAGCCTTGGAAAATTAGCCTCTTGTTTCCGCCTCCTTTTTTACATACACCCAATCAAACAAGGAAATTAAATTTAATATCTCACCGCCACCACTTTGGGGAAAGCATTCGCAATGGCAAGCCAGGAAATTCAAAAGCAGGGTTGCTGCGCCAACCTTACAAAAGCCCTGTTGGGGCTTTTTAGTGTTGTAAGGTGAGACAATGCAAGATTCCAAAGGGGTTTCCCTTTGATAGTGCCTGGCAGAGGAGTGAAAACTCTGTGTTGTTATAACCTGCCTGGAGCATTTATTAATTAGCATGCGGGGGGGGGGGGGTAAGGGAGTCAGGAGGGGGCAACAGATATGCGGAAATGTGAAGCAAACTGACACTAGGTTTTTTTTATTCTTACTGGCAATCCAAGGCTAATGGAGAAGTGCTGATACCGCCAAGTCATATACTGCCTGATGAAGGCTGAAGTGTAGCGTGGTATAAACCACCGGACTGGATCCTGGAGGCCCAGCTGCATACCCCCATCCCAGCTCAGGCCTGAGTCGAAGTTCACCACCCCTGCAAGTGCCTGGCCCTCAGGTGCCCTCCATACTCCATTGCCCACCCTTCGTCACTCACCCCCCCTGTCCCCACCCACTTGTTCATCTTCACTGGGCTGGGGGAGGGGGTTTGGGGGGTGCAAGGTGAGGGCTCTGCCTGGGGATGTGGTCTCTGGGATGAGGATGGGGGGGGGGGGTTAAGAGGCCAGGGGTGGGCTCGGGGGGGGGGTGAGGCATGGAGTTTGGAGAGTGGTGCTCCAGCGTGGGCAGGGGGTTGGGGTGTGGGAGAGGGAATGGGCTCTGCGGTGGGGGCCAGATATAGGAGTTCAGGCTGTGGGCGGGGGCTGTGAGGTTTGACGTGTGGGCGGGGGCTCCGAGCTGGAGTTGGGGTATGGAGGGTGGGGGGAAAACAGGCTCTGGGGGGGGTAGAGCCAGATATAGGGGCTCCGAGCTGGGGGGGGCGGGGTTTGGTGTGGGGGCTCTGGGCAGGGGTTGGGGTATGGGGGGGGGACAGGCTTTGGGGAAGCGCCAGATATAGGGGCTCTGAGCTGGGGGGGGCGGGGTTTGGTGTGTGGGCAGGGGCTCTGGGCAGGGGTTCTGGGCCGGGGTTGGGATATGGGGGGGGACAGGCTTTGGGGTAGAGCCAGATATAGGGGTTCAGGCAGTCACACCCCATGGCACATAACAGAACCAGCTTTCATGTCAGCGCAGGAGCCTTCAGCTTTCTACGGCTAGTGCGGCTACAGATTTGTATTTAGAAGTGACCCTCGGCCAAGCGCTCACTGCAGCTAGCGGGGCCTCAATGTGCTTAGCGCCTGTGGTATGCGCTGCCTGCGGTCCCTTTTTAATCTCTGACGGAGGCGCACTGGCTTTCCCTGAGCTAGGCCATGCTCTGGTGCAGAGTAACCGTGTGCGGATTTGCTGCTTGATGAGAGTTATTGTCAGAAACCAGTGATAAGGGCGGGGGGCCCAACCGCGTGGGTAAATATTGCCTTATGCTGATGGAGATAAAGGCCAGGACTCGGCTCAGAAAAATCCTGCTCAGAAAGTGTAGCGGTGGCTTGCCTCTCCCTGTGCACACAGCCAAAGGTTTGGTGCTAAGCCCTAAAATTCCTGCACAGTGAAAGCGCCATGTGCCCCACCCCACCCCCGCCCCCGTGACCCTTCACACGGTCTGATCGAAGGGGGGTGGGTGCAATAGGTGAGATTCAAGATAAACATCCAACACCTTCAGTGCTTCCAAAATGCCAGCCGGGTTCAGCGAATTGCCCACTACGTCAGCCGCAGGCCTGGACAGGGGACAGAGTTGGGCACCGCATGGGTTTTATGGAGGATGTTTAGGAAAGGGCATCTTAGCTGCTGCTTGCAGCTGCCTCCCTGTTTGTGGGGGCTTTAGCTGGAGTAGGGCAAAGGAGGGTAAAGCCTCTTTTAATCCCTGGAGCTAATCCTTTCCCCTTTGAAATCCCAGGGGAGAGGGACAGAACCTTGCTTGCTCCCAGTCCAGCTGCACTCCAGAAATGCTGTACACTTGCTCCAGACACACGCAGGTGGAGGAAGGCGCTTTTGCAGACCCGCTCGTCCTACTCTAAACATGCCTCAGGGGTGGCAGCGCTGTTGCGTTGGCACTCTGCACCCCTCCACCAGCTCCCAGGCAGCAGAATAGCAGCACTGCCCCTGCCTGCCGGCTTCTACAATCTGTCCTTTAGTAATGTCCACTGGCGGGAGTACATCGCCCCTATTGTCTGGTTTTCCCTACATTAGCATTTGCTGCCTACAACAAGTGACTTATTTCTTCCCCATGAGGTGAACGTTCCCATATGACTCATTGGGACCCACAATGGCTGAGGCTTACGCTGGTTTGAGGACTTCCAACTGTCCAGGGGCCGGGTTGGCTGGCCTCTGGCGTGGACTGTGCGACGTGTCACTCATATGCGCTTGTGTGATACAGTTCTCCCTCCCGCCCCACCCTCAGCATTATCTGTAGGGCCTGTGTGATTATTTGAGTGTTTACTAACATCCCAGTAAATGCTGTTGGAGGAGAAGGTAGAAGACCCTGAAGCACCATGTAGAGAGTTGAGCCACAAATTCCAGGACATCGACCTGTGGGTAGCGCCCACTCTCCCCTTAGGAATTTCACCAGTAAATCACTGACCTTTCTGTCAATAATTCCTGCATTTGTAATAAGTTAGAGACAGCCAGTTCCGGCTGCTTCACACACGATCCAGTGGGGAGTATTGGTTGGGGAGGGGAGAGAAGCGGTATGCAATTATTTTTAAAATGTATACCACCACCCAGCTCTTGGCCATAAATCTGAAAGCACTTTGCCCGGGCAATCATTACTACTGCCCCCATTTTACAGGTAGTGAAATAGAGGCACAGGGCAGGGACGTGACATACCTCAGCAGGCCAGGGGAAGAGCTGTAAATAAAACCTAGGGCTCCTGAGTCCAACATCATTCCTCTTCCCCTTAGGTCACATTGCATCTTATAGGACAACCTTAAAGAAATAGTGGAGTCCTGCTTTGAGACCCCTTCCTTTTCACACATTGCGGAACATCCGCCCTTAGACCAGGGGACTGGTTTTAAAGCATTTCCAGTCTGGCTCCCACACCCACTGATGAAATTTAAAAACTCTTGGCTACAGGCACTACCCAGTGTTGCCAACTCTTGCAACACAGTGTGTGTTACTTTAGGAACTGGGGCTTTAACATAAGTCATTACATGAGTGTCTCGGCCTCCGTTTTGGAAAAGAGCACGGTTCTCGCCCTTGTGGGGGGCAGGTAAAAATTGGAAATGGGACCCAGGCAGCCCCAGACCAGCTCTGAAAGGAGGCAAAGAAAGAGCGTGCCAAAATCTTGTGATTTTGAAATGACAGTAGTTCACGCTTTTTGAATGTTGGAGCTGGTTACACCAAACTCCACGGATGTCTCAGCTGAGAGATTAATGATACCCAAAATCTCTCACCTACCCATTATGGCTAATCGTTATAGAAGCAAGAGAAGCAAACCTTGAATCTAACCCTACAAAACACTGAGGACCGTCCACTCCCATTCATGGCCCCAGGAATGAAGCGGGGAGGGGGCTGTACCCCCTAGAGGCACTTGAGCAAACCGCATTTGACTTACCTTGAGTGATAAGTTACAGTGCTCTGAATTCCCTGCCTCCTGCTCCCAATGCCTAATCAATTGGAGCTCACAGCGTAGGCCACTAGCCTCAAAGCGCCTGTTGCTTGTGCGTCACTTAAAAAAAAATGTTCATCAATTTTGATGATCTAAATCAGTTTGCAAACAAATTTACAGCAAACTGCCAGGAATGAGCCTGTCCAAGATACTCATCTCTGGTTACATTTTAAAAATATATATGTATATCTATATATAAATTGCATCAGTTCCCCAGTCGATTTGCTTCAGCAGCGAAGGTTTGAACCGATAAGAGTGTTCTTTATAACCTTTGCATTATAGAGGTAAACAAAAAGCCAGCCCTTTCCAGCACATGAAACAAGAAAATCTGCTATGCTACCGCAAAATCCAGCTCTAGCCAGAACTGCAATTCTCAGGCTGAGGGCAACATAACTGGAAGGTAGGAAAGAGTTCATGTGTGCTCACGCACACACTCCTTTCCTGTAGGGTTGGGGGGCAGAGGGGGTGTTGATTGCTTCCAGGCTCTCGTGGTTAAAAAAATCCATCTTGGGCCAAAGCTCTGTAGGTTGAGACTAGGGGAAGTTTTCCCCCAGGGAATTGTACTTCGTGCAGTTATGGTTCTGTGTTACCCATTGCCACCGCTTCTGGGACAATATGGCAGATGGCTGGAAACAGCTGGTTCTCACGAGATCTTTGCTGCAGCTGCATAGACGTTAAGGGTGCATCTTCACTAGAAAAAAAAGGAGCATTATTCCCCTCTGTGTGCGAACACATGGAAATGAACCCCAGGGCAGAACATACCTTTTTTCCTAATGAAGACAAGGCCAAGAAGGTCTGAAACTTTAACTGACTAGCTGCAGCAAGCTGCAGGAGGCCTCTAGTGTCCTTTTAAACGAAGACCTCTTGGTAGGGGATGTGCCAATTGGGTGTATTTTTACATGCACAAAGCAGTGGCAATGACATATCCTGTAATATGGGAGGGGGGTGGGTGTGGGTGTGGGGGGGTGGAACATAAAGGAGGCTGGGGGGAGGGGGTTGTTTTTTAAAGTTGCCGATAAGATTGTTGGCATTTACAGCACTAGAATCTTAACAGGCCAGCTGTGGTGGAATGTGTGTTGTACCCAAAACACCCCATTAAAAGATTGCAAAGTTAAGCACTCAAACATTAGACAGGGCCCACCCTAAGCTTGCCTGTGCAACCTTAATCCAGTTCCCTTGGCCATACGCATTATGGTACATTCTTTAGTTACATGATCACATACTACCCTGTTTCCCCGAAAGTAAGACATCCCCCGAAAATAAGACGTACTTCCAGTTTTGCCTCTCGCTGTAATATAATGTAATGTAATTTTGGGAGCAAAAATTAATATAAGACACTGTCTTATTTTCGGGGAAACATGGTATTATTTCCATCCACTGGCCTTTCCAGGGTTTTATAATGGAAAGTATAGGGATACCTTTGTTAACTATATTATAATTAGACCTCAGGGTTACTCAGTGGAATACAGCTGGCAAGGCAGGCAAGAAGTGAAGGCTTTAGGACCTCGTATGGCATCTCCAGGTTCAATTCTGTGAAGTTCTGAGCACTTCCGCGTGACCACAACGCCCATGAGAGTCAGCCCGAAGTGAGAGTGCTGAACGCCTTCCTCAAGTTAATGTCGCCCTAGAAAAGAGGGGGAGTGGCGTCTTATTTCACACACAGCCAAGTGCTGCCGCACCCTCCTGCTCTTCCAGCCTTGAACAGGGCTGCTTTTCTAGTTCTGCAACTGGTGTCCACCCTCTGTCTGTGCTGGAGGCCTGCTGCAGTATTTACATACGGGAAGAAAAGGGCCTTGTCAATGGGACAAAGCCTGCATTGTGGCGGCTGCACAAAGAGGCTTGTCAGCGGCTTAAGGAACTCTGGCTGCCCCAGAGCAGTTCCTCATGGCCCTTTCATGGAAACCAGAGGCCCCAGGCCTAGTGGGCCACCAGGTCACTTCACCCATAATCCTGTGTAGCAAAAATTCCAAACCCAACTACACCTCCTCAGAACTTAAGGTTCTAATCCAAGGATCAAACCCCACCTTCGTATCAAACCTTTCTGACCCCGGCCTTCAGGGAGTTCCGTACCGCAACGAGAGCCGTGTGAGATGCCCATTATACAAGCCATTGGAACTGGAGCTACATAGCGCATCACCAAAAATCCTTACTCCTCACCCCTGGCACCACATTCCACTTCCCAAACTCAGACCACATGGGTCAGGGGCGTGAGTAACATTCAAGGAAGCTGGTCTCTCAAAGAATAGCCACAAGGACAATTGAAAATAGCATTGCTGTAATTGACTGGTACTGGTGCAAGTCTTGCTTTCGTTGTCAGCACCACCTGGCCCCATTAGTCCTTATGTTAACCTCTGCTGACGAAAGGAACTATGACTGTAGCTGCTGCAGTCACTAATGACAGCCGTCTTGCTGGGTCATGACTGAGAACATGCTGATCATTCCTCAGTAATTATTTTGGTTCCCATGTTCTGAACAGATGTTCTGTCCCGTGTTCAGTTGGAATCTCTTATGAACGGTAAGTTACAACTAAAGTAACACCAATCAATGCAGAAGTTAGGCGCTTTGCGCTTCGTAATCGCCGGTCCCCCCAGACCTGCTCTTCGTTTGGAGCTGACCCAGGCCTGGGATATCTTCAGCATCTGCAGAAGCTTTGGCCTTAGCTCCTGTAGTTTGTTACACAGCCTGGGACTGGCCCCTTGAGAAGATCTGTCCCCTGAATAGATGAGTAGAAAGAACCATGGTGCCAGAGCTGTTGACCGCAGTACTCATCCTGGAGTTTTGGGTGATCTTTCAGATTGTCTTGAAAAGAGAGACTATGCTCTTGGCTCAATATTCTATGGGAAACCAGTTTAGAGAGAAAAGGAGAGAGCTGATGTGCTCTGTTGATCCTGGGGGCTGATTCCTTAGGGCCTTTGTGTACATCTAAAAGCTAAGCAATGTGCCTAGTACTAATAGCAGGAACAATTTCAGGTTTGCCTACATCAAAGGTTCTGGTGCAAGAAGCTGTGTTCTTCATGGCAGACATTCCAGGGAACAGCGTGTGTGTGCATGCACACCACACCACACACACACACACACAAACACACTCTTACTTCGTGGATCTTGGTGGCTTTGCTGAACTTTAGTAAGACTTGATCATGAAGCCCCCTCCTGACCTTAAAGTCTATGAATCCATAAAGCCAAGCAGCGCAAGCAACTGAACAGTATAAAGATGGACTGAAGAAGTCCAACGCAGTAGAAATGTGGCTTGAGGCCTTTTAAGGACTGAAATTTACCAGCACATCAAGAGCCTAAATGTTCACCATAGCTGGAAGAGTCTTGCAGGAATGACAGAAGCCTTAGAACATTGCCTCCTGACCAGTAATTGGCTGGGAAAAAGGCTTGACATTAACTCCAGGAGAATGGTTGCTATTCCTACTATTTGTGAATGACACCATGACCGGCTGATGAGTCATGAAGAACCGTAGCAGAGTAATGATCACATGGGTATAACACGGGATCCTCACCTCCTAGCACGTCATCATTGTTATATAATTGCTGGCCTTCCTCATTTCCTTTAGTGAGGCATAATAGTGCAGAGTAGGCACAATAGCCGGGCGCACAGTTTGATTGTGCCAAACACCATAGCTGGGTGGTGCTTTGATCTGGCCGGCAATAACTCACAGGAATTCTGAGCCAGAGTGTCAAGGGTTGATGCCTTTGGGTCTAAACCCAGCACTGTAAAGAAGAAAAAGCTTCTCTCTAATTTGTGTCAATCTACACTACCAGGCAGGTTAGTTCTTTAGGATACCCCTTAAAATACTGGGCCCCGGCCCTTAGCACAGTAGAGAAGCCTTCACTTTACAAAGTATTGTTTCAAAACGCCTGGAAAAGAACATCTGGTTGAATGACCTCTGTCTCGTGCTGGCTTTTGCCCCCATTTCATCTCCCCTTTTCCCTGTAGCTTTTTTTTGTTTCTTGCTGTCGTTCCCTCCACCCTTGTCCTCCCATCGCTCAGAGGACCACGCTGCCATCACAAGGAAGAGCCTAGAGGCATGTCCTAGACGCGTGCAGGGGATATTCATGAGAGCTCCGCGAAGCTGCCCAAGCTTTCTGCACTCCAGGAAGTCTCCTCATCTGTAAAATGGGCTAACATCCCTGCTCAACGGGGCAGTTGGGAAACTTAATTCATTGCTGCTGGCAAAGTGTTTGGAGATTCTTTGATGGAAAGAGCTAGAAATGGACACAGTGAAATGATGTTAGCAAGGGCCCCTAGCAGTTCCTATCCAGTTTATCCAATAGCTCGTGGAACCTCCCTTTCCTGTCTGTAGATTAAATCTGAACATTTAAATTCCTCAGCAGACCTGCAAACTGCTGCCCTGATGGTAAATCTTTACACTGATCAAAGGAAAAACACTCAGAGCACCTGTTGTATAAACAGGATCGTAAAGTCGCCGACAGCTTGAGGCCTCCCCACTGCAAAAGGCGGCCTGGGATCAAAGAGTGACTTTAGCCTAGGGCCAAAGGAGGAGGATTCTTTGCCACAAGAACTCACTCGAGACCAGGGGTTCTCAAACTGTGGGTCGCAACTCCTCGGGGGGTCGCCGGCCACCTCCCGAGGGGTCGCGAGCTGCTTGCGCTGCCGAAAAGCCACCGAATAAATTAACTTTGTTTTCGGCGGACATGCCGAGCGCTCCTGAAAGCACTCTGCATGTTCGCCGAAAATAGCCGCCGAATAAGGAGTTAATTTAGTCAGCGGCTTTTCGGCGGACATACAAGGCTCCGCCACGCCGAGTTAGAAACGAAAGAGGGGTCGCGGTTCTCAATAGTTTGAGAACCCCTGCTCTAGACCATACCTCAGCATTGCCTCTCAAACCAGGGAAGCCCAATTAACAGCCACTAACCGACCCACACAGCCTGGGGGGAAGGAGTAGGGTGACTAAACACCAAGGGTGAAAAATCGGGACAGGGTGTGGGGGGGTAATAGGAGCCAATATAAGAAAAAGACCCAAAAATCGGGACTGTCCCTATAAAATCGGGACATCTGGTCACCCTAGGAAGGAGTGTCCACAGGTCTGGGAAACCAAGTGATTCCGGGGGACAGCTAATGAAATAACAGGGACAGGAGTGGGGACAAAGGGTCAAATGACGGGAACCTAACGGGGACATTGAGCAGAGAACCGCAGACAGTGCCCACTGCTCCTCGAAGGTGTCCAGGGAGCAAGCAGACACCGCCCAGAGGAACTCTGCTCTGATGTGTGAACGGACAGAGGATTGGAAATAGGCCCCATGGTCACAGGAGCATGGATGGAGGAGATCTCAAAATAAGCCCTCTGACCTGCTGCTTTAAGTATTTATTTTCCTTGCTGCATTTTATTTCTTTGGCCGTCTCATTTCAATTAGTGATGGGACAAGTGAAAGAAGCAGTTTGCTGGCCCAGCCCTGGAAACCGGTCTCTTACGGCAGTCAATCAAAATGTGTTTTAGTTTTATTATTAATTATTATTATTATAATACACTTTATTTTAGAGCAAAGGAGCTTGGCCAGCTACTCATGTTAAGTCACTGTCACGCTTCCCCAGCCAGCTTTAGCTGGGGAATGAGGTTGCCGGGCAGCTGTTAAAAATAATTCCTGTGGCTTTTGTCATCATTGGTTTTTCAGAGCTGTGGAACCAGTGGTCACCCAAGAAGTTATCACTTTACCCACAGTGCTAGCTGAGAGACCGCAGATAACTAAATAGGGAAATGCCCACGGGGATGCTGGGCATTCCAGAGTAACTAAGATTCAGTGGCGAATGAACCAATACAGATCAAGGGGCTCGGCCCTTCACAAAACACATAGTAATAGGGAATAGTTCTAGGGCACATCATCATCAAATATGTCCTACTGTAGCAGGCTCATGAAGATCTCCTGGGCTTCATTCAAAGCAGCGCCTGATCATGACGTTCTCATTGTATTTCCCGTGGTTGGAGGAAAGTCAGAGATAAAATTAACAGACAGAACCTCCCGCTCACCTTCGGAAGCTGAAGTTCTGATGTCAAATGCCAGAACGGTGACCAGTCTGGGTGCATCGAGCGTGCCCTCGCTGGGGAAGCCTGTGTGAGCATGTGAGACACAAACACAATCCCGCCCCCCAGGCAATCAGCTGCAGGAGCGGAGTCATTCTGTTCCACACGCGTCAGTCACCCTGGGGCTGGTGGGGAAACCGAGGTAAATAAAGCAATGGTTGGCAGTGGCTGGGTTGGGTTAAATCTTCCTGTTTTGTTTTCCTCTCACAAGTCTTCATTGGTTAAAGATTTGGGATATTTCCTTTCCTTTCCTTCGAACATGGCAAGAGAGCCAGATCCTCACCTGGTGTAAGCGGATGTCGCTCCATTGGCTTCAGTAAAGCAATGCCAATTTACACCTGCCAATAATCTGACCCTGAGCTAAACAGCACCTGTTGCTTGGGGATTTCAGGGGATGCATCGTGATGGGCATTGGCACTAAGTTATTCATTTTGCTCCCACTTCAGAAAAGCTCTCATGCACATGCTTAACCCATGCAGAGGTTTTTTTTAATAAATGGACTAAAAATTACAATTGGACCTAACTACTTTTAATAAGCATCTCTGCTTTGCCAAAGATACACACCATGGATGCTCACAGACATGGTTGATGTCTGAAAAGTACGAGGGACACATATTAGACACAAATCTCTGGCTGCTATTGTTCACGGCTCCTACTGCCTAGTTATGATCTGTATTATCTGCTAGGTGGTTTATCTGTTCAGTCCTCCTTCCTCCATGTCAGGTGTCCCGCTTTCAGGGTAATCTGTACATGCAACATAAGAAAAGCTCAAATTAAAACCTTTTTTTAAAAAAAAAAAATGATTGCAGGTTGACTTTATTAGGCCAGAGAAAAAGCACCTGCAGAAGAATCAAGTAACTCCAGGTTTAAGCCAAAAAACAATGAAACACTACATTTCTTATTCCTAAAATCCACGCTTCTGGCCTTAGCGATGTATAGAATTTAAAAGGGATGAGGGAAGGGATTGATTTTCAAAGGCACAAGTTGAGTTAGGTGACCAATTCCCACTGAAAGTCAATGGACTTTAACCAGCTCATGTCCCCCCAAACTGAAAAGACACACACATATATTATATATGTATGTATAAGTAAATATAGAAGACTCCACAGCAATTAGTGTAAAACCCTATAATAATTAATATAGATTCTTTCTTTCTTTGAGCTATCCTATAAAATTATCCAGCAAACATACATTTTATAGGACAGTTCAGTAAAGCCTACAGAGAGGTTTATCATGCTCCGCTAACTTCTAGCAGGGCATTTCCATTAAAAGAAAACCACTCTTTCAACCAGGATCAAGGCAGATGATTGACGTCTCCCATCTCTCACTGGAAGTCTGGGGACAGTCCCTTTCTTTCTACAGATCCAAAATGATTTCAAAGGAATTTGTCCTGAATGAAGAATCAGGAGAAAAATAATTCCCCTTCCTAAAATTTGCTGGACTTACTAACAGATAATGCTTTTTCCCATAAGGTCTGTTATCTTCTGTGGTAGAATTGTATGCCCAGATGTATTTAACATGAACTACTTAAAACTAGACTAGACCAGACCAGACCAAGCACTAGACAAACATGCTAGAGAGGGGACAGGCTTGCTCAGACAGCGGAGAAGATAAGCAAATAGGTGTTTCCCATAATCGGATCCTATAAACAGCAAAACACTACATACAGTAAAACGAGCAGGTTTTGCTGTAACCCTATTTCTCACCCATGACCTTCCAACCTGCTTTGTTTGTCAAAAGAGAAACCGCCCCCTAGTGGAAATGCTCTTGCAGTCAATGGCATGATTCACTTCTAATTGGGAAAGCCAGGTGATGCAGGTAAGTCACCTCCAGACAGGAAGGTATAAAAGACACCTAACAGAGGCAGGACACTCACAATTGCACTGGGAGCAGCTGGAGATCATTCACTCTACTAGATCGACCTCACCTGGAAGTTTATCCACAAACCACCAGCGGACTTGGATATCAGAAAACAAGCAAAGACAACTTATGAATAAAAAGAGCTGAGGCTAAACACATCCTCTGAGGAGGAGGCACATCAGGGACGGAAATCAAGAGACATAACATGTTTTTCACCTGTTGAACTGCACTCTGGACAGGTAATTATAGACTTTAAAGTTTAATCTCAGTTATACAAACTCTTAACTCTGCATTCAGTTGCTTGGAGTTAAAGGTGGCACTGAAGAATCGGATTACACAGAAGTAGCAGTCACTGTGTTTTCTTTGTCTTAGTTTTATGATCAAGAAGGAAATTTAAGAGCTTTACTTGGAAGTCAAACTACTTAATGCTTTTTGTAACATGAAATAGGCGAGTGATTTTGAATTTGATGAATTCCTGTGTCTTCTTTTGTGGTTCACTTATTTCCTGAAATGGAAAAGGCTTATGGAAAACTTTGAACAACATTCTGGGGCAAATCAGCATTGCTTTGTTAAAGCTTTTGTTTAAACCAACTGAAGTTCTGGCTCTCAGTTTAAAAATATTTGTGACACTGTGAAATATAATCAAACAGTTCTGTCCAGTGTACAACCCAGAGTTGTGCTGTTGGGTCTCCTCCTTTTACATCTAGGGTTCTGAGGATTGTCTCTCATTTGTATAGAAGTAGCTCCTAGTAGAAATCTGGGTCCTACTATGCTAGGTACTGTATAACTATGCCCTGTAGAGCTTATATGCTAAATAGACAGAACAGACAAAGGAAGGAGTAAAAGAGAGGGAAAAGTCCAAGGACATATAGCAGGTGAGGACAGAACAAAAAATAGAATGCAGGTGTCCTGACCTCCAGTCCAGTGCTCTCCCTTTAATCCCCCTCCTCGCCTTCTTTTTTGTTCATTATCTTCCCAATCGAAATGAACCTCCGCTCTGCCTGTCACATCCCATTCACCTCTCATGCACGTCATTCGTGATGCAGAGAGACTGTTGGTAATGGATGAAGAGAGACGCTTCGCAGCATCTTTTATCCATCCACATGCGCTGACACCTTCAGGGACAATTTGGACAACATTTCTTATTTCTAACTTTTAGTTTTAGCTCCCACCAGGGAGTCAGCGGCTCTTTAAAAAGAACAAAGATTGTTATTTTAAATCAGTTGAGATGAACATTAATGTTTAGATTTTTAGAGCCATCGAACGGGTTTGAACAAATTTTCTATTAAAACTAAGAGGTGTCAAAATCACCTAGGTTGATTTGGAATTCTCCGTGTAAACATTTAACCCTTTAATTTTTTTTGTACTGTATTCTGGGGCAATCAACTGATACTAGTTTATAAGTTAGATATCTTCATACCTGTATGACTTTAAATATAAAATGCTGACTCCTGACTACATTTAGTTGGAAGGTTGTCTGTTTATGCCAAAGCAATACCCTATTCTTATTAATACATGAGATTATTTTAAATGTCTGGGCTTTGCGGTCCACTTCATGGGGAGAATTCAAGAGCAACTCAAAAGAAGGTCATTCATATATCTTTGACTCAATAAAACTAAGCTCCACTCCTTTATAAAAGTAGTAAAATCCCTCAAATCCTAAGAAAAATCATTAATAACTACCAGGAGTGTTCAGGTTATTACTGATTCTGCAATGACTTATGGAGCACTAGTAAAAATTCTTTACCAAATGTTTTAGACTTCAGGCCATATTACGTCATGCAGAATTCAGCCATTTCAGTGTTAGGGCGGGTGCAAACATCCTCCATCATCTGTCCATGGGGGTTCTCAATCCTTGTGCCCAAACCCTGAAAGTGAAACTCAGGTGAAATGTCCCTATTTTACTGACTGGAGTTGGGAGAAATCGCAGGGTTTGTCCTGGCTTTTAATTAAAATCACAATCTGCCCTCCACATTCTCTCCAAACTGGGCCCAGGTTTGTGAACGGTTTGAAAAGTGTTGTGATGGAACTAGAAACAATGCCAGCTTCAAGTTTTGTTGCCAAAATAAATAAAATGATGTTAGGATTTGCTGAAGAGCCTTGGCCGATGTGAACAAGAACCATGAGGTGACTTGTAGAATCAAGGGATTTACTGGGTAACCACAAGATTAAAAAGTATCGGTGCACACACGTGTGGGAGGGAAGAAACGATGCCCCTATTGATGAGCTAAATCATCCTCATTAAGTGACCAGGTTTTGGCTCATCGGTGCATAATCTGAGTACCGCTAAAATTAGGTTGTGCTCTCGCAAGACTCACTGCAATAGAGCAGCGCTTTATTTCCTGCAGGGTGTGTGCATGCAGGATGGAGAGAGGGAGATGCACACACAGAGGAACAAGGCAGGATTTTCAATACCTTTAAAGTTAGCCTCTTGCGTTGCTTAAGATGAGGAGACTCTTGCCCCAGGCTGGTGAACTACCCCTGGAGTGACTCAGGAGCGAGCAGGGTTGTGCTTTGAACACTCCTGGCATGTCATCCACATGCAGTTTGTTTTTCAAAGCAAAGCAAACAGGCTCGCCTGGTTCCGTGAATAGTCAGAAATGAACGTTCCCCAGGCAGTTATGAGGGAGTCCAACAATTAAACGTCTACTTTCCAGCACAAACTTTTAAATGCCCCATAAGTCAGGGTAGCTAGCTGCCCGGTTGTCATGGAGACAATAGCCTCAAATGGGGCAGCCAAGTTTACACACTCCAACTGGAGTGACTCCCTCGGAGGTTGTGAATTAACTTGCACCTTAGCACTCGGTGCCAAAGCTCCCACTCATTCTCAGATGTCTTTGTGGACAGACAGCACCCTGGTACCACTTTGCTACAGGCAGGCTGGCACTTTCAGTCAGAGTGGATGATAAGACAGAAGCAGCTTCTGTAGGAGAGAGCAATAGGGCAACAAGGAAATAGCTCAGTGGGAAATTCTTCCCATTTTGGCTCCTGAGGGAACTTCCTTAGGCAAATTTTTTTTTTTTTTGCTATGTCATGGTTGCAAGGCAGGTAAGATTCTTGTTTTTCCTCCTGTGGGGGTGGAGGGAGCAGAGGATAGACCTGATCTTGCAAAGTGCCCAGGTGCCCTCAACTCCCATGAGGGCATGTTGGAGAGGACCCTCAGGCAAGTGTGAAGGCACCTGGTTGGTGGCCCTAACCATCGACTGGAGGGGATGTTCTATTAGCCCCTTGGGGCACTGTATCAATGAATACAATTTATCTATTTATCTTAGGCTTTTTCACTGGTGCCCATCACCGTAATACCTGAGCGCCTCCCGGGTTAATAGATTGGCATAGCAAAGTCCCTAGTTGACTTCATGGAGTCTTCTGCTCTTCTCCTCCCTTCTCAGATAATGGGAAGCGGCACTTGGGGTATGTGTTTTGGTTTTTGTGGACGGGGGAGGGCTGTGGGGGAGACGGCAGTCATATACTCTCTCCCCGGGGCTGTGGTGAAAAAGTTTTAGCCTGATGCTGGCTTAGGCGGATATCTGCTGGTGGCTTGTCTCTGTTCCAACACAAACTTTTTCTGGATGAGGACTGTGGTGAAGAGGTGTCTTATTTTCATATCTACCACCAGCCCTTTCAGCTCTGCTAGAACTGCAACTCTCAAGGGATCCATGCCTATACCCGCATAGGACTAGTCTCTCCTTAAGGTCTTGGGGAAGTGTAACAAAAATTAGAGTGTCTTCCCCCTCTCCATCTAGCATCTGACACTGCTCTGTTTGTCTCCTCAGGGTCGGTCATGTCGTGCTTCCCCCAAATGCGGCGCACCGAGACGCCAGATTCCCCCACCAGCCCTATTCCTGCCGCTCCGGATGAAATCCCCATTCCTATGAGCCCCATCATAATCACCTCCCCCACCGATGGCCGGAAGCTCAGCTCCCCCACGTCCAGTCTCGCTTCCCCCAAACCTACCTCCCCCATCGAGTGCTCCATCTGCTTCAACACCTACGACAATAGCTTCAAGACCCCCAAGCTGCTCCACTGCTCCCACGTCTTCTGTCTGGAGTGCGTGGCCCGCTTGACCTCCGCGCTACCCGAGCCCCGTGTCGAGGACCAGCTGCCCTGCCCCCTCTGCAGGCAGCTCACGGAGATCCCCCTGGAGGGCCCGCCGGCTCTCCAGACCAGCCAGGAGCTCCTCTCCACCCTGCCCCTGGAATACCGGCGGGAGAAGGTGGTGTGGATGGAAGGCAGCAAGCTATGCTGCAGGCAATCCTCCCAGGACCCCGAAGATCCCGACGCATGCATCTGCCTGGACGTGGCCATGAGCAAGCCCAACCCCCCCGTGACGCCGACAGAGGGCATGGCCGGGAGGCTGTCCCGCTGCGCCATGTGTGACGACTGGAAACGCATCGTCCTCCTCTCAGCCCTCATCATTATTCTGCTGTGCATCATCCTGTGGCCGGTGCAGTGCGCCCTGAAAACGGGGAACCTCCGCTGCTTCACACGGACGGTTACGTTCAGCAGGCCGAACCCTGTTCCCTTTACACCTACAACCCCGCCGGTGCCCGGGACCAGCCCGCCCTCTAGCTAACCGGAGCTGGCAGTTAGAAGGCTGCCCCCGCAGAAGAACTTTGTCAAAGTACCTCCACCCCACTGAGCTAAGGTTAAGCTGCTGCCTACTGGACTTCGCCAACATACCTCACTGCCAAGGTGTAGCAGCCCCTGTTCTCGGCCTACACACCGCTCCGCCTAGGCGCTGTGAACGTCACCTGAGCATAATCCAGCCTCTTGCCTTCACACAGCTCTGCCAATGTAAAGGCCGGGGGTGGGGTGTCGTGCAGAACTGTATATTAAGCCACTGCTTCACCTAAATCTCTAGCCCTGCTAAACGCTACGTAGATAATGGAGGCTTGAAGACTATGCAAGCCCATGTTTCTAGGACTGCTGCTTCCCAGGAAATCAACCCCGGGGTTGTTGCCGTAAAGACACATTGCTGAATGGGCTGATGGAACTCTCTGATAGAAAGGAAATGCTAATGGAAGAGTTATTTTCTTGGAAACCAACACTGTGAAAGGGTCGAGCTGTGATTTGAAGGCAGAGAAACCCATCAGCCCTTGGAAAGAAGCATGCAAAAGCTGTGCCTCTATAAAGTGACAATATTTAATTTTATACAATGTGCTTTATTAAACATTTCAGTTGTATATTGGTTAAACTATTGCTGGAGGGGTTGTTTACCTGCCTCTGCTTGGTATTTGGGTCTGGGACTAGCTTTACACTCTGGGCAGCAGAACAAGACTCAGCTCAGAGAAGACCAGGCTGAAGGTGTGAAAAGTGTAAATTTTCACCTCTCCGAACCAAGCACTTGTACTTTAAAGTTCTCAGTAATGTTTTGTGTGGAATTGACCACAAATGAAGTTCTTAGAAAAATACAAAACTTCTGCTTGTTTTCATTGAAAAGCCAGCTCTGCTTAATATTTAGCTGGGCCACTTTTTTAAAAAAACTGAAAAATGGGGGCAGTGGGGAGTAAATTTATTTCTCGAACATGCAAAAAAACCCTAGTCCTCTCAGGGATTACCATTTCACAGGAAAATTTTTCCCAGCTCAAAATTAAAATGTAGTAGTCAACGTACAAGAGAAAAACTAGATCCTTCTCCCAGACTTCACTAAAATGTCAGTCTAGCATACTTTAATACAGACACTCTTTCAAACCACTAGGGTAAGACAAGGACCAGTAGCTCCAACTATGTATTTAACAGGATTACCTTTGCATTGCTTGAACATGAGGGGCTCAGTGAACAATTGTTAAAGAAACTGTATGATCAGGTCTAAGAATAAAATTTAAACACAGACAGCATTAGATGCAAGTGCTGTGATAGTATTTAGATGCATGGTACATTTTACACTCGCTGCAGAAAAGTTAGCTCCGTGACTTTGCTCATTCTTCTAGATGCTCTTTAGCGCTGTTCATCTTAAAATCCAGATCAGATGCTAAATGCATTTTGCCAAATTCTGCATAAATCCAGCACTCCATGCCCAGCTGGATACAAGAAGCCGAGATAGAGACAGAAGTGCTCTAAAGTAATAAACGTTTACACCAATCCACTTGCAACTACACTCCCCTATCCTCAGTCTCTCTCTGGTGCTATTATTGCAGGTACCTGAACGGAGGGGGAAGGCTCATTTTGTGGGCTGGTCACCCTTTTCCTCTCTCCAGCTGGAAAAAACAGAGCCAGATCCCCCCGCCCATCTCTCCTCTTCCCATCCAAGCAGTAACGAGGGATTGGAATAGGATTGCATGCTGCAGCCAGCGGGGGCATGGGAGCTTTGCCAGGTAGCAGGGTCCTGGCTGCTGCAGATTCAATATGTTGCCAATTTATAGCAAGTCTTAAACGGCTGGTATGATCCAGCCCAGTTTCGAGGCTGCTGGACCCAGGGCTTTTAACACTGTGTTTGTCAGAACCATTTGGGTTGCTAGGGACTCTCCTGGGTGATCTTGTCCATCCCCCGACCCCCAGCAGACCACCACTGAAGTCTCTCAGTAGTGGCCGGACGACAAGTGCCTTCATAGCCCCAAAGGAGAGGAGAAGGAATGTGATGGGGCCTAGCGGTAGCTAGCTCCTTTGTCACTGTACACACACCCAACATGTTACTTCCCTCTACAAACAATAACCCGGGAGAAGCCTGTCCGCCTGCCACAATCACATCCGTTCCCACTGATTTACCTCATCAGCGACCGTATCCACACACGTCCATCCCACTTGCAGCCCTTGAATATCCCTCACTTCCCAGCCTGTGCCCACACTCCCAGCTGGAGGGTCGGGATGGCTTTGGGAGAACAGGTAATGAACTCCAGAGGCAGCTGGTTCAGAGATAGACCCCAACCAGAGTCCCACTCAAGGGGCTAAGAGGAGCAGATTTTGGGGGGAGGAGAGGCCTGACATTCACTGGCATCATACCCCCCTTCATCATACCCCCCGCCATTGGTCACTTTCGAACGGAAAGAAAGCCACCCTTTAGAATATTCAACATTTATTAAAAGTGCAATAAAAATAAACGGTTTTCTTGTCCCTGTGACAAGCGACTGGAAACGCCGGCCAGTAAATACAGCTCCGGTCCTTCGGTGCACGCGTCGTTCAACCCCTGCCATGTCCAGAGACAGCAGCTACTCCAGCCCTGCAAATCCATTATCCCACACAGACAAGGAAGAATTGCTTCCCCCCCCCCCCCCGAACAGCTGCCCAAGACAAGCTCTCCTGGTTTGGGCCCTGGCGTTCAGACCCTGGGCTCCTTCGCAGAGCAAGGAGTCAGGCAGGAAGGAAATTCTTTGGCAGAGCGGTTTGCAGGCCGGGGGCTGCCAGTGAAAATTGAGGTGCGCGAACTGAGTAGGCGTATGAACATTCCACAGCGATCTCTCCTCCTCTTCTTCTTCGCTGCGCTGTACACATATTAATCATTGCCCACAACTCCTCTATTTTGTACACATGGCATTCGGCTCAGCAGACAAACGTAAGGGAACAACCACAGGGCATCCAGCAAGACAGCGACAGAGTCAGGAAGAGAACTCAGCAGAACTCTAAGGCCCAACGTGCTGATGGTACAGGTGATGTTGCCCTCTGGTTGCTGAGCGCACAGCTATGTTATCTCCCTACGGCTTTTCCCACCGGCTATCGGAGATCTCTTTAGCGCCCACGGCAGAGGCCTGTGTTGGTGGAGATAAAGTTTCTAATGCCAGCTCCTCACTCATGTGCGTGTCAGAATCTAGTAACCGTGCAGGGGATTTTGCTACCAGACAGCCAAGTCCACGGCACCACACGGCTTCTCTGCACGCCGCAAGAGCAGGGGTGGCTCCAGGGCAGGAGCTAGGTGCTTCGGCAGACTGCGTAAGTGCCTGGCCCAGCAGAAAGGAGGCACATTTTCTAAAGGAATGAGGGAGGAGGGCATTGACACAGCGGTTATTTGCACTATACCTAGGTCCAGTCCACGTGCCCAGTCCATCGCTTCCAGGGCAGTAGAGTTAACCCAAGATTCCGTTTCAACGCCTCTAGCTGAGAAACGACCGACCTCATGCAGCCGTGAAGTGCAACAACCCCCCGGTGATTGCCCTGAGCAGACAAAGCCCCTAAACGTGGCGGCGTTTGATTTTTACTTTTTACAAAACCAATTTCTTTAAAAATTAAATTAAATGTTTTTGAACCAAAAAATTAGAACTGAGCGTTTGCGCCCTATGAACATCCAGAGGCACTTGCACGGAAATATCGGCCTCTGAAAACGGGAACGGAAAAGGTCGCTCCCGTGAATAAGTTAGGTCGAGGCGCGTTCCTGAGGCGCGCACCCGGATGCTTTCGGCGTTTTGGTTCCTTGCTGGATCCAAGGTGCTTGAGGGGCATCGGGGCTCGAGGGAGGCAGCGGTGACAGAACTTGGAAAGTGTGGACGTGAACACTGCAAATCCTAAGACCCAAAACAAGAGAGGTGGTGTCAGCTGTTATGTACAATGGAGTGGCACACACACGAAAGATGACACTCCCAGTACACATGTGTATGTCTCTCTCACTCCGGGATGTAATTGGAAGGGTGATTGCAGCTCATGCAGAACTCCCTGCTTCAGCAGGACTAACACCAGCAATACAGGGCTTTCAGCAACACCAGTAGGCACCCACGTGCTGGATGCCCGTGCTGAAATCCAGGTCTACTCAAGCTGCAATCCCACCAGACTGCAGTGTAGACATACCGGCAGCGTCTACACTAGGAAAACCGCCTCAGCTCGCACTGGGGGTCTCATGCGCAGGCAGTTTTCAAAAAATAAAAACTTTTTTCTTTTTCAAGCCTTGCCCCATTTCTCCCCACCCCATCACCAGCTGGGCACTGCCCAGGGGCACCACACATTTTTAAGGTCTGTTAAACTGACCCAGAACAGAGCTGGTTTTCCCTGGGCAGATGGGGGTCATGCACGATACCGAACAGGGACCAGAGCCAACTGAATCCTGGTGGGGGTTTAGTGCCACCCTCAGAGAACCAACGTACCTGTGCAGCCTCCATCCAACTCCCCTTCTGGCCCCTTTATCTCCCTGCATTGTTCATCCCTGAAACCTTTGGGCTTTTGATGTTCAGGTTCTCGTAGACCGCGGCGGAGTCATCATCGACCCTGGAAAGATCCACAAAGCCTTGCCGTGAGTCACCCTCTCTCTTGATTCCTTCCCCAGAGCAGGTTGCCTGGAAGCCTTCAACAGAATTTCAAGCCTCTCCCCCCCCCCCCCCCCAGCCTTGTAGATGGCAAGACCGAGAATTACCCCGATGCCTGTTCACACCCACACACTTCACTAAATGTCTGAGGGACGACAGGCATGAACACACAGCCTGGGCCCTGAACATTCATCCAAGATGTGAGCCTTTATATATGCATGCAACACTGGGACATGATCCGAATGAGAATATCACCGAAACTTCCTCTATGTCTAAAGATAGGGCTGAGTCAAAACCATGGACTTTCTGGAGGGGGGAGATGGACAGGAACCTGGATCCAGATCTGGTTTTTGCAAACCAATCTCTGTTCAGAGTGGGTCCAACCAAAATCCCAGATCTAAGTAACCCCCAACTTCACTTGAAATCCAGCCCAGACTTTGTGAAACAATAAGCGATACGCAATATTCAGCAAGGAGGGAATAGTTTTCGGCTTTGTCCCACCTGTGACCCCTCCCTTCCTTCACCCGAGATTCATTTAGCGTTTCAGATTCAAACGCAGCCAAGAACTCCAAGTGAAACTTGCAAGATTTTGAACATTTAGACAGATGCCATCAGACAAGCAGGGTCCATCTTGGGTAAGTGAGTGGAGTTACTCAAACCGTCCAAGGCCAGAAGAGACCACTGTGACCCTCTCGTCTGGCCATCTGCATAGCACAGGTCAGAGAACTGCCCCAAAATCATTCCTTTTAAAACGAGAGAATCTCTTTAAAGTGGTGGTTTTCCATCTCCAGTCCATGGACCCTAGGGGGTCCACAGACAGAGATTGACAAAGGGGTCCGAACTGGTATTTGAAATTTTTTTTAAGAGTCCACAAATTAAAAAAAAAAAAAAGTTGAAAAACCACCACTTTAAAACAAAGAAAGTTACCAGTGGTGGTTATACGGGACATTCTCCCTGCTCACCACTCTCCTATCCAAAACAAGACACACATCAGTGTAGAACTTCTACTGTCTACGAAGGACCCTCAGCGAAACTGGATGAAGTTTATTGACCTAAATGTTTTTTATGGTGAAAAAAATGCAGATCCGGTGACCAGGAAAAGTTTGGCAAATTCCAGTTTGTTTTGCCAAATTGCTTTGGTGGAAAAATACTAAACAAATCAATGAAAATCGGAATGTTTCGTTTGGACATTTTCCAGATGGCCTCGGTTTTTCGATTCGAACACCTGAGGTTTTATTTTTAAAATTCAAGGTTAAAAAAAAATACTCAAAGCCCAAATGAATTTCTATTTTATTGTTCTGAGTGACCAGTGAGGTGAAAAGTAAATGATTCGCTCAGCCCTTTGCTTCTCTGCGCTCATGCTCACCGCTCCCTGCAACTCATCCTCCTTTCATGCCTGCTCTCTCCTTCTTTCTCTCTGTGCTACATTATTGCTACTCTTCGCCCCTCCTTCCTCTCTCCAGCGGCTCATGGGACATTTCCAAGAAAAAAGGGGACTTAAGTAATTGCCAACTGAACATCCCTATGGTAGCTGCGCAAATGGGACAGACCAGCAGGCTGGGACGTTGCTATGTCTGATAAATATTTAGATGGACAGTTATAGCCATTCTCCTCCTGCTAGTGCGCTAGATGTGGCCCCAGGTGGAAGAAAGATGCTGCGTGAAAGATAGCAGACATTGGGGGCTATGGTCATTCAGCCCAGTCTGCTCCCAGTCACGTCACTGATCTCCCTCCCTCCACGCAAACTTACGCAGAGACACGTGGTGGGGGCGGCTGCCCTTTGGCTCTGGCTTTATCCATAGGAGGGTGTCGGATATTCAGGTAGTCTCGCTCTTTCCTCTTATTCCTCTGAAAGAAAGCAAGCAGATGAAACGTCCACCAGAGGGAAGAAGGGAGGCACCAGCTGCAGAGCAAATGATCTACAGGTAGGAACCGAGTGGGGCCAGGTAGAGGCATGGAAGATGTTTTCCCACAGAGACACTTCCACAGCTCGGGGGGGAAGAGCCCAGCTTCCCAAGTCTGAGATGCTGAAGAGAAGAGCGGAGGTGAGCACAGCTGGAGATACACGATCCTGGGTCTTAGGCTCTCTTCGTTAGAGCATCGCCTAGCATTGCCTCTTGCTACAGAGGCAGGGGATGTGTTTGTAAGCTGCAGGGGCTACTCCAGACCTAATAGGGGAGGCATGTGGTTCCATGGACCAGCGAACATTTGAGGCTCATGAAAGTGCCCTGTTTTTATAGTAAGATTTCTCCCAGTTTCGCTGTTAACCAGAGATGGGCCCAAACCCATCCTCCCTGGGTTCACATCTGGGAGCTGGATTTGGATCCAAGCTCCTAGCTGGGAACTGTGTCAATCCACACCCAAGTTCAGAAGCTTGGAGAAGGCTGGGCTCAGGTCTGGATTTCTAGCGCTTGAGTTCAGCCTGTCCCGGTCCAGGATCGGGATTCAGATTCACGACAGGGAGAAGCAGCTCCCTTCAGATCTGCTGTTCCGACCGGGGAGAGCTGGGTCAGAGCAGAGTCTGCCAGTGAACCAATTCCCACCAGCAGGCCTAACATCGCTGGGCCTTCCATCGGGGACCCACCTGCTCTTCTTCTAGCCTCTTCTGCTCGGTCTCGATGTACTGCTGAACCGCCATGTACACGAACTTGTACTGCGCCTCCGTCTGCACCATGCCCGAGCGCTGCTGGCGCACCATCTGGATGGTTTTGGGGATGTCTATGTCGCAGTCCAAACCTGAGCGAGGGGGAGAAGCAAAGGATCAGGAATGGAGGGAGAGTTCAGTCGGGTGGGGGGGAGGAAGTCCCTCGTTCTCCCCAAATCACCAAACACAGATCCGCCTCCTTTCAGCAGCTTGGAAGAGACATGCGACTGAGCTGAGCCAACTGGCCAGAAATCGTCAAGCTCATTGCACGTGTAGGGGGATTGGGCTAGACTACACTGCCATTCTGCAGCCAGAAGGAACACTCTGGGGACGGGGGGAGACCCATGGGACAGATCAGTTACCATACCCTGCCTGTGAATAACGTCCACCAGGATATCAATCACTATAATGGTGCCGGTGCGTCCTATTCCAGCGCTGGGGAGAGAAGACAAGGAGGGATCGGTGTGAGAAAAGTCAAAATGCCTCCACAGACCCTATATAACTAGCCAGTTCAGTGCACATCCTCCATCGGCACATCATGCCCAGCTAAGCCGGTGCCTGGAATATTTGCTATAAAGACTTGCCACAGCAGAGTCCTCATGGAAGCATAGTCCAGTGGTCTGGGCAGAGAGCTGGGAACTCAAATGTCCCCAGTTCTAATCCTGGCTCTGCCACAGACTGCCTCTGTCACCCCATCTGCAACAGCCCTAGGGAAGTGCTAACCATTGGCCCTACACTAGGGGATCAGGGAGGCTCATTTCAAAGCCTTGATGGAAGAGATGGCACCTTAGCTCATTATTGGCTCACGTGAGAAATAGCCCCCTCTATCCACAGAGACATTTTCACCACTAGCCACCGACACAACCGCGCGGACTAAGAGTTCGCTGGCTCCTACCTGCAGTGCACTACGATCGGCCCAGAGTCGGGAATGCTTCGCTGTGCTCGGTTGACTTGGTCCAGAAAGCTGAGAACCCCTCCTGGCTCATTGGGGACCCCGTGGTCTGGCCAGCTGAAATACTGATAGTGCTTTACCTGTCTGGGGCGCTCCTCCTGTAGGAGAGAGAGCCCGGTCGCTTGGTTAGAACACCCCACGCGCAAGATGGTCCCTGCCCCAAGGAGCTTACAATCCAAGAATGAGAGAAAACCGGTAGATACAACCTAGAGATGGGGCAGAGACACTATTCTGCTAGGATAGAACCCATCTGTTTAGCCATCCTGAATGGGAGCGTGCTGATGAATGCAAGGGATGGGATGCTTTTACTGGGGGAGGTCAGGGAAGTTCTGTCCCCATGCTGATTGGGAAACTCTCACAAAACCAGCAGAACTCCAGTGCAAAGCCAAAGGCTCAGTAGCACAAGGTGCATTCCCTGCAATGCAGACCTCCAGAAGCATGCAGACAACCAGAACCCGACGGGGCTAACGGGTAAAGGCATGCAAGAGCTGTAACCACTGGGGAGATACCAGGAGGAACCGCATCAACGAGAGAAATATTTCTACAAACGGTGCAAAGCTACGAAGCTACAGGCCGGCTGCCTCTCCCCCCGCCACGGTTCAGGGAGAATCCTGCTCCGGCAAAAGGAGCCGGAGAAATGCGAGGCCGCTCACCCGGTCGGTCCGCGTGATCTCCAGCTCCCGGAGGTAGTAGCCCTGCGCCTCACGCTCGCTCACGATCCGCACGCAGATGTGGCCGTACTCCTTGGTGCAGTTCTTATCAGGCCAGTAGCGGAAACATTTGTTCTGAAGGGATAGGGGGGAAATGCCGTTAAGGGACTCCGCTCATCATTCAGGACTGGGGAGCTGGATGGGAAACCCCCTTAGAGCTCAGCAAACCGAGCCTGCTGTACTGGGACCGCGAGAGCTTGTTGAACTCAATGCCGGTGGCTAGATCAGCGGCAGGGACATCCGGTTCTAAAAGCGTGAGCCTTAGCCAAGGCTGCGGAATATTCCTCTACCTTGACGTGTGACCCAGCCACCGCCAGGAGAGGACGGAGCACCACCCTGAGCGGGTGTGGATTACACCAGCACTTCCAGAGTGCACGACTAACGTTAAGGGGAACTCTCACCACAGATGAACAGCACCTTCCTCCCCCAGAAATCCCATGGACTGCAATGGGGTTCCTAGTGTAGGAACACTGAGCGGCACCAAGTACTGTCCCCACTTTCCAAATGTGGAGGCAGCGAGATCCATGGCACCGATGGGATAAGTGACTCGCCCAAGGTCATACCATGAGGCAGTGGCTGAGCCAGGAAGAGACCCCCCAGGAGCACCGACCCCCCCCCCCACTCCCCAACCCCTCTTGCAAGAAACCAACTGATGGTTCCAGCAAGGAGGAGGATGCTTGCAGGAGGTTAACCAATCCAGAGTTTGATTAGGGTGGAGATCCCCACCGCCTAGCCACGTTGCCCCCAGGGACCCTCCAGGGGACGGCTTTTTTTGGCCTGCAGGACAAATTCCTGAAGAAGGCTAATCTCACAGAAGGTCACTTTCCCCCTAGAGATCCCACCTATTCTGTCCCTGGCCACTCACCGTCCCATGTGCGCACAGCTCTGCCAACCCAGTTCAGTCCTGACCTGCAGCGCCCCCTGCTGTCCCATGTGCAGTTACATGGGTCACTCCAGGACTCTGGAGCCATCTAACCCACCTAAAACTCCACCAAATCCCCTATTTTCGTACCATATGAAGGCCTTGCCTATACTAGGAAGGGTTTGCTGGTGTAGCTGTTGACAAATATATGCTGGGCCCACCACTGCCTTAGCTGCACTAGGCCTGTTTTTGACTATTCCCATTAGTTGGTCATCACGGAGAACCAGGTTGAGGCTCCACAAGTCAGCAGTTTACCCATCCAGAATTGCCTGGCCAACAGGAGGCATGAAATGCACTTGGTGGGGAAGAGGTTCCACAGACAACGCACGGCAACGTTGGTCTGGCGACAACCTGCAGACCAAGTACCCACCCTGCCCCTCTCCACTTCCTTGGTTGTCATGACGATGACGTGGGTGTTTTCTTGGTACACCATGGCCCAGAAGTCGTTCACCGTCGTCTGCAGGCAGCCTTGGGTGGCAATGTAGACTTTGCAGTGCTCCGAGCTCCTTCCGTCTTCGGGGATGCTCTGGGTGTGGAAAGGAAATAGGAGTGAGGGACCCAGGACTGCCCCAGTGCAGCCCCGAGCTGGGAAGATGGGGAAGTCCTACAGGACATGGCTGCCTGCCACTGCATGAGCTCTCCAGTGGAACATCTGCCACCTGATGCCAGCAGGCTTCCCCCTAGGGATCAAGCTACATTCATTCTGCTTGCAGGTTTCTAGATGCCCCATCACCGGTGTTAATGCAAAACCCTCTGTCCGCAGTGACCGCCGTAGGACCTTAATACCATTTGCTCAGTGCTAGATGCGGGTCGCAAGACAGCTGCAGACCTGGTTGAACCAACTGGAAAATAAAAGAGACCCCTTCACGTGATGAAGACTCGTGGCTCAAACACCTGAGCTGTTCGCAGCTGGAAACCCGGCTCCAAATTAGCTTCAACTCCCAGGTGAAAAAAAAAAAAAAAAAAAAGAGTTTGACCCTAGCAGACAGCCATGCGCCGAGGAGACCGAGGCATGTCTGGAGCGGCTGTGCAGGGGCAGCCAGGACACGGGGCGCCCACCAACAAAGCATCGGGTCTGGAAGCACACACCCAGCTCACACTCGAGCCAAGCTACACCTCCCCCCCAACCCCAGATACATCGGA
The DNA here is from genome assembly GCA_032164245.1 of Sternotherus odoratus. Taxonomy (NCBI): domain Eukaryota; kingdom Metazoa; phylum Chordata; order Testudines; family Kinosternidae; genus Sternotherus; species Sternotherus odoratus. The sequence continues at coordinate 6,571,768 of JAVMKO010000018.1, forward strand.
GCACGCCTGCTCTCTGCACCAAAGCCCCGCTGCTTTTCCCTGGCCACTCAATGACAGCCGGTCCGGGCGCTAGTTACTTGAGGCAACCTGACAAAGACCGTTCCGTAGCTCCGGAGCGGGCCGCTGGGTTCTGAAGAAGGGCTACTAAGCAGCAACTTGCCAGATGCAGCCTGGAAGAGTCTCTCTGGCTGCCGGGAGCAGCCCATAGGGGCCTCTTAGCCAGCTGCCCCTTTCGCAGGGTAAAGACCTGGTGGGGGAGTCTCAGGAACCTGCTTGGTACAGGAGGATTCGCAGCCCAGATGGCATCTGACCGGCGACCACCGAAATACAGGGGCCCCTGCTGGACTCGCCTTTGTATCATTCGGTATCATTCTTGGTGCCACTGCACTCGCTCCCGGGCAGACAGAGGCATCTTTGGCCCCCCCCCCCGCCCGCAAGCGCCACCTCTCTCTCCCGACGTACCTTGATGTAGTTGGCATTGATGTAGTCTGACCCCGGTATGCTCTCATCTACATCCTGGAGCGCAACCCGCGTGGTGTCGACTGCATGAGACGAGAAGCCACAGTCGAGCCACGTGCAGAAGCATCAGTGCGCTGCACCCCGGGCCCCAAGAGTTTACCCGCAGCAGTTCCTAGCAATCCATTAGATCAGTCACGTGACCAGCTGGTTATTTGAGGGCTAGGGTTAATAGGGTCCCACTCCAAAGCAGAGCGAGAAGTTCCCCTGTGATGCATCAATTCAGCCCATTCTGCCTGGCTTTGGGGTACGCCACAATAAGAGACCCCCCCCCCCATAATTAAGGCCAGACTCCTGGGAGGCGTTCAGATGCTACAGCAGCGATGGGCACAGTGGTATAACCCTCGAGCGGGTCTGACTTCCCAGGGGTTAGCTCTGGCTTCATGCGATTTTTGGCCGAGCTTTGGGCTCGTTTGATCTCTGGGTACAAAGTAACGAAGGTGAAGGAGGAAAAACCCTTTGCCGGAGTCTCTGGGATGTGGAAGTGCGGAGTTCGGGAAAGAGAGAGAAAGGGCACTGGACTAAACAGCCCCCGGCTCTGATCCGATAGGCAAATCCCACATTCCTTCGCAGACAGGCAACAATTCACTAGTATGTGACTATTATTAGGCCAGGGTTTCTAAGTGCCATGCAACCCCAGCCCCCAATACCACGGGTCAGCTGTCCCCAGAGAAGCTTGGGAGGCTAGAAAAACAACAGCCGGCGTCTCCTTACAGGGGAGGATGTTCTTGTAGCGATTCTTCGCTTTGTTCTCCACTCGCTGCCCTTCCTTCCTGGGGTAGAGGAGCTTACACTCCTGCTGCTGCAGCATCTGAGGAGAAGGGGACATGCAAGGGAACAGTGACAAGGGTGGGAGGGGCAGGGAAGAGAGCTTCCTCCAACATGGCATTGGAGAGATGGGGAACCAGGAGGCTCCTCTTCAAGACACAAGGAATGGAGAGAGGAGGGTAGGACCGATAGCCATATTTGGGGTCGGGAAGGAATTTTCGTCCAGGGCAGATTGGCAGAGGCCCTGGGGGGGGGGGGTGTTTCGCCTTCCTCTGCAGCGTGGGGCACCAGTGACTTGCTGGAGGATTCTCTGCACCTTGAAGTGTTTAAACCATGATTTGAGGACTGCAGTACTCAGTCGTCGGTTAGGGGTTTACTACAGGAGTGGGTGGGTGAGATTCTGTGGCCTGCGTTGTGCAGGAGGTCAGATTAGATGATCATAATGGGCCCTTCTGACCTTAAAGTCTATGACTCAGTGACTCTGACTAGGAGAGGGATCCCACAAACACAGCATGGGTGGGAAGAGGGGAGATGTGGGGAACTCCCTCAGATAGGGCAGGGCAGCCAGTTGGGATGGGAACTCCTCCCCTCTTGTTCACACACTGGGCAAGCCTGATATTTCAATGCTGAGATCACATCTTCTGTGGGTGGCGGTAGGGGAGGGGTAGGAGAGAGGTGGAGTAGAGGAGGGCTAACACAGCCGGACTCCTGTACCTCGAACTCTTCCCAGAAGCCTTGCTTGGCCTTCTCGCTGTGATCCGCCATTTTGTTCAGCTCCTTCACTCGGTTCTCGATGTTGGCCGCGTTGATGCGCGTGGCGTTAAAGGGCTGTAAGGCAGGGCAGGCGCAGGCAGGGTCAGAGACGCCCCGTGACACCGGGACTCCACTCCCACCGGGGCCCCGGCTCGCTCCCCACCAACTCGCTAGAGGATGGGCCTCCAAGCACCCCTCTCCCTCCCCCGCAACTTCTGCTCAATCCTGCAGTCATAATGCGGGGCTAATGGCAGCATCACACAATGTGCGTGGCTACTGGGGTGGAACTCACCATTGCTCTATCTAAAAGCAGGAATCTGCTCCCCAAGACAGAGAACCAGGCGCTACAGTTCAAAGACCGCAGCAGACAAAACCCTGCTTGTGGACTAGCCACTAGATGCCAACACCTTGCTTTTGTCGCCATGGGTCACTAACACAGCACGGCTCTGGCCAGAATCATGGCATAGCATAGCATAACACAAAAGCATCCAGGCTCAGACAGCCAAATTCTTGCACTTCCCCAAACCTTAAGGCAGCACTGTTTGAGTGAGCAGGAGAAGCCAGGCTGGGAGGCAGATACATCTTATGGGAAGCCATTACATGGATACCAGAGGGAATGCAAACAACGACCCACTTGTAAAACAGGGGATTGGAGGGAGCACCCCGGGACGTGTCCGTGGGAGTTAGTTCATGTGCACTGAGTCCATGTTTATTATTCGTCACCTGTTTCAGATGAACCACAGCGCCGGATTTCTCCACCATGGGGTTTTTCTTGTAGTGCTCCACCAGGTCCGTGAGCGTGTCGAACCTCTCGCCTCCCCCAACGTCATACTTCCCATCTGGCTGTGGGAGGAAGGGGCAAGTTATTAGTGTGATCAGAGCATGCGCCGTGTGTCTGATCCAATGCTCGCTGGTGCCAGTGGGACTCTTCCCACCGGGCTCCCGGGGGAGCAGGACGGGGCCCGAGGGGAGCAAAGATAACCAATTCCCCATCCTAACAGCCAGTTCAGGGGGTCCCACCTGGTAGCGGATCATCACATGAGTCACCCTTGGCTTGCGGTCTCCAGTCTCCATCTTGTCTTCATTCGTCAGCACGGATAAGACAAAGTCCCCCGGTTTGCTTTGGCTTTCCCGCACCAGAAAGCTCCCTGGCTTGCCTTTCTCCGTCAAGAGCTTCTCTGCCTCTTTGCCAGTCAAATGCCCATGGTACCACCTGGGAAAATGGAGAGGCAACCAGGGTGGAGACGAGATACAGAGATAGAGCAGCACTCAAAGAGAAAAGATTTGCCTCCCTACGGACAGGTGTTGATTCAGATGCCACTAAGAGTGGACCAAACATTTTTATGCTGCTAGCAGACTTCAGCTTTTACTGCAAACCCCAGGCTCGAACCAGAGAAGACAGAGCAAAGAGATAGGAACCTTTCAAGCTAAACCCAGAAAGAGGGTTCCCAGGAGCTCCTGCAAAACAGGCCTGACAGCTTGCTACAGCTCTCCTTGCCATTAATGAGACTTTCTTTGTACAGCTCTCATCCCCACTGCCTGCCAGGAGAAAGTCCCCAGCTTGGAATAGTTTAAGAGTAAAACCCCAGGGACAGTGCTGCGATATGCTGCAATGGCACATCAATATTTCCCCCGGCTGCGAGGATGCAAACATCAGGGCTTTTATTTGCCCCACTGGACAAACACAAAATGGCAGTAGCCTCAGATAACACATTGGTTTAATATACTAATTTATCCCTCTGGGATCAGCTCCTCATTATCTTACAAGTGAAATCAGTCTAGCAGATCTCATTAGGGAACATCTATATTTAAAGAGACACACAGCAGGACGCTCATCACCGGCAGTCTCTGGTCAGCAAAAGCCCACGCGTGGAAAAGCAGAGGCTGTTGAAGCTCAGGAACAAGATGCATTGGCAGAGGGCACCCGACTGGCACAACAACCCCACTAGCTCTAGTTAGTACCCCTCAGCCACTCGACCAGCAAATTCACCTGGAGATTTAAGAAAACTGGAGGCAAAATCACTGGAGGGCCTTCTGCGGTGCCGAGTTTGGAAAAACAGCAGGATTTGATCTGCCCCAGGACACTAAAAACCTCTCACCCACCTTGCACAGAATTATCTTCCTATCCTGGGTGGGGGCCCCACTGCAGAACGTCCACCTAACCATGCCGTGGCTGCAACATCCGCCATGGAGCCAGAGCCTGAGCCCGGCATCCCCAAAGGCCCCCTTCCTACTCCCCAGACCTCTGAGCCCGGGCTGGGCTTGGCTCCCACTTCCACCCCTCTCCCTGACCCTGTTCCTGCCCCCTGCCCTGCCTCGCTGCCCGTCGCCCTGCTTTTAAAATGCAAGCCACGGATTGTTCCACGCCTTCCCCACTAGATGGCAGCTCTAACCTGCTCTGGCCAGAGGGAGACACGCTCTGGAGAAGCGAGCGCTCACACTGAACTAGCCCTTTCCACTTGCAGAAGCCCAGCGCTTTACAGAAGTGCCCATTCCCCACACAGCGGTTAGGTCACTTGCTCAAGGCTACCTAGTGAAGACTCAGAAGTCAGGCTGGCCGAGCACAGAACACACCGTTCGTCCCAGCCCGACGCTGCGACAACCGGAACATGCTGCTTTTATTCCTGCCTGGATGGTGGCAGGATGGTCCAGTGGTTAGAGCACTAGCCCAGCACTTGGGACATCCACGGTTGGTTTCCTGCTCTATCACAGACTTCCAGCGTGACTTGGGGGAAGTGTCTGTGTGTGTGACAGTGCTCCAGCCCTCTCCCTCTCCTCCCAGGCGGTCTCATCGGCTTAGCTTTACTCTCTCCGGTGTGGGTAGTCTCACTGCGTGCACACAACACAGTATCACCAGGCCTCTCAGCACTATTGTAATAACGATGATGCTAAAGCAGAGCTTCTCCACCTCGACTGAGCCTGAACACCGGCTGCCCCAACAACCGAGCAGCGTCTCTGGGCACATGCCACTTGGTTCCCAGTTTGGCGAGATTGGCTGCTGGCCTGCCAGCCAGGCTGCCGGGAATTCAAAGTGGCCCAAAATATCTTCCAGGGACGACGCAACGGCATCCCGTCCCGTCTTGGCGGCTTTGTCCCAGAGGATGAAGTTTATGGTGTGGGAGGCAGCGAGGCCGATCCTTCCGAAATCCTGCGCGAGCCGGCTGTGAGGACAGCGATTTCAGCCACGGGCTTTGGGGCACCTGAGGAGCAAATCGCTTCACACCCATCTGAGACTGCATTAGGATTCCACGTGTGGGTGAATTTTATGGCTGCTAAAAGTGAGGGGGATGACCGCACTTTGCTCGAGCCATCCAGGCCCCGCGCACGCTTCCCGCAGGCTGCTCTGCAAATGCAATGCCCGTTCCCAGCACCCTCTGCTATCCCCACACGGCTCTGCCCATCCACATCCGCAGACCCCTCCCCTCTTGTATTCCTGGACCAGGGGCCCATTTTTAACATCAGAGTTACACAGTGCTGGCGAGGAGCAGAAACCCTTTAAAAAACCTTCCGTCCTGCCAGAGTCTCTCTGGAGGAATCAGTACGAGGGGGATTTCCACTTCTCCTGCTCCAGGATGGAATGAGCAACTAACCCGTCTTAGCAGCCGGGCAGCACATGAGCTGGAGGGACTTCACATGACCATGCCCAGGGAGCGGAGCTGCCATTTCAGGAAGTGAGACTGTCCCGCCGCCTGACTGGGGCTGCTAAAGTTAGAGTAATTAGGGGCCGCAAGTGGCATCTCCGCCTGCCCGCCCATGCATCTCCCTTTCTGGTCCGGGCCGGTCAGCTCTTCGGGGGCATGTGATGCGGGGAAAACTCAGGAGGGGAAATCCGAGCACGATGGTCATGGGGGCGGGGGTGCTAATCTGGGACTCAGGGAAAGTCTGAGGTTACCGGAGGCAAGTTGGCCTTTCAACAGAAGTCAAAGGGATCCCCAGTGTTCCAGGTTCTCGGGCGGGGTCTAACGACTGTCACAAGGTGTGTGTGTGTGTGTGTGTGGGGGGGGGGGCATCCTGCCCTTGCTGCACTGCTAAACAGCACAGGGAAGGAATCGTGAGGGTTTATGTGGGCAGCTCTTGGCCTATGAAACCCAGCCCCAGTGCACAGTTGGCCGCAGAGCAAACCTCCTCTGAGTGCCCCAGCAAGGGATGCGTGTTCATGGAGAGGTTCCCCCTGGCCAGAGAGCAGCAGCTCACCTCTCGGAGGTGGGGTCCTGGCAGTTCAGAGGGTATTTCAGCTCAATGACGTTGCTGTTTTTCTCCCGCAGCAGCCCCTGCTGCTCCGTGTAGTACTGCACCAGCTCGGCCAGGGTGGCAAACTTCTCCCCTCCATAGAGGTCGTAATAGTCTCCGGTGTTCTGGATCTTAATGTGCGTCACCTCGTCATTTCTCCTGGTGGGGGAGAAGGCAGGACATGGTATCAGTACGGGGGCGGGGACCACAGTACACGTGGGTAGTGAGCTTCAGAGTCCTTTTCAAACACTAGGTAATTGTAAAAACCACTCTTATCTGGCACTGATCCGCAGCAGATCTCACAAGGCTTTATGAAGGAGGCTGGTACCCCCATTATGCCCATTTTACAGACAGGCAAGCAACTCCCTCCCCATGCCTCAGTTTCCCCAGTCAGTCGGCAGGCCAGTGGCAGAGCTGGAAATGGAACCCAGGTCTGCCCATTAAGCTACACTACCTCTGCCACGTTAATAGGCATCCACATCAACAGGAGTCATATTGCACAAGCCTCACATTAGATCAGTATTTACTAGCTTCTTCCAAGGCCCCCTCAGCCCTTGTCAAACCCAGCCAGCCTCTGCCACAGCTCTTGCTAACCTTTCCGAGAGGCAGGCAAATTGCATTTTAAATGCACTTAGCCCTGCTGAGCTCATCCATGGTGACTGGGAGCCTGTTGCTGAGAGAGAGAGAGAGAGAGACAGAGACAGAGACAGAGACAGACGCAGGACAAGCGGCTCCTGGGCTGCATTTGTTGCCAAAGCAACTGCTACAGGCGGAGGAGACCTGGGAGGTGCAAGGGGTGGGCTAGGTCATGCAGAAGAGTCGCCGGCTTCAGAGAAGGCAGCATTACAAGGGCACAACGTATTCTGCGCGGGGTCAAATGGAACAAGGAGCCGCGTCCAAAGCCCACTGACCAAATGAGAGTCCTTCCCTGGGGCAAGGCTACTTGCCACAGGTCACCCCAGCAGCGGGCTGCGTGTCTAGGAGCGAAGCTGCAAGAGGGGTGGTTAAACCTGGACTACCCAGCGGGGCTGTGCACTAGAGTAGCTGCACCAACGTGGATACTATGCCGGGGCAAGCTCCCAGGCTAGAGGCACTGCACTGCTGCGGGATGGGGCTGGTACCAGGGTGAACATCGCCGTGCAACTCACTCCAACAGTGGCACCAGTACAAGCCCAGTTCTGCACCAGGCCTACAACAAGATTTTGCAGCCGTGTCTTGCATCGATTTAGCCGCTTCCGGGCAAATTCCTCTAAACCAGACAAGCCCTTGCAGGCCGAGTTTTCCTCGAGGGGCGGCTTCCAGTTATTCTGAGTGAGGAAGAAGGCCCCCCTCACTGTAGAGAGGTCGGGGGAAGTCAGAGGATGCAGGGTACAGACCGGTCGATCTACACTACCGTGGACCTGCGCAAGCAATGGCCTGCAGTGTCTCCTGCCAGCAAGGACGGGGAATGAGCGCCACTGGAGTTAAGTCAGTTTGCATCATGTGATGATTGAGGCCATTTCTGGCCTGGATTTGGGTCCTCAGATGGACTTCCAGCCTAGAGTTGACAGCACAATCATTTCTAGGGACTGTGCCATCAGAAAAGAGGCTTGTGACACCACCACAGCTGGAATCCAATGATGAAAGGAGGGCTAACTCGTTACCCGAAATACATTTAATTTAATCCTCGGCAGCAATAGCAGAGGAATGATGTGAACGTCAAAGTCACTGGAGTTTGCGAAAGAACATCTCTTATTCAGGTCCAGCTCAGAGGGCGAGTCCCTCTCCAATGCACATAGCTGCATTATTTTAGATCAATAAAGCTATTCAAGAAGTGCCAATGAGTTTTATGTGCCATCAGTACGGCTGACCCAGGGCAAGAGTCTGATTTCCAGAAACGCAGCAGTAGCCACAAGGTCTCTAGCCGCGCTGCCTCCTCAATGATTCGTCAGCCGCCCACGTTAGGCCAGATCCTCCCCCGGTGTAAACCAGAGTAAACTCCACAGGCAAGTTCCACATTCATTGCGGAGCTGCGCCTTTGTGCTGGGGAGCTTGGACCATTTACCTTCCATTCTGCCACAGAGGGAGACGGTTCTGAAGCGAAGAAGAATAGTGTCATGCACGGACCAGCCCTCCTTCACAGAAACTCCCAGGGCAGCCAATGGCCCAGAGCTAGGCCAAGGCCTAGTGCTTTTGAAAATCCACCCCACATGCCTGTAGAAATTTTGGCCCAGCAGTACATAAAACCCACCTCCGGAGAGGCCGGCACGGCATGGCTAGTCACAGAACGTCGAGATGCACAATGGCAAGTGGTGAATTTTATCTGACCTTCTCTCTATCCCCTTTCACCTAGAAACCCCATAGACCGAGCACATCGACTTGAGTTAGGCCAAAGCATTTCTGTCCTCAAGAAACTAAACTGCCGCATGCCAAAGGCAGCGCAGGAGAGGCTGTTTTGAAACGTCTGGTGTGTGAGTGTAATTACCGGGACATGGTTAACACCTGTTTAACTCCGGCTTGAATCAGACACTTTCCAAGTCTGTTCTAGCTGTAGTATAAATAAGGCGTTAAAAGTTTGGGAGCATTTGGATCTGGGCTTCAGTCCATTATAAGAAAATGGAAGCCAGCAGTGAAACCCTGCTCCAGAGCTAGGGTCAGACGACAAACCCTCCTCTGGGAAGAGCCGAGCTTTCAGATGCTCAGGTATATTACTGCTGCTGACACATGAGGGAAGGATTTCCAAGGGGATCCAGGGCCAGTTCTTGGAGAGAGATGGAAAGTCTTTTCAAAGTCTGTCTCCAACTGTGGTTACTCAGCCCTTCAGAAACACCCTGACCATAGTCAGATGGCAATCGTCACCACACGCTCTGGAAACATCTTTCGTGAGAGAAGTAGAGTGAGCGTGGGTTAAAATCAGACCCGATTTACCCCTTATGCAAAGCAAATTTGTGCATATAAAGACATGGGGGGAGGAGAGGGAAGCACAGCCGGGCAAAACTTTTGTCCTAAATTGGGCAGCATCATTACTGCTCCAATCACTGCTGGCAGATGAAGCTTGCTAGCTGTTTCATGCCGGAGGCCGGACGTGAAGAGCCGCTGCTCAGCAGAGAACACAGCGGATGGAAGTCACGTCTTCACCATTTGGCCAGACGCTCTGAAGTCTCCTTCCTTCCGCTGCCCCCTCCCCACCGCCCAAGCCCATTAAAAACCTATAAAGCCTCAGTTCACGGAGATCCCCCCACGGAGATACACGCCCCCGCTCTTATGTACCTCTCTGCAAGCACTGCACGGATGCAAAGGGAAAATGGACAATCGGGGCCCTTTATCCAGGCAGCCCTCAAAGTCATGCTTAGCACAAAGCATTTAGCATTTCATCCCCCTCCCCCTCATTTTGCAACTTTAGAAGTCTCCTTGAGCAGCTCCAAACTGGGCCACAGACCCCGATCCCAGAACATCCTCACCAGCATCCTCATCAATGCAATGGCCTGATGAGAAAACGAGCAAAGCTGAGATGCTACAGGGAGAGCACGGAGGAGCCTCATATGTACCTCTCTAGCACCTCCAGGAGCCTGGACTGATTAACACCAGCTTCTCAGGGAGCGTCCTGCTGCTTCCCTGAATCCCCTTGAGGAGAACAGGCAGTCAACTGAAGTAGCAGGAGCCAGTTAGGCCCATAAGACACGGATATCTTCCCTCGCTCAGGCCCTGCTACCAGCCTGCTTATTTGTCCCCTTCAAATGAGTGTTGAGAGCCACCACAGCTGGCACAGAACAGCCGTCATGAGTGAATGAAGAAAACGCCCCTCTGGGGCAGCATTCAGAAAAAGAAAAGCAAAGGAAGCTTTTCTATCTAAGCAGGAAGGAGCTCTCCTGAGATGCACAGATGTTCATAGTGAGCCTTCCAGCCCCAATGAGGATGAGAGTGGTGAGGAGATGCCTGATCTTCCAGTTAGTCAGAGTACAGGTGACCCGGCAGCTACTGCAGCATCCATATCTCCATCTCAAATGGATGTAACCAGGCACATTCCTGAAGAAAAGTGTAGCTCAGAGAACAGTGTGGTGGAAGCACAAGAAACAGCTGCTATGGAGTTTAGTTCCTTAAGTCTAGATGATCCAGGACTGAGCAGTAGCGTACAAGGACTTCCTTGTACTGTATGGACCACAGCAAGTGCAGAACTTCATGTTCCCCAAAGACAATGAAAATAGAAGTTTCTATCCAACACATTACTGATGTGAAATGCCCAATGGTGACAAAGTGGAGAGGCCATGGCTTATGCACTCAAAACCCCAGATTGCTGCATACTGTTTTTGTTGCAAACTCTTCCAGTCTCATGTTCCAGCCACAGTGGGTTCTACAGGAAGAAAGGAATGGAAAAATCTGGTTTGCCATGAGAAGGCAGCATATCACCAGAGAGCATGCCATATGTGGAAAGAGCTTGAGATGAGACTAAGGTTGAAGGCCACCATAGATGGATAGTATCAGAGTCTCTTTTCTGGCAAAATGCTCTGAAAAGGTTCACTGCCATTTTGAGAATGCTTGCTACCCAAAACCTACCACTGCAGATCAGCTGTATGTACTAAACAATGGAAATTTCCTTAAAATTCTGGAGCTGCTGGCGGAGTTAGATGCTGTACTCCAGGAGCATCTAAGAAGAGCGACCAACCAAGAAATGTACACACACCACTACCTTGGAAAAACAATTCAAAATGAGACCACACAGTTACCGGCAACAAAAAGTCAAACAGAAGATTGCGGAAGATCTGAAATCAGCAAGATCTTACTCTGTTATTCTAGACTGCACACCTGACATCAGCCATATGGAACAAATGACTTTAATGGTGCGTTTTGTAACAGAACCTAGTACTGTCCCTGCAATGGGGACTGTCAGCATTTTCCAGAATGTATTGATGTTGATGATTCTACAGGAGCTGGTATGACAAATGTGCTTCTTAAAAAGCTGGAAGATACGGGGACTGAGACAGCGGACATGAGAGATCAGGGCTACTATAATGGTGCCAACATGAGAGGAGTGCAGACACGATCCGAGAGATAAGCTCTAGAGCTTTTTTTGTCCCATGCAGTTCTCATTTATTGGACTTGGTGGTCAGTGATGCAACATCAGCTTCTAGTGTGGCCACTGAATTTTTTAAATGCAATTCAAAAGCATCTATGTATTTTTCTCTGCATCAACTCATCGATAGCAAATTTTGAAGCAACATCTGGGAACATCCTCTCTGACACTGAAACCACTGAGTGCCACATGATGGGAAAGTCGAGTGGAGGCGATAAAGCCTATCAAACACCAAATTGGGAAGATAGAGGATGCCATAGTTGTCATTATGGAGGATAATGCTATGACAGGAACTGTTCATGGGAGAACAGTGGCAGAGAGAAATGGAATCACCAGAAACATACATAACTTCACATTTGTGTGGTTTAGTGTTGTGGCATGACATACTGTTTGAAATAAATGTTGTAAACAAGAGACTCCACGGTGTTGAGCTTGATATATCTGGAGAAATGGAACAACTGTACAAAGCACAGTCATATCTAGTCTTACCTGGTCAGATGAGGGATTTCAAAACGTTTTGAAGAGTGCACAGAAGTTGGCAGAGGAACTTAACACTGAAGCTATTTTCCCATCCATTCAAGAGTACAAGAGTCACTAAAGAAGATGACATTTTGATTACGAGGCATGGGATAATCCCATAAGAGACCCCAAACAACAATTCAAAGTTGAATTCTTTAACCAGGGGGTACATTGTGCAATACAGGCAGTTGAAGAATGTTTCATGCAGCTCAAGGAACACAGCTGTATATTTAGGATATTGTATGATATTCCAAAACTCCTCACTATACCTGAAGACCTACACCAGCAATGCAGGGCACTAGAGACAGTGTTGACCCATGATGACATGCACGACATTAATGCGAGTGATTTAGGTGATGAACTGAAATCCCTTCCAGTAGGCTCAACTCCAAAGGCTGTTCTGGAATATATGTGCACAAATAAGAGGACCGCCCTCTTTCCAAATGATTTTGTTGCTCTGTGCATACTTCTAACACTTCCTGTAACCGTTGCCAGTGGAGAACAGCCTCTCCAAGCTGAAGTTAATAAAAACACATCTACGCTCCACAATGACACGGGAGAGGCTGGTCGGCCCTGCAACCATCTCAGCAGAGCACGACCTGGCCCAGACTGGGGACCTTTAGGAAGCAGTTCAAATATTTGTAACCGAGAAGGCACAGAAAGCACCACTGATTATTCAAACAGATCAAAATGCCAGTGTTTATTATGCAGACAAGAAAAGTTCACTTTCAAAACACCTGAACGGCAAGTGTAAGTGTTGCTTAAAATTTTTGAACGAGGTATTTGAAGATGTTAGTTCTTCATTGGGGTAGGTAGCAGAGCAGTACCATGAGAGGAGTATAGGATGATCAGAGGTCATGATTTTATAGGGACAGTCCCGATTTTGGGGTTTTTTCTTATATAGGCTCCTATTACACTCCCACCCCGATCCCGATTTTTCACATTTGCTGTCTGGTCACCCTAGAGGAGAACAGGAAGGCGGCAGAGCTGAGACCTTTCAAAGTTTGGCCCAAGCGAGGGGGTATCATTTTTAGCCCCCTGCCTCAGATGCCAAAACGTTGTTCTGGTCCTAGCACACGGACGCTGCACTGTTTGCAAACAAGATCCAACTTCTGTGGAGATTTCAGAGTAAGCAAGTTCAAAATCCTCTGAGCCAGGTGGTGCATCCATTCCAAACTCCTCATGAGACACCCCGAGAATCTGTATCATAATGGCCTCTCTAGAGGCCCTATAAGATCAGGGCACCAGCATGTTAGGCATTGTATTAACATAAAGACTCTCACAGTCCCTGCCCTGAAGGCTTTGCAATCTACTTAGACATAAAAGGAGAGAGATTTTGCATTTTTACTTCTAGGCTACAGGTGAACTGCAGCAAACTGAGATAAGGGGACTTGTGTAAACAAGAAATAGGTGACAGAGCCAGGATTCAAAACAAGATCTCCTGAGTCTGGCCACCCTTCCTTTCAGAACCTCCTCACATCAGCAGGGCTTGGAAGAGCCCTAGTAGGGAAAAGAATTCTCTCCTACGTGCTCTGCTAATGAAAAGGGGATGCGGCTACTTGCCAGGATTCAGAACAACTGGGCAAAACTCACCATGGGTGGTCAACATGTTTTGCATGAGTTCAGAGCTCCCCAAACCCGGTCCACGGCCCCAAACTGAACCACAATCCTTGTTTTGATGGTTGAAAATATTTGGGATTTTCTTTATTATAAGATTTCCCCCTGGGGAGGAGAAGTTCTCCATGCTGTTTCTAATTGGGCCAACTGAGAACAGACTCAAGACTTCCAGAACGGCCTTATTAGGGTTCCAGGCAGATTTCTAGACCAAAGACGTTCAGATTGGAGGGCATTTTTGGCACCAAAGGCAGAAGAACTGGTCTACGAGTCAAAACATGAGCCACGCTTGGCTGCTATCCCCCCCAAAGTATTTTTGGTCACATGTTTCATCATGCAGCGCCACAAAGACCGCCTAAAGCTTATCAGACATCGTGTGACCCCACTTGCAAAAACACCAAAATGTTGTCTATGCAAAACAGGAAGAGCCTCCCACGTACTTCAGAAACTTGGTTGAAAACTTGGCCCTGAGCAGACAGTAGCCTGGGTTCTCAGCAAAATGCTCAGTTCTCTTCCACTGCCCCATGCCAAAGAAAGCTGAATGTTATTCTCCTGCCTCTTGGGACACACATCCAACTGGACAGATGGAAGTTAGAGAACTAAATGGCTCCGGAATGGACTTGAGGGGGTTAATGGTTCAAATCCAGGTTGGGTGCATGAAGGCTAGAACTCATCACTACCCGACGTCCCAGGGGCCTATGTGAAATCGGCTGATGTTCTCAGCCCTCTTCCCCAGTGGAGAGGTGTCCGCAATGCAGCAATTTAGCAGAGAGGCAAAGAATCAAAAGGGTGTGGAGAGTGAATTAGTCTCTCTCCCTAGAATCAGTTTCTCCAGCTGAAGTTCAAAGCACACATGAGCCTTTGGTGACCCATTCTAGAGAGAAATTCCAGTGTTGAAGCACTTCCGCTTTTTACAGGCCCACCCAGACCGGAATTAGCTCCCTCCCCTTCCAGCCTTGTCTGTCTCATTTCACCAGGCCCCAAACTAATATCCAACCTCATGTGGAACCTGATGCCATCTTCTCCCCACCACCTGCTGTCCTGAGGCAGGGTGGGATGGTTTTATGCAGCAGCCTAACTTGGATGGGAGCTTCTCCTGCAATCACCACATGCGGTAATTATGGAATGGGTGCAGATGGCTCAATCAATGCAGGTTCTAATGGGGTCAGCAGGAGGATAGCAGAGAGTTATCCCATCCCTCTACCCACCACTCCCAAGATTTCTCTGCATTGGAGAGAAGAGGCAGAACAAATATAAGGAGCCTACCTCCTACAACAAGGCAACCCATTCTCTTATTTGAATTCACTTGGTAGGGTGCTTTAAAAAAAATAAAAATAAATAAATAAAAAGACTTCTGGAGGTTCCCACCTGAGATGCTGTCAGGGATTGCTTAAGTAACTTAACTCTGCAGTGCCTGGTACTGCCCTGTCATTACTGAGCACAGAGGCATATCATGGACCCAGGATGGTGCACAGAGATCAAGGACATCCAGGCAATTAGTGAGCTCATAAGAAGACAGCGGTCTCTCTGGGGGTTTGTGTGGTGTAGATTCCAGGCTTCTGTTTTCTGCTCCCATTCAAGCTTTCCAAGTTCCCTGCCTGCTGGTCCCAAAGTAACACTTCCCCCGACTCTGCTGCTCAAGCTCGATTTGGGAAGAACAAAATGAATGATTCAAAGGAGGCATTCCCAGGATGTACCAAGGTATCAGGCAAACCACAGCCCCAAGTCAAACAAGAAATAGCAGCAAACGAAGTATTTAGGCCAAATTCTCTGCTGGTGGCACTCCAATGAGTTCCTTGCAGTTACAGCCACAGAGTTTGGCCCTTTATAAGACAAAACAGGATTTTTATCTACCTTTGGCCAGGCGAGATACCCAGCCCTCGAGAAAGATGGTCTTGCAATTAAGAAACTTGACTGAGACTCAGCACAGCTGGTTTCTAATCCGAGCTCTGACACAGACATCATTTGTGACCTTGGGCAAGTCTCTCGGGTCCCTATCTGTAAAATAAAAAACACACTGTCTGGCCTATTTAGACTGTAAACTCCCGGAAGCTGGGACTGGGTCTTATTAAGCATATGTATATTGTGTTCTTGGATGGAACCTCCAAGTGCTAACATACTAAACTGCAATGACAATTGCTTTAGACCTTTTCTCAAGATTTCTCAAATTCCTTGTTCAGCCCCTTTTCTTCCTCATTCGATCTACTCTTGCAAACTATCTCCTCAGTAACTGTTTGATTTGAGCCCTGCAGTGTCTCTCTAATTCATATGATAGAATTCTAAATTCGGTCTCTTTGGTATTATATTTAATCATCCAAATACCAAATGCAGAGTATTTTTACAGCCTTTTGCAGGGAGGAAGTGGGAACAACCTACAAAATCCAGTGTCTAGCTAACAACAACAGAAGTGTTAATAGGGACATCACTATGGGAGAGAGAAGCACTCTAGCAAGATTTTATTACCCAGAAGCAGTTTCTATTGTATGCAGCAAACTTAGATAAGATCTGTTCCCATAAAAATGTGACCTATTTACCAAGTTCATAGGGTCTCCATTAGGTGCTTTTAACAGATTTGGGTTACCGCTGTGGCCTAGGGCCAACTGCATCCCAGGAAACTTTCAAAATACTGTTTCCCCTTGTTTCAAAAGTTATTTACAGAGAGCTGACAGTCTGTAAGCGGATCCTTGCTTTTCTCAGAAGTGATTCTAAATATTTGGATGCTTCAAAAGGCCAGTCAGCGCACGCACCACAGTTCCCATATGAGAACAGAGAAGGCCTAGCACAGCCCAGGGTCTCACGCTGCTTCTCCCTGACCTGCTTTTCCCTAGTAATCTCCATCACATCACCCCTGGCAGAAGAGGCCAGTCGCATTAAGAGCCAATAGTGTGCTTTAGAAGATTGGGTGTCAAAACCTCAATTAGCATCTGGCTCTTCCTTTGAACCAATAAGAGAGAGTTGTGATTAAGTGTGAGGTGAAAACAGGGCTAGCTTTTATTGTATTTTTAGAACATCTTTTAATCGGGACTGCAATATGCAAATACCAAGCCTAAGCCGACTGGCTGAGCAACCTCTGATGTCACCCTTCCATACTTTCCCCCTCCCCCTCGAACAAACTGTCCTTCAAACCAAATTAAGTTTTACAAACCCGTGAAAGTTTAAGCAACAAAATCTTTCCCAAACTGCCCCATTGTTCCCCAAGATCCTGGTCTATAGACTGGCTTTGTGTGCAACTGTAATAAAAGAGGAAGGGTTGGCTTGTTGCCAGGTCCCTGAGAAAGGGACCCACTGATGTGTGAAGTCACCTTGTTATCTGTAGTCCAGTAGCACCTAGATACACCAACAGATCAGGGTCACATGGGGCTAGACACTATACAGAGACAGAATAAGGTAACTCACAAGAAACTGTAGATTATCTCCCCCTTCATCTGAGTATTAAAGTCACTGATGCATTTCTTCAGCTGAAGTTGCAAGACCCTTTCTGCTCTATGCTAAATCAAATAGTTCTGTACATCTATTAAAGGTGTTCTGCTAGCACAGCTGATGTGTACAGAGCTTGAGACCGACTCTGTTAATGAAAGGCCTAGTACTCTCAGACCCATCTCAAAAATAAAGACTGCTCAAGAAAACAAAACTTCTCTGGATACTGGAATAAGAGGGGCCTGAAATATCCCAAGTGCGGCAACATGTTATACAGACTAGCTGAAAACTAGCCTAAGAGAGGCGGAAGGAAGGAAGAGAACAGAACAGAGGGTGCCATGGAAGATTCTTTTTATATTTGTTCCATTCAGATTTTTACTGATTTGGAAACTAACGAACCTAACTTATTTGGAAAAAATCAGTAAATTCTGAGTAAGTATAAATAAGATAAAGAGGGTATCACTCCATTTCCAGCCCTACACAGAGTCATTGCTGCAAGGACGGAAGCAAATAATCCCGGCTGCATAGAGTGAGAGGAAGAGGTGGGAAGAATCATTCAAGGGATGCAGACAGAGGCTGCTGCATCTTTTCTGGAAGGCTTTGGAGGTTCTGAAAAACAGCTGCAAGCCTCTCGAAAGAGACTGATCTGGAGATGCATGAACAAACATGTGGCTCGCTCACTCAGTTTGGGGTCTGGTCAGCCAGAGCTACGTCTCGCCTTGGTCCATGTCCCTCCCCCCCATCCTCGGAGAAGCGGAAGGTAGAAGGCTAGGCTGCTTTCTGAAAAGCTACTTTCTGCTCCTGACTTTTCAGACCCATTTGGGATTCTTTGAAGAACATACTGGGCAATGGGAATGGTTGGCATTCAGATAATCCAAGGCTACTCCTTCTGTAGTGATCATGCTTTATAGTTCCAGTTCATGGAAGCACATACTTGCATGGCATGGACCCGAACATGTGCAGAACTGCTTTCCTGAATCACAAAAGGTGTGCAAGAGAAGATACCATTCACCACGCACATGGCCTCATTTGAAAGTAGTCATTAGAAATGAGACGGGAGCTAAGGCGGGAAGATTTTAGATGACAGCACATAGTCAAAGATAAGATAATCAGGGAGAAAGATTTTTTTTCCATCGCTTAAACATCTGACACTTCAGATGTGATACCTGGGTTGCAAAAATCAAAAGCACAAACTTAGAGTCACTTTCCTGGAAACATTTAAGTGTCACGGCCTTTGTTGATTTCATACTGTGTGCATGAGGTTGGTTCAGAATTTCCATTGAATCAAAATGTGTCAGTGGGTTGTGGCCACACAACTGATAAATATTAAGACCTCAAAGCACACTGTGTTCTGTGCTTGACACAGACCTCGCTGGCCGTGGGCGAGGGACATTGGACTTGCGTTGAGCTACCCACCATTTTTTTCTTTTATTCAATATTATCTTGTGGTAACACCTACAGCCCATCCAGTTCAAGACTCCATTGGGCTACAAATCGTAAGCGACCATCTCGGTTCCCAAAGAGGAGTGGGATAGCGCCAGCACCCTTAGCACATAAAATAACTGCCCCACCTCCCATGTAAAATCATTCTGTCTCAGGCCCTTGTATTGCCATTTGGTCTTCCTCTAGAAAAGTGTTCCAGGTACTCTCCTGAAATCCCAAATCACCCTCCTCTCTCTGCTGCCCCCCCCCCCTCCCAACACATGTGCAAAAACAAGGAACATATAGATGTCCTTACACAGGAGATTGGGGAAGCTTTGGCTAGCAGTGTCTATTTTGAGGAGGTCACTGGCGTTTTAACCATTCCCTCATCGCATGTGCCAGGAGCGGAACAGGAGGGGTTGCAGATTTAAGTGCAGTTTGCATCATCATCAGTGGTGTTGCTCAGGCTAGCGCCAAAGGGCCAGGTGAGAACGGAGCCCCGGCGAGGCACTGGAACGGCAGGCGTATGTGGGCAGAGTACTGGAAAGGAAAGCAGGTGCCGCTTCGTACACACTCTACCTGGCTCTCCCCGAGATGCCGTCAGTGGCTCACTTTGAAAACGGGCAAAACACTGACTCACAAAAAAAAAAAGAAATTAGCACCGCACAGATACAAACCCAGTCTTACGTGTCTTCTCTCTCAGTGATCAGCTTGGTTGAGGCAGCTCTGTGTGACTAACTCTATTTTCCATTCTAATTAGAAACACTTCCTGTCTCTTATTAACTCAACAGCTTCTGATTGCAAAGATTTACATCTGCAGCATAAGCAATTAAAGTCCGATGCTAAAACTTTCTACCCTGCTGAAAAGTTAGCCACGTGCCTTCCCATGCTCCCCCCCCCCCATTATTGTTCTATGATCAGAAAAGTCAGGGGAACCACCCAGCTTGTTAACAGATCAATTGTTGCTGGCTTTAGAGACGAGAAGGAAAAACCCTCTCTCGCTATGGCCAAGAAACGAGTTGCCCTTTGTAGATCAGCATGAATGCGGATATTTTGGATTCCAGCATTAGAGAGAGGAATCGGGGGGAGGCGGTGGGGAGAGGAGGAGCAAGATTTTATTTTTGGGCAACAGCAAGAGTTTAAAAAAAAAAAAAAAAAAACTCACCTGAAATATTCAAAACACTATAAAAACCTACAAAAGTCAGGGCATTAGGGGAAGGGATACAGTCCTTCCAGTTAATGAGTTATGCTCACATCCTGTAACACCCTAACAGATGGGGGCAGGGGTAGGGAGACCACTAACCAATATATTGCTGCATGGGGCTACTTTAAACGAGGTATAGGGTAATGTAAGCCTAAATTAAACAGCCACTGAAAACAACAACAAACTACTAAAATAACCTCGGAGAAGATGCTTGCATGGGGGCAGGGGCACGGTTTTATTATCAGTAAGACTCCATGTTGGTATGGCACTGGAGGGATTAAAGCCACCCCTGGAAAACAAAAACTTCCCCTTTTAACCTCACAGACTGTGTGTGTGTGTGTGTGTGTGTGTGTGTGTGTGAACTTTATTCTTTGCATTATCAGATAGATAAGATGACAGAAAATATCACAATGCCAGTTTGTAAATCCACGGTACACCCACACTTTGAATACTGCGTGTGGTTCTGGTCACCTCGCAGAGAAGGGCAACAAAAAATGATTAAGGGTCTGGAACAGCTTCCATATGAGCAGAGATTCAAAACACAAATTATCCAGTCTGAAAAAGAGATGACTAGGGGATATTAGAGAAGGCTATAAAATCATGCCCGGCGTGGAGAAAGTGAAGAAGTGTTATTTAACTCTTCATATAACACAAGAAACAGGGAGTCACCGAATGATTATTAATAGGCAGCAGGTTTAAAACAAAAGGAAGGACTTCACAGAATGCAGGCAACCTGTGGAATGTTGTGAAGGTCAAAACTGTAACTGGATTAAAAAAAAAAAAAGAGAGAAATTCATGCAGGATTGGTCCATCGATGGCTGTTAGCCAAGATGGTAAGAGATGGAATCTCATGCCCTCGGTGTCCCTAGGCCTCTGACTGCCAGATGCTGCGACTGGATGATATGGGAATGGATCACTTGATGGATTGCCCTCTTCTGGTCATTCCCTTTGAAGCACCTGGCGTGGGCCACTGTCAGAAGACAAGAGACTGGGCTGGATGGACCTCTGGTCTGACCCAGGAGGGCCGTTCTTATGTTTATCTTCATTGTAATTCTCACGTCAGTGGAGCTCCACCAGGCAACAAATGGAACGCGATTCCCTCTTTCCTGGAAGGCCACATTCCAAAGCATCATAATCCTAAGCTTTGTTTCTATAGTGGCTTTGGGCCCAAAGGTCCCCAAAGCACTTTAACGGTTACATACATGCGACTGGGCAGAAACGCAGCCATCACTAGGGTTGAGGGGGTCTGCACTCTGTGCAGCGGACCATGCCCTATTTTTAATGCAAGTTGCGCCTTGGGATCTTGTCCACACAGAGCAGACAGAACCTGGGTTTTTGCCTTCACGACATGAACGGTATTTGAGTTTATCCTGGAAGAATGAAGGGATCATGCAGTCCTGCTAGGGTTGAATGCGGGGTTGCTCGGTTGCTGACGGATCCAAAGCTGACACTCAGAGGACTAGCCTGTCTCTGGCACCTAAACCCCTCAATCATCAGCATTCGCACCTAAACCCAGAGCCCTGCCCGTGCTCTGTTACACACAACTCAACAGGGAATCAACAAGTTGGGGGTTGTGCACACACAGGGCCTAAGATCCAAAGCTTGCGAAAGTCAGTGGAAAGACGCCTATTGACTTGAACAAGATTGGGATCAGGCCCATGTACGTGTGTGCAGCAGGCAGCTGCCCCTCCCCCATTTGCATAAACATTCGTCAGGGATTTGCCCACTTAATCAAGCATCTGCACGAGTGCATGCCTGAAAATTTAGGCCAATGCCTATAGCTGCCCCGGTGCAGCCTTCCCCGGCCCCCATTTTCGTACCTGACAGAGAGAGTGAAGTCTCCTGGATTGCTTTTACTAGGCCGGGCCAGAAAACTCCCATGGACGCCTCTCGTCAGGAGCAACTTCTCTGCTTCTATTCCGTTGATGTTGGGGTGAAACCACCTACAATGAAAATATGGGGTGTGAAAAGAAATGTTGATGACGGGGTGGTGACTAATGTATACCTCCTCCACTGGGGTGTTCATATGGGTTTCTGTTCACTGACTAGGCCAGGTGGGAGAACTTGGGACCCACTTGAAAGCAATGGGTTTTTCCATCCCACCCGGTTACAATTCTCTCACATACAAGCTTGCCCCACACTGTCCGAGGGCCCAAGAACCATCTTTTGCAGACATTTGCATTTCAGTGGCTCTGCCCCAACTCTTCTCCCTCTTCACCCCCCAATAGTTTGAGTGGGATCTCAGGACAGACGTTTCCACCCCTCTCTCCTCCAGATCCATGCAGACACAGAAGACCGGAAATATACATGTTAGCTGCAGGGAGGGGAGGCGGGAGGAAGTGTGCAGTGTTGCTATTTGGAAGTTAGCAAGACCTAAAAGAAAAAATCATCTCTACCATCAATAACCAGTGGAAAGCTGAAGAGTAGGGTTCTGGAGATTGGGGAGGTGGGACCGGGGCAAACACACACACACACACACACACACACACACACACACACACGCAGACTACCAATAGCAAGTGAAAATTAAACCACACGCCTATGCCACTCCCCCAGCAACAACAGGGATTTTTCCTCTTTTCCATCAGCACAAAAAGTGTATGGTTGGGGAAATAACCCCTCTACTCCAACCCTACTCCAACCCTTCTAGGTTTAGTCCTAACTCATGAAAGCAGTTAAGAAGGCAGGCCAAAGACGGTTGCCTTCAGTCTGCTTGGGCCAACATAGGACACAGGCCCGCTTGTGGTATTCATTTAAGGGTTTGTGTGGGTGTCTTAAGACGGAAAAAAAAAAAAAGCAGCGAAAAAACCCAAAACCAAAATAGCACAGAAACACCAAAGCTCTAATGCTACCTCACAGCCAAGGATCCTAAGCCAGAAGCCAAGGATCAGACCTCCAGAGTTTTCGACTCTGATTCTGCTGCCAAAGTGGTAATGGTTAGAGCAGGGGTAGAGCCCTCCCCATCTGGGTCTGTTGCCGGATCAGGGAAGAACGAGGGGGGCTCACCCCTGATTTACTAGGGCTGCACAGAGCCCTCAGGAAAGGAGCGGATTTTTAAAGGAAAAAAGCTAGTGCTAACTAGGCCAATGAGTAGGGTTCCCCCCATTTGCCCGTCTTGAGGGAGCTGTCCCAGACAAAATGGCTCCAAGGTCCCAGTTGTCTGCACCCCAGATTCAGCAACCCTACTCATGAGCCTGGTCTAGGCCCTGACCCGCGAGGCGCTGTGTTCATTAACAGCATTAACCACATGGTGGGTGGACAAGTTACCTTTAGGCCCGGCCACAAGTTTTGTTAGAGCTGCAGCGTGGACAGTGCCCCAGAGAGTACCCAATTTTCCAGGCCACAATAATACACCTGTACCTAGGGTATCAGACTAACTCGAGAGGCACAATTCCCCTTACAGCTGCTGTCAGGCCAAGGAGACAGAGCTACCTTTACACCATAAGGTGTTTCTTCCAGGTGAGGGCTGAGAGACATTGCCAGCGCATTACGGGGGAATCTTGTCCTGCCATTGCCTGTACTAGGGAGCAACCGCGGGCCTAATTTTAACACCCCTTTTAAAGTGCGAGTGTAACCCATTGGCAAGTATATGTCCTGCTGTGCACAACCCCCTGAGGATATGGGTCTGTTAAGGCAGCAACTTGGGAGTCTTGATTTTTAGCTCAAGCTACAGCGACCCATAGGTTCAGCTCCGGAGTTCCCTGGTTCAACCTTGGGGATGTTGGCCGCGATGGCAGCCATCCCAAAGGCATTATTTAAATATATATAAAAGCAGGGAGACTTAAAAAACTAGCCAAGTCTTCAGGATCAGAGTCTAAAGAAAGCAGAGACCACAGCAGGGCGAGGGAAGCTGCTCTGAGCGCTAGTCACTGGTGCCACTGGTGTTAGAATATGTAGATCATAGGGAGTACCAGTGAAGAAGGGTTGGTAAAAAGGAGACTACTTATGCATAGGGGACAAGGTTTCATCATTTAGATTATTTTAATTTCCTCTCGGGTTCAGAGTGTCAAGTCAACTACTGACTTCAGTTCTCATGGTATCAGTCAGTACCAAAATCCCTTGATTGAACTACAAGACACGGGTGCTTCCCCCAGCCCGGCACAAGTTAAAGCCTTGTCTACGCGAGGGCAAAGATTTTTCCGGAAGTGACCATTTTTGGGCGCTCGGTTCAACAATCAAGTGGGGCTTGATTTTCTGAACGCACTGAAAAAAATGAGGCCCCTTTAAAAGCATCTCAAGTTGCACATCTACAAATGGAAGCACCCAAAATTAGTCCCTTTTGAATATCTTGACCTAGAGATGATTAGTACAGGTTAGTTAAAAGGTCTTGGCTAGCAAGCTCTAATACACCTTTAAGCAGGTGAGCAGCTAGAATATTCCTAACATTCATCTTAAATGACAGCTAACTGCCTCGTAATGTGAAGTGGTGTCCTTCAAGGGTTTTCTGTCATGGTAGACAAGAGCAAATACAGAGTTACAACTGACCAGGCAATCATATGCCTCATTTGGAACCAGAAGTTCACAATCCGGCAGCGGAGACAAACAAAAGCAAATACATTCCAGTATAGTGTTCAACAAACTGGGGTGGGGAGGGGGGAAGGATAAAAGTTTAAAAAAAGATTTGACAAGTAAGGAAACTGTTTCTGTGCTCGTTATATTTAAATTAAAATGGTTAAAAGCAGCATTTTTCTTTGGTATAGCAACATTTCTCAGCTGTATTAAAAGAACCATAATGTTTTGTTCAGAGTTACAAACATTTCAGAGGTTCGAACAACCTCCATTCCCAAGTGTTTGACTACAGTGCAGTAGAACTTCAAAGATACACTCAGACTCTCCTTTCAATGGCAACGGACAATCTTGGAAGAGATCTCACTTGGGCGGAGAGATTTGCAACTAGTACTCTAAACAAAGTGACCCAAAAATGCAGGACGTCATTCTCAGATCAACCATTTAAAATGAAATTTGGGGTCTTTGCAAGAAGAGCAAATGGGGCAGGGGGGGGGTATTTACTGAGTTAGCGCCCTACATATAAACGAAGCCAGATAAACCTCACAAACCTCCGGTCATGAAATCATCATCTTCATTTCACAGGTGGGGACATTGAAGGACAGAGCATGTCTTGTCCCTTTGTGTTTGTGTTCAAGAAACACACACAAAATTAAAATTGTAGAGCAAGTGCTGCATTTATTAGGGCCATTTCCCTCCGACTGAAATGTTCTTTTGGAAAGGGGGGGTTAGTTACATTGCAACCGGTCCAAAACCAAAAAACACACGTTGAAAACAGGGCGTGGAGGCCAGAATCTGAACAGCTTTAGAACCTCATACTTGAGACTGAAAGCAACAACGCTCCTTATTATACTGCCATGTGCAGAAGCCAAATACTTAGCATTCTATAAAGCTATTACAACCAGAACCGCAAATGGCTCTAATGGAGTTTAATGAAGCTCGGGGACAAGGCAAAGTTGCAAAAGGTCATGGATAATGTTTTAGCCGAGTGCCTAATGACAATAAAGATGAGTTGGGAGCGTTGGCCATGATTTTTCTTCTCTCTAGCTAAATGCACCACAGGTAACTCTGGGCTCTATGTCTTTAAATACATATAAACAATCCCTATCAGTGCAAACACCCACAAGCCTCAGCGTGTTCGGAGACCATCTTGTGAGCCAGGAGATCAGAACTTCAGGGAACAGAGGTCAGCTTCGGGATATGGGTGTGATGTGTGGTCATATGGCCAGTTTCTCATGTTTCATGAACACACACACACACACGCCTACAAAGGGTTCTGTATCCCATGATTAATACTTAAATGCAAGCAGATTCTTGATGTCACAAACCAGGGCCGCTGTATTAAAGGTGGTCACTGATGGCATGAGGAACAGAGGTGTGGCATTTGGGGATGTTCAGGTTCTGGGGATGGAGGGGTTGTTGAGTTAAGGGTGGGAAGGGCTCTCATTGTTATGGGGGAATGGCAGGATGGTGGCTTGGGCAGAAAGATGCCTAGTATCCTCTAGTTTTCCAGTCTCTTCCTCCCCGCCCCCCAATATCTCCTTAGCTGCCCTGGGCCCATTGCAATGATCATTAGCATCTGTTTCTTTGACTACTGATTCTCAGTGCACTATGGCAAAGAAACGTGGGCCTTCACAGGCAGCACCCCAACGCTTGCTCACCCAAAATTGGAACAAGGCCGTCAGGAACAGAGGACGAGGCAGAGCCTCAAGGGGTCAGGTTTTGGGCTGGTCATCTGGGTGACCTCTCTCAAAAGAGAAGCAGAACCTGAAAGCCAAGATGCTTCCCTAGTCACTCCTACTGCTTGGAAAGAAGTCAATACAAACATCCCTGCACAGCCCCCGCTGTGCTCAGTGAGCACAAAGCATGGAAACCTAGGTGGTCCTTATAAACAGAGGCAGGAAAGGCTAACTTCCGAGTTCAGCAGTGGAAGAATCTCTTCCAAACATTAGTAGGTTTACAGACCCTCACTGGGCGCTAAGAGGAAAAAAAAAAACCACACACCTCTCCTTCTGAAGGCTACGTGCAGAAGGGAACGACTTGCTGAGAACTGCCTTGGGAGAGTTCTCCGGCAGTTAGCCGCGTTCCTGGGCCCGGAGAACTCTCCCAGGGCAGTTCTCAGCAAGTCGTTCCCTTCTGTTACCACAAGAAGAACCCCTGCAGGAGAGCGAGGGATTCAAGTACAGATGGTTATCACACGGGTATCCCCACTCGGTAGTTCCCTTTCCTCAATGCAAAATCTTTGTGAAGCATTCTCTTTGCATGTGTGAATAGCTGTGCAAAAATAGAGGGCTCACGGGTTCAGCTCAAATACACATTCCAAACCAAACCTTTGACAGGACTGGAACAAATGCAAGTGCCTGAATTCCCAGCTATCCACCCAATTATATATATTTTTTGGCCTGTCCTTTAATTTTCGGGTTCAAGGCTGAACCAGAAGGGAAGCTTCTCTTGCAAGAATCTCTGCTCTGACAGGAAGCAAGTAGTATTTGAAAGAAGTCTGGAAAGAAAGCTGCTTCTAGGGAGATCCCCCAGCTTATTCGGACAACACCAGAAGTTAGTTTCTTTTCCCCAAAACAACCCATTACTGGTGCAGGACTGGCTGGCAAACCTTGAATGCAGCCCAGGAGGGCTAAAAATGGGAACGTCACCGTTTCCCAATAGAAGGAGACATTTCCATCTACAGCTTGAGTCAGTGGATTTAAAAAACAGAATTAAAGCTAATGTAACTAAAAAAGTAATTAATTCAAGCCTTCTTTAATTATGAATATAGATCTCACACACACACACACACACACAGATTTGTGATCCTTTGGGAAGGAACGCACAAGAGAAAAGTTTGACTAGCATAACGTTCTTCAAGGAGGTCCATTGTTTTAATGAACATGAATTGCATAAGTGACCCACTAAAAAATAAAACATGCAGCAAAATTATTCAGTTGTTTTCACTTTTGCAGAACTGGGTCAGCCTTAAGACTTGCTTTAAATGAAGACAGGGAGATCTAACCACCATTTTTATTTGGAGCAGGAATCTATATCGATATATCTATAAAAAATAAAAAAAGAAGATTTCCTCCATGGCTCACTCGAACCTAAAATATAATTTAAAAGAAAAGAAAAAAAAGCCAAGCACTTTTCAGGAACCCAAAGCTCAACAATAGAAGCTGCTCCAGGAAATTTGTAACACAAGACAGGAAATGAGACAAGTTAAACACAGCACAAGAGCCAGACTTGCCGAAGGAAGTTACTCAGGCCTTTCTGGAGGGAAGGCGGCTATGAAAGCCTGATTCAATCTTGCTAGGAATTGACATAGCCCGGCAGAGCTAACGCAGCGAGAGATGCTCTGTTTAACTGTGAAGCCAGGCTGACGAACACTCCAGTCATCAGTCAAAAGGAGAAAGAGGTTTGACAACCACAAGAGTGCCAGAAAGCCCTCTGCGAAAACCTGGAATGACTAACCACCTGGTGAACACGAGACAACCCAGACAACCCACACGATGTATGCAACACTTTCCCTTGAGGCAATACAGCTGAGTCAACTGCTCTTGTGATGTCAGGACCTTACTAGCTTTTCCTCCTCCCTAGGCTGCATCTCGGCTAGCCTTTTTCCCGAGGCCTTGCTCACACTTGGGACTAGCCCCAATTCAGCCAGCAGTGGACGGCAACCCATGTAGCTGCACACGGGCAGCTGTTCTCTCTCTCTCGACCCTATCGGTCCTCCAGCAGCTGTCCCATAATTCCTGAGGCGGGCTGCTATGGTCACAAATTGTGAATGCCACTGTGCTGGGGTCACAGAACCCCCCCCCTCCCCCTGCCGTGTGGCAAACAATAATCTTCCCCCTTTCCAAGGCACCCAGTGCAGAACGTTTCCTGCAGTCCCAGTGATGGGAAAGCAGAAGTGTTAATACTAAGGCTGCCAGGAACAACAAAATAAAATAACAAAATGTACACCTTGCTCAGCCAGCATGCACACAGCGCTCCCTTGCACACACAATCCTCCCTCCATGCACCAATCAGAACTTCTACCCCCATGACAGCTAGGATCACAAGCAGAAAGCTGGCAGTCATTGATAAGGGGTTGAGGGAAAAGCATCATATTTTTGGCTTTGTGCTCATGAGATTCACCACAAATGCACAGGAACCAGTACATGGGCAACACCCCCACTTAAGCCTTCCAGTTAAAGGCTATAGATAGGCTGCCGCTTGGCTGAATTTGAATTGCACCATTTCAGGAAGTCATGGAGGGGCCAGACAAAGGTGGGGGAGGGGGCCAAAAGACATCAGAAATCAGACCGTTAATTCCTACCAGCAGATGTTGAAATTCGAGACATCAACACTAACTGTTAAAACGCAAGTTGTCTATTTTGACATGTGATGTTGACAAAATGAATACCCTTAAATCTAACTAAGTTCTCACGCAGTTGGTTTTTTTAAAACTTTGCCTGGCTGTAAATTTCAATCAATCATCGATGGAAATATCTTGAGTCAGCTTGTGTATGGTAAAATCCAGGTTTACTGACATTTACCAGTAAAAATCTACTCCTTCCAAGCCTACCTATAGGGGGCCTGGGGTTGGAGGTGAGCTGCTAACAAGTTAAAAGCAGAGTTGCCATGTTTTCACTGTTATTTTAACTCGAGTCAGCTAACTGAAGTTAAGAGAAAATACACTTTTCCCCACCAGCAAAGACATGATCTAACTCTGGCACTAACAAAAGACCGAAAAACTTACTTTTATTGAACTGTGTTGTGGCAATGATATACAAGTTCTAAGTCAGCAAGCTCTCATCTGGAGGGAGGAGGAAAAAACCCCGTGAACATGTGTTACAAAAGTTTTAAAAGATTGACACCATTTTTTAAAAGATGGTCATAGTTTTCATCTCTGTATTATTATAAACGGAGTAAATCTGGACATTGGACCTGGAACTTTGTGGGATGAGCCAAAGACAAACTTCACCCCAAAATAAATTGAAGGGTGGGTGTTTGGTTTGGACCCTGCTTCTAAAGAAAAAGCACTGAAAGAGGCAAAGCTTTTTTATAGCCCTGTGGAGGTCTGGAGACCTTGCTGGAATAGCTGGATACTCTAAATGGTTTCCAAGAATCAAAAGTTATTTAAAAATCTATTTTGCATAGAAAGGGAACTTGGAAAACAATATGTATCCAGGTTGAAGTCTTCAAAGCTGCTTGGAGTAGGTTTGGATGCCCATTTCCCTTTAAAACCCCACTCTTCTATTTTAACTTGCCTACAAACGGTACTAGTGTTTGCAGTTTTGTTGCGGCTGTTTTGGTCCCAGGCCATGAGAGAAAAAAGGTGGGCGAAGGAACACTATTCGATCAACTTATTCTGGTGGAAGCAGCTTCAAAGAGCAGTTCCTCGGGTCTGGAGAAGGTAACCAAAGTGTCCAAGCTAAACACGGGGGGGGGGGGGGGAGATTGTTAAGCAGAAAGGATTCACACGTGCTGTAGGAAACCACTAAACTGAAGTGTGGAATTAAGAGTTAGCAGGCAGGAGGGTGTAAGGAGCCATAAAAACAGCAATTGCCCACTTCGTTTCACATGGTTTTTACCTCACACTGCCTTGTCTCTTGCACGGGGCTTACACACTCAGAACAGAGTTTAAGAGGGACAAACTTTGTGTGCACCTCTCCAGACGCGATTCACGCCCAGATAAAAAGTTACACTGGGAGCCCCAGAGGCAAGTGCTGTCTTGTCAGGCCTGTGAGGAACTAAGCACCTCCCGTAAAGGTCTGAGCACCGTTCCCGTTGACCTCAGCCGGGCAATGAAGGGACTCTTTCCTAGGGCTGGTCTACATCTGAAAGTGAATGTGGATTATGGTAGAATGCGAATTTAACAGCTCGATGACTGTTCCTAATAATGCCACATATGGACATTTATTCCAGAACAAAAATGCCTTGATTTCCCTGGGTTAAGCTTAATGGGAACAAAGCACTGGTTAGGCAATTCTACATCTAGAAAAGCCTTTAGGCCTTGCCTTGGCAGAGAAATTGCACCATTAGAGTCTCGTTTACACGCAAGTTAGGTCCAAGTAGCTAGTAAACCAGGGTGTGAGAAAGCACACCCTGACCAAGGTAGCAATGCTAACCTAACCCCCAGTGCAGCTATATTGGCAGAAGAATATTGGCAGAAGAGCTACCATTGCTCAGGGAGGTGAAGTTCCCACACCAACAGAAAAAACCCTTCTCCCGGCGCAGGGTGCATCTACATTACAGAGTTATGCAATGGTGCTAAGATGGCATAGTCTCTGGAGTACACACTTACTTTACAAGACACGTCTTTTTCTGTCAACATTTCCCCAAGTCAGAATAGTGCCCAAAATCTCCGGTGCTTTCCAAATGAAAAAAATAACAAAATTAATACCCTGCAGACCCCAAGTTACCAGCAACTACCCATCCCCAAAAAGCCACCGAGTTGCAAATGGAAGAGCAGA
This sequence comes from Sternotherus odoratus, assembly GCA_032164245.1. Classification (NCBI taxonomy): domain Eukaryota; kingdom Metazoa; phylum Chordata; order Testudines; family Kinosternidae; genus Sternotherus; species Sternotherus odoratus. The sequence goes on from JAVMKO010000018.1 coordinate 6,602,213, forward strand.
GTGTCAAATCATTCAGGAACCAGCTAAAAGCCAAAGGCAGGAGTGGAAGCATTGAGAAATCCAGTACTGTCAGCCCTGAGCAGTCAAAGATTGAGAGTTGGGCCCCAAATAATCATGAAGGTTTTTTTAAAAAAAAAAATAATGCTGGGTTCTATTTATTTCCTCTGTTTTTTGAGTCTTTAGGTCACATTTTCTATCTTTTTTCCACAACCACAAGGGCTTGAAACTCCCCCTCCCCCTTCCCCCAACATCACACAAAATGAAAGCCGAGATTCTCAAGTAATGACTCGACTCCAGCAGCTGGGGCTTTAATATCAAATATTGCAAGACAAGGGATTAAAAAAAAAAAAATCCACGTCACATCAGGTGGCAATGCTGAAACACTAATCCGTGTGGGAGAGTAAATAAGCAAGATGTTCGGGAAACAGAAGTCATCGTGAGGCCACAATGCGGAGCAGCATGGAGAGCGTGTGTCATAGTTTGGTGTTTTAAGACCTCTTGCAAAAAAGATTTGTTGATACGGAGGTGGAAATAAGCAAACTGTTTAATTCAGTATCATTGAGGGAGGCGTGCGATGTGTGGGCGTCACATTTGTGTTAGTATATTAAAGCTTAGCATTTTAACAAAGCTGGGCATTGACTGTACAGTAAATGCTGCGTTTGCTTTGAGATGTTTCCATACATGTAGATTAGTTGTTTCTCTTAATAGTACGGTAATAGCGGTTCTACATAAAAGCGTGCCTGCATATAAAACATTTCTTAAACCTGATAAGAAAAGTCTGCCTCCTTTGCTCTTTCTAGTCTAGTTCAATTCAAATCCCTGTCAGGAGAATAATTATACCAACCCGAGCCTAAAGAGAGAGTGTTAAATAAACACATCCAGCAAAGAGTCAGTTTTACACACAGGTAAATAGACATAAAAATAAACATTTTCCCAAAGCAATCAGCATCCAGACTGCTAACCAGTCCTTCGCACATCACTTAGCGCATCCTACAGGGAACCAGTCTTACAGAACTTAAGGGAAACTTAGAACATTTGGACTGAATTTTTAAACCAGCATCTGCAGTTCTATAGCAAGGATAACGCTGCTTTATATTCCACAGGATCTGAAAGTCATTTCTATAGGTCTAGAACAAACAGGGTCTATCAATTTATAGGGGTTTTCCATAAGGGATGCCATATATGCGTACACAGAATAATATATTACTTTAAGCTGGCAAGTCATGTATTCATTTCATTTCAACAAAGTCATAGGTATGCTTGGAAGAATTCGATTTTTATTGATAAATGTCAGTAAACGATTGATCTCTCCGCACACACACAAACCAAGGTTCCATCAATACTCTGCCTATCTGTACATTTTCAGTAAGCAAAATGTTGCTTGAGAACTTCTTCGAATATAATTGAAGGTGATTTACCTCATGCATTTAGAGGTGGGATGCTGCCGATGTGTTAACAAGGATGACTGTTGGACTTGCCACTTCTGCCATTCAGACATTGTCGGACCCCCACCTCTCTGCAGTATCACACACACACACACACACACACTTCCTGCAACTGTGGAGGTTTAAATAGTTAAGTCAGAAAAATTGCTTATAAATATCAACCATTTTAAATAACTGATGGAAAATATCGAATTCCGCCAGGCCTAGAGATCAAGGCGCAAAGGGCCCACCAGATCTGCCCGTCCAACCTCCTGTGTATCACAGGCCAACACCCCCACACTAAATCCAACCACCTGAGTATTGCAGCTCCCCCCTCCCCCCCCCCCGGAGACTAGACTGTGCTGTGACCCAGGCGGAGAATAGGCAGGAGTGAGGTGCACCAGTGCTCGAGGATGCCGGAAGGAGCTGACTATTGTCGACAAAATCATGTACTGTGTACCATTGGTTCTGCGGGGGTCACGAGCCCCTGCTGCCTGCAGCCGGCCCCAACCGCTGCCACGGGCTGCTGGCATCCGGCGCCCCCGCGAGCTCTGTCCCGGTCGCAGCGGGCTCCCCACGCACCCCCCGGCCTGCTCCAGGCACCCCCGCAAGCCGAGCCTAGTCGCAGCAGGCTCCCGGTGCCCCCATGAGCCCAGCCCTGGTCGCAGAGGGCTCCCGACACACACACACACACACACACACACACACACACACACACACACACACAGCCAGTTCCAGGCACCTTGTGAGCAGAGTCCTGCTCGCAGTGGGCTCTCGGCACCCCTCTGGCCCCGGACAGCTCCAGGCGTCTCCACGAGCTGAGCCCCAGTCACGGCGGGCTCCAGGCGCCTCAGTGAGCTCTGTCCCGGTGGGCTCCCCAGGCCCCCCCGGTTGGCTCCAGGCATCCCCGTGAGCCGAGCCCGGTCGCAGCATGCACCCGGCGCCCTCGCAAGCTCAGGCCGGTTGCGGCAGGCTCCCGGCGCCCCCCCCCCTCCAGCCCCGGCCAGCTCCATGTGCCCCATTTCCAGGCGGACCCTGCCCTGGGGGGCTTCTGGAGCCCCCCACCTCCAGCCTGGCCCCTGCCATGGCAGACTGCAGGCATGCCCTCCCCCCCCAGCCCAGCCTCTGCCCCAAAGGGCGGCCAGCAGCCTCCCCCCCCAGCCAGACCCCTAAGGGGGGTCATGCCTAGAGGCCTGGTGTCCAAAAGGGGTCACCAATACAAAAAGTTTGAGAACTACTGCTGTAGACGCAGCTTTAGTCAACGTGCAAGAAAACTTTTTACAAGAGGATTTCGAAAAAGCAGGATGTGGCTTGATACCTCCCCATAATCCCCCGGCCCTCTGGTCACTAGCACAGAGAGGGCACTTCGGTTTTTAAACTGTCTCGCTCAGAGCCGGCCTGGATGACAAACAGGGAAGGACTCCAGTGGTACATCTGCACTAGTGCTCCCACTGGTAGTAGATCAAGGGTGGGAGAATTCTCAGCACTAATGAAGGCTGGGTGGGCAGCACAGATTATAGTGCAGTGAAATCTCACTACCAAGGTCCCCTGAATCTTGCTCCAACAGACAGCAGCGAGAGGCTGATAAATGCAGAGTTAAACATGTGCACAACGCACAACCCCCCGCGATTATTTTCGATATCTCTGGGACAGTAACTAACTCCCAAGAGAGCAGGAAAGGGCAAAAACTACTTTTTAAAATTTGTTTTGCAATTCAGTCACAACCCAACCTTAACACTTGGTCCTTCTACAGATCTTCCATCCTGGATGTCAAAGCGCTCGACAATCTAATCAATGTCATCTCACAGCAAGGCAGGAAAGCATTATTCCTTCCCGGGCGGAGGCACAGATAAGTGAAGAGACTTGCTGAAGATCAAAGAACAAGTCTGTGGCAAAGCCAGGGACAGAACCCAGATCTCTTCAGGCCCAGTGCTGGGGTTTTACTCCAAGACCATCTTTCAGTCAACTTCCCTTTTCAGCCTAGTTTGTTAGCGGGGTTGGAGGCGCATATGCCACAGTAGACGACTAGAACATTTCCTAGAGGCGAAGACTCTTCTAATGACTAGCACTGGGTCTTATTTATACACAGCTAAACCTCTATAATCGCACTCATGTTAATATCAGACAAAATTTCACACAATCACCTCATGGACCTCATTGCCACAAAAGTCACTGAGCCAAAGAGCTTAGCAGGATGCAAAAACCAAAAAAGGTAATTTTAGAAGGGATATAAACACTCATGCTTCAAAGGCAGAAGCCACTTGGCTCATTAACTGGGTCAGGATGGAAATTTTCCTGGAGACCAGTTATCCCCAAACTGCTTTCTACAGCGTTTCTTCCCCTTCCTCCAAAGCTGAAAGGATTAGCCATGGCTGAGATGGGATACGGGTCTACCTGGACCACAGATCTGATCAGGTATGAAGCCTAGATCAGAAGAAGCCAGTCTATTCTAGTAGATTAGGGGGGGGCTGCTGCAGATGCCCAGGTATGCCACGTATTTCCAATTACTAGCTGCACACCATCACCAGAGCTTCCATCAGCCCGGTGACAAGAACTGTACAGATATTTTCCATGTAGTTTTGAAGTGGCTGGGTTAAAGTGTACACTCAAAGGGACTTCCCCAGAGAAACACGGCTCAGTTACACGATGAGTCACTCCTGGGCAAAATGCTTCAGACTGAGCCCTCTCCTCCCTCCCCATCTATATATGGTCAAGAAAAGGTTACGTTAAACCCTTCCCCGCTGCCAGGTCCACGATGCGTTGCTTAGCAATAGCGGTGTCCAAGAGAACGGCCATTCAGAGGAATGGGATAAAGGAGGTTAAAAGAGGAGTAACACGATTTAGTCAGAACAAGCATCCAATAGCGTTGAAAAAGCACAAGCCCGATTTGCCGTTTGGTCCCTGAACAGCAGCTAATCGGGTTCACTCCAAACGCGATACATTTAAATAAACAAATACCTGGCTTTTCTAGAGTACATCTCAACATGCTCTCAAAGGTGGGCAGTATCTTTATGCCTCATTAGAGCCCTGCGAACTAACCCCAGCTTTCCTCGGCCTGCGGGCGTGGCTGTCGCGGACATTTGTAAAATGAGGATTAATGGGGAAACTGAGGCACAGAGGTGAAGCAACTCGCCCGGGGTCACCAAACAGGCCAGTGGCAGAGCTGGGAGTAGTACCCAGGTCTCCCAAGACCCCAGTAGTCCAGTGCTCTATCCATCAGGCCATACTCCCTCCCCCTTGTTTCTAGAGGTGAATGGCATCCTTATCTTGGTGAAAGGATGAGTTTACCCACCAATCGGGTCTCTGTTTCTAATGCACCCATCACCCTGATAGCTCAGTATCATGTTCCACAAACCTGCCTAGCTGCCAGCCTTAGATTAGTCCCTGGGAGCTCCGTTTCTTATTGATCATTTCATGTATTTTACATGCTCCTGATCAAAGTCTAGTTGGGTGCCTAACTCCCTTAGGCCCCTTATTTTTGAAGGGGTGAACTGGGGAGTGGAGAAGTGTAGAATATGTTTCCCAAACCCCTAGTTCAGCTCAGCGTGGGGTGAGAAGTGGGAGGGTTTGACTGTGAAAACTACTAGAGCCTTTCGAAAGTCCCCCATCCTCCTCCTTCCCAGCCCGGTCAGAAGTACATGAGAAAGGAAAGAGCCCAACCCACTAAGTTCGGGAAGTCGAGACAGCAAATAACTGAAGGGGAGGTTGATCCCCAAGTCAGTGGAGTTCCTCTGGACTGACTAAGCAGAACTGGAAACTGTTTTGTGGGGAGGTTTTTCCCCCATGGAGCTGCACTGCTCCACTTATCCCAGTTTGAATCCAAGATAAGCCACTCTAAGGGCCCCCTTTAAAAAAAAAACAACCCCCCCCCACCAAACTAGTACAACACATCTACACTAGGGCTTTGCACAAGTGCAGTTATCCCAGTGCAAACATCGCCAGGGTGGAGAAGCCTTCAGAATCAAATCTGGTTAATAGTCAACAGCTTGCATAGATTTTGGCACATTTTTCATACACCCCCCCCATGTAATCTGAGCATAGACGTGTTATGGAAAGCGAATACAACTTGCTCTCTTAAGTCACTTCGGCACATTTGAAATACATGGCTCTGCATTACCTGGCAGTTACAGAGCTCAGCTCCCGACTCTAGGGCTACTTCTCATTTCTCTTGCACTTTCCACACCAGACCTCAAAGTGCTTTACAAGCCGTAGCAGATTCAGGCTCACAACTTCGCTTTGCAGTGTGGAATCTGAGGCATGGGGGGGGGGGGGGGCCTAAGGGGCTGATTTTCAGATGTTCTGAACTCTCGCAGCCTCATGGGCTTCAAAAAGAAGTTGTACATACCGAGCACTTCCGAAAATAACCGGGTGCTTAGGTCTCATCGACACATAAAACTTGCACCAAGTTCAACTGAAATTGATTGTGTTGCTTTAATTACATCAGAACCAACCTCTGTATGGACACTTAAATCAGTTTACCCCACAGCAACTTCAGTGACATTAATGTAAGTAAGAGGCTTAACTCAGCCACACAGCAAGACAGGGCAGAGCTAGAAAAACAGAACCCAGGCGTCCTGGCTCCTAACCTCGTGCTATCCGCTATATAATCATTCTTGGCTTTCTGTTTCTCTTGGAAGGTCACCACCAGTTTTTACAAGAAATGTTCACATGCTGCCATTGTGACTCGACGTGGTAATGGAGAGCACGTTTATTTCACTATCACAGTCGGGCTTCGGGAGGGGGGGGGGGAAGCAAACGGTGGGGGAGACCCTGCCGTTCTGTTCTGAGCAACTGCTAACCTTGGACTGGGTGAAGTCACGCACTTGTTCTCTGGCCTCGTAACCCCCTGAACAAGGACTTAGTTCAACTCTCATCCCAAGAGATGGAAGGCGAGTGCACTGTAGCACCTGGAGCAGCTCTGCATTGACCACACTAGAAGGATGTAAAAAAGGAGGCTGATCTCAAGGTTAAGACTTAGGATAAAAGGAATGAACCCACCATTCCCAGGTCCTTTTCCCCAGCCACCCTCTGTCCTTACATGTTTGTATAGCACGTAGCACAACGAGACCCTGATGCTAGCGACTACTTGAATACATCTACCACCACCACTTGAAAATTCTCCTTCTCCCTGAGCAGCTGGGTGCTGATGAGTACTCGGCCCTTTAAAAAAAAACACAGGTCACTTATTTAGGAGCCTAAACATAGGCACCTGTTTTGGGAAACCACCGCTCTTCCCACTCCCCTCCCCCCACTTTATTAATCCTTCCTATTGTAACTCCAGAGCCAACGGCTCCAAATACATAAAAGGCGGCATCCCGTAACTGGTGCGAACCAACCCTAAATGGAACAGCCCTTAAATATCACATCTAGACGCACGGTCACACAGCTGACCAGAGCAGGGAGACGTGCGGACCCCTGCAATCTCAGTCATTTACTCAGCGAATAATGCAGCAATTTACACCTTTTCCTCTCTCCTCCCAGGTTTAATTCCTGCAGCTGGTGAGGGAGCTTTGCTCAGCCCCATCCTAGGCCCCAGTTCAGCTAAGTACTCCAGCATGCCGGTAGTCCCACCGAAGTCATTACAGTTAGGCATGACCATGGTACCTTCCGGAACCAGGTACCGGGAGCCTACAGCGCCCACTGACTTCCACTGCCACGGGCAAGGCCGAGCCCCCTGGGAAAAAGAGAAATCCAACCCAAGTTCTTGTCTACCCCAAGTGTTGGAGTCCTCGTGGCTCCACGGATTTCCCAAGCCCCCGTAACAGAAATGGCTTCAAAAAGTAGAGATTAGACTAGGTCCCAGGCAAAGCAAAGGCCAAAGCTCCCTGAAAAGCAGGTGGAATTTGCTTTCCTGCTAGACTCCTACCCTGAACCAGAGCGCGCTGCATATCACAGGGACTTCCTCCCAGCCCATCCCACGCCAAGCCACAGGGCTGATGTGGGCAGCCTCTTTCAACAGTCCCCTCCCCCCCCCCCCAAGATAAAAGCCATGAAGTGACAAGGAAGGGAAGCAGCTAAAGAAAGACATCCTCTGCGGAGAAGGACGACGACCGGCTCCGGGAACGCAGCGCACTGCGTGGCAGGGAGAGAGATGCTGACACACTGGGGCTTGCAAGAGCCGCTTTGCCTCCACAGGCACAAAACACCCGAACACAAAACGGAGGTGTACAGAGAATGTGAAAAGAACGAGATTTCCCATGCATAGGAATCCGCACATTCCTGTGCATTGATCTGCCTCAGAGGTGCACACACACACACAGCTGGCCTCAGCGTACCCCTCCCAAACGGGCTGGCACCAGTGTATAAGGCTACCCGCATTGTGATGGAAGGGTGTCCATCACCCTCGTATCTAGGCAGTGTTCAGAGAGAGTTTTAGCTCAAGGAATGTCAAGTCCCCATCCACCTTTAAACCCTAGCAAGACGCCCATGCTCTGAGCAGTAGCTCCCAGGGTAAGATTCTAATGGAGCCTCTGCACATGGCCAGCTCAGAGAGGCAGCCCAACGCCGGGTTCATTGAGCCGGCAACACCGAGCTGGAAGCCACCACACAAGCGGCAGCTACGGTTTCCGGCAATGTAGCAAGAACCGCCTGCCCAAGGGTACTGCAGGGCTTCTATTTCCAGGCCCCCATGAAAGCTGGTAATGGAAAGGCCGCCTGACGTGGCAGGGGAGAGAGGTGTTAACGGCACATGCTGGGAGATGGAAAACCTTCCGTTGAGAGCCAGTCTAGAGACGGGCAGAAGTTTAGTGGCACAGGGGTGGAACCCATTGAACTGGGCCATGACCACCAACCCAACAGCCTGTCGGTACTGCTCTGCTTAGCATCACAGCTACCACCTGCAAGAGGGAACTCGGGGACAGCACAAAGTGGCATCGTAAGGGGTCCTAGCTGCTCTTGGAAAGGGAGGACAGCTGAAGATGGGGCAGTGGAGGAGAGGGATTCCCAGTATCCCAAAAGAGAAGCTTTCCCCTACCACATGCAGAAAACATGCCCCATCTTGGAAAGGAAGTGTTACGGCCGCTTCTGCGTTCAGACACACGGAGGCCTCACACTAGAGCAGGGCTGGCAACCTTTCAGAAGCGCTGTGCTGGGTCTTCATTTCTTCCCTCGAATTTAAAGGTTTCGCGTGCCAGTGATACATTAATGTTTTTAGAAGGTCTCTTTCTGTAAGTCTAATATAGAACTAGACTGTTGCTGTAGGTAAAGCAAATTGGGCTTTTAAAAATGTTTAAGAAGCTTAATTTAAAATTAAATTAAAATGCAGAGCCCCCCGGATCGGTGGCCATAGGGTGACCAGACAGCAAGTTTTAAAAAGTTGGAACGAGGGTGTGTGTGTGGGGGGGAGGGGTAATAGGAGCCTATATAAGAAAAAGCCCCCAAAATTGGGACTGTCCCTATAAAATTGGGACATCTGGTCACCCTAGGTGGCCAGGAATCGGGCAGGGTAGGTTGCTATGTTTCTATAAGCCAGGGGCAGGCAAAGCCCACTCCATCCCCCCCTTCACATTCGCATGCATTTCTAAAAATCCCTGCTTCACCAGACGTAGATTCAGGTCAGGATGTACATGCTAGAAGTCTGGTTATTACTAACTCAGGATACGATGAAGGAAACTATCATCCATACAGTGCTGTCAAAAGCACAAAGCAAGCAGCCTTCTTGCTAACTTCTCCCAGTTGTAATGATCCCTAGTGTTCTCAAGCTAGGGGAGGTGCAGCATTTGCAGACAGACATCTCTTCGCGCTGTCTCTTTAATTTCCTGGGGACAGGGTGAAGTGTCCTTGGGGTGGGCTTTGACAGCACTGCTTTGAGTCACAACAAGCACTTAGGAAACTGGCTCTGAACATACCCGGATGTGCTCCTTTTGCCCACTCCCTTCCCTTGGAGATGGAGGCCGGGGAATAGTATTGACAGTGACTGTCAAGGACTTTTGCTCTGCATTTGATAAATACAATCTCGCCAACTGTACCTGCCACTCCTGATCAGATCACACCATGACACATCTCACTTGGGAGTTCAGTTTACACGGCAAACAGGCAACCAATGTGTCAAGTGGGGAAGAAATTGTAAGTGGTTTCCCATGAGCCTGGACTCAAAGGGGGAAGAGAGGAAAAACTCTGCAAAGGCAGGTTTCGTTTTCTCCCTTCCAAGCCACTAGAGCAGCACCTCATTGCATTCAGCTGCCACAAGGTTCACGGTGTTGTTCTCCCTGGTGCATTCTCACAGACAAGTGCACTTCTTCGTGACACCTGCCTGGAGGAAAGTATCGGTGTCCCGGGCCACACAAGACCTGGCGTGTTAACAGCCCCTGCATGTAAATCCATCAGCAATGTTTCCCATCTCAAGCTCTAAAATTAGAATCTGTGTTTCCACCCATTCGCCACATTTGATTAACCCGAAACCTGGGTCAGCCGCTTAGCGAGTCACTTGCGTGAACATCGTGGCATCTCCTTCCCATCACAGGCTCGTACTCAGACTTGAGCTGTCATTACGAGCCTCACTAGAGCATAGCAGCGGGATGTCTGCAGTCGACCCTGGTGCAAAGGTCGGTGAAGTCCTCAAATTCGGTGAAGTCTTAGGACTGGGACCTTCGAGGGGATTAAAAGGTGAAGGAGTGCAGCTCGGCCAGATGGGTTGTTTGGCGGACATGTCCCATCTGCGCCTTTACCTACAATGCAAACCCCTAACTCACTAGATGAAATCTTGGGGTCTGGTTCTTAGCCGGTGGTAGTCAGCATAGCCCCACTGAAGTCCTCTAGGCCAGCCAGCCATCTGACCTGCAGCAGAGTGAAGTCATGCGCTGAAATGTTTGAGAAAGGTGTAGCAGGGAGTCCCACTCAGCATTCAGACTAAGCAAAGTTTATGAGGGGGTGGGGGTGGGAAGAGAGAAAACAGCTCCTATGGGCAAGCATCCACATCACTGAAACCACTACAAGTCGGCACTAATTGGCAACCCTAGTGCCAGTCTCTGTGGAGAAGACCCAATGGGCTATGGGGACAAAGCTCATTCTTGTCCCCTAAAGGTGGCCAGTCTAGGTCAGGGTTGAGATACCTCAATGTATCCTGTGCTCAAGGTTAGACAAGGACTTTAGTCACCACGGCCATCCATTGGGTACTTTTCACATCAGGAACTTGCACAGAGCAGGCCACGGGGGGACAGCAGCATGGAGTAAGCAGGGAGCATAACTGGACCCTTCAAAGGGACCGGAGCAAGTTTTCTCCACTTCTGGAGAGAAGCTATTCGAACCCACAGACTTCATGTACATAAAACTACATCCATGTGCCCAAGCCACCAGGGACCAGGGTGGGGTTTTCAGGAGAAGGACCAGCTTCCATCTCAGCCAGCCAACTGTCACTGCGACTCTTGCCATGGGATTATGGTCGGAAACGAGGGTGTGGATATCTGTGCAGAAGCGCCTCTCGAAAAGACACTGCATCTTATTGCTCCTCCGCCAGACACAGCATAGCCCAGCTCTCCATTTGGCTGGTTAGCATACAGAGCAGATATTTGTAGCATGCACCCAGGTTCTTATCCGTACCCGTGTTCCCCAGCACTGTAGGGCTATGTGCGAGGTTGGAAGGAAAGTGACCTAGGAGAGGAAGGATGGGGGCCGTCGTTATGGCGATAGTTTGGAGGCATGGGTGACCTGGGTTTGTTCCCCTGCTCTGACACAGGCTCTCTGCTGTGACTTCAGGCAGCCAGACTAAATGACTTGCCCCAGTTAATACCAGCAATTCCCTACCTCATAGGGCTGTTCTCAGAGAAAAACAATGGCTGTGAGGGGCTTAGTTCAACAGTCATGTAAATACCCAAGATAAATAGATCAAGAGGCATACAAGTGGATGGTGTGTGTGGGGGGGGGGATCTATTTGTAGACAACTTTTGCAAGTGGAAGAAGATGTCGAAGATTCATACTGGGATTTTGATACCCGGCTTCCTTCCTCTCCTCACCCAACACACAAAAGCCTGGACATCTATAGGCAATACAGAAACAATGGAGACTATAGGCTTCCCACAGCTCTGTATGAGATCACATTAAATGTGTTTTAAGGATGGATTTCAGAGCTTAGATGCCAAGGTGACTGGCAAAGAGAGACACTGCTTGTTAGACTACAGTACAGGCTTTGTAGGTCAATTGTGTAAAGGCTAGACCATGACTGAGACAGCTCGACTCTAGATTGGGTTCCCTATGAAGATCTAACGTAGCCTGGCCCATATGTATAAAAATAACGCTGTACATCAGTAGAACAGTGTAGCATCCTCCACCACTGTATTAGCAGGAAAAGAATTACAGCTGAGATTTTCAAAGCAGCCTAGAGGATTTAGACCCATCATCCTTTAAAATTAATGGAGGGGCAACTAAATCCTCTAAGCCACTTTAAACAGACCAACTACCCATAAAAAAAAGCTGAGGGAATAATTTAGCTGACAATTTTTACCTCTTCCCTGTTTGCAATTTGTCCACAAGCATTTTGCAATTTAAAATTTGATATTCAAAATTACTGGGCAAATAAAACCCGTCAACTCTCCAATCTGCAAGTTTCTGTATTATATTATCCACCAAGTAAACTTCATATCCAATAGGACTACATTTTAACCTCAAGCTAAGGTGGAACTACACCACCAAGAAACTAAAACAAGCACCTCCTTTAATTATTGGGATATTTGCCTGTCTGTAATGTTACAGATGCTCTTGTTCCCATTGTAATTAAGTTGTGTACACACCTGGCAGAAAGTTGGGGCATTTATAAAAAAAATAAAAATAAAAAAGTGTCACCAATCACTTTCGAAACTGTTTGGTTGCCAACTGAGAGATACGTCCATCGTGGAGCAGAAAGTTATTTGTTTAGTTGTTTGCTACGACGCAATGAAGCAGAATGCAACAAGATAGGAACCGAAACTCCAGGAGGCAGGTGGTTGAGAGGGAACGAAGTGGCTTTGGCAAGGCACTAAACCAGAGGCGGACAACCTATGGCATGCGTGCCAAGGGCAGCACACAAGCTGATTTTTAGTGGCACTCATGTTGCTCAGATCCTGGCCACTGGTCCGGGGGACTCTGCATTTTAATTTAATTTTAAATGAAGCTTCCACATTTCAAGCCCTATTTCCTTTATATACAATAGTTTAGTTACAGACTTATAGAAAGAGACCTTCTAAAAACGTTAAAACGTATCACTGGCACGCAAAACCTTAGACTGAATAAATGAAGACTCGGCACAGCACTTCTGAACGGTTGCCGACCCCTGGACTAAACAATAGATTTTAAGATGAACTAATGAGAGTGAAGCTGGTGAGAGAACAGGGGAATGGACAGCAGGTTACCTTACTGAAAAGTCACCACAGGTCTTTAGACCTCTAAAGAAAGGGCTATAATCCATCCACACCCAGATCACACCAGTAATCTGGAGTAAAAATCTAAGCACGCTCAGTGTCGTGTTCTGAGGTGAGGGTCTATGCCCGCAGAGCTCAATTTCACAATGATTTAGCAGATTCAAAACGTGGCTTCAGGAACACTCAAAATTCATATCCCAGCCCCCAAGTGAATTTAGCGTGCGTAGGACAGACTGGATACACATTTATTTCATCCACCTGCTCGGAGGAGGAAAATGTCCCCCTTTCCATTCAATTTTGCTCACACTCAGCTGCTTTCATAGTTGAAGCTGCTTTGGGTCTAGACAATTTTCTAAACTGCACTTGCGAGGACTCTGGAGTTTCTTCGGATGCTTTTTATGACTATTTGAAAAATTCAGTAATACACATTCAGCCCTTTGAAGCGACAAAGTCCATATGCAGGCACTGGGGTTCATCATTAAGGAAAATGAAACTTGACTACAGTACCTGGCTAAGCCTTCTAAACAAAGGAACAATAAATGCAATATTGCTACAAAGTAGTCCTAGATATGCCATTACATACAGGTTAGATATACAGTGTGGGTACACCAACTCATCTAGGTACTTGCTTAGTTTTGCAACAGGCTACATAAAAAGCACCAGCTAAGTCAGTACAAGCTGAAGTTTCATACAGACAATGACTTGTTTATCCAGCTCTATATACACTAGACACAGAAGTGTTAGTACAATATTGATAGTCCAATGGATTCATTTTATAATTATATTGTAAAAACGAGAGGGGGCAATGTGTCAGTAGTAGCGTGACAGACACTTCTGTATCTTTAGGTCTGATTTTGTAAGCCAGTCCTTTTTAAGTGAGGTGAAACTTGGGGGTTCACAAGACAAAATCAGACGCCTGAAAAGAGTACAGTTATCTGGAAAGGTTGAGGACCACTGGCGGACAGCACCGGTCTGTGCTAATCACACAAATAAAGTTGCTCACACACTTTCCTTACGCTAGCAAAAAACACAGGAAAAGCCAAAGCATTTGAGAGACCGTTTCCACTGCAGAAATCTTATACCTCCAAGGAAACGAGAACTTACCCCTGGACGATATTAACACGGATTTGCACTGCAATAGTGCACACACCGTGCTAAGTGCTGGTCCATTTGCACAAGTGGAGGAGGTTATAGGACCTGAACTACATAGAATTTACACAATCGTCTCCCTTTTGCTTTGCTCTGACTCAAGAGCATCATCTTTGTTGAAACACAGAAGCTACAGACATGTAGAGCCATTCTCCTACCTCACCATAGCGGTCTAGGCTCACCAGCCCCAGGAGTGCACAGAGAGTCCTTAGCCCACAAAGCACAGGAGCTCAGAAAGGAGGCAGGATCGTGAGACACAAGAGGTGGGACAGTTCAGAGTTTGCTGTTCAACAGAGCTCCAGCCTCTAGCATCCTCCGAGGTTTGGCCAAGGTGACGGAACTGGAGAAGTTTCGAATGAAGAGGTGACAGCTGAAGTTATAAACCACCACCCCGAGCTTATTCTGGACGGGAGAGGGGGTGGAGAGGAGAAAAGGAAGTCATCTCATTCTCTTATCAGTGCAGAGCTGGCAGCTGTGACTGTAATGTTTAGAAGGGGCGGGAGGGGTGCAACCACCACAAACACCACTTATCTGTCTCGTTCAAGGGCAACTGATGAGCGGCCTCCCCGCCCAATGGGGCGCGTGGCACTCCTGCATCAGGATAGACTTTCCTAGCCTAAAGGGGAGGGGAGGGTAGAGAGCCAGGGCTACAGAATTCAACAGGGATTCCACTCCTGTGAGAGGATCCCGCGGGATGGGCCCAAAAGAACGAGCTAAACCCATACAGGGCAGGCGATGGAGAGGGAAGATGGACTTGTGGTTGAAGCACTTTTGCCAGGACCTTAGGAAACCTGGATTTATTTCCTGCTTGTGCCAGAGATTCCCTGTGGGACATTGGGAGAGTCACTTACTGCCTCTGCCAGCCCATCTGTAAAATAGAGAAGAATCCTTCCTTTGTCTGCCTTGTCCTCTTATCCTGCAGCTATTAGGAGCAGGGAGTGTCTCCTACAGAGGGTTTAGACACAAAAGGGGGCTTCAATGGGCTCCTACAATCCACAGAGCCAGTTCTACACAACCCCGCTACTTCCATCTCTCCCGAACCAGGTGGGACTCTTGCTCATGGGTTGACACCGCAAAGCTCCCTTTTTAAGTGCTATAACCACCAGCAGGCAGGTGGAGTGCTGGTGCGGAGAGAGGTGGGATGCTGAGATTAGCCAAGCAAGAATTTCGGTCCCTTGAAAAATTCTTGCTACAGGACTGAACTGCAGTCAAGCCAGGCACAACTCAGCTCAACTCCAGCTGGCTCCAATTGGGCCTGGGCCTCAGCTTCTAATCAGAGGAACAGATGAGCTGCGTAGGCACCAGGGTAACTCCTGTTTGGACCAAGTGGTGAGCAGGGCATGATCCTGCCAAAGCAGTGAAACCCCCCCAAACCTCCCCCAGGGCACCTGGCCACCAGTTGGCAGAGCCACGGAGAGCAACACGATCGATGGGAGAACTACATTGCCTATGAGCGAGACAGCTGGCAAAGGACAAAACCCTGCCCATTGTTCATCTCCTCCACCCCAAGGAAAACGAGTTTCCCTGGAACCCAGCCCACCCTAATGCGGGCTGGAGGACGGCTAAATATAAATCAATCAGGGGATTAAATATCCAGGCATGTGGCAGCCTCTGCTTGTGTGAGTGTTTAGCCCATTACCCAACAGGCACTTAGCACAATTATGGTCGGTCTGTGGCCAGCCTTTAACGTGCCAACCGAGCAGTTGAGGCCTAGAAGGGATTAGAGGTCAGTAATATCCCGACCACAGAACAGCACTTGGGCACGGAGCGAGGGCTTCCAAGGAGGGTGTGGGTGAGCAGGGGAATGCCTTGGAGCACGGGGGCCGGGGTGGAGTTTACATGTGATCAGCTCCAACGGGGAGAGATCTGAAGTGATTTGACTCAGGTTCCTGCACCGTTTGTCTGGCCAACAGCACTTGGCATGGAAACCTGAGGAGCAACCTTACCTCAAGCAGCCTGGGTCATCCGAAAGGAGGGGAGAAGGGATGGACAGAATGAAACTTTGCCCGCATGTGGGGTTCGACTCCAGGATGACTTTCGGGCAGGATGATTGGAATCGGACCCCAAACCCCACAGACTTAAGCCCAGGCCCTACTTCTGTCCACACACAAATCTGTCTGACTTGGGTCACCAAGCGCTCAGGATCCAGGTCCTAGGACCCTGTTGGTGGGGGTGGGTCCCACTGGGACTTGGGTCCAAGTTATGTCACAGTGTAGTGATCTGTGTCAGAGTCTGAGCAGTGTGGTATGGATGTGAGACCAGGGCCACCCAATTTTTACAATGCAGTGTGGATGCTAAAAAGTGTGGGCTTGGAACACTGCCCTATAGGTCTGAGCTTAGTATGCCATGCAGACACAACATACCCTTTGAGACCCTTATCAGAGGATCTCCAAGCACTTCACAAGAGAAGGTTGCATTCTCACTGCGCCTCAGTTTCCCAAAATGTAAAAGAGGGGGCATGCCTCCCAGGGACTCAGTGATAGGGCTGGAATAGATTCCAAGACTCCCTACCCTAATCGAGTGTGAGTGTGAGTGTGAGTGTGAGTGTGAGTGTGAGTGTGAGTGTGAGTGTGAGTGTGAGTGTGAGTGTGAGTGTGAAAACAATGTTATTGCTAAGCTTTGGTTGGAAACTTTTCTCCGGTCCAGGATGGGCCTTTGGATCAGTTGGGGATGGGTCTCCCTCTCTCAAAACAGCCCAGTCATTGGAGCACTCAACGGGATGTGGGAAGTCCAGGTTCCAGTACCCAGTCTGACCTTGGGTAGAGCAGGGACTTGAAGCGGTCTCTAATATCCCAGTGAATGCTGCCATCAGGAGTCACAGGCATTTCAACAAGTACCTTTGCAGAGGGCTCAGGAGCAGCACCGCTAAGCCCGAGCATTTTAAATTAAACACACACGCCCCTCCCCACCCCCCGAGAGTTGACAACGCTGCAATAGAAACGTAGGAACTGCCCTATGGGATCAGACTATGGTGACCCGACAGCAAATGTAAAATATCTGGACGGGGGTGGGAGGTAACAGGAGTCTATGTAAGAAAGTTACTGTCCCTGTAAAATCGGGACATCTGGTCACCTTATTTCAGACCCACAGTCCATCTTGACTAGCTCACCTGACTGATAGTGGCCAGCACCTCACGCTTCATAGGCCAGGGCATTGCTCACAAGTAGAGGAGAACGGGACCCCCCAAACATCTGCATGTTACTTGAGGATCCATGAGGTTTCAATCCTCTCCCCCCCTCCCCAACAGCTTATTATATAGTCAGTGCCACAAGGGATAGAGGGGGAGCGCTCCCTAGAAAAGGGTCACCAGAGCCCAGCGTCTCCTTCGCTGCAGGACGGTGCTTGTGGCTGGCGTATTATCTTCTCCTCTACCTTAGGATACACGTACAAGACAGTTACTCCACTGAGATCAGCCCTGCCGCCTGCAACCCAACAGTATGAGTCATTAAATACAATTTACGAAGGGGGGGGGAATCCACACACCCTCCCCACAACCGTACTGAATACAGCAACCAGACGAGTTCTGCTGTGCCAAGAGACTAAACCGTGCCTCTCCAGCAATTAACTGCATCAGCAACTTTACAGCCAGAACATGACTTTCCTTTGTTTACTACCAACGCTTCCGTGCAAACCTGTGCTTTAAAATAGAGACCGATTTCCTATCTGACACTCAAGCACTTTTCCTCTCGGCTCAATGCCGTGTATGGGCAGACAGCACTGCCAATCAATGGTCAGAGATAGTAGCTGTGATGATACTGGAAAGAAAAAAGTAGGTTATATCCTGGACTTAAATAGGACTCTGCTGGACCTTCATTTTCCTTCTTGCTATGACTGTTTACACACCACATTTTGGGTATAGGTTTTATACACCCACAAGGTATATCACTGGGGGGAGGGGGAGGAGGGCATTGTAAAGCCAGGAAGTTCAAACCTAGAGGTAAACTTACAAGGAACCTAAATATTTTAAATTCTGAAACTCAATCAAGAAACCCCAAGCCACCTTAACTCTGCCCCTTTTGGCTGCGATCTAACCTATACAGTTTTAGGCAGATAATCCTTTGTGGATTTTAGAAGATGGATCAATAATGTTTAAAAAAAAAAAAAGTCTTACAATAGAAACTTGCTACCAAACTTAGCTGTGGAGTGGTTACCAGTATTCCATAAGAGACCCATGCTCTCTCCCTCTGAGCCTAATGAGTTAGGTGTCCAAATCCCATTGAAAGCCAAGGAGAGTTGGAAGCTTAACTCCCTTATATTACACTTCAAAAATCCCAGTCTGTATTTCATGGAAAAGAAATGCCAGCCAAAAAAAAAAAAAAAAAAAAAAGCCAAACAAAAAACCACCAGCCATGGACAGGGAAGAAAGAGCTTAAGGATCACTTATGTTCTGATTGGTATAAAAAATGTTTTTCCTTAGGCTTTTGCCAGAAATCTTCCCACGAGCCTCAGCTTTTTGCAACAACTGCAGGGAGAACTTTCTCCTGTAGTAAATATTTGTTTAAGCTCAACAGGAGGTGGAAGAGAGGAAATTGCTGTGTGCTTCCATGCTAGATAAGCACACTACCCAAGCCAAACTCCAATACTGGTGGCCCCAATGACAAAGAGCACTGTAAGATCGCCCCACACCATTCAAAACAAATGGCGAGAGAGATTTCATGAGGCTGGGGCTGGAACAGTGGATGTCCTATCGCAGGTTGGGATTTGAGCGTTGCTCCCGAAGCACATACCAGCGGCTCACCAAACTGCAGCCAGTCTTCAGCTTCTATCGCACTCTCCCCAAACAACGAGTTCACAGACAATTTAAGAGCACAGGATCGCAAGGAGCGAGGAGCAGGGAAAAGGTCTTGCAGGAGCTCTGGTTTAGTTGCCTGGTTGAAACACCTACTCGTTGGCCTAGAACTGGTTTTGGAGGTCCTTAGCCAAAACGGTGGTGATGGGGTTTGGGGTGTTTGTTTGTTTTTTATGTTCCTTTGCTCCATCTGGTGGTTAGAAAGTTTTAAACTTCGCTGACCTGCCCACAAGCAGCTTCTCCCTACAAGTGAAACGTTAAGGAAGCATCTTTAAAACCACCAACATGTGGACAAGTCACATGCTAGCAAAACTAGAGAGAGGCTATCAGAATAGCTCACCCAGAAGACTCACTTATGTCCCTGACTCCTGCGAGGTAGACAGAGGTGAACTCCACCTCCACGAGAGGAGTCGGGCTCATATCTGTGGTGCTGAGGAGAAGCAGTGGCTGTGTAGACAGGGCCTTACATGGGCTTTCTTGTCAATTTCAGGCTCTGTGGCTCCCCACGCTTCCCCTCTTCAGAGGGAGGAGGAGGATGTTGCACCCCACTGACAGAAAGGGGGTAGCAGGATCAGGCACCACTGCAGTAATTACTGCGGCGGCTGGAAGTTGACCTAACACAGGTCAACTTACGACTGTAGCGTAGTCACGTCCCTCAGCCTGTACTCTGACACAAAGAACGAAGCTGCAGTGTTTTCGGCCTTGTAACCCCCTTTCCCCATCCACCCACTGAGCAACGGGGATCTCACGGCCAGGAGTCAGTCCTCTGAATGCAACCTGCTCCCCAGCTAAACACGGGTACCCAGGGGACAGACCTACCGGGAAAGGAGGTGCCATTCGTAGAGGCCCTTCTCTCGGTGGCCACCACACCTCCGAAGCCCAGCGAATAAAATTTCAAAAACCAGGGCAGGAGCAGATGCTGAAAGAGGAAGGGAGCCAGACACAGCCGCTACCTTCGCCCAGGGACCAGGCAAGGCGGTAATAAGCAATGGTAATAATCAGCCGAGGCTCCCTCCACCTCTGCATGAGGGGATTCCTGCCACATCCCGCCCCCAGGACACCTTTCCCCGTCCTGTTCGCCAGACACCACGCGATCACTTGCAGTTCTGCCAGGCCCAAGCTCGCCTTTCAGGCTTGGACGACACGAGGAGCTAATTCAATGCAGGGTTTATTCTGGACCCGGGCAGGGTGACAAGGCAAAATATAGCCCGTAACAGGCCCGGGTCGCCTTTGAAGAGCTGCCAGGGTTATTTTTTACCTCAATGCATCATGAAGAATCGGAGAGGATAAAAATAAATAACACGGCTATATTTAGAATTTAATCAGTGGCTGGGCTGGTTACGCTTTAGGGAGGAGAGTAATATTTAGGGAAGGCGCGAGGACAGCAGCAGATCCGGCAACTACCATACATGGAGCGGACACTGCTTGGATCGGTTGAGAGTCTCATTATAAACACCGCCCCCCCGCCTTTCACACCCTCAGCCTGTTGTCACGCCCCAGCCTTTCCTTTGCTTGGGTCCTCTTGCCCCCCTGCTCCACCTGACTGTGCCCAGTAGGAGGCGCTGCACTGACTTTGCACAGCTGCATATGCCAATCATGGAGCATTCTGGAAACCAAGACAACAAACAACAGTTGTGCCTATTAACCAACGCCTGAAGGAGGGGATCCATCCTCCATTACAGCTCCCTAAAGAAGATGCAACACATGCTCCCCATCAAAACTACCTTGAAACTAGAGAGCTTTCAGTTTATTAAAGAACCAGCCCGCGGTTAACCCAGCTCAACGGCACGGACGACTCCCTGCCTGATCGGTTGTTCCACATCTTCCCACCTGCCCCATCCACAGAGGGCAGGCAGATGTTCCAACCCCCCGAAGCAGTTCGTTCCTTTTACTCCGGCGACCCCCAGTGTGATATGGGTGGGCAGCTCATGTCCCCAGCCATCCTAAAACCAGCCCCCTCCAGAATGAGTTCATTTAGGGGTTGTTCGTTTTTTGTCTGTCTCTTCCACTAGACTTAGTTCACTGGATCCAAGTGCCTCGGAAGGGGAGGGGGGTGGGAAATGTAGCAGCACCGGGTGTGATACAGGAAACACCACACAAGCCAACAGTCAGACTGTGCTCCTATAGCAACTCAGAAGTCTGACCACTGACCTCCAGGACCATGAATTTGCAGTGCCTACCCCCTGAGGGAGAAAGGTTGACTCCCCCCACAAATCAGGGAATACACAGAATCCCATGGGAATGGGACCTTCCTGGGAAATGTGGAATGTGAAGGGATTGGGGTCTTTTTTTTGGGGGGGGGGGGGGAAGTCCCCCTTATCTGAACCCCTCAATGCTCACTTTCCAGCCACCTCTCACCACACCCTCGCCTCCAGCTTCTAAGCAGCCAGTCTCCATTCTCACTCTAGCAGGAGGCAGATTTCTGGTTCAGCATCGGTTTGCCAGGGCTGCTAGAAGGGAGAGAGAGACTGACACCTTTTTTTATCTAGCTGCTCTGATGCTGGCTATAGCCAGCCTGAATTTCTTTAAGTGCAGACTCTTCTGTGAAGCACAGAGGTGATTAGTAGACAGCTAGTTATAGAGCAGCCATTTAATACCCGGAGAATTTCGACAGGTCGGAGAAGGGGATTTCCATACCTTGTTATCATGCAGCTGTAGCCGGCTCCGACTCAGCTGGTGGAAGGAGGAGGATGGATCTAAGAGGGACTGCATGCAAATCCATAATGGAACTCCCCGGCCTCCTCCCCCAGCTCTTGTAAAGCCACAAAAAGGGAGGGGCCCATGCTGCTCTGGGCCGGTCTTTGCTAGAAGATGGAGAGAATGCCTTCTGCCCTGATCCCGAGACCGAGCCAAACGTTGCTGCTCCTAGCAAGGATCCTGCACCAGACTAGCCCACGGGGTTGAAGGGAGTTTAAGAGCAGCCACAAGGAGGTGTGCACCCACCCCAAAGCGCGGCCCTTAGCACGGGGGGGGGGGGGGGGGGTCCTGCTCTCGGAGGTGCTACAAATTATGGTAGACGGCGTGGCAGCTCCACTTCAGTTGGCCGGGCCCAAGGTTTCTACATGCCGTAATGCCGCATCCCTAGGTGGGTGGTCGGTCCTGGGGATCGAACCCAGGGCTTTGGGATTTAAAAGCAGGCTCCCGTGAGCCAGCCACTAGAGAGGAACAGAGCTCCACTGTGGTTACAGGCAGAAAGCAGAGGTCATGTCCCCCACCCCTTTTCCCGAGCAGGGAAACATCACCTACATACTGCCTCCCCAAGTCTTCCCCCCCCCCCCAAAAAAAACCACCTCCCACCACCATGGCAAATGATGCGTGAATCGATTTTGTGGCCAGGCTGGCAGGTTTTCCCTTGGCCTTTTGGGAAAGCTGGTCTAAACAACCAGCAACTGTATGCAAGGAGCCGGCTATCGTGTGGCACTGCCCTCCACTGGAGGGCGGGGAGGTGAGGGAGGTATTGGGAAGAGAACCAGAACGGCCAGGCGTGGGAAAGAGACACCCGGTACTTTCGGAGCAGGAGGAAGAGAATTCCAGACCGGGCGTGGGGCGCATCGTCATGGCCACAGGGACGCGGTAGGTAGCTACAGGCTTGCTGCAATTAAAGGGCTACGCTGCCATTTCCAAAGGTGCTGGGAACCCACAGCCACCCACTCAGGGTGCCGGCGAGGGTTACACTCCCGACCTTCCCTAAAGCCCTGAGCAGACGTGCCCACCTTTCCTCCCACAGTCAGCAAGCACTCACAGCTGCACACATTCGTTTTTCCCAGCCGGAGGGGGATTGGGGCACACACGAAGAGCAGGCTGGGAACCGCACCCTGACCATCTCTTTCTGCACAGGAAGCGTCAGAGCAGATGCTTGCTCAGAGATGGGCCTTCACCTGATACGATATCGGGTCAGTCACAGCCCCCAGCAGCTTGTCTCGAGAACCCTGCTGGTGATTCCCACCCCCCCCCCCCACTCCTGCTTTCAACCCGAAGAACCTGCAACCTCGCTGCTTGCTGCAGCCAGCACCAGCCTCGGGGAGCGTGGCCGTGATTCACCCGGGCGCACACGCTATCACGAGTTACAGACCAGCATCCCAGCCAAGGGCAGGGGACACAGCCACCAGGAACGGCGGCTGCACCAGGGGACCTCGCAGTCCAGTTACCAGGGTGTCCGCGGTCCCCAGCGTGAAGCTGGGACAGAGGCGGGGGCCAAGGAAGTTGATCTGGATCCCAATCAGGTGGGTCAATTAATACAAAACCTCTGGAGAGACTTCCGCTGCCCTTTGCTTTGCGTTACACAGCTGGGGCCAAACGGTGGTGGGCCGCATAGGGCAGATGGACTTACCCAAGGGAGGAGTTTAGATCCTCACCTCTAAAGGGATCAGCACTCTAGTCGCAGAATAACCATCTGTTAAAGAAAAACCAGATTCCGGACTCCCTCCTCCTCCCCCCACGATGTCAATGTTTAAGAGACCAGACAGCAAACAAATGGAAAACATTTGGAAATCGTTCTAATGCTGCATGTGAAGAATCAGGAGAGAGTGTAAAATAAACCACGCATGGGAAGAGGGAGCTGCATATTTCATCTGTCCACACATTTATGGACAGTAATTGAACAAAGTACCCTTCCCAGCAAACAGCAGAGCAAAACTCTAAGACAGCTGCTCTTGGTCATCCCCTAAATTCTGAAAGGGAAGTGTGGATTGCACGTTACCCAGCGGTGCAACCTCTGGAGGGGGTGGGGAAGGTATCCCACCGCTGGGCAAGCACAGGATCAGATCATCATTCTTACCGACCCCCTTTTGAAATGGGATCATATATTTGTGTTGCCCTGGATAGGAAAGAAGAGACCAGCTCCTGCAGAGGAGGGGTACAGACTTTGGGAGATTTTCACCCCAGAATATCTACGCAAGACTTGGGCACAATTTCCAGCTTACTTCCTGATTTTTAAAGGGCAGAAGAAATGGTCAATTTTCTGCCACTCCCACGCCCAAACAGCAAGAAGGGAATTTTCAAAGAACCGTCAAGAAGTCAGCAGCTGCCGCTAGCCAGGGTTCTCCTCCCCAACGGGCCCGTTCCTTGCTCCCAGCAAAGCCAGTGAGGGTTTTGCCAGCAGCTAGAAGCAGCATTATAGCCACAGCCCTTCCCCAAAGCCCTCTTCATTTTAAAATCAGGCTTGCCCAAGCTTTTTACAGTTTCTCCCTTCCATTGAGGAGGCCTTTGGACAGAGCAGGGACTAAGCTAATTCACAGCAAGTTTCCAAGCGCCAGCAGCACTCTATGAAATAGTTTTGCTATCCCAGCAGATTTCTCTGCTTTTCCACCCCACGGGATGTGGGGCGAGGGAAAGCAGGAGGAGACATTAAATCTCTCTCTTCCATGTGTCCCCCTCAGTCACTGTGGTCAGCCAAAGCACAGGTCTTTGGAGAGCACCATAGATAGCAGCAGTTTGAGCGGTTTGCGTTTTATTTTTTTTGCACATATACAGGAAGAGCCCAGTTCCTGATTTCCAGTTTGGTTTAATAAGAAGAATTTCCTTCTTCCCTTCAGACTCATGCAGGAAGCCTGCAAACAGACCAGCTCCGTAATCTGATTAGGTTCCATCCTACGCAGGTTTCCTGAAACAAACGATTTGCAGGAGTTACTTTCCATTCCGACCCCTGCCCCCAAAAGGTAGCAAGTGCCACTCCAGACAGGGGATCGGTCTTGGGTTCGAGAGAGCAACGAGCAACTGAACGGAGGCTGCAGTTATCAGACTCATGCCTAGGAAGATTGCACCCTCCTGGCATTTCCCCCTCCCAACCCAGTAGGACAGGGACAGCAAGTACCTATACAGACTGCCAGTCCCTCAGGGTAGGGATGGCATCTGAGAAGGACCAAGCGCAGTGCTTAATATGCAGTGAGCCATTCAGAGAGGCTAAGATAAGCAAAGGCAGGGCATGTGCTTAGACAAGCTGGATTTCAAGGGGAGCAATACAGCTGGGTAAGGTAAGAAAAGAGCCACAGTGAATTTTACAGGCACTTCTAGGACATTCATCACTCCAGCACCCACATGACTCAAGGCCCACGTGAGGAAGGGAAGCGCTATCTCCAACTCGCAGCTGAAGCAATTGAGACAGAGAGGGGAAGTGACTTGCCCAGGTCTCACAGTGAGTCAGTGGCAGAGCCAGGACCAGAAACAAGCTCTCCCAGCTCTCAGGCCTCCCTAACAAGCCGCCCTGAACAAAAAAGGAGGTTCCTGGTTCAGAAAGTTGCTGGCTGGCATATTCTGTATTTGGGGTGGCAGGGGGAGATAGAAAGTTTGTCCTCTGTGAGCACCTTTGTTGCTTTATTAGAACATACAGGGACAAGTCACTTGGTTTGGCTAGTTTTGAACCCCGCACCCCCACAAGCTACATTAGAATAACCCTACTGGAAGGGGGACATTCAATTACTGCAAAAAAAACTGGGGGGGAGAGCAAAGGACGGGGGCTAAGTTCCTCCTCAGTGCACCGGCAGCTCTCCCAGCTACACCGTTGCTGCAGACGGCGAGGAATTCACATTGGAACGTGCAGGACAGGTACAGCTACGTCGGGGGAAACACAGTCTGAGCCGAGCGCACGGGTTCTCTTGCTCCCACTGCAGCCAGCCTGAGAGATGCAGCCACACGCTGGGCTGGCAACCAGCTGTAGAGAAGCCGGCGGGTCAGCAGCGAAGGAAGAGCGGCAACGCTGCCACTTTGCTGTGCTCTTCTCCAGCTAGTGCTAGAGACCAGCCTAGCCAGGGGCATCAGAGAGATACAGTGACCCGACCGCAGCAAGGGACTCCGCAGATCTAAACCTAGGCAAGCGCTGGTCAGGGAAGTGTCGGTGTGCGGAAAACAGGAAGAGAAAGTTTATTCGGAAGGCATCCTAATCAGGCTGTTTCCCTGGTGCACCAGACTAAACCCATGGGCCTTGACTAGGTGCCGTGAGACACGGCTGCCTTGGGACACACACAGCTGTCAAAGCAGAGGGGAATATGCCGTGACGTTGTGATTTCAAGGAATGCTTCCCGAGTTCTCTCTCTAATATTGCTCGGGAGTCCCTGAGGCAAAAACCATCCCAGGTTTCGAACGTCCCTTTCAGCCAGCCCAGAAGTCCCATCCCCCCCCACTCATCCCGCAGCTGCCAAAACAAGCGACTACTGCAAATACTTATGGCTAATATTTACACTCCGATTCAGTTCAGGAAATACGTGTGTTCTCGTCGGTGAAGGAGCGGGGCACTTGGACTACAGGCCCTTTGATGGAAGGCAGGTTTCTGGCATTATGTCTCCTATTGCAACAGGTCAGGGTGAAGAACCAAACAGAGATTGGCAACTCAAGGCGTTTGCTGGGCCATTTTATAGTTCAACAGCGCGGGTCCCTGGTAACGCCAGATCTTCGGTACCATTGCCTCATGGAAGGCATCTCCGCATGGAAAACACTCAGACGGGTCCAACACTGGTTTACTGGCTCAGCTACAGGAGCGTCTGCTTCACTGGAAGCACGGTCAACTTACCCACCAGTCACAAGTGAGCAGGGACCTTAAAACAGACCCTCCGTTGCAGGCTGAAAAATGAAAATGGACAAAGCTTAAAGTATGAGAAACATTTAAACTTTGCCTTTGGCCCTTCACTAGTTGGGTGCATGAAGCAAGGCCACCCAGAGAGTAGGGCCATCCAGTCACACATGGTTAACGTGGGGTAGGTACCTATAGGCATATTCCAGGGTTAAGCCTTCTACCCAGCGCAAGACCTGTTCTCAACACGCTATGCAGCAAATCAACCAGGGTGGGTTGTTTGGAAGACTAGATATTGTATTTCAGAGTAGTAGCCATGTTAGTCTATAGTCAGAGACAACTACATGCTCTAGGTGTTCCCAAACCTCTGACTGCCAGAGGCAGAGACTGTATAATGGGATGGACCATCAAGATTGCCCTGCTCTGTTCATTCCCTCTGAAAGATCTGGCATGGACCATTTTTAAAAGACAGGGTACTAGCCTAGATGGACCATTGGTCTAACTCAGTAAGGCCATTCTTATGTTCTCTTTCCACACCACTCTTAAGACCCTTCATTTTCAGTTTAAACTAATTTTTTTTAATCAAAAAAATTGCAAGGCTGCCTGTTGAAGGAAGGATACATTAGTCTAGAGGATACGCCCACTAAACACACACGCAAGCGCTGAAGTGCGGGCGCATCTGAACAAACTGATGAATCTCATGCCCGCCATATATACATTTCAAGCTGTAGCAGATAATGATTTAAAGATCTGACACCCTAAAATGGAAAGAAAAAAATCCTGTATCAGAATACGGTTCAGAACACAAGGAAGTATTCAAAAGTTTAAAAACAACAAAACCAGGAGAAAAGGACGACACGGAGTATATGCACTGTAAATATTTATAGGCTAATAGTTCTAAACCTACAACTGTTTATTCAAATCAAAAGTTTATTTGGTGATTTGAGATGTATTGCTTTCTTAAACTCAGAGGTAGCGTTGTTTTTTGAGTTCTGTTTTAGTTCGACAGCAAACCACATTGAACAGAATTCAAAGCATTAATCTACTGAATATTTTTCTCCCCAGTCTTGCCGTACACCACAATAAGCCCCACTATTTGCCCAGAAAACTGATGACTAGGTTTTTTGCACCGATTTTCACCTGTTTTTGTTGTGGCAGCAACAAACACGGGTAAATTCCTGGGGGAAATGTAATAAAAGAGAAAGACTAAAAACGAAGGGCCCTAACTATTCATGGTGATGACCAAAACGTACAACTCAGTTCAAAACAGAACTAGTTATGTTCATGGAGAACTGATCCATCAATGGCTATTAGTCAAGACGGTCAGGGATGCAGCCACATGCTCATGGTGACCCTAAGCCGGATTGCCAGAAGTCAGGAAGGGAAGACACTCCAACTTGCTCTGTTCTACACCCCACTGTCCAATAAAGGATACTGAGCTAGATGGACCATTGGTCTGACCCAACATGGCAGATCTTGTATAGGAGAACCTGGATTCTGAGCTCAAATTAGTGTCATTCAACTGAACACAATGGGGATTGTGTCAGTGTAAGTATTTCAGGGTCTGGTCCAATGGCATTTGCAACCAAATTGGTTTCTAGAGCTAGTGAGCAATTTTTTCAACAAACTATTTCTACTGAAAAATGCCACTTCATCAAAACTGTTTGAAAAACTGGGTCAGTTTTGAAGACTCTCCCAACGCAAAACATTTTTGGAAAAAAAGTTTTGAACTTCCTGAAATTAACAATTTTCAATCATTTTTTTTTAAAAAATGCAAAAAAAACCCAACCCTTTGCTTTGAAATTTAATTGTGTTTTTTTAAAAGGCAAAATTGAAATGAAATGTTTTGTTTGACACAAAGTGGGGAAAAGAACCGATTTCTTGTTTTGGAAAATTTGAGATGGACTTTGTCCAGATCTGGGACAAGATTTTTTTTGTTCACACAAAAATTCTCCTGGGAGGGGGAGACCATATCCCCCCACCTTTTCTTTCTTCCTACACCCTGCAGTCCCAGGGAACTGATGGAGGTCAAAGCCTTGCCTTGCACATATCTGGGCCCTGCAGAAGAAACAGTACGTGTGCTGTGCGTCTCCTTTCTAGGAACAGGCCTCAGGGCACACAGGAGCTAGTACCAGCCGGTCGCAGCTGGGAGGCAAGATTTATCCATTCAGATCTCTACATCCCAGCAAAAGATCTCTAATCTCACCAGAGTGGATTTAAGCACCAGGCTGGGGGAAGCTATTCTTAGATGCCTGACTTCTCAGCAAGCCAGCTGGGGTGTTTCAGCAGAGCTCTTTCGAACCTTGCACATTTGGGGAGGTTTCGGACAGTCAAAGCTTTGAGGCCTGAACTGGAGCAGATGCTATTAAAGGGTGAATGAAGGGGTGGAAGGAAGAAGTGACCATTCTTTCATCAGGCTGCCTTTGAGAACCAATACACCAAAGCTTTGGCAGAAGACTAAAGTTAGGAGCCAGGGACAGCTTTGTGTTACAGTTTTAAGACAACAAACCCGTTTCCCTCTGCTGCAGAGCTGTGAACACTTGTCAGTTTACACACACTCACTCAAGCCCTTATGCAGCCCCCACTGCTCCTGGTATCCAAATGCCTTCAAGAAGCGTTACGAGGCAGTGAAATTAGTATCTGTCACCCGCAATGGGGGGGGGGGGGGATTTAATTTAGTGTGATTTGATCAAATATAAGAGAAGGAACCTATCCTGAATATGCCTCCCTTTAAAGGCAGAGCAGTGTTTGCATATAGTGTTATCTTCCCAAAACAGACACATACAAGCAGGAGGTGTGTCAAACGCCGACTACCAGCACTCAGCTAGTCCCAATGCTGAATTCAGCTGTGCCCCCTCTACACCACCGCTCCTTCCCCCACCACGCACTTCGTGGCAGATCATGTGTTCCGGTTTTGTGCATGGGGGCAGGGAATCGCACAAATCAAGGGCTTAGTTGTCTGGCTCACGCTCTTATCACAGTCCCATTCGGTGCATAGGGTAAGCAAGATTCAGACCCTTTTAAAGTGTCAATGCTTTGTAACAAAGCTGTCCAAAGATAGGTTTCCCCTGCTCTTTAAAAAGAACGGGGGCAGATAATACCAATGTGCATTTTAAAGCATTTTTCAATCCATTTAATTTTCACGCTTGCACAGAATTCTGAGTTTTAAGGATTTTCTTTTACTTTTCATCAATTTAAACACTCACGGTTGTGCTAAATGATGGGGGTGGATCAGACCATTCGGTAATACCACCGGAGGCATCAAGAGCCAAAGAGAGTTAAAGCTTTAACCATTGAAACACAAATTGTCCCCATCACACCTCAATATATACCAGGCAAATATCCTTGAACCAAATTCTAATACGTTCTCAAGGAGCATTTTGCTTCCTTTGCCTAGCTGTGAATTTCCATCATTAGTGGACATATTCTTTCCTCGGTTTGCTGAAATCTACTTGGACTAACAAATCTCGTCCTTCCAAGCCTAGTTACATATCTAAAGCAGAAAGGGGCCGAGAACTTGCTCTCTCGTTTGTACACCAGGTGCCCTTTGATCTCCCTGTCTAATGGCCAACCAGAGAGGATTTCCAACAGCTCATTTGAGGACTAGCAACATGCTGAAGCCCTCTCGGAAGCAGGAGACATCTGATCCATGGCAAGTCACACCTTGCACCCTCCTTCCACCACCAACCCACATGACTACAG
The DNA here is from genome assembly GCA_032164245.1 of Sternotherus odoratus. Lineage (NCBI taxonomy): Eukaryota > Metazoa > Chordata > Testudines > Kinosternidae > Sternotherus > Sternotherus odoratus. The sequence continues at coordinate 6,632,111 of JAVMKO010000018.1, forward strand.
ACCTAGAGCTTGAAGTGAAAAGGGCCCAAAATAGCCACCATATAACAGAACCTTCTTATTTCAGCCACGCTACCAGCCGAAGGGCCCTTTGTGATGATGCTTTGCACTGGCTTCCGAAGCAGCCTGCAATGATGTAACCACCTTACATTGCCCCAGGCTGAAAGCCGCCAAACGCAACCGGTTCATGACATCAGGCAGGGCCTACTTTGAAGCTTTAAATACGCACGCACAAAGTGAAGCCAATATCAGGGGATCTGGTCTTGCCTTCCACTAGGACAGGAGATTCTCTCCTCTCCCCCCCCCCCCCCCCCAGCCAAGTCTGTGTGTGTGTCTCTCTCACACACACACACACACACCCTGGAGTGATGACCCACTGTTACACTCCTGTTCCCACTGGCCTTCGGCATTCTAAGCTGGCAATCACCTCATCGCAATCTTTGAATGCGGAGGGTAGATATAGCCACAGAGGTGGCACTTGAAGCAGCAGATCAGCACCCCTCAGCCTGGCGTATCACTGGATGGATGACAACCCTCAGTCTCCCCACTTGCAGTAGCCTAGGAAGGCACTTCAGACCCTGCACCCACTTTCGAGCACTCCGCACTGCCATCCGTGGAGAACGCGGCCAGTAAGCCGATCCATCCCAGAGCATCTCTTAGCGCCACGGGCTGCCGGGCAAGTCTGAAAGACGCACGAACAAGAAAGCAGGGTGCACGGCGTGAGAGAACACACTGCACACCTAGTGCCCCTTGCACCTGTGCATTTCAGTGTGTTTTTGTAGACGTTCACAATACTGCTTGCACTCTTGAGGTCACATCTGCTTAGCCATTGTCTTGGGAGACACCTTGGAGACTGAATTAGGGATGCCCAAAGCTAAACATGAGAGTCTTTACAGCCCGAACCAAAGGGCCAGGCTCTGCAGCTGCGGTTTGAAACAGAACCGCATCCTCTCTGGATCGGGCAGAGAGGAGGATGCAGGGAGGGTGTCCCTGGCCTCTGTTCGCCAGAAGCTGGGAATGAGTGACCGGGGATGGATCACTTGGTGATTCCCTGTTCTGTTCATTCCCTCTGGGGCACCTGACATTGACCACAGTCAGTCCAGAGGCTACTGGGCTAGACGGACCCTTGGTCTGACCCAGTAGGGCCGTTCTTATGTTCAGAATACATCCCACGCCAGCAGGTTACACCGGCACTAGGACAAATTTGCATCTGGTGTAAACTCCCACAGCTCCACTGAAGTTCCGCATCTGCCATGAGTCACATCAGTGCTGGGAGGATTTACAGCAGAGGAGATGTGGCCCATTCTCTCTATTTTACAGATAGAAGCTGAGGCAGAGAGAGCTTAAGGAAATGGCTCCGGCTCACACAGCACTGGGGCCAAAGCTGAGACTAGCACCCACGTGTCTAGACTCCCACGCCTCTGCTCTAACTCCGCTGCCCGTCGGCAGATGTACGCTTCATAACCGAACAGGACACCCACCAGTTCAGGGCTGTGCTTCTATCTTTTAACTTCCCCATTATACTCTGGGTCAAAGATTCATGTGACTCTCCCTGCAGGAAAGAGCGTCAGGCAAACTTCAAATGTTTTGCTGTAAGAAAAAGAAACATTAAGATCCCCAATCCTGAACAAATACTACCCAGAAATAGTTGGAGTGAAGTGAAAATAGATTCCTTCATTTACCACCCGAGTCCCGAGACATTAGTTACATCACTGTGGTGTCTGGGAGCGTCATTTGTTAATCAGGATTCCACAGTGCTGGGTACTGTACAAACACAGAACAAAAAGATCACCCCTGTCCGATAGCTAGTTTAAACCATTAGTCATTCGTGGTGGTGCTTTCCACCACCGTCTCAACCCTCCAAGCAGAAGAGACACCCCCACACTCCATTTTTAATATGAACAAAACTTTGAAAGTTACTTTTCCTGACAGACTCCAAGGGCGAAGCCACTCGGGGCTCTATAGGACTATGCATGTGTTTTGGTTTCATGGGATCACAAGAGAAAGCAGCTGGCACGTCAAAGAGAAATCCTTTGCAAAATTCTAGACCCACTGCTCAGGAAGCCAATAACTAGAAAGTTTTTAAGGTAGGTAACACCTTTCACCTCCCCTCCTTAACAAACCCCTGCATAAATAGAGTGAACCAAGGGCTGCTCCTTAAGTCCCTGATGATGCTGTCAGAAGCCCGTACCCATGAAGAGCCCGGATAAAGTAAATGGGGCTCCTCTACCAGAACAACTGCAGGACAGAGGCTTAAGGCAGGAACAGTTTTGTAACTGACTGATTAGGAAAGAGCCAGATTTAGGCCTCAAGTATTTAGGGAAGACGGTCGGAGTCAGCCACTATCCCTCTCCCTCCCCGTTCGGGGAAAAGGAAAAGCTTTGCACAGTTTGAGTGAAGCCACTTTGTCAAGAAAAACTGAAGCCAAAGTGCTCATTTGAGTGAGCACAGTTAATCCCGGCCTTCCCCGACAAGCTCAGTGCAGCTTGAACTGTGGAGCAGCTCTGCACATTAAAAGCGTTTATCTGAAACAACCCGTCTCCATTATAGATGGAAACCAGAACTCCCTTTTAACCACACACGGGTGCTACCCCCGGCCAGCAGAATAAGTTTAAATCAAGTCTTATTGGTAAAGGACAGCGGACTTTGGCTAAGACTCACTTTTCGAAGGAAGGATGGACCCAGGGACAGAAGGAGCTGAGAGGTACCTGACAGATGGACAATAAACTCACCCTTTGCTTGATTTTCAGAGGCCACCTTTTTAATTGCATTTACCTTGCCCACTAGCAAAAAAACTGCAGCAGAAACCAGACCCCTGCTTCTTAGCTCCTCCTTTTCCCTGGCCAAACCGGCAACGTCTTAAAACAATTCTGGGTCAACTTTTCCCCCCGGCTTTAGCACCGCAGGCAAGTACTTTTCGGAGTTCCTTTCTGGGGACAAGCGATGGGCAACATCAGCTGAAACTCTCCTCTCCCCCTTCCGCTTCCTTTAACACGAGACGGGGCCGGGGAGATGATTAAACCCTCCCGACAACGCGACCTGCACCCGAGCCCGCTCTGAACCCCCCCCCGCCAACACTTTCCGAGCCTCCGGGAACCGCTCTCCCGGTTTCCTCCGGGCTCTGGGCGCGATCCCTCGCCGCGGAAAGGGTTCGGCCGCTTTCTACCCACTCAGCAACTTCTTCTCGAGAAAAGGAAGCCGGGGCCCAGGCGAGGGTGCGGAGCGAACCAAAAGCAGGTCCCGAAAAGCCAGCCCTGCCCCGTGGGGAGGACCCAGGCGAACAAAGCACCAGCCGTGCCCTCGTGGGCCAGCCCCTGCCCCGCCAGGGATGGGGCTCGGGTGGGTGCTGCCCCCGGGCAGGTTGAAAGCAGCGGCGGGGGGCGCCAGACCCCTCCCCGCCTGGGAGCGAGCCTGAGCCGGGGGCGAAGGGATCGCAGCCCCGGGGAGGGAGCCGGGCGCGGGGAAGGGCAGAGCCGGAGGGAGGGAGGCGAGGGCCCGGCAGGAAGGCTCCGAGGCGGCCGCTGCCAGGGCAGCCCTTACCTGCGGGAAGTCATGGCCGGGAGAGCCGGACGCCGGCGACCCTCAGGCGGCTTCGCAAAGTGCAGGGTGCCTGCCGGCGAGGCGCTGCTGCCCAGGTCAGAGAAAGGGGCGGAGTTCAGGCCCCAGACCACGCCCATTCCCTGACCATATATGGACTGGGTCGGTCCCCTGCCCATCACCCCCAGACGGCTCATTGGTCAGAACGGGCAGGGCTAGCCCCGCCTCCTCCAGCTGGCAGGTTAAACCACGTGTCAGCAGGGGGAAAGCCCTCCCTGTGACGAAGGGGATCCCCGCCCTCTGCCCCTCCGCCTCCTTCCTCCCCGCTTGGCAACTGGCACCGCCCAGCAACAGAGGCAGGGCGGCCGCTGCGGCTCTTAAAGGGGCAGCGCACGTCCTGGGGAAGGGATGGTTTAGGCCAGTGGCTTTTAAAGAAATGTTCTGGGGACCCAGTTGAAAACACGTGTTAATGCCCGCGACCCAACGGCGCGGGGTGTGGAAGGGGCTCAGGGCTGGGGCAGAGGGTTGGGGTGCGGGAGTGAGGGGTTCAGGGGGTGGGAGGGAGCTCTGGGTGCAGGAGGGGGTCAGGACTCTGGGATGGGGGTGTAGGCTCTGGGTTGGGGCCAGGGATGAGGGGTTTGGGGTGCAGCAGGGGCTCTGGGCTTGGGGGGGGCTCAGGGCTGGGGCAGGGGGTTGGAGCAGGGACACCAAAAGCAGCCAGCAGCAGGTCTGGCTCCTAGGCAGAGGCACGCAAGCGGCTCCACGCTATTCTCGCCCACAAGCACCACCTCCCACAGTTCCCATTGGCCAGGAACCAATGCTTGGGGAGTGCAGAGCCGGTGCTTGGGGCGGGGGCAGCACACAGAGCCCCCTGACCCCCCTGCCCAGAAGCTGGATCACTGTTGGCCACTTTTGGGGCATGGAGTGGTGGCGGAAAAGGTAGGCACTAGCCAGGCAGCACCGCCAACGGCACTTTTAACACCCCGGTCGATGGTGATGACCAGAGCACGGCGACCCAGCCCCTTACATGCCGCGACCCAGTAGTGGGGTGTGACCCACGGATTGAAAAACACTGACTTAGGCACCTGGGCATCAGGTTGGAAAGGCCGAGCCTGGTTAATGAGGCAGGGCAGGAGCCCGGCTGCTGCAGGGTACATGCCCCAGCCTGTGGTCCCCCTAGGGCTGGGGCCGGGTCCCAGTGAAGTGGGCCCAGGGGAGTAGGGATGGAGAGTAGGTCTGTGCTCTTCCCTAGCTCCCACGGACAAGCCTGCTGGAGTCTGTACACTCGGCAGGGAGCAGCTCAGCCCAGTGTCCTTAGTCCCCCTGCCACAGGATGGTGTGAGCTTGAGTCAAATCCCAGGGCCGAGAGCCACCCTAGTCTGCTGCTGTGTAAATAACATTCCTGGGGCAGGGTGCGTGGCGTTTGTTCAGGCAACGTCCTGGAGTTGGTGCCTGGCCCTCTGTCTCGGTCATCCGAGGCTGTGCTTTGTCCTGTGGCTCCGGACGCACAAGGCAGAAGATCAGAGATCACATGCCGAGATGCCTGCGTGGGGTCTTGTGATAGGCCTTCCTGTAAAATAAGCTTTGTCCTATAATTTTCAAACAATTGTCCTTTGTTTTCTTGACATGTTTAGGCTGGCGCTAGGAGCACACGTTGACCTGCTGTTCAGGAGGAGAGAGAAACCTGTCCGCTCTGTTCTGTTGCCCACTACAGGTACCATGGCACTTCTTGTTACCCTGGTGGCCAGGAACACATTTTCCCACCTCCCTCCTCTACACCTGACTGCTGCTTTCCCAGAGGTGTCTGCATGGTTTTCTTGACATGCAGCCCCACTGAAGTGAGACTATTCACACCGCTAAGGTAAGTAGGATGTGGGCCATACTTAGAAAAGGCTTCGAGATCCTTTTGCATGGACTAATATGTGTAAGACATTAATTAAAAAATAAAGAACTGCCTCTATTGAAAAACCAAGGGAATCTTCCTCCTCCTCCAACCCAGTCTACATGATCATGCCTCTGGTTTCTAAACTTTTATAGTACACTAGTGTAACAGCCCGTGTACACGGGCCAAAGTGCTTAGTGCTGTTTGTCCGGGCCGTCTCTACGGCTCGTGGTGGCGCACGCACAGCGGCCATTTTGTGCTGCCGAACTACAACTCCCAGCATGCTGTTTGTCCAGGCCGTCTCTACTGCACATGACGGCTTCAGACAAACATCCTCTGGCCTTTTATTATATAGGATGTGTAATTGGCAATTATGGCCTCTTATCACAGGCTCGAAGTGCTTCCTACACATTAATTATGACTCAATAATTTCCCAACCAAAGAAAGCATTCCCCCTGCTCTCTCTAGCTTTCTGTGGCTTGCATTATCAATTGCTTAATGTAGACTGATGTGCCGTTTACCTTTCTCCACAGTTCAATACCCTTTTTGTATTTTCTTCCCTCCACCATTGGAGGAAGCTAACCTCATCTGCTCCCTGAAACAATACCACTTAATGAAGAGGTCAGGACCGCTACCTCGCCTTTCCTTTCTCTGTTGTCGTCTATCTGCTTTAATTGTCCGGCACTAAAGTTAACATAAGGTTGCCACCTTTCCAAATAAATAAATAAACCAAAATGCAGCACATAATTTCTACATGCAATAGCAAACATTCTGATTATAGAATTACAATAGCTACAACTGGAGGATGGCTTTTGTGGTCAAATGCCACAGTAATTCAATCCACTAATTCAGCAATTCAATCAGGCTGCCAGTAAAGAAAATTCTCATTCCGGTAATGAACTTAGGGTAAAGCATCCCACCATGGCAGTACAATACCAGGTCAGAAGAAAAAACCTGCCAGTTACACTACAAAACCAAATAGGTTGCATAAGCTACCAGCCACGCCAATATAATACCAGACCTTGCTAGGGGATGCTGTGAAAGACCAAAACTATAACAGGGTTCAAAAAAAGAACTAGACAAGCTCCTGGAGAATAGGCTATTCGTCAGGATGGTCGGGAAGGCATCCCCCCGATCCAGGTGTCCCTCACCTCTGTTTGCCAGAAGCTGGGAGTGGAAGACAGGGGATGGATCGCTCCGTGATTGCCTGTTCTGTCCATTGCTTCTGAAGCACCTGACACTGGCCACTGTCAGAAGACAGGCTACTGGGTTAGATGGACAATTGGTCTGACCTAGTCTGGCCGTTCTTATGTTCTTAAGAGGTAAGCCTACGAGCACTGGCCCACTTGGTCTTTAAAGTTGGTTATATTCCTTGTTTTGCCTTCTCTTTTGGAAGAGAGACTGTCACAACTACGAAGGGCACCTTGTGATCATCCCTGTGCCTACGCCACAATATCAGAGAGAGGATCAGGCTTAGATTTCAGAGGAACAACAACAATGACCACTCTGCCTTGGTACAGCTCTTAAATCTGCAGCTCCTCACCCTGGGTTCCCCACTTAGGTTTTCCGGTGAAAGGAGCAAGCATGGTAATAAGACTGGTTAGAAAAAGCAAGGGTCACCGCAGGCCCATTCTGCCAGCCGACTGCTTTACAAACCAGCCACCAGAGGGCAAGGCCGTTACAAACCAATAACCCTTGAGTAGGGCAGGGAGAAGCTAATCCACAGCAGAGCTGCTACCGCTTTGGTTAAATGAGGAATGTCTGGTACTATCAACCTGAAGGATGCAGGCTGGAGCATGTTTCCGTGGCATCTCTCAGCAGAAGGATCACACAGCGTTCTGTGAGAGGAGGTAGGACAGCCAACCTCCGCTTCAGAGCTGGGGCGGGCACAGACACGGGCAAACGGGGAAATAAGGTGCGAGAACAGAGAAGGGGGAAAGAAAAGGCCGAAGCGATGAAATATGCAGGCCAACCTCCTTGCAGTCCAGTCAGACTGAAGAAGAAAAGGAATAGCCCCAAGAACTTGGGTGCCGGTGTGTGGGGAGGAGAAAGGCAGAGCTTTAAAAATGTGCAGGACAATCGAAAGGGATCTATGTTGTGTTATTCTCTGAACTCTGCACTAAGACAAGGGGGAAGAAGCGTGGTCTAGGGGATAGAGCCCTGGATGGGGAGCCAGGCGATTAGGCCTGTGTTCTGAACTCTGCACTAAGACAAGGGGGAAGAAGCGTGGTCTAGGGGATAGAGCCCTGGACGGGGAGTCAGGCGATTAGGCCTGTGTTCCCTACACTGCCAGTGAGCTTCTGTGTGACCTTTGGCAAGTCTCTTCACCTCTCTGTGCCACTGTCTCCACTCCCACCTTTTGCCTGGCTTGTCTGTTTCGGCGGCCAGCTTTTGGGGCAGGGGCTCTCTCCCACCATGTGTTCAGCCAGGCCCAGCACAGTCAGGCCCTGGTTGCAGCTGGAGCCTCAAGGTATGAAATGTAAATATAGAAGCTATAAGCAGACCGCACTTTCTATTTCACTTGCACACACAAAAAAGCCACGACACTATCAAACACAATTGCAAAAAGAACCCGCAGGAATGAGAAAGCAGCACAACCCCCGATATGCCACAATCTTACAGCTACATGGAAATCTTAAGTTCAAATGGCTTTAAAAACCTACATAGAGCAAGCATTTCACCCACCATTTAAATGCACCCACCTCTGGGGTGGCACCTAGCACAGTGCAAAGCTATAATTACCACGTGAGGGCTGATTGATGAGCTGTATGCAAGGAGTTTGGTGGGAACTCTGCAGTTTCTAGTTGTCCCCATCAGAAGCCCCACCAGCCAAACAGGTACCCCTCGTAGCCTCTGCCCAATGGGCAAGGATTGAGTAGGCTATGGAGGCCGAATGTCCCCTTAACTCTGAGATGTGTGTCCCAGGGCAAAGCTGAGGTCCATTGGGTCCTCAGCTGGCGTCAGTCAGCATCAATGAAGCTAGGCTCCAACCCATAGAAGCTTGGACAACTATTTGGCCATCTGCAGTGTAACTCTAGAGGACTTTAATGATTTTCACCGCTTTATAGGAGGGCAGGGTTTAGCCCAAAGAAAGTACTGGCCTGGGGGCCCCTTTCCCGAGCACTGCAAGAAAACAAAGCCAGCTGTCTAAGGCAGAAAAAGCCAGAACATGACTGACCAACTCCCCCCCCCCCTCCAGCCCTGTACCCACTTGCAGTAGCACAAATAGCAGTTTTAGAACTATAATAAGCCCCACCAAATTCCACTTCTATTCGGGGAATACCCAGGCCTGGCAGCAGCAGCAGCAGCTAGCTCATTTTTCAGCGGGGAGGCTGGCAGGGTCGCATAGTTTCGAACCCAGCTGTGAACCAGTGGATTTTATAATGCGGGATGAGACACAGCCGACAAAAGAGCCACCCAAAACCCCCGGCTGCTTGGCGCGCTCGGTCCTGGGAACACCTTGTAGCGAGTGCTCCAGTGGGAGAGACAGAGGGCTGAATGGAGACCAGGAACCTTTCTGAACCCAGCCATTTGAGAGAGGCGTCTGTCCCCACTAGAGAAGATGTCATGGGAGGGTTGACCAAAAAGCCAACAACTGCTAGAAAGGATCTGACTCTCTAGTCTAGAGCTGGTTAGTGTAACTGCTGGCGATTGCCAGGACCAAATTGCTGCTGTAAATGGACACACACGCCCACCCCCACCCCCAAAACTCGTGGGCCTCCACCCATCAGCCGGGAATCTGGCCTCCCAGATTCTATCCAACCTCGGTCACCATATTCCCCAGCATGAGACATCAGGGTGATCCAAAGCAGTGGAGAATCAGGCTGGTGGATGGCAAGGTATCTAACGCAGGGACTGCCCCTTTGGCAGAGGTTTGCCCAGTACCGTAGCCCAATGGGGCCCTCTGCCTGCTTGAGCCCTGCAGGATGAATGTTACATTATAATAACCACCATGCTACATTCCTAGCCAAACCCCATTGATTTTATCCCTAGTAAATTCTAGCGGGTGATAGACTAGAAAAGTTCTGTGGACAGTGCTACTATCTCTGCTCCCGAGGTCCCCAGTTCAGATCCCACCCAGGATGGCTTCTTTGCTCCCTCCCTTCTCATTTGCCACTGCTAATTCCAGGCTGGTCTCTTGAGGCAACTGCACTGATGCATGCCAGGGAGTGATAGCGAGCTGCTACGGGGGGGAGAGGTGGTGATGATGATGCATGCCCAACATAACTGTATGGGAAGGGGGCGGGAGTGGGATTCAGCTCCTTCATCAGTAACTGTGGAATCCATCAATCATGCCCAAACCCAAAGGCATTTCCTGCTGCAGGCTCAGGCCATGGTATATTTAGCTATAATACATACGTTCGCCTAGGCAGCCGTAATGGGGCGGGGGGGGGGGGGGCAGACTGGTAAATGCCGACTTGCTAAAGGGCTGGGGCGTACATGCAGCGGGCGTCGGGTTTATTAACAATCAAACACCCGCCAGAAAGCCGAACCGGGCAGGGGATTTGCCGTACATTTGTAAGGTGCATTTCCACGCTGGAGAGGGAGAAGGCAAAGAACCCAGCGGCCCAGGATCGCTCCCATTGGCTTTAAGAGGAGCAAGATCAGGCCCTTTATGCTGTACGAAGAGCACCACTGAAGTGCGGCAGCGTCTGGGGTGGAAGGGCAGATAATCTCCCCATAGAACACTGTTCAGCAGAGGAGAGAGGGAGAGTTTTAGCTAAGGGCAGCTGTCCTGGGGCATTTCCCATCCAAAGCTGCATGACCTCAGGAGGTGAGCGACGCCCCCTCGGCAGGGCCAGCCCCGAGAACGTGGCAGCTGAGATGTTCTAGGGCTGGCTCGTCTGAGACCTTAGGGGTGGCGATAACGCAGTGACGGGGCCAGATCCAAAGCCCGCTGAAGCCAATGACAGTCATTCCGTTGGCTTTGATGAGCTCCGGATCAGGCCCAGGCCGCGAACATACAAACGCCCTTCTGCCGTCCCTTAGGATAGTCACCGGCCCAAACCTTTGTCTTGGAATTTTGCTGTAGGGGAAAGAACTCAGCCCTGGGGCAGGGGCGAAGCTTTCGCCAGCAGCAAACTTTGACAAGTGGGTTATAAATCCCCAAATGAGGGGTTTCTAATGACCCTTAATTATAGCAGCCCTGCGGCAGGCTCGCTCCTTCGAGATGAGGGATTGGTGGAAGAGTCAATGTTATCTGGCAGGGCCAGAGCCGTTTCACTCATGCCCAAGCATTTCATGCCCTGCCCTACCCTAGCAATAACACTTGGTCCTCAGAGCCCTTGGCCAAGCCCTAGACCTCAAGGCAATTGACCAAGCTGGAGCCAGCTCATTCTCTGGGGAAAGGGAAGTGCAGCAAGGTAAACAAGGGCCCCGGAGCAGAGAGTAAAACCCGGGTCTCCTGCATCCCAGCGCCAGGCTGGCGTGTGCATACAAACGTGTCCCGCTGCATAGGGGCTGCCTCCAGGAACAGCCATGAACTGAGACTTAGGAATGAGCTGTTCCATCAACTACACATCCCCACACTCCCCTCTAGCCAGCCCCCTTCTGGGACCCTCTCCCATTCAGTACGGGAGCAGCAAGGTGATACCCCGTTCCCCCCCCCCCCCCCCCCCCGCCTGAGTATCCGTGACAGAAAGTCATGCAAGGACGTGTTACACATACCTTCCATGCCTGACACCCTCCTCCTCGGAGCTCCCACCCACTGATTTCTCCCTTCCCTTCGAAGCCTAGGATTGTGGAGGTTCAATGGGGCTGGACCTGGGTGGAAGCAGAGTGAAGTATCTCCCCCAGCCCCCACTGAAACGCACTAAAGCAGGGGAGCCTTTTGGAGGCAGAGAGCCGAAAGCCAGTAACGTGGTTTGCGATAGATCAGGGACAATTGGGACCATGGCAGGTTCAGGGAAGAGGCTATTGAAAAAGCACCCCACAGGATGCTCACGGCTGAGCTATGCGGACAGGAGAGGGGGTGGGGTGGGGTTAGCGTATGGGCTGGTAAGTCAGGGGCCCAGCTCTGGTTGTCGCGCCCGGTTTACACCGGTGCAGGCGAGAGAAGGATCAGACCGTTTGGTTTGATTTGCAAAGGGGCCGCCCCCCCTGAAGCTAAGGGCCTGATTTTCAGAGCTGAGGAGCCCCCCCGCTGCTGCCAGGTGCTGCCAGCCCGGGCGTGCCCTCCCAAAGCGCAGGAAGGCCATTCCTCTGAACCGCGCCTACCATGTGCCCTGCACGGCACTTCTCCTTCGGCCTCCAGCTGATTTTCCAGGGCCTAGAGTGAAAGACAGTCAGGCAGGGCCCCGCTTTTCATTCTGTGCCAGCAGACAGTGGCTTTTCTCCTGCCGCTTTGCGTCAGCGGCTTGAAGAGGTACCGATTTAGCAAGCCGCTGCCTGCCACTGCATAATAGGGTCATTGTCAGGAAAGCCCTGCACCAGGAGGTTGATCTTCAGCAAAACATAGGCCCAGTGGTGACTTGTGCAACCCCCTTTGCTCTCAAAACACTAGCCCCATTGTTCCCCCCCCCTTAGAATTCGCCGGCGTCTGGTTGCCTATTGAAAAGTTTACTTCCCGCTGAGCTGAGGCAGACGTGCTCGACCCAATCAAATGCTCATCATGGCGGAATGTCAAGAACATCTTTGATTTTAAGTTCTAGTCACCTGCCGGTTAAGAGAACATGTACCACCCCCACCCCCGCCCTCCCGGCAGTGCCACTGCGCACTGGCTCCTGTATAGGGAAGCATGGATAAAAGTCTCCGCTTACCATCTTTTTATGCAATAGCTGAGAACAGCCTTACATTGGTCCCTAGGTGAAAAGACACCACGTCTGCAAACTAAGGCCCAGCTTGCCAAGGTATGGGGAGAGCTCTTTGGGATTACCCCCTCCCGGGATGGCACTTCCGCTCGCTGAGCACGAACGCCCAGGTGCTAATGCTGCCACTTTCGGGGACTTGTCCTGAAGTCTGAAACAGGCAGCGCACGGGAGGGTGACCAGTATTTTAGCTCAACAAGACGTTTCCACTCACAAGATCAGCAGTGAACTAGGTTAACAGTGCTGGCATTTTAAATGGCAGCATCCAACCTCAGAGTTAACACAGCCATGAGATGAATGGGGCACTTCACACCTCTCCTAGCGGTTGTTTCAGGGTATGTGTTTGCCGACTCAAAAGACAGTACACAGCGTAGTCCCACGCCTGCAGATAAAGACAGGGCAGGTTTGGTTCTAGGCAGAGGCACTGGGAAGGTCAGGGGTCTAATACCGAATTCCTAAAGTGTCTGTAATTTTTTTCTTAAAAGGCCTTTCGTCCCCTCCACAATTCAGCGTTCGACTCTAGCCCCAGCTTGCAGTTTTTAAACTGCCAGAGTTATTGTTGCAAGGCTTTGCCTTTAGGCAGAAATATGTTAGCGAGGATACTGGTAAGAATGGAGTCATGTCACATGAATAAATAACCGGCCACACCGGATTCTAGATAGGTATAAAAACCAAACCGACAGGATACTGAAGGGCAAAGGCCGCATTTTTAGTTCAAATTCCTGGGTTTTTAATCAGTTTCCATCACAACCTTAAGTTTTTAATTAGTTTCTCTCTTTTTCTTAAAAATAAAAAGGGCAACACAACTAGAAGATTAAAATCCGTCATTCATACGTCTGCCCAGCAGATCTCAGACTTGGCTGAGCCTTCCAGGAGCTACCGGGCAGCTCTGGGCCCGATTCAAAACCTGTTGGAAGTAAAAGGAATGACTCCCATGATTACTGTAGTGCAATAGCACTTAGGAGCCCGTCATGGACCACAACTCCACTGTGCTAGGGGTTGTACAAATATAGAGCTTACAATCTAACACTGCCCTTGACCTCAATATAGCTTTGGACAAGACTCAGGTTAATCCTGGTGGTATTTACAGGTCTCTAAACTGTGTATTTCACTTAACACTTACCTCTTCAGTGTCTAGTGACAGGAGGGGTTCTCCCATTCTGTAATTAACAAATGAGGCCCATGGAAGAATTCTTCATCAACCTAGCACTGCCTACACTGGGGGTTAGGTCAGCTTAGCTACGTCTCTCGGGATGTGGATTTTTCACATCCCTGGGAGACAGCTCTGCACATTTTCAGTATCGACCAACCCATAATTTTGGGCTAGGGAAGGAAGAGGCACCAAAGACTAGGGCAGCAGCATAGCTTTTGAGACAGGGGACAATGGGCAAAGTTCACTGGAAAGAAGACTCTGCTTTTTGTCGTACATGGTACATAATACAGGAGAGGACGGTCTCAGCTTGCAAAATAACTGTCCCAGAAGGGTCTTGAACCAATGACTTGAGATTTACGCTCACTAGACCAGATCTTCAGCTGGTGAAGTCAGCGTAGGTGAAAGTCAGACGGGTGCCCCAGAGAGACAAAGCAACGGCCCCTTTGAAACATATTTAATAGTTTTCAAACTTTTATTTCATGGTGATTGACGAAAGACACGAGTTAGTAATGGTTACATCATGCTGCTCCTCTATTGTGCATTGCCCTCCAGAATTCATACAGCAGTTCACAATGGTCATTAATTTACCCTAAAAAGGAAGCCACGTGGACAGACAAATTGTAAACAAAAAAAAAATTGCCAACCAAAAAAAAAAAAAGTTTTAAAAAAATCAGAACTCAATGTCTTTTTGTACAGAGGAGTTATAAACGCTGTTGAAAATAAAGCCGAAGTTAAGTGCATGACCCCTAGGGGGCGCTGCTGAATCCGATGTTGGATCAAGATGCTTGACAACAAGGACACAATGTTTTGTTTTAAGGCATTTCCAAGCCCCAGCCGAAGCAGACAGTGTTGTGTTTTGCAGTGACCTTGGCTTCATTTGAGTGGCATTCTGGGAAATTAGCCGCTTCCTCTCTGCGCACCCTTCTCCCTCTCCCCTGGGTTGGACCCTTCGGCCCTTCATTGCCGCTCAGGATACACCGTCAGCTAGAAACTAGGTATTCAAATACAGGAGAGTTTTGCATTTCCCCCTTGCTGCCACCCCAGTCCAAGTTAACCTCTGGCGACCTACCCCTGTGCTTAAAGTCCAGTAGTCAGTTTGCTTTACAACACAATCACAAAACCCTCCAGCAGGAACCACAATCTACATGCAGCCGCCACTTAAAATGTGGGATTGCCACACACAAGAAAATACTGGAATCTCCATTGTAGCTCTCCGAAGGCCATGACCCCCCGTGAGACACTAACCACTTTGGATTTTTATAGGGACAGCTATGTCTTGCCTGCTGGGAGGTGAAACGGGCTATTCAGGCAGGAGGGAGTTTATTTCTTTAAGTGGGATCGGTAAATAAACCTAGGCACGGAAAAGAAACACACCAGGCAAGGAATATCAAACCCCCCCCCCCCGCGCCGCCTCTTTCCCACTCCAGAAGAAAGGGAATCACAAATCCAAGGGACACTTTCTAGTGCAGTTGTCCATGGTGTGACTTGGTCTGACTTTAGAACTAGAACCATTGCTTTAGAAGGGGGAGGGATAGCTTTAAAAGGTGTGTCGGTCCCCTTTGCGTCACCTGCCTTCAGATCCCACCCCACGAAAAGCAGTGGGGTTTCCTGGCTCAGAGTTGAGCCCGGGGAAATGTTATTTTCCTGGAGGGAGGAAGCACCAGCAGGGAGGCCAGAAAGCTGCAAAATGGTGGCACCTTTTGCTACAACCTTGTATCGCTTTATAAGAGGCAGGATCTTGCGAATTAATACCCCCGGCTTCATAAAATGTGCTTTACACACAGTAAAGCAAAACCTGTCTGGCTTAGGGGGGGATGAGAGGGGAAAGAGGAGATGTACCGTATTAGAAAACATCGGTGAGGCCTTCCCACAGACAATGAAACTGAACACAGCAGGTCTAGGGTAATCAGACAGCAAGTGTGAAAAAATCGGGGCACTTTTTTCCAGGGAGAGGGCGGGATAGTTGCATATATAAGACAAAGCCCCTTATTTTGGAATGGTCCAGGCAATATCGGGACGGCTGGTCACCCTAAACAGGCCAGTCCTTTTCAGTAGCTTGGTCCTTTTTTCTTAAACAGCCTTGTGGGCTTTCTTCCCTTAACAAGAGAATCGGTGTTTGCATACAAATGCCTACATGGAAATAGACTCACACGCGCGCGCACGGGGTTCGTAGCTGGCGTTACAGTATTTGCATCGTAGCAAATTTCTACACGGAATGATTTGCATCGTGGGAAATAAAAACAGCTTTCAAAAGAAAACAACAACCCTGTCTCTTGCCTGTCGAGCCAGGGCCCGGTCTGGTTTCCCACTGAAGTTCTGCTTTGTATCAAAGTTGTGTCTGTGGGTATTGGCCAGGATCGGGTCCCCCCTTGTGCTGGCTGTTGTTTAAGCATGAAGTCAATGGCCAAACACCCATTAGCTTTCAAGGCCTGTAAGCAGAAATCCTTAGGACAGCTGGTCCAAAACCACCATCTCTGTAAATAGAGGACAGACTGGAAAAGGGAAGTGTGCTTCAAATGGATTACAGAGGAAAGGGGCCCTTAGCTTGTGCCCTCATCTCTTGTTGACCTTAACAGGAGACCGGGGGCGGGTGAACCACGCCGGATCAAGCCTTGGACATCCAACATACTTGACAACGTTCTCACTGGCACAAGGGAGGGCAGGTTTGGGTAAACAGCAAAGACTCTTGGAAAGCGCAGCAAGGCCAAGGGGGCTGTCGGGACATGTCTGGATAAAAATAAAGCTTGGAAATAGGTTTCCCAGCTGCTCCTGCATGCATCCAGGAGGAGGAGAGCGATGAACACATAACGAAGCTGCTGCCCCTCCTCAGCCAAAGTGATTAAAAAAACCCAAACTTGAGTCCAGCGAGTAGTCACGGGGGCCGGAGCCAACCACAGAGCAGTGCTTTCCACCCTGCCATGAGCGGAGCTTGTTCTATCTTCCAGCAACTTGCGTCCCCTGACAGAGCATCACAGAGAAAACACACCGGAGATCCTCACACGCTGCCGTTACTACCAGAGGGGAAAAGAAGGGGGCTGGAGACGAAGCCCGGAAAAGACTTGGTAGATCTTGGCCCAAATGCAACGTGACGTCCCCCTCCCCTGAAGGGCTGCTTCCCCGCTCAGCCAGGAATGAAGGAAGCGGAGCGTGGCCATGGCCCGAGATCGCAAAGCAACGGTTCCCCGAAGGCCGCAGGTCTCGCCAGCGCCGGGATCCTTGTTCTGATCCCCCTCGTGGGCGTGAACAAGAACCAAGACAAATAAAATAAAGGGGGAGGAAAAGGCTTCAAGTATTAATGACATTTACAATGAAGGAGGCTACATGGGTTTGTTCCTCAGTCACTTCCTGGAGACTTGGTTCGGGGCTTGTTCTATGTTGCTGCTGCTTGATCAAAGTCCGACTGATGTGGATACACTGCAACCAAACAAATAACTGACCAAAAAAACCAACACAACACAACAACAGGTGTTTCCTCCCCCTTTCTCCCTCATCCCCCCCAAAATATAAAAAGCAATAAGTTTACAAAAATAGAAAATAATTACAGCAAGAGGAAGGAGGGGGAAGGGGAAGGAAGGGCCCCTGGGGGGTTTATTTGGCTGAGCAGTGTAATATCGTCTGGTTGTTTAAAGCGTCCTCCACCAGGTGCAGTTCTTGGCGGTCGACTATCACGTCCCTTATGCAGCCAATAAAGCCGGTGCTGTAGGCCTTGGGCAGTTTGTGAGCCATGCTGAGCTTCTCTATTCCCCCTGCAAGAGATGGCATGGAAAGGTCAGGTAGGGGCATAGAGGATGGGACGGTCCGTCTCGAGCAGCAGCACCCAGCCTCTGCCAGTGGCCTCAGCATTACAGGAAAGTGACTTTCTCCATCCTGGCACTTGTGCAATGCTGCCTGCGGTGCTGCACAGCTGGGATTCCTTCCTGACCCCTCAGCAAGGAGTAGTGAAGAGGCCATGAAGCTTGAGAGTTCATTACTAGAGCTGACTGAAATGTTTCACTTGAAAAGTTTTCCTGGCTGGTTTTGCCAAACATATGCAAGTAAACGTCAAGTCGGGGGGCGGAGGGGGGGGGGAATAGCTTTTCCTAGAGGGGATTTTTTAAATGAAAGTTTATATTTCATATCTGCACTTAAGACTTCAAATACTGTTTGGAGACCCATGGTTGTCAGCAGGCCCTCATGCCCGGAGCCTTTCCCAGCTTCGGCAGGTCGCTCCCTGCCCCATGTAGCTGGAGTCGTCTCTCCCCTGGTATTACAGGGTCTCCTGCAGAAGCCCTCTGCACCTGTGGGCCCCCAGGCCTCTCCCTCCTCTCTTATTGCCCAGGATTTTCCCTTACGTATCCCAGAGGCCTGCCCAAGCCACATGACCCCTTTCCCCACCTGGGGAGGACAGCGGAGTATGGAGCCGGCCGGTCCCCCTGTGCCAGTGCTTCTCTACCTAACAGGGTCTTCTGTCAGCAGCGAGTTGCTTTCAGAGTTGGGCACCAGGGTTCCAGCCCCATGGCACCATTTTTAGATCAGCCTCTATGTTCACAGCCCTGTCTGGGGCAGGGGTGAATTAATCCTTGCCACCCCGCCGGGAGGTTGGAGGCAGGCAGGATTCCCATTTTATCGCTGGAGAACGGAGACGGAAAGGCGAAGGGACTTGCCCAAGGCTCCACGAGCGAGGGGCAGAAAGAAGTCAAGACCTACTGACTCCCAACCCCGAGCTAATTCCTCCAGACCTCGCCGCCTTCTGTCTCTGCCTCTTCTAATTGGGAGGGGAAGAGCCTCCCCATAGGTAGGTTTGTCACCACAGTGGCATCATAAGGCTGGTTTGTTCACATTACTGGCACGTGACGGGGGCTGATATTTTCAGACAACTCGGGGATTTAGGACTCAGCTCCCACTGGGGTTAATGGGGACTGTGTGTCTAACCGTCCCTGGGGCCTTTGAGACTCTCCGCTCGGGGTACAGACGGGAATTTCATTATTCCTTCCCGGGTTCAACTTACCCAGCCAAAGGGCTCCATCAGTGTCTAGCTGAGTTGCCCCAAGAGGGGAAGAACCAGTGATGGGGGCTTCGTTGCCGACCTGCAAGGACCCGTCTCTGTGTACTCTGTTCCCAAAAAAGAGAGAGGGGCACTCAGGAAAGGGGCCTGGAGCAGCGCTGCCCAGGGAGGCTGCAGATGGCTCCACCACCACGCCGCAGCCCCCTGCTCTCTGTGCGATCTCTGGACCACTGCAGGCCTCGATTTTCTCCCGCCAGGACTAGCAAAGCAATCTGCAGCCAGCGCTATCCCCTGCAGCGACTCCTCCTGGGAGTGGCTGGTATGACAAGGTGAGCTCTCCTCCATCCTGCCTTTACAGGGTGATGTCCCATGCAAAGCTGTTCCAACAGCCCCTGCCTCCGAATACTCCCTCCCGACTCATCAGCAGAAACCACTGGCATTCCAGCCATGCGAGGAGCTCACCACTCCCCTCATCACCAAGATAAATAAAAACCACGGGAGGCCCAACACGAACACAATTCCAAGCCCTTAGCCAGGCCGGGACTGGGAGTACTTCCTTGAGCCTGCCCCTTTGGCATTTCCTAGAATCTAGGGCAGGCAAGTCAAGGCACGCACCCCTCCAACGCCGCATTGGCCGAATGCCGCTCCTCTATTATTATCTGAAGGGCTCAGTGACCCCTGGGGCCCGGCTCCAGGGCCGTGACTCAGGTGCCCGAGACGTGACCCAGCCCAGCCATGAGCACTCGGGCCTGCAACCCCCAGCCCTTACGCCCCTTCGCCGCCTGCCTCCCCGAACCGTCTCACCTGTACGCTTTGATTCGGACCCACTGGTTCGTGTTCACCGGCACCGTGGAACGCAGGACAACTGGCTTGGAGCCGAGGTCGTAGGTCATCTGCACGTAACCGTCCACTATGGCCAGAGCGATGTAGTCCGACCGCTCCAGCCCCTTCCCGCTCCACAGGATCAGACCCTGGGTGGCTTCCGTCTTGATGCTCAGTTCAAAGTGGTTCTCCTGCAAGGCCTTCTCGCTGCGCCGAGGGGCCGGGTGGGGGAGGGAAGACAGGCCTGAGTCAGGAAGGGGGCTACTGAAGCCATGGGCAGCCCCCCACTCAGGCAGAGAGGCAGGTGGTCCGCCCGGCAGAGCAGTGTCTCTGCTTCCAGGCTGCTCACCGGGCTGGTTTACCCTGGCTAGCCTCTGGAGTAAGGCACGGGGAGCGGGTGCAAGGTGCAGGGGGTTATACGCCTCTCTCCAGTACGTGAGGATCTCAGGCACGGGCAATTCACCAGGCCTGATGCGCTGTTTGCAAAATGGGATGAGAGGAGAGACAGGGGCTGAAGCAGCCCGGTTTGGCCCCATCTTGGCCCCCGTGAAAGGTCCGAGGCACGTGAGCCTTGCCGGGGGTTTTGGCTGGTAAGCAGGGCCTGGAGGACGGTGGGGAGGGGGGCTGGGCAGGCCCCGATTCTGCTACTGAACCCAGCTTTGCACACGGTTCAGTACAAAGGAGGCTCTGTCAGCTGGACTAGAAGTGCTACGGGGCGGAGTCGGGGGGGCTGATACCATTTTGCCCTCCACCAGCAAGGTCCCTGGTACCGCCAGAGGAGACATCATTCAGCCTGCTGGGGCCACACATGAGGAAGGACCCCACCCACCCACCCAGACACCTCTGCCCCCTCACCCCCAAAGCTCCAGGGTCGTCCTCTGCCCAGCTCACCTGCCGGACTCACAGGGCGCCAGCAGGGAGCAGCCCTGGGCCGGGTCTGCGGACGCCGGAGCGGCCCTGTGTCACAGAGCCTTCTCGAGCACCCAGAAATAGCACCCAAGGGTTAACGTCGAGACCCTCAGGCTTCTCCATAGCAACACAACTCGATGTCACTGAACCCCCCCAGGGATTTGGACTGACCCCCCCCCCCCGGCGTGGCTCCAGGGAAGCGAGGCAGGATGGGAGCTGGGGGGGGGGGGGGAAGAAGGCTGCACTTTGCACCTGGGGCAATAGAGACATTCTCCTCCTAAAACCAGAGCATTACTGGGGCCAGCCTAGCGCCCCTCAGAATCCACAGCTCCAGTCGCGCAATACACTGGCCCAGTTCCTGCCCCTGGCCACGGCGCCACTGGGGATACCGGTGGCTATCAATGCTGGGGCTCCCAGGAGGCCGCCGCTGACACGGGTGCACACAGAACAGCAGGGAGATCATTTCATTCCCAAGGGACGCCGCAGCCAAAGAGCCAGATGTCAGCTCTGGGCGAAGCCCACATCACCATCTGTACCAGACCCAGCCTCCCCTGGGGCATTTGCTCTACCAAGCGCTTGCTTGGTGGGGGAGTTCCTGTTGCAAAGCAAATCCAGAGATGACTCGCTCCCAGCCACAGAGTTGTAGCCCCATCTCCTGAGTCCCCGTCCTGTGCTGTATCCCCCCCCCCCTCCCCCCGCCCCGCAGCCTCCCTTCATCCCAGGCTCTCGCAGGCTGCGAACGTCGCCCCTCGTCAATAAAAAGCCGAACGTTCAGACACGCGCGACAGACAGAGGCCAACGAAGCAGTGACACCAGAGCGCACGAGACACAAGAGCAGAAGCCTGGCGGAGACTCACCTGTGATCCGGGGCATAGTCCGGCGCTTCGGGACTTAGAAGCAGGAAGAAAGGGGAGGCATGCCATAAGCGCCGGAGGAGAACAAAGGAAACCACCCGCTTGGCTCGCGGAAGGCCCAGGGCACCGGGCAAGGCCCTGCCTGGCTCAGGGCAGCTTCTCACCCTGAGCACAGAGCTTGGGGGAACGGTCTCTAGTGGAACTGAAGTGGGGAATCCAATGGCCTTTCCTGACACCCCCGGGGGTGAATTCTCGGGACTCCGGTAAGTAGGGACACGTCACGGTCCCTGCACGTTGGACCCCAGCAGGAACGCGGAGCCCACTAAATGCTCAGCCCCCATGTTCACTAGAGCTTTGCGGTGGATACTCTAAAGGCAGCCTGCAAAGGGGTGGGGGGACGACACGCAGCGGGGCAGGACCGGAGGGGGCGCTGCAAGGGGTGCTGCTAATGACACAGCTGCTTTTGCGACTGGGACGTATCCGGGTCAAGAAACCCCTCGGAGATTCAAACCGTCCACTCCAGACTGCCTGACACGGGGCGAGAGGGTTTGCACGGCTCAGGGGATGGGAAAGAGGAGACGGAGCCTTTTGCCTCTTGCTCAGCGGTTTGCATCCAGCCCAGAGTGGCAGCAGGTCCCACCCCACAGGTCTTCAGTGGGGGGTCTCGGTGCAGTGTGCCAGAGACAGGGGTCTGCGGCAGCAAGATCGGCCCCCTTGTTGGCGGTGTGATGAGCGGCTGTGCTCTGAATGGCTGGGGAGGGGATACTTTGGCAGGGCTGCGTGGGGGAAATCCCATACTACAGCTGTCCTGCTCCCGTGAGGGGCCAGTCTCGGGGCCTGTGGGGCCCGCACTAAAATCAGCTCCAACACGTTAAGAAAAGGAAAGTCGAGGGCATTTCCTGCCCTGCACGACACAGGAAGGCAACTGTGCCATAAGCCACAGCTCCGCAGGGCCAGCATGCCTCCAGCCTTTAGATACGGAGACAGAAGAATCTGGTTTCTAGCCCTCAGCCCTTATGGGCGACTGCAGAACAAGCCCCGAGCGGTGCCAGCTAGTGCCTACTGCCAAATCCCAGCTGGAGAAGCGTGACGCTCCACTGCCGGTTGGCTGCCCAGAGGAGCGGGCACCGGCTGGCGCCGCTGGGGAACAGCTCCCCAAGCAAGCCGGGAAGCCGTGACCCTTTCTCATTTCCTGGCAGGGCACCGAGAGGGAGCAGGGCAGAGAGGGAGCAGCGTTCCGCCACCCTACGAGTGCGCCCAGCGGGGCAGCCGGACTTCCAGCTGCATGGCAAAGAGACTCAGAAGGCTGCTGCAATATGCGGGGCTGGTGAGGGCACCCCGGGCTGCTCTCAGCATGCAGCGGCAGTCAGGCTGTTCGGTTTCCACCCCCCCCTCCGTGCAGACGTGCATGCATGCAGGTTCTCAGCCTCCGAGCCCTCCTTCCAATCCCTGGCATGGAGAGAATGAGGTGGGAGGGGGATGCACCACAGAGCTTGCGCTCCCCACCCCCAAACACACACAGGACAGGGAATCTGACTGGATGAGCCCCTGCTGCTGCCAAGGGATCAGGTACCCCAGCTCCTGCTTCCCAGCCAGGCAGACAACCAGCAAATCAGCAGCTGTCCAGAGGACTTTGGAGACGAATCCTCCCTCCCAGCCAAACCTTGGCACCCAGGAGCCCCTCCTGGTGTGTCACCCAGTGGGCGTCCGGGCCACGGTCCCTGGGGTGGCAGGATCCCAGGGCCTGACTCTGCACGTCCCCCCTCCAGCTTGGACTCACTCCGGATTCACACTGGTACAAGGGAGTGCAGAACCAGGCTCCCGGAGGGTCCACCCTGCTCACTGCTTGGCCCCTTCACTGCTGACTGAAGAGACCCTTGACAAAGGATCCCACTCTGCCCCCCGAGTCCCCATGCCCATTGCCCCGAACACATCTGCGACGATGGAGCTACCCCGCACACACCACTGACATCAAACCTGGCCCCACTGAAGTCAAGGGCAAAATCTCCCATCAACTTCAGTGGGGCCAGCATCTCAGCCCTGGATTCTGAGACCGGCCCCTAGCTCCTCACCCTTCCAGTGAAACGCAAGTGACGCCCCCTGCAAAGCTCTGCTCTCCCCAGGGGCTGGGCGAGAGCTTCCCGGCAGCTGTCCTCTCCCTCCAACCCCGCTCGCTCTCTGACTGCGTGGGACGGGGCGCGGGGTCACGGAGGGAAGCCCCGGGCGGTGGATGGCGATCTATGTGCAGTGGGGGACTGTGACTATGACTGACAGTGAGGGGGGGGTGTGTGATCTACTTACGCTGGGATCTCATTGGTCAGTTGGCTTGAAAACAAAGAAACAAGGACATTCAGAAGAGACAGACAGACAGACAACGAGCAACGGGGATGTTAGCAGGGGGGGAGGCAGAGTGGGGGGAAGGGCAGAGAGGAATTCGTTCTCTGGCTCCAGAGCTGGGAACTAGCTGGATTAGCTCCGGGAACCATGAAGTTGAGGAACAGCTAGGAAGCTAGTTGAGATGCCCCTTGGATAAAACCAGAGGCGGAGCTCCCCTGCTGTGGATTGGACACCTCCATCACACTTGGGGGCGTGCTGGGGTCACACAGGGTCAGCCACAGGTGGGCTGCAGTGCCTGGCGGAGGGTGCATAATTAGCGGCCCACAATGCTCCACTGAGTGTGAGGGAAAACCCCCCACCGGGCCAGTAAAACAAACAGAGGAGCCAGAATCAGGAGACACCAGGACCAAATTAACCCCTGAAGCCAACGGAGGTACAGTAAGCCTGGGATGACTTTGGCCAAGGTGTGGTTGGAGGATGCCGAACACAGACACCTGTGTAGTACAGATGACCCCTAGCGGCACCATCGCTGCATAAACAGCCAGCAAGAGAAACGACAGGGTCCCAGGGGAGTTAGTTGAAACCATCAGCTTGAAAACAAAGGGCCCGATTCTGCCCTCAGTGAAATCCTCGCAACCCCACTCAAATGATCCATTTCAATGGGGCTGCAGCAGCAGAACTGAGGGTAGAATGGATCCCAATATTTGGGATGTAGCTGTCAGGAGAAATGCTGCCCTCAGCTACGCCTGGCTGCTCCACTGGACTCAGAGGTGCCGGGGGGTAAACTAATTTGGCCCACAGCATATTAAATGGGAACAGATTCTCCAAATCCCAACCCGGGGCAGCCAATTGAAATTCCTGTGTGGGAGGAGAGCCCGGCCACACTGGGGATTGACAGCACCAGCATCAATGTTAAGCATTAGATTAACAAGGAGAAGGTTAAGCAGCAACTTGATCACGGTCTACAGGTACCAAAGTGGGGAACAAACATTTAATGACGGGCTCTCCAGTCTAGCAGAGAAAGGTCTAACGATCCAACGGCTGGCAGCTGAAGCTAGGCAAATTCAGACTGGAAATAAGGCGTCTATTTTTAACAGTGAGAGTCATTAGCCGCTGGAACAATTTACCCAGGGCTGGGGTGGATTCTCCATCACGGACCATTTTAAAATCCAGACGGGCTGTTTTTCCAAAAGCTCTGCTCTAGGCATTATTGCGGGGCAGTGCTCCGGACCGGGCTCCGCAGCACGGCAGATTAGATAATCGCTTCTGGCCTTGCGATCTATGAATTTCAGGTCTGCAAACCTGGCTTTGACTTTTGGTCACCCGCACAGTGGAGTCTGGGCCCTGCAGCCTAGTCCCTGATGGACGTTTGGTTAGATCACAAGCCACACAAGTCATCACTGGGAGCCAGCCAATTATTAGGATAGGAAATTTACAATAAGGAGCCTATAGTTTCCCCAGCCCCACAACCCATTAGTCAGTTATACAGTGAAATATCAGTCACTAGGGTGCAGGTCAGGCTAGGACAGGTCCTGGCAGAACGCTGGCCTAGGACAGTCTCTGGCAGCCGGCAAGGAATGAAGTCTGGTGTAAGGTAGCCAAAAGCAGTGGGCAGGGCAGGAAGAGTTCTCAGCAGCACCACCGGGTCCTGGGGTCTCCTCCTGGCCTCCCCCATTTCCAGGGGGATTGGTGCAGAGCAGAACTGGACTGAGCCTCAACCCTGGATCGGAAGCCCCCTGAACTGGGAACTCTGCAGGTAGGGCCCGTTCTGCCTGGTGTTACAGCCGAGCCTGGGAAAGGGGGGAGCGGGGGTCTGTCCCACAAGGGAGACAGGCACAGAAGGGGACGGACAGTGACTGGAGACCGAGACATACAGAGATAGGAGAGCACAGACAGACGGGGAGCAGGCCCCTGGGAGGGAGGGCAGCTCCTGGGACAGACGGGGCTCCCACTCAGCTATTCTGCATCCTTAGGCCTGCCCACGCTGGCCGGGGGATGTCCTTCACCCTCAAAGCTTCTCCCCCAGCCTGCTAGGTTTTCAGGGGACGGTCCCAGATCAGTTCTGGATGTCGTGACACACTGTTGCCATTGGGCGCCGACTCACACCCAGACCAGACGCCTTAGATCTGGGCCAGGAACTCCGCCCAGAGCACCAGACGGCAGCTACCGGCCTGGCTGAGCGGGAAAGCTACCAACCTAACGCATGAGCAAAAATGTCCCCCCATTTGGGTGTATTGTGGGACGGGACTGAAGGGGAGGAAAAGACCAGACCAGGAGAGGGTGATGGGTGAAATCCCAGCTCTGCCTACCCCCGGTTTGAGCGCTTGATTCGCATTCCTCTGTCCGATCGGCTTGGCTCTCCCCGGCACCCCCCCCCCACTTCCATTGAACCTCCCCAAACCGCAGTCCAGCTCACCTCTTCGTCACGGCGTTGTGGTACTCCATGTAGGTCCTGCCGTCAAAGGCAATGGCCTCCGAATCGCCGGCTGCCTTCTCGATGATCACTGGAGGCAGGGAGAGGAGAAGCACAAGCAGGGATCACGACACTATCGGTGCCTCTCCACAGAGCAATACTCAAGCGGCCCGGCACAGAGCGCTCCCGCCGGGTCCAGGCCACTGGCAAACTCGCCTGCTCCCGGGGGGCTGTTACGAACTCGACGCCCTGAGCAAGTCCTTGCAAAAGTTTGCTCCGGCTCACGCACCTTTCGAGCGCCCGGGGGCCAGCGTGCGGAGGGAGGTCAGGCCAATTTGGGGCCGGGGAGTGCATTGCTCCGGCACCAAGCCACAGTGAAAGACCCGGTCCCTGCCCCACGGAGCTTCCAGTGGGGACAGATGAGACAGTCAGACTCAAAATGCACAGGGACGGGGCTTCCTTTTGTTAACTCGGCGGGCAACGTTTTCACTGACGCGTGTAAAACGCTGACAGCCGCAGGGCACGCTGCTCTCACCCGGTCAAATCCCGCAGCCCTAGAGCACGGCCGGGCCACGGGACCCTTGCCCAGGAACATGGAGGGCACCAAGAAGAATAAAACCCCAGCCGTGGCCTGAGAGTTTCCAGCCAGCTGCCACCAGGTCTCTGAAGAGCCAGTTTCCTGCTGACAGGCGAGGCCGTTCCCGGGCGGAGCGCCGTCTGGCCGAGGCCCGCTTCCCGCTAGCCTCACCTTTCTCGCAGCGCGCCCCGGAGAAGCCCCTCTGGCAGGCGCACTCGTAGCTCTCCAGCCGGGGGGTGCACATGCCTCCGTTCTGGCAGGGGTTGGGCTTCTGGGAGCAGGGGTGGGAGCGGAAGGCGGAGATCTCGACGGCGCTGCGGATGTTCTCTTCCTTCAGGACCGGGACGCCCTTAACGGAGAGCTGAATGGGGGGGGGGGGGAGTGGAGGGCGCACAAGGAGGGAAGCAAGAGGCAGCATGAGGGTTTGGAGGGAGAGTCCATCGCTGGATGGACATGCAAATTCAGCCCATCCCCCCCTAGAATGAACCTCCCTGAGCGTGGTATGTCCCCCCGGCATGACCCTCAAGAACACGCCCTGCCCAACACTGCTACCTCCTGACTGAGCATGCACCCCCATGCTGCAAAATGTCCCCTGGTGCACGGGGGGGGGGGGGGGGGGCAGGACGTCCCCTGGCCTGTCCTAAGGCTCCTGTGAGTTCGACAATGGCGGCCCAGTGGGGTACCAGGGATGGAAGGGCTGCCAGCCACTGGGTCCTCACCGCCGAATGCCCACGCAGAGCTCCCCGCGAACCCCCAGCCAGCAGCCTTACCTTCTGCACGGCTCCGTCAAAGCTGGTGGAGATGGCCGCGGCCCGGGCTAGCCTGCTGAAGTCGGGCGCTCCCCCCACGTAGAGGGGCTCCTTCAGATTCAGGGAGGTGTGAGGAACCTGGGGCGAGGGGGGGAGAGGGCGAAAGGTGAGCCCGGTACCAGGATACACAGTGGGAGAGCGAATGTCCCTCCCTGCATCCTAGCAGGGAAGACAAGTGGCTGACTGTATCAGCGTGGACTGGCAGGAGCCCGGGAAGGTGGCTTGAGATGGAGGAGGGCCAGTCCCTCACCCCAAGGCAGACACACAAAGGGGGAACATTACAGGGAGGAATTCAACATCCCTCCAATAAATACCTTCTCCCCATGGACCTACAGGGTCACCCTCCTCCATGGGGCCAACCAACCAGGACCGTGTCCCGGAATCGCCAGGAATTAAAGAAGAATCTTTAATTAAAGACGAGGTCCTGTGAGGAAACCTCCAGGAATATCTCCAGCCAAAATTGGCAACTCTACCTGCCTCTCCCACGCACCACTACCGCCCTCTGCTGGCTTCCCTTAAACGAGAACACAGCTCTTTTGGCCAACCTTCCCCACCCCTCTGCTCTTTCTCTCCTTATTGGGAGGTTTTCCTATGGCCCTCGGGGTATGGAGGCTGGGCACAATAATAAATGGAGCCTCCCAGGGAGGAAGAATTATCGCCTCTCTTTTGACAGCCGGGGGAACGGGTGCAGCCAAGACTAGAACTCATGCCCACAAAACTATCCTTGCCCGGCACCTGCGATCCCTGGCACTGCAGAACCTGGGCAGTGAGATAGCCGGGGCTTGCTGAGCCGCTGGTTAGACCACTGCTATGGCTGGGTACATTTGTAACAAGTTTTGCAGAGCCAGGATTTGCTCTGCGGGCCACCAGTGCCGAGGGCTGCTGTGTGGAGCTGAGCCCGGCACGGCGCTGGAGAGGGGGTCTATGCGCATTGGCACCAAGTCAGGGTCTGGAATTGAGCGGGCTGGGGGAACAGGGTGGGTCTGAGCTGTGCTCCCCCCCGAGTCAGGCCACCAAGTTCTGACATGCCAGTAAAAAGGAAGGGATTTCAAATGAATTCAGTTCTGATGAAGGTACCGGATAGACTCCGCCGGCGAGTGGAGGCCTCTAGGTCTGTTCGTGACCGGAGATTTCAAATACAGTAGAACCTCAGAGTGACAAACTGACCGATCAGCCCCCCCCCCCCCCCCCCCGTTTGGAACCGGAAGTACGCAATCAGGCAGCAGCGGAGACAAAAACCAGCAAACACAGGACAGTGCTGTGTTAAACATCAACTACTACAAAAATAAAGGCCCAGTTTAAAAAAAAAAAGATTTGACAAGTTAAGGAAACTGTTTCTGTGATTGTTTCATTTAACTGAAGATGGTTAAAAGCAGCATTTTTTCGTCTGCATAGTAAAGTTTCAAAGCTGTATTAATCATAGAATCATAGAATATCAGGGTTGGAAGGGATCTCAGGAGGTATCCAGTCCAACCCCCTGCTCAAAGCAGGACCAATCCCTGACTAAATCATCCCAGCCAGGGCTTTAGTTGTAAACTTTTGACAGAACAACCATCATGTTGTGTTCAGAGTTATGTTCAACCTCCATTTCCGAGGGGGTTGTAACTCTGAGGTTCTACTGTAAATAAATATTGACATGCTTTGGTTAAGGCATCTAACTCCTGACCTCTCCTGGACAGAATCAGAACTGATCGCTCGTGTGTCATAGCACACAACAAGCAAATATCTATAGGGAGAATCTCTTAATTCACACAGCAGGAGTTTGTGGTCTCGGAGCAGAAGGATCTGAATTCTATCCTCGCTGTCACCATAAAGCCCACAGCGGGCAGCTTAATGCCACCTGGAAAGTCCTAAGTAGTGGCCACAACATTTATCATTCACAACGCAGCCGTGGAAGTTTGCCACCCGGCCAGCCGAGACGAGGTTATATTAATCACTAACTAACACTCTGCAGAGTTAAAACAAGAAGGAATGACCAGATTACTGAAATGTGTCAGAATCAAATAGAACTCACTGAAATTAACAAAGGAAAAGAAACAAAAATGTGTCTAGTCTACAGAACCCAGAGCGGGGCTGGTCCGACGGAGAGGGCGGGCGGATGAAGACGAGCATGGATCACTCGGGTTCGAATGGAGGAACGTAAAACATGTCGATGGCATATGAGATGGAAGCGCGGTGGGTTATACTTATCTGTACCTTACGGGATTTCTGAAATCCAGACAGCAGGGGAGGGGAAAAGACGAATGAAAATCAAAAGGGAGAGAGAAAGAGAGAGAAACAGGAGATCAGTGGGGTTCCGTCATAGCAAGCAGGGCTGCAAGCGCATTGGCTAACGTCTGTTCCCTCGTTAGCAGGCAATTAAGACAGGAAAGATGCAGAATGGAGCGGCAGCCGGTGCTGCTGTCCTGCCAGGCGAAACGCTGCTTTAAAAAGGGCAACTTTAACACCAAAGGAAGCTTGAAAAGGGGGAAAAAGGAGCATTTATGGAAATCAGACAGCCCCTGGCACCCTGGGTCCCCTTAGCTATCGAGGAGAGAGCGGGGTTGGAGGAATCAAAGAGTTCTCGTCCTGCTGAAGGTGCATAACGGTCCCATGTTTTAACGGACATCACAGTCTTAACAGGAACAAATCCAGCCACATGATTGCACAGTGGAGAGGGAACAATGCCCTGCTTTAAGTTACAGATGGGCACAGCCCACTGCCGCTAAGTCCAGATGGGTAGAGACTACCCAGCCACACTACAGGCGGGCATGGACACCCATATTCAACTCCCTTCAGGCCTCCAAACCCTGAGATTCGATCCCATCTTTAGTTTAAACCCAGAGGACTTTGGTAATAAGTGAATGTCAGGAGAGAATCCAAAGCGAAGCAGGCAATCAAACCGGGTGAGGTTTCCCCCAGTACCAAAGTCTCACTCACTGGAAGGTTTATATCCTTCGTTCTTAGAAACTTTGCCATTGCTTGGGAGGAGAGCTTGGGGTTGCTGTCCCAGCTCCTCCACAGGGAACAGCATGTTCAAGCAAGACCAGGGCAAAGGCTGGTGTTCCAAGACCATCCGTGGAAAACACAGCCTCGCTCATTTCATCGGAAAATCTGCAAACAGGGCGCAGGGGCGTGTTAACCAGCACTTGGAGTCTATCTTCTCTCACTCAAGTTCAGGATCATCGCTCCCTGAGACAGGGGGAGAGATGCTGAAGAAGCAACCACTCACCGGGGAAAGGTGAGGTCGGGGGGGTGAGGAAAGGAAGGGTCAGGACGCATCCATGGGGTGGGTCAAAACCTCAGTGTCTAACCTGCTGTGCATGGGGCCGTTTGTAGGGAGATGGGAGAAGCGTAGAGGGGAGCAGGGGAGAGAAACCAGAAAAATGAAGCTGCCAGGTTGAAAGGGGAGCAGAGCAGGGACAGATTTGCTGGCATCTGTGTGATCATGGTCATTGCTTTGCATGACTTAATTTGCTTTCCCCCTGAAAAGCGCTGTCTGGCTCTTCATCCAGAGCACCAGGGAAGGCTCCCAAAGCCAGGCTCTGAGGGGTGGATTGACATTAACGCCAGGCCCCAGTGGAGGAAGGGGGGGTACACCTGCATCTGCACACAGCCAGGGACCTGCAGCTAGGGACTGAACACAACCCACAGAGTGGGTGTCTGGGGAATCAGGCATGTATCTCTTGCAAAGCAGATGCAGCTCCCCAGGGAGGGTGAGCAGGAAACGGAAGGTATAAAAGGGTGGACCTGCTTTGTCAGGGAGGAGGCTTCCCCCTAGTGACCCAGGGCAACTAAGTGAGGGTCTGAGAGCTCTGGGGCTGGAGTCCAGCCTGGGGCACGCATATGCCCCACTGCTCGGCAAAGTATCAGAGGGGTAGCCGTGTTAGTCTGCATCTACAAAAACAACAGGGACTTATTTGGGCATCAGCTTCTTCAGATGCATGGAGTGAAAATTACAGACACCGGCATAAATATGCAGGCCCGTGAAGAGAAGGAAATGACCTTACGAAAACGCCCTTCTCGTCGTGTGCCAGTGTATTTATGCCTATATCTGTCATTTTCACTCCAACAGCCCTGCAAAGGGACCTCAGATCTGCTGCATGGTGCCCCACCCCGCCCCACTGCTCCCGGGGCTTCCCATGCTCTCCTTCCACTCCCGGGCACGGGGTACTCAGCAAGCCCAGTTGCGTGAAGTGGAAGAATGCCCACTAAATAACGACTGGGCCTGAGAACCGTTCAACTCACGTCGCATGTGAAAGGCGTGGAGTTGAAGCCCGTCTAAGCTGAAGAGACCCCCAGTTGGCCTCTCTAAGAGAAGTCTGCCTCTCTCACTGCTCCCCTAGCTGTGCATCCCCGTGGGGCTCACTGCAATCAGTGGGGCTGGTCCAAGAAGCCCCGGATAGCCCGTGTCAGGTCTGGAGGGGGGAGGGGGATGGTCTCTAGCCAGGATCTCACTGGCCAGCCAACTTACCGGCGACTCTCCCATCACCCTCTCGCCGTTGTTAATCCGCATCACCCCCTTGCGCCCGTTCTTCTCCAGAGACACACTAGTCCAGGTGTTCAGAGCCACTGGCTCCTTGCTCCTGGTTATGGCGAGGAAGAAAAGGGGGGAAAAAATCATCCAACAGATGCACCAGGCGAGGGGGGGGGGGGCAGAATGGACTGTGCTGGCTGGTATTTCCTATTCGCAATATGGGAGCCCCCTCCCACCCCGGTCAGGGGCCCATTGGGCTGGGCACTGCGCACAGAGGAGAGGCGTTAGACTCAACTGGCCCAATCCTCAGCCAGCACTGAGGGAGACCGATTTAACCCCCCCCGGTTCCCTCGTGGGCAGAACCCCAGCCCCTCCCAGAAGCCGGCGGAGGAGTCTGTCAGCGGGGGCAGGGTGTAGAGAAGCAGTGACCGCTCTCCGGTGAGAGGGCCGCATCACGCGTCACCAGGACAAACGAGTCTCCTCTCCCGGGGCCGGGACGCGATCGCTGTTGGGCCTGGGAATCCGGGCCAGAATCAGCTGGACTGGAGAGGAGCTGGGGCATGGATTAAAGCGAGCCCTGTTCATTCTGGCTGCTAGATCCACCCGCCCCATTGGGGTTTTGCCATGGGGCCGCGCCAGCTGCTTAAAGCCAGGGCTACTGCAGATCTGCCCCACATTCCACTGCCCCCCTGCGGTGGGGCGGGCCCCGGGGTGCTGCCTGGCTGTTCTCACTCCCCCGGCTCTTTGCAAGGGCACCACAAAGCAACGAGCCAGGGGCTCCTGGAGATAACCCCCACCCCCTTCCTTCCACTCCCTGGTCCCCTTCCGTGCCGCCCCAGCCGCGAACAGGGTTCTGGCGAGGCAATGCCCCCTCCATAGGGGGCGCTCTCCCACCCAAAGCGGAGCCTCACAGCCAGCGCTAGGGCACTTAGCTCTAGAGAACAGACCCCCCCCCGTCAGCGAGCGCCCCCCCCCCCCCCCGCCGAGGGGCACCTACTTGAGCACGGCTGCCCCTTTGCCCAGGTCGTATCTGTACTCCAGGTAGCCGTCGTGCAAGGCCAGCGAGATAAAGTCCCCTTTGCCGTCCGTCTTCTGCCCGTTGTAGAAGATCACGCCGCTGGGGTTCCTGGCCAGGAACACGACCTCCATGGACATCTTGTCCCTGAGGGGGAGAGAGGGAATGAGCACTGCCCTCCCAGCCAGCCGCCCTCCCCGCCAGCCGCCCTCCCCGCCAGCCACCCCAGGCCCAGTCTCTCCCTTCGTCCCCTCCCAAGGGGAGTAAGAGGAGCCAGCCGGAGAGCCCTGGGCGGCAGCGACCTCTGTTCAGCCACTGAACGGGGCCAGCTCCCTCCTCCCACGGCCCCGAGGGCCTCTGAGTGGCACTGAGCCTGCCTGGGCCCTGCTTGCAGTGCTGTGGTATCTGCAGGAGCGTCCTTGCCATCCCCGGGGCCCCTCCCACTTAGCAGCGTGGGAAGAATGGGTGAGGGGGGTGTGTGTGCTGGGCCTGGGGGGAGGAGAGCAAACCCCCCCCCCCGCCCCTCCATGTCTCAGGAAGAGTCCACCCAGCCTCCTTCCCATCCCAGCCCCACCCTGGGAGCCCTGTCCCTTCCCCTCGCACATCCCCTCCCTCTCCCCGCTGGCTTCTCGGGGTCCGTGAAACACACTTACTGCAACTCGGGCACGAAGGTCTGCAGCCCTCTCAGCTCCAGGTAGGAGAAGCCGTTGAACTCCGGGAGGAAGGGCCGAGTCTGGTCCTTCTCCGTCACTGAGTCAGGAAACAAGCGGGGGGTGAGAGGGGAAGAGGAGAAGCCGCTTGGCTCTGTGCCCCCCAAGCCCTCAGTCAGGGGGGCGAGTCCCCGCCCCCACAGAGACCCTCCCCACCCCACTCGCCAGGCCCATCGCAGCCCACCTGCCTCGCAGAACTCCCCTTCCCGCCCCATGGGGCACTCGCACTTGGCGCCCCCCTCGGGCAGCACCAGGCAGGTGGCGGAGGCGTGGCAGGGGCTGGGGTCGCAGGGGTTCCTCTCGTCGGCACAGGTCGGACCTAGGGGAGAAAAGCAGCACATCAGGGAGGCGACTCGGGGCTGGGGTGAGGCTGGAAGCTCGGGGCTCACGTACAATCAGAGGTGCGCGCACCAGGGAGGAAAGTTTCCAGTCCCTGTAGCCTACCTCTAACGGCTCCATGGGGGTGCCGGCAATGGACTGATGTCCTTGCCTGGCGTTAGGCCTCGACTTATGGGCAATTTATTGTTTTGTACGAGCAGCTGGGTATTAATCCCGGTCTCCGGATTCACCTGCAATCGGGCACCGTTGCTGCGCACGGCTACTCAGCCTCCACGTCCCACCCCAGAGGTGGCTGCATTCCAGCGGCGGGTGGGCGAAGGGGACTCGTCATTGAGGCCCCGCCTCCCAGCGTCGTCCCCCCAGCCTCTCACCCGTGTAGCCGTTGAGACACTCGCAGTGGAACATCTCGGCCTCCTTGACGTGGCAGATGGCGCCGTGGTGGCAGGGGTTGGGCTGGCAGGGGTTGTTCCCGCACTCGCCCACCCCGCTGCCGTACAGCACGTCGCTGCCCTTCTCCCGCAGGTCGTACATCTGGTTGTTGACGTCCAGCAGGCGGACGCAGCCCTTCAGGCCGGCGGTGGCGGACGTGCGCTCGGCCACCCTGCGGAGACGCGAGGGCGGCGCTCAGGAGAGGCAGCTGGGCCAGGGGGTCAGGTGCACCTCCTGGCCTGGCGTTAGCTGGGCTCCTTTGCAGAGACTCCAGGCCAGGATCCTCCCCTCCAAACCCGCTCCCCGAGCTCTGTCCAGAAGGGGCTCCCCCAGCGCCTCAGGCATCACCCCAGCCTCACCCCCCCACACTTGCCCTCTAAGGCTGCACTGCCAGAAGCCACCAGCAGGAAGCGCTAGGACCCCGGGAGCAGCAGTCCTGCAGGGGAAGCTAAAAGTCCACCCGCTACTCACACGGCCATCTGGTCTTCCGGCACCCCGCCGATGAACAGGTCCGTGTCAAGGTTCAGCCCATCGGTCCCACTCGGGCTCTCCCCGTTCACGTGGGGCTCCCCGTCCACCGACAGCATGCCATTCCGGCGGTTCCGGTTCACCACCACCTGGTGCCACTTACCCGGCTCCACGGGCACCTTGCTGGTGATTACGCCTGTACCAGACCCTGTGTTGAACCTGAAATGGAGGAGGGGGAGCAGTGGGCTGCTGCGGTGTCTGAACGGCAGGAAAAGTGGGGCTCGGGACAGCTTCTCAGATAGATGCTGCAACCACATCCCAAGCTGCCACGTCCCACCCCAAAGGTGGCTGCATTTCAGTGGTAGGTGATGTGATCTTTGTACACACCAGACATCCCATCAGCCCCCAGAGGTTTTGCCTCTCGGTAGGAGGCAAAACCTCGTTGGGCCAGGGTAGAAGCCACCACCTGCCCCAGTCACACCTGGGCACTTTTAAAGAGGAGGCAGTTCAGAGGCAGGTGGAGAGCTGGGAGCCGCCGAGGCTCTGCGGAGAACTCAGGCTGAGGACAACCAGGCTGGGAGGGACCCTGGACATGGTAAAAAGGGACAGACGAATCTGTGCGTTCAATGCCTCAGCAGCCCATGGAATGGCCCGGGGAGTTGGGTTGCTCCCCTCCCTTCCCCGCCTAGCAGCCCCCCCGATGGCGAACGGGTGATGGGTAGGGGCACCCACCTGAGCTCCACGAAGCTGCTGACCAGCGCCAGGGAGATGAAGTCCTTGCCCTGGTTCTGCCCGTTGTAGAGCAGCAGCCCGCTGAGTTCGGAGGCCCGGAATTCCATGGCGATGCGCACGGTGTGGTAGGCCTTCATCATCTTGAAGGCCAGGTAGGACTTCCCGCCGAAGCCGGGGATGAAGTACCTGATGGCTGTGAACACGAGGCGCGGCGGGAGAGAGCGAGAGAGAGACACGAGCCCTGACGTGAGTCCGAGAGCACCACCCTCCCTGCACGTCCACGGGAAGGGGTCAGAGGGGGAAAGGACATGCTAGGCCCCCCCGTTCCACCCCAAGTCCCCTACACCATCCTCTCTGGTCCTTTAGCCAGCCTACGGCTCAACGCTCCCAAGCGATGGGGCTTCCAGAGGGCGACTTCACAGCCTTGTAAATCTCGCTGTTACCGTCAACCCCCCAATATTTACCTCACGTTTCCTCTGGTTCAACTTCACCCTTTTGCTCCCAGCTAGGCCCATGTGGCTGCCCCTCAGTTCTCCTCCCCCCTCCAGGTTGGATACGCCTTTCACGCACATAGACAGCTGCCCTCTCCCCCCGAGCTGCGTGCATCGTCCCTCATGACCCAGCCCCTCCAGACTGCGGATCATTTCTCGCTCTTCTCCCTGAATCCCACACGATCGAGCTACATTTATCACCCCAGTTCTTATTTAGCGCAGCTGAGATTTTCAAAGGGATCTGGACGGCCAATTCCCATGAACGTTAACAGGCCTGGACAGCCACATCCAAAGGCGGCTTTGAAAGCCTCAGCTTTTGGCATTAGGGGGAATAATTTCCAGGAATCAACACTCTACAACCCTGTCCCGCACCCCGACCCGACCCGGATTCGCCATTCTGAGCCATCAGCGAATGGGAACTGCTTCGGTTCCAGCCTGCTGCCAGTGCGGAGTAGGTTGATGTACAGCACAGAGTGCTGGGGGAGAGGTCCTGAACCCCCCAGGTCATCCACTGTGGTATGAGAGAACGCTTTGAGCAGTCACTGCGCTAGACCAGACCCAGACTTCATTGGCCCTTGAGGATGAGAGCAGCCTGTTCCACTAGCTGGTATGACCTGCCCAGAGCTCACAATCCTCATGCGGCAGGGCACTAGTGAATCACCACCTGGGGTCAGGAAGAAACTACTGCCAGATGCTTCCCCGCACTAAGGCTGTCATATTTCTAACGCAGTGCCTTACCCGGGGAGTGTCACACCTGTTTTGAACAGGAGCAAGACATGGGGCTGACCAGTGGGGCATTTCTAGCCTCCTCCAGCCTGCAGGGCCGTTGTGGGGGCAGAGGGGATGAAGGGGGAGGGAAAAGATGGTTTTGAATTTGGCCCTGATTTGCAAAGGCAATGAGCAGCTAATTCCCAGACTAGCAGAAGCACAGGACTGGAAGGGACCTGAAGAGGTCGTCTAGTCCAGTCCCGTGAACTCAAGGCAGGACTACGTAATAACTAGACCGGAGAGGTGTTTGTCCTGCATGATGCACGCACGGCTGTCATTTGCACGCGCACTGCCTGGTCCGAGTTCACCATTGCGTGTGCCTATCACAAATCCAGATCACTGTTGTTCACTGCTGATCATGGGGCAGTGCCCCACCCCCAACTCCATCTCCAGCTGGAGTCCCTGGGGGCAGCGGGGGCTTAGCACCTCCCAAGCAGACCCCCCTGGCATCATTCCCTGCTCCCCACAAACAGGGAGCCACCTACATTTCTCGCAGACCGCGCCCCCTTTCCCCGCGGGGCAGCTGCAGGTGAACTCCTTCCCCTCGTCTTCGCAGGTGCCGCCGTGCAGGCAGGGGTGGGAGTCACAGGGCCGGGCCGGCTTCTTGGTGGCGGGGGGCTGGCGCGTGGGCTTCCTCCGGGTGGTGGCTGGCAGGGTGGTGGTGGGTCTCCTGGTGGTGGCGGGCCCTGCCACCTTGGTGCTGGGCCTCTCCATGGCCTCCAGGGCCAGGACGTGGGCAGCGGTGGGGGCGGTAAACCTCCGGAGGGTGACGGGCGCCATGGTGGTGGCCGTGGTGGTGACCGTGGTGGTGGTGAAGAGCCTGGGGATCCAGTCTGAAACACAGCAAGGGGTGGATTGGTCCTCGGGAGGCCCCTGGCGCCCAGCTGGCATCCCCGGGGAAGGTAGGGGGCCCGGGCGTCCGATTCCTGGGTAAGGTGGAGTAGTCCGAGCGGCGAGGTACCCAGGAGTCGGGAGTCCTGGGTTCAATTCCTCGCATCAGGAGGGAGCGCCTAACGAGGAGAGCAGGGGACTCAGAGTCAGGACTCCTGGGTTCCATTCCTAGCTCTGACAATACACCCGGGCTAGCCAATGTAACCTGCCTGTGCCTCAGTTTCCCCACCTGTTAAATGAGATTAATGGTTTTTCAGGGGCTGCTGTGGGGCTGAGCCTTGACCCTGATCCTTCTCACCCCCTTACAAGGGTTGGCTCATTGAGGAAGTAGCATCCTCTGTCCCTCATTCAGCCTGGATGAACCACTGCAAGGGATGATGGCTGAAGAATTGTCTATTCCACCGCATTGGAAGGCTGGAGGAAAGTCCGTCTCATGGCTCAACCTCCGCACTGCCGCCTCTCTCTCCCCTCCGACTAAGAGTCCTTCCTTAGGGCTCAGGAGACTCGCTGCAGGGCTGGCAGGTGGGTGGATTTAGCAGCTGTCTAGTCTATCTGGGGCATTTGCAGAGCGGCTGTCACTGGAGTCCGGCAGTGCTAATCACGCTAAATACTGAACTGCACCTGACATCAATACTTGCTTGTGCTTCACTATTCTCCAGCAGATCAATAGGAAATCGATTGTTCAGGCCCCTGGGGCTGCTCGGCTGTCTCCCCTCACCCCGCGGTTACCAGCCGTGGGGCAGTTGACGGTTCTGTGGGCACGCAAGCCCTGAGACCTGAGCCCATGTGCCGCAGCGTCCCATGGTGCCCAACCGCATGGGGGTGCAAGGGGCAGGATGATTGCCGGGGCTGCAGACTCTCTCTGGGGGCGGGGGAGAGCGGATTATAACGTGGGGGTTTCTGTGCCATGCACGGGCAGTAACGGAGCCACGGGCTGTCTGAGCTGACAGCGAACTGCGGTCCGGGTGTGATTTTTCGGGCTAAGGGAGCCCGGCGGTTCCCAGCCGCGCAGAATGCAGCCCCCAGCATATCCCAGAGACCGGCGTCGCCGCGTGACGGTCTCCGCGGAGGACGAGGGGCGCGGGGCGGGCTCCTGCCGGAGGGACGCCGTGACGGACGCCGCGAGGACAAGAGAGCGCGAGGGACGCGGGCAGAGCGAGGGTGCCAGGCGCTCACCGAAGTCCATGAATTTGACATGCTCCTGCTGCGGCTTCCTCACGAGGATGGGCCTCTTCTTGGAGGCCTTGAGCTGCTTGAGCAGGGCCCGCTGCACGTCCGCCGCGGTGTAGGAGGTGGCTGCTCGCACCCAGGAGGAGGGAGGGAAGGGCAGAGAGTCAGGACAGGCGTGCCATTTCCTTAGGTTTGTGGCCGCTCCACCCCCCCCCCTTCCGGGGGTCTCCCGCCCCGCCCCCTCCAGGCAGACAGCGCTGCCAGGGGACAGAGACCCAAGGGGCGGGCCCCACCTGGGTCGAAGTGGGACTCCACAATGACGCGGACGGCGTTGCTCTGGCCCAGGTCTCGCACGCGGATGCTCTTGAAATCCTTCTTCACCTCCGAGTTCCGGAACAGCTCGTCCAGCTGGTCGGGCGAGGGGGAGAAACACAACGCGAGGGAGTCGGGCCGGGGCCGCGGCGACGTGGACCCCCCCCCCCCTCCGCCTCCTTTCAGCCTCCCCAGCAGTCTCTGCTCCCACCTCCAGAGCGGAGCCTCTGCTTGCCACGAAGAGAAGCAGCAGGATTATACTAGCGCGCCAGGTGACATTTACCCTCCTCTAGCAGCGTCACGCAGGCCACCGAACCCGCCACATGCAGGGCTAAGGCTCCCAGGGCAGCCAACTCACCGCGCTCTCGATGCTCCGGGCTGTTTCCCCAAAGAGCTCCGATTTGGGATCCGCCATCTCGGGCGTGTAGAACAGCTCCTGGCCCTCCACCTCCTCCAAGATGAGGACCCCCTGGAAGACCTTGGTGGCTATGGGAAGGAGGGGCAATCAGAAAGAAACCAGACAGACTCGGTTAGTTGGCTAGCGGGGAGGGGGTTGGCCGCAAACAGCTGAGCGGAGCGTTCAGTCCCTGGCGGGGGTGGATGGCAGAGTGGGGGTAGTGCCAGGGCTTGGGTTAGTTTTGATGGCTATGGAGGATTAGTATCGGAGGTTGCTGGAGCAGGTGGGTCAGATGGCAAAAACCAGGCTAGAGATGGCAGCTTTTACCATACGGTTTCCTCTGAGCTCTGGCCCGGCTAGCAGCCCCCCTGGACCGGCTGGGTAACAAGAGAAAGACGTTAGCCAGAGCAGGACACAATCAATAAGGCAGGATCAGACATGTGCATGCAAGACACAGAGGCGGCTGAGGGAGTCCACAGGGAACCGGGTCGCCTAGAGAGGAGAATTCCCTGGCTGGGGGAGGGAACCAGGGAGCCTGTTTGTAGGTTCTGGGGAGCTGTGGTCTGGCACTTCCTGCAGGGTTCCCACCGAGCCACTCAGAAATCAGAGGAAGGGGACGGAACCAGCAAGGAGCCCTGAAAAGGGGGACCCCCCGGAGTCCCATGGGGGGCACAGGGAGCTGCAGGAAGCAACTCTCCTGGCACTGGCGTTAGTACATGGAGGGACTGCACCCCTTTATGGGGGTGGGGTGCTGTACGCAAAGAGAAGAGGGCATCCCACTGGAAACCCCACTGCAGAGAGCGACAAGGAGACCCTGGGGAGAAACCCGCCTGGATCACGCGCGGGGCAGGGAACTGGTTCGTTAAGTACGTGCTTGGGGCACCGGAGATGCGCAGGCCGCACTGAGCCCCGGCTCTCCTGCCCTCCGGGCACAGGACGGGTTCGGAAGGAACCCCCCAGAGCCTCTCACTGGGCGAGACAGGAGCCGCACCGACTGGCCACAGCGGTGCCTGCCACCAGGGCGCAGGACATGTCAGAAAGAGACGCTCCCCAGCGCCTGGGCCGTCACCCCAAACGCGGCCGCGTCAGAGACACTGAGCCAGCGGCTGCTCGCCGCAAACCAACGGTCGTTAGCGAAATCGAAACCCAGGCAGCGCCCCCCGCCTCCTCTCCACACTACCCCTGGGACCAGCCCTAATCCCTTCCAGCACCCCTCAAGCCCTGGGCAAAGACACAGGACATCAGGCCATTTCACAAACGATCGTCCCGGGCCCCGGGGGCCTATGCAGGTCAAAACGAGCGCCCACAACTCCAGCCAACAGGCTGCCGGGGAAGATCTGGGAGCGAGACACCCGTGTGGCAGGACTGTGCTCTCGTCTAGAGGGGACGGTAGCTTTCAGCCCCTCAGCAGCAAGGTGGAGCTGAAGAGATTTTCTGTCCCCCTCCCCCCCCCCCCCCGCACCTCGCGGGGCAGACACTCACCCGGGCAGTTGCTTCCTTCTGCGTCAAGAGCGGCTGTCTTGCCATCCGAGCAGCAGCCCAGAGGGGAGTTGTAACACGTCGCTCTTTCAATGGCGGGGGTGGATGTCACGTGGCTCTCCTCTGGCTCCTCTTCCCCTGCAAGGCATTAGGGACCACATGGGCATGTTGCAGCCCTGGCGAGAGGCGGGACCCCCTCACCTCTCCTGCCCCGTCCCAGCCTGGGCGAGAAGCCCGGGGCTGAACGGGCCACGGAGACTGGACTGACATCTCCCCTCCACAAGGTGGCCCCTGCTGCAGGTGAGCAAGGAGGCAGGTTGGCGGTGGACGAGAGATCTCCTACCTGTGCTGAAGGAGACCCTCCCGCCCCACCCATCTGTCGCCAGCACCCACCTCCTGGCTTCCCAGCTCCACTCCTCCCCCAAGCAGAGGCTGCGACCAGCCTTCGAGGAGGTCTGGGCTGGGAGCTGGCGCTAGCTCAGCCCCCTGGCACTGGGATCGTTTTGGCCGCGCCCGCTCCGCTCAGGGGGTTTGGACACCGGGCGATGGCAGGGGGTTTGGACACTGGGCGACGGCAACGCCACTGAACCGCACTCACCGGCAGAGCCAGCCCCACTGGCTTCCTGGTCCCCACTGATGCCCACTTCTGGGTCACCGCTGCCTTCCGCGCTGCCAGACTCCGAGTACGCGGGAGGGGGAGTGGCCAGGACCACAGGCGCGGTGGAGAGGGGGCGGACGGTGGTCCTGTGGATCCCCTGGGTGGTCCAGGCGGTGGTCGCCGGCCGGGCGGTGGTCACCCGGACCGTGGCGGGCTGGCTTCTAGGAATGGGCCTGGCTTCCACCAGCAGGGGACTCGTAGCCGTCTCCGTGGGGTCGGGGGTCCGGGGGGTGAGCCTGAGAGGTGGGGGGTGGAGGAGCTTGTCCAGCGGCAGCGTGGGGAGTGGCACGGGCGGCACGGTGTGACTCACGTGAGTGACGGACTCTGGAAGAGCAGCAAGAGGAGGGGGTTAGAGGGACGCATTGGACGGGAGCCGGGACTCCCGCCTCTGGAAGGCAGGGCTGGATCTACGGGGGAGGGACAGAGGGGAGCCAGATGTCCCCATTTTATAGCGACAGTCCCAATTTTGGGGTCTTTTTCTTATATAGACTCCAATTACCCCCCACCCCTCCGTCCCGATTTTTTACATTTGCTGTCTGGTCATCATAGAGGGCCAAAGATCATGCCCACGGCATGATAAAATCACAGAAACACAGGTCTGGAAGGGACCTCGATAGGTCATTTAGTCCAGTCCCTGCACTGAGGCAGAACTAAGTATTATCTAACCCATCCCTGACAGCTGTTTGTCCAACCTGCTCTTACAAACCTCCCGGGACGGAGATTCCACAACCTCCCTGCGCCATTTGTTCCGGGGTTTAGCTACCCTGACAGTTGGGAAGTCTTCCTAATGTCCAACCTAAATCTCCCTTGCTGCAATTTAAGCCCATTGCTTGTCCTGTCCTCAGCGGATAAGGAGAACAATTTATCGCCCTCCTCTTGTAACAACCCTTTATGTACTTGAAGGCTATCATCAGATCCCCCTCAGTCTTCTCTTCTCCAGACTAACCAGTCCTAGATTTTCATTCATTCCTCATAGGTCATGTTTTCTAGACCTGCCATCATTTTTCTTGCGCTCCTCTGGACTTTGTCCTTTGGATTTGTCCACATCTTCCTCAAAGCCTGGTGCTCAGAACTGAACACAGTACTCCAGTGGAGCCTTTATCAGTGCTGAGAAGAGGGGAAGAATTACTTCCTTCCAAAAAGTGTAGTACATTGCATTTGTCGTTACTGAATTTCATCCTACTTATTTCAAACCATTTCTCCAGTTTGTCAAGATCATTTTGAATTCTAATCCTGTCCTCCAAAGCACTTGCAACCTCAACTTGGTATCATCGGCAAGCTCTCTAAGTGTACTGCTTTCTAAGTGTACTCTCTCTGTCTTTATAAAGTGATTGATGAAGATATTGAACAGAACCGGACC
This sequence comes from Sternotherus odoratus, assembly GCA_032164245.1. Classification (NCBI taxonomy): domain Eukaryota; kingdom Metazoa; phylum Chordata; order Testudines; family Kinosternidae; genus Sternotherus; species Sternotherus odoratus. Next base: position 6,674,866 of record JAVMKO010000018.1, read on the forward strand.
CAGAACTAATCCCTGCAGGACTCCACTGGTTCTATCCTTCCAGCTTGACTGTGAACCACTGATAATGACTCTCTGAGTACGCTTTTCCCACCAGTTGTGCATCTACCTTATAGTAGGTTAGTTTTTCTAGGCTATATTTCCTTGGTTTGTTTATGAGAAGGCCATGTGAGGCTGTATCAAAAGCCTTACGAACATCGAGATCTATCACAACTACCACTTCCCCCTCCTCCACAAGCCTTGTTACCTTGTCAAAGGAGGATACTAGGCTGGTTTGACAGGATTTGTTCTTAGCAAATCCATGCTGAATGGTACTCATCGCCTTATTATTGGTCTAGGTGCTCAGTCATGCTGAGAGGAGCGGGCTAAGCACTGCCCATATGGGCCTGCCCAGAGGGGTAGATAATGGAGAGACTCACCCTGGCACTGCCCAAGATGCTTCACCTTGATGACTTGTCCCTGCCGGCACGCAATGGTCTTCAGCTGGCACTGGTCCCCATAGGTCACTCCGTCAGAGCCACAGACCTGGGGAAGGCAAGGGAGAGTGGGGGCAGCTGGAGAGACTGGCACCTCCTCTCATCATCCCCTCCATAAAGCAGAGCCCACCTGAGACATGGGTTTTTCCTCCCTCCCCTCCGACGCAGGCCCCTCCGTGCAAACTAAATGCTCAGCAAAGGGTTAAAGGCCAGGGAGACTCCTGTTTGTGTCTCGCTGCTGGGAGGAAACCCTGGGAGACAAATCCCGAAAGGAGGAGCCCAGAGTGTGAGGCTCTCGGAGGAATCCCTGCCTTTCCGACGGGCACAGCTGGCAACATCATCCCTCTCTACACACTGAGCCGAGCGGCCCTGCCTGCCGCCGGCAGAAACGCCAGGCCTCACGCGCCCCAGCTCCAAACCAGCAAGGCCGAGCCAGCTAAACGCACGAGTGCCTGCCGTCTGGCCCCCAGCCACACCGGGCTGCCTCCTCCTTTTACCTTGGTCATGTTGGGCTCCTCGCACAGCGGGGACGGGCACTCGCAGTGGGCAAAGCCACTGACCTCCACGCACGACGCCCCGAATTCACAGCGCATCTCGTGGCAGGACTTTGGCGCAGCGGGATCTGGGGCGGGGAGAGGAAGGAAAGAGACACAAACGCGGGTGATACACGTACTCGGTGTTCCTCTGCGCCGGCCGTGGATGCAAAACCAAACAGGTCAGCAAAACGCAGTGGTAGCCACGCACCCGCTAGCCCGTACATCACAATTCCTTCCTCGCCTCACCTTCCTCGCAGCCGGTCATGCCCAGCTTGCTTCCGTTGGGGCACTGGTTGCATTTCATACCGGTGATGCCCGTCTTGCAAGAGCACAGTCCGGTCATCTGCTCACAGTCGTCCCGCACCGAGCCCACCGGGTCGCAGTTACAAGCTTGGCAAGGAAAGGAACAAACGTCGCCACGTTTTAGCACGCGAGCCTTCCCCTTTCTCGCACCTGCCACCAGCAAAGCCGAGCACCCGCGCCGCCAATGAATTCAGCTTCCCTACCCCCCACTTGCCTTAATGTCAATGGAATAAATGGGCCCAGCGTCAACCATTAAAACTTTTGACATGCCCAGTGCTAAATAAGGCCTGGATTTTAACATTGTCCCTTATTCCCTTTTAGCCGGAGAGAGTTTTTAGAGGGAACACACACCGCCATTTGACTGTCTTTTTGACGGTATTAAAGGCGGGAATAACTGTCCTTTCTGAGGAAAAGGGAAGACGTTCGTTGAAATGGGCCGGAACTGCTGCTGTTAAAGTCTGATCTTGTTTCTTGTTGAGGGCGTTGCCTTTAGCTGCCTCCCTGCTCACAGTTTTAAAGCAGTGTTACAAAATCTGCAGTCTTGGCTTTGATTAAGCCCGAAGGAAAAAGGAGAGGGAGAGGAAAGAGAAGAAATACAGTGGGGAAGGACAACATTTCCCTCCAAAGTCCCTCTTGGGGATCCCCAAAGGGGAGTGATGGGTGGAACACCCCATCCTCTCATCATTTCGTCCACCACTTCGGCTTAATTCCCTGCACGCCCATTTGGGTCCATTGATTTTCAGTCTCACACTTCTCCAGTTTACCAAGCACGATCTCATCACAGTCCTTGAGTTCTGCCCCAAACATTTGGTTCGGACTAATCCAGTCTCCCTTTCGGTAGGGGCAGAATCAGGAAAAGAACCCAGGAGTCCCGACCCCCGTACTAGTCTCTAATCCCTACACTATACGTCCCAGCGCAGGGATAGAACCCAGGTGTGCTGGATCCCAAGTCTCCTGTTCCTCCCATTAGATTCACAGACCCTCATTCTCAGTAACACTAAGGTCACTTTGGAAATTGCATTTACCTTCACTACAAGTCTCCACAGCCAGCATTGTGGCCCTTGTGGCAAGTGAGAGTCGGGCCATAGATTTTAAGGCGAGAAGGGGCCATCAGGAGCATCTAGTCTGACCTCCTCCATAGCCCAGGTGAAAGATGAAGTCCAGTAATTCCTGCACTGCGCCCATATCCTGTGGTTGAGCTAGAGGGGAACTTGTAGAAGAAACATCCTGTCTCGATTTAAAGCCCCTGAGTGGTGGACAATTAACCACAGCCCTGGGGTAGGCTGTTCCACTCACCTTCTCCGTTAAACCGGCATCCTATTTCCAGGCTGAACTTTTCCGGCATTCCCTCCCAGCTACTGTGTCTATGTTTAGACAAACGCCGACTCCCAGAGTCAGGAGGGGAACCCAGAGGTCCTGACCTCCCAGGCCTGCGCTTGAATCAACAAAGCTGCCTGCCTCCCGTTTAACTGCCTGTCATCGTAAAACGCGAGCTGGCAATCCCAGAGCCGGAGACTCGTCTCCAGCCCCGTGACCTACAGCCAGGGGGGAAGCGTGACACACGTCTATCCCTCGATAATTTCAGAGAGCGAGAAAGCCGGGATCACATCTCTATTGTCTGCAATCCCCTCCAAATAACTCTCCTTTCCCCGACCAGCCTGTCCTCTTCCCATTTGGCACCTATCGATTTCCTGGCTCGTGTCTCCAATGGAGCTTGAAATTAACACGGCTTTTTTTTGTTTACTTCCTTGTTTGTACAGGGACATCGTCAGTGTCGACGGCGCAGATTTGGGAATCGGCCGTGCAGACTCCGACAGGGATTCAGGGGAGCGTCTGAGGTTCCCTGGCAGTGGCCTGGGCAGCCAGCCTGCCAAACGCTGTGCTGGCCTCATCCCATGTCACCCCAGACGGCGGGAACAACCTGGGTCTGAGGCAGCAGCATTGGGGAGTGTCTGGCACCAGTTTGGAAACACCTTCCCAAAGCGCTAGCCTCTAAGAGAACCGCGGGAACAGGGAGGGTTTGGGCTGTGCGGTGTTGCTTAAGGAGGCCGGTGCTTGGCTCTCCTCCCTGGGCGGGATCTAGTTAAGGTCGGGGGCGAATCAGGCCAGGATCTCTCCCTGCGCGACAGGGAACACCTACATTAAACTGGGTTTGCGGTAGGGCAGCAGGAGAAGGGTAAACTCGAGTGGTCAGTGGGGTCCCCGGTACTCACGGGTGCAGCCGCTCTTGCTGTCCGTGACGATCCCGCGGAAGTTCCAGAAGCCGGGTTCACAGCGGTCGCACTTCAGGCCCCCCACCCCCGGCTTGCAGGAGCACTGGCCAGTGGTGGGGTCGCAGGCCCCCCCATACGAGCCGTAGAGATAACACTGGCAGGTGCCTGAGAGAGTCAAAGAGAGCAAAGCCTCAGTCCCATTCGCAGCAACCAGCGAGGGTCTGAAACAGCAGGGGACTTGGCTGTATGTATGTATCAGCTGAGGTGGTACCACGTTCCGGGGGCGGGTACCAGGACGCTGATCAACGTACCCTCCCCCTCTGCCTCTACTAAACCCCTTCCCCTTTAAATCCCCCTGTTGACCATGGGGCCGTCTTAAAACCTTCAAGCTACTCCTGCTCCCTTTGCTTGCCCCTATCGTTCCTCTTGCTTTCCAGAGAACGAGAGACACCACTGTATGCCTGGGAAGCAGGGGGGAGAGGGATGGATAATCCCCCCATATCTGGGGTGAGAGGGGGCAGGAAAGGGAGGGGAACCCAGCAGGTGTCGTGTCCCACCTCCTCCACTTCCCAGAAGCCATAAGGGGAAATCATGATCTCCAGACCTGGTGGTGGGGAATAAATACAGTCGCTCGCGTCAGGTGATTACATTTAGATTTGTGCTCCAGGCGCCAACTCCAGGGCAAGGGTGGAACAGAAGGGGAAGAGACGCTGGACACAGAGCAAGCCAATCAATCTGGGTGGCTTCCTCCAGGGAGTGAGACCATGTGAGAGTCCAGAAGGGGGGGCGCCTCCAACTCCATCCCTTCCTCCAAGCCCCCACCTGTTCCCACCCCGCCTCTTTGCGCCTCCTCCCGCCACCTCTTCCTGTCCCTGCTCCTCCCCCAATGCCTCCTGCACGCTGCGAGGTTGGGAGATGCTGGGAGGGAGTGGGAGGAGCTGACCTCACTGTTTTCCCCCCCACCCGTGGGTGCTCCGGGGCTGGAGGCAAAGAAGAGTTTGAGGGAGGACAGTGAGGGTGCTTTGCGGGTGGTGATGGGGAACGCTGAGCAAGGGGCGGCATGGGAGAAAGCAGGACAGGGTTCCTTTGAGAACTTCACAGGCGGGCGATGGAGGCTGGATCGTCGGCTGATCGGAGGCGGGAGGCGGCTTGCCAGCCCAGGCAGTGCCATGCGCTGGCCCCTTTGGGCTGACGCCCACCCGCGGTGACCCCGTGCCCCGAGAGCTCTGCCGCGACTAGGGCGCTGTCAGAACACCGCTGCTGATTACATTACGTGGCACATTAAACGACACTAAATCCCCCTCAAGGGTGCATTAGCCAGGCCCATCCCCGGCTTTAACCAGGTTTCCGCAGTTTAATGTGCTTCCCTACCAGTCGGTCACAGCCTCGGCTGTTCATGCCTTTCCGAACGCGCCTCCTTGGAAAGCCCCGACTCCGGTAATTATTTAATGAATGCGAATGACGCGTTCGGCAACGCAGCCTCCTGAGAAGCAGCATCACCTCTCCGTCAGCACTGGGGTGGGTTGCCCGGGATCAATGGGGGGGAGGATGTGGATCGGCCTCATACTCTGAGGCCGGGGCTGGAGCCAGTCTTTGCACAGCTCAGCCCCAGAACTAACCCCCCAACCCCCTGAGATGGTGCAAGACGCCCTCGGTAAAGGCCCACCACTGTAAGCCCTTCCAGGGGAGCACTGAGCGTGCTCCGCTCCCAGTAATGGGGGGCGCTCAGACCAGGCCGGCGCAGGCGCTAAGAAAGGTCTGTTCCCGTCCAAGAAAGAGCAGCGCCGCCAACCATCTCTGAGCTGCCACAGGGCGAGCGACCCAGAGAAAACAAACAAGGCCGCCACTTGCCAAGGCTTTCCCGGGCTTGGCTCCAGCAGGAGCCTGCTGCCATCTGTGCAGGCCACGAGCGCTCACGCCGGGTTTGGTCCTGGCCCAGAGAGGGAGGGAGGTTTGGGGCATCCAGTTAGGAGCAACCCTCTGGCACGGCTCCCCGCGTAGATTTCGGGCCGCTTGTGAACGGGAAGCGAATTGGTGTTTTGTAGAAAATAAGAGGCGCTGGGAATTGCAAAGGCCAAGGAGGCGTGCGGGTCTCTCTGTTCGTGGGCGGGTGCGCTCTGAACTGCGGGCTCTGGAGACGCCTGGGGGCTCTGGCATATCTCGTGGAGGAGCTGGAATGGGGCAGATACGCTACGGGAGAGGTTCGCAGCCTGGGGGTTCCCAGGGAGATCCTCCCTACCCTGGATAGAGGGGAGGGTGACCCCAGACTTCGGACAAGGTGGGAGAAGGGCGTGGGAAAGGCGAAGACCCGCAGAAGAGAGATCCTCTGCGTTATCTGCGATCTGGTCTCCACACTGGACCCCACATCCCTTGAGATTCCCCCCAAGTTTCACTCACTCGGGCAGCCAGCAGAGCCCACGCCGAGGGCCACCGTTGTGTTGTCTGGACAACATCCGTATATGGTCTGGCTGCAGTGCAGAACCAGGAGCGGCGGGGGAGGCGTTCCGACAACTACAGAGAGAGGGAGGGACACAGGTCACACCGGGGGCAGGCGGGGAACATCAGGGCAATATAACCAATGCATGGGATCCGGGCAGATGCGCCTGTCCGCGTCCTCCCTGCACAACCCCCCTCGGTGTCTGCCCGGCATTAGGGCAGGGACACGGACTCCAGGCCCTCCCCGGTGCAAGTAGCAGCATGCAAACAGAAGCTCAAAATAGCTCCGTTGCTGCACTGGTACCAGTGGACTAATGCTGGCCCCGCTAGCGACGCAGGCTGATCCAGCCGTGGTCCCAGAGGCCAGGCAGAGGAATTCCCTCCGCTGCGGAGAAGGGAGCGGCTGAAGGCTGCGAGCCTAGGGTCAGCGAGGCAGAGTGCTCGGAGCCCAGTACTCTGGTCACTGCGGTACTAGCCGTTCCCTCCCCCAGGGAGTAGCTCTAACTGGGGGGGATGGGTGATTAGGCAAGAGGCTGACGAGTTAATGAGAACAATCCCATCCGCTGGGAATAGTGAAAGGACAGGAAGGAAGTGTCGGGGGGAGGCTGGCAGGGGCCAGGGGATGCAGAATCCCTGGAGGGTGAGATCTTGTCTTCTCCCTCCCTGCAGGGCAGGCTAAGGGGGGAGTTTACTGTGGCTGCATGAGGCTGTACTGGTGACCCGGCGGAGGGGACCCAATAAATAACACACGGTGTTTATCAACTCGAAAGTCTCCAGCCTGTTTGTGGAGGCCCAAAGGGCGGAGGAGAAGGGACCCTGTTGCCGCCCCAGACAGAAGGCAGAGGAGCAAGGGACGCTGTGGGGCAGGCGCGGGCTAAAGGCCAGTACCCGCGCTCGCCCGGGTCAGTGAGGACTCACCATGGCAGGCTCCCTGGCTGGTGACGTAGAGGTCCTGGCGCTTCTCGCAGCGGGTCTTCTTGAGCTCACACTCGTTGGCATAGGTCGCACCGTCGGAGCCGCACACCTGCTCGGGGAGGGGGGGGGGTGAGATCACTGTCTGCGGCCTCCAGCGTGCAGAGAGCTGCCTACCCCTCTCAGCGAGGGAGAGGCCCACGCGGTGCGCCCCTCCCCGGGCCAGGGAAGCTGGAATTCTAAATCTGGCACTAACCAACCCTGCCCAGGTGGGGTCACGGCTACTAAGGGAGACGGGCCGTGTGCCAGCCGGCAGCACGGGTCCCTCCGCCCTGGCAACCCCTGTGCCGGGGTCAGGAGAGCTGCAATATCCCGAGCCAGCCTGGGAGGCTGCCGAGGCCTCCGCAGAGAGCCCCTCACGAGGCTGGGCTCTTCCAAGGCGGGGGGCGGGCCGGCGCGGGGGGGAATTACCGGGTTGCGTGGCACGGCCAGGCAGGTGAAGTCACACACACAGCGGTCGTCTTCCACGTCCTCGTCCCACGAGCCCCCGTACTGCCGGCAGCGGTCCTGTTCGCACCCGTTATCATCCCCGGAGCCCGAGCCCCCCGAGCCGCACTCTGCACGGGAAAGGAGGGGACCCTGGAGGCTGATGGCTCCTAGTCCACACCTGGCCCTTCGAGAGCAGCGGGACTCTCCCTCTCCGGGACAGAGCTTCTAGCCCCCCGGGAGGAGGGAATTCAGCCATACGGCCAGTAACAAGGGGGCAACGCTTTGCAGGGCTCCTTCAAGACGGGCTCAGGGCTCCGCTTGGCAAGCAAAAGCTCAGATCCAACTCGGAGGGCTACCTCGGATCAGACACATGCGAGCCCCATGCACTGTACGAACAGCAGCCAGCTGCCTTCCCAACAGTTTAACTCCCCCCTCTTTAACCCGGCCTCTCCCCCTGTCCCCACGCTGCGGCCGGCCAACGGATTCCTTCTGCTCCGAGAAGCCCAGGGGCCCGGGTGGGTTTGGGTTTGGTTTTCAGTTGAAAGTCCAGCCTGGCAGAGAGGACTGGCTTGGCAGAGAGACACTTAACGGGCTGTCTATCAACCAACCCCGAGACGCTCGGCGCTCCGGCAGCGAGAGAGAGATGTCGATTTCAAAGGCTTTTTAAAAAACCCCAACCTGTCCCCTTTTTATGGAGTGATCAAAGGGTGGGAGCTGACGTTACACAGAGAATTATTGAAGAGCGTCTCTGGGAAGGACAGCAACCTGAAATTCCCTGGGGAGGACTGTGATCAAACGCCATGTTATATCTTCCACTCTCCCTAGCCCTACCACACCCCTGTCTGGCTAAACTACACGAGCAATGAGCCAGACCGTCTAAGCTAACAGAGTTAACACACGGCTGGGGCAAAGCGGATGCTGTTCCCCTCCTGGCCTTCAACCAGCACGGCTCCAAAGTCTTCCCACTCGGTTCATCTCTTTCAGGCCACCAGTGAAATGAGTTGCAAGGACTCAGCCTGACCCCCCGATAGGTGGCTGGGCCCAGAGCACAGCACGGCAGGTGAGGCCTGAGGGGCGCCGGCAGAGCTGCAGGAGGGGCAGGGCCGGTGTCCCCGAGATAGTGGCGGATCCGCGTGGCGGAGCCGGGGGGGAGCTCCGGGACCGGCCTGGTGGGGCAGGACGGAGGCGCAGAGGCAGAGCAGCGTGTGGACTGGAACAGCAGGGGATGCTGCAGGTGAGGACTGGGGGGAAGAAGGGGGGAAGCGGGCCCAGCCGAGGCGCATTCAGCAGTGCTGTAGCCAGCAGCGTCCGCCCCTCGCTTTCCGCGGCGCTAGCCCCGCCCCTCACTTTCCGCGGCGCTAGCCCCGCCCCTCACTTTCCACGGCGCTAGCCCCGCCCCTCACTTTCCGCGGCGCTAGCCCCGCCCCTCACTTTCCGCGGCGCTAGCCCCGCCCCTCACTTTCCGCGGCGCTAGCCCCGCCCCTCACTTTCGGGACCTGGCCGAGCAGGGGCTCAGCAGAGAGACACGTTTCCCAGGTGCCCAGTGCCGAGTGAACGGCAACCGGGGGCCTGACCCCAGCGGAGTCCCGGGGGAGCCTCGGGAACCGCTCCGTCTCCTCAGCCTCTCTCCGGCCTGGGCCCCCTGAAGTGTGAAATTAAAGCAGTGATAAATCTCCCAGCCCAGGCCCATGAGGGGATGTCGACTTTCATTACCGCTAGCTACAAAGACGAAGGGGGTGGGCGCCAGGTGCTGCTGACGACACGGCGCCAGCCGCCGAAATGAGCTTGGGCAAGTGGCTCTCCCCTCCCCCGGGGGCAGGAGAGGAGCCCCCCCTGCCCCCGGCTCCAATCACAGAGCCGGAGAGAGGAGCAGCCCACCTCCACGCGTGGCGGGATTGCTAGGAGACTCGGTGAGGCCTGTAAAATACACCTGCCGTACAATGGCGCAGGAGGCGGGGGCGGAAGAAACCCTGCCAAGGAGACCACTCTGTCGGTGACCGCAGGGGGGTCACGCCACAGGCGGCTCCAAGCAGCAGGCGGTGTAGCTTGCTGCTGTACCTGGGCCGAGCAGGACAGGCGTGGGGGGATGAGAGAGAGAGAGGCATCCACATTCCAGTCCCAAACCAGCTCTAGACGTTTGCCTTTGCACCACGCAATATAAACTCCACACGTGAGGAAGTCCAAGCCCCCCCTTTCCTATCGCCCCTCATCCCCTTCACCCTCCTGCCCCCCAGAACCAGAGGCAATGGAGCTTCCTACCCTCTTCACAAGGTCCCGGCCTGGAAACCTCGATGGCCTTCTTCTGCTGGCAGGACGCCACCTGCAGCTGGCATGGGCTGTCGTAGGTGATGCCGTCGCTGCCGCACACCTGGGCGAAGGGCTGCCTCTCGCAGCGCGGGCACACGCACTGCCCGCCCACGCACTTGCTGCCGAAGGCGCAGACGGCGCTGCCGCACGACTCTGAGGGGAGCGGGCGGAGAACGGGGCGGGAGAGAGAAGGGGCGTGAGATCCAGCAGAAAACCTCCCCTTGCAATCGTCAGCCCGGGGCCGCCTCAGAGGGCGGGGCCCCCAGAGAGGGCCTGGCCGCCGATTGGTTCATTACTGGCTTCCCCCATCCCTGAACAGGACAATAGAAACTACGGGGGGGTTCCCACGGCCGCACCCACAACTCCCGAAAGTCAGCGGGTGTTGCAGGTAGCCAGCCCCTGCGGACACCAGGCCAACAGTGGACTCTGGGTATAAGGGCTGAATGACTCTCTCTAGGCACCCAGCGGCCCCTACCCGCAGCAGGTCGGAGCCCAGCCTCGCAGCACCTGATGCCGAAGGGGAAGCCCTTCCAGCTCACTCAGGTTCCCGCTCTGAAATGTATCCGTTAGCTCCCTGCCCCTGCTCAAAGAGCAAACACACACCTCCACAGCACCTTCCCTGCCAAGGGGCCAGTCAGTATGTCAATAAGGTTAATTAAGTAGCGTGACACCCATGAGGGGAGGTATTACCCTTGTTCCGTGGCGGGGGAAACTGAGGCACACTGGGATTGCAGCCTAGATCTCATAGGGAGCGAGTCAGCGCTGGCTGTTAGAACCGGGGTACTACAAGATGCTATAGGCTGCTTACAGCCTTGGTGTTTTCAGAGTCCATCTGCCCCTCAGGGTGATGACCATTGAACATTCAGCTCCTCTTCTCAAAAAAAACCCCCAACCCTATGGCAGAGATTTCCAAGCTGACCAAGGGCTTGAGACACATCACCCTCATTCGTGGTAATGTGTCTAGAGCCCTAAGCAGCTTTAGAAGTCTCAAGCGAAGGATTTGAAGCCTGTTTGAGGATGGCTCTCACGAACAAAAGACATCTCTGTCCGAACTGGGCAGGGAAACTCTGCTAGAACCAGCAGGGCTGGACCGACATTGCTCCTTCGAGCGCGCTATGCCAGCCGAGGACCTGAGCAGGCAAAGATGGCCGTGGCTAGCCTGGTTCTAGCTCCAGCCCAGAGATGGCCTGGGCTTAACAAATAAAGGAAATTCTTGTGATGAAAACCATTCCATCCGCCGGCCTATTGCCTGACATCTGTCTGCTCCCCCAGCGCCTGCAGACGCGATTGCCACCAGTGCTAGTGATCTTGGATGCCTCCATTTCTGGGTGCTCAAGCTGACATACTTTAAAGGGGCCTGGCCTTTAGAAAGTGCCTAACATCTGCCTCTGGAAATCGGGCCTCTGGAAGAGGTCTCAAATTGCCCCTCCTCCCCAAAATGGAGACACCCAAAGCCATTGGTTATTGGTTATTTTCTTCCTTGGATCAAAACCTCTTTGGATTTTATTCCTTTCCCCAAGGGAGGGTGGAACTGATGTAACATGAAGGGTTAAGAAAGGAACGTGGAGGCAGGGGGGGAAGGACAGGTGCACACCCCCCCCCCCCCCGCGCGCGCAAACTCACTGCAGTCTCCTTGCGCGGCCACCTGGATGTCCGTCTGCTGGGTGCACGCCCGGACGTGGAGCTCACACTCGCTGCCGTAGGTGTTCCCGTCCGTGCCGCAGACCGGCTGGGAGGAGGAGACGCACTCTGTCGGGCACACGCACCTGCCCGTCTCCGCCTCGCAGATGGCCCCGAACTGGCACTTGCTGCAACGGTCTGCAGGAAAGAGAAAATTGAAAGGGAAAAGAAACCCCGATCCTCAGCTGGGATAAATGAGCGCAGCTCCCCGACTGTACCATACCTAGGACTTCTTATGAAGTATTGTACATCCCTAGGGCAATTTTCAACTCAAAGCACTTTACAAGCTAGCAAGACCCTCAGAGAAATGCAGCCACCTCTGGGGTGGAACACAGCAGCTTTTTAACAGTGCACAGCAACGCTCTAGGTCAGACTTGGGCAGCAAGTCCAAGGGGAATTCAGGCCGACGAGTGAAATTAACCCCAGGGTAGGAGGTGGCCATGGCAACAGGGTTAGACACTCGAAGCGTTGTGGGGATCGTCAATGCCCGCGAGGAAACAGGCAAAGAAAAACAATGGAAAGAAAAATGGCCGGATTCCCCCGCTGGTGTAAACCTGTATTGCCCCATGGCGATTTACACCAGTGGAAGATCTGGCCCATCGTCCCAAGTATTTCTCAATGTTCTGCAGGGACATCGTTAACCCTTGAACTGCCACAGCCAAAATTGACAGGCCGGGTGTGTCTAGGCCCTGTGCCCCCACTGGACAGCTGAGCGCTGTGTCTGTAGCATTCACCTGCCTCTGTGGGAGCGGAGGGCGGGACAGGCCCCATCGCCGCCGCGACACTCCAGAGACAGGCGCACGACAGAGAGTCTCTCCTTTGAGGCCAGCGCGCACTGAACTGAACGGCGCTGCGGACCGAGGCTGTGCACGAGAGGGGCGCTGGAGGGGAGGGGGCTGAACGTCCCGAGAGTCACGGGAGCACGAGTAACCTCTTCAGTGCATCATCAACTCCGGCCTCGGAGCCCGAGCTCTGCCTCTGCTCTAGACTCTGGGGAGTGGGGGAGGGGGGGGACGGAAGGGGGGAGGCAGCTGTCTCTGAACCCAGGGTCACGGCAGCAGTGAAATACCACCCACCCCGTTCCCCCCAGACACCCACAGGAGCCCCAGGGAGCACGGTGGGGGAGGAAGGAGCGGGGTAGGCAGAGAAGTAAGGAGACGCGCCCAGAGGCAGAGAGGCTTAGCCGTAAACCCCATCGGGGCCGGGGGTAATTGGGATGAAATGTTCCTGCCATTATATGCCATTATGGCTCTAAGCAGGGCCGGAGCGAGCGCAGGGCCGAGGGCCGTTACCAAGGCTGATAAATTAGTCTTGGGAGCAGCCGCCGCAGAGAGACAAGGGCTACAACCCAGGCAGTTTGCAAATCTCCCGGGGGGCCCATCTGGGAGATCGGGGGGGGGGGGAGGAGGCGGCTGGGCAGGGGTTAGGCGACAGGGGGGTGGAAATGGGGGGGGGAGGGGAGGTTTTATCTTAGGGTCTGGAGCCCGTTACTCCCAGAGGAAGGTGGGGGGCGCTGCTCAGGGCGGGGCGGGGGGGGGGCATTCCCACTTTCCCAGCCCACTCCAATGCTGCTAACAAGGGGTGCGTCATTTAACCAAACCAGGGGAACCGGGAGCTGCTTTGAGGGACGGTGGCCCCATGGTCCCAGAAGGCTCTAAACTCACGTCCAGGTGCAACGAATCCCTCTCACGGCTCTGGCAGTACCGTGACCTGCCCGGCCCCCTTCTCCCGGTTTGTCAGGCCGCCCCCAGGACTGGATGGGTTTGCAATTCACAGCGACACGTCCCCGCCCTCTCCCCGTAGACACGGTCTGCGTGACGCACGTCCCGCCCCGGCACGCGCAGGCCTGTCACTGCAGGGGAGCCCCCAGTCCAACGTCACGGCCCTCGTGCACCCAGTGACTCACCGGCTCACTTCTTCTATCAGGGGAGCATCCCGCCCCCCTCCCCCGGTTCGATTCACCAGGAATTTGGCCGGAGGAAGGTTTTTCTCATTTTACTTTCACGCAGCAGCTGTTGCTTTGGATGCGTGGGGGGGGGGGGGCGGGGGAGATGCGAAAAAACCCTCAAACCTGTGACTGGTTAGCATGAGCTGCGGGCTGGGATGTTTCTATCTAGAGCCTGCCAGTGTCAGCCCACGGGTGGGTTTCAGAAGCGGGCAGAGAGGAAGCTGAAGGCAGGATCTACGGGAAGATGTGCCTGCCCATGGGCGGGTGGGAAATTTCTTCCTGAGTCCCAGGAAGTTGGGGGCCTTTCATGCCCTAAAGCAGGGGTGTTCGTATCCCTTTCGCGTGACACCAGGCCCCAGCCTTCCCCACCATGGCCGGCGAAAAGGGCCGAGTCTGGTGGGATGCCGGTGGTCCGTGGCCCGAAAAGTCCCATTGTTGGGGGGGGGGGGCCACCCTGCTGCAGATCAAGGACTTGGGAGTGGAGGAGACACGCTGGGGCTGGGTGGAAAAGTTTGCCTGACCGGGGTGAGGCGCATATAGGGGGGGCCACTTGCTCTGGGCCCCCATAACCCGCCCCTGCCAGCTAGTTCTGAGCCCTCCTGGCTTCGAGGTCCTCCTGCCACCGCGCCCCGCTCACCGCAAGGCCCTTTGTGCTTCACTTTGATCTCCTTCCGGAGGGCGCAGGCCATGGCCTCCAGCTCGCAGGGGTTGCCGTAGGTGCGGTTGTCGCTGCCGCAGACGGGGTCGTAGCGGCTGAGGCACACCTGCTGGCACTCGCACACCGCCTCCCGGTTCTTCACCACGCAGGTGGCCCCGAAGGTGCACTCCACGCTCAGGCAGGGGCTGGGCAGGCCCAGGTCTGCATGGGGGGGGGGGGGGAGGAGAGAAAAAGCGACACATCAGCCGCTCCCCCTGCCGCGGCAACTCCCCAGCCGGCAGGGAGCAGGCCAAGGACGACGCCCGGGCGCCAGCCCCCGCCGGGACCGCGCTGCCCCTGGGCGGGGGACGTGATGAGGGTGTCACGAAGACACCGGGCTCCTGTCACCCCTCTTTCCAATCCCCCTGAGACCGCAGGCCACCCTGGTGCCTGTCCCAGAGAGCAGCAGAACAGGGCCCGGGTCGACCTCAACTCTCCCTCGGTTATAGCCACTGTGCAGATCACAACGGGACGGGGAGCGGGGGCCCCATAGGCTCAGAGAGGGACCGTAGCCATCTGAAAGTCAGGGCGGAGCCAAATCCATCCCGCTGAAAGCCTTATATCTTCAAGTGAAACCCGTCCCTTGCACCAACACACACACCCAGAGCCCATCCCTCACACCAACACACACACACAGAGCCCATCCCTCACACCAACACACACACACACACCATCCCTCGCACCAACACACACACACACCCAGCCCATCCCTCGCACCAGCACACCCACCCACACCATCCCTCGCACCAACACACACACACAGAGCCCATCCCTCACACCAACACACACACACACACTCGGCCCATCCCTCGCACCAACACACACACACACACAGAGCCCATCTCTTGCACCAACACACACACACACACACGCAGAGCCTATCCCTTGCACAGCACACACACAGAGCCCATCCCTCACACCAGCACACACACACACAGAGCCCATCCCTCGCACCAACACACACACACACACACACAGCCCATTCCTTGCACCAGCACACTCACACACACACAGCCCATCCCTCATACCAGCACACGGCTACACCCACTATCCCTCACTCCAAAACACACACATTCCTTCGCACAAACATGTACACACACACACACAGAGCCTATCCCTTGCACCAACACCCTCCCGCCAGTGACTGTATATAGAGAGCTCGAGCTTGCGATGACTCCGATACCTGCAGTAGGCTATGATACATGGCGTTCCAACCTCTTCCAAACTACTCCCCATTCTCACCCCCTTCCTTCCGCGAGGATGGGGGCGTGGTGGGAACCGGGGAGGGAGGATCACCTCGCTCCTCCCTGCTCAGGTCCTTGCAGAGCTGCACTAGCCCAGGTTAAAACGTCAGAAACACGTGCAGCAGGGGGCCTGGGGCGCGCCAAACTGACCCTCGTAGGCACCGAGGTGTCCCCGCAGCGCGGTTCGCCAATGCAGGGCGTGAAGGGAATCCCCCCGGAGGAGAGGCCGATACATCCCTCGCCAGGCTACGGGCTCTCCAGGCAGCCGCGTGTGGTGCTGCGAGGGGAGACGGGGCGCCGAGAGCACCGAGCCGGACTATTCGATTCAATCCCTGCACCAGGATGACTCACTGGCTCCGCTGGAGCGACTCCTAGCTTGCACCAGTGGCAGGAGCCAGTCGGGCCCAGCCTCCCTGTCCCATTGCTCACAGCACGGCCGCCTGCCCCCGGGACTTTTCTATTTAGACTTTTGTTAAGGTCAGATCTGCGGGGCAGAAATCCACAGCTGTAACCCCCCTGGGCGGGCAGGGGACCAAGCGGCGGGCTGCATTTCCTTCACCACCCACCACTGGCGCGCTGGGTTAGGCTGCTTACAGGCCAGGCCAGGCAGCTAAAGGCAGGACCGCGGTAAGCGCGGGGGGGGCGAGCCAGCGGCCCAGCCAAGGGGGCGGTCCGTGATACTCAAACCCCCGCCCTGGGCAGCGAGGGGAGGGGAAAGAGAAGCAAGAAACTCGGCGCGACACCCTGGAAAGGAAGCGGGAGGACAAGCCAGCGGGGAAACGCACGGCAGCGAAAGCCAGAGGGATGCAACAGGGCCCGGGCTGAGACAGACCCGGGCAAAACAAACAGGCAGCGGGAACAGCCCAGCCACAAACCAGCGCAGGGGGTGAAAGGCAACCTCTGCATGGAGAGCTGGGCCGGTTCCACCTCCTCAAGGGGCCCTCCCACGTTCGGACTGGTGGGAAATCGGACCCCGGGACCGCTCTGTGCAAAGTCAATAGTTCGGAGTGATGGGACCAGGCCTGTGCCTTTCAGAGCACGTGTCCCTGCCGCTGCATGCATCCCACCAGCACCATGGAGAGATCCTGCCTCTCAAGAAGTCACGCTTGCCCCACACAGCTGCTCCTGCACTGGAGAAGGAGCAGGAATGGGGGAGTCCCTGGCACGGGAGAGGCTCCCCAAGTCTCTCAACGAGGCTCCCGGGGCTGTTGGAGCCTCAGGCAGACACCTACCCTACCCCCAAAATCAATGGATGTTTTGCCATTGGTTTCAACGGGAGCAGAAGCAGGCACGGCCATAGCACCGTTCATCCAAGTACCACGGAGCGTGTCAACAATCCACGGGGAATTATGACCCCGCCGCCCCGCACCACGGGAGAGTCCACGGCTCCAATTCACAGGTGGGGCCCGATCCCGAGGGGCCACATGGTCAATCACGTGACTCCGCGCTTTGCAGAAACCTGGCCGCCCACTGTGGTGCCCAGAGGGGAACTGAGCTCTTCTGAAAATCTGTCAAGCGGAAGAGGAGGAAATGGCCCCCGGGACACCCTGACCGTCTGCACTCCCTGCCTGCGTTTCGACACAGCCCCCTGCCAGCCGGCGGGGCTACCAGCTCCCCAGGTGCTATCATGGGGGGCTCCCAGGGAGAAACCCAATCAGGAGACGTCTCCTTCGCCGGGCTGACGGAGGATTTAAAAATCGGCACGTTGCACCGTGCGCTGGGAGGCGGGCGGGGAGGTTTCGTATTCAGGCCGACACCATGCAGCTCGCTCAGCCCTGAGCGGCCCCAGACAACGCTGGCGCGTACACGCACGCACACACAAACACGGGCTCAGGAGGGGGATGGGGGAAAGCGCAGCCATCTCGGGCAGCCAGGCGTCCGCGTGCATGCCTGAGCGGGACAAACAGAAACACCAACCAGGAGCGGCCCGAATGGACTCATCGGCCGGGGAGAGGCACCCAGGTGGCTTGAGAGGGGGAAGGGGGTTCTCAGCTCCCACGGACGGCCAGGCAAACCAGCGGCTGCCCACAACAGAGCTTGCAGTTGTGTGGCCAATCCCCGGTCCCTGCCCACCTCAGACAAAGAGACGCAAACTGGAGCAAGCGTTACAAATACCCCATTCCACGGCAAGGCACTTTCATTCCAGGCAGGAAGTGGGTGGATGGGTAATAAAATGTGGGCATCTTTCCATTCCAAGGGCTTTTGACTAAGGCCAGGGAGGAGGAGAGGGAGAGGAGGAGGGGGAAGAGAGAGATCGACATCTGAGGGAATGCCGTTGGCTAAGGAGGAGGGTAGAAAGCAGACCTCTGAGCAGAGACATCCCGGTTGGGAGCGGTAGGGTGCTGTGCGGACGCACGTCCTTTCTCCAAACAGGCAATGCTGTAAAACACAAGACAAAGAGAGAGAGAAAGAGAGAGAGAAAGAGAAAGAAAGAAAGGAGGAGGAGGAGGAAAACAGACAAACACAACTACAGAGACCTACCCTCTTCCCCCATCAAACCCTGCCTCTCATCCTAACCCCCTCCTCCCATCTCCCCTCACCTAGAGGAGGCTTTCAGCTCCTACCGCCAAAGAACCTGTGATGGGCAGACTGGGCAATTTGCCCGGCTTTGTTTCCTTCCCCGGCTGCTGGCAAAGAGCAAGCAGCAGGGTCCAGAGTTCGTTAGGCAGGTATCTGTGAGAGATTAAAGCATCGTGCTGCCATGTTAATCGGCTGTCTTTCATTTCCTTCCCCTCCAGAGGCTCTAGTGCTGCTAAATCGCCTTCACTAGACGCTGATGCCATCAGCAGCAATCTTCCTCCCGAAGGTTGAGCCTTTGTAGGCAGCCCCGGAGGGGCTTTGATGTGCACAGCAGGGCATCCGGCTGGATCCATGCTCCCTAAATCCCTCATTTGGGGCTAGTGCCATTCCACGGCTTCCCCCTTGCTGTAAAAGGAGACCCCCTGGGTTTCTGCAGGGAGGTCGCTATTCCCTGCCCTCACCTGGGCCCTCTCAGGGGAAGGGGCGCTCTAGGTCCCTGGGGCCTCCCCCTTGCTCCCTAGAATGGAGACAGAAGGAAACATCAGGGATTGTAACAGGGACAGGCGGGTGGGCGCCTCTTTCTCTGCAGAGTAGGTCCAGCACAGATGGCACGTAGTCGGCTTCCCCCACACTGCCCCCCAGTGCACCTCCGCCCTGAGCAGGTGGGACCCCATCTCTGCCCCCCTGCAGGATCCCACGCTGCGGAGAAGAGGCAGGACTTGGGCAGAATGAATCTACAGGAGATTCTTTAGGGAGGCTGCTGGCCCCAGAGCCTGGATCTCTAGCTCCCTTCTGGAGCAGAACGGGGCTGTCACATGGACTGAAATCGCCACGGCTTGGCCGACCAAGCATCCAACTCTGCTTCAGCCCTCATGTGTCCCCTCGCAATGGCTCCCTCAGCCCTTGGCCTACGCTACAGCCTCCTTGGCCAGCCTGCCGGAAGGGAGAAGTCCGTGCCGGTGAGCGCGCTTCTGTGCTGGGGACGGGTGCCTAGCAAAGACTGCCCTGAGATCGCGACCTCGTCCTGGGCAGGCCCCTTCTGGTCTGGTACTGGGTTTGAACTGGAGACGTGGAGGGAAGGAGTGGGCTGACGTGGGAGGTGACGGCCGGTGGCGTGACTCCACTGCATGGAGGCAGGACGGAGCGGTCCCATGGACTGAGATCTCCAAGTCTTGGCTGAGCAAGCTCTGGCCCTGGATTTTATTGACTTTCCATCCCAGGAGCAGGTGCTCTGGAAGGGAACAGCGGGTGGGGGCCGCGTGGCCTGCAAGGAGAGGAGGACAGGGAAAGCAATCAAATGAAGGAGAATCAACACAGGAGGAGGAGAGAAGCCGCCCTGTGTGGGATAGGGCAGGGTCGAGATAAGAATGGCAGAATCTGCCAAACATTTGCGTCCAGGAGCTAGCAAGGAACAGACATGCCGAGATGCTGTGTGGCCGGATCCTGCTCTCACTGATGGCGTTGTTAATCTGGAGTGACTCCACTAAAGCTAGCAGAGCTGCTCCAGATTTACATCCTAACAGAGACATAGGGCTGGATTTTCAGAAGGGCTGAGATATGAGGGTTTGAGTCCAAGCCCTTTGGAATCAGGGGAAAGACTTCAACTCTCTTCAAGGGGTTCTGGAACCCTAGGAACGAAACTTGAGAAGCAGCCCAATGGGGGAAGGAAGGAATATAGCTGGGGGAAGGAAAACAAAGTCTAGGGCCGCTGACTTTCACAATTTTATCGCAAGTCTTGCAGCAGTGGCTGTTTTACCTAAATCCCCAGCTCCTGGAGTCCCGTGAATATGTGAGAATCTATGTGTTCCCTTGAAAAAAGAAAAGCAAGTTTCGAGCCTTCATGGTTGCTCAGAAAAACTTGAAAAAGTGACTCCTAATGATTCAACAACCAGAAAAGCCCTTCAGGCATTGTTTAAAAAATAATCCCATGATTCTATTACCCTAAACTGATGACTGACAAATGATATTTTAAGCTGCCAGGGTTAGTAATAGTGAGACTCTAACATCTCAGAATCTTCTCAGAAAGTTTGATACGACACAAGAGCAGTCCGAAGATACACCTGTATTTTCTCTATAATAAAAGACATACAACCTGAAATCAGCAGTTCTTTTAGTTGGTTTCCTGGGCAACAGGTGAATTTCATAACCGGTGGCTTCCACAGCCATAGAAACCCAGGCCCCCATCCTATCCCACAACCCAGATCTCTTAAAATAGCCTTCATCAGACGGTCAACAGACCCCCACGCCCCGCCCAGCTCCTGCTCAGAGACGAGACAAACACAGACGGGACCATCAGAGAGGAGCAGCCCTGGGAAGAATTCCTTATGGCGGGCACCTAGAGCTGAGAAAGGCTGGAAAGCATGGTGGGGAGGAGCAATGAAAGGGACTCGGGAGACTGGCACTACCCCAGGAGGCGGGATGGACAATGAGAGCTGCTTCCGAGTTGGGTGATACAGCGTGGGTGCCTGGCAGGGAGCAGGTGGATGGGGGACATGGACCGAACAAGCTGAATCGTCTTGGTACCGTGGTTCAAAGCCCTTGTTCCCCTCCATTACAGGACACATCGGACTCAGACAACAGCGGAGCAGAGAGGGAGAGAGAAACAGCAGCAATGGAGAGAGAGGAGAGAGATAGATGGCCGGTGGGATCAGGCAAAAGGCAGAAGAGGAGGGGATGGATCTTACTGGCCCGTAGGTCATGAAGGGGAAGAGGGGCCACCCAAGGGACGTGGACACGACTTACCCTGGCGCCTGGACAGCACGGCTCCTCCTCTGCCCCGTGGTGTGTGAAGGGGCGTGGGGCGGGTAGCAAAGGAGGCGGGGAGGGGAGAGGCCCGGGGACCAACGGGACTGCCGCGGCGCCGCTTACCACAAGGGCCCTCGTGCTTCACGGGGATGGCGGCTTTCTGCTGGCACTCGGCCTTCTGGCGCTCGCAGTCGTTGCTGTAGGTCCGGCTGTCCCTGGCGCAGACGGGCCGGTAGGCGCCATCGCAGGCGATGCGGTCGCAGGAGCAGCGGGCGGTGCCGCGCCGGTTGAGGCACACGGCGTTGAATTTGCACCCGTCCTTGCACTTGTCTGGAACGGGAAGGGGGAGGCGCCGCTTACAGCAGGAGTCGGGGTGGAGGGCGCTGAGCGGCTAGCCGGGCTCCCAGATTGGGGGGGGGGGCGCCGCGATGGGAGGGGGCCTGGTGCCCAGGGGACCCGGGTGGGGAATAGGCTGAGGACCACGGATCTACCGCATGCTGCCAGGAAGAGAACTGGGAAGAGGGGACCACAATGCTATGGAGAAGCTCAGGCTCACCGGCCGTTTGCTGGCTCCTCTCTGAGATGGTCGCTGATCCCCAGAGCGACTCCCAGGAGCCCGGTGGAAGGACCAGCTGGGGGAGTTCGGAGCGACTGAGGCCTGTGTTCAATGTGATCTGAGCCGCCCAAGCGCAGGGGCAGGTCAATACTCCTGGGTACGGCCCAGCTCCCGCCGTGCAGATTCGGAAGCAATAGTCCCCTCCCCCCCCCGCCCTCCAGGATTATTGAGTCTTCCCGGTTCCCCTCGAGGCAGGGTCACCAGAACACCGGATTCCCTGCCCAGTCTGGGCCCACCCGGCCCCTGCCGCTAGCAGTGACCAACGCCGGATCCTTCGCGTGGTCAGTGGAGCCAGATGACAAAGGTGGGGATAGGCTGAGAAGGGGCAGCTTCCCTGTCCCAAGTCCAACAGGTTTAGCTGGGGCAGGGGAGTGTCTCATTCCCCTAGGCAGCACCCGATAGTAGGACACCCCCGGGGCAGAAACAGGCTCCCTGTAAGCCGAGCGGCCCGCGGAGCGCTACTTACCCTGAGGCTGGCAGTGCCCCGAACGCACCTTCTGGATCTCCAGCCCCCGGATGGCACCCGACCGCCCCATGACGCACTCGTTGTCGTAGGTCACCCCGTCGTCGCCGCACACCGGGTCCCGCTTCGGGGGGCAGTTTTCAGGCCGGGAGAGCAGGTCGGCCCTGCGGGTGCGGGGGTTCACCCGGCACACCCGGTTCAGGTCGTTGAGAGAGCTTCTGCAGGGGTCTGTACACACAACGCAGGGCAAAGGAGAGGGGGGCTCTCAGAGCGGCCCAGGCAGCTCCGGGGGCAGTCCCAGGCCCAACAGGGTCGGGCCACTCTAAGCCTGGCCCCATCACCTCCTAGTCCAGCTCTTAGCTGCACTGGGGCTCCCTTCTCCTTGGTATCAACAAGGCCCTGTTGAAGTAAGACCCAGCCTCCGGATGGAGAGAGCCTGGGGATTCACGGCGACAAGACAACGTGGTGACAAATTCAGGGGCTCAGGGTTGGGTCCAGTCACTCCTGGCCAGGAGTCTGTGCAGAAGCAAGACTTGAGTAGCCCCAAGGTGAGACAGGACGGTCCAACCCTCCGCCCCCGACAGCCCTGCCAGTGCATTTGAACCCTGGCCCGCAGAGCGCGTTAACCAGCTGGGACTTGGCAACCCTCCAGGAGGACACTGGTGTCTCCGGGAATGAGATGATGTCTTGTGGTGGAACCTCCGGGAACACGTCCAACCCAAACCGGCAACTCTGCTGGTGCCCCTGGATCCCCTCCCGGCCCTAAGTCCCACGGCCAGCGGTGCCCACGGACGTTCAAGCTTCTGTGGCCAGATGGCCACTCGGACAAGGCTGAGTTCAAACTTATTTCAGCGGCGAGAGGAGCTTTGGGAGCTCGAGGCTCCACCTCCCAACCCCTTTCCCCCAACACACCCCGGGGGGGTGGGGGGGAGCTGCCCCCTGTCAGAGCCACGGCCTCCTTGGGGAGAAGCCTTCTGTCCTTTTCGAGAGCCAGACTAATATGGTTCCTTCATAGGCCACCGGGTCCTCTCCTGGGCAACCCCCCACCCCCCTCCCGAACCACACTGGAAGGGACCTGGCGAGCGCGTGCATCCAGCCTCCCAGCTGAGGCAGGCTGGACCACCCCTGGCAACGTCTGTCTGACCTGCTCCTGGGGTGCTCTGAGCTGCCGGGGGCACTCCACTCCCTGGGGGCCTGCTCAGTTTTACAACCTTCCCCTCTGCTCCCTGCCCGGGACGGGAGGCCACCACACGCAGCTGTGTTTGCCTGGAGCCCCCGGGTGGCAGTGGGCTTCCTCACCGTCCCCTCCGGGGGCTTTAACTCCCATCCTTACAGCCCTGCAGCTCAGAGGGCTGGCCCCGCAGAAGTACCTCCCCCCGGCCCGGAGCTGGCGGGCGACTCACCGCAGGGCCCGTCCAGCTTCTTGAAGACGTTCTCCTGCGTGTCGCAGGCGTGCTTGTTGAGCAGGCACTCGCTGCGGTAGTCCTTGCCGTCGCTGCCGCACACGGTGCTCTCGGCCGCCCCGCCGCACGAGGACGGGCAGATGCACTTGGCCGACTGGCCGTCGGTGGAGCGGGCGCAGGTGCTGCCGAAACTGCAGGTCACCTCTGCGCAGGGGTCCTTGGAACCTGCATCGAGAAAGACCCGGCGCTGCTGCGTGAACGTGGCCCGGTCCCGGCCCCACATCCCTTCACTCTCCGTCCTACTCCTCTCCTCACGGCCTCCCCCACCTCACCTGGGCAGGTCACACAAGGATGAGACGGGGGGGGGGGCAAGATCCCTCCCCCCTACCCAGTTAAGGACAATGGCTCCCATTCCAGGGCAGCCCCCCGCACAGGGCACCCTGGACAGCACTCTCCTTGCTCAACACGACCCTCAGCAGCCCGGACAGCCCCGGGGGGGGGGGGGGAAGTTCAGGGCCTTCCACACAAATCGTTCTCCTCCAGCCACACAACGGAGCATCCCGCCCTCGGAGTCCTGGGGTCTGCAGGTGGCGAGTCGGCTCCCGGGTGGAAGGCAGAGCAGCCAGGGCCGAAATCCAGCCCATTTCAGCTTCCCAGGCAGCGCTGGCAACGCCAGGGCCTGACCTCTCCCTGCATGAGCACAAGGGACGCAGGCAGACGATCGCCACCAACATCCCAATGCAGGCAAAGCCCACAGGGGCGTCGCCTTCCTGCAGATCAGGTGCCCCCTGATCGAAATCTAGCCAGATCCTGAAGATGGGCCGGCAGGCTGTGCACGGTACACGTGCCACTGGCGATTTTATGGCACCACCAAAGCTTTTGGCGACCACGTGATCACCGAGAGGGTCAACTATTCAAGGCTTCACTAGGGTCATGCCTGGTTAACTGTGTGTGTGCTCCGCGCTCCTCACATATCATACAGCGACAGGTTCTCAGACCAGGGTACTTGGACCCCCGGGGGTACGCAGGGGCCTTCCAGGGGGTACATCAGCTCAGCTAGATATTTGCCTAGCTTTACAACAGGCTACGTAAAAAGCACCAGCGAAGTCAGTCCAAACTACAATTTCACACACTGTTTATACTGCTCTACACACAGAAACGTTTCCATTTACGCTCCAGTTGCTGCGTTTTAGAATTCCATGGTAAAAATGAGACAGGGAGCCGTTTGTCAAGTGCGCTGCCACACGTCTGTATTTTATCTCCGATTTTGGAGGCCAGTGGGTTTTTAAGTGAGGTGAGACTTGGGAGTTCGCGAGACCGATCCGACTCCGGAGCGGGGCCCAGCAGTCTGGAAAGGTTGAGAGCCACAGTCCATGTGTGAACCCGGCATGTGGAAAAGGGTGGGGCCTAGGACCACCCCGGTGGACTCGTCAGCAGCTGGCCAGACTTGTCCTCACTCTCATTTCAGGACAGAGCGACCGTGTCTCCGCTTGGCTCCGGCTCCATCATGCTCTAGCTAGGGGCCGGAGCCGGCAGGACGCAGAGCACGCGATCCAGCAAAGCGCTGCTGCCTGCGCTTGGCTTTCTGCAGCTGAGCAAGGCCACCGAACTCCAGGTGGCTGCTCCCCTGCCGTAAAGCGAAGCATCTGCCTCAGGGCTTTGCTGATCCCGGCTCGGCCTCTTCCAGGATCGGGCCCGTGGGGACTGCTCCAAAGCCGACCGACGTCTCGCCATCGGCTTCAATTGGACTTCGGATCAGGCCCCGGAGGCCTGATGTTGCAAGCTGCTGCACGTCCGTTCAGCCGGGGTGGGGGCTGCTCAACCGTTCACAGGCTCAGCCCCTAAATCCAGGGGAACGAAGACAGGGAAGCCCTCATCCCGCCGGCGCCTCAGACCGATCTCTAGTTCCCAGCCTCCCGCTCCCAGTTCCCCTGGCTCCCTGCGCGGCGATCTCTCTCCCAAGCCGGAGCTCTGGGGGACTCTTGCTCCAGGAAACAAGCAAACCAGAGGTCCTCAAGGCACCATGTAACTGGAGGAAAAGCTCAAGGAGCAATTTCCTCGCCGACGGGGATGGGCCCAAATTTATTTGTCGGCTTTTTTCTTTTTAATTTGTCACTTTTTTTATGATTATTATTTGAAATAAATCACGCGGCGCACTCTCGCCTCTGACGCGGGCCCCGGCAGGAACGCCGGGCGCAGATTGATTGTGAGCCGGAGCGGCGCGCTCGGGAAAGGTCAAGTTAATTTACTCTGAGGCGAGGAGACGGGGGGGCTCATTTACACAGTGCCTTGCTCGCAGCTGGTGCATGGCAGCCCAGGGAAGGGCCTTTATTAGCCTCACTCACCCGGCCTCCTGGAAATCTCTCCAGCCCCGAGGAAGGGGCTCACTTGGGGGGGGGGGGGGCTAATCTGTCACGCTCTCTCCAGAGCAGGTGAATGGAGGCAGTGTTGCCTAATGGCTAGAGTCCTGGCCTTGCCTGAGTTCTGTCCCTGGTTCTGCCACTAAGCGGCTGCGTGACCCTGGCAAAGTTACGTCACCTCCCCATGCGTCCGTCTGCTAAATGAAGATGATGATGTTTGAAAGGGGGTAGAGCCCTGTGGCTGAGGAGTGTTACGGGCAGGGCTGGAAGAGAGATGGAGAGAACCAGGGACTTTTTCTTCACTTTCCCTGCCCGGTGGAGGCTCTCTCTTTCTGGGATGGCAAAGGCTGGTGGGGGCATCTTCTCCCTGGCACCGGGGGACATCGGCACCGGGGGGATGTGGAAGAGGCATTAGTACAGCCAGCAGGTAGTGTGGTTAACACAGGCCTGCACAACTTGGAAAGCAGCGAGGGCCATATTACTGCAAAAAACCAGCTGCAGGGACAAAAGCCCCGCCCTCGCCCCACCCCCATCTGCTTCCCCCCACCCCACCGCTTGGCTTGCCCCACCCCTACCCACCCCCCGTGGGCCGCACAGTGAGCCCGTGTGGGCCGCATGTTGGGCAGGCCTGGGTTAACGAGTCACTGAGGAGCCATCTACCCTGCCAGTCGCAGGGCCCCGATCAGCTGACTCAGGCTCATGGGGCTGGTGCTATGGGGCAAATCCAGCAGCGTAGATGGTCCGCCTGGGGCCGGAACCTGGGCTCCCAGACTCCCCCCCGCTCACGGGGTTCCAGAGCCCGAGCAAGAGCTCCACAGTGCTGTTTTCAGCTCCGCGGCGGGAGCCCCGTGAGTAGGGTGACCAGATGTCCCGATTTTATAGGGACAGTCCCGATTTTTGGGTCTTTTTCTTATATTGGCTCCTATTACCCCCCCACACCCTGTCCCGATTTTTCACACTTGGTGTCTGGTCACCCTACCCGTGAGTCAGCTGACCCGGTTCCCAGTCGCCCTGCTGTGGGTTTGCAGCGTAGCCATACCCTGAATGGCCCCCTGCCCTCAGGCCTGATCCCCCAGAGTTGCACTAGGGGGCGCTGTGCTGCTGGAGGGAGCCCCCTTTGGAACAAGATACAAAACCGACAGCTCGCCCACCTGTGATCTTTAAAGAACCCACAGACCCTTTTCACAAGCCATGGGGCAAGTTAACCCTAGTGCCCTGGCCCGGCTCTTGCCTTCTTCCTCCCAGATGTGCTCTACAGAGCCCACGGCACAAAGAGCCTCCTTAACCGAGGCTGTTTCAGAGAGTTGCCGAAGAGTGTCTGCGTCCCTCCCCGGTGGGGGTCAAAGGATTCTGCCGGGGACGGCTCTGGCACCTTGGACGCCCTGCTTCCAGTCCTGGGACTTCTCTCCCCTTCCTCGCCGGCGCCCTGCAATGCTGCCTCCCTTTAAGAACGTGGCCCGTGCCAGAGCCCACGGACGCCCGTCTCGCCTGGCCAGGGCGCGAGCGTGTGCGTGGTTCAACTCACCGCATGCCCCCCTGCTGATGACTTTGATCCGCCTCTGCTGGTTGCACTGGGCTTTCTCCAGCTCGCACTCGTTGCTGTAGGTGGAATAGTCCGAGCCGCAGACGGGGGCCACCACCACCGGGCAGGTCGTCTTCTTGCAGACGCAGGAGGCCTGGGAGGAGTTGACGGGGCTCCTCTCGCAGATGGCTCCGAAGCCGCACAGCATCCCTCGGCATACTGCAGGGGAGAGAGACAACGAGGCCGGGTCAGCCTAGGCTGCTGATCCAGAGACCCAAAACACGGGGAGCGAGGGTCTAACAGTCCCATCAGCCCGGACTCCTGGGTTCCATCCCGGAGCGTAGGAGGGAATTTATCGAATAGGACCCAGGAAGGACTGAGAGCCCACACTCCAGCGTGCTGTTCCTGGCTGCCACAGCCCCGCTGTATAAGTCTGAGCAAACTACGTGCCTCAGTTTCCCCCGTGATGATAATCACCAGCTGCCATATGGGGATGCAGGACGGTGTCGTTATTCCCTTTGCGAACCTCTGCTCATTGTTTTAATCTGTTCGGCACTCCTCCCGCCCCCGCTCTGCCCTTGTTCCTTCCCTCCACAGCTGATTGGGGCGGGTGGGGAGGGAAGGGGGAGGCACTGATTGGCAGGAGGTACTGCAGGGAAAGGAGGAAGGGATAGGGGGGCTGCTCTAGCCCCAGAGCACCCACGGAGTTGGCTTCTACAAAAGGTGCTTTGAGGGGTCTCTTAAGGCAGGTTTCACCCTAGATAGCGTCCGAGGACAGGAACAGCCATGGCGCCCTCCACCCCACACAGGGGACACCAGCACCAGAGAGAACCGGGGGCAGGCGGGGGGGTGAAAGCAATCTCAGTCAGTCTAGAGAACAGGACTGGGTGTTCGGAGAGCTGGGTCCCCTTCCCAGCTCCGCCACCACCCAGTGGGGTGACCTTGGGCAAATCATTTCCCTTCCCGGGGCCCCTCTCCCATCTTTTGTCTTGTCTTGTCTATTCAGACCACACACTCTTGCGGGGAGAGACTCTCACTTACGCTGTGCACTACAGCACCTACCACAACAGGGCTAGATCTGGCGGGTGAAACTAACCAGGCCATGGAGTGATTCTTGGCCCCATCCACTGAGGGAGATGGATGAACCATCTCTGATCCCCATCCCTAAAGTATTCCCGACGTCCACACCCCTTCTGATAGGATGGCTGGAATCAGGCTGCCCTGAGCCTTCCTCACCAGCGGCATTTACTGACACCCATTCAAACGAGAGAGAAAGGCCATTGAAAGAAAAACCTAAGCGCAAAAGAAAAGAAAAATGTCCTCCCCTTGAAATTCTGTTCAGTGTGGGGGTGGAAAAGACACACACACACACACACACACACACACACACACACACACACACACACCATCTTTATACCTTACAATGTATGCAAATCTACCGGACTCACATGGCTGAGGGCTTGTGTCTTTCTAATGGGAGATGCACAAATCTCTTTATCACACACAGTAATCGGAGCAGCCAGCACAGACCAGCTCGGCATCTGAATTGCTAATGTCACAGGAAAGGTAATTTTAAGCAGGCAGAGGCAGGGGGACAGGTACCTGCAAACTCAGCCGTGTGCAGGTAGGACGCGTGAGCAAAGCACAATCACGGCGGTGGGAAGAGAGGACAGAGCAACTGGAACGTTCCCGGGAATGTCACAGACCCGTGCAGAACAACACCCTCCCCGTACACATCCAGGGCACACCCTTCCACGGCACATACTATGCACGCCCACTCACACGGAGCACACACCACATGTACCACGCGTCCACGCACACTGCAACAAATTCACAGCCTAGACTAGATCCATCACAGGGGTTCTCACACTTCATTGCACCGGGACTCCCTTCTGACAACATAAATTACTACACAACCCCAGG
The DNA here is from genome assembly GCA_032164245.1 of Sternotherus odoratus. Lineage (NCBI taxonomy): Eukaryota > Metazoa > Chordata > Testudines > Kinosternidae > Sternotherus > Sternotherus odoratus. The sequence continues at coordinate 6,703,656 of JAVMKO010000018.1, forward strand.
AGCAGGGACCTAAGCCTGCCCGAGCCCCACTGCCCCCAGCGGGTGGGCCAAAGCCAAAGCCCCCCCCAGGTGGGGGGCCTGTAACCTGAGCCCGGCCACCCAGGGCTGAAGCCACCATCGATCGGGGAGCCCCGACCCACAGTTTGAGAACTGCTGATCTATCACATCCATGTCCACACCCACTACATTCACATTACACACACCCCCACACACACCCCCACACACACACCCTGCTCATACTCTTTTTGAAAAAATAATTTCAATGGGTTTTTTAAAACGTATTTTTACTACTTGTATCTATTTAAATTTCCACACGGATGGGAAATGATGGGGAGGGGGCACGTTGAACACTGGGGGGACACACACAGAAATAAGAAGTTAATGCCAGTAGACACTGAGATCCCGAACAGATAAAGCTTTATCACCGTAAAACACAAGCCATTAACATCGCAGTCAAAATAGACAAAGTCGATAGCCTTAAATCCAACTCTCCTCGGTTCTCAAGCAGCAGTTTCTGACTTTGCCTGGCTGAAATGCTGATCGCTATGGATGGAAACGATTTTTTGTCGGTTTGCGTGTGTACAGCGAAACTGACGCGTATAGACATTTACCAATAAAAGTCTACACCTTCCAGGCCTACATGTATTACAAGAACACACCCCACCACCGTAGAGACTGCTCTCACTCCCCAGACACGCCACACTCACTTCACACACGTCCGCCCCATCTACACAAGATACGTTACACATGGAGACTGACCTACATACGAGACAGAGAGAGAAATCATAAAAGGCAAAACAGAAAGTCTGGCAGTGGCTCATTTACACTTCAATTCCCGGCCACTTGGCTTTGACTGCTTTGAGATTTTGAGCTCATACGCACAGCAACAATGCGCCTCTAGGAGACCAGTATCGTCAAGTAAAAGAGGAGCTCCCTTTCGCTCCCCCCCAATATCTGAAAGCAATTTATCATTTTTATGAAGCTCCGTGGATAGTCTCTCTCTCTCTCTCTCTCTTTGCCTTGCTGCTGCTCTCCCCTGCTCCCCTCCCCCCGTTTTTTTAAATGCAGATGAGTCTGTTTAGCTCCAAGATTAGCGGGTGCAAGAGACGATAGACAGCGTGTGAATATGAAATGCAGGACAAGTGGGGATTTATCCAGCCCCACCCCCCTCTCCCTCTCGAGCAGGCTCTTCGGAGCAGAAGTGTAACTGTGGAGTACATAATCAAGCTGCCACTCAGTAGGGAGAGGGGAGGCAGAGACGGAGCTGTCTTGGCGACCAGACTTCTCCAAAGGCAAAGGGAAGAAGCCAGCGTGCCAGACAGATGCCGGGATGCAGAGCAAACCTGGAGGAGGTTTCAATTAGCTACCTGCTCGCAGGAGACCGGGCAGAACGTGAGGGGTGACGGGGAGCGAGGCTCTGCTGGCAACGACTGCTGAGCATGTAACGAACAGGGGTCCAATCCATCCCCCAGCGCAGTCCCATGACGCAGTGGGAGCTGGACCCTGGGGGAAAGGGATGGAACGACGGCTAATTCCTCAGGAGAGCTCTGTTCCCGGCCACCGGCCACCCCTGGGTGGGAGTGTCTGAGTCCGACATCACAAAGTCCGGGGAGCGGGATCACAAGGCTTGGCGGGGAGGGCTGCTCAGACACCCTGGTGATGGGCATGGAGCAGGAGCCTGGAGCACTGAACGGGGATAATCCGAGGAGAAGGTGGACATAACGCAGATACCCATCATTTGCAACTACAGCCAGGAGCCAAGGGGAAGGGGGAGCCCAGGGAACTTCAAGTCTCCCTATGGCCCCCCACTTCAATTCATCCCTACGGTTGCTCCTCCCACCCCTGCGAGCAGGATCGGTACATCTGCAAGACCCTGTACGCATCCTCCAAACCTGCCCATCGCAGGTCACACCTGAGCTCTGGGAGATGCTCACAACGGCGCCAGCTGGCAGCTCCGGTGCAGAGGAGAATGGACGCAGGCAGGCTGGAGGGTGGACGGCCCAGAGGACAGGGGACTGACCCGAGACCCAGGCCACCACCGTTCCATTCCTGACTTTGCCAGGGATTCCCTGCGTTAACGTCACTTGGCCTCTCTGTGCCTCAGTTTCCCCCTCTGCAAAAGGGGTCCAACAGCACTGCCTGCCCTCGCAGGGGGTGACGAGGCACGCAGACATCACAGCAGCGGGTGCCAGAGACAGAGTGAGGTTTCCCAAGGAAAGAGGGGTTTGGAGGGGGAGAGGGGACCGCAGGAGTGGAGTTTGGAAGCACAATCCGTGGGGGGGTTGGGGCGGGGAGATGACAGGATGAGAAGATGAAAGCAGCTATGAAAATGGATACAATCTTTTAGGCCTGTCTGCTGCTAGACCCTGCCCTTGTGCCCAGGTGAGCATGAGTGGCAGCAGGAGGAACAAGTGGGCGTGCCCCTCACGCATTGGGTGTGGGGTGGGGGAGTTCCCCGTAAACAGCCACAAAACTCACCCGTTATTATTTCTTCAAACACAAAAACTCTCCTTGGCCCACAAAAAACTTCCCAGCGGTTTGGCTCCAGGTGTGCTGAGATCGGCGCCTCTCCCGCCCACCAGTGTCATCTCATTGCCGTGTCCTTGTCTCCCCCCACCTGCCTGCCCATCCACCTGCTCCCTCGTTCTAGACGGCGGCTGCGAGCGCGTGGCTTGGGACAATTTTTGGTTCTGTGTTTGTACGGCACCTGATCCAGGACTAGGGCCGCGAGGTGCTACCGCAATACAAACAATACAGCTAAAGCCGGAGAGGTCGGTCCTTGGGAACAGGCCGCCACTAGAAGGGGATGGACCGGGCACCTCAGCCCTTCCCTCCACCTCCCCTTACGGAAGAGCCCATTACACATGGCAGTCGGGGGACTAGAGCAGGCAGGCACCCAAACCCCAAGTCCCCTACAAGAAGAGCCCAGCAGTGACAGTCGAAGCCCCTGCAGGCATCTGGAGAGGTGGGGGCAGGGCGGCAGGATCCTATAGGCTTTAGGAGCGCGTTTCACTTATTGACTGAGGCCTTCTCCTCGGATCACCCCAACCCAATCCACTGTAGATGAGGCCTATCACAAGGGGGTGGGGGTTGCCCAGGCCTCTTGTTCTGGATCCCACTCTCTGCTTCTCTAGCCCTGTCGTGCTGTGACCGAGGCAGCACCGGGGCCCCCACGGCCCCCGTCTCCCTCTCCGCGATGTCTGGGCCGAGGCCTGATGAATAATTTAGAGCGAGATAGCAGGGCCTGACGGCCCGTGCAGCCAGGAGCATGCAAGGACACAGCTGGATCTGGGGGGGGGGGCTGAAAGATACACGGGGGCAACGGCACCGAGCCAGCCGTGCACAACTGATCTGGCTTGTTTCTTCCGCCCTTCCCTTGCCTCGCCAGCCCCCCTCCGCAAGCAGAGGGGAGAGTCGGACCCTGGGAAACTGACCCCCTTTGTATCAGCCGGGAACGCGCCCTACCCGGCTGCTTGTACCCCCAAGAGAGACCGCGGCATCAAGGCGCAGATAGAAATCACCAACCTCATCACTCCCAGCAAACACCTAGCCCCGATCCCAGGAGCAAGGTGCAGGAAGCCGTGAGCTAGGAGGTGACAGCTGCACCCCTGGGCCCGGACCCACAGCAGTGAATTCCAGGAACGAAGGGAGATTGTGGTGGGAGAAGTGATGGTTCAGCAGCGGCCGGGCCCTAGACATTTAATCCACCCTGCCCCCCCCCCCCAGTTCCAATGTAGGACTAACTCCAATCAATAACTGATGCTCCATCTGATTTCCCAGAAGTCATGGCCCCGCCTGCCGTTGAGAGATGCATGCTCAGAAGGGGGTTGAGAGGGAGGTGAGGAGGTGCACTGGGGGGGCGGGGAAGTTCTCCTTCAGCCCCTCCCCGGGGCACAAACACTCAGATGCAGCCTTGCCGGCCTATGTGCATCACCCGGCACTGTTGTGCAGCAGAGAGGGAGGTAACGCTATATTAGGAGGACAATTATTTCAGACTCCAGCTCAATTATTCAAACACACAAGGGCTGCTCAGAAACAGACCGGTTCTTGACCAGAAATGATGTCCATTGAACCCGCTGATCCTAAGCACATTGGGGAGGGATGGGCCCAGAGGAGAGCTCCCCAGAGAATGAACAAAGAATATTTGGTCTTTACACAGACCTTTCCTGTGCTTCTCAGTGCTTTTCACAAAGGTGGTGCTGCTCTAGACTCTAGAGGATGCCTGTGGAATATTTACTACTGTTGTCAGGGACAGAGTCACGCCCCCAGTCACTGGTCACTAGTTTAGGTTTCCCTGTTGGTCTCAGCCTTCAGGCTGAAGTTAGGCTGGTCGGTTTCACTTTTGCCTCCAGCCAGTGCTACTGTCAATTTCACTTCCAAGCACCAGGTTGTAAACATTACAGGGAAAATGTTTATTGTTGCTTAAGAAAATGTTGCTCTGGAATTTAAAATACTGGAAATGTTTCTTTTGGTCTAGATGTTTCCTAAAAACGTTATTATAATAATTATTTTCAATTTGATCTGGCAACATCCTCTTTCAAACAGGGGCGGATCCCTAGTATTTGTGTAGATAAACATTTCTCAATTTTAAAATGATACAAAACAACCCAGATAAAATAATGGAAGGGCACCGAAGTATAAGGAGGATATTTGGATGAGGCTGCATAAGGATGCTAAATTAAGGAATCATTCCTTCCACCTGAAGCAAAGCTAAACAATCACACTTCGGGTACATACTGACATTTAAACACAAGACTACAGAAGTGTGTTTATTTTGTCAAAGGGACAGCTTAATTTTGGCCAAACGCTTCAATTCTGTTAAAAAAAAACAAACAAACAAGCTTTCATAACACCTGAGTCCAATAGACCTATTTCCAGGCAAAAAAAATCAATCAATCAATCCATAATCCAATGAATGTGGCTGTTTTAGAAGCTGCAGACATTACAACACTAAGGCTGTACCACTGAGGCCCCTAAGTGGGTGGTGTTTTTTGTGGGGTGGAAACGGCCTGTCAAAGATGAGGACTCCTGACCCTGATGTGGAATTTCCTCTCTCTGTGTAAGATTGAAGCTGACTTCGCTGGATTTCCATTGAGAGACTAACATATAAATAAAAAACCTCCCCCCTTCCCCATGCTGAACCGTAACAAGCAAATCGGATGTTTACGTTTCTTTTAGTAATCTCAGGTATTATTGGCAATGAAACATGTTTTTTCCAGCAGATGATTTTAAATTTGATTTTACAAAACGCCCGTCCGATGTCGTGATGTGGCTAGATTATGCAAGCACCAAGTCCAGAGAGAATAAATAAACACCTCTCTTTTCCCAGCTGAACGGAGACATACAAACCAGGTTTATTATAACTGGCAAAGTCGCTCAGCCCTACAAGCTCTGCATAGCATGAAATCCCCACTGAAGTCAGCAGGAGTTTTCCTTTCCAAAAGGGATCTCTCGTCAGTTGTACTTTAATTTTAGGTATCCTGGCAGAAGTTACCATAGCAGGAAAAGAATAAAAATTGGAGAGTGAAAAATTAAAAAAGAAATAGGAAGAGGCGTTAAGTCTCCTATTCGGGAAAACACTGGAGCATGTTTGTAACATTAAGCGAGCGTTTCAGTTCCATTTTCTACCGTAAGACTTCAGCATGTACACACTGAAAGAAGGGCACTCACACAGCCTTCCGCGCCCGGCCCAGCCTCTCCTGGCTTTAATTCTGCCCAGGCTGCTTTCCCACATCGCCCTAGGTCAGCCCTGTTAAGTGAGTGGGTCACTTTCATCATCCTCAAAGCAACCAGCCTCTCCTTCCTTGGGTGCTGAGGGGCACAAGCGAGCCACGGTCTGCAGATGGCTGGCGCTAGCTCCACCATCCCTGTGCTTCTACCACCCCCCAGGCTCTACCCTGGAAAGAGTGCCCCAGAGAGCAGCTGCAAACAAGCCGGCTGCGGCCTCCACCCTGCAGGGACCAAAGCCAGGGCAGCGTTACCCTTCAAGGGAAGCAACAGCTGGTGTTGGCATGGGAGGCTGGGTGCTCTCCCATGGCCAGGGAGGTGACAACAGGGCTGGAGGATTCGGGCTCAGCCAATCGGATAACCGGATCAGTGGGACGAGGTTGGCGGGGGGCATTGAAAAGGCTCCAGCCCGGCAGGACCAGCGGCGCTTTGCCGTTGCCGGTGACTGGGCTCTGGAGAACTAAACTCCCTGCTTCTGGCAAAGCACGGGCGATGGCTGAACAAGATGGCCGCTCACCCCACCCTGTCCCCTCGGCCTCAGCTGGAAGGATTCTCTCTCAGGGAGGGTGGCCGTGTCCACCCCGGGCCACTCAATCTACACTGCAGCAGGAGTAACCTGAGGAAATGGCCTCAGATTTGGGGGCTCTAACACACCCCCTTCCTAGGCCACACCAACAACGTCCCACTCAGACTACAGTCCCTTCTCACCCTGCCTCACACTAATTAACTCAGAGCCCCTGGCCTGCAGTTACAGGCACCCTCAGCCTGATACTCCCTCTTCCTTCTGTCCACCACCAGAGCCAGCCGCCCCGATCCCTAGCGCTCCCCCCACCTCAAATACACTGCAGGGTTTACTAAGATGTCTGCCTGGGACCTAGCACGAATGACGGAGCACAGACCCTTCTCCCCAAAACCTGGGGATGGCCCCGCACCCAATCCTGAGCCTCTCTGGAGCCTGCTGGCACTGGAAGGCAAAGCATCCAGCATTCAAAGCAGGCAGCCGGGAGAGAGAATAGGGTGTAGTGATTAGAATGGGGCGAGGGGGGAGAAAAGGGGGGATCAAGGGGAGTCAGGAGGCCTGGCTTCTGTTCCCAGCTGTGCCTCTGATTTGCTGTGGGGCTCTGTGCCTCAGTTTCCCCTTTTATAAAATGGGGGTGATAATTGCCACAGTGGAGACCTCTGGCTCATTAAGGACTAATACCAGCCTAGCATTGTCAAGTGCTTTGAGAGCCTAAGGCAACCGGCTCTGTATACTAAGTTGAAGTGTTTATATTATTGCTTATGTTTATTGCCATTAAGTCAGAGAAGGATTTGTGGGGTTTAATGCTTAAATTGCTCCTTTTCCTTGCACTGAAAATGAAAATCTGGCTCCTCCAAGTGCTCATTACACACACGCACACGGCAGGCTGCCTCTCACTTTGCTTGCACTACTGCCTCGCCGGTCCTGCTGGCTGGACCCAGACTGCATTTGCCGTGATATTAACATGAAGAGCCTGCTGGGGACGTGGGGGTAGACACAAGTGTGCTTCACCCCAGCTCAAGGGGACCAGAAGAACCTTCGCCTCCTGCTCCTGGATGTAAATCTCGCAAGGCAGGTGCTACACAGAGGATGAAGAGGGGGAATGTCAAGACCCAGAGAGAGAGGGATCCTCTCTCCCCACATTCTGCCTTCTCCCCAGCTGAAGGCGGAATGTGCATTTGACAGCCTGGATCGGTTCCAGATCACACAGGCGCTTGTCCCCTCTCCAAACAGGCAGCGAAAACAATCAGAAAATCACAGTAGGAAACTTGATTAAAACTCATGGGTGGGAGATAGGAGGTGGGATTTACCTAGATTCGTGGTTTAAAATGTCTCCGATTACAGGAACTGGGGGCGGTAGAACAAAAAACAAAAAACACCAACCCACAGACATGCTACTGCTGTCAGGATTCACTGCAGGGTAGAATTCCACCAGGAAGGAACTTGCCCCGGGGAAAAAAAGATGTCACCCAAGTCCGGTGACAGACACACCAGTAGCAGAACAAGGGGTAGTTCAGGGTATTCAACGTCTCCAGGGATCTGCTGGGAACTCAGCTAAGACCTTCACCAAAGTCACGTGCTACCAACAGCTGGCAGACGCCAAGCACTATCACCCAGTATGTCTTTGTGCCAGAGAGGAGCAAAGCTTCCACCCCCCACCCCCCATCTCACCTTGACACACTGGTGAAAGCACGTGGGCGCTGCCTATCATGGGGTTTGGCTAGACTGAGAAAATGGCCCACCTGCGCTGACTCACATGATCTTAAGCAGAATTTTGCCCTTAGTGTAGGCAAGGACTGCCCAGGTTAGAAATGTGGTAGTTCTTGTCTACACAGGGATGCTCAGGAAAATGAATCCGAATTAGCTAAAGGTGTGAATTTAAAATGGATTTGCTAAATTGCATGAAGCCCCTGTGTAGACAGTTAAAGAGGTTTTCAGTTTAGCTTCATTCATTTCCAAAGTGAATTCACACAGGGATTTAATGCCGTTTAACTAATCAATTAAAAAAATTAATTCAGATTAATTTTCCTGAGTATCCTTCTGTGGACAAGCACCTCAGATAATCACGGTGACCCCTTAGCTGTCCACGAGTAGCTAGCATACCTCTAAATGGGATTTGTTCCTGGACATGCAAGGTGCCATGTGGAACAGCACAGAATGAATTTTTTAACATGATGTATTTTTCCCACTACAGCCTGTCCTCTCCATTTGTCCACCTGGACCAGAGCTTACACAAGTGTAATCTGCTGGGGTGTGTTACTGGCACTCCTCCACAAGTCTGATTCATTCGAAGCTCCTAGTCTTAAATGTACTACAGAAGGGTGCCTGCAAAAATGACATCTTTGAAACAGATCTAAGCATTTTGCCTGCCAATTTCCCCTTGAATGGAACATTTTTGGGCGCCAAGTTTACGGCTCTATGAATGTTTCATTGAACTCTCACGGCATCACCTCCACTGCTGTCCAGTAATTCATTGCTGGAGGTGCCCAATCCAACCCCCCTGGAAGTCAAAAAGAATTTTTCCATTGGCTTCAAAGGGACCAGGCCACCGTTCATAAAAACTGTGTTGTTCTCACAAGAAATGGTAAAATCATAGCACACAAATACACAGAGCTGAACTCAACGAGCAGTGAGCGGGTAGGCAGGAAGGGAAGTGTTTGAAGGGGTGTATATGACAAGGAGAGAAAAGAAGTGTTTGGGGTGACAATGACTAGGAGATAGAATTAGCAGGAAGGAATAGGATAAAATCAAGCAGTGGAAAATTCAGGCTGAATATTAAGGGAGGCTTGGTTTTAGCTGACTGTTAGACTGAAAACAATTCTCTGGGAAGCTCCATTGGTCAAGTCATTTAAATCCAGACAGGACAAGGCCCTTGGAAATACACATAAGGGAAACATCCTAGACTGGTCAGGATGCAGGGGCGGGGGACAGGGGAGGGGGAATAGCTGAGATGATCTAATAGGCCTTTTCCATCTCTAATGGGTATTGATGGCCACCCAGCTAGCAAGGGTATCTATGCGTCTCTGCCCAGCATCCCTGCTTTGCGATAGATTGCCCAGGCATGCTTATAGGAGCAGGAGTTCAGAGAGTTTAAACTGAGGGGTTTCCTCCTACGATAACACTTAGATCCATATTTCAAGGAACATGGGCACTGTGCCCAGGGATTCATGCAGGCCCTTATCCGGTCTCAGGGACCAGCACTATAAAGGGACAATTAAGCAGCAATTTGACCCTGGTAGAAGTTTCTTCATGAACTTTAGACAGTTATCAATGGGCTCAGGTACTGATCTTTTTCAGTCCTCTTCTGGGTTTCCCCCCCCCCCCCCCGGTCCCACCTCCTTAGAGAGCACTGCCAGGCATGTGTGAGGAATAAAACCTTCTTCCTTCCCCACGCCCCATGGCACTTGGCTCTGGAGCAGACCCTGAGGCATCTTCATTGAGAAGGGGCCTGGAGAGTCACCAATGAATATGTAAAGAAATGATCAGTAAAATGGGGGCAGGAAGGAGGCTATCTGCTCTTGTGTCTCCTTCGGGAGGGCAGGGGATGGGGAAGGAACCATGCCGTGTGTGCACACGCGTCTGTGTGTGTGTCAGGACGGGAAAGGCCAGCATGAATTGTGCATGAGACTGAGGTGTATGTTGCCATGGAGACCAGCTAGGCCTGGGCTCCAGCTGAGACTCATCTGTGCACATTTGCTCCCCCACTTGGGCCCACCCTCCCTGCCATCAATATTAATTACATCAGCAGTGTCTTGTTTGGTGAGGGAGAAGGAATCTGCCACTTTCAGGCCAGCAGGAGAACAGCTGGAAGCCACCCTGTCTAAACACAGGCTAGGAAAGCCAGGCACCGAGCAGATTCCTGCTCTCCTGAGTGCGCATGGCTGGAACCATGAGGCCCGTCAGCTCCAGAGAGCAGGGCTCAGATTTCAACTGGATCGCCAGTGCAGCGAGCGTGGAGGGTTCGTGGTGGACATCCCCAATGCTAGGCCCCTTGGCACTGGCCCTCTCTGATCAAGACCCCAGTCCTGGAGTAACAGTCGGACCCATGAGAAGATGAATGGAGCTGAAATCGAAGTCATTTACATGTATTCTATGCTGGACTTCTGGGAAGTCATACAGTGGTTTGTGTGAACTAATACAAACAGCCTGGTGAATAGAGACCTGGGTTCTGTTCCTGGTTCTGCTACTGCCCAAAGTCACCCAGAAGGCCAAGTCCCTTCCTTCTCTGTGCCTCACACTTTCCCCATCTGTAAAATAGGCATAACGATACAGACACCTTTTGTAAAGTGCTTTGAGATCCGCTGGTGAAAAGCACTATACGCGAGGTAGGTAGTGTTTGTGACAGACCGCCTTCTCACCCCTTGTCAGGAACACAGGCAGGAACCCTTTTTTGCTCCAACAGTGCCCTTTAATTTACAGTGCAGGACCCCACCACCAATATATACAGGTTAAAACAGTTCATTAACATCCAGCTCTAAGTAGCTCATTAATATACAACTCATTAATACCCAGCTCTTAAACAGCTCCACAGGTTCTGGCTCTACAAACTCTATATAGTTCAGCCCCTAATACAATAATACAAACACAGCTCTTGATAGCTCAAACAACACACAGCTCTTGATAGCTCACACAAACTCACACAGCTCTTGATAGCTCTCACACAGCTCTTGATAGCTCACACACCACCACCACACTGGGCTTCGTTCCTGGCAGCCTTATATCCCCCAGAGGAGGCTGCCAGGTGCAACCCATCCATGTTGATTGCCCTGCAAGCCAGGTGGCTGATTAGCCTTTCCTGCAAGGGAGGTTTGCAGGCTTCTGCTCCCTCTTAAAGGGCCCGCAGGGCTGGCTCAGGCACTCCTGGCCAGCACCCTGCCACATGTTATATACATATGTTCCATCCCATGCTGCATGTAATATTCATAGGACACTTTACGCATGTGGCACATGTATACCCATTCCTCCGGAGTTGCTCAGCGCTTGATCTGCACTGGCAGAGAGACACAGAGCAAGTCTGCCGGCCACCTCCCAATCCTTTCCTGCAGGAACCCGCCCACCGCGGCTCATCTCCTGGCTCCCTAGCCGGAAGAGCTGGCCTCGGCTCTGGCGATCTTAGGCACAGGGCGGGAAGCGATCCAATCTTAGTCAGGCGGCGATGGGGAGATGATAGAGCATATGAACGAGGGGTGACAGAGACGTGAATACACAAATGCTGGAGACAGAGGCAGTGGCACAAGGAGTGAGATTAGCATGTTGGCACGTGCCACACCTCTCCACAGCACCGGGAGACACAAAGACAACAGGAGCCAAAAGGAGCCAAGCCTTGCCCATGCTGGGGGCTCCTTTGACTCCATCATCTCCATAGTCCCTCTTGGCCGTTAGCGCCTCACTAGCTTTCGCATACAGCCCCCCTGAAATGGAGCCGGAGCGTAGCAAATAACCTACTGCACAACGGGGGGAGGGGGAGGGGAAATGCTGCCTAGTGATGCTGCTGCAAACCCTGCCTGCTACACAGAGCCCCACAGAAGCCCTGGTCAATAGCTGGAGCAGGCAGGACTGGATGCCCCCCCTCCCACCCCACTTTAAGGTCATGTCTGAAAGATCCACCGGATAATGGGCAAGGTGCTTGTCTGCGTGGGAAGGATGCAGGGCTCAGACCCAGGTGCAAGGACAGTAACTCCGACTACCAGGAGGCCTGGGTATTTCAAACTCCTATACTTAACCCACTAAACTAACCCCTCCAAGAACCTTAGCACAAGACAGCAGCCCAGGGAACCCCTCGGAAACCTTCCAGGCAGCCTGGGCATTCACCGCTCTTTATACAGCGGTAAACGAGCTTACAAACCCAACACACACACACACACACACACCCCAACCAATGGGGCACAATAGCCGTGCTCCCACCAATTACAGCCCCAATAGCCGTGCTCCCACCAATTACAGCCCCAATAGCCGTGCTCCCACCAATTACAGCCCCAATAGCCGTGCTCCCACCAATTACAGCCCCAATAGCCGTGCTCCCACCAATTACAGCCCCAGCTTGCCACAGCCCTGTTGCTGCAGAAGCGCTTTATGCGCCTAAGCTTTGTAACTGGTTGACACGAAGCGCATTCAGCGCTCCAAGCTTTGGTTCAAATCAGTCATTCCCCCCACCCCGCCCTGCTGCAACCGGCATTGTCCTGCCCCCCTGCGTCCACACTAACCAGCAAGAGGAGGAGTGGAAGGAAAGGTGGGTTACACGGTTCACTAATCAAGCAGGCATTGCGGGGGAAAAGTTGGAAAAAGCTACAGGCGGCAGAATGGGGGCAAGGTGCACCGTGTGCTGAAGCCATGGGGCGGGGCAATTCTCGGGGGGGGGGGGCTTAAGCTTCATGTTCTCGTTATTCGAAACATCAAAATCACTCTTGCAAATCGAACACTGACCTGGAGTCTCTCTCATTAATTTGTCACAAGTCCCATGGGGCGAACAGCTCTGAGCAGGCTGGCTGACTTCTAATCATCCACAGAATGAATCAGCCTGTTTCAGGGATGGCTGCAGGTCAGGGGTACATTGCACCCTGGGTTTGGCATCTAGGCCTCTCTCTCTCTATAACAAGCTCCGGCCGGCCGCCCTCACTAGAAATGAACACGGTTACGAGCAGAATCTGCCCCGAAGAAACGTTCAGAGTGAAATCAGAAGAAGCGGCTCGACACACGAAGGATACAGTCAAATGAAAAGGAAGGTAGGGTACATAGCGAGCTGGAGAGAGGAGGGCGAGAAAGAAATGTCTCGCCTATTGAGTTTACATTTTGCAAAATTAGCCAGAGAGCGGATTCTGGACGGAAGGCAAGAAGACTGACCCCGACCTCCTTTGCAAAGGGATGGGGATCGGCCGGGGGAAAGCGCGACATGAGAGCTACGTAGTGAATATTCCAGACTCAAACCTAGCCTTCAATTCCATGGTCTGACAACCCCACCAGACCAAAGCTGAACCCTGTCTCTCACTAGCCTTGGCCAGACCGCATGGCATCGGTGCTCAGCCTTTGGCCAGCCCGGCTATCAGCTCCCCCAGGGTATTACCGTAGCCGGGCTGGCCAAAGGGGTAGCCTTTGGATTTGGGCCAGATCTTTTCACGCTGGCGATTGTGGGGCTCAGGTTCCTTTGTCTGCTGCTCATATTAAATATTAAACATGTCCGTGGTATCTTAAGGCTACACTGACCGGAGGCCGAGTTGCCGGCTTTAATTACCCACGATCGCAATCAAATATGCATCGGCCCGCCCGACAGCAATGGCTGCTGTGAGCTGGATCCACCATGAAAGTTCTGCTTGCAACACAGCGTATCGAGGGCTTCTCCATGAACATTATAGACAGAAGAGCCTTGCTCGGGGGGGGGAAAGGGGAGAGCCCGACAGGCAGGGAATAGGCAGAAGCCTTGCCCAGCCTTTCGTGATTAGTACCAGTTTGGGACTTGGCCCGGTCTAAGAAACAGTGACGGCTCCTGTCCCAGAGACGTTAGGACAGACCCGGAAGACGAGGTGATCTGCAGAGCCAGAAGGGAGTAGCCCTGCCTCACTGAAGATCTCCAGCGTTCTGGCTTTGCTGGTGCTGGGCTCTCCACAAAAGTCTGCCAATACACTGCACCCTCCGACCTACAGCCTCCTTTTGCTCCTGTACCGGGAGCATCCCAATTTCACTGGGTAAAGCGGCAATTTTGAATTAAGGGCACCCAGCCACGAGGGGCTGTGTACCGTGCAGGTCCAATTCCAGTTCCTCAGTGGGGGTGTATTTAATGCACTAGTTCACTGCCCCAGCTCTTCTGGCAAAGGGCACTCAGGAAACCTACAGTTGTATGGTGCCAATATGCCCAGTCCGATGGAGGAACAGCTGTGCACCCCGGAGCCTCCTCTTCCTGGCCAGCATTTGACCTGTCACCAAAACGGCGAGTCGCTCACAGTGTCACGGAGATCGTGGGCCGGGGATGCCGGAGGCAGTTGTGGAGTGTCGTGGTAACCCGCTGTTGCCGCTGGTGAATGGTGCGAGGGGGAGAGGGGACAATACGGCTGTTCTTACGCAGGAAGACCAGTTGCTTGACTTGTTGCTCCCTCAAAGACCCTGGGACACTGGAATCTGTACAAAGGCTCAGACTCAAACCATACATGGGTAATTTACAAGAGCTATAGGGGAAGTAGCCAAGGGTCCTACACGGAATCACATGGCTATGGGAGGAAGTAGACTGTCCCACAGGGTAACTAGAGTCAGCACAAAGCTGCAAGGAAGCTTATTCAGAACCCATAGAGTCTTCTCAGCCTCCACAAGATAAAAGCCAGTGCCAGGCACAAAATTAAACCAACAGGAAAACCTCACATGAAAAACTAAGCAACGTTCATTCCAGAGCTGAGCTGATGGTTTGCAGTAACACAACAGTCGGCCATCAAAGGACTTGAGAGGAGGATTCAGCAGAGGCTAGGAGCACGCAGAGGTTAGGAGCACGCAGGAGGAAGAGAGCACCCAATTTATCTGATGGTGGCTTTCTGGACACAATTCCCATGACTGTATGGCCAGCCAGATGGTGGAGCTGGGATGAGGGGAGGGTTTCGAAGGAGGGGTGGGTGGTTGCGTTGATATTGCCCAAGTGAGGATCCAGGATCAAACGAGATAAGGCAACGCAAACGTGACAGTTCTCCCATCTTCCCCTGTTCCCTGGATAGTTAAACCTTGCAACATGAAAGTGCATAAATTGATCCTCAAGAGAAAGCTGAAACTTCACTGCAAATGGAGAGGGGAAAAAATACTCTCAAGAGATCAAAAGTGGTGTCTAATAACCACCGCTACTTTCCAAAAGCCGAGCAGTAAGATGAGCTATGTTTAGCATCTAGTCTCTCTCCAGAGCAACCCTGAACCAGTGAACTGGCTGAGCTGAAGCGTGCTCTGCCACAGCACAGCTCCTGGGGTGCCCGGCGGAGCCAACATCCCGGAATGGGCACGTTCCCATTCCACGAAGCAGCCAGGAGCCCTGAGCGGCTGCGGCTGACAGAGGGCCCTGCCTGCTTCTGGCAGGGGGCCAGCCGTGTTCTAGGCACCTAGGAGAGCCATCTCCGCCCGCGGTGGGTCCACACCAGGAGAGCCACAAGCAGAGAGAATGCAGAGTTACCCGAGTAACAAGCAGCTTTGACAGTCCTGAACAGGCTCCCTCCACCGTCACCCTGTACCATTTCTATAGCCTGGCAGTGGATTGGCTCAACATCCTTCTGAAAAGTCCCATCCTGCTTCCATGGGAGTTTCTAACTTTCTTAGGTGCTTGCCATGGTATCGGACCACCCCGGTCTTTAATGCATTTATCCTCACGACGCCCTGGTGCAGCAGGGAAGTACTCATCTCCCCGTTTTCCACACAGGGAACTGAGGCACAACAAGGCTAAATGACATGCCCAAGGTCTGGCAGGGAGTTTGTGGCAGAGCTAGGACTTGAACGCAAGTTTCTTGAATCCCAGGCTAACATACTAACCACTAAGCCATTCTTCTTCATCCTGTAGACACTGACTGACAGGAACAGGTACAGGCCCAGGATGGCACATTATAGTTGGTACCATCCTAACGGGGATCGCTGACTTCATCGGTGGGGTTCCAGTGGGGTTAACTCCATCATCTCCTTCTTGGGTGCTGTTGAGGAAGAGAGGCCATGGCATACTGGGGGAAATCAAACATTCTTCCTCCCAAACCACACTGGTATACAAAGAACAGCTTGTTCGGTTTTCTGAATTCCCTTTCACGTCTCAGGTATTAGTGCTTACAAGAGCTCTTCTCTCTCTCCATCCACCCTCCTTTTCCAGAAGCAGAGCTCTGATTCGGTCTCCTATGATTTCAGCCTATTGCCACGGGAATTATTCATGATTAGAAATCATCAGGAAGCTGTACATTTACCACTGTAACTTCGGTGCAGCATCCAATAGGCTGGGAAGCAGCCAGACCCCGCCATGGGAACACAAATGGTCTTAGGTCACCAAGCCAGTGTAACACCACAAGCGTCTGATTGACTTTGGAGGGGGTTGCAAGCGACCCACCTATTCTGAAGATCAAGCCCTGAGCGGTGGCACAGAAGTGCAATGAAAACAGATCAGTGGGTCAATACTCCCGTCTATATTTTAATAAAGTCTTAGGGAGCTGCAAGGCTGCATGTAATTAAAAGGAGCAGCTGGTAGGGGGTGGGGAGAAAGTTGCTGAAGAACCCAGTATAAAAATGGAACCTTGCGCAAACAGAAAGGGCCACTTTTGGGTGATGTGATGTGTGACAGAATTCCTGCCACGCTCCGATTCCCCCGACTTCTCCTCACACCGCCTCGCAGCCCTCGGACAGGCGGCTCTTTGGCTTTCTCAGGAGGAAAGGAAGGACAGAGAGCTGTAAGGACCACAGCAAGGGCCTGGCTGTGTGTTAATTACAGGGCTGCTGCAAAGTGAAATAGACGAAGCCACCCAGAGGAGTTCTGGTGAGGTCACAGAGCGAGAATCCAACAGGAAGGTGTTTTAACCATCCTCTAGGCTAATGGGGCTCTTATAACAGACTGGCAGAAGACTGGTTCTGGCCTTGTGCTCATTAGCCACTACCTGAGCACCTTGTCAGAGCCCGAAACCATTACAGGCTTTCTCCAGCACCTTGGGAAAATTACCCTCACCTTTCCCAAAAGCCTTCAGAATATACACCCACCCCCTGCACAGAGAGGCCGTGCAAAGTAAAACACACCCACCCTCTGTGCAGAGACGCTGTGCAAAACAAAAACACCCACCCCCGTGCAAAGAGGCTGTGCAAAGCAAAACACTTGATACAACACACACACACACACACCCCCTCTGTGCAGAGACGCTGTGCAAAACAAAAACACCCACCCCCGTGCAAAGAGGCCGTGCAAAGCAAAACACTTGATGCAACACACACACACACACACACACACCCTCTGTGGACAGCAACTGACTCTCCCTCTGGGGAGGCCTAGAAGTTCTAGTCAGTCAAAGAATTTTAGACAGACGCTGGATTTTGTAAACCTCTCTAAGCCCAAAGCTATTGGCATGAAGGATCTTGGTACCCTGCTAGATGATTCTCCACAGCAGCCTCATCCCGGTTTGACATGACAGCTGGCTGCCACGGCAACGATTCCCCCAGAAGGGAGGGCTGGGAGTTCAGGTAGGGGGAACACGAGACTCCCTCTGCTCCCCGCTGAAGGGCTGGAGACCCTGTTTACATGCACCAGGCCTCAGTCAAGGAGAATTTACTTAGCCACAATTGTGTTTGTGACAAGAGGCTTGACAACACAATCAGGCAAGATGGCCCCTAAGTAGTGTAAGAGGCCCATGTGATGCCGAAGGCTCCGGGTCAAATGTGATTTGCCATGAAGCTTTTCTTCCCTCCCCTTCTCCAGGATGGACAGGAGAGGTCCGGGCGCCATTCAGGGCCTGGAAGGAGCCTTAGAGGGGCTTAGACCCAAAGCCTCAGTGACGAATTTGTGAGGTAAGAATTGACAGAGATGGACACAGGGGCCTCAGGCCTTCGTGAGATGGATTGCGGCTGCATTGGATCAATTTCCCCACTCAAGCTGCCCAGACTCTGAGTGGTGCGAGTGTGCGAGGGTGTGTGTGTGTGCGCGCGCGTGCGTGTGTGTGTTACCCAGATCTGAGCAGCACCAGGGCTGACTCAGGGAATCCCAACCAGGAATTCAGCTCTTAGGGAGGGTTCCCTGCTATCCGGCTCACCCGTGAATTGCCTTTCATCACTTATAAGCTGTGAATTGCCAATAGTGATCGCTGAAAGCTCGGGAATGCTTGAAGCGATGCTCCCCTGGCAGGCCGAAACGCCCCGCAATAAGGGCTTGTCTTCACGTCCAGCACTGCCTCGGCGGCCCGTTGGTGTAGTTAATCCACCTCCCCGAGAGGCGGTAGCTGTGTCGATGAGAGAAATCTGTCGGCAGAGTGCTGCCTGCACAGGGGGTTAGGTCAGAACGACGCCGCGCGGAGGGTGGATTTTTCACCTCCCTGAACAGCGTCGTTCGACTGATCTAGGTCTGTAGTGTAGACGTGGCATAAGCATAAAGCTTGTGTGTGTGCGGAACTGAGCTTTCTCTGAGGTCAGGCTGAGGCTGCGCAGTGGACTCCCCCAGGAGTCAAGGACCATCTGAGACTCCCCCCCCCCCCCGACGTAAACGCACGGTGTGTTTCTTTGAGCTGCCTTCTCTAACACAACCACAGAGCAACAGCTGTACTGAAACCCGCAACCCTTCGAACACAAGACACTTCTCTGCATGTGCTTCTTCTGAGAGAGGATGAGACACCAAAGAACCCGGGACAGCTGTGTGGCCCATTGCTCAAAGGCACTCGAAGTGCAGTACAAGAACCTAGAGAGAACAGGAGACGGGGGACAGGCCAGCAAGACATTCATCTCTTTCTAAACTCACCAGTCAGAAGTAAATAAATTGGGACTTCCTGGTAAGACCACAGTAAAACAGGGATAATGGCACTGACCTACTTTGCGCACACCCACACCCTGCTCCAAACAGTTGACAATCCAAACAGATAAGGCAGAGAGGAAGGTTTATTATCCCCAATTTTACAGACGGGGAGCTGAGACCCAGAGAGATTAATTGACTTGCCCAGCGTCACACGGTGAGTCTATAGCAGAGGTGGGAATTCACGCCAGATGTCCCAAGCTCCAGACCAGAGCCTTCCCCACAAACCCGTCCTTCCTCTCAGATATTTTTGCCCAGACTTTCTTTTGCAAGACATGAAGACACTCCCGCCCTGCCAGCTGCAGGGGCCGCATGGCCTGTGCAATCAGCCTGCACCGCAAAAGGCCAGGGGAGGAGGACTAAGAACCTTGAATGATTTTTCAGCCGAAGTCAGTTACCCCTCCAATTGCATCTTTATGGAGAGCTCCCCGGGTGGAGGAAGTCACAGAGGCCCAGGCATTGCAGGCGCGAATTAAGACGGTTAAATTAAGCAGTCAAAAAAGCAGCAACTCTCCACCTGCACAGCTCTGGGGTGGGACAGGCAAGACCCAAACCACCGACTCCTTAAGTCTGAAGCAAGGTTTATGCTCAGCCGCAGACCCCGCCTGTAAGAGAGGGAGAGCCAAAGTATCTGTGCAGATGGCTGGGCCCCCACTTCCTCCCCCCCCCCCCAACACTTTAGACATTAAACAGATTCTGCCACGCCAGACAGATAACCCCTTCCGCTTCCTGGGCTCCCAAACTGTTCGCACTGTCAAGTTCCTGGGCAAATTTCCAGGCGATAACTGATAACAGAGAAAGCCGGGGATGCGTGTGGAAGAAGGGGAGAGGCAGAAGTATTGTCGGCGCTGCGGAAACCCCCAGCAATTGAAGTCGAAATGTCATTACATTGGGGGGGGGTTTCCCCTCGTGAAGTGAATTTAGCACTGGTGCAAGGGGCTGGACTCGTGTTCTCACGCACTGGGGAACAGCGATTAAAAAAATATAATTAAATAATCACCATGCATAGTGCGCAGATGGTAGCCCTGTGGGCTTCCCCACAGGCCTCAGCTGAGTCGTCTCTGCCTGGCGCCGGGGGTGGGGGGTCCTGTCTAGGAAAGCGAGGCAAGCTCTTGGGGGTTGGACTAGATGACCCCCCCCCCCCGAGGTCCATTCCAACCGTGATATTCCAGGAGTCTTTCACCACCCCTCAGGGCAGGCCCAGGAAAAGAAAACCGCTGCCGATTCTTCCAAATGGGGGAGATATTTTGCAATACAACCCTGTCGCTAAACAGATTCGAAATACATAGATAGCCCCTTCCATCCCCGCCGGTACCCGCCCGGGATACCCGCCCATGGCTAGATGGGGGCAGGCTACGAGACAGAAGAAAACAGGCTGGATTTCCACCCCAGGCTCAGGGGAAAGGGAATGGTCAACAATCAGCAAAGCAGCTGAGGCCCCAGCGATGGTCTCTCATGAAAGGCTCCCAGGGTCCGGTCAGGAGTCCGCCTGCATCAACCTAAAGCCGCAGTCCAGCCCTGAGGGCAGGAGAGAGAGCTCCCGAGGCCGGCCAGAGTCAAACTGGCGGATTTATGGCTCTTCGGGGTTTAGTCGGCTAACTGCTTCTCAATGTGAAGGGGAAAAGCTGCCTGCAAAGCAAACGCCGCCCCGCTCCTCCGCCCAGCCAGCCCCGGCTCGGCAAAGCCTGTATTTACGGGGCTGCCAGGCTCAAGAAAGTGGTTTTTCCAATATTTGATTTATCAAATTGCTGTTCCCCTCGTGCCTCGCGGCCGGTTTTATAGGTCCATAAACAGGTGCTTAGCGCACTGCCTGGGCCCGGTTGGGGGCGGGGCGGGTGGGGGGTGGACCTGCCTGACTCCAGCCTCACTCATCAGCCAGTGGGAGATTGAATAGCCAGGCCTGCAGACCCCTTCTCGTTCAACGGCTCCCAAAGCCATCAGCAGCACCATCCCCGAGCCCTGGGGAATAACCGGGAGGGGGCCCCAGAGGACAGCGCGCTGGTCAAAGGCACCTTCCGGCGGAGAGCAGTGGGGGATGGTCTCCCTCTCCCAGCAGGAGTGGGGGGGGGGGGACACGGTGACCTAGCCTCGGGGTTTAGGAGCAGGCCAGGGGCTCCCCAAGTGGCACATGTGCTTGATCCAGGACGCCGCGGAGCTGGGCTCTCCCTACCCCGGGGAAAGGAGCAGTGACTGCCCCCCGGGGTCCAGCCTGGGCTCAGAGAGTATCCATGGGGAGGAAGGAGCTTCTTGCGGGACGGAGCAAATAGTGACGATGGGCCCTTACGCTGCACCGCACATCCTGAGAGGCCTCCTTGGAGAGAGATTCAGGAAACCAAGGCACAGAGGTCAAGGGAGTCACCCAAGGCCATAGGGGCTAGCAGAAGCAGAGAGACGGCCATTTACCCGTTCCCCATGCCAGGGCAATCGCAGTGGGGCAGGGGCAGGGGGGAGCTATTCCTTGCCACAGGTGGGATTTGATGTCGGGCCGGATTCCTGGCTGACCGTGAGAGCACGAACTTGGGGGAGGAGGGGAGTTGAACGCTGGCTTCGTTCCCTGCTCTGACATCACCAGCCCTTCGGTTGTGGAGCGTGGGGAAGGGGGGTCGAGAAGGGGAAAAATGTCCCCCCGGTGCCATCCGTCCCAGAGTGCACTGCAGGTCTGATTAGCACCCGGCCCACAGAGCAACAGGAGGAATCAGACTCATCAGCCCACCCCGGAGGGTCCAGGACCTGCCCCGAGGGTCACGTGCAGCCGAGCGCACTGTAGGCACTTCAGAAAGGCCATCAAGCATCCTGGGCCCAGGCTGCCATGGTTCCCCGAGCAGGAGCTGAGCGGGGCCACGGAGCCACCTTCCATCCCTCCCCTCTCTGGAGAGCTGGGCTCAGGCTTGTTGCAAGTCACACGTGAAATGAGCTGGGTGGCCTCAGACTAGTTCCTCGCAAAGGCATGCCCAGGTCACGAAGCCGGAGCGCATGCCACGCGTGGCACTGTTTGCCCAGAGTGCGCCCCGGCCTGGAATCCAAAGGGCCTGCCAGAGGGCGGGTGAGGACACAGCACGGAGGAGACCTGGGAAGGGGCGAGGCATGTGGACGGGGCTGTGAGGGGGAGCCCAGACTGCAGGTCAGGACTGTGCTGGGCACAGCCATCTCCATTTAGCCCCCTCGTTGCCACGACCACCAATGTTCCCATAGAGGGATCGGTGCTCCGTACCCCCCCCCCCAAACTGCTCGCCCAGCACGGGGGGCCAGGGGAGCTCTAGTTGAACTTCCCGCCACACGGGTCAGTCTCGCTCCCCCCCACGCATGACGAGAATCGCTTTGCGTCACCGCTGCGGTGGTCTCGAACCCGCGCCGGTCAGCCGCCGGCTGTGCCATCCCTGCTCCACACAGATCTCACAGTGGAGACAGCTTCCAAAAACTCGGCAGAGCAGCCCCCGCCTCCGGGGGGGGAGGGGACCTCTGGTTTTCCTCCAGAGCTTTCAAAGGAAGGCCCAGATCTATTCTCTCGTCCTAGCCCCCCACCACTGGGCATGTGTGGTTGAGTGGGTGGGTGTCATGCCACCATGGAGGCTAAAAGGCCGTTTCATTCTCCAGCCATTCCTTGCGGAGAGGAAGCAAACTCCAAACCCTGGGTCCAAAACTGGGAAGCCAGCTTGCTCCAAGAATCCAGGGTTTCCGCTCAGCCCACCTCGCTTCATGTCTCTTAATCAATGATCGTAACCACAGAGTCTTTCCGAAGAAATACGGACGCTCGTTAACCTCGCTTATGCAAAGAGAAGATGGAAAAAAATTCAGGCCTCCCCCTGGACCAGACAGACGCGACATGACAGAAATTGTTCCACAGGAGCAGCCGATTGAGAAGATGAATGACCCAACCTGAGTTTTAATGCGCTACGCTCGGTTCCCTTATCTAAAGAGAAACACGGACAGGTATTGGAGCGGGATGTGATGCAATGGGAGATTGGGAGGGAGGCGGCATCAGGAGGATACGTTCGGCTTTCCAGGATTTTGATTGGCTGCTTCTCTATAATATAGTCTCCTGTCTCGCTGGGTATCGCTCTTTGGAAATCAAGATATTAAATTTGAAAAACCACCATCCCCCTGACCTAACCCAAAAGAGCCTCAGGGCTTCCGGATAAAAATATAGACCCACAGATCCCCAGCTGGTGTCAATGTGAATAAACTCTGGAGTTAATAGAGTGATGCAGATTTGCAAGAGCGGAACGTAAAGCAGTAAAAACCCAGAGGAGCGGCCCTGCGTGTGGAGCAGAGTTGGAGGAAAAGCCATTGACAGCGCCTGCCAGGACGGTACATATTCTCAGCGCTCCGACAAGGTACCCCTCCCAGGAGAGCCTGCCGACTGACTGACGCCGTCACCACCCCGCACCATCGACTGCCGCCTGAGAACAATGAACGTGACGTCACTGATTCAGTGTCACACCGCCGTGGTCATGAGGGGAGCTGGGCAGGGCCACAACTCTCGTAGAAAAGAGAAAGGGTTTCCGTCCTTCCTCCCCCAGTGTTCTCCAATAGCCACCTGGGAGGGGGTTACGGTTACTACTGGCAGAGGTCCCCCCCACGTACAGGTTGTAAGGTAGGACAAACCCCACTACGTGGGCAAGTTACATCCTGAGGATCTGGCTAGCTCCATTCTTCTACCCTGCCCTCGCCAACCCTCCCACGGGATTAGGAGACCCGGGTACGTCCCAGGCGACTCTGCGCACGAGAGCCCTGCAAAGACTCGGGCGCACACTTGACTTTAAACACGTGCGTCATCCCGTGAATGTCAACGGACTACGTCTGAACTTCAAAACTACGATGGGCGCCTATTATATGTATGCAGATGAGGGATGATTGATGCCATCAGGTTCTCTGACGCAGTCCCGTACACACAGGGCCGGGGAGTTGGTTTTGTAAAGAAATCTGCACACACACACCCCTCCACACTGCACCCCAAAGCACCACAAGGACGGGGGAGGCGTTCCAGATTTTTATCAGACGCGTTTGGGCTCTCTTTAGGCACCCGCCTGAACTGTGTGCATTTCCACCCCCTGACGGGGGACTCGGTGGAACGTGTCAGCTGGATGGGTTGGGTTATTAATATTTCAGAGCCCCGAGAGGAGAGAGACACCTACGTTCCGTTTTATTTTTGAATCACACGTCTTTGTGGGTCCAATTATAGATTAATGACATTTTATCTGGCATCTGTTTCTCCCCCATCTTCCTCCCCACCCTGAGAAAGAGAGAAACTAACATGCTATAATCGGCTGCATTTTTCGATGGGGTTATCTGTGCATTCAACCAGTGAAACATGGATACGGTGATTGCACAGAGTGTAAGGAGAAAATGGGGACTTTTTTCTACCAGGGAAATAGCATTGGGCTCTGGGACAGGGGAACTCCACTGAGGCAAGGAGGGTTAAGATAAAGGGATAGTGGGGAATCCAGGAGCAGAAAGTCTTCTGGCTCCACCAGGGATGCAAATAACCCCAGGGAAGGGGAGCAAGAAAGCCACGTTTCTAAGCACCCAGCTGGCTCACTGTCAAGAAAGACATTTATGACCATGGCAGTCAAAGGCACCTGATGCCCAGCTGCAAACCAGTTTCCAGTTTGCCCCTCATGCCAGGAGGATACTCAAGGGCTGTGCTAGCGGCAGTCAGAGCCTGACCGGTTTTGTGCAGTGTTAGTACAGCCGTACTAGCAGAGAGCTCAAAGACAGAGTGGGCCATAGGGACTCAACTTCCCCAGTCGTTCCAAGACCGGGAGCCTTCCCCAAACCGGTCTGTATATCCTAAGGATGTGGCTTTACCAACAAAGTTAAAGAACAGCTCACATCTTCACTCTAGCCTTGGCTGCTCCAAAGATTCCTCCTTTCTGGACTGCTCAGCCCACACTCTATGTCCCCTCTCTCTCCAAAAGCACTGCCCACCTCCTTTATCCAGAAGGGGCAATGAGCCGTCTGCCTCAGTGAGTCTGCAGAACCCACTTAACCCTTTCCCAGTTTCAGGGAAGCACTGCCAGCCTGTTACCCATGCTGGGGGGAGGGTAGGGGGGCGGCAGTGGGCCAAGATTTGTGGCACATTGGCAAGGGAGAAGCTTGTACCGCTGCTGCCCAGGTCAAGCAGAGGACTTCAGCCTCTGAGCCTTTCGCCAGCAAAGACTTGAGAAAAAAGGGATTTTTGTGAAGATATTAAACCAATAGCTCGGATTATTCTGCTTCTCGGGCAAGGTCTTGGGTAGCTCCTTTCTGAAGCCCCAGAACTCGTGAGCTGAACTATGCACTGATGAGACAAAAGAGACCGCGAGGGGAGAATTGCGCCCCCGCTCCTCCCGCACGCTAACACGTCACCACCTTGGAAAGGGGCTTTCCCTGGTCATCCTGCCTCGAGGCCTCAGCACCGTGTGCCCAGGGCACCTCCTCCCCCACCGCCACTGGGTTTTGCAAGCGGAGCAATCACCAGTGTAGAAGATCTGCCCGTTGCAGTTCTAGAGGGGTTCTCAGGAATGGGTGTCAGAGAAAAGCAGCCACACGGTGTTGAATCTCTCCAGGAAGGAGAGCAGACAAAGCCACTCTGCTCCCTCTTAGGCAGGCAGGGGCGGGAGTGTACATGTGTGAACCGGTGATTTAGCCCCGGGGAGAAAGAGGAGTGAGTCAGGCTGAGAAATAGATCACTGGGTCAGGGAGGGGCTTCTCCACCAGGCAGCTGGAGGAGGCAGAAGAGGCTCAAGTGATTCGCTTTCAAGTGCAGAACACTCCAGCGTCAGGCAGCGCTCCTGTACTTACCATCCTGCGGCGTTGGCGGCGGCGGGGGGAAATAGTTCCCGGGCTTGTCTGCAAAGAAACAAACACAGGGGAGATCAGAGACGCCTCCAGCACCCGCACAACCGTCCCCCCTCTCCACACAGCACCGGCCCTGGCTAGAGGGTGGTACCAGAAATATCTCTAGGGTCCTTCACCCAGGGATCTCAAAGCTTACGTCTCACATCTGCCCCATGGGGGGCAGGCCCAGAGAGGGTAAGTGACTGCCCCCAGGTGACTGAGCAAGCCCGTTGTAATCAGGAGGCGCACCCAGGAGTTCTGGCTTTGCTGTTGATTTGCGGATCCCACATTTTCACAGGGCTCACTTGGCTTCAGATCCAATCATTCAGAGAGTTTCCTACAGAACCGGACCCCTATGCCCGGCAGTGCCAGGGGACACTTGCGAAGCAGGAGCAGGGATCGCGGATTGGGGCTGTATGTCAAACCTTCCCACAGTTCAGGGAGGTTATTTCTTGCTGCCTAGGGCAATTACGTGTCATTTCATCAAGGCCACCCTGCTCAGCTGGGATGCAAATCAAACTATTTATTACCTATCGCCCAGAAGCCTCCCAAGAGGCCAATTCATCAAGGCATTCAAGTTGATCAGCAACACAATTCTGAGAGCAACAGCCGCGCATGCAAGAAGGAGGCGTGGCGGGGTGGGGGAGAGAAGGGGGGGGGAATGGAAGACAAATGGACAGTCTGGGTCATAGGGTGATGCAAGACGCACATGGCTGATGGGATCTAGGGCCTGAAGGATCCTACAGAATCAAGAACTGAGCGGTGGGGAGAGAAGCCTAATAAATTACAAGCCCTCCCCTGAAAATAAATCGGAACCTGATGGACGGAAGGGGCGTCTCCAAAGTGCGTTTTGCTAGCTCAGGAGCCTGCTCCCTCCGTCCCTGCCTCTCGTATTTCCCCACAGAAAAAATCTTCGCCTCCAGCTCCCGAACTACGGTGCAGCAACCTAATGACCCACATCTTTAGGAAGGGATTTAGGCAGAAGTATAAGTTGGCCCCAGGTCTCCCAAATGCCAATCCCGTGCCGTAGCCACCAGACTGTCCTAGAAACACTGTCTGGACCCTGCCCTGTACAACCCTGATTTCTAGCTGCGGCCACGGTGCCCTAACTGCACTCTGGTGGGAGAAGGCAGCATTTCCTGATGCCAGAGATTTGATTTCCCGGCCTCCCCCTCTCACACGTGCTCGCTCGCAGCAGACATTGGAGACCCGGAGAACTTTCCCGGCCCAGGGTACGGCAGAGGAATATTTGCTCTGAAGGCTTCAGAGGACAGCCGCAGCCTGATGGATTTCTCCTCCCCGCGCTGTATAACCACGCCCCGTACTGAGGAGATGCTGGCAAGGGGCGTTGGGCACCTGTTGCCGAGAGATGCTCTGAGTGGACTTGGCAGAACGAAACCCAGACTCTGGGGTCAGTCCCCATCTCAGCCGCTCGCTCCCAACTCCCATGGGAGGCCTATGCCTCCTTGCGCTCACACTGATGGCTGCTGACCTCTGGAGAAGGGATGAGGAGCCTGGAGCTACTGGGCACCAGGCTCACCCCACCTCAGTGACAAACCACAGAGAGAGGGGGATGGAGAGCAGGAGATTAAGTGTCTTGCCCAAGGCCAGCCAGTCGTGTGGTATGGAGCTCCCAGCTCCCAGCCCTGTGCTCAGACCACCCCTCCCTTCAAAGAGCCCTCGCTGTAGCTGCCTCTCTCCTCCCTGGCAGTTTCTCCTGGGTCTGGATTGTAGGGACGCAGGCTGGAGGAAACACAGCCCGCGCCGGGGAAGGGGGGCCCGCAGCGCTGGGGGGGAGGGAGGGGGGGAAGCCCGGGCCAAACAAACCTCGCTCCGGTTTTCTCCTCCATCAGCTGGCATGGGCTCGAGAAGCAGCCCTTGGGGGTGGGATCCCAGCGCTCAGTCACACCCAGCCCTGGGTAGAGAATGGACCGGGGGCAGGGATCAAAGGACCCCCAACAACAGGCCGGGAAAGGAGGGGGGACCGGGCAGAGAGTCCCCGGCTCAACTCGGAGCCACGGACTGGCCTTTAGGAAGAGATGGCAAGACCCAGGAGAGGAGGGGGAATCCCAGCCTGAGGCCCATGATGGCTATCGGGATCTAGGCTCAATCAGGATTTAAAGCCCCCGCCCCTCGCAATTCCCCCTCCCCACCCCCGCCATGGCCCCTCGACGCCCAGGGACACCTACAGTTATTGAGGAAAAGCAGCACCGCGAAGCCCAGGGTGGAGGTGGCCAGGAGGATAAGGCAGATGTTGCAGGGGATCATGAAATAGCGCACCACCAGGGAGACCTTGTGCTGGTACATCCGGTCCCGCTCCAAGGTGCCCGGCGCCATGGGGTACTGGCAGGCCGTCATGCCGCTGCTGGCCCGGGCCCAGCCGTCCGCTGGCACATCCAAGGCAGAGGACCCAGAAGGGGTGCAGGGAAACACCCCCCCTTTTCCTCTTCCGGAGCTGCAGGGAGCTACGTTTTCCCCGGGATTCCCATCCTCCGGCTGGCACGTCTGGAGGGGGCGGGCGCGGCTCACTTGCAGGAGGGAGAGTTTACAGGCGCACACGCCATCTCTACGGCCTGCCCCGCGCCGCAGGCGTTAGGAGCCAGGGCCTGACCCGGAGCCCGAGGGGCCAGTCAGATAAAACGCGGGACAGCCCCGCCCCGTCTCAGCTTCACAAATCCCCTTGGAGCCAGAGGTCGCAGGTGGGGACCCGGGGATCAACATTAACAAACAAAGCAAACAACTCCCAGGGAGGCAGAGGATCAAAGACCCCCCAGCTTCTGAGCCCCAACCCACCAGGGGCTAGCGCTGGGGGAGAAATTCGGAGGGGCAGCGATGTCTCACTGGGTCAAGCCGCCCAGCTGCGGGAGTTCTGGCTCTGGAGACACGGTCCTTCCCCCAGAAGGGGGAGAACTTGTCCTGGACGGCCAAGCAGGACACCTCGGTACAGAAGAAAGGTCCGGGGGGTTGCTCTAGATGGGCGTGGCTGCTCCGTGAGCACCCCGGGTCTGGTGCTGGATGGGTTTCACTGCTGGGCTGCTGAGGTTCTTTGGTCCACGTGTCCGACTGTCAACCCTCGACGGACCCACCTGTGCCAGTCTCTGCCCCTCCAGCGGAGACCCGCTGGTCAAACACAGGGGGCTTAGCTAGCAATTTGCCCACGTTCCAGCCCAGGGCAGCTCTCCTGTCACGCTGGCCTCTTCAAAGCGATGGCAAAGTCCATCCCCGCGCGGCTCTGGCATCCTAGACAGCTGCTGGCAAGCGGCTCTCCCCCATGGGCCCTGCGGTGGCCAGCTCCTTTGCACCCCTCCGCCCCTCCTCGGAGCTGGGACTTGGGAAGGGGGCCCACGCTTCGCTGCTCCTCCTTCCCGCGCCGCCTGGTCTCGGAGCCTGCCCGCCGAGAGCACGGAAACCTGCCACAAGCACACCGGCTGGGACGGGCCAGCTCTCCTCCTCACGCCGCTCGGACATGCCGGGGGAGATCCCGGTTCCTCGCCGAGCCAGGCATCAAGGGAAGCACGCTCGAGTCGGAACTGAGCCGTGGGCGGGAAGGAGCGGGGCTTAGAGACCTGACTCCAGAGCCCGGGGATCGCTCGCTCGCTCGGTGCATCCCCAAACAAAAAGCAACTGTGTCGTCCCCTCCCTCGTGCTCCAAGCGACCAACTTGCTTGATCCACTGTCAGCGCCTAGGCGGGGTTGACGGGTGGGGAGGGACCCCGGTGGGGCAGGGGGAGAAGGCAGGGAGCGTGCTATTGTTCGGTGCCCCTCTCCATCCAGGGCTGTGCACCGACTCCACGCAGCCCCGCTCCGATTCCTCAGGGCGAGCTCAGGGGGGCAGCGGGGCGTCCCTGGGAGAGCTCCGGCGAACGCCCAGCCGCGCCGTCAGCCCGCCACCGACCGGGAGCCCGGCGCAGAACCGAGACGGGAGGCGGGGGAGAGAAAACGGCTCCAGGACCAGCAGCCAGCCAGCGCGGGGAGAGACCGACTCAGACAAAGGCGAGGCGGCTCGGACGAGTTGTTCGCCGGCGAGAGCACAAAGGGAAACAGGGAGGGGACCCTGCGCACCTCAGCTGGCCACCCCACGGCGCCGGAGCCACCTGTGCGCAGCTCCACGCGCCTCCCAGCTGGGGGGCTGGGCCGGGATCCACCGGGATATTCTGCTCACTTCTGCCTCTCCTCCCGAGAGCAGGGAACAAATCCTCCCCCCCCCCCCTCCTCAGCTTTCCACTCGAGCACTAAAGATGTGGAGGGGGGCGGAGACTGCACTGTCAAAACTCATTATGCCTCCCCCTGAGCAGCGCGCTCCTGCCCCCTTCGCCCCCTCCAAGCCCACTGGAGCGGGGTGGGGAACGGGAAGCCCCCCCATGGTGTGAGGAGGGGAGGGGAGGGGCTCCACTCTCCCCCCATCCCCCTCCCCCCACTGCGACCCCGGGAGGAGGGACACACAAGACCCCTGGCAGAACAGCCTGCCTGGCCCCACGAGGGGAAGGAATAAAAACACCCGCCCCGCTGGGCCCCGCGGAGGGAGATTTCTGGTTAATGCTCTGCCCCATGGCCTCGGCTCACAGCTAGACCAGCGCTGAGGAATTCAGAGCCCGATCCCAACCCCAGCAAAAGCAAACGAGACTCCCCCCCGGCGGCCAGCGCGCTTGGGATCAGGCCGGCTCGGCTGTGGGGTTTGTATAGTCAGAGGATTAGCAGCTTCCCCAGTAGGAGGGCGCACAACTTCCCTAGGGCCCTGGCAGGGAATTTCCTCCGGGCATGGTGGATTGGGGCAGGGGGGAGGCAGCGGAGGAGAGTGATGCTTCCGCAGACGGGCTAGCGGGCGTCCTGAGCCAGCGGGCAGCTGTGCCTCCGGGATTGTCCTGCACCGCCGTGTCGCCACCGCCCCTTGGCAGGACGCGGACGGAGAGCGGTCGTGGCCTGAGCGCCGGCGTCAAGCGTCATCCTGCCACGTTAGATGCTGGAAAGCTGCCCGGGGACGAGAAGGGAGTCGGGACCAAGAGAACGACGCCACTGGTGAAGTACCTGGGACCCGAGCAGAAGGGAAAGGGGAGAGTCCCTCCCCGGCCCCACGGCCCATGAAAGGGGCACGTGTCCTGAAAACAACGCCGGCCCGATGCAGTGTGGGCCAACCGATGCCCACTGAAGCCAATGGACCGGCTCCCACGGACTTCACCCTCCCTTGGCAACGCAGTGCCAGCCCCTGGCGGAGGGCAGCAGCGGCGTCGATCCCACGTCTCCGGAGCGCCGCAACCTGCCGCGGTGTTAATTCCAGCCCACGAAGCTTCGCATCAGGCTGATACAGATCCTTGGGGCCGGGGGGAGTCACCCCACACAGGGAAGGCTCCCCGGGGTGCTGACCCTTTGCGACGCAGGCACCTGGGGTCAGGTGGCAGCACACGGTCCTGGTGGCACAGCTCAGCCAAGGCGGGGGATGTTCCGGCTCCACACAGGGAGGGAGGGAGCGATACGAGATCTCTCCCCCCCCCCCCCCCCCCCGCAACGCCGGCAATTGCCCGTCTGCTTATCCTGGATCCCGCGCTGGCTGCGCTGGGGGAGGTGCGCGCGCCAGGGAGGGGTGCTTATTGCGGCTACGAAGCAGGGGGGAACCAGGGAAGACCAGCCGGCTGTTGTCAGACATGGAGGCCTCTGGCAAACGGCAGCTTCTGAAATACGTTCCGGCGTCTCCAGCTTGATTCGCTTTCCAGCCGGCAGCTGTCGCAGGCAGGGAAACCGGATCGGCCCGGGACCCATCCCAGCGGCAGGGCCACGGGAAGGCTCCAGGGACCCAGAGACACCCCCCCCCCCCCGCCCCCCACGCCTCTCACACACAGCTGCCTTTGCTGGCCTGAGGGAAGGGCTAGCTAGAGTCCAGTGCCTCTTCCATTCCCCCCATGTCCCCCCAGCTGTGCTCCAGAAGCATTAAGGCATTTCTGGTGCTTTAATTCTCTGCCCACCTCAGCTCCGTGACCCTTGACTGGGGTTCCTGGGGACCCTGACAAACTCCAGCACTTCCCAAAGCAGGAGAATAAGCTGGTAGTTAAACACGGGGGGGCTCCTGGGTCCTACCCCCTAGCCCTGCTCCAGGCGAGTCCAGTCTCTGCGGAGAAGGGGCCTTCCAGGCTGCCCCGGGGGCTGCCCGGTGAGGAGCGTTCATACTGAAAGGCCTGGGAGAGCGCTGGGGTGGGAAGGGGCAGAGGCGTGCAGTGTATTATTCCGGGATGGAAGCAGCAATCGCCACCACCTGCCCCAGGACCAGGGCCCGGCTGTCTCCCAATCCGCCAGGCTACGGCGGGGCTGCAAATACAAACAGTGCAAGCCGCAAGCCGGGCCATTTGCATAGCCCTCTTTGCATGTTTCCATATGCACATCAGGCCCGCCACATTCCTCCCTTTCTTCCAGGATTTCCAAGGGCTCTGTCCCCGCAAGCCTTTCGGGGGCCACTTTTGGGGGCAGAACCATACCCCGCTCCGGAGCCACCTTAGCTCCCTGGAAGGGCAGGCTCCAATCCCAGCACCAAGCGCGCAGCGCTCCCTCCTTTGGGGGGTGGGGGGATTAATGCAGTTGACCCCAGGCAGGTCGCGCAGAGGAGACCTCAGTAACGAAGCCCCCGCCTGCTCTACAGAACGGTGACACCTCCCATTGCGTACGCCTCAGGGTTTCCCTCTGTGTACAGGCCGAGGTCGCCCTGTGCTGGTCACCCATCCAGCCCCTCTGCTGCTGCTCCCCACCCAGAGGTGGCTGCATTGCTGCGCGGTTACACGGATAGCGCCATTCACAAATTACAGGATCCCTTCCTACCGCCTCCGAGGCTGCCGGGGAAAGCGCAGTCCCTGCCCAGCGCCCTCTGCTGGTCTTCCCTAGAACCTGCACTTGGAGGTTGCCATTCCGCTCCTCCCTGTCGCGCAGAGGGGACCGAGCAGAAAAGATGAGCAGACATTAAAGAGACAAAACCGCCCATAAAGAGGTAATACAGGTCGGACATATTCTGAGCCGCTCGTCTGGGGTCTTGCTGCAGAAAAGAAGTCAGGGGGATCCTGCCAGGCGCAGTCTTTCCAGGCTCTGAACAGCGATTTGCAGCTAGGGGACGGGGATGGGAGCTGAGCGCTCCCCGTCCCCCATCAAGAATTCTCTTCCTCCAGGCTGGACGCGGGAGAAGGCTGAAAACTTTGCTATCCGCCACACACACACTCCTAACTTCACACGGGGGGGGGGGTCCATTTCAACCCCCCAGAGCAGCTGCAGGAAGGATCTGAGACGGCCACAGCTAGGACAGTTTGCAACTGAGCAGGGCACCCCCCAGGACTGGATGGGGACTCTAAGCCCCTCCTGTCCCAGACTTCGCGAGCGGGGGCGAGAACCCCCATCCGTTCACTGTGATTCCTGACACACATGAGCATCCCCATAGACGGCTCCTGCTCGCCTCCCAGCCAGCAGCAGTGTCTTGGACGGAGGCTGCGGGGCACCCTGGCAGCGGTAGGTCAGTTGGCACCACTGGTATCCAGCGGCTGGCAGGAAAGGAGCCCAGCAGAGGTCTAGTGCGGGTGGGATGGGGACAGCACCCAGCGTTAAGCTGAGGGGTATTTAGAAGCAAGGAATCAAGAGGGCACCCTTGGGAGCCGATGGGAGACAATGCAGCAGCTGCTCACTCCGGCTTTGGCCTCTTCCTCTTCCCGACCTCGCACTCCCCCCCCAGCCATGAAAGGGCCCTGACGGATGCCAACCATTCCCACCGCCAGGGGAGGGTCAGCCACTCAAATGGGACCATTGTACACGGAGAGGGGCAGGGAGAACTGTGGGCGGCTCTGCCCCGGCCCTCACCACCCGTGGAAGAGGCTCTGGGAGGGAAGGGAAGAGCTAAAGAGGCATTTCAGCCTGAGAGCAGCCCCAGTTTCAGTGGGCAGAACCCAGTGAGGAGAGGCCAGGACGAAAGGTCTCAAAGAGGCAACCCAAAGGGGAGCAGGACACATCCCCCCTCCCCCCCCCCATCCCCCCATTCATAGACTGCCATGCAGATGATCCTCTCCGCTGCATCGTTCCAGGCTAATCTTACAGGACACCTGTTCCCGTGGTATCCAGCCACCTGCCTCATGTGCCCCCCATTCCTAATAACCCATGGCTCCGTCACCATGACATCCAGCCACCTCCCTCACGCACCCTTCCCGCCTCATCCACAGTCCCTGTCACCCTGGTTTCTGGGCACCTGTGTCACACCGCCCCCACACCGCCTGTCACCATGGTATCCAGTCACCTGTCTCACATCGCCCCCCCCCCCCCCCCAGTGCCTGTCACCATGGTATCCACCCACCTGTCTCAGACAAACACACACACACCAATCCCCAACCCCCACAGCGCCCGTCACTGTGGTACCCAGCCACCTGACTCATGTACCCAGCCACCTGACTCATGCGGTCTCCGTCAATTACACACACACACACACACACACACACACACACACACACACACACACACACACACACACACACACACACACACACACACACACACACACACAAAGCAGTTGCATCTTTCACCTGTGCCCCATCCCAAGTGACCTTCCCCATGCCGGTTCCACCCCCACGCCCCAGCAAAGGCTCGGCGAATCCCCGTTTCAGACATCGCCAGAGAGCTCCCACCCACTGCTGCCCTGGGGGACCTCAAACCCCCCTGAAGTGGGGTGAGGGCAGGGCCACTTTAATGCCACCAGGCCCAGCTGCCACTGTTCCATTATGGAGAGGAAAATATGAGCTTTGGAGTGCTTCCCTCCCCTCCCCCAGCTTTTAAACCGGAGTGTTTAATTCATTAAGGCCTCTGTATGGTCACCAGCCCTTTTAAAGCCCAGCGCTGCTAATGGGTTTATTTCTAAGCACTCCCAGCAAGGATTCAACAGCTGCTGCCAGGGGCGGGGGGGGGGGGTCTCATTCTCCTGGTTCTGTAACTCAGGGCTGTGCAGGGACCACGAACGGTCTCCTGGCTCGACGGTGGCCACAGCTGCGTCCCAGTGCCCACAGGAGATGTGCCGCGGCCAGTCACCAAGCTCAGCTGGAGGGCAGGGTGTGGGGTGAGTCGTGGCCCCCTCCAGCAGGATTCTGCACTGTACAGGATGTGCCCGCTGCAACCCACACCAGCCTGTGGGGCGGGGGAGTGGAATTTGCCACCTACTTCTGTCCCCAAGCCACCAGCCCCAGTGCGGACGATTGATGGAAGAGACGGATAATTAAGCATTGACGTTCTCCCCTGATCAAGGGGTCCCGTGGCTGTCGAGTGCTGGGGGCAGGGACAGCCCCCTTTCCCCAGGAACGACATGTCTGGGGAGCCCCCAGGGTGCATACGGAGGGGAAGAGCGGTGGTCAGAGTAAAGGGGCCTTTCACAGCTGAGGATGGTACAACTGGCCCATAGACACGTCAGCATGGGCTGCCCTGCACCGGGCCGGGTTCCCGGGGGAGAGGGAGCCTCCGGGGGTGCTCGGATCCAGCAATAATAGGCGCCATACGAGACCCAAACCCAGGACGACGGGAACCTCCCCCATGCAGGCACGCCGCACTGTGTTCATCCCAAGGCTCCCTGCTGCAGTGAGTCACACTGATACTGTAGGGAGGGGGACTGACAGACTCCGCGGGTCCCGGGGGGCACCAATCCTGCCACAATAACCTTAGGGGAGTGGCTTATTTGGGAGGTGGCCAATCAGCAGAGATCAATGGCACTTTGGAGCCTGACAGCTGCCAATCTCCTCCCTCTGACGCCCAGAGCCGGAGGCCCTGCAGAAAGCAGCAGCCCCAGCTCCCACAGTGGCCTAGTGCCCACTCCCTGCCTGGTGCCCGCTCCCTGCCCAGCCGTGCTCTCTCTAATCCAGCCAGTGGGGTAATTGGTATGGGACAGCTCACCACGGCTCCGGCGCCAGTTGCAGCATCCTCTGGGGAGTCTGTTTAAAGGGTTAATGGCAGCCCCCCAACCCAGCACCCCCTCCGGTGGTTTTACAGACTAAGGGGAAGAAAAGCAGGGGAGGGGGAGGTGACCGGGGGGGGGGGGGTTAATGATTTCATTTAACACTTGGCAGGACCCAGCTTGCTCCCTGCTGAGCAAAGAGCGTTTCGAACCCGGCCCCGGGGAGGGGAGAGCGAGCGGGTGCTGGGGAGGGGGCAGCGGGGTGGGGGCCCCAGCCCTGGAAAGCCAAGCTGGCAAGCATGCTGGGAGCCGAAGGAGTGTGCTAATGAAGGCCTCTCCTAATTAACAGCCGCAGCAGGGGGCTGAGTGTCAGGCTGCTCTGGAGACCAGGGGGTTTTCCTGTGTAATGACTTCGTTCCCATCCGAACACACTGAAGCAGCGGGGTGGCCGGTTCCGCCCCCGGCCCAGGTAGGGCAGGAACACATGGAGAGCTCCGCGAGTTTGCTGCCTTTCAGGTCAATCCAGGGACGGGGGAGGCGGGTGGCAGGACCTTCGCTGGGAGAAGCAGGGGAGGGGAGATACAGATTTCACAGCTGGAGCAGCTCCCCTCGCTTGTAACCCCAGCCCCTGCCAGTCATTCGCTGCGATCACTAGGACACACAGCCATCGCCCCCTGGGCTAGGAGCCACCTGCCACTGCCAGTACCCATGTTCCCCCCAGCACAGTGCTGGGTACGGCGAGCAGGGCAGCAAGGGCGCGGAGTGGGGCTAGGCCCCACCCTTGGGGTACGAGCCACTGGACTGAACTTACCTGAGCAGCTAAATATTATGGGGTGCGGCAAACATGGCGCTACACGGGGCCTCCACCAGTGCTGGATGCTCTCACACACTGGAGGGATATAGGGGCCACGTTCGCTGCACCGGGCTGTTCTCTACCCTGAACATCCGGCTCACGCGGAGTCAGGCTTTGTAAACAACACGGACGAGGCATTTTCTGTCCTCTTGGAGGCTTTGGCCATGGGGCGGGGGAGGGGGAGTCTGAGCTGGGGGCACTGACCCTTTGGCATCTCCTTCCCCTCAGCACGCTGGTCGCAGACAGGGAAGGAACAGTGGAGTTGGGGTCCGACCCTGCACCGCGGTGCATGAGCCTTCCCCAGGGACAGCTCGTCAGCACCCTGCCGGGACTCCCCCGGGCCCCCTACACTACAACCCCAGGGAGCCCGGCTAGACTCGGTCCCTTGTACCCCGCGGGAGCGCACCGCAGGGCAAAGCGGGAGCTGGGACCGGCGCAGGTGGAGAGACAGTTATGGGCGATGGTGGGGGAGGGGGGAGCTTGTCCACGTGAGCCATGCAGTCACTGGGCTCTCTGCAAAACAGACTGAGACCCCCCCTCCCAAAACTCGTGTCACACAGGCCACCGAGCGGCCCCATCGCCGCGGCTCTGGCGCGCGGAGCCAGTGAGAGTAAAAGGCGCCACAAACCCTGAGCCAGCCGGTGTCCTGGGCCATCTTAAAGCCAAAGTTAAAGATCTGGTTGAACAGTCAGTAACACTCGAAGGGGCTTCCCGTGCATGGCCGTGTGCCCAGCCGGCTCGGGGAGGAGAGAGGCCCCCCCCCCATCTGCCTCCCCACACTGGAGACGAGCCTGAACCATGTCAGACCCCCTCCAACAATGGAAGAATTCTGACCCAAATGTTGCAGCTACAGGCAGCTCTAATCAGCCCTGCTCCCCTGGGTCTAAGGGGGGATGGGAGGTCAGCCCCACATACCCCATGGTGGCCAAGCTGAGACAGAGAAGCAGGACAGGGCGTATAAAACACCAACCTGTTAGTCAAAATCAGTCCAGAATTTCCACCCCCCAGGGCAAACCAGCCAGCCCCAGCATGGGAGGGGCCTGGAGAAAAACCTTCAGTGGCAACCAAGTTCAGCCCCCACCTGCAAGTTCCCCTCCTGCCGTGTCACGTGCCTCCTCCAGGACTGGGAAGCCACCAGCCATGGAGCGGGCACGTGTTGCAGACACACAGGGGGAGCGTCCCCGGCTCTGACAGATGTTCCCGCACAGAAACGGCACCGAGCTGACAGCTGTTCCGCGGGAGACGCAACAGGGAATTGGATTTTACGATTTTTTTATATAATTTAATTGGCAATTACTTAAATGTGGGGTTTACGCAGGGAAATTGACATCCAGGAAGAAGAGTATTAGATTGCAGCCTCAGAGCCGCCGCATCAGCAAGGGAAAGCAAAGCCAGCCGCACGCGACTCTGCCAATGGATCTCAGCCCTGCGCGGCGGCACCTCCTGCTGGTTCAGCCCTGGGAACCTGTCCACACACGCTCCTGACCACAGCAAGCCACTACCGGGGCAGGAGGGGGGGGAACATGGCCCCGAGAGCTCCCTGGTCTTGCTTCTCTCACGGCCAACGTGGAAATTCAGCTAGATCAGGGTTTCTCAAACTGGGGGTCGCGAGCTCCTGCCGCCTCAACTCACAGCGGCGGGGCCGGGGGGCCCGGGTGCAGCCGTCCGCCCGGCCGCAGGGGAGACAGGGGGGTCGCGCCGCAGCCGGCCGCCGGACCGGAGGGGTCGCGGCGCGCCGACGGCGCACGATAAGGGGTCGCGGGCTCACTAAGTTTGAGACCCGCTGAGCTAGATGGATACAAGGTAGCTTCGCACAATGCTCCCACTGAGGCCAACATAGTGTCTGCATGGGCACAGATCCAAGCGGCGGTCTGTTTCGTTTTCGCAGACTATGAAACTACTTTGTTTGACCCTTATTGCCAGGATATTGACCGAGGAGTTTCAGTTCTCCAACAGCCTCTGCACCGCTACCGACTCCGACCCCTACAGAAGAGATCAGAGGTATCTCTTAGAGGGGCCTTTTTATAGGCTTCTTTGAACCATCCTATGCCGTTTCTCTCTTCTATAGGAAACGGACTTAATACCAGTACACGAAATAAAGAACTACAGAGCAGGGGTCAACAACCATCCCCAAATAATACAAGAACAAGGGGACAATCAATGAGGTTGGCAGGTGGCAAACTCAAAGCTGCTGAAAGGAAAGTCACTCATGTGACTCCAGGAGCTGGCGCTTTGAAGACTCTGACTATTGAGACTCACGATAAAACGACAAGAGCTGGCCGACTGTGAGGCTCTATCCCCACCCCACCCCTCGCCACCCTTCCTAGCAGTTCTACAGTAGGAACTTGACGCATCCTCGCTAGAGAAAAAGAAAAATCCCTTTTTCTCACCCCCGTTTGCTCCCTGGCGTGAGAACGTCCCCCACACCCCACCGGCGGCCATTCAGCTTCAGAGCTTTTCCTTCTCTTGTGATGTGACAGCACCATCTGCTGATCTCGCAGACACACGCACCAGACCCGCCCGCTAGAAAGCCAGGGGCCCAAAGGCTGCGGCCATAGAGGGGTCTGTGTTATAATGGAGCTGTGACCGGCTAGGATTTCACCGTGGCTACGAGAGCTCCAACCCACCAGCTCCCAGGGCACCTGCCTTCCTGCCACTGGAGCTAAAGTGGGCTCTCCATTACTGAATCCTCCAAGGATTTCGCCTTTGTTTCTGTTCCCCGAATGATTCACCTTGGCCATTAGTGATTTATGCTGCCAAATTTCTGCCCCCAAACAGTCCACCGGCACCGGCTCGTTCCCATGGTGTGCGATTGACCAGGCAAGTTGCCTGGATTGGCCAGTGTTCCCCATCCAGATGACTGGAGTGGCACATCATTGCCAGCCTGGGCTGGCACAGCAGCTGCTTGAACTCGGTTTCTCCCCGTTGGCCGGCAGCGTCTACACTTGACCGGCTGCAGTGGCAGTGCTGCAGTTGTGCTTCAATGTAGACACCCACTACAGCGACGGGAGAGGGACCATGGGGGAACGGGGGGGCGGGGGACACCCCTGTGCAAAACGCTTTAGTGCTAACGCCGCAGCAAACCCTTCCCCACCAGCACAGAGGCCCCGGGGCCAAGCTCACCTCAGACGAGGTACCGTGGGGCGATGAGAAGAGCAGGAAATGACCAGCAGCAAAGGCAGAGATGCCCAAAGCCTGGCAGCATCCCAAGGGCAGGAGTCCCGGCTCGGATGTGCCAAGAGCTGCGGGCAGAGGAGGGGAGGGCCGGGTGTACAAGCCCCCCAAGTGAAGCTCAGGAGCCAAGCTGCCAGCCCTAGCTGGTGCACAAGACTTGGAGCCCCGTCTCTGCATGTCATTTGGTAAGTTCCGTCACCTCCGTGCCTCAGTTTCCCCACTGTACAGTGAGGATCACCTTGGCCTGCCCCACGAGGGTGTCAGGAGACTTCATCCATCAATTGACACGGCAGCTTCCGCCAGAGGATCCCCAAGACTTGCCAGAGGGATCCCTGCAGCAGCGGCTCTTCCTATGCCCTGAACAGCCTAACACACCCCAGCAGGGAGCTCCGGGGAAGGGGAAGGAGAGAGGGGCTGGGCTCACAAGGCCCTCGCAGGAGCGGGCAAAGGGGCAGTTTGCAAAGCACCCCACGCTAAAGAGGGGAGCAGCACCCCAGCTAAACACCTGGCACCGCTGCTGGGCGTCTCACACGCTCCGGATTAAGGCCGTACCAGCCGCTAGCTGCAGACGCGGGAATGTCAGCCCCGGGCTCCCGGCCAAGCGGAGTCAGGCGCAGCCTTTGAAATGGAGCCGCCCCCGACTGCTGGGTCTCGAGCCTCGTCCTTAACGGCTTCCCATAAACTACACAAACCAGAGGAGCCGCAGCGCTGGCCCGGGCAGGCCTGGTGGGGGTGCTCGCCGCCAGGAGTTACCCCACTAACGGCCCTCGGAGAGGGATGGGGGGCAAGAGAAAGGAGGAGACGTAACCCGCTCCTCACCAGCCGCAGCCTCTCCGCGGGGCACGGGGACACCAGCGCCTTGGCAGATGTTCCGCAGAGGGGAGCTTCGGTACCCTCGGCTGCCCTGCTTTGGGGCTGGTGGGCGGAGCCGGCAAAGGGGGCGACCCCGACGCGCCCAGGAAGGAGAGAGAGGGGAGAAGGATGGAAAGCGAGTGGTTTAGGTTTGTCCCGGGGCTCACAACTTCAACACACACACACGTGTGCACACACACCCAGCTTTCAGGCAGTGGCTCTCGGGCCCTGCCATGGACATGTTAGTTTCCCTGGGGAACCCCCAGCCCCCCTGATGTTGCTCGGTTCCATGGCAGCGAGGGAGCATTGGGACAGCATTAGAGAGGAGGCTGGAAATAAACACGCTGGGTGCCGGGGGTGCGGCTGGGCAGCTGCCCCTCCCCCCCCGGCGTATCCGCTGTTTGTTTGGTCTCCCTGGCTGCAGGGACCCCGTTTGCCCTCTCTGCCGGCAGGGCTGGCTGCTCTCGGCTCATCTAGCTGGGCACGTCCTCTAGGACTCTGCCGGGCCTCCGGGGTGGGGGTGACGGCTGCCCGGAGCCAGACAGAAGCAGCTCCACAGACAATCAGAGTTCAAGAAACTCAGCAGGGATGGAGAAAGTGCAGAATGGAGCACGGGTGGAGTGCTTGAAATAAGAGACTCGGGACCCACGAGAAGGGACTGGTCCAGGAATAAACCTACTGCAGATCGCCAGGAGGGGGTGCCAGTTCTCACACACACACACATGTACGCACGCACGCACGCCGTTGCCACCTCTTCCCAGGGCAAAGGTCCCGTCAGGAGTACGGGAAAAGCAGTGGGAGGAGGTGGGTGATACAAACAGAATCAACTGCTCCGAAAGGCACAAAACGCACAGGACAGGCGGGGGGAAGGCGAGCGCCTTTTGTCCGGCAGAGGAAGGCTTTGTGCGGCGAGATCACCTACGTGCGTCACGTAAAGAGACCCGTGTGTGATTCATGGAGACCCAGAACAGGACGGGCGAGAAAGCACCGGAACCCAGCCCACCCCCCACAGGGCAGGAAAGCGGGAGGGGCCCTGCTATGGTGCTGCCAGCTGGGAGATGCGCGCGTGTAAATAAAATATTAACCCCATTGTCTTGGGCACAGATCACAAGACGCCTCCCCCCCCCCCCTCTGTGCAACGGGATCGCACGCCATAGATGGGCGGGAGCCAGCAGCCAGACGGGGGGCTCAGAGAGCGAGAGCTGCCAGGAGCATTTAGTGCCTCTGCTCACAACCGACACACAGACACACACAGACACACACACACACGAACAGGGGAGATGTTCCCATTTAAAAAATGAAATATTCATGCTGAACTTGGTGGGCCTGCAAGGGAGAAAGGGCCATAACGTGCTTCAGCCAGCAGGGGGCACCCTTGGGCTTGGTTCGGTCCCTTTCCTAGGTGCATGGCCAGGGAGCACCCTCTTTCCGGGAAGGGGTGGCTTTAAGTACATGTCCGTCTCCCAGCTCCTACCCACTAGGCCAGACTGCCCAGGTCCCCGTGGTGACGGGCACGGGAGAGCAGGACAATTCAGAGCAGGCTCTCAAGGGTCTGGGCTCTGGCCCCTGGCTGCTTTACGGTCTCTTCATTCAGTGCAAGCAGCGGCTGAGAGGCGCAGCGTCGCCGGGCAGCGCTTCGGTGGCCAGCTTTGGATAACGAACGTACAATGGCGCACGATGCGCGTGGGCTGGAGCCGGGCAGGTGAGCGCCAGCCCCAGAGGGGGAGTCCATGGGGGACGGGTGCAAAGGAGAAGGAAGCTGGCTGGAGCACAGGGCTGTGCAATGCACACAGACACACACACACACACACACCAGGGCTGTGCAATGCACACACACACACACCAGGGCTGTGCAATGCGCGCACACACACACACAGACACACACACACACACACACCAGGGCTGTGCAATGCGCACACACACACAGACACACACACAGACACACACACCAGGGCTGTGCAATGCGCGCACACACACACACACCAGGGCTGTGCAATGCGCACGCACACACACACACACACACACACACACACACACCATGTATCCAATAATCCCTGTGGGGCATAGAAAAGACACCCATCCTCGGACCACACGGCCCAGGGGCCTTGCCCAGGTGACGG
The DNA here is from genome assembly GCA_032164245.1 of Sternotherus odoratus. Classification (NCBI taxonomy): domain Eukaryota; kingdom Metazoa; phylum Chordata; order Testudines; family Kinosternidae; genus Sternotherus; species Sternotherus odoratus. The sequence continues at coordinate 6,746,079 of JAVMKO010000018.1, forward strand.
CTCCAGCAAACACAAGAGCAGGCCTGACGTGCTGCTTCCAGTAGGGGGCAGCGGCGTCCCTGCCAACTCTTTGCACTAGCCTTGTCCTCTGTACCAGCGGGCGGGAGCCTGGGAGTGTTTGTGGAAGGTGGTGGGGGCCCCGCTGGGGTGAGAAATGAACCGACAAACACAGCCCTGTCCCGAATTCCTGCCTCGCATACTCCCCAGAGCTGCAGCCGCTAAAGAAAGGAGCCGGCAGCATCCCCCACCCTGGCATCCCGGGATCCCCAGCGCCAGGGATCACAGGGGAGCGGGCCCCCATCCAGCCGGCAGCTGGTTGCACTGCACACCCGGCCCTACCCTCTATGGCAGAACCCAGTGCCCACATGGGGTTTGCTCCAGCGGAGATGCACGGCTGGCAGCAAGCCCTGGGCATCGCCTCTTCCTCGCAGCTGGCACTGGGATTTCACCCGCTCAGGTGCGGCGGGGGTAGACGGTGCCACTCCAAGCCAAGGGGAAAAAGTTGTTCCAGTTGAAACGACGGGGGTTGTTTTAAACGGACATCACCAAAGCCAGGGAACTGCGTGGAGACTCTGGGTTCAGGGAGGCTTATTAAATCAGTGAGGAAGCAGTGAAACCGAAATGGAAATAACCCCTCAAACCAAAATCAGAGCATCCACACACAGGGTCCGCCCCAGTGGGAATGAATCCGTTTAAAAACCAACGCAAGTGACATCACTGCCGCTTTCCCGTGGAGACGAGAGCTAACTCAGCCCTCGGCTCCCACACCGCTCCAACCGTTACCACCCATTCTAAAGCCTGTGCCTCTTAATTCAAGCCCTTTAGCAGCCATTGCCCCTGCCAGCCCCGCACAGGGCAGGAAAGCATTTGCCAACCGCGAAAGAGCCGGCAGAGGTAACGTACGAGCTCTCCACAAGCCAGGGGAGAGAGCTCTAGCCGTGAGACTGGTAGGTCACTATCAGAGGGATACCTCTACTCAGGCGTCTGCAGTCCGCTTTCCACTCATGACAGGCCTGTAGGGGAATCAAAACCGGGCTCCTCTTCCCCGCCCTCCCTCAGAACAGCGCAGCCAGCCAGTAAGTACAGGAGACAGGCCGTCTCCTCCCGTGAGCTAGGACAAGGGACATCCGATCTCTGCCCCCGAGAACGGGGCAAAGCCAGACTCCGGCCCGGCTGCCCCTCACGCACTGACTCCGTCCCTTCCCTTGGAAGGGTTCTAACTGGGGATCCGAGATGAAAACCAGAAACAGATGCAGTTTGTTCTCGGAACATAAAAAGCCCAGTGGGAGGGATGACACTGAGGTTGGTCTGATGGTGGATGGAAGAATGGCATTAGGACGATACCCCATCACTTACCCGCGAGAAGCCTCCTATGTTCTTTAGAAAGCGGGGGGGAGAGGGAGGAAAAGGAGAGAACAAACAGTTAGCACAGAACACAGACAGCAGGACCAAAGCTCTCCCAGCCCCCCAAAGCACCCTCCTCCTCCAGCCCTGCTTCCATCTGCTCCTTCGAGGGATGCCAGCCCTTTTCCCGGCCCAAACTGGGACCTGTGGCAACCACTCCAGCCCCTCTGGGTCCTGCTCTCGCCTCCCCTTCCCTGCAGGCATCGAGAGTGGGTAGAGCCCCTACAATATTTCCATTGCAGGGATGCTAACCCCCTCCCCACCCTGCTGGTTCCATCGCCCCCAGGGGGAATCCCATTACAGCTGGGACAATGACTGGAGTTTCTTTGGGATGGATCCTCCATTCCGAGGTCAGGCCCAGATAACGTGGAGTAGCACGTGAAGGGAGTGAAAAGGGAAGGAGGGAAGAGAGGAGCGGATACCCCAATACACGGTAGCCTCCAGGGCTGGAACCATGAACTGCTAGCTGGGACTCGCATTAGGAAGGAAGAGAAGGGATCAGAAGAGTGACACCCCCAAAAGAGCCCCCCAGGCGTATGGAAGATACAAAGCTAGGCAGTGTTCAGCGTCCTGAGCTGGGATTCAGCAGACCCCAGACCCCCATTCTGTTCCTTGTGGAAATCATGTGTTCCCCCCGCCCCATGCTTCTGTTTCTCCTCCTGTCCTGGGCTGGGCTCCGGGCAGGGAGCATCTCTCCTTAGGTGTGCACAGAACCTAGCTCGGTGCGCCTGTGATCTTGGCTGAGGCCGGTAGGCAGCACTGCCCTAAGGAAGGTCAAACCTCGGGGGAAATATACTGAAAGCGGAGAACAAAACGAAACGTTGCATCCGATATTTAAAATGAGACAAAGCCTTGGGGAGGAACTGGGGGGGGGGGGGGGGAGAATAACCTAGGACTCACGTGCAAGACTAGGTGCAAAACTATACGTGCAAGACAACGTAATGGTTCAACACAAACTACTCAGACGTCCACAATTCCTCTGCCCAAGGGGAACGCAGACCATTGCACCTCCGGTACCGGCTGCACCCCTTGAACTCCAGCACCTGGCTTTCCCCCGGTCCGTGCACTCCGCTCCCTTGCTAGCGGATGCACGTCTCCAGCTTCCCCCGCAGACTTCATGCCCCTTAACCCATCGGCACGACTCCAGCAATTGCTAAGGCTTCGGCAAATACGCAGGGCCGGACTTTCAGAGATGCCAAGCAGCCACTGGCTTCAACTTGTGTCCTGGGTGCGCCACGCCTTGGAAAGTTGGGCCCTTATCCTCTGCCCCCCAAAAGCCAGAGAGATCGGATCTCTCCTCTCCGAGAACACCGCTGAATGGGTGCTTTAGGGAAGTGATCACCTTACTGCCTCAGCCGGTCCCTCTCCCAAACCAAGGAGAAAAGCAAATAATCCTGCAAAATATCACACATACCCCATGACCATTAACCCCTTGTCCGCCCTGCGGTCCCACAGCTGGGCTTCCAAGCTCAAAAGGGGATTTACAGAAGTCACCCGGGGAGCACCCTGGTTGGCTCATTAAACTCTCTCAAATCGGCAACTTCCAGATGTGGCTGGGATCGCTTCCCAAGCTATGGGGCAGATTCGGATGCTCTTCCCCGGGTCAGGGTAGGGCCTTGTGCCCCACTGAAGTCAATGGGAGCACTCCGAGACCGGCGTGCTAGGATTATTCCCCAGAATCAAGGATAAAGGATGGGGGATAAAAAACAACGGCCCTTTGGCCAGGCCCGTGCGTGAAAAATATGTAGCAGATTAGTGAGCCTTCCCTCCTGTGCATGCCGTCTCCAGATTCAACCACACAACTTCTTCTGCCCCCATTTTCCTCACCCCCCCCCCCGGGTCCGTTAACTATGCCCCAGTCTCAGAGCCAGCTTTGCTGCGAGATGGGAGAATGGGCACAAACTACCTCGGGTGGCACTTGGAGGACCTTGTGCAGTCTGGGCACCCTGCCGGATACCCCCAGGGGAAGAGCGGCCCCCGACTGGCTTCATCTTCCTCACGCCCCAGGCGAACCACTGAGAAAACACCCTTCAGCACTTTAAACCGAGAACCGGGAACTGACCCCCACTCCACTACCACAGTGGGACGAACGGTCTACATGACCCCAGCCCAAGGAGCCAGGCATGCCCGAAAGAAGTTCCCGGGAAGGGACCGTGGGAGTGAAGGAGGAGCTGGGAGTTTGCGAGGAGACGGGAGGGTCAGTCAGTCGTTTTTCAAGGGTTCGGGGCAGAGGCAGATGGCGGACACTGAAGGGCATTTCTAGGGCCCAGGCGGTAAAGTTGTGGAGAGGAGAGAACATGGAAATTCCCCAATAGGTGCCACACAATCACAAAGTAACTGGCTTGTTGCTGGGGGGAAGAAACCTTCACCATGTGACTGTCACCCAGTGCACCTGCCCCGGTCAGCCAGGAACTGATACTACACCAGCAGGCAAGCAGGTTGCCAGGCAACAGCAATGCTGTATCAGTTGGTTACATGTCAAGACTACTTGGCACCTACAGCGTTTCTCCACCGCTGATCCCGAAGTGCTCTGGGATCCTGAGTTAGTTCTGCTCCACAGCTCTCTGATCAAAGCACCTCCATCATCACAGTCAGCCTTCCTAGCTCTGATACAGTACTTCTCATTAGTAGAGGTGAAAGAGGTCATTAACCCATTTCACAGATGGCAGAGAAAGGTCAAGTGACTTGCCCCAAGGTTACCCAGTGGGAAACTTGAGGCCTGGAGATATGGACTGACTTACCCTAGGCCACACAAAGTCAGTGGCAGAGCTGGGAATAGAACCCTGGAGTCCTGCGTGCTAGACAACTTTCCAGCCTTCCACGAAAACATCGGAGCTTTGGGTTTGGTTGCGTCAGTGGCCAGAACACAGAGGGCAGCTGTCATGCCCCAGCCGGGATTCTAAAGACGATTTCCTGGGTAAGGCTATTTCCTGGGTGTTCAGATAACTCATGGGGTTCGGAAGCTGGGTGCCACGCGCTCCGCACGACGAAAGCCCCATCTCTTTGACCAGCACGATGCAGCCTCAATTCCCCTTGGGGGCAAAGATACAGGCGAGTTTAACACAAGGCACTTCCAGAAAGCCACCTTTTCCCTGGGGAACCGCTGCGGGCAGCCTCAGGTAGCTGGCACGGGGAGGAACGGACCCTCGGGTCCCGCTGGGGCTTTGTGCTTGGCAATACACATCGCTGCCTGCCCAGCACCATGGCAACTGGCGCTTTCATATGCAGATATCAAAACCCGGTGCTCAGTGGGCCCGTAACAATAGCTCCCTTCTGAGAGTCTGGAGGGGAGAGAGGGATGTTTAATGTCTAGAACTCCAAAGCTGGAGGAAGGATCAACCCGTGGTCCCGTATAAAATCCCACTCCCCTGCCTCCATCCAAGTTCAACCCTCAGACGCTGGAACACACACAGGGGGCGAGGCTCTTAATCTGGCCCCGGCATCCCTTTCTTGTTCCATGGAGGTGGCTGCATTTCAGTGGCATGTGGCATGTAACTCCACGCGATGCTGGAAGGCTGCTGTGCAAGCGAGCAGCTTCATTGCAAGACAGCCGGTCCGAGGGGCACAGGGCCCCTTCTCCCTGCAATGCCCTGCCAGACCATCATTAGCCACAGGTCTCCTCTCAGGAGGCTGGGTCCCAGCCCACCACCTGACTCCAGCACAGTGACTGCGGCCTGCTGCAGTGCGGCGATCACGGAACAACCCCGCACTGGAGCAAGGAGAGCACAAGACACGGTGCCACAGTAGGAGGCGGTGTTTCTTCTTACCTACGGCAAGCTCTTTGGGGAAGGCGCTGCTGCAGGTCCGCCCAGCACCACCGAACACTGGGGAGCCGCAGATCCTGGTCTGTCTTAGAAGTTTCTGTAGCCACAGTAACTCAGCGTCGCACAATCTTTAACAGGTATATGCTCACACGGGGAAACTGAGGCACAGAGCGGCTAAGTGACTTGCCCACGGTCAACAGAGCCGCTGTGTGGGGTGGAGAATTGAACGGTGGCCTCACAAGATCTAGGCTAGGGCCCTAGCTCTTGGACCGTCCTTCCTCCGACTACTCCAGCAATATAAAACATCAATGGCTTGCAGGCAGGGAAGAACTGGCTGATAGGAGTCTGGGGCTATGCAAATAACTCACGGGTGAAAAGGACAGGCGGCCTGGTGACCCTGTATTTGCAAACGGATCCATCTGGGTCAGAGTAGCCGCTACAGGACAGACCCCCAGGCCCCCATTTACCAGAAGTCTTCTCTGACTCATTACAGTTTCCAAGCTGAACGTGGCTCCGGTCGCTCCGCTCTTCAGGGGGGGCCACCCACACGTCACATCTTGAAAGCCCACACGCCCGCCTGAAACACATGGGGAGCGCGTTGCTGCGCTCCCACACGCCGCGGCCTGGGGGTCACGGCGTCGCCCGTTTGCCTCGACACGGTCCTGCCCCCCGCCTCCTTCCCAACGGTCGGGGGAAAGGACACCGGTTTGGGGGGGATTTCATTCCCACGCTTCGTTTTTAGAACAAACGAGCAATTGAGGCAAATCGCCCGAGAGCCTGCGCTCACTTTCAACTCTGACGGATTGAGCTTTGCTTTGATCTTCCTCTCATCACACTGTGGCTCAACAGAGCAGCTGCCAACATCAAGGGGGGACGGGGAGAGCGAGGTTTTGTTTTAATATATATTTTAAACGAGAGAGAAGTGCTTCAAGGTCAGATGTATTGAAGGTATTTGAAGCCAAGGAAGGTCCTGTGCCTAAGGGGACATGGTCGGATAGATGCAATGGCAGCTCACCTGGGTTAGCGTCTATTTCAAAGCAGCAGGACTGGAACGCTACTCAGCCTCTGTAGATCTCAATGCACCATGCAAAGGTGGGCACATATCTTCCCCATATCCCTGGGGAAACCGAGGCATGGCTGACGAATGTCTGATTTTCAGATGTGCTGAGCCGCCGCTACGCCTGGAGAAGACCCTTCTGAAAATCAGGACGGAAGTGACTTGACCGAGGTCACCCAACGGGCTAGTGGCAGAGCCAGGCTTAGAATGCTCACCATAAGTAGAGCTCCGGCTCCCAATGCCCTGAACCCTGCTACCGTCTTAGCATAATCCGGACCCTTGGGTAAGCCACAGGCTATGACAGCTCCTCTCACATACAAACAGAGCTCACCTCAAGTTGGTGGCCTCGTAGGATTTCACACTTATCACTATGCTCAACGCCAAGGCACTTGGAATATCCCAGCAACAGCAGGGTTCAAACCCAATTCTCCCGCTGAAAAACCACCAAAGGTCCCCACCACTTGAATGAGAGAAGGATCGTCACTAGCAGCGGAGTATCTAAGGCACAGAGCAATTGATTCCCCGCAGAAGAGGGGCAGCAGGAATCATACACTAGCCAGCCTGTTACCATTAGAGCTGCTCAAATAATTGATCCCACCAATCATTTAACTAATGGATTTTAATGTCTTCCCCTTCCCACACTTTATCCTACCAGCTCCAATGACCAAACCTCTCTGGAGGCTCAGAAGGATTAGATATTTAATCAGGAAATGTTGGCAAACACATGCACACAGGTGAAAAAATATTTCCATCGGTCATAGAAATGTACAGGTGAGCCAACTCAGAAAAATGCTTGAGCGCGGAGGGTTTGATTTAAGGCTATTTGCTTGGTGTCTTTGGACATAGGACGTTGACAACGTGTGTTATAAAGCTTGACATGTTTTCAACCTCAAACGCTGCTGTTTGTGGATAATGGTCTGATCTGCCCATCGCTTCCCACAGCTGTGAAAACTGAAAATAAAAATCTAAAAATGCTTAAAACTAAACGTCAAAATTATGGAAAAAAAACAAATCAGTCGAATTCTGCCAAGCCCCCCTGGCAAGTCTCGGCTAACGTCCCCACCGTGCTCGGAGATCCTCGGAGAGCGATTCTGGAGAAGAACAGCAGCGAGGCAGGCTGCCTGCTGCCCTGGCTACTGAACCCCGCGTGGGACCTTTGCAACTTAACCCTGTAGAAAACAATAACAGTGAGCAGGGGGCTAATCCCCCAGCACTGTCCAGGTGCGACTGAAGGATGCTGGGGTCCCTGTGGAGAGGTACAAGGAGGAGCTGTCTTCAAAGAGCCCCTGAAAAGCTCATTTGCTCCCACAGGGAGGGACGGTGCTCTGAACAGCCGCTGTACCAGCAGGCCACGGGCGGGGGCACCTGCAGCTTCAGAGAGGAGCTAGGCCTGACCTCCGCTCTCACCCTCTCCTTTGAAGCCCTCCCCCAGACTTTTGAATGTGCTCCTCCCAAGGCCAGGATCAGGGCGAAGGGGCTAGGAACGCCAATCTGGCCACTGTCCGGGCTGTGACTAACTGGAGAGTTTCCAGAGCCACCAAACCAGCACTAAGAAATTAAAACTTAAAACAAAACCTCTCCATTTTCTTCGCAGTCAACATTTAACGCACACATTTTCTGAAGTCGGAGGCATCCAGCCGCACTAGCTCTTGTAAATTACCTACCAATTACACACATAACACTCTTTAAACCACATATCAATCCATTGGCATGTGATCAACATTCAATAATTGCCACGGCATGAAAATTAAACCCCGTCAGCCCCCGGGGGTGCAATTTAAAGTGTTAATTAATTGCTCCCGATTGGCATGGATGGCACATGCTAATGAGGAACCTGACTCCCTTCTGGAAGAGGAGAAGAGGACATCTCTGCGGCCCCTCTCCCCCTGCTCCCTCGGCGCTGTAGCGCTGCCTCCAGCGTGGCCAGAATTGAAACCAGACGTGTAGGAAGTGTCTCGTTAGCAGTAATTGCTTTGTGAGGATTTGAGGTTTCCCTTCAGTGTCACCACCACCAAGAAGCTGCCGGGGGCTGGGGAGAGGGGAGTGGAGGCAGAACCTCTGTTACACTAACATTTTCACTGAAGCCACGGAAAGTTTACTCAGGCCGCGATGACTGCCCGGCGGATCACTGCTCGGCCGGATTAGGCTGAAACAGCAACTCCAAGCCTTCCAAAGGCCCGGCCTCACCACTAAATGACTCGTGAAATGGCCTGACAACTGCCTGCCCTCCCACGCTCCCTTCTACCCGTGAGAGGTTGGTTTTTACATACATCGCATCCCCCTTTTAAAGGATCCTGTAGGAACGGGGAGTCGTTTTCATTAGGTCTCTGGTACGGCCCAACTGAGTCCATAAGTGGAAGTCAATGGCAAAGCACCCATTGACTTCAGTGGGGCAGGAGCAGGTCCTTTTAGCAGTGCCGGGCTGCCGGCTCATGGGAACGCCCCTCAAGCTCTGCTTCTCATGAAGGTCTTGCAGGCAGCTGTCCGACAGCGGGTACCACTGCGAACTGAGCTATTAACATTCCCTCTGGTTAATTGGGGATCAGACCCGAGGTTCATTTGGCCAGTATCTGGTCCCAGACAGCAGCCCGTACCAGACAGACCAGAGGAAGATGCAGATGAAAAGTAGCCTGCCCTCACATTAGGTCTCCCGCTGACCTCTCCGGGTACATGCTCACACGGGGATAAAAACCCCAAGGCTGGCCTGGGTCACTTGACTTAAGCTCACGGGACTTGGCCTGCGGGGCTGAAAATTTGCTGTGTGGACACTCCAGCCCGAGCTCTGGGACCCTGAAATGGGGGAGAGTCCCCCATGCTCAAACAGCTACAGAGTCATGGTTAGCCCCGCAGCCAGAGTCAGCTCACCTGGGCCAGCTGCAGCCGTGCCGCGGGTCTTTTACCCCTGTGTAGACGTACCCCAATGGGTAGAACTTGGCTTATTTCCTGGAAAACAGAGGTTGAGGTCCCTCCCAACATTTATTATAATTCATAACTCTGGATAATCATGTTAAGAACATAAGAACGGCCCTACTGGGTCAAACCAAACCTCCATCTAGCCCAGCATCCTGTCTTCTACCCGTGGCCAATGCCAGGTGCCCCAGGGGGAACGAACAGAGCAGGGAATCATCAAGTGATCCATCCCCTGTCATCCATCCCGTTTCTGGCAAAACCAAGGCTAGGAACACCCTCCCTGCCTAATAGCCATTGATGGACCAATCCTCCATGATAGGATCTAGTTCTTTTTTGAACCCTTTTATGGTCTTGGCCTTCACAAGGAGCTCCCTGTAAGTGTCCAATCTCTTCCTGAATCATGCCAAGTTCTTGGCTGCAATAACTTCCTGTGTCGGTGAGTTCCACAGTCCGCTCACCCCTGTGCAAATAAGGAAAAGCTTACAGCTGTTTGGAATTTGCCACCTTTTCAATTTCATTACCGGCTCTTTGTTCTGGTGAGGTGCTTTAACTTCGGTCATTATAAAGAAAGGACTCTGTCTAGTACCGAGAGGCTCGGCCTGTGCCTGTGATAACGTCTTCATGCAACTTCTTTCCCATCCCCTACCCCGCTCAGCGGGGGCAGAGAGCGCTGCTTGGCGACAGTGGTGTGGCATCCAGTGTGCGGAGACCATTGCCAATAACGCCTCGTTGTTCCCCTGAGCTCCCACATCCCTCTCCACACGTCGTCTCATCTGATCCTTCTGCTGGAAGATCTCTGGGGCAGGGAGCATTCTTTGCTCTCTGTGTGTGAAGCACTTTGCATACTGGAGCCTGGCTCCCTGACTGGGACTCCCAGCTACAACCCTACTACAACCTACCAGCAATAAGCTGCCAGGCCCGAGGGCAAAGTGCCGAGGTTTAGGTCTGCAAGTCTTCCAGCCAGCCTCCTTTCATTTCGACAAGGCGGGGCGCAGGGAAGCGGGGCGGCCATGCTGAGCCATTTGGGCGCTGCTCCAATCGCAGGGCTAGCGCCGGCTCGCCAACCTGCCCGAGGAGTCCAGCAGAGAGAGGACAAGCAGCAGGAAATCAACCAGCCCCCTCAATCGGATTCAAAAGAGACATCTCTCCATCAGGCACACCACCACCCTCGCCCCGAAGGGGCTCAGATTTCATCCTCTAGCCGCAAAGCGCTGGGGAGACCGACACACCCTGCATTCCTGGTATCCTCCCCCCCTTCTAAAGCACCTGTCATCACAGCACCCAAACACTCCTGAACCTCAAGTCCCCACTGGGACTCCTTCCGGGGCAGGAGTCTATCGCAACATCACAATTCTTTGCTCTGCGTTCCTTCCCGGCTGCCCTAACAAAGGCCCCGCTCTTCAGCGGAGACAGGCGAAGTGCAACTGTCTCCTTCAACGGCTACCAGGGAGAGGGACTCCAGCCTGGAGGGATGAGCAGCGGCGTTATTTCAGGGGAAGAGAATATAATTGAGACTGGCATGGCTCTGATCCCGCGAGCCTCCTTCTCCCCCTCCCGCCTCGGGCAGAGCTCGGATCACAAAGTCTCCGGGGCGAAGACAATAGCGGCTTATGTTCTAAAACAGCCCAGCTTTCTGGGAAGATGGCCAGGCCTGGCAGCGCTCTGCAGTGGGGAATAAAAGCCCCGTTTGTGCCACGGAGACGCTCTGCGCCGGTGGTGCACCCTTGAAGGCTGCCGGGTAGCAGCCGGCGCAGGGCTCGGAAACGGAACCGCAGACAGATGCTCGGGGCTGAGCAGGAGGCGAACTCGAAGAGCCGCGCGGGGCTCAGGGGAGAGAGGCTCTTGCTCCAGGCTGGTGACAGTGAGCCGGCTCCCCGGGCGCCCTCCAAATGCCCCTGCAAACAAAGGACCCCGTCCCGCAACACGCCGAGCCTCTGAAGTCAACAGGGACGGAGGGCGCTCAGGACCTGGCAGGATCGGGGTCACAGAGTATCCCATGGATTGGGGCGATGGAGGGGAGAGGTGGGGGAGGTTCCCTCCCAAGCGCTAGGGGCGTTTTCACATGGGGCCCAGCAGTAGGGTACAAAATAACGGGGCCTGGACTGTAGAGATTCCCCCAAATCCATGCAGGAAAACAAATGCATTGAGTAGACAGACACGACACAACCCCTCTAGGGCCTGTTTCCTGGCTGAAGCCTGCCAGCGTTGGGTGCTTTCCCAGTGGAGATCCATCTTTGGGACGAGACGTTCTCCCAGAGTCCAACCATCTGTCCAGCTGGCTTGATCCTGAGTGGTGCCGAGCCCCCGCAGCTCCCACTGGAGGTCAGCGGGGACAGGGGCTCTTCAACACCCAGGACCAGGGCCGGGGGTACGTGGTGGCGTAGGGGAGGATGAGAGACTTGGTAAAGTGCTACTAAAAGCACAACGGAGCTCGACTCCAGCCTTGTAACTTTGAATGTCTGCACCTCCCCACAGGCCTATCCTGTGGGATCGCAGCCTGGATCAGCACCGCTTGACCCCACTGGGTCCTCGCCCCAAAATTAACTCCTGTGAACCACAGTTTTCCTTGCTAACCCAGCTGGGGCTCAGACATCAACCCCCACCTCTGTCGGTCCACAGCTGCACCGCCCCACCAGGTACTCGGCAGCACAGGAGTTCGATCGTCTTTCCTTTTGCTAACCTGAGGCGTCTGCAATGAAAATGTGCGGCCATGAGCAAACAGAACTGCCTCCCGTTTTCCGCCTCAAGCGGTATCTGCAACGGAGACAGCAGCGGTGGAGATCCACCTCCTAGGCGCCACAGCCCTCCCCGAAGCAGCAGTTCTACTCTTCTTCCCCCTAACCGGGGCTTGAATCATTCCCTGCCCCCAACCCCCTTATCACTGCCTCAGGCTGGAATAACTGGCTTCACAGTGTCTTTAAAAGATCCTTGTTTTACTGCAGCCGAACAAAATGCAAAATCAATTAATCTAACATCCAAACCTGCCTGGTATTTTCCCTTCTTGGTAGGATGCTTTAAAGTTGCTTTTCAACTGTCCTGAATAATTGAAGTGAACATGAAAATTTAAAGTCTTTCAAGATTTCATTAAAATTCATTCCCACTCCCTTTGGAGAATTGTCGTTGCCAGAGTCCCGCATAGGGCAGGCAGCTGCGTTGGCAGTAAAACATTTAACTCCATTCTCCGTGCCTAAGGAGAGCTCATTCTCAGGATTTTAATGGGGACCCTACAAAAACATTCCCCCACTCTTCCTCCTGCTCCGGCCCTGCCCCAGCCATTCCTCATCACTCCATCCCCCGCTATTCCAACTCGATCCTATTCATACGGCAGCAGGATCTCGCGATCACCCAATTCCACTCCAAATAATGGATTCCCTTTATGCGCCCCTGTCCCCCTGGATTCCACCCACTGCAGGAGCACAGCCAAATAATCAACTCTATAGCCAAGCTGCAGAGATAACCAGGCCGACTCCTGCTTTACGCCATCGGGTTAAAGTTTCCTCCATCCCAAGCTAATTCTAGTCAATATTTATATAGTGCCACTGGCATGCATTACATTTCACAGACTGTACAGAATAACGTCCTTAGGGGATAGAAGGGATGCAAAACTTCATGCTTTAGGCATAACCCAAATCCCTAAATGATGCTGAGTAGGAAGCAGCTTTTTCTTGGCACAGGTTACTTCAGAGATGTCTACTGGGTTTCTTGCACCTTCTACTAAAGCATCCCAGCGGGTCACTTCCGATCAGCCAATGGGCCCGCTAACCCAGGGCATGTCTGGATGTAGGAATTTGTACATTGTAGGAATTTGTGATCTAGAGGAGACCTGATGCCACTAGGAATTATGATATTGGGTATACAGAGAGTGGAATGACTCAGACGAAACACCGGAAAGGAATCTAGTTCTTGGCAAGGGCACGGTTTTCACCGAAAGCAGATAAGAGGTTTCATATCAGTTGGCTTTGTTTGCTCTAGCCGGTGGCTCACACAGTCCATCTTTCTTTGAAGGGGAGAAGTCGAGTCAAGTCAGGATTTGAAAAAATAAATCAGCCGAGAAAAAAAACCCCAGAGACAAATGGAAGCGTTTCTGTGAAAGATTTAAAGATATTTTTATGTTGTACTGGATCGGGATTGTTGACACATTCACATCTGTTCCCTTGCTCTGTTTGCAAACCAAACCAAAGTGTTAGAGCCTTCTGTTTGGGCTTGAGAATCTAAAAAAGTGAAGCCCTCTAGAAACAATGAAAACAGCGAGACCACAAAACAGGTAAAGCTGAATGTTTTTTTTAAAAAAACAAAATGCTGTACCCATTTATGCTAATTTATGTCATTTATGCTAATTTATTTATCCCTTATGGAAAAGCCCTATAGAATTTAAAAGACATTTCAAACATTTTGAGCCATCCTATAGAAGAAGTTCTCTCTCGGCTGTAGCATTCAACAAGATGGTTTAAAAACAATCAGCCTCAACAGGATCTAAAGTCACGGAGCCAGATTCTCTGCTGGGGTAAATCAGTGCACTTCAGGGGAGTAACGGCAATTTACAGCAGCTGAGAATCAGACCCTGTAGGTTTCAAGTAGCTGCTATAGGATCCTGTTGGTTTCACCCCTAGTAACTTCCATCCGGCTGTTCCAAAAGGGAAAGTATCAACGAGTGAGAACGTTGTTTTTAAAGTTCGATGGTTAACCTCACTCTGTCCTTTGAACGCAAGGTGACACTATTTGTTGGCAAAGGAAGGGATAGGCGCTTATGGACAGAGTCCTACAAGCCAGACTAGCATCAGACATTCATTTTTCCATGCACACACTTGACTACCCCTCCTCCATGACAACCATAGCACCCAGCAGAGGAGTCGCGCCTCCTACAAGAGGAAGAGAGGCTAATCCACTTCATCCTTCAGGAGGGTATTGGGGTGAAGGTGGGGGTCAGGGAGGAGAAAGTTAAGAGCTTGGGACTTGAGTCTCCAGACAAATGGTTCTCCCAGCCCAGCTCCAACCCAGGGGAGTCCATGGGATTTACAAGTGTCACCTCTAGGACCAAAAGCCCCAGTCAGGATCTGAGTCCTGCTGCCCCAAATGCCAGCCTCGCTCTCGCCCCTTCACACCCGCAAACACGCGGCCTGAGCATTAACCCCGCTATGCTTCCGTTTCGCCTCGGTGCTGAAATTTCAACCCAGACACTCAGCTCCTAACATGCATCCTCTCCCTCCCAGAGAGGCCAGCCGGGTCCCTGAACTGGTACAGCCCAGAGAGCATGTTCCCTGCTAGGGAAGAGCGCTCAAACCGCCTCCCACCGCCAGCCGACATCTGGCACTAGACCAGCAAGCCAGGCCCAGGACTGACAAGACTCTCTAGGTGTGTTTAAGGGCAGAGCATAATTCAAGAGCCAGATGTCAGGATTCCACTCCGCCACATGAAGACTCCAGCTGCAGGATAGTGTAAGCAAAAAGGGCCATTAATCCAAGAGGAAACAGGCTGTGAACCCAAGTGGGATTAAAGCCGAAGAATCCCTGAAAGGGGATTGTGGGGATGGGGGAGGAGACCTTAGCCTGTGGCCCAGGGCAGATCATGAACAGCTTGGGGTTTGTTTGCCCAGCAAAGCTGGTCATGTAGTCTGAAGATCTGGTTAGATCTTTGCAGCTGTAAAATCAGTTGTAGGGGGTTGGCTTAGAACATGCGGCCCCAGTATTTGAAAGGCTGCACATCAGTCTCCACAAGTGATCCCTTCCTCCAGCCCCAGTCTCTGCTGTGTCACAGATAGCGACATGGAGGGGCAGGAGTAGGCGTGCACCAAGCCTGGAGATTCAGGTCAGATGGCCCAAGATGCCAGCCCAGCCACGTGGGAGACTCGACTGCTCCAGCTCACGGCGGGTCTCTGGGACCTTGCGTTCACATTCTGGTTCAGGATGGGGGAGGCCCCACAATCTCAGAACGAGGCTCCTCCAAAAACCCCTGCCCTCCCGGATTGGACCTGGCCCCCTCTCTCTAAGCATGTTCCCCACCCAAAGCGTTAAATTCCCTTAGGCTGCCTCTAGCTGCTCACCGCCAGGGTCCTGGGCCCCGGGGTTTCAGTTTAGGCTCCGTCTCGAAACATTTCCGAGCCCAGCCGGAGTCCTACCTGCTCTTGGGGGTTCTTGCCCTGGCTCTCGTCTGAACCTCAAGCCTGCAGAATTGAGTTGGGACGCTCCCACGCCCGCTTCACCTTTGCCTGCGACGGGGCCAGAATCAAGCCGGGGCTGCTGTGGGATTTCAGGGCCTCTGCCCCTGCTCCGGGAAAGAATCCCACCGGGCAAGGGGCCGCTCGTAGGAAGAGAGTTACCCAGCGGGCCCAGCCCACCTGCAGGGCACAGCTTCCTTCAGCTGTTTTCTCCCAACTGACTTGCACGTGCCCAGTCTACAACCACTTTGAAGACCACTAGGGCTTGCGGTCTAAAGAGCTCGTTCACCGGGGCTGGCTCCCATCTCAGAAGCCCCGCAGTAGAAGGTGGGGGCGGGGGGGGGGGTCACTCAGCGCAGGGACCTGGAGACAGGAGTGGGGGAAGCGAGGAGAGATCTGAGGCCCAGGCCAGCTCACCGCTGCAGAGAGCTAGAAATCAGTGTCATCCTCGTAGTAAGTCTTTGTACCATCCTACGTCTTCTCAAGAGGAGACGGATGGGAGGGAATTACACAAGTTACCCACACTAAGCACAGCCCAAGTAGTAAATCGGCCAAACTAATTGCTCAATTGACCTGCCAAAGCTCCTCCCCCCGTCCCCTTGCCAAGGGTGCAGCAGAGAAAAGACCCCGCTCAAAGCCCCCATCAGACAAAGCCAGGGGCCTGGATAAAAAGCTATGGAAGCACCGCGACCTCTGGAGACTCCAGCGAGCAGCATGATCAGCAATGCAGAGGACAGCACAGTCCCCCGCGCCCCGCCAGGCTGCTGACAGCCTGCTCAGCGCCTCCCGGAAGCCGAGGGAGTGAACGCCAGCAAAGGCAAGCCCGAGATGCACCGTGAAATCCCAGGGCTGGGTGCGCACGATGCGCTCCAGAAGTGGCCCAGTTTCTGCTCACTTCCCTTCCCCCCCCCCCCCCCGGCCAACACCAGGAATTAACCCTGCCCAGGGGACAAAACAAGCTGGCAGAGCAGTGACTTAAATGCACACGCCATTCTTCTTTGCAGAGCCCAGCCCCAAGCAGGATGTGAACCCCAGTTAAATGGGGGCTCGGGAAAGGCCCATGTAAACCCCACATGCACCTAAACCTGGAATAACGGGGTGGTGCCGCGCCCGGCCCTTGCTCTGGCTCATTGATCGCCGAGATTCACACACATGAATTCAGCCTCCTTCACCTCCCTCCCCACACAAATGCCCCGGCGCCTCACCGCACCTGAAGGGATCGGCAGGGAGTGACGCCTGCTCGTAAGGCGAGTGGCGCCACGCAGGTTAAACGAACGCCGCAACGCTGGGAGAGAGGCTCCGATCCATCTTCTCCCCAAACCCAGACACGAGAGAGTTTAACGCTCGGTGCCCTGGGAGCCGGACTCATCTCAAGAGCTCAGAA
This sequence comes from Sternotherus odoratus, assembly GCA_032164245.1. Lineage (NCBI taxonomy): Eukaryota > Metazoa > Chordata > Testudines > Kinosternidae > Sternotherus > Sternotherus odoratus. The sequence continues at coordinate 6,762,752 of JAVMKO010000018.1, forward strand.
CTCACTGTCTAGCCGACCTTAATGCTGGGGTACCACGCGCCAGACGCGAGCCTTCCCGCGCAATGGACTAACAAACTGCACTTTCTGCATGTGGCCAAGGTTTTCAAAAGCGGCTAGTGGTTTTCGGGTGCTCGACTTGAGACCCCCCGAGTTGCGCTCAGCACTTCCTGAAAAGGCACCCCCAAAATCCCGGGTCACTTCAATTCCACACAGGCACCCAGATACGAGAGACTCCTCCTAGCAGCTTTCATAGCCTGAGAAATGCTTGGGATACGTATTAGGAGCCAAGCGGGGCCAAAAGGAGGTCAGCAAGGGGACCCTCACGCGGCACGCAGTGGTGGAGGGAGGTGTATGCGCCAGGGCGAGGAAGAGAGCGAGAGGGAGCAGATTCACTCCTAACCTAGCAAGATTTTCCATGCTCATTTTTCTTTAAGCCTTGGGCCCCTTTTAAGCCAGGCTGTGTTGAAGCCTCCAGTGCAAAGGCAATAGGGTCAAACAACATCCAAACAGGCCCATTTATATAGAAAGGGAAACTGAGGCACAGAAGGACAAAAGGGACTTGCCCTCCACTACCCACTGAATGAGGCAGAACTGGGAACAGAATCCTCCAGTGATCTAACTCAAAATACCCTCCTTTAAACCACTAGGCAACACTCCCTCCCTCCCCTCCCCCCCAGAAGGAAGCCAGCCTCAGGGACTTTGGGGTTGGGAGGAAATATGCCTGTCTCATTGCAATTAAAGTAACAGAGATGAAATCTCAAACTCCCATTCAGTGAGAGGAATTCTTAACCCCGCTTCAACCCCCACCCGTCCCTCCGTTCCAGGGGGATGAATAGAGCACTTCTGAGGTCATTGCCTAACCCACTAGTGCAGCAGCATTGCTGTGCAGCTGCTAGACAGCTGCCATGTTCCACCCCAGAGGCATCTGCATTTACATGGTGAGCAGAGTGGGTCCTGCAGGACGCATACCACAGTATCCTACTCCTGAAGCCGACTGCAGAACCAAATGCATTCAGTCCCTCCCCCCAGCTTTCCTTCCGAGACAGAATGTGCTCCTACGGACTAGTCCCCGGGGAAGGGAGAGATCCGGGTCCCTACGCAGACAGAGCAACAGTCACCCCTGTGTTTAATCCAGGGGCCAAGCCGGGCGCCCCAGCTGTTTCCCTTCACAGCTTTGATTCTTTCCAGATGTGGAGCAGGGGAGCCAGTGACATGCCCAGCTTCAGCTGGGAGGCCCTGTGCCGCGGACAGGTGCTCCTCCGAGGAGACCTGCCCGCCTAGAGCGGACTGGGCATCCGCCCCCAACGCTGCCTTCGCTGGAGTCATGGAGCACAGCACTGGAGCCTTGCTCCCTGCGGAGGATTCGCAGAGGACTCACGGACCATGGGAACAACCAGATGGCTATTCCTCTGCTCCGCGTGGGCGGTTTCTCTTGGGGCTTTGCCAGCTAGGAAGTGGCCATTCTGTTCTCACCAAGCCAGGAATTACTCCCGAGAAACCCCTCCGCTTTTCCCCAAGCTTCTTTGGAAGAGGCGGCTCTGAATCTAGCGTCAGGGGGGGTGGAGAAGCGGGGAGAAAGGGGGGCAGGCTTTAGGGAAAGGGACCAGAGGGAGAGAAGCAGTAAAGTGTAAGGGGCAGGAAGAGACCAAGGCCACAGACATGGGACGGGACGGGAAGCGCCCCCGACCCGCACAAGTCGGATCTGGGCATTTGGCTCAACCCTCCTGTTTAAACACACAAAGCAAGGAGTAAGATCGGACTGGGGGTGCGGGGAGAGCGGAGTAGGGTGGAAAGGTGGATAGGGAAGAGCACAGTAATGGGGGAACATGGATAGATGCACCCAAGGGCCAATGCAAAAGGAGAATCTGTCCTCTGTGCAAGACACCCTCCCGCTCCCAGCCCCACTGTGCTAATGAGAGGCTGTTTTAGTGGGGGGGGGGTATTTCTCCAGAAGCCCTATGGCCAATGGGGGGAAGGGAGCAGAGACGCAGCAGCAGCCAGTTGCTGCCCATGCCCACAGAGGGTTGCCAAGGCTGCCGGAGTTTGTATATTGAGCAACAACCTTTGAAGTCCTAAGGGAGGAATGTGCCATGCTGGAGGGGGGACGGGGGGGTTCTGCTCCTGCCAGCAACCTCTCCTCACCTGTGCCTAGATCGCGAGCATTCACCCCCTCCCTAGGTAACCCATTCCAGGGCTTCACCACCCTCCTTTTCCTAATATCCAACCTAAACCTCCCCCACTGCATCTTGAGACCATTACTCCTTGTTCTGTCCTCTGCTACCACTGAGAACAGTCTAGATCCATCCTCTTTGGAACCCCCTTTCAGGGAGTTGAAAGCTGCTATCAAATCCCCCCTCGGTCTTCTCTTCTGCAGACTAAGCAATCCCAGTTCCCTAATGACTTTCATATACTGTGGTGAGGCCCTTTCCCCGCAAATTCCAGCTCCGCCCGGCTCTGTGCACGCAACCATCGCCATCAAGATGGGACACTGCCGGGTCAGAGACCCCGGAGCAGGCCTGGGCCCGAGGGAAGCTGCTAGCAAAACATACAAGCCCTCGTATCAGAATCTAGTCCGCGCCTCTCCTCTAGACGAGCGGGCTCGTTCGGCAGCAAAATAATCCCACAGAGGAGCAGCCCCAGTGGGGGCAAAATGCCACTTCACACACATGCATCCAGAGAGGGGCTGGAACAGAGGAGCTGCGGGAGAGGACCAGGGAAGAGGGAGCTCGGGCGAGGGAGAACGGCTGTTCCAGCGAACGCTTCCTGCCCTAGACACTTTACAAAGACTAATCCGCCCTGGTTCCCATGTAGCTAGAGTAAGAGTTATAGACTGTGGTAGGGCTTAGGAGCCAGAGGCATGGACCACAACCCCACTGTGCTAGGGGCTGTACAAGCACAGAACAAAGATGGCCCCTGTCCCAGAGAGTTTGAACGCGAGTATAATTCACAGATTCTTTGTATTTAAAAGATGTATTGCTTGATTGCACCCTTTGCCCCGATTCTTTGTGCGCCGCATGTCCTCTTCGATTGTAAGGATTTCAGGGCAGGAACCCCGTCTTCATGTGCATTTGTCCTGCCTCCCCCACGTGACAGGTGGGGAAACTGAGGCACGGCAGGATGAGCGGCTTGCTCATGGAGCCAGCGACACAGCCAGGAATGGAAGCAGGAGTCCAGACGCCCCGGCTGTAACCAGCCGGCCACGCTGCCTCCCCTAACAGCTTTGGCTCTTTTCACAAGACAGTAAAATGGAGCCGCGCCTGCTTTCTGCCTAGCCCAGGACAAAGAGGCAGAGCCCAGCCTCCCCAGAGTCAGCGAGAAGCCTGGTGCCTGACCACAGCCGCGCGCTTTGTGAGCGGGATGACGGCCCCGTGCCCCCTGACCTCCCAACGCCACACAAAAGCTGCCGGCCCGATTTTCTCCAGGGAAAAAACCAGGCAGCTCAGGAAGGCCTGACTGTGAGCACATCTGCTGGGCCCCGCTGCTCCAAACCCGGCCCCAGAGGGACCCAGCTAGCTCTGCATCTGCATCAGGAACCCCTCCCCCCAGGGATAACCAAGCAGGGCCGTGGGGAAAGGGAGAACATCATCCTGCTGACCGGATGTTTCCCATGCAGAGCTCAGCTCCGGATCAACAGAAGCCTTTGTCCACTCAGGGGTTTGTGGCGTTGCTGCGTGCAGGCTTCTGCAGGGCTGCCCTCCAGCCGGGAAGCAACTGATCTCTCCAGGAATGGTATGAGCTCTGGGAACAATGCGCTCAGGGCCTGGCACCCTTCCCCAGCTGGCGGCAGGAATTCTCCTCCCCCCGCACATTCCAAATGGATTTTCATGCTCCCCCCCTCCCCCAACTGGCTCCCCTGTAGGACCCAAAGGAAGGGAATGCCAGCACTCGCTTTCCTTCCCCCTACCAATTCCAAAGAAAAGGGGGAAGGAAAGCGAGTGCTGGCATTCCCTTGGATCCAGCGAGTAGAAGAAGAGAGAGAGAGAGAAACCGGACTTTCTCCTGCACAAGTGACTTGCTCGGCTAATGATCCAAGCCCAAGGTAGACGGTACAGTCAAGGTCACGTTCAGACCAAATTGCATGCAGAAATCCCGTGCACTGTACAGTGCGCTAGCAGAGGATCCTCAAAGCTCCGGGTGAGGTTGGCACTTTACAGATGGGGAAACTGAGGTACAGAACAGTCAAGCAACCTGCCGCGGGTCTCACAGTCAGAGCTGGGACTAACCAGTGACCTGACTGAAATAGGGGCTAACTGAGGTCAGCAAGGGGCAGTTGCCTTTTTTAGCTAGCCCCTGGAGTACATTTACACACACACACACACACACCTGGTCTGAAGCGTGGAGATTTGGTAGACTTCTGCATAAACTAGTACTTCCCAGACTGAGGAGGGGAAGGCACCCCAGATTTCAGAGGTCAGAGAAGCTTTCAGAAAAGACCCTCACATTCTGCACACTAGAAAGCCCAGACACAGCTGCGAGAAGGAAGACGACCTTCTCTTCACCAGGGTTGAGTGGGGGAGGAACCAGCTGAGCCAGGCCTGTAAAACCCCAGAGCTGAGGGGTGAGCTCTGTGCTAAACGGCCGTCTGGAGAATTGATTCCATTAGGGGGGTCGGGAGATGAATCGCAGATCTAAGCAGAGCCTGTAAATCAAGAGGCGTTGGGCATAAGCGAGGGGCCAGCAGGTTAAGCCTCCATTTCCTCCGCCATCGTAATCACTTGACTTGCTCATTAAACAAAAGAGACGTCAGCCTCTCCAACCACCCAGCCTCCCAGCTTGCATTCCCCCACTGGACTAGGGGAATGGCCCCTAGTGACCAGACGCCATCAGTCCCTGACAGCAGAGAAGACCCTCCAGTTTAGGAGAATGGAGAGGTGAGTTTCTCAACTCCTGCTGCGATTCAGGGGACATGGGAATGGTCAGGAGTGGGGGCCCAGGCGGTAAGGTTGCCCCTCACTAGTTCTAAGGGGCTTTGCCTCGGAATTTATGCTTTTTGGGTACGTGAAGGGGCGGTAATGCCACGGCGAAGAAACCAAATCTCAACTTCCGATGGTATTTCAGTGCCCGGATGGATGGGAACACCCCAGAACCACCTGTTGTCCTGGCCCCAGAAAGAGCTCCCTTAGGCAGAGCATTGGCTGTAAGGCAGGTGAGCCATGATGCCTCCATCCATTGTTTGAGTTGGGTTCCTGCAATGCCCAGCAAGTAAAAGAAAGGCAGGAAGAGTCAAGCCAGAAGTGCTAAACTTGCTGGACCCAAAGCTCAGATGTGGTGAAGTTAAGGCACGTTAACCGTACCCCAAGCACCGAGACATCACCACAGCACTCCCCGGGCTGGGAGGAAACACATGCAAACTACAAGCAGCTTGTTTGTCGGATCTAAGACTTAGGGGTAGGAAAAAGGGTCTCTCCTCACATTAGCCGACCACTGAGGCTTTTGAACTGGTCAGTCTGCAGGATAAGGATCCTCCACCAACCAGTACACACAGGATTGTTTAGCAGCGGGGGGCTAGCGTACATGTAAAAACCACCAGGATCGGGGGCTGATTTTCTCAGGACTAGGCGGATAGAATTGAGAACGTTTTGTCTAATATCACAGGCATCAGTAAAACTATGGGCCACATGTTTCCAAAAGTGACTAGTGATGTTGGGTGCCCACATGGAGCCCTTGGAAGGGCCTCGTTTTTCAGAGGGCACTTTGTGAAAATCAGGGCCCTCGAGAGTGTCTCAAGTGGAGCACCCCAAAAATCACTGGAAAGGCTTGGCCGTGGTCTCTGGCTCCAGACAAGCACTTTCTGCCAGGATTCACCGGCGCTCCAGGCGTCTCCAAGCGGAGCAGCCGGCGCTTGCCGGATTCGAATGTCTCGCACTATGTCCACACCGTCTTGTGTCTTTCTTGGCTTTCTTGTTACCGGAACGATCCAATGAGGGATTCTCTGAACAGGGTTGAATAAAGTTTCCACACAGAGAACAAGTTATTAACACTCCAACATACTTAGCTGTATTAAGAATCTCTTCTCTGAACCCCCCCACCCCTTTCTTTCTCTGCTATATTTAGATTTCCTTTATATTCCCCAGAAACTGGGTACAGTAGTAGATGGACAAGATATGGATTTTCCTCCCTCAGGAATTCTAATCCTCCTTAGGAGAGCCACAGCTCAGGAGCACATGCAAGATTATTATTATTATTTTGTATGTCACACACTCCCCTTGAGTACGAGCCATTAGCTCTGCTCAGCTTTGAGACGAGAAATCTGGCCTCTGGAGTCCTGTCTGCTGTCCCGCATTTTCTCCTAACCCTGACAAGTCAGGACCCTCTCAAAAAGAGATGAAATCGTGCCAGTGGATGTATCAGAAACAGGTGCTAACTTCCTTCCCCCTCGGCACCCCCAGGACCTCTGCCAATACAGTTCACTCCTCGCTAGACCAGTCCCGGACTTACTCACAGCTTTGCCCCCATCCCACGTCCCCTGCTATAGGAACACACTGCACAACTCTGCGCCTCAATTCCGGCCCTCGGTGCCCTTTCCCGAGTCCAGCATCTTCTGACTGGACACAGCCGAATGTGGGGCGTAGGCAAGAGTAACTGAAGCCCGGTTAATGACTCAGTTCTTGCTAGCTTGGCAAAACGGTTGATAGACAGAAGAAAGTTACATTCAAGTTTTAGAAACAGCATTGCTCTCAGGGCCTTCCGGGTCCAATTCCTACCCAGCGTCCTGGAGGCCTGCAGAGAGACAAAGCCAGCGTGCTGTGGGGGAAACTGGAATGGCTGGCAAGGAGTAGTCCCCAGAGACATAGCAGCTAGGATCCTTCTCTGCCTCTGAGCTGCCATTTGAAAACAAAGCCAGAGCCTCAGGACCCAGAGTCTGGAGTCACCGGAAAGATGCCCCCATGGTAACATGGGATAGGCCCTCAGCTGGGGGAAATGCTCCCAAAATGGGCTCGGCAAAGCCAGTCTGAACCCGCCTCCCGCCCCATTCTCTAGGTCCTGGGTAGTGCACGCCTGCACCCACCCACACGGTAGCAAATCAGTCTCCCTGGTCCCAAAGCTGGGATTTACGAGACACTGGAGACTTGCCAACCCGCCACCCACCATGGGCTGACAAGCAGCGGGATCCCTTCCCGGCCTGGACGTGCCTTTTATGGCAGGATCGCTACGATGTCTCACACCCCCACCTACAGCGCTGATGGGTGGGCAGGGGGAGGTCCCATTCGTTCAGTCACTGGCCTTGTGAATGGAGGCTGTTTCCCCCTCCAAAAGTCCAACCTGCTCCACAGATCACCTACCTCTGCACTCCCCTGACCCATCCACTTGGCCATCTGTTCCACTGGGGTTAGGGGGACCAGATATCCCAATTTTATAGGGACAGTCCCGATTTTGGGGGCTTTGTCTTATATTGGCTCCTATTACCCCCCCACCCTGATTTTTCATACTTGCTGCCTGGCCACCCTAACTGGGGTATGCAGGCATTGATGTCAATGGCGCTGCACCAGGCTAGGCCAGCAGTGAATTTGGACTTTTCTCGACCAGCTTCCCCACGCAGTCCCTGCCTCTCTCTGCCTGGGCCCAGGAAAGTTAGCATGAGTTGTGGGTTCCCAGTTAGCCAGCTCAGGGGCTGATAGTGCCCTTCGCACTGCGTGACTCAGATGAGACGCACGGCAAGAATTCGCTGCCCACAAACGTCACGCGAGGCCAGGGACTCCGACTGCACCGCTGATGGCGGAGCGGAGCCTCCTGGCACTTGATCAGGCAGGTAGGAAGCTTGAAAGCAGCTCAGATCCAAAACACCCCTGGCAACCGAGTCAGGAGAGAATCGTCCCCCCAGGGGCCAGGGGCAGACAGCTAAGTGAGAGGCCTGTGAGGCTAGGACTGGGATGGAGAAGCCACAGCCTGGGAAAGCTGGACAAATCAAAAGACGACAGCACAGCACCTAGGACACTGCCAAAAACATCACGCCAGGGAGCAGCAGCCGCTCTTCTCAGGACAGAAGCAGCGAGGGCTGGAGGGTCCCCGGAGACCCGCAGTCTCGCTACTAGGGTTCACAGGCCTGGGATTCCAGCCCACACTGCCACGTCGCTCCATTCACCGGACCGCCGTGGGATTTCCGGGGGCCGGCGCTCTCTGCCGAAGCCCCCCCTGGCATCCCACGTTCCCACGCTAGGGAGGAGTCCAGCACCCTCAGCGTGGGGAAAGGAGGGTGCCGCAGAAGGGGATGTGTGTTACCCAACTAGAACGAGAAGCCCATGAAAGGAGTTAAGAAGTTTGTATATCTAACCTCAAGCCAACGAATTTTCCTCTTCCCACCCTGCCAAGTGGCTCTGCCGCTGAGCGCCTGCCTGGGACAGGGAGCAGAAATCTTTGCAGCCGACACCTACATGCTATTAAATGACGGTTAGTGCAGAGCCAGACTCAGGAGTGGCAGAGCTCCGGCAACACCCCTGAGCCAGCCACAACAGAGCTGTGCCCGTCGACATCGGCTAGGAGGACCTGGTCCAGGGGACTTGAATGGGAGTTGTGTCAGGCCTGACGTTTCGATAAATTAAGGCTTCCACACAGGACTTCAGGACGGAGGGAAGCCTGCCCTTCACCCCAGAGTCCTGATTAGCACAGGGGGGCACTCTGAAAAATGCCCTGAATTAAATAAGCACAAAGCACAGCTCGGGGAGGGGGAGGAAACACCCTCACTTGAAAATCTGCCCTGGAGCCACCACTGCCCCCTTCACCCCAGTCACATTTTGGATTACAAGCCCCACTCTGCGGCATAATTTGACTGGGCTCCAGAGATTTCAGGCGGCTTCTCATCTCTGGAGCCTTCCAGGCGCCCGGACGCTGTTCCAAGAGCAGCAAGTTATGGAAGGCTCTTAAACAAGGAGACAGGAAAGGGGGGTTTTCCATTCGGGAAGGTCTGTAGAAACAGTCTGCTCAATGTTTGCACAGATAGATGCAAGACATCTCAAGAGGCCTGCTGGCTGCTGGAACCCGCTTGTGCTGCGCAGATGTCTTGGAGCGTAAACAGCAGCGTGATAGAACCCAGGCCGCGCGCTCCGAGCGGGCAGTCAGGTTTGGGTGCATGACCGAGGACCAGTCTTCCCAGCGCCTCTTCCAGAACTGCCTGCCAAAGGGGACGTTCTCGGAGAGCGGGACTGGGTGTCTCAGGAAGCGGGAGAATTCCAGCACGCTCGCCCCCGGCGGCTGGCCAAGAGGAAGCCAACAGTGAGGTGAACAGAAGCCGCCACTGGCACGCTGGGTGGGCTGAGAGAAGCACGGGCCCCGAAGAGGGAGTGACCTTCCGTCTCCACAAACCTCCGTCCCACACTGCCACCCAAAGGAGACTTCACCAAGAGCCAAGTGGCAGCCATCTTCCAAAATGGCCCCCGGGCCACAATGTTCATTTAGATTCTTTCACCATCCCTAGTCAGGACAGCATCCGACGGACACTTTCCTCCCGCTGGGGTTGGAGCCAGTCTGAGGAGAAAGCCCAGGCTTGTGCTGGAAGGAGAGGTGCAGTCTGCGAGGCAGGCCAGCTCCTCCCCCCAGCCGGGGTTTCCTTTCTGGACCTTGCATTAGTACAACATTTGGGGACATTTGGGGGTGGGAGAGGCCTTTATAATTGGATTTGTCAGGGGATGTGGAAGCAGATTAAGACCCTTTATCTCCCCCTCATGGGTGCTCTAACGCCCCACAAGCCCCATCTCAGAGTTACCCTCGGTGAACGGGCTTGAGGACTAGACGGGACCCTTTCCAGAGCTCGTTAAGAAAGACTCAGTCATTACACTAATTAGTGAACCATCGCAGCATCTTCGCCAGCCCCAACTTACCAAGGCCGAGTCTGCACATACACCCCCACCAGCCTAGCCAGCCCAAGGGGCTTTAGATAAAGGCCCATATTCATGCAGACCCCTTGCATGCTCAGTGCCCTCCCCTCTGTCCCCCGCCACTCAACCCTTCACCACAATAACCCCCCTCCACCCCACCCGGAGATGGAGATTCAAATCTTGTGCAGTTTACGAACGGCATGAATTGTGTGACCAACCCAATCTCCTGCATGCCTTAGTGCTTGGAACTCCCTCGCTTAGTGTAAAGCCTTCAATACAACCTACGACCCACATGAAACGCGCTTGAAAAAACTCTGCATGGCTTCAGAGCTAGAAGTTGCATTCGAGTGTAACAAATGCTGCTCCGTGGTCCCCACAGACGCTCTGCGGGAGTCTAATTGGCTGCAATCACCTTACTTGTTATGCACAGCTGCTGGCAAAACCAAACGCCCAATAAACTCATAATTGACCTTTAGGGTGAGGGCACTATGAAGCCTGGGAAACACGTAGAATACTAGAAATCTTCCCAGAGGGGAGAGTGATGCGAACAGTTGAAGTGGTAGGAATGCGGATGAGGAGCCACTGTGGATAAGATAAGAAACGATTACAATCCTCCCTCCCCCCCCCAAAACAGCATCACTTGAGAGTAAGTTAACGAAGAGGGAAACAGGCTGAACATCAGAAACTGCTGGGCCAACTCCCTGTTTCCATTACAAACTCCTCCAGGGCTGGACAGGTGTCCTCTTTGCTCTGAATGGGGCCAGTCAATAAAGATATAGCAGCCACTGACCATGCATCTTACTGAGAGATCCATTGAGCTGTAGACTAGTCTCCCCACGGGAGCTTCGGGCCATTTAAAGAGTTAGATGATGTGTTAGAAGTTTGTCGGTTTGGGAATGATCCTACATTGGGAGAGAACCAGCCGTCTCCGTCTAACTTCTACTCCACAAACCCTTTGAGAGTCCAGGTGTTTGGGTCATTGTAGGGGGATGGGAAGACTCTTCCTCTTCGCCCCTTCCCCATGCACTGCGCTCCCAGATACTACGGAGATGCGGGATACAAGACACCCAGACTGACAGGTTCCAGGCAGAAATTTGTAGTGTAGCCTGGCTGAAGTTTGCCCCGTGGTAGAACATTACACACAGCGGTGCATTTTAAGGTGTTATTCCCTAATACGAAGCATCTAGCATCGCAGCATCGTCTTTGCCAGAGACAGGAAGAGTCCGGAGGGGACCATGGGTTTGTCCTGGTGTGGCAACGGCTACGTTCAACTCACACTGTGCTTGGGGGGTGGGGGGGGGAGCAAAGGTCCATCGAGAACGGCACAGTAATTAAAACAGAGAACTCCGCCTCTACAGCAATGAGAGCTTCTGGGAATTAACGCAGGCTCTTCAGACAAAAAAATCAGAAATCCTCCAGTATCTGGAATTCGGTGCCTCGTGTGACCTATTTTCTTCAGATGTTGAAACTCACTCAGGAGCTGAGGGCGAGGGACGTAATTGCCATTAGTGTCAATTTATTTAAGCCCCCCTGATTACCCCGGCACAATTTCTGACAGCAGCCCCAAATGTTCTCTCTGGGCCCTCAGTTTAACCTGCCTTGAAGTATGTGATCAGCTCATTTGCACAAGCCCCGTGGAGTCTAGACCTCAATAAAGATTCTCACCCAGAAAAATGAGAGATTTGACAGAGCTATTTTTAGGGCCTATGAAACAAATGGTCTTGGCTATTCTTTACAATTCTTTCTTTTACAGGCGCCCATCCCTGTAATGTCCTGGCACTGCTAAGTCACTGAAGGAACTCGGTTCCCCTTAAGGGACAGATTTTCCATTCATCCCATCACCTCCTGCAAAGATTAAAGCCACTGGAGAATAACGGGTGCCACGTTTCCTAGGCCATGAATAAGCAGCAAGATAAGAATGGGGGGAAGGCAGAAGAGGGAGTGACTTCCCCAAAGACACTGATCCTGGCACCCCTGCAATACACAATAAAGTCATCCATTTCCCCTTGATTCAGTTATTTCGATGCCGGGGCAGTCTAGAGGCCTAACGGAGATCAGGGCCCCATTGCGCCAGGCGCTGTACAGAAACACAGGTGAGAGTCCTCGCCTCAAGAAGCTCACAGACTAAATGGACCAGACAAAGGGCAGGAGAAAAGAGTTAATTATCCCTGTGTTACAGGCAGAGAATTGAGGCAAGGGAGATTAAATGACTTGCCCACAGTGTTCCACAGAAATGAACTCTGGTCTCCCAAGTCACGGTCCGGCACCAGGGATTTTGGCAGCCCCAAACCAGCATCCATCCAAGTCACGTGACCAATGCAGCTCACCACGGAACAAGCAAAGGGTAGAGGTTGCACAGTGAAGGAAGCTGAATGACAAAGGCAGCTATGGTCTCTACAGCAGTGCACCTAGAGCCTCATCTGGGAAAAACCACGGTGAGCTGTCCCTGAGCCGGGGTGTCAAGCGCGAACCCCGGCCTAAAGAATGTTGCCTGCGGGTATGGTGGGGCGAGCTGTCCACTTGTTAGCATTGCCAGCCACGGTTCACTGCTCCAGAGCTTCCAGGCTTCAGTTAAGCTAATCAAACGCCCATCGGCAATGGAGCGTGCTCTCCTCCTCAGGACGTGGAAAGCTGCCTGCTCAGGAAGAAGCAGGCTGGAGATCATCAACGCTGCAGCTCAGGACCATTAAACGCTTATCTTTCCAGTGGTGCCCCTCCTGATCCTCAGACATCCCCAGGACTGCGGAAGGCACAAGAAGCCAGCCAAAGCAGCCCTCCCAACCCAAAGTTGGGCTGTCCTGGTTGCCACACAAGACCTGGGATTTATTCAACATTTGCCTTCGTTCTAGGCCACAAACTGGAGCTTCTCATCCAAACAAGAGGTTCTAGATGAACTGGTGATTGTGAGCATCCCGCTGGAGACACCTTAAAACGAGCATCACCACCACAAAGTGCCCTACCCCCGGCCTCTGAGTATCAGGCCCCTTTGAAGGTGTCACTGGCAGCTCTTTGAACTCTTGGCCCCCAGTTGGAAAACGTGGTCAATACTCTTCCAATCATGTTACAAACCAAGAGAGGACTTTCAGCTCATTTCCAGACACAGGGGACAAGCCCAGAGTGTCCTGAAGTGCAGTTGGCACCCACTCTGAATGGAGCCCCTGTTCCGTGCCAAAGGCCAAACCCATCCCTGGTCGAAGCGTGAGGGAAGAGTCCAGCCTTGAAGTTCCACTAAACGGCTCCACATGGAGGAGCTGTGGGGGGTAAAGGAAAACATCACGGCAGCGCGTCTCTTTCAGATGGAAGAGAAGAAAGACGGGCCACACGCGTTCCTGGAATAACTCTCTGCAGATGTTTCCCATTCCCCAAACCCACCCACGCCAACAGACGTTATTACAGACCTCTCCTGACCAGGTCACTGGCAATGGGCATCACCCCGGCCAACACAACACAGCTCCGTTTTCCACTCAACGGGTGGCAGTTCCCATGCAAGGACAGCTTCCTCTCACGGCCTTATCTCGCGCTGCACTGTCCCACAGCACAATGGGAGAACGGCCTCCAATACGCTTCTCCTGACAGGGAGATAAAGTCCATCACTCACGCAGACGGCACAGGAAGCCTGGGTCATAAATAAGCATCACACGTTCCAGCCGCTACCGGAGAATCTTACCTACGCCTTTTCCCCCGAAAAGTTTTTGGCGTTGACATCAAAGCATATTTAATGAAATACAAATATTTTGCCCAATACGAACCAGCCTTCCCAATCCCTCGTGAGGTATGCAGGTATTGATGCTTTTGGAAGTTTTACCCACTGGGCATTTAGGAGCGCAGGTCCCACTGAAAGTCAGTGACTGGGTTCCTAAACCACCGAGGTGGTTTGGGAAACATTGCCCTCCATATCCATTTTACAAAAGAGGAAGCAGAAACACATGGCCTGAGGCCACACGATTCACTGGCAGACTCGGGTCTTGTCCACCCTATAGCCGCACAATCCGGAGGTCTGCAGCTGTGCCAAGCTAGCACCATAGCTTAGGAAGGGTCTTCTAAGTCAATGGAAGAAGTTTTGCCATGGATGCAGTTAATCCACCGCCCTGAGCAGCAGGAGCTAAATCAATGTAAGAATTATTGTGTTAATCTAGCCGTGTCTACACCAGAGTTAGAGCAACCTAACGACGGTGCTCAGGGAATAACATTTTTACAGCCCTGAACTACACAGCTAGCTTGTTCTAATTCTTAAGTGTAGACCGTGCCTCAAGGTCAAGAACAGAACCCAGTTCCTGACTCACTGTCTTTGCTATAGCAACTAGGCAGGGCTCCTCCTTCCAGTCCTCTCCACAGATAGGAAAGGAAGACTGCCCAAGATCTATGGTCTGTATCTATTAATGGAAACCTTTCTACCCCTCTCTGCTTGTATCCACCTAGGTGCCCCTGGGTCACCTCAGACATCTCAGTCTGAGGCCAAATCCATTTCACACGGGTAACCTTTGAGCACTACAGACTTGGGCTGGGGTTGGGACAGGTGGCCAGTAAATGAGTGAACAGCTTGCACGTCTAAAGTGCTTCCAGCCACTGGTGTCAGAGGTGGCGAGGCAGCTCTGCACAGATTCAGCAGGTTTCCTGGGGCAGGCGAAGAGGATGGTGCTACTCACTGGCTTTGCTTCTAAAAAGCAGGAGGCTCTACACGGGGCAAGCCCCCAGCACCAGCCTTTCTGGTTCAAAGCAGCCTCCTCCCAGCCCTGGGCCAGGACCCTGCTTGTTCTTGGGGAACAGCGCCTCCCTGGGAAGCGGGGACCGACATGCCAGTCAGATCAGGGACCTGGGCACAGAGGCACGCGGCCCTGCAGAGCAAACAAGTAACCCCTTGCCAGGACAGAGTTGGTGTCACGTCGCTGTGATCACCCCTGGTCCCGTCGAGCCAAATGGTAAAGGGGGGGGGGGGGGGAGCGCCAAAGAAGGGGACGGCAGACAACGCACCCGAACCAGCCATTTTCCGCTTTGATGAGCCAGCTCACAATGCCACCATTCTTCCCCGCCTCAGCGTGAGCCCCTCCCGTGTCCTCCCCCCCCCCCTTAGAGCTCAACAGAGACGCTTGGGCTGGGCAAGGCTCTTCCCGCTGCAGGCTCAGGCCAGGGAGGGACGAGGGGGAAGAGGAGATAAGGACCGGGGACTGAAGCCTGTAGTCTGCAAGTCCCACCTGGACAGTCTGGGCTGCTGGAGAACAGTCCCCTCCCCTGCAAAAAAAAAAAAAGGGGAGGGGGCAAAAATCTGTCAGGAAGAGGAGGAGGATTCACAGGGTTGGTGAGAGGGGGGAGGCTGTGGGGAGGAGGGTACGGGGGGGAGGATTCAGGGGGCCTGTCAACGCCATAGCCAGCCCAGGGGCAGCGGTCACGTGAATTCTATTCAGCACAGAATAGAAATGACCCTACGGTGCAGCAGCTCCCTGGATTTTGAGAAGCAGCTGCAGGCTCCACAGAATTATTTGCATTAGCTGCCCCACTCTCCCCGTGAGGATTGCCTGGAAGAGGCCCCACGGAGCCTGATCGCTGCACCCAAGGTGGCTTCTTGGTACCTCACCTGGCTCCACAAGCTGGAGAGACCATAAGTCTCAGCTAAGGGATTCCCGCACTTCTACAGGGATGAGACGCCACCAGACTATCCTACCCCGGCATGTTCAAAATGCCAGCGCTGGGAAGCCGCAGGCAGCGGACTTGAGGGAACTGCTTCACCGTGGTCACAAGGCGCCAGTCGAATGTGTGCAAAGCGGGAGCACCCAAGACAAGCCCTCCCGTGGCTGGACCCCCAGGAGGTCAGCAGAGGACTGGGCTGGAGTCCGGTGCTCATTCAAGTCTCTCTGAAGGTCCCCACCATCTGTTAGGGCAGGAAGTGGAGAGACCTTAGAAGTCTTCTTTAGCTCTGGAATCAAAGGAAACCGACCTTCCTTTCCCTACTTGGTGGGATGGGGATCCATT
This sequence comes from Sternotherus odoratus, assembly GCA_032164245.1. Classification (NCBI taxonomy): domain Eukaryota; kingdom Metazoa; phylum Chordata; order Testudines; family Kinosternidae; genus Sternotherus; species Sternotherus odoratus. The sequence goes on from JAVMKO010000018.1 coordinate 6,778,531, forward strand.
AAGCCATGCTGTAGAGTTCCTCCTCCTGAGCTCTAATAAGAGCCCAGACCAAAGCTATGGCCAGGGAGTTGGAGTAGCTGCGCCTCCGTCTGTCTTCGCCCAGAGTTGTCGGATCCAGGTAGCAGAGCACACCTAGGAGAAGGGGCAGCATTCGCAAGGACAAGGGTCGATGGGAGATCTGGCAATGCATGCCGAAGCCTACAAGCTCGCCGGGTGTCACGAGTAACAGGAGCAGGAATTGCTCTTTTCCACTTTCCAAAACGTTCTCCAAGTAACTATTCCTCGGGGTACTTCCTCCATGCTGGACGGGACCTGCTCATGGATTCTGGTGGGGAAGCATATGCCACAGACCCCAAGGGCCATGCATCCTGGCAGCGGGGCACCTGCAGGCCTGATAACCTCACAGGATTCCCCCACCTTCTCGCCCCTTCACGAGTAATGGCATGAGCTGGAACAAGATCACAGGCAGTTCATCGCCCAGCTGTGGAGGGGTAGTAGCCCTGTCTGTCCAGGGCAGCAAGTACGGGAACACAGGGTTTCAGCACCAGCTTGAGTTGGGGGTGGAATGGGGGGGGGTGGTACTTTTAGATTAGAAGTCACAACTTTTGCTTCCCGCAGAGAACAGTGCAGCACTGTGCCGGGTGCACCCCGGCCCGGATGTCGGTGGAAAATAACCAGATTAAAAAACTCTCTTATGAGCCCGCGGAAGGGGGAGACTCATCAGGAGATGGAGGCGCGTGCGCACACACACACACACACACACACACACACACACACACACACACACACACACCAGCAAACTTCCACTCTTCAAACATGTGTCACCCATGAGCAAAGACAGAATATTCTCCCCTCCTCCCACCGCACACCAGCCCTGAAAACGACCAGAGCCTGCGCCGGCACTGCCAACGAGGCGCAGGCTGGCTGCTTGAGCCGGCCTGCCACAAAAGCTCCTTCTCCAGGCCTCACCGATCTTCAGTGTATTTCTTCCCCCCACCCCTGTGAGGTAGGGAAGCCTGCCCCCGGCCATACAGGAAGTCTAAGGCAGAACCCGGAATTGAACCTGGGTCTTTTAACTCCCAGCCTATCCCCCCTACCTTCTGGGTCAGCCTAGCCCCTCACCACCTGAGCTGCCTTCAGGATGCCAGCAGGGCCACCTGGTCACGGTTAGTGCACCAATAGCCACCTCTTTCCAGAGCTACCCGTGGCTGGGGAGACAAGAGGCCTTTGTAACTCTAAGGAGATGCATAGCCGGCATTCCACTACTCAGGCTAATCCACCTGACCACCGCGCCTGCCAGAACAGGTTAAACAGCCGTTTACATGCAACAGGAGAGAATTTTCATCAGGCGGCCAGTGTGGGGAGGGGTCTTCATGACTCACTTTGTGGGCCTTAAAAACCACAGTCACTCCGATCGGGAGCTGAGCCCCGACCTGCTGCCTGGCAGACTGGGGTGCGTTTGAGCCAGACGGCCACTCTCAGGAAAACATTCCTCGCCCTGAGACGCCCTTTGAGTGGGAGAAATGAAAGAATCTACCAACTTCCAGCTCCTCCCCCCAGTCTGTGCCCTTCCCATCACAGGCCCCTCCCTCACTGCTCCGCAGGTGGGCAGGGAGAGAGAGCCCAGCCAGTTACGCTAGGCACTGCCGACCTTGTCTAGGCACCTCACTGGCATGCCAAGGCAGACACTGGAATGAGACTCATCAGCATTCCAGCCGTCCTGCCAGCCTGCAGGATGAAGCTAGGAGGGGAGGGAGCAGGGTCTATTTCCCTCATTAGGGCAGATGAACAGCCCACACAGTAAATAGAAAGTCAGGGGTTTTTTCCCCCCCGGGGCACAAGGCAATCAGAGGAAGTTTTACTTCTTGCAACATGCTTTTCCCTCTCCTTCACGTCTCCCTCCTGCATTCAGAGGCCAGACGCACCCCCAGACAGAACCAGCTCACACAGTAACTTAAAGTGAGCGACATCTCCTGGCTGAGGGGTCAGTCAGACCTGGGAAGGAGGTGGACCTGAAGGGATTATTGCATGCTCTGGGTTCCAGTAGCACCTGCAGGCTCCCTGCCAGGTGCTGAACAGAGAGGAAGTGATTTACCGGAGGTCCTATAGCAGACCAAGTACCAGGTCCCCCGTTCCCAGCTCCTATCCTCTAGCCCACGCTACCTCTCAACCTCACGAGTGATTTCCCTGCTATTAGTATTGTGACTCACTGTTGACATAAGTTTTCATGCTATTCAGACACAGGTAGATACAGGGGGAAGGGAGGGAGGCAGATGGACACAGTACGAGAGAGGAAACACCATGCAGCAGATTCTCATACTAGGAAGTGGAGGCACAAATCTAGATTTGCTCCATCTCTGGTCTCCCGTCGGGGGAAGGGAATGGCGGGTAGAGATTAGGGGTGTTTCCTGGAATTAGTGTTGGTATTTTGCTTGTTTCCTAATGCCTTGGGAGCCCTGTACGGGGGTTAGAAATGACGTGAGTGCTCACTGATCATCTACTTCCTCCTAGGGGAGGGAAACAACGCGGGATCTGCTCTAGGGTGACCACCGGCACATTCCCAGCACATCGGACATGCCGATACTCCGGAGAATGTGGTGGGCCCACCTCTGCCAACACGACACCACCCCCGTCACCTTCCAGAAAGGATTCAGAACAACTCACCGGAAACCTAAACCAGAGAGAGACAAAGCAGGCTGCTCCCTAAAAAACAGAGCAGCACAACTCTCCCCCCCCCCTTGCTCTAGGATGGGGGGCTGGTAGGCCCAAATCACACCCTCCCCTCCAGAGCCCCCCAGCCTGAAACAGGACCAGGAAAACCCCTGAAATTCAGAGCAATGGCCTACCATTTAACCCCAGTTTAAAACAGACCACAGTTGGAGATCAGTTGTTCTCCAGACTCCTGGCTGCAAACTAGGTCCCAAGAGCTGGCTGTTGGTTCTTCTAAGACCCCCCGGCAGGTCAGAGCGGAGCAGGCGTGACTGCGGCAAAGGCAGACTGGGGAAAGATTTCTACCTAACTGGAAATGTAAACAACAAAATTTTTAGACAAGCTGTTGCAGCTCCAGAGCTGTTCAGCCTCGTGCTCAAGACGGAGACTTCCCAGCTCACCCAGAAAGTCCAGCCGCCCTCAGGGGAAGGAGCCTCGGGGAGGAGGCCTTCCCGCTTCCTGTCTAGCTCTCTGGAGAGCTCAGTCTCTGTACAGAACAAAGCCACGCATGAGGGAGGCAACACAATACACGGTGGAGTGACAGTCCTCACGCCGGAGCCGCTGCTGCGTTTTTATTATAAGCCTGATTCGGGGCCCTGCCCTGAACATCCAGTGTCCCAGCCCCACGGTTGGTCCACAAGAGCCAGGCTCGATCACAACCAGATCAAGGGACGAGAGGCCAGAAAGCGGGGTGGAAAGCAGAGGAGACGTGCCCGGGTTTGAACAGCCTTATGCTTGGAGAGACCTTTCCAAGTTCACATGAACGAAAGGCCGGACAAAGGCCAGCTGGAGACTCCTTGAATCCTGAAGGGCTCCATCCACCTAGGGTGACCCCTTCCCCATGGGAAGATAGAGACAGTAACAGACAAAGTGACAGAACTAGCAAAACATAGCGAGAAATAGCGTGCCCCAACCCCCTGATCATTTTCGTTGCCCTCCGAGGGGTCTTCCCTGGGGAGGTGCTCCCGGCGTGAAGGGTCCGCAGAGCCACATGCCCGAGGGTCCGCAGCAGTGGGCTAGAACCCTCGTCGCCACTGGAATTAGAAATCCAGCCTCTGGAACCGGCTTTGTGATTTAACCAGCGGAGTGAGAGGTTTTTCCATCTAGCCTGTAACAGCCCCAGCCGACCTACGTTCCTATGGTTAAAAGCCAACAGCGGGGGATGCAAGTCACTGGAACTGGATCCGCGAGCACTAATGCTCTCCCATTGGCTCCAGAAGCCAGGCGGGTAAAGCCAGAAGCCAGAGAGGCGCTCGGTGCCAGCCGACAGAGCAGGTAACACCCCTGGAGGCCATACATTCTGCTTGCACATCTGGGAGCTGCAGGTCTCTGCAAAGCACTGGGGAGCCACGGGGAGAGGCGGCAAAGGGCTGGGCTTGCCAGGGCTGAGCTCTGGCACCTCTAGGCTTGCGGCATCAGTTATGAATGGGGGGGGGGGGTGGAATTGCTCGAGCCCCAGCATGGGGGAAAGGGGCCTGGAGCAGAGACAGGCTCCCCGCCTAGCAAGATTAAGAGGTTACTCCGAGCACAGGGACAGCACTGGCAGTTCCAGGCCGCTTTGAACTCGTGCCCAGCGGAAAGCACCGATGGATTCTTTAGCGCTGGCGCCAGCTCGGGCAAGAGAAGAAGGGCCTGGCAGTGGGACGCAGGACCCTGCTCACAGGGTGATTTATGCGCTCACTTCCAATCCACACGCCCCTTGGAGTCCTGCCACCACGGTGGGAGGGGAGGGGGGGCTGGAGCACACAGAGCTGGGGGGGGGGACGGAAGCGGAGGATTCATTAGTCTCTTCCCTGGCCCACACAAATGCTGTATTGCCCCCATGCAGCTCGCTGGTCAGACCCCGCTCTGCCTCCCCCTCCCCCCCAGGAAAGCACCGCCCGTGCAATAGCTTTGCAACAGGAACTAAAAGATGGGGGAGCAGCTGCAGCTACCCCACCTGCACCCAGGCCTGCTGGGGAGAAAAACCAAAACACCGGGGCCCCGAGAGCCACCCAGCCCCTGGAGTTCAAGAGCAGCCAATACTCTGGCACCCAGAAACTGACTTAATCCAGCCCCTGTGAAACTGACCCTACAGGGCATCCAGAGATCAACTGCAACCTATGGAGAATGGATTCCACAGCCCAGCATTACATCACCCCTGGTAGGGACATGCCTCCCTGAGCCATTGTTTGCAGCCAACCTCATTGCCAAGGAATGCGATAGGCCGGCAGGCATAGGGGGTTGGGAAATACCTTAGGTGCAGGAGAGCTCCCTCCTCCTCTACAGATTTGTTAAACAAAGCCCACAGCTGACCCGGCTACTTGTCTGGAGGAGTTCCAGCCACCCACTGAAGCACTGAAGCAGTGTGCGGACAACCTGATGCAGAGCGGTCCCCTGCCGTGTGCGGGGGCTGAGCTGGGAGAGTTTCTATGACCCGGGGCACTCCTCCCACCCCAAACCCACTTACAAGTCTTGCACCCAGCATGGGCCTGAGCCAGGAACTCCCTGACACGGATTTCCGCTGGGGTCAAGTCACAGCTTTGCTGCCTCAGTTTACCCAGCGATAAGGAGGAGGAGGATACAGCCTTCAGTAGCCAGGCCTGGGGGTCTGAGGCTCCCTGTTCAGATAGCGTGTTCCCATCTGTCCCCTCCGAATCCAGCCCGCCTGCCCCCATGCGTCTATTGCAGTGAAACGTCCTGCCCTTATCTAATGCCCGTTGTCTTGTGTGGGGCCTGCTTGGCTCGAAGGCCTGCTGCAGGGGTAGCGGATTTCAGTCGACGGGCTGGCAGAACAGTAAGTGGTGGGGAATCGCAGGCATGCACAATGCCATTTGCAAAGCCGTGCATTGAAGAGCAGTGCTGGTTCTCTCCTGTGGGTCTGAGACAGCCCAGCCAGTAAGAGAGAGGGAGGAGAGAAAGGTACCGGGTTAGGGGAGGCCGCTAAGGTGGGGGGGGGGGAGTTTGCTGGAGGTAGCATTAAAGGAAGAGCATGTGGGAGAGGCAGCGGTTGCATTCAAAGCTGCTGGAAGAGACCCCAGACATCAGGGGAAGAAGAGACCCCAGACATCAGGGGAAGAAGAGACCCCGGACATCAGGGGAAGAAGAGACCCCGGACATCAGGGGAAGAAGAGACCCCGGACATCAGGGGAAGAAGAGACCCCAGACATCAGGGGAAGAAGAGACCCCGGACATCAGGGGAAGAAGAGACCCCGGACATCAGGGGAAGAAGAGACCCCAGACATCAGGGGAAGAAGAGACCCCGGACATCAGGGGACAAGGCCCTCTGCAGTACGGGCTGATGTGACCGTCTGCCTGCCCCCCACGGGTTACCCTTCAACGTCACACTGCGCTGCACACAAAGGTTAACGTTTGGGGACATTCGAACCTCTAGAGGAGCAACGTGGGAAACTGAGGCACAGAGGTTAAGTGCTTCAAAAGCCACAAGCACCCCTGTAGCCGTGCCAAGAATGGAACCCAGCTCTGACTCCCAGCCCACCCTGGCTGGAGCAGCTGAGAGAGAGAGAGACACTGTCAGAAGAGGCACAGGTGCTCTCTGAATTAGCAACGTTCGGGAGGAGGGGCTGTCCTCCGGGGGGGGGGGGGCTGTCCCTCCCCCAGCGAAGGAAGGATGTTGCCTTCAAAGTGAGCTTCCCACATAGGTGGCCAGTCTGGGCTTGCCCCCCCTCCTAGATTGCTGCACTGATAACACAGCTGCTAGACTGGCACCATGTGCTTCTGCGGCTCCAGCGCTGGGGCTCACAGGAGAATGCGGTAAAAACCGACACCACTTTTCCCCTTGGGGGGGGGGGGGAATTTAATCAGATCAACTAGGAACTGGACAGGAACCAAAAAGGAGGCAGCGGAAGCAGCGCGCCTGCTGGTCGGGTGCACTTTAGAAAGCATCAGATTGAAGCGCGCACACAGCTCACGTGCTCACGAAAACAAGGATCTCATCCGGTCACTTCCTCCCCGAGCCCCCTTCCCTGGCTTCTGGGCCAGAGGGGAACCAGAGCCACTCTCGGCCCACGACGCGTGAGCTCCACCCTCACCCCATCTCCAACCCAAGTGCCACCACGTCCCCTCCGGAGCCCACCTCTCCCAGCTGGCTCCAGGGTCAGACCACCACCTCTCCTGCCCGCCCCTCACTTCACCACTCCTCTGCCCTATATAGACAGGTCCACACGCGGCGGAGAGAGGCCAACTTCCCAGCACTTACGCAGCCCTCCAAAGCTCAGTGCTAGTCCCTTTCCACGCTTCTGTGGGATCGGCTCGCTCCCTACCTAGCAATTTGAAACCCTAACTCCGTCCGCTTGCAAAGCTTTCAAATCCGAACAGAAGGAACACGACATGAATGAACAGAAGGAAGAAATACCGCAGCAAGACACCACGTCAGGAGGACTTGAGCTGGGTGGCCCAAGAGCTTATATTATGTGTATCTATGTACGTGTACACACGCGACACACCCAGCGCAGCCTGTAATCCATTTAAAAAAAAACTACCAGCATATGGAACAAGAGCTTTAGACTGCAAATCTTTGGGGCAGGAACTGTCTCTCATGGGATTCTGGTCTCTGCTGGGGCCTGCAAATTCTATGGCAGCCCATAATAAATAAGTGGAGGACAGCTAACCCCTCATTCGCCACAGCTGATCAGCACACAGCTCCTCACAAGTGGATCTGATACAGTAAGAAAGATGGGCTACATTCAGCCACATCTCTCTCTCTCACACACACACACACCTTCACTCCCAGGGAGCGGTGACATTCTAGTGTTAGCACCTGGGTCCACCCCAAGGATGAATGCACTAAGAAATCCACCTTTTTGCTGTCTGTACAGTACCTAGCACAAGCTCCTGGTCCGGGACTGATAAATTATCAGATAAAATAATAAAGCAGACCTAATGTGATTCCTTTGGCACGAGTCCTCTGTTGCTCCCTCTCTCAGAGTCCTGAACTCCAGTGCTTTGAAGCCCCTCACCAGGGTCTTGCTTGAGGAGCTGCAACATGGGCACCCCCAAATCCAACGGCTGGCACTCCAGAGACACTATGGCTTCCTCCTTTCACCAGAGGGCATGCAGGCAAGAAGCACAATTGAAACCAGAGAGAGAAAAGCAAACCCCAAAACAGGTGGGGGGAGGGGGGGAAGAGGTACGGCAGGCAGCAGCTACAAGAAAGCTTCCCCACTTCAGAGCACATCCATATCCCTCGCTGTACCCACAGATCACCCCTCTCAAGATGTTAATGCCCAAGGCTGGCACTCCATGGGGGAGGGAATGCATTTCATTAGGAGTGAGCCAACGCTGCCCAGAAAGTGTTCGGTTCAAAGCGGAGAAGGGAAACAGCCACATATCGGGATGCAGAGATTGAGGTCAGAGGCAAAATCAGAGTTTAGAGGTACCGTAAGTTCCCTGGGTGTTTCTGGGGCCTTCAGTCAGACAAGCAGGAAGACACAAACATATATGACAAAGTCATTTCTTAAGGTTTTGGGGGGCAGTGGGGTGTGGCTGGAGGAGGAGGAGACAGAAGAAGGCGGCTGCAGTTGAAGGTAGGATGCCCAGATAACTTGACCCTGCAGATGAGGTGGTTTTGTGTGTTTGATTCACTCCAGGCTGGAGCAGCTGGCAGCCCCGGGGACAGCTGATCAGAACATTCCAGGAGAGGAAACTCAAGGGAGGATGCTTCAGATCCCTTCGCTCAAAAGCACAAGAGTTCCAGCTTCCTGCATCCTGACCTGCTGCCAGAGACACTACCAGTGTGACCTGCTGGATCAACACCTTCCTGGTCTGCACCATGGCAGTGCCTATGGACTGAGCTGCCCAGGGGCATCCTACAACCTCACCCCCTTCAACTGCAGAGAATAAGAGCCCGGGCCCTATCTTTAAAGTGGGGAAATCCCATTTCGCATCAGGGTATCATCCAAGTTTCAGCATGCCAGCTCCCCGAACCAGCCCTAGACAATGAGGTTCTTTCTTTAGGAAGGGGGCAGTGGTTCTTGGGCCGCACACCCACAAGAATTACACCGCCCAACGCAAACACTGGGGCCACAGGACAATTCAGCCTGGCTCCTGCATAACACAGGACATTCAGCGTCACCCCCCCATTCCTGCACGGATCTCTTCCAGCTGCTCTTGGACATCCCATCAGGCCGGCCACACTGAACGTGAACATCCGCTGCTTGCACCAGATTCCGAGAAGGGATCTGCCCTCTCTTCCCCACGCCAGCACCTTCGAAAGTCAGCCAGTGGACAGAGAGAGCCAGGGTCCAGGGAGAGAGACCCCAGCATAAAGCCAGTGGTGTGCAACAACACGGAGCAAAGCCAGAGAACCTGAATTAGGAACCGTACTTGTTGCAATCAAAGCTCCTTTGATCTTTTGGCAAGGAGCAGAACTCCACAGCATCCATTATCTGAGATCTGGCTTATTTCCTGGATTAAAGGCCGTCCAGAAGGTGGTTTGGAGGGGAGCTGTCAGAGCAGGGTGATTTCTGGTCAGTTGGGAGGTCAGGTGAGGACTCTCGACTGGATCAAGAACCCGACGCAGCCCTGTTTAGCAGGTTCAGCTAAGCATCCCCTGGAGTCCAGATGTTTATTGTGGAGAACTTGGAGGTGATTAATCATCCCCAGGCTGGCACGTCCCACTTCTGGGGGGCTCGGGGCGGGGGGGGGGGGGGGGGGAAGGAAGAGAAGCCTTCTCAAAAGTCAAAGCCCTTAGAGGAGAGGAGTGACAGCATGGTCCCGTCACTGCCACCCTAACAGGCTTACAGACCACAGGGGGGCCAATTCCAGACTTGCCTGCAGTAACACATGGGCCGTACTTGGGGATCCAGGAACCCCCACAGGCGGAAAGACTCCACCGCTCAACCCTCCTGCCACCAGCCAGACAGGTCTGAAATACGGGGGGAGGTCCCATGCTCAGGGTCAGCCTTGCCCCGTCTCTCTCCATATACAGGAGTCTGTCCTGCGCCCCCACCCTCAACGACACAGAGAGCTGCAGCCAAACCTTACCCTGCTTACATGGGGTCCCCACCTCCTAGGCACAGGGGGACAAGTAGATGGCTACAGCAACACCCCATTGGGCAAGGACGGAGCAGGAAGCGACTACACTCCCTTCACCCAACTGGGACTTCCCGCAGCCAAGCTCCCAGCATGGATCCACCCAGCTAGCCACGGCACCCCTTGCCTCCCGCATTGTTCCCATCAACGCCACCTTGGCGCTGTTCCAGGCAGCCCCCTGCTCCCCACCCTCTCCGAAGAGCCACCTCCTCCCAGAGATCATGCCCCAAAGCCGCAAGCCCCATTGATCACCGCAGCATCCCTGCCTGAGCTATGCCTGGAATGCGGCGCTGGCTAGAGGCCCAGGCGGCTGCCCTGTAGTGCAGGAGGAGGCTAAGATTTATAATCCAGAACGGTACATGGGGGGGGGGGGGGGGGGGGGGCCGTGAATGTAAGCGGCAAGCAGCACCCAGGCCAGGAGCCTGGAGAGAGATTTCTCCTGAAGGGATGGTGGGGGCGGCAAGAGAGAAGGAAGGAAGAGCCCTTACAAGATGGTCTATTCTTTGGGGGCATATCTAACAACCGTCCTCCCCGCTCATCCTGGAGAGGGACCACATGCACCTTGATCACGTGCCTCCCGTCAGTATCCTTTGACTCCATCCCAGGCAGGACTCATCACACTGGGGGATGGGCAGGGAGGGACCTGTGGATAGCAGCCCATTTCTCTCCGGAGATGGTGCATGGACAGCCCCAGCTCAGGCAGCGTGCGTCAATATTTCAGAGCAATAGCTCCACCCCTCTTAGGGCCGGGGTGCACTTAAAACGCTGCCGCGGCACAGCTGCTCCATACCGCCAGGAACCCTTCGCCAGTCGGCGTCGTTTCATCCACCGCCACGAGAGGGGGTAGCTACGTTGACGGGAGACGCTCTCCCGCAGACACGGCCCTGGCTACCCCCGGGGTTAGGTCAGTATAACCGCACCGCTCAGGGATGGGGATTTTTCACAGCCCTGAGCAACACCGTTATACCCCTGTACGTTTATAGGGAAGAAGTGACCTTTATTTCCACCTGTGCCTTCAGGGATGGAATACAGATAAAGTTTGAGTGGGGTATAGTGCTACCTAGGTGACCCTTGACAGTAAGCCAATGTTCCTATCACACATCTGTCCCTCCACCACCATACTGGCTAATGGTTAAAGCCAGGAATGAGAAGATACCTGGGGTTCATCCCCTTCCTGCCACCAATTCACTTTGTGATCCTGGGTCAAAGGCGATCAGGTGACTAACTGGAGACACTTCAGAGGGGCAGCTCCAAATATACATACAGTTTAAGAACCCATATGGAAGAATGCAGTTCCAACTGGATGTCAGCACAAATGCACAACACAACACACACCGGTCCAAGGTGTCTGTTACGGGGCAGCCAAATATTGAGGCATCCAAGCTCCACCCTATGTTTTGGCCTTAACCTCTGGACTTTTCCCTTTTTCTGAACTGGGGAGAATACACCCCTTACATAGGGTTAGGAGCCTGGTTGCTCGCAGACTCCCTGTATGTTAATCAAACATTATGGTTCCCGTTAGATCATTTGATTTTCTATATTCTTAATGCATGCTGCCAGCTGTTTCTTTACCCATGTAAATCAGGCAAGTTTATTATTCCGGGAAGGCAGTCGGTAGAGATTGTAAATCACTTTGGGCATTTCTTGGGCATTTCATGCAACTTCTGCTTTGAAGATGTAGGACAGCAGGAACTCTTCACTGCTCATGTTCAATAATATGCTAGTCTGTTGCTCATGTTAAATAATATACTAATCTGTTGTCTGTAATGAGATCGGGTTATGTGGAGTTTTATTGTAACCCACAAAAATGCAGTAAATATAGATGGGATCTGAGCAATGCAGGAGACCAGGGAGAGAGTAGAAACCAGGTTCCAGGCTGCTTAAACATTCAGAAAACTGATTTAATATTGTTTAAAATGGGAACACAAGCCCCCTTTCTGCCTGACACTGTGTTAGCAATACCAAAATCCTGGCTTTATGAGAGCCTGCGGGACAGCAAGTTAATTACAGAAGCACTTAAATATGATAGCACTCCGAGATCCCAATTGAGATCTGGGCCCTGTTCTGCTAGCAGCTAGATGCTGTATGCAACACACAGTAAGAGCCAGTCAGTGCCCTGAAAAGATCACAGTCTAAATAGACAAGACAATCATAGCTTGGGGGATGGGATGCAAGATGGAGCAACATGCAGAATGATCAGTGTAATTGTTGGCAAATACGTTAGAGAAACCTTTGCACTAACCCTAAGGAGAGACGGTTGTTCTCTATATCCAGTACCTTCAGTTCTGAAGAATTCAGGAGCTTTGCAGAAGCCCTCACTCGGATCACAGACCTTAACCACAGAAGTCAGACTGGTATGATGGCTTCCTCTGCCCTCCTGCATAAGCCAGGCAGTGTGCCTTTGGGACAGCCACGGATTCTCCAGTTGGAGTCCATTTTATGCAATTCCTCCAGAAGAAGGGGCGGCTGGCAAGTACAGTAGAACCTCAGAGTTACAAACACCTCGGGAAGGGAGGGACAGTCTGAAATGTTCATAAATTATGAACAAAACATTATGGCCGGTCTTTCAAAAGTTTACAACTGAACATCGACTTAATACAGCTTTGAAACTTTACTCCCCCGAAGAAAAATGCTGCTTCAATGAAAGCAGCCCCGAAACAGTTTCATGACCCTGTCTAATTTTTTTTTTAAACTTTCCCTTTTTTCCAGTAGTTTATGTTTAACCCAGTACTGTTCTGTATTCGCCTTTTGTGGGTGTTGGGGTTTTTTTGTGTTGGTGTACGCCCCGTTCCCAATGAGGTGTGTGGTTGATTGGTCAGTTTGTAACTCTGAGGTTCTACTGTCATTTACTTCAAGATAAGAAAAACGAGCACCTCCATTCCCATCCCTCTGTAGATCAGGTCCCAATTCACCTACCTCAGCCAGAGTTTTATTGAGTGCACATAGCCTGAAGCCTCCTGTTCGGTTCTGCTTTATGGCCATAATTAGCAACTCGGCCTCACCTTATTGCATTTCTATTAGTTATTTAGATCACTTACACCGGCCTGTTGCTCTAAGTGCTTTGCCGAGAACTATTTTTGTTACCCCCAGAGGAAGGGATTCCTGAGGAGAAACAGAGGGACGTTAAGGGAAGGGACGAACACCAACCAACCTTCGGGTGTCGGGGGGGTGGGGGGATTAGAAGTCTTGCATATGAGCTGCGGGCAAAGGCCATCGGTGATGGAGAGGAGAAGCAGAGACTCTCAGAGCCGCTACGTTCTACCCAGAGGCTACAGGGATATCTAGATTCTACTTCTCCCCCATTCCTTCCTCACTTTGTACCAGCTCGGACTGTACATGGACGATGGAAAGGTTTAAAAGGCAAGGAATGTGTCCCGCTAGAGACACACTTACACCACGGGTGCATGAGAAATGCACATTCATTTACCACCTCAGCACTCTGCTCCCGGCGTGAGGGAGACGGAGGAAGGAGCTGGTGAAGTATTAAACAGCCTGAGTAGGTCAGGCGGGCGCTGGGGCAAGGGAGGAGTCTTGGACGAAAGATCTCCCGTTGGTCGTGAGTTGAACCTGCCTGCCTATGGAACACGTGCCTGGGAGCCGGCCCAGCCAGGAGCGAGACTCACGCCTGTGCACGGGGATTGGAGACGGAGTCTCCCCCTACGTGGCTGGAGCACGCGGCTTGAAGAGGAGACAAAAGGTTTAGACAGTATGACGTGGCATCTCCCACTGCCGTGCAGCAAGTCAACAGCATGAAAGGGTGGACAACCCTACCCTGGCCAGCCCACACACAGTCTTTTCCCATCTCTGGCTTCCACGAGCTAGGCAAAGCATTTCGCTCCGGAGGGCCGGCACTACAGGGGTCTCAGCATTCTGGCCCCAGCAGCCAAGAGACTCCCTCACGCTCCTTCAGCTCCAAGGGACTTGTGGGTTAACTACAGTCCCCAACCGGGATGTGTACTTCAGCTAGCAGGAATGAGCGTGGGGGCGGTGAATGGACACACCTGGGGTCTGTTCCCAGCTCCGCCAGACTCGCTGCGTAACCTTGGAGAAGTCGCTTTACATTGTCTCTGCTCCCTTGCCCATCTCTGTCTACACTACCAGAGAGAAACAGCCACCTTTCAGGGAGGAAGGGGCTGAATTAACTCATTTTTGTTAAGCCCCGTCATGTCCTTAGATGAATGGTGCCATTTCGTTCAATTCTCTCAATACGGTCTTGTCTCCACTCTCCTTTCTCAACCACCCCAACCAGCCACCTTCCCTTCACTCCAAATCCGGAGCCTTTCTGTGCATTTGGACTGAGTCGTAAGCGGGCCTCCCTGCCTGCCCAGACAGCGTAAGAACAGCCGAACCAGTCGAGACAACCGCCCGGAGCCCCTGTGCTGTTACTCCCGGCCGGGGCGAAGAGGAATGATGCCTTCAGAACCGCAGAGCTCAGCAAAAGCCACCTTGGCCTTCCCCCCTCCCCCCATTTTAATTGAATATCGGCCACAAATCAAAGTCGCAGAGGCACAGCTAGTCCTCTGCTTCACTTAAGCTAATTAGCATCCCTGCAAGATCGAGAGCGAGGGACTAATATTAGATGGAAAACGCACTTCCAGCCCGTCAACGTGACACAGCGTCCTATGGGAACGCAGCATTTTCTTCCATCCTTCAGCGCTACGGCAGACAAGGGGACATGTGAGAGAGAGTGTCTGGGGGGGGGGGGAGGGGAAAGAGACCAAAGGTGTCAAGGTTTATTGAGCATCGCTGGTGTCAGAGGGGCGAGTCTCTGGAAGGGTTGTTAAATGGGTGGTATTGACCTGTATTCTCTAGCTAGATTGATGGAAATCTTTGAGACAAAAGGCCCCATGTTATAGGTGGGGAAACGGAGGCACGAAGGAGTCAAGGGACATGCCCTAGGTCACACAGTCTGTGGCAGAACTGGGGCCTGAACCCAGATCTACTGAGTTCCAGTCTAGTGCCCTCTGATCTGACCAAGGCAGGACAGGTACACCAGAAGGCCAGTTAAGGTTTAAGAGACGATAGAGAGCCGAGGATTGGAGAGACTGAGTATGGGAGGAACTGGGGAGAAAAAGCAGGGGGGGGGGGGAATAAAGGGGTTTGCACTTCACCCTTTTGAATATTCACTTTGTAGTTTGCGCTGGAGCCTGGCTGAAATTAACCAAATTGAGTGTTTAATTATTGAAGGGGCTAGAATCCTATTTCCCTGCTAATCAAGGGAAGTGGTTCAACGCCAGGGAGAATGCAAAGAGAAGCAGAAATGCAGAAGAGAGGTCACTGCCCAGTCGCTTTCCTTTAAACAAGGCAGCGGCTTGCCCAGCTGCACCCCGGTGGTCCCTATAAAGAACCCGAGGCCATTAGCGTCCCCATCTTCTACTGGAGAGGAGAGAGGAGTAGAGCCACATTCAGTTCTCCCCCACCCGGACATCCGCATCCCCAGGCTCCATGGAAGTCACTGGGCAGGAATGTGGGATCTTTGCAGAGCGGTTAGTAAGATAAGCAAGAGGAAGCTGCACTCCAGGGTAAGGCTTAGCAGGAGGCAAGTCTGGGCTGGCTCAGGGATTTCCAGAAGGCACCTCACAGCCCTGCCAGAGGGCCGGCAGGGGGAACTCGCCAGCAAAACCTGGCATCTTAGTGACTAGGCCAGTAGCTTTGGCAGTAGACCGGATACGGCCATAGAGCTCGATATGGCTTATTTGTCACAGGGATCTTAGAGCCCTCCCAAGGAGTTTGCTTCACCTTAAACACGATAGGCAGGTCATTTCCTCTCCCACCCCTGGGTTTTCAGAAGTGCTCAGCACCGAAGCGGAGAGAGATTCCAACACATCACTCCTGCTGCTTTACCCTTCCCTCTATATACACAGACTACTTAGTGTGTCTACACCAGTGGTCCCCAAACTTCTGAGGGGCGGTCCCCTTTTACATCTGTTCACATCCCTGCCCCCTTTGAGCCAAGAGCAGGGCCATGGTAAGGGGAAAATGGGGGGGGGGACACAAACAGGCCTTGCCCCCCCAGCCTTGGCCCAGGGCTGGAAACAGAGCTGTGACAGCGGCTGAGGACGTAGGCTGGGGAGCGAGGCCCACGGCTAGGCCCAGACCACAGCTGGGGTCAGGGAGGGGCTGGATGGTGCTCTTTTTCTGCCCCCCCTGGGAGCTGGCCTAGGACCTGCTGCACCTGCCCCCTAGATGGTTCTCTACCCCTGGGGGGGGGGATTGGGTGCCCCACACTTTTGTGTAGACTGGAGGTCCCCAACCACTGGCATCTATTGGATGGAATCAGAGTGCAATGGTGTGTCAGGGGCCCCACACAGATGGTGGCGATTCTCATAACTCAAATGGCAGGAATTGGGTGTCAGAGCACGAGGATCAGAGCTCTCCCCAGATGGTGCGTAATGGCAGCAACCGGCCCCGCAGGGGCAGCCAACAAGTCTTAGGTAGCTGCAAATTTGTTCCAGCCCCATGGAGAGGAATGTAAATGAATGTGCAGAAGTGTCTGGCTTTGTTTAGTGAGTTGTCTAGCCAATAAGTTGTTTTTTAGCACTTCTGGCACCCAGAAATGTGACTTGGATAATAATGCTCTTGTGCAGGGAGAGAAGACAGCAAGTAGTCAGGGCTCTGGAAGTAGGTTTACATGGGAGCAAATACAAGACTTCAACACTTGGGTGAAAATTCACAGCAGCGACCGCATCCCCCGTGGAGAGATTCAAAGACCAAATGCTATTTTCAGGAGTAGCACAGAAAGCAACACCAAACACAGCCTCTGCAGGGATTAAGCTTTGGACCTCCAGAAACTATGACCTTTGTGACTAGAGCAAACAACAACTGCTAGCAGTAGTAGGCTCTTATCCCCTGTGAGCCAGCCACTACAGGGGGCCGCAACACACTTAAGCCATGTTACACAAGTCATTATTGCTTTAGACTTTCAGTGGTGTCTGTGACAGAGTAGGAATATTGTGTGTGCCTCAGTTTCCCCTATGCGTTTCTTGAGAGTCTATGTGAAGGAATAGGGGCTGATAGTGTTGCAAAGCAGAGCTTCTCTGCAGGTGTCCATACCTGAAGCTGTAATCTGACTCCAAGTGGGGGAGGGAGGTGACTTGACCTGGCTGAGCCAGGGGGGAGGAGGGGCTGGAGAGTGAGTTTCGGTCTGGGAGTCTGAAGCTAGCTGGAGTCAGGCAGGGAAGGCAGAGGAGCTATCTCGCTCTCTGGCCCCCAAAATGGATCCAGCTGAGGGCTCACGCTCGCTGTACGGTCTGGGCTAGACCAGACAGAGGTCTGAATAAACCTCTGTTTTACTGCCTGGCTGAGAGTCACGTTTGACTGTGGATTTGGGGTGCAGAATCCATAGGCTCCCTCAGGACCCCGCCCAGATGGGCTCGCTGGGGGAAGCGCACAGAGGGGCAGAAGGTGCTGAATGCTCCGAGGTCAGACCCAGGAAGGTTGAAGTGGGTACCCGTGAAGCTTCTAGCCTTGGAAACAGGCTGTGTCCGGAGAGGGGATACTTCACCCGAAGTCCTGACTGGCTTCCTAGGGAGCGGTTCCAGAGCATCGCCCGGGCACTCCCTGACAGTGTCCAATAGAAGTTTGATACTAGCCACACTTGTGGTTTTGAATGTTTCTTATTAGCTATATTATAAAAAGCCACATGCATTAGCCGCAATTCAACAGCCTAGTACGCACACGTGGCTAGTAGCGAACATATTGGACACCACTGCTTTAGAGCATCTGGAATGTATAGTGGTGACTGCAGGACTCAGGAGATTGGTTCCCTCAATACGATAAACAATGTTCCCTCACATTCCACCCCCCAGAGAGACAGAGAGCACACGTCCCAGTGCATCAACCGCAGAGATCAGCCCTGTTCAGCAATTTCTGATTCAAGGTACAGTTCTCCAAAGCCAACTACTCCCAGGAGAGAGGGGGGAAGATGCCAGACTCCCACGCCTGTTGGCATTTGGACTGTCCACGGTTTACTATTAACTTCAGCAGGAAGGGATTTTTTGAGCCGGCCTTAACACAAACAGGGGTGACTGCCTGCTAGCAGGAAACAGGAAAGAACCACTCTATTTCCGTCCACCCCCGCTTTCCCCTGGGAGAGCCGCCTTGCTTTGATGGCCCCCGCAAGCACTGGATGTGTGTGCACACAACTGGTCAAAGAATTAGGGCTGAAATATTCCACAAGCCTGGGGAAAAGCACCACAGGCAACAGGTCGTCAGGAGAGAGGTCTTAGAAGTGCCGTAAAAACCAGCCATGACCAAGACCCCTTTGTGACCTTAGGCCAGTGGGCGCTTCAGGAGGAGAGGACTGTCCTGAAGGCAGATTTTAGGGTGGGGTGGGGATCGTGGGGGGCATGGAGCTCTCAAAACCAGACCCATTTGAAAGGTCAACAACTTTTTCCCAGGCAGACCCTGGTTGCCACTGCACCGTATGCTCCTGGCCTCAGGTGACAGCAGACACTGGGCACATGAGCATCTCCTCCCTCCATCCCCTCCATTCTTCCCAAGAATTCTCTTCCCTCCCAAGGGGAGGCGATGCTGGCTCCAGGCTCTATGGCCCCTCTCCTTTCAGGGGGTTGTTTTATGCAGTCAGTTCTCCTTTGGATTCTGTGCAAGAACGGGCCTACTGGGTCAGGCCAGAGGTCCATCCAGCTCAGTGTCCGGTCTCTGGAGAAGGAAGGGACTGCTCAGGGAGAAGCAGGGGGGAATTCACTGAATCCTGCTGCGATTTTACCCCCAGATCCAGTCAAGGGCACCCTCCCTAACCAAAAGCATCACATCAAGCAGTCCTATTTCCAGCCACTTCAAATAACCTGCCTGGTACAGTTTCAGGGGAGCAGCTACGTTGATCTAATGCTAAGAAGGAGGCTGCTACAGCGTCTATACTGGGTCCCTCACAACTTTCCATCCAGCCTGCAACCAAAACTCCTGTCAACCCAGGGAGAGAGGGGGCCGTTCTCCCCGGTCTCAGAAGACCCCCGGAGAAGAGATGCAGAAGCACAATTTCATCTGCCTCCCAACGGCCACAAGAGTCCAGCCTCCCAGAGCTGTGCTCTAACCACTAGACGATGTTACCCAAGTGCAGATGGCTTTGCTAGCAAAGAACTCTGGAAAGTGATCCTCTGGGGGAGGGTTCTTGGTTACGAAGCAGGGTTTGGTTTTCAGCCCCCGAAAGCAGGACTAATCCACTTCCAGAGACAGAGAGTCAGGACCTCACCCACTTCCCTTCTCCCCCGGACCCCACCTTCTCAGCCCCTGGCTCTGGGGCACAGCATCCCTGGATGTAGAACGCTGCTGCAGCCCGAAGGAAGGGAAGGTGCCTCCAGGATTTCACGGTAGACTATTCTCTCACAGTTCCTGCCCTTTCGCAGCTGCTGGCAAACTTTCTCACCCTCCTGAGGGGGGAGGGGGGGGAGAAGAAGAAGAAGAAGAAGAAGAGAGAATGATGCTGTTCTCCTTATCTTGAACCCAAAACAGAGCCAAGAGGGGGAGGAAGGACAGCTTGAAGAAAAAACACATCCAAGCCTTTCCAGGCCCCTCCTCCCTGCCCTGACACACAATAAGAGGCCAGGCAGGGATTAGAGAAGAGAAATGGGTCCAGAGCCGGGGGAGTTCTGCAAAGAGCACGGATCCTGGGAAATGCCCGCAGCCCAAACGCGCTTCGCACTAGCCCCATGCCAGCAATTTTCTTGCTAGAAACAGCCCGCTCTGCACTCCCCACAAGCTCTTGAAGGAGGCTGAAAAGTGGATTTTGCATGGGCTGGTTTACAAGGACAAAACCGCTCAGTGTTAAGGAGAGGGAGAGGAAGGAATAAAAGTGAACAGGAAGAGACAAAAGAGAGATACACAATGAGGCTTTAAGAGAGGCTTTCAAGGCAATCCAGCTTCACAGCAGCTCCCAAGTCAACCAGAAACCTTTCCGGCCAATCCGGAGCAAGGATGCTCTGCCATCTCCAGGGGAGTGGAATTGGCTCTCAAAAGGGAAGGAGACAGCTCCGTAGTTTGCTCCTCTGCATTAGCTGCAGACACCTGCTGCCCTTTAGCTGCAGGTAAGGTCAGGCACTCTCCCACCAGGGGCCTGAGGCGGCTAGAGCAGAGGAGCGGGCCTCCGGACTCCCCATTTATTTTCCCAGCTCTGATGCGGACTGTGGCGTTTTGGCTGAATCAGACTTTCTGTATCCCTCTCTCCAAAACCCAAGAGCCCCAATCTGCAAGATGGCAAAGAACCCAGCGTAAAGCACTGCTCTCCGGGCAGTTTGTAAAGACCCTCGAGTGCCACATGCAAAGGACGTGCCGGGGAAGAGAACCGACCAGGAAGGAGGCGAGAAGAGGAAGGAACAGAAAGTGATAGCGTGGTTAAACTTTCCAAGGGAACTAGACACGCAGGATGGTGAATGTCTCCCACATCCAATGCCATCGGGTTTATACACAGCCTACCCGCCATGCTGACCTACGCCACTCGGCCCTGCCCCGGGATCCCCGTCACTAGCGAAGCCATCGCAGCTCAGGCGATTGCATCAGAATTCAAGCACATCATGCCACCTGCCAGGCGATTTTGAGCAGCAGCGCTGGATTCGCATTAGCCAGGGCCCCAGAAGGCTTCAATCTGAACTTCCTTCCTCATTGACCACGGAGACAGCACGCAGCCTGCACACAAACTCTTGATTTCCTTACACCAAAGCAGTGATCCAAGTGAAAGCTGGAGACATATCTGGGGAAAGGTCTTGGGGAGGGAGGAGGGAAAACGAGATGGACATGGATGGGGGCCCCGGGGGGGGGGCAGCTGTTGAGCTATCTGAAGAGCTGGGAGAAAGAAAAAATAATAATAAATCACACCTAGTGCCTTGCTCAAGAGAGTCTGCTGGATCTGCCCTTACAAAATCCAGCAAAGCTGAAAGCTTCAGCAAGGATTCCTACTTCTACCTGCCCAGTCCCAGATTAGAGAACAGAGATGAAAAAAATAGCTACAGCCAGGCCATGTGCTCATCAGACAAGCCATTCCATTAGAGCTCACCTAGATGTCTTGAGGAGTAGAAGAGAAGCCACATGCTCCCAGCCAGAAGTTGGTGCACAGTTATAAGCAGTAACAGTCAGTCGGCCCTTACTTCCCATACACTCTGTTTAGGGAGTGACAACAGCAAATCTCCTCACACCTGCGCTGATGTAGTCACCCCATTTAGAGACCCAGCAGAAAGCTCTGGCTTTTGATCTGAAAACGGGCTTTGTGACCATTCTGTTTCACAAACATGCTCGATGGAACCTTTTTATTTGGTGCCAGTGCAGATCAAAACACGTTGAGAAACCTTGAAAGTTTCTGTGAAACAGTTGTGGCCCTCTGGACAGCACTAAACTTAACCCTCTTATGGGAGATCATGGGAGGAGAGTCCATCTGTGCTACAACTGAGTCCCTCGGACGCTCTCATACCTGGACAAAATGGGACTAAAGTGTAGGAGTTGTGTGGACTTGAAAGTCCCTGTCTCGTCATTCCCAAGCCAAGCAGCCACGCAGTAGGAGTCAAACTGAGCATTTACAGGTAATAGTCCAGCCGTGGCCTGACTTTCGGACACGGACAGATGAAAAGCAAATCAGCCAGGTGAAGGAAAATTGCTGGATTTCCCTTTCCCAAGAAAGCAGCATACCTCAAACTGCCAGGGAGTCTGCTGAACACCGAGGTAACGGACTGCCGTGCTCAGCCCACACAGATGTTTGACCTCTCTGGCTGAGATCAGTGCTGCGGGTCTCCTGGTTTGGTTAGAAATGGGCTTAAGCCCTGACGCACAAGGTTGAACATTCTGTCCAAAATCTGTTAGCAGTAACTTACAACAGCGCACAAGTGGCAGTCAGTCACTCATAGGTTACACAAGAACCACCAACCTGGGTCAGGCCAATGGTCCATCTAGTCCAGTATCCTGTTGTCTAACAGTGGCCAATGCCAGGTGCTTCAGAGGGAATTAACAGACAGACAATCTAGTGATGCATCCAGTCACCCACACCCAGCTTCAGAGGCTAGGGGCAACCGGAGCAGGGGGTTCCATCCCGGACCATCTTGGCCACTAGCCATTGATGGACCTATCCTCCATCCATAATTCAGTACGTTAGGACTGGGAGAACTGCACCAGTAGGGAGTCAGGACCTTAGTAGGTGGGTAAAGGACAAAGCAGATAGTCCAGACAGGACATTATTTTTCAAGGGCCTAATGCCTTTCCTCCAAATGTCGTCTTCGGCCTCTTGAGCAGGAGAGAGGAGGGATTAGAGCCCAGATCTTGAACGGCTATTTAGACTTCGCAACGCCTCATGGCCGACCAGAGCCCACGTCTCATTTTCCAAAGGAACTTCATTGCCTAAGGCACGTTTGGAAAGAATCCACAGGCTCCCAAGTCAGGTACATGCTGCAAAGCGGAGTCAAGCAACCCCTTTAAAAATCCGGGCCTAAAGGGCTGAGCAAACCAAGCCTGGGAAGGGTGAGGAGAAAGACAGTGCTAGGTATCGGATCGGTTAAAAAAGGCAGGTCCCACCCTAAAAGCATCCAAGAGCCGGGCAATTTTTAGCCGAGAATATATATTTTCCACCTAGGGAACGCAGTGGGTCGCACATAACCCCTACTGGACATGCCCAACTGCTTTGCTCGCCACGTTCCAGCCCGCCTACCAAAGCCACTTGCGCAAACAGCCTTCGCCTTGGGAACTGCTCTGTTCCACTAGCCTGCTCAGCCGTCCCCACGTACTCAGCCACTTACTCCTCTGAAAGCATTCCCAGCTGCAGGCAAGGGTGCTGCCCTTTCCTCCCTACCGCCAGAAAGGAGGAAGAAGCTGATCCATGTGTTTATCTGTTGGCTCTCGCAGAATTCCTGAGTTCTTTCCCTTGTTTATTCATCTGCTCATAGGGCCGCATGTGTCAGAGTCAGACCCCAACTGAGAGGTTTGGGGGTCAACGTACTCCCCAGGAACTGGGAACTCTTGCCTTGAACATTAACCCAAAGTAGTAGACAAACGTGCATTTACTGGGGGATTGGAGAAGAGACTCTCCCTGCCCCTTGAGAGAATTCTGCTGCCCGCAAACCACGGTTCTGCTCCAAGTGACACAGCCTGGAGAAAATCTGACCACCTCACCCCCTGCAGATATTTAGAATCATGGACATGTAGGACTGGAAGGAACCTTGACAGGTCATTAGTCCAGTCCCCTGTACTGAGGCAGAACCAAGTATCAGCTACACCATCCTTGCCAGGTGTGTCCAACCTGTTCTTAAAAAACCTCCAGGGACAGGTTCCACCTCTCCCCAGGTCATTTGTTCCAGTGCTTCACCACCCGGACGGTTAGGAAGCTTTTCCCACGGACCACTCTGCTGAGCGGAGCAAAGAACAGGTCTGCTATTTCACTGGCTAACCGCAGTCAGTCACAACGTCTATGGCAGACTCTGATTAATTCAAGTTACATCTGGTTCACCCACTTTAACACGGCTGACTTGGGACTACTTAGGACAAGATGTCCAGCTCGTTTGACCAGTGGGGTCAACAGTGACACCATTTCACAGATTTACCATCACCATGGCTCCGAATAAGAAGTGGCCAGAGAGCCAGGACTTGACCTGTTGCGGCAGAGTACAGCAGAAAGACCCAGTCCAAGGAGTTTTTAAAAAATACAAAGATTTACTTTAAAGGGTGGGCGGGGGCCACAATAACCAAGAAATCCCCTCCATAACAACTCCTCCCGGCTCAGGTTCCTCCTACCAACTCTTCCTCCTTCAACTCTGACTCCCAGATGGAAGCCAGGGAGTTTTATAGAGGACTTTCCTACCCAGAAGACTTTGCAGGGATGGGAAGTCCCACCCCTCTGTCTCTGGGTGTTTGACAGCTCACCCAGCCAATCAGCTCTCTTTCCCTGGCTCCATAAGGGCTTCACCCCATCACACCAATTCTGTGGTTCTTACCATACAGACACAAAGCCAGCCTGCCCCGCGGGGTGGGGGTGGGGGGGGGGGGGAGAGACAGAAAGAGGGAGAAGAGGACATGTAAGGAACCAGCCTCACCTTCCACGCAGTGCTCCACCTCCTCCAGGTTGCGCAGGGTAATCCGCATCAGACTGGAGTTCAGCATCAGCTCATTCTTGTGTTCAGGCCACAGGTAGTGGGGGGCAGGATTGACAAAGAAAATGCGGGTGTCCCCCGTCGAGACCTGGTTGTCGCAAATTGAGGGGTCCCCGAAGCCGCTGATTACCACTTTGTTCCCACCGTCCAAGAGGATTTCGTGCGTCACGATGTCTTTGCCTTTTAGGTACCTCCAGACTCTCACCTAGCACAAAGAGAGAGAAGACACAGGAGGTCCCAGTGTGAGACCGTGACACTTTCCCGGTCAGAGCCCAAGGGCTAGTGAATCTTCCTCCAGCCCCCAAGAAAGCGCCACTTGTGAGGAGTGAACAGGGCTTAGAAAGCCTCAAGGGGAGTGAATTTCATGAGTTAGCCCACCAAGAGCAGTAACACATGAGTAAGGATTGACCCATGTGGGCACTGTCCTCTCTCTGCCCAAACTGAATTCATTTCCCCACCACACACACACACACACACACACAGTTAGCCTGCCGAGGGAGGGGGATTGACGACGTCCGTGCTCAATCTCTCTCGGCATGGAAAGCCACGGAAGCATTGCCAAGCATGCAAGAGACAGCCCCCCTCCTTCCCCTGGGGGGGCATCAGGTGCAGGTGTAACCGACCCATTACAGGGTTGCACCCTCCATTGGGGATTTGATCCCCTGGGTCGGTCATCGCTGTCCGCTCCCAACCTGGCGAGAGGTTGCTCCGTCACACATGCCTCCTCCTACGTCTCCAGCCCACAGTTCCTGCAACAGTTTCTTGCTCCGGAGCAGTATGAGGATTCAGCAGCAACTGCTGCCCCTTGGCAGTCAGGCACTGTTCACTAAGTAACATACCTGCAGGGAAGGGAAGAAGCATCCTCATCAGCAAGAGGGTGCCACCACTTCCCTTCCCCACCCCTAGTCCCAACACCAGGGAAAGGGCAGTAGTGGAAATGGAGCAGCTCTGTTACCAGGCATGAATAGGGCCTACCAAAAATCGAAGAGACACCTCATGGATCATGAAAATTGGTTCCCCCTATTCCACTGTGACATCTAGTCCTTCATGTGCTTTTACCCCTGTGAAACGTGTATAGGATAGAGGGCCCAGCTCTGCAGGCAGCAGCACAGAAGTAAGGGTGGCAATACATACCATGCCATCCTTACATCTATGCTGCTGCTGGCGCTCTGCTTTCAGAGCTGGGCTCCCAGCTAGCAGCCGCCGCTCTCCAGCCACCCAGCTCTGAAGGCAGCGCTGCGGTCTGGAGCAGCGCAGAAGAAAGGGTAGCAGTTATGCAACCTCCCCTACAAAAACTTTGTGCCACCCCCTCCCAAACACACACATTTCCTTTTGGGGCCAGGAGCCCTGCAATTACAACACCGGGACATTTCAGATTTAAATAGCTGAAATCATGAAATTTACTATTTTTAAAATCCCATGACCGTGAAATTGACCAAAAATGGACTGTGAATTTGGTAGGGCCCTAGGCATGAATCCTGCCAGCTGATCTGGTGACTGGGATGTTCGCTATATCAAGAGGTTGGTTTTGTTTTATAGGAAGCTGCAGAGGGGAGGGGAGGGGAGGGGAGGGGAGGAGAGAAAACCAGTAGGAAGGGCAGGAGGATGGCTCCAGATAAACCAATTAAAAGCAAACACTTGAAGCTGATAAGAGACAAAAAGCAGGGCAGGACCAGCCCTGGGAGCCAGAAGATGAAAGACCACAGCAGTTAGGAAAGGGACTCCTCCCAAAGGGCGGCTAGCCATTCCGGCCCTTGGGCAGGGAAAGCAGAGAGTTGTCTGAAGGAGTGAGCCCGCCTCGCATACCCCTGGAAGGACTCTAGGTCAGAGACACACACGTAGGCTGGACTTTTAAAGTCTTCTCTCCCACTGTTTAAAAAACACCACTTTGGTGCAAGGCAGCCGGCTGATCACTGCCTAGCGCAGGGCACAGCCTCCAGAGGGAAGAACTGCAGGAGTCTGAACCCAAACTAACCCACAGTGCTGTAGCCCAGGCCCAGCCTAAGAGTGGGAGAATCAAGGAGGTGCAGGCATGAGGAGGACCAGGAACGAGCTACGTTATGGCATCCTGCTTAGGAAAGTTGCCTTTGCAATGGAGGCAAAAAAAACCTCTGCCATGCCCTGCCTTGGCAGCCAATGGCTTCCACAGAGCCGGCCTGGGTGATCATTTACGTATTGCACCAGGCCATGGTTAAGGTAACTGACAACTTTAAGACTCTGTTTCATCCAATATAATTTGAACCTTGATTTCCTGGTTCCTCTTCCCAACGGCTGGCTGTGAGAGCAGGTGCCCGGCAGCATGGGCCACTGTGAGCAGAAGCGGGCAGAGCGACAGACGAGGATGTCAGTCACATCTGCCCTGGTTCTGCCCATGACTAATAAGGGAATTATGGCTCTCAGCAGAGGGTGTTCTACTTGATTGGATGCTCCCAGGGAAACCAGATCCAGAATTGTCTGTCTCCGTCCGCTGTGCTTGTAGGGGGAAGTCGGTTGGCCTGCTGCAAACACAGGCTGCCGAGCTAACAAGAGGAGTAACGGTCCAATGCCACCATTGGCCTCCCAAAGGGGAGTTTTCAAGTTAAACTCCTTGTCCCAAGGAAACCCCCGTTCCTAGTTCCAAAGGACGCTGTGCTATCACGAAACTATTTCCCTGGGAGATTTGCCTGGGATCGGGCATTTTCTTCTCGGTCTGATTTGCAACACTGATTCTGAAAAGTGTGTGTGTCTGCATGTGTGCTAGCAACCTTGACCAGCTCGAGTAAGCGGTCTCCATCCATTCCAGGGATGGTAGCTCTGACGCAAGAGCATTGAGAGCGTGGGCAGAAGACAGTTGCGGGGGGAGAAGTGAATCTTCCCCGCTCTCACAAGGGAGCGGCCGGCCGATGAGGCCGGGGAAGCCAGTGTTGTGTTTCGAGTGAGAAGAGGCAGTTATAGGAACGCGCGCGGCCCAGACAAATCGTTACAGGAAGCCTGTGCTTGAAGCAGACTTTGTTTGCGGAAATGTTTGGACAATTTGGCAGCAAAGCGCAGCTCCCCTCGCCCATCTAACTTCTGCAAGGAAAATGAACCCTTGTCTTGTGGCCAGACAGGATCGTCTACTTCAGAGATAACCCAGCAAATTCCCCAGCTCATCCCACCCCTTCCAAAAAAGGAGAAGGAACCAGCCGAGCAAAGTAGATCTGCAAGCAAATCAGAACACGCTGGAGCTCAGTGTGACTCCGGTGCCCGGCTCTCTCCTTTTTGAAACTGCTCCTAAAGAAATGCACGGAGCAGGGGGAAAGAGGCCAGGATTGTGGGAAGAATTGACTGCGCACCATGGGGGTGGAGGGAGACAGGCAAGTTCCCTGTCCATTGCCCACGGTCCCCTTGTCCAAAGGGAGCTGTCAAGAAGCATGGAGCGCGGCCTGTGTAATAAGAGTTCATGGAGAGATCTGCTGGAGGGGGAAGAGCAGCTTTCTAGCAAGCGTAGACGTTGCGGCACATCAGTGTTACCCTAGGTCTCTGACTGCTCCCGGTTGTGACCACAGTCCGTCAGCCGTCGCTTTCCCCCATGCTTCCTGCTCTTCTCCATGTTCTTTCAGCTAGGTCAGCCACCGGGAGGTCAGTCACCTGCTTTCCACTGCAGTCACAGCCTCCGAGTATGCAATATCAAACAGTGCAGCCACGGGGGAGGGGAGGAGTCTGCCCACAAGAGGCTGAGGAAGCCACCCTCCAAAAGGAGACAGTGGCTATTTACATGAACAATGTGGTCTAAAGGCGATTTGTGGAGCTTAAAAAGGGGGTTTATGCCCCTCTGTGCAGATGATGTAAGAGAAAGGCTCCCTGGCAGGAGAGCACTTTTCACCCCCACATCTCAATGTGCGTTAGAAGTGGTCAAGTGCCACGACCATTTTACAGATGGGCAAACTGAGGTGCTGAGCAATCAGGGCACGCTTCACAAGGTTCCAAAGCGAGCCAGCAGCATAGGCAGAAAGAGGACTGAGGCACCTCGACCGCCAGTTGCCCCTGATCCGTTCCATGGAGCATGTTGCAAGGAAGCCTGAATGGGGACCCAAGACAGCTTGCTGGGGCACATGTTCCCACGGGGGAGTGGGAACAAGAGAAAAGCACTGCTGATGGGGAGCGTGAAACACAGCGTGTGTTAGCCAAGAGCCTGCCTGCCCCCTTATGCCATTCAAAGTGTCAGAGCAATTCAGACCCTTGGTGTATTGCACAGATTGCAAGTGTGAAAAATCAGGACAGGGGTGGGGGCCAGTAAAGTCCCATGAAGGGGGAATAAGGTCCTACAAGATAAAGTCCCTAATATCAGGCTGTCTGGTCACCCTAGGATAGGCTCATCTCTGCTCCTGGTTACAGGGATTGCAACAGAGCACTCCCACCAGCCACCACAATCCAACCTCGGGACTGGCCCTGCCCTGGGGCAGGACCACCCACCGAAAAGTGCATCATCCCAGTGCTCAGTGCCTCCCGCAGGCGCTTCCGGGTCCAGCATCGAGGCCCCAGGGTGGTTTTACTCTCAGTCTCGGGATTTCTTGGGGCCAGACTCCTGATTTTTGAAGGCTCGGGGTCAGTGTTGTCAACAACCTTCCAGGACCTCAGTGGTCTAGAGCCAGGTTCAAAAACTCTCTCTCCAGTCAAGTCTCACTCAAGCAACCGCACTCCCTGGGAACAAGGAAAAGGGAACACGCGGGATGCCTCTTTCAAGGAGGCCAGAGACAAGGCCACCCCTGCCCTGCAGAAGGTTCCCCAGGCAATTCCTCTGCTCCAATCTGCCCAGCAGCAGTCTGTACTGCTAGATCCTATTGCAAGTCACGTCCTCTGGAGTCCCCCACATCTCAGGAGCGCACGGAGGGGGACTCAGGCGAGGCGAGTAGATGCTAGAATAGAGATGGAGGAGCTCAGGTTTGGCTTGTCCAGAACCCCTGCTCCAGTGGCCTGCTCTCCCCGTCCAGGTCTCCTGGCTTTAGGGGACTTGAACACCACTTGTGCCAATCTGAAGTTATGCCACCGTAAAGCAAGACCAAAGATTTACCAGGATCAAGAAGCCATTCCTTGGCCCCAGCCAGCCCGACCTGAAGCTGAAGTCACGCTTTGCAATCTTCAGAGGCGGAGGCAGGGCGGGGGAAGGCAGCAAGCAAAGCAAGTGCTTTCACAGGCAATTCTCACTGCCTGACTCAGTCCTGACGGCAACCGGCTTCAAAGTCCAACCGCTCAGCTGGACCCAGCCCGGCTGGTGCGAGTCCTTGCCCGAGAGTGTGGTGGCAATCAGCCAGCGAGCAGACCGAACAGGCGGCTTTCCTCTCTTCTGAGCTTCCAGGAATCCCTGTGCTCGCACCAGGAGAGACATCCGCACCCAGGTGCTCCCAGAGAGTGAGAAGCAGGCAGGGGCCCCCGCCTGGGACTCTCCAGCTCAGGTGAGGGTTGGGAGGGTGAGATTTAAGGAATGCGGTTCCCTGGATCAGATCAGTGCTGCTCTGAACTCTGTGCAAGGCAAAGGGGAGCCTCCCAATTTCCTGCCAGCCTCCTCGTTACAGGCTGGGGGGGGAAGGAGGGTGGTTTGAAGCGCTCTGTGCGGCAACAGAACAGTCTGTGGTTACACTTATCCACACAATCAAGTCAGGGCATTTTCCTAAGCAGCACCCGCCTCACTCCATTCCCATCCAGCAAGAGAACCCCCCGGGCAACCGTCTCCCCCACCCTCCCCAGGAAAGTCTCAGCTTCACTAAGTAATAACTCACTAATGGGGGGAGGGGGGAAGACGCCGCTTGTGTTGAACGGACATTTTCACCATCAGGGCCAGAAAGCCTGCAGCTGAACCAGCCAGCGCTTCGTCCGTGCGAGCGTACAGCCAGACTTCAGAGAGGGAGGCCCTGGCGTTCCAGATGCTGCACTGAGCAACCTAACAGAACCAAGGGGCGCTTTCCCCACTCCTCCTTCTTAGAACGCCTCCGATGCAAGAGGCACCACAGCTGACGATTACCCGAAGGGCATCCCATTCATCAACAAATACAACTAAAGCTTCTTCTCCAGTGACTCATTGGCTACACGGAGAAGAAAAGTGCCGGAGAGAAGAAAAAATTAGGCTCAAGCCAATTGCCAGAGTATTTAAGAGTCTCCTTCTCTTTGGCCAAAGAATGCGTAGAATATTGGGATGGAGAGAATGTTCTCAGGGGCTCCTAAGGGCAGGGGGCAGCAGAAGCAGCACTTATTTGAGGAAACACTTCACAAGTTGGGATTTAAAGTGAAATGCAAAGGAGAGGGAAAGGCATCTCCCAAAAGACCCGGAAATCCTTCCTGCAACTAGGAAGAGGAACCAGCTCTGCAGGCCGCTGGAGTCACTTGGGCTCCAACAAGACTAGACAGATTCCCACCCAGGCGAACGCTAGCCAGGCTCTGTGCAAGATCCCGCCTGCACCGCCCTGCCCAGGCCCCTCGCCCGGACCTGCAGCACCACCCTGCTTTCCCAGAGCTGGCACGCTGCAGAGCAGAGGGGCAGTCAGGCCAAACTGAGGGCTCATCTACCCTTGCGGTGCTGCAGCTGTGACACTCCTTACGCCAGCAGGAGAACTGTGACACTCCTTACGCCAGCAGGAGAACTGTGACACTCCTTACGCCAGCAGGAGAACTGTGACACTCCTTACGCCAGCAGGAGAACTGTGACACTCCTTACGCCAGCAGGAGAACTGTGACACTCCTTACGCCAGCAGGAGAACTGTGACACTCCTTACGCCAGCAGGAGAACTGTGACACTCCTTACGCCAGCAGGAGAACTTCTCCAGCTTCCTTCCAAGCCCCGGAGCGACTCTGGACGCAGCAAAGCACGAAACCCAACCTCACTCAGACACATTCATCATCCAAATCCAGGTCTCCCCGCAATAGCACACATTACTTGGAGGCAACAGGACCCACATACTTCCCCAGGCTTCCTATGGGACTGGATCCCAGCTAAAGTTTGTTGAGTGGAGCATCTACTGGTAGCGCTCGGTCAGCTCAGATGAAGACAGAAGAAGATGCATGGGAGAACCAGGTGGAGAGGGACACCAATAAATGGGCTGGAAATAGATTGAAACACGCCAGGCACAGAAAGAATAGCAATGCCCGTTAGCCGTTAGGAATCTCCTAAAGCGCCATCTTGATCTCGGCCCCTTGCTCAAGAGCAAAGTATAAAGGAAATAGACCTAGTTGCTGTGCCTGAAATACCATCCCTCCAGGGAAGGAAAGATTAGCAGGCCTCAGTGTTAGTGTAATAGTTTGTCTATCCGGCCCATCTCAGATGGTTAAACTCTTCAAAAAGCAAATGAATGGCCAGCAGCGATTTGAGGATGTTTATCTAATGCTAGCTTTAATTTCCTCTGTCAGTCCTAACCTGTTTATCTCTGTATATCAAAGGCTTCAACTTTGATGGTTAGAGTTTAACCAGGGAGGAATGATCCGCTAGAGCAGCAAACAGGAGAATCTTCAAGATATTCCCAGGCGTGATCTTCACAGACCACCCAGCACATTCGCTCTTTTGGGCGTGTATTTAAGGTAACTCATACCACAAACTTGGCCCTTGCATCTCCTGTTGCAATAAGAAAAGCTGCCATGAAATAGCTGTGGGATTTCAGAGGTAACCTTAGGTTTTAAGGAACAATTACTTCAGCTTCAGAACCACTTCTGCACCTCGGTGATCTTTCCCCTTGGTTATACCTATGCAAGTCACTGTGCATGCCTGTAGCCAAGGGCCAAATGTGGCCCGTTGCATTTAGACAAGGGCACTTCTGAAAGATACTTACAGCCAAAAAACTCAAATGTAGGTTTCACTTGTTTGAAAGAATTTTAAATAAAGATTAAAATAAAAACCAGGCCAATAGTAACAGCAGCACTGTGGAGCTTAAACATTTAAAAATTGTGCGTCGTGCCAAACAAATGAAATTTTATTTTGAGAGGGAGAGACTTGGGGTTATTTTTTATTTGCTTTCTGGCTTCCAAGTCCTTTTTCTCCACAGCCAGGAGGACTAAAAACTTACTCAAAAATACTGGAGTCTCACATAGCTGCTTGATTTTAGAGATTTTAAAAAAAGAAAAGAAAAGTGCCAGATATCACGATCAAGTCATGATACCTGGCAATACTGCCAAAGCCAGACGAGATGGGCATTTCTGGGGCAGATGTGCAATCAAGGTTTTGGGGGTGGATTTGTAAGGTCTTTGGGGCTGAAAAGTAGCAAAAGTAGTAAACACGGTTCCTGTTTGGGGTCTCTGGATACTACTGGGAAGCAAATAAATCAGTGGGTATCAAATAAAATAGTCTATACGAGCAGTGCATGTCTCATCTGTCCATTGTTGTGGCCAATATTGCATCTGTATCATGCTCCCATCCTCCCATCCATGCTTTTCCCAAGCAGAGTTGGATGCATTTCTAGGTACAGTAGACTCGATTATCCAGGATGATAGGGAAAAAAATAATCCAGGTTAATAAAATCCTGGATAATCACCATCCATAGGAAATATGGGGAGGGGGAGGTTGGTTCACCAGCTACCCTGTGCTGGGAGGGAGGGGGGGTTGGTTCACTGGCTGCCCTGCGCCCTGGTGGGGGGCGGGGGGGGAGGGGGGGGGGAGTTGGTTGTGTGTGCTTAGGGCGGCAACAAAGCCAGAGCCGGCCCTGCGAGTTACACATTTTTTTAGACATCCTGGTTAATCCACATTTTGGTTAATCCAATCCTGGGTAATCGAGAGTCTACTGTAGTTACTAAAAAATAAAAGCCACACCCAACAGACCACAGTCCTTCCTGAATCACCAGAGCTCAGATCGTTCTCATAAGAATTGCCATACTGGGTAAGACCAAGGGTCCAGCCAGCCCAGTATCTTCTCTCTAATGGTGGCCAGTACCAGAGCTTCAGGAGGGAAGTTGGAGCGATCCACTCCGGTCTCTCCCTCCTGGCTTCTGGTCATCAGAAGTTTAGAGTCACTCCAAGCAAAGGGTTGCATCCCTGACCATCCGGGCTAATAGCCACTGATGAAACTATCTGCTATCCTCTTCTTAAGCCAGTTATACTTTTGGCCATCCCAGCATCCCATGGCAATGAGTTCCACAAGTAACAGGGTGCTGTGTGAAAAAAGTATTTTCTCTTGCTGTATTAAACCTGCTGCCTATTAATTTCATTGGGTGACCTCTGGTTTTTGTACTGTGGGAAAAGGGTAAACAAGACTTCTCTAAAGAAAGCGAGGAATACTTGTAGCACCTTAGAGACTTAGTTAGTTAGTCTCTAAGGTGCTACAAGTATCCCTTGCTTTCTTTACGGATACAGACTAACACGGCTGCTATTCTTGAAGACTTCTCTAGTCACTTTCCCACACCATTCAGGATTTTATAGCCCTCTATCATATCTGCCCCCTCACCATCTCTTTTCTAAGATGAAAAGCCTTAATCTTTTTTTGTCTCTCCTTGTATGGAAGCTGCTCCATACTGTTGATCTTTGTTGCCTTTCTCTGAACCTTTTCCAGTGCCCCTCTGTTCTTTGTGGGGTGGGACAACAAATACTAGACACAGTATTCAATGTATGGGTTTATATAGTGGCATTTCAATATTTTCTGTGTCCTTTTACTACAAGTTCCTAACACTCTATTATAACCTTTTTGGTCACTGAGCTCAAGTTTTCAGAGAACGGCTGTATCCACAGGGACTCAAAGGTCTCTTGTCCAACCCAGTGCGGGGTGCTGGCCGAAGACACTTTTAACAGGATGCGCAAACAGTCATTCTCGGAGAGCTGCAGAGCAGGTGTGAGGCTAGGAAAACAGAAGGGCAAATGAAGTGGTTTGCTAGGGTCTTGCTCTGATGAAGTGACACCTGGATGTTGTTCTCCTAAAGCAAAGCCATGGCTGCTCAGAAGTTTGGCGGGGAAAGGGGATGGGGAGTGGTGGTTTGGAACATTCCCTCCCCATGATCCTCGAATGGGACACTGTTCCCCCTTCTGCTTCAATTATGAGCCTTTGGCACTGGGCCGCCCGGTGCACTGATGCTGCCCAACTCCCAGTCGATTGTATTTGCCCCGACCTACCATAGGACTCCAGTTGCTCGCAAGACACTTAACAGACAAAGGTCCCTGCACTAGTCTGGAGGGTCTTATGATCTGATCAGCTTGGGGAATGGAGCGAGAGTGGGCCAGGTAGAGCAACACAAAATGAACGAGGGCCGAGTGGAGATCTGCAGTTGGTACAACTGTCCCACCAGGTTGTAAGACACCTCCCCACAGATCTGATGGGCACTCCACCTAATGCACCCCATCCTTCCCCAGGCAACTCTTGCCTTCCCCACCGGCTGACACCTCCTGCCAGGGCCTTGGCATCTTACCAGGTCCCACTAAGGCCTGCCCGCAGACTGACCTGCTGGTTAGCTCCAGAGCAGGAGGCCCAATTGAAATGGGGATCCCAGGGATCCGCCTTAACAAGACTAAAGTAGGGAGTCGCTGCAGATGGGCTCCCTGGAGAGGGTTAAACCTTGCAGCCTGTTTGCTGACAACCCTGCGGCTGGCATTTCAGGTTGCTCAGTGCTGTGCTGTTAGCTTGAAAAGCACCATCGCCAGAGGCCGGATTCCGAGTGAAACAATAGCTTGCCCCCAAGAAACTCAAGATGCTTTTAGAGCCAACAGGGAGATGGGTTCACAGCAAGTGAACCGTCACCTACAGCAGCCTAGTTTTAAGGCTTCCAGACCAGAAAGCGGAGAGTCATTCAACGTTAAAGGGGGGGGGGGGGAATCCTTTTCAAAGCAGCCTTTACAGATTCCCCTGGAAGCCGTGGTTGGAGCTCTTTTTAAAACACACACATCGTGCAGTCTAAAAATACATAATTACACACCGAAGCCTCAAGTCCTACAATCCAAAACACATGTTCTTGCAGGAAAGGGAACTTGTTCCGATTGAAAGTTTGACTGCCGCACACATTCAAATCAATATTGGGAGAGGGGGCTCCAGATGAACTTCCCAGGAACTGGGATATTGGGGTTGTGGGGGGGTTGCTGTTGATTTCGTTGGGCTACTGCAATGGGAGAGAGTTCCCGGCTCATTTAGCGCCCCTGTTAGAAGGGGGGGGGGGGGGAGAGTGGAAAGAAGGGGCCAGATTCTCCCCTGTTAGACCAGTGTAAATCAGGAATAAACCCGCTGATGGCGATAGATTTACACCGGTGTACGGGGGCGGAAGATGGGAGCCAGAAGGGAAACAAGGGACAGGCAAGAAGCGTGAAATTGACCCAAGCTGATCCATTTCTTCTCGCTCCATTTCCCCCCCCCCCCCATCGCCCCCCATGTTTGGGGGAGGGGTTGTTTTAAATTCTCCCTCCCATTCAAGAGCCCCGTAGCTCTAAGTTTAGCGACCCAAACCACGGAGGAGGGGAAATGACAAGGCGGGGAAACTTTTTTTTTTTAAGCGAAAGCCCCAAAGAAGTTGCCCACAAACTCGTGCGCGGAGCTGGAGCCGAGCCGATGCCTCGCTGGGGGAGGGATCTCCCCCGGGTGGGGGTCGGGCGAGATCCTGCCCCGCGGGGAGGAAAGCGACGAGTGGAGGGGAGGAAGGGAGGACTCGATCGCTCCGGAGTCGCGGACGGTTTCACTCCGGCGCGGCGCCGTTCACACGCGTTACCTTGCAGGAGTAGGTGTGATGAACCGGGTCCATGTTCAGGATCTCCTCCACCGTGCCGGTCAGCACCACGTTGGCCTCCTCCTCTCGCCGCTCCAGCTCCCGCTCGGGACAGCTGCCCCCCAGCCCCACGGCCAGCAGCGCCAGCGCCCAGGCGGAGAGCCCGGCCGCCCCGCTCCGCCGGCCCCCCATCGCCGCACAAAAGAACCCGGAGCGGCGCACAAAACCCTCGAGGAGTCACCCAAACTGCACCGGGGCGGACAAAGCGGCCCGGGCGCGCCCAGGGGAGGCGATCGGCTCCGGCGTGGGGAGGAGGAAGCGCGGGGGGGGGGGGGGGGACACCCCAGAGGTGGGGGGGGGGTTTCTTCCTCCCTCCGCTCGGATCAGGGAGAAACGCTCCGGCGCCTTCGCCCTGCGCCCGGCGGAGAGAGGCTGGCGCTTTGCAGGCGAGCTGAATGGCTGATAAGGGAGGGCGGGGTGGGGGAGGCAGGGGAGGGCTGGCGGAGGAGCCCCGCTGCCTGCCCGGCTCTTCTCTTATTGCAGGGCTGGCGAGAAACGCCCCCCCCCCACCCAGGAAACGCGCTCCCGGCCGGTTAATGGCTAATCAGCGCTCCACCCTGCCCGGGCTTTTAAAGGTGCAGGGAGCCGGGGAGTGCGAGCGAGCCTAGGGGAGCCGGCAGCTCCCAGGTCCTTCCTGCCCTCTGGCTTGGTCCAGTGACCCTCGGCCCCTGGGGTTCGCCTGCGCCCCCCCCCCCCCTCGCCCCGGGCACGCTCACCCTGGGCAGGCAAAGGGAAGATTTTAGCTGCACATTGGCCCCCTTCCTAAAAAATCCCCTCCCAGGAGGCTGCCTCTGCATGTGACCCCCCCCCCCAGGGTCAGGGAGAGACCGACCCCCCGGGGTACCCGGCCCAAACGCGGCCCCTCATCAGCACAGCTGCTGCAGGGCCTTTCCCGTCACCTGGGGCCCCAAAGAGGGACTTCCTCCCCCACCCCCCTTAAACTCTTAATAATATTTGGATCTGGCCTTTCTGGTGAAGGGTGGTAGGAATTTGCATGGGGATGGAGCTGGTTTTCAGCCGCCCATTTCAAAAGGCCTTGCACCTGTAGATGATGAATATTGTACCGATGGGGAAACTGAGGCAGTTCCTGGCCTGGTGTTCAAAGGCCCTTCTCAAAATGAGACCGCACGTGGTTTGTCCAGCATTGCGCAAAAAAGGCAACAGCCTAACAAGGCGCAGATCCCGGGTCTTCTGAAACCCAGGGCCGGCTCTAGCTTTTTTGCCACCCCAAGCATGAAGAGCGCAACTGATCCCCCCCCCCAAAAAAAGGGGGCCAGAATGTGCCACCGCAAGATTGGCCAGAATGCCACCCCTTAAAATGTGCCGCCCCACGCACGGGCTTCCTCTGTTGGTGCCTGGATGCGGCCCTGCTGAAACCCACTAGAAAGTCCGTTGTCCCAGGGGATGTCTTTGGTTTTTCCCCTCGAGTATTCTCTCTTCTGACCTTCTGCCCTGGCTTTCTCCATGGATTAGACACCAGTTTTTCCACATGTCCTTAGCAATTATTGCAAATATAAAATGAAAAGTTAAGTGGCGCCAGGGGAGGGATGTTGTTTCTTTCCTCCATAAATTAGCCAGCCCATGGGGTGTTTTACAAGGGTATTTCACTCACTGGCCCTAAACACGTCATGCTGGTGACCTAAGGGCAAGGAGGCGAATTATTGAAGATTGGCTGGACTCACAACCAAGTCAATACTGGGGGGATGGGGGGAGCAGTCAGAAACTGACCTGAATTCAATAAAAAAAACCAGGGGACTGACTTGTTAAGAGATTCCAAGCTCACTTTGAAAATTTCAAGCCACCTCTTCGTTCCTGGGGGCTTCCTGCACTTCTGTTAACACTACTTACAGCTGAAACATTGTATGTATTGATTATTTTTCCTTCTCCTTGAACATAAACAAAACTGAACCAAAGAGCCAGCCATGTAACCATCAACCTTCAAAAAAATTAAGTAAATTAATTCCTTAAATGACTTGTAATTCATTATTTTTTTTACCCTGAAAAGGGACCAGTGCCAGAGATTCCATGAAGGCCCCTAGGATCTTTGGCCTAGGTCATCAAAGTTATCTAGGTCCCTAACTCCCACTGAAATCCTATGGAATCAATGGGAATTTGGTGCCTAAATACCTTTGAGGATTTTGACCTTGGCTACTGCCCCTGTTTTTACCTGGAGGGCGCTCTGATGGGCAGCACTGAGAACCTTAAAATCCATAGGTTACCCTCACAGAAGGAACAGATCTGGTTCCATTTTATTCAAAGCATCAATGTTTGGGGATCAACTTTTTTTCAACTCTGCGCCCAGCTGTGGGTGCCGAGAACTTCGGAAAATTCTGGCCATATCATATCCTGCTATTGTACATGCCTGGGCCTTGATCCTCCAGTGACCTCCCGGCAAGATACAAGGAACCCATTGTGTTGGGATGAGGGGCACCAGCAGTCTCCGAGTTCTATCCTGCACCAACCACAAAGCTAATCAAATAGTTACTAAATTTGGGGGGGGGGGGGTTAATCTTCACCAAAAGCAACAATCTTCATCCCCCAGCGATTGGTTTATATCATCAAAGCGCTGTGCAAACACTAAAGGCCTGAACAGCATGTCCTAATTAACGAATGTGTCGCTTCATCCTGATGTGAGGCAACAGCAGTGGCTGACTTGGGTCTAAGAAAACTCTGCTCCATTCTGATATTTGCTCAGACTGGCTAAGAGGATTCTCACATCAAAGTCACCTTTTGTTGATGCTTAAAGTTAAGCAGGTGCTTGAGGGCTTTGCTGGATCACTAAGCCCTCTGCCCCAAGACTCAATATGCTTTTTCTCATCCCCTTTGGACTTGCACCAGAATCTAGTAGATCCTACATTTTGGTAACAGTGAGATCCAGATCCAAACTTAGCAACGAAATGATTTGACATGAGACCTTTCCTGTCCTACAAGCAAAGGAAGACAGAAGGCAGACGATTCTGAAGGGAACTGCTGGCTAGGTAAGTGATATAGGGTGGAGGGTTTGGGTTTTGTGGAACATTGGTCCACCTTCTATGGCCGTATAGTTTGGATGGCTTCAGTGGAAGGGGAGTTAGTCTGCTCGGGAACAGGCTGACGAGAGTGGGGCATGAGGGTGAACAAAAGAGGAGGGTAAAATGAGGCAAAATATGAGCATTCAGCACAAATTCCTGATGCGGAGTACAGAAGTAATCAAGGAACCAAAGGACACAAAAAGAAGAAATTCTGTAATTGCCTACTCACCAATGCTAGGACCCTGGGTGGCAAACAAGAGGGCTTGGAATTGCTTATTTCTGAGCATAAATTCAACCTAGTTGGTATCACAGAAACCTAGTGGGAGCATTCCCATGACTGGAATGTTAAAAATCAATGGCTATACCTACTGAGTTGGAAGGACTGAGTTGGCAAAAGGAGAGAGGGAGTGGCACTCCAGGCCAAAAGTGACATTACAGCTGAATTTCAGTAGAGGTGGAGAGATTATTTGACTTCTGCATTTGGCATTTGGCATTGGTATAGTCGTTGGTGGAATCCTGTGTCCAGCCCTGGTGTCCACAACTCAAGAAGGATGTTGATATATTGGAGAGGATTATGAGAAGAGCCGGAGAATTTAAAGGATTAGAAAACATACTTTATAGTGACTGATTCAAAGAGCTCAATCTGTTTAGCGTAACAAAGAGAAGGTTAAGGTGTGACTTGATTACAGCATAGAAGTACCTACATGGGGAACAAATATTTAGTCATGGGCTCTTCAGTCTAGCAGAGAAAGGCCTTACGCGATCCAATGGCTGGAAGTTAAAGCTAGACAAATTCAGACTGGAAATAAGGTGTTAATTGTTAACAGTGAGGATAATTAACCAGTGGAACAATCTACCAAGAGTCATGGGGGATTCTCCATCACTGAAAAAGTTAAAATTAAGATTGAATGGGTTTTCTAAAAGCTGTGCTCTAGGAATTATTTTGGGGCAGTTCTCCCTGGCCTGTGTTACACAAGAGGTCAGACTAGATGATCACAGTGGTACCTTCTGGCCTTGGAATCTTCTAAAGAGCCCCATCTCCATACAGAGATAAAAGGAAAGATCTGGAGGCACATCCTTATCTGGTGTCAAACAATTGGAATGACAATTTGCCCCCAGGTCCAAGATGGTTGGGAATCTTTGGGTCTGTATTTTATAACTTAGCACCCACCAATTCTCATCTGCCTTACCCACAGCTTCTGCTGCTAGCTCTGAGATTTCCCAGCAAACCAGTCTTTGCTCCTGTGCAGAGGGGAAAGCTGTTCCTAAACAACAAAGGGCCAAGAGAGTGGCTAGGATGGGAAGAATGTGTTCTTAGCCTAGAGCGAAGCTGAACCTGCAGTCATCAGCATTGTTAGTCAAGGTCTAGCACAAAGGACATTTTTATTACATCGCAGCCATTGTAAACTCAGGCAATCAGCTAAAAATATTTCAGCGCCTGGCAGATTATTTTGTTATTTTAATTATTAATTTGTATTGTATCTTTGAGCATGGTTCAATGGTAAATCCAGCCTCTACTCTGGGGTGAAAAGACACAGCTGTACTACGCTTCCAGCCCTTGCAAAGCGGAGAAGGGGAATTGTTTACTCTTTATTTATTTTAATTTCTATTCATCATTTCTCACCCATCCCCATCTGTTTTCAAGGCTGTTACAAAGAAAATGGATTTAACAAGATTTTCTGTGCAACGGCCTTTGCTTGGTTATTTCTTTCAAGTCAATTGACTTGATTTTAGAGGCTACCTGATGGAGCAGGCTATACTGGTTATTGTTTGTTTTCATTGATCCTGTTTGCTTATTGAAAGAATAAAGTCAAACATATTACAGCACTGCATGTAATGATTGCAGGCTTCTGAGCAGATCTTGCGTCACAGACAGGTATTGGTCTGATCCAGAATGGTATTGAGTATCCAAAACTCCCATTAAAGAGGGGGAGAAATAGAGCTTTTAATTCTCTCAAAGGATCAGGCCCATAATTCCACAACAGATCCACAGTTGGCAGCAAACAGCAGCCTTAGAAAATACTCCTCCCTTAGCTGGGTTGTAGGGGGGGATCGGTCCAGTGGTTGGGGGGGAGAAGGGATAGTTCAGTGGTTTGAGCATTGGCCTGCTAAACCCAGGATTGTGAATTCAATCCTTGAGGGGGCCATTTAGGGATATGGGGTAAAAATCTGTCAGGGACCGTACTTTTCCTGCTAGTGTAGGCAGGGGACTGGATTCGATGACCTTTCAAGGTCCTTCCAGGACTACAAGATAGGTATATCTCTGTATATTTTATTTATCCTGGATGTGGCTCTAAGGAGGCCAATTGTTCAGAGAGAGATTGTCAGGTAGTTTATAAGAACAACCAGAAAATGAAACTGACAATATGCAGCCATGAAACTGACTATTCTACTGCTTACATCAGGCCATTGCATTCAGCGGGACCAGGGTTTCACCCAATGCCCAAGCTTACTCCAGTTCAAACACTAACCCAAGAGCACCCATGGTAAAAGGTGAAAGGGATTTTTAAAGGAACACCGTCACCTTAAAATCTTGCCTTTAAAAACAGAATTGGGTTAAAAGTAGTTTTAGATGCTACAGCTTCTGGGCAGTCTCCCCGCCCCTGCCAATGTTTGTCCTTTCACAATCATATTTATGCTACTTGTAAAAATACCTCTCCCTTTCCTGTTGTGGTGGGAAACACCCACCCAGACAACCGGGGAAACAGACTAAGGCTATGTCTACACACGAGCTAGAGGTGTGAATCCCTGCCTGCGGAGATGTATTTGCACTAGATCTCATCTGAGCTATGCACTAACCCCAGTAAGGTAGCTACAGCACGTTAGCAGCTCCGTGTACTTACCCATGGGGTTTTGTTGGGTTCGTACTTGGGGCTGCCAGCAAGGTGCCACTGCTGCCCCTGCCTTTGTGGCTACGCTCCTATTTTTAGTGAACCAGCTTGAAGAGAGCTAGCACGAGTGTGTCTGCAGGAGCTGGGGACCGCACCTCTTGTTCATAGCAGAGGTGTAGCCGTAACACAAGAACTAGGGTCCCCAAATGAAATTCATAGGCAGAAGATTTAAAACAAATAAAAGGAAGTATTTTTCACACAATGGACAGTCAACCTGTGGAACTCCTTGCCAGAGGATGTTGTGAAGGCCAAGACTGTAACAGGGTTCAAAAAAGAACCAGATAAGTTCCTGGAGGATAGGACCATCAATGGCTATTAGTCAAGATGGGCAGGGATGGTGTCCCTAGCCTCTGTTTGCCAGAAGCTCATTTCCCCATCTTTAAAACGGGAGGGGCTCAGAGTAGAATTCTCCATTCACACGGACGTAGCTCTGGGCACTGGCCAAGGACAAGGCGGAGTGGGGGGGAGGGGGATCAGGGAATGTCTACACTGGGGCTGGGAACAAGCCTCCCAGTCCCCAGAGTCAGACTCATACTAGTGGGCCTCAAGCTAGCTTGCTAAAAATAATAGTACGGACTTTGTTGCTCAGCTTGGAGCTTAAAATCCCAAGCGGTGCCATCCCCACTGCCAGGGCTGGCGACAGGGGGGGACTAGGGGGACAGGTGTACCGGGCCCCGGACTTAAGGGGGGCCCCCATGTCAGGACTCAG
This sequence comes from Sternotherus odoratus, assembly GCA_032164245.1. Classification (NCBI taxonomy): domain Eukaryota; kingdom Metazoa; phylum Chordata; order Testudines; family Kinosternidae; genus Sternotherus; species Sternotherus odoratus. Next base: position 6,820,634 of record JAVMKO010000018.1, read on the forward strand.
GAGTGCGCAGGTGGGGTGGAAACGGGATGCTCTGCAGAGCCCCGGCGCGCGCGCGGCCGGCCATGTGCAAATCCCCCACCGGGCGGCCACCCCAGCGCTGTAGCCAAGCGCCCGCACCGCACGGCAGACTCCACAGCGGGCCCGGGGAAGCGCGCCCGGCCGCCTGGTGTGCGGCGCTGATGGTGGCGGAGGCACCGAGAAGGGGAGCCGGCCTCGCCAGGGTAAGGGTCAGGCATGGGGGACAGGAGGCTGGGTTAGGAGTGGGAGGGGGGAGGAGGTTAGGTTCGGTGGGATGGGCTGGGCCAGGCAGGGGTGGGGGAGGGAAGGCGGTTAGATGGGGGGAGGCTGGGCAGGGGTAAAGGAAGATCACCCCCAACAGCGGGGTGGGCCAGGCAGGGATGGGTGGGGAGGGGAGGAGGTGAGGCTGGGGGAGGAGATTAGGTTGGGTGGGCCGGGTCAGGCGGGAGGGAAGGAGAATAGGCTGGGGGGGGGGAGGTGGACCAGGCAGGGGTGGTGTGCTAGAGGCCGCACACACGCGCCGCGCACCTCACGCCACCGCCGACCACGCCCGGTACCCCCGCGACACGACACCCCCGCTATGCCCGACCGGCAAGGCAGTCCCACGTAGGCCCGGGCAGGGCAGGGCGCGGGCGGTGGGAGACCGGCCGGGGGGAGGCCCACAAACGATCAGAGTACCGGGCCCCAAAATTTCTGTTGCCGGGCCTGCCCACTGCTATGTTTAGCGTGCTAGCCCGAGTCCTGCTAGTGCGAGTCTGTCTCGCTGTGTTCTGAGACTCCCTCCCAGCTGCAGTCTAAACACACCCACAGATGCCCTATGCAGAACGCCCTGGCAGACCCCCTCTCCATTCTGAAGCAGGGCTTTGGAGCGGAGACTCTCCTCCCAGAGAGTCCATCTCGGGTTTCACACCGAGCCCAGTGCATGCTGGGGCAGGACTTTGGGAACTGAGCGAGTGCTGGGGGCGCGGGGGTGTCCAGGGAGGTACCCGGTGGGGGTACCGCAGCAGTGCAAAAAGGCAGAGCACAGTTTAGAGTTGGGTGTTCCTCTGGCTGTGAAATCACAGACCCTTGATTCAATGTGTTACAGCTGGAAGTGTCTACATCTCTGCTTCGTAGGTCCCATCTCCTGGTCGTATCGAAAGCCTGCTTTCAGCCTATTTAAATACACTCTTGTCTGGATTCGCCTCCCACCTGCCCTGCTGTAAGTCAGGAATACCCCCCCACTGCAGCGTAAATGATACGACAACCACAATTTCCTCCTTCCACCGAAGGGCCTTGGCTTCTTCTCCATGCCGACAGCGTCCTTAGCTCACTGGGCGTGTTTCTCTCGCCCGCCACAACTGTGATAAGCTTTAAGGGATGTTTTAATGTGGGTTTTTTCCCCCCTTTCTTTTCTCTTTTAAGTTTAATCCCTCACGGTGGTTTTTGACATTGTCAAATGGCTTTTGTGTACTGTCAAAAAACCTCTTGATGTAGCTATGCAGCAGCTGCTAACAAGTTGCCCCTGGGATCCTACATCTAAGTAGGCTGTCTGCCTGCATAACCATTTCCAAATAAGTGAATCTATTAAGGAGAGCGCCGTGGGAGAGCCAGGGAGCCGCTCTCTGTCAGGCAACATGCAGGGACCGGGAGTGTCTGTCTCAGCATAGCTCACTCCAATGGGGTTGGGTTCCTCCGCTCCCCCCTTTGTCTAGCCAACAAGGTTCTGCCCCTGCCCCTGAGCCGGACTCAGCCAACACAACCTGGAGCCTGTTTCAAGCTGCACCGAGTGGGTGAATGTAAACACGGCGGAGAGGAGCTGCAATACGCCCATCTGCTTTAAATCATCATGGCTCGCTCAGGTCCAGCGCGGCCTGAAGAACAAGCGAGGCGCAGCACTGGATTAGCAAGAACAAGGGCAGATGAGGCTCTGGACTGGTACCCCACGGGTGGCGGCAGCTGGAAGACTGTACATAGACATCAGTGCCACCAACTAGGAACCTGCACCTCCCCTCAGGAATGCATCGGAGCAGCTGGGTTTCCCTTAGGTCCTTTCATACATTGATCCCTAGAGGAACCCACTGAAGTCAGTGTAGGTACGCCAGGGAGATGGCTGGCTAGGTGGCATATCCTGCAGCCATTGTGCACACACGCAGCAGCTCACAGACACTCGTTCTCCCGGAGGAGGAAGAGTGTTGGCCATGACACCAGGCTTATGTAGAACTCTTTTGGAAACTTGCCTGCAGGTCACAAGCAGACGGGTGCTTTTCCCTCTGAGTCAGCAATGAGCCAGTGCTCCCCGCAGGATGGAACCATGTTGCCACGGGCCTGGCTGCCTTTGGGATGAGACATCCAAACCCACATCCTCATGCCTGGGGGTCATCACCAGTTCCCTCCCGTTGTTCAGTCGGGGCGTGGGTGTTAGCCCCATGGTGATGAGCCAAATTCTTACTTAGGTCACCACCTTCCCTCTGGAATTTCTATGGGATATTGTCCTCGCGTCCTGTCCCAAACTGCCCGGCAGTGTTGCTGCCCAGTGGCTTTGCTCCATGCCAGATGCGATTAGAAGTATGATCATTTGTCTTACCGTGGCGCCTAGGAGCCCAGTCAGACTGGTCCCTGATGAGCTAGGTGCTGTACAGAAGAAAAAGACAGCGTCCACCCCAGAGACGAGCAAAGTGATTCCTCCGTACACGGGAGCAGCACAGAACCCCCAGATAACGAATACAAGTGGTTTTTAATCCCCAGGGCCACAATGTTTTTAATTCTGGAAACAATCACTAATGCTTTGCACTTAGACGGACTCCGCTGCTTAGCTCCTTCAAAGCACTTTGTAGCATGAATTCTGTAAAGCCCATTCCCAGCATGAGCCTGGGAGGCATTTATTTTTCTCCTATTTTATACTAGGGTCAGTGTCGTAGGCCAAGAGTAGCCACAAATTCTGGTTCTCTCTATTTTTGGGGTACCCAACTTAACACAACTCAGGCTGGATTTCTGGGGTACCGAACACCCCCACCTCCCATTAGAATTGCGAGTGCTTCCTGCACTTCTGAAAACCAGCTCCAAAAGGTGCATCGAGATGGAAACCCCAAAATCAGCGGCCACTTTGCTCCAGGTCATACAGCAACTCCACGGCAGAGGCAGGATTCGAACCCAGGCCTCTTGATGAGCCCGCCTTGGGTCTAACCACTCCACACGCCCTTTTCCTTTGGATCAGCAGTGCAGTGTAATCAACATAACTTTCATATGGCTGTTCCCAGATCTGGGCAGACGAGCTCTTGATTTAACACCCTATATGAGTGTTGTGGTGGTGTCTACCAGTACGGCAAACACACACATAACACCGCAGTGTCGTCAGAGGAGTAAACCCAGCTCTTGGGTTAGGATTTAAACCCACAATGACCTTTTGACCCAGGGGTAAAAGTATCAAATGATTCACACTGACTCTTTAAAATGGAGAATCATTTGCCCTGAAATTCAAGAGAATTTTCTGTTTGTAATTAAAAAGCACACAGGGCTACTTGTATTACTCCTGCTGGATTTCTGTGTAACCACAAAGACTTCTTAATGTGGATTGATAGCATAAATCTGTTCTCCATTGAGAGAAAAAAAAAGTGAATGCAACCCCTCTGACATCTATCTTTCTTTCCAGAAACCCCATCTCACTGCCCGTCTCCTTAGGCCACTTCCAAGAGAAATGTCTCTATTACACCTGACATCCCACAGTAAAAGGAAGCAAGGTCCGTTCACATCTAATTACTCCCCCACTTGGATTTATTACAATTATGCCGGGATTAATTGGGAAAGTAAAAAAGGCTTAGTTGGGTGATCAATCTTCTTTGAGTTACTTACCGGGTCGTTGGCTAATAACTGACATAAAACTGCCCCTCTTTGCTGCAGCTGGGAAAATGGATTTCCGTAAAACATTGCGAGGAATCTTTAAAAGGCTTTTGAAAGCAGTAAGGAGACAGATTGGATTAGCAGGGGAGAAAATGCAACCGCTGTGTTTTTGGGGGGCATTTCTTAAAACGGAAGCCAAAAATTAAGGCTTTTTACATTTGAGTAGGAAATTAGGATGACTAGACAGCAAGTGGGCAAACTCCAGACAGCAGGTGGGGGGTAATAGGTAACTATATAAGAAAAAGCCCCCAAAATCGTGTCCCTATAAAATCCGGACATCTGGTCACCCTAGTAGAAACAGAGAGGCCAGTCCTCAGCTGGAGTCACTGGGCATAGCACCATTGAAATCAATAGAACAAAGATTTGCACCCAAGGAGGAAGGAACCCAGATTATTTCTCCGAGTGCGTTTGTTTGTTTTCAATGGTAATGGAGCATTAATGCTACTGGCTAAAGCCAAGCGTCCGTTATAAGATCAAATATACACAATCTCCTCCACTCCCGGCAGCCCAGTACTAGCATCACTTGCTAAAATCTGACCCACCCAGCTTCGGAGTGGACAGATCCCTGCGCCCATTGGTTTCCAAGTGGTGCCCATGGCTTCCCTTGGGATTCTGAGCTGCTCCGGGAGAAGGTGGAGTGGCCCCGGTACGGATTAGAGGAGCCAGAAGCTGCCCCCACCACCCAGACTCTCCCTAGTGAGGTTCTCCGACAATGGTCCGCAAGCTCCATCCAGGTGGATCCCTGTAAGGTGCGTGCCTGGATGACTAGTCCAGGTTCAGAGGCAAATTATCCTGTGGCCCCTTAGATCCACAGAGGCAGAGAGGAGCGAGGCAGGGCACAGATGTGGTGTCAACCTGATTATCCTGACAATCTCTCAACTTCAAAGCCGGTTGGTCATTCCCGGGCGGCTGCATTACCATTTCCCCCTCAGAGCAAGGGGAGAAGTGAAACCTGTGGACAATGCACCCCTCTGGTCCCACTTCAGCCCGACCTGGAGATCTTCAAGTGGCCTTAATTGGTGCAAGGCCCTTAGGATGAATTGCTCCGACAACAGGCTCCGCACAGCTCTGACAGGTCTACAGGGCAAAGCTGCTCTCTGTGGACCACCAGGGTCCAGCTACAAAACCCGGCTGTGGCTGTAGGGGGAGATACGTAGGCAGCAAGAGTAGCCACCGGATGTAGAGATTTGCTGGAGGGTTTGGTCAGCTGCCCCAGTTGGCAGCCTTCACAAAGGGGAAATAAAACCTGCATTTGGGAGCCTCTGGCTAACAGAGGGTTCTGGGAAGCTGGTTTCAAGTTTAAGATCCAGCATGTGCAGGATTTGGGTTTCCACAACAAAGGAGCGAGAAAAACCAGAGGGTTTGAGAATCCCTTTTATGGGCACTGGGCGAGATGCGCGAAGCTGCTGCTATGCGGGAGTTGTGCCCCCGGCCCCCCCGACACCGGGGTCCCCGAACAAAAGGTTTGCAGTGCTCAGCTGAGCTCGGGGAGGGAACGTCCATGGGCCCGCGGGGAGGAGATCCCAGCCTGTGGTTTTGTAGGACTTCATTTCATAGAAACGGCCGGATTTACTGGACCAGGCTGTGGGGGAGGTAGAAGCTTTTGTGTTGAATTTTGTCCAAACTGTTAATGCAGCTGTTGCCGGCCCCATTAGTGGGGGGGGGGAGCACTAAAACCACCTCTTCAAAGATTTTTTTTTTTTAACTGAAAGAAAAAATCAATTTTCTGAACACTCACACGGAATAAGTAGGAAATATTTTATCCTACTGGTGCCAAGATAAAGGAAGCCAATGAGGGGGAGACATCACCATACACTCCAAGCCCCTAATGCTTTTCCCTGCATTCATTATTACACACACACACACACACACACAGAGTAGGGTTTTCTCTCTCTCTCTCACACACACACGCTAGGGTTTTCAGAGGGAATTAACCTCTTCCTGGCCTCTGTTGCCACTTTGAGTTACAGCCTCCTCTGCCCACTGTCCCAGCGACAGCTCAAGGGACATCAGCACTTCCCAGCTGGCTGGGCGAGGCCAGGGTGGGTTCACACTGCGCCTTCTGTGCTGTGGCCCTTCACTCGCTGTTGCTAGGACCCCCCCCCCCCCCCAGTCAACATTTCAGAAGGGACGACTCCTTTTGGGTGCCCGGGGGCCTGATCTCCAGGAAGTGCCGCGCACTTGGCCTCCGAAGGGGCCCCACATTGGACACCCCGGAGGAGGACAGATGCTCCTCCTCATTGATTTCAGTTTCCTTGGCCCTTGGCCGGGGTGCGTCCCAGCTCGGACTCTGTGCTGGACTCCTACATTCGTAGAGACAGCGCAAGAGCCATCCAATGGCAGAGCCAGGTTCTTCCACATCCCTCCCCTGGGGTCACCCAGGGGCCATGTGGAAGGGCACTGCCCCGGGGCACTGTCCCAGCCCCGATGGTTAGTTTGGCAGGAGCTGGATTCCAGCAGGCAGAGCCCCTGTAACTCTGCAGAAGGGGCGGGACGGCAGCTGGCGCAGGTGAGAACTAACCGTCCCTGGCAGATGGAGAGAAAGCTCCCGGGTAACCCAGCCGCTTGGACTCACAGGCTGGAATCCTCTGGCCTGTCTCTGGGGCAGCTGACGACCAGCATAGGGGCAGCCTTGGCTTTGCTAGTTCGAGTTCGGGTTCAGGTGAGCCGAGCCGGGCCCCACGGGGCGACTGCGCAGCTCCCCGCTGGGCTGAAGGGAAGGGATCTGCCCCCTCCTGTTGCTTGGGTTGCATCTAGCCGAACGGGCTCTAAAACGAGGTCTAACCTCTGGCACCGCTTACACTGAGGCAGCCCCTTGTCATCTAGCACCCTAATCCTGAACAGCACATACGACCTGGTCCGAATGAAAGCAGGGAACAGGTTGTCCCAAGAACAGAGGAGACTCCAGAAAACTGGCAAGGCAGTCCTTGTTCCCAGCCCAGGTGCCTGGGCAGAGACTGGGCCCAACCCTCTGACCGGAGCGGTATCGGCACAGAGGGAGGAAGGGTGGCATGTGACTCAGGCAGCAGGAAACACGGATTCTATTCCCTGGCAGTCACAGCCCCGCCCTTCGCCCAGCTGTAGCATGGAGAAGCTGTCAGTGACCCGCTCAGCGGGATGGATTCAGACCTGCAAGTTTCACCTCACTTGAACACGACTTGCTTACAAAATCAGACATAAAAATACAGACGTGTCACAGCCCCGCTAGTACTGACCCATTGCCCCCGCTCTCATTTTTACCACATCATTAGAAAAGAAAATCGATTGGCCTATCAAGACTGGGCTTACTCTTCCGCGTCCAGTCTACAGGGCAGTATAAAGAAGTCATTGTTTGAAATTGCAGTTTGGACTGACTTTGCCAGTGCTTTTTATGTTGCAAGACTAGGCAAATATCTAGATGAGTTGATGGGCCCCCCCCCAGAATACCTCTGCGTACCCCAGGAGTACACATACCCCTGGTTGAGAACCACTGTTCCAGAGCAGAGGTGGCCAACCTGTGGCTCTGGGACTCTTCAGAAGTTAAGATGCGTCTCCTTGTACAGGCACCGACTCCAGGGCTGGAGTTATAGGCACCAACTTTCCAGTGTGCCGGGGGGGTGCTCACCGCTCAACCACAGGCCCTGCCCCCCCTTCCCATCCCCTCCCCTGCCCTCACTCCTCTCCTCTCTTCCCCGAACCCCAAGTCCCCTGCACACCACGAAACAGCTGATCGACTGGGAGGGGGAGGCTCTGACCGGCTGGGCTGCAGGTGGGCGGGAGGCGCTGGCAGCAGGGTGCGGGGTGCTGATGGGGGGCTGCTGATGTAGAACCGTGTCTCTTTGGTAATGTACATTGGTAAATTCTGGCTCCTTCCCAGGCTCAGCTTGGCGGCCCCTGTTCTAGAGCGCTGCATTCCTGGACCTGCTCTAGACACCAGCCTATACTTGATGGGCGGTACAGTGCCATCGTCTGGTGAACAGGAAACATTGCACCAGGAGGTCTTCGTCTTCACACAACCTTATTCCTGTTAGTTCTAAGGGCTCCTAGGAATTCTTCCTCCTTTGGGTGTCAGTTTTCCAATCAAAGATGGGGTTTCCGCTTTCCAGAGAGGTTCCAGACTCACTGGGGTTGGTGTAGCCTGTTTTTATGGCAGACGGATTAGTTGCAACAGGGCTCTTGATCCTCTGCTGAATCCCCGTGTGGCTAGAGCAGGTGTGTCCAGCTAGCTCCAATCTAAGGGACTAAGGACAGCCACTCTCTGAGGCAGAGGGAACAAGGGACTAGGAAAAAAGCTTTGGGATGGAAAACTCGAGGGAACAACCAAGCTGAGGGAGAAGGTATTGGCCGACACTGTGGTTTTTCTGGATTCTTAGATGAATAATCGCAGCAAACCCCAGGAAGGGGCTATGTCTGGACTGTTTCCTGTATCCGTCACCTCCAGTCACAGCATGATGGAAACTCGCCCTGCCTACCATCAGTCACATGGAATCTGACCCGTCCTGCACTCTCAGATCACCGGTCCAGGGCATCACCCCTGCAATCTAACATCGGTGATGAATGGGCTGCGCTGGAATGTGCGGGGAGGATAGCTGCTTACAGACCAGAGGCTCCATCACCAAAATGTCCCAGAGCTGCTCCAAACAGGGAGTCATCCCAATCCCAAGGGTTAATGGCCCGAGCCAAGAAAGTGGAGTCCTGCTCGCAAGCTACATCTGGGCAAACACTGCCCAACCCTCCCATCCACTCCAAGGGGAAATGCCCACTTGGGTGCAGAGTGCATCCCCTACGCTACCCGGGTGAATCAGGTCCCCCACAGCTCAGTTTCAGCCTCTGCTGCAGCGATGAGGAGGAGAATGTGGTGAATGCCGACTTGCCAACCGGCTGCACACATCTGGCTAAGGTTTATGGGTAACTTACTCCCCCATTTATTCTGGAATCAGAACGGCCACACCCGGAGTTAATCGGGAATAACTCTCTGTGTAGACAAGCCCTAAATCTCCAGAACTGAAAAGCGAGTGCACTAACCTACTGTTCCACCCCTTCTCACCTCATCCTTGGTCTCTCAAAGCCATCCTGGATCCTGTCCCAACTAAGAACGAAGTCCTTGCACCCCTCCCTGTTTTATCCACCACCCCAGGTTCACATTGCTCCCAGGAGAACATTGCTGGAGAAGTTTATAGCTCCGTTAGTGTCTGCACACAGAGTTGTCTTGCATGGTGTCCTAAACATGGCCAGGTAAAGTGTATGTCCACACAGCCACCAGTAGGTATGATCCAGATTCAATCCGTTTAGGGAGGTAGGTCTACATGTGCTGCAGTCACGCCTCTCAATTTCAGCGTAGGCCTAGCCGGAGGCTCATCCTGATCTCCAGTAGCAGGGAGTTCCGCAGTAGAGAGCCCTCCACCGGACATCCGGCCCTCGCCCCGCAGGACTCTCACCCTGGGGGCCACCTACCAGAGGCTTTAGAAGCTGGATATTGCAGCTGACCGCCAACAGCAGGCCGGGTGGGGGGGGGTCCCTCTGTAGCTGGTGTGCGCATGGACTCTCCCTGCAGGACACAGAAGCGGGGCGTTGAGGCAGGTGTGGCTGCCCAGCTAGGAAGGTCTCATTTTACCGCAGGGAGCAGGACAGGAGCCAAGGAGCTGAACGCGACAGGGCTTGAGGAGCCAAGACTCCCTGGATTGTACTGTCTGCTGCGGGCCTGTCAGGGGAAAGCGCAGTCCCCACTTCTTGGCACCCGTCTGCAGCACCTTTCCATTAAATGAATTGCTCTGGTGAATTTACTCCCTGTCCATTAGGCCCGGCTGACTCAGGCGCTCGCAGTCTGTCCCTTGCTCCAAGAAGGTTCATTTGTGAAATTGGCTTAAGAGAAGAAAATGAGGATTGACTGCACCAGAGCCTCCCCCCCCCCCCCCCCCGGCGAATATACCACGTCTTGCAGCCTCTGCAGGACTCGCAGAGAGCAGAGCCTTGCGGCACGGATGATGCAACCTTCGGAGCAGCGGGTCTCTCTGAAATGATTCTCGTCACCAGAGGCAGAAGGGCAGGGAGCGCGTATGCGATGCAGACAGTGGGGAGCGTGTGTGTGGGGCGACTGGATGTGCCATAGAACATAGACTCACACGGATGCAGACGTGCACCCACAGCCGCAAGACAGACAACTGGGCGTGTCAACCCCGGCGCGGATGAATGCATGACTGCGACGCTTTCAAGAGCAGTCACCGCCATTCGGGGTTCTGCTGGAGTCACCTTCCGCGAAACTCATCCACAAAGTCAATGGAGACATACCTGGAATGAACTCTGCCCATTACGATTGATAAGGCCGTGTTCCCAGCTGTCATTTCCACCAGTGCAAGGCTGGTGCAAAATAATCCCGCCCCACCCCCAGTCTAGTAGTGTTGCACTTCCTTTGTGCACAGGTGCAAGGCGGTGGAGAATCGGGCTCACGCTCTGATCCTGAGGGAAATGCATGTGATGCTTTTTAAGTCAAGCGCTTTCCCGGTTACATGGCTGTTAAAAACCCCCGCATTTTTCTGTGTTCATAAAGGTTTCTTTGTCAGCAGCTCCAAGACAGCTGCTCCTGCAGCTCCAGACATGTTCAGACACATAAGCCTCACTGAGGAGCCAGGGCACATGCAAGGGCAAACAAATCTCGGTTCAGATCTTTAAAATGCTGAACTCTGAAAACCTGAGTTGTAGTCACACAGGCATGACTCAGAGACCTGTGGACATCTCCCGATGCTCGTCAGACACACAGCCCTAGGACACAAAGAGGCACCATGTCTTTCTGGACCTATTATTATTATTTCTCCCTATTTTAGGCCCCAATTCAGCTACCCGCCCCATTCCAAGCACTTAAGAATATGCTCAACGTTAAACACATGCTGCAGTATTTTTCTGAATGGGAACCTCCTGAATCAGGAGGCGGTAGGAAGGAACGGTGCCCTGCCCAGAGAGGGCCAGGGTAGGCCTGGGAAGGTTTCCAGTTTCATCGGCTCCTGTTGCGCTTCCCTTCATTAGCTAACTTGAACACCCTGTTCAGACAGGCTATCGGCTGCGGCACAGTTTGTCTGCCCTTTTCACCCCACTTGGAGCTAGGGTGACCAGACAGCAAGTGTGAAAAATCAGGACAGGGGGTGGGGGGTAATAGGAGCTTATATAAGAACAAGACCCAAAAATTGGGACTGTCCCTATAAAATCGGGACATCTGGTCACCCTACTTGGAGCGCTGATCCTTATTCAGAGATTGCTCCCTTCTGGCCTTCAATCTGACCTCCTGGGTAACGCAGGCCGTGGGACTTTGCTGAATTCATTCTTGTTTGAACTAGAACATCTCTTTTAGGAAGACATCCCGATCTCCATTTAAAAACTGGATGGCGCATGCTCAGCCACTCTCTGGAAATTGTTCCCATCGTTAAATGCCCTCACTGTTCAACACTGAACTCAGCCCATTAGATCACAAACCTTAGAAATCACATCCCCCGAGTTTCTGCAATACTTCTCCCCATTCCACTTGAATTCTGCCATGACTTTAGTAGCCGCTCTTGAACGAGCTGTTATCCCTTGAAACCAATGCATGACACCACGCCAAAGCAGCTGGGAACCCCCCAAGAAATGGTCACCTCCAACTCTAATGCTTTGTGAGCCATCAGTTGCTGTAGCGGAGGTCGAGGGTAAGAGGAGGGGTCAGAATGGTGCAATCCCTCACGCCCTACCCTACACGTTGAGACTCAGCTCTGCCCAGCACTGGCCTTGGGCCCGGAGGTCGGAAAGAAAACGTTAGGTTTCTTGTCTGCAACAGCTAGAAATAATGACTTGGCATAGGAAACCCCTTAGAGCACAGGTGGGCAAACTACGGCCCGCGGGCCACATCCAGCCTGCGGGACCATCCTGCCCGGCCCCTGAGCTCCCAGCTGGAGAAGCTACCCCACCCCCACAGCCTCAGTGCGCCGTACCACCAGCGCTCTGCCCGCTGCTCCTGCCGGGCAGCATTGCAGTGATATGGCTGGCTCCGGCAGGGCTGCAACCTCCTGCAGTGTTGAGCAGCGTGGTAAGGGGGCGGGGCAGGGGATCCCGGCAGCAGTCAGGGGTAGGGGTGGGGGTGTGGATACAGGTTGGGGCAGTCAGGACAGGGAGCAGTTGGATAGGTGTGGGAGTCCCAGGGAGCCTGTCGGGGGCAGGGGGGGGATAAGGGGTTGGGGCAGTCAGGGGGCAGGGAGTGGGGTGGTTGGATGGGCCAGGAGTTCTGAGTGGGACAGTCAAGGGTCAGGAAGTGGGAGGGGGTGAATAGGGGACAGGTGCTTTGGGGAAGCACAGCCTTCCCAATCTGGCTCTCCATACAGTTTTGCACCCCGATGTGGCCTTTGGGACAAAATGTTTGCCCACCCCCGTCTTAGAGGTTTTTAAGGCCTACCTTGAGCAACTCCTGGCTGGGATGACTTAGTTGGGGTTGGTCCTGCTTTGAGCAGGGGATTGGACTAGATGATCTCCTGAGGTCCCTTCCAACCCTGATCTTCTACGATTCTATGGAAAAGCAGAACTCTCACATTGGGGTCTGCTGACAGAGGTCTTGGCGTGAGCTTGGCCCTGTCTGGGCAGCCTAGACCAAGATCTCTGGGTGCAAAGTTTTTCCACCTCCATGAGGACATTTCATGTTTTCTTTGCTAAGGAGAATGGCAGACGACTGGCCCATGGGAAGATCTGACTCATCTTTCAGAGGAAGTGGGTTTTACGAAGTGCTTTCTTTGGGTCAGCTAATGGCATAATCATCTCCCCGCCCAGTGGAAGTAGGGGTACTGCAGTACCCCCTGGCTTGAAATGGTTTCCATCATATACAGGATTCACAGTTTGGTTCAATGGCTCTCAACACCCCCACTATAAAAATTGTTCCAGCCCATCCCTGAAAAATTGGAAGAAAAACTGAGGCTGAATTTGCAGAAGGGTGACAGAAAAAGAACGTGTAATTAAACCAATAAAGCAAGCCTAGCATGAGAGAATTAATATGACTAAAGTAAAAGGCTGGCTTGAGACCCTGGCAGCTCCGAGGCTTCTATGAACTGCAACGCAATAAACCTTTGTCAAGAGGAGCGCAGAAACCATGCCAAGAAGCAGGCGATAGATGTTACCCATGCGGATGGAGATATTAACCTGCCATCATATTGCTATTTCACCAAGGAAGAAATGAGGATCCCAGAGAAGAGACCAGTCAAGTAACTAATGCCCTGATCTGACCTGACGGCATCCCAGGAGCCTCCAGAAGGGAGAAAGGGAAAGTGTGTCATTGTTGGAAAGGATCCGGTTTGCAGTTCTCTCGTAACCCATAATAATCAACCACAGAAGCCTGGGTGGAGCGGGCAGGAGTGCTCACATGTTCTCAGCCTGGTTATTCTAAAAATAAAATAAATAAATCACCCCTATCTTGGGAGAAAAGTGAAGCTGGGCGAAACACTATAACTAAGCCTTAAAGCTGAATAGCAATTCACTTCTCTGCTCTGGGCCTCAGTCTCCCATCTGTAAAATGGGGATAGGGATCTCTCCTTAGCTCACAGATATGGTGGGAGGCTCCCGGCATCTAAAACCCTTTAAGATCTCCCTGGCGACCAAGACTGCTAGAGCAAGTGTTGACAATATCACCTTACTGCAGTCGCTGTCTACACTCAGCATATCAGAAAACGATGTTTTCTCAGGTACCTCTGGGCAGTAAACATAGGCAAAGGCTGACTTCTTATAGGCCAGGATATTGTGATTTGGGGTTCACACACAGGCTGGAAACAATGTCATAGCTAATCGGTTCTTCTAGGGCAGGGGTGGGCAAACTACGGCCCATGGGCCCTTGCTGACCGTGCCATGGTAGAGCAGCCTGAGGGCTGCTCTAACTTACATTCTGCTGCAACGCCTCTAAGGAGCTGGAAACACAGCCAAGAGTCATCTTGGTCTATACTGCCCCAGCCACAGTTCCTTCTTTCTGGCCACACCCTTACTACTGCAGAAAGGGGGTGTGACTGCCCCAGCTGTGGTTCCCAGTACGGATGGTCAAGCCTATTAATTGCATGATCAGAATACAGAGTCATTACAAAGCATCCCTTTGCAAATTAATTAAACCTGCCAGGCCCTGGGCACTTTGCCTTTCCAATTAGAGTGATGAATCTGTCCCATTGCCAAGAGCTGACCCTGCAGCCTGTCAAGCAGCTGATTTCTGACAGCGGCCACTGCTCTCTAAGTGATGCTGCTGCAATTTCTGCTCTTGTGCGCAAGCCCCCTCCTTCCCGCCCCATGCATGAAGCCAAAGCGTTTATGGGCTCTCAGGGTCCATCTACCCAGCTCACGGCTGATTAAACCAAAGGGAAGTCCCGTACCTGCTGCATGGGATTTGTAGTCAGATAAGCTATAGGGAAGCTTTGATAGGGTGCAGAGGTGTGAACTGTCCCTGGTTATCAAGGGGTTAAGTCAAGACCTGCTCAGTTGCGTGGGTGTCTCTCCTGGGCACAGGTGCTCTTGCTGAGAATCAGAGCTCTTTGCTGATGCAGCAAACAGTGGTTCCAAGTGGCCCCTGGTGGCTAGACGCCGTGATGCAAGGTAAGTTTACAACTCAGCAAAAAGCCCTCACTTAACAGCTCTCAGCTAGAAAAGCTCACCTCTGTTCCACCAGACTTTGGAGCTCATCTGGAATTCACAGAGGCAGGGGCTTGGCTCAGTGCTTCCTGTAGGCACAGCAGGCAGCCTCCTGCCTTGGCATGCCCAAACAGAGCAGACTTCTTAGCATCAGGGGCACTACAAGAGAGGGGAGTCTATAGTCTGCAGATTTAGGCATGGTCCCTTACTGAATAGGCCTGCAGAAGACACAGTGTAATAGATCGACAGCACCTTTCATCCGTAGATCTCAGCATGTTTTAAGGGTCATTGTCCCCATTTCACAGATGGGGAAACTGAGACACAGAGAGGGGATGTGACTTGCCCGAGGGTCCCTGGCAGAGCCCAGCTCTTCTGAATCCCACTCCTTCTCTATGGCCCATGCTGTTCATGTGTCTCGTACCACAGCCTTTGGGACCATGCTGTGGTGTCCCACCAAGCGTGCACTGTGATTAACCATGGGCAGGGCTGATCACAGCCCCAGTTCTGATTCTGACCTAGACACCTGGGTTGCAGCAGACTAGGTTTACATGCCAAGTGAAGTTGACAGCTCCGGGTCCTTTGACTGCCCAGACAGACCCAGCTCCCATTGTGCCGCACTGAATCATTCCAGACTGGGTCAGGTTTGATTCAGAACCAGCTCGTCCACCTTAATCAAGAGGCTGTAGGTGACAGTGCAGTGATTTATCGGCATCCAAATACACAGACCCCATCGTTCTCTGCCGTAGTGCACACAGATAGCATGGGGCATAAATTGATTTCTTCTTCAAATACGCAGGCTTCTATGCGATGGTCAAAACATAGGTCTGCTCACTGGGCAAGAGAAGAGAGCTGTTCTAATATACAGATCTTACCTGTTCCGGCCAGCAGAGAGCAATAGTGCCTCACACACAGTGTGGGAAAAGGCAGGAAAAGCTGCCTCCTGCTATACCAGCCTGGGCTATGTTCTCGCAAGCGGAGCAGGACTGGGGCTGGTTAGTATTCAGAGGAAAGACCCTGAGAGGAGAGGCCCAGGGTCAGTTCTGGCGATTCGAGAGGGGCTCCCTGCTCTCGGAGTCTGCACAGAACTAGGGTTTTGGTAGAAGGTGCTGGTTTGGGGGTCAGATGTAAAACTGAACCGTTGGGATTCTCTGTCAAAATTCCCACCGTGGTTTTAGCGGGCTAGAGCTTTCCTCCAGCCCTATCCGTGGAACGGTGTTGCTGTGCGCTGTTAAACCCCTGAGTACTCCACCCCAGAAGTGGTGGAGCAACCCGAGTGTAACTTGTGTATTGTTTGTTCCATGTGCATGGGGTGCTGGGATGAAAGGCACGGAAGGTGCAATATGGGCTATGATGATTTCATTTGCCTTGGCGTAGCCGTAGACTGTAACAGAGAGACACACACCAGGCGCTCTCTCCTGAAGGTGGTTCTGAAACGGATTCAGGCCGCCCAAAGCCTGATCTGTGTGCAATGGCTCCCTCTAGTTTTAAAAGTCGTTAGGCTATTTGGGGGAATTCTGCCAGAGTAGACCCAGGTTTTTCCTTTTGTTCTCAGGCTACGACGACAGCCATTCCGACAGAGAGAACGCAGTTGCTCTTTGCATATGGAATAAACACAAGGCTCCTCAATTAGCACAGCCTTCTGTGGCAGCAATGCCAATGAAAGCATCAGGAAAGGCGTACATGGGCCGCAGGTAAACTGATGAAGTCAGTGAACCAGACACAGCGGGCAGAGCACGTTCCGTTTTAGCTTGACTGTTCTCACATCACCCCCCCCCCACACACACACACACACACTGCTCACAGACGTGCTCTCTGCTTTGCGACGTGATGCTGTATTTTTGTCCCAGGTCAGAGCCGACCGAGAATCCAGTTAGACCCTGCAGTTGGAGAGTATCCGTGCAGTGACTGCAGTTGGAGATTATCCGTGCAGTGACTGCAGTGGTCCGTACCTCAAGCCAAGGAAATAGGCTTCTACTGGCACTGCAAACACTTAGCATTGTATAGCAGAGGTTGTATTAGAGGAGGAGGATTTTTATTTTGATCATGTCTAGTAGCTCCAGTGAGGGGCCAGGACTTCATTGACTAGGCGCTGTACAAACACAGAACCAAAACCCTGTCCAAAGAACTTACAATGTAAGTAATGAATCAGAGAGGGAGCCGTGTTAGTCTGGAATTGCAGAGGTAACAAAGAGTCCTGTGGCACCTTAAAGACTAACTAAAGTATTAAAGCATAAGCTTCCGTGGGCTAATACCCACTTCCTCGGATGCATGTAAGTAATGACACCTACCAATGTCAAGGTCCTTTATAAAGCCAGGGAACATGCCTATCTCCCTTTTATAGGTGGGGAACTGAGGCTCGAAGCAGTTAAGTGACTGGCCCAAAGCCCCACAGTGAGTCAGCAGCAGAGCCGGGACTAGAATCCGGGTCTCTAGACATCTTCTCTGCTCAGTCCTGCAGTGGGCACTGTGGAGATGGACTGGATTACTTGATAGGTCGTTTCCACCTCTGGTTTCCCACAAGTCGGATGCAAACCATCAAGACTATAAGACATGAGTGGTTGTGACAAAGGGGTGTGTTACAGGACTCATTACTGCATTGCAACATGGCCTACTCTCCAGCCAAGCCACCGTAAAGCATTCAGCCCCATCCAGGATAAGAGTCCATGAGTCCAGTGGCTCTCCACCTTTCCAGATGACTGTACCCCTTTCAGGAGTCTGATTGGTCTTGCGTACCCCCAAGTTTCACCTCACTTAAAAACCACTTGCTTTCAAAATCAGATGTACAAATACAAAAGTGTCACAGCTCACGTATTGAGAAATTGCATCCTTTCACCATAGAACTATCAAATAAACCCACTGGAATATAAATAACATACTTACATTTCAGCATATAGTATGTAGAGCCATATAAACAAGTCATTGTCTGTGTGAAATTGTAGTTTGAACTGACTTCGCTGGTGCTTTTTATGTAGCCTGTTGTAAAACTAGGCAGATAGCGATCTGAGTTGATGCACCCCCTGGACTGGAGGATCTCTGCATCCCCCAGGGGTACATATACCCCTGGTTGAGACACTGCCTTAGTCAAGTCCAA
This sequence comes from Sternotherus odoratus, assembly GCA_032164245.1. Lineage (NCBI taxonomy): Eukaryota > Metazoa > Chordata > Testudines > Kinosternidae > Sternotherus > Sternotherus odoratus. Next base: position 6,838,212 of record JAVMKO010000018.1, read on the forward strand.
AAAACAACATCAGGGCAAAAAATTCCCCAGTTCCCATGGGCTCAGCCTTATATGGTGGGCTCCCAGCAGCAACAGCCTGTCTCGCTGTCTAATCCCCAGCTTCTGGGAACCAAGCACCCACCCAACCACCCTGCTCAGGGCTATCCTCCTACCCACGGCCTCTGGCAGGCCACAGCCTTCCAACCGTCTCCTCATCTCAGAGCAGTTTATCCACCCTGCTTCCCAGCCATCCCTCTTCCTTCTAACTGCCACACCTTCCACAGGTGTAGCAGGGTGGGACTCAAAGAGGGAGCTCCCTGTCTGAAGGCTTTAAAGGGGCATGTTTTGGTAGGTTTCCACTGTGAAAGCACAGGAAGTCTGTTGCAAAGCAGAACATTGAACCTGAGAGCCCCAGGCAAGCATCCTCCCTCTCTCCTGTGGCTTTTACTGTCAGCTCTTTTGTGAAATCTCTCTGCCTCTAGCATCCTTCTGGTTCTGCTCTAGACTGAATAACTCTGAAGGGTCAGCATAGGAATTTCCCCTGAGTGAGGACTGAGTCAACCGCTGTTCCCAGCGGGGCAGCCATGTGGCACTCAGGGCTGTAACACGCAACAGGAACAACAAAGCCCAGAGAGGTCGGAAGAGCGGAGATACCGAGGTTTGGGGAGCAGCATAGATTAGACTCAGGGCGGGAGGCCTGGTGCCAGGTACAAAAAGTTTGGAAAACCCCAGACAGAGCCTCCTTCCTTGTCTTTTCAGTGGAGTATCCAGAGAGGGGGAGATAAATATTATGGACCCAATTCTCTGTTGCCCTAGCTCAGGTGTCATTATTTAGCCCGGTGCAAAGAGGGTGTATGTGCTCCCATTTCAGTTTGGTGGGATTGTTCTGATTTTAGAACGGGACACCCAGGAACCCCCGGAAGGATCTCGTTCTTTGTACTGTACAGACGAGCACCAAAGGCGGCAGGCCTGGCCCCAGAGAGGTTACAATCCAGGTGTCAGACAGAGCGCAGCAGGGGGGGAAAAGCGGCGGGTGGAAGAGATCAGAGTCTCACCATAAAATACAAGCCCCAGCTCACCACTGCCCAACAGTGCTGGGTCACAGTGTTTTAGGTAAACGAGCACCCAGGGACTGGCTGACCGTGAGCCTGACCCCGTTGCGGGGGAATTGGAGAAGGGAGGTCTGCCACGCGGTCTGTGCTGGAGGATCCATCCACCGCGCCTGATCCCGGCTCTCACACCGCGGGGCAGCCCTGCTGTTGTCCAGGGAAAGGAGATTGAGTTCATAGGGAAGGTTTTTCCTACTGGCTGAGATTCAACAACTCCGTGACTCGCTGGAGCCGTAGAGTCATCAAAGCGTCCGTCAGTGACCCACGTTGTCGGCCGCAGCGTGGGGAGAATGGGGCTGTCGTCCATATTCATCATATCCCTCCCCATTGAACCCGACCCATCCATCAGCCGCTCGGTCTTGTGCTTTGACTTCACAAGAGCCGCCAGCCGCGGATCCCAAGGCTTCCCCAGTGGGGGACCCGCGGGAAGGACACACTGTTGCTGTGGAGACGCTTGTTGCTGTTTCCTGTTTCTCCAGATGTCCGCCGTGTGTTTCCATAAACGCCAGGATTGTCCCCCTGCCAGATGGGACCCCGGGAGCTCTTTCACTGGGACTGTAGAAACAGCAGCAGCACCCAAGAGAGAGACGTAGTCTTTGGTTGTCCACCCCCCTTTTTCGACCTGTTCCTGTAGCTCAGTAGCTGCTTTCCTGCCCTGCCTCCCCCCTAGAGGATTCCCATCTGGTTGGAAGATGTTTGGTTGCTTTCAGCAGCTGGCCAGACCTGAGGGGTTCGGTACAAAAGCCCTTCAAGCCAATGGGCATTAAATCAGAAATACATAGAGCGGCCAGGACCGCTACAGGGGAAGAGCATTCCGCGGCTCTAGGCTCGTGTCTGGCACATGCTGAGAACCACCCTGAATACCCACTGGCATGTTTCCCTCCCTTCCCGAGGTTTGCCACGTGCGATCATGTGTCCCTTTGATGTGACTTGTGGGTGCCTGTGACAGCAAGTGACTTACCACACCAGGCATCCCGCTAGCTGCCCCACAACCCTCGCCCTTCTCCCAAAGGCACCGTGCCCGGGAAATCGCCCGCAGCTCAGCCCCGAGTCTTTCCTGAGCTGAACCGCAGGATGAGCCCGCCAGACTCAGTTCACTGGTGACCGACCTCGTGTTTGAGTCGTGACCCGCAGAGGTGACGGCTGAATGGCACCACTGCCACCTCCTCGCTTACCCTGGGTTATTTATTTGTTTAGTAGGGATGGACGGAGCAGCATTTGGAACAGGCGCCTCCAGGCCAGCTGCAATTGCAGTTTATTACACTGTGTCCAGGTCTGGTGCCCCCCTTTAGGAAAGATGTGGAGGAACAGGAGGAAGTCCAGGGGGGAGCCACAAAAATGAGACCAGGTTGATAACACCTGACTAATGAAAAAAGGTTAAAAAAGAAGACTGGTGCCGGGGGGGGGGGGGGGCGGCGTTCAGATATGTTAAGGGCTGTTATAAGACAGTGAATAATTGTTCTCCACATCCACTAACAGCAGGACAAGAAGTTATGGGCTTAATCTGCAGCCAGGGAGATTGATATTGGGAAAAACTTGAACTCTCAGGGTAGTTAAGCTCTGGAAGAGGCTGCCAAGGGCGGTTGTGGAATCTCCATCACTGGAGGTTTTTAAGGACAAACACCTGTCAGGGATGGGCCAGGTTTATTAGCTCCTGTCTCAGCACATGGGCCTGGATGGGGTGACCTCTTGAGGTCCCTTCCAGCTGTACATTTCTCTGATTCTATAATTTGCACTTCTCTATCTTTTTCACCAGAGGCTCTCAAAGCACTGAATTATTTAAGTAGAGTTGGCTGGAAATTTTCAGACAGAAAGTTTTTCTGTTGGAAAAGACCAATTTGCCAAGATCTAAACATTTCCCAGGAAAGTGTCGACTCAACTTTTGTGTCAGTTTCCAGCCAGGTGGGCTAATGTGGAGCTGGGAACAGGAAGCCCTTGGACCCTTGGCTCAGAACCAGATGGGAAACCATATCCCCATCTTGCAAAAATGTCCAAAAAATGTTCCTGTCCCAAAACGAGACCAAAATTCAAAATCTCAAATATGTTCACAAAGCAAAAATTTGGCGTGGGTCAGTTGAAAAGTTTCATTTCAATAATTTCCAACATTTCATCTCAATTTCAGTTTTTTAAAACTTTTTTTGCTTGGTTTTTGGCTACACATTCACTTACAGTTCAAAACGAAACGTTGTTTTGAACTGAAACATTGAACTTTGTGTTTACAAAATGTCAAAACAGCAATTTTTGACAATTTGGGACCTTTTTTTCCCCCCAACGTCTTGGAGACGAGACATTCATTGAAGCCAGCCCTTCCCTGCGAAAGTTTTGGTTTTGACAATTTGGCATTTTCTGACAAAAACATGTAATAAAAAATTTCCCAACTCGCTCTTCCGCAGTTTCCAAGCTCCCTGTTGCCAATCTGGGGGGCTGCCAGTAGACCTGGTAACCAAGGGAGCATGTTTCATTTTGAAAACGCTTGCTCATTCCCACTGAATAAAACAGACTCCTACTTCCTCAAAAAACATTGAGGTTTCAGATTTTTGTCTCAATTCAGGATGAAATTTTTTCCAACACCTCAATTTGTTTTATGGACCTGGGAGTCCATGTCCAGGCTGGCTCTTGATAAGACTCACACACCTCTGGCAAGGTGAGTCAGCATTATTATCCCCATTTTACAGAGGGGGAAACCGAGGCAAACAGTGAAACAGTGACTTGCACAGAGTCAGGTGGTGATTCAGGAATAGATGCCAAGATTCCCAGCCTCTTCCTCTTAGCCACATGTTTCCCTGTGTGGTGCTGCTTTCAATGAGACCCATGGAGACTAGCAGATCAATTTTGGATCCAACAAAAACACACAAGCATATGCCAAATGGATCATAGACTGGACCACACAGCAATCTAGTGGGATCTAGCTTCCTTGTCAGTGCACAGAACACCTCCCTGGCAGGGACTCGTCCATCTCTTCCCACAGTCCATCAGGTTAGAAAGAATCACACGCCAGAGCGAGACATTCTGTCACTCGGCCTCTTTAACGTTCTGTCAAACCGGCCAATGTTCTTTTCTACGTTTGGCTCTGTTTCAGGCGTGTTTGAAACATGTGCACAGCACATTGCATGCAAGCTCCCTGCAAGAGTCACCTATACGGACCGCTCCATAACTCTTCTGGGAGCACAGGGCAGCGCAGAATTCCCTTTCAGAATGAGGCCAGCGCTGCTGTCTGGATCTCTGGGCTGGGACTGCCAGTCCCCGTTCTCCCTGGCCCTTGAGGTCTGTCTCAGCTGGACAGTCTTAATTCAGTTTTGTATCACGAAGGAACTTTGTAGTTTTCTCCCCTTCCCCATTCACCTCTCGCTGCCGTTTGACCTTTGGGCTGCTGAAGCCACTCCAGATCTGTGGTTCAGAGGAGGCTTAATCCTCCCTTCTGCAGGGATTGTGTGGGGAGGGGAGCTGTACAAACAGGCAGAGCGGGGAAACCCGGCAACAGGTCAAAGGTTTACACAAAGCATCTAAGATAAATAAGAAAGGACGGGAGATAGGGGCTGGGAGAAACATGACCCTCCAGCCCCAGTAAATCCACGCACTCAGTCACAGACACAATGCTCAGCCGAACCTCCACAAGCAAAAATCTTCCCCAGCAATTTTGGCCTCTGATGCTGTATTGGGCCAAACCAAAACCCTGGAGACAAGCCTGCGCCTGAGTCCTAAAAACGAGTGCCGGCGCGGCGTCAGACTGGAAGCACGTACCAGAAGTGGTGCAACGTGCCACAAAGTGCCCGTGTTTCGGGACCTCCTGGCACCACTCAAGTGCTGACCTGGGCACCCAGAACTCAGGGAAAGTTTGCATCTGGATCCAGACGTGGATTTGGCCCCTGTCTTGAGTTGAAAAGATCTCAGAAGGTCACCAAAGTTTTGATGGGACCCGAACCTGATTCTGAGGGATGCTGTCTCTCAAGCGGCTGCACCAGTTTATGGTCTTGCATCCAAGCCCCACGACGTTCACCATGGCCCCCGGCCTCAATGCAAAACCAAGTGGAGCTGGGTGGTTTCGAGTCACTCTCACGCTGGGAGGGGATGTTGAAAGCGACTCTCAAGCTGAATCCTAAAGGAGGGCAAGGAGAGAGCTCCACACAGCCTGGGCCTGAAGACCAAGTTTGCACGACCTCTTGCACGGGTGGGGTACGATGGGAGAACACCAGTGACCAGATCTGGGCCCTCTGTGGCAGGGGAGGGACACGACTCAGCTGTAATGAATATAGACAGGATTTCTATTGAGATTCCTGGACCCTTGAGAGGCCCTGTGGTTCCCAGACTCCTTAGCACCTTTTTGTGACGGCTTTCTAGTGTCGGCTTGTGTCTCCCTTGCCGAGCTGGCAAGCTGACCCTGCACATCCAAAGACTGGGGGTATCACTCTGGTCCCATCCCAAACTGCAATTTGTTTTTCTTGCCTTTTTAAACCCCCTGTTCCAGGAGGTCAGGACCAGAGGGGCTGGTCTCATCAGCCCTATGCCAGCCGAGGATACTCTGCCGGTGCTCACTTAAGACAGTGTTCAGTCTCTTCTGCACCTCTTAAGCGGTGCAAAGGGGACTTCGGATGAGCGGAGGATCTGGTATTCTCTGCGGTGTCAACCCACCAGCCCTGCACCCCGGGCCGAGTTGTTTGGCTGAGCCCACATGACATCAGAATGAGAAAACTTGGAGGCGCCTCTCTTGTAGGTGTCCCCCCCCCAGACACACCTGGACTCCCTCGCGCCGTACTAAAGGCCACTTCCTCCTGGCCTTCAAACGATGCCAGCCCCAGGTGAACTGGCCTGCTAGTGTGTGTGGCGCTACCACTGCAGAAGGCTAGTGAAACAGCACTGGCCCCTCCCCTCCGGCGGGATTAGGGGAGGGGAACAGGTGGCTAATTGCCTGTCCCACAATGCAGGGTGGCCATCCAGCCAAGGGAGCCTAGTAACAATTTCCAGGTCAGTGGAGGGGAGGAATGAAAAACGTTCAGCTCCAGAGGATGCCGGGATGTGGCTTTCTCTGCCCCAGTGTTGCTCAGATTCGACGGTCTTATAGAACATAGCCACCAATGCTTCCCCCACCCCGCCCCTGGAAATACCTGCCTCTCCTGAATGGCTGAGCCCTGGGGATTAGCAAGCCCGGCCCAGCTCTCGGTGGATTTGCGCTTTGCTCGTTTCCAGCACTTTTCCACAGCAGAGCTCACCGCGGTCCGTTCTTGCTGAGGCAGGTCAACATGATTTGCCCTGTTTTACAAATGGGGAAACTGAGGCAACACACTGGGACAGCACTTGCCCCCTATGACACACAGAGAGTGAGCGGCAAAGCCAGGAGCAGAACCAATGAGGCCAAATCCCAGTCCACTGTTCTAACCCACAGGCCCTGCTCCCTCCCTCCCATATGTTCCTTCCTGAACTCATCTGCAGGAGAATTCCCAGAGCCCGCCATGCACCATGCGACCAGACCCTGTAGCCTGCCCACCCATCTAATGCATCCATTGGTGCTAGCTGGGACCCGACCCCTCCAGTTCCTCTTGCTCACAGAACCAACGTGGGGGTGGCAATAGTGGCATGCATCCGACGAAGGGGGTATTAGCCCACGAAAGCTTATGCTTCAATACTTTAGTTAGTCTTTAAGGTGCCACAGGACTCTTTGTCACTTCTGTATTTTTATTAGTTAGCCCTTGGCATCCAGTCCCACACGCAGCTTGGTTTCTTCCTTGGGGCAACCCCTCCCCCCCAATGAGATTAAATAAGAGTGAATAATTCAGGAAAAGAGCCATTCCCCCACCTCACCTCCCACTCCCAGTTCGCACGGAGCCCCCCGATAGGCTGCACTGCAGGATCCTAATTAACATCATTAATGGGGGGCGGGGGCAGTCTTGCCGCTGCAGCCCAGTTAACAATTGGAGCTGTCAACTGGGCGGTGGATGCCGTTAAAATACCCGAGGCCCTTTGTCAAGGAGAAGGAAGCCCCGGACTTACAGTCGCTTCCCTGATGTGTTGAAGACCGGACCGGGGCTGGGGGACGCAAGGTGGGGTTCTCCCTCCCCCTCCCTTTCCCTGGTTTCTTCCCAGGACCACCCAGAAAGAACATGAGGTGATGCCACTAAAATGTCTCTTTTGGGTGGAGGAGGTAAAAAGCAGGTACTTATGATGGGCTAAGGAACCTCCTGGGCTCTGGGAAAGGCACCTGGAGAATTCCATGGTGGACAGTTCTGGGCCAAGGCATGAGTTGTCCTTGGGGCTCGCATTCTTGCTCCTCTCCTATCGGTTTCTCCGTCTCTCTCCAGCCCTTCCTTTATTCCTAGGATTTGTCGCTAAGCTTGACCTCTCCTGAGAATGAATGTAAGCAGGTGGCCATTATTACTCATGTAATCCCCTCCCAACCCCCTCAGCCCTCTCCTTCCCCCCCCCCCCCCCAGCCTCGCCAGCCTTGCCATGAATGGCTGAGAATCTGTCTACACGGGGTGGCGGGGGTGGCACCGGCAGGCCAACCTACCCCGCCAAGGCCTCTAATGAGCAGCAGAACGGGGCACGTCAGGAGCGGATGTGTTAACGGTTTCTGGTTCAATGGAGGGAAAAATCTGCACAAAGGAAGGTGTACAAATATTGTGGGAAATCTATTGGCTCCTTAATATTTCATGAAGTCCGGGGCCATTCAGCCCGGGTGAATTCCACAGCAAGGTCTCATTCAGCCGGCATCAATGGGAAACTTTTAATTGAGGCACTTCATTCAGGACCCCGTGGGCTATTCAGTGTGAGGGCCTTTCAGGGAGAACAGAGACCCATGTCTTTCCAAGCTGCACCAGAAGAAAAGAGACTGTTTACAGCGCTTGATGCTTGAATGCTAAGGGCCTTAATCCCCCAAAGAGAAATCTGATTCCTTTTTTTCCCCCTTCCCTCCAAAAATTATTTCTCAGATAACAAAAGAAAAAAAGAGAAAGCAAGGAGGTGAAGGGTGTGTGTGGGGGGTGATTATTGTGTCTAAGAGAGGAAAGGAATGAGCCTATGGGGCGGCTCATATTGGGGGAAAAGAGGGGGAAGAGCATATTAAAAAAGCCCCCCATAGAATGACAACTCTTGGTTCACTAGGGGCTTAGCCACGATTCCCTCCCCACGTTGGTTCTGTGAGTTCTTTGGGTCTGATACTCTTTCAGAGGCCGCTATAATTTGAAAAGTGACTCCGTATCAATGTTACGGTGGGGTTCCCACCCAGCGAAGCTGGCACTTTCTTATCCTCGGTTCCCAGGACAACGGGTGATTTTGTTCCTAATCGTCAGAGCTGTAGGCAGAACCCCGAGAGGGGAGAATTCGGCTCTCCCGTCCTGGGCTCTGAGAATAAAGATCACGCCTTCAAAGCTAGACCGATGATTTTTCTGATGATACCTGGCTCAGGATGGGCTCCAGCTGCATTTCCCGTAGCTGTAGGTGGGAGAGCAAGAGAAAAAAGCTGGTTTTTCTCAGTAAGGAGAGCAGCAGTGACTTGGAGACATGCAGAGAAGAGAGAGAGAGAGAGAGAAAACGGTGCCGGATTGGTCACAAGGTTTTTACCACCACCACTTCCACACACACACACCAAATCAACTGCCCATTTTGCTCAGACTTTCCCCCAGGATGTTTGCAGGGCAGGAGCTTTTTTGATCGCTGGGAATAAGCTCTGCCTGGCACTGAAAAACCAAGGGAGGGATCTGCCCTGGTGCCCCTGTGATGCTTATAAACGCCCCTTATTCAAGTTGCTTTCCTTGATGCCGAGGCTGACACCAACTCCCGAAGAAGCCCAGACTAAGAAGGTGGCTTAGACTGCCCTTTGCCCCCCACTCTACTCCCTGGGTAGTTCCTTTCTGGACGGTGGCTCAGAAGGCCCAGCACCAAATCTCAGCCAAACCTTTTCCACCCTGGCTGTCCCTTCTTTTTGTTAGTTATTATTTACATCATTGTAGCCGCTCCGGACGCGGCCCAGAACCCCGCTCTGCTTGGTGCTGTCGAGACGCAGAACAGAGACCTAGGTTCTGCCCCTCAGCGTTTCCTAGCTGGTGGCTGGCAGCAGCCATCTCAGCACCAATCCACACAGACCCGACATTTCAGACGCAGCCAAAAGGAAGGTGCTGGCTGAAGAGATCACTTCACCCACCCACCGCTTAAAGGCATTGGGTTAGCAGATCTGAGAAGATTTTAGAATGAAACCTTTTGTACAAATAGTCCGGGTCTGGTTTATCAACACCTGCACTCTCTCCCCTCCGCTGTGCTGCTCAGTCTGGATTTAATGTATGCTGCTGAGAATTGCCCGGCCCAGGATTCCATAAACACCTCCAAGGTTCATCTTCTGGCTGCTACAAAGGAGAGGAGCGTGTCCTGGCTAAAGGGAGGCTGTTTCTCCAACCTTCAGGGTCACCGCGGACATTTGTCCTTTCATAATTGGACAGAAGTGTGGGGAAATGGTCCCCATTGCTCTGGGACCCGAGTTTCAGCCGAGCGTCTCTACCAAACATTTTATTGATGCCACAATAGCGGCAGCCCTGACCCCGTTGTCGCAGCTAACTCCCTCGCTTTCTCTCTTTGTTACACCGCCGACGGGAAAATCTGTCAAAAGGCAGAGCATGCGGGCCCGGGCCCGGACAAAGGAGTGGGTCAGCGACCCCAGCACGGTGTATGCAATTGCTCCTTTGTTCCCAGGGCAGGCCGAGTCCACCGTGGGTGGGTGGGTGTCACGGGATGAAGCAGGGCAGAGGGACACTCATTTGTTAGGGAATGTTTAGCTTCCCTTTCGTCTTTTCTTTTGGGGGACTGTATAAAGAGATGCAGAGTTTACAAGGGGCGTGTGTGCTATTGGCATGCAAGGTAGCGGCACAGTCATCAGTTTGGAAGACAGTGCAACATCTGGGAGTGACTGAAACGAAACACAGAGGGAGGATGGATGGATGAGGGGTAACCTAGTATCCAGCCCATAAGGAGGAGAGCTCCAGCAAATCCAGATGCCGTTCTTTGCTAGGCAATGGCTAAGGACCTGAGACAGAAACAATCCAGTTTGTAGGAGGTTCGGCTCTAAGTATGATCCCAATAGACAGAGCTCAGGATAGATAGTCACAGATTATAAAGCCAGAACGGACCATTAAGATCATGAATTCTCCTTGGCCGGATCCTCAGAGATATGTAGGCAGCTAACTCACTGATTTCACTGGCAATTAGGAGCCTCAATACCTTTGAGCATCTGAGCCCGCCTGCCTAACCTGGGCCATGGAATCTCACCCAGTGCCCCTTGCAGTGGCGGGAATTAAATAGGCAGATCTAGCTGCATTCCCCCCCATAGGACACCCCATCAAAGCCACCAAGCTCAGTGAGTTTTTACCCTCTGACGGCTGCTGGGAAATGAGCTGGGGTTGTCTCAGTCCAGGTCCGGGACAGCCACGCTCAAGTCAAAATCCACGGGCGGCCACAGGCCATGGAGGCAAAACTATGTTGCCAGTGCTGTTGGTGGCACAGAGGCATTGTAGAGAGCAAACTTCCACTCCCTTTGCTGCACCCGTTCTTCTGCTTAGCGGGGAACCTCGGACACCGGGGCTGTCGACCCGTACCTGGCCCAAGCATTGAAATACAGGCCGGATCCAAAGCCCGCTGGAGTCCGTGGGGATCTTGGCATTGATTTCAGTCAGGTGACCAGATGTCCCGATTTTATAGGGACAGTCCCAAATTTGGGGCGGGGGGGGGGGGTTTCTTATACAGGCTGGCCCTGCTGGTTATCGATTTCGGGTTTACTGAGCAGGTGCGCCAGGCACAAATGCCCTGGACTGTTTAAAAAGCCCTGCTATCTGAACGCTGTCTGTCTGTAACCCGAGCCATCCTGCCCCGCTGCTCACCTGTGGCTTGATTTCTTACCATGGAAGCTCACTGGGGCAGGGACCGTATGTGGGTGTGGGGGAGAGAGCGAGAGAGAGACTGCGGCCGGTGTGTTGTGTGCACTGGATATGTGTGAGCGACCAGGGTGTGTGCACGTGTGGAGTGTATCTGGAGTGGGGGGCGGGGCGGTGAGAGACATGTATCTGCACAGTGTGTCTGTGGTGTGCCTGCATGCAGGGCAGGGATGTCTGTTCCTGTACACGTGGGGGGGCGGGTGTTTATTTATCTATCTCACCTACTGTTATGGCCCCCGTCAGCGCAGGATCTGAGCTCCGCACTGTCTGTCATGATTCTTGGGTGGACGAGAGCCCCCGGCTTCATCTTTCCATCTGATTTCGGTTGGTAAAAGCTTTTGCCAGGTTCCCTCTGAGAGCCACACCACCCCCTCCGTGACTCCCACACCCCCGGTTCCCGGCCCCCACTGGGGCCTTGCAAGAAGTGGCTGCAACAGCTGTGCAAAAATGTGCTTTTCTATGGCCTGGGGTCATAAACTCACAATGGGTTCAGCTGAGCCGCGCCCCCCCCCTTGACCCTTCCCCCAGCCGTAATAAACAAATAAATATATACGGATGAAAAAGGAATGAAAGGGCCGTTGCAGGGGAGATGCGCGCCTCATTATGTCTCCTACCCTGCAGTTTCCAGGGAGACGGCTCCTGGCCCGGTATCCCTCTCCCATCCTGCTGTAAGGGCTGCGGCTGTTTTCCCTCTGTCCCCAGCTGTCTTCCATTCCATCTCCCAGGGTCCCTGGCCCAAGGTGGGCCTGACACCATCTGGAATATGAAAGAGTCCTCGGGAGATTCGAGCCGCTCTGTTTCAGAGGAAAATGGAGCTGACTTGAGTTCACGTCAGGCTTGTGCCTCACCCGTCCCCAGCGAGGGGCAGACACACTGCCCCATGCGGTACAACCCCCGAACGTACAGCACAGACGTTTAACATTGATGGGCTAGGCACTGTGGACCTGATTCGAAGCCCATTGAAGTCAATGGAAAGCCTCCAATGGGCTTTGGCTCAGGTCCTTTTCCAGTGGGGTGAATTTTTTCCCTCCAATTTTTTTAATTGGTTTTTTAAAGGATCTTACGCTATCTGGCAGGTTTTGAACTCCAGCGTTCAAACAGAGACAAGCCCAAACCAGCCCTCAGATCCAGACTTCTCTTCGCTTTCAGTGCAGAGTGGACTCCACGTCACTGTCACGGATTAAAAGCCACATCTCGTCAATCCGGGCTGCCAGGGGCCCGTTTCTGAATTCTCCCGAGAACTCTCCCGAGAACAGACACCCCCATGAGAGGTGAACCCAAAGCGGTGGAGATCTCCCGAGAACAACCTAATCCAGACCCTGATCTGCACACCACCGCCGGCAGCAACTCCTCAGATCCTAGTTGGCGAACATACTTAGCACACCCATGGCGCAGCAATCCACACATTGATACATGAACATGCTTAGAGGTCACAGGTTTCAAAGGTCTATACAGAAAGCCGGGCTCCTGTAAACATCTGGCTCCAGGAGTCTGACTTCTCCATTCAGAGGCAAATGTTTCTTATGTCACCAGCGAGATGCTCGCTGCATCCGGGGAGTTTGTGCAATAATAGTGCCCATTGCTTACAGAGCAGGTTCACACTCTCTCCACAGCTGACATGCCAAGTCTCATAGGACAGGGTCTGAGCTGGAGGGTCACCTCGTGACATTATAAGGTCACAGTGGGGTAAGCATTGTCCAGTCGCCGCACCATAATAACAGGCCACACTTGCAAGCCTCTTCATGTGCCCTGCCTAGGACGGCCGCTTCCTATAATTCCACAGTACCATGTCCTAAAGAGCACCGTGCCCCTGGGCTTATTGCTGATGTCAATGGATCAGACTCTGAGGTCTTTATCGGCATGGGAGAGAGGAAACTCATGCAGACTCCCGTTCATTCCTCACTGGGGCGGTGTGTGAGATGCCCTATCCCTTCTATCAAAGAATCTCCCACCACTCATGGAGACCCCAGCAAGGTGCCTCTTGCATCTGCTCTGTTTCCTCAGCTCCACTCCTGCGGGGGGTCCCTGACCATGGCTGGCCCTGAAAATCCGCTGGTTTCCCCCATGGGGATTAGGGAAGGAGAGTCCAGAGAGACTCAGACAGCTCCCCCTTCTGCTGGTATTCTGTGCCCTCCCGCCCCCACCCCTTCCAGCTCCGCACAGAGGAGTGCACAAAAAGCCAACCCAAGATGTGCAAGGGGATTTCACACGGAACACGTATTAGAGTCCTCGCACCCCCATGTGCCCTCTGTTCTCTTCGGCCGCCTCTCCGTGCTTTTCTCACGCCTGCAGGTCACTTTCTGCCGCATGGCTCCACTCGTTCCTCAGCCCTGAGAAGCCTCAAGAAGCGGCCACAGAAGTTCAGCTACAACCAAGACAAAAGAGGGAAGGCGGAGGTGGTGGGCGGTTGCCATGTCCTGCAGTTGCCGTGCAGGAAATCAGGAATGTGAAAAGCATTTTTTAAAAAAATTTGGTAATGGTCCGATGCAAACATTATTCATCTCAGAGGCTTTCGAACGCGAGTAGCCAATTGGAAGCGCAGTTGTCCCCCCACCCCGACCCCACCCCCCCTGCGGGGGAGGATTTGGGGAGAGGGTCTCCCTTGCCAATGGGAGGTCTCCCTTGTGCAACAGCTGATAGCGTGATTCCGATTCTCTTTTGCCGCGGAGCGAAGGACGTGAGACACGGCGTTGGCTAGTGATGGGAGCGCAGGACTGGGTATCAGGACCCCTGATTTCGGCACCCTGGCATTAACTCCAGCGCAAAGGGAATGTTAAATGCTACTGTTTGACAACACTGTTGCTTGACCCCCACTGTACCACTGGTGTAAATGCTAACTTAAGGAGAAGGGCAATGGTTAATTGGGCTCCTGGCTTCTGACTCCCCCCCCCCCCATGCCAATGCAGCTCTGTCTACACAGCATCTGAGAGTGAGCTTCAGAGCCAGGGTCGGCAGTCTTGTGCTGGCACACTAAAAAATATCCATGGTGATGTTGCGGCTTGAGCTTTGTTTCTGATGATAACGATACCCCGTTCCAGGAGGTAATGCGGGTCGTGCGGGTTAATGACTGTGAGAGACAGCTCCAGAGGAAGTGCAGTGTTACTCCAATCCACCTCCACCCGCCTTGGAATGGTTCATCAAATATTTCTATGCAACGAGAAGCAAATCACTGGCCTCCCCCATTATCCGAACAGAATCGCTTTTTGCTGCCCGGTTTTCCCTCGCCAAGGCTAGAGCAGAGATCAGTATCATCGTAAGAGCACTCATCCACAAATGGCATAATTGAAAATGGCTTCCTTGTTGGCCTTCTCCGAGGGGGAGGTGAAGGACTGAATACAAATGCAGTCGTTAAATGTCTCCCTGGTAATATTTATACCTACAGTTTATTAATGGGGCCAAATTTCCCCCTGCGGAAAACAAGGCTGGATCAAGGCCTGGCTGGAAATCAAATACAGTATATAGTGTGTACTGACCTCAGCAAGAATCGGTTGCTTAGTAGAGGTGGGTCTTTAACTGAAATTCTGCTGAATATATTAAAGCGGAGGCTTAAGATAGGAGGTTTCTATGGGAGGTGGAATCCCTTGGTGAGGATTTCCCTGTGTTTCCATTCCATCGGTGGAACGTTTGATGAAACATGTCAGCATGGCTGGCCTGGCAATACATTTCCTTCAACCAGTTTTCCCTCTTTGCCACAGTGTTTATGCTCGTGTTACCAGAACGATCTGACCACAGTGGTGACAACCGTGGGGTTTGATTTTTTAGTATGTGTATGTACGAATGTAAGTGTATGTATAGGCAGAGCAGTAGTGACATTATAGATAAGGTCTGATTTATCACTCAGTTGTGTATTTCTGTGTATGAATATATAATAGCCGTCTGATTACAGCAATGACAACAGAGGTAACAAAGTCCTGTGGCACCTTAAAGACTAACTATAAAGTTTTGAAGCATAAGCTTTCGTGGGCTAATACCCACTTCGTCGGATGCAAGCAGTGGAAGTGTCCAGAGGCAGGTATAGATAAATAGTCAGGAATCAGGTAGAAGGTATACCTGCCTCTGGACACTTCCACTGCTTGCATCCGACGAAGTGGGTATTAGCCCACGAAAGCTTATGCTTCAAAACTTTATAGTTAGTCTTTAAGGTGCCACAGGACTTTGTTACCTCTGCTATTCCAGACTAACACAGCTACCTCTCTGATTCCTGAGCAATGACAACAGGGGTTTGTGATTTATCGCACACACGTGTACATGTATATATTCTAGGCGGAGCAGTAGTGAAGGTATTATTTATTACTCACACACGATAAATCCGTATATGACGACAAATCTGTTTATATTACAGACAGCGCACTCCCAATGCCGACAGGCTGCAGACCAGAGGTTGCAGGTTTCAGACCAACTGCCTATATTTGATATTATAACTCTGTTTTCAATTGCTTAAAACTTTGACCAACTTCAGCCTTTTGGGCTGAAATTCCCCCAGCTTGGTCTGTCGCTTTGGGAAAGTTACGCATAAAGAGCGCAGCTGAGAATGAGCTAAAAAATAAATGGTTTGGTCAACGTTTGGGGTTTCCCCCTTCCCGCACATATACTGACATGCACGGAGAGGGATCGGTTTCCAAGCTGAGCTGTTTGAAAGAAGAACAGTCATTTAGCAAGCCAGGCATCCATTAAACAGCTTTGTCCAGCTTGTGTTCTCTTATGCCTTTCTTCCCCTCCCCCCGAAACACCTTGAATGCAGCCCGCAGACAGATGCTGGCTTTAGCTTTTCTCCTCGGCCCCTTTGTAGGGGAAGATTTATGACGTCCCTGCCACTTTAGCAGCAGCGCGTGCCGCTCCTGCCCAAAGGGTCAGCTGGACAGCCCCACCGGACACGTGTTCACCCACTCGCTCCGTGACCAGGTCAGTCCGGGTGAAAGGGGCTAGTGGCTTTAATGAAGTCAAGATTTATGAAAGTTAATCGGGAGGTGACCTGCATGTGTTAAGAGGCTTAATACACATCCCAGATCATTGCCATATTGGTCAGCAGACCTCATGTGTGAGTGCGTCGGAATCCAGCTGCCGGGGCCCGGGCACAGAGACTCGATTAGGAATCAGGATTTAGGCCATTACCCAGCAAAGCACTTATGGACCTAAATGCAGTCTTAGATGCCAAGAGGACACAAGACTTTGGGGCGCGGCGTCTCTCTCCCACAAGCCTCGCCTGGGGGTAAGGGTGGAAGCTTGCATTTCCTACCCAGCTGTGTATAGGATCAAACCTTCCTTTGCCCCAGGAAGGCTTGCATTGTCTGTATGGGATAAGGCTCTAAGCTTATGCTAAATCAGTTCCCCCAAACAGAGCCATCAACCACAGGGACTGATTAGGACACCCTCTTGGCTATTAAATACAGAGGGATAGGACAAGTCATTCATTAAATCTCTTCCCCTAATTAATCTGACATTGTGTTCCCAAAAGGGCCCTCTGTTATTCCTTCCCCATGCAGCTTACACATGCAGAAGCCACCACTGTGCCAGCTAATGGCAATGAATGGGTTCCCTCCTCTTCCGCCTTGCGGGAAGATGGGAACTAAACATCTTCACCCAGGGCAATTCAGCCTCCCTGGTATTCAAATGCAGCTCCTGGGTTTTAGGCTGTCTCTAGTTGAATGCGTCTAAATCTCCATCAGGCTAAACTTCACAGTGGAGCCCCCTCCGTCCCCAAGTCTTGTATTTGTGCTTTGGATTGTCCTGGGACAACTTGCTCTGAATTGGTTTCCCCAGTTACTCCTGTGTTTCTTGTTTCCTGCCTTAGGCAGAGTCCTGCTCATGCTTCCTGCACCTCCCAAGGCTTTGCCAGATGGTTACATAGAAAGCAGTTGCCTCCTCCAGTTTACAGGCCCTTTGGAGTAAACAAATCAAGTTGCTGTGTGTGGATATGTAAGTTTGTAGAGGTGAGTGTGTATAGTGCAAGATCAGTGGTTTCAGGAACTGATCGTTGCCAATTCAGAACTCTCTGGCTCACTCAGAGCCTGGGTCAGGCTTATGAGGCCCAGAGAGGTAGCAACCAAGCCTAGCTTGAAACCGGTTAACCAATAAGAAATATTTTCCATACACACTGCACCATACACTTCTGTGGCTGCCGGTTCACCAAGTATTGTTATAGGAACATAGGGATCACCAGACTGAATTAGAACCAAGGCCCATCAAGTCCAATATCCTGTATCCAGCAATGGCCGGCATCAGAGCTTATGAGAGGAAGGTGCAAACTGGCTGGGATCTGAGAGTCAAGCTGGGTTCTTTGTGACTCATGCATCATCCCTGTTAATGATGAGCCTGCAACTTGAACCTGGTAACCTCATTCTGCTGAGCCAATGAGCGATAGAAAATTGCTCACTGTTGGCACTGCAGTACATATGAATTTGGGCTGTGCATAGAGTCAGGGTATGTATTCATCCCGTTTAGAGAGATGGTGCCAATCGCAAACTTCAGATGGGTTCAAACCTCCCCACAATTCAGGGGTGGCTCAGATCTGGGGCTTGGGTTAAGGCTCACCTCTAGAGGTTGCATCATGGCTCTCACCCCAGCCAACACACTGGGGATCGAATCAGAGATGTCCAGAGCTAAAAGCATAAAACTCAAGGTTCCCTCGCTGAGGCTGTAACATCCTCATATCCTCTGTGGACTGTGGGGGAGGGTCTGTGACTCACCAGCAGGTTCCAGTAACATGGGTTGGTACCAGAATGCTGAAAACATACCTCTGAAATGTCCCTCATGGGAGGGACATCACTCGCGTCTCTTCAACATTACCTACATTCCACCCAAATTTGCTGTCCCCCTTGTTGACAACGACAGCAGCAGAACCGTGGAGCTGTGGCTATAGAAAGAGCTAATGATGCTGGAGGCAGGAATTCCTGAGCATTTTAGGTTTCCAGCATGAAAACAGGTCATGCATCCCTCCTTGTCCCTCTCTGACACGCACCGCGTTCCACATGGGGGCACTGGGGCTGAGAAGTCTGGTCCAAAATGCAGGACTGCGCTTAAGAATCTTCCCGGCGCTCGTAAATCTGGAAGCTAAGATGAGAGGGCAACAAATTGGCCTGGCTGAAAGCCATGTCCAGCTAAGGGATGGAGAGAGGGGGAAAGAGAGGAAAGGGAAGACAGAGCCCGAAGGAAAGACAGATTGGAAACGAGAAAGATCTGCAGAAGGAGAGTGAGAAAAACAGGCAATGAGAAAAAGCAGTGAAGGAAAACCGAAGGAGGGGAATGGAGGAGAAGCGAGATGGAGGAGGGGAAAAGAGGAGAGCAGGAGAGGCAGATAAAAGGAGTGCTGCCAGGGCTGTCCCTTTAGCCCCTGCATCCTCGAGCCGGTCCATTGTAGGCAGGTATTTACGGGACCGCCGGGCCTTTCCCAGTCTCACGGCACAAAGGCCGAGAGGAGAAGGGAGAAGAAGAAGAACCAGAGAATGGCAGTGGGGTCAATGAAAGCCTTGCACATGCCCCATTAAAGCCGCCGTCCTGTTCCCATCTGTCGGCAGCCCCCAGTGAAAGGGTGCGGGGGGGAGGGGGGACGCCCAGGGCTAATCAAATGCTGCCACAAAGAGGAAGAGACTCTGATTATGCTGTTAGTTCTCCACTTTCAAACCCCATTAGGGGGCATGCCGCGCTTTTCTCAGGGTCTTTGGGATGCTTAAGCTGCCCATTTAGCAGCAGGAACGGTCCAATTAAAGGAAAGACAAAGGGGGAGCCAGGTCTGTGCTAATTGAAATGGGTTTCAGTCTAATGAGGATTAGGCTCAAGAAAAGACCTAAGGGAGCAATTGAACCCTCATTACTCTCCCTACTGTACCCACCTCCAGGGCGACAGGCCCTGGGCCGCTCTGCCCGGCCACAGCAGCCTTTTAAACAAGCTGATGCATGACAAGCCCGACACGCATGGGAGCTGGGGGGCGGGAAGGGCGGGTGGGCCGAGGGCCCTGCACGGGACAAGCCTCTGTCCAGCACAGAGCGATCCCCTGCTTCAGAAGGCTATGGGGTCCCATCGCTCCCTTCCCAGCGCCCGGGAGCCCACGACCAATGCTCACACTTCACCCGGTCAGGGCGGAAAGCAGGTGATCCGCTCTGGTCCGCCAGGCCCCGCTCCAAAGGGGCGCACCGGTGTGTCTCGTCAGTTTGTTATGACTGGTTGTAATTGTGCCTGGCCTGGCTGGGGATTTTGATTATTCGGATTCATAGCAAATACACAGAGGGGGGAACTAATCCGGGGCCTAGTCCAGAGCTCACTCTGGTCAATAGACACGTTCCCAATGTCTTCAGGGGGCTTCGGATCTGGCCCATCGTGTTTGGGAGAGAGAGGCTTTCAGCACCCTGGAGAGAGGGCCATTGGGAAGATTTCCCCTCTCCACTCCAGACTGGCTCTTTTAAGGCCCCAGCTCCTGGAGTCATGTTAGAGTCTCAGCTGTCCTTTCAGAAACAAAGTCAGTTTCTAGTTGACATGGTCATGAAGAAAACTGACCCCGGGATAAGGAAGGTGGTGACTCCTGCCTGAGACTGAAACAATCCTTCTGAGCGGTCTAGCCTCTTCCATACACTATGAGTCCGAGAGCCATTGCCCCGGGGCCCTGCCGGCACCAGCAGAGACTGTGCTACTCCCTGACTGCTGCAATAAGTACGATGGACTCCTCTTCTTTCTGCCACCCTGCCTCTCCGGGAGACTAAAGGGGATTCTTACCACCACCTCCGCTGTTCCCAAGAAAAGAGGGGCCCTGATGCAACCCCTGTGGGGAGAAAGGTACCCCATGCCACCAGTCCTGCCCCCAGCTACTCAGAGTGGAGAGTGTGACCATAGGGGGCAGGATCACAGGGCAGACGGTACCAGAATTTGTGTTTCCAGATGAGATTATTCAGAGGGGAAGTGTAGAGGGAGAAGAGAATGGACCATGGACAGAGCCCCGTGGAGCTCCCCTAGAAAGCTGGAGAGGGGGGATAAGGAGGATCTACTGCAGGACATGCTGAGGGAGCAGTTAGAGAGTAGGAGGAGAACCAGGAGAGGACAGAGTCCCAGAAGCCAAGGGAGGGCGAGATTTGACCCTGGTGGATAGCGCCCAAGGTGGCTGACAGGGCAAGGAGAATGAGGATGGAGGACAGCTCCTGAGCTTTGGCTTTGAAGATGTAATTAGAGAGGTTGGCAAGTGCATGGTGGCGCTCCGGAGTGGAAGGTGGGCTGGAGAGGGTCTCGGACGGGATGGGTGGGAAGGAGCTCCAGCTAGACAGGTATCCCCCGTTCAGAGAGCGGAGCTTCAGCATCACAGAGCAACGGTGATTCCCGCGTCACCTACAATCTAGGAACCCCCTTCTCCCTTCCTTATGTTTGTTTTAAATCTGCTGTTTATTAATCTCATTAGGCGATCCCTGCTTCATGTGTTATATGAAGAGGCAAATAATACTTCCCTATTCCCCTTCTCCACCCCTATTCATGATTTTATAGACCTATGTCATACCCCCCTTAGTCCAGGCCTGGAAGGGCCACTTCCAAGAGTGAGAAGGCAAGTTCATCTTGGTCCCCTTCTTGGCGATCTCAGCAGAGCGGCCTAGGGACAAACAGCAATGCTGATTTCTGATGTGCAATCTGTTCTCTGTGAGGGACCTGCCTGAGACCTAGCAAACTCATCACGTGCACTGTGACCATCCGTAAGTCACAACATCCTTCCGCTCCCTGGATCAGTGACCGAGGAGCCAGACTCTCAGCCACACACCATCTTCCGAGCCACCCACTCTTCCGGCCCAGCGTCGTGGAACAATACACACTGCTTCCTCCAGCGGGGTCCTTGCCTTACCAATAAATCCCTTTGCCATGGGATTTGGTTCTGTGCTTTGGCATTAAAGAATTGAGCTCTGGAGCAGGGATGCCGCTGATGCTAGTATCTGCCACGTGGTGGCAGAATTGCATCAGACTAGCTATGAGCTCACAATTTTGAGGCGAAATAAAAGTTCTGTGAATTGTGGAAACGTGAAGGGGAAACATGAAATTCCCCAAGGGGTTCACTGCTCAAAGCTGGAAGAGCAGGAAGCAGCCTCTCCATTCAGAAAGCCTCATTTGTCCTCCAAAAGTCAACCGGGCCCCGATCCAAAGCCCAGTGAGGTCAAAAGGAATAGTGGATAGGCACTTCCATTTCCCAGTGCCAGTCGGTCCACCAACTAGGCTCTAAGGTAACTATCCCTATCCTTAGCACAACTGAGATGCTGTATGCATCTCAGGGCAGAATTTGGCCTTACATTTTACGGGAGTGATGTCACATTGGCTCTGACTATAAGGAATTCTGGAATGTAACCACTGGAGGGCAGAATGAGCGAGAAAGGGGCTAACCTAGAAAGGGCTCCACCCGTTATCTGGTCTGTGTGTGATACAAACAAGAGCAATAGACTAATCAGGTCACTTTATGAAATGAATAGGCAGCATGTTTAAAATATACAAAAGGAAGTACTTAACGCAATGCACAGTCAACCTGTGGAACTCCTTGCCAGGGGAAGTTGTGAAGGCCAAAACTATAACAGGGTTCAAAAAAGAATTAGGTAAATTCATGAAGAAGAGGTCCATCAATGGCTATAAGCCAAGATGTTCAAGGATGCAACCGCATACTCTAGGTGTCCCTAGTCTCTGATTGCCAGAAGCTGGGAATGGGCGACCGGGGATGGGTCACTTGATGATTACCCTGTTCTGTTCATTTGTTCCAAAGCACCTGGTATTGGCCACCGCTGGAAGACAGGATAATGGGCCAGATGGACGCTTGGTCTGACCCAATATGGCCATTCTTAAGTTCTGATCTCAAGTCCTGGGGAAAAAATTCATAGCACGGCAATGAGACTAAGTTTTCTGCACAAACCCAGTCCCAAGCAAAGCACACTCACGACTGACACACAGCTCATCATTCTGCCTAGAGGTCCCGTTCAGGTCCCCATCCTGCTAGGGACTGTATAACCAAGTAACACAAAGACAGTCCCTGCCCCCGAGAAATCCCTGTCTAGTATAACGGCGAGATGCAACAGGGAGATAAACAGACCAACAGGGATGGGGTGGGGGACAAACAGTAGCATCTATTTGTGTTTGCGTTAATTAGTGGTCTAGGTGGTCACAGTCGTTCCAGGTGGCCTCACCAATGCCAGAGATCGGTGGTTTGTAAAGGCGTTCCACAAGGAGGCAGCATGCGCTAGTGAACAGTGTACTGGCCTGGGAGTCAGGAATCCAGGTTCCATATGTGGCTCTGCCAGGTGATCTTGGGGAAGTAATTCCGTCTCTCTGTGCCTCAGTTTCCTTTACCACCCTTAGCCTATTTAGATCATGAGCTCTCTGGGGCAGGGCCGGTCTCTCTGTATCTGTGAAATCCAAAGCCAACGGGGCTCTGAGCACGCCCTGAATACAAATGGCAGCAGAGGTAGGTTTCAGGAGTGATTTAACAGAGGCGCGGATGGTGCCGTTGTGCACCTTGACCAGGAATGCCATGTCTCCCGGGTATCAGTGCGGCGGGTGGGCCTGTCCCTTTGCTACAAGTGTATTTGGCTCAGAGCAAATAGTTTTCACAGGCACTACCAGGTTCACAGGGCTAAAGTCTGCTACCCCGCATTGTACAGTCCCTAGCACAATGGGGCCCTGTTCTCAATTGGTTCTTGGGCATTACTGCAATAACCACGAGTGGCATGAGGAGGGCAGACGTATTCATTATGACTGTTCTTTATTACGCAGTCAGTCACCGAGGGAAAGGATTAAACAGAAACCCCAAGTTGCGTAACAAAATCCTGAGTCTCAGCCTGGAGTGATCTCAGCTGTTGTACCTTCCACCCATCCCTAACCTCGATCAGCCCCCCTCTCTGGTTCTGTGTATTTTCCATGTTCAGGAGCCATCTCCGTCACCTCCTCCCCCAGATCTTCTAACCAACTCCCCCACCCTCCTCCCGCTTGCTGGCAGCTGCCGAGTGAAATTTACAAGGATCTAGCTCTCCAAAGCCCCAGGAAGCAGCAGCTTTGGAGATCATCTGGATTCTTGTAGGTTTCACTTCCCAGCTGCCAGGAGCACAGAGGGGAGGGGGCGGAAAGCAGCAGCCTGGTGGGGCGGCAGGGGGGAGAAACATAGGACATTTTCCATTTTCTCATCTGAATTACGAGCTCTAATAAATAGCGCCGGAAATCACACCAGAGCACAAGGGCTGGCCTCCCAGGTACTGTGTGAGGGCCGTCTGCAGAGGTGGGGGCAGGTGGCGTGGACAGTTTACAAGTTCCTGGAGGGGGGTTTCTTAGGGTGACCGGCAAGGATTTTTGTTGTTGTCCATCTGGATCAAGCCTCTGATTAGCCTGTTGCTAGGACTTTCTGCCTGTCTCCCCCCCCCCCCCATTAATCATCATGGGGACCCTGCCACACAGGGTTGTTGTGACCCTGTTGTTGTACCAGGTCATGACTCTCATCCTGCTTACAACAAACACATGGGAGCTGTGCTCTTCTAGCCATCAGCTTTTTTTTCTGCACAAACTAACCATGTGTCGAAATAAACTGGTTAGTCTCTAAGGTGCCACGAGTCTTCCTCATCTTATTCATGCGTCGACAGGGTTTGTATATCGTCCCGCCACACTGCCTCGCTGGTGCAATGCGGGAAAGTCGGGGCAGCTACCATATCCCACGCTGCCCCAGGGTACACGTCTACAGGATGGCATGAGCATCATGATGCAGGCTGCGTAGATGATCTGGAGCAAAGAAGACAAACTTGGGTGTGGTCGGGGTGCTGTTCGCACAACAAAGCCACACCGACATAGCTGATCACCCATGTGCCAGCAGCCTAGGTCTCTAGGCAAGGCTGATGTATGGCAAGGGGCATGGAAGTTTAGTCTAGAGCACAGGGATGTTAAATTGAATTATATTATGGTCACTATTGCCAAGCGGTCCGGCTATATTCACCTCTTGGACCAGACCCTGCGCTCCACTTAGGACTGAATCAAGAATTGCTTCTCTTCTGGTGGGTTCCAGGACTAGCTGCTCCAAGAAGCACTCATTTAAGGTGTCAAGAAACTTCATCTCTCCGCCTTGTCCTGGGGTGATACGTACCCCCGTCAACATGGGATAGCTGAAAACTCCCATTATTATGGAGTTTTTTATTTTAATAGCCTCTCTAGCATTTTACAGTCACTATCACCATTATGATCAGGTGGCCGGTAATATATCCCGACTGTTATATTCTTCTTATTCGAGCCTAGAATTACTATCCACAGAGATTCTATGGTCCAGTTTGGTTCATTTAAGAATTCTCCTTCATTTGATTCCACACTTTCTTTCACAACAGGGGTGATTGTGGATCATCAGTGGCAGCAGATCTGGTAACGGCCCTTAGGGGGGAGGCAAGCCCCCGGGCGGGGATGGGAACGAATCCAGAGGTGATGCAAATTAGATCTCTGTGATGCTCACAGGCCACCCCACACCTGCTCCATGCCCACAGGTAAGGGAGGCTATTGGAGTGTAATTTACAAGCTGAGGAGCTGGAAGAAGATGTATGTTAGAGCAGGCTGGGGACTACTTTATCATACACCTTCCAGCTCCCTGCAGCAGTTTCGGCTCCGTTCCACGGTGGTAAGTGATGAGGCCCAAGGGTGAGTGCGAGGGTGTCTAATTGAGTGACAGAGGGTCTGAGGGGTCCCTTGTGAATTTGGCACAGAGTGTTCTTGCCTCTTATGGCCGCATTTTTGGAGCGCCAGCTCCTCTCCGCTCCCTGAACAGCTTGGGAGCCTGGTCGCCTGGGGTTCTTCCTGCTTTCCAGCCTAGCACTCAGCTTCCCCTGGCCCTGCACAGACCCCAACCGCCTGCCCGGGCGGGGGGTGAGAACATTCTTCTGGCCAGGTCAGGGGATAAAATGAACAGAGCGAGGGGACAAACCCCCGGGGAGGGCGGTGGGGAAATTCTCACCTGGGCCTGGGAGCCCATCTGGAGGGGGAGCTGGAAAATGAGATTAAAGCCAAAGATTTGCTTTCCCATGCTGTGAGGAAAATACGGACAAGGGATTAGCCCCAGCCAGCACCGGAACGAGCATGTCAGAGCCACACCTGCTGCTGCGGTGCCAAGGGAGAAGGCATCCAGCCGGAGGAATTCGGTGTGGACCACGCTTAGTGCTGGTCTGGGCGTCTATCCAGCTGCCTCTTTCCCACAGCCACTTTATCTCGGCCCCCTCCCACGTGCGCAGCACATCTGGCTCTTGCATTACACGATCGCACACACCCACCGCGCCGAGCAGTGCACGGAGCCCTCCGGGAATGGCACGGCGGGGGAGGCCCTGTGCGCTGCAGCCAGACACTATCGGAGGAGGAGGCGCTCATGTTACGGGATGCGGGGCGTGTGATCCTGCAAGGAAAACAGAGACTCAAGGCCAGACTGCCTAGTGCACGAACAGAGGCCTGATTTCCAAAAGAGCTCAGCCTCCAGCGTGCACTCAGTGTGCAGAGCACCTCTGAAAAGCAGGCCCAGTGTCAGTGTTTCGGTCTTCTCGTCCATCGAGACTATGTACCTACAGGCTTTAGAGACTCTTAGTCCGTAGTATCTGGCATCTAGAGTCGTTCATCATCTGTTAGACCTGCACCGTGCCTGTTTCCCACGTTTGCTGCTCCAGATGTGCTAAACTTAAGAGACGTGAAACATACAAGCTAGACTCAGAATGTTACATAAGGAAAGATGCATCAGAAGTCCTTTGTCTTCACGCGCAGAGTCTTCACTCCCAGAGCCACAAACTAGCCCCTTGCAAAATATGAAAACAATCTATAATAACAATAGCACTTAGGGCTCAGCGAGTGCCTGTTCTCAGTCGCTCTCAAAGCACTTTACAACAGAGGGATTGTCTCATGGGCAATTTTACAGATTGGGAAACTGAGGCATAGATGTCCAACGAAACGTTTTCAGATGTGTCCCCTAGAGGTGCTGCCCTCTCCCACCTCTAACTGAAATCACGGGGAGCTGCAAGTACTCAGCCCTTCTCAAAATCAAGCCCTTAAGTTGGGCACCTAACAGGAGAGGTACTGAAAAATCAGGGGATACTTATAAAAAAAAAAAGTTGTCCAAAGGGACTTGCCCAAGGTCAGTCAGTGAGTCAGTGGCAGAGCCACTCAGGTGCTCTGATTCTCAGTTGGGGGGCTTATGGACCCACATTTCCTAACCCTCAATTAGTGAGGAGCCAAAACCCAAACCCTGGACCTAAACCATCCAGAAGGTGGGGGAAATTCAGATCCAGACAGAAACCGACAGCCACCTGCTGCTAGAACGAACTGAATGAACTGCCGTCTCCCCCAAGATGCTGATGCCCCTGCGCTTTGAGGAAGGTTGGATCTGGATCAGAACCGCATGACCCAAGCTTTTCTCTGCAGTGTATGGAGCAGCACTCTCTCTAAGCTACTAGTAAGTAGGGCCCAGTGACCTCTGAAATGCATTCAAATGATTCCATCCTAGTCCAGGTACTGAACTCCTGATCTAGCTACATTTCTAGCAAGTGTATATATGCCAGAAGTGTAACCGAACCTCCGGGAAGGCCTGGAGAGTCTCTTTCCATCAGGATCATGAGGGTTTGCATTAAAAGTGCAGCAAGACACTGAGAATGAGCAATAAAGGCAGATGAATGATGAGCAGGTGCTGACCAGAATGAAGATCCCTAAGCCCCTAGCTCCGCTCCCTTTCCTCTTCAAGCTTGTGGTTCCTGTTTTCTAAATGGGCTGGGGAATTTTCCCAGCCCCTCCCTCCCCCCAGCAGTAAAAGGTCCCAAGTAAATGGATCCAGCCGGAGTCTCAAAGCCAAAAAGCAGTAGGGAAGGCCCTGTGAGGTCTCAGCAGTAGAGCTAGTCTGATACTGGCCTCTCTCTCCCAGGGGAACTTCGGGCATTTCAAAATTTGTCTTCGTTCCAAATTGGAACCAAGAGTTGGAATTGCAAGACTGCTCACGGACTGCAAACTCTGAAAAATTCTGATTCTCAAAGGTGAACCATTTTGCATTGCGCAAGTCAGTGTGTTATAATGCTCTGTAAAATGTTGAAATATGCTATTGCATCTAATATTAAAATTATAATATCACATTACAGTATTGCGATATCAAATAAAAGTCAAAGTGTCAAAACAAAACATTTTTACCTTATGAAAACAAAATGTTTTGATGTTATTAAACCAAAACACATGGAGAATGTCTGACATCACACCTACAGCTGCTCGAGATTTTTCCATCCAAACCAAATTTCAATGAAAATTGGCAGATTGGAAAAAAAAAACAAATTTGTTTTGCAGGGGGGGAAATTGTTTTCTATTAAACTTGCTGGGTTTTCAATCAAAAATGGGAAACCAAAACTCCAAAAGGTTTCAGTCAAAGTGTACAGTTTTGGCACACACAAAATAATGCCGCTTCTGAAAACCCGACACT
Source organism: Sternotherus odoratus (assembly GCA_032164245.1). Lineage (NCBI taxonomy): Eukaryota > Metazoa > Chordata > Testudines > Kinosternidae > Sternotherus > Sternotherus odoratus. The sequence goes on from JAVMKO010000018.1 coordinate 6,865,610, forward strand.
TTTCACTGAAGGCCCCACATTTCTTTTAATAAACTAAAAATGGTTTTAGAACTCAAAACCTTTTGCCGATTTGGCTTTCGGTTTTTCGCCAGGAAAAAAAAAGGCAACAAAAAATGGTGGGAAATGTTGACCAAAATGCCAGATTTACCCTGCAAAAATTCCCTGTCAAACAATAGTTGACCTTTTCCCTGAGTTCCAGTAATGACCCAGTGCCCCCCTGCCTCCTTCCTTTTGTACCTGCCACATCCTGCTGCTGGAGCAGAATCCTTCAGCTTGTGCAGTTAGCTCCACCACTGGCTAGCTGTTTAGGGGTCAGGCGGCAGATGCTGTCATGCCATCTCCCTATCCCAGAGAAATCTGCTCCAGCAGAAGGATAAAGGGCCTAGAAATGGGACCGATTCCTCACCAGCCAGTGGTGGGGACCGAGCGAGGAGGCACTCGGCTTAGCCTCTGTTTTGTAGCATTTGAGAATAAATGAGAGAGTGCTGAGGGTGTCCTGAGCCACTCAGTAGTCCGGGTTTTGGTCTAAACCAGTTCGTTCCCTGCTTTAGACTCTCCCAAACCGCACTGCGCACCGGGGACAACATTCAGCTCTAAAGCCTCGTGCCGATCCTTGGCCCCTGGGGTAAATTTCACCTTGGTTCTGGAAGCAGCCATGTCATTCCTAAGGGCCATTGCAGAATCTATCTCCAGAGCAGCTGGCTTGGCCCCAGTCTTCACCCGCATTCCCCCCAGCAGGAGTTTACCCCTCCCAGAACGACACGGGTTTCTTAATGGCTCACTGACACGGGATCGCAACACACACCTTGTAACAGATAAAGGTGCAACACAGGGGAGCGGTCCTCTGTGCTTATCAGACGTTATGGTGGAGAGTTTAATAGATAACGATCAGTCTGCTGTCTCGGTCTGGAATCTATCCACACGTATATTGTGCAGAGACAAGAGGAACGCAGCTTCCTGACTTTTATTGTTCGAGTTTAGCTGATCAGTGAGGCCTGGTCAATAAAGATACGCTTGGTTGAGAAGACTGGTTCAGGGCTGATCTCTACCGATTGCAGGGTTTGGAGGCAGGTTATCCCGTAACTGGCCTCTGGAGTGTCTGGCACTGGCCTCCGTCAGTGACAAATACTGGGCTGGGTCCGATCCATCTTCCTAGGATACTGTAGACGTTCCCCTCAATACAGTTGCAGGTCTTGGGCGTTTTCAGTCCTGGTTTTCTCCCTCTCAATTTAGTGTGTGGTTGCAATTCTGTCTCCTGCCCCTCCTCCCTGCCCCGTCTCTCCCCATCCCCTGTGTCACCTAGCTTCATTCTAGACCCGCGGGTCTTCAGCTGAAGCCCATAGGCCACTGGCGAACCCTGTTGAATCCAGAGCTGCCAGAATAGCTTCTCTCACACCTGCGAGGCTTTTCTAGAGGTTCTTCCTGTCTTAACGGACCAGCTAAACTTTTTAGGGCCAGACTCTTGGGTGATGTCACTGGCCACAGATCCATTAAAGTCAGCGGCTATCTGATGAGCCGGCCCTGAATCTAAATCAAGTTTCTTTGCACAACTTGTTTACTCTCAGTCATTTCTAACCATTAGGAATAGCCTGTACATGTGTGCGCGCACTCATACACACACACACACACACACACAGGAGCCCCTCCCTCCAGCTTAACCCTCCTGCTTGCACTCTGAGAACGAATTAACTCCTCAGCTGCTGCATTGTTCGAGCAGCACTGGCACTAGTCAGGGAGTCTGCATCTGTTTGCCAAACAGAGGATTTCACGCCGCATTATCAGGCCCCGGGGGACGCTGCACGCAGCTGGAGCGGCCCAAGCAGCTCTTCTCTCGTGGATTCCCTGCCAGCCAAAGGCAGGTGGGCAGGACTCACTGGGCAGTTCCCTGGCGTGCGATAACGGAGGAGACCCGATTTGGTTGACAGCATCTTGGGCGCCTTCCAAATCCTGATCCTTCAGGGAGCTGGGAGGAGTCAGCCAGGCAAGCCGGGAGGGGGGGAGATTTCTTGCAGATCACCCCCATTTCGGTAAATGTTATTTATCACAGTTGCAGCCCCCTGCCTGCAACCACCACACATGCCAGGAGAGAGTTTCCTTTCAGCCGGGAAAAGTCGCCGTTTAGACTGACATGGCTCCAGATTTCAAGCCACCGGGCAGGCACTGGGGGCTCCAGCCGCCATACATTTCCATTTGTTCAGTGAACACATACCCACTGTGTACATGCCCTTCTGGCCACCCCGGGACAGACTCAGAACCGTTTAATCATGTATCATAGGCCTTATACTGCTGGCAGCTAATGGAGATTCTCAAGGGGATCAGAAATCTCTACCTGCAATTGTGCATCTCCTTTGTGCGCACTGTTACTGCAGCTTTGGGCACAAGTTGGAGGTTCCCCTGTTGTCGCTGCCCCTTTGCACGCACCAATAACTCATCTGTACGCTCCGTTGTGGTGGACGCATACAGAAATCCGCCACCGGACTGCAAGCGCCCCCGACATTTCAAAAACAAATCACACCCGCAGGGCGTGACTCCGCTCACAGTTACACTGAGCAACTCCACCACTGGCAATAGGGTTATGAACCAGGGTAAAACCCACGTGAGATCACAATCCTGCCGTGCTTGTCCGAGCATCCTTATAGCAAAAGCACAATTTCAGTAGACTTCCAGTCTCTGGAGCGCTGAACCTGAATATTGCAGGATCCATTTCAGAGCATCTCCCCTGTAATCATTTTAGGTCTGGCCCTCTTTTTGGAGTCGATAGGCCAAATCTTGTGCTGACCTAGGCCCAGTGCAGCTGCACTGAAATCAATAGGATTGCTCCGGGTGCAAGCGAGGGGGAAATTTGGCTCTATTCTGCCCAGCCGCTGCCTGATTATCGTTCAGAATCACATTTGCTCTGGGATGGAGTCTGCTGCCCTGCTTACGATGAGCAGAACCTCACGCTGAAAGGAGCCCCATTGAAATCAATCAGGCTCTGATTGACTGCAGGCAGCCTGCCTGTGCTGTTGGCTCCTGATAATAGATCAAACCAGGCAGTTTGCATCCCCAAAACTCCACTGGTGCCGTCGTGCGCAGAAACAAGCAATCAGAGGCTTACGGGAACGCCAGAGGTTGCAACACCGGCCCTCCCGCTGCTCTTCCCGCAAGGCAAGATCCGGAGATAAGGTTTTGCAGGTGCCGGGCACGTTCCTGCAATATCCTTAGCGAATCACATCCCATTGATCTGCAAAAATGACGGTGAGCCAAACTCCATTTCTTCTTAATGGATTTCTGGAGGAGGGAAATGTTCCAGCGGAAAGAGACCTGCCAGGCACTCACCCAGGCCTGAGACACGGTCGGCGCCCACAGACCCTGCAGCAAATATGTCCCCACATGCCTGTGGGCTCTCAGAGGGAGAGGCGCTCGCTCAGCGGTGAAAGCAGACTGAAATGGGAACCGGGTATTTCTTATCTGTATTGCAGTAGCACCTAGGGGGCGCCAGACACGGCTCCTGGCACCATTGTGTTAGGTGCTGTACACACCCTGAACCAAATATGGCTCCTAAGAACCTTATGAACAGGAAGAGAATCTCGCACGGCATCAGCCAAGGAGGAAGAGGAGCTGGGAGGCAGCCAGGACCCCACACGCCAGAGAGAGGAGAAGGATATATAATATATAAATGGAGATATACCAATCTCCTAGAACTGGAAAGACCTTGAAGGTCATCGAGTCCAGTCCCCTGCCTACACTAGCAGGATCGAGTACTGTCCCCTGACAGATTTTTTTGCCCCAGATCCCTAAATGGCCCCCTCAAGGATTGAACTCACAACCCTGGGTTTAGCAGGCCAATGCTCAAACCACTGAGCTATCCCTCCCCCCTCTATCCCTCCCTCCTCTGACGGGGAGGAGAACCTGGCCCACTAGACCAGACAGATGCCTCTGTTCGCAGATGTGGAGGGAACGGACTGAACGAAAACCAGGCCCTTAATTAGATGTTGGACCACTGAGATCAAGTGGCCCCTTTTCTCTCCACGAGGCTGGCCCCGAGTTCCTTGCACACCCAGAACGAGACTGGACCCCCTGTGCAGCACACAGAATGATTCATGCGAGGTCACCAGGCTAGAACGGCTGTCTGCCGCCCCTGCAGTGCCCCAGCGGGAGGACAGAGACCAATGTGAACTATCACCTCCTTCCGCCACCATCCTCCAGAGCCCCACCACTAGGCAAAGGGTCACCTGGCCGTTGGGTCGGGTTTTCCCACCAGGGGACAAGCCCTTCTGTATATGGTGAGGCTGGCGCTCAGCAAGGCGCCCGGGGGAGAAGGAGAGTCCATTGTCCTCGTCTTCCTTGGCAAACGTTGCCCGGGGGCAACCGCGACGGTGCCCGAGATATGCATGCCACACAGCCCGGCCATGCTTCCCGTGAAGCCAAGAGCCAAACGCTCACGAACGCCAATGGGGGCAGGAAGAGGCTCACAGTCCGTAAGAGAACACCATGGAAGAGGTGTCTGATGGGTGGGCTATACGTACCCAGGGGAGTTTGGGGGATAAGGAAGGACATAGAAATGACCCAGTGTTTTAGGCACAGGATGCAGACCAAGAACCCTGGAGTTCCGATCCCACCTTGAACATTAACTCGCTCTGTGGCTGTGAGGAACTCACTTAACTTCCCCGCTTTGCTTTCTCCTATTTGCTCCCCCCACCACCCCTAACCCCCATTCCCTCTAAAAGAGCTGCTAATGGCCACTGTCAGAGACAGGAACCGGGCTAGACAGACCTGTCTGCTGGGGTGACAGCCCCTGTCCCTAGGGGAAGAGAAATGTTCCTCAGAGCTGCTGAGAAGAGCCACTGATCAATGTTTGTAATGTGCATGGAAAGAAGCGTTAAGTATTCCCAGCTTCTGCTGGGGGCGAAGGGGGGGCATGAGGCAGATTTCTTATGGGGGGGTTGGTTTTTCAAATGCCTCCTTCTTGGAAAAGAGTCAGTCTAGCGCGAGACGGATTCCACGCCCTTTACCCCGCACCGGGGGTGGGTGGGTGGGGGGCGCACGGGAGAGTTCTGGTAGCAGAGTCCAGTACACACACACACACACACACACACACACACACACACACACACACACACACACACACACACACACACACACACACACACACACACACACACACACACACACGATCGCCAGCAAGGCCTGCTCCTTGAGGCACAAAGGGACAACTCCCTAGCCTGGGGTTTCACCCCACCCTGAGCCTGCCCTCCCCCCACCGCATCCCCTCCTGGCCCCCAAGCACCCTCGTTTGCAGCCCTTCCCCAGGAGACAGGGAGCTGGAGTTAACCCCTTGCTGGCTGGCTGAGCTACAGCAGCGATTTTCACGAGGCCCTTTCCAAGAGGGTTAAGAAGTCCCGTGCCAACTTTAAGAATCCATGTCCAAAGAAAATTTGGAAGATGTGAAAACAGCTTGGCAAATACACGCTCCTGCCTCTGGTGTCCCAGCGCAAGCGTCATCAGTGGGGAGTGGGACGCAGATGTGCGGGACGGTGGGGACGACAGCTGGAGTTTGTCTGTCTACAGGGACCTCCGGCGTGAGCAAAATTCTTTGGCTTCCCCTTGAAATAATAAGAATAAAACAACTCTGGCTTGTAAACTAGCACTTAGAAAAGCAATCGGATCCCGAGATATGTAAAAACCAGTTGGGGGTGGGGTGTATGTGAGCTTCCCACACGCACACACGGTCCCAACCGGTCTGCCTCAGCCCCGATCTCCAGGAACCAGCACTACAGAGTTTCCTATCTGTGACCCATTCAGTCCTCAGGCTCCTCTCCTGAGACTGCCAGCAAGAGGTGCAGTGCCAGGGTGGGTTTTATTATTTTGTTGGTGCGGACACACGTCTATTCAGAACAAGACCTGATCAACCAGCTCGTTTTCGACTGCCCCCAAAACTGACATCAGATGGTGACGTCTGGATACCACCCACCTGATGACGGGAAAACAAAAGGCTGGGACCAGCGGGCCATCCCCACCCTGAATCAGCCAGTCCCCAAGCACAAATGAGCTGGATTCAAAATTAAATGCTGGGTGGGCAGCATACAGGAGGCCATGCAAACCAGGCGACGGCTAAAGAAAGCGTAGCTGAGGAAGAAACACATTGGGTAACCTGGGGGTTCAGAGTCACCTAAAGGAGAGTGAAACCTTAAGTGACGGATGTGTACAGCAGCCGGAGATGTCACAAAAGAAAACTAGGATCTTGTCGGGGTGACAGAGGAAAAGCACAATGTGTCTGGGAAAGAAGCACCGGGAGGAAGCGGCTTCCGAAGGGGCTAGCGGAGAAAGATCCGAAGAGCCAGGATTAGGGAGGGGCTGGATAGTTATGGGAGAGCTGCCAAATTTGAGTAGATCCAAACCTCCTTTTTGGATCTGATCCTTGGCCACTGACGTCGATGGGAGTTTTGCCATTGACTTGAATAAGCAGAGCCCCCCAGTGTTACAGGGGAAGTGTGCACAATAAATGAGAAGAGAGAGAGTGTGTGTGTGTGTGTGTGTGTGTGTGTGATAAATGAGAGGTGAGGGGAGTGGGGGGGTCCGCACGATAAATGAGGTGTGGGGGGTGTGGGTGTGAGGGGGGATGTGGGTGTGTCCTGCAAATGGCTTCTCTGGCTGGAACAACCCAGCTAATCCCCCCTCTGGCCCCTTCTGTCCTTTCCTCGGTTTCTCATGTGTCTCAACCCGCCAGGCCTTCCACCCTCATTTTTTCCTTGGTGACTGTTTGTTTGTTTTCGAGATCAAGGTCTGCTGGGCCGGGAGGGAAGCTTTCCCAAAGCCAAGAAGGGCTGGCGGTTAGAGATAAGCACTCCCCACCTCCTCATCAATACTGAGCGCCATTAAAAAAGGCCTTGAGAACTCCCCTAGAGCAGATGATCTCATCGGGTATAGGCAGGGCAGGGAGGTGGGAAAGGGGAAAGAGTAGCAGAGCCGGGTTATTACATCTCTCCACTGTATTGCGTAAGGTAATTGCCACACTTAGATACTAAGGTGCTATTGAAAAATCTAAGACAAGAGAATAGAAGATCAGCTATAGAAACCTGCAGCTACAGCTGCATAGTAGAAGGCCTTTGAGACTTTGCAGGGCATCTGAAGTAGAAGCCACCACCGTACAGGTACCGTCAGGTCACGTGCCTCAGTACCTTCGGTGTCATGGTTCTCTATGATCCAGAGACCACTGGAGGACAGGGGGGACAGGGGAATGGTTCATGTGACCTTCTCATACAAGGTGGTCTGCAGGATGGACACAATGGAAAATCGCTGCTCTAGGTTAGACAGGGGTCTGGAGATCCAAGTCACAATGTGGATTTATCCTTGTCCTGTGCGTCCCACTGCGGGACGTCAAATGGTGATACTCTCCCATGGACAGCTGGCTGCCACCATTATAAGGAAGGATAAGTTCCTCCCACAAACAGGATTCTGGGGACGTTACAGGTGTGTGGGTCCCCTGGAGGCCCAGAGACTCCGTATGGAACAATTAAACCAAACACAATGGAACCCAGCCATGAGAGCCGTCTGCAAGCTGCAGCCGGTCCCAGCCTGCAGTCCAGAGTGGAGAGGAGCTTTGGCCTTTCCAGACACACCTTGCACACCGAGGGGCTGTCCAGTGCGAACTGGGGACCAATATTGCTGCTTCCAGAGGGGGTTCTGTGCAGCTGTGGAGTTTCCCCAGCCCAGGAAGGATTCCAGGCCACGCCGCAGGGTTTGTTAATTTCAACAGAAAACTCCCGAAGTAACACCAAGCAAAGCTACTCCCCTGACCAATCCACGCTCTTCCTGCACCACTCCCTCTGCTGCAGTCCTGGGAGCCAGCTTCCCTCCTGCAGCTCCCCTCCAGCTGAGTTCTCTCAGCCCTCTCTAGGGGTCTTCACCAGCTGGGATCAATGCTCCAACGGGGCTGGTTGGCCCCATGGCCCCCCACAGAGGCAGGCCACCCTGTTCCAGGGCCGTATGTACACAGAAGCAGCAGTGTGAGAGATAAGGGGTAAACAGGAGCTGACTCTCATTTCACGTCTCATGACCCTATAAACCTCCTGGGTTCAGAGTCAGGCCTGTGCAGCACAGTTTAGCTCCAGATCTTGATTCCAAACCCCACAGAGTTAGGGGGTTCAGATCCGGGGCTTTGGTACAAACCAGTACAGCGGCGGGTTCCAGGGGCCTGGCCCAAAGCCCGGCTGGCGTGGGAGGAAAGACTCCCCCTGATAAAGTTCATGAGTAGGCAGCAGGTGTAACTGGAGGCAGAATCCAGGCCACTCAGTTCCGCAGATTCTGTTCAGCTCCTTGTTGTCCCAGTTTCCAAAGGCCATTTGACTATACCTGGGCCCAGATCAAACCCCAGGTGGATGGCATTTACCATCTTAGCTCGCCCCCTCATGGCGAGACCCAGCAGTGCAGCGCACTGCCGCACTTCCCCTTTTAGAATCTTCGGCCTATTCCCACACTTGTGGTGACTTGTCCCTCTGGCCAAGTCACTTTAGTGATCTCCACCCCGCCAGCATATCCTGGCCCAGCTGTTACCAGCCTCTTCAAAGCCCCTTCATCCAGCAAGGTTTAAGCCCCAGTGTACTCTCTCTGGGTGACTTGGAGAGCTACGTTTGCAGAAAAGGCCAGTCAAAATACTGAGCAGCCAATTAGCTGACAGCCTTGCAGCCAAAGCCATGTGAAGAATGTTAGCTGGATAAAGCCTTTCTGCTGATAATTAATTGTCCCCCTCTTTAGGAACAATGCAGGGCAAAATAGGGCTAACATTTCTGATAGTGAAATGGGAAAGACGGCTCTCAAAATGCCGCCATTACAGTAACCCCAGCCGATGCTGAATGTGCAAAAGTCATGGAGGAAATGGAAGGAATTTCCCTTATTAGCCAAGCTCCTAGGGTCTCTAATATTGTGCTAGGAGAATAGATTCTTCTTTTCTTACTGCCTGCTGCTTCGCTGAGTTCAGTGAAATGTCAGCTCAGCATCAACAAAGTGCAAATTACCAGAGGGCGTGTAGCCCTTTCAGTCCCACTGAACCTATCAACGGGGATTTAATAGTGTATCCCTCAGGCTGGCTTGGATCAGGGTAAATCCCTGACGGGAACGCCACATCCCATTTCAGATGAGGGAGGAGGGGGCACAAGACAGATCTCTGAGGCTGGTACAGGAAGAGGGGGTGGGAAGAGAGACACATGTTTCTCCCTTCTCCAGGGAAACCCGTGACTGTAGTGCAAGCAGGGGTGTGAGCCAGCGGGAATCGCCGCGCAGAAGACATGGGAACGAGTCAACCCTGGCTAGAGGCAGGCAGGTCCCGTGCCTGTTCGGGCTTCTGTGAGGCGCAACAGGAGAGTGCAACACAATCAAAGACATGATAGCGCTGAAGGCTCAAAGGGTGAATTTCACCTCACTAAAGCCAAAGGAGCTGGAAACGAGGCAAGGCTCCAATGTGGCAAAGGAGCAAAGGTTATGGGCGGAGGGAAGCCTGGTTTGCCACACAGCACTGCTTCTCTGAAGTAGCCACCCAAGGGATTGACATATCGGCACCCGAGGGTGGCCCTGAATGAAGGACCGAAGAAAATCGTCCCTGCTTCCGTATCGCCCAGGGCTGGGGGGAGGGTCAGTCCCTATTCACATGTGAGGTGCTCAGATGCTGGGACCCCGGGCCAAGATTTTCAAACCTGACTAGTGATTTGGGGTTCCCAACTTGACACACCTTAAAGGAGCCTGAATCTCAGAGCATCGGTGTCTCAGCAGGTCCTGAAAACCAGGCCCCTTTCAAATGGCTCCGTTTGGGACCCCAGAATCCCCAGTTATTTTTGAGAATCTTCACGGCTGATCTGCCGTCAAGTCCTGGAAGTCTCCCAGGGAGGTCAGGCCTTTTGTGTAGTGAAGGGTGTGGGAGGGCAGAGAGGAGGAGAGCATCCTTGGATTTCAATTTTTGCTCTCGGTTAATGGTGGAGTCAGCTCCGTGGATTTGGTGCATGGACCGCAGTGGAACTGAGAGCAGAGTCTGCCTTGTTTGCTTTTATTGTTTCATTTTCTCCACCTGCTTTTTCAATGTCCCACTAAATTAGGCCTCTCGCTGGCAGCTGAAATAGAAAGACCAAAAAACTGGATGGGCCATGGAGACTGACCACCCCTCTCTTTCCTACACTGGCTCCATTCCAGGTCTGAGGATCCCGGGGCAAGGGGGTGTGGCCCATAGAGAGAGGGGCACAGCGGGAAATCTACAGGACTCCGGTCTCCAGTGACATCAGACTGTTTTGCAACACAGCACTGGCAGCACACAGTGCAACCTGCCTCCTGGAGCCAAATCACAAGGGGATTCAAATCCTCCTTGGCTTGCTTCCAAAATGCTTTTCCCCTGGAGCGAATGGAGCTGGCCAACAAACCCAGACGAGGGAAAACCCCAGGCGCAAACCGTACCCTCACCCTAGCTGGAGAGTTTACCCATAAAGACCCCTCTGACGAGCGATGGGATGACCGCTTCTATTTTCCCAGAGTGCACCGCGTGCTTTCGGCCAGACAGCCTCCTAAATTCCACTCCACACGAAGGGTTGCACATGCTACATTTTTGCCCTCGTCGCTGGGGGATCTTTTTCACACGGCCCGAAATTAACACGGATCCAGCAATTTTATCCCCAGGGAGGCCCTTCCGCCACGTTAGTCAATACCTCCCAGGAGCAGGCGCACGTTTTGTTTTGTATTTTAAAAGCATTCTTGGACATCAGGAGCCTATTGGCGCATATGTAGGGTGACCAGTTGGCCTGATTTTGTAGGGATAGTCCCAATTTTGGGGTTTTTTTCTTATATAGGCTCCTAGTACCCCCTCACCCCTGTCCAGATTTTTTACACTTGCTATCTGGTCACCCTAATTGTATGAGACTATTGTCTGATTATTATCAGCCTACCTGTCTTTATTGCACTGAACACCGGAGTATCTGGGCTCCCTCCAGCTCTTTCTCCTCCTCCTCATTATTATTATTTGTATTTGCCATAGCGCCCGGCAGCCCCAGCTACAGACCAGGATCCCAACACGGAACAACACCCCAGCCCCTGCGCCAGAGACCCTACCATCTCAGTCTAAAACAAGACACAACCGATAGACAGGAAAACAATGAGACAACCTTGGACAGGACGGGTGGGGTCTCAGGACACCAGCAGCCTTGGTGTTGCAGGCCCAGCCCCTCAGCTTTGCCCAGCTCCTTTGACTTGGGGCGCTGGGGTTTTCCCCAGCTGAGGACTTGGCCCAGAACTCCCCTTTGTGAGGAGCTTGGGGGAGGGTGAAAATCAAATCCCTGAAGCTCTGGGCGGAATGAGCAGGGGCTGTTGTCGGCGGGAGAGTCTGGCCGCCGCTGGACACAGCCCAGCGAGGGAGCCAGAGAGAGGGGAACAGACTCCGTGCTCAGTGCCACTCAGAACTCGAAAACTGTGATCACCTGTGGGGCAAGTGCCCGCAGGCCTGCATGCTCCGCGGAGAGCGGAGAGACCGTGGTGATATCTGGATGCAGGCTATTGTGTGAAAATTCTGCTGGCTCAGCCCCCACCCCCCCTGCTCCACACACAGGCTGGGAAACGGGAGCCAGGCAGCCTGCTGAGTAGCCAAGCCCCATGCTTGTTAATAAAAGCGCTCAATTTAGAGCGGCCTGGTGTAGTTCTCAGGGGGGCAAGAGAGGCTCCAGGCAATAGTTTGTCTCATCGGGAGAGTGAAATGCGCTGGGCAGGGTATTGATACACTTATTTTGCTATTGTGCCTAGAAAGGGAACCCACTGCTTCCCGGCGGCTGGTTTGAAACTAATGATGTTCCCTGTAAAGCAGGGAAATCAAAGAAGCTTGATTTCATGGGAAGGTTGGTGGCACTTTTCAAATGCCACCAAAGGGCCAAGACACTTATGTTTGCAGCCCCTGCCTAGACCCTCCCTCTGCTGCATGACAAAGATGAAAGGTGGTGAAAGTATTTTATTTTATTCGAATCGCCTCTATCCCTTTGTTTGCAGGTCAGTCTGCAAGTCTGGAACCAGATTCCCCTCCCCCTGCCAGGGAGTCAAAGTTGGGACTGGACTGCATGTTTATTTTTCCTTTCATCAATTATTTTATATTGATTGATATTCTTTGTTTATTTCGACCACGGCAGTTTCCAAAATGCCCTTGGCACTGTCTTCAACTCCCCCTCCCCTCCCCCCGTATTGTGTGGAATCAGAACTTCTCACGTGTGTCTTCGGCCCTATACTGCTAGTGGCGCATCTCTGGCTCACGTCAACTTTTAGAGCAGGGACATCCCAGTTCAATCTGTTGTCACCACGACCTTCCAAGTAGCCCCAGTTCATGGTGAAGTGACAACCGTGAAGTTCTAGGTGGCCACGGAGCTGTTACACTATTGTATAGTTCTTCATCCACGAGGTACACGATCAGACTAGACGGTGCTATTTTAAAGCAACCCAACTGGCCAGCGGACTAAGACGAGATGCACATGGAAGTTCTCTGAAGACACCGAGTAGTAAGAGCACCCCCTGGACAGAGGGTAAGGAGGAACTCCTGGAACTCACCAATTCTGCATTGATTGTATGTGGGTGTGCTGATCTTACATAGGTAGAGAGCAGCTAGCTGGGGTTGGACTAGATGGGCCCTAACTGGACTTCTCCTCTGCTTGCTTCTGTAATTTTGTGGAAACAAGCCCGAGCCATCCAGTTGTTATTGCCCATCAGCCTTTCACCTCTAGAAAGCTGGGTTCAGAACCTCTTTCTGGGCCTAAGGACTTGATTTAACTCGTCCTCCACCCCTTAATGGATATTTTGGCCACATGGGACAACCACCGCCATCCAGGAAGGCATGATGGGGCCTGTCTGTGTGCACAAGGCCTAGCACTGGAAGAACAGGGCGGTGCACTTAGTCACAAATCAGTGAATGCCAGGCTGGGGAAGCTCCCAGCTCCTCCACCTATTGTGCTGCTCTGGTCAGCCCTATCAGACCCTCAGTTTCATGACCACCTCCCCCAAAGTGGCTTCAATGTTTCCTCTTCGGCCGAACCGGCAAAGGTCCAAAGTCTGACGGTCTCTGTGGTAAGCAGGTCGAGTCACAAGAGAAACTGGGGACCAGCCACCATTGACTGAATTGGTTCCTTGTCGCAGATGCGCCAGGATGCAGAGCGGTAGCATGTGTTGGACAGAGAAGGTGCTGAGCTCTCGTTCCCATGAGAACACATTTCCACACAGAAGTGCTCCCCCTCCTTCCCCCTCCCCTCCCCTCGTCTCTCTCTGTCCCTCTTAATTGGTTTGCAACTGCTAAATGCTTGGCTCCCTGCTCAAGCCGCAGGCTGGCTCCTGTAGACCTGGCCTAACCCCAGAGTTCACGTAGGGAGCGCCGATCATTTCACTCCTCTTCCTCGCCATAGCAGCAACGCCCCGCTGGGCCCTCCATTGTCTGCCTCGCCCCTGCACCAAACACCTGGAGACCTTCTTGTACAAACTTCATTTGCTGGGGGCAAGCTTTGATTAAAACAGCCAGGCAGGGGGCTTCCCCTTCCCCCAAGTCAATATTGGTTTTGGAACAGATGGGGGTAAGGCGGGGGGAGGGGGGGAGGGAGAAAAACCGAGATGCCGGCTCCGGAAAGCATCGGTGTTTTGGCGATCTGTGGATGCCTCTGTCCTGACCACTCGGGGAATGGCAGGAGGCCCTTAGCAGCGCAGCGGAGATCAAAGTGGCCCAGACGTGGCGAGGTGGAGCCGCTCCGTGTGTCTCAGACCGTGGGGAACAAAAGCATCAAAGGAAATCAAATGAAACTAATTGAAGGGCTTTAACATTAAATAATGAGGGGGAGCCTTTCATGGCATGCCAGCTTCTTCCCGTCAAGATCCAGGGACCTGCGTCCAAGAAAACCCAAGCGGCGAAAAACACCAGGCTGATAATTAAGGCCGGGCAGCGGATTGTGCCCGTCCAGAACACAGGTCCCTTTGCTTTCCCCGTTGAGAAGCCGGCGACTGAGCAGTGTGACTCAGAGAAGACTCCAAACACGTGCCTCCTCCCCCCGGGTCGCTCATGCTTCCTGGAAAGGAGGCGCTGACCCCGCCCAGGGTCCTGATCCAAACATCTCAGCACTTTGGGGAGTGGTGGGAACCCTGCAGCTATGGGTCAGCCTGGTGAGAAACCCCTCAAGAAATGGTAACCTGAGCTACTGTTATTACTATGGCTTATTTGTATTGCAGGATCATCTGGAAACCCCAACTGGCCACATGGAGAGTCCCTGCCCCACAGAGCTTACAGTCTCCGCAGCTACATCCACCTGCTTTTTCAGGCATGGGTGCATGTGGACTCCTGTGTTAATCCTAGCTGGAAAGTACCATTTCTTATGGCACCAAGCAAGATTCCAAGTGGTGCAAAGAGACCCAGTTCCATCATGTCTTAAGGCTGCGCCATATGATGCAGGACTAGTTCTGGGCAGCAAGACATGGGCACCTGACGACAGATTGGAGGGGGTGGGCATTTGCTGATTTGCTTAGTGGGCAGAAATCCTAGATCCTGTCTGGGTCACTTACATCCTGGACCCTGATGGTATCCAAGGTAACGTGGCATTTTTTGTAGAACCTCCGCTACAGTTGTTATTGCCCAATGGAACTTGCCTTTGGCGAGAACTCCCCAGGTGCGTCACTCTCCCAATCCACCCAACCAGGCACAGAGGGCCCATCACCATGCCCTGTGATGATGAGCAGTCAATGCATAAAGGATTCCCAGGTGTGGAGATATTACAAGACCTTCCTCGGTGCTGCTCACATCTGCCCCTTGCACAGGGCAGGTATGAATGGGAACCGGGAGCCACGCTCCCACAACATTCTGGCCCCGGTCCTGGGCTCTGTGGGGGAGGTTAGCTCCGGGATTCCAGCCCTGTCTGCAAGCATTTCTTCAGGGCAGCTTGGCCGTTCTAAAGGGATTTCTGCCTGACTGCTCTGTTGGCTCTCTGGTAATAGGGCATTATGCCAGGGCACTCCCCACTTGCACTGAAATTATGGCTGGATACAAATGTTGCAGTCGTGTGTGACGTGTTCTGAGTTTGTGAGGCTCAGTCCAGGGGACAGCTGGGGTGAATATGAGAGGCAGCTGCCATCATGACCCCCATTGGAAACAACCATGATTGCAATTACACCTAATGTCTCCTTATGAACAGCTCAATCAGCGTGGGCTAAATGCTTCGCAGAGGAGACTGCTGGCACCCCAGGCCCTGCTAAGCCACCGGCCCAAACCATCTCCCGCTGAAAGCAATGGCAAAACTCCAGATGACGTTTGCAAAACAAAGCTAACTGGTGCCATTTTTGATTATCAGGACTTCAAAATGAAACCTGACCTCCAGAGACACCCAGGATAACCGCAGCAGCAATTAATATTAACCCAGTGACATTAGCGGCTAGCAAAGGGAAAGCTTACCAAACCGGATCTGTGCTGGAGGAAAGGGTTAGAGGAGAGAAACAACAGAGGAAGACAACTTCAGGGGAAGATCTCAGGTTGTGGCTAGCAAGCATGGAGCCTAATTTCGGCTTGTCTTTATTCTGGCTGTGGTTTAAGAGCAGTGGCTTTGTGATGACCATCCACCTAAGCGAAAGGCAATCCTGCTTTTCCTTCCTATTCCCTGAAAAACAGGGGGTCAGCAATGAAGCAGGTTCAGCCCTGGCCAGGGACCCTCAATTTAGAAAGGGATGATAAACCCTTTCCTCCCAAGGATCAGCCCAACGCGTTCTGCAAAATAGATCATCCCCCCCTCCCCAAGAGCCATGTCCAGTTACTGCCCTGGAAAATAAAGAGAACCAAGCAGCGACAGAATCCAGCGAAACCTGGCCAAATGTCTTTGTTCGCTGTTGGCTAAACCGGATTGTGGACATGATGAAAGGAACCTACACGAAGACAATTAGACTAAATTATGTCCAGTTCCAGAAGACAAGTTAACAACGAAATGTGGGGCAGGCTGACTCCAGCCAGGCTCAGTGTCTGGCTTGCCCTATCGCTGTCACTCATACATCACAGATCAAGGGAAGCCCCTGTAGGCTGTTTTAAACTAGGACCAGCGGGAGGTTGGGCTAATGAGTAAAATCTGAACATTCCTCAAATTTCCCATCCATCCCAGGACCAGGGGAGGGCAGGGGGGGAGCTGGAACAAAAGCAGCTCTCTCTGGCGTGGGATGGGTCCTAGCAGGGACAAAATGCTTTTTGCGGATACATTGGTGGTGTTTAGATGGGGCTGAAAGAGTTCCAGGGCCAGAGCCGCAGGTTTTGAGATTTAGGATAGCCAATCCGGCACTGGTTGATGATGCTTTGAAATGAAAATATTCTGGGGGGGGGAAGGAGACACAAAAAGCTCCCCTGCACATATACCCCGCCCCCTGGCCCTCAATCATGACTGTAATGAAACTGAGCAAATAATTAAGAGGCAATATGGTTGCTCCCTATGGTTGTAGCACTGCGCCATGGTGATGGAAGGGTTATCAGCCAAGACTTTCTTGTCTGAGTAACCCAGGAAACTAGCCCTGGCCTATCAAAACCTGAGGTGCTGTGGATCCCAGGCAGAGGCAAGGGGCTATTCAGGGCAATATCAGGCCTTTTCAGCATCTCTGAAAGCGGCCCCGGCCCCCTACTAAGGCATTCTTCTTCTGAACCTGACTTACTCCAGGGAGAGCTGTGTTCAAAGCCAGAGCCTGAGCCATGACAAAACCAATAAATACATCTCAGCCACCTAGTTGGGTTTCTTTACAGGGGAGGGAGGGAGGTAATTAAAAGACATCAAAGAGATGGCCAAAAAAAACCCAACCCGGCATTTTAGAAAGGAAGGGAAAAACCGAGCCACTTTGGCTCAATGAAGTTACAGGCCTCTAACCCTAACCAGACATGGTGCGGAGGGGCCTTGACTCTCCCACGTGGCCAAATGAGGCTCAAGATTTCCAAAGGTGGCTAGAGATTTTGGGGGCCCGGTCTGAGGCACCTTAAAAGTGTCTCTACATACCAGGTCTCTGAGCACCTGGGCCTGTCTCCAGTTGGGCACACCAAAAACTTGAGGCAACTTTGAAAAATCTTGGCCTAGGTTTGTTTGCCCCAAGTTTCTCGGTGTTGCTCCTGTCAGTTCCGTTCCACTTTTGGCAGCCATGATGGGGCCATGGTGTAGACAAGACTCTGGGGTTTTTCACCAGCTTGTCTCACCATATTCAGAGCAGGTCTAAATGATATAACAGTAAAGAGGCTGTCAGCTGTCAACACCCTGAGTGGGATTGGCAAGAGTACCTCAGTGATTTAGGTGCACAAATCCCACTGACTTTCAATAGGGCTTGTGCTTCTAAGTCACTTTGACTCTTTTCGAAATGCCATCCTCTCCCTACACTCACATGCCCAACTTGGCTATCGCTGAAGCAGCTGAACTCCTGGTAGCAACAGTGGGAAATTTTGGGAAGGGAGCCTAGTGTAGACAAGGCCTCATTTATCTGAGGGCAGACGGAGGTCAGCAACTCGCAGGAAACACTCAGCACCTGGCAAATGAGCCAGAATAATTTAGAAGGAGTTACCGTGTTGAATCGAATAGAAAGGTAGGTCATAAATGTTTCCTCTGTTATACACACCCTAGAGAGGGAGAGAGAAAAGTCATTCTAATTTTGCTTCTGACCACTATAGGATTATTATTATTTCTAGAGGCCCCAGGCAAGATCAGTGCTTCATTGTGCTGGGCGCTATAGAGACTGCTTGGTGTGTGACAGTCCCTGTCCCAAAGGTGTTACAGGTTAAATAGACAAGACAGTTCAAGGCTGGGAGGAGAAAGGGACAAACGGAGAAGTGCAGGGGCTTGCCAAGGTCACAGGTCATGGCGTAGCTGGGCAACCTCTGTGCGTGGGAAGTGCCAGTGGAAGAGGCCCATGAAAAGTGTCTCCAAACCCAGTCAAGTCAACACTCACTTTTGAATTCAAACAATATCAGAGGAAAACGTCCCCCACTCTGTGCTCAGCACTAAGTGAGCAAAGGTTTTGCACGGAGAGTGCCAAGTCCACCCCGGGCAGCCTCCCTGAACCCTGCTGTTCCCGAGTCTCTCTTCTTGTGCCTGGCAGGCCAGCTTCGGCCTTTGCTTGTGACACTCCCGGGCCGAGATCCCGCTAGCTGCCAAACAAACATCCGCTTTCCGTGGAAACTGCTACGCTGAAATGCATGGCAATGCGGCCTGGCCAAGGTGCAATGCAACACGCATGATCAGTAGCATTCGTTCAAATTTTTATTTTGCTCCCTTCCCCAGGGAATCTGGGTGCGGTGCAGGGCTTAAATCGAGATAGCCAAAATCTCAGTGTGAGAGAAACCAAACCCTTAATCCCCTCCCTCCTCGGCAGCCTCACTGGGCAGCCAGGAAACAGACTTAGGCCCTGATTCAGCAAAGTACGTCAGCACACGTTAACGCCCAGCCTCCTTCAGCCTCCTTGACAGGAAGGCTTTGCTTCCATCCCTTTGGAAGTCCGGGGGACTGGAGCATGGATCCCAGTGCCTTGCTGAATCATAACAGGGGTAGGCATGTGCTTAAATTGCTTTGCTGCCTTGGGGTGCTAATCGGCTCAGGGAGAAGGGGGGTCTTGCAGCTCTTTCTCAAAGCGGTCAGGTTCCTGCTTAATCGTATTTCCGAAGGGGACAAATGCCAATAGGAGAAATTCCTGCCACCAAGTCCCCGTGCGCTTCCCCCTCACATGGGGCCGCCTCCTATCTTCAAGAGAAAAACTTGTGCATCCTACCCCTGCTGACCTGCCATCCTGTAACAGCAGTTGCCCCCCCACAGACCCCTTTTAGGATTTCCCTCTGGGCAGGGATAACTCTCAGGGAAACTATTTCTTTAGCCAGCAGACTGCACAATGGAACATCAGAGGTGAAGTTTGGGGAGGAGCCATTAGTCCTTGGGCCGGATGCCGGGATTGCTGGATACAGTTTTCTGGCCAGGGTTATTATACAGGAGGACAGACTCAATGATCGTCATGGTCCCTTTCTAGGCTTCCAATCTGTGATGATTAAAGACAAGAACATTGGGGGCGGAGGGGAGGAAGAGATAAAAAATAATCAGTAATAATCAACTTTTTCCCCTCATTAATGAAACCAGCATATGTTCCCCGGGCTGTTCTTCTGGTTCCTCTCCCTGTGTCTCTGTCTCCATCTCTCTCTCTGGGATTTTAATTACATTCATCTATTTCCACTCACTAGGTCTGTCACTTTCCAGCAGGACTGATGTAATTATATTGTGGGAAGCACCGGGCGCTTTGCTGAAGCCTGAGAGGATTAGCGGACCTCAGTGGCTTTTCCCACCCTCTCTGCCAGGTACCTGCACAAAGATGACAGATGGTCGAGGACTGTTTATCCCCCCTAATGAGCTGGTTCCTTAGCCAGTACAAAAGGAGATGTCTCCAGAAACACATGTATATTTTCAATTAACTAGAAATACTCCCGACTCGGACTGCTTTGGCTGGTGCCTGGGAAGGGTCTGAACTCAGGCAGGAAAAACAAACAGAGACAGAAACTTTTCAGCCTGGATACAACCTGTGGCTTTGGAAATAGGGTGGTTGCCCTTTTAGTCAGCATCTTGCGTTACAACTTATCACAATCAGCAGCCCATGTGAGTGGCCTTGTCCCATTCCAGCATTCAGACGGCTAGCCACAGGGAGGCAAGGCAAGGTGTTAGAGCCTGAATCATATCTAGCAGAGATAGTGTGGCCTGGTGGCAGACAAGACACTCAATTGGGATGCTGAAGTCCTGGCTTCTATTGCTGGCACTGTTGCCTGATCTTGAGCAAGTCACTTCACCTTGGGGGTCTATTATCTATTTAGACTGAAAACTCTTCAGGGCAGGGACTGTTTCTTACTGTGTACCTGAAGAGTGGCTAGCAAAATGGGACCCTGCTCTGGGTTGACTCGTGTCCTGGTAACTGGGGACAGATTGTGCCCCAGGAAGTCTAGAGGGAAGCTGGCATAAGGTACCCCTTCTCCTAGGCTCAGCAATGTGTAGGTCACATCAATCTAGTGCCCCGCTCACATCAGTTAGCAGGCCTAAGGATATCAAAGTGAGGAGAAGGGCGTTTGACAGAGCTGTGTGGGAGCCAGACTGCCCCTTTCATGGGAAATTCTGTGATTTTGAGGAATGAATCATTCTGATTGGGAACAGCTGCCCGACATTCTGGAATTTCCCGCAAAATGGAATTTAAAAAAAACTCAACATCAACAAACGGGATTGTCAAACAAAACCTGGAAAATAAATCAATTTGCGGCTGGTCGAAATGTTCCATTTTGATAAAACGGAAACATTCCATTCCGCTTTTGACTTCAAGTATATGCTCTATTATCAACGATAGCGGCCTACAGCATCCAGGACATGTGGAAATGAGAAGTCATTCCAAAATGGAAAAATCAAAACATTCTATTTCGAAACTTACCAGGAAATTTCGTGTGTGAGGGACCACATTCTGAGCTAGCGTAAAGCAGCATAGCTCCAGCAACTTCAGTGGAATTGCACTGATTCACACCAGCTGAGGACTTTGCCCCCAAAGTGGAATTGCAATTTGATGCTCTGAATGTACCGTATCACACTGCGATGCACAGGAAACAATCCAGGGCCTTCATTCTAGCGCACGATGAATGGAGTTTCATTCTGCCTATGCTCGCTACAGCTGGGTTCTTCTCAACCACCAAAAAGCAGACAGATCTTGATGGGCCACCTTGAATGCCAAAGCAGCATCCACTAGTTCAGTTCTTCCTTGTTCACAGGCAGAGGAAGTCCAGGTCTCAAAAGAGGGTGATTTCTTCTCATGGGGATTCATTTCTCTTCTTTTCACTGTAATCCTTATGGGCGTCCCCTCCCTCCCCCCATGATCTTCATGCGCCCAACATGAGTTGTGGGTACACAGCATCTTGCAGAACCAGGACCGATCAATGTTTAGGAAACACTAGCTCCAATATTCAAGAGAGAAAGAACCTGAGCCTCCAAGTTTGAACCTAGAGATGGACCCAAACTTCTCCAAATTTGCAGGACATTTTTAGCCTCCATACTGGTGAGCTGTTAAGTTTGTGGGGGGGTTGGATCTGAACTTCCCTTAACTGTGGGGCTGCTCATACCCTTGGTTCTAGGTCAACATTGTGCTTTGGTCAGTTGGTGAATTTTACATCTCTTCTTTTGTCTCCATGCACTCACACATCCTGTTAACTTCCAGGATCCCAAGCACTTGGGAGAAGCCGCTCTTATTGTTGCATTTAGCTTCCCACTACAAACTCAGCTGCTCTGTTTGATCGCAAGTCAGAGGTTAAATCTGCAACTTTTTTTCCTCTCTCTCAATGTTGAGAAAACAGAACCTTGATTGTCCCCCTGTTTAGCCAAAAACACTGGAACAAAATGACACAGCTCTCCCTGCTAATTCGCTCTCCCTCCCCTTCCCAGGTTTCTCGTGGGAAGAAATTAAAAGCCAGGCAGGGAAAAGTACACTTACCTCCCCTACTGCAGAGATAGGCTACAGCAACCAGAGCATAGCTGTTTGCTTTCAAGCACCAGAAGGCAAGATAGAAATCCCTGTCTTTGAAGAATATGTGGGAGGTGGTTAAAAAATAAAACGACCCTATGTTTTTAATCCCATCATTGGAAATGTACTTTATGGATCTGTGGTACTGGTCTGAAGTATCCAAGCATTTAACAAGCAAACACTCCTCTGAGGTAGGGCAGCACTGTTGTTCCAGTTTTACAGATGAGGAAAACAGAGACTGAGTGACTTTCCCAAGGTCACACAGGAAGTCTATAGGGAGGCAGGGACTTGAATTGTGGTCTCCCAACGGCTAGGGTGGTGCAGAGTCTCAACTCCTGACTCCATTCATGATGTACAAAATGTGAAGGGTTGGATTCTCAGGTGTCTAAACCTTGCTGCTGAGACTCTGACCCCAAACTATGAATCTAGTGGCAAGGAGTTCCCCAGGAATCTTCTCTTTGTCCTCACATTGCTCGGCTGCACGGGCAATCCACGGTACAGCTGGTTAATGTCAATATCAGGGCCTCTGAAACGCCTTGACCTTTCAGGATGAGTTTTTGTAATCGACATCTGAGAACAATCGTGCTGAAATTAGAGATGGTCTCGAACCAAACCCTTTGACCCAAACAACCTCAAACTTTGGGGAAGATGGACTCCATATCTGAATGTCATGGCTCAGGTCCTTTTACTTAACAAAATTAAACCCAATCAGGGACAAAGTGGAGCTGCAAGGTGTGTAATAATTAAACTGTTGCCAAGACAGTAAAACCCCCGTCTGGACCAGATGTTTATGGGATATCTCCCACTGGGGCAGCTTTTCTCTGTGTATCCTGAGCTTGTCAGCTCCTTGTGGCAGGGACTGTCCAAAGCACCGAGCTCATCATGGATTCTTCCGTAACCAGGTCATAATAATAATAGTGTAGAGAAGAGACAGGAGGCTGATGGTGTTCTTATCACCATGGCAGCTAGATGCCACAGTGGCGAAAGTATCAGTGCCTTTTCTACACTAGGACTCCCACTAGTGCAGCAGGGGGAGTGTTATTCTTGTGCAAACAAAAAATTAGTGGTATAGAAAGGGCCAAATTTTGAGCCAATTTGTGGGGAGCCTCAGCACTTCTCAAGACCCGTCCCCTGAAGAAACGCTTCCATGCCCCCTCCTCTAAATCCAATTCAATTAACAGCAGGATACCAAGGGAGAAAAAAATAATTTTTGAAGTGGTAATGAGAGTGGCCCATTTCAGACAGTTGACATGAAGGTATGAGTTAACAGTAGGGGAAATTTAATATTGGGGAAATTATGTTTAGGTTTTGTAATGACCCAGCCATGCCCAGTCCATATTCAGGCCTAATCTGATGGTGTCCAGTTTGCAAATTAATCCCAGTTCTGCAATTTCAAGTTGGAGTCTGTTTGTGAAGTTTTTTTGGTGAAGAATTGCCACTTTTAGATCTGTTATTGAGTGACCAGAGAGATTGAAGTGTTCTCCTGTTGGCTTTTGAATATTATGATTCCTGATGTTAGATTTGTGTCCATTTATTCTTTTGCACAGAGACTGTCCGGTTTGGCCAATGTACATGGCAGAGGGGCATTGCTGGCACATGATGGCATATATCACATTGGTAGATGTGCACATGAACAAGCCCCTGATGGTGTGGCTGAAGTGGTTAGATCCTATGATGGTGTCCCTGGACGGAGTTGACACTGGGGTTTGTTGCAGGGTGTGGTTCCTGGGTTGGTGTTTTTGTTGTGTGGTGTGTAGTTGCTGGTGAGTATTTGCTTTAGGTTGGGGGGCTCTGTAAGCAAGGACTGGGCTGTCTCCCACAGTCTGGGAGACTGAGGAATCATCCTTCAGGATAGGCTGTAGACCCTTGAGGATGCACTGGAGAGGTTTTAGTTGGGGGCTGTAGGTGAGGGCTAGTGGCGTTGTTACTTTCTTTCTTGGGCCTGTCTTGTAGTAGGTGATTTCTGGGTACTCCTCTGGCTCTGTCAATCTTTGCATGGGCAAAGACTCGGTACCGTGCATATAAATCACATTTGCCCGACTAGCAAATAACCCTCCAAAAAGAGTTTGTGTGTGCAAAATCTTAACTATGAACAATCGTGTGCACTAAAAATTACAAGGGCGGTTTTACAGGCTGCTTTAGGACGTTTAGTTCTTCCGAATAGACTGAGTCTGCGATTTTTTGCAGCTGATACCTAAACCTGTGAGTCTAAAATCTATAAATGAGATCGCCGTGATTTCCTTCCTTGTCTTTACAAGGGGATTGTACCTGTCGCATAGGTACAATGCATAGCCACAGAGCTAATGGCCTAGGATGCTGTTATAGGACACTCTGCGCCTAGAGACGCCATCTTCCAGATGAAATGCAGTGGTAAAACCAAGGTCCTGACCCACTATGGTAATTAAAGATCCCACCGCAGTTTTTCCGAGAGCAAAGGAGTTAGCCCTGCTGTCCTGGCCAAATTCCAGTTTGGATAATTATATTCACCCCCCTTGAGTCCAATAGGTCAGCCCCATGGCAGCTGTGACATAGCGCATGCTGGGCCATCAGAACCCAGCAGGAGTCCGGCTGGCCAGGACTTAGGAGGACCTGAGCTGAAGATAAAAGGTGAGTTTGGGGTATTCAGCACATAACCCTGCTGCTAGCTCATTAAAAGACAACATTTGCAGGTCCCCTTTAAACTGTTTATTCATTATTGAAAATACCATATGTTACATGTCCATTAAGATCAGCTTCCAGCAGCAAGATAAGCTGCTTCCATGTATTGTTCTTCCCTCCCTCCCTCCCTGTCTTTGGGATTTTAATTACATCCATCAACTCCTACCCCTCTGGTGAAGCTGACTTCACGTCTTACTAGCCTAGTGATGAAACGACTCCTGGTCTTTTTCCCCTTGGAAGGGAAGCAGTTGTTTCTCTCGCGGCACAGCAGTCCTCACCATGAGAGACATTCAACAGCCACGGGGAAAATTCAGCCAGGCCTGGAATTTATTTTAAGAAACCGTCCTTTAAATTTTTCATTGAACCTCCCCCTGGGGCACGAGACGCTGTGGCAAGTTGCAGTGCAACGCAACATTGATAGGCCTGGAACGTCCAGGTGGGGAGGTATATGGGACAGCACTGGACAAACGTATCTCCTTGACATATCCAGGAGAATGGATGCCACTACAGAGGGCAGGGATTATACCTCAGGGGCTCAAATGAGCACTGTGTCCCCAATCCAGCCAAATGTTTAGGCCCCAACTCAGCAGCGTCTCCCGTTTCAGCAAAGCACTGTGGCCTAGGCTTAACTTTAAGCACGTGCCTATATTTACGCATGGGCTCAAGTGTTCTGCTGAATAGTGCTGGACTCACTCACCTGCTTTGATGAATTGGGGCTGTCAGGCATGTGCTTAACTTTAAGCCCGTGCGTAGCCCCGCCAACTTCAATGGAGCTACGGTTAAGCTCCATTTGAAGCAGGGACTTGAAATGTGGCATTAGAGTGGTCTTTAGAGCGCCAGGGATATGCCCATTTGGAAAAAATGAAAATGTGATCATGTAATTAAAGAGTGTATCTTAATTCATATGCACAAAAGGGCTGAATTAAGGTTGCACGGACATCCTTAATCCTGGCCTTTTGCAGCTTTTAAATGCTTGACTTTGCAACCTTAATAAAAGTTCTTTTAATGCAGTTTTTTGCATGAGTAATAATACTAAAGCTCCAGCCTTCTTGTATCCCTTGCTGTGGCTTATTTTCTATTGCACAGCCTGGGTAGAATCAGTTAGTTGATGGTGGAAGCAATACTTTCTTACTAAACAGGATTCATTTGACAAAACCACTAGCCAAAGGCCCAGCCACCGTTATATATGAAACTGTGCTAGCAGCACTATCAGAATTCATTTTAGCACCATTTACTCAGACAGCATGGACCAAACAGGGGCTTTTACTCCTGATAGTCATGTGCCAGCTACTCCTCCGAGTGAACGGATCACAGTCTGAGCGCCACCCCAACTGTCTTTGAACCATATATCCCCAAAGTTCACCATGTTCTTCAACTTGCAAAAGCCCAAAGGGGCTTCCTGATTCCGGACCGTGGTTTAAACACAGGCCAGTCCTATATACACTGCAAGACCAAAGCGTGTTTTAACTAGGTCGGGGAACTATCATGTTATAAACATCCTCCAATCCAGTAGGATTGACAGTGCAGTGCATAGATTCTCTAGGGGTAGGAAGAGGATAGGTGAATATTGCTAGCATGGCTCGCACCCACAGGTCTAGGAAACTGTGCTACAAGGGTGTTAACATCAGCTGTGTGGCAGACAGGGTCTAACTGCCCCTCAGCTGGCTCTGTCTGCTCAGGAGGTGATCCGGAGGAGGTCCTGCTCCTGCTCCCTGTTCAGGGCGATGGGAGTTTCTGCCACTGACTTCAATAGCAAGGTGAGCCCCTTTGTCTCATTGTTAAAGACCGAAAATGTGCAAACAAAATTCAGCATTTCACTGAAACCACCAAAAGCCATCAATTAGCAGGACTCGCAACAAGGTTTCAAGGCCCCCTAACTTGATCTGATCTTTCTATCTCTCCATCCATCCTCATGGAGAGTCACACCCTTCTATCAGTTTTCTTACACTCTGCCGATCTCCTTTTCCATAGCTTTCTGCAGACCGGTGTAGTTCGGTGTACGCGGTTTTGATAACAAGTGCCTCAGTGCCCCAAGTCCAGTTTTCATGCGCAACCCTACAATAACAAACTAGTTTGCCTTCACCCAAGCATGCTATAGGGGAAGCTGATTTCAGTTGCAAGCTGCCATTGTGTTTCAGTCATGGCAATAAGGTGTATCATTAATGTATTAATTATTTACAGAGTACCATACGGGGACATAAAAGATCTGATTAAGGTAACTATCTGCTAGCAAGCTCCTGCGTTTTCATTATGTCAAATCCAGTTCTTCAATCATCGAGACATTTTCACTGGCCACCTGCATGCAACAAAACAATCTTTGTTAAAAATCCCAATTAGCAGATAATGAGATGGGCAGAAAGAATTGTCTCACCAGCCCTATAGGAACATATTTCCTAGTCTTTCTTTTTCTAAAGGAACAAGTTTATTGTGTTTTTAATATGAAATACAACAGATAGGAGACCATCAAAGACCAGAGAGGAATAAAACAGGGGTTGGAAAAAGAAGTCTTCTTGTTGGTCACAAGTATCTTAAGGAGAGTGAGGCTTTGTAGCTACACAGTAGTGTCCATCTGAGGACCTCAAAGCACATTTAGGGTGAAATTCATCTGCATGCAGAGGGCCAGAACCTTCAGAGTTGGGCATAAGTGACTTCAAAGACTTGTGCTGGATCCCCAGCACCAGGTAAATGTTATCTATTAATGAAACAGCCCTTCAGAGTAGGTCTGGTCTGTTATGGAGGAGGAAGATGAAGTGTGGATAATTTAAGGGACTCGCCCAGTATCATGCAGGAGGTCTGTGGAAGAGTCAGGAACAGAACCGGTGCTGGCTCTTTTGCCACCCTAGGTGGCGAAGCCAAAAAAAAATCCCTTCCACGGAGAGAAGCTGCCACCGAATTGCCGCAGGCGGCGGAAGACAAGAGGAGAGGCGTTGCCGCCGAAATGCCGCCACCGCCAGACGAGGAAGTGCCGAAATGCTGCCGAGAGTGGCAAAAAGGCTTCGGGTCTGTTCTTGATGGAGGGTGAAATTCCCTCCTGGAAGCAGAAATACAGCTGAGGTCAAGAATGTGTTCTAATAACGCACAGTCAGCAATGCCAACGAAACTGTGACTCAGGAGACGGCCCTGTTAAGTCAACAGCCTCCAATATGATCTCTATGGTTGCAAGTCAAGCCCTGCACTGCGTCAGTCTGGATTCATGTTCCCTTTCGGTGTGTTCTCAAGTTCAGACAAGGGCCATGAGGAACAGAAAGCAGAGGGACTGGCACACCTTCATTGGCTGGAATAACAGGTGAAGGGGGGGGGTGCACTTTCCTGTAGAAAGCAGGTGTGTGGGGGTTTTAAAGCCACACAAACATGAATTGCATTGTTCAAAGGTGGCATAATCACCTGCAATGCCTGCCAGTTTAGTATCTCTTGTATCAGGGAGATATTAAGTTCCAGTCAGGTGTTGAGATTTACTGAAGCACCTTTGATCACGCTAGTGCCTCTTTTAACTTGCTGGTAACTGAAGGTGATAATTTGAAAGCTGTCAGGCCTGTTTACAGCTTGAATGCATGGTACAGGACCACGGAAGCAAGTCACATAATCTAGGACAAAATGCTAAGATCACATTAACATGAACATGATTATTTATCATGGCAAGCCTGCTTAAGGATGTCCCAGTAGGACAAAAGCTAATGACCTCCAGCTCGGTTAGAGGTGACAACTTATTTTGCATGTGTCATAGCTCCAGGAGGAGCAGCAGGCAGAGTGTGGATTCTGGAAAGGTTTCCCCCCTTAACTCAAGAAAGTAGCAAGATTCCAATGTGGAATCGGAGAGATCATGAACTATCTCGATGGCTGGTAGCTGTTGCCAACTTTAGATGTCTTTGTGTGGTGCTGCATCCAGACATAGGCCAAAGCCAAAACCCAGGATCTGAACACCATAAACTTTGTGGAACTTTAGCTCCATGCTTCGAAGACGGAGCCTTCTCCGCACCAGGCCAACAAGATCAAAATCTCACATCCAAAACCAGCAACTGTGGGAACTTTCAATCCAATCCAGGGCCCCTTCTGATTGCACCAAATAAAATCTTAGGTCAGCAGATCAAACAATCGGATGGCTGGATCCTTATGTCCAACCCTGACAAAACCTCTAGTCAATCAACAAGTCTTATGTATGTGTCTGGTTTATTTTCTTTAACTGTCTGTGTGAGCTGGAAATCTTCACTGGTCAGTGAGTCTTGCCCAGTGCTCTGGGAAATACCAGCAAGGGAGGAAGCATCAGATCAAAGAAGCTGATAAACTCTGGTTCCTCTGTGAAATAGGCTCATTTTGTCTTTTGCAAGTGGAATCTTGGCTCCTGGGGCAGATTGCCAAACAACTCCCAATGGACACTGAGGATAGGCAAGAACCTAAGAGCGAGGCCGGAAGAAGAGTTCTGGGAAGCTTCAAAGCTTGTATCTGCCACCAACAGAAGTTGGCCCAATAACAGATATGACTTCCCCCACCTTCTCCCTCACTGCTAAAGTAGGAAAGTTTAGGTCCCAAGCATAGAGTGGGGAAAAGGTTTCAATGAAAACAATTTGGGGATATAATATTCCCTCTGTGATGCTGGGTGCAGCAAACACATAGACAGTGCGTGGGTTGGCACCTGATGCCTTCTTGTTATGTTGACAGGAGCGATAGATAGATAGATAGATAGATAGATAGATAGATAGATAGATAGATAGATAGATAGATAGATAGATAGATAGATAGATAGATAGATAGATAGATAGATAGATGTTTGCAGGGTTAGAAAACTAGCCTCTAGATCTAGAACACACTTTAAGCAAGTGTGGGTTTTTTTCTATTCAGTGCAATTTTAGAGAGCAAGGATGTTGCCGTGAAAAATCAAGATTTTTTTCTGGAAAACAATAGGGTGCTTTCATGTGTTTGTTTTGCACATTGTATTGTGGTGGTTTGTTTGCTTATATTTAACTAGGGCAACCTTTATGAAAGAAACAAACTGACTAAGTCACCGCGACAATAGCATGGGGATGAAATCACAACATTAATCTTCTCTGTGCATCTCTAAAGAAGTGGAAACTTCCACTGAACGCCATGAAATTCTTTTCACCATCAAGTTGTTCAGACATGCCAATCACATGCGCACAATAACTACTGAGGGGGAAATCTTTTTCTCTCTGAGGGGAAAGGTTCATTATTAGAGCGAGGGAGAGACGCTTGATACACTGAAATGAATCGACCAAATACAGATTCAAAAAGAAAATGGGTTAAACATCATGGGGATTGGAAGAGAAAGAAACTAGGCCTGGTCCTCTAAGTGGGTCTGTGGGTAAACTATGACCTGAAGGCCAAAGGCCTCATGCTGGTGCTTTGTGTGAGTGGATTTCACCCTGTCAGCAGAACTCCCTGGGCAGTCAGTGGAAGCTCCATGTGTCAGGTGCTTTCAGGACTGGGCCGGGGCACCATCTTGTTTTCCACCAGAGAGCTGTGTATAGGCCTGTGCCCTGGGGAGAAGTGAGAGAGAGGTGAATTCTGTGAATTATTCACCACAAAACAGGATGAAATTCACCTCACCTGTGAAACTCAGCCCAGGTTGGCCCAAAGTCTACCACCATTCAGGAACCTTCTGGCTCTATTCTGGGCTGATAATAATAATAATACCTAGCTCTTATGATCACTTGATCTCACAGCACTTTATGTATTTAGTCAGTCTTATTAACCCCAATTTAAACCATGTGGAAAGCAAGGCACAGAAAGGCACATGAAAGCACATGTGGACAGAAAGGCACATGTGGAAAGCAAGGCACATGAAAAGATTTGCCTAAAGTCACCCAGCTAAGCAGCAACAGACCTGGAACTTGAACCTAGAGCTCCTGAATCCTAGTCTGCTGCCCTAACCACCAGACCACACGGGTGATACACCTAACCCTCTAACTTGTGTCTTATCATGGAGGGTGAAATGTGGCTCTTTCAGGGGTAGCCATGTTAGTCTGGAGCTGCAAAGGCAACAAAGAGTCTTGTGGCACCTTATAGACTAACAGACGTATTGGAGCGTAAGCTTTTGTGGGTGAATACCCACTTTGTCAGAGGCAAGCATGCAAGCATCTGACGAAGTGGGTAATCACCCACAAAAGCTTATGCTCCAATATGTCTGTTAGTCTATAAGGTGCCACCGGACTCTTTGTCACTGTTTCAGCCATGTTTCTCTTTGAGACTTTGGATTTGATTTGTAGGTGTGGTCTCCGCAACTAGAGGCTTCTGTAACTGAAGTCACTTAGATGTCTAACTGTCTCACTGGGAATTCGATTTTGTGCTGCATTCACCACAGCCACAATTGCTGCAGGTGCAATCTGGGAGGCTGCTTTCAAAATCAAACCCAGCCCAAACCCTCGGGAATGAAGGAAAGATTCCATCTGAATCGAAGCCGAAGAAAATACAAGATGAGGAAAATGGGTGTGAGCCCGTACAAAGTTAGACAGCTGAATCTGTGGGTGTGTGTCTTTGTGATGTGTGTGTGTGTATCTGCGTGATGTGTTCTAAAAGTTTGCAGTGTGTATGAGTTTGAAATGTGTGTGATGTATATATGCCACTTTACATATGTGCTGGAGATATCTGTGTTTCTGAAGTGTGAAGTATGCATGTTTTTGGGATGGAATCAGCTCGATGTATGTGTTTCAGATGTTCAGATGTGTGGTGTGGTGTATGAATGCTTCTGTGTGTGTGATATGTGTGGTTTTAGTAATGTGTGCCATAGCGTATGTGACTGAGATGTGTGTGATAGATGTATTTATGTGTGTCTTTCCTTTAAACAAACATTTAAAGGAAATGCTCCTTTTTTTTGTCTTCTTCCCATGTGTATTAAATAATTTCTTTATTCATTTCATTGATGGCCTTTATGCCTGCAGCTGTCTTTAGTAAAAGGGGCTTAAGACAGTCACTGCTAAGATTTTGGACTCATGGACTGTTTATAGCATGTTACAGGTCATTTTTATTGTAGATTGCATTTCCACAATTTTTCTTAAAATAGTCTTATGTCTGGAAAGCTAATAGGAAGATAAAGTTCCCTGGAAATATTCAAGGGGGGGGGGAGTGCACACATGCAAACATTACACATATCCTCACTCATATATAACTTGGACCGGCTCTTGTTCCTACTGAAGATGGTGGAAGTTTTGCCACTGGGTTTAATGGGAACAGACCCCAAAGAAAAGTGAAAAGTTAAATTCAGCATCATAAGAATGAAAAAGAAGTTCCTGTCTGTTTCTGAAACCAATGGGGGAAACAAAAACAAAAAACAAGCCATCCTCTGTGTAGGTAAGAAATTGCCAAATGAATGTCAAGAATTGTCAAGTGACTGCTCAAGGAAACGCTACTTGCTTTTTTGTTTCTTTTTGCTGCTGTTGTTAAAGAATAGCTAAAGAATAGTTCTGGAGCTCTAAAATTTCACAGGAAAACAGCTGATTTCATTAGTGTTGTAAACAAGACGGACTTTTTCAAAATATTTATTTTCGGAATCAAATTAAATGTTCCAGCTATTTGGGAATTCAATTCGGCCTTTCTCTGTGTGCTAGTCAAGGCTCCCGATGCGTCAGCGCACGGCTTTAAAGGAATTTCTCCACTCTTTTGGATTAGTGACCCATTCTAACAGGTCTTCATTGACCAGGAGTGTGGGTCTCTCAAAGAGTCCATTGCATACAGCTTACAAAAGATTTTAGCCGGGGATGAAGAGTTTACAAAAAGTTTGAAGGAAACCGTGGAGTTCTTTTAAAAGAGAATAAACTGCCACTGCTGTGTCTGGGTTGAGTTAATCTGATTAGGCCAAGCTCATCAACGGGCTGGCTGAAAAGGGAGAGGGGAAAAAGCTATGCACTGGGCCAAATAAATAAATAAAATAAAATGAGGACCTTTTTACTAGTGAAGTCAAACAAAACATATTGTTATAGGGCATGCTTGCCTACAGATGGCAAAATGACAAATCTTTTCAAAGGCAAAGCAAATATAATTGATGGCTTCTTCTTCTTTTTTTTCAGGTATGGGAACAGGCACTTAATAAGATTAAGGGAAGCCAAAATGAAAGGCACCGTGAAATACCACAGATACTTGCAGTGGTTGTTCAGATGCAATAGTCCTCTGATGTCCGCCATCCCTGAATAAAGCAGGATGGTTAAAAAAAAAAAAACCTCCCAAGGAAATGAATTGGTAATACTTCATTTCTTAGGAAATATATGCATACAAATAAGATGTTTCTTCCTCCAGCTGTTAATGTTCTGACTCTCCCTGGTCACAAATTCTAGAAGACAAAAAGTGTCCCAGCGTAAGAAATGGGGCAGGGAGGAGGGGAGAGAAACAAATAAAGGATTTTGGGGGAGAAAGCAAAGGAAAGGAGGGTTCTGTATTTCAGTCACTGCTTAATATTACTGACCGTGCGCCATACATGTGCATGGGCCAATGGACTCCAATTCAGGACACCTGGGTTTTGTGGTTTGGGGTTTGTGTCTGATCCGCTGCATGGCCTTAGGCAAGTCATCAACCTGGGTGTACGTCAATTGCCCCTCTGTGAAATACGGAGAGACCCCCTTCTGCCTCTGTGAAGTGCTTTGAGATCTCACGATGGCACGTACTACCTTTTATTATGATTGCACGCCACTTCACAAGCTGTGGCTGGATACCTGGGGCCCCAATTCTGCTGTTGCATGAACTATGCCCTAGTGTCAGTGAGAATTGTGTGTGCAAGGCCTCCTACAGGATTAGTCCTATAGTCCCTGCCCCCGCTAACAGTCCAGGCAGAGAGGACAACCGTGGCCTGGATATCAGAGCAGGAAGGCTTTGAAGCAAGTTGTGTGTAGGAATCCGGAGGAGGGGAGTCCAGACAATGGCCCCATTTGGGAGTTTTGCCATTGACTTCCATGGAGCTAGGATTTCACCCAAGGAGTAGAGAAGATGCTGCGAGCACATGAGTGGAACGGTGCGGAGAGCAATGAAACTTCCTAAGCAATCGGTGTTTGCAACACTGCCACCGTGGCATGACCACACCGAGCTGAGGCTTGACTAAAGGGGTGATACAAGTGCAAATTAGTCCCGGAAGAAAGGGACCCAGTGCCAAAACCTCAGCTCCCCTTCCCCAAGGGCTTACACCCTAAATAGGCCAGCCGGATGAAGTGGGGCAGGGAGGGATAGGCAAGTGGAGGGGGAACCAGGGACCAGGTTATGACTCTCTGGGACTGAGAGCGATCTAGTTCTTCACTCATTTCTAGGGCACCGCAACTGCATGCTGCATCTCACTGCGCCACAAGTGAGCCCATCAAAGCCATGGTCCCAATCCTGCAAACATGTTGGAGCATTACTCCCATGAGCAGGCAATGCAACTATTCATGGGAGCAACTGTTCATGGGAGGATCAGACCCTCCACGTGTCAGGCACATGGAAAATGACACAATATTATACCATCTTAGGGTGTGTTATTATGGACATAACAAGCATCTTGGGAACCCAGAGAGGTGTCACCACGTTAGATGCACCACAGTGTGAGGCTACATTCCTAAGCTATATTTTAGGCAGTACATTTCAAGCTGCTTGAGCTGTGCTTGGATTTAACACATGCTGCTCCTTAGCAAACATAATTAAGAACAGTATCCATGGAAGGAGATTTTCTCCCCAAGGCCACCTAATACAGATGTAATTGACTCTATTTTCTGCTTCCTGCACATGGATTGCAGCAACTCAGCCCCTATTATCCATCAACAAATTAACAGGATCCAGTCAAAGGGACCTCTTCAACCAGGATTGCTTTGGGAGAATGGAGCACTGGGCTGTGTTAAATCTGGACACAACCTTGCTTCATTCTCTTTCTCTTTATGTTCACCGCCTTTTCAAGATGTTTTCAAGTTAAGGATAAGTCAGCAAATATGTGTTTGGGCAAACTGGTGGAACTTGCTAAAAGAAGTGGACATCTGTCTCAATCAGCTGCTCTATTCTGTTGCTAGAATGCAACTGGGGCTCCGAGTTTTTAAACACCAAAAAAAGGGCACTGTGTTAAGAAAGTAATTTTTACGTTTGCAGTGTCAGTTTTCTTCAAAAGAGGAGGGGGTGGAACTAAAAACCATTTGCTTCATTTAAGAAAAAAAGAGAAACTCTCCATTTATAAAGCTGTGAAATTCCTTCCACATTACTGTGATTGTATTCCTGTAGCCAGTTCTACATCTCTGAGAAAGATTTCCTTTATTTAAAGCAGAGACCATAAATAATAGTTTGTTAGCACAGACAGTATTTTTCTTATAAATATCTTAGCATAGAACTAAGATGGTCTATAAATTTGCTGGAACACATGGATGACTTTAATTTTGATTGTGTTACGACATGCTTTGGTAACACAAATGAGTATTTGACTCATGAAATATGTTGCCTTTTACCCAGTAATCTCAGAACAACACACAAGGAAATCAAAACAAAAGGCACGTAAAAAAAAGACCAATTCTGAACACACAGAGGCAAAAATCTTGAAAAAAACAAAAATAAAAATTCCCGGCGAAAACGGTTACAGGTCTCCTTCCTTGCTAAAAGCTCTCTTAACAACGCATTTCATGCCAGCTATATTTATTAACCAAAATTAGAGGTGGACTTAAAGCAAACCCCCACAGCTGACTGCTTGCAAACTTTGGTGCCGTTTAAATAAGGATTCGGACCTGAACATTAAGGTCTGGGCCTATCTGTAATTATTAATAGTTTGATCACGTAGCCTTTACTTAAGCAAAAGAACTGTCTTCTGGTTAAGTCACAGGGCTAAGACTCTGGGATATATAAGCCCCAGACAGGGTCTGTCATTTTGTTCTGTATTTGTCCTGCACCATGGAGTTCGGATCTATAATTAGGGCCCTTTGGTCGTACAGTAATACAAATAAATAATAATTAACAATGAGACCTGGATTTCTAACTCTGCCATCCAATTAAACATGTGAATAAATGGACCGACCTCTGCTTAATTGGAGCATTCACTTTGCTGGAGCGGGGCCTTCATCTCTCCGTGCCTCAGTTCCCCATCTGTAAAGTGGGAACAATAATGTTTCCCCTCTGGTAGGATAAATCCAATAGTGTTTGTGAGGTGCTGAGGCCAGGGTGATGGGTGGGAGAGAAATAGATCAATAGATCCGCTGCAATAGGCAGCAGAAATGGGCCCAGTGAGTGTAGAAGAACACAGGTGCCTAAAACCCATTTCCATAAATGTTTTCCTAAACTGCTCTCTGACTGGTATTTTAAAGTCATGTGACCCTATAATTAATTTCCATTGCTTCAAATGTTAAGATCCAGTGAGTACGGCGGGGACATGCGAGGAGGGGGGCTGCACCGTGATTTGTTACACATTATGTCTATTAAAGAACCTCCTTACAATCTGCCAGTCCTTAATGTCTTAATTTCTCCTCCAGCTTTCTCTTTGACACACTATCCAAAGCGATGTAGGACTGGGGGATGATTGCACAGGATAAACCAAGGGAAAATCCAGGAGGGATTATAGTCCAATCCCTGGGCAAACAGGAGTTGGAGGAGCTGCACACAGACACAGCTGTCTGCCTCAACAATACCCAGAGCAAACAATTCCCCAGTAACAAGACCCTAACAAGGGGCAAGAACCATCCGGAGCTGGGAACGAAACAAAACGTGCATTCAAACCCCTGGAATCCTGGTCCTTTTATGAGGCTTTTCAGCCCAGCTGCAAGCTTTTCAGTTGTGCTTCAAAATTTTAGAAGCTTCGCTGTAATAAAATTGGGCTTAGAGATCAAAGGGAGGCTAGGATCCAGATGCAGGCTGGCCAAAGGGGAAGAGTGTTCTTCCCAAGCATTTTGGTCTGTTCTCTGGGATCTACACAGACATGAATAGTGGCATCACTAGGCTGCTTCACGCTGTCAGCGTGCATGGTGGAAACAGTTGGACGCTTGCGTTTCGAAAGCACAACATATATGAACAGGGCGCTTTTTTTTTTTTTTAAGGGATCGGGATTAAAAATATAGGACATGCCTGTAAAGGAACCACAGGGGATTTTCACTTAATCCCTAATAAGGAACAGCACCATCTCCATTTAGAGCCAGTTTAAATGCATTTGCTTTTCCATTCCATGTTTCGGGCACTGCTGTCTTGTGCCATTTTACAAGCAATGGGACCTGTGAAAAACAAAAGAAAACTAAACCCAGAAAATGATCCAAGTCTAAGGCATGGGGGTTAATTAAAGAATTGTTGTCCAGATTGCCTTTTCTTACCGGACGTGTCTTTCAAGTCGTGATTATGATTCACTGTCAGTCCCCTTGGTGGTGTATTGAAAACTGTGTTAAAATTACAAGCTGTCACTTTAAGTCTAAGTTTAAGTTTTCTGGTCCTGCTTGCCGGCTTGGAGGCTC
Source organism: Sternotherus odoratus (assembly GCA_032164245.1). Lineage (NCBI taxonomy): Eukaryota > Metazoa > Chordata > Testudines > Kinosternidae > Sternotherus > Sternotherus odoratus. The sequence goes on from JAVMKO010000018.1 coordinate 6,902,131, forward strand.
TGTAGGGAAGTGTGTGACCTGGGCCTTCAGCAGTCAGTTTGCAAAGAGCCAGCCTAAAGCAATGTGTATTGAGTTGTGCCTTTCTGCTTTAGGGAGCAGCCTGCTTTTTTTCTCTCTGCTTTTGGCTCTTGTGTGTTAAGATTCTGGATTCTAAAAAATAAAGTCGTGTTACATTGCAACCTTTCTGAATGTGTATTTTACATTTTTTTCTAACTTGGGTGTGTGCATGTCATGAACATAACAATCTTCATTTTTTCTGCGGGTCCTATGGGCCCTGCTAATTAAAACCACCCAGGGCAAAATGGCACCCCTGATGATGAGCCGGATCCATTGCTGTGGACAAGAGTTGCTTGGCATAGGAAAGGGGCCAGTAGGGATCTGAATATGGTTCTTTCATTCTCTTCTAGGCTCTGCAATACGCTGCTCCAGCGGGCAGAAGTTCCCAAGGGACACAGTGATCCCTGGCTACAGCCCAAAATACCCCTTCTTCTGTGCCTGGAAAGGAAGAGCAAGGCCCAGCATACAAGCCAGTTATATTTGCTCTACACCCGCTAGGGACCACGCCATCGTTGGAGAATCCACAGCTGAGGAGATGCAGATGGTTTCCACTCTCTTTGCACAGCCTGAGCAATGATTCTGCCCTGTTAATGGTAAATCATGAGCCATAATGGCCTGATTTAGCAAATCTCTCATTAACTTCATGGGAACTGGATTAGGCCCTAAATTCCAATGTCAGTTGCGCCTGCATTATATCTACAATATTTGGCTGTCAGACAGCACCTGCAACCACTGCCAGTGAGGATGAGTGTGTGTGGATGAGTGTGTGTGTGGATGAGTGTGTGTTGACATTAGGGCCTGATCCCATCACCCCATGCTGGGAAAGATTGCAGAATGGGGCCTGTTCACAGTGCCAGGAGCTAGTTCTGGACTTTTAACTGCAGCGAGTGTGATCATCCCAACAGGGGTTGCTGTGTGAATCTAAACACATACAGGTGGGGGAGGGAGAGGAACAGGTCTGTGCTGGAGAACTTGCTTCTGATTTCTAAAGGTTTAAAAATATTCAAAACATATTGTAGTGCTTTTGGAGAAACATCTTCTGGTTTTACACATAAATTCATATAATTAGATAGATAGATAGATAGATAGATAGATAGATAGATAGATAGATAGATAGATAGATAGATAGATAGATAGATAGATAGATAGATAGATAGATAGATAGATAAGGTTTGACTTCACCCATTTAAAAACAACAGGCTTTTACTTTTGCTCCAAGAGGTATAAGTACTAAATTCTTACTGCAAAACGTGTGTAGCTCTATCAATAAACAGCCTATTCAATCTATATATAGCCATTTAACATCATCCCATATTACTTCTCTGGGTGATAATCTATCCCCAAATAATCACTATTAGAACAAAGTTCCAAAATGTATTCAAGATTTTTCCCTAATTTGGGAGGGTTTTGCATCCCGTCCTCAAGTTGTCACTGCACGAACATCAAGGTTTTGCCCTTGATGCACAAGAGATCTGACCCAAACCCCAAAACGCAAACTCGAGCAATCTCCCCAAAATCCTATTTGTTGGGTAAGATGGTATCAGAGTCTGATCCAAAGCCCACTGGAGTGAGTGGGAGTCTTTTCACTGACGTCATTAAACTTTGGATCAGACTTTAAATGCATATGAAATTCTGAAATTAAAAAAGGACCGGCTGTTCTGTCAGAACTTTAGAATGATGGAGATTGTATTTAACTGGTTCACAGGAAAGAGTTGCCCTCCCAGAAAGATACCTGCATTATCCAGAGTTCGTGGGGCTGTCATATTTGAAGTACTATTGAAATTATTGTTCTGGGACACTCATGTTACGTTTAAACTCTGATTTTGTGACTAATGCAATTTAAAGTTACTATCAAAGTTGGGTACCATTTTTGCCGATATGGACGTCACTTTAAAATACGGAACAAATTTTTAGGAAATAAAATAATCCTTTCTGGTAATCTTATTAAACAATGCTGCTGGCCCACATCATAAAAGAACCCATTGAACTTTCCAAATCTGGTTAAGCGAACATATCTATGTATTTTTCTTCTGTAGCACAATATGCCTCTTGGTGCATCTTTACAAAGGACTGTGCTACAATTTTGTGTACATTATTTATATAACTCCTGAGTCATAAACCAAGAAACACAGCACAGACACGCTCCAGAAACCCAATTCACAGAAGCACTGCCATATGTATGATGGAATATGTTTGAGCGTGGGGAAGGTAAAGGCCTGTGAAAAACTATATTTCCCTAGGTCCTTTGATGTCTGGCTGAAGATGTGTGCATTTTGCAGGCTGAATGTTGCAAACCACACAAAATTACACCCGAAAATGAAAGGCCCAGAGAGGGATTCAGCAACGAAAACTGAAATGTTTCAAAGAGCCACTTTTCAGCTATCTAGGTGCCTCTTTGGCTCTATTGCGGGAGACTGTAAGTGCCTCTCAAATACTAATGACAACTCTCCTGTAAGGCCACTGACATATTATCCCCATTTTTGCAGACAGGCAGGAGAGGAAAACACACGCACACACACACACAGATGAAGCAATTTGTGCAAGCTCCCGCTAGGAATCTGTGCAGAGCCAGGAACCGAACCCAGTTTCAAGAGTTCATTTTTTCCCGTGCATCCCCCTCTGACTCCCACGGCTGGTTGCAAGCCCCAAATCAAGCATAGCCTATTGAAGGGATGCCAGATGTGTGTCCCTAAATACCTACGATTTAGGGATAAATCTCCTGGCCCTAGATGAGCTCTTTAGCTCTGGTTAGTAAATGTTTTCAATTAGTTGTGGGTTTTTTATTGACATAGTTCCCCTGGTGTTTGATGACATGATTAGTAACTGGTTTCCTGCCATACGCCCATCTGAAACGTGGATCCTTGCCAAACAGCCCTGTCTTGCTGTAGCTGTCCGGCCCACTCTCCCTTCTGCATGAAGTTAATAGTTACAGGTTTCTCTGCTACCCATGTGTCCTCCAGCTGGAGCATAGAAAACAGTTTGGGGTATCCTGCTATTTATCACTTGATCTTCATCCTTTTTGTGCACAGCTGAATTCTCTGGGGCTCATGTGAACTGCTGCAAATTATTAACTCCCCCCGCTCAGTCCAACTTTCTGTGAGGCAGATGCTCAAACGTTTGCAGAGTATTGAGTCTCATTTCCAAGCAGTGTAGCTTTCTGTTTGTACACACACACACCCTGGGCTAAACCCTGCTCCCACTGAAGTCAACGGCCAAAACTCCCATTGACATCAACGGGGAGAGGCCTTGGCAGACAGTGGAATTTTACAAAACTCGGAAGACCTGATCTTTCTGCCTTTGTAGGCAAATGGCAAAACTCCTGTTGACTCCAATGGGAGCAAGATCAGGGCCAGAGAAGGGAAAAGACCCTAATTAAATCCGGCCCATCAGACAAGCAGCACGAGATTCTTTAAAATGCAAGTGAGGCAAACATCACTTTCCTTCATAACCCCAGCCCAGCTGATGGAAGCGGCCGGGTTTTCAGCCAGTGGCTTGTAGCAGATTTGGATGATGTCACCGTGTTTCTCTTGCGACTGGCAGGATTCGAATTTTGGGCAAGAGAATCAACTAAAAACCCCGCAAACCAGCCTGGCGAGGAAAGAATGAAAACCGTGTGCTTGTGAAAAATGTCAGTACCCAGGCATGTGGGGCTGGGACTGGCAAATCTTTAGTCAGAGTTTCAATCTTCCAGCTGATGGGATGGGAGTCCCTTTATGTGGCCCGCAGCCTGTTGCAAGCCAGAAGGGGTTCCTTGGGAATCCCAATGCTCCCTGCAGCTACAGCACCAAGTGGTTTCTTGGAGCTCAGCAAATTGTGTCTTCTCCACCACCTCAGCTGGGCCACTTGCTATTAACTAGCTCCTTATTGAGCGTCTGCTTGTGACCGCAAAGGAACAGCCGATTGGTGTCAGCCTGGGGATCCCAGGGAGGAAACGGGGAAGAATTTTTGTTACTTCAAAAAAAGCGAGCTTGTGATTTCTTAGAATGAAGTTTTCTTTTGGCTGGTAGCCTTCGGTGGGTCGAAGTCCTGGAGTCGAGTGGTCTGTTTAATTCCTTCTAGTTCATGTAGTCGCAGCTGTTGCTTTTAGTGTCTTCTGTGCATTGCTGCAGGAAGGACATGTGAGAGGAGGGTCCGTTTCATGTGTGCATTTTTTTAAAAAATGGAGATGGGAAGAGGTTTCTGGCAGGGTTTCCCTGGGTCTGGCGGGGCTGGGCAGGGAATGGAAACTGAGCTCTAGATCCTCCCATGGCAATGTCAGTGAAACCCGGTTGCCTGGTAGCAGCCAGCATTTGTGCTCAAAGTACAGGCAGATGGTTTGGTACAGGCTGAAAGAACAGCCAGGTTACAGATGAGGCCTGTCAGGGCTCTTCCTGGGAGCACTGGGGTAGATCATGCTGGATCTAAAGGGAATGGGGAGGGGAAGGAGTTTGGGCTGTCTTGGGTGGGAGAGTTTAGTGGCTTTTGCTGATCCTGAAAGTGAACAAATTGCAGAGCTGAGCAGAGTTTCTAGGTAAATCTCCCCTTTTCCCCTTGCATCCCCTCTCCCCAGTGTTGCTAGGGAACCCCAGTTCAGACCTGCAGCACACAGCACCCCCTCTCTCACTCCGTTCCTTTTATGTTCTTCCTGGGCCTCTCCTAGGCAGAGGCTGTTTCCATCGCTGGGACTTGGTTTTTTTACCAAACATTTGCTGGCTTTGTGAGCTGGACAAATCTCTAGGCCGAGGCCATCAAACTCATTTCACTTGTGCTGGAACAATCTAAGGCCAGTGCACTAACTCCATCAGCTTACGTGGGCCGCTGCAGGAGCAGAAAGTTAGCACAGGCTATGCGGCATTCGGCTTGAAAAGGAACCAAGACTCGTCTTCAGAAATCTTCCCTTGGATCAGTTACGTGGGATTCATTCACCTGAAACTAGCCTGTCCTAAAAGATTTCCTTCCCATCACAGCCTTCCAAAAACCTTCCCTAAGCACAACGCCAGAGAGAGCACAGACCACCAAACAATGCATCAACAGTCACTAATGCTAATCTTTATGCATCTTATATTGTACTTTACGAACCAGACTATCCCCTGCTAAGTTTAATTCAGTGGGGTTGCAAGGAGAGAGAGAATTATTTGTTGAGCAATATTGGGTTTTCAGTTCATACCATTTAACAAACTGGCCTGCAGGTGGCGCTCGCGTGCTTTTTTCCTCTCCTGCAGGTAACAGATCCTATTCAAAAACACTATAAATTTGAAAAAAATGTGTTATATCCACCCCACCCCCAAACCACTCACACACTTGCCTCTAGTTCTGTTGGGAGGTTTGATTATTAAGTTAGGTGCATCAACAGCTAATTACCATAGCAGTGCCAGGAAAGTTACAATTAGAAATCTGGCATCAGAAATGGTTAAAAGCAAATGAAACAATCAGGACAAATTGAAAGCAAAACACAAGCCATGTCAACAAAAGTACCTGAAAATATAAATGGTTCTATGCTTTTTTCTGACAAATCAATCCATGTTGCATTTGGTTAGTCACGTTTCATAAAAGAAGGATTTTTAATTTACAAATAGCATTTTTTTAAGTTGTTGCAATTAATCTCTTACTCGTTGATTCAAAAAACCTAATGACAAAAACAGGCAGTGTATTAAGTCAATAAGTTCATTTTGAATTTCAAATTGTTTAAAAATAATGAATATATATTTTTAATAAAAATAAATTGTGTAAATCTAGAGACTAAAAGTTTTATACAAAGGCTTGGAAGGAATAGATTTTTATCTGTAAATGTCGGTAAACATCAATTTCACCATACACATACAAACGGGTGAAAAAATATTTCCATTGATAATAATTGATATTTTCAGATGAGCAAAGTATGAAACATGCTGCTTGAGAATCTATTAGAGTTTGATTTAAAGATATTTACTTTGTATGTTTTGACATGTGATAGCTGATAGTTTTATTTGAATTATTATGAAGCTTTAACTTTTTCATTTCAACCTCTACTGTCATTAAATAATTATGGTCTGCTCCCATTGTGTGACCCCTTATAATTTCCCACAACTGTGAAAATTTGAACCAATGAGCAAATTAAAATATGCTTAAATCCCATAATTTTGTGCAACTGTGACATTTTAAATGGATAAAATTGGAAGAAAAAAGTTTTAAAATAAACATCAATATTATCCATTGAGATTATGAAAAATAAAACAAATTCTGCCAACCCTAAATATATATATATGAGCCTTCGATAGAATGGCATTTAAACTAGGAAAGCTTAGAAATGAATTGGGGGCTTGCAGACTATTTAGTGGGATCACCTCCATGTAAGAAGGGTGGGAATTATTATTAATCATGTTTATTATGGTCAGGCCTATGGGCCAACCAAGAATGGGGCCGAATATAACACAGCTGTGATGGTAGCAAACACTGGATTCCTTTCAGGATTGTTTGTAATGTGTTTAGTTAGGGGATAAGATAAATGGAAAGAAAAGTGAAGGGAGATTCTGCACTTCCATCTGCATAGTTGTGTACACACACACACAATCAACTTCACACTATTGTAGTCTGAAGCAGTTTCATTCTTTCTTAAAATAAAAACAAACAAAAAGTGAGGGAGGAGAGAGAAACGTCATCACTACAAAGAGAAGACAGGCAGCCCAAACATCCAGATCAATCCTACACCCAAAATCAGGTTGGGGCTAATCCTACATTCCTGAGCCCACCCAAAATGCCGTTTGGTTTTATAGATTAATTTCATCAACAGCAGTTCGAGGGGCACCAGGAAAGTCAGATGTGGCTCATTCTTTCTAGCGGATGAATGGAAAAGTGTGATGAGGGGAGGGGAGGTGGTTTCTCAGGGTCTCTGCTGGCTCCATTGGCCCCCATCTCCTTTTTGGCTTCAGGACACTGAGTGGATTCCTTCTCCGAGCTGTTGCAAATGTCAGCCTGCAGGTATCATGCCAAATTCTTGTTTTGCTTCCCTTCCTCTAACCCTTGATCCCTCGCGGACGTCCTTCCCAGAGGCGCCCTACCCCTGCCTCCCACTGTCTGAGCATGGATTATTATCTTATTATGCATGATTATGATTATTGGTTCCCTTCTTGATTTTTGCACACAAGACAGAGAAGGGAGTCGGGAGGAATTTCCCAAGGCAGGAGAGAAAAATCTGCAAGGGGGGGGGAAGTGTGTGGGGGGGGGAGAGATCTGATCTAGCTCAGAGTCTCTCTTTACATTAATGGGACAGAGAGGCACTGTTTGGCATGGGAGATTATTTCTGGAGCACAGGAGGAGGCGTGGTTTTCCCATGGCTGCCTCCCTGGCCTGGTGCATGACTGGAGCTTGGCTGCTTTGCTTTCGCACCGCGCAGGAAGCCAGAAGCACTTTGGCACGTGCTCCCGGGGCCAGGGCAGGAGGAGGGGAGCGCGCGCGCGCCCGACCAGGGCTGCCTCTGAGGGGGTGGAGGCACGAGCACAGCTGGCTGCTGCCTGGCGCCGGCGCTTGATTGACAGCTGGGGGAGTTGCCAGCCAATGGGAGACGGCTTGGCCTGCAGCCCCGGGCCCATTGGCTGCCCGCCTGCCACGGCTTCGCGTGCCGGACCAGCTGCTGCTGCTGCTGCCGCTGGAGTTCGCAACAGCTGGAGGAAGATGTGGGCATTAGTCTGGAACCAGAGGTGGGCGGTTTGGGGGGTTTCACACGGGGAGACCGAAACGGGGGGGGGGGGGTCACCCACACACCTGACTGCCCCACAATAACACACACACAAACACACAAACACACACACGGCTAGCCACTGGGGAAGGCTGCAGTATTATTTATCCAAACCACTGGGGGGGGGAATCCACACCACACCACCGTTTTAACCTAACGACGTGATATCGTAGAGAACATCGCCTCCTCTCCGCATCCAAACTCTGGCACCATAAACGCAGATAATGCTAGGAAACGAGAGGGGGGTTAAGGTGCTATAGTCACATCTTTCCTACTTCTTTGCAACCCCGAGGCAAGGAAAACAACGAGATTCATAGAAGGCAGGGTCCAGGCGATCTGGGGTTTGTTGTGGTGCGTTAAATCAATAGGAGCAGGCATAAAAGCGACGCTCTAATTATAAGGGTTTTTTTTGGGGGGGGGGAGCTTCGTCCCTAGAAAAGGCCACTAAACAAATTGCTCTTTCCTCCCTGTATCCGCTCTAGTCCAGTTGCAACAGCTAAAGAAAGAACTGCTCAGATAGTATTCAAGGGATGCACAGATGATCAGTACGTTGTGGTTCTTTATGCAAATATCACATATATAACGTCCCCCCACACACACCCCTTTGGGTTTTTAATGGACCAACTCAAATAATCACTTTCCCCACGCAGAGCATCAGAGTGCCATTCTTCCGGATAAAATGCAACAGCATCTCCCAAAGACAGTGCCAGGGACAAAGGCTCTCCAGGCTGCCTTCAGACCTGGGAAATTGCCTACGAAACAACCCCGATACATCGATTGGGGCCCTTATTATTTTTAATGGCAAGCGCAGTTTGCAGGGATGCTCAATTCTGGATGCTGGTCGCTCTGGTTGGGCCTCACAATTTTCGGGCGGGGGGGGGGCTTCATCTGCTTCACCCTCCACCCCTTCGGTTTTCAGAGGCAGGAGGAAAACCTCTTTCCTCCTGCCTGACCTTGTTCGAGAAGAGTTTGCATCGCTTTCCCCCCCCCCCCCCCCTTCTGCTGCCTGATTTTGGAAGGGTTGTGGAAGAGAATGCATTACCCCCTTCTTTTGGGGGAGGCGAGGGGGTGCCTTGCTCCCCCCCCGCTTGCCAGCCTCACCACTGTCTCCAGCACCTTGGCTTTTCATTGCACTCGTGCCCCCCCCCCCCCCCATGTTGCTGGCCCATGTTGCTGGCTGGATTTTTGGGAAGCCCAGCGCGTGACTGACAGCTCGCGGGGGCGTCCTCCAATAGGCAGGCGGGCTGGCTGCCCGGTGGGGTGAGTCCCGGCTCTCATTGGCTGGCGAGAGTGTGGGAAAGAATGCAGAGAAGGTTTCACACGAATTGGGAGCAGCCGCTGGGTATAAATAGAGCGGGGGGTCCCTGCAGCCCGGGCTTAGCAGCAGCCGCCACCGCCTGGCTCCAGCTGCAGGAGTCCAAGCAGCCTCGCGCCGGGTCGCCTCGCCGCTGTGGGCTGACTGGCCCCCGTGATCAGTGGTTGCAAAGCCAGACGCCTCCTTGAACCGCGTCCAGGGGTGCAGCCGGCTCGACCTCCTCCCCCCTCCCCGACACTGGGCTCATTCCAAGGGATACAGCTTGGAAATAAATTGCGATTTGATTTGATTTTTTGCAACGTCCTTTCATCCCTCCGTTTGCTTTTCTGTGGTCGAGACTTTTTCTCTTTTTTAAAAAAAATGCCCGCTGATACCATGGAGAAACCGACAGCCTCCCCGATTGCTGGTGCCCCGGCTACCTCCAGCCACACGCCGGACAAACCCAAGAGTGCCAGTGAACACAGGAAGGTAAATTGCATCCCTTCTCCCCCTCAGCGCTGTAATAATCCCACCTGGTTTGTGTAGCTATGGACAGGGACGTATATGCCATGAGCTATTGCAATGGAAGGTGCATCTAATCCCAGATGTGTATCAGACCAGCATGGTGATCAATATTAAAGCGATTATCTCCGGAGCAATATGCACTAGTGACGGGAATAGACATACAATCGCTATAATATACAGAGGTGTATAGGAAGTGGGCAATAGTGCTTAGTATTAAGTAATGCGAACACCGCCCCATACAAGAGACAGTCTATGCAGTCCTGATTCCTACTTAGGAGCCGGCTGCATACGGTGATGGGTCGTGATTTGCAGCTACCTAGAGACCTAGGTAGTATCAACACTAACCCGCAGTAACAGACCAGTCTAGCAATCTGCCCTGCCGGTGAGCTGCAGGAGGTTGTAATGTGGAAGGGAGGCAAATGTATTGATCTCTGCTTCCCTGTCTTCCCCCTTTCTCTCCAGTCCTCCAAGCCTATCATGGAGAAGCGGCGCCGTGCCAGGATCAATGAGAGCCTGGGCCAGCTGAAGACCCTCATCCTGGATGCCTTGAAGAAAGATGTAAGTTGAGCTCTGGCGGTTTCAGCTGCGGTTTGGGCGGGGAGTGAGGAGGAGTCCCAGGGAGGGTTCTGAAGGCTGGCTCGCTGCCAGGCGATGGGCAAAGAGGGATCGTGGTCAGAGGAGACCCCTGTTCTTTACCTGTTCCCCTTGGCTCTCTTTGCCAGAGCTCCAGGCACTCCAAGCTGGAGAAAGCCGACATCCTGGAGATGACGGTGAAGCACCTGCGGAACCTGCAGCGAGCCCAGATGACAGGTAAGCGCCAGCTCTTCTAGTCCAGCTCCCTAGGCACTGGGGGGAGCCCCAGCATTTGTGAACCGCTGAGCGGTGGACCAGAGACTGCAGCTACCTGCAGCCTGCAGCTCTGGGCACCCTCTCAATCAAGTTGCCTGTACCAGGCTGCAGGGTGGGTGGAGGCTTGAAGTTCTGGGTCAGACCCGTCCTGCGTCCCAGTGCTGATGTGTGACCCCCCCCCTCCCTCTCCTCTTCTGTTGCAGCAGCTCTGAGCGCGGACCCCACCGTCCTTGGCAAATACCGAGCCGGATTTAACGAGTGCATGAACGAGGTGACCCGGTTCCTCTCCACCTGCGAAGGGGTGAACACGGAGGTGCGCACCCGCCTGCTCAGCCACCTCTCCGCCTGCCTGGGCCAGATCTTGGCCATGAATTACCCTCCCCCGCCGCCCCCGGCTGGCCAGCCTGCTCATCTGGGGCAACCTCTGCACGTCCAGCTTCCTCCTCCCGCCACCGCAGCGCCTGTGCCCTGCAAGCTGAACCCTGCCGAAGCCCTGTCCCCCAAGGTCTATGGGGGTTTCCAGCTGGTCCCAGCGACCGACGGCCAGTTCGCTTTCCTCATCCCCAACCCAGCTTTTGCTCCCAGCGGCGGGCCAGTCATCCCCCTCTATGCCAACGGTGGACCCCTGTCTGCAGGCAGCGGGCCAGGGAACGGAGCCACCCCCTCAGCATCCCCAGTGCAGGGTCTGACGTCATTTGGGGGAAGCTTGGCTCCAGGGTCCCAAGCTGGGAGTCCCATCGGGGAACGCAGTGAATCGGTCTGGAGACCTTGGTGACTTGTGTAAAGCCTCCCCCCACCCAAAAAAAACCCCACAGGCTTTGGTTCCGTTGTATGGAACCTTGTATTGTTTTTAAAGCAGATTGACTTTATAGTACAAAGTGTCTATTTATTCCAGAGGTTGGGATCTCAACTTGTATTTTTTACTCCTTTAAAGAAATGCCTTTATTTGAAAGACTTTTTTAAAAAAAAAAAAAAATTAAAGAGATTAGTTTTGTATCATCTATTCACACCAGTATCATGCCAAAGTTGTTTGTATCTTGTTTTGTGTGTGTGCGCGTGTCAAAAGACTTCCAAAAAAGTTGCAGGTGTTTGAACAAATAAACTTGTTTTTTTGAAATAGAAATATTTTGCTTTTTTCATTGGGGGGGGATAAGAAAGCCCTTTGCTGCCCCCACAATTTGCACCCAATTTGGGTGACATTAAACTGACAAGGATGTTTTTATAGGGGTTGGGTTGATGGTAAAAATCTCTTAGCAAATTAGTTTATTCTGCATAAAAGGAACTAGTTCATTTTCCCTAATTGCTCTTGTAAGCCAAGGAGGCACTGTCTGCACACACCGCTGCCCCCACCCTCTACAGAAACACACTGCTCTCCTTACCTGTTTCTAGGGAGTTCATTGAAATATAAGATGCCCTATGAAATTTCACTGCTCCCCCACCCCCTTTTTAAGGGGGGGTGGGAGTGCAAAAGTTACTATCGTGCCTAGGAAAGAGGCGCGAGAGTCGGTCTCTATTGTGGGGAATGGCAATTAAAAGGTATAAAGAGGTCTCATTGAGTATGCAGCGGGCTCTTTTGGAAGTTTGGGATCCTATTGAAATGCCTGGGAACGCAGAGCTGAGGGTTAATGTGTCTTTTTTCTCTCTCTCTCTTTCCCCTTCCCCTCCCCTCACCCCCAATTGACAGGGCCAGATACACTCTGATACTCAATGCTGTTGTAAATTCAATTGCCTGGCCTCACAATGCCTTACCTCATAAAAGAGAATAATTCAGGGTGTTTTGTTTGGGTTTTTTTTCCCCTGTGAGCAGGGGAATTGAGGAAAAGACAATTTTGCCACCCATTATGACTCACCCCCACTACTTGAATCCTGGCCAAGTGGAAGCAATTGCAACCTTGAGCCCAGAGAATTAACCACTTCTAATGGTCACCAATTAATAAGGCCACGAACATGGGGAATGAATGAGAAGAATGGAAGGGAAAGCATGGAGCACGTTATTCCAATATTATGGTGGGGGGGAAGGGAACCCTCTGAGATTAAGCATGTATCCACAAGCCAGGCCTAGACAAAACCCACCTTTGCATCACTCTGCCCCTAGCAAACAGATCCCTTTAATGCAAAGGGTGGTATGTTATGTCCCAATAATCCACAATCCTTGACTTTATAGGGTAATTAGCTGTGCCAAATGAGTTAGGTTGTGTTGAGGCCAAGACTCTCAGAGTGATCGGATGTTCCTAGGGACAATAAAACCACCCAGTTCTAATAGTTAATGCTTTAAAAACCCCAAGTTTTGGAAGGGATATAAAATCTCATGTTTCAGGCTAAATCTGTTGGGGTCAGGATGAGACTTTGTTGGGGGCAGATTAACCCAGATCTGCCAAAGTGGAGGTTTCTCTCACCACCTTATGAACCCTCTGGCACTGGGCATTGTCAGAGACAGGACATGGGATGGACTTTGGGTCTGATCCAGGTTAGCAACTCCTATATTCCTAAGTGGTGTTGATTGGTCAATGCAGCCAGCACCCCCAAACTGGGATGAGGTATCCACTGGAATGAGAGGGCTCCCAGTGGGCTTTGTTATGCAATCAGACACAAAATCCTATTAGTGACTCGCTCCAATCCTCCCCAGCCAGTCACCACCCCCGCCTCCTCTGTCTGAAGAAGAGGTGGAAGATCAGATGAAAGCCTGCCTGTCGCCTGGATGTAACTATATACCTCCCTGGGATAGCAGTGTCTCCGGCCCTGTCCCTTTATTCACCATTTCCCAGATCTGCCCTAGATTGAGCAGATTTAAAATTTTTATTAAAGCTAATGTTCAACATGAAAACATACACAGATTGAGAGGTAAGGTACTGGACATCTGGGGTCAGGCTGGAGTTATGGGCAATTGTAGGTAGTAGGTACAGGTTTTACAGGGCACATTTACTTTGCTAACATGCCAAAGTATCCAAGCAAAAATAAAACGGCAAGGACTGACCCAGCTGACCTTGTACAATGGCAAAAGTCTTTCCATTGGGGTTTTGATGCATTACATCAGTTCAAATATAGCAAACAATGTTAAGTTCCTCCAGTGATTTTCCCCGCCACCAAGGAGAGGCATTCAATAATCTGCATTTTACATGACCCTTTCAAAGGCATTCATTAAGGCCTACACCTCTCATTAAGAAGATTATATGAACCATGAGAACTGTAATAGTTAAGGCATCCCCACCCTCTACCATTTTTTTCTGGTTTTACAGTCCAATTTTCTATATTTTATGATAGCTTTTTTCTCCCTTGATCTTATGGGTTTCTCATAAATAGCCATTTTTTCAGACGGAAGGATGACTTTTTTAAGCTGGCATTGTAAAGGTGCTATAAAAGTACAAAGAATGATGAAGAGGATGGAAGGTGAAAGTCCAAAGGGGCGAACAAGGCACCAGGTGGTGGCAATTATGCCATCATCACTCCACCTGGCAGGGTGTAGGCAGCAGAGTTAGACTGTGATGCCCGAACACTGAGCAGTACCCTTCTCCCCTAGTCCCAGTGATGGTGTAAAGTTCTAGCAGGAAGAAGGGTTGTCACAATGGGGCCCACAGCCACAGATAAAGCTTCTTGCTGGGTCACCAGGATTCAGCCGACTGGATTTTCTCTCTGAGAAATGAAGTTGGGGAAAAACCCCAAGCCATCAGCTAAGGACCCCATAAGTTTCTATTTCCCTTTCCTCCCCTTGTCCCTTTTCTTGCCTGTTAGCCAGGCTGCTTCCACACATCTGAACAATGGAAGTTTCCTGTTCTCTCCTCTCACCCTGGCTCTGCTCTCTTGCCTTGCTCAGCTGTTTCCTCACCCTGGGCCTCCTCTCTCCCTTCCAAAAGTTTTTGTTTTTGCTTCTTCTTCCATCACTCAATGGGAATCAATTTTATGTGTGGAGCTGAGAGTGCCTCAGAACAAGGAGAAGGGGTGCAGGAGAGAGGTGGGGGTTTGCATACACCCCCAAACCATGCCGGCTTGCTACCCACAGCTCATTTTATCTTTACCAGTGGGATGGGGGAGGGAGGAGGCTGCATAAAATGGCTCCCTTGACTCCCACTGGGGAACAGCTTTGTTTTGGGCACACTTTAATCCAAGGGGTGGTTTATCAGATACCCCGCACCCCTTACAATTTAAGGATAATTAGGGGAGCTGGGGGATAAAAATGGATAAACAGCTTTGAGTTAAGCCTACCTCACCCCCCCCCCCAAAATACACATGTAACCCCCCCAAAAATGCACATGTAACCCCCCAAAAATACACATGTAAACACCCCCCAAAAATAGATACACATGTAATGCCCCCCCCAAAATACACATGTAACCCCCAAAATACACATGTAACCCCCCCAAAAATAGATACACATGTAAACACACCCCCCCAAAACAACAACCAGGGGGTGAAGCGATGCGCTTAGGACAGTGTGCGGGGGGGGGGGAGCAGGCAGGCCCATGGCTAGCGGGAGGCCCCCGCCCCCCGCCCCCCCTTCCCCAGCAGCAGCTCTGCGGTGCGGGCGGTGGAGCCGAGCCAGGCCGGGAGGGAGGGAGGCGGCGTGCGGAGCGGCGGCTGCACAGGCAGCAGGCGGTGCGCTGGGCCGGGCGGCCGCCCTGGCCCCCGGCTCCGCCCGCGCCCGGCCCCAGCCCGGCGTGGGACGCGAGGTCGTGAGAACAGCGCGAACCCTGCAGCCTGCGGCCGGGCGCGCCGCCAGCAGCCAGCCCCTCCCGGGCCGGGCGGAGCCACACGCGGCAGCCGCCGCCGCTGCCTGCGCCAGGCGAGAGCGTGGCCCGGCCATGGCCCGGCCCGGCCCTGCCGCTGCTGGGAAGGGCCGGGGCCGCCGCCAGCCTCGCTCGCCGCTTCCCCCCGCTGGGGCCGCGGGCGGCACCGGCGACGGGCCAAGTGGGGCATCGCCCGGGGCCAAGGGGAGAACCCGGGGCCACCCAGGCAGGGGGGCTGGGGAGGGGCCAACAGCCCCCTACGGGCCTAAGGGGCAGACCTGGGAGTAGAGCCACCCTAGGAGAGAGGACCAAGCAGGGGGGGAGTCTGGGGGGCGGGCACCCATCGTGGGAAGATCCAGACGGCTGGGTAGACCCAGGGGCTAGCAGGCTGCCTAGGGAGCAGACCCTGCCCAGCCTGCTGTTAAACCCGCGCTGGGATTAACTTGAAGGAACTGAAAAGACCCGGGTCTGCAGGAAATGTGCAGGGTTTGCGGCCAGGGTGTGGGCTGCCCAGGAGGAGAGCAGCTTTGGGGCCGGTGTGTGGCTGGCTGCCCCGCTTTGGGGGCCAGATTGTGAACGTGGGAGCGGTTACATGAGCCGCCTCAGTCATGCCAATGGGTGTACACGAGGGCCCTGTGCCATGACAAAGGAAACCAGCAATAGTGCTCATTTTAGGGTCTGATCTGGTTCCCATTGAATTCCCAGGGAATTCTGCCATTGCCTTCAATGGGTCAAACTCTGCCATCCTTACACTGGTTAGTACTTTAGTAAAGGGTCCGGTCCTACCGTATTCTACGTGGGTAAGGGTATTAGAATCTGCTTCGTTACTACACTTCTCTTTGCCCCAAATTTTAAATAGTGTCTCTGTTTGTGTTACTGATTTATTAACATCCAAGGACACACAATGCTTTAAAATGTTGTGCAGATTTTATTATTAGGTAAACACTTAAAATGCATTTACTAAATGAGTGACCCCACAAGAATGTAAAGTAGTAGAATCTTACTCCTCGACTCCTGAAATCTGAGACTACTGGGAGACTAAAGGGCTACTCAGCATGAGGAATTCTATCACAGTTTGGCCCATATTGGTTCTGGAGTCATTAATATTTTAACACAGGTCTGAATGGTCCTTTCTGTGTCCCCTTTCCATCTGTCTTTTCTAGATGTCTAGGTGTCTAAACAGTGAGCGTTGTTTTGGGACAAGCTTTAAAGGAGTCAGACCACCTTTAAATGAAAGCCAGGTCACCAAGCAGGTTGGATCAAACAACTAGTTGCTTCAAATTGTTAATCCCAAAGTCCTTTTGACTAAAAGGAGGGGACCGGAGCCCCCAGAGCAAACGGCCTCCCATCGCTCAATGAATGCAGCCAGATTTACTCAGGCTGTTAACTTGATTAATTGAAATGAAGTTCCTCTAGAGAATTGGGCGTGTTCTTTGAGGTCAGGGTCACAACACTGAGATGCTTAATCAGATCTTTCCATTTAGCCCAACTTAAGCAGGGTGGAATGCAGTTGGCGCCAATTTCTGCTCTGCTTTCTGCCTGGTCCTTTGCATTCAACCAGTACATCCGTCATTTTAAAATAAAACCTCTCCAAGCCTGCAAATCCAACCCAAGTGAAAATTTTGCAACCAACACTTGCAGAAAAACAGCCCTGTCTAATTTTGATGCTACTGATTGTTTAGAAAGTGAAGCGGAATGGTAGGAGGAGGATAGTTATTACTGCAAAGTAATTCCCACAGGAGCTGGAGGGCAGGTGTCTGTGGATACCAAATTCTTTTATCCAAATGAAGCATTTCATTTGGGGGGCAGAGAAGGGGGGAGATGGTGTTTTAGTGATACCCACAGCTGATGGCAAAAGAAGCTTTTTCTTTGCAATTCAAGAACATGTAATATTGCAAAATAACATGGGGTGATTTGAATTTTTGCTTGCCCACTATATGGGCCTGATCCCGTACACACTAAATCAGTGAGAGTTTGGCCATAGATTTAACCCCTGCAGGGTTGGGCTGTGAGTGTCATATGCTGACATATGTACTTCTAGGGCCCTGTTCGGTTTCCGTTGTGGTCCTCGGAAGTAGAATTGGGTCCCTTGTATCAATATGCATTTATTTAGTACTGCATCATTGTTCCTATTTCTTTATTTTACCAAATAATGTTGGATCACTCGGGATCTCAATTTCATAAGATCTCAATATTTCATATGCCATTACATACAAAATCCTCGTGCATCACATTATTGTCACAAACTTTACTTATGCGTATCTTGCTATTACAAAGTCCTACCAATCTTGGGAAGACTATTTGTTAAACACCTCATGTCCACTGATCAATGTTAAATGCATAAAGTCCAGGATAATGATCCGAGGCCATCAGCTCACTAACATGTACTTAAGGGATTCACTTATCAGTGATGGTTGAGATTCTCCAAAGTAATTGGGGCCTTCCAAAGGTCTCATTTTCAGGAAGCGCTGAGTCCTGTGCCTGCCCTCTGAAAACCAAGCCCCTTTGAGCACCTCAGGTTGGGAAGCCAATAACTAAGGCACTAGGAGACACTTTTGAAAACCTTGGCCTGCCGTTTTTAGCTTTAGTTTTTAACAGGGCCAATCAAGCTCCTATTCACGTCAATAGGGGGTGGAAAAAAACCTCTCATTGACTCCAGCGGGAGTTGAGAGCGTTCAGCACCTTGACAAGATTGGACTCACAGCGTTTCTATCTGAAGCAGCTCGTGATTGCTCATGCAAACTGGGAGCAAGAAGCGACACTATTAATGCCACCTGCCGCAACAGGTCGGACGATGACGCTATTTTAAATCCTTACAATAATGCAGTTCACTTGAGGATTCTCCAAAGTTAGCTGCATGGAAAATTGTATCAGTATGCAATGCCGTGGTCAGCCCCCTGTCAGTAACAACCCTGCCCTTGATACAAAATCTACACTATGTCTCTTACTTATTTCCTTGCTGCATCCTATAGCCCTGGCTTGAAACAGCTCAAATCGGTCTTTACGCTTCTTTTCATTTCCTGGTTTCTCAGCAGACACAGCTCTGGGATGAGCCAACCTTTCCCCTCCAAGTCAGGGTTTGTCTGTCAGCTGCATGCAGGACAGCACACATCTGGAGACGCGTGTGGTTCGTGCAGAACCAAGCCATTTTCCTTTGTGTGCCTCAACCATAAATGCTTTTCTTAGGCAAATATTTGTAAACAGGCTTCTTGCTTTCAAAGGATGGAAAGATTTCAAGGGCTAAACGTACAAATAGACAGTGGCAGATGAAGAAAGGCCCGAGAATGTATTTCAGTTTAGCAAAGGCACAAATCAGGGTCTCTGAGCAGGGTCTCTTTTTAATTTGACAGCATTCTGGTGTTAAAAACAGCTGACAAATATTACATGCCAGGGCTTTGCGACCGGCTCCCCACAGCTGACAGAGCGACACGGACAAGTGAGGAATTCTTGAACAGTGGGGGTGGGATGGTGTGAAGGCAAAAGCTATCCCTACACATCTAAAATCAATTAGCAGCATTTAGAGGCTATATTTAACGTTGACTTCTGGAGGCAGGCAGAGCATGGTTTATAGTTTCATCATTAAGAGTGTTTACATGTTTAGAGGTCTAGCCCAGAAAAAAAATAATCTGGAGGAGATAAAGCACTTTTCGAAGCAAAGGAAGAATGGCACTGGTGGAGGAGAAAGTTTTCCTTGGAAAGAAGACGTATGCAGCAATTTGTGAAGTGCTGGTTAGATTCTGATCTCAGTTACTGGTATAGTAAGATGAGAATCTCACTCTGTCTTGGGACTTAGGGCCTGGGTTAATTCAGGAGTGGGCGAATTGAAGTCAGTAGAGTTAATACCAGTATGAGTAAGAGGAGCATCAAGCCATATTCTGCAAACCTTGCACTAAATAGTACTCACCCACTGACATTAATGGCCTTGCCTCCACTACAAAGGTGACTGGAGTTAGAACCCATGCACAAGAAGAAAACTCCACTCATTTGAGTTTGGAACTGCTCATGTGAACAAATGCTACTTAACATGAGTAATGATTGCAGAATAATCAGGCTCATGCTGTGTAGTGTGCACTTGTTTTAGGTAATTCCATTCTGGTTTGTGTGAAAATACCAAAATTCCATCTTTTTCGGTAAGACACAAGTTGGAGATCATGACCCCTCTGGTCAATTAAAGATCCCACAATGTTTTTCACAAGAATGGTGGTGTTAACCACTGCGTCTCTCCCCTCCAGATCTAGTTTAGACACACACATTCTACTTTGCTCATTTCTCACTTCATTCCTCACCCTCTGCCCTAAAATGCTGTGCAGTTTTGTTGTCAACAGCTGCCACCTTCCACCCCTAGAAGTAGCTGCATGTGATTGGTGAGATAACTGATGCTTGTATAGGCCCAGATCTGGCAAAGAGTTATACCTCGGAATAGGTCTTTTAGCAAATGATGCTCCCAGCAATTTAGTTTGTAAAGGCCTTGGAGATATTTTGCATTGGAAAGGCTATATTTAAATGTAAATATTTCATATTATTATTTATTATTAAGGCTACAGTTTGTCCTGGTTGTTTTTAGTAAAAGTCCCGGGACAGGTCCTGGCTTCCGTGACCTTCTTGTTCATTGCCTGTGACCTGTCCCAGTACTTTTACTAAAAACACCCCTGTCAATATGGGGAGTGAAGAGGATCCAGCACCATGCACTGCCACCATGAAGAGCAAAGGCAATGAAACGTATTATTGGTCTACATTGGGATTGGGACCTCACTGTGCAAGGCACTGTACACACACGTGGAAATTAGACTTGAGGTGCAGAATGAGCACAATCAGCAAATGACTTATTGATTGCACTCTGCTTTAGGAGAAGTTTTTTTCAGCCAGTCAATATATAAACAGGATTTCTTTTCACATTGCTGCTGAGCAGTGGAAGTCATAAGAACATCAGAACGGACATACTGAGTCAGACTGATGGTCCGTCTAGCCCACTATCCTGTCTTCTGACAGTGGCTAATGCCAGATGCTTCAAAGAAATGAACAGAGCTGGGCAGTTGTCAAGTGACCCATCCCCTTTCCTCCCATCCCAGCATCTGTCAGGGTGCACCCATGGCCATCTTGGCTAATAGGCATTGGTGGACTCTCCTCCATCACTTTATGTATGTTACAACCTCGTGAAGACAACAGAGCAGAGCCATGCATCTAAGAGTTTCCAGATGGAACAAACATTATTTAAACTTCAAATCAACCAAGACACGTCCATCATCTGGTTATTTTTAGTGGGGACCCAGAGTGCTGTGATCTGGTTGTGAGGAGGGTAAATTCAGCTGCCCGGAAGCAACTCGAATTCTTTGCAAATAGCAAGCTGTTAAAAACAATCCTGGAATGTGATTGTTTCACCTACCAGGGTGACCTGCACTGTGGACTTCACTGACTTCTGCCACGCTGGAGGATCATTCGGGGAACAGTATGTTTACAAGCGTTGAAACAACCTGGCCCCTGGCTAGTGAAGAACTGAAGCTGACTGTGTCCCCTTGTGTGTGTGATGTTAGAAACACAAGGTCAGTCTGCTAGCGGATGACACAGCTAGTTCCTTTAGAAGCCTTTTCCCTATTCACATTGCCGGTCATTTACTTCTGTTAAAATAGCTGACAACATATATTAATGTAACGCAAGCTACTGGCACAGAGCAAAGTTTTCTAAAAATGGAGGCCACTTTGCACACTGGTTGCAATTCAATCCCATTGTTACAGATTTTAATTCACAAAGCTACTTCCTGTAAGCAAGGAGGGTTTCCTGACTTAAAACTGGCAGCCCAGGAAACCCAGCTAGCGGACATGCTTGCTTCTTCACCTCTTCCCAAATGGGACATGGGGAAGCAGACTTTCAAAGGAGCTCTGTGCTCAGCAACTCTAGTTGTTCTCAAATGTCTCTGTCTTGATGGGCAAATTGAAGGTGGCTTTTGATCGTGTTAGCTCAGAAAAGCTTTCGTAATGCTTGGGATGCACTCGGGTTAGCTGTCTGTGTTGTAGCCTCAGCCTGATTGACACTAGAAGAGTCAGACACCCATATAATCATGTTGGTTACATGGTGACTTTTTTACTAGTACAGTTTTGGCGGCACAAGCCCTAGTGTGGAGGCAGTTGTATCAGTGTAAAAGGGTCTTAGCCCTTGTCTGTGCTACAAATGTTTGCCTGTGCTAAATTGAAGCAGGGTCACATTTACAGCGGCTTATTTTCTATGTACAAATAAAGTTCGGCTCCCGGTATATGCAACCCTGCTTGCAGTACAGAGAGCTAGCCGCCATAGGCACCAACTTCTGGCACTGGTCGGTGCCCGACCCCTCTCTGCCCCCAGTCCTGCCCCGACTCCACCTCTGCTCTGCTCCTATTCCAATCCCTTCGCCAAAGTCCCTGCCCCAACTCTGCCCCCTTTACCCCATTTAACTCCTTCCCCGGCCCTGCCTCTTCCCCGCCTCCTCCCCTGAGTTCACCACGTTCCTGCTCCTCCCCCCTCCCTCCCAGAGCTTGCTACAGCTGTTTGGCAGCAGCAAGCGCTGGGAGGGCGGAGCGGGGACACGGTGCACTGGGAGGAGGTGGAGGAGGAGGAAGTGAGGCGGGAGGGCAGGGCGGGGAGCTTGGCTGCCAGTGGGTGCAGAGCACCCATTCATTTCTCCCCAGGGTGTTCCAGCCCTGGAGCACCCACAGAGGTGGCGCCTATGCAAGCAGCCTGCTATTAGTGTCTAATGGTTCATTCAGAGGGCACAGGTACAGAAGATCTGGTCCTACTGAAATACAGCTTATGTCTCTGAAAGCAAATTCTGCCCAGGATACATTAACTCTCACCCTTTAGCTTTGATCGTAAATGCTTTCAAAGCTTTTGGCTTCTCCCTGCCTTCTAAGGTTTCAGAGGCTTTCGCTGTGAAATCTCAGAGGACTGGTTTGCGAGAGCTTTGCCGTGCTAGTGGAGAATCATCAGCTGATTCATCAAGACCAGCAAAGCTAAATTCATGCCTGGGACAGATGTATCCACTTAGCACTGCAGGGCAATAATTCACATTGCCGAGTGGAGAAGGGGAGACGCATAGCCCCCCGCTACTGAAAAATCTGCAGGACGGGGTCTAGGAATAGCCCTGGGGCCGCGTCCCCTCACAGAGTTGTTCACAGAACGTCCTATCTGGGCTGGGGTGCGCAGATCGCTGGGGAATCTCCACAAGCCCTATGTCTCTCCATTGCTTCGGATACTTGCTTTGCCTCCCTAGTAAGCTCAGATCAATGGTGCATCGCTGCCGGGGTCCACCTCCAGGTACCTGCCCCTGCAACCCCCCCACCCCCACCATGAATGGGAACTCCACAGCATGAAAGGGTGCCAAGTAAAACGTATACAGCCCACAGCTGTAACACAATTTCCCCATTAGTCACCAGTGGGGACTATTCCCCCCCCCCTCCCTGATTCCTGGGCCCAAGAAGGGTGGGGATGGGGGCAGGGTTAAGGGTGCTGCAGATGAAACTGACCCCTCCCCCCTTGAAGGGAGCTATCCTCCACCCTCGGATCCTGGGGGATGTCTTTCCCCCCAGGCAATCTCATTCATAAAGAAGGGGTAAAAGTGGAGTCAATGTGGCTGAAGCAGTCCAGCAATATGTTCATTCCTTTTGCAGTTGCAGTTTCCTACGTGGTTTACATCACAGGAGCATGCCCACCGCTTCTCCAGAAAGGCTCCCAGGGATCTCAGCCAACCTCCAGTTCCTCCGTATTAACAGGTGCCTGCCCTTTTTGCATGGTGGAAAAAGGTCGCCCGGGGGTTGGAGGGAGGGGTGTTCTAGTGGAGAGGGCACTGCATTGAGGCTTAGGAGAGTTGGGGTCATTTCCCTGCTGAGACACAGACTTTCTGTGGGACCGGAAATAAATCCCCTAATCTGTCCTGCACCTCGGCACCCCGTCTGTAAAATGGGGATAATCCTGCCCTATCTCACAGGAGTGTTGGGGGGTGCAATCCCCCTAGGGACTGTCTGCAGTGGGGACCATAGAAATAGATAGAGAAGCCTGCATCCCCAAGGTACTGAGATGTTGCCTTGCTGAGTATTGCCTCAGAAACTCACAGGATCAACACTGCAATCCCCAAAGCCTGAGCGATGATCGGGGAGAGCTAGGGACTTTAGCACATGATCCACAGAAGCCAGCATGCTGGGGGAGGGGGAGCTGCAAATGGGCAAGACCTTCCCAATCCTGCCTGGGAAAAGTTGGAAGGACTCTAGCCAATTGATGCCCATAAGACTGATGGGGATCTCTGGTAAGCTTTGAGCATGTGTATAGGAACTTTTATTGTTTTCTCTGTAATGCTTTCACCTCAAGAATAAACATGCTTGCTTATATAGCCCTGTGTGGTCACTTGCGACTGCTGCCAATTACAGCTGTTCACAGCCTTCAGAGAGAAAGCAAAATGCAGATACTGGCCTGTGTAGGCAGTCTGGCTTCCTGGGGATGTCACAGGATAGGCAGAGCACTATGTGGCCTGGAAAAATCCTGGTCAGAAAGGACAGAGACGTGGGTGTCCACTCAAGAGAGGATTCCATCAGTTTCTGCTGAAAGATCCAAGTTCATCCACTGCCTCCAGAGGAATTGCACCAGGGATGGGCTTACCCCAGTGTTTATTTGCTGACCCTTGAGGTCCATTGGCCCCTGCCCATCTTCCACTGTCAAATCCGATATCTCAAGGTAACAGCAATGCTAAAGAACGGGGGTGTTCTGAGACCAGCCAGGAAATTATTTGTTCGAACAGTCTTATAATATATGGATGATGGACCTCTCCCACTGATGACCTGTCAGGTAGAACTCTGGCTACAGGTGCCGGATGGGATGACATATTCATAGATAACAAACTTTCCTGTCAATCACCAGGGTTATTATACCTGGACTTGACGTGACAGCCATGGCTAACACCAGTTTTGATTGACGTGTATAGGGATTGCGGAATATGGAATGTAAACAGCAAGGCCTCCTCTCTGAGTGGACATACCCTTGTATGCATTAAAAAACCCATAGCAAATAGAAGCATGTTTTAAAGTAACCCAGTCTGACCACTCTCCATAATGCTGTGCTGAAATTAACCTGGATTACCTGCTGAGGAATTTTAGGCTCATTGTTAGCAGTTAGAATGAGCAGACTCAAACAGAAAAGAGCCTCCTGATAGAAATGTTGACCCTTGCAGGTATTGGGCAGAGTTTATCACCAGCCATCAGGACTGTAACCAAAGCGCGGTCTAGCATTTGCCTCATTAACTGCCTTAAAATGCTGAGCTCATCAAGCCCATTGGCCGGTAATGAGCTGTCTTCCCATGCAGTCCAGAGATCTGACACACTGTCTGGGAATCATCTCTCCACACTGACTAGGTCCTGCTCCCAATGGGGAGACTGTCTTTCCTGGGGTGACAGGAGAAGTCGGGTCCCTGCCGGTGAGCCCTGTTGTCAAAGAGGACAGGTGGCTCCTGGGTACTCATGGGTTAACAGCGAGATGTGTCGGGATGTGTCCCAAAGCCCCGCGTGCCCAGTCCTGCCTTTACAAGAGCAGACGTTGAAAGGCGCAGGCGTGGGTCAGGGATGGGCACGTCTCGGGAGGTGCTTCGTAAAACCTAGCTCTTTGGTCACTGGCCAAACAGCAGCCAGACAGCAGCACACCCTGCCCTGCTTATCAGGCGTTACTTTGTACGTATACACGCGCAAGTGGGTCCGATTGCAGGATCGGGGCCAGGGCAAGCTCCGTGCGATCCCCCTGACAAACTCCTCCAGGGTATCACTTCGGCCCTTCTAAAGCTCCTGTTTATTAAGGGCGCTCCTGAAAGCGGGCAGGTTTGATGCTTTGCAGGTGTGGATCTCTGATCAGGGGCCTCTGCTGCTTTTTCCTCTTCCCTTTCAACTCTCTCGGCTATTTTCGGAGAGCGATGGAATCCAGACAGATCTGTCTCCCAGGAGGGGAGTGAAGGGTGGTGGCGGAGGAGGAGGAGGAGGAGGAGGAAGTCGGCTTGAAGATCAACTACAGGCTGGGGCACGCTCTGGGATGTAGCTTCGGGGAAGTTATTCATCTTCCAAGTCACCCTGCGGGTTTCTCGGCCGCCTTTTCCCATGGCTGGGTCTATTATTTCAGCCCTTGCGAAGGTCTCCTGGCGGAGCTGTCAGCCTGGGAGTGGCCCACCGCCCCCGTGACACAGGGCAGAAGGCATGGGAAAGTGTCGGCCTGCCCAGGCGGCACGCTCAGAGCAGGGGCTGGTGCTTGACTCATGTCGGAGCCTGGCCCGCGGCACGTTGGTCACGTCATTACGACACCCAGCGGGTTTCACCCATCAACCTGCCTCCGGAGGAAGGGAAGGGAAAGGAACATGGGCGTCTCGGGAGGGAGGCGTGGAGTCCCCGGGTGAGTTTATGAACCCAGAGCCAGCAGCCAGGTGCCCTTTTTACCTTGTGCTGGGCTCCACCCTGACCTCGCAGGGAGTCCTCCGGGGCGGAGGTTCTGTAGCAACCCAGCAGGTGTGCATGTGGCGGGGGCATGAGGGGAGGTCTGCACCAGCTCCCCCGTCACACCACACGAAGGCCTGGGAGTGCTGGGCTGAGCTCCTGGATGGAGCGCCCCCGATGCCCCCCCCTCCGCATTCAATCCTGGCCCATGCCCTGGCTACACATTCAAAGCCCTAGTCCACTTCTGTTCAAGTCAATGGAAAATTCCCCCGGGAGGTCTGAGCGCCCCCCCCCCCCAACATGATCAGCGCCGGCAGCTCCAGTCCAGGGGAGTTACGGCTGCTCAAGCTGAATCTACAGGTTGCTGGGCACCTTTGTCTCTCACTAGTGCCATGCGGGCCAAATGCTGGGAGATGCGGCTGGGTCCTTGGGCGGGGAGGACACAGCCCCATGCAGGATCGGGTGCAAAGTGCAGCCCCTCGCTGGATGTAGCCCATACGGAAGAGAGACAAATCAGAACTAATAAGGGGAAAATCTGCAAAAATGGCTCTTGCTATCGATCTTGTCTAAGCCCGCCCCGGTCTTTCTGTTCCAGGGAGCTTACCGGGGTCAAAGGTCCAGTGCTGAAGAAGAGCTCTGTGTAAGCTCGAAAGCTGGTCTCTCTCCCACCAACAGACGTTGGTCCAATCAAAGATATTACCTCACCCACCTTGTCTCTCTTATTCTGGGACGGACAGGGCTACCATCCTGTATACAACAGTGCTTCGACAGTCAGGTAAAGCTGGGAAGACAGAGCTGTCAGAAATATCCTCTCAGACCCATACCACACAGCACATGCCCCCGGCCCCTTTCCCTTCGCACCTCGGGGCTTTATCCCCAGGACTCATTTGGGAGCAGCACCCTCCGGCTAAAAGCTGCAGTAACCCAGTTTAGGGGAAAGTCATTTGCTCTGACAATTGAAGTAGTTCAGGGGTTGGTCTCGGGAGACGGAGTCTTTGGCCGCTGGGTTGCATCCGAGTTGGTTGTGGCTTTGGTATTGCAGCTGCACCCAAGCGAGAGCAGGGCCTGGTTACACTAGCTGCTGGACAGACGTGTAGTAAGAGACACTTCCTGCCCCAAAGAGGATACAGTCTAAAGAGGAGCAGAACCCAGTCTCCCGCTTCCAAATCCAATGCACCAGGTAACACTGCCTCCTCTCATTTGGTAGAAAAAGGGTGTTTAGTGTGGCTCACAGCCCCTTTCACAACCCCCTCACCCATGCCAGGGCTCAGGGAGACTTGGGGTTGGGTTTCGTTAACCTGGGCTCTAGAACGTCAGAGATCTGCGTCCAGCAACCTGAAATAAACAACTTCTTTTCTGTTCCTTACAAACAGGTTGCAGGACAGCGCACCCGGCCTCGTGAGCCAAAGCTTGGGAGCGCGCCCGGCAGCCCTTCTAAATGTTTATGCAGGGGACCTTTCTTTCCCTTTGAACGCCTCGCCCCTTAAATCAAACCAAACTCAGGTTCAGCATGGACCGATGGGGGGAAATCCGGAGCTGCTTGGGGCAAAACCTAATGTGTTAAGCACTGAGATATAATCCAGATGTGAAAATCTCCAGGGCTCCGACTGGCCTTTGAGCTGCTCCTTTATCACCTCTGCTTTAAACATTAAAAGTCCCACTGGAGGGGAAATCCTCCCGGTATGAGTTATGTGCTATTTATGGAGGGGGCTCTGTGCAGCCCTTGAAAGTGTTCTTAATAAAACCTGGGCTAATAGTAAATTATTAGCATAGACTAGGAAAAGGGATTTATTTTTTAAGGCAGCTGGCTTTATGGTTTGTTTGTTTTTTAATGCTGGACGGAGATAAAAATCTCTCTGCCTCCTAGGAAGGAGAGAATGCAAAGGAGGCCGAGAAGTGTGTATGAAAGCTTCAGGTCCCATTTGGAAAAGCACTCGGCAGGCAATAAAACCATGTTTCTCCAACTACATCTTGTGCATATGATAGCAGGGGCTTTTCCCCCCCTCAAGGTAGGTCATAGGACCTACAGCGCTTTCTGGCTGGGTGCCATGGCTTCCTTTTCAGAGCCCTGTTCATCTCTCTCTCTCTCCCTTTGCATCTTCCCCTCTTCCTCTCTGTCTGCCTCTCTCTCTCTCTTTCCCCTTCTGCTGCCCAGCTTCTCTCTCAGTCTCCACTGCCAAGCTATCACCTTCCTGACTCTGCCACCGTTCTGCTGTGTCACCTTGGTCACCTCACTTCATTCATTGTGCTCTCCAAAAAAAACCACAACCCAAAGCTTTTTTGTTGTTGTTGTTAAACTGGGCAAATTGTTCTCAACATTTGCACCAAATCTCCCCTCTCCCCCTTGCTTTCTAACCAGCTTTAGAGCCCTGCGGCATTTGTCCAACTTCGAAATTGCCACACACACAAAAATGTGGAGAGGGGGAGAAACCAGAAAAAATGGCTTGCGAATGTGAACTCCCTATTTTTTCCCTGTCAGTTCAGTTCAGGACCCTTTTCTCCCCATTCCTTCCCCCTCCTCTGGAGATCCCCTGCCTCTGTTCTGGCTGCTGTCCCCCGCCATTCCCTCTGGCACAGCACACCATGGCGGGATTGCCATGCTAGTCCCAGGGCCCTCACTTCCTGTAGGAGCTCTTAGTACCTCCAGGGTCTGACTGCGGAGCAGCTGAGGGGACGGTGAACACACGACTGTTCATGTATTTCCCTGCTTGCACCGTCATGCCAGGGGTTAGGACGGATTTCAGCCTCTCTAAAAAAAAAACCTCAGTTACCACCACTTAGCACAGACTCTACCTGGGTGATTTCTGGGTGAATATTGCTCCTCAAACAGGGGTCCTCGCCCTTGGGGTCAGGACCTCCAGGAGGGTCACAGCCAAGTGTTAGGGAGTCACCGTCTTTCTTCTATTGCTCCCTGGGGAGAGGAGTGTGGGAAAGGGCTCACGGCATGGAGACCCATTGCCCTAGCAGAATGGATCTGCCCTGCTGCTGAGTGTCCCTGCTGCTCCCATCAGAAGGCGCCTGGGGGCTGCCCCAAACAGTGCTCCGGATTGTACAGGGAACGTTCGCCAGAACCCACCGCATGCATTGGCAAACACCCCCATCAGCCGCCTCCTCTAGCCTTCCCAAGTGCCCCGGGCCCGCCCATTACTGGAATTCAGTAAGGAGTGTGGCAAACAGCTGGGAGGACCAGCGGCTGGTCTCAGTCTTTTGTTGTTTCTGCCAGGCAGGGTCAGCACGTTAAGATTCTCGCTGGAATACGCCAGCCACCCTCATCAGCTCTTTGCTCCTGTTCACACCCATTTAGGGTGAGCAGACAGCAAATGGGAAAAATCGGGTCGGGGGTGGGGGGGGGCAACAGGAGCCTATACAAGAAAAAGACCCCAAAATTGGGACTGTCCCTATCAAATCGGGACATCTGGTCACCCTACAAGAACGGAGCTGTTAGAATTCTCCCTAACCTGAGTACAACGTGGTGTCTGCCATGTTTTCCCTTCCCGTGATGAGCCTGGTAGCGGCAAGGTCTCTTCTGCCCATCACTGGCTGCCCTTGAGCTGTCTCCTTTGTTTTTTCCCTAGGGTGTTTTTTTGGGTTGGTTGTTCTGAGTGTTTTCTGCCCGACTCAGTGTCAGCCACTAAGGGGCTCATCCAGAGGGCGACTGAAGCGAAAGGACATTTATCCTACCGGTGAAAGGATGCCACTTTGGTGAAATCGTTTTCTTTATATCAAAGCGGACGTGCCCAGTGAGGACCACAGACTTCACTGGTGCCAGAGAGTTGCAGGGGAATCTAGTGACAGCAGCTACATTTGCAAAGCACTAAAGGAGACCCCTGCGAGGCACTGGAGAAGGGTCAGAATCAGAGAGAAAAGAGCTAAGCCAGGCAGACGCAGGCAGTGCAGGATCACACCCAGCAATGGGTGAAATTCCAGCCCTGTTGAAGTCAATGGCGACACCCCTTTGATTTCACTGGGGTGAGGATTTCACCCGCTTCGATTCCAGAGCACTGTGTGTTTGAGGTTTAAACATCCCAAGAGATTGGATTTTCATGGTCCACATTTAAATGCCCTTGTTAAGTTTATGAATTACAGGGTCCCTGCAACGCAGGGGACTGGACCGCCCTTCCAGTCCTGTGTTCCTGTTACCCCAGCATCCGAGTCCCTCACGATCTCCCTACGAGGTAGGGCAGTGCTGTCCTCCCCTTTTTACAGGCGTGGAACTGAGACACTCAGAGACTAAGTAATTTGCCCAAGGTCCCAAAGCAAGTCTGTGGCAGAGCAAGGAATTGAACCTGAGTTTCCCAAGTCAGCACCCGAGCCATGGGTCCATCCTTCCTCTCATTGCCCTTGGGATATTACTGCAATCCCTAATCAGATTTCACTGGGCCTCCCTGTAATCTTGATTACCCCTGTAAACCTGGAGTAATTCTACTGATTTAGGAGGAAATAACTAAATATTTAGGAGCCAGAAGAGTTCAGCACCCGGCAGCTCCTACGGTGACATCAGTCTTTGGAAAATCTGGCCCGCCATGACTGAGTGTGGATAGGACCAATTTGGGGGGCAGGTGAGCAGGGGATTACCTGCCAACTTCCGGGTGCACCACGTCACCACATCGTTCTGATGCCTTTACAAACAATACTTTGATTGATTTCTTTATTGACCAATGAGGGGGGAGATACCCAGAAGGAATGGGATGAAATGAAAGCATGGAAAACAGACTCACTAGTGGGAAAACCTTCTGGACAGCGAGCCAAGTTATGATCTCAGTAACACTTGCGCACACCGGCTGCAACATTCCGTCCGTCATCATTTGACCGAGCAATACACTTTGAGGGCCATAGGCTCAGCTGGGGGCAATAGGCCTAGCTCTGTTGACTTCAGGGGCGATTTGCTGCTGTTACATCCGCTGAGGCAGGCCCCATCCGCTCCAGTTTGATGTCAATGAGAATGCCTCCAGTACGTTTACATCAGCGGTGTCCAATACGTTCGCCACTAGCCACATGTGGCGAATGGGCTAGTGAATTGTGGCTAATGCATGAGCAATGTGTGGGTCTGTAAATCCACATTTTCTGCAGTAAATTTTATAAAACCCAAGTAAAATCTGAGGCTGAGTTAAGATGTGCAGTCAGTATGAATTATATCCCAGATTCCAGGGTTATGGTAGTAGTATATTTGTAGTATGTTTTTACATCCTTTTGTATAATGTAGCGAATAAGAAAAATTCAAAACTGCAAGTGTGGCTAGCTTCAAATTTCTATTGGCCCCCGCTGGTTTATATCATCTTGCTTTATAAACTGGATAGGAATCACTTCTACCAGTGAAATGCAGCCACCTCTGGCATGGTACCTGTTACACGGCACTCAGCCGCATTGCACAAGAAGGAAGGATAAACCACTCGGAAGGGGCCGAGTTCAGTCAGGTTCTCTGGGCTGGGCCACGGGTTCTAACGTGACGCGGAGCCTGTCGGAATGAAGTCGGGTCAAGACCGGCTCAGCCAGCACACACCGGAGCTGAGCTCAGAGGTGAAATGCTAGTGCGTCTATCCGTGGTAGCCAAGAGCCCTAGGAATCTCTGACCCTTTCTTCTCATTCAAGGTGGAGTCTGGGCAGAGGGCGCAGAAGGAACCAGCTCATCTTGTCTTCCCGGTTGCAGCTCAGGTGTCCTCGTATCATAAACTTATTGTCCTAGCGACAGCAAGTTCAGCAAGGCCGAAGCACACTCCCTGCCCTTCTATCCTAGCTCCGCCGTTCCTTGCCACGGGTCAGGGAGGGCAGAGCGAAAGGTTACAATATATAACTGGGGTCTTGGCTTCTCAACTCCCCCGGGGCACAGATCCACTAGGAATCAGCAGATTCATAGACAAGCCTCTGTGCAAAATGAAATTCAAAAGACCGGAGGTAAAAGATTTGTGCCTTTTGATTTGTGATTTGTGTTTGGAATTCCAGGAGTTTTAGCTCAAAAATGGAGCCTTTTGGTTTTCGGTGGAAACGGGGAAATGGGTGTGATTTCTGAAGGGGATAAAAAGGAAAGTTTCAAATGTTGCCATTTCATTTAGTCAATCTTTGCAATAAAACACGCAGCAGTGGGAACGTTTACACATTTCTGTTCAGAACTCTTCTCGCTATGGATGATTTGTATCACGTCGGGGCCGGACACAGCCCAAATCCAGGCCCTGCTCCCTCCACAAACTTCCCAGGGACAGAGCCCAGTAAACGTGTGGCACCGGTTTCGAGTCAGTGAGGCTCTGCATGGGTCAGTCAGCATCACCAGCAACCGAAGCAGGGACCTCCAGCACACATGAGCTGCCACTGTTGAGTAAGGAGCCACGCTTCTTTAAGTGAGAGCTTTAATAGACTCCTGTCCTCTGTGGATCAGATACAGAGGGAAACAAATATACACTCACCAGTGGATGATACATGGGTGTTAGAGTCCACAAGTCCGGAGTTGGGTGCAGGATGTAGCCCAGAAGCCCTGCTCTAAAGCCCATTAAAGTCAGTGGCAATACTCTCATTGCCTCCATGTATTTAGTTACTTTACTTCCCTATGGTTTGGATCAGGCCTTGGGCTTGTCTACACTGGCAATTTACAGCGCTGCAACTTCCTCGCACAGCGGGGTGAAAAAACACCCCCCTGAGCGCAGCATGTTTCAGTGCTGTAAAGCACTAGTGTAGACAGTAGGCAGTCGCGCTCCCAGCACTGGTAGCTATGCCCCTTGCGCGCTGTGTTGCCAGTGTAGACAAGCCCTAAGGAAGCCATCCAATTCTGTGACAAAACGGAAAGCAAAAGTTCTGGGCTACAAAACGGCCTTGAACGGACCTTTCGGTTATTGCTCTGAGACACGTCACTTAACTATGTTCTACTTTTTCACATTCCCCAACTCACCGACCGAGTCCTGCAACCCTTCAACCCCCTCCTGCCAGGTCATAGCCCCAAACACACAAACCTCAAACCCAAATAAATCAATAGCTCGTGGCGGCCCAGCTCCTCATGGGAGCAGAGAGACAGAAGGAATGTGGTAGACTCACCCAGCGCACGTCTGGCTGTGTGCATGTAAGTGACGCACGTAAAATCAGAGCAGTGGGAGTGACAGGGCTTATAATATTGTTCATATGCTGCCAGGCACCGCCGCAGCAGCTGAACACGGAAGAACATATGGTGGGAAGAGGCGCAGCCCTGCTCTCGGCCTTTGATGTAGCTTTTATTGTTTTTCAGACAGACACCAGAGAAATGCAGGTCACAGAGGCTGCACGGATGAATCTGCAGGCGTTTTATGGCCAGCGTGATTTTCTGTTGTCTTTTGAAAAATGCGTTTCACCCTTTCTAAGCAGCAATTAATTCGCACTTCCGCTCAGTCACGTCTGATATTGTAACACTGTATCACAGCCTAGGAACATGCACAGAAATGCAGAGTTCTTCCGCTCGCTCACCCTGAGGTCAGACCAGGGGGATCCTATTAGCTCCAATTTAGGGATAGGAAAAGGTTTGATTTGTCTCTCTGAGGCTGAGGGAACGAAAGGCAGGAACAGAGAGGGTCCTGCTGAGCAAAATTCTAGCTCACCCAAGCTCAGAAGAAAACTGGTGGAGGTTTAAGTTTGGCTGTTATTGCTAACAATGTAACAAATATGGTAAAATAAGAAGAAAACTCTTGGGAGGGGAATAAATACGAATCAGATCCAGTGTATGGTCTTGGGAGTAGGGTGGGAACTCCACCTGGTAGCAGATAAGTGTGTGTGTGTGTGTGTGTCTCTGTGTATTTACATCTATGTTTCACTGAGAGCCCAGCATTGGGTATGTCTATACATAGATATAAGCAGACCCTATGCAGGGCTGCAAATGAATTTTTCAGACACCAGTTTGCTTTGCTTCATCCACAATTTCCTCTGCCCACCCCAGAGACTAAATTAGACACACATGAAACTCACTCTTTAGAGAGAAGGGACTCTTCTGTGAATGGAAGCAGCCATGCAGCGCACAGCTGGGAAATGCCCGGGATTTTTAGCTTAGCTTTTGAGTCCCAGTTCCCTAAAGGAAACACACAAAAATGGCAAGTATTTCTTCAACATTTCCTGCTTCATCTCCACAGCTCATTCAGCTGGTGACAAATGAGAAGAGCTATGACTTCCAGGCTGGGCCCTTTCCCAGGGCACAGAAAACACCAAACGACCCAACCCTTTTGCTATTGCTTATGTCATTGTCACAAAGGAATGTTTGTGTCTTTCTGGCGGCTTTAAACCTAAGGTTTCCCGACTGAACATAAGAACGGCCCTACTGGGTCAGACCAACGGTCCATCTAGCCCAGTGTCCTGTCTTCTGACAGTGGCCAATGCCAGGTGCCCCAGAGGGAATGAACAGAACAGGGAATCACCAAGTGATCCATCCCCTGTCACTCCTTGCCAGCTTCTGGCAAACCGAGGCTAGGGACACCCTCCCTGCCCATCCTGACTAATAGCGATTGATGGACCTAGTTGACGGACCTCGTTGGGGTTGGTCCTGTTCTGAGCCTCCTGAGGTCTCTTCCAACCCTAAGTTTCTATGATAGAGAAGACTCTAGACTGGGATGCTGGAGATCTGATTCAGTTCTTGGTTCTGCCACTGATTCCCAACTGGGTCATGAACTGGGTGAAAATGCGGAGTTTGCTTAGCCTGTGAGTTCTCTGGCGCATGAGCTGTCTTTCCCGAGGAGAGTGCAGAGCTTCGCACAATGGGGCGCCGATCCCCAGCTAGGGCATCTAGGCACTATTGCCATACATAGAGAGACAGTCCCCCAGTCTCGCATCGCGTCTCGCCTTTGGACGGAGACCCCCGGCCACACGACAGAAAGTTTCTGCCTTGCAGCGCCCAGTTACGATTCAATTCAGG
Source organism: Sternotherus odoratus (assembly GCA_032164245.1). Lineage (NCBI taxonomy): Eukaryota > Metazoa > Chordata > Testudines > Kinosternidae > Sternotherus > Sternotherus odoratus. Next base: position 6,936,551 of record JAVMKO010000018.1, read on the forward strand.
GTTGTCGTGTAGACGGGACGGGACAGTATTTTAACCAGGCCTTGCTTTCTGTACCTTAGGTGACACGGAAGATGGTCGCGGATCTTAATGGCAAGCGATCCATTACTCCCAAACAAGGAGGGAGAAAATAAGCAGCCCTACAGCTCCACAGAGAAACACACTCCACAGACAGAAATAGTTTAGAGAAAGAGGAAGAAAGGCCAGATATTCCCCCTCTCCCTAGCACCCCCTTCCAGCCAGGCTCCGCAAATCCCAGAGCAGAAGCATCAAAAGGAGATGATTCTCCCTGGTGGGTAATTGAAGTTATTACTTGTTGTTAGGAGCAATCTTGTGCTGTTAGACTTTAACCGCTCGGCTAATTCACTTGTAACAAAGCTTCTGGCTCAGTCTGAGGGGCAGCGCTGCCGACTGGGGCTGGATGGACATTCAAAAAACCTCAAAGGCACTTCAGGAAGAAAGGCGCTTTCAGAGCTCCTGTCAAACCCCTTCACTTGGGTTAACTGAGCAGCTGAGATTTGAAAATGGGATTGAGAAATGTGGTTGTTTTGAATTGATCCTGGCTGACTGGTTAGAAGATAGTGCCAGTTATTATTATTTACATTGCATTAGCAATGGCCCATTGCACTGTAGAGCCTCACAGGGAGAGAACGTTCCTGCCCTAAACAGACCAAGGAAGCATTATGGATTCCATTTTACAAGGGGAAACTGAGGCGTGGGCAGATGAAGTGACTTGCTGGAGGTCACACAAGCAGTATGTGGCAGAGCCAAGGACTGAGTTCAATAGATTTTCACTCTAGTATCTTAGCCACAGGACGCCCTTGCGTGTTCAGATTTTAGCAGGCTTTATCGGATTAAAATGGTGCGACTACCACCTGTCAGCCACCATGAGGCCTGGGTCACACGTGTACGTAAAGTAGTCATGTTAAAGTACGGTATGTTGCCTGGCACCAAGAGACGGGGTAGCCCGTGGAGACCACTTCCTGGCGCAGCCTGTGTCACGCTTTCCCACGGGTTCAGTGGGAAATCTCACATGCATACATGTTTCCAGAGTCACACACACCTGCACCTCTACCCTCGGCCTATGGACTGGCTTGTGGTTAATTGAGGAATGAGTCTGAGATATAACAAACAAGGGCTCATTCTCTGCTACTGACTACCTGTATGACCCGGGGAAAATCTCTGTGCTTCCCTTACCCACTGATAAAAGAGACTCAGATAATGCTCCTTTACTCTGTTTTTTCTATTTCGATTGTAAACTGTTTGGGGCAGGGATTGTCTCTCACTATACATGTGTCTAGCACCTAGGACAGTTGAGCCCTGAGCGTGTTTGGGTCTTCTAAGCACAGGTGCAGGAACTAGAGGTGCGGGGGTGATGTGGTTTCCATTATATCCAAAGTTTACAGTTTGGTTCAGTGGCTCTAAGCACTGTTCCCACACCCCTGCCTCTAGGTGCTGGATGCTCTAAAGAAAGGTGAATCCATCGTAACGGATTGCAATGAACACGCGTCCGATTTCAGCCCCCTGATAAGGAATCCAGTGGAGTCCCTTCTTCAGAAGCCAAAAGCAGCAAAGTAACATCTGAAAAAGAGACGCCCCAGACACATTTCCAGTGGCGAGCTAAGCCGAGCTGACGGGGAGGTCACCGAGGGAACAAACCCATGTGGTGTCAACTCTTTACGGAATGACTTTCTTCAAGAGAAGGAGAGTTGTGTTCAGTGCTGCCAGAAGGGCCTCGGGCTGGCCAGGAGTATTGTGATCTGCAGAGACTTTCAAATAAATAAGCCCTGATACCTCGGCTCTGACCCTTAGCAGTGTTGTTGTCAACCTCTGTCCGTCCAGCTCCGGGTGAACACGTCCTCCAGACCGACTCGATACCGGGCCTGTCTACCACATTTGAACTGTGTTGACATTGTCAAGGCGCGGAGCCGATGGGGCAGCAGCTGTGTTAAACAGCTTTGTCAAGGGGCGGTGACCTGGCGTGGGAAGGTCGGGGCAGCCACTTGGAAAGACAGAACGAACAAACGAACGAAAAGTGCCATTTCTGACAGGCACAAATGTGAGAGCCGGAGATAAATGATGAGAAAATGAATCCATTTGGGGCTAAAAGAACGGCCGAAAATACCAATCGGGTTTTATTCTTCCTCCCCTTTTTCATAGCCCCACACACTGCTCGGCATTTTCCCAACCTCCAAAGAGCAACACCAAGTCCCGGGCCTCTTACGGGTAACTCTTTGAAGCAGGGCTTGCGCTGAGGAACAAGTCTCCTCCTCCTCCTGGAAAGAAGTTCACCCTCATTTGCCTAGATCCAACCCTTGGAGAACTGGTCAGTACAGATGCTGCCGTCATTCCATCCTTGGACATTTGACTCCCAAGGGTGGGAAAGCCCATTGATACTATCCCCAAATCTTGCACGCCAGTCATTTCCCCTCTTTGTTTATAGCCTGCACTACTCTTGATTACCAAGCCGAGATGCTGGAAATAGCCCGGGTAATTAGCTAGCAAGACAGAAGGCTTCATTTCCAAAGGTTGAAGCAGCAGAGTGTGACAAAGGTCAGGATGTGACGTTGTATTGCCGTCACTTCCTCTCTTTCAATCTCACCTCACAACCTTCCTCTTCTCTTGAACCTATAGTTAAATCATTCTGCAGAGCGCTCAGGGACACTGCATATTACACAAATCCTGTTTCAACACAAAATGCATTGGACACATGGTCCACAAAGTGAAAATAGGTGTGTTTGTTACATGCTATGGGTGAATGTCTCCAGATACTTAGTAACATTCTGACCTTTCCTTTTGCTTTAGATTATTCACATGCGCAACCACTTACATGTCCCCAGCTAAATAATGGCAATTTTTTTTTTCAGATGTGAGAAACCACAGTAAATTTGGCAGGAAAATCACCCAAGCAAATGGTAACACCCATTACATGCAAAACGGATGGTGCTTTATTACCACCGACAGACACGTTGCTGCATGTCTAACCGTCTCATGTACAAAATAAAGAGGGGGATCAAATTAAGAAGGGGGCAAAAAACACTCTAAGTATCAGGAGGAAACATCTTCACTATGGGACCTGCCTAGTCTTCTATGGGAGATGTTGATAGACCTGTAACCTGAGACATTTCAGATCAAGCAGGACACAGCACTAGAAAATATCCTGTAGCAATCTAGAAGAAGAATGGGCGCTAGAGGATTTAATGGGCCTTTTTTCTCTCTTTCAATGCTGGGATTCTATAGTTTAAAAATTTGAATCCTGGTTAAACAAATAGACCTGACTTCTCACCCTTTCCCCTGCTCTGGCACAAAATTAGAGCCCCTTTACACTGGCAGAGTGCTGGGAAAGGACCCCAGACTTTGTCTACACATGGCAGTTGTTTCCATTTAACTTAAATTGGAGATGCTCTGATTTCAGTCTGAGTGGTTGATTGCAGTTTAGCTGAAACCTGCTCCTAACTGACTTCAGCTAACTGAACTAAGCTTCTTTTAAATGGAAATAAGCACGTCCACACAGCTTTTTGAAACAGTTTAATGAAACTGATTTAAAAACCATACCTTTAAGCCTTTGCCATTCTGTGTGGAGATGAGTGTAACGGAGAATGAAGCCCAAAGAGAAACGTTAGCTGCCTTGTTCCGGGACATCTACTAAAAAACTTCTCCGTTTCTCTGGTTTGTCTATTTACCTCATGCTGTTTCAGCTTCCTTTCTGCAGCCCTCTTTAGGTTTAATTTGGGCCTTTCAGGGGCCTAATCTGTTGCTTTTGCTCCCTCTCTGTGTTTCGACCCCAACCACAGATAAAAAGATGTTTATTATAAGATGCCATATGGACCTGCAGTTAATCTGCCTTTCAAGTCTCCTGTTAAATAATGTTTATTATTTCCCCCCTCGGGAGAGAACCCTTATTCAGAATTTGAACTGTTGTCACGCAAAACACTTCCTCTGAATGACAGGAGTCGTTCCTTCCTTCCTCTTCCCCCTACGTTTTATAGTGCCAATTATTTGTGCTCCCTTCACAGGGGCCACTTCAGGCTAATCAGATTAAATGAAAGCAGGGTTTGCAGCAGCCCACCATCCGGAGCACATGGGCATGGGCAGGACTTTGGCGGAGGCCCTGTTCTCACGGTTCTGCAGTCGGGTGACCTCCGCCTCCTCGTGGCCACGTGAGTGGGGTGAATAGGTGAGTGCACAGGCCAAGCCAGGCAAGAGTAACAAAGTCACAAGAGCTGCATCGCTCAAAAGCATTTTAATCGAGTGCAAGGGGCCCGCAGCCTGGAAGAGAGAGACATGCCAGCTGTTGCTTTTACCCCTTTCCTTCTTCTACCCGGCTAGGAAACGGCCATCTTTTATTTCCACTCCTGGCCAGCTGTTGCCACTGTGTGACTGGGGAGGAGAGCAGCCTTCCCAGAAGAAACCTGGGCTGCAAGGGGCCCATCTGCCGAGCATGGCGGGGAGGAGATGGCCTCTCGATTGGCGGTGGCAGCTTAAGCGCTCCTGCCCCAGAAGACTGATGCTCTATTACCTTGCATCTGGCTCAGTCCTTTGGGAGCACTTTGCACCAGTGCAACTTGGGTCTAACCTATGTTAACAACATAAGCCCTAACACATTAATGTTTACAACCCTTCCAAAACTGTTGGCTTAATCCTTGCTCTCTCCGTGGATATTCTTGTTCCCCATATAAATGTCTTATATTCTTTGAAGTCTGTTGAGTTCTTGACTTCAGGGTTATCTTGTGGCAAGGAGTTCCACAGGCTATTTGGAGTCGATGCTAAACAGAAAACCTGTAACTTCACTGTTTTTTTCTCCCCCTAATTCCCATCTATATCATTTCTCCTATGTTGAATTTGATGCTTCAGACCCCACAGCTTGGCATGTGCTGTGTGGAGCAAGAAAGGAAGGGCGTCGGACGTGGGGAGTTAAATTTATAGTAACTGTGATGTCACACACATTGGAGAAAGCAGGGAGTCTGATGCCATTGGTCACAACCATAAGGAGTTAACTAGTGTCTCAGATTTAGTTGAAATCCTAGAGCAAATAGGTCTTTAAATAATGGTTCGATCGTTTCCCTCATAACATTTTATGTTGAGGGTATGTGTCTAAATAGCTTATAAAGTGTTAATGGGTTTTACAAGCATATTACAGATGAGCCGTATGTGTCTGATGCTTACAAGCACATCAGAAGTTGGTATTGGAGATGATTATAAGCAACTTACTGAATTCTATAACAATCTAGAATACCTATATGTTGTATCAGCCGTTAATCAGATCTTGTGCCTTTAGCAGTTATTTATAAATATTTTCCATTGAAAGGGTGACTACTGTAAGACCCTACCAAAGAGCATATGTGTGTGTATGGGAAGGGGACTAAAGTCTGTCTTTTCCAGGAAAGCTTTTGACTAAACAAACCACCACTTTGGAGCATGCAAGCTCTTTGGAGCAGGGACTGTTTATTCTGTAGACAACTCTTGTCCTAGCCACTGACCAGGGCTTATAGACACTCCTGCAATACAAACAATCATCATAAAACAGCCATGTTAATTTTCAGCAGGGAAAGATTCCTATTGCATCAATGAAATTTGGAGAAAGCAAGGACCACATTTGGTGGGAGAGTGAGGTGAAGCAGCCAAACTGATTATAACCATTAGGAGCAAAAGAGGGTGTGGCAGTTCCCTTTTATAAGGAGGTGGCTTGAGGGGGGGGGGGGTTTAGCAACCAGTCCCCACCCACTACTGGAGAATAGCTATAAAAGTCCTGCTGCAAGCAGCTGCCTCTTTTAATATAAACCTAGAATAGCATGTGGGATGTTGAGTGGGTAATACATAAGTGGGGCTGCTGGGATGATGAAATCCTTACTAGGCTCTGAAAGGAGGCTTTAGTGCTTTGGGTTTTCTTAAGCAACTGGAGGGATTTAGTGTGTGTTTTAGCTGTGATGCAAATCTAGGGCCCTGCCTATGCTGAAACCATAACCCTAGTTCTGTAATGAGCTGTATGGGGCTAGGCTCCTATTAGAGTGAATAGGGTTCTGCACAGGCATGTAGACTGGGACTTCTGTTAGCACATCTAGTGAAGCATGTTTAAAGACTGCCCAGTATAGACCAGGCCTAACAAAACTGGTGCTTCCTTCCCTATGCTCCAATTTATGACAAAAGTTGCTAGCAGCAGTAGCAAGATCTGACATAGATCTTAGGTTATATGGGCTGTATTCAGGTCTCAATGAATACTTGATTCAGCAGGGTTTTCCTGCTTGGGGAAGGACTTATTTCTCTCAGAAGTTTTGAAATTACTTGATTATTTTTCTTCCCTTTTTTTTTTTACTCTTTGGTTTGATCATGACCCAGTTCTCCCAATGTCTTTGATATTCAAGCCATTTAGTTGGTTGTGATTGGTTTGATGATGAGTTAGCAGGTATTGTTCCTATTCTCTGATTGGGAACATGTGTGATGCAAATGTAACCTTCTATTTCTACTCCTCCTTCTGTGTTTGACCCTGAAATTTGCTCTGTATAAATAATGCTGGTAAAACTCACGGAGTTGAACATTCATGGGGAAGTGAACACAACAGGAGGATAAGAGCACAGCTGTAGCAAATTTCTTTAAAGGTGAATACACAATTAGCCAGTAGAACTCATTGCCACAAGATACCACAGAAGCAATCATCTGAACAGGCTTCAAAAAAGATTGGGGTACTTTATATGAATAATAAGAGCACCAAGAGTTGCATTAGCTTTTTTGGGGGGAGGGGGAACCATCCACTTTGGAAGGGGCTATAAACTCTCATGGGTTCGTGGAATGCATGTGTCAACTGCCAGCATTGGGAAGAAACTTCCTGAGGGGTTGACTATTCCATACTTGTCCACTCTAGTGGTTCTTGCACTGTTCTCTGAAGCATCTGGTACTAGCCACTGCAAGAGACCTGATACTGCAGTGTTTCTGGTGCTGCCAACCCATGATTTTCTCATGAATCGCATGCTAATTATTGTTTTCCTTAAAGCCTCCTGGAGTCAAGTAGATATGTGATTATTTCCTCCTTCATTATTGAAGAAAAAGTAAGTTTCTAACCCTCGTGGCTGTGGAGAAAGCTTCAAAGTGTGACCCACGGGCACCTGAAAGCCTCAAAAAGCAGAAAGAAAATGAAAAGAACCCCAAATCTATTTGTAAAGATTTCATGATTTTAAAAGCAATCATGATTTTTGGTGAGCCTGATTTTTTAACATTTGGGATTGGCAATCTGGGACTAATGGTCTGATGCTGTCTGGCAACCTCCTAGGTGCAAATATTAGAGGACATTTCTCCCATCCCCCTGTATTCACCACCGCTCCAATATTTACCTTCATCCAGTTTCAAATCAAGTGGAAAGCAAACATCTCTTGGACATGGAGAGTCTTTTCTTTCTTTTTCTTTCTTTTGCGGGGCTCTAGTGATCAACGGCTGGAGTTTAAAAAAGAGAGAGAGAGATAGGGGCATGGAAAAAGTTTACTTGGCCACGGGATGAATAGCCAGCAACAAAAAGGAACAACCCCCCAGCTCTTGTGTGGAGCAACGTGGCTGCCTATTGTAACTCTATCGCCTGGGTCAGGTTGAGACCATATGTCACCATTCCAGAGCATAGTGTAGCAGGGTCTCCATGGATTCCAAATCAGCTGTGGCCATTGTCTTCTTGCCCGGCCATTCCCCCCCACACACATATATTCATAGCCTGGCAATGGCCTGCCTTGAGACAGAAACAAATTGATACATACAAGCGCCCACCCCGTTGGGCTCACATGACACATTTTAAGCAGACAATAAAAGGACATTTCAGACTGTTTAAAATCTTGAGAAAGGATTGGTTTCCATGGCGATCGGATGGTAGGCCTGTTGTGGCCCATTAAACTCCAATCACATGTAAATTTCTCCACAGGCCTTGCTCCTTATTCATTATTACTGACTCTCAGGAGGAAGGGGGTGGGAGGAAGAAGGGGGGGACGCACAAAAATGTGGAGAATAGCTCCCTACAATAACCAGTTTGTTTATCAATTCAGGTGCCATTTAATTGGTTCCATTCAGCTGCCCTTTTGTTTAAAGTAATAACCTTTACAAAGCCCCACTGATTTATAATTTCCAGCACTCTATTAGACAGGCTTCTTTAAATCCGTAATGCCACCTTAGAGCTAGGAAGGAATAAATCAGGCAGGTATTATTTGCGTTGGTACCCGCTGATGGAAAGGCTTGTAGTCCTGGAAGCACCTCCTGGCAGTCATTCCTGCGGCACATCTCCTTTTAGGCATGTCAGGGGAAGGTAACTCAAGTGGGTCTGACCTCCCTTTAAACTTTTGCTCTGCACTGGGGGCAGGGGGAGGGAGATTTGCAGCCGGGTTTAAGAACAGTTGCCCCGGAGGCTTGAAAACACACAGTGAGAGTGAGTTTGAACTTTAAAAACCCAGGGATATTTGTCAAAGGTGAAAGGAGAAATTTAACCATCGACTGGTTTATTTTGGGGGGAGAGGAGGTTCGCCTTTAAATTGTCTTTTAAGCAAGATTAGTGCCAAGGAAAGGTGCCAGATCAAAAGATCTGGAGACTAGAGTCTTCTGTGTATTCCCAGAACAGATACGGTGTCAGCTTGTTGGACCCTGTATCTAACAGGGAGCGGGCTACAGGGACAAAGTGGGAGGGTGAGTGGGCTTCTCACATGCTGCTCCAATTGGCCTGATCCTGGTTGTAGAGGACACGAGAGAAGTTTAGGCTTCATCGTCCATTGAATCCTGTCCTGAGATTGCCAGCAAGGAAGCGTTGTAGCCAGGGTGGGATTTTGTGACAGGGATGCCTGTCCAAGACTGTGACTTACCTTATTTCTGACAGGCCACCAGTCAGCTACCACAGGGCAATGCGCACAGGGCTGTAAGGACGGGAGTTCACATGGTGGTTCTGTTCTGATAAAAATGCCCACAAATGTAACTTAAAAAGACAAGTAACCATGGAGTTGTTCCATGAGTCTGTGTGACAGCGCGCAGTTTGTAGCTGGTAGTCGGTGTGACCCAGAGTGACTTCAGTGGAAGACTGGTTAGAAGATTGCAGGTGGGTTGGACAAAAGCCTTAACACAGTGCTGGAGGGGGATGACTTCGATGTCACGTGCAAGCCTCAGATTGGAATGATTTTGACTCACGGAGACCACATGTTATGATTCCAGCAAGGTTAATGGAAGAAAACAGAGCCCTAAATTATGCAGGGGTGGGGGTGTCCACCAAAACCAGTGTTATAGCCCTCCCCCCTCCAAATAGGAAGAGTTTAGCAAAACCTAATACTCCACAATGTTCATCCATTCCTATACACCGCAGCACCCTAACTAGACCTCCAACATGGGCCATTGCTAGTGAGCCATTTCCACAGCCCCAGATACAATTCTTGGACTGCTTCACGCCACTCCTAGTCAATTCCACAATGAGGGGTAGTGTGAGTCTGACAACTAAGGGGAACACTCTAGAGGCTCCTCTAGGGCCTTCCACCCCTTTGAAACAGTGAACCCGAGCACAAAGTTGATAACAAACTCAGTGGTGTGATCTCAGAGGTGGAGAAGTTCTCCAACTCCAGGGTGGTGGCAAGGGGATGCTCCCAGCCTGTAGAATCAGAGTCTCAACCCCGGAGATGAGCAGCAGACCTTATAGTCAAGTCACGCATGGGACACAGAGTGGCTGAGCCCCTTGTAAGCAGATTTGCTCCATCATCGTCCCCTATGAAAATTGACTCCTCTGAGGGATAACACAATGACCATCCAGACAAGGAGGGAAGCCCAGAAAACCTGGCGGGTGCTTCAAAGCCGTGTGCTAGCTGCCACGCAGATGGAAAAAGGAACACGTGGCTCAGTGCTATTTATTTCTATAAAACCAGGCTCCCTGCAGGAGCTGGGGAAACTTACGAAAACATCCACCTAGGTCTTGATTGTTTATGGATTACTGTTTTACAAAGAACAAGATGGGGGCATTGGTGAGGGTCTGCTGTCCAATGGCTTAGTGTCCCCCCCCTCCCATTTGGTAGATTACACTGGAACAGCCCTTCCATAGCTTAAATGTCTTTCAGATGAGCAAGAAAAGATGTCGAGGCTGAAAAAATGTCTCTCAAAGTCCATTTATCCCACTTGTCTGCGGGTGGTGGTGTTGGAAAAGGACGTCATGCAAGAAATCCACCGCTCCAGCAGGGCCTGCAGCCAGCTTTGGGTGAAAACGAATAATGATGCACAAAATATTTTACATTCTGTGGCACCGTTCACCTCGCAGGATCCTAAAGAACTTCACTAGCTAGATGCATGCAGCACCACCTGGACGCTGCCACCTCAGCTGGAGGGAAACAGTCAGCTGATGCCCAGCCCAGCAATAGCAAGCAGGGGACGTTTTGGCCACCAAATAGGGTGACCTGATATCCTGATTTTATAGGGACAGTCCCAATTTTTGGGTGTTTGTCTTATATAGGCGCCTATTCCTCCCCACCCCGACCCCCTGTCCTGATTTTTCACACTTGCTGTCTGGTCATCCTACCACCAAAGCTGGGCAAACTCCGACTCATACAGAAAGTTCTCTGGGACCGTTAATAGGCACACAAAGCTGGGTGTTCAGGCACTTATCCAAAAGGTCCACAGCAGTCCAGCAGTAGATCCACTTATCTACTGTGGGCGGAGGAAGGGTTAAGTCAACACGGCTGGTATCTGAAGCTGTTGTTACAGGCAGCCTAGTTACTGCAGACTAATTAAATCGGCTCCTTTCTCCTGGCCTCCATGAAGCGCTGAGGCTTCTTCATGTCCAGTCTTTACCTTCCAAGGGTTTGGCCCCCATTAATGTACTAGGGTCCATGAGCTTTGCCAAGGGAAGCTTCTCTTCCCCTCTTGGAGAGGGGAGCCAGAGGCTCTCCTAAGATTTGCCCTCCATCCACTAGACAATTAGCAAAATCACAGTGGTCATGTCAAAACCAGAGCAAAACAGACCAAATGCACTAACCATTTCCAGAAGAAAGCGAGGAATACTTGTAGCACCTTACAGACTAAGTAGTTTATTTCAGCATAAGCTTTCGTGGGCTACAGGGCATGTCGGGGGGGTTGTCATAAGATGAAATGTCCTGTCTAAAACAAGCCTTTTTTCTCCATCCCAAATGCTAGGAGGCAGCACCAGAGACCACTTAGGCTGACGTTGCTCTTCTGAGACAAATGTGCAAATAGATCAATAGTGGCTGCCATAGTCCATGTAGGCTGCAGCTATAGGGAGATACCGTATTTTGAATCCGGCTCTAACGCCATGGAATATAGGAGACTATAGAGATAAAAGGAGCAGAAAGAAAAATCCAATGAAAAAAATAAGGCGGACAATGTGAAAACTGAGCGAAACACAGGCAGAGTGAAAATAGAGACTGTGCATAGTTGGTCGGATAAGTCACCTGATATTGTTACTGTTCTCTGGTTGGGCGCCTAGATGATGAAATGTCATGTTCTATTTCTGGATGGAAGAAAGGAACAGAGAGGTGGAGAGAGACAGAAACTCTAATGAAAAAAAATGAAGCTTTAGGATTCCCACTTGCACCTACCTTTTGGAGTTGCTTCCATCCCTTATAGGTGGCATGGGCTCTACCTGATGCCAACATGCACAATATTTGGTGTTCTTCTCGAAGCCCCAGTGCCTGGGGGTCATGAGATTCTAGAGAATCAAAAACAAGGTGCTAGCCCTGTTGGTTGTCAGGAACTTGAAAACATTACCCCTCGAGGCTCAAAACAGAGAAGACAAATTTGAAAAACCCAACATATATGTGGCTACCTCTATAGAGATATCTATTTTAACCAGTCTCATGATTATTTTGAGTCTGTGTCATGAGCGTTGAACATTTGGGATTTCTGATAGTGTAATTAGGAAATAAGAAGCCCAATTGCATTCACACCATTAAATCCAGCTTTACCCCTGTGTGACTGAGGGGCAAGTCCATCCCTGAGTTTTTTCAAATTAGGTCTGCTTTGCTGGAGGAGTAGGGGAGGAAGAGAGGCTCTGGACTTCAATGACAAGGCTAAGACGCGATACATCGATTGCCCAGAGCTCCCCCGTCGACTCCGGAACTCCAGCTCGCCGGGAGGTGCAAGCTGGAGTGGACGGGGGAGCGCGCTGACGACTGCTGCCGCCGTGGGGAGGAGCGGTAAGTCGGCGGCAGATACGCAAACTTCAGCTACGTGATTCACGTAGCTGAAGTTGCGTATCTGCTGTCGATCCCCCGCCCTCGTGAGGACCAGCCCAAGGAAAGCCACCAAACTCTTTCCAGTTAACAGCAAACTGCCTTGCAATGCTGTTTAGTTTCAGGGGGAGGGGAAAGGAGCAAACCCATGAATACATTATCTAAACAACTTACTCGCGCCCCAAACTTTATTTTTCACTCAACAATTAAAATAAACAGTGGCTTAAATATGAACACTCTTGATTTTTTCCCCCCACCGTTTTCCCCAGATTCCATCAGGCAAAGAGGCTGTTAAAAATATCACACACACACACACACACTTCATAGAGAGATGGGGTCTAATTAAGAAGAAATCTAGACAAACCCTGTATAAAGTCTGAGTGGCAGGTTATTATTGTAGCAAAGTGCAACCTCTGCCATTTTGTCAAGAAAGCCCATCAAATTAGAGAGAAATAAGATGTCCATCTGTTTCGTGAATGGCAGGGCTGTGAAAAATCAGATTCCCACAAGTTCCTTAAATCCCAATTATTCCCAGATTATCTTTTGAGATCTGGAGATCTCATCTGAATAAACCCGTGGCCCTGTTACTAACGGCCCGGTGCATCTCTAAGGAGGGCAGAGTGGGACCCAAGCCCTCGGGTTAAGGCCTCGGTCCCTCCCCTGACCTCTGGGGTGAGGGATGCTACTTTATAGACTGACAGCAGATAAACAGCCTGTGTTAGGCCTCTTCTTTGGCGCTGAAGTCAGGTAAATAGAGAGGGCAATTGCCTTAGAAAGTTAAAGAATAACCGGGAGGGTGGGGGGGACCCAGGGTTTCAGCCTCGCATTGGGGACTTCAAACCAAGTGCGAGGTAAATAATATCAGAAGGGAGGAAGGCAAAAGTCACCTCGCTGGTTAGAGGGGGAGCTTTTCAGCAGCGTCCGCAGTCAAGGCCTCCTTACTTGCTACGAAACAAACCTCAAAGTGCTTTTCCTTGATGCCGAGTGGCTTGTATTTTGTTTTATAACGGATCCTCAGCCGTATTTTTCCAAGCAATATCGGGTTTTGTTTTCTTCCTCCTGCCAGGAAGTCAACTAGGTGCTGGGGAAGGAATCTGTGTGAATGCTCTAGTGAGAGATTGAAAAGATCCACCCAGTCTCTTCCCAGCCACTACAGGATTGCTCTGTCTCCACCATGTAGTTGCCTCTGCTCTGGTTAAGGAGCTTTCAGAGGATAGTTTTAATAATTAGCCCCGAGTTGTCTGCTTGGTTGTAGACTTCTGCACTCAGATACTATATGGTGAGTGCAGGGGAGGGGGGGAGTGTGTGTGAGAATATATATAAAATCTCTCTGTATAGAAAGAAGAGAATAAAAATAGAATCAACTTCTGTTGACATTTTTCTCTCCTCCTGAAACTCCAAAGTGTCTTTATTTTACAAAAGAAATGTTGGCTGGACTTGCAGGGTAAAATGTTCAAAGGTGTTTAAATCCCATTAGCTTTCAATGAAACTTAAGTGTCTAATTCACATAGGGGCCAGATTTTCAATGATGCTTCGGTACCTAAAGATAAAGTTAGGTGGGATTTTCAAAAGAGCCCGACACAGATTAGGCAGCACCTAACTCTTTTAGATATTAAACTGGAGATGGGTCTGATGTGAGTTTTCTGGCCTGAGTTCACATCTAAGCAAACAAACGATGGAAGCAGCTGGCATTTAGGTTTTAGAAGGTGATTACTGGACATGAACAGTGAGTGACTGTCTTTCATAATGATTTTCCCACCCATCTTTAACCTTATGTTTCCATGGTTTGTCATCCCAAGTGTTTACCCAGAGTCCTGGCTACATTTAAATAGATGAGCTGAATGTCTCCATCGAGCAGTGAGGCTTAAGATAGAGCATGAAATATGAGCTTAACTGACCACCTCTGCACAGCACTATGTTCCCAAAGTACTACCCCAGTACGCCTGGGCTCAGTACAAGATCTTGGGATGGACTCTTCAAGAACCAGCTTCCTCTTTGGTTGTTTAAAGACCTGGGCAGCTAGTTCAAAAATTTGACTTTTTTGTCAAACTCAACATCTGAAAAAGAAAATCAGTTTGTGGGTTTTTGACAAAAAAAAAATCAAAAGGTTTTCAAGGAAAGCCAGACACTCTGTGAAATTTTTTTTGTCAAAAACCCGATTGTCCACCAGAAAAGACTTTTGATGGAAAACTTTTCCCAGGCTTATTCAGGAACGTGTAGTGGTTGTCTCCAGGAGATTACAGGAAACCATCCCCTTCTGCTCCACGAGGCCACAGCAAGTGAGACCTCCGCCATCATCAGTCACAATGATGTGTTCACTTGTAATGTGGCCCCTTTTCAGTTGGAAAATGCACGTGTAACACCGACAGACCCTCATTGTTGTCAGGCAGGATCAAACCTGTGGCCTCTGGAGCTTAGTGCATGAGCCTCTACCGCATGACCTAAAAGCCAGCGGTCTGTTAGCTAAGGCTATAGAGCAGACTTGTATACAGTAGACTCTCGATTATCCAGGATGATAGGGAAAAAATTAATCCTGGTTAATAAAATCCCGGGTAATCACCATCCACAGGAAATATGGGGAGGGAGGGTTGGTTCACCAGCCACTCTGCGCCGGGGTGGGGTGAGGGGGGGGGGGTTGGTTCACTGGCTGCCCTGCACCCTGGTGGGGGTTTTTGTGTGTGTTTGGAGTGGCAAGAAAGCCAGAGCCGGCCCTGCGAGTTATGCATTTGTTTGTTTTTGACATCCTGGTTAATCCACATCCTGGTTAACCCAATCCTGGATAATCCAGAGTCTACTGTAGATAGAGATAGAGAGCGGGGTAGGTTTCAGGTTTGCAACAAATGCAGCAAACTGGTGATCTTTGTGGCCCATTCTCTTATTTTGTGAACATTTTGCACAAGTTAGATAGTAAAATATTCTAATGTGCTTATGGTATCTTGGCAAATATCTCCATGTAGGGCAAGGGGCATCCGATGAAGTGGGTAGTAGCCCATGAAAGCTTATGCTTCAATACTTTAGTTAGTCTTTAAGGTGCCACAGGACTCTTTGTCAAAATTAAAATAGCACACCTTCAATGGATTAAAAACTGGCTAACTGATGGATCTCAAAATGTAACTGTAACCGGGGAATTGTCATTGAGAGGGTCTGTTTCCAGTGGGGACCCACAGGGCTTGATTCTTGGCCCTACGCTATTTAACATTTTTAGCAATGACCTGGAAAAAATCTAAAGTAATCACTTATAGTTTGCAGATGACACAAAAATTGGGGGAGTGCTAAATAATGAAGAGGACAGGTCACAGCTACAGAGTGATCTGGATTGTTTTGTAAACTGGGTGCCAGCAAACAATACGTGGTTTGATACAGCTAAATGTATACATCTGGGAACGCAGAATGTCGGTCCTACTTACGGGATGGGAGATCTTCTTGGGAAACAGTGACTCTGAAAAAGTTTTGGGGATCAAGATGGATAACCAGCTGAACATGAGCT
This sequence comes from Sternotherus odoratus, assembly GCA_032164245.1. Taxonomy (NCBI): domain Eukaryota; kingdom Metazoa; phylum Chordata; order Testudines; family Kinosternidae; genus Sternotherus; species Sternotherus odoratus. Next base: position 6,952,211 of record JAVMKO010000018.1, read on the forward strand.
CCCAGTGTGATGCTGCGCTAATGTGATCCTAGGATGCATAAAAGGGGAATGTTGATTAGGAGTTGAAATTTTTGCCTTTATATTTGGCATTAGTGTGACCACTGTGGGAATTTTGTATCCAGTTCCTGTGCCCGCAATTCAAACTGGATGTTAAGAAATCATAGAGGGTTCAGAGAAGAGCCACAAGAATGATCAAAGGATTAGAAAACTTACCTTATAGTGATAGACTTAAGGAGCACAATCTATTTAGCTTAACATAGAAAAGGTTACGGGTGATTTGGCTGCAGTCTGTAAGTGCCTGCAATGTTTACTAACGGGCTGTTCAATCTAGCACAGAAAGCTATAACATAATCCTATCGGTGGAAAGTGAAGCTAGACAAATTCAGACTAGAAATCAGGTACATTTTTAACTGAGAGTAATTAACCACTGAAAGAATTTACTGAGATAGATTCTCCATCTCTGACCATTTTTTAAATCAAGATTTGATGTTCCTCTGAAAGATCTGCTCTAGGAATTATTTTGGAGAAGTTCTACAGCCTATGCTTTACAGGAGATGCAATGGTCCATTCTGGCCTTGGATCCTATGAATATCTCCGGGGGAATGGGCATATCTTATAGGCTATTATTTATCATAATAAATAGGCCTGATTAAAGGTCATGTTAGGCTCATTTCCTATTCTCGAGGTAACTAGGAGGACCAGACATGCCACACGGCCACCATGTTCTGTCTCCATGCACACATCCATCACCACCAGCCGGAGGAACGAAATTTTTAAAAGAAACGGGGAGTTAAGATAGACGTCGGGCTTCCATTCAGCAGCTGCTCACCAGCACCATTTGCCCCCTCTCTGGCTTTTGCCCCTCATGCTGGGCTTTGCACCCGAGCTGAACCCTGGACTGAACCAGGTCAAGTTTAGGATGAAAAAGCATTGTAGGGTCATTCATTGGCATCCATATGCCCCTTCCCCCAAGTCGTTAGGTTGCACGGAGAGGGGAAAAATTAAGAAAACAAGGTTATGATGCTTAAAAAAAATATAGGGGGTGGGTTGGTTTGTTGTGGGGTGGTTTGTGATGTGGGGGTACCACAAGCTACTATATCCAAGTCGGGATGCCTACCAGGTTGAGTTAGGGCTGCATCAAGTTGTGCGATGGGACCATTTCCACATGCATACTAGAAAAGTAGATTTGGGAGGGGAAGAGGTTATTAAAAAAAAAAAAAAAAAGCAAAACCACATGCACCCAAATGCAACTCTTGATTTCATTGTGCGCCTGTGACAAGGGCGAACCCGAAATCAAAGACTTTCGTGGTCATTTTTCTATCAGAAAGTGATGTGGGGTGAATAACTTATTTACATGCCAATGTGCAGCGCTGAAATGGCCCAGGATGGGAAAGAAACAAGCCCTCTGTTATCCACAATGATAGCAGCCCGTCATGGGAGCCTCCCCACTAGGAGGACGTTAAGGAGGCGCTGGCTGCAGTGGGGAATGGCAATGAGTTTTTAATTGGTGACACATTATATTTATCAAGCTGACAGCAAAGGGGTGAGCAGCAGCCCTCTCCTTGTGTGTTTTCCTTCCATGACTTCCTTTGAGCCCCTTCACGTGTGAAAAGAATGTAAAAGGGGGTGGGGGGAAGAGAGGCAGAAAACCCTCCTAATAATCCAACATCATCCTGAATGATAACACTGAATTATTCATTAGGGTCCTTAAAAGGGTGGCTAAATCAAGGCTGAAACAAAGCCAATGTGAGGCCATTGTGCTGGCTCCAACCACTCCGGGGTCTATTTAAAACCAGGCAAGAGGAGGGGCGGGGGGAGCCCTTTCAGAGTCATTTAGCGACCCAGAATGGACTCTGTTTCATGGTATGGTGGAGTTATTAAGAAGTGTTTAATATTTGTAACCAGATCCTTTTCTTAAGGGGTGGGGAGGGGGAGCATCTGAAGGGGCCTGTGGAGCAAACTGCAGCCTTCCTCACCTGGGAGAATGGGTCAATTTCTGGAGAGCTGGTCAAGATCAGCAGGGCCAGAATTCGACCTGCTCTTTTTTTGTTGTTGTTTTTTCTATCTTGGTAAAGTCTCCAGAGACTTTCGATTGTGGGGGTTTATTCCCCAACGACTGCTTCAATGTGAAGAAGAAAAAAAATGCATACCCAACGCTGGAAAACCAACCCAACCAATGTAGCCCAGGACAAGGAAACAAATATGTGACTCTGTTTAGCTTAAGCAAGAAAAGGTTACGGGGTGACTAGATCACATGGTGGGGAACAAAAATTAGCAGACAAAGCAATAACAAGATTCAATGGCCAGAAGCTGAAGCTAGGGAGGTGGTAGAATCACCTTCCTATGAGGTTTTTAAAGTCAGGCTTGATAAAGCCCTGGATGGGATGATTTCGTTGGGGATTGGTCCTGCTTTGAGCAGGGGGTTGGACTAGATGACCTCCAGAGGTCCCTTCCAACCCTGATATTCTATGATTCTATGATTCTAGACAAATTGAGCCTAAAACCAGAACATCGTTTTGACATGGGGAGGGCAATTAACACTGGGAATGACTTCCCAAGGGAGGTGGCAGATTCTCCATCACCAGCCATTTTTAAATCAAGATGAGATGTTTTGGTAAAAGATCGGCTCGGGTTCAAACAAGAATGAAGTCAGGGAAGCCCCGTGGCCGGTGTTATGCAGAGGGCACAGGGGTCCCTTCTGGCCTTCTAACTAGGAATCTAGCCAGCTCCTTGCATTTGTTAGCCAGAGTTCTGCATTTCTTGCACAGCTAAAGCTGCGGCTGCAACCTGCCGCGCCTTACATTCATTACACATCCGAGTGGCTACCCTGTAAACCTAGGCCTTTCTAAGTAAACAGGTTTAAGAAATAGACTGTACCTGCCCGGTGTGTTAACGAAGCAGGGAGTGGGTTTTGTCTTCCTTTCCTTCCTTTCTTTAGTATTGTTGCAGATTGGACAATGGGCCCCCCTCCTTCCCCTCCTCTTTTAAGCCTTTCCTTTAATCATTTGTTGACCCAGAGTTTTAGCCTCCGCCGTTGCTTTTTAAGCCCAGATCAGGTGGGGGGGGGGGGGGAGAAGAAAGAAAGAGACGAGTCTAATGAAATATTTAAGATTTCAGGGGAAAAGCCTTGGAAGTGCTGACAAAGGTTCTGTTTGTTCCCCTTTTGGGTGAGAATGATGGGAGATGAGCCAGGAAGCAGGTTTCAGGGGAGCCAGGGTCACTCCATATTGACGGGAGCTGTGTTGGCATTGGTCACAGCTGTGCTGCCTTGACCCCCAACTGAGCCACCAGCCCCCCAGCCTTTGTCCCGCATTGTGAGCGGGACACAGCGCCAATTTTACACAAAGTTGATTGCACGGTTCCTGCTTTGTTCCCCCCCAGCACCACACTCCCCTCCGGGATGAAAAAAAGGGAGGGGGTGACGTGATGAATTCCTTCACTGCTGGGCCACATAATAAACTGAAACGCTGCAGCTCCGGCTTTCAAAAAAAACAAAACAACAACAACCCCGTATCCCACTGTTTTCCTCCTTGGAACCTGATTTTTTCCCACTAACTGCTCCCTGATTTATGGAGCCTCTCTGTAGAGCATATGTGGCAGCAGGCATTTAGCATTCACTGACATTTTGCTTAAACAACGGTGAAAGGGCAAGTTTTCCTTGAAACTGAGCTGTAGAAGAAACACATTTTGCCATTTCCCCCCATCCCCAAGTTCACTCCCCTGGCCGCAGGCGTGATGCACGCGGGGTCATTTTAAGACTTTCTCAGGGAAGCAGCTCCGGGCGGGAAGGGTCTCTGGCCATGTATCTGTGCAGCGCCCAGATACAATAGGGCCATGCTCTCCGTTTGGGACTGGCATGTTGACACTTAGAACATTCCTCCCCCCCCCCCCCACCAGTACTTTCCATGCTTTACAACCATGATGACTTTAGCGTTCCAGTTATCCCTTGACAGGACGGCAAACCGAGGCACAGAGAGGTCAAATGGCTTGCCCCAGTGCATGCAGCGAGTTGCTGGGACTGGGACCCTGGCAGGTGTAGGTGACAATTGCTTCCAGGAGTTTGATGGTATAAAACCCCCAGAGGACCCCAGAAGAAGCTAAAGTCTTGTTGTTTTCTTTTTATTCTTATACTATATGGATAGCCTTGGCCTCTGCCCTGTCTCCTCCCTCCCTCCTCCTCTGACTGGGTCCCCTGCTGCTCTGACCCTTTCAGACCATGTCTCATTTCACCTTTGTCAAAACATTAAACAGAAGGGCGTCCGTGAACAGGTCAGTCTGACAGCTCTAAATCTTCCCGGGGGATGGCGTTCCATGCATCATTTTAAATGAGCCCAGTTGCTATTCCTGAAGGTGTGACAGTCAAGAGTTGACGGTGTCAAATCAATAGTGAATCTAGCCTTGTGTAATAAGGGCATCCAACACTGTTCATCTTCAAAGCCGTACGAGTCAGTCCATCTGCATGACAACCCCAGGAGGTAGGGTAGGAATGATCATGTCAGTGTTACGCGATGGGGAAACTGAGGCACGACGCCAGAAAGTGATTCTCCCAAGGTCACAGCCGCAATCAGTGTCAGAGGCAAGATTCAAACTCAGGTGCTCCTGGCTTTGCCCTGTGTTCCTACAGCTCGGCCACACCTCTGTCCGAGAACAACATGTCTCCATCTCACTTCACTGCAGCTTTGTGGGGCAATTCCAAAGCCCTGAATAATGATGATGATTGACTCTTCATGCCCCTCCCCTCCCCCCACCCCACCCCACCCCTGCCCTCAGCAGGGCCTCATGCTACGGGGGCTCGAGGTGTCTGAAATTACCGTCTTGCAAACAGAACACTCTGGGGATGGGATAAGGGCCCAGGTAGCTGTATGAATTTCAGCTCCTTCTTGTCATGGGTGCCACCCTGGGTGTGGAGGAAGGAGGGAGAGTATTATGTATCCCTCCAACCTGTTCCTCTTCCTTCTCAAAGGGGCTGAAGGGCTCATGCAGTCAGCACGCCTCTCCTTGTGCAATCGTTTCAATGAGGTGTGCTCATCCGGCGTTTTGCTCACCCCACATGACTTCAATTTCCAGGATCCCTCCAGCCCTTTCTAGGAGCTATGCCTGGAACAGCAGGAAGCGGGCCCAATCCTGGCACCACAATAGCTCAAACTCCATTGGCTTCAAGGAAGCTTTTTAGCCTAACTTAACAGCAGTGCCAATCAGGAAAGAATCAAGGCCCCAGAGTGTCTTAGTTAGACATGGACCTCAGAGCTTCGTGGTCTGTTTTAACCTCCCCATCCACCCACCCCCACAAAAAATGCAGCCCCCCTGCCAAATAAACAGGAAACAAGAGTTTCACAGAAATCACAACAGCTAAATATTCTTTGTAGAAAGGGACAATTCACAAAGTATCTCCTGGACTTGTATGTGTGTGTGTGTCTCTCTCTCTCTCTCTCTCTCTCTCTCACACACACACACACCAAGAAGCAGGTTGTGTGATTTCTTTAGCCACCAATGAACTCTGAATGAGCCTTCTTAAAGGGTCAGGGGCTTCTTGCACTGAATGAAAAGGCCAAACGGCAGGCCTCGGAGTGGCCCCAAAGGACCTGAATCCTCCAGGGGTTTTATCTGTGGGAGTTCGTGGATTTTTCACACTTGTCTGATTCTAAATGGCTCCCAAGGTTTGTTCCTGGAGAGACATGACACTTACGGTGCACGTGGAACTGGGTAATGAAGGAGCCCTAGATCACTGATAATAGACAGGGTCAAAAGACCCAAGCCAATTATACGGGCTTCCCTGAAATCTCTTCTCTCTCCTTTTTTTCCCCCTTTTCCTCTTTCCATAATTTATTTGCAACTTAATTTGACATAATCACGTTGGGGAGTGTCAGAGCGGCAGGTTCATTTTGAGCTGTTTGACTTGTCAGGACTTTAAGACAGCAAAGGCACTAATGATCTTATAACGAGCAACGTCGAGTCATTTCCACCCCGGAGAGGGTGATGTCTCTTTTCCTACCAAAGGCAAACTGAGCCACCCCACTTCCTATCTGCCCGCCCGCTCGTTACGTTCGGTGCCCGTCTCTGATGATGAATATGTAGGGAATCCCAATGAGATGATCAAAATGTGCCTACCTTGGCCAAGATTCACAAAAGCAACTAGTGGTTTCGGGTGCCCAACGCTAAACCCCTTAACGGGACCTGGTTTTCAAAAAGCGCTGAGTACCGCCCTCTGAAAAACAGGCCACTGTCGGAGTTATTGTATCTGAGCATCTCACCATCTTTAATAAATGTAGATCATCCTGTCAAGATCCCAGAGACATAGATCTCAAAGGAGATCAGTAGCATTACTCCATTTTACAGATGGGGAAACTGAGGCACAGAGGGATGCTCAAGATCACACAGGAAGAGAATGAAACACACACCCCAAGTTCCAGATTAGCACCCACTAGACCATCCTTCTGCTCTCTCCGCTCCTTCCTTTTGACTAGCACAGGCCTCCTCTCTGTCCGCACACACAATGCGGCCATTGTTCCAGCGACAGCCTTTGCAGCCACTTCTGTTCGGGACCGTATTCCTGCGTCTTTTCGTTTTATTTCTAATCTCCTCTGAAAAACCCTCCGCCACCCCCTTTGAAATGTCTCTCTCCTCCTGCTAATTATTTTTCTCTGGCGTTGTGCTATCTAACTGTGTAATAACTCTCGGATGAAATCTGCAGCCTCCCAATGGACTTGGTCACCCAAGAGGAAATGAAGAATTAATCTCTCGTCTGCTTGTAGCTGTTTGGCTACTCACAGCCGCTCACTGGAAAAAGAAAAATAGGCCAACTGTATGGGAATGGTTATCAAAAATACAGGCGGGCGTGTTTCTGAAAAAATAACACATCAATTGCATACCCAGCAAAACAGAGGACGGGTAGATACTTAAATATTTGGTTACCTTTTATTCAGTATGTTAATCGGGAAAAATCTGCAGAGCCGTCCAATTTTTTGTAACAATTAACATTTGATAACCATGCCTGTCCTGCTAAATATGTGTAGACAGACATTTCACTCAACGGAACACAATCACAAGAAATGACCTATTCCAATGAGGCTCACTCTGGAATATGGTGCTCTCCTGTTAAACAGAAAGATCTGGTGACTATACTCCCGTAAAATGTCTCTCTAAACAAAAGCTAGCTGCTGTAATGACTGGTTTGTTTGCTGATATTTACATGGCAAGGATTTGTAAACTTGGGCAAACTTCCTAGATACATTGTTTTTAAAAAAATACACTCTAGGATGAAACTGCATGAGCAGGAGGGACATTCTTCAAGGTGTCTGTCTGTGTATTTTTTACGACCTGGATAAACCGTGCTGTCACATCAGGACCATAAGCTAGGTGTTATGGAGACTACTCCCCACTCTGCCACTGACTCACTGGGTCACCTCTCCTCTCTGTGTCTCAGTTTCCCTGCCTGAGAAATGAGACGAGACGAATTACCTTCCTTACAACCTGGAGAGGTGGTGAGAGTTGACTCATTAGTGTCCAAGGAGGGTGACTGCGTCAAGAAGAAAATTTGTATTTGCTCAGGAAATGAAAATATGTGATCTGAGCCATGCTCTGTCTACAGCTTAAACAGAATAATTCTGGCTACTCCAGTGCCGTACTGTGGGAACCCTTGGGAGAGGAAAGCAGGATAAGGTGTAGACTGGCTCTACCTGAGCCTAGGGAAATAGTTAAAGGAGTGATTGTGATTCCTTGACTTCCTTGAAATTATATTTGGTCATCAGGCTAAGATGGCTGGACTCCACTGGTCAACAAAGTGCTTTGAGAAGCCTGAATAGAAGGGGCTAGAGAAGGGGCAGTGTGGCCTAGTGGCTGGAGCACTGGCCCGAGATTCAGGAGCCCTTCATTTTACCGCTTCTTCTATCCCTGGTCTGCTAAGTGACCGTGCGCAAATCACGTGGCCATCCCGTGCCTCGGTTTCCCTGTCTGTAAAAGGGGGATCATGAGACTGACCTTTGTAAAGTGTTTTGAGATGGAAGTGCTGTATAAGAAGTAGGTGTCCTTATCCCTTTCTGACTGAAGTGATTTAGCTAATATACCCGAGCCCTTGTGAGTTGTATCATCTGTGTCTCCTCCCAGGGGAAACGAGTCAGGTATTCCTTTAATGTATCCTCTTTATTTACAAAGAACGGATGCAAACTTCCGTTTCCTTGAACACAGGCGGAATCAAGCAACGGTGGGAAGGACAGTTTCCGTGCTCACCATCCCAAGCCTCTTTCCAGCCAGCACACTGCCCCCGAAATGGACACAAATTCATCAAATGCTTGTGTCCCCAAATCTGCCTTTTTCAGTGGGGAGGGGGGGGAAAGGTTGGTTGAAAAAATTCCCCCAGTTCAACTCTGTCCAGTTCCTCTATCCACCAGTCCACATTGTCTCTTAGGAAAGAATTCAACCAGCTGGATTTGAGCGTCCATCATTTCTAAATGAACCAGACTTAAATCCTTCCTCAGTGCAGGGGGTTGAACTAGATAACCTCTGAGGTCCCTTCTAGCCCAACGTGTCTATGACTCTAGGAGTCCGGTGTGATAAATCTCTCTCTTGCAGGGAGAAGGGTCGGTTTCCTACTGTATTTTTATCTTTGCTGCATCACAGTGAAGTTTAATCCTTTGAACACCTCTATTATTCCTTCAGTGTGGGAGGGGGGATTCCGTCTATCCCCAGGGCGGGAGGGAAGGGTTTGGAGTCCAGGGAGCCTTTACCCAGGTTTTTATATGGGTGACACAGAAGTAATTGCAACAGGAAGGAGGGAGTGAGGCTATAAAACTGTGCCGGTGGTGGGTTTTTTCCCCTGTGTGAGAGTGTGCTGCCGTTTCAGGCTGGGCTGGCACGCAAGCCTGCATCGTTAGTTGTTATTAATGATCCTTCTGGCTCTCGTCTGATCCCGGAGAGACATTCCGACTTTAATAAGCTGCAGCTGGAGCGAGGTTTCCGGGCCTGCCGCTGAGGGGGAGAAAGTGCACCGGGGGGGGGGGGGGGGCGCGGACCACAGGCCTAGCGCACGGCAGCGTCCAACGTATGTCTTCCATTTCCCCGGAGTGGGGCCGGATCGAAGGAGGGGAGGGAACCTCGCTCCACCTCGGAGATGGGCAGCGTTCCAAGCGGTCCCGTACCCTCCTCCTCCTGCGCCTCTGTGTGGTAGGGGGAAATGTGTCCCCAGGGGCGGATGAAAACCTGCTTCAAATGACGGAAGTGGGCGGAAAGGGAAGAGATGCTCCCTCACCATTAGAGGAAAGGGAAGAACTCCATGGCGACCTGCCTCTGAAAGGCCAGAGAGAGCAGCAGCAACAAAGCCCCGAGCTTGGTGTCTCTAATGTATTTCCCGGCTGTCAGGCTGAGTGGAGTGAGCTAAGGCCTGAGTGATAACCTTGACAAGGAACCATGGCTGACTTCCATGAGCCGGAGCGTTCGCAAGGCACCTTCTTTTCAGTGTGTACACAAGGAGCGGGGGCTGACGCACCGACCTCAGCCCTTGGCTGCTGATCAGCTGGCTACACAATTTGGCAGGGAGAGCGTGAGAAACCAGGGGGCGACACCCAAGTGTCATCACAGCTGCAAAAACTGCTGAGCACAAAAGCCTAATTACAAAAATATGCGCCCCGAGGCTTTTCCGCGCTGAAAACAGAGCCACATTTACCCTCGCCTGCCAAAAGTGCAATGGAAGTTAGTCTCTGCTATGCAGTGTGGGATTTTTAACTAGACTGGGGGGGGGTCAGTGGAGACGAGGTCTCCATAAAGCAGGGTTGTCATCGCCGAGTGTGGCAGATCTGCGAGATGAAGGAGGAACATAACACACCCTATTAAAATTAACAAAGCCCTTTTTCTTCCTCCCTTTTTTCCCTCCCCCCCCATCCCCCCTTCTTGGCTGAAGCGATTTACAAAGCAGCTTCAGAAAACGAGCGAGCACATTAAACGCGGCCAAACACCATCCTGTCTCTGCCTAGCAATGCTCAAAAGAATGCTCTGCCCCCATTGAGAAATGATATTAAAATGGATGTACACACACAAAATGTGTGTTGGACACAAGGCCCGATTCTTCACGGTTTGCTACACCACTTTTATACCGGTGTGACTCCCTGAAGTGAGTGGACTTTAAATTGGTGTAACAGAGTGGAAACCCGGCCGACTGTACATGGGTGTGTGTATGTGGGTGTGTTGACTCTTGCACACTCACACTTTGGGCCCTGTTGCAGAGTTTTGCTCTTTCCTCTCAAGCATTTGGTCCTGGCTGCTGTCAGAGATTGGAACAGCCACCCCAGATTGGACCCTGTGTTCCGACAAGCCAGGAGCAGCGGTCAGAGTTAAGGTGGTGCAGTTGACGCCCACAAAGAGGCCTCTGACCCATGCAGTTTGGCTGATTCCATGTCCGAAGCGCGAGGGAACTCGGTGATGGGCAGGGGAGGAGGAATCCAAGAGAGCATTTGGTAAGGGTGATGTTTGGGCAGGACGCCAGGCGAAGGAGAGCTGCCTTCCCTGGCAATTTTCCATGTAGTGGCCAAGCACTGGAGCAGCCTTAACTTGAAGCAAACAGAGGTTTTTGTGTGGGGGTAAATATAAAATATGTATCTTTTTTTTCTTTCTCTATCTAATCTAGCTCCCTGATTATCTTTATTGCCACTCTTGTTTAAATGTTTGCACTATTGCTTTTTTTCCTTCTTTTCTTTTAACCAGCCAGTCCAGGAGATGCCATAAATCCAAGAATCACAGCCTACCACTTCCAGATGCACATGTTATTTCAATTAAAATCCAGCGGGCTTCTCGGGGGTTCAGTAAATGTGCTTCCCCTGCCCCAGTGCCATCTCTGATTTCTTCTTGAAAATGACATGCTTAAAAAAATACATATTTCTCCCTCTGCACCCCAAATCCTGTCCCCATGTATTCCTCAATTAAGTCAAACTAAAAACAATGAAGCGAACCTGACAGCAGCAGTATTAATGAGGCTTCCTGTGTAGGCCACCAGCTGTTTGTCAGACCATGGATCTAAGGGCAGGAAATGTCTTTGTTTCCAAACACATTCTTTTTCCTGTTTCAAGGGTATCTGAGCTCCAGGGGGAGGGCCTGGATTGACAGGCCTGCAGACCAAACCTGTCTCTTCCTATACCGAACAGGTAGCAAGGACAGAGTAGCTTTCCCACCTCGAACCCTAGTTGGGAGGAGCCGAGGAGGTCACCTCACACCTAGGATGAGAATTCAGTCTCCAAGGTTTAGTCTGTGCCGCTGACTGGAACTGACCATGAGAATCAATTAGGAGCAGCTGAGATGATCTTTCTCAGCACGCAGACATGTGTCCACTGGGAAATGGACTGACACCAACCACCTACTCCCCACAGGCAACTGAACATTTACCAGATCACAAGAACCTTTGGCCCAACTCAGACTTTGTCAGCTACAGGGGCAAAGTTCTCTATCCCCCCCTCTCCCCCCCCCCCCCCCCCGGCCAGGCCCTCAGACGTCCAGTTCCTTCTTGAAATCGCACAGGGTGGACTTCCGCACCACACGCCTCCATATCCTTGTGCCTGTTGACCTCCCATAAAACCCTGAGCAAATCAGGATCGGACGGGTGCGTATCAGTGTCCTGGCTGAACAGGAGAGGACCAAATTCCAGCCATAAAAGCCTATCAGTGTTGACGGTGCAAAAGGGCAACTCGAGATATAGGACGTGAGTCACCTGTTTGGAGTTTTCCCAAGGAAACTGCTCTCATTCATATTTTAACGTGCACACACACACACACACGCAGGCACACACACGTGCAAAAGAAATGCAGCAGACCAGGCATATGGGGGGAGCCTTCGAAACCCATCAGTTTGTTGACCCGTGGGGATATCCTTCCCAGCTGAGGAAGGGAGGGTCTGCCCCTCAGCAGAGCCATCTATTGCCACATCCCCATTACACTTCTTGGTCTACTGCCCAACCAACCAACTACTATCCAGCTCCTGTCTGGTTTGCCTGCCAGACCGAAAGGGAAGGGTGGAAGGGCAGTCAAGGGGAAAGTCAACATTCCTTGGAACGATAACGCACACTCCGAGACAGGTCACGTTCCCCCCAAATTTGTCAGGGCCTGGCTTTTTTTTTAAAGCCGCGGGTCCCTTCCGCAGGGGTGACGATGTAAAAATGGCCCCTTTTCACTCTGCAGATCAAGCTAGCCCCTGTGTGTCTTCAGAGCTGAGCGTACTGATTTTAGTGACCGGTATGGGTTTTTACTGCTTTTCACCCCAATAGCCTTGCGGAGCCAGCACAGATTAGACCATCTTCTTGTGCATCAGAAACAGGTTTGTTTGCCAAGTGCTGCTTGGCTTCCCCATGCAGGCCCCCAGGGAGGCAACCTCGGTGTGACTGAGGACATGCGGTGAAGTAAGTGGGGATGCGCACGTCCCTCGGAGGGCAGGGGTTATGCTGACTGCAGGACACTGATCACTGGGGAGGATGGAGAAAACCCCACCCTGCTCCCAAAGCTGGGCTGAGTTTGCAGAGCTGGTGGCTAGAAAAAAACCTCTGGTCTTGTGAAATGAACAAATGTGCTCCTGGCATCCTGGATCTGACAGCAAGCCCTGGGGACTCTGGGTGCAATTTTCACAGAATCCCTTTTCAGAGTAGACCCCGTCCTGAGAGGCTCAATTAACGGCCCTAATTAATACTAGGAGAATTAATGAAAACGGCCACTTTTGGATTTAAAAGACTCCCATATGCCAACACAGGGACTTGCAATCCTTTCTGGGCCCTCCTGCAAGCCAGACACACCGACGTCTCCAGGACTCCGTAGCTCTTGTCTTCTCACCTTTATTTCAGGGGTGGCAAGGTTCTCTCTAGTCTATATCCTGATTTTGGGGGGGGGGGGGAAGCACTGCTTGGGCTTGTGAACCATCTGCCCTATTCCAGGGGGCTGCAAGCAAAATGCTTCCTCGCCTGGTAGCTTCTGGCTCTGCCCCCTATTAGCCCACTGGGAATGAATTATTTCACGTTCCTCGCCTGACCGCCTGGCCACCCTCCCAGCCTGGATGCAGAGCCGGCGAGGAATGAACCAAGGTGGCCTCAGTGCTTTGAAAAACAACTGAAAGAGGAACTTGGGCGGCTGGCAACTGCTCCGGCGGGGAGGGGAAGGGAAGGGAGCGAGGTACCAACGCCAGCCACATAATGACCGCTTGCTTTGTGCAGTAGGCGGTCTGCTTCGTGTCTGGGACGGGCGAGCCAGGCACGCAGCCCTGTGCAGCCGCCCACGCAGCTGGGGGAAGCTGAGCCGCTGTCGTGTGTCAACGGAGCACGTCGTCAGCCTCCGTCCTTGCTCCCTTCCCCCCATCTCCCCCAGGCTCCGGGCTGCTGTTTCTTCACCGTCCCTCCTTTGCTCTCGGTCACCCTCAGCCTGTAGTACGGACTCACATTAGTTACTCCCGAGGTAGAGGAGACTTTCCGTTCTACGGTCCAGTCTCAAGGCAAGTCCACCCCCACCCCCGCCCACAAGTTCCACTTGAACTGAAATTTCCCCTGCAGGCTTGAGCCCCGGAAAGGATTACTTATATTTATATATTCACACGCATGCCCTCCCCTTCCTTCTCTCTCTGCATTCATTATATCTCTCTATTATACCTACTCGCTCTGTCTTTCCTTCCCTGTACATCTCCCCTGTCCCTCCTCCCCTCAGCCCTGTGTGAACAAGTGCTCCATGGTCACTACACCCAACCTGCATTCTCTCACCAAACTAGTTGTGGTCATGCTGGATCAGATTCAATTAGGAAGCCTGTCCTAGTGGACAGAGCACCAGAATTCAGGAGTCCTGGGTTCTATTCCTGGCTCTGCTGGGGGATCTTGGGCATATCAGTTTTCCTATCTGTAAAATGGGGATAATGATGCTGACCTTAGTAGAGTGCTATGAGATCTGCTGCTGGAAAGTACTGTAGTAGTAACAGTAGTTCCATCTCTGACAGTGGCCAGCACCAGCTATTTCAGAGGAAGCCACGAGAAACAACACAATATACCCATTCTAGTATAACCTCCCCCTAGCATAACAGAGGAAGTGCCTGCCTAAGGGTGGGCAGTTGGCTTAAGCCACAGAGCACGAGGATTTGTCCCTTTTATAAGCTAGTAACTGTGAATGTCTAAGCCCAGGTGATTGCTGCCTTCTTTGTGCTGGAGATCCTGGCCCTGAACCTCGTCAATGACAATTGAAACTCTTATTGCCCTGCCTTCAGTGGTGGTGTGGAGCTTTTGAAAACAAATTTAGGACTACATTTCCCGTGATTTTGCACAGCCAATCTGAGCTGTTCTGGACCCGACTGACTGAACACCTGCACTACAAAGTGACTTCAAAGGAAGGTGTTTGGCCCCCTTGAAAATCAGGCCTTCGGACTAGCGGCTCCTTCTGAAAATGGAAGTCCTGGTTTTCCATTGCACGAGGGTCTGCCCAGGCAGGGTCAGCTGCAGGATCAGAACCTTAGTCTGAACCCACTGTGATCGACGGTGCATTGCAGTTGCCCTCCGGAGAGGTCAAAGTATGAGTCTCCCTATAACTGCCATCTAATCTCCCCATCCCAACAAAAGACACTGCCCAGCCCTGGATTTCAGCAGGTGTGTTCAAATGAAAATGACAACAGGTTACACAAATGACTTTTTAAAATGCAAACAGGCAGGTCCAAAAGAAGAGAGAGGCTCTTGCTACAATGAATCCTGCCCATAATCCAAAGCTCCTGCCCCTTGTACGCATTAAACCAAAAGCAACTGGAGTCAAAGAACCTTGGCAAACAGAGCGCTTTAGACTTCGCTTATGCGGCGTCCCATGGGAAAAATAAAGCTCTGGGTTCTTTTTGTTTTGTTTTATCCTTCTTTTCTTTTCTGAAGTTAAGCCCTCGGAGTGAATGTATTAGCCAGGATCCCGGAAACCTGACTCGTTTTCTGACAGCATGAGTTAATTTTTTAAAATACAGATACAAGGCAGCTTTTTCTTTTCCCAAGGCCCTCTCTTCCGTTCTATATATTGCCTACTGCTGACTGTCAAAGCCTTCAGTACAACCGGCTGCTGGAGATTCCTCCTGGCTCTCGGTGCAGGCAGGCAGTCCACAGCTCCCCAAGGCTAAGGCGGTTAACAAAACCCAGCTCACTTAAACATGGGGAGTCATCCCTTGCAAGTGGCTTCTGGCCAGGCCACATCCGAGTATAAAACCCAAGTTTGTCATTGGCGAGATAAACCAAGAGGCTAAAAATAAAAAGTGCTGCTTAGAGAAAAGAACCAGTGCCATGTAAGGGGCAAGCTAAAGCAGTCCTAACCTGGCACCTTTTTGAACTTATTACCGTAGGACACTGAAAGTCAGGACTCCCAGCTCACACTGCCTTGCTGTGTGGCCTATGGCAAATCACTTACAACCTTTGTTTACCCACCTTTAAATTGTGTCTAACTCCTACCTCCCCAGGGGATGCTGCCAGGCTTAATTGTTTGTAGGATGCTTTGCGCTCAAGGATTTGTAGGAGTGCAAAGTCATATTCATATACGAATTTGGCATGTGCCTATCACGTTGCAATCCTCTTTTGTCCTATTTGCTGAGCTGGTTGTCAGCATTTTGTTCAGGTTGCTTTGCTTTGCTTAATCCATTTTAATTACCTTTGGCTGATTGCTTTTGCCTTTTGTTAAAACATTTCAGATTCCTAATTACATCGCTGCGTTCTCCCACCAGTTGTTGTCGTGACTGGCTTTCATCAGCCTGAAGGATTTTCTCCCCGATGTCCCCTTTTACTTGTGATCGACAAAGCACCCTTGAAACCTGACGCTTGGCCGTGTTTGTTTGTTTGCTTTCTTGGCGCGCAGACTAAGAAGGGTTTTACAGTTTCTCCAGGAAAGAGGCCACCCATTCTGTGGTCTGGACGGACAATTTAAGGCCGGGGAGTAAACAGATGATTTTATCTGTCTCCTGTTGTAAATCAGTGGTTCCTGTGTTTTGGGGGGGCAGCTGCGCCAGTTAACCGGACTGAGACCTTATATGAACCATGCTCCCACCCAGAGCCGATCGTGGGATGACCGAGCAGTCCATACTCCGCAGAATGGACTTGTCATTAAAGGACACCTCTAGGAATGCATGTCCAGAGGACCCTGTGTGCGCAGGAAGCAGTAGGGGATGGATGCCAAGCTGGGGCAAAGTCCCAGGCCTTCCAAGCAGAGGATAACATCTCCTGTATGCCTCCCTCTGGGATGCTGAAGGCTTGGGAGGGTGGCCCATGCTTCTCTCTGTGGGTGGACCATCAGGGAGCAACATCAGGAGGCAGTAGTTCAAACACTGAAACAGGTGGAGGAGCTCCACAGCAACTGTGGGGGAAGGGGAGCTGTGTGGCAGTTCTCCCCCACCCCCACCCTCCACAAGCCAGGGAGCGGAGGAAGAGGCCTCCCTCTGCTTTTGCAGAGGAGGGGGAGCTGCACTCCCCTTGGCGCTCCCCACCCCAGGAAAAAGACTAGAGCACCCGGTGATGTTCCCTTGCTGTTATCTGGACCGGTGATCTGCTAGGTCACTCCAGTCTTTGACTCTGGGAGCCAGCCTTACCCTGCTCTGCTGTGAGAACCCACCACTCCGGGGCTGTTCACACACAGTCTCTGGCATGGAAGCTGCGTGGATTGTGCAACCAACTGACACTAGCCAATATCTCTGGTCCCAGACAACCCTAGGAACCTCCGACTTGCAGTGTCCAGTTATGCCCGCTGAACGCTGCAAGCTTATATGAATAAGTGAATTTAACAAAGAAATGGATAGGTACCCGGCTTGTTATGCCAAGGTTTGTCTGACAGCTTCAAACCAAACACACGGCTTCAGGTAATCAAACAGATTTATTAACTATAAAAGATAGATTTTAAGTGATTATAAATCAAAGCACAACAAGTGGGATTTGATCAAATGAAACAAAAGCAAAACGCATTCTAAGCTGATCTTAACCCTTCCAGGGTCCTTGCAAATTTAGATGCTTCTCACCACAGGCTGGCTGGTTGCCCTTCAGCCAGGCTCTCCCCTTTGATCGCGCTTCAGTCGCTTGGTGGTGATGCCTGCAGATGGAGGGCGGATGGGCATGGCAAACAACCTTTCTATCACGTTCTTTCTTCCCTCTTGGCTTCCCGCCACCCCGCTTCACAGTCAGGTGAGCATGACCTCATCGCAGTCCCCAAAGCGACCAAAGGAAGAGGGGTGACATTCACTAGTCCAACAGATCCTTCGTTGTTGCCTAGTTTCTAGCCCTCCTGGCTGCAGAGCAACGCTTGAAACCCTGGGCCATAGAGCCTAAAACACCACAAGGCAAATCAATTCATCCCAATAATGTATTACAGTTGGACCCCACAATACTGTACCACGACGATCGGGAGCCAAAATATCCCGATTGCGGTAAGCACGGGGTCGCACTATTGCGGGGTCACGCGGCATCAAAGTGACACACACCACTGCCACCAGCGGGAGCCCCGCGCCCCCCGCACTATAAGCGGATTCGCGCTATAGCGGGGCGCGGTATTTCGGGGCTCCACAGTATTTAACCTTGTGATTTCTTTTTAAAGCAATTCTCATTGTTTTGGGGGACATGCCATGATTTGTTTTAAATGCTTGGGGTTGACAATACTGAGGTCTAGGGTTCCCCTGTGGAAAAGCCCCTTTAGAATGTAACCAAGGGAGTGAGAAGGGGAGAGGAGGATTTGTGTGTTTGTAGTGCGTGTGTCGGATGTGTACACCAAGCACCGGTGGAGGTGTGTCTGTGTATGAGGTTTGTATGTGGCCTTGCGGGTGCAAGGGTATGAGTGTGAGTTGGTGTGTGCACCCTGTGGGGGGGGGGGGTGCCTGGGTGCACGTGGGGCGCCTGCAGGCCAGGGTCTGTGCTTGTGCGTGTGCCACAGCGCGTGTGTCTGCGAGCACGCGCGTGGCGGCTGTGAGCGTGCGGCGGCGGGGGGGGGGGTTGCAACTGCAGACACGCGCGGGGCCAGCGCCCGGAGCGGGCAGCCCCGCGGAGCCAGCGGCTGGGGGGGCGGGTGCCCTGGGGCGCGCTCCGCCCGGCCGGCTCGCGCGCTCCCCCGGGAGCCGGAGGAACGCGGCGCGCGGCGGGCGCCACCGCTGCGCCCCGGGCCCCGCCCTTTCCTTCCTCCTGCGGCCGCCGGGTCTGCACAGCGCCAGCCGGCTCGGTCGCGTGGCCCCGCTCAGCCTGCGGCGCGTGCTGCGGAACAGGGAGCCTCCCCCCGCCAGCGCAGAGAGCCGGAGGGGCCGGTTTGCACCGGAGAGCAGCCGTCCTCCGACATGCACGGGGGGGGGGGGACATTACCATGCAAATAACCAAACAGCCTCATCGTGCTGAGCACCGCCGACGTGGCAAGGGGCTCCTGGGAGCTCCGTGCGCTTGCAGAGCCGCTGCAGCTCGCTCCCACTTGTCCCAGTGTCCAGCCTTCCCTGCACCCCCTCATGCTACTCTGGATCAGGTGCCGCGTCCCCTCTCCGGCGGCTTTGGGGGAACCCATCGGTTGGCAAAAGCAGTTTCAGGTTCATTAACTCTGCCCTGCGTTTGTAATGCCCCCTCCCTACCTGCATCCTTCCTGTTCTTAATAAGAGTTGTTAATACACATCACTTCCAGGTGCTTAACACGTGCCACCTTCCTGGCTGCATTTCCTGTGCTCCCAATTCAATTCAATGGAACGGTCCCGATCAGTGATGTTAAACCCATTCCCATTTGGGTCCATCCTCGGAGGCAAGACCCAGCCAGCATGGACAGGCCCTAGAGGCAGCTCTGAATGGTGCATGAGTGGGGATCAAGGAACAATCCCACATGATCAGTTCCAAAACTTCCCCTTCAGCTATTGCCTAAAAATGGTGATTTCAATGCAACTTCTTCCTATTTCCGAGGTTCTTCTGAGCCTCCTTTTCCTCAATGTGTCAGTGGCAATGAGCTTCAGACTCCGCTATGGACTTAGTTTTCCACCTGCCCTCCTGACTGGCAATGCTCCTGGTGTCACCAAACAGCTCTGCTGGTTCTGCAACAGCCGAAGCTATTCGGGTCTCTGCACAGCTCTGCCAATGTGCCTCTTATCCTTGACCTGCAGCATATGACCTCTGCGATCCCATAAGGTTCTGCCATTTCACCGCTATCCCGCCCTGCTGCGCTCCTGCTCCGTTCCTGGACCCCTCCCACAGCCCTGCAGCATCCTCTGCCGCTCCAATACTGGGCCCTGCAGAGCAGAGAGCGTCAATGGTGCATCACCCCAAAGCGTGCAATGAGTTTGTTAATTGGGCCAACACTGACTACGGTGATAGGAGGGGGAAACCATCGAACTAATTGTCCCCTGGGTCCGAAAGCGGGACTTTCACGCAGCTCTTCAGGGATCGAAAGAGCAGACAAAGCACTTCTGCCCCTTATTTAACGATCCGTTGACAGGAAAGATCGAGTTGACAAATCTTAACTTCTGGAACCTGTCCAAATGGTATCCACAGGAACCCAAGCATCTCCGCGCTGGAAAAGCAGCGACAGGAAACGAGTCCGGGAGGGGGGAGAGTTTAGGAGCTGCTGAGAGGGCTGCGGTGTTTTACATTCCCAGAACTCAGCAGGCAGGCAGCTGCCTGGCCTATTAATCCCTTCCAAGCTTCTCCCCTGCTCTAGGACTGTGCTTCTGTTCTGCCCCATGGGGCCCGTTGCGGACAGAGCCCCCACGTTAGCCTCCCTTGTTGGTCAGACACGGTAAGTGGCAGAAATGGTTACACCCCCCCCCATCTGTGTGGTGTCACTGGGAAGCAGAAAGAGTCGGGGGGCGGGCTTTGCTCACCATAAACTCTAAGCAAAGCAAGCCAGGTAATTACTGGAGTCCCCTGCCCCTGTCTGGACTCACCATGGAGGTGCTCTGCCCAGAACAGAGAGGAAGGACCCTAATAGATGCCATTTCTGCTCCGTAATCAAAAGGGAAGCCTGTCTCGCCAGGCCGGTGGGAGCTGTGCTAAGCTGTTCTCAGCTGGAAGTTGCTATTAACTCCATCATATTTTTCTTCCCTCTCGGCCCAATTACCCAATTCTACTGGCCAGGCACCCTAAGCAGACTTAGTCTTGGACAATTAGCAGAGTTCCCTCCTTGCCCCAAGGGGAACGCCTGCCTCACAGGGGCTGCGTCCAAAAAAGCTTTTGAGCTACGGATCATTCAGTCGAACGGCTGCTGGGACTGTCTAGCCAGGAGGACGTCATATTGGAATGGGCCAGGAACAATGGATTGCCCTCCCTGGTGGGGATCCAGACAGGTCAGGGTCGAGATGCATTAGCAAGGCAGCATGGGGGAAGCAGTGCTGTGGATAAACAGCAGAGTCCAATTCAATTCTGGTCCGCTGTTGCTCTGGCACCTGACACCAGCCTGAGAGGCAGGAACTCCTCTGTGGAAAATACCTTGGCATCCGCAGGTTACCACTAAACCCTGGAATGGGGCCAACTCCAGAAAATCCCTGCTGGCTGGTTTCTACCTGTTGAAGTCTGGGTAGAAAAAGCCCAATTCCCCACCACCACCACCACCCCGATTTGGTGGCCACATTCCATCAATATTTTGTCAGCGCCTCCAATGGCTCAACTTCAATAGGAGAGGCAGGACCCGGCGAAAATAAAACCCCCACCCCGAGCTGCGGGCGCTTGGGGCAGTGGATGAGGGGAGGGTGGCCGGGGGGTGAGGCAAAACCTCAGGCTGGCCTCTTTAAAGGTGTGCTGTTTGTTCAAGGCTGTCCAAACATTTGCAGAGCCCTGGCAGCCCGGGAATGTGCTCCGCCGAGAGCTGAGGCGGCCTGGCCTAGGCGTGGGAAAGCTCTGCTCTCCTCAACCTTTACAGGCTTGTTCCCCCTCAGGCGGTGATTCAATAAAACCAGCGCCAGAGATTTATTGAGCTGATAATGACAGCTCCAGTCAGCAGGCAGACACCAGTGAGGCTGGGAGAGAGACTCCAAGAGAGGAAAGAAACATTCATACTTAGGCGGTGCCTTACCCAGGGCCTTGATTTCACTGGGGGTGGGATTTGGATCTTTGTTATTAAAAAATAATACGGGCGCTCTCCTGTTTCATCCCCAGGGTGCCTGGCAGCCGTGGCCCCCTGCCCTGGTGTAATTAGCTCTGCCAGTACGTGTGATATCCCCCGCTACAGGGCTGATCCACAGAGGAGCTGGGCACCAGTAGCTCCCATTGACTTGTGTCAGGTGAGGCAGCGTGGTCTAATGAATGGGGCACTGTATTGAGAACCAGGAGACCTGACTGCTAGTCCTGCCTCTGCCCCTGGCCTACCGGGTGACCTTCCTCACTCTGACCTCTCCCCTCTTTTGTCTATTTCGGGTGCAAGCTTTTGCAGGCAGGGGGTTGTCTCTTATGATTGGGGTGTGCAGCACCTAGCACAGGGGCGCCCTAAACCCCACTGGCACCTCGAGGTGCTAATGCAATACAGGTTAAAAGCTGAGATGTGGGTGCTGGGCCGTGCTGAAACGCCGGTCACGAATACCAGCCCTACCGTTCATTTGTTTCCCAGACAGACCCAGGAATCCCCCTTGGAGCGAGGAGGTTGCTTTCGGATCCAGGCAGCCAGGTTCAGCAGAGGTTTTGGGGGCTGTGCAATGAGATGTCCAGAGAGCCCCCAACCCTCGTGGCGTGATTATGGGGGAGGTTCTAGGGAGCACGGGGCCAGGCGTGTCACCACACCGGGAGCAGTCAGCCAGGCTCAGTCCTGGGTCCCGGTGCAAAGAAGTGAGCTGGGAAGAGGAGCCGGTTGCTTGCCGCTTGATTGGCTGTGGAAGGTTTTGGCAGGCTGGATCGAGGGTGGGCAGAGTGGGCCTGGGGCAGGTTCTCTGAGGCTGGCCCTACATAGCACTCCAGGGACTAGAGATGGGGAGGACTGACCAGGGAGAGATCACTGCATCTAGACACACCATTTCCCCTGGTGGCCATTGGCAGGACGGCCGCAGTCACATGACAACTAGGCCTTGTTTTCCCCTGCCAAGCTTTCATGACCATTTATTGGGTAAAATACTAGAAAACCCTTAGCAGGGAAGAACCCTGGGTTAGCTGAGGACATGGTGGCCAAGATGCCTTAATAACGCCGCGCTCTCGGTACATGGTCTTGGCATCTCCGAGTATCCCACAGTGCTTTATGGCCACTGGCTCCCTCTCATGTATCCACCCTAAGCTACTTGTCTTCACTTCTGAGGCTCTTCACAGTCTGACTTAGGGTGACCAGACAGCAAGTGTGAAAAATCGGGATGGGGTGGAGGGTAATAGGGGCATCTATAAGATTAACCCCCCCTCCCCAATTGGGACTGTCCCTATAAAATCGGGACATCTGGTCACCCTATTCACTATCAAGAGGTTGACTCCAGTCTCTGGCTGGCCCATGCTGCCACCCTCCATGTAGCCTCTTATCCTTCCCCTTCCACTTGGAAGTAGCTCTCCAGAAACGCCCACAGCTGTAACTTACCCTCTTTCAGAACCGTCTTCAAATTTCTGCTCTACCCTGGTGCCTACAAGAATCTTGACACCAATTACACTGCTGGTGTGTGGAGACCACTACCTCTCCCCCTGAGCAGTGTTCTCTCATTGTTCCCTTGGACAGTCTCATTGGTCTGCCTGTAGCCATACGTTGTCTCTTGTCTCATACTTACATTGTAACGTCTTTGGGACTTCTGTTCCGTATGAGCTCAGCCCTGAGCACGATGGGGCTCTTTGGCAGTACAATAATACACAGACTACGTTAACCACGGGGATATTGGAGCGTTTTAGCAGCTCCGTTGGATGAAAAACCTGAGAAAGAGGGAAAAACACTTGCCCAAGAACACACAGCGAGTCAGTGACTCCAACCCAAGAGCCCTAACTCCCCCGTCTATGCTTTTTTGGCAGCATTGTGTGTGCTACCCAGTACGGGAGGAACGCCTTACAAGGTGTGGGTGTTTATTTACAGTAAATACACATGATACAGAGGTGCGAAAATGGGGCATTTTGAATTCAGAGCAGCTGATATGATCCTTCCCGGGCTTGACTGTGTGCTAGGCTGACTAATGGCAGAGCGCAGGGCCTTTAGTCCAGTATATTGCAGTACTTGCGTAAGTAGAACCTTTGTTTAAAAAACCCTAACTTCTTAAAGGAAAACATTTCCAAAGATAACATGCATTCTCCTGAGCTGCAACCAGTGAGAGGCGCATCCCTTATCCTCAGCACGCAGGTACCTGCGGGCAAGGGAGGCACAGAAAAATGTGGCCGGCTAACATTTTTGGGAGGAAACGGAGCTCACGTAGCTTCTTTTATTTAATTATTACTATCTGGGTTCTCTTTTGGGATTTCCTAAGGTTTGGAACCTGGCAGCTGACTTCTCTGTGAATGTAAAATAGTCTCTCTAGCAATAGCCCATTGTGATGCTGGAGGGGATGTCCTAGTGATCTAAGCATCAGGCCCGGAAGATCTAGCTACTTCTCAAGCAGCATGTTCAAATCCCCACAGGGTCTAACCAGCCCTTATGTCCTGTCTAGATGGAGAAATGGGGGTGTTTCAGACAAGACCTTCGCTCTGTATGGACCTGTACTATTGTTTCAATGGGACTTTTTCGCCGACGCTGGTCATGGGGGCAATAACTAGCGTGGAAAGTTTCAAACAATAGAAACCTGGCTCACCTTTGGGCAGGTTTCATTTGCACCAGAGCATAAACTTGAGCATTTTGGGGATCTCTACTGTCCTGATTTGCACTTGGTTGTAAAATCTGGACCTGAATTTTGGGGGTGCAAATAATGCCCTCTGAAAAGGAGGGGGGCAGCCCTTTGGGACGCATGAGCCTCAATGAGCAAGACTTTCCCCAGCATCCTCCCCTCCTGGTCTTCTCGTGTTCATCCCCCAGAAAAACTGTGGTTGATCCACCCGTGGGAGACGCAACAGTGGATCTGTATTTTTAGCTTTGTAAGGTCTTGGAACGACTTTCCCCATAACCCAACCCCCCTACCCTCCAGCAATTATGACTACCACCAGTGAAAGAAGCAAAACTCCCTCTTCTCCATGTCAAGTTCCTCAAAGAGCTCACTGCCACTTCCAAAGCAGGTCCTGTGACCACACGATGCGCCTCTCCTCAATCCCTTGTCTTCCCTGCCACTACCTTGTGCACCTGCCTCTTGTCACCCTCATTTCCACAGCAACAAGTTATGAGGTCATAACTATGCAGGAGGCGATGATGGCATTTTGGAACATATTTTCAGTTCAAACATGATGAGGCTCAAGTGAGTGACAATAGCAGGGGAATCGTCACCAAGATACATTGATCCGGCCTTGCTGGCTCCTTGGGCCTTTTGTTTCTAGCATTTATTTTCCAAAAAGGTGGCGGGAGGGGTATTTTTCAGCAGATATATGAAACGTGCCAAAGCTGGTCATTTTTAGGACACTTACCCAGATGTGCAAACGCCCGGCCATCGGTCGCATTTCTTCAGCTAGTGTGAAATTAACCAGAAACATCATCATGGTAACAGCTGGCAACACAAAAACCAGGAGCTGGGTGAAACTCTGAGGAAAGGGGGTGGAGATTTCGGCTTCAGTTGCTAGGCATTCTGGGGCAGCGTAGTCTGGTAAGGAAAGTAGGAAGCGGGATCACTAGGTTCTGGTCCCAGCTCTACCGCTGAGTTGCTATGTGACTTTTTGTCATCTGTCCTCTTTGCGTTAGGTGCTTCCTGAACAAAAACAAAGATGCGCTTGTATTTTTAAATACTATGTGAGCCAAAAACCAGAAGCCTGTCTTCTATTGCTACATCGGTCATTACACACCTCAGGAATGCAGGAAACCAATAGACGAGAGAGACACCTGAGCACATTAGTAAAGGCACAAGGAAGAGGAGTATGAATGTATTCTTTATGAAGGTTATATATGATGAAATACTACCTCAATATAAGGAAGTGGGGGGTATAAATAGAGTGGGAATTTAACATTTGCAGTAGGAAGGAGAATAAACCCACTTAGTTCAAAAGACTGTCTGCAGCTAAAATTGTACCTGCTCCGGGACACGTTGGTTCAGGAGACTGGTAATGGGGTCTGTCTGTATTGTCGTTCCAGTAGCACGTAGGGATCTCAGCAAGAGATTAGGGCCCGATCGTACTAGGAGCTGCAAAGACAAATAACCATAGTTGTTGCCCAACTAGTTCTCATTTCTCCTCGCTGCTTTGAGTAGATGGAGGGCCTACGCTAATCAAACGGGGCCCCGCTCACAAGTGCTAACGTCCTACCCGTTTAAAAAGGAAACACCAGGGTGGCTGTCTCCGTCTGACAGTCTGTCTGGAAAACTTGGGAAATCGGGGTTCAAACTTGACCCCCAGAGAACGGAACCCCTCCGCAGGGTGTTGACAGCAGGAGAGAGGAGGGCTGGCCTTGTGCAGGGAGGGAGGTTGTGTTCCTGTGTCCTAGGTTTTTCCTTCGCAGGCTTGAGATGTTTGAGATGTGCCTTTATCCCACTGCTCACAGGGGGCAAGCAAAGAGTGCACCCCTCTCGCTGTGTCCTCCCTCCTGGCTCCCGGGCCAGGCGCGAGGGGAATGCTCACTGCGTGATCCAAACAGCTGGCTCATTCAGAACATGCAATGCCAGTCAGGTGAAGCTGTAAATCGGAGGCCTGCTGGTCAGGAGCAGAGCATATTGTCCAGCGGCGGGGCGTGTCCTCAGACAGAGAAGGCGCACTCAAGATGGAACTCCATGACTCCTCGCGGACGGGTCGCTGTAGCGAGGAGAGCACCCAGCCACCTGTCTTGATCCTCCCCGAGGCTGGGTGAGCGGAGCGCAGCACGTGCAGCGTCTGCTTAGCCATAAAGCTTTCTCCTCCCATGATGGGGTAAAGGTTGCTCTGTGCCATGTGCCCGCTTAGCGAAATAAATCACTGCCCGGCAAAGCTCTCCCATCAGGAATGTGGCTGCCTCGTTGTGCTGCAGACCTGGCAGCAAACCGATCCGGGTCCCCAGGAGGAACTGCAAACACGGCGCCCCCTTCCGTCCTTCCCATGGCTCCACTGTCCTTTCCCGCATCTGTTTCACGTCCCCCTCCTGGTTCATCAGATCCTCCCTGGACTTGCTCCATCTCACCCTGCAAATGTTTTCATCCTCTGCTCCCCTTCCTAGGATCAACAATAATGAATAGGCTTGAGGGCTGAGCGCAAACGTCCACATTCAGGGGGGTGCCAGGATGTCTATGTAGTGATCCCCCAGGGAGGGAAGATCATCTGCAGAGATGGAGCCCAAAACCTCTTCTACTGTTTATCCTAAAAGATCAGCACCGTTAGCTCAGAGTCAATATCAGACTCATAACCTCTATAGGTGGTCTGGCCACCAGAAGATAACAGCGGCATGCTGCCTTAGCAAGACTTACACTTTCCCTCTGCCCCGGGGAAGTTTAATCTTGTGGTGCATTGAAAACAGTGTTAAAATTATAAGACATCACTTTAAATTCTCAGGGGTCTTTCTGGTCCTGCCTCCAGGTTAGTGGGCTCTATAGGCAAGTGTGCAATTTGGGTCTTCAGCAGTCAGTCTGCAGACAGGCTAGCAAGGTGGAGTAGTTTGTGCCTCCCTGCCTGAGGGAGCAGCCTGTTTTGTCTCACTCTGGTTTTGGTTCTTGTGAGCTAGAGCTGGCCGTGTCTCTAATCTGAACTGCTATGAGCCTCCAACACTAGGGATTGTTGTGCTCCCAACACACACACACACACACACACACACACACACACACAGAAGTTAGATAAAAACCATAAAATACTCTTGCTGGAAGGTTGAAATTTAACACCACTTTATTTTTTTAGAATCCAGATCCCTACGTGAACTGCAGCAGTCTGTGAAGCTTCAGCCAGCCCCTTCTTCTTTATGAGTGGGTTCCCCTCACTTCTATATCACTTACCCTCTAACTGCCATCTGCTTGCAACACCCCGACTCTCTTCCTCTGACTGAGGCTCTTTGGCCTGTGGTTCCTCCTCTTCAAGGGCCACAGTGCAGGTCTCCAAGCAGGGAGGACAAAGGGGAGGATTCAACCGTTGCTGCACCTCTCTAGTGCCAGGTTAAGATGGGACCATCCATGGGCGTGGAAGTTGGCATCTGCAGCAGGCCTAGAGAATGGGTGGGACTCAGGAAGAGCAGAGGCTTAGGGCAAGTTTCCTTCATTGGGAAACCTTATCCAGGTACATTTATCGAGCCTGTTGGCTTCTAACTCCCTCCCGGGCCGAAAGGACAAGGGGAGCGATTGTCCGAGTATTTGCCAAAGTCGAGGTCTGATAAGCGGTGTTGACTTTGCGAGAGCTCCTTCCTGGCTTTATGGCCAATATAACAATACTAGGCGGAGTAGGTCATGCTGGAGAGGAAGTGGGGGGAACGCCAACCAAATCCACCGTTATCTTTTTGTGGGCTGGATTACTTCTCTGGGATTAACTCCTTGTGAAGGGCCTCAGGCTCACCCCAAGGCCTTCTGCTCTCCGTCTCCCCTCTTCATCATCATCAGCGGGACGGGATGCTTCCTCCATATGGAAGCAGGCTGGCCTGGCGCAAGGCTGGGGACAGACTCCGCCTGACCCTTCTCCCACTCATTCCTTAGAGCGTGATGTTGAGAGGAAAAATGTAGACTGAATATCAGCGCTTCCTGTCAGTGAGATCTATTGCTCTATGGGCAAGTGGGCAGTTCCACTAGGCCGGACAAAACACAAGGGGCCAGATCCCTAGATTGAATAAACCGGCCTGGCTCTTGACTATCAAAGATCTGGTTCTACAACGAACAGAACCACCCTGCACCGGCTGAGAGACAGTCTGCACTGTCTCGCAGGTCCCTAGCTTACATTATTCTATGCTCCAATTCAACGGAAGTGACAATCAATCCGGGTTTGGGGCCAGACGCTGCAGTGGGTGTAGATCAGTGTGAGTCCATTGGAATCAGTGGAGAGACCTCCATTTACACCGGTTGAGGCTCTGGCTTTGGATGTTCTTCCAGCACTTTTTGCTGCATATTGTTCCCTTCTTTGTTGTGTTTGGGCAAAAGAAGATACATGGTGGCCAAGACTGTCAGAAGTGTCTAGGGATTTCAGGTGCTTTTGGGTGCTTCATTTGAGAGACCTTAAATAGAACTGTGATAACACCCCGCTCTGCTGCAGGGTTTTCATCCGCAGATCTCAAAGCCCTTCACAGAAGAGGTCCGTATCCTGATGGGGCTTGATGTTTCCAGTGGCGGGTGCTCAGGGCTTTCTGAAAACCAGGCTCCTTCTAGATGTCTCAAGCTGGGCCCCACAATGATCCAGACATCTAAATCGCTGGTCACTTTGGAAAAATCGTTGGCCGCCACACCTGGGAAACCTGCAGCCTTTGAACCTTCCTCCTTCCTGGAACCAAGCAACCCAAAGTGGCATCTATGATGATGTTCTAGGAGAGAAAGAATTGCAAAAAGTCTCAATTTCGCCCCTTCCCCTGTTTAATCAGCAATCCAGAGAAAAATTAACCTGTCTGTAAAATTTGATTTGATTGGAGGGGAGGGCGGGGGTGGGGAACTGGGAATTGGAAATAGAAATAGAAAAGGGTTTGACATCCTCCGGAAGTTGCAAAACAGCTGTTTTAGCTGCTAGCATCTAGAGCAGGGGAAAACGTCTGAGGACATACACAATAAATGATCAAAGAGGTGGCCGTGTTAGTCTGGAATAGCAGAAGTAACAAAGAGTCCTGTGGCACCTTAAAGACTAACTAAAGTATTGAAGCATAAGAATAAGCTTTCAATACCCACTTCGTCGGATGCAATAAACAATGCATAAACTCTGGGCTTTCCTCTCTGCTCGCTCCGCAGTTTGGCCCTTCACAAAAGCATCCGTTTTTAGGATGGCATTTATGTACTTTCCTACATGCTTGTAGGTTCAGAATGCTTTTAAACACGTGCTGAACTTTAAGCACAGAACTGAGGGCTTCTGCTCCTTGCATGTGTGTGTGTGTATTTATATTTGTCACAAGCCCCTGTTATGATAAACTTTTCCATGGTTAAGCTTAAGTGCCCTGTTTCAGAGTAAAGCTGATAGGGATATTTACTGTAAACCTCCCAGGTTCTCTAAGGGCCGGGCATGTTTGAAGTTCTGTGACAGGGCAGGCCCACGCACTGCTATCCCCATAAGAGCAAACGGCCTGCCAAAACCATGAAGCTTTGTCGATATTCAGGTGTGCACAGTATGGGCCTGCGGCAGGAATGAGGTGGAGGCCGGGTAATTAGTAAGCTGTGGGTGTCGGGCTTAGAGACCCCAGTCCCATCCGATCACAACGGCATCACATACTTTCGACAATCTGCACCAGGCGAAGACCTGTCCGGCGTGGCTTCTCTCCGTGAGGCTGGAGAGTTGGAGCAGATCCTAGCCTCACTTGGCCAGTGCAGGTTGTGACCTTTTAGCCAAGTCTGCCTCCCCAACCCTGCTTGCCAGGCCAGCCATAAACCCAAAAGCAGCCCCTTGGAATCTTTATTATTATTAATAAAATAAGAATGATCTTAATACTTAACATTGCTGAGCAAATCTGTGGCAGAGCTGCAAAAGATACTTGGTTTTCTTGTTTGCCAGATCACAGATGCAGCCACACGAGGCGGGTGGATTCTCCATTGCTTTGCACCCATCTTGATTCGGTAATATTTTCCATCCAGTGTGCTCGGGAGCACAGGATGACACAAGGCATAAGGCCATGGAGAATTAATCCCCACATCTCTTGTATTAAACACAACTTCTACATTTTGTGTGTCATTAATATTGAAGTTATATGAGGGGTGGAGGGCTGGGTGGAACTGGCACTTTTGGGTGAATGTTGTCCCAGCCCTGAGTTATTGGCTGATCTTGGGCAAGTCTTTTAACCATCCGGTGCCTCAGTTTCCACATCTGTAAAATGGGGCTGAGGAGTCATTTTGTTCTGCGTTTGTACAGCTCCTTGCACAACAGGGTTCTGATCCATAACTGGGGTTCCTAGGAGCTACGGTAATAAAAAATAAGTAACTCCCTGGCAGAGAGGTTCTGAGGCCAACAGGATGAATGTGAGTCTATTGAGATCTGAGGGGTGGGGAATTCCAAATACAAGAAAAGCAATGAGAGATGATTGCTATCGTTCTTATTCAGGATAAGCATTCATTACTGTAAAAGGCAAACATTCCTCGGAAACAGATACTCCTGCCCAACAGCTCATTAGGGGCCCAGGCCTTGCTGTTTGTGGGTGGGAACCAACCAATGGCTTGCTCTTGGGGGGGCTGTAAAAAGTGCCTTTTTAGCAGGTACTTATTGAAATCAAGTGTCTCTCTCTCTCTTTCTCCCAGGCAGAGAGGCTGGGGTAACCCACAGGGAGTTGATTTCCTTTCCAACAATGCCTTGGGCAGACAGTTGCCTGTTTGCTGGGGTACACCTGTGTGCTTAACAGCAGGGCTCTTTGGCACCTGCTAGGCCCCCCGCAATGGAATTCCAAGTCTGCATTGTGACGGCTACCCGGGCCAGCCCTCACCTTGTGAGACAGACAGGCCCACAGTGTGGGAATTCTCCACCCCCTTGACTCACCGCCATACATTATATCTATCCGGGGGCTTGGCCCAGTCGCTCAGGTTAATGAATTATATGGGGGGGGGGGAGAGAAGGAGGCTGGTTTCAGAAGTCAAGTATGCGGAGGCCTTTAACAAATTTTATGGTATGGCTCTTATCAGCAGCCCCATCTGACTAGATATTGCCTAACCTGTGCTCAGCTCCTGGGAACACTGAAGGAAAAATCTACCTGCTTAACTCTTTGAAGCCTGGGCATGGCGTGGGTTGGCACGGGGATCACTGTGTGGCTGATACACAAAGGTGGGCCCGTGGCCAGCCTGCCGACGTGGACAAAAGCCATACCAAGCCTGATGTTAGACAGGGCCAATGCCGAGAGCCACGCATGATTGCACGCTTAGCCTGCACCCCCCGTTTCTACAGCTGCATGAGCAAATTAGGCTTTTGTGGGAGTGAATTTTTATGGTGGCTGAGTGTGCAATTGCACACACGGTTTTGCACATGGCTGTTAGGGGCCCAACAGAAAATCAGGCGCCACAAACCTCAAAACAGTGTGACTTTTCTCTTGCAAAAGTAGCTGGTGCTAACGGTGCCAGTGACAAAATGCCAACACAGGAGGGAACAGGGGCTCAAAAGTTTCCTGGGGTTCTAAAGGAACCCGACATTCAAAGCCAACCTCAGCTGAAGCCTCCAAGTCATGCCTGGTTTGGGGTAAAAAATCCTGCAACACCTAGTGCGGTTCCACCTGAAATCATAAATGACCCAAATCCACTTGAAAGTCCACCCGCTTCCTGCAGCCTCACTCCTTGGCCCGCCTCTCCCTTCAAGGTCCTGACTCGGGACGTGGTTTTACAAACCAAAACGGGAGAGATGGATCCAGGCCCACAATGTGTGGGGCCATATTGGAATGTTCCCCAAAGTTTGGGGTGTTCGGATCTAGGTGTTTTGGTTCAGGCTCGTCTGCAGTCCCAACATTCAACCAGCTATAA
The DNA here is from genome assembly GCA_032164245.1 of Sternotherus odoratus. Taxonomy (NCBI): domain Eukaryota; kingdom Metazoa; phylum Chordata; order Testudines; family Kinosternidae; genus Sternotherus; species Sternotherus odoratus. Next base: position 6,983,678 of record JAVMKO010000018.1, read on the forward strand.
ACGTGACGGTCATTACCCTACCTCCAGAGCCTGCATGGAGCACCACTCTTCATGGCATGAGTCAATAATCGGTTATATATAGTGTAAGATTTGTACTGCCCTGAACCAAAGCGGGCCAGGGAAGTCAGTGGACATTGGATCACGCTCAATGCTGAATGTATTTCGCTGACTTGCGATTCCACCCATTGATCTGCTTTGGAAGGCCAGGTATGGCTCATTAGAGCCTGCCTTGGCTGGGACACAAAGCAGAAGGGCGGACAGAGAGAGGCAGTACTGTCTCCAAGCGTTCCACCCGGCTGCCCGGGTGCTCCACCCAGTTCACAGCACCAGGTGTGGCTGGGTTATTCTAACTGGCCTGCCGCAAGACGGGTCGTCATTCCTCAATGGCAGGCAAGCCACTGAGCAGCAGCGTGGGCCGGGAAGTCGGCTGGGAAGCGTTGCTTCATCATCCCCACCAATACCACGGCTGCCTCATGGCTTCCAGCGGGCGGGAGGGGAGGATGAGTCACTGGTTCACAGCGAACCTCTGAAGCGCCTGCCAGATCGGGGGGCCTTAGAGAGCCTCTGAGATTATCTAGTGCAGGGCCTGACAATGACCTTCACACCTGGGCTCTTCTCAGAGGCTGTTCGGCATGGATTGAATTCTTTCCCTCCTTACTCCAAACAGACTGGGCGGGGGGGGGGGGGGAGGGGGCTTGTCTCTGTCTGATATCATGTGCTACCAGATAAAGGGGGAGGGCTAGACCCCACCACTAGCAAACCATGAAAATAATCACATGAGAGAAGCCATCTTGGTACCCTCCACAAAGCATAGCTCAGTCATAGATGCTTGGGCGTTGGGGTGGGGGAGGGAATTACTAACCGCTTGAGTTCCTTGCAGTACCCCTGAGATAATTTGTGGTGTATGCAGCAGCAATGAAAGGGTTAATGATCCGTTGCTTCCACTACCTGAAACCGATTAGGGGCCTCGCAAGGCTGGAGTAGTTCTCATGGCAAAACTGGTTGTCTTTCTAAAAAATCTCCTCCGAGTGACCCCCGAGTCATCCAGGTAGATTCAGGAATTAGTGGGTGAAAGCTATGGGCCTGTGTTATGCTGGATGGTCAGAAGATGATCTCTTCCTGGGGTTAGCCTGTAGGGCTTGATTTTTGCATGACTTATGCTGCATTCCTCAAGCAAATAGGTGTTTGGATTGCACAAGGGAGACCTGAGTGGGTCCTTAAAGTGGGTGATTGGAATCACAACCGTGCGTCATTGGTAACATAAGGTGTAGCTTCCTGCCGCTCTTGCATGAAGTATGGCCTCTTACATTAAGGGCTAGGTTAATGCAGGTGCCTTTATTTTTATTTGCAGGTGCAACTTGTGGCTTTCACCGCTTGGGCCCACAATGAATCAAGTGCACAATGAAGGTGAGGTTGTTGAAAGGGGAGCTACAGGAATAATTTCCCCCAGAAGTGGGAAATGTAGTAGCATCCCCTCAGTTGTTTAATGTGGCGGAAAGGTATGCCTACACAATTGTAGCCTGGGTGGGCATACCCAGGTTAGCTTTAATCTAGCTAGCACAGCTAACAATAGCAGCAGAGGTGTGGCTAGCAGCCAGAACACATACTCGGGGACCCTGCTGAGTGGCTTTGGGCAAGTTACTTCATTGTTCTGTGCCTCGGTTTCCCCAAATGTAAAATGGGGATAATGATACTGACCAATGTAAAACAATCTGAGATCTACTGATAAGTGCTATGTAAGAGCTAGGTATTATTATAATTATGTCAGTGCCCACACATGAAACTGACAAATGAAAGTAACAAAGAGTCCTGTGGCATCTTAAAGAATGCCTCAATACTTTAGTTAGTCTTTAAGGTGCCACAGGACTCTTTGTTACCTCTGCTATTCCAGACTAACACGGCTACCTCTCTGATTCTTGACAAGTGAAAGTGAAGACTCCTCTTATCCTGGCAATCAGAGAGGCTGCATGACCAAGCAAATATCTGCTATACATCAGAAACATCGGGCACATTTGTTTGGAAATTTATGGCAAAACAGCATTTTCTCCTCTGCTGCTACTGTTTCCATTAAGAGCCTTTCAGAGCATCATTGGGACTGGAGAAGGAATTTTTCTGTCAATTTTCTCCAACTTCCAATGCCAGGAAAATACCGCACAGGTGCCAAAGAGTCATCCGGATAAAACAAGGATTCCCCAGGAGCTCACACTCCGCCTTATCTCCATCAATTCACTCCTGTTTCTACCTTCCACCCCTCGCCCCACAGACCTGATCCATCCCCTTTCAGCCTCAAGGTCACGGGCATGGCAAGGTTTGCAAGGGCTGCGGAAGGGAAGACATCAAAGATCTCCCTATAGGAGCAGGCAGTTCTCGGCACCATCAGTCCCTAAAGACTTGTCAACTGCACAGACCGGCTGAACATTGTGTTTTAACGTCCTCATTAAATAACAATGAGCAACCAAAAAAGTAAGGATGGCCGTCTGGCTTCAGAGGCGGAAGGCAAAGGCTTGTTGTCCTCAGGATCAGAGGACTGCTGCATTTGGGAAGAGGGTTAAAAATAACCCCCCCATGTATAGCCCTTGTTGTACTAGGGTTAGTCCCAGTTATTGTTTGTATTATGTAGCTCCTAGAGGTTCTACCTAACACCCGGGCCCCATTGTGCTCCGCGCTGCACATACACAGCCAGCGAGACACAGTCGCTGCCCTGAAGAATTTACAGTCTAGATAGACAAGACAGACGAAGGATGGATATGATCATTGTGTTGATGGGAAACTCAGAGTCAGTGACTCGCCCACGGCCACACAGCGAGCACAAGAGTGGCAGAGCTAGGAATTCAACCCAGCTCTTCCGAGGCCCAGTGACTTCACCCCGGGATCCTCATTCCTCAAAGACTCAAATCATAGCTTGACTTGTCTGCCTTGAGATGCTGCTATCCAAGTGACTGGCATTTGCTGTGGATGGCTAGCAAAGGGGGCAAATTCCAAGTGTAAAACAAGCCCTAAATTTCCATCAGCTTCCGCCCGTGGGTTCAAATGGATATAGCTGTGTTAACAGCTACCCCATTCGAACCCAGAGGAGTCTGTCTTTCAGCGGTAGGTGTAGCAGCTGCTGGGTATACATCCATTGGATGCCTTTAGGCTAAAGGTGCTCCAGAAACAAGTTATTTCTGTTCACCAAGTGGTGCCCCACCATGTGCTAAATCTTCTGAATGAGACGGATTCCCTGCTCCCAAGTGTTTACAATCTAAACAGACACAGCCGACTGCAGAGAGCCAAACTAACAAGTTAAGAAGAGCCTTTCCTTGGGGGCAGTTTATCCCATATGTTTACTGCAGGGTTTCTTGTACCCTTCTCTGAAGCTTCTTGGTCCACAGACAGGCTCCCAGATAGATGGATCACGGGTCTGATCCGGTGTGCAGCTTCCTATGTTTCTAGGAGAGCAAAATGAGGGTGGTGACATTTAGCCCGTGTTTTGTCAGGTCCACGATTTTTCCCCTGCCCACTCCTGGGGACGTTGTTCCTTGCTGTTAGTGATTATTGTGGTTAGCGATTGCCCTGGAGTAGAGAGAGCTTTCAAGGGTTTGTCAACCACTTTGGAAGTAGCTCTCTCGAAAGCTAAACCAGAACAAGGCATCCTTGTTCCAGAATAAGTCTGGATGATTCCAGATTAGCTATTCCTCTTTACATTCGCACCCCGGAATCACTGTCATGTGCCGACATGAGGAACATCTGCCAAATTACATCCTCTTGGCTTCCAACTCCTGCTTCCTTCCAGACCTGCTGAGCACAGAATGGGCACAGAAAGCTAACCCCACAAAGAGAAGGGTTACGCAGAGAAGCTGTCGGGCAAAAGACATCCCCGGCCCAGCTCGGGCAGGCAGTGGTGGGAAGGAAGTTGTTTCGTTATGGTTTCGAGGCTATGGGTAGTAGCGTCTCAGCACTCAAAGCACAGACGGACCAGAGGGGCCTCAGCTGCGTCCTCACTGCTGCAGAGAAAGGAGGCTCATCTCCTTGGTGACTGGCTGTTAAAATTGTTTCATCCCTTCCTGTTCTCAGGCTTGCGGGCTTCTGCAGTTGGGCCAGTTTCAGACTCTCTCTGTAGGCTTGAACCCAATGGCAATAAGAGCCAGAGAAGCAAGGAGCCCTAGTGTCCTGCCCCCGCTGCCCCGCGTCAGCAGGTGAATGGATTTCCGGACAACCTGTTTTCCAGATCCCTTGACATTCTTCTCCCGACTCCCTGTGCATGCGTCATCACTTTACAAGGTCGGCCTGCTTCCCAGGGGTCCCCCACGCCCCTCTCTGTGCAAACACACACATGCTTCATTTATTCAGGCATTTGCATTTTCAGGACACCTTTCACCAGACGTCTCAAGGCTATGTCTACACTAACCCTTTCGTCGGCATAACTTACCTCACTCAGGGGTGTTAAAAAGCGACCTCTGAGAGCGACAAGTTAGACGGACTGAAGTGCCGATGTGGACAATGCTGTGTCGTTGGGAGACACTCTCCTTCTAACACAGCTACCACGCTCGTTGGGGGGTGGTTTAATTATGTCGACAGGAGGGCTCTCAGCGGCTATATGAGAGAGCTTACAGAGGCACAGCTGTGGCGCTGTAAGCTCTCCTCAGTTAACGAAGTCTCAAAGCAGCAGCTCCAGGAGGCAGGTTGGCAGCATCACCCCCATTTTAAAGATGGGGAAACTGAGGCACCAAGGTAGGACGTGCCAGAGTTGGATTTAGACGCCAGGTCTCCTGGCTCCCACACGGGCAGGTCTACACAGTGGCTTGGGAGTGTGCTTCCCAGCATGAGTAGTCAGATACTTGCTAGCTCTGCTAAAACTAGTACACTAGAAATAGCAATGCGGTCGCAGCAGCGTGGGCTAGCTACCTGGGTACAAACCCAGCGGACTCCCTGGGTCTGTACTCAGGTGGCTAGCCCGAGCGGCCACCTGTGCCACCGTGGCCATTCTGCTATTTTTAGCATGCTTGCTTGAGCGGAGCTAGCATGTGTCTGTCTGCCGGACTGGGGAGCAAGGCCCAGCTGCCCTGTAGACATACTCTTAAGTGGTACCCTACAAGCGTCCTCTGCCCTTCGCTGCCCCCGCAGTCCCACTGCGGGAATGCGACGCCACTTGTCCTCTGGGAGTCTTTGCCTAAAGTGCATCTGCAAAACAGGCAACCAGGCACAAGGTGGGTGTTTTTCAGGCTCCTTTCATTCTCTCTCTTCCTTTGTCCCACCCCCAACCCCTCCTAGAGGGAATGATACTGACTCACAAAAACTCTGCAACGGGGCTGTCGCCTCCTTAGGCCAGTGAGAGATTTCACCCCTTGTCCTGTGATGGGCCTTTGCCATTGCAAGCCCAGCAACCTGCAAGCAACGGCTGAGTGCACAACAAATGGGGTTTTTTGCAGGGCTTCAGCGAAGGTACCAGCCTGACATGACAACCCCAAGTTCTGCTCTCCAGCGTTTGTTTATTTGTTCGGCACCAAGACATGGGTGAGCATCTAAATAATCCCGTGGATTTGCAAGAGACCAGAAGAGAAAAGCTAAGGCTTGTCCTGCTTTGTGAGCCAGCCTTCTCACTGGGCATCAGCAGTCCTCTGCCCCCCAGCCCCCTCCCCAGGTAAATAAACTGGAATGGCAAGTGTCAACAGCAATTAATGTTTCACACTTGGCATAAGAGAGGGATAAACATTCACATGTAAGCAAGAAAGGCCGGGCTGCCTGGAAAGGGTGCCAGACAGGGCGGAGGGGAGGAAGCAGATGAATGGGTCCTAAGTGTCATGGCTTTGTCAAGTGAGGTTCACAGCTTAGTGGGGAAGATCCCGGTTGTTTTCTTGTCGCCCCATGGTTGCCTGCGGTTGTGTACTGGAGAGGCCATTGGGACTCTGCTCTCTGCCAGGCTGCACTAGCTGGGATCCAGAGTGGATTGCAGGGCACAGGGCTGCCTGGTGCGCTTCACTCCCAACTAAACGTGGCCCGTGTTGATTTAGCTGAAGTCGACTGGGCGCAGGTCTAAACCAAACTAGAGCACGCCAGGCTTAAACCAGGGGGAGCGTGTAGACAGGGTCTTGCAGCCGTTTAACCGAATTGGTTAAAAAATCAGTTTAACTTCCTTGCGGCGACCAGGCTGCGGTAATCCACGCGTGCAAACTAAACCCAGGTAAGCCCTGCAAGAGCGTCCACACACAAGGGTACGCTGAGTCAGTTTAACATCACCCTGTCAGTCAAATCGGTGCAACTTCTATGTGCAGACACATCGAATGGAAGCACTCTGGAGGCTGTCTTTGCTCTTTGGACAGCAGCCTAGCACTGTGGACTCCTGCTCCGGGACTGGGCTGATGACACTACCATCATACAAATGACAATAATAGCCAGGCTCTGAGATTCTTCCTTCCGTTGCAGGGGATTAGTGGAGGTGCCACTCTTTACCAGGGGCATAGAAAAGTCACCCACCCTCTTGAACCTACCCCGGCTCAGGAATGGATCAACCCCCACAGACAACAGGGCCCCAATCCTGGTCAGACCCACCCCTGACTGACACACGGCTCTGCTTCCCTTACTCTTCAGCAACAGGTGTGTCGCTTGGGGCCCTTCCCCCTACCTTCCCAGACACAAGGATGTCATACTCCCCCCTCTGCGTACACATCGAGCCCTGAAATACTCTAGCCCAGCCCCAGATTCTTCCAGCCTAGAGATCAGGGAGTTGCTCATTGAAACCAAAGCTCTTCTCCACAGCCCCCGGTGTTTCACCAAATGGACTGATCTGTTTCCTAGACAAGTCTCTGGTGTCTTGGAGGATACGATGATCTGCTATTCTTAATACAGGAGGGAACCCCCGATTGCTTCATTCTCTGTAGAAATCCCCTCTCTCCTGCCCTGAGCTGCAGCCACCTCTGGGGTGAAGGGAGGCAGCTATTTAGCAACATACAGCAACGCTGCATGAGAGATTGTTTACTACAAAGAGTGAAGAAGACTCCTGTAGCCCACTGAAGCTACAAGAGAGTCTTCTAGGGAGTCGAGTGCAGCTCCACCCACTGACCGGGACTCTGAGGCTAACACCTCCTCTGCTCGGAAAGAGGAAGGGTGGTGCAGTGGTTAGGGTGCTAGTCAGGGACATGGTAGATGCCGTCATGTCCCTGATCAGCTGCTGCAGATTTCCTGTGTGGCCTGGGGCGAGTGTCTCTGGGTTTCAGTTCCCAACCTGTACAGTGGGGGGGAGAGCATTGTCCTCCCTCACAGGGGTGTGGCGAGGTGAAATACCTTAAAGACAGAGGTGCTCGGCTGCTCTGGGAATGCCGGCCGTATCAGACGGCTGGGGGATCTTTAATGTCCATAAGGCATCGGGACATTGGTTTTGCCCCTTCATCCAAAAGGCAGCCGCCCCTCCTGCTCTGCCGGGGCCCTGAGTCGTTACCCATCCCTCAACGCCTAGCAAAACACATGGGAGCTGATGCTGCTTAGCACCTCACAGAAGTGTAGGGCTGGAGCGGCCCCCAAGGGCCCCATCTCCAGGCACTGAGGCAGAACCAAGTATACCGAGGGGCCTCATAACCAGCACCTTCTTAGCTTGGCTGGCCCCCTTCTAAGGCCTTGTCTACGCTTCTTATTCTAACAGTAGCACCTGCAGAGCCCCATTGCGCTAGGAGGATTAGCATCCCTGTTTCACAGCTGGGAAACCGAGGCCCAGAGAGATCGAGGCGTGAGTTAGGCTGGGATTTTCCAACGAGCCTAAGGGGTTTAGGCACCTGCTATCCATTGAGATTGAGTGGGATTCGGGCACTCAAGTATCTTGCCCAAGATCACATGGGGAATCTATGACCGTGCCCAGCTCTCCTGAGTCCTGCTCCATCACCGTAATGGGTCAGACGACCCGGCTAACAGACACCGGCTGTGTCCTGGGCCCAGGCAAACCTGCCGAACAGGAGCCCGGTGCCAGGCATCCAAGGGGTGTTGTCAGGCCTGAGGTGGGGCAGCAGGGTATAGGGCCAAGCGTACCCTGCGGCCTGTCTGTCTCGGGCTGATCTTGGTGTGTGTCGCTTTTTAAAAATCATTTAGAGCCTGATCCAAAGGCCACGGAAAGCCGCCCGCTGACATCAGTGGCCGTTGACTGGGGCGTTTCAGATACGAGCGGCCGCGCCTGGCTCTGCGCAGCCTCAGACAAAGAGGCTTTGTAGATCTGATTAAAAGGCAGACGCGTCTCATTCCGGTGACTGGCAGCAGCATCTCCGACGCCCGCCCCGCTCCTCCCCGGTTCCTGCTCCACGCCCCCAGCCCCAGTAATTAGGGATCCTGCAATGGAAAGGGGACGTGCACATTGCTTCAACCACAGCAGGGCTCCTTGGGGTGTGTGTGCGAATGTCACCCCCAAAACCAGCACTGATGTGGCACCTTGCAACCCATCTCCTCGGGGCCACATGCCGCACCCAGGGACACTTGTGCCTTGGAAAGCGTTACCACCGAGTCTGCCTGTCTGGCGTGCCCAGGCCTCCCCTACAAACTGCAGCAGGCAGGATTAATAAGGACCCCTGACAGTTTTGCTCCCATCTATAAGAACTCCTGGGAAGGGAGTGGGTAACAACACTCACATATCAGAGAGGTAGCCGTGTTAGTCTGGAATAGCAGAGGTAACAAAGTCCTGTGGCACCTTAAAGACGAACTATAAAGTTTTGAAGCATGAGCTTTCGTGGGCTAATACCCACTTCGTCGGATGTATCCCATTAGCCCTCTTCTTAACATGGAACAAAAACCCACCCTGCCTCTTTAAGGGATGCATGACAAAGGGCCCCTTATTATTATGAACTGAGGCCAAGGCATATAAATAGCTGTTTTCCACGCAGCCCCCCCTCCCCCCCAAACGTGCCTGGAGAGTCTGCCCCTGCTCTCTAGAGCTATGTGAAAAATGCAGGCGGGGGGGGAGGGGAAATTCACCCAGCAGCACATTGCTACTTTCAAGGAGTTTCGCTTGCAGATTAGGAGACACCTGTGTCCAACAGGTCATGATGGCCCCTGAGCTCAAGGATGTGGATGGAGCCAGCTGGTGCTTTCTTGGCCCCTCCTTCACAGAATTAAAATTTTTATTAAAGCTAATGTTCAACATGAAAACATACACAGATTGAGAGGTAAGGTACTGGACATCTGGGGTCAGGCTGGAGTTATGGGCGATTGTAGGTAGTAGGTACAGGTTTTACAGGGCACATGCATATCACATATCCAGCATAGCTCCAGATTGGGGTGTGGGAGTTTTTAAAGTGTCAGTCTATAGGTGTGTTCGGGTACACCACCCATGGGGTGTAGTGAAGGTCCGAGTCAGTGATGGTTCAGGCAATAAGTACATGGGTGGGTGTGTCCCTCTGTTTGTCAGGGAAGTGGGGGTGGGTTGTTTCCCTGGTCGTCGGTCTCGGCTACTCGACCTGGTACTGGCGATCTACATGGGAACAAAAGCCTCCGGGAAACAGTGTCTGAGGCTGTGCTCTAGAGCCCTGCATGGAGACAAACTTCGTATCCGCGCCCGGGCGCGTGGAGAGCCGCGTCCACACAGCTAAAGCGCAGAGCCGCCCATTTGCAGGGCTCTCGCTGTGTCCAGACTGATCAAACCATGTTGGATTTGCTTGGGCCCCAGCTTTGTTTCAGGCGGCGGAAGCCCAGTGAATTGTTGCACTGGCGGGTACCGGTGGGCAGAGGGAGCCCCACCAATCCAGCAGGCAGGTTGGCTGCTGCAGTCTCCGGGTGATTAACTTGAGTGTGAAAGCAATTAACATTTTCACACTGGCCGCCTCTGAACTCCCCCATCACTCAGGCGAGGGAGGAGCTGTTTATTTTCTGCTTAAGGAGAAGCCTGTCCCAGGTTACAAAGAAAAACAACCATCCCTAGGTTTATGGCTGGGTTAAGGGGCTGACCGGGGCTCAGGGAAGCCTGGGTGTTGTTTTTAATTGCAGGGGGCCAGGCCCTTGTCTGGCACCGTGACAGCAACCTCGATTTACACCAGATGAAGATGTGGCCCAGTGCAAGAAATGAGTCATTTTCTTCCCGTCCTTTGGCCTTAACGACACGGTTTGGTCTTGCTGTGTAATCCAGCTGTGCGACAGAATCCACAGACCTAATCCTTCTCCCAGCAAAGTCTGGGCACCACGGCTAAGCCTCCCTGTTCTTATGAAACTCGCCACGGGTTCATTCATTACCACCCATCTCTGGCCTAGGAGCTTTGTGCTCAGAGTCCGGCGACGGGGACGCCAATCCTGACTCTGGGCCCAGCACGCTCTATAAACCTCGGGCAAGGCTCAACACTTCAATTTCCCCTCCCAAGTTTTGTCTCTCCTGCCTTTTTGTTTTGTAAGCTCTTTGGGGCAGAGGCCGTCTCTCACTGTACAGCGCCTAGCACAGTGGAGCTCTGGTCTTGGCTGGGGACTCCGGTCGTACTGCAACACTCAGCTGGAGAAAGGCCTCGATTTGATCTTTAGACAAGGGGCAGTGAGTTGGGACTTTGAAGGGCATCGCTGGCCCAAGGTGTGAAACACCAGAGCCTGAGCGCGCCAGCAGCCTCTTGTTTACAGTATAAGCTCCCACGCTCATGCCCTTCCATTGCCACGGTGTCATAGGGTCGTGTAGACAGAGAAACGTGTGAAGACAGCAACGTTCCCAACTGAAAACAGCCAAGGGTTCTGTTGGAGAGCAATTACCAACCCATTCTGGGGCCCAGAGAAAAGGGGGCGGGGCCTTGGGAAGAGATTTGCATGCAGGTGTGACTCAGCTTTGCAGTTATCTATTTATTTATTGGCTAGGAAATGTTTTGTATTATGCCACAGAGTGGAAATGGGTTTTGCATATAACCGCTACTTGCTGACAGTCTACATTTGTATGTAGGGGTCGAGAGACGGGAGGACCAGAGAGCTTGAGGCAGACACTGGGCTCCGGTCGCTGGAAAGGATCACGACCCTAACAAACCTTTCGGGGAACGTACTCGGAGCTTCCCTATTGTAACTGAACATCTCACGCAGCTCTCGTTTGGTAGCAAAGTCAGGATCAAGCTCTGTGTCCCTGTAAGGCCCACAATGTTATAGGATCTGAACAGCACTCCCCCAATCATTAATGAATGTCTAACCCTCTCTTTCCTCCTCTGCCGCCCCGTCCCTCTTCTCTCCATCTTTATTCTTTTCATCTCCTTTCTCTTGTCTCCCTCCCACCCCTCTTTGCTTTGTCCTGACACCCTTTTCCCTTAGCAGAGTGTGGGAGGGATGAAAGCTGGAGATAATTAATAAGGCGAACACTTTAGGTTGTGTCTTCCTGGTAAAGCTGGGAGATTCCGGCTGCCCTAGCCACGCTCTCACTTCCAGTCCCGTGCTGGCTGTTCTGGTTTCCTGACAAATTGCCCTTGGCAGCTCCTGTGTGCTTGTGGCCTGGGAATTGGACCTCCACAGCCCCCAGGAAGGTTGTCCATGCAACAACTTGGCCCGACAGCTCCCTGGTGTGTCATGTGCTCTCCCAAACGCTGACATCTCAAAGAGCAGCTGCTTGAGGTAAGGGCATGGAGCTCACTACCGTGGGTCAGCGGAGCCATTCTGAGCCAGCTCAGATTCGTCTTCTCAGCCCGGCCGCAGAAGGATGTCACAAGCCACCCTTTAGTTCTGGGGCGTTGGAACAGGGCGGGCCAAGAGAACATGGCCGCCCCATTTTTTTGAAAGTGAACAGGACTGGCCGGTCCGCTTTTCGCCACAGGCCCTGTCCCGTCTTTCCCCCGTCCCGCCCAGCCAGGCTGGCAGTTGAAGCAGGCCCGAGTAAGGGCCTCTCTTCCACTGTTCCATCACTTCCAATCCGGGTTGGTCCCGAATGGGGGACTGTTTGAAATGAAAGGTTCTGCCTCTTCTTACCAATCCCCCTCCCCGAGCTACCCCGTCCCCCTTCCCCATCACGTTTGTTGCTCTTGATGGGCAACTCCCCCCCCCCCCCCCCCGGACTTTGGATTTAAGTATCATTTGTTTTAGTTTTGCTTCTTTTCCCCCCCTCCCTCTCCCTCTCCCCATTCAAAGAGCTGGGGACCCTGTGGTTTTTTTCCATTTGTGGGCTTCCTTTAATCTCTGTTACAGCGTTTTGTCTCTCTACCTCCTGCCTGGGGCCTGAGCAGTAAGACAAAGGGGTGTTTACACTAATAGACTGTCCCGGCATTGGGGCCAGAGACAAACAGCCCAGCGGAGGGCGAATAGAATTGAACATTTCAACATTTTTTCCATCTGTCCCCAAAACCAATATTGACCCAGGACCCCTGCAGTGGCTGCTTTAGTCTAAGTTTTACCAGACAAAGCAAGTTTTCACACAGCCAGCCCCGGGGGGGCGTGAGTCCAAGGGGAGATGAAGACAATGCTGTCCCAAGATGGGAGCCTTCCCCTTGGAGCAGCACTTCCCCTCGCCCGGGGAAAGATTGAGAGAGGCTTTATCCATCCGGCCTGCGCTAGACCCGGGGGGGGCAGTGGGAGACCAAGGCCGATTGTGCCTCTCCTCAGGAACAGCTACCCCAAATAGAGCTGGAGGGGGCATGCTGGGGATTTGAAAGCTCTATATTAGGAAGCAGGTTCAGATTAGAATCAGTTAAGAAGCACTAGTAGGGCTAACATGGTCAGTGTTTAAGGACATCCTGTTGACATCACTTGGAGTAACTCATGGAGCGGGAGGAGAACGGGCCTTGCTGAAACTTCTCCTCATTGCAAAAGTCTCAAAGAGGAGTCCAACCTCTCTTCTCTCCATCTCCGTTTCCCAGTCCGTCCCCAATTGTCCAGCAGGGTCTCCATGAGGTGCATTGATCTACGCTGATTAGGCCACAACTGGAGTATTGTGTCCAGTTCTGGGCTCCACATTTCAGGAAAGAGGTGGACAAACTGACGGAAGTCCAGAGAAGAGCAACAAAAATGATGAAAGATCTAGAAAACGTGACCTATGAGGGAAGATGGAAAAATTGGGTTGTTGAGTCTGGAGAAGAGAAGACTGAGAGGGGGACAGGATAACAGTTTTCAAGTACATAAATGGTTGTTACGAGGAGGAAGGAGAAAAATTGTTCTCTTTAACCTCTGAGATTAGGACAAGAAGCAATGGGCTTAAATTGCAGCAAGGGAGGTTTAGGTTGGACATTAGGAAAAACTTCCTGTCAGGCTGGTTAAGCGCTGGAATAAATTGCCTAGGGAGGTTGAGGAATCTGGATCAGTGGAGATTTGTAAGAGCCCGTTAGACAAACATCTGTCAGGGGTGGTCTATTCCAGGGCACTAGAGTAGGTGACCTCTCGAGGTCCCTTCTAGTCCTGTGTTTATGGGGCAGGCGAACTGTAATGTGATGGCTGAACGGTTAAGGCACTTGACTACAATGCTGAAGAGCATAGGCTTGAGCCAGACAGGCCACTTCCTGTCCACACAGCTGTGAACAAGAGTCCAATCCCTCAGGTCAAGGCAGGCGGGTATGATGCTGGCCACACTGCTCTCTCGCGTACCAGTGGCTAGGAAAGGGAGGAACCTGGACCGCCTCTGCCCGCTGAGCCATTGGCAGGGGAAACTTTGAAGAGCCGCGATTTTATCTCTGGCTCATCTGCTGATGTTCCCCATCCTCTTGGGGACGGGAAGAAATAGGGGCTGTGGGGTTGGTTAACCTGCCTCATTAGTGGCCGTACGCCATCATTATCTCACATTAGCGACACTCTGCGCAAGGTAATTGGGAGGTCTCCAAGTGGCCCCGTGACCTTTAATGAATGCGATGGGGCTTTGGGGTTTTTTTTCCTTTTCCTTTTCTTTTTTTAATGTGATTTTTTTTTTCTGTTTGATTCCTGTGGCTGCTTCTTGTTAAGATGCCAGAGCAGGGGGAGCCCGGGAGCCATGCAGGGATTTTCTGAGCAAGGATCCCCAAGGGGAAAAATAAAAAGGTGCATTAACAGTGGCCGCTGACTGATATATTTCAGCCTCTGCCGGAACCCGTTGCCCTGCCCCCAACCCCAAGCTGCTGCCTGGGCAATTACCTCTGGCTGCCCCACCGCCGGGATGATTAGTTTAGCCAAAACTTCCTACCTGAGAGGGGCTTCTCCTTCCCCTCCAGCAGGGCTGAGTGCCGGCTATTGAACTTTAGGGAAGGGGGCTGCTAGCAGCCAGCCTGCTGGGTGAGTGCAATCAGGCCTGAATGGGCAGGCACAGTGTGGTAGCAGCCAGCCAAGGCTTTTTTCATTTGCAAAAAAAAGGAAGAGCAGCTCTTTGCATATCACTTGGGATCCTGGGGGAGCTTCAGGACCCCTCCCCCCTCCCTTTCTTTTCCCTTGAGCCTCAGGGAACTGTGTGCAACTGGCCAGGTGCATTATATGGTGGGCTCTGCCTCTCGCTGACCGATCAGGTCGTGGACGTTGCTGACGTCAAGATTCTGGACTTAGATGGGCCCGATCCAGTAGGGCAAAGGTTGCGTCCTCCTGAGAAATCAGAGCCAAAAAGGAGCCCTAGAAACTGTAATAGGGAGGGAAGCTGCTCCTCCCCAGCCTTTATCCTCCCTCACCCCTCATTCCAGTAGCTGAGCATGTCTCACCTGTCTCTTTGTGCACTGATTTAGCTGCCAAGACGAGTTGTCAGTAACTCCAAGTAATATAGAGATCACTGTTAGCACTGAGCACCTAGTAGTGCCTGCAGCACTGCAAACAGCGAGAGACATCCCCCGCCTGCAAGCTCTAAAGAGACAAAGAAATTGCTATATCCCCAATTTACATAGAGGAAGTGACTTGACCAAGGCCACGGAGAAGTCTGTAGCAGAGCCAGGAGTCACACTCCAATCTTCCGCAGCACAGTTCGGTGCCTGAACCCCAAGCCCGCCATTTCTTTATGCTCTTGCTAGCACAAGGCGCTACTGGGAATGAGCATCTCCTCTCCCATCGACCCAGGCCAGGAATTAGCAGTAGAACATGGTCACCCAAGCAGTTTCCCCAAGCCGATCGCAAACACCGGCATTTTTTGCAGTGTGGATGGGACTTCAGTCTCCACGAGGCACCCAAAAATGTCCCAAGAAAAATATAAGCGCACCTGCTTGCCATGCAAATATGCCCCCACGTGCCCCCCAAGTTATGGTGATTAGGGGGGAATAAATGGTTCACTTCTTTTCTTACAAGGGGAGGAAAGAATTTCATTGAAGGCAGGAGCCCTCGGATGTGGTCTGGGTGGAAGTGCGCCGCGGTGAGACAGGAAGATGGGAAGAAATTGCTGCTGTAGAAGAGTTTTGCTAACCAGCTCTTTCTAAAGAATGAAACAATGGTGCTTCCTCAGAAGACAATAGCCTGATAACGAGGCGGGGGTTTGTTTGGTTCTGCTGGGACAAGGATTGATCTCGAGCCAGCCCCCAGAGTGCGCACTGTGCGCTTGTGTGTGGGAACTAGCCGCTGACTGCGGCTGGGGGGGAAGTGGTGCGGGTACAATGCTGGGGGGGGAGGGGGGGACTCAAGGTGCCAGCTCTGCTGATCTGCCTCCATCAGCTGGAGCCGGGGGGAGCAGTTCTGGAGGCGGGAGGGTAGGTAGGTCAGTCTCCCCGGCTTGCTCAGCTCCAACCTCAGCACAGGCAGCCATGAGAGCATGGTTGTGCCTTTCTTCCCCCAGCGAGACTAAGATCTTGTCTCATTTCCTGTAGACCCCTAAACAGCTGCAGGCCGTGGTCAGAACGATGGTGTGTGGCGTCTTTCCTCCACTGGAGAGCAATGGAGCAACCAGAGAGAGCAGCCCAAGAGGTGACTGGAGGACAAAGGAGAGTGACGAGTCTTTGCGCCAAGGCTGAGCTGCTTGCTTGCCAATCAGAGACTGTATGAGGCTCTCTACCCAGCGGCTATTGCGTGTTGGAGCAGCCAGACCCAGTGAAATAAGGAGCTGAACCTGCACGTTGCATGGAACGGTGTCTTATTAAAATTTGGGCTGAATAGCTACGTGATTGTCATGGTCACGCAGCCAGGGAGCTGTGCGAACGGGCGGGGGACACATGGCTCGGTCCCTTTCTGCGCTGTGAGATGGAGCCCCGGTTCGAACACCCGTCCCTGCTCATGGCAGACACCCGACACACCCGTGCAATGCAGGGTCCTCAATGGATCGGCAAACCCGGGACAAACAGAGGTTGCCTGGTTACGTAGAATCGTGGAAGGTAAAGCTGGAGAAGCTCTTCCAACAAGTACAGGCAGCCCGTGAGTCTTTGCGGGAGGCTACTCCCAGGAGCGCTGGAAGCTCCCTTGAAGGACGGGGGGCACCAGCACCCAGACCATGGCCCCGCCCCCAAGCGCCATCCCTCCCTGAGGCCCCGCCTCCTGCTCCGCCTCTTCCCTCAAGGCCCTGCCCACCGCTCGCTCCTCCCCATCCCCTTCCCCCCCCCCCCCCGTCGCTTGCCCTTTAGGCAGGAAATAAATAGGAGGACATAGGCTGGGTGGGGCCTCAGTCTGGAGCAGGGGTGCAGCCTGGGCAAGGCCCAAGGGGGAGGGTTGGCGTGCGAGTGGAGCCATAGTTGGGGTCCCAGTGCCCCCCCGCACACACACACACTTCTAGGGAGCTTCTGGCACTTCCAGGGTGCAAAGGCGGTGGGCCAGCACACCTCCAAAGGGAGGGGACCTGCCCCCTGCACAGCCAGCCTTGTTTTATTCCTAAATGCGCCACCCAGGCCGCCGAGAGCTGTGGTCTTCAACCCCCGTCTAGAGCAGGTTTGTTCCCTGTCTTATCAGAACACACTGGGTCAGACCCATCTAGCCCAGTGCCCAATGCCGCGTGCTTCCGAGGGAATGAACAGAACGGGGCAATTTCAAATGATCCACCCCTACCCTCCAGTCCCAGCTGCTGGCAATCAGACGCTTCTGAACACCCAGAGCGTAGGATTGCGTCCTTGAACATCCAGGCTAATAGCCATGGATGGACCTGTCCTCCATGAACGGATCTCATTCTGTTTTCAACCCAGTCATCGGTTTGGCCCCTATAATGTCCCCTGGCGACATTCCATAGTGCTGTGTCCAATCTGCTAGGGAGATGGCTCCACAGTAACCTAGTTCTGACTGGGAGGATGATCTTGACGGCCACCCCCAGGGTATGTTATCTTCGGGCTTGAATCTAAGCCCCCTTGAATTCTGGGCATGTTTGGGTCCAGGTCTGAATCTGAAATGTGGAGTTCGGGCCCCATGGCTAATTTCATCTCATTATCCTGCTGAGCAATAGTTTGCAATCCAACCAGCCTGGCTTCTCTTCTTGCGTACGGAGCTCTGCTTGGACCATGCTTTCCTGACATTGATGTTATTCCAAAGTATCTGAGTAATTTCTCCTCCCACCTCCTGAACGTTACTATGGGTGGATGGACCTTGAACTGCTCTCTGTGACTATTCACTGTTTGTGCTTTGTTGAGTACTTCTGATTGGTCAGGTAAGTCACACGATCTTGTTTCTGTTCCCTGATTCGATGAGTGCCAAAGGACTTCACCTGAGTGCAAAGACTGTTTGCACATGCAGGGCAAAGACTGTTTCTATGACTGCTCCTGCCCAGGAGGCTAATGCTGTAGCTTGAGGCAGCATGGTCTAGTGGATAGAGCCCTGGGCTAAGAGGTGGAGCACGGGGTTCAAATCTTGGCAGTATCGCTGCCTTATTTTCTAACCGTGGGCAACTCACTTTCCCTTGCTGTACCTGTTTCTCCTCCCATCCTTCATCTGCTTTGTCTATTTAGACTGTAAGCCCTCCAGGGCAGGGACTGTCTGTCACAATGTGTCTGTACAGCAACTAGCACAGCAAAGCCCTGATCTTGATTGGAACCTCTAGGTGTCACTGTGAGAGCACTAATAGTAGTTCTCTTGTCTATGCTTGGGCTTTGCACCAATGCACTACACCACCATCACTTCCTGGCCCTGGACGGCCAACTCCCAAACATAAACCAGGCCTTAGACATTGAGTGAAATATTTGAGGAATAATCTCATGGTACTGCGCCCGGCTCCAGTCCGGTTTCGCCCCTTAAGTCTCCCTATAAACCCCAAGCTCAGGAGATAAGGGTCGTTTGTCCTTTTTCTCTTGGCTGTGGTTCCCTGGATGGTTTTTGTGTATCCAAAAGAAGGAAATGTATCCGCTCCTTCGGAAAACTGTCTGGAGATTTTCTTTTCAACCCTTTGCAGACGGGAGGTAACATTTTCAAAAGTACCTACCTGATTTAGGAGCCCAATTCCCATTTTCAAAAGGGAACAAGGCTCCTTAAATTTGCAATTAAATTTAAGCCCCTATGTAGGTTTGTCTACACACCACAAGTACTTCTGCCACAGTACTGCAGCTCTGCCTCTGTACTGGGAGCACTTGCTACAGCAACAGAAGGGCGTTTCTGTCAGTGTGATTAATCCACCTCACCGAGAGGTTGTGGCCAGGACAAAGGAAGAATCCTTCTGTCCAGCTAGCTGCGTCTACACTGAGGGTTGAATCAACTGCCTGGAGCGATGTAGCTAGGTCGACCTAAGGCCAGAGTCACATTTGGAAAGGAGCCGTAGGCATTTAAGGCCATGTCTACACTACAAAATGAAGTCGACCCACTTCCGTCGGCCTACAGCTGCTGCAGCAATGACCTCGCTTGCGCCTGTCGACACTTTTCGCCTTGTGTCGGCGGCGCGCATCCTCCCCAGGAGCACTTGTATCAATGGCATTGTCAGTGTGGGGCATTGTGGGGTGGCTCGGAAAGGCCAGCAATAGTTGACAGAAGTAACATCACTGATAACTGCATCGACCTCGCTACAGTGACCTTGACTGGACGCCACTCAGGGAGGTGGAGTTTTTAAGTCAGTATAGGAGGGCGGGAGCAAGTGTAGACGCTTCCAGGGTTAGATTGACGTAAGCAGCCTTGCCTCGACCTCCCTCTGTAGCATCCCAGACCTAAGTCACTCAGGCAATGTTACCGGAGAGGAATGGGGAGGGGAAGGGACAGGCATAAATCTTTATCATCAGCGTTCGTTTCCTTAGTTGTCTGGACAGAATCACAGCCCCAGCATCTGAAGGGTGGATGTGACGTGATCCTTCCATTTAGTGCGGGCTTAATTCAAGCCAGCTTGAATTCCTGCAGCCGGCCCTGGAGTCTCTGCCTTGCTCCTGCACCCTTCAGCCTTCAAGAGGGAAACGGGGCGGAGGGGGCGACCCGGTGTCTGCTGTGCTGGAAACCCGACCTCTCGCCTGTTCTTTGAAGCCGCTGACAGTGGGTGGGCCGGATCAGTGCGGCGGCAGGTCTGAGGGGAGTTAGAATAACACTTCCACGCTGCCCCTGTTCAGCCGGGAACGGGCTTGTTCGGAGGCGGGGTGGGCGCGGAGAAGGAAGAATGACTAGGACTTCAAGGACTAATTGAATCCTGCCGATGTGGAACAGCTTGTGTTCGGGGTGGGGCAGGTCATTTCAACCTCAAACAAAAATCAGTCAGCAACCCAGACAGAGCAGGAAGCCAGCAGAGCTGCGGTCCCGGCTACCGCAGCCTACAACACACAGCCGGGGTCCCAACCCCCCCACGGACAGCCAAGAGGTCCCATGTAGTTACGCCCTACATCTGCCAACTCAACGCAGCTCTGTGTTCCCTGGTCTCCCCCCTCCCCCCCTTCTCCCCCTGTCTTATCTCGCAGCCCCCTCCCCACCCTTGACAGGTATGCTCCCTCTTACGCCCGTCCCTCTGCCACCCTCCCAGCACTGACCTCTGCTCCAGCTCCCCACCCCACCCCAATGCCAGCCTCCCTTCCCTCCTATTAGGAGGGGGTGAAGAAAGGGAAGTAAGGAGAAGGGAGGCCACAAGATCTTATCTCCTCGTCTTTCCTGTGCTAGGGTCCTCCAAGCCCGGCCCCATTTCCTGGCATGGCTCCCTTCACCTTAGGCTACCTTAGACTTTTAGCTCCTCAGAGCAAGGGCAGTGCCTTTGCTCGCCCTCGAAAGAGCCAGGCACATCTCTCTGTAATGTGTATTTCTCAACCAACACGGTACGGTTCTGAGCCCCTTGATCGGAAGAGCCATGGAGGTGGGTGAGGGCCCGGGCAGGCTGCACTGTGTACCAGGGGCAAACTCATTCAGGGCAGAGGGCTGAATTCCATGTTCAATTATCTCAATGGGGCAGGGGCTGCACTGGGGTCCCTACTGGTGAACTGCTACTGGTGCCACTGGGAGCTTGGCAGACAGATCAAAGGAAGATTCTGGCTTCTAGGTAGTAACTAAACTCTTGGCTATTGTCAGTGTCTTATTGCCACATCCAGTTTCATTCAGTAGGAAAAGAGGCTTGCTTTAGTTAGACCCACCATCATCTCTTTCCTCTGCTTCTCTCCTTTCTCCATCCTCCCTATGAACCTGGGCTGAGAGCTACCAGTGGGAGGTGGAACCAAACCTCCTGCATGGCTTTGTAAATTCCAGCCATGCATTTTGATCTACAGTGTGTATTTTGTGTATACAGGCTGTGTGTGCGCGCACACACACACATTCTCAAAATATAATGGACAGCTGAGATATGAGGATGTTATCATACCCAGAGGTTGTCGGGATATAACAACCCATGCAAAGGAAATAAAAATACTTGCTCTTTTTTATTGCCTTCTGTCACCTACAGAACTTTTTCATGGGTATAAATACGGCATCGCTGAAATGCAGACACCTCTGGGGTGGGAAGGCAGAAGAAACCAGTGCACAGTATAATGAGGAGTACGGGCAGGAAGAAGGATTTTTTCAAAGACAGCAGGGCCAATCTTGCCTCTTATCATAGAATTGTAGGACTGGAAGGGACCTCAGGGCTTCTGGACTAGTCACCTGCGCTCACGGCAGGTGCCAGGACAAGTGCCCCGGGATCTTAAATGTCCATGTAGACCTGACAGGCTCATAGTCTGAAAGTTCTCCCACAAGCATGGGACTCAAGTTCTGTCTCAGTAGCATGGAGACACGATGTGACCCCGTACTAAGGACTCAAAGTCCTTAGTTACGCTCTGATGACTGCCGTGGTATGTTGTCCTGACACAGAAGATTTGGATCACTCTGACCTCAAGATGGGTTGCGATTTCTGTTCTCTTTTGCTAGCTTCATTATGATTATTTAGTCTTTGTATTGCCCTGGTCTAGGCCTGGGACAGGACCACATGGTGCTAGGCAGTGTACAAACACCACGGTCCCTGCTGTCAAAGTGCATCCAACCGTGTATGAAGTTGACATTAAAAAGGTGGCCCGTATTTTAAAAGCAATGACTCGAAATGTCCCGACAGTCAAGCAGGCTCAGTCACAGCCTCGCCGCCCCATTCCTTCCATCGTTCTCTGCAGTTCTTGGGGTGCAGCTCACAGCATCGCAATGCAAACAGCAAACCTGGAAAAACCTGCAGCATACACACATGTAAACGGGCCAAGTCAGAGATGGGAAAACTCAGCCATTCCCCCCCCCCCCCCCCCGCACTGGGATAAGACTGAGAGTCAAGAGGGAGTTAAATATAAATGAAATAGGCTAACTGTCTGTCCTTAAGTGACACCTAGTGGAAATGGCAGGACACCTTAAATTCCAGGGGTGAAATGCTGACCCAGTTGGAGTCAATGGCAAAACTCTCACTGATTCCACGGCTGGCACCTTCAGCAGTTCAGCAGGTTTTTAGCTGGAGCACTGTGTTTAGTTTTGCACACCGAGCAGAAATGCACCGAGCTCCTTTCCTCTCTGGCACAGCAGGAGCTGGGCGGCAAAGCGAACCATTGGGCCATTCTGACTCCAGGATCCACTCCTATTTAAGGCTTGCTACAGGCCTGGGGCGGGGGGGCTGCTGTTTAAAAGCCTGGTGCCGGCTGCCCACCCCAGTTTCCACCCGCCCATTAGAGCCAGGCTGGCAGGGAGTCCTGCTCTTGCTGCTGCCCCATGGCCCCAAAAGGCCAGCCAATGAATGAGGACAGCAGCCTGCGGATCAGGCAGCCTTGGGAGGAAACCTGAAACCCAGCGAGATTTGGATTAGCAACCCGAAACTCGGGCCAGGTTGGCAAGCCGCTTGGAGGAGCTTGGCTGTGTTTCCGGCAAGCGTGGGCTGCATTTCAACTCAGCGCGGGCTGACCTTTAAGTGAGCCCACTGTGGACTGCTCCCGGAATATGGGCTGAATTTTAAGAGCGCCCGGGGACTGACTTTCAGGAGAAGGTTAATGGGCTGGGGCAGGAACAATGCAAGCCTCTGTGGGTTGGGGTGATATTCCCCAGCCGTCCACCTCCCCCCAAACCAGCAAAACCAGACTGGTGGTTTCAGCTGAATTTCACTCTTGAGTTTCAGTGCAAATTTAACCCCCTCTTCGGTGCGTGTTAAGCATCCCCTCCTGATGCACAGGAGACAGGCTGTCTTAGGGTGACCAGACACCAAGTGTGAAAAATCGGGACAGGGTGTGGGGGGTAATAGGAGCCAATATAAGAAAAAGACCCCAAAATCGGGACTGTCCCTATAAAATAGGAACATCTGGTCACCCTAGGCTGTCTACGCCCAGCTTCGGGGTCCCCCTCAATGTTAGTGCTGAAACTCATTTAATGCTAGAAATACAGAATCGCGAGATGGAGATCAGAGAGTCGCTGACCCGAAAGGAAGGAATCTTGCCGCCATTTTAAGTTTTCCTGTGCGAAAAATTTGCCTGCGCCCTTCATTCTGGCTTTGTCCCATGTCGCGTCCTGCACGGGCAGGCTGAGGGGTTGGAGCTGCGGTTTCGCTTCAGTCCCAGCTCCAATTACGTGGTTATGTTACAGTTATTCACATACGAAAGTCCCAATTCCCAACCAGTCTGGGCTTTCTCCAGGAGAACGGGGTCCTCCCACCCTTAGCTCAGTAGATGGCACCGTCGAGCCACGATTGCAATATACGTTGCCATCAGCCAGAGCTGTCTAGTTCTTAGGGCATGGGCCAGGTGGTGCTTGTTTGATTGGTGACCTACCCCGCCCAAAAGAGCTGGCTGTCTGAGAAGGGTTTCGGGGTCTCATACAGAATGACATATGATCCGTCATGTTGGATAGCCTCTGAGAGTCATCTCATGTCCCCTTTGCAGCCTGCATGTGACTTGCTTGTCCTTGCAGGCCGTGTTGCTCTCTCCTGAGCCTGGTACAGAGAAGCCAGAACTGCTAGTGAGTACAAATTCCCCTCTCCCCCGACGACGTGTGGGCTTTGCCCTGGACAGCTAAATGAACATGTGATGGGGCACGCACCGTTCCTGTTGCGGCAGCTCCTGCTCTGGTTTTCAGCGTGACGCTGACAACGTGGCCCGCCAGCCCACGTTTGGCTTTCAGTTCCGCCTCGCCGCGCCTCTCCCTTTCATGTCCCGTGCTGTGGTTTGCTGGGCATGGTCCGACGCCGTCTCTGACCGAACCCCCCGGCGGCTGGAGGAGTCAGAAAAGGGAAGTTTACTGTAGCCAAAGAAAAGGAAGCGGATCAATTTCCCTTCTGGGTCTAGGGGAGAGCCGGCGGCTGGGTGGGAGGAGCTGGGTGTCGCCAGATCAAAAATCAGATAGGGACAGAAGACAGCCGACCTCCTTCCTTCCATGTTTTCTCTGCTCCCGGCCTGCGTCAGCCCACAGAAAGAGAAAGGAAGCAAATTGTGGCCGCTGTTTATACCACTGCACCGGGCCCTGCCCGGCAGCAATTCCAGAGCCTCGCCTCCTGCGAGCTGCGAACTTCCAGCCTTGCTCCCGGTGCCTGCAGTGATCTCACGGCACCACAAGGAGCTTCTCCCCCATGTACGATTTCCTTGGCTGAACGTCTAGTGGCGCTGTGTGTCTCCCAAGCCGCGGGTGTTGTCTGGGATCGCCGTGTCGTACGCCTGTCCACCAGGTGGGGTTAAAAACTCCCCAAGACCGGCTTGCGCTGAGCTCC
This sequence comes from Sternotherus odoratus, assembly GCA_032164245.1. Classification (NCBI taxonomy): domain Eukaryota; kingdom Metazoa; phylum Chordata; order Testudines; family Kinosternidae; genus Sternotherus; species Sternotherus odoratus. Next base: position 7,007,487 of record JAVMKO010000018.1, read on the forward strand.
TCGCTCTGTGTCCCCGGGGTCTCTCTGCAGGGTATATGAGGGATGCATGGCATTCAAACAGGGCCTCTGCGCCCATCTCTGGTGTCTGGCCTGCTGGAATCCAAACACCCCTGGGATAACCCTGTTCCCCAGGGATATAAGAGCGCATGGCCAAAGCTGCACGGAGCTAAGTGGCCCATTGGTCAGACCCAATATGGCTCTTCTTATGAATTGGCCAACAAAGGCTCCCACCCTTTCAGGGACGCTCACCATGCTGCTGGCGTCTGGCTCAGTGCTTTGCAGAGGCCTCTGGGTAGAGTGGGTATGGAACAGAAGGCAGCATGGTTTTGCGCAGAGCGACTCAGGAGAGCCAGGGTCTCTCCCTCCCTCTGCCACAAGGTGGCCCTGGGCAAGTCACTTCCCCACCTACCTTTTGTGTTTCTTGGCTGTCTCACCCAGCACCCTGTCTCTGTCGGCGGCCAGGGCCAGGAACCGCAGAGCTGCCACTGTGGACGATAGCCTGTCGGGGGAGGACATTTGTCCTTGACGCTGGGAGGTGATCTGCTGTACTTCTGCACTTCGACAGCGCGGATCCGTGCCTTAGAAATACCCTAGACAGGCAGATCACGCCCTGAAGATTTGACAACCCTTGGGACCATTATCCTACAGCTCACTTCCTCTAACTTACAAAGCTATTCACCTCGGTCAGTGTCATGGGATGGGTCCATCTGTCATTCAAACCGGCCTGGGAGCAGCCTCACCCGCTGGCTTCTTCGTGTGAGTTCTGTGCCCAGCCCCCGTGCCCAGCGCGGCCTTCAGTTACAGGGGTGTAACTCCAGCCCAGAGCGTGGAAGGACCCCATGAGTCTGTGGGTGGCCAACGGCCCCTGTTGTGTGTGTGGGGGGGAAGGAAACTCATTGGCTGGCAAGCCCAGAGCCTCTCCCCCGTCAGCTATTTATGGACCAGCCCTCTGAGCGCCCTTGGCACGGCTGGCCTTTCACATGACGGGTGAGGGGCTATTTTGGGCCTGTGAATGGAGCCGCTCTGAGGTCTGGCCCTCAATGTCCCCGTCAAGGGTACGGCACCATGTCGCGCCGGGCGGATTTCACTGCGCCACTCTGCACCCGGCTCCAGCCCCGGCTTATATTGCTCCCCAGGTAGGACGCGGTCGCATGCTCTGCACGCCAGCGGCCTCTCGCTGCTCTCTGACACCCGCCTCGCTCCCCCCACCGCTTCGGGGGAAAAGCTGTCCCCCCCGGCAGCTGTGGCTTTGCAAACCCTCCGCTGCTTGAATGCGTTTATGCGGCATGGCTGCCCCTCGTCATGCCTCCGAATCCTCAGGTGGTGTAAATTGAAGTCAGTGGAGCTGTGACACCAGCCCAGGGTCTTGGTCAAGGGGGTACCGGTGACGTAGAAAGAAGGGATAAAATGTGTGGTGAAAAATAGGTGCGAACTACAGAGGAGTCTGCCCCTGAAAGGCCATTAGATCCACTCAGATCCACTGAGCGCTGGAAGCAGGGTAAGACTCTGCAACACCCTAGATACACAGAAATTCATCTGTGCCCCTCTGGCAGTTGCTCTATTAACTCCCTTATGCTAACGCAGACGAGATGAGAAAATCCCACAGCGGAGCATTTAAGCTCCTTTGATCCTAGCTCCCGGAAGGCGCGCCCGAGTTCAAGCCGAGGGTCGTCCCCACTATTTAGCTGCTGCCTGGCTGCTGTAGGTATTCGATGGTCTAGGGGTGATGCCCCCTCTCATGCTGCTGCATGTACAAAGGTACCTTGGGGGCAGAGGTCCCTGCCAGGCTGACGGCAGGGCCCAGATCTGTCCTCGCGTCCCATGGGTTGCAACCGCAAGAGAATGGGGGCAGCGGCGGCACAGCAGACTGGGGAAGGAACGGGAGGGGAAAGGGTTCATTGAAGATAAAGGTGGCCTCATCTTGGTGGGTACCTGGGCACCCCTCCCCGGTGCCCTCGTCCTCACTGACCCCCCCCCCCCCCCTTTGCTTTGCCACTGCAGAGATGGAGAATTTCCAGTACAGCATCCAGCTGAACGACAGGGACTGGGCGGAGTTTTACTCAGCTTCTGAAGAATGCAGCTTACTCCCCGCCGCCCTGGCCACGGCGGATGAACAGGGCGTCAGTGACACTGACCAAGGGGACGGCGAGGCCGGCAGCCCCCGCGCAGCCAGGCTGATCACAGTGCGGGCGGCTCCCGGCACGGGACACTGCCCCGCCCATGGGGTCCCCGCAGAGACCACCCCATCCCGGCCTATCCCTGGGCGCCCGGCCTGGGGGGAGGTGGCGTCGGGCAGCGAGGATGAAATGGAGCCGGGCTCGGGCGGCAGGTGTCTGTGGGAGAGCGACAAGCCCGGATCCCCCCAGCAGACTCCGCTGATGCCCAGTGCCCAGGAGAAGCAGCTGTCTCGTGTCTCAGGGGCCGGCCGTGGAATGAAGAAGCCACTCCAAGGCCAGGACAGCCCCTGCAAGGAAGTGGGCCAGGCCGCAGGATGGACCGGGGGCGCCCCATTTGCTGTGCAGGCAGGTGGGGGTCTGCCCGTGGTACCCCGCGGTTACCTGCCAGAAGGAGCTGCAGAGGAGGGGGAATTACCCGGAGAGCAGCGACAAGGCAGCCCAGAGAAGGCCGAGTGTGAAAGGCCAGTTCTTGCCGTGGCTCTGAGCTCCCCAGCACTGGCTGCTTCAGGGGGGGTGGAGAGGCCAGCGGGGGGGCAGGCGCACTGGTCCCTTTGCTCAGAGCCTGGGCTGCCAGACCCGAACGGTGACATTTCCCACAATCCGTCTGCAGAGCCCCTGCAGCCAACGTGCTGCAAAATACCAGGGGAGAGCCGGCCTGCTGGGAGGAACCCAGGGGGGCATTTGGATCTAGGTCAAACCTTGGCCGCTCGGGGCTCCCCTGGCGACTCCGCGGGCATCATGCAGCCCAGAGGGCCCGTGCAGCCGGGAGAGAGCCGTGAGCACCAGGGAACGCCCCCAGCCGCGGCCACACCGTCGCACGGGGCTGTGGCACTGCAAAGCTCGACTCCAGCTATGGGGCTTTTAACCCCTTCTGCCCTACTGCGAGAGGAGGGAATAGTGGCCAGACCCGCTCTTGGGGGGCTGGAGGGTGAGGATGAAGCTCGGCGAGATGGGATCAGTGAGACCATGTCATTAAATCAGAGCAGCAAACCCGCTGCCTCCCAGAGAGAGGAGGAACGGAGCAGCCCCGGGAAGCCCCTGCAGCCTGGAAGCACCGTGGCACTTGGAGGGGATGCTGAAGATGGAGCCGTGGGAAGGCCGAGATCTGGGCTCGCAGGAGGGATGTTTCCTCATCATTCTGAGGACTCTCAGGAGGGGGCCAGACCTGCGCTGACCTGGCCGGAGATATACGAGTATTTTTTCTGTGACGCCCAAGAGCAGGGTGGAGAGCTGAGCAGCCTGGGTGGGGGGGCACAAACGCCTACGTCTCCCCGCGAGGAGGAGCAGGAGGTGCCTGAAATGTACGGGCCTGAGATGTACGAATATTTCTTTAATGAACCTGAGGGACGTGGGGGAGGAGGCAGCAGCGCCGGTGTGGCGCAAACGTCAGCGCCGTGCGAGAGCCGGGAGGACCCAGGCTCCGCCCCCGCTGGGGAGCCTGGCGGCCTTATCGCCATCCCCGAGGTTTCCAACAGAGCGAGCGGCAGGAGGAGCTGGGGGAGGGTCTTCCTGAGCCTGCCGGCCTTGGAGGCAAGAAAAACCGTGGCAGCTCTGAAATCTTTCCTCCAAAAGCCAATGCGCTTGGTCAGACACCGGGGGATCCTGGGACCACCAGGCTCCATAAAGAGGCTCCCCCTTCCCCAGCGGAGGGCTCATGGGAGAATCCAGCTGAAGCCGGAGGATGGAGGGGCGGCCCCTGCGCTAGCAGGTAAATGCTTGATCCTGGCCCCGGCTGGTCCCGGCTGGCTACCCCAGGGTTTAGAAACACGCAGCTCCCTTGTAGAAACAGCCTCGCTGACGGCGTGTCCTCAGGGCTGCTGCCCAGACACTGCTGGATTCCCCAGGCCCTGAACTACCCAGAGCCTCTGCCCCAAGCCCTGTCTGCAGCCTCTCCACTGCACTGGGGCTACAGACCAGACCCGGCGCTGGGTATTCTGTTTGCCTGTAGCTCCTCGCACGGCCCTGAACCCCCCGATGCTACGCTAGTTTCTCCAATGCCCAGACCCAGCCCGTCACCCCCTGGCACCAACCCACTGAAGTTCCTGATGCTGCGGCCCAGAGACAGTGCCTCTGTCCCTCTTGTTCTTTGCTCTGTGAATCACGCTAATCACACGGTTCTATCTCCTTGGGTAGCCTGTGGTCCCATCGTCAAAGAAGATGCTCTTGCAGCCCGGGAATCCCTTAGCATGGTTAAAGCATAGCTTGGTCATGCAGTGAGACCCAAATCGTGCACTAACCATGTTCCCTCACTGCCCAACAGCCTTGGACTTCGGCAGGGTTGGTTGGGCGCTGACCCCATGGGCATTACAAAACCAAACTGCTTTAGGATGTTGTCCTCTGCTGAGCATATTAGCATCATGGAAGTCAGCTTCTCAGGGAAGGAGAACCCAGTGACGTGGAATCTGGGGATATGCTGTGTGCAATTTGCTTAATTAATGCACATCCACCAGGCTTAGAGCAGAGGTGGTCACAAACAGTATGCAGGCAATCTCTTCGGCCCAATACCAGTGCCCAGCTCTCCGGAGGCAACCATCCCTCCAGAACTGACTCTAGTCAGAGCCCAAAGCAGAAAGAAAAGCAAACTGCCCTGGCTCCCTGTACACAGAACGGTGTGCAACCCGAACTAATACCACCACACGCATTTATTCCAAGACTAAAAACTTGCTCGCACACTAAGAAAAAGAGGTTGGAAGGAAGACTATGTGTAAAGATAGGTGACAACTGATCTGTCCTTCTCCACACCAGTCAGGGAATCCAAGCTAGGACTCTGCTAGCAACAGGTGTGTTTAAACACAGTGCTGGCCAGGGCCCAACAGTTCAGACGCTGCCTTTGCTGCGTGCCGATACGCGAAGGTGAACTGGGGAAGCTTGAGGCTGGATTTCTCTTTGAGGGGTCAATGGCCAGGAAGCTGTCTGTACCCGAGATAGCGCGATGATTGCTGAGCCGGTGTGCCTGGGCTGTGACAGGCAGGCGAGAGAGGCAAACTGGGACCTTCCCTCACTTAGCCGTGATCGGGGAGATCGTTAGAACCAGGGCTAATTTAATAAGCACCCGCTGGAGCCTCTAAGGTTACTCAGGTGTTGCTTATTAACTGTGAGTAGATGAGAGTGGTTTTAGAGAGAGGCCGGGAATAGAAGGAGAGGAAATCTGACCCATTAAAAGTTTAGACTGTGCTTAAAGCCATGGGGCCTCCCAGTTAATATTAAAAACAAACAAACAAGACTTGAGCCAACCAGTCTGTGACTCAGCAAAGCGCTGCCTCTTTATCTGCCTAGAGAAAAGACCCTTTGCCTTAGTGGTAACTATTTCATAAAACTGGCTTTAATTAAAAACCTGATCAAACGAACCAACCTTCTTGCAACACTCCTCAAAGGTTGCTAGCATGGGGAAGCCAACGGAGTGAGAGAGAACCCGAGCGGTGTCTGCCATAAGCCCCGGAGAGGGGGAGCGGAGGCTTCTCATAGAAATAATACCCAGGCTTAGTTATCTTCCAGGGTGCTTTTCATCCATGGATCTCAAAGCACTTTACAAGGATAGGTACTTCTCATTAACCCCGTTGTACAGGTGGGGAAACCACCGCACAGCACAGCCAGGTCTTCCTTGACTCCCCATGCCAGGAGCTCTGGTGGACCATCCTCTTCCCAAGAGGAAAGCTTGCCTGGTGGCCAAGGTACTAGCCTGCACCTTAGGAGACCTAGGATCAGTCCCTGGCTCTGCCACAGATTTCTTGAGTGACCTTGGGCAAGTCATTTAAGGTATGTCTATACCCTGCTTTGTCATCACAGGGCCTTGGGACCCAGACTCAGTGTTTCTAAGCCCACACTGCAGTGTAAACTTACATTTGCACTTGCTGGAGCCAGATCTCACTGTGGCATGAACACATCCACACTGCACTACACAAGCCTTCTGACTCAGGTGTGTACCCTGAGCTGTGTCCACCCTCCAACACAACAGGCCTGGGTCACAAAAGCAGCATCCTAGGAACTGCGTGCTGGGTGGTCCTGATTCATGTGGGGAGAGAAGGGGGCCTTGGGTTCTCACTGGAGTCAGAGCCTGGGCTTAGTGTGTGGTCTAGACATATTAGTCGCCCTGTGCCTCAGTTCCCCGGCTGTATAATGGGTATAATGCCACTTCCTAACCTCAGAGAGGTGTTAGGAGGCTAAATCCATTAAAGACTGTGAGACGTTCATATCCCATGGTAAATGGGGCTGGATAGACCTGCTAAGTTCCCAGTTAGCACAATGGCACATCCCTTCACTACACAAATTAAAAGCTACTTTCAAACCCTTAAGCTCCTGCTTGGCCACAAAGTCTGAAAACCGGGTGAGCTATTTAAAATGGGATAGAATGAAAAGATTACGGGGAAGTGTCTTCCAGAAATGGACCCATGTTCTCCAAAAACTAGAAGAAGAAGGGGATCGTGCCTGACCCCGTAGGGAGAGGACCACTGTACAACATTGCAAAGGGCAAAGAGAGGCTCTTTTTGCAAAGCTTAGCAGGGGATTGGTGAAAAAGACAATGAATGTAAGGCTTAAATACACCAGAAAGACTTCTGGCTGAAATGACCCATGTAACAGTTATTAGTATCGCTTGACTCATAGCTTCGTGTTGTTCTTCCTGCAGAAAGACCCCACCCTCCCCTAGCTCTCACCCAGGAGGACATGTGCCTGGTCTTTGTTGCCTTTGCATCCTGGGCCGTGAAGACGTCAGATCTGCAGGCTCCGGACGCGTGGAAGACGGGTATGTTGGATGACCATGTGAGAGAGGAGAAGTGTTGTCCATAAAGGGGAGGAGGAGCTGCATGGGAGATTTGCGGGGGGAAGGGGGTTAGGCTTTAGAGCATGTCGGAAGGTTAACTGACTAGTTACATCCTCACACTAGGCAGATCGTATAGGTTGGAGCAGAATCTCTTCCTGCTTTAGAAGGGCCTCTTCCTGCTTTCTGAAACGTTCTGTCTGCCACCGACGGTTTCCAGTGTTCTCTCTCACCCAGGAAGGGCCTGATTCCTGTCTCTCGCTGCTTTTACTCCAGCATAGCTGCTGCTTTCATTGTAGTTTGAAGCAGGAGGAGAATTCCTTTAGTTCTGATTAATCCTGTCCTGTAGCCAGACAGTGACACTATCACCACATCCTATCCTGTCTTATCGCTTAACCTCTTCAGTGTCCCTATAAGGTGCCAACACCTGCATGGGGAAACATATGCCTCCACTGCTAGCCTGGGCTCCCAGTGAATGCTGGTGTCGGAAAGGACGGACGCTGCTGTGATCCGCCGGCACAGAGAGGTGCAACAGGACACGAGCACCCAAAGGGTTAATTAGTTGGGAACATTGCTGCCAGGTGGTTAGAGCAGAGGGTGAGAAATCAGGAGTCCTGGGGTTCCATGCCAACCTCTGCCACTAACTCACTAGTGTTGAAATTCACCCCTCTGTGGTGGGGTCAACACAACACCTGTGTCCACTGGGTGAGTCCATCGCTCCGTTCTGTTCCTCAGTTTCCCCATCTGGGAAGTGGGAGTGATGATGTTACCTATGTTAAAAGGGGTTTGTGAGGCTAAATTCATTCATTTTTCTTGCAATGTGCTCTGCCATCCGGAGCTGAAAAGTGCCGTTGTTGTTCACTCGCTGTGACAAGGAGACACACCAGCATGAAGGACCCAGGGCAGCGCTGCCGCTAAACGGCAGATCAGACGCAGAGACGCGGGTTCTTGTGCCAGAAAACTGTTCAGACTAGAGCTGAAACCAGAGTTTTGGACTAATCCTAGAGATTAATGTTGGAAATGTGTTGGGGTCTTTTCCAGTGTTACTGGCAAACGTGGGCACCCTCTCTGCCATCCGGTACTTCAGACGGCAGGCCATAGAAGGACGACACGGAACCTAGACACTCCCACATGGCCCCGCCAGAGACACATCCCCCGCGGGGCCCACGAGGAAGAGTCGGAGAGACGACATTCACTGCACCTTGCCCTTTGGCAATAAAATGACTGTTTGCCAGTGGGTCCATTGGAGACACGGTCCTGGAATCCAGGCTGCAGAGTGCTGGCAAGGAGCAGGGTGCTAGGAAGCAGCACCCTTGTGATGAAATCTGATGTGTAATTGGTTTGTTATAGGCATTATGTGCATTTTGTTGCGTGGGGTAGAATTAGGCCCAGGGCACGCTGGTTCCGTTCTGCTCTCTGCCTCTAACTTGGTCAACATAGCGACGGCGATCGGGGGGGGGGGTGGTGAAAAATCCACACACCTGACCGACACAGCTATGCCAGCCTAGGCCCAGTGTAGCAACAGCTCAACAGAAGAATGCTTCAGTCAACATAGCGACCATTGTTTGGGGAGGTGGAGGTGAAGTACCAGCCCCTTCTGTCAGTATAGATGGAGTGCACACTACAGGGTGATGCCAATGTAGCTATGCTGGTACACAGGGGGGGGCTGGAACAATTTGTATCGTGGGGGTGTTGAGAGCCATTGCCCCAAACTGTAAACCATGGAATGGAAACCACTTCAAGCCGGGGGGGTGCTGAAGCACGCGCGTGCACACACCCATGCACCCCCCCCCCCCAGTTCTAGCACCGATGCTGGTATAGTCCCAGTGGTGTAGAGATTTTCGCTCTCTCCTCTGCGTTCAGTGGTTTCACTTTGCTACGCCATCTCCTATGGCTAGTTAGGTAGCTGCATGTGCTGGGGTGTGTTCCTTGGGGAATTGTATCCATTTGTCCCCTTCAGCTGGAAGTCGATGGGCACAGGAGACATTTGATAGTGGGAAGCCACAAAGCAAAAGAAACCGGGACAACGCGTCCGTCTTCTGGCACCCAGTGGTCTCGGCTAGCAATGGGGAGGTGTTCTGGAAGGAAGGGCGAGGGTTTGGGGAACAAGCGACTCTCCCCGGCTAAATATCTCCACATTGGCAGCTTTCAGGTTGGCTGCTTAGAGCAGCAGTGAAATTGGGAACGTACCCAGGTGACCTTAGGCGGTGGCTTGTTTAGCAGAGTTCAGACCTTCGGGGCGTGGAGCGTGTCAAGGGATGTCAGTGCTAAAAGTCACTGTTTATGCCCATGGTGCATGTCAATGAGGCGGCAGGAGGATTTCTGGAGCCAGTGCCCTGCTTTGCTGTGCCAGAGGCCTCAGGTTCAGTGCACTGGGGAGGGGGGGGGGGTGACCACTGTGCTCCTACGGGGACGGTATTGGTTGGCATCATTCAATAAATGACTCCTCTGACCAGCTATGCAGTAGCGGGCTGGTTTAACCCTTCTGGGCTGGATGATTTGAGGGCTTCAAGGTCAGTGTATATACAGGAGCTAGGGTAGGGGAGATTACAAATGAGGAGAGATCTAAAAGGCTCTGATGGGGGATGCAGAGGATGGCGAAAGGGAAAATACTGAATGACTACAGAACAGATGGTATTCCGATGCTACGGCCACAGGTACTAAGCCCCTCAGTGGTGATCCGGCCCCAGGGTCCAGACACACCAGTGGGGTCTTCTGCTTTACAGCTTCGCGGGGGTGGGTGGGTGTTGAAATGAGTGGGGGAAGGGCATAGAAAAGGGCTTTGGAAAGACGTGACCATGGGAGAGAAGAGGCGGATCGGTAGGCTAGGGGCTGCCAATTTTGGTTGGACGTATTCCTGGAGGTTTCATCACATGACAATCTTTTAATTAAAGATGACTCTTTAATTTTGGCGGCTCCAGGACAGCGCTGGAGGCTTGGCCCCGCTAGACTTGGCTGGAACGTTGCACCGGCAGACGGGAATGCTGTGGGGTGGGAACATTCACCGATTTGTTGCCCCAGCAGTGCTATCTATTGCGCCGCTTGCTGCTTGAGGAGCACAGGTAGGTCTGAAAGAGTCTTGTGCTAAGCAGGGTTAGTCACCCTAGCCTATAATATCTCTGCAAAGGTGCCACAAGGGGCCCTCTGCCATAATCTCAGAGCGCCCTCCTGTGCTCCAGAGGCGGTACTGCAGCTAATGTCAAGCTCCGAAATTGTCTCTGAGAGTTTAGACTTGGATTCTGTTTTAGAGTTTTTTTATTGGTGGTAGGAGTGATCCACAATGTAACAACCATCAGCTTGATCCCGACAAAGGGCTGAACACAGAATTTCGACAGCTCCAGGCCTGCACGGCTACACGTTGAGCTAAAGTGCTGCGTCTCCCAGGTGGGAAATGTAGCCGCCGCGTCTCCTCTGTGGTTCAGGCCCACTACACAGACCACACCTGAACAGTGGGTTGGTTTGGAAAACCCAGTCCCTGTCTCAGGGATGAGTTCACCAGATAGGAGCTAGGACCAGTCTGAAAATGTCGTGGGATTGGTCGCCTTTGCTAATGTCACCACTGTCAGTCTTCCATCGTCCCTCCATCCTTTACCCGTTTGCTTTCTCTTTGGCTGCAAACGATCCGTGGCATGGGACAAACAGGCACAGTGCCAGGATCTGCCCGCCAGCTCTGCCAAAGCACCGCAATCCCAATGGGCCGTCCCCTCTGTTTGTTGGGCCTGGCCTCCACCATCCAATCCATTTTTGTTCATCTCTGAGTTCTATCTTTCCATCCATCAAAACACACAGCCCCCTTGGTACCCACCATCCCAGCCCCATCTTCCCCATAGGTGCTGGAACTAGGGGGGCAGGGTGCGCTCCGCTCCACCAGCTTGAAGCGGTTTCCATTATATCCTGGGTTTACAGTTGGGTCAATGGCTCTCTACACACACACACACACACACACACACACACACACACACACACACACACACACCCCACTATAAAAATTGTTCCCATCCTCCTGACCTTCTAGCCAGAGACCCTCTCAGATATCAGCTGGTGTCAAATGGCAAGGACGTGGTCAAAACCCAAGGAGGGATGTAGGCTGAGGCCAGCTAGCACCCTCCCTTCTGTTGACCTGCAGTTCACAAGCCCCCCCAAAAGTTGCAGTGCATCAGCAGGGAGCACACTGTGCAACCAGCCTCCCACCCCTGAATTTCTGACCCCCCCCCTTCCATCTGCGGGAAATAACTGAGCCCCGAAATGCTCATAAGCCTTACTTGTCTTTGGCGCTAGTTCCTGAATCTGTCTTATGAACTAAGAGCTGGTTAGAGAGTCCCTTGTAATACAGAGCACATTGGAATGTTCCTTAAGGGGGGATTTGAGGTGCCGTCTTTAAAATCATGCACTATTCAAGAGAAGCGAGTACAGCTCTATAGTGAGCTCTATCGCAGTCTAAGGAGACAGTGGTGGGTCCACACCGTATACAGATGGAGTATATTAGTTGTATATATGAAATAAATCTCAGATACTTTTTGGCTGAATAATGTGTTGGAAGCGTCCAATATATTTTCTAGTTCATTTAATTCTGGGGTCTGTCTATTTATACATCCCTGCAAATTTCTGCATGGCTCACACACACCACCGTTTAATGGGTATGCGCCTAATAAAGGATCAACCAGTCAGACAGCCGCCTAGAGCAACTGCTTCAAGGCATTGCCACAGTACAGAGGTGCGGAAGGGAACTCGTCCTCAAGGGGGACAATGACAAAAGGTTTTTTTTCAATCCCGTCTCCCACCACAGCTAGAAGAACACTCGTTACTGGGGCTTGATCAAGAGAGGTGATTTTTCAACCTCCAACTCTGCCCTCAGGACCCAGGGAAGGGGTTCTCTTCCCAGTCCTGCTTGGGTGTATCCTTCCCAAAGAGCCAAGGAAGGGATTTGGGGATTGAGTGGGGGGGAAAGTCCATTGCATGGTTCTGGCTCAGAGTAGCCACTGGTCTCAATTCATCATCAAGTCCCACGGGCCCGTTTGTGATGCTTTTGGCAGGGCGTTGCTCCCCAGCACTGCCGTAGAGGGGGGTGTCCAGTTCCAGTGTCTCGTTTGAATTAAATCCAACCCAACAGTGAGCTGGTCTCTGCAGAACATCACGAGCTAAATAAATACATGGCACAGCGAGATAACCAGTGTGGCTTCGTCCAACAGCCGGCCTCAGACCCACAACTTTTGGCCCAGACAAGAGACTTCCCTCATATTAGCACTGAAGAGCTATTCAGTGGAAGGAGCAGCAAACTCATAAACCACATATGTGAACCGACTACTAAGAGAGGACAAACCCCCCTCCCCCCAGCGCCTAGTCTGTGTCACAGAGACACACGAACTGGGGCTTGTGTTTATTGTGCCCCAAAGACCCTTCTGATCAATGGGACACTCCGGGACACCAATACAGGAGGGCTCACGGGGGATCAGGCTACGGGGTAGAAAATTGCAGTGTAGATGCTCAGGCTGGAGCCCTCCCCTCTTATGGGGTCTCACAGCCCAGACTCCAGGTGAACCCGAATGTCTCCGTTGCAATTTTATCATCCTGCAGCCTGAGCCTCACGGACCTGAATGAGCTGCCCCAGGCTCTGAGATCACAGTGTAGACATCCTCTAAAGGACAATCATTTTAAAAACAAACACTCCTCCCGGTGGGGGGAAGAGAACAACGAGAGAAACACCCCTCCTAGGAAACCTAACGGCTGGATACACGTCCCACAACAATCTGCACCATGGCAATGAGCCCTCATAATGTGATACAGCCAACCAATGGATACAGCCAACCGCCGCTCATCCGCGCTAGCACCTGGGTTCGCCTGTCTGCAACGGCATCAGCGTCCAGGCCTGGGTAATTGTGCAGCCACGTCCCCCTTGAACAAACGGTAACACTGCAGGCACTAGGGGAGTTCAAACAGTCACATGCGTTCAGTTTCACTGTTTACCCAGCCAGAACACATTAACCGCGCGGCACATGATCCGTGGCAGGAGGGGGGTCCAGTGACCACAGCATGGTGGCGCGGTAATGGGGGCAACAGCTGGAAGAATTGACTATTTCCTTATCCAAGGCGTTCCTGAGAGACGGTAAATAACACTGGTTTAAAAAGAAAAATCAAAGCTGGGGGGTGGGGTGGATGCGGCCGCTGGAAATCGAGTACCCAGTGTTTGCTAAGTCTCATACACAGGGTTTGGGGTCTCCCGGCTCAGGCCCTCAGTCTGCACCAGACTGTAGAAGGCAACATTCAGACAAGAAGAACCTCGAACAGCTTCTCTTTTGGCTTTTCGTTTTCCTGATGCATTGGCCTATGCCAGGGGGGGCCCTGCAAAGCTAAATGGCTCAAACTTTGGGTTCAGCCCCCGGGTGGCGAGCCCTGGGGTGCCAGGCTTCAGCCCTGCGTGATGGGGCTTCAGCTTTCTAGCCTAGTAAGTCCAATGCCGGCCCTGCCTGCAGACCCCCCTGAAACCTGCTTGTGGCCCCCTCGGGGCCCGGGACCCCCTGGCTGAGAACTGCTGCTGTAGAAAATGCCAGAGAACCAAGATGTGAGCACGCTGGGTCTACATGCTTTGCGGCTCTGTTTGGATTCCACAGAAGGATGAAGAGAGTGAAGTGAGTGACCAGCAGATAAATGCCCCCTGCCCTGGACAGTGAGTGGCCTTACGGTGCAGAAATCAAAGTATCAGAAACCACAGCCAGTACCGGGCGGGGGGGGGGGGGGGGGGGTGAGCGGGAAGCTCTGGGAGTTGGGGCTGGATTTGAAAGATCAGCAAACTCTCCAGTATCCTAGAGGGAAAACCAGCCTTGACATGCCTGTAATTTTCCTGCTTGGTTTAGTTAATGACCTTTTTCCGCCCTGTAGTCTCCTCCCTCCCGTACCACCCACGGTCCGTGAGCCCATATCCTGCCCTACAACAAGGAAACGGGAGGATCATCTTTAGCGAAAGCAGGGACCGCCACAATAGATAAATCAAGACTCGGACCCACTGAAAAGGTCATTTCTGTTTCCCTCTGCCAAAGACAGCGGCTTTGCTGAAGTCTGGAAATGCCAGGTGGGAGACCGGCTACCGGACACCACGGCCTAACCTAGCATGCGGCTCTGCATCTTGCCAAGCAAGTGAAAAAGTCAGACAGGTGCACTCGGAATAATGACCTCCTCCTTTCAGCTGCCTTCCGTAGCAGCCTTCTTCGAAAGGGCCCCGTTATACAACGGAACACTCAAGCTGCTGGATGGGACTAGAGCCTGGATTTTTCTCTTCTACCGCAACCAATATAACGCCAGCGTGACGTAGCAAGAGCCCCTGTAATGACTCATCTGACCATGACAAAATCAGAGCAGAGATTCCAGCGGAAATTTCTGCTCGGTTGCTTTCCAAGCTGTTTGCCTGTACCCCAGGGGCTTCAAAGGGATTGGAATGATTTCAAGCCAGCTCTATGACTGGTATTTGCTAGCCAGCCGGCAGAGGACACAGCTGGTGTCTGAGTCCTACAGAAATGAGGGCTGGCTGGTTTTTACTTTAAACAGCGCGGCACCTGACAGGCAGCTCGGACTAACAGAGCAGAGTTATTTCCCCAGCTCCCCACACCAGATAAACGATACCCAAAGGGGTCACTCCATCCCGCTCTGGGAGGAGCTGAACGGGTCTCCATCTTAAAGCCCTCAGGGGGACTGGGCTTTGGTGGGGCGAAGAGGAAGTGGATTTAGTCCCTTCAGCCACCGCCATGGTCGAAGTGAAGGGGAAAGACCCCTGGATTTATGGGCTCTTCCGCATTGACCCAGCAGCCTTGTTCTGGCCTTTCTTCTCCCTGCTCTCTGAGCTGCATGGGAATGAGGCCAGGTCCCCACCCCTCCGACTGAGTCTTCCCACCCGTCCCTCTGGCACAGCCCACTCCCCCTTGGCCCAAGGGCAGTGGGGGGGGGGGGGTGTTGTTCTTCACAGCAAGGGACAAGTGCTGCAGGCGTAGCGGCGGGGTAGGACTTTAGCCGGAGTGCAGCCACTCAGGCTTCGGAGAGCCCTGGAGTTATGTTTTGCACTTAGAGAAACGTCCATTAGCCAAGGCTCTTAAAGCCTGTTACCGATATAAATTAATCCCCCCCCCCCCATAGGACAGTCCCCATTTTACAGATGAAGAAACGGAGGCACAAAGTAAAGTCACAAAAGGCATCAGTGACTGAACCAGAAGCAAACCCACGGCTCTTGAATTCCCAGTCCCCATAAATACCAGTTGATGCTCCCTCCTCTTAGGTACATAAAATACAGTCGCTCTGAAAGCTCTCTCTTCACTGCTCACGCAGCAGAGGGAAACAAAATGCTCTCCCAGGTTCGCAAAGGAAGGTAATTTATTTCTGCATGGTCCACCAGGCTGCAGAGCCCTGACAAAAAGAACCGCTGAACGTTCGTTCAATCAAAGCCACACATTCATTCTGAGTGCATTCACAACTCCCTTTCACGAGCATTCGTGCGAGCAACATGTTCACAAGAACCTCGGCAGAAAGAGAACACGCCACACAGCCTCGTGCCAACGTCCACTCTCATGCAGCCCTGATCTGGGAATCGGCTAATCAAGGAGCAGAAGCAATAACATCAGATGAAGATGACCAGTGACATGGCATTGATAGCACTGGGATAGCTAGTGTTACTTTAATTCCACTCTCTATTTATAAACCTTGGATCGGCTGTGTGCTGTTTCAGGATGGCCAAGTTCCACCCCAGAGATGGCTGTATTTCAGTGACAGGGCAATAACTCCTAATCCCCCACCAATCAACTGGCTGCACAATGCAGTTTGGTGGACCCTTTTCTGTACATGGATAAATACACTAGATTTTCACCGCCATCAAATCTCTCTCTTTGACAAGCATTTTCCACAGTACCCATGTCCGTAGTAACTAAGGCCCAGATTTTAACAGCTATTTAGGTGTTGCTGTGCTCAGAGTCACAATCCTTAATTGCATTAGGAACATAAGTCTCGTTTTCAAAAGCAAAGTGGACAGTCAGGTGCCTAAATCCCATCGACGGTCAAGCACGGCAGCATCTAAATAGCTTTAAAAAGCTGAGCCTAAACGCTAACCCTGAGTTCAAGTGTTTAAATCTTCCAGTCCAGACACTGTCCCAGCTCCTCCTTACAACTCTGAGCTGCTTGTTTTGAAGGTAACAGCCGTTCTCTTTTGTATACTCAGCTCACACAGTCGCCACAAGAGGGGGAACCAGGTAAAAAGGGACCATTTCTTTAAGAGTCTACCAGGCTAAGAGCAGACCAACGCAAACAAGAAAGGAAAAGTGCCTCAGGTTTGAAAGAACAAGAGACGTCTCCATCAGGAGCAGCAGATGGGTAGAGACAGAGTGACATTTGTCAAGCCTTGGTCCAGGCCAAATCCACACGCTGAGTTTCTGTAATGCCCAATCGCTATCCTGGAACTGAACTGGAACTGTTTCTCCCCTTTATGGACTCCAGCGACAAACCCGTGTCCTGACCTACCATTCCTAACCTGGAGGGACAAATAAGCCTGGAGGGACGTCCAGATCCTCAAAGGTATTTAATGCCTAACTCCCACTGATTCTAACTTGAAAGATCCGGGTCTCTGTCCTTCAATCCATACACCCAATGGGCCTGGGACTTTATTGCCACTCAAAGCAAAGCTTCCATCCAGAATGCCTTCACTGATTTCCTTCCCCATGTTACAGCTAGACAGTACAGTCACAGCTGCTGTAGAGTGCTAGATGAGCTTGGAAGACTGAGAAAAGAGAGAGAAAGAGAAGGTGCTTCTTGAGTGATATCCTCTCCTGTGCAAATGTCCAGCTAAAGGTTTACGCATCACTTATGATCGACTTCAGCTCGTGCTGGCCCTGTGTGAGTTTCCTGTATTACTGGACTGCAGTCAGCATAACTGATAAACTTCACAGGCAGGCAAAATGATCCCGCACAGTAAAATCTGTTGAGCAATTTGAATTCTCTGACTGATATAAAGCACCTTGCCAGCCGAAAGATTCCAAAGACAGCAGGGCAACCAGAGTCTGTAAACTCCGGAGGTCCAGCCTCTGGCACGAATCCCACCTCCTGAAGAACACACTAGAGAATTTGTTCCTAGATAAGGTATTTGCACGTGACTGACCTAAACTGAGCAGTGCAGGCTGTCGGCAGTCTGAAAATTCTTCCTCCAGCTAGCGAGTCAAAGACTTAGGGGGGTGGGGAAAAGTTATTTTGTCCTTCAGGTGCTGGAAAGGACAGCAGCACAGAGGAAAACCACCAGGTGAGGACAAACAGAGACTCAGTTCTGAAGACAGGTGTGTGTATTATTATTAGAATTGTACAGTCTTGCAGCAATTGACTGGAGTACTTTACAGTAAATGATTTTGATACATGGCAATCTCTGCTATTATATATATAAAAATCTAGCACTTCAAAAAGGTCTTTGGTTTCAGTGAACACAGCAACATTCTGCATCCCAGAAGACAATGTGCCTCTGACATTCCCCAGTGCAATTCTGTTCATAATAAATAGCTCCTCTCAGTGTTAAGTTATTCTATATAAACCCTCCCAATAGGACAGTAAACCTGAAACAAAACAAAAGCAGCTAGAAGACCCAACCATCCCACACAGCACAGATGTGTTGGCAGCTGATAGTCTCACAGTATTGTTCATAGTCCATAGCTACAACATTAAATAGGTTTTTAACTCACCCACATTTACACATTAAATACAAATATTCCACGCAAAACCCACGTGTAAACTTTGCTCATGACCTTCTAAAAAAAGTTCAAGTACAACAGTCTAGTGGCTTGTTTCACTTCTCCCAGGGAAAGAAAGAGATTTCCCTAATACGCTTTGTTCTACGGATTGCTTGGGGAATGCAGGTTAGAATCTGGAGCCTGGGGTAAAGCATCTTGACTTGCTATTGTCCCTGTATGCGCCAAAGGATCCGGCTGAAGGGGCTGGACACTGTGAGACACTGTCCCCTCGAGAATGATGGCTTTTGTGCAGTGGTCTTCTGCCTTCCCCTGGGGGGAGCTCAGGACAGCAGCATTCCTTAGATTATTGGCGCATTCGGAGGATCATGTGGGCATTTTGCTTAATGATGATTTCCTGCCCACCCCCACTGCCCAGACATACAAGAGGAAGAATTTAGATCAGGGATCTCAAACTCGAATCACCAGGAGGGCCACATGAGGACTAGTACATTGGCCCGAGGGCCGCAGCACTGACACCCTCCCCGCCCCCGCTGTCCCCCAGCTCCATCCCTTCCATAAGGCCCCGCCTCTTCTCCGCCTCCTCTCCCGAGCGCGCAGCTCCCCACTCCTTCCCCTTCCTCCTGGAAAATGCTAAGCACTGCCAAACACCTGTTTGGCAGTGGGAAGCGCCTGGAGGTGAGAAGAGGAGCGGGGATGCCCTGTGCTAGGAGGAGGGGTAGCTGCGGGGGGGCTTGACAAGCTGCAGGAAATAACTTCCGGGGGAGCTTGGCGGGCCACAGGAAATAACCCCGCAGGCCATGTGTTTGAGACCCCGGTTTAGATTGAGTTCAGTCAACTTGGAGAGGTGGGAGAAAGAGGAAAAGGTCTCATGGAGGGATCCAGGGGTCTCCTCAGCTGGAGAACTCTTTTGAAAACACGTCCTTTGGGGCACTGCACAGGTAACAGATTTCCTCTTCGTCTCTTCTCAATGCTGGCCACGCTAGCTAGACAGATTCTTTCCCTGGCCCCCCATCACCACAGTCTTTGGGCCATCAGTGGCAGGGAAGATTGAGCGGTGTCCAGAGACAGAGGTGGACCCTCCTCTGTTAACTGGAGCAGGGCCTGTGGATCAGGTCAGGATTTCTGTCTAGCAGATCCTCATTGCCAGCTCTGACTTTTGCACCGAGTCAATGGGCCGAGTGCAGTTGTTACCCACGCTGCAGACTTTAGGTGATCGTGAACGTTCCCAGGTCTTCACAGACTTGACGCTTAGCAGGGAAAGGTCTAGCTAATTGACGGAGCTCAGGGTTTAAAGGTATCCCCGCTGGCGCCAACTAAGCAGGTCCATTGAAAAGCAAAGTGACCAGGTCTCCCAATGCATTGCTCTTTAATACTGAACACACAAGCTAACCCATCCCACGACCCGTTTCTCCTCTTCTATCCCCTCTGAGCCACCGACCCCCCCATACACACAATGTCCTGTTAGCCGAAGGGAGGTAATTAGTAGCTAGCCTTCCTTTCCACTGCACGGAACAACAGCTAGTCACGAAACCCGGTTCCCTACACAGCCGGGAGAGTGGGTTTCTTTAGATCCCCCTAGCACTGTCGAAATGCTGGGGGGTGGGGAGGGACTTCATTTTTCATTAGGATTTGGAGAGTCTTGTTTGCGCTCGTTGGCATCGTATTAAGATTTGGTGGAAGAGTTCCAACATGATGAAAACCTGCCGGAGCTCAGTACACACAGGGGACCCTTCCCCCTGCTCATTCTATACACACCTGACACGCGTCACAGCAGTGTGGACAGAGTGGGGCAGCCCCGGGAGTTTTTCTGAGCACGGCTTTCGCGTCCTGCGCTCATACATGATAAATCTGCTGGCAGGAGAAGGGCACAGCCTGCCGGATGCCCGACTCCTTCTCCTCCGCTTCCCAGAGGTTGTCATAACTGAAGTCGCTGTGGAAGCTCTGGAGTTCTGCGTAGTCATGATACGCGGAGTCGTGCCGCGCGCGGCCATTCCCGGGCACGTTGTAAACACCATCGCTGCCATCTGCAACCCAGAGGAGAAAGAGAGACACACAAAGCAGTTTAAACCGATTGCTACAGGATTTCTAGGCTATTGTCGTCTCTCCCAAAAATATACAATGGGGAAGGTGCTGCTGTGAGAAATCTGGTAGCTGAAGCTCTCAGAGAGCAGATCCAAGAGAAGGATCAGCAGAGCATCCTTGGCCCATGGGCCAGCCCCGGGGGAGAGTTCTTGGGGTCACTGCTGAGGCAACCACAGGGAGTGCAGGCCAGCCATGACGAAGGGCGGGTTGTTTTCCTTTGTCACGTGACCCCTCGTCCACTGGGAAGCAATGGGCCTAGCTATGCAAACCTAGTGTAAGCCAGAGAGACGGAGCCCGGGGACATCAAAGGGGCCTTTTCTGTCACTAACCCAGTGTTTCTCAAATAGTGGGGCGCGCCCCCCAGGGGGGGCGCGAGGCTCCGTAAAGGGGGGCTCGTTTGAACAGCCAGAACCAGACCCCCGCCTCCCCCGAGAGCGCGGCCCGCCCGCTTCCTCCTCCTCCAGCGGCGCTGCCAGGAGCTTGCGCTGCCCTCGGGGCGGGTCCCGGGAAAGGGGCGGAGGCGGCCCGGCCCTACAGGCTCCATTTTGCGGGAGCGGAGGCGGCGCTGGGAGGAGGAGCAGGGGATTGAACAGCGCGGGAGGATGCCAGCCATGAAGCGGAGAGAAGGTGCCTGGAGTAGGGATGGGGTGGAGGGGGGCAGAGGGAGGTGCCAAGGACGGAGAGGGCAGAGGGAGGGTATCTGGGGAAGGTGCCGGGGGAAGCGGGAGGGAGCTGGGCTGAGCCGGGGGGAGGAGGGGAGAGGAAGGCGGGCAGTGGGAGGGGCCGGACCAGCCCAGTGGCTACATGTGGTTCCCTCCACCGCTTGGGCGCTCAGCAGCCGAGAGAGCCCGTGGGTGGGTGATGGGTGGGTGATGCTGGGGCGCCGACCCCCTTCCCGCACCGCTGCGCCGGGCCAGGCGGGACATCAGCGGACTGAGCGCTGGGGGAAGCGCCCCCCGGTCCCGCTCATCCCCTGGAGGAGAGAGGCAGGATCCCGGTGTGGGGAGGGGACTGACCCGCCTGCCTGGCTCGTGGATGGGGGAGGGCGAGCTGCTCCTTGCCCGGCCCCTTTCCTGCCACTTTTGCTAAGGAGAACTTCAGAGGCTGCAGGAAGTGCACACAAAGGGCTGATGATTCATAAGTAGATAACTAAAGTATACGGGTGGCTTTTGGAGTTACACTTTCTAGGAGGGTGGCAGTTGGGAGCTCTAGAGTGGTGCCTCTGATTTACAATATTTTTACTAATCTTAGGCACTTATAAAAGACAAGGCCTGAGGGAGGGCCACTGTTGAAATCCAGTGTCAATAGCTTCAGTACCTCCCCTGTTGCTCATACTTTTTCTTAACAGCTATAGTCGCGCGGGGGCGCGAAATGTTTTCTTCTTCCTAGGGGGGGCATGACAGAAAATAATTGAGAAGCACTGCACTAACCGAAGACGGCAGACAGCAGCCAGGCAGTCTGGGTTGCAGAACACGCAGCGGCTTCTGGCAGATTTAGAAAGTGCTGAGCTTCAGCAGGGCTCGGCACAGCTAAGGTCATGTTAGCAGAGAGGCAGAAATCGGGCGCTGGGGGTTGCATTGTACTGGAACCAGACCCTGGTTCTCTCTGTCTCCTGGGGGACTCACCTGAGGGCTGCAGCGAGGACCCTGGAAATTCTTCCCTCAAGGAGGGGATCTAGAGGAAAGAAATAGCGATGAGGGGCGTCTCTCAGCCTTTGGGATGTGCCGGGATCTTTCTCACCAAGGAATTGCAGCTCTGTAGCTTCCTACATCCAAATCCTCCAGGGTGTACCCGGTCATATCCCCGAGGGTCAAATACTTTACACCACTGCATTGTAACCATTGTCTTTCTGGCATCATAGACAGGTCCAGTGGGACCCCATCCACATCCTTTCTTAGTCACTTAGAGAGGTCACTCTTGGGCATGCATCACACCTGGGCTGGGAAAATGGGCTTCTCGAGGGCTGTAGATGTCCCCTGGGTAAGGAGCTGCATCTGCTGCCCCCGGCAGCTTGCAGGAGCAAGGATGCTGTGGAAGGCTGGCTTCGTGGCTAAAGCCCCCAACTGAGACGCTGCAATCTGCAGTCAACTCCCAGCTCTGCAACAGAATCCCTGGGTGACCTTGGTCAAGTCCCTTAGGGGCTGGTTTTCAGAGTTGCTGAGTATCCAGAGCTCCCATTGAGTTCACCTAAAAATAGTGGCTACTCAGAACTTCAGATCTCTCTCTTTGTGCCCCATCTACAGCCTGGGGACAATTATACCACCCCTACCTGTGTGGGGACCTGAGGGGATGTGTGTGCTAGTGGGCTCAGGCTCTGTGGGGATGATAACTGCAAGAAATCTTACAAATACAGAGGAGAATAGGCCAGCGGCTAGGGCACTAACCTAGCTAGACCTGGGTTGAAGTCACTGCTCTGAACAGACTCCCTCTGACTGTGGCCAAGTCATTTAGCCGCTGTGTGCCTCAGTTTCCCTTTTGTAAAATGAGGATAATACTGCCCTACCTCACGGGGGGGTGCGGTGAAGCGAAATCCATTATAGATTGTAAGGCACTCAGACATTATGATAAGGGGCAGGTATAAATGCCTAA
Organism: Sternotherus odoratus; assembly: GCA_032164245.1. Classification (NCBI taxonomy): domain Eukaryota; kingdom Metazoa; phylum Chordata; order Testudines; family Kinosternidae; genus Sternotherus; species Sternotherus odoratus. The sequence continues at coordinate 7,029,794 of JAVMKO010000018.1, forward strand.
GACAGACATAAATAAGGACCTCGGGATTTGACTCCTTATTAATAAAAGTAACCAGAGTTGCACATCCCTTGCCCTACACCCCGGACTGAAATCACACCCACCACTCCTGCGGACTGTAAGCCACAGTGGGGCAGGAAGAGCAAACCCACTCTCCTTTTACATAACGTCCCAGTCTGGAACTGGGCAGTAGCCGACTTCTTGACCTACTCTGGCATGTGCCACCGGGGATGCTGCTGTTACCACTGGCCACGTCAAGGTACCATCTCAGCATCAAGACATTTGTCTCCTCCTGGTGCAAAACGCAAGGTCACCACCTCTGAACGATGCTTTCACCTCCCGCCAGCCCTGCTCCGTGGTCAGAGGAATGCCCTTTAGAAATGAGGCCATGCCCAAACGTGCCTGGCATCAGAATCTGGGCCACATCTGGCGGGCGTGGGAGCGACCCAGAAGCGCCATCAGTGGCTCCTGATCTTGGCACTCACGTGTGTAAAACAGGAACCGGCGGCGGGAGGCGGCGGCGGGAAGTGACAGGAGGTGCCGGGATTGCTGTATCTCTGCGCTGCGGGTGGCTCTCTCCCGCGACTGCTGGGCAAGGGGTGGGAGGTCTTCTTCTGCCGCGGAGGGTGATGGGCCCCTGGGATTTCGGCGTAGCCGTTCAGCTGCTCTGAGCCGGTCTGACCATGACGTCTTAAGAACTTAGAAGAGAACAAATCCCAGTTTGGTCCCTGCCGTCCCTGGATAGGGGCCTTCCCTGACTGCCCCGCACCCCGACGTAGCAATAAAATACCAGAGCCACAAAAAGAGGTCAGGGGCTAAGCTTCAGATTCCACCAAGCTGCCATACAGCCCCTCGATGACACGCCACTCAGCCATGCCCCGCGCGATGACGAGGAACTCCCGAGGGAATCCTGGCCAGGCAGAAGGAGGGGGGGATGGGACACTGTGTGACATCAAGGGGCAGGGAGGAGACTGAAGGGCAGCTAGGGCTCTGAAGAGGGGCTCTGGTGGGGTCACTTGCTGCCAAAGCTCTGTGTACTAAGCTAAGGAGGCGACTCCTCTTGCCCGGGGCAGCCCCGCGCTCACATACCTCTTCCAGGAAGTCAGAGTCTGCAACCCTGCGCCCGGCGGTGGGGGTCGGGGTGTAGGGGTCAGCGTACAAGGGAGAGCGGGGCGGGGCTGGTTTCTCCAGAGAGCTGGGAGCCGCCGGAGTTTGACTTTCCGAGTTCCACTGATTCAGCTGAAAGGGAGAGTCAAAAAGTTACCGCTGGATCTCGCGGACACACTGATTCATTCAGGGGCCCGGGGTGGGCTCCCCCTGAAATTCTAACTCCAAATGCAACGCGGTCCCAAATAACAGAATCACAGAGCCCTGACTCTAGAACTGTCCATCAGTGGGGACCAAACTCAGCACCACAAGCATCAGCAGTAACCATTGGAGCGAAAGGGGTAACTCCTTTTCTTGTGAACCAGTAGTAGGCTCTTATCCTTGGTAAAGCTTGATGGTGACAGATATGACCACAGGGACTAAGCCAGTGCCGAATAGACTGCTGGCCTCTTCCCAAGCCCAGCCTCACAATGTACAGAGCTCTAAGTGGCAAGAAAAGGTTGTACCTCCTATTACAGATAGGAAAGCACGGCTGTAACCAGCCAGTTAGCTACAGAGCCTGCACGGAAGGCAGTGGCCAATTGCTTTGCTTACACTTAAAGCTGGTCCTGCCTCTCTGACCGTCTAGACCAGGTTTATCTAGGAATGGCTCAGGAAGAGGCGATGCCTTGTCCTCTGCCCCAATAATGCCCTCTTCACCATGTAAACCCCTCTCCTTTACCAGCAGGGCTCCACTCAGAGCGGCACTCACACAACCTTCGGGCTCAGGGTCCAGGAGCACGCGAGGGGTTAATGAGACCTCGCTCCATCCAAAGCAGAGATAAGCCCATCCCCTTTCTCACTCCTGCCCCCAAAACACCTGCTACTGTGGAAGTAACTTCCCGTGCGTTGCCCTTTAAGGGGCGGTCCTTCTGGAAGTGAGGCAGAATGTAGGGCGGGAGCAAGGAGAGCAATACGAGTGCCTCTGTTTGGCAGGTGCCCAAATCCCTTTGGTCCGTCTACTCCCCACCATGAGCATGCAGGCATTGGAGCAGAGAGGCCAGTGAGAGAGAAGCCCTTACGTTGCTCAAGTCCAGATGCAGCGGGGGGACCGCTGGGTGGTGCCGGGAGCTCAGTGGAGAGTAGGGATCGTTGTACACTGGCGACAGCAGCAGCTCCCGGTTGGGGTTTTCGGGAGCGAGGCTAAACACAGTCCTTTCCGAGTCCTGCTGTGGCTGCTGGGCCGGTCCGCATTTGCTTTTGGACTTGCGAGCGCTGCCGCCCCTCTTCAGTTCTGGTTTGGGGATCCCGGTACTTGGCCGGCTGGGGTTTGCCAGGCACTGAAACAAGACAACAAATGGTATGAACCGGCTGTCGTAACAGTGAGAGTCTGGACATACGTCACACACCAGGCACACAGACACGTGATTAGGCACACACCTACCAGAGTGCACACACACACACACACACACACGCTCGAGTTACAGTGAACGTGAACTGGCAGGGGATTGTGTAATTAAAGGACGAATTTTAGTTCCTACAGGCAAAGGGGCAGAGTTAAGCATGTTCGGTCGTCTTAACTTGGAGATTCTCTGACCTTTCCGCGCCTTCCCCTTGTATCCTCACCATTCTTTGGACATAGCTTTACGGGGTGGCTGTAATACAGACTTCTAGTGTAATATTCACGAGGATACTGATCTGAAAAAAGGTCCAATCCCTGGAACGTGTATTAACTGCTTCGGAAACTCCCTTGCGGATCTAAACTCAGGTTTAACCAGATTAAGCCAGTGGCCCCCATTCCATCTGGTCAACTGCACTTAAATGACTTGTTCAGGCCAGTGAGTAACTTTTCATTCAGCTTTCCTGGCCAGCAGCGCAACCCCGACTCTGTTGAGCACCCCCGTTCCTCCCCAGCCTCAAAGCTGCTCCCCTGTGTATGCCCCCAGGCTCCCAAGAGACTCACTTACATGGACAGGCTGGGCATAGCCTGGGGACAGCGGGTCTTCAGTCACTCTGCCTTCCGGCACCAGACCAAAGGATTGGTGGTCGGGGATGGAACCACTGTGCTGAGAGTGGTGGGTTGAGGTGGTCACTTTCCCCCGTGATGTCCAGGAGTTTGTCTGGCCGTCGGAGGTGAGCGAGCCTCTCCCGCTGCCTGGGAACTATAGTGGGCATGGTTAAAAATACCAACACTTTTCATGGGGAGATTCAGGCTCATCCGTTCCACGCAACATCCCCCAGGCTTTGAAAGAGGCCCCTCCCCCCTCAATGGTCAGCTCACCGGCAGAGCCACGGGCAAGGCCACCTGAGCACTGGCTGCTCAATTAATATCTATGTGAATTTGGGGCTGGCCTGACAGCCCGGAGTCCCCTCGCTAGGCACCGAACCCAGGGCCAGCCCGGGCTCCTATAGCAAACTCCACTGAGCGCGTGAGAGGAAGGCGCTGCCCACGAGGTGTGGGAGGGTAGCTGGGTGCCTGTCAACTGCAAACCAGGGTGCTCTACGGGGACCGGCGGCGACGGTGGTTTGTGCGGCGGGGACACGTCACCCTTGGGAATTGGAGTGAGACCCGTCAAATGATTGCACATTGGACCCTGGCTAGTAGTCAGGTGGGAAACAATTCTGCTCACGGCCATTCTGGGGCATTCGGGGAAAGACTCTGTCCCTCATTATCCCGCTCCCCGAGACAGTCGACCCACCGCCTTTCCTCTCCCCAGTCCCCAGAGCAGAGCCAATCCAAGGGCCTTCACTGGTTTACTCTATCCCCGGAATTTCTAATGAGACGCCTTTGACAGCTAAGCCCCATCTCCCCTTCCTATACTTCTGCTGGCAGCCGCTGAGCCTGGCCTATCAGTGCAGATGCATCCCAGGTGAACTACCTCTCCGTCTTTAAGAAAGGAGCAGGCTGGGCTTTGAATGACGAGACTCTCGGCGGGGGGGGGGGGGGAGGGGGAGACATCCTCCACTGATTCCCAAGCCCTGAACTCAGTCCCGCTGCAAATGGAACAGCTGGGGATGAGGAGGTGGGGGCGTGTCACCGGTACTTCATTTGTGCCAGGGCTGAGTCCCGGCATCTCTCGGCTTGGCAGTTCATAGCCCCGGCACCTCTGGGCTTGCTGCTTCAGTTATGGAAGCAGGAAAAGTGCGTGAGCCCCGACCCCTCTTCCGTTACAAATTAAGCCCTGGCTGCCACCTCGGTGAGCCAACATTATTGTCACTGGAGTACCGATGCATCGGTAACATTGCACAACAGATGCATAATCTACGTCTGGGAATCTGCTTTTTATAGGGCTCTAAATATAATCGAAAATGATCAAAGACTCTCATTAGCGCCTTTCCGGGTGGGACTCAAAGCAGACTGGTGTGTCAGGGCCGTCTCCTGTGACTGGAGATACGACAGCTGGGAGTCCTCGGGGACACGCACCGATTACCAGGCAGTCCTGCCATAAAGATACGTTACCTGCCCAAGGTGTGGTGGCTTTGATCCCGAGAAGCTTTCGGATCCTGAAAGGGACGAGTCAGCATTTCGAAACTGGGCTGTTTTAAGGCAGTACAGCCACTCCTGGTAATCTTCGTAGCTGGGGCAGATGACCTGGATTGAGTTTATTAGTCGGCCTGGGAGGAAGATAAATCACATGGTTAATGATGCAGGTTGAGTGTCTCTCCTTCTTCTCCTCTGGAATCCACTGAGGACTAACTTTCCCCCGCGGGGCCCCACGCATCAAAACAAGGTGTAAGTAGGACACAAGCACTGCATGGACCTTGGTCCTGGGTGAATTTCCCCTGTTGTGCATGTCCCCTGGAAAAATCAGCACCTGCATTTCAGCAACAGGCCAGCTGCCGAGCTACAGGTTTTGAAGGATTAAAGAGATTGAATCATTGAATGATTAAAGAGAATGAATATGTTCCTAAACCTACTTCATGAAAGCGTGTCCCTCTAGCCAACAGAAGTTGGCCCAATAAAAGATATTGCCTCCCCCATCTTTCTCGAGTTCATCACACCCAGAATTCTTTAAATCGGATCTGTTTTAGAATAGGTGATAGTTATGTATATGTCATTATGTATATGTCATTTCAATAACTACACTACAGTAAAAGTTGTTTTATCCGGCATGCTGGGACAGTGGGGGGTACTGATAAGTAAAAAATGCCAGTTAACTAAGAGGAAGGGAGCTTGGGTGTGGGAGGAGATGTGGGGCGTCGGGGGGGGGGGCGCGGGCTCTGGGAGGGACTTTGGGTGAGGAAGGGGGCTCAGGGCAGCGGGTTGGGGCATGGGAGGGGCTGTGGGGTGCCAGATCCGGGGGGGTGCTCACCTCCGGTGGCTCCCTGCAAGTGGTGACTTGTCTCGGGCTCCAGCTACTCCTAGGCGGAGGCACGGCAGGCGGCTCTGCGTGCTGCCTCTGCCTGCAGGCACTGCCCCCACCGCTCGCATTGGACGCAGTTCCCAGCCAATTAGAGCTGCACAGCCAGTGCTCGAGGTGGAGGGAAGGGGGGCAGCACATAGCGCCACCTGTCATTCCTCCGCCTAGGAGCAGCTGGAGCCCGGGACAGGTCGTCACTTGTGGGGAGCCGCCCAAGGTTAGTGTCCCCCGGATCCGGCACCCCACACTCCATCCCACGCCCCAAGCCCCCTTCCGCACCCAAATTCCGCACTCCACACCCCTTCTTGTGCCCCACCCCCCTGCCGGCCCCTCATCAATCGGACTATAACCCAGCATTTCAACGAAGATGAGAAATGTCAGTCTAGACAGCTTTCCGGTTAAAGAGATGGATAAAACAGCTTTTACTGTACTTAGGTTTAGGCATAAATGAAAAGGGACACAGTCAAGATAAAGAAACAGTCATAACAATGGTTCCTCCCAATGTTTAGTCAGATAATGATGCTTTAAAATCACTAGGTGTAGTAGAAGAAAACTAAACAGGAAACAATACCTGTGGAAACTGTTCTGAATTCTGTTTTATCATCAAAATGTAAAAATTTGAGATTTCAGTGAAATTTCTTGTCAAAATTCAAACCTAAAAGTTGAGCAGCTCTCACTGCCATCATGGGGTACCCGCTGTTTGATTATTTTTGTATTTCACACAGCTCAGACGGTGAAATTAGGGTAGTAAGTTTCATTTCCTGTTTGTGGGGTGTCAATTCATTTTCAATTTCTGTCTTTCACGCAGTAGTGGAAAATGGTTTCTGAACTGGTACAGAACTGGTACGGTTTCACTGGTACAATGTAAATATATTTCCACTGATGCAAACATTTCTGCCCTTCCACATGAAAGCTCAGAAGCAAAATCTTATTTTGGAGCCTAAATTTTAAATGACAGAATCGGATTCCTATAAATCAGTCAGACTCTTCTTCCCGCAGTATCCAGCATGCAGCAGTCACGTACCTTCTATTAGAAAGGAGCTTTTTTGGTTTTCTTCAAAATGAACTTGTATTGCATTCAGCGGTAGTTCTCCCTGTTTGTAGAAAGGAACAGGCTTAGAATTCCACAACACGAGAGCTTTCAACACTGTCCCACTTTTTAAACTCCAGGCTGTTCTTGTCTGTACTGTAGCATCTGAACCTGTAACTAGGAGCAGGCTCCCACCATACCAGGTGCTGTACACACACGTAAGGAGAGACAATGCAGAGACTATAATCTAAATGGACCAGGCAGCCAAAGGTGGAAGAAAGGAAGCAGTATTATCCCCACTTTACAGATGGGGAACTGAGGCAGAGAGAGACTAAGGGCAAAAACTTTTAAAGCACCTAAGTGATTGAGTCTCATTTTCAAATGGGACTCGGGGCTTGTCTACACCAACTACCGTATTAGGCTATGTGCATCAGTGGCAGTGTAGCACAGACACCTCTTGCCTCTCAGAGATGTGGATTAAGTACTAACCTCTTCTGTCGATGGGACAGCGCGGTTGACAGAATAATTCTTTCATCGACCTAGATGCACATACACTGGGGCTTATTTCAACCTAACTACGGTGCTCAGGTGGAGTTAAGCTGACCTAAGGCCCCATGTAGACAGCGCTAGGCCAAAAGAGTAACTCTTCCATCAATTTACCTACCATCTTTTGGGGAGGTGGATTACCTGCGCTGACAAGAGAAACCCTCCCGTCGGCGTAGGCAGTGTCCACACTGACACACTGCAGTGCACAGCAGCACCACTTCAGTGTAGACAAACCCCTAGGCCTCTTTGAAGCACATTAACTAACTGTTCACACACATCCAGAGGGTGCACACGGACAGGTAGGTGGTGGCAGGGTAGATTCACACCCAGCTTGCCGGAGTAGACAAGCCCTTCCTCTCACTGAGTCAATGGGATTCAGGAGCCTAAATCACTTAGGTGGTTTCAAAACTCTGCCCCGTAGAGTAGAATTTTCTGAAAGTATTTAGGTGCCTAAATACCTTAAAAAAACCTGGCCCTAAGTGACTTGCCCAGGGTCACCCGGTGGCAGAGTCAGGAATTGCACCCAGAACCTGAGACTCACCCCAGGGCCTTAGCCACAAGCCCCGCCTCCCCTATGAATTTTCACATCATGCCCAGGAAAATAATAAGCCTTTACAAAACTGGTTAATGTCGCTCGAATGCCCGAGCCGTGTAAATTATTTATAAGGCGTCACCGAGCTCTGACCTGTGGAAGACATGCGCTTTCTCCTGGGCCACTATTTTCAACGTCTAGTGATTTTCTGGTTGGTTTCCCCCCCCCCGGATCGCAAACACTGCCCTGGACAACACTTTGTTTGGTTTGGTGGACAGAATAAGAAGATTGATGAAGACATTCCCACTAGGTGCGGGTTTAAGGATTAATATACCTTGACGCGCCAGTAAGTGTCACTGAAGAGATGTCTCTCTAAATAAATCATATACGGTGGCATGTGGTGAAATAAAATACCTAGGACCTTCCAGCTTTGCAAACATAAATCCTCGCAACAGGCCAGCCTGGGAAGTGCTATTTTCTCCATGCAATCGACAAGAGAACTGAGCAAGAGACGTTAAGTGACTTGCCTAGGGACAGTCAGAGCAGGAATTAGAACTCGTTTGCCAGGGGTTTGTTAGTGTCTTTACATCAGTGGCCTGGCCTTTCAGGAGCACTCCCAAGAGTTAGTACAGTCAGGTTATCGCTTAGGGTCTAACCCCCATTTTCCTTTAGTATCCAAAAACTTCCACTGCGTTTTGGGTGCACAGCAGATGCAGGATTGTAAAGCCCCAGCTAGTTGGAAACAATTCATATAAGAAGTTTTTTTGGGGGGAGGAGGGTATTTCTCTTTTTTTTAAGTAGGGGAAAGTGCAGGACATGGGGATCTTTGTTTCTCCAGAGCCCTGTTTACTTGCAGCGTGATGTCATCCTAGTCTTGTTTGTGAGTGAAGGGCAGTCTGCAGGGCAGCCAGTCCATGTTGTCTCTGGGAGAGCTAGTAACCTCGGCGTGGGGAGGAAGAGCCAGGAACTAATGAGAGCTTAAAAAACAAAGGTCCGGTTTCATGCAGACACCCCTAGTGATTAGGCGGGGGAAGGGACCCCTACGGACCAGATGGGCAGAACTGATTCCAGACAGAAAGGCCAAATTCATCTGAAGTTCGAGGAATTACCTTTAGCCCAGTGTGCCCAAATCCATTTGGCTCTTACTTACTTACTTATGCCCGTCACCCCAATCGGAGTATGGGCCACCAACCACAGATCTCCAGAGTCCTCTATCCTGGGCCAAAATTTCCAGACCTCACTTGTTCTTTCAGGGCCAGATCTTCCCAGCCTATTTCACGAGTGCAGAATTTTTTTCCCTTACGGCCCAACTAATTGGCTCCTTGGCGTGATTGTCAGCTGCCTTGGACAGGGCATAGTAGGCGTGAAATACTCCCAAACCAGAATGGCAGCGTTTTACAACACCCACTCTGTGCTGGAGTAAGGCACTGCACAAGGCACAGGACAGAACAGATCCAGGCTCTGAGCATATATAATTAACATGCGTATCAGAGGCAGGCAGAAACCACCATCCCCAATGAGTCTGTAGAGTCAGAACATACAACCCATCCCATTTGGGTTCCGCACCCCTTTGGATTTGCCCTGCTTGCTGCCGTAAAGGGGGATTTTGACTAGAGCTGACTATAAGCAGAGATCATGTATGTTCCTGCAGGTTCTTATTCTGTGCCCTAGTGAAATCAAGGGCTGTTTGTTCCCAGTGCACTGCAGGGAGATCACCTGTGAAAACACGCAGGTGCACCTGGCCATTCCGGCTGGCCCATGAAAACGCTGGTTTGCATTGGTATAACAGGTCGGCCTACGGCTCTGCAGGCTGGGACATTGCCCCTGTGGGTAAGGTTGGCTTCGGGAACATGCCTGATGTTTGCCTGCTTGTACAGCGTCACTGTTAGGGGACTGGTGTGAAAATGTGGCTCTGCTGAAGAATGGAGCTAGAATAGTTTCACGGTAGTCGTGCGTTCTTCTTTCAACAGTCCTAGGGCCTCTGGAATAGCAGCTAGCCATACAGGGGTATTTCTTTGCCACATTAAAGGACAGTGAGCTAGTGATTAGAGCAACAAGGGAGGCCTGAAAGTCATGACTCCGGGTCTGATCCTACGCCACCCTGGATCCTAGTCCTGGCTCTGCCACCTGTGTGGAGGGCCTTGCTAGGGAAGTCCAGTCTCCGCTCTGTGCCTCAGTTTCCCCACCAGGATAATAAATTATTGCTTCCCTGCATGTGACGCGCTGCAAGGCGCTGGGATGGAAGGTGCTGGGAAAGGGCACAGAGTGCCGGTACAGGTATTGTTCCCGCACATCTCCGTCTGAGTGGAGTAACCACACCCTGATTACTAATTGCACAGCGAGCTTGAGGCTGGGAACATTCTAACCCTCGTATGCAGGGACATTCACCACCCTGCCAGCATAGCAAGTGTGGGGAAAACAATGCCAGCCCTCAGCAATGCCTGGCATTCCTGCTTGTGGGCAAGCCCGGTACAGAAAATCCCCCTGCAGCCGAGGAGAGCTGGTTGCCGCTTCGGCGACATCAATGCTACATCCCACAGACCCCGGCGTGGCACCGAACCCGTGCCTTGTCAGAAGGCAGTGCCAGCTGCCTGGTAGGTGCCGCCTCAGGCCTGTGGCCAGCAGAGAGGCCTGCATAGCAAGAAGGGAGGGCAGTCGCTCAGCGAGAGCATGGGATGGGACTATCTGCCTGGAAGCGAGAGGGGCGGTGTGGCCTGGGAGAAAAGGCGCATGGTTATCCGGTATTTATCCCCTTCCCTCTCCCAGTCAAATACTCCTCTGACGTGTGGGGGCGGCTCCAGCTTAGGTCAGCTCTCTGTTGGCTCAGTGCTGTTTGCAGTCCCGTGCAATGCAGGCCCAACGCTGCCAGCGGCTGAGCACTCAATCCCCCTCGGACGCCTTCCTCTCCGGGGCAGGCCCTCGCCTGGGGAGGTGTTGTCAGAGCCCGGTTCCTGTCGCGCACAGACTGAGGGGGCACCGCTGTCATGGCCTGGGGAGAGCTGCCTAGGTCGGAAGGGGCAGAGATCTGTCCTCTCTCACCCCCCCCCCCCCCCCCCGTGCTCAGTGTCACTCCCTGAACAAGGTTAGCAATCCCCGGGCGGGGAAAACACCCAGGCAGCATCCCACGGCCTCCACCTCAGCTGCTTTGGGCTCCTCTGGCACAGAACTGGCTCCCTCACACGCACAGGCAGTGCCTGCTTTGCAGGCCAAGCCCTGGGGCCTTTTCCCATCCGAGGTGAGTCAGAACCTGCTGCCCCAGCTGCTCCATCCAGGGGGACCTGACTCCCCTGCCGCCCCGTGCCCCCCTCAGCACGGAGCCCAAGAGGAAACGGATCGGGTGCTTTCTTCCCCACCCCTATTGCCCTGGATCTTAGTAGCCACGCTCAGGGCAGGAGGATCCTCTGCCGTGACACGTCTGTGGAAAAGCAGGTTCCTGCTGCGGTCTCACGCGCCTGATGAGTCACAGCCATCGACTCTGACCCAGAGGGACTGCCTGGGAGCGAAGCCTGCCTACCCCGGCGGGAAGGAGAGGCCACGGGGGTCGGAGGGCCTGGTACCACTGGCCTAGGATTTCCAAAGTGACTAGTCATTTTAGAAGCCCAGCTTGAGATACCTTCAAGGGGCCCCAGACTCGGCGCCAGGCTCTCTGAAAGCCAGGCCCCTTTAAGGGGTCTCAAGCCAAAGTAGCCAAAATGGCTCAGTTGCTTTTGCCAAATGCAGGCTATTCTCTGGAGGGGAGAGGGACTTATCACTGGATTCCTTCCCCCCTCACCCCAGCCCCAGCCCTCCTCTTCAGCCCCTGGGGAATCGAGTGTCCGGCTACAGGCACAGCTGATGCTTAGGCTGCTGCTCATTCCTCTTCTGGCTTCCAAAGTATGTCCCCACCCTGTTTCCCTGGGCCAAGAGGGAGACACTGTGTATGGTATGCCAGTGAGGGGCATTTCCTGGGACCTTTGTCTTTGTGAGAGGATAGAAATACAGACACCCTCCCCCCGGTCCCTTCTGCTTCTGTTGACTCTCTTCCCTCCAACGTCTTCTGTGGGAAACGCACCAACTCCCCTCGCCTCCTTGCAAACCCACTGCGCCCCTCCCCAGAGAAACCCTGCACCCCGCGGGCCGCCTCTGCCTGCATGAGGACAACTGGATGCTATGTTTAAAGGAATACCAGCCTGCTTCCAGCCAGCTAGCTGGAGCCAGCCCAAGGCGAGCGGAGATTGGTGGGGAGCATTGCAGGGTATGTCTCAAGCCGGAAAGGATCGCGGGACTGTCCTCCAGCCAGTTCTGAGCCACAACTAAGCACAGAAGCTGCCTCCTCCCAGAAACTGAAATACCCGGGCAGTGGACTCCCTTCCCCCTGGACTTTTGCAAGATGGTTCTCATGGGAGGAGACCTTACGACATCCCTGTGCCACAGCGTTGGGTTACTGGTTACAGAACGGGGTTGCAGGAAAGGGGGAGAAAGCAAAGAAGCGTAGCGGGGGGCTACACGAAAGAAAGCGAAGGGCGTACGGGGGAGAGAAAGGACTTGGGATTGCACACACCTTAAAGTAGAGGCCATTGCGCTCTTCGGAGACGATCACCAGCGTGGACGGGTACAGGATCAAGAGCCTGTCGTGTTGCTCCTGAGGGAGCCCGGGGGAAGAGAGTTAGCATCAGAAGAGGCAACGGGAAAAACTAACGCGGGCCTGAGCCGAAGCGTACGGACCCCCATGAGAGGCTCTGCATTCTTTCCATGGCCAGTCTCGGTCCGGGAACGATAGGGGCCCGTATTCTACCAGGGCAGCGTCTAGACAAGAGTCCAGCTGACTCCGAAATTCTGCCTTGACAACACTTACACACATGCTCCACTTTACTCAGGGGTCATATCACAGAGTGCAACTGCTGCTCACCTGTGCAAAGATAAGCGCACACTGAAGGGTTTAAAGGAGCAGGGGCCTGTGATTTTTCCTTCCAAGGAATTTGGCGGGGGGGGAGGGGTAGAGGTGGGATTGACATGAATCAAGCTTTTCATTTCCCTTTCTTTCGGCACACACACAAGTCATGGATTTGCACCTCACGAGACACCTGGCACCTTGACTGGTCTGGTGCTGCGCTCTAGCGATGCCCACTGGCTCTTGTGTTGATCCACAGGGGCACAGCCAGCCCGGGGAACACACAGCAGCGCTGAGGCCAGGGGGTGCAGGATGGAAGATTTGCTTTAGTAACTAGGATGAACATGGGAAGGGGTGTCAGTGGGAGCAGCCTGCTGGCATGAAAAGCAGGAGGACTGAAGAAAATGGCTCCCCCTCTTGGATTCTCTTTGTACAAAGACACTCCCCACTCCCCCCCCCCCCACCGATCTATTCACTTTTTCCTGGCAATAGCAAGTCACTTCGTTTCTTCAGGGTCTTACCTGGAAAGGCAAATGCTGCATCTTCACTTTGGAGACACAGAGAACATCACCTAGGGACTCCCGCTGGGTCCCTCTCCATTCCTGGACAGGCATGTTCTGCACAGACCACCTCAGTTCCTCTTTCCCGATGGAGTTCTGCTTCCAGTCGCTCTGAGAAAATGAGGAGCAATGAGCAGGCACATGAGAACCAGGTGGAAGGAATGGAAAAAACAAGCCTAAACACACGAGAGCCTTCTCAAGGCCTAGAGCCCATCCCCTGCCTGCTCCCCCCTCTGTCCCCCCCACCAGTTCAACTGGAAGCTAAACTAAACCACATTTTTAGGTCTGGAAAAATCCATTAACTGTTTTCTTCTTCATCATTTATCATCTTTGCATTGTCGGACTATTGCTGAGAGTGGGAGAGTTTAACTAGGAGACAAGCCGGTCTCAGGATATATTTCAAACTTGGCTGGAAGCAGGAAAGAGTAAAAACCTGGTGTGAAAACAGGAGTTCCATCCCACAATTAATAATTTGCCTCAGTTTTCCTTGTCTGTAAAATGGGGTTAGAACAGCCTTGGAGAACTGTGTATGAAAAGCGCTGGATGCATGCTGAGAGAGAGGAAGTGATTTGCCGAGAATCCCATACGGGGTCAGTAGCAGAGACAGGGAGAAAACGTAGCTCTTGACTTTCGTCCTGTTTCCTAACCACCCTCTTCCTTCGAAAGGTTTTGCAGATTTGGGAAATAAGCAGAAAAATCCACAATTTGAGGTGTTTATTCAAGCTGAAGCCAAACCTCTGAACTTCCTGAGGTTTCTCCACCATTTCAGCTCCTTCTTGTTTTCTTCCACTAAACACACCCCAAATTAACACACACACACACACACACACACACCCCAGAAGACCCCCCACGCTTCTTTCAATTCCCAGTAATAGATTCTTTGGTCTCTGCAGTAAAAAGAGTTCCCAAGTGACAACACTGTCCTTATACAGTGTGTTTATCCGGGGCTGTTTTGATAGCATAAAGGGGCGGAGGTAGAAGAGAAGGTGGGAACTGTATATTGCCCATGGACTTAAACTTATTATACAAGCTGATTAATAAATGAGAATAAAGGAAACCAGATCTATGCTCTGACCTGTTATTAAAAGATCGACTGTTACTTGTTTGGGACATTTCGCCTGGTGTAAAGATCCATGTTTATCTATGGCCTAGCTAAAGAATAATAAAGAACAATAGTCCAACCAAAGGCCATTGATGCAGGCAATACGGGGACATGCGTAACAATAGTCATGGGGTAGAAGGAGGGACGTTAGCCACAGCCACTGTGCCCACTCTACATTGATGAATGCTAATTACGAGGCAGTGTCATCTAATAATTAGGGCAGGTGACTGGGAATCGATACCTGCCTTTGGTACTGTCTCGCCTCTCTGGTCCTCCCCCACCCTGTTCCATGTGTAAACTGGGATTTACTACAGACCTCAGGATTAATGACCACTTGGACGGAAAAGGCTTGATTAGCGGCGGTGCTGACAAATGAAAATCCACATGCCTTTCCAAAGCCTATTTTTACAATAGCAGCAGGTCCCTGCCTAATAAAATCCCCGATTGCAGCAACCCCTGACTGACAGCGCAGCCCAGACTCGTTAGGCGAGGTTCTCTCCTCAGCTTTACGGCTGATGGCCGATTTCTTGTGTGCTCCTAGTGGCAGGGGCTGCTCCGCTCCCTCAGCAGAGAGATGTTTGATGGGCATGGAAATCATTGCTCGCTTTTCCCCTTTGCAGCAGCGGGCGCTCAGCTGTTAGAGGCAGGCTGGAAATGATGAGTGGTTGGCGTGTCAGGCAGCTCCTGCCAGACAGCCTCGCACTTCTTGGTACCAGGCCCGATGATTCATGCAGGGAGCAAATAGGGGGGTGGCCGCGCTGGTGGTTTGGCAGGGCAGGAGAGATTTCCCCCAGAAAATTTCTAGGTGAAGGCCTTGAAGCGGCCTCTGATTGGACAGGTAGTTGTGGAAGCAGCCAGTTGGTATTATGCATTTTATCTCTCGGGTACACATGACGTCTAGCTGTGAGTGCAGCCCAGGGCCAGACAGCTCAGACTGCTACACCTGATGGAGCAAGGCTTTCCCTTGCAACTGGAAGAGACTCGGACAGCGGTAGCATTTCCCCTTCTTCCCTAATCTTTGATGATTTCCCTTCTCTGTGCTTTAGCCCTCCTTACCTGATCACTACAAGCGATAAGTTAGACCAAGGGAACTGGGTATCAGGAGGACTCCTGGGTTCCATCCCTGGCTCTGCCACTGACTGACCGTGACCTTGGGAGAGTTACCTAACCCTGTTGGTGCCTCAGTTTGCCCCTCTGTGAAATGGTGAGGATAATAATTAGCTGCCTCATATGGGTGTTGAGTGGCTTAAATAAGTGTGTGTAAAGTCCTTGGAGGTCCTCAAATGGAAGGTGCTATAGCAGGGCAAAGTTATCATCCATCACCACCATTCTAAGCCACTATTCTCTTCCAAACCTGGATCAGCATGACTCCAGAATACCAGAAGGGGTTACTGCTGAGCAAGGCAAGGCACCCCCTCCTTTCCCCGTGCTCCTGCTGGCCCATGGAGAATGAGATCAGAACCACAGCTGAAGCCCAGGTGTCCCCCATATCAGCAGCCTTTGGCACTTGCAATTAATAGTTTACACTAGTCGATGGAATTGGTCACTAGTGGTTGCATCTGGGAAGGGGAATTTAAGGTGCTCCCGCTCCCCGCTGATGTTCAGCTGCTTAATCTGGGTCCCCAGCTATCAGGAGTAAACCACGGCATCATGGTGGCACAAAGGATTCTGGGACACAGAGGAAGACGGGCTCTGAGTGCGCCCGATAGCAGGGTCAAGGTACGCAGAAGGTTGGGAACAACTGATTGAAAGCCTGAGATGATCCCCTTTTCGACCCCGGCCCACATCACTAACCTGAGATAGGAAGGACCCGTCCAGGTGTCCCCCATTCAGATGGATCTGTTTCTCCAGGTGATAAAGCCATCGCTTGAGCTCCGACTGGCTGGGGCAGTAGACGATAAGGGGGTTCAGGAGTGGACCTAGGGACCCGAGGAAGAAGATGCTCTGAGCATATACAGCAACATGCAAAGTGCTACCAAAGGGTTAATCAGCTCTCCCTGGGTTGCTAGGCAATAGTGCACTGTGCTCAGCCAATGAGAGAGGTGGTTCTGATGATGTAATACTTGTCATTGGCTGAGCCTAAGGTCTCATGTTACTGGGAAAATTTTGTAAGAGGAGAGTTTTCCAGCTTGCTAAGATCGTTCTTAAAGGGGCACCGTCAGGTAGTATAAAAACACAAGTCTGTTAAACTTGACATCGCTGGAAATGTTTTTAGTTCGTACAAAAATCCAGTCCAAAAAGTGTTTTTAAAATTCCTCCGCAACCCAAATAGGGCAGCAATGTGCCAGCACATGAGAAATTTACTAGCAACAAATGGGAGATGGAACAGACTATTTCTACCATCCAATTCTAAGTTGCAAGAGGTGCACAATAATTAAAACAAACAACAGGGCAAAGTTGGTCCAATTTTTAACATTCTTTCCCATGTAAATATTATAGGTAAAACAAATATTTTATAGTATTTTTTAAAAAATAATCTTACAGGGTTCCCTTAATAAAAGCAGTTGGGGTTTCCTCTGTTGTAGCAAACTTTCACCGCGCGCTGTTGAATTTTTAAAAACCCTCCATAAATGTGAGCAATGTTTCAACTACCATTAAAGGCAAATACAAAATTGCACCAATCCCAGGCAAAATGTTCACAAATTCACCAAATAGCATATTGCTGTTAACTCATTTGTTATGCATTTGTCACTTTCACATTTTTGTCTAAATTCACATGCCTACAGTACACTGTTTGCTTACTGCATTAACAAATAAAATGGGTGGCAGACAATGTATAACTGCTCTCAGACACAGCCTTGTATGAAACGATGCTAGCCACTTCTGATTTTAATATTTCAAGCTGGCATTTGCTTAGTGTGCACACCAAAAGTCTCTCAAGCCTCTTACCAGTCACTGATAACACCCTAGTGACGAAAATAAACTTCTTCCGGCAGGCTGCGTAATGCTCACCTCCATTAATAATTAACTAGATGCCTCTCATTAAAACTATATTAGGTGCTGTAAATAAGATTCTGATTTTAGCGTTCGTTGGGGAGTGTTGAGATGAGACAATTCGCAGTATGCCATTGTAAAAAATCATCCTCATCAGGTGATACTTTGCCCTTCTGTGGAACCTTTCATCTCAGAAACCCAACCTGTTTTACAAGCGTTAATTAATTAAGCCTCTCGACATCCCTGTAAGGCAGAAAAAGTCCATTGTACAAGTGGGGATATTAAGGCACAGACCCACCAAAAAGTTCCCAGGATATCCTGGTTTGCCATGTGGAATAGAGCAGCCTTGGGGGCATGGGAGGTTTCACAAAGCTCAGAAGCTATTTCTTGAGCTGCTAACGGTGGTGGACTTTTTCCCTACACTGTGAGCTCACATTCCAGCCTCCCCAAGGGTCAGCCACATCGAACAAGTCGAATCAAACATGGAAGAGCGGCCTTGCTCGACATCAGGGAGACCACAGTCCCACTATGAGCCATTCGTGTTCATGGGACGGGCTGATGGCTGGGCGCAGCAGGGACTGGATTCAGGATTTCTATCTGAACTCCTCTGCCTCCCCGCTGCTTTGTCAACCCCCTTTTCTCAGCGGGACAACAGCCTTGCAAAGGTTGAGTCCAGCTTCCCTACCCACGACATTCATGGGTGTTTGAAATTTGGCAGGACTCATCCACCCCTCCCTATTGGGGATGTCACCTGAGCTCCAAGGTGTACGGGTGCTCAGATCCCCAGCCCTAAGACAGCTGGCCCAAGGGGGTTATAGGATCTGGGTAATGGAACAGTTGCAGCTCAGCAGTCTCTTGGGGGAGGAGGGGGGTACTTGTAGGTTTGAGCAGCTATTGCCTAATCACATGTCCCTCTGATTTAGGTACAAACTGTTTACTGTGAGGTGGTTCTATGACTCATCTTCTAGCCTGGCTCACCTGAGCATGAAGCCCCCAGGCACCCTGCACAAATTAGTGTTGCTAGCTCCGGATCTTTATGGGGTTATTAGTTACCTCTGCCTACCACTCTCGGTGGCTCCGGATTGCTGTCATTCAACAATGACTAAGCCCCAGTCAGCCTTCAGCTGCTGGGCAGACAGGTTGTTATCCCGGGAAGCCTTTTATAATGCGAGAGAACTCAGAATAAAATACAAAAAGGGAGGAGAACTTTGGCAGAAGGGAAGTTGATTGATGGCTATCAAGTCCTATCAAGATGCTACTGACTGAGGATAAAGAGCATCTCTCATTGCTATTGTTATTAGCAGTCTATACGAGAGGGGCCCCGATTTGCCCCACTGTGCAAGGTGCTGTACATACACATAATAGGAGACAGTCCCTGTCTAAGAGCTTATAGTTGAAACAAACCACACAGACGAAGGGAGCACATTTATCCCTGGGTCAGGATGAAACTGGGCACCCCTAAGGCACAAAGAAACCTAGTGTCTTGCCCGGAGTCACACAGGACTGGGAATGGACTCCACATATTTGGGACCTAGTCAGCTTTAACCACCAGATCATTCTACCTCTAGGCTCTTTCCTTGCAGTTCTAGAAGGGAGGTTTGAGAGTAGAGAGATAGGGGGGAAATGGGCCATAATAAGGTTAATACTCTGTGTGGTTCAAATCAATTCTCTGAAGCAGCTCTTCCCCTTGGGATGGGGCTTCCCACAAAGCATGGCCACATCACAACCAACTCATCCTTCATCCTCTCATCAAGCCGAAGCAAACAAAGCAGCACTAACCTGTAATGCGGAAGGCGTGTTCCTCCCGCTCTGCGCTCTTTGCCTGTTCGGTTTCACACACGCTCAGCTCCTTCAGCGGCAGCAGCCCCTGCGTAAGCAGAACACACTGTTATTACCTCGGCCACTTGCCTTTTGGTACCAAAGCCCTCCTACCGAAAGGATCCGACGACTTCAAACAGGCGCCATCAGGCAGTTTGGGCTCAGACTGTTAGCTTGCAAAATCTCCTCCGAATGGAAATATTCTGGCCCTGCTTCTCTTTATTCTAATACAAGGCCTCGTTCCACTGTAACGGGACTCAAGTGTAAATGAGCGTCAGACCATAGCCAACTCCCATGGACTTCAGTGGGGTCAAGATTTCATCCTTCGTTTTTAACATCAATGGGAACCAGATCTTGTTGTTTTAAAATGTTCCTCTGCAGTCATAGAAACCCAAACAAAACAGTGCTGGGCTGGTGCAAAAGAATCAAGTGAATCTGACTATAGACAAAAAGGAAAATTGACCAGGCGACTTTCAGTGTCTGAACTGAGCAGTTTGCAAAATGTAAACAAACAGCAAAATGGTGACAAGAGTGAATTCAGCCCAAGTGCTTATAGTTAGCCATGTAAAGAGCACTGACCACCATAATATCTCGGTGCCAAAACTGGTGCAGTAATTCTTTTATAATTCCCTCCGTATTAGTCTCTGTTAGTAACAGAGACAAAGGATTTTTAAATAGGGTTTATATCTTGACAATGTGTCTTCACACTTGAAGGCCGGTTAGCTGGGTGACTCAGGAGGTTGCCTTGTCATAATGAATTTACCTCAAGTGACTTAGAAGGCAATACATCATTCCAGAAGAGGCTGGAGTCTGCAAACATCTGCAAACATCTTGCACAATTTCACCCGCAGAGGGAGGGGAGAGCTTTGTTTTGGAAGGACATACAAAATCTCCTTTGTTTTTTCCTTATCAGCAGCATCACGGTAAAAGATGGGTAAATAGATTTGGTGCCTGAGGTGAGTTTTCATCACGATTTTGCAAGGCCGACTTCAAGAATCCTTCCCTTCCCCTCCCCCCTTCTCTCTTGTACCTTGTGCTTTAAGGCAAAGATTTATTTTTTTTAAAGGCGCTATAGTTAGGCTCCGAAAACCACATCCAGGCACCCAAAGAAGCCGTTTGATTTTCAGAAGTGCTGAGGACACTATAGCTCTTGTTAAGGCCAATGAGACTTCCTGGGTGTTCAGCATTTCTGCAGGTCTGGCCACTTATTCAGGAACTTAAGTATTATTTTTATTACGGTAGCATCTTCAGGCCCCAGTTGTGCTCGGTGCTGTACAAACACATAGCAAGAGACACTCTGCATGGACCAGACAAAGAGTGGGAGGGGAAACTGAGGGAGAGGATGTGGCTGAGGTCATGGGGCAGGTCCAGGAACAGAACCCACATCACCTGACTCCCAAGCCAGTGCACTAATAGACCAGGCTGCCTCTTGACTGACACCTGCCCCTTCATTTCATGGCGGTGGGGAAACATGTTACCTGATAGGTCAATCCATTGGAGCCAACAGACTGAAAATACAGGTAGGACTGGAACAGTTCCAAGTAGCAGTCATTCACCTCCTGCGGGAAAAGGACACAGTGAGGTCTCAGGGGAGATACACCCCCAGGCTTCTCTCAGCTTGGGGGGGGGGGAGTTTACTGGATAATGGGACAAACAACCATTTATGTCAGTAACCAAAGGAAAGACCCGTTCTGTTTCCAGGCACAGCTGCTAACCAACAAAGCGAGGCCAAATTCTCAGACCAGGTGGAAGCAACTGAGCCCTGAGTTACCTGTGCACGGTGTGGGAACAAAACATCCTCTAACCTGGGAAGGAAAAGACCTTCCTGATATCCTCCTATCCTGGAACTCCCCTCTAGTCCCGAGCCCCATAGTGGTAGGTAAGGCAGGACCACATGCGGCAGCAGCTCCAAGTCTTTAAATACTTCAAAAGGCATCCAAAATGCCAATCCCGCCTTCAAAATGAATGAAGTTTGTGTTGTGGAAGGGCCCCCAGGCATTCCGCCACTCCAAGCCCCACAAGCAACCCCCAGAAATATGGGGGGATCCCACTCCCATTGAAATCAATGGCAAAACTTGCCTTGATTTCAGTAGGGCAGCATCGTGGCTGATGTGAGTGAGCTGAAAGCTCCATGTTTACCATTATTTCAGGCCACGTTTGATCCATCCCTGGGAGGAGAATTCGGTTGCTTTTCAAACCATCTTTTTCTCTCCTGAGATTGATCAGCTCCATCTCCTCCCCATTACCGGGGGAAATAGACTCGCGCAGTTACACTGTATGCATCCAGATGCGCCAGGGCTTACCTGGCAGTGCTGGAATTTAAATTTGACCTTGGAGTAATAGATAATTTTCCCCAGATTTCTTACGACCGTCTTCCTCCGCCCTTTCTTGAACAGGCTGGGAAACCGCTGGTCCAAGTTTTCCTTTTGATTTTCCTGGTTCGTGATATTCTGTACCAAGGTGAAAAAATAATCACAGAGCTGAGTGCTGGGGGGGCCCCTTCAACATCTGCAAGAGACGTTAGCAGAGCTGCCTTTCTTTAGAAAGGGGCCCTGGGTGGGTGCCCTGGCTAGGTTGTTTGTTGTTAGGTCTCCATGCCAGCCTGGGAGCTGGGATTTTATTACTGCTGCAAGACTTGGTTCCCTCACTATCCAGGGGGATATTTTAAAACAAACTAAGATCATCTGGCTGGTAGGAACAAGTGCCACATTTTAGTCCTCTCAGCGTCGCAGTCACGATCCACTTACCCAGCTGACCAGTTTAATGTGGCCCGAACCCAGTTCACTTGGTCAAGGAGTGACCCCCGCTGTGCACAGCTGAGTGGTCTCCGTTTATAACCATTTGTGCCGTTTCTTTGGTTTAGCTCTGCTGGAGTTTCCTCCTACCCACCTCTCCCTGCCGATCAATTACACCCCCCTCCTCCTGTGTTCTCAAATCCTGCTCTTTATAGCTGCTAGTAGCTATGTGGACACGTGTCTTGGGATCAGCCCCACGCTACCAAACCCATCCGTGTTCTCTGCAGCGTCCACTACTCTAATCTTGCCCAGCACACCTTGGAGCTAAATGCCCACCCCTTTGTGTGTCTGCTCCCCATCGGACCCACACCAGAAAGGCACAAAACGAGCCGGGCAGGATGTAGACATGGGGAGAAGTCGATTTAAAAAACAAAAGGTGCCTCTGGAAACTATAAGAGAGAGAGAGAGAGACAGAGAGAGATGGGGCTGCAGCTAGTAGCCACAAGCACTGCTCTGCTGCCCAGTGCATTGTGTGCAAAGCAGGCTGCGTGGTACCACCTCCACAGAGCACAGCTTGACAACGACTGGTGTAGCACACGGAGCAGACTGTAGGTTGGCCAGCACGCCTGCTGAAGGTCATGGGATCCCTTCCATTGACAATGGCCAGGCCCCAGATGAACGTGGGCTAACGGAGCATGGTGGAAGGGCTGGAAAAGAGGCTTCCTCCAGAAATGGTTTATTCTAGGGAGCTCCTGGTGGCTCATCAAATCCCCGGGCTGCAGTTGCCCTCCGTGCAGGCCGGTGTGATGCATTCGGCCATGAGTTCGCCCTTTGTCAGGGCATCCTCTGGAAAAGGTGAGGAGAAGCCAGTGGGAGCCAGCGGGCTGGGAGGAGACAGATATCAAGGCGTGGTTTGGCAATCTCCGGGGATGCTGCTTGCATCATTTCCTGAGTCCCAGGTGTACAGAAATTCCCCCTGTTGCACAATGAGCTGGGCGGAGAGGTTCACACACTATTCTGTTCTGTATGACAGCTGTGTACACCAAGTCTTTCCTGGCCTTCATGGATGATCTGGAAGCAGGGGACGGACGGGGGGGCTAGGGGAGGCTTCCCTCCTCCAACCCAAATCTCCTTTGTTCTAAAAGTTCATGATAAGGTGCATGAGCACCCAATCGAGCCTGCCCAGAGCCTGGGCTCACATCGGCATAAGAATTTGCTCTCGGAGAGGTCCATGTCCCTGCTCAGCTGGCAGGGAAATCTGCTCTATGAAGAGGCCGAAATAGCCAAGCAGGGAGCAGCACCCCCCTGTCCAGGTGGTAGGGCTGCCAAACACACGACAGTATTAGGGGGTGGGCAATTTAAGGCTTCGGTGTCAGAAAATCCTTCTTTCCAGAGCAGCATTTCCAGGAACAACAAATCCAGACGCAGGCGCTGCAGATTGATTGGGGGAGGGAGTGTCAAGTGACAAACTAACAGCCCTGTACATACGGGCAACCCAACAGCCTTCTCGGAGCTGATGGAGAACCTGACTAGTCCACATGTGCCCATTTGTAATGCACGGTGCCAAGGAGAGAGCTGCAAAAGCCCCATGATAAACAAAGAGCTGCAGCCACTACCCAGATCCATTCTGCTGCTGTCTAGGTGAACTGACCCATCAGGAAGAGAATTATCTGCTCTACTCTCCATTTTAGAGGTGTCAACAGCTCTCCGGCTAGAGCGGAACTGGTTAACCGGTGACAGGCCGCTAATGGTTTTTGGAGTCCTTTATCTGCAAAAGCCTGGAGTTCCTTTCACAGCTTAATTGAATCTAGATAATTACTTTTTGTCAGGCCCAAGTCAAATCCCCCAGCGCCCCAGAGGGCTTCATCAGAATGTTTTCCTCTGGTTTCCAACTATCTGCAGACTAATCAGCATCTGTGCACAGTGTCAGAGAACATGTGACTGGAGGTGGGAACCTGCTAACGGCCAATTAATGAGCTCACAGAAAGGCAATTAAGTGCAGAAAAAAGATTAAATATTTGCTACAGGGCCGCTGTGGAGTGCTGACGGATCAGCTGCCATTTGTGGAAGCAATAAAGAATACAGGCTGATAACAACAAAGCTGTGCAGCACGCATGGTGTCCTGAGGTGTGCGTTAGAAACAGAAACTCAGAGGAACATGGACAAGTCAAATCTGGCTCCAGATTTGAGTCCCCGTAAAAATAACTTAAAATCAACATTAATTTCCCCATTCGTTTCTGCGTTTACTTCAACGCATTCAGTTGTTCATCTAGAAATTCCCCAGCCAGCGTTTGCCATCCAAATGTTATTCTTTCGATATATTATCCGTGTGCAGTAGCCCCAGTCACGAACCAGGGCCTCATTGCGTCAGGCACTGTGTTAATGCAGAACCAAAAAAACAGCCCCCGTCCGAAAGAGCTTCCAATCAAGGTCTAAGATGAGAGAGAAAACAGACAGCGGGGGAGAGGGAGCACGAAGTAACAAATCAGATGATTGTGAAGAGTGTGAAAAGCAGTGGTCCCAGCAGCCCAGCTGCCTAACCAACATCCCGGTCTTGTGCTAGCACCTGAGATCTAGAAACAGAAATTGACTGGAAACAGATGCTGACCATAAAGTGAAACTGACTTGGGCCCTCCAGTTCCACACCGAGCCCTGCAGCCCTGTTAACGTCAGTGAGACGCTGCACAGGTTCCGTGTTCCACCAGCACAGAGGTTCCTCGCAGGCTGGGGACCAAAGTCTCGGTCCACAGGGAGAGAAATGTTAAGATTAAGAAGTCAATTGGATTTTGAATGTATTTCCCTTTGAATCGCTTTGGGTGTCACTTGTAATAGCGCCAACAAGTTAGGATGATTAGCTCGAGGAACGGTGAGCAGTGTCCCTTTAACGGCTTGCCCTTCTGGTGAAGGTCCTAGCACGCCCAGGTACAAGGCACCAACTGTGCGGCCAGAAGCCCTACATCTGGTCCTTCTATTCCATCGGTATCAATGGAAGGTTAATGGATGGGAGTGGCAAGTGGCTATGGAAGGTCTGTGTTTAGTGGTGACTTATATTTTATACCTTTTTGGTCTCCTTTCGAGACCCCTCCCCTGCTGTTGAATTATAGTCTATATAAACATCAACAAGACGGCAGCATAACTAGCTGGAATCTCATTTCAACAATTCTAATATTAGGAAGCTACTTGGCATTTCCCATGGCCAATCAATACATTATTTGAGACTTGTCTGAACACCAGGATGTAGGGTGACCAGACAGGAAGTGTGAAAAATCAATACAGGGGGTGGGGGATAATAACAGCCTATATATGAAAGAAACCCAAAAATCAAGACTGTCCCTATAAAATTGGGAACTCTGGTCACCCTACCAGGATGGGTAAGGAATGGTGTCCCTAGTCTCTGTTTGTCAGAGGGTGGAGATGGATGGCAGGAGAGAGATCACTTGATCACTACCTATTAGTTCCCTCACTCCGGGGCACTTGGCACTGGCCACTATCAGTAGACAGGATACTGGACTGTATGAACCTTTGGTCTGACGCAGTACGGCCATTCTTATGTTCTGATGTAAGGTTGGCTGTACGCATAGCCAGTATAAGGCCAAAACAAGAGTGAGAAGAAAAGTTGCAGTGACTGATCCGGCTGACTAGGAAAGTAAAGGTAAAATTAAAGTTCCAGGATCTAAAATTCCAGGACCTGGACCCACACGGTTTGGTTCTGGGCTGGATCAAAACCCGGAAAGGGTCTGGGTTGTTTGTGTGGGTATCAGCCAAAGACTGAGAGTGGGATTTCTGTCTAACAGGGAAGTGCATTGTTGACGCTGTATTCGTCCCATGACTGATGATTAGCTGCTGATGTGTAGTCAGGTGGGATGGCCTTGGGCTGCTCTGGTCAATTTTTACCTGGTCTTTCCTTGTGTTTTCCTGTTTTTTGAACATGTGGCGGGCGGGAGCCCTGGACTTTGCCTGGGTGCCCTTTGCGGAGGAGTTTGTATAAAACCAAGAGTGAAGTAACTAATGGGCCACTCAGAAGAGACTGAGGTTTCAAGGAAGGGCCGGGCTCCTGAGAGTTTAGAGCCAAAACCTCATGAAAGCACCGGAAGAAAGTTTAATCCAACCTCTGATTGCACCCTGAGCTCCACTCCCTGCCTAAATCCCCGGTGCCCGTCTGTAGCCAGAATGTACATCCACCACAGCACCAGCAGAGCTAGGATGTCACAGTCAAGGCATATCTCCTTATCAGTGCACCCATACTGCAGATAGGTCAAGTCAATGCCTTTCAAGGGCAGTTCTCAGCAGCTCTGCCCTGTGCCAGCAGACTGGTGCTGTAGCCATCACTGCTCGTGAGTGAGGTGTTTGTGTAGACACATGAGTTAACAGGCACACTCGGCACCCAGGCTATCCCTGGTGTGAACTCGTGTGTTTGTACAGCACCTCACGCAGTAACAATAGCAATGCCTAGATCTTATCTACCACTTGTCATCAGTGGATCTCAAAGCGCTTTACAAAGGAGGGCGGTACTGTAATCCCCATTTTACAGGTGGGGAAACTGAGGCACCAATGAGGCAATGACTTGCCCAAGGTCACCCAGTAGGCCAATGACAGAGCCATGAACAGAACCCAGGTCTCATAAATCCCAATCCAGGGTTCTAACCAGTGGGTCACACCACACACACACATATCAGCGGCTCATATATCTCTATGGGAGTCTTACACCCGGACTGCACAAAGCGCCAGCAAACACCCTGCTCTGGCCACAGAGGGAAACACGGGGAGAGTGAGATGTTACCTCATCTGTTTTGCCCAGCTGTGATTCCCCTTGTCCCCAGTTTTAGAGAAGGAGGCTGACTAATCCCAGCTCCGGAGATCTCACTCTGCACAAGGAACAAGGACTCTCTGTATTGCTGTCAAATCTTTCCCCTCAACCTGTGATCAGCTGTCCTGGTGGGAGAGAGAGACACAATGTGATCTCCCCTAGGATGTGACCGCGATGACTAAAAGACAAACCCAGACCGCAAGAGCTAACCCCAGAGACGAAACCGCCTTCACGTTTGCAACACTGACTTCAGCTCTGCCTTCTCAGGGACAAGCGTATGGTTGCCCCATGGCTCCATGATACCTGTGGAAAGGGTCTCTAAGGCCCCTGAGAAATTCCTCTGGTGTCTCGAAGCAGCACAAGGCCCTCGCTAGGACTGCAGGGAGTTTGTGAGCAGCCTATCAGCCCCAGCCTAGCTGGGAGGTCAGCATCATTTTGCAGCATCCCTGCCGCACCCAGATTTAATTGGAGGTGCCCCCAGGCACAAGTGACAACTAGGTTGCGCCTCTTCTGGTCCCAGGCTCTCCTAGCCAATAGGAACACAGCACAGGCCTGTTCTAACCACGCTACCTCCCTGGGCTAATTAACCCCGTGCAGCTGGATCCTAATAACAGCTCTGGCTAGACTGATTTAAAACTCCTTCCATCCCAGACACCGTGGCTGGCAGACCAGAAGCACCCTCGGGTAGACAGGGCAAGTTGTAGTTTAACAGGCTTTAGCTGGGGGGGAAGTGACAGGGATAGGAGACAATCCCCGAGTCTCCCCCTTCTCTCCCACACACCTAGCGCTCCGTGGGAATCCGGCCGATTGCCGCCCAGACAAAAGGAACCGAGAGTTTCGTGCTTTGTCATCCTTTTGCAACTCTCATCAGCTGGCTGCTGTTTCCCAGGGACTGTTTATATTCGTGGCTACCCCCGCCGCGCTGAACAGGGCGAGGTTTCGTTGCCTCCGCCAGGGAGCTTGATGCATCACAGCTATTCGGAAACCGAGTTCCTCTCTCAGGCAGCGAATGCCCTGACATGTTCGCGCGCTGTCTCCAGTGCCTCGTCCTACAGGTAGAGCGAGTTAATAATTAAACCCCCTCGCTCCCTCCAGCCCCTCAGCACTGACTGACAGCTGAATCACCAGCCAGGGCAGCCGCTACCTCCCAGCCCACCAAGGCTCTGAAGGCTGCTGGTTAATAATAAAGGCGCCGAGGCAGCAGATTTGCGATTGGGCTTCTCACTCCCTCCTCCCGTATGTTTGGACTCCACAGCGGCCGGGGGGTTGGAGGCATCAACAGCAAAATAAGATGGAGGCTCTTTCGTATGCAGCTTGCCCTGGGCTGGGTCGGCAGCAGCGAGCCTCATTTCTAAGGTCAGCCCCTTTCTAGGGCCTATGTTCCCAGCCAGCCGCAAAGCTTTGGGGTCCCCTTCACTTCTACTGGGGAAGATCCTGGGCAGGACTCAGACTCAGACTCTCTCTGTGGTATTGACACCTTACCCATCACCATAGCAACTGGGCACCTCACATTTATGCTCTCCACAGCCCTACCAGGTAGGATACCGTCTAGTTCAAACAGGGACTGTGTCAGGGCAGTTCTCCAGCCTGTGCTATGCAGGACGTCAGCCTAGAAGAGCCCAGCAGTCCTTTCCGGCCTTAGAATTAATTCTCCCCATGTTGCAGATGGAGAACTGAGGCCCAGAAACAAAGCAACTGGCCCAAAGTCACTCAGGGAGTCTGAGGCAGAGTGGGGATTTGACCCTGGGTCACCCATGTGACCCTAGCCACCGCACCCTCCGTGTAGGGGAGAAGCCCACTTCGTTTGAAGTTTCCTCCATGAATAAATTGGTGTGTGGCTCATTTTTGGTCCACGTCCCGCGTTTGGGCAGGTCGAGGGGTGTGCTCAGCTGGGCTTGCACCCGAGACCTCTCCCACCAAAGCACAGACATCGACCACTTGGGTGAGAGGGCAAAGCCCATTCACTGAGAGCAACAGCAGTCAGCTGTCTTCGGTGGATCCGTCCCAGAGCAGGATGTGGAGACGTCGGACACACATACTGTTGCTCGTGGGTTTCATTTTCCCGGCCTGTGCGAATGCTTCTATTCTTCATCTTGCCTCCTTCGGGGAAGTAGGGATAGCATTCGAGGAAGCCGAGCGTAGGTCCCGATCCTGTGATGTGCCCTCCGTGCTCACAGCACACGCTTGTCCTCCGAGCTCCTCTAGGAAATGATTCCCGTGTCCATCCTGCTGGAGGCCTATTGAGCTCAGTTACAAGACAGGCAGGCGAGGAATAACACTTAACACTTCCATAGCGCTCGGCATCTGTAGAGCTCCATATGCTTCCCCGAGATGATTAAGCATCGTGTCCCTTATTACACAGGTGCAGAAAGTGAGGCATGGGATTTGCCCAAGGTCACACTGTGAGCCAGTGGCAGAGTCAGGAATAGAACCCAGGAGTCCTGCCTCCTCTTCTGGGGCCGGATGATGCAAGGTAAAGTCGTAGTAGCTGCCAAAGGGCCCAGCCACATGGGTACAGATCCAGCTTGTGAATCAGGAGCTTTTCCCTACAAAAAGGTTACAGCCACCCAGCGTTTGTGGGTGGAAAGCAGGGTGGTGGCTCTGGGTCCCTGCCCTTCGCCAGGGGCTGCGGGGAGCTTCAGCGAACCCAAGGCAAGAGGGTGTTGGTGTGAGCCTGCCCAGGGCCAGGGCGGATCGAAGGGCAGGCAGGGCCGCTGATGGACATAAACCAGGGATTCTTGTACCCTGCGCAGCAACATTAAAATAAGCCTGTCCGGTGGATAAGGCACTGGGGTCTCCGGAGACCAAACTTCTAATCTCTAGCCTTGCCCCACTGCCCTGCTGGGTGCAATAACCTCTCTCTCCAAGCTCTGGTTCCTCTCCCCCTCTTGTCTTGACTAGTTACACTGTGTTCACTGGAGCAGGGACGGTCTCTCACTAGGTAGATGGACAGCACCTGGCACAATGGGGCTCTGGTCTTGGCTGGGGCCTCTAGATGTTACTAAATAATACTTCTACTAATGTAAGATCTACTTCCATTGACCGGCTGCTGGGAATGGGCCATGTGGCTGCAAAGTTTGTCTGTGCCTAGGAGAGACGGGTCCCTACCGCTCACCTTCCCATGGCGTATTGCTAAGGCACCGGCAGCGCCGCCTCATTCCAGCATGGAATGAATCATTCTTTCTTTTGTACGCTCTCTCTAATTTCCCCTCATCCTTCCTCGACCTAGAAACAAACCAACTCCGAGCAGCAGAGGGAATGCGTTGGAGTCCCTGTCTGCCTCCCTGCCAGCGCGCTGCATCGCAGATTCCAGATATTCAGGTTGATGACAGGGCTTCACGGTCCCCACCCACGGGATGCTGCATTTGAGTCCTGGAGTGGCGAGCTAACCTGCCTGGAAGGAGATAGGTCTCAGCTCCTGATCCCTCCTCTTGCTACAAATGCCCCCCCCCCCCCCAGCTTCTAATCTCTTTTGCCCAGACCTGCGGCTACCACCCCACAGTGCAGAAACCCCTGCCCATCTCAGGCACAGAGGTGTCCCCAGGCAGGCGAGTCCCACAGCAGCTGAAAAATAACTTCTCCTAGACCAGGGGACGGCGGGATGTGTTTGTACTCACCTTCCCAGGAATATACTGCAGGATTTTGTCTGTGGTTATGTCTCTCTCCTGCCCTGACTCAACACCAAAGAGACTGGCCAGTTTTTTCTTGCTGTCTTGTCTGCAAAGAAACAAAACCAGATAGGCCAAAGCTGCGAACCCCAGCTCAGAAATAAGAGCCAAACAAGGCATTTAACAGGAGCCTCCTAATCATCCCAGCCCAATAAACGCCTGCTAATCAGCCTGCAAGAATTTTAATGGCTTCTCCAGTCACTTGTTGGCTTGTCTTTGTTTCGTTGACTTATCTTTGCATAACCAAAATGCTCAACAAGCCCCCTCGTCTGCATCTCTAGCTTCCCCAGGCAAGAGATGGAGGCTGTGCTGGGGATATCCTACCAGCACTCACCCGCTCCATTTTATTCCATCTTGGTGTCCTTCCTGTCTCTGTCCGCAGAATCCCAGGGCCCTTCCATCCCGACCCCTTCGGACACACACTCCCACCCCTGTTAACCTGCACTGCTGCCGCTACCAGCTGTCATTTAACATTCGGGTCACTGGGGCTGCTTTCACCAGGATTTCTAAGTGGTTTTCTCTCTTTAAACCACATCACAACTGTTAACGCTACGGGGAGCAAATTATCATCTGCAATGGACTGAAGACCCATCCTGCAAGCTCCTGACTGACCTCAAAGCCCGCGAGCGCCAATGGGAGTTGCCACACACAGGATCGGGCCTTTACCCAGCAAGCTCCGCGGGGCAGGTAATCTTGGGCCCGCTTCTCTTCTCCTTTACATCTGTTTTACCCCAGAACAACTCCATTGCAACTGCCTTCCTTCGGTGCAATTGTTGCTGATTTGCAGTGATGTCAGGGAGCAGAGAAACACTCCCGACATCTTGTCCGTTCCTTCGTAAACCCCTGAGCCTACAGGGTTTAGGAATGATCTCTCCTCAAACCGCTGGTGCAGCCCACCGATAATGCAATGATTTATTTTCCAGATTCAGACAAAGGTTCAGTTCCCTGATACAGCCTAGAACATGCACCGGGCAGAAATCCTGGAAGGTCCCCTTCACACCCACTCTCTCGGCTGGGCATAGCAGAACAATACAGATGAGGTCCTTGTTATCACAGGGCTTAACAAGTGGGTGGGGTGCAGAGAGCTGCAATATTTCTGACATATGCACTGGCCCTTCCTAGAGGCTCAGCGTAACCCTGCTACTATTATCTATTTATCTCAGGGCACGCTGCTGCTGCCCATCACCGTAGTGTCTGTCCGCCTTCCAGGACAAATTGAGAGCAACAGCCAAGTCCTGCAAGACTTCCTGGAGTCTCTGGCTCTTTCCTGGGTGAAGCTAGAAATGCCTGGCCCTGGAGGATCTCTCTGTCTCCCCCTGACCTCGGCTGTTACCCTCCCTCCCTCCCTCCCTGACCCTTGTAGGGTCAGAATCAGGACTCCAGCAGGAAATCGGGCCCTTTCCCCCGGCAAGTCTGGTGGGAACGACTTTCCAGTTTCAAATCGAAACGAAATAAACCAGCCCCGTCTCCCAGGGGCCGCTCCCCCTGCGGGGTCCGACTTCCTGCTCTCGGCTGCCCGATCCCCCGCGGAACCGTGCAAATCCCACACTTTGCTAAGCCTGCCCGGGGATCCAGGGCAGAGCGGAGGGCTGCGGCCGGTGCCTTGCACGGGGCTGGGAGGGAAGCAAAGCGCCGCGTTCACACGAGTCCGGCTCGACTTACTCTTTCTTGAGGGAGGGTTTCCTGCTGAAGGAGTGTCTGAACCCCCCGGGCGGCTGGGGGACGCAGGTCATGTTCCCCATGGCGGCGGGAGCAGCAGGGAGCGGAGAGCCGGGCGCTGGCGGGGCGAGGGAATGAGGCGCTGGGGAAGTTTGCAAGCATGTGTCATGCAGACATTCCCATCCCCGCTTCCGTCTGCGGTGACTCCTGTGGGTGTGAGCTGGGTGAGCAAACAGCTTTCTGGCCAAGGGCCGGGCCTGCCCCCCCGCCTGGAGCTCCAGAGCGGGAGGGGTGGGATTTGGGCAGATGGGCCCCCCAAAAGTTTGGCACCTGAGCTGGGCTCGTTGATCCTGGGCAGGGGGCTGCGGGAGGAATTTGAATCCCGGGGAGATAAGAGGGAAGCATTCAGGTCTGGCTGCTGCAATCTGATCCCACAGGCAGCCCCCTGCAGAGCCCCACCAAAGGCAAGGAGCAGAGAAGCAGGGTGAGTGGATCGGGTGGCAGGATTGGAGCCTTAAAAGGCCAGGGTAGGGGTTTCAGGGCTGCTATCCCAAGGTGCCTTTATCTTTTTTAATGACTTGGTTTGCAGAATCACTTGCCTTGGATAGAAGCATTTCCACATATATATATATATACTCCAAAAATGCTGCATCCCACCTGGGAGATTTCTGGCTTCACTCTCATCTGGACAGCTCAAGAGGAATTCACCAGGGAACAAAAAATGAGTGACCGCTTAGCTGCAAGTCATCATAACTCGGGTACATTAGTTATGTACAAGCATAAAGTCCAGGTCAGCTGTATCTATATATTGGTGCTTTTAAAAGGGCCAATTTCACAAAGCGGAAAACCATTATGAGCCAAATCAGCAAGAAGAAAGAATTTGAAGAGAGAAACATGAAGGAAGAATTGGGGGCTGTTTAAGAACATTATACTAAGATGGCCAAAAGAGACCGTCTCTGCCCCAAGGCGCTTACAGTCTAAATTTGTTCTTGCCCATTTTTGTGTTTTTCGTTTGTACAGCACCTGACACAATGGGCCATGACTGTGTCCTATAGACATAGACTAAATAAATAATAAGGTTACAGTGATAAAAATACAAACTGGTTTGGGGGGGAGTGAAAGCAGCTATCAAAACAAAACAAATTCAACCCCCCTAGTATATAATACATGGAGAAAAGGGGAAGATGACAGCAAATGAATCTAAGTCAAAAGCTAGGAAGCCCAGAAAGACACAGGGTGGAATTTTTGGCCAGCAGAGAAAAAGACACTAAAGAGGGTTTGGAGTCCTAACAGGAGTATTAGTATTGGTCCACTGTTGGATGGAAATGGTAGAATTGACAATTATAGTACAGAAAATACAGAAATGTTCAATAAATATTTCTGTTCTATAGTTAGGAAAAGAGCAGGATGATGAAATCATATTTTCCATTTCAACAGTAACTACAGAGAATGAAAATGTCAACGTTTGAAAGCTTTAACAGCTGCTGTTTAACAATTCAGCAGGTCTCGGTAACTTGCATCCAAGAGTTTTAAAAGAGCTGGCCCAGGAGCTCTCTGAACTGTTATTGTTGATTTTCAATAAGTTTTGGAAGGCTGGGGGTGCTCCAGAGGACTGGGAGAAAGCTAATGTACTTATATTTAAAAAAAAGTAAATGAGATGATCTGTATAATTATAGACCTGACATGGATTCCAGGCAAAATAATGGAACAGTGGATAGGAGAACTGATTAATAAAGATTTAAAGGAGGGTAATATAATTAATGCTGATCCAAATGGGTTTATGGAAACAGATCTTGTCAGACTAACTTGGAGGAGGAGATTAGAGGTTTGGTTGATAAAGGTAATAGTGTTGATGTCATAGATTTCTGTAAGGGGTCTGACGTAGTACTGCTTGATATTTTGATTCAAAAACTAGAAAAATGTAAAATTAACATTGCACACAGTAACTGGGTTAAAAGCTGGCTAACGCTCTCAAAATGTAATTGTAAAAGGGGAGCAGGTGTGTATCTAGTGGGATACCATCGGGATTGTTTTTTGGCCCTTTGCATTTTTATCAGTGACATGGAAGAAAACCTAAAATAGGTCTCTGAGAAACTTTGTAGATGACACAGAGTTTGGGAGAGTGGACAAGTCCCTGGTGCAAAGCGATCAGGACCACATAGTAAGCTGGGCTCAAGCAAACAATATGCATTTTAATATATCCATATGTAAGGTCGTAATCAGCCAAACATGAGCTCCCAGGAAGATGCCGTGGCCAAAAGGGCTGACGTGGTCCTTGGATGTACAAACAGGGCAATAGTGAGTATTCCTCCGTAGTTGGCAATGGTGCTACCGCTACTGGAATGCTGTGTCTAGTTCTGGCATCCGCTATTCACAATGAGGGTTGAAAAGTCAGAGAGGAGCCGTTAGAATGATGAAGGGACTAGCAAACCTGCCAGGTACGGAAAGAATTACAGAATCATAGCATATCAGGGTTGGAAGGGACCTCCGGAGGTCATCTAGTCCAACCCCCTGCTCAAAGCAGGACCAATCCCCCAATTAGTCGTCCGACAGGGAGCTTCAGCCGTCTAGTTTAAGAGCTGCAGTTTCTACGTCCCTACATGGGGAACAAAAAATTGGTAATACAGGGCTCTTCAGCCTAGCAGCCAGAGATCTCCGGAGAGCCAACATCTGGAAGCTGAAGCTGGACAGGTTGAGACTAGAAAGAAATGACAGATTTGTAACTGCGAGGGTAATTAACCAGTCGAACAACTTACCCAGGCTTGCTCCATCACTGGCCATTTTTAGAATCCAGAGCCAATGTTTTTCTAAAAGAGCTGCCCTAGGTCAGACAGAAAGTAAGGGAAGGCCATCCTATTGGCTGTGCTCTGCAGGAGGTCAGCCCATGGGATGGTCCTGGTCTCTGGCTTCATCATCTCTAAATCGTATGTATTTAAATCCGTGCCGTATTATCCTGACATTCCAGAGCAACCCTACAATAACAAACCAGCATGTGCTGCCCATCCCCCAGGAGACATTCTCTACTAAACCCCCTCATTTTTTTTTTTTTTTTTTTTTTGCAGGGCAGGGCCTGCGGCGGCAATGGGTGCATTGCAGATTCCCTCAAACAATGAACCCGTGTGCAAGCGTCGCATGGAAGGGAACAAAAACTGTGGGAAGGAAACAGGTTTCAGTTGCAGTCTTTCAGGGACTGTTCTCCTTAAAGGATATTGCTAATGGACGAATACAAAACCTACCCCATTTTTTTTTGTAGGTCCTGCAAATAAATATAGCCACGCGCACAGGGACGCTGCCGACCGGAGCCAATGAATGGCTAATAAAGTGACCCTGTTGGAGCCTGCACTGACTGGGATGTGTCAAAGCAGCCCCTGCTATGGGATTGCTGCGTTTATATCATTTGGAGCCCCCAAAGTTTGTAGGACTACATAGCGGCCCCTTCCCCCCACCCCTGCTCGCTCCACTCCCAGTAACAGGAGAGGCTGCACAGGGGTTGGGAGCTCTGGGCTTTGGGAAGCTTTATGCAACTGGCCGTTATTTATAGAAACCTGAGAGCGGGGTGAGGGCCCGGGCAGCAATGCAGAGCAGGTGGGAGGCCCTCGGAAACCGAATACCACAGCGGACTCCAGTGCCCCCCCCCCCCCCCCCCGCTGCCGGGCCCAGGCGTATGAGGGGGAAAGGTTTCTCCTCTTGAGTCCTGGCTGGGGGCAGTTACACTGCTCAGTCCCGCCCTCCCGCCCCGACCCTTTTCCCCTCTCCCGACAGCATTTCCCCCTAGGCTGCCGTGACTGAGTGCAGCTGGAGAGGGCTGATCCGGAGCAGGGTCCCCCCGCTGCTCAGCTGAGCCAACCGGTCACCCCCGCCTCTAGGCAGGACCCCCGAGACAGTCCTAGGGGAAAGCAGGATGTTTCTCGTCTGCTTCTCATTTCCACCCCGGGGCCCCAGCTGTCAGCAGCTCCGGGGCTGGGGACTGGCAGACGAGCACGCAGGACCCCGGGAGAGGCGTAAACCAGCAGCTGGTGTCGGATGAAAGCCCCTCGCGTTTGCACCGCCCGGCCCCCGGGGGTGTTTTTCTGCAGCTCTAGCAGAGGCTCGTTTCCAGTGGCAGCGCAGCGGTGGTGGGACGTTTGAGAGGCAGGCGTTATGGCCCCTCTACTGGGGAATGGCCAAGGGCCACTTGAATCACAGCCGACTCATGCCAACCTGCATCGTACGCAGCCCGCGGACAGCCACTAGCTGCAAGTTCGGCAATGGACAGGGAGTCTTGGGCCAGCCAAGCCGCTCCTTTAACTCACCCGGACTCCGTGGACCAAGGCACAAATCCCAGCAGGGCAGCCGCCCCGCGCCCTGGGCTCACGTGACTTCCGCACCCACCTGCCCTGGCCAGAGAGGGGATGGGGGAGATGGATAGAGCATGTTCTGGCTTACGCTGAGCTCAGCTCACTGGGCAGGCGCAAGGCAGGCCCCGGCCCTAGGGTGGCATTTGCAATGGCGGTACCAGGGCAGTCCTGGCTGTAGCCTCCCCCATTGGCAGCCCGCGGGAGGGTCGCAGGGCGGCAGGTTCTAAGCAGAGGCCCAGGAATTCCCAAGTTCCAGCTCCAAAACCAGGCCGCCTGCTCCCCTTGCCGAGCACTTGGGTGACTCGCTTCTCTGCCTCAGTTTCCCCCCCTTAGCATAACCTCGCTGGGAAGAGCTCGCCTACCTGAAGCAAGGTGAAGGGGGAGAAGAGCAATAAGAGGCTGATGGGGCAGGATCAGTAGTCAAGAAAACCTCTTTATTTTACACATTGGCTTGTATTGCTTGTTTCCCCGCCCCCACCCCCCACCCCCCATGTAGTGCAAAAAATCGAGACTAAAACGAACAGAGAATTCCTCATAAATAAATCAGAACGGACATCGATAAAAATGACATTTGGACGGGGGGGTGGGGGCGTGAAAATCGGTCGCCTCTCAGTTAGGCCAAGCGTATCCCTCCGCCGGGCTGGGACTAGCGAATCCCCTTCCCCACCCGACCTTGGGGCAGGCTCCAGGGAGGCAGCAGGATGCGCTCCCCGGGCGACGCACGCTGCGGCCCAGCCTTGTGCCACCCAGAAGGGAGCCTGCCATTCAGTCACGCTGCCCTGTCGGGAATACCCCCCTCCCCCGGGCCAATGTCTTATCAACAGGGCTGTGTGTTAGTCAGAGACCATGACAAAAAACGGGAGGAGACACAGTTAACAGCGCCCCTACCCCCTCAAATCTCTCTCGCTCTCACACACGTTCCAGCCCCGGATTGTCACTCCTGGTGCCGGCGGCTGGGGGTGTTGTCGGCCCCTGCAAGCTGCAGCTTTTCCCATGTACAGCAAAGACTCCAGTGGCTCTGAGCTGCATCACAACCCCATTGCCCCCTCCAGGCCTGCTGAGCTGCTCCCTGTCCCGCCAGCCTCTCCTCTCAGCTCCAAGCCCCCCGGATTCAGATGAGTACGGTCCTTAGCAGCGGCGTCCCCCTCACGCCCCAGTATTGCTAGCGCCCGCTGGAGGGGATGGGCCACTGCTCCCAAACCAGCAGCTACTGTTTTAACTGAGGTCCACTTCTCTCCCTCAGCAATGCCTTCCTGGCCCCTCCCCTTTCTCTGGCGCCAGCTGCTTCCCTCCCTTGGGGTGGGGAAGAGACTGGCCTATGGTGCCCTCACTCCCGCTGCCCTACTCATGGGCCACAGCAGAAACCCCAAGTCCTAGCAGCTGGCACCTCCGCAGCTCTGAAATGCCCATGGGGCTCTTGGTGTGATTTTCCTCTGCCTCCTTGGAAGAGGATCCTGGCGTCAGATGGGGGCTTGTGGGTGCAGGTTGACATGAGCTAGCTTGAATCCGGGACTCCTGCTGTGGCTTACAGCTACAGTGGCACATGCACACAAACACCCACACCCGACTGCACCACCTCTTTGGGCAAGACGGCATCTTCTGACCTAGTTAACCCAACCCAGTGGCCATGAAATAGGTCGATGCTCTTGCCTGGCGAACAGGGAGCTCATTTCAATCGCAGGACTGGGGGCGTGGGGCCGTCAAAAGGGCATCGTCGGCAGCACACAGGAACGCAACAGCCGTTGAACTGCGGCTGACTGCTTCAGGGACTTGGCAAAGGAGAAAGATTTAAAATCTCTCAGTCTTTTCATTTCTATTTTAAAAGCCTAAAAATCGACTTCGGCCCGAAAAGCCCAGCCCCTGTCTTTGGGCAGAGGGCGGGAAGAGCGGCCAGGGATTTTGGGTGCCCAACTTCAGGCTCTGAAGATGGGCCTTTTGAACATGCAAAGCATTAGTCTTGGGGGAGGGGGGGAACGTCCATTTCTAAAGTGTCTCAACATGAGCCCCAGACAATCTCCAGTCACTGCCGGAGATAGAAGTCAGTGAGTATTTTCACACGTGGAATCGAAAGGACGATGAAGTGGGGAGGAGAGAGAATCAGGGGGAGAAACACAAACAGACGAACAGTCACAGAACAGCCTCCCAGTGCTGTTGAGGTATCCGTGGTTTAGCCGTTCCTATGCACCCAAGGGAATACCTGTTAACCTGTCTTCATGCAAACCACACACAGCCCGGCTATGCAGTGAAACACGTCTTAAGCCACCACCCAGGAGGTTTTATGGTACAGGTGGGTCTATACGGCCAACCCTGGGCATTACAGTACAAGATGATTCAACCGGTAGAGTGGTAGTTTAAGACAGGGAGTTGCTAGTGGCAAATGGCCCCTTCTGTGCTGGATTCACCGGACATGAGGCCTCTCTCACACACTTACATCTAGGCCCTAGTCATTGTCCAATAGATCATCTAAAAAAATGCCCCGGCGCGTTCCTCTCATCCCCTCCCACGGCGGCGGAGAGCGCGGGATGGGGTGGGGAACACCAGAGTAATTGTTAAAAATAAATAAAGTTAATAAGAATTAAAAGATGAGCATAATAAATACAAATGGGAGGGACATTAAATAAATAACACAGTGCGACCCTTCAGCCTGCTCCCCCTGCCGGGTCCTACTGTTATAGGGATCCAAGGGCCTGGCCCAAGCCTAGATCCTTCTTCGTGGACAGGGAAGCTAGGCGTAGGCGGGATTGTTCCCAGCTGCCGGGTGAACACGACGACACAGACACGTGCAGAGGGCAGCAGCACAGTCCTTGGTAACAGTGGGACGGCGACTGCACCCGAGCCGGGGAGCTCGTTAAATCCACCCCCGTAGCGATGGCGAATCAGGATGGACCGCGGGCGGGACGGGGGTCAGCAGAGGACGGAAATGCCGGAGGGCGCGGGATGCTCCTCAGTTTTGTGGCCTTCTCCCCGCCGCGTCCCCCCAGCTGCGGTTTATAAGGCATCGATCAGACACCCGTGCGAGCCGTGCGCCGGTCTGGGAGGCATGAACCGTGCGCTGGAGGCAGTCCAGAGAGCGAGGCGACGGTCGCGTTCCGGGGAGCGGTGGCACATTCAGCGGTTTCCCGGAGAAGCACCGTAGGCGTCCGTCGCCCACCCCCGGCGCTCCCGTCTGCCTCGTGTGGCTGTCCAGCGGGCGGCACGTGTTGGGGCATGGGAAATCCTAAAAGCAGCAATGGTTTCGACCCAAAAGTCAGTTGAGTCGCGGGCAGGTTGGTGGATGGAGCCGAGAGCTCCCTCCGGCCGTAGGCGCCGGCAGAGGGGACTCTCGAGTGGATAGTGCCATTCCAACCCTCAGCACCCTGATCTGAAGCGTGCACCGAGAGGTCCGTGGAATTGCTGTGGGCCGGGGCTGGAGGCAGCAGCTGGGACCCCCCCACACACTCCGCTCTACAGAGACTGGCTGCAGTAGGGATCAGGCCAGGGTGGCCTTGCGCTCCTCCGTGCGCTGCTGCCCCCTGGAGGTGAGGTACGACTGGATTCTTTGTCAAAGGCTCGTCGAGGACACGGAGAGGGTGGGCGAGGAGGGGGGCGGGAAGTTGAGCAGTTCCAGCACCGCCACCCCCACGCTGCTCCGCCGCGTGAACATGCAGGAGGCCGCCACCCACTTGTTGGTGCGGGGGTTGTACTTCTCGATGGAGTTGAGGCTGGAGCTCCCGTCGTTCCCGCCCACCGCGTACAGCCACCCGTCCATGGCCACCAGATCGTGGGTGCTCCTGCAAGCGACAGCAAGAGAGGACGGGTGTTAACGAGTTAGGCTTTGGACGTCCCGCGGCAAATCCCCGGCCAGGGTTGCTGGGGCTCGGCCCCCCGAAAGGCAGGCGGGAGTTGGGTACCCGAAAAGGGACGCATCGAAATTAGCAGAGCCCTTTGGCCTAAGTGATTTGCCCAGGGTCTTGTAGGGATTCGGTGGGAGAGCCGGAAATAGAACCCAGGAGTCCTGGTTCCCAGCCCTGGTTCCAACCACAGCGGGGTCCATATTTTAGGTTCCTAAATGACATTATTTGAAGGTGATCCCTCTGCCAGCTACAGGAAATGCCGAACACCTGCGTTTAGAAGAGAGGGGAGGGGGATCCCTACCTCCGGATGTTCATGGGGGCCACGCTCTCCCAGGTGTTGGTTTTCGGGTTGTAGCGCTCCACCGAGTTAAGGCAGCTGGTCCCGTCGTTGCCGCCGGCCACGTAGAGCATCCCTTCCAGCACGGCTACGCCCGCACTGCTCCGCCGGCTCAGCATGTTGGCAATTGGGGTCCACGTGTTGATCTTGACGGAAAGGGGAGAAGCGCCCGTGAAAGCACGTCGGGGTCAGCGAGCGATACCCGGGCGATTAGCCTCCCCCCCCCCCCCCCAGCCGTTCAATGGCGACACCACCGTCCGGTCACGCTCCTGACCCTGCTCTCCTCCCTGTTCGCAGTTCATAACACCACACCGCTACCAGAGGAAAGACCCCATGCGGGGCCCACTATCCACATACCAGCAGGGGGCACCAAAGAGTCGGCAGCTAAAGCAAGTTACAATGACCCCGGCTGAAAATCTGACCTTGGTTGCAGCAGGTTAAATTAGCTGATCGCCAACCATCCTGCCTGCTGTTATCAGATAAAGGGCAGAGGTGAGGGAGGAGGTTTCCAGAGTCCTGTGGAGCAGGCTTTTGAGGGAGCACAAAGCCCACCCCCCAGGAGATGGCGGGAGGGGCGTTCTCCTGGAAATGGTTTTCTACCTGCTGGATTTCGCTGCATTGGGGTGGAACGGAGCAATCACACTTTGTTCACTAGCACGAGTACAAATGTCTCTCTCCACCCCTCCCCGCTGTAAGAAGCTTACAAACATGATCAGCCCAAGTCTGTGCTCCGGGTTTACAGGCACCTTTCCTAACACATCAAACACAAAACTGCTTTAAATCCAGAACAAAATAATGTTGAAATCCCAGAGGAGAATTCACACCTCTGTTGATTTTAAAGAGACCTCTGCTGGCAGGTTCAAGCAACAGCAGCTGTTAACAACAGGACCCTGGTCTCAGGGTCTCTAAACTTCGGCATAACTAATGAAAGCTGAAGTTCCCCATCAGCTCCAGAACAGAGCCCCAGAGTGGCCAGGATGTGTCTGTGTCTATTTCTACGGCTCTGTCGGGGAGCCCCAGTGGCGGCCCCACAGTTAGGAGGCTCCGTTCAGAGCGTGGGTTCTGACCTACCTTTCTCCTGAGCCAAGCCTTTGTAGGGGATCCCACCCCACCTGGGAGCCCACAACGGGCCGCCGGAGCTTGTCAGCTTGCAATCATGGCTGCACGCAAAGCGGCAACCCAGCTGCATGGGCTGGGAAAGGGGGAGGGGTCCTCCATGAGACCCCCACCCCAGGTGGAAGGGATCTGGGGAACGGAACAGAGACCCCTCATCTTTGCAGAGAATTGTTAACCGCCCTACAGAATTCCATAGCAGGGTGATAGCTGGCTAGGATGGTTTAACCCCCCTACCGCCCCGGCCCCCCCGAGAGGGTCTCATGCTCTGTTAGGTCCTGTAGCATTTTAGAATCATTTCTGCAGCCCCCTGTTGTGTTTTCCTCTGTTCACTCGCTACAGGGCTTTGGCACAGGGTCCATTTCGGAGAAGGGAGGGGGAGGAAAGCGCCAGCTGCGCTCCGTGCATTTACCTGGGGCTCGTACTTCTCCACCGTGGCTAAATGGGATGAGCTGTCATAGCCCCCGACGGCGTAGAGATTGCCCTCTGCAAAACACAGTCACGCACAGAGTCAGCTGCAGAGCCCTCCCCAAAAGCCGGGTTATCTGCAGGGATGGATCCCAGCCTTGTGTGCCACGGGTCTGGGCAGCAAGGGAGCAGCTGACGGGCAAAGCTCCACCAAGCAGCAGGACCCTCTGGGGAAGATTTGCTCACAGAGTAGCTCATGCATCTCCCGCCTCCTCCCCCAAGTCTCCGCTGTACGGGGGCCGCATCTGGCGCGGGGAATCATTAAATATTCATCAGGCCGTTTCTCTGCTGTGTGGAGAGCCGCCCGGGGAGCTTGCTCGCCTGCAGCCACCCCCGACCGGCTCATTACGGGCCGCGCGAGCGCTCCCCGCCGCCACAATTAAGCTTTATTTTTAGCCGGCGAGGGAGCGGCGGCAGGAGCCGCAGGTTGCCGCGGGGGCCGATCTATAACTCAGCGCCAGGCAGAGAGCACGCCATGGAGGGAGAAGGAACCACCGAGTCAGCACGGAGCAGCGGAATTGGAAGCGGAAGAGCAGAGAGGAGAGGGGATTAATGGCCATGCAGCGAGGAGCTGCTCCTGCAACTGGTGCCGTTGGCAGCACTGACGCGCACCACGGTGAACGTGCCGGGCCAATTAGAGACTGATTTGTGCATGGGTGATTATCATCGCCCGGCTAGCCCTGTACGGCGGTGCTTTCTGATCATCCTCAGAACGGATGCAGTGTAGAATAGCCTGTACTCTGACATAGATCATCCCTAGCTCTCAAAGCACTTTACAAAGGAGGACAGTATGGATTATCCCCATTTCACAGATGGGGAAACTGAGGCACAGAGCGGTGAAGTGACTTGCCCAAGGTTACCCAGCAGGCCAGTGACAGAGCTGGGAATAATACTCTGGTCTCCCAAGCTCAGGCCAATGCTCCATCCTCTAGGCCAGTGGCTCTAAAAATTATTTGATTGTGCCCCCCGCACCGTGTGTCTGTAAGTAGTTTATGCTCCCCCTACCCCCCGCCACACAGGTACATATACTGATATATGCAGCATTGATGCTTCCCTTGAATGAGTTTCAGTGTCTTTGTTTTTCATTTGAGGTGGGGTTTTTTTGTTGCACAAATGAGCCAACGATCCATTGTCATGAGAGCAAAAGCAAAGCTGCCATTGTGGTCCATGCGTACAAGTGTGTAACGGACGGATTAACGCATCGATGACAATGCCTTTGTATAACGCTAGGCAGGCTTCACAGAAATCTATCAAAATGCAGTGCCAGCTCGAGTCAAACGCCCAGCGCCAGCTGAGGACGTGACATGGCTGGAGGAATCGGCATTGCTAGTTATTCAGTGCTGGGGGTAAGGTGTGCGCAGTAAGTTTCTTTTTCCTAAAACTTCTCACGCCCCCAAAAATACGCTCTGATTACCCCCAGTATGTGAACCTCTATTCTAGGCCAGTGTTTCACACCAACCAGTCTGTGGCGCGGCCACGGTCCCCCGAGATCTCCCTGACAGTCTCCCTGAAACACCGCTTCAGGCCACACTGTCTCCCCACAGCCAGCTTCCCCTGTGGAGGGGTCCCCTCCGGAAGCGAGGGGAACCAGCTCACCCTGGCCCACTCAGCCCTTGGGTTCGCCACTAGATTGTAGCAGAGGCTGGGACACTGTAGCTCTCTGAACTGGGCTGTGACCTCCCCTCGTTCCACGCAGGTCACTGGACAGCTGCTGGATTTCCCAGGCAGGATCGCTTTGGCCTAGAGGTGAAGCAAAGGGGAGCAGGGTTCAGAGTTAAAGTCAGAGCCCCCTGCTTGTGACGGGTTTTCTGGATGACCCTGGGAAGTCATTTCCCCCCCACCCCCTGGTGCTTCAGTTTCCTCATCCATCAAACACCAATTGCAATGCTCGTCTGCTTTTGCAAAGTGCTCAAACCTACGTTAGGCATATGCAAAATGCTGGTACTTTGGACCTTGTGGGGAAAGGAGAAGGGTCCCATTGCAAGGACCAGCGTGCGACAGGGAGACATTTCAACGTCACCTAGGATATGAGACCACTATTGTTATATTATGTTGACCATTAAAAGCCGGCTGCATCCAGACAAGGGTGATGAGGATTTCTCTTTAGATCGACGTTGTACCCACTCCCGGTGGGGTCATTAAGCTGTTGAGAATTTCGCTGCTGTAGAAAAATCAGTTTTTTTCCTAGGCTGCGGGGAGTTTTGACAAAAACCTTCCAAACACAGACAGTAACGGGTCGTTGCCCCAAATCTTATTTTAAAGAGAACAATGCTAATCGCATTCAGTTGGGCCATCTGGTTTGGGCCAAGCCATTTCACAGCCTCCACCCTCCTTCCTGTGCACGGGGCAGAGCTGCAAACCAGCTCCATTCTGTGCCCAGTTGGCAGCGCCCTTTGGCTCCTGGTGCACGGTCAGCGTGGGTCCCACTTCCCCAAAGCGCAGTGGCCTGTCACAGACAGCAGTCAGAGAGTGGGGCTGCAGCGGATAGGAAGCGCTGCGCAGGACTACAAAGGGAGGGACGGGGGGTGACAGGCAGATTCCACCGCGCTAGTGCCCTACCTAGTGTTGCCACCCGGACGTATCGCCTCCTGGTGCTCATGGCGGCGATGGAGGTCCAGGTGCCCGTCAGGGGGTCGTACCTCTCGGCACTGCGGGGGGCAGGGACACAGGGACATTAGCAACACTGGAGGGTCCCTGATGCAGCCCTGAGAGACGACTGAGGACCCCAAGGGGCGCCGGAGTGAGGCAAAGCGCTGCCCTGGATCAGGAACCTGCTCAGGGACGGGCGCCAGAGGAAGAAAGGGCGGTTTCTCCATCACGTTCCAGGGTTAAGACCAGGGTCCTCCGAGGGGCAGGGCAGG
Source organism: Sternotherus odoratus (assembly GCA_032164245.1). NCBI lineage: Eukaryota > Metazoa > Chordata > Testudines > Kinosternidae > Sternotherus > Sternotherus odoratus. Next base: position 7,074,448 of record JAVMKO010000018.1, read on the forward strand.
ACCGGTGGGGTTCGCGTCTCCCCCAGGGATGGAGAAGAGGGGTCCGTATTTACAGCGGACACGTGAAGTGTTGGTGCAGACTGGAGGAGGCTGCGTGGAACTTCAGGAGGCCCCCGGGCGGGGGCAGGTGGATGGGCCGACGGAGTTCACTGGCCAGAGGACCCCGGGGCCCAGGGAACTAGGACAGGGCCAGGGTTAGAGACACCCACACAGGACCCCGCTGCGAACGGAGAGGGGATCCCAGCCTTGGGTCCCTTTGGCTGCTAAGGAGTCATCAGGCCTCAAGGAGGGCTGGGCTGCACATGGCCTGTCCCCCCAGAACAGATCTTGGTGTCCGTGCCCCCTGGCCTGCTGAGACACCCCATCCTGAGGGGACGAGCCCAGACGCAGGAAATCCCCCTACCTGTTCAGACACGAGGCCCCGTCATATCCCCCCGCGGCGTAGAGCAGCCCGTGAAGCGCCGCCACCCCCAGACAGCTGCGCCTGGTGCCCATGGACACCTCGGGCTGCCAGGAGTTGGTAACCGGGTCGTACGACTCCACGGTGGCCAGGTCGGAGGTCCCGTCGTAACTGTGGGGGGATGGGAGAGCGTTGAAAGGCCGGGGAACCCAAGCGGCAGTGAATCCTTGGGGCAGGCCTGGGAGCCTGGACTCCACCGAAGCCCTTGGGCTGAGCACAGCTTCCAGACGCAGGCCGCGCTCTTCTCCCGAGCCCGGCTCCAGCCGGCAATCGGGCCTGTGCGGAGTGTCAGCCAGTTGCTGCCTTTCTGGCGGGGTCGCGCCCCGCGTTCCCAACCCACTGCGCCCGCCTGCCCTTCTCACCCGCTGCCGGGACGATGCAGCCCCCGGGGGAGGGGGGGGGAGTCTGTGTGAATTCACGGGACAGGCTGAGAGGTCACAGCTGAGTCAGGCTGAGCCCTAACTGAGGCGAGGGAGAAATGCAACCGCCTCCGTCCCCTCGCTGGCGTCAGTTAGCAGCCAGGCTGCCGCTGCACAGAGACTCAGCAAACTCACTCCGCTGAGCGGCTGGGGGCAGTGGAATGGCTTCCCCTCGCTGCTCCTCCGGGCTGGGTTTGAACCAGCGACGTTTCCCGTTCCCAATGCCCTGGGCCAGCCAGACCCCCGACACACAGCTGGTGGCAGAAATGCCCCCTGGGCCCGGCCTTTGTTCTTCGCCCCAAATCCAGAGGGGTCCCCCTGCCGGTGCCAGCATCCCCCTTGCCACCCAACTCGGTGCCCCGCTCCCCTCCTTACCCGCCCACCGCGTACAGCTTGTTTCCGATGGCAGCGACGCCCACCCTGGCCCGCCGGGTCGACATGGAGGCCACCATGTGCCACCGATCCGTCCGCGTGTCATAGGCTTCGCAGTCTCCGTGGATGGCGAATAGACTCCCCCCACCTGCGGAGGGGGAGGGGGGGTCACAAGCAGAGCGAGTGAAGGGCAGGACCGTGGGGTCCATGGACATATCCCTCCCTCGCCCCTAGTTTTGCCCAGTATCCCAGTGATAGGCCCTCCCTGAAGCCCCTTCCCTGAGAGGAACGGATGGATGCTCTGTAGGAGGCAGGTGATGCTCCCTCCTCCCCGCCGACACCATATTCAGCCCCCCCAGCCTGGCCTTCCCTTACCCACGGCGAAGAGCACGGTGCTGGCCCCCTCGCACCGCCGGGGCCGGGTCCTGCTGTTGCTGAGGACCCCTCTCTGCTCCGGCATGAGGTGATACTTGAGGGCCTCGATCAGCAGGTCCTTGCACTCCGAGTGGTGCCGCACCAGGAGCTCCGTGTCCACGTTGCTCATCAGGAAGTCCCGGCTCAGCAGGGGCAGCCGGACGCACTTCATGAGCTGCAGGGTGGGGGCAGGGGAGGGAACGTGCTGAGTGGGTGGAACAGAGACGGGTCGGGGCGAAGGTTCGCGAGGGCCCTGGGACCCTGACTGGACTGGATCCCCCCCTCATCTTCACCCCCACCCCCCAGCGTTTGCCTGGCAGCAACTCCACCCTCACCTCCTCCGCAGAGCCCAGGAGCGAGACCTCCCCACTGTCCTGGCATGAGACCCTCAGCTGCTCCCAAATCCCTCCACTGGCTCCCAGAGCCTGGTCCACGTGCCAGCACGGAGACCTCAGGGACGGATCAGCTCGGTTCTCCCCTGGCCTTAGCTACGGCCCGCTCTGCCGGGCCACAGACAGTGTCCTGATCGTAGGCAGTTGTGCTGTCTACCCACCTCTTGGTCCCAGCCACGCCCTTGGGATTGCTAGAGAGGCTCCGATGCAGGGGATTCAAGCGCACACGGCCGAACGGGGACTGCGGAGTGCAGCCAGGGTCCTAGTCTGGTAAAACGGCAGAGTCCCTTCACAAACGGGAAAGCCCTTCCTATGCCGGGGCCTGCTGGGCTGGCGAGCTCCGGCGCTCTCGCCGGCAGCAGGGCTATTTGAAAAGTTGCCATGATAGGACTGAGCGGCAGTCCACATGCCACATGAACAACCGAGGCTAAAGGAGGGTCTCCCACCTCTGTGCCTGATAACTGCCCTGAAGCGACCCCTGTGCAACCCACTCAACCAGCCCCCACCGCACCAATGCCAGCCCTGCGGCAAGTGAATCTTGGGATGTATTTACTCCTGTTTGCATATTGCTTCCCAGCATTCTCTGCAGGCTCACAGCTAGTTTCATAGCAGGCCTGGTAGCCAAGCTCCCAGAACAAACGGAAAGGTTGCCAGGGTCCATACGGATGCATTATTCTCTGGGTTTATTAATGGGTGCCAATATTCATACTTGCAATATCCGCAAGAGGGCATGCAAGACTCATGTACAGCTTGTGGCTCCCACCTGGGGCTATGCTGGGAAAGAATCCCTGTAGGAAGAGGGTTTGTTACTCCTGTGACTGTCTTGCTTTGGCAGGCGACAGGCCTGTGGTTAGTTTGCTCCTAGTCCCAGACGCAGAGATCAGAGCACCAGATAAAGGAAAATCCGGCAAGTCTGCCAGGGTTTGAGCCAAGTTCGGCTTTTCAGAGCAATCCTGAAAACCCAGCTCTGGAGAGCAAAGTCTCCCGGACAGACCAGTCACCCTCCCGACAGCTCGGCTGCCCCTCTGAAGCCCTAACACGGATTCCACATGCGACCATGGGCACGTCGCTGCCCCTCTATGCCTCAGTCTCTAAAATGGGGTCATTGCACTGGCCCTATCACAGTGTAGGGGATTTTGGGGGGTTGAGAGAGCCTCTGATGCGGGACAGGAACTAAAGAAATCCCAAGTCTGATCACTTTTCTTTACACGTGGAGGAAGAGAGTCTAATGGACCGAGCACAGGACTGGGAGTAAGGAGACCTGGCTCTGCTCCAGATTCCCTGTGTGACCGCAGGCAGTCACTCAGCCTACCCACCCTAAGCTTCAGCTCCTGCTCTGTGAGATGGGGATAACACGGATGTCGAGGATACAATCTGCCAGGGAGTGGGAGCTTCAACCTTTCGAGCCCTGCATAAGCCAGCATGAGCCTCTGTTTGCAGCGGGGTGCAATGCACGCCCCAAATCATCCCAGTGGAGCGAGGTGCAATAGCCTGGGGAACCTGACCTCCTCTTTCAGGAAAGCTCTTGTCAGATCAGACCCAGGCCAGTGCCTAGAGACACCCAACGGCAGGAAGTTAGCAAACTAACTCCTCTGGGTTATACCAGTAAAATGCCACTGGGGGACAGAGCAGAATTTGGCCTTGAGGGGGTTGGGCTTTCCCCACTTCACACAACTTTTCTTTGGTTCCCCCACCCCCCCCCACCCTGTAGTTCCCAAGGGGAGAGGGAAGTGGGAATTTGTAAGAGGGGGGGTCTCCAGGAGCATTCAGACCCGGCCAAATCCACCTCCATCCAGCACCTAGGCTCTTACAATGGGGGAAATCCCCCTCCCCTGCGCCGATCTGCGTCCCCAGCCAGCTCGCCTACCCGGGGGACGTGCTGCCTCCTGCTGTCCACGTCGTGTTTCACCCAGCTCAGCACGGCCCGGTACACCTCTTCCTCGGAGGGCACGTTGAGGCTGTCGCTGGAGATGAGGTCCAGCACCTGCAGAGGCGAAAGGGAAGGCCGGATCCGCTGTCACTCATCGTGGGGAGGGAGTATGGCAGGGAATGTGGACACGCACACACATTTACACACACACACGCAGCCCTGAACTGCACACTCGGAGCCTTACCACACCTCCACAGCCTGCGGGTAGAGCAAGGAGTCTGCCCTCCCCAGCCCTCCCCCTCCGGCTCCAGCCGTGCCAATAGCTCTAGGAACGGGTAGTGCCTGGGTACAGACCCCGAGGCAGAGAGAGAAACACAGAATGGCTCAATCCCCAGCCTCAGCCCTACAGGGAGCAGGGCCCCATCAGATGCTCTGCTCACCCCCAGGGCTGTTCATTTCCCGCCAGCCCCAGTGGCAGGGACTGCCGGTTCGGATGAGCCTCACGGAGCTCAGACAAGCCCGCCAGACTCGCCCTCCCGTGTCACGGGAGGGAACCGGCGGCCCCGGCTGCTCTGGGCACCGTGGCCAAGACGAGCTAGCTTCATCTGCCAAGGAAGATGGGGCTGGAGCAGGTGGGAACGTGGCCCCGGCTGCTCCCAGCTGGGTGCTAGGCCGAGGCCTGGATGGAGTAACACAAACCAGCCCCCATCCACTTCCCTCCCCACCTACAACCACGTCCTCCCTCCTCACCGCCCCCCCCCAGCCATCTCCTGCCAGCACGACAGCCCCTCCCTCCCCTCCCCTGGCTGACCCTGCTCCATGGGTCGCAGCTCTGTGGGGGGTTAGGGGCTGAAACAGAGAATGGATGTGAGGGGTGGTGGTGCTGAGATTCAGGAACTAGGCCCCAGTTCCTACCTAGGGGGATGAAGACACCATGGCAAAGCAGAGGTGACCTACCAGAGCTAGCGGGCCCGGCGAGACGCCGCAGCGCGTGCGAAGCCTCATGCGGCGCCCCGCGCCCCGAGAAGGAAGTCAGGGGGAGCAGCCCCGCCATGCAGACGAGAGACACGAGGCCCCGGGAGGGGTCTGACCTGCTTGAGCGGCAGCAGCATGAACTCCTCCGTCTTGGACACCTCCACGAAGTGCTGGAGGACGTACTTGTGGGCGGACTTGAGCAGGTCGCTGCAGGAGTGCGTGTCGGCGAAGCCCCGGATGCCCAGGCAGTTGGACGGGTCCAGCTGGCTCAGCAGGAACTTGCAGCAGGCGTCCCGCACCCCGTTGAGTTGCAGGAGGCTGGCGGCCGGAAGCAGCGTCTGCGGGCAGACAGGGAGGGGTCTGGGACTGCAGCCCACCGCGTCCCGCAGAGACAGCCTCCTCCTCAAGCAGGGACCCACGTTTCCCCCACAGAGACGGGGCCAGCTGACAAGAGATGCCCTGGCCTGGGAGAGCCCCGGGGCACAGTGACAAGGAGCAGAGCTAAGATCCAGAGTACAGCCCGTGGGCCAAGGACATCCCACAGACAGTCCCCATTGCACGTCTGCCCTTGACCCACTCTCTGATAGGGTTCTCTGGGGCCGTGCGCCTGTGTGGGGCTGGCTGGCTTCCTCCGATACAGACCGCAGGAGCGTCCTTCACCCCACCAGGTGACGACAAGAGGCGAAAGTGCCCACGGAAAGATTCCCATTAACCTCAATGGGCCTGGCAGAGGCCTTACCAGAGGCAGGGTGGCGTGGCAGCTTCCAAACATAGGGCTGAACCAACCATAGCTCTGCGACGGGGTCTCCCTTCCCTCCCCCGGCAGGCTCTGGGAGTCAAGAAAAACGGCTCCCTCCTTTCCCGCCAGCAGCTTGGGCAGTGCAGGATGACTCAGCCCCCGCAGAGCGACTGCCGGCTCTTTGAGATGAGAATTCGACTCTCTGTGCTGAGCTGGGGTGAGGCTGCGTGAGGGATGCCCCTCCCCTCGCAGACCCCCGCCAACATGGGAGGGGATGAGGTAGAGGAAGGTCGGGTCAGGCCAGCCCAGGGAGCAGAATTTGGAAACAAGCGAGAACAACAACAGGTTCCGTGGCCAGCTGTCTTGTTCTTTCCCAAGAAGGCCCCTGGACTGTGATTCAGTTACACAGAGTGGAAGGCTCGGGGCCCTGGGATCAGGGACTGGAGGGGAAACGAGTGTCTGAAAGAAAAGGCAAAGCTGACGGAGACTCAGATTTTCTCCCTCCCCCTCATCAGGACAAATTCAATATAAAGCTCTTGCAAGTTTTTCATTCCAAAAGACAACAGGCTCACTCCGGGCAAGAGAGAGCTGCAAAGATGCTTGTGTTTTTGAATTGGGGGAAGAAGAAAAAGGACAGTCGTTTTATTTGCTTTCAAGGAGTAGCAAAAATTTAAGGGTTCGCGGCCCCTTCCCACTCCCATACGCAGCTACAAAGGGTGCAAGATTCTGTAGGAAACTAACTTTTCAGTTCTGCACATGTAGGCCCGGCTGCACCTATGCTAGATGTCTCCGCTAAAGCACGTCCCTCGCTCACGGTCAAGCTGCTGATCTGACCGGAGCGGCACTTCATGATTCTGGGTGCTCGGAGTGGCCAGAGCACCAGATCCAAGGCTGAGCGGGACAACTTCAGCCCCGGTTGCTTTGTTATTTGGTTGTCCAGGGCTACAGGACAATAGGATTTTTCCAGCCCTTGTAAAGAAACTCCCTGAAAGCCCAACCCAGAGGGAGAAGCTGAAACAGGCTCGGTTCCAGACCAAGCCGCTGGAGAGAGGCCGAAGAGAGGACGATTAGGACAAACACCTGCAGCTCCCACTAAGGTCAGTGACAGTCGCTAGCACTCAGCGCCTCTCAGGATTCGGTCCAGATGTTGCAGAGCCCATGGAGCAGCCGTCCCCGAGCGATGGGCCAAAGCAATCACGAGCACTTTGCCTCTGGGCTGGGTGAAAGGAGAAGGCTACTCCCATTCCCAACCACAATCAGGCGCGAGGCACCGTCTTGGGGCCCGTGTTTGAAGGTCACGAATCGGGTCCCTGAGGACAGGTCGTTAGTCCTCTCCGAAGGGCGGCAGGGCAGAGGGATGGGCTTGAGGGGGGAGGCGAGACTCCTACCTGCACGTTCCCTTCGCCCACCACAATCTCCGCAGTGTAGGCATATTGCACCAGCTGCTCCAGAGCCTGGGGGTCGATGTCATGCAGCGTCACATGGGTCTGGCGGCTTTCGCTCATCTCATCTGCGGAGGTGGGATGTGGAAAACTCCAATGAGGCCCAGCTGGGCAGGCGCGCGGCCCAATGGGGGTCTCAGCTGTGCATGGAGCGAGCCAATGATTCTGAATAGAGCAAGTTTCCCCAGGTATATGGTCGTGGGATCCCAGCCATTGATTCTTGGCGTTTCTCCCCCCCCACCTTTAACTGGGGATCCCCCACTGATTAATTAGGCCTTCTCTGGGTCAGCTTTAACTGAAGACCCCTGCTCACCGATTCCTTGGGACCGGTCCCTTCCTTTCAAGCAGAGGTTCCTCCACCCCTCTCTCAGAATTTCCTCCTGGCATCTCTCCCTTGCAGTCCTCTCTCCACCTTGCCTTTAAACTAGACATTGAGCTGTGGACAGGCCATGGTCAGCTCGGACATTCCCCACCACCGAGCTCCCGTGTCATCAAAAACTCAAGGACCACGTGAAGTCTAGATTAGACCCCAAACCCCATTCCCCTCTCCCTCCCTGTTCATATCACTGGACCGACAGCCGATTCCCCCGTCGGCGAGAAGGCGTCCCCGAGAAGGCGTCGGCGAGAAGGGGCCAAGGCCCACAGCCTGCAGGAGATGCCTTTGGAAAGACAAAAGCTTTCCAGCCTTCTTATCTGTGGCGGGCTGGGGACGGAAGGCCTGGTGGGGGAAGTGGGTTTGAACGGGGGACGGGTTTGCTGCCCCAGGAGGGGGAGATGGTGTGGAGCAAGGCAGGTCCGAGAGAGTGGGAGGAGACCCAAGGAGGGTGGTGGTGGTCTGGAGCCCGGCGGGGACACGAGGAGCGGGGAGAAGGGGGGCTCCTGGGAAGAGTCGGATACTTGCTTGTGAACATGGCGTGGAAGTAGGGGCTGCAGGAGGCCAGCACCACCTTGTGAGCCTTGATCTCCTTGGTGCCCACGTGCAGAACGATGTCGCACAGCAGGCCCCGCTGCCGCATGCGGTTCATGCACACGAAGGCGTCGTGGTAGTGCCGCTTGGAATTGTGGGAGATGCTGTGGCCGTCCCGGTTGAGGAGCTGCATGCCGCCCTCCATGGCTGCGGGGCGACGGCTGGCCCCCGGCGCTCAGTGGGGCCCCTTCTGGGTCACTGCAGGGGAAAGCCAGGGGAGGTCAGTGAAGGAGGAACGACTGAGGCGCAGCCACTTCCTCGAGGCCCCCACCAAGCGATACACTCCCCAGCTCCCTAGCTCACAGCCCCCCCTCTTCCCCCGCCCCGGGAGGAGAGCTTCCCTCCTACCAGCTCCCCTGCAATGGGCCCCACAGGGAGGAAAGCGCCCTCCTGCCCCCCAACTTTGCAGTGAATTCTCATGAGCAAGAATCACCCTTGAGAAGCATCCAATGCCACAGAGGAACTGAGATGCCACCGGAGTGCCAAGAGCCGTGGACACCAGGGCCAAGAACCCATCACCTGCAATGGTCCAGCTGAGGGCAGGACTTAGCTCACTGGGTGTAATTAAAATCAGGGCAATATTCTGCTAGAGATGTGGCTAGAAATGTACACAGGAGCTTTGCCTGGAAGTTATAACCAGGTATCTTATCCGAGTCAGTCTAACAATGCACATTTCCAAGACACATCATCCTGGAGATCACCACAGCCTCCGTCCTGGTTTTGGAAATTCTCTTTGGCAAATAACGTTGGATTTTTTTGCAGGCAGGCCCTGGGAATGGGGCCTCGTGCCAAGCCTGCTTTATGCACACTCAGTAGTGTCTTCGAACGAGCACTGATGGAGTGATGGGGTCACGGGATCACACCACAGACATCCCCTTTGAATTTCAAGAGTAAGAATTAGATGTTGCACCCTCCTCCCCAATCCCCATCATCCCTAGTGAATCGGGGGGGATGGGTTCCCTATTTGAGGGCTGTGGGAAAGAAAGATATTTGCTTCTGCTAAAACATTTCCTTCTTCTATTGCCATGCCGATCAGGCCACATGTGTCTAAGCCGCCTGCCATGTTTTGAAAGGCGTTTGACAGGCTTTTAGACTCTCACTGCAAGCAGCAGCCAAAGAAAGAGAAAAAACAAATCAACACCAGCGAGCCAAGAAAGGGGGAGGAAAAAAGGAAACTTTTAAAAATCATTAGCCACGTTCTGATCCATCCACCTGCCCCCGCATTCCTGCAGCACGCGAGTCTCCCAGCCTCTGTACCCGGCACCATACCTAGCCCCACCCACCGCAAGGAGTTTAAAAATAGAACTCCCCCCCCCCCCCATGCAGCAGTGCTCAGCCGTGGAGACATTGATGGATTTATTTTTAGCAGCACATAATGTACCAGGATTGGGGGCGTGGGCGGGGTACAATACCAGGCAGGAGAGAAACCTGCAATGCCCTCTGGTACTTGGATTAACAAACACACCCGGAGGAAGGAGAGGAATTCACACTCCTCCCCTCCCCCCATCGTCTCTGGGGAAGGGTCATAGACACAGGACAAAGGCAAAAAACCCCAACCCCTGATGTTTCCAGCGATGGGGGGGGGGAGGGGGATACAGGACACCATCATGCTCTTGAAAAGGGGAAACGCATTGGATGGTCGAATAGACTTTCTCCATCTGTAGCTCCTGGGAGCCCAAACGCTGCTCACTAGAGTCCTTAGTGAAGCTGCAATATGCATAATACACACCAGGCACTTTAACAAACATGGGTAAAGTGCTGGGCTGAAAGGCGGCGTGGTGAATGTGAGGTATAATTAATGCGAGGTATAATTCATGCGAGGTATAATTATTACCCCTTCAGGCGGGGATCAAGGCCTGTTTCCAAAGGCGGTTTTATTGCATTGGACAGGCTTTGCGATAATTGCTTTATTCCCCTCCCCAGGTGCAAGCTCCCGGAGACGAGCCCCCAGGCTCCCTGAAGGGAGCCGTGCGCCTCCTGAAGCTAGTTTTCCTTCTTAATATGCCACCAGGCGTGCTTTCGCTCATGACGATTTTAGGCATGCTCCAGTTCTAATTGGAACTGCTCACCTGCCCCTCCCCCCCATCTCGCCAGCAGGGGTGGTGGAGGAGGGGTTGCGTGAAAAGAGAGAGACGAGGTAGGAAGCAAGCGGACACAAACATCTCCCCCTGCGCTCTCCTGAGCTTGCAGCAAGAGCCCCGTAGTGCCAGGCATGCCCTGGCTGAAAACTGGGTGTGGGTTCCCATCCGTAGAGCGAGGACTGTCGGAGCTGGCGGGAAAACAAGGGAATCTTCGCTCTGCCCCTGCTTGCGCTGCGGGCAGAGGGGGAATCCGGCTCCTAGCAGCGCTCTCCGCCAAGGTGCCAGCCCTAAAAACGTCCCAGGGAATAAGAAACCTCGCGCTCGGGAAGTGAAGGTCTGTCAGCCCCGCTGAGAGGGAATGAACGGAACCGGGCCCGGATCTCGAGAGACAGCGAGCCAGGCTGCTGAACAAACTGGGGGAGAAACAAGCCTGGTTTTGTTGAGCACACAGACGTTGGGGTCTGCTCCAATGCATTCAGCTGCCGATGAATATTAATGTCTTTGGTTTTTCTCCTGGTCGTAACCTGAGGGAGGCTGTGCACCACGGCTCGGTTAATGAATGCAAATGATCCTGACCCAAAGGGAGGGCTGTTCTCTTGCACAGAAAGCATATTTTGGAGGGAGTGAATAGAAACACCCTGAGTTGTGAGTGGTATGTACAGCACCGAGCACGGCGAGGCCTGATCTCGGTCAGTCCCCCAGAAAAAGGCTCTGGGGCTGCCCTTCACACAGACGGGCCTGGGGGAACTGGCTTTTCTTGGTGCTGCAATCCTGACTACCCTGCCAGCTCTGAAAAGCTCTGCACAGGATGCTTCTTTGCAAGGCCCAGGGCATCGGAGGATTCCCAGGTGGCTGCTGGGTAGAAGGTCAAATTCCCTTCAGCTGATGTACCCGGCATCCCATTTCTGTGCTTCCTTGAGTAACGTGTCATATGGAGCAACCTTACGGCTGGGCCATATGTAGGTTTGAGCCTGCTAATGGTTTTTAAGCTAACAGACCAAGATCCCTGGCTCAGGGAGTAAAGGCCTGTGATCTTAGAGCCAGAGTTCTCATAGACTTTAAGGTCAGAAGGGACCTTATATTTTGGGAATACATTTTGTATTGTTCTGGGGAAAACTCAACTGAAGATCCTCAGTTTTCCCATGTGTGTGTGTGTGAATTGCACACAAATGCCTTTTTTTTTTGGAGGACCCGGATAGGGTTAGAAGTTGTCCTCTGTGTCACACCGGGGTAAAACTCAAAGAGAGGACCCAGTCCCCAGGAACAACCATGAGGCATAAATAACTCTGCTGACAGCATAACAATAGGCTCGGTTGTGCGATTGCCCAGCATTGCCAGAAATACAGCATGTGCAAATACATCAATAAACCAAACCGGATACCCAGTGTGCCTGCAAATTCTCGCCCCCTCGCCTTCCCTTTGAAGAGCAGCACTGCCCAGCGGTTGCATCAAATTAACACAGGAGTCCAAGCTAGGGTGGCCACCTGTGCAGTATTTTAAGAGAGGTCCCTCATTTGGGGCCCAACATCCTACAGGCTATATCCAAGAAAGCGCTACAAAGGAACACGAGATCAGAGATGTTTGGAAGCGATAATAATTTCTAAGACCCCTCCTCTCAGTATTCCAGGGCCCCAACGGACCAGATTCGGATATAAGGGGATGAGTCTGAACCATCTCCAAGACACAATGAGATTCCGCCCCTTCAAAATAAGCATGATCCCATACCATTCACAGACTGATCCTTCATATCCCTGGAATGCCTCAAATTCTCACAGTCCAGTTATACAGGCAAAACACCTGAATAGTGGCCACAAAAGTCCATGTGCCGGTATTCTGGCAGAGGTAGCGTGCAGTACAAGGGGCCTATAGGAAATGGACATTTCCTGTGGAATTGCAACCCCCCTCCCATTCCCACTTCCTAGAGCCTTGTTGCACAGCTAACCTCCCAGTGAAACAAATCCAGCACAGTAACAGCCCATTGATTTCCTCAGCTCGGCACAGCTAGAAGCCAGGCGACACAGCAGAGAGCAGCAGGAGGGAAGATCAAGTGTGCCTGGGAAGGTGGCGCTCAAAAGAAAACACCAGTTCTGCCCTGCGGAGGCCAGGGATCAGCACAGTTCCTTACCGACAGACGTAACTATGGCGGGACAGGCAGAGTAAACGTCGACTCCCGGAGGAAGGGGCGCTCAGCGGCCCCATCTCACGATGTCCCTCCTCAGTACATGTTGCGCCTGTCGTGGCCTCCTGCTGCCGAAGAGCAGATCCTAGCACATAAGAGGCGTCCTCTGCCGCAAGACTCAGTGAGCGACAACCATGTGCACGAGCCTCTACAACCTGGCCTGAAACGTACTTGAAAAATGCCTCTTCTCTTGTGTACCTTTCCCCAAAGCGCCTCCCCCATCCGCAGGCCACCAGGACCCAATCCACAGAGTAGCTAGCATTCTCCTTGACGGATTTGCTTCTTACTGCTCCCAAGAATGAGCACACCCCCCCACACACACACACACACAACACAGCGCCTGCTGATCAGCAGCATTAATCAGCCCTTAGACTTGCAGAGAGGCAGTGTGCGGAGCAACGGAGAGAGCGGACTCGCACTAGCGAGAAGCGCCGGCTCCCAGCTCTCCCTGTAGGTTTTTATGAATTAGACATAACCACGCACAGTGAATCCTCCTGTCTAGACATCGGGAAGAAAGTGACGGGCTGCCAGGGAGAGTGTGTAGCTTTGGGGGTGGAACGCACACACTTGCCAGCTCTGTAGCATGCAGAGATTGTGGCAGCTGCAGGCAGGGCACAGGGATTGGCACACTGGCTGTTTGGCCCCGGTCAGTATTGTTGGGCTTTGGGAGTCCGCTCTGGGGGGTGGGGAGGTTTGGTGCCTTTTTCTATGTAAAGGGTTTCTTTTGTACCTCCCTCCCATGCACCTGCATTTTTAAAAGACCTGCTAATTTAGGGCTGGCCCATGCCCTGGGGCGACCCCTTAAGGGGGTGTGTGGGAGTGCCAGGCAGAACCCAGGCAGCATCTGCCCTCGGCTCTGGAACTCTTGCTCCCGCGATAGATAAGGGACTACAGGCTTCACCATGTCATGAGCTAAATGCAAAAGCCGTGTCTTTGACTTAACTCCCACACTCCTCCCCAGGATGTTCTTCACACAAACTACTCCCAATTCAGTTCTTTCACCGCCAGGCAGGGGAGCGGCAGTGTAAACACGCTGGGGAGGCACTCAACTCCCGTGGCAATGGGGGTCAGATGTGCCCAACCCTGGGCAGAAGTGAGAGGGTGTAGTGACCGGAAGATTATTGTGACGGCAATCAGCAGGGGGCGTAGTTACGCTTCTGAGTCAACTCCAGGGGAGGGCATAATGGCGGTATCAGTCTGAGAATGGCCTTGTATTTCTGTTATCTTGTGTGTGTGTCTGAGAACAGTTTCTCAGCGGTGTGAGTGTTTACCCCGTCTGCGTGAGAACGAGTGCGCGTGAAACCAAATAGGTAAACTGAGGCAGGACAGCATGTAATCAACAAGTGCTAAACAGCGTGTAATCAACCAATTTGCTTGCTGCTTGCTATTAATGAGATATGAGTATGTATGAGATGTAAATGAGCATGGGTATATCTGTGCTGACACACCCTCATTTGTTGGGCTCCTTTCCTGGACATCGCTTGGGTGTGCCAGACCCCCATCAGTGACAGCCTGCAGTCGGGGCCCCCAGGCGTTGTCATGTCACTCCCTTCAATAAACTCACCACTTTCCATCTAGACACTGTGTGAGAGCCTCGTTTCTACGGGATTCGAAAAAGTACCCTGCAACAGAGGGGTTCCTGTGATCGAGCGCTAAGCAAGCTAAGGACTGAGATCCAGTAACCAATGACCACAGCCGTTCCTTATTAGAGCGGGGACGGAGACCTCACAGGAGGCAAGATGATGCCACGTACCCATCTCAGGGAAGTCTCCCTTGCAGCTGAACGGGCCCCAGAGGAAGCCATCACTCTCCTCCCCCAGGTGCGGTGCTGCCGGCTGTTCCCCTCAGCAGGACTGGCGGCAATGAAAATAAAATGCTTTCCCTTTGCTCATGGAGCAGAGAGGTCCCTTCTGGAGGAGGTGTAGGTCGTGCAGCAGAATTCCCTCCCTCCCTGGGAATTCTCTCTGCAGACACCAGCATGCACCATATTTTAAATAGTCGGGAACTAGGCTTAGCATCCGGGCCGGGGCAGGCAGGTTCCTCTTCACCGTCCTGCTGATGCATCTCATTCCTTTCCTGCAGCTCCCCTTATGTTATCCTCCTAGGCTCAACCCTGCGGTACCCGAGCGCTGCTCAGAGTTCTGCACCTCCACCGCCGCCCATAGCAGATCCAGTCCTGGGCCTTTCCAGTGTACAGACAGGGGTCCTACTCTCTGGTGCTTCTGTAATAAAGAAGCGGCGCCACAGGACTGGGGCTCAGAACCTCACTGCGCCGCACCTTCTTCCAAGAGACGACATGATGCTGTCAATTTCCCACTCAGCTAGGGAGTTGGCCCTGTGGACAGTGCATCGTCAGCATACTTGGCGGGACACGAGGACAGCACATATCAATGAACCTTGCATGCTCCACTTTCTAACTGCCTGACAGGCATTAACGAATCAATCCTCATGCCAGGTCAGTACCATCCCCTCCCATTAGGGATGGGGTAAACTGAGGCATGGGGAGAGTGTAAGCGACTTGAGCAGCGGCACAGATGTCAGTATCAGCGGAACTCAAATCCAGGAGCTGCTGGCTCCCCATCCCGTGCTCAGGCTACACCCCCCTGTCTCGGTGGTACACACAGCCCAGTACCTGCCCACAGCTTAGTGATACTGAACCGGCCACTCACTCCTCGGTTGTACTCCAATATCTCAAGGAGAGGCTACGTCCCTTGAGGATGGGTAGGAAACTCTTGTGCATACACTGTCCCTATAAACGAAAGCTACAATGCTGTGGCCTAAAGCACTAGACTGAACTCAGAAATCCTGGCTTTTATTCCTGGCTCGGCCACTGGCCTGCTGGGTGACCCTGGGCAAGTCACTTTACTGCTCTGTGCCTCGGTTTCCCCATCTGTAAAATGGGGATAATACTACTGCTTTCTTTTGTGAAGTGCTGGGTATTATTATTGCACCCATCTCCGCATGGAGTCCCGAGGCTCATGCAGGGAACCACCTGCATGGATGCAGTTTGCAGCTTGGGGCTAATCCTTTAACAATGGACTCTTGGGACCAGATTTCCCAAAGGGTTCAGCCTACGGGGGGGGGGGGGGGGGGGCCGCACACTGGGTGCGAGGGTCTTTTGAAGATCTGCCTCATAATGTTCAACATCCAACCAACCCATTAAAGGCCCAGAAGTTCAGCTCAGCCTTTTCTCTCTCCATCTTTATGAAATGTCAGTGGGCCTAACACACAGGCTGTCAAATAACAGGACGTGCTGATGAATGCACAGACCCAGAGGGTCAAGTTCTGCTTTCCCCTGCACTGGAAGGGGTAGGATGGGAGCACTTTTACTCAATCCTGGACGCCTGCCTGGAGCAACAGGAGTTCGTCCGCTGGAAGGTACAGGAGAGTATTAGGGCAGGCAGAGGGCCTGCTCAGCTGCTTTCAGTGGTCCCATCTTTCCCTCACTTCTGTACAAATGACGCAGTGTGGTGCTGTCTCCAGTATTATGCTATCCCTGCATAATCACGTTAAGGGCCGGAGCCTCCCTTCAGCCAAGCTGAGGCTCATTCACAGTCCTCACCTGCGTCTAGCTTTTATACGAGCCAGAGAAAGCATTAGCTTTAGTTAAAACATTCGGGTTTTGTATTACCGTCACCCCAGATGCCCCCTCGCCCTGGGTGCTGTACAAACACAGGCAGTCCCAACCCCAAAGAGCTTACAAGCGAAACAGACAAGACACATGACAGGTAGGAGGAGAAAGAGGGTCAGAAGTGAACTGAAGTGACTCGCCCAAGGTCAAACAACAGCTGAGCAAGGATTAGAACCCAGATCTTCCGACTCACAGATTCCTGAGGTGGGAGACAAATTTAAGTGGGGAAAATGGACAGCCATGGGTTCCTTCTGAGCATCACAGTCTGTGATACCAAGCTAGGCCTTTAAAAAAAGAGATGCTAGCATGGTCTCTCCCTGAGCTGCTGGGATGATGAAAAGATATATTATTTACGCAGGAGGCTGTGTGACAGAGCGATCTATCCCAGAAATCCTTCGCAGGTCACGGATCATTCGCCAGCCAAGATAGAAGGAGTTTTTACACTTTCCTGGCCACGGTAGAAATATTCAGGAACAATTTTCAGCAAGACAAAAAAAGAACCACCACCAAAATCTACTCCTCCAGTTCAAAAGCCTCGTCACCTACCTCCACTGAATTATGCCCCCCCTTTAAACGAACGTAGCAGTGGGTGTTTGTAGTAAGGGCTGGTGCTGAGAGGAGCCCTTCCTGCCCCCCAGCAGCCAAAAATGATGGAGCATGATGGGCCATTAGTATTCCTGTGCTCTCAAAGCAACACTGGCTCCAGCAGGACTCATGGACTACAAACATAGACCCCCCCGAACAGAGCCCACTCCAACCGACTTCCCCGGCCAGTTTCTGACCAGGAGTAAATCACACCTACTTTGCTGTCACCTGGCTTCATGGGTTAGTCAGAATTTGGGACAGGAATAACATCTTAGAATCTGCATTCAATGACCGAGAGAGAGCCTGGTGTCACCAATACATGGACAAAGCAGCCCAAAAGTATTTCACGGCCTCTTCATACAAATGAAGAGCAGGAGGGAAATTCCTGGGAGCCTACAGGCAAGCACCTTTAGAGAGGAGCAGCAATTGTCCATCTCTACTTTCCAGGACATCACAAACCACGGAAAGGTCAATCTGTCCACCCTCACTAGACTACACAGGTGAGTCAACACCGTGCAGACATCGAGGGTGGAAATGGTGGACAGATCACATCAAATCAATGCAGAATTTTTAGCTGTGTCCCTGGCTAGAAGGGAATGTCACCCACCAACATCCATCGTCTCCATTCCACAGCCAGACGGGCAGAGATCCCGGGCCACCCACAGAATCCAAGCGGAGCAATTCAGCCACTGCCTTGTCTTTCCCTGGAAGCAACTGCTGATGCCCAGAGATGGTTTCTTGTGGATGATCTAACCGCCACTCAAGGGCAGCTGGCAGATTATTTCTCATTGGAGAGGCATGAACGATTAAAGTTTCTGCACTGGCCTTAACCTGCCGGAAAGGACACAGGTGACTGACCACCATCCCTTCTGTCAACCCTACACCTTGGTGAGCAAGGCCATCCAGCAGATATTGTGCATTTCTTCCCTCCAGTTCCCTCAAGAACAGCCTGGGTTTCACCAACCTTATCTGAAAGGCGACAGCTTCTCAGAGCAGGGTTGCTCTACTCGTGAGGCATTCTGGATGAATCAGACCGCCTGCTACTTGGGACTGGTTCCCCCAGTCTAGATGTCACAGCTGCTACAGTCTCTCCACCTCAAAGGCAGCCACAGCAGGGGGACAGGAAAATCCTCTTTGGTGCAACTGATCGGGTTTGGAGGGTCCCCCAGCAGTACTCCTACCTTTGCTGTTTCAACCGCATGACACAATGGGGACTATCAAGACTAACATGATGGCAGATTTAATCTCTCGCATTGTCGAGTTAATATGAATGGAATTGTAAGGACACCTAGAAAGCTGAAAACTTCCCCTCTTAGCCCCCAGATCTCATGAGGCTTCAGCTCAGAGTATTTTTTTTAAGGAGTTATATAAAAATGATGGAAAAATAAGTCCTATTTAGGACTGAGATGCTTAACTATAGCAGCATAGAGAAAGGCACGGTGATGCTGACAGACAGCAATCAGAGACCGCTAAAGCAGATCAGCTATTTAAAACCCAGGACTTTTAAAATAACTTGCCTGGATCAGCTATATCCGGGGAATAAAATGGATCTTAAACCTGAGATCGTAAGTGTTGGGGCCCTGTTGGTAATAAGTAAGAGACACAAAGGCAGGTGTAATCAGAACTCCTTTTGCATGTGTCCTTATAACATGTCACTGGAGGAAAGGCATCATGTTACCTTAGGGCACTTCATATGCAAGCCCAATCCTCTATCCACTCGCAAACAAATTAACTAGCTTTATGGTGCGGAAGTTGCATGTTTTTGCTAGATCAGCCCTAGGGTAAAAATCGACCCTTTGAGAGGTACATCACACACACAGCAAATTCACTAGAGGCTCTCCTGCTAGCCAGGAGAAAGTGCCTGGTTCATCAGAAGCTATATATGTCCCTAATTTCTGCAGTGCTAGGGGAAGGAGAGCTTCCCACTTATACAATTCAGCAAACAAACAAACAACCCCCCCCCACACCCCTCTCACCAAATCCCACTGGGCACACAGCTCATTTTTGCAATGGGAATTGATGACAGTAGTAAGCCAGGGCAGGACTTCTCAAGGAGAAATTGCCACTCTGTATGCCCTGTTTAAAAATAAATACCATTGTTACTAAGAGGAGATGAGGGGCAGAAATGCATGGTAGGGGGAGAGGATGCTTTGGATCATTTTTCTCTACGTTCCTCTTTTCCACCCTGCTCGACTCTCCTTGCCCGGTCATACTTACAGATATAGGTGCAGGGAGATGGCTCAAAACTAATCTCTAAGGCTGGGATCTCCTAGGAAGATGCTGTGCGCACGCTGTCCACCGCTGCTAATTCCTCAGGACCCCCCCAGCAGCCCCTCTCTGACTCCAAGATGTGCAAAGGGAGGCAGCAGGACTCAGATGCTCCCAGGGCCTCCAGCTCCCTGAGCCCCCCAAATTCTACAGGGCTGAAATTGACGCAAATGTAAACCAACCAGGTGCAGGCAAGACTTTTAAGGCCGCTCCGCCTCCTTCCCCCAATCTTCAACAGCAGGCACGACGCCTCTGCCCGCTCTTGTACGGGAACAGCGAGGGTCGTGCGGTGTACGGGGAGGGGGGAGCAGTGAGCCGGCTCTTACCCATCCCAGGCCCGGGCGTGGGAAAGAGGCGGAAGCGGCCCCCACTCGTGGGAGTTCCTCCTTAAGAAGCTGGTCTCCTGGAGGGTGCAGTACTGCAGGCTTTTCGCCACTGCACCTGGAGTCATGGGGGGACAGGGGGGTTTAAACTGCCCTTGACCCTCCCCGCGGTTCCCCCCCCCCAAACCCGCAATGTATTCCCTATACCCGGGACTGAAAATCCGGGGGGTGCCGGTTCGAATCCCGCCGGCTCCGAAAGCGGCAGCGCTCCAAAGGGAAGTCACCTGAAATAACCCCGCCAAGAGCCCGGCATTAAACGCAGCTCGAGAACATGCACATTAGTAAGAAATCCGGGTCTGTCTGTCTGTCCGCTTCGCCAGCCGCAGCTCAGCCTGGCAGGCGCCCCACCAGCCCCTGCCTAGCCCCCCGCCGCAGATGCTCAAGCAAAAGAAACAAAGGTCCCCCAAAGGGGTTTATCGTCCGGCTGTGTTGCAAGGCAAGGGAATGGGGGGCTGGGAGGGAGGGAGGGAGGGAGGGGGGTCGCGGCAGACAGGGCAGGGGGCATGCCTTGCACTGGCCCGCGTCACCCTGCAAAGGGAGGTAAGCGCAGGACACCGGCTGCATGCATGATGGAGACAGAAGACTGCAACGAGGAGGGTATGCGGCTCTGCAGTGGGTCCACCTTAAATCTCCCTCCCCCATTGTTCCGCGCGGCTGTCCCCAATATCCCTCTCACCTTCCGTGCAAAAAATACTAAAGAGCACACTCACCCAAGTGAAACTTGGAAGGGGGGTGCTAGGAGCTAGTGCCGGCTTGGTCAGACGGGAGGGTATTCCAGTGGATCAGCTAAGCCATGGTTGCACTCACTTCACAGGTTCAAGTCCCCCCTTTGCCTATGTCACAGAGGGGCTTCCTTTTCTCCCCACTGCACCTTTCTCAGCTGTGTCTGGAGCAATAACAGCTCTTTCCGTGTAAAGTCGCCGCCTGCCCCTGAATTGCAACCTGTGGTATCTAGTAGAGACTGTGTATGGTCTGATTCTAGACCTTCCCTTTCATTGCTGTGTTGGAGACGTCGGTCAGCGTTACTCAAAAGTCATCATAGAAAAGTGGCGCGTTCTTTAAAAAATAACCCCTCTAAAATAATTAATAGCAGGGCTGGGAACAGGATGGATGAGAGGGATTCTTTTAACAAAGGGGTGAGATTTGAAAGGGTCCCATTGTGACAGACATATCACAACTCCCTTTGCAATGAGGGAAATACTCAAAACAAAAACCCAAATACATAAAATTGATCCAGCAGCATTGGAACCTTCCGCTGCAGGAATGCAATTTGCCTGCAAGGCCCCAAAGAGGGTGGACTCCTGCGGAGACTCATTGAATCCAACAGACTCGCATGCATTGCTGCCTAAAGGGATTCGTATGAGTAAGTTCTTGCAGTATTGCAGTCTTTACAATATGTCTTTACGGACACACATATTATTTATATGTGTGTCTGTAAAGACATAGTGCTGTCTACTCTAGGGTCAATTTACTTGCATAGCTCAGGGGTATGGATTTTTCACATGCCTGAGCAACACAGTTCTGCTGATGTAATTTCCTAGCATAGACCTGGCCTGGCTGGCTGACAGAAGCTGGGACTGGAGGACCACTGAAAAAATTCCCTGTTTTGTTCATTCTCTCTAAAGTATCTGGCCCCAGCCGCTGTCAGAAGACAGGACACTGGGCTATATGGAGCACTGATCTGACCCGGTATGGTCCTTCTGATGTTCCTCTTGACTCAATGTATGTTATTTAACAGAGAGGGAGAGAGAGAGCTTCCTGCTCCCCCCCACCCCGACTTCTTGATCACAATCTGCCGAGCCTGGGGTTTGGAACAGGTCCCATATGCGGAGCGATTAAAGAGGGTAGGACTTTTCAGCTTGGAAAAGAGGAGACTAAGGGGGGATATGATAGAGGTCTATAAAATCATGAGTGGTGCGGAGAAAGTGAATAAGGAGAAGTTATATACTTGTTCCCACAAAAGAAGAACTAGGGGCCACCCAATGAAATAGCAGCAGGTTTAAAACAAATAAAAGGAAGTTCTTATTCACCCAGCACTCAGTCAACCTGTGGAACTCCTTGCCTGAGGAGGCTGTGAAGCCTAGGACTATAGAAGGGTTTAAAAGAGAACTGGATAAGTTCATGGGGGTTAAGTCCATTAATGGCTATTAGCCCGGATGGGTAAGGAATGGTGTCCCTAGCCTCTGTTTGTCAGAGGGGGGTGATGGATGGTGGCAGGAGAGAGATCACGTGATCATCACCTGTTAGGTTCACTCACTCCGGGGTACCTGGCATTGGCCGCTGTCGGTTGACAGGACACTGGGCTGGAATCTGGATGGACCTTTGGTCTCATGGCCGTCCTGATGTGCCTGCAACCGCGGCGGTCGACACCGCCCTACCGCGGGGCGATCCTTCCCGCCGCCTCCGTGAACCAAGAAATCAATCCGCCCGGCTGGTGCCGGGCCTCCCCTTGGGCCGCTGCATTGTGGGAGCGGCCGCGCGCCGGGCCGCACGTTGCAGCGCCATGGCGGCTGGAGGCAGGAGGTGAGCGAGGCGCGCGGGCGGGCCCGCTGGGCTCGCGGGGCCCAGGGCTCCCGGGCACGTGCGCTGGGGCTGCAGCTTGCGCTGGGTCCGGGGGGGGCTCAGAACCCGCGCTAGGCACGAGCCAAGCGATGGTTTAGGGCCCTGGGCAGCCGGGGGGGGAGGGGCTATTAATTATTTTTGTGTTGGGGGGTCCAAAATATTCCTGCTTAGCCCCCCCCCCCCATTGACTGGGCTGGGGGGGTCTCCAGCTGTTCTAACCCCAAAGGAGTCTGCACAATGCACCCGCCTGGGGGAGCATTGGGGGGAGGGGTACCCCGAGGAGAAGCCCCCCCTTCCCCGGCTGCCCCCAGTGCAGGGCAGTCGGGGGGGGGGGTGTTTGAATGGGAAAGGGTCTGTGTTGGGGGAGGGGAAGACTGATCTTTGCATTTATAGTTCCTAGCCAGGCTCTGGGCCGGGCAAGGGGTGCCCAGAGCTGGGGGGGGGGGAAGCTCCCCAAAGGCCTAACTGCAACACTCAGAGTTGGATGGGGACCATCCCTGCAGTTTGTGAGTGTTCAGAGCGGCATCCGGCTGAGATTTCTGTATCCCCTAGTAAGGGATTTGGGGTGAAAGGTGCAAAGTTTTATTTGCTTCTAGGCGGGTGTCACTGAAAGCCTGGAGCTGAGGGCCCCTCTGATGAGTATTGCACACTGGCATCATTTATTAGCAATAATAATGTTTATTGAGATTGGGCCCTGGGGCACCAGTCACAGATCAGGGCCATGAACTGTACAAACACAGTGGTTGGAAACTTTAAATTTGTATCCAATGGCCTCTCTTTGAACTGGAATTTCATAAGGTGATGTCCCCTGAAGAGTGAGCAGTGATTAGGAAGATATTTATCCCTTCTCATCCTTAACAAGTGAGAGTATTTCTGCATGTTTTGCAAAACAGCATGTTCTGTAAAAGAGATTTGTGCAATTAATTTTTGTTAAGGTGTGTGATTATAAACTAGCTATTAAGTCAACAGGCTCTTCATCTTGTAATTTCTCTTCCTGGTTGAAATAAAACGTGGGAAGGCTTTAAATTAAATAGTTTTTGGCAAGCTACAAAACAGAAAGCAGGTGGTCTTTGGTGCTGTAAGAGCTTCCTGCACTCTGTAAATGATTTCTGGGGTGAAAACTGTTTTGTGTGTAACCTTGTACTTACTGGATCAGGTAAAGTCAGAAGTTATTACTATACTGTACTGTAGTTCCAACAAAAGGTGGTTTATTGGGAATGTCTGATCAGAAACACGCATCTCCTAGACTAAAGGGACCATACCTTTTCTTGGGTCAGATATTTTGCATCCCTTATGAATAGGCCAGGTGGAGCCACTTCATGAGTAAATTTGGGATACTGGGATCTTACATTATTGAAATGGCTGTTTTTCTTTGGTAAATACTTTAGATTAGGCTGAGTACCTGTTCTTTTTTGGTTGGGGGCGGGAGTGGGGGACTGGCAGGAGTGCTGAGTCTCAAATCAGTTTAATTTAAAACTGTGAATCCTCTCCCCTTCCTCCTTCACTTCTCTTCTCCCCCTGGAATTAGAAAACTGGCAGAGCTGAGTGTTGATGAATTTTTAACTTCCGGATTTGAGTCAGAAGTTGATGGTGACTCAGAAGAGGAGACTTCAGAGTTTGTGGAAGAGCCTGCTAACGGGAAACAAAGCCAGAATGGGCAGGCAGGAGGAAAGAAGCAGCAGCCACTCAAAGTTAAAACTGCAGAAAGGTAAGCGTGGCTCCTGGTTGATTGGGGAACTGTGAACAGTCTTTTAAGGTGTAGATTCTTCCACTCCACTGACCCACCTTAAAAAGTGTTTCAGTTCTAAGCACGTCGTCTTAAAAAAGCCTGAGGTACTGGTGCTTTGTCCACAAAATGAAAACAAGAATACCTAGCTCTTATATAGCCCTCTTCATCAGTAGATCTCAAAGTACTTTATAGAAGAGGCCCGTAGCATTATCCCTATTGTACAGGTGGGCAAACTGAGGCACAGAGAGGTGTGACTTGCCCAGGATCACCCAGCAGACCAGTGGCAAAGCTGAAAGCATTCATCCCCAAAACCTTCTGCTCCAATCTACACAGAGTTCTGTTTCACACCATCATTTTATAAAGATGACCCTGGGGATGCTGCGTGGTCCCCTGAGGTACAGAGCTTCACACCTGGATTTTATTATAAGATGATATTATCTTATGGTCTATGTCTTTGTCAAGTTTCCAAAGTGATGTGTTCCCTTGGAGTTTGGAAGGGCCTTCCTGAACAAAGGACGTCAGCAAAAGATGTGAATGAAAACTTATTTTTGCCAGCTCAAAGGAGTTTTCTCCCAAAGCAAGCAATGAAAGATTCCCAGAATCCTGTGCATTGTGGCCTTGATTCAGGAAAGTCAACCTTATTTAGGACAGCCTTTAAGCATGTGCGTTTTAGAGTCGGCTTATATGAACATCTTAGATTTGTTTCCTAACGTACTTTCTGCTCTGAATAACTAACCAGGTCTTAATTCTTCTAATCCCCCTCCATCAGGAACGTGACGAAAGGAAAGGCAACCGAGCACAAAGACCAACTCTCGCGGCTGAAGGAACGAGATCCTGAATTTTACAAATTCTTGCAAGAAAACGACCGCTCCCTGCTGAACTTTGATGACTCGGACGACTCTGATGAGGAGATGGGGCTGCACACGCTGCCTGAAACGCTGGAGGTACGGAGTCCTCCTGGAGGATGGAGGAGTCTCCTAGGCGCCTTTAAAATAGGTTCCCTTAATGGCATAACTATTGCTTGTGAGTTTCAGTGCAAGGGCTGAATTCACTACTGGTGTGTGACTACAGAGCAGTAGGGAAATGTCTCCTCAAAGACCTACAGGCATTTACAGGCATCTGGAAACCAGTTGTGGATTTAAATAATAATAATACAATCTAGCATTTCCAGCAGCCAGTCAGTTCCCATGAGCCTCGCAGCATCCCTGTGGGGTGATAGGGTATTGTTCTACAAAGACACTGGCGTCTGGCAGCGGTCCTCAGTCCCTGGGCTCTAGGCACTTTCCCACCCACGCACTGGAAGAGTCTCCCACTTCCCATGTGCACCCTAGCCCTCCTCCAAATCTCTCTGCTGGCCCCCATCTTCCTGTTGTTTATTATTCTGTTTCCATAGCTCTTAGGAGCCCTCGTTGTGGGCCAGGACCCCACGTGTGCTAGGTGCTGTACATTTCTGCACACGGGCTGGTATTTGAACGGCTGTCCTGTATGTCACATGGGCCCGCGGGAGGCGGTGAGCTCTTTCTGGGGATGACGCCGGTCTGCGGTTGTACCAGGCTTTGTTCTTACTGCCTTGGGGTCGTACGCGTTGCTAGTGACAGAGTCAGGAATAGAATCCACTGCCTCCCAGACCTGGGCTACACTTAACTTAGGGTGACGTAGCTGCTGCACTTGAGGGTGTGGATTTCTCACACCTAATGTATCTAGGGCCTGAGAGAGGCAGTGTTGCTACAGGGGCAGAAACACCCCTTCTGTCATTACAGTCTGCGCCTACGCTACTGACCTACAGCGTCACAGCTACAGTAGGTCCATAGTGTAGACGTGGCCTGCCCTCCTGTCAGCCGCTCTAGCCACTTGGGTTTCCTTTCAAGGGGCTGTGGTGGGCGGGGGCAGCGGAGACTGATCTGCAAAGCCGCGTCACCCTGGGGATGCCTCTGACTCTTGTAGGAAGCAAGTGAAGAGGAGGAGGAGGAAGCGGAAACGGTCAAGCGGAAGAAAGCCAACCTTATCACCGTGACCTTGAAGATGGTGGAACAATGGAAGCAGGCTGCAAAGGTGAGAGAGGGGCCCACTGTGCCGTAAGGGGGGGGGAAGAGTTCAGGCCTGATTGAAAGTCCTCCCCAGCACAGCACTGAGATCCTTGCTTTTTAAAAACATGTTGACACTAGGGAGATGGCCCAGGCCCCTCCTGTAGAATTCATCAGTAGGGTAAAACTAACCTGTCTCACGACGGTCTAATCCCAGCTCACGTTCCCTATTAGTGGGTGAACAATCCAACGCTTGGTGAATTCTGCTTCTTGACTCCCCGGGTTTCCTCCTAAGCACTCTGCCTTTTTAATAGCATTTAGAATACTATGTAATGTGGCAAGTCATTTCCCCCCTCCGTGCCCCAGTCTCCCCAGCTGCATAAAGGGGATATTCATCCTTCCCTGCTTCTGTGAAGCACTTTGAATTCTAGCGATGAGAAGTGCATAATGAGGGATGATTATTAATAAAGAAATATAGCTGCCTCCATTCTCCCCTTTGTTGCTAACATGTCTTTATTCCTCTCTCCCAGAAGCAGCTAACACCCAGGCTCTTCCACGAGATCACTCTGGCCTTTAAAGCATCTGTGGCAACTACCAAAGGAGACGATGGTGGGGTGGACCCCAGCAAATTCAAAATCATAGACAGTGCCGGTGAGAGCTTTTGTCCAGGCTAGGGGCTGTCTAGATTTGTTCAGTAGGGGGCAGGTGGGGTGGAATAAGGGCCTGGTGAGGAGGTGGGGACCAATTCCAGGCTCTCTGGAGAAAATGAGAAAATAAAAGCAGTGGAAATGAAAATGAGCTTCATCCTAGTTCCATGCGTTTCTCGTGGCTTTCAGTTGAACAGCATAACTCCTCCAGGTGCCGAAGGAGCTACGCGGGGGCAGCCCCACCTGGTATAGCGCCCGTTCCTGAAGCAGCAGGATTTCAACGACTAATGTTCAGGCAGATCCCATACAGCACTGAGGGGTGTCGGCAAAAGTAGCCTTATCTAAAAGCCCCGTTTACGGCAGTGGTGGGGACCATCTTCCACCTAAATTTGTGATTTAGTCAACTGCTGATTCCTCCCTCGTGGCATTCGTATTTATTTATTTGAAGTATGAAAGAACTGTCCCAACTCAAGTGCGTCCGTCCCCTGGAAATGTAGTGGCTGTATGTGTGTTTTCTTGAGAAATGTGGCTGCTGGAAAAGTTTCTTAACACGCCCTGCTTAGAATCAGCCCTGGATGGTTGCCGTGTTTCAGAAGCGATGGAGGGGATCCTCTCTCCGCTTCTCAGTGCCCACGTGGAACACCGCGGCAGCTCCGTGTGGCTTCCCTTCAAGACAAACCTTTAAAAAACCCCAAAAACGTAATTCCTGGTTTCCTGCCTCTTATTATTCTTTGTAGTGCCTAGCAGCTCCAGTTATGGCCCCACTGCACTAGGTGCTGTACCACCATAGAGCAAAAACGGGACCTTGTGTGCACAGGGCTTCCTGTCCAAAGAGCTTGCAATCTGCGGGATCTCCCTTTTCAGGAAGGAATTGCTGAGTGGGAGTGGGTGGAGAGAGAGAGAGTAGACGGATTTGTCTCAAGTCCTGTTCGTGGTTAGCAAGGGGACCGGGAAGTGAATAGGAAAGCAGTTGTAAGTACTTTACTGACCCGTTCTTTTTTGGTTCAGTGTTCAATGCCGTGGTGTCCTTCTGCATTCGGGATCTCTTTGGCTGCCTGCAGAAGCTGCTTCAGGTGAAGGGTCTGAAAGACCAATCAAAGTAAGTTCAATGCAATGGCACTACAGATAAGTTAGGGCCTTTCCCAGCACTGAGCTTGCAGTTGGAAGAATTGGCAGAGATGCAGCTCTTCTTTTGTACTGGAAAAACCATTTGTCCAGGCCTATGGGCTTCTTCTCCTTGAGCCTCAATCCTTCTGAATTCCCCAGCTCAGGAGGCGTCCAGCGTGAACCTTTTCCTCCTGCACCGGGGAATTTTGAAGGATGTGACATTTTATTTGGGATGAAGGGAAAATGGCATATGACTGATCTGCTTGCCCTTGAGAGGTGACTTGGGAGCGATTCAGCGTGCTGCTTTCAGTGATTACCGCTGCTGGTGTGCTCGGCCCCAGATCATGGTGGGTTGAGAGCAGGAGCTTCTAGGTTTGACCCTGTCAGCGTTGGATCATGGGTGGAATGGGGAACAGCAACACGCAGCTGGGGTAGTGAAGGTACAATTAATCCCTTGTTCCTAAATGTAGGCGTCAGTCCAGAAGCTCAGTGTTACATTCCTCCCTGGTATCATCTGATCTGGCTAGAGCCTTCATTAGAGGCGGGGGAATTTCTGACTCATGGGCCCAGGTTTGTTTGCTGGAATTCTGGTTGGCTGCCAGACTTCTTGGG
Source organism: Sternotherus odoratus (assembly GCA_032164245.1). Classification (NCBI taxonomy): domain Eukaryota; kingdom Metazoa; phylum Chordata; order Testudines; family Kinosternidae; genus Sternotherus; species Sternotherus odoratus. The sequence continues at coordinate 7,102,306 of JAVMKO010000018.1, forward strand.
CTGGGATCTCGCATTGGCCCAAGATAAACAGGGTTGGGCTGGAGCAGTATTGGAGGGTCCTCCAAGAGTCATCCAGGGAGCTAGAGGCTTAGTAGGTACCATTGTTAGCTCTGAGTCCACTCTGGAGTCCACTCAGTGCTACAGGATGCTGGGTAAGCACAAGGGTTCTGGAAGTAAAGCTCTGACCACCTGTTAAAAGATCCCCAAGCTCTCTCTGCAAGATGTTTAGTCCTTCTATCCTGGCCGTGTTCCACCTAGGGGATCCGCGTTCTTCATTTACCAGAATCTTCTCTGTGGTTTCAGCTGCAGACAGTCTCCCCCTCCCCCCCCCCCTTCTGCCCTACAATCTTATGCGGTGTTATTTAGCAGGAGTGTTCCACCCCAGAGGTGGTGGCACCTGCCTGGTGGATAGAGAATGCCTGTGTAAGTGTGAAAAGTGCTTTGGCTGCCTAGGCAGGTTTGAATGCAATTATTGTTCCTGTCCCTGTTTGGCCTGGTTAGTGACGGGATGGGGGGGTTGAGGTCAACTCCGAATTTCCTGTCGGCATTGGTGGCGAAGTGTAAGTCTCCGTTGCTCTGAGATAGCAATATGGTGCTGATTGCAGAGAACATATCCCCCTTTCCTCCTTGCAGTCTATGGTAGGTTTGCCTGGCAAACACTCAGCCCTGCTGTTATTAATCCATGTGGGCGTGAGCTCATGAGTGGCACAAGTGAGATCTGTGCTTTCTTCCTCACGCCGGCGAGGCCACCAATAATCGTACGTCATAATCCGCATAACTCCAGCCGTCTTGCAGTAGAAATCAGTCCTATTTTTAAGCCAGGGCCCCAGGATGCCTGAGCAGAAGTCAAATGGGGCTGAGTGCCAGACGCCCCCACTCCGTTTCAGCATCCGTTCTGTTCACCAGATGGAGAGGGATGTGGGGGAACTTCCCCTCGTGCCCTGGAGTAATGTCGTGCAGGCCCGGGGCACCCTTTGGATGACAAAGCCTTACTCCTTTTCTAACGAGATTGTAACACTTTTACGCCCCCCACTCTCCGCCGCGTGGAAGAGGCTGGTTTCCTGGGAGTTTCCAGAGTGTCATGATTCATTGTCACTTTTAGCTCTGAACTAAACATGACTCCCACTCGGCCTGTGTTCTCTCCCTGTTCGTTCCTAGGCTGGTGCCGCCCTCTACCAGCCCACTCTGGGGCAAGCTGAGACTGGACATCAAGATGTACCTGAGCTGCACGATCCAGGTAAAGACCTGCCGCGTGTCTGTTAGGAGGCTGGGCACCGCTGGGGATCTGTTGGGAAGCAGGTTTGTGTTTTGGGGTCGTGTGTTTAGGAGCAAGGGAGATACACTGCTTGCTTCTAGCTAACGGTGCCTTTAAAGGTGGCACCTGGCTACCTACACACCTGAGCCAGTTGACAAGGCAGGTGACTGCGTTAGTGCAGTGCGCTTCCTTCAGGGAGGCAGTTCTCCACGCCCTGCCGTCTGCTCAGCTTGAAATCTCCTCAGGTTAAAGTTGTTTCAGGTATTTCAACCCTTTTGTTGAGTGGGAGTTAACCCCTCGATCGCCTGCGAGTGCCTCTGCTCTGTACCAGAGGACCGCTGGGGAAAGCCTGTGACTCACTGGATTGCTGCCACCGCTACGGCCCAGAAGCCTGTTCCCAGCCTGATACAGGCAAAGGCATTCTCAGCGGTGCTCCTGACCAAACCCTCTGCCCCCATTGTAGACAGCCGCTTGCCTTCCCTGAGGCTTGCTCACCACGTGTGATGAGACCCCGGTCGCCAGCTCCCTCAAAGCAGTGAATTTACCACCGTGCGGGCCCTGCCCCTGGATTTGCCCCCAATGGCTTGGCTTATTGTAGCCCGGACCCCAAAGTGCTTCACCCCGCCTGGCACTCAGGAAGTGTTCGGAGCTAATGGGAACCGAAGGAGTTGGGTGGGAACCACCGGACCGACCCTGTCTCGTTTTGCCTCCCCCTTGTAGCTCCTGTCTTGTTTAACGGAGGCTTCCGTCGGAGCTGCTGTTCTTCACCACGTCAACACCATCGTCCCTTATTTCTTGTCGTTCCCAAAGCAGTGCCGCATGCTGCTGAAGGTGAGGCGCCGAATAATGGAAATTTAATAGAAGCGAGACCTCTGTGTGCACCCCCGTGGTATTGGATATTTGGGGGTGGATACCCTGCCAGAATGGGGGGGGTGGGGGGAGAGCTGTAAGCTCAGTTCCTGGTTGCTTTCCAGGGCTGTTTTTCTGTTAAGCACCCAGACTTCCATTTATCATCGTTGGGTGCCAGCCGTCTCCCGCTAAGTTCAGCGGGGGCTTGGATCCGCCTGCCTGTGGCCAGGAAGCCACGCGGCACGTCATGCGGGGGCCGTACCCGTTCCGGAGAGACGTGGCGATGTTACAGCGGAGCTGTTTTCCTAATCGCCCTGAGTGTAATTGCTCCCCGGGTGCTGTCTGTGTACGTGCGATAGCGTTTTCCTCCGGAGGATCGGGGGTGGAATGTTTGTGCAGGGGCTTAGTCACAACTGCTGAGCGTGTGAGAGAGACAAGGCGGAGGAGGAGTGGCGTGTGGGCAAGAGGGCAACGGGAGTGTTAAATCGGAGAGGTCTGATGGTGGGGCAGGCGAGTTGAGCGGGAGGCATGTATGGCCGGTGATGGTGCTGCGCGCTGAGATAAGGGTGATTTAAATCGCTTGTGTCCGTCTCTCACTAGCACCGTCAGGGAGGAATTTTCTGTCCTGCACAATTGATCGGGTTCTGTAGGGGGAGGTTTTCGTGTCCGAGCTGCTGAGAGAGATGGGATACTTACAATTACGTGTGTTCGACAGGCCTCAGCCATGAGCACAGCCCGTTTGTACCAGATGCCTAGTAAGAGAATCTCTGCCCCAAAGAACTCGCAATCAAACTACACTAGATAGATCAGGGGTGAGCAAAGTACGGCCTGCAGGCCCCTGAACTCCGGCTGGGGAGGCTGCTCCGGCCACTCCCCCCGCAGCCTCAATCGCGCCGAGTGAGCAGTGCTCTGGGGGCGCGGGGCTGCACGGTAGCGGGGCTGGCTCTGGGCCGGACGCGCTGTTCTGAGTGGTGGCATAGTAAGGGGGCCGGGGCGGGGGGTTGGATAAGGGACAGAGGCTCTTGGGGAATGATCAGGGGATGGGGAACAGAGGGGTTGTATAGAGTGTGGGAGTCCCAGGGGGCCTGTCGGGGCGGGGATGTGGCATGGGGTTGGGGCAGTCGGGGCACGGGAACTGGATGGGGGTCAGATGGAGGCGTGGCCAGGCTATTCGGGGAGGCACAGCCTTCCCTACCCGGCCCTCCACACAATTTTGAACCCAATGTGGCCCTCGGGCCAAAACGTTTGCCCACCCCTGAGATAGATCATTTCCATTTGACAGATGGGGAGCATAGATCCCAGATTAAATGACTTACCCCACATCCCACAGAGAGTCAGGCAGGAATTGGCAGGTCTCTTGAGTTCTGGTCCGGTGCCCTTAGCCACGTCCTGCATCTCAATACTGGACCTTGATAAGTCTGTGGTCTGAGGTGGTACCGCAAAATCCGTCTCGTAAGCCTCTGTTGCGTCCCGGGCACCTGCGTGTTCTTTAAGGCCAGGGTGGCGATTGAGAAGTCTTCGGAGAGCGTTTGCTTTCCAGGGACCAGTGTGGTGGGTTCTGGCCTCGAGTATTGGATGTGCGCTGTGTGAGGTGACATGACACACAGATGGCCTCCTGTTTACGGGGCTGGCAGAGCGCTGTGTGACACAGAGAGCTGCCGGTAGCTGGAAGAGAGACTCCTAGTTTGGTCAGGAAAAGCCTGGGGGAAAGTTAAGTCAAACGTAGGTTCCTAAATCCAGGCGTTGAAGTCCACGTGTAGCCCCCAGGTACGAGTGGCCTGACTTTCAATGGTGCGGAGCACATGCAGCCGCTGTTGACGTTTGGCGCGTAACGTGGAGGGGCTTTCGGCCAGGCTGCTCGTCCTGCGCTCCTGACGACTCCAATCTAAATAATAATAATAATAATAATAAATGGAGATATACCAATCTCCTAGAACTGGAAAGACCTTGAAGGTCATCGAGTCCAGTCCCCTGCCTACACTAGCAGGATCCGCCTGCCTACACTAGCAGGATTGCCCTAAATGGCCCCCTCAAGGATTGAACTCACAACCCTGGGTTTAGCAGGCCAATGCTCAAACCACTGAGCTATCCCCCCACCCCACTGAGCTATCCCCCCACCCGACTCCACAGCCTGCCCTTCCCCTCTGTCTCTCTGAAACGAAGGATCAGGGAAAACTCTGGCCTCTCTGTTGAGGGGAGGGAAGCCTCTCCTTTTGCTCACATCACCCTCTCTCCTTCTTTTCCTCTTTAGCAAACCGTCCGGCTGTGGAGCACGGGTGAGGAGACCGTGCGAGTGCTGGCCTTCCTGGTACTGAACAAGATCTGCCGCCATAAAAAGGAGCTGTTCTTGAACCCCGTGCTCAAGGTAATGGGGTGTGCTCTGATAATATAACAGTCGTTAGCTAGCTGTTAACAGCTGCGGGGTGCTTTGCAAAGGGGGCCAGGGGCATTATCTCCATTTTGCAAATGGGAAACTGAGGCACTGGGAGGTAAAGGGACTTGCCCAAGGTCACCCCGCAGGCCAGTGGCAGAGCTGAGAGTAGAAGCCAGGTCTCCTGAGTCCCAGCCCAGTGCAGCGTCTGCTAGCCCATGTGATTTACCGCTGTGTGCTGGGACTATGCTGCTGCTCTGTCTCCGATGACATGTAGACTAGCGAGAGAAGACTCATCAGCACAGCGCCTCCTGCTGGTCATCTTGGGAATTAGCGCTTCAGCCTTGGAGCGCACTTTTCTGGCCAGTGACTGGCCTGCCCCAGGCTCCCCGTGCCTCTTTACCTTGGCATTCTGCCCCCAGCAGAACCCCCTTATTCTGGGTTTCCCCTTCCAGGGGAACCCCCAACCCTCTAAAACCCACCTTGCCTCAGTGGCTACTCTCAGGCGTCGTCTAGTCCCCTCTCACTGTGCACACTGCAGTCTGTAAAGGCCACTCATCGTTGGCAAGGGGTCGGACCAGCTGCCTCCATGTAACCCCGGGCTGCCCCTCTGCAACCTGCTTTGACTTTTAGCAAGGTCTCAGCCTGGGGATTTGCCAGTCGGGAGCTCCCCAGCTCCCCTGCCTTTCCCCAGCCCTGCTCTGTGCCTGGTACCCTGAGCTTCCAGGCAGCCAGAGAGAGACTGACCCAGCTCCTCCCTGAGCCTTTATAACAGGGCCAGGGTGCGACCCGATTGGGGTGTGGCCCCAGCTGTGGCTGCTTCCCCAGTCAGCCCAGCCTTTTCCACCAGAGCAGGGTAACAGCCCCGCTCCATAGACATACAGGCACGTAAGTGTCCTAGGGCGCGGGCAGCAGTGTAGGTGCCGAGCGGAGGCTGCGGGTGACGTGTGCCGCTGCCCGCGGTCGGAAAAGGCCTTCGACCAGCTGAGCCAAGGAAGTTTGGTTTCAGCCGAATGTCCGCGTGGCACAAGGCACCCCCACAGCTGGCGTCGGGGAGACCCCTGTGTGAGCTCCCCCCTCACCTGTACGGGTCAGGCAGGAGGCTCACTGACAGAGGCACCATGAGGAGGTTTGCTCTGCCTGTGGCGTGGCTAAGCAGAGGGCTTCAATCTCCTCAGGACTCAGACTGGTCCCTGTCTTGGGCACGGATGTGCCGCAAGCCAGGCGGTGCCACGTGTTTGGCTGAGGGTAGTTGGAGGGCACCCCTCCCCTGCCCGGATTTTCATTCTCACGCCCCGGTTCGTGCCTTGCCTTTTCCTGCAGCAAATGTACATCTCCTACGTGAAGAACTCCAGGTTCACCTCCCCCAACGTCCTCCCCATGATCAACTTCATGCAGCGCACCCTGACGGAGATGTACGTCCTGGACACGCAGGTGTCCTACCAGCACGCCTTCATCTACATCCGCCAGCTCGCCATTCACCTGCGCGGCGCCATGACCCTGAGGAAGAAGGTAGGCTCCAAACCCCAGCTTGGGGAGCGAAGTCCATGCGGGGAGCTTTGCAAGCTGCCGGTGCCTACCCCCCGACGTCGGCTTTAACTCGGATTGACGAGTGGCCTTGTGCATGGTGAGACGGAAAAAAATCCCAGTCCCTGCTTCAGCGCTGCTGGTCGCTACAAGCGGGAGACGCGGCCAATGAGGGGAGCATCGCAGCTGAAAGACGAGGCGCCTTAAGTTGGACCCCGAGCAAGGGCCCCTCGTCTCAGCAAGCCGTGCTCCAGGTCTGGCCCTGGGGAGTGTGGGAGGCTGTGTAGATGAAACCTTTAGAACCAGGGTGAGTCTGCTCAGCACAGACCTTTAAAGATCTCTGAGTAGGAGTTTGCCCCAGCATCCTTTAGTGACCTCTTCCCGCTCAGCGCACCCCACTCCAAACTGCTGGGGAGTTGTGCAGCTGCCTAGCTTGGTCCAACCCAGGGAAAGTGACTGGAACTAGGGGTACAGCGGGCTCTACTACCCTCCCTGGTTTGAAATGGTTCCCATTCTAGACAGGGTTTACAGTTTGATTCAATTGCTCTCAGCACCCCTACTATACAGATTATTCCAGCACCCCCGGGAGAGCGCTGACTGGTGCATGTTGGGGACCCCACTGGAGGACATGGCGGGAAGTCAGCTGGCACCCGGGGGGGACATCCGTGGAGAATTCAGGGGAAGTTAGTGCGGGTGGGATTGTGGCAGCATTGGGCTCCGTAGGAACTTGTTCCCCGAAGCAGGCAGGCAAGGCAAACAGGACCCAGCCTGTTCCGTGACGCGCTAAGGAGCCAGCAGGTGGCTGTTCTGCCGAAGGAAGGAGAGGCCCAGAGTTCTGCCTGCTGCTCATGGGCGGATAGATGCTTTCGTTCATGTCGGTGTTTGGGTTTTTAGCAAGGGAGGTGGAGAGTAAATACCGGCGAAGTGGTTCTCTCTTCTCAAGCTATGTAGCTCCTGGCAGATGTTCGCTCCACCTCCCCCTGGGCATCTCTCCTCTTGGCCCTCCCCCCCATATGTGAAATTAACATTTCAGCTGCTTAGCAAACCCCGGAGCAAAGATGATGATAAACCACCCCTTATTTCTGGCTCTTTCCAACTGCGGGGTCTGTCTGGGGCTCTCCCCAGCAGCCTGTCCCCTGCCTGGGACATTTCTGTAATTTCATTGAGGCAAGGAGCTAATGAAGCAGGCCTGAATCTATGTAGTCTGACCTGCCTGTGCTGTCAAGTTGCTAATCCCGGGTTTGAGAAAACAAACCCTCGTGGATTAGTGGTTCGATTGGTCCCATGCACTGCAGGATTGGTGACCACTTAAATCTCCTAGATGCTCAGACACTGGGATAAACCCAACCAAGATAAGCAAAGTCTGGGCCTGGGTGTCTGCCCCTAATTGGATTGTATTGGCTTCCTCCACCTTCAGCCCCGGACCAGACAGTCCCCAGATCCGGTTGGTTTCCCAGCGGGGGTTTGGAAGCGGGGGCGGAGGGAGAGATTCAATGACAGCGGCACCACCCGTATGCCCAAATCCCAACAACAAGTCAATTAATGTGCAACGCGCACCGGGCACTTACAGAAGCTGTCGGCTGGTCCGTGCTGCGTGGACGGGCGTGCGACCCGACCGAAGGGGGGAATGTTTGACCTAAACCCTGCCACCAGTTGCTGGGCTTGTGTGTGTCATTCGGGAAGGCTACAAGCAGGCCGTCCACGTCCACTCCATGCACACCCTGCTCCAGCACACGTAAGAGGAGATGAGGCGTAGTCATCCGAGTTTGTCCCGGTAGCCTAGAAACTAGAAAAAAAGCCTGACTCTTGACTAGAGGCTTGGGCCGGTCTTTGGGCAGGCGGAGCCGGGCTGGGTGATCCGGGACGGCAGCGACACCTCTTGTGTTAATTACCCAAGTGGCCTCTGGCGGTGTTTTGTCGGGTAACCAGGCAGACGGCTCCTGCGCTGACGTGCAGGCTCGACCTAGAAATAAAGCTGAAAGCTCGCTCTGGGCCCTGCGTTTTTGTGTTGCCCTCGGCTTGTTGCCATGTCCCCTCGGTACTGGGTGTGTCAACTCCTGGGAGGTGGGTGTGCGGGCCGGGCCGGACCTGGCTGCGTGAGGTTCTCTTTGACAGCGAGTGCACCTCCGCACAGCTTCAAACCAAATAACACTAACGCCCGCTGAGGCTCTACAGTGCTGCCCGTCCCCGGGGTATTTGAGGGATGAGGTTCTCTTGCAGTATTGCAATTGAGGGACTCATCAGAGCCCCCTCGTGGCAGCAGCTGGGCCCCGGGTCCTGGGCCTGGGGAAATGAGTCACTTTGTAGGGGAGGTGAGCTCCGTGGGAACCTTAGGGGGCGGTTGCTGGGGGAAGCTGGTTCTGCCCTGTAGCTTTAGAGTTTATTTTTCTTCCCTCCAGCGTGTCTGGGCCAGGACGGGGAGTCAGTACAGTTGGAGGAGGAGGATCTCCCAGCCTGGCTGCCTGTGGGAGATCCGGGTTTGTCCCCATGAGTGGACGGGAAAGGCCTCTCCATATGCTGTGGGCTGAGGTGTTATGGGGAAGGAGCCCCACTTGTGGAGCGTTGCTGCAGATAAATGACAGGAGAACCCCACACCTGGGGCAGTACTTGGCATGTCCAAAGCATCGTGCAAACCTCTAACCATCCCGTTCTCCTGAGTCCTGGACCGCACAGCCCCCCTTCTTCCCAACGCTGCCAGAACCAGCGTTCGAATGCAGGAGTCCCCGGTTCCCAGGTGTGTGCCCCTCCTGCTAGACCGCACTGCCTCTGGAATACAAAGGAGCCGGCGCGTGTGCTGCAGGAAGTAGGTCCAACTCCCGTTCATTTTTCAAGCATGTGTGTGTGTCTCTTTTTTCTGTAGGAGAACTACCAGTCCGTTTACAACTGGCAGTACGTCCACTGCCTGTACTTCTGGTGTCGGGTCCTGAGTACCATCTACCCCAGCGAGATCATGGAGCCGTTAATTTACCCTCTGACCCAGGTCATCATTGGCTGCATTAAGTAAGTAGGCATGGATAGTTCTCCCCCCCACCCTTATAAACACTGAGCTCTGACCCTCCCTCCCCCCCGCAAAAATCATCATCTGGGGCGTGTGGCCTAGTGGTTAGAGTATTGGACCAGGGCTTGGAAGACCTGGGCTCTCTTCCTGCTCTGCAACTTCCCTGCTGGGTGAGCTTGGGCAAGTTGCTGCCCTTCTCTGTGCCAGAGGGGGGTCGTGATACTGACCCCATGTGTCAAGTGCTCTGTACTGCCAGCTCTGAGCTGTTGCTGCTGCCGGTCTACACTGTGGCATGTGCCACTGGCAACCTGGAGCCCAATTCTGTCAGGTCTCCTGTGCCTTTTGTGAGGTGCACAGCACCTTCCACTGCCATTGAGGCCACTTGGCAAGCTGAGACTCCATCTAGAGGCCAGCCTGCTAGACTGCGTTCCCTAACCCTTGCTCCCCACACCTCTTGCACTGCTGCAGCAGCTAACAATCGCAAGCCCCAGCACCGTGCCCAATCTTGCTGGATCAGCAGAGGTACTTGTAGATAGGAAATTGAGGTAACCGAAGCGGAGCTAGCTTGGCTTCCTGCATCAGAGCCTCGGCAGGAAGGTGGAAGCAACGTTTGCCATATAGTAGCTAGCAAAATCGAGGGGGAACGTTATTCTCTTGTCCAGCTTCTCAGAGAGGGCTGCAGACGATGGAGGGTGATGTGAGTTGCATTCTCCCAGCATTGTGGTGTGTGTGTTTGCACCTTTCGTACACTTCAGTCTGCTGGCACGCCGTGTTAATGCAGGGACGTCAGAAGCAGAAGGGAAGGCATTTATGGGTTGTCTAGCGGCTCACACAGGGTCGGGCGTTAGAGCCAGTTTCTAGGAGATGAGGGCATTGTGTGTCGGCTGGGACAGCCAAGGTCTTTAATTTCCACTAGGGCAGATGGGCTCTTGGTGTCCTGCCCTGTCTGAGGGGTCCTTTTTGAGCACCATAGTGGATAATGTCTACGCTGTAGCGCCTTAGTGGACCTGCCTTCTTCATCAAGGGAGGCGCTTGCTGGAAGTCAGCGGAGTCATTCCATTGACTTCTCGGGGCGCTGATTGGACCAGGACCATCAACTCCACACCACGGTCACTTCATCCGCTGCTGAAATGCAGCCGCTTCTGGGGTAGAACCCAGCGGCCGCATAAGAGCGAACAGCCACTTCAGACGGGACGCGGAGATCACAGCCGACCCCTTGGTTATCGGAATGAAGAGCCTGTTAGAACCGTGGGGTTAGAAGGCGCCGCCAGGGCCAGCTACTCTGACCCCCTGCCCAGATGCAGGATTCATTGTCTCTAAACCATCCAAGGCAGATGACTCTCCAGCCTCATTCTGGATCTGAAACTCTTCTTATCCAGGCTGTGATTATCTAGAGGGGCTGGATCTGCCCCCTCCAGTCGGGTAATCCCTTTCTCTGCCCTGTTGAAAGGAGAGTGGACTTGGAGGCAGCATAGTCTGCTGACACGGCTTAACCTTGGTGTCCGGGTCTGATTTCAGTGCTGGGGTCCTGGGACCCTTGGGGGGGCGGGAGAGGTAAGACCTCCGTGTTCTCTCTCCGCAGAAGTGTTCTGCCGGGAGCACAGCGCCCCCTAGCTTGGGCCGTGGCCCTTTTTTATCGGCTCTGATGCCTCCTTGCACGGAGAACTGGGTCCCACAAGTAGCCGGAAGCAAAAATCCAGTGCGGTAAATAAACATCCTCATCATGGTGCCTTGATCATAATGGTCCCTTCTGACCTTAAAGTCTACGCGTCTATATTAAAACCAGTGAGGGCTCCTGCAGGGAAATGCGGACAAGCCCTCTCGGCTATCCCATGACAGGAGTAAGCTGCTAGCAGCCCTGCAGAAAGGGAGACGGTGAATTGAGAGCCGCGGGGGTTGATACCCCGGCCTTGGGGCACTCTTGCTCCGATTGTCTGCGTGGCGGGTGCTTGCGCATCTTGAGGTGCAAACAGCCTCTTCTTGATTTGCACACCTTGTCCCGGGCAGCGCAGCGACAGCAGGAGGCAGCGTTGCTATGGCGCTGGGGTTTTATTCCCAAAGGGGATCTATCTCCTTTTGTTTCCCTGGAGAAGAGAGCGGTCTCCAGGCGCCAGCACCCGAATGGGTCCGTTCGTTACCGCGTCTCGGAGCTGAGTTGCTGGTATAGGGGGATTGAAGCCTTGTTGACTTGGGAGCTTCTGGGTTTAATTAGTCCCTGATTTTTTTTCTTTTGTTTGCACGCCGATGAAAAACCTGGTTGTATGACGGGAGAACTTGGGTCACATGATGACTATTTGCCGACTGTCCAGCAGACAGGCACAGTGAGCCACATTCAATCCTGCTGCAGCTGTGCCGAAGTTGGTGGAGTCACACCATAAATTTGCCCCACTGCCTTTTGCAGCTCATCTTGGGAGCTCTTTGTAATCTGAGCAACTGTGAGTTCAGCAAGGTGGAGTAATCCCATAATAATGATGTTATGTAGTAGAGACGGCAGGGCCCAACTGAGATCAAGGCCCAGTTGTGCAAAGCGCTGTACAGACATAAAAGAGGAAACGGGTCCTGCCCTAAAGAGCTTTTCAGTGTAAACAGACAAGGCAGGCGCAGGGTGGGAGGAAGGAAAGATTCTCCTCCCCACAGAGAGATGGAGTAACTGGCCCAAGGTCACACTGGGACTCAGTGGCAGAGTCAGGATTTAACTACATCTACCCTGGGTGCTTCCTTCAGCAGCCTGTAGACCCCACATGTGCACATATCCACCCTGTACGGATATAAATATCAGAGTAGCCTGTGAGGCAGGTCTTAGACCCGTGTGATGGGTGTGGGTCGGCACCCGAGTACATAACCTACTCACCTAAGCCACGCTGCCCTGTCTACACTGCTGTTAGCGGTCTTCCCCAGCCCCGGGGAAAGACTTCCCTCCCCCCTCTGTATGGATGCAATCTGCTAGCTGTTCTCTATGCGTGGCTGATGCTGGTGTGTAGCGCAGATGTGGCTGTAGTTAGGTATTGTCCCAATTCTGCCATCTTGGCACTGTCGATATTTGGATCCTGGGGTTATTTGGCAGCATCTTTGCTTGAAGAAGTGCAGCTGCTTCTTTTTCCTTATTTTTTCCTTGCTGCTGAGAACTTGACTCCATCTCCCCCTCCCAGTTTGGGAAGGAAAAAAGTACTCTGGGCTTTGAAACTCGGGTGAGCTCTGAAATCCTGGGAGCGCTGTAACCAGATTCTCAGCTCTGCCGTGCCGCCTGGTTGGTCTCCGGGCTCCCTGGGGTGATGAAGATAAACAGGTTTAAATAACTGCCAGGATTCTCTTACCTTCCCCTCCTCCTCCCCCGCCATCCCCCCACCGCCCCCAACGTCCCATTGCAGGGGCAGAGTTTTAATTGTCCTGCGGGCCAGCCTAGGCAGTTTTTCACCTGTCTGGGCGGATAAATCAGTTGTCTAGGGCCACAGAGAGGTGAATTGGGGAAGTCCCGGGGAGAGAATTTGCGAATGTATGTTATGAGCAGAGCCTGGCGCACCTAACGAGAGCAATGCACCTAACGAGAGCAATGCACCTAACGAGAGCAATGGGGTTGGGACTGCGTCAGGAAATGGGCTTTGGGATGGAGAGAGCTGGGAGCAAGCCAGTGGTATGTCCAGGCGGGGGGGTAAGGGAGGATGGATGCTGTCAGTAGACCTGAGTGTAAGAGAGAACGCGGTGTGGGAAATCCTGGGGTCTCGTTCCTTGGTCCCCTAGTCCTGCAGTTCCAGCTGCTGGGGCAGCGAGCTGCTTCGGGGCCCTGGGTTGCAGCTGCCCTTTTGGAGGAGCGGTAGCAGAGCAGAAGTGAAGCCCGAGGATCCGTCGGGACCGCAGCCGGGGGTACCACTGAGAAGTGCCAACACATTCAGGAGGGACCAAGCTCCTGCGTGTGTCTCTGCCTGCCCTCCCACCCCTTTCTTCATGGGTAACATACCCACGCTGGTTGGATTCCCATGTGGGCCTTTGGGTTATTTCTCCTGCGCCGCAACTTGCCGTAGGCCTCTTCAATCAGCATCAGCGTCTCAATCAGTGGAGGGGAGCAGCTACTGAACGTTGTGTGTTTAGGGGTCGGGGCTCTCCAGGGAGTGGGGGAGGGGAACGATGCAGTCCATTTAGCTTTCGCCGGGTTTTGTATCTTTTACTCTCTTTCAAAGGTAGGGCCAGATCCTCGGCGGGTGTAAGTGGGCATAGCTCTTTGGTGGCGCTGTGCCCCATCGCGCCAGCTGAGGTTCTGGCCTTAGGGTCTTGCAAAGAGGAGGAGCGAAGACACCTGCTCCCCTTTGTTCACGTGCTCCCAGGGGCCCGGAGTAGGGCTAGGGGGAGTGTGCAGAGGCAAGAGTGAAGCTGTGTTAGTCCAAGTGCTCATCCGCTCCGTGGGGTGGTTTTATTTTTAACGCCGTCGGACGGCCAGGAAAGGATTCCGGTTCGTGCCCGTTTCTCCGTCCCGAACACCCTCTCAGCTCGGCGTTCTTCTGGGGAGGCTCAGTCTGTCAGAGCCGCGAGGTTTTAATCAGTAAACCTTGCTCATCCCCGGGGAAAAAGGAGGCTGTCAAGAACCCTGGCCATGGCTTAGATTCCCATGACAATCCGGGTCGGGCTCGGTGCCATCTGGGTGCATCGGCAGAGCTAGCGCAAAGGGGAGTTGAACGGGTTTGAAGGGCCGTGATGCACCCCTACCCGGGGGGCCACTAGCGTCTAGGCTGGATATACATCTGGCGGCTATGAGCAGGCGTCCTCGCGGGAGGCGGGGAGCACGCGGTCGGTCTTTACGCTCCTATTGTTCCGTATTTGCAGTACTCAGCGGTGGGGGATTCATGCCGCGTCTCTCTTGGAACCTTAAATATGTTCTGATCTTGGTTGGGCAGGTTGTTCCCGGGCGTGTCTCAAAACTAGCGTAGCGCAGGAGCAAATCAAATAATTCCGAAAGCCTGGAGAAAATCATTTCCTCCTTATTTTTTGCTTTTCCATCGACCAGAAGGTGGCGCTTTCTTCCTGCAGAAGGGCTGATGGACAGAGACGAATAGGGGGGGGTGGGGGGGGCGGGTGATGTGCAGTTCCTTCCGCCACACCACCTCATTACAGGAGGGGACTGGGGAGAAATTACCATCGCCGAAGCCTTATTGCTCCAGGCGGGGACCGAGGCAGAATTTAAAATGTGCTTAAACAAGATAACTAGCAGCAGAGGGCTGCCTGCTAACATCAGAATTAGCTCCCTCCGTTTTGTTATTCCCTCCCCCCCCCCCCTCGCCAGCCCCTCTCCGGTGTATAAAACGCATTAAAAATGTATTTAGAAGGATGCATTGGAGAACTGGACCCAGCGCGGCTCGAACTTGCACGTGATCAGGAGCGGATGGGATCCACCCCAGGGAAGGCGCGGGTTGGACGGGGATGCCGGCCCAGCTGCAAGGGGGGAGAGGACCTGGTTTGCTGGGAGCGTCCCATGGGATTGCTTACATCAGCCCTGCAATTAGAGCTATAAGGGTTGGGCTGGGGCTCTCCAGACAAGGAAGGCTGCTCCATTGGAGCCCCTCCAATTCCTTCTGCTGTCTCAGGTGCCTCTTCCTGCCCTTTCCCCCTCTCCCTTCTCCCCCCGCCATTTTGGGGTGCCCCTCCTTTGTGTGCAGCTTTTAGCCTCCCCTGGGACTGTCCTGTCCAACCTATTTTGGGGCCCTTCCACAACGTTTAACAACCACTGACCTCCTCCGGGCAGTGCGTCTGAGAGGGCGGGAGCGGCCCTCTGCCCCGGAGAGAGGAGATGCCCGGGCGTCTCGGGAGCAGCCCCCCGCTTGGCTGGGCTTCGGCTGACCTTGGAGGGGGCTTCCTGCCGCCTCCCCCGTCAGGCAGCTTGTGGCGGCCCAGAAGGCTAACAGGAGGTGCCGCTAGTGAAAATAATCATCGTCAGGCTGTCGGCTTCCCGCCGGGCCACACCCCGGGCCCTGGCTGTGTGAGAAGCTGGGCAGGCGTTCAGAGGCAGGGGGAGGTTAGGGAGCGCCCCCCTTCGCCATGGGACGCATGAGCTGTTAACTCAGCAGCCTGAGCTACGCGCCTGCCTGGGCCTTCGAGGGGCTAGCCAGCCCTCCCCCACCCCAGCTAGCCAGCCCTCCCCCACCCCAGCGTACTCTGGGGCCCTGCTGCGTTTCTCATTCCGCTTCCGTCCCAGCCATCGGGAGGTTAGGCTGATTGCTGCTCTGCGGAGCACTCTGAAATTAATGGTCTGGGTTTACAATAAATCTATACCTTTAACAGGTTTATCCCTCGATCAATTAATTCCTGAGGAAGGCTTTCGTCATCTCCAGCGGTGCCAGCAGGCGGGTGCAAAGTAGATTTATTTCCATAATGGATCCAGTGATAATTATTTCACTATTTGGTGGAGGTGGGGGGAGAAAAGGGGAGTGATTTATG
This sequence comes from Sternotherus odoratus, assembly GCA_032164245.1. NCBI lineage: Eukaryota > Metazoa > Chordata > Testudines > Kinosternidae > Sternotherus > Sternotherus odoratus. Next base: position 7,117,729 of record JAVMKO010000018.1, read on the forward strand.
TCACCCGGGGATGCAGATTCTCTCTGCTGCATTGCTCCGTGGTCTCTCTTTTGGGGGTTCACCTCTCAGAATCAAAGCTGTTCTCCGGGAGCCACATTTAAAAAGCACCTTTTCTTAGCGCTAAAAGCATCAGTATTGGGTGCAGTTCACAGCGAGTGACTTCCTCCATGGGGCTGGTGGATCAGAGGCCTCGGCCTAGTGACAAAAGCTGCGGGATTTGGAGTCAGTTTCTTTATTCCCAGCTCTGCTCCTCTTGCCTGTTGCGGGCTGAGTCGCTCCTCTTCTCTGGGTCCCCACCTGTACAATGGGGCTGCCGGGGAAGCTGAGGATCTTGGGATGAAGGTGCTGCGTAAGCACTAATGAATTACGAATTGAGCTGGGCCCGAGAGAGATTGGGCCGTTACCTGCCTACTTCAGTCTCCTTAGCCCTATGCCCTGCGCTGCCTCTACAGAGACAGCCAGGGCCGGGGAGGCTAATTATGATTGTGGATTTTGTGATTGTAAATTACATGGCATACACTTAACCGATGCAAACCTCAGTCCTTGTTTCCCCAGAGGTGGTGGGAGGACTCCATCCTGGAATAGTAGTTGATGATGGTAATAAGGGGGAATATTTCCCATGGTGCCCTGCTGGTCCATTGAAGAGCAGTATTGACTGGTTCTGAGCAGAGCGGCTGCTTGGTTCGTGTCCCTTTTCTACCTGTTCAGCTCCGGTTTGGTGAGCGGGGGTGGGAACGATGCTGTTAGGGACTGCAGCAGCTGAAGATGGTACATTGATAGGTGGGATTGCCTAGAACGGTGGTTTTTAACCCTTTTTCATTTTCGGAGCCCTACACAATTGCGAATGGAGGCGTGGACCCCTTTGGAAGTTGTCAACACAGTCTGCAGACCCCCGGGGTCCGCGGACCGCTGGTTGAAAACCACCAACCCAGAAGGAGGAAAGTGAGGAGTCGGGATCCTGGCTGCAAGAACTCGGGTGTTCAAATGAGCTAGAAGCTGAAATCCTTGTGTTTGCTGGTTTAACCCACGATATCAGGTCTCCCTCTATGGGCCATCCTGGGCAGGACTAACAGCCTCATCCTCAGAAGTAAAACAATTCGCCTTTTCAGCTCAAGTGGGAGAGGCCTGTGTTTTCAGCCCTGCAGACTGTAGGTTTGATTAACCTTCCCTCCGTCTCCTCTCCAGGTTGGTGCCCACCTCGCGTTTCTACCCCCTGCGGATGCACTGCGTCCGGGCCCTCACGCTGCTCTCGGAGAACACCCGGACCTTCATCCCGGTTCTGCCCTTCATCCTGGAGGTAAATCAGTTCCTGTTCATCTAACAGCAACAGATAAAAGCTGTCTAAACACACACTCCCCCTGGCATCTGCAAACAGCTGCTCACACGACACGCTTGCTCGGCTCCTTGCAGCCCCGGCAAGTAGCGTCATACACACTGGGTCCCGGCATTGAGAAATAGGGTTCAATTTGCACTAGCTACGTTGCAGCTTAGGGGGCTGCCTTGACCCTCCAGATCTGATGGGCACAAAGCCTCTCTGTGACAGCTTCCAAACGGGAATGAGCCTTTCCCCAGACGATGCAGACGTGGCTTGCTGCTGCTCTGCTGGTAACATTTTGCCATCCTTGGAGAATTCTTATTGTTTCTCCCCTTTCCAGGGCACGCCCCCACCCCCAGCAAATGCGGCCTATTGTGTTTGTGAAAGGAATTGTCTGTATTGAGGCTGCGGGTGTCCCATTGACAGATCATAAAACCAGAAGGGACCATTGTGATCATTTAGTCTGACCTCCTACATAGCACCAGCCTGAACTAATTCCTGCTTGGAACTGCTAGTGATGGAGAAATCCACCACGGTCCTTGGTCAGTGGTTCCAGTGGTTAATTATAGCCTTGTTCAACCGCTATAGTCCAGCACTGGATTTGCTTCGTCTGGTCTGTCCAAGATGCTCCACCCAGCACGGTGGGGATGTAACTTCACATTTGTTTCTTGCTCTTCGAGATAGGCTTAAATTTTAAAGTCTGCATCGGGGTTCTAGCCTTCCCAAAATGTGTGGGTGGAAGGGTATATTAATTCAGGGGGTTGGCTCGCTCTTGGAGCCAGAATTGGGGTTGAAATGCCAGGAGTTTATTGCTGAAATCCAGTTGTACTTTTTATGTTAAGGACACGTGTATGCATAGTTTGTACTTGACTAATAGGTGTTTAACTGGCGTAGGTGGCTTGTGACGATCGACAGCACCTTTGAGCGATGTGCTTATAACCACGCGTAACATATTCTACTCGCGCCGGCTGCAGGTTTGCAACAAGCCACTTGCTCATTCACCCTTGGTGAACTATTTAGAAATGTGTGACCTTAACAAGGAAGCCTTTGTGTGAACAGTCGAGAGGAGCGGTGTCGATAGGTGCCTCTCTAGCTGACGTTCGATGGGTGCTCTGTGCGTATGCTGGGCAGAACTGTCAGCCCTGGAGACCAAAGGGCCACTGTCCACAGAATAGGCCCAGCAAAGGTAGTGTCAGGCAAGTGTCTCCCATGCGTTTCCCTAGCCTGGGGCGGCAGGGACCGCCTGTAGGTATGGGAAGGGGCTTCGCTCTCCATGGTGCAGACAGACCGTGGCATTTCCAGGCTGCCAGCAAGGGGCCCAGACAGCACCAGCCTTGTGGGTGGTTTCTGAGGCAGTGACCTGGACCAAACCGGCCAAATTGCTAACACCTAGGCCCACTGAACATCCCCCAGGGGATGGATGGCCATGGGTGTGGGGTATTACTGCTACAGGGTCTTCTTCCCAGTCCCCTGAGCCTACGGAAGGATGCTGTGGTGGTTCAGGCACTGGAATGAACCTCTGGAGATCCATATTCAATTCCGGGCTCTGCTACGGACTCCTTGTGCTCCTCAGTATACCCACCTGTAAAATGGGGGCTACAGTCCTGCCTTTTGTCTAGTTAGTTTGTAAACTCTTAGGGGCAGGTTCACTGTGTGAGCACAGCACTGAGCATGGCGAGGCCTGATCTCGGTAGGTACGGCACCGAGCACGGCGGGGGCCTGATCTCGGTAGGTACGGCACCGAGCACGGCGGGGGCCTGGTCTCGGTAGGTACGGCACCGAGCATGGTGAGGCCTGATCTCGGTAGGTACAGCACCGAGCACGGCGGAGGCCCGATTTAAGTTGGATTGCCTAGGCAATACCGTAATACATCTAATTAATGAGCTGCCTATTCCTCAGTGAAAAAGAAGAAACGTCCCAAGCAACTGCCCCAGAAGTTATACTTAAAAAAAAAAAAGCCTGTTAGATATAAAAGGCTGCTTAAAATAGCTGCCTGCAAACAAAGTCTGTTTGTATCTCTCCCCCCAGCCCTGGGCTGGCAAACGGGCAGCGCCTCACACCATCCCTCGCACCGTTCCCAGCGCCACGCCCCCTCCCTTCCCGCAGAGCTAACGAACCGCCGGGCCGCGCTCGGCCGCCGTGAAAGAGCGAGCAGGCCCCGCGCTCGGCCCGAGCCCACCGGATCCAGGGGTGGGCTGAGGGAGGCCTGCCCAGCGGTCAGCGCCCGAGGAGGAAGAGGGAGAGGCTGGAGGGAGGAGGAGGCTTTTCAAACGAACAAGCCCCGGGCTCGTTGCTAATTGGGTTCTGTGGAAGCCAAGGCTCTTGCGGTTTCATGTTGTTGTAAACGTCCTTCGCAAACCACATCCCCTCAGCCGGTGGAAACCAGGGCCGTTTATAACTCTGCTCCGGCCCCCCCACACACACTGCCGCTCCCTGGCTCGGGGGGGGGGGGGGGGGCTGCTCGGTTCTTCGCCGCTTTCCTTCCCCTCGCCGGCTGTTCTTTGGAGCCGCTGCCAGCCCGGTGGCGCGATAGGGGCATCTCCCCTCGGCTCCGCGCGGTGGTTTTTGCTTTTCTCAGGCTCTGGGAGATAAAGTATCCCCTCCCCCGACACAGACACACACCCCATCCCCCCTACCTCCCTTCCCCCCCCCCCCCCCCCCCCCGCCACCTACACCACCACTTCGGTGGCAAGCTCTGTATCAGGCCCTAGCCAGACATTACCGCGCTGCACGCTGCACTTCCTCCTGGCTTCCGCAAGCCCGTGACCACATCCGATGCTGGGCTCTGTGTGTGTGTGTGTGTGTGTGTGTGTGTGTGTGTGTGTGTGTGTGTGTGTGTGTGTGTGCGCGCACTGCTCAGGCCGAGCTCATGCAGGTGGTGGTGTTTGGCGGGGGGTGCTCTCTGGGTGCGTGTTCAAAATGCCCCCTTCCCTGTGAAAACGTAGGATGATTGAAATGCATCAAACCTCTCTAATCGCCCAGCAGCCAGCCAGCGCCCCCCTAGCATCGGCAAGTGGAGATTCGATGGGGTACCTGATGCACTGAGAGTTGTCTGTTCGGTCTCTTCAGACTTCAATACTCCTCTGTCCCTTGCCGTAGTGATCTGAGCGATCCCGAACACCTTTGCCTTCATGATGCTTCCCATCCCTTGTGAGTTAGGGAGGTGTTATCCCTGTTGTACAGATGGGGAAACTGAGGCACAGAGTGGTTAAGTGACTTGCCCAGGGTCACACTGGCTGGTTTGTGGCAGAGCTGGGAAATGAATCCAGATCTCCTGAGTCCCATTCCAGACCCTTAATGATAAGACCATATTTGAAGGGCCCTCAGCTTCACCTGTGACTTAGCTGGCCTGGCCTGGCCTGAGGTCATGTGGGTGCTCCCTGCAAACCACCAATCCCATTCCAGCGTGCCAAGATGCATTTTAAGCCCAGCTTCCATTGTAGGGCAAACTACGGGACGGTCCCCGAGGGTCTATAGATAAACCCGGGCTAGCTCTGGAGTTCATGACTTCACTCGCTATCCGCTAGTGACCGCCCCCAGGCACGGAGCAGTTTCTGCATGGCACCAGCAATTCGATTCCCTGGAGCGTGGTGTGTGTGTGACGTTTTTTGGGGAGAGGTGATCATGCTAATTTCCCCTGCATGCAATCAAGGAAATCCAGCGCTCTCTGTCTCCTCCTCCCCCCTCCCCACCTCTGTCATCACCAAGCCTTCCAGAGATGGCAGATTGAATGTTTGCCCGGTTCCTCCAGGCACAGGAATTCCCCAAGCTCCTGCCACTGTAAATGAGAGCTGGCTCCCTGATTCATCTTGACAAGGGCTTCTGCTCCCGGGTGCAGGCAACCAGAAGGCTCCTCTCCGTCTCCGCTCTCCAGGAGGGGGAGGGAGGGAAGCCTTCCAAAATTACCTCTTAGGGGGAAGGGCGGGGAGAGGAGGAATCTGAGAAGGGCGCTGGAGGGGGGACAGCTTTTCAGATCCTCCCCCCCCCCCCCCCCCCGCCGGGTCATGAGATCCCAATGCCTTTTTGAGACTTCCCTTGTTCGGTGGCAGGCGTTAGTTTCTGCAGCGGGAGAATTGGCGGCTCAACCGCTGGAAGGCAAGTGTGGGTAAACAAGGTGGAAATCTCCCCCCGGGAAGTCTTGGTATGCCAATTTAAATGTCACTTCTCCTCGGCGGGGGCCACGGGCTAACCCTGACGCGCTTAGATCGGCAGGAGTTTTTTCACTCCGCTGACGCTTCAAACAGTGAGGCTCTGGTCTCAGGTGTGCAGCGTGGTATGGTGGGACTCTCCGGGGTCTCCAGACACCCTGCCAGTGGGTGGTGGAGGAGAGGGGTGGTGTGTCTGTCTTTAAGGATATTCGGCAATGCAGGGCTCATTTGAGCCATGAGACCGCTGGGCATATGTACAGCACTTCTCACCCCTGGGTCTTGAAACGCTTCTCAAGCCATGGTTGCTGCCCCACAGCTAGGGAAACTGAGTCACAGAGGGGCCGTGCCTTGCCTGAGGCTACCCATGGAGGCTGCATGCTCCCGGTCTCCTGACTCCCCGTCCCTATCCGCTGCCAGCGGAGCAGCGTGCGAGGTGTCCTCTGGAATAAGTTTGTTCGCAGTCCCGTTCCCGGCCGACTGGTGTCTGTCGCTACAGCTCTCACGCCTACGACCACCTCTCCCCGTTACCAGCGATGCGGGGCCAGGACCTTGTCATACAGACAAGGTTCTTGCCGCGCATCGTTGAGAACAGGGGAGAGGTGATCGTAGGCGTGTGAGATAAGCCGCTGCAGGGAGCCCATGCTCCTGGAACGTGGCTTGGGGGTGGGGAAGAGGAGACTCCCTCTGCATGGCGGCCATAGGACGGCTGGCTGGAATTAGCTGGCCTGTGCAGAGCCCAAGGGTGAAGGTGATGGGGGCTGGACGGGGTGGCAGGGGTGGCTGTAGGTTGGCTGCTGTGTGGGATGGTGCTGGCAGTGAGTACCGTATGGACCTGTGTATAAGAGGGACCCTCTAGATGCAGAAGTGAGCGACCCTAGGTGGTCCACTCCCGCCGCCTGAGGTTGCCACGTCCCTTCCTCTGGCTAACAGATGTTATCCCGACTTCAGCCAGATCCTTGAGGCTTCTGGTCCTCTTGTCCCCCCCTTGTGTTCTCTCCCACCTGCCACAGGGTGTCTACACTTCACCCCTCCCTCCCCGCCCTGTCCCTTCACCTGGCCAGTGCTCGTATCTCTCCCTGGCCCCTCTGTTGAGTGCCTCAAAACGTCTGCTTGCATTCCCCCCCCCTCGGCCGCTGGCATGTACAGTCCCACAAAGCCCGACGCTTTCCGCTTTCCCGCGTCTGGCCGAGGGGGTCGATACGGCTGTTTCGCCAGAGAAATAATTGTGCATAACCAGGTTTGTAGCTTCGATTCCCTGGAGAGGGGCTCTTTGTTTTCACAAGCCACCGCGCTCGGCCCTCCCTCCCCGATAACCTGCCTGACAAATCAAATGCAAAGAATCAATCGCCAACTGCCTGGTTTTCTGGCCTGGGGGCAGCCGGGTCACCTGGACCCTCCTGCCCTAGCTCCCAGAGTCCTCTGCTCTCACTTGTGATGCTGGTGGGGTTTTGGGGTGTCCCGGGGGCGATGCGCTCCCGCGGCTGGGTGCAGAGCAGGATCTGTCAGAGGATGCACATTGCTTGAGCACAGCCTCGGAGAGAAGACCCTGCCGCAAAATATTCGGAGGCTGTTAAATATGGGCACCTGATCTGGATGGCTCCAGAAACCAGAGGTGGCTTCTCCCTGAACATTGCCTGTCCTGTCAGGCTGGGAGTGACTGAAAGTTCCCACCCGTTGCCTGGCCTGTCTGAAATTAGGCCCCTTGCCAGGGGACAAGTATCCACCTCCCCAAACTGTCTCTCGCTGGCTAACTGCAGAGAGCCCAAGCTCTGGGGGAGTGAGCTGCTGTCTTACTCCCGGGGGGAGCAGCTCTCAGGCAGGGCAGAGGAGGGCAGCTGGGCACTGCTGCCCCCTGGCCCCAGGGGCTGGCATCTGGCCTTTTCAAAGGCACAACCCCGCCCCATAGAAGATCCCATGTGCAGGGTGTGCTGAGTATAACCTAGCTATCGGGGCAGGGCTTTCCCCACCCAGATTCCTGGGCCAGCTGTTCGGCTTCTAGTGGATTTCAGCCAACGCAAAGTCTCGTCTTGCCGAGCGCGACCTTTCCGGGAAGCTTAGGAGAGAGATTCTTGATTCCTCTTCCCCTCCTCCCGCAGAGCTGGGGAGCGGAGCGGGTGGGCGGGCGGCGTGGGCTTGGACCTTGATTTCAGTGGCTAGTTTTACAGTTGTCCATTAAAACCGAACATCTGATGCCACTGCAAACGTCTGCCATTTTAGAAATGTCCCTCTTTTAATCCTTCTCTGCTTTGGAAGAGCATCACCAGGCTCCCCCAGGCTAGGCTGTTAAAGACAATGGGAATTTTGCAAGTGACCTGGCCCCTCGGCCTTTCAGCTAGGCTGTGGTCCTGTTAGCTTCTCTCTTTCTCTCTCTGCCCGCTGTGAATTTTTACCCCGGATTTTTCTTCTGTTGCAGATTTTCCAGCAGGTGGATTTCAATAAGAGGCCAGGCCGCATGAGCGCCAAGCCTATTAACTTCGCAGTCGTCTTGAAGCTGTCCAGTGCCAACCTGCAGGAGAAGGCTTTCCGGGTATGTGGAAACCCCTTCCCTGTCCCACGGAACCTCCCTCCCTCTGCCTTCCACCCCAGGGTCCGTGCTCTACTGCCCAGCACAGAGCGAAGTCAGCGTGGCTGGATTTTGTAATGGGTTTATTTCCGCAGCCCAGATGCCTGTGGATGCCACGTGGAGTTTGTACCCGGTTCAGTTGGGGTGACGGCGGCACAAAAAGGCATGAGCAGCGCCTCCAGCGTCACCTCTTGGGGTGGCCGCTGCTGTGTTCTGCGTGCTAGGAGATCGTCACATGGGCCCATCTCGCCTCCCAGAATCCCCATCTGTTTCTCTTCCACCCACAGGACCCCGGGCGGCCCGGAGCCCTGGGCCTAGATGGCTCAGGACCCTGGCAGAGCGCAGGCGGCTTGGGATTTGGTTTTTATCTCCTTTCTTTCTCCTTCCACCCCCCTTGCCCAGGATGGCCTCGTCGAGCAGCTGTACGACCTGACGCTCGAATATCTCCACAGCCAAGCCCACAGCATTGGATTCCCAGAGCTGACCCTGCCCGCTGTCATTCAGGTAAGGTGCCCGGGGCGTGCCGATTTGGGCCGGGCTTGAAACGGGGCTGGTAGCTGGTGGGAGGGTTTCTCTCTTTCCTCCCAGTGAGGATTTCCCTGGGCATTTCTCCAGGCGTTTTTGGCCCTGGTTTCACTCTGGGGCTGTGGGCGGGGGGGAAATCTCGAGGCAGCCGGAGGATGAGGGTGGGTGAGGAAGTGGTTCTGTATTTCACTCCCCTCTGGGAGACGTGGGAGCGGTACAGAGAGGCATCTAATTACCGCAGAGGTGTCCTCGTAACTGGCGAATGCAGGTTGGCTCTGGGCGCTCTGGCTCTGTCCGAATGGCGCACGGACCCGCGTTTCCCAGAGCAGGCGTGAGTTGGTGGCCGCGCCTCGTGGGGCAACGTGCTTCCCTGATGGGGCTCTCTCCTCTCCTCATCCACCCACACATGCAGCAGGACTTATTGTCCCTCCCCAGGGCCCCTTACGCCTGGGCCACGAAGCAGGACTCTTCCCTTGTCCCTTTGCAAACAAGCCCTGCTTTGCTCCTCCCTGCCCTCTGGCGCACTGCACTGCCTTCTGACCAGTGTTGCCCGGGTGGGTTTGGACGTGTTCGCTGATACCTGGTGCAGCGGGCTAGCCGGATGCCCTGTATTTAGGTAGCAGCGGGTCCCTGCTTCTGAACAGTTCAATTTAGTTCCTGGCTCAGTGAACGTTCTGATCTCGCTCCATTCCCCCCTCTCCGGACCCCCTTTTTAACGCCCTGTTGATGGGCGGCGTGTGGGAACTGGCTACGGTTTGCTCAGTACTGCTAGCATCTTTGCTCTGCTGAGACGCCATTGGCTAGTGGGTGACCGTGCACCTGGTTGCTATGACACCTCTGGCCGATCTGGCAGCGACTCCTCAGCGTGGGAACCGTTGGCCCTTGGGGGGGGGGGGGGTGTATCTGCTCCTTGCTGCAGTGTTGTGGACCGGTACCTGCCAGGCACACGGTCGGGGGGCCTGCAATCTGGCTAAGCCTCTGCTTAGCTGCTCCTGGCAGAGGCGAGGCGATGGGCTCTTCTGTGCTAGGACAGCAGCTCCCTTGCTCGCTCCAGTGTGTTCGTTTACTGGTAACAAGGGACGCAGGGAAGCGTTTGCTCCCTGCCTCGCTTCCAGCAGCTGCTGAGGGCATCGAAGCCGTGGAGTTGTGGCTGGAACGGAGCGTGTCCCACAGCCCCCTGGCACCGAGCGCCCTGTAGCTCCCAGGCACCTCACAGCCTCGCCCGCCTTTGTGCAGATAATGAGTGCGGTGCCCTGCAGCGTGGTGGTCGCTCGGTGATTAAAAATCCCTCCCTTGGATGCTTGGAGCTCACCTCCTCCTCCGGCTTTGGCGCGGGGGCCGGATTCCTGCTGGCAGAGGGCGGGTTCGGCGGCTGCCGGTCCGCGGCTTTGGGAGCCGCTCGGCTGAACCGACTCCAAACGGAACTGGATAGCCCGGAAAGCAGGAAGCGGGAGGGCAGATCAAAGGGAAGCGAAGCCAGCGGGACGGAGGGGGGGTTCAAAGGCTTCTCTTCTGCCCAGGGCCGCGGGAGGGACCCGGGGGAGGCTGCTGATTGGCGGTGAAGGTTAAGCGCCCTTCCGAGGAGGTGCCGGTCTGGCTACCTCTGCGCACGCCCTGAGGTCCGGTTCTCAGGCTGGAATCAGAACGGACTTCGGAGGAGGCTGCTTGTCCCCGTGCTAGCCCCCTGCCAGAGGGAAAGCACCGGACAGCAGGGGCGTGGGAAAGGGGGACAGCCACCAGAATGCGGGGCGGGGGGCCAGGCAGGGGAGGGCATCATCTGTGACTAGGCAGAACTGTGGCTGGTCCTTGCCACGTGCCGCTCCAGCTGGCTTCCTCTCGGCCCGGGGTCGCGCTCCTTTGTTTTTGGGGTGGCGGGCTGGGGTTGGTTTGCCTGGAACACACAAGCCCAGCTGCTTCCGATCATGTCTAGCTCCCTGCATCGTTTCCAGTAAGGAGAATGGGGTGGTTGTTTTTTTTCCCCCCCGTGGTCTCCGCTGGTGTAGGCCATTGGCGTGGGAGGCTGACAGAATCAATCCTGCTAATCACAGGGCTGCTTAGCTGGGAGCCAGTGCAAGATGTCGCTTGTCTCTCACTCTCGCACCCACCCCCTGGCTTCCCATATTCTGGGAAGATACAATTGTGCGATTTGGCAAAGCGGAGACGGGCGCGCACGTGGTCGCCCGCGCTCTCGGTCTGCTCCAGCCTTCTGGGTTGTCTCCATCTTTTAACGCAGGAGCCAGAGCTGGAGTGAGATCTCATTACCCCTCGTTAATATCCGAGGCAGATAGCAGGGGAACAGGGAAGGGGTGAGGTGGCGGGGAAGGGAGCGAACGAGACGCGCTGAAACGGCACAGACAGGGCTCGAGATTTGGCAGGATTTCTGGCGACGCTTCTGCAGCGAAAGAGAAATGATAATGTACGTGGCAACGGATGAAATGGATCTTGAGCTGCAGCTGCGGGGATCCAGGGTGAGAGAGAAAATGACAAGCGCATCCCCCGGTGAAGATAAATATGCAGCACCTATAAGGATACATATTTAAGGGGGAGTTGAGGGAATTCGAGCAGCAGAAAAACAGTTTTCCTGACTGGTTTTTAAACACCTCTTTAAGGAGGGGGCAGGCAGTGTGGTAACCCTGTATTGCTGCCGGGGAAGGAGTGCCTAGGGTCATGCAGAATGGTGGGGGTAGAGTGCCGGGGTGCAACGGAGGGACCTGCACTAGGGTGATGGGAGAGGATTCACCGTGTGCCTCGCAAGCCTAAGCCAATGACAGTGCAGCGTGAGCTGCCAGCGATGGGGACCATCAACGCTCTCGGTCACAGCGGTACCTGCCCCCCGAGTCATCCCGTTTGTGGGACGGACAGAGGGACGCCTCTTTCCCCTTTCCTCCTGACCTCACACAGGACCTCCAAACACCGAGTCGAGTTCGTCAGTCGGAGACGTCTGACCTGGCAGGCCTCAGGTTGTCGTTGCATGTGGCACTGTACATACATAGAGAGAGAGAGGGACAATCCCGGCTCCAAAGGTAGCCAAGACAAAGGGTTAGAGGGGAAACTGAGGCAGGGAGAGACTAAGTGACTTGCCCAAGGTCACGCATACAAGCTATGGTGAAACCAAGAACTGAATCCAGATCTCCAGTCCAGTGCCTGAACCTCAAGCCTGCCTCTCCTCAGAGCCCGTCCTCCTCCTCCGTTCCGGCAGTTTCAAAGTAAATCAAGCCTTTGCTCCACACCAGTGTGTGCTTCAGAGCTGTTAGCTGGGCAGTGGGGTACTTTGTCCCCTCACGCTGCTTTACCTGTTCCAAGCTCTCTCTGAACATTAACCGATCTAACCCTCCTAGCCCCCCTCTGCGTTAGGCAGGTACAGAATGAGCCTCATTTTATGGATGGGGAAACTGAGGCAGGGAAGTTGTGTGACTTTCCCAAGGCCCCTCATAGAGTCAGTGGCAGAGCTGGAACCCTGGTCTCTTGACTGCATTTTCCTTGCTCTCCCTGCTGGACCACGCCGACTGTCGGCTCAGAGGGCTCCGGCCAATGAGGTCTCTGTGCTGCCGGGGAGGCGACCCGCTGGCCTTTCACCCTCTGCTTTGGATTCCCCGACAGTTTGCCATTTGTCTGCCCTGATGGGGTTTCTCTTTGCGTGTCGCTCTGGGCAGGAGCCGGCCGGGGGGGGGGGGGGGGGCGCTCCTCTCCCCCAGGGTAGGAGCAGTTGGCGAGCAATGTAATGTACCTGGGAGGAAATTGACTCGTTAGTCCGTCCACGCTGCTTCTGCAGCCTTTTGCCAGCAGGGACGCTCCATGCGGCCTCAGCTTTTCTTGGGGGGAAGGTGGAGTTGCGCTGTAAAAGAAGGGGTGCAGAGCCATGTGGGATTGGTTGGGATGGGGGGTATTAAAGGTCGAGGCTACAGGCGAAAAACACATCTCGCTGCGGTTGGAATGAAATACCCTCATTGTCTAGTGAAACCCAAGTTTGTTTCCTGGCCAGAGGGAGGCCAGCGCAGCCCCTCAGTGACTGGGAGGGTCCCTGCGCGGGCCGGCGGCAGCGTCTGTGGTTTCTGAGCCGCGCTGGCTGGGAGCCCAAGGGCTCCACATAAGGCATCGGGTCCAAGAGGAAATCGTCGGCCGGTTGGAGGCCTCCCAGCTGCCCACAGAGAGGTTCATTTTGCAGATGTTGTGGGGAGGGCGTGTGGGGTTTGCACTCAGGAACAATGACAGGCATTGGCTGGAATGTGGGGCGGCGCAGCCGGGGCCTGTGTAAACGTCGCCCCAGATGACTTCCGGATGCAGCTTAATCCTGCCCCTTCCCCCCATGGAATTCCAGTTCTGCCCCTCCCTCAGGTCTGCCAATTCCCCTTCTAACCCCACCTCCACCACCCCGGTATTCCAGTTCCAGGCTGCCCAGCTCTGCTAGTGCCCCTCCATTCCCTCCCCCCCTTTGGTATTCCGGTCCTGCCTCTTGCCTGAGCAGGGACCAGTCGTGTTGTGATTATACGGGGGCTGGAAGCTCTGGTTTCAGGCCGCGGGGGTGTTTCCCGCCCCCTCTCCAGATATGAGCTGTGATAAGGGATGCCAGGAGCGATCTGTGAGCAAGGCGGTTTAAGTTGACCTCCGTGCTGACATCCGGTGCATTGGACCGTCTGTTAAGCTCCTACTGGCCTGGCATGATGAGGATGAAGCACCGTGGCAGCAGAGACGGGTAATAGGGCCCTGGCTGCGAACAGAGGGAACGAGGAGCCCCTGGAGACGGGGGAGACGGCTTTGTTTGTGGGATCAGTTAGTGGTAACTATTGCACAGTGTTCATTTTCTGCCTTTCTCCCCTTCCTTTCTTCTCGCTCCAGCTCAAATCTTTCCTGAAGGAATGCAAGATCGCCAACTACTGCAAAGCGATCCGGCAGCTCCTGGAGAAGTTGCAGGAAAACTCTGCCTACATCGCCAGTAGGCGTCAGAAAGCCACCTTCGGCGTAGCCAGCAAGGAGGCTGTGGTGAGTCGGCCGCTTTGATTTCAGCTTCCTGGAAAGAGCCTCTGACTCTGCAGCGGGGTTGAGTCTGTGGCAGCGGGAGGAGGGGTGAGGATTTGGAAATGGGCACGCCCGGGGCGGGTTGGACGTTTGCAAAACAGCGTGGGCTGTGCTGGACTGTAGCTGGCGAAATTCCCCTGCCAACAGCATCATGGAAAACCTAGTCCCTAAGTTACAGCCGTGGTTCTGGCTCACCAGAAGGAAGTGTGCTCTTATTCGTGGTAACCGGCTGGGCCTTCTCCTGTAGAAGTCCTTGCAACTCGCCTGTCCCATTTCAGAGCTATGAAGGCCACCAGATGAGTGAGAACTGGAGGAGGGACCTCACTTATCGAGGAGTTTTGCTGGCTCATGCCGGGGTGGGGAAGGGACAATACCTTTGCCGCTCGGCTGATTTGCAGCACTTTGTGTTTTAAAACGAGTGCCCTGGTTAGAGTTTCCTTGTTCGCCTGGAGACGGGACGCTAAAATGAGTGCAAAGCAGTGAGCTTCAGGCTGAGAGCAGGACTTCTGAGCCTTGTGCCACCGCAGCCGCTGGGCTCTGGGACGTTTCTCCACCTTCAGTCCGAGCCGTTACGCGTAGCGGGTAGACATCTCTACACGTTTCACCCCAAGGCCTGGAGGAGCCAGTGTGCACTGGGTCATTCTGCTCTAAATCAGGGATGTGCAGGAGGTCGGATTAGATGGATGTCTCCCAAACTTTAACCACCTGTGAACCCTTTTCACTAAAATGTCAAATGTCACGAACCCCTCCTAAAAATGAATATTTCCAGGGATTTTCTCCTTTACCTGAGTATAAATGATAAGAGCAGTGATCTCGGAAATATAAACATTGTTTTTATGACGTGCTCATGACACACTATTTATAATTATTATTTATCATTATAGTATTTTTACTACATTAGAAAGACAGCAGCACTCTTCCAAGATCTCACTTTCGTAGCTTGTGTCACTTTGAATGAGCCTGTTATAAGACCAGGCACCTGTGTTTCATCGAGGAGTATCCGATGTGAAACAGCAGGAAGGGATTTAAGAAGCCAACTCAAAGTTCCTCCTACACAAGCGTTCAGGTCTTGAGCAGTCCAGGCAGACAACACACGTTACAACAAAGCTTAAACTCGTTCTTCATGATCATTTCAAAAACAATACTCGCTGCCTATTTAATTTTAAAAACAGCAAAAAATATCCACCTCCCTTTCTGTTTCTTATTAGGAGTCTTGAAGTTTAAATCTCTGTGACCGAGATGCTTGCTTTGATCTGCTTCGCTTTTGGACGTCCAGGGGCCCCGTGCTGCCCGGGGTTTCTAGGGACAGCTCTGTCCGCCATTAGGGATTTTTCCCCCCCAGAACTCCCTGTAACATTTTGCGAACCCCCACAGGTTCATGAACCCCAGTTTGGGAACCGCTGGATTAGACGATCACCAGGGTTCCTTCTCCCTTAGCGTCTGTGAGGCCAGGTGCAGGGCTGAGAGAGAGAGAAGAGCGGCTTTGGACAGTCTATTTCTGAGCTGTGGGGTGAAATTCCCTCCTAGGCTGGCTTGACCAAGACAGACACCTGCTTTGCGTGGTTGTGGCAGAGGCTGGGGAGGTGGAAATTCTATTCCATCCTCTTCTTACCCTCGAATTCTCGGGCTTCCCTATGCTGACCTCTTCTTAGAATGGTTCTTGGCTGTGTGGTGTCCAGCATCTCTCTCCTGGGCGCGTGACCTGGCCGCTCCAAGCGAGGCCCTCAGAGAGAGAGGAAAGAGGGAGAGAACATGGCCAGGAAATTCAGCTCAACTCTGCTTCCCTCAGGCTGAACCTGTTCATTTGTATTTCTCGCTTGCTTGGACCAGATGCTCTCCTGAGACCCATTCACCGCTGAGTCCTGGAGCATTTGAAACCCAGCTCCAAATCCGGACTCTCAGTTGCTGCCCCGGTAACAGATTTTTGTCTGCTGTTGCATTGGGCGCCTGGGGTGGCATCTTTCCCTGCCGGGCAGAGAAGGAGAGATGAAAATATTTCTTCCTCCCGAAGAGCCCGGGGGGTCGGAGGGAGCTGCCATTTGCCACTCTGCGCCAATGGGAATTGGCTGCAGCTCTGTGCTGGGGAAGGCTCCACCTGTTAGCGCCGGGCACGGAGCAGGAGCTCCTCTGCAGACAAATTTATCTGCAGACGCTCAGCTGCGTGGACTGCAGGGAAATTATCCTTTCAAATCCTGGTGTCTCGGTGCCAGGCCGCAGCGGTGGTGTTCTGGGATTAGGGGGCTGATGGGACTGGTTTTGAAGTGACTAAGAATTCTTTGGTTCTATAAATGCCTTTCTGGACCGGACGGTCTTGCCAAAGGGATTAGGTTTCCCATCGGGAGCAAGGCTTTTTTTCATTTTATCCCCCTCATCCCCGGCCGATGCTGTGACCACCCACCCACTCTGCAGAGGCGGAGATTTCAGCCTCTGGGGCTCTCAGCGAGGTGCGGGGCTGGGTAAGATCATTCGCTAAATAAAAAGGGTTTCCAGCAACTATGCAATTATCTGCTCGCTCCCAGCAGCTCCGGCTATCAGAACAAGATAATTAATTTTAACCCTTTGTTGCCTGCATAGCTCCTTGCTTATATCTCGCACCTGCAGCGGCTGGCTGCTGAAAGGAACAAGTCAGTCTGGGCTGACCCCCAAAGTGTAGCTGCACGTGGGGGCGAGGGGGGAGCAGTGGGTGCACCCTGCGCTCCTGGGGGAGGGAGGGGATTAATCGTAGAATATCAGATTTGGAAGGAACCTCAGGAGATCATCTAGTGCAGCCCCCTACTCACAGCAGGACCAATCCCCAATTAAATCATCCAACGGATTTTTGCCCCATCCCTAAACAGCCCCCTCCAGGATTGAACTCACAACCCTAGGCTTAGCAGGCCAGTGCTCAAACCAGGGAGCTATCCCTCGTCTCATGATAGCCCGTCTCATGCGCCTGCAGAGCACTTCGGAGTCCTCTGTGGTCCGTAGCCCAGCACTGCCCCTCACCGCCTTGCGAAGAGATGGTGTCGATTTCCAAGAAGGGGCAAGAACCTAAACTAGCGCAGGGGCCGGGCTTCCCAGAAAGGCCTTGGGTGTGTGTGTGTGTGTGTGTTGAGTTCACCTTGCTGTGTGTGTGTTGAGTTCACCTTGCTGTGTGTGTGTGTGTGTGTGTTGAGTTCACCTTGCTCTGTGTGTGTGTGTGTGTGTGTTGAGTTCACCTTGCTGTGTGTGTGTGTGTTGAGTTCACCTTGCTCTGTGTGTGTGTGTGTGTGTGTGTGTGTGTGTTGAGTTCACCTTGCTGTGTGTGTGTGTGTGTGTGTGTGTGTGTTGAGTTCACCAGCCTGCCTCCAAGCTCACAGTGTATGTGGCAGCACATCCCTGCCAGAGCGGGCGGAGGAAGGGAGGCCAAACATCTGCTGGTCCCCCTTGCCAGCAGGAGCAATTGGAAGCAAATGCTCCCTGGAATTCCCATCCATGCACATGTGCCGGGGGAGGGGGGGGGTTGAATCGCACATGCCGCAGCAGCAAGCAGAGCCCTGGTACCTGCACCCCCGGCCCGGCTGACCGCCTGCTTCCCCTGCTCTTTGTGCCACAGCCGGGAAACAACCACCCCACTGAGGCAGCTGCTAACCAGCTCCCTGCAGAGCGGAGGGAGTCCTGCCCCTGGACGCGGAGTAACTCCTGCTGTCCTGGGAAGTGCTTGTTTAACTGAGGCGGCATGTTTGCGTAGGGGGAGGCACTGGAATGGAAGCTGTGAGGCTGGTTCTCTCCCTGGCTCCGCGTATGACCTTGGGGGGGGGGGGGGGAGACATTTTACCTCCCTGTGCTCTGCTTTGCTTCCCACCCGTAGGCTGTCTTCTCTCTTCAGACCAAGCTCTTCACCACAGTGGGGTCCCGACCTTGGTTGGGGCCTCTAGACACGACTGTCACTTAACAACAATGGCCACACAGACCCGACAAGGCCCCGGCTCTAAATTCTGTCACAAAAGGCCCTGCCCTGAGAACAGACAAACTCATCTCACCACCAACCTCTTCTGACATCATGGGCTCGGAAAGTTCATCTCAGACTCTTCTTAGCTTTGCATCCTGCTTAGGGAAGAGGGTGAGAAGGGAGCAGAGAAAAGCAATCCAATGCGGGCTGGGACAGAGGAAAGGATCAGGAGAAAATGGAGAAGAGAAGGGGCAGAGTGAAAACAAACGGAAAAGAGACGGAAAAAGGCGCAGAGAAAAATTCCAGTTAGGACTCTACAGCCTGCACGTTTCCCAGCCTGGCTTTTGGTTCAATTCATAGGCAGCTCTTAGCAGAGAAGAACTATTTTTTAGGCGATGTGGATTTGTGGGGAACGGGTCTACAAGAATACGGTTCGTGAACGTGACTTGTTTCATGAAGACGTTTCTGCCTTCCCCGGGAGTAGTGAGTGTGTTTGGAAGAGCGTTGAGCTTCGCCCATCTCTTCTCTACTGCATGGGCCTAGATTATCATCTTCTAAAGGACCAAGGGAGTCCTGCCAGGATTTGAACCTGCAGCCGAAGGGAGACTAGAGGCGTCAAACCTGATGCTGAGATTGCTAAACTACCCTTTCCATCTCCGTGAGCCGCTCGCCGTGGGGGAGCAGCCATGCTGGATGTCTTCCCGCCTGCCCCCCTCCAACTCTGAATCATGGGCGATGACTCACGTTCAATCTTTTTTTAAGTGCAATGTTCCAGAGCCCGGGCCGCTTGGAGAAGCCGACTCTGATGCTAATAGGATTAATGCATTAATGAATATTTTACTGGGGGGAGCCAGGTCGAGAATGGAGCCTGCCGCTAACTCTTTATCCCGGAGCACAGCGTGCCAACCTTGGCCACAGACTCCTTGGCACCGCTGCGGGTCTCTGGGGGCAGTGACATGAAATGGAGGCTGGGGAATTAGCACACCGGGGCCTGCAGCTATGTCTCGGCAGAGAGAGGCGGCCTGTCTGAAACCAGGATGAACGTACTATGTTCTGGAGAGGCTCTGACCCCCCTGTCATTGGCGGGCAGTTCGAGCACCTTCCAGTAGGTCAATGAGCAACGGGCCAGACGTCCGCACTTCTGGGTCATTCTGCCTCATCTTGACTGCACGTATCATTCTTCCACTCTGGCAGGGTTCTGGGTTTTGCACGTGCACTCGGCTGTGTTTGTATTCGAGGAGGAAGGTCGGAGGAGGGCGTCTGGCCCTTGGATGGGAAGGTGGTGAGGTTTGTGACGGTCCTTGTGAGAGTTTGTTCCACGCTCTTGGACTGGCCCCCATCTTGCTTCTGAGCCGTGAACTGATCCCCTGCTGGCACCTCACAGGATCAGTTCATGGCTCAGAAGCAAGATGTTTAAAGAGCCCTAAGAACTTGATGCTGCCTTGGAAGTGCCCTGCTAAGGGAAGATGGCAACAGCGGCTTTGGGCTTTTCCATCTAACAGCCTGTCGCAGTGAATGAAGAATGGCCAACTTCTGCATCCTCTGCTGACCAGTTTCCTTGGGCTTCCCGTGTCCTGCATTCACTGGTTGCCTGTTGCCTCCTACTTAAATTGGGTGCCCTCTGGGGCAGGGGCCGGCTTTGTGCTTTGTACAGGGTTTAGCATGATGGGGCCCCGATCCATGCTCCATGCCCCTTGTCCCAAATAATTCCTAGTGCTGGAGGGAAAGAGAATTGCAGGCAGCTGAGCTGGACTCGGTGTCTGACTCTCTCAGCTTTTCCCATCGAGGTTCAGAGTGAAAAGCCCAGGGGAGTATTTTCATGTTTTTTGTGTCCTCCCAGTCACCAATTAAACACACTGGACGGAACAAAGAGCCTCCCTCTATGAGAAGAGGTCAGAGGTCAGTCTGTCGTCTCTTCCCTCCCCCCCCGCCCTGTGAATGATCGGCGGTTTCACTGAAATGCTCCATTCCGGCTGGAACTGTGCATCTGTGCACACGGACGACTCCTCTGAAAGCAGAGAGGAGCTGTCTTGACAACAGGCCTGTCGGCTGGCCTGCGTCACCAGAGACCACAGCGTGTCTGTCAGCGCGTTGAAGAGCAGAGGAGATAACTGGCAAGCAGGCCTGGACTCAGGCCATACAGCCCAGAGCCGTGTGTTTCCAGCGCTCCAAAGGGGTGGTATAAACTTGGGGGCCCCTCATCGCCATAAAGGGTTTGATGCTGTTGTCCCAACAACCAGAATTGGATCAGAGTATTACAGCCCCCAGGAGACTAAACCAGGATGTGCCACAGGCGGAGATTGAGAGACTGTGGTGCCCCAATACCTGAATTAAGTGAGAGACACCCAGATAATCCCAGCAAATCACCTGCACCCCATGCTGCAGAGGAAGATGGACCCTCCTTCCCCCACGGCCCAGATCACTGTCAATCTGACCTGGGGGAAATTGCTTCCTGACCCTACATATGGCTATCCGTTATTCCCTGAGCATGCGAGCAAGAACCAGCCAACCAACCCCTGTGACGGCGAATGCTTGGTGCCACCTCGGAGCCCGGGCCCACTCTCTCCTGTGTCCCATCTCCAGATCTCTGATGCTTGAGAGGAAGGAGACTGAACCCAACTCCCCCCAATCAATAGATTCCAGGACATTGGAATGTGGGTGTGACAAGCCGGTTCCATGTATTTACCAAAGTGCTGTTCGCGGATCCCCTTCTTTCCCCTTCCCTGCTACGGGTGGGTGCCGATTGGTGTGGCCCCATTGAAGTCTTCAGTAGATACATGCCGGCTTCCACCAGCTGAGGATCTGACCTGCTGCAGATTGCAGAGCTGCTCGCTCTGTCTGTCTGTCTCAGCATTGTAACACTCTTTAAACGTCCTTTTCCCCGGCGGTCTGTGCTCTGATTGACACCAGCAGCCAGCGTGCTGTCGCGGCGGAGCGGTGATGAGCTGCTCCCGAAAGGCCGACCTGACTGTCTTACAAACAGAAGCTCGGTGTTTTAAAAGCGATGCCGCTGGAGACGCTGATTTGAACTGCCCCCTCGGCTGTGCTGCCCGTGGAGTCCCATGGACGGAAACAGTCTGGGCCGCGCAGCTGCCGGGTGTGTGCTGGTTTTGCTTGCGACACTTGAGTCTGAACGGCTCTGTGTAAACACACACTCCTGTCGCTCTTCCCCTTCTCCGCCGCCGGCGGTTCCTTCTGATTGTTACCCATCTTGCATTAGACTGTCTTTCACCTCTGGGCGCTCCCGTAATGCAGACGACTCGGTTCCGACCTGTGTGGGATCTATGGTAAAGGATGCTGCCCGGTTCAAAAGAATGCATTTTAATGTAACGTGCCTTCTTACCGATCACACCAAATGATCAAAGCCGCAGGACATTTTAACCAGCTAATTTACTTCCCACTGCTTGAGACTGACTTCTCCTGTTTCTCCCTTCTTGGACCGTGAACGTAGGTTAGTCAGTCAGTCTGCGTTCTGCCTTCGCAGGGCTGTGAGCTTTGGGTGACAGGCACGGCTGGGGAATGGTTGGTTAAAAGCTAAACACTTTAGCAATAGGATTAAAAACAAGCCAGGCAAACATCTGTCAGACTTATGCTTTGCAAATGCAGGAGGGTTTTTTGTTTAAAAAAGCCTCTTACAGAACAATTTTAGGGGACCAAATTTTCCCCAACGGGTCCCAGAAATGAAAGGAACAGAAATCCTGCTGAAGTCCACCTGCTGTGTCTGTCTCTTCTCTCCCAGACCCATGGCGTGTGTCTGTGAATTGGGCCCCTTTCAGGTTTTCCCAGGTGAACACCCAAAACGAAGAGTCACTTGGGGAAAGTCTTGTCCCTGGCCTTTATGTCAATGGGTACATCAATGCCGGTGGGCGAAGGGGGGAGGAATCCCCAACAAACCCTCCGCAGTGTGTCTCTGACCCCGGGTCTACAGACTCAGGCGCGGACTCTGGCACTAAAACTGGCCATGTAGATGTTCCTGCTCAGGCTCTGAGACCCATCCCCTTGCCGGGTCTCCTAGCCCGAGTGGGAATGTCTCTTAGAGCCTGGACGAGCCCGAATCTGTCGACCCAGGCGTCGAGATGCACTAAAGCGGGGTGGTCTGGGGTTTTTTTTGCCGTGTGACATGCCCCATAATGCTGTATGTGATACTGTGGTTGCCTTCTAAATTCACATGTCTTCCTGCCCTTGCTCTGCAATGTAGAATCTAGGTTCCCAGGTGGCTCAGTATCTGTCTGCTTGGAACAGGACCTAGGACTCCCGTCCGTGTCAGCCTAAGGCCCGCTCCCCCCCCGTGGCTGTGTTACATAAAGCCTGCTTTGAACCCCTGCCTTGACTGCCTCCGGTCCTGGCCTAACGTCTGTCTCCTCCCTCCCCACAGGAACAATGGGAGAAGCAGGTCAAGGAGGAGGGGACGCCTCTGACCAAGTATTATCCTCAGTGGAAGAAGCTGCGGGAGAAGGAGATCCAACTGGAAATCAGCGGCAAGGAAAGGGTAAGGGCCGCAAGTCACCAGCTCCCCTGTTGAACTGTGCAGTGGGAGACCAAAGGATGGCGGCTGAGCAAAGCCGGCCCCTCGACAGTATGATTGCGAAACCTTTGCCCTGGAAGGGAGTGTGGTTTGGGGTGCGCCCTGGCAGCTTGATTGGGTGGCACGGCCTTCAGCTCCCTGTTCAGCCTCGATACCTGGCTTGCCAGGCTCCCGAGCCCAGTGGCAGCCTTTGGATCAACTTCCCGGCTAAAGTGTCTTTCCCCAGGTTCGCCAGGCAGGGGTGAGCTTGGGAGGCGGAGGCCGGGACCAGCCTCCTCTAATGGCTGCAGTGCGCTGGGTAGTTACCGAGTTCAGACCTGGATCCAGACTTCTCCCGGTGTTTGGCCCATGGGCTTTGCTTGCTTCCCACCTTTAAACAGAAAGCTGGGAGGCTCCTCAGATCGAGTGCCTTTTATTCGGTGCAGATTTATTTTTCAAAGGGGATAGTGGTGCCGAAGCAGCTATACTGGGTATGCGACCGCCTCCCCAATGTAGTGCAGTGGGCGGTATCCCGGACAGAGAGTCAGGACACTTGGGTTCTGTCCCCGACTTTGTGATCTACTCACTGTGATGCGGACGACAAGGCATTTCACCCGTCGGTTCCCCTGCCTGTAAAACGTGGCTAGCGATACTGTCTTTTCCTGTGAAGCACTTTGGAGTCTGGGGCTGGAAAGAGCCCCAGTGGGGAGTGCCGCGGGTGAGGATGGTTTGGTTCCGCGACGCATCCCCGTAGTCTTGGGAAGCCTATTCCAGACTCCCAGCCTGCTGCGAGCAGCCGCCCCGCCTGCCGAGTCTTGGAGACCCAGCCATGTAGTGAACTTTGGAGATTCCCGCTTTCATTACGGAGCGAGCGGTTCCTCTTTGGACTGTTTATGCACAGAGCCAGTTAACAATAGTACCTGGCGCCGTTCATCAGTAGACCTCAAAGTGCTTTACAAAGGAGTCCAGCATCATTTATCTCCATGCTACAGATGGGGAAACTGAGGCACAGAGGAGTGGCATGGCTTGTTCAAGGTCAGCCAGCAGCCAAACCGGGATTAGAACCCAGGTCTCCTGATCTCCAATCCAGTGTCCCAGACCCTAGACCACACTTCTGTCTAGTACCGGGCTCCCAGGGAATGCGTGCTAGGGAGCCAGGGGTTTGGAGTGTTGTAGGAAGACTTTGTGCCAGGGAAGTGGTGTGTGTCATACAGAGTACCTGGATGCAATAGCTTTATAGCACCTTGAGGATGCTGATTTAGGCCTAGCCCTGGTGTTTTAGATGTTGTGCTGGTGCCTGTTTAGTGCCCTTGCACCCATTTCCATGTCTAGAGAGATCTCCCGTTGCCTGGGCAACCCACATGAGTTCAAACCACCCTCGCCTTAGCGCGAGAGAGGAACTTTGCAGGACTCCTGTCAAAATAAAAGTTGCGTGAAGGGAAAGAACAGCACAAGCTGCTGTGCTGAGCAGATCCCTGCCCTTCAGAACAGAAGGTTTCCTAACCGTAGTGGCTCCAGGGCAGAATATGCTGGGCTGCTTTGCAGTCTGTTTAGCTGCTAATAGCTCCGGGGAAGTGGGGCGAGCACTCATTACGGAGCTTTATCATGCACCAAATCGCTGCAGCGGTGGTGCATCACTTTAGAAATTCCTGCAGTGAATGGGACCTGGGACTGCCGCTTTCGGCAAATTCTTTGTTCTCCTGAATGGGGAGCCTGAGAACCCCTCATGCCAACGGTCTCTCTCGTGGACTCTTCCTTTCTCCCAGGCCTATTCCAGGTGTGGTTAGGGCCTAGCTGGCCGTCCACACCTCTTGAATGAGATTCATGTAGCCCCTGTACTGGGTATGCCCATCTCTTTGCAGTAAAGGCAAAATAACGCCGGGGTGGAGCATAGGAAGGGTTCAGGGCAAATGACCGAGGTTGTTTTCCGGGCTGGGAGGGGAAAGCTTTGAACAGGTCCTGGAGAACTGCGCTTCGTAGAGCTGCCGTTGGTGCCCTTGAATTGGTTGATGCAAGCAAATGTTTAGCTCATTTCTGTAAGACAAGTGTTGAAGCAATTAACCGACAGCCACGACCCCGTAATCCCTCGCACAAAGAGGATCTGGAATTTGAGATTAAATCCCAGGTTGCAGTTAGTCACCGCCGAGTTAAACATCACTGCGTAGCTGTTGGTGAGAGGAAAGAGTCTGCTGCCTGCCGGAGGAGAGTCCTTTGCAGGTTGTCTATTATTATTTGTATTAGTGTAACACCCCAGGAATGGTCTAGGACCCCATTGTGCAAACAGATGGCCCCTGTCTCCAAGAGCTTAGGCTTTTTCCTGGTTGTTTTCAGGGTTGCTGCAGTAAGTAAATCAGAATTTACTGGAGAGGTCGGTTTAAAACTCCCCTGCACCACAGAGTGCAGCCTCAGGGCATGGCAGCCCAAGGGATCGGTGGGCGGCCAGGATCGGCTCTCGGCAGAGTGACAGGTATACAAGCTTGATGCTCCTGGGAGCGTAAAGGAATTATTTAGGGACCTACTCACTGGGATCGGGGCCTGAAAATCAGTCCAGTGGGCTGGATCTTCAGCCGGTGCAGGTCACTGCAGCCCCTAGAGCTGGGCCGATCCACACCATCTCTGGGGCAGGCCATCTGCCTGTCTTTCACAGAAACATCAGCGGCGTGTCCTTTGTGAGACAGGGCCAGCCACTCCTCAGTCTGTAGTTTGAGGTGGGGACGCCAGGCTGGGTGGTTGGCTTGTTTTGCCACAGGGCATTTGTCAGCCTCGGTCGGGCCTTTCCTGACGGCAGAGGAGAGGAGTGAAGAGTTGGGGTGAGGACAAGACGTGATCTGAATTGCCTGTATCTGAGCGGCTTATCCTGGAGGGTGACCTTCTAATGTGAGTTAGCAGCAGTCTGCTGGGAGGATGCTGTTATCTCTGCTCTCCCCAACTGGGCATCAAACGCCTACGTGGAGAGACAAGGGGTCAGTGCATGAGAAACCTGTCCCCTGCTCTGCCTCGGGACTTCCGAGCTGTCCTTGGAGAGATCACTTGGCTGCTCCAGGCCTTGACTCCCCACCGGTAAAATGGGGTCACCAGGCTAAGTTCGTTGTCCGAAGCACATTGAAATCCTCAGTCAGAAGGGGCTGTGCATAGGGCAAACCCTCCTTAGTTAGAACGGAGCCAGTCGTTTTGCTGCTGTTGGTGTCTTGGAGGAAATAAATCTTTGCAATGGGGTGCAGAAGATCAGGAGACCAGATCAGTGGGGAAACAGATTCCCGCGCTCCTAGTTAGCGTGTATTTGTCTGAGGCGGCAGAGGGCTAGGTAAATGCCAAGCGTACCTGGCCGAGAACTGCAACTCCGCTAACTGTGAGAAGGGGATCTCCGGATTCCCTTGATGCCTCTGGCTCTTGGGTTTGTCTGGTTTTCCCTCTGGACTGCTGTGTGGAACAGGGCAGCCCTGATTACAGAATGAACCCGGGGGTCCCCGTGCAAAAAGAGCAGGAAGCTGCCATGAAGGGGGGAAGCCCAGGAGACTGCAGGGAGCAAAAAGGCTCCCGTGGTTCCGAAACACGCTGAAGACGCAGGGGAGAGTAGGAGGAAGCTCTCCAGGCAGGGAGACCTGGCAGAGACAGCAAAGGGCCGGCTGGATGAAGCCTGGGTGACTTTGTGTTCAGTTAATCAGGAGACACACTGCATTGGGCTTGAGGCCTACTAGTGGGGCATTCGTTTGAACTATCTGGGGACATGGAGTTGTTAGGGGCCCTGAAAGGGTGGGGGAGCAGGGGACAGAGGCAGGGTGCCGCCGGGTGGCCTCTGGCCGTGGGGGGGGGGGGGTGCTCTGGTCATGAGAACTTGCCTCAGACTCATTACTTTCCATTTATTGTTATTATTTATGGTTTGTATGATGATAGCGCCTCTGAGCTCCAGGCTAGAGCCGAGGCCCTGCTGTGCAAACCCAAGACAGACGATGTTCCCTGCCCCAAGGAACATGCATCCCCATCAGGCATAAGATTGTAACGGCCGAGTCGAAGGGTCAGACTCTCCAGGGGAGTGAGCTCAGGGACAGTCGGCTCTTAACTATGGCATGGTGCATATTCAGCAACAACTTCCCCCGGGGGGGGGGAGCGCATCAGCTAAGGGGACTGTGCAGAACAAGAGTCTGGACACAACCGCTGCTAACCTCAGACCTGCCTACGTAGATAATAGTTTGGCTGACTCCTCCCCGCACTCCATCCCACGCGCGAGCACCCTGCCTGCTGCTCCGGGCACAGCACTCGGCATTTGGAAGCTGGCTCCGGGGTCTCACTCATGTCAGGACCACAGAGTAAAGCTGTCTATATGCTAATATGATTAAAATGGTTGAGCTGGGATGCTCATCTGGGGAGCAGGAAATTGATATAATTGACATCCCCAGGGTACGGTGGGGGGACGAGTAAAACAGTCGACGGGGAATGGTGGTGGTTGGCTCCGGAGGGTGGGAGGAGACTTAAGAGATCTTCGATTGCTTCCAGAATCACACTCCGGGGAGAAATTCGCCGGTGGGGCTATAAGCCCCCAGTGCAGCGCTCCAGGTGGAATGAGGAGCGCTCCTGACAGGCGGTTCGGTTTGGGGGATAGAATTTAGTGCTGAAAGCAATGACGGCGGCTTGCAAATCCTTCTAGGAAACCGCCAACTGTGACTTCCCCAAGTGGGGAAGTCCTGCTAGCGCCAGCCCTGGCTTTCTCTGCCCGCACTGGGGGTCACGTGGCTGTCGCTACCCCAGCGGCGAGCCGTTGATGGGTGACCCTGAAACAAGCCTTCGGCGCGGAAAAGGGGGCGAGGATTTCCCTGGGCCGCCGGGAGCGGCAGGGTGTGAGATTCCCCTTGAGGGGGCACCTGCAGCGAGGGTGAAGGGGCAGCTGGTTAAAGCCGGGGGATGTGGTCAAAGGGAAGTGGCGGGGCTTTGTTCCAGTCCCGAAGGAGCGCGGGATGAATAGACGAGAGGGCAGGGAAGGGTGGATTTTCGAGTGAGTTTTCAGAAAGGCCTGTCGCTGCCTGAAGAGCTCCATGCTTTGAATGGGGCTGTTGTCTCCCTCCGCGAGGGCGGCTGGCTTAATGATGCGGCATTGTGCTCCCCGGCGGGACGCCGAGGACCGTGAGGCCCATTAGGGCTGAGAAAAATCCACGTCCCCTTAATGGCCATTGAAAAAAATCGGCCTCGTTCTGAGGTGAAACCGGCCTCATCTAACGACTCTGACCCGGCTGCCTGATTCCCACCCCCGGCTCCCCAGCCGTTTCTAGCGGCACGCGGGCTAATCCGCGTCAGGGGAGTCTGAAGAGGCTGGCGCCCAAGCGGGGCCAGCCCCAGAATCACCCCTCACTGCCTCTGTCTGCGGCACACGGGGTGGGAGTCTTGGGCCTGCATCCTGCTTCTGTTGACTTCCATTCTGGAAAGGGACTCGTCATTTGGGGGTCCCTTAATCTTGAGGGTCCCTGACTTGGGACACTGTGTTTTCTAATAGGATGGGTGCTCAGTTGGTTCCCCGAATGGGCTCCTTTTTAAGGTGTCTCTGGGTGGGCAGCCCCGGAACGGTCACACAAAATCCTGAGTCCTTTCTGAAAATTTGAACGTCGTCGTTTTTTCCTGACTGACCCCGTTGTGCCAGGTGCGGAGCAGACGTGGAATAAGAGACCGTCTCTGCCCGCGAGAGCTTACACTCCAGTGCTGTGCAAAATGTGGATTCAAATAGCTTCTCCTCCCCTCCGACCCCCTTCGTTTGAGGAAGCAACTTCTGCGCGTTGGGGGGCAGATACATTTTGCTCAAAACCAAGATCCGTTTCCATTTAAACCCTATGCTGAGCAGTGTGCCCCAGGGAATAGGCCCCTCTTGGAGCGCATAATGCAAGGAGGGGAAAAGATAAAACCAGGAATGATTTTTGCATTTCATAATCGGTATTTAGCAAACCTAATTTTTAGCTCCTCCTTTGTCCCTTCTTGTTCTAAAAACCTGGTCCTGGGTGCTCCTCTCTTTCCCGGAAGACTTTGGAGGGCTGGGAATGGGATGCAGTGTGAGATGGAGCTCTTCTCCTCCCCCCTCCTCCCCCAGCAAACCCTTTGAGTAGCTAGGGGATAGGAAACAGAGTCTTAAACAGCTGCTGCTCAGTGTGGAGTGACGCTGCCCACGTGCCGTGCGCCGGGGTTGGAGGCAGGAGCTGTGGGATGCGGATGAGGGGCGTGTGGACCTGGGATTTCTCATGCATCTGGAAGGCTGGGTCAGCGTCTCCGCACTCCTCCCCCCCCCCCCCAAAGGCAGTGCGCTCTGGTGAAGTAGTTCCCCGTGGCTAGCCTGCAGCGAGCGGGAATGTGGACCTGTTTTGCCACCATAGCCATCCCAAGATGCACTAAAGGCTTTTTCCCTAGTGGCCACCTACGATGACGCAAACGGCGGCTCCGGGGAAGAGGGTGGTTAAAACAGGCATGGTGGTTGGGTCAGCTCCGGGTCGCTGTTTGGAGCTGACTCCCGCGTGGGGATGCTACCCAGTAGGGTGACCAAACGGGAAGTGTGAAAAATCAGGACAGGAGGTGGGGGGAACAGGAGCCCATATAAGAAAAAGACCCCAAAATCGGGACTGTCCCTATGAAATCGGGACGTCTGGTCACCCTATTGCCCAGGTCTAGTCCATGGTTTTAAAGTCGGTCACATGCTGCTTTCTCTGCATGTCCTTTCAACCCAGAGGTGACTTGGGAGATGTCTGGAGGGGCCGCTGGGGAGGGGGCCATACCATAGTGCAGTGGTCCCCAACCTTTTTATCACCGCGGACCGGTCAACGCTGGACAATTTTACTGCGGCCCGGGGGGGGGGGGGGTTTGAACCCCTCGTGACCCCCTCCACCGAAAAGCCGCAGATTTTTTTTTTAAAAAAAAACGCCGACCCCCCTGGGCCCAAGTCCCCATCTCCCTCTTGTACCCCCCGCTGCTGCCGGGTCCCCGCGGCCCCCAGTCCCCGCTGCTGCCGGGTCCCCGCGGCCCCCAGTCCCCGCCGCTGCCGGGTCCCCGCGGCCCCCAGTCCCCGCCGCTGCCGGGTCCCCGCGGCCCCCAGTCCCCGCCGCTGCCGGGTCCCCGCGGCCCCCAGTCCCCGCCGCTCGGGAAGCCCTTGTGCGGCCCGCTACCAATGGATCCACGGACCGGTACCGGTCCGCGGCCCGGGGGTTGGGGACCACTGCCGTAGTGGATGGGAAGGGAGGCAGGAGATCATTGAAAACCAAGACCCTACAAGTGGGTGGTGGTTCAGCCCTGCTTGGCCAGCCTCTGACCGTCCGTTCTTGGTCATTGCCTGTCAGTGCTCTGCTCCCAGAATCTATATTGCCCAGCTGGGGACCACAGAAGTGAAGCTGTCTGGGGGAACAAGCTGGGATTGGCTTGTGGATGAGATGTGCCCCCCACCTCTGCTGAGAGGCTGCTTTTGTCTCTGGAGGGTGCTTCACCGCCTCTCCTGACATGCTGGGTCTCGTGGAGTGGTTCTGCCCAGAGAGGAGCGCCCGCCTCGGGGGTGGCCTGACAGGTGGGAGCTGGGAGAATTGTTCCAAGCAGGCTCTTGAGACCGGTGCAAACGCTGATTTCATCGTTTTTGGGCCTATCTAGCTCGACGACTTGAACCT
The DNA here is from genome assembly GCA_032164245.1 of Sternotherus odoratus. NCBI lineage: Eukaryota > Metazoa > Chordata > Testudines > Kinosternidae > Sternotherus > Sternotherus odoratus. The sequence continues at coordinate 7,147,332 of JAVMKO010000018.1, forward strand.
CCCAGAAATCAAACGGAAGCGGCTGGAGGACAGGAAGGAGGAGGACAAGAGAGAATTCAAAGACCTCTTTGAGCTGGACAGCGACTCTGAAGGGGAGAGCGGTGGATTCTCTGTGTCAGGTATGGGGCTGGTAGGGGTTTGATTTGGGTATTGCAAAGAGGCTGGGCCAAATTCAGCTGCGGTGTAAGACGGAGAAGCTCTGGCTTGGAGGAATTACATTACAGCGGAGCATGGCCCCTCAGGTTTGGGGTCATGGAGAGAATGCTATGGGGAGAGAATGCTATGGGGAGAGAATGCTATGGGGAGAGAATGCTATGGGGTTTCCTTTTGTGGCTTTTCAACCAGCATAGGGAAGCTCATTCAGAGCTTTTTCTTTTTTGCTCCACCTCTCTCCAGCTCATTCTAAAATCCCCACTAGCCTTCATCTCCCTTCCTGACCCCCTCCTCCACCCCACAGCACCTGCCTCTTGCTGCAGATGCTGACCCTTGCCAGGGGCTCTCTGATAATCCAGCAGCAGGGGGTGCTTGTAGGGTGACGTCCGCTCTCTCAAACGCTCCTGAGATTCAACCGCTGCAAGGAGTTCTGCGGTAGCTCTCGAACGCAAGTCTCTGGTCCTCTGTCTCTCCCTTCCCCTTCTGTACAATGGGCATAATAACATGGCCTGTCTCACAGGGGTGTTGTGGGGATAAATACTGCACAGACTCTGAGGTCAGTACCAGAAGCAGGCCCCGCGATTGCTGCTTTCCAGAAGAGAGGCTGTTGGTGAGAGAAGGGTTAACTCCTCCCAAACCTAACACCCTTTCTGTCCCTCATATCTTTTTCGACAACTCTTGAATGACTTACAGACTACACAGGGTTTTAGTTTCTGTAGAGAAAATAGAGGGTATAATTCACGAAATAACCACTAGGGGTCCGCTACAGAACATGCTTAAAAACTCCACTGGGCAGCTCAGAAAACGGTCAAATTCTTCTTTGAGAAAGTCTTGTATTTATCCCACGTTTTCTGATTGCTAATGCTAGGGGCATTTTCAGCCAAACAGGATATTTCTGGTAGTTCAGGAGCTCCCCCGGCCGCCTTTCTTGCCCCCTGTTTAAAGTTCTGACCTCCCACATGGGATCGTGGTTATGAGGTGTGAGAGTAAATTCTGGCATTTGCTGGGGAATGAAGCCACTGAAGTTGATGAAATCCTGGTTTCGTTGCAGGTGTTCCTAATAAAAAGGGTGGGAGGGAAAGTTCAGAGAACTTTTGCCACATCAGCCACATGTTTAAAGCAATGGATTTTGCAGGTGTCCTTTGTAGTAAAGAGGAACAGGACAAATAAAATGCACAATGAGAATTGGTGAATATTGAGATACCTGCAGCTCTCCCCAACACTGGGCTGGGGCTTGTCACGAATGTTTTAGGAGAAAGTCTCAATGGTTTCCAAAGGGTTGTTAATATGTGTAGTTGAGGGACTGCGGAGTGGGAGTCCAGGACCCCTGGGTTCTATTCCTGACTCTCCCACCAGCTTGCTGTCTGCTTCACTGGAAAGGTCACTCAACCCTGAGACTTATGTGCTTTGAGATGTTCACATGGAAGAGGCATTATCAATGTCTGATGACTGGAGATAAATAGTCTACGGCCATCCCTTCGTCTCCTGGTTCTGGTCACCTCTACCAACCACTCCTGCCTTTGCTCTGGTGAATGTAAAGCTGTAGGCGGTACCGGGTAGAGGAGATGGCTCTGAGATCAACGTGGGCCCCTGCCCAAAGCAAGCCACACTAAGCTGCGGAGGAGGGTATCTTGGGAGAGGAGCATAGGACGCATGGTTGGTCCTGTGAAGCCCAGCGGCACTGACCTCCCCGTGGAGAGTGACGGGGGAAGCCCGATCGACCGCGGCAGGCTGGCGACGTGAAATGAGCAGTGGTACTGACACATTTCAAAGCCCTTTAGACACCAGTCCTCCTCCCTCGGAAGGTGAACAGTAGTGACTGCCGGGGCTGAAATATCTACGCAGATCCTCAAACCCAAGTCTGGCCTGTCAGCCGGTCTCCGGAGGTCCTGGCCCAGCCGCCTGTGTTCTCCGGGCGGTGCAGGAGAGTAAAAAGCACCAATTCCTGCATAATGTGGGGCCATTCTGGGGGGGCAGCAGGAGGCAGTGGCCCACGGAAGGGGTCGGGTGCGCTCCGGGGAGCGCAAACACTGCCAGCTTCCCCACCTGGGCAATGCTTGGCAGAGACCGTGAGAGCGCATTAGCCGACTCCTTGCTGCAACAGCCTTGCCCTGCACTCTATTTCTGAGGGAAGAGCAGGTGCCCTCAAAGCGCGGGGAGAGGGGCTAAGAAGTGACTGACTGCCCCTTAAAGTCTCCTCCGGTGAACCAAGTGATGGTTTTGGCAGAGAGGAGCCACAACCCTGCTGGCTTGGCCTACGCCCGGGGTGGGATTTTCATTCGTTCACACCTCTTTCATTCGTTTTGCTTTGAAAATTTCAACCAGGCCGAAGTCACTCGTGTCATTCTCCGAACAGGAGAGCAAGGAAATTGAAAAGTAGAGAATTAAACTGATCTAAGAGAATGGGCGTCTGAAACGGCATGTAATAGGACTGTGGAACTCATTGCCACTGGAAGTCGTGGAGGCCAAGAACTTACTGAAACTGGACAGTTATATCAATACAAATATGGAGGGTTATAGTTAATGCTAAAAAAGTAATCTTGGGAGGAGATGAAACCACGTTTTAACCAGCCTCTTAACTATTAGGGATTAGGACAAGACTTTATTGGGGGAGCTTTTACCCTGCGGTGGCCAACTGTGGGGTTCTTGCCCACAGTGTCAGAGACAGGATGCTGGGCTAGATGGACCGTTGGTCGGATCCGATCTGTTGGTCCCTTTGGTTGCCCTGTGCGCAGAAGAAAGCCCCCCCTCGCCCACCCCTTTTTTCCCCTTAATTGATCTTAGCAGCATCTGCAACTGGCTCAGCAGGTTTGTGGCTCACTAGTGAGATGCAAAGAGGCGGACTAGAACTGAAGAAATGTTTCCATTCCTAGCCAGAGAGGAGGCGTTTGGCATGGGAACCCCTTCCCCGTTGACAGCATCATCTTTCCTTTTGTGGTTCAGTTTTGCCCAGACAGATCCCAGCCTCCATTCAGCCAGTGGAAAATCAGCCGTTAATAGCGAGGAAATTAGCAATTTTCTGTTAATTAGCTGCTGTTCAAAGCCTCTCTCTCCCCCACCTTTTTTTTAATTAAATATTGCTGTAGTTAAGTGCTCATTAGGGTTTACAGTGACTATAATCTCCGTGGAATAGGTTAGCATGGAGAACAGCAAGATTCCTGGGGTTAACTGCAACTAACTAGAATACCTCGCTTCTTAACTAATGTCTAACAAATGTCAGGGCACAGGAGAGCAGGTTACTGTCTGTCCCAGTGCAAACAGTTCATTCACTTTGAAGGAGGCTTAAGATGCAAAATGAACAGTAAAGAACAATATAGTTCAGCAAGTAGCAGGGGAGAAGTATAGCAAAATACCAGCCTCCCTCTCTCTTGTGCAGGCCCTGTAATCAGAAAGCAATTAATTGCAAAAGGAGAAGCGTGGCTAATTAGCGTAGCAAATGAATGACTTCACATGCACAGCCACAAAATCCGTGTTGTGTGTGTGCTTATTCTAGTGCCCCACTTCTAGGCTCAGGCAGGGGAGAGGACACGGCTGCTTTGATCACTTACTTCCACCGCGTCCGTAATGACCCGGCAGTCCTGCTCTGAGCCCCAGCGAGGTTCGCTCCCGCACTTGCACTCGGGAGGATTGTTCCCCTGCGCTGGGTTAAGCAAATGGGTGTTTGCAGGGCTGGGCCCCAGCATGCCCCGAAGCTGCCGGTGCAGGAGGCAGGTGGCCCCTGAAAAGCAAGGCTTTTGCCAGGCCTTCCCGTGTGTACAGCGCAGCTGGGGTTCCACCTCCCTGGGCGCTGTTCCCTGCAGGGTGCGGCGCTCCATCTCCATGTGTGTCACTCGATCACAGGAGAAGCAGCACCCATCTCAGCTGCTCTGGGCGATGCAGTGAAAATCCCCCAAACAGCCCCAACAGCAACTGAACAAACAGCCCCCAAAGCTCTCGCCGCCAAACACAACTCCCCATTGCTGGCTCTCCCCACCCACACCCCAAACGCCCCAGCTGCGGGGGGTACGGGATGGGATTCATTCTGTCGCCTGGTTCCCATGTTCCCTTAGGGATAACTGTGTTTACGCCGGGGCCCCGGCACTGCGACGTGTGCGAGCTCTTGTTTGCCAAGGTGCGGGGACAGCCACCGGCATGGAACTGGTTCCATCGTGGCAGCCTTCCACCCCCTGAAGCGCTGGGAAGTTGCGGAGCAGGACAGCTTGCGGGGTATTTCGGGGGGGCTGTCTCCATGCTGTGGGGGAGGATAGACAGAACGGCAGGCTGCTGTCGGGGTGGGTATGGCTCCTTTCTCTCTGGCAGCCCTGTGTGCTCCGCTGGGGATCAGGGGAGGGAGACCGTGCCTTCCCCCTCCCTCCCGTCTGGCCTGGCTTATAGCAGGAGCTCAGGGGGAGGCTGCCCTGAACTTCCCTGTTCTGGGGTGGGGGGGTAGGAGGGGAGGCAGGGCAAGGGATCAAAGTACCAGCTCAACTACTGACAGGTTGGGGGGGGGCACCCCAGTCTCTGCTCTGGTCTTGGCATAGGAGGCTGCAATCCCACCATGCTCCAGCTGGAACATGTCTCCCCCCCCCCCCCCGTACCCCCTCCCTGGCAGCTGCACTGGTGGGGGTTATATACTGCCTCCTGCCCCCAGCTGCACCGGGGAGGGGTCAGGGATTTGCTGCTTCCTGGACCTTGCTCTGCTGCCCGAAGCAGCTGTCAGCAGCTTGGTTTGTGCAGCTTGAGCGGCCCTTGGCTCCTCTCTGCTCTGCTCCCAGGTGGGAACTGGCCTCCCCCTCCCCCCTCCTCCCTCCAGGGTGTGGAAGCAGCAGCAAACATCTGCTGGAGCAGTTGGCCTGGGAATCCTTCGGGGGCGGGAGGGATCGGGGGGGAGGGGGGCCTCCAGTAGGCAGAGGGCAGGGGCGTTGCTCCCCCGTCTGAATAGATTTTGGGGAGCAACACTAGGGTGCAGAATAGGATGGGGGGGCTCTTTGTGGGAGGGAGGCTGCTCTGTGACACGGAGCAGAACAGGATTGGGTGGGTGTCTAGTGGGTGAAGCGACGACTGTCAAACATGGGGGGCTGTGTGGCAGGTACCTAGGCTCCTGTAGGGGACAGAGTGTCCAGGAGCAGGATGGGGAATGGGGAAATGGAGCAGCTCGTATGGGGGGGGTCTTAGAGGGACATGGCTCCTGTGGTCCATAGGAAGCAGGGCCTGCGTCAGAGGAGAGAGAGGACCCTTCCCCATATGATTCCAGATGTTCCGGTGTGCGCGCATCCACACACGGTCTCCCTTTAGCAGGGTGAAAACCCAGGCTGTCGACAGGGAGAGGGAACTATATTTAAAATTAAAAAAGGGGAGGGAGATTTGGGGGAGTCCTGCCCCCCGTTTCTCTGGTCTCTGCTTTTCTTCTCTTTCATGTTGCTCATCTCCCTGCGTCTTGGAGGTTGCTTCTCTTTAGTTATAGTGATAGGACAGAGCTGCCGCAATGTGTATGTTCCAGGCAGGGGTTACATGCAGATTCAGAAAGACTGGGGGACGATGATGAACCTTTCCGGTGATTTCAGGGCGAGCGCTCTCTGCTCTCCCGGCATTGCTTTTATGTATCTGCAGCGCCGGATGTACGTACTGTACAACAGCAAACATGGTTTGGGGGAGGGAGATGTTGCAGGTGCAGGAGATGCTTAATTGCATCAATTATTGGTGATTTTCTTTAGGGTCTGCCATAAAATAATGAGGAATTGATTATTTTTGCTGTAAACACATGTTCACGCCCTTGGCAGCCTCTGCGAAAATACTTCTTACCATAGCAAATGATTAATTCTAGAGCGTGAGTGTAACTATGTATTGTGCATAAAAAACACACACAACTGTCTGTGTGTGTATGTGATATGTATGTACATTATACACATACATATGTACCCATTGTTTGTGTGTGTACAATGTACGTACAAAGTGTGTGTATAAAGATGACATGAATTGAGTAGCCATGGTGAGGCACACGATATAAATACCTAGTTGCTACAGTAATGTAGAATGTGCCTGTAGATGGTATCGGTATCTGTTGTGATTAAAGGGGTGAGGATGCAGTAGTTAAAAATGTTGTGTATATGTACATATACACACACTCCTCTGGATAGATCTGTATGCTGTGATACATAGATTAATACTTAGAACTACTTGTAAGCACTTCAGTGGTAAATGAATCTATTCATAGCTGGTGTGAGTAGGCTAAAGAAAAAAGAAGAATCACCATTATGCTTCAGGGCTGCTATGGGTCAGGAAGCAAAACCTCCATGGGCTAGGCTGCTCCAAATTTGCCCATTGCAGGGTTTCCTTCTCCTTTCTCTGAAGCAGGGATATGGACCCTGATAGCTCACTGGTCTGGTTGGGTGGGGCTATTCTTGTGTTCCTATATATAAATTAGAAAAGTCATTCCCCCAAATTAGATACATACTGGGCAACTGAGAGAAGAGAGGTATGTTAGTAGGCTGAAATGTAATGTCTGTAATGTGACAACTTTTGGTTACTGTATCTGATCAAACTCTGTTTGGGTTTCTCTCACAGTGTCACGTAGAGGTACGGATATGGTTTGTGTTGTGTGCTGCATATCAGTGCTTTGTATGTGGAACAGTACGGATATGGTAGCGTCCAGCCTGTTGTCTTTTTGCCTGTGAAATACAACCGCTCTCTAAAATTACCCCAGAGCCGATCCCAAAAGCTTGGTCTTGGCTCTTTTTTAGCCAGGAATTCGCTTCCACCAACATTTGGTTCCAGAATCGTGTTGATTGCAAGCTGAGCGCGATGGAGACCAGCGACTTTCTGCAGCTGGGATTGTGTCACACTCTTTCCCCCCCCCCCCCCGTTTTTATGTAGGATCTGAGATGATAGCGACCTGACTGGTGGAGAGAGGGGGCACCTGTGCCTACGCTGAACTATAGGCATAAAATACGAGACGTGAACGTAGGGTCCAGTCTCCCAGGGTGGCCCCTATGTCTTGGTGAATGGTTGCCACCCTCCTTCCCCTGTGCCTCCGTTTCACAGCCCTAATGATTCTCCCCTCCATCCCTTCCTTCCAGTCTTTCCTTTCCTTCCTGTCAGGCCAATCCGGGGCTGTAAAATTAGGCTCAGCTCTTGCTCGCCTCCACCTCGGAGTTGGGTTTCTTTGCAACAGAGGAAGGTGATGGAGGTTGAATGGCCCTGGGCTCTCAATCACACTCAGATCAATTGCTGGTCGATCTTTGCATCGGGAAACACAGGACGTGTTTGATTTATTTGCCTTTGTTTATTCTACTCCTCCCCCCAAATCAAATAAAGCCACCACCACCACCAAGCCTTCTGTTGCGATTTCCCTATCAGCAAAATTCTCTGCTTCATTCTGATTCATACCTGATTTGAAGGTGGAGAGGCAGCGTAGCTGCACCTTTGGGGTGGGATGTAGAGGGAGCTTCTGATGTTGGTTTTTAACCAGTTAAAACATCTGCATGAAAGGGAAGAGCCTCCCTTTCCTCCCCTTTTGGTGTACGCCGTGGAGGTACAACTGCCCGCCAGCTTCTGCAGGGCTGGAGCAATGCCCACGGTGTAGGAAGGGGGCTGACGCGTGGGGCGGGCTGGCCAGTGCTTGCTGAGCAAGGCCGGCTGGAGAGGGGTCACTTGGTGCCGTGAAAGGTCTGGCAGGGAAGGGGGTGGGTTGAACGCTCCCGGAACCACACTGGTGTTCAGAGGGTGGATTTGATGGATTGTCTGTCTAGGGCGGGGGGGCGGCGGGGGCACGCATTCCTCTCATTTACCAGCTGACGGCTCTCTGGGAGGGAAGACGGCGGCTCCTGGAGATTATTAATGGCTCAGGGAGAGGTGGTGGATGGCCTCCTCATGAGGCAATTAATGGCGAGCAGGGAGCGTGGCTGCATTCCCTCTCCGGGCCGGGCCGTAATGAGCAATCTGTCCACATTAGGCGGTGGTACGCCTCTAATGAACTTGAGCAGGTTCCTTCGTTTCTCCGTCACGTAAGCATATTACATCAGTGGGGGGAGGGGGTCCAGATGTTTTCATTTGTTAAAGGAATAACCGTGGCCCTTCTAGCTGGCAGATTTCCTGGCGTGTGCCTCTGCATGCGGGATTAGCCAAGCAGTGCATAGCAGTGCGTTCTCTGGGGTGAGGGGTAAGAAGAGGGATTAGTCCTTTTGATCGGGTAATTAGAGTCACCCCGGTGTTGCTGGGTAGAGGCAGGGAATAGATTATATAATGACAATAGATGATTATCATAAATGTCCTCCGCGAAGCTGCCTGATCGCTCTTGGCTTCGATCTCTTTCCCCCTCTCCTCTTGGGTTTTCGTTTTGACTTTGCTTGACGTGACGCCGTTCCAGAAGAGCGCCGGGGATCGGCCGCGGGCGCTGGTCCCAATTCTGCAGTGGGGCAGACCCCTGTGAGGGTCCCGGGGCTCTGTGTGGGTGCAGCGCCCCACACCAGCAGAGCTAATCACAGAATCGAGGCCTCTGTTAACGCCACGTCTCTGGGATGGTCTAAGGGGGTGAGACAACCCATTCCCGCTCGTCACTGGGGTTTGACTCCCCCTGTCCCATTTGAGAATCCCAGCCGGTAAAGGAGCTGTGCGGCCGCCGAGAGCCTGGGAGTGGGCGGTTGAGGGAGGCAGGGGAGAGCACCTGGTTGTGTGTCTGATAAACACCCCCCTAAACACCTCCGGGAGCTGCTGGCGTTTCCAGAGTGTGGGGAGGGGGCACTCCGATCTCCCTGGCAACAAGGAGCCGGCCACGGGGCCCTGCTTCCTGGTAGATCAGGGAAAGCAGTAGATTCCCGGGCAAGCAAGCACCGATAATCTAGGTGGGTGAAACGGCCCCCCCGAGGTGTGTCTCCCCCAGTGGAGAGTGTGTGTTACGCGTCCCCGCTCTGAGAGGAGACTCGGTAGCGATCCAGCCACACAGCTGTAGAAGTGTTCGCTTCTAGTGCCGGAGGTCGCCGGTTTGAACCCCCGTGTATGGCTGTCGTGTGTCACCACTTACAGCCCACTGCAAGGTTTGCCTGGCGCCAGTCTCCTGCACTGGCATGGGCCGTGTCCCCTGCCTCCGCGGATGCGGCAGCTGAAGCGTTTGCACCAGGCCTGCAGGCTCAGGAGCGTGGATTTTATTCCTCTGACTCACGCGTCCATTGCTTCTCCTCCCAGCCCCCCCGCGCTCTCTGTGATCGCTTCTCCGGGCGCTGGGTGGGTGGGTTGCTGAGTGATCGGAGGGAATCCTGGTTTTGGCAATCCCTCTTCCCCGGCATGTCTGGCTGTCAAATTGGGGAGTGGCCCATGTGCATGGGAGAAGACGTGTCTGGTTCAGTATCGCCAGCCCAGGTGATCTCTGGCGATCTGGGTCCTCCACCTCTCTCTTCCAAACAGTTACCCGAGGGCCACCTGCATTGAGCACCCAAAGCGCCAAAGTCAGCGAGAGATGCAAGACGGGCCCATCTCGTCCAGTCCTGGGCGCTCTTTGGCTCCCTGACAGCAGCACAGGCTGAGGAGGAGGCATGGCACCATGGCGATGGGCATAGCATAAATTGGGCCACTGCCCTCCGTTGTGCCTCAGTTTCCCCATTTGTGGGATGGGAGTAGCAGCACTCCCCTGCCTTCCCAAAAGGCTGAGTTCACTAGTGTACAGAGGTGGCTTGGATCTCCTAGGACGGGGGAGCGCTACGGAAAGGCGACGTGTACGGAGACAGACACGGACTTGTTTTAAAATGAAGTTAGGCGTCTCTGGCCCCTTAATCAGAAACGTGTGTTGGAGGCAAAGTTATCGCCAGCTGCTGCAGAGGGATTTATCCCTTGATAATGGGTGGAACATCTTCTTTAATTTCTTTGTTTGAGGCCAGCTCTCTTCCCCCCCCCCCCCTGCTTTTTCCTAACCCTGTGTTTATTCTTTGTTTCGCTTCCACCCAGCACTGAGGGATCTTGCAGACGATCTCGCCTGGTGCGACACAGAACTCAGGGGTGCAGTAGATCGCCCTGCGGTGTGTGTAACTCGGCACGTAGGCTGAAAGGGTGTCTGTGCTCCTGTCGTATGTCGTGTCCAGGAGTTAAGCTGCCCCATTGGACTAAGGAGTCCCAGCAATTCCAGGGGCTGGGACTGTGAGAATTGTCATACTGCATCGGCTAGCCCAGGCTCCTGTCTCTGACACTTCAGAGGAAGAGCCCTGCAGTAGGGACTTGTGGGGTAATCTGCTCCCCGCCCCCATATTAAATCTCCTCCTGATCTCTGCTAGCTCGAAATGGGCTAGAAGCGTGAGGTTGAAGATCCGTTCCCAGCCCGGGGTGTATTAACTATTCACACACTGTCTCTCTCCTTCACCCAGCTAAACACCCCGGCCCTTTTGGAACCTTGCTCAGCCTCCGCCTGGTGATCATTTTCGTTTAACCGCACGCATTTTGCAACCAGCTAGTTTGGCAGCCAAGCCGGGCACCTCCTTAGAATGGCTGCAACCTCCCGGGAGCGCTGGCGGATTTCCCATCCTGTCTGAGCTCCCCCCCTCCTCCCCCGCGCCCGTAATAGCTTCATCATTAAAGTGATTAATGCAGACTTTACAGCGCCTGCTTTCCGACCAAATTGTATTAAAAGTCAGGCTCATATCTCCAAGTCGAGTCAGCAGGGACTCCGCGGAGGTGGGGGGGGGGGCGGAGGAGGAATTGTGTGCAGAGGGCTCCTGGCTCCTCTGTTTTATGCTGGCTTTGTGGGGGGCAGGGGGACGTCCTGACATCCGGGCACTATGCTGGTGCTTAGGGTTCGTCTGGCGTTGGCTGCCCCTCTCAGCTTCCCAAAGCAGAAGGGGTTCTGGACCCCTCCCCCAATCAGATCACCCTTCTGGCTGGATGGAGTTGGGTTGAGCCTTGATTCCACCTTCTGCCTCCTGACCACTGCCCCCCGCATACACAGTCTGTACCTCCCCCAAGGGAGACCCGATGGAGACAGGTCACCGGTTGGTTCGGGCCTTGCTCCGGGAGCCGTGTGCTGCCCCTGGCGCGGGCTGTGCTGTGAGGTTATGACCCAGCCCAGTATTCAAGTTGGGTCGTCCTGGTGCTGCCGTGTCCCATTCTCCTCCCACCTCTTCCCCCCAATGATTGAAAAGTGTTTTGAGAGCCATGGGTACCGAGACAGTCCGACTGATGGAGCTCAACCCTGCGTCCTGTCGCCGCGCAGCGAGCTCCCCCCTGGGGGCAGGCCAGGCAGAAGATGGGTCGCCGTGGTACCCACCACACGAGAGGATATCGATGGGCACCTGAGAAGCCCCTCTCTGCACACCCCGGACAAGGGAGTCTGTGGTAAAACAGGTCACTCTCCGGGGCCGGCTGCCCAGGGAGCTGGCGCTGGAACTTCTGGCTCAGGCGGACGGAGCCCGGTCGAGCTGGCGCACTAGATGTAGCCGGGGTGGGGAGTGTGTACCCGGGCGGGTAGCACACGGGTCTGTCTCCTCGAGCTCCCAGCTCCAGTGTAGACGTACGCCAAGAAGAGTGGAGTGCAGGCAGCCCAGCTGGGGAAACGTAAGCCTGACATCTGAAATCCTGGAGGGTTTTTTGGCCTGGGCCCCTTTCGGGCCCTGAGCCTGGCGCATAAGCTGGGAAATCAATCAAAGGCCTGGGATCCAGGGCAGCTCACAGCTGGGCTCGGTACCTGAGCGGGCTCCTCTGGTGTCTATCCGATGATAGCGCTGACAGCTCCTTTGGCTCCCGCTCCGTGATGGATGGGCGTGAGCCTTTCTTCCTCCCTTGTGCTGGGTGAGCAGAGAGGGGCTTCTCAGGTGCCCATCAATATTCTCTCGTGTGGTGGGTACCACGGCGATCCATCTTCTGCCTGGCCTGCCCCCAGGGGGGAGCTCGCCGCGCGGCGACAGGACGCAGGGTTGAGCTCCATTAGTCGATTGTCTCGGTACCCAGCGAGCCTAATGAATGGAGGCCGGAGGCAGCCTGCTTTCGGTTCAGGGGGCGTGAGGGGGAGGGGGACGGCGGGGAGCACTCACAGATCACTTCTCTGCATGCAGCCGAGTAGCCCCGGTCCGTGGCTGGCGCTGGGGGAGGCGGAGGGGGTCCGCGAGCACAGACAGAAGGGTGGCGTCTCACGGCAGGCGGATAAAAGGTTCCCCCTGGGGCGAAGGGGGCAGGAACGGGCAGTAAATCGCCGGGTTTAGTGGGCTGCTGTTGGGGGCTGTACGACAATGCCAGGAGCGAGGCTCTGCCTCACCGATGCTCTTCCCATTCTCAGGGCGCGTGTGTATCCCCCTCCCTGCGGGCGCCTAGGGGAATCGGACGCCGTTCCAGGGGTTAGCACCTCCTCCCACTTCCCGGTTTTCTCCCCCTCGTTCATCGCTCTCAGGGCCATTTCTTCCGGCTGGGTGATCATCTCTGTCTCCTCAGCCCCGGCGGCCGGGCAGGGGTCGCCTCTCATGCCGTGGCAGGGCCGCTGCGTGCGACACGAATACCTAGCGATACCTGAGCCTTCCCTGTCACTCCTGGCCCCAGAGAGGAGCCCCCTGCCCCTTCCCCTTCCCGCTGCGTGGGAGTCTCCGCCCCGCACACTGGTTCCTCGCGCCGGCCTCTCCAGTGCAGGCGATCAGACCTCCTGGCCATTCGCCATCGGGCACGTGGCCCTGGTGCCGTCCCTGTCGCTACCCCGGCTGCCCATGGGAGGGTGCAGACGGTGCTGATTCCCTGCCGGTTCCTGCTGCCCCGAGGGACCTCAGCAGGGATGGTTGTATAATCTCCCCCCCCCCCCCCCAATGAATTGCAGGAAAATCGAAGGCCGGGGAAGCGCAGGGATCCGCGGGGAGCCCGGCCGGCGCGTCGGACGTGAGCAGCGAGGAGGAGGACGAAGAGGGCGAGTATGACGTCGAGGAGGAGGAAGCCAGCGACTCAGACGGTGAGAGGCCCAGGAGGAGTGCGGGGGCGGGGGGGAGTCGATGGCGAGGGGAAAGGGAAGGGAAATGGGCCTGGTCTGGACGTTTGAGGCCCGTCCTCCAGCCTGGCTTTTGGGAGCTCGCTGGGAAAGGCAGAACCCCTTGTGCAAGGCACACGGCTCCAGAGGGGGGGCATGGGAAGGGCTCCCGCTCCTGCCCTTCAGGCTCTTTCATCTCTCGGGGGCCGGCTGCAGAGAGGCTCAAGTGAACTTCGCCCAGCCCCCCTCCCCAGCAGGGTCTGGCTTCCCGGCTCTACCCGCAGTGACAGCCGTGGGGACACTTTTCCTTTCTGCTTAACCCCCTGGCTCCCGGTTCTCTCCCCCGGGGGGGGGGGGGAGCACGGCTGGCTGACGCCTTGTAGCGGAGACGCCGGCGTGTGGGGTGGCCGTGGAGCAGTTCGTGACGAGCTGGCTGTGTGCAGCGCTGCATCCGTGCCGTGATCACTCCTAGCGTGTGGCCTGATTGTGCTTCTCCGTTAGCAGCTGGTGCCCAGAGGGGGGCATGGGCAGGCGAGAGGGCCCCTCTCTGGCTGGCCCCAGTGGATTTATACCAGCTGTGCTGGCTAAGAGACCCCGGTTACCCCAGCTAGACTCTGAAGCGTAGCCAGTCCCTTGTCTTGCTCAGGCCCTGAGCCCCACGGTTCTGCAGCCTGTTCGGCGCTGCTCTCTCCTGGCAGCCTGACCCACGTCACTCCTGCTGCTCAGTTGGCAGAGCAAAGCCGAGCCCGCCAGGGCCTGTCGCGCCTGATGGCACCTTACCGCGCTGTGTTGCCCTCTGGAAGCGCGTGGGGGCTGGGGAAGAGCCAGCCCCGCGATGCCCAGACCAGCTGATACGGGCACTGGTGGGAAGCGGCTGCAGCTTCTCCTGTCACCGGCAGGTGGTTTTTATTGGCTAGTTTGGGGGAGTCTAAGCCAGAGCACTGCCCAGAACGTGTCCGATTCTGCCTGGCAGATGGCTGAGGCTTGGCACGCAGGGACTGGAGCGTCTGCTGCCAGGCCAGGGGGAGCTAAATGGAGCCTGCCTCACAGGGGGACTGGGCAGCTCTGCACAGCCCATGGAAACCAGCTCACGAATACCGTCCAAGAGACCAGGGGCTCAGCCTGGGGCTAGTTTTCCAGCTCCAACCCCCGCACCCCCCAGTCTAGATCAGCACTAGAGGGAGAAGCGGCTGGATTAATGGGATATGGGTTTCCTAGGAGCTCTGCCTGGCTCCCTCGCCCCTCCCTGCTTCGAACGCTGCGTTTAACACGCACGCAGCCTGGCCTGGAGCCCCGCGGCGCTGTCCTCCCGCTCTGTGGTTAATTAGCGATGGGTCGCCACCTCCGCCTGCCTCCCTGCCAAGAGCAGTGCAAGATTTACACCAGGGGTGGGGAACCTTTTTTCTGCCAAGGGCCATTTGGATATTTATAATGTCATTCGCGGGCCGCTCCCCCACCAGGAAGCCCAGGCTGGCAACGGGAGCTGAGACCCCAGCTGGCAAGGGGCCAGCGGGGGAAACCCCAAAGCAGTGGCAGGCGGAGTACTTAGCCCTGCACTGCTTTGGGGTTTCCCCCACTGGCCCCTTGCCAGCCGGGGTCCTGCCGCCTGCCCCAGTCAGCTCCCGCTGTCAGCCTGGGTGGAGGGGGTGATCTTCCTTTACCCCCGCCCAGCCTCCCCCCATCTAACCGCCTTTCCTCCCCCACCCCTGCCTGGCCCGGCCCATCCTCCCCCCTCCCACTCCCAACCCAGCCTCCTGCCCCCCATGCCTGACCCGCCCAGCCCAGCCTCCCTCCCCCCCCCACCAAACCTCCTTCCCTCCTACACCCACGCCTCGCCCACCCCATCCAGCCTAGTCTCCTGCCCCCCTCCCCGCCCGCCCAGCCTGGCCTCCCCCACCGCCCCCTTGCCTGCCCCCCAGCCCAGCCTCCCCACACACACACACCGCCTTGACCGTCGGCTCCCCGCGGCTCCTCCTTTCGCCGCCTGGCTAATGGTGGCCGCGCGGCGTCGGCGGCTCCCTCAGGCGCTTCCCGGCCCCTTCGCCGAGCGCGGAGCCGCCCCCGCCTGGCAGCCCGCGCGCGTCCCTGGCCGGCGGCTGCGGCGCGTCTTCTCCCCACGCCCCAGTGCCTGACTCAGCCCCGGCCCCGCCGCGGGCCGGATGGAATGATTTGGCGGCCCACGGGCCGGAGGTTCCCCCCCCCCCTGATTTACACCCTCCGCTCTTTCTGCCTGCAGGGGGAGCTGTGGAGGGACCCTCCACCTCGGGGAGGACCCAGAAGCAGCTGGCCTATGCCCGGCGGCTGTCCTCGGCGGACCTCAAGCTGCTGGCCCAAGGGGAGGAGGACATCGTGGAGGACCTTGATGCCGGTGACTTTGTGGACTGAAGACTCTGCAAATGCTCTGGGCTCCCTCCCTCCGCGCCCCGGAGGGCGAGCGCGCGGCCCCGCCGGCAATCCGAGCTGGTCGTGCGGGGACTAGGCCGGGGGCAGCCTCCGGTGACGCCAGAGGAGGAGGTAGGAGCAGCATGGGACGGGCAGCCCCAGCGGGGTGGAATTTCTCACCGCTGCGGTGGAGACGCTGCCTGGACCTTTTCCACCAGTTACGGCTGTGGGAACCCAGTGAAATGGGGGGGTCATGTCAGGACCAGTAAAACTGCTCCGCAAAGGTAATAAAAAGCCCTCGTTAAACCCCAGTGCCTTAAATAATGCAGGGTTCAGCATCAGCCGAGTGGAGCCCGAAGAAACCAGTCCCTGGAGGGACAGGCTCCTCTGCCCATGCGGTCAGTCCCCCCCCCGCCCCCCCCCCCCGGGCTACTCGCCCATGGGCCGGGCACTCTGCCAGGCTGGGCACAGGTTGCTTGTCAGGTGTGTGTTTGTAGCTTCCTGGTCCCACCGTCATTACAAGCAGGTCAGAGCCCTGGCTATGGGGATGATCATGCCGACTTGGAAATGGAAGGGGCTGTACGAGCCGGCGGGTCAGTTTGCCCTGGTGGAACGTGGCTGCCCAGGGAAGGCTGCTACCCCCGCTTTGCATGTCTGGCCAGGCACCAGTAGCTCTGGGCGTGTGCTGCTGAGCTGGGGGTGGAGAGGGGTTTTCATATCGTCCCTCCAGCACAAGGGCTCAGTGAGCAAACCGGGCTGGCTCCCATGTCAGCTGTTAACCAAGTTCCAGTTCCCGGCTCTCTGGTGACACCTCCAGCTCACCCGCATGGTCACTGACCTCGGGGCGGGACTTGAACCTTTGCCGGGGAGGAGACGCCAGCTTCAGCCCCAGCCCCCATGTTTTGTTTGCAGGGCAGGCAGCTGCCGCAGGTTGGGAAGCGGATGGGACGATGTGTCGAGATGCTGAGTGTGACGCCAGGGCCCGGCCTCTGGACCCGTCCCATCTCTGAGGTTGGGAGGAGTGTGGTTTGAAACTTCCCCCTACGACTTGGCAGGAGAGGGCTACGCGAAGGCAGGGGCACCACCGAGGTGCAGCGCGCCTGCCCCTTCCACGGTGTTCAGAGGGGTTTGTGGGAGCACCAGGTTGAGGAAAACGAGGCCCGTGCTTCTCTGCACCGAGTGCCTGTCACGTAGCAGCCACCTAGCACGAGGGCCCAGTCCCGGTACGTTCCTATTACACGTCTCCTCTGAGGCGCTCGGTGCAAACTCTCACAGGGAGAGAAACCAGCCCCGGTGGGTCCCCTGTGCTCCAGCCCTTGCAGGGTGCTGCCAAGTGTGAGTCTCCCCGTGACGTCGGGTTGAGAAACGGAGGGAAACGATTCTGAAGTTGCTTCCCTGGGGCAGGGTTTACATTGAGTGAATTTTGGTGAAAAACGAGTGGGAGAAATGGGACGTGTTCTTGTTCCCTCCACCTTCCTGCCAGCCCAAAGACCCTCAGGGTGGGGGGTTTTCACATGTTCCTTTTTCCAACTGCGTGAAAGTTCAAGTGGAAAACAAGGGGGGGAAGGGGGGACAGTCTCTCCTCCCCAGCTGCCACTGGATTGTACTGAGAGGATAAAAACCCAGGCAAACCCACCTTGCACTGTCGTCAAAGTTTAAAAGGACACTAGCGCTTACCTGGATTTCTGGCTGGGAAAGGTCAGACGTCCTTGGGTTTTTTGGCAGGAAACTTTGACTATAATACGTTCATGACAAGCTCTCCACCCCCTGGCCAGAACCAGAGCCTTGTCACCTCGCTCCTCCCATCACCACTCTGCACCCGTCCTTCTTGCAGCAGCTGTGGCAGGTGAAGCAAAACCTGCCCTAGCTCCTGACCCCCAGGGGCAGTTGGCTTAATGCACAAGGGCTGCTGGAGCCCCCAGGAGTGTAGACAAGGGGAGAGATCCGTTTCAGTAGGAGCCGGGCCCAGAGCAGACGTCCGAAGGGGGAAAACAGGGACCCTCTGTGCTTTTTTTATTTAAACTGATTGCTGGAAAGCATTTATTGTGAGGAGATGAATAATGACAATTGGGTTTTTTTTACAAGAGAAAGAAGCTAATGTACCACCAAGCTAGTTTTATAAGAAAAACGGCAGCACGTGCAACGTTTAAACAAAAAGAGAGAGAGAGAGCGCGCGAAGTACCGTGTGTGATTGTTGTTCACAACTGTACAAGTCCCAGGAGTTACCGTCGTCTTCACAGTAGTAAAAACTCTACCCTCGGGTTAGCCGGACCTCCCTGCCTCCTATGGGCACTCACAGGTACCTGTCTCTAGGCCTTAGCAGGCCCAAATGTGCAACTACATCCACCTCTGGAACAAGGCTTTAAAAGAAAAGAACCCCTCCACCCCCCAAAAACAAGATCAATGAGTCTGCTGTACACGCGCAGGGGAGGGAGGAGCTGGGGGGGGCCCTTCCCCCCACCCCTTCTGCCATTCTTTTGAAGAAAGCAAACAAAGTAATCCCCCCAAAAAAGTCCTGCGGGGGCTGGGGCCGAGGAGACGCTGCCATAGTCTGTCATCTCCGGGCGCAGTGAAAGCACCGCGGCACTCGGGGAGAGCGCCAGCCGCCTCTGCTGTACCATCCGCACCGAAGTAAACATGGACCGGAACTTGCCTTTTGTCTGTCTTTGGTATTGTTTTCAAAGTTGCTAGAGATGCATAGACACCCGAACAAGGAGCTGAGGACAGTTCTGGTGGGGGGGTTGGTTTGCTCACAGTTCGGGGTGCTCTGCCTTGGGGGGGGGCAGGGTCACCCCCAGCAGTTCTCCAAAGCCGCGTTCCCCTCTCTGCCCACTGCTTTCCCTCGGCTTTGCGCAAGCAGGAAAGGGGGAGCACAGCCAGATTTCTCTCACCCCGTTCTCCCCCCCCCCCCCCCCCCCGTGAATTGCTTTCAATAAATCTTTGGATTTTTTTTCCCCCCTTCTTTGATCTTTTTCTGGTGGGTTTTTTAAAAAAATACAAAACAAAGGTGAATGGCGCACACACCACCCTTCCCCTCGTTCCTCCACCCTCCGGCGGGGCGCCTTACGTGGAGAGCGTCACACCGGGTCCTCGGACTGGAGGGAGCCGAGCGGCTGTACCGTTACAAGGGCGGTTTCGTGGCGTCGTTGATTCCAGCCAGTAACGAGGGGTTTCCATTTTCCTGCTTTGGTGAGATGCGGCTAGCGGGGAGCAGGCCGCTGCTGTACGGGGAGGAGACGCTGCCCGTGGAGGAGGGGCGGAGCTCGGTGGGCGCCAGGTCTCGGTCCGGAGGCCGTAAGCCGGGGGGCTGCAGAGGGAAGGCCATGGGGAAACTTGCCATGTAGAGAACCCTGCCAATGCGCTTGGCCACCTAAAACAGGAGAAAGGAGCTGAGCCGGCGGCCGAGGACACGGCGGGTGTGCAAGGGCCGCAGAACCAAAGCGGGGCGGGGGCCTTGCTGCATGCTCGGGCCAAGCTGCCCTGTGAGCAGCACTGTGTGGAACGGTGGGATTGATGATCCAGGGGCAGGGACTGCGCTGTAAAGCCAGAGCCGGCCCGTGGAAAATGAGCCCTGGGGGAGACGACTGAACCAGGCTCCTGTTCCCTGCGAGGAGTAGGTGGCCACCCATTGATGAATAAGGTGCTACAAGTATTCCTCGCTGGCTTTACGGCTACAGACTAACACGGCTGCTATTGAACCTGTCACTGAGGAACAGTTTACAAAGGGGACGGGGGTGGCTCGGGGGTGGGGTTTGGTTAAATTGCGGCTGTTGGCTCATCGGCTGGGCCACAGCAGCCCCGTTTCCCTGGTGAGCCCCTTGTCTTTACTCCTGCCTTTTGGGCTGGCGCTTGGTGCGCGTCACTGACCCACACAAAAGCCCTGCCTGACCCCAGGGAGGAAGGCAGGTGTTTGTCACTCCAGAGGGCGCTTCCCCCGTGATCTAGTGGGGACAGTCACACCTCACTGCTCTGAAAGACGAGTTGGTCAGACCTGTGGGAACTCAGTACCTTAAAGGCCGTGCGCGCTCTCGCTCTTTCTCTCACACACACCCCACCCCGCATCATTCCCATCCCCCATCTGCCACTGCAGCAGCTCATGTGCCCCATTTGAGTCCATCCTGCCCCCCCCGAACCCAGCGGAGAGGCCAAGATAGCTGCAGGTGGGGTCAGGGTGGGGCATTGCCTAAGGAAGAGCCAGGCTGGGTCATGACCTCGCACTTGCTCCTCTTTACAGAGCCCAGGTGCTCAGGACTTGGGCTCCTCCCGCAGCACCTTGGGCGGTGAGGCCATCCTGCCCCGGAACGAAACGTGGCCCCTGGCTGCCTGCTGAGAAGCCAGCGGCAGGGGGTAGGGAAAAGAGGAGCACCCTGAACGATGCCTTTTAGTCTCCATCTCCCCCCTCCCCGCCCCCCCATCTGGGGCGAGTTGGCCCTGGCCAGGCGGTACTAAAGAGCCAGGATTTATGACCCAAGGTGTGCACCGAGCCCTCCTCTGGCCCTGAAGCAAAAGCCAAACCAGGGCGCTGGGACTCCCCTCCCTTGGAAGTTGGGCCAGCGGCTTGCTACACCCCTTGACCTCGGCCCAAGGGCGAAGCTGGCTGCTTGGACGGGGCGGGGGAGGAGGGAACCAGAAGGCATGCAAGACAAGCGGGACAGTGTGGCCGGCCGCAGAGACGTGTGGAGAGCCCGGCTTGCATCTCCTCTCCCGCGCTGGCCTGCTTGCTGTGGAAAATACTAACCACATGCGCTCAATGAGACAACCCAGCTTGAAAACAGCCTGGGAGCGGCCCCCCCGGCAATGGAGCAACCTGGCGTGTGCTGCCCCCCCCCAGCCCCCCCGGACAAGGGGGGGGGAGACGAGGGAGATGGACCGAGGGGTGGCTGTTGCCTGCCCTCTCCCCCCGCCCCCCCCCCCCCAAAAAAATCTGCATGGCTCAGCACCTTCCCATGCAGCAGCTCTCACCTCCCACCCAGGGCCAAACTGCTCACCATGGTTCAGCACCTACCCAGCTGTTTTGCATTTAAGCTTAAATAGAAACACAGGCTTGTGTTTAAACCGAACAACGGGGGGTCCTGTTGGGGGCTGGGCCGTGCCCCCCCCCCACACACACATTATAGAGGCAGGGCTTAAAACCAGATCTCATTCCCCCCCCCCATCTAAACCCAGTACGCCTGTGAGCACATCGGAGCGCTCTGTTTTTAAGAAACGTAAGAGTTTTATTTCCGAGCAAATTGATCCACAGGGAACAATTGCCCACAGAACCTTTTTATTAGACCCCTATAAACAGTAAGGGCTGCAGGGAAAGCAATACAGTTCCCCTTATTGTTTTAACATAATATAACGTGTAGCTTGTGGGTAATGGGAGTGTGTGTGTGTGTTTTGTAATTTCTGTATATAGCCACTGCTACCTATATATTATGTGCATGTAACACGGTAATGAATGTCTGTACATACCTTACTGTACATGCATTTTATGGAATTGATATGCATGGTTTATATAGAAACCATTCCGGTCCTGAATTTATATTAAACAATCCATTCCCGTAGTGTTCATAGGGCTAGACATATGTACAGCTCCGGGTGTGTATATGGAGGTGTCTGTGCATTCTGTTTCTACAGCCCCTTCAGAACCGTTTCCTTCCCTTTTACCATTCCCCCTGATTTAGACCTGCAGCTGTCTTCATAAACTATATTTTACTTCCCTTAAAAAAAAAATTCCCCATGTGTTTTTTTATATTAGACCCGAAAGCACTTGTGTTTATTAGATGGATTTTGTTGACCAGTTCACACACACTGCCCCAAATCCCAGCCGAGTGCCATCGGCATTCACAGTCTGGCCCGGGGTGTGTGTGTGTGTGTGTGTGTGTGTGTGTGTGTGTGTGTGTTAGGGCCTGTCATGGGAGAGGGAGGGGGGGCCTGAGACTGAGTGATTGTTGGGGCGTTGCCCCACCTTCTTCAACACAACCAGAGGCCTGGTTCAGCCCTCCCTGCCTCCAATGGGGTGTGTGTCTACACTGCATCGGGGAGTGAGCCTTGTGGGACACGTCTCACATGCTAGTGAATTAAGCCTGCTAACAGAGCAGAGGGGGGGGGGGATAAGGGGAGGGTGGTTAACCGCTCTGCCTGAAACACTGGCGATCACAGCGTGCCGAACTGTGAACCCAGCTCCTGGGGCTGCAGAGCAAAGCCTAGGCCGCACTCCCTGGCATTGTATTGTAAGAGAGCGGGGGGGGGAGGGGGGAGGTGTTGCAGCTTTGACTTGCTCCTGTTTAGACCACACCAGCTGCCACTGCTGCAGTGTTCTTACCTGTGACCTGATCTTCAGCGCTGGTCCCAGTTTGAGCCCCATGTTGTTCAGCAAGTGCTCTTCGGTCAGGAGAGGCAGCGTCTCGCCATCGATCGCCTGGTCCCTGAATACCTGCAGACACCCAAAGCACACCACCATGCTTACAAACCCCAGCGCAGGGCACCTCACATGCCTCGAGCTAGCAGCACGGGAGCCAGCAGCAGTAAGCCATTTATTAGCATTAGGGACGTCTGCGGTAGCGCCTCAGAGCACCAGGCTTGGGCCAGGACCCCCATGCGCTAGGCGCTGTACAAACCCAGAACAAAGAGAACGTCCCTGCCTCCAAGAAACTACAGAGCTCCCAAAGCAAGGGAACGGCAACCTCTGCGTCCCATGTACATCCAGCAGAGCCTCTGTTGAAGGTGCAGAGTTCTTCACTTCCATGGTCCAGCGCCGCAGCAGCCCCCCAAGGAACGTCCAGCTCAACCCCGGGAGGTCTGGGCTGGAGCATGCCCGGGCTTTAGCCACATGTTGTAACTACACTGGTAGAACCCGGCCAGCGGCCCTGCGCCCTCACGGCAAATCCAGCCCAGCGCCGCAGCAACACATAGTTAGTTCCAGCTATTGCTGCCCTGGAATGACGCATGTTCGGCGGGTCTCTGGCCAGGTCCATAGCGGTGAGGGCTACCAGAATACGGTTGCTTTTCCAGATTCCCACATGTTGGCCCCCACGAGTCATTGCAAAGGTCTCGCCTTGCCCTGTAGGACCCCTGCCTGCACATAATAACCGGGTCCCCTCCCATCACACAAACGAGGGCTTCCAACTCATCTCAAAAGGCTGAGATCATTCTCTGAACAATCCTTATACATTTGAGCTCCTGACTGAAGACGCGCTTCTCAGACCCAGCCACGGCCGGGCAATAACCTGTTCAGGATCGATTTAAACAAAATCCAGTCCCCCCCCCACACACACACACACACACTTCACATGCTAGACACATGGTTGGGCAGTGTGCCCCCCATGCAAACCCTGCCTCAGCTCGGATACTTGCTCATTGTCCTGCCTTTTCATCTGCGCTAACTTCCACTTTAAATGAATTAGATTAAAAATCTATGCATCTCCCGCCCCTGAGCAGAGCTCAGCCAATGAGCACTAGCTTAGTCAGGCAGCAGTAACGAGGCAAAATGACCTGCCCGGTTGAATGGCCAACTAACTAGTGATGCCCACGTCGTGCAGTGGGTTTCTCAGCCACCCATTAGACTACCCAAAGCGACATTAGAAGTTATAGTCAGAACATAAGAACGGCCCAGTGGCCTGTCTGCAGACAGTGGCCAATGCCAGGTGCCCCAGAGGGGCAGAGTAATCAATCAAGTGATCCAGCCCCAGCTCTTGGCAAAGCGAGACTAGGGCCACCATCCCTCCCATCTGGCTAACAGCCACCGCTGGACCTGTCCTCCATGAACGTATCTAGTTACAGTGACTAGGAGCTGACCCCAGTGCTGTTGTCCAGGTGTACTTCAGACAATCGTGTGTAAAAAAAGCCCCAAACGGCTGAGCACTTAAAAGTGGATGGTGACAGGCTGTGAATTCCAGTTTGGAGGACGGGGGGGGGTGGGGGGGGGGGGAGGGGACGGGGGGGGAGGGGACGGGGGGGGGGACAGAGACGGATATTCTAAACAGAACGGGCTCGCGGCCATGTTTGTGGCTGTTTCTATTGCTCCTCACGGACTCAACCGGCATTCTAGGCTTCGGAGTGACAATCCTGGACAGAGGTAACAGAGTCCTGTGCCACCTTAAAGACTAACTCAAGTACTGAAGCATAAGCTTTCCTGGGCTAATGCTTCAGTACTTTAGTTAGTCTTTAAGGTGCCACAGGACTCTTTTTTAACCTCTGCTAGTCCAGACTAACACGGCTACCTCTCTGATTCTTGACAATCCTGGACAGTTATCATATAGATTTTGTTATATATTTTTTTTCTTTCTCTCTCTCCTCTCCCGCCCCGCGTGGCCGTGAGCGATGGGCCCACACACCAGCTTGTCATCTAAGAGGCCTTGTACAAGCCCACGTCAGGATGCCCCAGGCACAACCCCCCCCCCCCCCCAACAAAGTAGGAATGATGCAAAGCACAGTCTCTCTGCAGGTGTCCATACCAGAAGCTGTAATCTGACCCCAGGTGGGGGAGAGAGGTCAGCTGAACCTGTTGGAGAGAGGTCAGGTGATGTTCGCCTAGCCCGGGAAAAGAGACAAAGAGAAGCAGAGGAGGGGGGCGGGGGGAGTCAGTCTGGGTCTGGCTGGGAAGGGCAGAGGAGCTAGCTCACTCTCTGGCCCCCAAGATGGATCCAGCCGAGGGCTCACGCTCGCTGTATGGTCCGTGTTAGACCAGATAGAAGTCATCGAATAAACCTGTTTTACTGGCTGACTTAGAGTCTCGTTTGACTGTGGATTTGGGGTGCAGAACCCACGGGCTCCCTCAGGACCCCGCCCGGGCGGGCATGCTGGAGAAGGCACACGGAGGGGCAGAAGGTGCTGAACGCTCTGAGGTCAGACCCAGGAAGGTTGAAGTGGGGACCCGTGAAGCTCCTAGCCTCGGAAACAGGCTGTGTACGGAGAAGAGGCCCTCCACCCGGAGTCCGGTCTGGCTTCCTAGGGAGCGGTTCCAAACCATCGCCCGGGCGCTCCGTGACACACACACACTCTCTCTCTCTCTCTCTCTCTCACTGTTTGCCAGCTCTAAATTGTTCCAGCCTCTTTGGTCCAGTCAGGCTGGCCCAGTGCTTGCAGCTCCACTCCTGGAGTAGAAACTACCCCGCAGTCATTTTGCTCATTTGCTACCGAGCCCCGGCCCCGCCGTGTCGGAACCTGGGTTGGACGGGGCAGGTGTGTATTTTCTCCTCCTCCCTGCACCACACCCCCAGGCGAGCGCTGGCCTTGTGCCTGGGTGAACTGTCTTGGGGCCACGGCCCTCACTAATAGCGGAGTCCGCCCGGCTGGCTGCGGCGGTGCTTTGCAGCGCGTTGTTATTACAGCCCAGCCCAGGAAAAGGGGGGTGTTCGGTTTGCTCTGACCGTTTCTTTTTCAGCTGTGCAGTGCCTGGCAGGACCATCCCCTTGGAGAGCAGCGGGGGAGGCTGCTGACACTGAGGCAGCTGAGATGCTGCAAGCTCATTTATTGCTGGACTCCACCAGCGAAGCTGCTCTTGATGACTGCAGCATGTGTTTCTGCTCTTTGACCTCGCGAAACTTAATAGACCGATTTCTTTCCTTCCTCCAGAGCCAACGTGGCCAGCAGCCAAAAGGCTCCCTCGCTCTGGTCTCTACCCCCCCCCCAAAGGCCTAAC
The DNA here is from genome assembly GCA_032164245.1 of Sternotherus odoratus. Lineage (NCBI taxonomy): Eukaryota > Metazoa > Chordata > Testudines > Kinosternidae > Sternotherus > Sternotherus odoratus. The sequence continues at coordinate 7,172,390 of JAVMKO010000018.1, forward strand.
CAGAGCATACTGGGAGGCCTCCCTTCACCGGGGGACGACGACGACAAAGATGGACATTGATGGGGATCGGGAGTGGGAAGGGCGACTTTGTTTTCAATTACGTTACTTCTTTGTGTCTCTGAGACGTGTTCCCGAATGCACAGCGTAACCGCCGAGCTCGCGCTGGGCTTCCTGGCGGGAGCGCAGTGGGGGCCGGTGCCAGACCTCCCCGGCGGTTGTGGTTTGGGAGGAGAGAACACAGGCGGCTCCGCGGCACCCCTGCACGCCGCGTTTTTTCACACAGCACACAACCCTGAGGAATGACCAAAGCACCGTCTGTTTAACTCCTTGTGTGCCAGCGCCCCCGGCCAGCCGGGACCCTGGGCCCCATTATTTGACAGTGCTCAAGAGTGCATCAGCCAGCCCTGGGTTTTCCGTCCCTCTGCACGTGGAGGGGGTGGGGGGAGGAAAAGGGGGTGTGTGTGTGTGTGTGTGTGTGTGTGTGTGTGTGTGTGTGTGTGTGTGTGTGTGTGTGTGTGTGTGTGTGTGTGTGTGTGTGTGTGTGTGTGTGTGTGTGTGTGTGTGTGAGAGAGAGAGAGAGAGAGAGAGAGAGAGAGAGAGAGAGAGAGAGAGAGAGAGAGAATGGCGAGTCTTTGGCTAGGTGCGTGTGCTCAAGATTTCTCCAATTTTCCAAGCTGCCTCATCACTTCCAGCGGTGGGGTCGCCTTCTTATGGGGGGGGTGTATAAATCCAGAGGAATTCCACTGCCACCCGTGACTTACCCCAGATCCGGGCTGGTTTAATTCCCCTCCCCTCCCCCCGAACCTTGTCCCGTTCCCTGCCTCCCTAATACACACACTCTCCCGATCCCACCCTCTGACTTCTCCACCCCTACCCCCCCCCGTCTGCAGACACCTTCTTTCTACACCCCACTCCCTCCCCTCCCCTCCCCCACGCCTTCCATGAAAACCTGTCTCTCTCTCACACCCTCCAGCCATTCAAATCTACCCTCTTCCTTTTCTCCATCCCGGCAGCTTCCCCTCCTCTCTCAAGCCCCCCCTCTCGGTTCTCGCCCCTCCTTTGTCTCACACACTTGCAGCCCCCCCGCGCCAGACACGCTCTCTCCGCCTGCTCTCTCCGGCACAGCTGCTCGCTCTGAGGAAGCACCGGTCTTACAGGTGGTTTTAATGAAGCTTGTCAGGATGAGATTAACACCCCGGTTAGGGGGCACAGAAGGACAGGCTCTGCATTGAAAGCACATCAGCCAGCCACCCCAGAGAGGGGGGAGGGAGGCGCTGCTTCCCAGGCCCCATAACGCACCACAAAGCCCGGCTCCCAGCTCCCCCTTCCCCTTGGGGAGGGTCTTTAAGGAGCTTTTATCTGTGAAAACGTGCGGCGCAGAACGAAGGGAGCTGCCTGAAACCCACGCCAGGCGCCTGAGCCGCTCTCCCCAGGCCGGCTCCCAGGAGCGATGTGAACGCCGTGCCTTGGCTCTCTCCCGCTGGCTGGGGATCGATCCGGTGCTGGGCCGTTATAACACTGTGAGCAGCAGCTTGGCTGTGCGGTGCTTGGCCTGACCAGCTCAGTGAGGCCTGAGGGGAGCTGGGGGAGCTTTTGAAAATCGGTTTTCAGCCAGCTGAGAAGCTGGACAAAGCGGATTGTTTCCAGGCTCCCCGGACTTGCCCTCTCACTGTGTGCATGTCAAGGGAAGCTCGATTCCCTTGTTGTCCTCTCTCCCTCTTCCCCTGAGGAGCTGCAGTTTAGTGCCTGATCTCCCCCCGTGTTCCCTGTCTGGGTGCATCCGTCCTCAAACCTCTCTTGTTTTCATCCCCTCCCCCTGTGCCTGTCCCCCTCGTCTCCACAGCACACTGTGCCCGCTTTAAAGGGCTGTCCCAGACAGCTTAGGAATCTGGGTGTTTGCCGTCAGTGTACGCTCTCAATGGGGTATTTATAATGAACTTCAACAGCCGGGGGAGCCAAAAAGCAGGGTTGTTTTTCATGTCCCACCTAGCGGCCTCACACTGAGCAGCTTTATGACCCCTGCCGCGCTGATGGATGCATTGCTCCCGCTGCAAAGGGCTTTAAAAACTTACAAACACTAACAACTCCGTGGGGCAATTAATTTGTGTGGGGGGGGGAATCTCTCAAGTTTCCTCCCCTTCTCCCATAGACCTGCCTCTGGAGCACTCCCCACCACCCAGTGAGCCCTCCAAGATCGCTCACCGATGTGAAGCGTTAAGAGAACCTGAGTGGAATCTGAACCGCACTCTCTGGAGGCAAAAGTCTGGCCCAGCTGTACCACGGACCATCCAAGGTACCAGTGGCTTTTTTACCTGGGCACCTGGCCAAGCCCCAGGGTGACGGAGCTATTGTTGGGCACCAGAGAGAACCCAGCCGGACAACCAGGTGCTGTCTCTGGGTGAAGATGCCGCAGGCCTCCAGCTCCTGGAGTTCCCTGAGAAAAGGCCCCGCTGAATGACACTCAAACGCGGTACACAGTCCCTCCCTGGAACACGCCCAAAGCCTGGCTCCCCCCAGCCCGGCACAAAGCCAGCATTGTGTTCAGGTTGGTTGTGTGTGGGGAACTCCACCGTGTCCCACATCTCCCAAGGCGGGGAGTTGCTAGCTGTAATCCACCCAGCAGCCGCCATCCTCCACTCCCCCTCCCCCTCCCACCTTCCTCACTGCTAGCCACATACACACCCCTCCATGCCCCGGGGGCATCTCCTGCCAATCCGGTAGGAAAACAGGAAAGCCAGACGGTTGACAGGCCCTGCAGGGCTCTCTTAAATATTCCGCCACATTTGCTCTGATTGATTGCAGGGGTTGGGGTGGGGGAACAGTTGGAGCGAGTTCTCTCCCTCCCCCTTCTCCAATTGCTCCCCCTCCCCCCCCCCCTTTCCCAAGCGGCTGTGAATTTACCTGAGTGTACTCGGCACAGCCAGACAAACTGCCCACGAAGTTGCAGACGTCCTCCACTGTCCATTTGCTGATGTCTTCCAGCGCAGGGCTCTCCTCCCCATCCAAGAACAGACCTCCCATGGCGCCTGGATTGTTTGGGGCGGGGGGGAGAGAGAGAGGGAGGAGAAGGAAACATAAATCATTAAAATCCCACAAGGACAGCAACAGGCCTGCGATGTGAATAGTTCTCTCTAGCCGCACATCCATTTTTAATGGCCTGTCAATTAAAACACTGGGCAGGGTCAATTCCTAGGCCTCTGTCTCCGGGAGGTCCCTCGCTCGGAAAAGGTGTTGGGGGGGGGGGCTGGAGGGAGGGGAACAATCCCCTCTAATGTGTTTCATGTGTTTAATGTTCTTCAGCTGCAGTGAAGAGGGGGTGGGGAGGAGAGATCCCCCCCCCCGAAGGCGTGTTTCTCCACACGCACCGCAAAATAGAAAAACTCCAGCTGCCCTGCGAGTTCCTCTCCCCCGGCCCTTCTCCCCGCTACGTGCTCCAAATGATAACGAGCCCCAACACCCCGCCCCGGCGGCCTGCTGTGCGGCTGGAGCCGGTGTGGAGGAGAGAATTTCCACTCCTTACGAACGAACCCTTGTGTTAAAGCCCCCCCGCAGCCCAAAACGCCCATCGCCATGGTTTAAATGCAGCTCGCCCCTTCTCTCTGCTGGGGTAGGGTCTTGCTGGGTGGGGAGGTGACCCCAAAGACTCTCACTGGGGCTCTGAGGAGAGCATGAGCTAACACAAGAGCCGTTCACGTCCCAGCCCTGTCAGCAGGGCCGGAAGGTGGCAGAGAGCGCTCCCATCCCAGAAGGGGAGAGCAGAGCTTTCCCTGCTCCTCAGTGCCTGACAGCATGGGACAAACATGGAAGGAGAGAGATGGGCTACAGCCCAGAGAGGAACGGGGGCAGAGGTCTGGACGATGAGAAACGATGGAGAGAAAGCCAGTCAGGCAACTCCAGCTTCTCCTGGATCACAAGGGAGGAGCAAGGGGACCGGCCACGTCTCTACCACGGATAACAGAAAACACTCCTTTGGAAAGACCCTTATTCACCTGTGGAACTCACCGCCTCAGCGACTACTGAGGCCAAGAGTTCAGGAGGAGACTTAAAAGGCCTGGATATTTACTGGAATCAAAACCTCCAGAGTCACATCAGAGAGGGTAAAACACTCATCAGCTCTCATGCTTCAGGGCACGAGCCAACCGATAACTGGAAGGAACATCCCCCCCGAGACGTGTTATCATTATCTGTTGTGGAGGTTTCAGCGCGTCCTCTGGACCATCTGGTGCCAGGCATTGTCCTCAGCCAAGTCTGTCCACCTGAAAAAGGGGCTGGAATTGCCCTCCTTTTTGAAGAGGTGTGGAGTGGGGGGGATCATCCTCCACATCACATGAGTGGGGTTGAGTATCCCCCGTCCCGTCCTCCAGCCACGTGGGACTGGAATCCCCAGCGCTTTGCTCCTTAAAGGCCAGGCGAGCTCCCTTTAATTACAGTATCATTTTCATTCCGGGTTTGTCCCCTGCTCGGGAACCCAAACTCCCGGCGGTTTACATCGACGCTAGCGAGACACTGGGACGGCTGACTTTTCCCCTCCTTTTTTGGAAAAGTGGCTGCAGCTCGGTAAATAGAGGAAGTGAAACTGAACTCAGTTATTCCAGGCGCAGCCGACACATGGGCGAGCCGCCTCCATCTGCAGCCGGAGCAAGCGTCTCCGAGGGGATCTGACTGTAACAGCCAACAGCTTTAAAATGAGGTATTTCCTTATTCCCAAGGCAAGCCAAGGCCCAGTGCTTGGGAATGAAGCCTTCTCCAGTCAGCCCGCCCACCCCGGACTCAGGCACTGCCCGAGACCTCACAGAGAGGCTGGGCGGTACCTGCCTGGCACAGCCCGTCTCCAGATCGCTACCAGAGATTATGCAGATAGGGTCACGAGCGGAAGGGCTGATGTCAGGGGACAGGGCTAGTGAGTCGTGGCGTAACACGGGGGGGAAATCCCTCCCCCTCTCCACCCTCATGAAAGCGCCTGCCCGGGATCCTACAATTCCTGGGGTAGAACTGGGGAGATGGGCTGAGCCCGTGAGCTCCATTTGCAGCCTTGCTAATGTCACGAACAGAGCGGAGCCACAGGTCAGTCCCGCCAGGTAGCCCTCTCCCCGGCCATTTCTTGAATCCCTTCAGATCCACAGGCATGCGTGCAGTCCGCTGTCTCCAGGACTCATGACCCTAGGGCAACAAGTAATATTTTCCACTTCGTCACAAATAGCGCCAAAGCACGGACCTCCACGGGGCTGCCTTCCCTCCCCATCTACACCAGGAACACACTCCGGCTGACGGGTGGAAGTGGCCTCCGGCCTATTAGCAACGTCTACAGCCTGGATGTTAAGAGAGAGCTGCTGAAATCTTGGCCCCACTGAAGCCAGTATCAAAACTCCAGCTGACTGGGGCAGGACCCCAACGTCCCCCAGAGAAGCCGCTGTGCAGAGGTGGCAAACACCCGGAGCTTCCTGGATTTCAACTAGAGATCTGGGTGCTCAGCCCCTTGGAAACATAGGGCCTAAGAGCAACCTACTCAATCATCCCCCACGCTGCGGACTGACCAGAAGTCACTGGGCTTGACGCATGCAAGAATTGCTGGGTGTAGAAGGTCAAACTCAGCGATCAGCCTCATTTTCAATGTCCCAAGACAGGGGGCCCTTCCAGTTGCTCCCCTAGAGAGGCTATTGCACAGCCCGCTCGATCCCAGGACATGAACATACAACCCCCGCTTGGGGGCAGTTAATAGGATGATAAGAAATCGATTCCAAAGGTCTAGGAGGGAAGCTCCCTCTGACGGGAACGGCACATCGCTGGATACTGCTGGCCAGTGGGGACACAGCAGCATCAGTCCCCAGCCAGGCTCCTCTTCTCTCACCGGGTGACGAATAAAGAGCCACGGGTCTGATAACGGAGTACAGAGCATTGCACCAGATGGGGCCCCAGCTTGGAGGGGGCTGAACCCACCGTCCCAGGCCAGGGTCTTGTGGACAGGTGCCCACATAAAAACACCCCCGTCAGCTGGTATTAAATAATCCTCCCGCTCCCCAACTTTCTGGCAGCTGTGGTAGAAAGGCCAATGGTCCTGGAAAAAGGCCAAGGTCCCTTCCAGACACGGGAGTCTCCACGTCTGAGGCCCACGGGCGGACAGGGCAGTGGAGGAGGGCCTGCATTGGCGTTCTGGAGTCAAGACAGGCTCTCCGTCCCCAGCACCACGGCCTGGGAGGGGGGAAATAAACACCGATATTGGTGTCACGGGGCATGAGCTGTGCACTAGCACTAGGACATGTGTAAGCCCAGGCCTGTCAGCTCGCTAGAGCGGGATCTATCCTCTCCTCACTGCCAACAGGGCCTCAGTCCCGACAGCCAGGCCTGTTTTCCGCACAGACGTCTGATCAGGCCAAGAGCATCAGCCGCAAAGCTCCCCCTTCGCCCCCCAGCTCAGAACAGGCCCAGAAGCCAACACACAGATGGGTTTCATCAGTCTTGTTATCGCTTGCCCATTCCCCCACCCCCCCCACACGCACCCACCTCTGCGGGTTTGGGTCATGGAGCAGCACTGGAAGGCTCACGTTAATTGCTCTCCAGACTGCGGATCAATAAAAGGATTTTAGCCTCCCGCACACTCCATCCTTCACCTTTTCCAGCGGAAGGCGGGGGGAAATGAGAACACAACTCCACTGAAGCCTTGAAGAGATGAGGTCATCCAGTAGCCGCCAGATTCCCAGGAGGTGGCTCAGGGAATCGACCAAACTCTGGCTGCCTCGTCAATATTTTTGTCGTCGGGGACAGAAACCAGCTCTCTGCCTCTGAAGCATGAGAGGAGCCCTTCCTGTTCTGGAAACCTGGCCGGGCTGTCAGACTCCAGCCATCTCCTTTCCCTTCTCCCCCATCCTCTGGGGTCTGCCATGCTACCAGCCTCTTTAGATTGTCAGCTCCCTGGGACAGGGTCTGGATCACCTCACCAGCGTTCAGCATACCCTCAAGAGCTACCGGGGCAGCCCACGGACAGGAAAGCGTTAAGAGAATATCTGTTTTTCTGTCCTCGGGCACAAACTCCCCCCTGGGGCCAAGGCTGGCTGTTTGTTGGGCAATCAGTGGTCGTGCTACTCAGACCCGGGTTAATCAAAGCCCCCCCCCAAACACCTGTCGCATAAAGACGAGTGGGAGAGAGCACGGTCCAGGACACTGCACAGGGGCTCTGGAGACGTGAGTTCTATTCCCAGCTCCCCTGCTGACCTGCAGCGTGGCCCTGGGCCTCAGTTTGCCCTCCCACCCTTGATCTGCCTTGTCTATGGGAGTGTCTATAGGGCCACTTAGTGTGCGGCAAGCTGGGGTGTAAATCCGCAGCTCAGCACTTCCCACATACACACTCACCGCACAGACCCTGCTATTGAGCACTAACGGTTCCATAGTGTATGTTGATCTACTGCTGTTTCTGCACCACGTACGTTGTAGTGCAGGGTCCATGCAGGGTAGAGAGTAGCATACTAGAGGGTGTAGATTCACTCCCCAGCCTGCCACACACTAACTCTCCATAGAGACACGCCCCACGTCTGTACAGTGCCTAGCACAACAGAGTCCTGATCTCAGCTGCGGCCGCTGATGTAACGCCAATCACAACTTTCCTAATAATACATGGGGATGCCAGCTGTATGGATGGTCCCCGAAACCGGAGGAGCCTGAGAAAGAAGATGGGACAGTTTAAACGGGGCCCTGCTCACAAGTAATAATGATGCAGGGCACATTATAGTTTCTGATAGTTTGATGGGGGTGGACTCCCGCCTGCGATCCACATCCTGTTCCGTAGGGTCACACACGGGGTGGCCAGAGCACAGAACCATGCTGTGAGGGGAAGGCTGCTGTTGGAAGCAGTAGGAATATTTATCCTGCTGGCCACCTGCCTGTCAGAGAAATTGCTTCCTCCTTCTCACTGGACCCTGGCTCTGAATGACCTGTGAGTGAAGGGCAGCCGCACTCCTCCTGCCCGGTCCATTCATTTATAAAGGAAGAGACCTGCCCCGCACCCCACTCTCACAGGACACAGCATCTAGCTCCCGCTAACTGCTCAGCTAAGGCATTAGCCTATGCATCTCTCTTTGGATCTGGGTTGAGCTAGCAGAGCTGGTATCCTGGCTCAGCCTGGGAATCTGAGTTCAAGTCCCACCTCCTACCGGGACGTCCTTTACTCACGGGTCTGCATGTTGCATCAGTGAGTCGGTGGTGTCCCCGGGTAGTGCGCACCTCTCTCCACATGCTGCAGAGCCCATTTTAAGAGCCGTGACTGTGAGCCCACGGGACAGAGAGAACGTGCTTTCCCGTGGGCTCACAGTCACCTCATTGACAGGTGTGACCCTGGTGCCTTTCCTTAAACCTTGCTGCTGGGGGGCAGACTGCTTGGATTCCAAACAACCAGCCCCTCTCCTTTGGAAAGGACTCGGAAGGTCACAGGGGCAAGGGTTCACCCAACCCATCGCCCTCTCTGTCAGAACAGGGGTCAGCTGGGTACATGACAATAACCCCAGAGGAGCTGCGGTTTCTTGCTGTGGACAAGGCTGATATTCCTGATGGAGGACATACGGCTGTCGGGGGCGGGAGACCAGGGTCACCCACTCCGATGTCTCTTGGTGGGATGATGACCTGAGTATCAATACACCCACCATCCCTACCTGACACGGACCTTCTATCTGCAGGGAGCTGGGATAAATCAACAGTCCCCGCTCCGTTGCTGAAGCTTAAAGTTAAAAACACAGCAGAGGTTTCTCTGAGGTATACAAGGGGTTGCCCTGGGGAACAAAGTCAGGGGACAGACAACACATGACTTTTGAGGGTGAGAGGCTGGCCAAAGAGATGGAATCACGGTTTGGAGACCTGCTGAATCTCTGTCCCAAAGGTAGGGATCCACATGCAGGAGGTAATGCTGCCTGGCATCTGGAGATGCCCCAGGCATAATGGGACGGAGAGAGCACCAGCCTTAATTCGTAATTCACCTCTCATCAGACTATGGAAATACAGGGGATGTACAGACGGCGAAGACCTAGCAGATACCCCAGGCTGTCCCCCGCGAGCTGCAGTACATTCCTGAGCGGTATGTCTAGCTGTAACTCTAGCAATGGGCTTTGCAGTGTCTTGGGAGATTACTCCATGAGTCTATTTTTCAACTGCCCACCCTAAAAAGCTTTCCCTTGCTCATCTCTGTCCTGTTACATTTGGGAATGTCTCCCATGAATACCCCAGACAATCCTTGCACCTCCTCCAAATACTAAGAGGTGGCTACTGGATCCCACCTCTCCACAAGCCTGGTTATCTTGTAGCCCAGCTATACATATTTTAATTCTTCTAGCCTCTTCCCTCATAGGTCAATCCTCCAAGTCCTTAATCATCTTTGCCACCCTTCCCTGAAGCCCGCTCCAATTTATCAAGGTCTGTCTTGGACTGAGACTTCCAAATAAGGTCCAGCCAACTCCGCGTAGAGTATCCCCTTTGCGCTGTGAGGACGTCATATTTCTCCGCACAGCCCAACACAGCATGGCATCTTTCCTACCACCGTATCATTAGCTTTGCCAGTCAATACCCAGTCAAACACTTCAGCATCAGCTGCTTGGCCCACAGCTTCCAGCCAGGCACACTTCTATATCCAAGAGGGCAAGAATTCACCTTCAGTCACATTTATGTTCCCCCCATTTTGAATCTCAGCTATATTGGAATTGGAAAAGGTACAGAAAAGGGCAACAAAAATGATGAGGGGTATGGAACAACTTCCGTATGAGGAGAGATTAATACGACTGGGACTTTTCAGCTTGGAAAAGAGACGACTAATGGGGGATACGATTGAGGTTTATAAAATCATGACTGGTGTAGAGAAAGTAAACAAGGAAGTGTTATTTACTCCTTTTCAAAACACAAGAGCCAGGGGTCACCAAATGAAAAGAATAGGCAGCAGGTTTAAAACAAACAAAAGGAAGTATTTCTTCGTACAATGCACAGTCAACCTGTGGAACTCTTTGCCAGAGGCTGTTGTGAAGGCCAAGACTATAACAGGGTCCAAAAAAGAACTAAATAAGTTCATGGAGGACAGGTCTGTCAATAACCATTAGTCAGAATGGGCAGGGATGGTGTCCCTAGCCTCTATTTGCGTGGGCAACAGGGGCTGGATCGCTGGATGATTACCCTGTTCTGGTCATTCCCTCTGGGGCACCTGGCATTGGCCACTGTCAGAAGACAGGACACCGGACTGGATGGACCTTTGGTCTCTCAGATTGCCCATTCTTATGTTCTTCCTAAGCGTGCCATCCGAGGTCCATGTCTGGTTAGGTCTAGTATTTGCCCTTTTCTCTTCCCACATGTTTGTGGCTCACCCCAGCCTGGTACCATCTCTGGATTAATTAGTGGTCTCTTTATGACCTCTGTGTTTTTTTGTTTCAAGCTGGGCCCTTGACATTCATTTTGTTGGTTTTAACTGCGGAGACTCAAATCCCAGAGACAGGTGAACCGTGAATCGACTAGCGGCCCCAATCTTAACATCCTGTGAAACCGATACTCCGCCAAGGCCCCCTCCCGTGCCAGTTCCCCCCATCGCTACGAGGCTCTCACCTACCTGCGTGGAAATAGGGGCTCATCGTATAAGGGAATCCGAAGGGCAGCGGCTGAGGCGGCGGGATGGAGGCCGGAGGGAGGTATTTCACCTCGTTTTTATTGACGCCTGGGCCGAGCAGGTGGCTGGGGGACTCAGTGCTTGAGGAGCTGCAGGGGGCATTCTGGCTGGATGCCACTTCGCTCAGCTCCTTGGCCCCCTCGTAGACCTTGCCAGTCTCTTTGCACTCTTTGAGTTCACTGGCTGAGCTGCTGCTCTCAGCTTTCAGGCTCTCCGGCTTCTCGTCGCTCACTTCGGCGTCGCTCTCCGAGTCTTTCATCTCCTCGTCGTTGCAGTCGGGCAGGCCATCCCGCGCCCGGGGCTCAGCCGGCTCCTTGGCCTCGTGCAGACCCTGCGGCTCGGCCCGGTGGTGCGCTGATTTACGGCTCCCCCTCCGGCCCTGCTCCTTGGGCGGGGGGGTGCTGGGGACCCCGTGGTTGAGCGACAGCAGCGGCGTATTGTTGTGCCGCAGCACCAGCATGGCGTTCCTCCGCGAGAGCTCGTCCCGCAGCGGGTGCCCCTCGGGGAGGTCGTGCATGTTCCGCAAGGCTGGGTGGTCCTGGGGCAAGCCCGGGTGCAGGCTGAGCGGATCCCCGGCCAGCAGCCTCTGCCGATGGAGATTCTCCAGCTCCTTCTGGCGGATGATCTCGGCCGACATCTCGAGCCTAAATCAGGAGAGAAAAATGAGCAGGGTTTGAAGGTCAATTCCACTAGCAGCTGCAGCTTCAGCACTGAAAGACCTAAGGCTGAGTGTGGTGTGCGGGGGGTTGCCACACTCTTCTGGTGTTTAAATTCATTTCCCTCTGGCATTGCACTATTTCCGCTGCACAATCCAAGGCAGGGAGTTACTTACAGGACATCCAACACACGGTTCACTGTCCAGTTCCTCACAGCAGGGCTGCCTGGTTGGGAGGTGAACCCGCGACTTCACCTCTACGTCACGGGTTCACACCCAGCCGGCAGCACCGAAAGCTCTCCCCTTCTCGCTCCTTAGAAGCCCGTGTGTAATGAGTCTGGTGGTCTCAGGTTGCGTCCAATCAGAAAAACCACCTGCATAATGGCCGTGTCAGCGGAGAGGCCAAGCACTGGAGTGGCGTGAGGGCCGGACGAGGCTCTCTGTGCGTGGGGAAAGTTTGCACTGCTGCCTATGAGAGGGAAGGCTTGCTGCCCATATAGCACTAAGGTCACACCCTAGTCTGGCTGGGGCCAGGAAGAAGGCCGAAAGGGGAAGGAAATCTAGCCCGAAGGACAGGCAGGCTCAGAAGCAGGGAGCCCCTCTGGGGCAGCGCATCATACCTGGCAAGATTCTGTTTCCGCAGCATCTCCTGCTGCCGTGCAAATATCTCTGCTTGTGCCGGCTGCAGAAAACCGTAACCTGTGGGCAGGGGAAAGTAGGACAGAGGCGGGGTTATACATGGCAGCACTCACTCGCTGTGGGGCCAGCTGTGCAGTGAGGGGCCACAGAACGGATCCCTCTCCACTCTGAGGGAATGGTTCTGGCTGCAACCCCAGTGAACAACTCAGCTGTGATTTCCTGCGGCTCACAAGACTCTGACTGTGCCAAAAGGTTTCCTGTAACACTCCCACAAGCTGACTTCGTAGCGGACTCCATTCCGGCTGTTCCGCCTCACTCAGGCAGCACAGTGCAATAGGTACATATCCTCTACTCTCTGCTGCAGCTGCCTCCTGCATAGGGGATGCGAGGAGCCTGTCCCATCCCCCTGTGAGGCAGGCCAAGTGCAGGTCTTGCTCTCTGCTAGCACTGCTGTGGGGTGAGCCACACCAGAGAGACCAGGGAGATGGCATTGCCTGCTCCCCGCTATACGGGCCAGGGAGCTCGACGGCCACATGAGGCACATTCGGGAGCCATGGGAGCGGGCAAAGCGCCCACCTGTGCATCCACTGGGGTAGGGCAGCTCTGGGGCGCTCCCAAGGCAGGGCTGAGGCAATGAGCTACCACGCAGCCCTCTCCTCCCACCTGGGCACTCACCTGGCGTCTGGCACAAAGCCGAAGGCACCCCCAGGAAGGGCGGTCTCAAGTGAGGCCCGAGCGCGATGTGGGGGGCATTCTGGGGTGACAGCAGCGGCGGTGGGTGGGACATGTCCCTAAAGAAAAGGGAAGAGATTCAGAGATTTAGCACGGCACGGGGCTGACGGCGGAGTGTGAGCTGAGTGTGAGCTGAGCGGAGTGAGAGCTGAGTGTGAGCTGAGCTCAGCAAGGAGACTGGCACTGTGCTGTATGTTCTCTGACATTACACATACACATGTACTCTACAAGCACAGCTGGGCACACCTGTGCAAATATACCTGCACGTTAAAGGCTTCTAGCTCAGCCTCTTTCTAAGACAGATTGATACAGGCTGGTCTGCCGGCAAAGTGCTACCATTCAAACCTGAATCCTCATTGCTCAGCAGCCTGCAACCCCACAGATGCACCTGCTGTCTCAAGCGCCGGGGTCCCTCTCTGCAGGTCTGCTCTCTCTCTCACACACTCACAAGAATTGCACCCCTGCAATTGCGCGTGCCCGAGCTGGGCTGTAAGGTCCCTGGGACAGAAGCAGTGTCTTATTGGTTTGTAAAAGCCCCAAGGACGTTACATTACAGCAGGGGTCTCCAAACTTTTCAGCCCGAGGGCCGCATTAGCTATCAAATAGCAGTTCGGGGGCCGACAACACACTCGAGGTCCAAATAAAAAAGAATCAAAACATGGATGTTGTTTTTAATTATTTATTTAATATTATTTTATTCAGTTATTATTTAATAACACATTGATACACTACACATGAACACTACACATGAACACCTGTTCACAACACATGAACACTACACATGAACACTACACATGAACACCTGTTCACAACACATGAACACTACACATGAACACTACACATGAACACCTGAACACTACACATGAACACATGAACACTACACATGAACACCTGAACACTACACCTGAACACTACACCTGAACACCTGAACACTACACCTGAACACTACACATGAACACCTGAACACTACACATGAACACTACACATGAACACCTGTTCACTACACATCAACCCCCCAACTGACCCACCCAGCCAGGTCTCTCCCCCCAAAACCTCCTTTCCTCCAACCCCCCTCCCCCAAATGACCCACCCAGCCAGGTCTCTCACCCCAAAACCTCCTTTCCTCCAACCCCCCCCCCCAATGACCCACCCAGCCAGGTCTCTCCCCCCAAAACCTCCTTTCCTCCAACCCCCCCCCAATGACCCACCCAGCCAGGTCTCTCACCCCAAAACCTCCTTTCCTCCAACCCCCCCCCCCAACTGACCCACCCAGCCAGGTCTCTCACCCCAAAACCTCCTTTCCTCCAACCCCCCCCCCCCAACTGACCCACCCAGCCAGGTCTCTCACCCCAAAACCTCCTTTCCTCCAACCCCCCCCCCCCCCCAACTGACCCACCCAGCCAGGTCTCTCACCCCCCCAACTGACCTGCTCAACCCGGTCTCTCCCCACAGACCGGTTCGCCGCCTGGCAGTGGGTGGCTCCTTGTTTCGCCCCCTGCAACAGCGTGGCGGTGCGGCGCGTCCCGGCCCCAGCTTCGAGCAGTCCCTGGCCGGCGGCGGCAGCCGAGCACGCGGCGCGTCCCGGCCCCGCGGCTGGCGGCGGCGGCCGAGCGCGCGGCGCTTCCAGGCCCCGCGGCTGGCGGCGGCGGCCGAGCGCGCGGCCCTTCCAGGCCCCGCGGCTGGCGGCGGCGGCCGAGCGCGCGGCTTTTCCAGGCCCCGCGGCTGGCGGCGGCGGCCGAGCGCGCGGCGCTTCCAGGCCCCGCGGCTGGCGGCGGCGGCCCGCGCGGCGCTTCCAGGCCCCAGCGCGGAGCCAAAAAGATCTCCGCGGGCCGGATGAGAGGGCCTCGCGGGCCGCATCCGGCCCGCGGGCCGTAGTTTGGAGACCCCTGCATTACAGGATGGGCTGTAGCCCAAAGCCTCTGCTCAGTTCTTATCCAAGCAAAGCTCTCCCTGTGCCTGAGATAAGGGCCGGGTGCGTGATCAGAGATAGATTCCCCCTAGAGATAGATGCCGCGGAGCAGCAGGCCCACGCTTGCTGCGTGAGTGCCCAAGAGGGAATGCTCTCCAGGATGCTATACAGATGGCTCAGAAATTGTGCTTGCCTTGAGACAAAGGAGTTGGCCGGGAGACTCCTGCTGGCTGGACCCCCGTGCTCACACCAGCAAGCGGGGGTGCACAGGCTGCACTCTGACAGACAGCTGGCTCTGCCCTTCCCCTCCAAAAGCTCCTGATATTCCCATTGACCGAGGGTTTCTTGGTTTCTCAGTCAGCAGTTCCGACCCCCCAGAGGCGGCTGCTTTGTGACACCCCGAGGGAAGAAAACACATTTGATGAATGAAAACGAAGCAGAGCGGAGGAGGGACAGGCCGGGAGTCACCCGTTCCTTTCCCACCGAGTAGCCTCCAGCGCCATCCGCCCTGATCTCCCAGGGGAAGTGAGCCCTCCCCCCCACTGAGCTGAGTGTCAGTGCTGCCCACCCGGAGCCAAGCGCAGACACTGATATGAATGGAAGTTGGGTGAGGGAGGTCACAGCAGCTCACAGTATCCAGATGTCAAAGGTGGGGAGGAGGTGGACACCGCGGCTCCTTTGTTACCCACACACCCGCTGCTCTCTTCCTCTTTCCCAGAACTGGCCCGCGGCGCGAAGGGAGACTCCGTGCTGGCAGGTTTTAGTTGAATTTCATTCTTTATTTGCAAAACTTGGTAAAGAAAAACCCGAAGGGGCTGAAAGAGCCGCAGACAGATACAGATCTGTACGCGGGGGAACGAAACAGATCCCACCTGCTTCCCAGCTTCCTGCGCCGAGAGATTTGGCTCTGCTGGGGTGTACGCTGGGAGTTGGCTGGAAGCAAGGGCTGCACAGGAGAGCACCCCGGCCTCGCACTTCTCTTTCACCTCAGCAACCCTTGGTTATAACCTGATGATGTTACAAATGAGAAGATATTTTATAGTTTTGGGGGTGGTGGATCTCAGTGAGGACCCCAACGGTTCTCCAACCACTGCCCTGCTTGGTACGACTGGTCGTCTCTTCTCTGGAGACAAGAGGTTGCTGCAGATGGGAGGTGCATTGGCAGAGCTCTGGCAGGGCCTGCTACAGGTGAGTGTTGAAGAGGACAGACCCGGAGAGAGGGTCGGCATAGCTGGTGAACGGCGAGGTGCCTCGGCGGAGCCAGGCTGGGGTCCCATGACCGAAGACGATGCAGGATGACCGAAGACTTTGCCACCCCACACACTGGCGTTAGCCCTGACACTAGCTCATAGTAACCAAAGTGGAAGGTAGGGGGAGGGAGACACAACCAGAGAGCAGGCCAGGTAAAGCCCACAGGAAGCAAACAGGAGCCAAGGTCTCTTCCATTAGTCAAATCTGCCTGGGAAGCCTGCAAGTAAATCTCTGGCTTCCGGCTGCGCGTCTCTTAATTCCCTTTGATGGCCACTTAGAACATTATTACCTTCACCGGGGCATCGAGAGGCAAAGTCAGGCACTGGGCTGTTTATTTTCATTTTACAGCATCTTCCCGCACAAAGTGCTTCAGGAGGGGGTGGGGGCAGGGCGCGTGAACAGTGTGTGTGACACAGCACAAGGTACAAGCCCCAACACAAACAATTTTGGGGGAGGGATAGCTCAGTGGCCAGAGCATTGGCCTGCTAAACCCAGGGTTGTAAATTCAATCCTTGAGGGGGCTATTTAGGGATATGGGGCCAAAATAGGGATTGGTCCTGCTTTGAGCAGGGGGTTGGACTAGATGATCTCCTGAGGTCCCTTCCAACCCTGATATTCTATGATTTTAGACTGAAGGGGCGGGGGGTGGGGGGTAATGTGCGCTGAGGGGGGTTTCTCTGCCCCCACACTGCTGGGGATGAGTTACCACTCTGGTCATACAGCTACAGCCCATGACCATGTTTTGTGCTTCACCAGATTTCCAAAACTGTTCCAAAAGCAGGGGAAGGAAGGGCAGGGAGTCTCCTCCCCCAGATCTCCCTGAAACGGCTCTATCCCTCCATCCGCCAGCACCAATGGTGCAACACGCACGCAGATCCAAAACAGTGGTTGGATTGAAATATTTCCCTGAATCAGACTTCCCGCTCCCTGCCTCCACCCCTTCCCATCTGTCTGCCTCCCCGCCTGTCTCTTCCTTCTCTCCCCTCACTCTTTTTGTCTGTCTGTCTCTCGCCCTTCCCCCCCTTCCTCCTTTTCTGTCTGTCTCTCCTTTCTCCCTCCCCCCCCCCTCCGCACCCAGCTCTCCTCTAAACTAATTGCACAGCTCGCTGTGTCTGCAGGAGACCCACAGATCGATCCGTCGCTGTTGAAATGTTAATGCTAATCGTATAACCGCTCCGCCAGCGCCTCGCGCTTCAGTGGCAGCTCCAATTAATCTCAGGTAACGCAGCGCGTGACCTTCGGCTCAGTGCCGGGGCAGCAGCCAAGCGATGCTTATGTAATTACAGCATGAAGTGTGTAATCACCTGCCCTAATCCCTGAGGCCTCACAATTAGCCGAGGCCTCGGTCGCCGGGCTGCCAAGTGCTTTGCCACCCCGGACAGCCTGCAGATGAATAACGGACAATTAAAGCGGCATGACGGGGCCTAGGAGGTGTCGGTTCGATCGTAATTAGCCGTAATCATGGGGAGACAAGCCTGGCAGACGTGCTGTTCGTTTTATAAGAAGCAATTTAGGAAATCAAGTAGCTTTTAACTATTGCGCGGCCTCCCTGCCTTTTATAAACATGGGAGAGGGGGAGCCTGAGGAGGAGACGCCGCCGCGCGTAAGCCCCAGGTGCAGGCTGCACAAAGAGCTCGCAAGGAAACGTTAGAGGCAAAGGGAGTGGCGGCGGGTGGCTGATTTTAGCTGGCAAGAGACACTCTGCGAGAGGGATGAAGACATGAAGAAGCGCTCCGAGGGGATCAGGGCCACGCACTACACAATGAAAGGCCCTTCACTTCCGCAGCGGCACAATGTCACGTGACGGGGCCTAGCTTTGATCTCGGAGGCCTTCGCTGGCCCTCAGCCGCGTTCCGTTCGTTCCCGTTCTAGATCAGGCACTGGGATCCAGAAGCCATGCAATAGGCCCCTCTTCCCTTCCTTCACGCTGATTGCCTGCTACCGTGGGCTGGCCGGGGTTACATATAGAGGTAAGGAATAATCCCGGGGAAGAGGGAGGAGCGGTCCCTATGGTACCTGAGGGTGCTGCTATCTGAACTTTCAGGGCATGCCAGGCCACAGAAGTTACAGGGAAATGTTAAAGGAGAGGCTGTAGAGGGCTCTGTGGGGTAAGCTTTGGGGGCTCCTTGCAGCTAGAGGAGGCAGGTCCTGTTTATGCTACAAACGTGACTGTGTCAAGGAACAAGGCCAAGGATTTTAAAGACAGGGCCAGGCCCTGTCTACGCCACAAACCAGTGTTTAGTCATGTCAGGCGAGGTGGCCAGATGACAGCAGCCTTTGCAATGTAAACAGAACTTTGCAGAGTTCTTCGGTCTGTGGTCACGTAGGGGAAGGAGGAGCAGGGCGAGATCAGAGACCCAGTCCGCGCTCCCATGATTGGCACCCCGATGCAATCAGCTTCGCTACTCTGAAACCAGAGCTGGGAAGTCAGAGGGTCCAGGTGGACACACCTGGCCTGAATCATCACAGCCCTCCTCCTTTGCCGACATCACTCCTGAGCCAAAGGCGAACTGGAGTCAAGTACCTCCGGGCCCACAGCTAAGGGGAAGGGTAGTACAGCGCACGTACCCCCATCGCCGTCGCGATATCTAATGCTGCCAAGCAAGCAGCTGTAGCCGAAGTAATGGGGAGGGTAGCACTCACCCTGGTGTCGTTCCGCGGATCACACACGCGATGCCTATGATCGGGGAGCAGAGCCCCCATAGCGGGATCACGGTTTAGCATCTCCTGAACAAGCTGGAAATACTGGGGAAGACGTCACACATCGACTGGGAGATGGTGCCCAAGAAACATCCCCACCAGCGTTTCTTAATGGGGCCATTGGCACAAAGCAAGTCAGGAAGTGGGACACCTTGCGGCTACGGAGCCTGAATCCTCCCTTACCCCAACCCAATCCTCTCTGTACCCACGAACTGCAGCGTGGCACCGCAACCTGGGGCCCCAATCCTGACCCGGAAGGGCCACTTGCAAAAGTGAGAGATGACGAGCTAGGCGAGTGTGCTAATTAACACCAATTGTACTGAGGCTATAGGGACCTCTCCACAAGTCCTAGAGGGAGCTCCAGCAACTATGTCTACACAGGCCAGATAGTCGTAGTGAATCATACTGAATTAGTGACCCGGGGTGAAAGTGTCCCTAGCCAAGCCAATAACCAAGGCTCCCATTGAAACACATACACTGAAAATAAAAACCTTGGGCCAAATCCTGAGATTCCTACTCAGTTACATTTCAGCCTTTACTCAGGTAAAACTCCCGCTGGAGTAAGGACTGACACCACTGACTAACAGCTCTGTCCCCAGAGAGCCTGAACCTAGCCCATGCCAATTATGTTTGTCAAGCCCCATCCTTGTTTTGCAGAGAGCACTTCTGCATGCGTCGTTACCGCATCTTTCTCCTCTTTAAAAAAAAAATTACATCTATGCCAGCTGGAGGCTTGTGTATAGGGTATTAGGGGATTTGCACTGCACGCTGCTAAATTTGATATGTCCTTTAACAAGAGACAAATGGTTCACAAGGCTTAAAAAGTATTGACTTTTCTTTAACAATAAGCGCTAATGGCCTTCAAATAATCAATATTTAAAGTCATTATGGGGTTACACATTATACTGTTAAAACCAAGCATTCCACATTAACCCCGTCTCGTCCTCCCAAATCCAGAGCTGCAGGCTTGCAGGAGCTGAGACTGGTGAACTGAGAGGGTCAGGAAACACAGATTGAAAGCGGCAAGGCATGGAAATAAATTTAGAGAGGGTAGGAGGGAGGGGGGAAAAAACGCACAAGAGCTCCACTTTATTCTGCTTTGCTTCTGATAGGAAGAGACACTTTAAACCTGAGGTAATGGACAATTGGCACACCGCTCTCGGCTGGTTTGCAGCAGGCAGTTTTAATACCCACCCACTGACTCCTGCTGCATCAGGGAGGGAAACTAAATAAACCAAAAGGGTTTTGTGAAGAACATGTTTGGGGTCTCTAGCTACAAGGAGACATGCACCAGCTAGACGACATATACGGCATGATGGGGTGATAGAAACAGCTATGGAGAAGGAGGGGCTGGGGACAATTCTAATCGGTTTTAAAATCAGTTCAGTCAAACTAGTCCAGGCCACCTGGATCCTGGTCTGGGCTATAGCCCCAGACAGCTTGAAAACTGGTTTGAATTTGAGGGGAAATCTCAGATGTAGAGCAGGCCAGAAAGCGACGAATGCTGAGTTCACTTGAGGGAGAGTCTTGGGAGGGACTGGAATGGGGTGAGATGTGGAAAGAATCGAGATGGGAATCCAAAAATGCCCAACAGAGGGCCGGGTACGTGGATGAGCAAAGGAAGCGGTTTGAGATCAAGAGAAGGAACGGGGGAATGCAGGGGTCGAGGGGTGCCAGGCCTGGCTCAGAGTTTCTATAATGAGCTGAACCAAAGCCCTGAAACCGAACACCCTGGAGCTTGGAAAAGTCTGGATCTAGACTCCAAACCCTCTAGTTTGATCCTTAATCTACAGGCAAACCCCCTTGGAAGGTAAGGTAGTTTTAGGTAGGTCAGAGGTGAAGCAACTTGCTCACTCCTAGAGAAAATGGGGCTCTCTCTTCTAAGAGTGAACATGCACTGTGTGCGCAGCTATTGATCTAGGGATTCCTGTGGCTCCCCTCACCCCAGAGGCCAGTGCCGGGGCTCCACACACATGCCGGTGTTGTGTATTTGGAAACGGATGCCTTTTGTACATGCGCTTTGGGAACGTGGTCCTGGGCCTCCCACCTGGTTCCCTGTCCTGTGCTCAGATCACCAGACCCATTGCTGACCAGCGACTATGAATCCAAACAGTGGACCACAACCGAGCCCCACCCATCTTCCTGAGCATTCATCAGCTCATGGTAATTGTTCCACAGCCCTGAAAATTAAAAAAAAATTAAAAAAAATCTTTCCCAACTGGATGCAAATTCATCCTCTGCAAAATGTGCGATGCCATGCTGATATATAAACCTGGGTTGCTGCTGTGGGTTTTTTCGCCTTGCCATAACAAATAGATGAATCCTTGAGTGGCTAATTATTCTTGCCAGGAAAGCCGCTATATTTGTGAACGGACCTGATCCCCACAAAGCTCCCAACAGGAAGCTGAAATGGAATTTGAACACCAGACTAAGCAGCTCACATCCCCTCGCATCGTACGTTATTACCTCTGCGCCCAGGAAAAGAGACATCGTCAATCCACCTGCAGTTTTCTCTGCGTGAGCCAACTCCTTCCACCACCTCTTCCTCCGCTGCCTACCTGAGCCAGCCGCCTTTTAGACTTTCCACACCCTTCCTGCTAAAGGAGCACAAAGGCTACTTTGATTTATCGGATTGACAGAGACCACATCAGCCAAATACAAAACCCAAGGCCAAGACCAACAGGAGAGATTAACCCTCCCAGTGCTTTGTCTCTGCAATCCATAGCCTTGTCTTCCACAGGCGTGCCTAATGCTATCTGCGGTGCAATGATAAAGCAGCACAAAACACGGCCCTTATGAGTGGGGGCAGGATGACCCCAAGTAACACTCAAGTGGTTAAGAATCTCTGGGGACAAATAACGATCATGGGAACCCATGTCAAGCAACGTGACCAGCCCTGACCGCAGGGCACAGCTGAAGCCGCCTGCCTTCCAGCAGGATCCCTGCAATTATCCCTCAGCTCAGCTGACAAAGGATTATCACACCTGAGAACTTTGCCAAACCATCAGGTAGAACACACATGGGCGCAGCCTTCTCGCATCCCCGTCCCCCTCACAGAACCAGACGGCTGCATACAATTAATCTGTCAGGTCAGCTGTGCCTCGTGCACAAAGGGCATAGAAAACCTGCCCAGGGCCAGCTAGGCCCACTGTGTAAACTTTTCACAAATGATGCCCTAAAGCTCCTAGGGTAACTACTGTACCCAGACCCTTGGGGGCAGCTGCTGCACACAGAACCAGCATAAAGGACTCCCCCAACTTACTCGCTAGACAATTCTACTGAAGTAAATGAGGCTTCTGAGTGTATGAGCCAGGGAGGAATACAGCCCCTCCGTTTTATACCCATCAATCCAGACAAGTGGTGGTTTCAGTACCTATAGTGCCATTATGTCGATAACTAGTGGGTTGCAGGTGGGCCCAGAAATTCTTACTCCCGGCAGCAAGACTCTCAGCTCCTCGCACCTTTCCCCCAAGGAACTTCAAGACCTCCACAAACAGTAATGAAATATACCTTGTTTTACAAATGAGCATTGGTATCATCTTACACGTGGGGAAACTGAGGCACAAAAAGGGTAAGTGACATGGCCAAGTTCACCGAAAAGATTAGTGGCAGAACCCAGGAATCCTAACTCTCAGTCTCCAATATTAGTCCACACTCCTTTCCATAGCTGGGAACAGAACACAGGAAGGAGTCTTGACTCCTGGTCCCCTGATCTAACTATTAGTCCCCTCTCCCTCCATGGCTAGCAAAAGGCACACAGATGCCCTCACTTGCAGTCCCCTGCTCTGCCGGCTGGATTACACTTTCTCCACACAAGATTTAATACTCTCTGGCTTGGGTTTCATTATCTTCTCTCCACCTGGCAATCCCAGGTAAATCCTGGACTTGATACCATTAACATGCGTTTGTAGATTGCCCTTGCAATGTGTGTGTACGGGTATATACGCACACACACACACACACACTCTTCCATAAGCACTTCCTCAGCCAGTTCTCCGGCTGGCCTGGCAGCCTTCCAGGCCACATGTAGTCAGAGACGTTTTCCTACCAACGGGCTGCAATGAAACTCGCCTATCTCTGCATTCCTGATGGGTCTGTCTAGAGCATGCATCAACTGTATCGGATTGTACCGGACAGGTAGCCAAAGTGCAGCCGGCAGGACAAAGGTTTATCAGGACCGCCCAGCCTCTGCACGCAGAAAGCTACTGGGCAGAGGATTCCCCCAGGGCTATGAGCTGAAAGAACCACCTTCCCCTCACACGCACGCCCATTATTATTCCAGTTTCCTTCCCACTCACCCCCAATAAGAGATCAAGAGAGACCATTAGCAAAGCTAAGAGTGAAGCCCCCCCCCCCTCCCCAGGGTTTCAGCCAGTCCATCTCTCGCCTCTTCATTTCTCCGCTATCCAGGCAAGAAACAAAGGCGGCTTTAATTTAATTTCGCTCTGTACTCCTTGATTGCGGCAGGAACATCTTATAACACAGAGTGAGATAAATGATCTGGGTAAACCAAGTTTCCAGCAGCACCGTCTGAGCAAAGAAGCTTCACCTCCAAGTCTTGTCCTTCCAAAAAAAAAAAAAAAAAAAAATCCCTCTCGCTCAGCATCTGTCCCAGGGTGTCAATTCCCTTTTGTTATTATCTGGGGCAGCTATAAAATTCTAATTTAAACAGCTTAGCGTGTTCTGTGCCAAAAGGACGGGTTACAGGATCCAGTCAACTCCCGGGTGCCAGGGCAGCATTTAGACAGAATGTTACCAACAGCCTGAGACTCACAAACCAGGATCTGAAATGCACATGTGTACACATGCATATTGGCCCCATTCCCACACACACCAAATGAGAGCACATACCCCACACACGAGTAATGAGCAAGCACATCCATGCCTAAAAATGTGCAAACACTAGCATGCAAACTCACCCCCGCACATGCACTGTATGAAACATGCAAGCAGTCACACATGCACATATCCCCCCTTTCCACACACATACCTCCCAAAGACACACAGCCACCAACACAACTACACACGGACCAGATGACATACATCACGCACACACTCACATGTACACCCCACCTGGCACATACAAGCCTAGTCAATTTACAAGTCCCTTTGTTTTTGATTTTACTGATTCCCCCCCCCCAAATCCTGCGTTTTACAGAAGCTATTAAATAATAATAATAAAATTCAATTTTTAACAAACTGTCCTGGAACTTACATATACAGAGTTTTTAAGTACATGAATATGCTAATTAAGTTTTTTTAAAAATCCAACACATCACACTAGGTAGATGTGTTGATGTTCATAATAAATTAGTCTAAGTATAAACAGGAGGCTGTCTGTTAACACACGGCAACGCAGTGGGAGTTACACACATGCACAAGAGGATGTGGACATCAGGGTCTGAATCCTAAAAGGAGAAGTGCTAGAATCCCCCCGACCCGGCTCCCTCTTTCGAGACAGTGGCTTAGTACCCCCGATGGCCCGGTTGCCACCTCTCCTTCTGGAAGGGGAAGCGGTGGAGGGGGAAGAGTGAGGAAATAGCCCTCTGGCCTCCTACTGCCTCGCCCACTTTTGCTATTTGTTCCCTTTTTTCTGTTCTCCCATCCCCCCCACGTTCACCCCCACATTTCCCCAGAAAAGTTCACTTTCTGCAACCCCTTACGCCCCCTTTTTAATTGTTTTGTAATAAACACCCAGGAAACTTTAAACACAATTAAAACTGAAAACCAAGGGCCTCCTCAAGCCAATCCCCCATGGCCAGAAGGGCTGCGGGGCTACCCGCGGGGCTACCTCTCCCCCCCCCCCCCGTCTCTTGGTGGCTTGGCAAGCCCCGCCCCGGGGGTGGAGCAAAGAGAAGGGGGCGGGGTATCCCCGTGGCTCCTCCCCCGCGCCCCCCGCGCCGGTACCTCTCGGGGAAGTGCGTGTCGCGGTGCTGCGGGAGCCCCTGTTTCCGGCGCTGGCTGGACGAGTTGCTGGCCGCGGGGAGATGCGCCTCCATGGCCGCGGGGTTGCGCGCCGCCGCCTCCTGCCGCGCTCGGAGCAGATCTGCGGAGAGGGGGGGGGGAGGAAAAGCCCGCATGAGCCTGCGGCCGCTCAGCCCCCCCCGAGCCGCCCCCTGCCCCGCCCCGCCGCCCGCCTACCCGCGCTGCAAGCGCCGCGCGTCTCCGGCTGCCTCTCCCCCCGCGGCGGGAACTCGCGGCGCTAATGAGAGCCAGGCTGCGCCGGGCAGGTGCGGCGGGAGCTCGGGGGAGGGACGGAGACGACCGCCCGGGAGCCCCCGGAGCCGCCCGGGTCTCTGCGCCGCGCGGGATGAATAGCGCGCCTGTGCCCCGGCTTTCCTCCCCCGGGGCGAGCTGGCTCCACCGCCCGCGGCCGCGGGAGGAAATGGTGTCACGGGCCGGGCGGGGGGGTATTGACGGAGCTTTCCTGCCGGGGGGGGGTGTCTGCTCCCTCCCTCGCCCTCCGTGCGGCCTCTTGGGTCCGGCCAGGCTCCTGGCGGGGGTGGGGGGTGCGTGCGCCCGGTGCTGGCAGCAGGGGAACCACAGGGGTGGGGGCACATCTGGCTGCTGGCCCCACTTCTCGCTCCCTGGGTCACTGTGACCACCCAGCGTTGCACCCCCCTCCCTCCCCCCCAGCCAGGGCAGCTGGGCCAGGGTTACTCTTCTCTAGCTCCCCCAGCGCCCCCCTCAGCTTCCCGGGGCGGGGGGACCCCACGGGCACAGAACGGGCAGCCGGTCTCTGCCCCTCAACTCCGAGCTGAGAGGGGACAAGACCTGAGCTGGTGCCAGCGAACCACCCAGTGCCACCCCAGGAGGGGCCCAATGCCAATACAGGCAGGGCCAGCTGTTTACGAGCATCAATCCCTGCAACCCACTGGTGCGAAGGGGATACGGCCCAGAGTTCAGAGCCCTAGCCAAGCTCCCCCGCTGAATTCACCCCCCCCCCTTGCCTCCATTAGCCACCCACGGGGGCGTCTCCTGGCTGTTTAAAGCGGCGCCAGTCAACACAGACCCACCTGGGTGCAGTATGTCAAAAACTCCCCTTCCCTGACTCTAGCAGTGCAAGGTCTCAGGGCCCCTGCTGAGATCTGACACACTCCACCGCACAGACCCCAGGAGAATTAGCCCCTAGGGTCCAGGGCCACAGCTGGGGGGGGGGGGGGAGGGAAGCAGTTGGGAGTCACTGGACTGAGGGGGGAAGAGATCTTCCTATGGGAAAGGTTAGGGACACAGAGTGACACTAGCCCCTCGCTGCCCTAACAAGCCCAAACTGGTGGGCTCGTGATCAGAACTACATCTGCCGCCGCCCCCCCCCCCCCCCCCCCCGCCCCCCAAGAACTGGGTCAGGCCGACTGTCCATCTGGCCAGTACTCTGTCTTCCAGCACTGGCCCGTGCCAGACGCTGTGGAGGGAATGAACACAGGGCGCTCCGAGTGATCCAGCCTCTGTCCTCCAGTCCTGGCAGTCAAAGGCTTGGGGACATCCAGAGCAGGAGGCTGCAAACTTGAATCCCTGACCCTCTTGGCTAATAGCGGTGGATGGGTCACACACAGCTCCCCCTCCCACGTAAGAGGGATGGTACACACGAGAGCCAGTAAGAGACTTGCCCATTTCCTGGCCTGTCAGAGGACATAGGTGAGGGTTACAAAAGGTGCCTCTGGAGGCTCCACTCCACCCTCCCGATAACCTTTTGCCCAGATCATAATCTTCTCCCCTGGCCCCAAAACATCTTTGAGAACAAAACCATGCAGTGAACAGTAAGTCAAGGGTCTGCACCCCCCCTCCTCCCCCCTGCACTGTGGCAGCGCTGACTGGCTGGAGTTCATACCCCTGCTGTCCTGTTCAGTCTCGCACAACACTTACTCTCCCCCTCACCTACCTGGAGCCTCAACAGTGCCCAGAGCTTGGGGCTGGGAGGAGGGCGGCGGTTTGGCACTTGCAAACAGACTATGAGAAACATCTGCCTGGGTCGGGCTAGTGCGTGGGCCGCGCTCCCCGCTGGGAGGGCTCCTGCAGCACAGCCCGGGGGCACACGCGGGGAATTCCATGGAAAGGTTTCAAGGGAGGTGGGGAATGAGTCAGACAGTAAATCAGTCAATCGCTACAGCAGGGGGGGTAGAGCTAGCCGCCCCAGCAGCCTTTCTGGACAGCCTCGGGCTGTGCACGAGGGGCTACTTAGTGGGAAGGGGAAAGGGGGTGATGCTAAGCCCCAGCTAAGCTCCTTGGGGGGAAGCGGTCACATCCCTCCTACTTCACTCTCCGTTTGTAGCTGGCAATTCTCACTCAGTCTTAAGGGGGAGGAGGGAGGAGATTGCCTCACGTAGAACGGAACAGGGGGTCACTGCAACAGCCCACTCCCCACTGAGCTCCTGCTCTCAAGCTGAGCTCACCGAGCCTGAATCTTTCAACCCGAACTTGGAGAGCAGTCTCCCGCCTGAGGCCAAGTCGCTGAAGGCTTGTCCACACAGGAAACGAAACCAGAATAGCTAAGGGGGCTGCAGTTCACACCTCAAGTGACTTCAGTGCAAGGCAGCCTGTGCGCACGGTTATTTCAGAATCTGAATGCCCTACTGCAGAGGAACATAGCAAATTCTAGATGGGATCAGGGCCACGGTCCTAGCGCACTGTGATTCTGAAATAAGCATCTATATGCAGACTGGCATCAAAATAACTAGCAGTGTGTCTTACAATCGCTTTGGTTCCATTGACCATATAGTAAGCCCTGAGCTGCCCTGACTCAGTTTCCCCCACCTGTAAAATGGGGCCATTAATTCCTCCTGGACAAGATCATCACAGCACGCCAATTAGCTGATGTTTGTACAGCATTCCAAGCTGGGTATTGCTGTGCAAGTGCCATACTTTACTAATTATTCGATTTGATGCATTTATCCACCAGAGGGACCAGAGCAGCCCAGGACGACCAATAAAAACATTAAGTGGATTAGTTACAGATGAGACAGCCGCCTGCCTAGCAAGAGACTCTTTCTGGAGTGCTACCCCACCACAAAGTTAACCAGCAGGAGATTCCCCGCCTCCAAGCTGTGCTCCTTCCCCCACGCGGGGCTTACCTCTCCTCATGTACTGCCTACACACAATTCCGGGGCACCCTGCCTCTGCACGCTTGCACCAGTCCAGCAGTGAAACCTCTGCTACTGTCTGCATGACACACTGGAAAACACACAGACAGGAAACCCCCTCCTCACACCCACTAGCTACTGCTCTGTGTCAGAGGAAGCCAAGACAGAGCCGAATTGAATGTACCTGAATAAAGGAATAGGGCGTCTGCTGGAGAATGTATTATCGTCCTTTGTACTTCTGCAGCACCTTCCATGAAGCGCTCAAAGTGCTTTGCCTGCAATAACCCCTTAGCCACCACCAACCTGTCATAATTATGAATACTGTGCTTGTACTGCTGTGTGACAAGTCAATTCACCTCTCTATGCCTCAGTTTCCCTATTTGTAAAACCAGGGATCATTCTTTCCTGCCTTTGCAAAGTGCTTTGAGACCCAGGGCTGAAGAGCAATACAGTGGTGCTTAAGAATATGCTATCCCCATTTTATGGATGGGAAAACTGAGGCACAGGCTCGCCCATGGTCCCCAGGCATGTGTGTGCCAGAGTTGGGAATAGACCCGGACGTGTCTTTATTCTCAGTCCTGTGCATTAGCCAGAAGACTGGACAGTATATAGTCATATATGTGAATAAGATTTATTTTTACAAATTCAAATATGAAAACATATTCTCTACACATGCCTGTGTGTGCAAACACTCCACAAGTATGGATCCACGTCCACAGCCCTCACACACAGGCTGACAACCCTGCCAGAAACACAGCTATTTGAATATCTGACACCCAGGCAAGGAGGCTGGAAAATGGATGCAGCAAGGACATGTCCTAAAGCTTTCAAAAAGCTGCAGCGGGGCCAAGTGTCCTCCAGTCAATGGTTCCCCAGCTCCAATCTCTGAACTGTTCAGCCTTCTAGGTCTGCTTCCCCCTTTCGCTTCTCTCTTCTCCCATTCAACTTCATCTGGCAGAGTTGCCTCCGCAGGGTTTGACTCAGCATGAGACATTGACAAAGATCAAGCAACAGATCGTACAGTGCCCATGACTGTGAGGTCCTGGTCAGTGACGGGGGATCCGAGGCACTATGATCATACAAATAATAACAGCAACACCAGCAGTGCCTACAGTGAGTGGACGGAGGTCCTGGAGTGTCAAATCCAGCATAAACCCTGGGTGTGCATCATCAGAGCTCCCCCTCATACCTGCTTCAGAGCTGGGGAAGGGTCTGGTAGACCACTCCCCCCACTGCTCCAGCAGCAAACCCCCGGCCTCCCTCTGCATTTCCAGAGGTTGAAGTGAGGATCAGTAGAAATGCAGCGTCGCGGCTCAGGGAGTGGGTAAGGGCAGAGAAAGCCCTTCACCTCTAAATCACCATTTTATGCATAAGCAGCCTGCATGACATGAGTACTCTGGGTCTTGGTCCAGTTCCAACGTTACGATGAACATTTACCACCACCCCACCCAGAGCTTGTAACAAAAACGAATGATGAGGAAACATAGGAATTTGCTGGACGATCAGCCAAGCAATGGTTCATCTCGCTCAGTATCCTACTTTCAACCAGCCATCAGCTACATCAGAAGGTGCAAGAAACTCCCCTGGTGGGCAGTTATGGAACAACCTGCCCCAGAGGAAGTTTCCTGCTAACTCTGAGCGGCGTTTGGCTTGCAGCTTGGAGCAGGATGAGCTAGATCCCTTCTAGGCTGACCAGACAGCAACTGTGAAAAATCGGGATGGGGGGGGGGGTAATAAGAGCCTATATAAGAAAAAGATCCCAAAATCGGGAATGTCCCTATAAAATCGGGACATCTGGCCACCCTAATCCCTTCTATTTTCCTTTCTATCCTATGGAATGTCACCAGGCATGTTCTCGTTACTCATACAAGCGTCCAATACACGTCAACTGACCATGTTGACTCAGCTCCCTTAGCAGGGGGCTGGGGTCCTCCCCGTCAGGGCAGAGCCCCATTGGTGGAAGAGCAGGTTGGGGTGGAAAACCTTGCATAGCCACCGCCTGAGCTGTGGATAAACAGGACTTCGGTCCCTAGGGCACCTCTTGCCGCATTCATGTACATGCAAACTCATTAAAGAAGGAAGAGAGGGAACAAACATTAAAATGATCTATCTTTTTAAACTGTAGAGGCATGTACAAGAGAGTGAAACAAGCCCCATCAGATCACATAAAAAGCCTGCAGAATTCGCCGAGCCGGGGACCATGCGCCGCCGATGTTTATAAATTAATTATCTGAAAAACCCAGGTCACTCCTTATTGCCATAGTGCCTGTAATTTAGAAGTCTGGCACGCAGCCAATTCCAGAAGCTGCATTGATCCTGAATGACCGCAACAACTCCCCCATATACCTTCCCGTCGCTCCCTCCCTCCCCCAACCCACCGCCTCCCCCAGCCCGGAGGATCTGTTATTTACAATCCTGCACGCTGACAGTTGGGAAATCAGAGTGATTGACACCGCAACGCGGATGGAGAGAGGTTCCAGGCACGGAGAGGGACTGAATTCAGAACACGGGATGCGTGACGCTGGCAGCAGCGTACGCAGTGTGGGAGGGGGAATGGGAAAGGAAAGCAATTAAAAAAAAAAAAAGAGGGAGATTTCTAAATTATTAACATTTTCTAAATAATTAACGTTATTGGTGCCTCCGTGTGAGCCTGCAGATAAACTGCGCTTGGTCCTAGCACTAATAATTTATAGCCCAACCAGAGGCCTGTGGTGTGGAGCTCATCCAAAACACATACTGAAGTTTTGTCTTGTCAACGTTACCCAAGAAAGCCTGTCTGTGCAGCGGCCCCCTCTCCGCCTGCCCACCCCGAAACCTCAGAATCGGACCCCCCCACACACACTCCCAGAAATGCTGAGGAGACAGTTTAATCATCATTTTAAAAATGTCAGGCTCTTTACTGCAATGATCTGCTCTGGAGATAGAAGGGCCGTGGCATCAGCTGCTGTGGTGTGTGTGCTCTGCCTGAGACAGAGGGGTGGTTTCCGGGTCTGGTGCCCAATTTGTGCCCAAATGACTGGGGCCTGTGTGTTGGGCTGTTGTGAGTCTGTGTAATGCATGTGGGGGGGTGTTGCGTATGAGTTTATGTACCATGCCAGCGCGCACACATATGTTGTGTATGGGTTTGTGAGTTGCGCCTGTGTGTGTGCTATGTATCCATGTTGTGCCTGTGCATGTGTTATGTCTGCTGTGTGTACTGTAGGTGTGTGTAGTGTGTCCAATATGGGTATGCTTGTGGCACCTTTGTGTAAGCATATGTTATTTATTGTGCTTGTGTGAATACCGAGCGTGCACAACTTGTGTGTTGCACCTTTGTATAAGCATATGTTGCGCCTCTGTATTGTCCTTGTGTATATTGTACTTGTGCACGTCATGCCTATGTGCAGTTGTGTATTGTGCCAGGGCAGTCACTGGGTACGTTCCTTCTGTCTACCAACTCATGTTGTGTTTCTGTGCGTGTGTGTGTCCTGTGTCTATGCACGAGCTGTGCATGCACTGTGCTTGTGCCTCTGTGGAGATGTGTTGCGTGTCTCTACACAGCGCCTATGTGCGTGTTGTGGGTGTCCTGCGCTCACACGCACTGCGTGTCTGGGAAGGTGCATGCTGTGCCTGTGATGCTGAACAAATCCTAACTCTACATGAAACAGGATCACCTTCCTGCCACCCAGAGAAGCAAATCAAATCAAATGGAGAGTGGAAGGGGAAGGCAGGCTCTTTATTAACCTAACAAGCAGCTCTGGGGATTTACTCCAGATTGGAGATTCTCCTTCAAGTCTTCATCAGAGGGGTTGCTGATGCCACTCTGCCTCTTACCCCGCCTCCCCCAACCCCTCTCTCTCTTTCTTTCTTCCTCTGGTTAATCCAGCCCAGATACAGTTTGGCAGCCGCAGGCTTTGCGTAGCGAGAGGTGCGGAGGAAGAGAGCTGGCCGTGGACTAAGGGATCTTGTGCCGTGTCATTTCCATCTCTTCTGTGCTCAGATACGTGTCAAATCTCTCTCGCCAACAATCCCTCCTGCTCCAAGGCAGCTCAGTAATCCCCCCTGCACCCCCAGAGATCACTCACCTGCCCTTGCATCAGAAAAGGCAAACTTAATGGCTTTATTTTGGCCCCCGCCAGTCTGGTGCCAGCATGTCACACATACACAAGAGAAGGGAAGGTGTGCATAGAAACTGACCCCTGCACAACATGTGTGGCCTCTCTCACCATACCCCAATCTCCCACTGGCTGCTCTGCTAACAAACTAGTGCCCCTACAGGTGATGCTTGCAATACCTCAAACACTGTGACTAGCTCTGAGTCGGGCTCCCCAGTATGAGGGAAAAATACTTTTATTTTTATCATTTAATTAAAGCACAAACCATAGGACTAGAGCACAAACCATAGGACTAGAGCACAAACTCCCCCAAAGAG
Organism: Sternotherus odoratus; assembly: GCA_032164245.1. Classification (NCBI taxonomy): domain Eukaryota; kingdom Metazoa; phylum Chordata; order Testudines; family Kinosternidae; genus Sternotherus; species Sternotherus odoratus. The sequence continues at coordinate 7,204,388 of JAVMKO010000018.1, forward strand.
GCCGCAATACCCCCGGATAATGGAACAGAAACAGCAAGACGCTAACACCTGTTCAGAATTAGGGGTTGTTTTTAAGGGCTGGGTTGTTTCTTGTTTTGCACTGAGGTGGCTGCACTAGTGCAAATCCCTTGTGTAGATGAGTTGCACCCGTGTAAAAAAGGACTGGCACTCATGCAGCTTATCCTGCTTCAAGTCTACGCCAGCACAAAATACTTCCTACACTGGTACAGCACCATCCTCACTCGGGTTTGCTCCATCCGTGCAAACACACTCCAGTGTAGCCAAAGCCTAGGCTACTCCAAATTCACATGAGTGGGGAGGAAGAATCGTGGCTTCCCCACAACACCGCGTTAGACAGCCCAACTCTCCTGCCTTGCTGCTGGTGTTTTGTGGCTGCAAGGAAAGCGGTGCCTACCGTATCCCTGTGGCAAAGCTCTGATGAGACTCTCACAACAGGAGTATGCTGGGCATGGAAGAGGTTTCTCCCTTTCAGATTCCAGGTTCACAAGCCTCTGCCCGCAGCAGATCTGGTTTCAGCTAGTGCGGGACCAATTCATCTCTGGAGCAATGAAGTTACACACCAGGGATGAATCTCTCACTGGCTTATGCATTCTCCTGCTGAACAGTTTTCATTGCACCCTGGGCTTATTTGCATGGTACTTTTCTCATTCCTAAGAACACAGTGAATTTAATCCTCATAAGGTGGTGAGTCATAAACATGAGCTACAGCCAGACACACTGCAGGCAGGTGCCGTATGAATTTCCCATGCACAGCACTTCAGCTGTGCACTTCAGCTACATCCTGCAACACTTCATGCTTATTCCAGCGCTGGATCCTCTCACAGAACTGTCACTGCACGTCAGGGACCCCGCCCCGTCATTTGTCCCAGCCCTGAGCCTCTGCTCAGCCAAGCCCGCCAACCATTCTGAAGGATGCCAAAGGACGGGGTGGGCTTGTGTTGAGATGAGACTAGGCAGAGACCCACCAAACTCGCTCCACTTGTAACCAAGTCAGACATGCACTAAGGATTCTGAATCCTTGACAAGACAAGGAGGAAGGGGAGAGGACCCAGCGCTACTTATACACCTATAGATCTGATGCAACCACAAGCTAAGTGTCTAAGCTTCTCAGAAGCAAAGTTCACAGCAGATCCACTCCGTTCTCACCACTAGGTATTGTTACAGCCCAGGATGGTTGCTAGATAAAGTATCAGAGATCACGGGGAACTAATGAAACAAATTATAAATCCAGCCCATTCCCCCCCGCCCCCCCAAAGCCCGTACCACCGTGGCTGGGGACTGCCATGCTGTTGGCCAACTGGTAGAGGCGCTGCTGCTGCTGCTCCTCAAAGGTGCTGTGTTCGTTCAGAGCTGACATCATCCGTCTGTAGTGCTCCTCTGGGGTCATCTGAGTCACTGAGTCTTCGAGCACAGGCGTGTGGGAATTTTCTGAAGAGCAGAAGGTTTTATAAAAGAGAGAGAGAGAGAGAGATGGAACAAATCACATCAGCGCAGGGAGACCGGAGAACTAGACAGAGAACGAAAGTCAAGTGATATCCTCCTTCAATACCACAAAACACATGCATAGGAGCCTGACACACAAAACCTCCAAACTTAACCCCTCCCCTGACACAAATGTATAGGCACCCAGCTCCCCCAAACACATGCCCACACCCCCTCAACGCACAAAATGTGCAGACCCAACACCCTCAACCACGTATATATGCTCCCAACACCCCTTCCAAACACACACATATACTCTTAACACAAAAATCTTCAAACTTGGCACACACACACACACTTGTTGGGAACCAAGAGCGTTACATTACAATCAAACGAAATTACAGGCAAACTCACGTTACCTAAGGGGATAAAGAAGGACAGTTGCTGCCACAAACACACGATGAAAGACGTAATGAATTCCCCCCCCCCTCCCCCGGGATTGCTAGTTCTCTTTTCAACTAACGCCTAAGACACCCACCCCTTTTTTTCAAGCCTGCCACTTGGAACATGCTTGGAGGAGGTGGCTACAGAGCAGGGCAATACGATCCCTCGCTATGGAGATGCTCAGTCCTCAACCGCTTCCTGTAGCTGAGTTTGAGCAGGGCAGTACAGGTAGCACACCGCCAGGTTTGCTAGGGACAGAGCCGACAGCCCGTCCGCTCCGCTATCGAAAGGGACGTCACAGAAACAGTCTCTCTAGGTATTCGTTTGGCCGAGCGCCCCAGTCATTACGGTTTTTATCTTCACAACACTCCTGTGAGGCAGGCCTGGGGAACGGAGGCACAGGGCAGAGCGAGGGATTTGCCAACGGTCCATCACACAGGGAACGTGTGTGTGAGCTGGGAACTCAACCTAAGTCTACTGAGCCTTTGTCCAGTGCCCCGCCCACAATTCTACCCTTGAGAGAAAGCGAATGGTCCTGTAGCTCAGGTGTCACACGGGGACTCAGAATCTGAGTTCCTTTGCCACAGTCTCCCTATATGACCTCAGCCAAGTCACTTAATCTGACTCTATGCCTCAGTTTCCTCCTTTGTAAAAGGGAGTGGATAATTCTTGCCGGCCTCTCAGGAGCACTGCAAAGGTAAATTAATGGATGTCTAGGAGGTTACCACAATGAAACAATAGCTATAAAGGAGATGCAGTTATCAGGGCCCGCTTCCCCGCCCCAACTGGTTGGGCTATTCACAAGAGAGGAGCAGAGCTTGTCACTTATTCAGAACGCTGCAACCTTGACCTACACCTCACGATGATGGGTGCTGTGAAGAGGCAGAGGACAACTCTACTGATTCCCTCATTAGCCCAAGTAGCTGAACAAGAATCAGCTGATGTCTGAGTAACAAGCAGATGATTCTTACCTGAACCCTGGACGCCTAGTCCCCAGCAGAGCCACAAGGGGGAAAAAAACCCTTACAAACTACCCCACCCAGCCCTGAAATAACTTATGGGGCCAAACCTCCTTCCATTACTCACAGGTTCAGCAGTACCAATGGCTCCAAGTAAGGTGGGCAAGTTCTGCTTCCCCCCACTGAATCCACTGAGAATGCATGGATAGTGAAGGCAAAATTAGGTTCAGTGAGTAACAGATTTACCGCATCCATCCCTGCCTCCACACTCACCAAGCCTTGCTCTCTTGTGTGGGGCTGAATCCCTTTCCGAAAGGCCCCACCTGCTCCCCGGGCAATAGGGACCCCACGATAGCAACCAGGGGAGATAAAATCCAGAGCAGCTTTTGTTTACTGTAAGCAGAACGCAGAGTAATTACCACACGCCCGCCCTGGCAGGGGCTGCTCTAACACTATTTTATCTTGGATCATCCCCACAGGCAAAACCTTTTCATTACTCACAGAGAAACTCCCAATAACAGCTTTAACCCGCAGAGGGAAGGGGGGGAGGGGAGGCCTCCTGCCCGTTGCGTCGCTTCACTACAACGCCAGCAAGTTGACTGAATTAGAGAGCAATCTATTAACAGAACCATTGTGGGCATGCTCCGAGTTCTCTCTCCTTCGCTCCCTGTCTCCAAGTCTGAGCCCGTCCCGACAGTGCCGCCATGTTGGCTCCAAATCCAAGATGGCAGCAACGGGACAAATTCCAGTCACTTGACATTAGTGTCACCTGTGGACGCTGGTGCTTTGACTCGCACTCTGTCATGTGACTAGTGCTACGTATACACCTCTCGGACAACCAAGAGGGTCCCCTGGTCTGGATCTCCCCCGAGAGGATGATCACTGAGGGGAGCAAGTGGCATTGGAGAGGCAGCATGGTACAGCGGATAGGATGCCGGACTAGGACTGAGGAGACCTGGGTCGAATCCCAGTGCTGCCATTTCCCTGCTGTGCAAGTTCAGGCATGTTGCTTCACCTCTCTTCCCCGTCTACTTTTGGCCTGGCCTGTCTATTCAGAGTCTAAGATCTTTGGGGCAGGGATGCTCTGCCCCATGTGTTTATCGAGCTCCCAGCACCGTGGGGCCCTGATCTCAATTGGGGATGCTACTGTCATAATCAGTCCCCCAAAAAATCTGCTCCACCTCCTTCAAAATCCCAAGAAGAGAAAAGCTTTTAATAGCCGGGGTTTCCAACCTCCAAATGCTACCTTAATTCACACCGCTCCTTTCCCTTGCTAGTATCAAGTCCAGAGAATGAGCACATGATTTCTGTCCTATTTTGCTGGGGTCAACGACAGAGCTCCATTCAATTTCTCACCCAGCACAGCATGCAACCAGGGCTACAAACTGTAACCACTACATTACACCCAGCGACATGTTTCCGTGTCTCGAGGACCCTGGACTTCCTGTGAAATTCACAGGTTCAAAGCCCAAGTTGAGCTGTGCAATGCGGGGAGTTGGACCCCACCCCTTCAATTGGGTGCATCTGCCTCACAACCTATTGACTCAGAAGAGGAGTGGTGGATAATGAGAGGTAACCGCGGCAACCGCTTGTGCGGCAGGTGGCCGGTGCTTTCAGGAAGGAGCAAAGGGATTGGAATTCCCCTCCAAATCATCTCCCCCCGATTCTCCTCGCTCACAAGGCCGCCCACAGCCTCCTGCCTTCCTGGCACCCCTCCTCCCCAGCAAGCTCAGAGAGGCATCAACTCTCTCAACCCCCCTCTGAGGCTCTTAACTGGAGCTCTGAGGAGAAAAGCCACAAGACTCAGACCCCGATTTAGGAAAATCACTGAGGTTTCTTCACAGCCGTGTCATTAGGAAAAAGGGGGATGGGGGGGGGGGGATAATGACACTTAATTACCATATACTCTATCCGATCAGCCCCAGAGCAGATTTCAGGTGCAGGGGGGCGGGAGGGAGAAAAGCTGGATTTCCACACTCATAGTTGGAGATTTCACATGACTCAGCCAGTGATAATTCCAGCTCCGCGGCAGCTTTGCTGTCTGCTTTTGTCATTACCAGGGGGTAATGCGGGAGACTGATCTTGTCAAATCTCCTCCAGCCGCCAGGTGTGAAAGGGACTCCCAGCGTCGAAGCTCAGAAGCAAGGGCCCAGACAGACATCTGCTTGTCTCTCTGCTGCTCTCCTGGCCGGCCCCCCTACCAAGGGCTCCGTGGGCCCGCCTGAGTGCGGCTCCCTCCCCATCGCTCTTTCGCTCTGTCAACACAGTGATAGCGGCATCACCTTTGGTGCCCTCCAGAATGTCAGCGACAAGGGAACCAGAGCTTCAGAGCGGGCAGGCTCTCCGCAGCTCTGTGGCGCGGACGATGATTCCCATGCCCCCCCCCCCCCTGCCGACGGCCTCCCCCCAACAGTGACACACTGGGGCGTCACAGCTCAGGGTGGGAAAAGGGAACCCTTTGCTTGAGACTCGTCCCCTGAGCAAGGCATCGCATCATTCCCCTCCAACAGGATTTACCTCAGATAGAACCTCTCCTTTAACACCCACTAGCTAAGAGGCAGCTGGGAATGTGGCTGCCCCCACGAAGCAGGGCTCCCTTCATGGTTCTTCTAGTCCAGTGGTTCTCAAACTTTTTATAGTGGTGACCCCTTTCCCACACCGGGCCTCTAAGCGCGACCCCCCCAGGGGTCAGGCGGGGGAGGGGCGTGCCTGCAGCCCACTGCGGCAGGGGCTGGGATGGGGGGGTTCCAGCAGCCCCCCAGGACAGGGGTAGGGATTGAAGGGGGGTTCCAGCAGCCCCCCGAGGCCAGTGAGGGGGGGTTCCAGCAGCCTCATGGAGGTGCTGGCAGCCCACCGTGGCAGGGGCCGGGCTCACGGGGGCGCCGGAAGCCCACCTCTGCAGGGGCCGGGGGCGGGTTGGGCACGTGGCAGTGCCGGCAGCCCGCCACAGCAGGAGCGAGCCAGGGCCCAGACTGGGCTCGTGGGGAAGCCAGCAGCCCGCCGCGGTGGGAGCTGGGACCAGGCTTGCAGGGCCATCAGCAGCCCACTGCGGCAGGAGCCACGGCCGGGACTGGCCTTATGGGGGTGCCAGCAGCCCGCCGCGGCAGGGGCACAGGCTGCCTGCAGCTGCAGGGGCTGGATGCCAGCAGCCCGTAGCAGCAGCATTGTTCGGGGCCGGCTGCTGGCAGCAGGGGGTCCCGACCCCCACTTTGAGAACCAATGTTCTAGTCTAACCAGACAGAGAGGGCAGCATTGCAATGCTCTGTCCCTTGCTCTGTGAGCTCAGCTATGGCCAAAGCCCCAAAGCCAGAGCTGAGCGTTGGGCTCGGGGCCCACCTGGGTTTTCTTGTCCCAGCCAACGGAGCGCCTGCTCGTGCACCCACTGCAGTCCAGCAGGGAGGTTTGCTACCAATTTCAGTGGGGACAGGAGCGGGGCCAGAACATTGTTCAATACATTTTCAGGTGGAGAGAGGTTCCGACCAGACTCATGGATCAGGAGACCGTCACATTCCGGATCTGAACTGTCCTGTATTTGTAAAGCAAAGATCCAAAGTCGTGCTGTTGATTTGTAGGATGGTTTCTTTTTAAAGTGATTCGCAGAAGGAAAGAAGAGAATGGCAACCCAACCAGCTCATCCAGCCAAGGCAAGATCGCTTCCTACCCTGTATTTTCCAGCAGTTAGGCCAGCCTCAGCTGAGGAGGCTTCGAACAGATTTATTTTTCAGCAGCTCAAATGGAAAAAAAAACAACCCTTCTCTCCCTGATTTTTCTCCTCTCTCTCTTTGCAATAACGCAGTTTTATTCCGTCTCCAGGGATCAGAGGAGCACATCACCAGACCACACTGGTGCTGCGGGAGTGAACATTTTACTGGGGAATTGTCTCCCAGGGAGAAAGCTTCCTCCGTGACCTGCCAGCGCAGCCCTTGCTCGGAGCCTCTGATACGCTCACATTTCCATATTAGACACGAGAACGTTCTGCTCTGTTTGACAGCAGCGCTGGCGTGGCCCCGTTTCCACTGAGATAGGGCTCTCTTTTGATCTCTGGTGTGTGCATCAGGGAAGGGGGAAGGGAAGGTTACTGCTTCGGGGCTGGCAGGGTTTCCAGCCCTACAGGTGTTTTTTCACTCAGCCAGAGAAAAGGAGTGATTTCCTTGGCTGCCTCTGTCCTCCTTGCTTTGTGAGATGCAGCCACGGGGTCTCAAGATGGGCCACAGGCGCAGGGTCACCGATCCTGGTCAAAAGGCCGTTTTGGAGACAATGCTGCCTGTGCCCGGAGTGACACCTGCATCTAGAGCCGGCCTGCGATACAATGGGATAGGCCCCTCCCATGGGGTTGCAGACAGGGCCAAAGCAGAGTACGCAAAGCAGGCTCTAGGTCTCCATGTCTCAATAACCCAACCCAGGCCAGTGCCCACTTTCTAATGCTCCCGGAAAGTCACATGTTGGTCAGGGTTGCTTGGCAGCATGTCAACCACCCTGCGGGGGAGTCAATCCCACCCGACAGGGGAATCCTGCAACGCAGAGGTATGGATGTGGCTGTCCTGACACAGCTGAAGGGGGGCTCCCTTCTGCAGCCCAGACAACACCCTCGGCACGTTTTAATCCCACCTTCGAATTACCGTAGAATCTTGGCTATGGCTGAATTTGCAACTTTGCAAAATTTGCAACTTTGCAATTTGCAGAGCTAAAGTGCTGAGCCGGTGTTTCAATATCTACCTTGGGCACTTGTATGGCCTCCATCAGAATGGTACCTCAGTACCTGGACTGGAGCAGGGATTCAAACCCAGCTCTCCCAAGTCCTAAAGTAGTGCCCTAACCACTGAGCAATGGGTCCTCTCAGTCTTTCCTGTTCGCAGGTGGAAGATGAGCTTCCCTACGAGGCCCCCATCCACACTGAGAAACGCGTTGAACGCTTCCCTCAAGTTGCTTTTCCAGGTAAAGAACTGCTGGTGCTACTGGAGGAACGTTATGTGACTGTGAACACGACAAGAAAATGTCTCCATTAACAAGAGGCCCACATTATTCAAAAGCAGCATGAGAATGCCTTCTCTAGCCTCGCCAAGCAACTCACTGCCACAAGATACTGCTCCGTGTCGGTACCGCGCCTAGCACAATGGGATTCTGGTTCATGACTAGGGCTCCTAGGAGGTCCCTCAATTCAAATACATTATAAATCATACTAAAATAATCCTAATATCCTTGAGGTCAGTGCTCGGCACCATTCAAAGAATGAGACTTTGCATCCACCATTGCAGCAGACAGGTTAAGTTCTCAAAGGACAACCTGGCATGCTTCAAAGCATAAGCCACTAACACTGAAATTAAATACTTCCAGCTGGCCCAGGTCAGCTGACTCGGGCTCATGGGCTGCATAACTATTGGGTAGACGTTCTGGCTTGGGCTGGGCCCCCACGGAGGGGGAGGGTCTCAGATCTCAGGCCCCACCCCAAGCCCAAATGTCTACACAGCAATTTTTTAACCCCCAGCCTGAACCCCGTGAGCCTGAGTTAGCTGACCTGGGACAGCTGCAGCTGTGCTGTGGGGCTTTTATTCCAGTGTAAACATACCCTAAGTGGCAAGAATCAGAGAGGGAGCCATGTTAGTCTGGAATAGCAGAGGTAACAAAGAGTCCTGTGGCACCTTAAAGACTAACTAAAGTATTGAAGCATAAGCTTTTGTGGGCTAATACCCACTTCCCAAGCAGTGGAAGTGCTTGCATCCGACGAAGTGGGTATTAGCCCACGAAAGCTTATACCCTAAGTGGCAAGGATTGGGAAGAACCAGCCCCTGTGGGTAGGATAGCCCGTGCCCAGTTATTATGGGGATTGTAAACCTGCCTGCGAAACAGCTGGTCTAGTCATTGCTGAACACAAGATACCAGACTAGCTGGACCATTGGTCTGATCCATTCTGGTAACTTGGATGTTCCAGCTTCCCTCTAATCTACACACACCACAAAACAACACCACCGACACTGATCAGGGGAACCTAACTATTCCATGACAGCTATTGCAGAGCTGATCTCCAGGGACCTCCTTTAAACCTTCAGAGTTCTCCCTTAGTGGCAGCTCTTCTCTTTGAGGCCTTTGACGGAAAGTCTGTGTCAGTCTCAGGTTAGCTTAGTTTAAAAGCCAGAGAAGGCTTTCAGGGAAAGGAGGGGGGGGGGGGCAGAAAATGAAAGTGGAGTGGAGCTGTCACCCTTTAAGACTTTTAGGGCAACCCTGACTGAATGAGTCAGGGGGAAACCCCGACTCAATGATTCTGGTTGAGAAAGCAGGATTTAAAATGAAGCCAGCACGGATAAGTGGACCAGGGGGTGGGTATGCAAAAGTAAGGGTTGGTTCTGACTGGCTCTCATTTCACTCAAGCCTCCAAAGTGAGGGGGGGAGGGAGGGTGGCTTTGGCCCATCTCTGCTAGGACTGGATTGTTTATGGCTTGATACTGCAACTGACGAAGTCAAGTAGTGCTGACAATGTAGAAAGGGACCCTTTGGGGGGGGGGGAGGAGTGAGAGTCATAGATCCAAAAACTACAGTATGGTCTTGAACAGCCTGATTAAAGTTTAGCTGCTTCTCAGCAAGACAGATTAAACTGCCACCACCATGATTCATTTTCAGAGCATGCAATGGATGAGAAAGGGGAGGGGAGACAGAGGCAGCAGAAGCCTGCAGGTGGGCAGTGTGTGCAAAGTCCTTTAAGGACGCCGTGGCAAAGTGTGGTGTGGTATTGCATAGCCCGACACTGAAAATCGACAGCACCTGTGTAATAAATGCATTTCGGCACCCACAAAGCATTCCTCCTGGAACACAGAGGCACTTCTGATGGTAACTCGGGGAGGGGAGGGCAAGAAGTGGGCAGATGAACAAGTGAAAGGACATAATTTAGGCCTAGTGGAGGGCATTAGGGTACCCATTACACCAGGTATTGTTAGCACCTGACTGGAATTCCTGCTGGACTATTCATGCATTCCTAACTGGAACAATTTGGAGATAAGAGGCAGGAAGGGGGTACAGAAAAGAAAATGATTAAGAAGGAGTGCATGTTACTAGGTAGTTAGCAGCTACTGTACCAGGCACTCTTTGCACCAATTAGCAGCCAACAAGGATTGCTTTTGGTATACTAATGCCCTTCTAATCATCATATTGGGGTTGGAGGCAGGCAGGGGATTACATAACAGAATATTATTTCGAATTAGAGTGTCATCCTCCCAGGCTCTGCTAGAAGCCGCAATACAAGGTATTTTTTATAAAGCAGTGAACGTTCCACAGTAAAACGCTGCATGCTGAAGTCCCCTTTGAGACCATCTGGTTTGGCTGACCTGGGGGAGTCTTCATTCCCCCTTCCCCCTTCCTAAGCATCTCAACTGCTGGACTCCAACCCCATGAAACAAGACCCGGCTTGCAGGCAGCCAGCCCGGCGCTTTTTTTTTGGAAAATGGCTAGAAGCGCGCAGGTTAAGCAATAAGGACTGAGGTGGGCATTCCTGACAGCTAATTAGTCTGACCTTAACAACAAAGCCTCTAAGTGAACAGCCTGCAAAACCTCATTTACGCAACCCCAAGACGAACTCATTAACTGCAGGCTCCATTACCCATTCCACTTTGCCAGTCATAAAAAAAAGTTTTAAAATCATGTTTATGAGAGGGAGCATAAAATCAAACAGGGGGATTTAAATAAAAACCCTACAATTAAAAACAAAACATTCCTCCCCTCCCCCCAGTTCTACAGATTCCATCTACAGAGGAATAACTTCATCAGTGCAGAAGGACAATCTAGCTGGACTTTTACTATACTCATAATTAGATACACACACAAAAAAGCAGATGCCAGCATCATAATTCAGTGCGTGTCCTGTATTAAATATCCAAACCAAGGCACCCTGCCTGAAAAAGACCCCCTCTTCCCGCCCCACAACCCACTTCAAGACCTCCTGGCTTGGTTTTTAACCCATAAAATAATTAGTCTAATTAAGGGAGATAATTCCCCACACACACACCCCTTCCCTCCACTCAGCTGAAGAGAACCCTCTGCATTGGTAGCCTTCCTCGCCCATCCCCAGCACGGATACTGAAAGCTCGTACTCAGCATCTCCCATCCCTCCCTCGTTAATTTCAATTAAGTTAGGTTCTTAAGAAAGGGAAATGGGGCGGGGAGAGGGGAGAGAGAAGCAGCACTTACCCTTTGGGGACTCGCTTCGGGTTTTCTTGCTTTCTAAAGGACACTCACTGTTGCTGTTGGGAGAACATACTCTTCTCCTGCCTAAAATTTCATCTATAAGAGAGACAGAGAGAGAGAGGGAGAGAGAGAGACAGAAATGAGAGACCTGAGTATCAGATAACGCTCCACTTCTTTCCCGTTCACAGAATCAACCAGAGACTTATTTCGCATTTTGCTGCCCAAACACAGAGAGTCAGGGTGGGGGGGAAGAGGGGGGGGGTTAGAGAGGAAGAAAGAAAAGAAAAAAAATAATCTTGAAAGCCCAGATCTGCTTTCCTAATCATGCAGTCCAAAGGGATGTAATGACCGCTCAAACAGTGATCAATGCAACGATTTTCAGCCATAAATTCTGAATCTAGTTTATTTCCTTACTGAGTTTCATCATTTGTTCGGCTGCCTTTTGTCCCTCTTGTGTTTCCACTCCTTTCATGCCTTGATGCAAAGCAACTGGGGGGAGGAAAAAGGGGGTGGGAGAGGAAGAAAAACAATTCCCTCTGAATCTTCCTACCACGGTATCTCTCGCTCTCGCTCGCTCTCTCTCCTCCTAAAAACCTCAAGGTCCTTAGCAATCTTCTCCCTCTAGACTGTACGGAAACGCTTGAGCCTCTTGCATTAGTGCAGCCCTGCGAGCCAACACAAAATATCTAATGTACAATTACAGCGTCCCCAGAACAGATTTAAAATCAATATCCTCCCATAATAATGCTGGGGAAACTGAAAGCATGAAGTTGCATACGGGCAGGAAGGAAGAGACAGTTTGTCACTGTGAGCATCAAATTCTCATTTATCAAGGGCTTGTTAAAGATGCAGCATCTCAAAAAAACCTTGAAAACAAGTACCATATTTGAGAGAGTATATGTTGCGCCTGTCTATGAGTCAACACAAGCAGAACACAGATGCTTTGCATGCAACATTTCTTATAGTTAAGAAATGTTGCAATTCAAATCACCACAGTTTAACACAACAAAACATTGTTTCCATTCCACATGTCCTCTTGATCCAAACCAGGGTTCTTAGCGCTCATAGTCACTCTGCATTAATTCAAGTTCAGCTAGCTAAATCTAGTTGACTGAGCTGGCTTTCTGTTTATCGGGAGACACAGTGTGAGGAGTTGTAGCTGACAGAGTCCAAGTGGCGCAGAGAACAGACAGTTAACATGTGGAGGGCAGAACCTGCTAGGAAATGCCTTTATCCAATGAGTGATGTTAGAACTCTGCAAAGTTACAAGTGGCATTTCAAGGTTTCAAAGAGCACAAGCTGCCTCTGATCTTATCTCACCGTAACCCTGTCACCCGGGCTGCTAACACAACCAGGGCTTGGGAGCATTGCAAAGGTCTGCAGCCATCCATAACCGAAAAACAAAGTAAATACAATGAAATGGTGGCAATCTGAAGAAAGGATGGACTCAAAGAGAGTGACGGACCTTAAATCTTCAAGGCCCTCCAAATTCAAGCCCTAGCTCAGCCTCCAGTGGAGGGTTGTTACGTGCATTTTACAAAGGCGGAAATAAAGGCCTGCCACGCACACTGTCAACTAGAAGAGCCAACTCGGAAGGAACGGAGGAGTACCTGGCCAGGCATCCTGTCCTAGGTCTCTCTGCTTCCCACCCCCCAACTATCCAGAACTCCTCATTCTGGGTGTTGATTTTTCTGGTCATTATACGCCTGTGCGTGCTGCAAACCTTTGGAGCTGGTGGCCAAGAGCCTCTAGCTTTCTCTCCTCCAGCATTTGCAGTGTCAAAACAACGAAGCCCCAATACTCAGCTCACCACTCCTAAGGGAAGATTCACCGTAAGGCCTGATTTCATGCCTTTGGGGGGGAGATGGTGCTTATGATCCAAATGAGGAACTGGCGACACACAAACAGGTACTGGTGGGCAAAGCCCCTGAGTCATGATCTAGAGTCTCTTCTGCCCTACTACTTGAATGGCCCAAACCTACGCATGGGTCCGTCCACACGCATTCATTCTGACCGGCCTCACATCACCAGTAGGGGCCCCGGGACCTGCAAAACACTGACTATGCTGTACAAACATCCACAAGTCTTTGCCTTGGTCTCACAGGGTGCTCAGCTCCACCACCTAAACTCCTACGCACCAAGTGCACAAATGCAGCAGCGGGTCAAACACACGCACATGAGTAGGATCATGCTCTAGGAAGGTAGAGCTCACTATTTTCCATCTGTGACCAAATCGGGATTTGAACCCAGCTCTCCAGACGGACTATGGCAGCATATTAATGTCAGCGAGACCTGCAGGCCCTTTCCCAGTATCTCACATACACACCCAGGCCTGAGGCTCCAAAATCTTCTAAATAACGTTATTCTGTTGTCAAATCAGCATGTTATCCATTTTAAAACCTAAAGGATGGAAAAAAACTGGGGGGTGGGGGGGAGAAAAGATGACAAGACTCTTGCTACTTTCAGCGTGGGAGTTCTTTCCATTATATTCAATCTCTTCTCTGCTAAACCAAGAGAGCCAACTTTGCAGTTAGTATTTTGTTTTTCTTTGGGTGTTTTTTTTATTTAAAACATGTTTTACTGCATCACATTAGACAATGGGAATGAAAGACAGAATTGTGGTTAAGCCACGTGCCAGTGAGAGTCCCCTGGGTTCTCTTCCCAACTCTGCCACAGACTATTTGACCATGAGCAAGACACTTGACCTCTCTGGGTCTCATTATTACTTATGTGTTTGCATTAGACTCGAGCAATGCCTAGAAGCCTCATCTGACATCAGGATCTCACTGTGCTAAGCCTTGTACATGCACATAATGAAAGCTAGTCCCTGCCCCAAAGAGCCGGCAGTCGAAGCTCTCACAATGGGGAGGAGAAAGGAATTATTATTGCCGGAGAACAGAGATGTGCGGAGGCACAGAGCGACATGCCCACAATTACACCGGGAGTCAGAAACGGAGCTAGAAATTTAACACAGGTCTCTGAAATCCCAGGCCACTGGCTGAACATTTACCACAAGACCATCCTTGCTCTTAGCTTCCTTATCTGTAAAATGGGGTGAAAGCCCATCTCACAGAGGCAGCTGAATGGTTTCATTCATAACTAGCCGTCAAGCCCATTTGACCCTTGGTTAGAAGGTGCTATGTAATGCAAAGATTCATATTATAGCACAGGAGAACTGGTGCTCTCCCCTCTATCTCTAACCTGTGGACATAGCCTGGACACACCATCCCATCTGGGGAATATGTGCCCGGTTCCAGCACCTGCCACCCATCCCACTACACCATTCCACAGGGGGGCTATCGAAATCCACTTTTTGGTTGCACATGCCAGGGAAGGAGGGAAAAACCAGACCCTGAATTCCACCTTTGAACAAGTTTCCCCCTGGCTTGGTGGCAACAGCAGCAGAGTGAGAACAGAGCCCGGGAGCCTTGGCACATAGGGGGTCTCAGTGAGAGGAGAGACACAACCAAGTGTCAGGAAGTTACAACCTCCTCATCCTTCCCAGGTTGCTGAATGAGGGGGGGCCCTGGGTGGGTCCACGCATGGAAACAATGGAGTAGTAGCCTTTCCTGTTAAAGGTGCTCTTTGCTTCAAATGGCAGGCACAGGGTGGATCTACGCATCCCACCAACCGCACCTGCGCAGCTCGGGAACCCCAGCCATTCAAACCCCGCACTTAGGGATAGTTCCAATTTTTCCAACCCAGCACCACTGGCACCACTTCCCTTGCAAACCTCCACGACCACCGCACCCATCCCGGATCGGCCTCCCCTGCACTGACTGTCGACAGATCTGTAACAATCCAAGCTCGCCAGCCTCTGCAGGGTGACAGTAACAACACACTCCTGGACTGCCAGGGCCTCTTTCCTCTGAGTGATCTGTGTCACAACCAGGGTCAGCCGGGCCTAGCGGTTGGAGCAGGAGCTGGAGTCAGGAACCAGGAGTCAAGCTGAGGGTCAGGGAACAAGCAGGGCTGGAGCAGAGCAGGATCAAGGCTCGAAGCAAGGCTGGCACAGGCGTGATTGCAGCTGTAAGCAGAAGGGTTGAGCAGCCAGCAACCCGCGGCTGAGCTTAAAAGCAGGTCTGCTGGCTGCCTTGTGCCCAGCCCGTCCCTACTGCAATCCAGCTGAGCTCACTAATCGGCCTGCAGGCGGGCTCAGCAGCAGGAGCGCCCTCCTGCCAACCTGGCCGCCCAGGGGCCATGGCGAGCTCACGGTGGTTTTCCTCCGGAGAACGTGCTGGGCCCACCGCTGGCTCTCCTGCATTCCCATCCCCATGTAGCTCCACCTCTCGGGGCTTGTGGGCTGCATGGGGGGCGGGCGCTGGAGGAAAAACAGCATCAGCTCCAGGCACGCCTCCATCTCCGCATGGTCCCGTTCTGTTGTCGTAGGGCTTCTGTTTGTCGCCTTCGTCTCCTCCAGGCCAAAAGCCGCCTCTGAAACACCTGCCACGGTCTCTTGGCAGCAGCTTTTGCAGGGGCAGGCCAAAGAAACATGGACACCACAGAAAGCAGCCACTGCCGGCCCTGGTTGGTAGAGCGAGCAGGATCCATGTAATTCCCACCCCCACACCACCCTTGGGGCCTGCCAGGAAACGATTTTCCCAGGCCTCGCCCACTTCCTCCCACTGTGGGCAGGAAAGTTGCCCCACGGCACCCTGGGAATGTCAGCCCAGAGCAACGCAGCGGGCTATGGCGCTACGGATCACAGGATATGTGTCCCGAGAACTGCTCCTGCTTCTCATGGACAGACACAAGGCCACGAGACAGCCGCATGCTGGTATCGACAAGGGGGAGCAGGTTAGGCGCTCGTGCATTGATGGCGGACCCCCTGGCAAGCCCACAAGGACAGCCTGAGATGCACCGCCCCCATGATAAAGAGAGGGAACTGGGGCTGCTCTGGTGAGCAGGGAATACCCCCAATAGCCTTTGAGCAGCAAGAGCTATGAAGAGTGATCCCTGAACTACCATGGCGGTTAAGCCGGGGAAGCCCATGCCAGTCAGCGCCACCATCTCCCGCAGCTCTCTGCTGTGATTTTCCAAGGGAGCCATCTCACCCGCCGCGATACAGGGCAGAACAGCTGGGCTCGTGCTCAGGGGATGGGGGCAGATAATCACCGTGACAAGTCACTCAGGAGGTTCACGCATCAGGGGTCTCTCACACAGGTGCACCGACAGAAGGGAGGCCAAGGGGCCACACTGGGTGGTTCTGCCGTGCACAGTGTTACCTGTAACGGGGCAGGGTTAACGTGCCGCTCCTCCATCCCCTGGCCGGGGCACTGCTTTTGCTGCAGAAGCACCTGGTGCAGCTATGTGGGACCGAACCAGGTTAGATGGGCGTGACCAAGGCTCAGCGGGCGAACACGGAACAAGTCAGACCGGCCTGTCCTCGCTCAGGATGATTGGAACGAGAGCAAGCGTCTTTCCAAGCTGCTAACTCCCCGCCCTTCCAATTCAAGTCCTGGGTATAACAAACAGTTCCCACTAACCCGCCCGAAAGCTCTCAGAGGCATCTCAGTCCTTCCCTTTTCCCTCATCCGGTGCATGCAGCTTGCGGAAATATCCCCCCATCCCCACCCAGCTGCTTGGTCTGGCCCTGCACAGCGGGTGACAGCTTTGTCAGGATCCTGGAGGCCGCCGCCCTGGCGATGGGCTTCTTGGTCTGCCCCGAGATGCAGCACCGGCTGGCTGAGCCCCAGCGGGCCGTGAACTGCTCACAACAAAGGCTGGCGAGCGAGGGGCCGCACGGGGTGGGTCAGCACAGCCGTGAGGAGTCCTGCGGCCGGTCGGCTCTGCCCCTCGCCCGCGGGAATCAATGGAACAAAGGGAGAGCGAAGCACAAGGTCATGGGAATTATGGGCCATAATTTAACTGAGGGCAATGGGTGTGGAAAAAAATATCTATCCAGGGAAGGTGGGGGTAGAGGGGAAGGATGGCAGTAGGGCCTCCGGAAGGCGGGATCCCAGTGCTGGGGAGTCTAACAAGCAGACTTTGTCACGGATTTACTTCTTGCAGAGAGTCGAGGAAAGTCCTGTAAGTTCAACACCAAAACAGCAGGAGGTGGGTTTAGGGTCACGAGGTCAAATGGGCCACTGACGTAACCGGGGCAGGTGAGTGTCCAAGGTTACACAGAAAGTCAGTGCCTGAGATGGGAGTTTCACCCAGGGAACCCTGACCCAAATCCCATGTTATAATCCACCAACGCTCCCCTCCCCACGTTTGGGAAAGAACCCAGGTCTCTCCCGAGCCCCAGCTCTCTGCTGTAACCAGCATGTCAGCACTGGCCCCCTCAGTCACCAGCTGTCTGCGGCCATTCGCTCTGCATGGGCAGCAGCCACGAGCCTCAAAGCCCAGACCAAATACTTAGATTCCCCAGGAATAGGACAGAGAGAGGTGCAGGTCCCCCTGGAGTCAGCCTCCAATCTGCCAGGAGCAGGGCTGTTTATGAGCCAGCCTGCACAGACACCTCCTTGTCTCCCACCTCCCTGTGCAATTCATTTCCACAGGACACACAGAGCCACAAAAAGGTGGTAAATATTCATAGCGTGAAAAACACTCACAGAGAGGATACAACCGGACTCGTTTTATACACTACCCAGAGAGTCTTGGTTAGCAGTTGTGAGCCCCACCCCCTCTCAGGGAAGATATGAGGAGGATATGCTGGGAGTCTAGTGGTTAGGGTAGGGGGACTGGGAGCCTGGAGTCCAGGCTTCTATCCCCAGCTTGGGGAAGGAGTAGATTATTTCAAAGGCTTTACAATCAGGACTCCTGGGTTCTATCCCCAGCTCTGGAAAGGAGTGCAGTCTAGTGATCAGGGCAGTCAGCCTGAGAGCTAGGACTCCTGGGTTCGATTCCCATCTCTGCTGGCGACCCACTGTCTCTTTGTGCTGCTCTGAAGAAGCCCTCTGTACCTCAGTTTACCTGTCTGTAAAATGGGTTTTCTAACCCCATACCTGCCTCCCGACAACAGTTTGAGCTGTAATCTGGGCACGCAGAGGGCTCTGGGATGAAAGATGCTCTGGCAGCAAAGCACTATCCCAAGGAGTGCCATGATCCCAGAGATCTGACCCCGCCTCCCCCTCCTCAGGCTGAGTGTGCCCACTGCGAGCTCGCCCACACGTCTGCGCCTGTCCTTCAGAAAGCCACTCCCCTTCCGATTTCTGAGACCCATCCCATCCTGTGCTAAAAACCTGCCACAATCACTCCCTCGCCCCGAGACGCACCCCCAGAGCTTCCCCTTCTCTGCCGTCGGGGAGAGCGCACCATGGCATCAGAGTGCTGGTCGGCAGCATCACAAGCGTGGCTTGGAGCCATCTTGCCCTGGAAGCCCTAGAGCAGACGAGGGCGAGGGGAGCCCAGCGCAGCCTTGGCTCGTGGCCTCTCTTGACAGAGACAAAGCGTCTCGTGTGTGTGGCCCCTGCCGGCGAGCTGCTCTTCCCTTAAATGCCCTGCACGGCCGTTGCGCCTGGGCAGGTTTCTTGCTGCGCTGCTCTCAAGGGTGAACGCTAGAAGACAGCGATTCCAGACCCAGCTGCCGGGGGTGCTGTATGCTTAGCACCATTTAAACGTCCGATTGCACTCATTCAGCCCCTGAAAAAAACAGCGCTCTTCCAGCCCGTGACAGCTTTGACAGCCAGACTCCTTAATTCCTTTTTCTTATTCCCTTAATCTGTCATCTTTATCAGGCTGGGGAAGTGCCAGGCAGCATGCAAGAGCCCCGGCCCCGATCAATCTCCACATTACAGCTGACAGAATGGTGCTAATAACTTATTGATCTCATGTTTGCCAAGCCCCACTGGGGCTGAAAGGCCGTCATTGATTGGCTTGAGAGAAAGAGCCCCTGAGCTGAGAGCGGAGCGGAAAGCCTTCAAATTGTCTTCTTCCCGAGGCGCTCACTGGGAGACTGCGGGAGGGCAGAGAGAGGAATAAAGAAGGGGAGAAAGGAGGATAGAAAAGGAGAAAAGTGGGCGTGAGAGGAAGAAAAGGGACACGGTGAATAAGAGAAGAGAGGAAGGAACATGTGTTTGGGAGGGAGGAATAAAGAAAGGCAAGGGAGAGAAAGGGGGAATGGAAGGATAGAGGAGGAAAGAGAGAACGGTAGAGGAAAGGAGAAAGGTAAAGGGAGAGAAATGAAAGGCGGAACAAAGGACAAGCTGGAGCTGTGAATTTTTAACAGACAGATTTAGGGTGACCTGATAGAAAGTGTGAAAAATCGGGATGGGGTCAGGGGTAATAGGTCCCAACATAACACAAAGCCCCAAATATCGGGACTGTCCCTATAAAATCGGGACATTGGTCACCCTAGACACACTCCCCCCTTTTTATTGACAGCAAAGGGTTAATGGAAAGCTCCCTCCCCCCACGATCCCCCCACTCCCAATGCCGCTGCTCCGGAGTAAATTTATGTTTGAATGCTGCGGCAAGGCCCCCTAGCAGCGTTCAATACCACGCTCCGGCCTGGGGGGGAGAGGGCGTGGGGGGGGTATTCATTGATGAGCCAGCTCCCCACAGCCATGCGCTCACAGCAGACGCCTCCCCGTCGGTTCGATCAGTGCCACAGGCTAGAAGTTTGCTTCTGCCACAGAATGTTATTGATGACCCGAGTAATCAATGAAAGGGTTTTTTTGGGGGGAGGGTCACTTTGCTCCATTCCACTAGGGGGAAGAGGGGTCTCATCTGTGAACCAGGGAGCTCCTGCAGCCTGGGACTACCTGTACAGGTAAAGAAACACCCGGAAATCGTGCAATGCCCACAACAACGGCTACTCCTCTGAAACCACCACACATCTCTTCCCGCTGATCCCAGCTCAGCCCCCGGCACAGATGGCGGGACTGAGTGCAGAGGCACGAACTGACCTGAAGAGGGCATCAGTGAGAGGAACACCCCCCGCCAGAAGTTCCTGGAAACGCAGCTGGTTCTTAGCACCGCCTTGAATGGTTTGCCAGTGAGGGATCTCACTCAAGTCCACACCCCAGCAGGGCTTCTTCAGCCGAGCTGATCTGAACGACAGGGGCATTTTAAAAAAAAAACTCCCCAGGGTCAGCTTTTTACTGTCACGCCTCTCAAAAAAACACCCAACCCCAGCCAGGCCGGTCTCCGGAAAGGAGAGCTTTCCCTCTCTTTCCACAAGCTGCTGAGCCATACCGGGGACTGCATGAAAGAAAGCAGTGATCAGACAGGGAGCCCAACGCCTTCTGCAAGGGCAGCTAATTGCAATGGAAGCTCTTCACTGACATAGGGTGAAAAAAATAGTAATTCAAGAGCTCCACGCCAACCCACACACAAGTGCAAGCAGCGCCGTTACTTCCAGGCATGGTGTGATTGACTTCACGGCAGCCGCTTCTGAGAACATACATATGCCTGGGCATGTACATTTCTATACATATGTCGTTACGCGCAAACATATTCCCGTATTCGCACGCCCCCACACAAATAGACATATTACATGAGCACACACTTTGGGGAGGATAAAAATCTCTGCGCTGAAATCTATTGACTCACGGTGAGGCTGGAAGCAGCAATTCATTTCCCACTCCCCGGCAGCAAGCGAGAGTGGACAAGTCAGGTGCCACATTACACGCCATATTGGATTTCTATATATAACATCAGTGAGATGTCACGGCTCCAATGATTTGTTTTCGGCTCTTTACTAGCTGCCTATAAAACACCTGGGGAAAGAGTTTTGGTTTGGTATTTTTTGGTGGGAAGGGGTGATGGGAGGGTTAGTTTTGGAAGAGGGATAATCTGGCTCTTTCTGGATGTTTAAGGAGAGGAAGAGAGTCTGCATTGTTTATTTCAATGGCTCTCAACCTTTCCAGACTATGGTACCCCTTTCAGGAGTCAGATTTGTCCTACGTACCCCCAAGTTTCTCCTCACTTAAAAAATACTTGCTTACAAAATCAGACATAAAAATACAAAAGCCTCACAGTGCATTGTTACCAAAAACTTGTTTACTTTCTCAGTGTTACCCTGTAATTATAAAATAAATCCACTGGATTATAAATATTATGCTTCCATTTCAGCCTATAGTATATACAGCCATATAAACAAGTCATCGTCTGTATGAAATTGTAGTTTGTACAGACTTCGCTAATGCTTTTTATGTAGTCTGTTGTAAAACTAGGCAAATATCTAGATGAGTTGATGTAGCCCCTGGAAGACCTCTGCATACTCCCAGGGGTATGCAGAGCTGCCTGGTTGAGAACAACCACTGGTTTATTTCACTTCCCAAATACAAGTCACACTGGAAGTGAATTAGGTGGATTTCTTCCCTGTAGGGCTGCCTCCTCCCACAAAAGATTCATTGCCCCAGCAACCGCCACTCCATCCTCCTAGATCCAGGCATAGGACAGGCCAGGTTCTCCTCACTCGGCTGTTGCTATAGAGCAGAGCTTCTCAACCTATTTACCATTGTGGGCTGCATATGCAGCTCTCTGTGCGTTGTGTGTGCCGCATCCACACAACATATATATATATACTACCTATATGGCCCTGAGGATGTTACATGGGCCACAGCTGTGTGCTGATTGAATCATAGGGCTGGTCTTCACTACCCGGCGGATCGGCGGGTAGCGATTGATCTTTTGGCGATCGATTTCTTGTGTCTGTTGAAGACGCGATAGATACATCGATCACCTGCGGTGCCCCTGTCGACTCCGGAACTCCAGCTTGATGGGAGGCGCAAGCTGGAGTCGACGGGGGAGCGCGCTGCCGACTGCCACCGCCGTGAGGACAGCAGGTAAGTCGGCTGCAGATACGCAAACTTCAGCGACGTGATTCATGTCGCTGAAGTTGCGTATCTGCAGTTGATTCCCCCCACCCCCCCCCGTAGTGGGGACCAGCCCATAGAGTATCAGGTTGGAAGGGACCTCTGGAGGTTCTAGTGCAACCCCCTGCTCCAAGCAGGGCCAGTCCCCAACTAAATCATCCCAGCCAGGGCTTTGTCAAGCCTGACCTTAAAAACCTCTAAGGAAGGAGATTCCACCACCTCCCTGGGTAACCCAGTTCCAGTGGTTCACCAGCCAACTAGTGAAACAATGTTTCCTAGTATCCAACCTAGATATTGGGAAACTGTCTAGGAAACATCCTCTAGAGCAACCTTCCCAAACTCATTTTGTTTAGGAGTTAATCAGGCCCTGACCTCTGCTCTCTGCAGGGATCCACTGAGCCACCTGGAAAGTTCCCAGCGAGCTCACTGGGAACCCACAGGCAGCCCCGAAAACGAAACAAACCCCTTTGTGTCGGCATACAAGGGATGTGGGCCTGACCCAAGGCCTGCTGAAGTCAACAGGAAGACACCCCCCTATTTCTTTTTAACAGATGAAGCTATTGAGATAGGAAAAGGTTAAGTGACTTGCCCAAGGCCACGTAGCAAATGAGTGCCAGAACCAGGTTTAAAACCCAAGTTTCCTGACTCCCAATCCGATGCCCTGTGCCCTGGTCCACGCTGCCAGGAGTTCCATGCTGCAGTGCAGGGAAGTGAACGGTCCTTCCACCACATGCTTGCGAGTTGCTCCTTCACCCCCCAAGACCTGTATTCACCTGCAGAGCAGGACACACCCACCAGCAGGGGTTGGTCATCTCCAGCTCCCAACAGGCTTCAGCAGAAATAGAACATGAGAGGAGCACCAAGGGGGCGAGGGGGATCTGCAGTTCCAGCCCCAGATCAAAGGCTGGAGACTGGGTGGTGACAGAGGTCAGTCCCCAATGCAGCCTAGGTAAACAGCTGTCCTTCATAACATGTGTTCCCAAAAGCGGCTGGGCTTCCCACCCTCGTCTGCCCATTTGGAGCTGGTTTTCTGCTCATTTCCCCCCCCCCCCTTTCTTTCTGAAAGTGAAAACATGCCTGTGTCCTGGCTTGTTATCCCCGGGCTCAGAAAACAGCCCATTCATTGCAGATCTGTCTCTAATCATTAGCTACAACATCCTTGGCCCCAGTTAACTCTTGCCTGGCTAGATGTAAAGTCTATGGGGATCTTGCCACTGAGAGTTCACTGAGTTCTGGATCAGGCCGGTGGAGAGCAACATAGGGGATCTAACTAACTACTCTCACACCCACATTCTTGGATGAAAATCAATAGACGGGATCTAACACACACATATCCACCCCTTCCTGAAAAACGCCAACAATTTTTAACACAAGTCTATTCAATGTTCACGTCTGATTACACTGGATTTCATAGCATAGCCCAGAGCACCAGACTTGGAGAACTGTTTCTTGGCTTTGCAACCCAATCCCTGTCTGACCTTGATCAGACACTTCCCATCTCTGTGCCCCAGGTTTCCCAGCAGTAAAATGAGTAATAACAACCCCCCCACACACACACACTTCATGAAGTGCTGTCTAAGAGCTAGGGATCGTCATCTATGGACGAACGGTCCCGCTTTCGGGCAAAGTCTTCTTCTGTGAAATCTGACAAGGAGAACTCACCACAGAAAAATAAAATAAAACATGAATTGTGCAAAAGTTATCAAATGTAACATTCCCAGACTGTGGCAGAAACCAAGAGTCTAAGACACCCTATAGAAATTTGGGAGTCTGCCTTTTGCCCCACTTGTCTAGACATTCTGCATCTGGTTTAAACTGTTATACGGGATTGAGCGGGCGGGTGAATGGCAGCTGCATTGGCCCTACAGCCTGGGACACTGGGATGAGGATACTAGTCCTGTGAGGCCAGGACCTCCAATGTGAATCTGCTCATGGAGACCAGCCGTCTCCAAAGACAGCCGGCGCTCTCTGTGGGAACTCATGGTAGGGAGACAGCTAGCTTGCAAGACCCACAAAATCTGCACCTCAGAAGGGCCCTGGAATCATTGGGGCGAGGGGCCTCCAATCTATGGGACGATCCCAACTATAACATAGGACGGCGTGAGTCTCCTGCTGCCTGCATGACCTGACTGGGGTCCTGCTAACCACGCAGTGTCTTAAAAGGACCATGGCACTGCCTTGCACTGGCCTGCTCGGGGACAATAGCCAGTCATTAAGCCAGACAAAGAAGGTGGGGGGAGGACAGCCCCACCCTCCTCTAGCCTGATCCTGCAAACCCTACTCATGCAAGTATTCCTGCTGCAGCCAATGGGACGACTCACCTGAAACACAGCCCCGGAATCAGGCACCACACGGGGGAGCGACTAGGGAAACGGGGGATGGGACAGGAGGAAGAAGTCAAGGGGCTCTGTCGGGGAGAGGAGCGATTGCAGGTTGGAGATGGCACCTTTCGCTCCCCAAAAGGTCCCCAAATCCTGAAGCCAGCCTAGCAGGGAGGAGCTCCCCCACCTGTCTGTCAGCCACTGGATCAGCAAAGCCGTCCCCTCCGCCCCTGGCAGGCTGCATGAGCCAAACTGGATAGAGGGGATTGGACTTGTTTACAGACACACAGCGAGCTGCTTAAAGGGGCTCTAAGTCTGTGTTTGATGTGCAAACCGTCAGCTTTGCTGCCGTGCCTTTGTCAGGCTCTGCTCATCCTTCTGCATCTCTCTCTCTCTCTCAATTAAGATTAAAAGTGCTTTGCACCATCATCCTCTCAAGGCAAAGCCCCCTCTCATGCCACCGCAGCACCTTGCCTGCTGCCTCCTCTTTATCTGATCCAGCTGGAAACTACTTTTACATTCTCATTAGGCTCATTGGCTGCCCTCCGCCCCCCTCCCCGGTCCCCCTCCTTTCTGGCTCTACCTTTTCATACCTTGCTAAGCCTCTTACCGAATCTCTGCAGCACAGGCGGCCTCCGTGCATTTCCAAGGAGGACAAGTCCCAATATTTTTCCATTTGTCATGTTACATCCCAGCTGCGACCCCGCTGCGTTCAACATCCCGAATGCGGTCGTGGGCAGGGAACGGGACATTTTGCAGGGAACACAGCAGAATTCGAGGTCAGGAGGCAGTGGGCTTTGGAAAGAGGGAAATCATGGGGGGAGGAAGGAATACACTGACCCCTATTATGTAAATGGCACTGGTACAGCCGGGCATCAACTGCGGGCATTTCCCAATAGCTTTCTGCCTTCACTGTACAGCTAACTCAGGGATTGGCCAAGCCTGGGTGGGAGCATCCCTAATAGAAAGCCTTTTCTGCATCACTATGTCCTGCACTCGCTCGCCTGTGTCTGGGGAGATAGCCCATGGTTCTTTGTGCTGAGACCACTGTTCCCTCTAAGCTGTGCGCGTGTGCACACAGATCCTAAACCCCATGCACACAGCGAAACACCGCGGGCACAGCATTTGCCCAGAAGCACAAAAATTTGCACAGAAGAAATTTTTGCACCTACATCCTGTCAAAAATGAGAGGGAACATTGGCTGAGACGCTCTAGGACTCTTTCCCAGTCAACTGCGGGGAAACTGATCTGTCCTTTGTGGGGGGAGAAGCGGGCTTGTGGGAAGGCCCTGGAGAACGACGAGCAGTCGAGTAATTTAGCCTTGAGGACTCACTGCAAAGTGGACAGGGTCCAGCCCAAACAAAAGTGGAGCTCGGCTCTACCCTACCCTGCCCAGCCGTTGAATGGGGGAGCAGACACAGGTGCTGAAATATCTGTTCTTCCTACTGCGGGGCTGAGAGCCCCCATTCAGTGCCTGAGCATAGCGCCCCGTCCAGCTAACAGGACATTCACACACTGAGGGGAAGGATATACACACTGTGGGGTTTGGGGATTTTACCCCATACTTCATTCTGGGTCACTTCTCTCTGTGTTAAAGGAAAGGAGGAAAGAATGAAGACTAGGAACGAAGGGGAGGGAGGCAGAGGAAACCCTGAGCGGGAGGCAGGATGGATTCAATGAGCCAGTGAATGCCCAGGAAGTGGGACGGTGGCACCTGGCTGGCTCCTGCAGAAATCCAAGCGCAGCGCTGATGATAATTATCATAAATCTCCGGTGCTGGACAGCGGACCCGGCACACACAGGTTTGCTCCATGATGAAGAGATCTCCGTAATATCTGAAGCTCCCCAGTGGGGCCAGAGCAGCGAGATGCAGCTAACATGCATCAACCACATAAGAATATCTCAATCATTACCGCTGCCAATGGTGGCTCCGAAACCGATCGATAGGGCAATTAGATTTTATCAGCACACGCCTTTTGGCCTCCTCTTCTGCTGTCTTTGCAAAAGCCTGGGTTATATCTGCCTTTTCGGGGCCCTTTATGTCTTGCTGAGAAATGTTGGCTTTTCAGGTGGGGCTTGTTTTGCCTTGTTTTACATTTTCAAGGTTCAAGAAAAGGGGGAAGAATCAGACAGAGTTAAGCTGTGAGCCATTTGGAACCAGATCTCCTATTATTAGTGATATTATTTGTTATCTGCATCACTGTGGGACCCAGGAGTCCGAGCTGGAAGTCAGGTGCTGTACAAACCTCCTGTCTTCACGACACACACAGAACACTTGCACAGGGAAAACACCACCCGGATGTAAAATCCCTGCACTGAGACTGCAACCCTTGCATGCCAGCAGAGGAGAATTAACAAGAACTAGTGGTGAGAGCAGGGGGCACTGGCCAGCAGGACACCTCCACGACTCATCTGCCCTACAATCCTGGGCAAGTGACATTGCCCCTCTACTCCACCTTTGTGTGGTGCTGTGGAGACTCTCTTATAAAAGGCACTATATATGGTATTGTAGCTTCTGAGGCCAGAATCTCCCCTAGGCAAGTTAACAATTCCTCCTTTCTCCCACTCTCTCCGTCTTTTTGATGCACATTGAAAGTTCTTTGGGGGCTGCGACGTCTCTTACGATGTGTATGTACAGTGCCTAGCACACCAGGGCCCTGAGGTACTACAAACAAGAAACAACCACCCCAGTGAGCGCTCAGTATTATTTTCTCTCGTCATTATTAAGTAGATTTTGCACCAGCTAAGCCTCCAGGCTAACCCTGCACTAAGTTCAAAGCACTGCAGATGGTAATTCAGTTGCGGCGTTTCCCCAATTTAACAGTGGCAGGGCCCAGAGTTCTGAGTTTCCATTCCCTTTGCCCCTGCCTGATCCACATTGGGGAATCTGCTGGAAAGTGGTATAGCACACACACCAACGAGAGACAGCTGTCAGGCTCTGCTCCCAGTTGGGTACAGATGGTTCCTACAAGGGACCAGCCTCCAAAGAGCAGGAAGATCAGGTTTAAATTGCCCCTGTGGAGTCGCAACAACCCTCGTGCTCCCACCTTCATACTCCCACTTTCCCCCAGCACCTCCTCCCTTACTGATCAACTCTTGTTAGACTCCATCTTGTCCTCAAAGGCTCTGTCCCCGGCTTGGCGGCCTCCCAGTGTCCTTCCTGTAGAAAACACAGGCCTATTTCAACACCTCTCTATTAGCTCACATGTTCGGGGCCCTTGCACCACGTTAACACCGACTCAATCAATCAAGGGCCAGGCCTTTCCCCACCTCTGGGATTCTGGATGCCTCCAGGGGATTGGGTTTTTGTTTGTTTGTTTGTTTCCCTTGTCATCATTCAGTGTTGCTGAGAACAAACAGAGCACACGTCGCTCTTCTCCACTGCTAGGGATCTCAGAACATTTTATCAGCCTCAATTAGGTCTGGCAACCTCTCTGCAAAGTAAACAGCATTAAGCCTGTTTTCACAAACGAGGTCAGCTGAAGCACCAAGTCACTTGGTCAAGGTCACACAAGCAAAGTCAGTGGCAGAGCGGGGAAGAGAGCCCAGGAAGTCCAAAATCCCAGGCTCTGACCACTAGACAGCACTGTCAAAGGAGGAAAGGAAGGCGGGATTCCAGCCAAAAAGGTGACGCCTACGAGCTGCCCTCCTAGATGCATCTGCTGCCGGGCGATTTGTGGAGCAGTGCCGGCTTGCGTTGGGGAGGCAGGAGGGGGTGTCACGTATTTTATATGCTTGTGCCCACCACCTGGGCAGAACAGGGTAGATTCCCAGTCTGCAAAGCATGGACCCTACACCCAAATTTCCCCAAAGCTCAAGACCAGGTTCCTGTTTCAAACCATTATCTAGAGATGGGCCAACCTACTAAATTCAAACCAGGGTCTGAAATTACCCCCAACGTCCGGGGGCGGGGGAGGGACACATCTCTAGGGTTTTGCTGTAAACCCCTCTCATTGGGTCTGAGCAGGCTGAGAAGAAAGCGCTCCGTCTTGGGGCAGGGGCTGGGCTGAAGAGAGCCCTGGACAGTCCTCTTCTTGTCAACAGCCAGTTTCACGCATTAAAATTCCTCCTGGTAAATGGACAGGGAGGATATTTGCCTCTCTCATTAAAACGTTGGTTTTCCCATTTCTGCACGTGCCCCGCGGGGCCCGACTCTGCAGACCTGTGCTCACAAAGCACCAGGCCATGCCAGTAGCAGTCAGCAGGGGTCTCGGCTGGGGAGGAGACATTTGAAGAGTTTGAGCTGGGCTCTCTCCACGGGACGAGTTTGTTTCTCTTTTCCTTGCTGCCTGGTACCTCGCCCAGGCATTAGCAAACCAAGGCCCCAATTCAGCCAACCACTTCAAGCACATGCTGAATTGGGGCCCAATGGCCTGAGGCAGCTCCCACCCACGTCACCGGGAATCCTTCCATTAATTTTAATGGCAGCTGGAGCAAGTCATAACGATGAAGGGGACCGGCTGCACCTGTTGGTATCACACATTCCCTATTGTGTGCGTGCGCGCACACACACACACACACCACCCTCTTCATCCTTCATTTTGTATTGCATCCCGCAGTGCAAACCAGATTCTGGATTAAGCCGCATCACCAATGATAATGATTGACATACATGCACAAATGCACAGTTTTCAAGCAAAGACCCTAATAACATACACGGATACATATAAATTCTGACTGGGGACCAGCAGAATAAAACCAGAAAGACAATAATCTGCCTTTTAGTGACAGGGCCCAAAGGAACAGCCAGAAATTAGAGGGTTGAAGACGACATTAACATCAACACCCTGATCCCAAGAGTGGTTTAAAAAACTAGTTGAAAGCACCACTCTGGGAGCAAGAGTTCCTGAGCTGTAAAGCTGCTTTTGCTTGTTGGGACCACAACCTCCCCCAACACAACCTGAAAAGACTCCCTACTCGGTAGCTTTTAAAATTACACCGGTATGGGCCTGATTCTCCTCTGCCTACCACTGGACTCAATGGAGTCACTCCAGGTTTACACTGGAGTGAGTTGGCCCCTTTTCTGATCTCTGCTACACCAGCGTCAACCTAGAGCAACTCTGGGGAGTAAAGCGACTGAGGATTGACACCAGTGTATGTGAAACACGAAACCGGCCTTGCGAGTGGCGAGGGGGAACGATCCACCCAAAGGGCTCTCCCAGCCGCTAACCATTCACTGATTCTGCAAGAAACAAACAGGACTGGCAGTGGTACCAGTGTCCAGTGCCGCACTTGTTAACGGAGGCACATTCATCGCCGGGTCACTCCTCCCAGAGGGGCACCGGGCACAGCTCTACTGGGGCGTCTCTGGCTCAGCACCAGAAAAGGGGAAGCCAGGTGAACTTCTGTGAGGTCAGGCAGCACTACAAAGCCATGCAAAGAGTTGGCAGGGACGGAGGCAGCGTGGGGAGCCTCTGATTAATACAATTACAAATCAAACCGTGCTCTCCGCGCCAGGCCTTTCTGCATCGCTGGCCACTAACCCCGGGGACATTTCACTTCTTTGCCGGAGTGCTCGCCTCCCCCTGCATTTTAACACAGACCACTAGATCTGAGACTAACACGGAGCTGAAATCTCACACGGCCGCATCACTTTAACCTGACTACAAAAAAAACCCCAAAACCTTCTTTGTCCACGAATACTGAGGGACTCACGTGCCTCGCTCTGAAATTTAATGAAACCGGCTGGGCAAAGTGCGGGAGGGGAGGGGAGAGAAGAGGGAAGTCAGCAAACCGAACCCAGCCCGCAGCTGGGACTTTCCTCCTCCCCGCGAATGAGGACAAAAGAGCCAGGCGCCCTGGCTGCTTACCTGCTGCTCCTAAGCCGACGTCGATGCTGTTTCTCTTGAATTCACAGCGACTCTGGGTCTCTGGCATAACGAGCTGGCGGCTCTGATGCAGGTTGGAGATGATGGTGGAGAGGTCGTTATCACGGCTGCAACAGAGCAGAAAAGCGCCAAGTTAAGGATATCCTATTTACCATCCCATAATTGATTTTCGCGTCTGAGAGAGGGCGTGCGTGCACACGTCTTTTTTGTTTGCCCCAGAGATTTCTGAATTATGAGGAAGATTTTTCCCTCCCTCCCCCACTTGAAGTTCCTAGGCAACCTCCTCCGTTTTGGGGGAAGGGGAAGCCCCTGTAGGGTAAAGCACTTTCCAAGCAGCAGGCTTGCTCCCAGCAAAGAGCTCTGCAGAGGTCAGCACCTCCCATCTCCCCTGTGCCAGAACACACGGTCCAAGTCAAGGACGGAGAAACAGGCATGACTATTCAAGAAGTGACTAAAACCTGGAATTCAAATGATTGACAGATGGATGATAGTTAACAGACAGCTACTTGGCTAGCTTTTCAGTTCCTCCACTGCGTGTGTGAGAGCCTGTTTTATTTTCTTGCATAATATTTTTATATGCAGAGAATTACCAGAGACTCAGCCACAGTTGTGGCCCAGAGTGAAAGAATACAACCTTGTTTATAAGTCCTATTTTCAGTCCAACATTCTAGCCGATACCAAAATAACTACTCCTTCCTTCTGGGATAAGAACACACAGAGTGAGCAATTAAATATCATTTCGCCTGTTATCCTTACATCAAAGCTGCTTCAAAGTGGGCTTGGTTTAGTTCAAATATTTTTTAAATGTTCTCTTTCCCCCACCATATGGAACACATGAGCAAGAGCGAGAGAGAGCGAGAGAGAGAACAAAAATGTTCACCGTAGCAAATACTAGAGTTAAGATGGCAACCTCACTGTATTACAAAACTTCTGTTTTCATACCTCACATAGAGAGGAAGCAGATATGCCTATACATAAATACAGACAATATACAAGATATGAGAGAGAGAGAGTTCTAGATACATATGTATGACTAGAAGCTAACACTGAAAATTCTCCATCTATTTTTGTTTAATGCTGCATATGAAATCACCAATGTCTCTAGCACAGAGTGCCTAGTCGTATGCTAAACACTGTGGCGATTTTCCTTCCTCTCTCCAGCCGGAGGATAACTTCTTGCCATGAGATCTGGTTTAAGACATTTGAAAAAAAGAAAGTCAGAGGGTCCCTTACAACTGTTACTCACATGATCAGTGCACCCGCTCTGTGTGTCTGGGACACACAGCACATGACCACCGACTCGCTGGCTCGGAGGAGACCGTCCTAACCTGTGACCGCCAGGGCAGCTCAGAGAGTGCATTATCTGCAGAATTACCTACCAATCATCTCCCCTTAAATATCCCCCATCACCACCCCCCGGCCAGCAGAGCGAGAAAAAACCACAGAGCTGCTCCAATGCTCCAAAGAGCCCGTCCCTAGTGGAGAAGCGGGGGGCTAATCTGTCGTCTAGCTCTCTGCTAATCAGATAAGTTTATGACAGAAAGTCTTTAGACAGAGGTGCTTTCAGCAGGCGTCTGGCTCCAGATTTTCACAGGATGCAGCAGACAAAAACAGACTTTGCTTCAGTAGCTACTGTCATCTGCCCCATTACTCCTCCCCTCCCGTCTTGGGGCCAAAATCTCAAAGCCTTTTAGCTTCCACTGCTTTATTTTCCTCCACTAAACCAGTGCAGACTCCCCCTTACGCAAGCAGAAGGCTAATTACTTAAGCAAGTCCGCAGGTGAGTGGGAAGCCCCTTTCCCCCTGTCCCAAGCAGTTTTGAGTCTTATCCTCTTTGAGCTGCCATCTTTAAGATGTATTATGCAAATATTTTGGTGTTTTAAGTCATTTATGAGATTAATTTGAAGTGATTATCGGTTCTTTATAATCATGTACATCAATAACTGGATGCCGGGTGCAGAGGACAAATGCAGAGAAATGCTTCCATCAGCACTGTGGGGAGAGGAGGAGGAGGAGGAGGGATGGGGAGGAGCACAGAGGGAGAAACGCAGAGAGGAGGAAGAGAGGAATGGGATAATAGCACCTTGCATCCTGAAGGAGTCCAAAGCACTGCAGTCATGTGGCCGTAGCTACAAAACTAGACATAGGGATCACTTTATCCACCACTGAAATGCAGCTGCCTCTGTGATGAAGCACGTCAAACTCTTTTAACAGTGGACAGCAACACTGCACAAGTCTAAAGCAGTGGGTTTCAACCTTTTCTCATTTGCGGAGTCCTAAAAATTTTTGAATGCAGGTGCAGACCCCTTTGGAAATCTTAGACATAGTCTGCAGATCCCTGGGGGGTCTGCAGATGACTGGTTGAAAACCACTGGTCTATGGTAACAATGACCTTTTCCAGACCCCTTAGACAGCCTGGGGACCCCCAGCGGGCTGTGGACCACAGGTTGTAAACCAATGCTCTAAAAGAAGAAAGCAAAGCAGAAAACTATAGTCAGTGGAAATTACAAGGGGAATTCTAGGTGGAATGAAATATTACCCCAGAACTAACACTATCTTTCAAAACACACCCGAGGATTTTGGATGACCTCAAATATTCAGGACCTAGGATTCCAAAAAGTATCTCAGCACCCAGGAAAAAAGAAAGGCACTATGGCACCAAATTACCAACAAAATCACCAGCAGCCCTTCAAAGAGCAGGTAGGCACGTGCTCCTGAGGGGGTTACCAATGGAAGTGTGGTACTGAAGAGACCCACCTCAGCCTGTGAAATCTGATGGGACCCTAGTAAAACATACAGCATGACAAATCCCACAGCTGAAGATGAATTGATCCCTCTGGGCAAAATAAGGCCAAAAAACATGTGGGAAGTTGATGTACCAGAGAAGGGGGCTGGGGCAGCTTTTAATGGGGTGAATTATCCCCAGGCATCCTCTCTTGTCTTAGGCTGTAAGCTCTTTGGAGTAGGGTGTTAGCACAGGGCCCCTAGGTCTTCAGTTCTATAAACAATAATTGGTGCTTTCCCATGTTTTCATGGACATTTGAGTTACATTTATTTTTGGTAAAGCCGTGGGAGCTGTTTTTGGAAGGCTTTAAATGCTGCAGGCCAAGTCCCCCATGGGGCACAACTCCGCTGTGTCTAGGGAGGCACCTTCCACTCTTATTCATGAACGGCACCTTTATTAAAGGATATGGTGTAGGGAGGTTCTGCCCAGCTCCTACCAGGCTCTCTAGGGTCATGCAAGATGAAGAGAAGGCAAGGGGATTTTTGTGCATGCAGTGGTTAGGAGAGGCTCTGCCATCTCTACCCAATGTATGACAGAAGCAGCCAGAAAACCCAGAGCTAATCTGCGGGAGAAAACTGACTTCAGAAAATACCCCTCTGCACTCCCAAAATGTACACAGCTTCCCTGAAGCTCAAAAATGACTAATATCCCTTCCATTCCTGCTCCCGTTCAAGTCAATGAGATTTTATCCCTTGACTTTAAGAGGAGTAGGGCTGGACCCTTAATATATTAGAGTCTATATGATCATTCAATGTGGCATTTACAAATGTTCATGCTATTCGCCTCCATCAAATGGTGAACTCAATCACCGTGTTCACCACTTTATCCACAAAAATAGACCTCACATTTTTATACATACCATGCTCCCTCTTGACTTACATGTACTGTAATGTGCTGGCTGTGCTCACATCTGCATTAGCGCTTATTGCCCTCTACTGGCTGATCCACAGAGAGGATAAGGGACCTACCACTGCTGCCTCTTAAGGATCATTTCCTTTAGCTGAGGTGGTAGAGTCCCAGCTTTGGTGGCAACTCAGGTTTACTGGTTCTAGCCCCAGCTCCCCGTGCGTGCGTGTGTGACATAGCTAGTCCACAATACATGGATTCATTATGTGAGTCCCCTACTTCTGGTCTATCTTCATAGCCTCCTACCTTTCATCCAACCAAGCCAGTTAAAAGTGAGCAAACCCAGCCTTAGAACACAAGCAAAGCAAACAGCCTCTTGGGGCCCTGTTTCTCCATGCCCATATTAAAAACCCCAGGTGTGTCTCAGAGGAACCAGATGCTTTTGGAGAAGTTCTGACAATGTTAACTACCCTTTCCCCCAATGGGGCTTTGTGCCTAAATTCAAAGCATCTCCACCTCTCCCCACTCCTAACAACAACAATCCAACCCTCTCATTCAAGCCATTCAGGGGCCTGATCCAGCACCTACTGAAATCTCTCCACCAAGCACACGGGGAGCTAGATGGGGGCCCCAAATGCGCAGCAATCCAGTCCCGTGCAGCGTTGGCCGGGGAAGGCGTGTCGAACCAGCAAGCCTGGTACAGAGGCAGAGCCTCTGCGCTCCTTCCAGGTCACTGATGGTTCCGTGCACGTGTTGGCTTGCACAAGAGGCACGGGCTACAACAGGTTAAGAGCCCTTTGCGACAAGAGCTGTCTCTTGGTAGGTGTCAGCCTGGTGCCCAGCACTCAGGGGGCACTACCACAGCATAAGGAATTCGCACATTCCCGGGCTCAGCCAACATTGGGTTAAGAGACACCTTCCTGGAAAGCAAGAACCAGGCAAGTCAAACCTGCAGTGACCTCATCGAGAAGACGGGTTTCTGAACCTGTTTTAACATTCCTGCTGATATTAACCAGGGCTCAGATACTGTGGGCTTCTCCCAAAGCCTGGGCTTCAAGGCCAGCCACTGCCCCGCACACACGTGGGAACCAATTTGCTCTTCAACTGCCTCTGGGAATGGCTCCAAAAGGGCCGAATCTTTACATCCACGTGCACTTTTTAACTTGGTCCTTACTAGGGAACAACTCCCTCTGAAGGCCGTGGAGATTTTGCTTCAAGGATGGAGTAACATCTGGGCGAGCACTGTGGGATTTAGACCACAATGAGACAGGCAGCGTGATCTAGTGGGTAAGGCAGTGGCTGAAAGCCAGGAAACCTGGGTTTTATTCCAAGATCCATTGCCGACCTGTTATGTGACCTTGTGCGCCTCACTTCCCTCCTCTGTGCCCCGGTGTCTCCTCCTGCTCTTTGTCTGTTTAGACGGGAATCTCCCATGGCACGTCTCTCACTATATGCTTGCGCAGCGGTGAGCACAACGGGGCCCCGATCTCAGCAGGAGCCCCCAGACTCCAAACTCCGTATTTCTGAAATGCGATTCAGTGACCCCAAGAGGAAGCAGCCCTGGCTACGGGGATGGGAGCAGGGGGAAGCTTTCTCCCTCAGAGAGGATTTTCCCCATCTGTGCAGCGAAGCTAATAATTCCACTCAGGTGCTCACTTCCAGCCCTAGCAGGATCACATCCTGCCTCGCCTCTGTCTTGTCTCTGAACCGTCGCTGGGCGCCTATTAATACAGGCCATTCCTCTACCACATGCGCAATCAGATTAAAGGTCTGATCCCTTTCCAGTAGCATAATATTATATTTTAAAAACCGGATTAGAGAAGGGGGCTAGAGCAAGATACGGCTCTCCTGAAAGGTCAGGGAGGAGACATACAATCCGCTGAAAGGCTGCAGGTTGCCATGGCAATATTTAATTTGTGTGTTTTTTGGTAATTAGCAGTTCCAGGCCGTGGTAACACCCGTAAGATTCCAAGGGGCAGAGATATGCGCGATGGGGTAGGATTGCAAAGGGGGCGTCTCTCTTGCACATGCAATTTGCCCTTGCAGAAAATTAAAGGTGCAAAGCAGAGCACCCTTGCCTGTAGTCATCTGAATGTGGCTGGAAAATAACAAGGCTTGCAAACAGTGCCAAGGAATAGAGGGGCCAAGCTTTGGTCCTTCTGCAAACATACCCAGCTTTCAGCAGAAATGGGTGAAGCCGGACACTCAAATCCAAAGCCCAACAAATGACAGAAGATTCCTAGCACGTTTGCTTCCAGACAGATTTCAAACCAGGAAGAGTCCTGTTCTCTAGCTCCGGTGCTGCTGAAAACCCAAGAGAACATTCGCATGAGATCTGATCCAAGAGAGTGGAAACTCTCATGAGGATTAGCTGATTTTGTGAGATTTTTGCCATGGGGGAGGCAGAAATCTCTCATGACAAGGCTTATGAGATTTCAAGATTTTTGAATCTGAACTCAAAACTTAGCCTAGATCTGGCCTCAGAGCAAGATTTTATAACCAGGCCAGCCCTAGAGCTGAAATTTGGATCAGGGCACACACAGGACAGCATAAACTCTCAGTCATTTTCAGTTCTCACTGACCTACTTCTGTTGCTCATTCGCCACCTGAATCCATCATCACGCTGGTGACATCACACTTAGCTGCTGCAGATAGGAACACGGTGTTACAAAGGATTTCATCTGCACCTGCTGCTTGTTTGCTACCTAAAGGATTGAGATCCCGTCTTCGTGAAAATGTCCCTCCTAAGAAAAGTGAGGGAAACGTGGCAGGCGTCTTGTGACACTGCAAAATCCTTGTAGCACCAACTGCATCGTCAGGGGCCTCTGCAAACAGACCTCGGTAATGAGCCTGGCCTTACAAGGTGTAATGCTCGCTGTGGCGCTGTGTGTGCCATTATGCTTTTCCATGTAACCAAAGAGAGGTCAACAATCCCATACATCTGTCCTTCCTAAGCCTCGTCCGTTTCTCCATTCAAAGAGCATCTCATGCTTTGCAAACCACTTTCTCTCCGACTGGATTTCCGCTCAGCCACTTGGCTCAGTCTTGCTGCCAAAAGCAACTGTTGGAGAAGTGGCAGGATATTATTATGGGGCAGGCAATCAAGCCCTAACGAAGCCGGGGCATGGGTGTCATTTATCGAGAACATGGGAAAACGTTAATAAAGGTTACGGATAAGCCACAAACAAACAACCAGTCACCACAATACAGGGAGTGCCTGGTGCAAGCAGCAGCCGTGAAGCTGAAAAGATCAGGCTGGGACTGCCCCTCTAGCTGGGGAATGAGTGAGATGTAGAGCTGAAGCTATGCAATCAACCATCACGGCTGTTGTCCTTGTAGACCAGCTGAGCTCTAGTTACTTCCAGTGGGTGCCAGACTGGATTTGATGTTCCTGTTGCAAATAAACTCAAAGCCCAGGAAATGGGTGTCACGGAGTGTGGGGAGTCCGGTCCCTGCACCCCCCACTTCCTGGGATTCACAGTGACTCTCAGCCAGCCAGTAGATTAGAAGGTTTATTTGAGATGACAGGAACACAATCCAACTCAGAGCTTCTCAGTACAAACAGGACCCCTTAGTCAGGCCCTTCTGGGGGGCAGGGAGATGAGTC
Organism: Sternotherus odoratus; assembly: GCA_032164245.1. Classification (NCBI taxonomy): domain Eukaryota; kingdom Metazoa; phylum Chordata; order Testudines; family Kinosternidae; genus Sternotherus; species Sternotherus odoratus. Next base: position 7,241,559 of record JAVMKO010000018.1, read on the forward strand.
CCCAGATTAGGGCTCCTGCCTCGTCCCCAGCTAGGGTGACAAGACACCAAGTGTGAAAAATCGGGACAGGGTGTGGGAGGTAATAGGAGCCAATATAAGAAAAAGACCCAAAAATTGGGACTGTCCCTATAAAATCGGGACATCTGGTCACCCTATCCCCAGCCTTTTTTCTCTCCCCTCCTCCACCGACCAACTGCCCCTCTCCCGGTTCTCCCCCCCCCCCCGGCCACTCCCCCAGTCTTTGTGCAGATCCACACAGGCAGAGAGCCTCACATCCCCCGACTGGGGTCAGGTTACAGCCCAGAGATATCTTCCCTGTCACATCGGGTAAGTGTTGACCCACTTCCACTTGTTCGACTGTGTTTGGAGCAGGGTGGGTATGCCATCAGTTACACTAGTGCACTCTGCACTACTGGTGTAAGCAATCGTGCAAGGAGCAGGGCCGTTCTTTAGCTTCGTAGCCAGTCTCTCCCACATCTGCCAGTCTGAACGTTCATCGTTCCATTGCAATGTTCGCAATCAACGCATTCAGAGGCCATTAACCCTGCTGATTCACATAACCTTACAACCCTCAGGCAGCGCAGACCCCACCAAAGGGATGAGAGAGTGTTTCAGCAGATGGTTAAGGAAATCGAGAGGCATCTCTCCCTTAAATCTGCCTGGTACCACAGGAAAAATCTAGCTAGGCTATGAAAAATGAATTATTCGTGTATTGCCCTGGAAGCAAAGTGAACAATCACCTGAGCCAGTCCTACCTTTCAATACCTACATGACAGGGCACACACCCTCCAGATTCCACATCAGGTCTTCAGACTAACCCAAAAGAGAGCCTTCCCCACTCCCTTTGAGAAAAGCCACCCCGGATTTTACAGCAAATCCAGTCACTGCTGGGGAAGGAGGTTGGGAGTCCAGTCACTACTGCATGAAAACCCATGCAGTGTAGACACAACCAGAAAGCAGAGCACCTCGCTTGCTGCATCTCAGTTCTTTCCTGTAAGGAGCCCTGAGAGGGACAGCAGCACGAGACATGCAAATGAACTGCGGCTACAAACATCACAGCGGGACGAAGAGAACATCGTTAACGTTTCCCATGAATGCCCTGATTGCTGCACTGTCTACGGTTAATGGTCAGGTTGTCTGCCTTCCACCAAGCCTACTGGTCTGATCCGACCCTCTGTAATGGCCGCATAATGGTCCACCCATGGTAACCGGATAGCTCCACCGTTTACAGGAAAACAAGCTGGCGGCACGCTGCTGCTGGAAATGGAATCCAAAGGGAAGGCTTTTGATTGGTAGCAGGTGGCACAAAGTTCTCCAGATTCTTTTATAGAATCTCAGCAGCCCCAGCTGTTGCCTAGTTGCCACGGCAAAGGGCATTCTGTGAATGCAACTGGTCAATATTTGCCCCAAATCCATTTTGTTCCTCCAATAAGAAGCTTGTTACCTGTAGAGGAGGCAATGTTGGCAGCGTCCTAGCACCAGGTTTTAACGTGTCTAAGGATCTGTCTACGCTGCAGGCAGAGGTGTGGCTATAGCAGGGGTCAACACTCCTGAGCGAGCTGTGATCTACCGAGCGCCAACAACAAAGCAGCCGCACCGCTGGCTGTACAAACCCATCAGGGACCCCGGGTGTGCACTCAGGCAGCTAGCCCCTGCTACAGCGGCTCCACGGCTATTGTTAGTGGAGTTAGCTAGATCAAAGCCAGCTCCCAGGCTTGTCTACAGTGCTGCAGTCACACTGCTGACTGCAGTGTAGACAGACCCGAAGAAGGGTGACAAATTAAACAGCCAAAAGTAGGGAAAATGAGGCAACTGACAAAGAATTGCAAATAAACACCGCAAATAGGAGAAAATAAAAGTTTAAAAACCGGAATCTTTCCCTCTTTGGGCTGGAAATCCTTTCCAGCCGCTGGAAATCACAGGACTCCCCTGAACTGTCAGAATGAAGACTTCCTCAGCGTGTGCCAAGCACCGCTCCCCTGAAGTTATGCTGGTCCATGACTTTAAGGCAGCAACCCTTGTGTAACAGAGAGGAGAATTTGGCCCACTGCATCCAGACGGAAATGCAGAAACAGGCGCTGCACCACGCCCCCGAGCCGGATATCCGGGTGGGTTGTAAGACAAGGCAGGTAGGGTCATTCCGATGGTACTGACTGAAGTGTGAGTGGAAGATGAGGTCCAGTGGTCAGTCACACATCCTAGCGAGCCTTAAGGTGTGCGCGGGGGGAAGCATGCATTTAATTATTTGCAAGGTTGAACGTAGCGTGCAACGTGCCGGATGGGCAGTTCAAGCCTTCGATTATTAGACACAGAACGGGACCCGCAAGGGCAGCAGTCAGAGCAACAGCCGTAGGAGGGGGCAATTCTGAAGTTCCTTCAATTACCTAAGCGCTACTCAGATGATTAACTAACGAAGGTCCCAATCCTGCAAGGGGCTGGGTGCCTCCAACTCCCATCAGTGATGCTGGGAGTTGAAGGCAGCTCAGGACCTGGCATGAGCAGTGCCAGCTAGCCCCAGCACTGCCCTGCTGATGAGTCACAATCCTGTCCTGCAGCCCCGGGGGCTCATCCGGGGTGAAAAAGGTAGATCAGCCTCTTGGCTGAGATGGACAAGCAGGCAGCCAATGAAGGGCCAGCTACGATGGAGCCTCCAGCAGAGCACATGCATCACGCAACCAGGGAAACGGACTGAGACGTACCAAACTCTTCCCACTCTGGGCGCTCGGACAGCGGCGGCTTTTGGTGACCGCTGGCCCATGCCGGACCTCAAGCCTCCAGCCGTGCCTTTCAAAGCGTTTCATTTACCAGCATTAGCTGCGAGCGGTGTCTTTAACAGGGAGACGGATGAAAAGACTAATGGATGGAGACAATTAACCAAAAAATAAATCAGTGTCACTGTCTCCACATTTAGTGGAGGCGCCCAGGCGCCCGCGGGGTCTGGTGAGACTTCCGGTGCGCTGCTCCAAGTGAAAGGGGTGAGAAATGAGCAAAAGTTGTTTAAAATCCCAATCTGTTTCCAGAAGGGCTGCATCCCGCATTCCCCTTGGCACCACCCTGCAAGGGCCAGACCCTGTTCCTCTCTGCGGAGGGGGCCAACGCAAGCCCGATGCACCTCTTAAAAGCCCAAAAAGGACTTAAATGGCACATGGTCCCTCTATGTAGGGGTGAACTGCACCTTTGCTGCACTGCAGATCAGCAGCACACAATCTTGCCTCTCCCTGCTAAAGAAAAAGATGGGGTCAGAAACGCAGCCGGCGCAGATCGACATATAGCTCCACTGATTTCAGTACAGCCAGGCAGATTTACGCCAGTTGAGGTCTGGCCTCTTGTAGCTGACACTGGACCTGAAAACTTTTGGGGCTAAGCTTAATAAAATTACAAGCGAGGTAAGGAGACTCTGACTCTCTTGTCCAGGAATGATGGATCTTTTCAGGCGGGGGGGAGGACTGATTCCAGCTCTGGAAAAGGACAGAGACCCATAAAGTAACCCAGGAGGAAACAACACGGAATAGTCTCTCTCTTAAAATATGTTTCACTGACTCTCCATCCCCTTAATGATCACTCAGCAAATGCAGGGATTATATTCAATTTCACTGATCAATACAGTTGCCATAAAACTGTCCCGACCCTCTGCCCCTCCCTACAATAAAAAATAAAATCCAATATGTAAAATGAGTAACAGCAACATTTGCAGTGGAATAAAGTGAGGGCATTTATTAAGCTAAGGGAAGTGGAGAATGTGTGCAGGTGAGTGAGTGGCCAGGCCACACACAGCATTTCCAGTCCTCCCCCGTCCTCAGTCTCACAGGATACAGGTCCTGTTCAGGAGTCTACTTGCATAGTTCATCTGGCTCTGTTTACTCTGCAGCTGCTTCATATCAAATACACTAGTTCTAATCTGGCCAAGTTCGCTGCCCAGCCAGGCGGGTACATCAGGGAACAACCCAAAGTTTGCAGGTCTCACAATATGACATTGCCAGGGCTTGCAGGACCTGAGTTTTAACCAGCCTAGGTGATATTTTTGTTCCCCTTTCGCACCCGCCAAAAAACGCTTATTTGTAAAGCTAGGTAAGTATGACAACAGCGTCACGATCGGGGCATCGTCAGAGTCATTTAACGACAGGCAAACAGCGAGAGCGCGTCACTCAGAGTTTACTAATCTGGAGCACACACCCCGGGGCTGGGACAGGCATGTAAATCAGTCCGTGACAGTGCGAGAGAAAATAATCTTTTTATGGAAGCCATTAAAGGTAAACCCGGACTGGTCTATAAATATTGTCACATCACTGGAGCGCTGAGAAAACCACCTTATATAACAGTGGCAGTTATGTAACTCCAGGAGTGGGGTAAACTCTTCAGGGATTCTAGTTTCATTCACTTTGTAAAGTTTTTGTTTTAACTAATAATTAAGGCTGCGTGTCTGTCACGGGTTCTGTGACCTCCGTCTTCTGCAGCGGCCGGTGCCGTCCCATTAGCTGTCCGAGCCCAGCAGTCCCTGGGCCAGCAGCAGCTGTTTGGGTGTATGGGAGGGGGCTGAGGGCTAGGGGCAGGAGGTTGGGGTGCTGGACAGCGCTTACCTCGGGATGGGGGGCTACCTGGCTCCTTGTGTCCCTGCAGCTCCTAGGCGGAGGGACCAGTGGGCTTCACACATTGTCCCCACCTACAGGCCCTGCCCCTGCAGTTCCCACTGGCTGTGGCTCCTGGCCAATGGGGGCTGGGGAGCCGGCGCTTGTGGCCGGAGCAGCATGCAGAGCCCCCCTGGCCCTCTCTCCCCCTAGGAGCTGCAGGGACACGTGGAGCCAGGTAGGGAGCCTGTCAGCCCCGCCGACTCCCCGCTCCCAGCACCAACAGGGGTCCCAGGCCGTGCATTCCCCTCCTCCCACCCAGCACCATCATTGCCTGCCTAGGCGTGAAAGGCTCCGTATCCGGACATCAGCCCCTCACCCATTCATTAGGACCTTTCTGCCTTTTTTAAACTATGTCTTGTAAGCTGCTTCACCATTCCCACCTAGCCTCTCACCACCCTGCACAGTTCCAGTCATATACACACGCCAAGCTCCTGGAGTAAGATTTTTGACACAAGTATTCTCCAGCTGATTCCTGCCAACTTCTGTAAAGATTCCAACCTCCGTTCAATGATCCCCACCGGGGCAGGCTTTGAACCTGTGACCTCCAGCCCTGAAAGCATGAGCATCTCACCCCTGAGCCAGAGCCACGACTTCCGATGAGCTGTTGCAAGTGCTCAGCACCACACAGGATTCAGCTCAGGCTTTTCAACAGGGCTGGCCCTGCTGAACGACCCCACCGATGTTTACCAAGCACAGACAGAAGAGAGACAGACAGACTGGAGGAGACACGGGAGCAAAGTGAAACAGGCAGGAGAAATTCATTCAGGCCAAACCCAGCAAATCTTACAGGAACAATAAGAGCCCTCCGCCTGCCTGCTCCCGCCCCCCCTCCCGCACACACACCCCGGCAGCAAAGGGTTAACTATCTCCCAGGAAAGCTGGCCTGAGAGTCATCTTGGGATGAGACATTCAGCAAAATAACTTTCCCTCCGCCTTGCCCCGGCTTGGCCCGTGTGTGTCAGAGGCCCTTGAGTAGCCAGGCAAGGTCAATGGCTCCAGCGCTCCCCGCAGGTAAGACCAGGGTCCCTGAGTCAGCTGAACGCAGGGAAAGGATGGGGATCAGGGAGAGCTAACAGCTCAGACTGATCAAGACGACCCCCTCCCCGCCCCAGCTTATCACCTAGCACAAACACCCAGCAAAAAGCTCCTAATCGTACACTGCACGGCCACTACTTCTCTTCCCAGGTCGACAGCGCACAGAGCAGCCCCAGCAGGATAAGGGCTAAAGCTGGGCACACAAGGATTTGGGTCAAGGATTTGCAGGCTGTGATCAGGTGACTAACAAAGCAGCAGCGAGGGGGAGAGCGGCAGAGTTTGTTTCGATATTGAACAATGGGCAGCGTGCCCCCGCTGAGAGGGCAGGTCTTTCTTCCATAGGAGATACGCGGACACGCTCCCGGCTCGAAGCCGTGCAGAAAGGGCTGCCTCTCTCCTCCGTCTCACCACTCTACCTGCCCTCTTCCCCTCCCTCCCGCCAGCATGGCGCCCGCGTCATTCCTCCGCCCTCCCCTGCCCAAGCAGTAAATCATCCTCTCCTGGCACAGATACGTGTGTGTGTGTGTGTGTGTGTGCGCCCTGACGCCCACCCCACCCATGTCTTCTGGAGCACTTCATCTTCAAGGGCTGTCAATTTCCATCCCTCTCCTAAGCGCCGCTGACATGACACACAGCAAAGACGTTTTCAGAGACTCCCAAACGGGGGGCAGCAGGGAAAGACCACTCTGACAGGAGCATCCACTAGACTCCTCACTCAGACCATCATCTGTGCACCCAAAGCCTGGCTCCCCACTGCAGGCCAGACAATCAGAGCCAGGTCCCTAATAACCGTCTGAGACTTTCCTGTTCACTCCACTTTCCGCCCCACTTTCCACCCTCACCAGACCAGGAAAGCGGGGGGTTCACTGAAGGGTGTGCATTTGCCCAAAGGCCATGAAGCAGGTACACTCTGCTACCGAATCCCAGCTTCCTGATGACTCATGCCATAAGAGAATGATCTGTATGAGAGCTTAGAGAGGAAAACCACCCTCTTCCGCTCCCCAGTTCATTGGAAGGCCTCTAACAAACTATTTGCTTGTTTTAATGCCAGTCACCACCCCATGCATCAAAGGCAACATGGATGGATAGCTGGAGGTCAGGAGATATGGGTCCTATTCCCAGCTCTGCCGGTGAGACCTTATGCATGTCACTGGTCTTCTCTGTGCCTCAGTTTCCACATCTGTAAAATGGGGACACCAATATTTACCTATCATTCTCTTCTGACTCGGTTAACACTTTGGGGAGTCTCAGGGGGAAGATACTATAAAAATGTAAAGTGCTGCTAGTGCAAAACCTCCCAAGTTGCATTCTCAGGCTCCCCACCCTGTTTCCTGAGCTCTTACTCACTTCTCTAGCTGCCGTGGAAACCCAGACCTAGAACTTTACCCGAAGGTGCACACGGCTTGCAAGGAGTTCAGCAGCAGCTTCACATGGGCACCCAAGGGCAGAATTGGCCTTAGATGATTATGGGTCCAATCCAGTCCTACTGAAGTCAATGGAAAGACTCCCACTGACCTCCATGGGCATTAGATCAGGCCTTAAAGCGCTATATTTCTGTGAGCCAAACAGAAAAGGAAGTCGAGCCAAGGAGGAGAGACGCCAAACAGGCAAGGTCCAGGGCAGTGTCTCCCTTTGCGTTGAAGCCCTCCTCAGCAGTTACACTTTCTCTCACTGTTCCGGTCTTTGCAGTTGCCCCTTTGCACTCCATCATTATTACAGGTCTCCCAGTCGCTCTTTGCCCTTCTCAGATGTCAGATTTGATACACCGGGACAGCCAGCTATTGATCAGTACCGTCCTCCTACCCACATCTGCCTCTCAGAGCTCTCAAGTGTCTGAAGAGATGTTGTCCAGGAGACTTGTGCCAAGAACAAGCAAGCACCGTGGTCCCAGGTAATTGTGAACCCCAGGCCCCACCCTGGGAGATGCAGGCCTAAGGCTCCCTGCAGCCTTGTGCTGAAAAATTGATCCTGCAACATCCCAAGCAAAATGCTCATAAAATGTCATTAATGCTCGGGACAGTTCATAAAAATGATCAGTAGAGCTGGCAACTCCAAAATGAGGTGAAAATACATTGAAAGATGTTTTTATTGGAATTCTGCTTCATCTTTTGGGCCTTCAAAAGTCCATAAATAAAAAGACTAGGTCTACAGTGGAGTACGGATGTGGACAGGAAATTCAGATCGAAAGCATGGGACCAGTCTCTTGTCGGGGGAACCTTGTTCTGAAGGACAGTCTGGATGGGTGCCCATCTTGTTAGGATGCACAGGAGCCGTTCAGCTCATGGGATGTCTACATGAGGTGTTTTTTCCCAAGATTTCCTATATGGCTGACAGGGTAGATAGGGCTCCAGGGTTTTCAGAACAGATCCCATGCAGCACAAAGCTTAACACACCAGCAGCTTGAAGGGTTACATTTACACCATTGTTATAGTGTGAAATTTAGGTCCAAAAAGCTTAGTGTATCCAAGGTTAGCATGTAGGTAACCTCTGAGGAAGGGAGAAAGTGAGTGTGCGGAACATTAGGAATAAAATGGGACTCTACATCCATCCCTAAAAAATTCAAAACAAAACTAAGAGAATCTCTGATCTGGCTCGCCACTGCCCGCCTCCATCCCCAGGTAGACACATTTCCCTGCCGAGTGAGACAGCTTGCTCATATTTGTAAAAGTGTGAGGGCCACAAAAACAAGAGACTAGGACCTTATATAGTTCACACAAGAGCGTCCTTAGCAAGGCATGGTCCTGGCAAATTCCTCTTTGAACCACAGACCCACGTATCATCCATTTATGGCACTTGCCTGATTGTTGATACGGGCAACCTATCCCAGCAGGCAGCAGTATCCTGCACTGTCCTCTGTTGTGCTGCCCCAGGTGACTCTCCTACGAGGCCAGGATCCCAAAGACCCCGTGCTAATCCACTCCTGTATGGGACTATCACACACACATATGATAGGCAGCAATCCAACAAGGACTCTCCCTGATGGTCCATCTTCGCTGGCTCACCTGCCACAACAGCTACAACCTCCCATACATCTCCCCTCCGAACATCCATCAAGCCCTCTGTTATCGATCATCCCCTCCCCACAGCCTGGCCACTAACACAAAATAGTAGAGGAGCCGAAGCCCACCCTGGTGAGCGGTGCAACCCCCTCATTGGGGCCTCTGGGGATACGGCAACACAAAGAGCAACAATACTAACAGCCATCACTCCAATTCCCCCCTTCCGAGCAGGATCCCGGGTGGCTTCCCAGAGAACGAACAGCTGGCCTCTGCAGTCTGCCTTGGAAATTATGGGATGGCAGCAGCCATCTTAGGTCTGTGAGCCCCTTGTAGGAGCACAACTTGAGGGCCGCAGGCTTCAGACTTTCTGTAGGCCGAGCACATCCCGAGTAGGGGTCGTTTCTGGGTTTCTGACGGACCAGTGAAATGAAGTGACCCACCGGCCACAGACACTCTAGCAGAGAGCCAAAAGCCAGTCCCGTTTCCATCTGAAGTGCCTCAGAAAGCAGCTGAAGCAAAAGCTGGGCTCATGACAAGCGCATAGCAGCTCCTCCCAGAGCATCCAAATAATGTCTACATTCCTGATCTTCACACGCACGCTTCGCGGGTGGATAAATACCAACGCCGCACAAGCTGCTCCGATTTATCTGCAATAACTGTAAGCGCCTGAGTTCTGCCCCTTGGCCGAACCCTGCGAAGAACTCTTCTCTCCAACACAGAATGTTCTCGTGAAAGCCTAAAAGCTACTCGGATTTGGGTGCCTTTCTCTCTCTTTTTTTCCCAGTGAAACAAAAGAAAAGGTCCCTTTACTACTCACTTGGCAACTGTTGTCTGAAACCAAGCAGGTAGGTTGCCGAACAAACTGCGTTTACCCGTCTGGAAAGTCTCTTCCCTCCAGAGCAAACCATATCCTGACCGCCAACAAGGGGTTTTGTGAGCCAGGAGTCTCCTTATTTATTTTGGCTTTGCCATCAGGAAGCAGGTCCTGGTATGGAGTTTTAGCAACCTGCAGTAGTTACAGAGGTGGGGGCCCTTTATACTTCCTCCAAGAGGAGTATTACAGTATTCTCACAGCCAGAAGTGAGCCCCCCTTACATCGCAATGGAAGTGCCCATCACTCAAGTCACATTTTGTCTTGTATCCTCCACTCCTTGAGTTTGCATTGCTCTACTGTTCCACTGATACCCTGCACATTCGTGTCACCTCCCACCTTCACAGCCCCTTAGAAGTACCATGGGTGCCATGTCGCGGGTGTAAATCAGGAGTTATTCCCAGGGGCTGGAGACAGGGAAGTCACACAGCTATTGCCCCTCACTTCTGAGAGCCCAAATTTGACTGGGAGCACGAAGGGGGGAGGGGCCAAGACCCAACCCCGACCAGCACTGGGTGGCATAACGGTGGAGATCCTTCCCTGCCATATAGGTTGATCTGTGCCCAAGGAGGGGAGCCAGGATCTACTAATGTCTAACCCCAGCCCTGACACTGACTCCCTCGGTGGTCTTAAGCAAGTCACCTAACCTCTGCCTCAATATCCCCAGCGGTAAAATGGAGCTGGTTCAGTAGTTTAATTAACTACATGAGGGTGGACTTGAAGATGAGAGTTGCTTAAGTAATAAGAGTCAAATCTTGCCCTTATGGTTGGGATCAGGGCGGTGTGGAGTGATGCTGGCTATGTTTCAGGCCCCAGAGCCAAGCTGCCACTCCCAAGCAGCATGGCTCAGGGTCACTGGGGCGGGGGGTGCATGCAGTGAGACTCACATGGCCTTTGCTTTAAAATGGAGTACTGGCAATCCCCGCTGTGCTGCATCATATACCTGGAGGACTGGTAACAAAGAGCCCTGTGGCACCGTAAAGACTAACTATAAAGTTTTGAAGCATAAGCTTTCGTGGGTTAATACCCACTTCGTCGGATGCAAGCAGTGGAAGTGTCCAGGGGCAGGTATAGATAAGTAGGCAAGAACCAGGTAGGAGGTAACAAGGTTAGTCCAATCAGGCTGAACCAGATTGTTAACTCAAATCAGGGAGGGTGGGTTATTCTTCTAGCAGCTGAATTGGAGGTGTGAACTCGGAGAGAGGAGAAACTGTTTTTGTAATTAGCAAGCCATTCAAGATCCTTGTTCAATCCTAGATTGATTGTGTCAAACTTGCAAATGAATTGCAGCTCTGCAGTTTCTCTTTGCAGTCTGGTCTTGAAGTTTTTTTGCTGCAATATGGTGACTTTTAAATCTGTAATTGTGTGTCCAGGCAGGTTGAAGTGTTCTCCTACAGGTTTTTGTATATTGCTATTCCTGATATCTGATTTGTGTCCATTTATCCTTTTTCATAGGGACTGGCCAGTTTGGCCGATGTACATAGCAGAGGGACATTGGTGACATATAATGGCATATATGACATTGGTAGATGTGCAGGTGAATGAACCAGTGATGGTGTGGCTGATCTGGTTAGGTCCTGTGAAGGTGTTGCTGGTGTAGATATGTGGGCAGAGTTGGCATCGAGGTTTGTTGCATGGATTGGTTCCTGAGTTGGAGTTATTATGGCGCAGTGTGCTGTTGCTGGTGAGAATCTGCTTAAGGTTGGCGGGTTGTCTGTGGGCCAGGACTGGCCTTCCTCCCAAGGCCTGTGAAAGTGAGGGATTATTGTCCAGGATGGGTTGTAGATCACAGAGGATGCATTGGAGAGGTTTTAACTGAGGACTGTAGGTGATGGCCAGTGATGTTCTATTGTTTTCTTTCTTGGGCTTGTCTTGCAGCAGCAGGCTTCTGGGTACACGTCTGGCTCTGTTAATCTGTGTCCTTATTTCCTTGTGTGGGTATTGTAGTTTTGAGAAAGCCTGGTGAAGATCTTGTAGGTGTTGGTCTCTGTCTGAGGGGTTGGAGCAAATACGATTGTACCTCAGTGCTTGGCTGTAGACAATGGATCGTGTGGTATGTCCGGGATGGAAGCTGGTGGCATGAAGGTAGGCATAGCTGTCGGTAGGTTTTCGGTATAGGGTGGTGTTGATGTGGCCGTCATTAATTTGCACTGTGGTGTCTAGGAAATGGACTTCCCGTGTAGACTGGTCCAGACTGAGGTGGATGTTGGGGTGGAAGCTGTTGAAATCATGGTGGAATTCTTCCAGAGTTTCTTTCCCAAGGGTCCAGATGATGAAGATGTCATCAATGTAGCGTAGATAGAGAAGGGGTGTGAGTGGACGAGAGTTGAGGAAGCGTTGTTCCAGGTCAGCCATAAAGATGTTGGCATACTGTGGGGCCATGCGGGTGCCCATAGCAGTGCCACTGGTCTGGAGGTATATATTGTCACCGAATTTGAAATAATTGTGTGTGAGGATAAAGTCACAGAGCTCAGCAACCACTTGTGCTGTGGCATCATTGGGGATACTATTCCGGACAGCTTGTATTCCATCTTTGTGTGGGATGTTTGTGTAGAGAGCCTCTACATCCATGGTGGCTAGGATGGTGTTTTCTGGAAGGTCACCAATGCATTGTAGTTTTCTCAGGAAGTCGGTGGTATCACGGAGATAGCTGGGGGTACTGGTGGCATAGAGTCTGAGTAGAGAGTCCACATATCCAGACAGTCCTTCAGTAAGAGTGTCAATGCCCGAGATGATGGGGCGTCCAGGATTTCCAGGTTTGTGGATCTTGGGTACTAGGTAGAATAACCCCGGTCGGGGCTCTAAGGGTATGTTAATTTGTTCCTGTGTTAGTGCAGGGAGTGTCCTGAGTAGATGGTGCAGTTTCTTAGTATATTCCTCAGTGGGGTCAGAGGGGAGTGGCCTGTAGAAATTGGTATTGGAGAGTTGTCTGGTAGCCTCCTTTTGGTAGTCTGACCTGTCCATGATGACAACAGCACCTCCTTTATCAGCCTCTTTGTTAATGATGTCAGGGTTGTTTCTGAGGCTGTGGGTAGCATTGCGTTCTGCACAACTTAGGTTGTGAGGCAGGCGATGTTGTTTTTCCACAATTTCTGCCTGTGCATGTCGGCGGAAGCATTCTATGTATAGGTCCAGACTGTCATGGCTACCTCTCTGATTCTGAAGGACTGGGTACCTGACTCCCCCTATGGCAGTACCCGTGGAGGGCTAGATTGCAATCCTGCCCTGCCGCTGCATCATAGACTCAGAGTTTAAAGCTAAAAGGGATGATCAGATCATCTAGTTTGACCTCTAGCATTTTTGGCCATAAACGTCACCCAGTTGCCCCTGTGTTGGCAGCCCAGTGACTTGCATTGGATAAAGCATCTCTTCCAGAAAAGGCTTCCAGCCTTGGTTTAGGAGATAGCAAGAGATGGAGAATCCAGCACTTTGTACTTGGCTCCTGTGATTAATCACCTTTACTGTGTGCCCAGTTTGTTTGTCGTGAATGGGGTGCCATGAGAAAGCACCTGGGGAGCACACAGTAGGATTGTCCTTTTCCCTCTCCTTCCCTCCTTCTTTCCTTTTCACTGTGCATCTCCCAGGGAATAAGCAAAATCAGCTAGTTCTATTTCTCTTCTCACATATTCTTCACCTTTCTTCACTGTGCCCCAATTTAACAACGTCTTCAAAGAGCCTTCTTTAGTCTTTCGTCAGCACAATTTTTTTCTTTCTTTTTTTAAAGGTGAGTCGCCCCATCGACACAGAGCAAACAAATGCATTCAACCATCCAAGTTATGCACCGCTTAAACTCAGTCCTTGCTGAACAGGATACAACAACATTTGGCAGATTAATGTGAACGAGGCCAAAACTATGGTACAGCCGGATTGAAAGGGAAATACAAATAAACCAAGGTTCTGAGCTAGGTCCATGTGTGGGCTAAAGAATATTATAATCTGGCTTGGTTCAGCCCAGAATGACTGATCAGACCCTACCATGTTTAAACAGAGGGTTTAAATACAGTCACTTGCTCTGGGTAGCTGGGGCCTTTGCTTTCCTTATAATGCTTTGTGCCCCTTTCATATCTGATGCATGCAGAAGAAATTCTCCACTGGGAAGGCCAGTTTGCTTGGTAAGTCCCATCACTCTATTGGTCTGACTGGATTTTCCATATATATGAGGTTGTGTATTCATTCTTCCTGAGACGTGTGCCCCATTCAGCTAAAGCAAAGTGATTCATTCCTCTCTCTGGCCTCTTCATTCTTTCACCTCTTTCCCACAGCAGAGCTTTGGGGACTGGTCCTGCTTTGAGCAGGGGGTTGGACTAGATGATCTCCTGAGGTCCCTTCCAATCCTGATACTCTATGATTCTATGATTCAAGGTGTCTTCAACACACTTTCTGTATTTTGCTCACGGTGCAGTCTGACAGCTTGAGCCCAGGATGAACAGCAGAACTCCTGGGTTCCCTCCACTGGTTCACTCAGACAAGTCACTTAACCTCCGGTTTGTCTCAGTCTCCCCATACTTAAGAAGAGTAACACCTACACCAACACCTTCCTCACAAAGTAGGCAGGAGGTCCTGGGAGGTGCATCAGGTTTTATCTGATGGCGGTAACACTGAACAGCATCAAAGGAGGATGTTCTCATTCCGGCCTGTGTCTACCTTCCCACCCACCTCCATCCACAACACAGAGAAACAAAACAGCACCCAACGTGTGGGAAACACCCTCCGCCCAGCACTTTCACTCACACAGCCCACTCTTTATGACAGGCTCTGCTTCAGCATGAAGAGCCTAATCCGGACAAGCGTCCTCCCGCTGAAATCGGGGTGGTGAGAGCACTCAGCCCCTCGTCTGAATTGCTCAGCTCCTGGCAAGGATGGGCCCCAATTGCCCGCTCATTACTGCAAAACCCGAGAGGCTTTTCTCAAAATAAAAAGGAAAGTGCCTGGTTTACGGAACCATTTGAAGGCGTTTTAGAAATGCAGGCGAGAGAACACCACATCCGTGCAAGGGAACTGTTACTCTACCGAGCCCATTGTTTTCAACAGAGGCACTTGGGAACTTTGCTAAAACGCCAGCACCCGCCTCACGTTAACTTCAAAGCAGACAAGAAAAAGAGCACCTGGCAGGCCCTCGGAGAGATCTTAATCTCCCTTTTCAGGGCAGTTCCCAATGTTGATCTTTTGGTGCCTGTGTGCAGACCTGTATGTACCCAATTAAACCTCCTTTCATCAAGGGCAACGCAGACAGCGACTGTAAGGTGACCGGACTCCAACAAATCCAGGCTACCTCTGACGACTGGGAAAGGAAGATCAAAGGCAACCTTTGGACAGAGAGGCAGGGCAAGTCAGAAGGCAACACCCTTTTGATTGAAAAGGGGGTGGGAGAGAGAACCACATGACAGTGCGGTGCAGCATACAGGTATTGCAGCAGGAGTCTGGGATGACCTGCATAACTCATGAGTGATGAGGTAGGTGTGTCACCTCGAACAAGGGTCAGTAAAACCTTTATGTCACCCCATCAAGTAGTCCAATGGCGCCACGTATTTCATAGAGTTGTAAGGCAATTTAGGTCGCTTACACAGATGCATGTTTCTTTTCTGCCCTGGCAAGTCAGGGGTGTAAAATATCCAAGTGACCTAGGTGGCAGGCTCAAATTTGCACCCATTGTCATCTACACCTGAACTGGAGGCCCAAGCTGAAACTTGGGGGCCTGATTTGCAGAGGTGCTGAGCACCCACAGTTGGCAAGAGTCAGCAGAACGAGGGGAGCAGGTCAAGTTGAGGGGAACAGCGACGTCAGCTGGAGTCTGAGAGAGCAACAGACGCCAGTGGAAGCCAACATCTCCCCTGCAGCTTCCTTCAATGGCAGAAAGCAGCAGGCTGTAGAGGGGAAAGCAGACCAGCATGAGAGTGAGCAGGGATTTGAGGGGCTGATGGGGGAGGATGTGGGATGGGGGCAGGAGGAAGCAGTGACAGGGGACTGAGGAGGGCTGCAGAATGGGTGGGGAGGGGAGGGGAAGAGCCCTGTTCACTCCTGCCTCAGCTTCTCTGTGCTTCAGCCCAGACCAAATCCAAAATGGCAGGGCCATGGGAAACCTTTCCAAGTACCAATGCCCAAGCTAGTAGGCTGCCAGGGAGCCTTTAAGTTGTCAGATATTGACTCTCTAGTCTAGGGCCAATAGCACAGTAGCATGCAAATTGGCTGTAGAGGAAGAGGGATGATTGGCTGAGTTACCTCTGATTTCACAATGGACACCTGAGTGTTCACCTGGCCAGGTCTAGTCTATGATGGAGGCATGGGTCATGGCTCTACAGCTGAGGATGAGTTGGGTTTGTACTTAAACCAGGGATTCCACCTCTTTATTATTCCCCCAAATTACAGCATTTATAGCCCGAGTACAGAATGGAATTTACAAATAAACCTGTTAATTAATTTGAATTAAAAATTAATTTTAAATTGGCTCCTTGAAGAAGCTTACTAACCGTCAGCATCAGGCCTGCTTTGTCTCAGATTATCTTAATCATGGAATAACAGACCGCCCACATATTTCAAACTCATTGAAATCTCGTGCAGAGGCTACATTTCAAGAAATCAGAATGTGATTTAGCTAAGTTATTGACATTATATCTAATTGTTATGTGGGGCCGGGTCACCAGCTCAGGTCACTTAGCTGAAGCCACTGAGTCATCAGAAGGATAGAACATCGCGTTGTGCAGGGCCTACATAAACAATTACCGTATTTTTCGCCCTATAAGACGCACTTTTTCTTCCCCAAAACGGGGGGGGAAAAGTTGGTGCGTCTTATAGGGCGAATGTGCGCCCCGGTTCCCCCCTCCCCGCCGCGGGCGGGCTGCCGGGAGCGTCCCGGTTCTCCCCTCCCCGCCGCGGGCGGGCTGCCGGGAGCGCTCCCGGCAGCCCGCCCGCGGCGGGGAGGGGGGAACCGGGACGCTCCCGGCAGCCCGCCCGCGGCGGGGAGGGGGGAACCAGGACGCTCCCGGCAGCCCGCCCGCGGCGGGGAGGGGGGAACCGGGACGCTCCCGGCAGCCCGCCCGCGGCGGGGAGGGGGGAACCTCGGCAGCCCGCCCACGCGGCGGGGACGGGAGAGCGAGGCGCTTTTTTTTTTTTTTTTTTTTTTTTTTTGTCCGGCTTTTTTATTAAAAAACGAGGGGGCGTCTTATAGGCCGGAGCGTCCTATAGGACGAAAAATACGGTAAACAATTACGGTGAACACTCAATTGGAATCCAAAAGAATTTCCAACCAGATGTTAAGCCAAATTCTGCCTCTTTACTAAGCAATGTCCCTTTAAATGTTTCTTACTAGCAAACCAGTGTTAAGAACTGACACTCATGTTTCAGGGCATCAGTTGGCTGCACAATTAGTTTGCTGCATTTCAGGGAACCGGCTGCTTTTTGCTGGAACATTAGGATTGGCCACTTCTTGAGGTAACTGGACCAGATGTTTGATTTCCAGTGGCAAAACGTGTATCTTACCCTATACCTGCCAAGTCCTAATGATAGTGGGCATGCAGTGGGTTGAGTTCTCAGAGTACTGTGGAAAAGGAATATCCAAATGTTGGAACTAAGTTGTCAGGAAAGAGTTACAGGATATAAAGAGTTAAATGGGGGAAGTCAGAGAAATCTGGTCACAGACATAAAAATTAAACCATTCTTTCAGCCTTGGCATTGCAGTTTCAAAAATAATTTTTTTAAAAGGTGGGAATTCTAATTTTCAAAAGGTGTGGGCACCTTTAGTCACAGCTGTATTAAACTCCAGCATGACTGTTCACATGGCTATTAGGGAAGGCTTGTGTAAGCACTTCCAGTATAAACCTCTGGTCTTTTTAGGAGCTTATAACTGGGCCGTAAAATTTCATTCCAGGCTGAAATTTATCACGAAAGGGTCTGCTGGGAAAGAATCCATTCCTTTAAAATTCCAAGTCCCATAAGCTTAAAGCAACAACATAGGGAACTTCTCCTGAAAGCTGTCTGGACATGGAACTCCTAATGGTTTCAAGGGTTGTTCTGATTGAGGTGAGCAGAGCTTGCAAGACCGGGTCTTCGAGTCTCCTGATCTGGACTGTGGTTTTGTACTCTTAATACTTAAAATGTTAAGAATGACATTTCCCCAGACTTAGGCTGAATGCTGCACTGATTTAAACCCCAATTAAGCCCACTGCTTTCAATGGCTCCTAATGGGTGAGAATCAGCACAAATTTCACACCTGACTCCATAGTGCCTTCAATGCTCCAAATGAGGATGCCAGTCCTCAGCTCAACCAAGAACTTAAGCACTTGCTTAAATGCTTGGTTGAATAGGGATGGACTTATGCGTGTACCTAAATGCTTTGCTGAATCCAGGACTAAAAAAAAAATCCAGAGATAATCACCGCATGGTTTATAATTTAGATGAGAACCATGAGAAACTTCACACAATTACCTCCAATAAAACAGCCCAAACTGTCCACTTTAAAGTTCAAGATTGGGGGAGGGGGACAGAAGTTGTCAAAAATACAATCTTTCTCCTAAGGCCCTCTTGCCTCCCCATGACTTCACATAAGATTCACAGCCAGGAAGCAGAAGCTGTCTGAGTTGTGCTTGAAGGGCAAGTGATAGATTTGGAAGTCATTTCTAATACGCTCTCCTGCGGCCACGGGTATTTACTTTTCATGAAACATTCTGAAGCTTATAAAGAGAGAACAACCCAGATCAGCTGCGCTATTGAAATGTACATATTTTCTAAAGCTGCTACATTATGTTCTCTTGGATAAGTACTACACCAGGATGCAGCCAGACAGTCATACAGACCTAGTCAAAAACTCATCAGATAAATTATTCAATTAAATGCCCTTGCTTGTCCTTAGATTCTGAGCTCCGTAGATCATGGGCCATCCTCCTGAAGTGTTTGTTTGGAAAGTGTCTAGCTCACAGTGGGCATTATTGCAACTAAAATAATAATAAATATTTTCCCATCGTTCACCTAGTTCTAGAACTGAACAGGAATTTTGCACAGAGCACCAGAAACTGTTGCTGATTAATTGAAAGCTAATTTCATGCTAAAATCTTGAGATCCTCTAGGCCAGATTTTGATCTCAGCCTCACCAGTGTAAATCCGGAGTAACTCCATCACTTTCAATCAACGATCCAGGGCAACTAGGATCAGAATCTGTCCCACTCTGTTTGGGCCCAGCAACATCCTTCTATAGGAGAGACACTTCCTTCAGGTTTCCCACGCCAAGAAGTTTTGCAGGAACCACCTGTTCTTTATTAGCCATGTTTAATTATTTGTCTCTCCTCCAGAAAACAAACAGAATATGCCTGGTTCAAGTACTTCACAGGCAAATAGCGAGTTTCATACAGAACAAAAGTTAGAACATGGCATTCCTCTCTTCTCTATAGAGGCAAATACTGTGGCTAGACTTTTACAAGGGCTGGATAATTTCATTACCAGCAGTAACGCTCGCAGTTATAGTGTACGTATGAACATAAAGGTTAGTAAAATCGCATGCTTCAGGGCATCAACTGATTACTGTAAGGGACAGGAAGGAATTTTCCCGTTTGTGCAAAGCATTGTAATAACAGGCTATTGACAGTGTGCAGATTTTGACCTTTTTCAGGTATTGATCACTGCAGGATAACAGACTGAAAAGATGAATGATCCAAACTGGGATGGCAATTCCTACAGTCTCTCTCAGTTAAGGCTTTTCTTTTCTTTTATTCTTTTTCGAAAGTGTGTGTCTTTTAAGGTGATTTTAAATGTCTAAATTCCCCACCACCACTTGCAGCTTTAGACCTTGATTCCACACTCCCTTAACGCAGGCTTAACATTATGCAGGTGAACAGCCCGATGGAACTACCCACGGGCAGAACTGCTTGCAGGATCAGGGTCTTAACAATACTGCACGGACATCTACACACCCACCACCCACTGATTAGTATCAATTAGGGGCACAGTGATTTTCCATGCTTTGAAAAAGCAGAGCTGAAAAAAACCCATCTTTAGACAACAGATAAGTGCATCCTTTTATAGGATTGACTGATTTTTCTTCTAAGAAAGACAGAACGAAAACAGAGGTAACAAAGTCCTGTGGCACCTTAAAGACTAACTATAAAGTTTTGAAGCATAAGCTTTCGTGGGCTAATACCCACTTCGTCAGATGCAAGCAGTGGAAGTGTCCAGAGGCAGGTATAGATAAATAGTCAGGAATCAGGTAGGAGGTATACCTGCCTCTGGACACTTCCACTGCTTGCATCCGACGATGTGGGTATTAGCCCACGAAAGCTTATGCTTCAAAACTTTATAGTTAGTCTTTAAGGTGCCACAGGACTTTGTTACCTCTGCTATTCCAGACTAACACGGCTACCTCTCTGAGAAAGAAAACAGAAGAAGAAAAGAAACATGCAGGAATGTTATTTCATTTCTAACTGAATCCATAGGCCAGTAATGTGTATCATAAACTCTTAGCCTACCATACAAAGAGGGTGCCCCAAAATGGTACCTGCAAGAGGTCTCTCGGAAGGAGATGTTTAAATCCCAGTGGGTGTGTATCCTGTTAAACAAACAAACAAAAACAAAGAGGTAAGTGACACTTGCCAAACATGACACCTCCTACAGCTCAGAGACACACTCAATCACACCACCAGCCGTGCAGGTCTCACATGCTCCCCTGACCTTATCCCACCCACCCTGACCCCCACGATCCCCAAATGCATGCTGCTGTGAGGAGCCATGCTGTGCACACACCGGCCCCGGTTGGAGCCCACCGCAGGCTTTGCTGTGCGGTCAATTAGAGCCCTGTGGGTGACCTGTGCAGTGACGGGAAAACTCCTCTCTCCTGCACACAGCCACACTGATAGGCCAAGGGGGGTGGCAAGATGTTGCCTCAGCTAATAGGGCGAGCTCATGGGAAGCTGAACAGGCTCAGCACTGACGTTGCATGAAGAAAACTCAGTATCAAGCCCTCTTCCCGCTTCCCTGCCCTCGCTGTAAATAAATTATTAGCTATTTCCCATCTCAGAAATTAATTTTCCATATTCTGTCACTCTGCCTGGTGACAAGCAGGAGCAGTGGATTCCAGATGAACGACCTCCTAAATTTAGACCATGATGAGCAGCTGAGATTTTTTTTTGCTGCCATCCTTAGGGTGGGCACTGTCCACCTCCCCTCATCCCCAGAGGCACCCTGTAAGTATCAATTTCACCTGGCAGCTTACAGAGGGTGGCAGCTTCCTCTGTTTCATCGGGCCAATAGGATGGACAATAATTCCCAACCACCGGGGGCCCAAGTTTTCCAGAAAGTGACAGGGGGCTTCTGTCTGCAGGCAAAACACCACCACCACATCGACCTGTGAGAAACCAGCCTGTGCAGGCACAAGTTGCTGAGAGTGCTAAGCAAATCCGTCTGCAAAGAACGCATGTGGTGAGAGCCTAATGCACATTCGTCTAACGACGGACGTCATCTCTCCCTCTCCTGCTCCATCTGGCCTTGATTCAGCAAAGCACTTAAGCAACGTACTTGAAGTCCATCCAGTTACACCAATGGCCTAATCCAAAACCCACTGGACTCAACGGGTGTGTGCTGACTTGAACGGGCTTTGAATCAGGCCAGAAAGAACATAAGCGTGAACAATGAAATCAGCGGGACTTAAGCCCAGGGTTAAGTGCTCTGTTGAATAAGGATGGATTCAAGTTTGCACTTACAATGGATTGAGATGGATTTAAGTGCTTTGCGGGAGTAGGGGCCTCTGCTTTAATTCTAGCTCTAAGAAACAAGTGAAAGCAACACTGAACTCTCTTTGAAGTAACTGCATATCCAAGGTATAGGACTACTGGGGGCCTTGTTCCTAATGAGAGAATAAAACCTGTGGGTGCTTGCTATATGCCTGGCTCAGGAAAGGGAGTCTGGTTTCTTGTCAGTTGGGGACGAGGGGGTTGTTTGGTCTTTAGGTAGGTCCATGTTGTTCCATTCATTAAATCATGCTCAGAAGTATATTTATTAATTCCATTAACTGCAAGTTCATTTTCTTGTCTCTGCCTCCCATTCAACAGCTTAGGAAACCTGCTCCAGATTTCCAGTTTCCTGGCCTCACAGTTGCAGACAAAAATATTATAGGAGCACCAGCAATGCTAAGAGGGATAGCTCAGTGGTTTGCACATTGGCCTGCTTAAACCCAGGGTTGTGAGTTCAATCCTTGAAGGGGCCATTTAGGTTAGGGATATGGGACAAAAATAGGGATTGGTCTGGCTTTGAGCAGGGGGTTGGACTAGATGATCTCCTGAGGTCCCTTCGGACTCTGAGATTCTAGGATTACAGCAATAAAAGCTGTAGCTTTGACTTCATAAAGCACTGGGGACAAGGAATGTGTAGCTGTTTATCAGGGAGACCTCTACAGATCTGATGTAATTATCATGGCTTTAGTGAAATGATAAGGGTGGGAAGGGGACCCCATTCAGCCCGTCTGTCACCTTGGGCATGGAGGTTTCGCATAAGGTGGTTTTTCGGGGTTGAAAGTCTCGAGATCTCATTTTCCAGATTTCGATTTCAAGTTACTAAACAAGACAGGTTGTAAAAATGAGCAACTTCCACCAAAGCTCTGATCTGGGTTGGGAAAAGCCTGGGCAACTTGCATTCATTTTGCCCTGTCGAACAGCACAGAATCATCTAAGCTTAAAGTAACACCACTGGTTTCAAAGCAGTTACCCCGATCTGCACTGATAGGAGAGCAAACTCAAGCCCTGGATTTTCAAGCTTGGGTAGAGATTTCTATTATTATTTAGCGATGCAGCATCAGATCTCCCAGCTCAGAACTCTTCACACATGCTGACTCTGGCTCTTTGCACCCTTCACATCTGTCACAGGGCTGCTGCTTGCCTTTCATCTTGCAAATCCTGTGCCTCAGTTGGAAGTGGACTCCCCTCCCCCCACTCCCCGCATCCTCCTCCACCTAGTTGGTTGAACTCTCCCTTCTTCTCTATTCAAGGCAAACACAAATGTGGCCATATAGTTTATAGAGAAGAGAGAGGGCTGGAAAGCAAGACACAGCCTGAGAAATGAAAGAAAAGGATTTGTCTGATTACTAATTCCATTATCAACCTCAAACTCAGGAGAAGTTTACAAACTTTTCAGCAAACATAAGCCAAAGTCAAGTGAAATGCCTGCAAAACTGGGTTTTGCTCAAAAATTAGGCATAACATGGAAGTGCCAGTGGAGTATTACTTTGCGTTTTGGGGTTTGTTTGTATCCAAGGCTCAAAGCAAAACCCCAAGGGGCGAAAGCCCATGTGAATCAAATAGCAAAGAAAGACTTGTCCTGTCCCCAGCAGAGCGCAACTGATTAGATCCACACAGCTCAGGGAGCTAGATTCACGGATTCCAAGGCCAGACGGGATCATTATAATCATCTAGTCCAGTGGCTCCCAAACTTTAACAACCTGTGAACCCCTTTCACTAAAATGTCAAGTCTCGCGAACCCCCTCCTAAAAATGAATATTTCCAGGGATTTTCTCCTTTACCTGAGTATAAATTATAAAACCAGTGATCTTGGAAATATAAAATTTATTTTTATGACATACTCAGAACACACTATTTATAATAAATTATTATTGATCATTACAGTATTTTTATTACATTACAAAAATGGCAATACTCTTCCAAGATCTCACTTTTGTAGATGGTCACTTTGAATAAGCCTGTTACAAGACAAGGCTCCTATGTTTCATCAAGGAGCATCAGATGAAAAACAGCAGGAAGGGATTTAAGAAGCCAATTTAAAGAGTTCCTCCTACACAAGTGTTCAGGTCTTGAGCAGTCCAGGCAAACCACGCACGTTACAACAAAGTTTAAACTTGGTTTTCATAATAATTTTAAAAACAATACCCGCTGCCTATTTAATTTTTAAAACAGCAAAAAAAAAAAAAAATACACACACCTCCCTTTCCATTTCTTATGAGAAGTAATGAAGTTTAAATCCCTTCAGTGTGATACAGATGCTTGCTTTGATCTGCTTAGCTCTTGGAAGTCCAGGGGCTCCGGCCTGCCCGGGGTTTCTAAGGATAGCTCTGTTTGCAATTAGGATTTTTTTCCCCCCGAGAACCCCCTGTAATATTTCACAAACCCCTAGGGGTTCCTGAACCCCAGTTTGGGTCTAGCCTAACCTCCTGCATAGCACAGGCCAGAAAACTTCCCCAAAACTATTCCTACATTTTAGAAAAACATCCAAACTTAATTTTAAAATAGTCAGTGATGGAGAATCCATGACCCGAGGTACATTGTTCCAATGGCTAATTACTTCCACGGTTAAACAGTTACACCCTATTTCCAGTCTGAATTTGTCTAGCTTCAACTTCCACACCCCTTGGCTCATGTTATGCCATCCTCTGCTAGAATGAGAGCAGTAATTAAATACCATTGTCAGGATTCATTTTGTTCCTAATATACTTTAAAAACTCCTTCTTATTGTCCTTAACTCTGCTAGCCATAGATTCCTCCTTATTTTTCTCCCCTTTTCTTCCCTCATCAATTTTCTACAATTCTTAGAATTTGATTTATATTCATTACTATCAACTTCCCCCTTGTTCCTTTTCTTATATGTATATTTTGTAGATGCCTTCACTTCTCCTCTGAACTAGATTGGTTTTTAACCAATATGATTAAAATGGTCCCATATTTGATCTCACACAGCCCAACAGGACAAAGGATTGCCACTCCCATGAGAAAGGAAAACCTCCAATGACTTTCCACCTCATTTTAGCTAATCAAACTGCACTATGCAAATGATCTCACGACAGCTGTAAAGTGGGAGCAGGTGGGTGATACAGTCACCCCTACTCAACAATATGCTTTTTGGAACAGGATTGTAGTCAAATTGTAAGTATTAAAAAAAAAAAGGACTATTTTGCTTTTCCTATTCCATTCTCCTCAGAACAATCTGTCACTGCCCACAAAAGAAATCAAAAGCAACAATCATCCTGCTGGAGGGCTTGGCCCAGAGCTGTGTGTAGATTAAATGCTGTGTTTGCCTGCTTAAAATCTCGTGATACGTCATCCAATAGAAAACTCACAATACCGAGGACCTGCCACTAAGGTGACCCAGCCCTTAGGCTTCTGATGGAATCATCACAAACGTTTCATTCGTGAGGTCTTCAGAACCCAGCAATGGGCCAAATTCTACCTGGGGCCATGTGTACAGCACACACTGCATTACTGGGATCCCACAGTGCGCACGCGCACACACACACACACACAAAGTGTGGGATCTATCCATAGTGGGACTGTAAGCAAGCACACTGTGAATCACAGTAAGAACGGGCGATTTCTCCTTCACTACCCATGGGAGCTCTGCCAGCACCCCGCACTAATTTCACCACAAGTCTGTCTCTCCGCATGGGCCCTACAGCTGACAGCTACGTTGTCTATTGGGTCATTAGAAGGTTACTTTGGAGTAGAAACTTCAGCGTTTTCATCGACAGCTCCCAAGCACTGTACAAAGATGCTGAGGTGTCGCAACGTCCATTGTACCAATAGGAAAACGGACTCACCCAGAGTCCCCCAGAAAATCAGCGGCAGACCAACCTAGGAGCAACCCGTCTCCTGATTCTCTGTGCTTAGACCACTGGGTATGAAACCTTCATTGTATTATAAAAGCAGCACCAGATAATCAATCCTCTCATCACACAACTTAAGGGAAACGACTTGCTCTAGGCCACATGTCACACCAGAGACTAGAGCCCATGTGCTCCTGGCTCCCAGCCTTGTGTTCAGTCCATGCCTCTCTCCAACGTTACCACTACCATGTTATTTGTTAGTCCAATTAAAAGCCTCCAGTTATGTAATAGACAATGTCCCAAGGGTGGCTCCAGCTGCCAGTCTGTCCAGGAAAGCAGACTGCTCCCAAATGTCAGAATGGGGAGATTCACAAGGTTCAGTGGAGCTGATCACGGAAGTACAATAACCTTGCCTGTGTGATAAGCAGGGGGAAAGGAAGAAGCTCATGCTAAAGGGGTAGTGCAGATCCACACAGAGGCAGCTATTTTCTGAGATGGATAATTAAACACCCATATTTAGACAAATGAATAGGTGAGAATGAAATTAAATCCTAATTATCTTTTGGGGGGGAGAAGGTAGTTTAACCAAGCACTCTTGCCGCGTTTCTATGGTGTTACCTCCAATTAGATTTCTGAGACTAATGTACATTTTGCATTAACGGGTTATTCATTCAATTGAAATCAAATTACTAATAATTTGCAAGCTATCAGCTACACAAGCCGTCTTTGGGCTTTACACAGACACTAAGCCAGAGCCTGACAAATTAATAACAAAAAAAAAACCACACACACAGGCAGACAAGCGGCAGCATCGCCACCTCTTCATCCGCCCAGATCGCAGCCACGGTGTGATCAGCTCTGAAGTGTTTAATAAAAAGGGCCAGATGGGTCCCACGGCAACAGGAGGTGTCGGCTTCCCCATGCTGCTTGTAACCCAGCGAGGCCGGAAAGAGGGTGAAATTAACAACCTGCCAGGTCAGGTCCGTGGATGAGGAGGGACTGGACTGTCATATTTTCGTTTAAAAAGAGAGAGAGAAAAAAATAACCCCAAAAATTTAACAGGACGGGCTGGAGCAACTCAAGGCATCCACGGAGCGTGCTTTGGAATGAGAAAGCAGCCCGAAAGGAAAGCGACAGAGTTGGCAAAACAATGGTTGTGCAGCTGGGATCCTTTTTAATGTGCAAGTTGTTTCCCCCCCATATTTCTCTTTACCCCAGTGGTCCCCACGTGCTTTCAACACCGAAGCAGGAACTCAGAAGAGGCCAGCAGCATGAGTCAGGCATGCCCCTGGTGACCTGTCACTTCAGAGAGAGACCACAGCCTGACTGCTTCGCTTCCTCACCCCAACCACCCCAGAGCATGCTGCAGTGACCGAGAGTGGTAGAAAAGAACGGGGCCCGCTGAGCAGTGTTCAGACAGCTCACTGCTGCTGGAGAAACGAGGCCATTCAAGGGTAGCACCCCCACCGCCCCTTTCTCAGTCCGTACACCAGATCAATAATGCTTCCGTAGTATTTTTTTTAATCCATTCAGTTCTCTAGTCAAGGCCACAGAGCGAGGTAAAACCCCAGAGGGATTCCCCCAAATTCTCCAGATGAGAGAGAAAACTCAACGGAGGGAATGTAGGTAGGTAGAAGGGAGAATTCAAGAACCCAGTTTTACATACTCCAGGGATTGATCCGCAGCCCACCGTGGTCAATGGGAGATTTCCCAGGAACTGCACTGGGCTTTGGATCACACCCTGTATCTCGTCGCCACATTTGCAAAAACGCCACACCCAGGTGCACGGAGGAGCGCTTGCAACGCAACGGGAGATGCTGCAGATGTTCAGGCTGGGAGCAAAAATACCCGCAGCTGTCACTCATGATGCTGCTGTGCTCAGGGGGTTGGAAAGTCACAGTCGCCCCCCCACCCCCCCGTGCCATTATCTCAGCGCCCACCGTTGACAAGCCAGAGCATGAGGCTGTGAGTGTCAAGTGCACCATGGGGAGCAGAGCAGGCTACTGATTAAAGAAGGGTGGGCCTGGGAACTGGGGGCCCTGGGTTTTATCCCCTATCCTGCAGCTGACTTTCTGCGTGGCCCTTCAGTTCCCCAGGCCTTGCTCTGTCTCTAAGGCTGGGATGACAATGATGGCTACCTCTTTGACACGCTTTCGGGTCCCCAGATGACAGGTACGACCTAATTAAAAACCATCAGTGTCCCTATGACAAAACCGGGGCACTGCAGGGCGAACGGTGCTGCAGCGAGGGTAGAGATCCAAGAACCCTCTGTGGGATGTATAAAGGCACGTGCAGGTCTGGATTTGATTTAATTTGATCTCACTTTTCCCATGGTCCCAACCCGGGTCTATGTCTTGGTCAGGAAGAGGTTTCTCACTGTCTATCATTTTTAATCCTACAGTATCACTGTGGAGCAAGGAGCCATTTCCCCTCTCTCTTAAATATAAGTCCTCATTAGATCAACTGCAGCTTCCTGGCACTCTGGACCAAATCCAGCATTTGCTTCCCAGACGGATCTTTGATTGATTGATCGATTGGAGTCATTCTGATCAAGCAGCAGGCAAAGGAGGAAACGCAGGGAGGAAATATCCGGCAGAAAGCGAAAGGAAGAGCAGAGCAAACAATCGCTGCGGGCACCACGTTACGCCACCGGCACGGGGTAGAACCCCCACTTCCCCCAACCCCCTCGCCAACTGGTACCATTTGTCACAAGGGTTAGGACAAGGGCTGCAGAGTCCAATCCAACCGACGGGCTCATTAGTGGAGCCTCAATGCTCTGCCCCATTCCTGGCTCTCTTCAGCACCTACGAGTTGGCAGCAGAACCTGCTCGGAAGACGAGCCAGCTCGGCCCATTTCCCCGGGGAGCCAAGCGAGAGCTCTGGCACTATCCGCTAGATGAGGTGTGGAGGCTGGGTGATGCTGAACCAGGCCAATGGGCCAATGGCAGGTCCACGGACAAGGCTCTCTCAGAAGGGAGTGTGCATTGCTACACAGCCATCATCCGGCGGCATCACAGGGGAAAAGCCATGGAGGAAGAGGAGAGCAGAGACTCGAACAAGACACACTGTCCTGAGGCGGCTCTGCCTCTCACCCGACGGCCGTAGCACAAGCAGGTGCATGCGACAGATATAATAGGGGGCCATCAGTCTGAACTTCAATCAATTAGAGAGTCAAAGAGCAGCGGCCTTATGGGAAGTCAGAAATAGCTTTCCACTCAGAGAGGGAGGCACCGAAGGGGCTGATGGCAGCTGACCATTAAGGCTTAGTGGAGGTCGGCGATCTTGTGATAACAAAACGGACGCGGAGTGAGAACGGTGCCACGAGCTGGTTTTCTGGGCGGGGGAGGAAGACGAATGAGTTGGCCGTTAAACGCCGGCACACAGAGACCCCCGGCAGGACCGAGAACAGAGCTGTGCAAACTCCAGCCACGACGAGAGAGAAGGCTGGAAAACGTAGGCCCCACGCCTCCTTGTCTCCATGTCAAACGCTGCCCCCATTCGAAAGCCGTTAGCTTAATGTCAGGAAAAAAAGGTAAAAATACCTGGGCATCTTAGGGATGGAGCCATCATTACCCCAGCCAGAGGAGAACGCTCAGAGGGGGGCTTCAAATAAGGGGAAAGCGGTAGGGCCTCCAAAGACTTTCTGGAGGCCCTGACATCGGTTTTCATTAGAGCCCCGGGCACCGGCCCTTCTCCTTCTCCTGCATCTTCACCTGAAATTGACCAGGCAGCTGAGCGGATCGCCCAAGCAGCCCCGCGCCAGCTCCCCCTCCCCCCCCCCCAGCAGCCCCGCGGACCCCCCGCCCGCCTGCCTGAACAGCCCCCCCCCCCCGCTGGACCCCCCCGCCGCGGGGCTGCTCGGAGGTCGGAGGCTTAACTTCAGATGCCTCTTCACTACTCACAGTAGACATAGAGAAGTCGATTTTAGCCTTACTTCTCTCGTCAGGCAGGAGTTACAAATTCGATTTTGAGGGCCCTTTAAATCGACTTTAAGGGCATGTATGTGAAGACAGGTACACGTTTAATTCGACCTAACGTCGTTAAGGTCGAATTAAAGTGGTAGTGAAGACATGCCCCTAGTCTGCTCCTGCATTTGCTGCTCTGACTCCTTCTTCAAGAAGAATTTCATTGGCATTTTTAGCCGGGCACAGTGATTTGAGCCGATCCTGCCCAGTTACCCAGGCCAATCTACATACTCGCAGGTAGCCAGGAATGGTTCTGTTGGAGCATTTGCAGCTGGTCAGGCCAAAAACTTTTACCGTTTTTAACAGGTGCTTAAGTGTTATTGCCTCCTATTATTAGCCAGACCATTACGGCTGTTGGAGAATTATTCACATATGTATTTCTACGAGCAGTTACACACCCCATCATCTCAGAGCTCAGAGGATTTCCTCAGATCTCTTTCCTTTCCATCTTCAGAGAACAGCCAGCATCGAAAAGTTAAATTCTCTCACCCCCCTGTGCTCAACGGCCTGGCTTAAACCAAACAGGAGCTGAGGCTTGGTTCACATTTAAAACTTATCCTGGCCTGGCTGAAAAATCCACCCCTGCAAGCCAGCACAGCTAAGCCGACAGAAACGTGCTTTTGGCGGATGTCGTCCAGAGAGGTGGGGTTTCTAAACCGGCCGCAGCACACTGCACGTCCATCGGCGTACGCTGTGTGCTGCTGAAAATCAGCGCACGTGCCACCTTTGGCACGCGTGCCGTAGGTTTCCTACCCCTGCAATAGCACATGCTATCCCTCTGACTCACAGCTCCACCTGTAGAAGAGCTCTGTGCAGCTCCAGGACTTGTGCCTTTCACAGACGCTGGCCCAATAACAGATACGACCTCAGCCACCTTGTGACTCTAATATCCTGAGACCAATATGGTTACAACAATGCTGCAAGCTCCATCTTTGTGCATTCAAGGCCATGGAGTGGGAGTGGGTGTAATGTACACTTTAAAGATGTAAGAGCTAGAGCATTAGGCGATTTCTGATGGTGGAGGTGTTAGCAGCAGGTGCCTCCTGGTGCGGTATCGAAAATGCATTTCTCTCGCTCTCTCTCTGGTTATTACTCCATCCATCACTGCGGTGCCTGGGCTCGCTGGAGCTGTCTGCCATTCTAGCCCTTCATCAAGACATATGCGAGAACAGCGCTGGCCCAGGACAGAGCACAAGGTCTCTCTGTCTCTATACTGGCACCCCCCCATACCAGCCAGACCAACTTTACCCAGCTCTCCTTCACCTCCATGCTTTTCTCTTCCACCTTCCAAAGCTTCCACATTCCAACCGATTCCCTGGCAAACTGCCTTCGCAATCAATTAGGCTCCATATTCCCTGCAGCCATTTTTTGCTTGCCACAAGGCGTCTCCGAGGCCCGGGCTCCAGGAAGAACTTGACAACCACCTTCTGTGACATCACGCCACAGGCCTGATCCTAGGCAACGTCCCCACTAGCACTAATGGGGCCCGGACCGGGCTCCTCGAGGGTACCAGACTCGGCGACTAATCTGGAACGCTCCAGAGAGGAGCTGAGCGCAGGCAGCTTCGGCTACAGCGCTCAGCTCCTCTCAGAACAAAGCCCTGCCTTAGCAAGAACTACTGTCGGCACAGAGGGCCTCCGATCCCACTCCCACCAAAAGCCAGTGGAAAGAGGACTGGGTTGGTCTGAAAGCGAAGGTAATATCCCCACACAGCCTCTCCATGCCGGCAGCAAAGTGCCGTCAAAAATGCCTCTATGGAATAAACAGGAGTCAAACTAACTGGGAAGCATCAGCAAAGTTTAGACTGAGACCTTCGAATAAACGGATCGAAAACGTGGAAGGAGGGGCAGTGAAATGGTGAGCTCACGGACCAGGAGCTAATGACAATTAAGGAATATTTTTTTCTGCATTTCCTAATCAACAAGGCCAAGCAATCACTGTAATTAAAGATTTAGGAGAAAAGCACTTCATATTTTGGGGGCCCTGACTATCAATTAAATATTTATGATGTTATTCTCCCTCCTAATGAGAAAGCCTAGCATTGTAATTTTTGCAGAATTAAAAGCATAATTAAAGGAGGGTGGGGATGGGACATTAGGGTAGCTTCTTGGGACTGTTTGGCAAGGTGTGCACACATGTGTGAGAGGGAACGCGGGAGGCACTTGCCCCTTTTCCCAATTAATAACCCTTGCCCGGCACTGTTGACCAGCTACAGGGATGGGTGAGGAGCTTTTGGTTATAGATGGGCTTCATGAACCCAAGGGGCCTGGCTACTCTTTCAACTCCCTTATTCCTGAGATCGCAGTGGTTACACGCAGCGGCTTCTGCTTGGGGGAAAGGGGAAATGGCTTATCTGCTCAGGAGCAAGAACGCATAAAACACAGAAAAGCAATTACATGCCTTCAGTTTCCACTCCTCTGTTTTTATAGCGCTTGTCTGGGAATCAGAGCGATTTTATGCATTAGAGAGAGATGATGATCAAAATAAGTAGCAATGACATGCATGGGGGGGTCGAGATGCAGCCGCTCTGGATATTTATTTTCCTATAGTTATAGATCCTATAAACAACAAATTTCTCTGGAGGGATGCAAGAACCCAAAGTTCTGCAGCTGAACACCAGGGGTGACGAGGCTTTTCACTAGAACCAAACTTAGGGGACACCGAGGTGGGACTTGAGATTTTCAATTCCCTTTTCAATTCTGCGTCCGTTTAAGGTAGGAGGAGCGCACATAGTACAGAGAGATGTTACACACACGAACACAGACACACACACACACCTCTCCTCCCCGTTACTGACTATTTCCCACCCACAGCTCTTCCAACACGTCTACTTTAATACTTACCATCACATTCTTCAGGCCCGGCCTGAGATTTTGTCTTTAGCCATTTCCAATCAGGAGCATAAACCACACCCTCCCCCGCCTGCCGCCATTCTCTTTACCAACACCCAGAAGTTTGCAACGGTTCTAGATCACCGAGGTCCCGTTAGGAAGAACTGGAACGTAGGGCCAGATCGTCAGCCAGCGTAAACCCACCAAACTTCGGCATCCTTATACCAGCTGAGGATCTGGCTCCTAGACTTTTGCCACCTTCTTCACCCGCGATTGAAAAGGCCCCGTGTAGCCCAGTCTCAGAACACTGGACGGGGGGGTCAAATGAGATTACCGCCTAATGGCCGAGTGCCACTTGTACCGAGGTAAATTCCAGGGTACGTCTCCTGAAGGCTCCACAGATACCCAACCTCTCCAGACAGGAGTGAGTGGGTCACAGGTAGGAACACGCAGCAGGAATCCCCCTTCCACTCTTTGCGTATAACGACTAGACCTATGCTACATCTACACTTCAATTTCCAATTCAGCAGATGATGCCAACAGGCAGCCTTTGAACTTGAGCTTCCCACGGCAGCTTTGGCGCAGCCCCATGACCCGCCGTCAAGTGTTCTCCATCTCCAGGCTCGCAGTGCCACCATCCCACAGCTGGAAAGTACCTTCTTTTCATGATACTGATATGCAGATCCTCCTCCTGCTTCACTTCGGGGCGTTGACCATTGGCCTTGTCACTCTCCTCGCTGTCGTCACTATGTGAGAAAATGGAGGTCAGCTCTTTCTTTGGGAGCCGGGTGGGAGGCAGAGGGATCGTTCTCTTCTCGGCCAGGCGGCCCCGGTTCTGGCGAGCGGAAGGAATTGGCACAAAAGTCGGGGAGGGGGGAAGAGAAGGAGAATTTGATTAGGCAACTCAGGACCAAAAAGCTCTCCTCAAAATTGCTACATTGTGAGAGTCAGCGCCCAGTTAACACGGGTGCGAAGGTTCAAATACAGGTGACTCAAGGGGGTTCTCCTGACTGTCCCACTCAGCATAAACTTGCTGCAGTTCTATCAGGCAGACACTTCCCATTCCCCAGGCTCTTCCTGCTGAGCCAGGTCAACAGGAGGGGAAAACAACAGCAGAGCTAGGGCCCAGCCCCCCTCTCGCTGAGACATTTCCCACAAACTATATAGGATCGATTTTACGCATCATGGGGAAGACTTCCTCCCAGCACCAAGGCTATGCTCCAGTTAAGTTTCACTTCAGCCCTATTTTGACTGAAGTGGTGCACGAGAGGAGGGTGGGAACCACCCCAGACACACACCACCTTTTGCAGGTTTTCGACACTGGGGTGAAATTCCCCCAGCCAGAATACCTACAGGCCTGACCCACACCCCAAACTCCCTGTGACTCTAATAGAAATTCCCTGCCCCGTCCGATGGCAAGTCCCTCCATAACAGCGTGTACTAGTGCATTGGTCCCGTTCACAGCCCCAGCTGAGCTGGATGGATTTTAACAGAGGAAGGAGTTCCTGCAAACTCTCCCCAGACAGTCCTGCCAAAGCACGTCAATTACCAAGCCGAAGTACAAACAAGCTCTTGGGTCAGGGACTGACTTTTGTAAGGGTCACAGTGCACTTATTGAAAAATGGCCTCCCTTCTCAATGTTACCGTGCAATTATCAAATAAACCCATTGGAATATGAATGTGGTACTTACACTTCAGGGTACAGTACATTGAGCAGTATAAACAAGTCATCTGCATGACATTTTAGTTTGTACTGACTTCGCCGGTACCTTTTACATAGCCTGTTGTAAAACTAGGCAAATATCTAGATGGGTGGGTGTACTCCCTGGAAGACCTCTGTGTAGCCCCAGGGGTATGTGTACCCCTAGCTGAGAGCCACTGGTGTAACCCGCCGGTGAGTGTGGCCTGACCCACAAAGGAGGAGAGATTGCTATAGCCCCAGTTAGGGAATCTTGGCTTTTTAGCTCATGCTGTAGAAGCTCCTGATTCTCTCTCCGGAGCACATTGGTTCACTCCCAGGTCCATCAGGGCAGATGGCAATCGTCACATTCGCACATCGGGCATGAAAGGGGTTTAGGAGACCTGAGACAGACCGATACAGAGCTACGGTCCTTGCCCTCTAGAGCTTAAAATCTAATTCGACATCAACATCAACACGTGTTTGGTGCGGGAATCATGAACTAAGTGAAGTGCAGCAGGAGTCCTGTGACCTCCCTACAATTTGTGCATCCATCTTCTCCGGTGGGAAGGCAAGGCCTTGTGGCTTCTTGGCAGGAGCGTGCTTTGGGGGGGTGACTTGCCAAGAGCAGAAGGTGAATGTGTCAGGCCAGGTCCAATAAATGCAGAGCGACATTTAACCCTGCAAAGGTTCGCAGAGGCTGCAGCTTGGACCTTCCCAATAATCCTGACAAATGAAATAGGGAGAGCTACTGGAGAGAGGATTCAAACTTCAACGCGAGTCTTTTTTTAAAAAAATGAAATCGATTTCAAAACTTTTCCAAGAACGCCAAATGAAAACATCTGGTCCACGTCTGGCACTAACTTTCCAGTGATGTTAATGAAGGGGAGCCCTGATCACTGCAATAATTAGCTATGTCCACCTAAAGGTGCAACCCCAAAAGAGGCCTGTTAGCCTTCCCATTCTAGTGCATTTCAGAGCGAAAGAAACAGCAACATCGGAGGACAGAGAAGCAATGAGTTAAACTGGCCTGAAAATGGGGAAAACCTTCAGACACAAGGAATAAGACACTCCCCAAGAGAAACATTTTCAATTTACTTGCTAATTATTCCTGGGGTAGGGTGGGAGGAACTGGGGGTGAGTGAAGAGGAGGTGGTGGAGCCCGAATCCTTGTGGAACAGCAACAGGGAGAAGCCCTCTAAGCGCTTGGACGTCCCAGGATTTGGACGGTTCTTGGGGCATGCTGCAGCAGGCAGGATGTCTGAAGCCTACATGAGGGGGATAACCCAGGGGCTTCCAAGAGACAGTGCTACAGACAATGGCTGTCCCCCCAAAAAACCAGCCTGCCTCTTTCAAAATTAGAGGAGATCCAACCACGTGGTGTGTACAAAGAGTGGTTTCTAAAGACTATGAGATCTGGAGGGACAGCCATGGAGGCTCTGCTTCCCTCACCCCATGCACCTTTCACAGACTCGGGGCTTCTCCTCCCCTACTTGGCTCCCTCTAGCTCCACTGCATACAACTCTCTGTTAGCTAATCTGTACAGAGCTCAGCTTCTGTCTAAAGCGATCCTTGGTAGCTATGGCTTGCGCAGCGTGTTCTGTAAAAGGGCCGCATTTGCGCCCGGCCCCAGTCATTGCTGAAAGGCCAGGGCTGAATATCAGTTGGCTTTATCATCCCAGAGCTTTATATATTTTCCTGAAGTTGCAATTTATCATAACAATTAAACGGGGTGGAGGGGAGGGTGTGCAAATTTCCGCTGCAAAATAATTGCAATATGCTCTCTGCTGTGACTTTGCAGGCTAAAGAGAACCGCGCTGATCAGATAATAAAAACCATTTTATGGCCATTATGGTACCTTAGCGCAGTTACCAGGTCTCAGTGACTGCTCAGGGACTCATCAGACCTAACAAGAGTGCGAGTGCGACAGAAAAGGAGGCACTAAACCTACAGAAAGAGCCCACCGGGCCATGAACAGAACTAATGGTCTTACTACAACACAGGTTCTTCTTCTCCCCCTACCAACATTTATAATACTCCGCACCTCTATAAATTCACTCATTTCACTTAAACCCCCGCACAAAGTGTTGTTCAGTGACATCCACCTTCTCTCCCCCAAAGTCACATCAGATAAAAGGGAAGCCCTCCATTCCTGACGGCTTAAAACTGAGTTGAGAGAGACTCTCTCTCTCAAACAAGCAGCCAAAGACAGAAAACATCCACTAGGCTTCGGCAAGGTCTCGCTAGCTACACCTGGACTGTGCTCCCTTGTTTGATTTGCTCAAGTGGCACCCACAGACCTGATCCGAAAAAGGGACAATCTAGTTACACTGATGGGCCTGATTCTCCTCTCAATTGTGCCGGTGTAATTGCACTAAAATGGAATGGAGTCTACACTCGCGTTCAAGCCCGTGTGGCGGAGTGGAAAACGGACCCTCAGTATTTCATTTAAAAATGCCTAACCTGTGCTACTGAAAACGTACTAGATTGTTAAAAATGGATTGCAGTGTTTAAAGTTTTATTTGTACTATTTATGCCCTTGGGGGGTTGTTTTGCATTTCTCCCAGGTCAAGCAATTAAATGGACGGGAAGAGTCAATTCTGTCCTTTAGTTTTGTCAGTTTCCAATCAATTTCACTGTCTTAAGCCATGCAGGGGTATTTACTAGTGGACACAAACCTCCATTTATATTGGGTGTACAGGCAACTACAGGCCTGATCCAGCTTCAATCAAGGGGACTCTTACCACTGATTTCAAAGGGCTCTGGATTAGGCCAGGGGTGAGTAAAATAGAACTGTCAATCAACACACTGGACCCGAGCCAAAGGCCACTAAAGACAATGGAATTGTTCTCTCTTGGATCATATCCAACATCCCTTGTCAATACCACAGGTTGATTACATCAGCAAGAGGCACCTGTGCAGGTGAACACTGTTAATACAGGTACCAGTAGGTACTCGGATTCCGAGTGGTTCAATGTCACAAGTGGCAGGTAGTTAAGCATGACTCCAGCAAAGCGATGTTATGTGCTAGTATGCATTCAGAAACTGCAGTGGCATTATTTTGTATAGGTAGGTACGGGCTTTGTGGATACTTGATGGAGCCTTGTCATCATGCAACTAGGAAGGCTTGTCCTTGCGGCAGCGGGACTGCAGGTCTCATACATTAGCAGGAGGCTGCAATAGTTGATTTGCAAACACTGCAAGATAATTTTATTCTTTTCAAAATACACTGTTCCCCTTTATTTACTGTTGATATTCATAACATGGGGATTTCTCAAAGGCCCCTCGTACATGCCTACACCAACCTCTCAGTGT
The DNA here is from genome assembly GCA_032164245.1 of Sternotherus odoratus. Taxonomy (NCBI): domain Eukaryota; kingdom Metazoa; phylum Chordata; order Testudines; family Kinosternidae; genus Sternotherus; species Sternotherus odoratus. The sequence goes on from JAVMKO010000018.1 coordinate 7,278,404, forward strand.
CCTTTGACAATCACTTCTTGCATCAGAGTCCTGAAAAGCCAGAGTCCAGAGGCCTCTCTCGTAACTCTACCTTTGTAGGGTAAAGCTCCAAGTTCAGCAGGCTCCTGAACCCCAGCAGTTCCCTTCAGAAATACAAGGCTTGTAACTTGCAGCCATGACGCGATTACTGCTGCGTGTCCTCAGGGTATATAACTCCTTGTCTAACAGCAGCCCAAGTTCAACCGGCTGCTTTTCCCCCAACCCCTTTGTCCTAGGTCTCTTTCACTCCTGCGCCTGTGGCAGAGCTACCCGTCAGTCAAGCTCACTTTACAACTTCCGAGGACCGAACCCTTAGCCTGATCCAAGGCTGACATCAGGGATGATCTATCCGGATGGTCCGAGTGTGTCGCTTGAGCATCTCCGATTTCTCCCAGAGTCATCCTGAATGTATATCATGGCCCCTGCTCTACCTCAGCAACAGGAAGGCAATGCCTCTGCTAGAGAAACGCCCATTGCCCAATGGGGGGTATGAGTTTTTAGCAAAGGCAAGAGGCCAAACTAAATCAAGCCCTTCAGAAAAATCTCAATGGAGACTAAATGAACCCACAAGCAAAGCTGAATCTGGAACTACTTCCCCCTTGTATCATTAATGAATGAAATGATTTTATTTATCCCCTATCGCCCAAGAACAAGGGGACACCTAGAAAGCATGAGGCAGAACAGCCAAAAATGTACTTTTTAATCTGTGGAACTCAGATAGTATTGGAGCTAATTACTCAGTAAAGGATTAGACAGCCTTGCAAATACAAATACCACCAGCAATTACATGAATGAGGATAGCAGCTACCAGAGCAACCAATTCCCAGGCTTCAAGGTATAAGCAGATAACAAGCAGAGGTCAGGAAGAAATTTCCCTCCCACCACAGTTAACTATGCATGTTGTATTCAAAAATCCAAGTGATGGGTTTCTGAAAAGAAACTAGCCTTCAGGTGAAGATATATGACAGACCCGCCTAAAAATGGGGATATGGCTTTTTATTCTCTCCGCCACAAGCGTAGAGTGGTTACCATTATAAAAGTCAACATTTACCAACACTTACTGCAGAAGGGGTGTCAAGCTCCAGCCGTTAGTTCCCTTTAGAAATCGCTCTGATTCCCCTGCACGGTAAGTAGTGATCTCTTAAGGAGCTGCCAATTTCTGATTCATATGAGAAGGTTCCTTGGGGTAACGCACGGTACCTCGAATGGCCTAGCCTCCCAGTATTACTCAGCAAGTCATTTCATTTGTCAAAACTTCTCTTTTCCCAGCCAGTCCTCCCCCTTCCTGTCACTACCATTCACAGAGCCCTTCTGATTAACCACCAGGTGCTCTGTGAAAAGCCACAGGTCACTAGGGAGCAGGGAAGTGAGGGTAAGGATTTGTTAAGGATGCAATGGCACAAAAAAGGCAAAACAACTTGGGAACAGTTGAGCGCACCAGACGCCTGCAAACAGGGAATGGTTCTGTTGTGGAAAAGAAGGAAGAAGAAGAATTATGATAATATTTCTTCCCTTCCAGAGGGTGGGAAAGTCCCTGGCTCACCATGGCTAATTGAAGTAACCACTCTACACCTACCCATCCAACTCCCCCGGAGCTGTGTTCTCCTTAGCCAAGAATACCAAACCTGCGACATTGCATAAGAGCTTTCTGAAAACTTGCAGATGGAATGACTGGTGGAGAGTGCAGAAGTAGGGGTGGGGTTAGGAAAGGTTTCCTGCCCTGGGAGCTACTGCAGCGAGGTCAAAACATCTGAACGCCCTGTTGTGACATTCAAAGTCAGCCAGAAAAGGAAAGATTCCTCCCAGAAAGTCCCTGGTGAGTATTTAATTGATCCCAGCGACGCAAAGGCCTGTGCTACACAAGCTGCACGGCAGAATCTCAATGCAAAAAAAAAAAAACATTAATACAAAAGCAAAGCTCTCACCAGTCCACATTGACTGCAGGGCAAAATCTGGACATTTGATACTACAGGGAATTATCCCAAACAGCTGAGCAGGTGCAGTCCTTGTGGACGCCACTTCTCCAGCATTAAAACCAGCAACGTTTAAAGACTCACACACAGAAAAGTAACATGCATGCAAATCTATAAGTTCTGCTCACACTACATGATTCGAAAGACAGACAGAAAGACAGAAACAGCTACAGGGTATACTTTTCTCCCCACACTCATACGTAGCTGTGGGAAACACACGGAGGCGAGAGGGAATTGATGGGGTAGGGGGCGAGGAATAAGATCTGTGTGTTGCCACTGCTGGGAGCTGAAGAATGCTAAATCTGTTCCATATGTGGAGGAAATCCTCAAGTCCAGACAGCATTTCTTTTCTCTTTTTATTGATAATAAAATGTAGAGAAGGGACGGGAGGTTCTGAGTTCTTGGAAGTGATTTAAAAACCCCAGCAAAATTGCTTTAATTAGGGAAATGACACAAGAAAAGCATCTAAACATCCCCCCATAGGATAATTAACTGTTCTTTCCCTCAGAGTTTGCAATTAGGGTTGGCTGTGATTAATATAAACACCTAAGGAAGGGTCAATTCGGTTTCAGAATACGCCTGTATTCTCCCCGGGGTCTTCATTAAACGTTCTAGACCAGTGGTCTACCATGTTGATTGTTTCGATAGCAAATCCAGTATTGCAGCAGCAGCTCGGATCCCAGGCGCTTACCCGCTTCACCATTAAAACAGAGGTCACAGATAGAACAAGCTGTCCAGCCCTCCCGCCTTATTCCCTGCTCCGATGTTCAGTAATGAACCAATGAATAAAACAACAGTCAGCAGCTTTCCAACGCAGCTATTTTCTGCCTCCCTGTCAAATTCAGTCCAGCTCCTAACCTGATGGCTAACACGTTTATTATTTATTACTTGTTTCCAGAGGCACCAACAATGCACTAAGGTGGTACCAGCACAAAAGCGAGTAAGGCCCCGATCCTCAAGCGTCTCCTGGCAAGGGTCATCAGCAAAGCAGGAATCCCAAAGCTGCACCACCGCAAAGACCTCCTGCTGCTTGAGCTAGAAGAAGAACTCTAGCATCTGGCAGCAGCAGTAGGCTGTTATCCTGGATCAGCCATTTGAGGAAGACATGACCTGCACACTGCCATCCGGTTACACTTTAAAAAGCATCATGTCATCTATTCTTGTATCTTCTGGGCCGTGTCAACCGATACATATGGGAGCTGGCTGAGAGAATGGATTGGCTCCCGACAGGATTCGCTAATGGGAGTGTTTCCTTCCCTTCTGATTGGATTTTGAGCAACACATACATGAATGGTTTAAGAATAGCAGCCGTGTTAGTCTGTATCCGTAAAGCAAATGAGGAATACTTGTAGCACCTTAGAGACTAACCCGTTTATTTCAGCATAAGCCCACGAAAGCTTATGCTGAAATAAACTGGTTAGTCTCTAAGGTGCTACAAGTATTCCATGAATGTAATTAACTCAGGGAAGCCCAATTATGGGAGGTCAGATAAGATCACAGTGATCCCTTCTGCCTTTATAATCTATGAATGGCAATAAACATCAGAAGGAGGAGGTCCTTGAGGCAGGATGCATCCGCTTCATGAGCATCTCAGGGTTTGGCTGCCCCAGCCCAGTTAGAGAGACGTAGCTTTGAAACCAAGTTAAGCTGCACCAGTATCTCTCTCAGGTACCACTATAGCCCCCCGTGCTGTAGTATCCGCGCTTTTTTTGGCATAACACCCTGCGAGGCAGAGAATGATCATCCCCGTTTCACAAATAAGGATCTGAGGTCAAGAGAGGCGATGGGAGTTGCCCAGGGTCACAAAGGAAGTCTGAGGCAGAACAGGGAATGGAACCGAGACGAACACCCTAACCACTGGGCCAGCCTATTGCTTTTTAACATCAGGTCAGCATGCCTTCACGAATGGTTTGCACTGGTGCAGGTACACCCATGATGCTGAGCTAAAGCCAAGCCTCTCCGGCAATGTAGACAAGCCCTCGAGTAAATTTCCAAACACAGGGAGAAGAGGCAATGAGACAAACAGGTGTGCAGGAATTACAGTGCACTAGGCCAAGGGAACTTTCTGCAGTCTTGGGATTGTTTGAAGTTTTCTGCCTTGGGCCTAATGAAATAAAACAAAATACGGGTGCTGACTGGAGACATGCACACAGACACACAATCAGCCCGTCAGATCGCACTTCCAGTGAAAATGTTATCTCCTGATCACAGATAAATATCAAAATATAGCAAAAATATTTCCCCTAGGCCCATAGGTTCAGGGATAGTCTCCCAGGCAAACTCTCTCTATGCCTGGTCCTGGAGCTGCTACCAGTGTTCCTGCCCCACACCCGTGCAAGTCTGGGTCACTATTAATTCTTCGTTTGCGAAGAGAGGTGGTTGCCTCTGCACCCTGTCACATAGGCAAAATGAGAGCCATTCACAGGAACACCCCTCTTTCTTCCCCAACAATTTGGGGGTTCATATAAAGCAAGATCTTGATCCATACCAGTCCTGGGATTTTCCCCATCTCTAATGAAAAGCCAATTGGCAGAAAGGCTTTTAAAAAAAAAAAAAAAAAAGCAAAAGGACAGAGAACCTGAAAACCCGAGTTCTACGCTTGTTTTGCTGCATGTCCATGGGCAAGCCATTCCATTGCACCGTGCCTCAGTTTCCCCACCAATAAGAGAGGTAATAATGCTTACCCATCTTTGTAAAGAGCTTTGAGATTTCCAGGTGAAAGGCACTGAATAAGGACAAAGGATAAGAAAATCCAGCCCTCCTCGCTCTTGCTAACACTTGCATACATGCTTCCTTCTATATTTGCTCTTCCCTAGGCCATCATTTGAGTGCAATATTTACACTGTTTTGCTGCCAAAGTAGCAACTGACCATTACGCTGGCATGCCCAATACCTGGAACGAATCCTGCCCAGCAAATGTTTTTAAAAGGAGAACTCTGTTCAAAAGCTATTTTTCAAATTTGGGGGAATATTTCTTTTCACACCTCTGTTTATAACAGTCAAAACCAAAACCCCATTTCCTTCCTCGAAGGCGTTTTCTTCCATCATGCCTGCGGGTTGGTTTGTTAATACAGACTCCTTCGTAAATTCTGGGCTGCTTGATCTGAGGTTTTCGGTGGGACGAACTTTGGGATCAATCTACTTTTGAAACTGTTCCTTTAAAAAAAAATTTTTTTTTAAATCACTCACACCAGGTGATTAATTTGATCTGGTATCACTAAGGTCCTAGCACTGCAGGGTTTGTGCTCACATCAGCCGGCAGTTAGTTTCATTCTTTCCAGATGCATAGATTCCAAACCTAGAAGGGGCCATTTTGATCAGCTAGTCTGCCCTCCTGCATAGCATAGGCCAGAGAAACTCCCTGAATTAATTCCTACTTGGACTAGAGCAGATCTTTTAGAAAAACATCTAACTTTGATTTTAACACTGCCAGTGACGGAGCATCCACAATCCTTGAAAGAGAAATACCATCTCACCTTGGATGGGACACGGATCGACAATCCCTGGCTTAGGACCCCAGTGCCTCATCCATTAGGTTGCCGTGAGTAGACAGATGGAGTACCTATACAGTAAGCAAGCTCTTCTCAAGTACAGCAGAATTTTGCAGGGTTCACTGAATGGCATCGACCTTGACCATGAAAACTGGGAGCCACAGGTCCAATATGAAGTGAGCCTATCTAATCTTCTCTTCCCCTCTGGTATTATTCTGGCTACTCGTGGCAGAAAAGGAAGAGGTGGGAAAGGTCTACACCATCACTGGCCGCACACAACCCAAGAGCAAAAAATCATCTATCTTGTGCGTTTTCTCCTCCTGATGTCTGGAACAGTCTTGTACTTTCCTGCCGCTCCTGGATGCTAGTGAAGTGTATCACAGGGAAATTCCACATATTCGCTCTTTGGCAGAACATCTGTTGGTAGAGTTCCCATTCTCCTGGGGGGAAGGCCTGTCTGTTGGACCAATCTACTGAATGATTTAGTTGGTTTTTTTTAATAGAAGTTGTTTTTATTGTCACCTTCCTCTTCCCCAGCCACGATAGCACACCTGAGGCATTTCTTGATGTAGGCTGGAGGTTTCTGTGCCCCTTGTCAATTTATATAGGCCACTGTGGTCCTGTCCCTGGCCTCAACTAGGATACTTGCTATACTCTTGATGTTCCTAGTATAGAAAAATGTTTTGAAGTCATTGCTGGCTATGTGACTCTTTTGTCGACCATCTCCTTGTCACAATGAGCATGCCCCTTCTTGCATCTTGTCCCAGAAGACTGGTATCCATTGTTATTCTCAAACGAGCCTGGAGCTGTTACACATTGGTCTGATAAGAAGTCGGTTTAATCAGCTGACATACAACAATTTAAGGGACTTTCACAGTTCCCATGAAAATTGTCCTCAGTGGTCTAAGGGCGAGTCTACACTAGAACAGCAACAGTGGCGCGATTATACTGATATAGCTGTGCCACTATTGCATGGCTAGGGAAGACACTTGATCCTGTCGGCATCATTACTCCACATCCCCAAGTGGCGGTAGCTGTGTCAGGGGGAGAGCTTCTCCTACTAACACAGCATTGTCCCCAACAGCACTTAGATTGGTGTAATTTATATTGCTCAAGGGGGTGGCTTTTTCACATCCCTGAGTGACCTGAGTTATACCAAAGTAAGCACTAGTGTGTGCAAGCCTTAATTATCTAAGCTGAAGACCGGAGCATTACAGCATCACCCCGACAAGATCCCACTGGAAACAGGATCTCTTAGGACCCACTTTACCCAGTTCGAGACCGTTTGAAACTGATTTTCAGGTGTGCCGAGCACCCGCAGTTCAAGTCGCTGCAAGTTGGGGGTGAAAAGCCAGGCCAAAAGGGGTCTGAGGCTAGGCTTCCAAACAACTGGGGTGCCCAAAACCCATGGCCAATTCGAAAATAAGGGCTTCAGTGATTTGCCCAAAGCCAAATAACTTCATCCGTGCAAGAGTCCGGGACAGAATCCCAGGGTTTCTTAACTTCCGATTTCCTGCTGGACCCTCAACAAAAAGCACCATGCTATCTACTGAACTAAGCCAAGTCTACTGTCGGTGACTACAGGTAATCCCACCGGTGCAGCAGGGAGAAAGAGACGGAAACTAACGGAGGACGCTTTTTTTTTTTTTTTTGTCTTTTAAGGCGACCCTGATTTCCCAGAAGTTCCCCTCAAAAGCAGAGCAGCCAAACTGACTCGCTGAGCAGGGCAGAGAATCAGCAGCTGCTCCACACGACGGAGACAGAGTAACCGGAGAAGTTTTGCAACATTTCCCGGGGGAGGCTGGTGCCAAAAATCAACTGCAGCTGCCTCCTGACAGGACCCCCCAGCAGCATCCCCCCTGGCTGGTGGATGTCCCATTTGAGAACGTGGCACTCAAGCTACAAGTCTTCCATTAACACCCCCCACCCCAGGCCCCCAAGACCATTGAGCTTCCCAGGCTCTAATGAGCTCTGTACCCAGAAATGGTGGAAGCTCAATGCCAGCATCAGAGGGCAGCTCGAGAACGACGGTAAAGGATAAGTTGCCATCACAGGGTGGGCAGTAGCCAGGTCTGCCCGCAAGATCTCTTTAGAACCATCCGGTCCTCCTAGGCCGGGCAAGGAAACTTTGAAATTCCAAAGCAAACAAGAAAAGTCCGAAGGTGTCTTAGTGGATCACTTTCAAGTTTCCAAGATGGCTTTTGTTTAATTAGACATAGCACTTTACAACTACTTTAAAAACAAACAAACAGCCAATACCCATATGGGAGAACAACTGGTGCAGTTTGAAGCTGCAAACTATCTTCCTGCCACATTTGGTGGAGGCCAAAAAATCCTTAAAAATCAAATACTCTGAAACCTGCAGCTCGTGAACGAGAAAAGCCAAACAGTCCCTCTGGCTCCCTCCCAGCCACAGAGAGCACAAAGCAAACAAAAGCTGAGCAAATAAGCAGCAGTGTGGCCCACTCTAATAATACGCTGCCTTTATGCAGCTTCAGGTCTCCAAAGCCCTCTATAAGCATTTGGTATTTAAAGGCTTCCAACCCCCGTGGGGAGGAGGTGAGTAGATTTATCCCCGTTTTATAGGTAAGGAAGGTGAGACTGGTTAGGTGACTGGCACAAGGTCACAGAGGGATTCAGCAGCAGAGCTAAAAGTAGGATTCATGGTGCCCTGCTCTATCCAGGGATCATATGTTCACTTCAATGTGTTCCCTAAAGAAAAAAATTAACCAATGAACACCCCCACCCCCACCCACACACCTTGGTGCAGAGATCTGATTCAGATGATAATGAAGCAATTTGACGGCTCTAGGGTATGTCTACATTGCAATAAAAATGTGCAGCTGGCATAGACCAGCTGCAGGTATCTAATTACAGAGGAGACGTACCCCTAGATTCCTCCAAGTCTTCACAAAGTAGCCAAGCTCCTTCCCCTTGATTCTGCTATTCAGGGCAACACTGATTGGGTCTCGGGACCCCAGAATGCCTGTCTTGGCTCAAAACCAGCCTCGGCAGTGACGAGCGTCTGGGGGTCTCGCCCTAGTGGGAAGGACACAGCAGCCCACATCGTGGAGTGCCAATGGAATTCTGTGCTCAGGAGACTCGGTAGATGGCAGGGGAGGGGCACAGCAGGGCAGGGCTGAAGTGCGATACCACAGCTGGCTTGGGGTGCAGTCAATATGCACAAGGGATGTTGCAAGGGAGGACTGAGCAGCACCAAGAGATGAGGACTGATCAGCCAGGTGCTGATTTGAGGAGAATCAGCAAAATCTTGGGGTCAGACACAAAACTGCAAACAATCAAAACCACCTGGCGATAAAAAAAGGACCATTACTACAAACAGAGAATCACCCCGCCTATGAATAAGTACAAAAGACTATTTCAACATAACAGAGGATGGGAAAAAACACTTTGGATCTTTTCACTGAAAAGAGTCTTGGGGGGGGGGGTCCCCATGAAAAATTGGTTCCTGGTTCCTGTGCAGCCAGCCAGCTCTGCAACAGACTGAACGGGGGAGAGAGGAGGGGAGGACAACCTCCTTTATTAGATGGGAAATATAACTATTAATAAGCTTAGACCACAAATTTGCATTTTAGGGTTTTGTTTTGTATTGTATTGTAGCCATTTGTTTCCTCCACTCTCGTCTCGTGAACCCGCCATTCTTTCTTAAATAGACGCTTTCTTCTTTTGTTACAAGGGCTCATAAGCCATGCCTTAAGGTGAATCTGGTCAATTGGAGTACATTGCTCCTCTGAGGGCAGAGGATCTAGGATTTCGGTGAGTTGCCAGTGTCAGGAACTAGATATCACGGGGGAAGATTCAAAAGGACTCAGGGTTCATCTTTTGTTAACCTGCAAGGCACAGAGTTGGCAGAGCCTGGAGGAACGTGCTGGAGTGGCTGAAAGGCTGGTTGTGTTAGGGAGCTAAGACCCAGTTCCCACAAGCAAGACTCCTCCGTGCTGGACACAGGGGTTAACAAGGTGACTCTTTGTCCTGGGTGCCCCAGGAACCAGCACAATGGGACAAGTCAGCTGAGGTCCCCAGCATATGGTTTTCAAAGCCCTGGAGAGACGCAGGAGTGAGCGATCAAAGAGGATTGTGACGCGCTCAGCACCGAACAAGGAATTTCATAAAGGAGTAACAAAGTCCCTTCAACTTGGCGTAAGGACGAGACTCGGACGTGCAGGCAAACACCAACAAAGAGCAGCAGTTGCACCAGCCAAAACTAAGCAACTCCACTAAAAAAGCCCAGAGCAAGCAATTTGTACACCGGTTCTTAAGGTGCAACAGTTTGAAGAATAGTTGCTATTTCTACAGCACATTCCAAGGACCTGAGAACCAAGTCTGACATCCTGCATAAATAACATAGGGCAGAGAATGTCACCTAGCAATTACTGTCAAGTCCAATGACTTGTGACTGAACTAGATCAGGGTTTTTATAAAGACATCCAGTCCTGAGCTAAAGACTGCAAGTGGTGGAGAATTTACTCCCTAATTAAGACGCGTAACATTCCCGTAAAGCATCTTCCATATTATCCCCATTTCACAGGCAGGCAGACTGAGGCATGGTGTCAATTAAGAAACTCGCCTAAGTCACACTGAAAGTCAGTGGCAGAATCAAAAATAGAAGCCTAGTCTCTGCTGCTCCATATACTAGATCACACTGCTATCCAATCCGACCCCTGGGCCTCTCCTGAGAAGAAAGGGATGATGTTTCTCCTCAGTACCCTACCACTAGCAAGTTCCCTCCAGCTGGCTTGTACAGCCCTTGTGTAAAAAGCATTTTTTCTCATGCTCCACTTCCTCAGCTTTCTTCCACTCCCCCCACCTCTTGGCCCTCAACCCACCAAAGACTACCTAGGAGAACCAGAGCTGCCATTTCCACTGGATGATTTGCCTGCCACACCTGGGGGATTTTCCAGCAAATTGCATTACTTTATTTGGTCAATTGGCCTACAAATTGATTTTCCTGTACAAATAATGAACATTTATGGTTATTTTCCCCATAGACTGCTTTATTTTCCATGTAACAAAGAGTGATTTCCTGTAGTTTTGGAGACCCAGGCATATAATCTGCAGTTATTACGACCCCTGGGTGACTGAAGTTGGGGACTGGAAGCAGAACAGGAAGGTTTGGCTTCCTCCCCTCCCCTCCCCGGTATTACAGAGATGCCCGTGATGTCTCAGATAACAGCTAAAAGTAAATATCAGTAACAGACAGGGCAATTCAATAGCACGTTTACCAGGGAAATAAACGGCTGTCTTTAAAGAGTCTCTCAAGTGAACAAAGCCACTTTGTTATGTATTGCATATTCCCTGCCCTGGGGGCTTTCAGGACGGGGAGGTCCCTGCACCATTTTCCCCTTCTGAGGGGCTGTGGTTCAGACAGAGACAGAGGGGGTCTGGGTTCAATCCCCAGCTCTGGACAAGTTCCTTAGTCTCGGTGTCTCAGTTCCCCATCTGTAAAATGGGCCTAACTCCAGTTCCTTTCTCCCACCTTTTGTCTGTCTTGTAAACTCCTTGGGGGCAAGGACTGTCTCTTTCCATGTGTATGTGCAGCACAATGGGGCCCAGATCTTGGCACTACCGTAATACAAATAATAATATTTAGTGCTTTTGCCCCTCAGAGCATCATGCTAGATTGCTGCTGTGTAGATACCAACCTCCCCAGAAGGTGGCTATGCAGAGCGTGCTCTTGAAGCGATTATGCTTCGGAGAGAGAGACAGACAGACAGACCCCACACCTCACGGACTGCTGGGGCAACATGGGTGAGAAAAGACTCTGCTGCATGCCCCAAAAGGGTACAGTCTGCCCTATGTCAGGTAGTGTGAGGTACAGCAGGGTCCCCGCAGTGAGATCTGTGCCAGCACGAGTGCTAACCTCCGGGTGCACAAGAGATCACAGCTATCACCAGGGTTGGAGGGAATCCTTCACCCCTCTCTCCAGCTCACGTACTAGTGCCAAGCTCATCCCCATCCCAGCGAGGTAAGCATCACCGCTGCTTTACACCTAGAGCACAGAGGCAAGGGGGGGAGGGGCGAGTATTAAGTGATGTGCCCAAGGGTACACATGGAACCAGCATTAAAAACACAGGAGCATTTGGCCCCCAGATCAGGTTGTGCTTTGTGGGCCATTTTGTTCTCCTTCCTGCCCATGCCCGGGCAGATGCAACTGTTGTGTGCAGCTCACCCGCACCTCTTCCCATCACAGCCTCTCCGCCTAGCAGACAAGAGGCCCAGAACTCAGCAAGCATCACACACATACAGGCACAAACCCACCCACCCAAGTAACTGACTCCATCTGTGGTGGTCTGAAGCGTTTCTGTCAGCAATTAGGCAGGGATGGTGACACAACAGTAGCACCCCGAGCCAAATATCTGCCTCTCCTCCCGTCCCACCCCCAAGGTAAGTCAGCTGGATTGCACCCTTGGTGAATTTGGCCCAAGGTATGTAATGAGCAAAGGATAAAATAATCAGCGAGACAGGGGAAGCAAACAGTCATTCCCCTAAGCAGGGACGGCAGGAGATGCCAAACAACCAGGGAACTGCTGATCCAATCCGGCTTCACCCACGTGTCTAGGCATCCAAAGCATTTGAAGCGGCAGCAGCTTTGGTTCAAACATCCGGGCGGCGGACTGGCTCACGGGGCCTCTTGGGAGGGTTTTTATAAAGCTGACCGGGATTAACCAGGCCTGGGCTGGTTCACGTACCGGTGCCCACGAGTACTGTTCTGTGCGCACCCTCGCAGGGATACCCGGGCAGAGAGACAGCCCCACAATAGAGTTCATTTCCGCTAATGAGAAAATGACTTTGGAGACAGCGCCTCAAGCCAGTTTTGAAGGTCACTCCCGCAGGGGTGGAAATGAATTGGATGGAACTGGGATCCAGGTGTAAATTATTCTATTTAGACTACAGTGAGTTATTGTCTGGGTGGGGTGGGAAGTTGACAGCCTGCAGAGCAGGGAGAGGGGTATATTTAATTTAATACTGACTGAGCTTATGGGGATAAAGGCCTCTCAACCCTGGCACTGTAAAGAAGATTCGAATGTAGTATTGGGGGAAGGGGGGGAAGAGAGAGAGACACAGCAGAGGAAGTCAACTATCTGGAGCAAATACCTCCCCCATGATAGGTTTCAGAGTGGTCGCCGTGTTAGTCCTTTTCAGCAAAAACACCGAGGAGTCCTTGTGGCACCTTACAAATGTGTTAGTCTATAATAGGGGTGGGCAAACTATTTGGCCTGAGGGCCACATCGGGGTGTGAAACTGTATGGGGGGGGCAGGACCCCACCCCCTGGCTGCCCCCCTCAGAATCCCTGACCCCATTCAACTCCCCCACTCCTTGTCCCCTGACCGCCCCCTCCCAGGGCCCCCTGCCTTCCGGGGCAGAGACTGTCTCTTTCTAGGTGTCTGTGCGCTCGCCTAGCGCCGTGGAGCCCAGATCTTGGCTGAGCCTTCTTAGGCTCTACAGGAATAACAACGCGACTGTCGCCGGTCTACAAGTATGGCGGCTAGAACTAGTTTGAAAGGCCCACAGCCCCGACTCTGGCCAGCGATCTCACTGTGGAGTGATGAGAAAGGCCAAGTCCTCCTTTGGGGGCCTTTCCTGCATACTCAATCCTACCAGGCTAGAAGAGACCCAAGGGCCATCTAACCGACATCCTCTGAATTACAGGACAGTGAACGGTCACTAGGCCACCTGGAATTTAAAAGAAATAAATAAATAAAAACCACAATGGCGAGGAGGAGATGAATGGCTTTGCAAGGCCCACTTTAAGGCAGCCTATAAAATAAAAAGAACACCTCCCTTTTGATTTTATAAACACGATATAAAACTGCTGAAGCTCAGCTATATAACAACAAGCCTAACACTCTGTACTTCCCGACAGCCCTTCGCTCAAAGTTCTCAGAGCACGTTACGAACGGTAAGTAGTTCTCACTCTACTCCAGAAAGGTTGTGTTATTTTTTTTTTTACAATCAATTTTATAGGCAGAAAGGTTAAGTGACCGTCTCAAGATTACATAGTAAATCAGTGGCGTAGCCAAGAATGGAATCCAGGAGTCCTGACTTCCACTCCTATGATGCAATCATGAGACCACCATTTCGCCTATACAGAAAAAACCTTCCTATGCATCACATGCAAATTACAGAAGACGCTTTTGACATCTTTGCTGAGACTGGCTAGGAATCACATACAATCCATTATTTTGATTACTGCCTCGGCCTACTTGTTTGTCGCATGCTTTTGCTACGTCTTTTCTTTTGCAAGCATCTGGGGGCAGGGACCGTCTTTTACTCTAGGTGCTAGCACAAACATATGACATCATAATCACAACATGGAAACATGCTATTTACATACTTGCCACATGAGAAAGGAAGTGCAGCTATATAAATGTTGCATCGTATATGATGTACTGTTTACAAATACAACATCCAGGCAGGAAACAAATGACTACCAACCACCACTATTTTCCACTTACTAATAAACGGACCTCCTCAGTGAGATGGGGAACATGTTTAGGGAGCACTGGGGCTTGTCTGTTTTGAAGACAAAAAAGAAAAAAACCCACCAGGATAATAAAAAAAACACAAGAGAGGTAAATAATTCATCAAACAGATAAAAAGAAGAAGCTGGCAGCGGGTGGGGGATTGCACCACAGGGAATGATACCTGAGAAGGGGAAAAAATACAGTTCTGATGGGAACCACAAGAGAAAAAATATACATTAATTAAATGGAAAAAAAGTGTGAGTGTGAGTGTGTGTGTGTGTGTGTGTGTGTTTTAAAGGTGAAGGGTGCGTGTGTGTGTGTGTGTTTTAAAGGTGAAGGGTTCTGCCTACAGATTAGTGTCCCATCCCCCCCTCCCCCTTTTGGCATTAACCACTTTGTGGTGGGAAACACACAAGCTATTCACCCACCCAACCAACTAAGTGACGCAGAACTGGGGGTGGTATTGTATGGCTTCCGGCAACACTTCTATTCCGGAGAGATTTCCAAAACAGTCACATGAAAAACCAACCTACCCACATGGCCTACTCTTATTTTGAACCAAAAGCTAAGAGTTTCTTTCACTTTAACCAAAAGCTAAGAGTTTCTTTCACTTAGAGCCACTCTGCCGGTGAGCTGTCTGATGTACATAAAACCAAGTTGACTTAACTCGCCCATAACTATTTATTGGAATCTCATAATTTATTTTTTTTCAAAATAAGAGAGATCTGCTCCAAGAAACCTCTAAATTCAGTGATTTGCTGCTGCCTGCTTACTTTGACTGAATCAGATATTTTTAAATGTATTGTTAGTTAAGAAATGACACCCACTCAACTTTCAGTGCAAAAGCTTTTCCTTTCTATCCTACAATCGTACCACCTTAGGCTCCATACCCATTCACAAGCCAAGTAGAACTGAACCTGGAAAGTACTTGGATGGGCAACTTTCAAGGGAAAAATTAGCCTGCAGAAGGAACTGGAGTTTGTGACCCAATACGTAGCACTCTTCCTTTTTGGATCAGTATGTTAGGGTATATTTTTGTTGTGGGAGGTGCTGGATTTTTGGATAAGAAGATGCAGAGGTCCTGATTACTTCTTCTCATTATAGAACACTTCGTGTTTTTCTTAAGATTTGAGTGTTTAATAAGAACAATGTCCCAGCCGAATACCAGTTTTGCTAAAAACATTCGGTCCTTCTGAATTCCACGGTAGTTTCAACAGAAGACAGAGTTCTTCTCCACTTCCTGTTCTTATCTGTTGCATTTCAAGGAGTTTTATAAATGACTATTATTAAAATCACAAACTTACCTGGAATTAGTGATTTAGGAAACAGTTTTGGTCTTTTAGGAAGACATTCAGGGATACATTTGCAAAGTGTTGCACAAAGGACGGTCTTTGCTCTGTGTTTGTACAGCACCTTACACAGTGGGGTCTTGTTCCAGGGCTCATTAATACAAATAGTAACAATGATAGATGTCTGAAGCAAACTGCCCCACAAGGATGCCAGAGCCATTGCTACAAAAGAAAACAGGTGCGAAGTTAACCCTGCGAGCGCCTCTTTCTGCAGTTCAAGGTCCCCATCTATAGGCGCATCTGCTCTCATTAGCCAAATTTAGAAAACAGACGTGATGCTTTGTGCCCCAGAGCGACAGGGGATTCATTTGCTAAATCTCTTTAGGGGCCTCCCTGGGGACTTAGTCAGGAAGATGAGTAATAAAGACTAAACCCCAGAGAGTAAACTGTCACTTGGCAGGTTAGTGGGACCTCAGAACAGATTGGGGGGCCATTAGCGCACACGTGGCCTCGCACATGTCTACAGGCACAGTTAGGGGAGGCAGGAAGATGGAACTGGGGTTCAGTTTAAAAACCCCTGACCCTGAACACCTGATTGTTCTTAATCTCCCAAGGGGATATTCCCATAGGCTGCAGGTAACCACAAGGCTCCATTTCTGCCCGGAAAACGCCAGGGAGAGGGGTACAGAGTTGCACTTGCCCCTCCAGCCTCACCTTGCTTGGATCCCTTTCTCAAGGCAGTGCTGCGTTGCGGTCATCCGGGCTGGATATAGAAAATCCAGAGGGAAGATTCTAACCCATTTAAATCAGCTTCCCTGGCCAAAGAGTGGGCCCAGAGCACCGCAGGCCAGCCAGGGCGGCTGCCAGCCACAAATGTGGACTGGCACTGGCCCAAGGATCTCACCGTGCCGTACAATCAGGTGGGACCCCGCTGCTCCGCAGGCGCAGCTACGGGGAGTACACAAGCCCCCATGCAAGCGCCGGGCACAAGTGCAGCCCCTGCATCCTCACGGGCATGGGGACTGCTCCCTCCACATGCTCCGGGGTGCAAGACGCCCAAAGGGATCCCGCACAGGCTGGCCAGACACTGCATCCTCTGAATGGCGCACACGTGCTCCCCTTGAGCATCAGGAACCTTCCGAGAAACCCCACCTGCCAACGCCGGGCCGGGCCTTAAAGGCACCACTAAGCTCCTGAGTACCTCAATGAGGAGAGTGGTAGCACATCCTTATTCTGCAAATGGGGAAACTGAGGCACAAAGAGACATCTTAAGGCCCAACTACCAAAGCCACAGTCAGCCCAGCAACAGCATGAAGTCCTAACGTAATGTACAAGCTCGTGGCAAGGCATGGCAGGACGAGCTGGCCCTACAGGACTTACTGTTAAAAGTGGAAACCCACAAAGAATAGATCTATTCCTCTCTCCCCCGCCACACGCCCTTCTCCTTCCCTCCCTCCCCACCCCAACTGAAAACCACCTCATCTGCACCATGCAGAGCAGAGACATTGCTAGTTTCCTAGTGCCCCGGGCTCTGAAATGAGAAGGAACCCAAGCTGCAGCCCCCACCCCCCGCGGCCTGGCTGCCTGGCTTCGGGACGGGGGTCTTTCATCTCCCCACAAGCCGCCCCAGGATGCAGCTGGGACTGGATGAGTCATGTAGCTTGTCTGGGTCTCTCCCAGGGCGGCAGGAGGGCGGAAGGGCTGGAGCTCACAGCAGGAATCCTCGCCCACACCCACACTCAGAACAGCCAGGAGGAGACAGCAAACAAGGATGCCCTGTTCGGGAGAGGGGGAGAAGAGACAAGGGGATGAGGGGAGAAAAGGGGAGCAGAGACGGGGTGGGGGGAATGCCCAGTGCAGAAAAGCTCTTCCCTAAACAGAATTCTGCCCTGAGAGCAGCCCGCTGGGGAGGATGGGGGCGGTCCAACCCCTCCCAAGAGAAGTGACACTGACTTCTTTTGGCTGGATTTAAAGCCTCTCTCTGTATTCCCCCCTCCCAACCCCCGCATCCCATCTCCACCCCAACCGAAACAGCAGAAACACGTCAGCGCTGGCATGCAGAACTGCGCACATTCACTCAGTCCTAACCCATGTGCTTCCAGGAACGCACAGGCCAGTGTGAGAACTCAGCAAGGATGGGGGGTGGGCGCCACCCCCCCTCAGTGGCCCAGGATCAGGCCCCAAGAGGGCTGCGATTTTTTTCAGCACTGGCTACAAGATTTGGATGCCCTAGTCAAATGAATGGGGCCCGAGCAGACAAATTGCCCAGGCGGCTTCCAAAGCCTTCGTCACGTGGTCTTCTTCCTGCATTGTGCAGAGCCCGCTACCAGCGCCTAACCATTAATACATAAAACCAGCCCAGAGCAAAGCCACCCCCAGCACCCTGCCCTCAAACAGAGCAAGAACCAGCCTGAAACCCCCTCTGGGATGGTATGTAGATTTGGGCAGGGGAGAGTATAAAAGATCAAGGTCGATCAATAATGACTATGGATTCTTTGGCAGAGATTGTAAAGTTTGCTCTTAGGTGGAAAGAATTTCTGACTCCCTGGGAGGCTCACCATTGTTCACACACTCCTGAAGCCTCCTGAAATGTCATTTACTGAGCCCAAGAGGTCAACTGGAAGAGGGATAAAGGGAAGGAGATTAGAAGAGCTCCTCCCACCTTCCCAGACGGGGACTGCCTGGCATAGGGATGTCCTACTTTCAGGCTGCCATTCAGAGTCCTCGCCCTGCTATGGTAAATGCCTCCCCTCCATCCTCAGCAAATCTACATTGGGTCATCCCTTTTCCTTGCAATAAAGTTATCTGCAGCAGGAGTTACAAGGAGGCAAGGCCCAGAAAGTCCAGGCTGTTTGCAAAGCAGGATCACTAACCCTTCATCACGTGGACTCACCGAAAGGTAACACATTCCTGGCAGGAAGGCTACTCTAAATAAAAGCGGGAAGAGGGTGAGAGAAAAAGCAAGAGGGATGGGATTCTCTATTGCTCTGCCCCTCACAGTCATTCAGACGTGCGTAAAACACTGCCCCGGGCATGAAGGGTTTGCCGACATTCTCACCCCTCCGCTGACTACCCAATGAGAGGAATAGACAACTTAATTCAAGTCAAAGCCAAAACCCTGGATCCAAACACTTCTGACCTTTGGAGGGGGGTAGGATCCAAATCTTGCAACTCGGACCCATCAACAAGTCAATCGTGGTAAAGATGAAGAGAGACCCCGAACACACACACACCAGAGAGAGACCCCGAACACACACGCACGCCTATAGAGTAAGAGAGCCGATCTACACTTGATCACTTGACCTTTACTGAGAAGAGAGACGATGGAGTTTATGGCAGCACTCTGCTACAGCAGCTCTTTGCAGCACAAAGCAACACAACCCCCCGAGCAATAGGAAAACAAATCTAATGACCATCCTGTTACACCGGACCCTACGGTTCTTTATCTCGCCCCACTGTTGGTCTGTGAGGCTGTTATACGCAAGTCACGACAATTAGGGCAGCTCTACACTTAAAACGCTGCAGCTGCCCCGCTATAGGGCTTCCGTGAATATGCTACTACACCGACCAATGGAAGAGCTACTCCTGTCAGTGTAGTTAATCCACCTCCACGAGAGGCAGCCGCTATGTGGATGGGAGAAGCTCTCCTGTCATCCTAGCACCGTCTACACCAGGGTATGGTGGGTATCGCTGAATTGCTCAGGGGTGTGGTATAACGTTGTTATACCGATGTTCGTTTATAGTGTAGCCCTGGCCTTCGGTGGGATGATGGCAGACTTGCCTTTGAAGACTCTAATGACAGCATTATGGTATTGGACACATTTTTAGCAAGTGACCTGTCAGTGTAGTTGCTCCCTTTGCCATACATCATTGTCTCGGGATTCTCAAGGTCCTGCTCTAAATCTCTGTGCCCAGGCTCACATCCCATTTCCAGTCAGACAGACACTCCCTATCTGATCCTCGCTGAAACTCACAGGTCTTATTAGTTGTCGGAAGATGCCTCCTGTTCCCCTGTAGATTTTATCCCCATTTCTCAGGACCATTCTCAAGTGTCTACTTGCTTCAGTGCTGCAGAATTTTGGCTCCTTCAGTCTCTTTTATATGCACACCCGTCATCCTGTCTCTCTCTTTCAAGTGGAAAAAATAAAATAAACGTTCCATTGATCCATCCAAATATTTCTCTTGTTGCAATTTTTATCCGGCTATTTTTACGTGGGGCCTACATTGTTGAGTTCCTTTTTATTGACGTTCAGGAGGCCTGTGCCCAGTTTGTGTCTCATTAACAGTTTTGCTGCCACCACATAGCACAACAAACCAAGAAAGCCAACCACCAATTCAATGCTGTTTTCAGCATCTCCAGACAAGCAGAACCTACCCAATTTTTGTAGGTTCCCTTTGCTTGGGAGTGCACTGTATAAACATGCCTACACTCCTACACCGACCCTAGTATTTTAAATTTACATGGAAATACTGTGATCTGTTCACTGTAACTTCTCTAACTGGGATGCTTTGCCTGACATTATGGATTTTGTGTCCATTATTACTGCACGTCACTTCGAGCTTGAAAGCACGCAGATCTCAGCAAAGCCCCCATAAAAGTCAATAAATAATCAAATAGGGCCAGATCCTGCTGTTCTGGTGCCAGCAAAATTCCCAGTGATGTCTCTTTCCTTCCTCCCCAGTCCAACCCCTGGTACTAGAATAGACAGAGCACGGAGGTATTTTCGTGGCTTGACCCCTTATTACATCAGCATTTCTCCTCATTGCTAGCAGAGGTAGCAATGCAACAGCGGGAGATTTCATGGAATGACACAATTTCTTCTGGTGTTTCTCTATCTCCTTTTGGCTCTTGATTAGCCCTCCTGGTACCACGAAACAAGACTTGTTAAAAAACCAGCTACTCAGAAGAGCCCTAGAAACAGAACGGGGCTGCGCTTGACCTTTAGTCAACAGGAAGGAGCTCGAGTTACAGCAACAGCTCTCCTGCAGCAGTGCTTTGCAGCCTATTACGATATAATTCAGCAATAACATGCGGAGGAGAATTTTTTTAAATTAAATTTAAAGAGCTGCTTTGGCCAGGAGATCTTTATCAAGGTGGGGTAATGGACTAGCAGTGCTTTCCTATCCCCCCCCCCTCCCCCAGGAGGCACGTTTCTTTAGCCTCACTCTCCAGGCTGGGGTTTATTAACTTCTTTGCTCTTTATGAATTTAGCACATGGAAAACTATAAATCTGTTTGCAAATTCCTATTGGGCTAAATGCAACGGGGTCTGCGTATTCAGGCAGCCAAAAAGAAATCAATACATGTGTGTTTCTAGAACTACAGCCTAGGTGCTCCCATCTGCAGCACAAAGGCTGAAATGGCCCATAATGAACTATGACAGAAGGGGCAGTGCTGGCAATATGACATGCTCTCCCCACTGGCCCAGTTTCATGGGGCTGGCGCTCTGGGTGGTATCAGGGGATAAGCAGGGGTGGATTCAGGGGAAGTAGGCATGTGCTACTCCCAGTGGGAGTAAACTGTAGCATTGACTCCCACACATTCTCCACTGTGGCTTCTGCACAGGGGAGGGATGTCTAACAGCAGCATGCTTCCCTAGAAGTGCTGGTGCCACAGCAGCCTAGAGTTGCACAAGGGGGCAAGGCTCCAGGATCTGTCCCCAGGGTCCACACCCTCCCTGCGGCTCCCCAAAGCCTCCCTCTGAGGATGGAATTTTAAAGGCAGAAACTCTCCTTCTTCTGGGCAGCCTGTCCCCTCCCACCGGCACTTCCCTCCAGAGACCACATTCTCCTTGTAGTTTGTTCACCCAGGAAGACTTTGCTCAGAGGTAGCATCTGGTTTGCAGGGAGGCTGCTTTTTGGGGGGTGGGGGTTTAACCCAATTTTCCAGATGGAATGACTAATGCAAAAGGAGGTGAAGTAATTTGCTCAAGGTCAGAGTCAGTATTAGGCTCCCTCTTCCCAGGCTCCCTTGAGCCCTTTGCTCTACCCACTAGACTAGACGACACCGCTGCACCGGCGTTAATGATGCAGACTCCACTCATGGCTTCTCTTCACTGCATCATGTGTCATTCATATATGATCCCCCCCCCCAATTCATGACCCCGAGGTCCTTACACTGCCTTCCAAAAAACTTGTACCTGAGTAAAGACTGCACAACGGTGCCCAAAAGGTACATTTACCCACATCACCTATTTCCCCTTTTAAAAGGATTAGTTTACCAGGTTTGTGACACACAACAGGAATAGATTGCAAGTCTGCTGAAGCAATGACTGTCTCTTTTTTTCTTTCCTCTTTCCTTAAATGACATGTTTGTACAGTGCTTAGCACAACAGGACTCTGATCCTTATTTGGGACTCCCTCAGCATTAATGTAACACAAAGAACAGATATTTGTGTACACACTGTAAAGCTCATCTGTTTCCTCAAGGTTTATTCTGGGACTCAACTGAATTGGCTTATGGCGCTGAAAGCAGTACCGGACAGGGTATCTGAATGGGCCAGGGTGACACTTTAATTAACTGCATAACGCTTGCAGCCCAGGACGGGTATTCCCAACAATCAGAAAAAATAAAATAAATCTAAGCTTGATAATATTTTCATATGCATGTGCACATTTAAATATTCAAATCATGGGAGTGATCCGAACAGCGAGATCAAAGCTTATATTGATATAAACCAGATGCACTGTGCTATAGTAAGGCTAGGCCCCATAGCATTTCTCAGGTGGCAATATCAATAAAAAAATAACCTAATCTGTAGGCAAGCAGCCATATTCCTGTTCGATGGGTTAATGCCACGATCTGCAGACACACAAAACTGATAAACTAGCTCCATTTCCTTGTTTTCAGAGACCAACACCAAGCAATTTTCGCTAGCTCCCCCCCCCCCCCGGTTCGAGTTGGAAATGGTTGATATTTAACATACACATGCGTACGCTCTTTGCATTTTTTGTGGGACAAATGGGGCTCTTAGGGGGGTGAAATTCACCCCATGCTGAGCACCAACCTGTGCCCTGTGCACCACTTAATACCGCTTAACACCTAAGACTGCTGTAACTCACACTTGGGGTGCCAACCTCAACCCACCTCTCTCCAGGATCAGGAGAACATGAAGAACCCCCCTTTGCCCCCACCTCCCTTTTCAGGTGCTGCGTCAAGCCCAGCTCAGCTGGACTCCAAAGATCTGAGCCACTAACCCGACACCACTTCCATCAGGAGAGTTCGGCGCATTCGTGAAGGGAGGCAGCGTCTTTCTCTGCTCCGTGGCTGGGTTGTATCCAGTCTGCAGACAGTATTCAAGATGTGGGTGTACCATGGATTTAGGTACAGGCAAGATACTATTTTCTGTTCTATTATCTATCCTTTCTTAATTATTCCTAGCATTCTGTTCACTTTTTTGACTGCTGCTGCACATTGTGTGGATGTTTGCAGAGGGAGTGTGGCCTAGCAAACAGTGTGGGACTCAGGAGAACTGCCTTCTATTCCCAGCTCTGCCACTGGCCTGCTGGGTTACCTTGGGCAAGTCACTTCTCTGTGCCTCGGCTTCCCCATTTTATTGGCCTTTATCCAAAGCTTTGAGATCTATGGATACAAGTGTGATAGAATGTTTACTTTATTCATTCTCCTGGGGCTGACAAGCATGACAACTAACTACAACCAAAAACCTCAGCCTGTATCAGAGATCTGAGGGATGGACTGGGCGATGTCACAGGTCTTTCCTTGCTCTAATTACTAGGATTTTCTGATCCCGGTAGAATGATCTGCTGATCGAGGGCGGCACTGGTTTTACTCTTTGGCCTGTTGGGAACAGGCTGAATCATCAGTAGATCCCAAAAACTGCAACACTGTTCAGACATTCCCAGGAAACTCTGAGGACAGACGCTGTTCCTATTACTGTCTTAGCATATGTCAAGTTTCACAGCTTGCAGGATATCAAGATGTTCCATGCCAACCATGGCTAACAGCACAGCATCTCAAGGCAAGCTAATATCAGGGATGCATCTCTGTACAGGTGAATACAGGTTCTGCCAAGAGGGGAGCAGAGGATAGGGTATGTCGTGAGGGTTATTATACTAAGCAGCAAAGCTAGTTACTGATGTATCGCACACCAAGTATTTCTCCCACTCATCTAACCCTTTATTGACACCCTTCCAGGATGGTTAAAACAAACAAGGAGGAAAAGGAGATCTGCTTGTTTAAGGAGGTACACGCCTTGACAAAACAGACCATAATCAGTTATTTAGATAATTCGCGAACCACCCTGCTTTGTAAGCTGGCGGCCAAACTGGAAGATTTGACTGCAAGATCAGGAGCAAACAAAGGAGACACACAAAGACTGTAGGACAGCATCCAGGTGTGGAAAGAAGGTTCGGCTTTCATCTGAAAGCCACAGAAGCTTTTTGAAGCCCAACGCTCCTATTCATTATCCCAGACCACAAGCTGTAAACATACCATTTGGCAAGTGGCATGCGCCGCAGTGAGAGGATAGAGAGAAAGTAACACTCCCTCTGCGGCGGCCCAATGCCCCACCAACAGATCCACAAGCCAGGTTTATAAAAACACCACGGACGGCGGTTATAATAGGCCTGGGGAGGCTCTGCCTCCCCTAAAGCAGCCGCTGCCACAGGACCCCGGTTGCGGGTTTGGTGGGGGGAAATTTTGCTTTTTATTTTGCCCCATGCAGGTTCGGGGGCGGCTGAGGAGGCACTGTGTGCTATTCAGCTTCCTGGGTTCATTAATAAACTCTCTGGACTCCAGGGAGATTCCTGCTGATCACGGGATGCTGTCTGAGTAACACATACCCCCTCCTTACCACCCCGGAACCTGCCTGGGGCATACCAAAAGCTCAGGTGCTTCTTCCAGAAAAGAATGGCTGTTGAATTTTCACAGGGTGACTTGGGGGTCTGTGGAGGGGAGGTGCAGCTGCGGGGACTCTTGGCATCGGGTGGGGATGTCTCGGGGCTCTGGCCACAGAGGGGAAAGGTGGGCTCAGGCCACGTGGGAGGTCAGGGGTGCTTGAGCCATGGGGGGGTGCGTGGGGGGGAGGGGGCCTCAGGCTGCAAGAGGGGAAAGGGGACTTGGGGCTCTGGCTGCAGAGGGCTCAGGGCTCCGGCCGCGGGGAGAGGTCAGGGGGGCTCAGGACTCCAGCTGTGGGGGCTTGGGAGTGGAAGGGGCAGAGCGGGGGCCTGAAGTGAGGTTCCACGCACCACCCATGACAAACACTAACCAATAAGAAGTGAAAAGGGGAATCCCACCGGAGCAAGAGACATTGAGAGAGTTGGATGTTTCATCAATGTAACTATGCAGCACAGGTTTTTGTGGGGGTGAACGCCTTGCCTTTCCCACCCACCATAAAGATCTTAATCTAAATAACGACACTTGGCCTTTCAATAGCACCGTTCACCAGGGCATTTCAAACCGCTTTGCAAAGGCTGGTCAATTACGAACAATGGTATTGGCCCATTACTAGATGGAAACAATAGAACTGTCAATAATAATAATGTAGAAAAGGCAGGAGTTTCATTCAGTGTTTATGTTCTGCATTTGGGAAAAAGCCAGCTGATGTAATCATATCATATGATGTTGATAACATACTTTTCATTCCAACCACAATTAAAGAGCAATTTAAACAGCACTTATTAAAGTTAGATATTTTAAATCAGCAGGACCAGAGAACATGCACCCAAGAGTTTTAAAAGAGCTGGCTGAGACACTCCCTTGACTATTAATGTTGACTTTCAGTAAGTTTTAAAACACGGGGGAAGTTCTGCCTGTGTTTAAAAAGGATAAACAGAACAAATGAGGTAATTATAGGACCAACATCATGCAAAATAATGGAGTGGCTGATACTGGGTCATAATATAGGTTCTCGTAAAGAAACACCGAGCACAGATGGTCATATTTAGGCTTCTGCCTCCAACCCCTTATCCATGGGAACACCCCGTGGGATTTCTGCCAGCTGATAGCCCATAATTTGGCATCTATTATATCTGGATTAGTAAAAAGTAGAGAAGGGCCCGAACAAAAACCTTGTATCTGAACACTCCCAAGCATTGCTGCATGCCTAGCAGCAATCAGATTGGATCCTACTGCCACTTTATGGAAGAACCCAAAGTAGTCAAGTTCATTATGCCCTTCCATTTAACAGCTGACCCCAGACTCAGAACAAGCATTTGTACTACGCAGATCTTGGGCAGGTGGGCGAAATCACACACCAAGACTGCATTAAAGAAAGAAAGGAAAAGAACAGTTCCAGCAAATTCAGGATGGGTTTCTCTGGGATAAAATTTAAAACATTTCAAGCCGAGCATGAGCCTCACACCAAACATTTCCTTTGTCAGGTCCGAGGGACCTCCTCGGGTACAGGAGGTGGGTCTCCAAACCTGGAAAATCCCTGAAGCAACTGATAACTAGACTTTACTACATAATTAACTCACATGTGGTCTTACTGCACTGCCATGAAAGTTATCAAGACAGATTCTGGATTGGCTTACATCCTTTGCAATTCCCTGGACTTTGCACAGGCTGGACACAAGTCAGTTTGGACAGAATATGGTCCTTGAGTTTATCAGTGTACAAAGAATCTTGTTCAGTCTGCCTGAAGCTTCCATCTGCAACAAATACGAGCACCTGAGTTGTTTCGTGTCACATCCGCTAACCAGTCCTATTAGGCAATCTGGAATGGGTGTAACACAACCGGACGGGACGAGTTACTTCACTGCACTCCCTGGAGAGACATTTTGTGGTCTCGTTTGCCAAAACCGCCAGGCTTGGCAAGAAACAGGACAGATGAGGATCTTGATCTTGATGCTGTTTTACTCTTGCTGGGTGCTGACAGATCTGAATGTCTAACTTCCTTATATCTGTGGGTGGTCATGGCTTTATTGCCCACTGGAAAGCAGGCAGAGCTTCCAGAGTTTGAACAGACCCCTCTCCTCCTACCCTGCCCCCCAGTGCATTTGCATCCTGCTGGAGGGCAGGGACAAGAGCTTTTCAAATAAGTGAGATCCCTAGGTGCTAAGGAACAATATTCTCTCCTCCTTTACATTCTTTGTAACCCCCACCGCTGCGCTGGCTGCTGTAAATTTCACTGTAACTCGGAGGACAAAGTGTTAAGCTTACATTTTGGGACTTTAGGGACTGACCCCTTAATGGGTCCTCCATCGAGAGTACTCTCAAATAACGGTGTGCAGAATTAGACCCTTAGGGGAAAGGGCATGTACAGTTATTTACAGGGCATATATCCCCAAATATCCTTCATACTCACTTTTTGGCCTTTTGAATGCAACAGCAAGTAAAATATATTGGGGAAGTCGGTGGAGTTACAGCCTCTTAGAGCAAGAAGTACAGTAAACCCTAGATTTAACGGACCTCGATTTAACGGACTTCGGATGCAACGGACAAAATTTCTAAGCAAGTCTGATGCATCCGAAATCCATTTGTCGAGGGCTGGCTGCCGGCTCCCGGCTGCCGCCCGGGTCCCACCAGCGGGCGGGCTGGCTGCCGGCTCCCGGCTGCCACCCGGGTCCTGGCAGCGGGCAGGCTGTGGAGCTGCCGCCCCGGCCCTGTGGCGAGCGGGCTGCTGCTCCGACAGCTTGTTTTTTTTTTATTATTATTAAATAACGGACTTTCTGATTTAACGGACACCCCCTCGCCCAAATTAGTCCGTTAAATCGAGGTTTTACTGTATAGCTGAATTTGGCCCTCTGTACCCAACAGGGGAGGGGAGCATCCTCCATCCTTGTAGAATTTGGAAAAGACACGCATTATTGTAGCATCCAGGAGCCAATGAAGATTTCACAGGAACAGATTCTCAGCTGGTGCCAGGGAGGTCGGCTCCACTTACTTCAAGCCCATTCACACCAGCAGAGTCTTTAGGCCAAAATGTTTTGGAGTCACATTGTCAATTTCAGGATAAAAAAAAACTGATGAGAAACTTTTAACATTCAGTATGAAAAGTGGTAACACAAGACATGTGTGGGTTACCCCACTAGTGGTGACATTTCAAACTGCTTCCTTACTATTTTAGGAGCTCATACTCTCCCCAGTCTGCACCGGGACCTGGCTGATGACCCTGGAAGCTGCACAAGGAAGATAACATGGGAATGTCTACACAACCCGACGCAGTGAGCCTCCCAGCCCGGGTCCACAGACTGGGGCTAGTGGGGCTCACACAGCACTCTAAAAGTAGTTGTGTAGACAGTGCTCCGAAGTCACGGCTCAGACTGGAGCCTGGACTCGGGAGCCCTGCGAGCGGGAAGGGTCCGGAGCTCAGGCCCCAGCCCAAACAGCTACACCGCAGTAAAACAGCCCCACTGTCTGAGCCCAAGTCAGCTGATATGGGCCAACCGTGGGAGTTTAACTGCAGTGTAGACATACTCTAATGAGCTCCTTTCCATGCTTTGTTAGGCTCCATTCTCTGACCCAGACCAGATCCTAATCAGCCCCATTCCAGGCTGAAGCTGGAGAATCTCCACTGAAATCAATGGAGTTAAACTAGTGTAAATCTAGAGCAACTCTGATCAGACTCTAGCAACATATTCACACTGTAGTGAACATTTTACACTGGTGCAACTCCAGTGTACTTGGCACTGTACTAACACAGAACCAATGACGGGTCCCCCCTGCATTCACACTGTTCGGTTTATTTTCCATTCTTTTAAAAACCTACCCTAAAATATTACAGTATGGATTTAACTGGCCTACAGTGCTTGAATAACACTAGTGAATGCTGGAGTGTCGTGCGCCATCAGTGAAGAACACTGTAGTATTTTAATAACAGTTCTTTAGAGTTAAGTGGGTAAATCACTGGGGGGGGGGGAATATAAAAAGCAAATTGGTATCATAATCCCCTCTGAAAAAAAAAGTATGTTTGCTCTGTTCGCCCCCACCACAAAGAAAAAGCTCCCAGGCATCCCAGATTGCAGGAGGTACTAGGGGAAAAAAAGTTATTGATCTGAGAGAATTCATTTTACTATAAGGGGCTGGTACTTTTACTTATTTAATAAAGGTTTGGCGTCAAACCACTGTGAATTTCAGGATTATCTAATTCTATCTAATCGCATTCAATCATTGATGCTCCAGACAGTAGCAGAAAGGAATGCCTGTCCTTTCCTGTCTTCAGGCGCTATCTCCGGTTGCCCTAGCAACACGGCAAAAGCAGCTTCAACAGAGCCGAGTACCACCTATCGCATTCATCCCTGAATAAGAAGAGAGGAGGAGGTTACACGGGAGTTTCTGCAGTTTGATGGGTAGACACATGCAGAACTGTCGCCGCCACTGGAAGAGAATGGACCCCTAACTCTGAACCGGCAAGGCCTGGGAGGAGTTCTGATGGACACAGGCTCCTTTGGGGAAGCGTGGACAAGATGACAGTGGACTACTTCCCGCTGTCCAACAGAGCGTGCTGCTTTCTTTTATCACTAAGTTTTATACTATAGGAAGTTGTGGCGATTAACTGGCCTGATATAACTGGAGCTATTTAAAATCCCAGTGTCGGTTTTTTAAAAAGTTCTGAAAACACCTGAGTTAGGACACAATTAGAGGCACACACATGACTTCCTTTGCTGCCATATCATGACCAGGACTATTTCCAAGGAGGATTTATTTTCTGTGCCAAAAGTTCTTAAATTCTCTCCTCTAGCACTGAAAATTATTTTGCTTTTCTGATCCTTAAATCGCCGGAACTGTTCAAGGAAGGGTCTTCCCTTCTACAAGTTGAATGCAAAATAAATAAATAACTAAAGTGTGCTTGTCTAGCATCTTTCATCCAAAGATCCCAATGCTCTTCAGAAACACAGATTAAACCTGACACCAATGCTGGGATGTAGTTCGGCATTATTAATGGTTTTTGGTTGGCAATGTGGTACACTGAGGCAAAGGAAGGAGAAGTCCAGGACCACATTTTTAAGAGTGGCCAATAGTCTGGAGTGCCCAACTCGAGATACCAAGGGCCTGACCTCTATGGGAAATTTGGCTGTTCAGTACCTCTGAAAAATCCCATCCTACTAGGGTATGTCAACCTCAACCCTAAGCTTGAAGGCCCAGGCCACATCAGAGAAGCACCATCTACACAACTATTTATAGCACATTCATGTGAGTCCTGCTAGCATATGTCTGCGGACCTAGGCTAGGAAACTTGTGCCGCAGATGCTGTGTAGACATACTGTAAGTGTCTAAACCTGGCACCCAAATTAGTCACCCCAGTTTAAAGGGTGCTTTTGAAAGTATGGGCTTAAGAGACTTCATAGAATCAAAGAATAGCAGGGTTGGAAGGGACCTCAGGAGGAATCTAGTTCAATCCCCTGCTCAAAGCAGCTAAATCATCCAAGTGACAAAGAGTCCTGTGGCACCTTAAAGACTAACTAAAGCAGCGGTCGCCAACCGGTGGTCCGCGGACCACTGGTGGTCCGTGGGAAAATTCTGGTGGTCCGCGGCGCCGGGCTCCCTCATGGCCGCCCCTCTGGGCAGGCAAGAGGCTGCGGGCACCTGTCCCGCTCCGTCCCCGGTGGCCAGCAAGCGCTGGCTCGCTACTGCCTCCCGTCTTCTGCCGCGCGAGCCAGGGGGCCCGAGCCGCGCCGCTGAAGCTGGGGGGCTGCGCTGCACTGCTGAGGCCGCGCCGCTGAGGCCGGGGGGAGGGGGGTCCGAGCCGCTGAGGCCAGGGGTCCGAGCCGCGCTGCTGAAGCCGGGGGAGAGGGGGTCCGAGCCGCGCCGCCGCTGAGGCCGGGGGGAGGGGGGTCTGAGTTGCTCCGCGCCGCCGCTGAGGCCGGGGGGAGGGGGGTCTGAGTTGCTCCGCGCCGCCGCTGAGGCCGGGGGGAGGGGGGTCTGAGTCGCGCCGCGCTGCTGAGGCCGGGGGGAGGGGGGGCGCGCCGCGTTGCGCTGCTGAGGCGGGGGGAGCCCGCGCCGGTCGAGGGGGGGGGGGGAGCCGCGCCGGTCGAGCGGGGGGGGGGGGCTGCGGTGTTAGTGGTCCGCGGGATTCAAAATTTTGACTTTACTGGTCCGTGGGGACCAAAAGGTTGGCGACCACTGAACTAAAGTATTGAAGCATAAGCTTTCGTGAGCTAATACCCACTTCATCGGATGCAACAGACGAAGTGGGTATTAGCCCACAAAAGCTTATGCTTCAATACTTTAGTTAGTCTTTAAGGTGCCACAGGACTCTTTGTCACTTCTGCAATTCCAGACTAACAGATTATCTGCAATCTAAAAATAATTTAGACTATACAGGGATATCTGGTTCTTTAAATCATCCAACAGATTCCCCCCCCCCCCGTCCTTAAATGGCCCCCTCAAGGATTGAACTCACAACCGTGGGTTTAGCAGGCCAATGCTCAAACCACTGAGCTACCCCGCCCCCCCAGGTGACTTGCCCCCCTTGCCCCAGGTCACAAAGTGAGTCAATGTTGGAGCTAGGAATACAACCTAGGGGGTCCTGACTCCCAACTCTTGCCACTAGAGTTAGGCAACTCCAGTTATTTCTTTATTCCACGGTACTGAGAAAAAGAAAAATCCCATGCTATGAGAAAAAGCAGCAGCTTTATCCAAGCAAATGGGAAATGCCTGGCGTTCTAAGACAAGCCTTGTATTAACAAAAGCTGCTGCGTGATCATCTCAGCCTGGTACAATAGCACAAATATAGGTGAACACAATAACCGTCGCTTTCAGTCCTCCGAGTTTTTCCACTGAATGCCGTAAGGAGTAGCAACACCATCACACTCTCAGTTTCTACCCCTACCTGCTGCCCACACAGAGATGTTCATTCCTTCCCCATCTGCAACTCAGGGTCTAATCCCACACACCTTGTTCTGGAAAGCACTCCACTGAAGTCAAGGCTGTTTGCATGAGCCCCTGGTCTAAAATTATAACGTTGTCCGTATTTGAGGCTACATTCTGCCCTCAGACCTCTCTGTGCAAACAATCAAGAGTGCAGCCCTTTAGACGCAACTTCTCCAACTCTGTTGCACACATGGACAGCTACCGTTTCCTGGCTTTCCCCTACTTGCACTACAAATCTTCGGGGAAAACAATGATCCCTCCATCTTGTACAGCTCACGTCACAGAAAGGGTTATGCATCTCCATGAGAGCTACTCTATCTTTTTGCTCTTTCAGTACATCTATCCAACCTGCATGTTGGGTAAGCAGCAGGCATCACTTACAGCTCTACCAGAAAGTCTGTTTTCAATGAACCTGTCTTCTTGACTCAGGCTGGTGAGGCTTCTATGGGCATTTGCCCTGGCTGGAGATGTTATAGATGAAAGAAAACCCTTGATCTAGCCACAAAACATCCAACATACCTGAAAATGAAGGATTTCCAATGCAAAGGCATCATTTGTTATGATTATTAAAGGTTATCAAGGAGCAGGGCAGATTTGCACACAGAAGCATCCCTATTTTGTAGCTTCCTATGCAAATGCAAAATAAAGCTGCTAAAGTTCTGCCTTAACTAGATCTAGAATAGGGTACTTTTTTTCCTTTTTCCTTCCCTCCATTCACCTTCTGAGACATGTTACAACCAAATTCTGCATCAGATTATATTTATGACCCAAGGGAAAGTGTAATTTCCTCTCCGCTCTCTCTGGTTTTGTTAAAACAACACAGCCAAAAACAAGAGCGCATTTCCCCGGGAGGGGGGAGAGGTGTACTGGAGAGATACCTTGGTGTGAGAGCAGCAGAAGGATGAAGCAAAGAAGCTAGAGGGGACGGCCGTCAATTTCACTTACAGACCCACATGTGATTCATGCAGCGATAAATAACACAGTCAGTGAAACGTCTCTCTGTGCCATCAACTGGAAAACACAAATTTGGTGACAGAGGGCCCAATGCTGCAAGGTTCCCTTTGATAGCAGCAGACGCAAAGGATGCTCATCACCTCCTGGCAGGATTGGGCCCAGAGCAGGGGGGGGGCTTTCTCAGGGTGTTGGCTTGTGGGAATGATGCACTTCACTCGGGGAGAGGATGGGGATGGAGGAGGAGGAGAAGGAGACAATACTGCCAACCAAGATTCAGCACTGGCATCTGTTGTGTAGCAAGAAGCTTGCCAGCCCTGTGGATGAAGGAAACAGACTGTGCATAGGAGAAACAGAAGATGACAGTAAAAGGAAAAAAAGAACAATATGTAATAAGTATAGGGCAAAGACGAGTGTATAATTCCCACTGAACAGTACTTTATTTTTGCGTACATTAAAAACAGAAAGGATGTGACAAGGAATGCTGCTTCTCCACTCTCCCTGCCTTACAAGCCCATTACAGCGCGTAGCCCAAAAAACGCATCACTGGTACACCGTTTAAACAGGGGATGGTTTACTTTTAAATGCACAGGAAAAAAATAATAAAGTACAGACAGTGGGAGTTAATACTGGTCCCTTGGTCAACTCTGCAGGTTAGGTCCCTTGTTCACTAAAGACTCTTGCCAACAGGCTCCAGTGAGCGCTGATCCTTTTGAGTAAGGCCAGCAAGTTTGGACACAGACAACTGCAAATTAAAACCAGGTGTCTGTGCCCTGAGGCAACAGAGACCGCCCTAAGCGGTTTAATGACATCTCTAAATAATTTTGACAGCAAAATTACTTATCCTCTCTCACCTTTACACTGCCCTTGACACATTCCTAACGAGATGATGTTGCTTTTGCTGCTTTTATTTAGCTCTACATGTCTCTGCTCTACATGTAACTCTTTCTTGGACTGGTAGATTTTTCCAAACTCACTGGAGTGTCTTTAAACTTGATTCCACAGGTTGCCCATCATGCAGCCTTAACTGCAAAGCCAAGCTTGTGTCTTCTGACCTACGGGGCTGAATCCACTCCAGCGCTAGGACCACCCACTCCCCAGGTGCAGAAAATCCACCAGGGGGCACAATGCAGCCAAGCAAGAGTGACAAATGACACTGTACTCTGGGGATGGGGAAGAGGGCATGGACAAGGATGCATTGATCTAGGAGCCTTACTGAGCCCCGGCTGGAAATTAAAGTTACCGTCTTCAAGCAGAAACCCTGAAGCATTGGAAACGCTGCCTGCCATCCTGCCTCTGACCTCAGGCATGAATTCCCCTTCCACAGCACCACGGAGGATTACTCGGACTCATTATGGACAAGCCACATTATGGACAAGCCACACTCCCTGATCGGAGATAACAAACTGGTTCAGCTTATTTGGACTAACCTTTTCACCTCCCACCTGGTTCTTACCTACTTTCCCAGACCTGCCTCTAAACATTTCCACTGCTTGCATCCGACGAAGTGGGTATTAGCCCACGAAAGCTCATGCTTCAAAACTTTATAGTTAGTCTTTAAGGTGCCACAAGATTTTGTTTCCTCTGCTATTCCAGACTAACACGGCTACCTCTCTGATTCAAGCCACATTAAGTCACTGGTGGCCCTGCTCCTAGCCCCGCAACGTAATAGCCCACTAGCATTCACCTTGCTTATTTACTCCCCAGAATGGCAGCAATCTTGACTGTAGCGGCATTACAATTCCCATTTTCACCCAGGTCGGAAAATATCCTCCACCGTGTACCCCCGTGTAACACGATTTTCCTAGGCTGGAAAAGTTCATGCACCTCTACTATTCACTCACCATACTGTGCTCCAATTAATGTTGTCCTTTTCAGAGCTTATTCAATAATCCACAAAACTAAACCACTCGGTTCCACAGCAGCACCCTCCACCCCATAGCTCTTGCCCTTACACTTCTAGATACAAATAATAATTCAATGTTTCATCCATGCAGTACCTTCTTCCAAAATCTCCAAGCCACGTGGACCATAACAGAGCAACTGTAAGGCAGTCCGCACAAGATTTGGCCTTGATGCCTACTCAGGAGTAACAGCTAGCACAGAACACAGCTTGCCACTTAACAGGCAGGTGAGTGGTTTCTCATTCACCTCTGGGTGCAACTCAAGCTACAGGTTTTGCTCTATGATGCTCTGTATGGTCCTGGGACCCAGCAAGTTTAGAGACCGGCTCCCTCACTGCCACAAGAGCAGCTGATGTGGATTTGCTCACAGCCCCTGCACTTGAATTCTTGGGGCTGGGAGTTGAGGACTCAACTCTACACTGGTCAGGCAAAGTCGCTCTTGTTTTCATAGTGTTTTTCCTCAAGACTTCTCCCCGAAGGGGGTTGTCCACAAGGATGGATCAGATGAACCTTTGGGGCTGTGGGAGTGTTTTGGTTAACGCTGGAGGTCAGGCTCAGAAACCGGGTCCAATGGATGGAGCTTAAACGTCCCCTAAATAAATCAATTACAAAAATCCTAAACTAAACTGAATAATTCAGCAACAAAACCTAACAACTAAAATGGTCTGGATTAAACACAACACTCCCCATCAGCATGAAACCACAAATAAAACCAGCAAGCTGTGCCAAGGGCCTCCAGGAATAAAATGTCTGTAAATCTGCTTCCCAGGAGGGCTTTTTCTCCAGTCAGAAGGGAATCTCCAAGGACACAAAGGCAAAGCTGAAAATAGCTCCCTGCATGCTAACCCCAGGATCCGTGTACTCCAAAGCTCAGACAGGAGCCCAAGACCCGAGCCATTCAGTTGAAACCAAGTTTTCAGGCTCAATCCTGCCCCCACAGGCAGCCAAGAAAGCAGCCATGACACTGAGCAAGCTCTGTCCTATTCTGCAGGTGAGTTTCCCCACATGCAGGAGTCCCCAAGCTTTGGATCAGCTTCTAAATTCCAGCCCCTGTCAGCCAACGGCGGGGACCACAGTGGGGCTGAACTTCCCTGTCTGGCTACTCTCTTCTGACCCCTTCAGGTTGACACAGACACCACGTACCATTCTTCTCCATCCCAAGGGCAGACGACCCAAGTCCCTCTGAGGGGCAGGTAGCGACAGCGGCTCTGACCCCATTTAGACAGATCTAAGGAAAACCCATCGCAAGACCCTCATACAGCTGTATTACTAACCCCACTGCCTCTGACACAGGAGCACTGCATGGGACTTGGCACGTTTTGAGCTAAACAATGGGAACTTTGACTCCACACACTGTTTCTAAATTAAAAAAACAACAACAATTTAGATCTTTTCTAACCTCACACACAATTGGTTGGTGATGACAAGAACCAACCCCAAACAAAAACAAACACCTTTTATGTACAGCAAGTCAACAGCAAAACTGTGGGCCCAGTAAAACAAACGAATTATCATTGTCACTGACCAAGTTATGCACAATTACTATGAGTCCCGGCAGGCAAGAAAAGAGGAAGAGAGATTTTAAAATATATTTTACTGGGATTTCTCTTTTGTTTCAGTGCACCTATGCCATGACAGGGTGTTAAGAAGCCTGCCCTTCCATCTTTACTCGTGACCTGCACATCAAACCCAGGGTAGGTAAGGCAGACTTTCAAAGAGAAACCCTGGCTGTGAAAAGACAGAACAAAAGAAAGAAAGAAAATCCCATGTTAAATCCTAAGACATTTTCAGAGGCAGCCTAGCTCAGGTTATTATAAAAAATACTCAAAGGGTCACGCTGGTAATAGAAACAAAGGAGATCCATACTAAGAAATGCTTCCCCTTTTCTATACTGAGCACGCAATCCTGACCATTACAAATCTAAGAGCTATAATGAGAGAGATTTTAGTGCTGGCCTCTGCAAAATCATCCCCCCATCCTCCCCCACTTCACTAAGTCCCCTATGAACAGGTCAGGCCTTCCTGGGGGGGAGAGGGCCTGGCACAGCCAGAAACACAACTCACCGCCACCGAGAGCAGCACAACCCTATGCAGTCTAGGGGCTCCTTTCACTGCAGAGACTGACAGTGTGTGTGCACGAAAGTGTAAGGGGACTGGGGGGAAATGCTGAAAAATGGTTCCTAGCTGAAATGCATTGAATGCACCAAAGGGCCTTTTGTCATTTCAATCCGTCTTAATGGCAACTATTTGGGGTCCATGTAAATGGGGGATACAGACCTAGATATGCCATTTACAAGTCTCCTGCCTGCAAAGACTTTTGTGCCTTCCTGCATGTGCAGCAAAACCCAGCGGCACAGACCCGGGCAATCTAACCTCATTTGAACTAGGAAGACTGAGGGTGCAGGAACCTGGGGGGGGGGGAAGCTCTCCTTAACTGCAAACACAGAGGGTGCATGGGAAATCAGGGGTGCAGGCCTATGCAATGCAAACTCTCCTTAACGGTGCCGATATAGAAATGGTGCATGGAATCCGGAGAGCTCCAGTCCCCTTTAATTGCAACGCTTGGGGGGGCAGGGAGGGTGTGGGGCGGACACCCCCCTGTGCAGTGCCTGGACTCACCTAACAGCAAAGCTTTTGCTGCACAAACCAGGGCGGAGGATGCATCTGTCCGTCTGCCTCTCCCAGCCCCGGAGTGACCCCCCCGCTTACCCACGCGCCCGGTGGGCTTTGATTGATGGCCCGGCCAGGCTCCGAGACGCGCGCGGGGAGGGGGAGCCGGCAGCCGCTGCCCGAGGGAGGAGACGCCGAGGCAGCAGGCGAGACGCGGCTGCTCCTCCTCCGCCTCGCAGGAAACCAGCGGTCGGTCACAGAACTAGCCGAGGCGCCGGCCGCCGTCTGCAGCTGCAGCAAACGAGCTGCGACGGGGGGAGGGCTCCGGGCTCGGGGGGGGGTCGAGCCGCATTCCTTGCTGCTGCTGTGTGTGTAACCAGGGTGTGGGGGGCGCCCCCCATTACAACCCCCAGCCCAGTTCCTCGCGGGGAAGGCACCAAACAAGTGACCTGCTAGGGCTGGCATCGCTCCAGCCCCCCTGCAGACCCTCTTCGGGAGGCCAGGGCACATTCCAGGCCAGGAGGTGCCCTGAGAAAAATGACCCCTGCTGACCCCTGGGCAGACAAGAGCTCATTGCAGTGACTGACCAGGTCCCCCGTCAACCCTGCCCAAGGGGGGGAGGGGGGAATAGGGTCTGTCTTTCCTCTGGCTGGGCTGATTTTGCTTCTGATGGTTTTTACAGCAACTGGTAAACGGTTCAGGCCCCGGGTAAAAATCTCGAGCTCCTCAGAGCTGTGTTCCCAAACCGGTTCCCTCGCAACGTGGGATTTATTTCCAAATCAATCCTCCCTTCGCAGACTCCAAAAGGGCCCCGCACTGGTTTGGATTAAAGCCCCCGATGTTACAAATTGGATTTGAGGGGGTAGAAGAGTTGGATACGTTCAATGTAACCTTTGCAGAAGGGAGGGTAGGGCCAAGTGTTTGGGCCATTCTGCTGTCACCTTGCAGCACCGGCAAGAGTAACTCACCCACAACCAGCTGGCTCTGCCCCCCTTCAAGAACAATTCATGAGCTTGGCTGGACTATTCCTGCTCATTTACACCGGATTCCCAGCAGTGTAAGTGTCCCTGGATAGTATCAGGCCCACAGTCTCATTGCATGCTCTTGATACAACCATAGCAGAGGGACCCAGGTCTCATGGGTGTAATTCACACTTTCCTGCTGTGTCTACAATATCAAACGCAGTCTGTTTTGTGTAGGATGGCTAACAGCCCCCGACTCACATTGATTCTTAAACCCCAGTCATCAGAAAGGGAAAGATAAATTGTCCCCATTTCTTAACAGTTTCCTAGTATAATTGATTTGAATATATAGTACATGCAAATACTACAGCGCACTGTCTGGGGATTCCAGATTTAATGTGAAACTGCTAGGACACATTGGCCAGTGAACCAGCTAAATCGTGCTTGCCTGACAAAGGACAATAAAGTGCCAGTGGAACTGCTCGTGTGAGTAAGGCAAGTGGGATTTGGTGCACGGATAGTAACTCACTATTTTGTTCCTGGATTGTAGAAAGAAGTGTAAAGTTAGCATCAATAAAGTTTCCCTTCAAGGGAGGAAGGATGGTCTTGTGGTTAAAGCAAAAGACCAGGAGTCAAGAGACCTAGGTTCTGTTCTTTGTTCTGATGCAGTTTCCCTACCTGTGACCTCAGGCAAGTCACTTAAGCTCCCGTCCTACAATGAGATCTACAGAAGTACAGCCCTATGTTCATGCAGAATCCCACTCAAGTCTGTGGGGATCCATGAGAATGCAGGAGGCCACTTGTATGGATCAGGGTCTTGTTGAAGGATGAGGGCCTGATTTTCCAAGGTGCTGAGCACCCAGAATTCCAGATTAATGGGAGCTGCAGGTGAAAGTCAGACCCTCAAACCCAGAGCTGGTTCTAAGGGCAAACAAGCATGGTGATTGACCTAGACTCCAACTTCCAGGGGGCATTGTACCACTCGGACTTTTTTAGGGGAAGGGGGACAAAAATGTTTTCTGCCCTGGCTGGCAAAACGGCTCAAACATATTAGTACTACGGCTACCGCATCTTTAAAATGAGGATAATGACACTTTCCCACCACAAAGAGGTGTGGTGAGTTTCCTAAATGCTTTGAGACCCTGTTATGCAAGATGCTGTATAAGTGCATTGTTTTTACATTTTAATTTCTAAAAAGGAAAAGAACATTTTATTTTAAAAGGACTTGTATTAAGACACATTTATCAAATATAATTATCTCCATCTTTCACTTCAGTCATTTCTTAATAACTTTAGGTTGTCTTCCTGGAACACTACAACAAACTCAGTGGTTTTATGAAAATAATGGTTAGCTTTCTCATAGCGTGATTTACACTCAAAGTAAGGAAAATTATCCCAAGCGCACACTGATTGCTACACAAAAAGAAAACAAAATAAAATCCAGTTGCCGTGCTAAAAGAATCAGAATAAAGGTTATTCTGCTGTCAAAACCTTTCCTCCTCCATCTCACTGGGAGAAGGGGGCTGGGAAACATGTCAAGACAGATTTTCTTTTCCTTTCCTAATACTAAATGAGCTATTTCCATTGATATCAGGAGTTTTCAAACTTTTTAACATGGAAATCATCTCCAAGACAACTCCCCGCCCACTTGCAATCAGGTAGCATCCCCGAGGCAACAACAGCAATTGCTTATGTAGAAAAGTAACCGCAGGAAAGTATTTAGTGTAGTTTGGCTGTGTTTGAATGCAATTTAGCAGCTGGAAATGAGGAGCAGCCAGCCTCATGTAACAAATCAGTTCTCAACAGACCACCAGCAAGGGCTCTGCAGACACCATGGTCCATGGACCAAAGTAAAGGAGCCTCTCTGATCTGTAGGGTCAATAATAAAACAAAGTGCACAAAAGGCCCAAACCCATAAACACTCATTACCCAGCATAGTGCTTACTACTGTGAGTGTTGTCACTGAAGTCAATGGGATTACTCATAGTAGTAAACATTATGGGTGAAATTAGGGCAACCAAATAGCAAGTGTGAAAAATCGGGACAAGGGTGGGAGGTAACAGGACCTATATAAGACAGAGCCCTGAATATCAGGAATGTCCCTATAAAATTGGAACATCTAGTCACCTTAGGTGCCTGTGTGCCACCTTATAGATAGACAGATAGATAGATATGAATATACACAGAGGAATCATTTAAATTCTGGGATTCTAAATAAAGATATAACTTATGATACAGTCACAATGTGTCAATGGGGAGGTCCCCCCCCCCCTTTTACCCCTCCTGGTTAAATAAAGATACTCTACTTTCATGGAGATATACCATGTATGACCTCATAAAGACAACAGAAGAAAAAAAATATCCTTCTGGATTAAAAAAAATATATAGAATAACATTTGTTTCCACACTTCTCATTATAAAAATGCATTCTGTTACAATGATTCTTCCAACTCCAGGTTTTAGTATAGTTGAGTGAACCAAACAGGATTTTAACAGATTAAAATAATTGTAACTATGTTTATAGCATACACACATACCCCTGCTACACACATTTTTAAAGTCTTAGTTCTATGCAAGACACACTTCTGATTCCACAACACTCTGCATTTATGACATCACCATCTTCTCCCTGGAAATCCTGATGTCACACATAATGAGATTTTAAGAGTCCCCAAGAAATACTCAGATGGGGGATGGAAAGCAGTGTGAACTCAATGATTATGGTGAAACAAAACAGACCTATAAAAACAATGATCACTGTCAAGGATGAGAATGTTATAAAAGTTGTTTTCGGGGGGGGGGGGGTAGATCCAAGATTTGTTTGTTAATCCGTCTCAAGTGTATCTAGGTTTCATAAACTTTTTGCAAAACATGAGTATTCTTATCCTAAGGTGGATACTTTTAATTTCCTTTGTTTCAGTTGCTTTTTACCGTTCTGCTATATGTATATTTCTATATATACAAACACACACACACACACACACAAAAGGGGGAGGGGGGAGGCTGGAGCTGGTGAATGATTTGCAGTTTGCATAGCTGTGATATTTCCCCCCATCAATCATACATCCACACTCTGCATTACATCCTCTAGTTTAAGCACTGCTTTCCCCAGCTGCTCTGTTTGCAACCTCCCCTGCCTCTGACATTTAACAAGACTGCAGCCATGCTCACAGTGCAAAACAGCACTTTGGAGAAGGCTCAGTGACTGACAGTCCCTAGCCCTGTAAGATCACAATTCCTGATTACAGATGGAAAAGAAAAAAATTGGGGGGAAAAAGAGAGAGTGGGGAGGAGATTTGACTAAAACACATATTTTAGCAATAATCTTACCACTGGAGACGAAATTCGACACCCAGGGCAATCACAGATTGGAGGATGTACCTGTAAGATTCCTTTGGACATAAGAGTCTTCAAACTTTTCCCTGGATGCGGAGGAGAAGAAAGAAACAGGACTATTAAAAACAATGGCTTTGCAGAAAAAGCAACTCGGATCTTTCCATCCAAACTCCCAGAGCCCTTCTCTTCCCCTTCCCACCGGTACCCGCCCGACATGGCTCAGGCTTGTACCTTAATTGAACTTTCTACCCTGTAGAAATCGGGAAGAGAATGACCAGCGCAGCCCTCATTAGCTTCCCTCTAAACCTTGTTAAAAATGTGCTCGCAGTCTGGAGAGATGACTAATGAACATAACAGCCAGGCGCTCCAGACCTGCATGTCCACCCCCTTCCCCCACCACGCCGGTGCCGCTCTGGGCACGGGGAAGGGATGCATTTGCAATTAAAAGCAACGGAGGAGATATTGAATGCAAAGCACAAAGCAGCCCGAGACAGCTTCGCCCCCCTCCCCCCTTTCCGCCTCCATCCATTTAACCTCAGTCCTCCTGACTCACCCCAGAGGGACTGAGATATCCTGAAGACAGCCAGGAGCCCAGTGATAAAAAACGAGGCGAATAATAATAATTAGAGCGGCCCCTGGAGTTATCCCCCTCTTCCCCGGCGATCAATAAACAAGGCGCGGTGTCAGTCACCTCCTAATGGCTCTTCAGACCCCTGGGCTGACACCTCCAGCTCTCAGCTAATTACATGTCACGCTGGCTCTGTCTTGCCGCCTCTCCCCGCACCCTCTCCCGCGCCGCGCGTCCAGGGAGAGCCAAGTCCGCGGCTCTCCACGTGCGGAGACACCCGCCGATCCGCTCCGCCGGCCCCGGGTTCTGGAACTGCCGGGCCAGATGCACCGACGGGGAGGAGGGGAGGCTGGGGGGGGGGCAGCTGTCAGCAGAAGGCAGACCCCATTGGGGTCCCGCACCACCCAGCTGCTGGGCAGGAAACCTCCCACCCCCTTCCCGCGAGGCGCCTTTCCTCCTGCACAGAGCAACCGGAGTGACAAGCCGGCACATCTCTGCTTCAAGCACTCACAACTTCCAAACTCCCCCCCCCCCCTTCTCCAAACACACACACACACACACACAGCCACTGATAACAAGAATACACACAGTCCCAGTTCTATACACAGATAACACTACACACACTATAAAAACAGCCACAACTATACATACACAGATAACGACCCCCCCACACACACTGCCACAACTATGCACACACAGATAACGACACACACATATACACACACTATAAAAACAGCCACAACTATGCACACAGAGATAACGACACACACACAACTGCACAGACAGCCACAATTATACATACACACACGGGTAACAACAATACAGAGACACAGAAAACCACAGTTGTACACACCGATAACGATAAACACAGAGGCAGCTACACTCTTACATACACACACCGAGACAACCACAACTACACACACAGGACAACTACAGAGGCAGCGATAGTTGCGCGCGCGCGCACGCACACACACACACAACAAACCACAGCTCTACACACACAGCTCTAAACAGAGACAACAACCACAACTACACAGAAAGAGAACCACAACGATACACTCACACACACACACAGCCATAACCGCATACACAGAGACAACCACAACTACACGCGGAAGCAGAAAACCACAACGACACACACACACCCCAAAAGTCAGACCTCCGCCCCCCCGACTCCCCCCGCGAGCACTTACTTCACCCCCGCGCTGCCCCCCCAGGAACCGCCGCCCCATCCCGCCAAAACCCTGCGGGCTCCGGGGCTGTTTCCTCTGGTCAGTGGGGAAGCGCCGCGCCCCCGGCCGCCCCCGAGTTCCCCTCACTCCGCGCGGCTGTGTCAGGTGCAGAGGAAAGTGCCCAAACCCCGGCGAGTGCAAACCCCCCCCTTAATCCACAGCCCC
Organism: Sternotherus odoratus; assembly: GCA_032164245.1. Lineage (NCBI taxonomy): Eukaryota > Metazoa > Chordata > Testudines > Kinosternidae > Sternotherus > Sternotherus odoratus. The sequence goes on from JAVMKO010000018.1 coordinate 7,321,163, forward strand.
CGCCCGCCTTGAACGAAACTTCTTCAGCCCTGGAGCCCCCCGTTCCCCCCCGACACTCCCCTCCCTCCGCACGCTCCCCCGGCGCCCGTCCCTCTCAGGAGAGCCGGAGGGGGGGCACCAAAAAGAGGGGGGGCAGGCGTCCCAAAGGGACCCCCCTGCAGCCGGATGGGGAGAGGGGCGCGCGCGGGGCACCCCCTACCCGAGGGGCGCGCGCGGGGCTCCCCCCTACCCTAGGGGCGCGGGCGGGGCACCCCCCTACCCGAGGAGCGCGCGGGGGGCACCCCCCTACCCGAGGGGCGCGCGCGGGGCACCCCCCTACCCGAGGGGCGCGCGCGGGGCACCCCCCCTACCCGAGGGGCGCGCGCGGGGCACCCCCCACCCGAGGGGCGCGCGCGGGGCACCCCCCTACCCGAGGAGCGCGCGCGGGGCACCCCCCTACCCGAGGGGCGCCGCTCGCCCTGCCCTCACCTTTGTGCCGGATGCTCCGCTTCCAGTCCTTGGCGGTCTCCCTGCCGCTGACGAACTGGAACTCGTTGGGGGTGAGCCACTCGCCCCGGTAGCGGATGGAGGGGCCCTTGCTGCCCTGGCACAACTTGTGGATGTAGAGCAGCGCCTTGTTCTCGCCGCACTCCACCTCCAGGCAGGGCTCCCCGCGGTCGAGGAAGGGCTGGAAATCCGGGACGGAGGAGAAGCGCTCCAGCAGCAGGTCCTCGGGGAGGGGGGGGCGCGGGGGGGGCGGGTGGTGGGTCTCGGGGAAGCCCAGGTAGGCGCGGTGGTGGTGCGCAAAGATCTGGTCGTACGCCGGCGGGTGGGGGGTCACCACCGGGATGGCCGCGGCCGCTAAGGGGGCCAGATAGCCAGGTAAGGTCTCCATGGGCTGGTTGAAGGCGGCCAGGGCCAGCTCCTCCCGGTCGAGTCGCTCCTTCTTGATCGCCGGCATGGTGCCGCCGCGCTCCCAGGGCGCCCTCGCCTCTCCAAGGCACGGCGGCTCCGCTGGCTCCGGCGCCACTTGCCCCCGCTCTGGATCGAGTTGGGATGAAATGCGCCAGCAGGAGCAGCAGCAGCAGCAGCACCTTTGGCGCCCGGGGGCCGGAGGTGGCTGGGGGTAGGATCCCCCGAGCGACTCGCCCCCGCCGGCTCCCCAGCGCAGCTGTCTGGGATCCCGCTCCCACCCGCAGGCTAACGCCCCGGAGACCCGGGAGCCGCGGCGCTGCTCCCAGACCGGCCCCCCCGGACTAGTACCTGACATCTTGCAGAGGGCTCCGCCGCCGGAGACATTATTTGGGTTTAAGACGCGTATTGAGCGACCCACCTTCCCCACCACGCGGGAGGCTTCCCCGCCACCCGGCCCCTCGCCGGCGGAGACCCGGCTCCTCGCTGCTCTTTATTGAATCCTGACAATTAAACCCCGCGCCCCCTGCCCTCCCCCGCGCTGCCTCCCCCCCTCCCCTCGCTCGCACAAACTGGACAGCGCCGGGGGTCCCGACGCGCCCCCCGCCCCGCCCCGCTCCCCACTAGTTGGACCAGGCAAGAGAAGTTTTTTTTTCCTCCCGGGGCTGCTCCGCTTCCCCCTGCAAGCGGCAGAGCCGTTGCCTCTGCGTATGGCTTAATGAATGACCGGTCCTAGAACCCATGTCCCCTCCGGGCGAGAGTCAGCATCACAACCGGCCGACTGTGCCACCCCCCTCGGGAGGAAAGGCTGCCACTCCATGGCGTGTCCCCCCCCCCGCCCCCCAGCGCACTGCCCCTGTCCCGCGTGTGGCGGGCTGGGGGCGCGGGCTCCCCCCTCGCCCCCGGGACAGACAGGGGCGGAGGTTCTCAGAAGTCACACCAACCAAGGGTTCCCTTCCCCGCCGCTTCTCTAACTTGGCCCATTTAAACAGCACAGGCGCTTACACACACACACATATACACACACACACACACACACACACACACACACACAAAAGAGAGAGAGAGAGAGAAAAGCAGCAAGCTTCACTCCTGGAGAGGGGGGTTAGCGACGGACGACAGACTCGCTCCATCGCCCCAAACGGAGCGTTTCTCAGCCAAAAGGGCGTGGGGCTGGTTGCAAAATGCCTGGTGCCACCTTGGAAAGTCAATATGCAGCCGTATGAATGAAGGGGGGGAGAGGGGAGGAAATCCTCTGGGCACTTACTGTGTGAAAGGAGGGAAGACAAGGAGGAAATGCACACAGTACAACGCATATTCTCTAGATCTCTATCTTGATACACACTGTACAGTGCTACACTTGTTCTTTTCAGAGACTCCACTGCAAAAATCTATATCCTGTAAAGGGAGGTTAGATCTTTCCTTCTCCATCAGGCAGGGGGTAAGAGACTTAATATAAATTAACCTTAATATAAATTAACTATGAGTCATGCTAGTCATGCCATGAGTTCTTTCCCAAGGGTACAGTCTCTGGGAAACTGCCACAGGAGAAGATTATGACTGAAGACTAAGTAAGTCATGGTAAATGTGTCTTGCATAGGATGGAGCACCTATATTGGGGTGCAAAGAGGCAGTGGGGTGCGCTGTAACAGAGAGCCTGATGAGGACAGATGTGCTCCGATGGCATAGCATCAGGAAGAGCAAATAATCAGAAATGATTCATTTCCAGCATTTTACATTATGTCCAACAAGTCTTGCAAAGTAAGTGACAGAAGAGGACAGCTCCCTAACCCATAACCCCACCTCAGTAACAAGCACTCTAAGCTTTCTATCTACATATATCTTTTTATGGGGGGCGGGGGCTGAGGGGTAACCCCAGACTAAACATGATCTGCTGCCAACAAAATGTGTGTTCACTGTTAGGACAAATCAACCATCAGCAGAGTTAAGAGGGCTAAGTGGAGCAGTTCCTAAATAATAATAATCAGCCCTTGTAGAATGTCCTTTAATTGAAGAATCTCAAAGGACATCACAGACTTGGGTGAATTAAGCCTCATAGCACACCTGTGAGGGAAGTGCTGTTATGCCCATTTAACAGATGGAAAAACTGAAGCCCAAAGAGGTCAAGATTCAGACTGTGAACCCTTTACTGGCATGAGGGAGCAATCTACCCGCACAAGCAATCAGTCCCACTGCAACTGCTCACCAGTGCAGGAAAGGGTACATATTTTGGCTCTAAGTGATTAGCCCAAGATCTCATGGGGGGTGTTTCTGCCCCCTTGCTCACAGCGAATAGTATCATGCTCTGGGGGAAATGCCCTATCATCAAGGGACTACTTGTGTAGAAAGAACCACTCCACCTAATGAAGGGTAGCAGAATCTATCTTATGTCTCAGTGGTAGAACTGGGGAGGGAACCCGGAAGTGCTAGGTCTCAGTCTCCTCTTGAAACTACTTGACCACAAGCCTTGTTCATAGGTTAGTGCTGCAGTTTGTTCCCCAGAGATGCAACCTCGGGAACAATTTTCACTTCTAGTTCTAATGAAGAAGGCAGATTTACAGAGCCCTTAACCCTCTCGTCTGGGCTCTTGTGCAGCCTCACTTCTCTGCTCTTACCTCCTCCCATTGCTCTGGAGTGCTGCTGAGAAGAAATCCCTACTGCTATCATCACCAGACAAGCTGGGGACAGTCAGCCTGGAAAAGCATTAGGAAAAGCTGGAGTTTTCAATGAAACAACGGAAGAGCCTCTCCGAGTGGTGTTCAAGGCAGGGCGGCCATACTTTTGAGTACAAATATTGTGGTGGCGCTCCCCAGCAGGAAAGTTGCTCTTGTCCCCCTACAAGATCTTCATTCCATGTAGGTTTGGCTTCTCTGGAATTGCAGTGAGGACACTGCAATGCACTGAAACCACGTCTCCATGATTCCTCCCCTCCTCTTTATAGCTCCCAGACCCTGCTGACCCCACCGCCCTGAATTCATACTTGAATACCCTGCTTTGTGTTGCCATCCACCCAGACAGCCCTTTGCAAACAGCTTGATGAAGCCCCCCTTAACTCGGAGAACTTTGATTTACCTTCAAAAACAAAAAGAGTTGGCTTACCAAGGGGTTTTCCCAGTACTTATTAGCACCCTCACTTTTCATCTCTGGAGAACTGAATTCAAATCCAGGGTTAGTCATAAGTGAAATGAATGTGGCAATCTCAGGTTTAGCCCCTGTATGGAAAGACATCTATAGGCTCATGGGTGTTTCATTCCTGGAAGAGCAGACATTGTTGTAGGCCACAACTGAAGTACTTTGGTGTTGTTGCACAGAGGCTTGCAGGGCTTTGAGCTCCCACTCAGATCTGAAGTGTGCTAGCAGGACTGGGGGAAAATATGCTCTCTGCCTGCCCACATTATACTTTAGCCTGTCCTATCAATCTCACAAGCACCATCATTTACTACTGAATGAATCCCTCTGACCCCCTCCCCAGATCAACTAAAGCACAAGAACATCTGCTGGAGTCCAGCTGTCTGGATGGCTGAGTTCAACAGCGGGAAGCCTGGCGCTGATCAGCTCTGGCCTCCGCAGAAGATTAATGGAAAGAGATTCACCAGATCAGAAAGATATTGACAAACTCACACATACCAGAACAACACCGAGAACCACATACAGAGAAGGTGCAACTTGCCAAGGCTAAAACTAAGGAGCTGGGAAATATTTGGAAGTCTGGTGGCAAGATTCGTCCCTGCTGGGGCTGTGGTTCATGCTGTAAACCCCACGCCTCAGTGCGGCGTGCCGCGTGCAGGAGGGATTGGTTCTTGGAGGAGGGCAGGTTGTGTTTACCCTGTTGGCATCATCCCAGGTTTCACCAAGGGAGTTAGCTTTAAAAGGATGGTCAGCGCTCCAATCCTGTTGGCAGAGGCTACCTGAGGAGATGGTGAATCAGGGTATCCTCCAGGTGCACTTTCCTCGGTGGGTATGGCCCACTTTTGGACATGTTTGTCCCCAAACCGTGCTATTGAATCGCTCTGAGTTTACTGAAAGACAGGAGCAAGGCCAGTCCAATAACCATGACACCGCTTCCTGAGTCAATCAAGCTTCTGCCTGCCCCAGAGGACACCAGGCTGTCTAACAGCCCAGACGCCGGGCTTTTTATCTTTTGTTGCACGCCAGGTGTAGCCCTGCCATGTGATGCTCTGTGTTCACTGCAGTATGCGAGCCCGGCAGTGCTGCTGGAGTCATGCTCAGTGGGATCGGTACTGGAGGTAATGCTTGCCTCAGGCCAGACTGCTTCATTATGGGAGATATTTTGACAGCCGGGCAGCAAAAGCAACAGCAGGCAGGGCACAAGTGGGAGTTCTGGGGAAAGGGGTGTGGGGACACTGAGCAGGGTTCTGCTATTCAACCTCCCCCCGACCCCAACCCCCCCTCCACACACACGGGGGAACGCTGGGTTTTACCCTTTTCAATCCAGCCGAGACAGTGGTCAATCTTTTACGATTGATTGGAATGAAAAAGAATCAGGGATGGATACAATTTCTCTTTCCTGTTTTCTGAAAGAGGGTCAACGCTGACGTGAGGTTACTGCACCCACCGGAACCTGTACACCACAAACGCCCCCCGTCTAACACACATTTCACTCTGTGCATTTCCCGGGCTTTCCCAAGAACAGCCTGGTACCGCGTGTGTGGCATAAGGAGATCTCGACTCATCAAGCTCTCTTCACACAACACCTCCTCCAAATTCACCTTCCCTAGAAAAGTCAGCTGTGAGCCAGGAGACTTAACCCACAGACCTAGGCACTCCCAGCTCGGAGAGAATAAAGTGGAGAAGGGAGGGCAGTGATTTATGCGAAAGCCATGGAACTTATCTCTAAACTATCTGCTCCCTCCCTCTAAATATCCAATAACTCCCCATGCAGGGCAGGCATTTCCCCCCCCCCCCTCCCTCTGGATAGTTTGCATGACCATTTACTGGATATACTGACCTATGTCTGCAGCTTTGAGAGCCTTGCATGCCATTAGACAATGCCACACACTAAGAATTCCAGTTACAACATCAGAAACTCGGGGTGTATTGAGAGCACAGGTGTGACTCCGTGGGTGCTCTGGGGCTGAAGTACCCATGGGGAAAAAGCGCTGGGTGCTGAGCACCCACCGGCCACTCTCCTGTCAGCTTCCCACTTTCACCCCGCACCTCCTGCCTGCTGCAATCTGCTGTTTCGCGGCATGCAGGAGGCCCGGGGGGGAGGGGGGAGGGGAGGAGAAGAGTGAGGGTACGGTGCACTCGGGAAAGAGGGTGGAAGTGGAGGGAAGAGGTGGAGCAGGGATGGGACCTTGGGGGAAGGGGTGCAGTGGGGACAGGGCCTGGGGCCAAGCCGGGGGTCAAGCACCCTTCAGCTCTTTGGAAAGTCTGCACCTGTGATTGACAGAGCGCTGTCAGTGAAACGTGACACCAACGGGCATGGCACTGTGCAGACATATTAGCAGACAAGAGGTCTGATTCTCCTCTCTTGCATACTGATTTAAATCAAGGATAACTCCACCGAAGTGCAGCTACAGTGGGGGAAGTGAGTCAGAATCACACCCAAGGTCTCTATCTCAAAAAGGTTAGCATCAAAGGTCACGATCCTGCTTCCATTCAAATCTCCACTGACTTCAACAGAAGCAGCAGCAGGCCCCGAGTTTATGGTATCAAGCAGCAAGTGAAAAGCCACCAAATGACATTTGTCAATCAATCAACTCAGCTGTTCCTTCTCAGACAAGCTCTTTGAGAGCAAGGAACGTGGCCACATTATATGTTGTCTGTGGATTGTCAAAGACGCCAGTGGAAGAAGGAGCCCTGTATTAAGGCCGACATTACACTAGTCACTGTCTCTGAACACTCTGGTTGAAAGAGCCGCCTTCTCTGCAGTTGCAGTCATGGGCCACACACCCTGTACGTCCTTCTGCTTCCTCAACTCCTTTCCTCGTCTCAAATCCCATCCTAAAACGCATCTTTTCTCCCTGGCCAGTGGCACTCTTTCGCTGATGTTGTGTATTATTAGCTTTGGGATATCAAAGCTGTGATACAAACAAAAAAAGCCTGCTTTTCTTTTTCTTTGCTTCAAATACTCACACTTTGTACCACACTAATTGGTGCCATTACTGGGGGAAAACACATTACAGTAGACTCTCGATTGTCCAGGGTGATAGGGGAAAAAATAATCCTGGTTAATAAAATCCTGGATGATCACCATTCATAGGAAATATGGGGAGGGTAGGTTGGTTCACCAGCCACGCTGCACCGGGGGGAGGGGTTGTTGGTTCACTGGGTGCCCTGCACCCTGGTGGGTTTTTTTGTGTGTGCTTGGGGCGGCAACAAAGCCAGAGCCGGCCCTGCGAGTTAGCGTATTTATTTTTTTTCACATCCTGGTTAACCCAATCCTGGATAATCGAGTCTACTGTATGTCAAAAGTCCATGGCAGAAATGGTCCCAATGTGCGAGTCTGAAGCTGGACACTGTCCCAACACTTGTAGATCACTTACCCCACTTTCCCTTCCTCCTCTCCTAAAATCACGATAACAACAGGATACACAGGCAGCTGTGTATAGCTGGAAGCTATAGCTGGGTTAGGTCAACCAAAAGTGAGTGAATGTCAGTAAGAAGATAACATTAAACAACCTGTCCAAATTAGTATCATAAAAGGACAACTCATGACATCCTCCTTAACACACACACACTCTCTCTCTCTCACTCACTCACCCCCCCCCCCATAAAAGTACAAGTCACAGCATCCTTCTTAACACACACTCTCACATATACACACCGACAAACACAATGGTCTTGTCTAGACAAGGATAAAAAGTGTGTTGTTAGAACATATTAGCTAGCAGATTGTAACTTCCATGTTGGAAGAGTTGAGTGTAGACACGGTACACTGCTTTTAACATGTGCTAAACTGGTCAAATGAAAGACTACGGGGAGCATAACTTGACTAGTTTAGCACACGTTAAAGGACACATTGCTTGGTCTAGAGTAGACTTTCAAACGTGTTAGCGCTAACATATTCTAGCAACTCGCCTTTAAATCCTAGTGCTGGTCTATACTGTTTTTGTACTGCTTATAAGTATGTAAGTTTAGAAATTAATATTGTTGAAGTGGTACAACCTCTTAGTAGCTATGGGAATAATCTATACTGATAAAAACACCTTTATACCAATATAACTGCATCCACACTAGCAAGCTATACCACCCTAACTATATCAATTTCTAAACCAATATGGTTATAGCAGAACAAAAGAGGTGTGTGGATTAGACCCTAATCTAGACAAGACCACAGACACACTCCGAGAAATACACCAGCATTCTCTTCTATATAGGTCCATGTATACGACATTCAGACATTCACAAGGATACACATGCAGACACAGACACACACGTGCAGAATCACACACAAATACATGTGCATACTCATGCAGAAGGCTCTTGCCACAAGAATTAAGGTTCAGAGAGAATGAGGGTATAATGTTGTCCTTAGTAGGAAGCTTCTTATTCCACCAGTGTCTGTTAGAAAAGTCTTTTATATCACACAGACAACTCACAATGTGCTCAGATGGCTTGTGCTCAAAACCCCAAACTTGCACACACACAGAGCACCGCACCCACTCACATGCAAACACTCATTCACACCTCCAAGATTTGGCACAAGGGCTGGGCCAAGTCCATGGGTGATCATGTTTAGTTATGGTTTGTTTTTCTTTTCTTTTAAATCTTACTTTCCCAGAAGAGAGATTCGTTCAAGTAAACCTGTTGCCATGGCTACGGTGCAACGAAGAGCTTTAATCAAACAAAACTCTGATAAGATGTAAGAAAAGAATCAGACAAACACAACAAAATAAAAGGAATTTCCAGAAATATGTAAACAGGCATTTAAACATTTGAACTTCTGCTCATGATGATTGAAGTCCGTGTGTGTGGGAGAGAAAGAGAGAGAGGCGTTCTGTAACTAGTTAACATTGACTTCTATTTGTTTCTTGGACTACAAAACTTTAACTTTTCTTCTTTTGATCTTTTTAAATACCAACATTTCTAAGTGTTGAACTTGTTGGGTTTTTTTCTCCCCGTTGTTTTCTTTGTTTTACGATGTGTCTACGCTGCAATGTAAGGTGTAATTGTGATGCAGGTAATCTAGTTTGCATAGGTAACAATAGCAGGGAAGATTCAGCAGCTTTGACTAGCCACGCAAATATAAATCCAGGGTTCCTGGTGGGCGTGCACTCCTGATGCTAGCCTGTGCTGAAGTCCATGCTGCTGAATCTGCACTACTAGTGTTATCCATTCTAGCTATATTAAAACGAACACAGGTGTACCTATCCACACTACAGTTATACCTTAAATTGCAACCAGCTGCCAGGTGGGGAGGCTACCTGATGAGACATGGTATCAATGCTTGGCTTTCCTAGCTATGGTATTAGGGCAGACTGGGGTGGAAAGACAGAAGAAAAAGCATTTAATTTAGTCTTAGCCGATGCTCATCATTGTGTATATGTTGATGTTTGTGAGGATTTGTGTATGTCTCTGTGTGTGCACACACCTCTCATTAGTGTTTGCATATTAATGTGCATGCACCTCATCAGAGTATTTATTAAGAGAAATGTCTAGCAGAGTGAAAGGAGCAATCTCTTTAGCGAGTCTTTTATACGGTCACCATGGTATCTGAGTGCCTTGGAAGTGGCAGTCAACAATCCAGAGTCCTAACTCCTGGCTATTCTGCCTCCTTGCATGACCACGAACCAATCACTTCGCTTCCCTGGGCCTCAGCCTCCTCCCCCTGTCAAATGGAGATACAATTTCCCCCACCAGCGAGGTACAGTTCATGAGGTGTTTGCAAAGTGCTTGGAGATCCTTGCATACAAGGTGCCAGAGTAGGGAAGAGTTCAGAGATGGACTCTTCATTCATAGCATACATCTACACTGGAGCTGGAGGTAGAATTTCCAGCACAGGTTATTTTTACCCGTACTAGCTCTGGTCAAGCTGGCACGCCTAAAACAGAAGAGTAGCTGTGGTAGCACAAGTGGCAGGATCATAGTCGGGCCGGCTAGCCCATCCCACCACTGCAGCTACACTTCCATTTTTGGCACATGAGCTTGTTCCAAGTTACACCTTCCAGCTCTTGTGTAGATGTACCCTTAGAGTTGGAAAGGCTTAGAAGACAAGGTCAAATGGCCTATTTGCACTGGAGCAAACTGTGACTCTCTCTGAGCTTAAAAAGCTGGGAGAGGTAGATGAAGAGGAGGGGGCCACATAATATCTGCATTGTACCCCCTGCGATGCTCATTTTTCCAGCAGGAGCCACGATGTGGAGAAGGAGAGAGGGTTGAATATTCCGTGCCATGCCCTGCAAAAGCAACATGCTTGCAGCTCATTGAAGGGCGGAATAATGCTGGGGCAGATCAGAGCGATGCAGTGGATGGGTAGGGATGGTAGGAAGGTAGTGGAGAGGGATGAGGAGGCTGTAAAAGCTCACCTCATACCATGCCAGGGCTTTTCTCTCTGTGGAAGAAAATCACCCATCACATTTCCAGTTCCAGAGATCAATCATCCCTACACAGTTAGCGGTTAAAACTGGGAAGAAAATTCTGAGGAAATTCAGCCGCAGTGGTTTGAAAAGCTGTCAGCATCTCTGCTCTATACCACCCCAGACACACACCCAGACCCCAGGGAAAATGATGAGCCTTCGCCTCCCAAGGCTGTAAATCTCTAACATTTTATAGAGGGATTGTACTAGGGGGTTACTGCCAAAGAAATGCTTTGTCAGTGCCCTCCCTTGTTAGATGACTACAGTTCAGACATTGTCTGCGTCCACATGGCTCCTCTGTCACAGACTGTCAAAGCTTCTCTGTGGCTTCTCTCTTTTGACAAGGCCCCCCAAGCAACATCTGGTTCGTTCTTGGCAGAGATGCCATACTTTCAGAAAGCAGTTTTTTCCCCTTTTTCTTTCTTCCTCTTTCCCCCCTCTTCTCTCCTCCGCTAGAAGTTACATACGCCAAGGATCACATTCAAAACAACATGGCCACTGAACAGTTCACTTGCAAACCTGTAGAAATGAACTCTGTCATCAAATGCAGCAGGGGACAACCTGAAATGCCCAACCTCCAATATGTCGACTTGAACGTGACCTCTTACTGGCTGTCCTCTTAACTTCACAGGGTCCATGAAGTTTCCTCTTTGCCGTGCACACGTACCACACCAAATGATGCTGTGTTCATGCACAGTGCAAGCCTGATATGAACTACACAGGTGGTGCCATCACAAGTCACAAATATTGGCACCCTGACATGCGCTGTGCCCTCATGAACATGCATACAGAGTATTAGAGCTTGGTCAAACATGGCAAAAACTATGTTCACACAATTGCTCATGGCCCTTCTGTTTGATCATGCTCATATCTCCCTTTAATGACTTTCTAGGAATGTTTGGAACATGGCTGTTTTTCATAGGAATACCTGCATTACCCAAAACTAGGGGTATTTGTTATTCACCATCTACGTAGTTCTCTGGTTTTCTCAGGTTCAATCCTCCAATCAGGGAGCAAAAACAAGTGACTTGTGACCAATCACATACTGCAAATGGCAAATGTTGAATTGTCAGAGCAAATAACTTTGATGACTGATGCATGAAATCATTCATCCAAACTATTTAGCAAATGCTCACAAATAACTAATCTATTCACAGCAGGAGAAAAGGCCTTGTCTGTCATATGACTTATTTACTCTGAACACAGACATCCCCCACAAACCATAGTCACTCATTGCACAAACGTGTGTGCTGCACTCCCAGTGCCATGCACAAGCATGTACACATTACATATATACAAACACATGTATACATCACATACATTGCCCTAAACTAAATTTAATAAATGCATTGCAAAGACTGACCAAGTTTAAAAGGCAGGCCGCAAGTATAATGGGGAAAAAGGCATTTTAAAAATGACACTAATCTTATAGGCCTCAGATCTAGTCTATTGTCTATATTAGCACAGAGTTATCAATGGCTACTGATAAGGAGATGGAAACAGTTGCAATAGTGTAGTGACCAACACACAGCGAACCAGTGAGAGACTGGCACCGAGGGTCACCAGCTGCTAAACGTATCCATATAAAGACGCGCAGGCCCGCACACAAAATAGACATTGCATAAAAAAGAGAGTAGGTCTCCCATATTTTGTGCACCGCGGGAGCCTGGAAGAGCTAAAATATCAGACCCAACTTCACGTATATCAGGTTGTGAGATACAGTCTGCTGAAATATAAGCCCAGCGTTATGGGAGCAGTCATCAGAATTTCAGTCGCTAACATTTCAAGCATATGGTGGCCCCGCGTCCCATCCCCAGCAGACTAACAGATGTGTCAACAGCTGAAGGGGCAGGGAGCGCTGTCTTCAGGTTCCATCACACACTTCATCTTTCACTAGGCAGGAAAGACTCCAAACTAAGTTAGAGCCGTCTTCTGTGTGTGGGGGGGGGAGGGGGGGGGGAATAGTCACCCAGACAGACTTATCAAACCAACTGCCAATGCCTCAAACATACAGACATTGCTTACATGTGCCATGAATTCAGGAGCAATGTGATTATAACCATGTACTGTGGGATCAAGGTTAAAGCAGCATTGATACCAAAATCACACGTGTAACATAGTAAATACACAAAAGACACTCAAATCTACCTATCGATCCACTCTTCAGTTTTTCAAGGTACCTGTATATAAGCACTTTAAAACAAAATGCGGATTAAGACGCAGATGGGAGCGTCATAGGAGGCTGATATAAAACTGGCGTGACAAAGTAACTGAATTCATTTATAAGTAAGGTATTGTTTTTAATTAGCTTTAATTTCCAAAGAAAATAATCTTTACATAGCCATAAAAAAAAAACTTTACATATCCATAAATTACTGAGCGCAATCCCCCTCACCCAATCATTAATGCCCATGAGTGTTCAGATAGTGTAACTTGAGAGTGAAAATACTGTATTTCACAGTGAGAATTCCTACTGTTCCCATATAGACACTATTTTAATTATAAGAGTATTGACCCTGTCAGTGCTCAGTGAAATAACATGGATATCAAGTCCCATATTTGACTAATCCTCAGACTAACAAGAACCAGTTACAGTTACCAGCAGAAATCCTATATGTATATAGGGTCTGTCTCTCTGTATAAAGGTGTGCTGTATACATTCATAGACACACACACAATGAAATATATTAAAACAATCTGGGCCATTCACGCCTCTTCATTACAAATGGGGTCAGTCTATTGACGTTAACCACAGGGTAAACCCCGGGAGCTGTGCACAGCCTAGGTAAATGGACTGGCTAAAGGGAGTTCTGTAGGATCCCGTTGCAGGACAAAATCCTCCCTCCCAGCTACTCTATGTGGAGCCACCCCATGGATGCTTTGGTAGCTACAGGAGTTTTGGCAGCTCCTCTAATTACCCTTCCATGTAGTCACAGCTCTGCCTACTGCTGTCCCTCCCTAATGCCTTGGGGTGGAAGGAGTCCCCATGACTCACTCCCCCTGGTTGCCTTCTTCACTCCCCATCCTGTTGCCTTCAGGACCACATGGTGGGGCAGGTCAGGCACTCATGTTCAAGAAACCCTTGGTGTTCCCGGAACCCACTATGAAGCCAAGGGTAAGTACGGCCTAATGAGCTACTAGGCATGGCTTATGTCTCTGGTGCATGGAGGTCAAGTGGTGACCTATGAAAACGAAAAAATGAAGTTTATGGCCATTCAAAAATGTTATATATTGTTTAACACACACACGTATGTTTAAAACAAAAAGCCCCATATGACAAATACAAGCCTCAGCCTAAAAATGGAAACCAAGGACCCACCGATTAGTGAGACCAGAACTATTCTGGCTTTGCCCACACCTCTGCCAGCCAGAGCTGAAGTGTCTCATAATTTTGCCAGCTGTCACATCCCTCCCCAAGATGAGCTCACGCTGCCAGAATCGGGGGAGTGTTTGAATGAAGGGTTTTGGTTCAGTGAATTACATTTGCAAAATTTGGGTCCAGATCCAATATTGTGTTTTGGACCCTGCCCCAAATTTCTGTGGTGTTCAGACCATCGCTAGTCCCTGGGAAAGACAGCTGCTGCTGGTTTTATTCTCTCCCCAATTCTTGCGATTCCGCAGGTCCTTTTTCCATTTGTTATTGTGCCTCTTCAAGTGAGCTCAAAGGGGAGGCAAACAAAATCTCATCCCAAGGAGTAAGACAGCCCCTGCTCTCTGCTCTGGTTCACTGCCACCTCAAGACTACGCAGGTTCTACGTGTCACGGTCTCCTCTGGATCGGCAGTCCTGAAAGGACACGGTTCAATGCAATGCTCAGGGTCAGCATCGAAGCAGAATTGACAAGAATGTGTGTGACTGGATGAACGCAACTTTTTTGGAGTCAGGGGCTCCACGATGCCAGAGTGACTGGATGTTTTAATCAGTTGTGCATTTGGACTTAAGGAGAGGGGGTTGTTTTAGGGAGTAACGGATGCTTCATATCTATCAATCAAATTTATGGTGTTTTTATACTGCCCATTAGTATGGTGTCTAGGTGCCACTCTAATTTCAGATGGTGATTGATCACAGAGCACAAGGGAACATGGCTCACCACCATGTTAGCTAATCACCCCCTCCTCCACTCTCGGCTCCTTCATTTATGACATCCCAGGGATACCACAGGAGTCAGAGTTTGTCCACACAGGGAAATTTACTGGCATAATGATGCTGCTCTGCTAAAGTTATACCCATAAAACTCCCATTGTAGACAGTCTTATTCTGGACTAACAGTGCCTTTTCCCAGTTTAGTTTATATTGCTTTGGAAACTAAACCGGGAAAAGTACTTTGTGTGGTGTGGTTGACTGAGCATGGGACTGGGGCTCAGGAGATCTGGAGTCTACTCCTGGGTCTGCTGAGTGACTCTGGGAAAAGGACATTGACTTCCTTTGTACACTGCCTTGAGCTCTACCGAAGAGGAGCTCTATGGGAGAGGGAGGTTTCTGGTGTGAATACTCACAATTACAAATTCTCAATTCACTTAGGTATGCACCCTCCCCCCCTCACCCTTTATAAATGAGAAGGAAATACACTCCCAGCGTGGCTCTCCGTGGAACTTGGGAGAGGAAGGTCAGCACATTTAGGGGGTATTTTGTAAAGAGAGGGGATTGGAGGGCAACATGAAGAACATGCACACAGCCTGGGAGCGGGAAACAGCGCTCTGAACTCCCCTCTATCACCTCACAGAAAACTCCTCCGGGAGCCCCACTCCAGTAACAGCTTCTCCAGCTCCCCCAGAACCCCCTAGGATAGTACCTGGAACCCCTATCCAATTACAAGATGCAAGGCATGAAAATCAAAGGACAACATTGCCCGCTCTCAGGAGAACAATCCAGAGCCTTGGATAATTAGCTGTTCTCTGACTGCTGCTAACCACCCCTCCTCCTTATCATTTCCCATGACTTCTCACCTGCAATCACAGTCTCTCTGCCTCCAAACAGAATCCCCCAGTTCCTTCCGTGTCTGGATCTCCTATTTGGGTGCCCAGAGCTCCCCAGCATGTTTAATTTCCAGCCCAAATATACCCCAGGAGGCTTTGAGGGCTTCTCCCACTGTAATTAACAAGGAGCAAAGTCTTTTGAGACACATTAGCATTGATGCAGGCAGGCCGCGGATGGAAAATAAATGGGTTCAGGAGCTCCGGGGACATTAGTGGGTCTGCAGACAAGGAGGCAGCAACAGGAAAGAAATACAGCTAAACACTAGGGAGACAATATTTACTTTGTCTCCTCTAAGCAGGGGAGAGAAAGGAAAATTCCAGACTGAGAGGGAGACATTGACTCCCTATCTCCCAATTTTGTAGAAGTGCTCATCACCTCCTGAAACAGGGCTGGGTTTTGAGTCTCCAAGGCCTCTAGGAAAAGCAGAGGCCCAAGCTGTTGGAGGGGGAAGAATGGGCTGGGAGTTGCCAGCAATCCCAGTGCCAGAAAGCCAGAATGGGCTGTGCCTATGAGTTGGATGTCTGCCATGCACGGGGCCCCAAGCAGATATCTTGCTGGACTGGGTTCAGTACTGACCCTGCCCAGAATGATCCGCGCTCAGCAACTCACCAAGATCTCTAAGGGCAGGGGAGGACAATAGTAAGAGGGTCCTAAAAGTTTCTCTATGCTACTACCACAGTGTTTCCCCTGTACACTGTAGTAACTCCTTATAAAACAGGGGCATTTCCCTCTAACAAGCCAACCAATAAACCCATTCCACCCTCCAGAGTCATGCTCTCGTCATCTAAAGCAGACAGTTCACAACCCCAGAGATGATGCCCACTGAAAGGACCACACCACCCACATCCCCTTCTGACAAGGAACACAGAGGCTCAGGGGGACTCTAGAAAGCTGCATGCCAGGAAATGAACAAGCTGAAACATGGGGGAAATGTCAACAATAAAGGTACCTCCGAGCATAACTCTGCCAGTAACTGCAGGTGAGGTCAGCCTGGGCACTGCATTAGTTATTCTTATAAAAATTCAACTTTACTCCTAACCATTCAGTAAAACTACAGTAGACTCTCGATTATCCAGGATGATAGGGAAAAAATTAATCCTGGTTAATAAAATCCTGGATAATCACCATCCATAGGAAATATGGGGTGGGGTGGGGGTTGGTTCACCAGCCACCCTGTGCTGGAGTGAAGGGGTGTTAGTTCAATGACTGTCCTATGCCCTGGTGGGGGGGTTTTCTGTGTGTGTTTGGGGTGGCAACAAAGCCAGAGCCGGCCCTGCGAGTTACGTGTATTTTTTTTGACATCCTGCTTAATCCACATCCTGGTTAACCCAATTCTGGATAATCAAGAGTCTACTGTACAATTAACAGAGTGTTGGCATGTGTGTCTGGCCTAACCCCCTTACAAACAGCGCCTTGCATGCCTACCCCAGGATACGGCTATCACACAGGACACCCGAAGCTGCATGCAAGGGGGACACTGAGTGACACTGGAGAATGGAGGGGGTTCTGATGGGATCAGGGGCCAGAAGGATATGAACCTGAATGGAGTAAGACACAGATAATCAAGGTCTGGGATGATATACCATAATGGTATACCAGGATAGATAGATAGATAGAGGATGGGGTGGATGGGGATAGATAGAGGATGGGGGTGGATGGGGATGGATAGATGGATGGATGGATGATGGGGTGGATGGGGATAGACAGAGGATGAGGGTGGATGGGGATAGATAGATAGATGGATGGATGGATGGATGGATGATGGGGTGGATGGGGATAGATAGATGGATGGATGATGGGGTGGATGGGGATAGATAGATGGATGGATGATGGGGTGGATGGGGATAGACAGAGGATGAGGGTGGATGGGGATAGATGGATGGATGGATGGATGGATGGATGGATGGATGGATGGATGGATGATGGGGTGGATGGGGATAGACAGGTGGATGGATGATGGGGTGGATGGGGATAGACAGAGGATGAGGGTGGATGGGGATAGATGGATGGATGATGGGGTGGATGGGGATAGATTGAGGGTGGATGGGGATAGATAGATAGAGGATGTGGGTGGATGGGGATAGATAGATAGAGGATGAGAGTGGATGGGGATAGATAGATAGAGGATGAGAGTGGATGGGGATAGATAGAGGATGAGGGTGGATGTGTGATAGATGGATGGATGGGTGATGGGGTGGATGGGGATAGATGGATGGATGGATGATGGGGTGGATGGGGATAGATAGAGGATGAGGGTGGATGGGGATAAATAGATAGCGGATGAGGGTGGATGGGGATAGATAGATGGATGGATGATGGGATGGATGGGGATAGATAGATGGATGGATGATGGGGTGGATGGGGATAGATAGAGGATGAGGGTGGATGGGGATAAATAGATAGCGGATGAGGGTGGATGGGGACAGATAGAGGGTGGATGGGGATAGATAGATAGATAGCGGATGAGGGTGGATGGGGACAGATAGAGGGTGGATGGGGACAGATAGAGGGTGGGGATGGATGGATGGATGGATGGATGGATGGATGGATGATGGGGATAGACAGAGGATGAGGGTGGGGATTCTCCATGGGTGAATAGATCAGTCTTTGTAGGAGTGTCGGTGCACCTGGTCTCTGCAGGACAGGGGGGTTCACTGTGCTCTGTGTCCCCCAGGACCGCTCACCATCTGAGCCCCACCCGGCGCTGGAATTGCCCGCAGACCCCCGGCCCGCTGCAGTTTGGGGGTTGGCCTAGGACAGCCGGCCCAGCCTCCCAGCGGCAGGGGAAGGGGCCGGGGGAGGGTCGGGGTCGGGGGGTGCCGGGCGAGCGGGGCCGCGGGGGGGGGGGGAGGCAGGCCGGGGGCTCTTGCCCTGGGCTTGGGGCTGAACCTCGTCGTGGCTCTGGAACCCCCCTGCGCCGGGTCCCCGCCTCCGCCGGTTCTTGGCAGCGCCCCGCCGGGGGCGAGGTAATAAATAACCCGGGGAGAGAGGCGCGGAGCCCGGCGGGCGGTGCAGACTCTGACCCGCTGGGAACTCATCACCTCCCGCCCCCGGGAGCCCGGAGCCAGCCCCGGCCCCAGACGGGGGGCGGAGGGAGCGAGCGAGCGAGGCGCAGCGGAGCCGGGCCGCGCCGCCAGGCTCAACCCTGCAGCCCCCGGGCCCGGCGGCTGCAGCTGACCCGCAAGAATCCTGCTGATGCTGGAGGAGGAGCCCGGGCCAGGGGGCGCCGGGAGGGGAGGGGGACCAGGAAGAGGGCAGGTGGAGGGGGGGGGGGGATAGGAGAAGTCTGAGGGGGGGGGGGTCAAGGAGCAATCCCAGAAGGGGCGCAAAGGCAGAGAAAAGGGTGGGAGAGAAATTTGAGGGGGGGGGGGGGGGAAGGGGACCCAGCGAGCGAGGAAGGGAAGAAAACAGGGACAGAACAGAGAAGAGGGGGCGGAAGGAACAGGGAGGGGAAAGGCAAGAAGCAAAATAAGGAAAGAGGTGAGCCGGGAAAGGTCTTTTTGAACCCCACAAGCAGGGCCTGAGGGGAGTTAGCTGCTTCTCCCCCCACCCCCAGCCTGCCCCCTCTCCAGGGATTCCCCCCCACACACACACACACACTTTTGATTGCATTTCTCAGTCATGCTCTTGCTAAGCCAGGGAGGACTAAGTTCTCCTGGGAGAACTCGGTGCTTGACAGCATGGGAGGGTTTGTTGGGGTTTTCTTTTGTTTTTAGATGTTTGACAGACAGTATCGAGGTTTATTTGTAAGCATTTTTTCAATGTTGATCAATTTAAATGATCAGAGTTGTAGGACGTTATGGGGGGACTGAGACAATGCAAGGATCAGACAGTAACTATCTAAGGACAGATGTTGAAATTGAAAAAGTTAAAGCCTTATCGCTGTTAAAACGCAAATCGTCAACCTCACGTCAAAATCTCTACAATCAATATCCTTAAATCAAACTCTAAGAAGTTCTCAAGCAGCATTTTTCTTACTTGATCTGTAAATTAAGATGATCATCGCTGAAATATTTTTTCCCCACTTTGTGTGTATACGGTGAAATCAATGTTTACCGACATTTATCGATAAAAATCAAATGCTTCCAAACCTAGGTGACTCCTGGGTTAACCTCACAGCAGGTTCAGGAATCCACTGCAAGCAGTTCAGCGAAGTGATCTCGGCAGCCCCTGAAGTGTAATTGGGGGGGGGGGGAAGAGTCTGATATAGAACAGTTGGGGAAGGGGAGAGGTTTGGACAAATGTTGCAAAGGGCTCAGGGCCAGCAAATACTCAGCACCTACAACAGGGGCCAGGACTTTCCGACAAGCTCCGCTTAGAAAAACATGTCCCTGGTGGTTATCCCTATTCCCACCCTCGCTACGGAAATAGTCTCCCCCCTCCCCGTTTTCCAGGGAGCGAGAGAGATTTTTCTTTTTCTGCTCTGCGATAAAGTCTGATTATCAAGAATATAACACGGAGCGCAGCTTGTGTTCCAATTGGTGGAAAGCCTGTTGTTAACCAACGGGGAACTATTTATTCTCCAGCGCTGCCGATGCTCCATGGTCAATAATGATAAAGAAAAAAGAAAGAGTTGAGGCCATTATAAAGAAGCAATCGCATTATAGAGAAGCAGGGGCAGCAGATTCCCAGAGGTCACGTCTGGTAGGCTCAGAGCACCGGCCACTGCCGGTATTTTCCCTGCACTATTAACCCACCATCCAGTTTTTGCTTGCCAGAAATGACTGATTTCTCCAGCAATCATCAGTCGGGAGACAGAGCAGCGCGGTCCTGCGGCTACAACATCTCTGGCGATATCTGATAAATCAAATAGCCAGATGGCTGACCTGCTCCTCCGGAGGGATGGGGGGAAAGAAGCGCCTCTGTTTATTGGTACCGAATATCAGCTGCTCCCAAAGTCCGACACACATTCAAGCACTTCAACCCACAGGCTCACTCTGAGCCATGCTCAGTTGCATGGCTACTTGCCCATGCAGGGCTTGATCCTGCACATTAGACTATGGGAGCTTTGCCTTGGCTGAAAAGGGAGCAGGATCGGGCCCATGCAGCTTTATAAAGTTCTGACTGGGGGACAGAACCCAATGGAGAAGTAGCTGCCCTGCCTCCTTTCCCACAGCAAACAGCATGTGCCAAGGAGAGGTTCCTTTGGCCCCACCGCCCAGGAAAGCTGTTTATATTTTAAGGTTTTTAGTAAACATGGCTACAACTGCCACCTTAGTTTCCTGCTGCAATGGGCTGGCCAACATCACGGCCCGCTCTGGTCATCCAGCCTGTTATGAGGGCAACATGCTATGATGCATCATCCCTGCAACATGCAAGCCCCCACCGTACAGTTTGGGCCGCGTTTCAGACCGTTCCTTGCTGTGTCCTCAATCCAAATGTAATGCTCATAGCCTTCCTTCAGGGAAAACACCCAACCCAACTGATTCCTCACTGCCTACACCAGGATCACTTATGTCATGTCCAGTAAAGGGGGAGGGGGAGATGTTATTTTTAGGGTTGTCGAGGATTTCATCTCTGGGAAATCCACGCTTTCTGCCAGTACTGCACACAGGCAGAGAAAAGCCCTAGACATAGAGGAGGGAGTGCCGGAGGCAGGTGGGCGACAGCTGTGACCAGGGACAGCTGGTGGGCTCTCTCAGGCTGAGCTGGCGGACCAGATCACTAAGTGGACTGGGTACAAAGGGACATGCTTAGGGGAAAGCGGGCCAGACTCTGCCGTTTTCTCAGGGGAGGCGAGGGTTTGCTTTCTCCTATGTTCTTAGATTGTCTTCCCCCTCTTCTTTCCGCAGCCGGCCGTGGTCTAGACTGGGGTTTTCCAAGCAATCTAAGGGAGTTAGGTGCCCAGCTCATGGGAATTAGGATTTTGAAAAGTGCCTCACGCTATGTCCACACTAGGAAAATGGGTATATTTTAGTGCATGTTGAAATCTTAGTGTAGAGAAGGCAGTTGTAGTTTTAACATGTGTTAGCAGGTTGAGGGAAACACCTACATCATCATTTTAATGTGTTCACTCACACATTTGAAAAATACACATTTTTCCTAGGCAAGAAAAGTCAGTAAGGGTGACAACTCCCTTAAGCACCTTTGAAAATCCCATCCTAGCCTTCAGGGCAGGTTCCTTCTTTCAGCTGCCTGATTTGGGGGACTAAGGCATTGAGAAACTGGGGAGAAGAGAAAACATCAAGGATTCAGGAGTAGAGGGAGCTGACCCTTCGCCCCTGCACATTTCCCAGACAAAGCAGCAGAGTTATCAAACCAAAGCTCCGACATGCCAAAAAGTGAGTGGAAATTCGACACGTCTCCCTTTAGGTACAGACAGAAACATTACTAGCAACTGAAAACGCATCATTCAATTGATGCTGGGCATTGAAACCAATGTTCCCAAAATGTGACGCTGCCTCTCCCCATGATGTTTTGATCTATGAAAAATGACACACTTTTCGCAATAAAAAATATATATTCCAGCCTGAATGGGGAGTTGTTTTAAGAGCAGAACCTGAATGAAAGGTGCTTCCCATCCAGAAGGAAGAGTAGCCTGGCTTTAAGTGCAATCACTAAATAAATCTCTTGTAAGAGGAGAGATCAGATGCTAGATACAGAAGAATAAACAGGAGAGAGAAGAGAGATACCAGCCCTGTTCTTTCACTGCAGGAGACAAGTAACTCCCATTGACTCCGTTGGCAGCTCCTCCATACTTTGCAGCAAGAGAATTGGGCCCAAAGACTTACTCGTGGTTTTTGGGTGAGTCAGGGCTGGTGCGAGCAAATCCATCCCCCCCATCCCCACTTCTGAAGCCAGTAAATGGGGCTCCCTATGGGCTTTAAAAAAGAAGTTAAAATTGGTGCTTGGGCAGAAACCCACGTTTCTCTGTTTATGCCCTGACGCCTGTCTTCCTGTCATGCAATACCTTGTGGAAGAACTTTTGGGGGCAGCGGTATAAATCATAATAAAGCTACGGTGTGGTGTATAAATCGTAACAAAATAATGGTAAGGAGAACTAATATTGAGAGGAATTGTGGGGGGAGGGGGAGAGAATGCAAACGCACATGCAAAGAGACGCAGGTTGTTGCTATACTTCAAAGTAGATTTCCCCCCCCACAATTTTTGCAGTCAATATTTTGACTCGACTGCCACACCCTGCTACACACTCCTACCCCCCAGTTGCAGCGTAGAAAGACAGTGAATAAATATGTACAGGTATTATACTACCCAGGCATCATGAACTGATACTGCAGTGGGAGTTTAAAAATACCAGACTCCCACAGCTACTGTATCTGTCTGTATATAAAGTCTTCTTCCCCTTTAATTTGTGTTGCATTATGTCATGTAAACAATACACAACTAATCCTTTCCACCAGCACCTCTCAATAACTCCCACCCCCACCCTGGCCACGGTTTCCTTTGAAGAGGCCATTGCAGGACGAACAATAAAAACTGATCCCATCTAGAGATCCTGCCACGAGGGGCCACTGAGCTCATAACACACTAGTGGCTGCACTGCTTGACTGTCAGGGTAAAAACAGACTCCACAGACTTAGCCTAGGGACTGCACAAGTCTTCCAGTCACCTCATTCCATTAGGATTTCAGGGCACTTGCAAAAAGGGGAACTTCAAATACTGTTACCACAGCATCTCTCATTTTCCAGAAGGGAAAAGCTGACAAACAGGCAAGAGAGAGGAGAGAAAAATCACAGCAAGGAGACAAAAAGGAACAAACCAAATTGTGTGTCCAGCACAACACTCTCCACGCATACCCTATACATATAGAAAAGATGGGGATGTCTGTTTGTATCTATGGGGATGGGTGGGTGGATGGATATGTGGAAGGAAGGGGAGAGAGAAAGACTTTAGATCATACATTGTGAGGGGCAGGGATCTGATTTTCCTACAGTATAAAGGACTTAGTACCCAGTTGGTGCAATACAAAAAAGTCAGAGACAGACAGATGAATAAATAGATCAATAGAAGGGCAGTAGCATTAGGCACTTAGTTTTAATAGCATGCAGAGTTTGATGCACTC
This sequence comes from Sternotherus odoratus, assembly GCA_032164245.1. NCBI lineage: Eukaryota > Metazoa > Chordata > Testudines > Kinosternidae > Sternotherus > Sternotherus odoratus. Next base: position 7,344,595 of record JAVMKO010000018.1, read on the forward strand.
CCCAAATCCCAGGATTTATTAAACATGGCTCTGCTACTACCACTTCTAACACAATAAAGCTCAAAGTGTTAAAGGAGCAGATTCTGCTTTTTATCTCCTTTGTTCTCGGGGCCCTTTTTAATCTGGAGCTGTCGGAGTGTGGGAGAGGGCTATGCTGATGATCTACTACCTGGCAAGAGGGAGCTTGGTTCCCCTCTCACGTTATCACTTGGAACTTGTATAATTTGTAACCTCTCGTTTTGCTTTTAAACGGCACTTGGAACCGGAGGGGGAGAACTGGTTTGGCGAAAAGTCTATACAAGTCTATAATTACAAAAGCACAAACAAGCCTTGTGAAAAGTGGGAGAACAGCTGACATAAGAGATGAGCGAGGCCAGGCTCCCACGCTACATGTAACCAAGACACTGTTCTACAGCCCACAGGCATCTGTCTGCCCACCCTGTGAGCAGGTAAATACAACACCATGACAGGTTGTGATCATGGTTCTCTCTCCACGCAGGAGGCATCTGCACATGCCCTTATGCATCTGTGGGTTTGTCGTGTTTTTAATGTGACTTTAGTGCAGGTGAAATGTACCAGGTTGATGGCACTGGTGACCTAAGGTTTCTTTCTGGCCACTGACCAGGCAGCAGCAGAAAAACCTTTCCCCAGCACTGCCCTGGCAACATCCATCATCCCTAACCTGGACCGACCTGCCCTAGGGCAAGAAGGGAGTTTATTATAACCAGAAACTTCTATGCTGTACTTTTTAAAACCATCATCTTAATAACATTTTCAAATCGGAGCTATCAGCCACCCAGACCTTGGCCCCTCTAACGTCAACGGGATCATTTAGCGCTAATTACAGTAGCAGTCTTTGGGACAGCCACCCTCTGGGGACTGGACCCAGAGCATTATGCCTCTGCTATATGGCATATGTTGGTTACAGACATTTAAATGAGGAAAGAAACATATGTAAGAGAAGGATCCTTCAACCCCAGCTAGGAGCGGAGATCTGGCTAAGATGGCAAACTCATCCTGCCAGAAGTCACGAGTGCTGTGCAGGGCATCTCTTCCAATATAGTTGTCCTATCCCACCCTTCCCACATCGCTCCGAACAGTTAGAAATCTGACTCTAACTGTACCTAGATTGCTTGCAGACTAGCCAAGTACCATCAAATTCTATTTTATAAACTAATCGGGGATTGAGGAGACTGTAAAAAATCAAAAAGTTCAAAGGGACAGTAGATGCAGTAGACAAGCTGCGGTACGGTGCACTCCCTCACTTTCTTCCTGTCCTTCAGAGCGAAGCAATCTCCAATGCACTGAAAGCATTGCAATGAGAAGGGATGCCCTCTTGTTCTTCATCAGCATCACTTTCCTTACATGATTTTTTTCTCCCATTGGGAAAAATGATTCGTATAACTGGCCATTGGTACGATTTGTGTCCGTAAAAATCGAGGTGCTACTTCACCCACTAGCAGACGGCTGGCTCAGCTGATTCTCCATGAGCAGCATGGTTCCCTAAGAACGCGTGGGTAGCTTGATCAACAGTTTACCTGGTTAGCTGGGTGAGTTGGGATAGTCGACCTAGCTGCGAGCGCTGGGATTACCTCATTTGCATGAGTTGCAGAGGAGGTCAGGGTACAAAATGATTCATGGGCTGAGCTACCCAATTATAGCTCAGTAGCAAGGAGGGTCAAATTTCCCAATTACTGAGTAGTTGGTAGTAGGGTCAGATTACCCACCCCGTGGGTAGCAGGGTGGGATAGACTCTCCATTTACCAAGTGGATATTGAAATCCCCGATAACCTTCACTGAAATCTAAGGGAAAATATATTTTAAAATTATTATTAAGAGAAATAAACCAGGCAGTGTTATTCTTTATGGCTGTGTATGTATTTGTTTTCTCTGTCTCTCCATTCCCACCCCTCTCCCAACCCTGTTTTGAATTTTTAATGCATGCTGTTTCCAACGTCAGCCGGTTTTCTTGTGAAGGTTTTCTGACACAACTTTATATCGTTATATCCTTTTGTTGTTGCCGTTCCCCATTCCTGTTAGGAGCTCCGCTCCCCTAATGAAGCAAGTCTCCTGCCAGGATAATAATAATAATAAAATAGATCCAGGGCTGCAGTGAATAACAGAGTGCTTATGCGTGATTAGGAATGGGGGTGTCGCACACAGAACTACTCTAGCTGCCTGTTCCTCACTAGCTCGCCATATGTATCCTTTCCCCTGCACATCTGAACAGTATTTAAACCACTCCAACATCATCACGTGGCAAAGCATTCATTAAGGACACCTAGGACACGCGGTCTTCAAGGGCCAAAGCAGAGGAATGGGACTTGTCGTCCTGAGGGGAAACTGGGTTACGACTGCCCAATATTTATTGTGAGAAGCTGGTACTTAACCCCATCTACAGTCTCCCCCTTTTTCATCTCCAACCATAAACGCCTAATAAAGGAGAAGATACTTGGTTCCTGGTGTTGGTAAAGAGCCCCAGCAGAGTCCATACAGACCAAACGCCAACGATCCTGGCTATTTTGCCCCCTTCCAGTGTTGAACTTCCTAAAGCATGAGAGCCCATTCGTGGCATGTGCAGGTTAGCTCCTTGGAAGCAGCAGCAGCTGGAGAAAAGCCCCACAGCCTCGTAGCCTGTTCTAAAAAAACCAGCCCCACCGACCTCCAGTGACTCTGAACACTTGCACCTTCTAGTCTTTCAGAGGAGGCCATAAGTGAGACATTCCATGGCCCCTCATGAAGCGAACTGTTTAGCTGGAGAACCTCAATAATGTATCTTAGAATCATAGAAGATTAGGATTGGAAGAGGCCTCAGGAGGTATCTAGTCCAACCCACAACTCAAAGCAAGACCAACCCCAACTAAATCATCCCAGCCAGGGCGTTGTCAAGCCAGACTTTAAAAACCTCTAAGGATGGAGATTCCACCCCCTCCCTAGATAACCCATTCCAGTGCTTCACCACCCTCCTAGTGAAACAGTGTTTCCTAATATCCAACCCAGACCTCCTCCACTGCCACTTGAGATTATTGCTCCTTGTTCTGTCATCTGCCACCACTGAGAACAGCCGAGCTCCATCCTCTTTGGACCCCCTCTTCAAGTTGTTGAAGCAGCTACCAAATCCACCCTCACTCTTCTCTTCTGCAGACTAAACAAGCCCAGTTCCCTCAGCCTCTCCTCCTTCACTCCCCTCCCCTCCTTAAAAATAATAAACTTTGCACTTCTAGGCACTGCAATAATACAAATAATAATAACTCCTAAAGCAACTTTCCTGCGAACGTTCTCACATCTGTGCAAGCCTAAGTTAATTAAACTTCAAAACACCTCTGTGATGGAGGAAGAGAAGTATGATTATCCCCGTCTTACAGACTGAACCATGAGGAAGAGTGAATCGCCCAAGGCCGTACAGCTTGACAGTGGCAGAGATGGGAGTAGAACCTAGGAGTCTTGACACCCCGTTCCCCGCTCCATCTGCCACATGGCACTTTCTCCCCAGTATGTATGCAATCTGAACACACTGACTGTACCCAGGACCCCTGTGGATAACATTCATCGGAGGCCCCTCTAAAGCTCACCGACGTGGGTCAACGTTCATTAGGTCACAGTCCAAAAATCTACAAACTCTCTGAAAGAGGCCATGCAAACCAGAGCCCCTTAAAAAAAAAAAGCAGCTGCTGTTTAGATTCATCCCCCATTCTGTATTCCTGCTTGGTGTTGAGTGCCTGGAACATTATTCTCTTGTTTCCACTGCGATGCATCAAACAGATGCTTTTCAGTGTTGAAGACATGGTGTGTGTACACTCCGCCTGCTGCTGGTGACAAGCATACGGCCAACTCTCTCCCCCACAGGTATTGGGAATCAGGCCCACAAGCGTCAGATGAAAGCTCCAGATTTCTAGCCCAGCGAGCCCTATGATGCAGCCACACCATTAGTGAAGACTTATTCCCTGAGAAACAGCTACCTCTGGAATTGATAAGGAGTCACATCATCAAAGTTATTTAGGTGCTTTTAAACATTTTACCTCAGGTACCTATTAGCCTGTTGTCTATCGTCTACAGCAGTGGTTCTCCACCTGCAACCCAATCAGCACACAGCTGTGGCCCATGTGACATCCTCAGGGCCATACAAATCGTATATATACTGTGTGGATGCGGTTCACATAACACAGACAGCTGTATGTGAGGCCCGCAATGGTAAATAGGCTGAGAATGACTGCTCTAAATAACCCGGAGGACTATTTTATTGCACACACAGTAAGGTGCAAATATACCTTTTGGCAAACAGTACAGTGGACAGAAGGACCAGGCCCACCAGCCTTCCCTGGGATACCCAGCATCTAAACTCAATGGTCAGAGGATCCACCACCACTCAGAGAACTCCTGAAACTTCATGGGTTTTCAGCTTCTACAATATCTATATCTATCTGGAGCTGGTCACACTGATGTTGGATTCTGCGCTATTTGTCCGGCTATTGGATGCAGTATTGTTGGCTGTCACTTCTTCCAGCCTTAGAAAAGGAGCTTTAGGTGTTGCATTCAGCTAACACACTTGCCTCTTACCCAGAGAGTTGGGTTCAAATCTCAGGTGAAAGTGAAGCTCTGATTAGTCCCTAATGGATCGTTATTAGCTTCCCCAAACTGTGCAAGACTGGTGATGTCTGCTCAAAAGATGACCACACCTATGAGTTTTAGGGGGCACTTCAGATCACGACTGAAAGCATTAGTGATCAGCAAGGAAGGCACTTGCCCCATGCTATACCTGGCTCTACTAAATTCTCTCCCTTCCTTGATTTCACAATCATAATATATTCACCAGATTTTCATCATTAAAACATTGTTTAATTCCCTCCTCTCATAAAAAGAAATAGAATTTGTGTTGTAAATCCCAGGAGGCCACAAAAAGTGAATACGAATAACTGCAAACTACTGGTCTGACCTAACCAGCCGCTGAACACAACAGAATAGAACTGAACCAATAGACAGATGAACACAATTAGGCCTTCAAGCAAAAAACAATAATGGTGGGTGGAGAGTGTAGGAGGTGATCCCACGAAACAGGTCACAGCCATCAGGGCACAGATACCAACCCAGGCTAGAGATAACCAGGCTTTGGAAAGGATGAAAGTGCTGCTCTTTATACAGAGGACAGGTCACAGACTTCTGTGAAGTGCAGCTGGTTTTGTCAGAGCCGAGCAATCAGCGAGATCAATGGCCCATTTCATTAAATGGGGAATCCAAGCCCCAGGATCGATCCAGCTCGTGCAGCTAGAGTGTCCCAAAGACGTTCTGTCTCATCTGCTCCTTTCTTTGTTCAAAACTATTCTTGTCTATCGTTTCTAGTGCTCACGGAAGCGAATGAGTTACTGGGCCAGCTAGTGCCAGACATGCTCCCCACCCACGGCTCTGCCAACGCACCTCAAAGCGCCCTCTTCTATTTCAGTCCCAGACTCTTCGAATGACCTCAATCCAGATCTGCAGCACCCCGTTATCCTTAGTCCTGGGCTCTCACATGCAAAGCCATGGCTATGACAAACCGCAGTGGGGCTGAGGCGGATTGTAACATGCAGAAATGACTCCCGGAGGACGGCGGATTCATTTTCTCTGACCATGCAGGCCAGTATTCTAAGTCCCCATCTTTCTGTCTGGCCACTTTTGCAGATTGTTTCAAAGCTTCACAGACTCTGAAACTGACAGCAAGTGCGCCAGTTTGGTAAACTGAGCTTGGAGGCTGACAGGTACGCTTCTCTCTGAACAGATTTCACTTCTTACCGTGCTTGGGGTTTATTTTCTCCACCTCCCACACTGCCCCCTGCCTAGGCCCACTCCTACTGTAGAACTGTGGCAAAGTGAACACAAACAGCCTCAGAGCAGTAGAAGGAGGTAGTCCCAGAAAACAGAGCGCCCTTGAGTCAAGAAGGATATACGAGAGGGCTTTGGTCGCTTGGGTGGGTGGGGGTAGGTTGGAACTGGGTGTAGAGTTTTGGCAGGTAGAAGCGAGTGCAGTGGGGCATGGTGGGGGGGTCAGTCAGAAACCACCTACTACTTACAAACTTCCTCTTCTCTTCTGACCTCGCCAAAACACCTCCACAGTTCCATGTCCTCAAAGAGCTACGGTACCTCCTGCACCCACCACAGATCTCTCCTTTCCCTGCAAGCTAAACTGGAGACCACCTGCATGTACTGACCCTATGGTACACATAGAATATCAGGGGTGGAAGGGACCTCAGGAGGTCACCTAGTCCAACCCCCTGCTCAAAGCAGGTCCAACCTGTATTGTTATCTAGTGTTGTTATCTAGCTGTTGTTATTTACATGTGCTGAGGGCCTCACAGACCTGTGGGAAGATAAAATCCCTGCCCCAGGGAATTTCCAATCTAATGTCACTTCCTCTTCTCTCACCTCTCTCTCTAGGAACATGTCTAATGGGAGTATCAAGGAGCCACGTAGAGAGGAAGGATGGTCCAGATGTTAAGGCATTGGCCTCGAATCGGGGAGATCCACGCTTAATTTTCTGCTCTGCCACTATCTTCCCCTGCCTCTGCCTCAGTTCTCCAATGGTAACATGGAGAGAATAGCACAGCTCCGCTGTGAGGATAAATACATTAAAGAATGTGAGGTACTCAGCTACTACAGCAATGAGGGCAATATAAATACCATAGACAGACTTATACGGAGGGATGGGCAAGGCTCTGGAACTGAACTCCACTGGAGACTGGAAATGTTCTGATCCCAGTCCACACTCAGCCATTTGGGCTTCTTTCAAGCTGAGCTGAACCTGGGCCCACTCGAGCCAAACTCCCTGAACTCCCGAGGAGCTGGGACACAGGTCAGGACCTGAACTTTGTGATCTGGGCCCATCTCAAAGCACCATCAGCTCTTTGGGCCAGGGACTGTCCCTTCGCCCTCTCTCTGGACAGCACCTAGCACACATTGTGGTTGCTTTTGTAAGGCCAATAACAAACCAGCCGCACAATATAACTATCCACCAGGAAGTCATGTACCAAGCAAGCCCCACGCACAGGCAGGAGGCGTCTACGGGTGTGTAGGGTTAGACTGCTGGCTGGAAGCTATTTCCTGGCAGCCAAGACATTTGAAGGTGTTCACCAAATAGCTCTTTGTACAGGGTATATTCATCCTCTTTTCAAAAAATCCTTTTCCCCCATAGGAATGGCATTCACAACACTAACACCACCTTTTACCCCTGCCAAGGCTTCTCCTGACCCAGCCCCCCAAACAAACAAACAAAAAACCCTCTACAGCAAGCAGAGTTTTGACCCCAGGGAAGAAGAGTCATGAAGTCCACTAGGGACTTCGCTATGGTTATTGATCTTACGTGGAAGGTACTCAGATGGGCAACAATATAAAACCCGGAGGAAAAAAAAAAGAGAGAGAGAGAATGGATTTTTCATGGGACTGAGAGACTGTGTACAGAAGAAAAAGGCTCTCCATCGCCAGTAGATTTAAAGGGGAAATTATTTGTCTGTCTGTCTGTCCAGAATAGACAACAAGCCCTGCCTGTTATGATCCAAAGGAAACAATGGACACACAGACAGAGAGGTGACTGCACAGATTATTTGAGTAAGGGGGCACACAAACACTGTTTATTATCATTTCTGGAATCGGGGGGGAATCACCCCAGCTGAGACTGTCTCACATAGATTGTCCTGTAGCTGATAAGTTACTGTTCAGCCCATCCCAGACAGCTTTGCTTTTAATGTTTAGGAGGTACAGGCTGTGCATATTAATATGCAAAGTGTGCCTGCCTTCCCAATTAAATGGAAAATGCTATGATTAAAACCAGTCAGATGATATTAGATGGATAGTGCTGAACTATGGGCTTTATATCCTATGTAGAGAAGCCCCACAGGAGTACTGATGGAGTACATGCCAGGGAGATTACCAAAGGAAAATCAGAGACAGGAATGGAAAGTGCTTGAGGAAGCAGGAGAGAGAGAAAATGAGGCGGCTATTTACAGGAGGATGCAATTAACACAGTGCTTCATCATGGTCTCCAGGCTCCCCAGGGCTAACACAAACCTGGGAGGAAAAGGACCACCCACACCTGCAGGAGCGAAGTCCTGGCTGGACCTCTGGAAGGGAATAGGTACAGGAGCTCATGGGAGCGAAGTCCTGTGAGGGGGAGTGAATCATGGCGTAGGGCCCAGAGAAAACCAGAGTTCTTGGGAGCAGAGCTTTGGGTGAGGGCTATTTTACCTGTCCCATTTCCTCTTACAGCAGGGCCTTTGCATCAGCACTTGGTCTCTTCCCAGCACAATGGAACAAGGGGGGGAAAGCAGCAGAGATGTAAGGCATGACAGTTAATTAAACCCAGGAAGACGAGAGAGAGAATAAAACAGGAGGGATTAATAACTGATTACAGAGTTCGGGAGGGGCTCGCACTACATTCCCCACCTGGCTGTACCCTCCCTGCTGCACTCTGCATCTCAATCCTGGGCCACGGAACCAGGTCCCTCCAACTTTCTTCTCCTTCCCGTCTCTAAAGGCTGCGTCTCCTCATTGACGTACTCTGTGCCCGTGTTTCATGACTTGCATTTACTTAACAGAGATGGCAAAGTCAGGTATATTTATGGGGACTTCTAATCCTCACACTTATATTTCAGTTGCTATGGGTTTCCTTCTAGAGTTCACTCCTTCTTCTTCCCCCCCCCCACCATGTAACTTGCACCAGAATAAAATCTAACACATTCTGCTAGTATAATTGGCTGTATATTTTAGGAGTCCATCTATCCCTGTGCGTTGAGAGAGGAGCCCTTCAAATAACTGCCATGGGGATCGAAAACCCTAAAGAAGTGAGCTGGAAATGCTTTCCTTGTATTCCAGTGTTTGGTGTTAAACTGTTACAGCCAACTAGCCTGATTGTGGAGAGGGGCAGTGGTGTGCCAAGATTGGGCCCCACGTATGTGTGGTTGCCCTGTCCACGCTGCCATACTCCACCCGTCAGGGAATAATAGGATCCCTGCTTGGGCTAACTAACAAGTGCCAACTGCCTGTTCTGATGTGTAGCACTAATGAAGTGCAGAGGCCTGATATGAATTAATAAAGAAGTGCTGATAACGAAATGTGTCTCCGTTGTACCCTCCCGTGGAAATACCCACAGGAGAGCATTCAGAGGCCCAGGAAACCCCGCAAACGCCAACTTCCCATCCCTTCCGTCAGACCTTCCCCCAAAGGAGAGAGGGTAAAGGGCCCATGGGGAAGGCAGTGGGTTCAGTCACTCAACCCAATGGTTTTTCGCCTTCCTCTGCAGCGTGGGGCATAGGTCACTTGCTGGAGGATTCTCTGCACCTTGAAGGCTTTAAAACATGATTGGTGGACTTCAATAGCTCAGACATAGGGGAGAGGTTTATTGCAGGAGTGGGTGGGTGAGATTCTGTGGCCTGTGTTGTGCAGGAGGTCAGACTAGATGATCATAATGGGCCCTTCTGACCTTAAAGTCTAGAAGTCCCCTTGTTGCTTCCATCCCTCTCCCCTAGGCAAAGTGCCCTTGTAGCCACTTACATCCAGAGATGTCTAAGTGCTTTATAGACATTAATCCTCCCAATCCCTCTGTGGGGCAGGGAAGTACTATTATCTCTGCCAGTCGCTAAGAGGAAACACGCTTCAGTCCTCACACAGAGTCAGCGTCAGAGCCAGGGACAGAACCCAGCTCTCCTGTCTCCCTGGCCCTGTGTCTGAACCAGGGAGACTTAACTTTCCTCTCCAGTGGAGGCTCAGTCCCAGAGCAGTGTGTAGGGGGAAGCTCCGCTCAGCTACTGCCAGCACTTCTATCTGTTCTCTGCATCCTCCACCTCCGGAGCTCCCTATCCAGCACCCTGCAGAACCAACGTTACATGCACAGATACAGTTCAAGGGTTGGGCAGCCTTCCACCAAATAGACATACATTGCTACCCTTCAGGAAATCAAACTACTGGTTTTTTTGCCCATTACTTCCAGTGATTGGGTATTTCTGAGCAAGGGGAACTGTATGTCATATAGAAAGGTTGTTTTCTGTCCAGCTATGGTTCAACATTCAACCATAGGGATAGACGCTTATCACACTGAGTACTACCTGACTTCCCCATTGGCCTCAGTGGGACTCTTAGTGGAGTAAGGGTGTTAATTAGCATGAATAAAGGCATCTGAATTTAGCCCTCGTTCCACTGGGATGGCTGACCCACTCTGGGCACAGAATTCACTCACAAGAGAGGGAACAAAACATGCACATAGCCACTAGTCTACTAACAGCACCAAAACAAAGGTAAGCCAACCCCCCTCATCTGCACACGGGACCCACACTGCAGGTACGATGCCCTGAAGGTAATGAAAATACCTATTTCAGCTGGAGGTCAGCTGTTCGAGTCCTGTACACAAGTTATTTACCACCAGCATGTAAAAGGATGGCACACTTTCCATACCACAGAAACCATCCTCACATGAAAAGCTCCAGCTACTATTCTCAACAGAGGGAGACCACGGATGGAAAGGGGAAGGAGACTGACTGATCTTAACTCTGGAGTTGGTTATGGCAGGTCAGTCTCAGGGCATGTCAGCGGGGCAAGTGTGTGAAGAAGCCAGCACTGCTCATTGCTCTACCTGTTCCGGGGATAAAGAGAGGAGCTCGGTTCAGCACCTTGCAAGAGCACTAAATTGTCACACACATATTCATAGCCCCCCTCCACACACAGACACACACACACACACACAGACACACACACACACACACACACACGTATTTAACCAGTACACAGCCAGGGAAGGGTAAAAATGTGGAGTCTGTATCCAAGAGCCCAGCCAAAAGGGGATGCTCTGTCTGGGGTGAGACTGGAACTGGAACGAAAAGATTATCGTAAATATACAGTGAGCACAGAGATTACATCACCAGGTATAGCTCATCCAAGGGACTTTCTTTCATAGTGCTCTGTAAAGGGGGAAAAAACTAGCTGAGATCCAATTCTGCAGCAGTCCAGCTCTGAACACGCTCCTTGATGGGCTATGGGACTTGGCTGCATGGAATGGCAGCATTCCCTAGTGGGCCCGGGAGACAGTGAGGGTAAGTCTCTGAAGTCATTGAAGACACTCCACCCTTTGCAGGATCAGGCTCAAAGATTCTACCGTGAAACCATGTCTTTGCACAGAGGGACCCTTCCACAGAGCCACACTGATAAAAATAGAGGCTAAGAAAACATTTCCCTCCTATCCAAACTGACCCAAAGAGAGTTCACAGCCTCCCATCCCCTGTTGAATCTGGATAAAATAGCATGAGATGAGAGGGAGAAAGATTTTTCAAGACACTTCCTGCATTTCTTTTAAAGCCCTATTAGAAAAGGACATTCGAAGGAGGGGATGGAATTAGTTTCCATAAAGTTGTGATACAAGCACTCCCCACAGAAAACACACAATTAGGGCTGAATGCTCCTGTGCTCTGTTGCTCTCTCTCCTTTTTCTATCATTTCTCTCCGGTGGCAGGCGTTGGCCTCGCATCTCTAATTCAGAATTTCCCACATTCTCCAACTTTATGTCCAACATTATTTAAACATCACCTGATTTTTTTCCTTCCCTCTTCTATGAATTTCACAGCCGAGTTTCTTTCCTTTTTTTTTTTTAAATGATAGTTTATTAAGAAAAGCTGACTCTACCTCTGCTCCGTCTGCTGGAACCGCTCTGGCAAATAAAAAACCCACCTCGTAGGAGACAGTTTTATTCTGTTGATCGGAAGTCTGCCAGCCCAATTTATGATTGAACATAAGATCTCCAAATCTGAATTTATGTCTTGTAGTATAACGACAGGTCAATGAGATTAAAAGTATGTTCATGAGAGAGCTGTAAGGCAATTTGAGTTTCATGGGCCTGTGGTGATTGGGCATTCAGTCTAAGAAAACCTGCCTTAATAAAACACTTGCAGTCCCCGGAAACAATCTGCACATTTTTCATTATTGCAGCCTTGCTGTGGTCTCCTTCACAAACACCCCCCAGAGAGGGAGCGAGCGAGAGAGAGCGCAAAAGCGACCCACCCCCTCCCTCCCCTATTCGAATGAATCCATCAGGGAAATTGTGCTGATAATAAATGGGCTGAATTAACAATGGAAACATTTTTTTTCCATGATCAAATGGTTCAGACGATGTAATGAGGGAAGAAGAAGAAAAAGAGGGTGAAAATCCAAACTTTTCAGTGACAAAAGTGTCCTGGCAGGTTCCCCCAACCCCAAATGAAAAATACATGGCATTAAATGCAGACCAATGGCCGTTATACTCATAGGGTGAAATTCACCCCCTGCATGGGGTCCTGTGCACTACGGAACTCCCACATATGCCTTTAACTTGGGGCTTAAGTGAGGCTTAGCTGGCATACATGGCCTCTTCTGGGCCCTCTGAACTGCAGTGAACTTTTCCCATGGATACAGGCCCTAACTGCAAAATTCATATCTGGACCCAAAGATCCTCAAAGTTGAGGGGATGGGGTTGGATTTAACATCTATGGGGTTGTTCAGCCCATTAGGGTGATGGGAACGGCTGCAAAACTTCAGATCCAAATTCAAGCTACCCCAAAGTTTGGAGGGTCGAAATCCAAGGGTGCAGAATGTTATATTAAACAGAGAAGATCAGACCTGGATCCAATGTTCTCCCGGGGCTCAAAGCAGGTTGGCTCCGCAATTTCAGTTCAAGCCCATCTCTCCTTGTAAATAACAAGTTAGGTTAATTTACAACAGACACCTCGATCTCAAGGGCAAAATGGAACATTACACATTTCGGAGCAGTGGGGGTGGGACGGCAGGAAATGGTCTTTACAGGATGTTTCCACAGCACCTAGTACAATGGGGGAATGATCTGTCAGGGCCACTAGGTGCTTCTAGAATTAAAATAATAAATAGCTTGAATGGGTCGATCTAAACTAATCTAGGTATTTATATCTCACAACTCACTGCTGTTTGCTGAGCATCGCTGTGGTATCTGAGTGGTTAATAAAGAATACACAGGGGCCTATTAACAGTGAATGCTGGTTGTCTCTGGAAAGCTACAAAGACCACTATTCTCCAGGTCTCCATCTCCAGCGTAGGGTAAAGAAATGCCAGGAGAGGCCGGTTTTCCAAAGCCAGTTCTGATGCAACCCAAGGTGGTGGAAATCTTATGAGCACTGCTGGCTTAATGAGAGTGTTGACAATTCAAGATGGTGGGAATATGCCATCAGCTGATCTCATCAGATTTCAGCATTCTGGAGCCGAGATCTCACCAGAACAGCTCACCAGATTTTTGGCACGTTCAAACCTGACCCTTTTCCCAGCTCTGGCATCAGACCCACATTCTTAAAACTAAGCCAGTTCCAGAACCAAGCACTTCCTCCTTTCTAGACCACACCGATGGGCACAGCAGTGTGAACAAACCCTCTGAAAAGTCATTTCACCTTTGAACCGTTTTAGTTACGCTTCACTCTCTCCCTTGTAATTACGAAAATGTTCAGGAAAGTTTAATTCAGGAAAAGTGTGGGGGACTTGATCATCCACGGATTGGGAAAAAGAACCAGGACTCACTTCCACGTGGGTGCTGCTTAACTGAACAAACACTTCATTTCCCTGATGAATCGAAGATCTTTCAGCCCAGACGTGAGCGCCCCAAAGTCACCCTGGCATAATTTTAAGAGATGCTAAGACCCCACAACTTCAGCTGACTTCAATGGGAACAGTAGGTTCTCAGCACCTCTGACAGTCAGCTGGTACTGCTAAATCAAAAGAGCAGGAGTGGAGGGGAATGTTAACCATACCTGAGAACACTAGAGGAGCTGAGGGAAGGAGTCTGAAAAGGGATAGGGGAAGTAACAAGATGGCGGAGGGCGGTGACCTTCTCTGAGCTTATTTAACTAAAGGAGACAGTCCTGCTCTTTGGCTGCTTCAGTTAAAATAAAATTTTAAAAAAGCTTCCAAAGCCGGGTTCCCTGTGAAGCTGCCCCATGCAACGCTCAAGGGGCCAGTCCATATTTGCTGAGCAAATCCACCTCTGATAGGAGAGGAGATACCAGGATGTTCCTGCTTTGTTTTTGTTTAATCTGTTCTGTTGTCAGGCAGGGCAGCCGGCCAACAAAAGTTCCCCTTGCCTAAGCTTCATGGGCAGACTGGCTTCAGAATTTATACAAATAAAAGAAGAAACTAAAAGTGCAGGCAGCACCGATCTGATTACAGAGTCATTTATTTTCTGGTCGTTAATAATTTGTGCAATAAAAGATTGCATGCCTTTCTGAGTTAGTAGGAGTTATTGGCACAAATTTCCCTCCACACTGGTGTGAGTCTGTGCTTGGAACATAAATTATTAGTTTCTTATCGCTTTCCTCTTCATTTTTCATGCTGCCACGGCTAGATCGCCAGAAGCCAACCCCCGAGTCTCGGTCTTATTTTATGCTGCAGGAGAGAAGCAGCGAAGGCAGTTATTCGGTCTTTAATTACACAAACCCACTCTGTAACACCCCCCTCCCTACCTCGGTACTGGCAGGTGTGCACACCGTATTGTGTTTGTGTATGTGTAAGTGCCTGTGGAGATGGGCAGGTAACTCTGCCATCCGCCAGCTCCATTTCTAATGAAAGCAGCATTCGTTGACAACACTCGGAGCCATGAAATGACAAGCTTCCACCACGCTGCCAGCTTCTGTCAGATATCCATCTGGGATACGAGCAAGACGGTTGCATGTGTGTGTCTCAATGAATAATCCTGCTGGCTGTGGTGTGTGCATGCACATGCTGTGGGGTGGGGAGCAGGGAGAGGGTGGAAAGAGTATTTATGCACCTCCATTGACGAGCAGGAGGCAAATATCAGCACACAGACCTTCTGTGCATTCGTGTGATTCAGCAATATCATGGGTGCTACACGAGGTGGTTACGTCCCCAAACAAGGACAAAGAGGTTTGATGTCAACAGCTAAGGAAAAAATGGTGCATCTCTTCCTGATGTCCAGAAGGGGAGGGACCATGGCGAAGAACAAGATCAGGAGGCCTCAGTTTCTCCATCTGTCAAATGGGATACTTACCCACCTAAAGTGTTTTGAGATCTATGGATGGCCTGTGCTAAGCATGAGGATTTATTTCAAGATAGCACATTGACAAGGGTTCTGTGTGCAGGAGAGTCTTCATTTCTGCAACACCAGACATGGAGCAGGTAGCCATTGCTTTGACATATTCCAGCTCATGCATATTCCAGCCCAAAAAATTCTCAACCTTCTTCATACCATGGCCTGACCGTCAGCTCCGGTCGATGCATCTCCTTTGGTGGTGTCCCAGAAATTCTCTACACCACTGCCTGCTCACCTTCAAAGAAGGTGCGGAGTCCTGCAAGGAATCGCCAGAAGTGGCGCAGTACATCATGGGGTCGCCTCAGCCATCTGCAGCGTCCCCCCTTGCGACAAGTTGATCGAATCCTGCACTTTGGCAGAAGAGTGAAGACAGGAAAGGGGGATCAGGACTGGGGTTACCACCCACAGGTTCAGAACCGCCCTTCCATATAGAACACTCACTACAGGGTGCTGACCTGGCTGTCAGATTTATGGATCCCCTTCCCGCACCCGTTCCTTATACTCCACAGGTGACTCCAAGCACTCCTGTGGCCACAGTGGAAGCCTTATATCTTCTCTCACAGATGTTTTCCAGGCCACATACTTGGAATGCCAAATACCTGCTGCCCAGAGCTGTTAGCGGGAGAGGAGGAATGGAGTGTTCTAGCCAGATGTGTATTACAAAGGGCACGTCGGTGGAACTGTATGCTGGATATCAGAGAGTTTTACTCAGCTTTACCGTCTACAGAATGTGATTCCCTTAGCATTATGGCTAAGTGTAAGCAGCCCTATCGAGGCCTGATGGTATCTATCAATAACAGAATGATGTGACATGCTTAGGGCACCCCTGTGTACATATCTATGTTACAAGCAACACATGTTCCTCTGTTCTAGGAGGATTTATAACACTGGGCTAGAGCAGGAGCAGCACATACATGAGGGCATAATGTCAATTCGAGAGTGATTGATGACTCGGTGCTTGGCATGTCTCTGGTGATTATGCCGCACTGGCGAGTCGAGTCACTGATCATTTCAAAGTGATGTTAACGTCCACAGGGTAGCATCTACCATGTCCACGGTAGGCGTTGTGTTCCAGATGTCCACTCTGATCTGTTCTCATTATTTTCTGAAGGGGTTATCGTGGTGTGGCGGCACGAGGGCTCTGTTAAATTGGGGTAACTTCTGCTGGAAAAGGAGCAGCCTTTCTCCTGCAGAGTATTTAAAAACAATCTCTCTTGCCCTCAGTATATAACAGAGCTGGAGAGAAACACGCTATCCTCATCACATTTAGAGCGACACCCTATTGCAGTTTAGGAAACCAACATGCTGGGGGAACATCCCTCACATTGCTATTGAACTGAAGTATTTATTACACACACACACAAAACCCCAGTCCACCCACCGCTACATCACTGAAAAATTACGTTTTAAAACTCCCCGCTGAGCTAAACCCATGAAAATAGGAAGTTTATGCTGGAAATGTGATCAGGATTAACTATAGCAGCAATAATCCTGCAGTTATGAGGAGCACACTTTAAAAAAAAATTAGAAAAGCAAAGCCAAACATCGGCGTTGCATGCATTTTGGCTTTTCCGACACTTCCGGAAAACAGTTTCTTCAGCACACCAGCTCCTGGCGTTCTTTGAGACCCCTGTCCAGGTCAAGGAATGTAGCATAGCTCAAAACAGCGACTCCCCCTCGACAGTCAAGGAGCAACACTGGAGGAGACCAAAGGCAACCCTGTAGCATCCCTACTGGCAGAGAAAGCCCTAAATTGTAGCATATAGCTTCTCATGCCTGCTGGATGAAAACAACCCCTGTGCTCCTCTCTGGCTCTCTTGCTCCTGGACGGACATCGGCTGTGCTGCCTGATGTCACTAGTCAGGGACTTCCATATACCCCAGGGGGCACAACACAATTATACAAGGGACTTCAGACTACACTACAAATTCCCTCCAATCCCTGGTGACAAGGGTAGCGTCTTTGACTGGAGAGGAGTATCAGAAAGTGAGTGCAGTAGAAGGCTCCATGGATGTAGAGTACTCCAGAAAGGTGGGATAGAGCACCAGGCTCAAACTCAGATACGTTGTGTGCACTTTTTGGATCTGCGTTTTTTGTTTGTCCCATTACAGAGCCCAGGGGCCAACCGTGCAGTCAGGATCCAGACTGACACCTGCCTAAAGCTCTGGGGTTTTTGTCCAGGCCCATCCCTGTTAACAAAGAGATGGGAAAGGAGAAAAGTACCGGGAGGCACTTGGTGGAATTCTCCTTCATAAGTTACCAGGCCCTCCAGGTTGTCTTGTGACCTTTGGAGCTATAGAAGACAGTTCCTGAGTGCTCTTAGGAGTACAAGCTCACCCGGCCTTTGATCAGTTTAAAGAAATGTATCACTCCTTTATTCCAATTACCCAAGAGGAGTCTCTGTCGCATATCCATGCAGAATTTGTGTTCCTGCCACCAACACCTGCCAAGGCCATGCTGTCTATAAAATAAGATGGCAGCAAGCCAGCAAGACTCATCCAAATACTGACTCTCTGCAGCCTCTCCAAAGACCCACAGCTGGTGACATTTCCCCACCTCTTATTCACATCCCTGTGCTGGCTGGCTGAATACCACGTCTGTGAAAGAAGGGGTCAGTGAACTACATGAACATAGGAACCATCGTACTGGGTCAGACTAATGGTCCAATCTATCCCAGTATCCTGTCTTCTGACAGTGGCCAATACCAGGTGCTTCAGGGGAAATGAACAGAACAGGTAATGATCAAGCGATTTCTGCAGCTGTTGTTCATCCCCAGCTTCTGGGAAACAGCCTACGGATGCTTCAGAGCATGCTTTTGCCTCCCTTCCCATCCTGGCTAATAGCCATTGATGGACCAATCCTCCATGAACTTATCTAGGTTTTTTTTTTAACCCTGTTATAGTCTTCGCCTTCACATCTTCTGGCAAGGAGTTCCACAGGTTGACAGTGCATCATGTGACTACTTCCTTTTGTTCATTTTAAACCTCCTGCCTATTAATTTCATTTGGTGACCCCTAGGTTTTGTGTTATTAGGAAAAAATAAACACTTACTTACTTTCTCCACACCAGTCATGATTTTATAGACCTCTATCATACCCCTCCCCCCCCACCTCCACCATTAGTTAACTCTTTTCAAAATTGAGAAGTCCCAGTCTTCTTAATCTCTCCTCATACGGAAGTTGTTCCATACCCCTAATCATTGTTGCTCTTTTCTGTACCTTTTCCAATTCCACTATATCTTTTCTGAGATGGGGAAACCAGATCTGCATGCAGTATTCAAGATGTGGGTGTATCATGGATTTATATAGAGGCGATATAATTTTTTCTGTCTTACTATCTATCCCTTTCCTAATGACTCCCACCATTCTTTGTTCATTGTTTTTTAACTGCCGCTGCACATTGAATGGATGTTTTCAGAGAATTATCCACAAGGACTCCAAGATCTCTATCTTGAGTGGTAACAGCTCATTTAGACCCCATCATTTTATATGCATCATTGGGATTATGTTTTCCAATGTCCATTACTTTGTATTTATCAACATTGAACTTCATCTGCCATTCTGTTGCCCAGTCACCCAGTTTGGAGAGATCCCTTTGTAACTCCTCACAGTCTGCTTGGGACTCAACTATTTTGAGTAGTTTTGGATCTGCAAATTTTGCCACCGCCCTGTTTAGCCCTTTCCCCAAATCATTTATGAAGATCTTCAACAGAACTGGTCCTAGGACAGACCTCCCTGAGGAACACCACTACAGTAAACCCTCGATTTAACGGACCTCGATTTAACGGACTTTGGATGCAACGGACAAAATTTCTGAGCAAGTCTGATGCATTCCTGATCCATTTCTGGCGGGCTGGCTGCCGGCTCCCGGCTGCCGCCCGGGTCCAGGCAGCGGGCGGGCTGTGGAGTTGTTGCCCCGACCCTGTGGCAGGCGGGCTGCTGCTCCGACAGCTCTTTTTTTTAATTATTAAATAACAGACTTTCTGATTTAACGGACACCCCCTCGCCCGAATTAGTCCGTTAAATGGAGGTTTTACTGTATTTACCTCTCCCCATTTTGAGAACTAACCAGGCACGTTTAAAATCCCTGCTGAAGCAGAGACAGAGTCAGAGGGTGGTGGCAGTGGGACATGGCCTGTGAAATTTCTGTGGGCTTAATGACAGCAGACAGTTGCTTCAGAGGCTATTGGGGCAAGTCCAGCAACGGACATGGAGACGGAATTGGACTCCAGCATGCTGAGAGGGACAGGTTCAAACCATGCGGAGAATCCTCTGGCTGGGTGGTCTGGTTGCACACCATTCTTAAACAAGCCCCTGGACATCTGTCCTGCCCCTTTTGTGCTGGCAAGGTTTGAGCAATCTGAATAACAACAGAGAAAGGGTCCTATAAGGCGGGATGCTACCAGGACAGCACCAGAGAGGAAGAGAAGTTAAACAAAACACATGGCTGAGACCCTTCGAAAAAACAGTGCGTTTCCCATTTTCAGATCTTACAGTAGCTAAAATTACAGCATCACTGATAAGGCCTCTCCAGCCACGTTCTGACTGAGTGGTAGCGCTGGGAATATCCTTCTCTTCCCCTTCCCTATAACCAATGTGCAGCAGACCCCATTGCACCCATAATGACAAGGTTTTGTAAGTCTATGGCAACGTCACATGAGGCACCCAAAACACTCAGCAAACACCCATTGAACAGCTTCCCAATTATACTCCCACGTATTGGGCACGCACAAAAGCTGGGCAAATAAATAAATATTATTATTTAGGAGCTGTATTATAGTAGTCCCTATGAGCCCCTGTAGCAGACCAGAACTACATTGGGTTAGGTGCTGCACAAAGCTAATTTATCTTTGAATATTTGCTTTGGCCATAACCACGTCCTTTATGCCTTTCCAAAAACAGTTATTTGGCCGTGAGCAACAGTAATCACAGCAACCAAATTATCATCCTCATTTTACAGATAGGGAAACTAAGGCATGGGGTGATTTGTGTGACTTGTGCAAAATCAGATAGCAACTCAGCAGCAGGAGCCCGAAACACCAGACAATTCTGCCTCCTTACAACCACATGGCCAGACTGATTGTACAGGGCTCAAACAGTAAGCGTAAAATAACTCACTTCTTCCCTTGTATATGGATACTTCACTTTGGCTAAATATTTTGCAAGGGGAATGAATTTCTCTCCTCCCCCCGCCCTTCTTCCCCCCATTTTGAGCCTTATACGTAGCTCTTGAAAAAAAATCTATCACCGTGCACACACAAGCTGTACTGCACTTTATGAGGCATTTCAGCTTCAGTGAAGTCCTTGTCTTCTGAGTTCTAGCTTTGTGTTTCTCCCTTCGAGTTGGGTCTTGCACACATCTTCCTTGGGGCACTGCTTTTTCCTGAAGTTATAACTCCAGGATTCCTCTCCTCCTGCCTGAGACTAGCAACCCCAGCAGTGGTTCTCAACCCACAGCCTACTCCCTGCCCAATCAGCACACAGCTGCAGCCCATGAGTCAGCCCCAGGGGCCATACAGGTGATATATATATTGTGTGAATGTAGCCCACATAACAAAGAGAGCTAGACACATGGCCCACAATGGTAAATAGCCTGAGAATCAGTGGACTCCCAAATACAATTCCAAGTCTGCCCCGACTCACTAGAACCTTGAGGGCAAGTCACTCAATTGTCAAGATTGGGTGCCTAAATTTAACCACTTGTATCCAAAAAGTGACCTGATTTTCATACGTACAGTAGACTCTCGATTATCCAGGACGATAGGGGAAAAAATAATTCTGGTTAATAAAATCCCAGATAATCACCACCCATAGGAAATATGGGGAGTGGGGGTTGGTTCACCAGCCACCCTACATTGGGGGGGGGGGGTAGGGGGTGTTGGTTCACTGGCTGCCCTGCGTCCTGGGGGGGGGGGGGGGTTTGTGTGTGTGCTTGAGGCGGCAGTAAAGCCAGAGTTGGCCCCGTGAGTTGCGTTTATTTTTTTTGACATCCTGGTTAATCCAAGCCTGGATAATCGAGAGTCTACTGTATTCAGTTTTCACTGAGGTCAGTGGGAGCTATCTGAACTCTGGCTAAAGCTGAAAGTCTCATCATCCCATTCCCACCCTTGCTGGAACATGGCATCCCACATTTACCAGCCCAGAAATCAGGAAGCCAAAAATTAATCCCAAACCTGGGTCTTCCCCTCAGTCTCACTCTGCTTCATCTTGAGAGCAAGTCCGTAGCCCCAGCATTCAGCTTTTCCAATGTCCAGGGAATCCTAAACTAGTCTCAAGTATCAGAGGGGTAGCAGTGTTAGCTTGTATTCACAAAAACGAGGAGTGCAGTGGCACCTTAAAGACTAAGATTTATTTGGGCATAAGTTTTTGTGGGTAAAAAACTCCACTTCTTCGGATACATGCAGTGAAAATTACAGATGCAGGCATACATCAACTACTCTCGCAACTGACAGTGGAAAGGAGAAGACTTCCTGCATGCCACTCAAAGGGGTAAATCTAAGGCATAACCCTGTGCTTAGCCAACACAGAGCTGATCCACCTTCCCCGAATCCTTTTACCAGGCCAGGCAATAAAAACCTTCCTGATTTCCCTGTTCAGGATCCAGAGCACTTTTAACATCCTCAAGGCTCCAACCACCAAGAATTATATACTTTTTTTAAAAAAAGTCTATGGGCTACTGAATTATAGATATTTAATGTTCAGAGCCAGGCTTTTAGCTATGTAACCATTAGGTATAAAACGTACCATTCAAAACACACACTAATTGTAAAGCAATAGGGTTTTGTTTTTTGAGGGAAGAGGGCTTTAGTTAAATACACAAAACTATATTTTATAGCTACATAGTATTACAGATTAGATAAATAACTGTACAGTAGTATAATCTACATGCACAGTTCTACAATCCACGTGGGGAGAAAGTCTATCCCCTAATGTCTGTGGGACCTGGGAGTGGTTTGAGACTAATGATGTGAACCAGGGATAAGAGCATCTTCTTCCCAGCTGTCCCCCCCCCCCCCCCCCCCACACACACCTTAAGAAGGCTTGGGAAGCAAATAAGGGCTGGGCCTGCACCCTCACATTAGAAGGTTTGAGGATGGGGATAAACAACATAGGATGGCGGGGGGCTGATTTCCTCCACCCCCAGCCACTCCTCTGGGAGTTGAGGGGTATTTCTAGGCTGAGGGGGAGACAAACACCACCCCCGCCCCAGAAAACTGATCCTGGAGAGGCAGGAGTCAGACGAATCTGCCAAGCAGAACCAGGTCTAAGCCGGTTCGGGTGAGGGGATGGAGAAGCCGTTTGCAAGGGGAGATTTGGGAACAGCAGCTGTCAGAACCGAGTGCATGATCCGGACCCAGTGATACCCGGTCCAGCTGGGAACAGCTGGGCGATTCGGTAACAGAAGTAGCCGGAATCGAGTGCAGGATCCGGCCCGGGTTACCTTCGGTCCGGTCCGGCAGTAGCAACAGCCAGAACCAAACACGTGATCCGGCTCAGCTGTGAAATGCTGCGTGGTTCGGTAACAGACGCAGCCAGAACCGAGCGCGGGATCCGGATCCGCCCGTTCGGCAGCAGCCCCGGCCAGAACCGAGCGCGGGATCCGGATCCGCCCGTTCGGCAGCAGCCCCGGCCAGAACCGAGCGCGGGATCCGGATCCGCCCGTTCGGCAGCAGCCCCGGCCAGAACCGAGCGCGGGATCCGGATCCGCCCGTTCGGCAGCAGCCCCGGCCAGAACCGAGCGCGGGATCCGGATCCGCCCGTTCGGCAGCAGCCCCGGCCAGAACCGAGCGCGGGATCCGGATCCGCCCGTTCGGCAGCAGCCCCGGCCAGAACCGAGCGCGGGATCCGGATCCGCCCGTTCGGCAGCAGCCCCGGCCAGAACCGAGCGCGGGATCCGGATCCGCCCGTTCGGCAGCAGCCCCGGCCAGAACCGAGCGCGGGATCCGGATCCGCCCGTTCGGCAGCAGCCCCGGCCAGAACCGAGCGCGGGATCCGGATCCGCCCGTTCGGCAGCAGCCCCGGCCAGAACCGAGCGCGGGATCCGGATCCGCCCGTTCGGCAGCAGCCCCGGCCAGAACCGAGCGCAGGTTCCGCCTGGTTCGGTCCGGCTGGGGACTGAGCCCCGTGCACGAGCTAGGCCGGCTCGGCCCCCCCGCCGCGGTCGGAGCCGCTTTCGAAGCGGAGCCGAGACGGCGATGAGCCGCCGCCACGTTTCAATTAGCGAGGCCGCCCCAGCCGCTGCCTCCCCCGGGGCGCTGCAGCCCAGCGGGGCCCGGCTCGCCCTGCCGCCGCCTACGCGCTCGGCGGAGCCAGACAGCGGGAGAGCGGCAGCCGGGCCTTAAACAGGCCACGCAGGCAGGCGGCTTAAAAGGGCAACAGCACGGAGCCGGGGAGAGCACCACCACCACAACACACACAGCAACATCTCAACAAGAACCACCGCACACAGCAGTACAATACATGACACAGCAACAGCCACACTACAATCACACACACAGCAACATCTCAACAAGAACCACCGCACACAGCAACATCTCAACAAGAACCACCGCACACAGCAGTACAATACATGACACAGCAACAGCCACACTACAATCACACACACAGCAACATCTCAACAATAACCACCGCACACAGCAGTACAATACATGACACAGCAACAGCCACACTACAATCACACACACAGCAACATCTCAACAATAACCACCGCACACAGCAACATCTCAACAAGAACCACCGCACACAGCAGTACAATACATGACACAGCAACAGCCACACTACAATCACACACACAGCAACATCTCAACAATAACCACCGCACACAGCAGTACAATACATGAGACAGCAACAGCCACACTACAATCACACACACAGCAACATCTCAACAATAACCACCGCACACAGCAATACAAAGAGAGCAAAAAGAACACACCCAGGCCAACAACTATACCCAGTGAAACAGACAGAGTAACAACCATACACACAGAGCCAAAAAGAGCAGCAGCACCACCATACACAAAGCCAGAGAAAACAACCACATACAGAGCAAGACTACCACACACAGAGCCAGAGAGAGCAACAACCCACAAAGAGAGCAGAGCACAAAACAACCACATAGGCAGAGCAACAGCACTACAACACCACACAGCAACAACAAAACCACATATGCACACACAGCAACACACCACCTACAAACTGCAACAGCGTGCCCGGGCACACACACACAGAGCAGCAGCAATCACACACACACACACACACCAATAACACCAGAGCAACAGTGCACCCAAACTCACAGAGCAACACCACACAGGTACCAGCAACATATGCAATAGCAACACCACACACACACACACACAGCTAGCATATAGAACACCACACACAAGATTACACAATTACACACAACATCTGCATACAGAGCAACAATACAAACAACACATATACCAACTACCAAATGCAAACACAGCAACAACACATACGCAGAGCAATACCCCACAACAGCACATAAATAACACAGAGAGCAACACCACTCAGAGCAACACCACACACACAGCACACATTTACAGAGGAATATGACACACAAACACACAGGAACAAACCACACACACAGGTACAGCAATAACAAAGAGACAGAAGAACACACAAACAGTGAAACCACACACAGAGAGCAACTGAGAGAGAGGAATTAACATTGCATACCTAGAGCAACAGTAACCCAGACACAGTCTCAGGGCAACATGCACATAGAGCAACACAAAACAGGCATATTTACAGATCCAAAGGGATTTTCAGGTTTCAATGAGGCATTTAAAAAACAACAAAAATCTCACTCGTTTACCAAGATGGCTCCATTTTCAAATTTTACCTTCCTGGAAATCAACTTGTCACAGGGAAGCCTAATTGTATCTCCAGCAAGAATGTTTCATTGCAATGCCATCACAACTCATCACAACGCAATAGTGTTTCGCCCCATGTCATCAAGTCATATATTAATGGGTGTAGCCGGGCGGCGACTCACCCCTGCGGCGCCTCCTGCTGGTTCGTCCGGGAATTAGCTCGCCAGCATCTGGAGCGTCCTCTGCAGGCCGATGTCCCGCTTGCTGCTCTGGCCCAGTGTCCCTCCCGGACCTCGGTGCCCTCTTACTGAGGGTGCTGCATCCTTGCAGTACCCCCCCCCCCCAAAGTCACAGGGTGTCCCCTCCCTGGGGAACCCCCACCCTCTATCCCCACCTTGCCTCAGTCCAGGCAACTGCCAGTCACCACTTGCCCCCATTCACTGCAATACCCCACAACAGCACATCAATAACACAGAGAGCAACACCAGACGGGAGGGCTCTCAGACTGCAGTGTAATGGCCACTCATCACCAGCAAGGGGGGTTGGCCTGCTGCTTCTACCTCTAGCCATGGGCTGCCCCCTGCAACCCTAGTACCCCTTGTTGGGCCTTCCCCTAGGCCCTGCAGCCTGGGGATTTCCAGGCAGGAGCTTCCCCAGATCCTCCTGCCCTGCCCCAGACCTGCTTCCCTCTGGGTACCTTGTCAAGCTCCCTGCAGCCAGGCCTGTCTACCTCTGTGAACAGAGGAGACTATGTCTTGCACCAAACTGAACCCTTTTATCAGGGCCAGCTGGGCCCTAATTAAACCAGCCCACAGCTGTGGCTGCTAGGCCTAATCAGCCTGGGAGCTGCTTGCCCCCAGCCACAGCCCTTTGCACCTATTGGGTATCCCAGGAGGTGGGCGGGCCGAAGCCCACCCGTTACTAAAGTCCCTCCCCAGCCTGGCGGGAGGGACACTGGACCCGGGGCCAACTAAATACGGGGGACAAGTAATGAAAAAAAGGCAGGGGAGTGCGTGAGGGTCACAGGTTCAAAACGAGGGTACAGGATGGGGACACTGAGCAGAGAACCCCGCACAGCGCCCACTGCTCCGCGAAGCTGTCGAGGGAGCCAGCGGACGCCGCCCAGTGGAACTCTGCCCGGACGTGTGAAACAAGGAGTGACCGGAAATAGGCCCCACAGTCGCACCGTACCCCCTCGTCTTGCATCCTCCTCCTGGTGTTGTAGATGGCGACTTTGGCCAGTGCCAGGAGGAGGTTGACGAGGAGGTCTCGCGACTTTGTGGGGCCATGGATGGGGTGCCCAAAAAGAAATAGGTGTGGGGAGAAGTGCAGCCAGAACCTCAGTAAGAGGTTCTGGAGGAGCCGGAATAGGGGCTGCAGCCTGGCGCACTCAAGGTAGGCGTGCGCCAGGTCCTCCCTCACGCCGCAGAAGGGACAGGTGTTGGGCATGGGAAGGAACCATGCCAAGTACACGCCCATGCTCACGGCTCTGTGAAGGAGCCGCCAACTAATATCCCCGCCACAGCCCTTTGCAGGGCTGTTTAAACCGTTTTCCACTGGAGTGGGGCAGCCGCCCACTACAACGGGGGTGGAAATGTTTTCCCCACAAGTTTGTCCTGCTGGGAAAACTAATGTGGCAACCTCTTAAAAATAAATCAGGGTAAGAACATCCCTCCAGGGGGGTCTGAGAGCCCTCCAGAAAAAAGGGAGGTTTAATTGTTTCACAATCATCACAACCCCTTTGTTTTAGGGGGGTTGAGAAAAATGCACGAGGTTGTACGTCATACCAGAGCTGAAGAATCAGAGAGGTAGCCGTGTTAGTCTGGAATAGCAGAAGTGACAACGAGTCCTGTAGCACCTTAAAGACTAACTGAAGTATTGAAGCATAAGCTTTCGTGGGCTAATACCCACTGCGTCGGAGAGTGGCCATAAGAGGATGTAAATATCAATGGGGTTTACACCCACTTAACATTTGGAGGCATTTGGCCTTGTGTGTTATGTAATACATAGAAACTGGGGGTCCAGTTAAGCCCTAAATATTGAACCATAGCTTTAAATACATATCCTGGCTTTGAATGTTTCAAGTCCGACCGACCCTTTTATGCTACTTTAAAATAGTGTCCCTTCAGAATGCAACCACATTTTCAAATGAGGCCACGTATTTTGGGAACCCAACTGAGATACCTGGCAGCTGATTTTCAGAGATGCAAAGCACCCACAAGTTCCTACTGACTTCTCTTGGAGCTGTGGGTACCCCACACCAAGGAAAGTCCCTTCATGTGTGATGGTGGGTTCCCAAAAATTAAGCCACTCCCCCCCAATCAGTGTCCATGTTTGGGCCTGAACTTTTTGTTGTACGCTGGAATTAAATAGAAACGGGGGAACACATACAGACATATGTACATATGTATGTGCATGCATGCAGGCGTAAACTGTCTCTAAGAGAAAAGTAGGCAGAACAGAAGGCTTGGTAGTTACCAGGATACTGCAAAGGTTTGCAAATATACTGAGATAATATTTTGCAATCTGTACTAAGTAAACACTACATGCCTTTTAATAAACGGTATCAGTATGTATATCCAGTCCTCATGGCTGCTCTATTGTCTTAACCAGAGAGATTTTTTTTCAGTCATGCAACTCTAATAGTGCCTTATTCAGATATATAAGCAAACATGGGGCCTGATTCCCCGCGGCCTGGCCTGGCCCTTTGTGTAGGTGTTTACAGTTATGCAGAAGCGTGGCATCTGCCAAATCAGAAGGATGGCATCGGACACTTACTTTGTGCAGCTGTAAATTACCATGCAAAGGGACACAGCCTCAGAGAATCAGCCCACAGTCCCTGCCCAAAACAGCTTTATATGGAGTCCAAGCTGCACAATTCTGAAGTAGAGAATCAGAGAGGTAGCCGTGTTAGTCTGGAATAGCAGAGGTAACAAAGAGTCCTGTGGCACCTTAATGACTAACTAAAGTATTGGAGCATAAGCTTTCGTGGGCTAATGCCCACTTCATCGAATGCAAGCAGTGGAAGTGTCCAGGGGCAGGTATAGATAAGTAGGCAAGAACCAGGTAGGAGGTAACAAGGTTAGTCCGATCAGGCTGAACCAGCTTGTTATTCCAAATCAGGGAGGGTGAGGTATTCCTCTAGCAACTGAACTGGAGGTGTGAACTCCGAGAGAGGAGAAGCTGCTTTTGTAATTAGCAAGCCATTCAAAATCTTTGTTTAATCCCAGATTGATTGTGTCAATTTTGCAAATGAATTGCAGCTCTGCAGTTTCTCTTTGCAGTCTGGTCTTGAAGTTTTTTTGCTACAATATGGTGACTTTTAAATCTGTAATTGTGTGTCCAGGCAGGTTGAAGTGTTCTCCTACACGTTTTTATATATTGTCATTCCTGATATCTGATTTGTGTCCATTTATCCTTTTTCGTAGGGACTGTCCAGTTTGGCCGATGTACATAGCAGAGAACATTGGTGACATATAATGGCATATATGACATTGGTAGATGTGCAGGTGAATGAAGCAGTGATGGTGTGGCTGATCTGGTTAGGTCCTGTGAAGGTGTTGCTGTGTAGATATGTGGGCAGAGTTGGCATTGAGGTTTGTTGCATGGATTGGTTCCTGAGGTGGAGTTATTATGGCGCGGTGTGCTGTTGCTGGTGAGAATCTGCTTAAGGTTGGCGGGTTGTCTGTGTGCCAGGACTGGCCTTCCTCCCAAGGCCAGTGAAAGTGAGGGATTATTGTCCAGGATGGGTTGTAGATCACGGAGGATGCATTGGAGAGGTTTTAACTGAGGACTGTAGGTGATGGCCAGTGGTGTTCTGTTGTTTTCTTTCTTGGGCTTGTCTTGCAGCAGCAGGCTTCTGGGTACACGTCTGGCTCTGTTGATCTGTGTCCTTATTTCCTTGTGTGGGTATTGTAGTTTTGAGAAAGCTTGGTGAAGATCTTGTAGGTGTTGGTCTCTGTCTGAGGGTTTGGAGCAAATACGATTGTACCTCAGTGCTTGGCTGTAGACAATGGATCGTGTGGTATGTCCGGGATGGAAGCTGGTGGCATGAAGGTAGGCATAGCTGTCGGTAGGTTTTCGGTATAGGGTGGTGTTGATGTGGCCGTCATTAATTTGCACTGTGGTGTCTAGGAAATGGACTTCCCGTGTAGACTGGTCCAGGCTGAGGTGGATGGTGGGGTGGAAGCTGTTGAAATCATGGTGGAATTCTTTCAGAGTTTCTTTCCCATGGGTCCAGATGATGAAGATGTCATCAATGTAGCGTAGATAGAGAAGGGGTGTGAGTGGACGAGAGTTGAGGAAGCGTTGTTGCAGGTCAGTCATAAAGATGTTGGCATACTGTGGGGCCATGCAGGTGCCCATAGCAGTGCCACTAGTCTGGAGGTATATATTGTCACCAAATTTGAAATAATTGTGTGTGAGGATAAAGTCACAGAGCTCAGCAACCACTTGTGCTGTGGCATCATCAGGGATACTATTCCTGACAGCTTGTATTCCATCTTTGTGTGGGATGTTTGTGTAGAGAGCCTCTACATCCATGGTGGCTAGGATGGTGTTTTCTGGAAGGTCACCAATGCATTGTAGTTTTCTCAGGAAGTCGGTGGTGTCACGGAGATAGCTGGGAGTGCTGGCAGCATAGGGTCTGAGTAGAGAGTCCACATATCCAGACAGTCCTTCAGCGAGAGTGCCAATGCCCGAGATGATGGGGCGTCCAGGATTTCCAGGTTTCTGAAGTAGATTGCAAATATCCCTTCAAAGGTTCAAGGCGTTCAGGTCACAAGTTTGGATCTGGCCATTAGAGCTATAGCAGCCAGCTATGAAATTTGGCTTCAGATCTCAAATCTTTTGCCCCTGGAGGTTTGAAGGTGTTTGGATCAGGACAGATGAGTCGGGCCTCTCTCTCGAGCTCACAGGGTGACTGGATTAATAACCACCATAAAAAAGTTATTTCAGGTGCACCGTAACCAATTTTCAAATGAGAAAACGATTCTGCCATTTAAATTTTATTCATTTCTTTTTAAAGGGCTAAAGGAGCCTCATCCATATTGTGGGCCAATTGCCGGCAACATTTTATTACTAAAACGTCAGCTGCTTGGAATTACAGAAGCACGAAAAGGCTGCTAAATGCTTGTGTGTGCCATCCTGAAGCAGGCAAATCTACCAGAGAAAGCGGAGGGTGTTTTGCCTGAACACACTAGTCAACGTAAGAATCCTGCTGCCCCCCGGGGCACAATGCTGCCCCTGCTCTAACTGGTGATTGAAGTGGGAATGAGATAAATGGGGAATTATAATGCTACAGCCAGCACGCAGGGGGGAACAAGGGGCCTGACAATGCAGCTCCCACTCAGGTAAAACACCCATTGACTTCAGTGGGTTTGCCTGAGTTTTCACACCCTACAGTGAAATTCTCGTCCTCAGTACAAAGGACCTGTGCAAGGCCAAACACGAAGACCCTAAGCTGTAAATATTCAGCTTGGCATCCTGCCAGTGTGGCCCCCTAGGGGATAAAGGACTGGAGGATCCTCACAGCAGCAAATCCTGCAGCCTCATCCCTGCAACCCATCCATGCATATTCCACTCGTGCACAGCAGTGCAGGGAACACCCTCCCCCCTCCCCCCCCCCCCCAGCACTGAGGTCTGCACCATGCCAGGAGTGCATACTCTGCAAATGGTCCCTGGAATCCAGCCTTCTCCCTTGCACAGCGGGACAGCAACCATTCAGCTGCCTGAGAAATCTCTGCAGCTAGGAAGGTCCCCTGGACTTGCCTCTTAGAGGTCGTCTACACACATCTGTACACTAGATACTAGAACCATTTGGCTAGGGATGTGATTTTTTTTTTACCACAGTAATTATATTGGTATAAGCCCTAATATGGACACAGCAAAACTGCCGTAAAGTTGGTTTATACCAATATAGCTTATCCCCTAGTGCGTCCATACGACTGGGTTGTACCATTTTAACTACACTGGTATCAGTAAGCAGTACAACTGGTGAGGGTAGATAAGCTCCTAATACAGTGCGTAAATGTGCATAAGCTCTTCTACAATGAGGTGGATTTCCCCCTAGGAGTCTCCGGGAGGTACATAGGAGACAGCACTGCAGACATTTCTGCTCAGGCCCTTGAATTATCTTTCGTTTTATTTCTTGCTCAAATGAAACCACGAGAAACTTACTTTTTTTTTTTTTAATTCCAGAAGGATGCTGGGACAGAGCGCCTGACGGTAAAAAAAACACCAGGCAGAGCTCAGAATCCTTGTGAGCAATTGCTCCCTGAAAAGCGCTGCCAGGAACTATAACTTGAAGGAGGGAGTGGGGGAGGGCAGGTCCAGGAAGATCATTTAGAAATCTTCTATCTTTTACAAAAGAAAAGGTTTGCTATGAAGATGAGCCTTTGCATGCCAAGTGTCAGCAAAATTTCACTGCCACGTTATAAACCTCTGAAAAAAGAGATTTAATACTGCTTATCAATTAAAAAGGTTATCCATTCTGCTAATACATTTTACAGGACCGCAAATACTTCTCAGCCTTCTTTCCTTTTCCACTGGCGTGGAGGGAAACGCTGAGGTCTTTTGGGGGACTACATGTGCATGCTGGAGACCAAAAGAGGCTGAACAGCTCTGCAAGCCATTCCGGTCCATAAAATGAGGCTGGTATCCTCAGCATGGTTCCCAGGGGTTAGTGCACCACCTGACCCCGCACCATTCATCATCCCAGAGCAGTCACTCAGCGGGAAAGACGCGGCATGGACACCACGTGAATTATCTCTGAGCCCTCCACGGGGTGGCTCCTCCAGATCAGGTTGAGGTCATCAGGAGGGCAGGAGGGAGAAGTTTGCCTGTCAGACCTGCAGATAAACAGAGCCCTTCAGGCTCCAGAGGAAAGGTGATAGGTTCATGTCACGAACCTGTCCTCATGGCCAGAGTAAGAGTGCTGCAATTGCCATCGTCAGCATCGGCACAGGGGTGCTGTGGCGGGCAATGGTGTTTCCTGGCATTCTGAGCATCCCATCTCCTCTCTTGGATCAGCTGTGGACAATGCATGAATCCAGACTCAGTGGCCCAAATGGCTCAGACCACCACTGTATACCAAGCACAGGGACACACCCTGCAATCCTGGTGTGTATTGTAGGGTGTCTGGTCACAATGCCAGAGAGTTTGAATGGCCTGTGGGAGTTTAGTTAGAAGCCCAAATTCTTAGGTGTTTATAACTTGGTTGTAAAACATTTGCTTTGGACAGAACTTTAATGTACAGGAGCAGAGGATTTGCCATCTTGGATCAGATCATTGGTTCAAATCCACTACCATGCTCTGGCAGCAGCCAATACCTTATATGCTTCTAAGAAAGGGAAGTCCCCATATACCATTTAACTAGGGTCCTAATCCTGTAATCCCTGCAATGAGAATCCAGACGGAGATTCTGGAAGGACTCTGTCTGTACAGTATGTGCTAAGGAAATGAAGACATTTCCTTGTGTCTTTCCAGCCCAAGAGAATTTTGAAACCAGTTTAAAAACTCATAAAAGCTGAAAAATGGAATAAAAAAATAAGCTATTTGGTTTCAGATGCTTCTTCCCCTCCTTCATTTAGGTCATGATCCCGCAGACTTACCTTATGTTTAACCTTCAGCACATAAGTAAGGCCGTTGAATTCATTAGTGGCCCCAATCCTGCAAACACTTATGCATGCCAGTGACTTTACCCACATGAGCAGTCCCATTGTCTACTGAGTTCAGCAGGACTAACTGCACACATAAAGCTACTCACATGCAATAGTGTTTGCAGGATCAGGCCTTAATTAATTGATCCAGCAAAGATTTCCACATGGGCTTAATGCTACATGACTACTGAGTTCAATGGAGCTATTCATGGATGTAAGAATTTGCAGGATTGGAATTCAGTATGGTTTAGAAATAAAATCGGATGAGTGATGAATCCATAATTATTGCTAAAATTAAATAATTAATCTGGTCTAATCACATTTGAGATTCTGTTAAGAAAAAAAGTTAATAATTGTGACACCCAAGTTTAAAGTTTGGCTTTTGAACACGCCTGGCCCTTTTTTCCCCATAAGAAGTTTTACTAGACTGCACAAGCACCTTATAACATTGACAGAGGAAATCAAAGAGACTCCTAGGTCCCAATCCTGGAAATACTTACACGTTTCCCGTTCCCTCTGCACGTAATTGTGTGTGAGATTGTGCAGGACAGGGGCCCCCAAGACTATTTCTGATCCCTTTAATACAAGCTCTGGATGCAAGCTTAACCATCAGACCAAAAGATCTGCAGACTTTTAACATAGTGAACTAGTCACATATTTCTGGGCTGACATTAGGACAACGTATGTACGTGAAAAACCCTGCAAGGAGAGAGTTAAAATTGGCTGTTTTCCTTTTGGATGGAAGCGGAATCCACCTCTCTCCAAACCAACTAATGGCCCGTGCCAAGTTGTTATTTCCTCCATATTTGTCCAAGCTCATGGTTTCAGTGAGAATTGAGGTGTGTCCGCTTTCCCGTAGACTAGCAACAGGGGCTCCCGGTGGGCCCCCTTCCGCCACAGCCTGCAACAGGAAAGTCCCTCTGGGGAAAACTAGCAAGACAACTCATGATGCTAGTGTACTGCTGCCCAGATCCGAGAACACTGCTAAAGCTGTGTCAGAGGAAGGAGGTGTGTGAATTTCAGCGGCTCTGCATGGGGCCAGATGGAGGGTGGTTTTGTTGCTGTTTTATTTGTTTGCAGAATCACATGGCGAGCAATGAAATTCCAAACGTTTCCATTACTCAGCGCCTGGGAGAATAGGAATAGATCCGTGGAGGATGTGAGTACTCCCTGGAATTTTAATTCCACTCCCCCACCACAGGCAGAAAATCAAAATTAAGGAACTGCTTGGTTCCTCAGCCTTGGCAGGTGATTCTGCTTTCAGGAAACAAGATCACTTTAATTGCCGTCTCTTGGCTATTAGTTTGTGTTACTGCAGGGAGGGACCAGGGGTGAGACTAAGTCACTGCTGACATTGAGTGGGTGGGAAAGAAGGAGCTGGCAGCTGTTCCTAGACACATTGTGCCTCAGGGTCCCATGCGTGCCTGGGCTAGACTCCCCTGGTACAGTAGTTGTGGGATAGGCATGCACAGACTGGGACCTTGTGGGGAAGAGAGTTCCTAGCATCCTCTGTCCCCCTTGTGCACCTGCACATTCTAAGTCTCATTGCCTATAATTTGTGGTATCACTATGGCCCTACAGCAACAGAAAGGGATCCAGAGAGACAAACCTCTCACAGAGGAGATGAGAATGAAGGTTCCCCCACCAGCGCTTCCACAGGGGACCATGAATTCTACCACCTCCAGATTAAAAAAAAAAAATCACACACACCCCGCCCACTTCCCCCACTCTCCTGCCCCAGCCTGCACCATAGCTCTGTATACAACATTTCTTCTATTTTCCTTAAGTCTTTGCAGGTTCCAAATCTAGGCAAACCCCTCCACTTCCCCTCCCGCCAGCCTCATAAGTATGTCAGCTGGTCCCTGCAAAGGGGGGAAGGAATTGTTTCTGCTGATCACGGGATAGCACAACTAGTCAAGTGCAGGACGGGGCCAGAGGAGCTTCCTTATTCTCGTTGTGGTTACTCCCAGATGCAGGATACCACATCTGATGAGGAGGTCGTCTGGCTAATCCAACCTGCGGTGTTCCTGGGGCCAGGGTGCCCACCAATGTGGACTCTACAGCCGTTTCGATTCACACTGAGTTAACCCCGGTGGGATCTGCTCTTCGCTTTGCCAAGGGTTCTGCCTCCTGAGCTCACAGTGTGCTCTTTGGGACTGTGGAAGCTCACCAGGAGCGAGGCATCTTGTGCAGCGAGTCTCCTGCTGGGAACATGGGGAAAGGGGAGTGGCGATGCCAGCCCCATGCAGGGTGCGGGGGGAGAGGGGCAAGTGAGAGCAAGCGGCTCGGTTCCATGAGAGCCATGAAAGCACTGGGAGGTTTGCATCCACACAGACTCGCTTCCAGACCATCTGAGCTAGCATAGCTAACGTTACCAGAGCAGCCATACTGGAATCCCTGAGTCGTTGCTGGCTTCCTCATGCCATGCAGCCATCCCTCGGCCCCTCTACACAGCTGCCAGGCTGAACCCTGAACAAATCAGAGAGGAGGTCCTGGAGGCCAGACTGTGTGTGAGAGGAGTGAGTGTATCCTGTGTGGCTGGCAGTAACGTCAGCTGTAAAGCACAGGTGGATGGAGACAATCCAATTAATAATAAATAATAACTAAAAAAAATCCCTCCAGGTCATGCATCTCATTCTTAGGGGAAGCAAATAGCAGGGGCTGGGAGCTTTCTGCTTATGGGCCAGATCTTCAACTGGTGCAAATGGAAGCCAATGGAATTATGCTGGGTCATTACACCCACTGAAATCTATTTCCCCATGTTAATTTTCCCCTACGGCTACTCACACTTCTTGTCAACCGTTTGAAATGGGCCATTCTGATTATCACTACAAAAAGTTTTTTTTCTCCTGTTGATAATAGCTCACCTCAATTAATTATGCTCTTAGAGTTTGTATGGCAACTCCCATCTTTTCATGTTCTCTCTCTGTGTGTGTGTATATATATATATATCTTCTTCCTTGTTCCACTATACATCTGATGAAGTCGGTTTTATCCCATGAAAGCTTATGCCCAAATAAATGTGTTAATCTCTAAAGTGCCACAAGGACTCCTCGTTCTTTTTACCCCAGATAAGGATCTGATCTTATTAGTTTCCCAAATCAATATTCCTCCTTCTTCCTTTCTCTCTCCAACTAGCTGTTACAGACCTCTTCCTCCTGCTGGGAAGACAGGACACTATCAATGCCATTTGGAAAAGAACAACGGGCTGAATGCCATGTGACACCAGCAACCCAGGCTGTTGGTATCATGTGGACATGGTGGGCTTCAAATTCAAAACCTTTAGCTATAAAAAACGAGAATCCCATCAGCTAGGAGACCTATAGTAATAACTCAAGCCAGCAGTAAGAACAGCACACATTAGTAGGCCCATCTTATTCCTGCAGTACACAGACACAAGTCAACCCTCCCCACTTTTTATGGATCAGACGATAATGGATAATTGGAACAGTAGCACAGCAAGACCATGTCACTCTTCTCCCTTGTTGCAGTCATATTCTCTCTTATCCCACTGAGGGGCCCCCAGGAGTCTCACTAACCTGGTTCCTTGTATGGTAGACAAGGTGACTTCTGCTATGCTAGCTCTATGCTGGGCACAGTTTGCGTCTCCTTTGATTGTATACTTCCAAAGTCTTTTATAAAGTTAGACGTGCCAGGAACAGGAACATTAGCTCGTTTGGATTGGCTCCTTTCTGCGTGTTGTACTGGATGACTAGCTACTGGCTTCCACGTGTTAAGTTTCAGTCTCCAGTAGGAGACAGAAAAAACGAGGAGAGCTGTGGGGGTCCCGTATCTCTAAAGAGGAGTGAGTAAACTGTACGGCATCTGTCTGATATAATATTAGACGCTCGGGAAGTTGCTTCATGCCCAGTCCATAACTGTCAGCCTAGACTGTTATCTTGCTGCCTACAGAGGCAGGAAGAGAGAGGCTACATGGGACAGGAAACAAAAATGGCATCAGGATCTGACACATCTCCATCTTTAGTCTAGAAAGCTCATCACCCGAGTGGAAGCCTTCCTGGTACCACCAGGAAATAGTTTATTCAATGAGCTTCTGCCTCCTCCTCCTGCCTTCCTCTTCCTCTCCCAAACCCAAGGGGTTAATTGTGCATGCCAAAATGGGAAATAAGACAGCCTTTAATCAAGCAGAGGGAGGAGAAGAGGGATGAGCCGGTGTTGAATGACAGTTACCAGGTTAGACTCAACACCTGCTTCCACCACTTTAAATCCATGGGGAGGGGCTCTTGATACCTCAGGGGGACTTTGCTCCCCATTTGCATTTGTTTACCTGAATAATATTGTTGTTTGGATCCATGAAGTTCTATAGTCCTGCGGTTTCTCAAGTGTCCAGATCACACTCCCTCTCCACAGCACAAGCTCTGAAAAGGCTCAAGACTTGTGTCCTGCCTTCCTCTGTTTGGTGGACAGGGTATTTAAAATTATCTTGCTTTTCTGCTCTTCCAGTGCGTGCACCACACTTCTTGGCACAAAATCCGATTTTCTGCAGAATGAAACACCTCTCTGGGGATGCACGGAGAAAGGACCTTTTAGGAAACTTGATCAAATGGACCCTTCCTCTTCATAGGATCCATCAGAGACCACACTAAAGGTGGCCCATGCAGCTCTTTCCATACAGCACAGAAGCAAGAAATACTAGCTGGTCACTTCTCTTGCAGTTGTCTGAAGTAGCAGTTCTCAAACTGTTGCTGGTAACATGGTGCCAAAACTAGATTAAATCCCTTTTTTGTAGTTGACACAGGGATGTTGAGGAGGGCAGGTGGCCTATGAGACATTTCTCAACTAGCATGTTGTCCATTCTGTGAAGAAGCTTGAGCACTAAGGATACACCAAAAATAGCTGACCTGCTTCTATGTGCTATTGTGGCTGCCTCAACCTAGTTTTGAGGACACGTCTTGTGACACTGGTGCTGGGGAGGGAGAGGACTTTTCCTGCCAAATCTGGACAGAAGGACAGCATGGAAGTACAGACTTCTAAACACCCTTCTACCCCTAGTCCCATCTGTTCTACACAGTAACAGTAAGGTGACTTTATGTCAGATGTTCAAAATGGCCAACATAGACTAGGCACTCCCAGCTGCGTCAGATAAATTATCAATGTCATGGAAGTACCAATCAGTCATATGGCTCATAAAGTCCTCCCTGCTAGCAGATCCATCAGCCGTGGTGTCAACCTCATCTTCTATGCATGTGCTACATCCTTCCACCAGGAAAGGAAACATTCTGAAGATCCTCCCCTCTCCCTACTCCTCAAAAAGAGAGGGGGGGGGGAGGTGGCTGGGGACCTTCCACTGGGGAAACATGACAGCTCCCGAATGACATGGCAAAGACATGCCATCCTGGTTGGGTGTAGAAGGGAGAAGGAAGCGTGCAGGGGCTGAGGAAGAGTGGGTCGGGATGGCGTTGCAAATAAATAAGGACAATGCACAATTTATGAAGCCAAGACTGTAGTAAGTGCTATTCACCCAGAGCGTAAATTGGTATTGATGCCACAACACGGTCCAGCCAAAAAATAACGATGATGATAATTTAGGGCCTGCACTATATCTCACTCAACGCACGCCTCATCCAGCAGCAGCTCCCACCCTGCCTTCCTCTCCCCCTTCTCTTTTCATTGGTGTCCTCCTAAATCAAAGACACTCAATGCTGATTGGATTATAGTCCCTTATTTTATTTATCAGCCCATGCTCACTCTCCCCCTCTCCCTGCGAGTTCTCAGCATGCACCTCTGTCGTTTTTCAGTCCCTCACAATACTCAGAGGAACAAGCCTGTCTCTAGGCCACAGGAATTAGGATCCCGACCAGCGTGCGTGCCATCCGCCACAGCTCCTCATCCGTCATCCTTTAATCTTGCCTGTTTTATGCTCCAGATCCTGGCTACCCAGTCTTGACTTTCCAGGTTTATAGCCCTGACTTACTTCCCTCCTGTAACATTTTACAGCTTGGTTATTGGCCCTCAGGGTCCTCATAACACAAGGGCTGTTTTCACTATAGTTAATACTAATTCACGGGGTTAGTTTGCTCTTGCATCCTGCACTATCCTCAGCTCCCAGGCTCCTCTCTCAAGCAGGGAGGTGAGGGTTCCGCTAATGGATGGGAGATTTTTTATTATTAATTATTATTAATTATGATTTCCCTTTAGGGTGTTGCAGTTCCTGAGTTAAATTCTCCCTCAGTTTGACACAGCTCTGTCTGTCTCTCTGACTTGCACTTGCCCTCAGGGTGGCCTTAGGATTTCTGGGACCCCAGGGGGGAGAACTAGCCTGCAAGCTGTTTCCCTCCTCCAGCTCCACGGCTATATAGAGAGACATCAGGCGAGAACCAAGGTAAGACCTTGGGAGCCCAGGTGTGTCCTTTGTTTGTGCCTCAGGCCTGGCTGCCTCCAGTCCGCTCCTGTAGCATGCTACCCTGGGGTTTCCTTTGGTTTTTTATTTTTCTCATTAAAGAAAAAAAAAATACTTTCCCTGTCATTTACATTCATTTCCTCACCTGGGCTTTATATGAGTGTGGCAGGACCATTAGAGCCTTACTTTTCTATTCCTTTTAATACACACACACACACACACACACACACACACATGGCATATTTCAATAAATCTCCCCAGCCAGGGCTCATTTTCCAGCACCGCTTCCCTTCCTCAGCTTTCAGAGCTCCCGCTCCAGCTGGGTCTGAGATTTATTTGGTTTATGTACTCAGTTTTCTTATAAAACGCAGCAGAATCAATTCTTTTCTCTTACATTCACTTGGCAGCGCCCAAGGAACCTCCTACAGGGCAGGGAGACCCTGTTGTGGACCTGGCCAGCCTGCTTGGAGCCCCAAGGGTTACACCCAGCGTGCACAAAATGGGACAGACTGAAGCTATGCTCCTCTGTAGTTGGGAAATTATGTCTCATGCAGTCTACATGTCCCAGCATGCAATGCTTCATCTCGATCCCAGTAGACCAGTCCACAAAAACTACTGGACTCCATCTATCTCAAGAAGCATTGCATGCTAGGAGTCATAATCCCTGTGGACTGCACCACTGTACAAAAGATAAGTGTGAATGCAGGCCACATTGTAGAAGTATGAGCCTCGTTTCAGCCACTCTTCACCCTTATATAAATGTCCTTTATAGACAATAAAATATTGGACCTGATTCTCTATTGATTTTCCCCTCGCATAGTCGTGTACACCTGCCCAAACAATTCTACCACTGGTGTAAGTGCGATTGGGTAGCAGAGGTATATCTGTAAACTCAAGGTATAAAGCCGGGGAGGATCAGGGCCATCATACCTAATCTTTTCCCAATATTCAAAGTAAATTAAAGATAAACTATAGTTCTGTTACAGATTCCTACACACCAGCATTCTGAGGATCAGAACAACATGTCCCCTGTGAACTATTTTACATCAGCATACTACAAAATAACAAAATTAATTATAATTAATGATTAATGAAGAGAGATTCTAAGAGTTTAAAAGTTGTCTGCCATATATGTGAGAGGTAGTTATGTATTGTTATCCCCATTTAACAGATGGATAAATTGGGTCAGAGAAATTAAGTGGGTTGCACATGGTCACATAGTGATTCAGGAACAGAGTCCAGGCTCCCATTCCTTTGTTCTGAACACTAGACTAACTTCTGTGGTTCTCCCCTCAGGTTGGTTTCTGAATGACATGAGGGTCTTAAGTGTTTGACATGCACTTGCAAATGAAGACTGGGGTTTTTAAAGGAGCTGGACACTGGCCTAACTCTTCTTGTTGAAATCAGGAGGTTGATTTCAATGAGTTAGGCCAATGCCCTCAGCAGCGCAGAATCGACAGAATACTGAATTTTCGAAGAACCAGTGAGATCTTAAAGTACCAAACCTGAAACAAAACAGCCACAAGAAATCAAGCACCAAGAGTTCAGCATATTTCAAGCTGTAATTTTTCCAGGACAGCTTTCTCAGCAGCATCACCAGGACCAGTTCAGATGTCCCTTGGAGGCCATGCTACAAAACCTTTACAACTCTTTTCTCTGATCTACGCATGCTTTGTCGCCTCAGGTGAAAAATACCCTTTAAAAAAATAAGAATGCACTGAACTGCAATGTGTCGCCATGCACGCACTTATCGTGGTCATATGACCATCAGGAATCATGTGATTATCTTCAGCTTCTGTTCCTCATGTTCCTTCCTCTGCCTCTCATTGCCATGCAATCCCTTTTCCACCCTCTGTAACATGCTGCCTGCTGATATGTTTTCACTTGAACACACTGCTGACTGGGTTCCCCCAAGTGTGGGCAGTGGGAGGGAAAAACCAACAATCTCATGTGTGTGTCTGTTTCCTGGCCTGGCGGGAGTACCTCACCGTGGTGCCAGCAAAGTTAAGTTCACTGAGAGATAAGTGTGCCGAGGGATCCCCTCAGACCCCGCTGCCAGCTGGTACAGGCAATAAAGACACAACACATCATAAATTCCTGCAAACCTCACTTGTCTGAAGGGCAGAGCAGTCCTGGTCTAATGTATTTAGCAGCCAAAAAAAGGAGGGCGAGGGAGCGGGACTTGAAACCTGACACAGCTGTTTCTATTACGGCAGACTCGCTGAGCAAAACCCAGCAGACTGGGCTAGTGGGAGCTGCCTGTTGGTTCGGAGTTCAGGACTCCTGCCTGCTCCACAGCCCCCTTCTAGTCTGTATTCAGGGGGGCACTGATGGGTTTCAATGGGATTCATGTCCCTTCTTCCTTGGCGGGGGAAAGGAACGTCATGCTACGGGTTGTGTGCATTTGGGGAAGGGGGGGGCGGAGTTGGTGTGCATATCAGAGAGTGATATGGGTCACGTGTAGTGTGTCTGTCTGTGTGTGGGTCTGTGTCTGACAGAGATGAGAGAGCGATCATGTTACCTTCCAGTGGAGGCAGCCTACAGAGGACCTAAGCCCAAACACCACTGCCCAAGTCGGAATGTTTCACAGAGGACCATGAGTAATGTAGAATGTTTTATAACTCTGCTACATGCTTCTATGACTGCATCACTCAGGAGGCAACATCCTTGGATCTGGCTTCCCTGAGCAGCCTCATTGACTCATTTGAACAAGGCATGTAGGATCAGGCTATCTGATTTTAAGATATGACCACAGTAATAGGCATTAATCCCTTCAGGCCATGCAAGTGGCTCTGATACGGCCCCGCCATTCTCCAGGCTATGTTATCTGGTTCGGCTGCCAGACCCTGGGGCAGACTAGTCCAAGCAGCAGCGTGTCCCATGCCATGGTCAGTCTCTGTGTACGTCCTGCACATCACCACAGTCAAGATTCAAAACAAGAGACAGTATATCAGCACCAGCCTTCCCAGAGAAGCCCCTTTCTATGCTCAGCTTCTCTCCGCTGCAAATCACCATTGAACTGTCTTGCAATGTCTTCCTGCTCCATTAAAGTTTTGTGGAGCAGAGCCAGGCACGGTGAGGAGCCTGGTGGATCCCTGAATGCGCACGGTATGTTGGCCTTGCGGAGGTTAAGTAGACAATACATGAAAGAAGGTATGTTCAGGGTTGGGGAGAATATTCCTCTAAGTAGGGGACAGGGATTAAGGCACCGGTTCATTGTCTCCAGTGATGTTTCTTGAGATCTGTGCTCTAGGGACAGTGTGCGCAATATGTCCACTACACGGTAAGAGGAAAGGCACCAGGTTGTGTTAAAGCCCCACTGCTGGGCTCCCAGAGGCTGGCTCTGAACCCACGAGTCAGGGAGGGGGCCATCACATACCTTGTCTTTGCTAGCGTTACCCTCCAACATCAGTGATGTAAGAGCTCAGCCTTGCCCATTCTTGGCTCTCCAGCCTGGGGCCTTCCTCAGGGCTGTGCTGGGGGGATCTAGAAAAACAAAAGGAAGCAAATTAAAAAGGTCCATTTGGGAGGCAGTAGCTGAAGAGCAATTATTAAAGAGAAAATGGGGAAGCCCCCCCCCCCCTCCAATATAATCCTGGTTGCAGGCAGAGCAGCAGGGCTTGAATGGGAGTCTCATGGCAGAATGAATGCATGAGGCCTCCCCTTCCCCCTCTGCCCTGCTGGAGGAGAGAATGACTGGCGGCTGAAAGTCCAAGGGGAGGCAAAGCACAAAAGACCTTAATTAGGAAACTGAAAGCGGCAGTGCAAGGGGAGGGGGCGGGGAATCTGAACCCAAGGTCAGCACCACTGGGGTAAGTCTACCAGGCACCACCGGCTAACTGACCTTCATAATCATCCACTTCAGCAATGGGATGGGGGGCGGGGGGCGGGGGGGGGGGGGGAGGGAGAAATACCCTCAAATGTGTGTGGAGCCGGGGTGGGGGTGGGGGAAGACTTCTCCTATTTATCAAAGTTAATTTTAAAAAAATATATCCAGCTGAGAGCCAAAATCCCAATCCAAATATTAACCCCTCCCTGCCCCCTTGCCAAATCTCCTAAGTAAACAAACTAAACCTTAGGCCCAAGTTCAGAAGAGCCCCTTGGGGGTCCTGTGCCTTCCGCTTCCTTGCCTGACAGATTACATCTTATTGAACAGGGCTAAATGGAACCCAGAGCTTCAGCTACCCCCAGAGATTGTCGAGCCGTACACTCAAAAGCAGCAACCCCCGGGGAGCCAAAGCGAGAGGACCGGGAGCGTCAGCAGTCAGCTGAGGGCTTGGTTTGCACAGCTGCTGAGTCCCGGCACCTCCCATCAGCATTAGCTGGTGTTCTGGGTGCTCAGCATCTCTGGAGACCAGGCTGCTGATTTTAAAGAGGAAAAAAACAGACCTGGTTAGAGCAGCAGCAGGAGCCTCCTGGGGATGGGGAGAGAGGAGCAGCAGGAGGAGAGGAGGGAAATAAAGTAAACGGGGCTGTCTCTTCACTCCACTGAGACTCAGAAATACAGCGGGCCTCTGAACCACTGTCTGCAATGACTCACGTCCAGGGCACTCCAAGGTGGGGAGGATATAGGACACAATTCAGGGCAGGGTTTGGCCTGAGGTTTAGCTGTCCTGGCACTTCCTGCTCCTCTTGACACTTCAAGGAGTGCAATAAACAAGGTCATCAGGGCCTATCCCAAAGCCCACCGAAGCC
Organism: Sternotherus odoratus; assembly: GCA_032164245.1. Taxonomy (NCBI): domain Eukaryota; kingdom Metazoa; phylum Chordata; order Testudines; family Kinosternidae; genus Sternotherus; species Sternotherus odoratus. Next base: position 7,388,189 of record JAVMKO010000018.1, read on the forward strand.
TCTGGAAGGCTCCTGTTGAGTTCAATGGGCTGTGAACCATGACACCTGGCCTTTCAGGTGCTCTCGGATCCAGTGCAGCATCGGTGCCATCTGTAATATGTCCTGTGTCAATGGGGCGATCTGCTGGCCTTGCAGTGGGAGGATTCAGCTAATAAATGCTGAGGTCCTCCCCTTGCCACCATAACCCGGCCGTTTTCAAGGTGCTGGCCAAATCTGTGTTTTCCCATGGCCTCTAAGGAGTTAAAAGGCATTCTGATTTGAATTCATCCGGTGGGATCCCCATTGCCAAAGCTTTGCACTGTAGTTGATAAACCGGTGTCATTATTTGCTTCCTTAAACCTAGCGCTGAGCCAGCTCCTCCTGCGTCTCCTTCCTGTCTGTCTCTCTCTCACTCTCTTTTGGAAGCATCCTTTGTGACTGTTGCATGGCTCAGTGAATCCCAAATCAGGGCAAATATGGAAAATCCAGATCAAACCATGACCCAGGAGGGGGGAGGAGCAAAGCTTCATTCGCTGGCCGACTTGCCTCTGTCTTCTCCCCACTCCCTAAAAAGCCTCCACTGCTGCCTTCCTTGCCCAGTTTATCCCGAGTCCGGAAGAGCAGAAGTGGTCACACTCCATACCCTTTTGGGGAAGGCAAGGCAAGGGGGGAGAGTGACAGGGGAAAGGGCTGGTCACAGGGGAACAGAATGAACTTGTTCTCAGGGAAAGCATCGCATCCAGACTGGCAGGTTTCTTTTATCCTGTTTCAGTTCAGTAAAAGCCTCAATTAACTTCACATTAATTATTAAATCAGAACAATGCTTCTCTGGGTTCCAACAGCTAGATTCTGTTACTGCCATTTCTTTGGGGAGCTCGGCTAGTTTTACAACTTAAGACATAAATATAATTCTTCAAGGAGTTTTGGGGTTGTTTTTATTTTCCTGTCTCTGGTTGCCTACAGCGTTTTAAATTAATATCTCTCTGTCTCTGACTATTAACACATTCGTGCACACGTTAGATGTGGGGAACGTTTTTGGGTCCGTCCGCACTAGGTCAAGATAAATGCACTGTCTAGAGTCTAAAGAATCCCTTACCACCAATGCATTTCTCCCAGGCAATGGCAGGGGCTAGAGCAGCCAGTAACCCGAGCTCACCTCCTACCAAGCCTTTGCACCACTCCAGCATGCTGTCTGCACATGAACATCATGCTGTTCTCACCAGGGTCCCATTCGACATAGCAGCTCCTCTGTAGTACACAGTATCAGGGTGCCAAATACAGCCCACTCTTGATCCTGGGGCCATCACCTAGAACCCCTCCTCCCAGGCTGTCAATAGGGATTCTGCTGCCCTACGCTAACCAGCACATGTTCACCTCTTACCACCCCGTAGCCACACACACATAGCTACTGAATGCTGTGTTGTCCCTAGTAATTCATTGACCTGGATGACAGCCTACTCAGGCCGGCAGAATAGAGCCATCTCTCCTCCACTCCTGCCCACAGATGCTCTCCTTTGCCGATCACCCTGATAGCATGATTATTTCCCTCCTCTTGGCACAGGCAGGTGGAACGTGGTGTGGCTTGTTTCAGAGCCGGGGTTAGCAGTGCTCCATGCATATGGCCAATAAGTGTGTGCTACAGAGACTGAAGGAGCACCTATGGGGAACCAGGAATGGGTTATAGGGTGGCCCCATCCTGAACACCTGCTCCTCTCTTCCAGCCTTTGCTCTGCCCAGCAGCATTAAATGCTACCTCTGCATGCCGCTGAACTGGTCCAGCTTTGACTTGGCCAGTTTGCTTCCCCGCCCTTGAGCTCAGGCCCTGTTGTAAAGACAGTCATCTCAGCATCCCTGGCTCTTAACGCTCCTGTCTCCCAGCTCTCCTTTTGCGCGCGGACTCCCTTCCCAGTTCAGTCCAGGTTACAGGAGTTCTTCGAGCTTTTGTTTGTAGCTTGCTCCCACCTTCCTGCCTTCTTGTCAGTCCAGTGCCTGGTGCTTCAGCGATGAATGTCTCTCCTAAAGGGAAGAATCCCCTGGGGCGCTTCAGAAAGCCTTGCTAGGAGGCTCCCTTCTCCGCCTCCCGCCCACCGAGATCTGAAGCTCTCTGAGGCGAGCATGGCTCCGGCTTTGCAAAACGTGGACATTTCTCATTGGAATATAGTGCCTCCAGGAAGGAGCCAGCTTGATAGCACCAGATGCCATGGTTTTGTATCCACTGAATGGGTGCAGCACAGCTGGGCAAGCTGCCCCTGAATTGCCTTGAATTTGAGGAAGGACACAGAATAGAGGGATCAGAGGGCCTCCACTCCCAATGTTGGCAAGCTCCCAGCAGTGCGGCTAAAGAGGGAAGAATGGAAGCCCTTGGCCTCACTTGAGCTTCTCTCCCTCCTTCATCCTCACTGTGTTTCCCAGTCATTAACTCGGTCAGTGCCACATCTGGGAGTTACAGCCTGGAATCAGTCATCTCCCTTACTGCCCATCTATGGACATCCATATTGTACATGCCCATGAGATCAGCATGTCTGTAATGGTTCAGGCTGTGAAACAACAATCATGGTCCAGTTTCAGTGATTGATTTACCTGAAGCACTCTAGCACTGGCTAGAGACAGGCATGGTACTAGCAGATGCTGTACAAGCTTCCACTACCTGGCTCATAAGGACATAAGAACAGCCCTACTGAGTCAGACCAATGGTCCATCTAGCCCAGTATACTGTCTTTCAACAGTGGCCAATGCCAGGTGCCCCAGAGGGAATGAAAAGAACAGGGAATCATGAAGAATCAGAGAGGTAGCCGTGTTAGTCTGGAATAGCAAAAGTAACAAAGTCCTGTGGCACCTTAAAGACTAACTATAAAGTTTTGAAGCATAAGCTTTCGTGGGCTAATACCCACTTCGTCGGATGCAAGCAGTGGAAGTGTCCAGAGGCAGGTATAGAAAAGTAGGCAAGAACCAGGTAGGAGGTAACAAGGTTAGTCCAATTAGGCTGAACCAGCTTGTTATCTCCAATCAGGGAGGGTGGGTTATTCTTCTAGCAGTTGAATGGGGGTGTGTGAACATGGAGAGAGGAGAAGCTATTTTTGTAATTAGCAAGCCATTGAAGGTCTTTGTTCAGTCCTAGATTGATTGTGTTAAATTTGCAAATGAACTGCAGCTCTGCAGTTTCCCTTTGCAGTCTGGACTTGAAGTTTTTTTGCTGCAGTATGGTGACTTTTAGATCTGTAATTGTGTGTCCACGAAAAAGGATAAATGCACACAAATCAGATATCAGGAATGGCAATATACAAAAACCTGTAGGAGAACACTTCAACCTGCCTGGACACACTATTACAGATTTAAAAGTCACCATACTGCAGCAAAAAAACTTCAAGTCCAGACTGCAAAGGGAATCATGAAGTGATCCATCCCCTGTTACCTATTCCCAGCTCCTGGCAAAAAGAGACTAGGGATGCTTCATAGCAAGAGCCATTGATAGACCTATCCCCCATGAACTTATCCAGTTCTTTTTTCCTCCACCAAATGAAACCAAACCCATTCCCGTGCAGCCCTGCCAGTCCAGTTATTGGCCTCTCCGGAGCTTGCCATGCTGAAGGTGCAGTGGATTTGTCACAAGAATAGACATTCTCTGGGGACTGGGATGGGATCCTCAAACTCACTTGCATTTGAGTTCTACAGCCTAGTTGACAAGACTTGGCTTCAGGTCTCCAGAGTTAAAAGGCTGAGGTACTAACGCAACCCCTCCGCCAACCGGAAAAGGCTACCTTTTCCCTTCACTCACATCTTGTGCAACCCCACTGACTTTTAAGTGACAGCAGAACCTGTCCTGAAATCTTTGTGAGGGTTTAAGAACTGGCTTGAAGTCTTTGCATGTCTCCTACTCCCTTAGAAGAGTCAGTTCTTCAACTACTCTTGTCAGCATTACACACAACCCTGCCTGCTCCCCTCAGGGCCCAGCTTGATTAAATCCAGCCACTAACACAATGCAGCATTTAATCCATCACTTCTCACAACCTTGAGATAAACACTTTCAAGAATTAAAAAAACAAAGCATATTCCCCACCCAAAAAACATATTCAACTGGGGCAAACTTTTGTCTTCAGTTACACTCAGTGCCATCCCCATTTAGTTCACTGGAGCAGAACGGGGCAGGGGTTGGCCCTCGGCCATGAATTTGGACTCTTGGGGACAAAGTCTGCCCTGCGTGTGTGTCTCGTGGATGCATGGCATGTTGGTCACTGTGGAACGGGCCCCTCTTGGCTCAAACTCACACTTCTGAGAACTGAAGTGAAGCAGCGGGGCCCATTCCGTGCCAGCACATGGGAAGCTTTGATGCTGGGAACAGGAATACAGCTGGGAATGGGGCTGATCACCTTGTCCCAAATTGCGTGCCTGTGTGTGAGAGAGAGAAGCAGATGGAGAAATGGATAAAAAAGAAAGGCAGACATGGATAGACAAGCGAGGTAAACAGAGAGCTCTGTGACTGGCCAGCTGGCCCTCCTTCCCCCTCCCCTCCTTCTCCTCAGACTTGGGGAGCTGGCACTACTTCATGCACAACCTGCAATGCCACTGACCATGTGATCTGTTTTGCCTCCATTGGAAAGGACTGCAAACGTTGCTGCAGTGAACTCACTGTCTGCCAGCCCCCTGTCCTTTGGTAATGCCATAAACCGTGGCTTTTCAGATCTGTTGGCAAAGAGGGAGGAGGAAAAAGATAAATATATTTACATTGGAGAAGCTGTTTCCATGTTTCCTTTTAAAATCGCTCCAGGGCAGCAGAAGGGGTTGGGAGGGAAACAGCAGCAAATATTTCATTTTATTCTTGCAAAAGATTAAGAAATATCCAAACGCTACAGCTTGTTGCTTGTGTGTATGTGGGCTGGGCATTCACCATCAGCATACAGCACACTCAGCGGCTGATAGACTGATTTTATGATCTTTGGGTGCAAGGTTATCCTGAGAGTCTGCTCTCCAGGGGATAAGGAGCACAGACCTCATGTTCAAAAGAAAAGCCTCTGGAGCCAGAGCCAGACGTCCGGGGGCACCTGTCACACACAGATCTGCTGGAAGACTCTATCCAGGGCACTGGGTCACGTGCCAGCAGAAGGCAGACAGGAAGGCACACCGCAGAAAGGCTGTGAGGAGCCTCTTGGGAGCAGAGGTGCAGCCCCCTCTGAAAAGGAGAGGAGGAAGGATGGTCTCCTAGCTAAGGCACTGATCAGGGACTCCAAAGATCTGGGTTTGAGTCCCAGCTCTGTCTCACACCCCCACGCCCCATGTACTCCTGGGCAAGTTGCACGTTGCCTGAATTCTTAGAGGCAATGGGATATTTACAGTAACGGGCCATATAACTACCTAAGATATATAGAGAGAGACTTTCCCTTCGCCCCAGCTTTGCATCTGTGGAAGACAGGGCAGGGTTTGGGCCCATATCCTAGTATTGACACAGGTAAGTAATGATAGCAGAGGGGAGCAAAATGAAGGGGCAGAGGCAAGAGAGAACAAATTTGCTTCCTGCAGTTTGAAGCCCCTAAGATTAAACTTCTACCTTGCAGAGGAAAGAGGTCCACTACAGAGCCTGATTCTCCTTTCACTTACATCATTTTTACGCTGGTGTAACTCTGTTGAGATCAGTGGAGTTACGCCTGATTTACACCACCCTGAACTGATGAGTCCTGACTCTCCAAGCCCCAAGTCTAGCCTGTGGCTGACACACTCTACCTGCCAAGTCAACTGTTAACACGCTGGAGAAGCTCTGCCCTCTGCTGCCAAATATGGAATAAATGCTGAGCAGCAATTAGGTAAAGGAGCCAGGTTACAGTGCTCCTGCCATTCCTCCGTTCTGCGGCAAAGGAATATGTAGCTTTAAAAAAGAACCAAAACCAAGCACATGAGCACAAGGAGGAGCAGCCCTTGGGAGTCTCGCTTTCAACAACATGGTGCTTTGGAGCATGCCCCCATCTAATGTCTATATGGGTCTCCTACAAATCTAGTCAGAGCATTTGGGCAGAATGGTCATGGGACCTAGGGAGAGTGGAGGCATTTAGAAGCACGAACAGGGGAGTGAGGTTCTGCTGACTATCCTTTCTTGCACTTCAGCACAATGAATTGCTTGTACCGCCAAGCAAACATGAGCACCTGCAGCACAGAGAGCAGCAGAATAGCAACTCCTCATTGGAAACAGCCAGATTGTTTATTTCTATTTATTTCTCCCATTGTCTATTTTGGTTCGGTGAAAACCAAAATTGGGAGCTGGGTTGCGGTGACCTTCCGCACAGTGGCTGTCTGTCTCGTAAGCATTCACCCTGACGAGAGAGATGTACTAGACGTACATTTCATAGAGTATTCCCGATGGGCTTCAGATGAGACCCACGGTCTTGGGGAGGGCAGGTTCCATCCTCCAACTCCTGATTAATCCCCTCAACAAGCCTGTGCATTTGGTGTTTTTCAGGGGAGGGGCAAATCGGTCGAGAACAAGTACGGAAAGTCAGCACCCATCTGCGACACTCGTGTTGACGTGCCCATGGAGAAGCAGCAGTGGCCTAGCAAGAGTCCCAAGCACCGGGTCTAACAGAGAAAGTAGGTCTACAGGGTCAATACCAGCTATGGATCAACCTAACCGGAGAAGAACTGCAACCACAGGGCTTTTTATTGTGTAGACAGCAGCCGTTCCACCTGTTGGGATTTCTAATGAGCCCATCACCACAGTGTCCAGGCACTGCATAACACAACTGAGATTCAAATCCCTTCTCTCCAAGTAGGACCTAATCCCTCCATCCCATATTGATCAGACTCAATAGTAACATTGTTGACTATGCCATTTTTAGTTTCCGCCCTCTGGCTCTTCCTCTCTTGATTATTCCGTACCACCCTGAATCCACTGATAGTAACCACGAAATGAAGGAAAGCACAAGGGCAACCCTGTCTAATGTGATTAGGGGAAAACATCTCAAGAAAGCCCATGTGCAGATGCACCTTGAGGAAAAGCCAGTCAAAAGAGGTGAGAGGAACTCCCATCAGTCCCCTTAGAACCAGCATGATGTGATCTATTGCAGGGGGAAAAGAGACAGACTGCAGTGGACTGCAAAACACACTGTATGCACACACACGCACACACAGACAGACACAAGCACACACTCTATAGTGGAATTACTCCTTCAGCTTCCACTTTCCCTAAGATAGGGCAGCCTCTCTGAAATTAACAGCCAGTTTACTATACCAATCGCAGGCCTAATTTTCATCATTTGCTTTGATAACTCGAGAGCCTGTCATTAGCTTGGGCCGAGGAGTAGCCATTAAGCAATTAATGCTGAAGCCGCTTGTGTTGGGAGAAGTTTTACAGACTGAGGCTGAGTTTTGTTGTTTTAAAGAAGTAATCATAAAAAAATCCCCTTCAAGAATAGCAGACTCCCCGACCAGAATGCTGCCGAGACACCCCGGCACCTCGTAACTCGTGCATACGTCAAATTGATAGCTTCCTGGAGAAAAAAAACATGACCCAGAGGAGGAAAAAAGGAGCCAACTCCTTAAATCTATCGGTTATATAAGCTTTGGCTAACGGGGAAGAGGGAATGGACCCAAACACCAGGGCAAGCTGGGGAAGGGGGTGAAGATTTTATGATTGTGAAGGACTATGGGATTCCAATTACTGATAAAATATCAGAGGAGAGAAGGTGTCACATTCGGGGAGCAGAGAGAGGGGATGCTGTCGCACAGCCTGCTCTACATGCCCTTTCTGGTCAACATCAGCAGCTGTGATACCCAACCCACACACACACTCCCCCCACCCCACCAGCCTTGGTTCCTCTCTTTGTCTTGGGCAAAGAGGCACTGATTCCCCCCACCCCGTCAACTCCCAAGTGCTCAGGGCGATTTCTGTAGTCATGGCTGCTTTCACTCCCTTCCTCGACTGTATTGTTGTGATGTTGGAAGACAACAGCAGGAGGGACACACTGCATACACAGCTTCCCAAGGGAGCGGGGACAGAACTCTGGTCTATAGCAGGGTGATATACTGTCAGGTCTTTGGGGCAGGGACTGTCTTTCTGTTCTTGGTTTGTACAGCACCTAGCCCAGTGGGGCCCTGGTTCATGGTTCAGGATACTACAAATGATAAATAAACTAATAATAATTAGAGATGGGCCCAAACAAACCCTAGATCACAACGTGGGTGGCATTTGGACTGAAAGCCAAACTTGCCATCTGAGGCCAACAGACAGCACTTAGATTATTAGAATCATAGAATATCAGGGTTGGAAGGGACCTCAGGAGGTTCTAGTCCAACCCTCTGCTCAAATTTATGGCAGGATTAGCACGGTGTTTTATCATGCTTGACACGGAGAGCTAGACTGATCAATCTAGAAGGACTGTTCCAACCCCATCAGATCTGATTCCTGCTGTAAAGTTAAGTATCCAAAAATAAAGGACTGCACTGAAAAAAACAAAAGAAAACATCCACTATGGGGTTTAATGTTTTCACTTGAGAGACTCTCGTTTGTTACCAGAGGTCATTAGCTAAGCAACAATTCTGCAGTTAATGTAATAAATAAATAAACCAAGAGCCTAATTCAGGGGTCTCAAACTCAAATGACCACGAGGGCCGCATGAGGACTAGTGCACTGGCTCGAGGGCCGCACCACTGAAACACACACACCCCCTCTCTGCCCCGGCTGTGCCCCCACTCCACCCCTTCCATGAGGACTAGTGCACTGGCCCGAGGGCTGCACCACTGACACTCCCCCCTCCCGCCCTTGCTGCCCCGGCTCCGCCCCCACTCCACCCCTTCCAAGAGGTCCCACCCCTGCCCCACCTCCTCCTCTGAGCACGCAGCTCCCCATTCCCTCCTGGAAAGCGCTAGGCACCACCAACAGCTGTTTGGCAAACAAAGCAAGAGCAATCTAGGAAGTCCAGAGCTAGAAACACACGAGGCCCAGCCAGGCAGCAGAGAAGCCTCCACTTCTGGCCCCTCCGTCCTGCAAACTGCTTTGGGGGGGACGGGGGGGGGGGAGCCAGGAAGCTTGGCGGGCCGCAGGGAAGGGCTTTGCGGGCCGCATGAGACCCCTGGCCTAATTCGTCTCTTGTTTACACCAGTGTAACATTGGTTTCAGTGGAGTTGCTCCATATCCTGACATGAGTGGAGACTCAGGCCCAACGAGAATAATGGACCTGATCTTGCTCCATTGAAGTCAATGTGAGTTTTGCCACTGAGTTCAATGGAACCAGGCTCAGGACCAATGCCACTTAGCACATACCTACAGCAGTGCTTTTCAAAGCACTGTACAAACACTGGAACATCAACCTATGCAGGTATCATTTCTCTCTCCATTACTGCCAGAGGAATGCCGGTCCACTCATTAGGACACTCGCCTGGGATTTGGAAGACTTGCTTTCAGTTCTGCTACAGAGTTCCTATGTGACTTTGGGCACATCTCTCAGTGCCCCCGCTATAAAAAGGGGTTAAAAGCATTGCCCTTCCTCACTGGGATCGTATGAGAATAAGACTACGAGGTGCTGGGGTGATAGAGTAATGGAAGACAGACAAGTATGTTAGACAGTTGGGAGAACTAAGGCAGATAGATAAATGTTAAGTTCCCACTGCAGTTCCCATTGATTTCAATCAGTCTTCAGCACATTGGAACGTCAACCTACCCAGCCAGGGACTTGCCAGTTAGCACAGAAGAATTAGATTTTTCGAGTCCCTGGCTCCCAGCACTGTGCCAGGTACCAGCATCTTAAACCTAGTGATGAAATCCATTGAACAACTGAGCACTCAAGGTAAAACCACTGAGATCCAATTAGAAACAACAAGAAGATACAAATATTCATTCACTCTTGAAACCTGGTTAGATTATAGAAATGCGGAGGAACATAATTAACTGAACATCCCTCTGAATAAGGGATAGATGGGGAAATTAGTTCAGGTAGACCACCCACTCAGCGGTGTAGGACATTAGAAAAGCCTCCTTCCTGAGGTTCTGAAATTGCTCAGATACTCCCCCTGTACCTCTGTCTCCCCTCCCACACGTCGGGGAGTGGAACCGAAATGACACAAGGAACCTGTTCCAGTCCTGTTTGCAGCCAGGGTCAGGAGCAACATCTCATTGAAACCCCTTCCCAGGGAGATTTCCCTTCCTAAGAGCCTCAGAGAGAAGCGTCAGAAATCCCGGGTGCTGCTCCTCACCCAACCCACAAACCCCTGGAGTCCACCCACCAACAAAAGGGTCAAGAGGGTGTTGGGAGACGTGGATGACAAGGATACTGGCCCTTTACTGAAGGAGAAGGAGCCTTAACTCTGGGAGGGAAGGAGTGTAGAGCTGGGGAGGGGTCCAGGCAGGCTCCTTTGGTAACTGCCCTGGTTCATGACAATAGGAGGAGGCTAGGGCAGCAAGGGTGCCCTGTGTGTGTGTGTGAGTTCCCCTCCATTTCCCCAAGCCCTCCCCCCAGTGTGTGTGTGTGTGTGTGTTTCTCCCCTCCAGTTCCCCGAGGCACACCCCAGTGTGTGTGTGTGCGTTTCTCCCCTCCATTTCCCCCATCCCCCTCAATGTGTGTGTGTGTGTGTGTTTCTCCCCTCCAGGTCCCCGAGGCACATCCCAGTGTGTGTGTGTTTCTCCCATTTCCCCAACCCCCCCAGTGTGTGTGTGTGTGTGTTTCTCCCCTCCATTTCCCTAACCCTCCCCCCCCCCAGTGTGTGTGTGTGTTTGTTTCTCCCCTCCAGTTCCCTGAGGCACACCCCAGTGTGTGTGTGTTTCTCCTCTCCAATTCCCGAGGCACACCCCAGTGTGTGTGTTTCTCCCCTCCAGTTCCCTGAGGCACACCCCAGTGTGTGTGTGTGTGTTTCTCCCCTCCATTTCCCCATCCCCCTCAGTGTGTGTGTGTGTTTCTCCCCTCCAGTTCCCTGAGGCACACCCCAGTGTGTGTGTGTGTGTGTTTCTCCCCTCCATTTCCCCATCCCCCTCAGTGTGTGTGTGTGTTTCTCCCCTCCAGTTCCCTGAGGCACACCCCAGTGTGTGTGTGTGTGTGTTTCTCCCCTCCATTTCCCCATCCCCCTCAGTGTGTGTGTGTGTGTTTCTCCCCTCCAGTTCCCTGAGGCACACCCCAGTGTGTGTGTGTGTGTGTTTCTCCCCTCCATTTCCCCATCCCCCTCAGTGTGTGTGTGTGTGTTTCTCCCCTCCAGTTCCCTGAGGCACACCCCAGTGTGTGTGTGTGTGTGTTTCTCCCCTCCAATTCCCGAGGCACACCCCAGTGTGTGTGTGTGTGTGTGTGTTTCTCCCCTCCAATTCCCGAGGCACACCCCAGTGTGTGTGTGTGTGTGTGTGTGTTTCTCCCCTCCAATTCCCGAGGCACCCCCCCCCCCCCCAGTGTGTGTGTGTTTCTCCCCTCCAGTTGCCCGGCACGACCCCCCCCCGGTCTGTGTGTCTGCGTCCCCCGACCCGGCTCCGCTCTGACAGCTCCCCGGGCGGCTGCTGCCGTCCGTCGCGGGCCTCCCCCTTGGAGCCGCCGCCGCCGCCGCCGCTCCCGCCCGGAGCCCCAGCGCCGCCTGCCTCCGCCCGGCCGCCAGCTCCAGACGGCTCGGGCAGCGCCTCCCCCGCGGGCAGATCGATGCCGCTCGCCTTTCATCTGACCGGCGCGGGGGAATCGAGGCTTCCTGGAAAAACCCGCTATCAAGTGACCTGTTTACTGGCCAAGCGCATTTACAGGCACCGCGGGGGGGGGGGGGGGGCTTTGCTCCTGCCAGTTTGCAAGGGGGGGGTTGGTTTTTAACCCCCCCCGGCTGGAAATACCTTCCCCAGGCCCCCCCCAGAGCAGCTGTGGGAGCTGGAAGGCTTGGCTGGGGGTCCAATAAAAGACCCCCCACCCCACCACCCCGGGACCCACACGGCTGCCAACCAAACCAGGTCTGACCTTGTTTAGGGCCAGCCCCGGAGGGGCTACTTTGCAATCCCGCCGCAGTTCTGGCCGGCGCACGTTGAAAGCCCTTTTACGACCAGCGATTTGTCAGCCAGGTTCAGTTTTTTGCCCTAAAGCGCCACATGCCTCCTTGTTGAATCCTGCAGCTGTGGAGTCCTGCATGCACTGGGGGCACGTCTAATTTTAGGCCCAGGCCCTTTCTCCTACCAAAAGGGCCCTGGAATGAGGAGGGCCCAGGCCCACCCAAGGGGCCCTGGCCTTTGAAGACTGCACCCATTAAGCTGCGCAGCGCTTGGCTTGCCTAGCCACAGCAACACAAAGGGCTGCTCCGGAGGAACAATCCAGGCTGGCTGTGCATTCCCAGCCAACTGTGTCCAGAGCAAAGCCATCCTAGGGTGACCAGCTGTCCCAAATAGGGTCAGTCCTAATATACAGGGCTTTGTTTTATCTAGGTGCCTATTAACCCCCCTTCCCCTGTCCCATCCATTGTGCCAATTTTTCACACTTGCTAACTGGTCTTTTTAACAGACTGCCCCAAGAGACGCCGTGCCCTGTAGGGGAACATGGTTCAACAGCTCTGCAAGGACTTATTTAAAAAAAAAACATTGTCCCTTTCCTTTGCAACTGACACCATGTTGATTCTAGGGGAGAAAATTGTGCGCCATGGGGACGTTGCTGTTTTCCACCAGGCTCCCTTCACCTGCTCTGTTAATGTCCTCACAGGCTACACACCTATAGATTCAACAGGGAACAGGCACCCTGTGTTGAGCAGGGTACCATGGCAACTTGCCAGGTGCCTGAGAGGCCTACCTGACATACATACCTGACACATGCGTACAGCACAGCTGTAAAGAGCTTCGTGGTTGAGTCTATCACAGCTCTGTCATCCCCAGGCAGCAAGAGGGAGATTGTAGACTGAGGCTGCTGGGGCACATTTAGCTCCCCTGTGATAATACATCACTCTAAAGAAAGAGGCTGCAGCAGTGGTGGTACTTATTAACAGAGAGGGGGTTGAGTCGTAAATCTAGAGCCAAACTTCTCCAAAGTTGGAGGAAGTTCAGATAGGTCCAGACTCAATGACCCATCTGAAAGGACACAGGGTCTCTTGCCTGATCAGGATACAAATAGCTTAGAAATATACTTTAGCCGTACAGGGAGTGGGAGTTTTTCTTCTGCTGTTTCTTTCCTTTCTATCAAACCAATATATTCCCTGTTTCACGATATGAGATAAATGGCAGTGAAAGGCATTAGGGAAATTCATTCCACCTTGATAGTTAGGGAGATAAAGCTGATCCATCAATAGATTCTGGTTCTTATTATTCCACCAAAATTGTCTAAGACATTTAACAATCTATTTGTAAAACAATGAGGGAGAGGATAGGTCTCATACTGAGTATCATACTGTCTGAGGAGTAATAGGTATCTTAATGGATTTAAGTCTGCCCCAGCAGGTTAAATTGAAAGGTGACCATTTCTCAATATTTTCTTGTAGCTTCAGTATCACTTGAGGATGGTTAAATTGCAAAGCATCAGAGATAGTGGGCGTAGATCTACCTCTTACACACTTTACTCAGGTGCCCTAAAAGGCTTCATGTGAGCAGCATTGAATATTCTGCATCAGTTTAATGAAGACAGAGATACTAATGCAGTCCTAATGAGATCAGGGCAGGAAACAGTTCCTGATCTGTGAATATTTTTGAGAGTTTGAAATATTTTCCCATTTTGAACTGGGATGAAAAGTTAAAATCTCAAAAATATTCACAAACCACATTTACCCACCCACCCCATTTCAGGTGAATCAAAACATTTTATTTGAATTTTGACTTTTTTCACTTTTCTTTTAAATCTTTTTTCAATCTAATTATGTTAAACTTCACGGCGAAAATTTGTTTAAAACTGGAAAACACAACCTTTTTGTTAGAATATATTGAAACAAAATGTTTTTGACAGTTTAGAAACTGTTTTTCTCAACATTTTTTGAAGTCAAGAAATTCATCAAACTTGACTTTATTTCACAATTTCAGTTTAGATGAATCATTTTTTCAACAAAAATAATTCATTGAAAAATTCTGAACCAGCTGAACTTCTAATACCCTCCAGGCAAATGGGACCCGTATGTATAGAGGTGAAAAGCTTCTGACAATATAGACTAGCAATAGGAACGCAGGGATGAGGTGCTAATTGTGAGGGCCACAAGTTCCCCATCTGGGTTGAAATACTAGAGATCCTATACACCCACAAGATCTACACCAACGTCGGGACCAGCCCCCTCTTCTGGCCAATGTGACCAGTGCTGCAGAGGGCTGATCCTACTGAAGAATAATGCGTTCACCATCAGGCTCACTGGGATATATTTCAATGCCTCTTCCCTTCTCCCACCTTATCCTAACATCACTTTTGAGACATGGCAGTGCAGCACTCAGCCTCCCAAACCCTTCTCAACATGTGTGGCTCCACATCTCGTCATATACATTCCTTGACACGAAGGACCAAATTCATCCTTAACTGAACTCTACCAAAGCCAATGGAGTTACGTGAGGGACGAATGTGATATGTCCAGGTTCTTCCCATCAAAAGCTGAAATGAATGATTACACTGGCTAATTACAACTCCTATGTGTACAAAATAACTGCAGGATGAAGTATTCATTTTTTTTTACCCCAACCTGCAAATTACACCAATTTTGTGTCTTTTTCTTATTATTTTGATAATTTTATATTATTAGAGCTTTTGCTGCTGCTGCTTCTGTGTGTTTCATCCCTTGACTAGGGTGGAATTTTATCAGGGATGAATCTGTTTCTCTCATATACTATGCAAAAGAATTCCCAGAAGCGTCAGCATTTTATACATGCCACCTACCAGAAATATTTTCAGTGACTTTAATGGAAACTCTCTGCTGCCTCCTTTGCAAACAATGGCTGCTGTTGGTAATAACAGCAAAATTACATTCAGACTGACAGGACGTGGAAATAACAGGTTTCAATGCTAACTCTGTTTCAATCAAGGATGTACCTGCGCTACCTCTAAAGAGAGATTGCTCTAGAGAGAGAGATTGCTGGAGGGATGGCTCAGTGCTCTTGATTCTTCCACTTGTTTTTGAATGATCAATTATTTTGCCCCTGCCACTTTAAAAGGTTGCGATTTGGAAGGTATTGTGCGTTGGTGTCTGTAACCTTGGCAAACCCCAAGGATTCAACTGGGAGAACAGCCAGAACCAAAATCCTGGCCCTCTAAAGCGTGACCAGGTCCTGGATCAGGCATGGAGGGCGACATGTAATATACCTTGATCAGTAGATTACATATGTACATGTGTGTATGATACTGGAGGAAGGCGATAGTTGGAGCAATCTACATTCTCTGTTCTGTAATTCCCTCCCTTCTTATCACTCAGTCTCTTATTTCTCGCTCTCATTCAAGATCATTTAACTTAATGTTTGTTGATGGCTCTGTGAGCAGCGATTTTTGTGTGAAGTCACAGTGCAAACGTATGTAACGCAATAGTTCATAAGGCATCAGTGAACTACTTAATAAAAATGGACCAACTTCTGTATTCAAAGGCACATGCATGGAACTGACTGCAATATGCTATTCAAAGGCATATGCTACTGACTGCAATAGAGGCCATTTGCATGCATCAGGGGGCAGGTTTAGTCTTACGTCATTAAAGTCATATTAAACCAAAATGAAAGGTATTAGATTATAAAATCAATTTTCGGAACTGCAATGGTGCAGAATGTGGAAACACCAACTGAATGGTCTTATAGCTAAAGAACTGGAATGGGAACAGGATTCCTGGGTTCAGTTCCTGGCTTTGGCATAGATTCACTGACCTTGAGCAAGTCCATTTAACCTCTGTGCCTCCGTTTCCACATCTGTAAAATGGGGATAATAATGTAACACTGATCAAGTATGGCATGGCCCCCTCTAGTGATTGGCCTATGGAGGATAACACTCAACTACTGCTACCAGCTAGCAGAAGCAGAAGCTTGTGCTTTTGAGCTAAAGGTTGTGGATTTAATCTCTGCTGATGACCTGTGGTGGGGGCTCTTACAAAAAATTTTAGACAGTCCTGGATCTTTAAAACCCCATTTGTTTTGTGGGATGAATACCACTGAATTCCTGTAAAATACCCATTTCCTTTGGGAAAGGAAGACAGACTCCAGGACTCTACCTCAGAGAGGCTATAGTAATCTCTCTCATGTGCTTTGAGAGCCTTCCTAGAATACAAGGCACTAAAGAAGGACACAGTATATTTTTAGTATGAGAGCTAATAAAACTATAATTAAATAAAACATTTATGTGATCATCCCAAATCCAAGAAAATTCCCAGCAACACCCTGCAATCAAATTTCATTGCCCAGGGGATGTTTGCCCACAACACAGAGTTGACATGGTTTTCAGAAGTCTTGAGCATCCACATCAGCCATTGGCTTGGACACTCAGAAATAGAACTGGTTGGGAATTGGAATTTTCACCCACAGGAAACCCCACCATTTTGATTTTGAATTTTTTTGAGTAAAGGAAATTCAGAAAAAAATCTATTTGGAAACATCAAAACATTTAATTTTGATAATGTCAAAATGCATCTCTCTGATATAAAATAAAAACTAATATACCATCATATAAAAGGCAAAATGAAATTAAGCTGATCAATAAAGTTGAACCAAAGCATTTTTACCTTATTGAAATGAAACATTTGGACATTACCGAACCAAAGAGGAAAGTTGAAACAATTCATTTCAAACACTTTTCCATTGAAATAAACACATTCCTCCAAAACGTATAGATTCTGATCAAGCTGCATTTTCTGGCAGAAAACTGTTCCTCTGAAAAATCTGCAATCAGCTCGACTCAGAACTCCTGAAAATCAGGTCCAGGTTTGTACAGTATCAATGGTCATTAGGCTTGTGTTTTAATTGGCCAGAGGAGCAGCCCCCCCTTCCCCGATCTGATTTACATGTCTGGATGATGCAGAAGGGGTTAATTAAATTTGAGATTGGGACTACATGTGTGGAATTTCTTGCCTTTGATTTTTTTTTTTTTAAAAAAAAGCACATCTCTCCTTTTGTGCATCTGTCATTTCTGGTCATTCCTGCCACATTGTAAAGGGAGGGCTGATGTTTCCCACATTTGCTCTTTGGCAGTCTGGAGAACTATGGCTGTGACGGAAAGCAATCCTAAATGGAAACTGACAGAGGGGAGGGGTAGACCGCATCTAATTGGAAAAACACACACACGCCCACACGCTTAGAGGCAGACAAGGTGATAAACCTCACCTATCTGTAGTAAACAAGAAAAAAAAAAGAGCAGAATCTAACCTATCCCAAAGTTTTGGTCCCTGTTCTGCTGGTATCTCCTCTGCTATCACTCAGTGCTCATCTTCCACCTCCTTGGGAAGTTTGCTGCACCTTCTACACTATCAAATATTTCTCACTTAAAAAATAAAACGAAGTTAAAAAAAACCCAAACAAGCTGTGGCTTTTCCAGTTCAGCTCCAAGGAATGGGATCCAGACACACTGCTGGAGGGGAGGAAGGCTTTTGGATTCTGAATTTTATTTTATTAGGTGTAAGTGAGTTATTTGGATTATGTTGGCAGGGAAAGGGAAAAGGAAAGTCTATAGCGGCAGCTCTGTCCCCCCCTTAATGCATTTCTCTGCTCACACGCACAGATGCAGAACCCACCGCCGCTTTGCCGGCATAGGCTAACCTGGGACGAAGCCGATGCTGGGCCGCTCGGATTCATACGCCCTTCTCAGCCTTTCATTGCTCAGGTTGGGAAACAGAGGAGCATTTAAAACAAAAAATTGGGGGTGGAGGGAGGATGGCAGCAAAATGTGCAACACATCACAGATTTCTCTGGCTGAGACGGCTGCAGAAATCAACCCCCTTAAATGTTCAGGAGATTTGCTGTGAATGGATGGCATTGTTTCATGCTGACTCGGGGTTTCACGTGTGTGGCCACGCTTTCGTCGGAAGGCCACCCTGCAGAAATAAATTGTGCAGCATTTCAAGTGACAGGTGGTTTCCTGAGCCCTAGGGTTGATGGGGGAAATCAGCACTTCTCCCTAGCACCCACTTCCTGATACTTAAAGAGAAGCACTGATGCTCCACTGAAGAGGACCCCTTGGCTAGAAAGGGAACATGGAAAAGCATTTAAGAATGCCAGGGTTTATTCCTAGCTGTGCCACTGACTTGCTGGGTGACCTTGGGTAAGTTATTTAACCCCTCTGTGCCTCAGTTTCCTTATCAACAAAATAGGACTAATACTCCTCCAGTGCACCTGTGGGCAGCTGGGACTGCACAGCTGTCCAGTGATTTACACCATGGGCTCTCAGAACTTCATGGCGATAGAGGAGTCAGGAACTCCTGCTCCAATGGTGAGAAAGCACAGGCCGCTGCCCCCATGAGCTAAAGAAGACTCGCCATTAGCTGCTGACAGTAGAGTCTATGGCATTCAAGTGAGGGTTCCCTACAGAAGCAGCTGTGGTAGCCAGCTGATAATGGGATGGCCAAGAGGCTTACTAAACCCATAACTGGAAAGCAGCTGTGGGATCCCTGCATATAAAGGGCTGTACAAGGACAAAGGACAAGACGTAGGATGAGTTGATTACAAGAGAACAGCTTAAAAGGGGGAACGTGGACTAGAATCATGCTGGAGGTCACTCCAGTGACTTCAATGGACAAGGGAGAAATTTGGCCCATTATTTTCCTTAGATGCTAGCATAGTGTCACAGCAGGGCTGGAAAATCACTGCTCACCTTTTGTACCTTCGGGTGCTGTTTCCTAGCAGGGAAGAGGACAACAGGAGTGTGTCATTAAAAATACAATAGAGTCATGGGTGCAAATCATGCCATTCACAACCATGGGCCTACGGAGCCATATGCTAAAGTTACTGTGCCTGTGTGAGAACGGAGTGAGTGCTTCGGGATTTGACTAGCCGTGTTCAGGGCCATTTAGGATACAAAACTTTCCACCCCTATGGCTAGATTCTGTGTCCCTGTAGCTCTGCATTGAGCATAAGACCAAATCAAGGGCAAAGGTGGCTTTAAGCCATCTTTGTGACTCTCTAAGTCTGGCTCTTGAATATATGTCCATTGTACAACTCAGAGGTAGCTCCGGGTCTGATCTAAATCGCATTGACTGGTCATGGCACTCTTACCCAGCTGACCTCTAGCCACACCCCCTATCCTGGGACCCAGCATGGTGCCATGAGGTGTGCTCTACACCAGATGGGGAAAATCCGTCCTTACTCAGGGAAATCTACAGGGAGCATCGGTGCCCCTTTTACACTTCCAGAGCAGCCTAAAGGGCCACAGCAGTGGCTCGGAATGGAATGTGGCCTTTTATCCTAGGATCTGAAAGCTCTTTCCTGAAGGATACTGCAAGATTTTGTGTGTGCGAAAGAAAGAGAAAGAAGGACTGTATGTGTGCATGTCTGTAGGATGGCGAGAAAGGGTAGTTATTAAAGTGAATGCAAAACATCCAAGATCAGAGGCAAACCCCTGGCTGGGATTCCTCCTCACTGCACTGAACATCAGTAATGCTAAGAAAGGAAGTTAAAAGTGGCTTTTTATCTTCCCCAGCCCAAAGGAGGTTTGGGGGTTGGAAGCTCTGGTGCTAATCAGATGGTTTTTATTTTGGGCCTCAGCCTTAATTTTCCATGCTATTTCCTAACATGAGTTTTAAAACTTTTGCTGCTTACTTGCTTGAGGCAACTCCGGGTCCCTTTCTTCCCCGTGCTTTGTGGCTGCGACGCAGAGCTCACATCTGTAGCCTGTCTCTCTCCCTCCTCTGGTGTTGGCTCAGGGAGGAGGAAACGGTATTTCTCCTAGGTGAAGCCAACACAAATAAAATCACCGATAGAAATATATCAGCAGCTGTATCCCTCTTCAGTGCCACAAGAGCAATGTAGAGGGGTTTGATATCTCTCAGAGAGCACAGAAACTCTATGCGCCGCTGCCTTCGTTTCCTTCCAGATACCCTCATTCCTCCGTAGGAACGACTGGAAGGGAGCACAGTACTCCAGCCTGGGAGGGGCCTGTCAAAGCACCGCTTAGATACAGGGATACAATTTAGAGACACATACTCCCAGTGAGTCCTCTGCTGACTTCTAGACACCTACAGTCCATAAGCCTAACTCTGCTCTCCTTGACACCAGTGGCAAAGCCCTCGTTGACATCAGAAGCGAGATGTGGTCTCACGAGGAACCTAACGTCTCTGCTGGAGCGATTTGCAGAAAGGACGCACATTGCCTGGTCAGGCTTCTCCTCCCTGGGCTCTTTGTGCACAGAGGCCAAGGAGAGTGCAGGGAGACTGCACAAAAAAAACCAAATTCCATCCACGGAGCTGCCAATTTCCCTCGGATTGTGGGTGGGAAATCAATGCAAGCAGGATCCCTGAGGGAGCCAGGCTGCCAGCAAGAAGGACGAGTAGCGTGAGACCCTGGGCTGAGTGGATGCACCAGGGTTTCCCTGTGGAACTCAGGACAGGAGGGACAGGTCCTCCATCTGCTCCATTAACCTTAACCCTCAAGGGGAAGGGCTGGAGGAAACTCTGTGATTTGAACTCCTGGAGTTTCACGCACCTCCCTTGAAATCGTCCCAGGGGAAGGCGAAATAATCGTCACCGAGTAGGCAAGCAGGCAATAGCTGAGCCCTAGGCAATTGATGCTGGTGCTGCCCTAGGGAGCGGTCTCGCCCCATTTCTCACTGTTTTTTATGCTTTATGTTCACTGTCCCTCAGGGAGGGGAGCAAGGAGGAAATGGGAAGGGGCAGAAAAACGACAGGAAAAAGGTTTCCTACAAAACGGGAATCCCCCCATCCCGGGAGAGGTGGGAAGAACGCAGGGGAAAGAGCGGCTCTGGTGAGGCTCAGAGGAGAGCGAGCGCGATGTTTGAGTGAAGCGTGGATGTGAAATATGGTGCTGCAACAGCTGTTTAGCACATTAGCCTATTGGTGTGTAGGCTCCCGTCCAAGGCCTTTCAGTTGCAATCCTAGCCCGGCTGGAGCAGCGAGACAGATGCGAGCAGGTTGGGAGTCAGCCCTTGCTGTTCGTAGGCAAGTTGTAAATAGATGCAGGGATCCTGCCCTCTCTCCTTGGGGACATGCCTGGATGCGGGCCGGGGAGGAGAAAGAGCAGATCTCCCAGCTCCAACCGGCCAAATGCTAGAGAGGGCAGAAAGGAGGTGAATAAAAAGAGCTGTCGGAACACCTTTAGCCTGCTCCCAGCCTGCCTGTCCACAAAGACAGGTTTCATGCATTGAGATGCTCTTGAAAGGTATTCAGCTGGCTCTTTTGCTTTTCACTCAGTCCTCTGAGTGGTGGCAGGGTGTCCAGGAAATGGGGCTACACAAAGGACATTGGGAGCCTGGGCTGACAGGCTGCTGCACTCAGCAGGAAAGCAGATCCCATGTGTGTGTTTTGGTGATGACCTGCCACTGTACCAACACCTGGTTCCATCGGCCCTGCACACCTAAGACTGCCGAACCCAACATACCCCTGTGCATGTGCCGCAGAGACATCCTGCCAGCAAAACATTTTCCTAGCCACCGGGCAGCCCTGGGATCCACCTTCCTAACCAAGGAGGTTTGGGCTCAAAATTCTGCTTGAACAGAAATGTGTTTAAATCCCAAGAAGAGCTGAGCACTCAACTCCCACCGGCACGGGTGGGCGCCGGCCTGCGGAAATGAACATGGCCATCCCATCAGCTCGTGGATGCATCTGTGAAATGATACAGACACTACGCTGCCCCGGTGGGAGACAAAACATCCAGTTCCTCCTTTGCTCACTTTAATAAGCCTGCCCATTTTAGTGACCCAAATCAAGCCAATACTGGGGCAACTAGCGGAGTTAGCCTCACGCTCCCAAGGTGCCGGCAAACGCCGCCTCACAACCCAGGAGCTCAGACCTCAGGACTGTCAGCAGAACATCTGCAGAGACAAGGATCAAAGGGCTCACTTAAGGCATGACCTCCGGGAGCAGGTCACTTGACCTTCATGTGCCTCGGCTGGAAGAGTGGATGAAAAGCCAGAGTCTTCTGGAAAAGCAGATGCTAGGTTGGAGCTCAGCTGAGCTTTCGTAGGGAAATGAATTACCAGTACTGGGGGGGTGGAGGGGGAGGGGAGAGCCTCCTATCCTCCCCCACTCTGCACTGATCCAAAGCCTGGACTGCAGTAGAAGAATGACTTGGTGGTGACTAGTGGCTTCAGAGCCAGTTCAGAGGCACACGGTTCAAATCAGGCTCAGCAGCGTTTTGGAAAGCCAAGCTTAACATCTGCACAGAACAAGCCTGACCTGGTGCTGACCTGAACCCTGGTGCTCACAACCAGCCATCCTGGGCAGTGGGAGATTTCTCTGCTGCAGACCTGGCCCAGGGGCGTTCTCTCACTGTATTGTGGAAATTAGCTACATCCCCCGTAGTAGGTATTTTACTGGAACCGCTTTAACCAAGGGGCCCTTCTTTTTAAAAGCAGGCGCTTCTGCGAAGGAGATTACCGAGGGCGGCTGGCCTGGCCAGCATACCCGTAGGAAGGGGAACACCCTCCTCTCATGCATTGCCTTTCAGATCCTCCTCGTGGTACGTCAGAGGTTAAAAGCAGGGGGCGATGCGGTGGGGAGGACGGAGCAGATTAGAAGGGCAGGGGAGGAGGCAGCAGTGAAGCTCTTCTCATCACTGTAGGAGGAAATGGAAACAGATCTCTCTCTAGGCAGGAAGTGGGCACCAGCGAGAGTGTGAGCTTGGAGCCCCTGGCTGAACCCCCCCTGCTGCGGGTGACTCAAGCGTGAAAACCTCATCCCACGTGCCTGACAGAGCTGCCACTTGTGCTTCTGCAGAAAGGGACATTTTTGCCAGCGCAGTGACTTGGCCTGGTCACAGCCGATCCCATGGGTCTCGTGGGGACACCGGCATATATTGATTGCAGCGGAGTTACTGACACAGCGGTGTCATTCAGGGCTTGTCCACATGGCGAACTGCCGTGCGGCTAGCTGGCGCGCTGTAGATTCCCATCCTGGCTTCCTGCACAGTAACTTCCCATGCAGACATGCCCAGAGAGCAGTTTGGCCCAGCGTCCGTAGACAGCGATTTCCTCCGGATTTGGGAAATGGCCCCTGTGAAGAGGGACCAGCACAGCATCTATGCACCACTCAGTCCCCCCAAAACCACTGGCCTCCAGACTAGGGGTGAGCTTCTCCTGCTGGGAGCCACGGAGATCTGAAGTCCCAGGCAGCAAATGGTGTCCCTAGTTTGCCAGAAGCTGGGAATGGGTGACAGGAGGGAACACTCGACCTGTTCTGTTCATTCCCTCTGGGGTACCCAGCACTGGCCACTGTCGGAAGACAGGACACTGGGCTAGATGGACCTCTGGTCTGACCCAGTGTGCCCATTAAGATGTTCTTAAATGCTTTTCAAGTGAAATCCTGCCAGGTTTGCTCTTGCTCTCATTCTTCCTAATGTGATCATGGAAACCCGGACTTAGCCTCCTTCATCTCTCATTCTCTCCTCCTTGGCTGCACTCGAGGACTTGAGTCAAGACTTGCAAGACTCCTGTGGGTCTCCCGCTGGCTAGTGAGCATTTCTTTAAACAAATCTTCCATGAAACTTCCAATGACAAGGCTGGCGGGACACCGTGGTGACCAGTGCCCGATCAGTGTCTAGATAGCGAGTGAGGTCCCTGCCATACATAAAGCTGTGCAGATGCACAGGACTGGAATAGCTGGAGGCACTACACAGCAGCAGTGAGGTGCAGCGGCAGAGTGCAAGAGCGGAGCAGCAGGGAGGATGCTGAAGGTCGGTACTGAGGTGCACTGACAGACATGTGCCTTCCTGCCCTGGAAGAGAGGGGAGTGCTGCAGATCAAAACCGGGGGACAGAGGCACTAGCAGCGCTCCCGTTTGCACCTCCCCTGGCTACAGCCAGAGCAACGTTTTACCTTTCCTGCTACAAAGCCCCGTCTTTCCCTCCTTCTCCACGGGGGCGAGAGGAGGTGGAGATATTTATAAGCGGACCTTTGTGTCGTGAGGTTTAATTTGCAGGGGGAGGCGGCCAAGCACTGGACAGGCACCTACAGCAGTAATTAGAAATTGGCAGGAGGAAATAATCACTGTGCCCCACTATCCACCCAGACATTTTAAACAGAATGTAAAGGGGGGAGGCAAGAGGCCCAGTCCCCAGCATTCCTTTGGATTCAGGCCCTATGCTCACTTCCCGCCCGCTTTCCAAATTCTCAAACTCAATACCCCGAAACATCCCAACTACGGCCTGATTTTACCCTCAGTTACACTCCCATGGATCTCCTCATACGGAATACGGCCCAGGGCCTCTGCTCTGCTTCTAGCCTCAAGATCAATAACTTTGCTCCTTCCCTTGCACCCCAGAAACTATAATCAATTCCCCTTCCCTAGTTACAGACTGAAGGCTGCATTACTCTTAAAGGGGCCTCTAGCCATCTCTGCAATCAGCCGGTTCCTCCCATTAGCACGTGTGTGTTGTGTGTATACACATATACCACACCTGACACACTATCTACATCTGAAGCCATCCCTGGTAGAACTCCAGTGAATTCAGTGGAGCTGAGTTTTCTCCACAGGGCCTGATTCGGACCTCATTTACACTGGCGCAATTCCACCAACTCCAATGGAGTCACTCGGGATCAGAATCAGACCTGTCATAGCGTCTTTCCACATATCATGAAGCCGACAACCTGTCTAGCTTGCTAATGAATGGGCTGTCCAGGCTTTTAACGGAGTCTGTG
Source organism: Sternotherus odoratus (assembly GCA_032164245.1). NCBI lineage: Eukaryota > Metazoa > Chordata > Testudines > Kinosternidae > Sternotherus > Sternotherus odoratus. The sequence goes on from JAVMKO010000018.1 coordinate 7,412,821, forward strand.
TTTCTATTGATACTGTCTTATGCTGAGACAGGTGAAACATGATTGTAGCGCCTGAACCAGAGGAAGGGGGCTGTTTGTTTGTTTGCTTTATTTCCATGCCTTCATCTTATTACTCACAGCCACGCTTGGGCACATTTTAATTAGCTTATTACTTTTTATCTCAAAAGACATGACCAAGAGAATAAAAATGACTTTGAATGTTCACAAGCTTTTCAACATCTCTGGTGATTAAACTCCATGCCGCTCTGGTGTGGTGAATTTTATCATGGTTGTATTTCCTTTCGATTCACAGTAGCCTTGCTGATTTGATTAATCCTCCACCCACTCTGAATATTCAGTGGGTCCCACTGCTCTGGATTCTCCCAGACAGGGAGAGATACTGATTAAGGTCAGTTACTGTCACTTATCACTTCACAAGACAGAAGGAAAGAGAAAAGTTAAGGTGCGGAAGACCTCTTGGGTTGTCTGAATCACCTCCTTGCAATATCAGGATAGAAACAAGAACAAATAAAATAATTAAAGAAGGAAAGTTGCAAAAGAAAGAGGCAGAACAAATGAAAGGCAGAGTGAACAAAAGATTCCAAATCCATTCCTGTAAGTCCTACTGGAAGGCAAAACTTTATAACTGTTCTCTCTGTAAAGTACTCGCGTACAAAACTTCCAGAGCTCTTTAAAGGTACTTATACCTGTTGGTTCTCTGGGACACAGCTCTTTACAACGTCCTCCCCAAGAGACCCAGAACTTTCTCCCCTCCAAGTTAGTCCTGCCCATCCCCCGGTGACATACACCATTCTCCCCCGCGATCCATAATTAAAGTGGATTTGTGAATGAACACAACAAGAATCAAAAAATATCAGCCCCGGAATGTCACCAGCCGCCAGCTCATTGTTTTCTAATCTCCTGGAGCCTATGCCAAAGGTCACTCTGGGCCCAGTCCGGTCACCCTGGGCAGATTGCCAAGCACTGCTAAGCGGAGGCAGATCGGCCGAGCTTGCTTGGGATGCTAAAAGCATCCTGGCCTGTTTGCCCTGTTTCTTTGCCTGATTTGAAGGACGAGTGACCAATGCAAAGTGTGATTTCTCATAAACCCCAAACAGGGCTAGAAATTCATTCCATGCACCACTGGGAAGCGGAGAATCCCAACCTGAAAATGAAGTAGAAGCTTGGGTGGTTGATGAGACACAGAAATCACATTATTTAGATGATACTTTCCCCCATTCTGGGTGTCCTGTGCTTGCAGAATAGCATCTTGGCTGGTGACCCAGACATACCACCCTGTCACTTAACCAAAACGGAGGTGCTTATTGAGAGCTAAGAGCTATGGTTTTGCCCCTGGGATGGCATCACAGAGTGAGAGAGTTTGCATTGAGGGTTGGAGAGGCATTATCGAAGGGGCCAAGTGGACACAAAGAGACAGAGCAGAGAGGCCAGGGAGATGCAGAGGAGGTGAGGGGGGGAGGAGGCAGGGTTAGGAAAAGTGGCAGAGAGCGCACAGGATAAGCAGAGGCTCTGTGTAGCGAGGAGGAGGGAGGGGACGCGTTCGGAACCTTATCTCTGTGCATGTCAGAGATTAGACCCTGATCTGCAGAGCTTGGCCGGTGTCCCCGAGAACTGTTATTCAACACTGCCCCTGAAGCCCTGATGAGCATGCGTGCTGGAGGAAGGTGAAGGGGGCGTCAGCAGAGGGGAAGGGTGTTCATAGAGAGATGCAATGGGCTGTCTGGAGAATCCCACTCCAGCTGGGCTATCCTGACCCCTTGGCAAAACCACCCAAACCGGGATGATTGTTTCTAATTGTTTTCTCCGTAGGCCTCCGACAGGGTTTAGAAAAAACCAAACCGAAAACAAAAAGCGCTTCATCAATGACAACAAAGGGAAAAGGAGGCTGGGGAGCCTAAGCAGCGTTGACAGCAGATATTCAGCCCTGTTTGAACTTCATTGGTGGTATGGTCTCACATTTCCAAGGCTCTTGACACAGACGTTGGCTCCAGGGGCGAGACCATCTGCATCTTCGTTTTGTTGGGATTGCTTCCATGCAGAGGGCTGGGAAAAGGAGATGGATTTCACCAGATCTGCCTTCTAAAATTCCCACTCTCTCCACAGCCCCACCCTTTGCAGAAGGGTTGCCGCGGATGTGTGTGGGGAGAGAAAGGGGGATTGATGTAATTTCTAAGTCTGGGTCTGTGTTGCAGCTTTCTAATGCTGGGCTACAGATGTATCCAAGTGGCACTGAGACTTAAACACCCCACTTTCGGCATGGGAAATTGCACTGGGTTCAAGAACCAGCGGTCTGTTTGTGTTTCAAGGAGAGGTTGAGGTGGAAATCACTAGGATGAAATTAAGGATAGTGAAAATTTAAGTTGGACACAAGGAAACACTGGTATATCAGGCTGAAGAATAACCTCCTATCACTTGAAATTTGAAAGCCTACAGACTGGAGAATATACTCTAGCAAATAACCTCAGCCGGGCTGGGGGTACAGACCTAATAGGTCTCTTCCATCTCTAACGGGTTATGATAACACTTGGCACTCGTGTAGCAATGTATATCTTCAAAGCCCTTTGTAAACATTTAACCAGAGACTGGTCCAAGTCACAGAATTTGGATCTGGATGTAAATGTCTCCAAAGGTCAAGGATGTGTGGCTCTTAGGGAGTTGGGTCAGATACATTTCTAACATTCAGTTGTTAATGCTCACAAGTCACAACGAGCCTGTGAGGTTGGTATTGGTCCCATTTTACAGATGGCAAAACTAACATAGAGCTAGGCTAAGTCTGTGCCACAGCTGGGACTAGAATCATTCTAATTCCCTTAGTTGCATCGGTGCTGGAACTAAGAGTGCGGCAACATCCCCTGGCTTGAAGTGGTTTCCTTTATATCCAGGGTTTACAGTTTGGTTCAATGGCTCTCAGCACCCCCACTGTACAAATTGTTCCAACACCCCTGCCCAGTTGTAGCTTCAAATGGCCAGCCGCTGCCAGCGTTCAGGTCACTGCTCCCGCTATCCTCCAGGGCAGCCCGGTGGCCCCGGTGTCAGAGCAGCCTTCCTCAGTGCTCAGGCGTCTGTCGCACTAAATGTTACGCGGTAACCCTGGAGCTGGCAGCGCGCCACCCCTGTGTGTTTTGCAAGAGCAGTTGTCCAAGGAAAGACCCATTTAATCCGATCAGTTGCCTTGCGTCTGTCACCGGTGAGCGGCCCGCTTGCAACATCCACGAAGAGCACCGTCACCAACGTCACGACCCGCAGCTGCAAACGCAAACCCACCACCGGTCCCGTCACTGCCCTTTCCAGTGTTCGACCTCCCTTTGGGAGGAAGCATTGGGAACTGGGGGGGTCCAAATCTCTTCAGTTGCTTTGAAAAGCGCAGCCTCGGACTCTATTGACCACATGAGTCTGGACGTCCCTTCATCTCTCTCTCTGACTCAGTTTCCCTCCCTCCAACCCCGAGTCCTTAGGTTGGTCATGCTTTTAAAGATCCCTGGTTGAAAAGTGCTCCTGAAGGGCAAAAGGCCATTATAGGCTGCTTGGCTCTACTGCTGGCTCAAAGCCAGAGGAAAACCACATTCCTCCTCTGTTTCCACCAAGGGGGCCCTGGCAACATTGGTGCCCTCCCAGAGCCCCCTCACCTGGCCCCAATCAGTCACTCTCATCCTCCCCAGCCCCCACTCAGAACCAAATCACATGATGGTCTCTGACAAATCTGAGATCCATCCCTCACTCCCAGGGAACGAGAGACCTGAGGCTCCCACAAGCCCCCTTGCTGCAGATGGGAATGTGGTAAAGCTTGTACGTCCTCAGGTGGGGGGCGCCACAGATGAACCTACGGTTTTGGGGCATATCAGTAATGAGCTCCATCCTGTGCCCACTGAAGTCAACAGGGGAGGGGGTTATTTTTGTGAGTCAACGTGTCCCCCTTCCCAGTCTGATCGGACAGCGCTGCCTCTGAATGAGTTGAGTGTTCATTTCTCCTGTCCCCTCCCTCCAAGCCCCCTGCTGTGTGCCCTGAGCCACTCCCCAGCATGAAGCTGACTCACAGCGGCACTGATCCGACATCCAGGGGCCAGGAGCTGCCTGTTTTCACTGGGGAGGGAGGATGGGGATGCTCAGGCCGATATTCTATTCCCTGGGAAAATGTACTTGTTACTTTACTGGGAAATATTCTTGCAAGCTTAGAGCCATAAGCCTTTGTCTATAGACATGCTAATGACCATGGGGTCACTGAGGGCCCCTCCTAATGCCCCCCTCTCCTTTAGGGGAGCAAACAGATGGATTTTTATTTGTATTTTCTACCCTTCCCTTTTCAGTCTGGCTAGCAGAGCATGTCTGCCTGGCAGCAGCTCTCTCCCAAAAGGCTCCGTGGGTGGACCGCGCATAACTTCATTCTACCCAAGGGGCAAACCCTCCCCCTACACACACACACGCAATCTGGAGCTGCATTAGCCGCACAGGCAGGATGGCATTAGGGGCTTTCAGCATTGCTAACGTACAGCATGAGCCCCTCACTGAACCTCTCCCCCCCCCACATGGCATTCACATTCACCCTCTTTAAATCTACCAAACACCTTCCTTCCCCATCCCCCACACTCACTTTTATGCCCCCACCAAACCCTCAAGTATTCCATCTCACAGCCATATGAACCACCTTATACTCCTACCATGACCCCACATACCCCCCCTTTGTAGCCCTATGGCCATATCCCCCCCCCAGGTATCCCATCTCATGTACCCCACCTCTCACCCTTACATTGCCTCCATGCCCCCCACTCTTATACCCCCACTCTCACCCCTGCACCCTGCTTTCCCCCCATACTTCCAGTGCAACCCATCTTCCTCCCGCACCTGCCTGTGACCTCCTCTGCCCCCTCCACCTTCTCTTGTGCACATACTGAATCCACCTCACGCACCTACTCTAGCACATTCCCAATCCACCCTCCATTCACCACCTCACTCCCTCCTCACCCTCACCCCCAGCTTCCCTATCCTAGTCTCTCAGACACCTACATCCCCCCATTTCTTCCTTCTCCCATCCTATTCTACCTGCTCTCTCAGACTCTTCCCTGACTGCCCACCCACTAATCTGCCCTCTTTCCACACGTACCCAGTCTTTCACCATCCCACGTGCCGCTGCTCCCCCACCTCAGACATGCCCAGGCACCCTTATTTCACCCATCTTCTCTCGCGCACGCAGTCCAGCCCTATCGAGCCAGCCCCTGCTGTCCCTGCCCTGACCTCGTTGTCAGCGGTGCCAGCCCAGGGCCCTGCCAGAACCCAGGTCCATGAAGTCAGCCCAATCTGACATCGCCGAGCCTGGTGGATCAGAGCCAATCTCCTGCTAGGATTCCTTTGTCAGCCAAGAGGCCTGCTGAATAGCCACAGCCGAGACCGGCAGCCCTCCTTCCTCCCAAGGCAATATAAACCACCAGAGAGAAGGGCTCTTGGCAGGAGGCAGAGGAAAATATTGCTGGTTCTCTCCTTATTGGGGGATTAATTTCCCCCCTTCTCCCCAAATCCCAAAGAATGGTGATCTCACCACACTCAGTGTCAGCCTTCCCCATCTCACACACACAGAGGTCACACCCTGAAACATTCCTGTAGCTTTTAACTTGAGCTAACGTTGTACCCAAACCAAAAAAGACCATTTTTAAAAAGTAATTCCCCAAAGCTTCTTGCTTTGGGATTGCACTTCATCCTGAGACCAGATGGTTTGGGTGTTAGGGGGTTGGGATAGGAAAGGAAGGAAAAAGAAAGACAAAGATGGTCTCAGGGTTTGAGCACAGACTTGAGTCAAGAACTTCTGAACTCTAATCCCAGCCCTGACACCAACTCACTGCATGGCCTTGGGCAAGTCACTTCACCGCTCGGTGTCTCAGTTTCCCCATCTAAAATGGGGCTTATCAGACTTCCTGCCTAAGGGAGACCACAGAGGTTAATATTTGTGACCTATTATTAGCAGAGTCATTTCCTAAAGCCTCATGGGGAAGCCAGTGCCAAGCGATGTGGGGGGAACCAAATATTCTCAAGAGATATTTATTTGAAAATCAGTATCTCTGCTGTAACTGCCTTGTCTATTACCTGCTGATAGTGGGATTACACGTGCAGGTGCACACACACACACACAGCATCCGATCTGAGGACAAGCTTCTAACTGTCCATTTCTGACACTTGATCTAGTGCCACCAAATGGGGCCATCTTAAGTCATCTTCACTTCTCACCCCCCAGAAACTCACCCTCGGGGCTCAATGCCTTGACACAAACACATTTTTTTTAAAAAGGGAGAGGAGGAAGAGAACATTTCCCACCCCACACACTGAGCCTTTGCTACAGATATATTATGGTGGGCGGGTTTGTGGAGTTTCCCCGTTTGGTAAAGCCCCACGCCTGGGGAGGGGGATTCTAACCAGAGTTTAAGTCTCTGGGGAAGTGGCTTTCTATTTTTTTCTTCTAAATTTAAATCGTAAACCAAAAGGATTTCCCACTTCACAGTGCTTCTGTCACACTCTTTCTAGTGCCTCAGAACAGCCCACCTACCACCCCTCCCTATCTCCCCAGGACTAAAGGGAGGTGCCATTGGGACAGACATCAAGCACGGAGCAGAGAACTCCAGCTTAGGTTCTCCTCCTCCCAGGCGCTTGGCTCAGCCGCCATTACAGGTGGGCACATAGGAAAAAAAACCCTAAGAAACAACTGGGCTGTCAGTGGGGACATCTACACTGCAAGCAAAACAAACAAAACCAAAACCTCAAGCCAACTGAAGCAGCGAGTCTCAGAGGCCAGATCAACTGATCTGATCTAATTCTAGGGGGCTAAAATAGCAGCGTACACGTTCTCGCCTGGGCTGGATTGTGAAATCGGGGTGGGTGGGTCTCAGAGCCTCAGCTCCAGCCGGAGCAGAAACACCTACATGGCTGTTTTTAGTCCTTTAGCACAAGCCCTATGACCTTGCCGTAGCTGGGCTGGGCTCTGAAACACTGCAGTGCATTTTGGGTGGAGGCGGGGGCCTGTGTGGTGCAGACGTGAATTTACTTCCAAGCAAGCAGGGATTCCGACCAGGCCTGGGCAGCTATGCGGGAGGCCATGTTCACTGGCTCTTGGGAGACCCTGGGAAGGGTCTCTCATATCTCCCTCCCTGCCTAGGGTCGGTAGAAGAGCGTGTGTGTCTTTTCTTGAGGGGGTCAAACCTCCCACCTCTCTTGGGGATCAAGTGACCACACAGCAAATGTGAAAAATTGGGATGGGGGTGTGTGTATGTGTGTGTGGGGGGTAATAGGAGCCTATATAAGAAAGACCCCAAAATCAGGACTGTCCCTATAAAATCAGGACATCTGGTCACCCTACTTGGGGACAGGGTTAAATGCTTAGCACACCCAGGGCCTCACGCAGGGAGGAGCCCCGACGCTTTGCAGCATTTCCAGATCCCCACCGGAGTGGATACAGGACAGCTGGCAGTCAAGGGAGACTTATCAAGATGTAGGAAGGCAGAACTTTAAGCAGTGACAGCAGGAGAGCGGAGGTGGAGGGGAAAGAACAGGATCCACATTTCCTGCGCAGCAAACGTGAAACAGGCCTAATGGACCCCAGCCCCCTAAACTGGGCCTGGCTGTCTCGGATACCACGAAGCACTTCAAAGTCAGGCAGGCAGGTCCCCGGTGGGCCTCTCTCCCTCCTGGAGGAGCTGGGGCAGGAGGAGGAGACGGACTGGAGATTTATTTCCCAGTACCTGGGAGGATGAACGGCAAGTGGCAGGGAAGCAAGAGGCACCTGACAGATTCCATTAGCAGGCGTCAGCGAAACAGAAAAAGAAAGGAGTCAAGCAAGATGTTTTGCTGGCTGCTGCTGATTCCGGGGAGTCCTGGCCTATTTATTATATTTCATTTTATTTTCCGCTCTCAGCCTCCAGTCATCTCGGTTTCAGTCAGAGACACCAACCCTTCTCCCCTCCCCCCCCCCGGCCCTCTCGCCCCCGGGAGGATTCGCAGCCTGGGCATGGGGGCGACCCCAACCGTCGAGCAAACAAGAGGGCTCTTTGAGAATTGTGTCTCTCTTTAGTTTTCCTCTTTGACAGGCATGTTCCGTTCAGAGAATCCCCCCCTTCCCCTCCCACACCCCCGCCCACACCATCTGGTTACAGTTTGCACCGTGACGCGTTTCCTCTGTGGTTTATTTGCTTTTTTTTTTTTTAGCCAAACCCCAGAGAGAGAAATGCCCAGCTCGCTGGGGGTGAACCTCCTGCCCCACCCACCCGCACTAACTTTATTTATTGGGGAGGCTGGGTGGTTTTTTCCTATGATGCTAATAACCGGGATCTTTGCAGCATCTGCTGTAGATTAAGAAGGGCTTTATAAGGCTGTTGGTGTTGAAAAACATTGTCAGGTGCTGCTAAAGCAGTGCAGTCTAGTGATTAGAGTAGGAGGGTCTGGTTTCTACAGTCATTTCATCTCTCTGTACTTCAGTCTCCCCAGCTGCAAAATGGGGCCATCTCCACTCACTCCTCTCATGGAGGGCAGCACAAGAGGTCAGGCGTTAATGTTTGTAAAGAGCAAACCCGGAAAGCGTTCTAGGAGTGCGAGGTGGTTTTAGCACTTACAGCCTCTCCGGTCTGTGAAACACTTATCAGGCTTTAACTAATGAGGCCTCGCCGCACCCTACAGCAGCCAGCCAGCAAGAATTATTATTATTTACCAGATCTATAGATTTTAAGGCCAGAAGAGATCATTATGATAATCTAGTCTGCAGTGTCCCCATAACACAGATGGTGGGACCGAGGGATGGCCCAGACAGGCAGAGCTGACTCACCCACCAGCATCATGCAGTGAGTCAATGGTAAAGCTGGGAAGAGAACCCAGGAGTCCTGGCTCCTAGTCCCACACTCATTCCACTACTAGACCACACTGCACGTACAATAGTTTTGTAAAAAGGGTTCCTTGAAGAATCACTTGGGTTCCTATAGCTTGCTTTGGTGATAACTACAGTGTTCCTGTATGGCTCTCTGACATATATTCCCAGCATCAACTCCGGTGTATCCAGCTGTCTGGGAATAATACCTTTTAATAAAGTGCATTTACAGCCCTTATTTCATTTAATTAACATTATTTATTTGTGTGGCAGAAACATCCAGCAGCCCCAGTCATCGACCAGGTCCTGTTGTTGCTAGGTGCTGTACAAACACAGAACAAACCCGTTCTGTGGTGTTGCTCACTGAGCCAAGGTTCAAGTCATAGGGGGAAAGATGAGTGACCCCCCCCCCCACCGCAAGGGCCAAATCCCTACATGGCATAGACAACAGCATCCGCTGGGAGGAAGCCAGTCTGAGGTCGGGTATGCCTCTGTGCAAACATGTGGGAGCCCCTGGGATTTCACCCCACCCCTCTGAGATTGGCTTCATTGTGTCTAATGAGCATTTAAACCCCTGTCTGGGCGGCAGGCGCCCTGCCGCTGGTGCGCGTGAGCCCACGTGATCCCATTAATCCTCTTTACTCCAGCCTTGATTTAATTTATCATTAGGTTTGGATGAGTAATTTTATCCTGCAACACAATTCAAGGTGATAGATGAGACCGCAAGCAGGTGATAGCCTAGGCTCGACTCCCCGCCCGCTCTGCCTCCCAAGAAGAGCATCGTCTGCCAGGCCGTGGAATGAGATTTACTGCTGTTTCAGTGCCAGGCTTCCACCAGGGAGAGCAGGAAACAGAGATCTCAACTCTTGAGCGAGGCTGGCAGTGGGTGCTGGACACAGTTATTTCTCTGCGAGCTGAACCAAGACCTATGCACAGTGGCTGCGATCTAGAGGCCAGTAAATCAAAGCTCTTTCCACCACCAAAGCAAACTCCATCTCCCCTTCCTATGGCAATTAACTCTCTGGGTCACTCCTCTCAGGAAGAAGCCAGGCCCATACCTAGCTTGCGTGCCCAGGAATCTTCTGGAAACCAGGAGAGAGAGACCATAGTCCCATGGGATCAAAGTCCGGTCCAAGACTCCCCTGTGGCCATCACTGCTTGGGAGAGTTCACACGGCTGTCAGATGAATAGGTCTCAGAGGTCTCTCCCCACCCCCGCAGAGTCGGATGGCAGGTTGATATGGGGTCCTTAAACCAGATGGGCCCCGCTGTCAGTATGAAGAGGCCTTCGGGAGAGGGGTTCCGAAGAAGCAGCACTGGTGTCAGACAGACTGTTGTCCTCAACAGGATCTGCACCGATGTCAGAAGAAAGTTCCCTGCCCTGTTGATTCACTAGGGACAGTTTATTAGTGAATGATGTATCAGTCACCGGTCGATCCCAAGGGATAAAACGTTGTGCCCTTTTCAAAGGGACTCGCGCTACATTCCCCAAGAGGGAGACAAGAAACGCTAGCCTTCCGTCCCTGGTAACCAACAGATAACAGAGCAAGGGACCCAACAACCGTACACCGGAATTCAGCAAGCATTGTTCATATCCACCCCCACGGCCCACCACCACCATAGCAGATTTCTCCTCCTCAACTTTTGGGATGCAGGGAGACTTCAGACAAACCAGAGTTGGAGTAGTGACTGGAGCCAGGCAATGCTGCTATTCAATATCCTATAGACGTTTCCTTACATACAGCTCTCCCAATGCCCCTCACACCTGACCAGCAGAACTCCCTGCTATCGTAGGCATGGGTGCTGTCTCAGCTGTGCCGGTGATTTCAGGATGTGGACAAGTGTTTACTAAGAACAGAATTAAACCATCAACTCCTTTTCATCTGGGATGTGAGCCAGGACTTGGGACGTGACCTGCAATAGAGAAAGGCTAGTTTGCTTTAGGCCACCTTGCCCTTAGCAAGCTGGCGATGAGTCGCCACCCCAAGATTCTTAGTTATTTCTATCTCGCACTCATCACTGAAGCATCCCAGCTTTGCAGGGGGGTTTGTTTCACTCCATTAGATGCCTACCTACAAATCCTGGCTTTTGAACACTTGGCCTAACTCACATTTCCCCTGCCGCTCCACTTTGACTTGAAAAGGGACTTTTCAGTTGGGTGAGCAAAGGTATTAAAAGCCAAAGAAAGTGTCGTGCAGCCACGCTAAGCCTGCGCTCTCCCCCTTCCCCTGTGCATCTCCAGCACAGACTGGCGAGGCTGCTCCATTAACCCGGCATTGATCTCTTATCACGCATGGGAGGAAACAATTAAAAAATAAATAAATAATCTCCAGCCCTGATTTTGAATTTGTATTTTAAAAAGAGAGAGAGAGAGAAAGAGAGATTCCTGCAAAGCAAGCAGACGGCTGAATGTGGGAGCATTGAGTCAGTAAAACATCCCCTCTCCCCAGAGAACTGAGAGAGTAAACGATGGTACTGACAACATGGGGAAGCGACATCCCCCAAACAATGAGGCATTGTGTGCAATAGGAGACAGCGCGGAGCTGGACTTGGCACCGGCTCTGCCTAGTGGAAGTTCTTTGGCACAGGAAGGAAGCTCTGGTCACCCCCTCCAGCACTCTGCATATCCTTAAGCTACCCTGAGGTCCTAACCCATCAATATCTAATCACAGAGTGCTGTGTAGGGGCGCCAGGCCTGGGTGGCCTTGGGTTTCTTCCCCCCCCACCCCCCACCCCCCACCCCCGTCCTTTGCATTGTATTTTTAACCCTCCCCTGCCTAGTCAGATGTGCTGCAGCCATGGGCAGTTATATTGGCAGTGTTGGAATACTAAAATTTAGCATTATTGAAGAGGTGCCTTCCATCCAAGGATATCGTGATATTTAACTAGTAATATAGCCCTCACCCCAGCCTCGTGAAGGAGGTAATTATCATTATCCTCATTTTACAGAGGGGACTTTGCTAAAGTCACCACAGCAGGTGAGAGAATAGACGACAGGTCTCCTGATGGCCTGGCCAGTGTCTTAACCACAAGACCATCCCTTTCTCCTTTTGCATCTGTGTTTGTTTCCACTACACCACACACTGTGGGCCTGCTCAGTACTGCTATAACAATGGGCCATTAGACTTCTGGCTTGGCTGTGTACTGTACCGGAACACGGAGAGAAGGGGGAAAGGGCACGTAGGGTATGCCTGCAGTGTAAAAAAAAGTGTGTTCTTAACTTGGGATAGCTAGCGTGAGTTAAATAGCTTTGAAGATGCAACAACTCAGGTTAGCGGCTCAAGTTCAAGTCTATAGTGCAGCCTGGGTTGACTCAAGCTACTAGCCCGAGTTAAAGTGGAGTTGCTCTGTCTTCACTGCTGATTTAACCAGCTAACCCAGGTTCAGAACACATCTTTTTTTTTGCAGTGTAGACACACCCTAAGAGGATCCAGTTTATCTCTTTGCCCCGGGGCCTGCAGCGGCGAGGATGGGAGCATGCTCAGGACTGCCTGGAAGGAGCTAATCATTTTTATGGCCCCATCTGAAACAGAACAGACAGAGTAAGGGTGTCTTTTACTGAGCTGGACACAAGAGCTAAATCCTCCTTGACTGGAGTTTTCAATAGTCACAGCTAAAACATGGAGAAATTTGATGCCTACTGATTTTATCCAGGTCCCTTCAACTGAGGGCTTGAGTGGTCCCTCGGGTCTCTCTCTAGTCTATGTCCTGACTCATTTCAGGGGGATAACATGGCTCAGACAAGCTTAGTTCTCCGTTTGGTTTCCAGCTGCTTTGGGTGATTTTGCTGCCAGGAGGACAACTTGGAAGAACTCTTGGTCCACAGGATAATGAAGGGAAACCGAGGCATCTCATGGTTCCTGATAAGTAAGGTCCTTGTGATGCTAACAGCATCTGCAGAAGTAATTGTGTGTCCCCTCCACTCCCCATCCATCCATCGAGCTGGCATTTGTTTATATGCAAATTCACAAATGCCAGCTCGATGGATGGATGGAAACACTCAGGACCCAGCCTGTTAAACTAAACGGGTAAACTGTTACTCAGCATAAGAGTAACCATTGAACTAGTTGGGAAGAGTGGAGAGAGATTCACCGCCTTGCGTGATTTTCTGGCATTGACTCTCGGCACAGTATCAGCCCACACAGAATTGAGGGTGCCAGAGTCTCTTGACCAGAGGCAAGTTTTCCTATGAAGATTAAAACAAGCGGTGCCCCTGGAAGACAAACTGGCGAGAAAGGAGCAAAAGCAAGGTGAGGAGGAGCCAGAAAATCAACTTGTTGTGGTGCGAGGGGAAAAGACCGCTTAGACTGATGACAGAATAGGGGCCAATGAGGGCAGACAGAAGTGCCAAGACCTACCAGGGATGTGTACAGAGAGACAAACTCTTAACCTCTGAAAGATGGAAGAGGAAAGCATGGAGACTCATGGCCCAGGATTGGGATGCCTCATGACACCTTCAACTTGTGGTGAGATTATGTTGCAGATGACAAACGGTATGGTTAATTCAGGGATCCTCGGGGAATCCAGATTGTCAAGTGAAGCAATATACGGGGGTACTTTAATATTCATCAGCCCTTAAAGATGCTTGTCTCTACTTACAGATAAAGGGCTAAATTTCAGCCCTGGTATAAAGTAGACTCAGTTCCCATTGCCAGCAACTGGACTTGGGCTTGCTTACGGTGGGACTGGATTTGACCCTCTTTCTTTTCTGGAGTTATGATGACCCCCATAGGTCAGTTAGGTTAATCACAGGTGTGCACTCCCCAGGGGTATCTCTGTATGTAGGTGTGTGTCTGTTGAATATTACTGCTAGCTCAAATAGGTCTATGACATTAGCAATTAGATCAGCCTATCAAATTATAAACTAAAGACCCAGTGTCCTGGGTTCTATTCAAAAGTACCAGTCTGAATTCATCTTCACATCCACTACCTGCCCGGTGCATTGAATCTCAAATAGGCTCTTTATTCTACACCTTCCAGGTAAGATGAAGCCGGTGCTGCTAATAGCACCTTGTCTCAGGAGAGCTCTCATTAAAATCCCATTAACCAACTGGACTACCCCATTCAACCTAATGGATGTTCGAAAGAGAAAACGTCGCTCCGCTGCAAGAACACACTAGAGATTCCGAAAGCAAAGTGTCAATATTTACAAATATGCAGCATTTCCATTTTTGGAATTCCAAATTAAACTGGCGCACATATGTGGGACCACAGCGAGCCCTCCCTTATACTTGTGGTCACAGTTTGTAAAGCGGGCTTTCCTATCAACACACAGAGATGCATATGTGTATGAGGCTGAACACATGCAGAGATACAAATGCATGTATATATGTAAGCGTGTGTACAAATGTGCCCCCTTATGCAGCAGTGCCAAGCACATACATATACACAGTACACACACAATAACATGCATGCACGCCTGAGCTATACTAATGCACACACAAGCATACACACCCACATATCGATGCCTGAAAATACACACGTGCTCATTCCTGGAAACACGCATGTTCTCTCACTCATTTGTATTTTCAGTTATTAAAGGGAGCGATTGGCTCCGTCACTTTCATCTCAAGACTAGAATAGGGAAATAGGAATGACTACAGTGAAAAAAGTCCGAGAGTCTGAGTGGAGATGACTCTTGGATTCTAGGTGTAGCAAGAGAAGCACACATATACATCCTAACAGCAGCAAGAACTTGTGTAGCATTTGACATCTGCATAGTGTCTGGCAAACAACCTTTGGTTGGGAGGTAGCCCCATTTTACAGATAGGAAAAGTGCATCAAAGACAGTTTAAATGACTCACCCAAGGCAAGGCAAATAATAAGTCAATAGCAGAAGTGGTGGTAAACCCAAAGCTCCTAATTCCCAGTCTCCTGCTCTGACTACTAGACAGGGTTGCCTCATCCACATGCAGTTCTACGCTCAACTCCCAATGCACACACCGATATACAGGCACCCGCTTTAGTTCTTCCCAGTTATAGAGATTTGTGCCTATACACAGGAGGTCTCAACAGCCCCACAGCAACAATCTTCTTAAGCATTCAGTGCCTAGGGCTTCCTCGGCATCATTAACAGCACCATCCCTGTTCCTAATGCACAGTGTCAATAACTGAACTAACTAGCACTTTCCGCGTTGTCAGCCATCCCTGGTGATGCCCCGCGGTGTTCTGTGACACCAAGCCCCAGCTTCTGACATCGGAACCGGGGCTGCTGTGGCCATTTCTTACCCTGCAGTGCCCCTCATGGCCACCTCGGGAAAGAGGAGTCGGGAATCAACAGCAGGAGCAAGTCTTGGCTGGCCTGCTTCCTTGAAATCTCTTCCTAAAGGTCATTGTTTCACCGCAGACTAAAGAGACTGGGCCCATTTGACACAAGCGATTCTCTTTCCCTTTACCATCAAACCAAGCACTCAATGCCCCTTCATCCCCAGTCCCCTCCTCTTCAGATGATAGGGAACCAGCCCATACCGATCAGTGGAGATTCCCAGTTCTCAGTCATTAATAACTTAGCAGGAATGGATACCTAAGGCCCACTGTCCAAGCGGGGTGTGGTACCCAAATCACACTCCATCCCTTGCCCTCTTCCAGGGCTCAGACCCAGTGTTCTCGCCACCTCAGTTCTAATGTCTCCCGACAATGAAGCTGGGGAGATAGAAAAGCTTATTCCTTTCCCTGGATTCAGCTCAAAACTCAAGTGCCTATGGAAAGAGAATCTGTCTTGCAGCTAACATGCCATCTTTACACAAGGCTGATGGTTCCCCGTAACTGGAAATGAAGGGACAGCTGTACTGTAGGGTTAAAAGTCAGAGACCCGCAAGCTCTGACTCACTGAAGTAATTTCTCTTCTCTGTGCCCCAATCTCCCGGTCTGTAAAATGGGAATGACAATATTTTTCCTCCTTCGTAACACACATTGAGACGGAAGGATAAACAAGGGGCTATACGGCACAGAACCAGTTATTGTTACTAACGGCTACCTGTACATTGTAAATCCATCCAGGACTCAGTTTTCCATCCACTTCACTAAAGATACAGTTTCTTTAGATCTGAACTCACCAGACGCAGATCCATTGTATTAATAAAGTAACATGGAAGCACTTTCACACACAGTATGTTCATCACTCTCTTTTCCCTTCCAATGCTGATCCACAAGATCTGTTTTATGAATTCACATGCTAACTCTTTTTATTTGACATTTTTTTTCTGTCAGGCCGCACCTCATACCTAAAACCATATTCTCCCAGTTCAATCAGTATGGACATTGCATTTCACATCAGCCCTAACAGCAAGCCACAGGGAAAGGTTAGCCAGAACCACTAGGACAGGGATGTCTCCATTTTGCCCATTGCTAATATGTACATTGGCAAGTTCCACAAAGTGCCCACATTTTCATAAAAGGCAAACACATCAATAAACTACAAGGACATACATCGCTGTAGCACAGAGGTGACACACCCCAGCCTGTGACACTCCATGCCAATCTGAGATGCCACTGCCTAGATCAAGATGAGGGCTTGCACAGTGGGACCTGTGTTCTGAACCCATGTATTCGGTCTGAGGCCAGAGACAGCTACATGGTGGTGGTCTGTGGGCCATATTAGGGGCCACTGCTTCAGACCAATAAGGACACTGAGGCTAGAGTTGCCAATCCACATAGTTTCAAAGGCCCACTTAGACGTAGAAATCCTTGTTGCCATGGCATTTGGTGGAATACGCCGATATTTGTACAGCCTACGCATGGATTATACAGGCTGGCATTTTATGGACACACTAAGCCAATTGCTTGAGCCACTCATTACATACATGTAGCTCGAAAACCCTACTTAGCAAGCAAATGCCTCACACAGGTGCCCCCAAGACTTGCCAGCCCGAGAGCCATCCCAGCCCATGTTAGCCTTCTTTCCACTCCTATACGTCATCTCAGGGACCACAGGGGGGTGGGGGGATAGCTCAGTGGTTTGAGCATTGGCCTGCTAAACCCAGGGTTGTGAGTTCAATCCTTGAGGGGGCCATTTAGGGCAATCCTGCTAGTGTAGGCAGGCGGATCCTGCTAGTGTAGGCAGGGGACTGGACTCGATGACCTTCAAGGTCTTTCCAGTTCTAGGAGATTGGTATATCTCCATTTATTATTATTATTAAATAAGTCTACTCACTAGACTAAAAACTGGGAACCTACTGCTTTATGTAACTGTATTGGGAGGCAGGCCAGTCCTGGCCCCTAGACAACCCACCAACCTTAAGCAGATTCTCACCAGCAACAGCACACCGCGCCATAACACCTCCAACTCAGGAACCAATCCATGCAACAAACCTCGATGCCAACTCTGCCCACATATCTACACCAGCAACACCATCACAGGACCTAACCAGATCAACCACACCATCAATGGTTCATTCACCTGCACATCTACCAATGTCATATATGCCATTATATGCCACCAATGTCCCTCTGCTGTGTACATCGGCCAAACTGGACAGTCCCTATGAAAAAGGATAAATGGACACAAATCAGATATCAGGAATGGCAATATACAAAAACCTGTAGGAGAACACTTCAATCTGCCTGGACACACGATTACAGATTTAAAAGTCACCATATTGCAGCAAAAAAACCTTCAAGACCAGACTGCAAAGAGAAACTGCAGAGCTGCAATTCATTTGCAAATTAGATACAATCAGTCTGGGATTGAACAAAGATTTTGAATGACTTGCTAATTACAAAAGCAGCTTCTCCTCTCTCGGAGTTCACACCTCCAGTTCAGTTGCTGGAGGTATACCTCACCCTCCCTGGATAACAAATTGGTTCAGCCTGATTGGACTAACCTTGTTATCTCCTACCTGGTTCTTGCCTACTTATCTATACCTGCCCCTGGACACTTCCACTGTTTGCATCCGACGAAGTGGGTATTAGCCCACGAAAGCTTATGCTTCAATACTTTAGTTAGTCCTTAAGGTGCCACAGGACTCTTACTTCTGCTATTCCAGACTAACATGGCCACCTCTCTGATTCTTGTATTGCAACAGTGTCTATGTGGGGGAGGGGGAGGGGGCTCCCACAGACTAAAACAGGAGGTAAGGAATGGCAGGAGAGTGGAGCCATGCTCCATTCCATAATACTATGGGTAACCCACTAAACCCTATCACGACTGCTTTACTACTACTCAGCGCGAAAAGGGACATGGCCCTGCCGCAGGCAGCTGGTGTTGGCTGGGGTAATGTATACCCATGGCAGAGTGAGCAGCCTCCTCATGGCTAGTGGTCCCCACAGCACCTCGGTCTAATGTTCCTTCTCCTTACTCCTTCATCCCTTTGTCTGGAAATTCTTGTCCACATCAGTGCTTTCAAGTTACACTTACTTACCCACTAAGAATCCTGGACGGCGCAGGGCAGTTCTTGTAGAGATAGCCAAGGAGAAAGGCTTGTCTGATTCCTCTTGTTGCCATCTCTCAACTGAGAGCCAAGCATCCCTTTAGTTCCTGACACTGCCTGGGTCTCTTCCACTTGTACTGGTCCAGGAGGATTCACGGCCTGCAATGTGAGACACACACCGGGTCAGCCATGGGAATCATTTGCAGCGGGTGCATCAGATCAGCAGCATACAGGCACCAGGTGACAATCGTTAAGAGTCTCTTCCGGACTGGCTGTATGCTTGGTGCTATACAGGACACAGAAAAAGAAAACCCTACTCCAAGGTTCAGTGAAACTTACGTTGAGCACAGCCCTTGCACTGGCCCCTCTGCACAGAGATGCATTTCACCCTGTGGGGGAAGAGAGCATTCTAAGCGTGCAGGGCAAGAAAGGACAAATGAATAGGAGGAGGAGGGGGGCAGGATTCAATGGTGGGACAAAAAAGTGGGGGAATAAAAGGAAGACACACTGGCATATTATAATTATTTGTTAGTTTAGATTTTTTTAAATACCCTGTTGGAAGCTCTGGAGTTTTCCAGCCAATTTTTCCCTTTAAATTAACTGTTGCCTTATGTTTCAAGACAGACGAACCAGTGTGATATTCTATGATTTATGGCCTAGCTGGTGCCCCACTATTGTTGATTAATTATCAGCAGCACAGCACTATGGGAAATGGCTATTAATGATCACTGCAGAACCAGCAAAGAGAGGACTTTCATAGGACGAGTTTTATACAGTAAATTAGTGTTATTAATAAAAAGTGCACAAGGATCCCATACATTGTTTGTGTAGGTCCTACCCAAACCGTGATTCTAGTTTCAGAATAAAGAAGTGGCAAATTAAAAAGACAGAAAGATTCAGAAACTGGGGAACCTTCACCATCAGATCATAACAATTTTAAAATAGCTTAAACACAGGATATAAAAAAACCCCAAACATTTGCCCTGCTCTGTCTTAGTTTTTCTTCTTGCAAAACGAGTATAACACTTGCCTCCCAGGGGTGTTGTGCAGATTAGTGTTTGTAAAGTGCTTTGGAGAGAAGATGGACGTGTTTACCCCCAAAGGGCAGAGTCTAGAGAGTGTCAAAGAGACATTACAACAGTTTGAAAAGACTGTACAGAGTGGGATATGGCCATTGGGATGAAGGCTCCATGGGAAAGGAGAGTTTTGAGTAACAATAACATGGTAAGACTTGGAGCTTCAATAGCACTTTTAATTTCTCAGTCTCTAAATGCGTCGCACAAGGTGGGTATGAACTATTATCCAAATTTCACAGCAGGTGAAAATGAGGCACAGAGAGGGGAAAGGACCTGCCAAAGATCACCCAGCAGGATGAGGAATCGAATGAATGGCCACCACCTCCCAGGTCAGCCCTCCCACAGTGAATCTGATCCAGCCAAGAATGTTTTTAAGGTAGCGATGGAAGGTGTGTGTTAGGCAGGGATGGATTTGGTGAGGAGACACGGGGGTGATGAGGTCATTAACATGCAGGAAACACAAGGCAGGGCAGAGTTAGGGTATGGTTAGACTGAAGATTGTAGCGCGTTTATTTGTAGCGCTTCCCAATGTAGCGCAATAGGTATCGCGCTAGAGACTGTACAAATTGAGACCTTGTAGCGCAAAATAATGGATACATTTGTCGCGCTTCTGCCGGCAGTAGCAGTTGTGGGATAGGGCAGGTATCCCAGCATTCAGCTGGGTGCAACGTGTTTTGCAAAGGAGGGGGTGAGGGGGAACTGGGAAGTTGTTCACAGGGAGATGAGATCTGGCTGTCAGTTAGTTTTCATTAGCGAAAACTGACAGGCTGTCTATTTCAGACACACAGCTCCGTCCGCAAGCATTTTCACTGAGTATTTGCTGTGTGAGTTGTTAGAGGGAAACTGCAAAGCTACTTCCGCTTTTATAAAACAACACCTCACGTCATTTGCCTTACATGGCAAGTTGATTGTCTTTAATGGCTTGCTGATGGCCTTCAATGGCTTGCTGATGGCTTTACATGGCTTGGAGGCATGCAAGAGATCCCATGGGTGTCCACATTCCCACCCTTGCGCTATATATTATCACAAAAAGGCTTATCACTCTGGAAAAGGAGATTTAACACTTGCGCTTTAAACAGGGAGTCATTGGGCAAAATCTCCCTTTGAAGTGTGTTCGCTATGAAAATTATAGCGCTACAGGAGGGTTTTTGCGCTGCAAAGCGCCAGTCTAACCATGCCCTTAGAGAGTGCTCTGGAAGGTGCAGGGGAGGAAGATTCTTTAGCAGCTGGATGGACTGCAGGGCAGAGATGCAGTCTGCAGAGTTGGCACAAGGGAAGGGTTAATGAAACAGGACTAGGGAACAGAGCACACAAAATCTGAGCTGACATTCTGGCCACGAGAACCTCTCCAGGCTGGGCAAAAACCCAGAAAACTCACTTAGTTCTATTTTCTAGCCAGCCTGAAGACAAGCTCTGGGCTGGAACGTCCCCTTTAATCTCATGGCCTCCTTTGAACAGACCATGTCTTAAGCAGGCCTGAGACATGGCACATGGCGGGGTGTCTGAAAGCCTTTGAACGAACCCAGGGTTCTCGTGCTTTAATCCCATAGACACCCCGCACTCAGCCACTCGCAGCCAGTTCCCTTTGGGTACAGCCCTACAGTGTTTCAAAGGAGGCGCAAAGAAGGGTGTTTTAGTGGTTCCGTCACTAGATTGAGACTCAGGAGACCTGGGTTCAGTTCTCACCATTGCCAGAGGCTTTCTGTGTGACCTTGGGGGAGTGCCTCAGTTCCCCTCTTGTAATGTGGAGATAATACAATTCCCTACTCAATGACAGACGCGCTGTGAAGATACATGCATTACTGTTCATGAGGTGATTAGATACTACGGTAATGGGGGAACCACAGAAGCATATACATAAAGAGATGAGAATGGGGGTGCAGGTCTGTGTCCCTCCTAGATGTTTACCCTGGAGGTGGTATAGTAGCATTTCATCATCCACAGTATAAAGACAACCCAATCCCAAGACAAGGCGGAATTTATTGACAAATCCCCGTTCACAGAAGCACAAGTTGTAGAAAAACAATTGGGGTCTTGCGGCAGCGTCGTTAAAAGGGATTAAAGAAGTTACAAAAAAAACCCAACCCTGTTAGGGTGCAATAGAAATGGGTTGTAACTACACCAGCCTTAACTAGGCGAGTCCCCAAGGGAAATGGTTAAAAGCAGGAGCCAGGGCAAAGAAGAAAGGCTACAGACCATTTAGGACACCACAGAAGAGGCACTAACAGTTTGTGTATCCTTGGGCAACAAATACCAAAGGTGGTACAGTAAACCCAGGATGGCTCAGAGGAGAATTGCAAGAGTTTATCAGCATCCTTGGAAAAGGCATGATTATGCCCAGATGGCATGTGTTGGTTGGAACATAAACTATGCCACAATAGATTCAAATTGGCATTTAAATTAGGTAGGAAGAGAATATGAGAAGAAATAGTCAAAGATACCCAACAACAACAAATTGTTTCATTAGAAGCAAGATGTGTGCATGATTGCAAACCCTTTAGTCCCTTTTAGCAAAGTAGCAGGGAAGTGAATTGCATTTCCCAGGGCTCTTTTCACTGCAGAGGACAATGGGCAGATTGCTATTCCACAGGGTTTCTTTGTAGGAAAACCGCATGGCCTTAGCAGACAGACACCAAAATCTCTGAGTAGGAAACTTTGGACCAGTTTGAGAAACTCAAGGGCAGTAAATCATCAGGGCCAGATGGTATTCATCGGCAGGTTCAGAAAGGTATAAAATCTTCAGCAATGGACATGCAGACGAGGAGACTTACAGCAATTGTTTCTGGAGACTGGAAAGTCACTAACATGAAAATGGTTCTTTACATCCCAGAAGTTAAGGCGGGTGAGGCTGACTTTGGTTTGAGAGAAACTGACGAAGTCTGGCTATGGACAGAATAGCACAAGACTTGGATAATCCAAGGGTGCCAAACCAGAGTACAGCTTCTGGAAGAGCAGCTCATGCCTCTCTCCTCTGCTAAGGCAAAATTCACCCCCTGTGCAGCGGGCTGTGCACCACTGAAGCCCACCTCAAGAAATTGTGCATTGTTCTCATGCTGTCCCACTGCACAAGGCTGAATGTAAGCCTTGGAACTAGAGCTCAAGCAATTAAAAAGGGCAAGGTGCAGCATATCATTTAACGTGGAGAACTCGTTACCATGGAATGTCCATAGGGTGAATGAGTGAAGATTTCCCTGGACTTCAGTGGACACTGTATCAGGCTTAGAGTGTCACACGTTTCGACTGGACAATTCCATTACTAATATTAACACCTGGGGGGAGGCCCATTACCTGCAGGGGGTAGGAAGGATTCCTCCCCTCCATCACCTGCCTCCAATATACAGTGTTGTCTGAATGGCTAGGAGCATCATAGGGCAAATTTCACCTTCCTCTGAGGCTATTGGTAAGTGCCTATGGCAGAATGCCAGACTGTGTGTCGCCAACTCTTGTGATTTTATTGCAAGTCTCGTGATACTTGGTGGTTCTTTTAAAAAACCCCAGCTCCTGGAGTCCTGTGATTTTGTGAGAAAAACTTATCTTTCCTAGGAAAAAAAGTTCTTAGCTCTGATCAGTGTCAAGGAAGTCTTGAAAATGTGACACCCTCCCCCCACCACCAAACGCTCAAAACCCAGAGGGCAAACAAAAAAAAGCCTCCGACTGTATTTAAAAATATCTCATGATTGTTTAAGCCAATCTCATGATTTTGGGGGTCTGGGTTGTGATGATGGAACTCTTGGGGTTGGCAGTGCTGCAGCCTGGCCATCGTTGATTTGAACTAGGCTGGCAGTTGCCATGAAGGATCGTGGGTAATCACATTCCCTATGGGGTTTTTTTGTGGGGGAGAATAAGAAATGGTCTCCTGGAGTCGAGGAAGTCTGGAAGGCAAATCAGGAACATCATTTTCTTCAGGCTGGGGCTTCCAGCTTGCGTGCTCAGTAATTTAATTTCTTAAAACATATATTGAAAAGCACTTCTTTAAAGGCTTTGGGGTTTTTTTTTTAAAGGAAATATTGACAGTGCCTATCGGCAGCTTCCCAGAGGGTGCAGTGTCAGAGCACATTAGCCCTTCGCAAATGAAAAAACAGATGCAAAGTCTGAGGCCTGGAAGCAAGCAGAGCTGCGGCAGCATCCCAAGCTTTGTGCATGCTAATTCAGTTTAAAGAGACACTCGCCTGCTCTTCACCTTTCAACACACAGCCCGCGTTCCCCCTTGTTCTTTGTCAGAGCTACTTAGAAGCTCAAAAATAAACTCTCCATAAAATACTTTGGGCCAGATGTGCAAAGGAACTTAAGTGCCTTAAGATACACACCTTAAGAAGTGTTATCTAGAGGGATTTTCAAGTGAATTAGGCACCTGACCACATTTACTTTCATTGGGAGTTAGGTGTCCAACCTGCTCAGATGCTTGTGTGAATCCCTCTAAGTACCTATGTGTTCATTAGGCACCCAGGTATCTTTGTAAATCTGTCCCTTTGTCCTCCTCAGTTTGTTGACCGTTCTTTCTCCCTGTGCCACTCCTGGTCCCTGGTTGTTTCTAAAGAGGCATGAAATTAACACAGCTTCTTGGGTTTGCTTTCTCGTTTGTGCATCATGACCAAGGATAATTTCAGCAGAGCTCTGAGAATAAATTAGATCATTAGAGTTCACTGCAGGGCTTCCAGGAGAGGGCACATAAGAGTACAAAACAGTGTTTTTGTGTAGATCTTGGAGGAAGAACCAGGTCTTGGAGGATGCAAGAACCAGACTCAGAAGCACTCCAATTCTCCCATGCCTCACAAAGGCAATGGCACACACCTGACTCTGGCTGTCTAGAGGTTCAAGAGTAGAGACCACATATGGCCAGTCAGTGACCGGGCTGCTGCACAGAGAACAGTGTTTTCCCCACATCTTTTGTGGAGTGTCAGCAGTCTGGTGGCAAGAAGGGAGTTTTTGAAATAGCTGAGCCCATCAGAGCATTTTCAGCATCTGTGTTGGGTTAGGTTTGTGGTTTATTCCAGGGCTTGGAAAAGACCTCAGGCAAAAATTCCGACTCTTATCTCCAAGAGCAAAGTCACTTTACCACCATCTTTCCCTCCTGCAAGGCCAAGATTAGCTAGAAAGGTTTGCATGGGGGTGGCTTAGGGGATACTCCCAGGCCTAGTGCACTACCAGATGTCTCCAATGGCTCACCCACTATGCGAAGCTGGAGGCTAGTTTACCAGACAGAACTTAGTTGATATTTTTTAGAGATGGAATAGGTGCTTCCAGGCCCCCTTCCCTCCCTCATCAGAGCTGCTACTTGAGCAAATGAAAGCTTCCGTTTTCTAGCTCCTCCCAGTCATGAGCAGAGGGGTTCTGGTCAGGCATGATTTATATCAAGGCAAGGGGTCATTTCTGCCAGGCCTCCGGGAGTTATTCCCCAAGCAGAGTGGAAGGGGGAGAACTGAGTGCTTCCATTGTTGCCTGTTCTCGGTGATCTCCTCTAAAGCTGCCACCTGCCAAACAAGAAACATTCCAGCTGCCCTGTGTGATCACAGACAGGTCAGAGCTGTGTCCTACATGGACAGACACTGCCTCACTGGCTGAGACTCTGAACTTTGCCGGGAGGCAACTGGTAGAGGTTGGCCTCACGGTTCACAGGGCCATGGGGAGGGGACTTGCCCAGTGTTCTAGAGAAGAACCATCCGTCAAGACACCTTAAAGCTAGACGTCCGACAGGCATGGCAGTAAGATTTAAATTCAAGACAGAGCAAGACTGTAAAGGTGCAGAGAAAAAGGGACAGGCAACGTCAGAGGGCAATGAGAGTAGGGATCGGGTTATTTTCAAGGCACTGGACACAGCTAGGAATCAATATTGTTTTTACACTGGGCTCAGTACTATCCATCCATCCACATCATAAAAGACAGCGCCTGCCCCAAGTGCTTACAAGCCAGTTCCGACCAGACATATGTAATGCACCGGAGGATGGAGGAATCTCAAAGCAGCAGAGATGTCAAGGGAGGAAAAAAATCTGGTTGCTTTGACTGCCACAGCTCAGAGGCGACTCGGAGGTAAGGGACATGGTTTCCTTGCCTGCCCTGGACAAGGCTAAGCGTGAACTGAGCACAGGAACAGAGCTGCTTGTCCTGGGATCAGGCAAAGCTCAGAGATGGCTGCCACCACATTAGACAGGACACGATGCCAAGAATGGGAAAGGCGGGGAAAAGATCCTTTGCTGCTCTCAGGCCTGGCTTGGAGAGGGCTAGCAGGTGCCTGTCTGGACACAGAGGGACACAGCCTCTCGTTGCTTGCGCACCATATCATCCCACTCATGAACACACATGAGCAACTCCAACCGTGTCATCCATTTTCAAGGCAGGACAACAAGGGGCTGCATCTTTAAATACTACTGAGCGTGCGCCCCACTGCTCCTGAACCAGCCTCTGAGCCCCTGGGCAAAGCGAACCGTTGAAAAAGAAAAGGGAACATTTCTTCCTGTGTCTTTCACTCCTGCCGTTTCAGATCTGCCCAGAGCTGGGAGTGAGGCTCTAAGAAATAGAACTCATCCTGCCGCGGGGGACGGCTCGGGAGCTGCAGAGTCCTGCTCAGCAACACAGCTCAGCGTGGGCAGAGACTTGTCTTCAGTTTATTTGCACCACTCGTGGCAGAAAGGGTCAAAAAAGCCAGGACAGGGGCCTTTCACCAGAGCGGAGCCAAGAGTTTAGTGGCAGCATTTTGCAGGATCTCTGCACCATGCTCAGGAAAATGGAGCAGGAGTCTGGGGTTCCCGAGGGAGAGATCCTGGGTTCTGTGTTTCCTGCTAATGCATGGAGGCGGCAGAATTGGCTCGCTGCTCAGCAGTGCTTTGGCCCAGCCTCACCCCAGTGGCAACCTGTCCTCCCATCTGCTGGTAACTGTCACACAGGAGCGACAGGCCACAAAGGCCAGCAGCCCTGGGGGGGGGGGGAGTGGGCTCCCCATGTCAGCACAAGCCCCTGAGGGACTCTCCAAGCAAATTCCCCTCCCCAACAAAAAGCAGCCCAGCCCAGCATGCCCCATTCCCCAAACCTCCTCTTCTTTCACGACAGGCAGTGGCATTCCCACCCTCGGCGCACGTGGGGTCGAATTCGCCATCACCCAGGACTGACAGGGAAGCATTTGGCCAGGGCTTTCTTATTCCCCTCCCCCGTCCCCCTCCTACGCCTGTCCGTCCACACAGTGATGGATGGCTATTGGTTTTGGCTTCGTCCGACAGGGAAATCTGTCACCTCATGCCAGCAAGAGGTGACAGCAAATCCATCAGTGCGGAGACAGCAGTCGTTTGTGGATCGCTTTTCAAGGCTGCTGGGGGCTGGGTTCTCCCCCCTCCCCCCCTCCCCTTTTCACTAGCTACAGTAAATCATCATTTGAACAAACCCATTCGGGCCCACGTCACGTATCCGAACTCCTGGCACCCGAACTCCGCCAGCCCTTGTAAGTTATTACCCATTACTTTCCAAAGCAGGGGGGGGAGGGGGGTTGTGTCGAGGGGGGGGGAATGCACACTTCTGGACACTTGGGTTCAAGCTCTACTTGCACCCACACCAGTGCAGCCAGTCTGATGAGTTTACTTTGCCTGGTGCCCTGTAGACATGAATGCCTTGGCCCAACTAACAATGCCTGATCCAGTTCTGGGACAGAAGAGCATGCTGCAGCGTGGACAGGGGTGCATTGACAAAGATCTGTGGAGACCCAGAACGTTGACATCAGAGACGGGTACAAGCGGCTAAGCCATTACACACTCACCGCACTGCAGGTATCGTGCCCAGCGCTTTGTGGAGCTCCAGCTCCCTTGTGCAAGACAGAACAAGGGGTTAAAATATGGGAACTGTATCCCAGGACTCCTGGGTTCTATTCCCAGCTCTGCAAATCACTTAATTTTCTCCATGCTTCAGCCTCCCTATAGGAGAATAAAACTTACCTACCAGAAAGGCTGCCGCAAAGTTTAATCAATTCATATTTGCAAAGCTGTTAGAGATCCTCAGCCAACTCGCTGATGGAGTATCATTATTATAGACAAACACATTCCCTTCACTGCTGCACACCGTGGGCCCGATGAGGATTGGTATTTGTATTACGGCAGCACCTAGAGGCCTCAACTGAGACCAGGGCCCCAGTGTGCTTGGAGCTGTACAGCCACATCATGAGAAGCAGCCCTTGAGCTGGAGAGTTTACCCTCAAATCCAGTGCAGTTTGTTCTCATCTCAGCAACCAAGGTGGGGGTCCAAGGTGGTTTGAAGCCACTTGCACATTCCCCTGTCCATTCAGCCCCCCACCATTAGTAAGAGCAGCCCCAGGGTTACTCTAGCCAGCTGTGGCTATAACAGCCCCTTAGTGGACATTCCACTAGCTCAGGATTGCTCCCGACACATGCACTATGTATGGAGTGACAAGAAAGGGTTGGTGTAGGGCTGGCAATACCCCACCCCGATCCTCCACTGCTGCCCTGTTACGGCAGCTTTGTGCTGAGAGAGAGGCAGAAAGGGGCCTGTAGCTTGTCCCATGGGTCAATTTCTACTTTTACTTGACACTTGGCGCACGAGAGCAGAATGTGACCCTCTGAACTTTGCACGGAGGCGCCCTCATCTCATGCACGGCCCATGCCACTTATTCTAAACACGCCAGCAACGGAGTCCCTGCCATCGCACGAGACTCTGTCACGTCCACGCGCAGCCCAGAGGCTCCCGGCATCACAATCACTAGCGGCAAACCCTGGTGGGCAGTCGGGCAGTTTAATCGCTAAGACAACGTGGGTTGTGACAACAGCTGAAAACAACGCCCCACTGTCATCCGAAGGGGCTGTAACTTTGGCAGCGTGGCAACGAGCTGCATCCATCCATCCCCCTCCCCAGCCACAAGAATTTAAAACCAAAACAGCCCTAAAAATAAACCGGATTTCTCGGTGCCTTTTATCGGTTTTGCTGCCCCCTGAACCATGACATCAGCCTTAGCTAAGGATACAGCAAACCTGGGCCGCCCCGCAGGGCCGCAGCTGCTGAGTGATGGCTCAAGGCAGCTGGGGTGGCAACAGCTCCATCCTCGTGCCGCCCGCCGCAGCCTCCCCCTCATTAACGTCTCGCCGGCCTCGGATTACATTGGCCCAAATTTTGCTCCCGTTACATCAGTGTCAAGGCAGAGCTACATCGCCGGCTTTAATGGAGTTATTCCAGATTTACGCTGGTGCCACTGCCAGCAGAATTTGATCCTTCAGATCAGAGCCGGCGCTAGGCATAAGCAGACTAAGCAGTTGCTTAGGGCCCCGAGCAGCTCAAAGGGGCCCCTTATTTGCTTTTTATTATATGTTGCGTAAGCAGCAGCCAAAAATATTCCCGCTTAGGCCTCCCAATGGGCCCTCTGGTACAGGCGAGACCCTATTAGCACTAGCCTCAGAGGCCAGCCCTACACAGCCTTGAACCCAGCATCACGCCACGTGGGTGCCAAATGCTAGCAACTCAGAATGGTGCCATCACACCCCAAAGGGGGTCTGACACAGGAGGCATATCAGAGAGGAGTCAGACCCCGCCGGTCTATTCTCTGGGGGGGCGGGGGGTGAGGCATCAGGACTCAGGATGGGGAAGGCTAATTCTTCCCCCCCTCCCCCCATGTAAGCAGACTT
Source organism: Sternotherus odoratus (assembly GCA_032164245.1). Taxonomy (NCBI): domain Eukaryota; kingdom Metazoa; phylum Chordata; order Testudines; family Kinosternidae; genus Sternotherus; species Sternotherus odoratus. The sequence continues at coordinate 7,441,708 of JAVMKO010000018.1, forward strand.
GGTTCGCTGCATAAACGCATTCACGGCTGCAGAGCAGCCCAGCCAGGGCTTCTAAGCTGACTGCAAGTTTCCTGGCCCCAACTCCCGCTGCCTCCTGGGATGCGGCTGGCCCAGCTGGGGGGAACAGCTGGATCCTGGCCAAGCGGAGCGCCTGGCTGGCTCCTTCCATTTGCAGAGAACACCCTGCAGGTTCCAGGCGAAGGCCAGGACACACGGAGACCCTGCTGGACTCCAGACTGCTGAGCGCAGGATGATTTATGGATCTCTGCAGCTGGCATGTTCCAGCCAGAGGGCTTCAGACCAGAAAAACAGGAGCCTTCTGCCTCCTTAAAGGGGCAGCACCGCTTTAGCGCTGCTAGCTCCTTGTAAAGTTAGCTGTCTTGGCATTTTAATATTTTAGGTGCTGACCCCACATTGATTGGGTTCAGCCTTTTAAATCTTTAATTTACTTATTTATTTGGGTTTTAAACCTTGCCTGCAATTGCAGCTAATTAAAAAGCTCATTAGCCAGCATCCTGAGCCGATTCCCTGGGCTTTATGTACTGTACAGTAGGCCTCCTGCGAGTTTAAGCCATGGCTGGCATTGCTTGGCCTGTTTCCTACCTCCCTGACTTTACGAGGTGTTCCATATTTTGGAAGAGACTGTCCCCCCCTCCTTTCATGCTCTTTGGGGGGGGGGGTGTTTAAGTACCCCTAGCTGCAGCCACTAGGAAACTTAGAAGCCATTGTGGCTACATACAGTAGGTATAGCTTGAAGCTTATTCATAGCTCATCCTTGATCTGCCCAAAGCTGGGTCTGTGCCAAACTCTCCCCACGTCTGCCCCAGTACAGCCCCTGAGCCCCCTTTAAAGGCGCATGGTATACGGATAATGAAAAACCGTAAAAACAGGTACATTTTCAGCACTAGGCTCAGGCATTAACAGCCCTGCTGTGCCATTCCCATGCACAACTGAGATTCCATATATCCATCTTCAAGGACAAACGCAGTGAGCCATGGCCGGAGCTGGGGGGAAAGGGGAGCCTTTCAGACCGCAGCTCAGGCCCCACAAACCACAGAGCAGCCCCGTGGGCTAGTCTACGTTCCAGCCCCCAGAATCCTCCATGCAAGGCCATTGCTATCATGTTACCCCACTTTGTTCTACCTCAGTCCTTTGTATGTAGCTGTCCTCCCCCAAGGCAGCTCTGAGACAGAAGCTCACTTGCCTGCTTTCTCATCCCTCTGCAGGCAGACGGCCTGACTTTCAGATGGGCTGAGAACATCCTCCACTTCCAGCAACATTGGTGGGAACTGTGGACCCCCAGACCCCTGAGAATCAGGCCTATGCTCAATATTATTTGTTACAACAGGAGACAGGCATAAACTAGACCTGCAGTACAACTCTTTTCAAACTGTGGAGTTGGGCTGAGTTTGGATTCAGATTTCCGGGTCCAAAGTCGCCCTGTTTAGTTCTGAGCTGGATCCAAAGCCAGGGACAATATTTTCCTGTTGCACTTTCAGATGCATCTAGAATCTGTATCATTTTGGCATGGCAACCTCGTCAAAACACGATAAGATTTCTGAAGCTGTCATATCAGCCCCCTTAGCTCAGAACTACCCATAAAAGCAGAACCCCAAACCCACCTGCCCCTACTTTAACTGAAAGCCAGACAACCCCTCTGCTTGCAAGCTGGGTATCACCTTCACAAATCTACTTGCCATCCCAATCCTTAATGTTACCCCAACGTCCCACAACCACTCTCTGCCGAATGCCCCATTAGCCAGGCCAAGAGATGTCAGACCATGGAGGTTTACAGCTTTTTAGGGGCCAATCCATCTATGCACAAGACAAGACATACCTCTCAGGCTGCTCTAATCCACTTGGAAAGTCGGGGAGTGACCAGATGTCCCAATTTTATAGGGACAGTCCCGATTTTGGGGTCTTGTTCTCACATTGGCACCTATTGCCCTCCCCCCCCATTTTTGACACTTGCTGTCTAGTCAGCCTAGAAGCAGCACCCCCTCCAAGCTTGAAGGGATACAACGTCACTGGTGTGAATCCATCTCAGGCCCTGCCCAGATCACATGCAGGGATGAACTGGCCTCAAAGTCATTCCAAGAAAAGGACTTTATAGCAAGCACCACACTCACTGTTCCACCTCAGCAACAGCCCTATTGAGAGCCCTTCCTTGTCCTGGGATTCCTTTAGCTAGCTCCCCTATGTCCCTTTGCGACCCTGGCACTTCTACATCTCTGCAGTGGTGATCCTCCCCCAACCTCCGGCTGATCTTTTCAGTGAAACTCACATTGCAACAAATCACAAGAATAGAAGAGAAAGTTGCCCACACCCTCCGCACAGCTGTTTGTTACGTGGCTAATGGAGAAGGGGCCCTGAACACAAAGCCCGGCCCTCAGTCCCCCTTCAGACGTTGAGGGGATTTGCAAATCAGATCCAGGTTCTGCGGCTTGAGTCCCGCTTTGACCCAGTTAACATTAGCCCTAATTTTCCATAGGAAAAGGAGGAATATTTGCATCGCTTCTTATTCCAGTACAGCCTGCCAAGTCTCCTTCCCCCTGCTCCCCCCAGAGCTCCAGGGCCTTTGCAGAAGGGATGGTTTACCGCAGCAAGTCTGTGTTGGGGGCATTCTCACTCCTGAACCCAGCACATGTGGAAGGGAGACTCTGCAGCAACCCTTCCAGTCTCCTTCCCCTTCTCTGTCACCATCTGGCTGCTTTGCCTTCCAACAAACCCAGCGGCTCTCTTCCCTGCCTGGGGAAGCTCCTGTTTTTAACTCTGGTGGAGAGCCCAAGATGCGGTTCCGGAGACGCTTCCAACGGAGGTCTGCACAATAAAGTTAAAAAGGAAGCTGTGATTAGAACCATGGTTTGAGCGCGTCGGAGACAGCTCACCCCCTGGCTGGCTGCTGCAGGCAAGCGTTAGAGCCCATCTGGAGAGGAACGGCTTCCCGCTTCCTTTGCCTGGCAGGGGAGCCGGCAGGAATGGCAGGACAGAGAACCACAGCTAGCCGGGAGCGTGGGCGGCCTGGCAAAACCTCAGTCGGCATGTCTTCATTTGACAAGGTCAAAACCAAAACCACTGCTGGTTTGGGCTTTGTATTCATGGGACATAGAAAGATGGGAGGATTTTAGACTTTGCAGGGCCCATCGCCACAGCACCCCTCGCATCCCCCCAGCCCCCGCTACATCCCCCCAATCTCCACAGCCCCCCTCGCGTCCCCACAGCCCCCACTACATCCCCCCAATCTCTTCAGCCCCCCTCGCATCCCCACAGCCCCCCATCCCCACAATCTCCACAGCCCCCCCACATCCCCACAGCCCCCGCTACATCCCCCCAATCTCCACAGCCCCCCTCGCATCCCCACAGCCCCCGCTACATCCCCCTAATCTCCACAGCCCCCCTCGCATCCCCACAGCCCCCGCTACATCCCCCCAATCTCCACAGCCCCCCCGCATCCCCCACTACATCCCCCTAATCTCCACAGCCCCCTCGCATCCCCACAGCCCCCGCTGCATCCCCCCAATCTCCACAGCCCCCGCTGCATTCCCCCAGCCCCCGCTGCATTCCCCCAATCTCCACAGCCCCCCGCTGCATCCCCCAGCCCCCGCTGCATCCCCCCAATCCCCACAGCCCCCCCCCCCCGCATCCCCACAGCCCCCGCTGCATCCCCACATCCCCACAGATCCCCCTGCATCCTCCCAGCCCCCGCTGCATCCCCCCAATCTCCACATCAACATCCCCCACAGAACCACCTGCACCTCACCTGCTCTATCCCTTAGCGGACCCTCTAAGTCTCATAGCTCCATGCCCCAGATGCTCCTGCATCCCCCAGCAATGCCCACAACTCCATCCTGCCTCAGCACTTTGCCCCAGACTGTGCTGGGATTGGAGCCAGAGAAAGCTCTGGGGCCTGGTTTATGGTTTGTAGGGTGTCCATGAACCTGGGCTTGTGGAAGCTGGATTCATGGTCTTCAGAGGCAGCCATGGGGTTTTGTGCTGGTCCCCCAGGCGCATCAGCCAAGACGGCGACCGTCACATGCCCACAGACTCTCATTCTGAGTTCAAGGGTTGGGTCCCTCTCCCCTTTCAACAGCTCTTGGGTCAGGATCCTTCCTCCAGGTAGCCCTGGATCCAGCTCACATCCTTTCCCTCGTAGCAGCTGCACCAGCTCAGGCACGGATCAGAGGTAGCATCGGCTCATCCTCCAGCCCCAGGGAAGAGACAAGACAAAAACAGGATGAGACAGAGGACAGGAGAGAAAAAGAAAGACCCCCCAGCTGGTGCAAGGCCCTGATCTGTGTCCCCTGTTCACAGCAAGGACCAAATTCAGAGTCTGCCTCTAGTGGAATGAACGGGTCTCATCTCAGCTCCCCTTGGACAACTATCCACGTCTCAAAATCACCACCGTTCAGTTGGATCGGACTAAACAGCAGCCTGAAGGGAGGAGTGGGGCAGCACTGGAAAAGCAGGGATTGCTTTGGGGCAGGACCAATGTGCACTGGGAAAGCTGCAGAGAGAGGAGATCAGGAGTGGGGTGGCCTGGCGGAGCCAGGGTGGCGGGGAGCAGGACCCAGAATGGGAAGAGCACGGAGTGTATTCGGAAGCATTAAAAGGACAATGCGGGTTCCTGTCAAAGAAAATACAGCAGGGCTGCGATTGGTTGGGAAGCAAGAGAGTTAGAGGGCTGGGAAGTATTGGCAGAGAATTGCTACAGCAGTATGGTAGAGCCAGCAAGGAGTCTCGTGAGTTAAGAGGGAGGGATACTGGCAGATTTGGAATAGCAATGGGTGCTGCAAGATGGAGATCCACTGGCAGAGCAGCAGTGGGACTGGATCGGCAGGGCGGACTGCAGATTAGGACTGAGAGAGCAGGAGTGATAAGGCTGTTTTTGAGCGTGTCAGAAGCGCTGTCCTTGGGGGAGTCCAAGGCTGGCATACCAGGGGAGTCCGTGGTCAGAACTGAGAGGTATTGGCAGAGTTGGGTGGATGCAGGGTAGCAGGACAGCTTGCACAGTGCTTCCCTGCCTGTTGGAAGATTCCAGCCCTTCACTTTCCTGAGCATCATGAATCAGCCCCCAAATATTTCCCTTCTCCCTTGTTTCAAATAGGAGCATGAAAATCCCTGCCCCCATGTTGGCGCCGGGCAGCAGATTTTCAGCAGCTGTCTTGGAGGGGACAAGACTCTGTTCACATGCATCTCATCCTCATGTGCTTTATTATTGTGTCAACTGTAGGTTACGCTTTGCTGTGGGCATTGCTAAGCCTGCTAAAGGCCAAAAGGGTCCCGGGTCCCCACTCCTCCCCCACTGCGTTGCTTCTTTTCTTTCTCTCTGGGCTGGAACAGCGAGAGCAAGCTCTTATTGTTGGACTGGCCTAACGCAAATCCTTTTGGCGGTCATGGGCCCTGGACCCCAGCCAAGGTCTATCCTGGGGGACGTTGGGAGCGCTTTGAAAATTAAATCTCTCAAGAGCTCACGAGGCTGCAAATGCCATGATGTTACTTGACCTTGGTTTAAACTCAGCGGAAGAGGAGCAAGGAGCGGTGGCGGCAGCCGCGGCCACCACATCCCTGGCCTCAGATAACTCCCAGGAAGCTTTGTGGAGCGGGGAGGGCGGGGGGGGTGGGGGTGGAAAAATAGAGCCTGCCCCAGGGGGGTGATCTTTCCGCTCCCCACATTCATGTCTGCTTCTGTCTCCTCTATGCCCTGGGTGAGTCAGTGTGAGATTCAAGGGGGTTTAAAGGAACAGCACCCCCCTTTTATTTAAAAACAAGACAGAGGGGACATTGTGCTATGGATAAAGAGATCACCGATCAGTGAGGAAACTGGGCTTAGCCCCACGGCAGCCTCTCGTAAGCGTTCATCAGTACCCTAGCCAAGGCATCAGCTGTCTCCGCATATACCCCATTAAGTATTCTTAGCCAGAGGGTGAAGAGTAGGGTCCAGCAAAGCGTCCCTACTGAGACGAGAGAGAGATGCCTGTCTGATTCCCAGTGCTGCTGAGATTCCCCTGGCCCGCCAGTTATCACTGAACACACATGGGGGCTGCGCTTTCAGAGAAAGCTTCATGCCCTTTATTAGCATGAATCCAGGGCTGCTGGCTCTCCCCAGCAGGCACCGGGCCCTGGAATCAGCAGCTCGAACAGGCAGCTGGACGTGCAAACGGACACACACAAACACCTACCCACCCACCCTCAAACTCACACTCCCAATACGCCCCCAACACACACAAACCGAGGCTATGTAGTTGGCTTCCGGCTCCTTCACATGCTCACACCAAGGGACGAGATCCCTCTGGACAGTTACCCAGACCAGAGCGTTTCCCTGGCGGAGGGAGAACGCTATAAGGCGCTGAGCGGCTCCATCACAATCATTTCACCCTCCACAAGCCACACGCTCCAGGGGGAGAGCTTAGTGCCTGAGACTCCCATTATGGTCCGACCAGCCCCAGCCCTGAGGGAGGGCCGAGAACACATTGGGGGGCTCCCCGCCCCCAGAGCGGTCGGTCGGCTGGAGGGATGTGTGGCTAGGGACGGGCTCACGGCAGGTGCCTCAGTGCAGAACCGATGCATTGTCATGGAAATTTCTGCCGGTCTTACGAACTCGCTGCTGCCAACAGTACCACTAATGAACCCCCTTAAGCTTGCCATCCCTGTAGCAAGTCCAGGGGGAGCTCAAGAGGGATTGATGGATGGCCCGAAGAAGGTGCATTTGGATCAAGTCCAGCTGCCCTTTACAGTTCAGTGTGTGCGAGGATGTGCTAGCTGGGTAGGGATGCATGGCTCATTATGTACCGCTGCAGATCCTCGACTCCAGCCAGCCCCCCCAAGGCCCTCTGCCCCCTGGAGCGGGCTGATTATTTTTGTCTCAGGCTGGAGGCCTGAATGCTTCTGAGTATCTGAGCTCTTGTGTAGAGTTTCTCCTCCCCCCCCCCCACCTCCCCTCAGCCCCAGAGAAGCGATCCAGATGGAACTGCCCAGACACCCTCTGATCAAGCCAGGGAGATTTGTAATTAGGACTCGAGGCCTATTATCCGGTGACAGCTGAGTGCCGTCTCCAGGCAGCCCGGAGGCTGCGAGAGGAATGCAGGGGGTATAAGGAAGAAGGGGGACCCAGCGAGTGCTTTTCATCTGTGCCATATTATATTGTGCTGGCTACGGCGATGACGGCCCACCTGCCAGGCCTGATTCCAAGGGCGGCAGCGGTGCAAAAGGGCAAAGGAGCGTGGCAGGGAGTGGAGGGGGGCGGAGGGGAGGCTGGTCTAGACAGGCGACTGCAGAGCTCTGCTGAGGGGGTGGACAGCTCCCCTCAGAGACGCTGGAGGGATGGCCTGCCGGACAGGAGCAGGTCCCCCCTCTCGGGCCACAGAACTCATCCCCGCCACAGGCTGCTGTGACACCATCCACATTTCACGTGCCATCGTTAAAGTTCCTCCATCTGATACCCGGCTCTGGGTACGAGGCCCTGGGAGCCAGGGGTGGATTGAGAAGGCAGCAGGTGTCACCTTTTCTCCCCCCCACCCCTCGGCTTATTGCCGCTGCAGCCACGGTCAGGTGCAGGGGAAGGGGGGGGGGAGAGAGAGAGAGAGAGAGAGAGACAGAGAGAGAGACAGAGAGAGAGAAGTGTGCTCCAGCTTTAAAAAGCTTCAGAAACTTCAATTTTATAGCAAAAGCCTCAGTGAGGTCCAGAAGGGTCTCTCCCCCTTCTCTTTCTTTAGGGTTTCCCTCGCTTACCCTGCCAGCTCCCACCCCTCATCTGTCTCTTCCGTTCCATTAGACCAGAGACTCCCAGCATACAGAGAGGGAGGGCAGCAGTGATGAACGCGTGGGGTCAGAATGGGATTCAGCAAGCACAGGGCACAGACAATATGCCACAGTATTGCCCAGATCTTGAGATCTTAAGGACTTCCCCAGAGAGTAGGAAAACCGTTTTGCTTCCTAGGGAAGCTGAGCTTCCCAGTGCCCCAGGGCCTAAATGCCTAGCCTCGCTAACTCCTGAGATATCAGCCTTTGAAATAGCCACTAGTTCCCCCACACCAGGCGAAAAGAAAAGAAAAGAAAACTAGGCCATCGAGCAGCCAGGCCGGGCCGCTTCCAGCATGGGCACGTGCTGAGTGAGTCCGCTCTGGGAAGGGTGGCAGGAGATGAACAGGGCCCAGCAAGAGATGCGGACAAACAGTTAACAAAATCTCAAGCAGTGGAGATGTACAAGTCAGCAGCCATCTCTCCCCTGGCTCCAGGCGTGCAGCGATTCCCTGGCCAGTGCACGTATTTCCCCCTTCTCCTCTGCCGCTTGCCGGATATGCTACCACAAGGCGCTATTTTCCTCCGTCCAGGGCTTGGAGATCTTTGCACGGCTTCCCCCCTCCGGCCCCGCAGATCAACCCCAGACGGACTCTGCCTGCGGGGGTCAGACTGAAGAAGAGCGGGGGAGGGAGGGAGCCAGGCTTGGACCCTACATAGCCCCAAGACACTAAAATTGGCCCCCTCGCCACGGCGCTGCTGCCAAGGTCGGAGGAAGTGAGTCAGTGCCGGAGCGGGGGGAGCTCCGGAATTCTCAGCCACCCCCTGGAAGGAGCAGCGGACAGGCTCTGCTCCGGGAGCAGCCAGCCTTCGATTCCTGTTTGCGTCCCAAATGACTCATTCCCAACAGCTGTCGCCGGGCCCGGCTGTGCTGCTCATGTGCTTTCGATTAGCTGAGAAAACAAGGGAGCGCAGGGAGCTCGCCCCGGAGAGTGTGTGCATGTTATCCGCTCCCTGGGGCGGGGAGCTGACCCCCACTCCAGCACGGATTTCCATCAGGGAGGGGTTCGCCATGCTGTGGGGTGGAGAGTTTAGGCCCCTCTCCACCCAAACTCCTCCCGCCTCTTGTTTTTAAACAGAACTTTTCGGAAGATTTAACATTAAAACCCAATTCCCCTGTAAGACTCGCCACCCCAAGTAACAGCTGACACTCAGGGCCACTCATTCCTCTGGGCAGGCCCAGTCCCCTGACACGGGTTCTAGGAGACCACCCAGGACAGCTCAGAGATCCCGTGTTTTGATGCCAGTCACCCAGCAACAGCAGCTGGAGTGGATACCCTGAGCATTATGGTAGCCCCAGGGAAGAAGATTCAAATCCCCGCCTCTTTCACACAATGGGGGTGGGGGGGTGGGGGGGCGGTATTGGGGAGGTGGTTATAACAGGACAGGTGGGATGGGGGCTGGTTAGGAGGTCAGGGTTCTATTCCTAGCCAAGTCACAGACACCCCGCACGTGACCCTGGTCAAGTATCAGTGCCTCAGTTTCCCCCCCTCCCCCTGTAAAATGGGAATAATAATGCCCCACCTGAAGGTGGGGGGATAGAGGTCTGAGGATCTAATGGCTGCAAAGCTCAATGGGATCCTCAGATGGAAAGGGTTAGAGAGATGCAAAGTGTGACTATGAAAAGAACTCAAAAAACAGCTCACTCCCCCCTCCACCCTCCTGCTTGGGTCCCTCCTCTTATGGGAAAAATGCTAGGGTTGTGCTCTCTGCCTCAGCCAAAAATAATCCTTGAGCTCCAGGGGGCGGAGGGCCCAGGGAGGGAGGTTCTCTCTTCTCAGGCTGCGGGAGCAGAGAGGCTCCGGTACGTAATGAGAAATGCATTCCCCACCTCACCATTTCATCGGCGAAATGGCAGACAGGTCGGCTCCAAAAGCCATGCAAGTTCACAGCCTTGGCTCCGCTCCCCTAGCTTGGTGAAGGCTACTCGCCTGCTGGGAAAGGCTGGGGCTTGCAAACTGTACGTCTACACTTGGAGCTGGAGGAGAGACACCCACGCTAGCTCTTACCAAGCCAGTACACTAAAAACAGAACTGTAGGCACGGGGGCACAAGCAACGGGACTGGCTAGCCGCCCTGCGGACGTACTCTGTCACTGCATTGTCCAGCCAGAGATCACGGGTGATGGAGGTTTTATGACAGACACTGTATAAAGTAAAGCCAGCTTCTGCTCACCTTCCCCTACCTAACAAGTAAACCCATGGGCTCCAATCCTTCCCCGGAGAAAGGAGAGCCGTTGGACAGTGCACACCCCACACTGCTCCAGCTGATGAGGCTCTGGACTGAGAGACCTCTTCCCAGCTCTTCCCTTGACTCAGCCTCACCTTAAGCAGCTCTATAGAAGACAGTGATCATGAGACTGTCCATCCTTTAAAAAGAGCTTTGAGATTACACCTGAGAAGTGCTAAATGTCATGATTCCACTGGGCTGCATTTGCTCAGCCACTTCTTTGCCATGTACAGAGCACGCAGGTGCTTTGTGAAAGCATATTCTCTTAGATTTCACCCTAGTCCAGTGATGCCAATGCACTCAGAGTCCAATTCCAGCTCCGAAGAGAAGGGTTATCTATATACCCCCTTCACAGAAGGGTAAGTGGAGGTATGGGTTTGAGCCAATGCCAGGAACAGACCCAGCAGCCTGATTCCCAGGCCCCAGCTCTAAGCCCAAGGCCACACCTACCTCTCCACAGACACCTCCCCCCTTCATTAGTGTAACATCAGAAATGCCAAGTCAAAGTGACACTACAGAAGATGGTGGTTTTGGTGGTGAGCAGGCAATTTGACCCATGTCCCCCTTGCATGAGGAACCACTTTGTCAACAGAGACTCCCTCTCTGCCGTTAAGCAACTCCTCTTCACTTGCTGAGCCTCAGTTTACCATCTGCAAAGGGGGGCTTGTGATACTCACCTACCTTGCAGACCTACATTGGGCACACTTAAAAGTTCCTTCCGGCTGTAGAAGTGTTACCGCTTCCAAAACTGTCCCCTCCATTTAGCACAGCGCCAGTGAAACTGGAATGGACATGCACTGGGAGGGGTAACTCGTCTTTGTTAAATGCTTCTCAGTTGTGCCTCCATCTTCCAATGCCACACATGTCTGTCGCTGCAGTGTGGGTGCGATCATATCACAGTTACAGGCCTGATGGAGACACCAGCTAGGTAGGCCATGGTGCTTTGCTGTATTTTTCTCTCTCTCTCTCTCTCACACACACACACACACACACCCCTTTCATCCCTTGTCTCAGTGTTTTTATCACTGTCCCCAGGCCCAGTTCCTCTTCGGATGCCGACCTAGTGGAGAAACACAGGCCTCTTGCTTCTCTGCTCTCCTTCCACACGGCCTGGGGGGTGGGGGGGTGTTTCAGGATGCCAGCAGCAGCCGAGGAAGTCTTCAGTGGCATCATGGGAGCTCTAGGCTAATTGATGTGCAGTTCAGGCGGCGTCAGTGCCAGGAATCAAACCGCGGTCCCCGGGGAGTGGCGGCGGCGGCGGCAGCAGCAAAAACCCTGCTCAGCGGCAGCTGAGTTTTTCCATTTCCTTGGTTTCGGATCTCGCTTCTGTTCTCCCCGGTCTCCGCTGCGGCTCCAGCAGCGAGTTCCAGGGAAGCCCAGCTGCCTCCGCGGGTATGGGCTTGTTAATGAGCAATTAGCTCCTAGCCTAATTGGGCAGAGGAATGGCTAATGAGCCCAGCCTCGGTTGTCTGTGCCCTCATTATCCAGCCCTCAGCCGGTGGTAATATTGAACTTCTGTCCTACTTCCGTCATGCCACGATCTGAGGGCTGGCTGGGAGCTCAGATGCACCATTGCTCACTGCTTCTTCCTCCTCCCAGGTTGGTGGCTTGCCTTGTTTGTGGCCCTGCACAGACCTCCAACAGTAGCAATGGGGCCACTCTGCCCCCAGGCCAGCTTGTGCCTTACGCGCCTGCCCCTCTTGCCTGCAGCAGGGTCTCTGTAAAGCCTCGGGTTTGGGAAGGCGAGCGAAGGCTGCTCTGACCTCTCCGGATCAGAGTTGATCGAGATGGTCACAATAAAATCTGAACCACCGCGGTTGTTTGTACGAACCCAAGAAGAGGGCCCTGGTGCAGGAGGCCCCACATGTACATAGTGAGAGAAAGCCCCTGCTCCAAAAAGCTTACAATCTAAATAGACCAGACAGACTAAAGGGTGGGAGGGTAACAGGAGTATTATCCTCCTCTGACTGATGGGCAGCAGAAGCAGAAAATGAGCCATTTACGCAAAGGTCACACAGGAAGCCTGTAAAACCATTTCACTCTGGCTGAGTTTTGGGGTTTGGTACAAAGGAGAGATTCAGACTAAGTTCTAGAGAGAGTCACAAACCTTATGACAGAGCCAGGCCAAGTTTTGAGTGAACCCAGGTTGTAGTCGCGTGAAGTCACTCAAGCAGGTCAGTTTTGAGGTGTATTGGGTGCAAATTTGCTGCTTGGTCCAGGGCCAGTCTCTTCATCTCTTTGTGCCTCCACCTGCCCACCATATATAGATCTATACCAGACACTATTGGGGAGCCAGCCTAACCATATTATATGGTATAATATGGTTAGGCTGGCTCCCCAATAGTGTCTGGTAGGTTGGGTACTCACTCCTCTGCCTGCTGGGTGCAGGTTTCCCCTCCTCACCAGCAGGCTGAGGGCTTTCCCTTGAACACTGACGACACTTTTGCCCATGTGGGTCAGAAAAGACGTGACGCTGTGCAAGCCCCCATCTCCCTTCCCCCAGAATGACACCTCCACCACATCGCTCAAAGCTTCTTCAGCCTTAATGCGACTTATCCACAGAGACCCCCCTCTCTGAGTTTACCTGCATTAGGAAGCATGTCCTGGGATAAGTGAATCAATATGCCAGTGCAAGCCATGCACGGAGCACTTTAGCTCCGTCTGGCAATGTACTGTATTAAGCTAAACTAGTTGGAATGCCATTTAAATTAGTTTAAGTGCATCTGCGCTAGGGCTTTGCATGAGCACAATAGAACTGATTTAGTTAAATCAGCTCCAAACACCTGTGAGTAGTGGAGCCATCTGATTCCTGGGTCAGCTCCCTGCAGAAATCACAGCAACAGTGAGAAGAGAAATGAAAAACTCAGCTCTTCATTGTAAGAGCTAGGAAAATGACAATTGGACCAGCCTCCGTAGCACTGCCAGGAATCTTCATGAACTTGGCTGTCTCTCTCCAAGATCCAGACATGTCACTTAGACCATACTCCAAAGATCCCAAAGCACTTTGTAAAGTTCCTAAGGGGAAACCATAATTCACTCAGCACTGAGAGGCAGCAGCTTCTAGGGTGGGTATGGCAGCTGTGTATAACAATTTAAGATTCCGTAGCGTCTTTCAATTCCATTTAAATTGCAGGGTTTTTAGGTACCAGAATGCACCAATACTCTCTCAGGATTTGGAATCACTGCAGGTGTAGAGGCTAGGCTAAGACTCCCCATCTCTTGTAAAAAGGGCCCTGGGATTTTTAATGACTACAAGCAGTCAAGGCTTCATATTTTTGTACATCACTCAGCAGTTGGTTCTTTTGGCAATCCAAGGAATATTCCCAGGCTGTGAAATGTTTCACAGTGCTGCCCAATGCGCAGATGCTACTGGATTCCTTCCAGGGTTGATTATTGGAACTCCCTGCTCTCTCTGATAAGGTTTTACAGGAGCGGCTGATGGTTTTGAACATGGCCATGCTGCCTCCAGGGTACTTACTCGTATTAGATTATCTCAACAGATCACACCCACTTTTTAGTCGCTTCATTGGCTTCCTGTTAAGCACCAAAATGGTTTTAAAAACTTCTCTTTTGCCCTACAAGTCTTTGTTCGACCTTGCTCCCTCCCACCTAGCAGAGTTCTCCTCCTGAGTCAAGCCACTGCTTGAGATCAGCAGACACATGGGGCTCCCATCACCCTTACAGCCATGCATTAGTGTGGTAGTCAGTGAAGCTTGCTGTAGCTGCTGGGCGAGCGGGTTAAAATGTTGCAGTTCAAGAAATGGCCTTTTCCTGAAAAGGGAAGTTTTCACAACCAGTTTCCCCTTTTCAATTTTTTCAATGAAATCCCCAAATTAGAAATGTTCAGTTTTCATTTTGTCCTTCTCTCCCCTGCCCCCGTTTAGTGGTGGTGCAACAGGAGAGGAAAGGGAGCAAAGGAAGATGGGGCCTTTGGTTTGCTTCTCCTTTTCCTACAATTTCCAAAACAAACCACGGAACAAGTTTGAAGGAACGCTTGATCATTCCCTGATAGAACCTGCAGAACGGAAATCTTTCACGCCATCTCTTCATCCTTGTTCGCCAGCTCCTGTCACTGGTTAGTGTGAACCCATGGGCTACACTGGTGCCAATCCAGAGCAACTCCAGTGGAGCACAAGGGAAAGGGAGGAGGAGCAGTTCAGGAAATCCACCACCACTCAGAGCTGCATCCAGAGAGATCAAGTAGCAGGACCACCAACTTTCTAATGGTTTTATACACATGGAGGGACGGAGGAAGGTTTGGACAAGGTGGCCATCAAAGGTGTTTAGATCTTGCCAAACATTTGTCATGGGTACTCTCCCCTTCCAAAGGAGCTGGCGAGCAGGCTGCGAGTGACGAACCAATTCCACTTTGGAGAACTTCATACTGTTCCTTTAGTGGGAAAATCACAATGCTGCATCGCCCTTCCAGCCAAGGATCGCAGTGCACTTTACCAACAGTAAGCAAGCCTCAGAACACCCTGTGAACAAGGGAAATTATCTATCCCCAATTTACAAAGGAGGAAGCACGGAGGAGTTTGCCCAAGGTCACACAATGAGCGTGGGAAGACAATCCTTCCTTAGACGTAATCACGCTGTGACGGACCACACGGAACTCATGACAGTAGCCCCGTACCATGATTTTTTTCCAACGGCGGGGAAGCAGAAGCGGGGATGACCACTTCTGCCTCCCTGCTGTTGGAAAAGCCAAGGCATTGGGCTAATTCAGCTGCTCAGGGAGGAGTTAGGCTTCCTGGCTGGCCAGCGGTGAGAGGAGGACGGGACTGACAATGCAGTGAGTAACTCCCGGGCCTGGCCCAGTGGCTCCCGTAGAGACACTGCAGCACCAGCTAGTGAGGAATTGAGACCAGGATCCACTGCGTGGAGCTTGAACAGACAAATGAGGGGACCCTGCCCTGGAGGGGAGGTGCAGACCGTGGTCTCCCCCTGTCTCCCCCACTGGGGCAGGGCCTCTCTCACACACCTGCTTATGTTCCAAGCAGCGGATCCTGGTCTTAGCTCCTCAACCTGGGCCTCTCTCCTAGGCTTGCAAAGGGGATGCTGTAGGGAAGGCCAGGGCTCCCGTGTCAGCACCACCCTGCTCTTCCGGCCAGCCCAGAAACAGAAGCACCGGCTTGAGCCAGAGCCATGCGCAGAACGAGTGGGACCCCAGACCCTGCCCCAGTCTGGTCTAATCAGCGCCATATGGTCAGACAAACGCCCTTTCCCAGTCTGACACCCATCCAACTCCCTGGAATAGCATCAACCCGCCACCTTCCTGCCGCCCTGCTAACCCCCTCACAAGCATCCACAGCCGTGGCAGGGAGGCGAGAGCTGGCATCCTCACATCTGCAGCAATTCGGGGGGTGGAGGAGGGAGACTCGGTAGTTATCCATATACCACAAAATGCAAATTCTTACCCATGACACTGCCATGAATTAATCCTCCCTCCCCCCGCACAATTTACACAGGGTCTTACCTATAAGAAACGTGACACGCTTCAGGCTATTAACCACCTGCACCTGCAGTGATACGTTCAAAAGGCTGATTTAAAAAATGCTGAAATACAGCCATCATCCCGCCAGTTCGAAGCATCTCACGTCTCTCCGTGGCACGTGCCGAAATCCCTCTTTGCTACTGGGCAAACAGAAGCACAGCTGTGTGCGTGGGATTGATTTCCCAGAAGTCCAAGGCTGCGCATTTCCCCGAGAGTTCCACCAAGGCAGGCAGCAAGCAGAAAATCATGTGCATTTCTGACAGTTTCTCCTGTTACCGCAGGTTCCCCATCGCGTTCCTTTTTAAAATGCCTTAGCATCGCCGTTTCTCTCTCCTGCCTCACCACTTCCTCTCACTAATATTTTATTTATTGCATCCTGATCCTAACGAGTGAGATTCCCCAATTTCTGCTCATTAGCCTGAGTGTCTCTCAAGAGCCTGTGAGTGTACACATATATGCTTGGCAAGTCCCAGGCAGCATACCACATTCATATAGCTTGTCCAAAGGTCATGTCACTTGAATAGATATGTTTTACCCCATGAGTTCAGGCATCAGCAAGCAGAATTAATATTGCATTTCACTGGAGAGGCAGGAGAAGACAACAGGAGATTGGTCAACCCTGCTGATCCAGCAAAAGCCTCTCAAAGAAACAGGGTCCTTCTAGGTTGATTTCTCTCTCCCCCGCTCCCACCCTCGCCTTCTCTTTCCTTGTCAGTTTCAAAGTGTTGGCCACAGGCCCAGGGTTGCACCCCCTGGATTTCAAAGTCTCCCCTCAGCCTTTGATATCATCAAGAAATTTTCTGAGCCAGAAATGCTGCCTTTGAAATTCCTCTTCAGGGTGAATCCATGGCTGGTCCCCTCCCCCGGCAGCTCCAGAATCCAAATGAAGTGGGACAGGTGAAGCTGTGTGTATTGGGCAGTATATGTTTGGAGGGACCTGGCTGGGGCAGGGAATGGTGGTTGGGGGCTGGGCTTTCAAAGGCTAAACTAGCATGCCTTTCTGGGAGATGGCAAGATGGTAGTGCAGTCCGAGAAATCGCTCTGCAAAAGCAGCAGTAAATCCTGTCCCCTGTATATAAGAATGAATACTGGTCTTGGACAAGGGACATCAAGTCTGAGATATAGGGGCCTTCACAGTGGAAAAACCTTTACAGTGCAGCAGATGATGTTGAGGTGAAAATATAGTGTTTATTAGAAAATCAGCCTTGTGAGAGACATAAAGCCAGGTCCTTTTGACTAGTTGGGTCCATCCCCACAATCAGCTGGGAGTTAAATAGGGCCCTATGTGAGACCCCACCCTAATGCAACATCAACAAGAGGCGTGGGACTGGGCTTTCATAACTCCAGCCCATCTTCTCCTCCACACACGCCGTCAAGCATCCATAAGGGAAGCGGCCTCTGACTTAGGTCAATTAGGTTGGAGCATGGCAACTCTCAAAATGCCTGGATGCCTCCGACTTCCTGGATTCTTGGCAATTGGGATTCTGAGCTGGGTACGGGACAGATACCCCGCTTCAGCTGGTAATGTTCTCCTAGGCAAGATTCTCTTCTCCTGGTGCTAGATAAAGATCAGGTGAGGGCAAGTGAGAGAATAATGGACATGGGGGAAATAAGCTAGAGGCCATCCTGATAATAGTCAGAGACCCACACTCAAAACACACCCTGCTTCACCTCCCTAAATGTGGCATTTTTTAGAAAGAAAAACCCAGTCACTACCCTAGGAGAGTCAGACACATTTTTCTGGTATTAAAATCAGAGGAGACAGACTAAAGTCTGCAGAGGGCAAAGCACGTAGCTTAATTGCTGACTGTCTTTCAAATAATTTTATGGAAGATTTTTAGCTACAAAGTAGATTTTCCTGTGTTGTTCCCTGGACTTTCATGGATATAAATGGGCTCCTTTTTGTCATTGGGAGAGGGTGGATTAAAATGAATAATTAAATAACGGAGGAAAAATGCAAGTCTTTAAGGAATCGGCACAGAATTTATCATTACTGGTGTAAGAGTGGGGTACCCTGGCCTTTGTGCTCTCGAGTACAAAGACTGGGACTCTTAACTAGCCCAGACCACTCAACTTAGCTGCTTCCCAGCCAAATTAAGTCCTACACCCCTAGACTTCCCCCCTTTTACCAGTGGGGTTCTTGGGGTACCACGGCTGCCACCATCCGGGTGTACTTCCAAAACCTTGGAGGGGCCCCCGGACTTCCCCAAAACCCTAACTCTGCCCCCCTCCCTGAGAGCTAGAGTCAGACACCTGGAGGCTGCTTCCCCCCTCCTCCCCCTTCCCGGCTGAAGGCAGAGACAGGCTCCGTTCCTCAGCTGATAACCTGAGCTGATTCCTTTACCTACCCCCCCCCACCTCCTCTCTTCCTAATGAAGAGATAGAGACCTTAAGGGAAGAAAACCAAACGTTTTATAACTAAAAGATTTAATACAGAAAGAGAATAAAACAGAGATACAGTACTCTTCACAATCTGGGGTTCCCCAACTCCCTTCTGAAAAGGAGAGAAACACCCCAAAAAGGCACAGGCTTAAAAGAATCAAATGGTTATACTCACAGTACAGCTAATTAGGAATATAAGAAGGAAGTAGAGCCATCTTTATAGCTAAAGATGCTCCAGAAACCTTACCAAGCTACATTGGCAAGCCCAAGCTGAAACTGAACTAACTAAACTCCTCCCTCCCTCATGGTCTAGAGGCTCTGATAACACTACTGTCTCAGATAACATATCCCCACGCAGGCCTTTACACTTATGACAACTGGAGATACCAAGATTTTTTTATTCTGGAATAAAAGTGACTTTTGTTCTGGAATAACACATCAGCAGGGACAGCTCTCCTGGAATAGATGTTCTGGTCAATTTCCCTCTGTAGGCGAGCCCTAGGTGTCATCTCCTCACTGGGCAGATTAACCAGCTGTATCTTCTTAATCACCTATATCCACCTCTACATCTATGCAATGTTGCTGATCAAAGGCTAGGTAGGTCTGTACAGTAACAGACAGGGCTTTGCTTCTTCTGTACTGCTCTGCTATATTTCTCAGGGATAGGCAGCTGCCATTTTGTGAAGCAGACCTGATGCAGTGTATTGCAGACAACACACACTGTGCTCTCTCCCCAGGAGAATTAGTTTTCCGCTTTGTCTTGTTTTCCTTAAATCTTAAATGAGTCATTCACTCTTGAAGGTGATAGGATCGTTCTTCATATATGGAGAAACATGGCTGGCCCTGGTCTATGAGTAGGCAGGACTTCAGTCTCTGGGAATCTGAAGCTGGCAGATTGCATAAGCACTATATTCACAGTAAAATATGCATCAAAAGATATGATGATGACTTCAGCTGAGGAGCAGGGCAGACAGCAGGAGCAGATAAGCGCCAAAGACACCATTTTTATGAACACTAAAAAGCTGATCTGATAAACTCTCTCTGTACTGTACCATGTTACCAAACCTCCTCACTCCCTACATGAACAAAGGCCCTTTGCCCAGCAAGTGGCACCTGGCACTTTTAAAAACTTCCCAGTGCACATTAGCCAAGAGCAGCCGGGAGACAGATTGTGGCCAGAGTACAAAGCAACTCTCCGGTAGCATTGGGCTGAGTTGCTAATGGGTGTCAGAGTCCAGAGAGAGAATATCTTTCCCAGAGCATCTCCCAGTGCCAGGGTGTGGTAGAAAGCTTTCAAGCTATGAGGGACAAGGCCTGCACAGAGTTGGGCCAGGACTGCTTGCCCCAGTTCTAGAAGGCTCACTTGGAAGCAAGCCATTGGAATGCAACTAGCACAAACTGTGCTGGGGATCTGCTAACAAGTCAAGATCTGCCAAGAGCAGGAGTTAAACTTCTGACCTTTCAGCTCGGAGACATGGGAGTGGAGGAAGGTGGCCGTAAATCTTAAAGTTCAGCCACAAGCACTCACTCATCTGAGTGAGGCGGATGAGTCAGTCCCCACTGCCACACACACACACACACACACACACACACACACACACCCCGGTGCTGGAATGGGTTTGGCCAGGTGGGCCGAGCCAGCCACTCAGGGAAATATCCAATGAGCAATTTGCAAGCGAGGATGGAGCTCAGGCCGAGCTCCTCTGCCAGCGGAACAGGTTGCAGCTTGAGGGAAGAATCCACAGGCACCATTTGAGGAAGTTTAATTCTTCACCTGCTCCCCCAGGAGGGTTAAAAATAAAAGACGAAGAACCACCAGCTGGGTGCTGGGCACATGCTGGGAAAGGGCCAGGAGTCTCTCTTCTTCTCACTTGACAAGCCCAGCCCCTTATTAAATATCAAAGAGCAGAGCTCCGACTGCTCTGAATACTTGGCTGGGCTGGCGAGCAGGGGTTACTGCTGGCTGCTATTCCACACCACAGCCGGTGAAGATGCTTTGTTCCTAGCCCGCTGGGCCACTACTCATCCCTGGGCTAAGCAAGTGGATCCCCACTGGCTTCTGTGGGGTTGCACATGTTTACGCCAGGCTGGGATTCAGATGGTCGTGTCATGTGCTGTTCAGGCCAAATGACAATGAACCAAACCCCGGCTACCCCATCACATTCCTCAATCGCTTTCCTGGCTACAAGGTAGTTCCCAAAGGAAGTTTACTGCCTGCCTGTTTCCTAGAGAGTCTCCAATCCTGGCAGATGATAGCTCCTCTCAGGCCAATAAGTTCTGTTAGTCATGTCCGAATAGCCCATGCAGAACAGCTCAGGAGTGTGAATTGTCAAGGGGCAGGGGAAAGAGAATTGCCTACTTACATTCTCTCCCAGGATTTTTAAATGAATGCAATGATGTGAAAGGAGCCAGAAAGACAACCCTAGAAAGTAAAGGCCTCTACCCACAAAGCAGGTACTAGCACAGGCAGCAGCAATATAAATATCTGCCCCACACCACCCTGTCAATGGGCTACCATCCTGAGCTGGACAGACCACTTCTTGCAGGCGGGGGAGGGGGGGGGGAGGGGAGGGCTCGCTCTCAACCAGCAACACAGTCTTGGCCTCTTTGCGGAGGCTGTCAGGCAATTACCCACTCAGAAAAAGGCCAGCAGTGACCTGAAACTCATTTTAGATGGTAACGTCCAAAGGGCAAAGACATCTTTGTGCCTTGTTTGTACAGTGCATGGCACAGTGGGGCCCCCAGCACTATTGTAACCATAGACTCATAGGCCTGGAAGAGACAGATATTATCTAGTCCAGTCCCCACCTGATAATAGACACTATAACACAACATAGGATAATATAACCATTCAGACGAAAACCGGACCCATTTCACACAGACGACCAAAGAGTCATCGGATGCTAACTACTGATCAGGGGCGGCTTTGAACCAGTAACCTTGATACCACTCCACCGTCCCTGGAACCACCCAATCCCTTCTCTCCCAGCTTGGAGTGGAGAGTTACAACTACCCTTCAGCAGCGATGGGAAGACCCCTGATTGAGAGATTAGCGCTCACGCCTCTTATCTCGCACTTGGTGGCTGGCTCTCATTACGCCTTGAAATATCTGGCATACCCTGACTCCTCCACACACGCGCTATGCAAAATATGAAGAGTTTGCAGCTGCTGGCCAGGGGCGTGGCTGGCCTTTGCGGCTATAACGTGGGTATTAGCACTTCCAGAATGGCCTTTGGATGCAAACTGGGAGGGAGGTTTGCCATGACCTCTACTGGGCTTGGCTGCCTTGATCAGCACCCAGCTACAGCACCCTCCTCTGAGCTTCAACACATGGTTTCCACTGTGGTCCTTCTGCCTTTCCGGGGCACTGCCGTGTTCATTGGCTGGGGCTGGGGAGCAGGGGCTCGTAATTGCAGTTTAATCCAAGGTTCAATGATCAGATTTCCCGCCAGCAGGGTCAGCGGTGGCTCTAGTGCCAAGTTGCAACTGGGGCACCCGTCTGCCTTCGCCTGACTTGTGATCATTTATTAAGGACACTAAAAAGTGCCTCTCCAGCCACTGCTGTGGCTGCTGGGTTCAGTTAAGCCTGCTGGTGTTTTGCAGCACTCTACTGGAACGGGCCCGATACTCTCTGGGGCACAGGTTGCTGGAAATGACTGGCAAATGGAGAGTGGAGTCAAAACATTATTGGAGGCTGCGTTCATTTTCTCACTATTCTCAGAGGGTCGGCGACCCAGCTGCCATGACCTAAGCGGCACCAATCTTCCGGTCTGTAAAATGGGAACGATGATCCTTTTCCTCCTTCGTAACACATGGCGCGCCTGGGCCGAGTAGGGCGGCAGGGAAAACCAAGGCATGGAAAAGCGGGTCTCTTTCCTTGGTACGGCCACACGGCCGAGCAGCGCAGTCCGTGTGCAGACATCTGAAGGGACAGAGCCGGTTTGCTCCAGTTGAAATAGTTTTGCGGGAGGGAGCCAGATCAGATGTCTGTGAGGCAAGCCCTGAGCATGACCCCTACTGATCTTCAGCTCTCTGACCTTAGGCTGCTCCTTGTTGGTTCTAGTTATTGCTGGGTTAGGGGTACTGTACCGCTAGGCTGGGTTAGCAAGAGTCCTCTGTCTGCCTTTCCCGGCTCTTGCAGATTTGAGTTAGACTCCTCTAGTCCCAGCACAATGGACTGGGTATTACGCACCATAGTCTCTGTCATGGACCAGCAGTGCCCCCTACTGCCCAGATAAAGCCATTTTATGTGCTAGCTTAGAAACCACCATTTAAAATTAATAATAATTATAGTTATGCCCAGCTGGGACACGTTAAAACTCTTGGGTAATGCAGCTCAGAATACAGCTCATCTCCCAAAAAGTTTGCCTTCGTTGTGGCAAAAGAGGGAGGAGCATAAGGAAAGGACCAAAGCTTTATCTCAGCACGAAGGCCTAACGTTTGGCTTCTTCCTTCAATCCAATGAACATCAGGCCTTATTGGACTGATATTGCCTGGCAATAGCTGTTGATCACTTCTGTGCATTTGGCTTGAAGCAGAACATTCATCCAAGACTATTCCACAGAAACCTGGGAACTTGCTAGATTCCAGACTCCAGGCCACGTGAATACTAACGAGGCTGTGTCAATGGAAACAAGTTGGGAGGCCTGGGAAAATTCCCACCGTCCTCACATGTGTATTGTGTTGTGGAGGTCAGACTATGCTGTGGGCAGAGTATGCTCAGGAGAAATCTCAGGACCACAGACTGCCAGGTTATCCTCTCTGGCAGACAGCTCCAAGCTGTATTTGCATTAGCACTAGTACCAGCCATGCCCCCACTGGTGCCCCCTTGCTTAGAGATTTTTTCACTTCTCAGAAGTTGAAGATCAGCTAGTTCTTCCCTCCTTGTAGTAAATCATTGCTTCCTAACACAGCCATCCCCTGTGCGTTACATTCCTGTAGCCCCCTTTCATCCCAAAGCTCTGTACAGCTATACAGCACCTGCGGGACACCAGTACAATGCAGCCACCTCTGGGGCAGCAGGCCACTGTACCCCAGTGAGGGGCAATGGGAAAGGGGTGGAGGAAAAGGGGGCACAAGGACACCAGAATAAGCCTCATATTTTACAAAAGGTGCGATGTCTGTGTCATTGTCTGCACAGGGCAGACCGGCCATCTGCTATCACAGCCCCATACTCACTTGTAATGGTAACGCCGGTTTGTCAGTACCTGTGCGGCTCCTGCTTTTTCTCTCACTGTTTAGTGTTTCTATTTGTCCCAATCTCTCTAACTCTCTCAGTGGAGAAAGACTCAGGATTTGGGGCTAGGGTCCCTTTAGTGAGTATCTGCTGCCATCTACTGGACAAAGTTTGGAACATCATCCAGCATTCAAGGGCACAGTTCACAAGCTCCACCTTTTCATGTTCTCTGTGTATATATTTATACATCTCTTCCTACTGTATGCGCCACTCTATCCATCCGACGAAGTGGGTTCTAGCCCCCATTTATTATTCTCAGATAAATGTGTTAGTTTCTAAGATGCCACAAATTCTTTCTACAGTACAGCAGTGGTTTTCAACGTTTTTTCATTTGTAGGCCCCTACAAAATTTCGAATGGGGGTGGAGATACCTTTAGAAATTCGACCCATGGTCCCAGACCCCTACCATAGAATTCAGACTGGAAACTGACTGAACAGAATCCAACTATAAATGTTGCACAGGCTCAGCCTGGCATTTGAAGCAGCATGAAAAAGGGCGCTAAACTGTGGGCTTCTAGGGTAACACCACCACGTCTGGGTTTTGACCTGTAGGGCAGGGAACTCTCATACTTTTCATTGGTCGGAAAAAACAGAATGCCTTTTCTGGGATCTGAAACTTGATTTTCAGAGTCACCTTTTGCAGATCCCTTAGTCAGAGTCTGTGGAGCCCCAGGGGTCTGGGTATAAAACAACTGACCGAGAGCAATCTTCTAGTGGGGCCCTGGCAATTCCATGTGGGGACAAATGTCAGATTGCTAGAGTCAGCGACAAGAGAGGCGCTGTTCTCATGGGGACACGGTAGCCGAAACACTTATATGTGTTGAACACAGATGGAACCAAAACTTCAGTGTCACTCTCAGACCCACCACCAACATCCTCTGGCCAAAACTGCTGTACCAGCCTTGTAGGATGACAGCAGACATGTGCAAGCCCGTGGATGTATTGAGAGGATACAGACTCGACACACCCCGGAAAGCCAGTCCCTCTCCTGAGAGAAAACTGCCCGTTCACTCAGGTCCCTCTCTCCGGGGTGCTGCTGGAATACCAGGAAGAAGCACCTTGGCCTCACTGCACTGCTGTGTTCCAGTGCACCCAGCTTACCCAGATAGGGAAACAGACTGACCCTAACAAACCACAGATCTTCCTAGGTGAGCAGGGGAAATAATGAGTGGGTGGGGGAGAGGGACTGGAAGGGAATCCCCAGCTGCTCTGCCTGTTGCCTGCTCTGTGATCTGTTCTCCCTCGAGTTCTCTTCTTCCCCCATCCTGCCCCCTTCCATTCTGCTCTTCCTTTGGCTCCCACCCTTGTTCTCTCCCCGTCCCCTCCCTGACAGCAAGGCATCTCCGTGTGGACTCGGCCATGCAGAGGAGGCACGAGAGTGGAGGAGGAGAGTACTCCAGTGGCCAGAAGCCCTGCTGAGTTCCTCCAGCCCAGCTGGGTGTAGGAATCCACACAGGGGACCCCAGCCCATCATCTGCATCTTTATATTTTCAAGATCATAAACAGAGTCAGACAGGAGTCCCAGGCCCCAACCAGAAACGGTCCAGGCCGCATCATTTTAGAAAGCCCACCACAGGTGACTCTCAAACTCAAGCTAGGATACGTAGATGAGCACAGGACAAGATGCTACACATGTGCTTCTCCATTTGTAGGAAATCTCTATGATATTATATTGTATTATTGGACTAACAACAGCATGTTACACTGTAATTGAAGACTGGTGAATGCACATGCACAAGAGGGCAGAGTTAAGCCTCAATGTGATCATTTCCCCAGTGTTTAGCAGAGCAGTCTTAGAGGGGTTTGGGTTATCGTAAAGTTCTGACAGACAGAGTGATGGGCCCAGACTCCAAACCCAGATCTGACCCCCCTGAACTTTACAGCTAGAGCTCATCTCTATGATTGATATTGCAGTTCCACTTAAGAGCCCCAGTCCTGGGCCAGGAGCTGTACAAACACAGAGACAAAAGATGGTCCCTGGCCCAAGGAGCTGACAATCTAAGTAGACCCAACTGGTGGGGGAGGGGGGAATTCTGTTCTCAGTTACACCAGTCTCACTTCACTGCAGCGCCTCCAGTTTAACACTGGTGGAACCAAGAGCAGAATGTCGCCCAAATTCTCCTGACATTGCAGATTTGTTGGGACAACTGTGGGCTTCATTTTTCATCTTCCTCTGAAGCTCCAGGTTTTGGCTCCACCAGCCTAAGTGCAGAAGCTGTCAGCACTAGCAAATACAAGGAGGGCACCCACTGAAGTCTGCATGCTAGTAGAGATCGGAGTGTTACACACCGGGGTGGGAACCTGTCCGTACTGGCCTAAGGACTCACGCTGAAGTCATTGGAAACATTGGCATGCAGCTCAGACCATGGTCATGACTCGTCAGAACAGGTCTGATTACTCTGAATATAATTGCACCATCCTGGGCATGTGCAAATTACAATCTCCACCTCCAAGGCAGCAGCCAGGGGTAATCAGGGTCTTTAATAGGGTTTATGTTGATCTTGGAGATCCACTGAAGAAAACTGGCTCTAATTCCTGCAGCAAGGCCCTCTGAGGCACACCCGCACTCAATTCTGCAGCAAACTTTTCTACAGCAGCACAATATACGGTTTCCTCTTAGAGTGAGCCGTACAATCCACGTGAGATGGACCAAGGCATTGGTACTGGGGCCTTTCATGTTTAAGTTCTAGCCTTGCCCAGGTTATGAAAAGATCCCCAGGTTGATACAGCATTCAGTGTAAAATGAACCAGTGGTCTAGAACTAGCTCCTAGTGAACAGGTGTTCATAACACAAAGGCACCTTAATTGGCACCTCTAAGCACAAAGGCTAAAGATTGGGCTGTGACCCATACCCATAGGGCAGGTATGAATCTAGGACAGGTTTGTGGCTCATTGGTAGGGCAGTGACGGAGAAATGCAAGCGGACCCAGCCCTGAGGCGGTTATATGTTCTGTGCATATAAAGAAGTGAGTTCTCCAGAACTTTCACTCTAGTGCCTCTTGGAAGCCATAGAATTACTCAGAGCAACTCCTCCTGCTGTCACAGAAGCACTCTGCACTGGATGCTCTTTTTCAGTACCCCAAAGTGCCAAGAGAGTTCTCAGGCTGCCTCACTGCAAGGAGAGGAGCACAGAGAGGACCATGCGATATTCCATGCAAATAGGTTTTCATGCCACTCCCCCACTCATATGCACAGGATCTCCTCCTGGTACCCACAGTCCAGAACTGTTGCTTCATGGCAGAAAATTACAACATGCCTCGGCCAGACATCCGCGCTTCTCCTCCTTCCCTCCCCTTTCTGCTCCCCATTTCTCGCTGCCTCCGAGGCACCCGCTTCAGAAATGAGCGTGGCCCCCGTCACCCTAGAACAATTAATTTCAAACAAACATTTAAAAGACCTTTGGCTTGACATGAATAAAATGGATTGGGACCATTCCCTTGTAGCCACTTCCCAAGGAAAAAACCTTTTAAAGCCAGCCCCAGGCAGGGCGGCAACATTTACATTTAGATGAAAGTGTTTCCACAGCAGCTTCTCCCAGTCGTTCCTAGCCAGCAAGTATTATCTCTGGAAGAAATTAACAAGACTGGGGAGTTTCACATTAGACAAGAGAAGGGGAAGGAAAACCCCAAGGCCAGACTATGAGTTTGCTGTGGTCTAGAGTCACATGTAGCTGTTGCCAGTGTGTATACAGCAAGGTGATGTCCGGGGTGAAAGCAGCATCACCCCATCAAAGAGAAGCATGAGACCTCTCATGTCCCAGGACTCTGGCTCTCCCAGTGCAAGGACGTTCTGTAGACAGACTTTGGTATTTCTATCACCGTGCTAGCTGAGAATTCGCACACATACAAACACCACAGAATGGTCCAGATTCTCAGCCTTTATGAAGTGTGTCAGCTCCACTGGCCAATGCAGACTGACACCCGCTGAAGGCCTGGCCTCATCTCTTACATGGCGCATTACATCCCTCGGGACCTCAAGATGCTTGACAAATGAGTGCTGAAATGCAGCCACTTCTGGGGACGGCAGCCACACACACAGCACAATGAGCAAGGGTTCAGGAGAGGGGCTGGGAAATTTGGGGCAACACCGGAGGAAGATTGCCTGAGAGCTTCCTTCGCCCCGTGATTTTCTCTGCACTGTTCACATGCCTGAGGGGAGGCAGCGCTGCACGCTGGACCATGTGACCCCACCACCCAGATGGGCAGAGGGGGAAGCGACAAATGACTCAGTACAAGGAGCACAGAACAGACAACTCCCCTTAAAGCTGACATGCTGAGGGTTATTGTGGTGCCCAAGTGGACATGCATTCAAGCACAACAAAGAGGAACCCTATCTCTACAGTATAAGGCTGTTTATAAGGAACCCAGGCGTGAGTTCGTCTGGGGGGATCCTTAATATTTGTAACCCTTTTGTCTTGACGCAGCACATTATGTTCCCACCACGCCATGAGCACGCTCATCTAGAGCAGTCTCGGGGTGTGTGTGGGGGGTGTGCCTGCACAAACCATCAACACTCAGATTCGACTCTCCAACAAGTCCTGGGCTGCGGAGCTGTAGACAAAGTGCAGACACACACACCGGTGACGTGTGCTCTTTTGCTGGCTCAGTTTAAGGACTTGTCTACACTAGAAAGTTGTCCTGCTTTAGCATATCGGTATAGTTAAAGAGGTACAACCCCCGTCAGCATGGATGCAGCTATACTAGGATAAAAGGAGTTTTAGGGCACTCAGGCTAGTCACATACAGGAATAGGAACATCTATACTAAGCTAAGTCACATTTATATTAATATAAATGCATCCAGACCAGGGAAGCTGTGCCTCAAGTCACATCAGATAGCTACCTAGTAAAACTTTAAATTGTAGATGCGGCCTAAGGCAGCCACCTGCTGGAAGACAGAGAGAACAGACTTCCACCAGCTGATTTCAAGGCTTCTGAGCTCTCCTGTTGTATATAACCCAGTGCGGCAGCTCCAACAAAAGAACCAAGGTTAACGGACTGAGGAAATAGCATAGGATCATGAATAGTGTCAAGCTGGAGACATGAGAATTCACCAAGAGCCCCTGGTGCAGCCAATGTATTTATTTTTTAAATGGCAATTTGTGAGAATGTAATGTGTCTACGGAGGTGCCGGCTTAGCAGCTCTGGCAACAGGGAGTTTCCGCTAATCTATAGAATAGGCACAGCTGTGGGGCAAATTTCCCGTGGTGCTACCCTGCCAACGTACTCTTACCTGCAGGGATCCCCTGGTTTATCTATCCCGGACTATAGCCATTATGTAATGCTCTGCTTTAAGAAGGGAGGCAGATCACAGCAATCTCATGCCAGGCCTTAGAATCCATCATGTTTGATCTTCCACCTGCCATTCTTCCTGCACACAGACTTCTAAATGGCAGCAGAGGTTGCAACATGTGCTCTGCTCATCCAACAGAGTGGGCGTCTTTCTAATGCTTCTCCTCTAAGAAAAAACCTGTTGGCACCAGGAACTGAACTCTTCCATGCAACATGTTAAGTCAAAACACACAGAGCAGGGCCTTCTCTGTTACATGGATTTGTATATACACCAGATAGACCCTTCTGACATTTCAATAGTCTTTCTTCCTATAGGGCCCCCATGTGCTTCTCAAATTCCACACACTCTCCCCTGAAACCTCCGGGAGGAGGGGAGTGACCCAAAAGCTCCCAGCACACAGCTGGATGGAAGGGGGCTAGGCCTGGTCAAAGATCCTACACCAAGCCCCTACCCCTCTCCTACTTGGGGGTGCTGTAGACCTATGCTAAAAGTGAGTCTGAAACCCATACACGGACCATGGACAGATCTAGCCCGCAGATAAGGTGAGTACCACAGTTTCCTATCTCTGAAGGATGCAGGGCTGAGTGGACCCTGCTGGGATTTGAACTTGTGTATCTAGGGAATTCATGTATTCCAAAATGGATATTTAGCTGACTGAGCTGTTCCCTCTCCAACTAATGTTATTCTATTTCTCCCCCACAAGGGGGCACTGTCACAGAGCAGAGGTAACAAAGTCCTGTGGCACCTTAAAGACTAACTATAAAGTTTTGAAGCATAAACTTTCGTGGGCTAATACCCACTTTGCATCCGACGAAGTGGGTATTAGCCCACGAAAGCTTATGCTTCAAAACTTTATAGTTAGTCTTTAAGGTGCCACAGGACTTTGTTACCTCTGCTATTCCAGACTAACACGGCTACCTCTCTGATTCTTGTCACAGAGCAAACACATGCATTAACAAAAGGGGTTGAAACTTATTCTCCCATACTGTATACAGTAGACCAGAGCTTCCCAAACTTTTCATGTTGGTGACACACTTTTTAGACATGCATCCTTTAGTGACACAGTAATTCAGTTTTACTAGCAAACCGGAGGTTAAACTAACCCGTTATAAGAGATACGGACGGACACATACATAAATTGTAATAACGAAATGTCTGGGGACACAACATATCTCATGAAAACCTTTCATTTATATTTTTAAAAACATATGATTTGTAAGATAACATACATTGTTGTCATTTATGAGTAACATAAATGTAAATATGTGCAAGAATTTTAAAAAGTTGAACACCACCAATAACTACTTACCATTTGAATGGGGTGTATGAGGTTGATGGGATGAACACAGCTTTTCAATATTTGGTGGAATAAGAGGATTGGGGTGCGGAGGGATAAGCTCTTGCTGGGGTGTGGGCTCTGGGGTAGGGCAGGCTGGGGATGAGTTTGGGATGGGTGTAGGCAGGTTGCTCTGGGACTGGAGCCAGAGAGGACGACTCCCCCCAGCCCTTTCCCTGTGAGCAGCAGCAAGCTCTGGGTCAGCTTCCTCCTTTCCTGCCCCCACCCCTCAGCAGCAGCACACTCACCCCCATCACAGGCAGCTGTTGCAGGAGGGTGCTAGGACCCTGCAGCAACGGAGGCAGCATGTTGCTGCACAGAACGGAAGAGAAGGGATGCTCTGCTCCCAGGGAGAAGGTGTAAGGGGGCAGCAAGGGGAGGCTGAGGGACCCTTGGGGGGGGGGCAGAGCCAGGTTGTCGGGGGGAGGCTCTCTGGGCTCTTCCCCCTCCCCCCCTCTCGCTGCTGGCACCTGCATCTGGCTGCGGTGCAGTCTTCCTTCCCCCGACTGTCTCTGCGGGGGGAGAGAGGGGAGTGGGCTTTCGGCCCCCTCCCGCTGGCCGGCACTGGCCAAGCTGACAGCAGCAGCTTGCTTTCCAGCGGTTTTGGCCGGGTAGTGCTTTTAGCTGCTTTAACATTAGCTGCTTTAGGAAGTTCCGGGGGAGGGGCCAAGGGAAGCAGAGGGACACACTTACACACTGCTGCCGACACACTAATGTGTCGCGACACACAGTTTGGAAAGCTCTGCAGTAGACTCTCAATTATCCAGGATTGGATTAACCAGGATGTCAAAAAAAACCTCCACCAGGGTGGAGGGCAGCCAGAGAACCAACACCCCCTCCCCCCGGCACAGGGTGACTGGTGAACCAATCCTCTCTCCCCATATTTCCTATTGATGGTGATTATCCGGGATTTTATTAACCAGAATTATTTTTTTCCCTATCATCCTGGATAATCGAGAGTCTACTGTATTAAGCAAGACAGGGTCAAATTCTCCCCTTCCTCCTGATTCATCTTAAAATGTCAATATCAATCATTAACAGGGTCTGTTGCAAAAAAGGATCCAGCCGTGAAGGAGTTAATGTTGGATGGGGCACAAGGGAAGTGAACAGAAGGTTGAGACAGCAGAGTGAGATGACAATGTAACCTGGATAAAATAAAAATCCAGTCTGAGTGTTCAGAAGGTAGGCGTTAAACCACAACATCTGTGGAAAAATCATCAGGCCCAGAACATTAAATGCCATTGTTTGTAATTGCACAGACCTTGTAATTAGGCTTCACTTAAACACCGTGATGCCAGAGAAATAAATTTCCATCTCAGATCTGATTAAGTCTGTTCTGACAAAACCAAGTCCCTGGGCAAAAATGCGGCTCCATTGCCATCACGCAAAGATATTTCCCAAGGCTAGTGCAACAATTTGCTCCCTAATTTTACCCCAGCAGCTCCTCAGCGCAGGAAACTCAGCCTTGGGGTGGCAGCAAGGGGCAGGGCAGAGTTTAGAAGCTCTGTTCCTTGCTTGCAAAGCCTGGCTCTTCCCAGCGATGCTGCTGTGTGCGAAAGCAACGAGAACATCTTTAAAGAAATGATCAATAATAATGGCATCACCTCACGGTTTTCAGAAGCTGCCAAGGCCCAGTGCAATCAACCCAAGTTGGAGACGATAACATCGCCCATTGCTCAAATCTTTTGCAGCCTCTTTAGTCTTTCATTTACACTGTGCTGTATACAAGTTCTGTTTTACTCATGACCTAAACATGGGGGCCAAGAGGTGAGTAAGGCAACTCCATCTACACTGACTTCAATGGCGCTGCTCCTTCGATCAATGCTGAATTTGGCTCAGTGCCTTAGGACTTGCACACTCCTGGAGCCTATTCCCCGTGTTAGGGATTTTCACACAATGGGGCAGCCAAACAAACCATGTGCCTGGTATAGTTCTGAATGTGGACTCACCTTTCTGTATTTCACTGTTAAGATTTCCAGTGCTTTTGTTGTTGCACCTTTCCGCCTTCTCAGAGCAGGTTTACAAAGCAGTCCTTCTTGGATCACTGTAACTACAGTAGAGTCTCAATTATCCAGAATCTGGTTCACCAGGTTGCGGATTAACCAGGATGTCAAAAAATAAAAATGTGTAACTCACAAAAAACCCACCACCAGGGCACAGGGCAGCCGGTGAACCAACATCCTCTCCCCCGGCGCAGGGTGGCTGGTGAACCAACCCCCTGCATATTTCCTATGGATGGTGATTATCTGGGATTTTATTAACCAGGATTCATTTTTGCCCTGTCATCCTGGATAATTGAGAGTCTACTGTACATGGATATAACTTTTTAGATAATGCTTTCTTAGCCATCTAATTCTGCACGTTTCCACCTTATGGAGTAGATTGGCAACGAGAGAAAGAGAAATACCCATGTGCAAAGCCCCATTCACCACTATCCTCTGGCTCCACAGGGAAATTCTGGCAACTTAAACGAACTGCTGTCTCAGTAAGAAATCTGCATGTCCTGTGTGGTCCTAGGTATGACGAACTAAAGCCAATTTTGACATCTCCTCTACAGATGATGCTTCTCACTTGTGTTTCTGTTTGATGGACGACTAGATAGTTATGAATTCCTTGCAAGAATGCACATTTTCAGTACTATTGCCATCAGGTCTTGCCAACAGCCTTAGAAGGCACTCCAGGTAAACTGAAGGCACTGACTCTCCCCTAAAGATTGCTGATTGGCCAAGCTGACCCTGTGACCCATCTCTATTCCCATCTGACTATAAACTAGACTTGAATCACTCTCATTGCAGGAGGCACCCAACCTCTCCTAATCTGCACGAGGCTTTGTAAATAATATAAAAAAACATATATATTTTTAAGGAGACATAAAAGGGAGGGACAGTATGTGAAAGCAATTGATTTGGTAGGACAAAGCTACTGGTTCATTTTGCACAGCTGCCCAGGTTCTACAGACATGGGCACAACCAAAAAAAAAAGAAGCCCCGAACAGCGTAATTACATTGTCCGGTTTGGGACGTGTGGCCTGTTTTATGTTGTTTTCTCTCATTTGTTTTGTAAAGCCGATGCCGTGAGCAAAAATCAAACCTCATTAATTTGCATTCAGAAGAGGAGAGTGAAACCCAGCTGCAGTGTACAAAGGACAACCTGAAACCTCAAGCAACAGAAAGCCTCTTCTCTCTGAGCTGATATGCGCAGTGTTTTGGGGACAATTAGGGTAAGAGACTCCCCTAGTAAAAGACACTGGCAAAGACCTGGGGAAACCCCAAGGCTCCTCCCAACCCTCTGATGGTCGCTTGTACCTTACAGGGGATGAGGAATGAAGAACACACGACAGACGGAAGCAGTACCTAGTCCTTAAAGCATACGGCCTCTACAGAGCCACATTCTCTGGCAGTGCTTAAAATGGTCTCAAAGAAGTGAGAGGTCTCATCCCTCATATCTATCCCCCTCCCAATTCTGCTCCTTCCACCCGCCACCAATTTTACCTCAGTTCTGGCCCCTGCCCCACACAGCCTCACCTCTGCTCCACCAGCGGCCTCTTCTTTCAGGCCTGAGATGGGGGCTGCAGCCAGGTTCCCTCCTCCTCCCCAGGCTGGGTGTTGCAGGGATGGGGGGGGAACAGTGGAGCCATCTTGTTGCTCACTGGGGGAGGAGGGAGCGGAGCAGCCTCTTTCTCCTTGCAGCAGCTGACTGGCTGCTCTTCCTTCCCCAGCGTCCGGTGAATGAGGAAAGCAGCTGGTCTGAGGGGGCTTCCCCACCAGCAGTGCAAAAACACCGCAAAAATGTTATTCCCTGGGTCCGTGACGCGGTGGTGACCCCGCACACTTGCCCCGATGCTCACAGGACTCCTAGAGAAACAGGGCCGAACCCAACGTCAGAAAGCGGCCAGGGCGTCCCAGCTCACCGGTCTCTTCCTTGCTGGGGTCAACCGCAGCCATCACACTGTCCCCTTTGCCCCGCTAGATGGAGGAGTGGCCTAGGGCGGTTCCCAAAGGAAAACAGGCTGACTGAATCCCCCCATGAACTCTCCTCACCCTCCCTAAGAGCGGGGCCTAGTTCATTTAATTTGTGGGCTGCACGTGTGTGTGTGTGTGTTAGATGTAGAACGGCTGCCCCTGAAGGAAAGGGGTTCGGGTTTATTTACCTGCACTATGTTCCCAGCAGGAAGCGCAGGACCGAAGTGGTGCAGGCAGGCTTGACCGGCGCACAGGTATCGAACCAACAATGGCTGGTCAGGTGAACAGTTTGCTTTCCTTGGCACAGACCCTGGCCTCTAGGGAGCAGCATAAAGGGCCTGGAATGGCCACCACACACGAGCAGAGGGCAGTTGCACACACAGCTGCTCCTAATGACTGAAGCAACGAGCTGGGTTCCAAGCCGGCTGCACCCTGGACTCCAGAGGGGTCCGATTGGTCAGATCAGTCTCCTGCCCCGCTGCCTTTGGGATTGTGATTAGTGGGCCACACCCAGCTGCTTCCTCCTGATCAGTGGATGGCTGCATCGAAGAAAGCCTAATGGATAGAATATTCCTTCCTGAGCCCAAACTGGTGGTCAAACCTGCACATGTCCCAGGTAAGACATCAGCCTTTAACAAGGTACCCGCTGAAGTTTAAGGCAAACTAGCATCCACCTCTAGCTCTCAGTCCAGGTAAACAGGAATCCTCCAGATTAAATCCTGTTGGCTCCATTCCATATGAAATCTCAGCCAGTCTAAAGGTTTGTCAGAGCTTGTGGCGCAGGGGTAGGAAGTAGTTGTCCGGTGTGAGTAGGAATTGGGAAGGAAGGCAAAACATTGTAATATCTTTGGGACTGGGGCCATCTTTTGGTTCTGTTTGTACAGCCCCTAGCCCAATGAGGTCTTGTTCCATCACTAGCTCCTCGGAGCTACTGCAATACCATAACAATCAGCAAAAAGCTAGCATCTCAAGACAGACATACAGTAGCTGAAAGCTTTTTCGTTTGTTATAGGAGAGGGAAGGTGAAGATAGCTTTGGGGAAGTCTGAGTCAAATAATTATTACTGCATCTCCCTGAACTAATTACTGGGATCTGCCTGTTGTAGAGGGTGGCGTGCTTTTCACAGACCTATACAAGAACCAAGGCTGAGATACAAATGGCCTAGACCAGCATGAATCTCAGAATATCGTTAACCAAGATGGCTCATATATTATATAGTGGTCCCCAAACGGTTTACCTCATGCCCTCCTTACTCCAGTCTGCCCCACCCACCCCACTGGAGCTGGGAGTGGGGATGCGGCTCCGGGGGAGGGAGGGGGGCATGGACCCATAAGGGACCCAAAGCTTTGCCATGGGAGCCGGGTCCCCGGGCCAGCAGCAGAACTGGGTGGTGCTCCCCCTCTGCCCCTCCGGGGGCTGACCCATGCCCCCACCGCGAACATTATTCAACGCTCCCCTAGGGAGCACCTCCGACAAGTTGGGGACCTTTGTTATAGAATGTGGTCGGCTGCGGAGCCAAGATTCAAGTGGATGTAAAAGGTTCATTAGGTTCAGTTGCTATAGATACTTACATTGTTCAATAAAGCAATCATATAAAACACAGTTGGCTTGCATAAGAGACCCTCCGATGCAAATTCATACAAGGAAATTTACCCTTGGGAAGCTGCTGTAATTCCTCTTTTTGCACAGGCAAGAGGAAGAGCCTGGAAAGGAGGCATACCCAGAACGCCCTGTGCAAACTTCCTGCCAGAGAGCTCTGACTCAACCCCTCAGTCCTGACTTTGTAGTCTCTCCTGTCATTGCAACCTGGGGCCTTTCCTCCCCTCATTAGAAACCAATAGCCTCATGACACAACAGGGCTAGAGGCAGCAGGCAAAAATCCAATAGGCACCTGTTTGAGATTAATAAATTCAGTTTAATAATTGTGGTGTAAACCAAGTTTGATCTCGGATCTCCAGAGAAGATAGGCAAATAAGCCATCACCTCCCCACCCTCCGG
Organism: Sternotherus odoratus; assembly: GCA_032164245.1. NCBI lineage: Eukaryota > Metazoa > Chordata > Testudines > Kinosternidae > Sternotherus > Sternotherus odoratus. The sequence continues at coordinate 7,477,431 of JAVMKO010000018.1, forward strand.
CTTTACAGCCAAATGTCAGATGTGTGCCAGAACAGAGGAGCTTGCCAGCTATGTGCCTGGGACTTGCTGTGAAGCTGATCGCTATACAAATAAACCTTTCACAAGAATCAACACATTAATTCCTTCCGTGAGCAAAATTAACAGAAAACTGAGAATTTGCCTAGATTGTGGATTTTATTGCCCTTTACACTAATTAAACTAATATTTCACAAGACAATTTCCTCTATAAAAAGCAGCTTCCTGTTTTCTCTCCTTCTGTGGCTTTATCACCTATATGGATCTTGGTTATGTACTTTATCTAAACAATAAGGACTGGAGACTTTAGGGCAAGCAATAGGAGTATTTCTTCAGTCTTGGAAAAAGGTCAGAGAGACAAACTCCTGGGGGCTGGAGGAGAATTTGGCTGCAGCCATTTCTCCACACAACCGGCGGATGGTGCAGAGGGATATTCGCTGCCCCATATAGCATCGGAACACATGGGTCTACACGTCTGTTTACAGCTGGCATAGTGTTAAAATGGAGGTGTACATTTCCGAATGTAGCACAGCCACATGATATAAACTCTTCCATTGCTTTAGCCAGAGCGCTCAAAGAAAAACCACACACTCTGGGGCAGTTCAGTTTATAGGGCAATAAAAGTCCTTTTATTTGGGCTTTGTCCCTCTAGGGTTTATTCTCCACAACGTGTAGTAAGTAGGAAGAGCAGCTTGGGCTAAGTTCCATGAAGCACAGAGAATTTAAAAAAAGGGAGTCACAATAAATAGCCCAGAGCAAGCGTATCCGGCCAGCTGGAGAAAACCACATTCAAGAGCCACTGACGTTCCCCTATAAGATACCACACAGTAGAACTAGAAAAGCTGCTTGAAACAGGTCGCTTTAATTTCCCTTTCAATTTTAGTCACAACTACTGCCCCTTCTGCTCCAAGCAAACCCAGGCACTTTATCCTCTGTGGTGGCCACACACATGATGGTGAGTCTGCGGTAACACAAGGAAACATTTAACCTGGGAATCCAATGCACTGTGGAAATGCATCCTTCTCTCTTCTGTTTAAAATCACGTGACTAACTCTGCACAGCAACTTTTCATTAATATACATTTCAGCTTTTTTTAGGCTCACTTTACGGTGTAATTCCTGTTTTACACCACAGGAAACAGACACATACTGGTAGACGTTCAGCAGTTTGACCAAGATCACATAGCGCCTGTTTTCCAGAAGAGTTAAATATCTACAGCTCCCATTAGCTTGAATTGGAGTCATGGAGCTCAGCCCAAAGTCCGTAAGGGTGTGTCTACCCAGCAAAGGAAAACCTGCGGCTGGCGTATGCTAGCCAACTCGGGCTTGTGGGGCTGTTTCATTGCTGTGTGGACAGCAGAGCTCCAAGATCTGGGACCCTCCCACCTCACAAGGTCCTACTGAGTCTGGAAGTCTACCCAGCAACGAAATAACCCTGCAGCCAGACCTCTGTGAACTTGAGTCGGCTGGCACAGGCAGCGGCAGGTTTTTCCTTCACTGTGTGGTCACACCTGAAGAGGTGGGCCCAAGAATTTTCAACTAAATTTTTTGCTTTTTGGGGGGGTGGGGGGAATTTTCAAAAAACTCCCCCCCCTCCCCGCCATTGTTTTGCTGCATTTTAGGCAGCTTGTAATTGTGGATAACAGAGAATGTTGATTGGATGAAGTCATGTGACTTAAAAGCGCTGTGAACACAAAGCCGCCATGTTTTAACTCGACTGTAGTCAAATTGCATTGTAGCAAAGAAAAGCAGTGTTAGAAGAGCATCCAAAATCCATGCTCTAAACCAGGCTCCTTGAGCCGTGGTGGACAGGACCAGATTGTGTTCGGATCACGTTAACAAGCAGTGCCCGGGCCTAGGCAGAGCACGTTTTCAAAGACGCTGAGCCCGTGAGTTGAACAAGGAAGAGGTGATTGAGCACAGCGTCTCCCCCACTCTGCAAACAGCAGGAGATGTCCTCTCTGGGTTTGGGGGTGGGACACTGCTTCCCTTCAACTCTCATTCTTCCTTGGTACCTGCTTCAATCTACTTCAACTACTGGTTGCTACTGACATGGCTGAGGTCCAAAGTCAGTCTTCATTACAGGTACAAGAACCCCTTTTAGCCACAAGTGCATCTAATATGTCCCTAAATGTACATGATTTTCAAATTGACTACTGATAGCCTAAGCGAACAGTGAAGAATTTATGCAAGGATCTCCTTGGAGCATTAAGCTAGACCCAGGTAGACAAAATGCAATTATGTACATTGGAATTCAGTTCTGGCAAAAACACAGGGTAGCATAACATTACGTATGAAGGCTGGACACTAGGGTTAGCTAACAACAGACAAGCAGGGTTGAGAAACAAGAGAAGAGAGAGATGTGCTTTTGTTTGTAAATGTGCCGTTAAAAGAAGCAAGACTCATGTCCTTGCCCCCTCATCACGCCCTCTCCCGCTCATCTCAAGTAACAGACACACTCCACTTGCAGACAAAAACCTGGCTGCTGTAGTGTAGTTTGGTTTTATTTATGTCCACAAATATTTCAAAAAAATTACAAAATACTCAAATGGAGAGAACACAGAAGTCACGATTTCTGGGTTTCTACTCTGTTTACACTGTGTTATCCCATGGCAAACTACTCATATATACATTAAGCTTCAAGATATATATAAATGTAGCAGTCAGAATGTACACACTGCTTTAACGGTGCAGTGAAACAAGCTCAACCATGACGACATAGAACAAGAGACGTTTCCGAAACACTAAAGCAAAAAATAAAAACCCTTCAAAACAGAGGGAAAAAATGAGAGGGAGATTTCTGAAAGGAAACCAAAAGGTCTGGGTTATAATAACAGGGCATCGAACACCAAGATGGTTTCAAATGCCATTGCAAATAAAGCTGTAGTTAATCATTGGACTGAGATGGAAGAATCTCAGAGCTTCTTTGTGCCCCGGTGTCAGAAACATAAAAGATTCTACTGAGCTGCAAAAAAAATAAGATCAAGGGACAGCTTTTTGAATAGGGATTTCAGAGCACTACTTTGTTCTTTGGAAAAGTGGAAGGAGAGAGAAAGGACAACATGAAGGAATCAACATCTTTTTTTTCTTCTTTTTTTAGTAAAAAGAAGACTGAAACAGGGAGGCAGCATCCTGTGCGACTGGTGGTGGTGTCATGCCTGCCCTCCCCCAATTCTAGACCATGAAAAAAATTGAATTTTGATGGAAATGTATTTAAATAAAGCCTTTAGTACATTGATGCCCTTTGCTGGTCAGGGAAATTTTATTAGCACCTCGGCCATGGTATTTGCTGGCTAGGTGTTAATGCTGTTTCACCCGACAACCATAGACAGAGACTCGAACTAATGTTCAAATATTATAGTTCCTGGTTCTAGGGTGAATCCCTTGGTATCCAAGCCCGAGAACTCCCCAGGTGTCAAACACTGGAGTTTGGCAGACAGAGGTTCACACAGAGTTCTGATGTGACTGACTCACTCCAAGGAACTGAAATGGCATTAAAAGGAGAATTGGAATGAAAGGATAAGAAAAGAGATGAAATGGAACTGAAGCAAGCCTTCCTCCCCTGGACACACACGCTACACAGTTGGATAGAATTCCCTGATGCAGGTTTTAAATCATTAATCGGCGCCATTACCTACCCGTCAGTGCAGTCAATGAATAGCAACATGGTAATGTTGGTTTCTGCCCTGTGTGGTGGTGAAGCACCATTCACGCCATGCCTTCCACAAGGCTGAATGAGTAACTACAAGTTTATCTAATGTGGCTCAATACAGTCCTATGACATGACAACCACATATCACTGTCTACCACAGCAGAGCTACAGCCCTCAAGAGTTAAGAGAGAGAATGAAAGAGGTTATGTACTAGTAGAAAACATGGCCAGAAGATGTTCTCTAGATCCACCACCCTCTGCCTAAAAACATGGCTAATGCAACAACAAAAAGATGGTTTTGGTACGTGTGTGTTCAAGAAAGATGCATGTTGGCTTAGGCAGCGAGCAAAGCTATCTACAAAAATATATGCCTATTCTTCTACTGTGTGCGCCCTCTCTCCTTTGCCATAGATCAGCCATTGACACACATGGGCAAAGTTCTTCTTCCAGCCAATCTGGGCCATTCAGCATGAACCTGTTGTGTTGGGAGTCAGCAATATTACTGAATACCTCTGCCTAATCCCACAGCAGCAGGTTCCTTGATATACAAACCCTTGAGGCAGGTTAGGAAAAAAACCCAAAACAAGCAGCCTTCAAACAGGTTAAGTTTAGATTACTGGTGTTTGTGAAAGAACTTTAACAACACAACTCTGTAGTCCAATTGTCTAGTCTCTCCTTAGGAAATATGTAAAACCAAAGCCAGAGAAAGTGGGCCCCATTCAAAAATTCTGCCCACACAACCCTGACTTTAATAGCTACATATCATATTTAAAGGAAAATATTACTACTTAGAATTTTTCCTATTACTCGCTAAAATTTAAAGCTCAAATTTAGCGAGACTATTGTTTTTAAAAGACAAGAGAAGGAGGCACATTACACCCAAATTTAATAATAACCTCTATATTAGAGACAGAAAGGGCAAGCCAGTTCCAAGGGACATCTGTAGTGCTGAGAAGCAGAACTCAATAAAAGTCATCTGCAGAATGGAAAGAGATAATGATAATGGAGGGAGTGGGGGGGGGGGAAAGGAACAAACAGTCATTTGTAACATTATCCCTGCAACTGCCTTTAATGCTTATTGTTGCTACCAAATCAAATTTCAAGCATTTGCTCATCTGAAATTATTGACACCCATCATTTCCCTTTAATTAAAGGGATAATTATATATATTTATTTTTATTAAAAATTAACTCTGTATTCTGCCACTACTAGGATTTGTGATGTCATTGAAAAATCAAGGTTGTTAACGTTTGTGGAGTTTTGTTATTTTTCCTCCCCCACCACCCAAAACATTATTTACAGACTTAAAATGCCATGCTGAAGAACTGAGCTCTCTTTAAAAGTATGAAGATTTCCTACAATGTATTAAAATAAAAGTAATTTTTTTTTTATTATTATAGCACTTGGATTCAGAGCTTGTTATGCCACCTACTTGCAATCCTTATTTTTTTGTTTATTTTTAATATATATATATAGATGCATTGAGTGTCTCTTCACGCACAGTGACTGTCGTGTTGTGAACCTGATTCTAGCACCTACCCAAAAATCAAACAAAAACAACCCCCCCCAGATTGCAGGGTAGTTCTCGGAGAATTCCAAACAGTCCTGTATTTTCAATAAGCTTCTGAATAGGTGGCCATGCGAGGAAGCCCACACCAGTCTTGAGAAATCTTCTCTACCAATGAACACTATTTATGCCAGTGAGTCTTTAGCTGCTGGTAGGGGAGGTGGGTGTTCTCTTTAGATTTAAATAGATAAAGAAATCTTTATAAGATATTCTTTTGCAGCTATTATTGTATGTAAAAAATGTTCCATTCCTTCCCAAGGACTGGGGTTTCCATAGCCGGCATTACAAATAAATAATTTATTACAACTGTTTGTCACCTTCTTTCTTCAGTCGACTGAAAGAGAAAGAAAATGCGTTTTAGCAGACAAAGGGCATGTGGCTTGGTGCCTCAGCAGTACATTGCTTTTTGATACTAGCCTCACTGCAAAATGGGAGGTGGAGGGGGGAAGGGCATCAAAGTGCCATGAACCGAACATCGGTGGGGGAAGGAGGTCTGATTTGTCCAAGTGAATGGGGAACCAGCATGGTAACAAGCGGTGAAGAACACAGTTGGTCTCAGGATATGGTGTTAACAGGGTCTTCTGTACACTGACAAGATTACCACTTAGCGACTGCCAGCAAGCAGTGCAGCTGAACTGGTGCTGAACATACTTTGCCCCTGTCAACCCTTGCCGCTAAACCATGTTCAGCATCAGGTCAGCTGCCAGTCTCGTCGCCTGTTCCAACAGGTAATTTTCCGGAGCACAGACAAGGTCTGAGACGCCAAAGCGAAGGGGGCATGAGGCTAGCACATGCCAGGCTGCTGCTCAGCCATCCTTGGTACGAAGAGACACAAAGAGTGGACCTTGCTGGGTGCTGTAGGCAGCGATTCCCTTTCTGAAGATTGCCAGCCACCATTGCAAAACAGAAACAAGAGGTCGTCCAGTGCAGGGCAATGGGGGAAGGAGAGGAGGAAAACCATTGCAATATAATAATTTTGGGAGAGGAGGAATTTGCATGACCGGGTCAGGATCTGCTCAGCCGTTCATCCAGCGTCTGTATTATGTTTTCACCAACCGTTGCCCATCAATAATTGGCTCAGATTTACTTGCTGGTGAATTCCTCTCATTTCTGTTCATAAGGTTTTTTTCTTCAAGGGGAGGAAGTAGGGAAATAGTAATCATAATGAATGTCACTAAAAGCAAAGCTAATTCTGCAGAGCATGACACAGCTTGTTTATTCCTTATGCCATTTTTTCTGGTCTAGTTTCCAAAATCTGTCCCATTCTGTGACGAAGTGGGAATGTTCTTAATGTTTTCGCTGAATACAGTGTGTGCATGCCTCAGTTTCCTTATGTATTACTCAAGTTTCTAGGTGGTGGGATAAGGGTGTGTGATCATTGCAGACTCCCCGAGCGTAGGTGTGACTGCTAACTGGCTGCCAGGCCATAGAAAATGGCAGACACTCTGTGTCTTGGCAAATGATGGCCAGGCCCTCTTCTCTGCAAGGAGCTAGCTGAAGGTCTTGGAGAACAGAGACTAGATGACCTGTTTGCCCAGGAAAGAGACAAAGCCCGGATCAAGGCAGGTGGGAGTGACTGAAGCCGGGCTGGTTGAAACTGGTCAGTCTCCTGTTTTGGGACCCAGCGGGAAACCCAGGGCTCTGAACTCTGGATCCCCCCCAAGCTGGATTTTGTTGAATGTTCCTGATTTCTGTGCTAACAAGATCTGTTCTATACGGTGTTCTCATCGACTAATAAACTCTTCTGTTTTCTACGCTGGCTTAGAGTCACTGCTGATGGGCCTTTTGGGGTGTATAAGGCTCCCCAGGTGTCCCTTCCAGGTGGACTTACTATGGGACCTTTACGGTGTGAACGGGATGCTGCATGCTCCGAGACCAGTCCCAGGAAGCACTGAAGCCAAGAAGGCTTCTTGCCCTGGTGAGAGCGTGCCCTGAGGGGAGATATGCAGCACTACAGTCCTCCCGGACTTCATTCAGGGCGGTTTCAGAGCACCGAGACTATGACGCCGTCACACAGACCACATGTATGGGCTGCAGGGAGGGGACCCCTTAGGAGAAAAAAGTCAGGGAAATAGTATCAGAGCTTCTAGCTGCATCTCCACTGTATCTCTCACCTGTAATAATCTTCTTGACTTGGTAGATGACCACCATGCATGTGGGGATGCCCGTGCAACCACTGCTGCTCCATAGCCAGTCTTTGCAGTTCTGCTGACTGGGCATGCATGGCCTGCAGTTGATGGGCTGCTGACATTGGAGGTGGGATAGCACCAGGCAGGTCTCGTGGGTAAGGGGTACCTGCAAGAGACATCATATTTATGCCCTTCATAAACATGGACTGGTCCTCGCTGCCCTGCCGGGTAGGTAAAACAGATTATCCCCGCACATTCCCATTTCACAGATGGGAAAACAGATGCGTTGAGTGGTTAAGCAACTTGCCTGAGGTTATACAGCAAATCAGTGGCAGAACTGGGAATTGGAATACTGATTTCCAGTCTGCCCACTGTTCTGATAACCATACATCATGGCTTCCCTAAAACTGCTACTAGGATTCAGTTCTCATGGATGTATTAGCAATGAAACAGGAGGTCTCTAAAGAGTTGTAACATAAAAAGGTTCACCTTAAAAACAATGATGAAAGCAAAAGCATAAGAATTAAAGCACTCAATTCCCTCCACTGCACCTGTAGATCCAGAGGAAAGTGTTTACAACTCAGATCAAAGCGCTGCCTAGAGGAAGGTCAGTGAAACGTTCTCACCGAAAACCGGGTGTCGGAGCATTTCATGCTCATGTGGTGGCTGCCCTAGCAGCGGGTTGGGGATGGTACCAGGCGGGTAGGGAAAACGTGCCAAGTGGGGGCCAGCTGCCAAGGGATCCACCAGCGGGTGAACAGGTCCTGCTGAACCTAGACAAGAAGATAAAAGGGAAGTTAACCAACTGCCTGGGGAAGCAAAAAAGCCATGTTACAAAAGCATGTTACCACTTGACGTTGTATAGTATCTGGATTAATTGGTGTGTAATTATCTGGAGCTTAGCTCCATCTGACTTGAAGCCCACTTCTCTATCTTCAAGTGTTTGAAGTGACATCTGCTTGCCAAACAGTCGTAATTGTTAAAGCAACAACTCATGGCTTTCAATTTCAAGAAAGAAAGAAAAAAAAATATCTGCCAAGTGACGGGAAAAATCAAATGGCAAAACCACTTATGCATTCATTGTTAGCAGCCTCCTCCTTCCCCACTTCACGCACACGCAGGCAGAATCTCTTGCTAATACAGTTAAACCCAGACTCTAAGGCAAAATTTGTCTTTTCAGAGGTTTATAAGAAAACGCTGGTTGTAAATATCTTCTTGCCTTCCGCTAGCACATAAGTAAAAGTCAAAGGATCCCTGACAATCCTCAGGTCAGAAGGGCTTAACAACTGAGCACCCTTGTAATACTGCCCTGGACAGACAGGAAGCTCTCAAACCCTCCGTTCCCCAAATCAGTGTCAGCTCCAGAGAGCTGCCAGCCTTGTACGAAAGGGAACGCCCCCCTCCCCCCACCCATTTATCCTCACGTGTAGGCAATTCCTCTAATGTCACTTTACTAAGAGGATGAAACCATGACACTGATGAAACCATGACATTATTTACCCAGCAGTGCATGGCAAATCCCCTGCATTTAATCCGCTAGAAGTTTGCATGGAGATTGCATATTAGCAGAAAGCAGTCTCCCGTGGTCATTTCAATCCCAATACTCCTCCTGTTTCTAAGCACACACACGTGCAACCCTGTAAGAATAGTGCAATACGAGTAACTGTGTCAGGGCTGCCCATCACTCAGACCTTCCCTTCCTTCCTTGAGCAGCTAAGATCTGAACTGTGAATCAGGGCACACTCTGGGGCATAGTGCTTCAGTGACTTCAATTCAGAAGCTCACTCAACAGCATAACTACCCTTTGCGGGTCACACCAGAGTTTTCTAGCCTGAGTTAGTGGACCGCCCATCCACTTGAGAATGTTTGTAAAGGCTGGTAAATGGTCCAGGCTGAGCCTTGTGGGTGCACCACAAACGTGTGTGTCCTGGAACAAACACCCGTAGAGTGTCTGTGCTGGCCTGAACAAATGTGTTAGCTACCTTGAGTTCATCATCATCATCAATTAACTGAAGATAAAAACCCTGTGTAGACACGCTCTGTGTCATTTATTTCTTCTCCTTTAAAAGTTACCATGTTCCAGCACTCATGTAGCCATAAAGTCGATTTAAATCAACCCTCTTCGTCATCTGCAAAACTTCAGTCCAATCTATGTCAATCCTGTCACTTTACAATCCATAAGACTTGATATTTGGTGCAGTCCATCTCTGATCTCCAGAGCAGCACACATAGCATGCCAAACACTAGTTCCGTGCCTTTTTGTTCTGCATCAACACTACCAATTTCCAGATACATTTCTAATGAAATACAACTGTGTATCATTTGCCTTCTTTGATGCACACGCTGGCTCTTTCTGCAATCTCTCTCAAATTCCCTTCCTAACCCAGGAAACCGAGACACCATCTATTTTTAATTCACACGCTCCAAGACTCATTATGCTATATTTGCTTGCACAAGTACATCTGCAGTACGTTTGCCCCAGGAACTGTACACCATGTACTTGAATCGCTTTCACTTCTGACCTTGCTGCTGAATTATTTGGTGCCTTATCTAACCTGTTTGCTATCAGAAAACGTGGAAATCTTGCTTTGGCTGCCCATCTTCCAAACCATCAATGTAGTGACATCACTCATAGCTACCCAGCCAAATGAGTGACTTGCCAGTCTCTTTTGTCTTGACACCTAACAAGATACCAAGTTATTTGACCAATCATTTCTGGGGATCTAAAAACAACACTTTAGAACTAAGCACATTCTAATGAAGAAGGTCCCCAAACTTAGACTGAGGAGCTGTTTGATAAGTGTGAGGGAAAGTCTATTACAGTTGCACAAGGCCCAAATATTCGAGCTCTAGCAGTGCAGAAAAGCTGATGAGGTAAAATCTCCCCACACCCTTTTTACTGCAGCTACTACTATAGTTCCGAGGTCACTCCTCAGTGGAGCCTGCCATCTTCTCTGAATCATGCAGAGGTTTTGCATTATATTCACTAGACACTAGGATTACACTGTATGTTGGTAAGGGGACATAGATTGCACATCAAGAAGGCAGAAGGGTGGGGTTGAGGTAACCAACAAGATAGAGCTGAAGAAGGGAGGTCTGCTTTATGTAGTCAGCACTAGGAAGTTATCGTGTTGACATGGGTCAAGACAAATAGATAAATGGGAGATAAAGGGATCAGAGAATCACCACAGATGTCAACAAGAGGGCCAGAGGATATGTCTATCCTGCAAATCAGGTGTAACTGTAGCGCTGGTAGGTATACCCAACCTAGCTTTAATCAAGCTAGCGTGGTAACAACATTAGTGCAGGTGTGGTGGCATGGACTTCAGTGTGGACTGGAAACCCAGTGTCCCTGGTGAGCTTGTACTGAGGCAGCTAACCTGTACTAACACAGCTTCATTACTATCACTGCCCACACTAGCTAGATTAAAGCTACAATTACACCTTAGTTTACGATGCAGACACACCCAGAGGCTTGATGCCCTCCCTCCACGTGAAAATTCACCCCCCAGGTAATAAGTGTGCATCTTCCCTCCTCCCCCAGTGCATTCTGGGATATATTTTTTTTCTCTTTAGATCCTTCCTCTGAAGCATCAGGGATGGCCATGGCTGTAGACTGGACACTGGAAGGGGAGCGCCAGGGCTCTGAGGAGGAACTGAGAATTCTCTCAGGTGCTTGGCTGCCTGGGTCTTGCTCACAGGCTCTGGGTCTAATTGGTCATCATATGCAGGGTTTCCCCCAGGTCAGACTGGCAGCGACCTTCCTCTGCAGCGTGTGGTTGTGGGATTTTTCACAAACCCAGCAATTATATACAAACACTGACTAAACTTACTGATTTACACCCCCCCCCCCTCACAGCCGGACCACCAGCCTGGCTGATTTTGAAAGGCCTCCTATTTAATAACACCATTTTGGATTTGGATGCTTAATTGGCACTATTATCTTCCATTTCCGATTGCCTTAATCTCTGATCGGGGCAAATCAATATGCTGCTTATTTGGCAGGACGCATATGCTAACTTACTCCTATCATTGCTGTTATCTCCTTATCCTCATTTCTCAAACATCCTCCTCCCCAGATAGACGGAGATTTGCTATCATCGCTCTACCTGCAATTACCCGTTGATCTGTCGGAAGGTGATTTATGTGCACACCTCGGTTTCTTTCAAATCTGCTGTCACTTTATTTCAACACCCCCTGACAAGTTTGGAAAACAGACCACCAGCCATGGCAATGTCCTTCCCATCAGAGAGAGATGGGAAGGCATCAGAGAGAGATGGGAAGGCATCAGAGAGAGCCTTCCTTACAAGAACACTGTCCCCCCCCCAAGCCTTAAAAGAGCACATGACTTACAAGGAGAGGCTGAGAGAACTGGGATTGTTTAGTCTGCAGAAGAGAAGAATGAGGGGGGATTTGATAGCTTCTTTCAACTACCTGAAAGGGGGTCCCAAAGAGGATGGATCTAGACTGTTCTCAGTGGTAGATGACAGAACAAGGAGTAATGGTCTCAAGTTGCAGAGGGGAAGGCTTAGGTTGGATATTAGGAAAAACTTTTTCACTAGGAGGGTGGTGGAGCACTGGAATGGGTTCCCTAGGGAGGTGGTGGAATCTCCTTCCTTGGAGGTTTTTAAGGTCAGGCTTGACAAAGCCCTGGCTGGGATGATTTAGTTGGGGATTGGTCCTGCTTTGAGCAGGGGGTTGGACTAGATACCTCCTGAGGTCCCTTCCAACTGTGATACTCTAGGATTGTATGACCTTACAAGAGCAACCGGGATCAACATCCCTGAGGAACAGCTCTGACTCGCTCCCTGGGCCCACCTTGATGTAGCGGGTCCTGCTGATGGAGGTGTAGATGCGAATGTATATGCGAATGTTGGTGGTGGTGAGGCGTCACGTTGAACATCTGGAGCCGTGCCAGCGGGTCATTTGTGAGCGATGCCATCCGCTCGGCGTGTATTCTCTCTGCTGCCAGTCTGTCGGGGTAGCTCATTTCAGGCCGTAACTGGGGGCCTGCCAGCGCAAGTCTCTCCCTTTCAAGGGGGTTCAAACCGGGGTGGAAGGAAGCAAACGGATGGGGCCCAGCCGTTGGGGGTATCGTCAGTGCGCCATGCCTGGCAAAATGCTCCATGGGGTTGGTAGCTGGGTGCAGTGCATCGAGTTCAGGGGGTTTCACCTCAAAGCCCGGTTTCATCCTCTCTCGCAACTCCCTTTCCCTGATCTCCCGCTCCCGGAGCTCCCGTTCCCGGAGCTCCCGTTCCCGGATGGTGGGGTCCACGTTATAGAGGCCGGGCATGTGATAGGCCAGGAGAGGATCAGTGGGGTTCAGGGGAACAAAGAATGGGTGGTTGCGGTTTGTTGGCGACATCACGTGAGGACGGGCATACTCGCTGAGAGTCCGTAACGCGGGCGTGTCTGGACCGATGTAAGGTGGAACGGCGGCGATGGTTGTGGGTGGAGGTTCAAATGAAGGTCTCATGTGAGTTGGTCCAGGGAGCTGGGGCTCCCCAAGGCGACCCTCATGGGAGGAGCTGGACACTTTCTGCTGCGGAGAATGGAGGGAGGGAAGGGGAGAGATTTTATTCCAAACAAACAAACAAACTTGGCTGAAAAAATGTGCGGCCACATAAGAACATAAGAACGGCCATACTGGGTCAGACCAAAGGTCCATCTAGCCCAGCATCCTGTCTACCGACAGTGGCCAATGCCAGGTGCCCTGGAGTGAGTGAACCTAACAGGTATGATCGAGCGATCTCTCTCCTGCCATCCATCACCCCCCTCTGACAGACAGAGGCTAGGGACACCATTCATTACCCATCCCGGCTAATAGCCATTTATGGACTTAGCCTCCATGAATTTATCCAGCTCTCTTTTAAACCCTGTTATAGTCCTAGCCTTTACAGCCTCCTCAGGTAAGGAGTTCCACAGGTTGACTGTGCGCTGTGTGAAGAACTTCCTTTTATTTGTTTTAAACCTGCTGCACGCCAATTTCATTGAGTGGCCCCTAGTTCTTCTATTTTGGGAACAAGTAAATAACATTTCCTTATTTACTTCCTCCACACCACTCATAATTTTATAAACCTCTATCATATCCCCCCTTAGTCTCCTCTTTTCCAAGCTAAAAAGTCCTAGCCTCTTTAATCTCTCTTCATATGGGACCCGTTCCAAACCCCTAATCATTTTAGTTGCCCTTCTCTGAACCTTTTCTAGTGCCACTATATCCTTTTTGAGATGAGGAGACCACATTTGTACGCAGTATTCAAGATGTGGGTGCACCATGGATTTGTATAAGGGCAATAAGATATTCTCCGACTTATTCTCTATCCCTTTTTTAATGATTCCCCCTCTCGCTGCAGTTCAGTACGGAGATAATCCTACACCTCCGTCCATGATGTCTACACTACGTCTAGGGAAGGGCATTCTCTTGTGGTGTGGGGGAAGAACCTGATTCTCCCCACTTCTGAAGGCCACATGCGCTAGGACTGGACAAGTCCCTGGAGAGCCAGGGTCCAGAGCATGTGCCGGGGAGGGAGGGGGGAAACGACCCCATATCTCCTGCACAGGGTCTCAGCATCCTGCCCCTACCATCTGTGCGGAGGCAACAACTGTTCTGGGAGGGCAGAGGCAGGATTCACCCGAGTGTAATTATCCAAGGAAACCTGTCTCCAAACACAGCCCTTGGGTTAAAATCAAGTTTATAATCAGCTTCAAAGTCAGCCACATACTACATTCTGCCCTTCCAAGTGCAGGCACTGGATGGCTGTAGACATCTTCCACTGCTAACCACTACAACCCTCCCTTAGAAAGGTGCACAAGCCTGGTAAAATAAACAGACTGTAGTGTGGTGTTTTTCAATTAAAACAAGGCAATATTGCTGCATGATGACCGGTCTTCCTGCCCTCGATCATCTCTGCCCACGCTACAAGGGCTTTGTTTTTTAATGCCAAGTAAATTTAAAAAACAAAACAAAACACCTCAGAAATTAGTGTAAAAGTTTGAATTATACACAGTGGGGCTATCCTGAGAAAAATTTAGGTATCCTTAAGTCAAACACACTTCAAAGGTACACTGCCTTCACCCTACCCCTTTCAGGGAGCTCCCTGAAAGGGTACATTAGGTAACAGCCCAGGAATATGCCAGGTACGCTTAGGCGTTTTGTGCCTGCAGCACAAAGGGACCCAACAACAGAAATAATGGGTATTTCCTGTTCCTTAGCATTTAGGTATCACTTTTCATCTTGAAAATGTTTTACAGATATTGGGTCCAATTCAGCCCCCAGACTCCTCTCCGTATAACAGCAGCTGCAAGCCCAGCAGGAGAAGATGGGCAGTACAGTAAGCTGCCTACACCCCCGTTCCACTGTGGGGGGAGCCCTGAAGCAAGCGGATGGGGCCAGTGCAGAAAGGGACAGGCACAAGCCAGCTTGATGTGCCAATGGCATGCTCACAACCCACACCATTGCTTGCACCTGACTGCCCCCGCCACGCCATGCTTGTGCCTGCAATAACCACTCTTAATGGAGGTTTGCAAATGTATCCCAACATTTTACATTTAATACAGATCTTAACGTACCCATCCTGTACAGCAGACGGAGAAACCTACCGCTGCTCTTTCTGCTTCTCTTTCACGCTCCCGCTCTCGCTCCCTCTCTTTCTCCTTCTCCTTCTCTCTCTCCCTCTCTTCTCTTGCTTTCTGCTCTGCCTCCCGCTTAACTTTCTCAATTGCCTCCTCTCTCTTCTTGGCCAGTTTGGATCCTGCGAGAGGCATGAAGTACAGGTCTGTCCTTGCGCATGAGTTGTAGCCACGGTCCAGGTGCTTGTAGAACCTGACAGAGAAAACAGAGAGTTTAGGCCTGGGAAAGACAGAGTCTGCAATTTGACAGCCTTACATGAAAGAGGAATTATACAACACTTCAGATTTTCGTTACCAGTTGCTCCACTGAAAGCCAAGAAAGGAACTGACTTTACTGCGTGTTCCTCCTCCACAGACTAGCCTTCTAGCAGGAACCTCTCACAGATGGTACCTGCAATATCAATCTGAATCTATAGCTGACACTGGGCTGGATTAGCATTTTTCATTCCCTAAAAAAGGCCACAGAGTGAGGGGAGAATTCCAAAGGCACAAGTGAGAGATACGTACCCTGTGCCTGACGTGCCCAACTTCTCTGTTGTACCTTTGGAAATCTGCCCTGTAAGCTTCATCCATGCAACTGAAATAACCATGTTTTTCAACACAAAAATAGGCTGCATGCAGAAGACTGAATACTTGGGCTCAGGGTAAAAAAATAATAGCAGTAAACTTTGGGGGAGACCGTGCATAATTCCAGGGTTTCTGCCATACAATTCATAGAACTCTGCTGCACGTTTTAGGGGTGTGGTGGGGAGGGCGCACAGGATCTTACCTACAATGTGATTTAATACTTGAATGCCAGGTTAGGGAGACTATGCTAGTAACAACTATATTCCAACAGGAGCAGTGCTAGCACCATTTCAATCAGTGTAGGCTATAATACTCAATCCCCGATGGCCCAGCCAGCAAGCAAGTGGTGAAACTCTTAACACAGCTCTGTGGAATGGCAGAGCGCAGAAGGAAGGATTTGCCAACACCCTCCATTACCTGGCTGATTGACTAGCATGACTCGGGGTGTCTACCACAGTAGGTTCAGGTGATGGGCTTCTGGGTGGCGGAGGTGGGCTTTCTGGTTCCTCTGCCTCATCAGGAGCCTCCTCTTTGATCTGAATAGGTGGGATCGCGCAAGACGTCACCACTGGAACGTTTCCACTGGAAGCCGCAGAGGTGGCCACAGATGTCTGAGACGGGACGCCAGGCACGGAAGGTGGTGTGGAAGTGGAGGGGCAAGATGGAGGAGTGATGGAAGGAGGGCCCCCAGGGACAAATGGATGCTGAGAAAAGGGGGCCTGGGAGGATACCGGATGGAGGCCGGATGGGGGGTGGCTTGCTGCCGGTGGAAGACTCTGACTCTGAGTCAGAACTGGAGGCTGGGCTGGAGAAGGCTGCAGTGGCTGACTCTGAGGCATCAGCTGCAAGGGAGGAGGGTGCGCAGAAGGAGGGTGATGGGTGGAAAGGGAGCTCAGAGGCTTCAGAGCAGGGGGTGGCGGCAGGTTGGAGTTCATGGAGAATGGAGACGGCCCGGAGAGGTGGGGAGGGTGCTTGTGGGACTGGGGAGTGGGAAGCTGAGGGATGGGGGTGGTAGGAGGGGGTTTGATGTGAGGCATGGCCATGGGGGCGGGCGGCAGAGGCTGCTCCCGAGGGGGTTGAGGTTGCTGCAGCGGGGCCTGCGCTTGCAGGGCAGGCTGCACTGCT
The DNA here is from genome assembly GCA_032164245.1 of Sternotherus odoratus. NCBI lineage: Eukaryota > Metazoa > Chordata > Testudines > Kinosternidae > Sternotherus > Sternotherus odoratus. The sequence continues at coordinate 7,494,113 of JAVMKO010000018.1, forward strand.
TGAACGTGCAGAGCAGCGTGGGGGTGAGACGCAGGCTGTGTCTGCAGGGGAACCTGAGACTGAGAGGACTGTGAGGGGAGGGGGAAGGGCTGAGGAGGTACAGGGTGAGGCAGGAGAGGCTGGGCCTGCAGGTTATGAGGGACAGGCTGGACCTGGCCATGAAGCGGAGGCTGCGAATGTGGCTGCGACGAGGCAGGGCCCTGGGGTTGACTCTGAGACACAGTCAAAGGCTGTAGCGGCGGGTGCGGGGAAGGGAGTCTCTGCGGGTGCAAAGCAGGGGCCTGCTGTATGTGACAGTGAGGTGGTGGCGGGGCTGGGGGCTGGCTGGGAGGCTGAGACACCGATGGCGAAACCTGCAGGGGAGCGGTAGGGGTGCCAGATGCTGCTGGGATGGGTGTTGGTAACTGTGTTGATACGGGCGGGGTAGAAGGTGGAGCCTGGGCAGAGACATTCTGTGCCTGGAGCACTTGAGGTTGCGCCTGGAGCATCTGCTGCTGAGCAGATGAATCTGAGTCACTCTCATTGTCCTGAGGGCTGGGGATACTGGGTGACGTGCTGCGGTTGTCCTGGTCGATGTCCTTTGGATCACTGCTCCCGTCGTCATTGACGCTGCGACTGTCCGAGCTCTCACCTTCGCCCTCGGAGGGAGAGTTTGGCCGGCTGATCTCCTGTTGAGATGGGGGGGAGGAGGGAAGTTTCCTTATAATCGCAGCTAAAGAGAGCTACCCGCTCCCACTGGGACTGCCAGTGTAACTCCAGACACCGCTGTTTATAAGCTACATTGGTGCGCAGCCACCCCATAGTCCTCACTGTAAATAAACCCCGCAGTACAGGGGATGCCAGCAAACAGGACTGAGGGCTAGAAACTCCCAGATCCAATGCTCTGGGGTGAACCTGGCCAATTACAAATGGACTAAGAATATCATGTATTAAATATACAAAATTCAGGGAATCGCAGACTTAATTAGTTTCCTAGAACTTTTGTTCAATTGCATTTACCCCAATTACATTTCTATTTAAAACACAAGGCCTGAGAGTGACTTCGGATACATTACATTCTGTTAGGGCTACGGCGGCCAAGGACTCATGTTAATTTTAGACCTATCTGAAGCGGGCTCTCACTTTGCTAATTTAGCATCGTTTGGTTTCCTTACAGTTTGTGGTTGAGAGGTACATGGAAGAGAAAAAACTGACACCGAAATAAAACGTGGACACAGGTTAACAAAAAGAAAAAAGCTAAAAATCAAACTGTGCTAAGATCCTGGAGATTAATGTGAAAAAAGACCATGCCTGGGCATCCGTCCCTACCCATGTCCTTCCCTTCCCCTCCCCGCAGAAGGAACACATTAAGAAGTGGGTTGCTCTCCAGCCACAGATTAAATTACATTTGCTGTTCTGGCACTTTGGAAGCTGGTTAAATCCATGCTGTGTTTCTGGTTTGTCGTGGGGTTTGGATTTTAGATTCTCTCTATACTGGGGGAGAGATGGTGGTGGCCAATTTTAGCCACCAGTGGAGTGCCCATCCCGTTCAGAGGGGAACAGGCAGGACTGTGGCTCTGCCACAGGGGCTTACTTGAGTTTTGGACTTTTTGGCGTTAGTTCTTTCAGGTTCCTCTGTGTCCGATGCTGTCTTTTCCCGCTGGCGCTTGGAACTCTTGAGTGGAGAAGATGCCTCTTCTTTTATCTTCTGCCACAGAAGGAACAGACAGGAACCATTTATTAGGGAAGTTAAAATGATGCTAAGTGATTAGGGAAGTTAAAGTGATCACTAGAAAGAGCTGACACTAATTATACTGTTGACCACAGTTCACTTAAAGGCACAGCACTGATGCAGCTTACTGCCTACCTAGAGCACTTCACGTGTGTCTGCCCTGCAATCACAGGTATGATTATAGCAGGTGTAGACATACGTATTCTAGTTTTAATTTAGCTAGATCGGGTACCAATAGCAGCATGACATGAACAAGCCCATCCAGGATCCCGGGTATGTATTCGGACAACTAGCCCATGCTGAAGTCTGTGCGGCCATGACAGCACTGCTAGCGGGACCCAAGCCAGCTAAAGTTGGTGCTGCTGTCTCTACTCCTGCTGCAATCTGACTGTAGTGTAGACAGACCCTGCAGTGAGACGAACGAGCACCATTAACACTTTGTAAAAAGAGGGAGCACTTACTCACACTGGGAGGCTTCATCCTGATGCTAGCAACGCAGGAAAGTTCCTATGGAGGCGGAAAGCTGATCAGAGGTTGATTTAGTCAATATTTAATGGGAATTCAATATGCCTCTTCCCCCGTTTGAAGGGGAGGACAGAGATATACGTTCTGGAACTGCTGAGACACTTCCCATCTGGTAGGAGCTGCTCCCCATAGGCTTTCATGTCCAAATTTAACTGGGGGCCCAGAATGAAGCTATAGTTCTGCCTCAGAGGACATCAAACCGCGAGGCAACTTGCAAGTAAGTCCCTCACAGCATTTATTACACAGGGTAGTGGGACGAGGACAACCTGAACAGAACCCTTCTCAGGACATTATTATATTAAACTCAGATTTCTAAATAGGACTATATTGAAAAGGGAAAGTGCTGGTTCTACCCTTTTGACCTATATTAAGGTCCAAATGCCATAAGCCGTCCCATACAATTTGCCAGACTGGATCAGACCAATATCCTAAGTCTGACAGTGGCCAGCCTCAGAAACTTCAGAGGAAAGTGCAAGAAGGGAGGTGTGGGATGATCTGTGCCCCCCATGAGACTGGCTAAAGCCCTGAAACATGCAGTTTTATATCCCTTCCAACATTGTTTGTTAGCACGAGCTGTAACATTTGATATTCTTGTTATCCATATAAATGTTCGATCTCTCAGAATCTGGCTAAGTTCTCAGTCTTGGTATCATATGGCAATGAGTTCCAGTCTGATTACCATGTATGAAAAATATTTTTATCCGTTTTCAACTTGCCACTTTTTAAATTTAATTTCACGGACTGTCCCCCTACTTTGTGCGTCATGAAGCAGGAATAGACACTCCCGATCCCACCTTCTCTAGACTATTAGTTTTGTTATATACTTTTATCAAAACACAGTCTTTCAATCTCTCTCCAGCAGAGGTTTTTTCTAGGTCACTAATCATTCCTGTCAGCCTTTTCTGAATTCCCCAATTCCACAATATCCTTTTGAGATAGGGTGACATTTCAGATGAGGAAGTATCATTGATTTATATAATGGCATTCTATTTAGTGTATGATTCTACATCCCACTCCTTATGCCTTATAACACAGTTTGTTTGCTGACTGCAGGTATACACTGAGCAGAGATCTTGGATGTGCTGTCTTAAATTAACGCCCAAGTCCCTTTTCTGAGTTGACACAGTCAATTAAGAACTCTAAGGTGTACGACTACTTCAGATTCTCCCTCCAACATGCACTATTTTGCATTTATCAACACCGAATTTCAGCTATCATTGCGTTGCTGATTCACCTAGCATGGTTAGTCACTTTGAAGTTCCTCACACCCTTCTTTGGATTTGACTAATTTTGGGCTGCCTGAAAATTTTGCCACCTTTCCCCCAACCCACTTTTCCAGACTATAGATAAATATGGTAACCACCGGTCCTAGCATGGAACTTGAAGGAACCCTGCTGTTAACCTTCTGCCATGATGAAAACTGACCACTTACTCCTTCTGTGTCCTGTCTCTGACAGTTTTCGGTTCATCACATTGCTGTGCCCTTCACCCCATGACTACTTTGTTTCTTTGGTAACTTCTTGTGAGCGTCTTTGTGCTTACTGAAAGTCTAAAATGTCAGGTGTGTGGGTCTGGGTGTGCTTTCAGAAAAACAATACCAGAGGATGCCTAAAGCATCTGCCATTCACTTCCTTAGTACATAAAGGGGGGGTGTTTATTAAAAAATATCTGCTCATCACCATCATGTGTCCGCCTGTATTTACAGAACAGCTCTGATCACTGGAACAACTAGCAACATCTACCCTCAGATCCAAATCCCAGGCCGCCGGCACATGCAGGAAAGCAAAAATCCACCGGTCAAACCTAGGCCTCTGCCCTGCTCCAAGCTCTTAAGCTGAACTCACTGAACCGAAAACAGATCAGATCCTGATTCGTTGTCCTTGGTTCCCAAGTAACTTTTACCTTGGTGGACTTCTTCACAGAATCGGCTTTGCTGTCATTGCTGGAGGTGCTAGCAGCACTGGGAGAGTTGCGGCCACTGGATCTGATGTCTTCGTTAGTGGGCGAGGCTCTACCATCTGGGCTGGCTGGCTGCTTTTTACGGCCACTACGTAGTGTAGACATCTATCAATTTCATACAAATAAAAAGCATATAAATAAACCAGAATTTTCCCAAACCGTTTGCTTTTCTCCCCCAAGTCACTGCAAGGACGTGCGCTCCAGCTCAGTTCCTGAGAAATGAAAAACCAAGAGCATTAAAATGTTTTTACAATCTGTCCTGGAAGGCTCATCTGGGTTTAATATGACAGGAGGCAAATCCTTAACTTGCCTACCCAAAATCATGAAGTGCTGCTTATTTTATTATGTAGTGTCTGCTGGAAATGAGAACGTTAGAAAGATGCTTCCACAGTTGCTGTTCACATGTTAGGCATCTCTTTGTAAGGGAGGAGGGAAACCCCCCCCCCATACCATCTTAAAAAAAAATAATCTGCTGATATAAACCAAGATGGATATGAGAGTGACCTAAAGAGATATGGCCTTCAAGCAGCCCAGAGCAGTTCCTAAAACCACTAACAGCTTCAATGTGTTTCTGCTATGCAATGAGAATCACAGTAGACTATGTAGCAATAATTAATGCCTTTTCATCTGTTCCCTCCTAATTTAGCAGCTGTTTGGATGGCTGGCTACCATAAAAATAATGAAGCCAACATGAACTGACAGCGCAACCTGACAAGGTATTCGGCAGCAACAACAATAATGTGACCAGAGAGGTGGAGAGGGGAGGCTAGTGAAAAAAGAAAGCTGTTCCTGTCAGACAGTCCCAATCAATCAGGGTTTACGGATGGCCAGCCCCAAACAAGCTGAAGTTTCCCCTCTAACCCTGCTGAGTAGTACGTTGACTGGCCACAAGTGGCTTTACTTCAGCAATGCTCTTGGCGTATTACTGGGGATAAAGCCTTTTGGGACAGAATACCAGACTTTTATGTCAAAGACGACGATTATTGTGTATTTAGGCGATGAGATTTTTAACTTCAGTAGTGTGGGGAGAAGGTTTGGTATTCACAAAGCGAAGCAGCATTTAAATGTCTAAAATTCTTCCTTTAAAATGTGTCCCAGGGTTACCGCTGAAGGAATCCAGCAAACAGGAAGACAGGCACCAGTGTGAGTTCTGCCAGATATTCTGGCCATTTACTTTCTTTGAGGATGGCATTCATTCGACAAAAAAAGAAGGATTTTGGACATTAAATATACACCAAGTTTGACTAGAACTCTCCAAGGGGAGCTACCTCAGGCCAGCTTTTCTAAAAGGCCTCCAAAATTCTGCACACATGCAACTGCACTTTTGTGTCGACAAATAAGGCAGGCATGCCCAAAAGCAGATTGGCAGGGAAGAGATTGTAAGTGCGGTTTTAGAAGCCTCTTTGCAAATACGACTTTCTATGTTCGGAACTTTCCAACCTGCCCCTCTCTTTCAGGGAGGAGCCTGAATGCACAGGTAACAAAGAGGGAGGGGCCTACCGAGCCTCGACTCCGCCTCGTCCTCATGCTATGCTTTCCGCTGAGTCCATCATCTTCCTCTTTGACAGGCTTAAACATAAAGGGCGGAGGGTCCACTGGTTTCTCGATGGGCGGGAGCTCTCCGTACTTCTTGAAGTGGATGCGGCAGTCAGTGCACAGCAAGATGTTTTCACGACCACCGTGGTGCCAGTCCTTGGAGGCTTTTGTTGGAAACGGGAGGGGGTTGGAAGTATACAATCTATGAGATACTGAACATCAACACTTTACATTTAATACAAATTGGAAGGCTACTGGCCTTTAAGGGTGACTAAGCCTAAGATTTCTTTGGAAATCATTGCCTGTTCCAGGGTGACTTCATGGTTCAGTTAACATTTACCATGCTCAATTACAGACTACTTCCTTAATTAGATACCTGCTACTTTGAAATAATAAATTATAACAATAATAATAATAATAAAGATTTCTACGGCATTTGGGGAGTCTGCTAGGCAGCTATTCTTTCTTCAAGGTCTTGGTTTCTAAAAGTTAAATGCATCATGAACATTTCATCTCTCCCTTCCCTTACTTAGCTCTGGGCTCTCAGCATGCACTCTATGCACATGTACCAGCATCAGAGGGCTTTCAGGAGTACTTACAGGAGGGACGCTGATGCAGAAAAGCCTGCATGTGTCATGAATGTGTGTTATGTATCTGACAGTCACAGTCAAAGACTGATTTGCTATACAGTAAATGGATTATATAAGGAACTCTGTTTAGACATGTATGTGCCTTACTGCATAAATGTCTAATTTCCAGGATCCTCTCCCATCACTGCAATACTAATTTGCAATGGTAAATCATGATTAACTCTCTGCTAGAATGGTGCATATTTTAGCTGATCCATCGTTAGGTTTTTAGAATAGCTATACATGCATGAGAACTGCTCTTGCTTGGATGAAGCTGTGTTGAGCAGGCACTAGCACGTGGCAAAGAGATATATCAAGTGCATACTGGTTGTGAAGCAGTGACGACAGGCGTAACCCTTCAGTTCCTGTTCGCTGTCCTCGCTGTCAAAATCATCTTCGCTGGCTGAGCTCAAGTCCACTGTGTAAGCAAAGAAAAGAAGAAAAAGGAAAAATCAGGAGGCTCTTAATTTTGTCCTAGTTGACTAAATAACCATTTATGGTGAAAACTTCTAGCTGTGCTTCTGGAGGTGCCATCTTTCACATGAAACAAGGCTGATAATTCCCAGCAATTACTCAGGCTAAATCTCAGGGCAATTTTCAAGATTAGGGATAGTCACCTGAAGTTTCTAGCCAAATTCTACATCAGATATTAATATTCTACAGCCCTAAATTCCACCCCCGCAGTTTCAACTGGAGAAGAGATTTTTTTTTTTTTACTTCCTGTTTTCAACAAGATGCATAGTACACTGTTGTGTACTCAACGAGAACATGAATGTGTTTCTGCAGCAAGGGCTTTTCTTCCAACTAAATACTTAAACAAACGTGTAAAAATGCTGTGTTCCACCCCAGAGAAGGCTGACTTTCACAGCGGGGTGAAGAGATTCTTGTATATAGTCTGGCAGTGTGCAAAGTGCTTTGTGAGCCTTCTGGACAAAGGCACAAGAAAAATCCAGTTCAATCGTTCTTTAAAGGGTACGTTTTATGATTGGATTATATTTTTTTTATTTGCAATTTTTTGGAAACTAAAGAGTATTGCACGGGTCACCCTCCACCTGTAGCAAGTAGTCTATGTCAAGTCATTTGATCACAATGCTCATCAGCTGAAAAGCATAATTACCTAGTGAAAACTGCATTAGTGCAAGAGTGCACACATTTCATGTCACTGGAAAGAATCTGCATATTTTTAAGAGAAATATGGCAGGCCACAGGATCCTGTAAAGAGCTGAGAGTGAATCCTTTATAGCTGAAGTCACCGCATTTTCTAACCGCTTGCTATGAATTCACAAAGCAACGCATGTCAGTAACTTGTCACAAGCACAAGAGCCCTGTCTCAAGAACCATTTTGATGTGTGGACTCATTTGTTCAAATCTTTACTCCTTGTTGCAGGAACACCTCTGCAGTAACTTCCATTAGCACTCATCATCAATCCGTATACCCTTCTACTCACATACATGGTCCCATTTATTAACTTAAATTAGGGCAACAGTGGCTGCTAGCACAATCACATTTTCCAACTTCAATTCCTTCAGGTGTTCAAAACTTGAATGCAAAATTCACACGTGGCCAAGATCTTTATTTTACTGAGGTAATTTTGGTCCGAATTCTGCAACTGGATCTGCATGAGTGGAACCCTGAGGCCATGGAAACCCCAGGGGGCTGTGTGGACACAGGAGTTCAAGTCACCTGAGTCCAATGGTAGGGTCGGGGCCCTTCTTTCTAAAACAAGAATAAAAGTGACTGTTTTTGGCACAAGGAAGTTAATCTCCCTCTCTTACAACTCTCCACTATATCTTCCCCCTTCCCCATCCCAAAAATCCTACTTCAAATTATTTTGACGACATTTCTGAATTGGGGGTGGTGGTAATGTGCTGGATTTAGAATATAAAAAAAGGATTAAAACTTTAAGGGAATCTTTAGCCTTTTATATGATGATATATTCCTTACAGCCACACTGAGATCAGTGGTGCCATAACACTTAGTGATGTGCTAGACGGCACTGGACTCTGTAATTATTCTTTGAGCCAAAAGCACTTGATCAAAAAATCATGGTGCTTTTAAGGCCTCGTCTATACATAAACTGGACTGATACACCTGCAGCACCAGTCTGGGGAAGATGCGCGATGCTGATGGGAGAGCTCTCCTGTTGACATAATAAAACCACCCTTGAGAGTGGCAGAAGCTATGTTGCCAGGAGAAGCTCTCCCGCCGACATTAGTGCTCTTGTGCATAGCAATACGTCGGTGTAACTTATGTTGCTCAGGGAGGTGGTTTTTCCACACCGCAGAATGACAAATTACACTGACAGAGTGTAGCATAGACATAGCCTTAGATTTGTGAAGATCTAGCAATACGAACTATAACATGGCGTGAGTTGTAAAGACCAGAAAGTATGGTCATGAAACAGCTTGCAGGGAAAGTTGGCTTTATTTCTTGCCTTTTCTAAGTGCTGTTCCTAGAATAATCCCAGGGAAAATGCAACACACACAAGAAAGTATGACAAACAGGGAAATTTAGAGCCAAGTCAAAGTCTCCATCCTTACACTGGGCTTCTGTGCCTAAGCACTGCATTGCACATGGTACAAAACATCACTTGCTGATCACAGATACCTGTTATACTCGGGCATAATAGTGTGGGAACAGGAGAAGCCAACAGCCTGAACTCCATTTTCTTGCTTTATTCAGCTGAAGGCAGAGAGCCACTACATTACTGCAGTTCTATGCATCTAAACAAAGATAAATGTGCTGCTTTTAGCCTCCACTTACAGAATTCGCTAGAGGGAGGCCTGGAGGGAGTGTTGACTGGAGTGGAAGCAGTTCGAGTCTTAATTCTCCGAAACACAGCCTGCCTTCGGTGTCTACGGTGGGCTCGGGAACTTGCTGCTTCAGGGGTTTTCTTCCAATAGTAATAGAAAGTGATTAGTTCTCCCTGTAAACACAGAAGGAATATGTTAGAGGGGCATGCACAGCTGACTTGTCAGCCCTTTTCTCTCTCCCTCTCACATGTATGCTCACACACAAAATAAAAAGCTTAAGGGTATATTCTTAGCCAGAAGAGAAACAGATTTTTTCTGGGGAAGCAAATTTCTGAAGGAAGTGCCAGTATTGGTGCTTCAGCAGGGGGCGCTCTTTACTTTGAGTCAGCACTGTATCAATACCTCTGCAAGAGTTAGTAGGCACCGTTCTGCTAGAGGTAGCAGCTCTCCAATGAGTTGTAAAAGCTATGTCCTGGCTAAAGATGGTCTTTAAAGAACCCTGGCACTTTTAGTGAGAGTGGGATCAGTTCAAATAGATGATATCCTGCCCATCTTAATACGCCCCATGCATTAAATACACGCCTGTCTGAAAAGTTGAATGTTAGACTAAAAACATGATTGAGAATCAGCGGTAACCGTATTAGTCAACCATATTAAAGCAAACCAACCTTTAAACTGAATATATATACCCACACTGAAGTTAATTAGACTGGTAAAAGAACACACCCAGGGAAGCTAGTGATAATTCCATAGCATAATGAATCTGTCTTACATTCAAAAACCTAGAGCAGACGATATTCCAAGTAGTGGATGAAATGCTGAGCTAAAGAACAGCATGTGGTTTTAATCTCCATTCTTTTACTTTGAAACCCCCATCATTTCCTGGCGACTTGTCTGCCTCTAAGGTAAAAGGTGTTGTTTCTTTCAAGTTGCCAGAGAAACGGAGAAGTTCTAACTAGTCCCTTGAAAATCATCAGAAAAAACACGCCTAAACTGCCCACAAAAAAACGGTCTCTTTGAACTGCCTTGTATGTGATTTAATCATGTAACCTCAGCCTTTTCTCTCTCAGGGCCAAATCCTGCAGTCTTCACTCAGCATAGATCACTTGAATTAATTCTGTACTAAAGATGCCTTCCTCAGTCAACATTTCCAATGGCCTAGAACAAGCAGTAGTAGCATAATCTGTGTATACAGCATTACAAGCAGTGACAAGACATGAAAGATAACTTCTTGAAGAGTATCTGACACCGTTTAAGGATTTTAAAGATGCCTAACTCCAAACAGTTTTCAGTTTTAAATTTAAAAAATCTCCAGGAATTTATCAGTATTTGTTACATTTTTTTAAGCTCAAAATTGGTGCAAAAAATAACTTCACAGTTTTCTGGGTAAATATTGGTGTTAATACTGGGGGATGGGAGGACAAGAAAAAAGGAACAAACAGAGAACAGGAGGTGGAAGAGGATGAGGAGGCAAGAGTGCCATCTCTTCACAATCTCTCCTCAATCTCTTCTGGGCTCACAAATGAAGAGATGTCGGCTCGGTGACCTGGGCAGCTCAAGCTTTGGGAAGCTAGATATATAGGTGGCCATACTGGGGTCTGCCCAAGTGACTGATCTGCTATCCCTCCTTCTGGAGCTGAAAGTAAGCTCCAGGGATCCTCCTGGCCCCAGGGACACCTTCAAGAATCTGGACCTGGCTCCCCACTCTGAGATGAGAGGGTAGCTGAGTAATCCAGGGTACCAAGCCGCCATCTTTACTTCTGGAGCAGGGATTTGAACACCGATGTGCATAAACACACGTGTGCGTGTCTATCTTCCACAACCCTACCTTACTTGACCAGATAGACTTGTATTTACAGAGACTAATGTATTAACAAACACATCTACTAATGCAATGGATTAGATTTTCTTAAAATAATCAGTATTTTTATGTAATTGCGTGGAAAATTTTTTGGGGAAAATTGGTAAAAACAGAATAGCTTTTGTAAAACCCTGAAATATTTTTGGTAAAAATGAGTAACAAGCAGAAATGAAGGGCATTGGCCATTAAACAAAGATCCTTTGAAAACTAAACCTGCCTGTATTTGTGGGTAAAGCCCACTTCAGAAACATACATCTGATTCCAAATGGACCCTTCTGAACTTGCAGTCAAAAAATCTGCACAAACACTCCACTTTTAATATTATTAATGAAATAGACTCACTTAGCCAAGACTAAAGAAATGGGTGATCACATGAGTTAATCAACTATAGTTAGGATTCATTTCTGGAGCTTCAGAAACATGACTCACTAAATGACTCAACCTTCAATCACAGCCACAGGGTTAAAAATCAAAGAGGAAGTACATAAGTAGGATTTTAATATTATTCAGCCGATGGAACATATGCAGACAAATCCCAACCCTGGTTTTATTAGCTGCCTTGCCATCAAATACTATTCTGTCTACCTAAGGGATTAAATGATGGAGTGGAGTGAATCTGGGAGGATTAGCGATCACATTTTGCTGACTGCATGGGTGGCAGGGGTTTGGGCACAAACAAAAGAACATGTCAGGGAAAGCTTTGGTTCTACAAACAGAGAGTGAAAGGGCTCCAGGCTTCACCATGAGTGAAGTCAATTGAACTTTAATCAAACATGCATAGTGTGTGCTGTGGAAACCCATCGCACATAAATTTAGGGAACAAAACCAGTTGCAGGAATCAATAGCTTACTGAAACATTAACACAGGCAATCACTGATCAAAAGACCCCTTCACAAAAGGCTGCCTTGCAAATTAGCTGCTGTTTTTGCTTGCAAGCAAACATGGGAGCATAAACGCTGCTGACATGAATGGCCTGTAATGATCATTTTGTTCCTGGTGATCTCACCTCATCTTACAGCAAGGTCTTGCAGTCAACACATCTTACATCTCTGTACTATAATTGCTAACAGCATGATGAACTGAGCTGGTTTGGTGCCCGGGCACCGAGGGGAGGAGGGAAAGAAGGTTGTTCTGAATCCACAGTGTTCTGGGCAGTAGCACGAGCCCAGGGAAATGCTTCTAACCAATCAGCCTATATTGAATCTATTTTTAAAAACCTTTTCATGCCAGGAGTTGGATATTCCTAGCAACAGATGCACTGAAATCATCCAAGATAAGATCAATCCTGTTTTAGTTCTGTCCTTGGGTAGTGGCTCTGGTGGGAATGCATTCCCCTCCTGCCATTTTTTTTTTATTAGCAAACAGGAGTAATTTCCCCCAAAACCAAAGACAAATAATAATAAATTAAATTAGGAGGCATAATAAAAAGCTGAGGTTGGCTCTGTGACTAACAAGAAAGGAGGGATAAACCGCTGGGAAAAATCAAGCTCCACATGCCATTTGAGAACAGCTCAGCTGTCGTGTCCTCCCGCAACCCAGTATTACTGATAGTGCTGCACAGGCTATTTGTAATTATTAGTAGGTTGCCTCCTTGGCATGAGGCACCGTTCTCTCCTCTACCATCATCATTTTCCTCCCCTGCCCTCCTGTGTTCTGCTGCAGCTCAAGCAAGCCCTCTGACCGACAATAAAGACACTGGGGCCGTCATTATTAACTACTCCATACCCTTAACGATTTAACACAAAAGTAGCAAGTGCTGCATGCCCCTCGCTTCTCATTTATTGTGATCTGCAAGTGTTAAGTGCATGAAACTGTATGTGCATGCATTAGTGTGAGTGTGAGCAAGACAAGACACACATTACAGCTGCACGGAAGCAACCACTAGAACGGGCAAATCTGTGGCTCAACTGAACTGATGTTCTAAAGTGGAGCAAAAAGGCATTCCATGGATTTGGTTATAAACAATGGAGCAGCATTCAGATCAGCTGTTGCCTAAGGAAGATGGTGTGCTCCTAGGGGTTTCCCATACTCGGTTTACGCTCTGCCCCCCTAGGGTGACCAGATGTCCTGATTTTTGGGGGGGGTCTTTTTCTTATATAGGATCCTATTACCCCCCACCTCCTGTCCCGATTTTTCACACTTGCTGTCTGGTCACTCTACTGTCCCCTCACCTGATGACCTATTTTTCCCTGTTGACTTTTTTATATGCAGCTGGGCTTCCTCTGGGCTAGTTTTACAATGTTTAATAGAGACATGAACTGAGGCAGATTATTCCACAGCCCTTTGTCTGGCAAAAACAAATTGCCAACCCTGCCTGGGGGACAGATGGGGTGACCCAACAGCAAGTGTAAAAAATTGGGCCAGGCAGAGAGTGTGTGGGGGAGGGGGAGGTAAATAGGAGCCTATATAAGAAAAAGCCTCAAAAATGAGGACTGCCCCTACAAAATCGGGACCTCTGGTCACCCTAGGGACAGATTCCAAGACATACTTGCAGTACATACACACCATTTCTTAAGTGTCACCTGTATGTGGATCTCCCAATGGTAAGGATGAGCAGGACATTCCATTCCATGAGACACCTCAGACAAACCTTTCTGGGTAAATACTATGAAAGAAGTGTTTAGGTGTAGTGAGTTTGTCAGGCCTGACAAGAGTTGCTGAGACAGAGCTGTGAGCCCTTTGCTAGTTGGCACCAACAAGCCACTCAGTGTAGACCTAAAGCCTCATCTACACTGAAAACCTGGTCGACCCAGCTACATTGCTCAGGAGTGTGAAAAATTACACCAAGAGATGCAATTAAGTCAACCTAACCCAAGGTATAGACACCACTAGTTCGGTAGAAGAAATCTTCAATTGACCTAGGTACTGCCCCTTGGGGAGGGGGGGGGGGGATTTACTACAGCGATGAAGAAAACACTTTTGTCATTCCAGGAAGTGGCTACAATACAACAGTGTGGCTGCAGCTGTGCCGCTGTAGCATGTGTGGTGTAGACATACCCTATGTGTTAGGTGCAAACCGGCTCTTTATTTCTTCTAACCACTCACCCTGCGTACGAACAGAATGGCACATCACACTGCCAAGACTCAGTTTGCTAAAATCAAAAATGCTCAGGTCGCTCCACCACTAATATGAGGCAGGGAGACTTGCTCCCAAGGGGAGGTTTCACATGACACCTGAGAACACCACAATTGCCCACGTCTTTCTGTAACCCAGCATTATATCAGGTACAGGACATGTGTAGTTATTAGGAGGTTAACTGAATTGGCCTCGTTAGCACTGACCCCCCCACTTTGTAAGGCAACTCCCATCTTTTCATGTGCTCTTATATATACTGCTTACTGTATTTTTCACTCCATGCAGCTGATGAAGTGGGTTTTAACCCACGAAAGCTTATGCCCAAATAAATTTGTGTGTCTTTAAGATGCTACAAGGACTCTGGTGTTTTTGCTGATACCGACTAACACGGCTACCACTCTGAAACCTATTAGGAGGTTGTTTCCTTGGCACAAGGCACCATTCTCTCACTCCTCTGCCACCATTTCCTTTTCCGCCCTCTTGTGTTATGCTGTAACTCAATCAAGCTCTCTGAGGGACATAATAAAATGTCTGGGCAGGCATTAACTATTCCACACCTTAAACAATCAACTGAAAGCAAGTGGCATGCGCTAGTTTCTCACTTCTTATCAGTGGGTTTCAAATGTAAAATACACAGTACAAGCTGTGCCTGTGTGTTTGTGTTTAGTTTTGCCTTAGGTAAACAAAGGATTAACACTGTGTGCGCATTTCTGAATCTGAGCAGTTTGACAGCCCTACCAATGCAGACATTGTTCCGGTGAAGCCAGTCACAAGAATACAACAACTTACCTTCAAGTATGTATCTGTTATGGTATAACACAGTGAGCAAACATAATAATATAAACATAACAACTGCTGTTTAATTTCCCAAAAGCATGGCACCGCCAAGAGAGGAAAAATCAAAACCAAACCAAAACCATAGCAGGGAGTGGTGGTGGTACTTTTACCACAATTACACACACACAATCTGCACAACTGTCCTCAGCTATGAGTTGAGGGGTCACCGGCACTTCAGTTTCACCACAAGATAAACTTTCCTAGGTCAGCTCTGTACCCCTGCCTGGTCTTTGCTTTGTTTTGTTTTTATCTCAGGATAGGCTCATATTACTTAGTTACTCTGGGGTAAAACCCACACCTTATTTCAGTCCTGAAGACAAGCCTCTTGCAGAAGGGTGGCTGGTTGGCTCAGTGGCTGTATTCTCTGAGAACAAAACAAAGTGAAGACCAGGCAGGAGTATAGACCTGAGCTCTGCATGTCTAGTGGTATATCTAAAGTATCTGGTCTTCACTGTGCATTTATCTAATGAAGGATAGTGATTCCAAGATAAAAAAGCACCGGTTCTAGCAATGAAGACAAACCTCAGAATACTGGTGTGAATTGTTTGCATCAGTCTAAAAGGAGTCACAAAGACTCCCCAACAACCACTCATAAAAGCCAGATTAAGGCTTTGTCTACACTGGAAAGAGAAAGTCACAACTTTTGTCCTTCAGAGGTGTTAAAAAAACCACAACACACACACCCCGAAAGATCAAAGTTTTGCCAATGCCGAGCGCTGGTTTGAACAGCACTCTTCTGCTGACAAAGCAGAGGCTGCTTGTGGCAGGTGGAAGTTGTTTGCTGGCAGGAGAATTCCCTCCTGCCGAAAACAGCAGCCATTTAGCAGCACGGCTGGAGTGGCTGGGACAGGTCGACATACCCCTGACATGAGACTCACTCGTCTGTTGGCTTTCAGCATCATCCACATCATCTATTTTCCACGGTTTTTACTAATGGCAGCACTTCATCTGCAATTGGAAAATATCTCCAGATACACACTTATGTTGTTGCCCTCCATTAGTGACTCAGCAGCAGGGGAGTCAAATGTCTCTTCTCCTAGTACAAATACTCTCCCCCATGGCATCACGTAACTGAATTAAGAATGATGGAATAAAGTGAGGGAGCACAAAGCCAATGAGGAAAGACTGAGGGTAACTGGATTGTAGGGGTTCCTTTTTCTTTCCAAAGTAGCTTCATGAGACTTCACTAAAGGTTTAACCTGGGCATTTTTACCATTGTAATCTTAGTGCACATGCCACTGTCACAGTGACAAATAGGTCTGTGTGTGTTCTAATTAAGCAATACGTCTCAAAAGATTGTGCAGCAGTGCTGATTAATGCCCTCTTTAGATACATAAGGATACTGCACAGTCTGAAATGTCTTATTAAAATTAGGAAAACAGGCTCAAAGAACTTTTGTGGTGTTATTAAAATATATTAAAAATCCTTCTGCCATCTAAAATGGTTCCTAGGGAATTTCCTATAAATATCATAATCTAACAATATATTGTAAAAGCTTAAGAGAATCTCTCTATTTATTCCCCTACCTATTAGTTTTAAAATAGTAGTTTAGCTTTCTCCTCTCCTACTCTCTGCTTGGGGCCCTTTCTAAAACCCCAAGATAACACAACAGACTGTTTTTCTGACCATTCTTTATCCTCTTTCCCCCCCCAAAACTCAGTGTGAGTGGCTCGGTTGGTTTCACTTTGTAAATGAAAGTCCAGTCCAAAAATGGTTAATGTGGTGGGGGAATCGACAGGAGCCAGGAAGGATGAGTTTACGGAACTCATGTTCTCACTTTGAAATTTTAATGCTATCATTTCTCCCCAGCACAAGTGCGGTCACAGATTTACTCAGCAATCCAACTGAGGCTCCGTCTGTTTCTTGGCATCTTTTTTTTTTTTTTTTTTTTTTACAAAAACTGTCAGAAAACTTTATGCTCTTCAATTATTGCTGTTAATGGAGAGCCGTCAGTATGCTTGTCCCTGTACAGACCTCAGGAAAACAGTGCCTGCTCCAAAGAATTTATATTCTCATTTAGACAAGAGACACAATTTACGCCTATAAAATAAGAGGTTCCAAAGAACGCAAGTGATTTAGACTCCTAAGTCCCTTTGGCTTTTAATGATACTTTGACATTAAATGCCTAAACCACTTTTGAAAATGGAATTTATGCACTACTGAAAATTCTACCCTAGCCTCAACTGGAATGGCATTTGCCTCCACTATACAATTACATTACATACAAAAATCAGCTGCTTGGGGACTGTGTGGGGAAACCTAAGGCTGCAAGAAGGATACTTTGTGTACGCGTATTTTTGAATGGAGCTGGAACAAGAGTCAGAAAGAATAAAGAGATCAGTGTACATAAAAAAAGGGAGCAGAGGCTGGAAAATGGGGAGTGAAAAACTACAAAAGAAGAGAACATGAGAGCAGTCTGGAGTGTCACGAAAAAAAAGGATATATACAAAATATAAATGTGTACAGTAAAATCTCAGAGTTACGAACACCTCAGGAATGAAGGTTGTTCGTAACTGAAATGTTTGTGACCCTGAATAAAATGTTATAGTTGTTCTTTCAAAAGTTTACAACTGAACACTGACTCAATACAGCTTTGAAACTACCATGCAGAAGAAAAATGCTACTTTTAACTATCTTAATTTAAATGAAACAAGCACAGACAGTTTTAACGTGTCAAATCTTGTTAAAAATTTTTTCCTTTTTTTGGTAGTTTACAATTAACCCAGTACTGTGTTTGCGTTCGTTTTCTGTCTGCTGCCTAATTGCGCATTTCTGGTTCCAAATGAGGGGTGTGCTTGACCGGTCAGTTTGTAACTCTTAGGTTCTACTGTATTTTAAAATATACTACACATATTTATAATATGCTAATAATACCCTTCACTTATATACCATCTTTCATTGGAAGATAAAGTGCTATATAAATATTAATGTATTAAACCTTGACGTACCCTTTGGACAGTAAGCATTAGTCACATTTTACAGAAGGGGAAATAAAATCACAAAGAAATGACTTGCCCAAGGTCACAAAAGAAGTCAGTAACGGAGTTGCAAACAGAACCCTGATTTTTTGATTGTCTCTTGTGTATTAGCTACAATAAAGTCCTCTCCAATAAAGTGGAAAACACTCAATTGATTTTCTGCTGTTATTTCAAATGCATGGAATTTACTGACCCACATTTTACTACTGACACGAGATTCCTTTCCAAAAAGTGCTATTGTCATGTGAGTAGCTCAGCCAATCAAAGTTAGACTCTTATAAGGAATTTTATAGATAATGCTTACACACTTAGCTTTATTAGACAAAAGTCCACCTTCATTAGACATGGTAAATTCACTATCTGCCTGTTCATCACTAGCTTAGCAAAGAATCCAGTTTGACTTTCCTCGCCTCATTAGATACAAGCTATTTTTCTTTTAATTTCCAGGTTGCTTTCTTTGTTTTTGACTAGAATAAATTAACAGAGAAATATAAATTCTGCTAGTAAGAGGATAAAAAAGGTTGGCAACAAATCAGTGTGCCACATCCACTTCACAATTTTGGTGCAGTCTGGTTGCTAACATTTTCCAATGTTTGGAACTGAGGCCACATTTGCTTCTGGCAAGAAGAGCTAACTCAGATAATGCACAAATTGCAGAAGTTTTCCTGGATGGGTGCTCGATGAAAATATTTCTCTTCTTTCAAATCTAGGGATTAAACCATTGGGTTTAACAACAGTTCTGAAAATCAGAGGCTTGAAGCAAGCTGTTGCATTCTTTTAAACCTTAGCCACAGTTGGAGGCCTCTGTCACTCTCTCCAGCTGTAAAGGAAGGCTCTTGTAATTAAGGTTTCTCTCTCCAGAGACTTGTCTTTTGTTAATCAACAGAGTCCTCTAATCCCCAAAGGAACCCACAGGCTGTTGGCTGCATCCATTACTAATTGTTAGATACCATCTTTAATAGCATCAGTTATAGTTCTACAAGACTGCTCAACGGCTGCCTTTGATGCCAGGTAAATCTGGCAGAACATTCCTGTGGAGCTGCCCAATTAACAGGGTATTACAATACAAAGTGGCAGGTGGAAGTGACTATCAGTAATGAAGGGGTTAAGGATCTTCTTAGATCTGATGAAAACTCCTGCATCTGCTGAGTGATTTGGGATCCAATTAACCCTTCTGGAGCTCTATTAGTATCATGACATGTACTAGAACTAGATCATGGACCTGCTATTTGTCTGAGCCATCTGACAAGTTCAAAGTCATTTAACTAATTTAAATAAATATCTTAAACTAACCCCCCCCCAACACCAGGACAAACTGTTCAGACACAGCTGCCAAAGCTACAGCTACAGAGGGGCCCTACCCCCATCTGGGCCAAGCTGCAACACTTGTGTGACGTTACTGTTCATGCCCGAAGTGTGAACAGCTTCATGCCCACAGAGCTGAGAGGATAATGTAGCCCATGCAGAATCAGGGCTTCTCTTTGTAATGAGGCTCGGGATAGAACACATCACAGGTTCTTCTCTTCCTGCTGTTCAACGAGAGATACCTATTCACTATCCCCTTAGCCCTTCAAGCACATAGACAGATACACAAACTTGTCCCTTTAGTCCTCCTCCTGAGCGATTATTCTCCCCTTCTTCCCCACAGCTGGCATGACAGATTTACAGCTTGGGGCAAGTGGGTGATGCGTAGTTTACCTCTTGGTCATAAGAGTAAAGGGGAAAAGGGGACAACGAATTGCTTTGCAATGGCAGGAGAGGAAGCCCGTTCTTCTCTACCCATTTACAGTCAAGTTTTGAGCTTTACAGCTACAGGCAAGTCACATCTTACGCGCATTTAGCATGTGTGATTTCAGCTTTACACGATCGGCAAAAAAAAAGGGGGGGGGAACCGCCATTAAACTCAATGGATTTTGGCTATACGCGATTTCCGCAGTGATCGCGGAACCTAACCCTTGTGTAAGTCGTGACATGCCTGTATATCCTATAAATCAGCCACACCCCTTTCACTCCTAGGTAACTAGATGCTCACACGCTATGGCAGCAATGAGATCAGTATATGTGCCTAGGTAGATTAGATATAAAGAACACAGAAGAACTTTAAGAGGAGGACTCATCCCAGGATGCATTGCCCCCCACCCTTTAAATATTGTTAACATTTAAATCTTAGCAGCATGATATGAGGAATAACATTTTCTCAATCAGGCTGCTTGGCACCAACAATTCATCCCTCCAATTCAGTTTTCTTCTTGCACAAGCTGAATACTTCACTATTTCCTAGTTTCAGTTAGCTGGAGTCAAATAGCATTTCGCTGCAATTGGCAACAGCGCCATGTTACCTTTCTTACGGTTTTCTCATCCCTGTAACTAAACCACAGTTCCATCAGTGAAAGGAGGAGAAGAAAAAAGCCATAAAGCTGCTGAAACTACCATGCACCATCCCGTAAACATTTTTCTATTTATCTGCCCTTCATTACATGCACAATCTTATTATCTCTGCACAGCCTCAAAGTGACAGCCATCAGGGTCACCCTATAAAATATACATTGGCAATGTTACATTTAATGATGGGAGCGAGGAGAAAGATGAAGGATGGGAGGGGTGGAATACTGCAGGACGTTTTTAAAGGGATCATCAGTTATATCTGTGCATTTCCCGAGGTGATAATTGAATGACAGTGGCTGGAGGGAAATCCATTTTTGAGCTCAGGAAAGAATTGTTAAGCGAAAAATGTTTTTGTATTGGAGGCATGTAATGGCTGCCAGAAAATGAAAAAGGCTCCTTCAACCACATCAGTTCTTATATTTTATGTCTTTTATATGTGGGCTGGCAATTATCTAGTACAATCAGCTTTTGAAATACAGCTTTAAAAATAGACAGTCAGACTTTGGTCATTATATCTTGTAGACTAAGAGGTATTTTCTGTTGTAGTCTGTCAACTTCAATTAATTTAAACGAAGGATCAATTTTGTAATGTGGAGAAGGTGACATACCAAACACAAGGGCAACCACCTTTATCATTATCACATTGGTTTTAAAATAAAAGGTTAAAGCACAATTCTAATTATGTTCTGTATTTAACTAAAAATTGCCCCCTGCATTGAAGTGAAGTAGATATGCACTAATCTGTATTCTTTGTAATTTGGCAGCACTGGAATTAGGCCCTGAGTTACTAAAACTTCATTACTTAAAATGAAAAGAACATTTTTACTATATACGGTCACTCATCTTCACAAATACAACTAAACTACACTTGTCAAAACAAAATATTTTGTGTTGCAATATTCTTGCTTTTTTGTTCTGCATGTTCACTAGCTAATTCATAATGGGTATCCCAGTCATTAGTGTAAAATACTATCTACAACTAATCAAAGCAAGGATATTGAGAGTGACGGCTGATACTCCATGATTATTGTATAATAACTGTCATTTGTATTACCATAAATGCCAATCACCCTCAATCATGGATCAGGACACCACTGTGTCAGGTACTGAAACAAATGGAACAAAACTAACCCATCTCAGTGCATGGGGACCTATGTCAGTTGAACTTGAAAAGCATATAGTATTATGATACATGGCCATGGTATCAGCCTAAACAATACATTTTAAATGGATAAGGAACGCTCCATTCTTAGAATACTATCAGCTATTGGTCCCACACCATCTGGAAGAATATCGAGGCTCTTGGAGAAGGCACAGGAGCTTTGGAAAAAATAACTTGAGTGAAGCTTTTATCCTTATTTCCAATTCACCACAAACCCTTATGCAAAATCTGTGTGTAACAAACATTTTACAGCCAGCCATTCTTCCATTCCAGTTTAGCAGTCACTGTTTGGTCCATTACCAGAGAAACAGGGCATAAAACAAAAGCATTAACACAGTTACTCTTCAGGATTATCATATATGTGGCTTCTCCCCATCCTTGGATGATCTGGGAAGTTCGGTAATGATGTGGTTCTTTTAAGTTTCTGAGGTGCCTTAAAACCAATGGGCAAAAAACCCAAAGGACAATGCCTGAGACTGCTCCACTAAAATTGTTCTTGTGTGTTCTCTGCAACAAACAGCAATTCTGGACACACACATCCTGGATACTATCTCTAGCTCTCCAAACTAGCCCGTGTAAAGTTGC
This sequence comes from Sternotherus odoratus, assembly GCA_032164245.1. Lineage (NCBI taxonomy): Eukaryota > Metazoa > Chordata > Testudines > Kinosternidae > Sternotherus > Sternotherus odoratus. The sequence goes on from JAVMKO010000018.1 coordinate 7,516,111, forward strand.
TTCTGTCAGAGACTTAAGTCATCCTAAAGAGCAGACAAAATGAAATGTCTAAACTTTAGGGGTCTTACACATATCTACAGCTTTCCCATAACAGTAGTCAAGCGAGAGAATGCTGTGATGCTCTATTGGTCACAGAGGACCATTTCCTTCTAATTATAATTGTTGTATATAAAACTGACTGCTTCATATTTCCTCCTGGCTCATTTAGAACAACAGTATTATCAAATTCATGGCCAAAACCTTCTACACTAAATTAAATAAAGAGGAGTTAATTTTGTTTAGATCACAGAGGTTCATATCACACAAGCCTCAAGGATAAGTGAATGGGTGAATCCAATAGGCTGGATTTTGCTAACTAGTCAGATCCTGGGGTATTCCAATGATTCAGTCAGCCAGCCTTGCTAATGTTTTCAACTTCACTAGTCACAATTGTTTTGTGCTTTATCATTAGATGTATCTACAACTTTCCACTACAACTGTCTCCTGGGAATTATGTCCCATAGTTCCTTTGGGAATGTAAGTGCGATATAGAGACTAAATCAAGGGTAGGCCTCTGGGTTTTATTTCTAGGTCTACCATTAACTCTGAGAATGACCTTCAACAACTCACTAGGGTCTTGCCTACACACACTTGCACTGATTTAGTTAAACTAGTTTAATTAAACCCACTGAAACCTCTGTGTAGCTTATTTTGGGTTAGCCTAAATCTGTTCCCAATTGATTTAAACCACTCAAACTGAAAGAAGAGTGTCCACATAGGGGATTATATTGGTTTAACTTCACACCTTTATATAAAAAGGAGTAACTCTACATAGAAACTCTTCTCTCTCTAAGCTTCAGTTCTCCTTCTATACCTTCTTCCCACCTGTGCCACAACAACTGGTTTTCTGCACCTAAAAGCCATGGCTGGCATTAAGGGATAGCAAGCAGGGCAGTTGCCCAGTGTCCCGTGTCAGAGGGGGCACCGTGAAGCTAAGCTGCTCAGGCTTCTGCTTCAGCCCCAGGTGGCAGGGTACAGGGCCTGACGCTTCACCCTCATGGCTTTGGCTTTCTGCCCTGGGCCCCAGTAAGTCTAATACTGGCCCTGCTTGGCAGACTCTCTGAAACCTTGTCCCCTGGTTGAAAACCACTGATTTAGGCCAAGTCTACACTACAGGGCTATAGCTATAGTGCTGGAGCTATGCTGACATAACCCTGTAGCGTGGATGCAGCCAACTCCAACAGAAGGAGTTTTTCCCATCAGTATATGAAGTCCACCTCCCTGAGTGATGGTAACTAGGTCAACAGCACTCTTTCACTGACCTAGCTATGTCTACTCTGGAGGTCAGGATGGCACAGCTAAGTTGCTCAAAGGGATGGACTTTTCAGACCTGAGTGACAGAACTATGTTGACCTACATTTTAAGAGTAGACCAGGCCTCTCAGACAATGGGGTCCTGATAATGGTTGGCTTTTGTAGGAACAATTGTAAAAAAAAGTATTTCAACTACCTGTCTATTTCACAGAGGGAAAAGGTGAGCCTTAATTATCATCTGTATAGCACTCAGACAGTTAAACAAGGTGCTAGACAAGAACAAAGTATTATTAAGCAGCCAGAGGCCAAAAGCTTAGTAGAGTTCCTTGATACAACAAGCCTCTGTTCCTTTATGTAAATCAGAACTCAGCCTGCGCAGTGTATAATTTCAAGCAAGCGCATTTTCTCTCATTCCTAGGGTGTTCCTTTGCTGGAACCTGATCCCCTTCTCTTTTGGAGTTGATTCCTAACAGTGCAAAACATTTGTTTCCCCTATTGAAGAGTATGCGAAAAAGTTCCTGCTAAGATTTTCCATTTCTATACTCAAGAGCAGACATCCATCTAACATTAGCCTACTGCCTACCACGACTTTTTCCTGGTCAAGTAACATCATCTGTGGAAGAGATCCTATGTACCAACCAAAGGGAAAACCCTACACAACCCAGAAAAATAAGGGACTCTGAGGACACTGGGATACAACAGTAACTGCAAATCCTGCGAGTCTGGTGGACTTTTTCTCCTATTCCTTCAATAGGAAGGGAAAATGGGTAACCCAGGAATTATCTATCAGTGTTTTAAAGATTTCACATGTAATAGTTCTGTTTATTTTACTTCCACGTATTAAAAAAAAGCTCAGGCCGGGATGCTGGAACAATCTGCATAGTGGGGGGTGCTAAACTGTAAACCCTGTATATGATGGAAACCACTTCAAGCCAGGGGGTGCTGCTGCACCCCCAACACCTCTGGGCTCAGATCTCCTGATCCATTTAGTTAAGGGGTTCTCAAACTTTTGTACTAGTGACCCCTTTCACATAGCAAATCTCTGAGTGCGACCCCCCTTATCAATTAAAAACATTTGTAATGTATTTAACACCATTATAAATGCTGGAGGCAAAGCAGGGTTTGAGGTGGAAGCTGACAGCTCGCAATCCCCCATGTAATAACCTCATGACCCCCTGAGGGGTCCCGACCCCTAGCTTGAGAACCCCTGATTTAGTTAGTTGAGATAAACAGCATTTATAGAGGCAGTGCTGATGCGTTTGCACACTTACCTGCCTTCCACATTTCAATGAAACAGAAGTTTTAGGTTTTTCTTTACACATCTGTGATGAACAATGCATGGCATGTGCATTCATTCTCCACGTGCAGTCTATGACCCATGGGGGGGGGGGGGGGGGCTGCTGAACACTAGCATTCAGTGACATTTAAAATGAAGCCCATTGTGAAGGAATAAAAATGAAGTGTGGATCACCATAAATTTTGTAATATAACCCCTGTTCTTGTTACCTAGGAGAGAGCGTAGGGGAAGGCTGGGAGCCAGAAGGAGTTTCTACCAATTTTTTCTTACTGCAGCTACATTTGTAGGAAGACATTATAAGAGGTCAAAATATTGTTATGGAAACTGGAGGTTTCTATTATGCACTGAAAAATGCTAGCTTTCACACTCCTTCAGAGAGTCTATGTCACCGAATGCCTGGCTCTTAACCATCGAACAATCTGAATGGTAGAGAGAAAAGCCATCCATTTCATACCAAGGCTTGTGGAATAGTTTCAGTAAAGACTGGTATAAACCTCCAAAAATTATACAAACATACTTCATAGCCCTAGGTACACAGTAAATGCCTTTCTGCTGCCAGCCTGTCTGTTCTACAGTTGACATGCCAGGTGTTCTGAGACACAAAGTCTCTCCCATATACATGCTCCCCCCACACACCTTGTCATTAACGATACATCTACACTACCTGCTGGATCAGCAGGTAGTGATCAATCTATTGGGGACTGATTTATCGCATCTAGACTAGACGTGATAAATTGATCCCTGAGAGCCCTCTCTGTTGACTCCAAAGCTCCACAGCCGTGAGAGGCAGAAGTGGAATTGACTGTTGACTCGCTGCCGTGAGGATACCCAGGTAAGTCGACCTAAGATACATCAACTTCAGCTACGCGAAGTTGGTATCTTAGGTTGGACCCCCTGGCCTTACTCTTGATTTTGAACAGACTAAGGATTAGAGTTTGAGAGAGCTTAACACAACTGTCCCTTTACGCTACTGTCCAATAGCCACTTCTTTAGCTAGTGGACTTTCCGCAGTAGCTAGGTGGTAGGGATAGGAAGGGGGATCTCCAGGCAGCATACTAAGCAAAAAGAAGACTTGCCACAGCAGCAGTTGCTCTTTGGTTGCTGTCACTTTTTCCAGCAGCCAGCCTTAAATTCCTTGCTTAACACCCCCCCCCCCCCCCCCGCCCTCCGAAAACCAACACCTCCAAGGGCAATTTAACCAACCACAAGCAATACGGCTACAAACAAACAAACGGAGAAAACAATATTAGGGTGAAGCTCTAATGTGGTTCACTACAACCTGACTGAACTGGCTGGAAAATAAAGGGAAAAATTATCTCAGAAGTGGGCTTTTTCAAGTAATGACTACACCAAATAGAGTGAAAGGTTTGTAGTTTTGTTGCCTGTTCATGAGGAAGGTGGGTTAACAATGTACTACTTAGGGCATGTCTTCACTACCACTTTAAATCGATGTTAACGACGTTATGTCGAAGTAAACGTGTACCTGTCTTCACATACATGCCCTTAACGTCGATGTAAAGGGCCTTAAAGATCGATCTTGGCACTCCAGCCTAACCAGTGGCATAAGGCTAATCTCGACGTTCCAAGCTCGACCGTGGGCTAGTGAAGACGGAACCCGACATTAATAGCCTCCAGAGGCTGTCCCACAATGCTCCATTCTGACCGCTCTGGACTGCCTCACTACTGCTCCACTGTGACCGCTCTGCACTGCACTCTGAACTCGCTGCTCTGGCCAGGTAGATAAGACCCGGGAACATTTGAATGCCATTTCCTGTTTGGTCAGCGTGGCCAGCTCACCTGAACTGATCAGTCGCCATTCAGAGCAATCAGCACTAGCCGCCATGCAGAGCTCAGCATCACAGGAATCCATGATGAGCTCATCTACCCTGGAGACCAGCCAGAGGAGAAGAGCTCCAGCATGGTCCACTCGTGAGGTGCTGGATCTCATCGCTATCTGGGGAGAGGAATCCGTGATGTTGGAACTCCGCAACAACAAACGGAATGCCAACACCTACGGAAGAGTCTCCAAGGCCATGCTGGAAAGGGGCCACAACAGGGACACCACACAGTGCCGCGTGAAAATTAAGGAGCTGCGGCAATCTTTCCAGAAAGCCAAGGAGGCAAACGGGCGATCAGGGGGCGCGCCACGGACATGCAGGTTCTACAATGAACTAAATGCCATAATGGGGGGCGCCCCCACCACCATCGCGCCGGTGTGCGTGGACTCCACCGATGGGATCATCGTCAGGGAGGAGACTGATTCCGAGGAGGACGAGCATGAAGAAGAAAATCTCACGGAGCAGCAGGAGCCTAGCGGAGAACCCTTGTACCCAGAGAGCCAGGAGCTGTTTGTCACCCTGGAGCCAGTACCCTCCCAAGCCTCCCAGGGGGGTAAGTGTTTCTTTTTTAAGGGATTACATGACGCGTGATTTTGTAAAGGAAGCATTTATTAATGAGTAACTTGCCCTAAGGACTTAGCGTGCTTTCATTGCTGGTCAATTTCTACTCAAAGAGTTTGTCAATATACTCCGGGATTGACCATAAGTCCTCCGCGGACATTTCAATGAAGCTCTCCAGGAGGTAGCGATGAATCCAGCGCAGCAGATTTCTGGGGAGAGCTGCCTTATCTGGTCCCCCGTGATAGGACACCAACCCACGCCACGAAAGTAGTAGGTTGTCTGGTATCATTGAGCAGGCTAGCATTGCGGCGTATGGACCAGGACTTTGCATGGACTCAAGGAGCATGCGCTCCCTATCTCTCCGAGAAATTCTCAGCAAAGTGATGTCATTCAGGGTTGCCTGTTTGAGATACGGACTGCAATTAGTCGGGAGATAAAGAGTCCCAGCTGCAAAGTTCTCTTTTCTGCTGAGGACCGACGAACCGAGCACCCCCCCCACGAACGCTGACCGCCGCCCCCCCCCCCCCCCCCCAGCCCATAGCGTTAGCTGTCAGGGAATCCGAGCCGTCTGCACGCGGTCTGAAGAGCCCCAAAAAGACCTTAGCCCTTAGCAAGAGATTTTTTGGCATTTGCTTTGCAGTTTGCGGTTTCAGTGGGAGCCAGCCACGCGGTGGGGGGAAGGGGGCGGGGTTACTCTACAGTATGCAAGCGCCACTTTTAACTTACCATGGCCGGCTGCACGGTGATTTCAGAAGCCGTCTTGGGCTGAGGCACGCATATGTGTCTGAGATGCTCTGAATTTTCTGAGAGCTTGTCAGTCAGTTTTAGGTGTACAACATGACCTTGTACAGAAATCATATCAGGCCTCTGAATACTGAGGTTGCAAATGGAATACTACTCCCATTGTGTACAGTCCGAGACTGCCTCCTAACCTTGAATGTATCTGTCTCATAACTTTCAAACTTTCTTTTTCCCACACTTGCCCACAGATGAACAACAAGTATCTCACAACCCCCCTGCCTCCTCATCACGCCGTGCACCGCAGATAAGAAAGCGTAAAAAGAAAACGCGAACGCGCGATGAGATGTTTACTGAACTCGTGGAGAACTCGCGTGCTGAGGCAGCCCGCCAGACGGACTGGAGGGAAAGAATGATAGAGGCAAGGGATCGAGAGATTCAGGCAAGGGATCGAGAGATTCAGGCAAGGGATCGAGAGAGAGAGGAAAGGAAGCGAGAGAGAGAGGCAAGGGATCGAGAGAGAGAGGCAAGGAATCGAGAGAGGCAGGAATGGAGAGCCGCTGAACAAAAGAGGGTAGAACGTGAGGAAAGACGCATGGATGCTTTCCTCCGCATAATGGAGGACCAGAGCGACATGCTGCGATCTCTGGTGGAGCTGCAGCATGACCAAAGACCACCTCTGCAGCCCCTGTGTAACCAACTCCCCCCCTCCCCAACTCCCATAGCTTCCCCACCCAGACGCGGGTTGAGAACACGGGGGGGCAAGCTCCGTGGGCCGCTCCACTCTACCCCACAAGCCAGCAGAAGCAGCAGCAGCAGCAGCAGGCTGACATTCTCGGAAAACTTTTGAAAGCTGCTGAGTCTTGCCAACCCCTCCTCTCCACCCTTCCCACCCCCCCCCTCCTTTGCCCGCTCCTCCCCACTGCGACTCCAGGATCCCTCCAGGATACCAAGACAGTGATCCCCTGTATTTGTATTTCCGAGTAACCAATAAAGGAACCATGATTTTTCAAACAGTGATTTTATTTTCTCTGCAAGCATGGGGAGGGAGGAGGGAAAGCATGGGGAGGGGGGAGGGAAAGAGGGTTCAAGGGCAGCAGGCTTACAGCACAGCAAGGGAGCAGATTCTCAAACGCCATCTCGGGCACTGATAAAACTGTCTTTCAAGGCGTCCCTGAGGCGCAGGGCCTCACGGTGGGCTCTTTTACTTTCCCTGCTGTGTGGCTGCTCATAAGTAGCAGAAAGTAAATTTGCCTCTGCCTCCCAGCCCGCCATAAACGTTTCCCCCTTGCTCTCACAGATATTGTGGAGCACAGAGCAAGCAGCAATAACAATGGGGATATTTCTCTCGCGGATGTCTGAGCGTATCAGTAAGGAACGCCATCTCCCTTTCAAGCGGCCAAATGCACATTCTACGGCCATTCTGCACTTGCTCAGCCTGTAGTTGAACAGCTCCTGACCCCTGTCCAGGGCTCCTGTGTAGGGCTTCATAAGCCAGGGCATTAGGGGGTAGGCTGGGTCCCCAATGATCACGATCGGCATTTCGACCCCCCCCACGGAAATTTTCTGGTCGGGGAAGAAAGTGCCTTGCTGCAGCTGTCTAAAAACCCTAGAGTTCCTGAACACTCGAGCGTCATGAAGCTTTCCCGGCCACCCCACGTACAGGTCGGTGAAACGTCCCTTGTGGTCAACCACTGCTTGCATGACCATTGAGTAATATCCCTTCCGGTTTCTGTACTCGGCGGCCTCGTGGTCCGGTGCCAGGATAGGGATATGAGTCCCATCTATAGCCCCACCACAGTTAGGGAATCCCATGGCGGCAAAGCCATCTATTGTGGCTTGCAGGTTTCCGAGGTTTATAACCCGGTGTAGCAGCCGCTCGACGATTGCCCTGCTTACTTGCATCACAGCAAAGCCCACTGTAGACCTACCCACCCCAAACTGATTCGCGACTGACCGGTAGCTGTCTGGCGTTGCAAGCTTCCAGAGGGCTATCGCCACTCGCTTCTCCACTGTAAGGGCCGCTCTCATTTTGGTATTCCTGCGCTGGAGGGCCGGGGACAGCAAGTCACAAAGTTCCATGAAGGTGCCCTTTCGCATGCGGAAGTTTCTGAGCCACTGGGAGTCATCCCAGACCCGCAGCACTATGCGGTCCCACCAGTCTGTGCTTGTTTCCCTGGCCCATAATCGGCGTTCGATGGCATGAGCCTGCCCCATTGCCACCATTTTTGACAGATTGTCAGTCGCCCTACTTGCAAAAACGGCAGTGTCCCTGTCGTCCCCGCTGTGCACGTCAGTGTCCCTGTCGTCCCCGCTGTGCACGTCCGTGTCCCTGTCGTCCCCGCTGTGCACGTCCATCTCCTCCTCACTGTCATCGGGTTCCAGAAAGCGCGGTTCTCCCCGGATCGCATTCCTCCTCTGCAGACGGTGCAGCAGGAACTCAGCAACCGTGATCGAGGTCCTCACAACAGCCATTACTGCAGCCGTGGTGTCAGCGGGCTCCATGCTTGCAATGCTATGGCGTTAGTTCGGCGGAGAAAGGGCGCGAATTATGGGATGCCTACCCACAGGGCACCGCTTGTAATGGGGGTGGGCGGCGCGGAAAAAGGGCGCGAAATTTGGAAATGCCTACCCACAATGCTGCACTCGAAATGGTGCCTGCTGGGGGATCAGGGAACTGTGGGATAGGTACCCAGAGTGCAACGCATGTCATGTCGACGCCTGCAAAAGTTTTGCAGACAGACACTGTCGACTTGCTGTGCTTAGCTGTGCGTAGTGAAGACAGACAACATCGACTGTATGCCGTCGCGTTCACAAGATCGACATAAAGGAAATCGAACTAATGCTGTAGTGAAGACATACCCTAACACAGTAAGCTTCTACGACAAAACATATTGTAGAAGAGCATACTACGTATTTACAAGCATTATTGAAGATTTGCAATACTTCTGTGAAGTAGATACTTATCTTCACTTTACAACAAGAGAAAGAGATGCACAGAGGTTAATTTACTTGTCCAAGGTACACAGTCAGTAGAAGAAATGAGAACAGAACCCAGGAATCCTGTAAGTCAAGGGCTAATATATTAACATATGTACTGTACCATTTTCTTATAAAATACAGGCTCCTTACAATGTTTTTTATAAAACTATTTTAGATCTGAGTTTATTCTGACTCTCTGAATTTTTCTTTTTAAGTTCCCTTTAACCCCAGATTTCCTGCAGACTGGAAACTGGCCTGCTATTACCACACTCACCAACCTGCTCAGGTTTGTAGTACAGGAATCTACAAGCTACGGCCGGAGAGTCTTTTCAAGTCAGTTCCTTCTCAGCACTTTACAAAGAGGTCTAGATCAAGTCAAAAACGTAATGAACTTCTTACAAAGAGGCTGAAGACTGCTTCATTCATAGGCTTGTCCCAGAACCCGCTTACCCACTCTGGAAAGCTACACATCTTAATGGATTCTTACAAGTGCATCTGTTTGTTGGTATCACGAGCATGGTACACACAGGCCCAGATCCACATGCACACACCTGCATTACAATATCTCTTGCATTCCTGGTAAAAAAAAACTGAATATTTTGGCTTAAACTATCTCAGCGTAAACTTAACTCAAATGTTATGGTTAGAAGCTTGAGCTAATAGGCCTTGGAAACTGGTTCAGCCACTTATCAGATATTTCAAGTGTAATGTGTTATTAAATTATCTCCAAACAACATGTTAAGAAGTCAGAGGGTGTTGATGCTCTAACACAGTCAGAATGATAATTTTAATTGGTGGCATGCACTCATATTATTATCAAAATGACAAACATTATTAAAGGGAAATAAGTTATAATCAGCAACTTTAAAAAAGTTCTTAAGGTATTTTCTGGCCCGACTTAATAGAAAAAGAAGCCTATTGGGATATAACTTCATGTGTGCACCTCCTAAAGGTGCTCTTATTAATTGCTATTAACTGACAAGCTTCAGCCACAAGATTTCTGTAGACTGCTAGGCTACAAAGCCACAGGAAAGAATCTATGAACAACTACAGTGCAAACTAGAGATTTATTCTGTTCGCAAGCAAATCTGTTCAAAGCAGCATCCTGCACTTACCACTTAATTTCCTCTAAAGGGCAGGCTGAAGTGTGCTGGAATTTCATCTTCCTCGACCATTAACCACCAAAATTCCCTCTGCATTCTTTCTCAAAAGTTTCTGCTTTTTTGAATGGTCCAACCTCTTCCATTGCTTCCCACTAGTGATTGAGGGATTGCAAAGCCACACCACCACAAATCAGCCCTCAGTATATATACCCCTTAATTACAGTGGCGCCACACAAGAGGCTATACTTGAAGATATGCTAGCTTCTCTATTGTAAACCTGAATAAACCTTTACAGACTGAACTTAATTATGCAAGATCTAAAACATTATCAAATACATTCTGTAAGCAATATTAGTTTCAAAGAGTACCCCAACTAGAAAAGTGTCCAAGATGATGACAATAAGTGTTGTTAAGTCCAAAGGCTAAGCACATTTAGCTCTATGGTGGGGCTGGAAATTGTCACTATTCCAGGCTTAACTCAGAGAACATTTAGTTTTCTAAATGCCCCGCCTTCTGAGAGTTAAGACTAAATTGTCAGCCTTCTTGGCCTCAACTTTGAAATCTAAAAGCAATAGGAAATTCAGTCTTGCCAATAATGTTATCTAAGTACACACTTTTAAGATGAGTTACATAAATGAAGATCAGTGATTAATTGCACTGAAAAACAGGCAGTGAAAATAGAAAGGCTTTTATAAGACGTGTTATGTGATTTAGTTTGGAAGAACATTTTTCTCCCTCAAACACTACAAAGCGCACACATTCCAAAATGAAAAGTTTTTAATTGCAGTTCTGTAAGTAGAATAGAAGAACAGAGTTCCGAGTCTACTAACTAGGTAAGCATACCGTATTTATATATTAATGTACAAGCTTTTTCAGCACCAAACCTACAAGAGCAAACAATATGAACAGAGTATAAACATGATTGATATAGAGCTGGCTGAAACTGGAGCACAGGTTTTAAAGTTGACATTCAACTGTCCTAACATGATTTTACTTGTAACCATTTTCCACCATTTGATGCAATGAACTGAGGCATAATAATGCTTATTCACAGGCATTATTAGGGATATAAATCTGGATATTCAATTTTAATTATTACAAGAGAAGAAAGGAACTCAGGATTATATTCCATCATTCACTTTTCAGGCTCTTTTTAACATTTTTTTGTATTTGGCATCAGTTATGATGGCAAGGTTTCCATAGCTTCTCAGAACTTTTTCTCCTGTGTTGGCCACGTGATTCCAGTTCTCTGTCAATGAGATCAATCCAGATTGACACTGAGACTGCAAGAGTAGCATCAGCCACCTGTAATCTGCCAAGTCACTTCAACACCTCCATCAATTGCTTTTGTAAATTTAGTGTCTTTGTAGAGTCCTTGTGCAAAAGCTGTGCTATGTTTTGATCGAAATCTTCTTTATGCCTGTATATCATGCAAGTATCAACATTCTTCTGGAAAGTTGGTAAAAACAGAGGCGTGCATTCTTCTCCGCAGTTCCAGCGAGTGCCTTGGGAAAGGCTGGGATGTAAATCTTATTTTTTTCAGGCAACCAACCATGAGGTTGATGGTGATTGTGAAAGTGTTTTTGAACTTCTAGAAATTTCTCAATGCTCTGCTTAACACACAAGAGACGTTTAGGATGACTGTCCCTGAGAAATCCTCAAATGTTTCCATTTAATTTTTGCTTCAGGGTTGAAAAGGAAGATGGATTAGTGGCCAGGTGATGTAGCCAGTTTTGATACATTCCACAGGAATGTGATAACATACATCAAATGTCTCTGCAGTGTATTTATCACATTCCTGTGTAATATGTCACATGCTTATGACATCACCTGTTCACCAATCTGTTGCCACAGAATTTATTGCAACATTCCAAACCCTATCAGTATCTTCAAACAGCTGCCTAACTCCTTCCCCATCTCCTAAACACCCAACACCCTTATCCTATCAGAGAAGTATTTTCTTCTTAGATGAAGACGTATATACATAGAAATATGTATCTATATACAGAAAGCTATGCACAGTCTTAGGGAAGCTGTCCAGTAAAAGAAAACACTCAACTGTAGAAATGCATTAAATGCATTTCTGAAATTAATGACCATGCTTCTATCTCACTGCTATATTACTGTGATAGCGTGCACAGTTCCATTAACACCTCTTCAAAAAGCCGGCTAGGCCTAGTGATGCAGTGCTTGTTCAGAGTTGAAGGAGTGAGAAATCTCAGCTGACATTCAACGTGTTCTCTTTATAGTACAGTATGTATATATTTGAAACCTGTGGCCTATCCTTCCCCTTCACTTTTCATGCCACTCTTCAGCAGGGCTTTTCAAGGTCTGCCCTGAAGGAAGCAGGAAGGTTGGGAGCTTCTGCTTTTGGAGATGCACAGGTAGGACAAAGGAGCCTTACGTCCCATCCACTTCTCCCTGCTAGGTTTAGGGGGGAGGGACTAGCATGCTATTAAAAAGCACAGTTGTTGCAGCATCCTGCCTCCAGTCAACTCAAAATACAGGATTGTTGCAGTGCATGAAGAAAAAATCCTCATTAGCAGAGTAGTATAAAGATTTATTTTCTAGACAATGGTGACAGTTGGTATTTCTCAAGAAAAAGGACTATAGCTCTGCTTGATACAGATAACTTCTCTTTGGCCTGAGTGCTCTGATGTTCAAGATAAGTGAAGGCATCCAAGACAATAAAGTGATCTTATTCAGACAAAACCTAGCTGAGAGTTTCAGATTAATCCTGGTTTACAACAACACAAAACTACATGTAATGGAGTAGGGGGGAAAAAATTTCACACACGTATCTGCCTCAGAGACCATCATCTGCTGTGTAGTAATTCTATCAAAATTAGTTATTTCCTTGAAAATGCTGAGTTGCATATCATTGAGATATGAGATTTGCTTATGCTCTATTTTTAAACTGTTCCTTCACTTTGTTTTGACAAATTTTCTAATTGTCCAGGCAGCTTTTCTTTATTCCCCCCCGTGAAAAACAGATTTAAAAAAAGAAAGTTTAGAATTTGTGACTTTACAATCAATGATTACATCCCCCAAATTAAGTAGCACTCCAGTATTCATGTGAATATTGCAAAAGCCTCTTTTCCCCCACTTACCCCTTTGATTAGCATTTTGAAGTTTTGCTGCCTTTATCTTTTCCATGCAAGCTTTTAATTACTGTGTATTCTTGTTTGGTTGCTTCTCCTTTTTTGCATTTCTGCTCCCACGTTTGTATTTAGGAAGAATTCTTTCATCAACGTAGCTACCGCCGCTTGGGGAGGTGGCTTTACTGCAGCGATGAAAGATCTCCTTCTGACGCTGTGGTAAATGTCTTACATTATAGCAGCGCAGCTGCAGCACTTCAGTGTTTCTAGTGTAGACATACAAAGCCACAGTGGCCCTTTCTCGCCCCACGTTCTTTTGAAGAACAGGTACATCATGATTTGACATCCTCTGTCAGTAAGTGATATTTAATTTACAGTAAATTATGTTAAGGAGGCTTTATGACCGTCTACAGGCCACACTTCTAGATGCAGACAAAGATGTGGAATGGATCTCAGTCAGCATGCCAGAATCTGTCTGCTTGGTCCAAAAGTTGAGCATTGGACTGGAAGTTCATCAGCATCCCAAAAAGACAATCAGCTCAAAGATGGAGAAATGCATTTCCATGCTATGTATGTACCTGGTAGGGTGACCAGAGTCCTGATTTTATAGGGACAGTCCTGATATTTGAGGCTTTGTCTTATATAGGTAACTGGATCTCCATAGGTAGAAGTGCTGAGTGCTGTTTTCCCTGCATATACATACATCACCAGGCTTCCCTTGGCTTTACATCACCTATGTAAGTGCCTATTACATGATATACCAAAGGTAACAAAGTCCTGTGGCACCTTAAAGACCCAGTTGCAGGTTACATCTTTTGCTACCCGCTTTTGGTGGGGTGGAGTGGAGTGGATGGGAGGTGGGGGCAGAAAGGAGGGAAGTAGAGAAGCCTTTTAAAGTGATCTCTTACCCTATTCAGCAATGACAGGCATGATGTTTTAAAAGCTGAGCTTGGTTAGATCTGCATCCAAAAGAAGCACATTTTCAAAGCCGTGTGTTAGAAAATGTTTCTTTCTGACTGACGCCTTACAGCCTCTCTCTGATTTCCATATGAAATATTTAATAAACTAAATAAGCTCTCAACTTTATATGCAATTCTTATTAATTAGAAGCATCATAGCAGTGAAAGCCACCCCAGCTATTAAAGGCACCTACTACTTCAACTAATCACCTAAAGTTATTGAGTAGCAACATTTTTCCTTCCAATCATCTCCACCGTCTGCTTAACTTTCCCTCCCTCTCCGTTTGCCCAGTTTCAGAGCTAGTAGCATTACATTTTGCCAACAGCAAGCCCCTGTCTTTGCCAAGATTGTTAAGGCACCGTAGACTAAGGATAAAAGCCACTTTCTGGCTATAAATGCTTTGAATCACCCAACCTGCTGACACGTCTGTACAAGGCAGCCATCTTGCAATCACTGGCAGCTCAGACATTTTGATAACTCTAGGGGAACACCCCCTCAAACAACAAAAAACAGACTCCAGACAGGGCTCACATGGCCAAAACTAGTTAACTATAATGAACTTAATATTTTACTTTTCAGACCAGTGATGTACTATATAGATACCATATTTAGAAATAATTTGCCTCTAGTACCTAGTTTCCATGTCTATTTTAATTCCTGTCATTTACTCTAGTGATTTTTCAAAAGCAAATCTTTGTTTCTCAGTTTGTCCACTCCTGCACTTATGCCCCACCTGAGTTAGTGACCAGGGCCAAGTAAAAGCATGACTGTTTCTCCATCACAATTAGCTGTTGTAGAGATAATGGCAAGCCCGTTGAGGCTGATGGCTCCAGGTGGGTAACAAACAGGAGCAGCAGACAAATGCAAACAGATGTTATTCTCATGCAAATAATACTAAAAACAAAGGAAGAGAAATTCAGAAGACAGGATGCACTCTAGAAACCGACTCATCGCTTAGTGGAATTTTGCTTTACAAGTTTCTCATGCAGTATCAATGGGCCTCTAAAACATGTCTCTCTCTCTCACACACACACAAAAATATAAATTAGATATGGCATTAAAATAATTTAAATTAATGGCATTGAAAGCATTTAATTTGGGAGTGTGAGGACGTTTAGTTGATTGATGTATTTCAGACCATGTAACGATGCAAGCAAAAGCTCAATATCCAAGATACTGTGGGATGGAGGGATCAGGAATACAAGGGGATATATGCACACATCAGCAAAGAGAAAAAGTGGAGTTATGGGGGTCAGAAAATGGGATGTGCAGATTTTCACCCCTAGGGCACTGCTTCAAATTCAGTCCAATGTATGAGCGACCAAAGGGTTAGATCACCTGATGGCTTTCATGAGAATGGAGAGCATTCTGCTCCCTGTAAGATTAGAACCCTTGAATGAGCCATGGGATCTGAATCATGCCTCTTCTGATCAGAGCTAAGACACAACGGCAGAGTGCTCTCCGCTTGCCAATAAGAGAAATGTGACATCCTACCCTTCAAACAAGGGACACTAACAAGAAAGCATACAGCAGGGGAGAAATTTTGAGATGAGTTCATTTCTCTTACATGTACAATGGTTTCAGCCTCCCTGAAGCCATGGAAATACAGAAGCAAACTGCAAAAATCACAGAGCTGAGGCGATGAACACAAGCATTTGGATCTAAAATTGATGACAGAAAATTATCGATGCAAAAAGAAAAATCTTTATAGATTCCATATCATTTGCAAGGGTTTGTTTTCACACACTACAGGGTACAAATAAGAATCAAATTAATCTAGTCCCATAAATTGTGTCCAAAGCTCCTTAACCTATTAGATTAAAATGAAAAGTAATAATGGTGATAACTACGGCTTCCCCCAGTGCACAGAGTGCCTCTCTCCTCAGCCATCCCTGCTCTGCAGAAACTGCAACACTGAAACAATTGATCTTCTCTGTCAACACAGGACAGCTGCTGCAATTGTACACACAGTCCACTACACCCTCCTGCCAGTTCTTTTTAGTAGCTTTAATTACAGCCTGAAACAAAATATTTATAAAACACACCAGATAAGGAGTCCACAGAATAGGGATGAGGAGACAGTAATGAATTATGTTCAACATTTGTTAAGCCAGCACCAGGGCAAACATCTGCTGCAAGGTTGTGGTGAAAACATTTCTATCAACTCGGCCATCTTGTCTGGAAAATTACAAACCCTGAAGGGATGTTTGCTATTAAAGTTTCAACTATTCATGGAGCAGCTTTCTGACTGATGCAAGTGACACACAGACTAATACTGCTACTATGAAAATAACATTTTAATAGCTGTTCTCAAGGATTTCTATTCTGCGTGCAAAAAAAGTACAGTCAGCATGGCTCCAATATATATATTATATGGTTCAATTATATACACACAATTTAGATGCACAGACAACAAACAAAAGCAACATGCTTGACCTGACAGAAAATACCAAGGGATTTATTTGTGGATGGTAGTGCGAAACTGGGAAATCTCACCTGCATCTGAAACTTGCAATAACTTCATAGTAAGGGCATGAATTTCTACCCCACTGTGCATCTTTCCTCGTGATTGGCATTATCTGCTAAATGTAGTACCAAAATGCTGCTCACCTTCACGTAAAGCTTTCAGAAACTTTTTATGGCTCTCTCATCGCCATCTCCATGAACATCCCTCTCCTTCCAGAAATAGCCAAGAACTCATCTGCGCTGTGATGGATTGAGTTAATTGAGACTGGATGCTTCTTATCAGTGTCCTATGTTGCCCAGTTTGCATCATCAGATTGTTAGCTCTCAGGAAGGAGTGCAGTTAATCATTAGCTAAAGGTCTGGATGGATGCAAGATGCAGACCCGTATAAAACTCAACACAGTACTCTATTCCTTAGATTACAAAGGAATGGACAACTGCAGCAAGGTCTGCCACCAAAAGAAGTGGCCGCATATCATGAGGCAGATAGCAAAAACAGTGTGAGACTTGAACACCTCCAGGAGCAGATCTGGCCCTAACAAAATTCTTAAATTGCAAAATTTCCTGCAACAGCAAGTGTACTCCTTCAAAGAGAGGTGATGAAATCACCTGCACCCACTCCTTTGTTACTTTACCCATGGCTTGTCTGGATTGCACTTCATCCAAGTCACCGGGTCATATGAAATGTAGAGATGTGTCATCAGCGTACTGAAATCACTGCAGCCATGCTCTGCATTTTAGCCTGCCTAATAGCCTCATATATACATTCAGGAGAAGTGGTGAAACAGACACCCCCGGATCTCTGATGAGACCACAGTTGAGGCAGAAATGCAGCTGCTGAAAGCTAACATCCTCTTGGAACCTCATGCAAATGAGCAAGGCTAAGATATAGGAGGGATTTATATTGATCCAAAGCCTTCTAATTCCACATCCTCATACTTGCAAGCCTCTTCACCACAGTTGCAGTCAATCAGACAAAGGGAAAAATACCCCTTTACTTATAAACTCCAAAGACAAAATCAAATAGGGACAGTGGCCTTTACTGCTACAACCTGATTAACAAGGGTTTACACGTTTCTTACAGAACTTCAGATTTTAGAGGACATCTACCAGGCAAGACAGGAACCCAAATAAATTTTCTTCAAGGCCACTTTTACTTTCAATCGGAATAATGCAAGTTAGAACTACTGACCTGCAATGGTTATGTTTGCATCAACATGGCACGAGGAACACTGCACATGACCTCAGTGGCACATGTTAGATAAGAGAAAGAAGAGTACCAAGCAATCACCAGGTAATTAGTTCCACGTTTTTAACATCTTAAATAGGATGAGTGGCCCATGACACATTAGTCAATGATCTCCAGAAAGCTAACAATAACTATACATTTGAAAACTCTGTAACTTCCTTCTCAGGGACAGTAATACGGTCATAGTCTATTAGCCTATTTGCACTTGGCAACAACCAGTCCCTGAATGCACATGTATAGTTTTAATAATCTTTTTGGACAGATTGAAATAAACTGGTATTGCAGTCTCAAAACTTTGACTCTCTCCACAAAATATAAAAGCTTGTCTACATGGACAAATTAACTGGCAGAACTACAGCTGCGTAATACCACTTCTATAGCTATGCCGGTATAACATCCCATGTGGACTTTATTCTGGTATAATTACTCTGCTCCACTACAGTTCTGCCAGTCAGTTTCTCCATGTAGACAAGCCAATAGCAATATTTCTCTTAAAATCCAAACTACTGCCACTTTTAATAGGTACCTCTGCGTAGCCTTGCTTTCTAACAGAGGATGAACATTTGCTAGTGCTAGCATTGTCAACTGTCTTGTCAACTAACAAGAAAACCAAAAAATAACACAGCCTGCTGAAATGTGCCATTTTATTTCAAATATTAAATGAACAACTTCGGTGTCTTACATGAAATGTGCCTGCTAGCCTGAATTCAGTTTCTAGCAATCAGGTATTTATCTGCTACCATCACTGGCCCTAACTGCTGCCCACTCTCCCTGTGCCCCCAGCTTGGCAGTCAGAGGACAGAGGATAAGAACTGAATGAGTTACACAGTGCAAACTCTTGGCCCCTGTAGTGATTTCTTCAGGGGAGGATTTAGGGGCAATGGCAAAAGGGGTTGGAGATGCTTTCATTGTCACAGCACTAGTTTTTCCTCTTCCGTGACAGCTCTGAAGGCATCCAATCCAGTGCCTTTCATCAGCAGGGCGAAAAAACAACTTTAAATTAAACCCACTCCGAATAATTTTTTGTGCTATTGGTAATGAAAATCACAGTGCTGTTGTTTTGGATACTATTTGTGCCAGTCTCCTCAGCAGAAAGGCATATGAGTGCACATGACAAGCCCAGTCAAAAAGTCAGAAGGCTGTGCACACATTCCAATCTTATAACAATTTTCCATAATAGGAGAGAAATGAGAAGACACAGTGAACTGGAAACACCCCCCACCCCCTCCCGTGCATATTGCAACAAGGAAAGGGAGCTCAGCTGAGAGGGCTGGAGAGCACATTCATGATCTGTCACCTGTATGTGATGGACAAAAGCTACACCAAACCTGGGAGCAGTCCTATGATTAGGGCCCTACCAAATTCATGGCAGTGAAAAATGCGTCACAAACCGTGAAAGCTGGTCTTTTGTGTACTTTTACCCTATACTGTACTCTTTTATGTTATAGGGTAAAAGTATATTCAAGTACACAGCGTTTCTCAAACAGGAGGTCCTGACCCAAAAGGGTATCTCAAGCCTATTGTAAAGGGGTTGCAGTATTGTCACCCTTACTTCTGTGCCGCCTTCAGAGCTGGGTGGCCAGAGACCAGCACAGAAGTATGGCATGGTATGGTATTGCCACCCTTGCTTTTGCGCTGCTGCTGGAGGCGGCACTGCCTTCGGAGCTGGGTGGCCAGAGAGCACACACAATAACTTTGCAACCCCCTTTTGGGTCGGAACTCCTGGTTTGAGAAACGCTAACTTAAATGCTGACTTTGTTACAACTCCATGAGATTTAAATATCTGAAATCATGAATTTCAAGGTTTTTAAAATGCTATGACTGTGAAAATGGACTGTGAATTGGGTAGGGCCCTACCAATGACTTCCCTATAAAACCATCTCATGGTATTTGTATGAAGGAGGAGGGTGAACTGGATAGTAACAGATGATAGGTCAAAGCTTCCCCTCTGAAACAAACACCATACTCTCAAACAAGTGCTATTTCATTTCATTTTTTTTAAGCACAACAGGAAACCAGCAGTGGTTTAATGTAAAGAATTAGATCTAATGTTCCAAAGGAATAGGCGATTTCCTATTTGGCCTTTGACCAAGGGACTGGCTTCAGGAAGCTAACAGCCTTTTTTCCTGGACATATGTACAGGAGTCTAAGGGCTTTTTGGTAGATGAAATACACGGGACAAGCATGTATTAAAAAGACGCGGTGGTTTACATATCTCTTTGAAGTACAACAATGAAAGAGCACCTGTCCCAGACTCAATGACGATGAAGCTCTCTAAAAAATTGAATGCATATATCACGTCTTCCCAAAAATCACTCCTGGACAAATACCCATACCAAAATCACAGCAAAAATATAAGAAAGTTACATTCTCAAACCAAGCCCAGAATCTCCTTTCACTGCCAAGCCTCACCAGTCTGTCCAGGAGCCTGGGCCACACTTTAAAGTTAACCTTTGAAAATATTTTTTGCAGAGGGAGGAAGTATTTATGCAGCACCACACCACAGTGCTACTTTAGTGACCCAAACAATATGTACAAATACTATACAAAATCAAAATATATTTTAAAAATTACTGCTATTCGTTTTTTTAGGGTGACCAATCTTAGTTTCCATGAACAGCAAAGTATGAAGCTCAATAAAACCTGGCAACCTCTCCTCACCTCTCAGCAAAGATTTAAAGTCAGGGACGAGGCTGTAAGCAAGGTTTCCACCAACACTTCCTTGTTTTACCAAACATACTACCGAGCATTTATTAGTACATTGTCAAGTAACTTCTTAATTAAAACATTACTACAAATGCCAAATAAATGCACCTCTCTCTCTCTCTCTCTCTCTCTCTGTGGTTTGTTAGCCCCCCTCTTGTGGTTTGTTCGATTACTAGCACACCACAAAATTTGCAACAGGTATCCAAGTCTGTAGAAATCAATGAGGATTTAAAGCCAGTGAACAGTTTGAGTCAGAACTGCAGCACATGGAGGCTAGGGAGGCGGCGTTGCTAGGGTTGCCAGGTGTCCAGTTTTAGACCGGAACTCCCAGTCGAAAAGGGACCTTGATGGCTCCAGTCAGCACTGCTGACCAGGCTATTAAAAGTCTGGTCGGCGGCATAGTGGGGCTAAAGCAGGCTCCTGGGCTGCCCTGGGTCCATACAGCTCCTGGAAGCAGCCAGCATGTCCCTGTAGCGCCTAAGCGCAGGGGCGGACAGGGAGTTTCCACATGCTGCCCCTGCCCTGAGCACTGGCTCTGAGGCTCCCATTGGCTGGGACCACAGCCAATGAGAGCTGTGAAGGTGGTGCCTGTGGGTGAGGGCAGCATGTGGAGCCTCCCTGGATGCTCCTGTGCCTAAGAGCCACCTCAGGTAAGCACCACCTGGAGCACGCACCAGACCACAAACCCTCTCCCCAAGCCCTGAGTCCCCACCCCAACTGCTTGTCCCAGCCCTGAGCCCCCTCCTGCACTCCAAACCCCTTGGCTCCAATCCAGAGCCCTCCTCCTGCACCCCAAACCCCTCAGCCATGGTCATACCCCAGAGCCCGCATTCCCAGCCGGAGCCTGCCCGCTCCCACACCAGTCCTCCTCAATCCCCTGCTGAAGCCTGGAATCCCTCCAGCACCCTGAACCCCTCATCACTGGCCCCATCCCAGAGTCCACACCCCCAGCTGCAGCGCTCACTCTTTCCTGCATCCCAATCCCCTGCCCCAACCCTGAACTCACTCCTGCACCCCAAGCACCTCATCCCTGGCCCAACCCCAGAGTCCACCTCTTCCCACACCCCAACCCTCTGCCCCAGTCCGGTGAAAATGAGCACCGGGTGGAGCAGACTGAGCAATGGAGGGAGGAGGGCGATGGGCCTTGGAGGAGGGGCACGTGGGAAGGGTGTTCGGTTTTCTGCAATCCGAAAACTGACAACCTAGTTGTTTGATCTATAGCAGTGGTTTTCAACCTGAGGTCCGCAGAATAGATCCAAGATTTCCAAAGGGGCCCACACCTCCATTCGAAATTTTTTTAGGGGTCACAAATGAAAAAAGGTTGAAAACCACTGATCTACAGCAAATCATTCAAGAGGTACTGAATTATGGAAGGCCTGAAGAAATGCTTCAAAGCAAAGTATAAACCTCTTACCCAATCAGAAGATTTAATTAATGGGTGCACAATGTTCCTTCTCAAATAAGATGAAAGACTGCAACCTACTATTTGCCTGTCTGCTTCTCAGAGGGCAGGTATCCCGGCCTTAACAGATCCTGCATGGAGCAGAAAAACAAGAGCTGCCAAGGAACCTAGCAAGCCTTCAAGCAAGCGATGTTAACATTAATAATTAATGAAGTGAGCAAAACAATAGGGAGGAAACAAAGCATTGGCAGCATGTAACAGTTTTCCTGCTGTCCTTCAAGGACACCTCTCTAATGAAACAAAATGGAAATCCTTTCTGCATGCTGCAGATGAAGATGATGTGGGGGGGGGGGGGGGAGGAGTGGGGAAGGGAGTGGGAATCAGGAAAAACTAAAGGATACTTTCCAAACTGAATCTGATGTTTCTGATCCTTTTACCCAGACAAGAATAATTCATGTGTGGATCTGTCCGACTTCAGGGTGAGGTCAAACTACAACCACCAACAGATTTGGACCAGTTGTGTTTTTACCAATGGTGCTCAAGTTGCAACAGTCGAAGCCTGGAACCAACAGAACGTCTACTATTCCAAGAAAGTGGTCCTTGTTATTCACTGATTTTTCTAGCCCATTTCAATCTGACCTTTATAGGGAACACAAACCAAGATTAAATGGTATGCTAAGAAAGGCTGTGTATCTACTGCCGGCAGGATTCAGTGCCCCTTTTCAAACCATAAATGACAACAAAAGCAATCAGAAGTGTAATAAACTTCATTTTAAAAATCTCCCATAGTTTTTTCACAGTTTGCTTGAAAAGGTCAAAGCTAAACTCATGTTCTCTGCATAGCTCAACAGTCTGTCTCTCTCACCAACAGAAGTCGGGCCAATAAAACATATTACCTCACCCAACTTGTTTCTCTAATACTCTGGGACCAATGCAGCCATAAGCAATGTATATGTTAAAAAACAAACAAATCCAAAAAACAACCACCATCCCCAACACTGGTATGGGGGAAAGGAAACAGTAGAAACCAAGAAGTGCAACAGTGTGTTACTTATGTTAATCTAGGAATGTAAGATATACATGCTAACTTTAACCAATACCAGGAGGGAGTAGAGAAGACCTTTCAAAGTGTAATTCCTACATGCCAGCAGAGTTATTTAGATGGTCATGACTCATGAGCTGGGATCCATGGCAGAAGTTCATAGCATATTTTGTACTATAAAGTTGTAGGGGGAGGAGAAGAGTGGAAGGGGCACTTCTCCCTGCTCATACATACACACACACACACACACACACACACACACACACACACACACACACACACACACAAGCTTTAAATGTGTAAACGATCTCACTGAAGTAAATTACACCAGGAGTAAATATTTGCAAGATCAAGGCCTAAGGTATCAGCTCACTGAACTACACTAATTATAATTACTAAGTGACAGTTTACAATCTGCAACTATGCCTTTTACAATTGGCACAGAACTGTCAAATACAACACTTGCTCAGTAAAATAAATACTCCTTTTTAAAAACTATACCACATACAATTGTCGGGTAAATTCTCTGCTGGTGTAACCTTACTGACGTTAATGGAATTGCATTAGCAGAAAATTCCACATGTAGTTTTGGAGGGGAAAAGATTACAAGTAGAAGAAACATATTTCTCTATGAAACAAAAATATTGTTCTGGTCTTAAAAGCATATAAATAAAAAAAATACTTTGTGTTCATGTTGAGCAGACCAATGCTTTTTAGAATGCTCTCATCCTTGCAACAAAAGAATGCACTTGTAAAACCGGGAAACAAAAACCTATCACATCAAATGGCACAGAATAATAACATACGTTGAAACTGCTAAATCAATAAAACTTTAACACCACACTGAAAGTAGAAGGCCTTTTGTCCATATCACTTCATTGCAAGAAGGTGAAAGTCCAGAAATGCAACCCACAGAGTTATTCTATGTGCAAGATCTGACTGAACAGCGGGAAGTAGAAAGAATGCATTTTCCCATATGCTCTTTGAGCAGACAAGTTGTGTAAGGTGGGATGTGCAATTTTTTAATCACAGAACCCAGCAAAGATAAAACTCTGCAGGTCATAAGCAAGGTCCTCACACAAAAACAATTATATGTGCTTCTGTAAGCAATGATCTTCCAGAACCTAAACCATATAACTTTCCAGCTCTATTACTTTAATATAATGAAAGAAGACACTGGGCAGGAAGCATGGCCTTTATGTCATCTAAACGGAAAGAAAACCAGGCAAGACCTCAGTGAAATACAGTTGTCAATGCTGAAAAACGCTGCACATGAATCAACAGCGGCACAATCCAGTGGGCACACAAACTGTGATGAAGTCAAAATACTCAGATGAGGTTCCACCCCCCTCCCCCATATGCAAGGAAAATTAATGCATGGAGCACGTGTTTTGGCCCTTAAAAATAATAAGTTATTTTAATTTAACTTGAGGTCATCACTCCTCTTTCTCCCACCTTGGGCTGTCAAACAAAAAAAGATGCAAGGTTTGTTATAAACATCAACAATAACAGCAGACAAAAACTGGGATTAAATAGGCCGGGATTGAGATACTGAAGGATGGAAATATAATGGTGATGTTATTTCACAATCGAAATAGGTAACTTGAGAGAGAAAATAAACAAACAAAAAGTTGTAGACATTCTGTTTATGCTACTGCACAGAAAATACTGGGGACGATGCAGGAAATACACGGGTGTTTTAATTTCTTTGGAGTATACAACCACAGAATCATAGAAATGGAAGGTTGGAAGGGAACTCAGGAGTTCATAAGGTCTAGCCCCCTGTGCTGAGACAGAATAAAGTAAATCTAGATCACCTTTGAAAGGTGTTAAATCCAATCGGTTCTTAAAAATCTCCCATGATGGAGATTTCACAAGTCCCCTTGCAAACCTATTCCACAGCTTAACTACTTTACAGTTAGAAAATTTATTCTAACTTAAATTTTCCTTGACGCAGACGAAGCCCAGTACTTCTTGTCCACCCTTCACTGAGCATAGAGAACAATTGACCATTCTCCTCTTCGTAACAGCTCTTAACATATTTGAAGACTGTTCTCAGGTTCCCCCCTCAGTCATCTTTTCTCAAACATGCCCAGTTTTGTTTTGTTTTTAAATGTAAAGCTTTCTTAGTAGGTCAGGTTTTCTGAACCTTTTATCATTTTTGTTGCTCTCCTCTGGACTCTCTCTCATTTGTCTACATCTCTCCTAAAGTATGGCACCCAGATTGGACACAGTACTCCTACTGAGGCCTCAACAGTGCTAAGTAGAGTGGGGCAATTACCTCCTGTGTCTTACATATGACACTTGTGTTAATACACCTCAATGATATTAGCCTTTTTTGCAACTGCATCACATTGTTGATTCCTGTTCAGTTTGTGATCCACTATAGCCCCCACATGCTTTTCATCAGGACTACTGCCTAGCCAATTATTGTGCACATAATTTTTCCTTCCTATGCAATTGTCTTTATTGAATTTCATGTGGTATGTACTATGTTTAAGTGCCTACTGTATTTTCTCCTTCAGGGCCCAGAATTCTTAGGATATTGTATTATCCTCTGGCCTGCACAACAATGTCCATCTGTGATGTTTGGCTGAAGGCATGAAAATAGAGACACGTATGACAATATTGGACTCCAAGAGAGACATGGGAAACCTCACCTCATAAAAAGAGCATGTAGCATCAAGTCAGTTCCTACCCTACCCCCATGGGAAGATGAAGGAAGTCAAGAGGGGTTTCTCAGTGTGCTCACATCATAGTTTATTAGTTTTTTTAAAAAATATTTAAAAGGTTTACTCTGTAGTTAATTCTTACTGCCTGAAAGGTGGGCAAGGTGGATAGGCTATAAAAGAATGGTGGGGCTGTTCCTCTCTCAGCTTTGGAGAAAAGTGGGAGCAAAAGAGATCTGTTCTCAGTGTTTTGTGAGGTTTTTTTGGTTGGCAGGGTTTATTTCTCAGATTCCTTCCAACTGCTGCAGTTTGGGTAATGAAAGATGCAGCTTTAGGAAGGATCGCCTCCTTAGTCACAAAAAAAGAAAGGGAACATAATTAAGCTTACTGGAAACAAAGTTAATCAAAGCTGGAAGAATAACAAAGGGCAACAGAAACATTTTCACTCTATCACATCCTATTCTCTGGCCAAGAGCCCAGAATTTTCATTACAACTTTGAAAAAAAAAAAATTTCACAATAGCATTAGTGAGTCCCGGCCCAAGATGCCTTGCTGCATAACCAACATTTGTAAGAGGTCAGCCTTTCATGAGGTCAAAAACTCAGCGTGTGGAAGTGTTAGGACTGTTATGTAGTAGGGAGGTTCTTAAAATTACTACTGTTTTGCTCTGAACTCTTGGAACTTCACAGATCATTAAAGATTTCTGAACAACATAGAGAGGGGCAGAGTTAGCAAAATAAATCAAGAGTTCCTCTGGGATGTGCTAGCGCTTACTCAGAACAGGCTTGAGGCACAAAGCAGGCACAGAATTAAACAACAGGGAGGACTCAAGATGGAAGGGGGGAAAAGAGCTCTGTTTTATTACATGGAATGCCCCCTCCTTTTCTTTAAAGATCAGGGTTTTAGATGCACCGCAAGAAATAATTCAGCTCTTGTCAGGGAAGCGTGGGGGGGAAGGAGCATGGAAAATGGGAGCAAAATCAAATGAAAACATTCTGTCCAGATGAACAGAGTGATGGATTTCACTGCGGTAAGGAGGCATTTGTCACCTACTTTTGGGGGGTAGTTGATATTTTACTCTGTTTGTCACAGTCTCTCTGAAGTGTGGGAGGGGGAGGGAAATGTTCCCTGCCAATTCTGCCTTTGCCAGATGGTCAAAAGAAATAAGGATTTCCCACCCCCCAGCACTGCCAACTCTCGCAATTGTATCACAAATCTCATGATATTTGGTGCTTTTCCTGAAAGTCCCAGTTTCTGGAGTCAGGTGATTACATGACGGTTTCAGCTTTTATTTTATTTATCTTTAATAAAAGGTAATTCCTAGACCTCACAGCTGTAGACAAAAAGATGGAAAACATGAACCCTAAAGTCTCAAAAAAGCAAAACAGAAATAAAAATAATTAAAAATTAATTATTTTTCAAATCTCAAGATTTTAAAGCCAATTTCAAGATTTGTGGTGGAATCTAACTCGTGACTATTGGCTGCTTGGGGTGGCAATAGTATACCCCATTTTGTTTTTCTAAAGGGCCAAGCAAACATTCTGCTTTGTGTTTACTTCTCTGCTGTGCAACTGCATTGTGGTGCCCACAGAAATGTGTACAGCTCTGGAAACAATAAAAGATGCAAAGCCAGGGTCAGTAGAGGGAGTCCTATTTATTAGAACCTCAAAATACAAGCTCAGTAGCAATGGGGGACCTGATGTTGGAAGTTATTCACTGCTACAAGGACTTGCTCCTGCAGATATCAATGGTGCAAGTTCAAGACCTTATCTCCCACTGACTTCAATGAAAGTTGGGGCTCACTCTCTGTTTTCTTAACAGTTTGCTGCAATGAAAGAAATTGATGTTTATACAAAGAAATGCACCATTCCTTTGATCAACCAAAATCCATTTACTGCAGCAAAAAAGAAAAAAAAACCTATCAAACTTCTGTAGTGAGCACACTTCTCTACAAGGAAGAGTTTGGGAGCAGAAAAGGAAGACAGCAGGAAAGAGAATGTTTAATATGGCGTACAGAAACCCAAACACATCTTGAACTATGGAGCTATAATGCCACCACAGGGTTCTGGTAACTCAACAAACCACCTCTGCTCTCCTCATGCTGCAGACCCCTCAAATAAAATCACTACCCCATAACTCTCCATTCCCAATTTATTCTAGAAGCTGTAAAATTCCAGGGAGTTTTCCTTGGCTAGAAGAAGCCAGTAATCAAGCCCCGCTTTTGCTTTTTACAGCTGGTTTGAAACAAAAAGAACAAAATGAGTGCATCTGTCTCCTAAAATTATCATTGTCTGACTTTCATAGCACAGTTATAGCAGCATATTACAGGAATATTTAGGACTGAATAATGTTGGGGGGGGGGCTGACTTTATGCCAAGATAACATTGTGGATATGGTTCTTATAGGATGCAGTGATTTAAGGCCAACGATCTGTTGTATAAGAAGAAAGTTAATTTCATGCCCGGTGTGGTGGGCAAGAAACATAAAAAGGTTGTCTACTCACTGCCAAAATCTGATCATCTTTTTTTTGGAGCAGTCATTTGCCCTGAAACATGTTTGCTTCACTGAACCACATGTCCTGGAAATTGGAGCCATGAATAGCTGTGTTAGAGAACTGCAACTGCCTTCAACAGCTAATAACTCCCAACTACCCTGATCCTCTTGCCATCATGGAATACAGGATGCACCAGAAAATGCCATTCTTTACTTCTGGGACTTGATCACTCAAGAAAATCTCCTCCCGCAAATCTCAACATTGAGATCTAACACAGTCCAGCCCAGAAACAGAGGACACACCACCTCTGGAGTAATACTGGGATGATTCTTTTTCAATATACTTGGCCAAACACCATTCAGTTACAATACTGCAACTCCATTTGGCCCTCTCCATAAGGTAGGGGGGCACTTCTACTAATGCTCATAGGATAACAGAGAGAGGAAAGGGTGTGGGGAGGGAAATCTTGATAGGCAATACATCTGATTGCTCCTCAAACATAAACATGGTACAAGCTTATCAAAAACTCCATCCATGTCTTCCATTAATTGGCCTCCTGAGTGTAGGTAAGGACAAAATTTGGCCCAAATACAAAGACCACATCTCCCGCCCCCCCCCCCCCCAACTCATGCACACTTGCAACTAACGCTTTTGCATAAATTTTAAAAATAGCAATGACTGCTATGCTAAAATATTTACATGTATTTTAATAACAACCCAAGAATGGGAATGTGTGGATTTTACCACCTGAGAATTCACTGTTTCACAATGTGCTATAATGTGAACTAATGGGGCTTTATACCCATGGCTTCAGGGTCAAGCCCTCAATCTTCTCTGCACCAGTCCCTATGCCAGTCTGGATTAAGTTATTGTGTCCACTAGATGTCTAGGAGAGAAAATATAGGACAGAAGGCCTAGTCAGAGGACAACAGCTCTCAGCACTTGCTATCAAGACTTTATATTACTTGAAGTAGAGAAATTATAGTGTAACACACTTACTTCTCTTGCAAGATAGGGGCTTTCAGGTTCGTTCTTCAAAAGCACTCCTCCAGCACAGATGCTCATGGCTCTTAAAATACAGCAAGGCCTTTCAACACAGTATGAGCATAACCAAACAGCTGTAGGATGGGAGATCTCACTTTAACAAGGAACATGAATCTTTGTACTAGTAGAGAAGGAAAACTCCAGTGGTTCAGGTGCTTAGGACTTGGGAGTTGTATAGTCAACTCCCAGCTCCACCACAGACATTGCATGACCTCGAGCAATTCATTAGTATGTCTCAATTCCCCATCTATAAAATGGGGTAACCATACTTACTTTCCTGCCTCACCGTGGTAGTGTACAGTGAAGTGTGAATATATTAAAGAGTGAGGTGTTCCGATTCGACAGTAATAGGGATCATAAGTACAATCAATAGGATTATATTTGTAGTGCTAGCTCAGTGCCTGTTATTATCTGAATAGAAAGCAAGGTTTTGCTGAAAATGAAGTCTAAAAGCATCCATATTTTCCTAACAAATTATCAGGATATTATTCTAAAACCAAAACACTATGCAGAGCTAAACAGAGAGTCTTTGGCGCTGTGTAGTTACCCAAATTCTACAGCATTATTTATGCCCTGTTATCTAAAGTTTACAAGTGAGTCAACAATCCCTGGACAGGAAGTTTTCAAAGATGCTGCTTCAGGGGCCTTTTTTGTTTTGTTTTTTTCTAAACCACATCCAAGTTCTAAAGCATTTCTGCACCCTTTGCACTGTGAAGAAAGAAAACCAAAATGATGGGCTTGCTGGTCCAAGCCCGTGAAAATGATTTTGTCAGGACGGATGAAACGCAACAGGAAGAGAGATTATTGCACATTTTTTTTCCCTAAGGAAAGACCTACTTTACATATCTGAGACTCCCAGGACCCTTAGATTGATGCCTGAGGATCTGGTACAGTCTCAGTTGCTATGAAGAAAGAAAAGCTAATACCTTTTCTTGTAGGAAAGGGAAGATTCAAAATTTAGAAATTCCACTGTTGAAAACTGAAACATTCTTTTCAAAGGGATTCTTGTTCCTATATGGACATGGAATGAGAACTCATGATTCAATAAAAGATTAAACCACCAAGACAATAAAATGTTTTACGATAGCAAATCAATCAGGGGGAGGGAGGAGAAAAGAGAGAGAGAGAGAGAGAGAGAGAGAGAGAGAGAGAGAGAGAGAGAGAGAGAGAGAGTGTGTGTGTGTGTGTGTGTGTGTGTGTGTGTGTCCGTCCAAGAATCACACAACCATCATTCTTCCTAAATTGCTGAAAGAGAAAGTTGTGCAATATTGCATCAATTTCTCAAATATTCTTGGCTTCGATCTCCAAGTATTTTTCCCCACCGAAGCAAGAATTGTGCTCACTGGCTCATTGACAGAACAAGATGCAATTGGCTAATGGTTCTCTTTTCCTTGCAACAATATTTTATCTCTAACTACCTCTAAACCTGCAGAGAAAAATAAACAATTGCTTTCAATCTCGTAAGTAAACTAGAAAACAGAATCACTGTGCAAACAAGAGAGTTGATTTACTGCCTATGCTACACAGAGCTGGAGAGTCCAATGGACACAATGAACCTTTTTATTGTCCCTGGTTGCTTCACCTATGAATGTTTTCAGTATGCTACTCCAACAAGCAGCTCAGACCCCGAGCTGTCAAAGTTTCAAATTATTTTGGTCTAATGTTTTTAAAAGAAATTTGATGGGAAGTGGAGGACGATGACAGGGTGAATGGAAAGTTATTAATATCATGAGAACAAACAAGCTGTTAAAAGCACAAGATAAACTTTAGAAAACACAATGCAAACAAGTCAGATTATGCACCTGGACCTCAGCATTCTCACTAAAATCAATGGTAGCATCATATACACATGAAAGGGTAGTCTTTGGCTCTATGCAGACTAACCCAAGATGTGACCTTGTCTTTAGACAAATGGCCATACATAGGTAACACCGAGGCAAGGAATTGAGCTTGTCCAATGTAGATTCGCAGTGTTCAGAAAGAAGATTTAAATAACAGATTATGTATGCCTTTAGGATACAACCTGCCAAAACAGAACAGAAAGAAAACTTTCCGAGAGTGAGAGAGAGACACGGAGTGGTGTGTGTGGGAGAGAGAGAACGGTATATAAAACATGAAATAAGAACAACAGCCCAAACAGAGGTTGTCCAACATGTAGTCCAGGTTTAGAAATGAACTTCCTATTAATCTGTGTTATAACATATGGAATCATTTCCAGAGTGGACAAACACATTGTATATATCAGAGGTAATCAGAATTTTCCAAACCTTCCATTTGTTTTACTATCCGATAAAATACCAGAGTCTGTATTAGGTTTAACAGCCATAAATGTTTCCTCATCTAAAATCAAGCCAAATCATGGAGAATACACATTCGTGAACCCCTCAATAGAGAAATATCTCGTCTTTGTAAACAGCTTTTAGCTCAATATCACTTAAATCTAAGATGCTTTCCCATTTATCCTCAGCTTCTACAAGTTAAACATTACATATAATTCTACCACTTGCTCAGTGTGCTCCTGTTATGCTGTGGAAAGTCAGCCACTGCATGACTGCCTAACAGACTACTACATCTCGAGCACGGACACACTAATATCCAGGTCCATTAATCAGCAAAGCTAGTCACTGGCTGGTTTAAAAAACACGCTCCCTACTGAAGTGTGGGTTTTTCTGTTTGTTTGTTATGCAAGCGAATCAATGGTTCACTTACTCAGGGAGAGCAACTAACCCTTCCCGCAGCCTGTTGTTCACACTGGACTAAAGCCCAGTGGGATATCTGCTATGACTGCAGAAAAAAGAAAAGTGTGAGGTCATCAGATTTAATAGTCTGAAGCCTGGTCCCTGTTTTAACAAGAATAAAACCCTCCTGCTGCAACAGAAACACTATGCAGCAATAAGGATAGTTGAAACCAAAAGAAGTGCTGGCTGTTTACGTTGGCAGTCATTTCAAATTCAAATGGAAAATTTCAGCTCTGACTGCAGCAGGGGTAGAACAAGTTATTAAGGAAAAAGGTATGGCAATTGAACAAAAAATAACCCATACGTAGCTTATCCTTATTCGAGTGCTGTATGCTGCTTAAGCAAAGGCAACTTGGGAAATATTGCACCAGAACCAAACTGTGAATTAATAGCCCATCATTAGGGGAATATACCTTCCAAACAAAATACATTTCCTGTGGGGAAGGAGGACAGTGAGTAATACTGTCCATGCCACGTACACATAGTTAAGTTTAGCTACTGGTGAAAATAAGTTGTTATACTTCAACGTGAAAAAGCTGATGCAAGGCTAATCCATCATTTTATACTGCGAGAGTGAATAAACCCCTCACCTAAGTAATTATTCCATTCCCTTTGTTAAAGGAACATCTACTATTTGAACGGATACAGTGAGAGAAAATCATTACCTTTAATTTGCTTACAAGTAGGCTGGACAAACATTCCTTAGGCTGTTAGCTGATTTGCTTAATTACATACAGTACTGACTGTACAAAGGACAAATACCTCACCCGTCTTAGTGCCTTAAATACAGTGACCTTTCTAAACTTCCACTGCTTTGCTGCAATACATTATAGCACTCTATTTTTTTTAGGAGCTACCGAGGAAGCCAATATTGTAGATTATGTAACACTAGATTAAGCATTAATGAGGCAAGAATCAGATTGTTTATCTAACCCCCCAATCGGAAACTAAATAAAACTTTATGCTGAAAGCCCAGGCTGCGGTCATTTTGGCCTGCTAATATTAACAGAGTACAACTTATTCAGTCTCAGAGATAAGTCCCTACAGCATTCAGTTTGGGCAGAGGGAATTTGCTGCCGGAAAGGCCAGTATTTTGCTGAAAGAAAGGGATGCTGCATATTCAGTACTTTTGCACATTTTTAATAGAATGCATTTTTGGTTTAAGGGAGGCAGTTGATTTTCATGGCTCTGTCATAAAAACTGTAGATTTCAGATGCTAAATGCAATGGCACCAGCCCTCAGGTACGACTTCTAGATTAACTTCTTTCTCTCTTATCCCTTGTCATGCCAAAATTCAAGATGCTATTGGAGCCTCTACGCCCAATGTGGAGACTCAGAGCAAGATTGCATTAAATCCTGAACTCCTCCCTGCAAAACCTTATTGTCGTCTTTTTGCAATGTTCACAGAGGGCTTGTCTACACATGAAAGTTAATTCGGAATGTTGTAGTGTGTGAATTGAGAGTGGAATAGCTATTCCAAAATGATTCCATGTGAGCTTTACTCTTATTCCAGAATAAAAGTGCCTTGTTTCAAATTTGCTTCATTTAATTAAAAAACACCAAAAAAGGAGACTCTTATTTCGGAATAAGAGGGTCTACAAATGCAGATACTCAAGAATAGCTAGTCTGCTTTAAATTCACACCCTCCCTTATTCCAAATCAATTTTCATGTGCAGACAAGTGCTAAGCAATTGTGAAAAGATCTCTAGCTCTTCACCCTGGCGAGTGAAGGCTTGACAATTAGCTTCCTCCCATGGTCAATGTACCAGCACTACAGGTGTTCTGAAAAAAATAATCAGTCACTCAAGGATCTCAAAGCACTTCCCAAAGATAAGGGTTATTTTCATTTTTAAACTGGGATGTGCAGTAGTCTTAAAGCAACTGTCCCTGAGTTAGTTACCCAAGGCCACTCAGCCAAGACAGGAATAGAACTCAGCTCCGATTCCCAGTGCCCAGCTCTTAATTTGACCAAGCTCCTTCCCTGACAACACAACTCAGTGCTCTTTCTTCTTCCTGGTCCTGACTGGGAATTCTATCAAAGGGACGTTCTCAATTTCTGGTAAGCCAAATAGTCGAGTTGCCTGACCTGTTCCTCAACTCCAGTTCCTAGGATACCGGTGTGCTCACCTCACCTTCCTCTTTCCATCTTTTTACTATTTATACAGCACCAGTGTGCTAAGTGCTTTAGAAAAAACTTACAACTACCAGTTCCCAGCCCTGGAGCTCCTATGGTCCATCTGTTTTAGGCCTATCACTATGGTATTTCATGTAGAATTCATCAGCTCAGGTAATTCAATGCTATCCTCTGCAGAATGTGGAGTAAAATAAGGCTTACTAACATGGGGCTTACAGAATTTTAACTTTTTTTTTTTTTTAAATGAAGGCCCAGACATGGAAAGCTTCTACTTTAAGCTAAAGCAACTGACAGAAGTGCCTTCTTCTAGTTGCACATCTAAACTCAAATTTTCAGCATAAGTGGAGCACGAGTACCATTTTCAAAAGCAAGCTAGGCACTTAGGTGTTAACATCACTTTTGAAAATAGATCTAGATGTTTCTGAAAACATTGTTCTTAGGACTATTAAGGGGAAAGGAACACCCAGGTTGCAAGCATGATCAAAAAGTATATTTAATTCTGCCTCAGGGTTGGGGTCTGGACTCTTGAGGTCTCTTCCAGCCCTATATTTTTCTGATTCCCTGAAAATTAGTCTGACATAGTTTGCCATTTTGACCACCAGTGTATTAACCAGAAGAGGTATGAAAAACTGCTCATGATGAGATGGGGAGGAGGGTGTAGGATGGGTACTAGCAAGAAAAAAGAAATAAAGTTTATGACAACCCAAAGCAAATTACAAAAATTATATTAAAACAAATTTACAGACAGGCCTTCTTCTCTGGGGTATTACATGGTTAACATTTGCTGATCCAACTAAAGCTCCATCAACTGGTTAGCTTTCCTTAATCAACTCCAGCATTCCCATTTCAGCAGGGGGCATGCTCAGATAAGAGCTTGCTTTAGTTCCTGTGTGTCTTGCTCATAAAAGCCTGAAGAGAATGCTAAAGCTATTTATGCACACGCCCACTGGGAACCTTCTCTCAGACATAATTGCTTTGAAATAAACTGGGAGTGTGAAGACCTAAAACACACAGCTTTGATATATGGTAAATACATTCTTTCATCCGGATATTTTCCTTGCTGGTTATTCGTTTAGAAGAAACTGTGTCACAGCGAAAATGCACAAATTGGCAAATACAAGATTTCCTTTAAAAGGATAGGATACATCAAGGGGGTGGGGGATAGGTGGGAGTGGGGGTGCAGGCATCTCTCAATCAGGGTATTCTCTAGGCTTGTAGAAAATAGCACAGTAGGTCCTAATTCTCCTTTACACCCAGATGAGAGTACAGTAGAATAAGTTATAGTTGCACCTATCTTAAGGCCCATTTAAACAATGGTGTAAAGCAGACAACATAAATAAGAATTAGGGTCAGTCTTTATAAACAATTTTATTCTTCTATCAGATTCTTTAAAGCATAATTCTTGTAACATTGAAACAAAGATCTGTGCAAGATCAGAAAGGTATCGGGCAGTAGTTCTCTCACACTAAAAGAGGGGTGTGTGTGTGTGTGTGCGCGCGCGCGTGTGCCTAGAAGGGGTTTATGCTATAAACAGAAGTGATATTAAGAAAGTTTGACTGTAAGTGGGTTTCTCAGTACATGATGAATGAGATTTATTTAACCGTTCAAAGCAGGCAGGTGATAACCTTTGTCCTCCTCTCCCAAGATATGAATTATTTACCTGGTGAGCTCTGATTAATCAGAAGTACATGTGACCTATAAGCTTGTTTCCACTTGAGAGGTCACTTCAGAAACAGCCCTAACTCCTTTTGAAAATAGTTTTTGCAGATTTTGGGAGCAGCTCCCAAAGCTCTGCTTGCCTATTTAGCCATTTTTCAGAGCCATCCCTAGTGATGGTCTAGTGGCCAGAAATCTGAGAGAGAATAATTTAAAAGTTATTAGGAGCTGATTTCATACTGGAGAAGAATGGTGGCAGGCAAGTAGTTTGGAGCCATTCTGATGAAAGAAAATAGCAGCAGATCTAATTCCATAGCCATATAATTTGGGAAATTTTCCTTGTTCCATTCTAAAGGAAAAAGCAAACCCAAGGAGTCAAACATTAGCTAATACAGGTCTGATCCTGTGCTCCTTACTCAGGTAAAACTTCTATTGTGAACAAGGAGTGCAAGACTGAGCACTAAAAAAGCAGAAGCTAGACTTGTGGGCAAGAATAGGAAATGGAGATTAAACAATCTGTTGTAGGTCAAAGGTTACTTGTAGATCAGTTACCACTAGGGGCTAAAGCAGCCTGCTCAACACCATCTACTTCACTCTACTTCAAATCACTTCACCTTAATGCTTAATCTTCTCAGCACTAGAAGTTTAGGTCCAGCATAATAAAAATGTAATGCTTGAACAGTGATGGCCTGTATCAAATTTCACATAGCTTGCAACTTCACAGAACTTTTAGGGAGGGCACAAGGTCTGAGAAATTCAAGTTCAAAAGCAAAAGACAAATTGTACAGCACTGGAAAGTAGGATCAGAAATATGTCCCCAGTATGCCTTACTTCGATGTGTTTTTTCTTTGACATACAGAAAAAAATATATTTTGCAGAGAGAGAATGCATTTTATTTTTAAAAATACATTTCCATTTACATGTAGCTGAAACTGACATATTTTTTAGTAGTATTCAATAACCAAGTACTTTCCTAGCAACAAAATGCACTTCTAATCTAAAAGCCAATCTCTCCTAAAATCATTTCTGGTAAGTTATTCTGAAGAATAATGAAGGAAGAACTATTTAAGCTGATTACAACATCCTGGATTTGTTAAATATTGCTAAGTATTGTCCAATTTCCTTCAAAGATGTCATCTCTCTACCAACCACCTTCACTTATAAAACATGCATCAAAATATTGAAGTCTATTTGCTCTTGGTGCAGTAACTAATATTTCCTAACATTACCAATGACATTGGTATATTAATCCACAGACAGACGCTCTAGGATAAACCTTTCACTCTCCCTTTCTGTTTGATTCATGTGATGGTATTAACATTTTGCCCATGAGAGATTGTGATGTAACCACATAATGTCACAAAGACATACCTCAGGAGAGTAGGAAGGAAACATCTTAGGATCCTTAGATGATATAAAAAAACACCAAAAACCTCAAACTATTAGAATTATTTTTTCCACTCAACATTAAAGTTTCACAAAAAATAAGATTATTTAACAGTCCCCTTCATCCAGTGATGTTTAAATAAATATTTTCAACAGCATCACATTACCATGAATGCCCATTCTCACCCAGCAAAATAAGCACTGCACCTCCATTTTCACTTCACTTGTCCCTAAATTCAGGGCAATAGTCAAGACTGCCTTCCAACACCTCTCTACAAGTAGTTAAATGACACCTGCAGCATGGAAACCGAAGCTTCTAGAGAGGCTTGGCAATCAGGGCTAATGGAAAAACTAAGTAGGTTCCCAGAGCTTCTCAAGCCCTTTAAAGTACAGTACTCTTCCTCCTCACCTACCTCCCCTTCTTAAATGCTTACCAAGGTTTTTAGTGGAATTTGACAATTATGTAGTTGTATTGTGGTCAAACAAGTAACAATCCTTAATTTAATTTGGAAAGATAAGTCTTACATTTGCTGTCCAAATGTAAAAACAGCCAGCACACACCTCATTCTTCCAGATTCAGTCAGATTTTATTTTGATTTAGGCTTTTGTTAATTACTCACTGCCACTTGACTTAAATTGATGACATATACATGAATTATCCCACCATAATGTCTATATTTCAAATTAGATTTGGGCTCCATGCATACTTTCCCAACCCCCCTATGACTTCCCCCTTCCTAACAAGACTATTTTATATCTTTCATACACAATGCTTAAAAATTGCCGTTAGGAAAAAAAATACAGCAGCGTTTTGTCAACTGGGGATTTGTCTTCCATACATTTCAGCCAGACACTCAATTGAGGGTTAAAAAGAAACTGTTTCATAAGATCAAATGGTGAGAAGCAGCAAGAGGGGGGGGGAAAAAGGCAAGTTACATAAAAGTCCAATTGTACTTACAGTCTCCTTATTGGGAAGTAACTCCTTTCGGATCCTGAAGAAGTTCTTGCCGTATTGCCTCAACCCTTTAATGAAGCGTTTCTGTGTAAAAAGATAACAAAAACAGAGTGTCAGCAGAGGAACAAAAAAATAAAACACCAAATCTTTTAAATCAGCAAAATAACCACTATTCTCCTCTTAGGGACTGCTGATAAAAGGAGAGAAATGTGCACACAAACAACTGAAATCATCGAAGGCTTTGAAAAGCCCTCTAAAAATTCAGATTGATTTAGGATTGAACCACAAACTTCCAATATTTGGAGCTTAAAAAAAATTAATTTTTTTTAAAAAAAATGCTCTGCTTTTGGTACAAAATGATCCCAGTTCGCGATCATTCAAGGGGTTGAGAAACACAGTCCGCTCTTCTCCATAAAAAGAAACCACAAAAAAAAATCACCAAAATCTATTTACCTCTAAGGGAGGGGGAGAATCACAGACAGGGAGGAAAGAAGAAGATGTAACATGATGATTTTTTAAAGTGACTCTCCAATTGGGTGAGGAAAAGGTTAAAAGTCTTTGCACGGGAACACACATACAACCCCATCCCCCCCAAAAGATCCAGTCTACTTTGGTAGGAATAAAGCAAAAGGCTTCCAAAATAAAGCCTGTCAAGGGGGAAAAATATCACTGCTTGTTATCCTCTCCCCCTCCTCCCCATCCTCTTATTTAAGAACAGTTCGTGTTTGGTTTCAAATCCAAGGCAGCCAGAGACTTTCTTCTTTCACTTTCCAATAATCCACTTGGAGAGGAGAAAGCTCCCCCCTCCCCGGGGCTTCTCCCTTGGGGGTGGGTTTTGGTTGCAATTTCCTTGCGTCCAGACTCCCCCTAAAATAACAGCAGAGAGCGGCGGCTCTTCCATCCAGCCTGGGGTGGGGTGAGCTGGAAACGAGCAAGAAAAGTCCGTTCCCGGCTCTGAAACGCTCCCCCCCTTGCGAGCCGGAGCCCCGGCGGTGGATTCTTGCTCGAGCTCGCCTGGGAGCTCGGCCATAAAAAAATCATTTAAAAAAAAGCAAAAACCAAGCCAGCCCCCGCGGCTCCGAGGCGGCCCGTCCTCTGCGCTCCCTCCCCCGGGCATGCAAGGCGAGAGACCTGCTTCTGTCCCCGGCAGCCACAGGTAAAGCCCGCTCAGGTGCCATGCACCAGCCTCTCCGGAGGTGGGAGGCTGCAGCGATCCCGGGCGCGGAGCTCGCTTGTCACTCCGGGGCTCTGACACTACAAAGGGGGAGGGAGGCAGCGGCTTCACATGTGATCTCCGCCGGGCTGTGCGCCTCGGGTGCGCCGCAAAAGGCGGCCTGGATCGCCTTGGAATGAGCCCAGCTCTCTCCTGCATCCTGCAAGGGGGCCCTGGGAGCATCCGCGCACAGGTGGCTTTGATCACCAGGGGAGCGGCCAGCTTTAGAGGGGGTGGGTTAAAGCCCCCGAAAAAAGGAGACTGACTGCACAATTCTGCTCCCCAGGAAGAGGTCTGTGTAAAGGCAAAGGCGAGTCTCTCTCTCCCCCAGCAGAAGCTGGTCCAATAGCCTCACCCACCTTGTGTCGCTAATATCCTGGCACCCATGCACTGCTGCAACATGCAGAGAATTCTGCTCCGGTCATTAGTAAAGGGGTCCAAGGGGAAAATCTGGGAATGGATTAAGAGCTAAATCCGTAAACACCAAAGGTGTAACAGACTGTTTGGGGAGGTATTTTCCGCTGCCAATGGGCTTGGTGGGCCAGGAACTAATTCTTTGCAGTGATTTTTTTAAAAAAAATGTTTGTATTTTAAAGCGAAGAGGTGAACCAGGGGAGTATCGCCTACCACCTGGCTCTTACTGTTCTATAGCTTCCCAGCCAGTGCAATGTGTTTTTCCCTTTGCTTTGATGCATATTTTTCTGTGGTTTATACGGCTAGTAAAGTTTGACACACTTAGCAGCTTAGTCTGTAGCTCAGGGACCTTTTTGTGGCTTCCCCTTCCCCAGATTAATCTATTTATTCCCTGGCTCTAAACATTCAATAACTTCCCAACCAGGGAATATATTCTTCCTTGCCTGTGTTATTTCCCTATGGTTTGCATCCTCATTTGTTAAATATATGATGACATGCTATTTACCTTGGCCTGCAGCTTTGGGACTTGTGGCTTCCATTCCTCCCCACCCCCAAAGAATTTCACAAATAAATCAGTGTAAAAGGATCATAGCTAAATAATTGCTGACTTGTTTAAGGGGCCTGCACTGAGCTTCCTTTTTTGCAGGCATAAGAATACAGGCACAATTATTTGTTAGCGCAAAGTTCTACCTCCAAAAAACTGGGTGATGCGAAAAGTCTGGACTCTAATGTGTATACTATGGGGAAAATTAAAGTAACGTATGATTTAAGTAAACTCAGCTCAATACACTATCCGCCAAATCGTGATGTGAGACCCAGCTCAAGAAGCTAGGCGAAGTGCTGGCAGATGGGCAAAGTCTCCCCCACACCATGAAGTGCATGAGGAACCATTCTACATAAACTAGTTAAGCCCATTGAAATATCCCTCCATGCACCTTTTGGGCTCCCACCATAGGGTGGGGCATCCACATAGCAGTGGATCTTCTGAGCCCGGCCCCTCTCTTCAGTGTGCAAATCCCTTGTTTCCTTGGCAGCAGAACTACTTTGGTTCAATTGTTAGGGAACCCTTCCATGGTGCGTAGGCAGGAATTATCTATCACTGATTTGCATGTTGAGGCGGGAGTCCAATCCAAGAGTTGAATTACTCATAGCCATTTACTACTTTTAAACCACTGGATCAAGTCTTCAAATGGTGTCACAAGAGAAGAGCAAAAAGTGCAAGTAGAGGAGTAATAAAAGCACTCAGGATCCTGAGCAGGGAATCTTGGCTATAAGGAAGATACCGGTCTTCACTCATCAGACATTAGATAAGAACACCTCTACTATGTAATGAGGACTGGTGCAGTGTGTTACTCTGAGCAAGTGAGTCTCAACTCATGGCCCAATCAGCACACAGCTGCAGATCATGTGACATCCTTGGGGCCATATAGATAGCATTGGATGTGGCCCATTAATACATTGCGGGCCACATATGCAGTCCACAATGGTAAATCGCTCAAGTGCCACTCATATTGGTGTTTCTCATTGCTTCAGTGTCAGTTAATCAGGGGCTCTTCACGCTATTGTCAGAGAAACTGTTATCCCCCACCATTGTGAACACACTCCTCACATTATGTGCTTTTTCCGCAGAGAAAGATGGCAGCCGTAATGGGAGGATTATAATGCCCAAATCCCAGCCCCCTAAATCCCACAGTGCACTGCAACGTACCTATACAACCAGCAGCATAGGACGAAAATCAGCCAAATCTAGACGTATGTGCCAGCATGTAACCCAAAGTACTTCACAACTCTTCACAAAAAACACTCAGTATAGCTCTGGACTGGAAGGTTTTCGTTTTCTTAACATCACTGTCCCCAGGCATTGCATTATAGGCACTTATTTGCAGCATCAGGAAACAGAATACATGTGAAATTTCAATATAAATTTCACAGACATATTAGTGTGAAGAAAGCCACTCCAAAGAGTGGTTATTATATAAACACAACTGTTCTCTTTAACAGAACAAGCCATCTATGGAAGAGCAGGGCCAGTGCAAAAATGTCAAAGCAACCTGTGGTCCAGGGCACAGGGCTGGAAGACATGGGTTCCACTCCCAGTAATTCCACTGACTCACAGAGAGATACTGGGCAAATGTGCTCAGTTTGTCCGTCTGTAAAATGGAACCCCCACCTCCAAAGCATTTAGAAACCTACAGCTGAACTTTCAAAATACGTGCTAAGTGGTGTTATAATTATTCCATCTTCCAGACTCCTCTACTACTCCCCAAAACAAACACAACCCTTTCTGCAAAAGGAACCATTTGAAATACCTAATTTAGCAAATTTACCACAATAAATTTAATAAACAGGAAATGTCAGATACTAAATTGTAGATACTGAATAAAGATACCATTGCAGACTTAGCCTGTTGCCAAAAGCACTTAATGACATTTTAGCAGTTGTGTTTAATCATTAGTACATTTTCACTGTGGAATGAATGCAAAGCCTGATGAATTATGTTATTCATTCACTTTACTTGGTTGTGATGTTTTTTTAAAAATGATGAATGGTATGGGGAAAAGGAGCTTTTTAAAATAAGTAATTCTGAGTTGACAATTTTAAGTTATTTCATAATTATCTATATTTTTGAAACCAACTTTTTCATATTTTCCATCTGCTTTGATTAAGTTCTGCAGTAAAAAGCAATCCCAAATTAATTCTCATCCTGTTCGTGAGATGCCAAAAGCACCCACCAGGAATGTAAACGTGGGATATCCTATCTCCACAGCAAGAGCTGGTTAGACAATGCCCTATTTCCAAAACTTGATTAATTTCAGTTTCTTTGATATTCTGAAACCTCTGCCAATCACACGGTTTGCTTACACTTCTTGTCTACGGGTACAATTTGATAGGCTTCACCATTCAACCACACCAACTGACCTAATACTTATTCAGTGGAACTGGCATGGGTAATAAGAGCACAGTTTCAATCTTTAAATCAGTACTGGATGTTTTTCGAAAAGACATGACCTAGTTGAACCACAAGTTACTAAACTGGACACAAGAATCAATGGGTGAAATTATCTTGCCTGTGTGTTATTCAGGTGATTAAACTAGGTGATCACAATAGCTTTAAAATCTATGAATAGGGTAGACACTAAATAGCTAAGAAACAACTTCATACACCACCAGTAATCTCCAAAACGAAATGATACATTTTAAATTTAGCTTCCCTTCCACAAGCATACCATTGTGTAATAAAACTGAAACAATCTTACACTTCTCTGTTACTAAAAAAACATGGTGGGTATTAAAAGAAAACTAGAGCTAGACATTAAAATGACAACACCAGGTGTCTAGCCTGGACTTTGTACAAACGGGAAGGGTTTTGATGTGTTCAGTGCTGTCATTTCCGCATTGATATAAACAGGAATCCTTGAAACTGAAGGTATTTAAGCAACAAGAGACATTTATGTCATATGGGGATATGATCTGGCCTTAGGTGCACTGAGAAGTAGGAGAGACTGACTTTGATTATAACACTGCTTGATGCAAATACTATGAGGCAAAAGACAGACTTCTTTTTATTAACAAAACAAATATATTTGGCAACTAAAAACAGCTCCATAATTTACTTAAAAGAAGCTAAAAAAAATCAATAAAACTGCAGACAATTAAGTCAAAAAAGAACTAGATAAGTTCATGGAGGATATGTCCACCAACGGTTATTAGCCAAGATGGGCAGAGATGGTGTCCCTAGTCTCTGTTTTCCAGAAGCTGGGAACAGGTAACAGGACACTTGATGATGACCTATTCTGTTCATTTCCTCTTGGCCACCTGGCACTGGCCACTGTCTGAAGACAGGATACTGGGCTTCAAGGTCTTTTGATGAAAAAAACAAGTTTTACATCTTGTTATTAAACATATTTGTTTGTTACAGGGTTTTTGACAGAATTCATATTTGTA
Source organism: Sternotherus odoratus (assembly GCA_032164245.1). Classification (NCBI taxonomy): domain Eukaryota; kingdom Metazoa; phylum Chordata; order Testudines; family Kinosternidae; genus Sternotherus; species Sternotherus odoratus. The sequence continues at coordinate 7,559,492 of JAVMKO010000018.1, forward strand.
CAGCACCTTGAAGAGTGCAGCAGGAGCTAAATTAGTGCTAAGTACCCCCTGAGTATAATTATTATTGTAATGTAGCATTAGGAAATCTTTTGGCTTGATGGTTCAGCAGCCACTGCTGATAGATAACACTGATATGTTTTGTGAAATGGTTGCCATGGCTATTGACCAGACAGAACACAAGGTCTCCTAATGCTGTTTTATAATCTGAGTTCCCCCCAATGTAATTTATTAGGTTCTATGGTATCCTGCTACAATGTGTAAACAGGGGGCTATAAATAACCAAGGAAGCACTAGGAACAAGCATGTTAATGTTTGCATATGTGTTACTTGTAGGTCTCATATTTTATCCCAAGAAACAAATACCATGACAAGATACACAAAGCCATTATGCTCTGACTAACAGAGCTCAGATGGCATGTTTATCAAAGTGATGATAATGCCATTACGATGCTGTAGTTAAGGTTATGCATCAGGGTTTCTATTATCAAGGGATTACAGTTTGGCAGGGAAAATTTGCTGCTGCATGCTGAAATTCAGCACCCTAGGGTTTAACCTAGGATTGAGGATTTGGTTGGGTTTTTTCTTTTTGTTTGCTCTTTGTTAACTGTTTAAATCCAAATTAGGTTTGGCCATGTGGGTTCTAAAAACATGCAATAAAATCAAAATTTTAAACATTGCAATATAAATAAAACCCTGTGTCTAGTCCATTTTAAAGTTAAATTTTAACCCATATGATGCAAAAGGTAAGGTTCTCACAGAAAACACTTTCTCACAGATGCCTACTGATCCCATTCAGAAGTGACTATTCACTTTTGTCTCTCTCTCATCCCCACAACTCAGAAAACTATCAAATCCTGAGTGGTGTTTACAATTATGGAAAATTCCCCCATATATTTATGTGATTGTTATTTATAAAAAACCTTGAAATGCCAAAAAGTATATATTTCCCCATTACTATAACTGAAAGAACTGATCAAAGGATTTTTCCTCAAACCGTAAGGAATATTTTAAACTCTTGACTATGACCACGCACAGACAGTTTCCGCCTGTGAAAATGGGGGTTGCAGTAGAAGTCCTAGTGTGGCAGTTTTTGCCATCACATATGCTATAATAAAATTACAGTATGTTTTTTAAGAGGCCTAAGATCTTCCAAGCCTTTGTCAACTAAAGTGGTCATCTTCCACATTAAATATACCCCAATAGGCTTCACAATAACATTCAGTAAAAAGTTTTACATAGTTCCAATAGTTAACAGCACATAAAGCAAAATTCACAAATGAAAAGCATCTCAAGTCTGAAACAGAAATTTTACAGGATGAAAACTTACACCAGTTTCTTTGCCTAGTTGGAAAAATAAATGAAACTTGCATTTGCAAAAAACAGTGTGCAAAACACATTTCTGGATTGCCCAAAACAATAACTATTTTTTAGCATGCAGATGTCGTATATGTACCTTGGCTGAATTTCAGTACACTGAGTACATTTTATTAAAAGCTTGGCTGTATTTTTACATAAATTAAACTTAATGTGTATATGTTAAAAATAAAGATGGTCGAGGATAAAACAGAAGGGAACCAAACACTCTACAAATAGGGGTACTCCTGGCAGTGTTTCCTTAGGGGGCTACTTAAGGTTGGTTGCTAGGCCTAAAGCATCTCACACTGAAGATCTTAACTTGGTGTCTTCAAGTACATAATATATTTCACCCAGTGAAACCTTATTGCAACAGAAAAATGACCATCTTCTCCAGCACTTTTCATCTTGAAGGACTGCAACACACTTTATAAATTCAGGGCCAAATCCTGCTCAAGTTGAGAAGTCCCATTAAAGACAAAATGGACCTCTTGAGTGAGAAGGGGGATCTGGTTCTGAAACTCGTATCCAGGCTAGACACAGAATCCCCAGAACTACCACAGAAATGCAGCACGTCTCTTTAACCCTAAACTGACTAGTTCACGTGAAGGCTAGTTCATGTGGCAAGAGGCAAACTGTCATTTTGAGGCCACCAAGGGCAGTGCACCACAGAGATGTCTGTGGGAACTGGAAGGCAAGATCTCTTGGGAACATTTGTTTGCAGTCAGTCTTGACTGGCATTGCCATGGCCCAGCCAGTCTACACTTCCACTCCCCAGCTAGCCCTACTGCTCAGAGCCCAGGAAACAGCAGGATGCGAGAGCTCAGAGCATCAGCAGCTGGGGGCAGAGACTTCCTGGCACGGAGCCCAGCGAAGCAGTATGAGCAGAAGCAGGTGGAGAAAGAGATTCTGTTCAATCAAGGAAGAAACAGGGTTTGAGAATACCCCACTTTGGGAGCAGCAGCAGGGAAAGTTCACTTTGAAGAGGGGATGGAACTATGAAGATGAGACAGGCCTTGTGATGATGGTGGGGCCCAGGGTTTCAGCATATGAAAGCAATGCTGTACAGCAGTTTAGGACAGGAAGTGAATACCACATCCCAACTGAAACTCACATGAAACTCTTACAAGGACATTCCTTCAGGAGAAGGCAAAACAAAACAAAAACCTGTCAAGAAAAATCCACGTTCAAGCCCCTGCAGTGCCCCTGTAATATGTACCCACTGCTGGGAGGACAGGATATGCTTCAACCTCATCTGAACTTCCTTTGTTTTATTGTTTCCTGTCACAACCATATCTCCGTTTAATGTTTTTCACATTTAATTTTGAGGTAGCTAGCAATTCTAACCTTAGCATTAGATCCTCAGCCTCCTGTTTGTTATATGAGCTCCCATCAAGCTTGCAAAAATCCACCGAGTAGGAAAATTGACTTAGTAAAACAGCTTCCAAAGCCTCTGAGTACATTTGTGCTCTGTTCCACACAGCCCATGGTACTGGAGAAGATTTACTTGCAGTTCTCAGACTAGCCAACAGCAGTGGCAGTAGATCTTTGGGGAAATGTCTTCCCTCCACTGTCCCCTCATTTCTCTGCACTTTCATCATCCCCCTCTGAAAAATGTGTTCTGACGTTTGTCAGCCCTAGTTCCTGCGCACACCGCACATACGAATGTCAGCCAGCATGCCCACCAACTGGAACTTTCCTCTTTGATCTGAGCCTAGAGGCTGGACTCAGAGGAGCTTTCTTTCTCTTTCCTGATGTACCTGAGGGCAGGTCTAAACTACCCGCTGGATCGGTGAGTAGCAATCAATCTTTCAGGGGTCGATTTATCGCATTTAAATGGATCCCCGAGTGCTCTCCCATCGACTCCAGTACTCCACCGCCATGAGAGGTGCAGGTGGAATCGAAGGGGGAGTGGCAGCAGTCAACTCAGCGCCGTGAAGACGCCGCGGTAAGTCAACCTAAATACATTGGACTTCAGCTACGCTATTCCCATAGCTGATGTTGCGTATCTAAGGTCTATCTCCCTCCCCACCCCAGTGTAGAAGAGGGATTTGACATAGACCCAACAGGCCTATGAAAGTTGGGCCCCGGATTTAATGGGGCTTATATACTAGAGCTCAAGTAACTGGCTAAAAAAGTCCAGAGCTGTATTACATATCTTTATCATCAGAGACCTTTTTTGTAGTGGGGTTCTGTGTTTAGATCAATGGTTCTTAACCCCATGTACGAGTACCCCATGGGTACTTCCAGGGGATACTAGATATTTGCATATTTTTACAACAGGCTACATAAAAAGCACTAGTGAAGTCAGTACAAACTAAAATTTCATACAATGACTTGTTTACACTGCTCTATATACTATACACTGAAATGCAAGTACAATATTTATATTCCAATGGGTTTATTTTATATGATAAAAATGAAAAAGTAAGCCATTTTTCAGTATTAGTGTGCTGCGTCACTTTTGTATTTTTATGTCTGATTTTGTGAGCAAGTGGTTTTTAAGTGAAGTGAAACTTGGGAGTCTGCAAGACAAATCAAACTCCTGAAAGGGGTACCATAGTCTGGAAGGGTTCAGAGCCAGTGGTTTAGATGACCATGGTCGCTACCCAAAAGTTTTTATTATTTCTGGTCTTCAAAAGGCATTGCCACTGAGTGATAAGAAAATATGCTTCAGTGTTTTTGCAAGTAAAATGAGCACTGGCTAGTTAAGAAGCTGAAGCAACAACAGAGGGATAAAAACTGCCAGCTACCTACCTACTGCCAGTTGCTGCTCCTCCATTCCACACCAGAATTAAAATAACTTGACACTAATTGCAGAACTGTAACTTGGATTAAGACATTTTTCTTCTCTCATGTTATAACAGCCTTTCTCCTGCCTCTGTAGTTTAAGCAGTGCATGTCTATCCATTTATGAAGCTTGTGTATTAGTAGTTTGTAAGTAGGTCCTTAAAAAGTTCATGAGGTCCCAGTCCACTAGTTTTTTTTTAAAGGGAGAGGAAAGAAGGGGAGGATAATTAAAAATAATTCCTTTTTTCTACTCCCTCCATCTGAAACATACGTATCAGTTTAGGCCTCATTTTCATTTTGCAGCATGTAGATCAACAGTTGAATTCAGCCCTGGTATGAATGGGTGTTTCTCCAGTGATTTCTTCTCTTGATTGATTTTAATGAAGAGACATCCATTACACCAGGGTAGAATTTGGCCCCTATGCCTTTGTGGTATACTAATAAAATAAAAGCGGCTTTCACTGATGCTTACAAATATCCTAAACATATGTAGCAATTAAAATATACATATAACATTTTGATGGTTTTGCAGTACAGACTGGTCTCTATTTGGAGGAGGAGTTAAAAAGTTTTCAAAGGATATAAACAACATCTCCAAAGCACCCTCAGGGTCACCCAGATAACTCTGGAAGATATAAAATGAAGAGCAAGAAATCTATTGTAGGGTCTAAAGATGCTAAACAATCCAGCTTCCACTCCCAAAAGGATTAATTTTCCAGGGATTTTCTTTCTTAAACACTAAGAAAGAAACCCTACCTCAAACCCCACAGGGATTCATATCACAAATATTATACATAAGCAAAGAGATGCACACACCTTCTCTCTAGAGCCTGTGTATTCTGGATATCTGTAGCCACATACAGAGACATATACCATGAATACAGACATTAAGCGGACTCACTCCCTCAAGGGAATGCCAAAGAATCTTGGGATGGTAATGAGCCCCCTCCATGGTGTTGTACTGTTAAGCTTTTGTTTGGAACAATGGATCTCCCATGATACCTCTCGACTACTGAAAATATTGGTATTAAGTGAGCATGAGCACAGCTGTGTGTAAATTACATATATAAACAGATTAGATTTGTATATTTATACTGAATGCAAACACATTAATAGCACATTTGCATACGCAGTTGGCTAAATGAGACTGCGTGCGGAGTGGGATTTCTAGTTTCAAACACACGATTTTTTTTTAACAAAGTATTTAAGATGCTATATAAAAGAGGTCAAACTGCTTTAATCATCCCTTCTCCCCTCTACAGCTATGCCTGAAATGCTGTTCTTGTCACTGCTTCTTTCACCTACCATCCCGCCCAGATTTTAAATGCAATGGAAAAAGCCTCACATTTTAGCAGACGAAACTGAAGTGGGGCATTTTGCTAAAGGTTATCCAAACTTCGTTACGTTTCTTTTACTGGGGATGGAATAAGGGGAGAGCGTTTTAGTTCAGCCACACACACAAACTACTTCTCAAATTCCAATTGATAAAATTCCCTTTTTCCTCCCCTCTCTTTTATGTACTGTGATGGATCAATTGAAAAATCAGTTTGAGACAGAACATGATATTGAAGGTGACAATGGCTACAAGGCTTTTTCCAAGGCTGGTGAAGAGGAGAACGATTTTGTCATGTCCATGGGCTTAGGGCCATCAGGCTGCTGCTTGCTAACCTTACGTGCTAACCCCAGCTTTATTTTTCCATCAGTGTTTTAGGAGGGCTATTTTTATAAAGACAGATTTCACATTCAGATTCACCCAAAGCAGTTTGCAAATCTTTTATTTATTTCCTACTTAGTACTAGTTTTGTGCGTGAAATCCTAGACAAGAACACCATCCCAAAAGAACAAAAAAAAAATCAATTATCCCTAAATGAAGAGCACTTATTTTGCTCTAATTGCGGCCCCTCTCATTACTGACTGGGTATTTTCATCACACCTCCCCAGATAATGTTTTCAAGTCGGCCTTTCTCTTGCCTTCACGTTTCACGTCGGCTCCTGTTAAAAGGTCCATTCCTGCCTCTTAGGCTCACCATGCTCACAGCCCTACCGATAAATCATCCACCAACCTGCTCTTGGAAATGCACTGGCCACGGTGTGATTGCTCCAGCCCTAGGTTGCCAAGCAACCAACACAAGAGGGAAGTCTGAGAACTGCTGACAAATAGCCAAATGGCTGAAACAACAGACTTCTCTCTGTCAAAAAATGTGTTTCAGAGAAGTGCCTCCCCCGCCTCTGCTCTGTGCTCAACACTGCGTGATTGTAAAATCAAAATCAAAAGGCTATTGTAATGAACACACACGTCCTGCTCAATTACTAATTGTTCAAGAGCTGTGGGGAGGCTGCTATCACAGGGTATATGGCAACAGAAATGTGATCCCGTAAACGAGATAAAGTCAACAGCATGCCGAGAAACCTGATCTAAGAGCAGCCTGCAGTGGCACATCAGAAGCTGATGCACAGATCAAAAAAGGCTGGGCATTAAAGCAGCAGAAGGAAAAAAATAAATAAAGACGCTGACTTTTTAGAGCTGAAGAAAAGCAAAGGGCATTTGATAAGCAACTCTGGCTCTTTAGAAACACAATTTGTGGATTACCACGAGCATCACTATCCATCCTCACATTACTGCAGTTGCCTGGCCCTATGTTGCAGGAAGATGACGAAGAGGCCAGGAGGGAAGGGCATGTTTGTTTGAAGGCTGCTTTGTCTGCCATCTATTTTCCCTCAAATTGAATAAGCTGAAAAAACGTATTTCTCTTTCCAAGCCCGTGCTAGATTGATCACCGCCTGGTGGTTAAGCACTGTACCATCAGGTTTCAGAAGGGGATCTGTGCTGAAGACAGCAACAAGTCCTGCACTGCGAAGAAGCTGAAAATGCAAAAATCCCTCAGGTTATTTGATCTCTCTCTGCTGTACATAGCAGTATGAAAAGGGTATTCTCATCACACACACACACACACACACACACACAGGGAATTGTTTCACTGTGGTATTTAAGGTGAATCATTTCCACCCACAAAGGACATGGACTCTACCATCTCATCCATACTATTTATATTTAAGTGATCACAATGGGCTCATACTCGTACAAAAAATACAAAGGAAGAGGCTCCCCGCCCAGAGAAATTAACGCTCAGGATGGACACAAGTCCACCTAGGCTTAGGTGATTCCACCTGCAGGATAGGGAAGCTGTACTACCCCACACATCCACTCTTTATCCGAACAGCTTGCTTTTCTGTAGTCCTCTCAAGATAATGGATCATTTCACTACTAGCTTTTAGTCCCATTTTACACACAGCAAGATTAAAGCACAGGGGAATGAAGGCTACATCGTATTGCCAAAACCAGCATGTGTGTGGGGAGGACTGTTTTCTTTACAACCCACACCTTTTTGGGTAGGGAAAGCATAGCCTGAGCGATGTGTGTATGTGGTTTTGGAGTCTGTCATTTTCAACAGCATTCTAAGAGTTAAAAACAAAAAACAAAAAACCAGAAGCCTGGAATGTTTATGACCCAGAAACACAGAACAATTTACTGCTGCCAAGCAGCACTACAATAATAAAGCTGTTAATTATCATTCACATTAGATTTTCCTGTGCAAGAACAGATTCACTCCTGATTGTGGCTTGTTTTAAACCACCTTTAAAAATGAAGCCATCTGATAACGTGCCTTCTGACGTGTTAAAACTAAACCAAAACTTTAAAAAAGCTTAACACTCTCCACCCCTGTACTTCCCCTAGGTGTACTCGCTACCTTTCAAACTGCAGAAATGGTTTGGAAATATTTCTGATATAATTAGCACTCATAGAAATCAGACATGCCAAACACTCATAACAGTGAGCTGACAAAACAGAAATCCTAATACCTCATTAAATACTACCTCCTTTTTGGTTGTTAGCATAACATCATAAATTGGGTATGTTTGCATATGCCAAATTGTTTTTGATCCTTAAGGCTCCTGCTTCTAACAGTTACTTAACTCTGCAGAGGAAGGAAATGATCAAGGAAAAATTCTAAATATGGAAATAGGGAAATATAAGAAATGAATTGAACAGGCGTTCTTCCACAAGGTATGAACAGTAACACTATTAGGCATCCTTTTTACCCAAAGGAGATCCCCCTCTGTGTAACAGACAAGTTCTGAGATCTCCCCTCCCTTCCTTTCACCCACTCAACCTCCAAGTTCTTGCATCACAGCCAACAATGATTTCAGAGGAGGCTTAGGATTGTGACTTTTTCCTTTGGAGGATTTCAATGTCAGAGAGCACTGCCACCTTCCGCAGGGCTAAGGATATCCCACAAGCATTATTACCAACCTAATATAAAAACAAAAGCAAATAAAAGGACATTTTCATATTTTTCTCCCTCCGGGATTTTAATTTCCTTTTTATTTTTGAACTAAAGGATTTTGTGGCATAAACTAAAGAACACCACGCTGCCCGCAAGCACACAAAACTAGAGAGCTCCATTAAATCACAGATACTAAAGTGCCCCATTCTGGTCCCAAGTAATAACATGAGTGAGTGAGCACAGCTGTATACCTTCACCCTCCTACCTCTCCCCGCAACCTATAAGCAATAGTTCAGCAAGACCAGAGCATAAGGTTAATCACCAACCTGCGGATTGCACAAATCACTACCTGGACTCTTTACTTAAGCACCAGAACAATATTTTCATTTTTCTCCCCCTTGTACAAGATTTATCCCTTCACTATCCAAAACATATTGAGGTCCTAAATGCACATCCATTTATTCAAGTAACACTGTAAAGGAAGTCCGAAGTTTCTCTCCCTCCGTCACTCAATTTGAAACATTACACGCAAAAAAAGTTGCATTCAGACTTCTTGAAATATGTTCTGTGATCCTGTCAGGACTCAGACAGTATTTCTAATGGAAACTCCCTACTGCAGAAATACTGTTCCACTGGGGTTTGGACCATTATTGTCAATCACTCTTGAGACTATTTCCACCTCTGTGGAGTGACTTTCTGAAGTTGATTCAAGGGAAATAAACAAAAAACCTCAAGAGCTCCTCTGCTTTAGAGCAAAGGACAAATCCAAGAATAATTAGACACAATGTTGGCAAGTATCCCAAAGGAAATCATACAAATTGAGAAGCATATATTTTTTCTATGGATGACTTGTCAAAGTAAATAACCCACCGCACTTGATTTGAGTTCAAGCTTTTGGCTGCAAACGAAGGGTTAGAAGAGGATGACTTACAACACCTGTGACAACTTTTGCAAGGGACACTCATATCTCAGTTGTCCCCCAATGGGAGAGACCATTCCCCATTTCAAACACATACTCCCCTCCCTCCTACATAATTCTATGGGTTCTTAGTGCTATTGTTGAGGTTCCCAAGAATCACTAGTTGCTTTTAAAAATCTCAGCCTGAAGGATTTGGTCTCTAGTGCTATCCATGCCGCACCTTGTAGGAGTAATACATAGACCCAAACCACAGGGGTAGCCTTCGCCTTAACTTTAGAAGAGAGGGGCAGAGAACGTCTCACTCTGTAGAGCAAGAGTCCTTTCAGGACTTGAAACTCCAAGCTGCCAGTCATATCTTTTATGGGACCAATTTCTACTGGTGAGGGAAACAAGCCTTCCAACTTATCCAGAGCTCGTCTTCAGGTCACTGAATTCTTTTGACAGTTTTTCTAGACTTCAAACAGCAGCAGGACTGGTGTCCAAGACACCAGAGCCACAAGCAGGGTGGATACAACCAAGGTGGATAGAATTAGCTAGCAAAACCAATTCTTAATGGTATGTCCCATTCCATGAAGATTCAGGTTCTCATGCGGGCTTACAAGACACAGTGAGAATGCCACGCCATGGCCTCCTTCGTTCCATTATACGTTTGTCGGAAGCATTTAACATCTCAGCAAAGTAATTGATATACTCCTTCAAACACAGCCATCCAATTACCATGTTGGCTCATTCAGTGAGCTTGGCAGTAATGTATAAAAGAAGTTTTAAAAAGCAGATGACTCATAAGTTCCCCTTTCTTTTGTGTAAGGGCCTCTGAATAAAAACATCTAGTTTAGGAAAAAACTGTGCCAAATCTGAAAAGGTCACCCACGAATAAGAGGAAAAAAAGGAGTAACAAAAAAAGCAGCAGCAAGTCATCTAGTCTAGTGCATAAAGGGAATATCAGCAGTTGGGGCTTAAAAAGCTAATGTGCTTGCTTTTCTGGGGTGGGGACTGAAATTGCCTGCCCAGACATGGACAATATTGTCCGGTTCTGCACCACAGAGAAATTCATTTCTAAAGTATGTACCAAAATGGAGCAAAGTCCACCTCCTCCTGATTCATAATAAAAGGAATGTTTGATTTGAGTGCCTGAAATTATTCCAATTCAGTGGAGGGTAATATGGTGTCATGCTTATTGGTGCCTTTAAATGCATGAGCTACTGCCTGATCAATCTCCCAGTATAGCCTAAAAGCCATATAAATCTAAGAGGATACTTTGAATACATGGTAGAGCAGAGACTGTGGGGGAAGAGGAAGAGAAAGCATGTAATGGATCAGGCACAAATGGAAGGACAGCAGGGTGAGATATCAAGGGGTCAACAAAAGCTGAAGTGAAACCACAACTCCAGGGGCTGTGTGCATGTTGGGTCTATACCACAATATATGCAAAACCACAATGATATGAAAATACAAAAGAAATGTTGGACAAGGAGTAGCAACGTTTAGTTCAGCTTTCACAAGTGCTGGTCAAGAAAATGCCTTCTTTTACGTAATAGCAGGTAAGAAGGGAGGAAAAACAAACTTAACTGGATGCCATGTATATAGCCAGAGAAAACCCCACAGAGACACAGACAATATTTCTTAGTTGCCCAGCAATAAATATTCTCTTAAGGAGGCATTTTCCATCCTCATATTTAAAGGAAACTTGACTCAATGATCAATCGGACCCCCTTCACATCTTCCCAGATATTAAGTCATTTACATGAGCCTGAACTCTTAGGATCTGACCCTGTGAGGTGTGAGCATTCAACCCCAAATGACCAACACCAGTGGAGGGTGCTCCATGCCTCTCGGGATCACACTGCTAGGCTGTCTACTAAAATTCTTTTTATGCTAGGACTGTAATTAGCTTTACTGGCTCTGTTACCCTTCTAACTAATTATGAACTTTGGATGGATAAAAACATGATTAATATTTAGGTTCTACACGTCTAGTGCAGAAGAAGCCTATTACCAAACGAATGACACCTTCACAAACTTAAATTAAATAATGGCTCCCAGAGAGGATTCAGAGCCACTGACAGAATGGCAAGTGATTTAAGTAACAAAGCTGAGCAACTAGTGATGGATCATGGTTTTTCACCCACTCTGTTACAGCCTGTAATAGAACAAATGATCATTTTTCAGCCTAATTGAATATGGCCGCCCCATTTATGCACAAAAAAGACAAAGCTACATAATTTGCTTCATTAAAATGCATTTTTATGTCATCTCAAAGATTAAAAGAATTGCTGCTGTTGATGGGGAAGATTAGAAAAATAAAATGTATCATGCAAGCAGAAGTTGGAAATGAGGTGTATCTTGGCATTCAGGCTGCTTATATTTGTGCAAAAATAAAAAGTCCTCAGAGTTGAAGCGCATAGAGCATCCATGTTGTGACAGTAATCAGAGCTTCTTAAGAACTATGTCACTAAACCAATTTGAAAAAGCATTTTGTCATTTTCCAGTGCAGCAGCTACCAGTCCGTATTAAATAAGTCACAGACAAGATGACAGGCAGGACCACAAGCAATTCCAGTGACAATAGACAACGCTGCTTTTCATTTTCTTTTTTTTGCATAACCATTAGAAAATTGTAACACTAGTTAAAAACACGCCTCTCTCAGCATTAAAAATGAAGCTCTGAACTAGAGGAATGTGGTGTAATTCAAAACAGCCATTATAATGGGCCTCACAGAGATGGCAAATAGCCCTTTGCTAATCCAGACTCCTGTCCAGGCAGTTGCATCCTTTACAAGCCAGTTAAGGAGTCAATTTCCTTTTTCCTTTTCTTCAAATTCCTAGTTGTTTATACATTCTCTCTGGGAGGCCACACTAAAGAAACGTTACTTCTCTAATCATTTTTGTCCTTTGCTATTTGGCAAAAATGGATCTATTCCTTTCCATGTTTCTACTGGGGCCAAGGAAGCAAATTGGTTTCACATTTCTGCAGGGTGCACCATTTATCTCTGTAGAATTGGCACTGCTCTGGCAACAATCTTTATCAACTACTGCTGCAGCACCATGAGGGGGAGCTCACAAATTTTTGTTCAAACAAACAAACAAAAAAGAGGTAATTATTGTGGCGTGAGATCCAGCTAGGGGCTGAGCATCCTTCACTCACTGTTTTCACTAGGAGTGGGTGCACACCACTTGCCAGTGTTGTGGTTCCTATGCAGCATAAAAACAACCATCTCCGTTCTTCCCCAAAATGCATTTGGAGAGCTACTTGAGAAACATCGAAACTAAAAGGAGTGTACTATGCACTGTAACAAGCGCCCAGGCAGAATTACTGTACTGCACGCAGCCAGGGCAATACATCATTAACCATGGGAGTTACAGGCCTAGATTTTTAAAGGTATTTAGGTGTTGCTGCGCTCAGCACTCAGGAGCCTAAATACTCTTTGAAAATGAGTTTTAGGCTCCTAAATCAGTTAGGCACTGCAACACTGAACGCAACACCTAATACCTTCAAAAATCTGTGCTACAAAGCATTCATGAACAGGTTAATTTATTTTATTATTTAAAGGACAAAAACTGTCAGAGGATGCAGTGTGAAGTGATCGGTTGTTTTAGTCAAAGAGTTTGGATTAGGAGAGGGTGATGTGGCAGAAGCCTTTTCACTACACAGTTTACCCCAGCTAATCAGCAGCAGATAATGAGGTTTATCATAGGAAGGAAGAGAATGAAGCCACTGACAACCTGGAAGAGGTGGTTTCATCTCTCAGTGAATGAAACAAAGATTCTTAATTGCACCTCCCTGGAACAGGTGATGCTCAGGAAAATGATACAGAAACCAAGTGTAATGTCCCCACTGACTTTGGCGGGTCTGGGCAGCCCATGGGGTATAATGTGCCTTTAAATCTGCAAGACAATTTTCTTTTCTAAACACAAGGGCTCACTCATTGCCTTACCTGAGCCTAAAGTATGGTTTCTCCTGCTGATGACTCAATGAGAACAGTCTGTTAGTTTAACTACCTGACTCCATAGAACGACGATTTGACACAGAAGGAGCTGACAGTTTTGGCTGCTGTTTCCTCTTCACTCTCGTTCTCAAGATGTCATGGTTGCGCTTGGCATGGTATCTCGTCCCTTCAGAAGCCACTCCCATCACATTACTGTTCTGTCCCTGAGAAGTTCTCTTTGATGGGAAGTCCCTGATGCATATGGAAATTTTTCCTATTTATTTAACCTAATCTCTGAAGATGTCTACCTTTCATTATTAAACTAGGCTCTTATTTCAATCAGAATTTCCCAACCAGTATGAATCATATGGCAAAAATTCTGCAATTCAGTACGGAAATAGCAGCTGCAAAGATGATTTCTTGCCACTAGGTGGAAGATTAGAGCATGAAGCCTTCAGAATCTCCACTTGCTAGTCATAATTTTTTCAATTAAAATCCATGAGGAAATGTTAGAAGGCAAAAGGTAACAAACTAGCACATGGCACACAACACAGTATCTACCCTGGTCTCCCTCTTCCCCTCGCTCTTCTAAATTCTGGTTAACCATGGATTTTCCTAATTTTTGTACCCACACATGACAGTTGTTGGCAGCTGATCTGAAGTTTTGGTTTCAACCATCCTGAACCTGCCTGACCTAAATCTTCTGCAGCTGGACCTTAGCCCCCAGGATTTTCCTTCTTTAATCTGAGTTGTCAGCCTCCATGTTCCTCACTGGTATTGAGCCACCATATTTTGTTTATAGATTGGAAAAATGGGGGGAGGGGGGGGGAATTCCTTCTCTGGGTCAGTCTAAGCGGTTCAACTGCATTCTCTTCCTCACACGACACAAATGCTCAAAGCTTAACAGGCTGAAGTTTTCAAAAGAATGAGACAAGGACTCAAATCCCACTGAAATTGAATGGAAATCTGCATACCTAACTCCCAGTTATGATCTCTAACCTGGGTCCTCTTACTGACTAAACAGCATGTCATCACAACGCTCCCACTCCTAAGGTGTGAGGCATCTCTCTAAGATAATGTGATCCATCTATGGCACACCTGTGGATACTGAGCTGGGTATTATCTTTGTGTCAGATCTATCTTCAGATCCTCAACTCCAGGCTATGGCTTTACTTGGCCCATTCGTTCTATATACCAATTCTATCGCCTTTCCCTTCCATCCACACAGCTAAAACTGTCACCCAGACTCATCTCATGTCTTGATTACTGCAACATCCTGTTGTCTGGCCCTGTTTGACAGTGAGGCGACTGAAGACAGAACTGTCCAACAGCTGATGATACTCTGAGATGGGAGACGCGTGCACCATGACAGAAAAAGTGAGGCAGAGAGACTTTAAGTAGAATTCTGTCTACCAAAGAGACAAAATAAGGGCATGGAATACAGAGAAAGATTGCTACCCATGCTTCAGAGAGAAATTCTCCTCCTTTCCTCGGTGACATTTCAGTATATATGATTATTTAAGCTGCAGCAGTCTCCTGCACTTCTACATGGCATGGCATGTTAGAGATAGACAGCATCTTCCAAGCTGAGAAGTGAAAAAACTCCATGCCTAGGATTCAGGACAAAACTATTACTGACACAGTATGGTAAAGGTACCAGTAGGATTAGCAGAGAGAGATCTATCAATGTTCCAGTACCGTCTGGCCAAGTTGGAGGGACCAGTATGACCTGACTCTGTCGTCGTCTTTTTGTTTAACTACCACTTGTAGGATAAATGAATGATGGTTTCTGAATTGTGCATACAGTAAGACTCTCGATTATCCAGGATTGGGTTAACCAGGATGTCCAAAAAAAAAAAAAATGCATAACTCGCAGGGCCGGCTCTGGCTTTGTTGCCGCCCCAACCACACACACAAAAAACCCCCATCAGGGTGCAAGGCACCTAGTGAATCAATACTCCCTCCCTCTGGCGCAGGATGGCTGGTGAACCAAACCCCCCCCCCCCACCCATATTTCCTATGGATGGTGATTATCCAGGATTTTATTAACCAGGATTAATTTTTTCCCTATCATCCTGGATAATCGAGAGTCTACTGTACTTGTGTTACAGGAAGTGGACAGATGGACAGCTCCACATAGGCCAATGGTAATCACTTCTGGTAAATATTGATCTGGTCTAGATCTGAACAAATTAGCTAAAAAAGAAAGGCGTCATATACCCTATTGTCAATTATCAAAACTGACTATACTAACCTGAAATAATACCATGTGCTTCTATAGCCCATTTCTTATGTAAAGCACTTTATTGAGATTTATTGCTTGTATTACAGCAGCACTAAAAGACTAGCACCAGGTCCAGGTGCCCCAAACATCAAATTACTTAAGTCTTCTAATAACCCTGAGAGATAGATAAACACATTTCTTGTTTCACAGAGCAGGAAACCTTGCCAAAGCAGTGAAGAACTCAAGAAAAGAACCCAGAACTCTTGACTCAGTCCTGTAATCTATGCAGAACACAATGCTTCCTCCCTAACAGTGGCAGGTTTTAAACCTAAAGAAAATATTCGGCCCAATATTTATTTTTTCTATTTACTGTAAACAACTTTGCACATCATTTGCAACCCAGACATACCTGTTCTGTTCTAGAGCATGTGAACTGGAAAGTGAAACTGACTAGAAATAAAACAGAGGTCAATTAATAGGTTTACGTATATTTATTTCAACTTCGATAATGAAAACAGTGAAAACTAAAGTGGATTATTAAAACTAACAGCCTTTTAAAATCTAACACATTATTAATAATAGATATGGATGATTTTGAAAAGGTTAATGTTTCTCTAAATTCCAGATTTGGAAATTAAGAAAATATATATTCTCTGTTCCTTTGTAGAAGTAAAGTAAAATGTTTGCTACAAAAACTCCTTTTAAAGTAAATTAGGATAAAAATATACTTGTACTTAATTCAGAAACTCTCACCATAATCACTAAAGATGGATGATTACACCACTCATAGGTAGAGCCCTAGCAAATTTACAGTCCATTTTGGTCAATTTCACAGTCATAGGATTTAAAAAATAATAAATTTCATGATTTCAGATATTTAAATTTGAAATGTCATGATGTTGTAATTGTAGGGATTCTGACCCAAAAAGGAGTTGAGGTGGTGGTGGGGAGGGTGTCACAAGGTTATTGGCAGGAGGAGAGGTCACAGTACTGCAACCCTTACTTCTGCACTGCTGCTGCTGTCCGTGCTGCCTTCAGAGCTGGGCAGCTGGAGAGCGGCAGCTGCTGCCTAGGAGCCCAACTCTGAAGGCAGAGCCATCGCCACCAGCAGCACGAAGTAAGAATGGCATGGTATGGTATTGCCATCCTTACCTCTGCGTTGCTGCCTGCAGAACTGGGCCCTCAGTCAGCAGTGGTCACACTCTAGCTGCCCAGCTCTGAAGGCAGAAGTAAGGGTGGCATGGTATAGTATTGCTACCCTTACTTTTCAGCTGCTGGTGGTGCCCAGCTCTAAAGGCAGCATCAGAAGTAGGGATGGCAATACCACAACTGCCCTAAAATAACCTTGCAACCCTCTTTTGGGTCCAGACCCCCAGTTTCAGAAACACTGGTCTCCCCTGTGAAATCTGTATCATATAGAGTAAAAGCACACAAGAGACAGATGTAACTGGAGGAGACCAGATTTCACGGTCCATGATGTATTTCTTAGGGCCGTGAATTTGGTAGGGCACAGTTCATAGGGTACTAGACAGAAGTATTAACAGTCTTGCTGCTGCTATTACCTCCAGATAATTTACTAGAACTACAATGCTCCCTACACTCCCCGTTTCTTTCATATACAGTTATGTATCAGTTTAATACTGGAAAGTCAATCATAGATAGAACTGGTGCTAATGCTGTGACTCAATATGCTAAGATGGTTCCTTTCAGAGAAGAGCAGAAATGAAAAAGGGCATCAGATTTAGAACAGACTCCAGCTGCAGACTGAAAAAAGGTTGACGCTGTAGTGAAGACAGTAATACGATTTAATAGGGAGAGGCAAATGGAAAGAAGATAGCTGAGCCCATCCAGCATGTTATTTCTCATGATTTCTATTTCTTCTTTTCCAGCACCATGGAATTTCTATCTGAGTCTCAGGCTTCTAGCCTTTGCTTCAACTGCGACACCACAGAGCTTCACAACTAATGTTTCCATACATAGAATATGTATTACATACATATGCTGAACTGATTCCAGCTCTGTTGCTAAGAAACTACACAGGGTAGTTTTTTTGGCCCTCTTCGTTTATAAAATAACCACTTTGCCTATGGGAGAACAAATGCAATCTCTCAAGCCCTCTTGTGTCATGCTCTCGTTTTTAAAATGAACACAGAAATGATAGAGAACGCTAGAAAGAGTAAGTGATCTCCATTTTTTGGACACCCTTGAAAATGAGATGGAAAACAGTTTCAACAATCAACGGTTATAGTATTTATTAATCTTTCAAGCAGCAGATTTTCCCCCTTGGCAACAATGAAAAATGTCAATGTGTGTGTGTCTCTCTCTCTCTGCATTAAAAACCTCTCTTGATTTAAAGACTGTACATAGAACACCTAGAAATAATTTCGCTTATAGCAGAGTTAGATTTGGAGTTTAAAGGTTAGCTTCCTGTCCCCACACAGAAATAACCCTCTCAACAGTGCCATCTGGCCAATATAAATATGTTGTATTTTTTTTTTTTTTAGGGATCAGCAATATGGTAAGTGCTTAATAGATACAAGTATTCTGCAAGAGGCAGAGAGATGATGAATCAAGAAACATATGGTGGTTAAACAAAGCAAAAACAAAATAATGATGCTGTTAAGAAAAGGCCAACTTATCTGGCAGCTGCATAAAGATCAAGATTAGCAAAAGCAGTAAAGTCACCCATTTTGAAGCCAAGGTCACTGACAGGATTTATAGATTTATCCCTGAAGGCAGCCTCTGCTGAGCATGAAATGCTGAAATAATTCCCCTCCCCCCCCCCCATTTTTTCCCCCTCCTCATCCTCTTTGCACTAGCTCATTTGCTGGAGACTTAAAATTCATTCCTCTTGCAGCTGATTAAACACTGGAATCTTTCCGCAAACTAAAGGACAAAATTGATTGCTCTACACAAACTTTTCTTCACGTATAATTGATTTTTAATTCACTGTCTCGTTTCCGAAAGGACTTGACAAACGCTGTGCTGTATATGCAATATTGATCTCTTTAAAGAAGGGCCTGGCTCTAAGGCTGATGCAAGTTAATCATAAGCAAAAAGATTTATGTCTTTTGTATAAAACCTATTCTTAAACTGGGTCAAGCTCACCTGAATTCTGTGTCTTGTGTTTCACAATTTACTATTTTCACAACTTTTGCATATTTAACACCTCCTAAAAAATGAAACTGCATTGAACATAAATAGATTCAAATACTTCCTTCAAACACTAGCTATCTGCTGTCAGAGAGATGCAGTCTTCCATTAGCTACTTTCTTACTATGATTAATTGTTTTCTAGGAGACTTTTACAACATCTGTCCTTAGAATTCTACAATGCAGCCCCATTCTTATTCTCAAAGTAGGATGGGAGGAAGGAAGGTCCTTTTAAGGTGGCTTTTGTCTTGCAACAATTCGTCGTTTGATATTACTGACCAGAAAAGGCTCCTATTTCCAAGTTCAGTTTTCAATATATTTCCAGTTGTGGCTGATTACAATACATTTGGAAAGAGGCACCATTTAGAGAATGTGGTTCAAATATGAAGTTAAGGAACAGTACAGCTAATAGGTGCTCTCATTCCACCATGAAGTCCTTATGTTTACTTTACATGGGATACAAAATTTAAAACAAACACACTTATATTTTAACTTTTCAAGTCCATTTGATTACTCAAATGCAGACCTGCAGTGCCAGCCTCATTTTCAAAGATCCCCTGATTTCTTGCCCCCTCCTTGCTGTTGCAGGGCACTGTACTTCGATTTTGCTATGAATTACATTTTCTCTGGCTGCCACATAAACAGTAAATAAAATTCATGGTATTTTTGCTCCAGTAAGCAGCTCTATCTTCCAGCACATCAGACGCCTGGCTTCAAAGGAATGAACAATGAAACCAATGTTTTCTTGAGCAGATATTCCAAAAAGGGCTGATTCGGTGGCATTTGGAGATGATTCTAGGCAAAGAAGCCAGAAGTGTGTGTTTTGTTTAAGTAATTACTCAACCAACCACCATGGTTCACTGAATTGCAAATATTCACAAATGTGTTAGGAAATTAGTTTGCCACGTCTTGTCATTTTTGGAAGAAGGATTTTCATTTGTATTTGTGACAAATGAGCTTTAAATGGATGCTAGGTGTGGATATTTTAAAATTTATGAAGTTGTAAAACCATGTACATGGCCAATTAAGGATTATCACCAGCAAAGACTGCCTATCCTTGGCTATAAATTTAAGAGGTTATTTGAATCTAGGTTGTTTACCTCAACTACACTACATCAAAAGCAGTGTAAAATATTTAAAGGGCAGCATATTTTATGATAAAAGCTACAGTTATCATGTATGTCATAGAGTGTCATCAGCAGAAACATGTGTGATGCATAGTGAGTAACAAAACCTTCACCTTAAACAACACCTGGCATTTTCTATCCTTAGAATTCAGCATTTTAAGGCAGCAAAGGGTGAAATGCACAACAAATACTGCAAAGCTGCAGTTCAACCCTGTTTCTCTGAACCTTGCAAGGAAAACTCAAGCCCTGAATTTTAGAGAGAATTCAATTAGCATCACCTGTGCTCTACATAATCAATATCTGAATGATAATTAACAGTCCAGTGCCATGCAGCAAGAGTACCCCTGTGCAATAAACTGCAACAAAGCAGCAGCAAACTCTGCCTTTAGCTAGCATGCATAAATAAACAAAATTAATAACTGAGTGTGGATGGGTGACTTAATCTGTTCCGATTAGATGCAGCTTGGCCTGGGGCCTGTGTGTTATTTAAAAATGTGTTCATCATGTTTAATTAAAAACCTAATAAATTAGGAGTTCTTTTAGTCTGATTTGTATTTCTCTCTTTAGTATGCCCTATGGATTTTGGTTTCTCCTGTCAAAGGAAAACAGCACACTCAAAATAAAGGCAGGAATCTAAATGCAAATCTGCTAAAGATGGTTGCCCAAAAAACAGCCAGCATTTACTGACTACTCCCCATACCCATCCCAATACACAGGACATAAATGACCATTTTTTTTCCACACCATCCCTGGCTATACCCCATCATGGATGTCAAGGGCCAAATTCAGAAATGATAGATAAGGTGGTGTAAATCAGACTTCATTTAGACCAACACCTGGGCTACTCCTGTACGAGTCCCTCCCATCTCCCCAGGAACTGGAATAAAATGTTGATAAAAAGCCTTCCACTCCATTTAACTTACACCCTCATCCTAGCTCTTGGTTTGCAAGTTGGACCATGGTAGACACTCTGCCCGCATCAGTACAGTGCGCAGAAGTAGGTTTTTGGCTGTTTCAGTGTAAGACAGTCTAAGACAGTGGAAGGGAACATCTGGTTGCTCTGCAGTCTCATTTTAGCGGCATATATCACGTGGTGTACATGTCTAGAGCACCTGTGATGGATAAAGTCTCAGTTCCCTTCCCCAACTGCGCTGAGACCTTGCTGCAGCAACAAGTATCACATGACAGGTCTCACCTCGCATTCAGTGCTATGATGAGCATTATCGGCACGTATATCAAAACGTAAGGCATTCCAAACAGCAACCTTGCTGCCCGACTTCCCCCCAAAAATAAACATGTCAAATGGGGATGACATTGATTTTCATACAGCATCCCGAGTTGATATCCCAATGAGACCTCACTGTATTATGCTGAAGCGATGTTAGTCTGTTGGATGCTTATTTAGAAAGTGCTTAAGCACAGATTCACACACCACTTCTTTGACAGTCTGTCAGTAGAAGCAGATTCACCGACTAGACTACAAGAGACTGACCCCTCCCCACCAAAGTCACTGCAGGAGATTTATGTTGCCAGGTGTAGCATCTACCCTTATAAACAGGAAACAGCTGCTGTTAAGACTTCTGATAGCTGCAACAGTAAAATAGTTTATTCAGTCACTTTTATAAGGCAGAATGGAAAACTGTGGTTTTCACAGCCTGACCATTAATTTACATGTTGGAAAGAGAACTAAAAATAGCCAGAGTTTTAGAAACAAGAGGGTAAACAAGAAAACCTTTATCTTCCTATTTACAGAGCCTTCCACTTAATTCAATCACTGGTCAATTTTATCCTCCGTTTAATTTGATCTAAACCTCTGTAACCACATCATCCGCAGTAAAAATAACACAACTTCCACCCTTTATTTTAATCAATTCTAATAGCAGTAGGCAGCTCTTAGTGGTAATTCAGTCACCGACTACAAAATGTTGTCATTTAATAAGTCAGGCTGAAACTCTGGACAAGGAACTGCCCACGGAAGAGCTAACTTTTAGCTACAACACAAAGATGTGTTATTCAGATAGTGTCACTGACTCCGTAAGTGTTATGTGCTATGGGAAGCTGTGCTACTCACTCTATGATGATCATTCTGATAACAAGATCAACCACTTACACCAACTAGAGTGACAGAAATGGACTTAATCCAATCCCACAACCCTTACTCAAGCAAAACTCCCACCAACTTCCGTGCAAATTTTGCTTCAGGGAGGAAGACAGACTGCAGGTTTGTACGGAGTAAACTCTAGCCCCTTCGACATGTGGATTGCATTTCTATTCTGGTTTCCTTCATTACTCAGGTGGGCATAGAGAGAAGTTCGCTGCCATGTAATCATGAAGGATCTGACGAGGAGTAGCCGGAAAACAACAATTCTGTTTTGCAAGGGGGGGGGGGTGAGGTTCTGAAATTTGTTTTCGTTCTGCACTGCAACAAAAGTGAGGCCTTTCGAAATAGTTCATGAAAAACACGAGTCCACAGAACAGCCAATAGCACAGTGGGTTGGGCAATGACCTGGGATGTGGGAGATGCAGAATCAAGTCCCTGCCTCAGATCAAATCCCTACCTCAAAACAAGCAGAGCAGGAACTCGACCCCAGGGACTTGTCCTCACGAGGCTGCTCTGGGATTGATCTTCTGGCGATCGATTTATCGCGTCTCGCTAAGACGCGATAAATCAATCGCCCACGGCTCCCCCGTCGACTCTGGAACTCCAGCTTGCCAGGAGGCGCAAACTGGAGTCGACGGGGGAGCACGCCACCGACCGCCGCTGCCATGGGGACACGCGGTAAGCTGGCGGTAGATACGCAAACTTCAGCTACATGATTCAAGTAGCTGAAGTTGCATATCTGCCGTTGATCCTCCTCCTCTTCCTCCCCCCCACTTCCCCCAGTGAGGACAAGCCTCTGGTCTCCACATCCCAGCTCAGGCCTACTGGCTATTCCAGGCTGGGTCTTCTTTTACTCGAGAAACCTTCCTTACAACATTTTCACTGAAACCTATACATTTCCATGGAAAGCTTCTGTTTTAAATGACATTTTCCAACAAAAACTGTTTCACTGAGAAAGTTATTGACCAGTTCTAGGTCTGACATACATTGTGTGGGAATGAACCCTTCACCGCACTACCAAAACCAAGGGTAGCATGAGGTTTCCTTCTTATACAAAGTGCCCATGAATCTGGTGCAGATGCTTTAATCTGAAGTTTTCTGCAAGCGGTCCAGCAGAGAGAAATGCTCACTGAAGTTCAGAAGGTGGAGCTTAACTCCCTATAAATAAGAGAACAGTTTGATCTCTGTCTCTGCCAAGGCTGGATCGCAGCCAAATGTTTCTGGAAACTTGGATGGAATAGAATAAGAGGCAAATATGATAAAATGAGCTGAGACTGACAGTGATTTATAGATTTAATGATCGTTACTCTGTATTCATCCGTTATTCTGTATTCATCCTGTATTCGCTGTTTTGGAGTAATGTTTCCCTTTTCAATAAACCTGGCCGTTTTTCTTATTTGCAAGGCTCCACTCTCCCATCATTTAAGGCTGACAGCTGATCAAAACCCTAAACTGCAGCAACAATGGCACTTGCAACATATTGCAGTTCACGGGGAGAACAGGGGGAGTGGAAGAGGGATTTTTTTCTAAATAGGAAAGCAGCACACAGCTAATCATTGTATGGGACATATGTGTGTGGGGAGAGGAGGACAGCACAAATACAGAAAACAGGGGAGCAGAACTTTAGAGGTATTTGCATGGTCCCTTAAAAAAAAAAAAAAAGATGACAAGATTATGACAAGATCATCCCACCTTAATTCCTTAATAGGAATCTGTGTTCTAATCTTTTTACTCCTTGTTCTCCACTTCCTTTCCTCCTTCGACTGCCCATGATCTTCTTTCACCCCATGGCTTCAGGCATTCCCTTCACCACAAAGGTCTTTTGTTTGATTTCAGAATAAGCCTGCTTTAATCTCAGATTTATCTAGCCTAGACCTAACCTACCTCTGGCAAAAAGGTTAACATGGGGAGAGAGCAAGCGTGCACATAATTCATTGAAATAACTCTCTGCAAGACTTTCAGAGCAACTGGAGCTAAAAAAATGTCTCTCCAGACACTGTCTGAATAATTTGAAAATGTTAAGAGACTAGGAAAATTTCACTCAAAATGAATCAGGTCTCTTATGACATTGGTGCCAGGTTAATTAGTAACTCAATTAACAAGACTGTTTTTTAAAAAAATCTTGCAGTGGGTAGTACAGTTTACTCCATTTAACAAATTAACAAGGGTGTAAATGTTCTCCACAAAAACAGGTTTTTCTGTCTCAAATACACTTCAGCTATGCTCTCTCTCACTTTGTGTATCAGACTTCGATTTTTATTTAGATGTTGAGATAAATATCCATGATTACTAAACACTAAATATAACATATTAGAAGATGTATGCCTTACAAATTGCAACCAAGTCTTCAGCTGTTTGAAGATAAACATATGCTTTACAATTATAAAATATCAAAACTAACTGAACTTCTTGTTTCAATGCACTATGCAGTTTAATTCATAGCTAGAAGATGTAGCATCTACCCCTTCCAAATGAAGTCCATCGTACTTGTTCAGTTTGTTAAAAGGGCCATGGTCATATTAGAATTCGCATTTTAAAACCACACTTTTCCTTTGACATCACCATTAATTAAAGAAAAATGTTACAGAACTGAACTATTTTACCTTGTTAACGTATACTCTCAGCAGCTGTCTCAACTTGGATGATGAAAAAAGATCAGTTTCACTTTTGTTATAGTCAAGAGCATCTTGCACTAGCACTATGCTGCAAAGTTTCGCAAACAGCAAGGGGTTACAATGCTGTTGTGTTTGCGGCCCAAACACTGCCAGAGAATGCTGAATTTAAACAACCATTCATTACATAACAATAGCTGATCTCTCAATTCTATATGAGGAGTTAACCAATTTAAAAAACTGACATTTTGGTTCTAATTTATTTTCATTTACAATCAACACAAAAAGGCATCTATCCCAAGCTGTAGGATCCTTGAAAACACAATCAAATATAAAAACAAAACCCAGCAGCAACCTCTTGATGGCAGTAACTTAATTGCACAGCAATGGAAATATGAAGAGAAGCATTCCAGATTCCCTAATGACCTACCAAACAGCATCCCCGTGAAAAGACAGGCCTTGTTACATGCCCTGATGTCAACAAATTTAGGCTATTTTTGACCAAAGGTGTGAGATCAAGGGCCATTACCTTGACAGCAGCTCCCTCTCTTCTATACCAAAGGGGCTCTATCAAGGGCTCTCTTGATCTCAACTTAGCCAATAAGGCTCAGGAAGACAGGCAGTCTCTCCACTAGGCAGTCAGGTCCAATTATAGGTCTGTACCAACACCTTAAATACCACCTAAAACCCACCGGCAGCTAGTACAAATCACAAGTCTCAACTTCAAATTGTGGGAGATAAAGATGGGTCCATGACAGGAGCACAATATCCAATTGTCCCCATCTGCAATTCCATCCACCCTAAACACAAGATCTAGTATATAACCAGCCAGTAACCATATGGGATAGTCCCACTATCAACATGTGCCACAAAGTACCACAGACACACAAAAATATGCCAGCTATATGATATTAAAGCCACTGACCCAGCCCCACAGCTCGGAGGAATCCCAGACAGCTCATGCAGGAGTTCTGCACTGCAGCAGGGCTATCCTACCCTCACATTACTCTGGGAATTGCATACAAGATGGACACACTGTATTCAATCTAATTTGGGGGGCTGGGAGATCTCCTGGAGCTTCAGGGCAGATGTAAAAGGCACAGATACACCAGTATCCAGACAAACCCTTTCTGGTTCATGGGACGCGGAATATCCAGAGAGCAACAACTGTGATAAGACCTTATTTTGGCAATTCACATGAAGAAGGTGGCCCAATCCTTAACTAAATCCTAATCAGTGGGAACATTCTTGACCACTGAGCATGAACAAATCAACATGAACTGAAGACTGGGATTCTCACTCACTGACACGCCAGTCTCCTAAGAGAGGCGGGCAAAACCAGTGAAAATGAAACCAAACATCTTGGGCCTTGTTTATGTCTCCTCCTAATGGAACTGCTAAGCAAGGAGCCCAATCAGCCTGTGAAAGATACTGGTTAGCAGCAGGGCCAAGAACCCGAGGGTCTAGTGTTGCTCCATCTCCTCCATGGAATCCTCTCAAGGTGACAGTAATTATTCCTTTTCAAGACACATACTATTGGGAAATTATTTTTCCTTCGACTAATAAGGCTCTAGCCACTGATAATCATTAAGAAAAGAGGAGAAAACTTTACTCCCTGCAACAGTTTACTATCCCATCCCCTCAAAAAAGAGCTCTGAGCAAAAGAAAGCGATAAGTAACCGGAACTGCATGGCAGAAGAGAATAAATCACGCCTTACTACTTCGTCTTCAGTCCAACACTTCTCAATCAGTTTGGGCACAGGCTTCTTCACCAAGCGCTGCAGGGCTTTTCCAGCATCATAGTTACTTTCATGTAGCTGAATAATAAAAATGGAAAATTATATCAACAAACAGAAGTAGAAGTGGACCAACAGCAAGGGGTGGGGATAAGAATGAGGCTATCTACAGTAGAAATAAATAAGAGAAATTTGCAGAACCTGGAGGGTAACCTCAGTTTTATTTAGTAGGACACAGAACATTAAAATAGGCAGACTTGCTTTCTGAAGTCTCTTGTAAATTTTCCCTTTAGCATTTTTTAATATTTCTAACATGAGACATTCCAAGGAAAATAAAAAGGCACCAAAACAACCATTCTTCAAAGGGGTTGTATCTTATGCAGTAATATCTTATTCATATTATCTACTCAAATGGAACAGCTCGCATTTTGAAGGTAACAAGTGCTTTGAGGGGAGAGAGGAAGAGGGAGAGAGAAGTTTACTCCTTCAGAAAACTCTGCTCATCTTTACTGAATAGATGAGAACAAGAAGTTGTTGGAGAACAAGGTAAATATGGAAAAGTCAAATAACACCTCATGCAGAGAACTGCAGGAATACATATAAGGAACTTGGCATCATTAAAAGGACAGTGCTCTCTCGACAGTGCATGACCCTGCTGTGTGCTGAGGCTACGTTCCACTATCAATAAATACAGCTGGGGGCTGGATAAGGCAGATGGTTGGTAGAAACAAAAGATATAACATGAGAATGCTGAAAAAAGGCCCATTTTCAACAGAGTTTAAGGGATAAAGCTCTGAGACTCAGGCTTCAACAGGGAATGTATTTGGAAGGTGTCACAAATATATACTGTGCTATATGCAAGTTAAGGTGGATTTTGGAACATGGAGATAGATCAGGAGCCTGTTTTACATCTTTAGGAAAAAATGTAACAAAAGGAAAAGAGAGGACAAGAGTAAACCAATTGTGTCCACTCCTACAGAAGAGAGGGAAGTGATGTGTGGAGACTACAAGTATGTCTACACTTAAAAGACTACAGCAGCATAGCGCCGCTGTAGCACTTCAGTGAGGACACACTATGGTGGGGAGGGGTTCTCCGACCGCTGTAGCTAATCCACCTCCCTGAGAAATGGTAGCTAGGGGCTTGACTATACTTGAAACACTACAGTGGCATAGTACTGCTGTAGCAATTCAGTGTAGATGCTACCTATGTTGAAGGGAGGGGTTCTCTCATCTGCATAGGTAACCAACCTCTATAACATTCCTAACTATTGGCTAAGCCAGCACCATCATGTTATCAGGCATGCCAGGCGTAAGGCTGGTCCTTCACCTCCTATTACCGGGTCCTCATGGAAGGGTGCGAGTATGTTAAGTTAAGGTACTTATAATAGGAATGTTGCCGCCACGAATCTTTTGGTCGGATGTGATCAGTGGCGAGGCATAACTACTGTAACTCATAAAATTCCAATCAACATATGAGCGAATGCCCATTGAAAGCCAGATCTGGATAGCTCCTACAATCGTTACATTCTTTATAAAAGCTCTTGGGCACTGAAATTTCAGAAGGAATAAACTCAAGGTGTTCAAATGGCATGTCCTGTTACCAAGCTGGCATTTACAGCTAAGTATTTCACCGCTACATGTATCCTTACTGACCTGGGACATTGTCCCATCTAGATATTAACTGAATAGAAAAACCTGACATAAAAGAGCCAGCACGGCTCCAGAACTTTGGTAAGTTTTCAACTGACAAAGCAGAATGTTTAAAATCTGTGAAGGCTGTAGCAAAAGACAGCAGCAGCTGGGAAACTGAAATCAAAGGTTGATACTTGATACACGGCTCATGCAGCTGCAAAAAGAAAGCACATCTGTGGGATCTGGGGACAAAACGTCAGGCTTCACTTTGATTTCCAGGCTTTTGTCAAATTGGCCCAGCCTTATAAGTTTTAAATTGTGTGTGTGTGTGTGTGTGTGTGTGTTGCTCTTTTAAAAAACAAGTTTGCTTTTTAAACTGCACCACAGGAGCCTGTCGGATCATACAGAATAGATAGTAACCATTTCACGTGAGCCATTATGATCTATTGGGCAAGTTTGTGTCACTTCCACGTCACCTTCATGAAAAGGTAAATTTTAGGTAACACACCCGAGTAAGAAACCTTCCCAGGTGTTGTATTACTGTCACAGTTTTCAGGTCATAGAATCCACAGAATGAACAGTGACAGTCTAGGAAGATCAATTCAATAGTGGCAAAAGCACACCAAAAACCAGTCTGTTTTAGTAAAGGAGAAAAAATTGCTGCATATGAACTATAGCCAGTTTTTTTAAAATGTCAAAATATCTTGGCTAGTTTATCTGGTCTGCTAGCCCATTGTTAACTTTGGTTTTTATACCTGAGCTGTTGAGTTACCAAGGCAAGCTACATTTTTCAAAATGGATTATCTAAAATTAAGCATTTACAGACATATCTCAACACCTAAATACAGTAGACTCTCTACTATTCAGGATGATAGGGAAAAACTTAATCCTGGTTAATAAAATCCCGGATAATCACTATCCATAGGAAATATGGGGAGAGGGGGGTTGGTTCACCAGCCACCCTGTGCCAGAGGGAGGGGGTGTTGGTTCACTGGTTGCCCTGCGCTCTGCTGGGTTTTTTTTTAATTGTTCTTGGGGCGGCAACAAAGCTAGAGCCGGCCTTGTGAGTTACGCATATTTTTTTTGACATCCTGGTTCATCCACATTCTGGTTAACCCAATTCTGGATAATCGAGAGTCTACTATAAGTAGCCTGAGTTCTGGAAATGCTGAGCACTGGCAGCATTGAAGTCAGTGAGTATTCAGCATCTCTGAAAATCTAGCCATTCAGGACCAGACTGTGAACCCTAACTCACAAAGTGATAGTGAACATTTACTCACATGGTCACACTAACATCAACAGGATTGCTCAGGTGAGTTCATGCTAAGCAGTGTGCAAAATGGATCCACTCTCTGGGCTTTATTTAGATATCTAAACATGGATTTAGATAAATTTTAAAATACTGGATTTTGGAACACGAAGACTGATCAGGAGCCTGTTTTATGTCTTTAAAAAAATGGACCAGAAGGAAAAAAAAGACGTATTCCCATGGACAACAGTAAACCAGTTATCTCCAAAACAAAGGCATATTACTATACAGTCGGACCCTGCAATACCGCGACAATCGGGATCCAAAAATACCCGATCGCAGTAAATGCGGGGTCGCGCT
The DNA here is from genome assembly GCA_032164245.1 of Sternotherus odoratus. NCBI lineage: Eukaryota > Metazoa > Chordata > Testudines > Kinosternidae > Sternotherus > Sternotherus odoratus. The sequence goes on from JAVMKO010000018.1 coordinate 7,588,957, forward strand.
ATTGCAGGGTCGCGGCCCCGCATTGCAGGGTCTAGGATTGAACAAGGATCTTGAATGGCTTGCTAATTACAAAAACAGCTTCTCCTCTCTCCGAGTTCACACCTCCAATTCAGTTGCTAGAAGAATACCCCACCCTCCCTGATTTGAGTTAACAAGCTGGTTCAGCCTGATTGGACTAACCTTGTTACCTCCTACCTGGTTCTTGCCTACTTATCAATACCTATCCCTGGACACTTCCACTGCTTGCATCCGATGAAGTGGGTATTAGCCCACAAAAGCTTATGCTTCAAAACTTTATAGTTAGTCTTTAAGGTGCCACAGGACTTTGTTACCAGCATAAGTTATAGTATGGAGAAGCGTGCTCTGATTAAAAAAGCCCTTACATAACATCATGGAAATAAAGACAGGAAATTCTAAGCCGAATTTTCTCAGGGTTCATTTTCAGTCTGCTCTATGATACCTACCGTAAGGTTAAAGAAAAATGCTGCATAACTGCAACAGAAAAAATGGCACATATTCATCGAATTACTACAAAAAACAATGCCTCCACCTCTACCATCATCTCCCTTCAACGGATGCCTCAGCTCTGCTAGCTATGAACACATCAGACACATCAATACCGCCTTTCCACTGTTGTAAGTTAGGGAGATGCATTACCTGCGATTGCTTAATAGAAAACTCTGCTTTTAAATGAACTTCCCCAGACAGAAATTCCAACGTACAACAGAGCATTGGCTTGTAAATCTCCCTCTGTTGCCTCCATCAATGACAACTCCCATGACTCTGTTTCCATGCAAGTGAAACAACGATCTGAGTACATCTTTCCTAAGCCACGAGTCAAGCAATATGACTAGAATGCCAGACCTCCTGTGCCTAAACCCTACCACTCAAACAGCAGCGCTGACTTAACTGCTTGTATCACTTTTGTTTCCTATGCCTTTCACAGTGCATTCAATACCCACTTAGAAGCTTGAAAACAACACTTTTGTCTTTTCTATTGGGCAGACATTGATTTTCTTTCTTGCTTGCACTCCAGCACTGGGAATAAGCACAATTGAAAGTAGCAAGGGCTAGTTATTTGTTTCTACAGTATGGTCTGTACATGGTTTTTGTGCATGTTACAAAGCTAAGAATGCCTTTTCTCTTTAAAAATTTCATAGCGATAAAAATGGCAAGGGTCCCTCCCTCCCACCTCCTGCTATGTTCTGCTCAAACCACCTCCTGGTTCATGGACAAAATCTGTATCTTGCCTGAAGGAAACAAACTTTCCTTCTCTCTTTACGAAACAACTCAATTAGTGACAGAAGAATAACCACAGAAGACCAGAAGCAATCGCTTGTACTAACAGGCTTGTTGTAAAAGCACAGAACAGTTAATAGACCAACATACCAGTCCTGAATACTCCAGGAGAGAAGGTCAGAATTAACTTGAAAGTGGAGGAGACAGGCTAGCAAGAAGAATTTTGCTAAAAAGGGGGCCCACATTCCGGCCTGGCCACCCTATGTTTGAGTGCTGTTGCAACCAATGAAATCTGACCTTGATACCCCTCTATCACACACATCCCAGCAAGGAAGGGGTACAGCCATGACACCAGCCCCTTAGCCCACCCCCTCCTTGTGCCCCTAGGGGGAGGGAGAAGAGTCAGGTGTGATCACTGATACCATTTTACATCCTCTTGAGAAAATCAACCGCCTAATGGAGAAAATGCCTTGATTAGTGCTGGGAGGAAGATTATAAACCAGTAAGAAAAATATATTTTTATATAATTGCCAGAGTTAAATCCACTTTCCTCAGTCTGACTGATGGATCATTCTCTGCTTATTACTTTCAGTAATTTAATACATATAAGCACTTTATTGGCAAGCTACTTGAACATATAAATAATAGCTAATGATGACTGCCTACAGTTTAATTAACTTCTGGTTGCACTTTTCAAGGTATCGCTAGAAACACTAAATTACTTTACCCACTTTCCCCCCCCCCCCCCAGCTGTCATGTAAAGAATCGTTATTTTGAGCACAAATCCTGCTGCCTAAATAATTCTGAGACCTCAGCAATCTTATGCATACACACAGTATGCAACGAAGAGAACAGACATAAATGTACTTGCACTTTATAATGCAGAAGTTATCTCTTCTATAGAAAAGCACAGGACTTTAAAGAAAAATCTCAAATGTGCACACGTCCGAGCATCTCATTTATATTACAACAGTCATTAAACATCTCTGGATCTCAGGCAAGACTTATTAGCATAAACTCTGCACATTACCACAAGGTTTCAAGTTTCTATTCCAGCTTCTCATCTGAGCTGCCATTTTCTGTCTGCGTGATGTTGCAAATAAATTTTCCTTTGGGCATGGCTCAGCTGTCAGGCACCTCTGTTCTGTAATGAATCCATGAATTACATCTCACCGCTCTGACATCTCTGGTCTCACACATCAAAATATTGTTCTTCAATTGTAATTTATAACTTAATTTAAATGTCCCTTTTACCGTGACCTTTTTAGATCAGAATGGCATTACATCTGGCAGCTCCTACTTCAGCAAGGCATCCTTTTGCAATTACAGTCATTATGATCCCTGTCGAAAAGCCTATCTGAGTTAGGCTGCATTCATACTACAATGTTAAATAATTGGAGTCCATTAAGACCATCGTTAGATTTCAGAGCCATGGCGGGGGAGGGAGGGAGAGAATGTTTGGATGAGTTTGCATATCTTTTGTCGCAGTGGACAATGGTCAAGACTCAGGGTTATCCCTGAAAAATAGCCAGGTGTTTAAGAAAGGAATGTCCAAGAAGACAGAGGAAACAGAAGATAAGGAGCAAGGAAAGAGACAACAAGAGAAACACTGTTACACTGAGAGGCAAACCCTTCTATTCTAAGGGCCTAATTTAATGCTAACCCTAATTCACACTGCTTCCCCCAGTCACACAATTGAAACATTCTAGTTTGATGCAGTATCTCGTCAGGAGCTGTATCCGGAAATATCATCCCCATAAAGTACCAATCATCTGTCAATCTGATACAGTGAAATGGAACTTTTCTCTGCCACAAACACGCAAATCTCTGCCACAAACACACAAAGCACACACAATGGTGAGTCTACATTATACAATAAAACAGTGAAACATGCATTTTAAATCTGCAGCTTTATTCACGGGTGCTGAAGTGTGTGTTTTCACTAACTGTATCTGGCACTGAACTAAGAATTGTGCCCAAGGATACTATGTTCCTTAATTCCAGGGCTCTCATCCCCTCCTTGAAATCCTAACTCTTCCCCATCTGCTGCAAACCCAGCAGAAAGCCTGGCCTGGATAACAGATTGCCTTCTCTATTTCCTATACACGACAACTGGGACAACCATTCACCAAGAACAAGCACAGCTCTAGAAACACAAGTTAATTTCTAAAGGCAGAACAGTAGGGGGAACTGACACTGTAGAAGGGTTTTATGGTTCTTTGGTCTGACATACCAAGTAACTGTTGTCACTGGGCAAGCTGAATAGTGCTGGGGAAGGTTCCGGCTACAGATTTTCACACATTTTCTGCCAAAAATATAGATATTCTCTATATAACAAAAATATTTATGAAGTAAATTAAAGTTGGGCCAAATTTTACGGCTGTAAACAGGACTTTTAAACAAGTTTAGTTGAATTTGTGAGAATTCTCTTACCAATAAATCCAGCAGCATACAAAAGTTTTTCCAAGAGAAAGGATAAGAATGTGTGAAGATTCAAGTGGCAAAACTGCCCTATGCACCAAAAGAGGCTTAGTTTTAACAGCATGCCCAGGCAGACAGTGATCGCCCGTGGGGTGTTCTGCTACCTTATTTGAACCCTGAGACTAACCGCTGATGAAGAACCATCCAAAAGGAAAACTAGTAATCATAATAAATGCTAGCATATATTTAAATAGTTTTCTTAGGCTTTCAACCTTGTCTGTAGTTAATGAAGAAGAAAATCTAGTCTAAGGGCAACTTAAAACAGGCAGTAATTTGTTTGGGTGACATCTTACTTCTAACTGAATTTCCCTACGTTGATATTACACTGTCACATTTGTCACTCACAATGACATGTTGCCATGTAATGTTGCGTTACACTAGAAATGCTGAACAATCCTACTCATAAAAGGAACCAGCCCATACTAATATGTGATCATTCATCATGTATACTGGGGCATGGAAAGAGGTATAACAAGTATTGGTACATTCATTGCTCCTCGACTCTAATAAGGAATAAATAGGGAACTGCTGGCTTAGCTTCCTCAAATAAAAACAACATGCATGTCAAATGACAAAAGCCCTGAGATTCACTGTTAAGGGCAGAGTGCATATTGTCATTTTAAATTTCCTTCAATTGTTCTGCCATCTTATCTCTCTGGCTGCCACCCATACTTCTCATCGTCCCAATGCTGCAAATCCTTATAAAATCAGTTTTTAATGGAGGGGGGGAAATTCCTACCTCCCACTGAGGGTAGGCTGACTTGTGGATAGGAAAACACCCGTATAAGGCAGTAAGTAGCATTTCTGAAGGAAAAAGCAAGGAAGGAAAACTTGCACTGTTCCACTCCAAATAATCTGGTCTTCCAAAAACTGCTGCTCCCTTGACGCGTGCCCTGAACTGGGACAGCAGAGAAACCTCAAACTGAATTTTGTCAGGCCCCACTTAAAAGAATAGACAAAATAAGGACAGATGGGTAAATTAACCATTTCCTGGAATCTGAGAATGGTGCCCTCAAAAGCTCTGCCCAATGATTTTAAGGTCAGTGGGGGAAGGATGAGAAAAAGGAAATTAGAAAATGCACTTGCTTCTGCCTTCTTTTCTTGTCTAAATCTGAAGTCCAGAAAGGAGTTTTCAACTAGTTAAAAATTAATCAGCCAACAGTATGTGGAGAATCTACTCAGACATTCTCTCTCTCTCTCTCTCCACACACACCCACACCCACACACACACACACACACACACACACACACGCTTATAGCACTTGAAATTATATTCATGTTCAGTATTCACCATACTGAGGTTTTTCCATGGATTGGCAGATCTGGGACACCAGCTTCTTAACCACAGAGCAGGGAGGTTTTGTTGTGCAGATGTTCTAAGCCTCTTGTTCAGCCGTTTTTCTTTTCTGAAAACAATGCAGCAGCTTTAAGAGGCCCCTTTCCTCGATGCTGCTGTGGAGCCGGCAAGCTCAGCAAATGCATTTGCAATTTATCTTCACAGACATTTTAAAATCTGCTTTTCCTGCTTTCGGGTACCCAAATTCGGTCTAGAAAGACTGTTAATTCCACAATGCTACCCAATCCCCAGCAAAAATGTACCTCCTAGGACCTACACAGTTTCCTAATGGGGAGCAAAGCTGTAGGCACCATGATGTTCTGTAGTACCCTGAGGCTCCTGCAAGTTCCATCCGCTCGCCACAGGCAACCTCATGGACAGTGGCTCATTTCTTTGGAGAGGGTGAACTTAATAGGAGATTTGCTATTCATCAAGCAGCCATTAATGAGGCAAACAGAGAAGTGAATGGACTCACTTTTAGGGTGCATGCCACAAGTGGTTTAATTTACAGGCAAAAGCAGGGGTAGCACTCAAAAGGGACCTGAGACGAAGGCAACTTGCATAAAACACCAGATCACCTGGCTCTGCTTTACTGCATTATGAAAGACAAAGCACTCATAACCCAGCAAAAGTACAGTAAAACCTCCATTTAACGGACTAATTCGGGCGAGGGGGTGTCCGTTAAATCAAAAAGTCCGTTATTTAATTTAAAAAAAACGAGTTGTCGGAGCAACAGCCCGCCCGCCACAGGGTCGGGGCGGCAGCTCCGCAGCCCGCCTGCTGCTGGGACCCGGGCAGCAGCCAGGACCCGGCAGCCAGCCCGCCCCGGGTCCCGGCTGCTGGGACCGGGGCGGTAGCCGGGAGCCAGCAGCCAGCCCGCCCGCAGGCGGGAGCCGGAAGCCAGCCCGCGAGAAATAGATTTCGGATGCATCAGACTTGCTCAGAAATTTTGTCCGTTGCATCCGAAGTCCGTTAAATCGAGGTCCGTTAAATAGAGGGTTTACTGTACTGAGGAATCCCGTGCATAGCCACAGTACTCACTTGGCTACAGGGGGGGGGGGGGAGGTGAGGTGGGGGGGGGGTTGAACAAGAGGAAGTCCTTTCTCAACCTTTTTGCCCTCTAACTTGAAAATGCTTAAACTTTGAAGGCCAAATACTGCAGTCTAAACTCAGACCTCCATGGGAAATCATTGGGAGTTTAGCGAGACTGTAGCATTTGATCCTCTGTGTCCAAAATATTTATCAAAAGAAAACAGGTTATCCTAAGTCCTCTCTCCCACGTGAAGGCATCAAATTGAATTATTTTCGGAGACTGTGTTCTGAGATAAAGTGGATTGTCAAGAGTTTGTAAGAAAAATAACCAGTTACAAGAACAGCGAGAATTCATATCTTCCAAACTCTGGGTATCAGGGCCCTGCCACAATGGAGGTGTCCCTATTTGGAAGACGTATATGAAGGCCCAGATCTTCTTGTGTAAAGCATACAAAAGCAGCAGCACTGTATTGTACTTCTGAGATCCAAAGTAGAGTGAGACAAATGAAAAAGGGGACAGACTGGAGACCCTGGGAACAATGAAAGACATCTGGACCTTCCTCAGCACCTAGTAGCATCGGGGCCAAAAGCTAAAGGAAGATAGGAAATACTACTTGGGGTTCTGTGAAATGGAAGTGGTTTAAGTTACTTAAAAAAGGGTTTTGATAGCATGGTTCAATTCAGTGATTGTCTCACAGACACTTGCCCTCCCAATCACAATCATTAGACCACTTCCTCTCCCATTCACAGCTGCACAAATCCCGGTGGCAACTCTGGTAATTTACATGGGAAAATATTTACAGAAAAGCATTTAATGGAGCTATAGCTTCATCTGACGTCAGTCAGATGCTGAAGGCAGGGATGAGGAGCCTGCACTACATGACCAATGATCTCAACAGACCACCAAGAAATGCTCTGTGGACCACAGTCCAGGAACTCCCCACTTGACAAATGCACAGATGACTTTTGCTCTGCATCTCAAAAATGCATACACTGGATCTGGAGGCTTATTGCTGGATAATCTGAATGTGCCACTTCTTTACCCGTACAATAAAGTTTTTTTTAGTTGCTTTCCCCGACCGTTCTGCATAACCACTCACACGACACGTCTCTCTCTTTATGACTAAAAAATGTATTGCATTTTTAACAAAATATACACAAAGAAAAGATGAGGAGACCTAATGCATTAGTATAAATTAAACGGAAGTAAATTACATGGACACGCAGTATGCAGACATGGCTGTACAACGTGCACTTACTGCTTATGAATTTTAATTAAGGAAGTGATTTATAGGGCTCCAGATATTAAGGGCTCATTCTCCTATTATGTTGGGAGGCAAATACTCTTTCAGATTTGTAACTCATAAGGATGGGATGAATCCAGCATTCTGCACGCAGTTGAGATGAGTCCTCCTGATGAGGGATCATTTTAAATCTTGGCGCTTATTACGACAATGTCTGTATGTTTTCTGCTGTTCTTGTTAATCTGTTCTTTTATGCTTGCTGATTTGTGAGCTAATAAAGGCAAATTCAGTGTCAATTCTCCCTTCGACACTCTGAGAAGAATTTTAATACCGTCTCCCAGAACATGTAGGGCATGTGAAAAACACACTGAGCTGCCTGACAACAAACAGTCTGGCAGTCCAGATCTGTGCATCTTGTCATGTGCACTTACTGCTTTTTCAGCAGGAAGAATGAAAAGTGGGCTTGGGGTGCTGATCCACCATGAGTGCTATAAGCACTCCTCCAAATATTTTTCCAGTCTCAACAGAAAGGGCTGTTCAGGTATATGATTTCCCATTTTTAGGAAAGGTCTGGCAAAATTAACATGTTGCATCTTGTGCTTGTATGGGTGTGCAAGGGGGTGAGAGAAGGCATAATCCTCATAAATATATGGCTAGTTTTACCCCAAATTGAAGGCTTGGAATAGGATCGGATTGGACTGCAGGGTCACCCGTCTTCATCTTTTCATTTGAAAACTGCACCTTCTGTCCCTTGTGGGCCAACCTGACCCGTACACAGTTGGATCAAGTTACCCACCACTGAAATGCAGCTGTCTCTGGTGTGGAAGGGAGCAGAAGCTATTTAGCTATCCCCAACGTTCACAAGCAGTTAGGACAGTGAGTGAAATGGTTTGGCCTTACATATAGATAAATTTGATAATCACTAATTCATAAGAAAATACATCTGCAAGAGTTTTTTCTTAGCCCTTCCCACTGCAGTCAAAAACCTTTTCCACATCTAATGTGCTGCTACAGTGGGCTACTCATTTGTAAGTTCATTAATAATTGCACAAAATGAGAGTGCTAAAATAGTTTTAAATTAAACTGACCTGACTTGGAAAGACTCGTTGCAGGAGAGTATTTTTTAAGTGGAGAGGACAAGAAAATACTGGAATCCAAAAAGTCCTAATTTCAAGTCCCAGCTCTTCTACATAAAGATGTCTTTTAAAATGGAGATACTTACTGGTCTTTGGAAAGCTCTGGACCAAAAGGGCTAGACAAGTGCAAAGTATCACTAATATTAATATAAAGAACTCGTGTTAATTATCCTGGCTCTTTGAAGGTCTGATGTTACACACATTGACCCACAAGAGAGGTTGGGAGCTGCAGCCATGTATTTCTCCAATTCACAGGGTAAAAGAAAGTGGGGTTGCTATACTATTATGCACAAATCTAAGATAACAAAGAGTCCTGTGGCACCTTAAAGACTTTAGTTAGTCTTTAAAGTGCCACAGGACTCTTTGTTACCTTTGCTATTCCAGACTAACACGGCTACCTCTCTGATTCTTGAAATCTAAGATACTTCACAGTCTCCCATTTCACAGATAGAGGAGTTAAGATGTTGTGGTTGGATGCAAGATCTGACAACAAGAAATTTCTCCACTGAAAATCAATGCGCTCACTTCACATGACTAACATTCTAAAAGATCTAATGTATGAATCAAATCCTTCATGTTCACAAGTGTTTTAACTAGTTTTAAAGAGTCAGACAGTAGAACTCACTTTCCCGTGCTACTTATTCATCAGCAGTAGCAAGAGATTTCCCACCATTTAAAAAGGAAATATTGTTGATGAATCTCTGAAGGCGGCTTTTTTCCACCCCCCTCCAAAGTGACACCCAAAATGCATTAAAGGGTCAGTGATCTCCAAATAAAAACTTCTGCTGCTCTTGATTTGCTGGGAGACATATTATAAATACAGCATGAAAACCTGACATCAAAACCAGGGAATGGAAGCTGAAATTTACCCATGCTATTAAGTAAATAATCACTGGAAGGAGTTGTTATACTAGAAAATATACGCTGCATGGCATCATCCCTGATCTTCATTTCTATCTGGTATAATTAACAATAAATCATACTGTGGGCTACAGCACTCTGTTATTACATAAATAAAACACTAGCAAAGGAGCTTGTCAAGTCTGATTTATATGAAGTGCTGCTCTGAAGTTTATTGGATTTCCATAACAAGAAATCATACAGCATATCAATTTTTTCCATTAATCTTCCAAACGACACATCATAATTTCTAAACAAAAACCAACTTAGTACAACATCAGCTGCTCAAAACTAGCTTGTTGGGCAAACCCAATGCCTGCTCTAAGTGGACAGACACTGGAGGAGGAGGAGGGAAAATAGCATGCCAAGAAAACAAAATGCTTAGCAACTCAGGCAACAGCACCAGCAAGATGAAACTTAGGGCTCAGTCATGCACTCACAGATGGCTGGTTAAGGTCTTACAGCCTTTGTCGGAACGTCACACATCTAGGTTGAGTGGAGTCTGCTGTAACTCAAATCAACCTTCTAGACAGGTCTTCGCTACTTATACAGTCTACTTTTAACGGGATTAAATGCATTTTTAGATAGTGGGAAACTGCCATTCATAAAAAGGTATTTTTATCTAGAGAAACAGAATTGGAATATGAATGATATGTAGGTATCTTCAGGAACTTCTAAAACATGATGCACATAACATTTATACAGAGTGCTCTCAAGTACCTGGATTCAAGAGTGAATAAACCAGTGAACATGACAGAAATCCAGCAGCCTATGTCAAGTCCACTAAATGATCCTTTTGGAAATGCTACCCAGCCCATGTTTAGGCCAAGTTACTTAGCTGGAAGTATGGAGTGTCTCTGCATGGTTGAGAAAGTGGTAGAGAGGAGGATAGTTCCAGGCAGAAAGGAACAGAGAGGACTTCTACCAAAATGCCTACAAGAAGCGGATCTTATGTAATCGCAGAAAACAGAAGGTGAATGTAAGAACTTCACTGGGCAATTGTGACCACTGCACAATAAGAGATCATAAGAGGGCAGCTCTATAGTGATCAACTTGAAAAGACTAGACAAAAATTAAGAGGAATGGTTAGCAGCTGTCAGAACAGTAAAGCAAATAAGACTTAAGGTGTAAAGATCTAGCTTTGGGATACGCAAGACACTATATAAAAGGCACAGATGGTTTACACACCTCAAAGCAACCAAAAATATAAAGTGCAAAAAAGGAGGAATAAAACTAGCTTAATTAAGGGGTAAATTAGAAGTTTATTAAATGACTTACAAAGTGGAAATCCTATGCTATCAACATAAACTGACTGGAAAAAAACAGCCGATACTAGATAAGGTGTATATTAAAAATACAAAGGGGGAAAAAAGAAGAGGAACAGATCAACCAAATATATAAAGACAAACTCATAAGTCTGTGATGCAAGACATTTGCAAGCGCAACCATAGGCCCTCCAGATCTCCAAGGGATTAATGTTGTAATCAAAGAGGATAGAGAAGTTAAATGAATTTTCTGCATTAGTTTTTTACTATCAATGACAGGAAGGAAAATTCCAATTCCAAGAGCTCGTTGGTGATTATTGGCCTTAACAAAAGATTTGACTCTTCTAAATAGGAAGTTATGGAGCAACTTAAAATGCTCCAGAGCAGTAAGCCACCAGAACCAAGTGGCATCCATCCCAAGGGACAGGACGGAAATAAAATGTAAAATAGCTGAAAAACGGATGAGGATATGCAATATAGCCTTAAAATGGCAACTGTTCTTGATTACAGTAAAACCTCGATTTAACGGACCTCAATTTAACGGACTTCGGATGCAACGGACAAAATTTCTGAGCAAGTCTGATGCATCCCAAATCCATTTCTCGCGGGCTGGCTGCCGGCTCCCAGCTGCCGCCCGGGTCCAGGCAGCAGGTGGGCTGGCTGCCGGCTTCCTGCTGCCGCCGGGGTCCCGGCTGCGGGCGGGCTGGTTGCCGGCTCCCGCCTGGGTCCCAGCAGCCAGGACCCGGGTGGGCTGGCTGACAGCTCCCGGCAGCCGGGACCCGGGTCCTGGCAGCGGGTGGGGCTGCTGCTCCGACAGCTCGGTTTTTTTTATTATTAAATAACAGACTTTTTCATTTAACGGACACCCCCTCGCCCGAATTAGTCCGTTAAATGGAGGTTTCACTGTACTGGGAAATCATTAACACGTTGTCTACCTTTTACAGAAAGGAGCCATGGACAGCCTAGAAATGGGAATCCCGGCAAGTTTGAGCTCAGTTCTAAAATGGAGTTGGAGACTAATTAAGTGTAGTACTTGAATAAATAGACATGACAGTCAAACAAGCATGACTCCTTAAAGAGAGACAAGGTGGGCGAGTTAATGTGTTTTACTGGACCAACTTCTGTGTGAGGGAAATAAGCTTTTGAGCCACACAGTGCTCTTCTTAAAGCAGGCCTGCACAACATGCGGCCCGGGGGCCACATGCGGCCCGCATGGGCTGGGGGGGGGGGTGTTACTAGGGGTGTGGCAAGCCAAGTGGGGGGATTGGGGGAAGCAGATGGGGGTGGGGCAAGGGTGGGGCTTTTCAGCCCGCAGCTGGGGTTTTTTTGCAGTAATGTGGCCTTCGCTGCTTTCCAAGTTGTGCAGGCCTGTCTTAAAGGGAAGTAGTCCAGTAGTTTAGTTTCAAGTTTGGGATTCATTTAATTTTGTGTATTTTTTTAATTTGGAAAGATTTTTACAAAACATAAGTTTTCAATAAAATAAATTTTAGTTTGGTGTTGCTGCAAGGGAATGTTTTCAATCCAGTCACTGAAGCACTGGGGCATATTGTATGAAAACCAGACAAAGAAAATGTCTGCTGTTTTACTGTCCCAAACTGAGTGAAATGCAAAAAAAGCCAAGAACTAAAATAAAATGCAAATGCTGTTTAGTAAGCTAATGTAACATAGGTAAGTACATTTGTATATTAAAAATTAATGTTTTTAACTTGAAAGTGTCCCTAAAAAGAAAATTTCTCTCTCAAACGAACCTTTTGAAAGTCCACACAAGTTCCACACACATTTAAAACATTGGAAAATTTTGGTGAGGTTCCATTATAAGACAATATATTAAGCAAAATAGTTCTGTGATAGCTACAAGCAAGGAAATGCCTTGCTGTGGGTTAAAAATTCACTGATTACATTTAATAGACATGCTTGGTTTGACAGATACAAGTAGGATCAGTAGCTTCATCAATTTAATAAAGTCACCAGAAACACATCCTGGACAGTGTAAAGAGGCTCACCCTATACATTACCTAGCACAGTGGGGTCCTGATTTATGGTCAGGCAGCTAGGCACTACACTAATATAAATACTACTACTACTACTGTAACACTGTTAAAGAGAGATTTGATTATTATATTACTGCATAATGTTCTCTACACAAAAAAATAAGCTAAAGGTTCTGCAGGGCAAATCAGGATCTCACTTACACACACACACAAGCCCCATTACCTTTGGCAAGCTTTCCTAGGTGTGAGTTACTGGAGTTTAGCAAATAATCTTGTAGATTATGCACAAAATGAATACAACACAACAGCTCATTCCCAACCCGATTTGCTTGGCAGGTTGAACAGATATCAATAAAAAAATAAAAACTGCATCTGTCACTAAAGTCAGCGGATACAACTCTGAATACATATAGGGAACAGAGCCAATAAATAATGTAGTGCCATTTTTACCATAGTAACTTTTCACAGTAGAAAAAGTGCAAGCTAAGGAAGTAGTGGAGATGGAAAATATTCAATAAAAGGTCAACTAAATTAATCAGCTCTGTGGCAAGACTCCTAAACCTTATTTAGCCTTGAAAGAAAAACTAGATGGGATTTTACTGAGTTATTGAAAAATATGGCAGTCACACAAGACAATTTTTTCAGCCTGTTCCTTAAAACATGAACAGGACACTCCATGAAATTGCATGTAAGTTTATTCTTAATAAAATGCAATACTTATGTTACATAGAGTCATCTGGTACTGTTTAGTACCAAAAAACATTGAATCAACTACTGTAACTGAATATTAAGAAGAGTCATATATTTTTGAGGGCCACTAACAGCATTTGTAGCCTTGAAAGATAAATTAATGAGAGAGATAATCAAATAACATGCTTCCAAGTGATCACTGTGGAGTGGTCAGAAGGAGATCCTTTCTCCACATAGAAAGAATTGGACTATAAGCAATTAAGTGTATTATCAGTTTCTCTTTCTTTATGAAAGACCAGGTATTTGTTACTGATGACTATTTGGATGACTGAAAGGACCAATGGTCAGGTCAGGCATCCCCGACGTTTTAAGAAAACTTTGGAAGATAATTAAATCTGGGATGACCCACATGAACTGATTAGAATACAGAACAATAATTTCACTCTCTAAAATACCCATTTGGAAAACTATAGACGATTGAGCAGGTAACTATGAGCTGTTGAGTAGCATGAAGTTAGTAAGTCCCAGGCTACTGATGAGACTATGACTCCAGGCATGCTCTAGTTAACGGTTAATAAATCTGTTATCCATGTGCTGCATACATTAGATGGCCCTTTAAAATGAAATAAAACCAGGGAACTCTTTTTACAGAGTCAACACTTCTGGATACTTACTGTGTTGAGTGCATTGAGTGTAGTGTCATCACGAGAGGCTGCAACACAGCCATCTTCTGTGGATCCTCCATCACACATCCCTGCAAAAGCTGCCATGCTCCTTTGTAGTTAAAAAAATAAAACGAAACAATTCATCCTCTCATTGCATACATTACGCAATATACAGATGCTACTTACATTGTAAATCACCATTTTCAGGGCTCTGTTTTGCCCAACTGCATATCTTCAGTATCGGTTTATTTTTAGCACTTGATAATTTTCAAGGTATTATAAAGACTCACTCCAAGAGGATATTAGCATAATTTAATTCTTCATTACTGTAGCACCCAGAGGCCCAATCAGCATTGTGCTAGGAATACCATCTCATACGAGGATGCAATCCTGTCCCAGACAGCTTACCTGTCATCATAATTTTAGTTTAATTAAAGTCAGCAGGCTGTCTTGGAACGAACTATAGGGTGCCACGTCATTCATTTATTACAAATTAAAAATTATTATTTATCCACACGTCCTGAGTTAATGCCTGACCCACTATTTTGGGACCCTGATTTTTATGTACAAAGATCTAAATGGTCTGATCCAACTCCCTAGGCAGAGCTCATAGTATTAGGGTGAACCGTAGCTATCCAACTTAGTGTTGCCAAAAGAATGTTTACTACAGGAAGGAATTCAATACTGTAAAGGTTATTTTATTCACAGCTTTTACTTCCCTAATTGACCTGTACACTTTAGATATTACATCACTATTTATGTTATTCATATAATTACTACGTTTTCAATCCAAAAGAGAGCCCCGGGTGACATTCCTTTGTGACCCAAAATAGCTTTGGAGCTAGCCTAGCACCATCATGTCTCGACATTGGTTCCCAACCTAAAAATATCAATTTCTTAACATTCTAATGGGACGTCGCCTCCACACTGGACGATGGGCCAACCTTAGCCCAACGTTCTTATGCCATGTCCCACATTTCAGCTTGAGTGCTCTGGGGAAGCTGGGTTGTCTTGGCTTCAGGTACCTTGCTGCCCTGAGGTACATGAGCAGGTCACAGTCATTGACCCCCGGCATCCACACAAGTTCTTCGTGTTGCGTCACAGTGTCGCCATCCAGAGAAGGAAACGGCTGCAAATCTGGAAGCTTGGCCTACAAAAATTGAAACCAGAGTTATATCAAACAGTGCTGATAATCATGCTAGCGGACTGTACATAGGAATTCTCTCTAATGGAAGTGTTATCCCCATTGAACTGATGGAGAAACTAAGGCAAGGACAGGCTACGTGACTTGCCCAAGGTTTCACGGGAAATTTGTGGCAGTACTGGTAATTAAACCCAGATCTACTGCCTCTTAGTCCTGTGCCTTCATTAAAGATCAGGCTTCAACAGATTAACCTCTGCTGAAGGGGAAAACAAGCTGCTTCCATTTGTTAAAAGGAAACCATTCTAACCACTGTTTGGCAGGATAAACTGAATGCACATTATACATAAATATGAAAGGAGGAAAACATACGACTAACTAGGGAGGTATCTATTTCATTTTAACTCCTCAATAAAAACCTACATGTTTGATATTTACAAATAAGGCCTTAGTAAATCACTAAAAACCTCAAACAACCCAAGGAAATTTGCAGAAAGCAAGATAGCTCAGGGAAATGACCTCTGCCATCAAATGTACCAAGAGACCCAATTAGCATCTTTAGTCATCTGCAGCAATAGGACAAGATAGTGGAGAGCATTTTTGGAAACTGCTTTTAAGCTTTATAATTACCTCTTAAAGTTACAATTCTAACCATTTTTGAAAGGCGATATTTATATACGACCAGTAATTAGAAGTCATCAGTTCAGATGTCTTTCATTTTCTGCTTTTCAAAATATTTTTTTACTTCTTCACTAAGAAAATGGATTTATCACTGAAATTTTCTGCTGCTGAAGGATAAGCAGACGTTACAGCCCCCTTGGCCAGTGAAGATGTGTATTAGACATACACATTCTGTCCACCTGCTTCCAGCAGCCGAGGTACTTAAACAAACTGGCCTTCTTTCATACCCTAGGACCAACAAGCTTCATTACTGTGTTTCCAAAAAAAGAATCTCTTTAATGGGTCATGTCACAAAGCTGTTAGCTAACCAGACAACAAAACAGAAGTAGTCAGCATAGTGAGTATATAGTAAATATTTGTTGAATATTTTCCTTCCTCTATCACCAATATGTAGTATTTGAATTACCATTGTGCCTAGGAGCCCTACTCACAGGCCAGAATCCCACATCTAGCTCTGGAGATTTTAAAACAGGGCATGGTTGCAACCAGAACACACTTTATCTTTACTATTTTTATTACAGTATCCCCAAGAGGCCCAAGTCATAGCCCAGGACCCCGCTGTGCTAGGGACACAGACTATTCCTGCCCCCAAAAGCTTAAAATATAAATAAATAGAAGGCACTGTTGCCTGTTGGCTAGAGCAGTGGCTCAGAGTCAGGACTCCTAGGTTCTAATCCCAAATCTGTCATAAAGATTTGTCTTTGCCAGAAAAGAAAGGTGTGTTCTTCATGTTAACTAACTTGAGGTAAAAATCCTACTGAAGACGAAGCAGCTTATTGTTTTTGCATGTGTTAGCAGGTCAAGTTAAAGACTACAAGGGAGCCTCGTCTTATTTGACCTACTAAATTGTGTGAAGACTACAAGCTGCCTCTACACTAGAACCTCAAAGATAGCTAAGTTGAGTTAAGAAAAAACTTTTCCCCCCTCCTACTGAAAACACACCCAATTCATTTGCTGACCTTGGACAAGCAACTTTAGTGGCTGCTTCTGAAAACATTCACTTATGTTAGGTGCCCAACTGGAGTTTTACATTCACAAGTGTTGAGCATCTCCAAGACTCACTGAAGTTAGTGGCAGAGGTGGGTGCAACCAAAAATGAAGGTACCTCAAATTACTCTTCTGTCTGCCCAAATTTTTGCATCTATGAAATATAGCTAATAAATACGCCTCATGGGATGGATGAAGAATGTCTATGAAGTACACCGATAGTTTCAAATGAAAGCAGCTTTGGAAGTACCCAAGTACAGGAATGCCAGTATTGTTAATTTTAAAAGTAAGATATGCTTTAGTTACTTTTTGGGCTTGAAACCAAGCATACTCCAGGATGCTACACAGAATGTACATTCTTCAACTTTCAAAAGAAATAACTGAGTTGAGTTCTTTAGTGGGACCTAGTTAGCATAACAAAATGAAGGTTAAGGGGAGACTTGATTACAGTCTATAAGTACCGACATGGGGAACAAATATTTGATAATGGGTTCTTCAACCTAGGAGAAAAAGGTGTTATGAGGTTAAAAATTTTGAGAGAGAGGGTAATTAACCATTGGAACAACTTATCGAAGAGTATGGTGGATTCTCCATCACTAGCAATTTCTAAATCAAGATGGGATGTTCTTCTAAAAGATGTGCAATAGGAATTAGTTTGGGGAAGTTCTATGGAGGTCAAACTAGATGATCACAGTGGTCCCTTCTAGTACTGGAATCTATGAAAAAGAAGTCTGGATGGATATATCAGCCTGAATATTTCACAAGGGGATGACTGTTCTCAACTCCCACTGGAAAGATTTGCCCTCACATGTCAAAGTTAGTTCTAGCTCTGTCCATGCTCAAGTAGAAGGAGATTAGCTATAAAAGTCAGGAAAGATTTCCCAAATAAATTGGAACTAAGAGCTTTTCCCCTTCCCTAAAGCCACGTCCAGCAGCAGGTTGTTTGTCTGAGTCAATCAGTCATAATGCTATGATGGTGCAATTCCTACTTCCTCACTTTGTATTATGACAACCAGAAATGACTGAGGCACCACAGTGGTTTTACGAGCTTCCCAGTTCCTCTCATCTTTCGCAGCCAACAGCTCATATAATGCACTCAAAGAATGGAATCAGGGCTTCTGTATCAAAGATCTAAACCTCCCCTGTCTTTACAGGGTCAGGAGATCAAACATCAACTACATCATAAAGTTCCTACAAAAGGCAAATAAGCTACGACAACTGTAAGCCCATGTGCTAAGAGGGCATGACCAGCAAGAAGATCTTGATAATCCTCCTGAGCTCTGGTGCCCCAAAGTTAAACTATGGTATATGCAATTTCTGAATTTATTTTAAACACAACCTTTTGGCACTGGGAAGAGGGTGTTTTGTCCTAAACAGATAAGCTTCCACTCCCACAAGCTTGAAGGAGTTAAACCAATAAACTTACTGTAGCATTAAAACTAAAATCATCACTTCAGAAAGAGGATTTTATCCTGTACCAACAACAGCCAGTACAAAGCAGAAGTGAAGGAAAATGGTTTAGTAAGAATACAACCAAAAGCATACTATCGTCCACTTGTCTTAATACCTTGTTGAGGTCATTACTTGCCTCCAAGAAGGAAACCATCCCTTTACAACCATGACCGATTTAGAGCTGGTCTGTAATAACTTTTGAATACTATATGTTGACCTTGTTACTGAGAAGTTTCCTGTACAAATATATTGGTTTAGTTTAACAGGGGATTACTGGGGGGGGGGGGGGGAGAACAAGCAGAAAGAAGAAAGAATAGCTCAAGACAGGACACTTTTCAGTCAAAACATGAGTTAAGACTAAATGCCAAGACAGGAAGGGGCCCAGAGAACACAAGAGATCAAAAGACCATTGGCAGGTTTGAAAAGGAACATTCTCTCAAATTCAGTCAGACCTGCAAGGTAAAAACAGAGGATAACACAGTATGAACTGTAGCCCAGGGCTCAATCAGAGAGAGAATTGTGGAACTCTGACCCAGGATAGCAAATGTCTCCAGATCTGAACCCTAAGGAGGTGCTTTGAGACCGACGAGAAAGAAAGACAGTACAGCTGGCCCTGTAATCAGTTCAACCCCATTAACAGACATTCTTGAAAATATTATACAATCAATTACCATACAGCAGAAAAGCTTCACTCCCTTCACCACACTCCTTGCTGCCTTGAAACTTTGCAGAAGTTTGAACGTGGAGTTCTTTGGCCTTTCAATTTTGGTCTCTTACATTTGGCAGATTTTGATGACTTCCCCTGTTTCTAAGGTACACTAAGCCAAACTATGACTCCATTTTGTTTACCTTCAGTAAATAATTAAAAAACAAGCTAAATGTCTTAAATAAAGCAAACAACAAGGCACCATCTAACAATTTGATGTGAAGTAAGATTAGAAGACTGAAAACACATGAAAAATAACTAAGTTACTGTTAAGTTAAATCTTTAAAAAAATATTTGGCAAATGTAATAGTTAAATTCAGCTGAAAATGTATTATTTTAATTAGATTTTTTTTTTTTGGTGGATTTCCCATACTTTCCAATAGCAGACCTGATTCCTTCAGTCCTACAGTAGTATATACAAATATTTTTTGCTGGAAAGCGTCATTAAAGAGTCAATGCAGCCTATGCTGAAGAACAGTCCTGTTTACTATGTTGATACTGAGTACCAGATAATTCTAACAAAATGCTCATGTGCAAGAATCTAATTACATATATTATATTTTAGAAGCTTACAGATAAATAAACACACAATTTTGAATCCATATTCCTTGAGCTAATTAAATTGCTATAATCCGTTATTACAATTTTCAAACAATTAAATCCTTTTACCTGATGGCTGGGTCCAACTCTGATCTCGCCCTGGGTGCTGTTCAGCCTCCTACCGTGAAAGAAAGAACATCTATGAGTACAGCTTACAACTAACAAAACTTCGTGTTATTGCACACAGATTCATAGCAGGCCGGAAGGAACCAAGGTGATCCTTTACAGACCAGTTTTATAACATAGGACTTGCCTGAATTTGTTTGAACTATAGCCTATCTTTTAGAAAAGCATCCAATCTCAATTTAAAAATTGCTAATTACAGAGACTCCACCACAACCCTTGGTAAGTTCTCTCAATGGTTCCTTACCCCTACTGTTAAAAATCTACATCTTTTCCTACTCTGGGTTTCTCTGGCTTCAACTTCTAACTACTGGGTCTTGTTATACCTTTGTCTGTTGTATCGAAAAAGCCCATTAATACATGAGGAACAAAAATCTGCTAATGTATATACTGTACCAATACAAAACCCTTTTTGATATTATGTTTACAATGCATGCTGAAAAGCAGCAGTCATAATGCACCATTAAAAAAGAAACAGTGGATACACTCAACATAGGAGGGAACTTTGTGAATGGCAGAGGCCGGTAAAGACAGATCTGGAATTTCTGGCCAAGCAGCTGCAGCTTCATTAATTCCATAACGCAGTAACTTCTTGGGGCCACCTGTCCTGGCAATGCTAGAAAGGGGGAAGGTAAGTCGATTCTCTGCCTTCCCCCTTTTCGATGTTCAAATCACAAGCATCCAGGCCACAAGGCTTACCAGTTGCTTACAATCAACGCTTTATCAGAGCTTGCACCTCTCCCAAGGCTCATCATGGCCTGCAACTCAGAATAGCCTACTTCCCTGAAACTCTCCTCACCTCCTAGAATGGCTCAGGCTTGCCATAAGCCCAGCTCTTTTTCCTGAGAAAGGTGCACTGATACCTCAGTCTTAGGGAAAGAGGAAACCTGACCTCTATGGGTTTGCAACACCAACCTGCAAATCAGTACCTACCCAGATGGAAATGAGGGGAGGAAGGGAAGGAGTTGATCTTTGGGTCAGGAACTGTTTTTCCTGTTCTGTGTTTGTACAATGTCAAGCACCACGCAGTTTCAGTCCATAACTAAGGCTTCTAAGTGCTATGCTATTACCAATGATAATTTCCAGTGAAGGGCACAGAAGGAAGGGGCCCTCTTGTGGCTTGCTTGATAGTATCAACTTCCCTATGCCCTAGCCAGCCAACTCAAAAAATCTGTTGCGGGGACAAGGCCTATCCAACTAGATCCATCCTCACAGGTACTGCCCCATTGGCTGACTGCTGCATCAGGGAAACTCAGGAGTATGGACTGCCCTCTAGGCCCCAGCTCACAATCCTGTACTGGGGTTAACATAAGCATGCTTTAAGAAAGCTTTTGAGGCTATTTTCATCCCCTAAAAATAGTCTCTGAAATGAAAACTTCGTGCTACATTTTTCTTGAACTGTTTAGCACGCTAGAATAAACTGAGCACAAGTAAAGAAAGCGAGGAATACTTGTAGCACCTTAGAGACTAACTAGTTTATTTCAGCATAAGCTTTCGTGGGCTATAGCTCACTTCGCATCCGATGAAGTGAGCTATAGCCCACGAAAGCTTATGCTGAAAAACTAGTCTCTAAGGTGCTACAAGTATTCCTCGCTTTCTTTATGGATACAGACTAACACGGTTGCTATTCTTGAACTGAGCACAAGTAGTTATTATCCCGTTCATACAGCTTTCCCAGAATAGTAAAAGGTGTTGCAAAAAAGAACAGGAAGAGGAGGGACTGTTTTTGCAGACTGTAGATTCAAATATAAATAAGTCCTAGGTGGAACACAATTATCCATCACAAGAGATAACCCTGCTTTTGCAAAAATTGACATGGAATTAGGACACACACATTCTTTATCCAGAAGACAACTCCTACATAATATTCAAAGGGTGCCACCTACTGACCCATCAATTATGAGTTACCATGGTCTTCCATCCAAATATTGCCTAGGTATGGGCCCTGGTAAGAATTATATATTACTATTATTGATTTGCTAAAATGAGATGACATAACACATCACATTGGAATGACTGCAAAACAGAAAGTCAGTTTCACCAGCAGTATCTGGCCTCAGACAAAATTAAATGAGTTTGGACTGGGTTTAAGCAAAAAGGGCCCTTTCCTACAAAATCATGTATGAAGGGACTCTCATCATTCAGCCATGCTCCAAAGGTATTTGTAAGCAAGTAAAAATTACAAGTTTTCAGTGGAGTGCCTTTACTCAGTCTATCAGCAAAGATTTTTAATCCAAAGGGATATGTACCAATTACACAGTTGCAGCCCAAGTGTCACCACATGCTGAAAGAAGAAAAATCCACTCTCTTTTTAATGCAATTATGAAACACTTGGAGCAGCTCAAGAATGAAGAAAGTTTTATATTCTCTAAGGCAACAATACAGCCAACATTTCCATGCTGACAGATGTGATATTATTTCTTAAACTTCTGGAGGAAAAAAAACAATGGGCAAGTAAAGCTTCATCTTTATCCACCTCTCTCAACCTCTGTTTGCTGGTTATATTTCAATATATTTTAGCAGACACTATCAAAACTGAAATGATAGTTTATTGGCTAGGCCAATCTTTTAGGAGCTACACTTTTGCAAAACAGTTTAACAAATATAGCAGGATTTGCAGAGGAGTGAGTACCCTGACTGTAACTGACTTTGTCTGGAATTTCAGGTGCTCAGTCTTTCTGACAAAGCAGACTCAATAAATGGTCTTTGCTTACATGTGTGTGTGTGGTCCCATAATGCAGCTATAGCTAGAGATACTGCATTTCCCTTCAGGACCCTATCAAAATGTATTAAGCAATGCAACAAACTCCAAAGAGGTTTAAATATCTTAAGGAGTGACCGTTCTGCAAGACCTATATTTTAAAAACTATTTTATTATATATATATTAATTCCTATCACTCAAAATATTACAAACTAACACATTATATAAGAGAGACAATTACTGAAGTCAGTCCATAAGCTCATTTAAAATGCACTAATACAAACTTTTGAGCACAAAATCTCAGCAACTGCAAAACACTAAAATGATGCTAGCCATGAGCAAACTCCAGAAAATTATTTAAGAGAACTCTCTGTGCGTGTATAAATATAAAGAATTTTATCTGATTCATATGGGAAAAGTAAATACATAAACCTTGTCTTAAACCATGTGTCTAGTCACTGTAAAGTGTGGAAAAACTGCATGAGGTTAGTTACTGACCCATATGTTCTCCCATGCCCGTTGTAGGCACAGGGGGGGGTGAATTCAGGATTAAGAAATTAGTTAAATTTTCTCTAAATTCTAAAAACAAAAATCAAGACAGTAAATGCTAACCTGCACTAAAACAAGAATATCTAGCTCAAACTGAAAATAGCACCATTACAAGTTACAAAGCTCATTAAGAAACATGGAAATGTTTGTAGTATCCATTTGCACTTCTACATCACTTTCCATCCCACGGTCTGAAAGTATTTTACAAACAATAAATTAAACCACAATCTGAGGTATGCAATTTTTATGCACCCCCATTTTACAAATGACAAAATTGAGGCACAGTAAGATGATGGCCACATAGGGAGTTTCGTCACAGCCAGGAATAGAAACCAGCCATCATAAATCCCAGTCCCGTGTTTTAACCACTAGCCCAATCCTTCTTTCCTGCTACAAAAATAACCACCAAAAAGTGAAATGTTAAAATGCATCCCAAAAGTATCAGTCCACATAAAAGATTAAGTGCCTATCAAAGCATATTCCTTTCATCTAAGAATATCTGTATGTACATAAAGATATAGCTTTAATACAGTATACATTTATTTTCTAACTCAGTCATTTCTTTGCTTCAGCATAAACTAAAAATCCACCATTTAAAATGAGGTTGATAAAAAATTACCACCAAATTCAAATGATTTCAGTTTTTATTTTAAAAAAATTGTTCCTATGATGAATGAGAATTTGTAGCTTATGGTAAATTATCCACCTTTATTATCACAGCTCCGTGCAGTGAGAAAAACAAGATGCTAAATTCACCCTTTCATTCCTGAGCATCTTTCTGCACTAGGGCTCAGTACACATAAAGAGATCTAGCAAGAGGGACTCAATGGGGTATTAAAAGAGCTCTGTGGAGAAACGAAGCTGCAGGCCTGGAAATGCTCTTTGCCTAGGCATATCAGCAGAAAGTTTTTAGCATCTCAGTTCATTCTGTAAAGGGCACAGTAACCGCTAGAAAGAACACCACTCTGCATACCCCTACTGCATATATCAGAACAGAATAAATGTTCCGTGTACTAGACACTAAAAGGCTGGAGAACTCCCTGAGCTATTTGCTGGGCATCCATTTTTCCTTTTGGAAAAAGAAAACTTCTTTTCTACATCTGAAAAATGCAGTGTGTTGTGAGCCAGGTCTCAAGTTGAGAACTGGAGAGAAATCTACAGAAAAAAGAAATACATACCCACCACAGATGCCAAAAGAGGGAAAGGGGCAGCTGGTTCAGTGGGTAATATATTAGCTGGTCACGGCTGGAGACCTGGGTTTAAGTGCACAAGTGAGATCATGTGACTCCCCAAAAGAGCTTTTACCATACTGCGAAACTATCACACAGGATGAGCAAGTTCTGAAGAGACGCAGAATTGGAAATAAGTGATTCAAGGGAACAAATTTTGGTGTGGTACTGTTGCCTATGCACATGATGCTCAAATGCAGCAAACTTATTGTAAAATCCTCCATTTCACAAGCACTGAATTCAGTATAAAGACATTTTAAAAAAATCAGATCCATCTCTCCAATATTTTTTATTTTAAAACAAGTTACAGGAACACACAATATTTTCACATTATTAAAAGCAAATAATGTTAAACAAAGCTGTAAATGTAGATATTAACCTACTGTAATTTCAACACAAGCCAAAGGCCCCTGAGAGAAATCAATAATATTTTATCCTCATGTTAATTCTAACCACAGCTATTGCTTTCATTTGCTTTACACAGACTTTAAATAATAAAACATTTTATGCAAAAAGTCTCAATATTTATTATGCTCCAGCATCCTAGATATAATCGTCAATGTACATTAAATCCAAACCTTGGCTCCCATTTTCCTAACTGCATTTGTATGCTGTTAAATGGGGAAACCCAAAATGCCCTCCCATCACCAGTACTCGCACTTCTCTCCATATAATGTTCTCTTTCCCTCATTGTCATTCCTCTTGCAATTTCCTCAGTATATACCATAAACCCCAAAGTAAAGTAAGGAGATGGAAGAGGAAAGAGATTTTTTTTTGGTAGGGGCAGGAGTGGGTAGGGGTAGGGAAGAGATTAACTGCTCTGCAATATTATTATTATTTGGGGGGGGTGCTCTTTTGGACTGCTTTGCACTTCCTACGGCTCGCAAGACCCCTGCTTCTCAATCACACATGTAATTCCTATCAGATACTTTTTCAGCCAATTTCCGCCACCCCAAGAAAGGTATGAAAATGGGAAGAAAACTCTTGCTACAGAAACTAAAACGTACCGTAGACTTGGAAGCCAAATTATATTGGTGGGGCACAATTACAAGAACAACAGGAGGGCATTCTCTGTTTATTCCAAGGAAAGGGGAAAAAAGGACCCAATACAGTATATGAAACCTGACACAAAAGAAACTGATGTAACAAAGCAGTATCCATAGCAACAACAACTTAATATTTCAGTCCTCTTCAGCTGCGGTGGATTAAATATAATGACAAGATGTTCCCTTTGAAAAGTAACCTGTTGCCATGGAAACATTGTATTCTATGAAGTAAACAGGGGCTGGACAGAAATGAGATGGAAGCCTGCAACTGAATATCAAAAAGGCAGAAGTATCTGTAGCAGAGCAGGGCAAAGCACTAGCGGTCTCTAATCCAGGAGAGGCTTGTTCGGAACAGCGAGGGGATGTTCACTTGAACAAAGCATTGTCCTTTCAATCCTAATGCGCAATAGGAGGGTGGAGGGTTCAAGGCCAACGAGTGCCCTTGAAAGAAAGCAGTTAAGGGGTGAGGATGAGAATGAAAAAGAGGAGGTAGGTCAGGATGGTGCAAAGCTTTAATGCACTAGGTTTAAAAATAAGTATTTTTTGTTTGTAGGTTGGGCTTTTTTTTTGTGACCGAGGGTCATATCTAACTTTGCTCACAACAGAAATTAGTTTGGTTTAGTCACTCATCTATTTATCTGCAGCAACAAACCCGCATCCCATTAGTAGAGTTTGCCAAGACTGATGGTTTCTGCTCAAGGAAAAGACACAGGTTCAGAACAGCAGGACTGAAATGCCCTAGTACAGCAGTGCCTATCAGAAATTCGACGCTAGCCACACTTGTGGCTTTGAATTTCTCTTATTTGCCACATTATAAAACAGGATGTAAAAACTTACTACAAATATACTACTTACTACTACCATAACCCTGAAATCTGGTATATAATTCATACTGACCGCACAAATTAAGTCAGCCTCCAGATTTTACTTGGATTTTATAAAATTTACTGCAGAAAAAGTGGATTCACAGACCCACGCATTGCTCACGCATTAGCCACAATTCAACAGCCTATTTGCCACATGTGGCTAGTGGCGAACGTATTGGACACCGCCGGCCTAGAAGAACTGTTGTGGGCTGGGGAAGGATGTTGAAGAGCAATAGGGAGGGGTGTTGAAGAGCGAGCCTGACGTGCACTGGAAGAGCTAGGAGGGCAGGCTCGGAGACTGAAGAGCAGAGGTGCTGCAAGTCACAACTGAAGCATATTGTCAGTGTTGTGCAGGGCTCAAGTCAGTACTAATAGAGGTGACGTGCAGTTTGGAGGAAGCAAGTACAGCACTTCTCTGCACTGCCCAATTCTTCTGGCATCATTAAAGTCCAGGAGAGTCTGAAGCTCAAAGCTGATGTTTAGACCCAGTGCTACTGGCAGTTATTATTCCTGTGTTTCTATTCTGCCAGTAAAGAGAGGAAATACATGGGATTGACCTTGGAGACCAAGAAGCAGGCGTGGCAATGCTGCTTACTCGGATACTGCCTCATCTAGCAATATAATATGTAAAATGTCATTATGTGAGAAACATATGATGCAACAATTGTGCACTTTTATACTGATTATGAGCATGGAGAGAAAGGTGGAGATCTTGGTATCTAATCCAGTGGACATCAGCAGCTTATTTCTCCGCACAATGCACCCAAGACTAACTTACGGTATGTTTTGTTGCAGTCACCATCCACACTATTACCATCTCCTCTCTCAGACACACATCAAGGACTAATTCCATTGGGTACCCAGATCAGTGCCTCCTACCAACAACAGTTCGGAGCCTTTGTGCCAATAAAAATGGATTTTTCTTTAAAGAACCAAACCAATTTATAAGTCAGGTCCTAGGCCGCCCTTGAGGATTAAGTCTGTCGCCTGTTTGGCAGAATCTTCTCTGATCATTGTATACCGAGATCTATAATTAACCAGATTGAAGCTGAAGCAGAAAAGGGGCTTCAAGCAGGCTTTAAATGCTGAATCCACAATCCACCTTTCCAAAAATATTTTTTTGCTCTACTCTTGGGAGATCTCTGGGAATATTTTTGGACACCTGCTCGCCACAAACTGCATTCCAGTGCAACATATACACATCACTAAGCCAAAAGACCACAGTGCACAGGAAAACCTTCAGAAAGCAAAGAAAAAGCTCTGGCAGCCTGAGAAGAAGCAGATCTCTGGGTCTGGAAAGAAAAGCTCCTGCAAGAAGAAAACTCTGAATAAGTGTACAAATACCAGAAGTTGAGTCCAGAAGAAGTTCATCAAAACAAAGAAACAGAGCAACTTGGAATTTACATTGATTGATACTAGTACTCATGGCGAAAATGAAAGGCTAGAAACTAGCTAATGGACAAAATAAAGCAGCGGAATATAGGAGCAAATTCTACATGGGTTTCTTGCACCTTCTACTGAAGCATTTGAACTGGCCACAATCACAGGTAGGATAGTAGGCTAGATGGATAACTAGTATGATGAATTATGATGATTATTCATTTGTGCAAAAGTTGTACAATCTGAGAAGAAGTGGCTGGGAGGAATTCCTTGGGGGGGGGGGGAGTGAAAAATTTTGAAAGTATTTGTCATTTGGTACAAGTAGTCTATTACTGAGGCAAAAAAATTGCTCTTCTGAAATATTCATAAGTAATCTCAGGCAGGGATGAGCTTGCAGTGGAGGGGAGATCCCATTGGAGACTGGAAAATTATCCCTGTTTCCCTTCAGAGGGGTGACAATTTTAACAAGAGGCTAATAAGAGTCCAGGAATGCAACCAGAATTCAAGAGACACACCACAGAATAGCACTCTCTCCTATTCAGTATTGTGCATCTATAAAAAAAGGGTTCCAAATTTTCCTTGCCACACTCCACACCCCAAAGAGCACACCACACCACCCACACACTTAAGAACATAAAAGACAACAAAGCCACAACGCTTGATGAACACTTCTTCCTGTTCAGCACTAACTAGCTTACTAGTCTTCAACAGCGCACTTCCGAATTTCAAAATACTTTATAGCAGTGCTTGGCAGTGGTTTTTTGTTGGTGGTGATGGTTTGTTTCTTTGTTTTGCCTTTTAGAAAATTCAAACTTAAAGGGAACACTATCGGATGGATTAAGGCCTCAATTTTTACTCTGGAAAAAAAATAGTGTGAACATAGGAGTGGTGAGATTGGGACAATAGGATTAGAAGAGTTTTCAAGATTAATTTATATTAACATGTAACACTGCAATTCACTTTTTTTTTTAAAGCACAAAATTGAAACATTCACAAATTTGGAAACTCAAATGATACATAATTAGGACTCTGAGATTTTAAGATGAGTTGAGATCATTATGATCATCAGTCTGACCTCCCGCATCAGCCAGGCCACAGTTAATAGATGAGACACAACTTTTCATTAAAAAGACATGCAATCTTGTTTTAAAAGATTCCAAGGGATGGGAACTTCACCACATAACTTGAGATAACTTGTTCCAATGATTAATTTTCATCAGTATTAAAAATTTGCACCAAATTTCCAGTTTGAATGTGTCTAGCTTCAGCTTCCAGCCATTGGATCTTGTTATGTCTTCATTCTGCGAGATTTAAGATCTCTTCCTCGATTAGAAATCTCCTCTTGACATACTTTCATTTTCTGGTTCTATCCTGTGACTAGAAACTGACTAGAAACAAGGATAACAGTTTATGCTGAATTTTTAATACCGTGTTCTTTTAAAAATGTATTTGGCAAAATAATGCAAGAGTAACTTTGGTTTTGAGTCAAACATATTATTTACAAAAAAGGTTCGGAATTAGTTAAAAATGGAATGGATTTTGCAATTCTAACTCTAATGCAGGAATAAACAAACATGTACCAACAGGTGTATCTTCAGCACAAGTTCCATCCTGTTCACTACTTTAGGAATCAGGAGCTGAAGGAAGTGGAAGGAGGAACAACCCACATCAACACAGCTCTTTGAAGAGGCAAGAAGCTGGAAAGTTTCCTGAGCCAGCAGGGGAAACAGCTTCTTCTTAGGGGTATTATCAAGGACATTAAGTTCTGGTAGAGATTGGATTTATTCCTGAATCAGATTTACATTTGGGATAGAAAGTTGCTTTAGTCCTAAAAATACTCTCCCCCCTAACTATAAACAAAAGTATAACTGACCGATCCATTTCAATTGTCAGAAATGAGTGAAATGCAAAAATAAAACCATCAGCATAGATGATTAAAAGTAACTAATACTGAAAAAATGTTTAAAATCTCAATCTAAGACTGCCTTCATCTGTGTTACTAGTATTCTGTCTGAAAGTATGAGTCATCTTATATAATTTCCTTTTACCATTCTTTATTTATTAAATGGTATTTTACTCTCTTCAAAATTAGGACTGCAAGCATGGGCAATCTGATGAACAGATTGGAAAAGTGGACCAGTTTCAATGTAAATTTTGTATGGATTTCTGCCATCTTTGTAGCTGTTATACACAATTTTTTGTATTGCTACAACTATCAGTCTGGAAAAATATAGTTAATGTAGCAATATCTGCTAGCGTAGCTGCAGTTATACCAGGTTAAAAGTGCTTACATCAGTATCATTTTTAAACGGTCAATGTTCAACATCTCTGCACATCCTAAACCAGAAGTCGACTAAAATATGAGTGCGCAAACATGAAGGTCACCGTAATTCCCTCAGCTGGAACTGCAAGCAGTCTATCAGTTGAATTTGGCATTGCTTATAACACTGTCCCCGAGAGCTGATTTGGTGACCTACTGCCGGAGTGCACCAGACAAAAGTCCCACTGTGCACCAGACAAAAGTCCAATTTTCAGTCCTGGTCTTGCTCACTGGGCCAGTGGGGACTGCAGCAGATGTAGCAGCAGCCTCAAAGGAACTGGATGCTAGAGGAAATGTCCCCAAAGTGAACCCCTCTGAGCACTGAGGGGGTATGGGCAGGCACCCCCTTGGCCTGAAGAAAGACAATGGAGATGCAAGTCTTGAACGACAGGAAGTATAAAGCAAGACAGAAGGAACTGTCAGCACAGCAGCACTGATGGAGGAACAAGTCTTTGAATTAAAAGCAAATTGCAACTTTCTGAGAAACAAAGCTGTAGGTATCAACAAATGCCAACAACTCAGTATGAGCCAAGCCTATTAAAAACAAAATCTGGAACTACAATACCTGGCAATGAAATCAGTCTGTGGTACCCAGTACATGCTCGGCCCTACACACACTTACATTTTCAAACTGATTTTACAAACACTGGCCTTTGGGGCAGGAATGGCCCTTTATGTCTGTATAGAGCCTAGCATAATGGGCTTGGTGAGGACTCCAGGCACCCCTGCAATTTAAGAATTCTGCACCACCTCTCCCTCTCACCCACTGTGTGACATGTAGCACCCACATTTTGCTGAAAGGAAGCAGACACCAAGGGGGTTAAATGACTTGTCCAAGACCACACAGTCAGTGGCAGAGATGGCTCTTTGGAGTTTCTAGCTTCCAGCCCCAAGCTCATTCCATCAAAGCATGCCAGCTCAGACACCTAGACACAAACCTAACAGGAATGCTGCTCATCCTAGACTGGCTGTCTCTCCTCCTTCAACAGGATAATCAGTTCAGAAATCTGCATGTGTGTGTATGCACATGGTGATTAAAGAAGCGAGGGAGAAATCAAGGGCTCAGAAAAGTGGAAGAACTGTGCAGCATGAAACTGCATGAGAGGAGAGTATTTTATATCAGCAATGGTACATCATAAAGCATTCCTAGAAAAGTCATATGGAAGCTGTCTGGGGCAGAGACCACCTTAGTCTGTTTGTATAACTAAGCAAGGGGCTCTCATCTGACTGGGGCTTCTGGGTGCTAATATAAGGAATAAATATTATGTATAAGAATTTTACCATGTGCAAGTGATTAGCAAAGACTGAACTGTTTAACACATCATGCTTTTCAAGTGGTATTTTTTGTTTTCCAAATATAACATTTTTGTCTGACAAACATATGTTTTGTTCTGACCTGGAGGGTTTTTAATTTCTTCCACCTCTGCTATTAACCCGATACTTTTCAAAAATAAATATACCAGAGCTTTCATCTCTAAGCCAGAACACAGTATCTTTTAAAAACCCTTTTCATTTTTAAAGATCTGTGACACACAGTGCTGGAGAAATGTGCTGGACAGATACCCGTGGAGAACAGAAGCCTGTTTATCCCCAGGATAGGCATGACACAAACACTGGGAGTGCAACCAGTGCACTGCACTACCTCACCAACATACCTTACCCCTGACACAAGCATAAATTCAATGTGTCTAGGTACAATATGTCTGTACCTAGGGGAGCGCAACACAGCTTTTCAGCAAGATTTTAAGAACATCCCCCATCTACACACACACACACACACACACACAAGAATCACTCGTACCATATTGGCACAATATACAACCCCAGCCATTGACAAATCAGCAACAGCCCACATCTAACTGAACAGCCTTGACTTTATTTCAAGCTCAAGGACTACTCAAAGATATGGAGGCACAACATTTCAGGAACTATGGTGCTCACTGGACTGATCTGGCCTGGGTGAGAGGATAACAACAGTTACGGCTCATTCACTAATTGGACTCTGCTGAGGCTGGCAACCAAGGTGTCAGTGCCAATGCGGGGTCAGTGTTTGCAATGTATATACCTACTTAACAGTAACCTCCAGGCCGCTACATTGTCAGCATAGGCTGGAACTGAACTGGCTATATACATTCCTTTACCAGTGCTCTGAGACATCCTGTCACTCTAGAATTCAATACTCCAACAACTGGCAAACAAGTTATTCTGAATCAAGAACTACAGTAAAGTGGCACAGAGGCCAGTCCATCATATCTGCAATCCGATTGGCTAAGCAGAGGTCAGTACGAGACCAGCACTGACTATTTCACTCATCACTGCACAAGCTCAGCTGGTTCTCTGAGCAAAACAGCTCTGCAGAATCAAAGTTTCCTTTTCTCATTTGGCTTAATTTATATAGCCCCTCAAATCCTGCTTATAACCAGCAATGACAACTTATTCACCATTTTTCTTAGGCACTGATCTCAAAACACACACACACACACACAAAAAACAGTTGCCATACATTTATTCAGCTTGCTTGAGCAGCTTCTATGTCAATTCACATGCAGGGGGTCTGGGAGAGAGAAGGGGGGAACTGGCATCTATTGTATATGGTCATCCGCTCTGAATACTTACTTACAGATGCTACTTTGGCCCACTGCAACAGATGTGGGTATAGTTCATACAGCTGTCACGTGACAAGCTTCTCTTAATAAAGATTTCTAATCCATTTTGCCAACATTGTCACACTTTAGAAACACCTTTGCTGCATACAGCTGTGACAGGCAAACAGCAACTGTGCTATTTGCTTTCAGATATTTCAAAAATTATTACCACAACTCTCACTTGTCCTGGGAAACAGGTTCTCAATCAAAACAATCTCCACCCACCTCCAAAGCAACCAATGGCTGCAGATCTACGACCCTCCCTGAAACATTATCTAAACACAGTCTCTTGCAGGCCCCAACATTTCCTTACAGCCACATAGCACCACTGCAGCCTGGCTCCCGAGCTCCCTGCAGACCTGCCTCAGGCTTGGCAAGCAGAGAGCGCCACTGAAATTAAAACTGCATCGGGAGGGAAAAGCCCGATCCAGGCGGTTTCACCGTTTTGCTACATGCACCCCACCGCCAGCCTTGCACACTGCTTCCATGCACCCTCCACACAGCTGCACAGCACGGCTGGTGGGATCACAAGGGTCTGAGGCGCATGCAAGAGCGATGAAATGATTTCCTAAACCTTTCGGAAGTCACGCACAGAAGCAAAAACCAGGCTCGTTGTCTAGGTGAGGGCAGAGGGCTGTCGCCTACCTGCAGGGGCTGACTGCATCGTCCATGCCTACAACAGGCTCTGGTGGGTTGAGCTGTATTCCTGAGCCCCTACTTCCTGGGGAAACTCCTGCCTTTTGCTACTCTACCCACTCAAAATGGAGGCACATGCAGGCTGGGAGCCCTCCGCGAGCTTCCACTGAGCTTGTGCTGTGACCTGAGCCTGCACGCAGAACGCAGCAACTTCGCCCTCGGACTGCCGGGACTGAGCATGTGCTGTGACCCTCCCTCCTCCGCACTGTCTCTCGGCTCAGCCCTGCCGCTTCCGTGCATAGAGCCGCCAGCGGCGGCTGCAGACCAAGCTAGTGTGCAGGGGAGTGGGGCCGTGGCGAGGGGAGCTGAGAGACGCGACGGCGGGGGACGGAGCCGCGCCGGAAGCTGCTGCTTCCTCTAGGGCCCTTTCCCACGCCACGCGGGGGTCACGGGAGCGAGGCGGGTGAATGGATCCTCCCCTCTGCGTTTGGGGTTCCCCGGTCCGTTTTAACCTAGGGTCGCAGTTCAGATGGGTGCAGGCTGGGCTCGAACAGCGGCCAGGAACAGATCATCGGACTCTACCCTTCCCTGGCCGGGAAATCAAAGTAGCAGCTTCTGCCTCGAGCCTTTGAACATGACTTTGGATCAGAGGAACTTGGATGCAACTTGCTAGAGGACCCCAGTATCAAACACCAGTCATTCTTTGCACATTGCTGATATGGGGATCTGGCACCACTCTACAAAGGTGACCAAGGGCCAGGGCCGGTGACAGAAATTTTAGGGACCCCTACTCTGATCATTGGGGGCCCCCCAGTCCCCCCAGCCTATTTTCCTTCCCCCCATGCCTGACCCACCCAGCTCAGCCTTCCCCCCCCCACCCCAAACCTCCTTCCCTCCCGCACCCACGCCTCGCTGGCCCCCGCGGAGCGGTGCGCCCGGCCAGTCCTCTGCAGCCGCCGGGGCGGGGGAGGCAATGGAGCCGGCATCCTGTGGTGCCGGGGGGGCCGCCTTCCCCCCACCCCCCGCCCGCCAAGGGCTGGCCCGGCTCTTGCTGCAGGTGGGCAGGGGAAGCGCTGCAGCCGGGGGTGCCTCGGGGCGGCTCCTGGGGCGTGGGACGAGCCGCCTGCTGAAGGGCTCGGGAGGCAGCCGGCCACTGACAGGCGGACACAGCCCGGGAAAGAGCGGCCAGGGAGATGCGGTGCCCAAGGGGGACGACTACGGGTACAGCTGTGTACCGGTCCCCAGACTGAAGGGGGCCCCCCTTAAGTCCGGGGCCCGGTACAGCTCTACCCATAGTACCCCCCTGTCGCCGGCCCTGCCAAAGGCTGGTCTACACTGGAGTTTTATAGGTGTGGCTATTTCAGTTAGAAGTGCTCTTTTTTTATTGTTCAAAATACTTACACTGGTAAAGCCCTGATATGGATTCAATTATACTGGTATAAAGGTGCTTTATACTGGTACTCCCTTCCTGGATGGAAATATCTACACCTGTATAAAAAGTCTTGAAAGCAGCATACCTGCATCCACACTTGGATTGGTTGCACCACTTTAGCTATACTGCAGAAGTGGGGAACCTCCAACCAGATCCAGTCTACTCCAGCTGAGGCCACCTCAGTGCCAAATAGAGTGGGACAATTACCTCCCACGTCTTTCATACAAGATTCCTGTTAATACATCCCAAAATGATATTAGTTTTCTAGTAACAGCATCACACTGACTCGTGTTTAATTTGTGATCCACTGTAACCCTCAGATCCTTTTCAGCAATACTTCCATCTATCCAGTTATTCCCCATGTTGTAGTTAGAAAATAAGAATGATCATATTAGGTCAGACCAAAGGTCCATCTAGCCCAGTATCCTGTCTTCTAACAGTGACCAATGCCAGGTGCCCCAGAGGGAATGAACAGAGCAGGTAACCACCAAGTGATTCCACCCCGTTGCCCATTCCCAGCTTCTGCCTTTGATTGTGCATTTGATTTTTTTTTCTTCAATGTACTTGTCTTTAGTGAATTTCATCTTGGTGATTTCAGGCCAATTCTCCACTTTGTCCCAGTCTACTAGGGACTGGTGATGCCTTGGCTGCAGTAGTGTGTCCAATTCTGGGCACCACACTTTAGAAAAGATGGACAAACTGGAGAAAGTCCAAAGCAGAGCAACAAAAATGATAAAATGTTTAGAAAAGCTGACTTATGAGGAAACGTTAAAATGGGCATATTTGATCTTGAGAAAAGAAAATTAGGGTGGGGGATCTGATAAGAGTCTTCAAATATGTTAAGGGCAGTTATAAAGAGGACGACTTTCTCCATGTCCACTGGAGGCACAACATGAATTAATCAGTTTAATCAGCAAGGGAGATTTGGGTTAGATATTTATGAAAATGTTCTAACTCTAAGGGTAGTTAAGCTCTGGAACAGGGTTCCAATAGAGACCGTGGAATCCCCGCCAAGAAAGGTTTTTAAGAACAGGTCGGCTAACCCGTCAGGGATGGTGTAGGTTTACTTGGTCCTGCCTCAGCACAGAGGGTGGAACTAGATAATTTCTCAAGGTCCCTCCAACCCCACATTTTTATTATTCTATTACTAGTTTGCTAGCGGACACACATAAAAACTAAGAAGAGCTCTGCAAGCAAAGAGAAAATATGTTGGGTCTCTAAATACACCAGGCTCCAATCTCTCCCTAAATTTCTGATTTTAAAATTAATCTGTGCTTTGAAAGCTTGATAATCATTCTGTTCCCTGATGCATAACAATGCTATGCAGAGTCTCATTCCAAGACACACAATTGTTATATCTAATTGTACAGAAATTAATCTTTTATATTTCTGGTTTCCAAGTAATTAAGCTCAAGAGAGTCTGGACCTATGTAAAGTTTGCAGATTCCTGCACTATCTTTAAATGAGGAGGGAAAAAACAAGCTGTAATAAGTGTACACAGTTTACTTCTGGAACTAAAGAGCAGATCCTCTATATTCACTGCACATGTGGAGGCAGCAGAGGGGAGGAAGCACTGTGAGGATAAAGCAATTACCACAAGCAGAACTTGAAATGATTCCACATTTTAACTGCATATTGTTGAGAATCAAGTCAGAAAGTTTCCTATTAACACAAGGTTGCTTTTATACACACACAGCTAGTTCAGTTCTCAT
The DNA here is from genome assembly GCA_032164245.1 of Sternotherus odoratus. Taxonomy (NCBI): domain Eukaryota; kingdom Metazoa; phylum Chordata; order Testudines; family Kinosternidae; genus Sternotherus; species Sternotherus odoratus. Next base: position 7,625,143 of record JAVMKO010000018.1, read on the forward strand.
AGAAATGATGCTTGCATTTATCACACTGAGTTATCTGTACAAAACTCCTGTGGCTCTCCACCTTCAAAGCAAGACAGACTGGCTCCTTCTTGTTTGGATTAACCACTAATTTAGCATTGCAGAAAAGAAGTGTTTGAGGGGTTGAGCAGGAAGCAGGTGTGCACCTGCCCATTGAACTTGGGAAAATTGACATGCAGAAGTCTGGGGCAGGCTGTTCCGGTATGTGGAAGGTCTTGAGCTCATGAGCACAATACAATACAATAGCAGACAGGTAGTATGCTGGGGCCCCGCAGGGTATCAAAGTATATGGGAAAGACAAGTGGGGTGCCCTGGACACAGCTCTCTTTCCCAGATGACAAATTCCTCTTCCCTCTCCTTCATAAAAGGATGCACTACATCCCATCTCACTCAATTCAATCCTCCTGCTGCCAAACCCCTTGCCCATGTGCATCTCAGCCGTCGTTTTGAATATCAAAATGAGAGTCATGTTCATTACAGACACCAGGTGAGCAAAGCAGCATTTTTCACTGGACCAGTTACTGTTGGTGAGACAAGTTTTCGAGCACACACAGAGCTCTTCTATAGGCCAGACCTGATGAAGAGCTCCATGTAACCTCGAAAGCTTCTCTCTCCCACCAATAGACATTGGTACAATAAAAGATAAATTACCTCACCCACCTGGTCTCTCTAATATCCTGTGACCAATATGACAATAGTAGTCACCTTCATTGGCACCCACATAAGCAATCTGCTAGAACAGCAGGACAACAAATAAAAAATGAAATTCATCCCATGCAACGGATCAGCAAAAGGCCTATGGACCCTTAAACTTTATTTACACCCTCCCAATTGCATCCCAAAAGATAAGTTTCTACCGTATATTAATTATTTGTACTGCGATAGCATCTGAACACCACCGAGCACTTGTATAGCTGTTTTCATCCACGTCTCTAGTGCTTCAAAAACATGATTAAGCATCTATGCACTTTTCAGAGACGAGAAACGGAGGCACAGAGAAGTAAAGTGACTTTCCCAAGGTCCCATAGTCATTGGCAGAACTGGGAATAGAAACTGAGTCTTTCAAGTCCTCATCCAACATCCGATAGGCTCTACCAAACTGCCTCTAAGCCTTTGTCTACAATAGAAATGTTGACAAAATCAGATCTTGTTGCTAAAATCAATTAGATGTTCAGCTGAGCTGATGCTAGCAACATTAGGAACCTTTGTATAGACAGGGCTTCTTCAACTGCTGATAGCAATTTTAGGACCATGTCAGTTAGATCTGTACCCAGTAGGCTCAGATGAAATGGTAACAAAGACGTTAGTAGTCAATATCCTGCCTATCCTAGGACTTCTAATGTTGCTAACACCAGTTCATACAAATTGATGTTAATGTTCCGTGTCCCTATTGTAAGCAGGGCTTGAATGCACACATTCCAATGTATACCAGAATTTGGATTGCATATATTTAAGCAACAACACACACCCTAAAAACAAGATTGGTTCTTTTAATAACTAAGAAGGAGCGGGGGTCTACAGTCTTATTAATCATTTACCAATTTAAGCGCACAAGTTCATTTCAAACAACCAAGAGATGTGGTACACGGTGTTCCACATTCTATTTCTAGAGCTATATTATTGCCCGGGTAAGAACTGGCAGCTGAATGAAATGGGAGGTAACATACTGGTGAGCAACCACTTAAGCTAACGGAAGAAAAGTGGCATGGACAACATCATTTCTGGGCCTCATGGCTTGTTTTTACAGGCTGAACTGAACTCTGGCTCATAAATTCCAAGAATGGCTGTTTAATGCAAGCTAGTGCCGTTAGTGCTTTTGTAAAATGCTACATCAGTTCCAATTTGCTTTGCCTATTAATGTTTCTCAATTGAAGTTCAATCGCTTTTGTGAGGACTGTAAACCTATTTTGTTGCATATAATTTTCAAAGAACACAAAGGTCTAATTCTATTACTCCAGTGGCCTGCATGCTGACAGTACATACAGGGTCAGATGGAGTGAGAAAAAGTTGAGCTATAAGATGGGAAGATGATGTCAGATGTAAACAAAAAGCATGTTTTCAAAACTGAAGTCCTTGGGAAAGAGGCCCATTACAGAGACAGCAAGGTTGCTTCCACTTCTATCCTTATGTCAAGAATCAGAGAGGTAGCCGTGTTAGTCTGGAATAGCAGAGGTAACAAAGTCCTGTGGCACCTTAAAGACTAACTATAAAGTTTTGAAGCATGAGCTTTCGTGGGCTAATACCCACTTCGTCGGATGCAGGCAGTGGAAGTGTTCAGAGGCAGTGATAGAAAAGTAGGTAAGAGCCAGGTGGGAGGTGAAAAGGTTAGTCCAATTAAGCTGAACCAGCTTGTTATCTCCGATCAGGGAGTGTGGATTATTCTTCTAGCATTTGAATGGGGTGTGTGAACATGGAGAGACTAGAAACAATGTCTGTAATGAGCCAACCATTGTAGATCTCTGTTCAATCCGAGATTGTGTGTGCTGAATTTGCAAATGAATTGAAGTTCTGCAGTCTCCCTTTGCAGTCTGGATTTGAAGTTTTTTTGCTGCAGTATGGTGACTTTTAAATCTGTAATAGTGTGTCCAGGCAGGTTGAAGTGTTCCCCTACATTCAAATGCTAGATTACCTGGAACCTTAGCATCATAGTGTTTTATGAAGGTCTTTTTATCTAACAATAAACATTCAAGGATATGCTGGTGCAATATTTAAAACTCGAATCAATATAAATACAAAATATATTTTTTTAAATCGGCAAATAATTTAGACAGAAAAAAAACAGATGTCACCACCGTGACAATTTAAAAATGCAAAGCATGGTCCTGATCCTGCAATTTGTAGAGTCCCAGAGATTTCAGTGGAACTTTCAGTTAGATGTCGGTGCAGAGGTCACACAGCAGAATTGGAACTTAAAGTAAATGAAAAATTGGCTTCATTATTCATGACCACCGGAAATCAGAATGTTTTCTCTAATTGTACAGCAAGTTTTATTGAGTTTTGATTAACCGTTACCTGAGTTAACGTTAGTTAACTTAAGAGGGTTAATAGCTATTAACCGAAACTCAAAATTAAAAATGACATTTTGCAACCCTCTAATTTCCTTTGCTTGCTAATGGTAAAAGGTAATTCTTTCAGTCCTACTTTATCTCAGACTGAGGTGCTGCTGTGAAGTAAAGTGTAATGATGCATCGTTAAAATGGCAGAGCAGTTCCTTTCTCTGAATGGAGATGCTACACTATGACAGGTACTTCTAAAAATGAGAAACTCATTAAGACAAATAGACATGACGTATTAACTTTATACATCAGGGATTGGCAACCTTTGGCACGCGGCCCACCAGGGTAAGCTCCCTGGCAGGCCGGGTCAGTTTGTACACCTGCCGTGACTGCAGGTTTGGCCGATCACAGCTCCCACTGGCCATGGTTCGCCACTCCAGGCCAATGGGGCTGCAGGATGTGCTAGACACCACTTCCCACAGCCCCCATGTCTTTTCCCAATGCTCAATATTGCAGTTTGAATATAATGCATATCGTAGGACCGAATGCTGCAAACACACTCTCTGAGTGTAGGAAATGCTAACCAGTCTGATAAGCTATTTCAGATGGGTGGCCAGTGCCAGAGGATTCAGAGAAAGCTACAGGAAACCGCACAACAGACAATTATGTAATAATCTGCTCGCATGGGAAGTTTCTGTCCAACTTCAGGCACTTAGTTTCAGCTTATGCCCTGAAACATGAAGATTTATAGTCTCATAAACTTTTAATCTTATGTAACAATGGGTGTGTATTTATTATCCATGTAAATGTCTAATCACTACTTAAATCCTGCTTGCCGTCAATAAAATCTTGTGACAATGAGTTCCATAAGTTAATTATGTAGTATTAAAAAAGCATATCCTTCACCAGGGCATAGTGGTTACTAGTCACTGTTGTAAGTTACTACTCCTGAAACTAAGGGCTTCTCTTCTCTTCACTACCGGGGAGATTGATCTGCAATCAATGCAGTGGGTCTTGATTTAGTGGGCCTAGTAAAGACCCACTAAATCAGGGGTGGGCAAACTTTATGGGCCGAGGGCCACATCGGGGTGCAAAACTGTATGGAGAGCCAGGTAGGGAAGGCTGCGAGTTCCCAAGCAGCCTGGCCCCCACCCCCTCCCACTTCCTGCCCCCTGACTGCCCCCCTCAGAATCCCAACCCCTCCAACCCCTGCTGCTCCTTGTCCCTTGACTGCCCCCTCCCAGGACCCCCACATCCACCTTGTCCTCTGACTGCCCTCTCCCCACAATTCCTATCCACACTCCCGACCCCTGACAAACCCGCTAGGACTCCCACGCCTATCCAACCCCGCCACCCCGCTCCCTGTCCCCTGACCGTGGAGCCAGCCGTGCTACCCACAAGGCAGTGTGACTGCAGAGGAGAGGGGACAGCGGGGGAGGGGGGGTCGGGAGCTAGCCTCCCTGGCCAGGAGCTCAAGGGCCGAGCAGGACAGTCCAGTGGGCCAGATATGGCCTGCAGGCCATAGTTTGCCCACCTCTGCACTAAATCAACAAAATACAATTGCAACGCTACTTATAGGAAAACTTATAGGTGTTGTTGGGAATGTGCATTTTCCCAATGAGAGGTTTGCAAATGCCTGTTAATGCTCAGAACCTCTCAATTTTAACCAAAGTTCAAAGAATGTGCTTAAGGTTCATTATCTCCCCAAAGGGATGTTATTAAAATGTCACCACATACTGTGGAGCCTTGTAATCCACGGTTTCTTATTTTTATTTAACACATGGACCCTATAAGCACCTTCCTCCAACCTTTTCTCTATACTTCTTCTCTAAACACAAATATCACAACTCTCCCCATTCTGCTAGTCTCTCTCCCTCAGCAACAACACAACCACAACTTCCCAGTGGGCACAGCAGGCCACAGCTGGTATCAGAATTATTGATTATAAATTGCTTTTTGCCTTTTATATGCACCGCCATCTGCGTACGTACACGATTCACCCTTTTCCCTTCTCTATGTACATCACACTTGAATCCCAGGCTTTAATTCTTTTCCTTCCTTCCATATTCTTACAACACACCAATCTCTGATAAAACTTTCCGTTAGCCAGGGTGACTCACTCACCTTGTCTCTGGATTGTAGCCCAATATGTAGAAAAATGAATCCACTCGGGCTTTAAACTCTCTAGCAGCAAATATGTCAGAGAAATGGGAGATATTACACTTCCCTCTGAAAGAAAGAGAACAAATGGTATTAGAATCCCATGCTGGACAACATTCATTTAGGTAAAGCACCATTCCACTTTGGAAATCAGTCAAGGGATGTATTGTGCTCTTGCAGGTGCCCAAACTTCATAATAGTGCAAGATCCAACCCTATCATCGGTGACTTCCAGGCAAATTCTCCCATTAACTTCATATTAATCTTATTCAGTCAGGACCCTCTTCAGGGCAGTCACAAATAAACAGGATATACCTTTAAACACAAAACATGCCCCAAACGGCAATGTTTAAAATGTTGAACATCTCTGCTCCAGACTCTTGTTTTAATACCTCTTTTTTAATAACTTGCTCTTTAAAGCTGATGTACAAAATTCTGCTATTCATTAACTGAGTGTGATTTTTTTTAAATGAGTGAGTAAAATGACAGTCTTAATCACCACTCATGAGACTAGGGAGTATGTACGCTTGGTGTTTCATCTAATACATTATCAAGACAATCTCATAAGTATGCTTTGACAATTTTCAGATCAAACACAAATTAATTGGCTACGTATTTTTAGCAAGACTGCCCTATAAACAATATGAAACAATAGAAGTTGCAATACCACATTCCCTTTATCATCAGGGATAACACCTAGCAAAGGCTTTCTTCCATCTGTCCACAGAGGCCTCTAGACTGGCCTCTAATATAGAATACGCCCAGTATAAATCCCTGCTTCCCATTACCTCCTTTAAGATATAAAGAAATCTCAACTTTTCTAAATTTTGCTATACAAAGCACTCATCTTTGGTTCTCATTAAGGACAGCCACAAAGGAAATTAAGCTGCAAAATGTTTCGCTCTCTGCTGTCTTGCTCATGGGTTTGTTAAACTGTTTTAGTGCACAGAAGCTGCTTTAAACAGTCTGTAAAACACTGCACAGCAAATTACAGCCGTGAAGTAAATCAGACAGCTCAGAAGAGGGCATCAGAGGGAAATGGCTGATCAACTTACACTTATCACAGGTATTTGTGGGTAGATGTTTGCAGTTGTTTGGCTAAGAAAGCATTATCTAAAAAGTTATACCCGCTAGTGGAGACTACTGAGGGCTTGTGTCTTCACTAGGCTGGGGAGGGGCTGATCTTTTGGCGATCAATTTATCGCGTCTCATCGAGACACGATCAATCGATCGCCAGCGGCTCCCCCGTCGACTCCTGCCGCCGTGAGGACGGCAGGCAAGTCGGCTGGAGATGCGCAGACTTCAGCTACGCGATTCACGTAGCTCAAGTTGCGTATCTGCAGTTGATCCCCCGCCCCCGTAGTGAAGACCAGCCCTGAGACTAGTGAACCACAAGACTACCTTTCTTGTCAGCTGTGTAAGTATCTTTAACATTAAAAGAACAAAAGCGAGCATATCCTTCTAATTTGTGAATCACTGACCATTCATTCCTCTAGATGGACCATCACTAGTAACAATAATACTCTGCATTTAATTTCATCCAAGGATCTCAAAAAAACTGAGGTTGGTAAGTACTATTTTACCTACAGAATTCTGGGCTCTTTTGCCTATTTTTGGTCTCTGTAGAGACAGTAGCAATGTTTTACACTTGAAAGGCTGCAGTGGAAAACTAATCAGGACAGTAACTGATTTCCTTCTGCAAAGCTCTTCTGAAAATTCCATCAACTTTTTTTTCTGCATCAAGCTCTTTACCCACATACACTACTGCAAAGACAAACATGACTAGGGGACCAGTCCTGCAATTTTACTCACATGAATATTCTCCAAGACATCAACAGGACTACTCATGTGAGGAGGAGTTACATAATCAGACTTTAGGATTGTCTAATTCTCAGCTTCTGCAAGCAGGGGCAAAGCAATAATGTATTTCTCGGTCAGCTGTCATCAGACTGCAATGCAATGTTAAAATCATCTGCAGTTTAAATTAAACGGGTAGCCTTCTTGAAGCACTGACAATCCTGCTCACTGCTCATTTTATCTTAATTTCTTGAAAAGAGCTAGGGAATTAAAAATTGGTGGTATTTGTTTTCGTCTTTCACAGAAAATTTTGATCAGATAATTTGAAGGCAGATCAAATGTTTCTAAACTTTCCTTTGAATAACACCCCAAGACAGTAAATAATAAATAAAATTAAGAATATGCATTTATCCAGACAAATAAAAGCAGTGTAATATTTTGATCATGGAATTTTATGCAGGGAATACTAGGTATTGCTACTAAACATTTGTGTTTATTATACACTTGAGTAGTGTTCCATAAGCACTTTCCAATTAAAGTTTTCTACTGATCAGAGCAGTGGACTGGGAGTTGGGATAGCTGGTTATATTTCCTATGCGGTCGGCCATCTACATGGAAAGCATGGTAATGTTCTAATTTATTAAATTAAATTTTAAATTAATCTTTTTCTGGACTTCCTAATGTATCTAGTCTTCTCTATTTTGTCATTTAGGTTGTCAGATCATCAGGGGAGTAACACTCCTTATATTTGTGTCTTGTAGGCAGCTGTGAAAATTACTGGCACATAATAAATGCTACTAGCTAGAGTGGAAAGGTCGCACTCAATTCTTTGCTATGCAAACAAATATGTGCCTGAACGTCAACATTTAGAAATGTAACTAGAAGCTCTGCTTCATTCTTCAAAAGGGGTAGTTCTAAAACACAACTGATAAACATTCATATAAGGATTGCCACAAATGGAAGAGGTAAGCCAAGATGAAAATAAAGCCATAAACCAACAGGAAGTGTAGTCTAAAGTGTCATTTAAAATATTTTCGTGGTGAATATTTCCTGAATCCGATTTTTGGTATATCAGTCTTTTGTCTCAAATTAATCTATGAACTTTTTGTGTTTCATGTTTCCTCCAATTTGTTCTGGGTTGTATTTTATTTATTTATTTTTAAATAAAGGGGGAAGAAAATGAGAACGTAGAAGAGTTAGTATACTCAGGGAAATTTCCATACACGTGATTCAATTTCTCAGTGTCGAAGATGATAATAAATTTACAAGCCTGGTTTCAACAATTCAGCCAGCCTAGCATTAGCTAGCTATTCTCTCCAAGAATCAGAGAGGTAGCCGTGTTAGTCTGGAATAGCAGAAGTAACAAAGAGTCCTGTGGCACCTTAAAGACTAAGTATAAAGTATAACAGCATAAGCTTTCGTGGGCTAATACCCACTTCGTCGGATGCAAGCAGGTATTAGCCCACGAAAGCTTATGCTTCTATACTTTATACTTAGTCTTTAAGGTGCCACAGGACTCTTTGTTATTCTCTCCAAGTATGTCAATTTAATATGGGAAAGCTACCTTCCTTGAGACATAAAAGCCACTTTGGAGTTTCAGGAAGATTACAGCACACCACTGGAATTTACTGAGTTTATCTAAAATCCTGTAATAAGTCAAATAAAAGATTTTTTTTCACCTCCCCTACAGCACAAGTTGCAGCTAATTTGCCTTGAAGTAAAGGGCTTCAGAGAAGTGGCTTTGAACAAAGAAAACGTCTCCAGATGGTTTTACTGAAACACCATCTGAGCATTATTATCAGGGAGATTATTCAGTTCACATTTTGACAATATCCATGCACTCTTCAGCAAGCTGAAAACTCGATGGATGCCAGTAAAAATAATGCCTTAGTATTTCTATCAGAAAACATTTGTAAGTAATGGTGTCTCCCCCTTTGCATGGTCAAAGGTTAGCCACTTAAGTTAAAAACGAACTGGGCAAAGAGAGCGGCAACTCCTGGGGAAGGGCAGATAACAGAACAATATAGGAGTCCGTTACCTCCTCTGTTTATACAGCTAGCTTTTAATGGAGCTCTCAACTGAGCTACAATGATTTCTGCCTCAGAGCAAAAGTCTTTAATGTAATTTATCAGGGCTGCACTAACAGTAATTTTGCAAAGTGAGGTTATTGTTAATGGTGAAATGAAACCGAGAGGAAGGGAGGGTACCATTTCTACAATAACTAGCAATAATCTAAATTTGCAATGATGGGAAACAATATCTTCTGAACACCATAGATTAGCTGAGATTAAAATGAGATTTTAGAATCACAGCTTCTTTTCAAATTAGAACAGATAACACAAGTTAATTATTGCATGCGGTGAGAAGGAGCCTGAGCAGTATGCTAATGCGCCCCAAACAGAAAAGGACAAAAGACAGCCCTCCTCCTCTATTCTTGGATTTTCAGTGCTATTTTTCCTTCCCTGCCAAGCCTACTGTGAGATGCTGCACCAGGTCCTCTGTCACTTACCTAAGGGCAGCAGCATGATAAGTGTCAACATAATCTGAAATGAACAGCTCTCGATTCTTGATCACTGGATCTGTAATAACAAGCTCTCGTCCAGAGTCTGTGAAAAGAGAACAACACATTAGCTGCAGAGTCCCAAAGCATCTACCTCTGCAGATTCACAGGCTCTTCGTAGGTTGAAGCCTGAGGTTAATACTTTAATACACACAGTCATTGAGATGTTACACCAACATTAAAAATATAATTTTAAAATAGGGTTTTCTGTGGCACTCACTACAATAAATTGAGCAACTCACAAATATGAACGATCTGTACTCCCCATTTGGTACGGAAATACTATTTTATACATTTTATACAAGGACAGGAGAGCTTTCCCTTTGTACCCCTTAAGAAGTGTGCAGGAAGGGAACAGCTCTTTTGGGCACAGCAGGCGGAAATGCCTTGTCTAAAGAGCTCTACAAAGCAAGCACCTTCTTCTGTAACCTCTCACCCTCCACCTGCTCTGTTATATACAGTCTGTTCTATACAGTTTCACATGCCAGAGTTTTCTAAAATTTTATACATCAACATTTTGATCAATATCTGTGTGCTGAAAGTCAGCAATGAAACTTTGGCTGTGAAGAACATTGTTTTCATGTTTTAAAATACATAGTTAAAATCCAAAATGCAACTTGGGGTATGGAGTCATCAGTGATGCCTTTAATAATTCCTACTCAGGAACATAAAAATCGTTTTTATATGCACAGACGATGCTACTCAATAGAAGGCACAAAGCTATGAAAAATGTGGGCTTTGGCCTTGTGCACATATTTCCAGGATTAGAAATTTAAACTGTACCATCGAGAGTGAATCATTAGACTCATGCAGATTTGACTACAGCATATACAAAAATGAGATTTATACCACTGAATGCCAATCTACTTAGATACTTAAATATGAGTGGCAGCGTTCCATTTTTAAAGCATGATTTTTTTAAAAAAAATTTAGATCACAATTCACCTCCAAAGATTTTCAGTGTTTTTGAAGCTGCCCCAAGGAAATTTCCAGGTAGGAAGAATGAAATCAAATTTTATGGCTCTCTTGAAGCCCAGGCAAAAATGATCCTGGAAGATTTAAGAATTCCTGTCTCTGCCACTATTAGGAAGATCAACAGTTTATTATTTTGCAGCTGGGATGGGACTTCAGAGGATGGATCATTCGACAATTGCCCTGTTCTGTTCATTCCCTCTGAAGCATCTGGCATCTGCCGCTGTCGGAAGACAGGACACTGGGCTAGATGGACCATTGGTCTGACCCAGTATGGCCATTCCTATTTAGTTCAAAAAATGGTGGGTGGAAGAGAGGGGAAACAATCAGTTAGCAATGCTTCCAATGAAACACTAACTGTCGTACTATGTGACAGTACACATTAGGATAAGGCTAAATAATCACTCCTCGGCAAGAATTTAGGTCTAATACAATATGTCAGAGGCATCCAAGAGTAAAAGGGGCTACATGATTTATCCTCAACGCAACTTGATCTCATAAATGTTAATTATTTGTATAGTCCAAAAAACCTCAAGGGATGCCAATAACTTTACCCATCTGCTGTCTCCAAGTACAACATTAATATATACAGTACAGTAAATCATCATAACGGAGATGCAGCAGATTATAGCTATGGTTAGGGCCCATATGCTGTTAAAATGAACCCGGGCATACATATTAAAGGACCTCATCATCTGCATTCTAATGTCTGGCTCACACTGACAATTCTTATCTCACATCCCTATGCAAAAACATTGATCTCGTTTTCCACAGACTTGTAAGCACCTCTTGATTCCAGTGAAAATCCACATAAACGCAAGACAAGACTGACACTACAGAGTATGACTCACCGTTCTCGTTGTGTCGGTCCTGAACCAAATGCTGATAGACTGAATCTGGGACTTCCGACTGGCGATAGTACCATTTGACGTTCATAAGAAGATGGTCCCGTTTGCTCTGAAAGAGAAGGTCTAGGGCATTACTGAAAAGGAATTGAGATCATGGCTACCACACACACCTTCCAAAGTACAGAACTCAAGTACCACTGAATAGAATCGGCGGTTAGGAGAATCAAAAGGAGGAAAATATTCATATAATGTAACAAACCCCAAAGGCAGTGGTACTTGTGGCACAGGAGGCCTTCATCCTTAAAAAGACTGAAGAGAACAAGTGACAACCATTTCCATGCAACACTAGGTCACTTTCTTGACCAGACAACACCAACCCTGGAAGTGGGGAGTCGGCAGCATCCTTGGGCTCTCACTGTACTCAAGTCATCTTCTTACCCATCAACTTCCAACAAATCCAAAGTAACGTTTGCCAGACCCAGAGGAGCTGCAATTAGCTCCTTCCTGGCAGCAAAAAAAGAAATAGAAACCCAATGGGGCCATTTTTGGAAAGCAGACTTCCCACAAGCCTTCCCAATGAGACACAGTTTTGCCCATCATGTTGGCTCTTTGTTACATTCTTGTCTGGCACTAAAGATGCCATATTTTAAACCCAACATTTGCAGGCTTTGGATATTCAAGTTCTTTATAAGGGGAGAGTTTGAGGCTCACCAGAGAATCTAACCACTCACTTGCTATGTCTATATTTATGAATCCAACCCCCCAGTTACCAACTTCTCAACCAGAAGTTAAAATGTAAATACCTCTCACCAAGAGAATAATTTGAAGATAAAGAAAATTATGACATGTATAGAATCTTTGCTTCAATGTGTCTCTGAATCCCTCAATAGCCAATTCTTGCTGCTACTCCAGAACACTTAAGAAAACAGAGGAAGGCCTAAAGGGAAATTAACATTCCTTCAGAATGAGGCAACTGGAAGCACAGAATGTTTATTTTTTACATTGCAATTCTCCTACCAGTTCTAAGACCGCCCTTAAAATATTTAAATTTAAATTAAAAATATTTATGGATTGTTTAGTAAGAAAGTTTTTGCTGTCCCTCCAGTCCCCTTTAGCCTGTTATAACAATGTTTATTATTCTTATTTAATCAAAAGCATGCAGAACTTGCAATTAAACACTATTGGTTAAGCCTCTGGGTAAAAAAAACACATGTAGTACCATAGAAGGGCCAGCTAGTGGCAGCATTGTGTCAAAAAAATATCTCCAAACACTATTACTACCACATGTGCTGTATACTTTTGACTTAAAAACAATTCAGAAAAACAACCTGCAATGAAAATGTGTCCAGGCTTTAGAGAAGAATCTACGGTTCATTGACGTTATTTCTCTAAATCTTTAAAGATAAATGACTTGTCTGATGTACCAGGTTCGCTGGCTAACATCACTATCTCCGAAAATACCTTAAGTCAACCCAATCTTTTAAAATCTCAGTGATATTTCATAGACAGGAAGCATAACTGTGGGCCTAAAGGTTTTGTTCTTAATGCAAGTGCATAAATTCTCTTAATTTTCACTGTGGGAAAAGAAAGCTTCCTAGCCAGTAACCGCAGTTCTCTGAAAGAGTTGTCTCTGTATATTCCCAGTTGGGGAAATGTGCTCTCCCAGCACTGCAAACCTAGGAAACTAGGAAAGCAGTTCTTCCTGTGTCCTCCACCACTCCTCACAACACCGAAAGCTCAGAGTGGAGGTCACAAGAGGTCAGATGGTAAGAACGTAGTTTGGGGAGATTAGTGGTCTGCTTTGAGTGGAACACTAGATAAAAAATTTGGTTGGAACAACGGATAACTTTCTCCTCTGTGGAAGACCATGAATGCTTGAGAGAACAGCCCCCAAAGCCCGCAACTTTATTGCAGATCTAACAAATTAAAAATGCAGCTGTGAGAGAGGCAGAAGAGAGAACATTCAAAGGGTGCCTCTGTTGGTCTCACAGCCCCAAAGAGATCTCACATGGGACAGGTTCTGACTGGTGGAGATATTAAGCAGTCCTTTGAGGGTTCCTGCAACAGTCAGATGGCTGATGATTTTACAGTTGTCATTTGGTGGTAATGCAGATAAATGCTCTTTGATTGAGGACAAGGACAGGCTGTGACAAGATACCTTGGGAATAACATGTAGTTCAAAATCAATTAAACAAGGGCAGAAGATGTAGGCAGGCTATTTGCTGCCCACAGAGTAAACTGTTTCCATCTGGGGGAAACACTTCAGCGTGAAAGCTTTTCTTGGATTGCAGCAAGACAATCCATACGCTTGCAGAAAATGCGAGATCATAAATAGTCAGTATCTCATGAGCCAAGCTATGAGGTGAAAAGACTGCAGACTGAGAAGTAGAATGGGTTAAAACTCAAGACTATTCAGTGATGGTACTCGTGAGAGCCAGGAGTTCCAAGTATCAGGGTGGTAGCCGTGTTAGTCTGGAATAGCAGAGTTAACAAAGTCCTGTGGCACCTTAAAGACTAACTATAAAGTTTTGAAGCATGAGCTTTCGTGGGCTAATACCCACTTCGTCGGATGCATCCGACGAAGTGGGTATTAGCCCACGAAAGCTCATGCTTCAAAACTTTATAGTTAGTCTTTAAGGTGCCACAGGACTTTGTTAACTCAGGAGTTCCAAGTATTACTCTCATCCAGCCCAAACTGGAATGACAAGAATGAACAAGGTATATTGTCCTGTCTAAATCACCAAAATAAGCAATGAAATCAGTGGGAAAGTATTTAACAGATCTATGCTCTGGTCCAACAGAAGCAAATTTGTCATCAGATTTCTGTCCATCTTTCCTCTGAGGCAAAACAGAAGACACTGTACTTCTGCTTCCTTCAGAAAGAGAGATCTATGGGAACACAAGATACTGGTGAGACTTCATCTGGAATACTGCATGCAATTCTGGTCTCCCATGTTTAAGGAAGATATATTCAAGCTGGAACTGGTGCAGAGAAGGACTACTAGGATGATCCAAGGAATAGAAAACCTACCTTATGAGAGGAGACTCAAACAGCTTGGTTTGTATAGTCTAACCAAAAAAAGGCTGAGGAGAGATAGGATTGCTCTTTATAAATACATCAGAGGGTTTCTAACCATCAGAGGAGTGAAGTTTTGGAACAGCCTTCCAAGGGGAGCACTGGGGGCAAAAAAAAAAAAATTTACTGGCTTTTAGATTGAGTTTGATAAGTTTATAGAGGGGATGCTATGATGAGACTACCTGCGATGGCATGTGGCCCATCAGCGACTGCCAGTAACAAAAATCCCCAACTGCTGGAGACGGAACACTAGATGAGGAGACCTCAGTTACTACAGAGAATTCGTTCCCAGGTATCTACCTGGCAGGTCTTACCCACATGATCAGAGTCTAACTGATCATCGCATTTGGAGTCAGGAAGGAATTTTGCCCTTGGTCAGATTGGCAGAAACCCCTTCATGGGGGGGAGGGGGGCGCTCCATCCTCTGCAGCACGGGTAACAGGTTACTTGCAGGTTGTAATGTTGTAGTGTAAATGGTGGATTCTCTGTAACTTGAAGTCTTTAGTATTCAAACCATGATTTGAAGACTTCAGTAACTCAACCAGAGGTTAGGTGTCTATTTCAGGAGTAGGTGAGGTTCTGTGGCCTGCAATATGCAGGAAGTCAGACTAGATGATCACAGGGCTCCATTCTGACCTTAAAGTCTATAAGTGTGGTATTACAGGAAGAGCTGGAGGCAAGTTTGGCACTAAGTAAGCAAGAACCAAGACTTCTGATCTGCCTATTCATTCTAGGTAGCCACAGCAACATTTATTATTCCTCCTCTCTGACAACACCAAGTCCCCAGTGCAAGGAACTAACCAAACTCAGCAACCTCTTACTCTTATGCTTGAGGGACAGAAGAGCAGAACTGAGTACTCGTGAATGGTGAGTATCAGTAAGCTGCTAGATCCAAGGAGAGTCTAACACCAATTAGCTGAAGACTTCTCATGTGCAGACGAACTGTGGCCCCAAGAAAATCATACCAGCTAATTCCTATCTGAAAAGTGGCATCATCTAAATTTCTGGCACCTGGAAGTGGCAGAGAGTTTTCCTTTTAAAGTGGTACGCAGGGTAGGTGGCAGTTCTGGCACTGATGTCGTCTGCTCTCTACTTCCACACTTTCCAGGCAGGAACAGGGCCACCAACAAAGGCTGGATCTGGGGACTTCTTGGCTCATAGGCCTCCCTCAAGAGGAAGGCTTAGAGTCAAGTGTGCTTGTACTTTTGTGCCAAAACTGGACCACCAGGCTGAACCACCACCAAGGAACAGCTTTCTCCAAGGCACAGGAGGCAGCTGCATGTGCATCCAGGAAGATGGAGGGGCATGAAATATGCAATTTAAACCTAGTATTTATCATCTTTTGGATGGGACGGGATGTCCAAAACCAAAAACCAGAGGTGGACCAGGAACGTGAACTGTGACTACCTACAATTGCTGTTCTAAAACGTAGCTAAACTATTAAGAGTTTGAACTGTAATAGGAAATCCGTAAGAGTTTTTTTTGGGGGGAAACCCTACACCACACACACACACACACGATTTTCCAGGCACGCAGCAAAGCTCAACATGGAAAGGAAGAAAATAAAGCAGTTGAGTGTATGACCTCACATAACCTCAGCTCTGACCATTCAGTGCCACAAGGGGATACTGCTGGAATCCCATAGGGCACTGCTTTCCTGGAAAACTGGAAAACTGACGCTTAGCAGCACTGTAGGAGGAAGCATTCCACAAGTGGGGACATGGAGAGGCCACTTTTTTTTTGTTTGATAATTTCTTAAAGGTCCAGTACACTTTATCAAGTTAAAGACAGACTTGTGGCTAAAGGAGAGAATTAAGAAACTTGGATTCCATTCCCGTTTGAGCCGTGGATCTCCTGTAGAACCATGGGCAGATCACTTAACGGTCTCTCTGTCCCTCAGCTCTCCGCTCCATAAAATAGAGTTGGTAGTATTTCCTTCTCTAGCAGGGGTGTTGAGGGTTAATTTATTAAGAATTATAAAGAACCCCAAGATCCTTGGATGCAGCATTGGACACGGGTCACTTGCAGGTTTAAACTAGTGCAAATGGTGGATTCTCTGGAATGTGAAGTCTTTAAATCATGATTTGAGGACGTCAGTAACTCAGCAGAGGTTACAGGTCTATTACAGGAGTGATTGGGCGAGGTTCTGTGGCCTGCAATGTGCAGGCTAGATGATTATAATATCCCCTTCTGACCTTAAAGTCCATGAGAAGGTGCTATATAAGAAGGTCAAAGTACAATATAAATATACCTTATTTTAAGGCATGTTGCTTTGTCTGCTATTTTGGTAGGAAAAAACAGTGATTCTTCAGCAAATCCATGGTTTCATGTAAAGCCTTATTTCCGCTGCTCACAGTCTGCCCACTCCCTGGGTTGATCTTACTTCATCTTCTAATTTGAAAATGACTAGCAGCAGAGCTAAGCAAATGGTAGAGATTTGGGTAGAGACTGGGGGAAGAAGAAATTGCCAAAATTAACTGCTCTCTAAATGGGGGTCTTTTATACATAGAAAGCCAGAAGTCTTAAATATTTTGGCTTCATACTGAGTGCCTGCGGCAATCCTAACACAGTAACACAAACTAGCAGATAGTACAGTTCTGTTTAAACTGGAAAATACATGCCAATACCCATCTACTGGTGTTCTTTTCACCTTTTCACTAGTCTCTCTTTTTTAGGTTTTATTTTTCCCTACAATCCACACCTCCAAATTGAATCAAACAAATGTATGCCTGCATTGCATCCCCTTACCAGTTTCATCGGTTTCAACAGAAGGTGACCCAGAGACCCAGGGCAGCAAGAATTACACACAGGAGGGAGCAATCTCCAACCCCTTTGATGCAGCATTTGAAGAGACTCTGGAAAAGGTGAACTGCCTCAGTGGGCTTTTGTTTTAAAGGAAAAAATTAACACCTCTCCCCCCCCCCCAACTGAAAGCCTTGATTGTAGCTTTTAATTTTTCTTCCTGTTGCCTTTGCAATATTAATAAAAAGGGAAATTATTTCATCGTACGGGGGAGAGGTACGCAACTGTGGACTGAGCAGCAAGATTTATTAAGATTTCCCTTTTACATGAAGGCACCTAACACAGAGTTTACATGGTAGTGGCCTGAACTCAGAATATATTTGCCATGTTGCCCTTAGCCACATACCTAAGAGATACTTAAAAATGAATCCAACAAAGGTGCCCACTTGTTACAAAATTAGAAGACCACTACACTGCCAAGTGAACTGATCAGTGCAGAACCTGTATTTCAGATACGCAGTGTAACATGTGAGGAAATATCCCCTTAACATAAATAGGTGAGTCCTTTAAACATGCATTTCTTGGGCTGAAGGCATGAGGTTTCTAATTAATGCACAATGAGGTTGATCAAGCTGATCACAATTAATCAGCTTTTTACTGACAGGAGTAACCCAGACCTGAAAATCTAAATTATGCATTTATGTATTTAAGGGAGATGGAGTGATCGTAAAGCTAACAATGACACTTTTAAAATTGGTTAGAGGAAGGAATGATACCTACCAAAGGAGAGCACAATCATGAGCACAGGTTATTGTGGGATTATCCTGTTAAAGTAATTAAATGTTTTACTTTTTTAAAAAACGTCTGTGTCTTCAAAGGACACTGATAGGGTTAATTGAACAAAAAGTCACCCTACACTGAACCCTGTCACTCAATTTCAGGAACAGTACTGAGTGCTTTAGATTGATAGTTCCAATTATAGTCCTGAAGAGGCAAATAAGAAAGGGGGGAAAAAATTAGAGGAGCTTTTATACTGTACCCTTTCTATGAAGATCAGAGGCAGGAATACTTTTAGAACTTACGGTAGCCACTGGGATGGGGGAGAAGGTGGAATTAAATATTTAGTTGCATAACCAGAGTTTCAAAGTTATGTGGATAATCACATATTTGCAGACATTATTGGTATATGGAAACAAAGCACCAATTTCCTGTGCTTTGCACCCTAAAAGGGAAGTTACTGCAATAAGACAGGCACTTGAAATGCAATTTAAAAGACAGAACAGGGTAGAAGCTCTGCCAGCTGACTAACCTGTCAGCCAAATGAGAACTGAATGTACAGACACCATGTTTCAAAATGGATGGGCAACACTGACTATAAAATGCTGACTTGTTCCTTCTTTTGCATCATGCAGTGCACCTATATGGCAGGACTACGGTTGCAAGCAGAATGCAGCAACAACAAAAGACGCTGCTGTTTACAATCGAGATGTGCAAATAACTAGTTATATATCAATCCCTAGACAGATGATGCAACTAAAAATATGCTGACATGCCAATTTGCTGCAATCTTTGTTCCACTAATATTAGAAAGTATTTTTCAAATCAGAGGTACCCTTTAAGGTGTCTTGTTACAGTGATTGTGCTTTTTGTCCAATTAATTTAAACGCATAACCTTGAAAAGTGTTCTGAATATCTACTCTTGAGCAGGACTTTTTTTTAAGTCTGATCTTCCAATCTCACTGAAAATATAAAA
Source organism: Sternotherus odoratus (assembly GCA_032164245.1). Lineage (NCBI taxonomy): Eukaryota > Metazoa > Chordata > Testudines > Kinosternidae > Sternotherus > Sternotherus odoratus. Next base: position 7,644,064 of record JAVMKO010000018.1, read on the forward strand.
TCCCTATGAGAATCTTGTTCCTTACAATTATATCAGCCTTTGCAACAAAATTCCTAGACATACTGTACTGCATGCCAAGTTTCCAAGTCAAACTATAGTCAGTCACAGAGTAGATTGTACCACGATATCTCAAGATGCCAACTTGTGACAGCTTTTTTTTTTTTTTTAAAGGAAGCGTGTGCGCACACCAGAACAAATGTCCTCTTGTTAACCCAGTGCTACATAGATTGTTTAAAGACGTTCATCGGAAAGCTACAGACAAGCAGATATTTATAAAATTCAGAACTAGCATGCATCCTGAGAATGGCGACTGCTTTTAAGTTTAATTTTATTGAATTTAGAAGGTTCTCTTTGCCCTTTAGCTGCTCTCTTCCACTGCTGGAATATTTCAAAATAAATAAGCATGTAGGTTTTCCAACCACAGATACCGGAAAAAAAAGACTACACCTGGCTTGTAAAACATGTTATTGTTAGCAACCAGTTTGCAACACAAACACTTAATCCACTTCCATGTGAAATAAATTATCCCTTTATTCTGGAGTATGAATTACAACTCTAAATAGTCTATAAAAGTGGCACAAGTATCTTTTGGGTTCAATTAAATTAATTTGACAAATCAAAAATAGCAAGCCTCTTTTTTAACATAGCTAGATTTTTAAAAATGTGCATCGCACATTAATATTCAAATCTCTTGTAACGCTTCCATGGGGTCAGAATATCTTCCCAGGGTTATGATTAACAAATTGTGCAAATGGTCACAGATGTCCCACAGATCCCCTCCAAGTGGTTTAAGCAGTTTCTCTCATTACTTGCCCTATTTACTTACTATGTTAAATCACAAGTAGCTTTGGAAGCAAAATACAGTACATTGGAGATGACAGATGGACATGCTGGATTCAGTGAGCAGTAGCTATTTCAAAGCAGCAAACGGGAAGGTGGAAAACAAGGAACAGGAAAATCTCTCCCTCCTTTAAAATTCCTATTCAGAATGGAAATCCGTTACACAAAAAGATAAGCTGATAAATTCTAGGGTAAGAGATGTTAACACATTAATTTAAATATTTTAAAATAACCCTCTCCCCTTTAAAAGAAACACTTTATATGACACTGACCTACAAAAGTAGTTTTTAAATTGACATTATCTTTTATCATCATCATCATTCTATTGTGGATTATTTGACTGTATTAACAACCTTTTGGACAATGTTTGTCTCTGAAAAGGGATCATTTTTTGTTCCAGGAAACAGTTCCAATTATGCTTAACAACACAGAACGGACCTGTCTTTAATCAAAGGGCAGTAGATTTTGCTTGCTTCACTGATTGATTTTTTTCCCCTGCGTGTAGAATTGCTACCAATGTTCTGTCTCCTGCTGTAGGAGAAATTACTTCAGTACTTGCTTATTTTCAAATGAAAACCAGGAATACTTTTATTAACCCTCTGGAAAAAAAATCAAAGTCTGAAGATGAAGCGATTGTGGCAGGCATGTATTTTCTTCCTGTTTTAGACTGAAAGTGTTGGTCCCAGGCTTCCTCAAGGTCACAACTGCACCCTCAGGACAGCACTTTCTGTACTCTTGATCTCTCGACTAAATTATGAAAATACCAAACAGCTGTTTATAAACCAAAAACCCAGCTTGGCAACATAAAGGTCATCTTTAGAACTGAAACACATGCATTTTTAGAGGGTACTCAGCATATTTATTTAGAAATTAATATTGCTCATCATCAATTCTATATGAACGTGAGTGGTGATGTAAATTATTGCAATTAAACATAGTAATATTGCCCAAAAAATTAGAGTGCTCGGGATTCAGCAAGGAAGACAGATGTTCACTATACTAGTAAGTGTGTTAAATACAACACTATGCTATTTACTCTTCCCTGCTCCTAAAATGAAACAACTCAAGGAGGCTGCTTTTTGGCTCCTGTCCTCTTAACCTGAACCAACACAAAGACTGCAACCTTTAAACCTGTTAGTGTTATCTAATGACTGTTCCATCTACAAGAGCTTTTCTAATAGAAACATGCCTTGATGGCTTATCTCAGTGCACAAGCCAGGCCACAAAGAACCGTCGGCTTGATTGAGCACAGTAATGGAAGGCAGGAAATGAGAAGGCTTGGTTAAGCCGCGGATAATCGATCAGCGTATTCAGTGAAGTGTGAGCTGAGCTAGGAATAAGCTGCTTGGGGTATCAAATATTGCTGTTTCCAGACTGAAGTCCTATTTCTGTGATCTGTGTAGGAGAAATAATAATGTATTGACAAAACAATATAGGATTTTTTCACGTCTCCCTCTTGACATTTTGTGATTGTTCACAGCAAAAAAATCTCTCTACCCCTTCTCCCTACAACTTTAATAGATGAAACTGCTTCCAGAATTCATGAACCCACTTCAGTACGGTTCAAATTAATTCAGGGCCTTGTTTATCGTTAACTCTTAGAAATCTATGAAATATTGCATTTGCCTCTTTCTCCCCCTCAAAATGAAAACCTTTATACTGCTCTACATACAAACACACAGACACACATATTTGGGAGCAAACTATTCCTAAAGATTACGTAAGCATCTTTTAAAAGGTCATTTTTCTATCCACACAAACAAGACACGGAGATTCCTTGGGGCATGGCTATGCTGCCCACAGTTTGGACTATGGCAATGTGAACAGCAGCATGCACCAAAATCCTCTTGTGTGTAATTCTCTCGTGTGGATGTGGCAGGCACAAACAAAGGTCCCTAGTAATACTGTTTGGAGAGGACCTGAGGACCTTTAAGTTCTCGTCCACAGAAGAGAGTTACTACACAGCACTTTGCAACTCCACAGTCCAAAATACAGGGCAACATAGACGTGCCCTTAATTACAGTAAGTAAAAATGATGTACAAATCACATACACTGCTTTGAAAATGTCAACCTATACACATGCATGCACACATTATACAACTGTTACTGTTGCCGTAAGTCTACACATTTGAACACGAGGACTTTTCTTTATTTTGGGGTTACAAAGAGAATCAAAATCAGTCTTAAAATGGGACTATAACTACAACCTCAGCTGCTCCCCCCTCTCCATGACACACACACTCAATTGTTGCAGACATGGAACTGGAACATTCGTTTTTTAGTTCCTAAGATACAGGCCTCTGCTACTTGAGATGAAGAAAGAGCTCTGCTGACCATTAGCTACAGCAGCCCAGAGTACCTGGACTTCCAAGAGCTAAGCAGATCAAAGCAAGCATATCTATCACATTGAGGAGATTTAAACTTCAAGACGCCTTACAAGAAATGGAAAAGGAGGTAGATACATTTTGCTGTTTTTAAAATTAAATAGGCAGCGAGTATTGTTTTTAAATGATCATGAAGAACGAGTTTAAGCTTTGTTGTAACGTGCATTGTTTGCCTGGACTGCTCAACACCTGAATGCTTGTGTAGGAGGAACTCTGAGCTGGCTTCTTAAATACCTTCATGCTGTTTCACATCTGATACTCCTTGATGAAACATAGGAGCCTTGTCTTATAGCAGGCTTATTCAAAGTGATACAAGCTAGGAAAGTGAGATCTTGAAAGGTGTTGCCATTTTCAGAATGTAATAAAAATAGTGTAATGATAAATCATCAATATTAGATTGTGTGTAATAAGCATGTCATAAAAACAAATTTTGTATTTCCAAGATCACTGCTTTTCTAATTTAAATACTCATTTTTAGGAGGGGGTTCGTGAGACTTGAGATTTTAGTGAAAGGGGTTCACAGGTTGTTTAAGATTGGGAACCACTGGTATAGAGCTTGCATGTAAGTCACCTGTAAACAACTGCAGATTAGAGTAGACAAATCAAATGGGGGGGGGGGGGGGAAGAGGGAGAAGGGACAATGAAGCCAGCCCTGCTTTCAAAATACTTATAATCCATTTATTGATATTTTGAATTCAGAGTTCCATTATACAAATTCCAACATCAAAAATAAATTTAGTTTGATTTAATTCTTCACCCAAAAAGAGGTTTGAAATTTGTTTCCGATTTAGTTTTTTACTATTAGAAACTTAGTGTATTATTAGGGCCTTTGCTACGTTATTTAACACAGGCCAAATTGCCTATATAGCTTAGCTACCTTCTGCAACAGACAAATGTTTAACCTAAAAGCAAGCAAAACAAATACATTTTCTAGATTTAGACTCCAGCCTTTAATCCCAGCACACACCCTTTAATTACAAGGGGGGGGGGGGGGAGAGATCCTTTGAAAAATGCACTGCTTTTTTTTTTTAAATGACCTTTACACTGTGACCAGAAGATAATTACTAGGTAGGTGCCTTACTTGAATTATTTCCAAACCAACTGTAGTCACACATTAGTCCTGCCTCAGCGTGGGACAAAATGACCTCTTGAGGTCACCCTTTCGGTAGGTCTACACAGCAAAGAAAAATCCATGGCTGGCCCGTGCTGACTCAGGCTTGCAGGGATGTTTCACTGCTGTGTAGACTTCCGGGCTCGGCTGGAGGCCAAGCTCTGGGACCTTCCCACTGCACAGAATCCCCAAACTTGGGCTTCTGCCCAAGGCTGGTAGTTTTTTACACAGCAATGAAACTGCCCTGGAACCCGAGTTGGTTGGCACAGGCCAGCTGTGGGTTTTAGTTTGCTGTGTAGGCTTACCCATTCAGGCCTACGTTTCTAAGATGACAATCACAACAATCAGGAGAATGATATAGGAGAGAAAAGTCCTTCAAATAATTTTGGTAGGATTTGCTTCTCTCCCAAAAAAGGTAAAACCCTCACTTCCCTCCTTTTCATCTGGGGGCATCACAGTTACAAAGAGAACCTGACAAAGAGTCCTGTGGCACCTTAAAACTAACTAAAGTCTGAGAGCACTGTTATGTGTATATGACTCAGTACATCAAACACCAGGTGTTGTGTGTGTCTGGGGACTTCCCATATAAGCAGTACATGCAACTCAAAGTTTTACACACCCTAATTCACCTTTTCAAGGAGAAAAGGACAGATATGACATAATATTTTAGGTAATTAACTGAAGAGATTTCTGTTTTATTTAAAACAGAAGTATTTTTCCTACAAACTTTCAGCTTTACTGGAAACACGGCTGCTTACTAAGCCAAAATCTAGCAACATGCCTGTTTTTATACAAGTAAAAGATACCTAAGTGTGCTGACATTCTCTAAACTTCAGTACAATTTGATATTACAAACCAAAGAACTTAATCTTGGGCAAGAAAAAGAAAACTACTAAAAAAATAAAACTGGCTTCCTTAATATAAAGGTACCAAACTGTTTCACAAGGGTCATGGGCCATTGCTTAGTATCTCATTTAATCCTACTGTGGTATCTTTCTGCTCTGCTTCCCTTTTATATTCTTTGAATTCCACTCTGCGGTGCATGGTGTCACATGAGCCACGCGTAAACATGTACTAACCACACTGTTACAGTGTACAGCTATGCAGGAACAAACCTGTTTAATTATAGCTTTCAGGGCTAGAAAAAGCATATCCACCATATCTACTTTTGGGGTGGGGGGGCATCAAAATCCTAAACAATACATTGAAAAACAGAGTACCTTTACCTAGAGGGCATTCATTTGTGGAAGAAAACAAGCAGTATTCTATAACATTATCTACTCTATTGCTACAAAGCCTTTTACCTCATACTCTTTTGTACCTCTTGCTCAGTTAACATAGGGTAGATTTACACTACATTCACAGGGTCTGACTGCAGCACATGTAGACATACCCAAGCTACTTCGCGTATCCGTAGCAGTGAAACTGGAGCAATGTACACTTCAGTACAGGCTAGCCACCTAAATAATTACCCAGGATCTTAGGCCCACATTGAAGTATATGCTGCCAGTATCCAAGCCAGATAAATTAAAACTAGTTCCAGTATGTGTACACAAAGATTCTCTCAGACCCTGTGACTGCAGTGAAGGCAAAACCACAAACACCTAGAAAACCAACGGGCTTCTCCAATGTTTAAACCATCTGTGTTAGATGGTGTTTTTAGTTTTTGTTTTTTAACACACATAAATCACGCGTGAAAGAATGTAAATATATACACATACATATGTTTATACACACACACACACACACACACGTAAAATACATAAACACATAGTAGTCACTATACTAATAGGTCTATTTAGTCCAATATGCTGTTTGACTGTTGTCAGAGCCACATAATTCAAAGAAAGGTGCAAGATATTGTGTAGTGGACAGTTATGAAATAATCAGCCCTTATGAGAAGTTTCTTCCAAATCCTTGTTGGTTAGTGGTTGATTTAATGAAGCAAATGTTTTTTGTTTTGTTTTGTTTTTGTAAATTGTATATTTATGTGATCTTACCTAATGTAGCTGTGCATGTTCTCATTAGCTATATAAATACCTAATCCTTTTGCAAATCCTATTAGGTCTTGGCCTGAGTGATATCTAATGGCAATGAGCTTTACCCATTAATTTGTTATGCTAAGAATATTCCCTTTTATCAGTTTTAAATTTGCTACCTTTCAATCTCAGAATTTGACCTTGCTCTGGTATTACGAGAAAGGGTAAAAAGGAGTGTCTGATCAATATTCACTACTCAGTAACCGGGTGCAGGTCAGATGACCCCTGTGCCTCAGTTTCTCCATATGTAAAATGTGTGATACATCTTCTGTGAAGCTCTACACAAGAGCTAGGCAGTAATAACAATACTTACACTTCTCTTTACAAGTCATAAATTTTAAATTTGTCTTCTCTGAACAGTCCTAATCTTTTTGGTCTGTCTCCATATTGACTGTTTTCTATGCCTCTAATAGTTTCTCACTCATCTGTAAACCCCTCTATTTCCACTCTTTTTTTAAATCCATGTCCAGAATTAAACACCGTGTTCCACACATGAAGGGGAGGAATGATTTATTTGATAGCATTTAACACATTTTCAGTATTCTTTTGTCTCCTTTTTTATCTTGAGTTTTATTTATAATATAAACATCACCGCACATTGAGCAAAGATTTTCCCTGACCTATCCACAATGACACCACTGAAGGCCATTTCATACACGTGTTGATGAAATCTTTACACCACACAAGAACTCATTTTCATATGCAAATGGGTATGTATGTGTGTGTGCCATTCAATGCGATTATACAAAACATAAATTAAAGGAAAATATGTTGCTGACAAGTCTCAGTCATTCTTCCTCCCACCATCATAAAAGCTGCATATTAAAAAAAGGGGGGGTGGACTCACTAATGCTATAAAATAAAATCACTACTAAAGAAAGCAATAAGCACTATTTTAGATCACTGAATTTTTTGCTCATGTTTGGTGCTTCCACAAACTCCACTTTGATTACAGATTATGCCTTTTTCACAGAAGTAAATTTGGCAGCAAGCTGCTGACAGTGTATTGATAGCAACCCTCCTTAAAACACCGCCTTATTAGCATTTCTATTGCCGCTCTACACACGATACGCATTGTAAATCAAATACGCCCAATGTCAAGCACAATACGCAGTTACCTAACAACTAATGGTATTACAAATGCATTTAATTAATCATTGAATATATGCTCTGGTAATTGAATTCCATTAAGGTTTTTAAACTTTAAGCCTTAAAGGCAATACCAAAATGAAGATACTATTCAGAGTACTCCTGACATTGGTCATTAAATGTCATTTATGGTATACAGTTCACATCTAATTGCTGAACACAACCAGCCACAACATCTATCACCTACGTTAAAACAATCAAAGCTCAGCAGTGGAACTGTCTGAAGCCATCTTATATACTGTACAGTTTAAACAGATTTCTCCTCTATTAAATATCAGGGAAATGTGGCCCCTTAAATATCTCACTGAAGGATTTGCCCTTTTAACAAAGAGAGCTATAGGAGTTGCAAGAATAAACAGTCAGAAGAGACTTCACTTTATGAACCCAGGGCAGAGTCTGGGTGCCCACATGACTGTTAAAATGCCACCTAGCAGTCCAAGATATTTTATATAGCAGGAAAAAAATTAAACTACTACTACCATGGTGGTCTACACTGGTGACAAACAGGGGCTCAACAAAACACACACTGCTTATTCCAAGAGTCATGGTTTGAAGAAGTCAGATAGCACTCCATTTTCCACACTAGCCACCTGTGTTCATGTTTAATGCATTACAGGGAGTTTGGAGACTGGCTGATAAATAAGGTCATGTCTTGACATTCATTAAGAACGCAACGTAAATAATTATTGTGATACAAATCGGACCAATTGTGCAAGAAGATAGAACGGCAGCCTTAAGCAACTTTAACAAGACAAAAGCACAGATTCTGTAGAATGCTGTTGAGGGAATTTCTGAGAGACACAGTTGGTATCTGCTGCCACATCAGTAGCTAGCATTAGCAGCACAGGGCTTTATATTTACTCTTTGTATCTATATGTAAATCAATACTAAATAAATAAACCCAAAGCCAGGGTCCACAGGCTGCAATCTAATCTAAACCAATAGATTGGAAAGATGGCCTCCATTCAGCTGGAAATAGCTAGATATTGAAAATGCTAAAGCGAGAAATAACTACACTAGAGGACAAAATGGAGATGTTTACCTGGCATAAAGAGAAAGTGCTCAAAAAAAGATGACTTGAAGGGGGAAGATGAAAGGGGAAAAAACTTTCTCAACAGGGTTAAACCCCTCAAGTCTTGCAAGGGGGGGGGGGAGGTGCAGCATTCATATTAAAGCCATGCTTTTTAATGAACTGCCATTAATATACACAATACACAAGGAGTCCTGAGGATCACCAAGATGTCTTTTTTTTTTAAAAAAAATGTACAGTACCGCTATAGATAATGATCTGCACCATCACTCCCTTTAAAGCAGACCTCCCAACCTGCCCCTGGGTTCTGCAGCACTGTCCCACTTTGACACACACTGCACCACCACCTCTTGTCCTGGTCGAAAGAGAGTTTGCCCCATATCCCTGATATTAGAGGCCCCAAACCAAGTGGCATTGTGACTTGGCATAGTGGGTCGTAATGCCACTCAGGTTTGGCCCATCTGCTCCTTCATCTTCATCTACAGAGGGACGGACAAGCCAAATTTGAGTGGCATTGAGACCCCATGCACTAGGTCAAACACCAATCAAATTTGGCCTCTCTGCCCCTTCAGCTTCATCTTAGGAGGGGCCAAACCTAAGTGGTGCTGCATTCTGCTTTAGCTATTTGGAAGGGCGTGAGGTATGTTTAAGGTGAAACCATAGAAGCTGAGTGTCAATCCAGTCAGCCTGACGCACAGGTATTAACCATGAGTGAAACAGCTTCAGCAGCCCAAGGGCGGTCAAGTGCTGATGACTTTCAGTTACACCAACCTGACCATAATTTAAACCAGTGACCTAGAAGAAAAATGTTCTGTGACCTATCACAAGTCCTGTGAGCTATCCAGTCCTCCTATAAGGGCTGTGTTAAGTTACTTAGCTACCAGACACTGGCAGAAAGGCTAATCCTTTCCATACTTAAAAATGTTGATTCAGAAACCACTGTGTATTAGACTTGTGGGTTTATACTTTTTTCATTGTTTTGCACATAAGGTATATAATAACTAAGCAAGCCAATTTTTAAAGACTTTTTCAAAGCAACAGGGCACTTGATTAAAAATTCTGTGTCCAACCATTACTCATAATTGCCAGTTCTGGCAGAATATTTTAAACAAAGAAAAATATTATCTTACTGCTTAGATGTAAAAAAAAAAAAACGTTCAAGTAAACTCTGGTAAAAAAACAAAACCATTTAGCTATTTTTGAGATAGTTGATCATTTAAACCATATTTTTTCTGCCACCAGTTAAGAATTCTCTCAACATGATAAAAAAAAAAATCTCAAAACCTACCATCAACTTAGCACTGTAAGAAAAGGGCCTTTGAAATACCAAAAGGAATTTGATTTAGAAACAGCTGAATAAAAATTATGACTGTAGAGCATGTGATTTTGTATTACCTCCCTTTGTTGCAAACACAGAGGGGAGAAGCTTATTTAGTTCTTGTTTGATCTGGCACATCTTAAACACTGGGCACTCTGTACAATTCCTGCATTTTGCCCCTTCATCCTTCCTTTGAATCCTGCCTCCTCCCACATAAGCAGTGTGTGTATCTGAAGGTACTATTTCATTACATTACACAGGTCCTTCAAATTCCACATGCTTTTAATTTATGTGAGCTTTGCAGAAAGGCTGTCAAGATCTGAGGGGACTGGGAGCTGCCTAAACCTTGAGGTGCTCAGTGCACACCACACCTATTGACTTCAAAACAGTTATGATTAGACACAATGAGCTATGCTATGCCAAGGTATTAATGAACCTTTACATGCATGAAAGCCTGGTGTACAGATTACAGGCAGGGAGGATTTCTCTGGACATAATAATAGAATATACTATGTACGCTGTGATGCTTATGTATGAGAACTCTCAAGAATCACTTGGGGTTTTATGCATTTACTATACTGTTAGATGCAGACGTGCCACAACAAGCTTCCAGCTGCTTGCATGCCAGGCCCAGTGTGTTCACAAACAGCAGTCAGTTTAATTACCTTCCTGTATTCGGCGTCAAAAAAGGCAAATATTAACATCAACTTCAGCTACTCAGCCTTCGGCACTGAAAACAGAGCACGCTGAAAGGAAGTGCATACAGGGGACATGCCCTGCCTAATCAGAGGTGAAGATTATGTGGTAGACAGAATTACACAGAGTAGCAGGTTACATGGAGGAGTGCAGAGAAAGTAACGACAGCTGCACTTTCCAGATGAAAGATTTATGATGGTATTTTACCGCAGTTCATGGAATTCTGCACTTCAGCGTGTGAAGTTTTTAGCTTAGAGGTCCAAACTGCTTCAAAACTCAAAAGCTTAGATTAGAAAAATGTTAATCACTTTCAAAAGAAAAAAAGCATAGAAACGGCATCTGGAATTCTCTCCATTTTCAGAGACTTTGAAAATTGTCAACTACCTGACAAATAATGGAGAGCTGCACTCAATCACAGTCTACCTTGACCATAATGATTCCTTTGATCGTGAACACAGCACAGGAACTGGAATTCTTAACTTTATGAGCAATTTTTCTATACAAATATGCAAAGCACTCCACTGCATGTGGGCTTGAAAATGACCACACCTGGAAACAAATGGATTTTGGTAATGGACTTCTTTGGTATTAGAAAGGTTATGAAGTGATGTTGTTTTTGCACTAGATGTCTTGATTGGTATTGTACAGTGTGTGATATTATGGACTACGTTACCTTCTTTATATTTAGCAAGGCCTTAAGGATTAAATATATCAAAGAATCAAAGCACTTAATTGCTTTATTTAAACACAAACACAATGAAAGCACATACTGAAGCTGGTCCTCATTAGCAGGCCCATTTTAGTCTCTTTAAACTCATGGAGAACAATTCCCTTGAAAACAGCCACAGCATTTTGGCAATCCGTGAAGAGGAAGTTCAACAGCCTGAGGTCAGTAATCAGAACTACAGTAGATACAGAGCATAAATTATGTCTTTATGCTTCATAGTAGTGAAGCATGTATATTCTTTTATCTTAACTACTAGAATCTTTCTATAAATGAAATATTTAGGCCATGTTTTCAGCCACTAGGGTGTAAGCAGCTGCAATGTGTTTCTCTAAAGTGATGCTCTTCGTATTAAAGCTAAATCTCCTTAATTTTTCTGCAAGGTTATGTTTAACCCCTCCCTTAACCCTCTCTTTCCAGTTTTGAGTTGCACAGGTCATAAACCCACAAACATTGTTCATGTTTATTGCTGTGTGCGCCATACAGAAATCGCAAACAATCAATAGCAGCACTACCGGGTTGCTTTTTCAGTTCCATACCATGTGGCTTTATGCTACCCATGAATCCTGTAAGTACCTGCAAGAACTGTTGTGGAAATGAGGCTGCCCACAAGTTATTCTTCAGGGTCTTCTGAACAAATATCCTCCTTTAAGGGTTTGAAGCAGGTGATTATTTCCAGACACTTAAGCTATAAAAATGGAAGAGGCCTCCCAAAATGTTCATTCATCATAAAGAACAGTAGCTGAAAGCCTGTGCTGTCACGTGACACTGGCAGTTGGACCAAGTAATCCACCATCTGTGCAGTCTCCCTCTTACAACCAATGAAATTATTACATGCAAATTATCTAGAGTAACAGTGGTGATTGGATGAGTTACCTCTAAAATCACAATCATCTAAGGCCTCTTGACTTGGCATAGAAACATTTTTCTGCGCATGGAAGCCCATGCTGTTGCACAGGTGTAATCTGTAAAGTCAATATTGTGGAGACATTACAAATTGGACAGTAAAAACTACGAATCCCAGTGATGACTGGGCTCAGTGACATTCTAAACAAACAACTCTCAACCATCATTTTATGCTGAATCGCCAGACATTCTAGACTTTAGAATGACAAGGTGGGTGAGGTAAAATCTTTTACTGGGCCAACCTCGGAAAATCCAATAAAAGATACTATTTCACTCACCTTGTCTCTCTAATATCCTGGGCCCAAACAGTTGCAACAAAACTGTAGACACAGAGAATGACAATACTAGTATCTTATTACATACATGAAGCCCGTGGAACTTTTATGGCTGCATATCTGAAGAGTGGGCTATAAAAGCTTTGGGTTACAAAGTCATCCAATTACCTACATCTTATTAGTCAGTTTTCCCACCAAAACTGCATGTAGGGAACGGATTGTAGTGGCAAGGCCACTTCTACTGTTGGAGGAGGAAAAATATCATCCTCTTAAATTGCTGGTCTGTATTGGATTCTATTGACAAAACTGAAGAGAAAGTCACTTTCTTCAGATCCATCAGAGGGAGATACAATATTGAATTTCAAGATGCTACTGCTGGCAGGTAAGACATTAAATGCATGATTTGACCTGTCAAAGCTTCTGACTGACTGCATGGTGATGGTCCCATTGCATTGGAAAACTCAACTTTAAAAATGAAGACAGTGCGTAGTAACTCTCCTCTAGACACGGCTCTGGAGTTTGGGAGAACCAGGACCGAAAATTCAAGGACCTCATGATGAAGTGTCTGAGACAGTAAAACAATCCTCTCTTCAGAAGACTCTGATCAAATCTGATTCATAACATTACAGGTTAGAACCTGGTGATCTGGGTCGGTGGTCACTAGATTTCTGACACAGGGAAGTAAAGTCAGATCCATCTCTTCCTTATGCATCCTCTGAGTGAGAGAGGTTATCTATCATATGATGCAGTATCAGAAGGGAGAACATTAAAGGAGTCCACAACATCAGGTTAAATTTAGGATGCTTGTGGCATTTCCAATGGCTTCCAGAGGCCTAATAAGTGTGAAAAAATAATGAATCATAGCCATAAAATGGTAGGTTTCAACCTTTTTAAATTTGCAGACCCTTTAAAATGTTGAAAGGAGGTGAGGACCCCTTTGGAAACCTTAGGCACAGTCTGCGAGCCACCAGGGGTCTGCAGACCAGAGGCTGAAAACCACTGCCATAAAAGACCCACTTATCCCAGGAAATGACAGAATATCCTAGGGGAAATGAAGGAACTGACTTGATATCCAGGAGGCATGCACATAATTCCTACGGTTTGTCTGGCCATCTGCCTGACAGACAAATAACTCATTGGTCTAGAAGTGGTCATCTAGTCTAACTCTACCATGTGTGACTTTAAATCCACGGGGGACAGAAAGACTTCACAGGATGTTTCATAAACGTTCTGTATCTTCAAAGTAACGAAGCTTGATACAACAAGTACATGAGGCACTTTCGTAATGCACAGACAATTCCTTTTATTGTTACTAAATTTCAAAATACCTCGAGTTCACTGGTGCAACAAGCACTAAATTGTCAATCAGCTTAGTCATATGGCAGGTGTCTGATGCTGGGAAGAACATAAGGGTAATTATTTACCTGATAATTACGGGTTTTTTTAGAACCATAACAGTAATTGCTCTCTGATCTTGCAGTTCCTTCGTGTTTCTATGCCAGCCTAGACAACCTTGCTACATTGGATAGCCAGAGACAATGATGTATGCATTGTTTTTGTCATTACAAAGGTTTTATGGAACTGGACAAGACAAAGCATGGTACTTTTACAGTTTGGAATATTGTACCCCCAAGTTTCCATCCAACTCCTATGCTGGCCCAGATAGCTGGACCTCAAAAAACTTATAGCCATATGGGTGGGACAACCCAACTCCAGCTCACACATCCAAGGACACCACTACATCAAATCATTAGATGGGTCCCAGAAGAACAATTCTGGAAGCTTACTTTTCATTTTTCTGTGATGCCCATCTAGAGCTCTAGTCACCTCTCAAAATGCAAGCAGTTAAAAGATCTAAAGATTATCAAAAAAATGTAATCAAGCTTTCAATTACACAAATACCAGACTACCCTGTTCAACACACACTGTAACACCTGCCTACCTATTCACATCATGACACCATACCAGGTTGTCCTTTGTCTCTACTCCCCTCGCTCCCTTATGAATCTCAAGCCTCCCCTAAACTCTTTTAAATAAGGATATGCTTTGCATTACGCCCAGGTGGTTAACCAACCCAGGCTGTGGTGGACCAAGAAAGGAAACATGTCCTAGAATTACAGAAACCTCATGGAAGCTATTCTGGCAAGCAGCTGCCTCTTGACTTGTTTTTATTAACTGAGTTGCTGTTTGAGTGCCTCTGCTTATGTCACCTGTGGCCAGAGGTGCTGGAATTAGTAGCACCTCCTGACTTGAAGTATTTCCTTTATATACAGGCTTTGCGGTTTGCTCCAATGGCTCTCAGCACTTCCACTATACACATTCTTCCAGCACCCCAGCCTCTGGCAGTATGGCACAAGGAGAGAGGCAATCACCTAAAACTATTTTGGGCTTTGTGTGTTATGATCAGGACCTCCAACTCCCCCAACCCACACCAAAAGTGTACCTGAAGCCAGGGCAGCTCTCAAAGTGTCTGTCCCAAGTTCCTCTCTGCAATACACTGCTCAGCAGGCAGACAACTACCTTGTGCACTACTTTGGGTTTCTGAGTGATCCCACTGTGCAGTCCCTTGTAGAATGCATGACAGTTGCTTGGCCTGAAAGTGATGAAGGCATAGATGACAGTAACAGCTTGGGAGAAAAAGAGATTCCACTGTTTTGGCCAAAGGTAGATGGAAAAATACTTCCTCCCTCAGCCAGGTGCGTAGAACTTGCCTACATCAGTTTTTCCATCAGTTTTCCATTAACATCCCTCCAGATTAATCTATATATATTTAAGTCTCAGACAGCTTGCCCCCATCTATTCTTCAACATCAGACCGAGTAATTTGTTGCAATGCACTAGCAGGTCTGGGGTAATGGAATGCAGTTCTCCTACTCGCCTAGGTGAGCCCAGAACCATTTGTACCTCTATTCAAAAGACGCCTCAAGGAACTCATCAAGGCATTCAATGTTAGGATAAGATCCCACAGAGAGGAACAAAGAATTAGGCAAAATTTGTCTGCTGCACCGAAGAGCCACTCTGAGGACGGAATCATATTGAAAAGAATCCTGCCCTGGAAAGAAAATTCCTGTCTCCACCAGGCGTCCACCTACTGGAAAGAATATACAGTGCCAGGCATTTCCAGTCCAGGTCTCTGCTTAAAGGACACATTTACAGCAATTTCTTTTGCATTCCTGCCAAGTCACTGATCACACAACCAACTCTAAACCCACTTCACGCTTTCAGTCAGTCATTGCCACCTTTGTGTCTTCTCCTTGGCCATTGACAGGTGGGGTTGGGAGGGGAGGTGTCTCACTAGTGATATGTTATCACTTCAATACGCTTGCCCTACATGCCAGAGTCATTTTATACTACTCAAATTTCAACTCAAAACCTTCCCTTCATCAAATAATAATAGTTGGCTTTTATATAGCATTTTTCATCCCTAGATCTCATCATTATCACCTTTTTAGAAATGAAGAACTTGAGACATGGGGGGTGGGGGAGTGACTTGTCCCAAGTCATTTTACAGGTGGCAAATCTAGGAATAAAATCCAGGTCTCCCAAGCCCCAGGTCCATTGTTCTATCCATTAGGCCAAAAGAGGCTTTAAAAACTTGTCTTCCTCTGTCACTACAGCCTGATATTCAATTCTGACTAATTATTCTAGCAAAACACCTGCTTGCATCTTTATTGCTTCATGGTTTTAGCCAGATCAGCATTTCATTTCTGAGAAGGATCCTTAAATTTGGTTGGTTGCTTATGCCACTTGCTGTAATTATACCTGGCATTTTGCTCTTTTGAGAGTTGCATTTAAAAAGAAAAGACAGTCGATTGTTACATATATCACCCTTCACATGAATTATGTCAGCACTCAAAAGGTGGCTGGAACACAGAGAGGTTTACAAAGATGAGCACTACCGCTTGTTGCTTTATTTGCAGAAAGAAATATAAGAGGACAGCAAAATAAAATCAAGGATTTGTTTCCCCATAAACACAATTTTTTAAACATTCTCAATATTTTGATTGGGCTTGAAATATATAGGGAAAGATGACACAAATAGGAAAACTCCATTTTTTAAAAAAAAGTATTAAAGAAATTCTGCTTAGAAAGCAGAGGAGAATACTTATACAACACTAATTTAATTAAAGAGTTATTTATTTCCTTTTAAATACCCTGTAACAAACAGCGCAAAACGAATACAGGCTGATTTAAAATCAATCACTTTAATCAAAATAACATGTTTAAATTCTCCAAGGTTTGGTATTCAGTGTTCAATGATTATTGAGCCAAAAACGCACACCCATTACATCCTTACGCCATAGTCCCAAGTATAGACCAATCTGGTGTTCTTGTTTATGCATCTACAGATCAATTTTACCACTTGCAGAAGACCAGCCAGCAGCAGGCAGCCTACAAAGCACTTAAATCCCTCAAAATAGGCCTTCTGCACCATAGCAAATATCACTTGTAGAAGACTAGTGTGGGGATGTCACCTGGTGGAGTTGATTTTGCCCATTTCCCAGAGAGACCAAATGTCTCTATGGGTCTAACTACACTGCAAGAAAGCACAATGCAGGAGCAAGTCCCAGAGCTGGGGTCAACTGACTTGGGCTTACTACAGGAATAAACACAGCAGCGTAGACATTACCACTCAGACTGGAGCTCAGGTTCTGAAACCCAGCAAGGGCAGGCAGGTCCCAGAGCCTGAGTGGGAATCTCTCTTTTTAGCCCCGTAGTTCAAGTCCCACAAGGCATAGTTAGCTGATGCAGGCTCTGAGACACTCCCTGCCCCAGGTCTTTTTTTGACCTGCAGATGTACCCTATGTGGCATAAACCAGAGTTTAAATGCTACCATCTCCACCCAAACTCAGAAGATACCACAGCCTCTCTACTAGCTCTTTAATCCCTGTAGTCCTAACACTTTCAATCTCATTCTGCCACTCCTTGCACTCACCAGGTTTCTCCATGCCCTTCACAGATGGCATCCAGTATTTTAGCCAGCACCATAAATGAGTGTCCATCTTTAGACACTAAGTATTTATTATTTGTATTGTGCCAACACCTACAGGACCCAGTGTGTTAGGCATTGTACGAACACTTAAGACAGTCCCTGCCCTGAGAAGCTTACGTATTCAAGACAAGAGACAACAGACAGACAGGGGAGCACAAAGTAACAATACCCGTAAGTATGAAAGCAGTCACTGCAGTACACCAGCTGTCACTGTCAAATTTTCTGTATGCTTCATGGCAGAGAAGAGCTTTAAGGAGGTACCTGTAGGACGACAGCAGGGTGACTTTGGGGATGGTTACTGGGAGTGCATCCCACAGCTAAGGGGCTGCTTGGCAGAAAGGCACAGGCTCTTGTAGGAGAACCCAACCATAACTCGGGCCAAATGCTCCAGGTGTATTACCTTTAAATATCTCCCTCAACTCTTCCTCTCAAAAAGTGGGAATTAGGGTGGGGAGTGGTTCTTTGGTTTAGGTAACCACCTGGCTAAATACACAACAATTTTCCAAATCTAGTTTATTTAGGACAGCACGTAAAGTTATTTTATGCTTTGAGGTCGTATATGACTTACTCTTTCAGGCTGACCGGTTTTCTTTTCCTCTAGCCTACCCTACCCCAGGGGAAAGTGTCACATGGCTGACGTCAGCAGCTGGTGTCTCCCTCCTGCCCTTATCTTCAACTGGAGCTAGAATCAGTTGAAATGCTACGGCAGATGGGACAAAACTGTTGTCAGCACCATTTAGAAAACATGACAGACCATGGTCCCGTACATCTTAATCATTTTCTGCTACACTGTTGAAAATGTATATCTATTTTGAGTGTTCTTAGTTATTCTCAATATGGTGAAACTTTAAAATTATGCTTAAGCACCCTAAATTATAACTTTATGGTTAATAATAAAAAAAATAATCAAACACACATTGAACCAACAACCACCCCTACACAGAGAGAATTTCACAGCTATAACACAAGAAAACAGCATAACTCTCTATTGAAGTCATAGCTAGTAGAGGTGTCTTTTTGGGGTATGTGGTGGTGGGATGTTTATTATGTCTTACACATCCACACACTGTACTGCATATGAATATTTTCACCTGATAAGCTATCGGTTTGCTTTGAAGAACAAGTTGAAGCAAGCCAGCAAGCTGATCCTTTCCCAGTGAAACACAGCCAAGCAAGAACAAAACATTTAGTGATCACATTGACATTTTACCTTTCTTATAAAGAAAACCAATTTGAAAGTGAGAAAACAAATTTCTCTAATGAATTATCTTTAGTGACTTATGAAGTGTAACAATGTATCTTTGGAGACTTAACACTGAGGGGAAAAAATCTGACAGTGCTCAAGTACCCCCTGATGACCAGAGAGAAAATTTCAACTTCAATAATCCTAAAGGTCAGAAGCATTATTAAAACATGACACATGCCCTCACTATTCAACACTAAAAGAAAAGGCTACATTTGTTCTAACTCCAATTTCTCTCAGTAGTTGTTAAATTGCAAATGTACCATTTATTTTTTTTAAAGGCAGAAGTAACACTTTTTTGTTTTGTTTTGAAGACAGCAGCTCCTGTTTTATTTAACAGCCAATTATCTGAACACCAGGTGTAGGAAATGACGACGTTTACATTGGAGGAACACAAGGAAAAAAGACAGTGGGGAATCAAAAGTCAAAGGGTTCTGGGCTGCTATGCTGCAATGAAGAAAGGGTTTGTATAATTAAGAATGTGGACAATTAGCTTTTTCCAAAGGATACACATACATTTGCACTAGTTTAATACCTACAATCAGACCTCTGCTATTCCATTAACGGTGTTCTCATGTACACAAGCTTATATCTCCCTCTTGATAACACTGTAGGAAAAAAGCAATTCTTATACTTCACCACCATGAGATTTAATTACTTTTTTGCGTTCTGTCTTCTCCCAATGTCTGGTTCTGCTTTTGGCTCATCATAACTAGACAGTATTTTTCGGAATTTGTTTTGATTTTGTGTTTTTCTGTTTTTAATATAGTAAAATAAGAATGTGGGTAAAGTAATGCAACTGTAATTTCCCAGAAAGAGCATGATGGTTCATGCTAAAAATTCTCTTTAAGGTGTGTATATTTTTCCTAAAATTCACATTTTGTTTTATGTAGAAGTAGCCTTCTCAGAAGAGCTTTAAAAAGATTGGAGTATTTTATTGATTTAAACAAGATGACAACCATCATTAGCCACAGTTTCAATACACTGTCCACCATGTTTTCTCATTCACAATCTGTGCGGCACATGCACACAAATAGAGAGCAGCTCCTCCCCAGCAGCAGTGCAAAGTGCAAACAGCTCTTCTGCTGTGGGAGTGGTTTCTGCAGCTCCTCACTGGAGCTAGTGGAAAGAGCTCTTGCAGCTCCTTTGTTCTGGTTGGGGGTGAATCCTCAGTATCTTCCAAAGGGGCTTTTTATTTATCAGCTGGCTAAAAGCCAGCTCTGAAAACACAAACCAGTGGCCTTCTGTATGCCCAGTAATGCAAAGTCATTAAGAGGCAATGCAGCGAGGAAGGTGATCACATGACTATTCTTTTTTTTTAAAGGTTTTTCCCGCAGTACCCCTAAATTTTTAAGATCTGGATTCACATGCTAAAAACCTAGACCCTGTGGGCTGCTTGGAGGAGGAGCTGGGGTTTAACCACAAGAAAAAAAGAACCTTAACTCTCAGCTATTAATTCCCTATTCTCAATCCTCGTTATCTCATCCATTTTACAATCTCGCCCTTCCCCTCCCCCCATTTTAATGCTGCTTTCTTTTCACGGGGATGCTGTTGTGATTTTGATGCAATAAATTTTAACTCTGCAAAATATTATTTATAGTTGCGCTGCTGTAAGTGACACTTCCAACGTTCCACATGAAAAACACTAAACCAAAGCACTTTTCTGGATGAGGGAAAACCATTCGTGAAACGTTAGGTTCCAGTCAACATTACAAGAGGCAGAGGATAACCTCTTTAGAGTTCCCTCCTCCCCAACACGGGGAGATGTTCAGGTACACCAGGTGGCTTCTATACGTACCTTCAAAGAAAGACAACACCAAAAGAAAAAGTGGTACTGTATTGTTTCATTAAGTTGAGTGACACTTTCAGAGGTTAACCACTGTTTAAAGGGCTACAGAATAAACAGGTACCTTTCTCCTCAAACACCACATCTCTGAATTGCCATCCAAAATAACACACACAACTCCTGGTATTCAATGTATCTAGCTCATGTAATAGGTCAGGGGTAAGCAAATTAAATTGGTATTTAGTAAGAATTTCACCAAAACAACCTGTTACAATCAGAGGGGAAGGAGAAGAGTGAAGGAAAAAACTCAGCCCTGTCTGCATAACACTGTATTTTTGTACCAATATTAAACAGAGGATTCAAAGTGCCATCTCGGCAAAAGTAAATCACAGATCTATGCAAGAGCTCTGTGAAAAGGCAGGGAATTATCAAAAGGGATTCATATGCAGCTGGAATAATTTTAATACAAAATGCCCAGCAAATCTCCCTGCACTGCTGACAAATCACCAGCTGAGGTAAATCCCAGATAATGAAACATTGTGAGAAAGGCTCTATTTAATAATTTAGCCCCTGTCAAGGAGTTTGTATTGATTCTTGTTTTCAGCACAGGGAGAGAATGTTATCTTCAGCCTTACAGCTCAATGACAGCATCAGTGAATTTAATCACTGTGCTGCTCCTGCCAAGCAATCCTTAAACCGTCACCTCTGATTCTTTGTCATTCCTCATTCATTCCTTCATAAACCCCCACCCCAATCTTTATGTGGATTTTTTTCCCTACTTGCCCCAGTGAAACCAGAGTAGTATTTCAAGCTCCCCATATTAAAGGTAGCAATCAAGTCTCATTTGCGGATGAAATTTTTTATTTGAAATAATTTAACATCGCTTCAAATGTCTCATCCGTTCATCTCTTTTATTAACAAGTCTGCTCAGTATCTTAATAGCAGACTTATCCTTGATAAGGGTAGTATTGTGCCAATCCTTGGACATCTGCTCTAGCAAAGGTTTTAGAAATAAAAGAAAATACAGGCAAGACAAGACAGAAGGGAAACCCAGCCTCTATATTAATCAGGATTTTTTCCACACTAAAATGGAAAGGTCAAGCAGCCTCACAACTGACCAGTGAAAATTAGCTTGGAATTAATTTAGTTGCCATTCAGGAGCAAAACACCAATTCATCTACAAACAGAAGAGGGCTGTTAAACACATCAGTGTTTGTGGCTAGTGAGACTTCACCCCCAGGAAATGTACATTCAAAAGCATTATCCCCCATAAAGATATTTTTATAGGAATTCTGGGTCCTTGTTTTATCTTTAAGTTACAGTAAGAAAAAAGGAAGCCACCCTTGTATAATTCAGAAAACTAGCTTTCCTTTTAAATTTCCCACCCCCTTTCTGAAGTGAGATGCAATTCTTTCCGTTTTATAACCCTTTGGATCACAGTAAAATGATCCCACAGGCCCTTACAGCCAAGGTCATCATACACAGATTTTCTATTACAGGGCACTAGCAGCATTTCACAACTGTCTTTTTATGCACTTCTGCCTTTCCACCCAGACTATAAATTGTTACAAGGCCCTGGGGCAATCCAGCTGTATACTCCATTCAAATCAGGCTTCAAGGAGAAAGCATCGCAGTCAAGATGCTTCAATCAAGTAAACATGCAGGCACAAAGGGCAACTGCATCACAACTAATAATGTTTCCTTTTGTATGGCAAATGCACCATTTTTCTGTTTTAAAAGCACTGCAAGTTTCTCTCTGATGCTCAAATTCAAAGTGTAGCCTATTAGCATTTTATATGGGGCACCCAATCAAATCAAAACGTGATAAATCAGCAGCATGCTGCTAAAAGTCATTTGATGTGGAGGTTTTTAAAGCAAAAAACCTAAAAAGGAAACTTGGACTCATTCACCAAACTGGAATTTCAGACTAGAACAAAGGTATGAATCAAACTATAAAAAGGCAGACTGCAGGATTTATTTTCTTTGTTGTATACATTAACTCACACTGCGTTATGGTCACGGATTTCCCATTGGTAACAAAATGTTCTATTCTTGTGCCTTTTGGCTATCAGTAATGATGGCCGACTCATTTCTTCTTGCATTTTCTCAAGTCTGTCTTTTCTCACCTCCTTGTGTCTCACATTAGTGCAAATGGAGAACAAAGCTCAGTGATTAGTTACAATTTTGGTTTTTCTTCCATTTTTTGGATGCCCATTTTCTTTTGTTTGTTTAGCAGAAATAACTTGTTATTGCCTTAGTTTTTATAAATTAACCCTTACCTTTCAGTTCAACATACATGCAAATATAAGTCTCTGTCATGTGATTAGCTATGCTTTCAGACCATGCATTTTACTGCTTTGTAGAGGAAAGATATCTGCATTATAGTGTTTTTATTTTTACAGACACTTGGAAACTTTATTTTGCAAACAAATTACACGTACATACACACACACACACTTACTTTAAAGCAATCATGGCAATATTAGAATATTAGTTGGCCATTAGTCTGATCCAGGACAGCAATTTCTAATTTCCAATGCATATGGTTAAACAGGCCTTGCTTATATCATCAGTTTTCTCTGTGAGATACCAAATCTCATGTTGAATTTCCCACTCATGTTGAAATTCCCATCAAAAATACTGATGCAGACATGATCACTGAGGCAGGTTTCACTGTATTTCATTGTAATGTGATTAGGAGAAAACAAAGTTGACTGGCAAAATGCCATTTATATGTTACTGGCATTACTATTACCCATTTATGAATGGCATTTACCTCAACAGCAGCAGTTCAAATCTGTTATATGACATTAAAATGATTGTATTTTGCTCGCACTTTTAGGTAGCTTTTAAAAGAAAACCCACATTTGCTTGTGGTAAAATGCAGAGGTTTTGCAGTCAGGCCCCTGGTGTTTGAGCTTCACAGGTACGGATAACCAACTAGAACACATTTCTGAACAGCCCCCATATAATCCAGTAGTCTACCTATCCTGTAGAATCATTTTCTATTACAGGGATAGATGTATTCCACAGGAGAACTAAGAACAAAGGCTTCCAGAATTTCTTCCCACTGGAAGGACACCTAATGAGGAACTAGAAACTGGTCTTCAGGGGAAATTAAAATGCCCATGAGAAACACATGGTTTGTTTTTTAAACAAGAGCGTTGATGGAAGAAATCCTTTTAGGGTTCATCTCAACTAGATTTTGATGTGTTATCTTTGTTAGTTAAGGAAACTAACACAAAGTAAAAGCCTAGTGAAGACAAGGCAGTTTTGTAGTTTTTATTGCATTCGTAGGTCAAGGTAAACTCTAGGGTTCCTCGTAGTCTTTACTGCAACCCCCTAACTCCTTAATACTACAGACTGCCATTTCTTTGCTAGAAATTTACCTTACATTAGAGTTACATGTTCGCTAAAAGGAGATAACGAACCCTTCTTCCTAGTCAATACAAGGCTTACAAGGTTTTGCTTGGGCTGTGCCTACATCCAACTCAAAGTAAGTGTTATCCTGAAACTGCTGAAGAGAGCTTCTCTCCCTAGTTCACCAACAGCCCTAAGCAAAAGAGCATCAATAACATCTTGCCGTGCTAATGGGATTTCACTGCATGAGCCAGTCATCCAAGTTAGGATCACACATTCTCCCTCTCAGCTGTAAGTAATCACAGTCAACAGTTTGATGAAGGTGCAGAGAACAAAGATTGAAAAGGAGGGACTCAGCTTTGAGGCTTGTAACCTCTGATGGGACTATATGATAGTGGACGGGTGGGTATGCTTCCTCGAGAGCAATCAAAATGAAGTCTCTTTCAAGGGCTGCACCCAATATTCAATTCCATAGTTAACTTTTGATATTTAACAAATTGATTCAGATGCTTCCAACATAGAACTAGCATCTTCAATCTCCTGGAATTTACAAAGGTCCTCAAGTCTACTCTTTTGGAAGGCCCGATATGGAGGAAGTGGTGTGATGATTTCAACCCTGATAAATGGGCCTTGCTATGGAAAAAAAAGCGTGCCTTTTTATGTGGACATAAAGAAGAGGGTAAAATAAGGAGTTTGGCAGTGGGAAGGGGCATACTATTGGCTGACTGGATCCTAGACCAGGGGTCTCCAAACTATGGCCTAGGGGCCAGATCCGGCCCACAGCTTTGATTTGTCCAGCCCTCCAGCTGAGCAGGCATGATGAGCAGGCAGGTGGAGAAACTGCCGCACTCCTCTTCTCCCCCTCCTTCCCCCGTGCAAGCTGCAGCAGCGGGAGGCATAAAGGGTGGGGGTGCGGCCATGGCCAGAGGAGACATGGGCGGCGGGGGGGGGGGAGCGGTCGGAAGAGCAAAGGAGGGGATTTTGAATATATTTGCATGAATTGAATTTTTTCACAGTTGCTTCATCCTGCAAAGCCCCTTCAAAAATCTAATATGGCCCTCGTCTCCTAATCGGAGACCCCTATCCTAGACCATTCTCACAGGAAACCCACCTCTTCTCCAGAATCTCAGGAGGAGAGGAATCACCTGATTTTAGCCTGTTCAAACCAGGGTTTGGTTTTCAGTCTAGAAGATTGCTACCTGTGTGGCGCTTTATGGGGGAAGATAACTGCTCGAGAAAAAATGACTCTTCTGGGGGGCAAAGATGAGGCAGATGACAAATTAGTTTCCAAAAATCATAACTTGTTGTAGGAAGAGACATGACTTTTCAGCTAGTTATTTCACAGATATAAGAGCTCAAGTCCTTAAATGAGGACAATTCCACCCAAAAAGGGATCTATCAGCTAAAATAGATGAATGAGCCTGGTATAATTTCTGCAATGTGTAGGGAATTTTGATTCATATAGTTGCCAGGAAGTATTTAGGTAGGCTCCTGAATACCAGCTTGAGAAGAACCTGGGACTGGATAAGTACTTCCCATCACAAGAACCCTTTCTGCTCGGAGTCCTGAAATAAAGTTATAAATATGGCATTTTGACAGCAATGTGTTGTAAAAACAACCAATTTGGTCTGGCTTCAGTGCTACTTAGGAAGTAGCATCCTGAGAGATCCAACATGCACTTAAATGTGGGTGAAGAAATGCTTCCTCAAGGCAAAAAGATGGGTGTAGAAAAGAAAAGCAAGGCTTGGTCTACATGTTGCTTTGCTTAATCTGTGCTGACAAATAACCATGAAGTAAAAACTTCCTCAGATGAGTGCTTTCCGTTTTTTGTTGGTTTTTTTAATGTACATTACAAAATAACTGAAGAGTTAACTGAGGTTTAATACCATCGATATTTTTGCAAGAGAGAAGAGGCAGTTACTAGCAGAGGCACAGAACAAAAAGCAATAAAACAGATATAAATTAAATCTTATGAGATTACACCTAACCAAAGTCCTCTCTATTAATCCAATACTCCCTTCCTACAGGTCCATAATATAACCCACCCAACAAAAAGGGCTAGCACAAAAATAAATATAGAAGACAGGCTCCAGGGTAACTATGGTCTAAAATAATTCTGTGCAAGTTATTTACCCACACTCAAGTGTATTTCATACCCCAACCGTCTGAATAAGGAGCAAGGGTTGTTTGGATTTTAAATCTGTAGTATTCAATCATTCCACATCTCTACAACAAAGCAAACAAGGAAAGCATTTACAGTATGCTATTCTACTCTTTATAAGTGACCCTCCCACCCATCACTTATCAGGCAAAATCATTTACAGGTGATAGGGCCACTTAAGTAAACCGGATGTGGGAGGCAAGAAAAAAAAAAAAGAAGACAATATCATATATTAATGACTAAATAACTTGCTTTTCAACTGGATGTTTTGTAATCCACAATCTTTTAAACAGAAAACATCCCAGGAAAATTTGAATTTACTTACCCTATTGCCATCAGAGTTCAAGATGTGTGGTCCTTATGTATATTCCATTGTGGTTACACATGCACTCCATATGCGTGAGTTTGTAATTCTTGGAAGCAGTGTCTGTTGGTCTGTGCCTGTGCTCTTGATCTCCTCATGCTCTGCTTGGCGGGCATAAGGGGCAGTGCGGGACAACCGCCTCTCCAGTCCCTTCTCGACTGCAAATCCAGAAATGATCTGGAGCAGAGGAGGAGGAGGGTGACTAGTGGAATACTCGAAGCTCTCCAGTTACAATAGGGTAAATAACCTTTACTCTCCTTTGCTCTCCAAGTGCTGGTCCCTATGCAGCATTCCATTGTGGGTGACTGACAAGCCAGGAGGGTGAAAGAATAGGGGTGGCAGGCTGCTTTAGAACCACCGCCCCAAAGGATGTGTTAGTGGAGATAACTTGGACCAAGGTGGAATGTCTAGTGAATGGATGGATGGAGCTCCACATTGCAAGTGAGGCTGCTTGCGCTCTTGTAAAGTAAGCCTTTACCATGTGCGGGTGTGTGCAAAGAAATCACATGATAGATAATAAAGTAGGACACTGCCAGAGATCCACTTAGAGGTCCCTCTGGGAGGAAATGGCTTGTCCTCGAACTCGTTCCACTATGGCAAGATGTAGTCTAAGTGACTGTTCCGTTTTGTTCATTGCAGGTAAAATACCAGCGTTCACCTCCAACGAAAGGAATGAGACTTCTTTCTCCTTGTGGGAAGACTGGGGCTTTGGAAAGAACAGTTATGTGGATAGTCTGATTTATGCAAAATAAGCAAATGTTGATGTCGTTGTAGCAAGAATATTGTGTATATTAGGGTCTGCCATTAGGGCACTAATTTCACCTACCCAATGAGGTGCAGAGTATCCAGGCTTGGATAAATGAACTTGAAATTTGTCTTTGAAATATAGAAGCTTTGAATAATTTAGAAAGTTATACTTGGAGTTCAGTGTAGAATCGGTAAATAAAAACTCAGCTCCTTCTGCCAGGACAAAGCACAGCTTTACTGCCCTGTAAGGGTCGCGTCGGCGGGGCGCGGCCCCCTTCCGCCGGTCTGGCGGGGATTCCTTGGTTGGGTGCGGCGTTCGCGGCCCTGTGGGGAATTAGCTGGGTCGCGTGTGGTACCCTCCGCTGCCCGAGGGCGGGAGGGGTTACAGTCACTCGAGGCTCGGGCCCCCCCTGGTTGGGTCAGTCACGAGTCCCCGGGTCCGAGCTTGGGCCCTCGGTGGGGCGAGTCACGGGTCCCCGGGGTCAGGTCTCGCCCGGGGCCCTGGCAGCAGGGGCTTCGCTGCGGTCAGTGGGGGTCCTGGCCGAAACCCACTGACATCGGCTCTTCCCCTGGGCTACCTCCGTTTCCCCCTTCCCTCGGTACCTGGGCTGCCGCGGGGTCCTCCCCGGAGCCGAGGGTCATCGGCTCTTCCGGGTCGCTGTTGAGCGGCAGGTCGGGCAGGTCCTCGGGGTCGCTGGCGTGCTCCGCTGGTGGTTCCTCCGGGTAGTAGGCGGTCGGCGGTGTCGGGGACGGCGGTCCCTCTGCCGGGTAGGGCCCGGGAGGCGAGGTCGGCAGCGGGTCCCCCCGGGGTTCCGGGGGTAGCTCTTGTCTCTCGTCGGGGTAGCCGGCTGTCTGAGCCCTCAGTTGGTCTTCCAGGTGCGGGTCCAGGGGCTCCTCCGGGTAATAGCCGAGGGGCAAGCTCGGCGGTCTCTCCCAATAATGGGGAGGCTGCTGGAGAGGCGGGTTCCGGCGTGGGGCCACTACAGGAGCGGCTCCCTCCACCGGTGTCGGCCGCCGGACTGAGCCTGGCGGCCGTTCCTTTCTAGTTCCGGGTCCGCCCCCTGACCCTCGGGGGTGGGGCTGACCCGGCGCTGCTGCGGCGTCCCCCCGCGCTGGCCACAGACCACGTGGCTCGCGGTCCGCCGGGAGCCGCGTTTCCCCTCTCCAGCTCCCGATCTTCTGGGGGGCGGGGCTCCTGCGGCGTCCGCACAGCTTCTTCCGGCCCCGGCCGGGGGCTGCCTCGGGCGTGACCGGCCGGGAGCCGCGGCGCCCCGCTACATGCCCCATTAAGGTGAGATGCATGTTGCTAGTGTATGCCATTAAGCCTTTGCCCAGCTGGATCCCATGGTTTTCAAAATGTCCAGAGGGTTATGTTGTGTGTCCTGGACCTCCTCTGAGGAGATCTGGAACTCTTCCACCACTCTCCATAGCAGTGCCTGGAACTGCTTTTGGTTGTCCAGAAGAGACAAGAAAGCTGGAGCAACTGCCTCAACAGGAGATACCCCTGTCAATGCTGGCAGATCCAGCTCATACCCCTCCTCTTCTACATGCTCAGGAAGACATTTATAGTTGCACTCAGGAAGGGAAGAAGTGATATGACACTCTATTAGAGGACAAAGACCCAGGGTGTCATATGTACTCCAGTCAGATGCTCTTTGATGGTACTTGGTATCTCAAACTGGACAGTACCTCAGCAGAATCATTGCCAGTGTGGAGCCTGGTACCAGTGAAGCCTTGCTCTATGCACCTTTTATCACTTAGGACATCTTAAATCCTTGCAGACTGGGTGCAAAGGCTCCTCCAACTTCAACAAGTCAGGGAGGGATCTGTCCTCTTCAGAATGAACTCAGAGGAGTGCTTGTTGTGCTTACGAAAATGTCCCTGCTCTCACAAGGAAACCCTGACAAAGGAATCCTGGTTGTGCTCTTTCCTGCTCGTGTGTCAGATCTCACCTAGAATGCACACTACTCAATGACTCTGGTCCATGGTCTGAGTGAAGCTTCTGGCTTTCTCCATAAAGTGCTTTTTAAGCCGAGTTCTATCACCTGTTGGTTCTGGCTGGGGAAAGTGTGACAGACACTGCACTTGATGGAGATATACATTTCTCTGAGTCAACAAAGACAGTGCTGGTGATCATCACTGATCAAGAAAGAGCAGGGTCAGAAAACAGTTTTTAAAGCCCAGTATTTCCTATACCGAGGAAGGGGAAGGTTTCTTTAGGGTGGAGGATACTTATCATTCATTCACTACACTGATAAAACCATTCACATTAAGTGCACCACAGATCTAGAAGTGTAGAAAACTTTGAAATAGTTACACGTTTGAATATCAGGATCAAGCTTAAGAAAAAGGAGACGCTCCAGACACTGGAGATTCTGACTCAGAGACCACATGGCAGAAGGAACTGGGGAGGCAGTCAATCCATACTGCTCTCAATGTCCTCAGATAGGAGTATGAGGAGAGAAAGCGTACCGGTGGGGACCAATGGACACTGCTTGCAAGAGTTCGCCAGTCTCGGGTCCACGGACCACATGGATACCCATAAACATAGGGACAAGCACTCAAAGAAGAATTAACGCAAATACAATAGCCAGTGAGCCACAGCAGCACTGTTTTGCATTCTTATCATTCTGTGAGATGTCACTTCAACAAAACTGCTGCCTCGAGAGCATACCAAAAGTTGGCTAAAAATGGGCACTGTAAGTGATCCAACTCAAATACAAGAGCATCTTGTTCTTCTAAGGGAGAAAAACACAGGTGCAACAAAAATGAACTATGTACAGCAGTACATTCCATTACAAAGAAAACAAATGTTCACTTTAAGCCCGTGTTACAACAGTACACATCTTTTTGCTCTGAAAAAGAGGTCTGTTTCACTGCCATGTAATTTGTATTTAAACAACCTGGTACTGCAGGCAGCTGGAAAAATCATCCTTGTCCAATCAAGAAGGGATTCTTATGGAATATCTTTCATTCCTATCTTTCAGTTTCCCTCACCTCACCCTTCACCATTCCTTCAACAGAACACACTAGACACAATAGGCTATTAGTTAGTAATGAAAAAGTTAAGGTTCCTGTTACAATAATCTAATTTCTGCTCAAGTATTTTAAAATGAACATGTATACGCTCAACACCTGTGAGTTTATTCTGTCATTTTTGCACACCACACACACATTAAAATTGATATCAAGAAACTTAAATGATCAATGTGATCCTATAAAAGCTAAATTAACAAAAAATAGTCTATTAGTGAAGACATCTGGTGCATTATAGCAAGAAAAGTTAATGATATTGTCTGGAACCCTATAATCAATTTTCTTTCTCCCACAGCTCTATCATTACATTGTATTAGATCTGCGTGCGCCTGTGGAATTTATTAGATCTTGGTGCCTGGTGGAAGACTTGCCAACTGGATCTGGTTCAGATCAGACTAAAATAGTTTTGGCAACACTCCTCATCTTTAAAGAACAATAAAGTTACCTTTATGCTGTATTGTGTCAACTGCCGGAAGATTTATGGGATTCCTATAGAATCCCTTTGAAACACAATAGAGAGGGTTTGTAAGAGGACTACCAATCATCTTTACATTTAAATCTCCACCATACAGAGCCCTGTGCTGCTAACAAATATTGGTAATCAATTGCAGGGAGTCAGTCACCCAGAATTAATGGAAAGACAAAAAGTTTGCCGAAATCAATGTAACGAGTAAAATTTACAATCAGTTCAGCAAATCCTAGTTAGTAAGCAATGTGGATATGGAAAATGCAGTAAAACTCTTATAGAAAGAAATAGCTAGAAAAAACTGCCTAAAGGGAATAGAAAATTTACTAATATCATGAAAGTCAAAATCAGACTGAATAGTAGACACGCTGACTGGACCAGTATGCGGCTTATCTCCCTTCCAAGAGTTCATTACGTCAAGGAACAAGCGCAGCAGGAAAAACATCTTGAAAGTATTTTCTCTGCTGTTTTTAACTCCATCTTGAAATCCTACCAACTTTAGGAGCTAACAGGCTCCTACAACGTGCAGCTGGTTTTTGAACCTGGCACTGGTAGATCTCTGCAGGCTGCCAGCAGCTGAAATGTGCAAGTGAAAGTTTGCACTCACTCAGTTTCTAGCTACTACTGATCTTTTTGAGCAGGTTCAGAGGAATGAAAATAAGGTATGAGTACCTTAAAACAGTACCCTTTAAAAATGCTGAGTTTTGCCTTACTCTTGATTCCTGACTCATCATTTTGGTTCCTAAAAATGTGTGGTATTTCACATATGTGGAATTCTCAGTCTCTCTCTCTCATGTGGGGGTGGAGGGTTAATTAAAGAAACTGCCTCCCCCACCCTCAAATGTCCCATGGCGAATCTGCATGCAAACAGAACCGAATTTTCGCTTAAATGTTCTTATATTCAAACATACTGTGGAGAACCTCAGTTCCTCACTGTACCAAACACACAACAATCAAAATTTTTCTTGCAAATGAATTGATGGTATTCAGTTTCTCTGTAATATCTTTTCATACCATGCACTCTTACAAATCTCAAAGTTTAACCAATTTCTTAAAACCCAAACATTAAAATGAATCCTAACAGTAAAATCAATCCTAAAAATGTAAGCCAATACCACAATACAAAATCATTAATTAGCTGCAGCACCACAAGAAGTTCCATTCACAAGGAAATTCATTTGCCACAGCCCACGAACTGCAGGAACAACTTCTCACTTCCATGTGATCAGCTTAGAGAAAGCAACCCTGCACTATATGGTACTGGACCAGGCAAATACTAAGAACCTACAGGTCCAGTTTTCAGAACTGCTGAGATAGTCAGTGGGAGCTGTGAATGCTCAATATCTCTAAAAAACAGGCCCATGGTAAAGACTCAATAGAATGAAACCTCTAAGGAGAGCAATTAAGATTCCCAAGACCTGGCCTGTTTTTCTTCTCACTTTAGGTGCATGTTAGGTTGAAACTGAAAGCAGGTTGTATCTTTAGAACTTAGGTTCTGTGAGCACAGGCTTGGCTTAATGCAAAATCGGAGGAGACAGGGAGAGAGAAGACTAGTAGAGACAGAAAGTGCAGCTTCTGTCTGACTCTGACTTCCACCTGCCATCTTGCTGGGGGGGAAAACAGACAGCACACAATCTTATTAGTCACTCTGAAACCTGGTAAACGTATACCAGCATCAGGCTATTTAAGACACTGCCTTTAGCGGCCTCTTGCTGGTCACAAGCTTACAGCAATGTTGCAAAACACACAGTCTTGGCAGGCTAAGCCAGATTCTTAGGATACACAAGGAAAAAGAAGAGATAGGAAAGAAGAAATAAAGCAGGGTAGAAAAAGGATACATGTACGAAAAGAGATGGAAGAACAAAGTCTCATATCGCAGCTGGCAGGGATTTAACTGGAGCCAGTGGAAGACGGTGATGTTGGTCAGAACATTTATCAGAATTAGAATCCAGATGGTCCAGTTTCCCAGGAGACGGTGGGGGTGGCAGTCATGATGGTGAAGTTCACTTCAGCAGTCAGCTTTTCTACCAGTTTTTTCTTTAAGGACCGCAGAATGGAGTGATGAGTGGAATAGCCCATCCCTACATTATTTTGTCCACGAATTAGGCCTAATTTCCAACACATCAATTCTAATCCATTATTTTCTGGTCCTCTACTCCTCTTATTTACCAATCAATCTTAACATAGTCCTTGAACAATATCAATCTGCATTTCTGTCTGTACTAAGTCAGTGTCTCACTTTTGCAATTTTTCCCATTAACATTAGTTGTTGTAGGTTATTGTGCCATTCCATTTACACTCTCTTTTTACAGTTAAGTTCACAATCAAGGTAAATTTGTAGGCTTGATTATCGCAACAGTATTCTAATGCTTTCCAAAAAAAATAATAGTTTTTATAAAATACAGTACAAGGCATGATTCTTGGTAGTTGTGTAGCATAAAGATTTATTGCAGAGTGAGTGGAGGATACAAGTGTTCTCTTGTAATGCCTAAGTGGCCCTCATTTTCCAAAGCTTCAATATGCACCCCACCCTGCTCCAGAATCTAGAGTGTTTGAAGAGGCCGTGGGAGGGACAGTCCTAAAATAGGTGTTTGCAGTAGGTGAAAAGTAAAGACCTCCCAGAAGATATACAGAGAATATTTGAAAGGGAGCGTTATGGTCAATAGGCGTAAAACCAATTTGTAAAGTTAATGTCTTTCTTTGTGCTTCCTTCCCTACCCCAAAGATAAATACTTCAGTTCCCCCGCAGCCTGGCATTCACAAACAACCCTTCAACTACCACCAATGTGTATTCATTCAACTGCAGGAAAAAAACTGGTTAATTATTTCCAGTTTCAAACTTCTAAGTCATGTTTGTAATGAGCGAAAAGTCTATTTCATAAATCCCATGGCAGCATTCTTTTAACCAAATATGTTTTCTGTTCCCTCGCTCAACCCCAAGCCAATCTTTCCTAGTGAAGGACCTTCTGTATGCACTTCAGACCCGCACTGAACACAAATTCTCATCAGAATCATGGTAATCAAAGATGGAAAAACCCATTAGATTATCAAATCCCTCTGCCTAGGATGATATAGTCCTCAATGAAAGACACAGTATCGGATAGAACATTCATACGGAATTTAATCATAAACAGAGTTTTCTTATCCCCCAAGTCAAAAGCTCAGTATATTAATGCTCTCTACAGAAGAGCACGCGAAGTGAACCACCACCATGTACATAAAGCAGTTAAAGTTTCTTAGTTCACCAACTGTGCCATTTTCAAAGCTTGAAATGTAAATACTGAGAATTTACTAAGCAATTTGTAGCTGAATTTTCACTTTTATTGAAGCTTAAATACAGTTACATGAATATTTTTTCCCCTCCCGCCTTATAAAGTGCAGTACTTTAATCCAATTAAATTCTGCAAAAACAAATGTGGTCCTTTCATAGCAAATTTGAGTGAGACCTTTATTTAACTCATGACTGGCACAGAGATGCAATATCATTAAACCTATCTATCTCGTGTAACATTTTTATTTCCCCCATTTGATTTCCAGGTGCCACAGAAAAATGTGAAGGGTTGGCTTCTGATCTCAAGTGAAGTCTGTAACAATCAGCTTTGGAACCAAGTCTGCTGCTGCTCCTAGACCCATTAACACTTGAGGAGCAATTCATGGAGAGAATGAACCAGCTCTTCAACACTGATGTCCAAGTGAAACAAAGTCATGAGCAGCACAGCAGTAGAGACAGATTACGAAGAGAACAGCAGTAGTAACTAAAGCTTTATCACTGGGACTTAATGGCCATTGGTGAGAGGGGACCGTTCTTCAGGAAATGAAAAGAGATGTTCTTCTAGTATCTCTTTTAGCAGAATTGATTCAGCTTAAAGTGTCAACAGAGGGACTTGTAATATAAGTGCAATATACTAATATGAGAAAACATAGCAGCGTACATGCTATGACAGTGGGAGATTGAAAGAGCATGTGATGGGCGGATGATTATTGGTTTCTTTCCTAGGCAGCACAATCTAGAGATTAGACTACAGTATAGGCTGTTCTGAAACAATCCATAACACTTGCCATATGAACCTATCACTTCCAGAGGCAGCAATGGCCGGTTCAGCCTATACAGATCCATCAAGCTGGGATGTCATCCTATTCCTCCCAGACCGCTTTTTATTGTTTAATTCACTTCAATTTTAGCAGAGGTGAGACAGGCAAGAAAGTTTTAATTACACAATTAGTCATCCTGATCAAGCTTTATTAAAGTGAAAAGGGAGTCTTTCAACATAAGATCTCAGTCATTCTAGGAGTATATTAGCAGTTTTTTCTTTCCCTGCTCCCTCCTCCCCCCCCCCCTTTTTTTTTTTAAGTAGGAGAAAGGCTTGGATAGATCACTGAAATTATTGGGTGTCATACTTTGCAATCTGGTGGGGAGGGGGAAGAAAACAGTGATTATTTAAGACCTATTATTAAATGGGAATTTCAGTAACCATAAGTGTAAATCCCTGGTACATTTTCTCTACATGAAATTAGCCACAGAACTGGTTAATTAGTCGGGTGGATCAGGCACTGAACCAGGAATGAAGACTCTTGGGTTCTGGTCTCAGTTCTGTAGCAGAGCTGCTTGTCATCTTAGGTTACTTCACCTCTGGACCCCGTTGTTACCATTTGTGAAATGCAAATTGTGATGTTGCACTCCATAATGTTTTATGGAAATATGCTTATGAGGGTGAAAATAATGTAACTGAAATATGCTTTATGCAAAAGATCTCTTGGAAGGTGTCATTAAAAAGCTTAAAGAAAACAAGGAATACTTGTAGCACTTTAGAGAGACTGCTACAAGTATTCCTTGTTTTCTTTACAGATACAGACTAACACGGCTGCTATTCTTAAACCTATTACAAAGCTTATAACCTACTGCATGTGTTCATCCTATTTGTATGAATGTATCATTCCTGCAACTAAAACTAGGAATATGAAGTACAACTCTGAGATCCTATTGTAATTATGCACAATATGGGCCATTAATGGTGGTTTGGAAGCTGGATGGCTCCCACTGACTAGGACAATTGGTTGTAAATGGTCTGTTTACTTGCAAACCTTCCTGGGCGCGTGCGGGCCAGCTCGGGAAGAATGGAGGCTGGGGTCTCAGAGGACACCTGAACATGTCCCCTGATACTGGAATCCATCTTAAACCTGGTGCTTTTCCATTGAGGAGGAGGGGTGGGGACCCAGAGAGACCAAAGATTCCCACCTAATGCCAAGGCTATAAAAGGAGGTGGAACACGACCAAGGGGGCTGCCAGTCATGAGCTAGTTTCCACCTAAGATATCTGCTGGGACTAACAAGGACTATACTAGGGGAAAGGTTGGGCCCAGACTAAAAAGGAGTCTAGTCTGTGAAAGAAACTTATTGGAACATCTGTGAGGGTGAGATTTTACCTGTAATCAGTTTCTTAATGGATTAAGCTTAGACTTGCATGTTTTTGCTTTATTTTGCTTGGAGACTTACTTTTTTCTATTTGTTATTATTTGAAACCACTTGTATCTCCTTTTTATATTTAATAAAATCACGTGTTTATCAATTAACCTAGAGTAAGTGATTAATACCTGGGAGAGCAAACAGTTGTGCATCTCTCTCTGTGTTATAGAGGGTGGGCAATTATGATTTTACCCTGTATAAGCTTTATATGGAATAAAACGGATTTGGGGTTTGAATCGCATTGGGAACTGGAATCAGAGAGGTAGCCATGTTTGTATGGAATTGCAGAAGTGACAAAGAGTTCTGTGGACCTTAAAGACTAAAGAGTTAGTCTTTAAAGTGCCACAGGACACTCTGCCACCATTGGGAACTGGGTGTCTGCGTGCTGGAGATAGATGACCTACTGAGCAGTTTTTGGTTACAGCCTGCAGCTTTGGGGGCATGGACCAGACCGGGGTCTGTATTACAGCAGGCTAATATGTCTGGCTCAACAAGGCAGGGTTCTGGAGTCCTAAGATGGCAGGGAAAATGGGCTCAGGGGGAATTCCAGCACATCAGGCTAAAGTCCAAGGGTGTCTCTGTGATGGAACCCGTCACACAAATGTCAATGGTCCTTTCTCCCCATCCACCCCCCATTCTGGGTGTAAAAATGTAACTAGGGAAAAGTTCTGTGCCTTGATTGCACCAAAATCACTAAAACCACCAAGTTAAAAGGGCTATTACTAAGGAAGTAAAAAACTGTCAGCTGTGCATCCAAACCCACATTTAGTTTATGATAACCAAGAAGATAATGTACTTAATTAGTTGGTGACATTTCAAAGCTGTTACTTTTTTTTCCCCCGCTTCACTTGACATGTTTTGCTAAGGGCAAAACAAATTTGTGTTTTCTTGTTGGAATCTGGCATAGCAGAGAGATCAAGTGTCCTTTCCACTGTACAAAACTACCCTTTCCTCAGCAGATAGATCAACCGTGACAAAAGCACTACAGATCCATTTTCTGTTAGCAAAACCAACATCAGACTCTTTTTAAGCGTTCATTATGCCCCTGATTTTATTGATAAAATCATCAGGGGAATTAAAGAACCTACAGTGTGAAGGGGATAGGCATACAGCAAGGGTCTTCCTTTCATAAACAGGAATCAGCAGCGTTCCTACCATTATACATCCCTGCAAGTGTGAGCTGCACACACAACCTTAAAACAAAAACAAAGGTAAGAAACACTGTGTGAGGATGATGATATTTTTTTTAAAGGATCAAAATATATTGCACTTTGCTTCCCACATTGTTTTGCAGACAGCTTTAATGTGTTGTACTAGACCAATACTGACAACAGAAGCTTCAGCTTTTATTGCTGTTAATACCCTGAGCAATTACTGTAACTCAGCAGGAACTTCTATCCAGAATGGCAACTATCACATTGTAATTCAGCATTTCATGAGAGATTCTGCTGAAACATGAAGGCACCTGCTAATGTGCAAAAATTGCACAAATGGGGTTTAACGCATTCTTAGAACCTGGTAGATAAAAGCCAACACTTTTTTTTACGCTTAACTATTTTTCATGGTGTAACAGTATTGTACTTGTTAGAGATCACAGAAAAGCAGCAAATGTGGAAGTAATAACAAAAAGTTCAAGAAACAGGTAGCCGCTAGGCTTCAGAGAAGTCAGGGAAGGGTGTGAAAAATTACCTGAAAGGATGGATACTGTAAATAATGAAGACCTCTGGAAAAACAGAAAACTAGCATGGACATAAATATTGAAGAAAGCCATCAATGTAACAGGCAAAAGGAAAGAACACATTCCCCTGCACTGCAGCCCTGAAAAATTAACTGGGGGTTGGAGGGTGCAGACAGAGAAAGGAAAGTGAACCTTTAACAGAAACAGATGGTAGGTAATCTAAACTAGTAATATGTCACCCTGGGCCTGTAATTATTTATTGCTTTAACTTTTAAGTGATATAAACATTTGTGACACAAAAGCAGCTAAAAGAAAGTAGATTCTCAGTTAAGGACCTCATTCTATCTAACTCACCCTGATTACATTTAGGTATAACAGGGGCCTGAGAAAAACAGAGATGCCCCTATGCTGTAACACCTGGAGAAGGAAAGTGGAGGTTTCCTATTGTATTGTATCACCATATTAAGCGTGTGTAGCCCACTCAAAACTGGCACAGGGATTTGCTTAAATTTATTTCATGTTACAAAGCTATGGATTTGAGGGGGGGAGGGAAGAGGGAATCACACTTCTCTCAAGTTCTAACAGTGGTGACATCCTTGAATTAAAAACTCTTAAGAAAGAAGGTTTTGAAAGGAGATTTGAATGATTTTTTTAAAATCAAAACAGTTCTAATGACAAAGTGTCATTATGAGGAAATGGGGAAGGAGTCATTAAAACTCAACTCCAGTCCTGCATCCATGTAGTCCAAAGGCTACCAAATCACAACTCTTGACAGCCCACAACTCCATCTTCAGGATTTAGAGAGAATTTATCATTACAATATAGTATCTAGACAATATTATAATCAGCTTTTCCAGCAAACAGTAAACTACTGTACCATGTCCCCCAAGAGCACTCAAAGTACAACAGGTAGCTGTGTGGATTATAAAACTTAGTGAAGAGTGATCTGTGTGCCCTAATTAACTAACTACCTCTGCCTGTACCAGGGCACTTCATTGTTTCAGTAGTGACAAAGTTACTAGAGTATTACTAAGGTATGTCTCCACTACCCGCCGGATTGGCAGGTAGCGATCGATCCCCGAGCGCTCTCCCACCAAATCCTGTACTCCACGGTCAGAAGAGGCGCAGGC
This sequence comes from Sternotherus odoratus, assembly GCA_032164245.1. NCBI lineage: Eukaryota > Metazoa > Chordata > Testudines > Kinosternidae > Sternotherus > Sternotherus odoratus. The sequence continues at coordinate 7,682,963 of JAVMKO010000018.1, forward strand.
AGAGTTGACAGGGAAGCAGCGGCAATCAACTCACCGCCATGAAGACGCTGCAAGAAGTGGATCTAAGTACATCGACTTCAGCTATGTTATTCTCATAGCTGAAGTTGCATATCTTAGATCGATCTACCCTCCCTCCCACCCCCAGGGTGGACCATCGCTAAAGAAGGAGGGCTAAGGGGAGTAAAAGACTGTGCAATATCACCACCATATTAGGAAAAAACATGGAAAACACTGCTTACCAATTTGAAGTCTTGAATGCTGCAGATGAAGTATGGGGTGTTCGGCCGGCGACTTTCAATATATACGCAATCTTTAAAAAAGAAAATTTAAAATAATGGCAATTAACTTCTGTACCTCAGGAAGAATACAAAACAGGACACATTAAAAAAAAACAGTATAAACTAAGAGAACCATAATGTTTATTATATAAAATGTAAATATTCTATGCTTGGTTTAAAAATAAAAGCTAGAATTTTCATCCTAAACAAAGTAATAGTTTATTAAAATCAAAGTGAATTTTTATGTAACGTGTTTTGTTCAGAAAACAAACAAATTTAGACAAGACTTCTGAATTTAGCGAATACAATGATGAGGTCATAATTTATGGACCAGACTAAAACAAGAGAGGAAACTAATCAAATCTCTTCTGGTTAACTCACTATTAAAAACTTAACACGAACATTTTCATTTCTAATTTTAAAGAAAACCAAGGCAACGAATCATAGCTGGAATGCAGTAAACTAAATTAGATTTTCCTCAGGGAAGAACTGAGCTTTCTCAAATTACATTTCACATGACAGAGGCTGAGTAATTATTTTTGTTTTTGACAACTGGACACTAAAAGGTTGCTGTAAAATGAGATCTGTTGTGTTACAAACACAATCCCAGCAATAATCACAACAAAAGCATGAGTTTAGAAAAAAAACAGCACTGAATGGAGAAAGAATTGCCTGGTTAATGATGATGACTACCTTAGAAATGGGAAAATCCACACACAGCTTGTTAGAAAGCAGAGATGTTGCTCCCAAAGTCAAGCAAATATTTCACAGATGGTCTCAGTGACCTTTTACTTTATATTCACACTCAACTAATTATTCAGATTCTCCATGAATCTACACATACTTCAGCAAAAGGTGTGTGTGTGTACCTTAGTAAAATACAGGGTGCTCAAAATACAACTAGACTTTCTCCCATTGTCTTATTTTTTAAAAACTGTAAAAGAAAAAAGATGAGGGGAAAACTATTGTAGCTCTTCTGTTTAGCGGACTACACTTATGAATGCATCATCATCATAAATATTTTAACCTGACAGAGAATATAGTTCTTTATCAACACTATTCAGGCTATATTCAAACTTCAGTTGGGTAGGAATCACTTCTTTCACCATTGAAATGCAGTCACCTCAGGAGATAAAACTCAGCAACTGCTTACATCAGTATCTTAAAATGACTGAAATTGCAGTAAGAATCTAGATAGATAGGATCAAAGTTAGAAGTTGATCAAGACACCAGGTTCAAAGGCTTTGGTACTTCTGTGATAGATGCTGTGGCTACTGCATATTTCCATGTACGATTTCCTTTCGTCCTAGGCCAATCACCATTCCCCTAAAACTTAAATCCCATTTAAAAAAAAAAAAAAAGATCAATCCAAGAAGGGATTATTACCTGGAAGTTAATGTGTTTAGGTCTTGGTTCCACCAACCGAGGTGGAGAGTTTTTCCTCTCCCCAGTACCCTCAATCAGGCAAGACCCAATCAATAATCATCAATTTTTTTTCCCCATTAACCAGTGATGGCAGACCAGTGCCCACTTGGCACAGCATATTGGAAAATAATCTCACTCTATTCCTCCTGAACACTCAAGCACAGCCAGCAAGATATTAAAATTGCAAGCTTGGTTAAAGAGAATTTAAAGCAAAAATTAGGCCCCTCAGTTCTTTTAATCCATGAATCCCATATGACAGCATTTTCCTCTAGAATGGACCATGTTCCTGTCCGAAAGAGCTTAGACTTCAAGTCTAAGCATAAAAGTATCTAACTCAGAGGGTTACCTTGCCTTTTGCACTACAAGAAACTCCCTAACTGACAAATGCTGCTCATTGTGTCACATATTCCTAAAGGATTTGAAAGGTATCAAATACAGTAGCTGAAAGCAACCACTGCAACTGTTTGAAGCCTGCCAACAACAAACTTCAGCCAGAATGAGAGCTCAAGTATCAGCGGCACTTGCCTAGCATTATCGACTGAAGTGGTGTTCAAGCCCCCCGAAAAAAACCTCGAAGCCAGAAGGTAATTGCTGGTGGTGCATTTTCTACTCCCCCCACATTTTTTTTAAAGCACTCTCTCTTTGCTAGCTGCCATGTGTGCATAAAAAGTTCAATACACTGAAGGAAAATGGAACATGAATTTACAGAGAGAGGATGAGCTGTACAGCAATGGTGCAAAGAACAAACTTTCCATTCTGGTTGGCTAAATCCTGCCTGAATGATAGTCCCCGGTACAGAAATAATCTAGCATCTGGGTTGGTGGAGCGCCACAAACAGTGTAGCAGCCTTCCTTTTTCACTTAAATGGTAATGCCTTGTTATTGAACAAAAAGTCACTTCCTACTGAGTGTTTATAAAGAAACCATGGTAACTTGACTTATCCAACGCCTGTAAATCCATATGCCAAATTCCTACACGCAACACTATGCTTTGTAAAACAGGCTACTTTATCACACCAGTCGCTATCCATCAGGACTTGTGCTGTTAATCATTTTGTGGCAGCATTTGATAAAGTCAAATGAGCTCGGCACAACGTTGTTGTTTTTAAAGCTATGAAACCTATTGCTTATTTTATAGAAAGACATAAAACACAGAGGGATTAGAATCTGGAGCAATCTGAATTCATAATTTTATCGGCATCAGTCAAGCTTGTCTCCAATTGACAACAGAAATGGAAAGAATGCCCTGTTCTGACCCAGCTTCTTAATTCATTTATAAGACAAAGTGAGAAGAAAATTATATCAGAGCTGTGTGTCGACATCCTCATTATAAACTCCTAACTTCAGGGGTTTATGACTCCAATGTTCTGGACTGGGAATTGGCATGCAAGACTCAAGGAAAAAATTAGCTTCTTGGCCTCTCTTTTTATTTTTCAAGTTAGGTAAAAATAAGCTTTGGCTGTTTAGGTTACACAAATGTAAATAAAATGTGAGATGTTTTGCTCTTGAAGCATAAAATTTTAGCATTCACTGAAGAGGCATCTGCCAACACTATTGTGATTTGAACCAGTGTTTTCTCAAATTATAGTCCATAGGGCATTCCCATGTGTCCACAGAGAGGCTTCTCTCTTAGTGGTGGAGCATCTGTTTATCTTCTAGCAGTAATATTGTGGCTCTGACACCCAGTCTAGGTCTTAGCATCTTTGAGGAGTTTCTCAATGTTTCAGTGTCAAAAAAGTCAACAAGAAACCAAGAATCTCTTCCAACCGAGTTTTTTTTCCCCCTTAAATGTTAATCTGGTGCAAGTTTAACTAATGATCAGATTTATGAAAGACACTATCAGAAGAGTAGCATAACAAACAGGTGGATGGAATCAAACTACAGAGTGATCTGAATACATGATTGGGGGCTGCAGGCACCTAGGAGAGATTCAATCTTAATAAATGTCCAGACCTATGCACAGCGAGAGAAATAATTCCAATACCAAAAAAAGGAGGACACAAACAACCAAACCCAGTGCATTAGATTACTTTTGCCTCCTTTATACTGCCCTAATATTACAGAGCAGATGGGGGGTGGATCATCATTGGGAGAACAAGTGATATATAGTCTCTCTCCCTACCTCCACAACATGATGTTAGTGGCCCATGGATTTAAATCAGTATGATTTAGTAGACAAATACTTTATGCTGTTGGGGATGAGACCAGGGGGGGAATTAGCAAATATACTAATGTTGAAAAATCTGCCATTGCTTATTCATAGTAATCTTTTTTAACAAAAAAAATTAACAGAGACTTTCAGCATGACAGACTGAATGTGCAGCAGCAAATTCACACAAGGGATTAGTCTGTTGGGTTAAGACTACACAAACTAAAATCCACATTTTAAAAGAAAAGTCTAATTCATTTTTATATTATGAACCTGAGTATCTTGCGGGTGCCAAGTTTCCATCCATCAGGCATACAACATAGGTTTTCAACATTATCTATACCAAAATGGACATTTACTAGACAGCCAACAGCAGCTGCCGTAGTAACAAACACACACACATAATATATATATATAAATATATATTATATATATATATATATATATATATAAATCTTAAAATATTATGTATGTAATGGCCCATAAACAGGGTCAGTGTCATAATCTATGTAATAAATAAAAGCTCACACTTAAGACACTTCCTTCAAAAGATCTCAAACCTCTTCACAAATATTAAACGATTAAAACTGGGATGTCACCATGCTACCTGTCATGCACCACATTTCTTTTCTTTCCATCACTAAGAGAATAAAACCCACAGACCAAAAAATAAGTTCATTCTAAGTCTACAATGGAATCTATCCTTACGCTAACTGGGATAGTTATTGTAACGATTTTTTAGTGATTTCAGATCCTTGTAAAGCTTTAGCACAACCCATGCTATGACTCGAGAGAGTCTGCTTTTATTTTGAATTATCTGGCTTCATCATTTCTCACCACATTAGTACTAGCACAGTTTTGTGTCTGAGTTCCTACTGCCGCTTCTTACCATCTGCAAACGTCACCATTCGTAGAAAAGGAAAGAAAGCCAAAAGAAGAGAGAGAACTAATCATACAATAAAGAGGAGGCTCTTCACAGAGCAAATTTACTTCCTTCTGAATCCCTTTGCAGATCAGCAGGTTTATGTAACTTGAGCAAATCTATTCTCTGCTTAGTAAATCACTGACTGAAGCCTGGGGCCATTTGTCATCATGAACCACGAACCCATACGCACTCTTCCTGACAGCCAGCTCTCTACTCTTGCCAGTTGCTTCAACAGCTACCAACCGACCAAGCAATCCAAGTTAGCCATCGTGGGATAGAATGAGAGCCATCGCATTTTAGCAGTTTGCTTGTTTCTATTAGATTTTTTCCCCATCCTCTTCAGGAAACCATAACACTAACCAGGCTTCATTATAAAGGAAAGGCAAACTGTTTTCCTAAGGAGGAAATGAAATACATCTTGCTATTCAGTGTTTGAAGTTCTGCCCACCTCTGGTCATTGTGTGAGGCATAATCCACAGGTTACTTAATTTCCAAGATAATCCTGCCTGGTGCCCAGACTGCTATTCATCTCATTACATGGACATATGTACATAGAACCATAGGACTAGCAGTGACCTTGAGCGGTCATCTAGCCCAGTCCCCTGCACTCATGACAGGACTAAGTAGTATCTAGACCACCCCTGTCAGGTGTTTGTCTAACCTGCTTTTAAAAATCTCCAATGATGGAGATTCCACAACCTCCCTGGGCAATTTATTCCAGTGCTCAACCACCCTGACAATTAGGAAGTTTTTCCTAATGGCCAACCTAAACCTCCTTTGCTTCAACTTCAGCCCACTGTTTCTTGTCCTATCTTCAGAGGTTAAGAAAAACAATTCTTCTCCCTCCTCCTTGTAACAACTTTTTATGTACTTGAAAACTGTTATCCTGTCCCCTCTGTCTTCTCTTCAGACTAAACAAACCCAATTTTTTCAATCTCCCCTTATAGGTCATTTTTTCTAGTATCAAAAGCTTTACTAAAGTCAAGATACACCATGTCTACCACATCCCCCCTATCCACAAGGCTTGTTAGGCTGTCAAAGAAAGCTTGCTTAATTATATTCTCCATTTTTTTCCAGGAACAGAAGATAAACTGACTGGTCTGTAATTCCCTGGGTTGTCCTTATTTCCCTTTTTAAAGATTGGTACCATATTTTCCCTGTTCTAGTCTTCTGGAATCTCTCCCGTTTTCCCATGATTTATTAAAGATAATCGCTAATGCTTCAGATATCTTCCCAGTCAGCTCCTTGAGTATTCTAGGATGCCTTTCATCAGGTCCTGGTGACTTACATCATTCTCTGGCTACTGTGATCTTTTTCTTAAAGTGCAAGCTATCTACAGTGCAGCCATACAGAATGTTTCTGTCCACCTCATGCACAGAGAAGGATCAGGGGAAACATGCCATTATGGTGCCAAGCTGCAACTAAATCCACGGACTTCCTGTTCTTTTCATGGACTTCAAAATTACTATCCTTGCATTCGAAAGATTTCCATGTCTATACACAGCCCTCCATTTTTAATCCCTCCACTTTCCGCCTGTTCATCTGCTCCTGACCTCCTCTGTCCCTCAACACAACCACATTGCCATTGGTACAAGTTCTTGTCTGCTGACAGCTGCAACAGCATTAAAGGGAAAGTCCAGAAACTGTTGCGGCCCAGGGTTGTTTATTTGAAAAAGGCTTGCCCCTCCCCTCAGGGAGGCATTTACACTTGGTCAGTAAAGGGCTGGATAAGCTGTCTACTAATTTACCTTTAGTAGGCGATGGGACATCTGTCATCTATGCTGTAAGCATTGATCCTATAGTTCCAGCACCGTGACTGTGAAACTGATCAATCTTCTCAGCGAAGTGCAAGGAGCCTTACAGCAGCAGACATTCTCCTCAGATATGTGATAAAGATAGGTAGTTTGATCTAGACTACTACCCACCACAGGTTGCTGGTGGTGACTTGGCAGATTCTATAGCAGGGGGGGGGGAAAGACTTCATAACCTACATCATTGCAATGGCAGAGAATTAAAATTCCTATGGTGTGGCCCATGGGATTCACTGCCTGTCTACTGCCACCAGCGTACCTGCCTTCTTTCTTTCTTTCATATGAACCATATAAATTAAATTACTGTTAAGTCTCCCCCACCAACCCTTTGGAGCCAGAAAACACTGCCATGACACAGGCCACTGATTCATTATACCTTTGAGCTTGTGGTGATCATCCCAGATGCCCCATTCCAAAGGATATTGCTTACGTTCTAAAAGACCCTTTAAAAAAAATCAGAGCTAGATCATGTAGGCTTCAGAAGCACTTTGTAAAAGGAAGAATATAAACCTCAGCACATGAAGCTTTTCTGCCTTTAATAATGTACTGCACATAGTAAACACCATCACAGTTAGGAGCCTTGCAGGTTTTAGTTAATATGTGAGTCAACACTTGCATCATCCAAGCATAAAAGCCTGAGGCTCTCCTCACCGCACTTTTCTTCCACAGAAAATATATTCCTTGAAAGCCACCGACATGGAACGTGTACAGCCTCCTGCTTTCACTTGAACGGTCGCAACCTGAGCTTTCCAAGCTTAGCTGAAAGCAATTTGCACTCCAACATAAACATTTCCCAGCACCAACATCCCAGTTTCTGCCTACCGTCCAGAATGCCCCATTTTCTCTTCCATCCAATGTACAGCACTGAAAGTCTAATGTTCTCAAAAGATTAAGTCAGATCTTTAACGTTCGCCCTTCTTAGCGATTTCAGTTGATGTGCCGAGATCACTGCGTATTACACTACTCACAATCATCTCACTGTAACCTTGTGCTTCATACCCCTGTTGTCCCTCATCTCAAACTTTCAGGCAGGGGCCATCTTATTGTGTGTGCGCCCAATGCTCAGCAAATAGGGGGCCTGGAGGCAGTACTGCAATACAAATATAGTGCTGGCCAGAGGAGTCCTAGAAGGGTAGTCTCCTGAGAAGTCCTGGAAATCAAAGCTATAGTCTCATCAGAAGGATCTGGTTTACTTCACTGTTTTAAATGTAATGCAAGTTTAAGGGTTGTGGGGGGAGGGTTAAATAGGGACTGAATTTACGATATAAACTCTGAGACAAGGATATAATTTTCACACACTCTGAAGGCACCTATTGCTTACTTAGCACAATAAAGAGAATAGCCATGAGGATGATGACACATCTGCAATGGCCAAGTTCACAAACAAATGACAAGAATCAGAGAGGTAGCCGTGTTAGTCTGGAATAGCAGAGGTAACAAATGACAGTACATTAAGGACACTCCACTCTTTGTAACAACTTTATTGTGTAGCAAGGAGGACAAACATTCAATACGAAGAAAATACAGATCCACAGAGGCTAGTATTACAATAGTGTACCTTTCAATTGGTTTGAAAATTATCCCCTCTCCACATTCAGCGAATCCTGACCTCTGTGAATAAGGCCAGCTCATCAAACCCCCTAAAATACAGGTCAATAATGGAAACACTGACAGACCTTTAACTACAGCCATGTGAACATGAGCTTTAATAACCTAAATTTTAGAAACAAATACAAAGAGGAATGCACTGGGAACAGTCTATGCATGGTTTTCAAGAGAAAAATATCAGAAGTGACAGGTAAGGAGGTATAAAGTTACCTCCCTCCCCCCCCCCCATACCGCTGACAACAAACAAATTGCTAGTCTGATCTTTTAGTGTCACTTCCTGCCGAGCGGATTTCAAGCAACACTGCTGGCTCTTTGTCAGAAAACAATGTGCTGGAGCCCTGGTTCAGCAATAAATGGTTCAACCAATTTGCAGTGCTCACTTGAAATACACAGGAGTATTCATGACGCCTGGGCTGCAGTTCTTATTTGGCAAACGATTTTATTATAAACCGGTATCATAGTGAATCCATTTTCTTTAAGGGGTTTCTGCTGCTGTTTAATGGACTGTCAGTATAATTTAGATTTCATCTATTTAAACTCATTCAAGCCTGGCCCCTGATTGTACAGTAAATGGAACATATTTCTATTCAACAAAATTAATGACAGTTAATTGTAGTCTGCAGTTCCCAATTTTATAAAAGCAACTGTTCTGCAGTTCAAGCATCAAGCTACATGATTTCCCACACTAATTATTTTTTCTGCAGTTTCTATACATGCTCACAATATTTTATAAGGCTCTCCTTGCGACACTAACATACAGATTGATCTGGAATTTGGTTCCGACACACCTTTGATTTTCCTACAGAAAGCAAGCAGGGGCCAGAAAATACTGAGAGAGAAAAAGCAAAGTTAAGGATGCTAAGTTACTAATTCACACCAGAATGGTTTTGTTCATGGATTTTTTGGTGTCTCCTCCCTCCTACAAATGTACAAGACAGGGAATGGCTAAACTGTCGCAACTTCAGATTAGAAATATCCTAGTCTGAGTTTCACAGACCTGAGATTCCAAAATGCCTCTAAAAAAAGTCTGATACATATTTGGTAAACAAAAGCTCAAAGATTTTTTAAATGCATATTGATTCTCAACAGGTTAGAAACACTCCTTTTATGCCTCTGGTCTGTTATGTAAGTGTTCACATAAATGCCAAGAAACAAGGAATCAGGACACTTGGGTTTGATTCCACAGTACTACCAACTCCAGGAGTCACTTAGCTTCTCCTCCTCAGCTTACATTTCTATTAAAAAGAAAAACTACACTGGGATCATAAGAGATTGGTTTGCAATGCCCTTTGAGATCCTCAGAAAAAAATTTACATGAGTACTGTATCTATTCTCAATCTCCCCAGTTTATCAACTGATAGATGGAGGTACCTGATTAGGCAAACAGATAAGGAGTGTGCCATTTTCAAAATTGTTGGAGCATCCATGAGCAGAAACAGGTGTTCAGAAGTGAACAAGTGAATGAATGCATCACTTCAATGATTTCAAATCTCTGATTGGGTAGATTTCCACTTTATTCTGTGTATAAAATAGCAGCATTCTCTGTCCCTTCTAAGATTGCTGTGCTGCAAAGAACATTTGTGTCAAGTAAATTGTCAGTTACTCTCCCTTTTGTCTGGAAATTTGGTACCCATGCACCTGCCATTTTTACAATCAAATGTAGCAGCTTTGAATAAGGTATTTGGATCTAAAATGCTTAAGTACTTGTTTTCTAAAATGAGAAGGGAGATTTTGCCATTGTTTAAACTGTAAGTGATTCTGAAATGCCTTTTATGCAGAACAAATTAGTACAGCTGCTGAAATGTTGATTATTCTGCTTCAACAGGATGCCTTTGCTTTTTATTTATTTTTTCTTTTAAAAGTAAACAAGTCTTAATATTGTACACACCTGTTTGGACAAAATAAACAACAAGGATTACACCAAACACTGAGCATCTATACTCGACTGGGACCAGAATGTTACAGAATGTCTAAGGCTCCTGGACTTCCTCAAGCTTAATCTGTAACTTTGCCCCTATACCCTGCATGAGCTCTTGATATTGCTTATCATGTGCCCGAGACAGAGAAATAGACTAACCACCTCATCCAGCGACAAATGAGAGGATTGCTCCCAGAACAGTCAGAACCAGTGGATCCAGCTCACATTCCCCTTCCAAATACTCCAGTTGTGGATGTCCGGATGATATCAAATAGGACTCCTGCACCAAACCTGGGTGTCTAGGGTAGGGCTCCCATGGCTCCCAAACACTGCCAGTAGGATGGGTACAACTGGCAGAGGACAACCCCTTCCGCATGGCATAGGATACCCACTTCTCTCTTAGCCAATCATATCTGGTCCTGGGACAGAACCTGGATCTTCTGAGGCTCCTATTTTATGTCACCTCTTGCCAGATGTCATGGTGACTCCTGTAAGGCCTCAGATCCCTTATCTCTAGCAGAACCAATGGTTGTGCCTCAAGGCTGGGATGTGGGATAGGAAAATAAATGCCTCTGCATCATCAGGATAGTCTCTTCCTCTGGTGTAACACCATCCCAGAATAAAAACAGTCCCGATAGGAGGGGTGAATGTGGACAGGGAACAGCAAAAATGTCCTCTGGGGAGATGTAGGTCTGAGATTGCCAATGGACTCTTCTTTCACTCCAGGACTGAGCAGTCAGGACCAGCGCTTCCCTGGTCCCCAGGGCGGCCTACAGCTTCTGGGGCTGTGTCATTACCAGTACCCCATCAGCTCTAGAAATAAATGGGAGCACCAAAAGCTGGTCATCACAAGCTTTCACCATCGGAGCCCATGTTTGAACTCTGAGCCATACCCTGGTGCACCTCCCTTCTCATGTTGGGGTCTAAGTCCTTTGCACTCATGTGTGCCAGCTCTCCTGACTTTGATGAGGTCAGGGAGGGATCCTCTCAGGGCCAGTTTTAGACAAAGATGGCTTGTCCTTATAGCTTTTAGAGTGTCCCTTGTTCTCACATGAAGACTTCTTAGGCTTAACAGTCTTCGCCTCCATTCCTGAGGTTGGGCTCAGAGGAGTGCTGCCTGCTTGGTGAGACTGATGTGAGACTAGATTTGAGTGGGGCTTCATAGTCTTCTCCATGAGATGTTTTGAGTCTCAGTTCCTGACTCTCGCGAGTTCTAGGGGCAAAAGAGCAACAGATGCTGATTTGGTAGAAATATGAGCTTCATCCAGTAAGCTTCACCACTACTGAAAAGGAGCAAGGGCAGGAAACAATTTTTGAACCCCAAGACCCTGGGTATAATCTCAAAACTTCTTGGGGAGAAAGGTCTCAGGTGGGGGAGAAAAACTAAGGCCAAAACTGATGATGATTCATGGGTGTTGCAGTTCTGTTAGTGAATTCATCGGTTTTCCTTGTGCACACATGGCCTTTTTAGCTAATTATACTGTGCTAAAATATACTATAAAGACCATTAAAAATTACTAAAAACTGCTGCAGTAAAAAAGGAGCCAAAGACACCAAAGATTCCCACTCAGACCATCCAGCAGCACGAACGAACCAGAACAGCATCGGCCACGCCACATTTTATGCCCTCGGTTCAGAGCACAAGGGGCGCTACAGCACGTATATAAGACAATGAACATTGCTTGCGTAAAATTCCAGACTCAGGCGCATGGTGCACACATGTATCCCATGTATGGAATACACATAGGGACCATCACTTAAAGAATATAATGTTCTACAGCGGAGTCATCAAAACTGGAAAGACTTCCAGTTTGATAAGATCATCACCCCTGTTACAACACAACACCAAAAGAAAAGCTTTTGGTGAAACCATCCATAATGTTTTGGACTTTTGAACGAAGGACGAAGATTGGGCAGAGCCATGCCTGTTTATTTGGATAGAGTAGGAATATTTCCCTCTGTAGCTTGTTTTCTGCACGTGTACTATCAGGTCTATCCTCCTTGTGGCAAACCTGTTGCCTCTGGTTATCCCTGGGTCAATAAAACCTTTTTAGGATGGAAGGAGGGACCAACACCACAATGGTCTTTTGCCCGGTATGACCATGTTACAGGGGGGAAATATTTTAAGCACAATTAAAAGAATACTGTTAAATTATTTATACCTTGCCAGTGTTACCAGCTCAGCAGACAGTTAAAATGGATTTTTTAAAATAGTTTCCTTTTAAATGTTTAAGCTGTATTTACCTCTTGCATTTCACATTCCATTTCAACAATTAAAACAGAATAACAGTTTCACTTAATTATAATCAGTCTAATGGCTTCGTTTTGATGCACTTATACAAATGTGTTTGGCTTGCAAAACTGTAGATAAATTTTTACGATCAACACAACATTGATTGCCTTTTTCCTTTAATATACTAATAAACGTATTGAAAAATGACATTTACAAAACCTACATTCTGAAGTTAAACTGCAAGATAGTATGGTCTTCCATTCATTCACAGATGGCAGAAGAAATTAATCTCTCGCCATGAAATCTCAGAATGATGTGCTAACCAAAACTGGTGCAACTTTCTATTAAGGCCAAATAGTAAACTTCAATAAAGTCTCAAGACGACCATGAAATACCGCAATGACAGAAACAATCTGCCAGCTTCATTTCCTGAAAAATGCCAGATTCAAGGAATTTCCCACCTTTCCAATTCTTCAAACTCACTCTGAGTAATGATTTTAACTCAGATTTCCATTTACCTGGTTTTATAAAGATGTACTGTATTCCACGTTAATAAGTGTTATTCTGTGTAGGAGTTGCACTCTTCCTATGTTCATCTGCTGCAAAAGTAATTCCCTAATGCAATTTTCAAAACCCCTGGTATCTGTGCACCATGAGTACCTGTGGTAATTAAACCACCGCTTTTCAATTATAGCTGCTGCTGCCATGTACCAAAAACCTAACAATAAGGTCTTTGTGTGAAATTTCACTCTAGACTCTGCAAAAGCTCAAAATATTTTAGTTTTACAAGATATCATATTATTTTTAGAGTGCAAGCTATTTGGTGTAGGGAACATGTGTTACTCGGTCTTTGTATAATGTCATGCACATTTACAAAGCTTCCAGTGTACTCATGATTTTTAATCAGATTTCACTCTAACAGTCAATGATAGTTTTTTGGGTTTTTTTTGCTCTGATAGGACACGCAGGGCTGAAGATACCAAAGAGGACTAATGCCCACAGAGAATGATCACCTTGTCTAAAATCCTGCACTTGCACATGACTCATTTGCTATGAGAATCCATTAAGCGCTATCTTCATTTTACATATTAACATAAACGGACAATGTGAAAAACGACATATTGGATTAACATTAAATCCCTTCCCACAAACTCCCAACCTCTCTGCTTTCCCTTCCCCCACTGCCATGTTATCATTTTTCAGGATCTGTGCAGATAACCAAACAAAAGCAAGAAGAAACCATTTTCAGCATCAACCTCTATTGATCAGCATTAAGTGAGACTCCATCTGTCAAGTATTAACAGCTGCCCTCTACACAAAAACAAGACAGAACAATGCCTGCCACATTTAGAGAGGACATGAAATAACTCTCTTTACCTTTTCAAGTTCAGTTTATGTATTTTATTTCTGCTAATAGGCCATACAGAAACATTACTTTAATGCTCTTCCTTGCAAAGGACTACAGAAATATAAAATTAGAGAACTCTAACCAGGTGTTTGTTGCATTCGGTCTTCAATTTAATCATCATGTTAGGGTACAATGATGTACTCTGTAAAAGGAACTAGAGAGCCTATATTATATGTATAGGTAAGCATCAATATTAGTCACTTGATCTACAGTGGGATTATTTTTGCACCACAGAATTACTTATCTGCTTAATTATATTCACATTTTTCATAATATTTCAAATGCTGAGAATAAAAGCAAACTAAAAATCACTAGCTACTAAAAAGAACAAAGGTAAATAATTCCAGCAACACAAACTTAACTGCATTTGGGAATGTCACAAAGTTCAACATGCTTCAACTAAGTTCAAAGGGAAACTTTCTGTTCTGCCCACACGCTTTATTGACCTTCCTGGCATGCTATAAGGCCCATCTATTCATCCAGACCTATCTTACTCTTTTTTTATTCAAAGAGGTAGATTCAGAGAAGCTGGCTTTAAAGAGGCAGCGTGATTCTTAGGGTTAAAAACAAACACACACTAACTCAGATGATAATCATGAGGGGATTTGTTTTTTGTTTGTTTTTTTTATTTGATTGTTCACATATTTAGAGCCGGTTAGACGTGCACTATATAAACGTGAAAAATAAGACTCAGATCATTTATTTGCATAATAAATAAGCATTGCTCCTGAAGTTACGCAGCCTCATACCTCGCTATTAAGATGATATATTACTACTATTTCAGTATTTATAGGAATACCAGCTTCAAAATGAGGAGGGAAAAGGAGACCAGATCAGGTTAGAATACAGGCAAATTTAAACTCCAAATTTGCAGAGACCTGGGCAGGCATAAGGGTCCACTCGTGCATATCCCTATGCAGACTCAGACCCATGGTACATAAATTTGAGAGGAGGAAGGCTGTCAATCTCTAATAACAGCTTCTGAAAACATACATACTATTTCCTATGGGATACATAGCAAATAATCCCATTACATTTTATCTAACAGCTCAACTATAGGATTCAAATTGAAATTCCCAGTTGAGTATTTTTCCCCATAACACATGCTTTTAAGTAATTTCACCAACCTAAAAACACTTGTCTACATTTAAAGTGCCTTAGAATGAATGAATATGAATATATATATATAAAAATAAATAAATTCTGGCACATCTGCCTCTCAGCTGGTGAAGCTGTCAGAATAAATAGAAGGCAATATCTGGAAGAATGACAAACACATGGGTCAATGTCAAATACAAGCCAATCGCTGTCAAGGCAAGAGCCAAATTCCTGCATTCAATTTCACTAATGTTTTCCAACTCAAATACCACCATACCACTTAAAAACAAAACTCTTTCCTCTCCCTGGTTTTTTTTTTCCCCCAATAGTTTTTATAAAACTCAGAGAATTTTAGATTAAACAACTGTTTCAGCAATTTCCTCATTTACTACAATGTATAATTATAATAAAGGGAACATTTAACAATTAATTGAGCCAGCAAAAGCTAAACCTCAGGAGTAGGAGTTCAAATGCTCGCTCACTAAGCAAAAGGGCAGTGGATTTTAACATAACTGCAGGAATTCTCAGTCCAATTAGATTCTAGGTAAATATATGGCTGGTTCCACTGTGTTTGGAATTCTATTTGATGCAGTCCATTGGACAGACATTAGTATCAAGCCTAGAAATTCAAACAAAAGATGACCAGGCATTTTCTACTGTTTTCCTTACTGTGCTAGTGCAATAATACACCATCTCCAGGCTCCAAGTCTGAGCCACAGTGGACTGCAGACTATTTCATAGCCTGCAAATGACTGGCTTTGAAAAATGACTGCTTAAAATATAATCAGAGAATGTACCACAACGTGAAAAGTATGTAAGATCTCACTTTGATACATCTAGTGACAACTGTGCAGCAGCATTTCACAAGGGTACATTTCTGACCTGATAATTCAGTGTCTTTTTTGTTCTCTGATGCCTATCCATATGATAGCTTAAGGGGTTATGCTTGCTCCTAAACAGCACCTAGGGACAGAACTCTTACCAAAGCTTTCAACTTGTATCACCTATGCCCTCAAAGGAGTCACTGCTCAAACTGTTTCACTCAAGATACCTCCTCCAGTAGCAAGATCTGGAAAAACCTGAATTTAACTGCAATAAGTCAACAGTAATTTCCCAGAGTCCATAAGAACAACAGGAGATTTCCCAAAGATGAGGGCCTGAAACATCCTGAATGGCAGAAACACAGTTTAAGGTCTTGTCTTGCTCTCCGACACTTGCCCAGACACTCCACACTCCACAAAATACTACAAACGTTGGGACAGAAAATCCTGTTACTACATGTAGTACCTCCCTACAACCTCAGAAGCAGCAGCATTTAAAAAACATGTCTTTCCTAACTTGTAATAAAAACACTCACAATATGTTGAGTAACATGCATCTGTCTCAGGCAGTAATGCCTATCAAAGAACGAACAAATATCCACATTACAACATTCCTGCTCTCTAGCTAGGAGGGTTTCACCCTCTTCCCCTAAGCAGCAAGTGTTTGAGAGGAGTGTGCCTTATCTGCTGAGCTCTCTTTTTCCTTTGGCAACCTCAGCTACATTAAATAAGCATTTTGTCCAGCTAGCTATGAAGCACTTAAAAAGCAGGCAAGTATTACTGCCAATGCTCAGAGTAAAAACTCCTGATAGCCTAACATTTTGGCTCTTCGGGGGCAAGCCATAAACGTTCCTTTGTCCAGATATCCTACATTTTGTCTTAAGCAATACATGGTGCAGTCTGGCAGAAAAATATGATACGACACTTTCCAGGATATAAACGGATATTATCCTTGCCTTGTGTTTCCATAACCTAAGCAAGGGGAAGATGCTTAAAAACATATAAGTACCATCCAAAGCGTTTCAAAGGCAGCTCGCTACCACCTTTTCAAAAAAAGAATGCAGATACTGAAATGCCGAACACCATTTCTTAGGATAAGTGGCATTATTTCCTGCAAGTCAATGCGAGGGGGCTGGTGTGCTGGTGCCCCTCACACACCAACAAAGGCTCCAAATCACCCTGGCCGTTGGAGATGTTATAATATTGATGAAGCCTGAACCTATATTAGGGCTTCCTTTCGGGAATGTTAACCAACTGGATGGTAGAGAGATGCCTCATTTAGACCATGATCTTCCACACACCAAAGAGATAGCTCTGGCTGGGTAATACTTCAGTGGAATTCTCATGATCAACAATGTCCTTTACAACTCTGGAGATCAGACCTCACACAGTCCAAGGAACACCAACAAATAAAATAGTCTCCCTGAGGGTTAATGCCCCACACTTTGGAATAATGAAGGATAAAAACAGTATTGAAAGGTAGTATTCTTCCCACAGAAGCACTTTTACCCTCTCTGCTACCAGACCTTTGTTCCTGCTACTCCACTGCATCTGTTGCATATAACTACTGTTATCATTGCTGGAATGGATCCTTACAAATCCTTTTAATCCTTGTCGATCCCTTTAAATGGTTCTGGATAGCAAGTGAAAACAACACTGCCCTCATTTCCAAATGATTTACAGCCAAGTGGATCCACCACAACTGATATTTTATTTTTTGGTTGAAATAACATTCCTGCACCCTATAATTGGTGGTGTGACTACAGTGCACTTGGTAGTAACAAAAACACTTGTGTGTCAGGTTCTAATCTTTATGAAGAATAATGCCTTCTTGACCATCAGCTTGAGGAGGCGGGGGGGGATCTATAAGACATTGTGTTTTGGTTCTTTTTTATTCCATTCATCAAGACAGATGTAGGAAAAAAGTTAATGGAAACAGACAGGCCCCCTCAACAAAGTACGGACAAAGCATTCCTGTTCCAACTGGAGTGATAAATGTGATGAAGAAACTTCCACAATCTGATTGGTCAAGAATTCTGATCCTTTTCGATCCAGCACCAAATACACTCAAAGGCAATCTGCTGGGATACCCAAAGAAAGCGAATTTTAAAGTTCATGAATCAGCTGTAAATCCAAGAATGATTTTCACTATTCTTAATGTCTTATGTTTTCTTTCATGTCTCTGCCCTCTGGAACAAAGCTGATAAACCAGAGGTCCTCAAACTTTTTTATGATAATCATAACATAGAGCAGCAGTCCCCAATCTTTGGAGGGTCACGTACCACACACACAGCAGCAGAGGTTGGGGGGCCCAACAGGGGTTAGAGGGTCACGGTTGGGGCCGGGTCTGGGGCCAGGAATGGAGCCGCAGCCAGCGGCCAAGGCTGGGGGGCTGGTATGGAGCCGTACCCAGGCTAGGTATGGGGCCAGTCATGGTGTGGGGGAACTGGGGACGCAGCTGAGAGCAGGACCGGAGCAGAGCTGGGGGCACGCAGGCGCGCTCTCCCCGCTCCAATGGGGGCTGTCCTAGGCCCCTCCGCACCTTCCTAAATGTTCCCCCATTCCCCGAGAGGGTTGCACCCCCCACTTTGGGGACCTCTGACCAAGAAGGTGAAGGGTGTTCTATTCAACTGCTCATTTCAATTGTGTGGCCCCATCTTCCACTCATTTATAAACACAAATTCCCACAAAACCCCATCTACTTCTGATCCTGCATTTCCATCCCATGCAGCAACTATATTAATTACTTACATGAAAGAGTAAAAATACATCATTAGCCTAATGCTAAAGCTGAAAGCAAAAAGAGGAGAGCCAACACCATGGGACTAGGCACTTCTCTGCTGACCACAGATTAAGAAACACTGAAAATAAAGGTGAAAAATATAAGTAATCCTTTCCCAGGGCTCACTAAGCAGATCAGCAGGAGCGCAGCCAGAGTTAACACGGCCATGCTAAACTAGAGTTGAAAACCTTAGGCCTTATCTACATCACATAGCTGCTCCAGCTACATGAATAATGTAGCTGAAGTCAAGGTAGCTTACATCAAT
Organism: Sternotherus odoratus; assembly: GCA_032164245.1. NCBI lineage: Eukaryota > Metazoa > Chordata > Testudines > Kinosternidae > Sternotherus > Sternotherus odoratus. The sequence continues at coordinate 7,701,683 of JAVMKO010000018.1, forward strand.
TTACTGCGGTGTCCACACCACGCTGCACCAATGGGAGATGCTCGCCCATTGATTTATCTTAAACTTCTCGTTCTGGCGAAGTACCGGAGTCGAACTGGGAGTGCTCTGCAGTTGATTTAGCGGGTCAGACCAGCTAAATCGACCCTCGCTGCATCAACTGCAGCAGCATCAATCCCCGGTAAGAGAAGAGATGGCTTTACGCTCGAAAGGAGTGTTACAGACTGTACATGAAGACATATGTAGGAGAACTTCAGGTCTAGTTTAACATACAAAGAACAGACTTCATTTTCTTCTTCCAACTACTCCTGCTGAAGCTTGAACTTGAAAGGTGCTTCCCTCCTCTAAGAGCATCACTGAAAAGAAGTGACACAGATTTGAATAAGATGAATACGCTTTCTTATTAAAAGAGACTATCATGCCTTAAACGCCAATGCATAACTTCAGCGACCGCATTTTGAATCTGATACCATCACTTTTTCTGCTCTCTAATCTCAGAGCGATTTCTCCATGGTGAATGAGAGTGGTTTCGACAGATTTGAGGTAAAAGCACCTTGCATTACAGATAGTCCCTGGCAAGGTCAGAAGTAGGGAGCTATATTTAATTTTAACTCAAAAAAAGGTTCAGACAAAAGCTAGCAAACCCCAACACTCAAATATATCACATTAATTGAGTATGAATTCATGGAAGCAACACTTGCATTGCAACAGATTAGACATGATGGCACGTAGTTCCTTTCGAGATAAGGGGTGACATCACAAAGTAGCAGCTAGGCCTTATTCACACTAATAGAAATATGTTAGATATAGCTAGGTTAACTGCTAATTATGGATCAGCAAATCCACACATCATCACGTTCACAACCATGTATCAACAATTTTGTCCAATGGTGTATATGACAGTGTGCCCTGAAAAAAATCTGAAGATATGTCCTATAGTGTCTAAGCTGCTGATACCAAACACAGAGGACTGTGGGTGTTTCTCCACATAGGGATGTACTCCGGCACAGAGAGCCAGGCAGGAGGAGAACTGACTACTCCAGTAGCAGACATGGCTAGGAGAGGTGGCCTGCACAGCTGAAGATTACTGTTAGAATCTGCTTACCACCTGCCAATCATGTTTAAGATTGTTACTGCTCTGATTACAAGATACACCCACACAGTTCGGATCCATGAGTTAATCATGCTATGCGTAGATGTGAACTGTATGCGAGGTCAACCCCGTTAGAACTCGGTTACATCTTGGTAGAAGGCTACACTATAGATGGACTCAGTCATTACTGTAAATGGAAGGAAACATAAATCAAATCATCTGACTGGGTACAGAGGGTGAAGGAGAAATTAATTTACCTTCTTGATCAAGCTAACTTATGTCATCACTACACCCCATGCTGAAGAAGCCAAAAAGCAAATCTGGATACACACTGTGTAATAAATCCATTTGTGACCATGACAGATTCAAAAGCAGGGCAAAGCTGCCAGACAAAAAAGAAACCAGGTTCGACATGGGGGAAAATACTACAGGGCCAACCAAATTTAGAAATATGAGCTTGTGTAACTTCAAATAAAAATATAAGGGCTAAGCCACATATTCAGACTCATTGCATTGATGTACATGTAACAACACTGTATGCAACATTAACTAGGGACACATTCATATTCTCAACAAGAAAATACTGCATCTTATATTTATCTAATCTTTCTTCCAATGTGCACTGCTTTGCATTTATCAACACTGAAGCTATCTGCCATTTTGTTGCTCCATCACCCAGTTTTGTGAGATCCTCTGTAACTCTTCGCCATCTGCCTTGAACCCAATTATACTGAGTAATTTAGTCACATCTGCAAACTTTGACACCTCACTGTATCTCCTTTTCCAGACCATTCATGAATATGTTGGACAGCACTTGTCCCAGGACAGATCCTCGGGGGACTCCAATATTTACCTCTCTTCCATAAGAAAGAAAACCAACTGGTAGACAGAGGTGCTGCACAGCATAGAGTTTAATTTGGAAGAGAATTTTGGCCACAGAGAGAAAGTTCTATTCGTATGAAGAGTGATGGAATTTTAACATCTATACAGATCAGAGAAGTCCTCCGTTTAAGACACCAGATACAATAAAATCAAATGCATTGCTTTTCTTACAAGCAACCAACAGGAGGGTTGAAGTTAAATTAGGCTACCCAAATTGCACACACCTTTAATTTACAGCTTCTTGGACTTTGCTGTGTAAGTTTCACCAGTTTAGACTCCCTTGCACCTATTTACAATTGTGTAATTTTCTCCACCAGCCCAATTGCATCTGAATTTTTCCCACCACAGGTAACTGAAGCAAATCAGAAGCTGGAGAATGAAATCTTAATTTGCGTTTAACCTTCTTTAAAACCATACAGTAATCACTATACCATTTAAGACAGCAATCCAGTTAAGACGTTATTTATAATATCCTGCAGACAGCTAATCACCTTTTAAGCTCATGTCTCTCCTACAAGGAACCTTGTAGTGGTGTAATTTTTTACCACTAACCATGAATGTCAATGCAGCACAGAGAGAGATGAGTGTCTGAGGGCAAAAAAGAAAAGTGAATAACCAAATTTAATACCAGAAATCTTCACCTGTGTTAGTTACTGAACAGAAAGTTTAGTTCCGATTAAGTTAAAGTTCTTTTAGTTCAAATTATGTTAGTGAGTTAAGCGAAAATTTTCTTACCTAATACTACTATTTTGCCCTTCTTTCAGTGATCTGAAAAGCCTGACAACCTCCTTGAGAGGGAAGTAGAATACCCATTTTACAGATTGGGAAAATGGGCACAGAGAGGTTAGTGATTTGCCCACAGTCACAAGCTGGAGTTATTTCTTATCTGGGACCAAAAGAAGGCACCAAGCTCCCTTATAATTTGTTTTGCAACATCCCCCTCCTAAAATAACATTCAATTAGGTATATTCTATTTGTAGGATCAGATCATTCTCCCACGTTGTCAACCTTGTGTGCTCTCAGGTGCCTAATAAGGTCTGATTGATGCTCGGCCAGCATTTACAGAATTCTTACTGGGTATGGATTCTCTGATGTTTCTAAACATCTGTGCCATGATTGAAGCTTTCTCCACATCCAGTACATAAATAGCATTTCTCCCCACTGAGTGATCTGTGGCAGATAGGAAGGTACAAGCCCTAACGGCAGTTTTTGCCACATTTAGTACATAAATAAGGTTTCTCTTCCAAAGAGATTCTCTTGTGGTGAATAAAGCATGAGCAATCACGGAAGCTTTCCCCACTTCCACCGCATGTAGAAGGTCTCTCGCCTATGTTTATTCTCTGGTGGATACTGAGGTGTGAGCTCGGAATGAAACTTTTCCCATATTCATTACAATCCTACAGCTTTTCAGCCACGTAGGTCCTCCAATGTTGGACAGCTTTTTTTTTTTTGAAAGCCAGACACACTAAAGTGGACTAAAAGTCGTCTTGCTCTAGAATGGAAGGAGACCCACCTAACTGGGATGCCGTGCTGCTGTGCCCTTTTCAATAGCTGTCACTTTCCACTGCAGAGGTGGCACTAAATGGCAGCTGTTTAACGTTTCACTGCAATTAAAATATTTACAAATGTGTTTATAAGTTAATAATATATGCAAAACAAATACCCAAGTGCGTGGAGAGGCATGGACCTTTACATTTACGGTAATTGTCAGTCTAAAATATTTGATTTCCAGGGGCCCCATCCCTGCGGTTTGCAAAGCTCTCTTTTCTAGAAGTGAATTAAATAATCAAAAACTAGACTGACAATGGTTTGACAATGACAGGCAAGCTTTGTATTAAATTCTTCTGTTCTGCCAATGCATTTCTACCCAAGCTTGGAATATGTCTAATACTCCAGTATAGGGAACCTTGTAAACAGATTACCAGTCATTCTAAGTTCTATAACATGGACTATTACTAGAGACCAAAAATATTTTAAGCTAGGAACTTCAGCAATGAAAAGCCAGTGCATTAACCCACTGCATTTCCACACCCACACAACAGCTGTTCTTAACACACTGTACACGGTCTTGATCCTATGACACTGAAAGTTAGACTGCCCCAATGTTTATCTTTATGCAGGCTCCCTGCTGTTATTGCACTAGTGATCAAATATTAGTAAATTCCAAGTCCTGATGGTTGAGAGCAAAACTATTTGAGTAATTGATCTCTCAAATTTGTCAAGCATGAGATTTGGTGTTGGGAAATAAATTAGTAAACACAAAGTGCCAACTTTTGTATAGGCAAGAAAGACTTAAAGAGAAACACCCTAAAACCTCAAAGAATTTACCATTCATTACCTTTCATCTTTTTCACCCCACTTTACATGAGAATAAATCACTCAACTAGTCCAGGAGTTGATCACACTCACATCCACACTATCACCAACTTAAGCAATTTATACCAGTTTCATCTGCTTCTACAAGAATTAAGTTTAATGTTCCACAGACACAACAAGTCTTTTGAAAATTAGACAAGTTTCCCATCACTAGTTTCCATGGTTTTCCTTTGGAGTGTGTGTCTGTTTTGCTCCAGCAGTGTTACTATAGCACATTGATGATTTTACAGAGAAGCTCTTAAGCTAGTTCTTTTGATAGGAGAGACAAGGATAAATACCACTTATGGTGAAAGAGAAAACTGCACTTATTCATGATTCTGAACATTCCAAAATTCTTTACTCTGAACATAGAATTTGTTATTCAAAATGATGGCTGCTATCAGAATTGAGAATCTCGCTACAAAAAACTTCCAACAGTCATATCTAAATTCCTACGTCAGTACTGAATGTGGAAAAATTAGACCCTGAAAAGATTTAAGTGAAATCCTGCAGTGATTAAATTAGCTGGCACACTGAAGAATCCACCATAAGCGTAAATTATTCCTACTATAGCCCTGAAAAAACCCCTGACAGTACCAGTATTCACTGCTAATAAGTAAATGTTAAGTGCTAATATAGTGCTTTTTTAAAAAAACATTTTTTTGACAGGAAAACTACAATGTAGAGACATTAAGAGATTTGTCTAGTGTCAAAAAACACTGGGTACTAGCTTCCTGGTCTCCAGACTTATTGCTATAGCCACAGTTGCTATAAATACTGTTCCTCTGAAGACTGGTTATAAAGCTGGCAATAGAGTTCTAGTAACAAGCAATACAAAAGGCAGAGTAATCAGGGGCCACTACTGAGTTAAGGGCACTTGCATTTCTTTCACTTCCCTCAAAGAACAAACTTGTAAACTTGTCTTCTACATTGCCAATAGCCTAGAACAGGCTTCTTCTTGTTCATTAATACCATCCTGGTATGCCATTTCAAGGTGCTTCTAAGCTATATTCCAGGGTTTAGAAAGCTAAAAAGAAACACTAGAACATAGCATAGCTGCCTACACTGGTCTCTAAAATAGTGGGCCTTATTAATGGGGAAGCCCCCGCACAATAAAAGAACATTACATATTTTGGGGCCAGCCCAGACACCTAGAAAAAGGGATTTTCTAGGTTAACTTGAAAATTATTTATGCTCCTAGCCAGTGGCAAACTTCGGGCACACATGGCAAGACTGGCATTTGAGGTTTATCCCATGGGCACACTAACAAGTTGGGGGGAAAGGGGGACAATTTTTCGATATCATGGACCGGTTTGCTGCCTTCTTAAACTGTGTCCAAGAGGTCTCAGGACTGGCACTGAGAAACACAGGTCTAGTGCACATTAGTCTACCCTCACTGGGAGGTTATGCATTTAGGAAGATAAAAGTGAAAAGGGTCATAAAAGAACACTATAGGTAGGGGTAGCGGTGAAGAATAAAGCCTTGTCCTACAACAGGAAATTGACTGGCATTGCTAGTGTGGATGGAGTAAGTTATGCTGCAATAGCTATTTCAGAAAACGTTCCCCCATGGACACACTATTCAGGAATAATCACTCTGCTCACAAACCAGATTAATTATTCCTAAATAAAAATCACTTATTCCAGAACAGAACATCCATAGGCAAAGCTATTCTGAATACTTATTGCAGAATAACTTATTTCACAATAGCTCTGCCAGTCACTTCCTCATATAGATCCAGCCTAAGAGTTTAGGTTAGGCAGCTCACATTCTAGATACATTATTCACGTAGCTGAAATTGCATAAGTTAGATCGATCCCCTCCACCCCACGCCGCCGCCTCTACTGTAGACCAAGGTCAAGAGGGTTAACTTGTGTTTTAGCCCCTTTCTGCAATGACCCCTATTGGAGGGCACATACCCTCCCAGCTACAACCAACAGGGTACAATTCATGCACACAATGCTGTGACAGCCAAGAAATGGGAGGCAAGAGCACAATTACAGTCTATGTCAGCACATGAAGGGTTCTTTACCTCCAGGCCGGTAGACAACATCATCCTCCGTGATGAAGGAAGTTATTTCACCACTGTCGGTTCTCTCATAGCGAGATTTCTTCTTCGGCGGCTTCTTTTTATTTTTCTTGGTGGACTCCTCTGTGGTGGCGCTGTTGTTGTCATTGTCCTCATCTTCACTGTGGTCACTCTCTGCATAATTCTTGGCACCTCCTTCCAAAGTGCAGCTCCGACGAGGACGGGAGTTTTCGCTCTCTCTCACTTTCTCTCTCTTGTCTCGCTCCCTGTCCCGGTCCCTGTCCCTGTCCTTCTCTTTGTCTTTGTCCTTCTCTTTGTCAGCTGTCATGATTCGCCACGTGCCTTCTTCTGTCCTCTCACGGCTGGGCCTCCGTGAAAGGTAGACAGTAAGCCTGGGCTTCAGTCTTCTGAATTTCTCACTCAATTCCAGGAAAAATTCAACCACTCCAACAACCCCAGCGTTTTAAAGAAGCTCTTGAAAGGAAAAAAAAAAAAAAGAGGAAACATTAATACTCAGAAATCCCCCACAATCCCTCCAGTTCTGAAAAATCAAAAAGGAACCTACAAAAATATTTCAGTTTGCATGAGATAAAATTGTAAAACACATGAATCCCTTTAAAGCAGCTGTTTGATAAGTGAAACGCTAGCTTCAAATACCTTGCAGATAGTTTACACAGCTGCTTTCATCCCCAAAAGATCCTCAAAGCTCCTTACAAACTAGGTACAAAGATATTTAATCCACCACTGAAATGTAGCTATCTTTGGAGTAGAACATGTAGGTGTGAGAGCACACAGAGTTTTAGGTCAGAAATGGAACTATACAATTTAGGAAGGGAAAATGTAATTACCAGTATTTGAATCTGCTGACCAAGATATAAGATTTCCAGCCCCTATTCTCACAAGTACCAGAGAATTTTTTAACAAAAGGTCATGATTTTAATTTTACATCTCAATCGAACAACAGAACTTCAAGCAGCACAATATCCGAGAGAGCTGACACAAAATAAAGAGTACCACATCCACTTAACCACCCTTAGTTCAGTTCCCAAGTATCTGTTAGGATGTCTCCCATCCACATGTTGAACTAGCCTGACCACACTTAGCTTGCAAATTCCAACAGGCTTCGCACAATAAAGTGGCAACATGCCCAAAGCTGCTCTTCCGTGCACCACTGGTAGCACATAGCTTTTGGGTTTCTTTTACCAATAAAGGAATATATAGAGGATGAATAGCAATCTCTCTTCTTCACCAATTACTTTTCTTCTTCAAAGAAATAAGCACACCTATCTCGTCATAAGAACAGCCATACTGGGTCAGACCAAAGGTCTATCCAGCCCAGTATCTTGCCTACCGACAGTGGCCAATGCCAGGTGCCCTGGAGTGAATGAGCCTAACAGGTCTCTCTCCTGCCATCCATCACCGCCCTCTGACAAACAGAGGCTAGGGACACCATTCCTTACCCATCCTGGCTAACAGTCATTAATGGACTTAACCTCATGAATTTATCCAGTTCTCTTTTAAACCTTGTTATATTCCTCGCCTTCACAACCTCCTCAGGCAAGGAGCTCCACAGATTGACTGTGCAAAGAACTTCCTTTTTTTGACTGCTGCTGCACACTGCATGGATGTCTTTAGAGAACTATCCATGATGACGCCAAGATCTTTTTCCTGATTAGTTGTAGCTAAATTAGCCCCCATCATATTGTATGAATAGCTGGGGTTATTTTTTCCAATATGCATGACTTTATATTTATCCATATTAAATTTCATTTGCCATTTTGTTGCCCAATTACTTAGTTTTGTGAGATCTTTTTGAAGTTCTTCACAGTCTGCTTTGGTCTTAATTGTCTTGAGCAGTTTAGTATCGTCAGCAAAAACTTTGCCACCTCACTGTTTACCCCTTTCTCCAAATCATGTATGAATAAGTTATTAATAGGACTGGTCCTAGGACTGACCCTTGGGGAACACCACTAGTTACCCCTCTCCATTCTGAAAATTTACCCTTTGTTCTCTATCTTTTAACCAGTTCTCAATCCATGAATGGATCTTCTCTCTTATCCCATGACAACTTAATTTACATAAGAGCCTTTGATGAGGGACCTTGTCAAAGGCTTTCTGGAAATCTAAGTACACTATTTCAACTGGATCCCCCTTGTCCACGTGTTTGTTGACCCCTTCAAAGAACTCTAATAAATTAGTAAGACATTATCTCCCTTTACAGAAACCATGCTGACTTTTGCCCAACAATTTATGTTCTTCTATGTGCCTGACAATTTTATTCTTTATTCTTTACTATTGTCCCTTTCATTATTGTCAGCAGTACTAGGGTACAGACTGTGCATTTAACTTTTTTTAAATGTTATGGTGGATTGGGCAAGTACACTTTTACAACAGTATTGACAAGTGAATAGTATGTGATAGCTCAGAGCTATGAGCCAGGATCCACAAACTGCAAACCAGTCCTGGACAGTGAGTGCACAGAGTTTTACACCTCTCCTCCCAGAAGAAATCCCCCTCTCCTCCCTAAAACTCAGATATCACACCATCACCTAATACCAGTCAATTGTAAGGTTGTAATACAGAACACCACTACATATAGTTAGTCTCCTGTTCTCTCCACTAGGAGCCAAGAAATAATTTACCAGTAAATGCCTTTTCTACCACTCAAGTCCAACAATCTGGACTGACAGGTTGTATATTACATCTTTGATTGACAGCCAGCAGCACAAACAACAGTGTTAGAATTTTTGGCACCTTCTCTTCTGGAAAGCCTCTAACAGAATTTGCACCAAATGAGGCATTCATAAGCACTTCTTACAATTGTTCAATAGAAGGAATATGAACTATAGTCACTGTTATGCATATGTCATACTATTTTCCTGAAAATATGCTAACTCAAAGGGAGACATTCCCAAGGAACAAATCCAAGACAGACAAAAAAATAAAGCATAAGAAGCTCTATATTCCCTAATCTACCAATCGAGGGTTATAGGAAGCAATCATACCACTTAGATATAAAGTCGTCAAGAAAATTAGGAAGGCACCATTGCTTTAAGAACTTTGTGACCAATTGCTTCGAAGAGGAGTAACAGTGTGTGATTCTAAAGTACATATTTCCTCTCACCAGAATCTAAACCATGCTTTAATTCCACTCTAAGTATAAAAGTGTTTCAAGTTAAATACTCAAATCAACCAGTACTTGCCTGCCAATAGCTCCTCAGTGACAAAATTACTAATTGAGGATACATAACTTCAACAGGACTGCCTCTCTAAGGACTACCCACAAGTAAAGACGGCAGGATCAGGGCCATAGAAAAAAAAATAATCTCAGATTAAACTACAGCAAAAGATTAAGTGATATATTTAAGGTACAAGTGCTTTGTTGTATGCACAGAAGAATAAGCCTCCGCATACAGGGCTCTAGTTTATTAAATCAGAATGTATTCATATAGGCTTTTTATCGGACACATGATTGGAGAATCTTCTTTCACATAAAGCAGAGTTTAGCTCAGTTTATTTGTCCATCTGTAGTCTAGTGCAGGAGCTCCCCATCTCTATTTTAAGTATTGTTAAAAGGCACATGATGAAAGCCCCTCATAAGCACAGCTTAACATCGTTCCACAAACAGATCACATTTCGTAGGATTCTCACAGACAACAATTCACAATTTCAAAAATGTGGAGAGGATTAACTGACACCACCATGAACCAATACATCTGTTTTTTATTTCTCCATGAAAAAAACCCACCACATTAGAGCAGTCCTAGAATCACTGGATAGACAGAGGGGGAATAGTTATAGGACCTCGGTTGTATAGACATAACATGGGAAAACCAGAAGAGTAAGGTAAGGCAAGAACTATTAGCAAGCACCTAATTAAGATTAAGATATGGTTACCCCAGAGCAAACGCTCTATAAATTAATCCTTTATTACTTGAACAGTGATTCGAGCATCTTTCAAGGTCCTTGGATATGTTATGCCTTTGCAATAAATGTCAACACATTCTCCCACACACGCATGCACCCCTGCCCTTTAAAAAAAATATTTTGGCACAGTTACCACAAAAGAATAACCATTTAAAGATGGAATGGATATCCCATATGGTGATGGAATCGTCTGGCAAAAGAATGGAAAAAACAAGAATTAACTTAATCTAATTTCTAGAAAAATGTATGTATGTGTGGATATATGATTAAATATACATTACACACATTTAACAACCTTTGTTTAAAAAGTCACCAACGTCGGCACATTCAGAATACATGCTGTGGCCCAATCAACTTTTAACTGAACATACCATGCAAACGGCTCAAAACTAATCTGCTTACTTAACGTTATTCGTATGTCACAGATGTTGCAATGGGTTAAGCACTTTTACCATTTTATACATAATTATGCTTGGATGATATGGAATCCATAAAACACCATTACAAAAATATAGTGTGCCATGGTTTTTTGTTCTCTAAAGTAAACTGTGCTAATACATCACATATATTGCCAAAAACAGTAATTACACAGATGTTTAAAGCTGGATTAGGACAGTAGAAGTAAATACATTGAAAATCTTAGTGGTTTTTGGCAAGCTCTATGGCTTGGGTTTGCAGTAATTTTACTCACTGGCAGCTTCATTTCCACTGTATACAACAACCGACAAAGCAGCTGCTTCTGTCATCATACAACAGAAAAACTCAGATTACAGCACCACAGGGCAAAGAGTATTAATTGCCTATCATAACAACTCACTGCCTCATCCATAGGGAATTTCCTAGAGACTAACCGCTCAAAGAACCACAGTATCCGCTAATGGAGAACATCCACATTCCAGCAACTGAGAGGGGTGTACAAAGAAAAAAGGAGAAACAGTTTTTGCGTTTAAAAAAAAAATAATCAAAATTTCTCAGGCAAGAATGTTTTTATCCTTGCTATAACTAGAACCTAACATAAGATTTTGATAGCCATGAGACCAGTCTGTGTTTAGGCAAATTAGTTAAATATACACAATCAGATAACTCCATTTATCCCCATTCTGTACTGTCACACAAAGGAACGCTGAAGAAGGGAACAGGCGTTCCGCTCTGGAATGCTGCTCAGAGCCTGTTTCATTGTAGAGTAACCCCTGATATAAATGAATTCCCAGAAGACAGATTGAGACCCTGGTTAACCATGCTCGACACCATACAGCAGAGTCCAAAGCACACAGTCACACTGAATTTGCAGAATATTCCAGAGTTCAACTGAACTAGCAACTAAAGTTATCCAGAATTGACAATAGGAAAGCATGGGGGAGGATTCTTTCCTACCCCTCAGTGTAATGACATCACAAATTTATAATAAAAACACAGCATGAGAGTCTCAGCTTTAATCCAAGTGAACAATACACCACATGCGAACAATAGAAATGGGGGTCAGCATGCCTACTTGAGCCACAGACAAACAAACTGCTGGAATGCACAAGAGTGCTAATTCAAGACAAAACTGAGCCTGTCTTTGCTGATAAGATGTAAGTACTTGATGTGAGTAAAACCCCAGTAGGCCAAAACTGAATGTGTCAAATCTCACCCAGTCCTGGTGTGTTATTTTTCAAATGGCTGGGCCCTTTTGGATCTGTAGGATTCACTTTAAATGACCTAACATTATACTATAGCGTTTGTTCAACCTCAGTCAGGCAAATGTTGCCCATAAAACCTACTCAATTATAGATACCAGCTGCTTGGAAAAACCCAGAAATTGACTGCAACTGTTATATGCTGTGTAGCTAAAGAAACGTTATTACAGCTCACCAATCACATGGCTGTCACCAAAAAAGCAACACAGACACCTCCCTGGCAGTGGTCTTTCAACATCAACAGACTAGCATGAACTTCAAGATGCTTCTTTTTTTTCCTAAAGTGTGGACAGGCACAGACAGGCTTGTTTGAATGCTGTGGGGATTTAAAAGCAAACTTTGCTAAACTGATGTTAGGAAAGGAAGATAAAACATCAGAGACTTTGGGATATCAAAGACTTGAAAGTCTAAAAATACACCCAAGCCTTGTTTAACCAAACAAGAGCTTTCGAGTTCTTTAGAATCACACAAGCACTTTAGAAATGAGGAGGAGATAGAGTCATGCCAGACCTATACTAGGAACACTTTGCCAGTATGGCAGTATTGGTATATTTCACTACCAAAACATTGCTCCTATGGATGTAACTTAACACCAACAAAATAGCACTTTTGCTGGTATAGCTTTTACCAGCCCCAGCACCACCACCAAGTGCCCCAAGTAAAATAAGCTAAGCTGACAAAATCACACTTTTGCCAGTACAACTGCATCTACACCAGGGGCTTCTGCTGGTAAAGCGGTGTTCTTCAAGCATCACACCTCTTCACACCCCTGACATGACTATGACAGCAAAAAATTGTAGTGCAAAGCTGGCTTAGAAAGAGCTAATTATTTTTCATGCAGCCTTCTTTCAAAAGAATTTACTGGGAGCACCAAAAATGTTCCTTTGGAATCAATCTGTTCTCATGGATAAAAATACAGTTCAATCTCTTTTTTAGATTTTGTTTTGCTTTTTAAATCATATGCATATTTTCAAGGGCATAATTTTCGCTCAGACCTTAGTGGTGCCAAACCATAAATATATACCTAGAAAAAACCCTTAAGGAATTTCTTGGAAAGAGTTGTTACTGCACATGCAAATGTATTTGCATATGCATTTATTTAGATTTTAACCAAAAAACTTGTTGGCACCTATCATGTACATTAAAATACACAATACCATACAAAGGACTGTCAGCCCACCATAACACAAACTAATAGGAAGAGGGTAAACCAGGGGTCTCAAACATGCGGCCCGGGGGCCACATGCGGCCCGCCAAGCCCTTCCCTGCGGCCCGCCAAGCTTCCTGGCACTCACACACACACACACACCCCGGTCCCCCCATAGCAGTTTGCAGGACGGAGGGGCCAGAAGTGGAGGCTTCTCTGCTGCCTGGCTGGGCCGCGCGTGTTTCTAGCTCTGGACTTCCTATATTGCTCTTGCTTTGTTTGCCAAACAGCTGTTGGTGGTGCCTAGCGCTTTCCAGGAGGGAATGGGGAGCTGTGTGCTCAGAGGAGGAGGTGGGGCAGGGGTGGGACCTCTTGGAAGGGGTGGAGTGGGGGCGGAGCCGGGGCAGCGAGGGGAGGGTGTGTGTCAGTGGTGCGGCCCTCGGGCCAGTGCACTAGTCCTCATGGAAGGGGTGGAGTGGGGGCAGAGCCGGGGCAGCGAGGGTATGTGTGTGTGTGTGTCAGTGGTGCGGCCCTCGGGCCAGTGCACTAGTCCTCATGCGGCCCTCGTGGTCATTTGAGTTTGAGACCCCTGGGGTAAACTAAACACAAACCCTTCCAATTCTGAGTCCTCAGAAGTCTGCGGGGGGGGGGGGGGGGGGGGGGGAAATGTTTTCCAGGAAATCCAGATGCTTAAAATCCACTTTGAAGACCTGAATAGCTGATCCATCTAAAATCAAAATATTCCCCAAAGTCAGAATTTAATATGGAGTAAGTGACTGCAACATTTCTACTTTTAGTCAGAATAGTCTGACACCGGCCACTCCAGTGGCTCAGTGCTTTGAAAATATAACCCCATGAGTCCTCTCTGTTCCTTTCCCAATTCTGCTACTGGCTTATTTATGTGACCTTAGGCAAATCAGCCTGTGCGCCCATGTTTAGTCATCTGCTAAATGCTACTTATCTATCTCACAAGTGTGTTTGAACTTTAACTTGTTTGCAAGATTGCTTTGAAACCCTTAGATAAAAGGCATACAGTGAAGGCAGTTTTAACAACACTGCCATGTGACCGGAAAATGATTTTCCCACCCTATGTTCTTGCTTCCCAGGTTTCAATTCCAGACTCTTACTGCCAGGCTGGGAGCACTGCAGAAGTAATACAGCAATTAAAACCCCAAGGCAGGCTAGGGGGAAAATGAATGCCTTATATTGCAGTATGAGCAGCACAGGCTAAGTCCTGATCTTGAAAGCACGCGCACACACACAGACAAACTTTATTCACAGAAGCAGTACCATTGATGTCAACAGGACTATTCTCATGAGTAAACGGTTACATAGGTGTGTAAGTGTTTGCAGGATTGGGAAATGCAAGTGGAAATTTAAAGGTCTGGGGTAAAAATTGTGAGATTTCAACCTCCTGAAAGAGGAAAGATTAATCAAACACCCAGCATCTCTTGATGTCTTTTATTGTCAAAGTGTTTTTTGAGACCCTCAACTTGAAAGATTGCATTTATGTGTACAACTGTTACAAGCAACCTGCAATATTTCTAGGACAGAGATTAGAGAAAAATATCCCCCCCCCCCTTCCCTCAAGGTTTGTTTTGAACACCTGGGAGCACTTTATATTAAGTTATTTTTGTATTTTGTTGGTGATTTGATGCATCATCCATCACCGCTCTGGCAGTCAGTCGTTCACATAAAAGCTCTATCCCAGAACATGCAAATAGCATTTACAGAAACAGCACCAGGAGACTGAAAACAAAAAGGCAGGAGGATTGGGCTCAAAAAAGATTGGTGATGCTGTTCTCGGGGCCTTCCAAAAAGACATTCTTAGACATAGCAGGGGAGTAGAAACCCTTGCAACCATTTTTATATAATTAAAAAAAAAAAAGGTTTTCCCCCCAGTATAAGAAGAGTGATTTTTTAAAGGTGAGTCAATTCTCAAAAACTCATAATGATAGTATCTCTTTAAATAATCTTCTTCCCAGGAAGACACCCCATGTCACAAGTTTCAAACAAGAACATAATTTTTATATCATAACAAAATCTCAAAGTAAAATTTACAATAGAAGTGCTGATGTGGTGTTCCAACAGAGTCACAACAGATATGGCTACGGCCTTCGTTACCTAAAAGCTATACATATTTAACAGGACAACCAAGCCAAAATCTGTTTGGATGAGCACTTGCTAGAATGAAGCATGTGGAAAATTTTCTTTCCTATCTCTTGGTAAGAGATAGAGCTGTCTAAAAGTTCACGGAACAATCAAAATGTTCTTATGCTTGTTAAAACAGAAATGCTCCAGAGCTGCAAATGGATGTTAGTTCACAAGTCTGTGAGGATGACAGGAGGGGACTTTGGCAGCAAAATCACCAGTGAAAAGAAAGATCTAGAGGCAGCTGCTACAGTGATTCTGAACACTGCCTCAACTAGAGAATTTTGCCATTCATTGTTGTGTCCCACCCATGTACATGAAATGCTTGCAAAGTGCCATCTTTCTAATCTATCACAGGTTTCCACTACCATTACAATTGCACCCACTTCAGCCAAGTCTCAATAATGCGTCTGTTGAAGAAGTTCAATTTGAACTATTTCAGTGCAAGTAAAGCAGAAAGCACAGGTGCTGCAGTCAGATCAAATCTCTCAGAGTCCTCCCTTTTTCCTCTTCATCCTTCACTCACAGTACAGACAGCTCAGAGCAGTGGCTGTCTCCTGGCAATGCCTGAGTATAAGGGTTCCAGGCAGGCCTGAGAGAAGCGGAGACAATATTCAATTTTGCTCAGTACTGCTCCTATTTTCCAGGCAAGCCCAAAGAGTCAAATAGTAGGTTAGCCTCTGTTCCCCTAATACTCTCTTCCCCCCCCCCAAGTAATTGAAGACACAAGATGGCTTAATTAAATCTTTATTTTTAAGATTTACATTAAAGAAAGTCTAAACATTTTAAATAAAATTAAAAATAAACTCTAGAACTCGGCACATCTGTGCCTTGAAAAAACTTACCAGGCACACAAGCATAGACTAAGAATTTAATAGCATTAAATCAATAAAGCAACATACATATTTTACTGGAGTCTGGGGCTTGCTTGGCAGTGAGGTGGCTGCATCTACCTTTCCCCCTGAGATCTGGAAGAGAAAAAATAGGTAAGGTGACATTTGTCAAAATACATACATGAAGGCAAAGCTTCAGCGCCCCCCCCCCCCAATTCACTCAAGTAAATCCTAGCTCTCTACTTACCACCTCCACAGCACTATAGCAGTTACCAGCTTCTCACGGAGGACTAGGATGTCTCCTGTTCTCCAGGAAGTCAATGCATGAGGAGAGGGAAGCTGTTTGGATCAGAAGGAATCACAAAGATGAATGTCCCCTGCTGGGATCCCAGCCTGGAACGTTTCCATACGTAGATCTTAGAGGGAAACACACAAGAAGGAAACAGCTCAGCAACACCCAATTAGAAGAAGAAGAATAAATTGAAAAAATATTTTGTCAACAGCATGCCCCTTACCTTCTCAAGCACCATCACCTGAAGACAGCGATGATGAGAATAGACCCAAGATCAAAGTCTTTCCTGCAATGATATAACTGCAGCGGATGACCTTTACTGTGGCATCTGTATACTGCTACATTAGGGAGTAGACCTTGCCTCTCAACATGTGAGCATCCATGGGTCGGACAGAACATTTGAAAACAATCAGAACAAATCTTATACAGCATAACACTAACAGGGACAAAGATTTTATTACATATATGTCTGACAGGCACAAACTGTACAGATATTATCTACAATGCACTGTGCTGCCTAATATACATCTTCTACCATGCCAAGTTCCAGGAAGCTATGCTTGGAATTCAGGTTCCACAATGCACTAGTACATAAATTTATGGTCATGCTGCACCAGTTTAAACAACTGGGCTGCCTTATGTAGACACATTGAATTGATACAAGTGTAAATCATGCTCAAACGTTTGGCTGCAGCATTTACATTTGCAGTGGTCAACCCTAGAACAGAGATGGACCTGAACAATCAGTGTGTGTAGTGAAGGGAGCCTCCTTCATGTATTATGGAGTAAGGATATTAAAATATTGAAGAGATTTATTAGGAAGATACTAGTGACACCCCTGGTGAAGAATCAGCTCTGGCAATGTTTAGCACAAGTCATCATCTGTGAGGAAAAGGTGGGCTCCTGATCAGAGAAGCCACAGGTACCAAAAGTTTGAATCTGGATCTTGTTCCTGATCCAGTCAACCCTTGGAAAGGTGACCCACTTGAGCAAACCAGCTAGACTGTAGCTGTGTAAAGTCAAGATCTTCCGGTAGCAGATAATACCCATACCCCAGAAAATATTTCCACTTAAAAAAAATAAAGTACCAAAAAATGGTAGAACAAAAGGAGTTTAATTAGATAAAAATTAATGTTTTAGGCAATTATCTTGGTGCAATAATCTTGCCTCATGTGAAACCAGGTAGGTGTAATTTGGCCTAGACCTACATAAGAAAGAAATTAGATTAAATAAAGTTGATATGCAAAATCCGATAAGATTTTTATAAATCCCCAGGGTCATTCGTTTACTGGGTGTTCTTTCAACATTTTGCACAGGTTAGAAAAGGAGTCTCCCTGTTTATCTTAAAATCAGTCTTCTATCCAGGTCTATGTACCTAGAGATTGCTTTGTCTCTAGGAGAGCCATCAGCTATAATAGCCAGATCTGGACACTGCAAATTAATATTGCAAAACTCCAATGAACACTGAAATAAACAGAGTTCTCCAGTTATTTGATCTATACACCTGGAAATCATTATCAGCGGGAAAGGCATACATCCACTTCTTTGCACATTAATACCAGCTAAGAGGTTTATGTGCTTAAAGAGTCAGGTTTTAAAGATAATGTGAAAGCAAGTCCAACAGAAATAGTATGAGCTAGTAATATCAAGGCAACTAAGCATACAAAGTAACTAAAAATATGGGGTCGAACTCCTTTTTTTAAGTGAGCCAGACATAAATCTTTTAACAAGATTTGTATTGGTCATGTGTTACCAGTCTTAAGAAACACAACAGGACCATTCTTCTATAAGCTTTTAGTCTCGTACTGCAAGATAAAAAGCCACTGAGTAGAGCAAATGCCAGATTAAAAGAGGTATGTGATGCAACTAGAGTTCCTTTGACAAAACTCACCTAGTTTTTTCATCAAGGAAAGACTAAAAGTTTACACTTTCAGAGTAAGGTGTGTAAAGGGTTGAACAAACCAAAATGGATGAAGCCTTCTATACTTTAAGTTTAAGAAACAAACATTTTTTAAAAAATTAGAAGCCCTTCAGATCATCTGCAAAATATGAGCACTGCAAGACTGAACACCAGAGAAAGAGTATCGTAAACTGCACTAGACAAATACAGGGTAAAATGCTGAATGGTAAGTATTAAAAAAAATGCAGCATTAGCACTGGATTTCCAACAAAGAGAGAGAGAGAGAGAGAGAGAGAGAGAGAGAGAGAGAGAGAGAGAGAGACTGCCTCCAGTGCACAAAGGAGTAGCGCTCCTAAACATCTTACATTTTGAAAAATTCCACCTTTGATTATAAAGCTGATTAGCAGCATGAACTCAACATGAAACTAAGCTGCCTTTTTTAAATGAGACCTGGATTCCTCCCTTCTCCCTCCTTTTCTCCACAGATTTAGCACCATTGAAACCCCTCATCTTCTATTTTCAAGAGTGCCTTGTGATTTTTGGGTGTCTTTCATTTTAAAAAGGGGGATGATTTTCATACCAGATATTCACCCCTTTTTCTGTAAGTGAAGCAGGCCTCCCTTTAGGGTGTCTCAAATTGGACACCCAACTCTATTTTGAAATTTTAATCCCACAAGTTGTAATGGGGCCAAATTCCACTAAAGCCAATACGTGGGAAGAATGGCATAGAATTCCTGAAGTAGCCATTCTCCAAAATGTTTTTCTAAATTGACATAAGCCAATCTCTGCTAACCTTACTGCAACACTTAGCAACTGATTGCCAGTTACAGAACACAAATATTGGCCTCATTCTGTGTCAAGAGTAGGGATAATAAGGTAAAAAATGACTTCTGCAAACAATTTTGCATCTACTGCAGTAGGGTCTCTGTTTGGCAAAGTAAGTATGAATGTGAGGCTGCAAGTGTTAAAGAAAAGTTTGACAATTGCTTCTCACCCTTTCAATTTAATATTCCTACAGTAGTATTGCCTGGCTCTCCAACCAGCCAAACTGCTCTATAACAGAGGCTTGTAAGCATATAGACATCTGCTGTAATGAAGACTTCGCATGACTAGTGATGATGCGACATATAATGTGAAATTTGTTTAAGCTGTTTTGCGATTTTAAACCTTGATTTCTCCAGGTTTATTATTTCTCTCATTTTAGACTGCATCAGGCAGAAACTTGGAATGCAAGTAGTTGGCAGGGATGGAGTTTGATTGTTTTTTAAAATAATTATTTTAGTATGCTGTAAGATGGCTTTTTTCCTAGCAATGAAGCAGGAAAAAACAGGTTTTGAAAGATATTAATGAAGGCCAGGTTATGAATGTGAATATATAGTGATGTCAATTCAAGTCATGTTCTGATATCAAAAATGAAAGGGAAAATATGTCCAATTTATACAACCCTACCAACCAACAATTATGCATGCAGTGTTGTTATAGCCACGTCAATCCCAGGATATTAAAGAGACGAGATGGGTGAGGTAGCATTTTATATTGGACCGACTTCTGTTGGTGAAAGCGACAAACTTTCGAGCCACACACAGCTCTTCTTCTGGTCTCTGAGTACGCTTCCCTGATCTGAAGAAAACCTTGGTGTAAACTCAAAAGGTGTCTCTCCCAGCAACAGAAGTTGGTACAATACATTACCTCACCCACCTTGCATGTCTAACAGTTGTGTCAGAAAGACATGAATGAAAAGAATAAAAACAGTTTTAGGACTACCAGAATAATTGTATATACTCAGAACAGCAGCAGCAGCTCTTTTAGAAGGCCTCTCAATAAGAGACTGTAAGCTCTTTGGGGCAGGCAATCTTTATTACCTTTGTTCTGTAAAACATGGTGTACAAACCACCTCCATGAACAGCAGTAGCTATGTAAGTGAGAAAAGCTCTCCTGCCAACATAGAATTGTGCAGGCTACCACTTATGCTGGAAGTAGATCCGCTGAGTAAGAATAGCAGAGAGTAGGTATGTTCCCACAGAACTGTCCTGATAAGGGGAAAGAACCAGTTTATGTGAGACTCCTCTCCCCCGATAGAAGGCTTATGGAATTTAATCTTGTAGAGTAAATAGATAGAAAACCCAGGGTCCGAGGGAAAAGAACATGATTGAAATGCTCAACTTATTCAAAATTTGTTTTAGTTTGAAGCGCCAAAGAAAGGTATTTGAATCGTGTGTCTGGAGAGTATATTTTGGTGTACAGGCTGGCAAGATAGGGTGTATACAGTGCTGAAGTTGCTTTTAATAAGATTGCTACCCCTGTGTCTCACTCTTAAGACATCAGAGGGATCAATGTATCCCAAGCTGTTGATCAAAGCTGAAGATTTTACCATCCTAATAAAGCAATAACTCAACACCTGGGAGTAAGATCTTAAGTTTTTCCTGAAGTCATTGCTATTGGGTAAGGGAGTGCATCGCCAATAGGGCACGTCCCCATGGGCACTGATGGGAAGAGGGAACCAAAGGCTACCTGCTATCTTTAAGTGTTTTTTAAAAGAAAGTACATATACGTTCCATTCCAATGTGAAACAAGATTTACTTCTCAGTTCCCTTAAGGTGGTCAGCTGGGGGGGAAATTACATTTCATGTGGAAGACTGATTTTATTTTTAAGGAACACTTCTTACTGAAGTGAGGCTCTGATTAACAGAAAATCCATCAATAGATTTTCTATCTTAAATGCTGTTCTGAGGGTTAATATGGGCCAGTAGCAAGTTCTGTGTAGGTAATGGTTTAGCAACAGTAAATTAGAAGTAAATTAGAAATCAATTAGTAATGATTCTGACTAATTTGTATAAACATAATATTTAAATATACTGTAAATACTGGAAGGAGAAAATTAGTTAACACATTTTTATAATATACCTACACCATTTATCAACTTATTACAATATATTCTACAACAGAAACATTCTTTTTGAATTATGGAACATCCAGAAAGACTCAAAATGTGGAGATGTGTCTGAGCAATTTAAAATACTGAGTTATTGATTAAACTATTTAAAAGCACACAAAGAGCCAGCCATGTCAACCAGCAGTTCAAGGACATCCCCTGGCACATCATCAGCTTGGCCTGTCCCACAGAGCAAGAACACAAGTCGTCATATATCAGTTAATATGGTCAGCTTTCAATCTACAGTGCCTAATAAAACTTCTCCTTACTTATGACTAGGCCCAATAAGTAGTGCTGTTAGTGACATTGTGGGTGTGGGTGTGTCACCTATGTATGTAAGAATGCCAATGGGGAGACCCTAAGATTGCTCCCAACAGCAAATCTGCCAAGGGAGGTGGAAGAACATCACTTATAAAAGTCTCCCACATAAGAAGAGTCTTGCCACTCTGTCATGCAAGAGAGCCCTAAACCACCTCTCACCAGCAGAAGCAGGTTCAATAACGAATAATACCTCACCCACCTTGTCTCTGGATAAAGCATATCATTTAAAGGAGTTTGGCGACAGAACTCCCTTTTTTGTTTCAATATGCCTCCCCACGAACAAAATGCCTTCCATATCAGCAGTCTTCCCTTGCTGGCATTCTGAACCTATAAAACACTTAAACTTGTAGAGATCTTTAATTACTGCCTAGGAAAGAGTTACCCGTGGCTTATGTGAGCTCTCTCTGACTGCATACAATTAAAGCCATGTTTGCTCACTTCAAACCACTCCCCGCTAATCATTCCCCAAATGGCTTTGAGTAGAGGCTGGTGTGTAAGAAGGGAATACAGGAACTCTGATTCGATCTCCTACACAAAACAACAGAATCTTCACTTGGAGGAAAGGTTGAGGTTTTCTCATGACAGGCAACATCCTTATTTCTTCCATTATTTCTGCAATTTAACCGGAGAAAAAGGCAGAAGATGTCATTTTTCTGAACTATGCTTTTTAACAAATATGCACATATCTGCCAGGGTTTTTTCAATCACAGACTGTATTATTCTATACATCAACATTCTCCCATTTCAAATTCCACCTTCACACTGATCTGCTCTGACTTGAGATATTATGCCATCACTGTGAAATCCAGGTCGAGGGTCTGTTTGACAGATGGGCTACGTGCAATGACAGTTTGGATAAGATCGGAAGTTCATCTCTTTTCAATGCAATTCTCATGTTAGGAGACTAAAATGAGAGGAAAGAAGAAAGAGGTGGCTCATTTAATTTGACAAACAAAATCTCAATTTCCATAAAACTGATAAATTACCTCTGTATTTATTACACACAATGAGACTGTTCTGTATTTTTGCAGAGTATAAGCTTTTAGAAGCACATGCTTCCAATCATTAATTCCTCAAAGATGTTTGAAATATCTTCAAATATTCTCAAAGAATTCAGCCAGTTTTATCTCCCACTTGTGGCTATTATCGAAGAGGAGTGTAAACAGAGGAGGAGACATTTCCTTGTTCTATATCTTCCTAGTTTTTCCTCTACACTTTGCACCACATAGTATGCCACATCAAGAGCCAGACATGCGCACAGATGCAACTGGGAGCAATTGTAAGGACTTTGACAAAAGCAACAATCAGGGTTTGCATAATTTACCAGACATCAATTAGCCACAGAGGCAGATATGGAAGATGAGCATGGGGGACTCCAAGCAGCAAGGTCCAGGGACAGTACTGGATGAGAAGCCCAATCTCCAGTTGGTGGGGAGGTTATTAGGATTTTCACGACAGTGCCATCCCTAGATCCTATCTGGAAGCTCGAATCCTCTCTAGCTGCTAGAATGCAGGAGTTTTCTCTCACTTTTCCCTATACCAGAGGCCTCCTGGCTGCAGTGAAATGGAAGGCTCTTCACTATCCTCTCTCTTTTCCAGAATATCCTGGAGGCTGCAACTGGGGGGTGAAGCAGGGATGGAGAAGGGGAAAGTTCTCTATGACTGTACTCTCCTCTAGCCTGTGCCTAAATCTTACTCAGTCTCATAATTCCATGACCTGTCAAACAGCAGCAGCATTAAATCAATATGGCCCTTGAAAGTTTCTCTGCTCCCAACAAGGCTTCCCAATAGGAGTGAGGAACCTGTCTAGACTTGTTAATTTCAGTCTGCTATTATTTGGCAAAGCTATGAGAAACTACAGAGGCACTGAAGCTGTCTTCAGGCTCATGAAGACCACACTGTATTGGTTTCTTTAATAAAGGTCATCTTCATAACCATAATGGCTAGAAACTTTGTTATGCAAAAGCTGAATTTCCATATAAAGCGATGGTTAGGCCCACACACTTGCACACTATTAATAGAAAGCTTACTATTTGACACTGACAAGTAGATTTGGGTTCTCTAAACATATGGTCATTAATTGAAGAGTTTGCATTTAGAGCGTTAACATCTCTACAGTAATGATGTAAGTAAGGTATGTAAAGTATTATCCCCATTTTGCACATGGAGAAGCCAGGGTACAGACTAAGTAAATGATTTGTTCAAAGCCATACAGCAAGAGGGCGGCAGAGCTGGGATTAGAATAGAGGAACTCCTGGCTCCCAGTGCCAGTTCACTACTAGATCATGCTGCTTCTAACCACATTCAGATTTAAAAGGTGCTTTGATGGTCTCTATAATCATCATACAGAAATATGTAATCTAAGGACTATAAAATGAAGCCAAATATCACTTCCTTTCTACATAACCCTTCAGATTTATGTGAATGATTAAAACTGTTTAGGTCACGATAATAAAAACAATTTAAATCCCAGAACAATATTAAAAAAATAAAAGCCTTTTAAATTCTTTATACAATGTCCCCCTCCTTTTAAAACACCATTCATGGGAGAATAGCACCAAGTGATCTACAAAGAGCTGGTGGTTGTTACAAGGATGATCATCAAGGGGATTTAATGGCATTTGAAGCCAAGAAAGAGCATCCTCACTTCAAATGTCATAACTTTCCTGTTTGTAAGGCTGCCAAAGAATGATTCTTCAGGAACACAGGGAAACTGGGATACTCGGCCAGAAATACATCACTCCCTTGCCAACAGCCAGTTTACACCAGCACTGGTTGTGGAGGGGCCTCCTGAACTGTGAGTGTGGATACTGCAACACAACTGTTGCATGGAAATGAGATTAGGACTGAAGGCCTAGAATGATGGTAAAAAGTCCACACCCTTCAGGTCAGGCCAGACATGGGCCCCAAATCCTTGCCTCTCAAGACTGTGAAACCACCTTCTACTGCTCAATCACAGAGTACAATGGAAAGTTTATAGTTTTACACACACATTTTTGGTCAAACGTTTTGTAGAGTATTGATATAGACAAAAGATAAAAGTTTCCACTGTCTCATCAACTCAGGCCAGTGGAGAAAGCAGCAAGCAAACAGAACAGATGGCAAACCCTTGTTACATAGCTGCAACTAACATTAAGTAGATGGGCTACCTTTGCTACCAGAGAAAATGAGAGAATATTTACTCAGAATCATGTAAGTCTTAGAATTAACCCATTTTAAATGGTTCATATTCCAGTTACATTAAGCTGCTAAAAAATAAATGTGGAAGAAATAAAGAGTATATAGTGTGTTTATTTTAATGGCAGGATATCATTTATACATTTTTACTACCAAATCTTGGAAGGATTTTACATGTTACCAACAAAGCCATTAGGACATCACAGACATTGATCTGTCTGCAAAGTTATTTATAATAATCGAAGATTATTTTTACTTAGTATCCACAAAGAAATGTTTTAAGTCTATTTACTAACACAGGGATAGTAACTATCAGAAGGGAAACCACATCTAGTACTCCACCCTCCTACTCCTTTAAAAAGGCTAGATAGTTGGTTCTTTGATTTGGCTTATCTAATTTCTACAGCAAATATTGGACTTTGGCACACTTAACTCTGTGGCAAAGCTACAAATATTTGTCTAACTTAATCATTCCCACTATCATAGAATATCAGGGTTGGAAGGGACCGCAGGAGGTCATCTAGTCCAACTCCCTGCTCAAAGCAGGACCCATCCCCAAATAAGTCATCCCAGACAGGGCTTTGTCAAGCCTGACTTTAAAAACCTCTAAGGAAGGAGATTCCACAACCTCCCTAGGTAACCCATTCCAGTGCTTCACCACCCTCCTAGTGAAAAGCTTTTCCTAATATCCAACCTAAACCTCTCCCACTGCAACTTGAGACCAATCCTCCTTGTTGTGTCAAGGTGTCCTTCCCTCCACATTTTCCCCAGTAAATAGGGCTTCAGCTGCTTGTTAAAACTTGAGATAAAGCCAAGATGGTTATGATACTAAGGTGTCAGCTGGAAGTATTTGCAGACAGAGCAAATCTGAGTAGCTGAACATTTTCAGCCCCCACTACTACCCCTCTCCTCACTATACCAGAAAGCTATACAGTACCTTTAAAAAATATTAAAATAAATCATGCAAACTAAAATTAGATTGCAAAAGTGACAGAGTATTGTAGCACCTTATAGATTAACAGAAGTTTAAGAGCATAAGCTTTCGTGGGCAAAGACCCACTTTGTCAGTTAGTAGCACTTGTTCGTCCATAAGGTGCTACAAGACTCTGTCGCTTTTGCAGATCCAGACTAACATAGCTACCCTTCTGATACTAAAATTAGATTGAATGCTTTTGGAAAACCCCAGAGCAAGCTGCAAACATCTGAAATACAGAGCCCAGTTCTGCATCCCCAGTCACAGAAACAGTCCCATTAAAGTAAATGGACTACTGGCATCAGGATTACTCAAAGTGAGGAAGAGCTGCAGAGGTAGGCCTCTGTGATCCATTCACTGAACAATGTTTTCCACTCAAGCACTGCTATAATTAAAATAAGAGATCCTGTCTGGGGGGGGGAAAGCAGCAGCAGGTTTTGGGGGAGGAAGAGAAACATCTACAAGATTTTATAACCAAATAACTTTTTTCAACCAAATCTTCAATGAAAATCCAGAATATTAAAAAAAGAAAAAGGTATGTCAGCTCTCAAATTCTATCCTATGCCAGAAAAACATTGATCTAAAATTGCTTTTTCTGGGATTTAATTTTTTTGTTGTTGCCCACAGATTTAAATACATTCATATACAGATCAACCCTAATGAGATTTATGCCCAGAGAAGCGGTTTAATTTTAGACACTGGTCTCATTTTTCTGAGTAGTGGCCTATTTTGGTTAATGACTGAGTAGACAGAATTTTTTCTCCTACAAAGCCCTCTCGTCTTCAGTACAGTAGCACTGTTGTAATCATGAGATTAAGTCTGCTTATTCATGTGTGAAATGGAGACTTGCTCCTCCCCTTATACTGTAGGCTGCCTACAGCAAACTGGGTCTGCATATTCTTAATAATTTTGTGATGCTGAACAACGGTAATAATTCTCACTGCCTTTTATTGAGTTTATGAAATATGGTACCACAAATATCTGGCATTTAATTTAACAAAACCTTGCTATCAAAAGCAATCTTTGATCTTTGCTCTTAAGATACATAATCAGTTTCCGCTATGACACAATATAAAAGTGTTATTCAAATGGCAAATTTATACAAGGTTTCTTTTTTTAAAAAAAGCAGCAAAATATCAGGAGCCCAGTATTCATGGTTCAACAAATTTTTCCTGCAATCAACCTATACATCAGTATTCTTCATTTCTACATAACCTAATATCCAAGAAATTGCAAGCATCCACTAATAGAGTCCACACTCCTAAGGCAGAAAAGTATTATGCACAGCTTATAGAAAACTACAGCACAATGGATGTGCCTATATCCTGTGTCGTATTATTTGTAACTACTTTACTGTACATACACACAAAGTACAATATACAGTAGGGTGAAAAGGTATAAGAACTTATATGCAAGAGAAAGTAAAGCTGAGGTGCATTTTAGAAATCCTTAACAAAACAGATTTGATTTGCCCAAGGTGTCAAGTAGGTGGCAGGCTTGGAGTAATGCACATCTCCTCCGCTCTCCCATTCTTAAGTCTTTGCCAAAAGACCCCACTTCCTCTTGCTCAAGACCGTATTAACAAAACCTTTCACAAGACCGTTGACAAGAATCTACAGACATATCACATCAGGCAGACCACTATTCAGTTTCTCTTATTTCCTAGTTTCATGCCCTATGCAGTACTGATTAAAAGCATTCCATATTTATATAGTGTTGACTCCGTTGGTAAGGATTCTATCTTGTATAATAAAACAATAAAACTGGCAGCAATTAGGAACAGTTAAAAGCAGCAAATATCTTCAACACCGCTTTGCATACCAGCATAAACAGAACATTCAGGACCATGACTGGCAGTGAATTCCATAAGGGAACATATCTAAAAATGCTCTTGTTCTCATTGCAAAAAAATACCTGAGGCAGAGAGCAAGCCTCAGAGCTCATGTCCACTAACACAGGTTTGCACTACAGGACTAAAAATAGAAGTGTAGATGTTCCCAGTTGGGCTCTGTGACCCACCCTTAGAGCTGGGTTTCAGAACTCAAGCTCCAGCACAAGCAAGGTCTACGCTGCTATTTTCAGCCCCAAGTCTGTCACAGGTGACCCAAACTTAGACTCACTGCCCCAGGGTTTTGGTTTGTTTTTTTACAGAGTAGATGCATACTTAGCCTCAAGATTGTAAAACAAGATATACCCACAGAAAAAAAGACCTCAGCAATGCCCATCCCAACAAACAATTAAGAACATGGACAAAAGATCAAATCAGATTGGCTGAGTCAAAGCCATTGTGCCTGAAACGGTCTTTAGTGGTGTCCTAACACATACATGATCATATGTGAACAATTAGAAAAAAAGCTTGTTTGTTTACCTTCGGTATGACAGCGCCTTCTGCATAGTCTGTTTCAGTGTTGCCACTCACCAAGGAGGAAACTGAAAAGTCTGTTACAAATATCAGCAAAATCTGCATGCACCATAAAACATAGTGCCACTGAAACCGTCATTGCTGTAGGAGGTGGTGACAAACTAGCCGCAAAGTATTCTGCACAACAGGATGCATGCGAACGGATGGGGGAGCAGAATTTGCTATGGGCAGCAGGCACATCTATTCTAACACAAAGTGCAATAGAACTATTTTTGAATATCTGCCCAGAACAAAGGATCTCAGCTTTTCAGGTGTCTTTATATACACACAGTGTCAACCACATGGAATACTACTTCAGAAAGAGAAAGGGCTAAGTCAATTTGGTATTTGAGCAATTCAAGAGTGTTTCAAAGTCTGAAGTTTGATCTACCACTAAACCCCTCTCACTGGATTCATCGGAATGTGTTATGAAACTACAGATTTCATTAGACTAAAATATTTATGATTCAGTCTTTTTTTAAGTAGTCTAGTTCCTTTATTACCGTGTTTCCCCGAAAATAAGACAGTGTCTTATATTAATTTTTGCTCCCAAAATTACATTACATTATATTACAGCGAGAGGCAAAACTGGAAGTACGTCTTATTTTCGGGGGATGTCTTACTTTCGGGGAAACAGGGTATGTAGTTTTCCCTGGCAGAAAATACTACACCAAAGCATTGTGTCCCCACTCTTCTGTATTTAATTTACCAAATAGTGCAGCATTTGCCAGGAAGTTGTCTGAATGGTTTATTTCACCCTGAAAAACTAAGCAAGGAACCACAAAAGAGGACTTAATCAACCATTGCCATTTCTCTAAAATTTCCAACCACTGCAGCTCCACCAGTGATACCAACAGGGGAGTGCTTGGGTAAACAGAGGGTTAATTTGGTACAAACCTGCTCTGAATAAAGCTAGGCAATCCAGAGCTTGAAGTGCAAGTAGATAGTTGGAGCCCTGTGTTCACTAGCAATTCCACCACTGTAACAAGTGGAGTGAGAAACAGTGGGAAATTTTGGGAAAAATTCCTAACACAAACACCACCCCAGATACTTTATCAAAAGCACATTAAATGCCTAAGAGCTCGTGCTTTTATCTGTTTCTATGTTAAGCATGAATACCAGAGTGCTCGACTTCTCTATGGCAAGGGTAGTCAATAACGGGCCAGATCCAGACCACCGGATGCTTTTGAAAGGACCATGAAATCTTTTTACTTATTATCATTGCAGCGTGAAAAAGGTTTCTCTGGAGTCTGGACCTGGGCTATACCTTGACCAAAAAATGGAGACCTTGACAAAAAAATTAATGGACTACCCCTATTCTATGGCATGCAACATAATTGCTCACCCAGCAGTTCTCCAGAATACATTTCCCAACCTTGCATCTCAGGCACATGTCTGGCAGCTGCTAGACAATTTGCTAAATATAGGTGTGAAATCTCCAGGACAAAGGAGGTGGGGGGGGGGGGGGGAAGAGAACAACAGCTTTGTGCAGAAACTTCACTCCCAACACTCTTTCCAGAGCAGTTTAGTTGCTTCTTAGAACTTAAGAGATT
The DNA here is from genome assembly GCA_032164245.1 of Sternotherus odoratus. Classification (NCBI taxonomy): domain Eukaryota; kingdom Metazoa; phylum Chordata; order Testudines; family Kinosternidae; genus Sternotherus; species Sternotherus odoratus. Next base: position 7,731,325 of record JAVMKO010000018.1, read on the forward strand.
ATGTACCTTTGAAAATGTAGTCATTCAGTAAACACATTCAAGGGCATGTCTACGTTACCAACTGTGATTTATGCACGTTACGTTGGCATTTGTAGAACCACAGGAAATACTATAACAAGGGGGACATGGTTATTTCTTCAAGGACAATTTGCTGAGGAACATAAAAATAATTCAAGACTTTTGGTGACATTTACAAAACAGTTAGAGATGGGTCAAACACTGCTTCTGGGCCCAAGCAACAAGGCATTGACTGGTAGGATCACATTGTGATGCAGTCTGGGGCAACCAGCAGTGGATGCTGAACTTTTGGATGGCCACATTCCTAGATCTGTGTGCCAAGCTCACCCCAGCCCTCTGGCACAGGGGCCAGCATGAGAGTTGTTTTGATTGTGGAGAAGCAAATGGTGGTCACACACTGGAAAAAGACCGTTACTTTTTGTAATTGGTGTTCGAGATGTGTTGCTCATGTCTATTGCACAGTATGTGTGCGTGCTCACCACGTGCACCGATGCCAGCTTTTCCCTTAGCAGTACCTGAAGGAGGAGCGCCCCCCACAAATCCTGGAGTGGGGCCGCCCTAACGCGCTATAAGAGGCTCCACACACTCCTCTACCCTCAGTTCCTTCTTGTTAGACCACTCCGACAGAGAGGAAGGAGGGCAGGGTGTGGAATAGACATGAGCAACACATCTCAAAGAACACCAGTTACGAAAAGATAAGCTGGGGGCCACTGTGCCCGCTGGTACCACTGACCCATCCACAAGGCACCCAGGGCCCAGGCAGCTCTGTCTATCCAGTTTGGCTGTTGAAGGGACGGCTCCTAGCTGAGGACAGGCTCACAAACGAGTCTCCACTACGTCAAGACTGGGAGGAGTGGCGGTGCCGATAACAACATCGCACACGGGACCACGACCTGGAGCCAGAGGATTGGCACCGGCGGACCGGTACCGGCGGTAACTGCTGTTCCGGGAACGACTCCTACAGGTGGACCCACGACAGTGTGGTGCTGGCGACTGATGCCCAGGACTATGGAGTAAGTGCCACAGAGGAGACAATGGAAGTCCGAGCAGGAGCAGCAACAAAATCCGTGCAGCAAATCGGCTGCGGTAACCCCTTCTGGACCAGGACCTTGGGCGACGTCCCCTATGGTCCCATCGGCATGCGCTCCCCGACGTGGAGCAGTGCGTGGAGTCCCGTGCCGACTGGGAGCGGGGTACCGGAGTCGTGGTCAGCGTTGACTCCATTGGGATGGCCTGGAGTGGAATGTCCCTTTCTCACTTTGTCCAGGGCTTGAACGACTTGCAGACTTTGCAACCATCGCTGAAATGGGTCTCACCCAAACAGTGTAAACAGTCTGCATGCAGGTCACTCCTCCGCACAGAACACCTCCAAGTGTCACAGACTTAAAACCCGGGGTTCTGGGCCCCAGCCCAGGCACTCTCACTGAACTAACGTGAAACTAACTCGAAAACTAAGAACTACAGGTACTAGATAGAAAACGCTACAGACGAGCTGCAGCAATGCTGGAGCTGCAAAGTTCTGATGCACCTTCACTGGCGGCAAGAAGGAACTGAGGGTAGGGGAGCGTGTGGCACCACTTATAGCGCGGCAGGGTGGCACCATTCCAGCGGTCGCTGGGTGGTACAAAATATGTAAGAAACTATAGAATTTTAAAAGACAAATCAGTCTATAAAATGATAAATTAGAAGGAAAAAATTCTCTCAACTTTCATAATTACAGGCTACTGTTCCAGGAAAATTAAACGTAGAAACACTGAAGCTCTGTACCATAGTGAAATCACATTCAATACTTGCAAAACAAAGCCAATTTCTCAACCAAAAAAAAAAACGTCACAAACTGCAAGGTGAGATCAGATATTACTCCTAAGGGAATTCTGTGCCAAAAAATTCAAAAATCAGGTAGGTAGCCGTGTTAGTCTGGAATAGCAGAGGTAACAAAGTCCTGTGGCACCTTAAAGACTAACTATAAAGTTTTGAAGCATGAGCTTATGTATGTATCTATTCCATATGTTCTGCATATTTTATTTGTTAATTGATAAATGCAGAGGCTCCAGCATGACAGTGGTGCCCAGCGACAAGGACTTGGCAGTGACTCTGCACCCAACCCAATGCAAGGGCTGGGCTTGTCCCAGGAACACCTTAGGGCCCTGCCCCTCCATGCTAGGAGTACCAAGATAGAGTATGACAGGGACAGAGTCTCGCATACCCAGCCCTGGTCCCCAATCCAGATGTGGGGCAAGCAGGCTCAGACTGTCCAGACCCAAGTGCAGAGGGGCTTTGCGGAGGGGATCCAGGTGTGGGATGAGAGGGTTCTGTGTGGGGCAATCTGGGTGCGGGTGACTCAGTAGCGAGTCCAGGTGCAGGAAGCGTGGATGCACGGGGGCCCGTTGGGGAGTTCCCTGTACAGGGGGAAATGGGACTTTGCTGGGGAGTCCAGGTGAAGATGGTTGGGACTTAGCTGGGGGAGGGGATCTGGATGTGGGGAGACAGGGGTTGGCAAGGGGGTCAGTGTGGGATACTCAGTGGAGGAGTCTGGTGCTTAAGGAGTGGGGCTTGGTGGGGTGGAGGTCCGGGTGAGGGGGCTCAGAGTGGTCCAGGTGCAGGGGGTGGGACTCGTAGGGTGAAGGTTCAAGTGAAGAGGGCAGAGCAGGGGCTCGTCTGCGTGTACGGGTGGAGGTCCAGATGCAGGAGGGAAGGACTCGGTGGAGTGAGGGTTCAAGCGGAGCGAGGGCTCGGAGGGACTGATCTCAGTGTGGGGAGTTTGGATGAACAGGGGTTGGACAGGAAAGCAGATCCCTACAGTGACCCCTCCCCACAACTGAGGTGCAATGGGGCAGAGCTTCCAGCAGCCAGGGGAGGTTCCTGGGTGTGAGTCTGACCTGGCCCTACCTACTCCTTGCAGGGGAAGAAGTTGTCCTGACCTCCCCCTGCCTCCAGCCCAGCTGGGACTAGCAGCTGAGCCTGGCACAGGGTAGGAACCACCAGACAGGGCATCCTCAGCCCTACCCACTCACTCTCTCCCCCTCGTAGAGAATTACCTCTCCCTTGGCTGCTCCAGGCATCCAAAACAATGCTCCCGCGCTGCTGGGGCGGGGCGTGAGACCACTCTTTGTTTCCCCCATCAAATGTCTGCAGGGAAGCAAAGAAATCTGCAGGGGACATGAATTCTGCACGCATGCAGTGGCACAGTATTCCCTCAGGAGTACATCAAATCTCTGTTCCACTTGCAAGATGGATTTTTAACAATAAAGGATTGTGAACACGTCTGTGAAATGCTTTTAAGAGATTGAAAGTCATTGAATGAACAGTTCAACATATAAGGCTCTGGCTTGACAATAGGTTGGCACAAAAAGGATCAGGAACTAGAAGAACAAAATATGGATCCTATTTCACATTATGAATATACACACAGCAAAAACAGTCCTCTGCTCTTTTTTGCTAAAATATAAAAATAGAAATACTTACATGGGACAGTAAAAAAAATTGTGCATTTTATTAAAATCACATGGCATCGTTTATTAAATTTGTACAAGAGTATCTTCAAAGACTGAAACTTCGGAGAAAGCAATCATTTGTTGAATGTACGCTTTAAAGGTAAAACAAGCATTAAAATGTCAAGGTATTTGCTTAAAATCACAAAACTCTTTCCTACCACAGTAACCTAATCCACCTCAAATTCAAGTCTTTAGAACTGCTCTCCATGTGCTTGCAATAGGACAAAATTCACCAAGTGCCTGCTATCCAAACAAGCAGGACCCAATTAGATCTACTCAGCACTGTCCAGATTAGCCTATTTTCTCCAACAGTCATGTAACCTCTCCCATTAAATATCTACAAATTCAGTTGAGATTTATGATTGGCTGACATTCTTAGTTTATACTGAATTGTGATCTCCCCTAAAAGCGAGCTTGAACAAGATATTTCACAAAACCTACTTTGGAACTATACTAAATTTAGAGAATATCAAATAAATATTTAACGTATAGCATTTGAATATCACCAGGGATGAGGAGAGGGAGGAATGAGGAAAAACATTATATGATGGGATAGCTACTGGATGCCACCCTCTAAGTCCACTGGAAATAGAAATGTTCATGAACAGATACTTACAAGCTAAAACCTTTTTATGGCATTGACCAGGTTTTGCACAAATCAGTTGAATTTGTGCAATAATCCATACCCAACTTAATCCAGACTGTCCAATGAAAACCTCAAAGTAGCAGTATTTCAAGGACTAGGTATTATTTCCAAGAGACAAAATTCCACATGTTGAGCCCTACTTTGTTAACAAATGTCCAGTAATGTGTTCCATTGCAAATAAAATATTAGGAAATACATATACCATGCATACTTTCAAAGTCCTTACGAAAATAAAAATGCAAATGTCTTTATCAGATAATTCTGGGGTAAATTTCCTTTGGCCACCCACCCCATGTCTATCTCCAGCACTAGATAAACTGTTGCTCTATTTGTGACAAATAGTTAGTATTCTTTAGAAGCTCCATAAAAGCAAACAAGACAAACAACTACTGGTGCATTCCACATGCAAAATCCACTGCATTAACAAGTCAAACTGGAAGAAAATGACACCTGTGTTTATGAAGCACATCTTGCCTGGTCAGCACTCTCTCAGGCTGAAAGGAGGTGTCCATGACTGCAATGCAAAGCAGCCTGCGGAAAGTCCCACAGTTATCTTAATATTTTCAGTAAAACGTAGTGAAGTGTTTGTATCAGCAGTTTTTCCAAAGTCTCAATTCCCTACCAAAACAATGCAGACACAGAAAAGGGCGTGCTCAGACCTGACCACTCCAAGTTCCATCAGTTTAACCAAAGTTATTTTAAAGCGATTCAGTTAAGTCGTTGCAACTTGGTGCATAGGCATCCTAAAAATCAATTTAGACGTGCCTTGTGTCAGTTTAGTTTGTTCCTATAAATTTAGTTTTAAACCAGTAAGTATGTCCACATCGGAGTTTACACCAGTTTAGTTAAACCAATGCAAGTTTGAGTGCTGATGAGCACTAAGAATTGCAGCTACAAATTGCTAACCAATACCAATACCCTTTTACATATTATTGTTAATGCACCAATTATGAGAGGTATGCAAGAGCTCAGTGTTTCAAAGCTTTAGTATCTTCCTAACCTGGTACAGAATTACAATTAATCTCCAGTCAAGACTCTCTCTAACAGAGCTGTGTACATAGCAAGGTTCTGCTGCTTGTATTATTTAAACAACAGGTGTTTTTAACAAGTGTTGTTGAATTTAACTATTGTGGAACTCCCACAGGAAAACAATGTAGAGAACAAAAAGAGTTAATCAACTTTGGCATTTTGGGTAGTACAGCATGTCCTTAAAAGTAAAACAGCATGTAGCCAAAGGTGACTCTGTGCAACAAAAAAAGATAACAAAACCAATTGCTTTACAGCCACTAGCTAAACTTCACTAGCTGTAGAGTCACACCCAAACTTCTTGCATTTGTGTTTTGTTACCATAATTTCTACTGGTCATTACCACTACGTTTTAAGAAAACAAAAAATATTTACTTTCATCAATTTAGACCTGTTTTATGTCAGTTTAGTTTGTTTCTATAAATTTAGTTTTAAGCTAGTATGTCCACATCGGAGTTTACACCAGTTTAGTGAAACCAATGGAAGTTTGAGTGCTGATGAGCTTATTCTCATCTTGTTCATTAAGCATGGATACCCCTTGGAAGAGAACTTTAGGACTGAAAGACTAAATGCCAGTCTCTTGTGCGGGTGCTACTGTGCTCACAATTTATTGTACTTGCCTTTTAGCACCCAGATGTAGCTATGCACCTGATTTTTTCCCCACACAAAAATCCACACAGGCAGAGGTCCATTTAAAAATCAAAAGCATGAATCAAATTCAGTTTGCTTTTCCTAACATTGTCACATGCTTGATCACGAACCGAAGTTACTCTCACCAGAGGAACATTAGAGTCTCCCCCTCCCCGACTTTGTTTCCAGATGCCACTGTTTTTTCAGTATGTATTTGCAAAGAATTTCCCTGCCAACGGCAGCTACCCCTACACACCCATTCATGAAAGAGCACTCTTTCAATTTAGACTAGGATGTACTTAAATTTGCTTGGCAACAGTGGCATGTACTATTATAAAGAGAACAGATACAAGGAGAAATATTAACAGGAACCAAGCAGCCTAAAAAAAATACATGCTTTGGCTTTTTTAAATGGGCTTTAGCTTGTATGGATGAAAATAATATATGCTTTGAATATATAAAACCTAAAAATAATGCAAAAGGGGACAGCGCAATTTATTTTAAAAACCACAGAAAGCACTAATATACTGAAACAATATGGCAATGTTTCATACAGTATTCATAATTACTTTATTACATCATGAAAGGCTAATCAGAACCCAAATGATCCAATAACCGTGGGTTGCTTGCTATTAACTCCTTTACATCATTATTAACTATAAAACATAGGCTGGCTGGATAATCCAGCTCTAATTACAATATTCTAATATTAAACATGCAGTTTAGAGACATTCCTCCTCATACATACAGTCAAATACACACACCAAAAATTACCTAAAAGCATTCAATTATTCAGTGGGAAAAATCTATTCCCTACTCTAACCTCCTAGGAATAGCTTTATCATCAGGAAAGGGAAATCTGATTTTTGGCTCCTTTGTTAGATTTCAATAGGAAATGGAGCAAATACGGTATGTTTTGACTGCTTGTAAAAGGAAAATCTGCAGGGAATTGTTACTATATCAGATTTAAGGAAAAGTTGTTTTTGTGGGTTTTTTTTTTTTTTTTTTTTTTTAACTGCTTGCATTTTGGCTCAATCACTTTTATACTGTCTTGTAATACAACCACCTGCTGCGGAAACTCTTAGTCATCAGTCACAGACTAAAACCAAAAATCTTCACACTGTGGATAAATACAAACAAAGGAGCTCTCAGGTCCAAGATGTGCTTGGGAAAAAAATATCTTCTCTCTGCTGGGTTTCTGCACTTTTCAAAGTGACACTACCTATGAAAAAAGATGAGCTGATAACAACAAAGAAGCTGTGAACTTTCTCAGGGTCAAAGGAAGTAACATGCTGGTCCTATTTTAAGTAAATATATAATTTTCCTAGAACTGATTAGGGAGGTTTTAGTTCCCTAATCTAATCGGGAACAAAAGACTCCACAGCCACAACTTCAATACCAGATGTAGTAACCTTTGGCTGCTATCATTTTACCAGCTAGATGAATCATGGGAGAGACGATCATGCTTAATTTAGTGGATAAAATACACCCCTCAAACCAAAAATCAAAACCTTCCACACGAGGGGGGGAAATACACCACTGATTTAGTGTTATAAACTCTAACAATGTCTTCATTTTTAACACTCTTGCAGAGTATTCAATTTTCCAGACTTCAGGTGCTGGTATAACACAAGAAAAACTACAACTTTACTTCTCAGAGTATTCTGATCTCTACAAAAAAAAGGTGTCTAATTGTTTGACAAAGTGATCACTATGTCAAACTAGGGCTATGTTTTTGTTGTTTTAGTAAAGGATAAGTCTGCAACAGACTAATTTAAAATAAAGCTTTGCATTACTAGGTAGAAATGCTGCAGCAGACCTAGATTAGGATTAGTTAATTTTGAAAAATTGTGTATCCCTTGCCTGTCACTTACCATAGTAGACCTTACCTTACTTTTGAAAAATGAACATGAAAATCTGAAGATATCTAACTTCTAGGAATTATTAAAACAGTTCAGGTTTGCTGGAGAACTTTAGATTGTTGCCTCTGAATTATATCCATTTTCATAGAAGAGCTTAATCGCACTGAATCATTCCTCTGAAATTTGCACTGTTATTTCCCCCTTGAGGAACTGTGCAGGCACATTGCTAATGCGAAATTTACAGCCCTCATTTCCCCCATGCTTTTGCTAACAGTAGGAAAAGCCAGAATTCTAACCCTGCTGTCATATGAGAAATGTATAGTTATAATAAACAAAATTCACAGATCACAGTCAAATATTATTTATCCCAGTAACCAAATGTTTGTGCAATCACCAGGGCTTTTTGTTGGCAGAGCTGCATAAAAGTTTCCTAAAGAAGTACAGCTTGTTTTAATCATTTACATTTTTCAACATTACTTGTTCTTGTTTTGCATTCAAAGGTGAAAACTCAAACTGCTACCTCAGGCAAACTTGCGAACAAATACAAACTGTTGTGAGCTCTTTCTGGCCTTGGTTACACTGGCACTTTATAGCGCTATAAAGCCTCCAGGAGCGATATACCTCCCTACCCGTCCACACTGGCAAGGCATGAATTGTGCTATAAGTCCGAGTTTATAGCGCTCGTGGTAATCCACCTCCGCACGGGGAATAAGGGCTGTAGCGCTACGGTGCAAATGTGGACACCCATTGCGCGTTAATTAGCCTCCAGCCTGGCCCATAATTCCCGTTCGAGCCACTTTGGTCATCACTTTCAAACTCTTCTGTTGCATCCTCAGGTGACCATGTCAGACCCACCCCTTAAATTCCCAGGGAAATTTGAAAATCCCCTTCCTGTTTGCTCCAGCCAGGCGTGGAGTGCTCCTCAGGCAATCGTTGCAGGTAACCATTTTGCTTGGCCATGGCTCCACATGCCATGCCTCCTCACAATAAGCGAGCTTCACCATGGAACAATAGCGAGGTGATGGAACTCATCAGTTCTTGGGGGGGGTGGGGGGGGAGAGACTGTCCAGTCTCAGCTGCGGTCTAGCCGCAGGAATTAAGATACATATGTCCTGATATCACAGGCCATGGCAGAAAGAGCCCATGACCGGGACACTCTGCAGTGCCGGGCAAAAGTGAAGGAGCTTAGGATTGCCTATCGCAAAGCCCGCCACGCAAACAGCCACTCTGGGGCAGCCCCTGTGACCTGCAAATTCTACAATGAGCTGCACGTGATACTTGGCGGTGATCCAACGTGCACTCAATCGACCACCCAGGACACTTCTTCCCAGCCCACCACTGAAGGGGGGGGGGGGGGAGAGGAGGCCGAAGAAGACAACGACGGAGAGGAGCAGGAGAAGGTGGCAGCGGCCGCGACCCAGGGCACGGAGGAGTCACAGGACACATGCAGCCAGGAACTCTTCTCAAGCCCGGAGGATAAGCCAGAGCCAGTCACAGCGTCCAACGGTTGCGGAGGGAAGGGCAGCAGCGCAGGTACAGCTACTTTTCTATAGGAAAGGCAGGCAACTTGGGCGAGGGTGGAAAGGGATGCTTGCTGCATGCTTGCCTACATGTGGAATAGTGCACCGATGTAGTCTATCACATCACAGTAATCGTCATCCGTGATTTCTTCAAAGGTCTCAATAAGAGCTCTTGCAATGTGCCTGCGCAAGTTTCTCGGGAGAGCCAGCGTGGTCCCTGTCCCGGCGACTGTCATTAGTCCCCGCCATTGTTCTACGAGGGGTGAGGAGATATTGCTGCACAGAGGCAAGCTGCATATGGGCCTGGCCGAAAGCCACATCTCATTAGAATGCCCTCCCTTTCTTGCTCCGTCACCTGCAGCAGCGAGATATCTTCCAGCACAAACACCTATACAGAGAATGCTGGGACAGTGCTCAGAGTACGGTTCCCGCAAATGCCCTCTGCTCCCCCCAAGCGATAGGACAGCAAGGCAGGGAAACAATCATTCCCCCTGCATCCAGAGACAACTCACCACGGCAGGGGCTCCTTTGCTGTCTGTGTGCTATAGCTGTGTGGGACAGGCAAACGGGACAGAGAAACATGGAATGCGGGGGAATCATAGCACTGTCTGTTGTGAATGAGGGAATCCTGTGTTTTAACTTTGCACTGACTTTCCCTAGTTTCGACCTTGAACATCCCATCACCGTCAGTCTTATCTGCAGCTGAGAAGCTGAGGAGGATTAGAAAGAAACCACGAAAGAGCAAGGAAGATCTTTTACAACAAGTTATGCAACAGTCTGTAACGGAAAATCGCGTTGCACAGGAGTGGCAGGAGAATGAGAGCAAGCGGAGGGAGAATGAGAGCAAGCGGAGTGATGAACAGATCGAGTTGACGGAGATGGCTCGCGAGCAGCGCGCTGACAAGCGGTTTACAATATTACAGCTGCAAGTAAAGACTCTGCAGCGGTCGCTGCAGTTCAGGAGGAGAAGCAGCACCGTGCTCGCCACCCCCATTGTCAGTTGCCCCCTAACCCTTCCCCTTCTGGCCCTCTGTTCCCTTCAGGCCACTATCAACAGCTCCCTGGTTACCACCACTCACGGCTGCCTCCAACCCCCGTCTTCACCGACCAACCCACAGGCCCAGCACCCTTATCCACTACACTCAACCCCTAATAACAAGCATAATCACCCTCTTCAAATGGGGTTGGGGGAACACAGCAACTCGAAGGGCATTGGAAGTTATGAGGACAGGACGTACGCCAATCTCTGACTGACCCCTTCCCACCCCAATTGCAACCCCTCTCCTCCCTCACACATTTTACTTTTTTTCAACTTTTATTTCAAAAACTGAAAAAGCTGTTCAATAAATGAATTCTTTTTAATAAATGGGTTTCTTTATTCAGTGCACATATGTATCTAATAGCTACAGAAAAGCAAATGCCTTATCCTATTAACAGACTGCACCCTCCCTCCCTCCCTCTGGAATGCCCATTAGAACTCGCTTTCAGCATCAAAATGCTCCCTCAAGGCATCCCTGATCCTTGTAGCCTCACGCTGGGCCCCTCTAAGAACCCTGCTCTCTGGCTGTGCATACGTGGCCTCCAGCTGTTGAACCTCTGAGGACCATGCCACAGTGAAGCCTTCGCCCTTCCGCTCACAAAGATTATGTAGGGCACAGCATGTGGAAATAACCGCGGGGATACTTCCTTCTGCTAAGTCTAGCTTCCCATAAAGACAGCGCCAGCGCGCCTTGAGACACCCAAAAGCACATTCCACAGTCATTCGACAGCAGCTCAGCCTGTAGTTGAACCTTTCCTGGCTGCTGTCCAGGCTCCCTGTGTAAGATTTCATGAGCCAGGGCATTAAAGGGTAAGCGGGGTCACCAAGAATCACAATGGGCATTTCAACTTCCCCCACTGGGATTCTCTGGTCAGGAAAAAAAAAAGTGCTTTCTTGCAGCTTCCTGAACAGGCCGGTGTTGCGGAAGATGCTTGTGTCATGCACCTTTCCCGACCAGCCTGCATTAATGTCAGTAAAACGCCCACAGTGATCCACAAGCACCTGAAGAACCATGGAGAAGTACCCCTTTCGGTTAATGTACTCATCTGCTAGGTGGGCGGGCGCCAGAATAGGTATATGGGTCCCATCAATCGCCCCTCCACAGTTAGGGAAACCCATCTGCTCAAAGCCAGCCACGATGTCACCCACGTCACCAAGAGTCACGATTTTACGTAGCAGGAGGCTATTAATGGCCCTGCACACTTGCATCAACACGACTCCAACGATCGACTTTCCCACCCCAAAGAGGTTGGCCACTGATCGGTAGTTGTCTGGGGTGACCAGCTTCCAGATTGCTATAGCCACCCGCTTCTCCACCGGGATGGCAGGTCTCAATCTGGTGTCCTTGCGCTGCAGGGTGGGGGCGAGTTCAACACACATTCCCATGAAAGTGGCTTTTCTCATGCAAAAGTTTTTCAGCCACTGCTCATCATCCCACATTTGCATGACGATGCGATTCCACCATTCAGTGCTCGTTTCCCACGCCCAGAAGCGGCGTTCCACGATCGTGAGTATGTCCGTTGAAGCGACGATCAGCTTAGTGTCCAATACATTCCTTGGCTCGAGCTCGTCTTCAGGCCCATCACTACTGTCATGTTCCATTTCAAGAATGAACTCCACTGCACAGAGAGTTGTGCTGGTGACACTCGCCAGCATGCTCCTCAGCAGTTCATGATCCATTACGGCACACGAAAAAGCGGACGATGGAGCGTGCCTTGCTGAAACCGTTGAAAGATGGCGCCTGAGGTGGATGGAAACACAGGGATTGCTGGGATATGACACAAAGCATCACGGGGAATTGGAACAGGATGCAGAATGCCTGCAAGTGACGCCCCCTTCCCACAAGGCATTGCACCAGATTGGGAAGAGGTGCTCTGTGGGATACCTGCCCTATTGCGCTACTCCTAATGCCACCTGAAGCGCTGCAAATGTGGCCATTCTCTAGCGTTGGCGGGTCAAAGTGTAGACACACTCTAGCGCAATACCTCTTGCTGTATATGGGACGCGCTATAACCCTGTAAGTGTAACCATGGCCTCAATGAGAACTTAACATATAATATATCATTCCACCTCTGTTACAAAAGGATTCACTGATAAACTTTCAAAGAGACATAAAAGGGCAAAGATAAATGAGATTCAGTTCACACTACCATTTGTATGTCATATGAGTCCAACACAATTTTCCTGACTAGCATCAATATTTGCCTTAAGTTCTACATTATAAAACGGTGTTGCATGTTTCATAAATGTTTGTTTATAGTCTAGTGGAGGTGGGGAGGAGAACTTCATCCACAGAATCATATTAGAACCTTAAAACATGGTTATTCCAATGTGGCATGGTTGTAACCTTAGTGAGATTCCAGATCAGATACCATAACAAAGAAAAATTACATTTTATATGGCAATTTGAATATGTATATTCCTAGAAAGACTTTCAAACAAGCAATATTTGGTGTTCCAGAAGCAGGAGGAACACCAAATATTGCTTGTTTGAAAGTCTTTCTAGGAAGAGCTGACAATGATTTTTAATAGAGGAAAAATTAACTTGAGAAAGATGGTTGTGTTTTTTTCCTAAGAGGGAGGGGTTGAAATCTAGGTTTTCCAGAGTATGAAACAAATTAAACAAGAATGCAGCCATTCAAGGTTTAGGAAATATAAGCAAAGTTCTTATTGAGAATGGATAACTTCACAAGTGCACCTTAAATGCCTTGACCATCTTAAATATATAGGTTGGTAACAGTATCCAGGATTCTTTTGAACTAGTATTTATTGAAGAACAGTTTAATTGTAAGGGACTATTCTTTAAACTTGCAGGGCTCAAAACAAGTTATGGACTTAGAACACTGCCGCTTCTATCACCCCTTTTAAAGTGAGTAGATAACTCGATAGGTCAGGAGCAAATACAGATGTGAACACTGTAAAGAGCATTATCTGGAGGCTTTTGACATAATTCATCAAACATGCTGTGACGGTAAAAGGTGATGCTGGGATGTAACCTGACCCCGGCCAGGTGATGGGCAGCTGGATGTCTGTGTGTTTCTGACAAAGGCTTGGGGGGATGGGACAGGAAGCAGGCAGGGAAACAGTTTTGGCTGGGCTTGGGCTCAGGTTAGGAGGGAGATAGAAGACTGGGAAGAAGGCCGGGAGCCCCAGAACCCTGGGCCTCATCTCCCGGTCCCCCAGAAGGGCCTGACTGAGGGGTTCTGTCTAGACTAGGAAGCTCTGAGTTGGATTGTGTTCCTGTCATATCAATAAACCTTCTAATCTACTGGCTGCCTGAGAGTCACTGTGAATCCAAGGAAGCGGGGGTGCAGGGACCGGACTCCCCACACTCCGTGACACATGCAGACCACATTATTTTATTTTTTAAACAGACGAATACATTTTATTGCTTGTATGGAATATTGGTACAAAGAAATGACCCTGGTTCCAACTCTGGTTACCCAGCACATTTATACATCAGTGTTGAGGATTAAATAACAGTGGCCCTACATAGTGCTTTATGTCCCAGATATGAAAAGTTTCACTAAGTTTAGTTCTTCTCATAACTACTGCAGAACTATCCTGCTTCACTGTCTTGAGGGTACATCTTCACTGAAGGTCTACAAAAAAGTTACCTTTCGTAACTGGTGTTCTTCGAGATGTGTTGCTCATGTCTATTCCACAGTAGGTGTGCATAGTCGCCACATGCATCGATGCTGGAAAGTTTTTTCCCTTAGCAGTATCCGAAGGGAGAGCACCCACCACCCCGCCCCACAACCTCTAGAATAGCGCCACCCTGGCAAGCTATAAGGGGTGCCACATGCTCCCCTACCCTCAGTTCCTTCTTATCAGACCACTCCGACAGAAGGGTCGTGAACTTGCGTGAAACTAACTTGAAAACTAAGAACTACAGGTACTAGATACAAACACTAAGGACGAGCTGCAGCAATGCTGGAGCTGCGAAGTTCCAATACACTGGCGGCAAGAAGGAACTGAGGGTAGGGGAGTGCGTGGTGGCCCTTATAGCACACTTGGGCAGCACCAATCCAGGAGTCACAGGAGGGGTCTCCCCCTACTGGTACTGCTAAGGGAAAAAACTTTCCGGCAAGCATGCACATCTACTGTGGAATACACATGAACAATCACTCAAAGAACAACTATATTGACCTGCTGTGTCATCACTGGTATTGCACCCACCTATGAGATATGGACTTCTAGGGAGCATACTCCAAGGTCCTTTTGCCACAATAAGTAGAGACACGATGGTTCTTTCTCAGTGATTCGTGGGAGAACTCGTCTGTTCTTCTGGGCCCACAGAGGGAACTGGAACTATGAGAACTCAAATAATTTAGCCAGCCTCCTCGCTGCAGTATAGGCAAGTTACCAGCCTAGTGAAAACCTCATTTGGCATTTAGCCTCTAGCCTCAGATGAGCCAGCTGTGGAGTTGCAAGTTAGTCAGCTCTACCTTAGCAGCTGTCTCCTGGGAATTAAGGTCTGGCTGGTGTCCCAACACTGGGTCAATTCCACTGTATCCTCCTCTTTCCACTTAAAAGGCTCAATATTCAAGGTTCTCAGATCCTCCGATTTCCCTTTAGGGGAAAACCAATATATCCCCTGAGAGAAATATTGCAAATACAAGCTCCCAAGTTAATTTTTATTCATTTTGTCCAGTGATTAACCAGCTAATTTTCCTCCTTCCTTCTTGTATTTTCCCTAACCCAAAATAATCAGAAAATAATAAATTGTAATCTTGTACTTTGATCCTTCACTTTTGAATCTGTTAGGATTTGTTCAGCAAGTGTTTGGAGTGTGAACCTCAGTTCGCCGGGTGCAATATTGGGGTGCAAATCCTGCAGCACCTATGCCACTATGGCATTTTGGGAACTACCCAGACCAGACCACCACCTGCCCTGTAAATCTTAGTGGTCTTTGTGCTGTGCATGCATGGTTCAATTCCCCAGTAGCCAGTCTACAAGCATCAGGTCTCACTCTGGCTCTCGTAAGCGAATTACTCCTTGCAGGGTGACACCAACCGTTCTTCCAGTCCCAGGTCTCTCCAGATACGTCCTTCCAGAATTCTTAATTACCAGAGACTTAGACCGTTTCCCTCTGGTTCATCACATGCAAAGATGTGAAACCTGCTACTGAGATATCGGCCTATTTTGGCCCCCCACCCTCTGGTGTTTAAACACCAGAGACCTGCTTCAGGGGAAAAATAAAATTCAAAAAAAAGTTTTTTTTAGTAGAAAAATCAAGATTCAAAAATAAAATAAAGGGAAATAAAAAAAAATATACAGGTTACAGAGAAACCAAAAAAAACAGCCTCAGGTTTTATGCTCTCTCATTACATAAAATCCCTTTTCTAATGCAAGTTATCTATTGCCTTAAGTTGGGGTAGGCAACCTATGGCACGTCTGCCGAAGGTGGCATGCAATGTGGTTTTCAGTGGCACTCACACTGCCCGGGGCCTGGCCACTGATCTGGGGGGCTCTGTATTTTAATTGTTATTTAAATTTAATTTTTAATGAACCTTCTTAAACATTTTATTTACTTTACAAAGAATAGTTTAGTTATATATTATAGATTTATAGAAAGAGACTTTCTAAAAACGTTAAAATGTATTACTGGCATGCAAAACCTTAACACAGAGTGAATAAATGAAAAACTCGGCACACCACTGCTGAAAGGTTGCTGACCCCTGCCTTAAGTCAATTTCTCTGCATAACCCTGAGTGAGTTACAGGTGGGGATGAGCCTTCATGGACAGCCTCTAATCATGAGGCTGTGCCTCAAGGTCTAGATTTATATATATATATATTTAAAAAAAATATATATATATATATATTTTAAAAAAAAGGCAGCTTAAATCAGTTTCAAGCCTGTGTTTAAAAGGCTTTCTCCCCCCCCCCCCCTCAGTCCATGGTGACTCGTGTTCATTCAGAATGGGGAAATTCCCTCTTGACTTGATAGCCAGGGATGTCTCAGTGTCTTTCCATTAACTCTATTGGTCCATTATTGTATTTTCCTGGGCAGGACAGTGGATCATTACTTGACGCTAGTTTCACATGAACCCCTGGCTGGAATTGCCTGTCCTCGCTAACTACTCAGCGCCCTGTTATGAGGCATAGTTGTAGTAGAGATCATGAACACAGTTTTCTACATACACAAACATACAGATTCATAACCATAGTCTATATACATCTGATGACGACAACGAAGTTCAGAACATTACAAAGGTTCATAAAAGACCTGACGATCTATTTTTATAGTACAGTAATACAGTATTCAATCAGCTGCTTAACTGCTTGTTTTGGCGGTTTAAAACTTCTGTCCTCACTTGAGGTATCTGGGCCATCACAGTCGCACAGACCAGCTAAACAGGGTTTACAAACTTAGGTGAGAAGATTGTGAGAGTGTGAACGGGAGGGAAATTAGGAACAACACATTAGTAAAAGCCCTTCGTATTCTGGTGCACATTCATTATTTCTCCAAAATGTTAATGGACCATAGTCTCACTACACCCTCAGTTCTACCATCTGCATTTTCACCTTATTTGTTAACAGTTAATTGGGTCTGAGATAAAGGCACCCCCATTAGATATATGTATAAACAGATTTCACACGTTTGCTTTTACTGATTGTTTTTCCTGCTTCCCATTCAGCCTACATACTCTTATCACCACAAACTGCTCTCAGTTCCAGGAACATTCTGCCAAATACAAGAACTAATGTGTGTTCTGACCTACCAAAAAAGATGGCTTAGGCCTGGGTCTATACTAAAAAGTTAGGTCAACCCTGCTACATTGCTCAGGGTTGTGAGAAATCCACACCCCTAATGGCATAGTTAAGACAACATAACTCCAGGTGTAGACAGCATTTGATTTATTTAATAATTCTTCTGTGGATTTAGCTACCGCCTCTCAAGGGAGGTGGATTACCAATGCCAACAGGAAAACTCCTCCCATCGACAGGGAGGTGCTACAACATTGCAGCTGTGCCAGTGTAGCATTTCAAGTGTAGACAAGCCCTATTAATAAAAAACACAATGGGTTCACTGAAGCAGCAAAACATTATCTGTGAGGGGCAACATATTTAAATAAAGCATGACTGACAAACGTCATATCCTTGTTCTATTGCCCTCATACTAAAAGAACCCCAACAAGTAATTGAACAGTAGACAGAGATGGTGTTTTTGTGCACAAGATCACGCTACACACAAAATCTACTCAATCACTTTAGACCCTGAACATAATCCATAATGAAAATAAGTTACTAAATCAGATCCACAGCTGATGTAAACTAGGGTAACTCTATTGGGTTCATGGAGCAATGACAATTTACACCAGTTCAGAACTTGACCCTTTTAATCCAAACTACATATAGCCTCTACACTTCAAAAGGTACTGGATTCTCCACCTTTATACAGATATGGCTTTAAAGGATACTTAAACAGTGTAGAATATTTGTCTCAGTAGTAATTCATCTACCATACAAAACCACTGACCTTCTATGACACTACAAAAACAGATAGTTCCTTCTGGATACTCTTAAGCAACACAATAGCTAACATAACCCTTTGACCCCAAAACGGGCAGGTTTATAAGAAGTCTATTAATACATGGCTTCTTGTTTTCTTTCCTCCCCCATCACCCCAAACCAAAAACAAAAGGTCTCTCACAAATGAGTTATTAGCTACTGATACTATGAAACAAAAGGCTGTCTTGTCCCATCACATGAATAAAAATGAGCAAGGAGGGGGTTAGAGGATCCACCAAGCAATTATTTACAACAGGGGTCTCAAACATGCGGCCCGGGGGCCACATGCGGCCCGCAAAGCCCTTCCCTGCGGCCCGCCAAGCTTCCTGGCGCCCCCCCTCCCCCCCGGTCCCTCCATAGCAGTTTGCAGGATGGAGGGGCCAGAAGTGGAGGCTTCTTTGCTGCCTGGCTAGGCCGCGTGTGTTTCTAGCTCTGGACTTCCTAGATTGCTCTTGCTTTGTTTGCCAAACAGCTGTTGGTGGTGCCTAGCGCTTTCCAGGAGGGAATGGGGAGCTGTGTGCTCAGAGGAGGAGGTGGGGCAGGGGTGGGACCTCTTGGAAGGGGTGGAGTGGGGGCGGAGCCGGGGCAGCGAGGGCAGGGTGTGTGTCAGTGGTGCGGCCCTCGGGCCAGTGCACTAGTCCTCATGGAAGGGGTGGAGTGGGGGCAGAGCCGGGGCAGCGAGAGTATGTGTGTATGTCAGTGGTGCGGCCCTCGGGCCAGTGCACTAGTCCTCATGCGGCCCTCATGGTCATTTGAGTTTGAGACCCCTGATTTACAACCTCTAGTGTGTGATGCTCTACACTGCAGAAGGAAGTCAATGCATTCTGACATAACAGCTGTACACAGTTAAATTAAAATAAAAAACTAGTCCACAATACACAAGCTATTCACTGAACTTTAGTGAAAGTTGAAAGAACAGTATCTTTCAAGATGCATAATTTAAGAACAAGTTGATTAGTTATACTAAAGCCAACAGCATAAAGAAGATAGGCAAGTATTTGAGAAACAGTCACAGCTATTTAAAGTAAAACAAAAAAACACTATCTACTATAAAAAACACACAAAGGAAGTGGGATAGATTACGTCAGCCCTTGCCTCAATTCATAAATCCTAACCACAAGACAAGAGAAATTCTCAACTGCCTTTCACTGGAAACTGCTTAAAGTGAATACATGCAGTTTAAGTCTTAAAATATGCTATTGAACAGCACTCGCTGATGCATCACTTTCAACAGCCACAGGGGGAAAAAATGGTGTAATCCTAGTCAATTCTATCATGCAGCCAGATCAAATAACATTTCAAAAACTGGCTGCCAAGCACCCAGCCTGCCAGAGTACAATAAGCACTTGAGTGTGCTGGACTCAAAACCACCTTTCACTGCTCCCAGAGATCTTTATAACATAGTTTAAACACTACTAAATTACAGGGTTGGAAAAAAACAAAAAAGCTTTTAAATGTTGCTCCCACACAATTCTTCAACTTGCTGTAAAGCATCTAAAATGTCTGCCTTGTGCTATTTTACTAGGCAATATATCTATTCAAACATGTGATTGCTTTTGAGAACAAAAATCTGACAAAAATGCAGATTGGGCTGCAAGTCTGGAACTAATTGTCCACAGATCAATGGCTTTACACTGAAATAACGCTGCCCTGTCTGTAGGGTTTTAAATCTTATTTACTTTAATTTTGAGTTCCCAGAAGGAAACCATTCCTAGAACGTAGAATATTTAAATTTAGACTCCACGAATTAAGGGTCACGTTTCTGTTCTCAAATGTTACTTATTTTACAAGTCTTAAAAAAATCTGACTAATTTTAAATGAAAAATTAGTCTCCTTGTCAACTGCCATTTTCATTCATATACAATTAAAAAAGAATCCCATGTGGCTGAAAGGAAGTCATCCAGTCACACAATACCCCATGCAGCGTAATGCCACATGTACTCAAGAAAGGCTTAAAAACGGATTGTAAAACAAAGTAGAGCTGGTTTCTTTCACAAGAAACAGAAAGTGGTCAAGCAGGTCTCCCTGTCACTTCATCTAAGAACAGAGTTTGAGCAAACATTATAAAAGAACCTTACACCAAGCACTGTACCAATTAAAATTTAAATGGCATTCCAAGACACTCCTGCACCTCAGTAAGTGGAATGAAAGTGGATTTTCAACCCAAGCAAGGAAACTTCATTCTTCACCTCATTTGCATAAAGATAATTTAGAATCAAAATGTTTGCTCTGCTTAGCTAACTTTGTTAGATTAAAAACATACAAAGCAAAACATTCACTTGAGAAAGGGGAACCCGTGGCCTTAAAGCACTCTAGATTGCATTCTGGGCCAATAAAAGCTATCACATCACATACCACGTTGATCCAACTTTCCTTGAAAATCTAGAATATCCGGGAGGGCAAAAATAAATGAATAAAGTCAAGAATTTCTCTCTCCAGGTGTTTCTGTTGTACAGGGAGAGTGGTTTATCATCATTATTCTATTTTAAGACTAGCAGGGTGACCACCTCAACGTCCTCCTCAGAATATAACTTCATTTTGTGTAGTGCCTTTCATGTACTGTTAACTATAGTTACAGAGTTAAGCAGTAAATAATCCAGTGTGTAAATCCACTCTCTGGACTCACACCCATAATAAACCTCCAGCAGATCTGACTTCCTTCAACTGTAGCCCACTTACAGGAGCCAAAACTGCAGCCCTAGCATCCAAGGACTTCAGGACAGGGTGCAAGGTTCCTGTCCATCCCGCAGCCACACAACACAGCCCCCTTCCCCCGCCTCCTGTGCGCTGCACACTCACCCAGCCAGCCTTGGGCTTTAAGCTTTGCAGTTCCTGGAGGAGCCGGACAAACACAACTTGTCTGCAATCCTAGCAGCTGCTACAGACTGACCCCTGCGGACTTTGTGTTTCTTCGCCGGAGCCTGCAGGACTGGGGCGGCTGCTGGGGCCAACAACATGCAGGACCATGCAAGGCCCATGGAGGAGAAGAGGGAGGGAAGGAAGGCAGGTAGGAAAGGGGGGCGATAGGGAGGGAAAGGAGGAAGGCGGGGGGGGGGGGAGAAATGCACTTGGTGAACAAAAGGAGGCCCCCTCTTCTACTGCAGAGTAGCTGGGCCAGGCGGAGGAGAGAGCAGCATTGCCCGAGTTGGAGCCTGCCCGCCCTGGGTGCAGAGCCAGAAAAGCCCCCTGGCTGGCTGCAGTTGGCTCCCTTCAGCACATGCACACTGTACTGCTGCTCCCCCTCTCGCAGCGCCGAGTCCTCAGCTGTTCGGCTGCAGACACTTCCACATGCCTCTGTGACCCAGTCTCTTTTCTTTTACCCAGACACCAGGAGGAGGGAAAAAAAGAGACAGAAGCACAGCCTCCAAAAGACAACAGGCGGTGGGGAGGAAAACCCGGAGCGGAGTCCGGCAGCAGCAGCTCCTGCCATGCACCGGCACACAGGGAGTAGGCTCAGGCTACCTCTGCTGCTTATCCCTCCAGTGCAAATTACACCACGAAACAGGCTCAACACACACACAGTCCAGTCTCAGGCAGTGTTTGATGCTTGATGCCTAGCTCTCTGTTGTCTTTGGTGGTGGTGCCTGTACTCTTCCTACCCACACTCTCTCTCTCTCTCTCTCTCTCACACACACACACACACACACACTTCAGTTCTCTCTGCTACTTGTGCTGCTCTCCATACATCTTTGGCCATATACACGCGTGCACGCACCTCCACTCTCCTTCTGGCTGATGCTGTTGCCTATCCTCTCCCTCCTCCCCACTCAGCCCAGCCGGAACCGAGCTGTGTGATTGATGGCAGCTCTTTAATAGCGTGGTCAGCTAGAAAATGCATCTGCAAGCAAGATATTAAAGAGGCAAAGCATCCCTGGGAGTGATCAGCGGCTCACATCGTAGAGCTGCAGCCAGGAATATTAATGAAACAAACCTCCTTACATCTACAAATGCAGATCAAAACACAGAGGGTGGGAAAAAATGCAGATAAAAAAATAGAGGGGTGGAGGGAAGCACACACATTTGTTCCAATGATGGATAAGAGAGAGACGCCTCTCCGGTGTCACATTAGAGACATTTCTATACAAGGATTTTGTTGTAGTTTATTCAACCAGTAAGCCATTTTGTTAAAATTCTCTCCAACCCCCACACCCCTTTTTCATGAGAGACTAAAGCTACATATGCTAAGTAAGGCATCTTAAAATTTGATTTGATCGAAATTAATCTAATGAAGAAATAAATACACACTATCATGTGGCTTTAAACAACGCGATACTTAGCTGCCAGCTTCAAGTATCACCCCTACTCCCGCTTAATGCAATATTAATAAAATCTTGCAGCTGCCTGAAATGACCAACTTCATTTTGGAGTACAGCCCTTTAGAGCTCTAGTTCAGAATTAAAATGTATGCCTAACGAAGTTGTTGTTTATACAGTCCATGAATGGTGGCAATACACAACATCTTTTCTGTTGAATAAAAGGCTTAGCTACAGTAATGATGTTTTATCTATAACTGTGTGACTGGCGCATACACCTCAGTACTGCTTTACAAACCCAACCCCCCCCCCCCCCCACACACACACACACACACACCCACCACCACCAAAAAAAAAATGTCAAACCAAAGTTCATGATTCTTTTTTTCTATATCAAGTCCCCATGAATGTCAAGTATTGTCCCGGGCCTTGTTTTCCCCCCCAGATATTGTACATTATGTTCTGATTTGTATTTTTTCCATAGGGGATTTATATGGTGTTCATCACTATAGCGGCCACGTTTTTTTCAAGATAAAAATGTACAACCTTATTTTAAATTCCGTCCTTGCTGGGAATAGCTGCCTAAACCACCAACACAGCTCAGGTACAAATAGCTGATGAAGTATAACACCCTTGCCACCCTGAAAGGCTGCTGCAATCAATACAAATTGACAGTGGTATGTAGTGCAAGCTTGGCTCTGTTGTGAGATCCATTGTACATTAGCTTCTCAACAGGAGCCCATCCTAGGGGGGAAATGTGCTGCTTGCAAATAAACTTCATAACCAAGTGGCTTTGTGATAGCTCAACACCCATCAGAGCTGAAATCAATCCACAAGTACAAAGCAGCCACGCTGCATTTATTCTCACTTCAATTTTCTGATCAAGTATGTCCTGATACATGGCAAACCACAGAAAGTAGCTTATTTCTCCAGTACCCACTTAAGAAAATGTTTGCTTTCAAATGACATGCAAAAGAGTTTTGTTGTGGTAAGCAAACACTAAGTTCCATTTACATGAAATATGTCCCATTTAGCTGGATTTTGAAAGGCACCTATGTGATTTAGGTGCAGAAGTCCCAATCACTTAGGCACCTTTGAAAATCCTTTAAAGCATTTTGGATTCAGTTTTCATGAAAGATGCTGAACAAAATAGAAAGAACATCATCCAGTGAAAAGAGCAAGATAGGACAATTAGGTTGTATTCCTGACTCAGCCACTGACTTATTGTGGGATCTTGGAACAGGTCTTAGCCTCACCATGCCTCAATTATCCTATCTATAAAATGGGTATAGTAATTTCCATTTGTACATCAGAGATCTTTGGATGACAAGAGTTAACTATGTTCAACGTATTAACAAGTTTCACAAATTAACTGACCAATGCTCATAACATCCCTATGAGCTAGGGAAGCATTATCTCCATTTTACAGGTGGACAAATAGAACTGCTTGCGAAGGATCATGTACAGTGATCAGAGCACTTACCTTCATGGCAATTCTGTTTCATTTGTGAAAAATCAATCTGAGAATTAAACTTTTAACAACCCAAACACTATTTTATAGTAGGCGCGGTCTCTCCTTCATATTCCCGCAAACCTACTCTCTAATAGAGGCCAAAGGCTTTTATTCAATCTAATTTTCTCAGTTGGTGGGGGCAGAATATATTAAACCAGTCAAGAGATTGCTTTTCAAACTACACAGTGTAAAAATTCAAGGCAGAAGATCTGTAAATGGGAAACAAATTTTAAAAGAATATACACAAGAACAGCTTACCATAATCTGTATTTTTTTAAAAAACATCACACTCATACAGTAGACAAAAATCACTAGAAAATATCCTGTGGGCAACAGTCCTGCATTGGCCTGAAGCAGATTAACTAGATGATCGAAGAGATCTTTTCAGCCTGTAGTTTCTATGATTCACACAATAGATTATTTCCCATTTGCTGTCTTTGGTCCTGTCTGCATAATTTCCCAGTGTTGTGAAAAAGGAAGACAACTCCAATCCATGCAAAATCCAGGCCGGATTTCACAGGAGTCTCCATTTATCAAAACAACCCTGTCATGTTGAGTACCATTAACAGATAATGAAAGGAGACAAGGGATGCAGTTACAAGCAAAGCACTCCGCATTCTACAGGCCTAAGCATGCAGCCAAGTGAGCTGACATCTGACTTTATTATAAGCATTATAATTAAATAGAATACCGAGTTTAAGTAACATTACGGTTGTGACACAAGCCAACAAAAGCTAGGAAATTCAAAGATAAGGCTTTGACACCCTGTCATTAACTCCTGCTATCATATAAGTGTTTTCGTGTGTGTGTGTGTGTGTGTGTGTGTGTGTCACACTGCTTGAGTTAACTGGAAAGTCAGCCTTAACTTCCAGTTCACAAATTTTGCGCGTTTCCGTGGACACTAACACTGTATACTGTACCTATGTGCTTCAGCTTGTGAAAGATCAAGCACTTAACAGTGCAGAGTGACAAAGTGTATTTTTAAAGAGCTATAAAGGTGCTGCTTTCTAGACACACTTCATAGGACACAAATAATTCATAACCTCTTGTGAGAGCTTTACAAAATTTGAAAAACATGAAATACAGACATACCCCAAGGCCACAAGATCTACAGTACAACTGCTTTCAAAATTCCTTCTGAGAGATTTAACTATCATCAGGTATGCATAAATATTTCACCCACCCACCAGGCAAACTGCTCCAAAGAAGCTATTTAAAAACTACCCGATAAATATATATTTTGGAAGGCAAAATAATTGTGAAAATACTTGATTTGATCATATAGATCACATAAGAAAATTTTAATAATGCACTTTTAAGCATCAAAAACTAAAAGGTTCACCATATAACATTTAAAAGCACTCTACACCTACACAGTCCAGTTTTTGCTTTTAAAAACAGGTTTCACATACTGTTTGTGAAGAGTGAATTGTACCAAGCAAAGTGTGTTAAGCCCATTTTCAAGAATAACTTGATCTTGGCTGGCTTCTAGAAGAAAGATTAACTTTATTTTGCCTGGCTCATACAAGCAACAAACGTAACGCAGTAAGTCCATGTTAAGCTGAACCTGTTGTTGAAAATGGATTTAACTAACATGGGGGTTTTTTAGGACTTTATCTACACCAGGCTCTCTTGCCAGGATTTTTCCATTGTTCACACTACTGCTGGTACTGCACCAGTATTGTTGCAGGTCATTCCCCACCCCCGCTTTTTTTGGCCAAAATTCTTACCTGTACTAATTCTTGCTGCACCCCCAATGGTAGGAACAACAATTGAAAATCTATGGTTAAAAATAAGCCCAATATACAGCTAGCCTAAGGCTGAAAAATTATAAGACAAACACTACTAATTACAGCAGTTAACTGCAGACTTTTATGACCTCATCCAGATATGGAAATGGCTCGGCTACTAGTGCCAACAGATCCAAACCACTGAAAGTGCACTAGACACGTCAATACATCAGCATGTGTTTTGCAACGGGTGTTAAAGTCTGGCACTGTTTACTGTAGGAAGCAAAACTCTTTTCAATTCGGTTTTTGTGAGCCAGAAGCGACCTACCTTCTTCACCATTTGTCAATAATGGATCTTAGTATAAGAACGGCGGAGGGTAGATGGTTTCACAGGTCTTGTCAAGAGCTAGGTATTGCTGTCTATATACTGAGCAAGTTTAGAGAATTTAATGTGCCAGAAGTTACCAAGAATCTTGTCTACACTAGTAATGCTGCCAGTGGAGCTGTGCCGGGATGGTTAAGACGACAAGGTGGGGAGGTGGAGGCCACGATCCCCTAGTGTAGATTCAGCCGCAACGTATCTGCTATGATCTTGTTCACACTGTAAACAATACATCTATAGGGAACCTAGTTTCAACAGTATTGTCAGCCTAACAGTTTCAGCCGTGCTCTGTCCTAGGCCATAGCACAATGTGGGAGATGCTAAAACATGATCAGAATCCCATCTCAGGTACCAGATGGAAGGATGTTTTGGCTAGATCTCAAACAGGACTCCTTGTACAGCAGAGGCTGTACAGGTACACTAAAATGTAGAGTGACCCAGTACACTAAAATAGATATTTTTTTAATTTAGTGCAGAGCAGCCAATTTTTAGATAAGCCTTTTTTCTACCTGCCTAGAATTCCCAGATATGGCACCTGTGTTCATTATGGATTAGGAGCCTCCACAATTTCATTTTTTTAAAAGCTCTCAATTATGTGGGAAAGAGACCACCTGTTCAACCACTCACTATCTTGCATTTCTACAGTTTAAAAATAAATGGAGTTTTTTAAAATTTCAGCTTTTGAATAGGGAAAAAATACCTCACGCTTTGACCATTAACTTTGACACCACTGATACTTTGAGAAAGAAGGCCTTACCAGACAGGTAGAAATCCCAAAACCTCAAGTGAATCCTAACCTCATTTTCAGCCAATTAGCCCTTTCTGTTCCTAAGCATTCCAAGCACTCATTTTGCCATAACTGTCACGTGCTGTTTGAAAATGGAATGTATGAAGTGTTTGAAAAATGTGACTGTGTGGAGTGTTCAGAAAGTGATTTTACATCATCTCCTAACTCAGAGGATGGGAAGACAGAGGAAACACTCAACTTAAAACAATTTTGCAATAGCAATAGTGATTGTGTATCAGTATTTACCTGTCAGCTAGCAGACAAAGTGCTGTACCTTTGACTTAAGGACCTGTAAGAAGTATACCATATTGACAAGAGACTATACAAATATACAACATAAGCTACCACATGAGTTATCGTCAAGTCGCATGCCTCATCTAAACTAAGATTTAAAATAGTGTGAAGCTAGAACATGTCTACACTATACTATTCAGTTAAAGCCTAGGTTCCCTATTATGCATTAGTTCAACTAGATTTGCACCGATCAGCGTGACATGTCCACAACAGATTCAAGCGTGTTAGTTGCAGCATTTAAGCCAACATATTGTAACATACCTTTTCTTCTAGTCCTAGAGCCAGTTCCACAAACCAAATAGACTGAAGTATTTCAACAGTTCTACCCACGCAGCAGTTCAGAGTATTGGGGATAAAGCTATTCCACCATCATCTGAGCTTTTTCCTATGAAATACAACTAGCAGCTTTCTTAAATGTATCCTAGAGAGATGTGCAAGGGTACTAAGAATCCTGTCTTTCTCTAAAACTACAATACATCCTAGAATATTATTTCTTCTACAAATGTCTCTACATGGTCAAGAGTCAAGCCACGACCCTCCAAAGTGCAGTGCTCTCTCCACGGTAATATTCTGACCATATGCAGCTCTGCCAGCGATCTAAAGCTTGATCTAAACCCTTCAAGGTGCCTTAAGAAGTCCTAGTAAGAGTGAGCACACTTTAAAATACATTTTCCACTTACAGTGCAAAATTCACTGGAGATCAGGTTGGATACATGTTCCAAGACAATTGCACTTTGAAAGGACAAAACAGTTAGGAAGAGAGATCTCTCACTCACTGCAGAGTGGTGGGTAAAATGACAAAGAGGGTCATATGGATGAATGAGCCGAGGAACTCGGGGACTTGGCAGGATGTTTAAGATGAGGTCCCTTATGTGCTAAATCTAATAAATTCAGCTGGGGGAATCTGACCATGTTGCTAGAAAGCAAGTAGTGAGAAAAACAACTTGAAACCCCAGCTGGAACTTCCACAGCAAGAAATCAAAACAAACTAGGCTAGATAGATAGATATTTCAGCAAATAAGATCATGTTTGCAAATCAAAGACATTAAGTTACATAGTATTTCTCCCTCTGGTTTGTTTCCCCTGCTACTTAGCAGGGAATATAGAAGTTAAACAGTCTTTCTGAAAATGCCTGCCCTGGGAAACTCCAGCAAAGCAAGAAATGGCACACTGTAAACACAAAACATTAAAACAAAAACTAAGAGCTTCTGAGTCTGTGGTACAGATAAAGCAAGACACCAACCTGTTCAGTAACTTTTTGCATGAAACTTCACCTTCTCTTGACAAACGTACTTTTTATTTTAGAAGATGCCATTTCAAAAATGAGACAGGCAGCTGGACAGACAGTTTTCAAGGCAAAATGAAAAAAGTATAAAGGAATGTTTTACCGAAATAACGTATATTGGCTTTTAATCAAAGGATGAGCAATGTTCTTTAGTTGATTTTTTTTTTGGGGGGGGGGGGGAGTAGGGGGGAGTAAAAAGGAAACATTTGGAAGTATGAAATTCTGATTAAAATAGAAGCAGGAAGGGGAGGAGTGAGGCTAATGCATGTCTTTCAACTTTTTTAATCAGTGCAATTTTAAACAAACAATGAAAGCTACCCTGATCTCTCCTCAAGATTTTAAATATAAAGGAACTTTGCAAATGGAAAATATGATACCTCTATCAACAGCCTGCGGTATGTTTAAACTATTATAATGTAAAGCATGCTCATTCTCACAAGCTAAAGGAAATGACTGCCAAATGCTTCCTTTACAATGTCTCCAGAATAGGGCAGATCCTTTACTAGGCGATTTTCCTGACATACCAAACGTAGCAGACACTAAACAAACAGATATGCACAAAAACGTGCTGGATTTATTAAAGGCTCTGCAAAGATCAGAAATGTGACTAGAGCACTAAACATTTTTAGTGCAAATCAATCAGTTTTACATTCAAGGATTTCAGAAAATTCAATAGACTTTTTAAAAATGACAATAGCCACAGGATGTGACCATAGCTATATTAATCCTTCCCTCAGGAAGGTCAGATAAGCTTTAAAAACAGGAAGTCTGTACTATAATGATGGAAATATTTTAAGTCTGGAACCGCAGGACTATAGTTCAGTTGTGGATTCATGTGCAAAGGGGACTAGCCAATAAAGAAGGTGTAGCAACACATGGAAGTCATGATCTTCAGAAATAAGACCAAGGGGGAAAAAAACATCCTGAATTTCAGTCTAGAAAGAGAATACCTAGGGATGGAACTAATCTAGTTTTTATTTTTAACAGGGATCTGAGGGAGAGGAGAGGCAGGGGAAGCTGGGTGTTCTTCCTCCACTACCTCCACCCATTTATAATAGCTAACTAAAAACCATGGCAACAGAAAGCCAGCCTCAACTTCACAGCAACACTTACTACTTCCCAATTTGCAGATGCTTCCATTGATTAACAGATGTCTTTTGAGACACTATACTAATATGAATCATTGCAACCCAGTGTTAGACATGCATCATCTTACCTCCAGGCTGATACTGTGTTGACAACCCTAAAAATTCAGACCTTTTATCTTAAGGATCCCTTTCAAGTTTAAAAAGCACTGTAAAAGAGTAATTTAAAATTTCACTGTTCTGAGAGCAACATGGACCTTAGGTCACACAGAATTATCCAATCAAGTTCATTGAAATCAAACCTATTTTTTATTTATTTATTCCAAACACACCAGGAAGCATCTCTTCCCTAGGCTTTAAACCATACATGAGTCTTGAAACTACCAATAGGAAAATATTTTATTTCCTTCGTAGATATATCAATAACCAGGCCAATTATACAATAGTGGATCAGTCATCAGTTTAATCACCTCACCTTCAAAATTACATGCGCAATAAATGTATTGATAATTTACATAGACCTCTAGAGGTACCAATTAATAAACTGTGGTTGGTACTAGAGACACTCAAATATTAAGGGGTTTGATTTGTTTGTATTGTTTAATGTACAGAAATGCTGCCATAAGAAGGCTAACTTTTTGTTTGTCACAGGACAGAACGCATCTATATGTATTTATGTTTTCAGTAGATTTTTATTCAGTAGGTATAAGAGTTAAAAACAAAATTTACCTGGTCATATTCCTTTAGGGTATTCTGTGAGTCAGAAATAGCATGACCATTTCTGAAATTTCAAAGTAAAATCACACTGGTCTGAACTAACTTGGTTTCATTCCATCTCTTGAGTAATGCAGCTGGCGCAAATTGTGTAAATAAATCTAATGTTTTTAGGAAAGATGTGCAATTCTTCCCTTCATGGCATGTCAAAATGAGGCTCTGGTACCAAAGGAGTCCCTGATTCTCAGTTTCATTGTCTCTTACTGGAAGGGAAGGGAAACACCACAACCATCAACTGTAGGAGGAAACATTGCATATCAGTTATTTGGTATGTGTATAATCTCCATCAAACCTGGACAAGTTATTTCCAACACAGCACTATACTCAAAATGAATTAACAGTTGAAGAAATGCTCCTCTCCAATTTTTAACTTGCACACACATTCTTAAAAATTCATAACCTCACTGGGAAAATCCTGTGGATCATACAAATATCTATCTTTTAAACAAACCCAGCATTTTATTTAAAAAAAATCATACACGACTATTTTTAGTATGTTCTAAAGACTGATTACAGATGGTGATACAATAAAGCACAAACTAATACACGTGTCTCCGAAACAGACATTACCAAAGAACAAACATCCCCTTAAGAAAACATTTAAGAGTTCTAAATGGAATTATGAGAAACGCAAGACACATTCATGGACAAAGGGAACAGAGGCCATAGGGACTGTGACAGTTTTAACATATTGTTAAAGTTCTGGCATAGAAATAAATAAATCACACAGCATTTCAGAACTGCTAGAATGGCAGAAATGAATGAGGTAAACTGTCTTAACCAACAAGGCTTACCAGTAACTGGCATCTAAGTTTATCAGTTACCTCTTCCCAAACATGGTCAAGTTGTAATACGCCACCTACTGACAGACTCTTAAAAGCCATCTTACAATTACAATAGAACAATGGCTCAACTTTCCAGACTACTGTACTCCTTTCAGGAGTCTAATTTGTCTTGCGTACCCCAAGCTTCACCTCACTTAAAAACTACTTGCTTACAAAAATCAGATAAATATAAGTGTCACAGCACACGATCACTGAAAAATTGCTTACTTTCTCATGTTTACTATACAATTATAAAGTAAATCAGTTGGAATATAAATATTACACTTACATTTCAGTGTATAGCATATAAAGCAGTATAAACAAGTCATTGAATGTCTTTAGTTTGTACGGACTTCACTAGTGCTTTTTATATAGCTTGTTGTAAAACTAGGCAAATATCTAGATGAGTTGCTGTACCCCCCCTGGAAGACCTCTGCGTACCCCCAGGGGTACATGTACTGTTCATTGAGAACCCCTGCTGAAATAGTGCAAATTGAGGAGAGCCATAGAAACCAGGGGTTATGCAAAACCCCAAATTAGTGGTTTGACAGGAAGTTTTTACTCTAGAATTCTGACAAAAATCCCACCTGAAAGCTCAAAGCCAGTAAAAAACAACAAATCCAACCCACATTAAGCAAGAACACAAGAAGATTCGCTTCCTACCAATTACAGCAGTTGAAAGTTTTCATTCTATCCTCAAACTCACACATTACTCAGAACGTGGACCTACGAGGAATAAAACCAGAGCAGATATATCTACCTGTGTGAGAGAAAGAATGCTTTCTAGCAATTATAAATAAAACTTCAAGGTATTCATTATGTTGTGTAAAAGTTGCATTTTTCAGTAACATCTAAACACAAAGCCTAGCCCTTGATTAGGGTATTGACATATAAAGTGTTGAATTTTAATGCTGGTGTTTTGTCAATAAAAAGTATTCATGTACACTTCACAAGTTCATTAATAATCCATTAAGAAGACCTAAATTAAAGCTTGGCAAGCAGCTTCATCATGAAACAAAATCTGCTTCTTCTGGTTTCTAAGAACTGAATGTGCCAAGTGTGACACATTAAGATGTGAAAACACATTTTAAAGGTTACGCTTTGAAACTATTTCAACATCTCTAATAAAGGTATCATTAAGCTGTTGCAGAACAAACACTAGAGTACTTATTTCATTTCATTTTTAACCTGCAGTCTGTCAAGTTTCAGAAGGGTAATTTTAGACAGACCACAGAGTGTTACTACAGTAAATTCTGAAAGGATATAAACATATATATGCATGCAATCAGACAGTGAGAATGACTCCCATTTTTCTCCAGCATAAAAAGAAGAAAAAGTGCCACAATTTCAAATCATTCACATAAGAAGTGCCATTGTGCTTCTTCCACTGTGTTTAGTTTCCCTGGGAATGCTGACATGTGTACTGCAAGTAGTGATTGAAGAGTCAATTAAGTGTGGGGGGAAATGCTTACAGCAAAATTTTAAAACTAAAAATAATCCATTTACAGGCAAAGGCAACACTTGAAAGCTAGCTAAACTATAATCAAAGTCTGTATTTCCAGCTTTGAGAGTAAACACAGTTGTTAAGAGTGGTTAAGACATGAGACCGTAAGTGTGCAATTTCAAGAAAGGAACATCTGTTTTACCCTTCGTCTTCCTCTCCCTCATGCTGAAGTTATGGTATGTGCATTCTGGACACTAGTCCCCTAACCTGATTTACAAAACTACCAACCTGAAAAATTGGAGACTCTTCCAGCCCCTAAATGAAAAAGGAACTTGTGAATTTTTCCAAGAGGGTAGGAAGCTAATCACAAACTAGAAATGACACCCTGTTTCTGTTGCCCCTATTCCCTTCAACCTCAGATGAACATATCTACTGCATTTGCTCATTTGCACAATGCAAAACAGAAATGGAAGAGCTGCAGCAATCACAGAAAACAAGAGAACGGTTTTAAATTTTAATGAAAGTTAAATTATGCATGTTACAAGCCAGTGATCTTGGTCCTCACCAGGCCACAAGTCAGGTTGGGGTGGGATGGGTGGGGGAGACGGAATGATTCAATCCCTGAGTTTACACAACAAAACTGTTCTTTTTCAAAGGCAAATATTTCCTTAATCAACAAATATAATTCACCCTCAGTTTAGAAAAGGAGCAGGTGCTGTCTGACATTCTTTACTTTGGCTGGTAACTTCACCCAAAGCTCCAATTTCCAAATTGGGATAAAGCAGAACCCTACAAGCATAAAGAAGCAGCAAACCATTAACCTACTCATGACAGGTCACCCACAGCCCCAGTTCTGAGAGATACCAGGCACTCTCAGCTCTTACTAACATGAATAGGTGCTGAGAATGATCAGCACCTTAACAGCATCAGGGCCCCAAAACAGAAGGTGGGGAAAACAAGAATCCTTTGGTAATAAGGAATCACTTTGTACCTTCTCCCTCCCCCCACTTTCCCCATTATGGAAAATACAATAGAGTCCCAGAACTGTTAAATCGTGTCTAAGTATGCTGGCTTTCAAGGACCATTGTGATCAATCATTAATTGAATAATTTTATTCCCATTGTATAGTTTCAAGGTATCAGTTAAAGAGCCACAGGGCCTAAGGTCTGTTGGAAATAAAGCTAATATTACATTCTAATCCCAGTTGATGTACTTAGCAAAGCTCAGGATGTAAAAAGATCCAAGTCTCAGTTCATAAGATTTGCACATAAAAAGGCAAATTATTACTTTTTCCTGCCAAGCCTGAGTTTGAATCAGTTGTACACTGACTGTCACTTTATCACTGTGATACGATCTCCTCCTTCACAGTTTACTCAGAAGCTTCAAAAATCCTCATGAAAACCACATCTTACATTTCACCAGGTGGTCCTATGAAGTCACATCCATAAATTAACAAAAACTGAAGGGGTGGGAGGGGAAGCGGCAGATTTTATAGGCATGGTTACCTGACTCATCACTAAGTGTTGCAGCCTGCACAAAGAGGGTTAATTTTGCACTGATATATTCATGAAGTAGTAGTTGTGTGAGTGCAGTAAAACCAGCCCTTTTTAAAAAAAAAAAAAAAAAAAAAAAAAAAAAAGATGAACATGGAATAACCATCATCTGCAACTTCCTGGTTTATTTGTCTTTGTTTATTGCATATTAGTATAGTAGAACCCCTATCATGCAAAGGTATCAAACAATATAAGAACCCCCTAGATCAGGGGTCTCCAAACTACGGCCCGCGGGCCAGATGCGGCCCGCGAGGCCCTCTCATCCGGCCCGCGGAGATCTTTTTGGCTCCGCGCTGGGGCCTGGAAGCGCCGCGCGGGCCGCCGCCGCCAGCCACGGGGCCTGGAAGCGCCGCGCGCTCGGCCGCCGCCGCCAGCCGCGGGGCCTGGAAGCGCCGCGCGCTCGGCCGCCGCCGCCAGCCGCGGGGCCTGGAAGCGCCGCGCGCTCGGCCGCCGCCGCCAGCCGCGGGGCCTGGAAGCGCCGCGCGCTCGGCCGCCGCCGCCAGCCGCGGGGCCTGGAAGCGCCGCGCGCTCGGCCGCCGCCGCCAGCCGCGGGGCCTGGAAGCGCCGCGCGCTCGGCCGCCGCCGCCAGCCGCGGGGCCTGGAAGCGCGCGTGCTCGGCTGCCGCCGCCGGCCAGGGACGGCTCGGAGCTGGGGCCGGGACGCGCCGCACCGCCACGCAGTTGCAGGGGGCGAAACAAGGAACCACCCACTGCCAGGCGGCGAACCGGTCTGTGGGGAGAGACCGGGTTGAGCAGGTCAGTTGGGGGGGTGAGAGACCTGGCTGGGTGGGTCAGATGGGGGGGGGGTTGGAGGAAAGGAGGTTTTGGGGTGAGAGACCTGGCTGGGTGGGTCAGTTGGGGGGGGGGTTGGAGGAAAGGAGGTTTTGGGGTGAGAGACCTGGCTGGGTGGGTCATTGTGGGGGGGTTGGAGGGAAGGAGGTTTTGGGGTGAGAGACCTGGCTGGGTGGGTCATTTGGGGGGGGGGGCTGGAGGAAAGGAGGTTTTGGGGGTGAGAGACCTGGCTGGGTGGGTCAGTTGGGGGGTGGGTGGGAGGGAAGGAGGTTTTGGGGTGAGAGACCTGGCTGGGTGGGTCAGTTGGGGGAGGGGGGTTGGAGGAAAGGAGGTTTTGGGGGGAGAGACCTGGCTGGGTGGGTCAGTTGGGGGGTTGATGTGTAGTGTTCATGTGTAGTGAACAGGTGTTCATCTGTAGTGTTCAGGTATTCAGGTGTAGTGTTCAGGTGTAGTGTTCAGGTGTAGTGAACAGGTGTTCAGGTGTAGTGTTCAGGTGTAGTGTTCAGGTGTAGTGTTCAGGTGTAGTGTTCAGGTGTTCATGTGTAGTGTATCAATGTGTTATTAAATAATTGAATAAAATAATATTAAATAAATAATTAAAAACAACATCCATGTTTTGATTCTTTTTTATTTGGACCTCGAGTGTGTTGTCGGCCCCCGAACTGCTATTTGATAGCTAATGCGGCCCTCGGGCTGAAAAGTTTGGAGACCCCTGCCCTAGATTATTATAAGTATAATGAAAACAGCAAGACAGGCAAATACAGCAGATTCTAGCAGTTCTATGAACTTTAATTATCTTCCATCCAGATCAATAGCTTACAGAAATTTAGCACTTGAACTCAGCCCATTCCCTAACACCTCTGCAACTGTTTAGTCACCACTAAACTCTTCATTTGGGGTTCACACTCTTTTGGTAGCTCATTTAAATTGGAAGAGAAAGGCAGGTACAATCTTAGGTTTCCCCTTTTACAATTGGTGGAACCTACCCCTCGCTCCCTTCCACTTAGATTCTATTAATCTAAACTCTGTGGAGCCTGGGGCAATTAAGTTTGAGATCCCCTGCTCTAGATCCATACAAAATATGGGAGCTGCCATACTGGGTTCAACTAATGGCTTATATAGTCCATTACCTGTCTTTGGCAGTGGCCAGTACCACATGCAAGAAATCACCATGGTAGACAATTATGGAGTAACTGCCCATATAAGTATCCTCACAAACTCCACAAATTAGTGGAGTATGTGTATATTTAGTCACATGCACACACACCCTACTTAATAGCATAGGTCAATCACTAGTTATACAAATACATTATACGATTCTACTTAACTCTTAGCTTTAATTATATATAGTGGCAGAGAGTTCTACAGTTTAATGGTGTTTTATGTTGAGCTATATTTTATCATTTTTTGATGCGCCACTTTTCAGTTTAATTGACTGTCTCCTTGCTCTGGCATTATGTGGACAGGCTCTTCTGTTTACATTCTTTATACTATTTAATATACCTGAAAATGTGAGATCATCATAAAAACTGCTATGACCTTACTTTGCAGTCTGTGATGAGACGCTCCTACAAAAAAGGCAGTAATAAAACGAATTCTATAGCTCAATACAGAAGCCATCAACAAATGTTCACAACATCCTTATTTTTCTGGTCATCCTCCCTCAAGAAATGTTTTTAAGTCTTCGGTACATTTTACACTTTATTCCAACTGACGGAGTTATTTCCAAGTCCTAAAAAGGTTCCTTTAAGTAAATAATTCACCGTGTTTGCAGTGTCTTTGACTGGTAGCAACCTCAGGTGAAGTCAAAGCATGTACTCATGTTTCCAGATAACAATTCTGCCATTTTAGATCTAATTAATGCATGTTCCAGTCTATAACCCAATACAGAAACTCAAATACAGCTCCAGAATAATAAATGGGGATACTGTGTAAGCTAATTTTTCTGCCTCGCTTTTTGACAGATCTGAAGTTCTGAGAGTTAGTCAGCAAGAACACATCACAATTCATGTCAAGACCCCACAAGAAATACATTAGCCATGGGTTTGAAGTTAGAAAGTTTTGAAACAAACCTAATTTTAAAAAAAAATCAAATAGTGGGAAATAAGCCAGGCAAGCTAGTTCAGCAATTAATTTCTTCCTTGATATCAATACAGAAAATTGTGTTAAAAAGGAAAACTTCTGTATAACTACAGCACCCAGGAAATGATAAATGCATTAAAAATGTATCCCTTCCACCACACAAACTAATAGTCATCTACAAAACAGATGTATGTTAGTACTTCGTGTCTGCTCTCAACTCACTAGAACAAAAATAAGGGTGCCCCCCCCCCCCGCTTAATAAGAGTGAGATAATGCATTCATCTCCCATTTCTGGAGACCCAGGATCAAATCCTATTTGGTGACAAGTGGCAAATCAGTGTGGTGATCTGTTTATCACTGATGAATAATCTTCCATATCTCAAAATTGTCTCCATCTGTTATGATGGCAGTTTCCCTTCAGAGAAACCCCAGACTCTAGAAAAAGACAACTATGCTTGTAAAGATCATATTTTTAAAAAACTGATTTCCTCACCTTTAAAAGCAACCTTACATTATTAAGACAAAAAGAAATTGTTTCAATTTTACAGAGTTCATTTTAAGTTTTTCTCAATTTTGTCCACTAACACAAATTGGTCAGTTTCTAGTACATTTCACTTTCAGGTTCTCATGCATTAACCCAAGGCTGCAATATTTCAGTTGTAAACACTTCAGAGGAAGTTTTAGTGTTTCCATCCCATTTTTATTTTTAATTTCATGGAAATATTTCTATTGATCAGTTTCATATTTTGTGACGTGTTTTTTATGAGCACCAAAACTTAAATTTTAGGCCCAATTTGATCAGGGATCATTCACTGGCAGTGTTATACAGGGCTACACACTTACCATTTTATCAGCTCATGTTACCTGGTCTCTCTGGTCATTATTGGTATGAGTGTCAATAATCGACATGTATAAGAATGAGACTCCAAACTAACAAACGGGATAAATAGGGGGATTTGGCAGCCTCATTTCAATCAGCCCTCAGGTGAGAGCAGTGCATGGACAAAGTGTCTTTCACAGTCTCTAAAGGGCACCCACTACAAAGAAAACAGTAACTAGCTTGCATGTTTGTCATTTGATCTAAAGCCATATGAAATATTTTTCTGGAGGAGTTTGCAAGTAGCCAGTGAAATTCCTCACTATTTAATCTCTGGAATGGAACATTTACTTTTATGAATCTGCCTTTAGTATATTTTTAAATAGCCTTTAAGGTGGTTCACTGTTGATTAAACCATTTTCATGCCTTAATGAGTTTGATTCCTATTAGTTCAGACTACACTGTGTGCATTGATTTTTGCTAGTCAGGATCAAAAGTGGTAACAGCTTTTCAAATTAAGCAAATGCTCACGTTAAGTAGAAAAATATGTCCATGGTGAGAATGTTCAAGTATTGAAAGTGCTCTTCAATGCCAACAAAAGCTAACAAACATGCTTGCTATAATTTTAACCTTAAACTTGAGGAGGAAGGTAATCGCCATGCATATTACAGTTTAGCTTGTTAGTACTACTGATAAAAAGATATTAGGCTGAGACAGGTTCAAAATTATCCAGTCTGTTTTCCAGCTCTGAATTACCAACATTACATTGCACAAATCACCACATTGGGACTCAGCCTAACCAAAATAGAAATCACAAGCTGAAATAGTCTTTCTACTTTTGTCCTCTTAAATGAAGAAATCTATACAGTTCCCGCATTATAGCCTTTCAGCATGTTGCACTGTAAATCAAGGATTTTATTCCACAGCCTGCAGCAACTTCCCACATTTAATATCTGACAAGGGAGACAAGTTTTAATCTTCCATCTGGTTGAAACAATTACTATCCCCAAAACCTCTCTTAAGTCAGTATTAAAAATTACTTGTTTTATATTATCTGCAATATATTAAGGGAAACATTTTATTTTATTTTTTGTAGTGGAAGCAGTTGAAGCATGAAATTTGTTAAAGCATTTATGCACCACTAGAGGGGGCCCAGAAGCAAATATAAAATCTGAATGTGGCACAAGATACCAAAATAGCTATGCACTTCAAAATCAGGATGGTTTTTTTTTTTAAGACAAAAATATTGCTACCATGTTGCAAAGATGAATGGAGATGGAAGTTATATTAGCAGAGGCACATATGCAACTCCAACCCTGACTACAGAAATTCTAGCTATGTTACCATCAACAGAGATTTTGAACTATGTTTTATCTTTAAAATCATGAAAGGAAACAATTTCTGTTTTAGAAGTACATGAATTAGATATTTACAAGATCTGATCCAAAATCATTTATGGAAACTTGTAGTGCTACATTTTAAATTAACAGTTTGGAGATTTCTCTTGATACAAAATGTTATTAAAGAGACACTATATTTAATATTTGGGATATTGTATCTAACGGTGAAAGCATAGACTGGGAGGCAAGAAGCCTTGGTTCTATTTTCCATGTGCCACTTGTAAGTAACCAAGGCAGAATATGGGAAGTGCAAGTTCTCCATGCCTCAGATCCACCTATTACATGGAGCTAATAAGGCCTACCTCAAAGTGCAGTTAATTTTTGCAAAGCACTTGGAATCTGCTATTGCAATGCAGGGAATTGTTACTCAAAGTACATTTATTAAAAAGGGCATGGGAAATGGAAAAGAGCTCAGTTTTGCTTAATGTGACTCATTTAAAATATTTTTTTAAAAACCATCACTTAAATTAGACAAAAGTAGTTCCACAAACAGGTAGCAAACATCACAATGGACTTTGTATGCCAACCACTTGCAATTGGGATGGATGAACACTTATGCCCAGAAACTGTTCCTGAACTATCTGAAACATGGATGCTATCTATGCCTCTTACAAGGAATGATCAGATTTCTTCTTCTTCTTTTTTCCCCCCAGATTAAGACAAGCACTCCCATCTGTCAGACTCAAAAATAAGATTAATTTTACCTTAAAAATGTTCATCTAGAACTAAACTGTAGAGAGAGCATCCACTGTCCTTTTTAAAGAGGCAAGAAACTTATGAGTAGAATTTAAAAACTAAAAGCCTCAATAAAAATCAGATTTTTTTCAAATTCTATGGCAGGGATTTGAATTAAAACTCAAATCAAGCCTCTAGGCATTAAATTCCTTCCTCTAGTTCCATGAAATATTTAAAAAATTAGAATTTGTGCAGAAGTATAGAAAAACTGCACAAATGCTATTCTGAGTGATTACCCTCAGCTGGTATAGATCAGAAATAAGTGTCTGGAGTCCCTGGAGCTTCTACTAATTTCAAGTTTAAGAACCAAAAAAAAAAAAAAAAGCCCATTTGCTATTTGTAACTCTAGAGACCTAGGTAACTCACTCTAGCTCATATGGCTTAATTTTTTCTTTATTATATTTTGGGGGGAGAGCAAGATTCTTATTAAACTAACAAATGCCCTATTGATACAGTCATGCATCAGAAAATGGAACATTAAAAAATGTACTATATACACAGCAATAACTTCATTTTTTATTATTCATCCTGGCTAACTCCCTTCGCTCAATTAAAAGAAAAGTGATTGTAACCACATCCTACTAATGTTCCAAAGCCAGAAACTATTGTGTGTGTAACCTGTTACCCCAGCGTGGATCCAGCTGCCTTAAAAATTATAAGCAATTTTGAATGCTGCCTCTCCAAATAGGAACTAACCCTGACAAGGATAACTATTTTATACTTGTTAATTGCTCTAGGACAAAAATCTATATAAGTACTACAATGTAATATGAACAGAAACAAAAACTTGCATATAAAACAAGTTAGTGGGACCTTTACAAAGAGGAAAAAACTGAAATGTCAGTGTGAATTTATATGTGATTTAGAAGTTCTTTCCCTTCTCTTCAATTAAGATTGAATATCTTAATGCAAGATGCAGCATTTTATGTCTGATGCAGGGATGGGGGACACACCATGGAATAAGGACCATTCATTTATTCATGTTCTATAAATGCCTGAAAAGCTATTTGAATATTCAAAATGATTTAAGTTCGTGTAAAAACTCTACATAAGATGTTTGAGAGCAAAACTGTTTTTGAAGTCTTGTGGAGAATCCCCTAGAGCTAAATAATTAAGATGGATCTTCCAGAATAATTCTGCAAGCCAAACCAGTGGTATTCTTTCAATATTCATTTTTCCACCAAACTGAGGTGCCATGTAATGAGAAAATAATGCAGAACAACTTTCACTGTTTTTCAAAAGCAAGCTATATGTTTGTAATAGTGTAGTCAGTATAAGGAGAATCCTACATGTTGATTTATAGTGCCCTCTAGCGTTTCCTTCCCTTATTCCCAGATTGAAATGATTAAAGCAGAAACATCAGGCTCTTATAATTATGCAAGAATTCATACCACTTTTGTTTGACGTTGTCTGCAGGTTTTTAAAATGGAGAGCATTTTATATGAAAGTCTGTAGCAGGCCAATTAACAGTGCTTACAGCCACGGGTATTTTCCAGACTTCAGAAACAACCCAAAACTGAAACATCACTAAAAGTAAAATATAATGAAAAAAAAAAAATAGCACCCCACAAACTTCAACAGGGGAGAAAAAACGGAAATCAGCACATGTGGAAAGGTGGTTTTCACTGCCTGGAGCAGATTTGAGTTGCGTCAAGCAATTGTTAGCACCTTTGAGCAGGTTTTTAGCAGATCCCTGGGCATTAATCACAATCCATGTATGTTATTAAATAAGTACATAGTTGGAGGTACCTTAATTTAAGACTGTAATTCTATCTGTTTTTTAGTAATGATAAATCCCTTGAGTTTTGCTTTTGCGGTTTTATGTTACCAGAATTCCTTGCTAAAATTACAGAGTTATGTAGAGCTGGGGTTACTTTAGAAAAAGATTTACACTTTTAATTTCAGCAGTGTTCCTACGAAAAGTGTTCTAGGCACATATACATTTTGCAGTAAAACAATTTATGAAATAAAATCTGACACGTCAGCCCAACAACTCCCCAACCAGCCTCTATTAAGACTTTTTCCCACCATTGTCAAAGCCAGAATTAAACATCAAAGAGGTTTGAAACAGAGCCTGAATTGTTTGACATTTAGGACAAGTAAAGAAAGGAAGCCAAATCCAAAACAGAGAGCCCTCCATTCAGAATGTCACCCATAAAGCACCCTGGATAGACAAATGTAGGAACTGTCACATGATGGCTTGTCTACATGGGCACGTTATACTGGTATAAGCCAATCTGTGCATTTGAACAGATATTTATACCAGATGTGGACACTCAATCTGACAGGAGTACCTTTTTCAGTTTAGCTTATTTCATTTGGAGAAGAGGGGAGTTAAGGTCATCTTAAAAAATGCCCTCTTATTCTGGAATAGGTGTCCACCAAGGAGTTTCACTGGTAAAACTGTTATGTAGACAAGCCCATAGGTTATGCCTAGTTTTTTTCCCCCTTTCGATTTAACTGACTGACAGTTAACTTAAGGCAGATAAAACATTTGTAAAGTCTAGTCCAGCAATGCCAAGATCAACCTGATCCTCAAAAAAACAAAACAAAAACACTCATGTTGAAGAGAAGCTTTATGAAGACTTCTTTCTTGTGTTGAGGGTTAGGACAAAAAGAAGGGGGACTCTATGACCTGGCTCTGTTGAAGGATGAACTATACACTAAAATGAATTCTGGCATTCTGCAATACCACCTTCAACAGCATGGAAAATGGCAGAGTTTCTCAAATGAAGTGAACTAATCTGGACGTTCACCAGCCAAAATAATGGCTTCTTGATTGGCTGTGAGGGAAAATACACCAGGATGACTGGCTGAAGAGCTCTAAAAAGTTCTTCAGTCACTGTGGAATGTCCAGTTTGGGTAGCATATTGGCCATTTTAGAACTTATGAAGCTCATTTCGAACTCCATGTAAAGGGGTGAGGTATTGCGGTTGGAGGACATGGACAGAATTGAATTAACGACTGATCTTTCTCTGTTCGGGAAGGATGCCATCGAGTATAATTTCCTGTAGAAATTCAAACATGCTAACAATCTAGGGCTTCAGGGGATTGATATTCTCAGACAGTTCTTGAATAAATGAGTCCGCCTCGGAAGTTCAATGCAATTCTATGACCAATCCTTCTCTCGGTGTTTCTAAGGTCCATTTAAGTGGTAAACTTATTCCAGGCCTTCAGGAAGCCTCACAGCCCCCAATCTCAGTGTTCGCACGGTCCTTCATTTATGGATACATAATCTGATGGAGATTTGTTTCCCTGAGTTGCAAGAGGTGGTTTCCTTCCTGTTGCTGAAAACTTCTTTATAACAAGGTGACCATTGTTCCGCTGGAATTTGGAACATGCAAGCTTTGGTTGTATGCTGTCCCATTCAGTTTTAAGATTTGGACAATAAGATGCAGAGGGGAAATGTTTTCTCGATGGTGAATTTTCTGACAGAAGTTTGTTTAGATATTCTCTCCAAATCTGCCACCTTAGAAGAAAACAGCTTCAACTAGCTGCTTTGTCTGCAAGATGGCTTTTATAGGTACAGAGCTGGAGAAGTTGGGAAGCTAAGGGTACGTCTACACTACAATTAAGCCATTATCTTGAAGTCTGTTTTTGGAAACAGATTGTATAAAGTCGAGTGTGTGCGTCCCCAGTAAACACATTAAGTCAGCAGCGTTCGTCCACAGTACCGTGGCAAGTATCGACATTCCAAGCAGTGCACTGTGGGTAGCTATCCCACAGTTCCCGCATCCCGCACAGTGCCCCTATGGGGTGGTAGATGAGGTGAGGACGAGGCCACACCGCATTTCAAAACTTTTTTGAAAAAGCCAGTGGTCGGGTGCCCGGATCCCTCCCCCCCACCCGCCGCGTTCTTGGGAGTCTGGGTGAGGAGGCTATGGAACTTGGGGAGGAGGTTACACAGGGGCTGTAGCAGCGATCTTTGCTCCCGCTGAAGCTCCACCAGACACCGAAGCATGTCAGTTTTATTCCCCAGTAGCCGCAGCATTTTATCCATCCTCCTTTCATTGTGCTCCCGCCATCTCTCCTCCCATTCGTCCCTCCTGTCCTTCCATTCATTTACTGCTTTCCTGGACTCTTGTCTCCACACATTCTGCTGAGCTCTTTGAGTGCGGGAGAAGTGCATAAGCTCAGAGAACATTTCATCGCTCGCGCGTTTTTTTCGCTTTCTTATCTGCGCTAGTCTCTGCAAGGGAGATGAAAGGGGGAGGACTGAAACATTTGAGGCTGCGGGAGTCTGGCCTCTTGCATAACAAACACTGCAGAATTTCATGAAAAAACTCACTGCATTGATCCTTGAAAGTCCTATAAGTCAATCTCTGGCAGTGATGCTAGCTATTGCTTTAGGGGAGGGTGAGCCAGTTGTACAATGCAGGATCTTTTTAAGACTGCTGGTAAGATTAAGGTCATAATCAAATATAGCCAATTCTCCCCCCCCTCAACTCTCGGATTCTTCAAATCTTTGCCTGAAATCACATTTGCTCTTATGGAAACCAGGAAAACCAGTCAAGTTCTCTCACTTCCTGTGCTCCTGCACTTCACTCAGACATTGCATACAGGAGGCCT
The DNA here is from genome assembly GCA_032164245.1 of Sternotherus odoratus. Classification (NCBI taxonomy): domain Eukaryota; kingdom Metazoa; phylum Chordata; order Testudines; family Kinosternidae; genus Sternotherus; species Sternotherus odoratus. Next base: position 7,775,395 of record JAVMKO010000018.1, read on the forward strand.
ATCTGACAAGGAAAAGGTTTATCTTCTGTTTCAGAAAATCTAGATTATCGTTCTAATCTTTCTTTGAAGAGGATATTCATCCTTCCTCTAAGGGAATTCAGAAGCAAGGTCTTCAGGAGATTTTTGTGGACTGCCAGTACATTTCTAGGAGCTGAAAGAAAATGAGGATATCCTCAACTAGCCTTTTCCTCTAAAAACAAATGAAAAATTGAAACTGGGGCTGTCTGGTGATCAGAACAGTTTCCATGAGTGTCTTCAGCAAGATACTAACCTCACTGTCTCACTGTCTCTCATTTCACCTCATCACCAACAATATTGAATAGGATGGTCAAAAATAGATTCAAAACAAGTGATTCTTGGGAAGGATCTGACAAGGTTGAAATTTTTTAATCCATAAAAGGTATATAAATCAACTTGTATTGTGAATGGTCTGTAGTTATTAAACAAAAAGATATCACCTGCAAGTCCAATCTTCAAGAAAGCCAGGCACTCCTATGCCTGTTAAATAAAAAGAGTCAATTAAATTTAATTTCAAACCATAACCGTCTTTTCCTTGCTGGTGTGTGGTTTCCAAAGGGCAAAGAAAGCTGTGTTGAGAGACAGAATAAAATGCAGAAAACCACACTACTTACAACATATCCAGAAATCCTAAATACATCCAACCTATAGCATTCAACCTATACATTCAACCTATACATTCAATACATTCAACCTATAGCTTGAGCCACACATGCATCCTCAAATCTTGCATGCCAGTCTTCCTGTGTTTGATCACATAACAATCATGATAATTGCCCAGGGGAAAAGATGGCAATTTAAAAACAAGGCACAGACACACAAGGGTGAACATAACAGATAGAACCAGCCTTCTCACAACTGATGAGCACAAGGTCTCCAAGTCCTAAATAACACTGCTGAAATTGTAACTTTTAAGCAGTTTTCATGAAAATATTAACTATTAATTTGTATAAATTTTGTTATGTGCATTGGTGGATTACTAGTATTTAATTATTTTGATTCTTTGCAATTGTTCAATATCTTCATCGGTTCTTCAGATATTAAAGCCACAGTGCCAATGCTCCAAAACCTACTTAGCAAGCCAGAAAGTATATACAGTTATTAGATACCTGCTCTCCTCTGATCACACCTCTTTAATTACGGTCACATACTAAAACTACACACCAATAACAGCCGCAATTCAGGGGCAACTCACAACATAGCATCTGACAGATATAAATGCAAGGCAGAGAAGTTTTGTTTCAAATTCATGTTAACTATTTCAATACAGATTCCCTTTTGGAAAAAAAAGAGCCAATTTGGCTTATGTATTTACAGAAAGGTACACTTTTTCAGTCAAAACAAGAAACAATTGCACTTAAAGAAAACAAACATTACCTACAAATCAATGAGGGATACATATAATTCTTCCTTTTATCATAGAAGAAAAATTATCACTGCCCTTCCAAGCAAAGGTCAAGGTAAACCATTTATAGCCAAGGAAATAAAATCTTATTTTAAGTCACTTGTAGCCGTTTTACTGAAGTTAAAATGTTCAAGTTATTAAAAAGTTTTATGGCTTTGATTAGCACAGGCAGGAATCTGGACCGTAGATAATAGAAGTCACAGAAGAAACGCTCATTTCTCCCTGCACACATAGAATTAATAGTAGTGTACGAATAATAGCAAGCTCCAATGCACAGGAAATCAAGCCTCCTTGACAGTGGTATACACATGCTTCCCACATATAAAATACAGCTTCTATACTGTTAACAGAGTAGGCCCACACATTCAAGGAAAGTTCCCAGTGCTAACTAAATGACAGTATCTTAAACAAAGCAACTGCAAGTAAAAGCATACATAGAAGTGTATGTCAAATGTCTGGGCTTCTTGCAGGGCAATCATGTGGTAAATACCCTAAAATCTCAGTGATGACAGATTCCTCTAAGAATGTCATGCAAGTTTCTAGCCATGTCCGGATTTTTATATGCAATCTTTAAACACACATCATTGCCAGAACATCACTTAGAAGTCACTAACGTCAAAAAATTTTCAAACTATCCTCCTTTATTTTATCCAACAACAAAAACACACGGCATTTCATAAAAAAGCATATGGGACCAAACAATATGGTTTCCTTTGCACAGTGCTTTCTTGTGTAAAACAGTTAGAGAAGTAGTGCACTGTTTAGGTTTTAAGGTAAAATACTCAAAAATTGGAGCAATAATGAGTACTAATTTTAGTTTTTGTGTATTAAAGGAAATTTTCCTTTCCAAGGTAAACAAGGCACCCTTAAAATACTATGTACAAAGGATTTCAGTTTATTTATCCCAATAATGAAAATAAAATATGACATTCAAAAGCAAACTATGCCTCCCCTAATTGAAATCTGTGTATTTTCTTCTCTTTTACACTAACTTGTTTGTCCAGCCCTAGGACCAGAATCATCATGAAGTGCAAAAAATCTTCCCAAGAACTTTGTCACCATCTGAAGCCAAAACTAACCCACTGTGACATGTATGCCTACACTGTACAACTCTGCTAGCTCTCCGAAACTTCGCTGACGTGCAGAAAACTGCCTGATGCAGAACTAAACTGACACCTTCAATTACTGTGCTGATCTGCCTGGATCTTTTGCCAAGTTAAAATAGATCCACAATCTCACCATGCTCATTGACCAGTGCAACTTCCTCTGCTCTTCAAAATACTGGGCTCTCAAAACGAGAACTGCTGAGGCTAGTACTATAACCACCTTTAACTTATTTAGTCTGTCTTTTGCCAACTGTCCATTTCTCTTCCATTATGTGTAATGGACTGTATACTATTTTCAGTTATGCCTGTAATTTGACATTAATTCTTTAATCTTCTTAAATCAAGGCAGTTTGCTGATCATTCTGAGGTTATTTAGAAGGGTATATTGATGTGTTACATAATTTGTACCCTTTTTAAAAAATTAAATGCTGATATGTTCTGTATTGTGTTATTTTACACAGCTGAAAATAAGCCTCCAACTATGGAGCATAAAAAATCATGCTATGAAGTACTATTGCTATATAATCCTCTTTCCTGTGCTACAGTGTCTGTGCTAACAAGATTGTGTAGCTTTCACATTGGATCAGCAAGACTGTGACCTCTACTGACAGCTACAATAACCAATATTAATATCAGAGTGATGGCCAGTGCAAAATCCTTCACACATGCTAGTGATCTGCAGTACAGACACTGAATGGATAGCACTCATTGCTCATCATTTACAAAGTATTTTTCACCTTCATGAAGGTGCTGTAAAGCAAAGTATAAATTATTTATATGGCACCATAAACGTACACTACCCTGTACAACTGGCTATGTCAAACAAGTCCCTGCCCCAAAGAGCTTACAATCTAACACACAAGACTACTACTAAAAGCAACTAGAAAATGAAACACCGCACATTAAAATTTCACAGTGAATGGTTGGTGCCAATATTCTATAGAAGAGAGCACATACACTCAGCTCATAACTAAATGCACTAAGTTGATTATCTAAATACATCACAGGGCACCAATGGTATGACAAGCAATAAGCCAGAGAGCTAACACAGGGTATTAGTGGGAACTTCAAGTGAATTAGAAACACGAGTCTGAAAGAACTCAGGCATGAAGTCTTTTCAGAACAAAGCCACAATCCTGCAAGTCATTCCATGCAAAGACTCAAGAGCACATGTGGAACCACTGACTTCAATGAGATTTATGGTCTTATGCACTTAGAAGCTTTTGAAAATCCCAGCCTAAATTATTCTATTTAGATGCTTGAATACCAGCATAACTGGCATGTTCAAGGCGGAACATGAGAATTCTGTGATGGGAGGGGGAAATCAAATAAACTAGGCAGGTCATGAATGAAGGGGGAGAGGAGGACATCGCTATTTTAGCATTCAAGTTATGAAGCGATCAGGGCACAAAGAAGAACCTTAGCCTTTACCAGAGCATTTTCATAGTTTGCAACTTTGTTAATGCACTCACAGGAGCAGCTTGATTTCTAAACAAGAAGAAGGATAGGATGCAAAGGAAATATTCACCTCACTAAGACGGAGGTCTACGTCAGTGTCAGTTTGCTCAGTTGTGAAAACTATCATGATCAAATACAGGTTGAGTGTGCGGAATATTTTCCAATATTCCACAGATCCACTTTTCTGAATAAGTCTGAATAAGTATTTTCCAACAATTTTCTCTCACTGAGCTTATTAATGTTACAAGATAATTAGCAACCAAGAGGTGGTGGGGGAGGGGGCTAACCTACACAGACAAAAAAGATAAACAAAACCAAGAATACTTAAAATTAGGAAGCAGAGAAATTAACTCAATCCAGTCCTGTTTCTAGTCTATAGTCAAATTCACTATGTCAGGGTACTGTAGTATCCTATTACATTATAATGGTTTTTGATCCTGTCCCCCTGGATGGGACCAAGTCTCTCTTATAACTATGATACATCCCTGATTTTCAATAAAATTTGGCCTATTCCATACATCTTAAACCAGACAGAGATAGAGACCTATCCTGCCCAACACAGAACACTATACTATGTAGATGGCCCCTGGAAATCTCCTTCAACACTTTAAATGTCAAAATCACTACTAGCAACAACCTTCTTTAAAATACTGCTGCGCTTAGAACAGTACTAGCAACGTTTTTCTGACCAGCATGGACGGGTTTTTCCTTTCCTATATGTGCAAGAGCATGAAGCCTTTGTCTAGATGGGAAATCTGCACCAGTTTAACTTAAGATGTGAGTTTAAGCACATTTTAAATAACCATGTGGACACTCTGGGTTTGTCTATACCAGGGGTCTCCAAACTTTTCAGCCCGAGGGCCACATTAACTATCAAATAGGAGTTCGGGGGCCGAAAAGATAAGAGGGCGGGGGGGGGGAGGCGGGTGTAAGAGGGCTGGGGGGGGGCAGGGCCGGCGACAGGAATTTTGGGGCCCCGTACGGCAGACCGTACGCTCCCCCCCCCCGGTCTCCCGCCGCCCGTGGCCCCCCCCCCCGCCAGTCTCCCACCGCCCGCGGGGCCCCCCCGCCAGTCTCCCGCCGCCCGCGGCCCCCCCCCCGCCCGCGGGGCCCCCCCGCCAGTCTCCCGCCGCCCGCGGCCCCCCCCCCCCGCCCGCGGCCAGTCTCCCGCCACCTGCGCTCCCCCCCCCTGCCTCCTGCGCCCCCCCCCGCCGATCTCCCGCCGCCCGAGGGCCCCCCCCGGCCGGTCTCCTACCTCCCGTGCCCCCCCCCGCGCTCTCGCTCTTCTTGCCTCCCCCCCCCCCCCGCGCTCTCGCTCTTCTTGCCTCCCCCCCCCGCGCTCTCGCTCTTCTTGCCTCCCCCCCCGCGCTCTCGCTCTTCTTGCCTCCCCCCCCCGCGCTCTCGCTCTTCTTGCCTCCCCCCCCCGCGCTCTCGCTCTTCTTGCCTCCCCCCCCCGCGCTCTCGCTCTTCTTGCCTCCCCCCCCCGCGCTCTCGCTCTTCTTGCCTCCCCCCCCCGCGCTCTCGCTCTTCTTGCCTCCCCCCCCCGCGCTCTCGCTCTTCTTGCCTCCCCCCCCCGCGCTCTCGCTCTTCTTGCCTCCCCCCCCCCGCGCTCTCGCTCTTCTTGCCTCCCCCCCCCCCGCACTCTCGCTCTTCTTGCCTCCCCCCCCCCGCGCTCTCGCTCTTCTTGCCTCCCCCCCCCCGCGCTCTCGCTCTTCTTGCCTCCCCCCCCCCGCGCTCTCGCTCTTCTTGCCTCCCCCCCCCGCGCTCTCGCTCTTCTTGCCTCCCCCCCCCCGCGCTCTCGCTCTTCTTGCCTCCCCCCCCCGCGCTCTCGCTCTTCTTGCCTCCCCCCCCGCGCTCTCGCTCTTCTTGCCTCCCTCCCCCCCCCGCGCTCTCGCTCTTCTTGCCTCCCTCCCCCCCCCGCGCTCTCGCTCTTCTTGCCTCCCTCCCCCCCCCGCGCTCTCGCTCTTCTTGCCTCCCTCCCCCCCCCGCGCTCTCGCTCTTCTTGCCTCCCTCCCCCCCCCCGCGCTCTCGCTCTTCTTGCCTCCCCTCCCCCCCCCCGCGCTCTCGCTCTTCTTGCCTTGCCTCGGGCCCGGGCCCCGACTCCGCTCTTCTCCGCCGGCTTTGCCTCTTGCCCCGGCCCCGGCCCCGGCTCCGCCTCCACTCTTTTCTGCCGGCTCCGCCTCGCTTCGTGACCCGGCCCCGGCCCCGGCTCCGGCTCCGCCTCCACTCTTCTCCCCCAGCTCCGCCTCCGCTCTTCTCCCCCCCCCGCCGCTCGCCTCTTACTGACCCCGCCCCTCTCCTTTGGCTGAAAATTAGAACACGGGCCTCAATTGGCCCCCGGGCCGGACTTTGGACATGCCTGCCGTAGACAAAAAGATCTCCGCGGGCCGGATGAGAGGGCCTCGCGGGCCGCATCCGGCCCGCGGGCCGTAGTTTGGAGACCCCTGGTCTATACTATCAATGCTTTTCTGGTAAAGCTACACCAATATAGCTATGCCAGCAGAGCCCCAAGTGAAGATGCAACATAAGCCAACAGAAAGAGGATTTCTGTCAGCATAGCTAACCACCTCCATGACCAACCTTAGCTAAGGCAGAAGCACTTTTGGCACGGCTGCAGCTACACCTGGGATTTGGCTGTCATAGCTTTGTCAGCTAGGAGGTTTGATTTTTTTGAGACTCTTAGCCAACAGTTATGCTGGTAAAGTTTTGCCATGTAGATTAATCTTCCTATTTCAGTTTAAGTGCGGTTTGAGAGCACCCACATAAATCTCACTCAAGGGTTTGTATTGACTTACCTAAAAGTTAAATCAGTGCAACCTGCCCACATAGACAAGACTTTGGAAACAAGACGGGATTGCCTGGTACTGGCCTGCTCACATTTCCACCATCTCCCCGTGATGATTGGTCTCCGTGAAGCTGGAGGGAAGGTCCAGGGCATGCCGTAACAACTAGGCCTACTATGAAAGTAGGAACATGATTGTCACACAAAGGGCACTTTCTTGCCTTCCTCCACACTGTCTTATTATTTGCACTCCATCTTAATCTGGACAGTGGCTGAAGCAGCAGAGACAAGATGGCATCCACAGACAGAACTGTGAGCTCTGCAGGAGTAAGAAACAAACAGCAGAAAAGCTGTCCTAACTGGGAAAGATTGGGCATGAAAAATCTTGCAGGTTAGTTTCCATCTTCCTAAATTCCAGATAAAAACAACACTCACTGCTTGCACTGGAGTTATGTCTAAAAAAAAGTTTTAAAAGATGGTTTTTATTCTAATTTGTGTGCAAAAGAGTCTAAAACCCTATGAATCAGGACTACTTTGCATGAGCCTATAAGATTTAAATCAAACGTATTAAGTGATTCAACATCTGTGCAGGCAAGCAAGCTTCATTCTGATGCAAATTAAAATCTCTCACTTGTACACATGCACACCTCTAAAGCCAGTTTATACAAGATGACTGACCCTCACCAGTGGCATTTAGAACAGTTACATTTATCAAACATTTTCCACTATGTATACTATCATAATGCATTTTATAATTAAATTGCTAATGTTGCAGAATCCAGTCTCAGTTACATACATGTAATTACATTAATCGTTAACCTAGAATAGCATTTCATAATATGATTTTGACTCCTAAGGCTTTGCTGGGTTAATTTGAAAAAGCAATATTCTGTATACTGTGGCTCTGTGAAAATCAATACTGCAATACAAAAGAGGCTGAATGTCCTTAAATATCAATATGTTTTTAAATTAAGGTTACCGCAAAACAATATCAACACTACCAAACGTGTTTTTATTGTGCAGATCAACCATGTCAAGTCCACCACAAAATACTTAACCATTGACACAGCTAGGAAGAAGCCTTATGCTGGAATATGTTATTTGCTATGCCATGTTGTAACATGATGAAGTCTGTGTATAACATTTTGCAACACAAGGAATTTTAAATGGGTGTTGGGATGGGGTAAAAATTACAATTTCACCAAATTACAGATCAAGCAGGAGATTTTCAAAGGGACAACAGGAGCTAGGCATCCCACTCCCATTTAAAGTCAATGGGAGTTGGGCACCCAATTGGCCTTTGGGAAAAAAAAATCTCACCACAAATGTTTATCCTATTTCCAAGTGAAATTGAAATCAAGCCCCACTTTAGTAAGTATTTGTGCTCACTGGAAATTTTCACAATCAGTATCTTGTCCCAACTTGGATCGTCTCCTGTGCTTCTCCCCTCTCCCGAGAAATTACATGAAGACCAATGGGAACGTCCTGTTTCTGAGTTTTACTTAACTCTTTCATTAAAAGGGATGTGGGGGGCTAAATATCTCTAAGTTTTATTTTTTCAAAATATCTGAACTAAATCACACTTGTATGGAAACCTGAATCACAAAAAGAATAAGAAAAAAAAACAGACATTGATCACTGCACAATAGAGGCGTTAATTAAACAAAAAAAACTTGTATAGAGGAAAACATTTTTATGAGCTAACTCAATATAATAAACACAGCTGTGTCCAGAAGAATCAGACATTTCCCTGGAAATTGTTACCACACCTAATAATACTATACCTGAAAGACTGAAGCTTGGTCTACACTATAGACTTATGTCGGTATAACTGCATTGCTCAAGGGTGTGGATTGTGCCTACCCCTGAATGACAGTTATACTGAGCAAACTCCTGGTGTAGACAGCACTGTTGAGATTTGCCTCAGGTAGAGTATCAGCCCAACCCTAAGTACCAGTGATTGCCCTGAAATAGAACTTAAACAGATCTTGTGCTGTTATCCTGTACAGGAATGAAGTTGATTCTTCTTGCATATGAAGTACTTCCAATCTTTGGATGGCAGGTTCTATGTTAAGAATTGTTTTAAAATTTCTCCTTATATGGACTAATCCCCAGCATGACTCTGAACAGTCAAGGTGGAGTTGACACTACTGACTTTTCCTAATAGCATGGCTTCCACATTATTTCCCATCCCTTAACACAGAGTAACATCTTACTTTTTAGACCTCTGCTGACAAGGAGCGGACATCTTCATTGAACTGTCTTACAACGATGGCTACATCTTTTTCCTGAGAGGTTACAGCTAATTCAGAATCCATCAGTGTGAAGGGGTAATTTAAGTACTTCCCTCTGATGTGTATTGCCTTGCACAATGTCTATGCTGAATTACATCTGTCATCGTCTTGCTTGGTTTCCCGGTTTCATTATGTCCTTCAAGAATTCCTCACAATCCTCCCCAGTTTTTACCAACCAATTTAACTGGGTCATCAGCAAGACGTTTGCCACCTCACTATTTACTCTCTACCCCAGATCACTGTTAAACATATTTTAAAATTGTCCTGGTACTGATCCTCAGAACATTTTACTATTAACCACTTACCATGCTAAGAGCTAGTAATTTATTCCTGCCCTTCGCTTTCTCTTAACTAGTTTTTAATCCATGATTGGCTATGCCTCACCTCTGTGTGACCAAGTTTCCTTACTAGCCTCTTGGGAGGGCCTTTGACATATAAAGGGTATTCTGTTCAATCTTGCAAAGAGTTAGAGAAAGACTGGATTTATTATTTAAGAAAGCTGTGCTCAAGCGTCTTCATCATACTATAAAAATAGGCATTTTAATAAGATAAACAGATACAAATCTGTGTTTTCTAATTCTAGAATAAAACTCACTAAGAATCCTTCCAAGTAACATTAGGGCTTTTTTTAAAAGATACAAAGGATGGGCACAAAAATGGCCACTCTAAGCCTCAGGTGTGTTAACCAAACAGTTGGGGCCAAAGATAGCTAGCAATCATAACATGGCAGGATGAGTCAGGATTCCCTGATGTTATTCCTTACATTGCCACTGACTTAATAGGTGACCCTGGCCAAGTCACTTAACCTACTTGTGCCTCTGTTAAGATGTTCCATTGATATACACGTATATTAGAAGTTTTGTGGGGTTTAATACATTAATACATATCTATATTCTTTGAGGTCAGAAAAGAGGCACTCAACAAATTTTAAAAAGTAGGTGCTTTTACATTAAAGTAGAGCACCTACTTGATTAGTCCCTTCAGGCCTTTCTGATGAATACCATCTGGCCCAGGTTGATTTGTTGCAGTTTAAATTTCTCAAGTTGTGCTAATAATAAGATCAAATGAGACCAAAAAGACTGAAAATAAGACGACACTTCTATCAGCCACTGCAAAAGAAATCTGAATTATTAGTTAGGGTAGCAAATAGGACATCACGCCTACACCTGTGGTTGTAACTGACAAACTGTCAGTCCCGGTTTCCAATTTACACCACTCTTAGTGTTTCTCTTCCTTTGTGTCACACAGCTTGTTAATTTTTGCAAACAAAAGCAATCATGCTCTTGCCATCCAACCGCCATGTATTAATATCAGATCATTTAAAAAAACATAAATGGCATCTACACAAATGAAAGGAAGACTTGGAATAGAAGTGAAGTCTTACACCAATTGCTCAAGTCCTTTTCTTTATATCGGCTGCTTAGGGCTGACTCAAACAAACACTAGTGTTATGGACAGAATTCCAGGACAGCGTTTTCATCTACCATGACAGCTGAGGCTGTGTAGATACCAAATACACAGTAAATGTAGCAAGTATTTCTTTTAATAAACTGCCACAGGAAGAAAAAAAAGAATATAAAAAAATGCTTCAAGCTGAGGACATATTGATGGATACAGAATCCTTCAGGCATTATGCAGCTCATACAAGCTCATGGATCAGTATTATTGCAGCAACCAGTATCCGTCAAAGCCAATTACCCCAGGGACTTTCCTATGCAAGGACCGAGTTCTATAGACACCTTCTGTAACTGTCAGACTATACACATTGCAGAGGAAAGGAAGTACTGAGAATCTGTCATAGCCAATTACGGCCAATGTTTTATTAATGTCAGAATATACCTGATCAGTAAACAGTGAAAAACATTTTATAAAAAGGTTCAAGAATAGCAGCCGTGTTAGTCTGTATCCGTAAAGAAAGCGAGGAATACTTGTAGCACCTTAGAGACTAACTAGTTTATTTCGCGGGCTATAGCTCACTTCATCGGATGCATAGAATGAAACACAAGAAAGATGCATTTATACACACAGAAAGAAAAGAGAGAAAGAAAAAGAAAGAAAAAAATTGTACATTAGCATACCAATTCTAAGAGGGCTGTTAAATGTAGATGGGCCATTATCAGTAGGAGAAAAAATACCTTTTGAAATGGATTTCTGTATCAGGGAAATTAACCCAGGAAATGCAATCAATTAGTGTAATGAGAGAACCATTCGCAAGTCCTATTTAGCCCCTGGTTAATTGTATCCAATTTGAAAATTAATTCCAGTACCTCAGTTTCTCATTGGAGTCTGTTTTGAAAGTTTTTCTGTTTCAAAATTGAAACCATCAAATCTTTAATGGAATGGTCAGGAAGATTGAAGTGTTCTCCTACTGGTTTTTGAATGTTATGATTCCTGATGTCAGATTTGTACAAAAACCAGAATGCAAAAGAACAACAAATCATAGCAAGATTTCATTTACAGATACACACAAGACATTCACTTGCACACAATAATACACAAAACAAATTCTACTGACACTCAGTGACACATCATGGGTTTTAACCCCTTTTGTCTCCTAATGTGGACTTCAGCTTTTCAGCGTTTTTTTTTTTTTATCTGAGTACACTTAATCTAAGAGAAGGAAACAAGTCAACCTATCAAAATGGAAAACAGGGAATTACATTCAGAATGGAGAGGGGGGAAAGTGAAACAAAATGGAGACAAGTCCACAGGATGCTTTTTAAAAAATAAAAATATTTCTGCACCATTTGCCTTTAACTACTCAATTCAACTGTTGGTAAAATCCTCCAAGCAAAATATAGGAGTATACCAGCACCAAAGTACAGAGATGATCCTCAGGCCCCTAGAGGATCTAGCAAAATTGTATTTGAGATCAACAAGCAGTTTTATTTTAGATTTCAGTTTTCATTTTATTTTCAACTTACAGGATACTGCCTGCATTTTAAAAGCAAATAAAAAGATATGAAGCACACCAGCTCTGGGCTTTCATGTGATCCTTTAAGTTTAAACCCCTGCTGCTTTTTTACCAACTTTTTATTTATAATTAGTCACAAAGGTTAATTTTGTAGCGTGTGACAAAATCAGACAAGGTCTGTTTTAGTAATGTTTTTATTAAAAACTGTATTAATATGTCAAAGTGTAAATTTTAGCCTTCTTGAAAACAAACTGGAAACTGGCATCATTTCCATTATTTCTCTGTTTTTACTTTTATTATTTCAGAGTAAAAAAAAACATTGACTTTCTAGGCACAATTTTTATAATAATAATTCTGTATTCAGGATACATCTGCATCTTTCTCTTTGCTCTGAAATTAGTCTATACTATTGGTCAGCTAGGAAACGTCTCCAGGCTAGTAAGATTTTCACTAGCAGTTTGTGTTTCTATAGCTTCAGAATGCTGCAATGCATCAACACTTAATTTCAAAAACTAATGACAGAGTCTGCAAGTCTCCGACATGAGATGTTCCAAAGTGCATGAAATGTCTAAGTCTAATTAAATCAGAGTTTCTTCTCCCCAACACTTTATAATGAAGTCACAAGCAAAAAGTACTACTTGGGGGAGTGGCTCTGGGAGAAGGGGAAGGGGGAAGGACTGTGGGTAGCTTCCCTGGCCGGGAGTTCAGGGGCCAGGCAGGATGGTCCTGTGGGCCGGATGTGGCCCACGGGCCATAATTTGCACACCCCTGTTCTAAAATCTCCATGACTTGGGCCCAGAATAGCTAGGGATGAAGACTGGTCGACCACTATGCTCCTCTGGAACAATGCAATTCTCAACAATAAGTGTAAAGTGCGTCTGTGCAGGAGACAGAACTTTCTCTGGGACTGTGGAATTAACCCCACTAGGGACTTTCGCAAATCTCACCACTCTCCATTCCAAGTCTAAAGTGCATTTCTTTGACCTGCCTTCTTTAGCAAAAATACATAGCAATGCTATATTTATCTGAAAAAGATGTGCCCTACCAAAACAAGATGCTCCACTGCACAATTCTCTCCAAGAGGAGAGAAAGAGAACACCTGACAAATGTGAAGTCACACTGCTTAGTGTGCTACTGGAAGGCACTCAGGCACTATGTTGATGAGCACAGTAAAATTACATAATATAGAAAAGAGTTTAGAAACGAACTTTGCTATTCTCTTGCCATTGCTATCCCAGTAAAGTCCTACAGAGCAGACCAGACTTTGCTGTAACCATTTTCCAGGAAAATGCTATAGGCTTAGGGAGTCATATGTAGCCTGTTTAAAGTCTGTCTATGCGCCCGAGGTTTTCCCCAAAACAGACTAACAGTTTTAAAACTGATTCAGCTAAGCTAAACTGGTTTTAAAAACTGTCTGGAGCCACAGTGTAAGTGGCTTGGGTTGTTATTACTGCATGGCCAGGTCTCCAAGCAAGGAGAAGGAGATGGTAGTTCTTTTACTGAGGCCACTGAACACGGGATACAATCACTTTAGGACAGGGGTTCTCAGGACAAATTATTCAGTGGCCTCAGAGTGCAGCCACCAACTCTTGCTGGTTGCCACTCTCACACTTCTTTCTAAAATACTGAATTAACTTTAGGAAAAACAAATAAATATGCAAATACACACATCCAAATAATTGTAATTTATTTAATGCTAGCTAGCAAGCTTGTTGTGAAATGTGGTATTAACATACAAGTATCACTTTTCACAACAGACTTACTAAACCGCAGCAAGCCCGGGGACAAATTAAGCTGTGGATGGGCGGGAGGGGGGGTGGAAAATTGGGGGAGTGAGTGGGTGGGTCACTGGGGAAGGCAGCAGGGGGGTGGAATCTGAAGCCCCGTGGACAGGGTCTGGAGATAGAGACCGAAGCCTCACAGCCAGACCCTGGGGCCTGCCACCCCGCAGCCAGAGCCCAGGGCTAGAGACTGAAGCCCCATGGCCAGAGCCTATCACCCCAGGGCTGAATCCCAAAGGCTGAGCCCCACCACTCCTGGGAAGGTGGGGAACTCACTGGCTGCCTGCTCTTCCAGTGTTGTGTCCCTAGCGTCTCCAGAGGGGGGCAGGTTCCAACCCATGTTTGTGGACCCCGAAGCCAGGATCCAGGAGCAACCGGGGGGGGAGGGGGGGAACGACACCACGGCTTCTTCCCCTCACCCCCTGCCACAAATCACAACCCAGGAGGCTGTGGCCACAAGAAAAACCCCTGGTGGTCACATGTGGCTACACTGGCCACACTGGATAAACACTGCCTATGGGTACGTCCAGCAAAGAATGATGTGAGGGAAGAGAACTGGCAGACCTATTTACACAGTTAAAATGGGTTCCATCTATACCGTAAAAGCTACCACACTAGAATCCAGTTACAGTCTAGTAATTATGCTACAACTCTACTCACCCAACAATGTTGAAATATGCTACACTAACATAGGCAGGAACCCTACATTAACCATTCTGCACACGGACATGAACCTGAATGGAGTCATCCACATTACATGCTATTTTCACACACTAAAATGGAGTAGCATAGACAAGACCAAAGACATTCATTAGAAGAAGAGACTGAGCATGCAGCAACAGGCTACGCACCTAAACTCAATCGTGCAAAAAAATCAATGTATCTGAATTTTGATTAGTTTATTATTATACCACCTCATCCGAATTCTCAACAGCCACCATTCATTATCCTTACCTTGAGAGGATGGATATGCCAAAAACAATGAGCACAGGAAATAGTTGTTTTGCTTAACAAATAGTACTGGCAGTACGGTTAGATCTTTTAGGAACTGTAATTCACTTCTGATAGTTCCAAAGGTAGCAGCATTGGTGGAGGCTGTGGTGCAGACAAGGCTAGGTAAATTTTACACATCAGTGCTGCAGCATCAATGGAGAATTCTGGGCTTCAATCTTCCTAGTGTAGGCAATGGCCTTAGCATGGTCTAGTGCCAAACATACTGTGACATCTTAAAAGAAGTGCACTCCTCAAGTTTTATATTACAAAGCCTTTGAAAAGTTTCCAAGGAACTTGATTTGTGGTTTTGATTTGTTCTAGGACTTTGCAGGGCTGTGGCATAATTGGGGTGGGGCTTTTTGGGTTAATCTAAAGCCATTGTCTTAAACCAAGTTTAAGCCCATTTTGCAAGTTCCAACCATATTTTAATTCTGTTGTGATTAGACATTGTTGTCCCCCACCACAAAATGTCTTTTTATTAAATCTGAAATACAAAAACACAACTACTCAGAGAAATGTTCAAAAAACCCAATGTAACCACTCCCACACAAAATTAATCACAGAAATCAGATAATGAAAAGAGGGGATAGACATGTATCACACACATACAAAATGTACCTATCTTTAAAATAACTACAAATGTATTATTCCTGGTAATCACAACCAAATTTTTTACAGTGTAGATGGCATCCTAACTTTTCTGCCTTATGTTCCATGTCTGTAAAAAAGGGGACAATATTTACTTTAATGCGGTATTGTGAGGCTAAATTAATGTTTTAAGGCACCTTTTAAAACAATCAACTAGAAGGCACTATAGAAGCACATGGTAGCAATATATTATGATTCTATCTACTTAAATAACAAAACTATACATCATATAAATAACCTCTAGTCTAGTCAGTGTATAGATTCAGATCATATGCAAGTGTACTTTACACACTGTCTTTACAGAGAGGCAATGCAGAGTGCATATAAAAGGCTTTTTATGTTTTAGTGTAGAAATATGAAAGGAATGGTTTTCAGGTGCCAAAATGTGAGCATCACAGAATTTGAAAAAAGAAAAAGGCCTTCATATGCATTCCATACATGAAGGGAAACTTTTTCAAAGCGTCTTTTTGCAAGTATGTCAGATCATGTGTGAAATTGACTGAAGAATATGAAGACACTGAAACAAACAACTATACCTTCTTCTTAAAGCCTCTGTAGTGTATATTTTAGATATGTACAAATATACATTAACAATAATCTGTCCTGTTGCTATTAGAAAAAGATGTATAGCATGTTGTTTTAATAGAGCTAAATGAAAGAGGATCAATATTATTTTAATTTTTAAAGGTCTGTTTATGAAATGCAATCATCCTCCATTAAAAATGCAAGCTGTGCTTCAGCAAGAGGTTAGCGTAAATGATTCATAGCTTGATATCTCTCTAGTATAATCACCCTCTCCTGGGAGCACCCATCGGATGCTTCATCACACCACTCAAGCTGCTATTATTAAAAAATGCTTCCCTCTGACCAAAAAAACCCCACAAACACACACACATACACACACACCCTTACCTTATCCCATCTACCTAAGCACCTATTACCGGAGGCTTTCACATTAGATTGAATCATCTGTAGCTAAAATAAAACCATTTAATTATGCTACAGTTCTCCCTTCACTCTCATCTTTTTAACATTTTCAGCAAAGATGTTTTATGCTGCTTTCTAAAAGGTCAATGCCATATAAAAAAAATATCAAAAGGTTTAAATTCACTTACCTACCTTTCGTATTTCAGTATGGGTACTGCCTTTCATTATAATAAAAGGAAATCTACCTTTTCTATCCCGGACTTCAAAAGGTCTTAAAGATTGAAATCTTCAAAGTCAAGGCTACCCAATATTAAATGCAAGACCATTCTATTTAAAAATGCTAATGCAAGTGGCCATTTCAATACAGCACCATCTGGCTACTTATGATGTGAGGTTTTAACTAATAAATTCTTAATTATTAAATGTCAGTGTTAAATTTCTTTCACACATAAAACAGCTTTATATTACTACAATTACAGATACTCTGGATATATTAGTTGCAACCAACTTCTATCATGGAAACCCCTATGTTTTTAGCCTCTGACTCACCAGCTGTTATATTAAGGTGACAAATATAATGCTTACGCTATTAAAATGTCTAGCACGAAGAAGCCACGTGGTCTATTGTATATAGATGCTGCATTTACTGGGCACCAAATACTTCACCTTGCTGGCTACTCAAATATAATGTACATAGTAATTTTCTTGCTTGTGCCTGTCACAAAACTATCTTGCCAATATTTTTCCCTCTTTTGCATTGCTCCCTCAGAATGAGGGTACTGGAATTGAATGTAATTGCACTATACTTCGCTGGTTTCACTCAGTTTTCTCCCCACCAACTTGGTGTATTTATCTAAGTGATACTAAAACATATTTAATCAAGGCACCATTGCATATCATGGTATCTATTAGTCTCAGATTCCTGAGAGAATGTTTGGTTTTAGCCGTTAATAGATGACAGGGATTTCCTCCTCCCTCCCCACCCCCGCTTTTTCTTTTAAAAAACCAGATACATCAACAGTACTGACAGAATATTTTACAATGGAGTTGCACAGTATGTATGTTCAATCGCTCTGTTTCCCAGAAGATTCATTACAGTTACATTAGAAAGTCAAATCAGGCAATTCTGCAGTCTGGTGAAAGCTAGCGTATGAAAGAAGGTTAATACAAAAGAATTTCATTTTAAATGGAGGACATTTAGGACTTTTAAAAGCAACATTATGATAAAAATTTCAGGTTGTTTTTTTTTTGGCTTTAGAACACGCTTTTCAAGTTTAATTTCAGTGATGTCTAGGCGATTTTCCAGGAAAAGGGAGGGGTGTTTGATCTCCAAGGTTTGTCCTCTTAATTATCCTCTTGCTTCTATAGGTCTCTAACAATCATATTGCAAATATACTCTTTCCCTCATTTGTGTACAGTTAATATAAAGTCTTACAGTTATCCTGATACAACCAGGAGTATTATAAAACCAGGATGCATTAATTTATACACACAGAACAACACAGTTTTTAAATACCTACCCATACTATAATTGAACACTTTGAATCCATATTTAAACAAGGTTTTTAAAAAAATAAGCAAAATTAAAGTTTTCTTCCAGGGATAAGTATTGCCACTTTTGCTAATATACTGGCTAGTTCCTAGTCTTTAACCCCACCAATTGCACAGCTAAAACCTTGTAAATAATATTTGTGTTTCCAACCATTCTAATGTTGGAAAAAGAGGTAGCTGTCTAACAGGATGCAAGAACACACACAATACCCTTTGCGCAAGATGTTGATTTACTGTATACTTTTATTACATGAGGCCATTTAATCTTATTTTGTAGCAATGTTTTACTATAACATGCTCGCTAAAACCAGCAGCTACAAGCTACCCCTAACTCAAAAAGTTGTCTTCGGTGCCAGCTTTGGCAGTATTATAGATGGACATCATGGGCCCTTGTCTATGCTTAATTTAATATAAACCTAAATGCAGTCAAAACATCTGGTGCATTATTGATAGTTATGATAAATGAAATGAAATTTGACATTACACAGGAACCTATCACATATTCTATTTATACCCCATTTTTTCTCCCGTCCTTTTTTTTAAAATGAAACCACAAAAGTCAGAGACCTACATTTATTTTTTGTTTTTCACATCCTTCAAACAAAACAAAACAAAAAACAAACAAACAAAAAGATGTATTGCCTGGATAACCAGAGATGTGCTCATAAAAAAGCAGTTGCAAACAATGGAAAAACACACCACTGAACTGTACACAGAATGCACAAATGAAAAAAGGGAAGTAGCAGGCTACATTCCCAGCTAGGCATAAATGGATGCAAGCTTTTCAAGCACATACACCACTCATGAATCACAATAATATTTTTAGCAGACTCAAAGACATCAGAAATTCCAAAAATATAAGTAGCCAGAATATTAGGCAACATGTACCTTACATTTAAAAAAAAAAAAAAAAAAAACTGAAATGAGAAAAATTCACCACTACTCCATCAGCACAAATGATATATTTTTTTTCAGTTTAGATCTTGACTTTTTGAGTCAGTAAATTAAAATTGTTTTAAATATTCACCAGCTTCTTGGGCATTCATAACATCTGCAGTTCTATGGAATACTCAGGTGTGATTAATTTTGGGTTAAGCCTATGTAATGTGTTTAATTTTTAAGCATCCATTTCAAAATGTGTTATTTGCTTTACTGATTAACAAGGAGGGCAACCATCCAATCTTGCTTACACTGAAAAAATGATGGATGTTTTAAGACTCTTTATAAAATGTATTCAGTTTTTTATTCTCCACTCATATACAACTGAGAAAATTTGTTTCATTCACTGATTTTATGTTATCCTCAAAACACAAAAATCCCTTCAAGATATGAATTAATTGTTTTTAAAAAGGCACCTATCAGTGTTGTCTTACAATTATAAAAATTAACATTCAGAAAGTTTGCAGCTGGAACACGGAGCCAGGCACAACCCCACAGTGGGGGCTCCTGTCCTGTAAGGCGAGAGGACAGGCTTGGTCGCCAACTGCCCCCATGTGGTAAGACCCAACACATAGATCCCCAACCTCATATCTCAGAACCCACCAAAGTTTTTCAGGGAGTTTTGAGGTCCACTACTGCTCTAAAGTTATCCATCCCTGACCTAGACACTAAAAGTGGTCAAGCCAGATCATGGTCTTATGACCAGATCTTGTACTAGAAAGGGTCCTACATTTGTAGCTGCCAGTAAAACCTGCAAAACCCAGAGAGAATGTAAAGGAAGAGACATGTTGGCTGTTTATCAAACCTCTTCAGTCTGCCACATGATCTAACATGAGGCATGGGGGCTGGAATTTAGAATCAGGCAGATGCATGCGGCCTAAAGCACAAAATGGCTGCCAGGCAAAGGTCCCTTTTCCTTCCATTGAGTTCCTATTCACAAGCTAATAGTATATTGGTCTACTGACATCAGTCAAAGTGAACAGGTCAAGTTACTGGACTGGCTCAGAAGTGTAGGATCTGAGGCATATCAACTGAATGAATGTATATGTTATAGTGGGAATTAACTTCAGTGGTTTAAGTTAATTTGTACCTGTAACCACACGCACACAAAGAGCGACAAAACCCATCAGATTTATCACTTAAAATTAGAAGAGGTTTTTGCATCTTTTCTCCCTCAAAAATCAGAAGTAATATGGGAGGAGTACAGTCAAACAATGAGCAGAATCAGGCTTCTAATTTCATCTTCAACCATCCAGTCACTAGAGAAGCTTTACAATAAGTCTTAAAACAAATTCTTTCATGTATAAGGAAAATGGCGCTACACATCGGCTATAATAAATCCAACACAATCAAAATGAGAACCATATTTCCCTTTAACTTTTCATATCCTAGCTCAGAAGCCATAAAAAAGTTATTAAAATTAATGCAACAAACTACCATAATCCTGTCCTTTTTATTACTGGTAATATTCTTTCTAAAATATTAGTCTGCTTGGCTGCACCAGTATGTCTTGTTGAAAGTTCTTTTTGAAGATCAGCATCTCCTTAGCATAAATACTAAAACATGCAATCATGTTAATTTGACATGGTAAGGAAAAAAAAACAAACACTTGAGTTTAGGGGTTTTTTAACTCAAACTAGTCCCTCATTAAAAAGAAGCCATTTTTCTTCTCTGCTTCCAACTGTGACCATGAAAGTGAGAAAATAGTGAAGGGTTTTACCCTTCAGAACATTTTTTTTTTTTTTAAATGTCATACTTGGCAAATGACCAAAGTAACCACTTTACTATCCTAGTTATATTGAATTAGCAGGTTAAAATAAAAAAATAAAATGGTCTCATATGAGCATCCCTGGCAATCAAGCTAGTTCTCATTTTCCCTTTGTTTGCTGAATAAATACTTGCAATTAAAAAAAAAAAAAAGTACAACCAAGAAAAACTGCTGGCATTTCTCACCCTTCTCTGCACACTAAGTGAATTGTATGATTATCTGAAACATCACACACCATCAAGAGCCATTAGGCCAAAAATGAAATCAAGGCACCACATATTGCAGATTTTTTATTAGCATAATCAAGAGATGTAGCAAGTTGGTAACAAAGGGGATTTTCTATTATATTATAATAATTTGTCAAAACACTCTTTATGCAGGTTAACTGTTTAAATATTTATTATTGTTTCACCTGCTTTGAACAGGAAGAGCAGGTATTTCATTCAACAAGCTGAAGTGGCATCAATCTCCCCTATAGCCACTGTCTCTCTTGCTTTTTTCCTCCTTTATTTAATTTAAAGTTTTTACTGAAATTTCAATGTTTCCTACAGCACAATATGGGCCAGGCCACACATTTCAAACCATGCTAGAAACAACTTCGTTCCATTATGGTTGCTGATGGGTCCGCTGGAGTCCACTGTGTTTATACAGAACCTTTAAATCGTAAGATCTAAGTACTTTATGCACATGAATTAAGTCTTGGTTCTTCTACAAGACAGACAAGTACTTCCATTTTACAGCTGAATAACCCAAAGCCTCTTCCTGCCTCTTCTTTTGCTGACAGCCCAGCTCTTTATAGCCACAGGTGCTGCTCCACCCCCTTCATTGACCCAACTGGAAGCACCTGTTCTTGTACCAGGGACCTGAACCTGTTTCATTTAAAGGGCCCATCCACCCTGTGGCAGGGAGGCTAACTGGATTACAGTGCACAATATCCGCACTGATCAATGGTGATTAAAGGCTACATTCCCAATTACCCTTCCCACACCCCACTCTCCCCTGCACAAACTGACTTTCTCTGTGGTGCATTAATACCAAAAGAGACACCAAAATCCTTACCCCACCACCACTGTACTTCAACATAATTGGTGCAGTAGCTGGTGAAGGACTCAAGGCATGCACGCAGTTATTAAAAGGAGGAACACTACTGGAGACCAACCATCCGCCTTCATGAAAAAACTCATTGAACTCATGCAAAAGCTTATGGGTATATAAAATCAGAAGTTGCCTTAATAGCACAGCTGTCAACATGAAAGCCCTCCAAGCATTATTCTTGTTGTCACTGCAAAAGACGACAAGCTTCATTAGAACTGTGAAACACTAATGGTGTCCTGTCTCTCAAATATTTATGCTATGTTGAGATCCACTTCTATTGGTCAAGTCAAAGCAATTTCTCTCTCCAACAAAGCAGTCAGCTGATGAATTCATGACAAAGTGATAAATATTCAGGAGAATCAGTACTTTTTTAATGTAAGTGGATGAAACTACAGGTGTCTTCTGCCCAACTTCTAATCTTTGTCCAGGATGAGTAGGAAGGACCCTCCCTACATGACACCCACCTGTTTTGCTGTCCACTGACAAGGTCTGCTAGAGTAAAAAAAGGTTTTCCAACACTTAATTTGGGCATCTGAGTTGGACTGGCACTGCCGTAATTCCACTCAGGGGGGGCAGGATTATGTACAGGAAAACACTAGCATTGTGACTAGAATCCAGTCTACCACACTCCTGGAATTTGGGTTCATTGTTCAATTCACTGGGAAACTATGGAAGCAAAAGGCATGGCAGTAGAACTCAAAAATTTACTGTTAAGGTTGTAAAAGTTGTAGACAGTATTAAAGCTAAGCCCAACGCACACCTCTTAATTATGTTATGTGAAGAAATGGGCACTCATCGCTGGCAGCTCCTCTTTCTGACAGCTCCTGAATTTCATTGGCTTTTACTGATAAAGTATTGAATGACATTTTTGAGCTCTGAGAGCACAACAGTTTCCTTGCTGAATACCTCACTGATTGGCATTGGCTTGCACTTAATGCTTCTATTCATGCAGAGAGCATGACATGAGTTCTGAACGTGGGGGCTAAGAACAAGAGTCAGAAAAGCATGATCACACTGCACTTCCCATATTGTTAATGGGAGGAGATTTCAGCTACAGGAGAAGGAAGCCCTGAGAAAAGAGTCAATGTTTACTCTGCTTCCTAGACCATACTTCCGTTCCTTGCTAACTGGTAATTTTACTGACAAGCCTGGCATCTCTTCATATTTTACTGAATATATCTTCTACATTGTACACATTTATAGCCCTTTCTATATATTTGCAAGAGAAATCGGAAGGCAGCAGAAAATATAAGCTTTCTACAGGACAAAAGAAGCTATCAATCACAGTGGCCACTGAGGAATGCAACTTTTACTATGCTGGACCACAACTCTCTGCAAAAGTGCTCAAAAGTGACATTGTGACCTTAACCCTTGCTCTAACTTTAGAAAGACCTCATATACGTCTTTATTAATTTTCTTAAGCACCGTGGACAACACACAGAGAGGAAAAAAATCACAAACAAGAACGAACGCATTATTCTTACAAGAAACCATCTCCTCCTTCTGAAGTAAAGTTGCACATTTGCTCTTCTGATCATTTTTTCTTCCATCCAGAAGTGGGCTGCATATTCACAGATATACTCTCATGAGGTGACTCAAGATGTACCAAATCCATCTAAAGGCAAGAGATATCTTGGGAAGCCTCAGAAAAAAGTCAAAATGTCATTAATACTGCCCTCCTCTAAAAAGTAGTCACGCTATTCCACTGAGATAGGGGAACTGGGGAGTAGGAAGACCACTGCAAAGCCAATGGCCTGTGCAATCCAGTTTGGGGGGAAAATGCCTGATCTTTTTTGGATAGCACCATGAGAGAGTAGCAAAGGGCTACACCGCACTAAGTCTTCATGGAACCAGACTAACGAAGGAAGTTCCAATATACACAATGTAAAACAGACCCTACTTGCTTGAAGTCAAGACATACTGTGCCATGGAATGGCTCTCCATCCCACATCGGATGTACATCATCGGATATGCCAATGTGGGCTTTGATGGAAGTGCAACTCAGAAAAGGATACAAGTTATTTCAGATCAGCAAAATGACAACTTGCTTATACATTTTAAAAGTACTTATCAGCATTTCTAGCATGACACAAAGAGCTGGTCTTCACTAGCGCTGCTGGAAATCGATCTTCTGGCGATCGATTTACCGCGTCTCGCTAAGACACAATAAATCGATCGCCCGGAGCTCCCCCGTCGACTCCGGAACTCCAGCTCACCGGGAGGCGCAAGCTGGAGTCGACGGGGGAGCGCGCCGCCGACTGCCGCCGCCGTGGGGATGAGAGGTAAGTCGGCGGCAGATACGCAAACTTCAGCTACGTGAATCACGTAGCTGAAGTTGCGTATCTGCCGTCGATCCCCCCCCAGTGAGGACAAGCCCAATGATGCACTATTCACACTGTTTCAGCCCTGGTTGCACCTTCTAATTAGTACATTCTTTGTCTCCCCCACTCTCCCTAAAGAGAAAGTGTACGTACAACATACATTCTAGCGCTCTAGAACTTCGGTTTGAGAACTAAGCAAGCCTCAGAGTAGTAGAAAAAGAAGCCTTATGAAAATTATTTAAGAAGAATCCAATGACATGATCAAAGTTTCTTCAGGCAGGCTGTTCTCATGTTTGCGACTCTCTATGGCACTTTTCAAGACTCATTACAGATCTTCCTATTAAAAAGTCATGACTATTTTAGCTCCTCCCCACACTCCCAGACATTCATTTGGAGACATTTCTTTTTTTACCCATTTTTCCTTAGGCTGACTTTTTTCTGGGACACTGGCCCCCAGATTCATGTTAATTATTCTTGTAACATTTGTACAGCATCTCAAACACCTGTCAAGTGTACTCTATAAACTGATAGATAAATGAGCCACAAGAGCTTCAGTAATGGAGCTCTGCAAAGTGACAGACTCAAACGTACATTCAGTACATCATCGGATATGCCAATGTGGGCTTTGATGGAAGTGAATCTTGATTTTCCAGCAGCTCAATCCCTCTAAGAACAGAATATTACACATGGTAAAATTGACTCCTCCCTTTCATTCCCCCTGGCATTACTCAAAACCTCAGTCCACACTGGTGGCAGTGAAGTCACAAAACTGCTCTTTAAAACAAATAGTTTAACAAACTGACAGAGTGAAATTCTATACCCTATAAATGTTACAAAATCTATAACAGCCACTGCAGATCTGCATGCAAAGAAAGCTTTGGTTATGGTGAAAAAGACATTGCAAGTTATTTAATCGCATTTCTATTTTAATAGACATCCTTTTATCCCAGACACTTTATAGCTTCAATCCTTTTGTTTTAAATGCTCAGTCTAATGTATCATCCCAAATTAAATTACATTTGAACAAATTTTTTAAAATTGCTATTAACAACCCTTGAACATCCATTTCTCACCTTTTGAAACAAAGGCCTGGAGGGTCACAATCTTCTTTCATGTGAACCTCTTACTTCCCCAAGCACATAAAAGAACACCTGCCTACCCCTTTTTTAATCTCACCAGCAGGCTTAAATATCAAACAGTGAAAAGCTTTGTTAATCAGTTTAAGATATTAGATTAAATAAAGAGTTAAAACTCAAACTGTCACTACCTTTTGACATTTCAGTTTAAAGAAAGATCTACAAATAGAACAGTTCTCTCAACTACGTATCTTAATTCACAAAGAATATTCTGTCCTTTGAAATATTATACAATTTAAAATTATATTAAATCTTGTCCAGATGATGAGTCCTACATCTCCTCTACATCCCAGTCTTCTCAAAAGAAACCAGTTAACTGAACATAACTTGACATTTTTCTCAATCCTCCTGAGAATAGGAGGCTGGTGCAAAAGAGGATGTGGGCAACACAAACATACTAATATTTCTAGTACTAACAAGGGCATAAAGGCAAAATGAATATTTAAATTGCTATTTATATTCCCATTTTCAAGGAACCAGCTTTAATGTGAGTTTGTCTGGAAATAAAAGACTATTTAATTAACTGAGTTTATCGTGGGGTAAGTTTTCAGCAACTGGACACTGGTTAGCTTAATTCATAAGAACATAAGAACGGCCATACTGGGTCAGACCAAAGGTCCATCTAGCCCAGCATCCTGTCTACCGACAGTGGCCAATGCCAGGTGCCCCGGAGTGAGTGAACCTAACAGATATGATCGAGCGATCTCTCTCCTGCCATCCATCACCCCCCTCTGACAGACAGAGGCTAGGGACACCATTCATTACCCATCCCGGCTAATAGCCATTTATGGACTTAGCCTCCATGAATTTATCCAGCTCTCTTTTAAACCCTGTTATAGTCCTAGCCTTCACAGCCTCCTCAGGTAAGGAGTTCCACAGGTTGACTGTGCGCTGTGTGAAGAAGAACTTCCTTTTATTTGTTTTAAACCTGCTGCACGCCAATTTCATTGAGTGGCCCCTAGTTCTTCTATTTTGGGAACAGGTAAATAACTTTTCCTTATTTACTTCCTCCACACCACTCATAATTTTATATACCTCTATCATATCCCCCCTTAGTCTCCTCTTTTCCAAGCTAAAAAGTCCTAGCCTCTTTAATCTCTCTTCGTATGGGACCCGTTCCAAACCCCTGATCATTTTAGTTGCCCTTCTCTGAACCTTTTCTAGTGCCAGTATATCCTTTTTGAGATGAGACCACCATATTTGTACACAGTATTCAAGATGTGGGCGCACCATGGATTTGTATAAGGGCAATAAGATATTCTCAGACTTATTCTCTATCCCTTTTTTAATGATTCCTAACATCCTGTTTGCTTTTTTGACTGCCGCTGCACACTGCGTGGATGCCTTCAGAGAACTATCCACAATGACTCCCAGGTCTTTTTCCTGATTGGTTGTAGCTAAATTAGCCCCCATCATATTGTATGTATAGTTGGGGTTATTTTTTCCAATGTGCATTACTTTACATTTATCCACATTAAATTTCATTTGCCATTTTGTTGCCCAATCACTTAGTTTAGTGAGATCTTTTTGAAGTTCTTCACAGTCTGCTTTGGTCCTTACTACTTTGAGCAGTTTAGTATCATCTGCAAACTTTGCCACATCACTGTTTACCCCATCCTCCAAATCATTTATAAATAAGTTGAATAGGATCGGTCCCAGGACTGACCCTTGGGGAACACCACTAGTTACCCCTCTCCATTCTGAAAAAGTTCCATTTATTCCTACCCTTTGTTCCCTGTCTTTTAACCAGTTTTCAATCCATGAGAAGATCTTCCCTCTTATCCCATGGCAGCTTAATTTACGTAAGAGCCTTTGGTGAGGGTCCTTGTCAAAGGCTTTCTGGAAATCTAAGTACACTATGTCCACCGGATCCCCCTTGTCCACATGTTTGCTGACCCCTTCAAAGAACTCTAATAGATTAGTAAGACACGATTTCCCTTTGCAGAAACCATGTTGACTTTTGCCCAACAATTTATGCTCTTCTATGTGTCTGACAATTTTATTCTTTACTATTGTTTCAACTAATTTTCCCGGTATGGACGTTAGACTGACTGGTCTGTAATTGCCAGGATCACCTCTAGAGCCCTTTTTAAA
This sequence comes from Sternotherus odoratus, assembly GCA_032164245.1. Taxonomy (NCBI): domain Eukaryota; kingdom Metazoa; phylum Chordata; order Testudines; family Kinosternidae; genus Sternotherus; species Sternotherus odoratus. The sequence goes on from JAVMKO010000018.1 coordinate 7,802,625, forward strand.
TATTGGCGTTACATTAGCTATCTTCCAGTCACTGGGCACAGTAGCCGATTTAAAGGATAGGTTACAAACCCTCGTTAATAGTGCCGCAATTTCACATTTGAGTTCTTTCAGAACTCTTGGTTGAATGCCATCTGGTCCCGGTGACTTGTTACAGTTAAGTTTATCAATGAGTTTCAGAACCTCCTCTACTGATACTTCAATTTGTGACAATACCTCAGATTTGTCACCTACAAAAGACAGCTCAGGTTTAGGAATCTCCCCAACGTCCTCAGCCGTGAAGACTGAAGCAAAGAATTCATTTAGTTTCTCTGCAATGACTCTGTCATCTTTAAGTGCTCCTTTTGTATCTATGTCATCCAGGGCCCCCACTGGTTGTTTAGCAGGCTTCCTGCTTCTGACATATTTAAAAAACATTTTGTTATTACCTTTTGAGTTTTTGGCTAGCTGTTCTTCAAACTCCATTTTAGCTTTTCTTATTACATTCTTACACTTTATTTGGCAGTGCTTATGCTCCTTTCTATTTACCTCACTAGGATTAGACTTCCACTTTTTAAAAGATGCCTTTTTCTCTCTCACTGCTTCTTTTACTTGGCTGTTAAGCCACGGTGGCTCTTCTTTAGTTTTCTGGCGTTGTTTTTTAATTTGGGGTATACATTTGAGTTGGGCCTTTATTATGGTATCTTTGAAGAGAGTCCATGCAGCTTGCAGGGATTTCACTTTAGTCACTTTACCTTTTAATTTCCGTTTAACTAACCCCCTCATTCTTGCATAGTTCCCCTTTTTGAAATTAAATGCCCCAGTGTTCCCACTAAGTGATCACTTTTTGAGGGCAAGCAGCAGCAATGTAAGAAGTTGTGACACACATTAAAAACATAATTTATCTTCCTAAATAAAAAAAATAAAATCCTTTCCTGGAAAGTTGAGTGTGGCTCCTTTGGAATCACCACACTATGCTGTGTGCCGTACACTTTAAAAAATAACGTTTATATGAAGGACCAGAATCAAGAGAGCAGCTGCAGTCCAGCAAGTAAACTATTTTTTAAATAAAAATAAAGGTCCATCAATTAGCTAAATAGCAAAAATAGCTCTTAAAACTGCACTAAAATAAAAATCCACCTACTGACAGAGTAAAACATCACACATCAACTCCACTACCTAGAAAGTACTAAATATGTTCAGACAAGAAGGTTTAACCTTTCATTCAAAGTGGCTAGTCATTCTATCCAAAGTCCAATGATGCCTTTGTTCGTACACAATTTAAAAGCAACTTTAAAAATAGGATCTGAAATCTATAATTACAGGGGTGATTGATTAGTTGATTACACTATGTTCAGCTGCACAAGACCATTTTCTAGATATATGATTTTGAAAAAGGCATTCTGAAAAACACGTAATGCCCCCTGGTGCATAATAAAAGAAAGAAAATGCAACTTGTGTGTCAAAGGGCTTCCCACAACACTTAAATGCACAATTTGATTAATGGTCTCCTGAAAATGCTCACTTTATTGATTAATTACCAAAAATGTAAATGATCAATTACTTTCTCTTCACCAATGCTTCCGATATCTGCCCACTGAATAAGTCATAATCCAGCCAACAAGAGAGATGCCAAACTCTTAAGCGTCAAATGCCAACATTACCATCTGATTAATAAAAGGAAGTCTTTCAATAATCCCAGAACAGTTGATCAATCTGGGTGGCAGATATGCACTAACAAAAATGATTATTTGTGGGACTAGTTAAGAATCTGCAATCCACTAAAACCGATACAAAAAGTATTAAAATACACTATGTTGGAATGCTGCACTCAAGGCTGCCTTAAAAGGCAAGTGACATATTCTATAGCATTGTTTGCTTTCTCTTAATTTCTCATTTTTCACAGCTCCTTAAAAACAAATCAAGTAATATTGTGATCAACTTCCAGATTCAACCCAAGTTTAATCTGTTCTATTGCAGATTATGATTTGGTACATAATATACGTACAAGATAACATGTCTACAGTAGTACATAATTTTTAGTTGTATTGTTAAATTTTGTTTTCTTTTCTTTTAGTGAATAGCTAATTTGCAGCTAAGAAAATCTTAGTTAAAAAGATAATAGGCCTCAAATATGCTCCAATGACATCCAATAGATCCTCTAGTCATACCAGAGAAGACCAGGTTTGACTCCCATATTTCTTTATGCAATAAAGAAAGCAGGAAGAATCTTTTCAAATTTACTTTCTGTATCACAAACAACAAAGCGGGGCACAGGCACAAAGCCTTAACAGAACCACTTTTAGAACAGGCAATAAAAACTAAGCTAGCAGGTCAACATCCTCAATGAAGAGCAAATCTGCTCGTTAGGAAGATAGTTGTGAAAAAGAAATCAGAAAGCTTCTCTTAACATCCAGGAATATTATTATTTTATAAATAAAACAAACATTTTACATAGTAGGGGGTTGTATTGACATGGGGAATTTTACTGGTATAACCATAGAAATTTAAATTCACAGCCAACTTTGTACTAGTAGAACTTCCCTGTATAGACAAACCTCTAAAGACTAAGATTTTCAAATACACTTGAGGGATTTGGAGGATCAATTTCCACTAAGATTTATAGAAACTGTGAATCTGAATCTTGTAGGTAATTTGGAAAGTCTCAGACTAAATATATTGAAAATATTCTGTTTTTTTCCAGGAGACGGGAAAATAAAAGAGAATAAATGGCTGATTTAAAAGGTTGTTGGAGGTCCTCATAGGATCTAACACCACTACGGTTAAAGAAACAGAGATGACTCAGTCTAATTCTTGAGACCTCAAGAGTCCTTGCACCTTTGAGTATCCACTCGTCAGAAGAAAAGTTGCACGAAAAACACACACACACACACACACACAAAAAAGATTGGTAGATACCTACAGGAAAATGCTGAAATTGAGAGAAACGACATTGATCCTTCTAAAAGTAGGCTAACAGGTGAGTGATATTTTACATTCTCTTCCCTTGGACCAATTGTTTACAGTGTTCTGAATCTTTCATTCTCAGCTGCAGTAGATTAAATGGATTGTCATCTACTAAATACCCACTACATATTTAAAAATAGGATTATACTTTTAATCCCGGACTAATTTTTGAAGTTGATGTTATTTATTGCTTAGTGTCTTTGTTCCGCTTGAAAAATGAGACAAGGATGACCAATCTCCTCTCTAGAGGCTAGCAAGATGCTGTAATCTTTGGGTAACAAGTACTGCAGGAGAACGATTAAAGTTTAATAAAAATTTGCCTTCACTCACTCGGTTAGCATTGGGTCAGTCCATTCCAGGCAGAATCCCACTTTCTTGCATCTTACTTTTCCTGCCATGAATAAAGACCACAGGATTTGGTTCACTAGGTTTTGAGAGAGAGAGAAACAAATCCTGAATTATGGGCTGTCAAAAGTGTGAAGTGCTTTGGAATTGCTGTTTTACTTGTATGGGGTTAACTGAACCTGAGAGGGGGTGACGTAAGAGCTCCCGTCCCTCGGGACAGAGGGGGAGGTTTAGTTTCACTTCACTTCGGTCCCGGGCTGTCTTTGTGCCTGTGTCTCTTCTCCCTCTCCTAGCTTTGGGAGAGATGGAGCACCCTTCTATTTCTAAGATTAGACTAACTGTAAGTAGCATATTGAGTTCATAAGTTTGTACCTGATTTAGAGCATCACTAACCTTCTCAGAGGGAGGGGTTAGAAAGCTTTATATCTGTGAAGTTGTATTGTAAGTTTTCTCTTTTCTTTATTAAACCTTTTTTTTGTTATAAAAAGTGTTTGGTTATTCCCTTAAAGTTGTCCTAGCTTTGGATTTGACCCAGTTCCCGGGTAGGGGAGTCTGCGTATCTGAGTCCCTCTATTGAGAGCAGGGGGGAAGGGCTATTGCTCGGAGATTGTATCTCATCTCTCCCGGTACGGGGGGTGGGGGGGGGTGGAGCAGTGTCTACGTGTCCCGCTCTCTCAGGGAGAGGGAAGGGGAGTTCAGGGTGTTCGTGTGCCCCCTCCAGGGTCTTGGAGATTCACATGAATGGTGGCAGCGTGGTCCCCATTTCCCAACTGGTAGAGTGTGGGTTTTTTGGGGGAAAAAGATTTAACTTAGGCTGGGAAAGCAGCTTATAGTTAAGGGGTCAGTAAGAGACCCCCCCCCTCATTACCCTAGTGTTCAGAGAGGGGGGAGGTTCTCTCTTCACATGGGCCTAACCCATCTGGCATTATCCTTTAATGCCCACTTCCACTACTGTGCAATATTGTCTTTCATTTTCAGTTTGATGAGGGCTTGATGTGTTAGGTGACAGAAGATTTTGGAATCTTGAAACTTAACAGGGGTAAGGTGGGGGAGCATAGCAATGAACCCAATCAGAGTACAAATCAATTTATCCACTGCTAAATACACTCAAATATAGGATAACAACAATTGCTCACAAGAGCTGCACAAAACTGCTTATGCTCACAAGCCAGCCATTAGGGAATCAAAACAGTGCATCAGTTCATTTCCATTACGCAACAACATACATATGCAGAACACCCTTGTATTCCATCATTCGGAACAAAACCATGCTTTTCTGCAGGAAACCAGAGCTCACACTACTAAACTAAAGGATTCCTCACCCTGTTTCAGTCCCAGCAGAACCTTATGATTTCTTTACAAGTCTGTCCTTTGCTTCTCCACATTCCTAGCCCTAAGAGAAAATCTACACTGATCACACCTAGTACTACAGAAAAATTCTCTATGGCTTATAACTTATGTTTGTGAACTGATTTTAACATAAGGTTCAAGTGAACAGATTGTGTCGTAGTTTTCATACCAACCCAATAACCCAGGGTTCCCAACATCTGTTCTTGATTTACATTATAATTACATATTTATTTTCCATCGTGCTAGCTGACCTTTTATTTTATTTGATCTTGAGTACCATTTTGCAGCAACCATGGGACTTCTGTTGTTTCCCATGTGTATGAAAATTATTTATTGTGCACTTCCTAACAGTTCTCTGCTGCTCCACTGTTAGCACAGACTCTAGTTCACCTATTTATAGAAATAATTAACTAGTCTCTCTCTTCACTGCATAAAACCATGAATATTGAGCTCCGACATCAATACTTTAGCATTGATAGAATGTTAGAACAGTTTCATAGTTAGAAGTTACAGTGGTTCTTCCACAAAAAAATAAGACACCAGCTGAAGGGGTTTCAAAGTGGATGGGGAGCAGAGAGAGAAAGGAGAGGTATCAATATTTAATCTACTGCTTAAAATTTATAAATCGAAGACTAGTCAGGGTGGCACAACTTTGCAGCTGCTTCCATTTTTATATTCTTACTCTGTGATTCCACATATTCTTTTTGCATTATATATTACAGTAGATATTTTTAAATCTTAGAAGCTGGTCTCTTATAAATCCCCTTATGCTTTCATAATTGAAAAATATTCAACATTTTACAGGTTAGGAAACAAACAAAACTGATGGTAATTCACTGGATTTTTCCCCTTTTAACATTTACCTTCTTTGCTCTCAGTTTTTTGGGCACATTGAGCACACATTACGTCCTTGATCCTGCAAACACTATGTACACATTCTTAATTTTCAGCATGATAAGTCTCATTGCTTTAAAGTGGACAAAAAAGGTCAGGCCTTTTCACAGATACCATACAAAAGAATCTAGCTGGCAAGGCCTGCTTGAAACACAGAACAGTGTAGACTGAAGCAGCTAGCTTGCTCGCCTAATCATAAATCACACACTCAAATTCTAACTATTAATGTTTCCCTCTCTTGATGGGAAGGAACTACACACAGTTAACCACTTGGGAATGATATAATTGAAGATAGCAATGATGCCGCTCTAATAACGCAACATTTTATGTTTTCAGAGCAGACGCTGGGCAAAATACAATCAAATGCTGATTTCATATCTGTGTTCCTTTATGCCAGCAATGAATTTGGCCCACAGGATTACCCTCCAAGAGGATCATTCACATTTACCGCACTTAATTTCTTACAGAGTTAAATGAGAAAGATTCTAAATAAGTTAAACCTATGAAAGATCACACAGTGACTAACAGGTCCCAAAAGCAAAGTTCCCTGATTTTTATACTACTCTTTTGGCAGATTGAAAATTCTGCAGCATCTTAAGTTAAATTCTGAAATGAACATCATGTGAATTAAATGTGAAAAGGAATAACGCAATTTCATAACATTATATTTTTCACTCCTCCCATAAGTTTTCAGTGAGTTGCAAGTTACTTGATTAACAACTTGTAATTGAACTGAAGAAAGGTGGAAGTTTTGGTAGCTGAACAGAGGAGAGATCACGCTTTTGACAAGGAATAGCAGCTAAGGGAGTTTGAAATTGTGGTGTAAACACATTCAGTAGAAATATCCAACTAAACTATTAGCAATTAAATAGATATATTTAAATATCAATATTACCAATAGGTTTCAGAGTCATCACTACACAGAAATGGGACAGTTTATGCCTCTCTTACGCCTAGTGTTTCAGGCTATTTGCAGACTCAAGCAGACTACTTACTGTCTTGATTTTCACTGTTCACATGTGGATGTTCTTTTCATAGTCATAAAGGTTGCAAAGGTCTTTTTTTTTTTTTTTTTAAATGGAAAGCTCTGATTCTGGAGACTTATGCACCAAGAAGCGGATCCTGCTGCTGTAGAATCACAGAATGTCTGCAGCCCTGATTTTAGTTTTTCATTAATAAGTTACAAAACCCAAGATCTGATTCCCTGCATACAACCTGCCAACACAGCAGTCTAAGCTTCTCCAGTAAATCTAGACATTTTGTCTCTCAATTTGCTTCTCCCTTCTCTGGCTAAGACCCTCTCCAAATCAAAAAAAAGAAACCCTATAATCCATACAACCTGCCTAGTATCCATTATTAAAAAAGTAAACAGATGTTTATTCAAAATAACATCATTGTTTGTAAAGCATATAGAAACAGTATCAGCACAGAACGGATGCCATTTATTTATACAGCTTAAGTATGAACCATAAAGCACAACAATGAAAGGCATTCAAGCACAGCAAAACTTGTTAATGGATTTTGATAACAGCAGAAAGGCTTCCACTGCATTCATTATTACTGTCGCAACATATTTCACAGTTAATACTAAGCAGATCAAGCTGAATACAATCATACTAAGCACCTCATTTTGACACATTATTTATCTAAGCATACAATTCCTTTGACTCACTGTTTATGTTATATAAATGACCATTATGGCAAGAATTTGCAGGTTCACTGTAATAAAAACTATCTTATTTTAATCCAGACATTTTCAATGTTCCTTCACCCCCTTCATGTTTTGAAGTGGGCCCACGTTCTCCAGTCTTCTGTAGAATATTTTTCAGAACATGCCATTAATATTAATAAGTAGTTCCATCATATCAAGGTAAGGCCTAAATCAACAGAAACACTGTCAATTACCATTATACTACAGCTTGTTTTTAAAATTTACTACAGTAGCACTTAATCTAACCCTACCCCACATAAAGAAAGAAACACTATTAGAAAGACCTGCTTGTTCTTGTAGACCCTGTCCAAATCTAGTATCTTGCATTTTAGTCTCATGCAATTACTAGCAAATTAATAGCGTGACCCATTACTGTGTATGCCACAAATATTTAACTAATGTGCCAACATAACTTTATTCTCTTCAATTTAACCACTGATGAACCTTTCATGAACATAATTTTCTAGGAAGTAACTGGTAATACAGAATAAACCCAGTACAAGGTTAATTAAATACAGTACTATATATAGCTGTGTGCTTACCAATTCTTCCATGCTAAAAACAAGTGAGAGCTCCTATTATTAATGGCTTTGTTAACCTGGCAAATTGGAGTGCACAGTAATGAGCTGAAGAAGCGTTCAACAGACCATTTCACACAGAAAAATTAGTTTCCACAAATTATAATTTGCCTTGGTTTAAGCATCATACCCTATTTACATTAACTGAAATGTTTATACGAAGTTGTGCATTGCCCTATTTAAACGGAAATCCAGTACAAAACAGTTCACTGTTATAGGTTACCACGAAATTAGACACGAGAAAGCAATTTTCCTTCCCAAAAATGCAGAAGACTTACCACTTGGTTTTTATATATAAAATCACCGGTTTGTTTGTAAGCTAAGAACCCTAATTCACTGGATGCAAAAAAGCAGTATTTACAATTTTTAAACACACCTCATATAATCATTTAAACTTTTCCAGCCTTATCATCAAAGCTGTGAACCTTTCACACTAAAAAAGGATTCATCAATCCCAAGGCAGAAAAGAAGCACAAATCTTCCTTTTAACCCATGTTGGCTTTTTAACGTTTTTTTTTTCCTTTAGATAATTAAGGATCTCCAAAACCCTTTGGAATGGTCATCTGATATGAAAAGTGGACAAAAAATTACAAAAAACCTCCAGCAAAAGGAAAAACAAATAGTTTCCTTGTCATAGCCATTTCATAGGCTGTATAAGCTGTTCTAATTGAAAAATAAATACAGAAGCATTGTCACTAATCAGTGACTGGGTTAGGCCTGCACAGTGATGACAACACTAGACAGTTAAGGTACATGAATAATATATTTAACAAACCATGAAGTATAGAACCCACAGCAAACATGGCTCATTTGAACAGCAGGGATAAGGGTCTTGTATTTGAAGCTATCCAGGGGCTTTTCCACCGTGTATCCCACCTCCCATGAGCTGCTAGGTCCCATTTACAGGACTATCATGGGGAGCGGATTTAAAAATAAAAACCTGGACACACAAATAAATTATGTCTACTCCTGAACCATTTGGTCCCAACACCTCCCTACCCCCATCAAGGAAGCCTTATAATCAGTGGCCAGCAACATCAGTACTTGGGCTTTTAAACCTAAGGGAATATCTACATACAAGTTCTACTGTTTTAACTATACTGGCACAGCACTCTAGTGTGGATGCAGATACACTGGAAGTGAGACACTTTCTATTGGTATAGCCATTTCCATACACAAAATGAAAAAACAAATTCCTATATGGTAAAGTTTTGTCTAGGTAACCACATCCACAATTGGGGAAGTGAAGAAGGTTAGATGCTATACAGTTATTGCATTTTGTAAAAAAGCAACCCCACTAGCCAAAATAAACTATACTGGCACAAAAACTGTGTTTAGACCAAGTCTGACTTTGATATCAGTCTCTCCTGTATTCAGCTGGGCGGATTTACACCAGTCAGTCATTTAAGGCCTTATGGAAAACTCAGGACAGGTCTTTGCTACCTACTGATCCGACAAGTAGTGATCACTCTCTTGGGGGTCGATTTATAACGTCTAGTCTAGATGCGATAAATCAAACCCCGAGCGCTCTCCCCGTCAACTCACCACCATAAGGATGCCAAGGTAAGTCGACTTAAGATACAGCGACTTCAGCTACACTATTTCTGTAGCTGAAGTTCCCGATCTTAGGTCGATCCCCACCCCACCCCAGTGTAGACATGGGCTCAGAGTCTTCTTTTTATTTCAGAAGTGGTGCAACTGTTTATAACAATAAGTATTCTAACCAAACTAGAAGGATTTTAAACTGGCCCTCAATGAGCTAAACATGTCCCTTTTTGAACACCAAAACAACCCTTTTTGAAAAGAGCAAGAAAAACAATGTTGTAGAGATTTAGAAAAAGACATGAGTAGGTCCATCACTGGCTACTAGCCAAGATGGTCAGGGTTACAAACCCATGCTTTGGGTGTACCTAAGCCTCTGTCAGATAATGAGACTGAACAACAGGAGATGGATCACTTGTTCTGTTCGTTCCCTCTGAATTTTAAAATAAATGGAGATATACCAATCTCCTAGAACTGGAAAGACCTTGAAGGTCATCGAGTCCAGTCCCCTGCCTACACTAGCAGGATCCGCCTGCCTACACTAGCAGGATTGAGTACTGTCCCCTGACAGATTTTTTGCCCCAGATCCCTAAATGGCCCCCTCAAGGATTGAACTCACAACCCTGGGTTTAGCAGGCCAATGCTCAAACCACTGAGCTATCCCCCCCACCCCCAAGCATCTGGCATTGGCCTCTGTCAGAAGACAGAATAGTGGGAACTTCTCAGCTTATATTTAAAAAAAAATAAAAAAAATAGTTATTTCCATGTGAGAACAGAAAAGGTTCTCAGATGAGGAAAGGGAACACACATTCCTCTTCTGTCAACATAACCACCAGTATAGATCCAAATTTATATGGGGGTGTTGTCAGTCAGGGGTGCATCTTCCCCACCCCAATGCCGGTCTATACACTAACCCCCCCAACACACCATTATATACCACAAACCTAAGTATGCTCCCCAAACAGAATTAGGGTTTCACTCTTGTTCTTGCACTTTATTGTTTAAAAAACAAGGATAAAGGGGGGACACAGCATATTTGACTGTGATCATATATCAAGCTATCAAATACTTTAGATAAGGAGGATTCAGAGGAAGGAAGGGATACGAAAGGTACAAAAAAAGCCCCACGTAGTTATGGTCACACAGCTACAGCCAACTCTACACTAAGAGCACTATGCCAGTATAGTGTACCAATATAGCTATACTGTCATACTGTACTGGCAAAGCTCTCCTACAGTGGATATAGCATTTAATGGCAATTTGCCAGTTTCACTTATTCCAGCCTTCCCACCCCCTGAACGAAAAACTACACTGGTAAAAGCTTAGCTTTGCTGGTAAAACTGAACTTTAGCTGGCACAGCTATTCAGTCAGGGATCATACCTTGTCACACCCCTAACCAACACAGGTACAGATAAGTACTATTTTGAATAGTTCAAAAGATTTCTTGGGCCAAACTGCCCCCACCCCCAATACACACACAAGTGAGCTGCCTTTTATGTACACAGTACAAATGAAGATATGCCTTTCAAGATCAAAACTGTTATCCTCCTCTCTGACAGTAGCCAACACCTGATGCTTCAAAGGAAGACAAATCTCACAATGCATGGTGCAATGGTGTACAGTATATGCTATTTGGTTAGGGTATGTGACCGCTGCCATCTACTGACTAGAATGTCGGCAATTGTGTGCCATAAGCCCCAATACTGTTAGAAGTACAGGAGATTCTCCTTTAGCTACTGTGATACAGACATAGGCTCATAAAGCAGAAGCCAAGTTCAACACCCATTTACAACCATTAAATCCTCAGTTGCCATAAGCCATGGTAAAACTACAACTCAAGTACTTCTGGGTGAAGAAAAATAGCTTTCTGTCCATGTGATGCATGTATCACCACATCATAAAAACCCAAAATAAACAAACAGAACATTGGAATAGATCAATATTGGATGGGGGAATTCTTTCATGAACATTAAAGTGATCAAATGCCATGAAGCAAGTCTATACCTATATATTCAGCAAGGAAAGAGATTTTTAAGAGATTTTTTTTAAAAAAAAAAACAACAACCAGCAAGTAAAGAGACTTTTCAAAAATATTAAAGTTACCTTGACTGGATGATCCTGATAAAAGATGAAGTTTTCACTGAAACTTTGAGCAAAGAAATTCTGGAATCGGAGTTTATCACCACCAGTCGAGACTAGGCAAACAGTTTCATATAAAGATGAAAAAGCAGGAACTGAAAGAAAACTTTGTGTATTTAGGCCAAAGTTAACTTTTCATAACACAATGGGTTTCTAAATCCGGATTGTCAAGTCCAGCATTCTTCTTGACGGACACTCAAAAAGGCATATGGATGACTATATAGGATCCATATTTTCCAAAACTTTATTCACCCTCAACAGCCACACACACACACCCTCTACAGATTAATGTCTCTCCCACTGCCAAATACTTGACCTTCCTTCCAAATCAGAGCAGACACGGTCTGCTTCTCTCCTACCAGCTACCTGTAGTTGCTTCTAGCATCAGAGACCTTAAACTGCCCCTGTATGTGCACGAGAACAGAAGTGCATCTTGCCCCTCATACAGGAAACCAGAAACTCATAAGATCTAGAAATACTATCTAGTACCTCCAATGTTTATCCAAAGAACCATTTATCTTCCCTATATTACCATCACACATTACTGTGGAAGGCATTGAGCCTGAAGTAAAACAAATGCTTCCATGCCTTTTCTTCAGAGCTCTAACAAATTATGTTCTATCAACTGATGTTACAATATTTCCATTGTATATGCACATAACTATGTGCAATTTTTTCTCCCAATGACTTCCAACTGCAAAACAACAGCATATGGTTATGTTTAGATATGCTCACTAAGTTGTCTATACAGATCTTCATCAAGTACCAGATGTCAATCAGTATATACATACATACTACTAATAGGCAAGGATGACTGCACCAATGTCTGTCCAAACACCTAAGCAATAAAGATGGTTGCAATGTTTTCTGGAAGAAAAAATTAAAATTGAAGAAAAAAAATGCAAGGTTCCCCAACTTATGGTAGCTTTCAAAACTATCTAGTCTAGATATTGTCTGTAGTTATGTTAAAGATGGGTCAGGCTCCCAGCTCTAGTTCTTTTGAGGTGTACAATTACCTGGCAACTCCCCAAAATGTCACAGCCTTTTTAGTGCTCTTTTCCCACCAAAGTATTCTCTCTCAAACCTGAAATGCTTTAAACAAGACTGAACCACTGCAGAAGCTTCAAAGCAGCAGGGGTCTGTTTTGATACTGGTCATTTTAAAGGAATCATTAAACTGAGCAGCACGGACAACACTTGAAGCCCACCTTCATGGCAGCTGTATCAAAGGTCTAAATTCATGGGCAATCATAAGTCACTATATAGCTGGCATAACAGCAGCATGTGGTGCTCCGCAAGTATTTTCAAGCTTAACATTTCTAGCCTCCACCGTCTTTTGAAATCCAAGACTTTTTTTTTTTTTAGGTTATAAGAGCGAGAGTCCACATTATGGATGACTGTCAGCCAATGTGTTATTTCTGAAAGAAGTGTAAACAGCTGCAGAATTTAAGAACAATAGATCTAGCGTTGTGAAGAAACAGATGAAAGCAAGCAATCTCTTAAAGGGACGTGGAAGAGATGTCACATGGACCTTTACAGGAAACAATATTGTTAGGAAAACTGAAAATCTCCGGACAAAGTGCTCCAATTATGATACATAGAAAAATGCTCAAAAGGATACGGTATGGAGCATCCCAACTTGGGTACTGTTCTTAGAGCTGTCTCCCTTTCCCTGTGCCCTCAATCCCAGCAACAGAAAACGTACCCAGATTTGGTGAGTGTAATCCAATGTATTTTTCCAGTGCTGGAGTTTGTTACAAAATACAGCAGTTATTTATCCCTGAAGATTATACTTATGGATAAACATCCTAAACACAGAGGATCTGTATAACATATGTTGCCTGAGAAGATTTGAGCACCTACTAATTTGTGACTATGAAGATACAGTAGAAATCTCAAAAGTGTACAAGAACTACCACAAAAAAAAGTACAAAAAAAAACCTTGCACACACCACAGAAACATACCAGGAGAAAACTGAAGGCTTTCAAGAATAGCACAGAAAGACCAAGAACCAGTACCTCCTATGGCTGGCTTTACAACCGTTGTGATACAATCAGTGGAACAGCAAGGAATGTAAACTATTGCTGGGCTTAATTTAGTCATTCTCCTGGATACCATTTTCATGTTATGTTTCCTCAGTTACAAATAATTTGTTCTGTTATAGTTGAGGTTAAAATTTTGTGCAGATTTCTCAAGAGGCTAGCTGAGTTGAAATGGATTATCGCTGATGTTGACTGTATGCAGTAAAAGAGAAGGGCACATATGTTGACTTACCAGCTGTCTTTACATGAACTATTATTCCTATTACTTCCCTACCAGGGCTTTTTTTTGTTCCAACTGTAAGGAACATGGTGTATGAAAGATAAGCAGTTAAAAGTAAAAATACCATGATTAAACAAGCAATTAAATATCTGAGTACCTATTATAAAATTACATTCAAGAGATATATGTACACTTACACACACAAAATGTTGACTGACTTCTTCAAGAAAGATGTTCACGACAATTTGCCATGCCATACTATATCAAGGAAAACAAAAACAGAGATTCAGTGGACTCTGGATCAACCCTAGGTGTCCACTGCAAGAGAACTCATGTTTGTATAAGTGGACTAAAGTGGGCAGAGGGGAATACAAGAAGGGTTGTGACCCAACAGGAACGATAACTTTAGGGAACTTGTCAGACAGGTTTCTTCATTTTCTAGAAGCCTAAGCATACCAAAATAAGACAGGCAGAATAAAGGCACAACCAAGATATAATGGAATTCAATCCTACCCACAGCAAGAGAGGGGAGAATAGCGCATAGGAAAAGGTAAATGATAGGGACTGCACTCTAAGGCTTGTATGAGGTTGGAACAAAAAAATGTTAGCAGTCACCAAAGGATAAGGCTCAAACCGGTCATCAGAAATAGAGACCTCTGCAGGTAAGAGGGAAGCCCTGCATTCAAGCTGCTAAATTTTAAGCCTTAATGCTGTGCAGAACCTGTTGACCTGGACTCCAGTACCGTTTTCCCTCCACCTCAAAGAGCTGGATGAACAGAAAATTGAATTAAAAAGCACAGAAGAGACATTTAAACGAAAACTACAAATCAAAGCAACATGAAATTTTACAGCAAAGCAGAGAAACAGAAAAAGGGACACAGTAGACTCTCGATTATCCAGGATTGGATTAACCAGGATGTTAAAAAAAAATATGCTCAACTCAGAGGGCCGGCTCTGGCTTTGCTACCGCTCCAAGCACACACACAAAAAACCCACAAGGATGCAGGGCAGCCAATAAACCAACATCCCTTCTCCCTGGTGCAGGGTGACTGGTGAACCAACCCCCATTCCCCATATTTCCTATGGATGTGATTATCCGGGATTTTATTAACCAGAATTATTTTTCCCCCTATCATCCTGGATAACCGAGAGCCTACTGTAGTAACAAAAAATGATACGTCAAAGAGACGAAAGAAAAGGCACTTTAAATGAAAGGGATGAGTACAACAAATAACTGTGGAAAAACAAAGCCTGATGTGACAAGGAAAAAATGGTTGCAAAGAAATAGGGGGGGGAATTTAAAGAAATTAAAATTTAATATACAAGGAAAGAGGAGGGACTGAATCACATAAGGGATTGGTAACTGGCTACAAAACATTTATTTCTAAGACTAGGATTTTTTAAAGGTCCCTTAGGGACCTACGCAACCATTTCCCATTATCTTTTAATGGTATTTAAGTGCATAACTCCTAGGCTCCTTGGGAAATCTCAGCCTAAACTGCAGAGTCACATCTGATCTAGATCAACGGTGACCACGATTGTAGCATTTGATGACTGGCAGCCCACGTGAATGCAAGTTTGGTGTCTCCATTTGAAGGTTATGTGGACACATCACACATGCCTGTTTGTGAGTTGGCAGACTACGTCCCTTGTCTACACTAGAAAATTGAGTTGGCTTAACTGCTTTTCTCAGGAGAGTGAAAAATCCCCATCCTGAACAGCATAATTAAGCCAACCTAATCCCCAGTGTAGACAACACTAGGTTGACCTAGCTACCCCTTTTCAGAGAGGTAGATTACCTACACCGACAGGAAAACCCCTCCCATCAGCATGGGTACCCTTCATACTGAAGTGCTGCAGTGGTGCTGCTGTAGCATTCTTAGTGGAGACCATGCAACAGAAACCCAACCTCCATTCACAAAAGGAACCATCTTCAATGGATTTTAAACAGAATTAAGAAACAGTGTTTAAATTTACAGACAGGCACAGAGTGTACTTCCTGCATGCCAAGTACATGTCTCTTCTACCCAAGCCTCACCTCCAGAACCCTGAAAGATAGCAGGCTTCTTCTCATTCCCAGTGGATGACACAGTACATTAAGGAATCATATTTAGAAAATCTTAAATTCAGTTCCTACTAAACCAGTTTCTAACACAGGCTGTCCAGAAAGAACAAGAAAAAACTGTCTAAAAAACAAGTGCACATTCTGCACATAAACAAGCAAATTCCAAATGCCTTTTCTAAGATCACTGATTATGTATAACTGCATTTCTCTCTACATAAGAACGGCCATACTGGATGAGACCAGAGATCCATCTAGCCCAGTATCCTGTCTTCCATCAGTGGCTCATGACAGGTGCTTCGGAGGGAATGAACAAAACAGGTAATCATCAAGTGATCCATCCCAGTCACCCTTTCCCAGCTCCTGTGAAACAGAGGCTAGGGATACCATCCCTGCCCATCCAGGCTAATAATCCTAATCCGATTGAGGAAAATGGAAAGGAACATAAACCCTGGCAAATGAAGTGTAAAAATATATTTTATTATATAAAATATATTATAATCATCTTGGAATCTGCATTCAACATTTACATCTTTAAGTAAACAAAACTGAAGGGCAAAATCCTGATCCCATTAACGTTAATACGACCATGGTTTGGCATTAAAAAAAGGATTTGTTTGAAATAATTTTGTGACTAAAGAAAACAAGGTAAGAAATCTGCATGCTAGCCATTTTCCACGGAACAATTTTAATCACAGACAGTGTAGTATATCACTAAGTGCTTCTCAAATAGTGGGGCGCGCCCCCCAGGGGGGGCGCGAGGCTCCGTAAAGGGGGGCTCGGGCGGCCGCGGCGCGTGGCACACTGGGAATGGTAGTCCCTGCGCTCCCCGCCGGGCCCGTTCATTGCGGGTGGCAGGACTCTGTTTCCCAGCGTGCCGCGGGGCGGGGAGCGTGTCCGGGCGGGGCGGGGAGCGCGAGGGAAGGCGGCTCAGTGGGTTCAGGCCGCGCTCGGTGCCGCCGCCATCGTGGGAGCCGCGCGGTAAGTGCGGGCCCAGGTAGGCGGGCCAGGCAGGGGAGCGGAGCCGCGGGCCGGAGCTGGCCTTGGCGCGGCCGGTGGGAGCGGGAGCCGGCCCGTCGCTGCCGCCTGCTGCGCCCTGACAGGAGGGGCGGGGGTCGCAGGGCAGCGCGGTGACTCGCCCCAGCAGAGGTGTACTTATAACAATTTTATACTTTTACTTATAACTTTATACTATTTATTACTTTATACTATTACTTTATACTATTTACTATATTTATTACTATATACTATACTTTATACTAACTCCGCCATTGCTTGGTCCCAAGCCCAAGATGTGAAAGGAGGAGGGTTTTGCATTGGGCTAGCAACCCAGCATGTAAAAAATGAATGCTACAGAAACGTCAACCAAATCTTCAGTGAATGGAGAAGAATGGTTGGTGCCTTATGCTCCACCAGGAGCGAAGAGGATAAGAAGAAGAAGAATACTTTATACTATTACTTATTATTAATTATTATTTATATATTATTTATATATTAATTACTTATTATTAATTATTATTCGCGGGGGGGCGCGAAATGTTTTCTTCTTCCTAGGGGGGGCATGACAGAAAATACTTGAGAAGTACTGCACTAAAGGAAGTCGAAATGTATAAATACATCCAGCTAGGAGCCCAACTGACAGATTCTGCTACTGTAAAGCCAACAGGCACATATTTGAAATTAAACAAAAGCAGACAAACCAGAAATTAAAAGGTTAAAGTAATTCATAAAAAAGGGCACAGGCAAACTCAACAGGAAAGCACACTCAGTTAATAAAATTCTCAAAAATTCATAGAAGAGGCACTAGAAGTTCAGAAATAAAGTTTAGGAGACTTCTGCAAATTTATTTATAGAAGTGGAGAAAGATACATGTTCCTGGGATAGTATTTCCTCCACACGCAATTGAAAAACAAGATTATTGCTGTTCTACACAATCCAAAGATCCAGGTGCTTTCCAGAACTGTCATTTTGAAAAGGTTGTATGCAGTGTTAACTACTTATGCTAAACTATCTGTTCAATCCTCTATTTAGCTGTGCCTTTCCCAGACCTGAGGAAAAGCTTTGTGTAGCTCAAAAGCTTCTCTCTCGTATCAACAGAAGTTGGTTCAATAAAAGCTATTACCTCACCCACTTTGTCTCTCTAATTTCCAAAGGGGTCACAGATAGTTTGGTATAACCACATAACACTGTACTAGCTCTTTATGTCCTAAGATCTAAAACAATGAATCACTTACCCGACCTCTAAGAAACATGGCAAAATACTGTGTCATCAAGATTCCAGTTCAAAGTCAACTGGGCGGTGGGGGGACCACTAGTCTTGCTAGATAAAGATATGACATTTATTATTATTAAAGATGCCTCATTCTTGGACAGCACCAGATACTACAAGTCTCATGCAACTGATAACTTCTCAGGAATGTGACATCCTAAAAGTGTGCATTCTAGGGCATCTTTTGTCAATCTAGATACACCAGTGGACTTTCAAAGAAGAAAAAATGAATTAAGAATAAGGTGAAACTTTTTATTTGGTGATGCCCCTCACTACGTAGGATGTGGTCGGTATTCACCACAAAAGTGTGTGAATAACATTGCACTAAATTCTGCAGATCACCTTTAAAATGATATCGCAATGAGATATATGCAATCTTGATGGAAACGGGAGGATAGCTGCTACAAGGTGAATAAATATAAAACAGAGGGGGCATGAACTTAAACTAAGAAAAAGGTTACTAGTGGGAGTATAGGTGGAATTTAATTGGAAAGAGATTAGTTAACATTTGGAGAAAAAACTGCCAAGGAGCAGAAGGAATAATTAGTATGTATGAAGAAAAGTTGACAATTAAAAGGTAAAAATGTGATGGAGTACAAAAGCTAGCACAAGCAGGGAAAGACCTCTTTTCATCCTAAAATCTTCTGTACTCCAAATCATGCAATACCATTTTGCAGTTAGAGAGTGTGTCCCCCTACAGCTTGCTTTGTTTGATGTGAAATGCTATACCATGGCCCTAAAGCAAACATGCTGTGGGGCTCACATACCAAGTGTTCTTTATGAATTAGAAGCAAATCTGCAGACTCTGTCATGTTCAGTCACCATGAATTTTTACTGGGAGTAATTCCTTGGAGAAATACAACCCTTACGGTACTTTAAATCTCTGAAGCACTGTCACTTTCCTCTTTTAGAATTAAACCATTTTTCACATTAACATGTGTGAATGGATGAAAACTCCTATATCAGGAAAAAGGGGGACAAGACATTCTGGCATCAGTACCGTGTATCCTGGACCCTTGTGGCTCCCTGTGCTAGCAGGCTGAATCACAGATGTACTTTTAAAAAATAATCCTTAAACACTCATATAAATGTTTTATATCTTTAATATTGTGTACAATAATGATCAAGCCTCTCCCTCATCAACTCACACTTGCTTTAATACTGATTAGTACAGCCCTATTTTAAAGATGTGGATACTGAGGAACAGATTTCCTGTGCCTTGCTCAAGTTTGATGAAAAGGTGCTGTCTGTTGACAGCATTAATGCTTCCATTAGCAGAGCTGGTCCTCTGGTACTGCAACAGTGGGGTGATGGTAAGAAATAAACCAACCTAGACAGGGCATATAGTCTAGTGAAGCACTTATGCATGTCCTTAACTTCAAGCATATGGGTAGTCCCATTGGACAAGGTTTCAGCTAGAAGGAATGCAAAGCACAAGGGTAGCACTGACAATGCCATACATGGTTTCTGGTACAAGGTTGTTTTTTTATTTTTTTTTAATTATCCCTTAATACTCTTCATTGAAAGCCCCAACATAATCACAACCACTGGCTATGGTTTGCTGCTCCAGCCATGGTGCTCCAGCTGCTTTTGTGAAGACATCCTTGGGATCACAGGGAACTTGAGAAAAGCCCCTTTTCCCCTAGCAACCTGGATGGTGCTGGAGGACAGGAACCAGTGTAAAGCGCCCCCCCCCCCCAAGTTTGATTTTTACAAAAGCGGCACCAAGTTGGGGGGAAGGGAGACAAACAGGAAGCCTCCACACCCCACTTTTTCCACTGCGGCTTGCAATACACAGTGATCCCTTCCAACTACAACCACAAGACGTTTGGGAAAGCGTGGTGGTGTGACCCAGATTTCACCACGTAGGGGACGGATTACTTGTTGAATTGTTTGTGGTTTAAGGGTTCCAAACTTCCTCTGTTTCCCCTACGTGATCCAACGTGATATCACTGAGGGTAACAGAGGCAGCAAGGGAGCAGATGCTGCAAGCATCTGGATACAGAACTGGTCCATATGCTGCAATGCTCTGTGCTGCGATGATGCCAGCAGAGTTAATACTGGAGTGGCACAGGAAAGTGTCCTACCATGGTGGATGAAATAAGGAAGCCTTTTCCAGGAACCTTCTGCAAAGGAGTGTAGAGTACCTCCATGAAAGCTTCCTAAAGATCTCCATGGAGGATTTCCAGGCTATCCCCATGCACATAAACAGTCTTTTTCGGAGAGCACCCTCTGTGTAGCTGGAGTGGCCACCAATACCTACTTTTTTTGTTCAGATGAAACAAAAAATAATAGCATGTAACCCCAACAGTTTGATTAGAAACGTGTACTCACTAGAAGTGCCTTCCCGGTGTCACGCTTCACCACCAACTGGTTCTGTGAAGGGATGTGCTCCAGGCTTAAAAACAATTCTTGGCTGTCAGAGAGAATTGCCTGCCCCACATTCATCCGTTTGCCTGCCCCACATTCTTCTCCTCCTCCTCCTTGTCAACTACGTCCCCCTTGTTGCGCAAGGTCACCTAAGGTTCCTGGGAGGTATCCACAGAGCCTTTTGGGGTAGTGGTGGGGTCACCGCTGAAAATTGCATGCAGCTCCTCATAAAAGTAGCATGTCTGTGGGACAGAACCAGAACGACTGTTCGCTTCCCTTGTCTTCTGGTACGCTTACCAAAGCTTCTTTATTTTCACACGGCACCTCTGCCTGTCCGTGATATACTCCTTCTCCCTCATGCCCTGTGCAATCTTGGCATAGATGTCAGCATTTCTTCTGCTGGATTGGAGATCTGCCTGCACAGACTCGTCTCCCCACACAGCAATAAGACCTACCACCTCCTTTATACTCCATACTGGAGTGCATTTGCAGCCTTGTGTCTCCATGATCAGCTGTGCTGGCAAGCTCTCCATGGGAAGTTCATATCCAGGTTAGTTCAGTGTTTTTTCACTATAACATCTGAGATTCCTCCCCCCCCCCCCCCCCGTTTACCTCAACAAGCATAGAAAACTGACCATTTTGTAGGATACCTTCTGCTCCCATTACATTTCTAATTATTTTTAGATGACCCACATCCAAAAGTGATTTTAAAGCAATCTTGATAAGACATGCTTACCAAACCCAGGCAGCACTTACGTTATACTACTTTTTAAACGTTTCACTTTCAAGAGAAGTGTAACGTCAGCCTGCTGAAAGATTGACAAAGCCACCACCATTTTTTATAAAGTACATTTCAAGCAAACGTTTCGAAGAGTTCCATAAAGGAGGCCACTGTTATCCCCATTTTAAATAGAGGAAAAACTGATGCAAGTCACTACCTAAGCAAAGGCTATAGCTTTACTTTTCTCTTGGTCAACCTACTATTAGGGTATGTCTTCACTACCCGCTGAATCGGCGGGTAGCAATCGATCTTCTGGCGATCGATTTCTCACGTCTTATGAAGACACGAGAAATCGATCACACGCGGCGCCCCCGTCGACTGCGGAACTCCAGCTTGCCGGGAGGCGCAAGCTGGAGTCGACGGGGGGAGCGCGCCGCCGACCACTGCCGCCATGAGGACGAGCGGTAAGTCAGCTGCAGATACGCAAACTTCAGCTATGTGATTCACGTAGCTGAAGTTGCGTATCTGCAGTCGATCCCTTCCCCCCCCTCCCCCCCGTAGTGGAGACCAGCCCTTAAACTTAGACATTCAGTTGAAATGGAATCTGTCAACTAATATTTTAGCTGGTCTTTTACTCAGTTGTCTGCAAACCCTTCCTTCAGTATGTTTTTAATGCAGAAGAAATCAGCATAGTACTCTTGGGTTGTTTTCTCCCTTGCATATACATCTGCCCGCCGCTTTGAAAGGAAAAGTTGGGCATAACTACCAGCATTACAAAAGCTTGCTTAAAATGCTGCTGGCAAACCAACATAAGCAGCACAATTCTTCAATGTGGTTCCTGCTCCTTATACCTTCTCTCCAAAAAGTGCTTTATTTTATTTCCTATCAAGATCCTCATATTCATCTTCCCCGAAACCTCCTATCCAAAATTACTCCTCAACTATTCATGGCAATGCATCCTGGCAGCTAGCTTCCAATTCTTTCATTGGACAGACATCATTATTGTACTGTAAACCTCATTTCAAGCTGAACTGAAGTAAACAAAACAAACATCAAACAAGTAGTAGTTGATGTGATCAACAGGATTTTGTTCTGTTTTTTGCTTCCAATTCTAAGAATCCTATGATGTTGGGAGGTAGCATTATTTCCATCATATTTTTTTAAAGAAAGCCTTATTTATTTTGTTATTTTAAAAGGGATACTTGTCAAGCAGTTTAAACTCAATGTTTATATTTCAGACTATCTACAAAATCAAGTATGAATAGAAGCACTCATTTGTTGTCCTTTAAATATTTTAAAGGACATCATTTGTTTGGATTTAAACATTTCCCTCTGCAACCCAGACAACTGCTCCATGCTTGTACAGCTGAACCGGACAGCAAAAACATAGAAATTTCTAAGAAGTTAGTCTATTGCCCAAACTAAGAAAAACACACCAAATGAATAGCATAACAGATGAAAACTAATTAATAGATTTTAAGGCTATCCAAACCAACCTACTGCATGAGAGAGACCATGAGATGTCCTTGAATACATTATTGATTCCAGTCCAACAGTTGTGCTTGAGCTAGATCACATCTTTTAGAGAGATATCCAAACTATATTTAAAATGTTCAGTAATGGACAATCTGCCACAATCCTTGATAAGCTGCTTGAATGGTTAATTACCCTCAAGGCTAAACATTTTACTCATTTTACATATACTTATTTTTGTAATTGTAATCTACTGTATTATTAGATGCACATATGGAGAATTGGGTTTCATTTTAAAATTCTCATGACAAGATAATAATGAACAGGTTTCAGACTGTAATACAAGAGAGAAGTTAATATACAGAAACCAAATGAAGGGTTTGGTTGATTTGAAATAAGGGGATCTTATAATGATTAAGACCCTGCACCTCCAGTGGAGATTTTGTAGGTGCAGGATAGCTGTCATTGCAGGATCTAACCCTACCCACCAAGTACTTTTTTCCTCTGCCAAAAATCTGATGGCATGTAATTACAGTACTCAAAAAAATTCAGCCAACATCACGGATAACATTTAAGTGTGCGTTACTGAAGCTCAGTGTCCTTTAAAGATGAAGTCCATGAATCCAAAGCCATCCCTAAGCAAACTTATCAGTGGAGCTGTTAATAGGTTAACAGATTCTGCTGTGCCATTATGCAGCCAATAAGGCAATCTTGCAAAATTCTACTTGCCCATTGCCCAAGGCAAGTATTTATTTATTAAAGCATTCAAGCTACCTCTCAATCTGCCCACCCCCCTTTATTACAAGGATGGACAAATGCATTTTGGGCCCAGGATGCTAAGTTTACACTCACTGATGATTAATATAACTATTAATACTACAGCTAATGCTGATGTATCAAGGAACATGGCCTTTATAGTCATTGAGCAAAACTGAAATCAGGAAAAATTATGAATCACATGTTTTATCCTGTAATGCAGCATTCAGAAACACCCCCTCCCCTCTGCTGCTGCTCCAGAAAAGGGCCAAACAGTTCCCGTCCTGCAATCAGATCTGTGGGGGATACATTTCTGCACCTGTGCAGAATCCCAATGAAGTCAGGGGAACTCCATTTGGGTCCAAAGGGGTCTAGATGAATAAATCCAATTACAGGATTGGTGCCTAAGGCAGGTTTGCCTCTCCCAGCTGCAATCACCATTTCAGCTTACAGAATAGTAATGCTTCACACTTGTATCTTTCAGCCAGGTATCTCAAAGGCCTTGTCTGCACTAAGAATGTCAGAGATGTCTCCCTCTATTACTCTAAAACCAGCAAAGCTCCATATAGAAAGTGCTGAGGCATTAGAAAGCCATTGGCAGTTTTTCTATTATGTCATGTTGACATGCTTTGAGCGGAGTTAGATGAGGCAATGGTAAATGTCCCTGTGGCTAGTCTACACTAGTATCCCCCCTGTTGTTACTGACACTCGAGTTGAACTTCTGATAAAATAACATGGGACATGTTCCTGAAAATCCTCAGTCCAGATGCAACCACCATATTTTACAAAGCTAAGAAAACAGGCATTGAGGAGAAATTTGGCCAAGGTTACACACAGCAGGTCAGTGCCAAAGTCAGAAACATTACGTGGGAATCTTGACTCCAGTTCCCTGCTCTAACCATGACACTATTTACACTAGTAATCCATAAAGGTATGACAGGAATGACTGCATACCCTCAAATGTCTTCTGACAGGATCCAGTATACTGTGATCACTCCTTCCCTTCTGACTTCTGCATACCACAAATCTATCAGACATTGGAAGGCATGGGTGAGTCATTTGAGGATTTACCATCCCCAATCCGAAGTTGCTAACTGGCAAACCCTGCCCTACTTTGGCAGCCTCAGACCACACCTGTAACTGTAATCCGTTTACAAATGTCATTGTAAACTAAAAGACATTCAACAAGCTACACAAATCCAGTTTAGAACAGAGAGGAAATATAATGTAAAACATTTGTCCTGCCTTAGATGACCTTTAAATATCATCATAGCATCCTCACTCACTCCTATCCCCTTCCACCTCACTGTATTAACCTTATGCATGGTCTTTAACAACAAAATATTCTCCCTCAATAGCACTCTTCTCCTCTCTCCACCCTCACCCCTCCCACCAAAGAAAAATCTTAATGACAAATACACAAATCCAGAGGGGAATTTTCCTTCCCTGGAAAATTTTTATAAGGGGGAAGGGAGCAGAAGAGGGTGAAAGGAAGTAGCCCATGAACTGGGAATGTAAAGTGCACTATCCCATCTTTACACAGTCACAAACAAACAAAAAAGAAACAGCAGCAGAAGCCAGCCCTGGAAAGGGGAGGAGGGAAGAAGAGGCTGAACGTTTTGATGTCCTTTAGTTTCCGATTTACTCTTTTGCCTTTGCAAGGTTACAGAAAGGCCATCCAGGAGGTGGGGGGGGGGGGGAAGAGGGACAGGGATAGAAAATGCTGTCCTGATTCTCCATTGCTCAGAAGAAAAGAAGGAAACAAGAGGCTGTGTTTGTGTGCTAGTCCCAAATATGGGAGAGAGTATGAGAAAGAACAATGAGCTCCCAGCCTGGGCATTGTGTGTCTCTCTACCTCCCTCTCTTCCCTCCACTCCTCACCAACTAACAACAACAGATCTGCAAAGCTGTTATCCACCCAACCCTGGCCATTAAAATCAACCCCAGTTTGTAATTTACAGGGCAAACACAGGGAACAAAGCCAAGACATGCAATATTTACCCATTGATGTTTTTATTTAATTTTTATACAAATCCATTTTCCCTTCTCTTCCCCACCACCCAGGGTTGCCTGACTCTGAAAGGAAACTGTGTACACAAAACATAAAAATGTTTGTTGCAATATTTAAATGGAGAAAGCTCCAGCATGTTACACATTAAACTGAACACATAACATGTCTGTATTTTACAACCTGCCACATTCTCCCTCTACGTGAGTAATTAGATTTTTTTAAAGGAAATATATTATTTGAAACCTGCCAATTCAGTTTTCTTTCAAAACAAAGTATTCCTAGTCACATGTAACACTAACATCAAAGGACCAGATTCTGATCTCAGTTACTCTAATGTAAACCCAAAATAATTTCACTGTGGCAAATCTGAACTCAGAAGTGGTCCAATGAGTACATAAAATCTTGCAAGCCTCTAATTTCCAAGAACTTCACGGTTTCCAAGGAAAGAGTGTAAGAAGTCAGTTAATCAAAAATAACTGCAACCAGTGTACAAAAATAAATCTGAGGGGAGACACACTTCAACAATGAATCACATTGTTTTCTTCTCAGCAACTTCTTGAACAGCCAGTTTCAGAAATGAAACCTGTAATGTTGTCTACCTCCCACTGCTTTTCTGTTTAGGTTTGTGTCTCTCTCTTTCTAAAGTGCAAAAAAGCAGAAGAGAAAAAAATACTTCCCACACAACTAAAAATGTTACAACTAAAGGCACATGAAAAGTAAAGAGACTAAAAAGCAAACAAACACATTTTTATAAATTTAAGAAACACTTCCAACTTCCCCACACCTGGAAGGTTCCCTCCTCCAACAACCTTCCTTAGACTGATGGAGTTAAGATATTTAGTGGCAACCAATATAATTCAGACAGGTTCTAATAAAACAAGAGCTGTGAGGAGGAAGTAACCCACACAGACACTTTACCTTTCTATGCTACATTCAAATTAAATAGAGTCCTCTCTCTCCTCACGCCCCCAACCAAACCTCTGACGTGCTTTCAAGGTGTACACAAATCGAAGCATCCTTTTCCCTTCGCTGGCTCATACTGCCCCAGCAACTGGCAGCAAAAATACCAATCCAGCCAGGCACTGATAGAGCAGAAGAAAAAAAAAGAAACCAGACAAGTTGGACACTTTACCTTCCCTTAAATCGCAGCCACAAACACTCCCCTGATTCTCCTCCTACCACCCCACTCTTGCAAGAGGTTCACAGTAGCCTCCTACATCAAGCCCCCAA
The DNA here is from genome assembly GCA_032164245.1 of Sternotherus odoratus. Lineage (NCBI taxonomy): Eukaryota > Metazoa > Chordata > Testudines > Kinosternidae > Sternotherus > Sternotherus odoratus. Next base: position 7,829,282 of record JAVMKO010000018.1, read on the forward strand.
TCCCACTTTGCACATAATGCACAAGTACACTTTGCACATAATTCACCTTACAAGTTCACCCAGACACTCGAGGGGAGGAAGCAGCTGACAAGTTGGAGACTTTACCCGAGCCCTTAATTACATGCAGATACATAAATACCCTTTTTAAAAAACTGGTTTCCCCCCCCCTTACACAGAAACAGAAAAAGACACTTACCGAGTCCCCCCACCTATTCAAAAGGAGCCCCCTTCTCCCTCCACACCCCCCCCCCAAGGAGCCCCCTTCTCCCTCCACCCCCCCCCCAAGGAGCCCCCTTCTCCCTCCACCCCCCCCAAGGAGCCCCCTTCTCCCTCCACCCCCCCCAAGGAGCCCCCTTCTCCCTCCACCCCCCCAACACAGACTGCATAGACTCCATTCTCTGCCCCCATAGGAACCCCCACACACCCAACCAGAAAGGGGAGAGCAGCAGCAGGAGGCAAGTTCGAGACTCACCTTCCCCCGACGCGCTACACCATCAATGGGGGTTTCTGGGGTGGCTCTGGGAAGAAGCGGGGGGAGGAGGAGGAGGAAGGGCGGGGGGCGTGTGGCGGGGGGGACAGACCGCGGCCGGAGGTGGGGGGCTGGGGCGGGCTCGGGTCCTTCAACAGCAGGAGCCCAGGGGCATGGCCGCGGCGGGCTGGGCGGACAATGTGCGGCGGCCGGAGGAGGCGAGTGCGGGACCCAGCCGGCAGGGGAGGCTCCGCGAGCGTCGAGGGGGGGGGGGGGCGCCGGGCTCTGCCTCCTCCTCCTTCCTGCTCCCCCACCGAATCGGCAGCCGGCCAGGCCGGACCCACACGCCAGTATCCGGCCCCCTGATTGGATCAGGCCCAGGACCCCGTGACCCGGCAGGAGGCTGGGACCAATCAGGGGAATGGATGGAAGTGATTTAAAAGAATGGGGGTGGGGGGGGAGGAGCGGGAGAGGAGAGGGTGACCTGGGGGAGACGAGCCCGGGAGAAGCGAGCTCGGGGAAGGGTCGGCTCCGAGGGGTGGGTGTGTGTGAGAGAGAGACACACACACACACACACACACACACGATGTATAGCCACAGATGCTGGCCCTGGAAGGTTGCCCCCAACGTCGGCTCCGGGTGGGGTGTGAGTGACACACAAACACACACACACCCTGCAGGGTCCCAGGATGTATAGCCACAGAGGCTGGCCCTGGGTCTTGCCTGGAAGGTTGCTCCCAACGTGCACACCAACTCCCAGTGGGTTCCCCCCCAAACACACACACACACCTCTGACCGGAAGGGACACACACACACCCCCTCACCTCACACACACTTACCCCTGATGTGAAGGGTCCCCCACAACTCTTCCTCTCTCACACACATACCCTCCTGGCCTGGAGCCAGCCTCTTCCTCCCCTCTCCTCCCCCCGCTTATGTACACCCACCTCTGTGACTCTCCTACATGTACATATACCCAGAGGGACCCTGCCCCGCACACACATAACCCTCATCTTCTAAAGGCTCTCCTAATGCATATGCACACCCACTGCTATGTCTGGCCTAGGGACCCCTTGCAATGCACCACCCTTGTCTGGGGTCTTGATATAATTTTGAATGCATCAAATGGCAGTGCCTCCCCCACACCCTCATGATATGGGCACACCCCCTATGTTCCCCAGATAAAAAGTGGGTGATTGTGGAGGAAAAATACAGGGAGCAGCTTGTTTAAAGGGGACACTGCACTTCAATGTCTTACAGAATTCTATGTTGGTGTTGCATTGTCTGATCATTAGCACAATTCCTCTTTGAAAAACCTATCATTAGATACAGCTCATCCAACTTGTGGCACAAAGCAAGAGATGCCCTTTAAAAGAATGGTTCCGTTGTTATGCAGTAACAGCAGTGGATGCCAGGAACACACATCATACAGTTTCCCTTGTATCAGGAAGTAAGTGTGAAGTATAAATATAGCCATACAATTGGCCAGATAAACTCTTCACAATGATAAAACACACAAGGCTTTCTAGAACCTGGAAGAGACGGAGCAGAATCTGACCTGACCTTTTATTGGGCCAGTATCATTTAGTACTCCCACTCTAGTTGATGGGCATTTCAGAAATGCTTAAGACAGAGCATAGGGTTTTTTTAAACAATGTATTAAAAATGCTTTAATATGCCAGGTGTAGTGAGGCATGACTTTGTTAAACCATATCTAAAATACATTTTGAGGAAACTGTGGTTATACCCTGTCCCTACTGCCTCACGTAATAGTGTTTGCATGATACCTGTTTTTCAAGTTCCCTAACACAGTAAACTAGTATGTGTAGGCTCTGAAAAACCAAAAGGTGTAATATCCCATTCCGTCTGATGGATTTACAAATTATAATTTTACCTTAAACCTTAGAAGACTACCTAAAATTGGCATGGCTGGTTTCTGTGCTTCCGCCTGTCTAAATCTGAGGAAATGTTTTATTTTAAATTAGATAATTTCAAGGGAAAATGCTATTTTATGACTGTACTGAAGTTGTACAGTGTATCTTAAAAATGGTATTTTTGACATTGGGTCCTGTTCTCAGAAGAACATGGGACTGGAAGGGATCTCCTGAGCTAAGTCAAGTCCCCTGCTATCACAGACAACCCTGCCATATTACCCCTTTATAGCCTTCCAGGCTCAGGCTCAGGCTGGAGCTGGAGCTCTGGGACTCTCCCACCTCATAGGGTCCTAGAACTGGGCTCCAGCCAAGCTCAGACAGCTGCACAGCAATGAAACAGCCCTACTGCCGGAGTCAGCCAGCATGGGGCCAGCCACAGGTGTCTAGGTGCTATGTAGACATGCCCTTAATTACAAACGATAACAGGAAGGTTCCACTGCCATGAATAGAGCAAATTGGCTATTTAACTTTAGCCACAGAATGTGAGCCAGAGAAGTAAATCACGTGGCCGTAAAGAAAGAGTCACGCATTCCTTTCAGGGATCTTAGAAATGTTGTGTGGAATTGCATCTTTTTTAAGGTTCAAGAATAGCAGCCGTGTTAGTCTGTATCCGTAAAGAAAGCGAGGAATACTTGTAGCACCTTAGAGACTAACTAGTTTATTTCAGCATAAGCTTTCGTGAGTTATAGCTCACTTCATCATTCTATGCATCCGATGAAGTGAGCTATAGCTCACGAAAGCTTACGCTGAAACAAACTAGTTAGTCTCTAAGGTGCTACAAGTATTCCTCGCTTTCTTTATCTTTTTTTAAAGCACAAAGACATATAAGGTCAGATTTTGCCCTTACTACACCTGTGTAACTGTGAGCATTTGCTGTCTCTGTAAAGTGTCTTGGTGGCTGATTCTGGTAGCATACAGTTGACATTACCGTTATTGCCTTTAGCAAAGTGAAATGGGACCTGCTTACACTGTTTTTTTGTCTGTACACCAGAGGAATTTAGCTCTTTTCACTGAACATATATGACCAAATTTATCCCAAGTATAACTCCACTGGTTTCAGTGGCATTACACCAGGGATCAACATGGCACAGGGTTGATCGTAGTCTTAAGTGTACTTTTTAAAAGGGGGGGGGCACTTTAGTTAAACACCTGACTCAGCCATGTTGGGGACTTTATACATTACCTGTCCTAACCAGAAGCTGATTCCATCTGTCCTCTTTTCCCTGATAATTACAACTTAGTCTCTGGATGCATGCATTAAAAACTGTACAGCAGATCATGGCAATAGTGAGATTGCCTTCAACTCTCTCCAGTCCCTGTTTGTGTTGGGAAATTCTCCACAGCAGTCTCTCTCCCTCTCCAGGAGTCTCCTGGCGACCATGTCGCTACATGTGAATGCTAGGTATTTACTAACAATATTTTGATTTTATAATTTGTTGTAAAACAGAAATGGGTATGTATCTAGGTTTTCCCTTAAGATGTATAAGTAACATCTGTGTACAACCTGAAAGCAAGATGGAGAGGAGAAGTAGGGGATTATTCACAGCTAGTTATGAAAGGCATGCTCACATCAAGCACAGCTGATCCAATTATAAGTTTTCATCTTAGCCAGAGGATTGCTCTAGAAATAACACTTGAGGCATTTTCCTTGGCACTGATGCAATCCTCATCATGGACCATAACAAATGGAGCCATATGCCTTGTTTAGTACTCCTCCTGCCAGCTAAGCAGTACTGGGTTTAGTCAACTCTAGGGAGATCAAAGAAAACCCAAATGCTACAGGTATAGAGTTGGTGAGTTTATTAGTTGTTACCCTTCTGCCCAGTGGTCGCAGAATTCCATGGAATTTACAGGTCAGCATTTATCCTAGAGTGCTTTTGGGATCCTTTGAGATGAAAGCCATTATGGAAATGCAAACTGTTATTAATGTCAGAACTAGGGACTTGCACACTATGGATAAATCATGTTATTTCTTATACTCGACCTTTCCACCCAACTCTCTTTCCACCAATATAGGGGGCATTCCTTACAAAACAAAAAAAAGCAAGTGGCAAAATACAGCTTCTAAGAATAGACTGAAAGCGGGCACTGATACGCAAGGGAAAAATCACTTTTCCATCAAAATAGGTCAGCAACAGGGCAGTTCAGATGGTGTTTGAATACAAGTAAAGTGTTTCCCGACAGCCCTTCTGCCAAATCCAACCACTATAGAGGAGCACCTATGCAACATCCAGCTAACCTTTGAAGAATTGTGAAAGGAAATAGATTTGTTTTTCATTACAATGATGCAAAAATTTCTAGACTTATAAACTCAGTGTTAAACTGGAATGAGGAGGATGTTGTGAAAACTCTTGACTCATTTCAGCTGCGGTTCTCTCATATGCTTAGAACTTTTTATGATGCTTATCTTTAGATGCCAAGTTTATTGTCAGTAAATTAGATGGACCACAAACATCTATGAAATCAGATGGTTATCCATGTTATACACCTGACTTAGTTCTGGCATGAATTATTTTTCTTTGTAGTTTTTCTACATACACACACTCTCTTTCCTCCTCCAGCTTGTTAGCTGAGGGCTTTATAATAAACCATATCTGTTAGTGTGTGCATATATTTACATTACCTCTTCTGAACTTTTTAAAATATGTCTTTATTAAGCCAAAGAAATAAATCAAAATATTGAAAAAAATCTGAACCAGAACTATCAAGCCAACCCTCACATCCCCAAAACCCACAAGTACTGAGAATTTGGAGAAGAACTCAATCCAACCAAAAAATCCTCTAGAAAATTTGTTATGCAATTATGAAATTGCAAATCAGTCCTTGACCATGACAGATGAATCAAGTTCTAACCTCAGCTTGCAATAAAAAAATTAACACTAATGAAACATGCCAATGTCGATAGAGTAATTAGCTCAGAAGATAATATTCCAAAAACCTTGTACAGATTACCTGCCCCTCCCCCACAAAGAATAACCCAATTTTGTGCCCTTCTTCCCTTTCTTGGTGATATATAGAGACGAGTCTTTTTTTTTTTCAAGTTGTTTATTATTTGTTTTGGGGTTTTTTACCCTAAAAACATCAGAGTTCTACCATCTGATCTTCCCTAGGTTTGGTGGAGGACTTGTTGTTACCATTGTTACTATTACCATTTGTCTAAACACAAGTTTGCACCCTTTAATTAAATTGTGGAAACCCTCACGTGGAGACAATTGTATCAGATTAAAATGGGTATAAAGGTTCTAAGGCAAGATAAACTAATAAGCCAGATTTAAATCAATTTACAAGTGTTCATACACAAAGATGACGGATTCAATTAAAGTCATTATTAAAAATTCGCACCTTTAGTTGAACACGGTGCAACTCTAGGTGGACCAGACCATAGAAAATAGATTGTGAGCTTCTGAAAATTGTGCTGGTAGTGAGGGATATGTGTGGAATCTTTACTAACGATCACTCGTCTCCCATGGTTATAAGCTCTTTGGGGCAGGGACTGTAGCCTTGATTCAGAGAAACATTTAAGCACAGGCTTATATCTTTTGCTGAATAGGGATAGACTGCTATCTTGGGGCCTTCAAGTTCTTCTGTGAAGCACCAAGCACATTTTTGGGTGCAACAAAATAATAAATGATAAGAGCTGGAAACTGTTTGTTTTTAAAACCACATCCCTTCCCAATCAGGTTTCACGGATGTAATAATTCTACCAGATTGCCAGCCATCAACAGAGTCTATCCTGTTTCCCGTGGAAGAAAAGGCCTCCTTTTTTAGTGTTAAACCAAAACTATGGAGAACATTTTGTTCCCGAGTCAAGAGCGTTAGGGGAGTTCCAGCTACCTGTCACAGGTGGTAAGAAGGAACTGAGTGGGGGTTGGGTTGGCAGTGCCCTATACTGGCAGCCATGAAGGCACGACTCCAGGGGGCGCCTAGGCTGACCCAACAGACACTGTTAAGGGAGAAATCTTCTGGCTGTCATGCACTCGGCGCACGGACACCTGATTGGAACTGACATGAACAAACACGGGACAAAGAACATTTTGTTGCTGTTGAAGGAGAAATCACCTTGTTTATAGACAGCATCCAGATGCAGAAGATAACATTGGCCTCCCTGCATTGCTTATGCAGATTTTCTTCACCACACAAGGAACAAGGGCCCCGATTCACTAAAATTCTGAATTATATTTTTAACTTTAAGCATGTATTAAGTCCCATTGATGTCAATGGGGCTTGAAGCACATACTTAAGTGCTTTCCTGACCTGAGGCCAAAGTCATTAACACTAAAAGGGTTACCTGCCCAAACAACTTGAAGATGCAGAATCCTGGAGCCACTGCCATCTAGGCCAAAAACCAAAATGCTGGCTACCATTGTAACCTGAACTAGAAGAGCTGTTTCAGGAGTCAACAGCATCATACTATATACATCCCAGCTCCCAGTTTGCTCCTACTCTCCTCTCCTACACTCAGCCCAGGCCTCTGATCTTATTCCATATCCTTAGGGTGACCATATTTCCCAAAGGGAAAAGAGGACACTGCAGGGCTGGCTTAAACCCTCCCTGTTCCTTTAGGGCTGGCCTGAGCCCCCTTCCCCCTGGTCCACCCTGCTTGCCCAAGCCCTCCTCCCTGTGCGGGGCTGGCCTGAGTCCTGCCAGCCGCCCGTACGAGGCTGTCCATGGTTGCTTGAGCCCTGCCTCCTCCAGACACCCAGTGCAGGGCTGGCATCGCAGTTTCTGCACACCACGTTTTTGACAAAAGTGGACGTTTGTCCCATTTGCTCTTGCCGACTGATCAAGTCAGCAAGAGCAAATGGGACAAAGGCCCACTTTTGCCAAAAAAGTCGGGACAGCTGGACTGGGCTTAAAAAAGGGACAGTCCCAGCCAGAGTGGGACGTATGGTCATTCTCCATATCCTTTTCCCACTCTTGGCTTTGAGTCTTTCTTGTGCTGCTGCATATGTTTGCAGCAGTCTCCCTGTCCTCATCAACCAAGGAGCCCCTCCCCTCCTTCAAATCCCTCTTTAACACCCACCTGTTGAAGCAAATTCTTTTTCCATCCCTATCCTGGCATCCTGTCCTTGTTTGTCTTGTAGTTAGATTAATCCCCAACTGCAGGACCTAGGTATGCTAGTTTCCTGGCCAAGGACTTATGCATCTGTTTATCTTTATGCACGTTAGTCAGATGACATCAACAGGCCTATGGTCTTGCTTCAACTGAGGCATATGTCCAAGTGTTTGTAGGATCAGGACCTAGGTTTGCAAAGCACATTGAGATCCATGATTAAAAGTTAGGTGTTATCATAACACTCTATACATGTAATAATAATGCATCTTTATCCTCCACTACAATTAAAAGAACCTCTACAATTGGCATCTCCTGGTCTCAAAGATGATGTGCTAACCCCAGGTATTCCCCCGGAAGAGCTCACTAAGCAAAACATACAGCAGGCTTCTACAGAGGTGGGAAAATCAACATCAAGATTGTTGTTTCAGGACTTCAAAATGGAAGCAGCTTTCCCTTTGCGAACACAGACACGCTTTCACGGCGTGGTTCTTGCTTTATGATGCGTGTACAGGGACCCCTGGCTTCCACCCACAGCTAATGAAAGGGGTACAACGGTGTGTGAAATTCATTACAGAAAGTTGTGCAACGAATGATGTCAGCCAAAGACAGCAGTCGTGTAACAGAATAATTTGACAGAGGCACACAGTGCACAGGCGTGACTATATGGGTTTTGTGTTTCCACTCAGCAGTTTAGCATTATTTTTCCAAGTCAACAAAGCATTCTAAATGAGTGCTTAGCTTTAAGCATATGCTTAAGTTCCATTGACGATAATTACATTTAAGCACAGGCTTAAGTGTTTTGCTGAACTGAGGACTTGGAAAGTGGAATGTTTTCATGCAAATACAATACTTATCATTGAGGAAGGTCCTTAAAATGCTAAATACTGGATATAGATCTTTTTCCTATTCAATAATCTTAAGTCCCAAAGCAGGAAATCTCCTTCCACAAATGTGGAAATAAGACAAATAAAGCCACAATGGACAGGGGTAAAAATTTCAAAACCACCTAAATCACTTAGGAGTCCAAATCCTATTTTCAGAAATGACTTAGGCACTTAAGAATAAAAGTCCAATAACAGAAGCTCCTAAGCCATGTGGGCATTTTTAAAATCCTACTCAATGTGGGAGAGATGACTTTTCCTTACTCTTAAGTGCCAAAGTTATTTCTGAAAATAGGAGTTGGACTCCTAAGTGATTTAGGTGGTTTTGAAATTTTTACCCCTCTCCATTATGGTTTGATTTGTCTTATTATTTTATACTCACCTTGATCTTTATCCTTTTGCTATAAACTAGTGTTTTAGATTTTTCAAATGGCAGCAAAGGCAAAAAATATTTAAAATACTATTTTAATTCTTTTTGACCGAAAACATGAAGTATTTGAAAAGAGTTTCTTTGTGGGGGGAAAAAGTATTTTAATTTTTGCTTTTGCTTTTAAAGACTTTCCATGTCTCTGACTCAGATTCTTTTCTGTAGGGCTCTGCCTAATGAATATTAACAGAGGTTGCATTACCGTAATGTCTAGTGAGACCCATCTATCAAAGCCCAGAATGTGCACCATGCAAAAGGGGCAGGGGAAACACACTGATATTGAACAAAAAAGTTCAGCCCTAACTCTCATGTATATTATTTTTGCTTACTTGGGCATGCTCTGCTGCTTGTAGTAAGAAGACATAAGGGTCATCTGTGGAACATGAAATTTGTCTAACAAGAGATTTTTACACCTTCAGAGTCACAAGTGCTGAAGCTGCAAATGACTAATGAAGGTCTTGCCTCATGAGTGGGATCAATAGCTTGTCCCTCTAGATTCCTATTTCTGTTTATACTGCAGGGAAGTGGTATTCTTTGCTTTAAAAAAAAAAGTAAAACAGAGTTGAATTAAATACAATAAGAACCTAAAACACCTTCTTTGTAATGACATATAATCAACTGAAAGTTGCATCTATTAACAAAATGCCATTGTTATGATCTTAAACACTGTATCTTGTATCAGTGTAGTGTTCTTGGACCATTACAGTACAGTACTTTAGCATTTTGCTTTATAACTCTAGGTCTATGGCTATGAAGAATATTTTACATGTTTATACTAGGGCTTGTTTATGCTGCTTTGGCACTGTAAAAAGGCCTTAAATAAAGTGAATATAACTGTAATTTACACCCTCCCCCCAGCCTCTTTTAGCGTCAGAGGGGTGTCAAGAAGCCATAGTGTAAATATTATATATACAAGGGTGAACAGATGGCAAGTGTGAAAAATTGGGACAATTTTTTTCAACAGGAGAGGAGTATAATTGCCTATATAAGACAAAGCCCCTAGTATTGGGACGGTACTGGTGATATTAGAATGTCTGATCACCCTAATGTACACACACAGAGTTCATCATTCTTCTGTATTATTTATTATAATAGATTAAATCACAGTCAATATCAATGACATTTAAAGGGTATTTTACTTTAAAACTAGTCATTGTAAAACTGGATACTATTGACCAATTAAAAGGTAACATTTTTGTCTTGCATAATAAGGCTTAAATTACAAAATTAGTTAAAAACCCAACAAACACTAATTTATAAGGATGGAAAACTCACAAGTAACGTCTAGAAGATTTGTTTATACAGGTATCCTGGTACCAAATTCATGAAAGGCTTTTTAGGGGCGTAGGAATAATATAACAAGGTGTGACTTGGGAAATAACACAAAAAGGCAGAGGTGAGGAGGTGCAACCTGTCTCTCTGAGATTCCCTTCTCTGTGGCTTGCCAACAACTCAGACTAACAGCAAAATCTTTCTCTTCCATCCTGTACCCTAGTCAATTCCCCTGCTCTCTGTAACTATGAATAATGCCCACCGTTCACTGTTGCCCTGGGAAGTGTCAGAGAGAAATTAGATTTAGATGGGCTAGGAAGGCAAGTTAGCTCGCCCAGAAGCATGGCACCTTTCTCTGAAAGGCTTCCAGTTCCATGCTTAGGGCCAGCTAGAAAGGGGGGAACCTGAGATTGAGAAGACGATGAAAAGCAGAGAGATCAGATCCTCAGCTAGTGCAAATTGTCATAGCGCCACTTACGTCAATCAAGCAATGACAATTTAGACCAGCTGTGGCTCTGCCGCCACAGGTGTAAACGAATTAGGCCAGGGAGAATAAGGCCCATTACCTCGTCTGTTGATCCAGCTTTCCATCCCTGTCCCTAGGTAGAAAGTTTAAGTATGAGCGATGGTAAGGTCTTCAGCGCCAACCCACTGGGACAGCAGAGGAAGAGGGAAATCGGAACTGCGATGTTACCTAGGTATCTCTGTGCCTTTGAGGAACACGGATCCAGCACAATGGAGAGAGAATGAGCTCATAAAGCCGTCTGACACTGCTGTCTTCCCTAAAGCCACAGCATTGCTGTTTGTTCGAAGAAGGTTTGCGCCAATATTTTTGGAGCCATCCTCTACTGCTAACGTAGAACCCCTGGTCTGTGCACTCATTGCCTTTCCACAATAAATTCACCACTTTTCCTTTAGTGCGCACAGTAGTATATGGATTTGTATGTCTCCCTTCTCCTCAGTGACCGGCTTTGCTTTAAACCATTAGCAACTGCCAAAGCCGACATGACAGAGAGATGGATTGATTTAAGATTTGCATTTTCGTCCTTCCTGCTGCACGTCTGTTCCTCCCGGAGGAGGTTCTGACTCTCAGCTTTCCATTGTAGCTGCTCTTTCCGCAGCCTTTGTAGCTCCATCACCTTTGATGAAACATTTTAATGTAGAAGTTTAAACAGGGGGAAATAATTATGGAAATGGGGAAATATTCCATTTCAAGCACAATTCCTGTGAAATTCTTCCCTCAGCACTCAATATTTTCAGTGCTGTATAGTGAAGCCTCCCAACCTCACTTTTCAGAAGCATTCACTCTATATTACAGATGGGGGAAATGAGGCACAGAGATATGAAGTGTCATGCCCAAGGTCACACAGTCAGTTTGTGGCAGAGGCAAGAGGAAAACTTACAAGTTCCCATGTCCTAGCCCTATGCTCAGTCCACTAGAACCACGCTTCCTAACAATCTCCCCATCTTGAACAATCTGGGCAACATCAAGCTGACTGAAGTAAAACAGAAACCACCAAAAACAAAGCATCATTCCAAATATGTATCCCTCTCCTGTTTAGAAACAGAGGAGATTTTAAAGCTGTGGCTAGTTACGAACATATGTTCCCTGTATCTTGATGGGAGAATAGGGCTCTCGGCTATGAATTCATATTCACCCATTTCCACTAGCAGAGGTTTTATTACACAAATTAAATAATACATAGAAACTAAGATCTACCATGTTCTTAGTAGGCTTATTGCAGCTGATGGGATGAGAAGCCAGGTGTTGTAGCTCTGTAAATACCACTGCTGGGACGTATTTAAAGAAGGCAAACGTGAACTGGCAGAATGGATCAGAAGGTCCAGCAATGAAAGTCCAGGGCTACAGTCAGTGAGCTTCCCCCCTCCAGCTTTTGGTCTTGTTGCAATAAGAAAATTTTTAAAAAGCCTTGTTATGTAATGAGAAAATAAAAGCAGCATAGAAGTTCTGGTCAGTGCTGTCATTAGTACTGGGTATGGATTCAAAAGCTCCTCTCAATTCCATTAGCAAGTGGCTATTTTATGGAGATTCCCATGCACCCTCTAGGACGATCTATATTCACTTGCATGTGGATTGAGTGCAAGATGCTTGGGCAAGCAACAGCAGGGGGAAAGATTGGCCTTAGAATGAATCAGTAAAACAATCATGCTAGCCCCCCTCCCAAGCAAGGGCAGAGCCCTTGATAGCCAACTGGGGGCCCTAAATATTCCCCCCCCCAACACTAAAACAGGCAAGTTTTTATCATAAAAAGCAAACGTGGGGGCCCCTTGAGCTGCTCGGAGCCCTAAGCAATTGCTTAGTCTGCTAATACTTAACACCAGCTCTGAGCGGAGATTTCCCTTTGTCTGATGCCAAAGCCCACTTTATGCCTACAGCAAGGCAAGCGTGTTTGTGCCCCTCTGTGCATGGGAACGAGTGAGTATTGACAAGAAGCTGCAGTTAACAAATTTTCTTCGAAGAGTGACAGCTCAGGTCCCAATGCTCCTGCTGCCTCTGTGGGAAGGAGCAGAGCTGGGTGGGACCTGCGGGAAATCCCTACCCCTGGCCACTAGGAGGCATGGCGACTCAATGCAACCAGGGGCGGGGCTCAGATTTCTGTGGGATACTTGAAGTGGCACATACAGATCTTCTGGCTGGGAAGGCTCATGCCAGAGCTTGAGTCTTGGCTCAGGGAGTCTGAGCAGAAACAGCATCTAATCCAAGCTCTGCTCTTCAAGAGAGAGGGGGGCCCTGGGTTTAGGGCACAGGGGTAGCATATGGGAGACCTAGGGCTTAGCTACACTTGAAATTCCAAAGTGCTGCCACAGGAACACTCCCCTTGTATCTATTGTGGCACCCCCTCACAGCTCCGTGCCCTGCAGAAAAGCAGAATGAATGGACAGATGTGTGGGGCTGGGCAGGGCTTCTGTTCAAGTGAAACCTCCCCTGAGGTTGACATTGCTCTGTAAAAAACAAACAATAACTTCTCTTTAGGGTATTTGCCAGCAGCTTGCATCCTGATGAGGCTCATTGTTTGTTTTACTAACAGCCTATACCAGGATCATTTGCCAGGGCTTAAACTGGTTTCACATACAAAAAATCTATGTTAAAAAGAGGTTATTTAGCTTGCAAAGGGGAGCACTTGAAAGTTAGGAAATGCCAGACTCTCACTTGCCCCAGCACTCTGAAATCTGCCCCTTTGTGCATCCATTCTGTGGACCGAATGAGTCCCGGGCCTGTGGAAAATACAGTGTGGAACCATGTAATTAAAGATTGTAGCATAATGCATACATCAATGGGGTCTGAAGTAAGAGTGCAGGAGTAACTATAAACCTGACCTTTGGGCATTTTACTTGGCCACCCATGTTTTTTTAACATAGATCTTTGTGAGTAATTTCCTAGGGGTTTTTTTTGTTGTTGTTGTTGGTAAAAATAAATTTAGTTACAGACACCTGGAACACCACCCCCACTCTGCATCTTCAACTGGGCTTGAACCCCAAACCCTCCAGGGCAGATGGCTAGTACATGAGCTGCTGGACAGACTTCATTAGCTAACGGCAAGAGAAGGCTGTTTTCCTACCCCTGGGGATGGGCTAATGGATCTAAGCAGTGATCAGTGCACGAGGGCAGGGAAGTCCAGCCAGGTCTCTCTCTTTCCCTCACCTTTATATGATCACAACTGAACACCCTAATCCAGCTCTGCTTGTGTAAGTCAGCTTGGTGTATCCGCCTTGCCTGCAGTTTACAGATTGACAGCAGCTCAAGAGATTGTTCCTCTGACAGCAACCAGCCTTCTTCTTATTATTTTTGGTGTGTTAAATTTATTTAAAGAATTCAGAGACAAAACTAGAGGCCAGGATGGAATTGTGACCTTTAGCATACATTCAGACATAGTCAGGAGGGAGGTAACATAGCCAAGAGGAGATGGGACATCTAAGAGACACAGCAAAGCATCTAAGACAATGTCAAATAACGTGTCAAAGTTGAAAGTAGACCATTTTCACCAGTACCCATCACAACCTATAAGCCTTTCATTTCAGGCCTCAGAGTAGGGTATGTGGGTATAAAGGCTCCCTCCCCGCAGCCTATTGCGCATGCCTGTGATCCTTTGTCTCTGTACCAGTTCAACAAAGAATTCAGCATGACTCCAACCACTCAGCCTAAAATGTGCATAGGAGAGGGGTTCACCCAGCCTTGGAGGAGTGTCATTGGATTTGGGGTTCATGCTGACAGCAGAGCACCCAGTTCATCCATTTCTGCCTAGGACCGGCCCTGGGTCCTCTCCCCAATGTCGGCTTTCCGTGGCCACAGGCTAGGATGGCCCCTGTAGCAGCGTAAGGGGATCAGTACGCCCACCAGGCGAAGTGGTCAGTGGCCTGGTTTGCGGTCACATCCCTGCACAACTGACAATTCAGCCTGCCAGGTGCACGTCCAGCACCCCAAGCGGCAGTCTCTCTCTCAGGCCCCGAAGGTGAGGTCTGAGCAAGCAAACAGTCCCTAGTTCCACACTTCCGGCCTAAATCCCATAGTAGGGGGCTCAGATTCCAGTGATGTAGGCCCACGCTGCTCTATACAGTCCCCACCCAGAACCCTAGCAAGGAGAGGGGAATAGGCAGTCGCTACCACACCTCCTGGCACCACCACTAGACCAAAATCTTGTTTCCCTGGGTTACTTCATACCTGCTCCTGCTGGCGCTGCGTCATCACTGAACCTGACTCTCGGCCTATGGTGAGTCAGTCTTTCCTCCCAGCCTCTGGCATAGGGGATTGCCTTGTCTCCCAGACGTGGCTGAGGGCTCTGCTCCCTGGGAGGGATATCAGCCTCCTTCCCTGGTCCAGCCCAACTGAGCAGCAGGGCCCTGCTCTTATACTTCCTGTCCTGCCTCTGCACTTCCTGCTGAGGGGTGGGGTTAGCTGCACCCACCTGTTAACTGCCTCAGAACTGGAGGGAAACTACTCTCACCCATTTCCACCAGTTTACTGGCACCCTTGAACATTTTGCTCACATGGCCTGCAGGTCATTGCATGTGGTGCAGCCTCTATCCAGCTCTGGAAAGGCTATGGGCATCCCAGGGCAGGGGAGAAACGTACATGGGCACAATCCTCTGCATGAGAACCCTGAAAGCAGCCCACCATCAGGACTGTGGGTAGCCAGTACTATCCACACCTCACCTTCCCAAGCACTGAATGGAAAATAAAGCAGGAGTCTTAACATGAGTCCCTATGTTAGTTATGCTAAAGCTCATACTAACCCATTTTACTCAACACATTACAAGCTTGCCTCTTTGACAAGCAGGAAGAAAATCCCTTGATAGGATTTGTGTATAATTAGCTGGTTTATTCATTTAACAGGCCTAATTCAGAGATCAGTAATGTGTGAAAAGGATGCAGGGTTTCAAAATCTACATGGAGTGCAACCAGCTTAAAGCAATACCTGATAAAAGGACAAATCTGAAAGAGGTATTTACCATGCAGCGGGCTCAGGCTGGTAAATTCAGTATTTATAGTAAAGCCCCTCTTAAAAAAGGCCTGTCAGAGGAAATAAACCTATTAAGGAGAAATCATTTCTGACTGTCGAATAAAGCAGTGAGGTTGTCTGTACAAGCACCTGTGTTTTTGTGGGGAGATACAGTCAGCAGCCAGGTGCATGTCCAAAATTCCACAACAGCACTGAGTGGACTTTAGAGTGTGCTGGAAGCCAGGACGGACACTGGGATCCAAACCTGCTTCACATCCAGGTGGGTACAGGTCCATGCTCTAATACAAGCCTCCCCCTGCTGGAAATTCCAGTTCTTGAATCCAAACTCATCCACACACCAAGGCTGTTTGGATCCAGTATTCAGTTTGGCTTTTTCCCTGCTTGGAATCTAATAGATTTAACAAACATAATTGCTACCATAATATAAAGGTTACAGTTGACCTTGGCACTGAAGTTCATCCATGCTAGAAAACTCAGGTGACTGGGCATGATCCCTTAGGATTCTGCTTCTATTTCACTGCCCTCAATGGCTTGTTACACCAAAGTTGCCAGAAATGTACTTGCTGCCCCTCTAATGTCTCCCACAAGCTTACCAACATCTATGTTTGCTTTTGCTCCTTTTAGGACAATGCTAACTTGGGAGGCTGAACAAGACTTTTCTCTCTCAGTAACAATCTTGTCCCACTTCTCTCAAAACCACTCCACCTCTAGTTCAGTTTCTTTCCCTAAATAATCTCTGCTTTCTCAAGCCAACTCCAGCTCCTACTTCACCAAGTTTTCCTCTTGGGGCCTTGTGTGGACAGATCCTTCCATTCCTTCTCTTCCCTCTGTGAATGGCCTTAAGTCAGGGGCCTAAAGTGCTGCAAAACAAGGCTCCTGGCAACCTACCACACACAGCTGGCCCTGGTAGCAGCTGTTGCATTAACTGTGCTATCAGATTGGTTGAAGGAGTCAGCAAGTGGACACTCAACCTCAGGAGCAGTCCAGTAGCTACTTGCTGTATTTCTGGCCTGCAGTTTTGTGCTTGCTACTGGTCTCTTCCCCAGCTGCTTCTTCTCTGCTGGCTCAGACCCTTGACTCTACCATTCTGTTTAGGACTCCAGTTAATACTTTGGCTTAGGCATCTGACATTCTGCTATGACCCTTAGCTTTGCTCCGGACCTGCCCCATCAGGTTTCATTGCTAACTGGTAGGTTGAAGTTTTGCTTCAACCACAAGGCAAGGCTACCCATTACTTAGCTGCTGACATACTAACACTATTTGAGCTTTCAATATGTTGCTTTTGTCAGGATCCCAAGACTTGCATTTGCTTCAGAGGAAACCATCCCCTCATGGCACCAGGACTTTTCTGCCTGTGCAGTAAAGTTAATTCAGCCTTCGTTGTGCTTTGTTCCGACATTCTGGAACTAGGAATTGTGAGGCTGGAACAGCCTGCAATGGAGAACTGAACTGAGACACACAGGACCAAAAAAAAAAAAAAAGTTCACATGAAAAATATGTAGGTAGAAAGTAATGGAGTGTTTCTGCTATAATGAATCAATCCTCACCCCATAGTGAAGATCAGAATTATAGATGGGTAAACTGAGGCATGGAGCATTTAAATGGATTTTCCAAGTTGTCAGAGGGAATCAGAAGGAAAGCAGAAGTTCCCTGATCTCAGTGTACAATGAGTTAGTAACAAACAATTATATAGGGTAATGCCAATATTCTGGCTTTTAAAAATATCTGATTTCATAAGGCTACTGCTTAAAAAGAAACATCCAGCTTTTTAGGCAAGCATTTAGTTTAAAATAAAGCTGCAGCTATTTCAATGGCCTCATTCCTATCATACAAAGCTAATTTAAAGGTCTTCAACACACCTGCATCAGAATAGGGAAACCAGGTAATTGTTTAAAAAAACCTCCACTTGTGGCAGCAATACACTACATGTACACAAGGCGGCGCTGTCACTCTCTCTGCATGGGTAAATAGTTCTCAGTAATAGGTTATTTTAATGTGCTGAAATTGAAAGACTCGTAAAACAGTCATTAAAGAGAATTGGTAAGAAGGAGATTTATCTCCCCCCTGCAAGCCAGCCATTAAGGAAAATAAGAATTGCTCAGAGCAATCCCTCCCTCCCTTCCTGCACCACCCGGTGTGTTTTTGCAGTCTGCTGGGAGGTTGAAGAACATTGTAAAATCCTGCTCTGAGGGCACTGTGCAGAATCCAGCTACAGATTAAAGCGTCTAGTTTTCACTTGCTAAACCTGGGAAGGAAACCAAAGCCCTTTTCCTCCCAGCAATAAATGTCCTGCCAGGAAGATAAAGCAGACACATTTTGCTAATATTACCATCGTGACTTCAGTGTCAAGCAGGTCAAGTAACCCTGTGCAGAAAACTACAGGGGCTTGGGAGTTTAAACAAATATTTGCCAAACACTTGTTCCCTTGCAAGAGGATGAGAGACTACATGGATTGGTGGGAAGGGAGCCCTATGAGGTGGAGAAGTAATGCCTGGCATCAGTGCTAGGGGAGTGGGGAAAGGACCTAGCAACCGCTATTACATGGCTAGTCCTGAAAGGTGAGTCTTAAAGTTCCAAAAATGTATCAAACCAGCTGAAAGAAGAAGGACTTCTGGCCACATTACCAGGTGCTGTTCTGGATGATACACGTTAGATGCACCTGACCAAAGCTGCATCTGTGTTTCTGCTTAAAGCTCACTCTGCTCTCTCCAACCCGCTACATCTAAAGCACCCGAACATGAAATAAATTCAGAGGCACTGGAGAGGCTTAGGCATATGAAGCCATATTGACTGTCAGGCATCTAAGCAGTTTGCACTGAATGCTGAAAGCAAACAAGTGATTGCAATTCTCATACCAGCTTTCAGGGGTGGAAGAGCGAGAACATGCACAGTAGATGAGAAGGTGGCAAGAGTTCAGAGAATGCCCCACAGCTTTCTCCCCACGAGTGAGCCCTATTTACAAGGGGAGGCTAACTTGGCCAAGTGAACTCTCAGCAGCAGTGAGGCACATCTCTAGATGTGCTGGGAAATCTGTCTGTGAAGGGCAAAGGCAGCTACGCTGGAGCTTTTTGTGGGGACCACAAACACCATGCATGCCACTAGCAGGACCCACAATTGGAGAGCAGTAGGAGTGTGCGCACAGACTGGGGACAGGGAAGGGGTGCATGCCAATGAGACATCCCATGGAATAAGTCCAGGCAACACTCACTGCTGAGTTGTTTGATGCTTTTATTTGCCTCACATAACACTACTATTTCTGTTTGCAGGAACCTCAGGCTGCACTGCAAGTTACACAGCTCCACACACTTAAACAGGGGGAAGTATAGGTCTCTGCCCACAGTCAACAAGGTCAAAGTGGGGACTTAAAACATGGTTCCAATTTTTTAATGCACAAAACCCCCAGAGGGACCGTTCTACAAAAGCAGCAAAGCGCTTAAGAACAACAGGTAGAGCCGGGGAACACTAGGCAAAATACAGTCTAGGGTGAGAGGCCCTGCAAACTGGTCTTGTTCCTTCAGCTGTCCTTTCTAATACAGGTAAAGAATGATCTAATCAGGTGACTAGTGCTTTAAACCAGAACAGGGGCTGTCTGACCCGCAGAGCTTAGTTGATACGGGGGTTCCTGAAGTTCCTGCCAGCAAAGCGGGCCTTGCTTCCGAGCTCCTCCTCAATTCTGTTTGGGAAAAGAGGGGAACCAAACAAAAGAAAGGTTTGTTAGCACACAACATAGTACATCTATTTGCATGACTGCCTGGCTGGACTAGCAGCAGCAACATAGTGATGGAGCAAAATCCACCCAAGAGTAGTACTGTAGAGGACCGTGATCTCATCACACATGCTTGAAACCCTCCCTGTGACATTTCTGCCATAAAACCAAAGTTCAGCAGCCAACACAAGCTAGCGTGCATTAGACCGTGCCACTGATCCTATGCTGCTTCCAGGAATGCAGCTGAATTTGGGCTTGTCTTTTTGCAGGTCACAAGCACCTTGACAAAGTACAGTATTTTCCTTCATGTCATATCCATGGAGGAATCAAGAGCCTGCTTAGTAGCTGACCACATGCATTGCATGCTGTACTCCACTCAGCCACGGACAAGACTTATTCTGCTGACCTTCACATGAACAGTTAACATCTAAACCTCATGCCGGTATTTCAGGACACTTCCTAACTATGGTGTCTGCAGGGTTTAAGTGTGGTGCCACCTATACCAAGGGCGGCCAACAGGGCAAGCACCAGGCACTGACTAAAGTTGCTGCCAAGGCATAGCATAGACCGCACAGACGTTGGCTGAGGATTCACGTTTTCTGAGCTAAGTGGTGGTAGCAGTTCATAGAACTAGGGTTGCCACAGGACACAAGATAAGGGCTTCTTCATTTGGATAGGGGGACCAAGCAGTGGCTACACCACCTATGTTTGTAAACCCACAGGGGCAATATGGAAAAGTTCTACAAGAGCCAGCTAGGGACCTCCCCAACCTGAGGCACTTAGCCTTCGGTATCTGGTCAGTCCAGAATGAATGGCAGCACCCACTGGAGTCTCCCTACAGTCAGCTAGGGAGATCTTAGTCAATGTTAGTGTGTGGCCTGGCATGGCAATGGAGACTGCTCCTGTTCCACTGGACTCTTGGGGAGCCAGCACAGCATCACTACAGACCACATCATCAGATGGACAACGGATCTGTTTTTAGAGCAAGCCTGCAGGCTAGACTTAATCCCACTCCAATCCACAGCAGTCCTCACCTCAGAAGCTGATTGTACTTAGCTAGACGCTCAGATCTGCAAGGGGCACCAGTCTTGATCTGAAAGAAAGGTCAGGAAGTTAGTTACTTTGGGGGTTAAGAGCCATCTGCTCTCAAGAGCAGAAGGCATGAAGACAAACACCCCTCCTATGGTCGGAGATGAGAACAATCATGTCCTTAAAAATACTGCATCAAGTTGAGCATGGTGGAAGGACAGAAGCAATCCGAGTTTGATCAGCTAACCTGAAGCAAACTGAGTGGAAGCTAGATTCCAGCAGTGAATAGTGCACTCACTCATTTTATTGCTGGAAGTTGCAGTGTCAGGCAATCCCGACACACCCACCTGGATTGATCTGAAAGATCCCTCCCCTGTTTTATTAGTGACATCACAAAGAAAAAGCCTCTCCGCTTACGGAGGAGAAAGTGTCAGGATGTTTCACCATAGCTACTATCAGACTAGCTGGCCTCCTGTATTGTAATAGAGGGAAATCCTTGTGCCTCAGAGGTCATTGGGATCATCTCTTCCTTGCTACAGAATGGCTTCTGTGCTATGAAAGAAGGAAGTCAGGTGACTAGCGGGGGACCCAAGTACAAATACTGACCTGCCCAGTGCAGAGACCAACCACCAGGTCAGCAATGAAGGTATCTTCAGTCTCTCCGGAACGGTGACTCACCATCACACCCCAGCCATTGGACTGGGCAAGCTTGCAGCTAAAGCAAGAGAAATAAGAGTAAGATTCTAAATCACTTGTACAAAGGCTACCAGATGCCAAATATTGCTAATTACGGCATGATCCCTCTTCAGGTTTATTCAATTCATGTTGATAGTGGTATTAAGGATGCAATACCAAGACAGCTATTCACATAAGCGAAACACGGTCATCCAGCCCATCACTTCGTGGGGACTCGTGGCTGGAATGTTCTAAGATGTTTCAGGCACTGCACTGAATACTCTTCCATCAGAAAGGTGTGTGTGAGTGAGGGTGAGAGAAATTCAGGTGGTATTTGAAGTGCAAGTCCCTAGCCATACACGGATGTTATGAAGATGGTCTGGGTCTAGATCTGTAAGGTGACTTACGCCTGCAGGGACTCCGTGACAGAGCCGATCTGGTTCACTTTGAGCAACAGGCAGTTGCAGGATTTCTCCTCCACGGCTTTAGCAATACGCTTCGGATTGGTCACAGTCAGGTCATCACCCACCACCTGCACACCCACGCCAGCAGTGAACTTCTTCCAAGCTGACCAGTCATCCTGGTCAAAGGGATCTTCAACGGACACCACTGAGAAGGTAAGCAGAAGGGGTATTTTAATGAACAGCCTCAGCATCCAGGAACTTGAAATACCCTTTAACAGTCTAGTGCTCGCAAAGGCAAAGGTAATTATAGTCAGGTGATGTTTAGGGTTATGACATCTACTAATGCACCTCCCTGTTCAGGATTTTGCATTAGCAGCTTTGAAACTGCATCTACTATGCACCAAATCCCAAGAACAGGATTAGAGGCTATTTTATAAACTACCTAACCTCCACCCAACCCCACTCAGTTTTTTAAGTTCTACTCCTATCTGTCCTCTTGTAGTGCACCAAGAGGTGGTGGTGTTGGGGGTAGTGAGAGGAGGAAGACCTGCCAGGGAGTACACCATCTACTAACAATGGAGCAGCATGTACCACTCACATGGGTAGCTCTTTATAAAGCTCTTGTACAGATCTGCGAGCTGGTCAGGAGTGATGTATCTGCTGGGGTCATCGGGAGACTTGAAGTCCAGGTCGTACTTTCCGTCACGATAGAACTCTGAGGCAGCCACATCCATCCCAATGACCACCTTGTCAGTGTACTTAGCCTTGCTGATCGCAGTCTTCAGCAGCTCCAGAGCTGGAAGGTTAGATAGTGGGTTATAATGAATTCCTGGGTAACACTTTTAATACCGCCTTTGTAGAACATACATGCCTCAAGATGATCCACATTCTATTACGGACTTATCTGGGGGCCTTGGGCAAGTCACTGACCTGTCCCCCTCTGTAAAATGATATTCCTTACCAGCCTTTCAGGGGCATTACAAGGTCTTGTTGACCAGTGTCTATATAGCACCTGATACTCCTGGAGCATTTTACCACCTCATTTTATCTTTGTGAGGCAGATATGGGGTATCCTAAAGATACTGGAGAATCTTCAACCACCACTGACATGATGCCACCTCTGAGGTGGAGTGCAGCAGCCCATATCAACATTAGTGAACAATTAAAAAAGACAGGAAATTAATATTTCCATTTTTAAGGGTAGTGGGAATTTAGCTAGGCACAAAGGAAGGACTTAGCCTGCTTGGATCCTCTCTAGCTTCAACTCCTGCAGAAACACAGTTGGAACTGCTAAGGGGAAAGGTCCCGAGAGGCATTAATAGCAGTCAAAGTAGTTAATTTAGCATGATGTTGAGTGGAACAGAAGGCGGCTGTATTTCCCCCAGTGATCTGTCAGGGCTCCACTTACACACATTCCCCTCTTTTCCTTGGAAATAAGAGGCTATTTCTGACAGGAGACATGGCTGCTAAATCCTCTAAAACATGATACCACTTGGCTGTCTGAAGAGCAAAGTACTGGGTCATCACCATGCAACAGAAATACGACCCCCCTGCACCCCCCAGATTTAGAGCCAAGTAGCAGCTGGACCTGCCAGTGTTTTAGAGTAGGGTGAGCTGCAAAAGCAGCAGCTGGTACTAACACAAGTCTGTGGCACTCCCAGACCTCAAATGCTACGTTAATTGTTTGCTATTTACATTTAAACATCAGCTTCATATTAAAAAAATGCCTGTGTATAAAAACAAGACTGTCCACTCAGTATCATGAAGGGGAAGAAGCTGCCTGTAGAGTCTGAGACTCCAGTGTTTGCTCAAGTATCTCCAGTGTCGCTGAAGGGACTGCTGTGTAGAGGCTAGACAGTTATGCACAATAGTGGTTACAGTGAAAACGGTCAGTTACATTCAAAACTGAAACAGCTTTCTGCTGATACAGGATGTTCAGTTCCCCTGTGGCTCAGAGGCTGCTCCCCCGCCACCCACTTGGCAGACATACAGCATTTGCTGTAGGCTCCTCGGTGAATGTATTTTCCATGTTGCTGGAAAACAGGTCCCCTTTCCTGGAGGCTTGTGCGGTCTGTCTCAGGGACTGAGGCATTGGAACATTATAACAATGCAAGCTGTCCCTTCTCTCTGGAAGATTAGGGAACAGACCAGCCCCAATGAAGTCTCTTCATCTATTTTCTTTTGAGCAACAGTGACTTTAAGCATAAGATCTAGAAGACACTGCTAACTGGTACGGGGGTGTCCTCCACCCAGCATACACAGGAAATGAAGTCCCCTTGTTAATCCACTTGAATTCATGGAATGGAGCCACTAATCCCTACCCACACATGGCCAAGTTTGTCTCAGGTCTCCCATTGACAATTTAGCCTTCTGGAGTCAGTGATAGGGGGCATTCAGTACAGTAGCTTTGCACTGGAAAGCCCTATGGGACTGGACCCACCCCTCTGGGGTGAATGGAAAGGGGATGGATGAATATTTCAGTGACCATTATGAGTTAATAGGAAGAGGTCCCTCTCTCAGATCAGCAAGACTGTTAGGCCAGTAGCTTGCAATATTTGGAGCCCATGATGGGTGAAGCAGCTGAGCCAGTTACACAGCCTTGCACACAACTGGTAGTAAAGTTCTAGTTTCTCCACCCATCTCTACTTTGTACCTTCTTTGTTCTCCAAGATGTTGGGTGCAAAACCACCCTCGTCACCCACATTGGTTGCATCCTGTCCATACTTTTCCTTGATGACGTTCTTCAAGTTGTGATAGACCTCAGCACCAATACGCATGGCTTCCTTGAAACTCTCAGCACCAACCGGGAGGATCATAAACTCCTGCATGGCCAGCTTGTTACCAGCATGGGACCCACCATTGATCACATTGAAAGCCTTGACATAAGAGAACAGAGGCAGAGTTAGCTGCCCCACTTCTCCCTTCATCTTTAACCATGAACAATACAATATAACCAAGCAGTGCAAGGATATATACCCATTTCCCTTTCCACCAAACAAGCTGTCCAGAACACCCATTCTTACTCTGGAGCCATGGAAGTCAATGGAAACAGACCTACTGAGTCGTAGTGTAGGATCAAACACCTGATCATTCAGAGCCCATGCTACTAGCTCACTCACCCTGGACACAATGCATTTTCATTCTGCATGAAACCCTTGCATGCGCTCCCTGAATAAGGAACCAAGGGAGAGTTGCACCTTAACTCTACTGTCATTTGAGTTTACAGCAGGGGTTGTGAGGTTATTAACGGGGGGAGGGGGGGCCCGCAAACTGTCAGCCTCTACCCCAAACCCCACTTTTCCTCCAGCATGTATAATGGTGTTAAATATATTTAAAATGTTTTTAAATTTATAAGGGGGTGCTCTCAGGCTTGCTAAGTGAAAGGGGTCACCAGTACAAAAAAGTTTGAGAACCCCTGGTTTACAGTGAAAACCATCATGCCTAGGTAGGTCTACATCTGTGCTTTAAACCAATGGTTACAATCCAGAAGGGTTCCATTAGGAGACCTACAAGTAACATATGCAAACATTAACATGCTTGTTCCTAGTGCTTCCTTGGTTATTTATAGCCCCCCCGTTTTCACATTGTAGCAGGATACCATAGTACCTAATAAATTACATTGGGGGGGGGGGGAGGGGGGAGAAAGACTCAGATTATAAAACATCTTGCATAGCAAGCAGTCTTCCAAGGATAGGGAATGGGATTTTTCAAGCACACACAAATTAGAAGCAAATTAGAAGCAAGAGGCCCTGTGAAAGTCAATGGGACTGGTGTTCCTAAATCACGGAGGAAAATGCCACCTAGGCAGATAAATTTGCCAAACGTCCGACTGAGGAAACCTACAGGAACTGGCAAGATGACTTCTGAGTTTCCCGCAAGGTCAGCAATGTGACGATACAGAGGGACCCCCTTCTCAGCAGCACCAGCTTTGCACACAGCCAGAGACACACCCAGAATAGCATTAGCTCCAAACTTGGCTGAAACACAAAATGGAAACAATTACATTGTTTGTTTATATAGACAATGCCAATCCTCCTCAAAAAGCAACATCTCCGCAGTGCTATTGTGATAACAGTTGAAAATGTATGAGCCACAAAGTAAGCTCATTGCAACTCCCCTTTCCCCCACTCCCAATGTAAAGTCTGGTCTACACTGTAGGGCCGGGAGCAGGGGGAGGGAGGAGGGGAGGGAAATCCATCTAAATTACACAACTTCAGCTACATGAATAATGTAGCTGAAGTCAACATACTTAGATCTACTCATCACAGTGTCTTTACTGCAGTGAGTCGACTGCTGACTGCTCCCCCGTCAACTCTGCCTCTCACTCCGGTGGAGTAACAAGAGTTGACGGGAGAGCGCTTGGTGGTTGATTTGTGTCTGCACTGGATGTGATAAATCAACCCCTGCTGGGTCAATTGCTGCCCGTTGAGCCAGTGGGTAATGTAGACAAGCCCCAAAACTGCATGAAGTTCAGAATACCTTACAATAGTTTAGACATGGAATGGTCATGAAAGCCTCCATGGGCACAGGCACAGCCAGCATACATCCTAGTAGGCACACAGCACCTACAATCACAGCAGCAGAACTGAGGTGTGAAGTGGATGCTTCATTTCTTAACGGATGTCCCTTTACTCAATTAGAGATGGCCATCAACTACTTCAACCATGATGTAGGGTTAATCATGGATAGAGCGCACTTCTCTCTTGGCCCTCCCAAACAACTTCCGCTACTTTGCACCACAATGAAGCACATACCTGGTGCTGAAAAGGTACATCTGTATGTTGTACAAAAAGACACTTACACTTGTTTTCTGATCCATCCATCTCCAGCATCAGTTTGTCAATCTTCTCTTGCTCCACAACATTTAAGTTCTGCAAAGGGAAGAGTGAAACCCCAAGAAATAAAGTCACGTTGTATAGTTCAAAGCAATCCAGTGTTCAAAAAGGTCACTAATTTGAGGTCAGAAGATACCTAGTGTGCATGTCTGGCAGACCTGAATTGCATAAGGGTAACTAAGTAGCAGCAGAGCTAAGAGGCTAGATATGCATTTTGATTGTACATCAATTTCAGTTTCTAGCTAATTATAGTAGGTCTTGAAGTTGAGTGAATACACCAAGGAGACAGCCAATAGGAAACTCAAACCCTGGTGAATTCCAACTGTCTTACTCCTGAATGACATCCTTGTACAGAGGTCCAGTGATCCTAGCTCAGCGAGACCTCTACACTTAGAGTATGACTTCAAAATAGCTTTGATACAGATGAACTCCTTCAGTCAGGCTGAAGCTATATATGAAACCAAACCCCATGCTTTATAAAAAAAAGTTGTAAGAATGAAGTGCCATTAAATTTTCATTTTGAATGCTGGACACTAGGAATAAATATGCACTGAGTTCACCATTTAGACTGTTCTATGCAGCAACACATGCAACACTGCCCCAGACTAAGTCAAGATGACTAGAACAAGTGATGCTATTCTGGCTCAGTTAGGGTTACATTTGCACCCATTAATGGGAGCAGTTACTGGACTCAGAAAAAGAGTTATTTAAGGTTAATTTGTTCTCATGCACTCACACACAGGCCAGATACATTCTCCAGCTCCTTGATTTTTTTTTTTTAAGGGACAAAAAAAAAATAGAGCTAGAAAATGTACTTGCATTAAATGGTTAGTTAAATAATGAATGCTCCTACCTTGTTAATCAGTGCAGGTGCAATTGTTTTATTGACGTGCTCAACAGCTTTTGAGACACCTGGAAGGAACAAGCAAATCAATCACGATCTAATCAAACACAGGCTATGCAGGCAGCATTAGTAGATGATCACTTGAAAAAAATCCAACCCCAATCACCTGTCATTCAGCTTCTCACCTTAACCAAACCATAGCTTTCACTGCCAAGTCTAAGTTCTTTCAGAAGGTGATCTCAGGTGAGTGGCAAGTTACATCATGGAAATAGCCATCCTCTAGGAATGCCTGCTGAAAGTCTAGTTTCAAGACCATGCACTGGAGTCTGTCCAAGTAACAGGTTGCAATAAATGCACACGACCATTACCTGAGTACAACACGCTGGAGCCAGGAATTCGTTAACATATTTAACAGCTCTGGATACACCTGACAGAAGTGAAATGGACAAGAGAGTAAAGGAAGAGATGAAGGCCCGCAGAAGAACACAAAAGCAGACTGTGCAAATGAAGGAAGGGTGAGTTCACAGGAGTGCAGAGAGTTTTGCAGTCATTTCAAAGATGAGCAAAATGCCCCATATTAAGCAACAGAACAGAAGCCAACAGGTTCACAAGGTAGTGCAAGTTGATGCATCTCCAGCCAATCAAGGTGGATTATTTCCCCACAGCAATGTCTCAATTCTAGAATCCAGCCTTAAATTTGCAACCCTTCCGGTTCCTATTGGCTGAACATGGCAACTTCTGGATAAGGAGGCCATTAGGACACTTAAGGAAAAGGGCTGCTTCTATAAGTGCATGTGGGGTGCCAGAGGAAGGGAGGATTTTTTTCTTTGAAGGTTTAAACAGACAACTGGGTGTTTAATATCTGCAACCCTATCTGTGTTTGACTATTGCAGCACCATCATAATCCAGGTCTAGCAGGGTGGCTGGTGAACCAACTCTTCTCTCCCCTCTCCCCCCCCCCCCCCCAATATTTCCAATGGATGGTGATTATCCAGGATTTTATTAACTAGGATTAATTTTTTTCCTATCATCCTGGATAATCGAGAGTCTACTGTATAAAGGCAAAGTGGTTCTGCCTTAGCTAGAGTGGGTGTTGGTTCACTGGCTGCCCTGTGCCCTGGTGGGGTTTTCCTTTTTTTTTTTGTTCTTGGGGTGGCAACAAAGCCAGAGCTGGCCCGGTGAGTTTTATACATATACACACACACATATATATACACATATATACATATATATATATTTTTACATCCTGGTTAATCCACATTCTGGTTAACCCAATCCTGGATAATCGAGAGTGTACTGTATTAAGTCCTCTCAGTTGGAAAAACGGCAATGTGTTACACTGAACATCAGAGCCTACATGCAGATATTAAAGCTTTGTCTTTTGCTGAAGCAGTTGGTGCCTGTACAACATGCTGCATGTCAGCCAACATTTCCCTGGGATAAAAAAAATGGATGAGAGAGAGAAATGGCGGATCTGAATACAACACCACACCAATTATTTACATGACACTGAACATCCCAGCTGTTCACCCTCCACCGAGTCTATTGTGCCGGCCAAGTACACAATGACAGAAGACCAATCCACTCCCAAATCCAGGTAGGTTCTGCTTTCTTCCATCATCCAAGACTATAGTAATTAACCAGCCAACCAACACCAGCCTAGTGATCCTGATAGCCTCCCCTGTGGTGAGTGTTCTCAAAGATTATCTGAGCAGACAAGTGCTTCAAAGATTCCTTTGTTCAGAACACATGGAGCAGGTAAGGTAAAAGGCTGCTAAGCCTGGCAAAAGCTGATTAAATCTGCATTATTAAAGAGCCTCGGATGACTTACAGAAGGCTTCCCAAAGCAATGTGTTTGGAAATATTTCTATTATATTTCCTACATTCCACTCCTCTTTGTTCTTTATTAGTATCTTGGAGAGCTTGTTGGCTGGCTCCTGCTGCTTATTCCCTACCTGACACAAATAATCTTCAGACAGACATGTTGAAGAGAATGTATTTTTTCAAGCAGAGGGTTATGACTCCAGATGCAGAAGCAGGAGCAGATATTCTATTTGAACAAGAAAACACCTAGCCAAATGAAGCATTTATGGGACTGTTTCCAAATGCTATATAGGCTGTTTTGCTAAATTGTAGACAGCACAAGCTCTTCAATTCTTCCTAGAAGGCTCTCTCATCGTGTCAGATCAAGCTCTGCTCATCTGGGCATATTTGAAGTTAATTTCATCTGAGCGGGGAGGACAAACAGTTCCATCTTGCCAGACCAGAATCTATGAAATCTTTACTGCAATGGAAATTATGAAGCACCACAGAGGCCTCCAAATAACACTGAAGATATTTCCGTGACT
Source organism: Sternotherus odoratus (assembly GCA_032164245.1). Lineage (NCBI taxonomy): Eukaryota > Metazoa > Chordata > Testudines > Kinosternidae > Sternotherus > Sternotherus odoratus. The sequence goes on from JAVMKO010000018.1 coordinate 7,858,642, forward strand.
CTTGAGGGGCTGGTGAATGGAATGGAAAATTTGATCACATTCCCAATTAACCAATCAATTTTCCTAGTGATTTACAATGAGAGGAAAAAAGGAGCTAAACCTAGCCACTCTGTTAAGCCTTGAAAAGCAATACCCTGAGAAGCAAGATGTTTTAGGATTACAAAAATATGAAATTACTCAATAACTTTACCTAAAGGCACAGGCTTTCTATACCATTTGATGTACTCTTGGCACATTGCCTTTCACAGTGGTAGTGTATGGATGTACTTCTGCAGACCCTTCCCAAAGATCATCTTAAAAAGGTAACTATGCTTTCCCTGCAAACTGAATTTGATCTCCTGCCCCAAACAGGTCACTGCAGGCCATGAGCAGTTGCATTTAACATCAGACAGCATCTGCAGACAGTCTAACACTCACATGCAAGCTTTTCTGAGCTCCACTCAGGACTGCTCTACCAGATGCTCCGATTCCGTATCATCACCCTCATTCTAATATATTTCCTCCTCAGCCTGGCAGCACATTACACCAATTGTTACCAAATGGTTCAGGGAAGAGCATGTGTCAAGCACTCACCCTACAAGCAGTCTTCCATCTCCATGAAATCTTTGTGATTAACTGACAAATAAGGATAATGGGCTTTTGGGGCGGGGGGGGGGGGGGTCTAGATGCCCATGAGCATGAACACATTACTATCTAGCACCAAATGAGTGCCCTGACGTGTGTCAACAAGCAGTGCAGCAGCAAAGTGGGGTAATGAAATACCCTACTGCATACTGTACTAGACTCCCATGACCAGCTAACGAAAAAGACTGAGCTCTATGTACTCAGGAAAATACAGTACAAGCATCTCCAGCTTTCATTATGGCTAATTTTCTGAGAAACAGACATCCACTGCTCCCATTGTCATCAAAAAGGAGCTGTGTGGACATACTATACTTCTGAACAGTACTGGAGCACTTCTGTGCAATGGGTCAACTGACTTGGTGTTACAGGATTGTAAATTAGCCTGTAACAATGAAGCATGTGCTAAGTGAACGGGGATGTGATGGAAATATAAAGATGCCAGCATACTATCTACTACATCAGCACAGGTGAATGGGTGTTTGCAGCAACACCTCCTGTCGAACCACCGAGGCTAGACACTGGAAAGGAAAGAATAAAATTTACCTTTTCCCAGGAAGCGAGTCTTGTCATTGTCGCGAAGCTCCAGAGCCTCATAGATTCCAGTGGAGGCGCCACTAGGTACAGCAGCTCTGAACATACCTGGGTATAGCAGGAGAGAAAGGAAAACAATCTAAAAGCATGGCATGGCACGAAGATCCAGGGAGGTTCTGCCTGTTCTTCACCCCAACCTGAAACTACTAGTAATGCAAGCACAGGGAATGCTGCTCCCTCCACACTACGAGGTCTCTCTCCTGGATCAGGAAGAGTTAACTCTTCCAAGTCACGTTTGGACAACACAATAAGCTAACAGATTGTTCAATGTGCAGATGGGCTAAATATCAAGACTGACAGCATGCTTCCTTCATACATATAGAAGGCATGAGTCAGGAAAAGCCCATCCATTATCTGAATACGCCACCCTTTCCCAAATGAGCTATGAGTTGAGTGTGTACCTTAACATACCTCAAAAAAAAACAAACAACCCTACAATTAATTCCCATCAAAAAGCACCATTGCCAAGGGTGGTCCACTAGTTCTATGCAGAGAATCTAAGTTGGATCACTTGCTCTTGGGCGGGCAGGTGTATGGAGTGGGGCTGTGGGGGGGGGGGGGGGAGGGGGAGAAGAAGAGGACATTGGGAGATAGATTGAGGGGGGAAGACCCGGGGGGGGGGGGAAGAGAGGGGGCAGAAAACCACTGACATGCCACTCTTTTAGCTGAGGATGTTACCCTGCAGAACAGAACACTGAGAGCACTAGAGTTCATGAAGTCTCTGGAGTGAGGTGTCAGCTTTGATCTCTCTAGCCTGCTTTCCCTCCCTCAAGCAGAAGTCTGGTATGGAATGTCATGAAGAGAAGGTATTCATCTTTCCAGGCACAGAGCTAAGCTATTTGGTTAGTACATTACAGCTATTGTGATTGCTCATTCCAAGCCATGCTTGTATGGGTTTGTACAATTGAAGTGTCTGATCTCGTAAGATACGGAGCAATAAGTAACAAAGACCCAATGAGTACGGGTGGAGGGAAAAGGCCTTGCAGCAACCAAAACAGATGAAGGATGTTAGATATACAACCACAATTACAGCTAAGCAGCTGTCTAGTCATGTCTGTGTCCACATTAAACAGCTACACAAAGTTACAGCAAAGGGAAGGGTGCTGGCAGGGGTCATTAGGCAGGCAGGCTATGCAGCAAGGGACCTGGAGCAGAGCTAACTGCAGCAGAAGAGATAGCCACAACTTCCTGTAATTAAGCAGAGAAAACTTCTAGAGCGGGAGCGGGCAAACGTTTTGGCCCAAGGGCCACATTGGGGTTCCCATACTGTATGGAAAGCCAGGCAGGGAAGCCTGTGCCTCCCTAAACAGCCGGACCTGCTCCCTATCCACTCCCTCCCACTTCCTGCCCCTCTCAGAACTCCCAACCCATCCAAACCCCCCGCTCCTTGTCCCCTAACCACCCCCCGGGACCCCCTGCCCCTTATCCAAACCCTCCCCTGCATCCACTCCCTTACCATGCTGCTCAGAGCACCAGGACTAGCAGCTGTAAGGAGCAATTTAATACACTACACCAGTGGTTCAGTCATGCTGCCCAGCAGGAGCTCGCCGCCTGGCACAGCAGCTGAGGCTGTGGGGGAGGGGCCGGGGGCTCAAGGGCTGGGAAGGGCCGACCCGCTGCCATAGTTCACCCATCTCTGTTCTACAGGGAAAGCAAGAATATACAGGCATAGAGCTGAGTTTGCCAAAGCCCAGTGTTGTGGGAGTTGAGAGCACAGAGGATCAAGGAACACTGGTAGTCGGGGAATAAAGCCCCCTCTAACACTGGGATTTTGCTTCAGCTACACCATCAGTGAAGTTTATCCTAGTTTCAAGCAGAAACCCCCATTGATGCAAACACTAGAGGTTTGAATTACTGAAGTACCAAGACCTGGACTATTGATACACCTTGTCCTTTTTAGCTTACTTTCCTGAGTGCTCCTACTCATCTGTGGTTGGGAAGCCTTACACAGAGGGGGAAGGTCCTAGCTTTGTTCACAAGACATGACCAGGAGTACATTATGTCACTGAATTCATACAGATAGAATAGGATAAAGATACTTCACTGCAGCTTAATATATTCATTAGAGTTAAGAGAAGGGAAATACAGAGTTTCACACTCGGTTTGGGTTTGCACTTTCCTATCAGCGCTAGCTTAGGAGAAGTTCAGCTTCTGAGACCAATACACCTGCCACTTGTTTCTCAGACTGAGAAGTACAGCTTCTCTCCATCACTCATCAGTCTTCCAGCAGCTGAATCTCAATGCAGCACTTCACAATAACTCCTATGGCTGTAGATTCTCACATCAAATACATAATTACAGGATCATGCAGAAAAGGCTGTGAGAGGAACCCTTGAAGTGCACATGTTCGTTCAATGCCAGAGAGAAAACAAGTGTAGTGACAGGTTATGCAAGATTTGTATGGTTCTCCCATGCCTCAGTGTGTCTTAAATGCAAGTTTCTGTCCCTAATCTGGGGCCTAAAGTTCCTCCCTGAAGTTATACTACAAATGAATTTGTCCCTATTTGTAAAATAATTTGCTGTTTAAATCATGCTGTGTACATCAAGTTCCTAACAAAGCCACCAAGATCAATAGCTAAAGATATAGGACTTCCGCTAGCAGAAATACTGCACTGTGATGTGTTCCTTTCTATCAATACAGCAAGGCTGGACTTTTCCCCATTAATTAGGGAACTTTCTTTCATTCATCCTAGGAGACATAGCAGACTGAAATATATAGGGCATTAAAGCACCACTTTTCATGGAAATTTTGGCTGCTATCCTAATTTGTTTGCATCCCTCTCCTCTAAATATCCTCTCATATAAGTCAGCCTCAGACCACCACCTTCCTTCCCCCACCAGCAAGCAGGAGCCCCATGAAGAGTGAAAGGAGAGTTCACCATAGCATGTACACAACTATCTTCCTAATTCAGACGGATGTAGGCAGCCCATACTGATATGCAGCAGAAGCATTCTTGGCAGAAACAAGACTCACCTTTCTTGGTATAGAGGTCTACCTCAACAGTGGGGTTCCCACGTGAGTCAAAGATTTCACGAGCACAGATCCGGAGTATGGACATTTTGAATATCTGCCAAGAAAAAAAAAAATTTAATATTCTGAAAGACACATGGTACAGGAACCATTAGTAACTCTAAAGGTCATGTATGCAGTTCCATTGATATTGCTAGTCATCCCCCCCCCCCCTTTTTTTTTTAAGGTTCCTGTTGGCACAGGAGAAAGCCACTCAAATCTCTTCGCTCTGCTAAGGTGTCAGTTATGAGTTTGAGATAGTATAACCTGCTCATTCGGGCTGGGATTTTCCAAGGAGCCTAAGGGAGTAAGATGCCTAATTCCTCTGGGGTCAATTCCCTTAGATGCCTGAAAAGATACCAGACTTAGATAATAACAAAACAACCTTGACACACAGGGGGGCTAACTGAAACCACTTTTGTTGAGACACTTCAGTGCAGGAGCTCCCATTTAGCACATGTAAGAGCAGATTCTGGGAGCGGAATGTAACCAAATCCTGAAACTGAAGGAGGCAGCTACACGTGTTAATTAGTTATGTCTAGTCAAGGGCAAGTTACTGTACAGCTAGCTTTCTCAGCATTTGATATGAATGTTAATGATGTTCTCCTTCAAATGGAGGAAAAACTTGTTTCACATCTAGTTTTCTGCATATAATTTTGGGGGCGGGGTGGCGGGGAGAGATTGAGAAGAAAAAAACAGCAGGAAGGGATTCTTAAATCAAGGACCTATTCACTTCTTATTGAGCAATTGTGCTCAATTAATACTGTGCGCTTTTATAGTGAATCTTGGAGCAATAGCTCTCTAACCAGATCAAGGATTCGGGATCATTTTTTATAAATACCACTCACTTCAATTACCAGAGCAGCCATAATACACTCTGAAATCAGTCTCCATTTCAAGCTTTTTTGGTACCCAGTCATTCAGCTAAAGCCAGCAGCACAGATTAACTAGAGCAGACTACAGAGAAAACACCCTTCATATCTACCTCCCCTGCATTCCAAGGTGAACATCCAAAAAAGGATACGCTGACATGTCATTTCCTTCCATGTTGTTGCCTATTACAGGCCTAAGATACCTGCTTTGTAATACTAACATCGCTCTAGCTGTGATGCTAAAAAACTTGCAAAGGAAATCATTTGGGAACTAAATGTTTTTCCATTTTCACGGTTAAAGAAGATTTAAAATGTCCGTTGTTTGTTGTGATCCCCATCACTCTGCTGACTGGAGGTACCGGCTGTGTTCCTATTAGCTATTCCCCTCAGTCCACTTGTTCAAGAACTGGCATTATTTACTGCAGTTATATAAGCTTGGCTATGTTTTAAATCAACTCATGCAAGTACCCACCTGCCACGATTTAGCAGTGAGGTTAGTTTCTTTAAGAGACAGCAGGGCTTAGTCTCAAATAAAAAAAATTGCATTACACGGAAATAACTGCAGGCTAGTTTGGCAAAATCAGTCATAGGTAGGGACAGCATACAGGAGTGGTCATGAGTCTGGCCTTTCAGAGGACATATAAAAGGCTCATGGGACAAGTGTTAAAAATGCTGTGATTACAGGTATAAGATTGGTTTTTCCTTCCTCTCTTTCAGGAGCTACCCCTCTTCCCAAAGGACTGTCCTTAATCCCTCTCCACTATAAGGCAAGAAGACAGCTTTGTTTAGTCCCTTAACTTTGACTCCTCTCTGGTTCATTTGGCACTGAGATAGTAGAAAACCTGGAGATGAAAAGATTTTAAATCTATTTCTCTGCTCTACTGTAAGAGCCTTAAATGGAGCCATCAATTTTCAGACAGGTGTGTATGACGAGTCCTGGAGTATTAGAACCCTGACCTCTAGCCCACCCTAGTAAGTATCCAGGTACAGTGGAACCCCGCAATATTGCACCCTGCTATAGCGCAAATCCACTTATAACGTGACTAATTAACATTCCCCCTTTTTTCCTTGCCTTTTCCAGTGCAGAGACTTCCTCAATGCTGGTTAGTGGCTAACATGAAATATTGCCCTTCCGTGATACAGGAATCCTCCCCCTCTCTCCCAGGTTCTCCTAGAAAAGCAGCTTTTAATGCAAAGCCGATTAGGTTCTTGCATACATTGCCTCTTACTTTCATTTTCAGGGCTGCATCTTGATCAGAAAGTATCAGATCAGATGCCCCACCCTTGGCAGGATATGCCTCTTTACACGGAAATCTAGTTGCACAATATGTAAACTGTTCCTTTTTTAAAAAAGGAGACTTGTTACCCCAGGATATACTTACTATACTATAAGCTTTCAGCATAACTGTCTCCCACAGTTGTAATGATAACCAGGCATTAATATTACTCAAATGTCCTTGACAAGTGACCTCCCCAGAAGTCCCTCCCCTTCCTTAGCAGCTATGCTCAGTTTACAGCACTGCAGTATTTCAGACCTGCACCAAACCAGTTTTATTTTAACCCCTGATGAGCCTCTTTACTCCTGTCTTCAAAGAGTCATTTTGCCCAGGAACGGCTGGCAGGGAACAGAATCTGTCTACAGTCTAACTCATCATGAGTCCAGAATAAATCATTTGCTTCCATGAACAGTCTGCTTGGACAACCATGATTCAATCAACCACAGCTATAGAGGGGAAAAAGGAGAACAAGCATGAGCATGTCACAGCTGTGCTTAGGTCTGCTTGTGTTCGTTTCATTGGTTACATAAGTTGGGAGATAGGGCTGTAAAAACAGGATGCCTCTGCAGAGAGAGCATTCTGGAAAGCAGTAAGCTCACATTTACCATTCCAAGCCTTCAATGCTTCACGACAGAACTAACCAGAAATGAGTCAAACCTGTGGAGTGGCTGTTTTAGAAGTGATTTTCAAGTTACATATATTCCCCCAGTTATTTCGGTGATCCACCCAGTCAGTGATCTCCTTTAAGATGAGGGGACATCTGCAGTCATTTATAGAGGTGTGGTCTACCATCTAGAATTTAAGGAGTCCCAAATTCTAATTCAATTGACACACTAAATCCCAGTGGCCCTCATCCCATACTGTATATGGGGAAAACACACCTATCAGATGGGATAACTACTACTATATGAATGCTTGGTGTACTTTAACTATACAATTACACTGATTTAGAGAGATTTTTGGGCCAGCTCTTCAAATAAGGTGTTTTTGCAGCAAGATGGCCTTTACTACGTACACAGAGATTAAAAAAATAAAAACACTGTGCCTCACTTCCACTAGGCTATTACAACATGATACCTCACTGGAAGTCACTTTCTTGCTGTTAAAAACGCCCTTTTTTGGCAGTGAAAACATTAGCCTAAAGGTATCAGACAATGAGATAATCCAAATCATGTGGGTACACCCACTGCAGAACCTTGCATGCCTTGCCACTGAAGATGCAACTGTACAGAATGAGAGTTGCAAGCTATTTGCTGCAAGTTGCATTTGGTGCTGAAAGGCACATTCCTGGAGACTTCTGCAGACTCAAGGCTCCTCCACAACCTTCCCTTACTCTCTGGATAAGGATGACAACATCACATCCAATTATGAACAGTTCCAGCAAGATTAGGCTGTGACCTATAACTTCCACTCTTTAGCATTCCAGAGGATAGGTATGGCTCACCAAGGAAGACGCCAATAAGGGTACTATCAGATTCCACCCCACCATATCTTCTCCCCTCCCTCATTCATCCCTATGCCCTAAGTGTGATGCAACTATAAGAATGCTGCTTGGCATCTATCATAGCAGGGAATGCAGGAAGTCAGGAAATAACAGACTACTCAGAATCAGTTTTTTAATAAAAGGGAGATCAAGGACTGAATTGCCTCAATCTGTGGTTTTGGAAGTGAAATATCAGTACTTTCCATAAAGCTCAAAACCCATATCCCTGCCCTGTGACTCAGCATGTTAAGTAACAGAAAGAAACCTCTGAAGTCTGGATGACTAAAAACTTCTCCTGAACATCTGCACAAACCCCATGAGAATCAAAAGGAGATTTTCCACTATTAGTTTCCACTCAGATAAAGACTGTGATAACTCCTGGCAAGTATTATGCAGCCACCTTTCTTGTAGTACTGTTCCAAAGATAAAAGCAACATTTAATTATTTTCACTATTAAGATTTTATAGAAAACATAAGAATGGCCATACTGGGTCAGACCAACAGTCCATGTGGGAATTTTGTTGGTCAAGAACGTTGATCTAGAAATAAATTCAAATATTTGAGAAGCAGAGCTGAAGGACAGCTACGGTTGCAAAAGAGGGAAAGGTTCAAAGCCCTAACATACTACACACAAGTCACTGTTAATAATTAAAGCCTGCTACAAAATACTCACAAGCCTGTACCCATCATGCTAACAAACGGTCACTGAACAAAGGAACCACTCCTTTGCATTGACTCACTTTTTTTCCTAATAAAAGTATTGTAAGCATCACGAGAAAGGAAGTAATAGGTAGAGCACATAGATTACAATACTCTTGTGAGTCAGGAGAAGAAGGCTGAAAAGGGCACCATTCCCAATGAGAGCCCAGCTGATAGGCCTGCAAGAGTCCTGAAACAATCAGCATCGCCCAAAGGCCTGGTAAATCAATACCTGGTTCTGAAATGTAAACCTGCACTGAAGGGGACTTGGTATGTAAGGCAGGAAAGCTGCTGCCATGCCAGCTGCTTAAGGGTAATATTTCAGCAATGCTGACTTCCCCTGGGCTCCACGTGGCTTTGAACATGTCTCTGTAGATCGTGTCTGTTAATAAAACCCACACAAGCAAGTGAAGTTGGGTTTTTGGGAGAGTGAGGGGGCTGGACAAGAGTGGTGGAAGGTGTAAAGAGGAAGTTGGAAATCTCTTACCTAGGGAACATTTCTTTGTAAACGGGTCAGTCTCGCTGCCCACCCCCAGGCGGAGATTAGCCAGGGGCACAAGTACACCCCAAATCGGATTTAACTGGGGAGTGAACCAGCAAGTGCCTGGGGGGGGGGGGTTAACGTGCACAAATGTCTCTTGACCAGCCAGGGCGACACAGGTCAGTCATGATGGAAGCCGGGGCAGTGCAGGGGCCCCTGTGGGCCCCGTCGGGCCCGTGAAGCGAGGCAGCGGGGATCGCCTGTAGGACAACGGGCCATTTCTGCCCCTCCCGCTTCTCACACGAGGGTGGAGTCGGTCTGCCCGATTAGAGGCTACCCGCGGCGCCGGCCGCGGACCCGGGAGGGGGCTGTAAGGAGGCCTGGCGCCCCCACGGCAGCGCAGACGGGTCCAGCCCGGAGGCCGCGACCGGCCTCGCGGGGAGCTCCAGGAAGCGGAAGCGCCGCGGCGAGCAAGGCCCCCCCGCAGGGAAGCAGCCATGGCACCGGCGCCGGCAGCGCTTCACAGGCGGCGTCAACCGCGATTCCACGCCGCAGCACCCCTTGTTTGCACGGGCTGGTTCCGCAGCACCCGGGGGGGGGGGGAGATATAGTCCCTCCCCCGCACTCCACCAGGCGGCACAGACCCTCCTGCTGCCTCGCACCCCCTCTTCCTGCGAGCGCAGCCTTCTGAGGTGGACGGAGGCCAAGGGGCGACAGCAGCCTCCCTCCGCCGGCACCCCCAGTCTGAGGCGCGCGCCCGCCCGCCGCTCCCTTGCAAGGGGCCGCTCGGCGCGCCCCGAGGCCAGGCGGCTCGTGCCCGCGCAGGGCCCCCGCCCCGCTTACCTGAGGAGGCGCGGTGGCGCGAGCAGCGGAGGAGGAGAGGAACGCTCGGCTCGCGCTCTAAGACGACTGGGAGAAAGGCGCCCGCCTCACGCTGGGCTATAGCCCATCCCATGCAGATGAGGGGCGCCCAGCCCGGCCCCGCATTGGCCCAGCCCGGCCCACTCGCCCGTCTCTGATTGGCCGCGCGGGGCTCGCGCCAGCCCCAGCCTGCAGGCGCGTGCGCTACGTGCCGGGCTGGCCCCGGCTGGGCTTTTAGTCATGGAAAATCCCATTGCTAGGAGCGGGATGCAGCCTCTGCGCTCTCCGCCCAATGCAGGGGTGGCGCTGGGCGGGAGCAGTCGCAGAGGGCACCCAAGTCGCACAGACCCCCTCCCCCTCCCACCCACATACTGTTCATCTCATTGTTTGTGAGCTTGTGATCAAGTACATCCGTGTGTGTCGCCTTGGTTCATTTTTGGGCTTGTGGAAATCATGCAATTAGTCCTGGATAAACGGGGGAGCCCTCAATATATCCCCGTTTAGGGGCCCGCATGGACCGGCACCGCTGTTGACCAAATGCACTAGGCAGCAGCTTGCAAGCACCGTGCAACCCAGTCGCAGACTCAGCCCAAGCACTTAAGTATACAGCCCAGGAGGAGAAGGATAATCAATGAACGTGGAATGAGTAGGACAGTTTGCACCGCAGTGCTTTTGGGGTAGCACATTATTATCCACTCAGAAAGCTAAGGAGGTCTCAGTTTTAGCAAAGCCAAAATAGGTACAAGACAGTGCAGCTCAGGAGGGGAACCATCAGGGGCAATTGCAATGACTTTGAAAGTACTAGGTTAGATTTTGAAAAATACTGTTTTCCGTTTATAAAGCTAAAGTCAGCTCTGGCAATATGATTTATCCTGTGTAAACCAAAGGAACGGGACCGGGGGAAGAGCAGCTAAAGGGTAAGATAATTTGTGGAGCATGCAACATGTTCGTTAGTTCGTAGCAAGATTTTTCATTCATTCCTTCTCCCCCCACTCCCACCCCTGACATTTTTATTCATTCCAAGCTCTAGGAAAGCCAAATAATAAGCCATAAGAGAAGCCACATTCAAAAAGTTGGGGGAAATGAAGGCAGGTGGAAGAATCTATGAAAGCAGCAAACACATTAATGGAGGGACAGCAAGACAACTGCCAAAAAATCCATGTCTTCCTGCTAGTGTTCCAGTGGGGCTGTGTATTGGAGAAGTGTAGCTAGAGGTAATACTAACTAACCCCTGAGAGCATTCAATGAGGGTAGCAGTTGACAGCAAGGCATTTTATTAGCCATTCAGAAACTTAGGCCCTAAGATCTAGAAAGGCCCAAGAATCAGAGATTGGAAAGTGTAGCTAACACATACATTTAATTTGCACTTTGCAAGAAGATTTTTGTGGCTGGAAAGCAGTGGTGATAGTGAAAGGGAAAAGGGATTTCCCTGCCTCTCTGGAGAGTTTCATTCCTCATCACTACCTCTAGATTCAGCTAAACCACCCCTCTGGGGATGACTTGCAGCCCTGGCTCATAAAGAGAGATTTGAAAAGCAATTTTCCATTTTTACATCAAGAATGAACCAGAACATTTAAGTTGCATAATCCCTATTGGTGTGGCATGCAGGCGCTGTTATACCAAATATTTTAAAAATACAAAGCTAACCTCTGTAGCCTTTGTGTGTTCACCACCCGTGAAAGCCAAGAATCAATTTTCACCAACAAATGTTCATGGAAGGCAAATTTTGAAGCCTTGTGTACACCCATTTATGGGAAATGTGCACACAAGAAGTGCTCATGTACTTAGCCAGTCAGGGCATTCACAAAAATCACCTGACTTATCTAACCTACCCCAGCTAAGTAGTACAGCTAGAATAACAGGTTTCAAGAACTAAGTAACGGTTCATCACCAAACCACATAGTAAAAAATGTTTGACAGAATTACATGATGAATACCTTTGAGGAATGGCAATATGTTCACAGACATTCCATGAAGAAACAAATTAATCAGATAAAAGTATTAACTGAGAATTATTTTCTCTGTTATTTATCAGTAGTCTAGTCTGTAAATGAACATGGTGTTCACAACAAATAAAACATGCAGAACAGAATCTCAGCTCTGGAAATTAGTATGTTCCTTCTGTGGAGCCAATGGTGATCCCTCCTGGTGGTGTTTTATAAGAATGTGCTGATTAACACGAGTCATCCCCCACTGAAAGGGCCATACTGTTCCTCTTTGGATTCATTGAATCATCTTTCACTATCAGCTGTTCTTAGCCTACAGCTGGTGAAGCCCTGCTGGGTCCATTGCTCCTGTCCATCATGCTAAAGGTTTGGCCAGAATCAGTGTGAGCTGGTGAAGGAGCAACATGCACCAATCCGTCTCTGTCCCACGGCCAAAGCTGAGTCTGCAAGAGTATTTCTCCTGTATTGCTTCCAGGCTTCCTTGTTGGACTTGGCACTGTGACTGAGGAAGCAGGGTCTGGATATTTGCAGTTAAAATGCATGGGTCTCTCTGAGTTTGTATGAGGACAGACCCATGGTTTTCTTCCAGATTTGGGTATTAAGTCAGTCTCCCCATAGACCCCTGGTTTTCTTCCAGATTTGGGTATTAAATGATGAGAAAACAATGTGCATTGGTGAGAGGATCTCAAATGTTAAGTATCCCTGCAGGGATAAAACAAAACAAGCTAATATTATACTGCCGGGATCACAACTGATGCAGACTGGAGAAGGATTAACAGTCCCTTGTTCTAGTTCACTCTGCCCCATCATCACTATTGGATATTACCACACCTGTTGAGATCAGGCCTTTCTAAAAAATAAATGCAGCTCTGCATAGAGACTGATGCTTCCTTTTGCTTTATACCATACAGAGTACTGGCACTTTAAATTCAATAAATCCTGACCCACGAGTTCTTCCAGTTTTAGGGGTTTGTTCTGCCCCCTTTTTCTCACAGGTCGGTATGGTTTGTATCTTGCCTAGCTGAGAGAGTGGCTCTCTCTCCACATTCTGTGACAAAATTGGTGCAGGAGTTAGAGCCTTAAGCTAGGATTTGGGTGGCCTGCATTCAATACCCTTCTCTGCCACAGACTTCCTGTGTGACCTTAGGCAAGTCACTTCCCTCCCTCCACCCTTCGCCCTTTGCCAAGCTCCATACCCACAAAACAAGCACTCAGAAAAGCAAATAGCACACAGTGTAGTGGGAGTTGAGAATCTGTTTCCCCTCATACTGCCATGCCCCAAATCACAGTAATATGGATTCACACTCCATCCATCAGCATCATGCCAGCAATGATGTCTGTACTGCTGAATTAGTATTTGTGGGAGAAGCAGCAACTGAAGATACTAGTACTACAGTACCTAGAGAGGCAGCACTGGGAAGGCCTCTGAGGTTAGATTCCTGGCATCATTCCAGTGTCAGTATAATTTTTCCTTGGATCAGCAGATTTTTTTTTACAGTGCTGTACAGTACATATAAAAAAATCAGAGCTGATATTAAAAATGTCACTAAATCTTCATCTGTTTCTCTCTCTCTCTCTCTCTTCTTACTTTGTGCACCTCTGGAATGGGACTGTAGGATGTCTGGGAATCTGAGTTTGTTACTAATTAAATAGTTTACACACTCATTTAAAATAACAAAATACTTTTTCAAGTGCAAATAAATTCACATAAATCCCATAGCTCCGTGGAATTCTTCCTTGCACTATAGCAGATATTATCCACATTTTCTTCAGTGAAAGTCCTTTGGAATCAGAGCATCTTCTGAGTTAGTTTTGAACAGAAGTGTAGGGGCAGGGAAACAGAATCCTGTCGACTTTGTTGCTGGCATTGAATATGGGGTATCCGTGGCTCCAGGAAAATTCCCTACCTCCAACATTTCATCTGATTACCCAAGAAATATTTCAGTCAACTTTATTTTTCTTTTAACCAGCCCCTTAATAAACAAGAGGATTTTCCCTACACCTAAGAATAAAGCTGCCAATTTTTAAAAAGCGACAGTGACTTAACACAGCAGTCCATTTCCTGCGATATATGGGCTGCCAAGACCACATGGTCCCAGTGCTCAGTTGTCTCAGTTGGGTCAAATACAAGGTTTGATCCCCACTTTCAGAGCCTTCAGGATCCTTGGATTGGTGCTAAGAGCCGTCCATGACTATACCCTTTCCTGACAACTACTGTACTTCTTTAGGAGACAGAGGTCTTCCAGTGACTGCTCATGAGTCTGAACCTCAGTCCCAGCACAGATCAGGATAACCAGGGACCTCAGCATTTCCAGAGCAAAACGCAAACCCCACGTCTTTAACCCAGCGTTTCCATAACAACACCAGTAAAACACAAACAACACTGAAGCCCTACAGAGTAGGGGGGAGAGAGAAATAGATCTTTATAGCCACACTTTGTCATTTGGCAAGGTGCTAGGATACCAGAATGATGGGCATGGTATACAAATTGAAATAGACCCATGTTGGAACTTGTTTGTAACAATACAGGTATACATTATAAATGTCTCACCAACTAGAAATATAATCCAATTTCCTTATGGTCTAAAATCATTTTCCTTTAATGGGATTTTTATAGACAGCCAGCCTAGTTATTCCCCTTATTGTTATGGACTGTGATAAGTTAACAGACAGTATGCATCTAATAATTTATCCCATGCTAATTTCTTCTAGTGTCTGTGGGGACAATCCTGCTTCCACTCCTGTTTGAAATTTTTCAGCAGGCAGGTTAAGAACTGCAACTCTACCGTGAAACACCTGGCTGGGATTATCTGCTGAGGATTCCAAAGCATGTAAGCACAAGACCACAACCTGCACAGATCAGGACTTGCTAGACAATTCATTAATATAGCCAATAGCCATTCCATAAACACCACGTACATTCCAGGGCGTGGGCTTACGCCACCTTGTATGCACATCCAGAGTGCTGCAGGAGTGGGGGATTCTACTTAGGACCTCGTAACGAGGAGCGCGAGTGTGACCATATTACTCCTTATATCTCATCCATATCTACCATATGCAGCAGAGATTTTTGTGGGCGCCTACCAGCTTGCATTTGGTTGACGTGTTCCTACCAAAAGCAGAACTTCTGGCTGAGGATTCCTTTCCGGGACCGAGTGTCCTTGTAATCAAGCCTTCCTGATCTTCTGGCCCATCACTCTGCACAGCTAGGGTGTCGCTGGTCCAGAGAAATGCTTTAATGGAAGCAGCAGTCAGCACTCCAATGCTCTGATTTCCTCCCTCTATCGACTCTACAGACCGAGCTATTTAAGAAGCAGACTTAAAGGTAATGGTGCACGTAAGACTAATGCTGGTTTATGGGTTTCTTTAAAAAACGTTAAATGAATATTTAAATATATATTCACAGTTGCCTGCCTGACTCCTGGTGCTGAATCTCAGAGAGTTTCTATCTGCTGTCGTGCTTTTTGCAGCCATTGAACCATTGATTAGGTTTTAATGCACCAGGATAATGAAATGACTCAGCATGATGGTTATTTTGAAATTCTTATGACTTTTGTTTTCCACCCCTTCTCTAACCCACCCCATCCCTCAGCCAGATTTCTTAAGGACAGAAAGTGGGAATACTGTGAATGCTTCCAAAAGCCACCTCCTTCTCCAGCATCTAAATGCCAGATTGAAATTCACTGCCTGAGGGTAATTGCCAACCCACAACAGTTAGCCACCCACCTGTGGCATAATTAGCAGGGTTGTAGTTGAAGGTCCTATACAAAGTTTGATCCTTTTAGATGCAATGCAGGTACTCAGGCACCAAGATCATGAGAGGGTATAAATACCTAGATAGTGTGTAGGTGTATATGTGTGCGTGCTATCGTCCTATGTGCACAGGCAGGCAAGAATCCACTCTCACCAAACTGAGTTACAAATCCTATATGGCTGCAGCGACCTCAATCTGCTATCTGATCTGACTGAGAATCACGCACATTGACTTGGGGTCTGATCCGGACTTCAATGGGATTTGGATTAGGTTGCTGGTGTGGAAGTCACTCTTCCATAGTTCATTATCCAACCAGCTGGGATGGGCCGAGGGGCTTATGGATCTTGATAACCAGTCCAGAGATCGTGTGGATTAGGTTCCCCCATCTAAGAGGCTCTCAACACCATATTTACATATTTAACACCATTATATATGCTGGAGGCAAAGTCGGGTTTGGGGTGGAGGCTGACAGCTCTTGACTCCCCATGTATTAACCTCACGACCCCCTGAGGGGTCCCAACTCCCAGTTTGAGAACCCCTGCCTTACAGCCTTCCTTTACTCCTTATCTGCTTGCAGATCCTGTCCGTAAGGAGGAGAGTGATTCACTGAACGCACCAGACTGGGAGTGAGGAACTCCTGAGCTTGGCTCTGTGGTCTCTTCACCTATCCCAGAAGTGAATAAGGCAACTACTGCACTTCATAATTAATTAATTATCACCATTACTATTTGTTTAGGGCCTAGAGCAGGGGTGGGCAAACTATGGCCTGCAGGCCACATCCAGCCTGCAGGACCATCCTGTCCGGCCCCTGAGCTCCCAGCTGGGGAGGCTACCCCCGGCTTGTCCCCCGTCTTCCCCTCTCCCCCGGAGCCACACCGCCACAGGCAGCGCTCTGGCCTGCTGCTACTGCTGGGCAGCGGAGCAGCAGCGTGGCTTGCTCTGGCGGGGCCTGGGCTCCTGCCACTCTGAGCGGCATGGTAAGAGGGCAAGGCTGTGAGCTCCTGCGGGGCAGCGTGTCTGGCTCCAGCAGGCCACGCAGCCGCCAGACATGCTAACTGAGCGGCATGGTAAGGGGGCAGGGAACGGGGGGGTGGGGGGGAGGTTGGATAAGGGGCAGAGGTTCTGGGTGCGGGGAAGTCAGGGGTTAGGGAATGGGGGAGGTTGGATAGGCATGGGAGTCCTGGAGGAATGTCAGGGAGCAGGGGTGTGGATAGGGGTCGGGACAGTCAGGGGGCAGAGGGAGGAGTCCTGGGGGGTGGTTAGGGTCAGGGGACAAGGAGCAGGGGGGGTTGGATGGGTCAGGGATTCTGAGGGGGGCAGTCAGGGGGCAGGAAGTGGGTAGGGGTCGGAGAGGGGACAGGTCCAAGCTGTTTGGGGATGCACAGCCTTCCCTACTCAGCCCTCCATATAATTCTGCAACCCCGATGTGGCCCTTGAGCCAAAAACTTTGCCCACATCTGGCCTGGAGTGTAATGTTTCCCCATCTCATCTGTACAATTAGGTTGATCACACTCATCTACCCTGCAGGGCTGTTGGCAGGGGTTAATTAGTTACTGTTTGTAGAGTGCTTTGAAGCTGAAAAGTGCTATATAAGGGCTATGTTATTGTTTCTATGTATGAAGGACTCTATACAAAACTAAACTGCATTGTATTTGGCCACTGGATGTCAATACAGTATGGGGAGAGAACGGGGGGGGGGGGGGGAGGAGAAGGGCTTACCCAGCTACAGGGTAACAACGGTATTTCCAGAAATTGTTTTGTTCTGCAGGGAGTATGTGTTTGTTAAGGGGTTTGGGAGTTTTTGTTTCTTTTCCCATTGTTTTTACTGATTTTCAGAAATACAGAATAGCAGGAGTGCTTTCTCTGCACGTTATACAACAGGTTAAATATCAAGTGAAGTCACCTAGTGATGAGATCTTTGAGACTATGAAATGGTCATTCACTTTTGGGAGAGGTCCTCAAAAGGCCCTGCCTTCCTCCAATCTCTCTCATTCAGAACAGCAGTTTATGGCCAGGAGTGTCTCCTACAATGCTAGCCCATGCAGCGTTTGCTGGCATTATTCCAGGCAGGGACCAGTTCAGTCTGCAGCTCCCTTGGCTGCCTTTCTGTTTTTCACAAACAGCTGTCAAGAAGTATGAATATTTTACTCAGCCTGGCTCCAGCAGGAAAAACACTGTTTGAAGAGGCATTAGCCTCTGTTAACAAACACTAAACATCCAGGATGAGGGCAATCTGGTTGTTTGGAGTCAAACAACTAGCTCTTGGCCAAATGTTCCTCAGACCTGGGACTGATTCAACAAACTCCCATTGCCTTCAGGGATTGAATAGGTGGTATCCTGGACCAAAGGGGGACTAATTAAGGGTATGTCTATACTGCACACTAGGCTCAGATCTGTGGGGCTTCTGGACCCGAGTATGTCCAAGCCTATGGTTGAGCATGCATACTGTATTGTAAATCTGGGTTTACATTTGCTGGGCCCAGGTCTCACGGCCACGCAAACACGTTCACGTAGCAGGGCACAGACCTTCGACAGGGCTTTGACCTGAATTTCAGTAGTGTCCTAAGACCCAGGTTCTGAGTGCTTGCTGACATGAGTCAGACTGATTTGTGCATATAGAAGAGGGGCTTGGGTTCAAACCTGAGTCAGATATAAACTTAGACGCTGAGCAAGTCACTCCAGTGGAGGACCAAGGCTGCTATGGGATTATATACATTCCTGACTGGTAAGGGGGCTAGTTACATCTTCAAGGATGGATCTGAGACTGTAACCTGACCTGAGTTCTTCAGCTGCCTGGAATAGAAGCAGCATCCAGGGTGAAGCCAGAGTGAGCTGTAGGGGTGAGATGAAAATTAAGGACATTGAAGCATGGGTGTCTGGAAGCCAAGTGGTTGTAGGGTGAAAGGCTGATTTCTCACTCTACGTTGTGGTGCTGGATTCTGTATAAGTGCATCCATGGCCAAGCAACCTGCCTTTGTACCAAAAACATGCTAAGAACATTTGTGCCTGTTAACTAAACTCAGGTGCTGAAATGGGCCCAAAGCACTAAACTGCTAGCTCTAAACATCCCCTGCCCTTTGGTAGATGTTTTGCTACTGTTCCCCCCTTGCCCCTCCCCAAACAAACAAACCGGTTGCTAATTTTGGTTGGCCAGCCTGAAACACATAGGATCGGATTTCTGGAGTTGCCTGCTGATTTCAGCTAGAGTTTTAGGAGCAAGTGGGCATGGTCTGTCTCACGTTGGGCTCCAAACAACAGAAGTTCCCCCAAGTAGTGACCACTCTTGGCCTAAACTGCTTGTTTGTCCTCCCAAAAACTCCAAGTAAAGCCCACACCTTGGGCACGGAGCAGAACGTCTCCCCGTAACATCAATTCACCCCCACCTCCAGCCATCCTAGCACCAGCACATGCTTGCAATGAGCCTCATTTCGAAACCTGTGTAGCCCCTGGGGAGCTAAGAAATAAGAGGCTAGGGAAACAGCTTGTCCCCAAATAACATCCATGTTCAATGCCAGTCAGGGTGGGTGACAGAAGGGATGTTTTGATGCAGAAGTGCCCTCCAGTCTAGCCTCTTGTTCATCCTAAGATGTGGTCCTGTGTGGAATTCTGGAGCTTAAACAGGTATAAACCCTCTAATATTTCTTCCTCAGCTAATTCTAAGGACTGGATACACAAGGCTTATGAAATGCACTGCAGGACAAGTTTGATAAGTTCAGTCCTTACACAGTTCAGTGCAGCTGTCAGAATAAATGACTTCTTTAGAAAGGGGTGGGGGGAGAAATACACATCTGATTAAGTAACTCAATAGTACAGCAGTTCCCAAACTTTAAGCACATGTTGTGTGGGATACAGAAGCAGGAAGGTCTTTTAAAATTAACCATTCACAGACAAACGATGAGATGAAAAACAAAACAGCATTTCCCATTCTTCAGCTTGAGGCAAGCCCCAGAAAGCCAAGTTTAAGTGAAATCTGCAACTCCTGTGCCTGTTTTGGCTGTGACTTTCTTAAGTCATCACTGCAAGGCAGCACATTACTGAAACTGGCAGAGACAGCGAGGGCAGAAGTACTGGAGATTTTATTGACATGATCTATCGATCTGACCATTACCATGATATCTAAGTGCCTTCAATGTAAAATCTATTGGAATAGCAAGATGGACTTCATGAAGTCTCTGGCATTTCTCCCTTTTGGGGGGTTAAGACGCTTCTTGGAAGAGGCTCTTTGATTTTATTATTCATTTTGGTTTGGGGATATTATTGGTAGGGGTTTATTAGGCAGAGGGGGAGTGCAGGTTGCCAAGGTTGTTCTTACACCATTAGCACAGTTTAATGAACAGGACTGCAGTGTGGCAGACAGGAGAGCTGGGGTCTATTTCCAGCTCTACCACTGACCTCAAGGCCATTAGAAGAATAACCTTGTTTCGTTAGAACAGGCAGCCTCTGTCAGTAGATCAATAAAATGCTTTTAGCGTGTGTAGCTGGCAGCTGACGTAGAATATCCCTGGTGGTGGTGATTGCTGAAACAGGGAGAGAAGGATGGGACTGATTGTGGAAAGGCCGGACTTTGAGTAAATTGTTATTTACACTTTTTGGGATTGTAAAAAAAAATGCGTTTCCCAGCTCAGTTCTTATTTCAGATACTCCAAGAGCCATGAGGATGCCAGCCACCTTCCTGCACCTGCTTCTTGTGCATCTCAGCGCCTCTCATATAATACACTGGACCTACAAAGGTAATGAGTACAAACAAGGAACTGCTTTTTAAATGCTGCAGGCTCCACGCACCTGCTTAAGACTGATACCCGAGGTTGGAGCTAAAGCTTAGCTTTTCAGATTGTCTATTAAAAAACAACAAACATGGCAGCTAATTTATTTCACTTCACTGATGACCGTGTATCTTAAATGTGGTTCTTTTCATTGCCAACCTTCTCGATTCCTGTGTGCGATTGGAACACATTGTCAGACATTACAATAGGTTGCAAAAACCGAGAAAAATCTTTACAGGGCTTTAGAATAAAAACTGACCTTTGGCTGATCCTGGAAAGAAAAGAAGAGCTTTCCCTTTAGATAACTGCTTGCTCACTATTTTACTTTCACAGCCTGTGGAACATGGATACAGAGGCAGCAGGTTGCTTGTTTGCATATTTGCCCTCGTGGAATTTTGCTCAATTCTTAGTTCTTTTCAGAACCTGATTCAGAATCTGTTGAAGTCAGTGGGCGCCTTTCCACAGATCTCAATGGGCTTTGAAGCAGGCTGCCACATGTGGGGAGCTAAAGTTCTTGATTTTTTTTTTATTGCAGTTAGAACACGGGGCTGCTTACAACAATTATCTTAGGAATCTTTTCACCAACATCTCCTGAACATCTGTGCAATTACCTCACTTATGCATGTCTGGGAATTAAACAAACTTTAGTACCTGCAGAAATGATGTTCCCAAAATAAAAGGAAAAGAAAAGGTCTCAGATGTTGAAATTGGTTTATAATGATGCAGTAATAATAAACAAATAACAGAAAAACACTGGGCAGATGCTGAAATAGCTTTGAACAATTAAAATATATTTTTTTAAATGGTTAAAAAGCCAGACCATCGCCCTGTACCTTTGAATTCTCAGTGGGAGATTTCACAACAGCTTAAGGGCTTATCTTGGCTCTGGTATTCCGAACTTCTGACTCTGAAATAGATCAACATGCTGTAAATGGCAAAGGGAGCTGCTGGAAAAGGAAGAATGGATTTCCATATTGATTCTAAGCCAGAACAGTGACAGAGGACATAAAAAGTGCTGAATACGACAGTACAGCAAGAGCAAAGAGCCTTCAAAGATTAAAGCAGTGCTGAATTATTTGGATGGCTCTGGGGTGGCGGGAGGTGTTAAATACTTTGATTGAACTGAAGTGGAAATTGAAGCGGAAATTTTATTGCTTTATATACTGAAAGGGAGGGAACGTTAGCTAGTGATTTAGAGCAGATGAGTGGTGAACCAGGACTCCTGGGTTCTATTTCTACATCTACGATGGATTCAAGTGTGACAAGTCACTTGAAGCATTGGCCAGTTAGTAGTTTCTTAGCAGAGAGCATTCAAGGGACCAAAGAAGCTCTAGACAGCAAGCGAGATGAGAGTTAGGAAAAAATACACAAGAGATTTAATTTATTTGAAACCCTCTCTCCTTTTCCATTCCTTATTTCCTTCATAGTGCCTATATAATAATAATTAATAATTTTTAAAAGGGGTAGAGAATTTGCTGACAATCCTCCATGGGCCCCCTCCTCTGAGAAATTGAGACAATTGGCTTAGCACTGTTCAACTGTTCACAGCTTTCATTGTAAAAGAACCCAGACTTTATGCCTCTGGAATAGATATAAACATCACTGTCTGTATAAACACCACTTCTCTTTCAATACAGGTTCAGCCTCCAGCCATTAGTAGAGATGGGATATTAGGGGGGAGGCAGGTTTCCTACCTGGTGGGGCAGTTGTCATGCAGCCCGAATGATGCATATTTTCACACTAGGGAAGGCAGATCAGCCTTTTAGTCATGCAGTCCCTGGTGTTAAAATAATCAGAGGGGGATGCTCTGCAGCCCTGCTGCTGAGCAAGGAAGAACTCATTGCCAATGAACCAGCACCACTCATGCCGCTTTGTAAGATCTTGCTCTGCTTCTCCTCGGCCTTGCAGGAGAGCTGGACGAAATGCACTGGGGAAAGCACTTTGCAGCCTGCGCTGGCAAGCACCAGTCCCCCATTGACATTCAGAAGCGGAAAGTGAGGTACAACCCACAGCTGACGCAGCTAGAGCTGAGTGGTTACGATGGACCCTTGCAGGGGAACTTCACCATGACCAACAATGGGCACTCAGGTAAGCAGCAGGGACGTGTCCATCTACCCTCCCTGCCCCAAAGAGGAGGGCAAGAGGGCCGGGACATCACTGCTAATCTCAGGAGAGGGGCAGGTTACTGCCTCAATACAGTTGGCACTACACCTAACCCTAACCAGCATCTGTAGAATTACCTGGAAACTGAGAACAGGCTGGGGGGATTTTCACCTTGACTACCTCATGGAATGACCTAGAGAGTCACCAGTCCTGCTCCCCCTGGAGTCAACAGCAGAACATTAGACCTGTTGGACGGATCCCAAGAGGTGCTGAACCCTACAACCCCCCTGGGACACAATGGGAATTGCAAGGGTCTGGCCATTAATTCCCCTTAGGTAGGAAACACTCTATGCCAGGTGCCAAGCAGCTGGTGGGTGAGATTCACCCCTTGCAGAGGGGTATGTGCCACTTGAAGTCATCTGTGGTGGGCTTCACAGGGACTCAAGTGGTGCCAAAGCTTTGGCCTCCTCTAGTGCAAAAGGATTAATTTAATCACCCACTGTCTGTTTCAATGCAGGAAGTGATGCAGCAGCTGGACAGAGCTGTAGGGACACCCTAGACACCTTTGAGGAGCAGCAGGTGCTGTCCGGGGTCCTCTGCTCAGTGTCCCCATCTGGATCCCTCATTTTGAGCCCCTGACCACCACTCCCGACCCTTTATCTTTACGGATACAGACTAACACAGCTGCTATTCTTGAACCTGTCCCGACCCTGTTTTTCATTAGTTGTCACAAGTAATCATTTGGGACCCACGCCCAGTTGTGGAAAAACTTCTAAAGCCCCCTCCCCCAATAAGGACCTGTTTGGGAGGGTGAATCCTGCCCTTTCCTCACCAGTCATGGATGGGGTCTGTTCACCTCAGTGTGCTATTTCTACTCTAAGGGCTTAGAGAGGTTTCAGCCACCCATAAGACATCTGCTACAATTCTTTCTGCACTCATTGGATCTAACATATTAAAGTCAATTGTGATTTTCATGCCCGGAACATTGCCTGGGTGGAACTGAAGATGCTCATATGATCACCCTTTGAAAATTGCACTTGTGTGCCATGTACACACTTAATCCACTCTCCTCCCACTTTTCCTGGAGCATTGCAGGAAAAGTCAGACATGTACATAGTTATGTTCACAGAGTTCAGGCACTAGCATCCCAGGCACAAGAGGAATTCATTAGATCAGATAAACCCAATTCATATCATACAAACCAGCATGCCTAAAGTCACGCTTTCTCCTAGTGCGAAGGCTGCCAGCATTCAGTGTGACTGATCTTGCAAACACCCCCTATTGAGCATAGGCCCCAGATGAGGAAAGAACTTAAGCACCTGTCTAACCCCAAGCATTGAGTATCCCACTGACTTCACTGGGAGTACTCACATGTGTAAGTTCTTTCCTAAACAGAAGCTAAGGAGTTTTTACCCCCCTAAGTTCAGTGGAGCTGCTCTCCCCGCTAAGTTGTATGCACTGTGTTAAGTATTTGCAGCATCAGGGCCAGTTGCATCCATTTCTGTTTATTTCATATCATCTTCTCCTGACTTGCAGTCCAGATTGATTTGCCACCCACTATGCGCATCACCAAAGGGCTCCCAAGCCTCTTCACCGCTGTCCAGATGCACCTGCACTGGGGTGGCGTGGACCTGGAGACCAGCGGCTCCGAACACACTGTGGATGGAATGAGATACTTCGCAGAGGTACCTGTTTAAGGCGAGACATGTGTAACTCCTCATAAAGGGAGGGGTTGCCTTCTTTCCCCTCATGAAAAGAAAACAAAATAAATCAGGAAAATCCCATGTTACAAGAAAACCTCTGCTGGCAAACAGCACCCTGTGAATTGTTTTAAGTGTAGAGGGCTGTCTGGGCTACATTGCTATAAATCTGGAGCAACTCCCTTGAAACCCATGGGCCTGATTTACCCAAGGCAGTGGCAGTCATTTCCCCTAGTTAGAGGACAATGGAAAGTGGATACAAAATGCTACCACTGATGTGAGCGAGAGAAGGATTCTGATTGGGTGCATTTTACACCCATCCTGTCCAGAGGGCTAAAAAAGGTCCAAGGAGATAGAAAATTAAGAAAACTAGAAGCAAAATTTGGGCCATGCCTTATGTCTGGCCAGGTTCCGTCCTTCCATGTTATGAGCATTAGGGAGATTGAGGCAGAAGCCCCTGTAGTTTGAGCTTTGAGTCTGATCAGGCTGTTAGGTTGAAGCCAAAGTCAAAGAAACAGATTCATTGACTGAGGCGGGGGTTATTAGTTGAAAATACTACCAAGAATGGAGAGAGAAGCCAAAAACTCTGGTATTCCACTGGCCAAGGCCCTTTCACGTTGTTTAGAAATAAGACTCCAGCCCTTGACTGTCAAAGATTCCCTGACTGCTTTATCCACTGTCTTCTGCATCACTGCTCTTTGCTTATAGTAGCAGGCCAAAGTTCACCACCTGCATTGTGATGTGTGTATGTGGGGGTGGAAAATACAGAGCTAGAATTAATCTCTATTTTAGCGGTTTGCCCCAGGGCCCATTCTGTTACAGCCCAGTCCACAGAAGGAAGCTGCCAAGCCTTGGCAGACAAGATCATGTGCAGCAAAGGGCCGGCCCTCAGAAAGCAACAAGGATGGCAAATGTTTTCCCCCACCTGATGCGTGCAGCTGTGGAGTTAGAAGGCTGTTTAATAGGAGATAGGTTAACACATTTATATTTTTTTCCCTTATATTGGGCCTGATCCCGAACACAATTCAATGAAAAGGAAAAACAAGGCTCATGGCAGCCAAGGGAGTTTAGATCAGGCCTGTAACATTTGTTTTCTCAAACTGCTCTTTAATTGCAATCCTTGCAAAAAGGGGCATCACAGAGGTTTTTCCTTCCTCCTGTTAAAAACTAGGAGGGAATCCTGATGACTAGTAATATGGAGTTATTGGCTCTTTGGTCAGCCCTCAGGCCAAGCCACCTTTGCAAAATGAAGGTTTGCTGCTGTACAAGGATTCTCTTCAGCATCTGTTCATGAGCCTAAGCTCCACAGGCAGCAAGCAAAGAAAGGTCTTCTCACATTAAAGGTCAATGGCAGAACCCTAGTGGCAGCTAGTAACTTTAAGGAAGAGGAAAGTGGGCATTGTAGTAGCACCTAAAGGTGCGGAGAGACTTACTATGCTAGGTGATGTACACATACAGTAAGAGTCAGTCCCTGCCCTGAAGAGTTTGCATTCTAAAGAAAGAGATGAAGTGACTTGACCAAGGTCACACCGCAGGTCAGTGGCAGAGCCACTATTAGAACCCAAGTATCTAAGTCCAACACACTAGCCACTGGGGCCACGCTACCACTCTAGTTGCACCTGTACAATCCCAGTCAAACATGCCTTCAGCAACACAGGCTTGTGATAAACATTTAGGGCCAAATTCTTCCAGCACTGTCCACTGAAGTCCAGCCCGGCTACCCAAGTGACACAGAGGATAGAAGTTTGGTCCTAAAATATTTTTACATACCCATATTGCTGAAGGCTTGGGTGTCTGCATTCAGGTCAGGACCAGCAGAAGGCTGGGCACGGACTATCCCTTCAGTCAGAGATTATTCTTTCAGGAGTCACAGGCAGCAAAACCACCGGTCCCCAGCCTTGGACTCACCTGGTCTTGTTCCCCACAGCTGCACATTGTCCATTACAACTCCGGCAACTACTCCAGTTTTGAAGAAGCAAAAGACAAGCTGAACGGGCTGGCCGTGCTTGCTTTCCTCTATGGGGTAGGTTGTAGCTCTACAGGGAGAGGGAACAGGTTGGTGAGTGGGTATGGGACATTTGTACGGAAGTAGCATGTAGAGGGCCCCGCTGCAGTGTATTGTGTTGGAATTGTAGGCGGTCACTTTAAGAACAAGGTTAAGAACTAGCTTGCAAACTAGGGGGCTCTAAACTGGTTCTTTCCAGATCAACGCCGATCAAAGCTAGGTGTGAGTTGTGCCCCTCTGCCTTAGGGAGCAAGACAATTTTGGGGTACTTATTCCGAATGCTAAGGAATAAAGCAGTGGGACACTGCAGCCTTCCAGCAGGAGTATTTATGTTTCTATCTAATCTCCGCATGCATGCTGTGAACACGACACCAACCAAAGGCACAGCCACATCAGGTAAAGCCCTGTATGAACACATAGCAAGAGACAGCCCCTGCAGATTGAACAGACAGGGGGATACAGGGAGGTGAAAGGACATGTCCAAGGGTACATAGCAGTTAGAAGACAGAGGGGGGGGGGGGGTACAGGAGTGGGCTCCAGGCTGGGGCTGAGGGATTCAGAGTGCAGAGGGAGCTGCAGGTTGAGGCAGGGAGTTGGGGTGTGGGAGGGGGTACAGGCTCTGGACTGGGGGTGCAGGATGAGGGGTTCAGGGTGGGCACTGGGATTCAGAATGTGGGAGGGGGGCTGTGGGTTGAGGCAGGGGTTGGGGTGCAGGAGGGGATGAGGCATTTGAGGGGGTTGGAGCTCAGGGGGGTTACCTCAGACTGCTCCCAGTCAGCAGCACAGCAGGGCTAAGGCAGGCTCCCTGCCTGTCCTGACTCCACACCCCAGAAGCAGCCAGCAGCAGGTCCAGCTCCTATATTTTGGGGGGGGGGGGGGGAGAGGGAGGGGCAGGATAGAAAGCTCCAATTGGCCATGGTCCCCAGCCAATGGGAGTGAAAGGACTGTGCTCAGGTGGGGGGAGGAAGGGCCACACACAGAGCCCCTGGCCCCTCCCTAGGAGCTGGCCCTGCTCTCAGGATAGGGCATGGTGCCAGGACAGGTAGGAAAATCAGCTGCCCGGGCCTCAGTCACCTCATCCTTCAATTCCTCCATCTGTAAACTAGGCCCAGTAATAACATTCCCTTTCTCCCACCTGTTGTCTCGCTGGTCTGTTTAGACATCAAGGTCTTTGTGGCAGGGAGAGTCTCCTGACAGATAGATATATATACAGCACCTAGCACAATGAGGCACCGGGGGGGCTGGAACAATTTTTATAGTGGGGGTGCTGAGAGCCATTTACCCGAACTGTAAACCCTGTGTAGAATGGAAACCATTTCAAGTCGGGGATGCTGCAACACCCCCTACACCTCTCATTCCAGCAGCCATATCGGGCCCCCTCTGAGTTGAGGCCTCTAAGTAGTATTGTAATAGGAAGAAATTATAATTGAATAACTATTTGATGCGGGGCAGGGAAGCCCAAATTGGTGACCAATCTACTTCAGGAGTGCTGTGCCTGGCTTTAGGTCATGGACGTGGCTGAATGTCTGCATGTTCACTGATCTTATTAACTGGACTCAGAGGTCTGATCTCTGGCTCTGGGAAGCACAACTCAGCGGCCCCACCGCCAGCAACAGAGCATTGTTTGTCTCCTCCAGGCTCCAGCCGCTGGAGAGCTTTGTGCTAATTTCAAAGGCCCCTGCTTCATGCTGACAAAGCTGCAGACAGGGGTTGTGGGCCTAAGTGATGATTTGACATGGTCGTTTAGATCCCATTGTGGTGTGATAAAGCGAGGCATAACATCGCTCCGTTCCAGAGCTCCTGCTGACAAGAAGCTTCCAGGCACTGAAAAAGGGCATCTCCCTCTCTGCCTCATGTTTCGCAGTTCATGAGAGGCATTGTCAGAAGCTGAGAAGATCAAGACTCCTGGATTCTCTTCCCAGCTGTGGGAGGGGAGTGGGTGTCTAGTGGTTAGAGCAGCAGGGACAGAGTCTGGATTTCTGAGTTCTTGCTCTAGCACTGGGAGGTCTAGTAATTAGAGCAGGGGGACACAGGGGCCAGGACTCATGAGTTCTACTCCCAACTCATACACTGAGCTGAGGTGAGTTATTTAGGGCTATAACAAGTATAGGACCTTAGGCCCAAATTTTCAGGATGCTGTTGCTTAACATTGGGCATCTAATACACTACTGGGACACAGACTTTGGTGACCAACTTTACACCCCAAAAGTTTGAAAACGGTGTTGCACAAACTGCTTCATTCCTTTGGAGGCCTGTCCCAATTTACCTTCAAAGGACAGGCAAACTCAGTAGGTTTCTGAAATACAAGTTTATTTGCCAGCAAATAAGGAGCCAAGGAGTTAAAACTCAAAGCAAATGGCTTGGCTCTATACATGGCTTAGGCCTTTTTTATACCCTAGTGTGAATAAGGGAGGGGGTTTTCAATACACTTAAACAAGTGGAAAAGCTTTATGGGCTATTACAACCATTGTCCGGTATTAATCTATTCAGTTTACCTGTCTGGAATTCTTAAAGACAAGAGGTACAGGATATTCAGACACTGTGGCTCCTGCCTTGTGAAAAACACATTTGGGAAAGGGTGAGAATGAGTTTAAGATGCACGCATGAGAGGGGTCAAGAGTGCATATGCAAAGAAAGAAAATATAGTTTAAGACCGTTTTAAAACCATACTACACAACATTCATAATAGTTACTTATAAACTACATTATTCTAACAACGGCAGCCTTAGCATCTCCGTGCCTCAGTTTCCCCTAACACACAGGAGAGCACTAGGATGCTTTAGTGTGTATGTAAGAAGAGGACACAGGGGAGGAGCCCTGCACCCTCTAACCCTCCAGCACTCTTGTGCAAGTCAGTGCAGGCTTCTATTTTTAGGATCCATAGCGACAAGTGTGGTTATTACTCATGAAAATATCCAATTCCCTTAAGAAATCCAGCTTCAGTACTTGGCTGTGTGAGCTCCTGCCTCAGGGAATCTCACATGCTGACCTGAGCTAGAGCTGGTAGCAGGTTGATTTTACACATTTCATTCATTCAAGACCTGTTCTCTTTCTAGGATGGGAATTTTGAGAACACCTACTACAGTGAATTCATTTCCAGCCTGGCCAAAATCAGGTTTGCCGGTAAGTCCCTGGGACTCCTCTCCCTTCTTGTTGGCCAAAAAGTCAGTACTTGTATGTGCTGGGAAAGCCTGGGCCTAAAGGGAGACAGCGCGAGGGGAGAGAGGGCAGCGCAGGTGAACTCAATAGGAAGATTTGTTTCATTCTCGTGGCTAAGGTCAGAAAGATCTTGGCCTGGTTGGTGAATGGGGTGGGAGACTGGGGTTGTTATTTGCCTGGTTTTAAGGTGCAGTGACCATTGCAAAGTCAGATGTCCCATGAGCCAGAGGTGACAGAGCTATCAAAACTTAACATGCTTTTCCTTGACCCATTGGTAGGGCCCAAGCTGATAGGGACTTTCCCTTTCAAATGTAATTTACCAGCCTCACAAGTGCCCCATGCATTAGCTCATTGGGGTCCATGTGCTTTGGTGGACCCTGCAGTTGTTACTGGGAGAAGCAGGGAGGCTAGGGGACAACTTGCTGCGTTTAAAAAACAAATTATATATCAAGTTACAGTCAGTTAACTAGGTAATTTCAGCCATACTTCGATGCACACCTCTGCAGCTTTGCTCCTTCCCCACACATGCAGGAAACAATGGTGCTGATTGCAGAATCCTCCTGCCATTCTTAAGCAAGCCATGACATCCTGTTAAAGGGAGAGACCTTGGTACATTGGAAAAAATAACCCAGTCTTAACACAATATGCTGGGCTGTTGGTTTGGGACTGCCCTGGGATTTCCTGAGCCGATTCCCATGGACAGGTGAACGCACATGTATAATCAGGATGTTATAGCAAACACCACACTGGTTCTCAGTCTATAATACCCGCCATTGCAGTATGTATCGGGCAAATTCCATGAGGAACTTGGAAAGTGCAGAATCATTAAAAAATTCTTCTTCATAATACCTGATCCTTATATAAAGTGGTTTTTATTTTCAAAGTGCCTAGAGCAGGAAAGGAGCTATTAAATCAGCTCATCAAGTATCATTATATAGACCTCAGCCCCACTATGCTAGGTATGGTACAGACTAGACCGGGTAGAACATTTTCATCAAAACAAGTTTCCATCATAACATGTCCTTTCAACAAAACTGAAATGGGTGGGTGAAAGTGTGTAGCTATTTTGATGGCATTTTGTTTAAAAATAAAAATGGAGAAATCCTATTTTAGAAACATCAAAACATCCTTTTTTCCAACATTTTCAGAACAAACCATTTTGACTATTTTTGAAATTTATTTTGTATAAAAATAGAAAAGGTTGAAAAATCTAAACAAACCATTTTGCATTTATTGAGATGAAATGTGTCAGAGGACCTGAAATTAATTTTAGTTTTTTGGAAAGTCATTTCAGGAAAAATGTCTGAATTTTCATCTTGATTTGGGATGAAGATTTTTTTTTCAAAAATCTCAGAATTTTTCTCAGGACAGAAAATCTGTTTGCAGTCAGCTCTAGTAGAAACATAACAAAAAGACAGTCCCTGTCCATCTGCTTTTGCTTGGCTCTATCACTGGCCTAGTGCCTAGTGCATTTTGGGAAGAGATTTGTCAAGTGTCTGGCCCTAGCAGCCAGGACCAGTCTTCTGTTTTCCTCTCTTTGGTCATTATGTATCTGTGTTTTGTCACCTTTTTAGGGCAATCAACCAAGCTCAGTACGCTGGATGTCCAAGCCATGCTGCCCGAAAACCTCTCCCAGTTCTACAGGTATCAGGGTTCACTGACCACACCGCCGTGCTCGGAGACCGTGATCTGGACAGTTTTTGATTCTCCCATCATCCTGTCACACACTCAGGTAAGGCCCCCTCAGCTGCTTGCCAAATGTGACAGCTTCTTCTCCTTCCAGGCAGCCTCTCTTTAATTTTCTCCACACCTCCATTCTCTGGTGCAATTATTTGCCGCATTGCAGGGCCATGTGGAGGTGTGTGCATCTGTGGGGCATTTTGTAAAGGAATGAAGTCACAGAGAAGCACCAAGTTTTAGTGATGTCTTGACATAACAGTGCTCAGTCCTTCTTTAAGGCCTTCAATCCAGGAAAGTCTCAGTGCTTTACAGACAGGAATGAGAATGTAGCTTCCCTTTATGCAAGGCAAGTCAATAGCATTATCCCATTTTACAGCTGGTGAAACTGAGGTGCAGTGGTTAAGTAACTTGCCCATGACCACACTGTCTGCTGCTTAGACATCCACACTCAGCACGAACCAGACTGCTAATTCAAAAGTTTTATAGTCTGAGGTTATTGAATCTCTAAATTCTCTAGGCCAAATTCAACCTTGACATAAACAGGTGCAGCTCCACCCAGAGCGAATCTCTGCCTTTCCCCCAGCCAAACTAGCACTGCAAGAGGGGCAGCTGCAGCCACAGTGGTTTAAGATAAGATCTCTGTACAGCACAGCACAGCACAAATTAGCTGATGTCTGGGAAAGCAGCAACAAAACTCCCTGCTCAGTTAAATGCAACAGTGCCAGAACCCAACAAAAATAAAAACAGCAAGAAAGACCAGCCAGAGCCAACCAGCAAAACTGCTGAGGCTGAGTCTTTGCTGATTACAAAGCCTGGAGCAGAACTAACTTGCCCACCAGCAGGCCCTTGGGACCAGATTAAAGATAATTACACAATACTAACTGTTATTTTTAGAAAAGCGACTCTCTGGCTTATATTTGCCTTGTGTAAATAGAGGTGTTATTTCAGCTAGGGGCTGGTGCAGGTTTTGTCTGCATGGTCCAGAATCCTGCCTAGGCATTATTATGCTATGCTGATGACTCTACTCTGCACACAAAGGGGAGCAGTTGATGAGTGATTACAGGTGTCTCCTCTACCCCCAAGAGTGATCAGACCCCTTTAGGACGGATGGGACTCTGCCTCTTGTCTAGATCTGCCAGGGCATTTAGCATAGGGCAGAGATCCAGCATTAGCAACGTCAATAAGCTGAGAACGCCAAGGAGCTTTAAATGATGAATTATTTTCCTTAGGTAAATAATGAGTCTAACCTCTTTAAGAATCAGAGAGGTAGCCATGTTAGTCTGGAATAGCAGAGGTAACAAAATCCTGTGGCACCTTAAAGACTAGTTAGTCTTTAAGAATGAGAGAAAAAAGGTGCCACAGGACTTTGTTACCTCTAACCTCTTTAAGACACAGCAGAGACAGGAATGGGGTGTGTGTGATTGAGATAAATTTGCATCTAAATAAACTGGGGCTGTGCATTCTAATAGGGGGACAGTTCAAAGGCCCCCTGACAGTTGTCGTTAAGCAAAATAATAGGACTCATTGCAAAATCCCCATCACATGCATAGCCTGGGTAGGTGTCAGAATAACTTCCTCTTCCACTTAGTTCAGCCATTGCCAGGGAGTCTGACTCCTTGCTCCTGTTCTACTCCTGTGTCCCGCCCCCTTGCTCAGGCACCTCAGTTCTGGCGTTGCAACACCCCGATTCTCTTTCTGGGCCTCTACTCGCTTATGCTGGAATGAGCCTCCCAAGCAGACTCACGCAAGTGGGGCTTGAGGTTGTGCACTAAAAATAGCCATGGGGGGTGGGGCAGCAGGTGCAGCAGAGCAGGCTCTCAAGCCCACCTGACCGGAGAGTGTCAATGCAATTTTTATACCGTGCTAGCTCGAGTCAAGCTGGGTGGGGAGGCTCACTTCCAGCTGCAGGGTAGACATACCCTACCTAGCTCTGCAACTGCAAGGACTCCTTAGGCACAATCTGCAGCTACCATGCTCTGTGTCAGGTGAGGGGTGTTTTTTATTTCAAAGAGCTAGCCCCCCATTTCCCCCGTCATAACAAGTGCGTGTTGCTTAAAGATCAAGCTGCTGGAGAACACCTTGCTGGACTGGCAGAACAACACCCTGCGGAACGACTATCGCCACGCCCAGCCTCTCAACGACAGAGTGGTGGAATCATCTTTCAAGGCCAAAGGCAGCAGAGGTAAGAGTGGGGCTGGGATCGGGTGCCTGGGGTAGAGCACGGTATCACAGGGATGGCTCCAAGTGGGGCACAGGTCGGCAGGTGAGGAATGAGAAACCATTTGAAGCGAGTTTCATCTGCAATCAGCTAAGCAGGGGAACCCAAGACTTTTATACTCAAGTATGGGTGAACGGTACCCTCGGACTATGGGTACGAAAAGGTGCAGGGGTGTATTGTGTCCCATTGCCATGACACCTCCAATACCTACTAGCAGAAACAACATGATCTATCTAAGGTACTTATGGCTCCTGTTATTATAGTACCCGAGCACCTCACAATCTTTAACAAATTTAGCCTCAATTATCCCCAGTTTAGAGACAGGGAGCTGAAGCACACCGACTAAGTGACTTGTCCAAGGTCACAAAGTCGGTCTGTGGCAGAGTACGGAATTGAATCCCAGGCTAGCGTCTTACCTACTAAACCATCCTTCCGCATCATAGGCAAGGATAAGCCTGGCCCTCACAGCACCACCACTGACTGAGTGCCCACAATCAAGGGATTGGGGTTTTTTTTGAGAGCGCGCACACAAGCTTTTTGCATATTGAGCCCCTTGCAACACGAACTGTCTGCCTGTCCAACAGCAGTGAGTGCCAATCCTATTTTTACAGGAGGTGCATGGAAATACCTGGCACAACCCTGATTTTGTGAGAATTTGGAGTCTGTGTGATGCACAACCAGTGGTGATGCAAGACCCAATATGTTTTCTGTAGCGTAGGTTTGGACTTTTGTCCCAGCCCCTTTGACTCCCAGTGGGAAGAACACTAGCAATAAATGAATAGGGACAATTTCAGACATAAGGGACCTAACGTTAAAAATCTCTCTCCTGGTTCACAGGCCACTAGACAACTTACCTTTGCTCATTGTCTTTCATATAGTCTTGTGGAATGCTTTGTGGAGTTTAACAGCAGGAAAGAGAGAAGGGGAGAAAGGGACACACACCCAGGGAGAAACACAAGCCAAACCCAGGCTAGGTGTAGACAAGAAGGGTCAACCCATGGACTTAGACCACACTACAAAGCTTTGTCAACGTAGCTATGGTAACTAGGAGGGTGGGGGAAGGAATCGCACCTCTTAGCCAACACAGCTATGCTGACAAAATCCCCAGTGTAGATTCAACGATGCCAGCAGAAGACTTAGCTAATGGGTTCTCTGTGCTTAGCTAATGTTTATCTGTGCTGGTCAAACACCCCCTTCTGTCAACTTGTGCTGCATCCCCACCAGCGGGCTCTGACAGCACGGCTGTAGGCGTAGAATTATACTGTACTGGCAAAGCATCTGTTGTGCAGATAAGCACTTGGTCCCATGGAAGTCCCTGGTAAGACTGTCACTTCTGTCAATGGAAGCAGAACTTGGCCTGTTGGTTCTCATCAAACGGTGACTGTTTTGCCATTGTTTTCTTAACAGACGGCAAAGATGAGGCCATGTAGCCAGCAACAGCTGCCTACTCAACCAGTTCCCCACCACAAGTGCTGCACAGGGGAAAGAGACCTTGATTTAAAAAGGGAGGTGCCCCAAAAGCTCCCAGCGTTTGGAAGCTGGAGAAGTATCCCAGATGACCAGGAATCAGTGTATATAAATGATTGCTCTTCTCTCCCTGATCTAGAACGCTGTCTGCCAAAAGAACTCAACTCAAAACTGGAGCAAATTCAGACTCGCCTCCAGGAGATGAAGAAGCATCTGCTGGCTGGAGTGGGCCTGACCGGTAAGAAACTTCCAGCCACTTCTATTTCCATGAGAGTCACTTGCACAGGAAGTCACCATTTATATCTTCCCCTAGTGGGGAGCCCTGAGACCACAATGGCTCTGCCCATGGATGCCTCAGAATCAGTGGGTGCTGTGTCGACATATGAGTAGAATTTGGTCCTTTATATGGTCCCACTGGAGAGTTTCCATCAGTCTTAGCAAAACTAAGCTTAACTTAAGGCCAGCTGTTAGACAGCCACTAACATCCATCCCATTGCCCTACTCTGGTGGCTCAGGAGATCAGCACATGAAATAATTAAAAAACTCAGAGCATCGCTATGGCAGAAGAGTATTATTATCCCCCTTTTACAGCTGGGGAAACCAAGGCAAAACAAGTCAGCGAGAGCCAAGAAATGAACCCAGCTCTCCCAACTTGCTGTCCGGTGCTGTGACAAAAAGACCATCCTTCTTCCCAAATCAGATCCATATTTTGGAAGATATTAATTTAATTTCTAGACTCACCTTCTCATTCCCAGATACCCCCACCTAGAAATTGGCTCTTGGACATATATAGCTGGCATCTGCTACATTCATAAAGTCATGGCTTCCAGGAATCATGTCCCATTTAATCCCTAGATGCTCATTTGTCCGGCATTTAGAACCAGCAAACTCATCTCATATCAATTGGAAATCTATCAAGAAAGATGGGCCATGCCTGGATCTTGTCATCTGAGCTGCCTGCCCCCCAGAACCCTGAATTATGGGAGTTCAGATTAATTAGGATCTGGATCCAAACCGCTCCTGGTTTTGATTTACAGAACTACAGCTCAACAACATCAAATTGTACCCATCTCTACCTGAAATAGTCATTGTAGCCTGGGGAAAAGTGCATTGGACCTAAAATACACCTCGCACCCCCAAGTATCTGCCCAGACGCACATACGATGCCCCCACATACACATACAACTCCCCCCTCCTCACCTCATTTACTGGTATCTTCAGGCAGGCTGGTTTGGTGCAATGTGATGTTATTCCAAGAGAAGCCTCCTGAACCAACATTGGAGGGATAGGCCAATCCCAGCGACATCACTTATGGAAAGTACCACCCTTTTGGGGGTCACGGAGAGGGAATCTTAAGGATTGAAGAGAGAGAGAGAGACACAGTTGTAAAGTTCTCTGCTCCAAGTGCAGGTCTTTCATGTTTTCCACTCCCCCTGTGCTCAGTTACATGCTACCATCCAGAATTTACAAAGTTAAAATCCTCTTTTCTTCCTTCTTTCCCAATGTTTTGAGGGGTTTTGTTGCCCAGGAAAGGGAGGAACCAATAGCGTATCACCACCTATGCCTGTCCATTCCGATAGTCCTGAGTTATCCTCTTGGCCACAGTTTCTCCCCTCTTCTCTGCAGCCTCCTCAAATCCAGCCTTAAATCCCAGTGCTTTTGTGCTCCAGTTCTTGAACCACTCACAGCTGCTTGCACGTGAATTATTGTCAGGCCTGATTGTCCTGGGAGGCAGCTGAAATTCTTCAAATACAATTTTTTTAAACAAAACAACTACCTTTATTCAAAGATGAAACATTGTTAAAAACGTGGTTTGCTTTTTAAATGTTCTGGAAGTCTTCAAATGGCACCTAAAAATGAAATTTTCTTTTGGGGCTCTTTCCCCTTTCTGCCACCCTTCCTTTTCTATTGGCAAAAAGGAATAGCGGGGGGGGGGGGGGGGGGGTTTAAAAGGAGGAATGAAAGGACTGGGAGAAGAAACCCCGCAAATTGACTTTTTTTAAAAAAAAAAACAAAACAGTTTTTGAAAATGCGTGCAAAGAAAATCGAATGACAAATGGTTCCTTTTCAAAATCTGTGCAACAAAATTTATTCACATTTTTCTGGAATTTTTTAATGAAAGATCTTTACCACTTTTTGCTCAGCTCTGATGGGATGAGTCCACCTTTCTCAGCGCTTCTGGGCCGGGCCTTTGCATGTTAAAGCATTTGGGGTAAAATGCTTCGTGCCCTTTCAAGGCAGTAAAGAGCACACCAGCAGTACAGACTGAAGCCAGCTACGGCTCTGGCATAGCAGCCGGCTGCGGTATCCACGCCCGCTCTTGCACGCTGTAGACGCAGGAGAGCAGGTCTTTAAAGATACATAACGGCTGGTTGATGTTTGGTTATTTCAGGCCTTAAATCTAGTGCTTTCCCGGCTTTCTACTTCCCCGCTGAAAACATCGCAAGCTACGTGGCCGTCCGGCCCCTCCGGGATATGCAGCTCCAGGCCTTCACCTTGTGCTTTTGGATCCAAGCCCAGAAGCGAGGCAGTCAGACCATTCTTGCCTATTGCACCCAGGAGAGACACAACGAGCTGGTGGTGACGGTGGGCTCGGCCGTGGGGCTGTGGGTAGGGGGCCATTTTGTTGAGTTCCCCCTGCACCACAAGTCTAAGGAGTGGCTCCACTACTGCGTGGCATGGGCGTCCCACTCCGGGGCAGCACATCTGTGGCTCAATGGCGTGGTGGGGAGAGAGAAGAACCTCCAGAGAGGGTACGTGAGCCAGGCTGGAGGGACGCTCGTCCTGGGGAAGGACAGAGATGAGCTCCTGGGGGTCTTCTCCGACGGGTTCTCCGGGTGGATGAGCCACGTCAATCTGTGGAGCAGGGTCATCAGCCACACCGACATCCGAATGCTCAGCTTGTGCAGGCGCAGCGAGCTGAAGGGGGACGTGATTGCCTGGGGGGAGACCCCCATGAGTCTCTCGGGGGGCGTGGTGCTGGAGTCAGACCCCAGTTGCCAATGACGGCAGGTTGAATTGGTCCCCTCGTCCTGAGCAAACGGGGAAGCACATTTGTACAGTGAGATTTTTTTTTAAAGCACTTTGAATAACTGGCCATTTCTCCTTCTGCTTTAAGTTTAGAGACATTAAATACGCATCATAGTGTGACACTCCGGGCCCAGACACCCTGAGGGGAGAAGAGACGGTTTAAACCCCAAACCAGAGCTGTCAAACCAACTGATTTTAGACTGTATTACTGTGCTGTAAAGGTCTATTGAGTAAGGTCTTTTTTGGATGCTTGTAACGTTCTAAAGTCAATGGTCATTATTATTCAATGTGTCCACAGACTGTGGTTATGTATTTCTGTATAAACAGTGCTCAGAATCTAGGGTACCAGGCAGGGAGGGGCTGAGATGTTACTCTGGGGCACCGTTCCAAGTCCCTTGCAATAGGTAACTTGTATTAGAAAAGGGATTTTATCCAATATAGAAACATAATGGCTGCCACGGCCTCTTTGTGTCAGTCTACTGTGTGACTTGTATGGTTTGCTCTTTCTTACTATTTTATCTTTGGATCTATGGTTCTTCTATTAAATAAACCTCTTGTTTATTCCCCGCCCCCCAAACAGGTCACTGTGTGGCGTGTGCGTGTCATTTCGGGGCTGCTTTCACACCTTTGGGGGTGACTAGAGGGGAAAAGGCCAAGTGCTGATAATTACAAACTCGGGAGGATGTTTTTGGGGAGGCTTGGGACCCGAAAGGCTGGTGGCATCACCCTCCGAGGGCTAACGAGGCTGCGGGTACTGCGGGTGAGACCTTGTGCTTGTGGGCTGCCTGCTGGACTCCGGGATTTGAATCCTTGAATAGAGGCCCCCGTGATTACAGGGTAGGGGGTGACAAAACCTCTTATGGCTCTGAGTGATCCCCGAAACATCACCCACACAGCTTTGCTTTGTTTGAAGTGACCTGACAGGGGTTAAGCCCCCACACTGGGGTAGTGGTAAGAGGGCAAAGGGAAAACACCATAACCACAATGAAATGACTCTCAGACTCAAGTATTTGCCAGCTGTTAAACCCGATTGACTCAACTCCTGCTCCTTAGACAAAAGAAACACATGCACAGATCTCTCCCCTACCCAGCAGCCTCAGGCTTCTCTTCCTCCCTTTGTTCATTCCTAGGGCACCTTCTCTCCATCCGTTATGTACGTTCTCCTCACCCCTTCTCCGTGGTGGCCTCCACACTTCTCATGTATGGAATTGCATCCACTCAACCCTCGCCTGGGAACAGCCCCATCCTAAGGTGGATTCTCTTTCACCACCCCAGGGATCATTCTGTCTCCCTGAGTATGGGATTCTCGGTCCACTGCCCCTATGCAGTCATCTCCCCAGACCCCACCCCATTCCAAGATCTTCTTTCCTGGACTCGGGGTGACCAGTGGGCCAAGCCACACTAAAGCCCGGGGCTGTTGATTGCCATCAAACCCCCATTTTTTCCACGGTTAAAAGTTTCATTTTTCCGCTTAAGGGAAATAACTGAAAAATAAAATCTGAGCATGCAAACAGCTTGGCACCTCCTGCGCATGCCATCTGCATGACTGACTCCCCAGTGAGTTATTGCAACAAGTCTGTGGTCTCCTAGGGATTTTGGAGCTCCGCCGTAGCCATTCTGAACTTCCAAGACCAGGGATACAACGCTGACCCTCCTTCAGCAATAACATGCTGGTGAGCAGTTCTCTTTCTTTCCAGCAGAGGGCAGCAGCACACAAGATAGAATTATTTGTATCTGATCAGTAAGACCCTTAGGGCAAAGTCTGGCTTTAGATTTTATTTTACAACTTTAAGACATTAAATTATTAACTGTAAAAAACTCAAACAAATCTAGACCAGTAGATGCATTCCAAAAAAAAGCACTCCACAGGCCTAATTCTGCACTGCCCATTCCCCCCGAGAGCCAAAACATTAGTTTTCAGCAGGAATAGAATGCTCAGGAGTATCATTAATTAAGAACCAGCTCTGGAAAGCTCCTTAAAGACCAAACTAGCTTTACAAACAGTGACGAAGCTGAGGCCTAGAGTTTCATCCATGTCAATAAATCTGGGTGCTCAGCTCGACCACTTGGGCCTGGTTTTGAATGGTGTGGAGCACCCATCAGAGGCACCCAACTCAAGAAGGTCTTCTGAAAATCAGTGTCCCAAAGGCCAGCTTTTCAAGGGTCCTCAGCATGCTGGGTGCAGCTGAGACCTTGGGCAAATAGGCCCAGAAGTGTTAGAAATGGCAACTACTGGGGACTTCTGAAAAATCAGACCCTTATTGAGGTGCCGTAATAAATTCAACTGTGCCCCTCCCTTTATCACCCACCCAAGGGAAAAATGACCCAGCAACAGTCTCAGCCACACAGATACTTGACCAGAAAGAGATGCTTTGCATAGCGCTCAAACACTTGAACTGCAACTCCTGAATGGGATGAAAGCCAGTGGCCTGTGCCACAGGAGTTTGATGGGTTTCAGTCCAGTTCCTAGGTGTGTACATCACATACACCATCACCACAATAAGCTCCCCTTTCTGGCAGGCCCAGCAGAGGAGCAGAAGTTTGAATAGGTCATGGAGTCTAAACCGTCCTTGTTCCCTACAGAGGGAGCACCGGGGCAACACTCCCCCTCCCCCCATCATCTCCCAGTCTCCAGGCAGCAGGGATGGGGTGTTAAGCTTATGGTGAGGGCTCTTCCCCCTCCGCACAGCCAGGTCTGGATGCTGAACGGAGTCCCACACTGTGTCCCGGGCGGGGTCTCTCTGGCTGCTGGATGGGCCCTAAGACAACCGCACAGAGCAGGTCCTGAGGGTGGGCCAGGGTCCCTGACTGACCCACTCCCTACCCAGCCCCAGAGCATTCATTATACGATGCTCTCGATATTTTGGTTTGTTTCGTACCGGAATGACACTAGGTTATGCTTCTCTCATTTAATTGGCAGCCTACGTCCACCAGGGGACAGGAGTCTACTGGCCAGAGCAGGGTTGGAAGGTAGGCACTTGTAGGATCTAATCCTGGCTCTGCAAATTTCACTGCCTCAGTTTCCCTATCTGTAAGACAGGGACAGCGGTACATTTTGGACCTGCTACTTAAGCATTCATTGACAATTTTTTGCTGGCTGAGAGTTAGGGCCCCACAGTCAGCTCAACCTGTGAACGCAGAGAAAGGAGATTAATTTTCTTAACCCAAACATTACCACCAACATTCACGCTAGTGCTGGCAGAAAGCAGCTAGTTCGACTCCAGACTCTGGCTTCTTCGGACACTCTCCCACGGTGGGAGACATGCAGAAAAAAAAAAGTTTTGAATGAAAAAGTAAAAGTCTAGCCAGGAAACTGCTCCTCCACTGAGGAGAAACCCTGGTCATCACTGTGTCAATCAGGATGATGGGCCGGATCAGAG
Source organism: Sternotherus odoratus (assembly GCA_032164245.1). NCBI lineage: Eukaryota > Metazoa > Chordata > Testudines > Kinosternidae > Sternotherus > Sternotherus odoratus. The sequence continues at coordinate 7,899,745 of JAVMKO010000018.1, forward strand.
CACACTGTGTCCTTCTTCCTTCTTCTTCAGTGTCTCTGAGGCTGGCTGGAAATCATTCAGCTTTTCTTTGTTCATCTGGATTTCTATCTTGTTCCTCTTGGCCATGCTCTGATTGATCTCCATGAAGGTTTTGCCCTTGGTTTCGGGGACAATGATGAAGATGTAAATGACGGTGACCAGGCAGATGATGCAGAAGACAAGGAAGCAATAGGCTCCAAGCCCTTCCTGGAGGAATAAAACCCAGAGGGGAAGGAGTCAGGGAACATGTAGGGGATGAAGGTAATGATAAGATGGAGGCTCTACAGGTGTGTGCCTGTGTCACATGGTTTGGGAATGCAAAACTCTGCAGCAGCTGTAAAAAAGGCAGCAGCATAGACCCTTATTTAATTGTAACCACGTGAAGATAGCCGAGGTGCTGGAGTCACGGCCCTGGGAACTGAAGGCCTGTGAGTAGTCACAGAACCGGCCCAGCCTGGGCTGTGGACCTGATCCTTGTGTCTTGCACCTTGGGTTGTTCATTCACACCCATGCAAAGCGAGTGGCAAGCACCCCCAGTTCTAAGGCGGTAGTGGTTTTACACCCACTTTGCACGGGTGTGAAAGATGAGACAAGGCAGGGCGGGTCAGCCACCATCGCGGTACAAGCTGCCCACACAGTCGTCCCAATGCACATCCATGTTGAGCTAGAGGGATCACTTCTCACGGGGAGAAGTCTCATCCTCATGGCCCATTCTGGGCCCAACCCAATGCCTACTAAAGTCAGGGGGAGGCTTTCTGTTAGCTCCAAGTAGGGCTATTAATCCTGCCTGGCTAAGCATTTACATCTTACTCACCACTTTGCTACCTGAGCACCTTAAATTGCTCAAGAACTCTCTCCCCCATTTCTCCTGAGACTGCCAGCAAGCAGAGGCGGAGGAGATGTATCTATCTACATTTCACACTCATGCAAAGCGAGTGGAAAATCCCCCCAGTTCTGAGGTTGTAGCGGTTGTCAGATCTCAACAGCTTGGGTCACTGTAGGATTTGAACCAGTGACCTAGAGGTGAAAGACTATAAATATCTTCAATTCCCCCCGAAACATCTACTCCCCACCATGGAATCCTTGGGAAGATTTCTGTAAAAATTTCAACATCTCTGAATTCAGCACTAGGCCAGGGCCCCAAAGAGGAGCTAAGATATACTGGGGCCGGATCCTCAGACAATATTGACGTCAATAAAGCAATGCCGATTTACACCAGGTGAGGTTCTGGCCCTTTATAGTTAATTCTCGACATGTGCATTCTGGGACTAACGAGGTAACAAAGGGCTCGTGTTCCCCTTTAAGATTATCCCCCCCCACCTTGGGCAGGAAGGTGCTTCTAACCTCAGGTGACAAACCCCCATGAGACTCTGCAGATCGCTCCACACTCACCACCATGTAAAGGAAGACGAGTCCCACCGTGAAGTTGCAGAGCCAATGCACAGATCCACCCACCATGAAGGCCGCAGGCCGGGACGACTGAAGGAACATTTCAGTGATCATCACCGAGGGGATTGGACCTTGAAGGGAAAAAAGAGTTTGAACCTTTTAACAGCCATTTCCCTCACCCAAATCCTTAGAAGGCGCGACACTGAATGTACAATAGAAGGCGAGGGCTTCTAAGCCTCTCGTGTTTACAAGTCCCTGGATAAGCTGAGCACAGGAAGAGATGGAGAAAGCAGAAGATTATGACTGTAACTAGCTGTTGTCATGGTCCCGAGGCTAGCTGCCCCTCTGTTCCTCCCTCGTCTCTGAGCGCACCCCTCAGCTGTCAGGCCTTTACCTCTCCTGGGGCAGAATTCTGCAGTTCTTCCACTGCTAGACTGGGCCCTAGATTACAGCCCCCTGCGTATCCACGGAGCCTACCCAACAGGTCTGACAGGGCTCTGGGAGCCATGTTATCCAGTGATCAGACAGGTTTAAACCAAACTGTTGTTTGTCCTCACAGTGGGTACAAGGCGGGAGATGAAAAGGATTTTAAAACAGGAACGAGCCTGCCCTTGTATCTTACCCACTGCCCCCTTCCCCTGAAGGCCTGACTTCTTCCAACACCTCACAATGTGCCTGTGTCCATCTAGTTTCTCAAACAGGTATCCAGCAACAACCTGTCTCTCCCTTGAGAAAGTCCCTGTATGCACTGCTGGGCTGCCACATGGACACCACTGTTTTTAGCAGCGCTCGAGCATGTCAACACAAGCAGCCATCGCGCTTTGCAGGGTGGGCTCAGCCTCACACCGGAGATCTTTCTCGAGAACAGCCGGCAGACAGAACAGTCTCTGCTAAAGAAACTGACCATTTGGGAAATTCCTGGTGGGGGATGGAGAGGAAAAGCTCCCCGAATAGCAATCTAAGATAAGAACCCCACTGCCACCCATAGTTGGCAGAGAGAGGCAAAAGGGGCAGTTTGCCCCAGCCCCCCCCCATTTGAGAGGCCCCCCAAACCGGTGGGATTGGAGTGTGTTGGTGATGTGGTACGTGCGTGGTAGCTCCAGTCAGGTTTGGCCCAGCTGCTGAGGGTGCTGAGCCAGTCCAGCGGGTCACGAGCTCACTCAACAAACTTGGCCTGGCCTTCTCCCTGTCCCATCAGAGGGGCGGCTGGGCCAAACCGGAGGGGCTAGGCTGGAATGCCCAGAGTGAGGAGCCGGGCCCAGGAGCTGCTGCAGCAAGGTAAGTGCGGGCCAGGTTCGTTCTCCAACTCCCGACCCACCCGCAGCCTAAGTTTCAGGAGGGGCGGAGCGGCCTCCGTTTCAGGGTTTGCCTCCCGCCACGCAGCCCCGCATCACCCATTGATTTATCAAATCACACCCGGATCAAAAGAAAACAGGGAAAGGGCAGGGCGGTCGTTCCCGGGCTGAGAAGCTAGTGAGTGTACCCAGCCAAGGCAGAGGGGGGAGAAAAGGTCTCGCAGGTCGCTCACAAACACACCGCGGCGGAAACGCTCACTCTGCACTAGAGTCTCCTCTCCGCAGCTGCATTCCTGAGCCAGTCGACCATGCACATAGATGGGGGGAGTGTTGGGAATCGCTCAGCAGGGCTCCTCCAGCGAACCAATGCAAAGCACCTCTACTGCAGCAGGGCAGCGCAACTGTAAGGAGGTGCCTCTCCAGGGCAAAGCCTCCACGACCACGTGCCTGCGGCTCCCACCCATTTCATGGCACAGCCCGGGCAGAATTTGGCTCTTAGGGGGCAGCTGCCTGTTGCTCCATGTGGAGCATATAAATGCAAGAAAGCAGCATTCAGATTAAACCGGTGTGACCCACCCTCCAAGGAGGGTTTTGCTCCAAAATGTATTGGGCATGTCTTGGACACCAGTAAGACTGTGTCTTCATGGAGCCTCTTGAAAATAAAAGATCGTACCCTTCTCTTACCAACCCCCCGGAGATCCTCCTTTAGCTGGCAGGAGAAGGAGCCTGTGGGTCTGGGGCAGAAAGCCCTGGTCCCTGCGCGCAGCCTAACTGGTTACTATCAGGTCTGTATTGTTACTGCGAAGACACACAGCCAAGCGGAAACACACCAGCTCATCCCTGCATCAGCCCAGGTAGCTGTTTAAAGTTGGTGTCTTTGTTTTACTGTTCTGTGCACACTTACTAGCTCCGATAGCGTGTCCAATGATATAGGCGATGACACAGGCTATGCTGAGGTACTGCATCCAGGAGACAGTGGCCTGTGGGGAATTCAGTCACTGAATTACAGTCAGTTCTCTTCTAAGGAAAGGCGCTGTTTGCAAGCGGACTGGGGGAAGCTCTATGGCTCAGGGTGCTGCTCTGTGTCTGGCCGAGATTGCGATGGGGCTGGGTCAGGCTGCGTCACTAAGGGGGCTAAGTTTACAGCCTCCGCTGGAACCTGCTTCCCACTGGGGTTTGTGCTTGGTAAATAGGGTGGGAACGGGAGGACTTGCGTGTTCTCCCTGCAGCTCTGGGAATAGCGACCCTGCCCACGTCCCCTAGACTCCTAGAGGATCCACCAACAGGCAGACAGACTCTCACCTAAGCCATCCGGGCACATACCTGGAGGTTGAGGGCCATCGTTAACACAGCGCAGGATACGCAGCAGATCCCAAAGCCAGCGAGAAGCAGAAGTCTCCTCCCCAGGGACTCAATGATGAAAACCTGAGGGACACAGCACAAGAGGGTGAGAAAGGGGGCATGGAGGGAACCCAGCACACCTCATCCTGAGAAGAGAAAGTGGACAGGGGGCTGTCAGGTGTACGGGACAGGGTGTTCCGGGGAACCTAGCGCTTAGCAGTTCTGCATGGCAGGGTCCCCTAGAATTTAAGGGTAAGGAAGCCAACGGGGTTCTGTACAAACATCCTAGGGTTCTCCAGGAATTACTTTAAAAGCCTTTAGAATTTAACAGAAAACAAGATCCCCTTTCTGTAGGCTTTTTATACAAGCCTGTAGGAAGTCAGCAGCAGGGGGATAATTATCAAGCAAATTCTAGAGGATGGGTAAAAACCAAACAAAAACAAACCACCACCCCAAACAAACTTATAGAGAAGTTGATATTTTGTACATTCCATGGGGCCGTTCCATTAGGGAAATTCCAGTATCACCAGTAAAGTGAGGATTGGAAATAGAATAGAAACCGTGAAAGCAGAGGAAACTCCCCCCCCCCCAGTTGCTTAGCACACTTGTGGGGCAGTCAGCAGTCCCCACCATAACTGCCTAATCCAGTGACACCGGACAGGCCCAAGCTGTGCTAGTCCATCCGAGGCAGAGAGAACCACCAGATTTGCTGGGTCCAGCAGCTTCAAGAAGGATTCCAGCCAAGTCGTGTCTCTTCTCTCCCAAAAGGGGCAGTGCAGAATTTATACTGCGCTCTTCATCCACAGATGTCAAAGCACGTCACAAGGATGGATAAGCATCATTACCCGTGTTTCACAGGTAGGGAAACCGAGGCACGGAGCAGACAAGTGATTCGCTCAAAGTCACACAGGGAGCTTCCTGCAGAACTGGGAAGAGATCCCCAGGTCTCCTGGTCCCAGGCCTTGTTCATTGCACCAGGTAACAAAAAACACCTTTCTTTTCTTATGGCTGCCTGTGCATTCCTAGAGCCCTACCACCCGTCTAGGTTGAAGAGATTTTTCTCCAGCCTAGCGTCAGGGGTGTCACTAGCAATCAGTGATTCATAGACACGTGGTCAGGCCTGTTGCCTCCAAGCCCATGGGACCATATCCACAATCTTCCAGGGCAGAGATTCCATTATACCCACCCGTTACAGCAACACAGCAGTTGCAAGGACAGAGAGTGCACTAGCGGGAGGGGCAACAAACGACCTGGTGAGGAAGCTAAGTAGATCTTGCTATTTCCCCAAAGAAAGTTGTAATTGCATGCAATGGTGTAACCCAGTGTATGCCCACTATTCCATGGCATGCGTTTAAGGAAACAATTCATCTGTTTAGTGCAACTTGAGCACCAGGGGCCTTTTCCTCTAAACGTGAGAAGGGGCAGTTGTGTTAATGGTATAAATGAGACCAGATAGGTGGGCAGTGGGGGGGGGGGGGGGAGGATGAGAGGTGGGCAGTGGGGAGGGATTAAAGGTGAGCAGTGGGGGGATTAAAACCTGTAGGGCAGTGGAAGAAACTTACCGCTACACAAGTCATAAACACATTGACTGCACCTATCCCCACGGTGACATACTGCACATCATTTTCATTCACACCTGCAGACCTGAAGATATCGTTTGCATAGTAGAATATCTGCAATCAAACCATACCCATGGTTATACTTGGCCACTCATAGATGGGGGGGAAGGGAGGGCTCTGAATTGGGCTGTAAAAGCAGCCAAACAAATCCAAGATCTGAACTCTCCCAAACTTTGGAGACATCCACATCTGGATCCAGCTGTTGGGACGGGTTTCTTTCTCCATAAGTCTCCAAACCTGAGACCCCGGGGCAGAACCCTCCTAAACAATCGGATCCTGATCCAAACTTTATGGCATGGGACCAATCTTGTTTCCCAAAGGCTAGACTGAAGTTTTGCGCCCATCTGGAATGGGTTCTGGTGTCAGTGCCGGGACTGCCCCGCCCCTCTTGCCGAAGAACCCAAGTCCTTCCCTAGTCCACCTGACGATCTGCCTGGGTATCATCTCACCTACCGCATTAACTCCCGAAAGCTGCTGGCCCATCATCATGACAATGATGGAGATGAGCTGCCACCGCAGGGCTTGGAAAGTGCAGAGGTTGAACACGGACAGGCGACCTTCCAACTTTTCTGACTGGTCTTCCCGACGCATCTCTTCGATCTCGTCGTCCACGTCCTCCCAGCCTCTCAGCTTCTTCAGAGCTGGATGGGAGGAGGGAAGGGGAAGCTGGGTTTCCAGGTAAACTCAGCTAGGGGGAGGAAGCTGGAGTTACAGAAACCAGTGGGAGAATTGACAGAGCCCAGAAGCAGCAGGGGCACTTCTTGGCCACTTCTGCACTGTGGGGAATATAAAGCAACCAGCAACAGTCATCGGACTGGAGGGAGGACCAGAGGGCCCGGGGTCCTTCATCCATATGAGAAGGGGACCAGAGTTCCCCTTGCAAAAAAAGTATTTTTATCCTGGGCTTGATTATGAGGCTCGGGTTGCTGACGAGAGCTTTGAGAGCTCCAACCCATCTTCTTGCAAGCAGAGTTAAGTAGTTTGTGTTCTAGAGGTGAGAGCAGGACTCCTGACTCTACCATAGGCTATTTTTCTTACTCGCAGCAAATCATTATCCTTGCTCTGTATCCATTTCAGCCCTATCAGGTAAAATTGGGATCATATGTACTTGCTGTATAGGGAAGGATAAATGAACTACTGTTTGCCAAGTGCTTTGAAAGCCTCCGATGTACTATCAAAGGGTAGCACCACGAGCTTAATGCACCCTAACCTGACTTCCCCACAGCATTTTCCCATAAATCTCAGACAGATAGAAGTGAAGGACTGGAAGGGACCTCGAGAGATCTTCTAGCCCGGTCCCTGCACTCAGGGCAGGACTGAGTATTATAGACCATCCCTGACAGGTGTTTGTCTAACCTGCTCCAATGATGGAGATTCCACAACCTCCCTGGGCAATTTATTCCAGTAAACTACCACCTTTACAGGAATTTTTTTCCTAATGTCTAAGCTAAACCTCTATTGCTGCAATTTAAGCCCATTACTTCTTGCCCTATCCTCAGAGGTTAACAAGAATAATTTTTCTCCCTTCTCCTTGTAACAACCTTTTATGTACTTGAAAACTGTTATCACGTCTCCCTAGTTCAATCTTCTCCAGACCCAATAAACCAAAAACTTTCAGTCTCACAGGTCACGTTTTCTAGACCTTTAATCATGTTTGTTGCTCTTCTTGGAACTTTTTTCCATTTGTCCACCTCTTTCCTGAAATGTGGCACCCAGAACTGGACAGAAGTCTCCAGCTGAGGCCTTATCAGCGTGGAGTAAAGCAGGAGAATTACTTCTTGGGTCTTGCTTACAATACTCCTGTTAATACACCCCAGAATGATGTTTGCTTTTTTTTGCAACAGTGTGACAACATATGTTGACTCATGTTTAGCTTGTGGTCCACTATGACCCCCAGATCCCTTCCTGCAGCACTCCTTCGTAGGCAGTCATTTCCCATCTTGTATGTATGTAATTGACCCTTCCTTCCTAAGTGGAGTATTTTGCATTTGTCCTTATTGAATTTCATCCTATTTACTTCTGAGCATTTCTCCAGTTTGTCCCGATCATTGTGAATTTTAATCCAAAGCACTTGCAACCCCTCCCAGCTTGGTATCATTCACACCTCTATAAAAGCATCCTCTCTATGTCATTATCTAAATCATTGATGAAGATATTGAACAGAACCCGCGGACCCATTCCTGCAGGACGCCACTCGTTATGCCCGTCCAGCTTGATTGTGAACCACGGATAACTACTCTCTGGGAACGGTTTTCCAATCGGTTCCACCTCCACCTTATAGTAGCTCTTTCAAATCCATGTCCCCGTCTCCTAGTTCTCTTGCTAGCAGTGCTAAGTGGCTGTGGCTGTACCTTGCCTGGCTTGCTCTTCATTGCCTTTCTGTATCAGTAGGTACCTGGGACTCTCAGGAAAGAAAGGCAACAAGAGGAGTTCCACCACTGCAGGGATCCCAGTGAGTCCCAGTAACACCGGCCAGCCTGCAACAGACAAACAGAGAACAAGGTGCCCAATGAGAGGTAATCCGCTGAGGAGCAGTCAGAAACCCCTCCTCAGACCAGGGCTTTACCTTCAAGGTTTCCAAGGATGTTTGTAAGACCCAGGATCTGAGCTACAAGGATGCCAATGGTGATGAAGAGCTGGGGCACCACCCCGACCGCACCTCTCAGGTTTTTGGGGGACATCTCTCCCAGGTACATGGGAACGACGTTGGAGGACAGGCCTAGGTGAAGAGAGGGAGGTTAGTCCTGTTCTGGGATGCGAACGCTCGCTGTTACACCTGCCAATGTAATACATGCCATTATGTGCCAGCAATGTCCCTCTGCTATATACATCGGCCAAACTGGACAGTCCCTATGAAAAAGGATAAATGGACACAAATCCGATATCAGGAATGGCAATATACAAAAACCTGTAGGAGAACACTTCAGTCTCCCTGCACACACAATTACAGATTTAAAGGTCAGTATCTTGCAGCAAAAAAACTTCAAGACCAGACTGCAAAGAGAAATTGCAGAGCTGCAATTCATTTGCAAATTTGATACAATCAGTCTGGGATTGAACAAAGATTTTGAATGGCTGGCTAATTACAAAAGTAGCTTCTCCTCTCTCGGAGTTCAGACCTCCAGTTCAGTTGCTGGAGGAATGCCTCATCCTCCCTGATTGGAGATAACAAGCTGGTTCAGCCTGATTGGACTAACCTTGTTATCTCCTACCTGGTTCTTGCCTACTTATCTATACATGCCCCTGGACACTTCCACTGCTTGCATCCGACAAAGTGGGTATTAGCCCACGAAAGCTTATGCTTCAAAACTTTATAGTTAGTCTTTAAGGTGCCACAGGACTCTTTGTTACCATGGTACAAAGTCCATCACCTCAGGTGACATCTTTATTCGTCAACCTCAGGAGAAAGGCCAAAGGTCGAAAGGGATCGAATTTCCCTCTTGCCCCCGGCAGCTGGTGTTCCAAGGCAGGGACACTCGCGCTGTTGCTTCCCACACTGTATCCAATCCGTGGATAAATGAGACCATCGCTCTCCAGGTCCAACACCTGCCCATGGTGCTCAATTCATGGACACAGAAACGAGCTGTTTGTCTAAGCCTCGAGGCTCCATCTATACTAGGGCTTGGGCCAAGTCAGGGGACTGGTTACAGCATGGCTTAGCATCATAGGACTGATCACGTGCCCATCATGGGGTTAGGATTTTGAACTGCCCATGGTTTCAACCCCCCATTACATGGTGTGGCAAAGTACCCTCCTGCGCTACCAGGCACAAGCCCTTTAGGCCTGGGAGGAACTGCTTTGGTCAGGGCAGACCTCCTAGCAAGCTTTCCCTTCCCTCAATCAGTCCTTTGATGGGTTTTTTTCCCCCCTTCCGGCCAGGGAATGCTGTTTCCCTTCTTGGAGAGGCTCAAGTTCCAGCTTTGTCTCCTTCGTTTACCAGGAACCACGCCCACTCTGCACACAGCACAGAGTGAGACAGATGAAGACACTGCAGCGGGTACTATCCCTACAATATACACCTCGCAAACCAACCCACGATGACACTCTCTCCAGCTGGCCCAGAAAACCCTACCCCTTTGTCCTACCCCTGCATACCGCCTTTCACTCACCAGCACATATTCCCACGATGATTCGCGAGAGGATGATCACCTCAAAGGACTTTGCCACCTTAGAGGTTCCCATGAGGATGGCGGGGACAATGGAGAAGATGTTATTTATCAGCAAAGTGCCCTTTCTGCAGAGGGATCGAGAAGGTGATAGTTCTAGCTTATTATCATCATCATTACTTGGACTGTGGTATTGCCTCAAGGCCCCAACTGAGACAGGGCCCAGCTACGCTAGGTGCTGTACAAACATGTAGCCAGACAACTGCAGCCCCAAAGAGCTTAGAATTTAAATAGGCATGACAAAGGAAATATAATCCCACTTCACTGGTAGGGAACTAAGGCACAAAGCAATTAAGTGTCTTGCCCAAGGTCACTTGGGATGCCTGTGGTACTGGACTGAGTTCAGTTCCCAGTTCTGCATCAACCACAAGCCTGTCCTCCCTCTCAATTATCCTCACTCTCCTCTGGAGGGTTTTTCCTGCATTTAACGCAGGAAAGCAGGTAGCTGAGGAGAGAACAGTGGGGAAGGGATCGCCAGAGACATAAAAAGCTATGGTGGAATCTAACCACAAGTGCCATAGATAAACTAAGCTGTTTAAAAATTAATATTAAGATAGGGGCTAAGAGTGTAAAGACTATAGGCCTTGGCATAGCAGATTGGACCAAATGGAACATCTGACCCAGTATCATGCCTGCAGAATGGTCCACGCTATTCACAGGGCAGCCAGATCAGTTGTTCTGCAGATGGGGGAGGGTAGATTCCTCCCTGATCCAAGTGGCAACCATTGGTCTGGCTGTGTAATAGGGAGGGTGGCTATGGTAGGATACTGAATCAGATGGATTCATGAGAAGACCTTTATTCAAACCATAGCAAATGGCTTCTGAATGGATTACAGATCGACCATCTGATGGTGCCTCCGTCACTCACCTTCCACATTTGTTCACCAGAGGGCCGACCATCAGGGACCCAAAGAAGCCTCCGAGCGGGAACATAGACACCGAGAGAGACCAGAGCAGAGTTTGGAAGCTGCTGTCCATTGGGACGCCCGTCCTGTTAAGGTAGGTTTGATTGTAAAACTCTTGCATGAACTAGGAAAGATATAAAAAACAGACTTAATTGGCTTGGCAGGGGTTGGAGGGGGGAGAAAATGACAAACACGGTTTTTCGGGTTATAAAAGCAGCAGAGGACCAAACAGGGTAAAGCTCCATTGAACAATTTCTTGGTGAAAGAGGGAGATTTGTTTTAAGAAAAACACAACAGAAGGTTAAAGAAACCTACAGTAGAACTCTGACCTATTTCAAAGGTCCTGCTGCGTTAATTACTCGCTTGATTTTCAATGCTCCCGTTGACTTTATTTGCACTCATGGGTGCTCAACTCTCTTGAAAATCAGGCCCTATGCTTTCTGGGCACAATGCCCATGGAAAATGTTTGTTTTGGACCACACCGAGCTTCCCAGCTGGGGTTCCCCTTGATCCCTTCAGCAGAGCTCCAAAGTCTACTCTCGGAGCTTGCGTAGACAGTGTTATGGGACAACTAGTTTTATAGAGACATGCAAAGGATGGATTCCAGAGGGGATCTTACCAGTGGTCCAGCCCTCTTAGCTTTCCCTGATTAAGGATTTCAGGACTGTGCTTCATAACTTTATCTCCATTGCCACAGCTGTCCAGTGGACGTGCACAGAGAGAATTCCACACTAGCCAGATGGCTTGTGGGGTTAGAATTCATACAGTGGGTTAGGAGGTTCGGAAAGGAAAGGGTATCGAGAGAAATACAGTAAAACCTCCATTTAACGGACTAATTCGGGCGAGGGGGTGTCCGTTAAATCAAAAAGTCCGTTATTTAATAATAATAAAAAAATGAGCTGTCGGAGCAGCAGCCCCCCCGCCACAGGGTCGGGGCGGCAGCTCCGCAGCCCGCCCGCTGCCGGGACCCGGGCACCAGCTGCCAGGAGCCGTCAGCCAGCCCGCCCGGGCACCGGCTGCCGGGAGCCGGGCGGCAGCCGTCAGCCAGCCCGCCAGAAATGGATCAGGAATGCATCAGACTTGCTCAGAAATTTTGTCTGTTGCATCCGAAGTCCGTTAAATCGAGGTCCGTTAAATCGAGGGTTTACTGTACATTCAAAAAGGAAGAGGGGCAGGAACCAAGTGTTAGCAAGCCAAGCCTAGGATGGCAAGAATAAATCCAATTTCAGTGCTACCCTGAAGCCATATTTCATGCCTACACACCACAATTGCTGCATGCTAAGAACACACAAGACAGAGAGGAAACAGTTAGGACACTTCTCCCTTGGGGGATTTCTTGGCACCATGGTAAAACAGATGGAGTTTAGAAAGCCTAGACTGCATATAAGTGTGCACACTCTCCACTGTTACTTGTCTGCCACTTGTTTGTCATCCCCCCCCCCCAACGCCTTTCTAGGCTGGTTTCCTGAACCCCAGCAAAACCTACCACAGCTGGAGAGTTGATCACAGAGACATTGTAACCATACTGGAAAGACGATCCAAAGGTGGACACCAGCGTTACACCTGCGAGCAGAAGGGTAATTTTCTGCAGGAAAGAAGAGCAGTTACATGGGTGAATATAACTTTGGAGTGTTTCTCTCTATGAGCGCATCTATATAAAAAAACCCCAGGGCATTCGTTAAAGCAAAGGAGATTGAAAAAATGTAGGATTACTCTTCTCTCTAAGCTGTTCGTGCGCACACAGATCCTAAACCCTGTGCACACGGCGAAACACCGCACACACAAAAGTTTGCACAGAAGACATTTTTTGCACACACAGCCTGTCAAAAATTATAGGGACCATTTGTTGAGATCCTGCCCTTGTTTCTTTTTAGTGTAAAAGGAATGTCTGATAGATTGTTTACATTGCAGCTCACTTTATTCTGCTTGATTTTTCCCTTATTTGAAACTTCAGTGCAAATCCCCTTTCTCTGGAGTATCAATTGGTCGTTGAAGTCAAATAGATGCCAATAGCCAAAATAAAGATCATAACATTTAGCAGAATGAATAAAAATCTCTTTCCCTTGCAGTTGCTCTATTTTCTTTCCCGTGGCTGTTCTGCCCGTTCCAGCTGCTATTAAACTCATTTGGAACCTTTCCCCGGATGTCAGACCGTGCCCCATCGGAGCCCTGCTTTGTGGTTGCAGAGAGGGGAGAAATAACAGCCTTGTGCAGGGCTTGAACGTGAACATTGTTCATGAGTCCTTGGAGTCACCAGCCACTAACAACAGGCTCTAGTATCCCTTGTTGCTAGTGACTTCTCAAGCGGCAGCCAGCTGTGCTGCAAACAGAGCTGCCTTTTAGAGCTCTCTAATGCACTCGATTGTTTCCTGTGGGCAATCAAATCATATTTCCATTCAGCCGTAGGTTGTTTTCTCCAGCCACGACTAGGCTTAATGGCTCAGAGCCTCACCGGCCCATCTAGTCTAGCACAGAGACCTTCTTCAGTCTCTTTAACTGGAGGATTGCTCTGGAACAGCCAGTAGTTTCCTCACTGTCCACACTCAGTTGCTTCAGATCTCTCAGCAGCAGGCATGCAAAACAGAGACGCGGAGAGGTTATGTGACTGCCCCAGGTCATGCAGGGAGTCCCTTTCAGAGATGGGATTCGGAGTGCCTGGCTCCCCCTTCCATTCTCCATCTTCTCTGCTATGCTGGGGAAGAGCCAGCCCCCTCCCACCAAATCTCCAGTATTATAGCAGAGTCCAGGGGCTTCAAATGAGATCAGGGCTCCACTCTGCTTGGTTCTGTATAAATGAACAGCGAGAGAGTCCCTGCCCCAAACGTTTACTGTTTAAACAGACAAGACAGATGAAGGGGGGGAGGCACAGAGAGGCACAAATGACTTGCCCAGGGCTCACAGAGCAGGTCAGTTGCAGAACCAGGAATAAATCCAAGATCTCCCAACCCCAGTGTCCTACCCACTAAGCAGCACAGCCTCAGACATAAATAAGTCCATAACCATAGCCCCCAAGCATCCGTTTTGTCACTACTAACCAGCTCCCCTTCCTCCCCCCCCCCTCTGTTTTTCCCAGGGAAACTTTTCTGCAGCCTTCACCATGTCAGCCAGAAGAGGCAGGCAAACTCACCCCCTTCCTGCCCATGTCAGAGTTCTCCCGCTTCTCCTTTGTCAGCTTCATTTTAGCGTGTGAGGCTGAAATGTTGATTTCAGGCTTTTATAGGCACAGTGGGACAGTGGACGCCCCAAGAGGAAAGCTAATGCTTGCTGGCTGCTCTGTGAGTGTGACAGGGAACACCCAACAACACGCTTTATTGCCCAGTACAATCAGTCTGTCCTCTGGACCTTCCTGGGGGCTGCATGGCTCTCGTGTTGCTCCGATTTCCCTGCCTTTGTTCAAGGCCCCGTCCCCGTGAAGGTCAGAAGCCCTTGTGCCGAACCCACGTTCAAATTGGATTGTTGCCACACACCCATGATGGATGTTTGAAAAGGCTCCTTGCTGCAATAGCTGTGGGGAAAGCAGCCGGAAACTCCACGGACACAGGCTGGCTTTGCCACCGGGAGAGCAGGTTCACTTCTGCAGACGCAGCAGTAGAAGCCGGCCCAGTCTGCGTGGACAGAGCTATCGTCTCCAGTGCTGTAGGTTGCGCTTTAGGTAGAGGCAGCACGGTCTAGGAGCCTGAGCACAGAACTGGGAGCCAGGAAATCCCAGAGTTCGAAGGCTCTGCAGCAGCATGGGACAAGTTCATTTCACCGCGTTGGGCCCCATATTCTCCATGGGTAAAGTCAGGGCACTGTCACATCCAACAGCCCCTATTGGACATGCATTACCTGCCAATGATCCAGCCACTGTGTTATGCAGTGGTGCTACTGGAGTGTCAGGGGCCACTGCTGCAGGATGCGGTAGGGGTTGGGCATTTTTTGCACTACTACGCTTTTGGAGTATTGGGGGAAACATCCCGCGGTCCCTAGCCAGGCAGTTAGAGGCACTCAGAGCTTCCACCAACAACAATGGATGTGGAGGGTCTTCAGCACCTCTGAATCCGAGTCGTGCAGTATTGCTAGTGAGTTACAGTTCAGTCTCACACCCCAGGCGAGAGAAAACCCTCGTCCATGCTGCCCAGGGAAAGGACAATATAAGCCGCTGTGTATTAACCCAGTTGTCGTTGGCAAGGCTCTGTGACTAGCATGAACAAGGCTTACAGAATTGGTTCTCAAAGTGGGGGTCAGGACCCCTCTGGGGGTCGCGAGCCAATTCTCTGGGGGTTGCGAGCCCCTGCTGTCAGCAGCCGGCCCCGAACAATGCTGTTGCCACGGGCTACTGGCATCCGGCCCCTGCTGCTGCAGGCAGCCTGTGCCCCTGCCACGGTGGGCCACCAGTGCCCCCATAAGGCCGGTCCCAGCCGCGGCTCCTGCCGCAGCAGGCTGCTGGTGGCCCCGCAACCCTGGTCCCAGCTCCCGCTGTGGCGGGCTGCTGGCGGCCCCGTGAGCCCAGTCCGGGCCCTGGCTCCTGCTGTGGCGGGCCTCCGGCACTGCCACGTGCCCAACCGGCCCCGGCCCTGCAGAGGTGGGCTTCCGGCACCCCCGTGAGCCCGCCCCTGCCGCGGTGGGCTGCCAGCACCTCTGTGGGGCTGCTGGAACTCCCCCTCACTGGCCTCAGAAGGCTACTGGAACCTCCCTCAATCCCAACCCCTGCCCTGGGGGGGCTGCTGGAACCCCCCCCCCATCCCAGCCCATGATGCAGTGGGCTGCAGGCACGCCCCCCCCCACCTGACCCCTGGGGGGGTCACGCTTAGAGGCCCGGTGTGGGAAAGGGGTCACCACTACAAAAAGTTTGAGAACCACTGACTTACAGAGAGTCAGACGACAAAGACTGGGATAGGGCCTAGAGAGCACGCGTCTGTCCTTATTTAGCCTCCGCCTCGCTCCGGGCCCATTTCAACTCCAAAACGTACCCTGTCCAAGCACGGCACACGAAGGGGCTGATCCTGTGGCCAGCGGGAGCCTTGCCATTGGCTTCAGTGGGAACAGGCCAACCCCTAACTATGCGACAGCCTGGTTTTAATCCTGCCTGTGGGGATGGGACCACACTGGGCTACAACCATCCCATGGCAGCAGGTTGCCTCCCTGTTCCTTACACTGAATGCAGCCCAGCACACAGCATGGAGGAGCCCTCTGCGGCCGGCGGCTCAGGACATTGCTGCTCAGAGCCGCTCATTTCACCCATTTTAAAACATCTCTTGCATTTTTGCTCAGCTGTTTGATCTGCTGCTTTTGCCCCCAAGTATATTAACCCCTTTGGTCCCGAAGTCTTTTATCGCCACATGCAAGATGCATGCTGGGGGGGGGGGGGGGGGTTGGAATGACTGGCAGAGGGAACAACTCTCCTCTCCATTCCAACTCCAAAAGCTTATTTTGCACAGCACCTTGTTATTATTTAACCAAGGTCGCACGGCCCTGATTAACTAGGAAGCGAAGTTCATAGATAGTCCCAATCACCAGGTTAGATGAAACAACCAACACTCGCTACTCTTAAAGGCCACATGTGTCTTTATGGCTCAGTAAAATACCTTGTCCCCTTGGACCCTCGTGAGTTGCATGTGGGACCCGCATGGGTCCATCATGTGCCTGCTTTTCCTTCCCTCGTTTGGGGAGCTTAACGCAAGATCAGGCACAGAATCTAGACTCAGCATTTTCCACCCTGGTTTATATTTTTGGCACTGTTGATGGTTCCTCCCAGCACTGTTCCACAGCTCACATAAAGGAACAGGCTGGCCATTCAAACCAAAGTAGCAACCTATCAAGAGCAGCTCCCATAGTTTTTCTTCTTCCTTCCTTTCTTCTTCAGGGTTCGTTTTGGGGGTTGGTCGGTTGTTTTCAGCACACCATAGTTACTATTTATTCAGAGTGCCTTACAAGCCAATCCAAATCAGGATCACAAGTAAAGCTCACGTGAGAAGCGTACAAACAATGCCTGTGCAATAATGAAAAAGCTGATCAATAGATAATACCGGCTTCTGGCTGTAATTAGGGCAAAGCAACTTATGTAGAAACAAGACCAGTGGAGGGATAAGGAGGGAAGCGAAAAACCTTAAAGCAAAAATTATTCAGGGAAACGGATAAGTCCAGAAATCTTGGGGAAGGACATTAGTGATTCATAAATATACTCTTTCCTAAACAGCTTCGTTCTATGTAAGCTAAAAGCTACTGCACACAGCTGCCTTTCCAACAAGGATTCCTTCCAACAGCAAAAAAGTGATCAGTGCCCAAAATGAAACTGCCTACGCAAACAAACATGTAGTGTGCCATGACAGTAGCTGATCCACTGGAGGATAACCGCCTACTACTGCTAGCAACTAATAGCACGAGGGAGCTAAACTACTGCTTTAACACACATAGTGGAGGACAGTGCTGTGGTGCTGAACAATGCTGGGTTTAAAAATCCTGCTGATGACCCCATGTAGTAGGGGGTTGGTTATGCATGGATGCTCCAAGGTCTATGCAGGCACCCCAAGAACCTCACCTCTTCTGGATGGGCACAACCCCCTTCCCTTTAGGATTTAAAAGGGAGCAAGAATGGGTACAAGGCAGTGAGGACTATCAACGTGGGAATGAAATCCGTGCACCCCCACTCTGGCATCGAGAATATTCGGCACTGCACGATTCTTTACGGATATCTGTACAAAGCATGTGCAAGTGTTGGGAAACGAAAAGACAACACACTGAAGTACACCTTGAGTCAAAGATGCCACTAACTAGAGCGAGCAGCTATTTAAGTGGCCAGTTTGCCATTCTTGCCAGAAGGAGAGAAATTAAAGAGGCCTAACGTCCGAATCTCACGGTGAAGGAGAATTCATCTGAGAGCAGAAGTTTGTGAATTGGTGGGGGCCCACAGAGAGCCAGCTGGTCCCGCGATCTTGTCTTGTTAAAAAAAGCTTAAGTTGTAACAAATTCATTGCCAAGAAAACACTTTAGAGGCATCATTTATACTGTACTCTAGGCGGAATTTCACATCCGCAATCGTGATGGATCTAAGATTCTCCTACTCCAAAAACCATAGGACCATTTGAGCTGAAGGAGAATCTCCTTAGCCTTAGAGAGGCTATGGCACACAGTTAAAGCAGAAAGTAATTTCCTTTAGCAAAAGCCAAAAATGTTAACTCATCTCAGAAACATTCTTAGGATTGAAAAATGAAACCAAAAATAGGTCTCCAGAGCTGGTAAAAACAAATACACACAGCCAGGCCAGAACCAATGGTTCCCCCAAAGGCTTTAAAATGCAGCTGGTTTCCTAATGAAAAATCGCAACACTAATTTGAATTTCTTAACAAAATGCTTAGCTCCTTGAAAAAAGAAGCTACCAAATAGCTTAGAGTTTGAACAGCAGCTTCCTTATCTTGCAGAAACTGCTTCTTCTCTTTTGCATATCTATCATCCCCAGTCTTAACTGAACACAGGTGCAAGATAGAACATTAATTGCAACAATAATCATCTTCTTAACATGTATTGGCTCTTCTAACCAATCAGAACACAGCAAGGGCAGTTAGGCGTTCGAGTTAAACAGCGTTCTATTGCATATGGGTTACTACCTCCTTTGGTTGCTGGATTAACATGTGCAGAGCACATGAACACTGCCCGAGACCAAGATGACGTACACTGGCCTGCCCAGGGATAGTCTTAAATTGGATTCCTAGTTCCATGTGCCCTCGGCTGAGCGGTGCTGGGAGCCTTGCGTCAGCAGCACAATCAGTTCCAGGTTTGGGGGAGACGAGGGGCTGCCTAGCGCCATTCAATGAATAAACTCCCTTCCCATTACGGAGGAGAGCCCAAGTACTGGAGGGGGCTCTGGCCAAGCAACCACAACCAGATGGCCGAGGGGGAACAGGGTGAGACAGGGAAGGGAGAGATCTTGCACGTTGTGGAAGGGGCATGGAAGTCATCCCTCCCAGGCGAGGAAATCCTGCCCTATCCCATAAACAAACCAGCCTGAGGTGAGTGGGTGCAATAAATGCCCCGGGGGGGGGGGGGGGGATGTCTGCAATTGGCAGACGACTAGTTCTTTGTCGATTTGCCTATCTCATCAAGGTCAATTAGCAACACGCAGTTGGCAGCAATAGAGCAGCTGAAAACAGATCGATATGGGGAGGGCTGCTTTACGAAACAGCTGTGGTTTGTCCAGCCAGCCACCCAGGCTTCTAGTCAGAATCGAGACCAGAGGAGACCACCAGATCACAGCCCACCAACCAGCACTCAGCCTCCTCCATGCCAGGCCCAACAACCGGAATTGGACCAAACTATTGCCACCCTCAGGGGGCCGAACTATGTGTACCACAGGCAGGGAACAGGAGGGAGCAAGGTGGACCAGTGCCGAGACCCCGACATCCCAGAGTATTGATTAAGGGAGATATGCCCAGATGATCCCAGCAAGTAGCCTATGCCCCATGCTGCAAGGGAAGGAGACAAACAAAAAAAAACCCAGAACACACAGGAGGGGAAACAATTCCTTCCTGACCCCCTATGGGTGACCATCTGAAGCCCTGAAGCATGAGATCTTAGGAACTCAAGACAAAAGGGACCCTCCAGGGCTACCAAGCATATAGTTCCCACCACCGCAGGCAACCCCATCATACGAACTCATTCATCAGTTTGTCGAGCTCTCTCAAAGCAAGTTAAGTTGTTTGCCCCATTTCGTTTTGTTTTACAACATCTCCGCTCTCCCTTAATCAATCAATCAACACATGTTTTAGTCTCTGAAGTGCAGAAAGAATCTGGGCCTTTTGTTATAGCAGCTGGCTGCCCTATCAGACTTTAACTAATAATCGATGACCTAGGACTTCATCGGAATCCACCTGCTGCATGCCACGTCATTCAGAAATCTCAGCCTCCTGCTTCTAAAGCCGGCCCCTGCTTACTTGGAGAATCTCCTTTAACTCATAGCATTACAGATTTTAAGACACACACTTGAGTGGTGAGTGGGGAAATAGAATAGGCAGGATTGACCCTTTAAGAGCCAGGGGCCTGGGGGTCAACCAGCCCTGGTCAATTATCAGACCCAGCAGAAAAGGGAGCAAGTGACTCAGTTGAGGGGGGACTGCCGGGAGAGGCTGGGGGAAGGGACCCTGAGGAAGGGAGATTCCAGGAGGAAAGCCCTGGTCATGACTGGGTAGAAAGCCCCAGCTTGAAGTTTTGTTTTTCTTTTGTGAGTCTGTGGGTCATTTGGACAATAAATGGGAGCCCAGAACCAAGGGCTAAAGTCTAATTTGATGTAGCTAATAATTCTCCAGGAAGCCAGTGTGTTCCAGGGCAACTACCCAAACACGTACACACACGGCTTGCTACAGACACACAGCATCATTGAAGAGGACACAGGACTGCAACCCCGGACACCCACATTCTGTTCCTGGCTCTGGCACTCACCTAGGGGTCACTGTTAGTGACTAACGAAGAGATTATTGATGAGAGAGCGAGTGCACACAATGCAGCTGTGGATTCTGAACCCCGGGAGGGTTAGAGCGCTATGATTACGCATTGATGGAGCGGTTATAAAATCCTAGACTGATCAGTAAAGAATACCACAGACAGACACACACTAAAATTCAGGGGTTTCCCCCTTTAACAATAGATATTGCAGCCTGTTTCCTCTTCCCCAGCTAACGGGCTAGTCTACCTTGAACGGTCCCTTACAATATGTGGTAACTACTCAGGCTAAACAATCTGTTCCACCTTGTATGTTGCGGGGACTCTGGGAGTACCATTCCCAGCCCTGAAGAAGAGCCCTGTGTGACTTTGAAAGCGTGTCTCTCTCACCGACAGAAGCTGGTCACAACCCACCTTGTCTCCCTAATATCCTGGGACTGACACAGCTACAGCTACACTGCATTTTTAGGGCAGCGACTGTCTTTTTGTTCTGTATTTGTACAGCACCTGGCCCAATAGGGTCCCGGCCCATGACTGAGATACATCCAAGATCTGCCCACAGCCAAAACGCATACAGATCCTGCTGTATGTCAGCCTGCTTTGGCTGTGATTGACTTTCCTCCCTCACACTCGCCAACAGGAGACGTGGCATGTTACTGATCACGAATGGCAGCGTGATAAGGCCCGTTTACTTTGGAGGTAACTCAGCAGCTGTGGGAAGGGTGGGTTGGATGTGGAATCCGAGGCAGACACAAGAGCAGAGCTACTTCTTCCTAAACTGCATTCTAAGAGAGAGCAAAAACGATACAGAAGTTTCTCAGTGTATTTCATACGTCTTCTGCCCAGCAGAAACCACCGTGCTGGGTGGTGTCACCTGAGAGCAACCTTTCCCCTCCTTGACCAAAACTTACTCCCAGACAGCATCAGCCTTTGTTACTTGACAGAAACTCTGCACTTGCAGGAGCCTCTAAATCCAACACAGCAGCTTCCGAACCCAGCTTCTGAGCCCTGGGAACTTACCCCGGTCCTGGGCATGCAGGTCTGTGTTCGCTCTGGTCCCTCCTCTGCCAGCATGTCTGCGGGATCCAGCAAAACGAGGATGCTACAAAATACAAAACAACACAGAAAAGGGATGGAAATTAAAGCTCCTTCTGCCCTTTGTTCTGCACAAGCCCCGTTTTGCCCAACGTGCATTTTCTGACCTTTTGGACCCTGGTGGGTGGGTTCATTCTCCTGCTCCTAGAGACACGTGCGGATGTTGCCAAGCCTGGTTTTCCTTTTTCACATCCCAGGTGCTCGGAAGACCGTGGGGGTTTGCACTGTGGTCACACAGGAGATGCATTAAATATAGCAGGTTAGATGCCAAGCACTAACGCTCCTTCCAAGAAAGGAGAGCTGCATATTTCTCTAAACTAGAGTGACCTCTACAGGCAATTAACAACGGCATTGGTTTAGAGATGCTGCCCAGCCAGGTCTCCTTGGCTGGAAGGATGATCCCAGCAGGTGGGGGGTGGAATATATTTGAAATCCTATCACTCGTTTCACCAGTTTCCTTGATTCATCCACCAGCTGTAAGCACTCTGAGGCAGGACGAGGAGTTTATGGCAGGTTTACAGAGACTTATATAAACCTGCAGCCCTCCTGACCCCTTAAGCCTGCCACATCCCCATTCGGCCTTTGCTTTAAGGGGGTGCAGAGCTGTTCCATGGAGTTTGGTCCTGTGGGAATCTTAAAGGGGCAGGAGCATGGACAAAGCTCATGTAATAAGCAGCTATTTGATATTCTGTTTTAGCCTCATCATTGGGTGTGTGACTCAGGCTTTATTTACTGCACATGATTCAAATGATTTATTAATTCCCCCAAGGGCCTCTCTGACATGGTCCCCAAGCACATCACAAAACCTAATTATTTTCACAACACCCCTGTGAGGGGAGGGGTGGTACAATCCCCATTTTACAGATGAGCAGGGGGGGAGGGGCAGATTAAGATGAAAATCATCCACTCGTTTTGGGTGCCCAATTTGAGGCACCTAGGATCTGAGTTTTCAGAGTCCTTCCGCTTATCTAGCCCTTCCTCTATTCAAAGCAGGGCTCCCAGCGACTGCCATTGCGGCGGAGAGTGCTCAGCCCTGCTGCAGAGGGGAGCCCAGGGTCTCCGGTCGGGCACCAGAAAATGAGGAACACATCACCAGCCACCACCAGAAGTTTGGTTTAAGCATCTTGCCCAGCAGCACACAGCAATTCTGGGGCAGAGACAGAACCCAGCTCTTCAGTGCAGTATCCAGCAGCCTTAACCAGGAGACCCTCCTTTCTCTTCCTGCAGTCCCCTTGGCCCCAGGCACTCCCTGGGCAGCCTGCCTTTTGAGCTCCCCTTTGACTTCTTCCAAGCGAAAGCTAGTGCTTTGCCCTCTTAGACTTGGTCACTCAAGTAAACGCTCCTAACACTGCTTTCAACTGCTGTGACAAGCGAGGCAGGGGGTTTACAGAAAACACGGCCCCGATTCCTCCCCAGAGCGCTGCCCAGCCTGGGTGCTGAACGAGGCAGGGGTCCCGTGGAAGAGCATGTGATCGTCCAATGAACGGCTACCATGGTGCATAGACACAAGGGGGCCAAATTAAGGTTGCACAGCCAGTGCTACGTTCTCCATCCTAGTCCCATTCTCCCCCACACTCTCCTGGTGGCCAAAAAGCACATCGCTGGCCCCATGGCCACCCCTTCACTGCATTTCAAGTCTCTTCTGCAAAACATGGGGGCACGGGAAGATCTCAGGAGAAAGGGCGCCAAGTTTTTTTTTTTAAACGTTGATCAACGTCTTCCCCCCCACCCCCCCGTTCTTGGCAATGGCTAAATCGTGTTGACTGAAACTCACCAACCAACCAGAGGCAGACACATGGCATGGAAAATTTCAGCTCCAATGGTTAAAGTTTGGCCAAGTTATAAAGCAGCCAAAACCAGACACTGATCACGGGAAGTGCTGTACACCCTTGGTAACAGGTTGTGCTGCCTGGAATACCCCGCATCTCCAATGAAGATGAACCCCACGCGGCCAGCGCCTGCCTGACCCTGGGGTTTGCAAACATGGGTTAACTTACACATTGGTAAATTCTGCAATAGGCAGAACACAAGCGCTCAGCCATGACAGCAGATTTTGAACGACTACATGTGACTTGGGCACCTCTGAAAGTTGTACCCAGACACCTCTGAAAATGTGCCTTGGTGCCCCTAGCTGTGGACTAGGACAGAGGTAGCATTGATCATTATGCAATTTATTTCTCCTGCTCCTACAGGTTCCAGGAGGCCCTCACAATTCTACCTCACCCACCCCATGTCTCGGTGCTGACCACATAGAGAGAAGGCACCATCTTCCATCTCCCGGTTCAGTCCTGGGGCTCTCTGCTGAGACCAGCAGCAGCAGATGATGGCAGTGGTGGTAGTTATGCATGTGCGTGGTGGGAACCTGACAGAGACGTACCCACTCGTTTCACACAGTCCTTTAATTTTATACCAAGGGGGCGGTGGACATTCAAAGTGTTATCAACCACTCCCCACGCACAGCTCAGCAGGTTGCTCCCCCTGCTGGCGAGAGCTCGATATTCGAATAAAAGCAATGAGGAAGAGGAACATCTACAGCTGGTATGGATGACGTGCTTAGTCACCCTGTACATTCCTTAGACAATCATTTGTTAAATTACAGACACACTGGGAACTTGTCACACAATTTCTTTCCACCCCCCACCCAGCCTGGAGAGGTATTGGCAAACCAATCTCTGCCTTTATCACACTGAACAATAACATCTCCGTTAAAAAAAAAAAATGCAGCGGAAGGAGACCATTGTCCATACACAGAGACAGGAATCCGGTGAGGACTTTGTTAAAAAGATAAAGGTTTCGGAAGTGCATCAGGAAAGGAAAGTTGAGGCGCTGGAAACAGGATGGGCTCTAAAAGGGAAGGCATCTCCTAAAGTCCAAGCGGTGATTTTAAAAACCACGATGGGAGGAGGGGAGCATTAATAAAAACAGACTGGGCCTTGGAAGAAGGAAAACCTGGATTTAGGATTTGTGCAGCAAAATGTGTCCATATGTCCATGCTGTCCCCTTCACGGGCTGTTCTCGCTGGATGGCTGGGTCGATGTGCTCCCCCACTTACCTACCCTCAGTACCAAACCGTCCACAGCACCATGATTTAGTCAACTGGCCACCCAAGCTCATTCACATCCCAAATCCAGAAGGAAGGCGAACTGCTGTGGCCCTGGAGAAGGCACAAAACATCCAAGACACCTTCCCACCCCAAGGAGCACAAAGAACTTTGCCAAGTGATCGTCCTCCATCCACCATCTGAAGCATAGAAGAGCAGGAACCTCCTTGAAGGCTTCATGACACAGGCGATAAATCTATCCCACATCCACAGCGCTTCCACTTGGAGTTTTCAGAACCTTGGGGATTTTCCCCCCACCCCAGTCACACGGTGAGAAATCCTCGTCGTAAAACAGAAAATCTGAACCCAGGAACAATTTGTAAACATCTGCGGGAGGGGCACGGGGATGAGACTGGACGTATGTGTGTGTGTATGAGTGTGTGAGAGTGACCCGGTAGCACATTTCCAGAAATCTTGAAAGAAGAGCAAAGGCAGCTGGGATCTGGATTCCATAGAGGGAGATTCCCATAAAGACGGGATCAGTCGTTCCCTGCACCTTAATTGTTCAAGTGGGAGTTCCTTTTCCTCAGGCCTCTAGCTCCCTCTATAGGCACTTGGTGGTAATTCAGTTACCTGTTCAAAACAAAAGCAAACAGGTTAAGATCTAGGGCCTTGCTGTCCTGCGGAAACTCATCCTTGTGCCTCTCCATTGTACCGAGCCTCCTGTGGACCAGAATCACATTGGCTGCTGTGCACAGAGGGAAGTCACACAGCGGTGGCAGTGTTTTCCATCATGGACTTGCCATTATTGCAAAGGCCGGCACACTGAATTTTACTTCGGAGCTGGTGCCGCATGTGCCCCAGCGTGGACTAATCCCTCCTTCTCATGGGTCCCCTTGTAGCTCACTACCACAGTGACGCCCGCCTGGAAAGGCCATGACCAAACTCTCTCTTTACCCAGGCAGTATGGCCTGCAAGGAGCATGGTCATCAGCAATTACCCACCACATCTCCCTGAAATCCCACTGCAGTCACTGGCATGCAGTAGCAAGGGCCAGAAGCTACCAAATTTTCTGCACTTCCTCTTCCTGTCACATAGCGAGACCGCTGCTTATTTTTAGGCAGCGCTCATTTGCAGTGAAGGGAAGTAAAACCCCACTGACTTCCTAGGGGTTTGTTTCCATTTCCTTGGCCTTGTCTACACTAGTTTTTTAGGGTATAAGAAATTTCCAATTGGTGCATCTTCCTGAGGGGGAGCACTAGTGTAGACAGCAGCCAGGCTAATCACTGTGATTTAGACTCACCCTGACCAGGAGTACAGCTTCCACTGAGCTGCAGATGTCTTAGTGCACCCCACTGGCCTGTGTCAGACATGAGTTGTTACAGCCACTGACCGCAGAGCCGTGACTCTTTAGCTCAAGCTATACGAGCACCTGCTTTTAGCTCTACAGGTCCCTAGTTCAATCCGTGGTCTCCATCACGTTAGCTAGCCAGAGCAGGAAAACACAGCCTGTTTCTCTCAGAACTGTAGGACTGGAAGGGATCCGGATAGGTGTCCAGTCCAGTCCCCTGTGCTGAGGCAGGACTAAGTTATTATCTAGATCACCCCTGACAAGAGTTTGTCTAAGATTCCACAACCTCCTGTGGTAATTTGTGCCAGTGCTTACCGTATTTTTCGCCCTATAAGACGCACTTTTTCTTCCCCAAAACGGGGGGGAAAAAGTTGGTGCGTCTTATAGGGCGAATGTGCGCCCTGGTTCCCCCCTCCCCGCCGCGGGCGGGCTGCCGGGAGCGTCCCGGTTCCCCCCTCCCCGCCGCGGGCGGGCTGCCGAGGTTCCCCCCTCCCCGCCGCGGGCGGGCTGCCGGGAGCGTCCCGGTTCCCCCCCCCCCGCCGCGGGCGGGCTGCCGGGCGCAGCCCGCCCGCGGCGGGGAGGGGGGAACCGGGACGCTCCCGGCAGCCCGCCCGCGCGGCGGGGACGGGAGAGCGAGGCGCTTTTTTTTTTTTTTTTTTTTTTTTGGTCCGGCTTTTTTATTAAAAAACGAGGGGGCGTCTTATAGGACGGAGCGTCCTATAGGACGAAAAATACGGTACCTACCCTGACAGTTAGGAAGTTTCTCCTAATGTCTACACTAAATTTCCTTTGCTGCAACTTAAGTCCATTGCTTCCCGTTCTGTCCTCACTGGATAAGGAGAACAATTTATCACCCTCCTCTTATAACAACCTTTTATGTACTTGAAGACTTATGTCTCTTAACACCCCCCCTCCCACCCCCGTGCGCACACACACACACACACCTGCTCTTTTCCAGACTAACAAAACCCAGTTTTTTTCAATCTTTCTTTGGAGTTACATGGAAAGAGGAATTGAGAGAGAAGGTGGTTTTGCTGCATTTAAATAAACATCTTGGTGACTATCAGAATTCTTATTTCCTCTTCTGGGAACAGCCTCAAAAGATTCAAATGAAGCAAGGTTTTCATTTCAGTTTTAATGCCTAGTCTCTCTCCCTCTATAAGAAAGGAAACTGCAGCTGCCATTAATCAAGTCACATGCAACGCTCACCCTTGGCAACATGAGGTTTAGGTACCGGGCTGGTTACTTGCTCGTTATCAAGGTAACAGAAGGACAGAGCTCTAAGGCTCTGTCTATGGTGCGATCAGAGGTGGGACTGCAGCAGGTGCAGATTTACCTGAGCTAGCTTTGCTCTAGTGAGCTCCAATAACACTAGTAGTGAAGTCGCAGCACCCAGAGCTAGCTGCTTGAGCAGAACCCTGCCCGGGACCCTGGGTACGTACTCTGGCAGCTAGCCCATGCCACCCAGTTATTCCAGCTAGCCATATCAAAGCTCTCGCAGGTAAGTCTGTACATGCTGCAGCTGTGCATACATACACTAAGAGTAGGGTTATCACCTGGCTCCTATTTGACTGGCAGGACTGGGTTTTTTTATGGATTTCCAAGTTGCCTGAAAAATAATTTAATCTGCCGGGCTTTTTTTCGCATGGGTCTAAACATTTGCAGCAGCAGCATCACGCTACCCCGGGATATCTAACGTTAAAAGTTTTTGAGCCCAGCTGAAGATGCTGCAGCATTCCCACTTCTGCGGTTCAGCAATAACAGATGAAAACTGCTGAAAATACAACAGCTGTCTCCCCACCAACACTCAAGCGCACTGCGCAGGTGTGCAAGCAGGTTTGAGTCACGTGAGAACACGGGGGATGTTCTCTCTAGATCCTATAAGTAACTGTTGAAGGGGCGGGGGTTGCGAAGTTGACGTCTGGTTGGGGTTGCGGTAGGGTTGCCTTGGGTGTGGGGTGCTGGGTGTTTTGCATTTCAAAGGTGGTAATCCTATCTCAGCATCATCTGCACATAATACTTGTGCAAAGGCACCTTCCACATGCTTTACTAATATTACCCGAGTCAGCCTCTCAACATCCTGGTGAGGTAGCAAGACAGACTGTAAGCTCCTTGGAGCAGGGCCTTTGCCTTCTATATGTTGCACAATGACATCTCGACAACTCGCCCCCAAGTGGGAAGCGGAGGCGTTTCTGTGATACAAAGTAACACCGTCGCCAATCTCCCGCCTGCACTTCGTCTAAAGCCTTTACACAAAGCCACACCCGAATTCATCATCCCAGCCAGGATCAGACCTCGGGTGTTCGCTGGATCATTTGACTGCCATGAGCTCAGGACTAATATTAGCTACACTAATGAGAGCTGCCTCTGAACAGCTGTGTGCATGGAGCAGTGGGAGTTGGGCTGCTGCCCTCTGCCCACCCCCTTCCCCAGACAGCTCACGTGTCGCGAATTTTCTGCAAAAGCTGCTTATGCAAATAGTTTTTTAAAGAAACACATGTGGCTAGGAAGCAAAATCCTGTGCTGGTTTTTCAAGCCTTGCACTTGTATCAGGAGCAATCCCGAAGGGCCGATACAGGTCAGGGAACTCTGCAAGGCTTGCAGCGGCTTTTTCCACTGGATCTGAGCAGATTAAACATGGCACCATGGGACCTGTTGTCTCCATGGGCTGCAGCTCCATAATGAAGTCAGAGGGATTTCCCAGAATCTGTTCCATCCAACACTGTGATGTTCAGACTCCTACCCACACAGCTCTCAGCTGGGAAGAGTCTCTGCACCCTCCCAGCTCTGCATTACGTTCCGGACAGGCTACGCCTCAGAATAAACAGGACTCTTAACAGAGCCAGGCAGTGAGCGAGATGATAGTCCAGGGATTAGGATACTAAATTATGACCCGGAAGACGAGGGCTCAAGTCCCTACGCCGCTACAGACTCTTGAGTGACCTGGGGCAAGTCACTTAGCTTCTCTGTGCCGAAGCTCCCTCTCTGTGAAGTGGGGATAATAGCACTGCCCTACTTCCCAACCTCACAAGGCTATTGTGCGGAGAAATACAATCAAGAGTGTAAGGTGCTCAGTTACTAAGAAAATGGGGGCCACATATGTACCGCCAATAGGCAGGCAGTGGCCGTAATCACTGATCCCTATCTATACTCGGCTGCATGCGTTGTCTATTGATATACAGGGAGACGTGATTGGGAAGCTAAAGGGTCAAACGATACAGCTTCTGTTCCCATCTGCACCACCGACTGTCTCAGTGCCTTGTTTCTCCATTTTCCACACTTCCCTGTCTGACAGAGGCCATGTGCGAATCGATTCACTGATGCTTGTAAAACACCCCGAGATGGACAGTTATCCTGCAGGAGTGCTGCAGAACCAGCCACAGTGGAATTCTCTTCTCTCGCTCTAGCAGCTGAATTCATCTCTCTTAATAAAGATGGCTGGTTTTTTCCTCCTTGGCCTCCATGCTGCCCATGGCAATTACCCCGAATACAGGAACTCGGCTACATACAGGCAGGACTCACAGTTAAACCTTTACCAAGAATGACGGAGTGTCCCACTCAGATGTGGAGATTCAAGGCTCAGGTGCTTGCAAATTTGGACCTCGTCTGTTCTTGTGGGGCTCGGCATGTGAGTAACCCCCTTCAAGGCTTGGCGAAGGCTGATGCAAGCCTCCATATCGACCACAGCAAAGGGAAGAGAGCAACCGGGTCCGGATCACACGGGTGCAGAGGACAAACATGATGCAGTTGGCGCCTCCCTGGAACGTGTTCCCGATTCCCTGCAAGGGCAGGAAGAGAAAATTAGCTCCCAGCACTTGCAGGCGGCGTCTCTCCCCCATCCCAGAAGCAATCAGATGCTGAGCTAGGCCAAGACAGTCCCTGAACTAGCAGAGTAGGGGGTTCAGACGTGAGAGGACGAGGGTCTGGGACATCATCCCTGCAGTAGAAAGAAAACGAAGCCCCTAAGCAGTCAGGAAAGGCAGACAACTCACCTGCGTTTAGATGGGAACATCCCCACAGTCACTGTCCCTCCAAAGCCATCACCCGCAATAGGAGGGCAAAGACAGCCTGTGCTCTGGCCCCAACCTGAGAGAGACCAGGGCATAGGGGTCTGGAGAAGTGTGGGGAAGAGTCAGAAAACAGAGGGAGAGAAAAAGACACGGGGGAGGAGAGACCAGGAAAGAGTGGAGGCAGGGAGAGAAAGAGAAAAAAAGCTGAGACAGTAAAGTCAACAGGAAAGTTTAATAAAAGAGTGAGAGTCAGACATCCAGACATGAAAGATGAGTCAAGAGACGGAGAGGGGGAAAAGAGGAGGGATAGAAAGAGACCGGGGACAGGGAAACTAAGGCGGTTCTATTTCACAAGACTCTTGCTTTACAGAACGGGATAGATCTATGTATTAAGGGAGGGTCGGCTCGAACAACAATAATCCGTAAACCAAGCCAAAAATAGCCGGGTTTAGGAACTCCCTAAAGCAGAGTATCAGCCCCCGCAGGCAATCTCTCAGACCCGCTTTCCGTTTGACATGTGGTCAGAGAGGGGGGAGCATTTCCACCCAGCCCCTTGGATGCTAGACCCTGGCACCCAGGAGGAGTTCAGCTCTGTTCTCTTAGAACCAACAGTGCCATTCCGGGAGAGACAGACACCAAGTTTCTAGCCTACGACATAGATTTCCCGCTGTAACCTTAGAACACTTTTTGGCTGCAGTCTGCTCCTCTGGCCACTAGATGCTGCTGAAACTGCTGCTGCTGGACAGGGCATTTTTTGAGGCAGTAGCATTTGATTTTTAATCACGTTTGGTGGTTTCCTCCCTCCGTTCATTCGCAACAGGTCTCCCCAGGCATTAGCCAATCAGGAGCGGGGTCTATGTGAATTATAAATGGATTAGCAAAAAGATCCACCACAGCAATAAAAAGGCTCTGCTGATCCACACAATGTCGAAATACATTTCCCAGAATCATGCAAGCCTTGAATGTTACATGAGAGGAAAAAAATATTTGTTCTCAAATTGTGGGAGCTGAGCTCCCCACCTCTCAGGAAAATCAAATCACCCCCATCCCCTACAACTCTGCTGAGTTGTTTGAATGCATTAAGACTGGTAGCTTTCACTTTCCAAGCCCCGCGCATCCGCAGGGACGTTGCCCTCACTTTGCGAAAAACACTGGAATATCCGATGTAGATCTTCAGAATATGACCCTTCCTCTCCTTTCTGCCCTGCTTTGATGAGCAGTGGCATAGTTAACCATTGTGTGAGATTTAAAGTATATCTTCCTGGCCATCTGAACAGAATGGGGCAGCCCATTTCACTGAGCTACTGTTTCAGGCTCTCTGCAAACACAGGCAGACATCTCCTGCATTTGTTATATGTGGGTCACATTCTGAAGGTAGGACAAGTAGTAATGAGCTTAATCATTAGCCAAGGAGATTTAGGTTAGATATTAGGGGGGGGGGGAGGGGAAGTAGGAAGCCTATTCCAGAACTTAACAAGGGAGCTTGTGGAATCCCCATTGCTGAAGGTTTTTAAAGGTAGGTTGGACACAAACCTGCCAGGATGGTCTAGGTTTGTTTGGTCCTTCCAAACAGCAGGGGGGGAACTTGATGACTTTTCGAGGTCCCATCCCAGCCCTACATTTCTATGATTGTATGAGATTGGGCTGCATGAAGTCTCTGCTGGTGGCATGCACAAATCAAGCAGGCCCTTCTGAGTCCCTGCACGGTTACATCTAGCCCCGAAAATGGCAGGGCCCAAGAACTGCGTGTCTCAGACATGGGCAAGCCCATCACTGCTCACCCCTGTCAGGTGAGTGCAGCATCTGTCGGGTACTTACATGCAGGACCACCAGGAATGGATTTTGCACGGCAGGGGAGCCGCAGAGGGTCAGGATGAAGCGGATAGTGCTCCAGATGCGGAGGAAGATGAAGATGAGAGGGATGAGGATCAATTTCTTGTCTGCTATGGAAGTCCTGGGTCGAAAGGCAGGAGCCCTGGCTAGTATGGGGCGATATTCCGAGAGTGCCGCATGCTTCAAAGGAAAGAAAAACCGAAAGACTGAAGTTCCAATACTAGGTTATTGCAAATGCTCATGCTGGTGGCTTCTTGCACAGCCAATTATGCCTTTGGATTCTGCCTTCTGCTACACCGTCAGTCAAAGGAATACCCAGGCCTGCCAGAGACTGCCCAGGTTGGACTCCAGCCCAGCTACCTATCTGTTCTTTGGAACACAGATTTTGGGCCAAATTCTGCCTGCTAACATAAGCAACCCTGGGCGAAACCAAGAAGGGCACCCAGATGTAAACAAGGGCAGCATGGGACACCTCGACTTTTTCTACCCCTAGGTTGCTCAATAATTAAGAACAATCACAGCTAAAGCAGCGTAAACATCAATAATGCTTTACAAAATAGGTTTGCTGATTGTTGAGAAACCTGGATTCATTTCTGGCTCTGCCACCGAGTTGTTGCATGACTTTTGGCAAGTCACTTAATCTGTATGTGCCTGTGAAATAGGCATAATCTTGACCCGCTTTTATAAAACCAAGACCAAAAGATACAAACAACAAACTATGAAGAGCAAAGTATTAATTATTATTGCCTCTTTGGTCTCCAAAGAGCTAATGGTCTATGCGGGTACTTACATAACCACACCACTGTAGTATCCACATGCTTACATGTGTGAGGCAGGGAAGGATTATCCCCATTTTACAGAGGGGGGGAAAAATCAAGAGATTAAAGGCCAGATTCTCAGCTGGCGAAATGAGCAGAGCGTCTCTGAACCACACCTCTCAAAACCCAGTACAGGTGTTCCGCTGAAAACTCCTCCTCCCTCAGAGCATATAAAACCTTATACTCTTCCTTTCCCCCAGCCACCATTCCTTCTGCTCCTCCCAATGCAAGGAGCCCCCTTAGCAAAAGGCCATTGCCCCAGAAGAGCTCCCTGCAATCACACACAGATCTCACAGGGCAGCTGGGAGTTAGACCCCAGCAAGGGCCATCAGTAAAGCCACAGCCATTTCTATAGGGGTACAAGACTCTCTTGGGAAAGAATACAACATGCCAGCATTCTGCATTCCTGTACTAACACAGCTGCTCTCACAATCACGAGAAAGCACGTGTCACAAACTCACGCTGGCTTATAAGGCGCCCCAAAGCCAGCACTGGGGGAACAAGCGGCAGCAGCAGGGAGGGAAGATTATTTATTGCTGGTCCATGGAAGTGGCAGACCCCCATCCCCCCAAGGTTGGAGGAGAGCTGTGAGGCCGCAGTCCTAAGGCTACCAGGCTCAGCACAGCTCCAAACCACAGGGGAGAGCTCAGGAGAAGGGAGAAAAGCTGCCGTCCAGATGGGCCAGCGTGCTGCTGCCTCCAGCCCTCGGAAACCAGTTACAAGAATCGGCTTTGACAACTGCTTGCGTTCAGCTCCCTCCCGGCAGAGGAATGAGAGCCCAGGGCACGTGAGGGAGAGGACAGTGCCTGAAAGTCTCTGGCACAGAGCAGATGGGTGGGGAAAGGGGCAGATTGGGTTTCTAGACAGTCACGCTGGCATCTTTGATGGAACACAGAGTCCCCTCTAGTTCAGAGATGGGCAACAGGTGATAAGCACCCATGAACCTTCTTGGACTCCTCTTCCTAGAGCTCCAGGCACTGAGGAAATTCCCCAGTGTTTCCAATACAGACGTGACCAGGTGATGCCCAGTCTCATGGCAGGAAAGCCGACCACCCTTCGCGAGATGGCAAGCCAGGTTTCCTGATTAGAGCCATGTGGGAGAAACATCCCAAGTTCTGGATGTCTAGCCTAACCAATCCCTTAGCTGTCTGCTCTCTCTAATTATCACCCTGACACGCACACGTGACAGTGCTGGTGGCCAGGGGAAGATGACATTTTTAAAGTTGGCTTTTTTCAGATCCATAATTAAGGGCAAAAAATAGGAAACTGTCCTCTGGAGGTCCCTGTGTCCTGCCCCTGTGGCATAGGTTAGGTTTATATTTCCCCATTGTTCAAGTGCTGAATTCTTATACTCACTGGGGATTTCATTTTTATTTTGCCGTACAGGGTGAAAGCTCTTTGGGGCTGGAGCTAAATTTCGTATTAGGTGTGTGGATCCAGTGCCTAGCACAGTGCAGCCAAACAAGAGGCCACAGCACTTTTTGCCAGACAAAGGATGTTTGGCGCTGCTCCCGCCAGGGGCCAAATTCAGGCCTAGTGTAGGCAGATCAACTCCACTAAAGTTGCCTTCGATTACACCAGGTCTGGATTTTGCCCCCTATGTTCTGCGCCAGTATTTACATTCTACCTTTCCATGTCACCTACCCTCTACGGTTTTTAAACGGGTGCCATGTTCATCTCATGCTAAGTCACTGGGTAATGGCACTGTGCCTCTACCCAGAGGTGGCCGCATTTCAGGGTGGGGAGAAGCAGTTTCTAATCTAGGTAGTTGATAGCATGCCTTGCAAGCCTTAGTGATAAGAAAATACCATCATAAGTCATCCTTATTTAAAGCAAATACTGCGAGGGTACCGACCGCTCGATTGATGTGCTTCTTGATGAGGATGTAAAGGACTGGTAGGGTCACATATGCCAGCAGCTCCCACAATTTCCCTGTCAACAGCATCCACAAGACCCGATCCGCCGCTTCCAGGTTGACCCAGCACCAGCCCACAGAGACGTTGGACGCATCGTAGCCAATCTTCTTCAGAGCGACAGCAGCCACCGTGATGGCAAGTGGGACTCCCCAGCTGAGAACAGAGAACGGGAGGGGGGAAGAGGACATCGTTCAGTACACCATCACCATGCAGTGAAGAGCAGGGGAACAGGTCCCAGCCAGGAAGCAAACCCACAGCGCTGAGGACACTGAAGTCTCCTGGGATAATCAGCTGGTAATTCCAGCACCCGGATAGCTGGGAAATCCAATCAGCGCCCATGGGGACCCCACGGTGCAACAATGCACAGCGCACGCCAACACCCTTCCCGGTTTAATTCCATCTCACCAGCTGGAGACGGACGTCCCAATTCATCTAGTCTAGGAGCTGAGCTCTTGGAAGTCATGTAAAAGAGACACAATGACATTTCACCCCGCTGCTTCTTCTTCCACTTCCTTATTTCCCCCCACATCAGACTGAAGCTCAGGTTTTGGGTTTTGTTTTCTCTCTCGGTTCCAGAGACGCCGCAATTACAACATCCTGACATTTCCTCTTGTCATTAGAGATAATCACTGAGGTGACCTATGATTCATCCAGTTCACTTAGGGTGACCAGACATCCCGATTTTATAGGGACAGTTCGAATTTTGGGGTGTTTTTCTTGTATAGACTCAAGCATAAAACGTCCCCCCCCCCAACTCCTACCCAGTATCTTATAGACAAGCCTAGCCCCTGATCCAATTAGCTGTCAATCTCTCCATTGCTACAATGTCAGTCCACATTTACTTGGAAACAAATTCTCCCCCTTCCATATTATTCCCTAGGGAAACACCCTGCAAGGTCTGTGGAGGTGGTATTAGGCGTGATCCTCAAAAGACAAAAAAAAGTAGCCCAACAGTGACAAAAGCGCAGACTAAACACCCCTCCAGCTGCCAAGAAAACAAGGCAAATGTCCTATTTCCTTATTCATCTTTCTAGGTTCTTAATCCTACTTGCTGCTGATCCTGAGCCACTACACACAGTAAAGGATACATGGGAGGACAGTGCTCCTCCAGATTCCTTGTCCTTTCTAATCAGCCACTCTACATTTTTTCTAGAAAACAGCTGTAGGTGGGGGGGGGGAAGAACTATGCAGCTGTAAACACTAGTAGAGCTGATGTGATGCAGCCCTCTGAAAATAATTCTGCAGAAAGATGTTCCACGTGCTATTACTCATGGAAGAGTCTCTAATTTCTTAGCTCCCCAATGGAATGCAGCCACTTCTGGAAAGAGCTGTTTAATAACACACAACCACACTACACAATTAGGATAGGAAACAAAGAAAACTGTGTCTAGTTGAGATTCCACGGGCTATTGAGAGAACCAGAACAGATTTTAAAATGTTATTAAAGCTAATGTTTAAAATCAAAATATACACAAGTTAAGAAGGAAGGTTCTGTACTTCTGTGGTCAGGCTTGGGTTATGAGGGATTACAAGTATCGGTTACAAGGTTCACAGGGTACATACATATCACATAACCAGCATAGATCCAGATTGGGGTGTGGGAGGTTCTAAAGCGTCAGTGGATAAGTGGGCTCAGGTATGCCACCCATGCAAAGTATTAAGAATCCAAATCTGTAGTGGTGTAGAGAATAAGTACATGGGTGGGGTGCATCCCTCGGTTTATCAGGGAAGGAAATGGGTTATTTCCCTGGTCAGCGGTCTCGATTACTCAACGTGGTACTGACGGTGGCCCATGATGTGTTCTGTGTAGATGTTTCTGCACCACCTGATGGTGTCGGACACCATGAGCTGTCTTATGAGTCAGGCGTAGCGTCGACTGACTCCGCACGCTCTCGGTACCGGCTCGTTGTGGGGGTCCCACGCACCAAGGGCTTCCACGATCAGGGGGTGTATCTGGACCTCGTAGCCCTGGGCTCTCAGAGTGTCAGCCAGGGGGGTGTACTTCAGCACCTTCTTAATAACTAACTTGGAATTCCATGGCCAGGATACTGGGACTAACACACATTGCAAATATTTAAACAGACTCAAAATTAACTCCATCAGCCTGAGGCCCAGCCTAACAAATCCGAATGGGTATGATGGAGCTCCCCAGATCAATCCTACTTCCTTAAGAGGAAAAATTGAGGGTAAACCATCCAGCACCCATTCAGCCATTACAGGGACACATCAATTTAAAGAAAAAAAAAAGTGAATTGATTAAAGTGAATGTCAAAAAGAGAACTAACTCTTTTTCCCACCATAAGACACAGGTAGCCACAGGATCTGTCTTTTTAAGAATGTGAACCCTTTTACAGGTAATTTAACTAGGATTACCTCCACTCCTGCCATGCACTCTACAGACAGCTAGCCGCCTATGCCCATATGGAGTCTCACTGAAATTAATGGGAATATGCACAAGTGTGTCTCACTGCAAGATCAGGGCCTTGGTGAACTATCACAATGATTCCTAAACTCTTATCTAATCTACCATTAACCCCTTTTCATGCTTCAAGGATGCTAATGATTTTATCTTATCTTTAACTCCAAACCATATATACAGCCCGCTCTGTTCTTCCATTCCATTTACTTTTCACCACGTCATTAAACAGACACTGGGGCATTTGTGGCTATTCCAGATTCGACCTGTCCCGTTGGATAAGGGATTTTGACAGTATACAAAAGACAATTCAGTCTGGGCAACAAGACTTTGGTTGGTTTATTTTTCAAGGCACCAGACAGCCTCCTTCCCAAGTTGCACTTTTATGGCCAAGTTCTCACGACACAATACAGAAAACAAAGAAGGGAGGGGAAAGAGGAGAACAGGGTATGATGATAGGTAGGGCAGGGAACAAGTCCCCACTGGTGCAGCTGCTGCACTGGTTCTCTCTCTGCCTTCTTGCCGATTTTTAATGCTGATAAAAATATTTCACAGGCTCTGCACGGCAGTGGGTCAGGAGAATCATAGAACTGAAAGGGACCTCAAGAGGTCTTCTAGTCCAGTCTCCTGCACTCAAGGCAGGATTAAGTATTATCTAGACCACCCCTGACAGGTGTTTGTCCAACCTGTTCTTAAAAATCCCCAGTAATGAAACTTCTACCACCTCCCTATGCAATTTATTCCAGTGCTTAACCACTCTGACAGTGAGGAAGTTTTTCTTAATGTCCAACCTAAACCACGTGTGCTACAATTTAAACCCATTGCTTCTTGTTCTGTCCTCAGAGATTAATAATTTTTCTCCCGCCTCCTTATAACAACCATTTACATACTTGAAAACTGTTATCCTGTCCCCTCTCAGTCTTCTCTTCTCCAGACTAAACAAACCCAATTTTTCCATCTTCCCTCATAGGTCATGTTTTCTAGACCTTTCATCATTTTTGTTGCTCTTCTCTGGACTTTCTCCAGTTTGTCTACCTCTTTCCTGAAATGTGGTGCCCAGGCCTGGACACAATACTCCAGTTGTGGCCTAATCAGCGCAGAGTAGAGTGGAAGAATTACTTCTTGTGCCTTACTTACAATAATCCTGCTGATACATCCCAGAATGACGTTCTCTTTTTGGCAACAACATTACACTGTTGAGAGGACTCATATTTAGCTTGTTAACCACTATGACCCCCTGATCCCTTCCTGAAGTATTCCTTCCTAGGGAGTCATTTCCCATTTTGTATGTGTGCAACTGATTATGAAGCAGAATCTAATAATGGGACTTCGATGTCAACTTGTCCTTTGAACACAGCAAAGTTTGAGCTAAATGATGAACATGGTGATTGATTTTGACTATACGGAGTGTAAAAATAAACCCAGCAAGGTTCACAAAGAAAGGAAGTTCAGCTTCTAAATCCTCCCTCCCAGTACCTACTGGTGGCGAGGGAGGTCTTGAATTCTTCACAAACTGCACAATCAATCAATCCATCTTCACAATCCCCCTCCCCTGCACCCTTGTTAGGTTGGGACGTATTAAACAGATGGGGAAACCGAGGCACAGACCATGGTCCCATAAATCACTGATAGAGACAGGAAAAGAACAAATGGACCAGATTCCGCAGACACTCATTCATTCTTATCAAGAGTGCAAGTCGGAGCAGAATTTGGCCCCACGGATCTTGGCTCCTATTCCTGTTCCCTAACCACTAGACCTTCCCTTCTCACTAGCAGGTCCCTCTCTCCATAATGTCCATAGCCCTGCCCCACCACCTTCTATATATTTGAAGACAAAATGAAAGATCCCCACCACCCTGTAGCATACAATAGCAGAAATCATGCAAGTCACACACTATCCTCTCTCAGCTATCAAGCTGCTTTTTGAAAGCCCTCTGACTTTTACTCAGACAGAAGTTGCCTTAACGCTTTTAATTATCATCTGAGTGTAAGAATCCAATTTTCTTCTCTGCTTAACACCTAGACTTGCTTGATGTTTTCTCTGGCCTATCTTCTAGATCAGCACAACAGTGTAATTCAATCATCACCAAAATAATGCTGTTTGGAAGCATGAGATGATGGAAGCATTTGACAAGAAAAAGGTCCCCAAATGCACTATTTGGCTGGACTTGGAGGGTTTTTTAAACCTATATCCTGTTCCCTGTAATTTATTATAAACACCTGGCAGCTCAGAGCACCAAAGGATCACTGTCAGGCAGAGCTTGGAGGTGGCACATGATTACACAAGCTTGGATTGCATAATGAAGGCTTTTATTAAACATGATGTGGAAAATCAGCTAGCTAAATAGTAAACACTCAGGCACAAGTTAAACCGTGAGCTATTTGGTCTTGCTTTTCTTCAGATATGCCAAACAGCCTTCAGACTGCTCTTCTAACCGCCTCCTCGTTTTCAAACCACATTCTCCTACAGTTACTGAATTACTGGGGCAGGAGCAGGGGAAGTAGAGAGAGGTGGGGGAAACCAAGGATCTAAGTCAGGGGTCGGCAACCTTTCAGAAGCCGTGTTCCGAGTCTTCCTTTATTCACTCTAATGTAAGGTTTTGCATGGCAGTAATACAGTTTAACATTTTTGGAAAGTCTCTTTCTATAAGTCTATATAATATAGAACTATTGTTGTATGTAAAGTAAATAAGGTTTTTAAAATGGTTAAGCAGCTTCATTTAAAATCAAATTAAATGCAGAG
This sequence comes from Sternotherus odoratus, assembly GCA_032164245.1. Lineage (NCBI taxonomy): Eukaryota > Metazoa > Chordata > Testudines > Kinosternidae > Sternotherus > Sternotherus odoratus. The sequence continues at coordinate 7,939,114 of JAVMKO010000018.1, forward strand.
CCCCCGAGACTGGTGGCCAGGACCCAGGCAGTGTGACTGCCACTGAAAATCAGCTCCCGGGCCACCTTTGGCACCCGTGCTATAGGTTGCCTACCCCTGATGTAGGTAAACACACTCTAAATGAGGGACTTTGACACTGGAGCAGAGGCACTAAATTCAGCCTCCATGCTTTGGGTACATGTGGTGTTCTAGTGGGAAACTCTCGGAGAGAAAGTCAGAACTATGAGTCAGGATACCTGGGTTCTTTTCTTGTCTCTGCCAGAGATCCACTGTGTGACCATGAGCCTCATCCCTCCGTGCCTCAGTTTCCTCATCTGGGTTTAATGAGAACTACCCCCCAAAGGCACTGAGACATGTCATTTGTTAATGACCACAAAGCCCTGGCTTGAAAGGGACTAAAAAAGGGCAACAGTAGCCTTGGAAGAGACCAGGTAAAGTCCCCAATAGTTCACCACCAATCCTGGCAACCGTGGGGAAGTTCCAACACACGACAGCCATCCCTCCCAACCAGCCAAGACCATGGCACTGAGGGGCACCAGTGGGACTCCTGGCTAGCGGCTCTCAGCGGCACTTCTTAGCCCTGGATGAGGGTAACACCCGTTGACTGGCCAGAACTCACCCACCTCATGATGTGGAAGCAGCAGAGCAGACCAGTGCCCGTTGGCACCCCCCTCACAATGGTGACGTACAGGTAGAAGGCGATGGCCATGGTCCAGAAGAAGGAGCTGGTGTTGGAGAAGGTGGACAGGGCCCCCTGCAGCACGCAGTCCCACGAGGTCGAGTCAAAGTCCTGCAGCACCCCATAGAAGTAGGACGCAGCCGAAAGGAGGTCGGCCAGGGACAGGTAGAGCAGGAGCTGCCGGGGACGGGTCCGCAGCTCAGGCCAAAGGGCATGGGTGAAGACCAGGAGGCCAGAGCCCAGGAAGGAGAGGACACAGGAGACCAGCACGAGGACCCGCTCAAAGGGGTACAGCTCCGTTGGGGGCATGGTCCCCATCAGCAGGGTGGAGTGGTGCATGGGAGGGGGAGAAGGGGGAAGGGGAAGGGGAAGGGGAAGGGGATGGGTGTGTGGGGGGGGAAGGGGATGGGTGTGAGGGGGGAAGGATTTGGGGAAGGACGGAGAGGGCAGGAGAAGGGGAAGAGGGCGAGAGAGGAGAGGAGGGAGATCCCAGAGGAAAGGGACCCGGCCCAGGGGGGAGCAGCTGAATTAGAAATGAGAGAGGGGCGAGGGCAGCAAGGGGCGGCAAAGCAAGAGCCGCCAGCGGGCTGCGGAGCGAAGCGGCTGCCGGGGTCGGGCCGGCCGGGACGCGGCGGCGGCGGGAGGAAAGTTCTGCCGGGCTCCGCTCCCAGCGCCCAGACTCCACCCGGCCCCCGCTCTGCTCATGTGAGCGCCGGGCGCCGGCTGCCCGGGGCCGGTCGGCGTCTCAGCCCTGCCCGGCCCACGCGTGTCCGCGCCGGCCAACAAACCCGCGCCCCGGCCGCTGGGTCCCTTCCCCGCTCTCCGCCAGCGCCGGGCCCCTTCCTCCGCCCACCTCCGGCCCGCCCCGCGCTCCGCCCCGGGAGCCTCTGCTGGCCTGCAGCCAGCTCTGGGGTGGAGCCGCGCCGCTCCCTATGGCCTGCAGCGAGCTGCGGGTGGGAACAGTTCACCTCTGAGGGATGGAGTTAAGCCGACCTAGCCCCCAGTGTAGACGTGGCTCAGCAGGAGAATTGCTCCATAGTTACTGCCAGGCTTGGGGAGGTGAATTATCCACATCAATGGGAAAATCCCTTCCTTGGATGTGGGCAGTATCTACACTACGGCCCTACAGAGCCTATGCTACAGTCTCCTACCATAGACACGGCCTGAGTGGCTTTATGTCTCATCCAAAAGAGGGAACTTCCAGTCTTGTGTCGATCGCGTATAGGTTTCCAAAAAGTACCTTGTTCCCAGCCTGAAAGTTCTTTTTTATGTGTGGGAAGTTTCCACAAAAATCCCTCCTTCTGGCTTAGTTTAGATGGTAAATGACAACTGTTTAAATTGCTTAAAGAAATGGGGGGGGGGTGGGTGGGTTGTTTTTTTAGTGCGGAACAGGTTCCTTTGAAACTTTCCCGAGGGCATCACCTTTGACAGGAGTGAAGAATCCTGATTTACATATAAAGTGTTCAAAATAGTGTGGTCGGTCAGACTTGATTTTTCCTCCTCTATATTTTACAATGTTTGGACAAGGATACAGCTTTAGCATTGACAAAGAGTCCTGTGACACCTTAAAGACTAACTAAAGTATTGAAGCATAAGCTTTCGTGGGCTAATACCCACTTCGTCGGATGCAAAACTTTAGCATTGTGCATTCAAATACCACCTAACCACAATCTCTTTGTCCAGTCATTCCTCCCCGGCCCTCCGACTTACCATGTTGATTTGATACTGAGAGAGATTCTATACAGTAGTACATTATGACCTTCTGAAACTGGTAGCCTAGAGATCACTAGAAGGACAGCCAGATCTACACTACCCTTCCAATTCTACCTTACAAGGTAGGAAAAAGCATCCCTCCTCCACTGCTCTACTGCCAATTTCAAATTGTATGTGCTTTATAAGTAGTCTTGGAGGATTAGATTTTTGTCAGTAGATGTCAATATTTCCATCAATACTAATCAAAATGTACAGATAGGCTAAGTAAGAAAAATGCGGTGTGAGAACTTACTAGAGTCTGATTAAAGGACATTTTGATGTGATGTTGTCAATTTGTGCTTTAAGGGTTATAGAGATTTAGATTTTAGAATTGTGATATCTATTGTCATTTACACTCTCACTGTCTCGCTCACTCCCCCCAATTTCCCCCAACTGTGAAAATGTCAATTGATTAAAAAAAATTAAAAATGCTTAAAAATTAATGTCAAAATTATAAAAAATAAAAATCTCATTCTACCAAGCCTTGTTATAATGAGCAAGTGTGATTGTGTGATCTCAAATTCAGCCATGGGCCCTGATCCTGCAATCTGAATCATTTCAGCGGACTCCTCCATGTCTGTAGGGAGCCCCATTGACTTCAGTGGGATGTGAGATGAGCGTAAAGTCCTGCTCAGAGGGATCAGATTGTAGGGTGAGGGCTGGAGATCCATGGCCCAGATCCTCAAAGTATATAGGCTTCTAACTTGGATAGATTTATTGTGAGAACCACACTGAGTTGTTTTGTCTCCATTTCCCTGATTTCTGCACATGTAAGATGCCCACCACCAAATCGCATTCACATAACTGTGACATTACTGCCTCCTATCTCAGGGTGGATCTGCAGCTGTTTCTCCCAAGCTACACATTCCTATCCTCAGACCTATGGAATGTGACAGTTGTCAAATTAATAGCAATGTTTGGAAACCGACTAAAAATAAATGACAAAACAAAAGGCAATGTTCTAATTAACTGTGTGCAGAGGAAAAAATCTATGGGAATAGTTTGCTTTAAAAGCAACTGACTAGGCTAAATTTCCCCATGAAATTCCCATCAAATGTATTTATATGCACAATGAAGCAACAAAAACGGTAAATGGCAGGAAAGGTGTTTCAGTGTTATTTCCCCTGATTTCCTGTTTATTTTAATGATAGTTAACTTTACAGTAAAAGAGCTTTTATGCTGTGATTTTTCAAAGGCACGCTTTTGAAAATTGCAGCCTTAAAGTCTGCTTGCTGATTTTGTGAGAGGGTGGGGCTATCTGGGAGTCAACCGATTTTGTTACATTTATGAAATTTGCCAGATTGGAATGGGAATCTCTTAGCAGAAATAATTGGCTTTTTGAGGGGCAGGGTGGAGAACAGAATCTGGACTTCCCTTCCCACAGATATGCCTGAAGCTTGACTCAGAGAGTGCATGAAGAAGGACAAGAAGGAATTGAGAGTCCATGGCCAATTAAGTCCTTGGCCTGCAACTGAAATCATTTGTACGAGGGACAAGAGAAATAGCACCAATCACCGTGGTGCATTTCTGTAATACAACTACCTGGCCAACAGGAGTCTAACAACACACTTATTCCTCCCCAGGGATGATTCTGAGCCCATGAAACTGCACAGCTGGTAATGTGTACTGAGCGCTCTTCCCAATTACCCAGGACAGCTACCTAAAAATAATAATTGACGAGTCTGGGAAAACATGGACAGGTGGCAGCCCTAGAATTGTTGCAATTATAATTTAAAAACTCCCCTCTCTCCTCCCCCCGCCCCAATATGCCTATTTAGAATTCAGATCCATGATTTTTCTCATTAGCCTCAAGATGTCACTATTGTTCCAGCTGCCAGCGGAGTTAAGATCTCCAAGAAGCAGATGTTCACAAATAGCTTCGCTGGACAAAGCCTTCACTGTGTTAACATGGTAATAAATAAGGCAAAGTGTTTTGATGCCAATATTCTTACCCAGGTCATCCTCACCCTCCCTCGCCTAATATTGCAGATTAACTAACAAAATATGTACAGAATTTTGGGGGCAGGCAAGGTCCTGGCATAAGGATGGAGAATCGGGCATAGGAAAGTTGAGTATAATACAGGTAGGCAAAGAAATGGAGACAAGAATAAATCTTAGCCAAAAACAAAAACAAAACACACACACAGAATTAGAAGTTTGGTTTTTATTTGAATTCCATTGTAGTTGGGCCTTCTAACCATTGTGCAACGACTCTCAGGCACATCATTGTACTAGTTTTTTGTATTTTACTCCTAGTCTGGTAGAGGCCGGTCTACAACCAAACCAGGGAGGTGACCAAAGGACATTCAAATCCCTGACCTCAATTCAGGCAAAGCATTCCTTTCCAGGACAGAAAGCGAGAAATACTTGTAGCACCTTAGAGACGTATTCACTTTCTTTATGGATACAGACTAACACGGCTGCTATTCTTGAACCTTTCCAGGACAGCGGCTAAGCATATGTGTAACTGCTGTCCTGAGGAGTAAGAATGGCGTTATGCATGTGTTTAAGTGCTGTTCTGCATTAGGGCTTCTCCTATGTGTATGAGATGGACATTTATGTGCCAAAGTGGCACTTTGAGCTGCTAAATTCAAAGCAGCTAGATGTCCTATTAAAATGCCCACAGTTGAAAGCTTGGGTCAAATTCCACTTCAGTTGTAACTTCCCAGCCCACTGCTAGGTACCTGAAGGCACAGGTCAGTCAAGGGGGTTAGAAAGGCAGTTCCTCCATCTACCTCTTATTATAAAACTGTCCTATAGGGATATTTCCATGCTGTCTGTTGACACCCCTGGCGCTAGGTGAAGAAAGGATGATAGAGAAGATGAACCATTGATGGACACCAGTGTGGTATAAACCAGTGGGCTAAACCCCACACATCACCCTCCAGCAACATGATTTCAATCTCCTTGGCTTTAGTTTTATTTCTTCAAAATAACACAGGTTCAGCATCACATTTGTACCCTTTGCCCTGACCCAAGGTCTTCTACAAAGGCCCTGACTGGATGACACTGCTCCCTCCTTCCCTGCACAACTACACTCTGCAGTTCTCTTTCCCACACCCAGGGACTGCTGCAGGAGGAAGAGAACTAACCCACACCTCTCTAGCAACTGCGCTCTTGCGGCATTTCAGGACAAGCTGATCATCAAGCTATCACCTGATCCCTGGCTGCTGGAACATCAGCTGGGAGGCAGCTGATTAGTCACAGGTGGGGCAGGGCCCCCACTCCTATTAAATACCAGCCACCCTGTGACAAGGTAATTCCAATATTTGTTCTCTCTTATTCGGATATCTGAATTAGCATCGACACATCCCACACTCCTGCCTCAGATTAATTATATCAACAGGGACTGTGTTTCCTTGGTACAGCCCTTTCTGAAGCCCAGATTAATACAACATAGTTCTGTGAATGGGGAAGCCAGGGGCTGGGGGGACATAAGACTATACAGCAAAGCTCTGAAAAGCCCTTAAAATCTTCAGGCCTATTCTACAAGTTCCTCTTCTGATACTGTCCTTTGCAGTAAGTTGGTTCAGAAAGAAGAATCAGGTGACACCTTGTAATATTTCTGGAAAAACTAACTGCTCATACCCAAACACAACTGCTCTTAACATGCAACAATGTGTTAGCCACAGTATTGGAATCAGCAGTTGAATAGTCTAAAGGACTGAGATGTTGGTTGAATCCTCAGCATGTATCTTCAGATGCAAGGGGGAATCACTGGAAGCTCTTTATGTCAAGAATATACTGCTTTTTGTTACATGCAGAAATACGTTATACATATTTGTATTTATGCTTCCAAATTCATGTGAGGACATCAGACTACAGCAGGGTGGAGATCTATGCTTTCAGGCATAGCACTTGGGGTTGTGATAACTTGTGTAATCTGAAAAAAACCAACTCAGCCTGTATTGAGTCACTGACCTGCACCAATGCAAAGTTTTGCAAACAAAGGCTTCATTCTGGACCCTGAAAAACTTCCTATGGGGCAACTGAGTTTTCAAGGCAAAAGTTGGTTTGTTTGTTAGCCTAATAACCTGAAGCACACCCATAAGGTGACGTCTCACAGTAAGTAGATTAAAGGGCACCCATCAGAGCAGTGCAATGGAAGGAACTAACTGGGTGGGTGGAGGTGGAAGAAATGAAGACTGTAGCAGCTGCATGAGTACACAGTTTTTTTATTTCATGATCAAACGCCATAGAAGAAATTCAGAAAAAGTCTGTTCAGGCTGCTGGAAGAACTTAAAAGTAATAGTTGATTAAAATGCTTAATTCTCCAGGTGTTACTATTATGTTAATGAGCATGTCTATAGTGTCACAGGTGTGGACTTTAGTACTCAACCCATCCCTCCTTTGCTGTAGGGTAGGGATATTGGCATGATCCTCACCTAATAGATGGGTTACTAAGGCAGAGCAAGGTTCAATGCCTTGCCCAAGGTCCCAGATAGTGTCAGGATTTTAGTGCAGGAGTTTCTGGTACTTGGTAAAGACTCCTTCACTCAGCTGTATTTATATATAGCTCTGAGTACTGTGATACAGGAGGGTCAGGGATCGGTGGTAGAGTGCTTGAGGGGAAATATGTAAACTCAAGGCTAATTAAGTTTTTGCTCCCTGTAGACTGGGGAAGATGGCTACAGGTTAATTGGAGCACTTGCAGTCAATTAAGGCCCTGTTAAGAACCCAATAAACCCCCCTGCTTTAGGCAGACAGAGGAGGAAGGAGAGAGGACTGGAGCTTAGAGGCGTACTGTGAGACCTAAAGACTCAGTTGCCCCATAGCAAGCTTTTCAGGGTCCCAAATGAATCCTTTGTTTGCAAAACTTTGCATCAGTGCAGGTGAGTGACTCAATGCAAATATACTTGTGTGCACTCCCATTAGGCTAACAGATAGCTGGTGTACACCACAGGAGTCCTGGCAGCATGCAGTCTTGCACGTTTTTGTCTCTAGTAAACTATGGATGGAGAATGGTACCTCTGATGGAGAACAGTACCCCTGAATGTTAAATGACAGGATGAATCCTATGCACAGTAGTGCATTAGAGCTGTCCAGTGTGTACAATTGCTTCCTTCCCATCAGAGATGCCCGAATCCTGAGTAACTTTAAAAAGTTTTCTGTTAACATTAAAAATCTGAAACAGGGCTGCAGCAAGGCTACATGCCAGCCCAGGACAGCAATTGACCAAAACCCCTACAAACTACATAGGGAATTTTATGTAGGCAGAGTGTAATTGCTACCCACTTGGAATTAGACCTGTACAATCACTGAATTAAGCTACCTTTCCAGTGTTTAGAATAGTTTCCCTTTTAAATTTAAAATCACAAGAATGCTAAATGGATACTTCTTCCTGCTACTGTTAGTGAGTGGGCGGTACATTTACAATGACACTTAACATTAGCAATTGATAACTTAACAGATCTGGTCTTCTAATAAAAAACTATTGATTGAAATTCTGCTCCATCTGAGGAAAGACATCAACCCATGTACTGTTCAGTCTTGTGCAGCTTTTACTGTACACTGCATTGTAAAATAATCTGTACAGGTACAATATATGTTCCTGCCTACAGAGCTTATCATTTAACACAGAGCAGACAGCAGCATAGAGAAGGGGAAAGAGTGAAAAGTACAATGGAGAGACGAGGAAGAAGTGTTGTGAAGATATGTCAATTTAACACCCTCATCAAGAGTCATTTCATCCACATGATGACGTTGCTCAGTGTCAGAGACCCAGGGGTGCACCAGAACTATCCCAGCTGTTTAAAGATGTAAGGATCATAGCTCAGATCAAGATCCACCGACTTTTAGGGCAGGGCCGCGGTCCAGAATTCTGCATCCGGGCTGACTCTGTGGGCCTTAAACAGCAACAAAGAGCCTGTTGCTCCTTTAATTTCCCTCTTAATGAAAAGCTACACTAAGTGCCTGATTAATTATAAATGAACTGACTCTCCTCCTCCATCTGTCTGCCCTGGGATGGTTTTTGAACACTCCTATTTGCCAACTAAGAGGGGTGACCCTCAGCAGCCCTAACCCACCTTCTATAGGCTTGGATGTAAATAACCCACCCCACAAACGTAGCACTCCAGCAAGGCTCTGCTTCCTGGATCCTTTTACCTGGACATAGGAGCGTGCTGTATGTTTCCATAGTGTTTCCGAGGTAGTACAGAGCACAGAAGAAGGAGCCTAGTAACAGTACAGTTTACTTCTGCAGTGTCATTTCTACCACATAGTCCACACCATTAAACACAAATCCGCTACAGAAGGTATTTACAGGAAAATCATAAAAAGGACCATCATCTTACTGACTGGTGTAAATGGAGTTGCACTGGTTTTATACATCAGTGGAGTTACTAGGGATTTACACCCACATAAGTTAGAGTAGACCCGGGCCATAAGTGTCTGACTGTCGTCCCAACCCACATTCCAGACATTTTATCAGTTCCATTCGGCCTACACCCTGCTTGGAGGGACTCAAGCATGCAGAGCAGTGGGATTTTTGGGAAGGGGGTTGGAGGGTGGGGTGAAGAGAAGGAGAGCACAGCAGAAATGGGGTTTCATGAATGGCTAAAGAGAGAACTCTTGTTCCTTTTAGGGATTTATATAAAACAATGCTCAGAATACGGTCACTTGAGTAAAAAAAACAGAGACTGACCACAGCTCTTGCTTTGCAAACAGGAAAAACCTTGTGCAGAGTAGATTTCTGGGCAGTCTTTGCCATTTGAGAGGTGATGTACCAGCCCAAAATCTCACTCACCAGCCCTTTAATGGTCTCTAACAAGGCATAGTCCAGTTTCAGAACAGCTGCAACAAAATACCTGGCATTTCTCTAGCGCCCAGCACCCTGAATAAAAAGTGCTTTACAAACATTCATGCATTAAAGCCTCACAACCCCCTATGCCACATAGGTTGGTACAGTCATCCCCATTTTAAAGACAGGGAAAACTGAGGCACAAAAGTTGTGTTTCTGCACAAGACTGCAGGTCAGTGTGAGCAGGAGCCTTTCACAACCTGCTCTTTCATTCCTTTCCTGGAGTTTGTTTTACCACCAGACACAGATGAAGTTCAGCTCGGATCCCCTCCCTGAGCTTGGCCGCTCTTAGGGTTCCTCCCTCAGAACTATTCAGCCCACACCCTAGATCCACTCTCCATGTCTCTTGTATCCATGTGGATTAACAAGCCAGCAGTAAAAACTCTGTCCTGACAGGATCTACACATAAAAGGGTGGCATATTTCAGGCAGACAGCTGTTTACACCCTAAAGACACCAGGGAGGGGAGTTCTAATGCCAGCTGCCAGAGCCCAGAGAAGTATCCTGTCTATACAGGCCAAAGCATGGAGCAGCTCAAGAGTGCTGTCACACATAGGCTCTTTCATGCATGGGATCCAGCACCAAGAAAACTTGAGCAGGGCATAGGGCCGTCCCTCCACTTCCTCATGTCTCTGCTCGACTTGCACTTACTTCTCATGTGATTCTTATGGCTGTGACCTGAATGACCTTGCAGCTGAACAGATTGGTGAGGCGGGGCAGCCCAGCCAGGGCCTCTGGACTTTGGGGAGCACCTAGCTTGGCGTGTTCAGCTGTTCGCCCTCCCTGCTGAATAGAGCCCTGGAGGAGCAATGACCATAGGAACTGAGCTCCATGCAGGGGCTAAAATCAAGATAAACTTCTCCTTATTAGTCCAAGCCCTGAACCGAGAGAGACTTTTCCCAACAGGGACACTTCTCCCAAGAGCCAGAGATTTTTGCAGCGTTGCTAACAGCTGTCATTGACACAGTGGTAGGGGTTGGTGGGGTGGGGCGGGGAATGAGTGAACAGACCCTTGCAATGCTCAATTCAGCTGCCTCTTGCACCTCTGATACAATCACCATTTTATCTAGGCATCCTTCAGCCTCTCTCTTGGGTCAGTCTCCTGCTCCACCGACAGCATCCACCACGCCATCCTCCACCCCAGCACGAAGCACCAGGGACCAGCCGGGCAGCATTCCATGCGGGATCGGCAGCCTCCTCCTGGGTCAGCGAGACGTGTTGCGGGCCCAACAATGTGCAGCACTTCTAGGGCAGTATACTTGCTGATTGCTTCCTTGATTATTGCTCACAACAACCAGCTAAGACACTGCCAAAGAAACACTCACAGCTGGCATCAGCTGACGGGATGTGAGCTGCGGTGGGTGGGTTTGTCTCCCTCTTTCTTTGCTGAATGGCAGGAGAGTCTGGGGGAGAAAGAAACAGTCAATAACCAGCCAGAATAGTTTCTAGATGGAGATTCAAATATGCTGCAATAGACACACACACAATCTCAGAGACAGCCTCTAAATGATACAGATATTAAAATAATAAAGCCGGCACCTGTCTGGATTCCATATTTACCTGAATTAGTCACCTACTTCCAGCAGAGATAATGGAAAAAATAACCCCCTCCTAATGCCTAGTTTCGGAGACACAAGTCCGTTCCAACGCTTAGTGGTTTCCCTTGACTGCGCGCGGCCACGCCTGAGTCATGCCCAGGATTAGAGAAGGAGAACTCACTCAGAGCAGATCCATCTGTAAATGAAACAGAAAAAGGGCCCAATTCTCATTTATACTAAGGCCACTTTCACTTCCCTTTTCCCAGCTAGAGTGGCATCAGGGAGCGGAACAGTACTGCTAACTCTTACGGTAGCTGGTGTTCAAAAGCCCCAGCTCTAGCAGTCATGTGAATACTGTACATCGACTTTTGTTACTTAAGAAAAAATTTACCCCTCATGGGTCTAATTCCAAATGCCAGGAGCCTTCCCTTAGGGCCTCTGGTACTAGAGCTAACATCCAAAAGCAACAACACATTGAAGTACATGGAGGCCAGTCCTCACTTCTTTACAGATTTTCCTAACTCTCTGTTTTCCATTGGGTGGTCATCTGGCAACTCTATTATCACCAAGGGACATGGCAGCTTCTTGGCACTCAGAGTCCTTACATCACGACTGGATGTCTTCCTAAAATCCATCCCCAAGTCCAACCCATTATTGGGCTTGCCGACTGAATGACCAGATGAAGTGCTGCGGCCGGTGTTCAGCAGGAGGTCAGAGCAGATGATCTGAGATGGTCCCGTCTGTCCGTAAACTCTATGAACGGTTTTCCAAGGGGGCACGGAAGGCAAATGCCTTGGGGCGCTGGCATTCTTGGGGCACCTAAAAGTTAAAAGTGGGTTAAAAGGTTCATTTTTTACAGAAAACACGAAGGTCGGCTGTAGGCGGGGGGAGGAGAGGGTGCGCTGAAGATGCGGTGCCTGGGGTGTGGCAGGTGTGAATCCGGCTGTAGGAACAGTCTGTCTGAGAAGACTGACTAACTGGAGTGAGGAGTTGTAACCGCACTCCAATCAAGTAGGTGCAGCAAAGGGCAGCGTGACTTGCAGTGCCATCAGTCCACCCCACAGGAGGCAACTGTTAACTACAAATAGGGTGACCAGACAGCAAATGTGAAAAATTGGGATGGGGGTGGGGAGTAATAGGAGCCCATATAAGAAAAACACCCCAAAATCGGGATTGTCCCTATAAAATCGGGACATCTGGTCACCCTAACTACAACTTTTGTTTACGCAGCCGCCTCACCCTAGGAAGAAAATCACAGTGTCGAGCCTTCTTTCTAGCAATCACCTCCCCAGGTGGTCAGTAATCAGTCCCTTCCCTAACACTGAGATGGGCCAAAATCTGGAACTAGCTGCCTTGTTTGAACAGCGACCTAACCAGCGCTCCAATATTCCAGTATCAAAACAAGCCAGACTTTAGCTCAAAAGCAAATAGTTCAGTGACGGGCCCTACAGGGGCACAAAGCAGTCAAAGAGGGAGGAGAGGCCACTGGTATTTCAAGTCCCCAGCTCTGCTTTTATGCCGAATTGCGAGAGCTATGAGACTGGAATAGCTCCTCTGGGGGAATGGTTGAATCCCCATCACTTGGGCCATTGTAAACTGGACAGGACAAAGCCCCGGAGAAGATTCAGTAGGGAACAATCTTGTATGCATGGTGCAATAGAGGCAGGCTAGCTGACATAGTCAGTTTCATATCTCCATGCTACTTAGTCCATATATTTGGACAGGTAAAAGCCAGCTAACACCAAGCTCTTTTATAGTGTTTTTCATCTGCAGAGCTCAAAGTGATTTGCCAAAGGAGGGTACCAATAATCCGACGGAGTCAGCCCTGCTATTGTTATAGGGGAGTATGAGCCAACATGATAATCCCCTATAGCCTTTTACTCAAGCCTCAATGGAGAGCAGCACAATCAAAGGCACGTGCACACCCCAAACTGGAGAAGAGGAGGTGGAGAACGCTACATCAGTGTGTCTCAGCTATTTAGTGCTAATCTACTCAAGCATTCAGCTGCAAGTTGCTGGAATCTTACACGCTATTTAATCTCCCCATCAGGTCTAACTAGTCGGAGTCTAGCTCCAGGCAGATGTGCAGGGATCTCTGCTTGGGGGTTTGTTTCAATATTGCTGAGAGCGTCAGAAGGAAATACATTTTAGATAATGCAGCACCTAATGCAAGGAAGTAGCAGATGATCTCCCAAGTCCCATGAGTCTCTGAAAGTGAATCAGCTGCATCTCGTGGGTTTGGGGTTTCTTTAATTGTGTGCATGGGAGGATTGTGGTGGGGAGGCTGCAGCTGGGGTGGGAAGGAGAAGCAGCTCGTTTGCATGGATGAGAGTCCCTACAAAAACAGGAAGAACTTTAAAATATCCTGCTAGATGGGGCTATTTTATACCCCCAGAAAGAAATACTGACTTGAACCAATGTAGACACATGGTCACCTATTATTATTAACTAGTGTAACAGCCCGTGTACACGGGCCAAAGTGCTTAATGCTGTTTGTCCGGGCCGTCTCTACGGCTCGTGGCGGTGCACGTGCGGTGGCCATTTTGTGCCGCCGAACTACAACTCCCAGCAGACTGTTTGTCGGGGCCGTCTGTACGGCTCGCAGTGGCGCATGTGTGGCGGCCATTTTGTGCCGCCGAACTACAACTCCCAGCAGACTGTTTGTCGGGGCCGTCTGTACGGCTCGCAGTGGCGCATGTGTGGCGGCCATTTTGTGCCGCCGAACTACAACTCCCAGCATGCTGTTTGTCCGGGCCGTCTCTACTGCGCATGATGGCTTCGGACAAACATCCTCTGGCCTTTTATTATATAGGATTAAATTGCTTTGCAGTAGTGCCTAGAGGCCTCAGCCAAGCTTGCACCCCATTGTGCTAGGGGCTGTGCAAAGACATCACAGGAAAGAGTATCCCTGCCCCAAAGAGCTTACAATCTAAATCTCTGACTATCTAGAAGGCATTAGGACACCCTGAACAATGAGATGTTCACTTCTCCTCCCACTCCATTAGCAGTTATTCTAAAAAGGGAATTTTTTCCCTTAGGTCAGACCTAAGATCCGAGTGCCATGCAGTGTTAATGAAATCCCCACCACAGGCAACTGAGCACCCCCCAGGGAATATTGGACGGCCTGCTGCTAAAATCTTTATGCCACACCCTGAGACTGGGATGTCTGGATTTCTCACAAGCAGGGAACACACATGCCTCTTCCATGGATGCTGGATGGGATTTGCCACCCGAAGTTGGGGCCTAAAAGTCAATAATCCTTTAAGCTTTGCAGTGGATATTTTAAAAGCTTTAAAAGGAGGGGGAAGCATCATCATCTTTTGCAAAGTAATTCAGATTACGCCCCATGCTGCTGCAGAAAAGACATTTGTGACGCTTAAGAAATCTGTCCAGCTCCTGAGCGGGGAATTTGCTTTTTCGTTTCCAGCCAGACGGAGTTTATCTCTGGTGGGCTGCCTCAGAAGCAGCTTTGAAGTCTTAAGTGGAGGAAAAAAAGCTTTCTGATTTAGCAAGAGAGTTGGAAGAGTTTTGTTTGAAGGTGTTGGTCCTGGACGGTCAATGGAGCGATTGTATTTCACTTGTCCAAGGAGCACTAGTTTCTTTCCCCTCTGCCCCAAGTTCTCGGCTAACTTACTAGGACGACATATTCATGGCACGTTTTCCCTTCGGTGCATGTTTTGCAGTGTGACTGAGGGCAGCAAGAATTTCAGCCCCTGGCATATTAGCATCCACGGGCTCGAGTCAGATGCGATATCGATGTTGGTGAAAGTTGTATGTGGTTTAAGGCGTGCACATGTCTTGGGGTCATTTTCAAGCTAAGGGGGCAGAAACATGGAGTCAAGGCTGTCAACCAGGATCTGTCGGATGTGTAAGAAGGCGAAACATTTTTCTCTCACCCCAGCCCCACTTCTGGTTGCCTTTTCTGGTACAGCCCAGCCCTTCAGGGCGCGAAGCACACCAGCTCTGAATTTAGATTCCAGTCTATTGCTTTCTTTGTTGTGTCCCGCCCGGTTGGTCTCCCCCCTCTGGTCTAGCAGATAAAGGAAATTCCCTGAGCTCCAGACAAGTCCCACTCTTTGAGCCAATCTTCCTTTGCAACTGAATGAGCTAGCAAGATGACCTCTTGGATTCTTGCCCCCTGCAAGTTCAAACACTGTCTACTTCAAAACAACAAACCAACAAAAACCTGGCAAGTTTGAGCCACAAAAGTTCTCCCCAACCCCAATCGGTATTTCCTCAAAGCTGTGGGACATTTGGATCTGGCATTGTGGTTCAGCTTCTTCACAGAGATCTCGCTTCAGTGCTGCCTTGTGCGATGGTTGGAGGTCTAGAAACCTGATGCTACAGCTTGAATTGCCACCACCAGCTGGCATTATCCTGTGACTGTTGCAACCACCTCTTACATCACATCTCAGTCTCTCCTGGGGTGACCAGATGTCCCGATTGTAAAGGGACAGTCCAGATTTTGGGGTCGTTTTCTTATCTAGGCTCCTATTACCTCCCACCCCATCAAGATTTTTCACACTTACCGTCTGGTCACCCTAGTCTCTCCCCTGCAGTTTCCCACAGCTTCCAAATTCCCCACAAATAAGCTAAAACTGTTTTAACATCTCCCCCCTGCACAGATGGTTTTTTTAATCCGCCGCACACACTTCCCGTCCCAGACACATGCATTGGTAGGAAGCTGCTTAGAAGAGCTATTTACCCGTTTTGTAAGGCTCTGCCGAGTCGGTTCCCGTCTTGCCAGTAGCTAGCACAGGAGTCGATCCTAGCTCCCCCCTCTAACCTTCATTCTCCTGCCTCTGGGATCGGCACTGCCGCCCCATAGCCCAGCGCCAGCTCCTGGGGCATGTGTACACCTGCGCGTGTACACCTGCCGCACAGCACAGTCCCCAGGGCGGTCTAGAGCAGGGGCATCAGCATTCGTTGTGCAGCAGTGGTCCCACCCTCCTGTCCGGGAAACTCCGAGCTAATGCGGAAACAGGGGCGATGTCTTTGCAGTGAGTCATTTTCCTTCTAAAGCGAAATCAGAACCGAAGGGAAAGAGGAGAGACAGCGACAGCAACTCCCCCGAAGGGGGGAATGCGAAGGGCAGAGACAGCAGGTGTAAGAGACAGGTGAGACACCCAGAGACCTGGCAAAAAGGGAGGGTGATGGGAAAGGACAGAGCGGAGGAGAGATGACAGAGGAGGGGAAAAAGCAAGGTCCAATCCCCACGATATCAACGGGTGTTTCTCCCCCCACCTGGCTATTTCTGGAAGGCAGCTTTATCCCGGCACTTCAGCTGGGCAGCTCACACAGCACTGAGTGGGAGTGAGGACTGCCCCTGCGCTGCTGGTGGGAGAGGTGAAGGAGGAAGAGAGAGAGAGAGAGAGAGAGATCTGAGCAAAGGGCAGCCCGGGACCCGCCTGCTCTCCCACATTATCATACCCCCAGCGGCTGGCTGGAGACCAGGAAGGACTTCGGTGCCTCTCTCGCGGGCTGCCTCCCACCCCCACCTTGCAGTCAGGGCACGTCAAGTGAAGTTCAGCCCGGCGCGTGGGGCCAGCACCAGGGCCCTATTTCAAACCGGCCGCTGAAGCCCGGCGAGAGGGACTGGAGCAGTGCGCACAGGGGTCGCTGTCACGGAGCAGCGGAGTCTTACCCTGGGGGAAAGCGAGGCAGAGTCTGAAACGCACCGCTGTCCTCCCAGGACACAGCCGCACTAAGAGATGAGGCCCCTACACTAACTCTCCTAGCAACCCCCAGGAATGCCTTGATCTCCCTCTCCCAGCCCTCCCCCCCCCCCGAAGGCATGGAGGGAGCACTCCCCCCCCCAGCACTCGACATGCTCTTGGGACATTGTTACCCCCACCCCACAGCTGCCAGGCTCAGGCACCCAATCCTGGCTGAATCTACCTTGGACAGGAGGCAACAGGCCAAAACCTGGTGGGAAGTGGCACTAAATGCAGCAGCCGGAGATTCGGTAGAGGACAGAGCTGCTGTTTTACTGCTGACCAGGCTAGTCTTTGTTGTAATTAACCCAGGCTCTTACCTGGCTGGGGCTGTATAGCTGGTCTAGCTGAACCATCTGGGTCTACAGACTAAAGCCCAAGTGCTTTGCAGTGAGGACGGGGCGAAACCACTCAAGTGCTGACAGTCCTCCAGTGCCTTCCCCCTATTCCACCCGCGCACCCAGAAGGATGGACACGTTTCCCACAATTTACTGGGAGAGAGTCCCAGAGCAGCTCAGCTTACTACAGTGCTAAGAACCAGGTAATATGCCCCAGAAAAGTCTTAGCTCCTTACACAGGTGGGTGCAGCAGCAGTGTGGACCCAGTAACTTGAGTATGGCTTTGCAGTGTAGCTGCTCACACCCGAGCTAGGCCAACCTGGGCTCAGACCCAAGTGACCATCACCCAGGTTAACTCAGAAGTGAAGACTAGTCAATGGGACTGCTCAGCCAGCTGCATGGATTTGTCTTTCCCATGATTGCCATCCACCCCAGGGTACAGCATTGGGGGTGCTAAAACAGACTAGCTACATTGAATGCCTTCTTCCCTTATTAAGGGGAGCTGCACACGTAGGATGCACTGCATGAATAGCCCTGAAAGCATCCTCTGTAAAGAGCCACCAATTCCCACCAGTACCTCTGCGATCACTGGTCTAGACAACTTCACATTCCTGTATCAGAGCAAGAGAAGGCCACAGATTTTACTGGCATCTCAGCAACTCCAGGGGAGAAATCTATTTTCCATGACTGCTTCCTCCACAAGCTGAGCGAGTGAACGGTGTACAACCCCCCACTTCCACGTTCAGATTTGTGCCTTCTTCCACGAGGCAGTGCCAGGGTTGGCACTAAGATCCGGATTCAAACCCCTCTGAAGTAAATGGGGAAAGACTCCCATTGACCTCAATGGGCTCTGGATCGGGCCCAGAACTCACAATCCCACAGTGTTAAGATTAACGGCTGATCTATCATTTTCGGGACTGTTTCATTTGTCTTTCACTTGTGTGACTTAACTAAGAGAACTGCCATGATAGGATATTTCCACCTTCCCAATCCACTCCCAAACTCTGCTAGAGAGAGACTGGTCTCCAACCCACCTCAGAAGTCTCTCTACACACCTTCCTTGAAAGCACCGTGGTTCGTGCTTCACTCCGAGGGAACAGAGAAGTGGGGTCTAATGTACCAAAGACAGGAACTCCCAGCTCCTTCGCTTACTCCCTGAGACCTTGGGCAAGTTGCTTCACCGGTCTCGGTTTCCCCACCTGTCTAAATCAGAGCAACGATTGTGGCCCACGCCACGTGGGGAAAACGAGACTTGGTTAAATAACGAACCTTTGTAAAATGCCTACAAAGTGAAAGCAGTACGGACCTGCCAGGTATTATCCAGGAGAGTGTTGGGGGGGATCTAAGATTTAGAGTCAGTCCAAAGCAAATGGTTCTGGACACAGAAAACCTGATAAAACAGACTTAAAAATAAAATAATTTATGTGAGTTGCATTATCCTGAGGAGACCCTCCAGCATTTGGAATCCCTCTCCCCCCTCCCCCCGTCAGTCCATACAGCAAGAGTCCAAGTGACCCAACACAGCCGCTTACTCTGGGGACTAGCAGTCACAGCAGGTCAGCAAGTCTCTGTCTTGCTGAGGCAAAGAGACGGCGCTTGTGCCGGCAGCCTATGGGAGCGCAGCGGAGTTAGTGCCAGCTTCCAGTCAGCAGGGCAGGGCGTCTGTGGAGCCGGCTGCGCACACCACCCTCCCCAGCTACACAAAACTTCCCTTCTCCTGCTGCCCCAGCCCCTCCACTGAATCAGAGAGTAAACGGAGCCTCACCCTTTGCTGTTCTCTGGACTGCGCTGTGGGCACGGGGCGCAAGGGCAGGCGGACCAGGAAGCTAACATGCAGGCAGAAGAGAAGAACCAGCCTCGAGTCCATGGAGTGGAAGAGGAGGGACTGCCCTAGTGACAGCACAGAGCACACAGGGGACTGGGAGGTTTCCCCCTCTTGCTTGTGTAACATCTGCATTCCCCGCTTCCAGCCCCAGCCTGCTAAGGATCATTCCCCTTGTTTGACAGACCACAACCCCAGCACTGGAGTCCCTGGCAGAGAGAGCATCTGCTCCACTCGCAGGAATGGGATTAGCTCCCGAGCATCCTTCCCCTGCTTTGTCTGGCCACGAGGGAGCCAAGGCAACTAGTCTCTCTTTCCTCTCCCGCCATGAGTGCCATGAGTCTGCACTTACATCCCAGGCCAAAGAGCACCGCGAACAACGGGACCAAACTCACACAACGACTCTCATGGCCCCACGGCCGCTGCTTCCCATTCCTCTTACACCACCGCTGGAGTATCCTTACGATGAAGGAGGGTGACCTAGCACACACTTGTCACACATCTGGGCTAGCCCACATCCCTTCCCTTCATGCCTTCACTGCGGGCCTTGTCCGAGGGTCCCAGCAATCTGAAATCGCTGAAGTCGGAGGACTGGACGGCGCAGAATGCTGGGAGAGGGATGTGACTGAGTAGAAATGCTCTTTACTATTTCCTCTGAATCTTGTGGGAAGGTGGCCATACCTGAAGCTGTAACTTGACCCCAGGGGGGAAGGGAGGTCACCTGACCTGCCTGGGGAAGGAAAGACAAAAGGGAAGCAGGGGTGTGGCTGGAGAGAGGAGTTTCAGTCTGAAGCTAGCTGGAGTCAGGCAGGGAAGGGCAGAGGAGCTATCTGGCTCTCTGGCCCCCAAAATGGATCCAGCTGAGGGCTCACGCTCGCGGTCTGGTCTGTGTTAGACCAGGTACCGGTCATCGAATAAAGCTCTGTTTTACTGGCTGGCTGAGAGTCACGTCTGACTGTGGATTTGGGGTGCAGAATCCACGGGTTCCCCCAGGACTCCCCCATGCACCTTCTGCCCACGGAGGGGCAGAAGGTGCTGAATGCTCCGAGGTCAGACCCAAGAAGGTGTAAACGGGAACCTCGAAAGCTCCTAGCCTTGGAGACAGGCTGTGTACAAAGAGAGGACGTTTTCCCTCAGAGTCCTAAATGGCTTCATAGGGGGCAAGTTCCAGACCATCGCCCGGGCACTCCGTGACAAGGGATACAGAGCCTTTCAGGTCTAGGGTCACCACTCCCAATGGCCCTATTTGTAACGCGGGAACCAGACTTTAGGGGAGGACGTGGGTGGCCCAGGGCAATGAAGCTATTTCACGAGAACTGCCACGGAAATCAAAGAAGTCCCTAAGAGGGTGGACAGGAGTCGGTGGACAGGCCTGAAAGCCAGGAGGCCCATAAGCAGAGAGCTTGCACACACTTTTACTCTAGTGCCTGCGTATCCAATGCCCACTGACCCGGGGCACAGAAATCCTCTTGTTCTGGGGCACTAAGAGACCTGGCACCAGCAGGGCAGGGGCTTGTTGGTGATGCCCATGCAAAGTAAAGCTGCAAAGCAAATACACCCCCAGCCAGTGTCATTCTGCCCTCTCTCCTGGAAGCAGGGTCGTCCCTTCTCCTAGCTGGCTCAGCGCTAGCTCCCTTGCTGACTGCCAAGTGTGTGGCTGGACTCCCCTCTGCTTGGCGGCCCGGCTGTGACTCAGAATCCCAGGAGAGGCCTGGGAAGAGTCCAGGCCACAGCTCATTTTCCAGAGGACTTTAAGCCCCACCTAAAGCACCCGTGACTGATTAACCCAGCAGATTGCTAGAGATAGCGTCAGGCAATAACCCAGAGTCAATAGCTGCCAGCGTTGGCTACAGTGGCCCCCACCCGGGAGGGAGCTTCGCTGCTAGAACTCGGGGTTTGGTTCTGCAGCGCTGATCGAGTCGCCCAGCCTATGGTTTGAGTCAATAGACTGGCCAATCACAGCCACTGATGACCGACGCTGCTGGGGCTGAGCCGGAGGGCCACCAGGCTGACCCACAGCAAACACCCCATTGTCAGAGCAGCTCTGGACACAGCCATTAGCTACATCTCCAGGGGCTCAGGCAGGACCCACCCTCCTCTTCCACCTAGACCCAGAACAGCACGTTCCTGGTTCGCTGGAGTCCTGACTCCTCATTCCTGGAGAAGCAGCCTAGAGGCAGATATGGCCAAATAGGAGCCCAACGCCTGCTTCGCTTCCCCGCCTTGTCTTTGGGACGCATTGTATTCAAAGCCACCTGGGCAGACGCATGCAAGCCTAGGTGGCCAACCCCTCGCCATCACAGACAGACCTGTGGAAGCTCCGAGTGGATGGCACTCGGTCATCACAGGGTCCTCCTCTGGAACGGGGAAGTCACGCTCCCGCTGCGGGCAGGTGCCAGTCATGCACTGGGGCTAGAAGGACGTAGGCAGTCATGAGGAGCAGGGTTTCCAGCAGCACCTTGTGCCTGCGCACGGCGGCACAGGGGACCCCCAGTGGGGAGACAGCCTCGGGAAGAGTTTGGGGTGCTGTTGCAGGACTAGCAGGAGAGGTCGCCCTGTGAATGCTCCCCAGCAATACTCTCTCCTTGCTCACGTCCCTATCCGTGCCCTTCTCTCTGCTGAACGGACACTGTCCTCCTGCAGCCAACAACCCTCTTGGGTGGATGCTTGCATCGATGCTGCCTGGATTTCGTAGCCCTATGAGCGTCAGGTAGGGATTATCTGGGACACAGATGGCTACAGGGGCGGGGAGCAAAGGGGCTCGCCCTCAAAGTGTATTAGTGTCATTGCAGGTATTACAAGGTGACTATCTAGATCTAAGCAAATGAAAGCAACCCTGCCAGACCTGGGGTGGGAAGAGGGAGACACCTCAGCAGCACTATCCTTTAGAATGATAAAATCAGGGGGTGCAGCAAGGGTGGTGGGGGGGGACTATTAGCTTTTCCCCCTTTACTTACCGGAGCTCACCCCAGGAAGGGTATGTGTAGCCATGGGGAAGAAGAGAACTGGCTAAACGGCTACCAGGAAGGGAATGGTCAGGCACCATCCAGGGAGGAGGGGGAAAATATGCTAATCGCATTTCTAAGGGGATGAGGACATGACTGGGTGCCACCAGAATTGCAGGGCACCAGAACAAGTGCTCTCTCTCCCCATCCTGGGCCCTGACGACTTTATTGCCTCCCTCAGCGTTAGCCAGTGTTCAGAGCAAAGAACTAAAGAGTCCGGACTCCTGGGTTCTATTTGCAGCTGTGCCACTGGTTCAACCAAGGTCCTTTCTGCATTTCGTTTGAGGCTGTGGCAATTCCACCGTCTCCCACGCTTCAAGAGTGGATGGATGGATGATTCTGGCTCAGAGGGGTATACAGGTAACTTATGTAAGAGGCTGAAATTTATTTATTTTTGCACCCTCCTTTTAAAGGAGTAGAAGGAGCGGTTTCATTGTTTCCCTTTCTCATTAATGCCATATTATCTCACCTGTGTTATCAGCTTGGCCACACTCCAGTAATACACAATGCCTGACAACAGAGAGCAAGGTAACACCTGATACAATAGTTTATTCACAACAGCAATGGCTTATTCATAAAGGACTGTATCAGGTATTAACTTGTCTGCCTGGGCTATTTCCCCAGTTAGTGACGGTCATCGGAGCTGACCCTGTATTTGAAACTCTCCCTAGATGGAAATTATTGTCACAAAGGGGTTTTTTGTTTTTTTTTGGGGTGGGTATCAGAGGAATATTAAAAAAAACAAAAACACGAACACCAAACTAATTTAAGGGAATTTTAATCTGGAGTCCGGACAGACCCAAGTATCCCTCGTGTAACTTCACTGAAATCGCTGTTGAATTTGGCTCTGTAAATTACTGCTGCAGTGAGTCCCAACGTTCACTCCGTTCCAATTGTGGTGGGGCTGTGGGCAGAGGGGTGGCCCTTGGCATAATGAGTCTGGGGGAGGCTGAGCATAGGGAGGTGGGGGTGTTGGTGGAGGGGGTTCTGTGGCATGGCATGGGTCCACCCCAGAGGGGAAGGGGCATGATGGCAGAACGGGGACGGGCAGGCCAGTGTGCATCTGGCAGCTGCCAGTTTGTAAACAGTGCCCTTGCACTGGGCTGGGCAGAGCCATACCCCATTACCACTGATCGGCCCCTCACTCCGGGTACTGACCTCCCCACACCATGCTCCATTGCCCACATGGGGGCCCACAAATATGTTTGGTGCCGGGCCCACAAAAAGTTAATCCGGCCTTGCCTCCTAGGCATGCGCGAGGTGGTACCAGTGGCCGCGAAGGCCGCCAGGCGGGCACAGCCCTTTCTAGTGAGTCCCTTGACTGTTCTGCTCTGGGGCCCGGAATTGCTGTCAGCAGGCCTGGTAATATCTGTTCCCAGACCAACGTCTGTGAGGGGTAGAGATGGGGAGAACTCAGGGAGATGATGTTTTGTTTCTTGCATTGGCTCAGGAAGTAGATGTCGCTGTTAAGTTTTGCTTCCTTTTTCTTCACCGGGTGGAGTTTTCATTTCAGACAGCTACAGGCGATACTTTCCATGGATGCATGCAGGGTAATTGTCGCCAGAATTTGGTCCAGTAAAATATAGTACCTCATCCACCTTACCTTTCTAATATCCTATAACATATTACATTACACTAATATCGGCTAGAACTACACTGCCTAGCACCATCAGGAGTAATGAAAATTTGTGCAAGTGGAACAACCTTTGGTTCACATGGGTCATCAACGGGGCTTGAATCTGGGATCTTCAGCATACCACTGACCTCTACTCTACTGCTACCAGTAACAGTAGTAGGTTATAACCTCTAGCAGACCAGCCACTAGGAGGGAAAACTACATATGCTGAGTGTGAATCATGTTTTGCAAAGGCAGGAAATAAGTGTTTCCGTGGATTTTTTTCCCTCCTTTTATTTACCCAAACAAAACCACTAATCAAAAAAACAACCCTCAAACTACCTCACTCCTCCCTCTACAAACAGGGATCAGTGCTACAAGAAACCTACATACATATTGGCCTGCCTCTGGGAAGAAACCTCACAAACACACTGGTGTGTATAGCACAACTCTGCAGAGAAACTCAACAACAACAAACCGGTTGTGTAGGTGCAAGTGAAATGGGGGTGAGGGGAGGGAGGTGAATCAGTTTACTTAAGAAGAAACATATTCTAGCTACAACATTAGAAATAATAGCATGGGGTGAAGGTGGGGGCCGTGGAGAAATATCAAAAGGATCCTGAAAGTTCTTTATTAAGATTGGTTTGAGCGTTGGCCTTCTAAAGCCAGGGTTGTGAGTTCAGTCCTTGAGGGGGCCATTTAGGGATATGGGGCAAAAATGGGATTGGTCCTGCTTCGAGCAGGGGGTTGGACTAGATGATCTCCTGAGGTCCCTTCCAACTCAGATATTCTATGACTCTATGATTCTAAGATGAATAAAGCAAAATTTTTGGGTAGCGCCAAGATCAGGCTTTATAAGAACCTAGGCAGAGGGTGGTACTGAGGATGCCCGTCAAGCCCCAGAGGAAGGACTCTCTGCAGAAATATCTGCACAGTCGGCTCCAATGGGTTTGGGGTCCAATGGAACAACGCAGAGAAAGGCAAGGCAAAGAGTCTGAATTAGCAGCAGGGCTAACTCCAGTTTCAATGGAGAGACGCTCTCTTGCATCTGGTCTGAAATGGCTCCTGCTATCTTTTGAATTCTTGTCTGCTCGAAGCCTTTCCTGTTTGCACTCATCTCCTGTGTAATCTAATAGCTACCCAGATACCACAGAATTCCACTGGCGGTTTGCATAGACACCTGAACCCTCGGGATAAACAGGGAGGCAATACAGGGAGCGCCTGATATTGGAAGGTTTCACAGAGCCAGGGCTCCGAATGACAGGGACGTCAGCATTCAGTCACAAGTGGCATCTGATCACAGGCCATGGACAGGATTATTCCCAGAGATTCAGCTTCCAAACAAATATCAGGGCAAGCCGATGGAGCAGGGGTACCACTGCCAGGAGAGTGAAGCAGGGAGAGAGAGAGAGAGAGAGAGAGGGAGGGAGCTGCAGCAAGGTCTGCGGGGTAGAATGCAGCTGCTTGAGAGGAGCAGGAGGCTGAACAGAATCAGTTCTGGACATGGCACATCCCCAGATAACTAAAAGCAGCCATGGGGCCAGCGACACAAGGAGCAAATCCTCCATAAAAATCACAACGCCCTCCGATCCCATAGGCAGAGGGCAAGATCACCAAGGAACCCCACGCGAGTCCCCTCTCTCCTGTCAAACTCAGGCAGCCCCAGGGAACATTCAGAGTCTCCTCCCTGCAGACAGAACTGCTTCCACCCCTTCTACAAAATGGGGGATGCAGAGCAGCTTCCCTCCTGCCATTGGCACCCCTGGGGACGTCCCTCCGCTCACCACCGAGACTCCCCATCATCCCTCCCCCCCCGGGTGCTTTCACGCAGACCCCTCGCTGACCTTTGAGACTGGGAGCAGGGGATCTGGGGAAGGTGAAGGGGCAGGAAGGCCGGCAGGATCCCAGAAGCGGTTCCCTCATCCTGTCGTGACAGGCTGAAGAGTGTCACTGGGTAAATGCTTCCCCGGTGGCTTAGAGACCCTGGACTCTGTCTGTCGGTCCATTTCAAATGTGACTTCATGCAGTCCCTCCACCGCACGCAGTCCAGACTGTATGCACATGTGCACACAGAGCCACTTACAGTATATGTAAAGAGGCATGTGCACATATATCCATGTCCTACATCAGCAGCCATGTGAAGTTTAACCCTCCTTCCCTCCCACTCCCCCACTTTCTTTACCTGGACGGAGGATCAAGCAGAAGGGCAGTAGATTTCCAAGGCTGGCTTTTCGGAATCTCTCAGGCCAGCACAGTGGCTGCAAAGCTGTATGAGGCAAGTTTCCTTTAGAGACACCCTGATCCTTCTGATCACGGAGGGAGGCGGGCTGAGGCCTGAACAAGCCCAGACAAGCCCAAGCGAAGCCACTTCCTAATCCTGCCCAGTTACAGGAGACAGACAGAAAGAGAAACGGATCAGTCTTCAACGTACTGCCAGTACCAGGTCGAGTAGCCGAGACCGCCGACCAGGGAAACAACCCACCCCTCCTTCCCTGACAAACAGAGGAACGCACCCCACCCATGTACTTATCGCCTGCACCACCACTGACTTGGACTCTCGCTACACCCCATGGGTGGCGTACCCGAACACACTTATACACTGATGCTTTAAAAAACTCCCACCCCGCAATCTGGATCTATGCTGGATATGTGATATGCATGTGCCTTGTAAACCCTATACCTGTTACCTACAATCGCCCATAACCCCAGCCTGACTCCAGATGTCCAGTACCTTACCTATCAATCTGTGTATGTTTTCATGTTTAACACAAGCTTTAATTTAAAAAAAAAAAATTAACCCTGAAAAAAAAAAAAGCTAGGTACCACAGACAGCCTCCCACAGCTACAAGGAGAACACAGCCTGCAGACAGAGGTAGGTATATATATATATATATATATATATATATATATATATATATATATATATATATATATATATATATATATATATATATATATATCATTCTGCATTAAAAGAGGGCCAAATTCCTCCTTGGTGCAACACCATTGATTTCAATGGCATCAAAATGTATTGCATGGGAACGTATGGACTTCAGATGAGTTGCACCAGGGTTGAATTTGAGCCGTTTTCTTTAGACACCCGGCACAGGGAGAAGGCAGGGATTTCTCCAGGAAAAGGAGCGTAAACCCACAAACTCACACTGGAGGCTTTAGGAACTGGAAAAAGCAAACTGCCAAGACATACTGCAGCGATGACATCACCAGCCCAACAGTGCAAGGAACCTGCGTCTCAGACCTGCACGTGAGCAATTGATCCATCAGGTTCCACAGGATTCCCTCCTCCCACACTCTCCAGTTCTTGCCCACTCAGACAACAGAACTCTTTTCTTCTCCCACTCCCATAGTGAAGAGGTGGAGGGAAGATACTTCGGCACTGAGCACTCTACTCCTCATTCATTGTCACAGAAAGCAATTGCAGCACACACGGCTAATTAATAAAGAGCCCTTCAGACACACAGCTGCAGCAGTCTTCCCCTTTGCGTTCTCGGAGGGCTGATATTTCCCCCTCCTCCATAGCAGGGGATGTTCCCATTTACTTCTCTTTATTAACAAGGCCGCTAGGCTGGATTCTGCTCTCAGAGCAGTGCAACTCCAGAATAACTCCAGTGACTTCAATTCAGTTTCTCGGCTTTTGCTCAGCTGTGTAACGGAGCCCAGGGTCTGGCCCGGCAAATCCATCCCTATATATTAAATTACATCTATGTAGAACACATCCAACCATGAGATTTTAAGCAGCAATAAATTAAAAAAATCCCACTGGAGTGGTCAGGGGCCACAAAGATCATCCGAACTAATTTGGAGTCTAACCTTCTCTGCAGCTGCTCTCTCTGCCGATTCCCTAGGACTCTGACTTGCAAAGGGAAGAGGCTGGTTCAGAATCAGTCTTAGCTATAGGTACCTAGGTTGTAATGACATTAAGACACGGATCATTAAACAAAAAAGCATTTAAACTTTACAGAGGTGACACCTACAGCTGTGTGCACCTAATAGGAGAAAGGTCCCTTCCAATGCACCACCACTGAATAAGACTTCTGTGCACAGTCATCTTATTTGCCAAAATGAGAGAATTTGGCCGCTTTTGCTGTCAACTGGCTAGACTGACTGAAGTTCACTAGAATAGTTTGCTGGTGAAGCTGATGCCTGACATTCATTCTCAGTGACCACAGAGAGATTAAAGAACAGGCACCAGGCTCGATAGGAATGAGAGAGCTAAACCCTGGAATATCTAGATCTATGGCCAGGATTCAAGGGAAGCAGGAGTTTACCAAGGGGCTGTAGCACTTACTTGCTTTGCTCTGCCTGCCTTGTGCCCTGGGAAAGCTGGTGGTGAAGGCGAGCGAAGAGGAGCGCCAGGGAAAGTTGAGTGCTGCAGTGCCTTCTGATCACAATGACATTGTTCGGGATCTCTGGCAGCTCAAACTGCACAGCTCAGCAGAGTTCCCCAGTGCCGCAACACAGCCTGCAGGAGCTCCGCAGATCAGCATGTGCTGGGACTTTTAAAGGGGAATGCAACCTCGTGGGGGACACAAGCGTGTGTGAGCGCAGGGGTAAGGCAGCTTGAGAACTACTAGTGCTCAGCACTTCAAGGGCAAAAGGGAGGGATTGCCAAGGTTGTGGGACAACCCACCTCCCCCCTGCTTCTCCGGTCCAGAGATAAGGAGAGAGTTGGGGAGCCAAAAGGGGGGGAAACCAAGTGCAGTTTCCATGCGTGTGAATTTCAGGCTTGTTTTACTTTTAGAATGTCTATAAAAATTGTCACCAAATTTGCCAATGCAAGGGCCTGAACCCACCCTGCTCTCCCCAGTTATTAGGTGTATAATAGATCTCATTGGAGAGGGATTGTAGGTACCAGATAGGACATAGTAGCAGATATAGAATGGGGCACTCTAGCACTGGCCTATGTCACCTAATTAGGTCCCTTCCACCTTTCAGGGCTATGATTCCCCCTTCCAGGAATGGTTTGATAAGAAGTCCATTAAGCTATGAAAAGCCTCTCCGTGGAAATAGTTAATCTTAGTGAACTAGCATTTCCCTTCCTTCCCCCTGTGCAGATAGGTAGGATTCCATGGACTAAATTAAAATAAAACCTCCTTCAACATACTTCCCCTTCCCACTGCAGACCCTGGTGGAGAATCTTTGCAGTTGGGGGGGGGAGGGGGAGACACGTCCTATTGTTTTCCACCTCAGTATGCCTCACTCTCAGAACTGCAGCCGTCCTACTGCAAGTTTCATAGAAGCAGCTTATATTGAAGACCACACACACACACACACGGTTTGCAGTTTTCTCAGCATTGAAAGTTGGCCACAGAGGGGTCACTGCAAATTGCTGGGAGTTGATCCTAAGGGGTGGGGGGAATTTGATATAATTGGAGGGAAAACAGTTTAAAATCCCCAACTTAAAAACAAATCCTACAAAATTAGTTCAACTTCCACCAAAACGGAGCCATCATTTGCTAAAGACTAAGCTCCCCCCAAAATAAAAAGAAATCAAAACAAACAAAATCCATCGGCGGGAAGTCCCATATTCATGATAAAATTGGAACAAGTCATTGAGAAGTGCATATGAAAAGGGAGCACAGTCTGCAGTCATGAGATCCAGGATATTTATCCAGTGAGGCACAGTAACATACACTTCAGTAAAGGGGAGAGAGAGAGAGAGAGAGAGAGAGAGACAGACACACACACACACACAGAGTCTATAAATACCATCAAGGTAACTGCCTAAAGGAAAGAAGGAAATTATTCAGTCTCCAAAGACGGTAGAACAATCAGTAATGGAGGACGCGAAGGATGGAGAACTTTAGCCTCGACATTAGGAAGAAATTAAGAGTCAGACCAGTTGAGTGGCATGACAGACTCTCCAAGAAGATGGAAGTACCATGACTGCAACCAGCAAAGTACAGAATAGAAATGACCATATGGAATCTTCTACCCTCTGTTATGCCTGGCAAGCCCCCATTGATTTGAGAGAGATACCCTGGGTACAGCCAGATGCAGAATTTGTCTATAAGGGGGCACAATTCCGGAGGACCCAGAGCAAGTGGACCAGGAGCACTGATCTTGCCTGACTCGACTAGCCCAAGTTTTGGATGCTAGGAGTTAGCATCACACATT
The DNA here is from genome assembly GCA_032164245.1 of Sternotherus odoratus. NCBI lineage: Eukaryota > Metazoa > Chordata > Testudines > Kinosternidae > Sternotherus > Sternotherus odoratus. The sequence goes on from JAVMKO010000018.1 coordinate 7,968,510, forward strand.
CAGCTTCTTCTATGTATGTAGTTGCTGTGGGATGGGAGTTGGGGGCTGATCAGGGCTGGCTGATAATTTTTTGTGAAAACTTTTTTTTCAGATGCAAAAATTGGGTTTTTGACAAATTAAAATTTTTCAGGGAACGTGTCCACCGTCCTCAAAATGTTTGGATTCTTCATCCGAAGATAATTCTGTGGGAGGTAGTTTTCAGTTGCTGAAAATAGTTTGATTTTGTTTTGTTTGACAGAGTCAAAGTTCTTTAGTAGGGAAAATCTAACAAACCAAACACATCCACCTTTTCCCAATCAGCTCCAGTGTGTTAATGAAGAAGAGGAGAAACACACACAATCACACACACACACACACACACACACACACACAGAGTTGATAGTGATTCAACAGATAAGATGTCAGTGCAATTTCTACTTCATGCAAAGCTAAATCCCCTCCCCATGTTACATATTAATGAAGACAGTGAGTGTGCGTGCCATATCTGGGGATTAAATTCAGAAGGCAGCTGAGTTTTCTACTGAAGTTATTTTCAGAACACATACAATTTACCTTTAAAAAAATTTTTTTTCCCTCTTCTCTCAATCCCCTTGTCTTGAAGTGCTCCAGATGAACATCTCTCCTGTCTGGAAACTCCACCCAGTCCACTTTAAAAACTTGTTACGACAAGTCACTCCTCTTATTCAGGGCAGCTAATTGAGTTTTGCCGTCAGTTTCTCCCGTTTCCCCAATGCTGCCATTTGGTGTCCCTGACTACAGCTGGACAGTGAGGAAAAGGGGGCCGTGGCAAGGGGCGGGAGGGGGGAATTTAGGGAAGTTCTCATTTTTTGTCAAAGTTTGGAATTTTGGTTTTCCCTGATCAGCTCTTTGACTCACTGGAATGCCCCAAGAATACCTCCAGCAAGACAGGAAGGGAGGCTAGCCAGCTGGAAACCAGCAGATGATCTCTGGCCTGGGAGGAGATCGAAGCAGGAGGGACTTAACAGAGATTGCTTTAGAAGAGCGGAGATGCTTATGTGCAGGTGGCTTAGGGAGGCAAGCGCTTGTGTGTCCAAGCACTGATAAAACTTCTGTTAGCCCCCCAAAACCTTCCTTCCCACAGCCCACACCTTTCCCACCCAAGTGTGCAGCCTTCACTCTGCCCATAAATATAAATACACCACTGCAGCCCAAATATGGATTTTGCCTCGAATTGCGACATTTAGAAAAACGTCCTACCAGACGTCGAACACTTGCTCATTTTGATCGCCATTCACACCCTTCCCCTCCCCGGGCACTACAGGAAAAAATGGAAGAAGCCCACTGCAGTCACCATCTGCGCTCTCGCACTATGGCTCGCCTAGACAAACCGGTGCAGGAGTCACCCACAGGTTACGTGTGTTGTCATCTGCGGAAGCCACGCCATCCCTGTATTAGTCACCTAGTCAAAGAACAGGGTCAGAGGTCAAGGGGGCTTGTTTGGGCTCTCAGGATGAGGGCGGAGATGTGGTTCTGGGGGGCAGCGGAAGGAAAGTAACCGAGGTTGAGAAAGGGAACTGATGAGGGGATGAGTAGTGCATTACTGAATTACTTCTTCCCTTGTTTTCAATGGTTTGTGGGGATGAGACATGCAGTCTAGTGACCTGCACTCAAAGCTAACAGGGTTGTTTTTTTGTGCTTAGATTTGTCAAAGTGGCTACTGATTTTGAATGCCCAACTTGAGACACCTTAAAAGGAGCCGATATTGAGAGCGTGCTGTGCCCCCACCCTCTGAAAATCGGCCCCTTTAAAAAAACGTGCACTAAGAAAGAAAAAGAAAAGAAAGAAGGACCCAAAAATGACTAGTCATCTTTAAAAATTCTAGGCCATTGGATATATTATTAGTGGGTCATGTCCCCACCTTCCCCCCACCCCTGCCTCTTGCAACCCCACTGACTTCAGCAGAGACATGACACACAGATGAACTTCTCTCAAGACAGTCACAAATGATTCCAGCATTTTTTAGGTATGCAACTTGTGTGACATGCAGAGACTTGGAAAGAATCGGACGTTTGCTCAGCTCTTCGCACCGCAATCACAGGCGGATCTGATTCATCCTTCCTGTCTGAGGATCAACAGCTTAGACCCTACCCTGACCAGGCCCACTTTTAGAGGAGAAAACGCAGCCGGAGAGAGGGTGACTCACTGATCCTGGCGCACACAGAGAGCCCCTTACCAGATTTCGGGCATTCCTTCCCTTTGAGATAGGATGTGTTCCTAGCCCCGTTTCCTCCACTGTGTGCCCTCCACCATACCTCTCATAAGAGCCAGTTTCTGCTCTGGAGGGAGGTGGACTCCTCTTTGATCTTACTCTGTCTCTGACGAACTAACAACGCAAGACAGAAAATTACAATGTGTCCTGGTAGGAAGAAAAGGGATAAAGAACGGCCTGTCTGGAAGCACATGGCAAGGAGATGGGATGTTTGAATCCCTATATCCCTGCTTTGGTACTCAGGTATCATTAGGTATGGGATCACCTGTTCCTTTCCTTCCCTCCATGCTTGGAGATCCCATACCCCTTTCTCCTAGCCCAGATTCAGATTCCTAGACAAGCAGCAACGTTGCAGTGTACAGCTGAGGATCTATTCTGGCAGCGTAGAATGGCTGCCACGAACCTGCAGCCAATTGAGTCTTCATGGTCCCCAGCTCTTCTGCACATGCATTTGTGAGGGTGACATCGTCAGGAGAGCACAGGGAAGGGCCCGAAAGCTCTGCCCAAATCTTGAGTTGGAGGCCAAATGCTTGTGATTGGGTAGATAGAAGTGGGGCTCAGTCTAAAACATCCTCAAGCCATTTTCAACACCAGAGGAGGCCACTCGCCTTCGCCCCTGAGCCGTGAACGCTGCTGTATCCAGGCAGGGATGAGAGAACTCTGGTCACTGCCCAGAAGGTTGTTAGCACGGCACCACTTGATTTATTTCACAGCTGAGGGAGATTAAGCTGAATGATCTCTTTAAACTGCACACATTTTAACGCAAGCAAATCCAGTCTCCCCATAGGCATCCTGGCACCCCGCCACGCTACAGGCACAATTCCCTGCAGGAAACCTGCCCCCCTGCCATGCTCCTTTAACCCCTTTTGGGTAGCGAGTGTGTCACAGTCGGGCTCCCATTGACAATCAAGAGCTCAGTCCAGATGTGTTTTGCTGAAAGAAGAGCAGCAGCAGGAGCATCTGGTGGCAATTCTGTCCTAGCTGCAGGTTCAACCAGTGTAGCTGGGATGGAAGTTCAGCACTCAGCTGCCAACGGGGTATTATTCCCTCCACCCCGCTAGCAAGTGAGAGAGACATCCCCGGGTGGGTATATTACCCAAGGGGTATATGACCCAGGGGGTCATGGGTGGTCTCTGTTGAAAGCTAAGAATGAGTTGCTTGCTATGGTTATTGCAAGGTGTTTGCTGGGAAGCCATCATAGTATTATTCAACATGTAGGCTATTGTGTTCCAGAACAGCTGGAAGTGAAACTTACCACCTGAGGCAAGGGAGTCTCAACTGAGGTGGAGAACAACAGATGTTTATGGACCCAGGCTGTATTTACAGGCTGGCCCAGGGCAGGCTGGAATAGTTACGAAGACAAAAGAACCCCAAGAAGAGAGTCTGAGATGTGGGACCTCCTGGGGTAAGACACAATGGCTATAATTTGTGTCTTATGTTTTTTCTTTTACCGGTAACCTGATATTTCCAAATCCTTATCCTTGCTTTCACTTCAATCTTTGTCTCAAGCCTTGTTCAATGAACGTAGACAGGTCTATGGCAAAGCCAGATTTCACTGCCTTGTGCAAAGGAGAGTGTTGAACCACGGTGAACTTCCATGATCATGCAGCTTGGGGGAATCGCCCAAACTGGAACTGCACCAGCTAATAGAGGTGTGTCTGCAGCGCTGGATGAAGATAGGAGAGCAGAAGAACATATCAGCATTGCAGATCTTAGAGCTGCCACAGCATAAGTAGCCACCTGAACGGTGGTGAGACGGCCTTTGTGTGACATCCCGCTTGCAATCAGGCAGGCTCAATGAAATCTTTCATCCGTGGGTCATGGTCACGGCCAAGTGACTTCCACTTCTGGAAAACCAACAGGGCAAACGAGACAGACTTCAACAACTTGTTTTACCTTTTCCATCGCAGTAATGCCCCTTCCGTTAGGGCATAACCAGCTGGCGAATGCAGAAGTCAGAAATCATCTTAGGGTCTCTCCATCTGTCTCAGAACCAACCTCCTTCTTGGAACTTGCAAGATGAACCAGGGATGGGGACTGTTAGCCCTTTGACTGCCTGGCACTGAGGCCTGGTCTACACTAGCTGGGAGGGTCGACCTAAGATACGCAACGTCAGCTATATGAACAGTGTAGCCTCATTTCCACTCTTGAATGCTGGACAAACAAGGAAGATGCTCTAGATTTCTCCTTCCTCTTCTCCACATATGCACAGAATCCAATGGGCTTACACCTGGGATGACTTTGGTCCATTACATTCATTATGGTAAAACAGGCCACTGCCCTTCCCCCTCCTTCAATTGCAGCCCCTTGGAACTCAGGGCGGAGGAGTTGCTTTTGCAAGCTCCAGACAGGCCTCTACTGTGAGACTCAAACCATCAGGTACAAATGAGCAAAACAAAGTGCTGGGAATTTCCTAGCCCAAAATTAGCCGTGGTGTAACGGCCGTTGACAACAGAAGTTGTTATATCAAGGATGAACTTGACCTTTTATTAAATATGCCAGCCCAAAGCTGGTGTGAAACAGACAAGCTTCTCAGAACAAGTGTACTGAATTACATGCCGTAGCCACGGTGCTTCAAGCTGTCCTCCTCCAAGCAGGAACAACTGGGAAAGGAGACCGAGTCTCAAGAAGCTGGTTTTGGGAGCAGTGTAGGTGAGTGAATGTGGAATCGGTCAACGCTACACTCATGTGGCAACTCATGGTGTTAGATGCCATCAGATGGTCCAGGGACATCTACACGGAACACATCACTGAACGTTGGCAATACCAGGAGGGATGAGCTGATGCTCAGTGGATAAAGTAACTGAAATATTTCCTCACGGATTGTATTTTCTAAACGAACAACCAACCTAAATTCTCAATTACCAAGGGACAATCTTCACTCATTGACGTACAGCGAGTGCTTTCCACAACCAACTCTCTGGATAACTTTTCAGGAGGGATGTACCTGAATACTTGGATGCTAATGTCGAAACCGTATTCTTAAATGTATTCATCTAAATTTGGGTTACTGCTGATTATGCACAGTTCAGGATTGTTCCCTACCTCACTTATCCACCAGCCCAGTTTTCGAGTGGCCCCAGGCCATGTCCACTATATCCCCAGGGAGTGGAGTTCACCCCCATTTAATAGATCTCCTACACTTCTCCCCCCCCCCCCCCGTGAGATCAATGGAGATTCTGGTTTTCTTCCTACCCCAAGCAGATAATTTTTCACATGTATTTGACTGTAGTTTCTTTATCCCTTAAAGCACCCAGCAGTTCCTTAGGTTTTCTCTAGATAGACTGAAAAGCATCCCCTACCCTTCCCACCGCCAGCCCTTTGCCAGAAGCCAGTGTAGCATTTATAGTCCTACATGCTGCTGCCTCCCTCTGCTGGGAGATGCTCACATTGCACCATATCATGGAGGACAATTCCCTTCTTTTGAACAAGAAACCTAGTTTTCCCTCTCTTTGGCCTGTTATTAGCCAAAGAAATGTCCCAGTGTCCTTGCCCCGCTGTGTGCAGAGTCCCTGGGCTGCAGCAGGAAGGATGGGTTCATGCAGCTCTAGCAATCGTCTTTGGAACCATAAAGGAAAGTGAAGGGGTCCCCCTGTCATATTCCCTTCTTTCTGCTGCCGGCTGCTGGCACAGCTCTTCCCCGGCAGGGACTTTTAACAAAGGGACGCCTTCCCCTGCTTCTCAATGTATGGCTCACCCAGTTACAGATTCATCTGGCCTGAATGCGTCCAGGCCCATTTGCCCCAGGGGCTGCTCAGTGCTGGCAGAAGCGGAGGAGTTTACAAGGAAGCCGGGGTGAAGTTTCCCTGGGTGTGCACATGATTATCCAGGCAGTGGTGCTGACACAGGCGTATGTGTACAGGCCCTGGGAACTTGTGTAGAGAGGCAGGCTGATTGAGACACAAAGAGGGAAAGGGAATCAGGAGGGAGGGTCTCCAGCGTTCTTCCCTTACCCACCCTTCGCTTCTATCCCCGACACCCCAAAAGGGCTGGCTCCAACTCACACCAGGTCCTTCTCCAAGGCTCCTGCTTGTACAAGCTACCTTACTCCCTGATTTCTTTGAGGGGGTCCCAGGAACCAAGTGACACCCTCCAGGTAATCTCCCTGCACTGATTAACTGGCCTACACTGCAGACACCATCTCTGCACTGGACACGCAGCCGGCATTACCTGTGACGCTGCATCAGCCTGAGCTAAGGGGTTAACTCCCTTGTCTGGAGGAGGGACACAGTTACCCTGTGCAAGGAGCCCAGTGGTCTCAGCACATTTCCCTCCCAACACCGCAGAGAGGCAGAATTCTGCTCAGCTAGCAAGCTGTGCTACCAAGAGGTCTGGCCTGGAATCAGCACCCTGGGACGTCCCCTAGCGAGGACGTTCTCCCCAAGTCCCTGCAGAATGCGGCTAGCGGGCCCCCCCGCTGCAGCACCTGGCCCGTGGATCAGTGAAGGCCTCTTTCCGGATGCCCAGCTAGGGAGGAGCTCACACTTCAGCAAACCAAGGGGTTGGTGGAGGCACAAGAAGGGACAGAACAGGGGGTGAGGGCAGCCCCAATGCACAAGTAGAATGGAGCAGCCCTTATCTCAAGAACATTTGTTCTACAGCTATAGCCTAGCGACCCCATATACCCTGCAGTCACAGCGCTGTAAGGGACAGCTGCTGCATGCTCCCCCATTGTGCCCCACAAGTAGAACACCCCCTTTCTATCGGCACCTTCCTCTTCCCCGCAGCCCGGCTCACCCGCCCTGACACACCAAGGACACTCAGCCTGGATATCTCTAGCCAACTCCGTGGATATAGAAGGATGGGGAGGGAGGTGGTTTCAGTCTCTGCCATTTCTCATGCTGCAGGCAGCTCCCTCTTCTGCACACCCTCCCCCTCCCCCCTCCTCCTGCTTTTAACAACAGCATGGAATTTGTCTCTACCTGTTTGTCAGTCTTGTTTTTAGACTGAAAGCTTTTGGGGACAGGGACAATCATCTCTCTTGTTCCCAAGGACCCACAGCAACCTTTGTTGGGATCTTTAGGTGCTACCAGAATACAAAACCCAGACTGGTTAGTTTCACGTCTGTTTCTAATGCCTTTCACTTTCTGGTTCCAAACAAAGGGCAGGGTTTATCCCAGGCAGTGTACCCAAGAAATATCCCCTTGGCTTGTTGTTTTCCTTTTGCTATATATAAATGCAGCAGGGGACTTTATGCTTATTACAGAAAAGCAAGTTTGCAGTTAGAAGTTCTTTGTCCCCATTTCATATACACCTGGCTGTTATTTGTTGCAGATTGTTGAGGTGGTAGAAATAACATTTGCTAGCTCTCAGTGGTTCTCTTCCATAAATGGGGCCCCTCTCTCTTGGCAGAAGAGGAAGGGAAAGGCTAGAGAAGAGTAACTGGATGACAAGCCTGCCACAGTTTAGCACTCAGAGCACAACCAGAGAGTCTATGGGCCAAACTGGAAAAGTTCCCTCGGAAGGACATTTAGAGCCAGGCCTGGGAATAAAGAAGAAAACTATTAGGGTTTTTGCAGGGTTCCTGCGTCAGACAGGGAGGGGCTAAATGCAATTTACAGTAGCTGCTGAAGTCCTTTTTGTAAATGCAGAAATTGGGGGCATCACACTGCACAACAGAGACAGCCAGTTTCTCCTCCCCCACCCCCCCACTCCCTTACATCTGTGATCACGGTGGATTCTGCAGCAAAGCAGCCAATTGGAAGACTCTGCAGAGGTTGAGAGAGAAGTGGCACTAAAAGCTCACTTCCCTACCCCCACCCCCAGGTCCTGGGCCAAACCTTTCAGGTTTGCGGGAGAGCAGGCTGGTACTGGATGCAGAAGCACCATTTAGACTCTTCATGGGAAACAGCCCCGCCAATAGGCCTCTCATTTGGGAGAGCATTTAATAATCCCCTCTTGAAGTGGACAAATGGCCTCTTCTTTCCACGGCTGCTTTCACCCCCTACCGCTTTAAACCAGCTCTTCTGGAAACGACTGATTTATGGAAATGTACCTTTGCTGCAGTGCTGGACGGGGCCTGGAGTACATGCCAGTCATGTGTTAGCGGGGAGGGTAAAGGGGAGCCCGATCACTCGTTTATTTCCAGGTTATCCCAAAAGCCTGTGTGTAGCCTCTGGTTACACCACACAAGTACCAGCAGCAGTGCGGGTGATAATTTCTAAACTGCAGGTGGACCAGAATATTTAAGGGGTACCCTTGTGTGAGTGGGGCACCAGGAACAGCGTCCGTGACCTTCAACTGCAAAAATAACCCAGGCAGCTGCCACTTAAAAAAATCTCCCTCAACCATTTCCAAACCCTTCTCCCACTAGAATTGCAAACCAATAGACAGGAGTGACTGGCTGCACTTTCCGCTCATTAAACATGCAAACCAAAACCCACTGGGCTATGCCAGGAGACTGGGCCGCTAGGACCATGCACGGACCCAGCTCTGATCTCTCCTTGCCCAATATCATCAGCCCCAAGAGGGGGCAAGGAGTGTGCATAGTGTGTGCTTAATTTTGGTTAGCACTTCATTCTAGGACGTATAGAGAAGAAACAGTTATGCAGATCTAAGAACGAGACTAGTGCACAGGTAAATGAAATGCCATAATAGTCCACAATAACACAGCTCACAAAAGTGTCACTCATTAGACCATGAGTGTCGGCTTTAAGGATTGTGACTCAGGGTGCTACAGTCTCCTAAGGGTAGAGATTCTTAGGACATGATTCCGTGCAGAGAAGCATAGACTCCATGCCTGTGCTTAGAATATTCCATATCCTGGCTGGCTTTAGATTCATATCAATTGTACATGGCTTATTCTGTGTAATACCTATAGCGGGCCAAAATCCAAGGTGACTCAAAGGGTGCTGCAACTTACATGTGGAGTGCGCTTGGTTAAGGAGTCTAACTTGCACTAAGGAGGGCATCCAGTAGATGATCAAAGCAAGCATTATACTTACCAAAAGGGAAAAAGTAACAGCGGGGTGTCAGATAAAACAACCTCAGCTAAGTTACCTTACTCTCTCCTATTAGTTTATCTGCTGCAGTTCTCCTTCTCCTCTGCTACAGTCCCATACTAGTGGATGTTGCACAAGAGGCATAAATAGTTAAGTGTAACTCACACCATCCTATTCTTCACCTCCAAATTTGGTCCAGAGACTCCAGTTTGAGTTGAACTTGCTTACACCAGTACTGAATTTGGCCCACATTGTCCTCTATAAACCACCTCTTTTCTCTAGCATCTGATGCAGGCTCATCTTGCCCTCACTGCTGGGAGGCAGGAAGTTAAAGCTTTAAGTGGGTATATTCTTCTAGAAAGCCAAACTCCTAGGCACATGGAAGCTGCTCTCCTCTCTATATCCCCTGGATCTCATGTGCTTTGAGTAGATGGGCATATATTCCTCCTCCTGGTGGTCTCCCCAGGTCTTTATAAAGGTATCTTATTTCACAAGGCAGTGGCTGACGATAGAACCAGTGTCTGATCCTACAGATTCTGCAGGGCAGCTCATGCTTTGGAACGCTGCCTCAGATCTGGGCCGACATAGGAAAGTCACTCATCCCACAATAGTCTGTCCCCTATTCAAAACCATCAGCCTTTATGTTAGTCACACATATGATTACTAGTATACAGTACTTTCTATGAATTACACAGTGCCACTGACGAGGAACCGCAAAAATGTATCAGGGCATTAATATTTTTAAGAGACCAGGCTGAATTCTTGGTAACTGTATCATAGTACATGGGGACATTCAAGTCACGCACTATGAGCCAATGCAATCCAGAATTACTGTTTGCCGTCACTTAATGTTTTAGGTACTTTAGGTTTTGATTTTTAGCACACAAAGCTGAACAGTATCTTTACAACTAATCTAGGACTCAACCAGAGCAGACACAAGACAAATTCAATCCTGATATAACTTAACATCTGCAAATTTGACCCACTGTGCCTGAAGCAAAAGTGTCAAACTCAGGACACGTTGGTTCTAGCCCAGCCTCTGCCACTAACGGGCCACATGACCTCTGGAATTCAGCCTCTGATCCTCAGTTTACTCCTCTGTAAAATGGGGCTAATACTTGCCTTTTCCATAGATCTGGGGATTACTTGATTGCAAAATAACTTACAAATGCCAATCTTCAGATGAAAGATGGCAATACATTTGCCAGGTGTTACTATGACAGATCAAAGATAAGTTAAGAAACACCTCTGCTTTAGAGGAAGTTATGGACAAAAAAAGTCACTCAGCTCTCAGAGGAGACCCTTTGCAGAAACGTTCCCATTGGTGCCGAATGACATCACCAAAAATGCAGATGAAAATGGGGCCATTTTTTTTTAAGCGTGAACGCAATCCCCCACTACCACAAATGATGCAGCTGAGTATCCCGCATTTGGGGAAATCACAGGGGTCAGCACACCCGCAGTGCAATGGATGAGCCTCACTCTGGGCAAAACCACTTTGGTGATCATGGTATCTCAGCCTGCCAGGCCCTGCTAAATGTCACCAAGGGCCTTTTCCTACAGCAGCAAGGAGCTAACCTGGTGCTTTCTAAAACCCGCATGCAGAGCAGTTTTTCTCCCCCTAGATGGACAGAGGGAGAACTTGAAATATTTATCTAGAGAGAGTTCAACCCAGCTGACTTGGCTGTTATTACATTTCACTAGAATTAACAATGGCTCAGAGTTCGACCCCCCTCCCCCGCCACCCCATCCATTCACACTCCTATCGATCCCACAGAACTGGCAATTGACAAAATCTGCATTAATTTGAAACTGAGGGTTTGTAGCTGTATTTTCGCAGGGTGGGGAAGAAACCCGCATACTCGTTAAGAGAAGGGACCACCTCCTTAATGCCAGGGAGTGTGGTTTCTTTTGTTCAAATCGACAATAAAGCATCCTTCAAGCCTCATTCCATTAGCAGAATTTGTCCAGAACTCCCCCCCCCCCCAGAAGAAGATCCAAGTCTTGCCCTGGGGCTGCACCACCTTCCCAAGGTCCCGTCTACTTTTGCACCCAGTGCCAAAGCTGCTCAGAGATCATGCGGCTCTGCAGCTCCTGATTTCAGAAACCAAAACAGGAGACACCGGCTTTTTAAAACCAACCCACCCACCCCCCCCCGGGCTCGTTCCGCACGAACGAATGCACCGGGCCCGGGATCTTGCTGGCGGCGGGAGCTGCGGTCCAAACTTATATCCCAGCAGGACCCGCATCCCCTCCCTTTAGCTTTTGAAAACGACAATCATCATCCAAAGTCGGGAAACTTGAGGCTGCTCGGGCAAGGGCCCGATTGCGGCGCCTCCCTCGGCCGGCTGGCAGCCGGGGAGAGCTCGGGGCAGCGAGGAAGGGGAAATCCCCTGACAGAAGCGGCTGCTGCTCCTCTGCAGATCACTTGAAGGAGAAAAGCTTTCGCAGTACGGCACTCTTAAAGCGGCAGCGTCCAATTTCTCCTTCAATCGCCTGCATCTCGCCCTGCAAAGGCCCGCAGGTAGGGATAGCAAGGGGGTGACTGGGGGAGGTCATGGGGGAGAGAGGGGTCCAGGAAGACCCCCTCCCCCATACACACACACGCTGCTGTGTGAGTGGGGAAGGCGATGCATTTTGATGCAGTCCTTCCTGCAGCCAAGGGTCTGCCTGCGGTTTGCCAGGGAGCTGGGACTGCAGCAGACTGGGAGCATCAAAATCAACCCATCCCCTCTGCTGGGAGAAATGACCCAGCAAAGACGGTGCAACCTGCAAGTCCCAGCCAAGCAGCCGAACGGTCTTTAGCAAGGCTACAAAGCAGGTCGAACCCCCCCCCCCCCCCCATAGTCCCTCTCTGGACGATCCTGACCGACCCGTCCCTGCATCCATCCCCCAGCGAGACTTCAGGGCAAGAAAGAACCGAACCGGGGACGGGTCATTAGCAAGCGCCCCATGGAAGTTGAAAACAAATCCCAGGTCTCATGAATTTCTGCAAACTGCCTGAAATCCCCCCGACCCCGGAAACACGGACACGCCGTTCCCCCTGCTCATGGCTAGCGACGGTCACCGAACCCCCCAGCAAGTTACCTCTCGCCCCGCTCTGCGCTGCCTCGGAGATAGGTCCTGACTCCAGCTGCAAAAGTTGCTTGCAGGCGGCGGTGGTTGCTGCTGCTGCTGCTGCTGCTGCTGCCAGTGGGGAGGCAGGACCGCCAATGAGGAGGGTCAGGTGGGTCCTGGCACTGAAATGAGGCCGGGAGAGGCCCGAGCTGCAGTTCTGACGAGCAAGGGGGGGTGTGGAAAGGAAATCCCTGAGATTGCAAGAACGCTGGTCCTATAGGAAGGCACCTAAGAAGCACCTCCACCCTCCCCTGCCCAGGTACAGGCTCATTGGATTGCCTGCTGGAGGGGCACCTCAGGCACAACAAAAGCAACTGTGCAGAGACTCTGGGGCCCCATTTCCCCCTCCCCCCTGAGCCCACCTTTTGAGGGCAGGTTGGAACTGGTTCCAAAGTTACTAGTAGCGCTGGCGTTCAAGCTGGGGAGAAAATGGGTTTGACATGGATGAGACAGGAGAGGGATAAGGGAGAATCTCATCCCAGCTCAAGCACGCTGCTAGTCTCCCACTTCTCCACCAAGGAGAGGTTGGATCTCAGGAAAAAAAACAACCAGCCCCCCGCTCATCCGACTGCCCTGTGTTTTCTCCCTGACGTGCAGGACAATACCAAGCCCGGTGCCTGACCTGGAGCTGGTGTCAATCAGCATCACTCCGTTGACATCAGTCCCGATTTACAGTCTCTGAGGATCTGGCTCGAAGGTGATTTTTTTACCCTTTGCGCATTTGATTCTGCCCGGCCTTTTGTTAGCTGTTTGGTTTCTGTCTCATTGATAAAAGCTATTGGAATGGTACAGGAAAGGAAGGTAGGCCACCCCCTCCTCCTACTTTTCTTCCACCTGCTGGATTCAGCCCACAGCACCTTGCCTCAGTGTACGGCTACTTCCAGTCAGCAGCTACCCCCCATTCCCTGGCGCAGACTGCGGTCTGTAAACCACTCGTCACTGGCAAGGGGGGTTTGGACCTGCTGCTTCTGTCTAGCCCCAGGCTGCACCTTTGCACCCCCAGTACCTATCTTAGGCCTTACTCAAAGCCTGCAGCCTGGGGAGTTGCCAGGCTGGAGCTCCCCAGCTCCTTTTGCCTTTCCCCAGCACTGCTCTGCCACAGGTACCCTGAGCTCCCAGGCAGCCAAGTCTTTCTCCTTCCAGACTGGGGAGAGAGAGTGACTCAGCTCCTGACTCCCAGCCCTTTTATCAGGCCTGCTGTGGCCTGAGGGGTGTGTGGCCCCAGCTGTGACTGCTTCCCCACTCAGTCTAAGTTTGCCACTTAGCTATAATGCTGGGCATTGCTTGGCCAGAAGGTGACGATGTCTAGGCCAGCGGTGTACCACACTGAACTACACCCCAAACAGGTGTACCACACTGAACTACGCCCCAAACCGGTCTCCAGACCCATGGCTTCGGTGCAGTCCTGCTTTCCCAAAGGTTCAGTGGAAGTGACAACATACACGGTTCATCTCCAAATCCCTGGGATCATTTATAGGGTGGATGCAATGCATCAAGGTAGGGGGGTTGAGAAAGTTCATCAGCAAAGCCTCCAAGCTTGCCCAGGTTTCTAGTGCTAAACTCAGCCTGGCATAGCTGGGCCAGCAGTTCATCAGGAGAGGTGTCGTTTTTTCCAGTGGAACTGAGTGTTTGTGAAAGGTGCTAGCTTGGCCCCTTGGGAGTCTGAAGCTTCCATGCCCAGCCAGGGCATTAGCAGTGCAGGCTCCTCCCGGGCTGCACCATCCATGTGCCTGAGTCCATGCCAGGGACCAGAGGGGATTTCATTCTCCATGGCTCAGTCGAGTCCCAGTCCTGCAAAGTACTGCCTGCCTGCAACACCACTGGGCATCTCGGGCAGTCAGCACCCCAGAGAAGGTGCTCAGCACTTTGCAGGATCACATCCTTGGCCTCCCTGCTGCACTTTCAGATTAAGGTATCAACTAGTGGTAAATGTGCTGGTGAGTTTGTGAGGTTTGCTCATGTCCTTGGGGAACTGGGCTGACACCCAACAGCTTAAAAAGTGACACAAGCTGGTCTAGTGGCTGAGGCACTAGGCTGGGACTCAGGAGATTTTGGTTTGACTCTTGACTCTGCTACTAACCAGGCGTATGACCTTAGGCAAGTCACTTCTCCTACTCCTACCACCCTTTGTTTGTCTTGTCTATTTAGATGGTAAGCTCGTTGGAGTCAGGACTGTCCCTTATTGTGTGTGCATGTATAGCACCAAGCCCCCCGGACCCTCTAGTTGCTAATGTAAGATAACATAGTAATAGCGATATCACTTTCCTTGAGGATCTCGAAGCACTCACAAACATGAAATATGCTTCATAGCATCACTCTGTGGGGTAGGTAAGCAATATACATAGCTGTCACTTCACCCACCTATTGAATAACCAGACTCTTCTGGTTCATGGACAAAGATGGAGAATAACAATGCCAGAGAGGCTGGAGAATAATAAACTGTCACATCACTGCCATTGTGATATAGCTCAGCCACAGTGCAGTTCATGGGAGTGTGCATTTAACAGCATGGACTGTGATCCAAAATCCTGTACTTGGGCACTGCTGCAATACAGCGCAGTAAAAATAACACAGCTGTGCAGTTTGGCCCAGGTAACCTTGGTGTGAGGACTGTCGCCTCCTTATTTTCTGACCTTGGTGCATTTTTAGATTCTCATCCTTAATGTTGCATTAACATAAGGTTGTTTTGCATTAAATTATCACATGTTCAGAAGAGGCCACTGAGTTTCCTCAGCAGTATTCGTGCAGTTCAGCTTTTTCCAAGTGCAGCACACCGCATCAGATCTGCGTTGTGACATGCAGTGCAATGCAGCTCCCTGCAGCACCACACCATCACAATGGGAACATCACTGACCGGCTGGCTTTGTGCTTTATCCTCAAGGTGCTTCCTAGATATAATGCCATTGACTTGTAACAAACTAATCAGCAAAACTTCTCTCAGACAGTACAAATAAAGCTACTGTAAAACCTGTATCATTCAAGCAGAAATCAATACGAAACTAGAAGCTGGTATTCAAAGAGGCAGTATCCACATGGAATAATAAAAATCTTGATTTAAATGGACACTGAGGCCAAAATGTGAGCTTTTAAAAAATCTCTCTTTATAGAATCTATGTAAATCCTTATTTGGAGTTTTCTCCCCATAATAAGTATGTTAATGCCATTGTTAGAAAGAAAGAAAGAAAGAAAGAAAGAAAGAAAGAAAGAAAGAAAGAAAGAAAGAAAGAAAGAAAGAAAGAAAGAAAGAGCCAGAGAAAGAAAGAAAGGAAGAGCCAGAGAAAGACCTCAAGGCCAGCAAATTAGCCCTAAAGAAAAACTCTGCGTCAACATACTCTGGAAGGAAATATCTCAATTATTTCCCCCACTGATGTCAATGGCAAAACTCCCATTGACTTAAATGAGAACAGGGTTGGGCCCAAAATTTCAAGGCAGATATTTGTGTGTGTATATACACACACACTCAGGCATGTAGAGGTGTCAACGCCTTTTCTCACTTTGAGATGACATTGTAAATGAGAAGCGGGCAGCATTATCTCCTGTAAATGTAAACAAACTTTTTTTCTTGATGATTGTCTGAACAAGAAGTAGGACTGAGTGGACTTGTAGGGCTGGTCCTCACTGGGGGGGGGATCGACGGCAGATACACAACTTCAGCTACGTGAATCACGTAGCTGAAGTTTGCGTATCTACCTCCGACTTACCTCTCGTCCCCACGGTAGCGGCAGTCGGCGGCGCGCTCCCTCGTCGACTCCAGCTTGTGCCTCCTGGCGAGCTGGAGTTCCGGAGTCGACGGGGGAGCTCCGGGCGATCGATTTATCGTGTCTTAGCAAGACGCGATAAATCGATCGCCATAAGATCGATCCCGCGCCGCGGAAGTGAAGACCAGCCCCTAGGCTCTAAGTTTTACATTGTTTGGTTAGTGCAGTTATGTAAGAAAAAAATCTAAATTTGCTAATTGCACTTTCACGATAAAGAGATTGCACTACAGTACTTGTGTGAGGTGAACTGAAAAATACTCTTTCTTTTGTTTGTAATTTTTACAGTGCATATATCTGTAATCAAAAGTAATATAAAGTGAGCACTATATACTTTGTATTCTGTGTTCTAATTGAAATCAATATATTTGAAAATGTAGAAAAACATCCAAAAATAGTTAATAAATGTCAATTGGTGTTCTGTTGTTTAATAGTGTGCTAAAAACTGCGGTGAATCACAATTCATTTTTTTTGAATCGTGATTACTTTTTTTGAGTTAATCGTGTGAGTTAACTGTGATTAATCAACAGCCCTGATTATTATTTGTATTATCATAGAGCCTAGGAACCCGAATCAGGGTCCAGGATCCCAGGGTGCTCGGTGCTGTACAAACCCAGAACAAAAAGGTAGTCCCTGCCCCAGGGAACTTATCCTCTAAGTCTAAGAGAAGAGACAACAGCTAGATGGGGGGACGACAAGGAAATCAGGGGATATATGGGGTGAACCTGACAGGCAGTGATCTCAGCACAACTGCAATCTAAGGGTTGTCAAGTTTTTTGTAGGCAAGAAAGCAAAGGAGAGTTTGGAGGAGGGATTTGAGGGTGACTAATGAGGTAGCTTTGGGGATGCTAACTGGGAGCTTCTCCCAAGACGTGGGGCCGCGTGGGAGAAAACCCCCAGGGCTTTGCTTTGAAACTTGACAGGTCCCATGATGGGCTCCACCGCTGCTGGGAACTTTTGGAAGTCTGGCCAGCGTCATTGAAGTGCTCGGATGGGAGCTAAACTCTTTGAGGGGGGGGCATCTGCCCCCCCCCCCCGAGACGGGAGCTGCCTAGTTTGGGGGCGAGACCCACCCTTGCAGCGGAATCCCCATGAATCCACCTATACAGACTTTCCGCGCCCTCCCGCCTCTCAATCGCGGGAGCCAGGGCAGGGTGAACCATAGACTTTACTAGCCGAGGAGGAGCGGAGCCCTGTGCGCCGGTGCGGGAGGCGGAGCCCGCAGCCGCAGCCGGCCCGACCCAGGGAGGGTTTTCTCGTGGCTTGGCCCTTTGGGTGAGTCCGGGGGGCGGGGGACCCTGCAGCTCAGTGGGGGGTCCTGGCCCGCTGCTGCGTGGGACGAGCCGCGGCGAAACGTGTGGTGGCAGCAGTGGGAGCCGAGCCATCTGCAGCGCCGTGCACTCCGCCCCGCTTGCAACCTGCTGGGGGGTGGGGGAGGACTCGAGCGTCGCCGTCTGTGCTGTGGCTTTGCAGAATTAGACTTGGATTTGGGGGAGGGGAGCCCCACTCCTGGGGGGTGATGGGGGGAGGGGTCAGCTGGTGCTTTTGGGGAGGGATGAATGTGGGAAAGTCCCTCCCCTCCCCTGGCTTGGGCTGTGGGTGTAAGAAAGCACCATGGCTTGCACGGGTCCCTTTGCAGAGTGCACTTGGTTTCTGTTTCGTGGAGGATTCTGGGACGGGAGGAGCTGGGCTATCAGTTTATGGGTATAGCCTGTGTGTGTGTTGATTTTATTTATGGGGTGTGTGTTTCGGTGATGCCTTGGCGAGGGAAGGGAACAAAGTTATTTGTGTGTAGGTTGTGTATGTGGTGTATATTACAAGACATGCCCCTCTTCTAAGGCAACTTTTGCTGAGATCTCACCTAAGTAAATACACTTCCCCATTTCGGCCTCTGTAACTCGGGGGTTTGTTTCTTTGTTTTGAGTAAATCATTTGCTAGTTATTGCCAATTACCTCTGTGCATGGTTCCAGGACCTTGATGAAATTCTTCTCCAGCCTCCTTGGTGTTCAGGGGTTTAACAAATAAATTACTGGGTTGGAGGAAGACAGATGAGGACTATTTTAGATTTTCCCTTAGACACACTGATTGGAGCAGGAAGAAATGCACACTTCAGATGTTGTCTAACCCTTGTCGTGCCAATGTTTTTCCTGCTGTGTCATTGAGGAATAGGTGCTATATTAATCCCCTATCAATGCAAGTCTGCTCCTCCTACTCGCCGGAAATTCTGTGATTCGGTTTTCTGGGTCTGGTGGCCTCAGCTCTGTCTCCTTTGTGTGAGGCTTGGAGGTCACGGCTTTGTCTGAACAGTTAATAGAAAGGATCAAGTGCTAATTTGAATTTCTTCTTCTGTATTTAATGGGATCTGAGGCATTAAACCTCTGACCTTTCCGGGAATGGATGGTGCCAGTTCCACCCATCTTTAATACTCCCCCGTACAGAAGGCTGACGTTTTATTCCTGATTCTTGGGTAACATAATCCTGTCTGGTTTTATTTTTACATGGGTCCTTTTTGTTATATGATATGACAGCGATTAATCTCGGGGAACTGGGTTTATTCTGCTGGCTCTGGGCACGGCATGGTGATGTTTTGCAATTGGAAGTATTGAGTAACCAGTTTTTAGTTGTACTGGAAATGTGTGAGACTGTGTAATTGAATCCCCCAAGAGTCCACTTGGTTTAGGGTAAGTCTACGCTACCGCGCTACATTGGCGCAGCTGTGCTGATAGGAGAGCGCTCTCCTGTTGGGGAAATTACCCCACCCCTGCAACAGGCGGAAGCTATGTCTGCAGTAGAGTGTCTCCCACCGGAAAAGCACTGTGCACTTATATCACATCCCTGAGCGACAAAAGTTTTGCTGATATAAATGCGAGTGTGGACATGACCTAAATCAGCTTACTTCCGTAGACCCTTAAACTGGTTTAAAATATGCTCACACCAGTTTAATTCAGATGCCAAATTGAGCTAAATCAGTCTGATGCACTTTAAACCAGTACACGTGTCCACAGTAGGTGTATGACCAAACTAACTTTAAATTGGTTTTAATTATATCGGTACAAGTTATCTAATGCGGTGGCTCTCAATCTTTCCAGACTACAGTACCCCTTTCAGGAGTCTGATTTGTCTTGCATACCCCCAAGTTTCACCTCGCTTAAAAACCACTTGCTTACAAAATCAGGAATAAAAATACAGAAGTGTCACAGCACGCTTGCTGAAAAAAATGCTCACTTTCTCATTTTTACCCTGTACTTATAAAATAAATCAATTGGAATATAAATATTGTACTTACACTTCAGTGTATTGTATAGACCAGTATAAACAAGTCATTGTATGTATGAAATCTTAGTTTGTGACTGACTTTGCTAGGGCGTTTTATGCAGCCTGTTGTAAAACTAGGTAAATACCTAGATGAGTTGATATACTCCCCTGGGGGCTGTGTCAGGGTCCTTAGCCGAAATCCTTGCTCACCCCTCTTCAGCTGTCATGCACTATATTGTGTTCTAGGTGGCTAGCCCCTTGCACCCCACAAGATGGGAGCATTTCAGTTGTGCTCTACTTAAATACACTTGAAGAACTCACGGGTTCCTGAATAAAAGCTGCTGATCCAGACATAATAATTATTCTATTATATTTCGTTAGTGGAAGGAAAGACTGTCATGTACACATACTAAATAATCACTGTCTGGAATACAGTAGACAAGGGGATTATATCATTTGCTGTTGGCCCTGTGTGGTTGTCAGTGCAATTTGATGGGTACTTAAGTGGCTACATAGGGGTTAAGTAGCCAAGGAGGGAGGAAGAAGCAAGGAGGGAGGGGTAGGAGAGTTACAGTGAATGGCCGGGGAGAGATGATCTGAATTAGATTGATGAGCAAAGATATATCTTGTAGGAGCTCCCAGGAGGAAAAGAATTCATCCCAGATTGTCTCTGAGGAGCATGTTCCACACTGTGGTAAACACTGAGGCTATCTCCCGTTTCCCTTCACTAAATGCCCGGCACAGGCTAGGTTCTACCTGTGATCAGCTAATGTGTGACGTTCTTCCTCTGCAGCCAGGGGGTGTTCTTTCCTGTGTTTGAAAAATGTCAGAGAAATGCCTCCTATGCTGCTCTGTGTACCTGCAGACCCCACCGATCAGCCAGGGTGAGGGGAAAAGCACAAGAAGTAGGATTACAGCAGCACTGGGAGGCTCCTGCCGGGTATAGGCGCCCATCGTGCTAGGGGCTGTGCTTGCCAGTAAGAGGAGACAGTCCCTGCCCCAAAGAGCTGATGGAATGAAATAGACAAGCCAGACAAAAGGTGGGAGAAGGGAGGTGTTGTTATTCCCCTTTACAGCTGGGCACGAGGCATGGAGAGATGAAGGTCTTGTTTACAAAGGCAAGTTGTTGTGTTTTAACTTAACTGGGATAGAGAAAGCAGCACAACGCCTGGTGTGGATGCAATTACTCTGGTGGAAAGGGGTATAGCTATTCCTATCGGGAAAAGGAATAAACTATTCCAGTATAAGGCACCGTTATACCAGTATAACTGGTAGGGGCAGTACTGATTGAACTATTTCATTAGAAAAATGACATCCCTCACTGAGGTCACATTCTTATGGGCTTACTATGCATAGGCAAGGCCTCAAAGTGACTTGTCCAAGGCCATGTAAGGAGGCTGTGGCGAAGCTGGGGCAAGAACTCAAGTCTGTCAAGTCCTACACTAGTGCTTTTCCTCCATCTTTCCATACCATCTGTCCTAATCTGCAAATTCAGCTCTGATCAAGGGCGTTCAGAATCTCAACAGTATCAAACCCTTCATTTATTTTATTTGTGTGTGTTAAAATGTATACTTTTTTCCACTCAGTTTTTGTGACTTTGAGAAGTGTTTTCTGAAATCCCTCTCACTGAAGGCCACTATAAGCCATTACGGGTGCTTCTCACTATGAGTGCTAGGTTTGATTCCAAGTGTCTTAACTAATCAGATGAATGTTTCAGAGAAAATTCTTGGGAAGTTGGACTTCCTGCCTGGGCCAGCATTCCACACATCTGCTGCTAGATGCAAATATTTAGCTTTAATCTTTCTCGGTTCCCCTCCCACTCTTTTAAATAAAAGATCAAGAATCCACACTGGGGGAAAAAATATCTCCCACTCCCATTCCCGGACAGCTATGTAAAAGGAACTTGATTGGACCAATGAATTTGAAGTGCTGGGTGGGGGCTGGTACAGGAGTATTTGTTTTCTCTCTTCTAGGAATGGGAGGTTCAGGTTTGCTGTTTCCTCCCCTTTACCAGAAAGTGCTGAGCTGGCTTATTGTTAACGAGGCCTCTTGTTTGTCTGTCCATTGATCAGTTTGCTAGTCCTGAGTGCGCTGGCATAGCCTGTCTCTGGCTGCAGGAGAAGAAAGATCTGTGGTCAGGCGTTAACGGGAGGAAGTCAGTTTCCACAGCACGTTCACCATTGCAGCCTTTGCAAAGTCCTTGTGTTCCTGTGGTAAGTCTGCTGGGGGAGACCAGCGTGGGTTATAATCACGTTTGTTCAAGATGCGGCGGTGAGGATTTCCTGGAGCTCCCTGGGTAATGTGAAAACACTAGCGCTGAAGAGGAGTCTTTCCCTTGGACCCCATTAGCACAGAAACCCATTAGAACTGTGATAGGAGGGTGGGACCCACTCAGCCCGCTGCCATCCAGGGGATCAGAGTCCAGGTCTTTTGTTCCAGAACCAGGCCCTGGAGAGGGACGTGGGGAAGAGGAAGGGAAGGGACATTGGTGCAAGTCTTAAACTGGCTGCATATTATGGAAGTGAACCAAAAAGCTAGAAAACCAGGACTACCAGTTGTGGCACCTGTCTCTGAAGCGCAGTGGCAATATTGATACAAATCGGTGCCAAAATGGGAGAAAAGCCCCAAGCAGGAAGTAGTATCCTGCATGCGTTGAAGCACACGTTTGTTTGCAGCAGACACTGAAACTCACGTAAGAATGGATTTCATTTCCCCAGCTCAAAGCCAGCGACTCCCACTCATAAACCTCACCATGCAGGGGTTAGTGCTGACGCAGCAGGAAGGTCTGTGAGGCAGGTGCTGTGTTCTTCTTTTTGTTTGTCCACAGCCCAGCCCTGATAGGGGCATGTGGACCCTGTAATGCAAATGTTTGCTGGCAATAATCATAAACTGTCAGACTGCCGGGGGGAGGAGTGACGAGGCTTCCTGCACTAATGCAGCCCCCCGCCCCTCAGGCAGTGATAGCCCATTGGGGGCCCTAAGCAGGGATATTTTGGGGGTCCCCCACTTACAACACATACAAAAGAAGTGACTAGAGCGGTTGCTTAGTCTGCTTATTCCTAGTGCCGGGTCTGCCCACCCTATTGCTCAGTGCTGATAGCATTGATCCCCGGTCTTCCTTGTTGACAGAAGCCACCTGGTTTACGCAGCGTCCGGATCCTCAGCTTTATTTGATGAAGGCCTTTTTCTTTGTGAATAATTAGGGCTGAATCAACAGAGCTGAGATCAGTCCCACCTGTGGCAAACCAGGAGAGATGTTTGAGAGCGGAATCCCGGTGAAACTTCCTGGCTCAAGTGCTGTGGAAGAACCAGCCCCTGGAGTTGTGTTTTGTGGCATCATCATCTGTGCTAATGTAGCTTGATGTTTCCCTTCTCTTCTCCCGTCCTCTAGGTTTCCTGGGTCCTCGTCTCCTCCCCCAGGATGCTGAGAGCAGCCCTGTGTGCCGTCTTTCTCTTGGGCGCCCTGCCCTCATTGGCCAAGGAGTCCCGAGGGCATGTCTCGGTGGTCTTGCTGGGAGCCACGGGCGACCTAGCTAAGAAATACTTGTGGGAGGGGCTGTTCCACCTCTACCTGGACCAGGTGAGCAGTGGCCACAGCTTCACTTTTCACGGGGCCGCGCTGACGGCGCACGAGCCAGGCCAGAGACTGATGTTTGAGGTGCTGAAGAAGCTGGCCTGCCCGTCGGACGTGTCCCCCGACAGGTGCGCCGTGGTCAAGGACCAGTTCCTCAAGCTGAGCCGGTATCACCAGCTGAAGACGTCCGAGAACTACACTGCCCTGAACCGGGAGATTGAGACGCTGCTCCAGCAGGAGGGGCTGGAGGAAGCCGGCAGGATCTTCTACTTCTCGGTGCCGCCCTTCGCCTACGCGGAGATCGCCCGCCACATCAATGGCAGCTGCCGGCCGCGCCCTGGAGCCTGGCTGCGGGTGGTGCTGGAGAAGCCTTTTGGCCACGATCTCAAGTCAGCCCAGCTGCTGGCCGTCGAGCTGAGGACTTTCTTCCAGGAAGAGGAGATGTACCGGGTGGATCACTACCTTGGCAAACAGGTGAGCAGACTCGGAATGACTCGGTTGCCCTGCTGGGAGGGGTCTCGGCGGGGTGGGAGCTTGGATAGTGGGAGGGCCCTAAATTTCAGGGTTTCATTTAATGTGGGCTGCCAGGTGCACCAATCTCAGCCCGACTGAGCAGCTCACCTAGGTTGCTGGAGCAGTGAAGAGACCTGGAGCCTATTGAGTCTTATTCTCACTGTTCACGTGGCTGGTTCCTCGTCCCCTTCACCAAGATGCACAGGGATGGAGAGTAATATATAGCTCACTGTGACCCAGTAAGGCTCTCTCGGTTCCCGTTGATCTGACGGTCTTGTGAAACAAGGGCCACTTTGACTCCTCCTTATTAGTATTTCTGGTTTTTGCCCAGCAGCATAAAGGGTCCATGGCTTATATTTAGCATCAGGAAAATAAACCTTAGTGTGACTGGCTGGTGGGCCGGGCACATGAACTGTAAAGGGAAGGCCACATGCTGGGTATTCCCTCCCTTTGGGTCTGAGGGTGCAGCAGGATTTTAAGCATGCTGGGCAGAACCTCGAGCCTCCCCTCAAAATCCAGCTGGGTCCTCGTGCAGGTTTTATCGAACGGAGATAGGGTTGGTGCATGATATTGTAAACTGCAGCTGTCGTTCAAGGGCCGTGTCCGGTGTGTGTGACGTCACTCACAGGCCATGATGTCCCATCAGACCTACGGAGTTCGGAGACACTGGTTGGTGGCTTCATTGCTCCCACCTTTCCTCTTAGCGAATCCCAAGCCTGTCTGCGCTCTGCAAGTCCCCGGACTGTGTTCCCGTACAGTGCCATAAGCGTTCATGGTACTTTGCAGGTGCCGAAGAAGGCCAGGTGCCTGAGGAGTTGAGAGTCTGTTGTAGATCAGGGCAATACAAACAATTAAGGACTAGGTGCAAGAGTACCAGGAGGTGGGTTATCAAGGTCTTTGTTTTCCCTCCTGCTCCCACCCCAACCAATCCTGAAGGGCTTATAGCTACAGATATCCTTAGGCAGCTTATCTCTTTCCTATCTGCCTCCAGGCAAGAGTGGTCAGCTCCATCAATGAATTTCATGCTCTTGGCTCCTAGTTTTTGTCATCATTGGACTGTCCTGTGCTTAGTGACGGAAGCTTGGCCTCGTGGCCACAGCACATCTGCTGTGAGTCTGGACTCCTAGATTCATTTCCAAGCTCTGCCTCCTAGATGCGCCGCGACTTATCCTCCCTGTGCCTCAGCTTCTCATCTGCAAATGAGGGTGGTCCCTGCCTGCGCGTGGGGTCTGGAGGCTAAAAGGATCCCTGTTTAGGAAGCACTAAGAGCTCTGAGTGCTCTCCCAGCGTATCTGGAACCTGCCCCCTCCCCTGGTGTCGGAGCTGGGGTCCATCTGGCATCCCAGGCAGAGCAGTTCAGAGCATGTTTCAAACCCTCCCCCTGTGGAAGAAAATGCATCCTGCCCACTAGTCCTGACTGCAGCCGAGTGACCTTGCAGTGACTGGCCATTACTCTTCCCCTGTACTGCCGGCCCATCCCTCACCGAGGTGGGCGAGAGGGAGGAAAATGTGAGGACAGAGGCAGAATCTTTTCATGCCAAAGCGATGAGGGTCAGGCTTTTTGTCCTCCTCCTCCTCCTCGAGAGGTGGCCACGTATGGCTGTGTGTGTCAGATGCAGAATCCATCTGGTCTTCCAGTCAAGGTCAGGGCTTGTGTTTCGCTGAGCAAGCAAACCTGTCCCTTCCACGCAGGCCCGGCCTGTTACCACCAGCTTCTAGAGGAGGCTTTTCATTTGATATGATGTGCTGTCGCTTTTTTTTTTTTTTTTTTTCTTTTTCCCAATGATCAGCCAATTTTTCAGGGCTGGTGCATCTGTGCGAGTGACTGCAGCAGGGACAGAGCAGGGAGCGGGTGTTAAAGGCAGCGAATGTAGCCTTGCGGTAGAGGAAATCACACTTCTCCTGCTCTGGGCTGGAAGAGGGCGTAGGGGCAGGAGAGGGGTTCAGCACTTGATTCTCGTGGGAATCAGGACTGTTCCCACACCCTCACCCCCATGAGATCCTAGCCCCTGAACTATGGCCTCTATGTTCTCTGCTTTTGACTTCGTTTGTCCTTTCCCCTGCACCAGACATTGCCAGATCCAGCAGGTGAATTACTGGTACAGACCTGCTTGGGGTCAGCTCCCCTACTTGGAAGGCATCTTTCTCTCCCTGTCAGTCCTGCCTACCCAGCACTCCTCTAGCAGTAGGTGGATGGAACAGGGTTTTCTCTTGGATGTGCCGGGATCTTTCCGATCAGGAACTAAGAGGAGATCACCATTCTGGTGGCCCGTTGTGCTGCTACCCCATCTTTTGAACTATAAATGTGACGTAGGGGTGGCACCTGATCAGCATCCGTCCTGAGCTGGGAGATCAGTGTTAATATCATATTTGAGAGCCAGTCCAAAGATGCAGTGTTTTAATGTTTCCCGCTTTGTCCTCAGTTTCTTCTGCCTTCTCCCAGGCATTCCCAAGGAACTCCAAACGATCCACCATCCACCCACAGTCCCACTTCCTGCCGCCAGTTATCCTTGTAAACCACTAGTCGTGCCAGAGACGCGATGGTTCGCTTTATATGGGAGTTTTCCTGACTTCGTGCCTCTTGACCTCCATGGGTTTTCAGGGTGTCTAGCTCTGTTAGGGCTGATCAGCTAGAGATACTGGAGTCCTGTATATAAAAATGGGGAAAGAGAAGAGACTGGCCCAAGGGTCGCCCAGCGGGCTATTATCAGAACCTGGGTCTTCCGATTCCCAGCCCCCGCTCCAGTAGATCACAAGTGATTTGAGGGCCATGATGCTGCGCGGTGGTGGATCAGGTTGTTGAAGACCTCAGGTGACCTTCCCCTTCCCACCCGGCCTTCCTCAGCCAGCTGACATGGTATCCGCGGCCCCTTTGATCCACCTCAACTCCCTGGAGCCCCAGCTTGGAATCCCAGCAGGGTTGGGCTCCGCCATTTGCCCTTCCGAGGGGGAGAAGCTCCGATGAAACCGTAACATCTTTGCCTTGTCCAGGGAGGCCTTTCACATCTGCCCCATTAGAGACCCTGTGGTACTTCTGCGAGAGTCGGGCTTTACCCTGCTGTTCTTGTGCCAATTTCCCCTCGTCCTCCCTGTGCCGGGTGCTCCCTAGACCTTAGACGGGCTGTGTATCCATGCTGGATGGAGCAGTGGGATGGGAGATGCTCTAGAAATGCTGCTGGCTTTGGATTTTTGTTTTTAACGCTGCTCTTTCCCTCCCTCCCCAGGCTGTGGCCCACATCCTGCCTTTCCGAGACCAGAACCGACAGTTTCTGGACCCGATCTGGAACCGGCATCATGTGGAGAGAGTAGAGATTGTCCTGAAGGAGACTCTGGATGCTAAAGGTCAGGGAGCCTGGGCTGAGCTAGCCAGGGGGAATCTCTCAGGACCTGGGTGGCTTTAGTGTATCTGTGTGAGAGCGCCCCCTGTGGATAAATGTTGAAAATGCACTAGAAGGGGGCCAGGTGGGTAACTGAGCGGTGTCGCTCTGCACGGGCACTCGAGAGGCAGAAATTTGATTCCCAGTCACGGCTGTCACCTCCCTATGCTGGGAGTAGCAGGAAAGTGGGGGGCTCTGTCCTCCGGGATTAGGGATGAGGCCAACATTTTGTACTGGCCATTGCTACCACCAGGCTTTTGACTGGCATTGCTGGGATGGGCGAGTGTCCCATGCAGCTCTCAGCAGGACAGGGAACCTGGACAGGGAATCTCAGCGTTGGGGAGCTTTTCCCCTGGATGCCCAAAGCCCTGGAGTTCTGCTGCAGAGGGACTCGGAGTTCAGGTCTCATTTGGTGCCATGGCGAGAAAGTTGAAATCTGGCTTCGGCTGCTGCAGCCTTTGCCCCGGGGAGCTACTCGCCCCCACCCGGCTGTGCTCATCCGTCCCAGCACGGGGGCCTCTCTCTCAGCAGATGAGCCTCGTGCGGCTGGCGCGGGTCGGTCGCTGAAGGACGCCGCTGCAATCCCTGCCTGCACTGCTCCAGCCCCCATGCTGCAGTGCTGATCGGAAAGCAGCTACCGGCAGCAGTTCTGGGGACGCCAGGCGCCCTTATTTCTGCCACATCAGGATTGTGTCCCTGCTCCCTTTTCCTTCTCCCCCCCCCCCCCGTCCCCCTTCCCCCCCCAGCCACCACACACGCAGTGTTAAATCAGGTCACTGTTAAAGCCTGGTCTTTGATCATTTGACACACACCCTGCAGCCTGGCTTCCGGAGAGGCTGCAGCATTGATTGCATTAACAAATGAGCCTTTGGATTAGAGAGGTGGAGACAAACTATATCAAACCAAAGGGGAAGCCCAGGGCTGCAGTGCTTAGCCTCCCCCTGACCAGCTACCCGGAGGCTTTGCTTTGAATCATCTGCATTTAACAGGACATTGTCCGTCTCCCTCCCAGCCCCAGTAAGAAATCAGCCCAGAGCCAGGCACATCCTGGATGGAGGCGAATAAAGCCCGACTCTTGCAGGAAGGGCAGGGCTTATGTTGATGGTACGGGGGAATATTCAGCCGCTCAGAGTGGGCTATTCATCGTGTGGTGGATGGAAGGTTCCCAGTGTAATGCAGACAGCTGCTGCTCGGTTGATCTGGTCCGTTGCTGCAGAATTGCGGGGGGTACGTGGGTTTGTTCAGATCCCTCTGTTAAGGCTCTGATGTGGATTCACACCCCAGCTAGAGACCCGGGGCTCTGCTGCCCTCCTGCCCCTTGAGATGTGGGTGAAAGAGATGCCCGGCACTGCATGGTCTTGTGTTCCTTTCCCAGCACGTAGGCCGGACGCTGATCCCAGGCCCAGACTGAACACATGGACTGTGCTGCTGGCCTGGTCATGCAAAAAGCCCCCCGCTTCTCCCCGCAGAGCTCAGGAAGCCCCAGGGTTAGGGTTGGCTTAAGTCTACATTGGTCCCTGAGGAGGGATTTGGTGCCTCCTCTCAGCCCTTCTGCTCACCCAGCCACCACTCTCCTGTTCCTTCCTCCAGCGGAGATCCCTCTTGCTGCTCCAGGGAGGGCAGCCGGTCTCCTGGGAATCCTTTATCAGCTGCGGCCCCACTGCAATGGGCGAAGGGCTTTGCGGGGCTGAAGCGAGTTGCTGAGGCGCCCGCAGAGGCAGCTGGCGTTGTCCCCAAGCTGGGGCTAGAGACGGCTCCGTCCCTGGGCCCGGCCTTCATTTCCTCGGGCACCAGTGTTCAAGCTCCTTTCACAAGCTGGGGACCGCAGGGGGGGTTTCTTTGTCCTGCCGCTCTGACTCCTCGTCTCTCGCCTCCTCGTCACCCCCAGGCCGCACCAGCTTCTACGAGCAGTACGGCGTCATCCGCGACGTTCTCCAGAACCACCTCACCGAGGTCCTGCTCTATCTCGCCATGGAGCTGCCGGCCAACATCAGCAGTGCCGAAGAGGTTCTCCGGCGCAAGCTGCAGACCTTCAAGTCGTTGCAGGGCCTGGAGAGCAGCAGCGCGGTGCTGGGTCAGTACCAGGCCTACACCGGCCAGGTGCGGGAGGAGCTGCAGGAGGCCCAGGACTACGTCAGCATGACGCCGACCTTTGCAGGTGGGGGCAAGACCCAGGCTGATGACGTCGTGGGGCATATAGGCGGAGGCAGCCGGGGGAAGGGGGATCAGAGCATGGGACTAAGCCGGGGAGCGGCCAAATCCTAATCCCAGCTCCGTCCCTTCCTCTGTGGCCTTGGGCCAATCACTTAGCTTCTGTCTCTGCTTCCACGGCTGCAACACGGCGACAGTAGCTGCCTTATTTATTTCTAGGTCCTCTGTCCCTGTGGGACGGAAAGAGCCTGAGGGTTTTCAAACTGTTCAGCTTCCCAGGGGCCTATAAGGATCTGTCGGCCCGTGAAGCCGCAGGTGGAATTATTAGTAGAAATGTCTTGAGTTATTTTTAGGAATTCGTTCTATTGTGGCTTAGCTCCCTCCCTTCCCTGTATGGGAGGAGGGTCGTTCCACGTCTCCAAAAGGTGAGAAGGGGGCGTTCTCTGGGGCCGGTGGCTCTCAGCTCATCACGAGGCCATCTCTGGCCATGCTGCATGTGCTCAGTGTTTTGATTCTTGGCTAAGGAGTGACGTGACGGCTCATGCAGAGAAGCCGCTCTCCTAAGGGGTAGCTAGGAAAGCGGTGGGCTAATCGGGAGGGAGAAAGGCCAATCATTGGGGACCAGGAGAGCAGAGACTTGGCAGGGGAATGGGGTGGGCTGTTTGTGGCACAAGGGAAGCTCCAGATGCCAGGACCCACGCCTGGAGAACGGTGCATGGGTTCGGGCCTGAGGTTCCCCTGTCATTTCAGGTGTGTTGATCCAGCTAGACAGCCTGCGCTGGGAGGGAGTCCCCTTCCTCCTCACCTCTGGCAAAGCCCTGGACGAGCGGTTAGGCTACGTCCGCGTCCTCTTCAAGAACCGGGCCTACTGCACCCAGCGCGAGAGCCTGAGGGAGGCGGGGAAGAGCCAGTGTGGAGCCAAGCAGATCATCTTCCACATCGGGCACGGGGAGCTGAACTCTCCTGCCGTGCTGATCAGCCGGAACCTCTTCAAGCCCATCATGCCAGAGGGCAGCTGGAAGGAGGTGGCGGATCGCCCGCAGCAGCGCCTCTTCGGGCTCCCGCTGTCGGATTACTACGTGTACAGCCCCGTGAAGGAGAGAGAGGCTTACTCCGTCCTCATCTCCAGAATCTTC
The DNA here is from genome assembly GCA_032164245.1 of Sternotherus odoratus. NCBI lineage: Eukaryota > Metazoa > Chordata > Testudines > Kinosternidae > Sternotherus > Sternotherus odoratus. Next base: position 7,998,560 of record JAVMKO010000018.1, read on the forward strand.
CATGGCAGGCAGGACTCCTTCATCACCACCGAAAACCTGCTGGCGTCTTGGGAGTTCTGGACCCCGCTGCTGGACAGCTTACCTCAGCAGGTCCCGCGCCTGTACCCGGGGGGGCTGGAGAACCAGCACCTCCTGGACTTTGAAATGGTGGGCAGGGAGCTGTCCTTCACGCTGGAGGAGCCGGTGGAACTGCTGCATGCCGACAGGCAGTCGCCGGACGACTACAGAACCATCCAGGCCAAGTTTCGGCAAAGCCCCTTGGTCTCGGCTTGGCCGGAGGAGCTGATCGCCCGGCTGGCGTCGGACATTGAGACGGCGTCGGCCAAGGCTGTGGCCCGCGGCGGCGAGTTCCACCTGGCCCTGTCGGGCGGCTCGAGCCCCGTCGTCCTGTTCCAGCGGCTGGCGACCCACCACTACGGTTTCCCGTGGGGACGCACCCACTTGTGGCTGGTGGACGAGCGCTGCGTGCCGCTCACCGACCCGGAGTCCAACTTCCGCAGCTTGCACGACCACCTCCTCCAGCGCGTCCGGGTGCCCTACTTCAACGTCCACCCCATGCCGGTGCACCTGAACCGGCGGCTGTGCGTGGAGGAGGACCGGGGGCCGGAGCTGTACGCCAAGGAGCTCGCGGCCCTAGTGGCCAACGCCAGCCTGGACTTTGTGCTGCTGGGGCTGGGCTCCGACGGGCACACGGCCTCGCTCTTCCCACGTTCGTCCAGCGGCCTGGAAGGGGCCCAGACGGTGGTGCTCACAGAGAGCCCCGTCAAACCCCACCAGAGGATGAGCCTCAGCCTGCCTCTCATCAACAAAGCCAGGCAGGTGGCCGTGCTGGTGATGGGGAAGGGCAAGCACGAAATCACCACCCAGATCAGTAGAGTGGGGCAGGAGCCCAGAAAGTGGCCTATTTCAGGGGTCAACCCCAGCTCTGGCCAGCTGGTGTGGTACATGGATTATGAGGCTTTGCTTGGATGATCTGTTGGTTTACTCTCCCCTCACGCCTGTCCCGTTGCCCCCCTGGAGCCTGGATTTTCCAGCACTGCACACAGGCTCCTGTGTTTACAATAACTGCTCCTGCTCCCAACGGTCCCTCTAAGTTTTGTGAAGCTCCATTGGCTGTAACGGCTCTGTCATCTGAGCCTAGAAGGGGGGGAGGGGTCTCCACACCCAGAGATCAGTGTTGTATTCCTGACTCTACCCCTAACTGCTTCTGTGACCTTGGGCAGGTCATGTTGCTGCTCTGGGCCTCAGTTCCCCCCCCACCACCACCACCACCACGGGGTTAATAATACCTACCTACCTCGCAGGAGCCCTCCGTGACAACTCTGATTAATTGTCTGCGGAGCTCTTCAGGATCCTCCGAGGAGAGGAGGAGAGAGGAGCGCAGCGTTACTGACCGTTAACGTTCACCTCTGAGGAGACAGGCTGATAGTCACTTTCCCGGTCGTCAGAGGCCCTGTCACAGTCCCATTCCGATTGTGTTCTAGCCCCATGTGTGCCAACCCTTTACTTCAGCAAAATAACGACCATTTCCCCACTCTCTTCCTCTGAGCTCTCCTAGTCTAATGTCTTCTGGTGCAGTTTCTGATTTAGAGCTCTCCCGTATTGGCAGGTGTGGGGCCCTGCTTCGTTATAAGGGTGACTGACAGGTGGGCGCCTGACTCAGCAAAGCATCAAAGAATTCGCTTATCAAGGGGATTTAAGTGCGTGCTTTGTTGAACCAAAGTCTGTGTTGCTATGGGGTAACTAGTATCCACCCTGAGGCAGGAGCTTGTTCATGCCTAGGAAGGGATACTGCTGTAGTCTAGATCAGCCCCTCGGGGTGCTGGTGAGCAGTCACCAGCTCTTACAAACTTGGCAAGCGGGGTGGTCGTGACTAGGTGCAGTCATTGGGCACTGGAGTTTTCCAGACCCTGCCTGCTTGCCTTGTGCCATCCACAGGATTTGTCCCTTATTAACTTTTGTCAATTGCATTGGCCCTGTTATTGATTCCCTTCCCCACCCCCAAAATAAACATTCAGTCCCCTATGGCTGTGTTTATGCAGCCCTGGAAGCTGCAGACACCCAGGGACTATCCCTTGTGTGACCGACACCGTCCCCTCCCCGACACTGAGCTGTGTGCTGAGTGCCGCCAGTCTGAGGCTTTAGAAATTGCCCTGGTGCACAGGCGTAGTTACCAGTAGCAATTGCTGCTCTTCCTAACTGGGAAGCCAGCAAGGGATTTTTTAGGCTTTCAGGATTATGGGGATTGGGCTGGGAGCTCAGCTCAGCTCCAGTAATTCTGGAGATGTCGTTTGTCTGTGGCAGGACGAAGCTTCCCTTGTCAGAGGATCAGGGATGGAGGGCAGTGTTAACTGAAGATGGAATTGGATTTCCTTAAATATCCTGAGGCGCTTTTGTGTTTTAGTTCCTGGGAAGAGCCCTCCTCCGCCCTCATGGGCAAGCTGCATTGTTCAGCAGCTTGTGACATCTCCCCGCGAGGCAGCTGGATACAGTACTACGGTCCTCAGCAGTAATGATCCTGACACCCCAGCGCTTATGGGAAGGATACTGCAGCGACCAGGGCTGTTACTCCCGGGCACAGGGGTTCTGTTTCTGTCTCTTGGGTGTTTTCTAGCCAATCCACATATTGCCATCACCACATAGAGAGGACACCTCCTTTGAAAACATCGGACGGGAGTCAGCCATATATACTCTAGTGATGCTGTGGCCTGCTTTAGTGGGCGATTTACTGTGGAGTCCAGGAGGAATGTTCTTTGTTTGAGATAAGGAAACCTGGATTCTGCCGGCTACACCGGGAGATGTAAAGCTGCTCTATGATCGAGTGGGGGGGGGGGGAGGGGGGGGCGGAGGTAAATCCACCCAAACATTGCAGGGCCAGGAGCACAAGAAAGAGCTGTAGGAACCCAGAATAAGGACATTCGGCCAGTCCCTGGCAAATCCAGATCCCCGGTGTCTAATCCGCACCCAGCAATGCCAAGTCCTTGACCGGCAGAACTGGAGAAGGGAAGAAAGTGGCTGTTGTCAGAGGGATTTTTAGCAGGCCCCTTTTGTTGGCTGTTGACTCTCTGAGGTTTGCAGCTAGTGAAAGAATTAGTTGTCCAGCGGTCCAGATGTTGTCAGTCAATGATGGGCATGACTGGAGGTCAGTGGAAAAGCTGGAGTCTGACACAAGGTGGCGCCATGACCAAACAAACCAAGTGGTGATGAATTGTGTGGGGTTTTTCCAAGCACCACCCTGTTTGAGCCTGAAGCCAGGGGAAGCTGCTTCTGTCCTGCTTGCTAGGTTCTCTGCAGCCAGCCCTGTGACCGGCAAGATGTGAAATGCTGATGAAGTGGGGAGGGAGGAAAAGTCTATCCGGGGCTCTGGGAGGTGGATATTGGGGCCAAATGTTGCCTGACTTGCACCCCAATGAACTCGATGGACATTGGTGGAAGAGGGCAGTCAGGACACAGTCAGACACCTGGCCATGTTGACCATGTATAAGCTGGGAAGGATACAGGTATGCTGCAGGTGGGGCTTTCTGTACAGCTTCTGACCTCCCCTCTTCCCAATCCTCCTAAGTACTGCCAGTTATTCCAATCGCCTAGTAACTACCCCCCAGGGACTCAGAATCTCCTAATAGAAAAGTGGTTAATTGCTTCCAGCTGAGCCTGTGGCCTTTCCTTGTTATGATATTGTCCGTGCTCCGCGGGGAAGGGGGGAAGCTGTCAGTCCTCTGTCACAGACCTAGAAAAACACAATTCCTCCTGCTCTCGGCTGGCTTGAAGTGCCAGGTCGCTAACAAGCCCTGCAAATTCCACACTGTGCCCCCATGGCTGACGCAGCCATGTTGAGGATGGGATGGCTGAAAATTCAAAGCTTCGTTTTTCTTTGTTAAACAATATTAGGTGGGTTACCTTCAGCTTCATTCAAATGGCACATGTAGTGCAACAGGTTTAATGTTTTTTTTTTAAAAAAAGTGGGGGGGAGGAGCGGGGGGATTACAGGAGAATAAATGTAACGGCTATCAGCAGAATTTCCCTCCAGATCAGAAAGAGTTGTGACATTGTGGGAGTGGGTTAAGGGTGGGGTGTTTCCTTGACTCTATTTTGAATAATTTGGCTGAAATTTTCTAAAGTGGCTAGTGGTTTTGAGGTGCTCCACTTGACACCTAAAAAAGGCCTGATTTCTCAGAAGTTAGGTGCTCTGCTTCTTCTGAAAAATCAGGACCTCTTAAGATATCTTAGGTTGGGCACCCCAAAATTGTGAATAAAACCTCACCTTTATAAAATTCCAATAGAAACTTTGTACACAAGTGTAGCCTTACTCAGTACAGTAATTGTGCTCTGGAATATATCTGTTTTATTCTTCACTGAAGATCTTTCGATGTATTTCTCAGGGAGATGTCTTTTTCAGGAGCATCTGTTTTAATCTCTTTAATCCTTTGTTCGTATTTGCCAAATGGAAAATACCAGAGTGGGGATAAATATTTTTAAACCTCCAAAGTTTACCAGCAAGAGATTTGGGGAGCAGGACGTGGGGGAGCGAACGTGAAACTCTAAAATAAGCCTGACACTGAAAAAGACAGTGTGGTAAAGATCTACTTTGTTCTAGGCCATGGAATCAGAGTGGTAGTTATGTTTTGGGAAAGCTATTAATAGAAACAGTTGATAGATTTTTATTATCAGTGAATAGTGAGCTAAGAATGCTGTGTGCAGTTGTGTTGCTGAGTGAATGTGTGTTAAACATCCTTGCAAAGAGTCCATTGAGTGATTTTTTGCAGTCATTTTGTTACTATTTCTTAACAGTGCTCATACAAAGCAATGTTGTGACCGTTTATACATATTTACAACAATCTAACACTGGAAATGGGCCGTTCCTCACCTGGTTTAACTTTTATAAATCAATCTGTAAAGATTTATTTCCCTGTTTATAATGAGCCATAAAATGTTTGGGAATTGATGGAAATGTATTTTTAAAAAACTAATATATTTTTGAATAATAAAATATATTTTTTGGCCAAAAATGGCCTTTCATTCTATCCTCTGTTTGGTGATTGCATTTAAATGGCACTTGTTCTTACAAAGACAGTAGGCCTACATTTATAAGAGTTCGAAGAGAACAGATCTGAATTTTTGGTATGAGTATTCATTTCGACTCTCTTGATTTTTGCCTGCCTGACCTGAGCCATTTTAAAAGGGCCAGAGATTCAGAAAGTGCAGAGCCATGCTCTTGAAAATCAAGCTCTTTTTAAAGGGTCAAGTTGGGCTCCCAAATCACTAGTCTTTGAAAACATAGACTGTGATATCCTGGAATCAGCCGTGTGCTGTGTGGGGAAAATCTCCACTGATCTCTTGATTTTATTTTATGCATTTCTGTAGAAGCCATCACCATAGCATATGGTTGCTTAGTAACTTAGGCTTTTATTATATCTCAGACTCATTCAAGTCCCGCGAGTGAAGATTGTGTAGTGGAATGTTAAAATGAAATCTGTAGATTGTCTACTACAGAATATGCTGTCTGCTGAATAAGAGAATTCCAGCGCTGGGGCCCAAACCAGCTCTGTGGTCTCTGTTCCCCTGAATTCCTAACGGCCACTGCGTGGAACAAGCCCCCTCCTTGGTTAAGTGCCATCACGTGAAAAATTAAATACATTTTAATATGTTAGTGAGATTCTTCTCTCCATTAAACAAAACAAATGGCATAGGACCTATGGGGCGGGGGGAGAGAAGGGAGGAGGGCCTATGGGGAGGGGGGGAGAGAAGGGAGGAGGACCTATGGGGCGGGGGGAGAGAAGGGAGGAGGGCCTATGGGGCGGGGAGAGAGAAGGCGTAGGACCTATGGGGCAGGGGGAGAGAAGGGAGGAGGACCTATGGGGCGGGGGGAGAGAAGGGAGGAGCAGTAAAAGAAACTGCAACATTTGGGGATGGGGAGGCAAAATGTAGCGGTTTATGCTGTTGCCCCTTTTGGGGCCAGCAGTTTGTCAATGGGGGTAAGTTGTTTTCATTAGGAGGAGAAACTGATTATACAGGTATCTCTTTAGTGCAATCCAACTTATTTAAAAAGAGTGCACATAAAGTCCTGTTTCCCTCAACACAGCAGAAACAAAAAGCAGCAGCCTGTTTCTTTGCTCATAAATCCAGGTCTGCTTTTCCATACTGTGCCCCAAAGCATCTGTCTCTCACGTCCCTCTGAAGGCCACACTCACCACTGCTTTGCTGGTTTTCTGCCTACGTTACATACAAATACATACTGCAGCCAACCAATCTCTTACTGCCTGCATTTTAGTCAACTCCAGGGAAACTCTTCAGCCAACATGGCTTAACTTCTCATTGAACTTATCCTAAGGCCCATTGTTTTGGGTGGTGGCTTCCTCTTGTTTGCAGCTATCATTATATAAAGGTGCATTTAATTGTTCCTTCCATTTAGCCTTAAAGAATGGTGCACAGCATACCCATCAGCTTTAACCAGGCCTGTAATTGTCTACGGATCAAAGATCAGCTTTTTGGCAGCCAATGACCTCTTCCAGCAGAACGCTATACCACCGGAAACATGTATTTGATTAGACTATGGAATAGTCTCCGAATGGAAGGAGGTGAAATTTTCTAACTTGACAAAGGGCTAGCTTCTGTGCTGTATCACTCAGGAGGATGGGTGACAAGTATGACTTCATGCTGCCTGGATTCTGGGTTGTTGCAGGGGCTAAAATGAGCCTGGGGTAAAATTAAGAGCTGCCCAGGGACTGTATTACAGACGGGGTTCTCTGTAGCACCAACTGCTAGGGGTACATCCCCTTCTGCCCCCAGGATTCCCTCGAGCATGCCACTATGCCAAGACTTGCATGGGACAGCAGCATAGGGCTCTTACAGCTGCTTCTTCACTTGGGGAATTCTCCCCCGGTCCCTTGCGGCTCCGTTTCTGACTCTCTATGTCAATGGGGCAGTAAGTCTGGGTCAGAATGGGGTCCAGAATTAGCCCCATAGTATGAGAAAACGTGCAGTACAGGAACAGTGCTGCGTTGGCCAAGGTGGGGGGGAATGATAGCCACATCTTAATATCCCTTTGATGTCCCCCGTACTGATGTCTAACCATCACTAGAGCCACACATGAGCATCTCACACACATGCTGGACGGAGATGGCAACCTATTACATTAGGATTCAACAAAACATGTGTAAGTTGATAAATCCAAATAGATTACTGAAAACACATGTAACAGCTCGGCCACACGGGAGAGATGTCGCTTCCCCGTTCAGTCACAAACGTTTTACATCCTGTTTGGAAAGGCAATTCTTGTTCAGCGCGTGTCACCGAAGGTGGATGCTTAAACATACTAGCACCATGTCTCCTCCTCTCCCCCACCATTCGCAGAGGCAGTACTGATGGAAAGGTTTGAAGCTCTGAGATGCATCTTAATCATTTCAGAAATAAATGTCTTTTTTAACGCTCGCCTTGGTTTCTCCGCAGTCGACCGCTAAGGTTGCCCTTTGCAGCTCTGGAATTCCAGGCTCCTCTCTCTTCTTCATAATGGTTTGATTTCAGTCCCTCCCCCCCCCCAAATAGTACGAATGAAAATGACTATTTCATAAAAACGGGAGGAGAAAATGCAGAATAAAGGAGGAAAAAAGTGACACCTTCCGGGAAGCCCTTCGATTCCTAAACAAATCAGTGGACGGAATTGTGTGTGTGTTTTAAATAGATGCAGTTCATCCCAGGTCCTGCCTCTGCAGAGCTGGCACATTCTCCTGTAGCAATGCAGCACCAGGCTTTCCTCCGGCACTGCTGCAGACTCCAGCAGGCCTGTGCCCTTACAATGCTCCTTCCATCGGGACACACTGGCTCCCCCTTGACCAATTGCTCTTGGGACAATTTCCTTGGAAAATATGTCCCTGTAATGTGCAGAGCAGATATGGCTTCATTTTTTCCTTCATCAGGGCTCCCTTTTGTAGGCATCAACGCGTCCGCAAAACAAGCTGTGTCATGTGTGACTGACATTGAGTCGGAGGGTCATTCACCATTGCTGAGTTTGATCCTGGTGCAGAGACAGAGATGAATGAGCACTTTGGGAAGTGTTTTGGGGAACATCCTGTAGCAAAGCAATGGAGCAGGGAATGGTGTATGTTCGAGAGGGGCTGGAGCAAAGCTGTGTGCTGGCTCGTTGAGAAAGTTGTGGGTTCAGCTGCCTCACTTTCCCAGGCTCAGCTCATGTCCCCAGGGGAAGGGAATAAGTCCCGGGGTCACATGGTAGAAGCTGAGTGGCTCAGGCTGCCCTTTCTCTCAGCCGCCTAGATCTGAGGGCAGGGAGATTAAGGGTACAGCTACACTACCGGCCAGATTGTTGGGTAGTGCTCGATGTATCGGGGATTGATTTATTGCGTCTCATCTAGACGCGACAAATCAATCCCTGAATCAACTCGTGTACTCCACCTTGGCAGGAGGAGTAAGCGGAGTCGGTGGGGGAGCAGCCGCGGTCGACTCGCCATCATAGGGATAGCCAGGTAAATTGACCTAAAATACTGCGAATAGCGTAGCTGAAGTTGTGTATCTTAGGTTGACACCCCCCCCCCCCCACGCACACACCAGTGTAGCCCAGCCTAAGGAGACAAAGAGGCTCTCCTGTGTGGCCAGGTAGCTGGGCTAGGGTGTGAGGAGATCGGTGCCTGCAGGAAACCCTGGGTCAGAGAAAAGGGCATGGTTGAGAGGTGGAACGTAGGTTAAACTTTTATTTGGAAGAAATAAAACTCCAGCCCTGAAGTAAAGGGACTAAAATTGTGTGGCTACTGAGTGGGCTTGATGCACTGGCTGGTGAGTTGGCCTGCTGGCTAACCAAGGGGGAAGAGGTGAAATGGAACCAGGCTCCCTTACTGATCTCCTTGACGTGATGAGTTGTCTCGGGGGGCTAGAGCAGAAAAATAGGAAGTCAGGACTTTTAGTTCTGTTCCCAGCTCCAAAGAGGGAATATTGTCTCATGGCTAGAGCAAGGGAAGGTGGCCAGGATGGCAGGCTCTACCACTGATTCAGGGAGGGCAAGTCACCTATCTTATCTGTGCCTTGGTTTCCCATTCTATAAAAGGGCTGTCATCATCCCATGGCATAGGCAATTTATTAAAGGTTTACTGAAGGTTTGTAAAGTGCTGGATCAAGGGTGCTAGATGAAGGGAGAGCATTATTATAGGTAGGGGCGTGTGTGTGTGTGTACACATTCACCAAAGTACTAGAAGGAGAACAGCAGCAAGCAAGATCTTTTGTGTGCCTCGCCTGTGTATTTCCCGGCTGCTGAGAGCAGATGCAGCAGCAGTATTCTGACAGATTATGGTCAGACCGTCCATTAAACAAACCGCCCACTCGCTGCAGTGTTATGACTTGCAGAGGGACTTTTGTACAGATGCTTTTCAAAGCTTGATGAAGCCGCAGCCTTTCTCTTCTAGGGAGGCACTCCAGTGTCTGGAGGCAAATGTGTTTTTTGAGTCAGGCATCTCACCAGCCGGGGGTGCTCTTTCCTAACTCAGAGAGAGCAGGACACTGAAGTCGTTATTTTCTCAGTCCAGTGCTGCAGTGCATTGTTCACAGGCGATGCAGAGCACAGCTGTCTGCACGTCACTGACAGCACGATTACTGGAAATAAACTTCTCTAGGCTAGGCTGGGACACAGTGTTTGCTTTAGTGGCTGTCCGCTCTCCTCTGGCAGGTCCCACGCAGCCTGTAAGGGCACCATTGACTCTCTGTGGATCCCTGTTTCCTCCCTCATTTTGGGCCAGTAAGACCAGTAAATATTTTCTCTATTTCACATGCATGCAGACTCCTTGTGCACAAACAAGACTCTGTGTGCAGGGTGTGATAGAGGGACCCACCTCCTGTGCACAGACTGGTGATTCTGCTTTATAATAACGGCTGGGACAGCACTATATGCCCAGAGACTAAAAAAGGGACAGTTGTCTTAGCTGTTAAGGTTACTACAATTGCAGTGGGGATGATTAAAACTGTGCACTTGTGAAGGGGCCCTTCTCTGGAACAGTTTTATGCATCTAGGGCAGTGCCCCAGGAATGCACACCCATTAAGAGGTCAGGAAGGGATGTTATGACTGCCACCCACGCAGCCCACATTTAACTGGCTGGATACCTGTATAACATGATTTTAATCATCTTTGATGAGCGTCTTTTGTGCAAAGAGCTTTATAGCTCTTGACGGCCAATAGCAATGCAGTGCAAAGCAGCCAGCGGGCATATGGTGCCCTTTGCCACCAGTGTGGGCAAGAGGAAATGCTGGTCCAGAATACCAGTGCAAATCTTAACTCCTATGAGTAGTGCCATAAGTGCTTTTGTGCCTGTGCAGAGTAGACAGGGGCTTCATTTAAAGTCTTGCTTGAAAAGAGCTTGTGTGGAGCTTCGTTTATTTGCTTGGCGAAGGTTGAAGTTCTGGGTTGACCCCCTTGGGATCTGAACCTGGGAGGCGCAGGAGGCTGGCTGATTTAGGGATTATGTTTGGCCTGCAGGAGTTCCCCTGGGATTTGCCATCCCCACGCCCTCATTCTTACTTCCGTCTCTATCACAATGACCCATCCTCTAGCTGAGGAGGTCTTGCTGATTGCATTATGAGCAGGCTTGGCAGGAATTCTACCTCCTGGGAATGCTGCTGTTTTAATAACGTCTCTTTCCCTCTGTCCAACAGAGTACTAGGTTACTCTGGCTCCAGCGCTGTACAATACAAACCCTCATTGTTCTGCCTGTCAGATTGTCTCCCTAGATTCCCACATGCAGAGCCTGTATACAGCACGCAGATGCTTCTGAGCCCTGCTCAGCCTCACCGCTCCCGGGAGCACCCCAACTGTCCCCAGGCAAAGGGGGGTGGTCACCTAGGAGAGATCTGGCTCCCTTAAAGAAAGCTATATGGCTGCTGGGCCGCAGACTCTTTATACCAGGAGCCAAAAGGCAAAGTGCTGGGATTTATTTTAGATACAGTCTCCCAGCCTCCTGCTGATGGAGTAACTCCCTCAGGGCAAAGGGACCTCTATAAATCATGTAGCAAGGTTTGGGCCAGTGCTTTCAAAAGCGAGGAGTAAGAGGGTTGCCACCGGGCAGGGTTTTGACTCGCTTGTCCAGGGACTTGCTGGTTGACAGAAAATGTCATTTGCCAAGTTTTTTGCTCCATGCACATGCAATGATCTTAACTACTGGCTGGACGCTTCTCAGCTGGGAGCGCACCGCAGCTGCCTGGCATGTAGTGTGCAAAGGGTGGACATCAGCTAATGGGGAAGTGGTGAGGAATCCCAATCCCAGAACTCTCCAAATCCCATGTAATTTTCCAGGAAATGAGCCTTTTCCCTGCAGTCCTGGGACCTAGCTCCTCTCACAGGCCACAAGTTGGGACCTGACCTCACAGCCAGTTTTGCTGTGCCTCAGAGGTGGAAATCCTATATGTGATTTTGGGATCCCAACATGAGACACCTTAAAGAGGCCTGATTGTCAGAAGGCAGGTGCTTAGCACTTTCTAAAACCCAGGCCCTTTGAAGGTGCCTAAAGCCAAACATTGAGGTACCCGAAAGAACGAATAATTTTAAAAAATCTTGGTTTAGGCCAAGGGTAGAGCTGGAGAAAGCCTGTTCAATCAACAGGGTCCACTCCCCAGCCAAGGCAGAGTCTAGCTCTTCAAGCAGATTCAGTTTTAGTTAGTGGGCAACGGAATTTGTCCATTAGCCATTTCCTCCATTTTTTTAAATTCAAAATTGAAATATAGAGGGATTTAAAAACAAAACAAATCATAAAAACCCTTTCTAGGGAACTGGTTGGATGTGTTAGTGATTCTAGCAGATAACTCAGCATCCTTGAGGATGCAAGAGAAATAAATGTGACAAAATTAAATTGTACCTGAGACTAGTTCTGAAGAAACCAGAATCTCATCTGGCAACTGGTTCCAAGACCCGTCTGCTCCCAGAGAAGGTGTCCATCTTCAGAATGGACTGGCCAGAAGTTCCAGAACTGTGTTTTCACTGTTTGCAACCTGGCATTTCCTCTAATCTGTCTGCTCCCCTGACCCTGCAGTTTTACACTTCTTGTCTCTGTAACAAAAAGCTAGAGCTGAACATTTCTATCACCACCTCATGCATAACAATTCCCCAGCAATCTGCAAATCACAGCCAAGTGAATGCAAAAAGAGCAGGTCAGATCGCCTGTGCATTAGTATCTGGCCGGCTGAGACCCTCTGGAACAGAACACCCTGGGCATTCCCAGCGGTTAATCCAGAGATAAGAGTATCTTTTGGTAGAAACAGCAGGAGACCTTCACATGCCAGGAACTGCATCAAAAGAACGTCCAAGGTTATGAGACAATCCCTCGGAACAAGGAAACTTGCACAACAAGTCACAAGGAGATAGTGATAAGCCCTCTATAGGGTTGTCTTTGACTTAAGAGCTGAAGACACACCGCAGACCCACTGGAGAGGCCAACTGTCCTCATCCCGCAAGAGAAAGAGACACAAACTAACACACCCTTCTTGCCATTTTGATACGTTTTGTACTGTACACCCCGGCAGGTGGATTAGTTGAATGGGATCCCCCCATTTCAGCTAACAGAGGAAGTCAGACCAAATTTCACCTCCTGTAAGGATTCCCCCCCTCTCCCCCCCCCCCCCCCCCCCCCCCGCGCTCCTTCTCTCCAGCAGGCAAAAGGATTAGCAGTGTCTGTCATATAGCTTAGGAGAATCTTCTAACAAATGCCTTGTGCCTTTTCTCTCTGCTCTCTTGTTGAGTGTCTAACCCCTTTTTTCCCTTCAGTTAAAGCCTTATTACTTCCCTTACACTGTCCAGTCTTCCTATGTACGTACTGGAACTGGTATCCCCAGTATGTACATCGGGAGACCTGCCTATTCCACTGCAGAGCAGCTAACTGAATTGTGGAGTTCACAGGCAGACAGATGGTGTCTTTCTTGTAGAATTCTCCCACCTGATCAACTTAATTTTGGGAGTCACCAGTGACTTGGCCTCCTTCTCTGCAGGAGGTGCAAACCTCACACTGCATTCACAAGGCAGCATGGGAGCAGTGGCTAAGGGCTCCTTTAGTAAGGGCTTTTAGGTTCACATAGGGGCATGGTTCTCCTCTATGGTGCTGCAGTGCTCTGATGCCACAGCTGTACTTCCCCTGGGGCACAGCACACCCCAACCCGTACAGTTAAGCATCAGTAAATCCAACTTGCTCTTTGTAAGCTCAGTGAGTGATAGGGACTTGACACCTCAAGCAATGGGTCTTTGGAGATTTGCTCTCTAGTCAGTAGTAGGTATTAAGAGTTGTTGGCTGTTGGTGGCTGTTTGGTGGCTTATGTGAAATGAGGTGGTAGACTCTTAGTGGACACTGTCGGTGGAACCCTCATTGGCAGCATGAGGAGAGTCCAATAGAAACCTGCTTAGTGCCAAATGTGGGACCTCCAGGTCAGGTTTGCAGGGAAACTTGCACTGCTGCTGCCCTGGATGTTCCTAGTCTGTGGGCCAACCAAAGACCTCACTCCTGACCCAACATCTTTCACAAGCGCGACAGTCCAATAACAAATTAAACAGTGACCCGAGGGTGACACAACTACAGCTTTCTGGGTTACAAGGCCATTTCAGCCTATTTCAACCTCCATGGGTCAGATACTCATTACATTAAGATCCCATTGACATCTCTCTGATAGTATAAAAGAGCCTTAAAGTAGGTGTAACATAATTTAGTAACATCTACACTGCCAGAATGGTGTGAAGAAGTCTCAGTGTAAATGGGAATGCTTTAGAGTGGTTTGGGTGTTTTTAAAGACCAAAATAAAGATAGCCACAGTACTGAGTGTTAGTATCCATGCCGGAATTTTCTGAGCAGAAATTTCTGCATGGAGCTGCATTATGCACGTGGGGCAGGACAAGAGACTTTAACAGCTGCAAAGAATTGATTCCCAGACAAAGAAGGATTTAACCAGCGGGCTGTCACTGCAGTCCTGGCTGAACTTGGGGCTATTATGCAGGGTAAAACCCTGGACTCCCTACTCCAAGCAAAACTCCCACTGACTTCAGCTGAGTGTGAACTGGCAGGTCTTCACCCACCACCTGTTCAAATAAAAAGCGGGGGGGGAGGGGGAAGTGTGCATGTAGGTTTTTCAAACTGGCTCAGTGCTGCCATGGAAATGAGGGGGAAACTTCCATTGACATAAATGGGGGAAAATTCCACCTACCTATATATTTTTAACATTTGTTTCTCCCTTTTCTCTCCTGCACTGTAGTGTGTTAAAAAAATGGTTCATTATCTTTAAATTTCCAGGTGCTACTAGGCAGCTAGACTAACTACCGTAATGTTATGTAAATGTACTATATTCCTAAAGTCACCTAGTTATCTTGCAGTAAAAGCTATAGTGATTTGTTTCCACTAGGATTTATAGTGGGATAGCTAATGTTAGTTATCCCACTGTGAAAACCCCCCTCCTTTTTTGCAGCAAAGACAAACCTATGATGTGCATTGAAAGGAATCCCCTTACTCGCTTCTGAACTTCAGTCATCACTAAAAAGAGCACAGCAACTCTAACAGGAGAGAAGGTTTTCTAACTTAAACTGCATTTAGGTAGGTAGAACACAGTTACACAACTTGAGTATGATTCGTAGTTAACTGAAGGCTCTGCAGTGTAAAGGTGCCTGAGCATAGATGAGAATCAGGTCCTTTCAATTTAGCCAAGACATAAGGACATAAGTCTTGCCCACATGCTTAGGGTTCAGCTGATTGCCATATTTGGGGTCAAGAAGGAATTTTCCTCCAGGGCAGATTGGCAGAGGCCCTGGGGGGGTTTCACCTTTCTCCGCAGCATGGGGCAAGGGTCACTTGCTGGAGAATTCTCTGCACCTTGAAGTCTTAAGTTTAAAGTATGATTTGAGGTCTTCAATAACTCAGACATAGGTCAGAGGTTTATTGCAGGAGTGGGTGGGTGAGATTCTGTGGCCTGCATTGTGGAGGAGGTTAGACTAGATGATCATAATGGTCCCTTCTGACCTTAAAGTCTAGGAGTCTATGGAACTAACACTGCTTTTCTTGGGAAAAGTGTCATGGGATCTTTAATGACCACAGGCGGTCAGGACTGGATTTGAATGTCTCAACTCAAAATCCACCACCTTCTGCACCAAGATGGGGCATTGGTTCAATACTGACTCGGCTGGCAAAGTGCCACCTACTGAATCATTCATATGTCCTACCACTTCCTGCACTACCTAGGTGGCCGTTGCAGGTGCTCCATTCAATACTGATCAAGTTCAAGCTTGTTTAATTTATGAGCACTCTTAAATTCACAGCCCTAAGTGTTAGGGTTACAAACAGACCTTTTGCTTGGGAATTCTGAAAATGCACCTCTTAAAAGGAGACCATTGAGTCAGATTTGTCCCACAATTTCCTTTTTGGAGAACATAAAACCAATAGAATTGTTCTCATGGTTTATTTTTGAATTAAATCATTAAAAAAACCACCCACCTTCCACTAAAGCATTTGCAACTACGTTCACAAACAAAAGTGGAACTGGGTTTATTTGTCCACAAATAAAAAAAAAATAAAGGGTGTAAAATAGTAAAATAAAAAATTCTTTGTGCATTAATAACTTAAGGTGTTATTTGTAACATAGACAAGGAATTAGACAAGTAGAATGTTTACCTGGCAGTATTGCTAGCTCTCATTCTATTTGGTATTTTTCTCAAAATCCCAACTCCTGGAATCATGTGAGTAGGCGAGAATCTCTGCCCTTTTTTTTTTTAAAGTAAGCTTCTAGCCTTCCTGGCTAGAGTAAAAAGCTCGAAAACGTGCCCTGAGTGTTTGTAACCTAAAGGGTCAAATACCAGAAAGCCAATAAAAAGATCCAAGACTGTATTATTTTTTAAATCTCATGATTTTTAAACCATTATCCTGATTTTATGGGACCTACCTTGGGAGCGTTTGAATGCTTGGGGCCGGCAGTCTGCACTGCAGCACCCATTCTGCAAACACTTATGCATGTGCTTAATTTTTGCTCCCGGCGGTGTCCTAAGGAAATCAGTGGAACTAACCAGGGTCGTGTCGTTAAACACCGTGCACAAGTGTTTACAGGATCTAGCCCTCTGGGTTGCAAACTGGTCCGTGTCTGTTGGTAGGGTGCCTGGTACAGTGGCCTTTTCAACAGCACCACAGTCCATTAATAAGCTGGACTGACATCACATCCTACCTCCTGCTCCTATCCTAGCCCCAGTTCACAGAAGAATAGACACCTAGGGCTGGAGGAAGGGACTTTGAGAAAAACATCCAGCCCCCTGCATTGAGGCAGGACCAAGTAAATTTAGCCCTAGATCATCCCTGACAACTGTTGGTCCAGTGTGGGGGGTCCCACTCCCAGGAGGCCTGTTCCCCAGCCTGAGAGTGGGGCAGTTTTTCCTGCTCTCCCTGGCTGGGGGCTTTTCTCGCCTCTGCAGGCCCAGCCCCTGCTGCAAGGGGGCAGGAGGAGCAGCACAGCGGGCCTGAGCAGAGGCGGGCTCTCCCCGCCGAGAGGAGGGGCCGGGCGCGGGGCGGCGCCAAGCGGCAGCGGGGAGCTATGTGGCCCATGTGATCCGGCCGGCCGCAGCTCTTCGCGCCGGGCGCCCCGCGAGTGCGGCTCCCGCCCTGACTTTGTGCGGGGCCGGGCCGGGGAGTCACGCGCGGCGCGGCGCGGCAGGGGACCCCGCCAGGCGGCGGCGGCCCAGAGGAGCCGGGTTTGCGTGCAAAGGGTGGGGCTGGATTTCCCCTCCCTCCTCCTCCTCCTCCCCCCCCGCCGGCGCTTGGCATCCCAGCGGCCCTGCCCGGGGAGGAAGGCTCGCATGGTAAGACGCGGGGGGGGGGGGGGATGTCCCCTTCCCCAAGGGCCAGCGGGCGCTGGGACAAGCCCCGGGCTGTCTGCGGGGCGCTGGCTGGGGCGAGTGGGTGTTGGGGGGGGGGCGGGTGCAGCCAAGCGGCTGCCGGGAAAGGTCCCCCCCCCCCCCTGCAGCTGCGGGCGCCGGGCGGGAGAGCCCCGGGGGAGGGAACCTCCCTTGCCCGTCTCCGGAAACCCGGGGCCCAGGCGGCGTCGAGCCGGCCCGCTCCTGTCCCGGCGCGAAGGGGTTAACGGAAAGTTGGCGAGGGACCGGTCCCCGCGTCCCACCTTCTGCCGCTTCGGTTCCCTCTGGAGCGGCCCGCGCTGGGGGGCAGAGCCCGGTCTGTAGAGCAGAGCCCGGTCCCGCGGGTGTGGGGTGTGCCGGCCCCCCTCCCCCTTGGCAGGGAGCTCCCACCTGCTGGGGGGTCAGTTCACTTTCCCCCTCAATCGCCTGCCCTTGCCAGCAGTCAGTCTCTCTCCTCTCCCCCCAGCCCCTGCACATGCAGCTGCTGTGCAAACACTGGCTGCTGGACACTGAGTTGGGATGAGGATTTCCCCCCCCCCCCCTTTCTTCAAGTTCCCAGTGTTTAGCAACACCAGCGAAGAAGGTTTTTTCTGCTAGTAACTGAACTAGCTCAATGCAAATATTTTAACACCCCCCCCCTGCAAAAAACAAACAACCCCAAAAGTACACAATTCTGATCCCTCTGCACCTTATATCCTTGTTTGTGCAACTTGAAGGAGCTGTTGTAGCTGAACTGCTCTGTTGTAGCATCTTCACCTTAGGGCAAAAGTGAATGGCAGAGTCCTTTTCAAATGAAAGTTAATTAAGGTTAGCTGGGCCAGTCGCAAGTGCGGTTGTCCCAGAGCT
Organism: Sternotherus odoratus; assembly: GCA_032164245.1. Taxonomy (NCBI): domain Eukaryota; kingdom Metazoa; phylum Chordata; order Testudines; family Kinosternidae; genus Sternotherus; species Sternotherus odoratus. The sequence continues at coordinate 8,016,256 of JAVMKO010000018.1, forward strand.
CTCAGCTGGGGACCTGGGCAAATGCTTTATTTCCTTTATCAGAAAACTAAGCGATTGGGATGCAAGGAAATGTTTAATGGTCGGAGGTCATCGGCTGTAGCCGTGTGTGAATGTGAAAGGCAAATACTGATAATGTCAATTCAGAGATTTAAACTCGTAAGGAAATAGGATTGTTTATTAAGTGTATGCCTTACAGTGCTCTGAATGGTCTCTGGAGCACACCCTGCAAGTCTAATGAACGTGGTTATTTTTACAACATGGTAATCTTGGTAGTATAAGCGGACTTCAGCCTGGTCCTAAATAGTTGGTGTCTGTCATTTCCGTGACAAAATACTCTTGAAAAGTAAAGATGAAATGCAGTTAATGTGAGACACCAGGAGGGTGAGGTAATACTGGGCCAACTCCTGTTGGTGAAAGAGATGAGCTTTTGCAGAACTCTTCATCGGCCGGGGGAAGGAAAGGGGGTTTCCTACTTCATTTGGCATTTGTGGCTTCTTCACTAAGCCAATGGCTAATGAACAACATGACACCTCATGAGTTGCACCTAAACCAGGTGTTCATTGTGAAAGGTCTATCTTCTGTGCTGCTTAAAGAATCCTTTTGGGTCAGACTTAGGACTGGTCTACACTGGGAACTTGCATTGGCATAGTTTGTGTTTCAGGGATGTGAAAAATCCACAGCCCTGAGAGACCTAATTATACTGACCTGAGCCCCTCTGTAGACAGGGCTGGGTCCACAGGAGAATTCTGGGAGAGGTTTCCCACTGCTCCTTTCTAGTGTACTTGTCTATACTTGAAATGCTACTTTTTAAGTATGGACAAGTCCTAACGATTGTAAAAATGGCAACAATCAACCTTCCTGAGAGGGAGTTGAGCTTTTTACTTCTGTCAGCAATGCAGAACAGGTATAGTTTGGGGTGGGGAAGGGTTGATTTAAAAAAAATATGTATTTTTACTTTTTTTGTTTTGCCTCGTTCGTTCAGAATGACCTACAGGCCCTGAAAGAGAAATATTGCTTAATTTATAGATTTGCAACATGGCTGTAACCATGTTGGTCCCAGGCTATGAAAGAGACAAAGTGAGAGAGAGAGAATACCTTTTCGCTGGATTAATTTATATTGCTGAAAGAGCAGACCTGAAGAAGAGCTCGAAAGCTTGTCTCTTTAACCAACGGAAGGAGATTGCCTCACCCACCTAGAGTCTAATTTATAGCCTGCAAGTTGAAGGCCTGATCCTCTGGGCAGTTCATGTGCAAAATTCCCATTCACTACACCAGGGGGTCTGTTTGCATGGGACTGTAAAATGAGACAATTATTGGGGTGGAGGAGAGAGTCCTGTGAGCAGAGCAAGTTGATATGAAATGCTTTGAGAATAAGATGGATATATGGTCAGTTTCTTATAAAGTAATCTAAAAGTAAATGGTACCTTCAGGAGGGACTAAAACATAGATACATGGAAGACTCTTTCCCCCCTTGCTAGGGTGATGTTTAAATGCTAAATACACCGAACTACTCCATCCATCTGCCTAGCCATGTCTTGGCAGTTCTGGCTTTATCAAGAACTAAGGTGGTTGACATATTGAGATGTAATTTATGCCTCCTGCCATCTGCCCGTTCATCTTTTTTTGTATTGCAGAAGCAATTGGTATGATAACTGTTTCACAGAAGAGTATTCCCCTGGAGGGGGATTGTGCTGGTGCAGCTTAATGCATTGTCTCTTTCTTCAGAGATCACTGAAGTGCATTATAATGTGATTGGGAGTTTGTTTTTTGGATCCCATATGTTGGATGTGTCTAAGCTGTGGTCTGATTTTCCAGGAACTAATTTGCTGTAATGGTGTATTGTCCTCCCGTGGAGTCAGGTGGCTTCACATGGATTGTGGACACAAAAGGAGTTGGTTTAATATTCAGTGCCTCCCCCCAATAATAATCCATAAATGGTACACTTTAAAATGGGCTGGTGACGAATTGATGAAGACATTTGATATGTAGCTAAGCCAGTTAGTACAATGGAACTCCTAGCTCTATGGATTTGTACATAAAGCTGTGGCGCTAACATTGCATAAACTGACTAATTTTCAAATTCAAGGAGCCTTGCATTTAATCTAGTAAGTTTTTATTTATTTTATTTTCATAGTTCAGTGGTATTTATAGGGGATCCTGAGGAGAGTGTTTGGTTCATAGTTCATGGGGGGAGAGGAGTAGAATTGTTCAGCATTTCCCCCAGAACTGTTCAGGAGAAAATCCCATAAACCATGCATTCAACTTGATGTAATTATGACTGACAATCTTTTAAACTCTCAAGACTCACAGTTTTGTCTCCATTTCTTTGATCTGGTCTCCAGTCTAACACTGCAGTGTATTGTGCTTCTTGTCACACTTTTCCATGGTTTTTAAAAGTGAAATGAAGCATGGCTGCTGAGGACAGTGTCCCCATTGTTTCCTGCCGGGTGCAAAGATGTGTGGGCGGCTTGCCCTGGAGGTCTTGCTTATCTTGTAAATGTAGCTGAAGATGCAGCTGATTCTTCAGCTGATGTGATGCTGTTCATCCATTCTGTTGTTGCAGCATTTGCAGCAATGAGGGTGGCAACAGCTTCTTCCTCTGTGTGTGGTTGTGGGGAGGGGAAAGTATATTACATGCCTGTCTAGGTTCATGTGGTGGGCTGATATGGTGAGCGGTTGGAGCACTCAGTGCTTACCTATGCTCTTCCTGAACCAGTAGCACTTACTCCAAGAGCAGCTGGGTGGAAGTTAATAAGGATGGAAGCAGGTTCTGACTTGGAACTCTAAACCAGCCCACACATTTCTCCTTTTGAAGCAGGACCCAACTACTCAACAGGTGAGGGGTGGGGATGAGATGAGCGAGTTGCTCCTAGTCCTCGACTGCTTGGTTAGATGAGGGAAATCTGTGCCAATGTGCGTGCGTCAGCAAGGCTCTTTCAGTCCAGTGACGCCAGTGCAAAGCCCTAATGTAGATCCTGCACCAGTGTCATGTACATCTAGGGCTGGTCTTCACTACGCGGGGGGCGGGGGGGGGGAATCGACTGCAGATACGCAGCTTTAGCTACGTGAATCATGTAGCTGAAGTCTGAAGCTGACTTACCTGCCGTCCTCACGGTGGCGCCAGTTGGTGGCGTGCTCCCCCGTCAACTCCAGCTTGCGCCTCCCGGCGAGCTGGAGTTCCGGAGTCGATGGGGGCGCCACGGGCGATCGATTTCTCGCGTCTTCACAAGACGCGAGAAATGGATTGCTAAAAGATCAATCGCTACCCGCCGATGCGGCGGGTAGTGAAGACCAGCCCCTAGTGTTTAAAGAGGGTAGTCACAACAGTGTAATATTTACAGGAGAAGCTTGCACTGGTATTGTAGTAGGGGCAGTGGAATCTCTAGAACAGGGTTTCTTAAACTGGGGGTCGCTGAGTGCTCCCCGGGGGGTCACGAGCTCCTGCCGCTGCAACTCGTGGCGGGGAGGGGGGGCCGGGGCGCAGCCGGACGCCTGGCTGCTGCGGGGACTGGAGGGGTTGCGCTGCGCCAACGCAGCCGGAAAAGGGGTCGCGGTCTCAAAAAGTTTGAGAACCGCTGCACTAGAACTTCCTAACAGCATGGATTGCAATGACTGATTTGGTGCAAATTTCTCTGACATAGACATCACCTAAGATGGAGACCTGTCAAATGGGCAACCCTACTCTTCATGTGAGCAGACTAATAATGGGAGAGTTATTTAATCTCTCCCACTAATGGCTCCTGTAGAGGGCTGGGGCAGGGTACTAATTGGACACCAGTTGCAGGATGAGCTCCTGAAAAGATTGTGCAATCAACGGTAATGCTCCTGGGAAGTAAAAAGTGAATAAGTGTCTGAGAACGGAGGCTTCCAAACCGTGGTCTGTGGAGTTCTTGCTGCTGGTCTTCAGAGTTGGCTGGTGTCAACCTGCTGACTCACTCCCAGCTGCTACATTGTATTAGACAGCAAACTACCGGTACTTCCCTAATGTTGCTCTTCCATGTAAGAAATTGCTGGAGTTACCACAAGGATGTTATGCTGTTGCACATGGGCAAATGGGGGAGTGACGCATGCTATTGCAAGTAGGTCTGTCCAAGAGACTGTCTTTTTATTGAGATGCAGTCCAAAGTCTGGGGAAAGTTGAGCGTCTTAAAACAGGAGTGGAAACCAACCCAGGGCAAACTCTTGCTAGATGATTGTAGCTATCTTAAAGCCTGCTGGCCCATTCCACTAATGCCAAAGGAAGCATTGCTCTATTAAACCATGCCATTCACTGGAGGGATATAGGAACAGTCTTCCAAAGTAAGTAGCTAATAAGTTTTGTACCAATGGGACCCACCTATCTGAGCGGCTTGCTGGAGATCTTGGCAGCTGTGCGATTGAAGGAGATTTTTGTGTGCAGAAGGACGAAGTCTCTAGGGACAAATTATGGCGGGTCGTTGAATTAAATGTAACAGAAAACTGTTAAAAACAAAACAGGAAGTCTTGAAACATGGGGTTTGAAAAAAAACAAACCCACTGCTGAGGCTGGATGAGAACTGCAGTAATGGGATATTTAAGACCACAAACTTTTTTTAGTGTGCCGTTTTGTCAAAACAGCAGAACACCTAGTTCCAGTGTGCAATTAAGGGATGGATTCTAGTAGCCAGGATCCCTGGGCTCACTTCGAAATGTGCAAGTTTGGCATTATTGACTTTCTCAGTTTACAAATAATTGTACAAACCACACAAATATGGGCACTAAATACTGTAGCTAAAAGCAAAAACCCTTCATAACAAAGGCAGGGAGGGCATGCGGCCAGACTTGGTACAGATGTTCCACACCCAGAATACTGAAGTCTTCTGCACCGGCTTCCGGCCCCTTACCACATCAGGTTTGAGCTCCTGACCTTCACTTTCAGGGCTCTGCACAATCTGTGCTCTAACTTCCTCCTGCCGATATCTTCCTCTTAGGGAATGGATTCACTGCAGAAAGGGTGAGTGTGGCTTTTTATTTTGCATCAAGGTAGCAAACCGTGTAAAATCCCAATGGAGACAAGGCACAAGTTGTTAACTTGATATGGGAAGCTGAGGTCAACCCTACTTAATCTCCCTCCCCCTGCCTTCCATCAAGCTACCTTGATGTGAAAACCCTCTTTTGCAGTGAAGACAGCCACAGGTTTTGTAGCTTAGACTCTTCATGCTGCCCCTCTGTTTGGAACTTACTCTTTATTTTTGTAGGGACTAACTCACTTTTCCCTCTAAAGCACATCTTGCGCTAGTATAAATAAATCTGTTTTAATATCTCTCCCCTCTCCCCCCCCCCCCCCCATATGTTAAGCAACACATTTTAGTGACTGGGGAGAGAGGCATAAATGCAGCCTGGCACATTTCTTTTCACGTGAACCTTCACAAGCAAATCTGTGCTTGTAAGGACGAAAGCGAAAGTTGGGTCACTGTTAGAGCTTGCTCCAATGCCTCCCTCCCTCAGCTCAGAGTCCAATCTTAGTGGCTTTTAAAGCCAAGGTAGAGTCAAGCAGCAGGCCCTGCATATCCATGTGATCTACAAGAAGACCATCCAGCAGATAACATGTGCAGTAAGGCAAGTTTAGGAGAATTAGACACTAGAAAGCTTCCATATTGTATCATATGATACAGGGAAGGAAACTGGAACATCTGGATTTGGCTATTAGTTGCCTAATATCGGGTTTTGAGTGTCATGCCGCATTCCCCTGATATGGCCCTATCTGTTACCATGCTATATACTTGGTTGCCATTCTTCAGATCCAAATGAAGGGGTGTGTGTGGGGGAAGCTTACAGCTAATTATAAGGTCATGGTGAGCTTTGCATCTCACTACTGGGTTGATTAAGGGCTCATTAATATGCTTGGCCATAGGTTGTGAGGGTTTCCCTCTAATCCCCCTGCCAAATCGGCATGTCTTGCTTTGTCCCTATATAACCACATTGTGAACTCTCATTTCTTAGCTGGAAGGCGGCTGCTTTGTGCCATGTGGTCGCAGTACAAATACTTTTCTCAGCTGACTGAGGATCAAATAGGCTTCCAGGTTCCTCTCTGTCCTTGTGAAAGAGGCACTGGAGCCTCAAGACAATAGGTGCTATCCTTGATGCATCATCTTAAATAGCTGTGGCTGTGTAGCTGTGAGTGGGGATTGGGAGAGGTGTTGTAGAGTTGCCCCATGTGTGCTCGTGATGGTGATAAAACCAGGAGTTTTTGATAACTGCCTCCCAAAACATCTGGATGCAGAGCTGAGATTGTACTAACTTGGGGATTTGTATCCTCTTTGAAGTTTGGGTTCTGAAGTAACTGCCCAGGGTGTGTTTTCCAGATGAGAGGGGCATGGTGGGAAGGAAAGAAGGTTCTCCTATGTTTACTTTAAAGCATCCTTTAGGACAGAGAGATTTTCTTCTACTGGGTGGGAAGGGGATTGGCAGAAGTGAAGATCTGGTCTAACCTCCATTTTCCCAGCACAACTATTTTGGTTGGTGGTGTGACTTTCATTTGACCAAAATAGTTATACCTGTACTACCCTAGTATGGGCACAGCTATATTGGTATAAAACTGTCTTGGATTGGTATAACTTATTCCAGAACAAGAAGGGGGAGTAAACTTAACTGGAATAAATCACCTTTATATTATGGTAACTGTGCCCACATTGGGGTACTGCTTTAACTGTATTTGCGTACTTAAAGCAGTACCAGAGTAGACAAAGCCATGGATAATTCTGATTGACATGAGTTTCCTGGAACCCACTTCCCTATTTCATTTTCATGCACCTTCCTTGTGGTCTCCAGGTACTATGTTAAAAACTGACCATTCCTCTTTACAGCCACCAGGCAACAAAGTAGTGAGAATAAGTCCATTCTCCTTCTACTGAGATCTTAAAGATTTAGAGAATTATTTCCAGCAGGGCTGGTCACATGTGACTTTCAGGCAAGGTTACAGCTGCTTGATTACTTAGCAATCATTTATTTATAGGCTAATGGAAAGAGCCATAGTCATTGACCAGTTTCAAGTTATCTTGGTGGATCGATTATTCCCACTTCCCCCCACAGAGGCTTCCTCAGCCAGGGCCTCTTGCATCCTTTTGGTTTGTTTAGCTTAGATCTTCATTTGAAATACTAGTTGGTGGAGGGGGGAGGCCACAGGGCTGGAGCCACTGAAAAATTTATAGCTTGATGTCTTTGTTAGAAGCAAAGCCCCAGCAAACTCTGCTGGGGAAGGAATGTCCTCGTGGGTGCAGGCTGATAACTGAATAGGGGTGATAGCATTTTGAAACAATAGCTTTCTGGAATCTGAAACGAAATGGAGAGAGATGGTTGGATTTCATGTGTTGGTCTGAGTGTGTGTGTGTGTGTGAGGGCCTGAGTGGTGCTTGTGTTTCTGTGATTCTCTGTCAGTTCTGTATGCCTCTGGGTTTTTGTTAACCTTATTGGGTTCAGCAGCACCAGCAAGGGCTCCTATAGATTTCTTCTCTCCTGAATGGATACTACTGCCTTCAGCAGCTCACTTAGCACTCATCAGTTATAAATAGCCTGCTTGGCAGGAGGCTGGTAGGGTCAGGGAGCCATTTACCACCGCAGTGATGTGTGTTATCCCTTCTCTCTCTATTGCTCAGTCATATTACTGAAACTTTGTCTTCACCAGAATGCTCCTCTGATTTAACTTGAATCTCTTGGAAATCCTCGTGTGGACGCACTTAGTTTGGCTTACGTCCGTTAAGAATCTGTTTAAGCTGAAATAAGCCACCCCTGAACTGAAGCTTGTGTACACACAGGGACGTGCCTCAGTCTAACAGCCATTTAAACCGAGGACAAGGCCTGTGTTTCGGTGGGAGGTTCTGCTGGCAGCTAGCTCGCTCCTGCTGAATGAAGAAACTCCACCAAAATGCAGTGGGTCTGTTTATTATCCAATTCGTGAGGCCTCTGGTGCATGTTGGGTGAGCAGTTGTTTGCTCTCTGCTGAACCTTGGACGTGGTTGTGAGGGGGTGAAGAGGAGCTAAAATGGGCTGCAAGCCCAATCTGTCCTGTTTAGAGCAAGCTTTAAAAATAAGCTGTTGTTGATAATACTTAGAAATGCTGTGTAGCCATTCCGTGAGGAGGGAAAGAGTACCACGGGCAGGGGCTGTCTGCATGGCCCCTCTTACCTCTGAAATATGAGTGGTTGGGAAATTGTTTTACGGACGGGGAAACTAAGGGCAGGTCTCCACTGGGGGGTGGGGGTGGGTGGGTGTTGACCTAAGATACACAACTTCAGCTACATGATTAGCGTAGCTGAAGTCGACATATCTTAGGTCAACTTACCTCAGCGTCCTCACGGCAGCGAGTTGACTGCTGCCGCTCTCCTGTCAACTCCACTTCCGCCTCTCGCGGCGATGGAGTTCTGGAGTCGACAGGGAGAGTGCTTGGGGATCGATTTTTATCACGTTAGACTAGACACGATAAATCGATCCCCAATAAAACGATCACTACCTGCCGATCCGGCGGATAGTGTAGTCCTGGCCTTAGTCTCAATAGGTGACTTGCCTGACATCACGCAGGAAGTTTGTGGCAGAGCTGGGGAATTGAATCCGGATCTCTCCATTCCCAGTCCCTTAACTGCAAGGCCATTCTTCCTGTGTCTGACACCCTCCTCCCACAAAAGGGTGGGATGCTATTCGGAGTACTATACTGACTCATGACAGGCACATTTTTTCCCATGTCCAGCTCTTGCTTAGTCACAGTAATGCTTCTTGACGCCTCCCAGGGCTGTCCTTAGGAATATGCAGCCTATAGGCTTTATATGTTAGCTTTAAACCTCTGATTCCTAGTTCTGGCTTGTCCAACATTCTCAAATAGATGGAGGTTAACTATATAGCCATTTAGTGAGTGCAAACAGTTCATAAGGTAAGCCTTTCTGACTGTTCTGGCCAACATAGTTGAGACACACCTGGCAATATCCTGTACAAACCTTATTGAATTAAGTTTAAGTGTCTTAGGAACTCGTAATGAAAATGTTTGTCTTGTTGTAGGATTATGTGTTAACAAGAGAGAGGTTTCAGAGTGGTAGCCGTGTTAGTCTGTATTAGCAAAAAGAACGAGGAGTATTTTTGGTACCTTAGAGACTAACAAATGTATTTGGGCATAAGCTTTCATGGGCTAAAACCCACTTCATCTTGATTATCACTACAAAATTTTTTTTTTCCCTCCTGCTGATAATAGCCCACCTTAATTGATTAGCCTCATTAAAGATGGTATGGCAACACTCATCTTTTCATGTTCTCTGTATATATGTGTATATATATCTTCCTACTGTATTTTCCACTCCATGCATCTGATGAAGTGGATTTTAGCCCATGAAAGCTTATGCCCAAATACATTTGTTAGTCTCTAAGGTGCCACAAGTACTCCCGGTTCTTTTTTTCTCTAGGAGATGTGACCAGTGTAAACTCTTGGGAAGTGTTATGAGCTTCAAAGGATTCTGTGAAACAATGGACTAGACCAGGGATCAGCACCTTTGGTGGGCCGGCCGGTTTACCTGCTGTGTCCCGGGTTCGGCCAATCATAGCTCCCACTGGCCACGGTTCGCCGCTCCGGTCCAATGGAAGTTGTGGGAAGCTTACCCTGGGGGACTGCGTGCCAAGGTTGCTGATCCCTGGGTTAGACAGACCAAAGTGGGATTACCTAGGAAGTACTTGGGAGGCGGGAAAGGTAACTTCTTATCTCCGGACCAGTCCTTTGGAACCTGCTCCCTGAGGAGAAACCCATTGTCTGCTGATCACCTATTATGCACCGACAAGCTCAGAGGCTGAAACTGGATAAGAGAGTGGTGGTTCTGGGATTCAAGTCCATGCTTGTTCTGAGCCAAGGCGGTTACGTACTTCTGACCTCAGAAGGGCTTGGTGTTTGAAGGACCCATTCTGCCTCCCAGAGCATTGCTGGAGTCAGGAGTGTTCTCTGGCAAGTTATTAGCTTGCAGGTAGATTTTTATTGTTTAATGTTGGTACATGAAGAATAACGCTTAGAAAGGGCTGTGTGGTAACTGTGTGATGATGACGCTGTTTATAGCCTCTGAGGAAGGAAGGCCAAGCAGACTTGCTGCAGTCAACTGCTGGGGAGTCACAGGGTAGGCAGGGAACTGTGGAGCCTGGAAATAGGCCAGTCAGGAGTGGGGGGAGGAGATGAGGGGAGCCAGGCACCTAGAGCAGGTTCCTTTGCTGGGCCATAGAGGGGGAAATACGGGTGCAGTTGCCCTGAACTGTGACACAGCATGTCTGAATTCTCTCCTTTCCTGCAGGCCTCTTGCTGTGCTGACCAGGGGTTCTGGAAGTGGTGCCTTCCCTCAGTAACTGAGGAGGCTCTTGTTTTTTCACAGCCTAACTGCAGAGGCAGGAGAGGAGAGCTCTAGGGTGTCTGAAATGATGACTAGGATCCCAAGAATGCAGGCTTGCACCACACGTGGCTTTGCATCTGGTATGTAAAGGAGGAAACATGCCCACGGAATTATTTAATTTTTTCAGTGTTATGTGCATGTGACTGGGAACCAGGATGTCTGATTCCTTTTCCTGGGAATGTCTCTGCTGTGGTGTGTGACCGTGGGAATGTTTCTGCCGTGGTGTGTGACCGTGGGAATGTCACTTAAGCTCGGTGCCTCAGTTTCCCCATTTGTAAAAAGGGGTTGATTTATCTGCTTCACAGGAGGGGGTGTGACGAAGTGTTTGTAAATGCTTTGGAGCCTTAACTGAAAGGAGCAGCGGTAGCATTTAATAGTTAGCTTGTGTGCGCGTGCATTCTGTATAAACCACTTCACAGCAACCTGTGAGTAGGGTGACCAGATGTCCCAATTTTGGGGGGTCTTTTTCTTATATAGGCTCCTATTACCTCCCACCTCTTGTCCTGATTTTTCACATTTGCTGTCTGGTCGCCCTACCTGTGAGGTAGGCAAACATCTATCAGACGTTAAACTTGTCTGTTTCCAGACTTAACCGGTGTGTCTGGAGCACTGGGGGGGGGGGGGGGGGAGGGGAGGGAGGGCAGGCTGTTGGCCCAGCCAGGATTAGAATTCCAGGAGGTCCTAGCTTCCACTTCTGTGTTTAGAAGTAGCATGGTCTGGTAGATTGATCATCCATGCTGAATAGTATGGAAGTTTTCCCACGGTCTTCTCTAGTATGTTTACACTGCACTGTACACGTGTGCTGAAATAGTTTATAATACTGCTTCACTAACATGCAATTATTCACTTATATAATTTTGCTGGCCGAGGTGATGCAAGGTAACTTGGGATATTTCTACACTGGTGAGACGCAGTAGTGTAGACACAGCATGGAAGGGGTTTTCCAGGCTGTGTAGAAACATGCCCTCCCCGAGTGTATGGTAGCTAAGTCAACAAAAGCATTCTGGGCCCTGGGGGTTAGGTCTGGATAGCTATGGCACTTGGGGGGGATAGTTCTTACCCCTGGACTGGACTACATCCACCCAAGTTCAGTGTAGACCAGGTCTAAGAGTGAATTCCTCCTGCAAACTACACTCCAGCGGATGACTGATGCTCGAGATATGCTTGAGGGGTCTCATTCCTTACCAGTGTAGGGTTGTGCGGAGCAGAGTTTGTCTGTCTAGCCTACAAAGGAGTTTAGAAGTTCACTATCAAGATGATCCTAAGTTGCACCTAGTTGTCCTGAATGGAAGACTGGAATAGAGGGAAACTGAGGCTTGCTTGGAGCAAAACACAGGGAGTTGATGGCACTTCTAGACTTGCTCGGTTTTGGTCTGACCAGTGGACAGGCTTCACCTCCCTTTAAACTTAAGGCTTTCCTGGCTCTGATGAAACGTCTGTCGCAGTTATTCTCTATTGTGACAGGTTTACATGGTGGCAGTCTCCACAGTAGTGGCACTCTAATTACCTTCTCCCACTCGAGTCAGAGCAGTTCTGCAGTCTTGGAACTAAGCTGTTAATGCAGCTCCAGTACAGTCTCGAGGCAAACCCTGTTGGAGTTAACAAACAGAGTGCTGTTGAGGCTGGCGCCAGCCTGAGCTCTCTGGGAGTGCTCTAATAGTGAAGAGACGCGAGTTCAGCTCACAGTGCTCTTTCAAAGACATATGATCAGGGCTAGGAGAGGCTTTATCTGTGGAATACTGGAGGGGTTAAATCTGTGTGGGGTTTTTTTTATGCTGCTGAAAGTTTTCACTGATGCAGTTTTCTGCACTATTCAATCTGCAGCAGCAGCAGCCTCAGCCCTGACCAGGAAAAATCATTTCTAGGGGTTGAAGGCTACTTTGATGTCGTTGACCTCTCCCCAGCAAGGTTGACTGGTTGTGAGAGGTATATGCTGGGCTGAGACCCGCCCCTTCCACCTCACTGAATAGCTACAATACAGTAGCAACTCTGTCCCTACCAATCTGGATTAAAAAGTGAAGGCTTGGTGGAGAGGACTGATGATGAATTATGCATTTCACCTCTGTCAGGTTGCCTGCAGACTTGCTGCTAGTGGGCTGTTGATTTGGAAGAGGAGCGTGTGCTCGTAAGAGGGGTTTCACTGGTGGGAGAGTGGCTGTATGTGGAGTGAGGTCAGGGATGTTGCTAATGGGATGTATGGGAGAGACGCTCACTCAATCTCCAGTGACCCTCACATTCGCAGTATGCTGCTGTGCCTGAGGTTGGGCTTTAGGTCCAGGGTTCTCTGGGCCACCTGGTCCTTGTAGCATTCTGGCAGAAGTAGCCTGCCCCAAGGAGTGTGGTTTAGTGGATTGAGGACAGGGCTGGGAGCCTACAATTCTTCCTGGCTAATCTGAGCTGTACCTCTGACTCGCTGTGTGGTCTTGAGCAGGTCCCTGAATGCATCAGCCCTGTCTTTACGGAAGGAGAAATCTGCTGATTGTTGGAAGGACTGAAGTTCCCGTGGTCCTGTTTGCATGGCGCTGCCTTCTGGCTAATGCAAGAAGCAGCATTGCTTGGTTTTGGTGGGAGTTTTCTCATGACGTGGGGACTCATTTTGACTGGGTGGGGGCATGAATCAATCTTGTCGACACCCTGGAAATACAGCAGCTGGGCACTGTGGCTACAGCATGTTGCCTGGAACTGCTGGTGCGTGCCGGAAACCTTTCCACCCTCATTTCTGGACGCTGGCTCATTGCAAGTCAGAAGCGGGAAGGAATTTTTTTTGGATGCGTTCCTGAGTCGTTCAGAGGAGATAAGCAAGGATACTTGCAGTAGAGGCTTTCTCACCTGCCTTCTAGCCCTCCCCTTCCCTGTGGATTTTGAGTCATCCGCATGGCTTGGGGAGTTTCTGCGGCAGCCTCATTATATTAAGCTGCAAAATAGCCGTCTTGAAGACTGAAACATGTGTTTCTTTTAATGCTTGAAACCTTCTGACTCAGTGCAAACCTTAACAATAAACTTCCTTTGAAAGGAAACCGGGATTGATGCCTCAAGCAAACACACCGATAAACAGAACGTATAAATCCCGGCGTAGCTTTTAATTCCTGGCATCTTGGCTGATGCGTTGTTTGGGTCACAAGTGCACTGAGTTTGAGCCTCTGTTAGAGAACCATTGCACCGACAGCTGGTGTGAGTCTGGCTTCAGGTGTCTGCAAACTTGCTCAGTATCTGCATGGATCTAACCAGCTCTGTTGGACCTGCGCTTCCTGGTGTTCAACACTCATCTTAAGGGAGGAAAGCGGAATTTATATCTCCAGCCATTAGCCAGTGGAAGAAAAATCGGAAGTCCTAAACCAGACTGCAGAACTCAACATCTGAGTTACTGTTGTTCGTCTAACCAGAAAGCTTGGACCAGTCTGGATTTCCCTGACTTTGGAGGATGGTCGAGGTATCCTCATCCTGAAGGTTTGTTTGTTCTTCCTTTTCCCCTCATTCAGTCATTGTGATTCTGATAGATCCGTAGCAGTGCCTTCAGGCTGGGCACTCTTGGCTGACAACCCTCATCTCTTACAAGCATGCTATGCCCAGAGGAATAGCATCTAATGCAACCTCGATCTATTTTCTTCTTAAAACGTGGGATCTCCCCAGACCTTAGAAGTGACTCTGATCCCCCAAACTAATGGATGTTCTTCCTGTGCCATAAAAACTAGTCAGTGGCATCAAATGCTTGCTGTGTAACATGAGGAAGTTTTAAATACGTTGGCTGGAGCAGTTCTGCCATTGTCCAATAGCTGGAGAGTCAGCTGCTTGTCCATATTATTGGTGTGAAAGTTACAACTACCTTGTTCATGGAGGTGTATGTAAAAATGCCGTAGTGTGAGAGAAACTTTTTAGGACTTAGAACTGTATTATTTCTAATAGGAAATTACCGTATGTGGAAAGGATACTGAAATCCATGCAGGTTATTTTCAAAACAACTGGGTGAAAAAGATAGGAAAGTGGGTTATGGACACATAAGTTCAGTTTCTCAGTGTTTTTAATTAGAGAATGGTATCTAAACTTACAAGGACAAGCTCTTGTTTCTTCATTTCTGAATGAATAACTTCATTATTCTTCAGAAGTGACAGAGTCCTGTGGCACCTTAAAGACTAACAAAAGGATTGAAGCATAAGCTTTCGTGGGCTAATACCCACTTCGTCGGATGCTGCATGCTGCATTCGTCGAAGTGGGTATTAGCCCACAAAAGTTTATGCTTCAATCCTTTGCTAAACTTTAAGGTGTCACAGGACTCTTAGTCTGGATCTGCTGCAGCAAACATGGCTACCTCTCTGATTAATTATTCTTGTTTGTTGCACATTCCTCTCTGACTAGCTTTCTGTAAACATCCAGCCATTGTACTGACTGTCTACCCAAGCACACATCTCATGCATAAGCCCAGTAGAGAAACCATTTTTAATTTGCTCTGTCCATCCTGATTGTTTTATGGGGTCTGTGCACGGCTGGCTGGTTGAAAAAACAAAGTTTCATGTATAGAGAAAATCGTGCTTGAAACTAACTCTCCCCCAAGCAAGATAAAATGGACGCTATTATAAATAATCAATAAACTGGATACAGCTTCTGAGTGAATCGGCCTGTGTTTGTAGAAACCTGGGAATATTTTCTCGTAAAGTAGCAAGTATTTTACTTGCTGGATGTTAAGTGTTTTTGCTTTTGCATTGTTTTTAGGAAGCCTCTGATCTTCCTTAATACCTCTTGGGCATGATTTGAATGCTGGCATCTGTTCAAACTTGTATAGTGGCAACAGTTCAATAGGCTTTTCTTTCACCCTTACCTGCGGTAGGTTAATGTAGTACGACAATCTTATTACCAATACCTCTCCCACTAGAAGAAACTAGCCCCTGCTGTCTGTCTGGTAGAGTTTAAACTATGTCCTTTTACTATAAAAAAAATGGATTTTAAATGACATTGAATTAAAGCCTTGATTACACTAGAAAGTTTTGTGTGGTGCACGGGGAGAGGGGCAACAAAACCACTAGTGTAGATGAAGTCATTAGGGCAGGGTAAAACTTTTTGACACACCTTTTTTGGAGAAAAATGCAGATATGGTAACAACCGAAACATTTCACAAACTGTCAATTCTGTTGGGTTGTTTCGGTCAGAAAATATAAAATAAAAACATTTCATTTAAAAAATCTGTGATTCAAAATTAACTTCAACTTAAAGGACGTCTAAACACTTGCACATAAGGCTCAGTCAAAACAACAGTTTGTTTTATGTTGGAAAAACTATTTAGTTTTGACACACAGAAATTTCCCCCTCCAATGCTTTGGAATTGCCTGCATATGGAAAAATCTGCTTTTCTGACCGCTGTAGCAGTTACACCAGTGTAAGTGCGTGTACTGGTATAACTCCTTCTGGTTCAGGAGGTGGAAGAAGCTATGCTATATAAATTATCTTTATACTGTTATAGCTGCATCCATTGTAGAGCTTTTAGCAGGATAAATATTTGCTTTAAAACAAACCACCCATAACCAAAATAGTTATGCCAGTAAAATTTAAGTGTAGACCAGGCCAGCATGTCCAGTGCCTGTACTGAAATGTTCGCAGTCTGGCTCAGATGATACAATATGACGAGGCTTGGGGCGGGATTAGATTTCTATCAGTAAATGTCAGTGAACATCAGTTTCACTGTGTACACGCAAACCAATGAAAAAAGTCCATCATAATTAAAACTCACAAGTGGGCAGAGTAAGCAAAATGCTTCTTGAGAACTTGTTAAAGTTTAATTTAAGGATATTTACTTTGTATATTTGTGATTTTTTAAACTGTTAATGTTTATAAAATGGTGTTCTTTTTAATCTTGTCTGACCCCATAGCTTCCTGCAACTATGAAAACTTACCTCAATAAAAATAAACTGCAATGTTCTCCATCAAAATTGTATTAAAAAATCAGCAACAAATTCTGCTGAGCCCTAATATTAGTTGAATTACAAAGCATGGAGCTCAAGAAGTGGGTTAGAAAGACATCAAGAGAACTGACCAAAGTGAGAGACTGGGTGTTAGGTTTACTAGCCTTTATTGTGAAATGCCTTGCACTTCTCAGGGCTGTACTATTAGAATATAAGAATAGCCATACTGGGTCAACAAAGATCCGTCTAACCCAGTGTCCTGTCTTCTGACAATAAGACGAGGAAGACTTGTGGCACCTTAGAGACTAACCAGTTTATTTCAGCATAAGCTTTCGTGGGCTATAGCCCACTTCATCGGATGGTCTTCCGACAGTAACCGATGTCAGGTGCCCCAGAGAGAATGAATAGATCATCATCAAGTGATCCATCCCCCTGTTGCCCATTTGCCTCTAACTACATAACGATGTAACAATTGACTTCCCTTGATTTGGACTCCTTTGCCAGGTTAGGCTGAGGTTTTGTATCTCTTCATACAGAGCCCTGCAAGAATTAGGCCCAGATTTCTGTTAGGTTTACTTCATGAAGTTAATCTTGTTTGCAAAGGAACCGATTGGGTGCAAAGGACACAACCAAGGAAACCTGCTCTGCAACAGCTCTGTTCCCTGCCTTTTGGGCTGTGCTACAGAAGGGCCCCTGTTAGGCAGGAGAGGCCCAATATTAAGGCACTTTCGCTCTCTAAAAGTAGATTCTACTCTAAATATTTATGTAACTTGAAAAATCAGAGACAAAGCCTCATTTTTGCTTGACTTCAGTGTTCATTCCCCTGCGGCAGGGGTTCTCAATCTATTGAGACCCCCGATCCCTTTAGTTTTTCCCTCGGCGTGGCGGACACTTGTATGTCTGCCGAAAAGCCGCCGAATAAATTAATTCCTTATTCGGCGGCTGTTTTCGGCGGACATGCAGAGCGCTTTCAGGAGTGCTCAGTATGTCCGCCGAAAATAGCCGCAGGATGCGGAAGCGATCGCGGTGGCGGCTTTTCGGCGGCAGAAGCAGCTCGCGACCCCTCGGTAGGCGGCCGGCGACCCCCCGAGGGGTTGCAACCCCCAGTTTGAGAACCCCGGCCCTACGGGGGATAGCACTACAAGCCCTAGTGCATGATAACCTGAAACTGGTTTAGAAGCCTCTTCATTGTTTAAAGCAGAGTGAAATGCAAAAAATAATTCGGATATGTAAAATGTAAAAACAGATGGAAGGAATGTTTTGCTGTATGTTCTCTCTGGAAATAATCTGTGGACCGCTTTCAGCTGCAGAGACTACCTGGCCAAGGCTGCTTTCCTTCCTGACTCATGCTGGAGTGGTATAGGCCATCCTTAGTATATTTGTGCATGGTGATTATTCTGGTCTGGTGCATCCCTACTTGCTCTCAATTGTAGGCTCTCTGGGGTAGGTACAGCCCTCTTGCTTATGAACTTAATGCAGTGAGAGGCCCAGTGGCTTCTGGGTGTTTGTGGATGTTACTGTAATATAAACAAGCTTCAGAAATGGGCTATCTTCCCCTTCACAGATGTGGGAAAAACAGTGTGCTACTGGCTCTAATTCTTTCCCAACTCCCATCCAAAAAATTCTTCCCACAATTTTCTCACAATTTCAGTTTCATTCAGAGATCTTTCACATGTGACACTTACTTAGTCTTGGGACTAATTAAATTGAGCACCAGAGAAGCTCTTCAGATGAGATGCTTTTCCCAGTCTTCATGCAGAAATTGCCATCTGCGCGCATGTTGTTTTATTGCCATTACAAGGTTGCAGAGAGCCCTGTTGACTTCTAACAACTCCTTTTTTAAATTCTCCGAGGTTTAGATGGTTGCTCTGCTGGCAGACTGTAGAAGCAGGCAGCTCACCATGGTAGCTCTGCTAGTATATTAAGTTGTCTTGTTAGGACTTTTATAACCTTGGGATGGAAATGGGATTTTTACTTTCTTCTTTCTAAATGTACAAACATGCCTGCTTCTTATCTGAGGGTACTGGGGCAGTGTGCTAAACTATGAAGTTACCAAACAAGGGCTTTCTCTCCCAGGCTGGGAAGGGAATTTGATGAGAAGTCTTCCATTTTGCAGCAGCTGCATAGATGCCAGAACTGCTTTCTTTGACTCTCTGGTGTGTTGCCATGTCAAGCATCTGTATCGTGAGGTGATCCCAAATGGGGCCTCGACACCATAAATGTATAGTTACTGACTGGCTTTGTACAATATTCCTTCTAGGAATGACTGCGTTCAAAAGAGAACTCAAGCCCCACAAACTGTCAGCAGCCAACATAAGCAAGGGAAGGATGAGACCAAGCCCTTTTCTGTGCAAAAAAGCAGCACTAGTTTAAAATTGGTCTTTAAAAAGACTTACTCATTTAAGCTGCTGCAAACCCCTGTGTGGACTCTCTTCTCTGGCTTGAGTGGCATTGTTGGGTTAGCTGAAAGAGATTCCTAATAAACTGAGACAAGCTATAGTAAGCTTTGTTTCAACAGAAATCAGGGGTGTCTTTTAATTATAACAATGCAACTTTATGCTGACATGCCCCAACTTTCTAATTCATGGATTCCAGGGCCTACCAGGACCTCATGGTAGTGAGGCTTCAGCTTCGGTTGTGCAACTGGTGCACAATTCAGTTGGTTAAATCTGCAGGGGCACAGAGCAGTCGGCCCCCAGGACTGTGTATCTACAGTCCCTACCAAAAGAAGGATGAATGGGGGAGTTGGGCCGGGCAGAACTTAAATGTTCTTTCCAAGCGGCTGATTAAACTTCCAGACCAAGGATGCTGGAACAATTTTTGGGTAGCAGGCGTGTTGAAAGCCATTGAGCAACAGTGCGAACCCGGCATACTCTGGAAGCCACGCTGCTATTACTTTAAGCCGAGGGTGCTGCTACACCATTCGTTCCAGCGCCCCTGGTCTTGTCCAATCCAGGTGGAGCATATGCCTATGGAATGTTGAATGGGTGAGGGGAGCAGCCCAGTGTCATTGAACAGTGTCCCATTAAGGAGGAAAAGATCCTAGTTTTAGTGGGGGGAGTGGGGGTGGGCTCAATACGGTGACCTTCCCAAGTGTGGCCTGGTTTCACTTCTTCAGCCTTTTCATAAGTGCCCAGGCACTCAAAGCCAGTGATTCAGCCTCATTCGAGCAGCAATAAAAATGAATGTTTGGTAAAAGTAATTGCAGAGATTGGCACTCAGGGCTGTCTATGCTTACAGTGCTGCTACCCACGCTGAGGGGAGAGCTGTTCCTGTTGGCATAGGTACTCCGCTTCCCCTAGAGATGGTAGCTATGTGGATGGGAGAAGCCCTCTCGTTGACCTAGTGCTCTCTACCCCGGGGATTAGATCAGTGGAACTGTGTTGCTCAGGGGAAAATCCAGACCCTGGAGCACCGTAGTTCTACTGACAGAAGAAGTGAAGACCAAGCCTCAAACTGGCACTCTTCTTTCTCCTGATAGGGCTACCTCTGTGTGCGCTGTGTCTGTGTAGTTCTCCGAATGCGCTAGGGGCTTAGACACCGAGTGAGCCGGGTCCCTTGTTGGAAGATCTTGGTTTAAATGGATGATGTTCAAAGGAAGCTAATGCATAAGATGGGGGCAGAAAGGAATACGTGAGATATGCTAAGGGTAGAATTTGATTGGGGAAGTGTGTGTGTGTGTGTACATGTGCCTGCATTCCAGCTGGCTCCTTGGTGAAAGATAGTAAATTACCACTTGTTAGCAGAAGAGATTTCTACATGCCTGTAATTCAAAAGACAAATCTTAAATGTGATCAACTTTAAGTCCCTGTAATCTGCTCCAATTACGCATACCATACTTCTAGTCAGCTGTGAAACCTTTTTTTTGTTTCGTTTCAGCAAGCTTTCTGAGTGAAGGTGAGCTTGACGGGATATCTAAATATTGATGTGTTCCAGGGACGTGATGTTGTAGACTTAAAGTCATGTTGGGGATTCTAAACACCAAGTGTCTGGTGGAGACATGTCTTCCTTGCCAATAAACAGCATCCTTCTGACTTCTTTAGTGTCTGATCAGGAAATACAGAAGAGCCAAACACAGAACTCAGGATTCCACCTTGCTCTCAAACACCTTAAAGCAGAAGTGGTTTCCCAGTCAAACCACTCAAAAGGGCCATGATTTTTGAGGGAACGTCCTGTTCCAGATGATAGGAAAGAGCGCTACGTTCCATTTTCGTCCTATCCATATTCATTGCATGGGGAAGGGGAAAGACAAAAGCAACTAAGCTGTAGCAGATGCAGTTGAAGGCTTGCCTAGGTTAGGATTCGTGGGGTGACATTGACACATACCAATGTGTTTCAGGAACCTAGGATAGGTAGAACAAGGCAATGTTTGCTTGTGAAGCTGGTCACGTTGGTGCTTAAGTTCCCCATTAAGCTTCATTTGACCAGTTTAGCATGTATAAAAGCAGTGTCCCATATCTACACTGACTTCTCAAACACGTTGGTGTACGCTGGCTAACGTGCTAATATCATGCATGGAATCCTTGTCTAGACAAGACCTTAGTCATCTGATTGGTTGGCTTCCAAGCATCTAGACTCAAGCAGCAGAAGGCCCCTGCAGTAGCATTTGTTTCAATGTCCTATTCTGCATGTCATGGAATCTTGTCTTGGCATGGTTGGGCCATCCGTGAAAGAATCCGGTGAAATCTTGCATGTGCCACTTGCTAACAAAGCTTTTCTCATGGCCGTGAGCAGACAAGGCAAATGGCCCAGCAGGTGGCAGGCAATCAACAGTGAAAGAGATGGCATTACAGACTGCTGAAATTAACCATTTTGGCTGTAAGGCTAATACAAAAGTTGACCAATCCACCCCTCATGTGCATCTACACCAGGGGTTCTCAAACTGGGGGTCATGAGGTTATCACATGAGGGGTCACAAGCTGTCACCCCAAACCCTGCTTTGCCTCTAGCATTTATAATAGTAGTAAATTTATTTAAAAGTTTTTTTAATTTATAAGAGGTGGGGGGTCGCACTCAGAGACTTGCTGTGTGAAAGTGAGAACCACTGATCTACGCAGAATTATCTGGGGTGATCTCCTTAGTCAGCCGTTTGATCATTCCACACACAGATACAAGCTATTGGGGGGGGGGGGGGAGGATGGGGTTTCTGGGAGTTTTGCGTGAGAGTTGGATTCCTGGGGTGGAGGGTTTGACGCTGGGATGAATTGACAGCAGCTCATCTTTGCAGACTGAATGCAGTTCGATAATCCATGTTAGTCTGAAACCTGAGAGCAGTTTGGCAGTCTCCTGGAAAGCCACTATGTAATGGGCCTATTTGTGCAGTACTGAGAAGTGGCTGCCTGAATTAGACCGGTGTCCCCGCAGTGGCACAGAAAAGACATTGCAAAGGTTACTACTCTGTTGTTGTTTGTAGCAAATTTCCTGAATGCTGCTGCTACTGACATTCTAAAGTTGTCAGCCAAGAGTCCATGCTCTGCTTTGGCACAGATGCTCTGAGCTTCGGCGGGACACACTATGGTGTGTCTGGTTTGCACCTGCTACCCTGCTTTTCATAATGTGTCACTCCCCTTTTTTTTTTTTTGGCTGATCTCTAAACACTTGCATTAGTGGAGAGCTCTTCACTTGTCGATCATGAGCCCCTCAACCGGTTCTTAATAAAGACAGAAGCTTGAACCTAATGACCTAGCATGTCCTTTGGATCATGTGCTGTTTACTCAACTTGCATTAAATACCGACTAAGAACACAAGACCTGGTCTAAATTCTTCACTTGGTCCTAAGAATCTGTTTTTAAAGTGACTCTGCTTAACCGCAGGTCTCTCTTTGGCTGTTTCCATGTCCACCACTTTCTTTAAAGAGCCCGAAATGCCCTTAATGTGTGTTAAATTTAGTCTCCTAATTGGAAACTTTCCACTGATGTCATGAACTTTCCATGGCCCACTTCAAATGATTTGGTTCACTAGGAAGTAAGTGACTGTCTAAACATTTGTATTAAAGGTTTGTTTAGTGGGTATGTTGATTTATGAGGACTTAAGATGACTATGATAGGACAGGTTGACTATGGATATATTTTGCCTTGCCTTTGAACTGTAAAAAATACCAGCAACTGTGAAATACCAAATCAGAGAATTTGAGGCTGGGATGGGTTTAATGTAGTTGCCCTCTCTTTGACTCTCTTTGGTTTCTTTCTCGCCTTTGGCTAGCTTGTTTTTGTATTGGTAATGATGGAAAGGATTCAGACAGCCATGTTGGAACAGTCGTGGCCTAAAGCAGCTAGCTTAATTACAGGTACTGTACTGGAATTCTGTCCTTTCTAAGAGGAAACCCACAGTTTAGTCTGCACAGGAGTACCAGGAAGGGTGTGTGTGTGTGTGTGTGTTAATTTCTGAGGCTTCCTTCAAACACCATTTAACACAGGACCCTGCGGTATTGTTGGTGCACTTGGAATGTTAAAATGTAAGGGTCTGGCTAGTTCTTAAAGTTCCACAACGCAGCATGGAAAAGATCTAACCATGGGTTTTTGGGAAACTGTTCTCTTATTTTTATTCTAGAAGGTTGAAGTAAAATTCCCTGTCCGCAAAGGAGGGGAGGTCCACGTGAAGTTACATAGGCAAAGGTTTTTTTCTAATTTTGGACAGTGCGTACTAGCAACCTTTCTTCATTTGCTGGAGATTGGCTTGGCTTGGCTTGGCAGGTAGCTAAACACAATCTACACCATCCATCAGTGTATTACAAAGCTAATTAAACTCTCGTCTTAATTTACCTACCAAGCATGCATACGTTCCATTACAGGAAATCAGCAAGTAAGCCTCACCTGCACTTCAGATTTACAGGGGAAAAACAAGCTCAAAAATTCAGTGTGAGCTAACTCCAGTTCCTACAATCCTTTGCTCTTCCTGACCACTTCATTAGACCTTACTTCTGACTACTCTGGATGAGCTGGAACAACTTTCCTTTAACTCTAGGCAAGTGTCTAAAATATGGCCATTTTTTAGGTCTTTAATCTTACTGCCAGGTATTCTTCCCACGGTATTCATCTCCTGCTCCCTCACCGCCCCCAAAGCCTAAGTAAGGAAGAGAAGGCTCTAAGAATTTGCTTATGTGCTTAGCATGCAATTTGTCTTCTAACCAGACAATGTAAGACTGTGCATGGGGTTATGCAAAGGAGTGTGTACAATACGTTGTCTACTGTGGTGGTATAATCATGTTAGTTTGAGGAAGTTAGAGATGCAAGGGGGTGAACTAATATATTGGTCCGCGTTCTGTTCATGAAAGATAAGCTTACACAGAACTCTTCCTCAGTTCTTCAGGCTTGTCTCTCTCGCCAGCAGAAGTTATTGGGTGAGGTAGTTTTTTATTGTCCCTCTAATATCCTGGCACTGACATGATTACAAGTAATGCAGTCAAGTTACGCAGGTCACGTTTGCTGTGCTGGGGTGGTGCTCCTGTTATGTAAACTGGTCTAGGGAATGAATGCACCACGTGGGGAAGCCTATGTTGTTGGAGCTCCCTTTATTTAATTATAGTCATTTAACGAGCTGGGCAGAGCTTAATGCTCACTTGTAGGGGTTTGGAGAGGCAAGTACTTGTTATGATGTCTTGCAATCTATATCTCGAGCTTATGCCATTCAACTCCGTGAGAGCTGTGTCCGGCCCCTAATCTTTCTCCTCTTTAGGTCTCCCTACGCTACAAGAGCTTCAGGCACGGTGCTGCCGTAACGTAGACTCGACAGCAACAGGAGGGGATTGTCCGTTGCTGTAGTAAATCCACCCCCTTGAGAACCAGTAGGTGGGTCAATAGAAGAATTTTTCCGTTGAGCTAGCAGAGTCTGTACAGCTGGGCTGAGGTTGGCTTAGGTCTTGTCTACACTACAGGGAAAATTCGATCTAAATTATGCTATTTGAGTTACGAGAACAGTGCAACTCGGATTGGCATAGCTTAGACCTACCTACCACAGGGTCCAAACTACATGACATAGATGGGAGAAGATCGGCAGTCGATTTTAGTGGGTCTTCACTATACCCGCTAAAACGACCATCAATGCGTCGATCCTCTGGTAAGTGTAGACAAGCCCTGAGTGACATCTCTTGGAGGGGGGGAGAGAATAAAACTTTTTCATGTCACTCGGGGACATAGCTAGGTGGATCTAAGTTTTAGGTGTAGTCCAGACCTCAGTCTTACCAGTCTCTCTCTGAATGAGGGAGGGCTGTCTGAAGAGCAGACCCCTCTGGACTATGTTGGAGGAGTAAAGACTCAGGGCTGCTCTATGCTAGAAATTTAGATGGACACAGCTACATCGCTCAGGTGAGGTGAAAAATCCACACCTCTGCGTGATGTAGTTAAGGTGACTTAAGTCACCACATAGACAGTGCTAGGTTGACAGAAGAATTCTTCTGTCAGCCTAGCTACCGCCTCTTGGGGGGACTGGATTTACTACAGAGACAGAAGACCCCCCCTACCATCACTGTAGTGATTGTCTATGTTGAAGCGCTACAGCCGTGTGGTTGCAGCATTGTGGCTGTGTGGCTATAGTGTTTCTAGTGTAGACCTATCCTAGGGGAAGCACAGTTGAATCAGTAGCTTCAGGTTTTGGGTTCATGCAAATCTGAGCTCTGCTTGTGTCCTGTGATGCAAGCTGCTTTGCGTAAAACTTCTTCAATTGGCAAAGCTAAAATACCACCTAGACAAATGGACAAATCTAGCTGTCTTGTCACTGACCCACGTGATCGCTTAAGCCCTTTGCAATGCTAGGTGATGTAAGACTCCAAATTAATCACTCCTGTAACCCCACCCTACTAAAAGCACTTGACAAACATGATTACGTTCTCATAAGCCTCTCCGGGTTGGGTGAAAGGAGTCATGTATTATCTAACGAGTCTGGATGGCCGTGCAGAAGAGCTGTAATCTTCACCGAGGTGTGTGCACTGCCTACCATATTCCCATTTAAAATAATTGGACTGAAGCATTCTGGTGAACACGGGGTTCCACCACCTCTTTGACTAATGAAGGACCAGTGAGCTCTAGGGTGGTATCGGCACAGCATGCTTGGCTGAGGGAGTTTCTGTGTATGTTCCAGTACACTGGTAATCTGAGCTGCCTTCTGGGTAGTCTTGAGTTCTCTCAGGAATGTCCTCTTACCCAATAGTTACTGGGCACCCCATGAGAAGCTGTAACTTGTCACGTCTGTATTCTAGCAGCTGTATTTGCGCCGGTGTACAAGGTGATGACAGAGACTCATCTCAGCGTTGACAGAGCTGCTCAGTGCTTGTCTGTGCCACATCTGGATGAATCCTGTTTGGTTCCCACGCATGTAACTTTCAAATGCTTTGTGGACTTTGACAGATACTCTGGGAATGGGAGGGCCACGTAGGTACCTTTCTAATAGATGCTGCAGGTGGATTGAGAGTAGGCTGGCCGCGTAGCATTGAACATAAGAACGGTCATACTGGGTCAGACCAGTGGTCTGACTAGCCCAGTATCCTGTTTTCTGACAGTGGCCAGTGACTGAGTGATCCATCCCAGGTTACCCAGCCCCAGCTTCTGGCAATGAGAGGCTTAGGGACACCCAGAGTATGCAGTTGCATCCCTGATCATCTTGGCTAACCGCTGTCCTTAGCTATCCTCCTGGAAATTACCCTTTTTTTTAAAAAAAAAAAAAATTTAATCCTGTTCAGCCGTCTGCCTTCAACATCCCCTGACAATGAGTTCCACAGGTTGACGGTGTGTGTGTTTTAAGCCTGCTGTCTATTAGCTTCATTAGAGTGACCCCCTGGTTCTTGTGTTATGGAAGGAGTAAATAACACTTGCCTTTTCACTCTCACCCCATCAATCATGATTTTATAGACCTCAATCCTATCCCCCCATAGTCTCTTCTTTTAACTTCTCTTTGTTTCCGACTGCTCTATACTGTGAAGATGAGAAATGAGTACACGCCAAATGGAACAGCGGGAGCTGCTTCAGGGATAAGAATCCGTGGAAGCTGGAGGGGGGAGGTCCATGTGATAATTTCTACTAAAATGAAAGGTGAGGGGACCCCTGTACCTAGTCCTTCAGCTATGGAAACTTCTGAGGGAAACAGCCTGGTGTGATCTCTGTTGGCCAGGATGCCTCACAACAGCTCCATTAACCCTTACAGTTGTGATACAAGGAAGCCTCCCGAAGCATTAGAATGGCTTTTCAATCTCAAGGCTTAGTTACAATCCCAGTCCATTGCTTTGCAAATGCCATACAAAAGTAATAGTGCAGGCAAAATCAGGGAATGCTTGACTTTGGAGACCAATACATCATCAACAGGGCAAGATGGCCCTGCCCTGCCCGCTTCTTTGTTCTTCAGCAACCGCCTCTAGGGGTCAGCGTTGGGTCTCGCTAGCCCATTGAGTCCTGGGCTCCTCTGCTGAGACTTGACAACAAGGGGGGGCCAGTGCAGTAGTGGAGGCTTGTCTGGTGGAGGCTGGACTGAGACCACTAAACACGTTTCACAAGAGCCTGATGTGTGTAAAATCCTGGGTACTTGAGGCACCTTGGCTTTCTCATTCGGCCCCTAGCAGGGGCCCCTGGTAGCACAAACCTACATTTCATAAGCTCTGTTGTGCTGGATTAACTTGTATGCTAGGGGTGCTGTGTCTCTAAGGGGGTACTGGCAGCAGGGACACTGCTGGGTAAGGGGTAGTGGCCTCCCCCTGGAGTGGGGAGGAGCTGCTATGTTACTGTGCATCTGCAGCAGAGCCACCCTTGTCTATTCATACTGCAGTGTTGGGCTTGACCATGATGAGACCTCAGCAAGTGTCTAAATACCGTATTATATAACGCTCCAGCAAACCCATGATGATCCTAACTTAACTCTCCTCTAAGAACAGTCCGTTCTAGGCAGAGGAAAGATGCCAGTGCTTTTCCTTTCCTTACTGGCGGGGTCGCAAACCTTCCATGCCAGAAAAATTCTGGAGGCGCCCTGCCATCGTATGAAACTAGACTTCCTTTTTGCTGAGGGAGATCCCTGGGAAATTGCTCTTACTTTGGGGGCTGGAAAAATCTCTCCAGATTCCAGCAAGCAGAGGAGGTATAGGCACCAGAGGGAACAGCAAGTTTGGATTTGTCTCAACTTCTTACCTTGCCTGGCTATTGATGCTGTTGGAGAAGAATAATTGCCTCTTCCGGCTGTGTTGCTGGATTTGGAAAGGGTTTTTCCACAGCTCTTGTTATGTTTCTTTCCAGGCTCAAACTTGAAAAGAAAACATGAGGCCGCAGCCAGGTTTCTGTCATGGACACCTTTTATCTTGTGTTCATCTCTTCCAAGCAGATGCTGCTTTCGTTTTGTTTTGGTTGCAAAGCTAAATTTAACAGGACTTTCATGGGGGGGAGGGAAAGAGGGGGGAGAGAATGGAGTATTTCAAAGCTTCCCATCCAGATAACTTTGGTAATAAACACCCTTTTTACAGCAAGGTGAGCCCTGTGTCATTCAGCCCCCTCCCTAAATACAAACTTGACCCTATAAAGCAGCTAGGACCTCCCATCAGCCAGCATTTCAGCTCCCCGTCGTCTGTTTCACTTGGCTGTTTCACTGACTCCTCTGCAACATGTTGCCTGTTTGAGGGGCAAGTATAGCTTGAGGCTGGAAAATGAGGGGTTGGCGGGGAACATCACATGTTTGAGGAACATCACCTGTTGTACCGACTGTTCCTGCAACTTGTTCACCTCCCCATTGATTACAGGCTGTAGTGCAAAAGTGATGCTACCAGTATCATGCCATTGGTGTGGTTCAGCGTGGAGCTCTTCCCTAGCACAACAGTGGTAGGAAGCCAGGCAGATGAACCTCAATCTTGAAGCCCTTTTGCTGTGGCAGTGAAGTGCTGCGTAGCTGCAAGCCAGGTAGGAGTACGTCTTCCCTGTGGACCTGTTCAGTTTCCCTGCATGGGCTGAACATGGGGCTAGGCATAAGGTAACACCCCACTTCTGGTCCTGGCTCTGTTGCTTGCTCCCTCGGCACCTGTGGGCAAGTCACTTGTCTAACTTGTCCCTGCTTACATAATAGGGCTGGTGTGTCCATCTCGGATGGATGTTTATAAAGCATGAAGCTGAAGTGCCATGTGCATGAGTAGACTCATTGTTACCAAGAGGCACTCAAACTCCTGAGCACGTTTTCCCTTTTATTGGTGAGGTAACCCTCTGAGTCACAACCCTCTGAGAGCTGGGGATACTACTGGGAAACTTTGCTGGGTTCCTTCCTCTGCTTCCCTGGCCTCATGCCATGGCTCGCTTGTGGATCAAAAGCTAGTGTTTAATGTGCCATTGAGTGGCTCTTCTCTTTTTCCCTACCCCTTCCCCAACCCAGCAGTTCTTGCTGATCACTGAAGCTGAGCCTTACCAATGTACCAGTATTGGTTGTGAATCAAGGGGTATGTCTTCACTACCCGCCGAATCGGCGGGTAGCGATCGATTTTTCTGGCGATCGATTTCTCGCGTCTTATGAAGGGAGGCGCAAGCTGTAGTCGACGGGGGAGCGCGCTGCCGACTGCCGCCGCCATGAGGACAGACGGTAAGTCGGCTGCAGATACGCAAACTTCAGCTACGTGATTCATGTAGCTGAAGTTGCGTATCTGCAGTCGATCCCCCCCCCCCCCCCCCCCCCCCCCCCCGTAGTGGAGACCAGCCCAAGGACACAAACCAGAAGTGAGGACTGTTCTCCTTCAGCGTGGAGTCCTGACTTATGAACAGAAACAGGTTTCAGACTTTTTAAAGGTGACTTGTAAAAGGCTTTTGCTTTTTAAACTGGAGTTTGTGCCCTCTGTTTCAAAGTTGCTCAAGGGGTGGGGGTGTTCCCCCAGTTGCTACAAGTGGGTGTCTCAATCTCCTAATTGGTCTAGAAAATGTCACTGTGTGTTGCATGAAGATCTTAGCGTTCTTTAAAAACACCCTCCGACCTCCCCCCCTCCCCCCCAACACACACGTTTTTGTAAGCTTAATAACATCAGGAATATCAAGTATGGTCTCCCCAGGCTTTGAAAGATCTCCTGTGGGTGGGGGTGTGAGCTCTCACACTTCAGTTGCATGTGCAAGGGTGTTGACTCCTTAATAAGCACTTGGCAAAAGGGGATTGTGTTTAAGTATTGGCGTGAACAGAAGCTGTTTTAAAAATCACTCCCTCAGTTCCTCAACTCTGTCCTGTCTTGTGGGGTTAGTTGTAACTGCACATTCTTCAGTGTCCATCGACTTCACCGCAGGAAGGAGCTGAATGTTTAGTGTAAGCAAACATCTAACATCCTCTTGGGCTTTTGTGAATCAGAGAAGCAAGACACAAGGCTAATTCCCACCCCACCCCACCCCCGCTGCCACTTTTTGTCAATAAAATCTCAGAGGGATAAGTGATCCTGACAAACACCCTGGAGGGGATAAAACTGGGGTGGGCAAAATATGGAGCGTGGGCCACATCTGGCCCATGGGACTGTCTCGTCTGGCTGCCCTGGCCAGGGAGGCTGCCCCCGGCCCCTCCACCATTTTCCCCTCTCCCTTGGAGACATACCACTGCGTGGGCAGCGCTCTGGGGGGCAGGACTGCGCACTCCCGCAGGGCAGCATGTCTGGCTCCACGCAGAGCCAAACACACTCCTCTGACCTTCATGGTAAGGGGGATGGGGCAAGGGCTCCCAGGGCGGGCAGTCAAGGGACAGGGAGCAGGGTGGGTTGTTTGGGGCAGAGGGGTTTCTGGAGGGGGTGGTCTGGGAGCAGGGGAGTTGGATGGGGTATGGGAGTCCCGGAGGGTCTGTCAGTGGGTGGGGGGATGGATAGGGGTTGGGGCAGTTGGGGGACAGGAAGCAAGGCGGATTGGGTGGGAGGGGGTCCTCGGGGAGCAGTTAGGTTGGGGGATCTTTGGAGGGGACAGTCAGGGGACAAGGAACAGGGGGGATTGGATTGGTCAGGGCTTCTGAGCGGGATAGGAAGTGGGAGGGGGCTGGATAGGGGGTGGGCCAAGCCATTTGGGGAGGCACAGCCTTCCTTACCCGGCCCTCCATACAATTTTGCAACCCCAATGTGGCTCTCAGCCCAAAACGTTTGCCTACCCCTGGGATAAAAACTAGGGGATTGGTGTGTCTGACCTTGTCATATGGTGAAACTCCACTCGGAAATACCCATATACACACTCTTCTCCTTAGATCTCTGCACTTTGCACCTGGGCTATTAGTGCAATTTTGCCCAAGAAATCTAAGGGCTGGTCCCCACTAGGGGGGGAAATCGACTGTAGATCGGCAATTTCAGCTACCTTAATAACGTAGCTGAAATCGACGTCTCTACAGCCGACTTACCTCCCGTCCTCACGGCTGCGGCGGTCGGCAGTGTGGCCTCCCATCGATTCCAGCTTCTGCCTCTTGATGCGCTGGACTTCCGGAGTCGACAGGGGAGCTGCTGGCGATCGATTTATCACGTCTTAACGAGACGTGATAAATCGATCGCCAAAAGATCGATCCCTGCCGGCTCTAGTGAAGACAAGTCCTAAGTAGCTCATATATCAGTACAAGTGAAATTCACTGTTTTGTTGTGATTCAGTGGAAGGGTTGTCTACATTGCAATTAACCCGGCTGGCTTGGGCTGTTTAATTGCAGTGTAGATGTTTGGGTTCAGGGATTGTGGGGGGGCCCCAGGGCTTGGGCTGCAGCCTGACCCCAAACATGTACCCTGCAATTAAACAGCCCCTTAGCTCAAACCAGTCAGCTGGCACAGGTTCGCTGGGGGTTTTAATTGCAGCATACACGTGCCCTGATTGGACTAGCTCAAAACTAAATCCTGTATGTGCTGGAAGGTGGCTTTGTGCTTTCATGTATTCGACTACATCTATGGAGCATGGCAATGTGTATGTTTAAGGGGAAGTGGCTGTGTTTAGCTTGTGGAGCAGTTGATAGTGGTCCTGTGATTTTTTTTTTTTTTATTGTAGGAGGTTTGCTTTGTGATTTATTTGTAGGCAGTTTGCACACTAGGGGCATATCTTCATGGTTGTTCCCTTCCTCCCGCGCCCCCCCCCCCCCAAAAAAAAGGGGTCAGGCAACCCAAGTAAAGAACATTCAGGTTAAAATAGCAGTGAAGATGAGGCTACATGAGTTCAACACCTGACTCCACATAGACTTTTTAACTGGCTGCTAACAAGTGAAAAGAAAATGTCCCTTGTCTTCAGTGCTGCCTGCCCCGGGGTTCAGAGCATCTTTTATGCCGTGAAGACATATCCTCTCTGCAGGATAGCTAAAAGCTTTGGAAGCAGGAGATTTGGGGGGTTGGAGGGAGGAGGGAGTGGTAGCTATACAGTGTATCATCAACAGATGTTGACCTCTTGCTTGTCTAGGCTGTGTTCTGGGATATCGTCTGCTTGTTTCCCAGAATGAAGCAGCTGAAAAGTCCTTTCGTCTGTTCCCCCTCCCACACACCCCAAAACAGACACATTGTTTGGGGGTGGTGATGTTGGCACTTGAAATTTCAACTATCCAGACCATTTGTCGGAGGGACTTTCCTTGGTTTTTGTCTGGCTTTGGGGGTACTTCAGACATTGGCTGCAAATAAATAAAACTCCTTGTTGATTCATAAGGATTGCCTCCAGTACTAGTCTTGCTAATTCACGGCAAGGCAATCAGCACTACCAACAGCAGACAGTGGGGTCCTTTCTCTTCTTCTCACAACAGGCGAGTCCTGGAAGGATTTGGAGTCTTCGAGACATTTGCACAATGCCCCCCTTCATCTCTTTCCCACACCTGAGTCCTCGTGCCCTGGCATCAGGAGGTTGTTTCTGCTTGGCTGAATGCTGGGGGCTTTAAAGACTATTTCATTGCATGCAGTACTATGTGGCTCGAGAGAGTACGTGAGGGAGAGAACAGTATGGAGCCTTTCACTGACCTTTGCTAACAAAGATTTTTCTCCACTTCGGGGAAGACTCCAGCAGAAAGAATAAGCAAACATGTAGAAGCATCTTTGTGTGGAAGTGGCTTGAGAACTTAATGGGTTATTGGACTAGCTGTTCTCTACACAAAAATGGGGTTCCAGTGTTTATTGGGTCACAGTTAGAGGGGAGCAAGGTCTAATTTCACTCCTCAAGGACCCTTGGCCCTATTACAAAACCTCAATACAGTCTAGCATCTCTTCCTGTGCGGGGCTGTAGTGACAGCTACATTGGTTGGGAGAAGCTTCGCTATTAAGTTCTTGATGTGGTCTTTTTTTTTTAAAAGCTCAGTGCGGCTGCATTGACATGGTATAAAAGGAGGAACTGGGATCACAGACGGGCAACAGGCTAATATGGTTGGATAGAAGGTTCTTCTGACTCCTCCATTAACCTTGTCCCCAGAGCTGAATATCTTTATTTCTCTTGAGATGCACTCTGCAGGCTTGTGTATCACACAACTCAGTCTTGTCTTACTCGGTAAGTCAGTATTGCTAGTAAGTGAGAAACATTTCTTTGTAATGAGAGGAAGCAGTGGTAGGCTTGATACTCGTGCTGTTACATTATGTCCCCGGGGGCTAAGATTAGTGTCGGGCTCCCAGTCTAGCTGTTTTAGAATCTATCCAAATAAAGGTCTTTAACCAGGCTCATCCTGGAGATCTCAGATCTGCACAACAGTTAAATGTATTACCTGTCTCATTGGGGAGGTGTGGGGGAAGAGGAGATGTAGGATGCTTGGGTACCACACTACATAGATAAGATTCTAGCTATGCTGTTTGGATTCGCTATTACCAGCTTATTGGGATAGCACCAAGGAGACTCCAGAAAAGGGTCAGGCACTCCATCTCTGTGACCTATGCTGGCACAGTGAGAAAGAAACCCGGTATGGAAGGGCTATCCTATTACTGGAGGGAGGGTTTTTTGACCATGCTTGGAAAGAAATTGCTGCCTACCACTCCCACCCTCCCTCCAGGAGTCTCACTGGCAGAATTTGCAGCTTTCCACTGGAAGACAAGCACAGGGATAGGCAACCTGTGGCGTGTGTGCCAAAGGCGGCATGCAAACTGATTTTCAGTGGCACTCACACTGCCCGGGTCCTGGCCACCAGTCTTGAGGGGCTCTGCATTTTAATTTAATTTTAAACGAAACTTCTTAAACATTTTTAAAACCTTATTTACTTTGCATACAACAATAGTTTAGTTCTATATTAGACTTCTAGAAAGCCCTTCTAAAAAGGTTAAAATGTATCCCTGACACATGAAACCTTAAATTAGAGTGAAGAAAGGAAGACTCGGCACACCACTTCTGAAAGGTTGCTGACCCCTGGACTAGTATGTTAAATCAGATGCACAGGGAAAGAGCAGAGCATAAGTAACCTCAATCTTTAAACTGCTGGTGGAGCAGCGTGAAGAAACCTTCAGTGCATGCTGATGACATGAGATGCTGTTATGTATGGGGGTCAGGTGCTGCCTGTTTGGTCTTCTGGGTGGACTGCAAGTTGAATTTAAGATGGGGATCGCATTGTGTATCACCTTATCCCCTTCCTGTCAAACACGCTCTCGATCTTGTGCTGTGATGTCTCAATCTCCTTTAGAAGGCCACGAAGAAGTATCCACTATGCAGAACTTCCGAAAGGTGTTCAATGTATCCTAGAGGTCTTCCATCCTAAAATGACATTCTTGTTGTCTGACTTCACAACTTGTTTTCTCAATTCATGTGGCTGCTATTCAGAGCTAGTAAAGCATTCTAATTTTTTAAATTCCACGCGCAGTTGGGAAATCATTAACTGTTAATTTAGAAGAATGAGAGAGTCCTGTGGCACCTTGTAGACTAACACGTATTGGAGAATAAGCTTTCGTGGGTGAATATCCACTTCGTCAGATGCATGCAATGGAGAAATACTTTTTCATGTAGAGTGGTTCTCTTCTAGTTCCTGAAACCTATTTGTGTGTACAGAAACTCTTTTAATTCAATCTATAACCCCCTCCTCTCCTGACCATTTAATAAATGCATGGGCTTGCCATGGCTGGGTTCAGCCAAGTGATTGTTCTACACCTTTTGTTATTAGAGTGCAAGTTTAAGTTTAGATTAAAACAGATTTGGTTATTCAGGTGCAAATCTGCTTAGGCACTCATTTACAATATATGTAGCTGAATTGACTTTGCCAATGGCTTGTAACAAACCAATTTTAGCTAGATCCTCTCTAGCCAGTTTTCAGGACAAGAGTGCAGAACCACCTACGAACACTAGTTTAATCAAAGGTGTCTTTAAAACCAGTGCACCTTTTGTGTTCAGACCTGATCAATCCCAGAGCAGCCCCTGTAATGAGTGTAAACCTACAGCGGAACTTGGCTGGAGAGACTTGGCACAGATCTCACTCCACAAAGCTGAGTGTCCGTTTACTGAACACAAGTAGCAAGGTGTAAACACCAGAGACTGGTGAAGCCAGAAAAATTCAGTGTGCCCTGGCCTCTTAGGGTATGTCTTGGCGGGTAGCCATCGATCTTCTGGCGATTGATTTCTCGCGTCTTATGGAGACGCGATAAATCGATCGCCTGCGGCTCCCCCGTCGACTCCGGAACTCCAGCTTGCCGGGAGGCGCAAGCTGGAGTCGACGGGGGAGCGCGCCGCCGACCGCCGCTGCCATGAGGATGAGCGGTAAGTCGGCTGCAGATACGCAAACTTCAGCTACGTGATTCAC
This sequence comes from Sternotherus odoratus, assembly GCA_032164245.1. Classification (NCBI taxonomy): domain Eukaryota; kingdom Metazoa; phylum Chordata; order Testudines; family Kinosternidae; genus Sternotherus; species Sternotherus odoratus. The sequence continues at coordinate 8,051,123 of JAVMKO010000018.1, forward strand.
GATCTGCAGTCGATCCTATCCTTCCCCACCCCCCCACCCCCAGTGAAGACCAGCCCTTAAAGGAGTTTAAGGCTGGAAAGGAAGGAAAAGGAGAAACTGTAACTCGCATCTGAAGTGTGGCTTTTGGAAGTGCGGGATGGGAAGGAGAGAGCAAATCCACTGGAGCGAGTGCGCAGTGTCGTTGGGCCTCAAGAGGCTAGTGGAAGGGAGTTGATTAGTTTTCCAACCACAGGCACTTCTGTGTACTCCTTGCTCTTGTGAGGAAGGATCTAATCCCTCCTAGGAAGAGACACTGCTCTGGGTTGGGGTGGGGGGAACTTTGATCCAGGTTCTTCCTCTCATTTAATAATATCTAGCTTTTATATAGTGCTTTGATCCATAGATCACAAAGGAGGTCCTATCACAATACCCATTTTGTAGATGGGGGAAAATAAAGGGAGGAAATTGCTCTCCCTCTCTTCCCCCCCGCCAGCAACATAGAGGCAGAGCTGGGACTCGCAGCCAATCTCCTGATCCCACTCCAGTGCCTTATCGACTAGGCAATGCCGCATCTCTTTACAGCTAGCTGAAGGTACTGCTTGTGCCTGGCAGTCCTGCAGAATAATGTCCCCTCTTCAGCCTCGGAAAATGCATCATTGATGCAAGATTGCACAAACGTGTACAGACGCAGTGTGCCTCTGTTCTGACCTGGAGAGCCCCTGTGTAGAGGTGTGGGTGGGAATTAGTCTTTGTGGCCCAATCACTTATTGGGCCTGTTGACACAGACTGCCAATAAATGGAAGTGTTCCCTTTATGCTCCTCCAAACTTCCCATGTGCTCTGTGTGGGAGAGTAGGTGAGAATATTTGTTGGGGGTGTGGAGGGGCACCTGCTGTAATAGAGCAAGTGGAATTAGCTGGCAAATGTTTCAGCCTTCCTAAACAGCTGAGCAGCATTTCCAGTGCGAAGTCTACGCTTGAGCATTGCAGGCGCGCTGCTGTGGCACATCCGTGTAGAGACGCTCACTAGAGCGGCGGGAGGGGTTCTCCCATCAGCAAAGGGAATCCATCTGCCCGAGAGGTGGCAGCTAGGTTGATGGAAGAAGTCTTTCAGGAATAAGGTTGGCTTAACTACATTGCTCAGAAGGGTGGATTTTTCACACACTGAGGGACATAGGTGGGCCCACCTTAATTTAGCCTAGAACTGGCCAGTGCATCCTTGGCCATAACTTCCCCTTGGGCAGAGACTTTAGTAATGCACAAACATTTACTGTAGCTATGCGCCAGACTCAACAAAGCCTTAGAAGGGAACAGGCTGAGTAATATATAGTACTCAATTGTAGGGGATTTCTGCTCTTTGGTTAATGGTGCTTGTGACCTGGCTAACACAGCTTCAGTGAAAAGAGGAAGGAGGAAGCTGCAGTTTGGCAGCCTTAGTATTGTTAAAACAACTCAAAACTGGTAAGGGATTTTCCACCCAGAGGAGACCGTCTGCCTGTGCATGTGGAGCTGCTGTTGGCACAGGCCTATTGCTCGTTAAACTTGACTCCTGCTCCTAGCACCAAACCATTTCTCCATCGCTTCTTGAGTCAGCTGAGGGCTGTCATGGTGACACCTCCAGCTGTACACGAGCAAGCAGAAGTGCATGTTTACCGCTCCAGTCGTGCTGATGCTTGCAGAAGCTGGTGGAAGGCTCCTTTGGTCTTCAGCCAAAGCAAAGCACACAAGGGGGTAGAGAATGGAAATGCTCTGTGGGGAATGTCAGTCGAGCGCTAAAGGTGTTTCTTCTCTGAATGCAATACTAGCTGGGATGTGAGGATGAAGCTGTCTAATGGAGAGTAAAGTGGGATTGTCTTGAATGCCCAGGGGAAAGCAAGGTGATGGAGAATGTGGTGTCTCTCTTCGGTGTCTATAGGGGGACACTGCACCAGTTAAAATACAAAATTGAAGATGCAACGTATAGGGGGAGCAAACTGCCTCTACCCATCTGTTTTCAAAGATTGAACTTGGATATACTACTGCTACCATGGGGCTCTGGTAAATCTCTATTTAAAGGCCCTTCCATTGAGGCCCCACCCCTTCTGGTTGAGTTCCTGCCCCCTGCTCAGGACTCCAGCTCTGGATACCGGTAAGTCCTTTAACCTACATTCACCCCTGCTCACAGGTGAGGGTATGTGAAACTGTGGTTGTCCTTAATATCCCCCGATGTGCAGTGATAGGGGAGGGGTAGGAAGGTGGTATACCTGAGTTCTCCATGGACTGCATAGAGAGGTGAGCCTGGGACTGAACCTGTAGCTCCCCAAGAGTCTGTAGCATCTGTGTTTGCTTCTAAAGAAGCCCTATTTGTCCCGGTGCCTCTTCCTCTCAAACTTCTGGGCCTTTCCCCTGTCTACTCTTTCCTTCTCCATACAGTCTGCAATATTCATCCTCCAGGCTCTGTTCCTGATGCACCACTGGCTTGCAGGGCCACGCGGAACATGTCGTCCTCTTCCTTCTCCTCCTCCTCCTCCTCCTCATCTGGCTCAGGCATTCTGCAGATGTGGAGGAGAAAAACCCTTAAGGCCACAGCAGCAGCTGCTACAGATAAAACACACACAGGCACCACTGTCTGTATAGGCACAACAGAAAGTCAAAGTCCAGATTCAGAGCTTGCTTCCCTACAGTTATAAACAAGGTGTGTTTATGGACACTTCTGCTTCAGAGTTCTTGTGCATGGTCAGCTCTCAGCTCCAGCCACGGTGAGTGTGGCTAGTCGGGGTTGGGAGGGAATTACTCAGTTGCACGAAACTATAATTATAGGGCGACTGCACAGAATACTGGCATCAACTAAAATCACCACCGAAGATGGGGAATGATCTCTCTTTCCTGAGGGAACCTGAGCACAGCTGCAGCTGGCATCCCAAAGCTGGCCGTGCCTGTATGCTGCTACCCTGTTAACTTCCGCAGTTATTGTTGCGGTAATCCCCAGCTGGCGTGGGAAAGTGTCCCACTGCCAAGGAAGAAATATGGCTGCCAGCCCTAGAAACCTTTGGGAAAGGATTGCAGAGTATCTCTATGGACGTTTCACTGCGATCTCAAGGATTCCAGGGACATCCCCGTGTACATGAACTGCTCCGCTACCGCCTGCCCGCATGAAAAGCCGATAACTCTGTTGTACCCTCCAAGCTAGTAGTTTTAGGATGACCTGGTATTCCAGATGTGTTGAGCTGCACTTCTGTGGCTAGGGAGTCCTGGCTCTTCTAGGATCCTCTGCAAGATCCATGCTTTTTGGTAGTGTCAACTGTGTGAAACATTTTTAACTGGAAACTAAATGTTGTCCCCTTGCTTTCGGTGCGAAGGACTTCTGCCAAATGCAACTGGAATCTTAAAGGGGAGGGCTGAGCCCCAGCTAACTGGATGTTCCCACAGAATATAAAGGTATTTGGGTCATAGGGAATTGTTCTCCGCTCCCCCCAAGTCTCACCCATACGCACATGAGGCTTGGCAGCTTCTGGCTCGGCACAAAAACATTCTTTTCCAAGTGTCTGTCGGTTCAGGGTGTATGAGCAAACGCGCTCCTTGCAGATTCTCCCCCTCAGCCTTCCAGTGACTGACTAGTACAGATTGTCACAGGGATCGGAGGTCTGTCCTGTGCTAGGCTGCCTTGTTCAATCCCTGACAGATTTGCTGTGTTCTCGAAACAAGTGGTAGCAAAGGCGAAACAAGGCATTAACAGTGAAAGGGCTCTCGGCTTTGTTCTGCAGGCCTGTCTTGCAGATCTGTGCTGACTCCTGGAACTGCTTATTGGGAGAGTGTCATCTAGTGGCTACAGGCAATAGAGGTGAGACCTAGGTTCTAGTCTTGGTCATGCTAATAACTCACCAGAAGGGGTAGCTGGGGTGGGGTGCTAGTGTGGAATGCACCTTTGCTTGGCCCTTTTGTAAAGGAAGGAGGAAATTAATTTCCTAGAATGCTGTGGCATAAGGGGAGACCTGCCTCTGCTCTCTAGCTGTCCACTTGTCGTCCAAAATCCTGGTAACGGGAAAAGTCTTGCGTGTCTTGGTTACTAGTTCAGATCCAGCTGTGGTTTGTAGTGTCTAGCAATAGCCGTTCAGCTGCTGTTCAGAGGTCTGTCTGAAACTGAGTGAGTGACTTCTGTCACGAAGGGTGCGTCCATACCGCAGTAAGACTACTTACTAGCTGGCTAGCAGCAGCTGGCTAGGGTCAGGAGACATGTCCTGCAGGGCTAAAAATATTGCAGTGTTGATGTTAGGGCTTTGAAACTCTGCTGGGGAGGGAAAGGGGGTCTCAAACTCCAGGCCAAGCCTGAACATGTGGGCTTGTCTACACTGGCACTTTACAGTGCTGCAGCTCTCTTGCTCAGAGGTGTGGAAACCCCCCCCCACACACACACACCCTGAGCGCAGGAGGTTTCAGCATTGTAAAGTGCCAGTGCAGACCCGGGGGCCACATCCAGCCCATGGGACCGTCCTGCCTGGCCTCAGAGCTCCTGGCTGGGGAGAGTAATCCCTGGCCCCTCTCCTGCCTTACCTCCTCCCCTGGAACCTCCCCTCACTGTACAGGCAGCGCTCTGGGGGTTGAGGCTGTGCGCTCCTGTGTGGCAGCATGTCTGGCTCCACGTGGCTGCCAGACAAGCTGCTCTGAGCAGCATGGTTAAGGGAGCTGGGGCTGGGGGATTGGATAAGGGGCAGGGAATCCCAGGGGGCAGTCAGGGGACGGAGTGGTTGGATGGGGTGGAGGTTCTGAGGGGGGACGTTCAGGGACTGGGAACAATGGGTTCTGGGGGGGCATTTAGGGGCAGGGGGTCTTGAGGTGGGGTACAAGGAACTGGGGGGCTGAGGTAGGGGGTGGAGTCCCAGGGGGTGATTAGAGGTGTGGGATATCTGGAGAGGTCAGTCCAGGGGATAAGGAGTGGGGGGTGTGTGTGTGTGTGTGTGTGTGTGTGTGTGTGTGTGGATGGGTTGGGGATTCTGAGGGGGGGCAGTCAGGCGGTAGGAAGTGGGAGGGGTCTGATGGGGGGGGGGGTGAGGCCAGGCTGTTTGGGGAGGCACCGCCTTTCCTACCTGGCCCTCCATACAATTTCGTAATCCCTATGTGGCCCTCGGGCCAAATGTTTGCCCACCCCTGGTGTAGACAATGCCCCAGCATGGGGAGTTGTGCCCCTTGTGGTGGTGGGTTTTTTTCTTTTACAGTTTTGCCTCAACGACATAAGCCATGCTGTGGCCAGCATCTCAGTGCTAACGGGCATCAAGAGGAAAGGAGAGGGCTGTTACGAAAACCTGGGTTCTGATGGCTTGTTTTGTTGGCCCATCGGGCTGTCTCAGCAGAAGAGAGCTTCTGATACGGGAACCAAAACTCTGGATAGTGATAGAAACTCGTCTCTTTCCCACTGTCGGAAACTGGTGTGATTGTTCAACTAATAACACAGAACTAAAGAAGGTCATTTAGGCAGATAAACACATGTTGCCAGTGTAGACTAGCCCTTCATGAATGGAGCTGGGCTCTGAGGCTCGGTGTCTTGGGTTTTTGGTATTGCAGTGTAGATGTACCCTACGCATCCACACTGGTTGGCAGGTATGGCCAATAGCCAAGGACTGAGTAGAATGGAGACTCAATTCCCTTGTTATTACTAGCTAGTCCTGCCACGGCAGGGCAAGCTTGCACACAGGGGTGTGGGAGCCTTAAGTTTCATCACTGCCTGTGCTGTAATTGTTCTTCGATAGAAGGAAGGGGCTGGGTTGATAGCAGGGACAATCTACCCCGCAGTGAAACTGTTGCTCTTGTCCCAGTCTCCTGGGCTTTCGAGCCGTCGTCCCTCTGCCCCACTGTCACTTGGAGAAGGAGGGGGTTGATGTTGTATAACTTTAATGTGGATTCCTTCCACCAGTGCAGCTGCTGCTATCACCTTCTCTTTCAGGGCCTGCAGGAAATCATTAAAGCCTGTATCTCTGACAGCTTAATGGCCTCCTTTCTGAAAACGAATAGTTGATGCTCTTCATGTAGTACTGTAAATCTTTAGTTTCCAAAAACTGTTCAATGTGGTTTACCAGCTGCTGGGTCACTTCCTTGAAGTTAGCATTCTTCTGCCTCAAAGTTTTCTGCTGGGTTAATACTTCCAACCTTCAGCAAGGTTTGTGATGCTAAAGCCACCGCCTTCATTTTCAGCTTTCCGCCTTCATTTTCAGCTTTTGCCTTTTTAGCACTGGGTCTATCTTCATTGTTGCCTTTGAAGACAACTTTAAGCCACAGTGACTCAGTGCTAACGGGCGTCAAGAGGAAAGGAGAGGACTATTACGAAAACCTGGGTCTCGATGGCTTGTTTTGTTGGCCTATCGGGCTGTCTCAGCAGAAAAGAGCTTCTGATATGGGAACAGAAACTCGGGATAGTGATAGAAACTCGTTTCTTTCCTTCTCTTCTCCACTCTCTCAAACTGGTGTGATTTGTCCAGCTAATGACACCGAACTGAAGAAGGTCGTTTAGGCAGATAAACACGCAGACTGTAGGAGCTGCTGCATGGGCTGTGAATAAGATAAGAGGGAATAAATTAGACACTAGAGTCCTGGCTGTGTAAAGAGCTTGGTTCGGCGAAGGATGAGGTGTGTTTCTTTAATGCAAATAGCTCCAAAGGTAAACATCAACTGTTCTAAATTTATGGTGGCTTAACAGTGAGGAAATACCTGTTTAAAATGCTACTTGTCCTGATACTACAGCTCCTGGGTTCAGAGAAACCTGATGTGGGGAGTGCTTAATCAGCTAGACACTCTTACTGAAGGGGAATCTGAGTTGAGGGGGGTATAGAAGGCACCAGCTGTTATAGAAGCTCCCAAGACCAGGCACAGAACTGTTAAACACTTGGAAGTGGGGCTAATCAGAGAGCCTCTGTCAGTTTGCTGCCCAGTAAGGATGGCAAAAGGTTACTGGTGTTAATTTTGGGGGAGCATCTCTGCCCTCCATGTCTATTTTTCCATTGCTAAAGGGCTGCCTAGTTCTTTATTCCACCCACACTCTCCTGCTGTTTGCAAGGCCCATAGGGTAAATGGGCAGGAGACAAAGAAGTAGCTCCGAAAGCTGTCTCAGATGCTACACTTTCCAGCTGGCTGTGCTCCTGAAGGGGAGGTACAAGAAGACAGTGACAAGCTGTGGGAGGTGAAGGTCAGTTGTAGGTAACCCACCCACCTGCTGCTAAGTGCTCTTTTATTCACCGGCACATGTAACTTTCCACGTCAGACTAGCTGCTCTGAGCTAGACTAGCAATTTCAGTAAATCCAGTAATGTGTCAACTCTTCCTTGATGGTTTGTGCGCACCACCCCAGAAGTGGAAACTTGGCGTGGCCACGAAGGAGCAGTCTTTCACCCACTTAGCTCACCAGCTGGGTGTGTCTCTGACCTGTCAGCTGTAGTAAAAAAAAACATGATGCAATTGGTATCAACCTAGTGGTCTCTGAGTTCTTAGTTTGGCCGGGCCTAGACTATGACTGTCTGCTGTGAAGTGGGGCAGATGTGCACAGGATGATATTGTGGGGTTGTAGGAGCACCTCGGAGCTCCAGGCATGGACCAGAATCCTATTGGGAAAGGTGCAGTGCAAATACAAAACAGACCATTGGCCTGCTAAGCCCAGGGTTGTGAGTTTGATCCTTGAGGGGGCATTTAGGGATATGGGGCAAAAAATCTGTTGGATGATTTAATTGGGCATTGGTCCTGCTTTGAGAAAGGGTTGGACTAGTCACTAGATGATCTCCTGAGGTCCCTTCCAACTTTGATAGTCTATGATTAAGGACAAAGGAACCATGATGCAGCATCCATAGGCACACAAGCCTGCCTGAGCGTCTTGCTTTTTAAAAAGCCTCTCTTTAAAGCCGGGCTCCTCCTGCATGCTGAGCATGTCGGAAGGGGGAAGTGAGGAGGTTAGTTTGTCAAAGCAGGGAGAGGCTCCCAAGACAAAGGTTAAGACAAGGCTCTGTTAATAACCTGGATGACAGCATGGCTGGTGCCTCTCAGTACAATCTCCCAACTGCCCAAACCAGTCTTTCCAGCGCTGCTAAGCTGTGGCTTTGGGATCTTGACTCGCTGTGACGCAAGCCAAGCCTGGCACATCCCTTACTGAGCGGGGTGACGTCCTCTGGGGGGAGGCGTGCGTGAGCTTTTCAAGTCTTGGCAGTGCTAGAAGAGGTAACTTTGAGAATAGGGCAGGTATGTGGGGGTGGAAGAAGTCCTCCCCTCCTGCCCCCACACCCTACTGACCGGCAAGTGGTTCTTGAATCCCGACCCAGTGTGGACATGGGAAATATTGTGTGGGTATAAGAAACCATAACCGGGAGGTTCTGAAACACGTGGGCCTTTCAGAAGAAAGTTCTGCGCTCTGGGGCCCTGGTTTTACTCTATCGACTTCTGTCCCCCTGAGTTGTTGACTTTGGCATGAGGGCCTCTCGCCGCATGGCTCTGCTAGTGAAGCTCAGTCCTAGTGGGTGCTGCACCCTCAGTGCTCCTGCTGAGGAGACGTGCAACCGCAGGAGCTCTGTAGTGTGTTAAATCCCCACAAAGGGCCTGGCTTACGAAACCACCCATCCACGAGGCTCAGAAACAGGAACTCCTGACCCCTAGTCCTGCCTTTTGACAAACTGGCAGATGACGCTAGCTCCGGCGCTCTGAAAGCTTGTTCTCCTGTCGGGGGCAGACGCTTGATCTAGCTGATCTACTTTCTGAAACAGTCAGTTGTGTCCCTTTTACATCCAAGAATGTGGATCGGTTGCCATGCCACCGAATGTTGCAATCGACACTGTGGCCCTGGCCAAGTCACTTAAATCTGTGACTGTTTCCGTACTGGTGAAATGCTTACGCTGCAGCATGGGAGGGCTGATGACTAATATTTGCAAAGCGTTTTGGAGAGGAGTAGCTCTGCGTATTTGCCTAATTACTGCAAGGACACATTGTCCTCTCTGCACCTCCTAACTTCCCTCTCTGATGTGTATCTGCTGGGATGCTTCAAACATGTCTCTTTGCCACCTCAGACTGGCTTTGAAGCAAGAGGAAAAATACTGGGCAGGAAAATCCATGCGTAACGCAATGTACAGGTGCTGTCTCAATGCTGCCATATCTGCCAGACCACAACTTCTGTGCTATTTCCTCCCAAAGAGTCTATCTGGAGTTCAGAGCTATGGCTCTTGTTCTAACTCCCCACATATGATCATCATCATCATCAGTGATGTCCCCGATATAGCCTGTCTGCAACCCGTGCATAAAAACAAGGTATGTCTGCAATCCATCCGTACACATTCTTAGCCTCAGAAAGAGCTGTGGACAGATGGCTGGATTAACTCTTGCTGGCAGTCGACTTCAGGACATGTAACAGTCTGGCTTGTGGCAACGCGGGTGGTTTAGATACCACAAAGTATGCCTGGAAACCGAGCTCGTTAGACCAGCTCTCTGATTTGTAAGGCTGTCTGGCAATTACTTACACTCACACTCACACTCACACTCACACTCACACTCACACTCACACTCACACTCACACACTCTTGTGGTTATCTCAATTTAAGGTGCCTTCTAGAATCTAGAGCTGCTAAATTTGCTCCCCAGAACTCATTCTGCAGAGCTGCTGAGCCCTGGGCCTTTGGGTTGAAGGGGAATGGGTTAGGAGTCCTAAATGGGACAGAGCAAGGAAAAACTATCCCTTATGAACTTGAAATGCATCAGCTGTCTATAGCTCAACTTCAGGTCTGGAACAAGATAGTTTTTTATATGTGCAAGTTTTTATAATCTCCTACACTCTGGGACAAAAGTCTCACACTGACTGATGCAGGTGGGGGATAGTTAAGAAAATCTTTCTCGTAAATAGGGCATTACAAGGATGAGAACACCTTCCTCTGAAAAGCCTATTGTTGACCAGTGTTGGAGATGGAGCCCTGGTCTGGCAATGTCACTCTAAAAAATATTGTCCCTCTAGTGTAGATTTCATTGTGGGGAGGGAATGACTGGAATCTGCCTTCTTTTAAGAGCCTTGAAAATTCTGTGTCTGTACATGCTGTTTGATTTGCAGATGGCACTGGCAAGGAATCTGAGTTTTCTTGAGAGCTGCAGACAATTTTGTGACCTTATTGGCACATCCACTAAACTTTGATGCGAGATTCCCCTTAAATCCTTTAAGATATGACCTGGCCTTTGAGACCACTTGCAAATGCCGATAGCCGTTTGCATCCAGGAGTTGGACTTAACTGACACTTGCAGCTAGCCTGACGTGTATTCCTGAATACAAATCTTCAACAAAGCCAAATGTCTTTGTGTCTCAGCGATTGGCTGCTGTGCAGAACTCCCCTGATGACAACAGTGCTTCAGAACCTTTCTAGAAGTTTGATTAGATTTCCCCCCCCCCCCCGCCCCCCCCCCCCCCCGTTAGAAGCCATGCCCTAGGAATTATTGTGGGGAAGTTCTCTGGCCTGTGTGGTACAGGAGGTCAGAGTAGATCACAGTGGTTTCTTCTGGCTTGGAATCGATGAATTATTCATCCCCTTCCTGGTTGTAGAGGTGCTTCAAGACTTTCTTGTTGCTCGCTGCAGAGCTTCATGGCTATGTTGGGTAGGATGAGAGTGGAAACCTAACCAGGAGACTGGATTCCTGTAGGTAGTTCCTCAGTTACATGGTTTTATGGAGATGTCAGTGGGAGCGAGGGTGGGTTTTGCTAATGCAGGGCGCTGTCTCGTTCAAGTTCACAGGCCTGCTGGGGTTGTGTTTGAGAACTGAACAGTTTGAGGATGAACTACATGAGATGCTACTCAAAATGCACCGTTTCTCCAAAGCTTCTGCTCCAAGAATCCTCCTTAGGCCATCTCCTGGGCAGGGTTTTCAGAAAATCCCTTCTTGTAAAACAGCTGGCTTTTAACGGTGCCAGGTCATAGCAATCCCATAAAATGGGTCTTTCACCTCTTTCTGAAAAGATACCCCTCCTTGGACCTGTAGAGGAGACCACTTTTAGAGGAATGAGGGTAGGTACGTCTCTCCCTCTACATCTAGAAGAACTGGGATGTAGCGGCAGAGGTTGGTAGGCATAGGGCCCACAACGTTGCAGAAGAACCTGGTGCTTGGTTTAGGAACGTGGGATGCTGGTCTTGCTTTTGCAAAGTACGTCTCTGTTGGGCTTGTTCTCCCCATCCCCTGCAGATCTGTGGAATACAGCTGCTTGTCGGGGCCTCTGTTCTGGAAGAGGATTTTTTGCTGTCTGCCAGGACATGTGCCATCTCTTTATTGCTTTCCTCCTGCTCTCACATGTCAAGGCAGTTTCACTTTCTGCAGCGGGACAGCAACAGCCTTTCCAGCAACCGAACCGTCCTACTCAAGCTGCCTCTGCCGGTGGGTGGGGGGAAGTGCGACCTCTTTTTGTGGTCTGTGAAGCAAGACTGAAGAGGGGCGGCAACCAGTGCCAAAACCCGGTGCCGGGCAGTGATGATTGTGCCTACCCATCTCTGCTGGGGCTGACTTGCGACACTTCAAAACGAGCGTTAACCGTGTCACTAATGCAGTGGTCCCTGTGTGCTACTTAGCAGCTGCCAAGGCAGCCTGTCCAGGGGCTTAGCAAGCGCTTGCTGCACACTGACCAGGCTCCTTCTGGCAGGTAGGTGAGCTTTCTGTTTCAAAGAGTTGATTAATTGTTAGCGGCAGGAGTTGGACCTCCGGAGATGTTCTGAGTGCAGGGGGCGTCCATGCATTGGGGGACTGTGTCTCCTGATGTTGCCCTCTGATCTCCTTTGTGAGAGTGGACGGAAATAAAAACCGTGGTGGTAACTTTCTGCTGAGATCAAAGCTTAACTGTTGTGCGAATTTCAGTTGCACCAGTTTCATGGGGGAACTTTCCCTTTAGGTTCAAGTGCTGCTACAGTTGGCTGCGCTTTCAGTCCAGTGTAACAGAGGGGTTGTGCTCCCTGGTGGTGCTGATTGATGAGAGAAGGAAGGATTATTGTTGATTTGGATTGAGGTAGCACTCTGGCATGTCTACGTGGCAATCAAACACCTGCCGCTGGCCCGTGTCAGCAGGTGTGTGTTTGCAGAGTAGATCTACTTCTAGGGGCCCTAGTTGAGATATGGGTTCCATTGTGCTAGGCGCTGTACAGACACGGGGAGGCCTTGGCCAAAACGAAGGAGTGATAGGGGAATTGCAGGTAGAGAGAGAGAAGGGACAGATTGGGGGCAGTGCTGGACTAGAACCAGGACTCCGCAAGCCGGTCCAGTGCCCTGGCCCTGATGAGTTCCAGGTCTCTAATAAGTAGGATGAGGGGCAGTGTTGACTTAGTCCCTAAAACAAACCAAAAGGACTTGCAAAATCGGATTATTTTTTTTTTAAAGACCTAAGTCAAGGTTCAGGAATGATGACAAGGGTCATACCAGGCAGTTAACCAAGATTTTAAAAGGAGAATGATTTAAGTGGCTGGGCAGAGCATCTCCTCTCCCCCTGCCCCTCTGGATGGGGTCTCCGGATCCTAAGCTCTTTGCGGTGGGGCCAGGACTTTCTCCTCATGCTCTGGGTGCTTTATAGATGCCTGACCTCTTCCCCCATAGAAACTCTGTGTAAATACTGTGGTAAGAGAGCGAGCCAGAGTAAACTCTCCCTCACATCAACCACTCTAGAGCAAAACTTACATGGGAAGCCAGGGAATGGAGAAATGCATGTTGGGGGCTCTGTGCCTGGTGACCTGGGAGGTGTCCTCCGTTGCTTCCAGAGCAGCTGTGGATGGCTTTGAACTTCAATTGTCCAAACCTTTCAGAGCTGGCTAGAGGTGCCTTTGGCTTTTCCCTTTCTGTAGTGCTTGGTTCCTTTTCAGTTCCAATCTCCTTTGTCTGCGCCGATCCCAATATGGCTCTGCTGTTAGGCTCCATGCAATGAGTGCATTGTAGGGGTCCGAACCGAAGGTGTTTCCTGACCTAACATCCCCTTCTGCTGCTTCCACGTTTGGTGACATTGTTTGTCCCAGAGCTTTTTTCCCTTAATGCATCTTTTAATATTTGTGTTATCCCTCCAGAGCGCTGGGCAGGACTTACCGCAAACTCCCTAACCACAGTTCGGGGTTAATGGCACCAGCAGTGTCTCTGTGCCCTTTGTAAAGCTCACAGCACCAAGTCCCTGCTTGGCGCAGACCCCATGCGCGCCTCCCTCTTAGCTTCTGGTAGAGTTTGTTGTAGGATTTGACCTATTAAGCCCCATGTGGTTTGGAATGGGACTACCTGAAACAACCTGTCTGTGTGATAGCACTGCCGTTTGAGCAGTCATTGGCTTTAGACAGAGCGGGGAGAGCTGACGGGAGGACCTCTTGGATGAGAGTCCCTCTTTATGAGAGCTACTTCTGCTTGTTCAGACAGCCCAGATTTCACTTTTGTGGCACTGCAACGCTCAAGACAGGAGAGCAGTGGTTTGAAGGATGGAGTGGGTGGGGCATGTGTATGGGTCTGTGGGGTTCCTCATAGCTGTCTGGGGTGTAGTAGTTTTTTGTCCTCAGCTCTTGTATAAATTGTTGTGAAACTTCCAGACCCATTAGTGAGTGCTTTAAACAAATCAAAATGAGATTCCTAGGGAGAATGAGGCACATATTTTACAGAGATGCATTGAGCCAAAGAAAGAGGAACATCACTAAAATTGTTCTGCAATTGGTTGATGACTTTTATGCTTAGCCCGTCAGCAAATACTGGAGTGTGATTTTTAGGCAGTCCTTGCAAATTCCCTAGCTTGTCTTTGGGTGCCCTTGTGGATAATACTGGATGATGTCTGACTTTTATAGTAATTATCCTCCATTTCAAGTTTTTTATTACCAATGTTATCAGCCCTGGTCTAAAGGACTGGAGTTTGTTAAAGCATTTCTGCCCCATAGGACAGAGATCCCTGAAGAGAGCCCAATATGGTACTTGAGATATGCGATAGGTCTTGTTGTTTCATTGACACTCTCTTAATGGTGAAGCATGCAGCCTGAGCAAAACCGTAGCAGAAAATGGGTTCAGCATCTAAAGATGAAAACAAACCGTTCTCAGAGGCAGCTGCTTTTTCTTCCACAGTTATCTAACAAACTAGGGCAGGCTTGATTGGGAGGTTGGGAGGGGCTTGTTTTCTAAGCCCACACCTCCAAGAATCTGAATCCAAGGATCAGCGGTCATAGGTTGACGAGAATGTGCAAGATCTTCAGGGCTGGCATACTGTGCTGCCGTGGAGTGAGCTTCTTGGAGATCGAACTTTGCTTAGTCTCAGAAAGATTGGCAAACTGTGTGTGTGTGTGTGTGTGTGTGTGTGTGGTTTCGCACTATGCAAATAGCCACAGAACTGCAGCAAACCCTGGACCATAGGCACCTAAAATAGCAGAGTAGCCTCAGCAACTGTATTAGCATAAAGCTTACGGGAAGCTGATCAGTCTGTCCATAGTGATGCCAACGCACATGACAGCCTTCCTCTCTTCCCCCATTGCCTGTAACTGAAGTGCTGCTGCTTATGTCCGGTAACCTTAATTTTTTTTAATACAAGATCTGATTCATGCACTGTGATTTTTCCATGCCAGATGAGGTCCTGGTCATGAGTAACCATTGTGACTGTAGCTGGCAGGAATTCTGGGTGATTGCCTCACTCCAGGAAACGTTAAAATAACACTTTTTTTTCTTAGAAAGCTCGTTCCCTCCCTTCCCGTATTTTTATTTTCCTAATAGCTGCCCCTACTCAGCCGCTCATAAACAGAGGGTTGCTTGTGTAGCTGAGTGAGAGCAGATTTGCTTGGGTGGACACAATGCCACAGAGCAGTGCGCGAAGGTAGCTGGTCTCTAAACAGAGAGGCTCCTCTCAAAATGAGTCTGTCTGACGCTTGGAAGGGAACCGTTAAGCTGTGCAAAGAATCCTGCTCCTCTCTCCGGACTCTGAGTCTGCTTCTGTCTCCCTGGGAAGAGCAGCTGCCCCAGTGATGCAGAGAATTTGAGACGAAACGTACAAGGAGGGTTTTTGTAACTGCTGTCTGGATTCCAGTAACTCAATGGGAGCTCCGCTGCCAAGCGTTGCTGGAATGTGGGCCTCCTGAGGCTGGGCCGAGCCTGTTTGCCTGCTTCTTCAGCTCTGCGAAGTCTGGACGCTTCCAAGGTACCTCACAGTATTGAGGGGTCGGACGAGGGACGGGACGGAGGTCCGGGGACCGATCCCTCTCCAGGCCTGTCCCAGCGGAGAGCGCGCTCTCTAACTCTTCCCGCTGGTGAGCAAACGGCTTGTAGCCATCTGGGGCTTTCCTTTACTGCCCAGCCTCTCCCTCATTTGATCACTGAAATAGCTTTATTGCTGTTGGGAAGTAGCCATGTTTCAAGCTTTTTCAGGAGCTGCGTTTCAGTGCGGAGCTGAGGAAGGAAAAGCTATTCGAGGCTGTACCAGAGCAAGGAGCCAGCTTTGCCTGTGTGTTTGCATTGTGTAATCTTTTCTCCAGGGGTGCTTAGAGCCCAGAGGATTCCCTCCCACCCTAGAGCCTTGTCACCTACGGCAGCCAGCCAAGGAAGGCTGGATCCAGCGCCCTTGGCCAGCTACAGCTACTCCAGGGAAATCCATGCAAGTCACTTCCCCACCTCACATGAGCGAGAGCTTCCTCCACCGTGGTCTCCACCCTTACTGAGCCAGCAAGTGGGACGCAAAGTACCAAACTCCTGCAGGGTAGCGTCAACAGCAGGCTCTGTCAGCCAGCCCTGTAATATCCCAGCAAGTACTAGACATCTTCGCAGGTCAGGATCAAGTCTCTAGGTTCCCCCGGAGAGCACGGTGGTTAGGAAATAAAGGGAAGACCCACTGAAACAGAACCTGCTCCTTTACTACTCCTGTCGTAATATTTCAGCCACCTTTTATTATTCAGTGGCAACTGCCTCTGTCTGGAGGTTGGTTCTGTCTTATCTGTTGCAAAATAAGAGCAGCAGGTTGGGATACGGGAGGTTTGTGCTGCTAAGAGCACGCTAAAGACTGAACATTCAGTAATCTTGTCTTTAAGTTTCAGTAAGCAAGCTCAGTTCTTCCCCCCCAGAGCAGTCTCATCCTGCGAGCAAGATGAAAGGCCTCTCTTTCAAGGCACTAAATGCAACTTCAGTCCCTCTGAATTTGGGCATACCTCTGGGAATTGCTTTGCTACAAGGGCTCAGAGAGCAGCAGTAGTTGCCTGAGGCTGTTGAGGGATTTTTTTCTTTGCAGAATGTTAAATGCTGCGTGTGTTGGCTCCTTTCTGGGCAACTGTTGAGATTGCTTTGACTGTTGTCCAGTTGGAATGTAATTCCAGGGCCCTTATAAGTATCTGGGAAAAGACACACAGGTGGATGGGTTGCGGCTGGGGTGTCTTGTGCAGCTTAGGTCCATGAGAGTCTAGGCTGGGGCTGAAATGAAGCAAGGCTATGCTTGCTAAAAGCTGTATCTGCTACAACTCAATCGCCTGTTCCCGGCCATCGAGGAATTTCTTAATCTCTGCCAGTACCTCGTATGAAACTGTAACTCATGTGCCCATGTATGCAGCATACAAGGGAGTACTTACCCTGTTTTCCCGAAAGTAAGACATCCCCCGAAAATAAGACGTACTTCCAGTTTTGCCTCTCGCTGTAATATAATGTAATGTAATTTTGGGAGCAAAAATTAATATAAGACACTGTCTTATTTTCGGGGAAACACGGTAGCAGGAGTGACTGAGGATTAAATGCAGGGGATACCTATGAGGAGCCAGTAGATTAGAGAAGCCCTGTGTCTAAAAGCTTTAGCCTGGTCCAGTCCAAGGGAAAACAACAGCGTCAGTATTTTTATTTTTAATGACGTCTGCAAAGGGCCAAAGTCTGGGTTTCTCTATGCATCGTACATCACAGTATGTACACGTGTGTCCTCCTTGCCGGTCGTGGGAGGCTGAGTGTGCTTAATAAGAAAGCTGGACAAATTTTAAACTTCACCCACATGAATTGCCTGGCAAACACCCAGCCCTGACTGTAGGTCCACACTGGAGTCAGAAGTGAAACTGCGTCACGTGGAGACCGACCTGAGAGAGCTTTAGTCCAGCTAGCGCAAGTCCCAATAGCGGTGAAGCTGCAGCGGCAAAGACTTCAGCGTCCCGGATGGGCTTAAGCCTCTGTGCGGCTGTGACTTCACCGCTATTGGTGCTCTTGCTAGCTAGATGAAAGCTAGCTCGGTAAATCAGTGTATCCTGCAGTCGCACCTAGTCCTGCAGTGTAGACAGAATTTTTAAAGGTTCCCTGGAACACGCTGCACCTTCCAGTGAGAGGTGGTCCTGTCTCTGTGCAGGGCACGTGGACCCCTCCTCCTCCCCAGGTGTGACCTTTGGCCCATTTGGGAGTGCTGGAAATCTTGTTCACTAGTTGTGTGCTAATGTTTAACTCGCCTCCTTGTTTTTCTTTCCCTCCATTAGGCAATACTGACCAGTGCACATCGTGATAAGGTCTCCTAGCAACCTCTCCTGCAGGGCTGAATGACAGCGGGAGGGTAATTGATGAGCTTGCCCTGGGAGTCTCTAAAGCCGTGAAATCAAAACACAAGATGGGTCAGAAGGTCACTGGCGGGATCAAGACTGTGGATATGAGAGACCCGGCATACAGGCCACTCAAGCAGGAGCTCCAGGGGCTGGACTACTGCAAGCCCACCCGCCTGGACTTGCTATTGGATATGCCTCCGGTCTCCTACGAGGTCCAGCTGCTGCACTCGTGGAACAACGATGACCGCTCGCTGAATGTCTTTGTGAAGGAGGACGACAAACTCATATTTCACCGGCATCCGGTGGCTCAAAGCACAGATGCCATCCGAGGCAAAGTTGGATATACGAGGGGACTGCATGTGTGGCAGATCACATGGGCCATGAGGCAGCGGGGCACGCATGCCGTCGTCGGGGTGGCTACGGCGGACGCGCCCTTGCATTCTGTAGGGTACACGACCCTGATAGGAAATAACCATGAATCCTGGGGCTGGGATCTTGGGCGGAACAGACTGTACCATGACGGCAAGAACCAGCCGAGTAAAACCTACCCTGCCTTCTTAGAACCAGATGAGACTTTCATTGTACCAGACTCTTTCCTGGTGGTCCTGGACATGGATGACGGGACCCTGAGCTTCATCGTAGATGGGCAGTACATGGGTGTTGCTTTTCGGGGACTTAAAGGGAAAAAACTGTATCCAGTCGTAAGTGCAGTGTGGGGACACTGTGAAATACGGATGCGCTACTTGAACGGGCTTGATCGTGAGTATTCGAACCCTCTGCAGCTTGTTCTGAAACGGCAAATCTCTGCCTGCCTTCCTAGCCCCGCTAAAGAGATTGAACCACATATCCGCACTCCCTTCCCAATAGCTAGTGAGCTAGGTACCTGCAAACTGTGGCTCGGGCAAACTGAAATGAAGCCGAAATGACTGTTAGGGCAGCAAAGGGTTTGGGGGAGGATGGGGTTTCTACTCCAGATTGGTCTCTGCTGATGGGCTGTGTTTGGAAAGAGCAGTATTGTCTCTGAGTGGATCTGTTGAGGGTACAGCTACCAGTCAGCCAAATTTATGTGCCTATAGCAGGGTAACCCCAATATGCATCAGCGTACGGTTAGGAAAGCAGCTGGATAGTAACTAGGTGACTGCATAGGGTGGAAACTGTGGATTTTGGGCAGCCATGTGGAGAGGAATCCTACTGCTGAGACTCCAGTCACCTGCATGAAGTCTGGAAAGCTGCGGTTCTCCTCCTCCTTACTGCTTGTCTCCAGTGCCTTAGTGTGGATTTAGGCCAATGGCCGAGGCAAAATCCTGTAGCACCCTTTACTGAAAGGTGACCTCTCATCCACATACTCTTAATACAGGAGAACAAGTTTTAAACTCGCTCTGAAGCAGGTGTGTAGGGAGCTATGCAGCCCTCAGCCTGGAACCCCACCTCCTTCATCAGCTAGCTTTCTGTCCTCTTCCTTCCAGGCTAAGGGACGCTGTTAAACAGAATGGGGTTGGGTATTGGAGCCAGGAAAGCCTTCCTCGTTCTGACAGCTCAGTGTGAATTCAGGATCGTGATTGGTCACTAAGCTAGTACAGGCTTCCCAAATTCAAATTGGTCCGGGGGGGGGGGGGGGGGGAAAGAAGCCCTTCTGTCTCTTTGGGACAGAGGTGCCCAATTGCACCAGAGTGTGACTTAGTCCATTAGGAGGAATGGCTTAATCTGGGTTGGCTGCTACAGAAATTTGTCAGGTATACTAAGGGAAGGGATAGAATGTTCATACCAAGCCCCAGGGTAGCATCTGTCTTACATAGTTGTAGAATACTTTCTTCCTGTATTTGGGGGTAGATATATTTACTCTTCATCGAAGCCATGCAAAGATCACCCAGTGCAATGATGGAGCCCTTTCAGAATTGAGTGTAGTATTAATTTATAATTAATGAATTATTTAAGCAGTATAGTTCACTTCTGTAGAATGAAGTGCAAGTGCCTAATACTGCAGACTAGACTCTCCTTGCCACTGTAGCTATTAAATTAAGGCAACGGGTGGTGTTTGTATTGTAATTAGGGTGACCAGATAGCAAGTGAAAAATTGGGATGGGGTTGGGGGGTAATAGGAGCCTATCTGAGAGAGAGACCCAAAAATCGGGACGGTCCCTATAAAATCCGGACATCTGGTCACCCTAATTGTAGTCCTCCCCTCCCCCCGGGATCCCCGTCATGGAGCAGGATTCTGTTGTACTAGGGGCTGTACAAACACAGACCAAAAAGGACAAGGTTTTTGAATAGTGAGATGTTTTGTTGTTTTTTTGGTCCACTCTGCATTAAAGCCCTTCCTAGATTTTGCTACCCAAGTTGGACTGCAGAGACTGAATCTTCCAGCTTTGGTGTTTCTGCTGCTCTGTTATCTAGCCAAACCTGGCAACCAATCGACATGTAGTAGGGTATTCCTGGCCTGAGACCGAGCTAATGCTGAGTCACAGGCATTGGAGTGAAACATTTGGCCTGCTTGTTTCAATTTGATGCTGAGTGTGTGTGTGGTGAGTGTCACTTCTCCTAATTTGCCCTGCTGTAAACACCTACCCTTGAGTCTCAAATTTAGTGTAGTGGGGCTCTGAAAACCTGGCCCATGGTGCAGTTGGGTATGTAGCAAACTCGAGCTTTTACATGACTACAGGGACAGCTGTGGATTAACCCGATCCAAATTCGTGTATTTTTACTCTACAGTTACAGTGCACTGAGAGTGTAATCTCCCTAATGATGCTCCCGGTACCTATCACAGCAAAACATTGTCATAACTGTGACCCATGTTAAGCAAATGCTTGGCTCAAAGTAAGAGCTTTGCCCTGCACATCAGTGAGGAGAATTCTACAGCGCAAGACTCTTCCCCAGAAATCTGCTGTTACTCCTCACTTCTTGCTGCCCTTGGTTGGCGAGAGCTTTCCAGCTAGGCCAGATAGCTGCAGGGGGTGGTTGATCTCCTAGGTACCCGAGCCATGCGGAAGTAGATAAGAGAAAACAGGCACTTCAGATTACATCCAGGAGCAGATGAGCAGGGTTTGGAGCACTAATATTGATGTATCCCTCTCCTCCTAAACAGTGATGGGACTAGACTGGTCTAATTTTGAGGTGGCCTGAATCAAGCTTTGACACAGGAACACAGATTCTCGTTTGCACTGTGGTCTTTGCCAATTACCCTATCAAGTCTCCTGGATCTGAAAGGAGCTAACCAGAGGCAATGGCTGGGCATGCTTTGTATTTACCGGCTAAAAAAATGAGCAAGAGCCCTTCACTTGCACTAGCTCCGAGGGTCCCGGCATGGTGCCATGGGCATGTGTGAAGTAGAGAGAGGCACTATATAAAGTCTGATGTCTTGTCTTAGGTGCCCCTTCAGGATGCTGGTGCTGAACGTTGGAAAATGCACAATGTCAGTGCTTTCTGTATAGTCTGCCTTCTACGACTAAAAACTACCACCTGAAAACCAGATGGCCCCTCAGAAGTCACTTCCTCCTTCCTTGTCACTGACCAGGTGGCTTGGAGCAGGTCCAGAAGGGTGCCCAACCCTGGAGGGCTTGGGATAAAGCAGTTGAATAGAGAACTCTTGGCGATGGTGCCCTACCACTCAGACAGAAGGGATTCCCGCTCTAGCACAGCTTCTATCCAGTATTGCCTAGGGGAAGCCATCACTCAGGTAGCTGGGTTCCAAGCCATTCAGCACCATAGGGGTGAAGACAATAGGGAGCCGGTATAGATTGGCGTTCTCAGCACAGAACTCCACATAGCAAGCAATCAGTCCCATTCTGTGTCTGCGTCAGTTGGAGTGGGCTCCAAGACGTAGTGCCGTCCATATGGAGCTACTGGAACCTAGCCTTGACCATGGGTAATGGTAACCGCAATAGTCAGACATCAGCTACCAGGCACAGGTGGAACAGCTCCTGGGTGTCGTTGTACTGGAGTACTTAGTAATGATCCTGGGTCGAATGACCCCATGCTCATGAACCTGCTCCATGAGCAGTGGCTACGTTCTCTGGGTCAGCAGTTCAGACACAAGCATGGTTTGTTCTTCTGGGTGTTCCTTTCACCCGCCAGCAGAAGCGCGTTCCTGTGGAGCTGGATGATCGCGACAGGACTGTTTTGGGGTTATCTGCACAAACTAACTTAGTCAATGCGATTTAGCTGGATTCGTTTGCATCCAAAGCCTCTTTGAAGGCCACGGCATTGCATGTTTCTATTGCAGTGATGCCACGGGCCCTGAGGAGGAGAGCCCTGTTCTGCTGAATGCTGTATAAACTGGAGCAGGCAGTAGAGAGAATCGTATGCACGCTTGCCTTTTAAAATGACTTATAAAGAGTCATGTCCCCATATGCCTTGCCACGTAACCATTAATTAGCTGATTTACCAGCACTGCAGCTGAGCTGCATCTTGAAAGAGGGATAGGGCTTAGTGTAGGGAAGCCATTGCATACGAAGAGGACAGCATGGCCAAAGGGGGGTAGATCCTAGTGGAAAGAGCAGAGACCACTCGGTGGACATGGCTGGCTAGGTGGAGAGGCTGCGCGATGGGCGGGGATGTGGGGGAGCAGAGATGGGTAGAACCTTGAAAGGAAGGGTTGGAATCTTGAACTTGATCTGACCTGCAGGGCACTGAATTTTGAAATCAAGACTGGCTGCCTTTCTAAAAACTACGCCCTGGGAATTATTTTGGGGAAGTTCTCTGGCCTGTTACACAGGAGGTCAGACGAGATGTTTCCAGTGGTCCCATCTGGCCTTGGAGTCTATGAAGGGAGTCCGACCGAGCTGCTAGGAAAACTCTGCCACAGTTTTTGTCAAAGGGAAAACAGAGGGTGAGTTTAACGAGTTGTCCTGTGACTGGATTGGGTGTGAAATGAGTATGGGGAGGCCAAAAGGTGAAAGCAGTGGCTACAATAATCTGCAAGTGGGGACAGGGGAGAAAGACCGGAATGAGCGTGTCATTGCGCTGGACAGAAAGGGAAGGATGGATCTTAAAACTCTTATTGAGTTGGAGAAGAGATGCAAGAGGGATTTTTTTTTTTCTGGAATGATTCTAGAAGGGAGCACGAATGCAGTGACTCTTACGGTCCGAAAACGGACTAAAAACTTTGCTCCTATCTGTTGGCAGTGGCATCAGGATTCTTTTGCTTGTGTGCAGCTATAACTTTGGTTCCTGCTCGCTCCATCAGAGCACAAAAAAAACAGTCTTTAATGTGGAGAGCTGTGAAATATTCCTTGTCAATATTCATTTGTGTTTTAATCTGTTGTGGCAGCTCACTCAAGTTAAATTGCATCTCCTCTTTGCTTCATGCATCTGAATGCAGAGCGTTCTTGAGTTTGGCCTATAGAATCCCAAACTTTTTCAGGCTATGCATTTGCTTAGGTAGCAGAGTTGTAACCCGAGAGGTAAGGAGATGGCAATTTGGATCTTCTGTCTCTAAAATATTAAATCTTAATCTCGACCGCCTGGATTTCCTGTGCTCAGTGTGCTGAAAACTTTGCCTTTGTAGATCCTCCTCTTCCTGCATTGATGCGCCTGGCGCCATAGGTGCACATGCAATCGTTTTGATATGAAAAACATTCCCCCACCTCTTCATTGCTGGGTTACTGCCATAGTCAGTGAAACCTAACCAGAAAATGTAATTCTGGAGCTAAAATGAAGCTTGGCTCTTGTCTACTGCTTTTCCACGTTGGGTGGCTCTTAATCCGGGTTAGTGAAGTCAGCCACTCTTGTGTTTTCTCCTTTCTGTGTTGTTAAAGCAGTTTTGCAAGAATTGTGCTTGCAGATCTTCCAGTAGAGCATGTTCTGTCCCCAGTACTGGGAGCATTGGGGGTGTTTGTGACATGGGATTGCCCCCTTATATATAGGTGTTTAAACCTCGTTTGCTGGGGACATTATGTAAGTGGCTTGGTTCTCATCTGCCTCCCAGTCACTGAAGTCCTGACCTAGACACGTGAGCTCAACGCCTCTTTGGGGGTGACTTCATGTTAGGCTTTGGATTTTTCTCAAGGTGGCAACCGTTAGTCTCTGATGGAGACTGAGGTCTTGAACTACCTCATTGGAAAATCTCCCTGGAGGGGAAACTGGCTAGAAATCTGCTGCAGTGATGGTTTTGGGGGAGGTGGGCAGGGTTGCCTGCAGAGGAGAATTTATGACTCACTCAGTGATGTGTGTTCAGGGCAAGCGCTGGCTTTAGCAGCCAGGACACCTGCACCCGTAACCGCATGGCATAGAAAGACACCCCCCCTCCCCCTCCCCCCCAGTAGAACTGGCTGTGTGAGTGCTAATAAAGCTGGCTCACTGAGGGCTATGAAACCTGCTGCGTGGATACTGAACGAATGGGTTCGGGTGTATAGACCCGTCTGGCGCTGCTGGATCAGGATTCAGGTTGAAGGTGAAAGCTCTGCTGAGGTGAGCAAATACAGTGACTGGTGAAGCTGGATGGAGCTGGCCTGTCTGTGTTTTGGGGGTGGGGAGGTCAGAAGTAAGCATGTGAAGGCTTCTAGGATGCCCAGAAATGTGAAGAACAGTCCATTGCTTTGGGGTACCTAGAAATGGTAAAATCGTACTGCAAGAGGCAGGCCTGCCTTTAAACAGCTTTCACAAAGCTTCCCACATGGTGGCGTCTAAAAATGTGGGATCTCCCACTTTAACTGAACGCTGCTCCATCTCCCTAAGTACTTATAGGGGGATTCCAGGATCTTTGTTCCTACCCTACTCTTGGTATTTCTAGGGCATGCGTCATCTTCAGTGCTAGCAGCAGAGAGTTGCCAGCTTTTGTGGCCTCCTGGGATCCCCTGCATAGTAACCTTGAACTGCTGGTTCGCTTGCTGAGGGTGCTGGATAGTCAGGGGCTCCTGAACAGACGAGAGCTTCAGTTTCTCTCTCTCTCTTGAGACTATCAGCTACTGTAACTAGCAACGCAGCCACCGGGCTCTTAACTCGTGTTCCGAGTTAACGTGTGGCTTTTTTTGTCTTGCAGCCGAACCACTGCCTCTGATGGACCTGTGCCGGCGTTCTGTGCGGCTGGCTCTGGGCAAGGATCGACTGAGCGAAATCCAAGCACTGCCACTGCCAGCATCCCTCAAGAGCTACCTTCTCTACCAATGACCTACAGGATGCTGTGAGAACTGAAACAGAGGCAAATGATTTGGCACTGACCCATTGGACAGTGGTCCTGCTGCCAGCCTCCCCCCATCATCAGTAGTTGGACATCCTCAGCCCAAGTACCTTCCTCAATGCCAAAACCAAATATGCCCTTAAAATGGCCATTTTCAAGTAAGATGACCTTTTGCTGATGGTCACATCACATCCCTGCATGCTTCCCAACCCCCCCCCCCCCCCCGAAACACAATCTTGCAGAATCTCTCTGCACATCCCTTGCTGCTTTCCTCTCCGCTCCTGTCAAACAGCTGTAGAGCATCCTTTGAATGCCTGCAGTCTAGGAGCAAATTCTGTCCCTTACACCGGCTGAAGGAGAGTACATGAAGCTTGGAAGGGGAAGCGTTGGGAATGGCAACGTGTCGAATGCCAGGTGCTAGATGTGGAATGGCGTGAGATGGGGGGGCCTTCTGAAGAGCAAGGACGTAAAACACTTCAATGGGAAGTGAAAACACCAAAAAAAAACTCCACATGGACACTTTTTTTTAAACTTGGATAAGGTGGTTATGTAGCTGATGTCAATGTCGCGATACTGTCTCACCCTGTCTTAACTGTTACTTCATGTAGATTGAATCTCTTTCTTTCACCATCACTCCCCATCCCTCACTCCATTTTTCCTGCATCTTGTCCATCTTCCTTTTCACTGGCTGTGACGCTAGGGACAGATAAGGCCTGTGGTGGACGGGAGAAACCAATCCATTGAGCAGCCCCTTTGATGTCTGCATCTCCCCCCTCTTTCCTTGTGTTCACTTCAACCTTCAGCTTTTAGATCAGGTGCCACCCCCTGTAACACTCCCATTGGTGGCGAGCTTCCCCCTGCCACGATGCGCTGGCATGCAATAAAATCCATGGAGAGCCAGCCACTGCAGACTGACGTATGTTGATTGCAGATCTTTACAACCACAGACCTCTCCTTTCCGGCGTCCATGTCATGCATATTCCACTCCATGTGAGCGCCCCTGAAATGGATCTGCCAGGGTATCTTCTGCTTCGATAAGCTGCTTAGAGTATTTCTAATCAGAGCTTTTCAGACTGCCATTGTCCATCAAGATAATCTCCTTGCTCTCTGGCAGGAATGTTAATGGACACAGGAACAACCCAGGAAGAAGGGTGTGAAGAGCATGTTCTGCCTTACAGTATGTCAGCAGGCCAGATGTCTAGAGGGTGATGTGATGGAAAGTAGTTTGACGGGAGGTTTGACAGTGCTCTTGTGATGCTTTGCATGCACAGCAAAGAGAACTAGCACGAATTACAGTCAAGGAAAGAGGGCAGAAGAACCAATTGTGAGACTTTAAAAAAAGAAAAAGTGAAATCCTTGCACATCCCAAATAGATTCTCGCCTCAGCAGCCAAAAAGAGAGGTCCCAGTCCCCCGCCATCGGCAGGAGCTGCTCTCTCCTGGCCTCTCCAAATAGCAGGCTATTAAGCTGCCTTCTCTGGGGTTATTTTGCACATTTCTTTTTTGTCTTGAAAAACAATGTGTATGTGTGGTGTTTGCTTCTGTTTTGTACAGGTACAAATGAGTTTATTTGTTGAAAATGTTTAATATATATTTGTGGTGTTTGTATAATCCTGTTTTAAACAGCTGCTGTAGGGTACCTTTTTTTTAAAAAAAAAATCTACTGGCATAGTATATTTTTTAAAGCACAGAATTGGTGCCAAGACTGGGTGGGGGTGCAAAGTGCCCCTTTCTTTCTTTTTTTTTAATGTAACCTGGATGATTATTTTTATGTAGGGATTTGTACAAGCTTCTGTTACAGGGTGTGACACGTACAACGTTGCACAAGAGAATTCAGCATGTACAGAATCTAGCTTGACTGCTGTCAACTCTACCAGCGTCTTCCACCACTCCTGGCCACCTTCTGCCCTGTTATTTTTGTGCTTTTAGCACCCCCTTTGTCTCCACTGTCTCTCTGCGTCCGCAGTGCATTGCTTTGTACAGTTTTAAACTCTTTGCTTTCTCTTTTACAGCTGTAAATAATATTCAGTAACCTAATACAGAAATAAAGTTTATTAAATATTGAGCAGGAGTCGTGTTTTACTTGAGCCTAGGGGGATCCTGCCAAAATCAGAGGCCCATTGTGCTCAGGTCTCTACGTATACAGACCAAGAGACCTGCCCCAAAGAGTCTAGTCTGAATAGAACAAACAAAGATGAGAATATGGATTATGCCCATTTACAGAGCCCATTCTGAGGCTACCCAAAAAGTCTGTGGCAGAGCTGGGAATTAAACCCACATCTTTCGTGCTATAACCCCAGGCCATCCTTGCTCTTCAGGCTGAAAAGTTTCTTCCCTCCCCCCTTACATGCAGAGGTGTCATTACTAGTTGCACTTGTGCTTTTATGCAAGCTCGTCAGGTATGGTCTTGTGCGGGTGCTCCCCTGATGAAAGCAAGTGGTCTGGCGTGTTGGAGGACACACAGAGGTGACTGGGGAACAGGGGTATGTGGATAGGAATCTGAAGTGGTGTCGATGAAAGGCTGGAGTATCTTATTGTAGTTAATGGGGGAAAAAGTGTGGCACTGTAGGCATAGGGTCTGGCCCCTCAATCTGACCAATGGAGCCCCTCATTCTGTTGTCCAGACTCTGGGCTCCTTGCAATCATTGCATGCTTCCTAGCAGAGGCACCTAATGGACAACTATAGGCTGAGATGGCTCAGATGATATATAGATAGATATCATCTGAGCCATCTTCGCCTATAGTATATCTATATATATAAAAGTCAAATGGTGTATGCGTGCGTGTATGTACGTTCCCTTACTCCTTCCACACCGTTTGAGCTAGAGACTTGAAATTTGGTACAGTTATAGGCTTTAGGGTCCTAATCAGGGTAAGAATCGAAAATTTCCAAATCTCACCTCTGACGCCCCCTAGGGGTGAAATTCTTTAAAGCCCATTCACATCAGCTGGGCAGCAGGTTAACACCTGCTGTTCTCTGTGACATAGTTATGATGTAATAATACCCCCTCCAACGGCCCCCCCACTCACTCCACTCTCTCCCCCCTCCAACGGCCCCCGCACTCGCTCCGCTCTCCCCCCCTCCAACGCCCCCCCCACTTGCTCAGCTCTCTCCCCCCGACTCCAACGGCCCCCCCACTCGCTCAGCTCTCTTTCCCCCCCTCCCCCCCTCCAATGGACCCGAGCAATGCCGGGTATTTGTGCTAGTATAGATATATAAATTTTTTTATAGATTGTAAGGGCAGAAGGGGCCATTAAATCACTGTGTCTGACTTCTTGCCAATCATGAGCCATGAAAGTTTTACCCTGTTACCCCTGCATTGGAATGAGCAATGTGCTGGGCTAGAGTAGATCTTCCAGAAAGGTATCCCGTCTTTGAATTGAAGACTCCACGAGTCAGAGAATCTACCATTTCCTTTGGTAGCGTGTGGTTATCATGGCAGTGTTGCACTGTTTCCACCTGTGACAGAAGGTGCCATTTAAGTTCAGGTCTCCACCGTTGTTTGTCAGCTGGGCTCAAACCTGCAGCCCTCTCCTTAAATGTATCTTACTTGCAAATACTAAGTGGGAAGAGGGCGGCAGGAGTCAGGCCTAGAGAGTGGGGATGTGATGTATGAGAACTGCATCACTTCTGTTTCCTCAAAGCATTGGGGATGGTCAGCTAAGCACCCTCATTAACTTCTTAATGCTTATGGGACCCACATCTGCCAGTCATGACTGGAAATCTCTACTGCGCATGTGGCTGGAATGAATATCTGTGAGATGGCAGTTTTGGCAGGGAAGACTTACAGGACCTGTACTCAGTTCCTTAAAATGAACCCAGGCTCACTCATAGATGCTTCTTAAGACCTTAAGGGACCAATATCTAGGCTGACTTCCTGTATAGCACATGCCAGAGAGTTTTATCCAGCGATTCCTCTATCAACCCTATAACTTCTGGGTGAGAAAAGATGACATATGCTATCTTGACTTGGACTTTAAGTGACAGAATCCACCACATTCCTTGAGTTCCAATGGCTAGCTAGCCTCTCTCTTGTTAAAATGTGTGCCTTATTTACACTGTAGTGTAAGGGTAAAGAATCACAGTGTATATGAGCAAAACGTAATGGGCAATACACTATAAATAGGGGAACTTTTTTTTTTCATTTATCTTTTTTACTTGTGTGGATTCCTGAAAGTTGAGAAGAAAGTGGAGAGGATTGGGAGAGGCACGGGAGGGAACGGAACGAGGGAAGAGAACTGGATAAATAGAGGAGATCGTGGCTTATTCCAGCCAGGATGTTTTGGGGTTACATGGAAGTACTGAAATTCCTGTTTCCCCTCATTCACTTAAATGAGGGTCTTGGATGGGGTGGGAAAGCCAAACAGCACCACCCGGCACCTGTAGATTAATGTAGCACATGCCCCTGATGCAGGGGACTGATGGCTCTGGAATCTGTAGTGGGATGCACAGATCCTCTTCCCTCTAAGCCATTGCCTCCTATCGAGGACAGACCTAGTGGTGATGAACTGAGGCCATTTGCCATTCGGTTTCAGTCCGGTACAGTTATCGTCACCTTTTGGCTGTTGGAGGCCAAAGATGTAATTTGGTGGTGGAATCTGAATAACCCTCTTAAGCCTTGTGGCCCTTCAGCTCAAGGTGGAAGCATTTGCAAAGGGCAGTGGGTGGACGTTTACACTGCCTCTTCCCACACAGTACCCCGCGGCCTTTCAGCTACAGGGCTCTTAATCTAGCACCTTTCACCAGTCCTAGCCGTTCCACTTTGATTTTTGACTCGAAGCACCAAAGGGGGAGGGGGATGCAGTTGGGATGATCTGTGCCCCACCCCTCCCTGTGACTGCTTGAAATGACACTACACAGGGAGAGGTTTTACTCCTGGGAGAGAGGGCCCTGTCTACAGGTCTGTGATCCCAGAAGTGGGAATGGATATCCATGGTTACTCAGTCCTTTGTAGGATTCTATAAATGGCTACAGGGTGACCTTAGCTGAAGTTACAGTTCTTCCCTGGTAGACGAGTGTGTATGCAACTTGCTGGGTTTGGGCGCACCTGTACTAGTCTGGGGCAAGCCTCGTACCTGCTTGTGAGAGGGAGCACACCAGCGCCGGGGCTACCAAACTGGGTGGGGTGGGTGCGAGAGGAAAACTACCTCTGACAACACCAGCCTGCAGAAGGGGCCTGTGAAACTGAGCTCAGATCAAGGGTGCAGAAACTGCTTCTGCCCTAGGCAGGGGGCAAATGCAGGATAAGTGAGCGGTGTGAGGGGAGGGGGCGGGAGCCCTCAGTGCCACTCTTGATATTTAAAGGAAAGCGCTAATGAAATGATGCGACGTGAAGGCAGCCTGCACCCAGGGTAGCAATTAATCTCTGCCCCCTTCTCATGCTGCAGGTAGCATGGGTTGTAAGAGAAATATTAATTTCTGACCATATGTGGGCAAAGCTTGCCTCCCTCGCAGCCTGTCCCATCAAGGTTCTGTGGAATGTGAGCTCTAGTGAGCCATAAACTCTATCGGGAGGGGCACCGCGGTGGGCCAGGGTTGTGGGGATAGAAGGTGGGGTGGGTGCCAAAGACAGAGATTTGTTCATGCTCCGCTCCAGACACCCAAACAGGCTCATGTTCCAGCTGCTGGGAATATTTGAAATAAATGGGGCCTGGAGTTTGCCGTGTTTATGTACATCGCCCTAGCAACCATGCAGGAAGTCATGAGATGTGGCCTGGACCTGGTGGAATCAACAAATGATGTCACGGATTAGCAAATCCTAATGAATCAGTGGAGCCCTGTTTCCCCTGCTGTCGCAGAGGCTTGGGGGCTGGCCCACAGCAGCCAAGGCTGCTCCCA
The DNA here is from genome assembly GCA_032164245.1 of Sternotherus odoratus. Taxonomy (NCBI): domain Eukaryota; kingdom Metazoa; phylum Chordata; order Testudines; family Kinosternidae; genus Sternotherus; species Sternotherus odoratus. Next base: position 8,081,498 of record JAVMKO010000018.1, read on the forward strand.
CCTCGGGGGAGCGTGAAAATTACAAGTCCCACTTGCATCAGGGCCTCCTTTAAGGCCAGTCCTGGCTTGCTGGCCAATATCACTTGCCTCCCTTCTATTGCTGAGTAATCACATTCATGTGCGTGGAATTTTGCCTTCCCCTTTTATTTTAGTCTCTCCTGCTTTGCTGTCTCCGTGACGCAATCCAAGGTATCGGACGCTCCTCTCCCGATAGGTGTCGTTTGGCAATCCTTGAAAGAATCTAAGGGATCCTGGGGATAACTTCTCCCACCCTCACCTCCCCGCAATAAACCACCCCCAGAAGTAACTTGCAAGTCAAGGGGCATGTTTTCCCTTGATGGCAATGATAAAATAGCTATCAGCACAGATGCAGGGCTTTAACTGGCAATGTCCAAGCTACTTAAGAAAGGAAGTAGCTTGGACCTTACGTCTCATCTATAAGGAGGTGCAGCGGGGTTGTGATTTGCCCAAGGTCGTGGTGATTCAGGGTGGAGTTGGGAATAGAGCCCAGGCCTGGGTACCCATCCGTGTATTTCCGCTACTCGATGCAGTCTCAACGCACTGCAGAAAGCTCCCTGCATATCCAGCTCGTAGGTGTGGGGGCAGCCACAGGGCTCCATGTGCTCTCCCTACCCTGAGCGCCGGCTCTGCAGCTCCAGTTGGCCATTAGCCACAGCCAGTGGGAACTGCAGGGATGTTTCCTGCAAACAACACGCAGAGCCCCCTGGCCCCTCCACCTAGGGGCTGCAAGGACATGCCAGCCGCTTCCTGGAGCCACACACAGCCAGGGCAGGCAGGGAGCCTGCCTTAGCAGTGGCTGGAGCCCCAGGCCTTTTAAATTGCTGCCAGAGCCCCATTCTATACTGCACTGATCGTCTTGATCCTGTGCCAAAAAGTGGCTTTAATTTGATTGGTGAGGGAAATATTTGGAGATTCAATTAATTATTTTGTTTTAAAAACTTCCTTGGCCCAGCAAGTAATGCCAAAGGGAGAAAGGCTCGTCCTGGAGCTGCACAAAGCCCTCCCGGGGCTCTGGCTCTGTCCTCCCAAATGTTTTGATTTATGAGTCTGTTGCAGGCTTGTCCGCCCTTCAGACAGAGAACTATTTGAAGCAGCTGCCAGATGTTTTGTCTGACTGGTGGTTTACAACTTGCTTACTGTTTAGCAATGCTCTTCCCGCCAGAGTTCAAGCTGCCCTGGTGCATTCTGTCCTGCTGCCTCGAAATGCTTGTTTCCCACCCACGCCGCGGATGTACATAGCATCTAAGAGATACCAGCTAGAGCTCATCACGCAAGCATACAATGATGCACGTTTACTGGCTGACTTGCTGTTCTGATCTCCGGTTTCAGGATTCACCCAGTTCAGCCACGTTACTCCATTCACACATTACAGTATCACATAGATGTTAAGGTGGCTTACAGCCATTTATAAAGGTAACTGGGTCCTATGGGAACAGCGTGGCCTGGGCCTAGGCTTCTTTAAATAGATTAGCACCTAATATTAGGGTTGCTCAGAACCTGGAATCCCCAGTGGGCAGGAAATTCTGATCATTGAAAAAAATAATAGTTCTGCCTTGGAACAAAACTGTGGTTTCAGAATTTCCTGCAGAACAGAGACAGCCTGAAATTTCCACTTTGAAAAATCAAAATGTTTCATTTTGACTCTTTCTAAACCAAACCGATGAAGCTCCTTGAGCTGCCTGGTGGCCTGCCTGGAGGGACGACCAAGAAGCTGGGAGCTTGGAAGTTGACAGACCCAGCTTGAGCTGTCAAAAAATGCCCACCTAAACGGGCATTTGCCCAGGACCCGGGGTTACTTTTTATGCCCCCTGCAAAAGGGAGGTCTCTAATGACCAAGTCCTGCTGTATTTCTTCTCCCAAAGCAAGCACCTCTGGTGAAGGGATTCTCTAGCGCCAGGCTGGGCAGTGGTTCACTGTTCATTGGAGGCTGAATGCTGCCTATGGAATCAAGAACTCCGGGGTGTTTCCTTCGGGTGTCTCCTCCCACCTGCTGAAAGGGACTCTTCCTCCTTTGTCTGTGAGGCCTGCCAGACAAGGCTGGGGAGTAATGGCTGTTACTCCAAACATAATCTGTGTATTTCAGGCCCTGGGCCCAGGGTTGAGTTGGATAAGAGCTAGATAACTGTGTTCTTGTTGGTGTGGGGCCTTTCCCTGTGCAGCAAGCTGAGGGTTGTGTTTGACCCCATGAAAAGGACACACGCTAGCAAGCCAGGAAACCGCAACATTAAGACCAAGGTTTTCCAGTTTCTTCACTGGTGCTGTCTGGGGTAAATAGTCCTTGACTCTTGGATTTTTAGTAGGTAGCTTTACTGGGTGTAGTGGGAGAGGAATGACTGAATCTCTTACAAGCTGGGTGCAGCAAAGCTACAGACTGTGCACAGTGTTAAGGTGGCTTGGTTTATTTGTGTGATGTTTGCTTTGCAGCCACACTGAGGAGCACTAGGAATGGAGTGAGACGCAACATGCTCCAGGCTACTCTTAATTTCCAAAGCCCTGTGGATGCTTTTTTGCCAAGTTCCTTCAGAGGGAGTGGAGGGAGATGGATTACACAATCGTGTTGCAAGTAAAAACACACTTGCGTCCATCCAGGAATTCGGGATATTGCCAAAGTGGACACAGTGTTCAGTCCCCGCTCATGACTGCCAGAAATGTGATGTTTTGTCCACCAGAAAAGAAAACATCCTTTCCTCTCTGGCTCTTCAGACTCTGAACTCACCACTGCTTCCATAGTAAGATAGATTTTGGCCATACTATAGCCATTCCAATAGCCAGGATCCAATCATGCTTTGCAGAAAATGCCTGAACTGTACACAGTTGAGGGCTGCTTTGGCCCCGTGGCCATAGCCAGCGGACTGTAAGGAGCATATTTATTATATAGAGTTCTGGTTAATACCTAGGGGTTCCAAAGAGACCAGGACTCTAATGTGCTAGGGGCTGTCGGTATGTGTTGTAAGAGTCTAGAGCAGTGATTCTCAAGCTGAAAGTCTGGACCCCAAATTGGGTTCCGACCCCCATTGTAATGGGGTCGTCTGGGCTGACTTAGATTTGCTGGGGCCCGGGGCCATAGCCCGAGTTCCACCACCCAGGGGCTGAAGCTGAAGCCCGAGAGTTTCATCCCAGGGCAGCGGAGCTCAGGTTACAGACCCCCCACCCAATCAGCTTTTTCAGGTTTTTACCCCCTCTTCAATTTTGAAATGCTAACTCTTGCCTCTGTCTGACCTGCACAAAGCCCTGCTACTTCCAGACCTGGCGCTGTGATTCTGTCCTGTGGCCTCTCCTTTACTTAGTCAAATCTTCCTGTCTTTGGAGCTCTGGTGTAATTCTCCAGCCAAGCTGATGTGTATTTGGCCTAATAAGTCATTTATATTAATATGCACTTTCAGCTTCAGCACAGAGCCCGGAGCTCTTTGTAAGAGGGGAGGTCTCATGCTTTCATGTGGTTCCTCTTTAAAGTTCTGCAGCTGTTGTTAAAATGATGGGGTGGTTCCATCAAACTTTATATGTTCCCCTGGGAGACTGCGTGCTGCTCATTCAAGGAGAGGGAGAGGGTGGGATCCAGAAATTTATTTTGGTCAGTCTATGCTGAATTTTAAAAGCTATGTGACTGGAAACCTCCTGGAATCTGAGAGTGGAAACGGGGTGCTATCTGGAGGTAGGCAGGGGAAGTGTCCTGCAAAAGTGCCACTCCAAAATGGGGCAGGCATGGATTGCCCCGTAACCTCCACAGCAGAGAAGGAAGTTTTGAGGACACCTGCTTCCAGCTTTCCCCTCTTTTTGCACGTAACTCATTAGCTGGCCATCCCTAGTCCCTTTTTCCACCCAAACATGGAGTGACTGCTGTTCCCCAGGCTTCTTGTGGAAGGTGACACCTGTTTCTGTCCATTGTTTCTTTTCAACTGAGTGAATGGAGGCTTTGTTGTGGGGACAGGTTGAGTGAAGGCAGAGAGTGGGGGGGGGGAGAGGACATTTCGCTGCCTTTTTTTTGTTTTGTTTTTCTGTAAAAACATCTCTGTGGCCAAGACAAATGAAGACGCCTGCCCTAGACATTGTTACCTTTTGTCTCCTCTGGCCTGGTGGGGTTCCAAACTTATTTTTATGAACTGTTTAATCTCAGGGTTTTTATTTCTCCTGGTAAATAAATGGTATTTCAAATTCCAGGACGTCTTGAGACGCTAATACCAGCTGTCTAGACAGAGCGGCCCACTGACACAACCATAAATAAAAAGTCTTGGGTTTGGGTTTTTTTTTTTTCATTCTTTTGCCAGTGTCAGCCTGGAAACAAAAGGATACAAGTGGGCTGATGGTGTGAAGACAGAGGGTGCATTGGTCCTACCTCCTTTGCCATCGCTCAACGAGGATGGGAGATGAATGGGATGACACTGGTTGGATGGTTTCATGGGTATGCTCTGTATCTGTATCTAGACAAATAACTAACTGATAAGGAGCCAATAAATAGTACTCAAGGCTACACAGTATCATTGGGTTTTGTGTAGGACCAATGAAACTTCTTGTGTGCTACAGATGTCTTCCTCCGTGCCACTCCTCCTGTTAGCTCTTAACAGGGTTTCGGCAGTGCAATGGTTCTAGCTACGTTGATTCTTCGGTGTGGCTGAGTGGAGGCCTTGAATCATCCTGTGCAGATCTTCACAGCTGGAACTCCAGTATGTTCTGCGGACAAGTGAGAGCTGGAGCAATTTTTCTCAGAGCTTACAATGGAATAAGGGAGTTCAGGCATCTCAGTCCTTCAGGCGTGGCGGAAGAGCCTGCTCTGGAACAGGATCCTAAATGAAAGTGGTAACTTCTTTGGGGCACTGAAGGAGGTGCAGGCGCCTTCTCCACCCAGTGTTCTCTTCTTTATGCGTGGACCTGATTTTCCACTTACTGTGATTGTTGCTAAAGTCCCTGTGGCCCAGCTGTCTATCCCAGAAAAGGTACAAGGATCCTGCATGGATGATGCAAGCACCAACTCAAGATTTAATGCAAGAACAGTATGAGTCATGCCCAGCTGAGGATTCTCTTGTATATTCCATGCATCTTGTAGGTCCCTTGGACCCCACTTCCATGATCTTGCACATTCATTATGCATCAGGGTTTGCAGCCTTTTCTTGACAATAACACTATGTTCATTGATCATTAGCCAAAGGGAAGCTACTTGAGCAAGAAAGGGGTGACATGCAATGAATTGTGGCTTCTACCTGCCCATGCAAATGAGAGATTCCAGAGCAACAGGCCCCATTGCTGCCATGTTTGGAGGCTGTGGGGCTGGATAGTTTCAGCCACCCCTTTTCTGTTCTGCTGGTTGAAGAGTAGAAGCAGCTGGGTGCCATTGAGTTAAAGGGGAGTACAGAATTGCACAAAGAGCCGGTAATCATCCTTGTAAGGCATGCAGACTCTGGCTACCAACTCTGTTATAAGAAAGCAAGGCAGCTAGCACACACCTCACTGGAATGGAAATTTCCTGATACCAAGAACAACTTCCCAGGCAGAGGGAGTGTAGGGGTGTGGCTTGGATCCTTTCCAGCGGCTACCACCCGCTTTTCTGATGAAACGGGCTTTTAGTTATTCACTCCTCTGCTCTTCCCTTCCCTTCCCAGGAGTGCAGGGGCCACGAGGGAGTTGCAGAATTCCTGGGAACGTGTTTGCTTAGTAAATGTGGATAAATGGACCCCGTTATCCCTGGTGTAACCTTCATTGTAAACACGGTAGGAATAAAGGGGACTCATTCGCTATGAGAATTCCCTAGAGAAAGGCAGTTAAATCCGGGTTAGGGAATCTGTGCAAACTCGCAGCCAGACTATGAACCTCTCACTGAGTTGGGTGAGCACTTATTCTCACAAATAGTCCTGCTGTCTTCAGGGGGACTGTCCAACTTCTCATCAGTGAGGGCAAGGGAGTCCCAGTCTGTCTTTCATTCCGAGTGCACATGATGGCCAACAGTCCAGTACAAATATTGGCTATGTCGGGGCGCGTGAACTCCTTTGCCCCAGAAGTTGGCTGGTGGAAATCTCAAGCAGCCAAAGCTTATTAATCAATAAGAGATGGCTATTCCTTCTGCTTGGACCTCGCCTAACCCTGTGCTAATTACATAGCTGGGCCTTGCCAGCGGGTTATTTTTCTTTTCTGGGAACGTCTCCCTGTCTGGGATAGGGACAATAATGAATCGTCTTTGTCAGTGCTGCGTCTTCCCTTTCCAGTCTTTAATGAAGGCTGATGCTCCCCTGCCTTACTGTAGGATCTAACCGGCAGAGTTTTAAGAAGGTACCTGCTGTTTGTGGGAAATGACAGCCAGTGTATGATATACACCATTAACTCCAGTCAGCTAGCAGAGATGCTGTATTTCTACTCTTAACAGCCTTTCCTCTCCAGTACCTTTATGTATCTCACTTAAACCTTATCCCTTTTATTCATGCTGATAACTAGTAATAAGCATGTTAACAGCTCCTTTTAGGGGAGGATCTGAAAGCACTTTGCACCCACATTAAAGATAATACCTTGGCTTGCAATCCTGACACCCAGTGAGACATATATTGGAATTCTGGGGAAACTAAGGCACCTAGACATGTTAAGTGACTCGTCTATGCTCAAAAAGTGAGTCAGTACTAGAAGGGAGAATAAAACCCGGGAGTTCTGACTTTCTCCTCCTCTAGGCTAGGCTCCTTCTACACGGGCAGAGATCATCTCTCATATGTCTAGGGTCCTCTTGCTAATTATCCTTTTTGATGCCATTTAAAATGGGAATGGCGCCTGGCTACTTAGATATCTGTACAGCTCAGAGATCCACCTCTTACTCTGATTGTTTTGCAGATGCCCAAGTGTACTGTGGGCTGAAGGATTACAGATCCAGATGCACTTTGCCCCTGTCAATCACATTCTTTCCACATGTACACCTATGGGCTGCTGGAAATGCATGTATTAAGTCTATGATCTATGAGGGGCGAGACACTTGTATGTTTTCAACTGGCTTTGGGACACATGTTCAGCCTCTCTGGGGTTGAAATGCAGCAGCAAAGAATGCAGGATAGAAGTATCAGGGGATACTACGTGGGACAACTGAGGTACATTTGGCAGGGCTATAAGATGGAAGCTTGTACAGTGGATACTGCCACCCATCAGTATTAGGTTGTTATACAGGAGCAAATTCCTCTGCTTTTTAAACACATTGCACTATGTTTTTTTTAAGGGCCGACAGCCCTTGGAGCGATCCCCAATGGTGCCTGAAATTCCATTTACGTTCCAAGCTTTGGTCCGTGTTTCCCAAAGGGATTGGGCAGGGCTTTGGTGCAGCAAGGCAGTCATGTTGCTAAGAAAGGATCCCAGCCAAGTTCCTAAAACCCATGTTCTCGGGACTCCAGATCAGAGAGTTCGGTGCTGACAGTCCACAGGAGGGCTGCTTGGAACAAAGAGCTGGAGCTGGCGCCCAAAGAAGAACACGGTATGTAAATATTAGCACTGAGCCGTCCTCTCCAGGAGCGGCTCCCACTCAAATGCTGCCTGCATGTTAACGAACTACAACACTCCAAGAAAACGGGGACCGGGAGTGTCCTCATGCTAAATTCAATGTGCAGTTCCTTGCGTTTCCTCTCGCATCCCAGAAGAATGTGCAGACCCTTCTGCTGGGATGTATGCTGCTTTTCTCTCTCTCTTTCTCACACACCTCAGCTGTTCAGTGTTTTTTTTTAATTACTCTCCAGCTACTTCACAGTGGGGCTGATTTATGGGCTGTTAGAATCTCTGCAGAGAAGTCTGTGGGTGAGAGGATGTGTCCCGGTGAGTCTGTGCACTGAAGTGGTGGTTGCAGGAGGGGAGGGGGGGAGTTGCATGTACTTTTCCCTTCTTGGCTCCCCTTCCCTGTTTCTGAACAGGAAACCATCCCTTCTATTTTCAGAAATAAGGGAATGATAAATCAAAGTGAAGGACTGTAATTGTTCACATTACAATAGCACCTAGACCCCCCAGGCAGAGAGCTGGGATGTAGTGTGCTAGGAACGGTACAAACACATCGTAAGAGATTGTTCCCGCCCTAATGACCGGTAATAGGTGGATGAAACAAATGTGGAGAGGGTGGATGTGGTAACCATAACACATGGATATTTTAAGTAGATTAGCTACGCATACAGTGTATTTCCCCCCGGGCCTACCCATTATCAACAAGCCTCCAGAATTCACATGGGTCCTGGGTGTCTTAAAAAATAAAACCTCACTTTCCAAAAAAAGATGGTCTTGCGTGTGTAGATCTTTAGAATCCCGGTCCATTTCTTGCTAGACAGAGCTCCCCTAAAGCATCTGAACTCCTCTTTATGTAAACGAAGCAGTCAGTTTGTCCTGATCAGTGACCTCTCCCGTTGTCCAAATGGCTTTCATAGGAACTTCCTACCGTCACTGAAATGGTCATCCTTGGTGGAGGCACCAACAGTTGTGCCCTGGAGGCACCAACAGTTGTGCCCTCCAAGAGTGAACTGGTGGCTTTCACCTATGGTGGTTTCCAAATGGGAAGATGAGTGGAGAATGTCAAAGGGAACTCAGAGCAAGATAATGGAAAGGAGTCCTTAGACTCCTGCCAGAATATTAGAGGGAACCTGCAAGAATCAATGGAGGGTCAGCAGACACCCTCCCTGTCATCACAACACCCAACCAGAACATGAGGAGTGCCCCCAGTACTCCATGGGGAATATCAAAGAATGCATTCCTAGAGGAGCCCTTCCCTCCCCATTCACACAATCAATAGAGAACACAAGTGCCTGGTACAAGGTGAGGAGCTGTAGAGTGACTTTCAGATTGCAATGGGCAACTTCTTTCTCAGTTTCTGAGAACATGTTAGGAAATATTAGAGGGGAATCCGGGCACCTAGACATGACCCCAGGTGGCAACTCCAAATATTCCAACCGGGAATATTCCAAGCACACTCCTACCACTGCAGATATTAGATAGGGGGTTCTCAGACTTTCTCATGCTGTGGACCACGTCATCTTAGCGAGGTTGCCTTGTGAGTGCCTCCTCTCCCATTCATGATTAGGTGGATTGCTCACGGCCTGCCTCCCTGTGTCACTTACAGCAACTGTTTACGTGGAACATATCTAATGTATTCTTGGTGGCCTCTAAAGTGACTTAGCTCCTGGAAACAAAAAGGAGAAACCAGCACCAGGTGATCAGCCAGCTCTTCAACCCATCAGTGGTCTATTGTTAGTGAATCACTAACAAGAGGTCATTCCTCCCATAGGTGTTAGATGCTAGGATGGTGGTCATTTAGGAATACCTTCATTAGACCACAGGGTCTGACTTCCAGAGGTGCTGAGCAGGGGAAGCTCCAGTTGACTTACTCTGGAGTCATAGGTGTTGTGTATTTGGTTGTTGTGGTAATAGCACCTTGTTATTGCTATGGCAACTGAGTTAGATTATTGAGGGATAGTCCAGCCAGGTTTGGCTGGTTTGGTTAGTTCAGTGTGTGGAAATAAAATGGCTGCTTCTAAGGTTCACAGCTCTCTGTGTCTCAAGTGATTTCTTCCTAAAACTACTGCCCTCAAGGATACAACAATAGGGTCAGAAAACAAGGCTGTAGATGGCTAATGACGTAATGGTCTGAGTTTTGTGCCAAAGTCTTTGCCATGTAGAAGGCAAGTGATCTCCTTCATCAGGAAGCACTGGGAGTTCACTTAGAGCTAAAACTTGAGTCATTACTGTAATGACTCAAGTAAAAGTTCATAACCAGTGTTCCCGTCCAAGAACCCTATGCTTTATAATATCCCGTTCATCTTTTATTGGTCTCTTCTAGCCCTATGCACAAAGGTTGTGTCCAACCTTATTCGTTCTGCTCGTGTGTTTTAGTTCTTCGTATTCCTCACTCTTACCGTCTCCTAACCATTTCTTCCCTGGAGCACCAGTTCCTTCCAGGGAGCTCAAGGCCCTCAATGCCAGGAGGTTCTTTAAAGAGAGAGAACAGTCAGCTGGATGCTGCATTGAGGGAACATCTCCCTAATTTGCATCTAAGTAATGGAATTTGTTGCTTCCTCCAGTGGATGAAGTTTGCTGAAAGACCAGGCTGGGGGCCAGAACGGCGTCCAGTTGAAAATGCTGTGCTCTCAAGCAGATGAGGGTTCCCTCTCTTCGTCAGCTCTCAGCCTGGGAGCAGAACATGTTTGCGTCCACTCTGAAATAGGATTTGTCCTTTATAAAAACCAGATAGACAGACCTACCCTTAAGGGACAGAACCCTTAGACAGGATGTGAGACAGTGAGAGTCTGCCACAGTGCATAGGGGACAAGGAGAGATCTCTCCCTCTTCTTTTCCACCGTTCTCTCTCCCCACTTTTCCCTCTATTTCCTCTCCTTTCGTTCCCCTACCTCTTTCTTCCCCTTTTCCTCTTTCACTATCATTATTTCAAAGGAAGTGTGGTCTGGTGGACTGAGCTCTGGATCAAAAAGCAGGAGATCTGGGGTCCCCTCTTGCATCTGTCGCTCTAGGTAAGTCTTCACTGCACAGGTTAGCCAAGCCCAGACATGAGCATCTTCACTGCAAAGTCTGAGCTGAGTTATTGTGTCCTCTCTGTCTCTTAGCTTGCCAATGGGGGGGAGGGGGGCATATCCCATAATGCTCTGTGATTTTTCTGCTCTTCAGGGCAGCTATTGCTGTCCAAGTAGACAAGAACTGAGAGTGAACAATAGACCTGGTCAGGAAATGGTTCTCCTCCCCCTCAGCCCCTGCAGAAAAAATTGATTTTTCATTGGGGGGAAAAAAAACACCTCTGAAAACTTTTTTTAAAAATGATTTTTTTAAGTTTTTGACAAAATATCAACAAACTTCCCTGAAATGTTTTAGTCAAAAACCCAATTTTCCATTAAAAAAAGAAGCTTGAATGAAAAAAAAAATGCCCCCTTCCCATTGCTGACCACTGTCCCTGAACAGCGGTGTGACTCACAGGCAGACGGTAACATCAGCCAGAACCTGACTGCTGTGACCGTGCAGCACTGTGCATGCGCCATGTTGAGAGAATTGGTGATGTCTTTAAAACTGTCTATAGTTTAATTATCCTGCGGTTGTCTGCTTCTCCCTTCGCAATTCTCAGTAGGTTCAGGGTGTTCTAAGGGGAATGAGAGCCAAAAAGGTCTCATGAATCAACCTGCGGGGGAGGTTTCCTGCTGTCGCTCCCCTGAGTGAGAGCACTTAAAGCCATAGGATAGCACTTGCATATTAAGCCTTTTAATGTGATGCCCCCATCGGGCCCTTTCCAGGGGCCCAGGGTCTCAAGGATTTGGAATTATCATTCAATGGAAAAGGCTGGTAAATTTCATCTGAACTCAAGGGAGCCTATTTGGCATAAATTTCCCCCTTCAAGGACTGCTGTACCAGTAGGGCAATAACGGATGTGATAGAGAATCACCCGTCAGTCTCTTAGGTCCTCATATGGCCCATAGCATCTGAGCACTTCATAATCTGTAATGAATTTATCCTCACGGCGCTCCCGTGAGGGAGGGAAATGCTATTAACCCCATTGAAATCAATTTCAATGGAAGTTAGGACCCTAAATACCTTTGTGGATCTGGCAAGTCTCAGGCTAGCACTGTAACCTCTGAGTCAACCTACTTCTTCTTCAGCCTCTCTGTCTCTCACCTTCCTTCTCCCTGGTTTACAATCCAGATGGGAAGGTAGAAGTCCTGAACTAGAGCTCTGGGCTGAACTGGAATGGATTCTGGGTATAGCCATTGGCATAAGTAAGACTTTGAAGGGTATTTTATTGTTTTAGTCACGTAGGGGGGTCCTATGAAGGCTCCCAGTTTCTTTGGGGAACCTTTGGACTCTGTCCTGCCTACCTTAGCAATGCACAGGGAGCTGGCCCAGAAGCCAGGGGCAGTCTGCGTTCCACAGTGTTTTCTCAGGTGAGATTAGGAAGTTGTCTGCCCCCTTGCCGGGAGGTGCCGCAGAGGGCGGTGGTAGACAGGAATGGGGGAGAGGAAGAGAGCTGTGTTTCTAATGGGTGATATTTGTTACTGTGGGGGTCAGAGTGGCTGCCCGGCTCTGCTGATGGCCCAACACCCAGCAACTTTCTGTGGGACAAGGCTGTATTCATCAATGCAGTAGGTGGATTCCGCAGCAGGCTTGGAACGTCCAGAAAAATCAGAGACCGTTCTGAATCCCCTATCCTGGCTGGCTTTTGCATGAGCTCCCCCCTCAGCGCCATGCAATCCTAGGCATGGTCCTTCTCCTGGTAGCGGCTAGGCTTGGCTGATTTTCCTCTATGAAGGTGAGGCAAAACTAGCCAGGAAGCTGGCGCTGTTACAGCTGTCTCAGGAATGTCTCCACTCCTACTAGCAGCCGGAGCTGAGGAATGGGAGAGGCGAGGGACTTTCCGGGTAGCACCTGCTGAAAGCCCAGCGACTGAGTCTCCCTCAGAACAATGTGTTGGAGCAGAGCCACCCCTTCAGCGAGTGACTTTCCTCCCCTCTCATCCCCTGAGCGAAGGACAAGGAAAGTCCTCAGGGTTTTTTTTTTCTTTCTCCCTCCCTGAGATTCTTCTTTCCTCTCACTCTGCTCAGTGACTCGCTTGGTATCCGCCGGACTCCCCGGACATTGGCGCCTTCCTGGGATCTTTTCATCGTGCGCAGCTAAAAGACTGAATCACCCTGGGTCTGATGGCAGAGGCAAGCCTGTGACAACTCTCCTTTTAAACCCAGCGTCCCCAGCGTCCCACTGGAGGTGACCGGAGGATCTTGGCGGGTAAGGCTGCTGCACAGAACTGGAGATGTCTAATTCCCTTCCCTGCCCCTTTCGAGAGGGCAGGCACCCTGGCAGCTAGCAAAGGTCAATCTTCAGCTTGTGCTGGAAGGGGAGGGGAGTGTGGGGCCCGCGCTAACAGTGACAAAGGAAAATGCAGGCCCAGGTCTGGCGTGGAGGATACAGCTGCATCCTCTCGAGTGTACAGACTGCAGCGGATATGGCCCTCCCTTTCATGGACCTGTCTCTGTGTTCCACTGGCTGCTTTCTCCGGAAGGCTTGGCTGTGATACACCCACTAGGAATGAACATTCGTCACAGCCTACTTAGCCAGACTGTAACCCCAAACCGCAGTTCCAGCATATGCCCCTGACTAAGCTCCCCCTCTCCAGCCCTTGGATTTGACTCAGGCTCCACTGCCCATGCAGACCAAGGGGTATGTTACGAGGGCACAGTGCTACACTGGCTGTACGCTGACATGTTGCATCCCTGCCCTTTAGGTATCTCTCCTGTGCTCATCACTGTAATGACTGTGCTGCACCAGTGCTATCCTGCTGTGCCAGCCTGAGGCCAAGGCAGGGCACCATGCCAGCATGCCATCTTGGAGTGATCCTGGGGTCATAAGAGCACGACGCGGATGCACTTTATTGGGGCTGTAGTAGTTCATGGGTGATGGACTATACGGGCCTCACTCTGACATACGTCCTGCAAAAACAGCCATGCTGGCATGTTGGCATGTTGTACCTGTAGGGTAGCCACTGCACCTTTGCATATACTGTGTTAGTCCTGCCATACGGGGATGTAACCAGCATTGTACCGCTATGATACAGCCTGGGACCCGTGGCTTTGAATATAGGCCTGGGTTGTGGGCGGGGAGGCATGTCGCCCCGCTCGGAGGTGACTGTTCTTGGGGCAGGACATGAGTGGCAGGGGTCACCGGCTCCGCCCCAGCAATGCTGGAGCAATCCAAGAGTAGCTCTGTAGTTGTGAATGCAGCACCCACCCCCTCACCTCTTTCCTGAGCGGAAGAGGACCCAGGGGTTGGCAGCTGCTCCTGGAAACCCACCCCCGGCTCTTTGAGGTGGAGGGACGTTTTCCTTTCGCTCTCCCTGGCATGTGCGAGGGGCAGAAAGGGGAGGGAAGGGCGAGTTATTTTGCCAGCTGCCTGTCCTGGCAGCACACTCCCCTCCTGCAGCTGCTTTCCACTGCATCAGCCCTTTAGCGCAGGGCAAGGCGAGGGCTCTCGCCGCTCTGGAACGGCTGCCATCTCCATGGCTTGGAAGGCCAGCCAGGCGGCTTGCAAGGGGAGCCTGGACCGCAATTAACCAGCAGGCTGCCACCATCTGAGGGCTGAAACAACAAAGCAGCGCAGCATGGGTGCGTAATCCTTGCAAATCCCCCTCCCCCACCCAGTACAAATAGGCCTTGCTCAAGGAAATGTTCTGGGCCAGTTCATATTTTTCGTCTCCGACTGGCACATCAAACAGAGGTGGGACCAGGGCCAGGAGAAATCACAGGGTGTGGAGCCGCCAAAAATGTGTCCAAACCTCACAAGAGCGCTGCCCCCCCCCCCCCCCGGGCCCACACACTGCCAGCCCCACACAGGCTTCCAGCGGCCAGAAACCTGAAGCCAGGAGGTGTCAGGCAGTTGGAGAAAGGCCCCTCTAATGATTCCCCTGGTACTTACCCGCCCTCAAGGCAGGCCAGGCCGGACCAGATCCATGCTACCTAAGGACAAGCCTCCCCCATACTGGTCTTCAGCACCACATGGGGAGGTCCTGCTGTGTGATGGATGGAGGAGGCCTGGCAAAGTGAGGAACTCCCACCAGGGAGCTGGGTGACTGACTAACGGGATCGATGGGAAACATCCAGTGATGCACTTTTCAAAGCCAGATGGCTAGATACTGATCTCAGATAGGTGGTTTGATGGGCAGCGTTGCCTGCTGGTTAGGATGGGGCGAGGGGTAGGGGGAACATGAGGATGCAGGTTTCTTGCCTTCTGTTCCCAGTTCTGCCACTGACTCACTTTTGGGGCTTGGGAGAAGCTCTCTGCTTCCGTTCACCCCTCGATAAAACAGGAAGGAGGCTGCTCAGCTCCCTGAGGGTGGCTTTGAAGCTTAATGAATGTTTGCACCATGCTTTGAGATCAGATCCTGAGACGAAGGGCAGCACCTATGAGCTGAGTCCAGGACAGATTGCTTTTGTGCCGATCCCTGCCTTAGCCAGCCGCTGGGAAAGGAGCGAATGGGCAGGATCTGGATGTGCTGAAAAGGAGACACAAGCTGCAGGAAGCATCCTCACCCCCTGCACCTCCCCCTGCAGCAGAGCGGGTAGGGTGACCCGACAGCAAATGTGAAAAGTCGGGACAGGGATGGGGGTTAATAGGAGCCTATATAAGAGAGAGACCCAAAAATCGGGACTGTCCCTATAAAATCAGGACATCTGGTCATCCTAAGAGCGGGTGTGGGAGCCGGAGCAGCAGGCAGGTTTGCTTGGGGGTGACCTCCCAGCCCAACCGTCTGATGCAAAGGGAAAAAATGAAGAGAGGAGAGTCTAGTACACTGAAATTCCCCCCACACACACAATCCCGGGAAGCCAGAAAATGGAGAAGTTGCCACTGGACACAGGGACTCTGAAGTGAACTCGGGCTGGGGCTCTTCTGCTTTCTTCTGGCCTCAGTTTTCTCCAGCTGCCATAAAACTAGCCTGACACTTGACACGCCTTGTGGTTGGCTCACAAGAGGCCGGTGCCTGAGTTAGCAGGGGGCCATTCCAAGGGAGGTGGGGGGAATCGGCAGAGCGGTGTCAAATGTCTGGGAGAGGAAGGGCCTCTGCAGGTGACAGGTTCGCAGGTCTGTGGCCAAGCAGCGTGGGGTGCTGCTAGGGAGGAGTGAGGTGCATCCCCAGAGCTGGAGGCAGATCCAGGACTGGGAGAGCTGGGAGCTGCCGGCTGGGAGAGAGCCAGGGCAGGGATTGTTTTACAGAGGTGATGGGAAGGAGGAACTGGTGTAGCACCTGGCCACGGTGCCCCTTATTCCAGCTGCTTAAAAAATGACCCGCCCCCCCGCCCCCCCTCTCCCCTCCAACAAAAATGAACAACCTCATCTCTGGTTGTAAAGGAGAGATCAGCTTCTCCTCCTTGCAGAACAACAACCCTGTCACCACGCACAGCAGCCAAACCCAGAGCAACTGTTTCAAGGCCTCCTCATGTGTCCCAGGAGCTCTCTGTTCGCTCTTCTCCCTGGGAAGGCCAGAGAAAGGGCTACACCTGCCTTTTGGGCACCAAGCAAAGGAAGTGACTTTAGCCTTCAAATGTTCTTAGCAGCTGAGCACTGCCAGCAAAGCTTCTGCAAGGAAACCCCCGGGGAGAGGCCAGGAAGGCAGCTTTCAAGTTTTAGTGTAATTGAAATCGTGGGGAGGGGGGGCTTTGGGGGATTTTTTTTTTTTTTTTTTTGCAAACTTGGCTTGGTTTTAATTAGGTGATGCAAATTCTTCTGCTGAACTCCGGGTCTGAGGGGATATAAGGTTTTACTGAGCCCGCGTGAGGTTGTGTTTGGTGCCTTGTCTCCTAGCAGCGCAAACCACATGGACGTGAGAGATTGTTTTATGATCCGCCTGGGCTGCAGTTGGACAGGCTACAAGGAGCCGTGTTATTCTAACCACGCGAGATCGCTGCTGCTGCCTCACTTGCCTTGTGTGCCACCAGGCGAGCGGGGGAGAGGATGGATTCCTTCAGCCCTCCCTCTGCCAGCACTCGCTCACTGAGCTTGGCATAGGCCCACTTCTCACCTCTTCAAAGCCTTCTCCCTTGCCGGGTCGGCTTCTTGAGAGGTGCTGAGCTCGGCGGGTTACTCTCGTTTCCTCGGCTTGTCAGAATACTTTGCACTCATGCCATGCAGCAACGTCCCTCGGAGGATTTCTAGCCACTTGGCAAATGGTAACAAGTTCAGCTCCAGTGTGGGAGACGAATGCCAACATCCCCATTTTCCAGAGGGGAAACTGAGGCACAGAGCTGTTAAGTGATGTGCTCGAGGTCACCCAGCAAGTCCGCTGCAGGGTGCTTGACTCCCTGCCTCGTTTGCTCCCTTTGTTCCTTTGCTGCTTTTTTTGCTGTTTCACTCGCTCTGCCAGGAAGTGAGGGGGCTCACGTGAGCCCAGTTTGGTGGCTAAAGGGAACTGGGGAGTCTCATCACTGTGACTCAGTAGGTGCTTTGCAAGTTGTGATCATCCAAATAAAAGCGTCTTTTCCTACCGCTGGGGCTGGGGCACTCAGATTGTCCCCAGACTCGGCGGCATTTCAGCTGGGGGTCAGAACTGTGTGACCCTATGCTTGCTGGAACGGACCCTGCTTTCAGACGCAAGGAAGTTCAGATCTGCATTGGAACATCACCGCTTTGGCCCGTTTCAATTTGCTTCCCATCCTTTCATTTCATTGCTGTTCATACTGCGTTTTTCTTCTCTCATTTTCTGTGTGTTCAGAGTCACCCTGGGGTGACTCCACTACAGTCAGTGGATGGGTTGAGCCTGCTCCTTTCGGCTGGTTTATTTCAGCCTTTCTGAAGCTGCTACGGTAGTGCCAATGGCTGGATTCTCTGTTCTTTCTGCTTCAATTCCCCTCTTCCTTCTTCCTTTTTTTTTTTTTTTTTGATCTGCACTCTTTCTTTCTCCCACCCCTTTCTTCCTTGTGCAGCTGCCCCTCCTCCCCCACCCCACATGTCGAGACAATGACATCCTCCTGCAGGCACCTTGAAGCCTGCTGTCTGGGCCCGAAGCAGAACCGCTTCCTGTTGGAGATGCAGCCAGACAGCTCAGTGGTTAATTCCTCCTGATCTGGCTCGCCATCAGAGGGGTAAGGCAGACAGCGGTGCACGAGTGGTGCTACCCACATGGCTTTGTGGAGAAACAAGAGCAGGCTGCAACTAATCAGGATTACACCACGATTAAATAAAAGACAGAGCGGCAGCGAGGCTGCCCTGGGGAGGGGAAGGAGAGTCCATCTGGTCCTCGAGGGGCTGATCGGTGCTAAATAATAACCCCCCCTCCGCCCTGCGCTAGTGCCCTTCGCCCAAGCGTCCCCAAGCACTTTACACACACGAGTAGACTGAAGCTGACAACATCCATGGCAAAGTGTGTTGAAAACAAATAAATGTGAGTCTTGCAGGTAGAGAAACTGAGGCATGGGGCGGTGAAGCGACTTGCCCAAGAACACACACCAAGTTAGTGGCGGAACTGGGAAGCGGACCCAAGTCCCCTGACTCCCAATCCTAGATTTGAACCATTCGACCACTGCTGCCCACTCTGGGTCGACTCTCCACAGCCACACAGGGACACGCAGCCTGGTGGAGAGTGTCTGTCAGAAAGAATCAAGAATTTTCCTCCAGGGCTGAAGGGTGTCTTGGTATGCTGGGGAATCTCGCCCTCTCGCTCTTCTGATTTATCTTTGTCGCAGACTGTCCTGGACTCTCTTGGTTTCTGCACCCTGGGACCCGGAGGAATTGTGGGCAATGGGGCGTGGCTGGTAGTTTGAAATGAGCACATCCCTGGGCCAATCCCTGCCTAGACTGTACTAATCAGAATCTCCTATGCGACGGGTATGTTTTGTTTTCTGTGTACGGCCCATTTGCCTTTTGCTCCCTGCCAGAAGCTGCTGCCATGTTTTTTGGTTCAGTTGAGATGGAAGAGTGACGTGTCATTTGTTCTTTGAGCTGATTGCAACAAAACAATCCCTCGTGGGCCCGGGGTGGAGGGCGGTGTCCCAGCTATGTTTACTAATTGTACACAAACATGGCAGGCCTAGCTAGATACAGCCTGCAGCTCTGCTTGGTTTCTGGCAGCTTCTACATCAGAGAACACAGTTAGCGCCACTAGAGGGTCACAGAATATTTAAAGGGATGCTACTCGGTTCCTATACGCTACAAGGAGGCACACGGGCTTCTGCATTCTCTTATGGAGCACTAGTTCTTTGATATTCCTTAATCAGAATGTCTGGCAGGCTGAAAGACAAGGTTTCCGTTTGTGCGTGGTAAAAGCTAACACGTGGAATAGGTACTGCCAGAAAGGGACTCCGATTTCTCTCTCTCTCTCTCTCTCTCTCTCTCTCTCTCTCCCTCTCCTCGGAATGTTTCATGTCTGGGGTGTTGCAGCTCCCGGGGGAATCCATATATCCAAAGAAGAATCTTTCTTCCCGACACGCACTGAATCAGGCCCTGCATATTTCCTCAGCACCCCAACGAGGCGGAGAGCAGCATACAGCCCGCGATGGCCATCTTCCCTGCTAGCACTAGAGCTGCAAATAGGCGCCGCACTGGCCAGCTGGCATGGTTGCCAGATATAGTCCATCTGCAGCTCTTACGCAGTCCTGGCATCGGGGATGGATGCTAGTGAATGAGGCTGACGTCCATTCCTGGCACTTCCTGAGGCATCTTTGGATCGTTGAGAGTTTTCCGGGACTTGCTGTCAGAGGAGACTGTGCTTGTTAATTGCCACAGACGCTGATAGTATCAGCACTGCCGCTTGCTGATTTCATTGTATCCTACCGGTCTGGCACTTTCCTTTTTTGTCAGCGTGCTGTACGGGGTGGGGACCAGAAGGGATTGGCAAGAGACTAGAAATCAAAAACTTCTGAGCACTAGTTTTAGCCCTGCCACTGACTCACTGCAAGGCCTTGAGCAAATTGTTTAACCAATATGTGCCTTATTCTAGCTATCTTTAAAATCCTGTTACTAAAGGCTTGTCTACACAGGGAAAAAGCCCCAAGTTGCTGGGGCTGTCATTCGTGTGCACGAGTACTAACTACTCTCTGCGCTCGCCACGAAGAGTGCCTTTTGACAGGTTAGGTTAATACCTTTGGAAGAGTAGTAAGCTAAAGCACACAAAGGCACTCTTCAGATCGCTCTGTAATTTCCAGCTTGGGTAGCCATGCCCATGCTAGCTCTGATCGAACTAGTGCACTAAAAATAGCAGTGTAGTCAGAATAGTGCAAGCGGTAGGGCTGGCTAGCTGCTCCAGCACATACCTCTGGTTTCAGATAGGATCATATTCAAGTTGACTAGCTCTGGGCAGCACAGCTGTTTTTAGCGTGCCCGCTTGATCAGAGCTAGTGCAGGTATGTCTACCTGAGTGTAAATTACACTCCAGCTCCAGTTCAGATGTAGCTTTAGTAGGGCAGAGCTTTTCTCAGTTGTCATTATGTGTATAGGTTGAATAATTACCTGCCCCCTACACTCTAGGACCCTGAGCCTATATTGAGCTCTCTGTAGCATCCATCAGTAAGGTTACATGCAGACACAGGGAACTGCCAATGCAGATTCCTTTCTAGGATAAGGGCCTAAGATTATTATACACTGTAACTGCTGCTCGTTGTATTAACTGGAAAGTTAGAAATCAGCTTTTTCAGTATTTCAATTAGGGTGGATCTTACCCTAATCCCTCCGTTATGATACTGAGTTTGGGGTTCTTAAACATTGCTTGGGGGGGTTGTGTGATATGTTTCATGGCAATTTAATTGTAGTGATGTTTGCATTATAATTGTCCTTGCAGCATCCTAAGTGCCTTGTGGGGCTTTCCAGATACAACTGTAGTTATTACCATTGTGATTAGAATATCCAAAGTGATGCTGACACTTCGCACGGGCAATTTCCTGTGCTTAGTCAAAACACCACTGAAGTCAATGGATACAATGAGACTGAACAGAGCCTATTGTCTGAATCTGGGCATAGGGTGACTAGATAGCACGTCCGAAAAATTGGGACAGAGGGTGGGGGGGTATTAAGGGCCTATATAGGAAAAAGCCCCAAATATCAGGACTGTCCCTATAAAATTGGGACATCTGGTCACCTTATAATCTGGGGGCTGAGACTCAGACGATGTGAATCAGTCTCGCTCCATGGATTTCAGTGAAGCTACGCTAATTTACACCAGTCAAGGATCTGGCCCCTGGTGTCCACATCACCGAAACTGCCATGACAAATTGGCCAGCAAAGGAGCTGAAGAGTGAATGGGCCATGGAAAGTGAATGATCTTCCTGGCCCTGGGGATGGTCCCTGCTGGTCAGAGGAGGGGCATCTGGGCAGAGGAACTTGTGCAGCCTGCTCTGCTGAAAGTTTGCTGGGCCTTTTCTGTGGCAAGCAGTAAGTCTGCAAGGCGGTCAATGCAATGCCCTCTCCGGCACTATCATCATCACGCACGTATCATCATGCCACTGAGACAGAGCCCCCTGGGCTGTAGCAAATCTGGCGCCTGTCAGGTATCAGTGCAGCAGATCAGCCCCGGAACTGCGGGGCTTTCCAGAAAGTGCTGTTTCCGTCTCACATGCAAGCCCTAGACAGACAAACCACAACCACAGGCTATGGCAGCTGTGGCAGCATTGGACAGGAAACCGAGAACATCTGGCCCTCTGGCTTCCTTTAAGGGGATTTGGGTTTTTTTTTTTCTCTCTCTCTCTCTCTCAGCTTCCATTGTTGTTCAGCAGGGAAGCAGACGGGGTTTGAAACCACAGGCCTCGTGGTGCCAGAGAAGCCAGACGCCAGGGCTAACCCAACTGTTGCTTGGCTTTGACATAGTCTTCCCTCCGAGAGAGATGGCCGACTCGGGAGCTGACCTTGGAGTTGGTGCTCCCCATAACCATCCCATCTCCCCCTCTACTTCCCCACTGCTGAAGGAAGAGTTGATTTTTTAAAAATCTGCCTCAGTTTCCCCATTGCCCCTTCATAATGATGCCATTCATGAAATATTGAGGAAGGTACCCAGCCAGGTTGCCACCTAGCCAAATGGGTTTCTTAGTCTGGTTGTTTACTTCCTGGCTGGCAGAGCTGTGGGTTAGTTGTGCATAATTTGTTTCGCCTTTATTTTAAGGAAAGACAGCCGAAATTAAGAAATATCCAAGACTTTTTTCTTTCTAAAGATGGTTTATAAATAAAAACGGTATCAAGGGGTGGAAATTAACTGCCCTGGCACTGGCAGGAGGCCAGCACAATGAATCCTCACTCTTATATAGTGCCTTTTACTAGTAGTCCCAACCCTGCCAGCCTTAATTCCTGTTTCTCAAAAACTTGGCCGGGATCGACCGTACTACCAATAATCACTTGTACTTTTCATCTGCGGTTCTCACAGCATGCGACAAAAGTGGTTAATTTAAGTATTTCCATTTCTGCCTCTACTGGAGGGAATCAGACATGGTCACAATGTGTCATAGTCCTTATAGGGCTGGCTGCTAAGGTTTAGGGGGATTGTGCTTTTGGAGGAAGTGGAGCTGGGTTCTCTTCTCACCGTGGCTGTGAAGTGCCAAGCGGAAGTAAGAGAAGATACAGCCGTGGGTAGGAGGATGGACATAATGAGGAAGGGAAATGTAGATACCAGTCTAATAGGCGATACTGGCGGTAGAATGTCCGAGCCTAATTGGGTAAAGAATGTGTGCGAGGCCAAACAGGATAAATTAAGATGTTTGTACACCAATGCGAGAAGCCTAGGTAACAAAATGGAGGAACTATAGCTACTGGTGCAGGAAGTGAAACCAGACATTATAGGGATAACAGAAACATGGTGGAATAGTAGTCATGACTGGTGTACAGGTATTGAAGGGTATGTGCTGTTTAGGAAAGACAGGAATAAAAGTAAAGGATGGTGGAGTCGCATTGTATATCAATGATGAGGTAGACAGTAAGGAAATGAGAAGTGATGAA
Organism: Sternotherus odoratus; assembly: GCA_032164245.1. NCBI lineage: Eukaryota > Metazoa > Chordata > Testudines > Kinosternidae > Sternotherus > Sternotherus odoratus. The sequence goes on from JAVMKO010000018.1 coordinate 8,103,902, forward strand.
ATGAATAACACAGAGAAACCTTTAAAGTCTGAGTCTCAACATATCCTAGTGACACAGCAGCTAGTGTCAGAACGCTGAGATCCTGGCTCCCAGGCCCCTGTTCAAACCACTAGCCCATTCTCCTCTCTCTGACTCAAGAGAGTGGAAAACAAGCTGCTTTTTGGAACACAAGCACCCCAACCGGCATGACTCAACACATCCAGGATGTGTTCCATTCTCAAGAATGTGCTAGTTCTCAGGTGGAGCCGGGGGTGAATTCTTTGAAAGCTGTTCACTCTCTGGCTGCTCCAAAGTCCTGACGCAGAGCTAGGAGAGGGATCTTTCCCAGGACATTGCAGCAGATCATTCCAAAGCTGCTAAAGCACAGCCCACATTTACAACCTGCTATCTCTTTCTGCCTAGCACAAACTTCCCAAGCTATAATGGCAGGACACAGGATCCCAATTGGAGGAAATGCCAGTGCTATGATACACATGGCTCTATGTGGCTCTCCCAGGTGGAAGAGAAGAGACAGGGAATGGTGAGGAGGAGAACTGAGAGAGAGATGTGGTAATACCCGGTTGTACAGACACCTCTAGGAAGGGCGGACAGTGAGACAGACAAAGGGGGGAAACGTAGTTTCCTGCCTGAAGAACTTTGGCTGACACATTTGCTGTGAGTAAGACACAGACTCAGTGACCCCAGTCTACTGCTTATTTATATCTCGCTGGTAATGACTCTCTTATCACAAGGCCATGATCAGTGTCTCTACACCAGGAAATGGGTGGGAAGCCAATGAAAAGCCTCACTGCACCTTAGGATGAAAGCAAAGTACCCAGAACCCTTCTCTTCTCTCCCTCTGTAGCACTTCTGGAGTGTGAGACCATGATCCACACTGCAAATTAAACTGCAGGAAGGTCTCTCTGCCTCCCATGCTGCGAGGAGCAAAGGCATGAAACATCATAAATATGGACTGACTATAATAAAGGGAGATAGGTCCCATAACTCAACTCCACCTCTTTGGGAGGAGCCCCCTAGTAAAGGGGGTGGGGGGAGGTGGAGTATATATAAGAAAGGCAGCAACTGATGTCCCAGAGGGAGTCTGTTCTGTTTTGCGTGAGTATCTGTGTGAATAGTGATGAGTCTAAAAGACACCTAGCTAAAGAGACTGGTTGCCCATGGTATAAGAACCTACCAGTGTTGTCATGTGAGACTGGACGGCTATGAATGTGCTAGTAAAAGCAGCCCTGAATGGCGCTTGGATTTCAGCTTCTGTCTCCGTCAAAGTGCTGTGAGTACTTGGAAGCCTTTCAACATGCTAAGCAAAATCCTTACGAAAATACGACAGCGTACTGCCCCTCTGGGCCTTCAACTTCAGGAGTTGCTATGACGCCTCACTGAAATGGTGCCATGATAAACATGGCTATAGGTGTGTGTGATTGAAGTGTATCTACCCCGCATTGACCCAGCTGGGGTTAACTGCACATGGTGGGCCGAAGAGGCCATGTCCCCTCGGCCGTGTCGGTCATGGTCAACCTGGAGACAGGATATAAAAGGGAAGGGCCTATCTCTGCTTGGCCTGGTGGAAGAGTAGAGCAGACGTGACCTGTAAGCGCCTGCCAGGGAGTTGCTAGGGCTACAGACTGCGAAGGCCAAGCCAGTGGGATCGACAGTGGAACCCCTGCTGAACCCAGAGGACATGAGGGAGCCGGAAAGCTGACACCCCCGGAAGAACTGACGGAGCAGGAGCCAAGGGTAGGAAGCCACCCAGGGAACATGACTGTTAAAATAGAAAACTGAGCCGGAGCCGCGGACTACTCCACGGCTGAGGACCTGTGGAGAAGGATGAGTCTGGGTCCCCCCACCATGCCTCACACCTGCTGCAGGGTGTGGCCGCTAGGCTGTGCTCCCCTGGGAACAAGGGCAGTCTCAAGGACTCTAGCTGCTAGGCTGCACTACCCTGCCTTATAAGCAAGGACAGCCATATCTACTCTAGCCACTTGACCTGTAACCCCTTATTTATCACACACAACCAGACAGGGTGCATCTACCCTGTGGCAGTGCATCTGAGAAGCAATATTTGGGTCTGGATCTAGACAGTCCCAAGTGAGGGGGTGGTAGAATCTTAACTTCTGGGTCAGACCTATCCAGTTTCTTACAGCTACATGGTGCCTCTTATCCCCAAGTGCTTTATGCTATAGTGCAGCACCTCTGGGTTTAACACCAACATCATGCAGCATTTTAGAACAGGAAGTGAGAAAGAGTCACTTAAAATGACATGAAGAATTTTGGGAGGTGGGATGTAATTGCATGTGGATTTTTGGTAATAGGCACTATGTTGGATACAGTACAATCAGAGAGTTTCATTCCTTCCTGATCTTAACCATTGGCTAGAGTTGTAATATGCTGTACCTCACCATGGAAGTAGCGCCTTACGTACTCCTTATCTACTTCCTTAGGGTATTGGAGGGTTTCAATAGTTAATGTACTGTGTTGGAAGTCCTTGGCCGAGACATGCCAAGCACAGTACTGACCTAACCACTTTCCCAACTCATGTAGAACCTAAGCTGTTCACTTATGTGTGTGTGTCATAAATCCCATACCCATCATAGTTAATGGAGTTTCTCCTATAGCTCAACTGGCAGGAAAATTATGGCTTTAGGAACAGGAGCGTCTATGTTCAAACCTCGCCTGGAAGTTCCAAGTGGGCATGAAGTGACTGATGTGCATTGCCAGCCCCAAAGCCCTGCAGAGCCATCAATGCGTTCTGCTGTTACGCGGGACAAGACTTGCAGCCTGAGCTCTTAACTCCCTGGCTTTTGTCAGCGTGGATTCCCAACCTCATCAATAATTAAAGAGACACATAAGAAACGAAGCTCCTTAAGTGAGCGACTGGCCATGAGTTAGATGGGTGGAAAAAGCTAAGCATGTCCTGTGGTTGGTTGGCTGTGATAAGAGGCAGAGATCCTTGGTCAGCCAAAACCCCACTGGCAACTTCAGAGCCATGGAACTGCTAGTCCTGTTTCCACCCAGCAAGGAATAAATAGAAGCTGGTTTTCGCCTGTTCTTTGTTTGATTCTGTGTTCACTTCACGGATGGTGTGATTCCACCGGCACTGCTGGACTCATAGAAGAGGGACTGAGCTCCTGCCTAACACACAGCTAGATTAGCTGGGTGCCATCCGCACTCCTGCATCCCAGAGCAGCTATAGCGCTTTGGAGTTTGACTATGAGTTTCCTGCCCTGGTTGGCAGGGTCTCCGCTGCCTGGATCTCTGCTCCACTCCTGGATGCTTCCCTTTCATGCAGCTGTGGGTTTAAGCTGGGACCGGGTGAACTTGCTCCTGACTGATTTCCAATGCTGCGTGGGTTGAAAAGCTGGGCTTGGATTTAATGGTTTGCGTTTGGTGTAGGACTGACACTGAGGAACAGGAGGAGGAAGGGCGCTTCAATGGGGGGGAATGGGGTGGGGGAAAATGACTGCAGGGTGAAAATGGAGCAGAGACCGGTGGAGATGGAAAAACAAGCAGCGAGAAATTGTGACAAATGAAGCCGTGCTGGAGAAGGAAAAGAGAGAGAGAGAGAGAGCAGCAGTCAGGTGGAGTGAGAAAGAAATAGAGCGAGATGGGATGAAAAGGACCAGCAGAGAGGGGAGAATATCTCTCGACGTGGTACCTACTTGTGCCAAGCTCACGTATTCCAGGGGTGGTGTTCTCCTAGCGCTAATCTGTAGCACAGGTATCCATTCAGCTAGGAATAGTGCTAGTTTTAGTGGAGTTTCCCTGGGGTGAGGCTGTTGGAGGGAAAGACAGATTTCAAATGACAAGCAGGACAAAAGCTAATGAACTTGGACTAGCTTGTGAAACCCAAAGTTATCAAGAGGTGAAGGCAGGATCGTGTGCCAGGAACAGCTCTGCGTTAAACTCCTCCCAGCCCCTGGTTCTCTGCTGCTCCGGGAGAGGAGGGTGTTTTTATTATTAAGTCGACCGGCTATACTTGTGTGGTAGGAGGATGACTCAAAAATGCCTTGGAAGCCGCCATGAGGGTGATGATGTCACTGGGCCAGTGTGTCACCATGGTGATCTCAGTGGGCTCATTAAAAAAAAAACCCAATAACAATCATTTTCTAAAGAAGCTAATACAAAGGGCCGTGATCTCCGATGGTGAGTGCCAGGAACAGTCCCAGGGGTTGGGGGGAAGCCTGTAGGGAAACTGGTGACCAGCCAAAGCAAGGCTTTGTGTGGTTCACTTGGAAGCCCCCAGCCATGGCCTTGTGTAGATCTGTGCCACCCCGCACAGCCCTGCATTGCAAACACTGGTCTTGCCAGCTGAAGCTCCCATTTGCACTCCGGTCTGGCTATAGGGCCAGTGAAAGGGCTTCCCAGCAGGACTGCTCCTCAAAGCCTCAGGGGAACGGTCCTCAGAGCTTGGAGGAAAGGGGTTAATACAGGCAGAAGGTAGCTGGCTAGGGTGTCATTGGTTTATGGGGGTGGTGACCCCAAAACCTAAGCATTGCTGCGAGGGAGCTGAATGGAGCCCAGGACGCCAAGAGACCCCTGACGCTTACAGCTGGTCTTGGTACCACAGACTTGCTACAGCTGCTGGGATTGGCAGCTGAGGTCCACTTAAGAGAGGAGGAAGCCAGAGGATAATGACTGTCACTGTAGGAGCCCCAGCCAGCCACCCCCAAGAACAATGAGTCCTGCACAATGAGAAGTGAGGCAGGGGCAGCTCTGATGTGGTGCGACAGGCTGAACGAGAGCCAGAGCCCTCTCCCCAGCTTGGAAACAACCGCACCTCAAGGTGCAATCCTTCTGCTTGCCCCTACTGCTCCCTGGAACAGTGCTACTGGCTTGCTCCCTGATTCTAGGCTACACTGCCCAACCGGGCTCCTTCAGCTCACCCAGCGCCTGCTGCTTCTCCACCCTTTCACACAACCTCGCTGTCGCAAGAGTGCGTTAGATCTGTCGAAATAGAACTAGTTCACAGATAAAGTGCCGGGAGTTGGTGCTCAAAATCTATAGCTTAGTTCCTGGACTCAGTAGGCCTAATAAAGCTTGTTGCTGTTGTGCCCTGCAGATGATGTCCTCTGCGCGGCAATTTGCCTGGGCTTTTAACACTGGGAGCCTCCTCCTCTGCATTGCCTCCTGCCCTGCACAGCTGCCCTGGGAGTGCAACTTGCTTCTTCATTGTTCCCTCCCTGTGCTATTCACTCCTGCAAAACACTCTGGGATACAGTGTGTGCCCAAAACAAAGCTGTAGTGTGCTGTCGTATCCTGCTTCCCCAAGGATACTCGAGAGGGAGGCTGCCGTATAAGGGAAACTTTATCCTTGAAGGCTCCTTTAGTGTCCAGGATTCTCCTCGACCTGACTCCCCTTTCTCCTGTGCCCCTCCCCGCTCTTTTGCTTTCTGTCTCTGGCTCCATTCATACATACAGCCACTTGCTTTGATTTAAGAGCACAGGTGCTCTTGGCTCTACTTCTTTACAAGCTCGCCCTCCAGAGGAAATGCATTGGACATGGTGTCAGGCTTCCCAGGCCTCCATTTCATTGAGCGGCTTTGCTGCTATTGATGTCAGCGAGGCCGCAATGTACAAGCAGGTGTCCATTACGCTCGGTTTCCAGAGAAAGCTCAGGAAGACCGATGCACAAGTCATGGGGAAAGGGATAGATCGGAGCCAAGGGTCTGGCTGGAAACTTTGATGGACACCTGGAGGGAGGCTGCTACAGCTTTCCCACCACATCCTCCCTGTCACTGTTCCTTAACCCTCCACTGTCTGCTGCCTGTTCTCAATGACAGCTCAGGAGTTAAGCAACTTTGTTAGCTAGGCTGAGTGGCTTCCTTCAGGCCTAAAGCTACAGAATTCCGGGGGATCTTTAGAGTCCTTTTCGCTACTCCGAGGGAGGAAAATGATGACAAACAAAAGACACATTCCAAACCTGATTTGTGTGTCCACGGAACCTGATTTTTAAAAACTCCTGAGCACCTGCAGCACCCGTCAACTTCCGTTGGCATTACTGGCTGCTCAGCCCGCTGAAAATCAGATCAGGATCCAAATACGGCCCTGTCAGTGCAAAACATGGAGTGCAAGTGTATCCCTGCATGTAGTTAGCAGGCTTGTTCCATTAGCAAGTTGGAGAATCTGTCTCCAACAGTGAGCAGCTGGGAGATGTGAGTGCACATGGTGTATGCTGAGGGTAACTATAGGAGCAAAGGATACTCAAGTAGTTTAAACAAAATATCTAGAGATTTTTTCTTTTTTAAAAAAAAAGCAGGTTTGCTCTTGTAATGAAACTGTAATTTTAAAAGCTTCAGTAAGAAAATGTTTCATGTTTGAAGCTTCCCCTCCCCTTCAGTTATTTACTTTCTGGGACTCAGAAAACCTTGGAATCAATTTCCTGCTCCACCACAGACTACCTGTGTAACCTTGAGCAAGTCACTTAGGTTATGTCAGATTATAAAGGTGTAAATAGCATTGCACACCAAAGTGCTGCACTTTAACTCCTCCGCGTGGGCACATCCACAAGGGGCAGTTACAGCTCTGGTGTGAATTTAAAGTGGTGTAGTTAAACTGCATTAAACCCTTGTGTGAACACTGTCATTCAGAATTAAAGTGGCCTTAATTCAGTTTATCTTGATTTGCTTTGGAAGGGAATTAAACTAAACTGAATTAAGGCTACTTTATCTTCTGAATGATAGTGTCCACTCAGCAACTTTAATGCCCCCTCCATACGCCCTACAGATATAAACTTTTCCTGAATTACTGAAAACTTAAACACAATAAGATTGTACCAGTGCAGGAGAAGGAGGCAGTGAAACTGACCAGAAACAGAGAATGAAAGTGGCCAGTGTGTTTTCATGATTTAAATGATCTGCCTAGGGCTCTTATGAGGTCACCTGTCACGGTGATGTCGCAGACCTTGGCCTGGGTGTGTTGCTCTGATTCCTCTCCCATTACAAGCCTGAAAACTCTCCCTTTCACGCAGTCACCAGCAACCCCTTCAATGTACCAATCTGAATGGGGAAAGGGGGGCAGGGCAAAGACACTCACCTTCTTGTATCTAGTGCAGGCAGAAATGCACCACACTGGGCAGGGCAGGAGCTGCTGGTGCAGTCCTGATCCAGAGGCGGGTAGATAAAGGAGCAATTGTGTGCTGGAGGTTTCAGAGATACAGGGACACTGGAGAGAGTGAACAAAATTCCAGAGATTTTTCACGTGCAATTGGATATTTCCTTTGAGACTCTCTAGACTAAATAATACTCCTTGTGTCTAAATGGACCCTGTCCCCAAGTCCAAGAGGAACCAAGAAAGGCCCTGCAGCTGTTTGAGGAGGGTAGAAGAGATGAGGGGGGACTTTACAGGTCTTTGCAAAGAGTTTTTGGGCAACTTGGTCCCCTTCCTCACCCCCACCCCTCCGCTCGACCTTCCTGGCTTTTCATGTTAGCACAGTACATCTTACACTGCACAGCTCTTATCCAGGGTGAAATTCTAGGGTCTGTGTTAAGCAGGAGGTCAGACAAGATGAGCACAATGGTCTTTTCTGGCCTTCCCGTCTATGCACCTGTATAAACATGGGCCCATTGTAACAAATCCGTTCCACCTAGGACAGTCTGCATCTACTCACCTGAGAACCCACCTGGTTAAAGGAGAGTCTGATTTTCTAGCAGTTTAAGGTCAGTGATGCTCTACCTTGTATATATTGCTGCATTTGTTTTAAATATCTGCTCTACAACAGAGCTGACTTAAAAATTCTATTTCTTTTTCTTTCCACGTTCTCCGTTTGAAGTTATTCTGGGAGAAACCTCTGTGTTTAGTACAGTCCATTTATGACTTTCTTCCCCCATACATAACGACCCAGATGGATTGAACCTAGCTAAAAATATGACCTCACACAGCTGGTGGTGCAGTGGCAACAAATCTGATGTAATTCTGCTAAGACACTACTGGAAAATGCTTTGGGCTTTCCGTAGTAGAGATAGGGTAAATTATAGAGCTTTGAACATAGCTCTGAAGTCAGTGAAGTTGTAGTCGGCGGCAACCTAGGTCTAGGCTGTAACCAGTTCTCACAAGCTAATCTGCTTTGGGCCTGGTCAGTATTTGGATGGGATATATCTAAGAATAAGCCACATGCTGCAATTATCTTTGAGCACTGCTGGAGGACAAGTGAGGTTACAGAGGACTGGAGAAGGGGAAACATAGTACCTATTTTTAAAAAAAGGAACAAAGAGGATCTAGGGAATTATTGATGGGTCAGTCTAACTTTGATACCTGGAAAGATACTGGAACAAATCATTAAACAGTCAGTTTGTAAGCACCTAGGGGACTATAGGTTTATAAGGAATAACCAGCGTGGATTTTTTTCAAAAACAAATCATGCCAAATCATCCTCATTTTCTTCATTGACAGGATTACTGGCCTAGGGGCTGGGGGGTATGTCTTGATTTTAGGAAGGCTTTTGATACAGTCCCACAACATTCTCATAAGCAAACGAGGGAAATGTGGTCTATATTAAATGACTGTAAGGTGGGAGCACAACTGGTTGAAAGACTGAGCTCAAAGAGCAATTATCAATAGTTCACTGTCAAACTGGGAGAGTGTATTTACTGGAGTCCTGCAGGGCTCAGGCCTGGGTCTGGGACTATTCAATATTTTTAATACTTGGATAATGAAGTGATTAATGACTCTGGGATGAGTGACCTAGGAATGGGATTGAAGGGTGGCTGCATTGTTACCTTGTTTTACTGCGGGGGTTGGAGAGGATCTGTGGACTGTGGCTCCAAGGCTGCTCCAAGCGGGGTTGCCATATAAAACAGCAGGAAGTGGTCATGGAAGTTTGCTAGGGGTGCACTCAGCACTGAAACGGTAGTCCCACAAATTGCTGGAAGCTGTCATAGCTTGCTCGAGGTCTAGCTAACCCCTGAGTGGAACAGAAGAGGTGCAAGCCTCTTTCTTTGTCCTGGTGCTAGGTGTTCACCTGTTCCTAGGTAACACAAGTGCTGCCCATGCACTGGTGAGTGTGGAAATGCATTGGTGAAGTTTGAGGCCTAGTTTACACTATAAAAGGTTTGCTGGTGTAACTTATACTGGTTCTCCAAGCAAAATAAACTGTACTAGAGAAAACATTTTTATAGTGGTGTAACTGTATTGAAGCTACGGCTTTTGTTCATATAGAAATGCCATAAAAATCACTCCCCTAACTGACATTGCTCCTCCTGTCAAGGCTTCTAGTGTAGAGGTGGCCAGCGCTGAAGCTGGTTTGAAGTGCAGGCGTCTAGGGGGTGGTGGGGAGAACCTAATGCCTGTTTGTTCTTCCTTTCCAGCTCGAACTTGCAGCATTCCCCCCGAAGTCTGCATGGCTGCTCCAAGCCCAGCCTTGGCTTGACTCTGAGCAGGCTAGTGAAGGTGAGCCTGTGACGTCTTGGGCCTCTTGCACTCAATGGTGCATTGAAGCACATCAGGAAAGGATCAGGTAAGGTATTTCCTCTGGGCTGGGTGCCTGGTAACTTTGGAGAGGGGGAGGAAGAGGGTTTCCAAGGCCCCTTCAGAAAGCAATGCCAGTGCCTGTCTAGCATGGCAGGAGGAGAGGGGGTCTCCAGCCAAGTCCTTTCTCTACTTTGGATTGAGCATATTGGGGGTGCCCCTTTGTTTTTGCTAATAGAGCAGGGGAGCCGTTCCTTCCATGAAGGGGGCAGATAAGGCCAAGTTTAGACACAGTCTAGACACAGCCTGTGTATTTATAACCCGGGCCCATGACGTGGCAGCCAGTGGGGTATAAACAGCATTCAAACATGGTGAGAGGCAACACTATTTATACCACTGGGGTGTCGAATTTAGAGACGCACCACTCCAGGGACAGAGGCTGCAATTTACAGCTCAGAGAATCCACTGCCTGTGTGGAGGAGCTGCCCCTCCAGTTGTGGTGGGCGGCGGAGAGAGCAGGAGATGACATGAGTTAAACTCACTGTTTAATTCTGGAGTTGAGTGGTACTGAGACACGGGGCCAAGCTCACCCCTGCTGTAACTCCACTGATTGCAGGGGCATCACCCTAAGGATGAATTTGGCCCACTGACTGCAAGTTACGCACAGGGTGACCAGCAGCTGAGTCAGGCTAAGCCCTGCTCTTACAGGCTCAGCCAGAAGGCAGCTCCGGGGTAGCTCTCCTGGGTGTGCTGCTGCCGGTGATCTAGGTGGGTCTTGGTTTGAGTTGCAGCCGCGATAGTGTGTCTGCCCTGTGAGGATCAGGGGCTCTGCTAATGGCTTTGTGACATCCAGTCAATAGACATACGTCAGCTCTCTCGCAAGGCTAAGATCTGACAAACTCATGCCAGTAACACAAGCGAGCGGAGGGTGTCGTATACATTATTTGCATCTTGAATATGCGAGGACAGCCCAGTGAGCCGGGAAGCTGCTGGAGCGGAGGGAGGGAGCGTGGCATGCTGGGACAGGCAGTCTTGGTGGACCACATCCCTGCAATCTGGTTCTTTTCATGTGACTTGGCACTTGGGGGCAGTCTGCAGCCAGGCAAAGTGTGACTGCTGCTGTCCTATGTGGTTCTCAAAAAAGTTTAATCTAGGAGACAGAGGGGTGGAGAGTAATTTCCCAGCCCCCATGCACTCCCCAATGCAACCATTTTTGGCTCCAAACAATTGGCGTGGCCTTTTGTTCTGTGGCACATTCCCTCTGAGGATCTCAATTCACTGTACAAACACAAATGAATTCAGCCTCGTGACACCCCTTTGACTGGGGGAAGACATTGAGATGGCCACATCGCGCTCTCTCTCTCTCTCTCTCTCTCTCTCTCTCTCCACACACACTCACACTCACACACACTCCTGGTCCTGTATCGGCCAGGAAACCATTCTTCCCCCTTACGGAAAACCCTGAGGAACAACAGTATATAAACTGCCAAGGCATGGGCAGCCTGCCTAGTGGGCGGAACAGGACCTGGCCTAGTGGTTGTGGAGGCCATTTGGGTCCATAGATCCAGGAATCCGGCCGTGGTCCAAGTGTGAAGTTGGGGTCAAGGGGCCGAGCCAAAATCTAAGCGTCAAAGGACAAGATGGAGTCGGAATCAGAGACTGTGTCGGAAACCAGGATGGAGCGGAAACCAGGCTTGGAGCAAGGGCTAGAGGAGGACGTGGGAGTAAGCCCAGCTGCAGGCATAATGCACGTTGAGCAGGTGCTTTGCTGCTGCAAGGCTCAAGCAGCCAACTCCTGGCTCCCTGGTCCGAATGAGGGAGGGCAGCCATTTGGAGGGGGCTTCTTAGGTCCAGCTGAGCTTGCTGGGTTGCCTAGCGACCGGGTTGGGAGCCAGCTGTGCCCCTGACACAGCGCTAGCAACTGGACAAAGTGGATCTGAGACATACAGGTCTATTTGCATGGGGGGGAAATGTGGGTTAGTGATGAGAGTATAGGACTGGGAGCAACTCGCTGCATTACCATGGGCATAGCACAACCTCTCGGCCTCAGTTTCCCCACCTGTGAATTGCAGATAACTCTGACCTACTGTGGCTTAATGTCTGTCAATTGCTATGAGAGCCTTGGATGAAATGAGCTGGAAATGCAGTGCATTATTATTATGTATGCCTGGCTTTGATCTCTCAACCACTCGTTCAATTTCTGTATCCATCCTGCATCCTTAGAATGGACTCGGGATACTTTCTGTCCCAGTTTCTCTTTCTCCCAAGAATCTGTTGGTTTTTTTAACTCTTTGCAAACCTCTTGTCAGACATTAGCTTTCCTCTGTATTGTTGTGGCACTGATCCGTTCTCTCTGGGAGCCAGCCATGCTCTGGCCCTTCCCTGGCCTCGGAAGGATGCGAGGAAGGATGGCTGAAAGAACCAGTTGAGTGAATAGGGTCCTTCAAAGTTAACAGGGTGCAGGAGGCCATCCTCCGATTCAGCCCTGCAGGGGAAGGAGTGTCACAACAAGAACAGGACACAGCTGCACTTCCTTCTCCTTCTCCTTCCCCCAGTGTACTGCAAAGGGCTCTAGGTTACTGCCTCAAACTGGGACAAACTGGTTCCGCAAGTGATGGTGGGGGCCAAAAAGCATGAGGTTGGGCTCATGGCAATAAATATCCTCCTGTGTCCTTTGTAGGTAATGAAACACCCCACCCCCGAGCCTCCGAAAAACTTTTACAGCCATAATTAACTTTAATAATAGCTTGTGCACATCGAGTGCTTTTCCTCCAAGGAGCCAATGCACTTTGATTCCCACAACCCCCCACATCAACCATGACCCCATTTACAGATGGGCCCAAGCCCACAGTCATAGGGGGCGGGGGGAGGGGGGGGCTTGATCCCTGAGCTCCCAAGTCCCACCCCAATGCTTTAACTAGGAGATCAGCCTCTTTCCCCAGCCAGGCTACTACATGGGCAGGGTCCCTCTTTAAAGGAGGAGGGGGTTTCCTCTCCCACTCCCTGAGACTGGCCTCTCTTGCCCTTTCTCAAAGTCCAAGGACAGGGACTTTATGGATCACGTGACAGCTAGGCGCAGAGTCCTGCTGTTCTGACGGGGTAGCACAAAGCAGAAAGGAAAGGTGAATCATCCATTGCACGCAATGAAGAGAAGTCTGGGCCCAGGAAACTGCCTTCATGTTGAAATGAGCAAGAGTTCCATACTGCCTCCCTCCCCGCCCCCCCGAGCCTCTACTTTCCCTCCAGTGTGGCGCTGGCAGAAAGCATGAGTGCAAAGGCCCTCCTGGTTTACGAACCCCCCCCCCGCCCCCGGAAGAATGGCAAACGGTCCCTGATGCAGTTAAAAAGGCTCAGGGCCCAGAATGAGCAGGAGCTGGTGTCTGCAGCAGGCCGAGGAGAGGTCACTGGAGGAAGAGCAGCAGAGCGCGCCCCAGACTCCCTGCACATGAAGCACTTCTGCAACCGCGAGAGCTTGGTCCTGCAAATTTCTGCTGCTTCGCTGCAGTGTGATTATTGGCGAGAATGGCTCCGCCCTTCCTTCCCACCAGAACATCAGAAAAGGGGAAATAAGAGGGGAGAGGGGCAGGAAACTCCTGTACATCTCACTGCCCTGAGTCCGTCACTGGCCAGCGGGAAATATAGCTGATTGCAGCTTTCAGGGGTGAGGTTAATGAGGTGAGCTCCCACTCACTGCAATAGGGTGACCAGATGTCCCAATTTTATAGTCCTGATTTTTGGGTCTTTTTCTTCTATAGACTCCTATTACCCCCCAACTCTCTGTCCCAATTTTTCACACTTGCTGTTTGGTCCCCCTACACTACATCTTCCTAGCTGCAGAGGACAAAAGATCTGTTGCTGCCAAATGTCCTCCCTCATCCCCGGAATAAACTGTAACCATACTGGATACCGGCAGCACTAGGCAAGGGTACCCTGGTTGCTTCATTCTGCACTCCCCATGTGCAAAGCCACTCACTGGGGCTTCCAGACAAGCCTGGGGCTGAGCAGAACTCCTGCAGGGGGGATCCAAATGCAAAGTGCCCTGCTGTGTTTGGGGCATAATTAGTCTTTTATGAGCTAACCGAATGCGAGGCAAGAATTTATGGACCACGGAGGGTTCTGCTAGGAGTGTTTATAGTGCCCCGTTGCATACAGCTGGGCTGCTGTACAAACAACATTCAAAGGAAGCTGCCCCAAAAGTGGCCACGCTGCTTGGATCAAACAAACCCACAAAGGCAGGGGGGTGGAGAATGAGCCAGCGAAACAGAAAAGGGGAGATGTGACTAGTCAAAAATAAACTCATCCAGATAGAGAGGCCTCAGAGACAACTGTAGAGAGATGTCCCTGCTGCACAGGGCCACGGCAGCACAACAGATGATGTCCCTGGACGGAGAAGGGCCTGATCCCCACTTCATCCTGGGGCGAAGTGGCAGGATGTCCATGTCTGCAAGGGCTTCAGCTGAGGTGGGGGGTATTCTCACGGTTAGGGCACGGGCCAGGGACTCTGGAGACCCGGGCGTAAGTCCTCTTGTGACCTAGGGCAAGTCTTCACGGCAGAGTTAGCCAGGGCTTTTAGCCAGGGCTTGCTCCAACCTTCCCTTTGACATGCGTTTAGTGGTGTTCTCAACCCAGGCCAGCTGGGGGGCTATCGGCTTAAACCCAGTTGAGTGTTTCAACCGGGCTGGTAACACGCTCACTTTCCAGGCTAAACCATGGAGTGCTCATAGTCCTCCAGCGTGTTCCCACCATTCCCCATGTGCCTGCCATTCACTAGGAAAGAATAAGAGCATCTTGGTTTACGGCAGCACAAGGACCCCTGGGAGATTCCCTCCCCCCAAGCCCTAGTAGTTACAAATACAGGGGAGAACAGCACAACAGATGAACACGCAGTAACTGGGGCCTGACTTTCCAGTGTGGCTGCTCTTCCCCAGACTAGGTTGACCTGGGTGCCAATCACCCCAAACTCTCCATGGGCAGAAGAGGCCCGAGTATCACTCAAGCACCTTTTGGGGCTAGTCTAGGTTGCTGAGGGAGTCTGGACTAGAGTCACTGTTCCACTTTGCCGCGCCCCAAACAGCAATCCCCAAACACAAGGAAATTGAAGCCAGACACACAGGTCCATCAAAACATGTAAGAGACATGAACCAATTAAGTCATCAACAGCCTGAATAAAACATAACAGCTGCCCTGATGGCAGGGAGGAAACAGCAGGCCCTGAATGATTGCTCACACCCAAAGCTTCCCCTGCTCCCCCAGCCACCCACCCACAGACAGACAGACACACACACACAGACAGAGGAAGAGGACTTGGAACACCGAATTCAGGGAGCGGGAACTAGGCAACATACAGGAACAAGACCAGGGAGCAGGAAGCAATGATCAGAAAGGCAAGAGACGCACACATCAGTCATCACAATCACCCGGACTCCTCCCTCTGAGCAGGGGAATAGCGCGTCAGTGAGTCAAAATGACTCTCTTCCCCTTTAAACAGGGGGGTTTCTCTGCACGGCTCCCTGCACGCGTATCAGGCTGAGTTAGTTCCAAAGCCTTGCACATGAGCGTTCGGGCTGGATGCACTTACACCTCCCCACACGCACACAGACACGCTGCGGGTCGGTGACTCACTCAGCCGCCCTGTGGTGGATAATTGTGGCTCTGCATGCAGGTGCACAAGAGCCTCCTCTGATATGCTCCAAGCATAGCCGCTCTCTGGGGATGGATGGGAGCTCCCTACAAACGTCTCTCTGACTTTGGCACACGTGCAACGCTAAAGGAGGCATGTGGTGCCCTCTAGTGTATGTCGCAAAGTGTCACCGTGCCTAAGCGTCATGGCCAGAGCTGGCGATTTCTGTCCCCCCGCAAACGGAATAACCTTTTTAATGTGGTAGAGAATTCTTCCCTCTAGTGCCTCAGCCCACTGCATGGCTTATGGTCCAGCGGGAGGGTTGCCAATCCTCCAGGACTGTCCTGGCGTCTCCAGGAATTAAAGATTAAGCTCTGATTAAAGATTATAGCATGTGATGAAACCTCCAGGAATACATCCAACCAAAACTGGCAGCGCTATCCATGGGCCAGAGGCCTCCTCTGTCCCGTGAGATGCCGGGTTCCTCTCGCTAATCGTGAAGAGTCTCGCTTGTTTGAGATCCCCAAAGTGAAGTTCATGGTTATATTCAGCTGCCACCAGGCCTAAGCTCCTCGCAGATGTTCCTAGTAAAGCTGCATGGTCCTGTCGGGGTGATAAGGAGTCGGCTGCAGTGTGGCTACAAGTCTGACAAAGTACCTATAAGGAGTGCCGGCTGCAACAGGGGATAGTCACCCGTAGAGATGGACCCCTGTATCTGTCCCTGCATCCTCACAGAGGCAGCAATCCCTTGAAAGGAATGTGAGCTATTTGGCCTCAAATATGTAGCTGAACAGTGGTTAAATGATGCCATCCCGGGCATGGGCCAGGCAGCCTCATTTGCGCCCTGGGGTTGAGTTCAAGACCCACACACGGTCGTGGTTCAGAATTGGAGGACGTTTCAAAGGTACAACCATGGCGTGTGAGCTGCTTGCAGGAGATCTCAGCTTCAAGCAGTAGAGGTCTGAGATCAACTGTTCTTGGGGGACTGCAGCAGGAGCTGAACTAGGAAACAGTCTCTTCCCCCCCCACACACACACACACTTCTAATTTGGGATCTGACAGAGTGGGGCAGGTCTGAACCCAAACCTCTCCTGTTCACACAACTCCAGGGTGGCTGGGGCTGGAGGTTCTGTTCTGGCGCATCTCACAGACGCCTTGGCAGAGTTTAAGAAGGCAGCACGTTCCTCTCACCCTGACCAAAGCAGGGCTTCAAGCTGAGGTGCAGCAGCACGTTTTAATACAGTCACACTTACACAGCATACGCTGACCTTCGAGCCATTAGAAGTTATCTGGTGACTGCCATGATGAACAGCCAGTTCAGGGGCATTCCCTGTTTGCTGGCCGGCATCGGGAGGAATGGTTAATCCTGTTAATCTCCAGCGAGATTCTAAGCAAGCTCCTGCCAGCAATGCCCCTCTGCTATGTACATCGGCCAAACTGGACAATCCCTATGTAAAAGGATAAATGGACTCAAATCAGATATTAGGAATGGCAATATACAAAAGCCTGTAGGAGAACACTTCATCCTGCCTGGGCATACAATTGCAGACCTCAAAATAGCCATCCTGCAGCAAAAAACCTTCAAAACCAGACTTCAAAGAGAAACTGCTGAGCTCCAGTTCATCTGCAAATTCCACACCATTAGGTCTGGACTTAATATTAGCTGTGAATGGCTCACCAATTACAAAAGCAGTTTCTCCTCTCTGGGCGTTCACACCTCCAGATCACCTGCTGGAAGTGGGCTTCACCACCCCCACTGATTGAATTTACCTTGCTTTCTTGCCTGTGTATTTATGCCTGTCTCTGGAGATTTCCACAACATTCATCTGATGAAGTGGGTCTTAACCCACGAAAGCTCATGATCCCTAAAATCTGTTAGCCTATAACGTGCTACAAGATTCTTTGTCGCTCCTGCTAGACCATGTAGATGGAGAATGTTCTTGTGGTTAAGGGATAGGAGTGGGATGGACTATTTTGGGGTTCTGTTCCTGGTACTATCATAGCCTTCCTTAGATGCATCAGTGAACCTCACTGTGGCTCAGTTTCCCTATTGTAAAAGGGGGATAATTCCCATCTCAGAGGGGCGTTGTGAGCGCTGACCCATGTTGCTTGGAGATCTTGGAGGGTGAGTGCAAACCACTGTCACTGCTGTATATGCCCATTGAAAGTCAGCAAAAGTCTCCTCTCCACTCAGCCCACCCAGCAGGAGGTACACCCACCTCCTCAGCTCCTGCTCACCCCCTCTCCCTTCTGGGGAATGAAACATCAGTCATCTCACCCCCACGAGAGGCCCTCTCCTCCCCAGCAATGCAGAACTCTCCCTACCCTGCTTGGGCTTTCTGCTCTCCTGCCTGGGTATCATGGCTGCCTCAGAGCCAATTTCGCCTTGCTCCCACTCTCAGCTGCCAGGCCCCAGGAAGGGAAATCTGGAAGTGGGGTGCGTCAGGATGGGACTGTCTCCTTCCTGTCCATGGAGACCTTCAGTGTCAGAATCTCAGTACCCAGTGGGGAGTATCGGAAACAGGCCAGTCCTCCAGGTATGAACCTCTGCCCCACCGCAAGGTTCCCAGGGCAGCTGCCAGGAGACGGAGCCATAGTCTTTCTCATGCCGAGTGACTTGGAATTGCTGAAAGAAGAGATCAGCCCTGGCAGGGTGCACAGGGGAAGGTTCTGCAGGTTTCAGTTACTTTCTGGCCCTGACTGTTGCACTTTTAGGCAGGGCTGAGTCTGGCTTCATGTTTGTTATTGAAATGTGAGGATTCCAGAGGCCTTGACTGGATGCGCCTCTTGCATTCGGGGGGATCTGTCTTTGCATGGAAAATTGCAGCAGATGATAGTGCATTGCTGCATCCAAATGCTGCAAGTGCCTGCCCCCTTTGGTACTGCTCAAAGCTGCTCCCAGTTATGGCTTCAGAGCAAGGATCCCGGCAGAGGGACCGTCGAAAAGAATTGCATAATAGTTCAAATAAGAAATACTTTGGAGCCTCACCAGACTCGGATGTTAAAGCAATTGCCGAATTCCCCAGGTTTGCTTTGCCAATGACTGATTTGCAGCATTCAGGCAGGGACTGAGTTCCAAGCGGCGATGATTTTTGTAGGTAGAGGAAGGACTTCAATGTGTACAACACAACAGGCGCTGTCCTACATCCCCTGCACCCCTAAAACTATTGAAACCAGGGCATGTCTTGTCTGCAGTCTCCAGCCCTGACTAGGCCTGATTGCTATGTCACATGTATTGTCTAACCTTAAAAAGGCAGGCCTCAGTCTTGGCTGGTGCAGCATATAGCTGGACAACCCACAGCCAGCAGTGTGACTGTGGACCAGAAGGAAGCTGATGTTACTTGGGCCCCTCTGTAACCTCACAGGGAGACCACTACATGTGTTCGCTGAGCTGGTACCGCAGAGGGACATGCTGGGATGTGACTTGTTCATTTGCCTGGTGCCTCATTTGACACCACCACTCCCATGCTTGTTACATTTACCCATTGGGGGCGAGAAGGGGGAAGAGGAGGCGGAGCAGTGTGGGGTGGAGGTAGGTCACAATTGACCCACATGTACGGTAATTGTACTCTCTCTCGCATGCACCACGGTCGTCCGTTTACAGACACCTGCTAGAAGCCAGCTCCTGGCACAGGGATAATAAGAAGCTATTCCCTCTGTAGGTGCTTGGATACCATGATGGTGTGTGCAGAACCTAGACCAGAAGATGGTTGTGTCTCTTCCTGTATACTCCTTGCCTGGTCTATTCTCTGGCTCCAAGTGCCAATTAGCACCGAGTGTGCCAGTCCTCCCAAAGCCTTCCTCCCCTCTCCCTCCCAGTTCTGCCCATATTCTGGCTTGATTTGTCTCCCTACTTTGGCTAAAGTAACATCCATGTGTTGCTGGTGCTAGTGTTGCACGCAGGACCCTGGAGGTGCGGAAGAGCCAGCCCTGTTCTGATCCTCTGACAGCATCACCTCCTGCCTCCTCTTTCTCGCAGTGATGGGATGAGCTCAGTTCCCGATAGCAGGCGGAGCGTGCAGTGCTGGAAGATCTTTGTTTTGACTTGCTGGCAGAACATATTTGATATGGAGACCTCGAGCCTGACCCCAGTCCCCTTACGCAGGCAGGGCTCCTGTTGACTTCAGTGGGAGTCTTGCCTGCGTTCGGAGTGCAGGATTGCTGAGGGATTGGTCATAACCTCTGCCCAGGCTAGGTAACCCCTCCCGTGGAGGGAAGGGTTGTGTGTTGGGTTCATGCCAGCAAGCAGTGTGTGTCAAGGATTGGGGGACACATTGGGGGCTGGATATGTTGAGGATGTGCATGCATGTGCGAGGTGTGCAAGGTGAGGTGTGTGTGTGTGTGTATCTTGGGGTGGTTTGTACCTCTTAAAGGTGTGTGTTGGGGTTTGCTTGTGAGGGTTGCAGGTTCATGCCTGCTAAAGAGGTGAGCTTTGGGGGTTGTGTGTGTGTGTGTGTGTATGTGTTGAGGGGAGGTCACATGCTACAGCGGATGTGTAATGGTGTGTGTTAATGGATCATGCCTACTAGAGTGTGGGGGGAGTGTTGAGTGGGGAGGGTGACACACCTTCATGTTTTGGGAGTTGCATGTGTGTGTTTGTGTTGGGGGGGTCATACCTGCGGGAGGAGTGTGTGCTGGGAATTGTGTGTGTTGAAGGATGGTGGTGTCTACATTTGCTAGACGGGTGTGTGTGTGTGTGTGTGTGTGCGCTGGGAGATCATGCCTGATAGAAGGCGTGTGTGCAGGTGCTGGGGATTGTGTGGTAGGGCCTGCGTGCTGAATGAGGTGATTGCCTAGGAACCTGGCTGGGGACGTTTCCCATCTCAGGTCTCTGTCCAGCTCATTTCCCTAGCACCTGGCACTGTCTCTGCTTCCCAGCTCCCCAGCAGCCGTGTGAGGCTGCAGGCAGGCCGTGAGGTGAGGTATGTTGGAGCCGTTGCCTGGGTGACAACTAAACATTTGCTTCAAATAAGAATTGTCAAATAACTTAGCACTGGGGCCATGGGGAGGGGGAGGGGGGCTGCCGCTGCTCATTGTTCCAGGGAGCCCCATAAAATCCGCAGTGAAAAGCTACTGATGCGAGCCAAGTTGTCTGAGCCTCAAAGTGTAACACACTGGCCAAGTGTGTCTGGGTCCCACTCTGTAGCTGATTCACAGGAGACAGCGGTCTGCTGCCATCACCCCTTTAGCTCAAGTGAATGAGGTCTGTGCATTGGAGGTCCTGGGATTAATCCCTGCTGATGCCCTGACCAAGGGGCCATTATATAAATATCACTATTAACTTTGAATTACTCAGGTAACTGCGAGTGCAAAGAACTCTGCCCCAAGTGAACTTCTCTTGATGCTCTCATGAGGAGAGAGAGCAGAGAGCATCTGACAAGGGATATAGGGGCCTAAATAGTAAGGAGTAGGAGAAGTGCAACTGTAAAGGCTGCACAGTGTTCCTCCTTGGTTTGATTGCTCACCAGAAGAGAATGTCTTGCCCTGGGCGGAGGGGGGGACGAGACGAACAGGAGGTGTGTGAGCGGGTGGGGGAGCCTATCCCACCAAGAATATGTCTGTGTACCCTGTAGAGTTCTCTATTTTTCAGCCAGCCTGTGAGATGGGAAACATGCGAGAGGCTGCTCAGCAGAGCAGAGATTTAGGGATTGTTGTATGGGAGATGATATCAAATCCTTTCATCTGGAGTTCTCTGCTGTCCTCATTTCCTCCCTCTGTCTCTTCCCCCTCCTCTTTTTAACCATACACTCAAACACAAACAGGTGGGCCACACAGGTTAGCTTCGGTATAGTATCTGGAGAAGAGCCCATTGCAATTTTAACTGGTGATGTCATAGATGTGATGCA
Source organism: Sternotherus odoratus (assembly GCA_032164245.1). Taxonomy (NCBI): domain Eukaryota; kingdom Metazoa; phylum Chordata; order Testudines; family Kinosternidae; genus Sternotherus; species Sternotherus odoratus. The sequence goes on from JAVMKO010000018.1 coordinate 8,124,767, forward strand.
CCAAATCCTTTTGAGTTTAAGATATAACGGCTGAGACCCGTTGTGCTAACTCATTGCTGCTGGATTTAAGTTGAAGTGCTTCAGAGGAATTTTTAAAAAAATTCTGCATTTACTGAAGAAAAACAAAACCTACAAAAACATGTGTGTTAATAAGAGCTATTGTAACTCTTAGTTCCACAAAGCGTAATTCTAGTCATGGACTACTAGGGAACAGCTAGCCATCTTGGACCGGTAGGTTTAATAGCTAAATCATAAAGCCAAACACAGGTTTTGATAGTCTAACTGGATCCTCATTTTTCAGTGGGTAAATCTCCCTGGATTAGATTACAGGACTGGCACCAGGGTCGGTAATTAAAACAGCCCCTAAATAAATCAGTCTAACAGCTGCATAATAAAGAATCTGAATGTGTCCTGATCCATCTTGGACTTTGGATGCTGGAGCCAGGGCAGAAAGAATCAAGAGGATGGGAAAGGTGGAGAGTCTTTCAAGCTAAGCTAATGATAATAAAAAAGCAATTGGTCAGGCTAATAAATCTGATGGGATGGGCAGCTATTTCACGAAGCATTTTCTGCCGATATTAGCTAATAAAAACAGCAGAGTGCTTGGTGGCTGAGGTCATCCCCTGAGCACATTACACCCATCTATACATTAATTTTTTCCTCCCTTTAAAAAAAAACTTTAAATTTTTTTTAGGGAAACATTTCAATCAAGCAGTGGTGCGTAAATTCATGGTGAAGGGCGCTGTCAGCATGAAGCACATTGTGGCCTGGGAGGATTTCAGATTTTTTTAATTAAGTTGCACAGTGACACAATTGGAAAAGAACTCTCAGATCATTGTTGCATCAAAAAAAGTATCTCCTGCACAGCTTGTTGCCGCTGTAATTACAGCGTGATGACGACACGAATTTGTAGGATGTCAGTCACCATGGCATCTAATTGAACTTTACATGGCTTAAATTGGGAGCAAGCCACATTATTAAAGTCTTAGCCCAGGGTGACCAGACATCCTGATAATATCGAGACCAACTCAACATTAAGGGCCTTTGTCTTATATGTGGAATTATCCCGCTCCCCCTGAAAAACAAGTGTCCTGATTTTTCACTCTTGCTATCTGGTTCCCCTAATTAGACCTGATTAATTTGTATTACACTAGCATCTCAAAACCCTCACCAAGATCAGGGCCCCCTTGTGCTAGGTGCTGGAAAAACCCAGAATAAGAGACAGTCTCTGCTCCAAAGAATTTACAACCGCAATAGACAAAGTGTGGTAGGGGAAACTGAGGCAAAGTGTCTTGTCCAGGTCTTCACAGAGGTCAGTGGCAGTCAGGAATAGACCACAGGCCAACAGAGTGCCTGGCCAGCTCTTTAACCATTGGACCACCCTCCCTCTTCTAACCCTTGGTCATGTGAGTAGCATTGCTGAAGGGCTCAGGTGAGCAAGCATTTGAAAGCAGTGTCAGGCCCATTATCTGCATTTGTGTTGCAACATCCCTCGCGTCCATCACCGCAACTCTCAGGGACTAAGATGGGAAAGGCAATAGCTGAAATGCCATGGCTTCCAGAACTGGCAGCCAGAGGGAAGCTTGGATAAAAAGATGTCTCCTGTGCTGGTTTGTCACTGTGGCTGGGATTTAGGCATATAACTGTTGCTAGATAAAGCCCCTGTTTCTCAACCAAGTCAGGCGTTAGGTAGGATTTCAGTTCAAAGGTGTTTGGACCCAAGATTCCGGCTTGAGCCCATTGTAGAAAGAGGTGGGAGCTAGGAAGTTTAGACGTGGATCCAAACACACTCTCCCCAAGGTAGGAGACATTCCTATAGTCTGGGCCTTTCTCTGTCTCTCACCCCACTCAGACTTAACAATTCAGGGCCAAATCCTCAGCTGGGGTAAATCAGTGCAGCTTCACTGACTTCACTGCTGATTTACACCGAGGATTAACCCCTCTGACTTCAAACCACTTTGCTTGTCCCCAAAATATCCATGCCACCACTGCGGTCCTGTTCTAGTGAGTGGCAGCTCTTCGGTTGTCACCTGCATGCCACATCCGATGCCCAGCTGGGTTGTATTTATTCGTATAGCACTGTGCTTTGTTGTGGACTGGCTCTGCGTGTCATGGAGAGGGGGAGAAATTGGAAGGACAAAGAAAGAGGAGGAAGAAGGGAATGGCGTGGAAAGATGGAGAGGCATGTCCTGGTGTGCATGGACTTCGGCCTGTTCTGTACTTCAAGGGTACATTGAAATGGCTGCGGGGGTCGGGGTGGGGGTGTGTGTGTGAAAAGCCACACCCTCGAGTGGGCTAACCCACCCCCCCACACACACACACACACGCAGACATGGCTAAGGCGACGGAAGCATTTGGCCTTGCTGCTGCCCCATCCCTAGCCAATACAGCTGCAGCGAAGCACCCTGAGGAGGACAGGTCTTGAGACTAGAGTGGATCATGGGATGGGAGCCCCCGAACCAGGTCTGCGCCTGGCTCTGCCCGTTTGCTCTGAGTGGAAAGGGAGAGCTGGGGGGCATTGTTAGGGATTCTCATTGTTCTGGACTTTGAATCCTTTCTCCAGGCTGGATTATGACTAATTACTTCACCAGGAGGGTGGGGAGCATTGAAGCTGGAGCCATGGACCTTTTAAGCCCTCTCCCTCCCCACCCCGCAAGCCCACTCCTCATTCATGAGCTGTTTGATCAGCGAACACATTCCTGAATGGGTGCCAGGTTCTTCCTCACGGCCTCAGCTGCAGCTCCTGAAACCCCGGACCGCAGGCTCCCCTCCCATATGCTTTCTATTAGTCCAACTCCAAGTTTTGCCGGCAGAGAAGCTGACTATGGGGGTGGGGTGGGGGAGCCAAGAGAGATGCTGCTCCCCTTCTACTTTGCCACCGCCCCTCCTTCTCACCCAGGCTTCGCTCTGCCCTTTGGGGTCCGTCCTTGCAATCCCCTGTCTTGTTTGTGAAATCTGCTCCCAGGAGTGTATGGGAATAACTCGCTCTAGATCGGAGTGTCATTTCTGCCCCATTCTGGGGGAGGATGGGTTTCGTGGGGTTTGAGTCAGTCTAACAGCTAGGCTTCAGGCGCTTCTCACAGACCCACATGAGCCTGTAAAAGAACATTGCCCAAGGGCAACTGGATTGATGAAGCCCAGAGCAGGTGCAGGGAGTCGAGGCTGAATACAGTGGCGCCCTTTGTTCGTGGAAGCTCATGGTGGAAAATACCTGTTAAGTAATGCAGGCCATTTCCTCTGTGCCCCTTCTGCCTCCAGTCAGTGTAGGATTGCTCCCTGCAGCACATTCGAAAAGGCTTTGCCAGTCTAGTTTCACAAGTCCCATACAATAGGGTTTCCAGCACTCCCTTGGGAGATTATTCCACAGCTGAATCCCTCTCTCTTTTAGGCAGTTATCCCTCCTAGTCACCCTACATTTTCCTTGGCTCAGGTTCAGCCCATTGCTCAAAGTTGCACCCCCTTGCAACACATTGACCAACTTCCCCCTGCTACCATGTCCCTGACCAATTATTCATAACTGAGCTGAGCTATATGCATTAGCCATTTGAAACTTTCCTCATAAGCTAGGCCACTTGTGTTCTGTGCTACCCCCAAATCTAGTTATCCATATATGTCATTAATCCAGTTTTGAACCTTACAAATTCTTAGCCTTAACAACTTCCTGCAGCAGTGAGTTCCACCGCTTAATTGCACATTTCATGGAAAAAGCATTTGCTTTGATTAGTTTTGAATTTGCCACCTTCTAATTTCATTGAACGCCCCCTTGCTGACAGCCTGCTGCTCCCAATGTCACATCAACTGCCCCTGGGCAGGTTAGATGATTCAGTGCTTAAAACACCTGCAGCTGCCTGGACCATTGTGTAGACTAGAACTTCCTCCGCTGATGGAACTAAACCTAACTTAGCAGTGGTAGGAAATGGAGTGCACAGCATCCAAATATAGACAGTGCCACTGGCATTTAAACCATCATCAGCAACAGGGCAGCTGATAATGGGTGCAGAACATGCTAGTGTAAGCAAGGCTTGTATGGCCTTTGGATTAGTCATTCCAGCCTCAGCCTCATTTGTCCTAGCTCATTTTGTGCCGGTTGGCTCTCTGCCTCAGCTTTCCCATGTGTAAAATGGGAACAGTCTATAATCACTCTGCTTGGAAGGCTTCCGCAGTTTGATTTATTCAAGCTTGCAAAGTGTTGTGAGATCCCAGGAAGAAAGGCAGCTATAGGAGTTAAAATGGTTTGTGTTAAATAAAGTCCTTAGTGATTTTTATTAAACCATGTAACGTGCCTTAAAAAAAAATACATGGACGGAATCTGTAGATGACACACAACCCCCTCCTCTCCCGTAATGCTCCCCACTATTCACCCTGCTTCCACCCTCCCCCAGACAGGCGCCTCTCCCCAAAAATGGAGGTCGCCCCAAAACTGACAAGGAATGACCCCGGCCAGCCATTCCTGGGCCAGTGGAGCTTTATCAATCCCTTCTTCACACCATGGATGTTTCCCTGCTGCTGCTTCTGGCAGGGATGCGGTTTGGAAAAGGAAAGAGAGCTTCAGATACACATCAGCCTTCGTGGTTCACATCACTGTCCAGATTCCTTTCACCAGGTGCTCTGGCTACTCTTAGCTCAGACATTCGGTGTCTTCAGGGAAGCATCATAATTCCGCTTGCTCTCTCCTGGCTCCACTGCCGGTTTTTCTTTGAGTGCCAGCAAATAGCTGAGCTGCAGCCGTTGATCTGTTCTGCTATGTGAGTGTTTTGTTACAATAATCCCAGTGTTTCCGCTAACTGAGGTCTTGAGACAGGGCTGCTATGGAAAGGTCAGCTCCAGCTCCCATTGAAGTCAATGGAAAGGCTGCAGTTGTCTTAAATGGGAATTAATTCTAGCCCTAAAACAGTAAGTGGAATGGAGGGATTGTAATGGGGTCACTCGGCCTTCCAGCTGTGTGTGGCTGGCTTGACTCTAAGCCAGGCTGGTAGTGATTGAAAAGCTGCCACCTGGTAGCTGATGTGAAGTGAGTTGTTGAGTTCTCAGTGTAGTTCCTACCAATCCACTTTACCAAACTGCTGCCCTTTTCCAGCACAAGGACCAGCAGTCTCAATAGGCTTGGAGAGCCTGAACTCCCTCTGGTTTCTCCTGATCAGGTTTCAGCACATGCTGTACCTGTTCTTTCGATAAGGTCTCTGCAGGGCGTCTTTACTGAGCATTAACTTCACTAGAACCACCCCAACCCTTCCCATAAAATCAGTGGCTGGAATAGAGTGTTTTCCCATGGATGCTGGTTCTGACCCCCACTGCTGCTGCTTTGACACTGTCCTAGGATTACTCCAACAGCTCTCTTAGTTCCCTGTCTCTGCCTTTGATTGCAACTCCTTGAGCTGCTGCCTGTGGGCGCTAATGTTCCCTGTTTCAAATCCTGGGCATGGCACTTTGCATGCCAGAATGCTAGATGCTCCTTAGCAGAGAAGTCCGCAATAGGCCAAACCCACTCAGAGTGTCTTGCTGGCCCAACAGAAAGATTTGGGCATCGTGGGCAGTGCAGGAGTCTGGGGCATGCCAGACCTATGGTTGCAAAGAGACCCTACAGTTTTAACAGAGCCCTCAATTTCAGAGCAATCCTGAAAGTGGAGGATGGAAAAGAAAGCAGAGTCAGTAGGTAAAGCCATATTTGCATCTATGGGGTGTGAGAGGAAGACAATAAATACAAATTCAGTAGCTTGTGCTCACGGTGGTTTGGAAGAGAAAGTGGGGAGCCAGGAGACTGATTGGAAAGGGGCACAGAGGAAGGCTGTGATGGGATCCTGATCTCTCATGTGGCTGAGTGAGAAGCTTGAGGAGTGATGGGGGCTCTGAACTACTGAGTTTCAGGTTGACTACTGTTATCATCTGGATTTTGATGCTGAGTTTTCTGGCACGTATCTTGACGGGGGCAATGGCCGTATTAGGGAGCATGCACCGGGGAGGGCTCTGAATCCATGGAGTCTGGTGAGACCTGCAAACATGCAGACAAAACTGATCCATAGAGGTACAGGCAGAGCTAATTTACAAGATCTGGTAAAGATCTTACTGCATCTGGCTCCTGACTCCTACACTGCTCTGATTCCTCCGTGCTCCTGACTCTGGTCTTGGAGCGCTCTCTGGTGGGGACTGGGAGCTAAGAGGCAGCAGGATGTCGGCATTCTTCATCTGTATGCACGCACCCTGGATTGGGAAGTGAGCAAAGGAGCAGTGTTTAAATTTGGCTTAGACATTGCTCCAGCTAAGTCGTTCTGCAGTATGGTTTGGCCAGCCAGCATTGCCTGGGCTGAACTGTGTTTGAGAAACACATTCTAGCCAGGGGAAGGATGAAATACACAAACATCTGGAGTAATTCTGAATATAATTACCAATCTCTGCTAGCTTTTAAGTCAGACTGGTGGTGATCTCAGGCAAAACATGCTTCCAGAGTGATTTGACGACATTCTCACTCACCAGCCAAGCCATGTTACAAACCACTTAGCTGGAACCATAAGCTCCTTAATGAGATCTGAAGTCCAGTGTAAGAAAGGGCTTTAGAGAGCAGGCAGTGATTCTGACCTAAGCGCCCTACTGCCTCCCTGTGCTGGTGTCAAAGAATAATTCAAGTGAAATGAATTAAAGTGATCAAAATATCTGTCCCAGTCAAGATCCCATTATATTCAATTGTTCAATATATTCCTCCCCACTACTTAATGTCCTCTACGGCTGTACAGTCTGTGTCTAGCCCGCCAGATCGTTACTCCCCTGTCATTAAAACCTCTGTTTTCTTGGTGGTTTATGACTCATTGCTAAAAATTCCTACCAGGAGTTTAACTCCAGAAATAAGACTTCAAACTATGGAGTGAAAAGCAAAAATCCTCCAGAATCAGCTGGGCTGGGGGTTTGGTTTGGTTTTTGTTTGGTTGATTCTGGTTTTGCTTTTGTTTTTTACTGTTGAGAAGAAAGGGGTGACTTTAGATGGACTGGATGACTCAGAGACTTGCTAATACTAGCTGGATCCTCTAGGCCATGAGTTCAAGGCCAGGCCAGGCTGGTGGATCCTGAAAATGGCGGTGTCATATATGAAATGAGTTGGAGATGTTAGCCCAGTTCTGTGGGGCTGGGTGTCTAAATCACCTCTCATTATTTGTTTGTTTTGGGGTCTGTAGCAGGGTGACCAACCGCTCCCTGCCGGAGGGGCTTGGAACAGCCCTGGAAAGGGTTGTGGCTGGGAGCCAGTAAACTCCCAGCTTGATTGGGAGTAGGCTCAGCTGGGTGGCCACGCCCCAAACACTCGCAGGCCGGTATATAAGAGGCTGTGAGGCAGAGGAGAGTCTCCTTCTCTAGGGGGAAGGCAGACAGGCCTAACTGCTCGGAGCGCGAGTAGTGTCCAGGGTGGTGCAGGGCTGGGGCTAGGCACGAGGAGCTGGGGAAGCTCTAGCCTGGGAGGTACCCAGGGGTACTGGGGGTGCAGGGGGCAGCCCATGGCTAGTGATAGAAGCAGCAGGCCAACCCCCCTTGCTGGTGATGAGAGGCCATGATACTGCAGTCTGCCCCAGTGAGCGGGGGCAAGTGGTGACTGGCAGTGGCCTAGTCTGAGGCAAGGTGGGGAGAGGGGGTGGAGGGTTCCCCAGGGAGGGGAGACCCTTAGACTTGAGCTCAGTTAGAGGGCACCGGGGGTCCGGGAGGGACATGGGGCCAGAGCAGGAGCGGGACATCGGCCTGCAGAGGGCGCTCTGGACGCTGGAGAGCTAATTCCCAGACAAGCCAGCGGGAGGTGCCGCAGGGGTGAGTCGCCGCCCTGTTACAGGGTCATATTCAGGATCCCCTGAGGCTATTCTAATTTATGGCTGGATCTGGATATATCTTGGATGACTCCAGAATACAGACAGCACAAAGGTGACTTACCTTTCTCTGCTCCACTGCATTCCTGCCCAGTGGAGGAATGGGGAAACTGAGACACAGGCCAACAGCTTTTATTGAGCCTGTTGTAACCAGACTGCCCTGGTGCATTTCTAGCCTGACCACGCTGGTCAGGCAAACCATGCATGACAGAGCTGTGTCCAAGAACAGCTCAGCTCTCCGTGCAGACAGGCCTCCCTTTCCAAGTCCCAGGATCACTCGCCGCCTGCTAGGACACTGCCCAGGGGGATTTTCCTAGAGCTGTTTCCTGAATGGCTGTCTTGAGCCTACGCCTCCTTCACATCCTGCTGCATTGGACAGTGGCCCAAGACCTGGGCAGCTGGTGTTCTTCTCATTCCCGTCAGTTGCTCTTGCTCCTGTTTGGCCACTTGCCAGGCCAGGCCTGGCAGAGCTGGCTGCCCAGTGAACCGAGTGATGGCCGCGGCGGACTCCCCCGCAGGCGTACAGCGTCGGGACAGAAATACAGCAATGTATTGGCAGCAATGGGGTGGCTACTGAATAAACTAAACTGGGGGAAAGTCCCGCCCCCCCCCCCCAGACTGAGCCATAGCCCATCTCATCCGCGCACCCTGCTGAAACCCCTAAGATGGGCATGCTTCTCCCATCCCCCCTGCACCCCCACTCCACATCCTCAGACATGAGCAACTTCATATTCCCCCTCCCGCACCTGGCATGAACAGCTCCCTCCTTTTCCTAGCAGGAGAAACTTCTCCATTTTCTCCTCCCGGCCAGGGGAACAGCCATTTCTTCCCCATCCCTGCCCTGCCAAGGCTAGCTCCTCTCCTGCATCCCCACTCCATCACCTCGGCATCTCCTCTTCTCTCCCCCCCCCACTCCCTAGTTGCCTGGAGTGGCTCCTCTCCCCCACACCCTCCCCCACCTAGGCATACTGGCTTCTCCCTCCCCTCTCAGTCCCCTGGTAGAGGCAGATTCTCCCCTGCCCTCACAGCTCCGGCTCAACGATCCAATTTCCTGTTTCCAGCCTGTGAAAAGGTTACTTGGCACCTCCCCAGGCAGAATAAACCAGTTCTATCCAAGAGCTGCTCTCCTGAGCTAGCTTCGGGATTATAACTAATCTCTTGGCACTGCTCTTGGCACACACGGGGGTGTGTGCATTTCTGTGTGTGTAGGAGGGGGTGTGATGGTGCTGTTCCTGGTGAGATCCAACTGTAAGTGTCAGATCAGGACAGATTGCTTCCAAAGGGGCAGCTACAGCCCAAAGCTGGGGGTTTTCCACCCTAAGGTAAACCAAACCAGCCAAACAGAAAAGACTTTGGTTTTGCCCCACTGGCTAACCACAAGTCACACAAGCAATTCCCTTAGACACTCCAGGTTTCTAGTATCACCACCAGCAGCCACCTGTCCTGGGGATCAATGGTTATGAAAACCAATCCCCCAAACAAAGAAAACGGTTCTCCCCAATTCCAAAGAATCAGGCCCCAGACCCAGGTCAATATACAAATCAGATCTTCCCACAAATCACGCTGTTACCAATCCTTTAGAATCTAAAATCTAAAGGTTTATTGTACAAGGAAAAAGGTATAAGTGAGGATTAGGAATGGTTAAAAGAAATCAATTACATGCAGTAATGGCAAATCTCTTGGTTCAGGCTTGCAGTTGTAAAATAAGCTGCAGGTTCAGGTAAAAGTCTCTGGAATGCATCCCCTCCAGGGATGGGTCCTCAATCCATTGGCCAGAGCTTCCACGTGTAGCAAAATCCCATCCAGAGGTAGGTGCTAGCTGAAGGTTGCAGGCTGAAGGACAAAATGGAGGAAGTTTCTCCCAGGTTTTATAGACTTTCTCTTCTGGGCGAAGACCCGCTTCTTATGCAGAGTCCAAATGCAAAAAGAAGGTTCATAGTCACATGGTCCAATTACCAGACTCTCCAGGATTCAGTTTCTGACCAGGCAGATCACATTCCTGGAGAAGCTGGGGTGTGGACAAGCACCTACAAAGTTCATTGTGTAGCTGATGGTCCTTAACAGCCCATCAGCCACGTTAACAACAGCTTGTCTGAGATTTCGCCCAGAAGCCAAGCACAAGTTTGAAATACAGGCACCACATAGCCCATATCCATAACTTTGACTACAAAAAAGTACATACATACAGATAATTAAACATAATCAGCAGACCATACTCTGGTCGCAGAAACCTTATTTGACCCCCTTTACGTAATATTTGGTACCCCAATGATCTACATGGTTAAAATTATTTCAGTAACGTGACAGGGGGACCTTCCCGTCTGTGCGTGGGGTACTTGAGGGTGGAGGAGATGGCATTTGTGCCTGAAATTAGGGCTTAAAAGGTGCTGATTTTTTTGTACATGGTTGTATATGTAGATGGCCAATCTTGCTCTGTGCGTGTGTGTGTGTGTGTGTGTGTGTGTACACATCCGCAGTTGTGTGTATATATGCAAATAGTTATCCTAGTTATGCCAGCTTTTTGCATTTGTGTGTACTGGGTGGAGGAGGATTATGCAGAAGAGAGCTTATTCCACAGTTGTTTGCCTCAGTGTGTGTTTGTATGTATTTGTGCACATTTGCGAGCTGAGCACATCCGTGAACTTGGTGCCTTTAGCTTTTTCACCCCGTAGCCTGTGTTCTGTGGCAGTAGCTTGAGCTGAGCTGTAATTAAATGCCAGGAAAGCAGTGGATAGTGAAAATATCCACCTAGTTCATTGGTTCTCAAAGTGGGGGTCGGGACCCCTCTGGGGGTCACGAGCCCCTGCTGCCAGCAGCCGGCCCCAAACAATGCCGCTGCTGCGGGCTGCTGGCATCCAGCCCCTGCTGCTGCAGGCAGCCAGAGCCCCTGCCACGGCGTGCTACCGGCTCCCCCATAAGGCCGGTCCTGGCTGTGGCACCTGCCGTGGCAGGCTGCTGGTGGCCCCACGAGCCTGGTCTGGGCCCTGGCTCCTGTTGCGGCGGGCTGCCAGCACTGCCACATGCCCGACCAGCCCCGGCCCCTGCAGAGGTGGACTTCCGGCGCCCCCATGAGCCCGGCCCCTGCCGCGGTGGGCTGCCGGTGCCTCCGTAGGGCTGCTGGAACCCCCCCCCCCAACTGACCTCGGGGGGCTGCTGGAACCCCCTGATCCCAGACCCTGGTGGAGTGGGCTGCAGGCACGCCCCCCTCCCCCCCCGGCCTAACCCCTGGGGGGGGGGGAGTTGCGCTTAGAGGCCCGGTGTGGGAAAGGGGTCTCCACTACAAAAAGTTTGAGAACCTCTGATCTAGTTCTCCTGGATGTTGCTGGTTTAGTCATTGGGGATGATGTTTTTCTAAGCTTGGCTCAGAGCCCAAAAAGTCAACCCAGCAGAAAGAGAGGGTTGGAACTCCCTTAAACTAGTCCCTGCTGGCTCTTTCAGAGCCCAGGGAATTTGATCTGCTGACCTTTTTTGTCCCCCTCCCCCAAATTATTTGGGTCAAAAAAGCAAATTCAGCAGCACTGAAATGTTTTGCAAATCGTGTTGATTGCACCAAATTGTTCATTTTGGAAAAAAAATGTGGTTTGGGTTTTTTTGACATTTTCTAAATGAAATCTTTTGATTTTTTTAAAATTCAAAATGACTTTTTGTTTCAAAATGGCCTTTCATTTTATTTTTCAGTAAAAACAAAAAAGTTCAAAATCAAAACAAAACTTTTAATTTCAACTGTTCTTTTTTTTACTTTTCAGTTAGATGAAACATTTATTTTTCAGTTCAATCCGAAACTGTTTTCCCTCTAATTTTTTTGGCATTGCCAGCACAACAAAAAAATATGTGACTCACACAGATCTATAGGGCATTGCAGAGGGTCTCTTATGGAAGCAGCTTTATTGCAGCTCTTCACACAAGCTGTGTACAATGCACCCTCCCAGGGCCATTCCTTAGGATTTATGGGGCCCTACGCAATATTATTGCACTGGGGCCTCCCCTCCTGACTGGACAATGGGCAACTCTTCCTCATACCCCCATCCTGGAAGCTGGATCCTTCTTTCTGGGCAGCAGGCACCCATGTCCCTTGGGAGTCATTCCCTTCTGGCTGCATACTCGCAGTCCCCACCCCATTAGGAGCAAGTCTCTTGTCTCTTGGCTCACACATTCTCTGGAGCCAAGAGATGGAATTAATTTCAAGTCTTTAGCAGAGGAGAGCAGTGTCCCTGGGATTAGATGGCTGTTACCAAGTGGCATAGACATATGTGCTCTCCATGTGTTGATAGTTAACTGCCAAGTTAGGTCCACCCGAGGAAGATCTTCAAAAACCACATGATGGTTGGATCAATATCATCAGCAAACACAAGGGAGAGAGACACTAATCAGGCTGGCTTGTTCACCTACATTCTGATAAACCTGCAAAGGTCACCAGGTCAGTTCTGAAGCTGAATAAGCTGCCTCTTTCCCAGATTTTCCTATCCCTACACTCACATGGCCCATCAGGGTCACTCATAGGGAAAAGCGCTACATTGTTCTAACTGATTTCATTCACACAGTTCAGCATTCCCAGCACTGGTCCTTAGATATCTTTTGGACGGACATGTCTACAGAGCTGCATGGACATACCCAAGATAGCTGCACAGAAGATGCAGGAACTGCATGGAGTCTGGCTGGAGCAGACAGAATATGCAGGATCCTGAGTTGCATGGAGACTGAACCAAAGTGCAAATATAGAAGTCCTGGTAAAATTTGATGGCACTTTTTGTAATAGTTGGATTTTGCCCCCATGCCAAAATTTATTCCTGTGTTCAACTTATCTGCTTGCCTCTGCCCCAGAAGTGGCTGCACTCCAATGAGTTATATGTAGTATGTGTGATCCTTTGTAATTATTACCTTATTAAAAAAATCAATATATCATGTGGGCATTCCAGAGAAAACATGCAGTTACTGACATGAGAAATACCTTCGTCTCTAAACCATAACATTCCTGTGAGTAAGTGGTTTGAAATATTTTTGGCAGTGAAAGGGTAAAATGAGCTAGAGGCAGAATTGTCTGGTAGGTAGATCAGATAACGGGACTACAAGAGAACTGAACTTTATTCCTGACTCTTCCACTGACTCAGCTTGTAAACTTGGGCAAATTGCTGCCTCGGAGTGCCTCAGTTTCCACATTTGCAAATTGGGGATAATACCTTAGGGAAGTACCTAGCATTTTGAAGAGATTGCAGTCAGGGTGCAGATTCCTTTGGTTGTTGGTATACATTCACATGTAGTCAGTTTAGTCCATAATCTAGTACTCTTGGATTTCTTGCGGATGTTAAGATCTCACATTACAGAATCTGCGGGTAATGCTTTCTATCATATCCATCTGGCTCCATCCCATCCTGGGAGACAATGATTTGGCCTCAGTTATTCATGCCTTCATCACTTCTCAACTAGACTACAGCAATGTGATAAATCTTCAGGGCATGAAACCTTCAGCACTTGAGAAACTCCAGCTACTACAGAATGCTGCAGTGTTTCTCCTCACCAGCACAGTCTGCTGTGAGCACCTCAGACCTGTCCTCTCTTCTCTACGCTGGCTTCCCATAGAATTTCAAATCAGTTTCAAAGTCTCAATACTCTTTAAAGCGCTTCATGGCCTGGGCCTAGGATATCATTCTAAAAGATCATCTAATGCTCTGCAATAAAGACCCTGGTTTGTAACTCAGCTCCTCTCTACAATAAGGGTATAAAGCCTGTCTGTGCAGAAGACAGAACTTTCTCAGGGAGGGGCCAGTCCAGGACTGTGGAATAAACTCCCCCACTGTTGATTGCCATGTACTCGCAGGCGTGAAAATGCAGGCCTGGTATTTACCAGGCTGCACGTGGCAACAGACTATATGGTAAGGGATGAAAGGAGAGTCTGGGTCACGACACAAACTGCAGACACACACACAAACAACTAAAATTATTCAATTTAAAGTTCTATTGGGGATAATTACAAGGGGTAAGGGAGCAGTGTTTTGATTAACTAACAGACTTAATGAAACTTAAAACACACAATGACTAAAATACCTACTAACAATATCTATAAACAAAGATACAGCATTTAATAATAATTGATACTTACAAATACAAACCAACACATAACGACTGGCAAACGTAGAAGCTCTGTTTGAAACACACCAGCTGAGCGACTTCGAGGTGATCAAGCTCGGATACGGGGGTACACAGGATTTGTTTTCTTTTTCCTTTCTCTGCCTGCATATTGCAATGCAGGCCAATAAGTACCAACTATGACATCACAGTAGTGTCATACCCCTCCCCCCCCCAAACCTTGTTTGTGTCCGTTTCTGATTGGCACGAATAATGTTTATACCAAGTAAGGGAAGCAGGTGCCTCAGAACTCAAAGTCTGGTTTCGCCTTAAAATGAGGGTCTTGCACATTCCTTTAAAATGCACGTGAAACTGAATGACAAAGGGAGAGGCCAGGGCAACACTGGTAAGGACAAGTTTTTAGGATGCAGACAGAAACTGATTGGAACATCCACAAGAACCAAGGACCATCAGAAACCTCATTGCCTTCCACTCCAAGTGAAAGGCACATTTCTGGGACCAGCCTTAGCCAACATAAACATGCAACAGGCATGTTTAAAAATAAGAACACTAAAAAAGCCTACCAAAACAAAACACTCCACTGCATGTGCTTCTCCCCCTGGGGACAGGATGAGAGAACAAACAACCGATGACAGATGTGTAGTCACGTTGCTTAATACGCTAGTGAAAAGAGCTTAGACACTACTGTTATATGCATTGTATAAGAACTTTTATTGAACAGAGTAGACTAGAATACCTTGGAAAGCTGCTTTGAAATCTGTGGAAGAAAAGTGCAACATAAATGATAATTAAAGTGATTCAGACACAAATTCCTGGCTCCAGCTTTAAGGGTAAGGTTATAAAGAGACACAATGTAGATGATTAAAGGAAGATGTGGGTGCAGGAAGTTAATAGCACTGCTGGGTTGTACCCTCCGAGTGTATTAGTCCAGATGGTACATTGATAAGCACTTTAAAAATACCTGTTATAATACTAATAATAATAATCCACAGTCTCTGAGTATTTTTGTGAAATAGTTCTGTGTTCAATGACAGTATTAGAAAGCATGCTGACTCGCAAAAGTAGTAAATGTGTGAGGCAGACAAAATTGTTAGCTGCTGATGTGAGCTGAGATCGGAGCCAGGTACCTGTGTTTGACATCTGTCTATAAATGCCTGTGCTTTTGGCAAGTCTCTGCTTTCCCAATTGTATCTGGCAGGATACAAAGGATGATCTGATTATTAATTACTGTTACCATATGCCCAAGGTATTTAAGCACACACCTAGTTTGAACCAAGGGAATAGCCCCATTTCTTTGCTGGCTCAAGGCTGTAACTCCACAGGGCTCACTGTAGGTATCACAGGGGACAAAGGCCCAGCCCTGAGTAACTTACATTCTGGTTTATACAGGTAACACAGTCAGTAAAGACATTTAAGATTACAGATCAAGTACCTGTGTGTTTGTTATGGGGAGGTTAATAGGATAAAGGGAGGCGTTTTTAAAGGATCCAGTTTTTGTTTTGCATGCCCACATTGTGAGTTACAATAATTGGAATAGCCATGTTTTTTGGGTGTGAGAGTGTGACCAACTTCTTGTGATTTGTTTGGTATTTTTCTAAAAGCCACACTCAGCTCAATACCCAGGAACTCCACCCAGCAAGGCAATCATAAGGTAATGAGGATCAGATAAGATTCTCTTATCTCAGGAAGGCTTTGAATTTATAGCCTGGAATTGTCCTATCAGAGACATCCCTCTGATCTCAACTCTCCACCCATCTCAAGGCCTAACTATCTGCAACCTGGTCATCACATTGTAGCATCAATCTGCATGAAAGACTGCAGACAACACTTTGTACAGTTGCAAACAGTCTCTCTATTGCACCCTAGGTTCCAGCTGTCCCAACCACCTGCCCCATTGGAAAAGTCTTGGCCACTGAACCTTAAAGTCCTGTTATACAAACTGATTTGGCTGTTTCCTTAATCTAATCAAGCCCCACTGCAAAAGCTGCAGCCTCCTTGGTGCATATCTATTTCCAGTGCACCCCTACCTGATTGCCCCCCACATCCTCACTCCTGCTGTGCTTCCCAGCCCCTATGTGCCAGCCCTAAACCCATACCCTCGCATACCCCTTCCAATCTCATTGTACCAGTCCCAAGTCTTCATCCCCATCCCATGCACCCCCACTTCCCCAGCAAGTGGGCTGCATGCCCACAATCTCCCTGCACCCCAGCCCATTACACCCCACTGTCTCCCTCCACCCCAACCCATTGCACCCATCTCCCTGCACCCCAATCCCATTGCCCCCCTACCATCTCCCTGCACCCCAACCCATTGCACCCATCTCCCTGCACCCCAACCCATTGCACCCCACTGTCTCCCTGCACCCCAATCCCACAATTCCCCAGCCTTGCCCCCCCAGCCTATTGTAGTATCAGAGCTTCCGTTTTTTCCTATGACGTCAGGGACAGCGCCCCCGCCCCGCCCCCGCTGGTCCCGCCGACTCAGCTCCTGGTTGGTGGGTTCACATCCCGCCGGCTTCACGCGACTCCCGAGGCTCCTCCCCCGTCAGGCCCTGGTCCGGCGCCCGGCCGGCGCAGTCGCAGTGAGGAGGCAGCCGCGGTGCCGGTCGCAGGAGCCGGCGGCGGAGCCATGGCGGGGGCCCCGCAGGAGAACACGCTGCTCCACCTCTTCGCCGGGGGGTGAGTGCGCGGGACCGGGACCGGGACCGGCCTGCCCGGGGCTCGTCCGCGTCCTTCCGTCAGGGGGGCCTGGATCAGCTCCCCCCTCCCCCCTGTCTTCCCCCCCACGTGTCCTGGATCAGCCCCCCCCTTCCACATTTCCCCCCCCCCGTGTCCTGGATCAGCCCCCCCTTCTCTATCTTCCCCCCCCCCACGTGTCCTGGATCAGCCCCCCTTCTCTATCTTCCCCCCCCCACGTGTCCTGGATCAGCCCCCCCTTCTCTATCTTCCTCCCCCCCACGTGTCCTGGATCACCCCCCCCCCCCGTCTTCCTCCCCCCTACGTGTCCTGGATCAGCCCCCCCTATCCCTCCCACGTGTTCTGGCTCAGCCCCTTCCCTTCCCCCCTTGTGTCCTGGCTCAGCCCCCCCATTTCTTCTTCCCCCCATTTCTTCTTCCCCCCATTTCTTCTCCCCCCCCCCCGTGTCCTGGTTCAGCATCCCTTCCTCCCCTCCCGTTCCCCCATCACCTGTTCTCCCTTCTCCTCCTTTCCCACCCATCCCCCCTTCATTTTTCCTGCCTCATCTTCCCTTTCTCCTCGTGCTGATGTCTCTCTCTCTGTGGTCTCTTAAAAAGCTTCGGTTATAAAGAGGTTTTGTATGAGGAGGGTGAGACTTGAATAGTCTTTCACGTGGGATGAGGGGGGGAAGGGGAAGTATCGCCCTCCCCGCCACCTACCCACCCAAATGTACGTCCGCTCAGAGAGGAATACGACTGAGGGGGGGTGAGCCGCACACAGCAGCCAAAGATGGGGATTAGGAGGGCACATGGTCTCATTCTCCTGCCTGGCTGGATACATGGCTGCATTGGAGGGCCACATATGTGACCCCATGAAAAAGTGTGGAGGATTGGCTCGTGGCAGGGCCAGAATATTTTCTTTTAATCCAATGATTGAACTCCTGGAATCCTGAGGCTTCTTTCAGATCCAGGGGCAGGGATGTAAGGGTGGGGTGGGGTGGATTTTGTTTTTCTTGATTTTAAGCAGTGGGGATTAGCAGTGAGTGCTCTGTGAGGATGACTTGGGAGGGGTAATGGCA
Source organism: Sternotherus odoratus (assembly GCA_032164245.1). NCBI lineage: Eukaryota > Metazoa > Chordata > Testudines > Kinosternidae > Sternotherus > Sternotherus odoratus. The sequence goes on from JAVMKO010000018.1 coordinate 8,142,443, forward strand.
ATTGATAGTTGTGGTTGACCACATGCTGGAATTCAGTCTTGTCCGAAGTGAACTTCAGTAGCTTTAAGGCTTTGTTTTGTTTCTTGATTACATAAGAGCACAGTTCAGAGGACTTTGCTTGAGACATGAGACCTAAAAAAGCAGCATCTACCCGCTTGTGTTCTTTCTGTACTAACCTGCTGGGTACTAACACTAAAGCCTTTTTGTGTGTGTATTGATCAGAATGATAAGTGTGCTTTCCCATTGCCTTCTTAATTAAAGCCAGTGGATTCTGTGCCAGGGTTTAAGGCCTTGTCTACATGGCCACTTTACAGCACTGCAACTTTATTGCTCAGGGGTGTGAATCCCCCCCTGAAAAAAGTCAGTTTGTTTGCTATGATATCCAAGCGTGTGTACAATCATGTACAACTATGACATTTTGCTGAATTTGTTAAATGAATGACTTGAGGCTAATCCTGGCTTTATGTGTGTCTCCAGTTGAAGTCAATGGGAGATGCAGGAAACCATCCAAAGGCAGAGCTTAGCCTGTGGTCTTTAGGCAACTTGACAGGCCATCACTTAACTGAGTTGGGGGGAGAAGGTTTGCTGAGCATGTTTAAAATTTCTTGCATAGGCTATGATTTTAAAAAGCAAGGCTGTGAAACTGCATAACCTAATGTTCCAAAAGATGCAAGAAGATACTGGAGACTGAAGTCCTCTATTTAGCAACAGACCAGTGTTCTGAGATGGAAGCAAGGCTCCACTATTAACTAGATTAAGACCCGCAATCAATTTCATGTAGTCCACTAAAGTACTATGAGTTGGCAGGTACATTGGAAGAAGGTTCTGCAATGCAGAGGGGTGAACTATCCAAAAAGGTGGGATTATAATGGAAATTGACCAAGCTTCATGTAATTACTTAGTGCCAGCATTGTAGGATTTTTCAACCATAAAATGAGAGAGAAAGTGATCCAGGAGGAGAAAGGGGAGCCTTTTGTAGCCTTTCCATCTTTTAGTCACTCTCAGAACATCCAGGATCCTACATGTAGTATATTGAACTTTCACATAAAAATAAGTTAAAAATAGGGAAGAAGTTTACAGCTCTTTAAAAGGTGGAGCCCCGAACTCTCTGGGAAGGTTATTTACTCAGAAATGCCAGGAGCCATTGCAACTTTTTATACCCTTGTTTTTCAAGCTAGCAATACTGATTCACCCAGTAAATTAAAAACCACAAAGCTTTTTTCTGAAGGCACTATCTTTCTCCTTTTGGCTTGGAGTAGTACATGTTGCCTGAAGTACAGTAGTATCTGGATTCCGCCATTGAGATGTGAGTCCATCTGTTCATTTGTGTAGATAACAAAGATGCCTATCCAAGGTTCCGGGTGCCCAATGTAATCATACAATAAATATAATTAAGTTGATCCTCACAGCATTAAAATCAGTTCCACAGGACCTGAGCCATCCCCTTCACGACCTAACCCCAGCTTCTTGAGATTCTATTGAACCCAGCGGATTTAGGAAGTCACCAAACTTGGGCTGTCACAGAAAAAACCCTGTCAATCATCCCCTCTTTTGTAATGAGGGGATCTAGCCAGGGGTGAAAGTAAATTAACTTTCTTACCAGTACAGGGGCTTGGCTGGGGTCAGCTCTGACCCCCGAAGGGGTGTGGCCAGAGGGGTCAGAGCCAGCCCCAGCCCCAGCCCAGCCCCCGTACCGGTAAGGGGCCTCCCCCTCTGCTGGGAGCCTCAGGCCCTTTAAATTGCGCCTGGGGAAGCCGATCCGCCCCGGTAGAGCGCATCGGTTCTTGCCGGTATGCCATACCGGGGCGTACCGGCTTACTTTCACCTCTGGATCTAGCTCAAGCTCCCTTGTGACCACAAGATTGGCAGAAAGGCACGGGGAGGTGAATTTCAGGTAGGTTAGGCACTGTACAGACACACTAATAAGAGGATCCCTGTGCTGAAGGTGTAGCCTTGCTGTGAGTCATCCATGTCTACCGACTAGCTGTTCCCATTCAACAGCAGTAATGGTACTGTAACAAACCAAGCTAGAGTGAATATGCACCACTGCCCTGTATTGGATTGGGCTGGAATTGCTCAACTGTGTGCTGGGTCCCTGTATTGCGAATATATGGTCGAGATGAGCACCACAGAAATGTCTACAAAAATGAAAATAACAAGGTCGTTGTGGAGTCTTTCCTCTAAGCTCACAGCCTGCACTCTTGAGGCCAGAGGATCTATATGAAATTCATAAATCTGTTTTATGCAGCATAGGGGTGACAGTGAAGTTCCTAAGTGGTCACAGCTTGGTTATGATGTTTAACATTTATGCCTGGTCTCCACTACGGCCCCGGGATCAACGGCAGATACACAACTTCAGCTATATGAATCACGTAGCTGAAGTTTGCGTATCTGCAGCCGACTTACCTGCCGTCCTCACAGTGGCGGCGGTCGGCGGCGCGCTCCCCCGTCGACTCCAGCTTGCGCCTCCCGGCGAGCTGGAGTTCCGGAGTCGATGGGGGAGTTCTGGGCGATCGACCCTTCCCCACCCTAGTGAAGACGAGCCCTTACATTCTTAATCCTGTGACCAGCCACTCCTCTTCTGCTCTGCCATAGGTTTCCTCTGCCCTTGTTCATTTCTGTCTTCCTGCTTTCTTTTGTTTTGTTGCTTGAGGATATCTACAATTAAAGATTGTTAGGTGCTATGTTACTATGGTGATGAAGTCCATATGAAGACCTAAGACTTGTAGATAGTTATGGGTGCCTTTTGGCTAAGAAAGCATTATCTAAAAAGTTATATCTGCTACGCTTTGTCCAAACAAATTGTTTGTTTGGAATAGTTCCTAATCAAGTCCCCAATCCTGCATACACTTAAGCAGGGTGCTTAATTTGTATGTGTTTATCCCCATTTTACAGATGGGGAACTGAGGCTGAGAGAGACATACTTGCCAATATGACATAGAAAGTCTGAGACAAAGCAGGCATTTAAATCAGACCTTCAGTGTCCTGGACTAGCACCCCAAACACTGAATTGTTCTTTCTCTCTACACATCAGCATAGGAAATCTGGTATGTGGGTTGGTTGTTTTTTGGAGGGGGGGAGGAAGGACGACCATGATGACATGCATAAACTTGGGAAATAAAGATCACCTTGGATTAAATGTTATAAACCCTGTCATCCTTATGGGGTTTTGCTTATAGCACATTCCCTTGACAGACAAAATCTGTTTTAAAGGAAAACTCTAGTGATTTAGATATTTATTTGCTAACTATATTACACTAGCGAAAATACCCGGCGTTGCTCGGGTCCGTCGGAGGTGGGGAGGGGGCAGAGAGCTGAGCGAGTGCAGGGTCTGTTGGAGGGGGGAGGGGGCAGAGAGCAAACCTGACACCCCCACCTCACCCCCCCGACCAAACACGACACCCCCACCTCACTTACCCCTCGACCAACCCCGACTCACATTTTCACCCCACGTCACCCCCCTACCAACACCCCCTGACCAACACCCACACCTCACCCCCCGTAGACCAAACCTGACACACCCACCTCACTTTCCCCCCCCAGCCAAACCCGACACTCCTACCTACCACCACAAACAAACCCGACACCCACACCTCACTTACCTCTCGACCAACCCCGAGCCCCCTCCTCACCCCCCCAAACAAACCCAACATCCCCACCTTACCCCCCACCAAACCCAACACCCCCTGACCAACCCCAACACCCACACCTCACCCCTCACCCACCCCGACACCTTCCCACACCCCCAGACCAAACCCAACACCCCCGGCTCACTTACCCTCCCGACCAAACCCGACACCCCCACCTCACCCCCCGACCAAACCCAACACCCCTACCTCACTTACCCTCCGACCAAACCCAACTCGGGTCCGTCGGAGGTGGGGAGGGGGCAGAGAGCTGAGCGAGTGCGGGGTCGGCCGGAGGGGGGAGGGGGCAGAGAGCTGAGCGAGTGCGGGGTCGGCCGGAGGGGGGAGGGGGCAGAGAGCTGAGCGAGTGCGGGGTCGGCCGGGGGGGGAGGGGGCAGAGAGCTGAGCGAGTGCGGGGTCCGTTGGAGGGGGAGGGGGCAGAGAGCTGAGCGAATGCAGGGTCCGTTGGAGGGGGTATTATGACATCATAACTGTCACAGAGAACAGCAGCTGCCCAGCTGATGTGATTGACCTTTAAATAATTTCACCCCTGGGGGCCGTCAGAGGTGAGATTTGAAAAATTTTCGACTCTTACCCTGATTAGGACCCTAAGACCTCTAACTGTACCAAATTTCAAGTCTCTAGCTCAAACGGTGTGGAAGGAATAAGGGAACGTACATACACGCATACACCATTTGACTTTTATATATAGAGATATCAAAATAAATTTTGGAAACCATTGTCACTGCTGCAGTTCTTCCATTCAAGTGAAGTTTCTTGTTTCCCCTCCATGTAAACTCTGTAGGGCAGGGCCTGTCTCTGTTCTGCTAGTACAGCCCCTACACAATGGGGTGCTGGTCCATGACTGAGGCTCCTAAGTTCTGCCTCAGGACACAATAATAATTCCCATTGGGGTCTCCCTTGGATGATGCAAACTAAGACTCCATCCTGCAAGCACCTCCAGCTAATCAGATCCTTGCATGGTGAGCCACTGACATCGGTGGGGCTTCCTGGATGTAAGGCCCACACATCCGTGCTTGCAGCACCAGGGCCTAGGATAAAAAGGAACCACTTTGCCAGTGGAAAGCATTAGCAAGTGGGAACATTAAAAGTTTCTGTAAGAGAAATTCTGAACTTAAACCCCCGTTTTAAGACAATTTTGCAATTTGTTGTGGGGATTTAGTATTTGTATTCTGGTGATGGCTGCAGGCCCCTATTGTGCTAGGCACTGTACTGAAATGGTCCCTGCCCCAACCAGTGTGTAAGTTTACCTCACCTTGCAGCTTTGAAACTGCCCAGCACTTAATGCAGACTAGGCGTGAAAGAATGGACTTTGGCACTAGACAGAATCTTCAAATTGTCGAGAGAGGTAGCTTCCTATTAGCTTTAGTGTATTTGCAGGCAGTCACGGTGGTTCTTGCTGATGTTTGTTTGTTAGATGGGCTGTTCCTTTGAAGGATCACACTAATGACAGCAAAGCAAATCCTCCTGTGCATTGCATTGGAAAAAGGAGTCTGAGGCAAGAACGATTGAATCAGCAGCAAACAAGAATGAGAGAGGAATTGAAAAACAGAACTGTACCCAGAGAGTCTGGATTCCTTCTGGCCCTGATTCTGCACTACTGAAGTCAGTGGGCACGGGATCTGGCCCTGCAGCATAGTGAGTAGTATGTATTAGTGGCGTATCCTTGGAATCATTCCCTTGAAATGGAAGCTTTAATCCCCCCCCCCTTTCCCTTCCCTTCCCTTCCAAAACTGGCAGGGGGTCTCTACAACCACCATGCAGCAAAAAGGCATTACGAATTAATACTCTGATCCCACAAACACATCCCACATGTGAAGCTCTACCCAGGTGAATAGTCCCAATTCAAACCAATGAGATCAGTCGCATGAGTGGGACACCAGACAGGCTGCCAACTTGATGGGACTCCGCTTCAGTGCCAGAAAGTGTCGTCCCTGCATATCAATGGCAGTAGAAGGGATTTGGTGCAGATGACGTCTTTTCCGATCCAGGGTGAACCTGTGATCTTCCTCGTGAACGGGCCAGCGTGCCAGGGTTTCGGCAGGCCGATGGGTTTCCACATCCAGCAGACATCTGAGGATACGATTGCGGAGATCCCACGAGTTGTGGCCAGGATCAACTCCTCCCTATGATCAACCCCTCCCGACTGGCACCATGGCAGAAGATCAACGCCTTGAACACCTTCCTGATCCCCTGCAGCTCATTCATCCTGAGGGGATCTTCTGTGGCAGAGAGTGTGGGCTGTCACTGGATGTGCGTGCACATGAGATGCCAGCGACCACTTCCTCCCCCAATTTGCTGACTGGAGGATCAACCACAGGGCTCAACTGCATCCCACTGAATAGCGCCGTCTGCCCTGCGAATTGGAACGAGTGATGCAGGAAGTGCAGCTACGCCAACGAGACACTACCCCACGTCCTGTGTAGTTGTGAGCCCCATTTGAGAGAGTGGCAGCTGCGACCCAACGCCATCCAGGATCACTTGGCCAGAACCATCCTGCCACCTGTGGGGAAGGTTGCCGTAAACTCCGCCACCCCTGGAACCAACAGCCAACTGCAACCGGCCATCGTCGTCCTCGAGGACGGGAAGAAGATCTTGGTGACATGATAGTGCCGTTAGATAACAGGACCCTGGCCTTCCATGATGCCTGAGCTTGAAAGGTAGAGAAATATGCCCCTCTGGCCGAAACCTTCAGAGCTAAGGGTTACCACGTCCAGAGAGACGTGCTGATCATTGGAGCCTTAGGTGCATGGGACCCCAGTAAGGTTGTTGGCTTCTTTAGAATAAAGTCACCATGTACTGGGGTAGACATTAAGTATGAACGTCAAGGTCTTCTCAGATATAGAAAGTGGGTGGTAAAAAGAGAGAAGCACAATCAAATGTTGAGCCTAGCAACCCAGACGTGATGTTTAAATAAAGCATTTGCATCTACAATAAATAAATATGCTTATGTAGTCGGAGGTGTTGGAACTAGAGTGGGGGTGCTACTGCACTCCCCTGGCTTCAAGTGATTTCCGTTATATCCGGGTTTACTGTTCAGTGTCTCTCAGCACCTGCACTATACAAATTGTTTCAGCCCCCCTGTATGTAGTTACATAGGGGTTCCCATCAGTTCTTTTCATAACTGCTTACTAGCTGCTTTGTGGTCCTTCTGACACTGAGGGGAATTCTTGCACATCATGGGAAAGATCCATTTCTGTTGTAATCACATGTTTCTGCTGCCTATAATTCATAGGTGAGGTTGGAGAGAGTAGACAATAGTTTTAGCTACTTTAAACCTTTCTGATTCTGGACTGCTTTCCTTTTCCTAATGAAGAACAAATCGATTGAGAAACGCTTTGATTTTTACAAGAGGCTGATGCAATAAAAGCTATGTATCTTGTTGTGAGAACTAAAATTTTGCAACTGGTACATAAGTCATTTTAACCAATACCGTGTCTTGATGGACGTGATAGCTGTAACTTTTACTATGGAAACTTTGGTCTGGCTGTGTATTCATAATCCAGCACTGTAAGGGTTTGGCTTTGTTTGCATAGCTGTTTAAGGTGGTTGATTTTATTCCTTTTCCCAGATGTAGGAGTATGAGACACACTGGGAATACTAGAAAGTATTCCCTTTAAGCACAGCAGCCTATTTTTAGCTGTCTTCCCAGGAAACAGCTGTCTTCCCAGGAAATAAAACATCACAGGGAGAGATGATGCAAGGAAACCTCACATGGAGGAAAATCAGCTGATCAGAACAAGCACTGAAGTACTTACTGGAGCTGACCTGTAGGGTATTTATATTATGAACAGAATTTGCTCAACCTATTGAAGTCCAGAGATTTGCTCTGGTAGATAGTGTTATGTTTAAAGTCATGCTGGTAACATTTGCCCTGAGCGGTTAAAGCAGATGATGTGGGTACTAACTCCTGCTGTGTATCAAAAGGTTACACACTTATTCCAGGAAGTACTTGCACTTAAATGGTAGAGCCTGCATATGTGTCTGAGGTTACTGAATGAATGGCAGGATGGAAGGGCAATTCCAGTGTGGGAACAGGGCAGGATGGCAAGGAGGAGGTAACTAGTGGCTGGAGGAGACTGGCCAGGTATCTGAGAAGGTTAACAAAATAGCATAATGAGATGTCACTCAGCGTAGGAATCATGTTCTTGTGTCAGTCATGAGGGCTGTGGTAGTACACTTACTCACCTAAAACCCTAGACCTTGTATTTTTAGAAGCAAGCTGCACACAATAATCATAGAATCGGATAACCTTTTCCTATTGTGTAATTTATTGTCTGTAAGTAGTTAACTTTGTTTTATGTATGTGAAATAAAGATGTAGCTAGATGTTTGGCATGGTGCAATGTAAGCGATTTCTGGTTCTAATGCAGACTTCCTGTATGCCCTTGGGCACGTCACTTAATCGCTGGATGCTTCCGTTCCTCATCTGTAAAACAGCGATAATGCTTCCTTTCTGTCACCCATTATCTGGCTTGTATTTAGATTTGTAAGCTTATTTGGACAATGAGTTTGTTATGGGACCCTGATCACCGTCTAAGTGCTACTGTAATATAAATAAATAATTGTGTTTTTACGTTTAACAGCATGGAAGTGCAGATTAGGCAGCAAGGGTTCATGTTCTTTGCACTGCCACCTATTCGCTTCAAGATGCAATTCAGAGTTTTGGCAACAGTCCTACGGCCTTGAGTAAAAATGGACGCTGGTAGCCAAGACTGCCTTTTGCCTAGCACCCTGTTGTAGCAATTAAGGTCTGAAATCCTCTGATGGCTGGTTACTTGCCAGGAGCAGGGAGAGGGTTTTCCCTGGCTCCCTTTCCAGCCTGCCAGAATCCTCAGGGTAGTGCATAGCGTATAAAGTCTGGTTTGGGGTTATTTTTATGAATATTTATATAATTGGATGCGGGTGAGGCTAAGGTGGATGTGGGTGACACATTGCAAAGATGGTGGTTACGAAGCTCTGCCTTTTTTGAGTGGCTTTATATATAATTTCGTGCATCTCCAATTTCCCCCCTGTAATAGCATCTAGCAGTTAAGATGCTCTATAAAAAGAAAGCCAGCAAAGACTGTATGACTAAAGCATCTGTCCCATTATTTATGTAAATAGAGAATGGTGAGGTTCTTTGGTGAAAGCAGAAATCTACTACTGTGCTTATATAATCTTTTATTTCAAGGGTGTTGCAAAAACTGCTTTACCTTTGGAGCTCAATCCCAATATCTCTCAAAGGACAGACATTACTCAGTAGGTTTCTGGAAAAAAAGATTTATTGCAAGCAATAGGAGTCAGAGGGGTTATTACCCAAACAACTGGCTCAGCTCCATGCAAGGCTAAGGCCTTTCTTATACTCAGGTGTGAATAAGGGAGGGGGGCTTTCAATACACTTACACAGGTGATAACACTTAATGGCTATCACATCCATTGTTCAGTATTAATCTATGCCATTTACATGTCTGGTAAACAGGAGGCCAGGACTCTTAGGGGTACTCAGACACTATGACTCCTGCACAGCTGTGGCAGGGTAAACATGAGTTTAAGTTCAGAGAGGTAGCCCTGTTAGTCTGGAATAGCAGAGTTAACAAAGTCCTGTGGCACCTTAAAGACTAACTATAAAGTTTTGAAGCATAAGCTTTCGTGGGCTAATACCCACTTCGTCGGATGCAAGCAGTGCATGAGTTTAAGTTGCATGCCAGGCTAGAGGTTGAGAGTTCATATACAGGGAGTGAAAGTACAGTTTGAGACAGTTTTTAAAATCATACTACACAACATTCATAATACAGTTGTTTCTAAATTGCGTTATTCCAACAAGGGGAATTCAGTAATCACTGTGGTTCCTGCTCTCGGATGATAAATCCTTTAGGATGGGGGTGTAGACAGGCTGAGTCAAGTTCTCTCACTTCCACCACTGATTTCAGCAGGGGTCACTTGTGACTTGCATTACCATAAGTGAAGGGAGAATCTGGTTTGCTGTGCTAGTGTTGGATCCAGGCATTCAGGAGCAGAGGGAAGGACTTGAGGTAACTGTTGTCAGACCCACACCCAGAATACAATTCCAACCCCAAACTCTTAAAGTGTGTACTCTGGGAGCAGATGAAGGTTTTGTTGTGAAGGGTTTTTCCCTCCCCAGGGCCCCAGTCCCTTCCCCCTCCCCTATGTTCAGGCGAGCTGCATTGAGGAAGATGCGCTAAAGCATTGCACTCCAAAGTTGTATTTGCAGAGCAAATAGCTAATGTCAGGCCCGGGTTCTGTACACAAAGTGAGCAAAGCGCTGATAACAGCCAGGCTGCTTGTTCAAAGTCAGTCTTTTGTGTCAGCTCTTCTGTCAGCCTCCATCCACACAACAGAATTTCAGCTGCTGTGTGTGTGCCTAGCTTCCTAAGCGGCTTCAGGGCTTTATTCTACAGCCAAGGTCAAACTCAAGTGGATTAAAATGGCTGGAGGCAAAGTTGTTTCTCAGAATATCTGTTACTGTAAAATGCCATGGATTGCCACTGGTGTAGGATAACCCTTTCTGTATGTGGTAGGAAGGAGCAAGAATCAAGTAGCTGAAGGAAAACACACTTGCCTGATATTATTCATAGTTAAAGGCTCTAAAGTTCTCAAATTTCCCAGGGGGGGCTGTTTGCATGGGGGAGAATTAATAGTAAAGGAAGGAAGAATCTTGCAGCCTATCCAGCAAATGTAAACAACAATGGGGAAACTGGAATTAAAGTACCTTCTTCCCTTCCAAATAGTCCTGGATGGTCTGATCATCTTTACAGTAAGGCCTAGTCTACCCTCAGAAGTTTTGCTGTCGAAACCAGCGCCGGCGACAGGGGGGTACTACGGGTAGAGCTGTACCGGGCCTCGAACTTTAGGGGGGCCCCGGTACACAGCAGTACCCATAGTCATCTCGCAGTCATCCCGCAGTCCTGGGGAGAAAGTGTGCGGGGGGCGGGGGGGGAGCAGCAAGGGCGGCTCGCGCCGCTCCCCGGCTCACGCTCACGCAGGACCCCACACTGCTGCCAGCCGCTGTCAGCTGGGGGGGGGCAGCTGCGTGGGGGGGCCCCCAAACGATCAGAGTAGGGGGCCCCCAAATTTCTGTCGCTGGCCCTGGTCGAAACCCTATAGTGTAGATAGCTGCAGTTTATATGGGCTGAAAGAAATGCGTTTGCCCACATAGTTTATATCAGTTCAGCAAGCAAAATTAGCCTACCAGCAAAAGCACATTTATGGGCAGCTTTTCTCAAATGCGGTCACCAGGAGTTTTTTCTGCAGCCACAACAGCCTCCTAAGTGGAGATTGGGCGGGGGAGTAGACCCTCCCTGCAGCACCCAGCTGTTGATCCCGGCTGCCTTGGTGTTTGCTGGCAGTGCCAGCAGGGGATCAGCGCCCTGCACCACGGAGCCTCCTGGGGGCTCTGGACACCTAAATGGTGTTCTCCAAAGGGAATCTCATTGCATTTCCTGAAGTGATAACATGCTAAGATGCTTGTGTGAACAAAGAAAATGCTTCCTTCCATTGAGTTAAGCTTTGTAAGATCTCTCCTATTTAAGTTGTAGAAAGCTGAAGTTTTCAGTGTGGCTCTTCTGCATCCTAGCTAGCTCCTATTATAATATCTTGCAGCACTCTTCTTCAGTAGATTTCAGAAGTATAATCATTCCCATTTTACAGATGGGGAAACTGAGGCACAGAGGGGCAAAGCGTTTTGACCAAGGTCACTCAGCCAGGGCAGTGGAAGAGATGAGACTAGAACCCAGCTCTTTTGAGTTCTAGTTCCAAGCTCTATCCACTTGGCCACACAGCCTCTGTTGATCATTACTGGCAACATCTCCAGCATGATTGCAAGAAGCAGCATGTATTTAAGGTGAGGTGCAGCACACTAGTTCAGGGGTCTCGCACTCAATTTACCTTAGGGCTAGTGCCAGTCCTCAAATCCTCCCAGCGGGCCAATAATGTCACTGCAGATGGTGTTCTGAAAAGAAAACGTTTGTATTGTCTTATTTTGAATTTCTTAGAAATAATAAAATTGTCATACAACTTTATACAATTCTTCACCCGCCAGGGAGTTTAGTGTTTGCCAGACACCTGGCAATGCTTCAGTTGGTCAGTTTGTTGATGTTTGGCCTCAGTGACTGAGCAGTTGAAACCTTCAGGATTGCATCAGATAGTTGTGCAGCAAGGTGTGTGTCCATCCCCCAGGCCACTTACATAGCAGTAGAACCTCTCTGAGCCACAAACTTGCATATTGTCCTAACCAGCAGACTTGCCGCACTTTTTAGCACAGACGTAATAGCAGAATGGTGTTGTAAGCTTACTGGAATGGTTACATGTTACTGGAGCTTCACACACAATACATACTATGGGAAAATACATGTGTTAGCATTTAGTGAACAGTTGGGATAAATCATTGTAAACATTTGTCAAAATAGACGAACTGGCTACATCTTGCAATCAACTATCCCTGTTTCTCAATCACGTTTGTTTGTTTTAAAGTGCATTCATTTTCAGAGGGTTTCCCAATTAGTAGTGTGAGTTAGTGTTGTTCGTTGCTCAATGTATACACAGTAGTTGCTACTCACTTAGGCCTGGTCTTCACTACCCGCCGGATCGCTGGGTAGCGATCGATCTTTTGGCGATTGATTTCTCGCGTCTTGTGAAGATGCGAGAAATCGATCGCCTGCGGCTCCCCCGTCGACTCCGGAACTTCAGCGTGCTGGGAGGCGCAAGCTGGAGTCGACGGGGGAGCGCGCCGCCGCCTGCTGCCGCCGTGAGGACGGCAGGTAAGTCGGCTGCAGATACGCAAACTTCACGTACATGATTCACGTAGCTGAAGTTGCGTATCTGCCGTCGATCCCCCCCCCCCCCCCGGTAGTGAGGATCAGCCCTTAGGGTAGTGGTTCTCAATCTGGGGTCCACGGGGGGAGGGAGGGGAGCATGAGCAAGTTTCAGGGTGTCCGCCGAGCAGGGATGACATTAGACTTTCAGGGGCCCATGACGGAAAGCTGAGGCCCCACCACATGGGCCTGTAGCTTGGGGCCCCAGGCCCTGCCACCCAGTGCTGAAGTTGAAGCCTGAGCAACTTAGTTTCACGGGGCCCTGTGAAGCTTGGGGCACCAGGCAGTTGCCCTGCTTGCTACCCGCTAAAGCTGGTTCTGGCTTTTATATGCAGAAAAACAGTTGTTGGGGCATAAGTGGGCTGTGGAGTTTTTATAGGGGTTTTGGAGGAGTTAGGGGGCTCAAAGGAACAAGTTGAGAACCCCTGATTTAGGGTTTGTCTACACTGCACGCGAGCCCAGGCTCTGATTCAGGTGGAGCCAAAGCCCTCCTTTCATCCGCACACACGAATCAGTCTAATGCATCAGCAAGCACTCAGGACCTGGGTCCTAGGACCTGGCTAGGGCTTCGGGCTCTAACCCATCCTCTACCATTTTGCATTGTGGATGCAGCCCAAGCTGTAGACCCAAGTCAGAATGTCTGTGTAGTGCACTGTGGACACACGTTAGCATGGCTGAGACCCTGGTCCGACCATTGTAAACCCAGGTGTACAGTACAGTGAGGATGCTCAAGCACAGGCTTGGAAACACAGGTCCACAAGCCTGGATCCCTTGGATCTGGATTTACGATGCAGTGTAGACGCATCCTTAAAGGCTTGTTGACTCAGGGACATTCAGGAAAGAAATTCACACCTTTAGTTAGTTTGGAATTAAAAGTGCGTTAGTTACACCACATTAATCCCTGGGTGGACACGCATTCAGAATTTAAGTGGCCTTAATTCGGTTTTGTTCACTAGTGAATTAAGCTAAACTGAGATAAGGTCGCTTAAATGAGTGTGTCCAGCCAGGGATTTAATGCAGTTTAACAAACCCACTTTAAATTCACACCATTAGTGAATTCAGATTAATTTTCCTTGGTCCCCAAGTAAACACGTCCTCTCTATACCATTTGCTAACAGGAAGAAACCATTAGTCAAGAAAAGGAAGAACACCGAAGCAGGAATTGGGTTTTGTCAGTATGTAGATAACAGTGGGAAAATGATAAGAGTTGAACAAGAGCAGCAGCCGCCATGGTACATGGTGTTACAGTTAGGAAAACAATAGACAAAGTGAAATAAAACTAAATGCTTTTATTACACTCGTTTGTTTGGATTCTATCAGTTTGTGTCACGGACAAGATTTTCTTGACCTTTGCAAATAGGTGCGAATGCCCAGGCTTGGAATCCATGGTTGGTTTGTTTTAATTGTTAGTAAAGGTGTTCTAGTTTAATATATAAATTAAATCTGAACTTCCCATATTCGGGTCATAGTGTATCCTTTTGCCTCCCTTTCCTGCCCAGTGTCTTGTTCTCAAATATTCACTAGTTCTTCAGGAAAACTGATTAACTTGGAGGTCTGAGATTCCTCCACCTACCGCTTCGCGGAAGAGAGTGTAAAAGGACTGACTGAAGGAGAGAAAACATCACTTTCTGCACAAGGCCTCCCAGTCCGCTACAGTTGCTATTTATTACCATGTCTAGCTAGGCTTTCTTGACAGCAGAATCCACCAAGGACACCCACTAAATACTGGAATTACCCACTCCATTCAAAAAACCCAAATTCTCTTGCACAGTAAGATCAGGTGACCTGGACAAACATAGAACACGGGATTGAGCTGATCTGTTGCTATTGATTTGCGTGTTTCGCTGAACTTCAGAACCCTCATGCCACTGGTAACTTAAGCAAACATTGAGTAGAAAATAATTCACTAAATCTTTTTGAGACAAGGAAGAGTTCGTGCTCCTGAATCTCTTTGTGAACCCTTCACTTTTGTCCCATGCCAAAAATCCCCCTCTCCCAATATTGACATAAACACAGTTGTACTCTTTCTTGTAGTGGGAGAAGGGAGGGGAAAGAACTTGGTTTGTTACATACGGTGGTGTTTTGATGTAATATTCTTTTGCTAACACTGTGCTCTGTTTGCATTGTGCCCTACAGGTGCGGGGGTACAGTTGGTGCCATTGTTACATGCCCCCTAGAAGTAATAAAGACTAGGCTCCAGTCTTCAAGGCTAGCTTTCCGGACTGTCTATTATCCTCAAGTCCAGCTGGGGACGATCAGTGGGGAAGGAATGGTCAGGCCAACATCTGTATCACCCGGACTTCTCCGGATTCTAAAGTGAGTACGGCTCTTGTCATTCATAGCATCCTGTGCAACCAATGGACTTGACTCTGATTTCATTGGCGCTGGTTTTACACTTGAATGGCGTCATTCTGGATTCACAATGGTGTGAGATGGGAACGGCCCCCGCTGCGCGGTAGCAGGGCTGGCTCGGGAGGATCCCGGGGCGGTTGGGCCCGGCGGCTCCGTGCCGCGGCCTGTCACGGGGGGAGCCCCGGCCATTGCGGGCGCGACCCGTCCTGTCCCTGCCGGGAGCCCGCCCGCGGCGGGGAGGGGAGGAACCGGGGCGCACATTTTTTTTTTGGTCCGGCGGGGAGGAGGGAACCTCGGCAGCCCGCCCGCGGCGGGGAAGGGGGAACCTCGGCGGGGGGAACCTCGGCAGCCCGCCCGCGGCGGGGAAGGGGGAACCTCGGCAGGGGGGAACCTCGGCAGCCCGCCCGCGGCGGGGAAGGGGGAACCTCGGCAGGGGGAACTCGGCAGGGGGAACCTCGGCAGGGGGGAACCTCGGCAGCCCGCCCGCGGCGGGGAAGGGGGAACCTCGGCAGGGGGGAACCTCGGCAGCCCGCCCGCGGCGGGGAAGGGGGAACCTCGGCAGGGGGGAACCTCGGCAGCCCGCCCGCGGCGGGGAAGGGGGAACCTCGGCAGGGGGAACCTCGGCAGGGGGGACTCGGCTTATACTCGAGTCAATAACTTTTCCAGCTTTTTGTGCTAAAATTAGGTGCATCGGCTTATATTCGGGTCGGCCTATACTCGAGTATATACGGTAGATTCTCACCCTGTTCATCCTTTGGATTTTCGTGTTTCTCAGCCTTTGGCACCTGAGCCGTGTGATGGGCGAGTCCTGCTGCCTAGGCCCCTGTCTTGGCAGTGTGATTGAAAGACTGAGTGAGACAGAACTCCTCCCTCTCATCTCTGGATCCGGTGCAGCGGAGCAGCATGGGAGAAAAACCTTTCATTGCCGCTGTCTGTGCTGTGTACCTGTTCTGGGGACTGTGGGCTCCAAGACTGTCACTCTAACTAGGGTCTGCCCCTCCCTCTGTTTCAGGGAGCCTGGTCCCTTTTGTTTTGATGGGCTGTACCCACCTTTCTGAGGTTTTGTCATCCCCCCTCCACGCCTGCGTGGGTGCGTGTTTCAGTTGCTTTGATGGAAAGAATCCACCAACCCCAGTCCCCAGATAGGCTGGACCTTGGCCTACAACTCACTTAAAAAAAAAAAAAAAAAAAAAGAGCCAAGAGCCAATCAAATGGTGAAGAAGGGAAGAGTGTAAAGGCCATAGCCAGTGTGTGGTGCCTTGCATTGCTTGGCTGGCACAGCGTTCTAGAGTATTTGACTGCATTTGTTTAATAATATTGGAATGGTCCAAACTAACCTCTCCTCCCCTCTGTGCTGGAGGGTGAAGGGGTGTATAACACACCACTGCTGGCACTGCTCTGGGTTTGCAGGGCAGTAGCGCAGTGGCGTATGCTTTGGGATTGCTTTGAAAAGCAGTCTATCCATGCCTTTCTTTTAAGGCTTAGATTCTGCCCAAAACTACAGAATTGACAGCTTCAAGGCTGAGCTTTTCCAGTGGCGCCCCGGCTACCAGGTATCCTGTTCCCAGCCTCTTTGAAACAATAGATTGATAAAACTAACAGTCCATTTTATACATTCAGAACAAGCTTCCTATCTTTCATATTTGCCACATCATTCATGCCCATCCCCCTTCTTGCATTCCCAGCTACGTGCTGCAAATTAGATGAGACTTGGTTCTGTCCAAGAACCTGAAATGATGCAAACAGGATGCAAATGATGTAATTTTAGCTCAATACCTGGGGGCTGAAAGGTCTATTGGAGATCTTTCTGGTACAGGTAGGGTGCTGGTGAATTCGTGTAAATGAGGGCTTCTCTGCACTGTTGTGACATTCCACACTGATTGTGACATTCCACACTGGAACTCATGGGGGAGGAGAAGGAAGAGGAAGGAGACAGTGTCTTTCACAAAAGCAGTCCTGCTAGAAAACACGGCATAACAATCCCTCAGACAGGCCTATTCTTTCCTCCTCTTGGGCTATATCTGACTGAATGAGCAGTCTTCTGTCTGCTACTAATGTGTGGTTTCAGCCAGTGCACGTTGTATGGTCATTCCCATATAAATCCTCAGCTGGGAGTTGGAACTCCCCCAGCACATCCCTGTTGGAAATTTTCCAATGCTTAGATGCATCTGCAGACTGGTAGGAGCAGAGGTTTGTTCAGCCTAATCTTTCCATAACATACATCCAACAGAAGAAGATTGAATCTGAGGCAAGCCAGTGCTCCCAAGCTAATGGTTTTATATAGCCTAACTAATAACCCTTAGGCCTAGGTCTCTGCTGCTGTATTTCTGAAGAAAGCAAGGTCAAAATCGAATCTGCACCAAGTTTGTGAATCTTTCCAAATAAATATTTGCACTTTATTTTAGTGCTACAATTTTTGTGTTTACATCAGGCATTTTGGTGCATCCAAAAACAAACAAAAAAGCCCTGCAAAACATGTTGGTTGATTTTATGTAATACTGATCCATTTGGCATATTGCCCAGTGAAGCTGCATGAACTACATAACAATACAGTGGCAATCAAGTCCTCTGCAGAACTGTGTAGCTTGTGTCACATCACAACCTGAATCTCATATTCTAGATAAGCAATTCTTCTCTCTCTCTCTCTCTCTCTCTCCCCCCCCCCTCCAAATGCCAAGCACTCCTCTGTATAATGTTTTTTGTCAGATTACTGAGTCTAGAGTGGTACACAATGAAAACCAAGCTAACCAGAGCAAATCAGTGCATTTTGGATGCATTTAACTCCCCTCCCTCCTGGGACACACAACAATATTGATTTAAAAGAGAGTCCAATAAAACTTCAAGGTAGCCAGCTCTTGTGACAGGATTCACTCTCTCATTTTCAGGGTTGCCCTTTGTAGGGAGATAGGAAGTTGGATAAAACCGGGTCAGCGTTCTACCATCCTTATCGACTCATTAAAGGCAGCATTTGTGGTCTTGATTCATTTGATCTCATTTCATTCTGCAACTGCTCAAACTAGGTCACTTGCCTGGCTCCTTTTCCAGATGTCTGTGAACCATTCTTGCAACTCAGTCATGCTGTTTGTCTTTCACAGACAATAAATTCTTCGGTGTGTATAATGATTGATTTCACATAGGATCTCGGTGTACGTTTGCTGCTGGCTCCCTTTCCCCAGTTTGATGAAATCAGACTCCCTTGATGCTGCAGTTACCCACGACTTGGTGTAAACGGGCACGTTCTCCAAGGAAAGTGTAAACGCCTTGCATGCCGCCACCTCCACCAAAGAAAGTTTTCAGTGACCACGTCTGTAGAGCATTTCTTATAGATAGGAGTGCACTTTCCTCCCAAGACTAATTGCCTTCTCTATAGCAATATTGGATGAAGGAGTATAGAGGGAGCATGGACTAGTTCAGCATTGTTCTTGGTTATATCGTTGGGAGTCACACTGTTAAGAACCTGATTCGTCATGATTAAGGCTACGTAGAAGTCATGGAATCTGTGACTTGCAGAGACCTCCGTGACATTCTCTGCTTCACCAGCAGGGCCCCTGCAGGGTTCCAGTGACAGGGGCCCCCAAGCAAGCTTCCAGTAATAGGCGACCGCCTCCCAAGGGGGCTGTCCTTAGGGTTCCAGCAATGGGGTGGCAGCCTTGTGTGGAGGGGTGAGGAGGGGAGTGGGCTGCCTTGGGCAACTGGTTGGGGGTGTCCCATTTTCTCTTTGGGAACTATGGTCATCCTACAGCTCCCAACCGCTGTGGAGGGGCGGCGGGGGGCCTGCAGCTGCCACGGGCAGAGGGGATACTCCACAGCTCCCAGCCACCACAGTGGTGGGGGAAACCATGGAGCCGCAGCAGCAAAAGTTAGACAGGTCACAGCTTCCGTGCAATGTTGTTTATTGCTCATGACCTGTCCATGACTTTTACTAAAAATAACCATGACGATCTTAGCCTTATTCATGATTGATTCTTCAGAGAAGATGCTGTATTTAATAGCTTTCGACACAGCAGGTCTTCTAGAGGAGGGAATGAGAGTGACATTTTTGGGCTCCTCGTACTGATGTCTCAATGTGCTCCAGGCTGCGGAATACTGGGTGTTTGGGGCATAGACTGTTTATTTTCATTGTTATAGATGCTGTGCAAACACAGAACAATCTCAGTGCGTCCTGCCCCATGACCGGGGCTCCTAAGTGCCACTACAGTACAAATCATAAATAATGCTGCTGGGTGGCAATCCTTCCTGCTGTTGTGAACCTTAAAGCAGGATGAAGAGCAAATTGGGTCTTTTGCGTTAATTCCCTTTGCTTTCTTCCCTGGAACTGCTGAGCTGGGGGTGGGTGAACTAGGTGCTTTGAGTGGTATCAATAATCCCATTGAAGGGGGAAAAGCCTCCAGAGGCCACTCTGTAAAATTGCCCCCAGGGTGTTGTGTATTGGCCATGAAATCACTGATTTAAGGCTAAAGAAAATAAATGCCCTGGAGAGACCTGGTTAAACATGCCTGTGGAACCTTTCAGAATGGAAAATGCTCCCAGAAGGGCAGGCTGCTTGTGTGTAAACCAGATTTTGGTGAGTCACCTCTGCTGGAAGCCAGAGTCGTGACTGTTAAAGTGACAAAGAACAAGCAGCCACTGGATCCGTTTCCTAGGAGACGCTTAGCCTCGGAGTTTACACAGAATATTCGGCTCTGCTTTGGGGATGCCTTTCAGAAGCTGTTCCTAATGAGCTTGTTTTGGGGGCTCTGCAGCAAACTTTGCCAGCAGCATTAATGACCTGGAAAGTAAACTTTGCAAAATGAGAAACTCGGACCAAAAGAACGGGCACATGCGAAGGACCTTTGGAACAGGAGCTGTTTGAATTTCCTTGCATGTTTTTCACAAAGATATTTTTTTAATTGGAGGGCTGCTACTGCCTGAGTCTCTGATTCTCATGGGGCCTGGACAACCCCTGGGTCAGTGACTCAGGCCTAGGAAGGCTCAGTCTGACTCCCACTACAGAGGGAGTAGGGAACACACAGCCTCCTATGCTTGTTAGCCTGCACTGGTGACCAATTTGAAGGGGTGCACCATTTAGCAAGGCCTCTCAACCCCACATGCCTTTGCTGCTCAATTAAATCTCCACTTCCCCTCAAAAGCAAACCCTCCCCCCCAAAGGAATAGCCGTGATGGAATGAATGCTTTTTTTCATCTTTCAGAACTGACTTATCTTGCGATCTCCATTAACTTTTTTAATAACCCAGGTCCCAATAGCTTTCAAGCAACTGAACTATTAATCTGCTCTCATACTAAACAAGTGCAGATTTGTCTGTAATACCCCTAAGTTCCATTGCATTAGCTTGCTTTTTCAAGTCAAATAGCTAAATCAGCCAGCTTTCTACCAAAGAGCCCAGCCTGATAGCTAATTGGTTTGTTTATTAATACTGTTCTCTTTTGCCACCGTTCTCCTGATCTGTGACTGATAGTTACACTCTACTAGGAGAGGCAGTCGGTGATCTTGCATTGTTATTTTTTTAGGTCAATTCTGGAAAAAGAAGGACCAAGGTCGCTCTTCCGAGGATTGGGTCCAAACTTGGTTGGAGTGGCACCATCAAGGTAAAGATCTTACAGTGTTCAATTAGATATTAATAAAAAGGTACATTTTAAGGCTCTAGCACAAAGATTGTACTAAACCATCTTATAAATGCTCTGTTTTTATTAAGCTAGTTTTAATACGCCCCAATGGTTCATGTATGAACTAACTCTGGCTAGTGATAAGAGCTCATTGTCCTAGTGGACAGGAGACCTGAATTCTAATTCCAGCTCTGCCACAATGTACCCAATGATTTGGGAAAAGTTGCTTAACTTGTGTATACCTTAGTTACGCTACCTGTGAAATGGGGCTACTTGAAGCTCTTTCCTTTTTGTAAGGCAGATGCAGATCTATGGATGAAAAAAGTGCCATGCAAGTGTGATGCAAATAAGTGTGTGTGTGTGTGTATATGTATGTATGTATGTATGTATATATATATATATATTAAATTCAAGCCATTATTTTGAGGTGTCCAAATCAAAGCTGTGTGAATTAATCTTATTTAGTACTTGCCTAGCACTTTTCAATTCCTTGTCTGTTTCCTCCTTCTCCCTGGGAAAAGGTCTATGACCAGATTGAAAGCTAGTTCCTGTTTACAGTGCCTAAAAATCTGGCTTTCTCTGACATTTTTGTTGGTTTCTGTACATTGTTTCTCTGTGTGTATCCAGGCTGCTCCTTGTGATCTTTGCGTTTCATTATCTGTTTCACACAGTGTCTTCACATGACGGATCTGTAGAGAGGGAGCTTGAGATTGATGGAGTATTGCATAAAAAGAGGGGTTTCTGTTAGTGCAAGACAGTCTTTTTGTTTTGGAAGTATATAGATTGAGCCAGGTATTTAAATTTAGTATCAGGAATAGGTGACTCGCTGGACATAGACTGGGAAAATAAAAATATGGGGGTGCAAAAAAATCTGAAGACTCACATTAATATGTTATTTATGCACTCCCCAGAGAGTAAGTGTCACAGCCCCCACCCCACCCCCCCAGGAAGATGGCCTCTAGGGAAACAGGTACAGATTGGTTAAGCAACTTACTCCGTGTGCTAGTGGCAGAGCTGGGAGCATGCCTCTCAAGCCAGATACACATGCACTAGCTCTGCTCAAGCTAATGTGCTTCAAAATAGCAATGTGGATGTTGCAGCACAGGTTAGCCAGCCCGGGACAAACCCATCTGACCTTTATGGATCCAAACTCCGGTGGCTTAGCCCAGGCCGCCATGTCCATGCTGCTATTTTTAGCACACTAGCTTGAGCAGAACCATGGCATGTCTGTCTACCTGGGCAGTGGGAGACACTCCCAGGTGCAGTGTCGGCGTCCCACCTGACTCCTCAGTCTGGTGCTGTGTGTGCAAGACTTCACTACTTTCCATTCAGGATTTAATTGGCCAGCCTCACAAGGCCACAGGCTCAGCTTGACGGCATTTTGTTGGTCTATGTAAACTATTCAATGCTGCACCTAATCAATTGCAAAACTTCTATTTGCGGGGAAATTAGAAAACCAAAAGAGGGACGGAGGGGAGCCCTGACAATCTCTGTTTAAACTAGCCATAGCTTCAAGCACCTCTGCATCTACCTACAGATAAAACTGATCAATGGCATCCATTATTGCTTTCCAGCATAGCAATACCTGTATTTCATCTGTGTTTATACCCTGAATGATTTATCTCCCAGACAGAAAGACCAAAAAGAAACAGGGGAGAGGGCCTGGGCATGGGAGGGAAAGAATGGGGACCCTGGCATAGGGGAAATGGGGCACACACAACACCTGGTGGATGGGAAATTGGGGATCCTATTTAGAAGGATAGGGGTATACACAAAGCTCCGGCTGTCGGGGGGGGGGGGCGGATTCTGAACCCCTTGAGGTGGTGGTGGGGAGTGGGAGGAATGGGGGGGCAGAGCCTCTGCTAAGGGAGGAATGGGGGGGCTCAGAGGCCCTGGTGGCAGGGCGGAGATTGAGAGAGGGAGGAATGAGGGGCAGGCAGAGCCATTGGCATTGAGGAGGTGAATGAAGAACATGGGAATTGGAGCCCTGCACTTAAGGGAGAATTGGGAAAGTGCAGGGTATCCCTGAAATAGAGGGGGTGGCACATGGGGGACATGTGGTCCCCATGTGCCACCCCCTCTATGGGGACATGGGGTGGCACATGGGGTAGAATGGAGGAATGCAAGGAGTCCCTGATGTGCACAGTGAGCTTGGCCCACAAGCTATGAAATGCACGACACCCTAATTCTAACCCTTTGGCTGTAAAGCAGACATCCCGGTGTAGGTTGGCAGACTGAGTCTTTGCAGATCGAAACAATAATATTGAGGCCGTTCTGAGATCTACCTCGTCGGTCCAGACTATGGGAGGAAAGCAGTGACTGGTTTGAATTGCATGTCTGTAGATTATCCTCTGTAGCGAGTTCTTCTCTTCTTCCTGGCACAGGGCGGTCTACTTTGCATGCTACTCCAAAGCCAAGGAGCGATTTAATGGCATTTTTGTGCCCAACAGCAACATTGTGCACATTTGCTCAGCAGGCTCTGCAGGTATGTTATCGCATGGAGGGGGTCCCTTTGTCTCCCAGGCTGTCTTGCCATAGTACAAAGGTGCCCAGCAACTCTGCTTCCAGTAACAGGTTATCTGTTGATCCTCCTCCAGAATCAGTCACGCACCATTTCCACTCCACTCCCAAGAACCTTCCTTTATAGAGGGCAACGAAGAAGTTTTATCTATTAGATGGTCCTTAATTCTTTCAATGTGTTACTCTGTTTGGTGCAAGTGCCATCTCGGGCTGTCTCAAGCAGTGGAAAATGTTGGTAATGAAGCATAAATCAGGGACCTATGTTTATATTAGTACCCTGCACAATGGCACCTGATCCGATTGATACCTCTGTGTGCAACCATAACACAAATGAAGGCACAAGCTACGTTTTATGGTGCAAAAATGCCCAGAACTTTCTGAAAATGTTCATTTGATCTCCCTGGGTTTGTGCACCCACTATGGTGCTTGGTCTCACCATGGAGAAGGGCGTTCTTTTTCTAAGAAACATTTATCCAGCAAATGATCTCCATAAAAGATTGAGTTCAGGAGAGGTGGCTGAGTTCATGGAACGATGATGTTGGAAAGGGCACCTCTAAGGAATCAAAGTACAGGGACTGTTGAAAATCAACTCTGCCGGACCGGGAACATCCAGTTCTCTTCAAAACAGGAAGGCAGGAGGCAAATTGGCAAGCTCCTCTATGGATTCTTAAGGAACTCCTTTGCAGAACTAGAAGTTAATGTTCATGCAGAGGTTTAGTCAAAACCTTTCTTCTGCAGCGCTCCACTTAGGTAACTGAGTATCGGTTTCAACCAGGGAGGAATTATTCCAAACAATGGTGGTTTTTACCAGTTGTATAACATGGTTGTGGGAAGCTTGGACATGGACACTTCCAGAGTAACCTAAAGCCATTTGGGAGGGGAGATGTAAAACTTGAGGAGCCTGCCAGGTGAATACCCACATAAGATTTGTACATGCTGTAGTGACCCCACATAAAGAAATGCCTAACAACTGCCATACCGCAGAGGGTCCAATAAGTCACACATTCTGAAGTGCACTGGATGGGTTACCCAGCAGAACAAGGAATTTTAAGATAGGATTTTCAAATAAGCCAGTTGGGGTTTCCAAGGGAGTTGGGCACACAACTCCCTTAGGCCTGCTCTGTCCACATAGTTACACAAGTAAAATAGTTGGGGGAAAGGGGGGGGGGGGGGGAGTTGTAACTGTTTACTGAAATACACTGGTATCACTCCTAGTGTAGGCACAAATATACCAATATAAAGGTGTCTTATTCTGGACTAGTTTATTCTTCTTCCCATACAGGAATAAGATTTACCAGTATAAATGCATCCCACTAGGGGGCTTGTAGTGTTAACATTCTAGTAGCTGGACTATACTGGAATAGTTCAAGCAGTACAACTAGAGTATAGACAGGGCCTTAGGCTCCTTTGAGAATCCTAGTCTTAAAGACATTTTACCCTGTGTGATACACCAAGCACTGCAGTTCTTGAGCAATGACCAGCAATGTGTCCTCCTTACCTCTACTGGGGAAAGAAACCATTTGTGTGGTGGTATAAGAAGTGCCTTTGAAATTGATACTTAAAGATTTAAGGGGTGGGAAGAGTTGAAGTTACTAATGTCTCATGCAGTACAATATCGTGTGAGTGTTCTAGGGTTGAAGTGTATTTCATCTTGCCTATGTAGGAGCCCTTTTAATACGGAAAACTTCGTGTATGTTTCTTCTGAAAATAAGTTTGCCATTTGCAGACCAGGAGGAGGAGGAGGGGGGTGTTATGCTCCTGGGAACAATAAGGAAATGTGCAATTTAATGGAAATCAGCCAATCCCCAATCCCCATGGTTTTTAGATCGACTATTCTTTTTAGTCTTTGTCAGTTTTGGGACAGTACTTTGCTATTCTGGGAAAACTTGCTGCAGGATGAGTGCACCAGCTTACTCAGACCTAAGTCAAATTATCTCAAGCATGTATGGGTTCATTTAAGGAAATGGCTCAATAGCACCACCTAGAGTCTTGGACTATCTGGTATGGATGATTTGATCATGGATTTCCCTGTAGCTCTGTGGACAAGTTAATAAATTATTCAAAAATCCATCAGTAAATATGAAATCTCACAGAAGGCTGTTGACAGTCATATGGGCTACATAATCATACCAGTGCTGAGTGCTTCACAAAGTCCTATGGTAGAGAGAATGAATACCTCACAAGGGGAACTTGCTATGATTCTGTAGCAATGTGTTGGTTCCAAACTGACTACCTCCCTCCCTACACTTCCTGTTCTGAAATCTCTAAATAGAAACTTGCCTATGGGACAACAGAGCATTAAAGTTTAGCAATTGCCATGGTTATTGCAGCAACCCATCCCTCTTAATTATACCGGTTTTGTTTTTTCTGTCTTTCAGCTTTTGTCACAAATTCCCTGATGAACCCTATATGGATGGTGAAAACCAGAATGCAACTGGAACGGAAGTAAGTGACTCAGAGAAATTGGTGCCATCTTGGTTAAGAGGGGCTCCAAAACACACATTCATGCCCATTCCATCTATGGCTCTGGCATCCCTGAGTCTTTTTCCTATTCAGTGTCCCATTCAACCCCCATACCCTTTAAGTCACCGTCCAGTTAGGCTTAAGCTGTACCCATGTCCTCTATCAGCATTGTACCTTAATTTAACAAGAGGGGTCACTACTGAGGAGGGGAAGGATGGTCCAGTTGGTGCTAGCTTGGGACTCAAAACCCACGTTTTAGATCCCCGACTTTGTGTGGCCTTGGACAAGTCACTTAGTCTTTCTCTCTGCCTCAGTTCCCCATTTTCCCCACCTTGCACACAGTGGTGGTATTGAACCTAAATACATGAGACTGGTAGGTGCTTGTATGACACCCCCCCCCCCCATTACCAAAGTATCCAAGTACTGAAGAGAGATACTGAGGCTGGGTTCAACGAGGAAAAGGTCAGGACTGTGTCCCCTTTAAGACCATACAAGGCACTAATATTGGTTCTAAATCATACAGAAGTGGGTTTTGTCTTAAGCTAGTTCAATAATGCAGGCCTCTCCATAACTGCCCATTAGCTACATTCTAAACAATGTCAAGTTTTTTAAACTCCTATAATTGAGGCTGTTTAATTTCATAGAACATTATAAAGACAATAAAAGTGTCCTCTTCAGGAGTTTAAATTCAATGGCTTTCCTTCAAGACCCTATTACTCTCGACCCTATGTCCGTAAGACAGAGGATAGTCTTACGTAAAAATGGATAGTAATAGCTTTGAGTTGAATGATTCACAGTGGATGTGAAAGCTGTGAGGGATTATAGCACAGGGAGCTCTGCTATAGTTAAGGTTACATTAATAATGTGACTCTTTAAAATGGCAATTTTTTATCCCGCAGGGATATGCTGGGTGATGGATCAGATAGATCCTTAAACTACAGAGATTACTCACCAAGCAGTACATGAAAATATGTTGCCTTACGCAGCTTATAAATGATTTAAAAAGCCTAACTCCAGCAAGTCACTAGGTGGCACCTTTGAAGTGAGTGCTGCTTGCTACCTGAAGAATCATTCCACATACAGACCTTTGTCTCTGGCCCTGCCACAACCAGACAAGAAGGAAATTGCTACTTCAATAAAAAGCAGTGTTCCTTCCATAGTGCTGCTATTAAAGCACTAAACTATGATAGGAGCTGAAAAGATTAGCACGGGCATGTATTAGCTGACCAGAAAAGCCAAATGTGCACAATTAGCATTACAGTCCTGCTACTGCCATTTGAAATGTGACTATAATGCCAAAAGCAATGAAAGGAACATTAAAAGTCTGCACAGCGTTCCTAGAAAATTCCTGCAGCTACCCTTAGCAAAGAGCCGTTCTTGTTTCTCCTCGGTCACTTTTTACTTGTAATGTCTGTGCAGTTTTTTTGAACCTTTGTTCTGACCCTGTTTTAATTTGCTCCCTTTAGAGTCAAGGATTCAAAGCCGATGAATGCTTTGCAGTGTGCTAGATACGTTTACCAGACAGAAGGGGTCCGTGGCTTTTACAGAGGCTTGACGGCCTCCTATGCTGGGATTTCTGAGACCATTATCTGCTTTGCTATTTATGAAAGTTTAAAGAAGCACCTGAAGGATGTCCAGCTGCCCCCTTCCCCTACTAATGGGACCAAGAGGAACTCCACAAACTTTTTTGGACTGATGTTTGCTGCCGCTGTTTCTAAGGGCTGTGCCTCCTGTATTGCTTATCCGCATGGTACGTTAAACTCTCCATTTGCAAGTGCAGTAGAACAGCTGTTGCCTGTATCAATCTATGGCTGACTGCTGTAATATTCTTATTAATCTGGATGTCTACAGATATGCCATGTTACTGCAGTGACTGTCTATGTACCCAGATCTTCATCATTGTTCCTATGACCCCTTGCTAACTAAACAGCTAATTGCTGGGACTTCCTGAAGGAGGTTTGCTACAGAAAGCGAACTCTTCCCCCCTCCTTTCCCTGTTTCTCACTAGCAACCTCATCCAGCTCCTCACAGGTCTTTGGAGCACGAGTGTGGTTGTTTCATTATTACTACCTCCAGTCATTTATGCAGCACTCACAATGAGCTAAGTGCTTTATAGAACAAATAGACTATTGTTTCTGTCCTGAAGAGCTGCACTGAGGGAGAAAGGGCTGGGGAATGACAAGGTTGTGGATTATGCAACCCACCTCTTGTAGGCGGTTTAGCAGGGATTTGGCCAGGCCATCGCCCTCTCCTCAGACAATGAAAATTGATGGGTATTCCACCCAGAAGGGGTAGCATGGAGAAAACTGCTGAAGTGAGAGATGGAAACAGCGTGGTGAAGCTGGTTCTGAAATGCCAATGATTCTCTCCCCCTTCTCTGGCAGTATTTCTTTACTCTGCTGTATGCTGTGCTTTATGGAAAAGTCAATCTGATTCCCTGCACCTCTCTGTCCGCTTCTTTCCTTCCTTTTTTAAAATCAAAGCCCTAGATACTGGCTATTAACATGGCTTGAATTCTTAGCCTGATACCCTTAGATGCTACCATGAAAATGCCTCTCCGAGCTTCCACCTCGTTCTCAGCACTAACTTTTAGGCAACAGGTCACATCGCAAATGGAAGAGAGTGGGGGGAGAAAAGACCATGAAATCCAATTCACTAAAGCCATTGGCTAATTTAGTTTTAGTCAGAAACTAATTCTATTCCAGACCTTTCTCTTCCTTTTTAAAATTGTCCTCAGTACCTTGTTTAATAGATACAGCTCCATCTAGATTTCATATTGCCATCAATGCTCTGAATCTTGAAGAAGCCTTTTTCTACCATAGCTCTCCAGACAGATTAGATGAGGCCAGATTTTCATTGCAACTGTACGGAGACTGTTATTGACTTCCATCATACTTGAACAGTAAATAAATATATGTGCAAAAGAGTCAGGTAAGAAAACATCTAGGGTGACTTGCCCCAAAGAGATCATGGCTCTTGGATAAGGCGTGTTTTGATTTATACAAATTACAAGTGGTTCCTTTCTAAGGCAGTAGGTGCCGCTGCTGTAAAGCTAAACAGCCCCGACACCATGCAGATCCCACCCCTCAACAAATCTGATTCCTTCCCAAAGTCGCCTGCCAAAGCAGCCCACACACACTGATGCACCTTACAAGATGTTCAGGAGTTCAATGGCCCCTGGCTATTTTGCAGCAGAGGAGGAAGCCTGTTTCAGAGTTGCAGGCCCCTCACAGAAAGCACTGTCCTGTACTGCTTAATCAGCTGGAATCCAGCCCAAGTGCATCTGTCGATCACCGCTATGGCCTTGAACCACACCGTAGCTGTGCCAAATCAAAAGTGGCTTCCCTCCATTCCGTGGTAAATGCCACCAAGCCACAGCTCACCCCATCTGCCAGTTTGAGGAGAGCACAGACCTACTTAACTGTCCACCCCCATTCCCAAGCACAGTGTGGGGAATGTGAGCAGAAAGAGAGGAGGTGATCAGCTGAGGAACAGCCCTCACAAGTAAGTCCCTCCATTTATTATGCAGTTTGGTGTCCACATGGAAGTGGAAAACCAATTTTCACTTCCTGTCTTGCCTACAGGACTCCAGAGTTTGTAGGTAAGCGGATTATCCAACAGGCATCTCGTGTCCAGGGTAAGGTTCTGGTTGCCCTGAGCTATGCAGACTCTTTCCTAACCTGTACGTGTTTCTGGGCTGGGGGATTTGATTGGAGACACTAACCGAGTGCTCTGTTTTTGTTCCCTCTCCCCAGAGGTCATACGGACAAGACTGCGAGAGGAAGGCACAAAATACAAGACTTTCTTTCAGACGGCTCGTCTGGTAGCACGTGAGGAAGGCTACCTGGCTTTCTATAGAGGACTCTTTGCGCAGCTCATCAGGCAGATACCAAACACAGCCATTGTGTTGTCCACCTATGAGCTAATTGTGTACCTGTTGGAAGACCGCACTAAGTAGCAGAGCCAGGGAGCATCCTCTGGAAAATAAAAACTGACATTGAGCACATAGCCATTTAAGAGACTGATACAGGTGATGAAGATGGAGAATAGCGATGAGTCTCTGATCACCTGCTGGACACTTTTCCTTTTGGATTCATGCTTTCTGGAAGGTTTCAACTCATTAACATTAATAGTTAATTATAACTTTTTAACTTAAGGAGAGATGATTCAGAATTAAACTGCTACTAAATTAAATCATGCTATTTAATTTTATGTATGTTTTGTTTGTCTTTTTCTTTAAGCACAGGTATGTGGCATCTATGTACCTGTGCTATTGAGATTGATAGTCATTAAAACTGTATTGAAATGGGAGAGGAACTGGTTTGGAGTCTGAAGCTGAGACCTCCTATCATTGATGTCACAAATTATCATTTTCCAGAAGTATTGAGGCTTTTCAGTGTGCTTCATGGCAACTTGACCAGTATAAAGTGTTCATGTTGGAATCTCCTGGGTGAGCCACTATGGTGGAAGACATTCCTGTAACTGTAAAAGTTAAGCAAAATCGCTTCCTCAAGAGAAATGTAAACCATACTTGGGAGGGTACCTGATTTAATGTTTGCATCATTTGTCTTCTCTAATCCTGTTACTTTCCTCATCTCCAATGGTGACTTCTTCTTTTCTGAATGGCATGGGGGAATCAGTACAAATTCTTCAAGCTATAAAGCCAACTCATGAGCTCCACTTTCTGCTGCAATATCTAGGAGCTAAACTGTTTTAAATGGTCATCAGTTGTTGTTATTAATTATTATTAATCTGACTTGCCCCTGAGGAACAGCAACTTGGCGATTGGAATGCAATCATGCACATCTTACCTCCTGATCACCCCTGCTACCTCACTGGGCTAAGTAAAAAAAAAAACCATAAAGCTATGTAATGAGACTTAAGGAAACAATTTTATGAAGTGAAAAATGGAGACAGATCTCCTACTCTAGTACAACCTACTGAACTGTTCTCACCCCACTTCATGTAGGTTCAGTAATCGTGTGTGTGCTTTACAGAGACCAGATGGAATGGTTCCTCCCCCCCAACACTTTGGTCATCTTTCATGACATAGCTCCTGCCTCCCGATTTTAAATTACACAGCCTGCATAGCTCTAATCCTTTCCCAGGGCTATTGAAATGTGCTTAAACTTAAGCAGTCATTTATGTTGTTGTAGCACCCAGTGGCCTAGATATCACTGTCCAGTTATAATTGCTGGGTGTTTCTGGATAATTTGGGGGGACTTAAAGGGTTACATTTGGTTTTGCCTTTTTGACTGGCCACTTGTACCCATGAGTGTAATTTGTTTTGACAGCTGAGACAAATGCTACAGTGCAAGAGAGATCATCTTCTGTTTTTTCTACAGCTGAACTGAACAACTGAGCTGCAGCAGGTGTTGAATTCTTGGACATATACCAGTGTTTACTTCTCTTACTTCACCAAGAAGCAAACCCAGACTTGGGAGGGTGTTGCATTTGTTAGGAAAAAGCCCATGAGTGAGGCTAGGGCTCTAGACTCCTGTCTCCTTGTAAAAAGCTAAAGAGAATAACCATGATGGTTAGAAATCTGATTACTGACCCACTCTGTCTCTGTAACAAAATGCCAATCTGGATGCTAACAGGAGGAGGAAAGTGAAGCATATGTATCCTACAGATGAGGCCCAATGTAGCTAGAGAAGAATGTATTAATTCCTCTAGTGGTTCACTGGAAAGGAGAAAATGTAACATTTTAATTTGAATTTAAAATAAAAAGTTGAATAAACTAGAAATTGTGAAATCTCAAAATAGTTTTGCTTCTTGTTTCTCTTTGACAGTTTTGATACTCCAAAAGGTTTTTAGTTTTGAAAACCAAAAGCTTTTTGCTGTTTGTTCGTTCAAAACTTGAATCTGAGATCTGCTTTCTTAAACTGTTCCTGTTTTTCATGAACATGGGCTCACTTTACAGCATTGGCCAAGAGTCTGGGCTGCTGGTGCTTCCCTTTTAGAAAAAGGAAAATTAGTGGTTTGTTTGATGGGGTGAAAACTTAAGATTACAAAAGTATTTAATATCTAAGCCTCTTCAATGAGGTGTTTTGAGTTTTGTTTTTTACAAATGACTTTGGCAAAAAATTTGGGGATTGAACTTACCATATTGACAGCTGTTGGGAGATGAATTCAAGTTTAAATTATTCCCTTCCCTTAACTAAAATCCAAAAAGTTCAATTAAAGTCCAAGACCCTAATCCTGAAAAGATGTATACATATTTAATGTTGTTTTGTGAGTAGTGTCTGCTTCAGTAAGTCTAGACCTAACTCCATTATCTGAGGAAAGGATGTGATAGTTCAAGGGACATCCATGTTAAAATACCCTAAAAAGGAATCCCCTTTTTATGCTGAGATTTTTACTGAGATTTTGTCAATTGATGTGGTCTTATTTTTTAAAAATTCATTCTGTTTGGGCAATGAAAATACAGTAAAACCTCCATTTAACGGACTAATTCGGGCGAGGGGGTGTCCGTTAAATCAAAAAGTCCGTTATTTAATAATAATTTAAAAAAGAGCTGTCGGAGCAGCAGCCCGCCCGCCACAGGGTCGGGGCGACAGCTCCGCAGCCCGCCCGCTGCCTGGATCTGGGCGGCAGGTGGGAGCCGGCAGCCAGCCCACCCACTGCTGTGACCCGGGCGGCAGCTGGGAGCCGGCAGCCAGCCCGCCAGAAATGGATCAGGAATGCATCAGACTTGCTCAGAAATTTTGTCCGTTGCATCCGAAGTCCGTTAAATCGAGGTCCGTTAAATCGAGGGTTTACTGTATACCGGTCAATGTCACTTGTTTCACTTCCAGGTTTTTGCTTCCTAGCACCTTGTTGCAAATATTGGGTAATATCCTGGCTCCATTGAAGTCAGTGGCAAAACTCCCATTAACAATGAGGCCAGGATTTTCCCCCCATTGTAGAAGAATGGAAAAAACAAGCTATACAGTGGTTTGGATGCCAGTTTCTGTAGGTAACTTTTGGGGTAGCTCTGATGGAACTGATCGGGATCTGGGAGTCCAGGTACAGGTGAGGATGGATCAGGTGTAGCGTCCTGGTTCCTCCCAAGGCTGTTGGCATGAGTGGTTATATATTGTGGTACTGCCTACAGGAAGCGGTAGTCTTCATTTATCATTTATTTTTTCCTCCTCTGAAAAGTAGCTGATTTCCTCCAGCTTTGAAGAGTTTTAGTCTTTATTCACTCCATTCTCTATTCCCCTTTTCTCTCACATTCTGCCTCATCCCCATCTATCTTTGTGGTTCTGCTTCATTTGTAGTAAGTACTCAGAGAGACTCATGGAAGCAGCCTTGCTTCATAATTATGATGCAGGTATGTATCTCTTGTACAGTTGGAGGAAAAGGAAGCAGAAATGATAAGCGACTTGACCAATGCCAGAAGGAGGGAGTTTCAGAGCTAGGATTAGAATACATCACCTGTATTCTAATCCTTAAATCAGGTCAAATTTTCTGATTGTCCATTGGTTCTGGGGGCCCAGTTTTGGAAACAGTTTGGTCTTTGGTTTTCAAAAGTGCTCACACCTGGAATTGCATTTTGATGTCAGTGGGAACTGTGGGTATTTAGCACCTCTGGAAAATTAGGCCAAATGTGGGCACCCCAAAGTTGAGAGACACACAACTAGTGCTGGTTTCTTAAAAGCAGCCCTTCTTGTCTTCCCTAGGCTGCACCCCGCTATTGAACTGATCCTCTTTACAGTCAAAGAGCTGCCCCATTTACAGCCAGTCAGAATCAGCAGCCCCAGTGCCACTTCCCTTTCATGGCTGTAAACTGGGCTGAGGTACTGTGACTGAGGGCTGGCCAACCGCACCTATTGAGGTGGGGGGGGGGGGGGGGGGAAGAGAGAGACAAGGCTGCCTGTATCAAAAGCCTGGGAGGACACACTAAATCCAGGGTTCAATGAATGATTAAACAGGGTCAAAGGCAGGGAGCCAGAGGGATGCTGGGAAATGGCAGCTGAGCCCGCTCTCCGGTCACTGCTGCTCTACTCACTGACTCCAAAGCTGCCCTCATGAAGAGGAGCTGTGCCTAACTGCGGGGCTGAGGAGGACGGAGAGGCTAATCAGGCTGTGGGGCAGATGGTACAACAGGCACAGGAAGAAAGTGGGATGGGAGAGACTGTTCTTCCCTGTTCGCCTTAGGAGCTGAGGGCTCCACGGGACTGGTGGAGGGAGGATATAGGGAAGGTGCAGACTGATAACTGTAAATAAATGGTGTGGGGGGGAGGAGGTTTCCCTGAAAAAGGCCTCTGAAGGTTTGTGAATTTGAGCAGAGGTGGGGGAAAAAGGGGGCCCTGCCACACATTGGGGGCTTGTCTGGGATCGTAGCCAGGGTGAAGGTTTGGTGGCCTGGACGACAAGAGACGACCCTGCAAGGTAAGAAGAAACGGAGAAGACGCTGCAAAGTTCCCAAGGATCCTATCGCGTGGAGAGGCAGGCCTCGCTGCAGAAAAACTCGCAGGACTTCGTAAGAGACCAAGCCAAGGTGTAAGCAGCTCCTACAGAAAGTGGTGAGTCCTATGATGGGGGATGGTAACCAGATACAGGGCCTAGGTAAGATGGGCCCTGCTGAGGATCCCGATGCGTTCTGGGCACTTTTGAGAGGGTAGCTATGGGTGCAGGTTGGGATAGGGGAACCTGGGCCCTGAGGCTGGTTCCCTATCTGTGGGGAAAGCCCAAGCGGCCTTTGTGGCTCTGAATGTGGCTTAGGCCAGGACTTACAAGGCAGTGAGAGCAACCATCCTGGAATAGGTGGGACTGTCCACTGAAAAGTGCCACCGAACGTTCATGGCAGGCTGGGGGTTTGTGGCCCTGGGCATTCCTCCAAATTCTGCTGGCTGAGACCAGACACCCAAACTGTATGGGAAATAATGGGATCTCTGGTCCTAGAACAGTTCCTTCAGGGCCTTCCCGAGAACATACAAGTATGGGTCAGGAAGCATGTACTGGGGCTGATGGATGCGGCTGTGATATTAACTGAGGAAAGCACAGAGGCAGACTTTTCCAGTAAAGGACTACTCTATAGGGGTCTGGAGCATGGGAGGCAGACCAGAGACCCTCAGCAGGAAGGGACTAGAGAGACAGGGTACACTCACAAAGGGGTTGCCTGTACATGGACTGTTTGCTGAGTTTTGTAGCTAGGCCAGAACTAGAGAGAAGCAGTGGACAAACTGTCTACATTTCAGTTATGATAGGGAGGAAACTCGGGAGGAGCCTTGTGGATACAGCCTCCTTGCTCTCTGGACTGGAGGGAACTGGTGAAGTCTCACTGGATGATTCCAAGAGCAACTAGGAACATAGTGAGTTTATGGGGATAAGAGATGCTGCTCTATGGCCTGGGTGCCCCTCAAGGTCTGTGAGATTTTGTTGGAACCAGGCATGGGTAGTGAATGGGCTGCCCTATCCAGTTGTATTGGGAACTGACTGGAACCACTTCCCAATAAGGAAACAAGGTGGTATAAGGAATCTCAGGGTGGGGAAAAGAAAGCCAGAGGGGAGAGAAGAGAATGAGCCTGAAGGAGAAGCAGTAGAAGCCTCTAGACAACAAAGCCTAAGTCAGAAGGAAAGAGCCTTCAGGGAAACGCAGGGTGTAGTGATAGGAATTAAGGAAGGAGTTCAGACTATCTCCTGTACCTCCTTAGTAGAGGCTGATGGACCTATGAAGTCCCCTGCCACACAGCCCCAAGGAGATGAAACCCAGGCATGGTTTTGAGCGTTTGGAGAACCTG
The DNA here is from genome assembly GCA_032164245.1 of Sternotherus odoratus. Classification (NCBI taxonomy): domain Eukaryota; kingdom Metazoa; phylum Chordata; order Testudines; family Kinosternidae; genus Sternotherus; species Sternotherus odoratus. The sequence continues at coordinate 8,177,569 of JAVMKO010000018.1, forward strand.
AGGCCCCAAGTGATAACAAAGGGAGAGAATCTTGTGAGCAATTCCCCCAGGTGCCTGTGGGGTGAAGACTTGTGGGCTGAGTAGGGTGACCAGACAGCAAGTGTGAAAAATCAGGATGGAGGTGTGGGGTTAATAGGAGCCTATATAAGAGAGAGACCAACAAATCTGACCTGTCCTTATAAAATCAGGACATCTGGTCACCCTAGGGCTGAGCTGTAGGGGTATCCTCCTACAAAGTGGGATTTCTGTGGGGTGGAGAATGAGCAGACTCCACATGACTAGGGCTAGAGAGACTCTCACAGGGAGGCACCTCTGTTAAGAGATGGGGATGGGGGCATGGGGAGAAGATGTGACAGACTGCTGGGCACTGCAGCTCTAATTCATTACTCCAGAGCAGACCTCATTAAGAAGAGCTGTGCCTTACTGATGGGCTGAGAGCTAAGAGGCGAATTAGGCAGATAGTACAAAAGGCACAGGGGGCAGAAAGGAAGAGCACTCTTCCCTACTGCCCCAGAAGCGGAGGGTTCTCTAGGACTGTTGGAGTGGTGCTGTGTAAAGTATACGGGTGGAAACTAATACTGTAAATAAACTGCACCCAGGGGTTGGCTAGGGAAAGGGTCTCAGATGTACAAGGATTTGAGTAGAGGCAGGAGAGAGGGCCCTGCCTCAGTTACTCTTCCATCAAATTACTGTCGCCAGCCATAAGCTCTGGGCCATGCAGAGGAGACCTATAATGAACCTGCATTTGTCAAGCAAAACTTGCATGTTTTTATGTCCTAGTTTCTGGCTTGGACGAGAACACAGTTTTAAAAAAAAAAACTTTTACCTTGCCAGTCTGAAAACCAGAGGCGGCTGCACTGCTGGGCCTGTCCATGGATTGTAAACCCCAGGTTAGTAGACGAGATGTAAAATTTCCCCAAAGGAAAGGGAACAGGGTCACTCTTCACAGTCCAAGCTGAGGGCCATGCACAGCTCTAGCTCCAGAAGATGCAAACCGCATCTTCCAACATGCCCTGACTTTCACTCACCTCCCATTTGCAACGCAGGTAGGGAAACTGCTTGGATCAGCGCGAGGGATGGTCACGCTGGCCCGTCCCTCCACCTCCCGTTCCCCGCTGCCGCCCTTGCTCTGCACGGCACGATCTTAACATTTCACAACCCGCCTCTCTCGCCGTGCGTGGAACGACCCACCCCTGCGCTCCTCTGCCTCCCGGCCGTGCCCGCCGCGGCGCGCTCCAGTCACGCACATTCACAGCCCCTCCTGGCACGACATTGGCCTTTCACGCTGCATCCTCCACGCCTCCGCCCACCCCCGCGCTCCAGCCCGGCCAGCCGCTGCAGACGCAGGAGCCGGGGGCCTCCTCCGAAGCGTGAGTCACTTTCCTGCCCCCCCACCCCAGCCCGCGAGATCCCCCGCCCGCCCCCTCTGCCCGCCGCTGATTGGCGGAGCGGCGGGTGCGCCGCGGTGCGGAGGGGCGGCCGGCGGCGCTTACAAAGCGCGGCGGCGGAGGTCACACGCGGAGGGTTGGCTGGCGAGGGAGCGCGTGGTGGGCCGGGCGCGTTCTACGCGCGGCTACTCCGCGTTCGGAGCGGGCGGGCCAGCGTTCCACGCGCGGCTACTCCGCGTTCGGAGCGGGCGGGCCAGCGTTCCACGGCCGCCCGGCCCATGGAGGCCGTCAGCGCGCTGCTGCCCGCCTGCCCGCTCGCCGGCCTGGCCGGGGGCCTGGGGGTCACCGTCTGCGCTGCCGCCGGGCTGCTCCTCTACAAGATCGCGCGGAGGTAAGGGGCGGCCTCTGCGGCTGCCGGGAACCGGGCCGGCCCGCTGCCGCCGGGCTCCTCCCGTAGGCGCGCAGCCGGGAGGAGGCGCGCTCGGCCGGGGAGCGGGGCTTTCCCCGCTTCCCCGGTGCGGGGCTCCCTTTGTACAGAGGCGGCGGCGGGTGCGCCCTGCCTCGGGGCGGTCGAAGGGGGAATCCCCTGGCGGGGAGAAGGGGAAACTTGACTCCCGGGCGATGCAGCCGCGGCGGGTGGCGCCCGCGGTGCTCTCCGAGGCGCTTGGTGTGGCATCGGCTGGCCGGGCCGTAGGGGGGACGACACGTGGAGGGGACTGGGCTTGCCATGCGGGTGACTCCATAGCGGGTGGAGCACGGGTTGCTGAAGGAGCGGGAGTAAAGGGGTAGGAAGCCCGGAGCCCTCTGCAAAACCAGGGAGGAGACCTGGCTCTTCCCCGAGCGTGTCACTGGCGCCCCAAAAGCCCAGGCAGCAGAAGAAGGGTTGGGCACCGTGAAGAAAAGACCGCGGCCTCTGAGAGCTTTGACACAGACGGGGGCGGAGTGGGAAGGGCAGATAATGGATGCTCAAACTCAGGAGGAATAGGGGGCCCTAGAGCAGGCAGGCCCTTAGCCGTGGGAGCTGTCCTGTTTGGGTGCATGGCCCTGCCTGATCCCCTAGGGTATTTAGGTTCTAAGGAGGCTTGGAAGGATTAGATGTTTATCAGCAAATAGTTATAAAGGTCAGTTTTACCGTAAACCGTGGGGGGGGGGGGGAAATGCCCTGGATTATCATTTACAGCTTTAAAAAGTGCTGTTTCAGCACCTCTTCGTTTGATTTAAGGCTCCTTGCTTTGTCTATTTTGACACCATGTTGATCGCTTGTGTTTGAACCGTTCTAAAGCTTTGACATTCCCAAAGTAGTTATGTCTCCTGCCATCAGATAATGAGTGTCTGACCTCCTCCCTCATTCATTTGCCACAACTGTAAAAATTTAAATTGATAAAAGTTGAAAACATGCCTAAAATTAATATTTGTCAAAATTCTTTAAAAAAAAAAAAAAACCCTCCCCAAAATTCTGTTAAGTGTCTAGTTATAAGTTCTTTGTGGCAAACACTGAGACTTTGTGATTGTTCAGTGCCAAACATGATGATGCCTCAGTTTCTATTTGGGATTTTTGGTATGGTAAAATTGTATGAGATAAAATATGTAGAATAGGTAAGAGGCATTTCCCTCTGTGTTAATTTCTTCCATAACTTCAGTATCTGTCTAGGAAACATAACTCCAAAGTAGGCAAACATTTGAGCTGTATGGGAGCAGTTATTTGTGTGTGGAGGGCGGGGTGGGGGGGTGGATAGCTGGATATTTTTCCCCATCCCCAAAACTATTTCCTGTCTTTGTGTTCCACAACTGAACACCAGGCACTTGGCTGTTATAGGAGATACATAAATTCAGAAAATCTGAAGTGTCTTCCCTTCCTTCAGCAGATGTTTTAGTGCAGGGGTGGGCAAACTTTTTGGCCTGGGGGCCACATTGGGGTTCAAAATTGTGTGGAGAGCTGAGTAGGGAAGGCTGCGCGTTAATTCTGCACAAATTGTGCATTGGCGCAGAATTACCCCAGGAGTATAAATTATACCGAAGTGAGTGGTGGTGTAGGCCTGGCCTTAGTGAAGACAGCACTATGCTGATGGGAGAGCTCCTGTTGGCATAGTTAATTCACCTCAGCGAGGTGTCAATTGGAGAAACTCTCCCATGTCATAGTGCTGTCTGCCTTGGGTGTTAGGTCAGAGTGTTGCTCAGGGGGTGTGGATTTTTCACACCCCCTGAGTGACCCTAGTTACATCAAAGTAAGTTTATAGTGTAGACTTGGCCTCAGGCCTTGAGATTTTCTTTCCTGCTCCAATATTGATTTTCTTTTTTTAAAGCAAATAAACAGTGCATTATAATGGGGCAGACGAGAGATGATTGCTTGTGTTGCAGACTTTTGTTTGGTTGACTTGGGGGGGAGGCTGTATAAGTGGAATAAAACAGGATCCCACTAGGGAAAGCAATGCGTACACAGATGCCAAGCAGCGGCACAACATAACAACTTAGAAGGGTAAGCAGGGGTAATGCTGCTATTTAGTCTTTGATTGTTTTTGGTGATTCCTGCTGAATTAAATGGAGTTGTATTGGCCCAAGGAAACTTTAAAATCTTGTATAAACTTCTGTTTGTTATCTTTCCCCTTTTTTAGCCTCATTCCTTGCAAATGTTTTTTATTGCCTCCTGTGTCTGGGGAAGAGTCAGGACTTGTATTGCACAGAGGGAGTTGAATCTGAAAAGCTTAGAACTAGCATAACTTGAAACCAGTGTTGGAGATCTGCTTTTTGACAAGAGACACTTTGTGTAACAGAGCAAGCTTGAGCTGTTCTGTCTCCCATACCGTGCTTTGTTGGAGTAGGAGGCAGTTTCCATGGCCAGCATAAGGTTCATTTAAAGTTTGAAGTTTCAAATGGAAATAAGGCACCTTTAGCAGAATGGGTCATTACCCAAATTGAATCTATTTCTCCAAGTTAAGTATCCTCACACCTTCTTGTCAACTGTCTGATGTAGGCCTTCTTGATTAGTACTACAAAAGTTTTTTTTTTCTTTTGATGATAATAGCTCATCTAAATTAAATAGCCTCTTAGAACTGGTATGGCAACTTCCACCTTTTCATGTTTTTCTGTGTATTCCATTCTATGCATCGGATGAAGTGGGCTATAGCCTAAGAAAGCTTATGCTGAAATAAATTTGAGTCTTTAAGGTGCCACAAGTACTCCTGTTTTTCCAGCAGAATAGTTCAGGTTTGTTCTAAAACATGTAGTCTTTATATAAATGAACAAATAGGACAACAATCAATGTTCCCCCAAGTACAGGACCTGACATTTCCATTTGATATAGATAAGAAACTGATGGCCTGCAGCTATCTTCCATGAAATAAGCCTGCAGCTATTGTCCATGAACATTCTTGGGGCTGACTTTGGGGGGACGGGGGGAAAGGGGCATGGATCTGCCTTTGTCTCTCACTCCTCATCAGTGCCCACCCTGGCCTGGGGAAGCTAATCATCCAACCAGTGGACCAAATTCAGTGATGAATCCTGATCACGTGCCACCTGAGGCACATTGCCCATAGGCTGAGATATTTGGTGTATTTCTTAATGTTCCAGTTCCTGGAAGTTTGTGATTACATGAGAATCTGTTTTCATCTTTCAAAAAATCCAGCCTCATGATTGCAAAGACAAGCTTGAAAATGTGATCAGAGTGTACCCTACAGACTGAGAAACCAGACGAGAAAGCATACCTGGGAGGGATAGCTCAGTGGTTTGAGCATTGGTCTGCTTAAACCCAGGGTTGTGAGTTCAATACTTGAGGGGGCCATTTAGGGATCTGGGGCAAAAATCTGTATGACTAATTGGGGATTGGTCCTGATTTTTGAGTAGGGGTTTGGACTAGATGATCCCCTGAGGTCACCTTGAGATTCTAGATTCTATGGATATTGCTGTGTCTCTGATCCAGAATGCTCACCAGTGAAGACAACTATCTATCTTTCTCTGGCCCAAAATCTCCAGGACTCTCCCATTCACACCTGCTAACTCATAACTCTTGGTTTCAATATGTGTTTGTTTCTCTCTCCTTTCTTTCCTCTCCTCCCTAACCCACTCTATTGCCTGCCATAGAGCCCGCTCTGGGGATGGGTATTTAGGTGTAGGGCAGCATTTTTATCCCAGCAGTATGACTTTCCACGCCACCTTGAACTTCACTGGTAGAGAGAAGCAGCACTGTTGGGCGGGGTGGAAGAAACTCAAGAGCTGAAGCTGACCCCTTTATATATGGTGCTGCCAAGTCTCCTGCCTCGAATAGGAGTGCTTTTCATTAGGGGGTATACCCATGTCCCAACCACACTCCCTTTAACTCCTGCCATTGAGCTAGCATTCTGTATCTTGACATTTACAATCTCATCACCGGTGGTAGCAGTGACTGGCTCTCTGAGGTTCCCCCAAGTCCTTCAGTCAGTAGCTTCCCTTGCAGCAGGGTCCTTTGTGGAGTGTGGAGGGAACAGTTCCCTGTCAACAGAGAATGTATAGGAGATCTTTAACAGAACTAGTTCTGTAACAGTGCCAGCAGCGCTCCCTTTGACACAAGGCCACGGTGGGCAGCAGAGAGCTCCTTGCTGTGACTGATCCCTGGCCCTGTCTCTTAGGCAGGAGTAGGGAAAGCAGTCTTGGAGGCACTGAGGGAGAAGTGGGGAGAGAAGATGGACAGGAGTCACAGGACTGGAGGCTGAAGGGGGCATGAAGGTGGGAAAAGGGACAAGAGAAAGGAAAGCCCCCAGCCCTGCCATCTGTACCTGGTTGGTATCCTGAGAGAATCTTTCTCTGCTCTGATCTCTCAGCATAGACCCCATGCTAGGGTACTAGGAGGGTTTATAAGCATGTTACGTGCTGGCTGTCGAGGTTGCAGTTGTTGGCGTGATCCCTCATCCAGGGCTGCTGGATAATCCAGGACTCAAAGGGAGCTGCCATGTGGGTCCCAGCAGAGCTGGCCACAGTCCACCGATGAACGAGTGCCAATTCTCTGGGTGGGTTGGCACCTACCTCTGTCCTGAGGGCTTGTATGAATGAGATGCCTGCAGATGGGCATTTCTGCTCCTGTTCTCCCAACAGCTGTAGTTCAAATGGGCCTTTGTGGCCAGCTGACTGATTGTGGAGGGTGGCGGCTAGAGGAGCTCTGGCATCATCTTTTAGGCAGCTTTTCCTGGGGGCTCTAAGGCATCTGTGTCTTGCAATGAGGATGTTTTGCAGAGAATGGCGCTGGGTATGTGCGGAGCAGTGAGGCGCCTTTTCCCCGCTACTTGCTTCCGGTGGCATATCTACTGCCCAAGAGAACTGAAGTAGTTACTTACTGCTTCAACTTGCCTTGGCACTGGGTGGCCAGGCAGCTTTTGTTCCCAGTGAGTGCAGGGTATGTAAACACAGAGGTGGGTAGGAGAACCCACTATACCATCCTATTCCCCAAATCCCTAGTGCTCCACAGACTTGCAAAAAACCTGTTGTCACTCGGGGTCACCCTATTTATTCAGAAGTGACAAAGAGTCCTGTGGCACCTTAAAGACTAAAGTATTGAAGCATAAGCTTTCGTGGGCTAATACCCACTTCGTCGGATGCAAGCAGTGGACCACAGTGGGGGCAGGGCCTTTTTGGCTCAAGAATCCTCCATAAGCAAGTCCACTGGCTGCCCTGAGCACTCTGTAAGGCTTTTCTACACAGATCAGTTAATCTCAGACCCTCCTGGAACCTCTTTCCATTGGCTCTTCCTTGGAGCAGTTTTTCTGAATCTCCCATTCGTCTGTTGCTGTTACTCTGCCATTGGATTCATTTGTTTATAGAGTAGCCATCTGAGGTGGGCAATCAAAGGGGAGAAGGAAGATTGGCAGTCCCTGCTGGGGTTGTCAGATTGGCATTTATCAGCAGACCAAACCCCTTTCCCTGAGTTGAGTATCTGGCCAAACCATTTTGCCCACCTCCGAGAAGAAGGGCAGGGTCAGATAGGTACTGCATGTGGTTCTATAGTCCCAATGGCCGGTGAATCTTCCTTGAGTTTAATCATTCAAGCTCCTGTCCTGCATGCTTGTCTAGCTGTAGCTGTACAGAGGTGGTGGTGTTGTGAGATATAAATATTATCTGGGTGCTTATATCCGAGCCAGGTATCAGTGAGTCCCCACTGGGCACCAGGACAGAAATCCTATTGATGAAATACCGAGAAGGACAGAGATTGGAGGCAGAGAGCAGATTCCACACAGCAGAAGGATGGGGAGTTTCTCATAGCAGCAGGAGCTCCTGTGTGTGTGTGTGTGTGTTTTTCGGAGTTCCAAACCCGTGATGTGCTTGCATGCCCTGCTGCTGCGGACGTATGGGAGAAGAGTCAAAGGAGAACTCCACCCCCTGACTCCCTGGGCACCAGATTGCTTGTGTGTTTGGAGTCTTATTTTATCCCACAGGGTCAATGTGTAGCAGCCACTCACCTGTCACACAAGTGTTTACTGCAATGCACCATGGGAGCTCTTCCCAAGGCACTGTCCATTGGCAACATTGCCCTTGTGGGTTATAACTAGAGACTGCTATTCTTGATTGGGTGGCAGCTGGCCCCCTTGCTCTAGACAGCTGTTGTAGACAGTCACTGATTGGCTGTTGGCTTGAACAGCTGTCCCTTTTCTCCCAGACCTGATTGGCTGGCTTTAATAAGCCCAAACAGATTAACTCTGTTCTTGGAACTACAGGAGAACTTGTTTCTTGGCTCAGTTCCTGGCTGAAGATCAGATCAGTGAATTTTACCCAAGAGATCCTAGAGGTCCAAATGCAGAGACTTTAAGCAAAGCCTTTGTTGTGATTTCTTCCAGTCAGGCTGCCTCATGAAGGAGGCTAAACTTGTTGAGATTCCTGTTTTATCAGGATAGTTTTAAACCAGAGACTCGAAGGCTCGAGGGTTTGGGGTTGCAGAACCTGTCCTCTCAAGACTGATAGTTCAAACTCAGGCACAGAAAGATGGGGATTGGAAGTTGTTTCCCTCTGACAATCAGTGGCTTATGTGACATGAGTTTGAGTCTTGGTCTAGTTCCGATGGGCAGGAATCCCTCTCTCGGAAATCTCACTACTGCATTTTTATTGGCAGAGAGACCACAAGTTGAATAGGGCACAGAGAATTAACTCCTCTCTTGCCTGTAAAGGAGATGTTGATGAAGGAGCGTTGTGGGAGGAAGTCCGTCTCCTTTCCCTCCCCTCCCCCCCACCTAGTGCTTTAGCTCTGTCTTGTGGGTGGATGATTTTAGTCTCCAGGGCTGCCAATCTATCACCTTGCCTGACAGTCTCATTAGCTGTTCCCTGTTTATGACCATGAATTCCTTGCTGCAGCTCTCTGCTTGCAAAATGACAGTAGACTAGTCAGTTTTGTTCTGTTAAGTCTCTCTGATTCTCATGCACTAGTCCAGTGTAGTGGGTTTGGATTGTAAAATAGTTGCCTTTTGAGCAAAAATGGCCTTTTCTGGCTCTTGTTTTAAGATCCTGGAAACACTGCCTAGGAATTAGAAAAGATCTGTTAATCCTTCAGTCCTCCTTGCCAATCCATTTGTCTAGTGCTGTGTAAAAATATTGCATTTGCAATGGCTGAACTTGGGGCCCAGTCTGATCTACCCGTGTCCTTTTAATGTGGGGTGCAATGAGCAAGAAGGATCATTCAAATCCTGATGTTACTTTGAGGCTGCTTGGGGTGAGGAAAGTTGATTACGATTCTCAGACTTGTGTGTAAAACGCACACGTACTTTCCCGTTGGAGCAAATTGGCTGCTGCCCTGTTTCCTTCTAGCTTGCTGACCCGGCTCAGTTTGACACCCTTCTGTTTCTATTTCTAACAGGAAGAAGCCCACACACATGACTGTGAACTGCTGGTTCTGCAACCAGGACACGGTGGTGCCCTATGGGAATCGCAACTGCTGGGACTGTCCCTACTGTGAACAGTACAATGGCTTCCAAGAGGTACTGTTTGAGCTGCCTGGCCAGAAGGCTGCTGGGAGGGGCTGTGCCCTGGGGGAGCAGCAGTTGCAGGGAAATCCCTGCTCAGTCTTTTATGACGGAGCATGCTCAGTGCAGGTGACAACTGCAGAGAATTTAGCTGCCGCACACGAACAAGTCTCTACTGAGCATGTGTAAACTGAGATTTTTTTTCAACCATTTATCATTTGGTCACGTTTGAGTGAATTTCACGGGCACAGCAAAAGGGAGACCCCGTCAGATTTCAAGCCCTGCTCCAAAGCATTGAGGCACTAGATTTTTCTCAACGGAATGGCGGTAGGGCTTTTTTGCCATGGATAAAATGATGTATTTTCCCCTAAGCGTGTTCTCCAAAATGGCTGAATCTTTCCCGCTGTTTTGTGAAAAGTAAGTAAATTCCGCCCAGGGCAGGCATCCAGCCTGGGACTGCCTGTGCTGCCATGGCCATGCTGGTGATTTTGGACCCTTGCTCCCACCTGAGCTCACGCATATGCCTACCTGCCCTGGGAATCACACCTCCCAGCTGCTCGGTGGACCTACCTGGCGTAATAAGCAACAGAAAATGGCCTTATCGTAGCCTTAATTGCAGGGCCTTCTAGCCAAGACTTTCTCTTTACAGAGAGAGATTAAACCCCACCCTCCACTCTGTCAGTAGCATTTCGGATGACCAGACAGCAAGTGTGAAAAATTGGGACAAGGCGCGAGGGGTACTAGGAGCCTGTATAAGAAAAAGACCCAAAAATCGGGACTGTCCCTATAAAATCGGGACATCAGGTCACCCTAGTAGCATTGGCCCCAGTTTTCAGATTGGGAAACTGAGGCACAAAGGGTTTGCTCAAGTGGGTCTTCAACAAAGCCAGGAATAGAACCCAAGTCTCCTGATCTCCAGTCCTTTGCTTCTAGCCACACGGCCATCTTTCCCCTGGCTTTATATCCCCAGCAAGGATTTCCTTAAAGTCTGACCTTGAGCACTTTGACTCCCTTCCTGCCCTTCTATGTATTCCTTCCCTTAAAGCCATTCCCCTACAATTAACTCATCAAATGTGCAGCAAAAGAAGCCATCTCTGCTGCATCATCTTCTCCTTCCAAACCTCTCCCACTTCTGAGGTGTGCACACTTTGTTGTATGTTGCCTGGCCCTAAAATCTTGGTAGAAACCCTGCCCGGATGTTAGTCTGTGGCCTGCACATCTGCATGCTGGGTTATAGCCTGGCGCTGTTCTCTCTGCCGTGGGAGACTCGTCTTCTGGATTTAATTTAGTTGTTTCCCAGCTGGGGGATGGGGGATGCCGGGCTGCTGTAGACTGGAGGGTCAAGAGGTGCTAGGCTGATATGTTTGTCACAGGATATGCAGTGGCATTTGCAGAGTGATTTTTTTTTTTTGGTACGCGTGGGTGCTCGGTAACATTTAGCTGCTTATGGATGTTTTTGATGGGCCCTTCTGTCCCCTGTCCATGGCCCAGGATTATGCACGAATCCGCAGCACGGCCTGTAAAACAGCTGGGAGTAGTGTACAGAATCGGGGAGGCGAGGGGGAGCAATGGATCTTGCTCTGGTTTTATTTTTTCCTCGTCATGGGGCGGGGCAGGGCAGACAGTGGAACTCTTGCAGAGAGTGGACTCCCGAGCTCATTTTTTTTTCTTTGCTGCTTGGCAGAACGGAGACTACAACAAGCCCATTCCTGCCCAGTACATGGAGCACCTAAACCACGTCGTGTCAGGCGCCACCACCTTTTGCGACCCCACCAAGCCACAGCAGTGGGTGAGCAGCCAGATCTTGCTGTGCAAGAAATGCAACAACCACCAGACTATGAAGATCAAGCAGCTGGCGTCTTTCGCACCCAGGGAGGAGGTAGGTGCTGGTTAGACTCTCTCCCCCTAGTGTTAGGGTAAAGATAACGTCCAGGTGTTCCCAGGTCTATCCATGAAGGCAGCTTTTGTTCCCACTCTACCACCAAGACCCTTTCTCTCTGCCCCATCCAGAGTGTGATGCCTGCCTCAGAGCTGGAGGGCAAATCTGTTGATTTGATCCCTGAGCAGCAATTCCACTGGAGCAGCTTCCAAGTTACCCTCCTGCTGTCCCTGCCCTGGATTGCAACCTCCAGAGAGCAACGCTGTTTCTTGTCTCCTCCCTGCCCTGCAGGTAGCTGTCCCGTGCTCATTCTAACGGTGCTGTGTGTGAAGTGCCTGCCCCAGTTATCTCGGAGGCCATGGCAACGGCATAATGATGCAGACAGGGAATTACTCTGTCCCACCTACACAAAGAGCTTTTTGTCCAGGGCCTTAAAAAAACAGCAGTGCTCCGAGCTGAGGGCAGAATCCCAGATGATCTCTGAGCAAGGAGCCCCCGGGGTGGTGCAACCCTCGGTAGTCTGTCTTGGGGAGGAATTTCCCTGATGTTAAACTCGCCCCCTCCCCTTTATGTCTTCACCTCCCTTATTATTCAGAGTCCAGACTGTTGGACTATGCAAATACAGCGTGGTTCCCTGTGGTCCGTTTCATAGAGTATTGTCCTGTTTGGTTTGAAACAAGGCAAGCTGGGATACTTCTGTCACTTTCCTATGGAAACTGTGCCACACCCTGGAACAGTGGTTCTAAATCTTCCCGGACCAGAGCCCACTGACCCAAGCAGCAGTGTGCAAAGGGCAGTGTGTTTTGCAACTCTGAGGCCTAATACATTTAATTGTTTACACAGGTGTGTGTGTGTGGGGGGGGGGGGGATGTTTTTTCCCCAGTCTTCAGCCAGAGTCCCTGAATTTTAGCCCATTACCCCTCTAGTTTTTGTCCCTCCTCCTTTCATTAAACCAGTTCCTCTCCCTTCTCGGCACATGTCACTAGGCTGGTTATCACTGTACCCCCTAAGCTGCGTGCATGTGCGTGCGCACACAGATCCTAAACCCTGCGCACGTGGTGAAACACTCCACGCACAAATATTTGCACAGAAGAATTTTTTTGCACACGTGGTCTGTCAAAACTTAGAGAGGAACATGGCTGGTTATGTCTCTCCCCTCACCCTTAGCTATCACTTAGCCAAACGGCTTTTGTATTCTTCTTTTAATCTTTCCTTGAGTGAATCCCTCCAGCCCCCCCAATTATTTCTGCAGCTCTTTGAATTCCCTCCCTATAATACTTTGCACAGGTAGCCTTTTGTGTAAGGCTTTACAAATGACACCAGGCCCCAGGGGGTTGGTAATGGGGACAGAGGGATTCCCTGTGCTCAGCTAGCGGGTGGAATGCTGCTGATGCAGTGCTGCAGCTGGATGGTTCGGGAGGAGGGGGAGGAAGAGGGAAGAAGACTCTCCATTCTGATTGGAATTGACGAGGGGGATTGTAGGCAGGAAGAATTGAAGTAGCGGAGTTAGGATATGGCCAGGAAACTGGAACCACCGCCTCAGAACCTTGCAGAGTTTGCTGTGGGATCGCTAGCGTAGTTAGGACTTAAACCTTGGGTTCAACCTGCCAAACAGCCCCATGTCAGTCACACAGGGAAGAGCGCCACCTACTGAGCAGCCAACGTAACTTGCAAATAGGCTGGATTTCCTTGGGAGGTTTCCCAGCTAGATACTGGCCGGACCTCACCCCGCTTAAATCTGTGGGATGTGATGGGCAAAACAACACAGTGGTTGTTCTCAAGTGCACTGTCCTTTTCTAAGGGCCTCGGCTGAGCTGCTCTGATCCCGCTCCAGAAGTTAAAAAGAACAATGCCATCCAGTTGACGTTCCTCCCGGGAGTAGTAGGTTCATCACCGGGCTTGCGTAGGACAATGAGTCTGCAGCCCTTGCACCTCTAGGAAGCTCTGCTGCTGATTGACATCAGTGCTGTCTACCTAGTGGAGCACAGGGTGGTAGTCAGCTCTGGTGTGGGCTGTTCCCCCATAGCTTCTTATTTTAACTCTCTGCCTGCAAAGTATCTAGGACAATAACCTTATTCTGTTACATGCCATGAGCCCCTTTATTACAGCAGAGAAATTCTGGGGGCCCTGGGTTGCAACCCCAGTGGGTTAGTCTGTAAGCTTTTTCTTATCCAATCTGTTCCACGTAATTGGACACTGCTTAATCAGGATGTCTCCCAGGGGGCAGATTTGAGCCATGGATTGTGATTAATGAGGATGCCTTCTGGCCGTTTCATGGTGTGTGGATTTCTCTTGTGTCTGTCTCACGCCGATTCTGTCCACTTGCTCCTGTAACAGCAGTTTTCGCTTCCTCTCTGGTTGATTCACCCCTGCCTGACGGATTGCTGGTTCCGCACTGGCTAGACATATGGGGTCAGCATATAAACTGCTGGCTCAGTCTTTATTCCTGTGCAAGCCGCGCCTCTTCCCTGCAGAGAGGGGCTGTGCAGTAATGTGAGCCCGCTGCAGCTGAGCAGCTCCTCCGAGTGTCTCTTGGTGGGAGCCCAAAGTGTCTCCATCCAGAAGGTTGTGACCTTGTGATAATGCGTGGCAGTTCCATGACCGTTTTTCATCTGGCCGTTACAAATTGCTTTACAAAGGCCATGGAGGTTTGTTCCCGTCCGTCTTTTAGACCGAGAGGTGAAGTGACTTGCCTGAGGCCGAGTAGCATGTTAGTGGCAGAGGCAAGGAGAGCATGTGGGTTTCCTGGCTCCCTGTCTGGGTCTCTGCCCTTCTCAACCGTGCTGCCTCCTGCAGAGATGCCTGGTCACTTGGTACTCCCAAGAGCTCTGACCGTGTAGTAACGGACAGAGCTGCAGAACTCTCTTGTGCCCTACAGCCTGATGCTCATGCCCTCCCTCTTCCAGAACACTGTCCCTCTCCAGCTTAGGGAAGAGAAGCAGGGTCCGAAGGCCTGCAGAGCGCACTCATCTTATGTAATTCTAGCTATGTGCCTGCAGAGGGAGCCCTTGGCACAGTGCTCCAGAGAGCAGGCCCTGGACAGCCAGGGAGATGCACTTTTCCTCCCTTACCCCTGGTAATAAACACCTGCTCTGACCTGACTGAGCAGTAAACTGCAGCAGCTGGCAAAACCCGACTCTCCTGTACAGCTTGTGGCTTCCTTCCCAGTGTCTTGCAACTGTTGGGACAAAGGTGCCCATCTCCCCTGGACAAAACCAGCGAGAACCTTGCTCTGACTTGCTGTTTGACATTGAGCAAGCACTTTGCCCTCCCAAAAAAGACCTGCACGTCCAGGTGACCCTTGTGCCTGGATTTTTCCTTCCAGATAGTCAGCGCTCAGCAGCCTCGACCCAAAGTCACACCCTCCCATCCTCGAGATCTCTCTGCAGGTCCGTGCTGGGAGTGGGGACAGATCAGGGAGGTGAGGAGAGGAAGGGACGGACTGGGGTGGGCATGTTGGCTTGCTGGAGTTCAATCAGAACAACCTGGGTCTGGTCTGTTTCCCGAGCCGCTGTTGCCCTGGGGTCCTGTGAGCAGTGATGCCCGTGCAAAGCTCGGGAGCTGTCCCTTTGGCTGCTCAGACCCAAGCCAGCAGAACATCCGTGTGACGCTCCCCTTGAGCGCTGGAACTGCGGTTCTGAGGCTCTTGAGCTGCGGCGTTGGAGGCTTTGATTTCGCGGTGTTCGGGGCCACCTGCGTTTCATCGTAACTGTGAAGCAGGAGTTCTGAGCCAGAAAGGGAATGGGGCTGGTAGACAGCCCGGGGATGGAAGCCCCTGTTTGTTCTTGGGACACGGTAAGATTTCCTCTACGCTGCCCCGGCCTCTGAGCTGTAGGTTTGAGATAGGAACCATTAAAGCATGTGGACAGGGGAGGGGGCTGGCCCATCCTGACTCCCCTCTTGTGATCCAGGAGTCAAGTTAGGGAGAAAACTGACCTCCTGATGCCCCAGTTGGGGCAGGAAGCCTAGAACAGCCCAGGAGTGGAGATGGTGTTGAAAGAGCCCTGGGAGCTGCCATGCGGAGTGACATCTCCGCTCCGGTGACAGTGATAAATGCGCCCTTCGCACAGGCTGTTTTGACAACTATTGATGATGATTTATTAAGCTGATCTGAGCTGGGGGTTTGCACCAGTGGCTGCTGTTGAACCTAGGCCAGAAGGGGGAAGCAGCTTGTCTGGCTGGCTTGCCTGAGCTGAGTGGAAATCTCTGTGGACAGGTACCAGCTGGGGCCCCTGTTTACAGATATTGGACACCTCTCCCCCTAGCGAGGTCATGGCTGATGGCATTCCATATCCCATATTCCTGGGCTGGCTTGGTTCTGCTCCACCAGCACCCAGGCTGTGTGGGGCTGGGAGGTGTTTCCCACGTGGTGGCTGGATCCCAGCTGACCTAGAATTCCGGTCTGGTCCCCAGCTTCCCCGTAGCACGGAGATCGGGATCTGTGCATTGCTGGAAGAGCGACGGTGCCCTCCGTTGACTGCTGGTGTTCCGTGCCTCTGATCTGCTTCCCTGTTCCCTCCCCAGGGTAAATACGATGAGGAGATCGAGGTATATAAGCACCATTTGGAGCAGACCTACAAGCTGTGTCGCCCGTGCCAGGCCGCTGTGGAATACTACATCAAACACCAGAACCGGCAGCTCCGGGCGCTGCTGCTGAGCCACCACTTCAAACGCCGGGAGACCGACAAGCCCTATATGCAGGCAGGTGGCCGGGGGTGGCGAGCCGAGCGGTGCATTGAACTAGGGGCATTGGCCCCAGGAGCGGGTGGCTCTGATGGACGTAGCTTTAGAGTTGAGTAGGATGATGGGATCCCATTTGGCTTAAATTGGGCAGGGGGGTCTAACATCTGGTTTGGGGCCAGATTTGATGTGGCAGCTGTAAATAAATCAAGAGGGGTGAATAACGGTGAGTCCTCTGTGATCACAGTCCTCTGCCAACTTGTCTGTCCAGCTGACGGGGCCCTAGATGTCTGCCCAGATCTGTCTCTGTATAATTCTCCCACTTGGGCCTTGATGAGCTGGTCTATCATTTTTGGCACCGGGTTTGTGCCAGGCTGGGGGATTGCAATACCCCTCCCTGTGTGCATCGTGCCTCTTGCTGGGATGATCTGAGGGGCACCATCGAACTGGAAGGGGAGAGGGAGTGAGGGAGGGGTGGAGCAGGGGCAGGAAGAACCAACCCCCCCCCCGCCACATGGGAACTGTAACGTATAGGGAAGCAAGTGTGGGACTGAGCAAGGGGTGGGAGTGATCACTTGAGGGATCGGCCCTTCTCCTACAATCCCCTGCTATTCCAGTCCTGGGCTTCCCCCCCCCCCCCTGCCCCCGCGGTGCGGATACCCCTCACTCTTGACCTGCAGCCCCCTTTAGTATTCCAGTCCTGTGCCGGGGCTGTCAGGCCAAGTAGGTTGATATGATGTAGAAATGTTTAGTTGTCACCAGTCTGAGGGTCCTCTCCGCCCCCCCAAACTAACTTTGCTTGTGACCAGAGATATTTCGCCTTCCTCTTTTCAGAGCTTTTGCTCGTCCTCTTCCTCCATGAGCACCCCAACTCAGGTGATAATTCTGCGGTTCCTGACCTTCCTCAGCTGTGCGTTCCTTGTCCTGATGGCCTCGTATGGGGCAGGTGACCCCTTCTCGCTCAAAGTCACGGCCCCCGCTCCTATGGAATCTGGCCCCACGGCCATCAGGAATGGGACTGGAGAGAACCCTGCAGCGGCCTCGGAGAATCGCACTCTCCTGGGAGTTGCAGGCTGGTGGGAGCTGCTCCACCTTCTGCCGGAGCAAACAGTGAAGAACTTGAGTGTCGCTTGGACCTACGGGAGGAACCATCAGATTGCGGTCGTCGTCCTCGGGCTGTTCACCTGCCTGTTAGCCATGCTCCTGGCCGGACGGATCAGGTGGGTCTCCCGTCTGCTTTGTGTCCGTCTGGGGGCTGATTCTCTGCACTGTCTCAGCAGGGAGCCTTGGTTTTGTTCTGACCTCTTGCTCCTGGGCTCAGCACAGGGCTGGGAATGCAGCAATTGGCAGCACTGGCCTCCTGTCCCCTTGCGGTGCTCACAAGCCACCCCCAAAGCCGGCTGAACTGGGAGACCTGAGTTCTAGTCCTGCCTCTGCCTAAGGCACTAAATGAGCCTCTCTGTGCCTAGAATGCCGCCTACCTACCTGTCGGATTAAAAGTCCTATGTATGTTGTTATGAGTGGTGGTCTCCCATTCAGTGCTCTGGTTGTGGGAGAGGATTCTTGGGAGGCTCCTGACGTTGCAAAGGACCCTCTGAAAGATATAGATTGTGGGGGGAGGGAGAAAGTTCTTTGATAATCCCATTATAACCGTGGCCTGAATTACCAAGCATGGACAAATCTCTTTGTACTGTAGTCTAGTGAGTGGAGCAGTAATTTATCAGGGCAGGTGGCAAGCCCTGCAAATGACAGACCCTATAGCCTGTTTCAATCCATTCATCCCAGGCTGCCACCTACTTCACTCCTCAGCGCCTCCCTCCAGGGCCGGGCCTGGCTTGGCTCTGGATGGCTGGTTTGTAGGCATGTTGCTCTGACGCGCAGCCTCGTTTTTTGGCATTCCAGGCTGCGGAGAATCGATGCCTTCGCCTCGGTCCTGTGGCTCCTGGTGATGGGTTTGCACTTGGCTGAAAAGTACCTGAAGGCGGACACACCTAGCTGGCTGGACACGGCCAAATTCGGCACCACGTCCCTGTGCTGCCTGGTGGGCTTCACCGCAGCAGTGGCCACGCGGAAGTCAACGGGCCAACGGAGATACCGGCCCCGAAGGTCAGAGCCAGAGCAGTGACCCTGGGGGAAGGAGGAAAAAAGCCGTGAAAAACTCTGTGCGACTGGTGCTTCTCTCTCCTCTTTATTCCCCCCCTTTTTCTTTCTATTTTTTCCGCTAGAAGCGCAGTGAAGACTTTTCCTCCTTTTTCCACTCTCGCTTCCCACCAAGCCAGCTGCTCATAGCGTTTCTGCCGCCTCCGTTAGCCAAGGAAGCCGCTTCTGCCGCCTCCATTCTCCCTCCTCCTGAAACCTCCGCCAGTGGTGCAAACACCAACCCCAGAGCCAAATCTTCCACCAGCTGCTTCACAGACTGCTCCATAAATGCAGCCTCATCCCCATTCTGCTCCTCCAGCCAAAGAGATTCTGGCTGCTTCTCTCCTCCTGGCTCCGCTCACTGCGTGTCCATCCCTAGCTAGTCTTGGAGGGACACTCTTCCTTGAGCCTCCCAAGGGCTATGCCACATTGTCTCCTAATGGTGCTGATCATTTTTTAGTTTACGCTGACGGGGATGCACTTCTGGATTCATTTTAACCTCTCTGTACTTATGCTGCATGGCTGATCCTTAACTGGGAGGGGCAATGACGCTTGTTAAATAACCTGCTTCCACTCACCCTCCATTGTGTAACTTCACCTAACCGCATGTCTTTTTGCCGTGCTCTGGCTTCGGCTCCGAACAGGAGGAGCTCCTTGGGTGCTTTTTACTGGAACTATTCATAACTTGAAAACAGAGGTGCTTAAAAAAATTATTTAACTCAGGGTATCTTCACTGGTGCAAAATCTTCAGCTGTTTTAAAATTTTATCTCCAAATTTCTGTGTTTTTAGGGGGAGGTTTTAAAGAAGATCTAAATGGAAGCACAGTTTTTATTTATTTATTCATTAAACAGTTCTCTGCTCCTATAGCCACAGCAGTGGAGAAGGACATGCTAGGCAACAAATCACAGCTAGGAGGTGCTGTGCTGTACATAGTCTTCCAGCATACATAACCATAAGCCTTACTCCATTCAGTGTCTTCTTTTGTATTCAAGACATTGGAGTTCAGGACATCTGATGGGAGAAAGTGTCAGAGAGGTGGAATCCAGGGGGGCGGTTACTAATTTGATGGGACTTCATGAAGACAGATCTGGATTAGATGGTGTTACCTAAAAGAAAGTGCTTAAGTTTTTTTGGAGTTATGGCAGTGCGGGAAGGGCTAACCATGCCAAAAAACAAGCCCACAAAATGTGATCTGCAGCGTTCTTTCCAGTAGGGTCGCAATGAAATCTTGAGAACCAGATGCTGGGGAGTGTTGGGGAAGGGAGAATCTTTCTCTTGGCAGAGTGTTTCCAGGAGGAGGACTTTGGGCATTTGGGAATAAGCAGCGTAGATAATAATCGATCTTTATCCAGATCAAGGGATTCTGGCCCTCCACAGTTTAGTCTGTTACTGCTAGCTGGCAAGCATGAACTCAAACTGGAGTTAATGACTCTGAGGCAGGGTGTGTGTGTGTGAAATATACATGCCCTGACAATTGAACATCTTGATGTATCAAGGTATTTTGGATACCTGCTAGGTTGTACTGCTGAAGGGGTAGAGTCTAGAGTGTTTTTAGCCAATGTTTTGGGATCTCTAAAAGGTTTCTAATTCAAACTTTCAAAAGCAAGACAAGCTTCAGGAAAATACTGGAAACCGTTTTATTTTAGCCTCAGAGGCTCTCCTCAACATACTGTCTTGTTACTTTCACACTTCTGGGTGCCTCGGCAGGCGTGTGCTGCTGCATGTGGCTAGAAATAATCAGTAGAAATAACTGTTTATTTTTAAGTGGAATCACACAGTGCAGTGAAATCAAACTGGCAGTGACTGACTCACTAGAAGACTCAAAATTAATTTGTCCTGTCCTCCTTGTGCCAATCTTGCCTAACTCACTGTAGCTCTCGGATGTAGGATGTCTGTTTCCATACCCAGGACGATCTATACAGGGTGTATCAGTCATACTGGGGTGTTGGTTGAGTGTTTTTGTGCTCTTAGATCTGGGTGAAGTCTCTCATCTCTTGTTGCAGCCTGACTGCTTGCAGATGCTTTGACTGTCTTTGGAGCTGCCGTCACCAGAGCTAATAAATTAAACCACAGCACTGCCTTTCCTTAGGGTCATTCTTGAAACGCCCAAGTCGGAATGCCGCTGTCCACAACAGTGGGCCAGACCAGGAATTAAGGTGCTTTGCTCCTCTAACCTTCCTGCTGTCTCTCTTCTCAGCTGGACTGTAGATCAGTCAGCAAGGAAGCTTGTGGTCTGTTTTATCAGCCACCAAAGCAGGGCTGTTGCCCGAAGATCCCCAAAGCCTTCCAGGCCTGTGCGCACAAACGTGATCATGTGCCTGTACCCAGCAGTCTAGATGTTCCCAAATTAAAGACATCCTGCCCCAATACTGTGTGCTTCTATCAGCCTCCTTTTGGTGGCACACCAGCAGATCCAAGTGCAGGGTGCAAACTGGGGCAAGGAAGGACTCTGCCTTATTAGCATGACGCTACAAACAAGCAGGGCTAGCGGGTGGTGAGAAATGGGGGCTGGCTTTGAGCGTCAGTCTAAACTGGCCACCCTCTGACAAACTGTGAACCCTGCTCCTTCTGCAGCGTGCGGAGCCGTGTGGTTCCCTCCCTGCCACGGCTGAAGGAAGCAGCTGCCTGTCAGCAGGAACAATCACTTCAGTGTTAGAAGTGGACTGAGAAGGGGCAGAGACGTGCCTTTCCCTGAATACACTACTACAGCCCTAAATGGCTCTGCCCCCCTTGGTCCTGAGCTAGCTGGCTTGGACAGAGAGCCCGTGCTTCAGCTGGGCTAGTGCTTCTCTCCTGTTGCCTACCAAGGAGGCTAGCTGGGGCTGAGTGGATACTTGGATGGTGCTTTAGATTTCCAAGGTGCTTTGCAGATCGTGGCAGAGGAAGAGGGAGAGCAAAGGATTTGCAGCAGGGAAACCCACCCGGCTGCTGCTCCTCTCCTTCCTAAACCTTCTTTGAGTCTTTGCATGTAAACTGACCCCCTTGCAGATTTTACTCCAGCATATTTATATCCCGTCTTTCCCTTGCTACTAACCCTTCTTTTCCCTCCTGGTACAAGTCTGTGGTGTGCATGAGCTGGGTGTGCCAGATGGATGGGGAAAGCAGGGAAGTGTAACCCTTGTTTTTTGTTTTGTTTTAACTTGTGCTCTATTTACTTTAAAGCAAGCTGAAATCGTGTGATGCTAATAATCATGTCAGACGCTGCAGTAGATGTATATGTGGCTGTAATGTAGAGGAATTATTTATGCTCTTATTATAAAAATGATATTAATATAATAGCTGGTGCCATTGCTCCAGCTTGTTTGACTGTCTGTGAAATTGGGGCTGGGGGATTGGCTTAATTTGTAAAAACTGCTTGTGACCAGCATCCAGCGTGTGCACAGCGGTGGTGAAACGTGCGGCTTAACGCTTGAGGCTTTCATAGTAGTAGCAGCAGATGTTCTCTAACGGGACAGTATTCAGCTCTGAAGTGCACTTTAAATCGCCCCCGTACAGTGAGAAGGTGGCTGATAGAGCAGTCACCAGCACCCTCCCTCCCCAGAGGAGCCATTCCAGAGGGTGGGGACACGCACATGCTGACCTGCTCCATCTGATGCACACACTTTAAAACATCCAGTTTTGCTGGTCAGGTGGGAAGCCAAAATTCTCAGCGCTGGAAGAGCAGTGAATGAAAATGGGGCCAGGCGGCTTTCTGGCCATGCTCCATCTGCCCCCCTCGTCCCCTAAAAGAGGGTGACTTCAGGGAGAAAGGAATCCTAATAGGTGGACCTTGATGGGATGTGAACTGTGTAGGGATCACTTATGCTGGGGTGGATGGAGCCCGAAAGCTGACTGTATATGGCTGTTTCCAGTGAGCAGTGGAAAAATCAGATGATCTGGTCTTGACTGCATGTTGCCTTGTTTTTTTTCCCCCCTCCGTACTAGTCCAGTTACTGGAGTGGGTCCTTTTGGGCCCTGCTGGCACATGCTAACACTGACTGCCTCCACTCTGGTGTTGACAAGTCGTCCCTGTGCAGTTCCCTTAGATGGCATCAAAAATCCGCCCGTTGTGGGCTTTGTTCTGGACTGAGGAAAGGCTTTGGCCCAGAGTAGGCTCTGCTAGTGGGAGGCGGCTCTGCTAGTGGGAGGCGGCTCTGCTAGTGGGAGGCGGCTCTTCCAGCCCTGCATACTGTCCCATATCAGGCAAAGTTTTATTTAACCGATATTAAAAGTACCTGTACAGTAGAATTGTGGCTGACCGTCTAGTCATTTTTAGAATCACTGTAAACACTACTTAAGATACTAGATTATTGTTCTTGACACCGAGTTTTAAAAATAAACGGCTTTGTGGCCCTGACTATGTCCAACGCCAGTTTGACTCCAAAGCCTTTTTTCATCACTTCGCCACTGCCGCTCAAGTGTTTATATCCGTGCTCTGTGCACACGTGCAACATGGAGCAACACAGCTCAGTGCCCGTTCTTAACCCCCTGGGGAGGCAGAGAGAAGAGGTCACAGCTCTCTCCCGCATTGCAGTGTTTTTAGGGGCTGACGTGGCTGCTTCCTGCACAGCGACTCTGTTTTTACTCCTCTTCCTTCCCACCTGCTTCTATAAACTGCTTAGGTGAGTGCTCTATTGCTCAGGCATGGAAACCAGTTTCCATGGTAGGCCCTCTGCTCTAGTTCCTAAGCGGTGCCTAACTCACTCTTCACTATAGCTGAGGTGGGGGGGAGCGAGAAGGTGCCTCTGGACAGGCCACAGAGATGGGTATAGTAGAAGGGGCAGGATTTTACATACACTACGCTGTGCTTGTTTACGTAAAACAGCCAGAGGACTTAACTTGATTCCCAGTTAGTCAAACCAAGAGTCCTTCTTCTGAACTCTCCTCCCTGTCGGTCAGTGCCAGATGCACTCATGTGCTCTACTCCGATTATCTGGCTGCTCTTGTCCTCCATGACGGTAAGAGTTCCCATTTCAACATGGTGCAAGGGTATAAATTCCCTCCTTGCTTCCGCTCTCTGGGAGACTGGAGACCCTCTGCCCGGGTGAGGTTTACGGCCCAGTAAGGCTGTAGAGCCGCATGGTCTACAGGAAGAAAATGAGGGAGAAATCTAACCCAGACAGTAGCTTAAATTCCAGTCATGGATGCTGAAAGTGATGAATGATTGTAAAATCTCAAAATTCTCAAGTGAGAAAGCTCCAACAGCCAGTGAGCTGGAAACTGTGCACAGAGAGGGGCTGTCCAAAATCAAACCCTTTGCCCCAAAACAAAGGAAGGTGTGGCGGTAGGAGAAAGCAACCTGGCCAATCCCGTATGATGACTTGAATTTGTTCTTCGCTGCTCTGGTCACTTTGTGCGTGGTGGGTGTTTCTCTGGGATGGGCGACTTCCACGGACATATCATCTTGTTTCATTTCCATCCCGGTCCAGCTGTGTACGTCTGTTTAAGCTCCACAGATGGCGCTTGGCTCTGGGTGTGTGGGTTGGGGAGCGGGTGTGTGAGCATTAAAGGGTAAAGCTAGACTTGAGACCCACGGCATCTTGTTCTAGGCCCTCTGGAATCTAAGCAGAGGGAAGAGTTTGGTTAGCGGATACGCTGCTTGCCTCTATTCAAGACATGTCCAGCCCGAGAACATTACGGTAAGGCTGGCTGCTGCAGATCTTGTTTAGCCTGATAGGTGAAACTACTTGGATAGTTGAGAGTTTGTCCCATACTTGAAGACTGGAAAAATAAAAAGGGAAAATTCAGCCATTGACTCTCCGTTAAAGTGCAGTGATCTTTTAAAATTAACCTGC
Organism: Sternotherus odoratus; assembly: GCA_032164245.1. NCBI lineage: Eukaryota > Metazoa > Chordata > Testudines > Kinosternidae > Sternotherus > Sternotherus odoratus. Next base: position 8,201,343 of record JAVMKO010000018.1, read on the forward strand.
TTGTTGTAGACAAATGTGTCTTGTTGCTGTATTGTATCCCTGTATCACCCCATTATCCATGAAAGAATGGCATGTGCTTCATTTGTTTTAAAATGCTATGTAGCATAAATCACCATAAATCTGAGCACAGGATCAGGGAATTCTGGTAGCTACTCCCCGTTCTGCTTTCTGTACGACCATGGGCAAGTTGCTTCACCTTTCTGTGTCTGTGTTCCCATCTATAGTAGGAGTAACACTTTACCTCCACAGGGATGAGTTAGATGTTTGTGTTCTGAAGTCCTCCGCTACCAGGCGCTGCAACATCAAGTATTTATCTAACGAGTTGATACTCAGTCAGTGTAACTACAGGCCTATGCCACTTTGCTCTGAAGTCACTTTCTTAAAATCCTGAGTCTCTGGACTTCTGACATACTAAATAATGGGACTGAATTATGCAAATACATTGCTCTAATGTCACCTCATTGCACTGTCTATCCCATTACTCCTCACTGCATTGGTAGTTTGCTTCTCACCACCCCTTGACTTTCTCTCCTGTAGTGTTTAACTGGGTTACAAATCCTGCGATAGAACATGGGGATATCTTGTATAAAATTTGAATGAAGCCGGTTTTTCCTGTGACATCTTTCAAAACTACAATTTAAAAAAGCCACCAGAAACTAAGCTTGTGCCTGCACCATCATTCTGATCTTGGCGCCTCCATATGCATCTCTGTTTGTAGTGTCATTAGAACAGAACTGTGTGCTTCATAGTCGACTGTGTGCATCTGATGCTGTGTAGATCACCTGAGCTATGTGTATGTGTCCAGGGGCTCTGATGCTTCAAAATTGCCAGGAGGAAGGGAAGAGGGCGGAAATGGGAGTAATCCTTAGATGGTTTAAGTTAGGTTGATTAGAGGGCTCTGAACCAATGGAAAGGTAGGTGGTAGCAATGTGGCATCTTATGCAGCTCTGCTACCTCCATAGTTTTATTTGCATGGAGTAATCCTGTGGCTAAAATGCTAGGAAAGTTCTCGTGTTGCCCTATTTTTAAAAAAAACCAAAAGTCCCCCTGTGGCATTGATGTCCCAGCTCTGGAGTAGAACCCGGTTAGATAGTTGAGAGCTTTATTTTACGATATCGGACACAAGTGTTTTTGGTCCATCCGTCTTCACATCTACATCTCCTCTTATGTTCTTAGGCCTGGAGCACTGTCCTCTAGCCCCCTCCTGAGACTTGGTTGGAAGCTTTCTGAAATGGCCCAGGGATCCAGGCTAGTCCCCAGTCCTGTCCCTTCCACCTGAGTCTCCGCGCCCGGAGCACCAAGAGGGTGGGTAGAGCATCGCTGAACACCCCCAGCCCTGGAGCAACAGGAGGGTGGGCACAGAGAGACTGGTGCAGCAGCCGCACTAAGCATGAGGGGGGAGCATGGGCGGAGCCATGCCTGGCTGTTTTGCGGACGCCCAGCCTTCCCTAGCCTACGGTACTCGCTGCCCATGAAACCAGGGCTGCTGTTGCTCTGGATCAGTGGCCCAACGAGTATGCAGCCATACAGGTAGTATGTATGTTGCGTGGATGCAGCCCACTGAACACACACACAGCTACATATGCAGCCCCCAATGGTAAATAGGTTGAGACTCGCTGCTCTGGATTATGGCCCAACTTTTACATTTTCTAAACTTTTCCACATGGAGAACTCCAGTCTTTTGTGCGTGACTCTCCATGAAAGTAAAAGATGAATAAAGCGAGATGAGCCAATCCAGCAATGTGCAATACTGGGGGCACAATTCCCACTGCATAGCTTTGGTAGTGTACATCAGTCTGAACTGCACCACCTAGAGAAGGAGCAGAGGAAGGATGATTCAGGCATTAACCTAGGATTTGGGAGATTTTGGTTCAAGTCCCTACTCCTCCATAGAGTCTCCGTATGCCCTCAGGCACGTCCTTTAGTCTCTCTGTGCCTCACCCATCTGTACAGGGTGATAGCAGCATTTCTCTGCCTCATGGGGGATGTGTGAGGATAACATGTGGAGGGTTGCGAGGTGTTCAGATACCCCAGTAGTTGGGAGCTATAAAAGTAACTTAACTAGAGAGCTGAGGTGCTAGGGAACAAGAGCCCACCGCAGTCATGTTCCGTAAGTTAGCATGACCAGAGATGAGATTTTAACTCTGTGCTCTACAGATGGATGCTGTTCTGTTCACCACCTCGCTCCCATGAATATCATGGCAATCCCAAGTGCATGCCGTTGGTATTGTATTTTTATGCGCTTCATAAGGCATTCTAGTCCTCAACGTTTGGTCAGATCCTTAGCTGATCATTAAACCAGTGGAATTACATCAATGTACCCCAGTGGAGAATCTGGCCCACCAACCGCTTTGAGCCCCAGGCTTCAATGTAAGTAAATTGATGGAATCCCCTGACTGTTACTGTGCTGGAGTCTAAACATCAACTTCTTTTAGATCTTCCATTCCGATGAGTATTGATAGATACGTGATAATGGATCAATAGACAGACCAAAAATGTACAATCCCCTGTCAGTGTCCTGGAACCAAGAAAAATACAAGCTCCCTTGTTCATCAGCAAGAGTTAACCCCTATAGTTCTAGACTTTTATGTGTATTCTGCAAAGGCCTAAATAAACCAGTTAGTCACATTGGCTGCTGCTGCGTTTAAGTGCAGCAAAACGCAATGCTTCTAAATACAAGAGGTGCAAACGGGCTGCTCTCTAATTTAACCTGCTATGAACGCTGTGATCCGTGCTGAGAGAGCTGATGGGCAAAGGTGATGGGACACTGCTGAAGCAGGCAACAATGTTGCTTTACCATAAGATCCTTTCCTGTGGAGTAAGACCTTATCCACATGAGTCAGTTGCACCTGTTGAACTGAAGATGCGATTTTAAACTGGTTTACTTGAAACCAGTGCAAGCTCCTGTGGTGGACATTTACTTTAGTGTAAGAGTGGGTTATTTTGGCTTTGCTTGAATCCATTCCTAATTGATTTAGGCTAAACTGAAGTAAGTGTCCACACTAGTTGAAAGTAAAACAGTTTAAAATTGCACCTTTAGTTTAACAGGTGCAATTGATTGATGTAAACAAGGCCTAGCATCTTCGCTTGTTGTGAACCCCTTTAAATGGTTTGTAGCCAGCCCCTGCACTGACTGGATGTAGGTGAACATGGTGGATTTCTCAGGATTGCTGGAATAAAACATCTGTGGGACACACTTGTTCACATGGGCACCATTGGATGCCAATTCCTGATTGATGTGGTGCTATGTTCCCTGTGTAGACTGACTAGGCATTTGTGTAATGCTGACATCCTCACCAAGCATACCAACCCATACTTAGCTGCACTGCTCTGTGTGTGGAGCTTTGTTGCTTTGCACTTTTGGTACATCTGTCAGAGCTCAGTGAGCCGCTGATGCTGGACCTTATCCCTTGCTGAATCTCTGTCATGCATGTCATTTACAGGTTTCTTTCTGGGGATTCAGTCGCTCTGTTCCCCAATGGCTCTGGGATTGGTTTCCCTTGTTCCGCTGCCTCGCCGTCTGTTTTTATCCCAACGCCCCCCAGCATCCTTCAGCTGACGAACCAGCAGTTCTTCAGATCACCCCGCAGAGCTTCCTCTTCCTCACTCCCTGGACGTCTGAACAGGGCCCTATCGCTGGGCACCATCCCTTCTTTAGCCAGGACAGGTAAGGCATGCACCACACTTCTACGCCTGATGGAAATGAAAATGTAGCTGTGTTCCAACTCGACTGGGACATGGAATCCCACCCACTGTAATGTCACTGGCCTATTGCCTAATAGACTAGTAAGTCTAGTTCGAGGTCATTGTTGTGCATCTTGTGATGTTGCTTGTAAAAGTGCAAACTGAGTCATGAATGCTAATTATTCAGAATAAACAGCTGCATGCTGGTGGGCAGTGACGAGTTGGGCGTGCACACACTCACCATTTGAAAGACCGGCAAGGGATCTCATAGATTCTATAGGTGCAGCATTTATAGCATGGTGCTTGCTTCTAAGATGGTCAGCCTTCCGGTTCTTCAAAGGCAACATAGAGCGCTAACTCTTAATGCCCGTGTGGCAGCTATTGATGGGGGTTAAATGTAAATGCTTTTAATTGATCCTTGGGTGGTTGCAGTCCCTGTAGTGCAGAAGAGTACCATGCAATGCTCTGCCATGACTGTCACTCAAGCGGTTGATTTTAATACTAGACAACTAACGTTGGTATCCCCACCACCTAGGTAGAGTAAAGAAGCTCTTAGCTTGATAGATGAGTAGCTGTGGGTGGAGTTTGTGGAGCTGGAAAGCAGGAATAAAAAGCACTGCCCCCACTGATTGACCAGCTTAATGTTTCCAGTGAGAGGTTCTCTTAGTGTTTTCCTGAGAGTTCCATTCCCCAGCAGTGGACTACATTGAAAGTTATTAGTTCTCGGTATCTGAAATCACAAAAACCATGGGAGGAGAGGATCGGTCACTCGGATTTGTATTTCAGAAGTGTCACTGTGTCTCCTTTAGGGCCTTTCAACCCAAAGCTCTCCATGAGCTGCAGACACAGGACTTGCTTTGTCCACTGCTGAAACGAAAGGCCGCAGTTGGTAGGACTCAGCCCCGCAGCACGGCTGTGACCGTATCAGGGATAACTGCACCCGTATTCCTCCCTCTGATTCACTCCAGGAGTGCCCAGTCAGGACTCAGAACTCCTGCCATTGCCTGTCTCTGGGTTCTAGGGACCTCGTTTCCATTGCCTTATGACCAGGGGTTTTAAGGGTGCCCAGCCCTGTCTTACACTCTGATACCCACAGCAACCCAGGCTCCTAGATGGCCAGCGCTGATGCTTTGCTTTCTCTCTGAGGGCTATGACCGGTGTGATTTACCAGTCATAGTATAAACTGCACCTCCTCGGGCCTGTCTCCCCTCAGCCACAGTGTGACGGCCTCTTCTAGCAGAGCTCGCAACAGCCCTGGGAGGAAGCTGCTAGAGCTGGTACATTAACCAGGCTCTCCTGCAGCCTCCCCATGTCCCCTGTGTTAGCGAGGCTGGACAATACAGGTGATTTTCTTGGTGCTTGCTACAGTATTTAGAACCTGGGCTGAGTTTCTTTTGGTTTGCTTTTTAGATTCTGGCTACTTGTTCAGTGGAAGCCGCCCAGCGTCCCAGGGATCTCAGTCCAAGGAGTCGCCTGTATCCGGTAAGGGCGAGAACGTGCGGTGCCGAGACTCCCATGGGTTGAAATGACTTGCTAAAACATCCGGTAGACGGTTAACCGTATTTCTTCCCTGTCTCCTCCCTCCTGTCCACTTTCCAATGGAAGGTCAGAGTAGTCGTTAGTAAGATGAAAGTAGCGCCTTGTAGCCTGAACTGAGACTCCGAATCCTCCCAGCTAAGTGCTGCACTTCCACACAGTAAGGCAGCCCTTGCCCGGAAAAGCTTACCATTAAGGAGACAAGACAGACATAGGAAGGGTTATTTCCCCGTCCTGCAGATCACGCATGGAGCAGGTATGTGGCTTACCCAGTGGGCTACAGCATCTGAAGTGGAATCAAGAACTGAACCCAAATCTCCAGTGTCCAGTGCGGTGCTTTAAATACAAGACCAGCCTTCCTTGGATTTGGACCGGACCTTAATATGATACCTGTTGAGTGGGTGAGGATCAGTGTGACTTCCAAACGCTATTATTTTTCCAGATCCTACAGCTCCAAAGGTCTCTGCAGTGGGACTCCACTGCTAAAGCCCTTCCCTGTTCTCTCACCCGCCAAAGTCAGGATCACGGTTTGCTAATGTAGTGCTGCATCAGCAGTGCTACAGCTACGCGTCCTCTGCATCTACCTTTATAAAACCTTATTGCAAATGGCTTCATAACAAGCATCCAGTTCCAAGGTGGAAAATCTAGTATTTCAGACACACGCTCCCCTTTTAATGTCTAAATTCGTGCCAGAGAGAGCCCTGCAGGCTCTAGGCAGCTGCCTGGGCAGCAGCAGTGCGAGTATGTTGCATTTCAACCCTGATTTGGAGGGCAACACCTCAAAGCTAAGGGGTAATTTGTTCTCCATGCCTGTTCGGTCCTTGGCCTCTTCACAGAGACTGGCCAGTTGCAATGGTTTTATTGCCCACTGGGGTGTGGTGTGAGACTTCTGCTCTTGCTTGGAATGTTACGCGCACAAGTGAACCTTGAATTGGTTTAGTCACCCCATGGCAAGATAGCATGCTGCCTTGGAAGTAAAATCATTCAGTGGCAGTATAGCATGCTGTCATGGGAGAGTTCAGGCTCTCCATTTCTTGGGCCAACCGGGATGAGGAATGCTGCAGAAGTAGCATCATCCAGCCTTGGGGAAGAGGGCGCATGTGTGGGCTGGAGTGCTTTATCCCTGCAACAAGTGTATGAAGTTATGGTTCCTGGCTTTGGAGAGAGGGGAATGCTATGCAGGGCTACTGAGGATGAGTCAGGCATGGGAAGAAGAGGAAGAACTGAAGAGTAAAGGGTAAAAGCTACTGTGTGGTATCCCCAGGCTTCCCTTTCTTTTGTTAGCTGTAAAAATATTGGAGAACATGTAAAAGTTGAGATCGCTGTGAGTGGTTTCAAGCTTTTCCTCTCTAGCTCTTTTCCTCTTTATTTAGTTTTTTTTCCCTGTCCAAGGAACTGATTATCAAACTTCTTTGTCTGCTGTGCCTGTTTGCTGCCCCCTCATACCAGTGGCCTGTCTGCTGCACTTCTGACCCCAGACAGAACTTCTGTCCCCGTCTGGATCCCTTGCCTCTGCATCCAGTTTGTACTGCCGGAGCTTTAACAATCAAAACGCAGCTGCAGTCTGGGTTAATTCCTTGCTCGCCTCCCCACTTTCCTGGTGTACTCTTCAAACAACTGGCCTTAAAGTGCCTGCCCAAATCCCTCCTTTAAAAATAAACTGCATGCAAAATGTAAACTCCACTGAATGAGCCCAGTGACCAGACCCAAAGCTTACCTTTTCTCCCCTGTTCTAAGTGTTCTTCTCCCCTCCCCTCCAAAGTTATCCCATTGTGAGGCACCAGCATGAAACATGATTTGACATCACGGTCACAGTACCAGAAATCCCAGCTGAGTCTGCTCCATTGAGTTCCATGATAGATGCTGGGGTGATGGTGCAGTAGAAGTAGCTGATCTATGGCTTGGGGAACCTTAAAGGATGGAAAGGGTAAGAGTCTAGTAGTGTTTGTGCTGAATTGCCCCTATTAGCCTGGCTGGTGAAGGGGGAAAGACAGGATGTTGAAAGAATCTCAGTGTTTTTTTGCATGTATTCTCCAAAGCAGGTGGGAAAGGGGGAGGAAAACCTGGAAAGTTCCCTGGAGTGGAGCAGCTAACCCACCCTGCTGTGGGTCTGGTTGGTTGAAGCTTGCCTGGCACCCTGCTTCAGGACCAATGAAGAAGGGGGGTATTTGAGTGGGTTGAATCCGGGCTGTATGAGGTGAAAAGTTCAGTGGAAGGAGAGTTGACCTTCTAACGCCCTGTTCTGTTGGGCAATGGTCAATTTAAACCACCTCCATTTAAACAGAGCGAGGTCTTGGACCTTTTCTAAATACAGAAGTTGCACAGATCTTATGCATCATTTTATAAATCAGTTTGATCAAATTGCTGCAGCTCTTGTGTGTATAGACAGCTGTAAAGGTGTTAACTGAGGGCTACTATGATATGCTTTGTTTACCCAACTTCCTTTGCAAAGATAGAAGTTTTTGGCTCTGAACCTAGGGGACTGCAGAGAATTGCTTTTGAATTCCCCCCTGCCCCAATCTTACAATATGTGTCCTCAGAGTAAAGAGTGGTGGTATAGGACATACTCCTGTCACTCATAGCATGGCAAGGACTTTTTAAAATGAATAGGGACATGTACACACCCTCCTCTTACAGATTGGTTGGAGAATGCACCCACCACATTTCCCAACCTAAATCCTCTCTCTCTGCCCCTGGCACGTCTCCATTTCAGAGTACTACTCCCTGCTGTCTGGAAGCTGCGCCCCATCCCCCATCCCATCTCCGGCACCTTCGGTGGCGGGGTCCGTCACCTCCAGCTCAGGTTCTGTGCGTTACCGCCGGCCTCTCATCAGCCCTGCACGCCTGAACCTGAAAGGGCAGAAGCTGCTGCTTTTTCCATCCCAGAGTGACGCTCTGCACACGTCAACCAGCTTGGAGGAGCCCACCCACTCCGACAGCAACGTCTTCACTACTGAGCTGTCCCTGTTCCCGAAAAAGAACGTGAACGAGCGGGGAATGCATGGTACGTTCCTGACCTCTTCCCCAGAGTCCAGTCCAGTCACAGTAGGTCAACTTTCAAGCTAAGCAGTTGGCAAAGGGAGGGGAGACCGTCCAGGAAAACCCAAGTGGTGCTGATGGTTTAGTAGCTGAGAGTCCATATTGGATCCAGTGGCCTTTTGTGTCATTAGGGGGCCACTGTACTACTAGAGGCCCTGTCCTTCAAATCTCAGGTGAAACCAAGATCCTCTCCACTCGGCATTTAAGATCCCATTATTATTTTTTATTATGAATATTTGGATTATCGTAGGTGCTTTCGCATGATTAGGGTTGTTAGCCCAATTGTCCTGACCACATTCTAGGTTGGATAATTACATTCTGACTTCCAAAATTCATCCAGCCGTTGCAGTTGTGGTAGAATTGTTTGTTTCACACTGATGATTTATGCCAAAGAGCTCCTGGATTTGGCTTTTGTCTTCACTTCCAGTCCTAATCTCTTGTGCAGCGCTGCTCTGTAACGTTTCACCATCCACTTTTGGTGATAGGCTTATCATTTCCACTGCATCTGTTTGTTTGTTTTTTCCTGATGATGCCTTTTCCTCTCCTCTCACAGATATTAGGTCAGTCGTGGAAAGAGGGAGTATTTGCAGTAATCATTCTATCAAAAAAGAGGATAATTCGTCACATTCATCCACCTGTGTGGTGGACACGACCACCAAAGGAGAAGACCCAGCAGGCTGGAGAGGTGGGTGGCAGGCAAGTGTGTGTGTGGGGGGGGGGGTGTGAGAGAATGAACTGTTCATCTATATATATGTCAAATGGTATATGCATGTGTGTGTGTGTGCGTGTATGTATGCTGCCTTACTCCTTCCACACCGTTTGAGCTAGAGACTTGAAATTTGGTACAGTTATAGGCTTTAGGATCCTAATCAGGGTAAGAGTCGAAAATTTTTCAAATCTCACCTCTGACACCCCCTAGGGGTGAAATTCTTTGAAGCCCATTCACATCAGCTGGGCAGCAGGTTAAAACCTGCTGTTCTCTGTGACATAGTTATGATGTCATAATACCCCCCTCCAACGGACCCCGCACTCGCTCAGTTCTCTCCCCCCTCCAACGGACCCGAGCAACGCTGAGGCGTCTGAACCAAATTTGTATTAATAAAAAACATGGTAGTCTTTTTACATCCCAGTTTCCAATTACAAATACCCCGAGCAACGCCGGGTATTTTTGCTAGTTCTGTATAAGTGACTTGGCAATAATCAAACAAAAATCACTGGCAGAGAAAGGAGAAGGCAGCGGATCTCTGAGTCAGTCATGTGCCTTCACTACAGGGCTCTCCTTAGTCCTCAGACTGTCTGAGAAACACAGCGCTACAGTGTTCTCCCGGGTCAGGAAATGGTAGGTGAGATTAGACAGGAATGGGAAAGAATTGAATGGAGAAGTACATCAGAGTCTTTCCTGCCTGGATTGTGGCTGGAAACATAGTTCACCAACTTCTGATCTGAAGACAAATGTTGGGCATGGGAAAGGGAGACTTGTGTTCATCGTTATTTCATCAAGTTCATTAACAGCTCTTTCGGCATTGTTTTTTTTCTCTCTCTTCTCCTCTTCTCCCCTCCCCTCCTCTGCAAAGGTCATTTTGGTAACTCCGTTATCCGAGGTCTCCTTGCCGTGAGCCTGACAGCCAATGCAATCTTCACATCAGCCTACCTCTACCAGAGCCTGCGCTGACCCCTGTGCCGCCCCAGCTCTCTGTGGCGCCACCTGCTTCCCAAGAGACTCTGACACAAGAACAATTCCATCACAGCTTTGGTGTCTTACAGTCATGCCCCAAGTGCATGCTGCTTATCAGCCACTGCCTGCCAGGCTGCAGTGACACATAACCAGACAGCTGCTGCTGCCACCTCTGAGCAGAACATATCGAAGGGTTGTTGTGATGCTGGAGGTGGCCAGCAGGACTCTTCGCAATACCCGGCTCAAGGTGAGATGTCGGCTAACGTCCCTTGCACCTTCCTTCTAAAGAATCGGTCTGTGGCATGAACCGGAGAAGATGCAAATGACCTGGCTGGCTTTGTCTCATTCCATCTTTCCCACCTACTAACCAACCCCAGATGGACGGTGGTGATGGAATAAGAAGAATTCAAACAAATAAGTTGGAGACAAGAGGCGGGACCTGGGCTTCGATTATTGAAATGTCTTTCCCAGCCTGGTTTCCTTGTTGACACCTATTCTCCCTCCTTCTCACTCTCCCTGGTTCGTTCTATATGAATGGTTTATGTCCTCCTTAAGGTCTCTGGAATCTATGGCAGGGTCCTTAGCTGCTCTGTGATTCTCTTCCATGGTGTGTGTCCGTGTGTGTGTGTCCGATCTGCTGTCTGAGGTGTCTCTAGCCAGTTGCCTTCCTGCAATTCTGGCTCCTGGTAACTGTTCATGTCCATTGCTTAAACCAATACAGCTGCTGTAGGGCTGGGCACATCTGCATTAAAAAACCAAGCCCACACTTTTCGCCTTGCCGGGAGGCACCGATACTACTGTAATAAGATGTACCCTGATGCACTTGCACTGTGCCTCGGGCTCCAGGTTGCAGTTCTGACTGCTGGTGTGTTTTGGTGACGTCAGGATCTGCACATAGTTCTTACTGTAAACCCCATTCTAGAGGCCTGGCTCCTCGTGCTTCACTATTTAAGGTATTGCCGTCTTGGCTAAACTGCAAGTTTCTCTCAGCTAGAGATGCACCAGACCCGCTAAACATCCAGATGTCCCTTAAAATCCCTGGTGCTAGCCCAAGACTTTCAAAAATAGTTTCAAATTTTGAGAGTCTCAATTTTTTGGGTGTCCAACTTGAGATGCCTTAAAGGAGCCAGGTAATTCTTTTTCCCAGAGGGTGCGTTCAGCACTCCTTGGAAATCAGGTCCCTTTAAGGTGTAAAGTTGGGCACCCAAAATCATGGGCATGTCTGAAAATTTTGTTCCTAGTGTCTAAATTCCTACATCCCAACCACATGGCACAAAGGGAGACCTGGCTAACACTAAGGATGAGGCCTTTGAAGCATGACAGGACTCTGCCCAGAACCTTTCTGTTGTCTGGTCCTGTTCTTCCTTTGGTCTTCAATCCTCTGACCTCTCTCCATCTTCTGTTCTGGAACTACTGAATTGTGCTTGACATGTCTCTTCCCCTCTGCGTGCCCTGCTGCTGTCTACTTTGGGCATTCCTCCTCCTCCTCTTCCACAACCAATCACCATGGTAGTCTGCTGGTGACAAGAGACTTCCCCATTAATCTGAAAATCTCACCTCATAGTGGGGATCAGGTGCTTTAAGGAACTGCTTTTCCTTCATGTTCTTATTGAGCCATCATGCCCTCTCCTAGGACAAACAACATAACCGAACACTCTAATCAATGTGCTGCCCGTCCAGGTGAGTGGCCTTTGGTGGCTCAAGTCTTACTCTCCCTGTGTCTCTTGCACCTATTCTTGCATTATCTTAGCAACCCTCTTCCAGCCCCTAATGATCTGCGAAACCCTCATTCTGCCGCCTTCTCTCTCTCTCGTCACATGCAGGAGACTGACCGACTGACTGCCACAGGCTCTTATCAAGAGATTGTGGAAGCAGGATCTCTGACTCTGCAGCTTTGTCTGGAGCCTCTTTTGGGGTTCTGGCCTGGCTGTCCCAGACAACTCCTCCACCAGGGCCTAGATTCAGACTAGCAACTGCATCAGGAATAGTGGGCCATGTCGTATGCTGATTGATGAGTAACTCTTTGTAACTTGCATTAACTCTTTCCCATGTTAGGCTAGTCCACCACCTCATTGTGACGAGACTTGTATCCCTTTGACATTTCTTTGGGTTGTATTAAGTGTTCACACAGGCAAAAAACTGGTAGTGCCCCTGCACCAGTGAGCATTCCACAAGCGTCTCCATGTCGTTCTAACACTGTAACTCACTCCCGACCTGCAACAACACGTGGTATCCTGGTCACGGCCCCTTGTCCTGATTTCCAGGATGCTCACATGCTCCTAAGTAGAGACTGGTGTGCCGTAGAGAACGGTGGCCTTGTGTGTTTTGTTGTGCACTGTGACTTTGCTTAATGCCATGAAATTTGTTTCACTTCTCACCTCATTGTTGGTGCTCTATTTACCCACTGCCACATCTAGCACACAGCCCTACTTCACATGGCTTGTATTTGTCCCCACCAAACTCTAATGCTGGATTTGCCCCTAGCGTTTCTTCTTTGTTCCCAGCACCCAAGGCTCTGTACACTCTCAGCCCCTTCTTTCTCCCTCTTGCATGTTTCTTGTTTCAAGAACTCCCTAATTCGATTTCTGAATCTGCTGCCTGTTGGGCTCCTGGCCAAGTATATAGGTGACCCGTTCTGAAGCCATTTTAAGGCTTTGGGGATGTTATCACTTAAGAGGCAAATCAAAAGCCCTTTCAAACTGGTGCTAGAACATGGCGGGAGCGGTGCTATTGCTGATGCAAAGCCTTCACTACTGTTAGTGTGTGCATGTGGGTTTACGTGTGTATATAAATGTTTGAAGAGTTTCTTCATTTTGAAAGATCTGAGCCCATGTTTGTCACTATATTGTCAGCCTTAATCCAGCTACCGGACACTGTGTCCATCTTGCTGCTGCTGCTGTTTCTATATAATGCTGGTTTGGAGGAATCAAAAAAAAATCTGGTTCCCTGGTCTAAATCTTTGTGCATGAATTGCTGGTGGCATGGGTCTTTGTATAATATTGTTCAGGGATGGATTTTTATTTTTCTAATTGTTTTTGCGGTAAAAAGCCTATGGGGGTGGGGGTGGATGTCAGCTTTCTGTACATTAAACAAGATTTGAGCTTTATTTAAATAAGGTCAAGGTTGACAGAGGTAGGACATAAATGAACTCCTTACCCAAAGAAACCTCAGCCCTGCTGCTGAATGATCACCCTCTCTCATCCCCATCCTCTCTTAAAGTTGCATACATCCTTGTGTCCAGGTTTATTATGCATGGCCCAAGACCCTGGAGAGTCTTCCCATGATTATGGCAGCTCTGAATTAAGAATACCTTGGATTCCCAATGCTACTTTTCCAGAGCGTGGTTGTATCAGCAGGTGTGATGTATGTTGTTAAGGGAGTGGAGAGAGTTTGGAGGACAAGTTGTCATATCCTGTAATAGCCCACACCTAGAAGTAAGCTTTCCTAGCACATAAGTGGGCTGAACTCACTGCAGTTCAGCCCGCTTACTCAGTGGCAAATTTTGACCTGTGAATATCCAAATCCCACTCCCTATTCCTGGGTGACGGTAACATTGTGAAACACTGCCGAACTAGCTAGGGGTCTCTAAAGTGATGAGCGAGCACTGCTCTGGATATCTCTGGATACTGCTATATTTCCCTGCCACCATTCCTGGGAATATCAGTCTTAACTTCTATCCCGGATGAATGTAAGAATGTCAGAAAGCACCTGTTTGGTCAGTGCAAGAAAGCTGTTTCCACAAACGCTGCCTCCAGAAGTGACTGTCAAATCTTCTATGTCCTTGGATGGGTGGGGAGGGGTTGAGGTACCTGCTGGTAGAAGTAGGTCTTCGGGGAGGGTGGGGAATGATAAAGAGGAGTCCTAAACCTTATCTCCTACTAAAGAAATGTATGTTATCTGTATGCTTGTTTTGGGCTCTAACGCTGTACAGTTTAGTTACATTGTGCTCCAGTTACTGGGAAATCTATCCCCAGGAGGTTTTTAGTTCATGCTCAGTGTTTAAAGAGGATTATTTTTCTTTTAAAAAAAAAAAAAAGAAAAGAAAAAAATACAAAAATTGAAATTATAAATCTCACTTAAATGTGTCTCTTATTTGGGGGGGGGGGGGGAGAGGAGAGGGGAGACCGCAGGGGTGTGATCTTCCAGCAAACATCATCCTCTGCCTGATATAAGGGGAGGCTGCTGGGGTTGCTAAGGTGGGAGTGCTGGAGGGTGGATAGAGTGCTAGATTGAGCCTGGTTGACCACTTTGACTTTTGGCTAAACTCAGATCAGTTTCTGTGGAGGGTTTTGAGACCCATATGTTGATTCCTTGGAGATTGCTTACTGTCAGCACATTGAGAAAGTTAGTTACCAAACACTGTGGTTTAAAAAAAAAAAAAGTAATAATTTGTGATTCCCCAATTTTCCTGGATGGCATCTACTTCACCCACCCTGCAAACCATATATAGTATAATTTGCTAATTTAATTTTCACATTAAATAGCTGTATAAATCACTTATGTTTCCATGGTATCATGGTGGAAGTCAGTAGGACTTCTGCCACTGATTTCAATGGGAGGAGGTTACCTGTCATTATTAAATAATGTAAAGTAATATCTCTTCATAAGCATAAGGGGTGTTGGCACTACTTTTAAACTTTCGTGTGGTAGACCTTAAACCATCTTGCACTCTCTTCTTGAGCGTGGTTGTCTGTGCTCAAGGCCTCTCCCTTTAACTGCCCTTTCTTTTTGTGGTTGAATTTATAATCCCATCCAGGAAAGAGACAAGCTGATGCTGCTCTGTGTATTCTTTTAAATTTACTATTAGGCCCATTCAGTGAGGTCCTAGGGGGCTAGGTCCCCAGCCTTCTGTAGGAGAACAAAATGCCCCAGGACCCTTGAAGTACCCCCAGGGTTGTCCAAGCTCAAGGCACTCCTGTGGTTTGGATGGGGCTATGCTGCCCTAGGGCTAGATACTCTTTGTTGACTTGTATTAATGGCAATTGGGCCTCACCCCAATCTTCCCTCAGGGCACTGCTGGGCTCCTGCAATCTCCCAGAATGCTCTGGGGCTGGCAGCTGAGGTACTGGGGCCTGGTGCTGTAGGTGGAGGGCTTTGCAGCTGCCAGGACAGGGCTGAGGTGGAGTGGGATCCAGCCCTGCTGAGGGAAAGCTTGACCTAGTTCCCTTACAAACAGCCCAGGGGCCTAGTGTGGACAAGGGCTTAGCTCACAGGCCTGGGGGCCCAGCTGCCTCAGGGGCCGGTCCTAGGGGGAGAAGGGAGGACTCAGGGCAGGGCAATGCTGCTGGGGGACCTTCTCCCTGGACTCTGTGGAGCTGAGGAAAACTCCAGCCCCTGACCCGACTCCCCGGGAGGAAGCGGGCTGAGCCCCGACTTTCCAGCCGGTAAGTTTTTTGGGGGGAGGGTAGAACTTGTCCTTTCACCCCCTTTAGCCCGCCCTGCAGGCTCAGCGGGGGGGGGGGGGAGGCGCAGGTGCCACCGGCAACCTCTTGACCCGCTGCTGTATTTGGGTTTTTTCTTAACGAAAGCAAAGGCGTGACCTGGCTGTGACCCCAAACACCCGCCCGGAGCCCGGCTGGCCCCGGGGGGAGCCCCAGGCAGGACACAAGTGCGGGCAGAGCGCACGGGGCCGGGGCGCAGACAGGCGCGGGGGAGCGCAGGGGACCGAGTGCCTGGGGCAGGGGAGCCGGGCACCGCACCCAGCCCCGCCTGCGGACCGGAGCCGGGGACCCCGCCCAGCCCCGGCTGGGGACCAGGAGCGACGTGCGCCCCGGGCGAGGGGCGCGGAGAACGGGCGCCATGGAAGGGGCCGGGGCGCCGGAGCCGCCGGTGGGAGACGGGCAGGGCGCGGGGGAGGCTGCCCCGGCGCCCCCCGCCCAGAAGCCGCCCTACTCGTACGTGGCGCTGATCGCCATGGCCATCCGGGAGAGCCCGGGGCAGCGGCTGCCGCTGAGCGGCATCTACCAGTACATCGCCGGGCGCTTCCCCTACTACCGGCTGGGCCAGAAGGGCTGGCAGAACAGCGTCCGCCACAACCTCAGCCTCAACGCCTGCTTCCTCCGGGTGCCCCGGGAGCGGGGCGCGGAGCGCAAGGGCAGCGACTGGACGCTGGACCCGGCCTCCCACGACATGTTCCAGCCGGGCAACTACCGGCGCCGGCGGCGGGTCCGGAGACCCCAGCGGGCCCCCCTGGGTGAGCCCGGCCCGGCCCCCGCCTGCCTCACCTGCCAGGAGCCGCCCTACTACCTGCCCCACCAGAGCCCCCCGGCCGCCTACCTGGTGGGCAGCGCCTGGGCTGCCCTGGGGCAAGCCCCGCCGAGTAGCCCCCCGTGCGCGGTGCCCCTGAGCGGCTACGGCCCCTACCCGCGGCTGCTGCTGCCCGGAGCGGTGGCGCATCAGACCCTGAGCCCTGCGACCGGGGGAGCCAGCTGCCCTTTCCAGCAGCCCCCCGAGCTGCCCTTCATGCGCTACTGGGGGGAGCAGGAGAGACCCTACGGCGCCTTTCCCGCCTGCATTGACCTTTGATGCCTTGGCCCTCGGACCGGCCGTGTTCTCCCCTTCTCCCGGCTTCTACTCTGAGCGTCGCGGGGAGCCCCGGGCTGCGTTTGGGTTGATAACCGGGCCCCCTCCCTTGTTAACGCACTAACTGAACGGGTGTCGCGGGCAGGCGAGATCTGATGTGCCCTGCCTCTAAAGAGGAGTCGTTGCGAGGTTTTGGGGGAGCCTCGCTTGAAAAAAGGGGGTGCAAATCCGGTTGAAAGGGGTAACAACACTTCTGAAAAGAGGCGCCACGTCGGAATAGACTTTGAAGGTGAGCCTGTACTTCCCTTGGTTGGAAAAGGGCAGGAACTGGGTCAGTACCACATTATATATGCAAACAACAAGCATTAACTTCGAAGTTCAAATTAAAACAGTAAGGTATGAGTTTCGCTAGAAATACCAGGGCTCCGGAGATTAACGCTGCAGCTCTAATTCTCCAAACTGATTCTTCTCCGGACAGAGGATCCTATCAGGACATTATTTGTTCTGCAAAACGAGACGCTAATAGTCTAGAAATTCCCTGTCTGCAGAGTATTTGAAATAATTGATTCATCTGGGGTCAAAACTTTCTTGTTTCAAGGAAAGAACGAAGCGTTTCAGAAATGTTACCTAGTTATTGTAGAAGCTATAATGTGTTGTTTGAGTCAGAATAATGTTAACAGTATCAGAGACTTTTATTTGTAAAATATGCAGTTACTGAAAAAGCATCGAGGACAATAGATTTGAAAACGGTTGGTTGGTACATCTGTTAGGAATTTAAAACCTGCCTGTATCCTTTTGGATGTTTGAAATGATTGAAAGTATTCTGCCTTGTTTAATTCTTTCCTGTGGCTCCTGAGAAACATGGATTCTCCACTTCATAACCATTGGTTTCTTTTATTGTGTTAAATTCAGTGGTACTAGTGAAACTGGAAATTCCTGACTTGGGCTGTTAATTGTAAGCAAGAGAAGTTGATCAACTGAAATTTAATTTTGATAAGTCTGATAAATTGTTTTGGGGACTAAAAGTAATGTGCCATCATTTTAAAAAGTGAAATGTAGTTACTTTCTGGAAAATAGTTTTTGCAAATGCCCTTCAAAACTTGATTTCTGAACTTTTTTGTTTGTTTGTTTGTTGAAAGCACTATGTAAAGGAATAACTTAATTTTTTAAAAAGATGTTAAATACCAAAGACTTTTGGGATAGATGCTGTGATTCTTATATTTTTATATTTAAAGAGAAACTACTGTATTTTGGTTGACATGAAGTCAGAAGGCATTTTATATACTGTTCCTCGTTAGCATAGTTATTGTGAACAGTGGCAATGAAGTGGTCCTTTTGTCATTTGAATTTGAGGGATGGCTTCAGCTCTTTTCTTGCCAAAAAAAGATTCTAAATGCAAATAGTATTTCTAATCAAAATTGCAGGTTGGCTTGTTATAGAAATGAATGGTTGAGATACTATCAATGTGCATAGCAGCATTTTCTGTGTGTTACAGTTTGAGACTTGTTTCAATAAATATTTGTTACTTTATAAAACATATGACTTTATTTAAACTAGTTTTTATTACTGTGTTGACTTCCCCCTCCTCTTGATTTAAAAGAATGTGTAATCCAAACTAGACAAGAGTTCTAATATTTAATCTTTAAAGTAGTTTTGAATTTGTTCTTCTTCAAAATAACTTCCATAATACAACACAAACAAAATTTTAGCCACCTTAGTAGATTTTAGTTATGGGGCTATCTTTTGGTGAAGCAAGTGTGTACATAAGAAACTAGCACAAATACCCGGCGTTGCTCGGGTCCGTTGGAGGGGTGGAGAGAGCTGAGCGAGTGTGGGGTCCATTGGGGGGAGAGGGGGGAGAGAGCTGAGTGAGTGGGGGGGCCATTGGAGGGGGAGAGAGTTGAGCGAGTGCGGGGGGCATTGGAGGGGGGTATTATTACATCATAACTGTGTCACAGAGAACAGCAGCTGCCCAGCTGATGTTAATGGGCTTTAAAGAATTTCACCCCTAGGGGGTGTCAGAGGTGAGACTTGAAAAATTTTCGATTCTTACCCTGATTAGGACCCTAAAGCCTATAACTGTACCAAATTTCAAGTCTCTAGCTCAAACGGTGTGGAAGGAGTAAGGGAACGTACATACACGCACGCATACACCATTTGACTTTTATATATATAGATATCCATTTTCAGAGACATGATTTTCCACTGTTGCTTTAATGTAATCCTAATATATTCAACAAATCACCTGCTGATTATAGTTGAACTTTGGGAATTAATAAATGCAGAAAAAGTCACTCAGGGAAATAATTCTGGAATTTTACAGTTTGTAAGTTCTATGGAAGGAGTTTTTCCCTTACTTTTCTGACATGTGGTAGCTAAGTTGAAAGAAGATACAAAACTATGGTGCTCAGGATACAAAATGTTTCAGATCCCTGAGCAACTTAGGTAGATCAGTGCAATGTTGTAAGTATAGACCAGGCTTTAGACTCCCCTAGAAGTTAATGGAAGACAAAAACAGACTATTTGAAGAGGTAGCTGAAGGAGTAAAATAAACTGTAGAGACCTGAGATAAATACAGTGTGTTAGTGAAGCCTCTGCCAAGACAGAATTTTGTTCCCCAGACACTTTTGAGTTATCTGTGAGAGATATGTCTGTGTGTGTGTTTTTAAACTGAAAAAGGAAATCGTTTTTTCCTCTTTCGTAACTCAAAAATCTTTGAATGGTCTTCCCTGAAATTTAAATACAGTTTATATAATAATCTTTCTGTGTAGAAATATATATACATTATAAAATATATTCAATAAATCAATAAAAACCCTAGACTGGAAGCAGGGATGGAAAGTCTAACCCCAGAGGAGATCTTTTCAGAAAGTTATCACCAAGCAAAATAAGTTGTTAATGGAAATTCATGTTCTTTTAACATTTGCTGCTATATAGCATATTTATGACATATATTAAATATATGCATAATATATATGACTGTGTCTCTGAGTGGGAGAGAAATAAACCTTTCAAAAATTATCATAGTAAAAGAAGACAACTGATCAGTGTTGTGCTTTATTACAGAGGTCAGGACTTGTTAGATAGTGTGTTGCCTTTCCTTGTATCAAAATGTCTGTCTGTAAATGAGGAAAAAAGCCCATGCAGGACTTGTTACTGGTGGGCAGCCTCAGGTGAAGTGTACAAGATGGATCAGTTCTCCTGCTGTTGGCAGCTATAACACTCCAGCTCCCATCAGAATGGGTGTTAGCCGTTCAAAACTAGGTAGAACTTTGAACATAATGATTTCCATTTAAATAGAGTGGTGAATTGTTTTGTTTTTCAGTGATCTGGCCTGGTTGTAGAAGTAAAAATGGGCAGGTCTCGGCTTGTAAACAGTTGACAGAGATATGATTCATGGGGGAGAGGAGGGCAGGGGGAAGGTAGTTGTAATGCTCTTTTCTTCCTGTAATCTCAAAATGTGAACACAATCCCAGAGCAGAGGAATGCTTCTGCTAAAACAAACCACTGAGAAATGGTGACTTTGAAGAAGCTCCCTTCATTTAAGAAAACAGGCAGTGTGGGGATGTTGGCCATTTAATATAGTGCAAGCACACTCATGGGCTTAAAAGGCAGAAAAAGCCAAGTGATTAGTACCCAGGTGTTTAGAGGCGCTGAGCAAACTCAGATCCCTGTGAAATCAATGGGAACTGCAGGTGCTCTGCAACTTTGAAAATCAGGCCATAAACCTTATATCTGAAATCTCATGGCAAATCCCAAGGGAGAGATGGAAATTCTTTAGTCGGGCAATTAAACTGTATAGTATGATCCACGGATTGTAGCAAAGTCTGGAATATTTGCTTCATTGTCTGTCTTCTCTGCTTTGTGTTGATAACCTCCATGAGTTTTGTGGTATTGCTCTGCGTCGGCATTGGAACATCGATGCCAACAACTGAATACCATGCAGTTATCAATACCAGGGACAAAGTGTCAAGATGTTGTTATGAGAGAGACTAAGCAAAGAAAAAATAATAATTTCCTGGAATGAACACACACCCGCACATTTTACATATTTGAATGGGGTGAAGGGATCTTTGATGCATAATGAAGAGTTTTTAGATGGTCTAAGAGTTTTTAGATGGTCTAATTGAGGTGAGGTGCCTGTGGAGTCCTCTAGGGGTCAGCATTGTGTTATGCTTGAACATCTATGTGGTTGCAAATGATCTGGAAGATGTAAGTAAATAGCACATTAATTAAATTCACAGATGGTCTCAAGTTAGGAGGTGATGCAGACTCCAAGGGGAACAAAAAAGGAAGTACAGGGTGATTCAGAGATGCTGGAAAAATTGGCAGAAACTCATAAAATTAGTTTTAATTTGGAAAAATGTAACCTCCTAAATTTAGCTATGAACAATCACACACAGCGCCATGGAATTGATTCATTTTAATGGATTAAACAGGCCCAGTTTTTACAAGCTCAAGGCGAATGTTACCAGTGGAATAAGTCAATTCTAGAATTGCTGCCCCCCGTTTCGAGAATGCTCTGCCACCGTCCCCCAGGCTTTGATCTATGGGTTCTTATTTCCAGCACCTTAGCTGATGTCCACAGTTGCAATGGTACATATAGAGAAGGTCTGATAGGAAGGAGCCAGAGCGAACATGGGGAGGAGGATGGGGGTCTGTCCTTCTTTCATTATGTGCTCGTCTTCCCCCCCCCCCCCTGTTGATGCTAAAAGTAGCTGGGCATGTCAAGCTGATAAGAGAATGGTCACCAGGGTTAAGATAGGCATTTCAGTGCCTGAGTGCTTTACCTCCTGTTGTCACTAGATGGTGCCTTTGTATTGCGCTATTAAGATAGCAGTGGCTGCTTGTCAATACAGTAAAACCTCCATTTAACGGACTAATTCGGGCGAGGGGGTGTCCGTTAAATCAGAAAGTCCGTTATTTAATAATAAAAAAAAAACGAGCTGTCGGAGCAGCAGCACGACCGCCACAGGGCCGGGGCGGCAGCTCCGCAGCCCACCCGCTGCCGGGACCTGGGCAGCAGCCGGGAACCATCAGCCAGCCCGCCCGCTGGCGGGACTCGGGCGGGAGACGGGAGCCAGCAGCCAGCAGCCCGCCTGCTGGCGGGACTTGGGCGGGAGCCGGGAGCCGGCAGCCAGCAGCCCGCTCGCTGGTGGGACTCGGGCGGGAGCCGGGAGCCGGCAGCCAGCAGCCCGCTCGCTGGTGGGACTCGGGCGGGAGCCGGGAGCCGGCAGCCAGCAGCCCGCCCGCTGGTGGGACTCGGGCGGGAGCCGGGAGCCAGCCCTCGACAAATGGATTTCGGATGCATCAGACTTAGAAATTTTGTCCGTTGCATCCGAAGTCCATTAAATCGAGGTCCGTTAAATCGAGGGTTTACTGTACGTTGTTTTTTAGTTACAGATTTTAGCTACAATTGCTCAGCCCCTCTGAAAATGAGGCCATAAATACACAGTTGTAAGCAAATCTTACCTAGATGGAGATTCTGAAACTCCTGGGAGGAGAAGGGACGTCTTCCTCATCCTTTGGGAGAAGAGCTCAGAAACAAATACCTGTTATTGTTACTGAGTTACAGGTAAATGAGAATCCTCTGCTGCTGACCCTGTCTCAGGACCTAGTCCCAAGATCTTTGGCACTGATTAGGCTATGCTGGATTAGATTCATTTCAAGGAAGGTGTATGGACCAGCCAACAGAAATGGCCTGTCATGGTAATATTGGCTTTATCAAAGCCTGGGAGACTGGCCTGAAGCTGGTCTAGCTGTTCAGGAGTATTTGGGGCCATCCTCGGTGGGTTTTATATTCCTGTTAAAGCTGCGAGTCTTTGGTTGGTAAATCTCCTCCTCCTCCTGGGTCTGTGTCCCTGTGTGTTCCTGTTTAAATGCTGATCTCTTCAAGTCTGTTATCATTTTAAGAAAATAAAACAATGGTCATTATTATTGTCAGTCCTGCAGATAAACCAGGCTGTGTCTGTCCTCAGCCATAGCCCTCTGTGTGCGCAATATGAAGACTTGAAAAACAAATCCAGAAATGGTTAGTTGCATTTCCCCCACTACGGACTGGAATAGGATGACATAGACAGATTTTTTTCCCACTTAGCGACACTAGAGGGTGCTCTCTGTGTAAGAAGAACAAGCGCGGATTTGGGTAGCAGGCCTGGCCACAGTTTAAACTTTGTGAGCATCAGGTTTGCATTCAGGGCAAGTTTTGTCCTCTAGTTGCCATTTGTGTTTTCACATTTGTACCCCAGCCGCAGTGTACCCACCCTTTGTGTGTACTTGAACAATTCTACACTTGCATACACTTGCATGTGCAAGAGACTTCCTACCCACAACACCCAGTAGGGCAAAGGGGTTTTGCAGATACAAAGCCCAACAATTGTATGCATACAGGTGTTAGGATTTTTAAAAGCATGCATGCAGGTATTTGTACTCGTAAAGTGCAAATGCTGGTAGATATACATGCAATTTTGCGTGACTCGTGAGATCTGATGAAGGCTGTATGGATCTGGGATCAGCTCTGGTAGCGTCTCTTCTTTTGTCTCTTTCCCTCTTCTACCAGACAGTGTCTGTCACCCATGCTGAGTTTGGTAATATGGAAAATGAGTATTTGGGACACCTGCAGCAGTACAAGTATTCTGCATTGCACAACTCTACACTCATGTGTGTACAAGAGACTTGCAACCCACAAAACCCAGCAGGGTGAATAGCTTTTCCACCAAAGTCATGCGTAGTGCAGAGAGGTCCTACATGGATGCCCTCTCTCCCACCCACCCACAGCTCTGCCAATGCATCTCAGTCTTGATCTGCGATGCTGCCAACTATCATAAGCTTGAGTAGAAGCTGTCAATCATTCTGAACTGCACTAGGTTGTTTGGTGGCTTCATGCTATGAACCCAGTTGCCTAATAAAGATGAGGCTGAGATCATCGAACACATTCTTCCTGCAACCTTATCAGAACTGGAGCCTGGGTCTCCAGAGGCACGAGGCGAGCATGTTTCCCTTCAGCATCACTGAGCTTCTTGTGATATAATTTCCATTGCTCCTACTTTATCCAGTTAATTGTGCAGTGTAAAAATAGAAGCAGCTGGTCATGGCAATAAAGCTAAGAAGTTGGCAACCCTCTGAGCAACTGTATAAATAAGGATAATTGATGTTGGCTGTTGGTCTGAGTAGTGGATCGTTTGGCTTTTCCACCCACACTGTCCCTAGCTGTTCAATTCCCTCCTCCCCACTCCTTAATCTCTGTGTCATGTACAATGATGAAATGATAAGGCCATGACCAATGATGAGTTCCTCACAATAGAGGCCTCTCCCTCCTCTCAGAAATTGCGGGTGATCTCTGAATTCTGAGGGGCCCCAGAGCAAGAGGATCTGCCCTCCATCTTTGGTGGGTGCACACAACTAGGTGAGAGGGAAGGAGAGAGCCACTCAGTAATTAAATGGCTTTGCTAAAGGCGCCAATGGCTGTTAACCCACTTGATTTCATGGAAGGTGCTGTGGTTTGCTGCACATCCTTGGTAGGCATTTGAAGCTACAAATCCAGCGCGTCGGGGATAAAGGAAAGTGCTCGGTATTGACAAGGGAGAAGAGCACCTCTGAGCAGAGTGCATTTCAGGTCCTTCATGACCGCAGGAGTATGACCTATGGCAAAGGCAACTTTTGGAAGTTCTAGCTGAGTGACAGATCCTGCCCCTTTATGGCTAGCTGAGAGAGGGGTGGGTTAAGGGATGTAGCTGGGAGTTTCTCATCCAACCGTTAACCCCATACATGGCCAACTTTTTGGGAGGAGAACTGAACTGTGGCAAGGACTAACTAACAGGTTCAATGGCAGTGAAGAGTAGCAGCACCAGGGGATAGAGCAGGGGACACATAGTGGAACAGCACAATCTGTGCCGGGGATGGCACTTGTTACTGAGGAATCCACTCAGACAAACATTAAACAAACTGCTGCTTCCTGCTCATTCCCTGCACTGATCTGATGCAGGGGCAGGTGCTAGCGGGTCCCATTGTCACTATACAGAAACCAAGGTTTTAGAATGTGACTGGTGATTTTGGGCACCTAAAATCCTTAGTCACTTGTTACAATCTAGCCTAGAACATCTGGAGCAGTGAACAGTTGGGGGAGGCAGGGGGTGGAGGTGATAGTGGGAGTGGAATGGCTGGCAGTCAGGGGAGGCTCTATGATTTTTGCCAGCTTGAAAGGCCGCCCCCCATGGCTTGCTGCCCCAGGCACGCGATTGCTGCGCTGGTGCCCGGAGCTACCTCTGCTGGCAGCCCTAGGGAAGGCTGGTAACAGAGAGGAAGCCCAGGAGAGACCCCGCTTACTAGTGAAAGAGGGAAAAGCAAGTGGATTCAAAAGTAATAAGTCAGGGGGAGGGAGCTGCCATCAGAATCCTAGAAGTAAAGGAGACTCCTTCTCTGCTCCAGCTTTCCAGGGGGTCCCCCCACTCTTGCAGTCACTCACTATTTCTTCTCTATGCAGGATGGTGTCACTGGACACCTGTATCTGAGGAGAGCAGAGGGTGGAGTCACGGCAGCACAACTCCCCTCCACCTTGCCCCGGTGGAGTTCTCAGCATCCACCCGTGGTCTGTGCATGGCCAGAGGACTTGGGTCTGACCAAGCAGTCGTGAAGATCTCGCACGAGTTGGGGTGAGAGAAGCCAAGCTCTGGGGCTCTGCTCCCTCTTTTTATTTTTGCCACTCATTCAATCCATTTCTGGGCTGGGGTCTGCCAGGAATTGTATTAATAACCCGCGCTGCCGGGGATCTGCGAGCCCTTGCCGTACCGCAGCCTTGTTTGTTTGTTTTTCACCCTTTTTAATTTTAACACAAAAACCCCTTGAGTCTACATAGGTTTGTGAGAAGCATTTCCCTTCAGGCTGCTGGATTTCCCCTCTCTGGGGCTCTCTGGCCACACTGCAGCATAACCAGTTTCCCGTCAGAGTTGGTGTGGCGCGTCTCACCGAGAGGGCCCTGTGGTAATGGGGTGGGAGGGGAAAGGAGCGGGGAGCTGCTGCGACTGCTGCTGCTTGTTGCCTTGATCTTTCTTCTGCGTCTCTCCTCTGGCTGACTTCCTGTTTTTTCACACCACTGCTCTTTGAAACAACAAGCTGCAAGTGACTGTGAGGACAGTTTGGGGCAGGAGGTTAGTGGGCACGGAGGCGCCTGTATCTGAGCTCGCTGAGGTTTGGGCCCCTGCCTTCAGGCCTAGCATTCCACACTGATGCATCCCAAAAGGCACCTGCGGCTGCAGGGGGTGGGGGGCATGCCCATGTGAAAGGGGCTCCCTAATCCCTGAGAATGGAATGCTGACGTAGGCACATGTTGCTCCAAGGTACATCTCTTCTTCTCAGTGTCCCTGGCCCAGGAGAGTGCTCAGAGAAGGGCTATCCACGGGGAAATCTCTCCAGCCTACTCTGGAATCATACAACAGTATTTCAGGAGATGTGACTACAGTCGCTGAGCTAGAATTTGCCCAGGGCACTGGCCTCTTGTGGAAAGTTCCATGGGATCCTGGACCACAAGTGGCCAAAGCTTGAATAGCATTTCTTATCTAATATGTTGAACTCAGTTTGTGGATTTTGTTTATGTACCAGGTAATCTGCTGTGATCTGTTTGCTATCACTTATAATCACTTAAAATCTATCCTTTTGTCGTTAAGAAACTTTTTATGTTTTAATCCAAACCAGTGAGCGTTTGATTAAGGTGTCTGGGGAAAATCACAGCGTGGTTACCACAAGTGTGCATGGCACTCTTCACATTGAGGGAGAAGCAGACTGCGTGTTAAACCCATATACTGGCCAGATTTGACCAGGGAAGGACAGTACTGCTCTGGGGTCCTAGACTGGTGGTTAGAGAGCCCACATGTGACTGCAGCTGGGTGTGCCCCTACTTCTGTGAATGCTGGTGAAAGTGCAAGCTTGGAGGGCTTTGCAACTTGTCACTGCAGCACAGTGTGAGAGGGAACCCAGTCTGGTGGGTCAGAGGGCTCAGTGGTACCCCAGTTCCAGGTGGCACCCTGCGGGGAACCTGTCACACTTTGGTCTTCAAGATGTCTATCTGTACTGTTTTATTCATCTGCTTGACTCTTGTCTCTCTCTGTGGTTCCCAGAAGACATCTCCCGCATCTAGATGGACCATTATTCTGAGCCAGTACGGCCATTTTTATGTTCTCCCATGTCTAGAGTTTAGCTACTGCTCTATCGTGATCTTAGCAGAGAGTCCCATGTGTCTGCTTTCTGTGCTGGCTAGCTGTACACAGGAGTCAACCCCCCTCTTTTTCCAAGGCAGAGGGTTGGGGTACAGAAGGGGGTCCGAGGTGTAGGCTCCAGCCAGGAGGAACTTACCACAGGTGGCTCCTAGCTGGCAGCAGTGCAGCCGGGCTCAGACATGCTGCCTGCCTGCAAGCCCTGGTCCCATGTCGCTCCTGGAAATGGCTAGCTGTTGGCATGTCTCTGCGTGCCACTGTGGGGAGGGGGACAGCGTGTCTCCATGTGCTGCCCATGCTTGTAAGGGGTGCCCTGGCAGCTCCCATTGGCTGGGAACTGGCTGATGAGAGCTGTGGGGAGCCACCTCCCCAACCACCACCCCATGGGCTGCAGAGACGTGCTAGCAGCCGGCCACTTCCTGAGCCCTGCTGCGCCGCTGGACTTTTAGCCTGCCCGGAGATTGCAATCAACTGTCAGAGGCTCCCCGATCAACCAGTCGATTGCGATCGATGCGTTGGTGACCACTGAATTGTATATAATTATGAATGTTTATTTTTGTGGGGCCCCTTTAGCCCGAGGCCCTGGGCTGCAGCCCTGAAGCTGTGTGTTAATCCAGCCCTGCATGTAGGACCCAGCATGGGTGAAGAACCACTGAGGGATCATTTCAGTATCACAGCAGGGAGGTAGCGTGAGTGGAAAATCAGGTGTGTAGCCAAAATGTGATTTCTGAGCACTTGCAACTGAGAGAAGCACTGCTGATCTTTCTTCCCTCCATGGAGAGTTAGCAACATGAAGGTGGTTGGGGATAATTTGGTCAGTATTAATAGGCTCTTTCAGGAAAGTAGAAACAAGTAACGAAGTATCAGTGACTCTCTTTATGACAGCTCTTGTCTACCGAAAATGCCCCATGCCTCTCAGTAACATGAAGTCTCTCGGAAACTTCTGGGGAAATTGTACATGGCAATCACAGCTGCTGACTCCTCATGCAAAACTTAAAAATGTGTTTTAAGAATCAGTTCTGCTGATATGTGTTTTCTGTTGGTCTCTTCCTCTATTTCTTGTTCTTTATAGCACAAGAGACGGCAGTGCAAGCTACCCATGCACTGCTCTGCTCATGTGCCCGAAGACTGACTGCAAAGCAATGGGAAGAAGTCACTGACCATTCAGTTCTAGGTTTTTCTGCTGAGGCTGCCAATGTGGGGGCTTAGTTCTATCCATATCCAATGTGACTGGGTGGGAGGGGTTGCGGTGAAAGGCACACTTCTCCACTAGCCACTGTGCTGCTGTGATTGCCAGCTCACCTCATCCAGGCAAGGCTGCTGGAACCTGAGGGAGCAGGTGGGGTGGGAGAACACATGTTCTCCCCTTCCTCTGTTTAACGGGCAGAGGTCCATGCTCCAACACATGGCCCCCAGCAGCCACCCCTCCTTGAGGATCAAGAGCGGAGGCCACTCACAATTAAGCCAGGGCCAAGAGAAGGCCATTTGAAGGTAAGCTAGGAAGCAATGCGGTTAATCTGCAGCAAGGGAGATTTAGGTTCGATATTAGGAAACACTTTCTAACTCTCCGGGTAGTTAGGCTCTGAAATAGGTCTCAAGGGAGGCTGCGGGATCTCCATCCTTGGAGGTTTGTAAGAACAGTTCGTACTCACCCCTGTCAGGTTTCCTTGGTCCTACCTCAGTGTAGGGGGCTGGAGTAGATGATGTCAAGGTCCCTTCCAGCTGGACATTTCTATGATTCTGCAATAGTGCCCCTAGATTCTACAGTGACAGAGTGTTCAAGACCTATGTATTGTACACAGTGTTGTTGTAGCCATGTCAGTCCCAAGATATTAGAGAGACAAGGCAGATAAGGGCATGTCTTTTATTGGATGAACCTCTCTTGGTGAGAAACACAAGCTTTTGTGCAGCACAGCTTTTCTTCAGGACCTGAAGGACCCTCCTGAAGGAGCCACCCTATGGCATCAGAAGTTTTATGCCAGAGGCTGACAGTCATTTGACCCCAGAGCAGATGCTTCTGAATGATCAAGAGAGAGAAATTAGACAGGCTGGGAAACAGCACAGAGAGCAATGTGCTTCTCTTAAAAAGAGAAGTCTGAGAAAGAGGCAGGATTTATTTTTAGTGTCATAGGGTCTCTGCAGCTCTTTGCTTTTGCCACATAATAATCGCAGGTGTAGCCACTAGCTATGTTATTTAATGCGCCTGTTTTTTTGCAAACTCGTCTTTACACAACTGGGTGAATATCTCAGTTCCTCAGAGCATCCTGAAGTAACCCTGAGAGATTAGTAAGTGAGTGATGTGTGGTCAGTGCAGTGGAGAGGAAACACTCTCATTGGGGACACCTTCAAGGTGGTGTGTCATATGTCTGCTGCCTGGAGAGACTCTCAAGCCTCCCTGAGGCCTTTGAGCTGCGCCTCATATAGAAGGCAGAAATCTAAGGCATCTCAGGCTGGTTTGGCTTCTCATGCGTTGCTTTTTTCAATTGCTATAACATAACCTTGGACCTAGATGTTGCTCTACTGCATGCTATGGCCATGCACCACTTAATAGTAACAACTGGTGTTGTCCTGCTCCAAAAGTATAGGCCTTTATCCCCTGGGCTCAAGGAGAATCTCCGTTACCTGGAGCAGTATTAGGGCTCATGGCATAGAAGTGAGCTCGCCTTATATTTCAGCTAGCAGAGGGCAGTGGTGAGCCATAGCCACTAACCAGCATTGTCTAAGCCAGATCAAAGAGCTCTCCTCTGAAGTTAAATCTGCTGCTGCTGGGGTGCTTAAACTCCAGATCTCTGAGCACAGAGGAGACATTTGGGCTGAGGTGGGATGTTGGGGAGTGAGTATCAATCTGCCATCAGCATGGGTATTTAGTACAGGGAAGATGAAGTTGGTTCCTTTTTCTAGTTCCTTTTTCCTTATTATTAAATTTTTTATATATTCATCTTTTCCAAGACGTGGTGCCTGAGACCTGATTGCTAACAATTGAGTTAATCTCTTATTGACTCTCTCAATGCCCAGATGGTCTGTCAATTCATTTTTGTCTAGGTTCTTACATGATCTTTTCTTCTTGTTAGTATTTTAGAGTGGAGCCCAAATCAAAACCCTAGACCAGAAATGTCAAACTCTGTAGTGGTTCAAAATCTCCAAGTGAATTTTGCAGTCTTTCTCCATCTCTACTTACTCTGATGTATGGGTGGTCACAAATTTCTGTCAATTTCTCCCCCTCCCCATTGGAATTTTTTTTTATTAAACAACATTTTCTCTGAGAAAGTCTGTTTTCGATGAAAAATTTTTTTTTAAAAAAAAAATAAGAATGCCCCAGAACTTGAGAATCAACTGTTTTAATTTGGAACAACAATATTTATTTATTTTAGCCAAAAGGTTTTTGGTTTTCAGTCAAAAACTTTTGAACACCCCCCCCCCCACCCCCCAAATCCACTAAAACTGATAAAAAGTTTTATCTGGCGGAAGTTTTTCAGGTTTTGGTTTTGCCGTGATGAAAAGTCAGCATTTTCTCTGTGTGTGTGTGTGTGTGTGTCTGTCTGTGTGTGTGTGTGTGTGCGCGCGCGCGCGGGGGTTGGGCAGGGTGATGAAAGCCTTTTCTGACCAGCTGAAGTGTTTAGTGCTAGTCATGTGCTCAGGCAGGAGGGTTGCAGTGATTTAACTAAATCACTTTCTAAGATTGATTCAACTGGTCTGATTTTCTTGTGTAGACAAGGCTGTTTGCATTGGATTCTCTCCTCTCTGTTTCCTTTTCCTGCCTCTTCTCCTGTATTTCACCTGGGGAATGCGGGAGTGCAAAACCACTCATCTTGGACCACATGCTCTGGAAAGGTGAGCCTAAACATCGAACATCTTGTGTGGCTGCTCTGCAACAGAAAGGAACCCCAAAAAAGGTATGCCTGCTCATTTAAGCAAAGGAGGGTGCTGGTTACAACTGCTACCATGTCCCCTTTCATGCACCCTACCAGGTGTCAGGCCCCATGCCTTTACCTATTCTGGGGCAGAATTCCACAATTCTCCTACAGTACTTTGTATATCTGCCGTACTTACCCAGTAGGTCCACCTGGGTTCATGTACCTGCAGTTCTTTCCGGTGGGAGTCTGTGACCAGTGGTACCCAGTGATCAGACAGCCTTCTTAAAACTGAAATAGTGTCTATTTTAACAGTAGGAACAGAGTATTAGAGAGAGAAAGATTTGAAAACAACCACCAGTCTGCATATGTCTATCTTACCTAAAGTCTTACAATTCCTGGGTAGCAACCGCGGCTGACCTCGCTTCTTCAGACATCCCAGCAGATGCCTGTGTGTCAGTCAGATTCCCGCATACAACTCCCCACTGAGTGTTCCTTTTTAAACTGCTGTACTCCTTTGGACATTCTGTTTCCCAGGGCTTTTCCTGTCTTGGCACTGTCTCTTAACAATCCTCACATGTTTACAGAGAAGAGCCATGTCTGGAGACATTCTTTTTCCTTCTCCTGTGTTTTTCCTTACAGCTCCCTATTAAACTACACCACTATATTTGTCCAGAAAACATCCCCATAACCCGGTCAATATACTGAATTTATAAATTACAGAGCTGCTCCAACTCCATCACAGTATACAGACCCCTGTCTGGGTTCATTGAATGCAGGAGGTAATTGACTTTCTGTGGAGTTTCAGCCTGAGTTCTTATGCAGCGATGACTCATAACAGCACAGCTTGCTATAAAGATGATAAAAATCAGTCATCCTCCCTACACAATTCCCATGCCGTCGCTACCCAGCTTCTCAGGGGCAAGGCTGGGAAATAAGGTGGCCCTTGCAGCATGCCCTGAATGCTGTCAGAGATACAGAACCATAGAAGTGTAGGGCTGGAAGGGTTCTCAAGAGATTATCTAGTCCTAGTGCAACCTCCCAGTGCTGAGGCAGGCCCAAGTGTACCTCAAGAAAAAAAATACAGCACCTGAGATTCTCCCATCCTAGTGCTAGCCAGGCCAAGGAAGGTTTAGCTGCTGAGATCAGCCAAGACTGGGTGCATTCTGTCCAGTATAGCCATATAGGCATAAGCTGGAACTTATGCACAGAAAAGCGGGTGACTTGTCCAGTGGTAGAGGCAGGCAAAGACTCTGTGTCTAGGGCTGATCAACTAGGCCATGCCTGTCTACATTTTTACTTTTCAATCACCCAAGTATAGCAGCTATTTGAACTCAGTCTCTCTGGCCTGGTAGGCAAAAGCCTTACCACTAGCTCATCCAGCTGCTTAGAGGCAGCCAGCAGGTGAGTTCCAAAGGGCAGAGCACTAACATAGACCTCCCTGCCAGCTGCCCCTTCTCTCCTAGGCCGATAGGGCTTCAGCTTCATTTGTTAGG
Source organism: Sternotherus odoratus (assembly GCA_032164245.1). Lineage (NCBI taxonomy): Eukaryota > Metazoa > Chordata > Testudines > Kinosternidae > Sternotherus > Sternotherus odoratus. Next base: position 8,233,354 of record JAVMKO010000018.1, read on the forward strand.
TATCCTTGTATTCATTACATTCCCCTTTAACAGACAAGGAAAGTTAGGCTCAGAGAGGTTAAGATTTGGATTTTCAAAGGAGCTTGAGGAAGTTAGGTGCCCCTCTCCACAGTTTCCATTTCTGCCTTTGGAGCTCTGTGGCCTAACGAAGACTAGAATTCGGGTCTCCCCTCTCCTAATCCTGTGCTTTGAGTGTTTACAGCACTGTTAGACTAACCAGCCTGAGCTATCATTCCCCAAACACTCAGGCTGGTCTGGTAATTCATGTACAGCTGGCTGCCTCCTTCCCCATTACACACCACCAGGCAAGGAAAGGATTTTGTCCTTCATCGTTTTACCCAATATCGATCAGGAAAAAAGGTAATTTACCCCTTCCCACATCCCTCCCAAAAAAGAATTCTCATTGAGCTTATTTCACCATCTGTTCTAAACGTGGAGCTGGGTTGTGGGAGAGGAACAAGAGTTGTTTTTTCCTGTTGCCAGGTACCAAGGAGAAACAATAGGAAATGCAAGCTTGGGTTGTCTACAGCTATGAACTTGCTGTGTGTTTAGTGCATGACCTGCCTGCACTTTCCTGCTGCACCTGTAAAATGCTGCTGCTTTTTCAGCAGTTGGGCAGAGTGAACTTTAGACCTCTGTAACATTGCAGAAGTTACCCCCAGTAGGAATGGGCTGGAGAGGCAGCTTCCAGGTGTCCCAGGTAAACATCTAACTACTTAGTCTTGGAACGTCATTTTTGTTTAAAGCATATGTATAGAAGGTTCTTTCCAAGAGGTTGGGGAAGTTACAATTGAGTTTGTTGTTGATTACTGCAGTCGTATGGAGACAGCTACACAAACAGGTCTATAGTTTTATTCTGGGTTTGTTCTAGTCAAGAAACAGTTTAGAATCTCTGATCCGTCTGTGGAATATTTATTTCAGATGTAACACAGTAATTAGTCCCTGTTATTACAACCAGGATGTCAGAAAAGCTGACCCTAAAGATAGCAACTATTTTGTTTTAGGCTAAAAAAAAAAGAAGTGGGGGTGAGGGTGGTGGAGGTACCGTAGATTGAAAGACAAGAAAACTATTGGGTCTTATTTCTATCAGTCCAAGCTAATCATGTTACCGTGGGGGCAAAGCACATTACAAACATTAACAACATTCCTCTCAACACTGCTGTGAGGGGGTTAAATACTGTCATTCCTTCTTCACAAAAGGAGAAACAGATGATAAGTTTGTGAGATGTCCAAAGTCGCAGAAGGAGTTGGAAGAGAGCTGGTGAAAGCTCTTTGGGATGGAGAATGTAATTCACTATATGTTTGTGTCTAGCACAATGGGGCTCTGACCTGGTTAAAGTTGCTGGGCACTACTGCATTATAAACAACAAGTAATAATAAATATAAGTAGTGATAACATTTGTGAGTCCTTGCTCTCACTCCTGCTTAAACTGTACCTCTGTGAAACATACCTGTCATTTTTAACAATATGTTTAATAAACTAAAAACTTTAAAAAATATATTTTTGGACCAAAGTTTGAGTATAAAATCTCTTTCTGCTACCAAAGATGGTTCCATTTCCTCCCAGTACTGCCCCCCCGGAGACAACAGTTGCAGTTTTCCCAGCTGCTGTGTAAACATGTGCCTCTTCTTCATGAATTTCTTGGGTGGAAATCCCCACTGGTTCACCAATGGAAATTTCATCCTTTTAATAGCTAAACTAACAATTTTTGTCTTGCAAAAACATTTTTTTGAAATAGTCTTTTCACATAACTACCTCTTCCCCCTCAGCCCTTTGGCATCAGTGACTCATGCAATGGCCTTTGCTGCTTATAAGTGGTTTTTCAGGTGGTGGGAAAATTTAAAAATTTCTCGTAACGTCTGTCACTAGCAACTGTCCATTCATGCATAACTCTGCATAGTTTCTGGTTTGGTTTGTTACATACTGGGTGTGGTTCTTTGGTTAAAAAATTCAGCATAAAGCACCTTGAACTCTAAATATATATATAAATTTATATTAAATTAACAATCCAAAGCAAGCAACTTTTCCCAGCCCCATAAGTCCCAATCCTGTAAGTTGTCCTGTGCAGGCAGACACTTGCATGCGTTGAATAGGGCACTGTGTATATCAGGGTCCACCCCCACAAGGAGCTTCCAAGATCTGTGCCTCAATGGAAACTGCTAACAAGGGCCACCAAAATTCCAGAGCTAGGAGGTTCAAGGGCAATTTAAATATTGAAACACAAGCCAACCTTTCTCTAAGGCCCCAGTTTTACATTTGGGTAACCATTCTTACATTCCTGGTGCTCCAAAAACTCCCCTGTTGACTTCAGCTGGAGTTTTGAGTCCGTGATGATTGCATTCCTCATCACTTCTGATATCAAACAAGGGCTATTATAATCCTTCAACAGTAATTTTAAGAATAAATACCTTGGTTTATTTAAAATGGCCGTTGCAGCTCATGATGGAAATTTGTGGTTTTTCGAGTCACTTACTTTCTGCAAAAATACTCCCAAGAAATTTGGGTTGCAAACCACTGAAAGGAAAGTTGTGGCATCTGTTAATGCTCGTTAACTTGTGTTTAGTACCTGCAACTTTGAAGATCCTTAGCAAAAAAAAAAAAAAAAGGAGTGTGTATGAGAAGCATTATTGACTTTCGTATACTTGGGGCAGGGGATAGGGGTAGGGAAATTGGTACCGTTTTTAAAGGGATAAAGAAATAAAAAATATTGTTTTCTGTGTTCACATACTAATGCTTTCATTTCAACAGCACTGACCTTTGAGGATCTCAGACTACTGTATAGACATTAAGACTTATAAAAAGTCCGATGAGATTTGAAAATAGTTTCATCCCTATTTTGCATATGGGGAAACTGAGACACAAGCAGGCAAAGTGACTTGTCCAAGGTCACAGAGTCAGTCCTGGGATTAGAACCCCTGAGCTCCTGACTCCCAGTTCCCTCTGTGAAAAGGTTAAACTAACTTGTTTTTAATTATTTTTGTGTAAACTGTTTTGCCTCTTGTTTTAGAAGTGAATAACTGACACAGCGCCTGATGCTGTTAGTGCCTCATTTATCAATAAATTTGGGTCAGTGGCTTTTCCTCCCCTTTTTTACTAAATAAATTCCACTCTGCACTCTGAAGTGCTGCTCCACTATCTGTAAAATCAATTTAGAAGTCACTTTATTTTTTTCCTTTAACGTTATATTTTGGCACACACATTCAGAGCTGGTTTCTCCAACAGGGTTTCAAAAGTTGCATTCAAAGAGGTATCAAGCAGGGCCTGATGGTTCCTTTCTCATTTTACTAACCCAGACAAGTTTGGGGGCCTTTTTTTTTTTTTTTTTTTTTTTTTTACACTTTAGAAGCCTTATGCTACCATCAGTGACCAATAAGATAGGAATCTCAACTGTCTTGTTCCAGCTAATTCAGATCAGTTCTTGCTGCTTATTTTTCTTCTGCTAGTATTTCTGGGGTAAGTTGTATAGTCTTTTTAAATCCACAGTGTCCACTATCCAGCCACACAACTTGAACAGTGTTTTCCCTGTGGAATAAAGACTAAAATGTGCCAGTCTGTCCTTGAGACAGATAAGGTATTTTTCTTGTCTTCACCTTGCTTCTTCCTGCCATTTCTACAGCCTGTTTGTTTCAGCGTGTGTTTCGATTCAAGGATGCCTTTTAGATGAGACTCCATCTAGGCAAGATCATTGGAAACTCATGCTGTGTCCTTCCCAGTACCTGTGCTGGTGGCATGGTACCATATAACCTCCAATGGACATAGGCTTTGTTCTATTACAATCAGCCTCTTGTGCTGACCAGCTGCTGCTGTTCTTGAGTTTTTCCCATACTCCATCAGTCACTTCTCACAGAACTCAGGGAAAGATTCCTTTTCTTTGTTTCCATTTTGATGTTTGTCCAGTGAATGAACAAAAAACCCACCAAGTCCTTACCATCCATATATATTCTTCTCTGGAGCTCCTGGCATCCTCCCCATGGGTAAAATTATAAACTAGCACAGAAGTTAGTGAGACCACCCAACTGACCCCAAGTCTGGTCTGTGCAATTGCTTTTTTCATTTTTGTTGTGACCACCTCCAACACATATTTTTGGGAAGGTTACCCAAGAGTAAACACAGAGGAACAGAAAGAACTAAGTACAGCTTCTGCGTACGTGCTTCCTATGAGCAAACAGCAGTGGTGGAGCTCTGCTTCCACCCCAGTGAAGACCAGCACGATGGAATCCAGAATAAAATACTGAATGACAGTTCTTATGGTCCTCTCAGCTTCAGAATAGCCATTGAATCAAGCTAGCAATTATGCTTGTGACCTTTAGCTCCCAATTTGTGGTGTTCATCATGGTCACCTGACCATTCACTGACTGTGTGAGATGCACCTTTTTGATGGTGCTTTGACTGACTGCCTCAACTCACCTTTTGTGCATCTGCAGAGGTCAGAGGGTCATTTCCATTTCAGAACATGCCACAGAGAATTCTCTCCCTTTCCCCCTTGCAGGCCCCCCCAATTGCTTTATCTAGAACAAAGATTTGTCAGCAAAAAGAGAGAATCTTTTATAATATCCATTAATTGGAAGCTTTGTTCTGCAGATTAGCACCCAGATTCAATGCTTCCCTGAGCAGCTTTCTTTTTTCCTTCTGTTCACATCATCTAACCCTGGTATCCTTTACAGTAAACTTTGAAATATTTCCCCATATCCGCACACTCTCAGGTGGCAAGTAGCATTACCCTAAGGACTACTGATCTTCCTTCTCTTTGCTCTCAAACTCATCTCTTAAGCAATCATTAGCCAACACCCTTTAGATGCTTCCAGTTATTCATTTCATTCCATTGCTGCCTCAATACCCAAGTTACTCACCTACTCACCTCCCTGAACCTATTAGTTGTTTGTTTGTGGGTTTGGTTAGGTTTTGTTTAATTTCAGTACTAGTCCCAAGTACAAGGGATTTGTATCACTGTAAAACAAAACAGGACCCACAGCTGTGTGGCTCGGGCATTGGATTGGATCTCAAAACCTTGGTTCTATTTCTTACTCTTTTGCTGTCTGTCTCTATAATTTTGGGTAAGTCACTTCTTTGTGCTTTATTTCCCCCCGGTTGTTTAAAAAAGGATGGGGAAGGGAAGGGAAGGTTAAAATTATTACTCACTTTTTAGAATACTTTGAGAGCTGTAAAGGAAAAGTGTTGGTTATTTTTTAAAATAAAATACAAAGTTATCACATGCAGCAAAAATTCTCTCTCTCCTTATCAAACAGAGTTGGATTGGTCACAGATTAATCTGCATTTTGCCAAATTAAGTTGGATCTGTTACTGCAGATACTAGACAAAGGGCAGAATTTAGTCTCTTGGGGATTTTTTTTTATTTGTTTGCACATTGGTGTAGTGCAGATTGTGGACACCTTCACCTGTGAAAAGATTAGCTTGTAAAGCCAACCATTTTTGGTAGTTGGTTGATAAGTGTCTTGCTTTTGGGGATATAATCAGCCAATGAGCATTTGTTCTGATGATACCTCTGATTTGTTGTGATTGCTCACTAATGTGCTACTGTTGTTGATGCTATATCCATAATAATAATAATAATAATGGTCTTGAAATTCTTATTTTGGAGCCAGATCTGAACTTTCCCGAAGTTCAGGAGAGTTTGGATCTGTGTTCTGGTTCAGTCCCATGAATAGTTATTTTTTCTTGTATCATTAAATAGTCTGGTCTGGGAAGTGGAGGTGGGATTAAATTAGCTCCACCTTCCTATTGCAGGGAATGTCTGAAAAAGTTCATGTATGAAGCTTCCTGTAAAGTTCTCATTGGACTGCTCTGCTGTGGCATTTTAGGTACATAAAAGTGGAGAATAGGAAAGTCGAAAATATCAGAATGAATGTGCATAGCAGTCTGAGGAAGAAAAGTGCTACAGTATATTCAGACTAACTATTCCTTCCCATTAACATCTGGTATAGAAGAACACAGTAAAGTCCCAAGATTTTCAGGCAACTCTCTTAGACTTTGCTCTGTGTGTATGTTCCTGACCCAGGAGAGACGGTGGGCTGCTCCATATTAAGAATGGATGCAAAAGCCAGCCATGTGGCTTAGAACCCATTGCAGAGACTTATCTTTAAGATGGGAAAAGAGGATCTAGAATAATGGTCATCATATCTAAAATACCAGTACTGTCCATTGCCTGGCTGTAAACTCCTCTGGAAAAGGACCTTATCTTTTGTGATTTTGTACTCTGAGATGAACTGACAAGGCAGTGGACGTCTTGCCTTTGTGACTTCCCGATTGCATTATTGTAAAGAACTTATAGACTCTCAGATCAGAAGGGACCATCAGGATCATCTAGCCTGACCTTGCTACAAGTCCTGTGGCAAAACCACTCTTTTGATTTCAATAATAATAATGATTTATTTATTACCTAGCTCTTATATCGTGCTTAAGTTAGAGCAGGATCCAGCTACCCTTGCAAACCCATTGGAAATGACAGCTGAATGTGGTTGCTTGCCTTTTTAATGGTGTTAACCACATGGAGAAAATAGTAGCAATTCTCCAAAGAGTGCTATGGCTTCCTGTTTGCTTTGTGGTGCAATTAAATGTGGTTTTGTTTTCTTTCTTTCTTTCTTTTTTTTTTTGTCCTGGCCATGGGAGCTTTGACACTGGCAGTTGTGTGTACAGGTTATAAAAAAAATGATGCATGATACCATTATAAAGCCCTATAAGGGTTGGGTCCTGGGAGCCTATATGTCATTTATCTCCCCATGTGCCACCATGGTAGCTGAGAGCACTCTTGCTAGCAGTCCCTGGAACTGGGCTGTAATAACGTTCTTCAGCTGCCCCTGCTTGCCTGCTCTGTCTAACCTTTAAACACTGGATTAGTTTATTGTAGGCTTCACAGCAGAAATTGATCTTGAGAAGGGATATGAAAGAGGGCAGGTTAGCAGCTACATGGATCCATTAGCAGAACATGTACTGTGCATAAGGGGTGTTGCGGGGAAAAGTAGATGATCAGGTGGTTATGGCTGGCATTGTTGTTTAGAATAGAAAGGGTAGAGAGCAACATGAAAACAGACTAGTGGATAAATATGGAGGGGCAGAGCTGTGAAAAGCCTTGAAGATAAAGACAAAAGGCTTGGATTAGATTTGGTGGAAGAGGAGAACAAATTCAAAGAGGAGGGTGTAATACATATAGTCATACCCACATGTGGTCACAAGATAGGTGTCTCCTGTCTTGAAAATATACTCTCGATTTGATTTTGGTGATCATGCAGCAGCAGCCCATGATCCTACACATGTACTGTGTTTTATATTTATGTGGAGGAGCTGAGCTCAGGGCCTTCTTTATACCAGAAGGACCTAGGGAAAGGTATCTTGCAATATAGGCCAACAACAGCATGAGTTGGAGGGTTTTCATTAATCCTTTCTTCCTGGCCCACACCGGTAGCTTCTTGTATCATAAAACCTAGTCAGGCGAACAAATTGTGTCTTTAATGTTGCTCACAAAAAGGTAGGTCTTATTGTTTTGCTTTTAATGTTCTCACTTGTGGCTATGTGTATATAAAATAAATATTGTCCCCAGTTTAGAAACTACCACGCTTCTTTCACACTCGCTCAGTCTCCAGAATAATCAGTTAATCACAGGTGTAGGCTTGAACAGTAGTTACAACAATGTATGATTGTCTGTTTTCAGGAATTTCTAATAAACAGGAACACAGTAGCTAAATGGACTTGGCTCAGACCATGTGTGCACACAAAGTAACAACATGATCCTTTCACATCACATCCCCTTCCTACTGATTGGTTACCCTAACTTACTATGTCATCCTTGTAAAATTTAGCTTGTACAATCTCTGGGGCAACAGACCATGTCTTCCATGTTGTTTTTGTGGGGGTTTTTTTATTTTATTTTTTGGAAGCCTTAAGTATTCTTTTGGTCTCTATAAAAGAATTTAACCCTTGAGCTACTGGAGTAATATGCATATAGAGTAAACAGGAACTTACCACTCCTTTCTCTTACTGTCCTGGAGTTCTTAGGTTTTTACTAGTGTGGGACTGTAACTTTTTTATTTCTTTCAACTTCCCTGTCTCCCACAGCTCACTTTTCTTTTGCCAGTGGGGGGCCACATAGCACTGGGCAGTGTTTTGTTGTTGGCATATACTGCCACGAGCCCATGTTGTTGACATGTACTGCTGCACATGTGATAGGCAAAAATAATGAATAGAAAGGCTGTTAGAAAAAAGCAGAACAGAAACCAGAATTCCTGTAAACAGTCTGTTAAAAATATCTCAACACATGTCAGGGCCTATGGTTTAAAACTGAGAGGCTCACCATTTAAAAAGGTTGGAATAAAATGTGGTATCTGGATTTAAACAACATTAAAGACATAATGTTCTATCTAACTCTATGATCGATAGTAACGTTTTGTACTTATGCTAAGGTTGTGGTATTGCCAACCCCAAATGTTAAAAAATGATGAGATATTTAAAAAAATATTTTGGGGATTCGTGCTCAGTCACACACTTCCAGGAGTCTGGTATTTCAAGAAAAAACATCAAATGTCATGACATTCATTGTAAAATCACAAGAGCTGATAACAGTGAGAATGGAATAATGCCCTAACATTTACAACATAAAATTATTCTCTTTCTACTTTGATCAACTATTGTAACGTAAATAGACACAAACCATAAAGAGGAGGATAAAGAGAAAGGTCATTTGGGAGCTAAGCAAGGAAACAGGAATCAGGAAATCTGGGTTCTGTTGTTAGCTATTTATTATTTAACACCCAGTGCATCAAACATATTTTGAACTGGTAAGGGCAGGAGGTTTTCAAATGCACACATGGCAGTTAGATGTCTAACTCCCATTAATTTTCAGTCAGAGTTAGGATTTAGGACAGAAGAATCCCATGCACCGCTGCAGTCTAGGGACCGAATGGCTAGGCAGCAGTTCTGTAGGAAAGACCTTTGGGGTTACAGTGGATAAGAAGCTGGATATGAGTTAACAATGTGCCCTTGTTACTGAGAAGGCTAATGGCATTTTGGGTTGTATAAGTATGGGCATTGCCATCAGATCAAGGGACTTGATCATTCCCCTCTATTAGGCAGTGGTGAGGCCTCATCTGGAGTACTGTGTCCAGTTTTGGGCCCCACACTACAAGAAGGATGTGGAAAAATTGGAAAGAGTCCAGCGAAAGGCAACAAAAATGATTAGGGGGCTGGAGCACATGACTTATGAGGAGAGGCTGAGGGAACTGGGATTGTTTGGTCTGCAGAAGAGAGAATGAGGGGGGATTTGATAGCTGCTTTCAACTACCTGAAAGGGGGGTCCAAAGAGGATGGATCTAGACTGTTCTCAGTGGTAGCAGATGACAGAACAAGGAGTAATGATCTCAAGTTGCAATGGGGGAGGTTTAGGTTGGACATTAGGAAAAACTTTTTCACTAGGAGGGTGGTGAAGCACTGGACTGGGTTCCCTAGGGAGATGGTGGAATCTCCTTCCTTAGAGGTTTTTAAAGTCAGGCTTGACAAAGCCCTGGCTGGGATGACTTAGTTGGGGAATGGTCCTGCTTTAAGCAGGGGGTTGGACTAGATTGACCTCTTGAGGTCCCTTCCAACCCTGATATTCTGAGTAGCCTAAATGCCTTGTGTGCATTTGAAAATCTCTCCCTAGAGCCACTAACTGTGTGACAACTCAGGCAAGTCACAGACTCTTTGTGCCTCGGTTTTCCTATCTGTAAAATGGAGATAATGACAACTTCCCTGGGGTGTTCTGAGGCTTGATTCATTCAATTTATACTGAGAGACCCTTGAACAGAAGGCACTGACTAAATGCAATGAGCTGTTATGAAATAGTAGCTACATTACATGTATCAGAAAGCTCTCAAATGTATCTAATTTTGATGGATGGCACTCATTTTAGTTACTACTTTCCATACAAAGTTAGTGTCCCCTCACTTAATTTTGAAAATTAATTGTAATTAGGGAAAATCGTGTAATTGAGATTATAGAAAGCTATTTTCAGTAAAAGAATGAATCCCATGTCGGTTTGTTTGTTCTGTGAATAATTTTGTGTGTGTGAGAGCGAGAGAGATTCTGGATATTTGTGCTACATTGTGTCTTACATTTGGGCCTTGGAAAGCTCAGAGGCACTCTCCAGTCAATGCCCTCGATTTCTAGCACAAACTTGCAAATGTGCATGGTACAAAACCTCCTCCTTCCACCGTCATGATGACGATGATGGAAAAAATTAATGTTTTACTTTCCAAATAATTTCTCCGGTTCCCTTCTGTTGTTTGTCACATTTGCTTTGTTGCATTTTACTTTAAACTAGGCTACAAACTAACTGAAAGGGGGAGGGGCTGGATAGTCCTCACTCTGTGTTTGCAGGAGTACCTGGCAGGCTAGGGCCCCCGCTCCTGATGGAGGCTGCAATAGTAACAAATATAGGCTGGTAGAGTTTGACAAGACTCCTGTGGCAATCAGGATTGTGGTAGTCGGGGAGGAAGGGGGGGGGGGGCGACTCTTTTTGCGGTGGGAAATGCCTTGCCAGGCCAGAGTCTGTCTGGACAGTGATGCTCTTTGGGGTGGCGGGTCCTGCAGGAATTCAAGGACCATATCTGCCCTGGGGCTGGCAGGGGTGTCATTGGGTTTCACGCTGGCTCAGTGTAACCCCTTGGCTTCGTGCTGCAGGAGCTGGGCCCCCAGGCCTCCTTCCCCAGCTGGGGGGCTTTGCCGGGGCGTCCTCGCCGCCTGGGGCCGGGCACTTTGCCGACGACCCCTGCCGCCCTTGCTGCGAGCTGGGCACTTTGCAGCTGCTCCCTGCCCTATCCCGGGGAGGAGGCGGGGCCGCGCGCTGTGGCCCAGCCCCCGGGCAGGGACCGCGGCTGCAGCCGCGCCGCTATCCGGCTACCAGCGAGCGAGCGGAGCCTCGGCGACCGGGTTCATGCCGGGCTGGGAGAGCAGGAGCCCGGCCAGGAATGGGCACGGGGCCGGCCGGGTCAGGTCAGTGGAGGGGGGGAACAGGGCCCCCTATTGCCGGGGGGGGGGGGGAATCAGCGCTCCCCACTGCGCTCCCGTCCACACACCCCGGGAAAGCCGCAGTAAATGCCCCGGGCTCCTCTCTGCAGCTGCCCCTCGCTGTCCTCCCCAGCCCGGGCTCCTCGGGGCGGTGGCGGGCCCTGCCGGTGTTCCCGGGGCTGCGCCCTTCCCTCCGCCGCTCTCCATCCTCGCGAGCAAAGCTGCCGGGCCCGCTGCCACTTTCACTGCTTCCTCCTTGAGTCCTAACCCGGAGCACTGGGCCGCCCTCCGCTCCTGTGGTCGGCTCCCGTCCTCCGAGGCAAAGCTCTCTGGAGAATCAGGGCGCTAATGTGCCCCTCCTGCTCTTTGGCTGCTTAATGACGGATGTTCTTTTTCCTTGGACCAAAATGAAATATTCATTTTCATTGTATGTGGACTCCCCCTGCTTGAGATTTACCTGGCCCACTACATGGGATTACTCCCTCCAGAATTCAGTAACAGTGGCTAGAGAACAGGCAAGCCAACCAAGTGTGCGTTAAGATGCCTTTGCTATACACAGCTTGAAAAATGAACAAGAAGACATGGGATTAAAGTCAGACTCTGATTTAAAATACACCTCCCTCCTTCTCTTAGGAGTAGCCATTCAATATTTTTGCCTTGTGTGATTTTTATATCCCAGCATGTTCATTATGATATATCGCATCCAATATATCAACTCTGTTTCTAGGATATGACATACCATATTCTCCAATAAGATCCTCCTACTTCCTTTGAGTGAACTCAATCATTTTTTGTGTTCTGATATTAGTATGCAATATTAAGAAATGAGGTGAGATTGTTTCCAAAGCATCATAAGAGATCGCAAGGTGTTTTTGTTGCAAGAGGAAAAACAGGCTTGAAGAAGTGTGTCATTTTGTGTGTGACAACCTTGACCGCAGTGGTTGTTTCAGACTGATCTTGTTTAGATTGAATGGTTAGTGTTTTTTACTCTACTTGTTGAAACAATTGGAAGTATTTGCTCCTAAAAGAAACATCCTATTTAAGAATCAGAGAGGTAGCCGTGCTAGCCTGGAATAGCAGAAGTGACAGAGTCCTGTGGCACCTTAAAGACTAACTAAAGTATTGAAGCATAAGCTTTCGTGGGCTAATACCCACTTCGTCGGATGCATGCACGGATCCTATTTAAGTAAGTTAAACTATTTTAACACCCAAGAACAACATTCGCTAAACAATTTGCTTATCATACTTTTCAGAAACAAAAAAAAGGAAAAAATGCTTTTTATAACAAGTGTTTTGGAGAGCAGACCATTAAAAGATTATATTTTTGTTAGGGTGTGGGGGAGAAGCAGGGGGAAGGAAAGCAGGCATCATTGAAGAGGAAGGGCTGGTAGGACCAGACATGTTTCACTTCCCAATGTTGAGTTTTTGGATTCATTTCTTATATGTCATCTGACTTCTTTCTGCACCTTCTTCCAGACCATTTATGGCTCTTTTCTGTTCATAAATTTGTGCAATCTAGAGAGGAAGGTCCACTGGGTTCTTTGATACCCATTCCCTCCTTAATCTCCCACTCCGTCCATTGAGGATTGATCCCTGTTATGCCCTTACTAATGTTTTATCCAATCAGTTTTTATTTGGGAATTTTAAATTAGAAATGTGTTTCAATGCCATCCAGGCCTCACCCTCCCAAAATTTAATAGATTTTTAAATCCAGAAAGGGTACATTGTAATTATTAGTCCGCCTGTAGAATTTCACTTGGTAATTCATGCATGAAACGCAATGACTTGTGGTTAGACTAGAGAGTGTCTTTCAGAAAGATATCCTGTCTTGATTTAAAGACTTCAAGTGATGGAGGATCCACCACAGTGCTTGGCATGTTGTTCCAGCTTTTCCTCCTCGATAACAATTTGGGCCTTATTTCCCGTTTGAATTTGTCAAGCTTCAACTTCCAGCCATAGACTCTTGATGTGACTTTGTTGGATTAAAGAGGTTTCTAGCAGCATAAATCTTCTTTACAAAAATTCCACAACTTCAGAAGAAATTCCAAACATTAAGCAATCTGGTAGTAAACACTTAAGGGATGCAGACAGTTCCCCATTGGTATAAAATCGTCATTATTACCCCCAGTTGAGTTACACAACCCACCCAGCCTTAATCTTCCCATGTAATTAATTTGCAAGCTTTTTGGGGGGCAGTGTCTTCTTATGTGTTTTATATAGTCCCAAGTAGAACAGGGCCTCAATCTTGGTTGGGGCTTTAGTTGCTAGTACAATTCAACGATTATAAGCCATTTCTTTGACTATCGCAAATGTGATCAGGTTACTAGGCAATGAAGACATCCTGGTTTTCTAGTCTGGGTGGACGTTTCTAGTATAGGAAATAAAATTCTTCTAAATTTCCCCCCAAAATTCTATCCTGGCATGAGATCTAGCATAAGAAATTTCAAGGAGATCAGTATCTTGTGGGGAATGTTACTGGAGGTGTTTAAAAATGGAGCATAACATGGGCAGCTAGCATCAACCTTAGCTTCTCAAGCAATGGGGCTTCTGCTTGCTTTGGGAGGCTATTCTACAAGCCAATAGATGAGACCTTGGCATCAGGCAGTTTTTCCTGATATTCAGCCTAATTATTCTCAGCTTTTTGTCATTATTCCTTGTTATAGGTTTACATGCAAAATCCCTTTCTTTCCGTTTTTTCATCCTTCATGTATTTGTAGGTTCCTCCCTCCCCTAGTTATTGTATAGTGTATTTACTCCTTTTAACCTTTCCACATCTCAGTCCCTCCAAGTTTCTTAATCACGCATGTAGCTCTACATGTTGCCATGTGACACTTGATCTTCCTTGAATATAGTCAAACCTCAATTTAATCCCTCCATCTTTGTGCGATTATAAGGCCTCGTTGTTCATTAGGTTCCAATGCTTTGTAGCTTGCCAGGTGCTCAACTCCCAATCTTTCTGTGGCATATGCAGGATCCAGTATAAGTATGTGCTGTATGCCATGAAGCCTTGTTAATTTTGGTGCCACCAGGAGATCCCCTTATTCTCCTGGCAAGATTGTTACTTTAGCAAGTTCAAAAGAGTCTGATGATCTGTAGTTTGGTGCTTGCAAAATGTTTTCCTGGATTGCTTTGTTGTTTTCAGAGCCCTAAGAATTTCCTCCCCTTCCACAATTTTGTACCCCTTTCTGTGCTCAGAGAACACCATGTGGCAATGACTTTCCTTTTGACCAAGGAGGGCTGAATGAGGCTCACTCCTAAATCTCCCACTGCTTTGAGATTCCTGTTCTGCACCACTAGGTGGAAGGCACTTGTCCTGTTAAGACAGACTTAAGTTTCTTCCTTGTTCCTGAAACTTTAGAATTCATTGCCCATCCAGGAGATTGCTTGCAGCCTTCAGGAACCACCCACTTATCTTTGTGGCTGGCCACCTCTATTTCATAGAACCTAAGGGTTGGAAGGGACCTCAGGAGATCTAGTCTAACCCGCTGCTCAAAGCGGGACCAATCCCTAATTAAATCATCCAACAGATTTTTGCCCCCTATCCCTAAATGGCCCCCTCAAAGATTGAACTCACAACGCTGGGTTTAGCAGGGTAATGCTCAAACCACTGAGCTATTTGTGTCCCCAACCGTAGCTAGTCTTATCTCATTGGATACTAGGGGTGTGCTGCCAAACCCCAGTTGTTAATGGCAGCAGACACTGCCTATTGTGTTCTGATCTGCGGTGTTTGAATTATGTGGTTTGATGGGGTCTGAGGAAGAAGGTCTTTTAAAACTGTGATGTGTACATCTCGTGTGTGGGGGTGGGGGTGGGGGGTAGAAGGAGGGAGCCAGAAACAGAGGAAGCTGGTTCCTGCATGGTATAGGTAGAAATAACTTTCTTTTCCACCAGTGCGATGTAGTGGGTTTCTGGCTTTATCAATGGCCCATACAGGGATGGAAACGTCTCTTTCAGAACCTTCTCCTCTCTAATTAGATGGTTTAATTCATTGCCAGCTCCACCAAACTCCAAACTGAGCTCAGTTGAGCAAGAATAATAATACCTTCTACTTCTGTCGTACCTTTCATCAGAGGATCCCAAAGCGCTTTACAAATATTTAAGACTTGCAGCATCTCTCTCAGGTAGATTGTGGTATTTCTCTTTAACTTCTGGGTAAACTGATAAGCAGAGGACTTAGATAAATTATCTAATGGTCGTACACAGAGTCAGTGTCAGAGCTTGGAATAGAATCTAGGAGTCCTGATTGTCCAAGCCCCTGTGTTAATGGCTGGACTATATTGTTTTCCCTTAGACATGCTTCCTCAAGTAACACTGAGAACTCGATTGCTTCACTATGAACGCATCTATTCGATTGTGACACCCCAAATCCTTCTACCCAGACAAGGCTCTTTGGTCCCTCTGTCTAGACCAGTGTTTCTCAAATGCAGCCACTATGGCCACATGCGGCCACCAGCGCCATAACCTCCTGGGTGGTTATGGAGGGTGGGGGCAAAGCAATGGTTCCTCCCCTTGGGCTGCAAGGAGGGGTTGGGCCCTGCCCCCCTTTGAAGCCACAAGCACCAGAAGAGCAGACAGCTAGAGCGAGTTCCCTACCTTCCCAGGGGCAATGGGGCTCAGACTTTCGTCTTCAGGCTTGGGGTGGTGGGTGGCAGGCGGCAGGCTCTGACCACGGGCTCCAACCGTGGGGCTTTGAGCTCTGGGTTTTGGCTGTGCGGTGGCAGGCTCCGTTTCCCCAGCCCCTCTCATCACCCCTGGCCCTCGCTGCTGGCTCATCACCCCTCTCATCACCCCTGGCCCTCGCTGCTGCCCCCATCCCCTCACCCATCCCCCCCATCCCCCTTGGACCCCACTGTCTTCCCATCCACCTCCCCATCCAGGGCTTAATTTGTCTTCCAACTTGCCAGGGCTGAGTAAGTCTGCTGTGAAAAGTGGTATGTGTATGTTTGTAAATATCACTCCTCACTGCCTCAGAGCTAACTAACCAGTCTGCTGCTGTGAAAATATTAAAAATATACAAATGTCACTTTTCATAGGAGCAGACTTACTATCTAGCAAGTCTAAAAAAACCCCCAAAATCACAACCAAAAAAGTAAAAACAAAAACCCAACAACAAAAAAGACAAGAACATGCAAAACACCTTTTTTTGTTTCTATTCTGTTTAGGTCCAGTAAAGAATAGAGACAACTGTACCTTATTGTTAATGAGTGTGCAAATAAAAGCCCTACATAAATAACTGATTTGGATACATATATGTGCATATTTATTTGTTTTTCCTAAATTAATTATTTTAAGGAAAATTGTAATCGTGGCCACCAGCAAGATTTGGCGGCCGCAATCTGAGGCTACCAAAAAATTTACAGTGAGAACCTTTTCTCTCCAGACAGCTAATTTTCCTCATTATTGCTGTTCTCTTTAAATTCTCCAAGCTTTTCCCTCTGCCCCCTCTCTCAAATCCATTGATTGTGTGTCACTTCCAGGGTGGTGCATGATGTTTGGCTTTAGGCTTCCTTTTCTAAAAGATTTTTACCTGGTCTCCACATCCCTATCCCCCACTTTCCCCCTGCATGTGCTTATGGTTAGATTCAGGGATCTGGTATTTCACCCATGCTTGTGTATTAGTGTAAGTGAGGGTGAATAGTTTGATATTCTTCTTCCTATTTATTCTGGAGCAGGAAGCCCTATAATACAGCAACCTGTTATGCATAAGGATGATTTTTCTATCTCCCCTTGCTGACAGCCCCTTCCCCATTAGCCATACGCACAAACAAGGTTAGTTCCAGTCCAGATTACATTAGCAGAGCTCTGCTTCCCATTACTTTTCCCTGTGAGCCTCTAATGGCTGTATGTGTTTGTGTGAGCAGTGTAAAGACTCTGGAAACAAGAATTCCTGCATGAGAGAAAGCAGGATTAAACCAAAGGGAAGAAGTGGATGCATGTGGTCCTTGTATAGATAAAATTCCCCTTGACTTCAATGAAGGGTTTGATCTGCAGGACTGAGACATCAGTCAATGCAATATTAAATCCACTTCATGTAGGGTGTCTAATGAGACTCCATGGTCACTACACTCATGTTCCTCATTGATATTTTGACATTAGGAGATAACGAGCTAGTAATGGATAGCATCAGCTTTTCTGCTATCAAGGGAGGGAACATTGTCTAGTGTTCAGAACAAAGTACTGGTGAGTCCGGACTTGTGATTTAGTTCTTGTTTTGCCCTCTTGGACAAATTGAATTAGACCCCCTCTGCTTCAGTTTAATAGTATGTGTTTGATAACCCAACCTATGAAGTAGGTAAATAAAGGGGATTAATTGTCAAGTGCTTAGATCTTTAAATCAAAGACACTATAGAAACATTATAGCAGATAGGATTATATATAAACAGCAAGAGGATGACAAATGCTATTAGTGAAGGAATGCAGTGAATTAACCGGCAGAATATAAATGATTGATATAGTTAAAAATATAGGCTGGTTTAGACAGATATAATGTAATTGATGCAATGGAGGAGGGGGAGCCAGTGGAGGGATTCAAAGAGAGTGATATGGTCCAAGTGATGGTCTAAAAGGATCTTTGCAACAGAATTCTGAATGGATATGAGCAGGGCAAGATTGCATTTGTCATGGCCAGAGAGAAGTTGCAATAATAAAAATGTTAGATGCTGAGAACTTGGATGAAAGTTTTACTGTTGTGGATTACAAACTAACTTGGATTAGATAATCATGTGTGTTTAGTTTATAGGTCAGATCTGGCCACACCATATTGGAGAGGGAACCAAAGACCTTAATAGGAGTAAAATAGGATGGATGGTAACAGAAGTTAGAGCAGCCTTGTGGCAACTCTAATTTATATTGAGGGTCAAACAAGCTACAGGTTGTCCCAGTGATTGGGGGTGCACAAACATGGCTTTAGGCACAGCTGAGCTGGACCATAGGGTCTGGGCCTTTCATAAACAATAGGAATTGCAAGGTATAAGCAAAACTTGATGAGCATAAATGTTCTTACTGTTCCCCAAAGAGAATGTCCTTTGTAGCCCAGGAGCAAGTCTTTGGTGTTAAAGCACCCACAACAATGTGGACTGGGTTCCTCCAGGGCTTCATAAGGGGGAAGTGAAGCAGCAACTTCTATAGTAGGCCACTGGCTTATCACTGCCCAAGGCTGACAGCAGGGTCGTCCATAGGCATCCGCAGTATATGAGGTGCATAGGGCACCTGGAAATGTGGGGCAGCCTGAGTCTAAGTGTCCACCCTCACACCTTTTCCTATTCCAGTTCTGCAGGGCTCCCACAGGTAGCTGCCTGCAGCCTGGTGATGCTTACTCCAGAGGGGATCTAGTAACTTAAAAGTGAAAAAGCCTTCCAGCCTGCTAGACCTATTAGCACAACATTGAAACTGTTTGCCAACCCCCACGTATATACAGTCAGTTTCTGAATTTACTGACAAAAATAGTTGTCTATTACTGTAATATTTACTCAGAACATGTTAGTCTACAGGACCTTAGTTTAAAATTTACTTTAAAAATATTTCATTAGTCTGTTGCTGAAGACGATAAAATCACATCTCTAAAAATCCTTGATGAAAGCCCTTAAAGGGACAACACCCTTTTCCTGCCAGATAGCTGGACGAACGAGTTTCGCTTTCTTTACTTCTATTTGATGAACTAGTTTTAAGAGAACTCTCTAGCAAAATCAGTACCTTAGTAAGATATAAAATCCTTTTATGTCTAAAATTTTTGGAAACATTTTTAAAAGTTGGTGACATTTCATAAACATGTCTATTGTTATGGAGATCATACAAACTAAATTAGTGTTCCCTTTTTCTAAAAGCAATGAACATTGTTATGAACACACTAAACCTCTGTGACTGATTAATTTAAAATAATGCCTTTTTTCAGTTAATTAAATATGTAGTAATCTGGAATGGTAACTTTATGAAGGCTTAAGAGTACATTTAAAACAAGGGTAGACAGCCTATAGCACATGTGCCAAAGGCGGCACACGAGCTGATTTTCAGTGGCATTCACTCGGGGCTGGCCACTGGTCTGGGGGGCTCTGCATTTTAATTTAATTTTAAATGAAGCTTCTTAAACATTTAGAAACCTTATTTACTTTGCAATAACAATAGTTTAGGTAAATATTATAGACTTATAAAAGAGACCTTCTAAAAACATTAAAATGTATTACTGGCATGCGAAACCCTAAATTAGAATGAATAAATGAAGACTCGGGACACTACTTCTGATTTAAAACATAAAATCAGTTTAGAAATACTGATTAAGAAAATGTAAAACAGAGAAAAGCTGTAGCATATAGTCCATGATATTTAATGTATTCAGCAGGACAGCTGACTTGCCCTTATTACAAAGTTTTGCAAATAAATCTCTGACAGATTTCAGGGTGTATCAAAAAACTTGACTGACATTTTTTATTCACAAGTTTAGTACTTTTAACTAGGTACCTTCTGCATGTCCAGTCTTAACCATCTGGCATGCAGTGGAAAACGTGCTTCATTTTCTTTAGAAAGAAATTGCAGAAGAATGGTTTTTCCAAATGTCATTTGCTTCATTTGGGTTCAGGGATTTGGCTGAAAGGGGGTGATCAAGGAGGGAAGAGAGGAGGGAGACATTGGGGAGAGGATGGGGCCTGGGCAGAGTAGGACAGAGCAGGGGTGGAGTATGGGTGGGGCCACAGGTGGGCTGGGGAGCTAGCCTCCCCAGGCGGCAGCTTCACCCACTGCCCATGACATCTGGTAAGAGCAGATCAGCTCCTGCACACCCAGAATGCACTGCAGTCTCCTTAGGCAGGGGCTCAGTATCCTTTGCTGCCTCGTCCCTCCCAGCCCTCCCGCTGGTGCCGTGAGGTGGGCTGCCATCAGGCTTAGGGTACCAGTTTAATAATGCTGTGTAGGGCCCCATAAATCCTAAGGATGGCCATGGCTGACGGCGACCAGTAAGTCATCCTCTGAGGGTATTCAGTACTGGCCTATGTGAAATAAGTTGGTGGTATCAGTACTCTTGGTAGCGGAACAGAGAGTCCTTCCCACCTTGCTGGCAAGATTCAATAAAGAGACCTAGAATTGAAGAGTTTCTTGTGCCGAGATGGAGCCCTGTAAATGGATAGATGCACTTGCTGGGATGATGCCAGGGAACCTTCCATTGCCACAGGGAGATGAATTCAGTCCCAAGGGAAGCTGTTCTGGCACCTTTCACCAGCCTGAAATTCACTTTAAATAAATAAATGCATTTGCCAGGTCAATTGGTCATGGATGACTTAAAACTGTAACGGGCAAATGTACAAGGCCATCATTTTGCAGTGAGCTCGTTGTGAAGAAGTTATTGCAAGAATGGAGCCAAAATAGGAACTTCAGTCTATTTTCATCAGAGTTGGGGTGTGGGGGAAGGGTGGGTCTTTGTGTGTGTCTGCTCTCCCTTCCCCCCCCTTGTCACTGCCTAACACAAAAGTCACAGCTTGCTGTCCCCCACTCTACGTGCATCACCTGTGAGCTCTGCACCAGCCACTTCTTACAAACTTGAAAGGTATTTTTGCAATCGTGGGATTAGTAATGTTGCTGTCAATTTGTAGGCGTCGGAGCATTCGCATCTGCCTGGTGCAGTATTGTGGAGGCTTGTGTAATGCTGTGCCGTTCGTGATCTTTTTCTTTTCTTTTTTTTTTCTCACCCCCGGAGTGGTTGCATATTGTAAACACACTGAAGCTGTGGTTGATAAGCTTTAGGAGGAGATGAGTTTTTTTTGGTTTTTCAACGGGCTGGCTTACTTAATAGTGATTGGATAACTTTAAGTGTCTCTTTATGTAATGTACAGCATAAAGAAGGACTTTGTATGTGATGACACCGTCCTCAGGGCATGTTCTGAACATGACTGAAGCTCCATACTTATGTCATACCAATGTGTATAGCATGGCAACAAATAGTGTAGTTTTGCAAATGCTACCCCAATATACCAGTTAGGGTGACCAGACAGCAAATGTGAAAAATCAGGGTGAGGGGTGGGGGTGGGGGTTGTAGGAGCCTATATAAGAAAAAGACCCCAAAATCAGGACTGACCCTATAAAATCAGGACATCTGGTCACCCTAATACTAGTTCAGGGACTACCTTACAGTGCAGGTATTTTCCAAATTGTCTCTCCAATGTACTTCAACTTTGCCCTGGCACGCTCTTGTGGTGCAAATGCACTAAGAAGTGGGTGTTCTTATCTCCTGGTAACCAACATGAGGTGGAAGCGTAGTGAAGGCAGGGCAGTTTGCAGCTTTCACGTGGGTTAGCAGGGTGAGATGAAGGCTATGGGTGAGTTTAAGGTTTAACCTCTTTTTCCAGCTTATGTTTTAAACTACGATTGCTTTGTCTACCCTGGGATTTCATGTTGTGTTAGCTAACTGAAAGTAAGAGCCCATAGTGAAGACAAGGAGTTGGAATGAGGAAGCATGGGAGGGCGAGTCCCTCCTTAGGGGCGTGTTCTAATCATGAGAGATGCTTGTGGTGTATTTTTGTTGTTGTGCTGTGTGTCTGTGACTGTTATTTCTGTAAGGTTCTGGGGAGCTCTGTGCAGGGAGGAGGTGCAGCCTTTTGCGCCTGTTTCTCTCTCTCTCTTGACTTTTCTACAGCACTTGTCCATCACAGCATCTCTTTCTGCTGCTTGAGCAAATGGGTGTGGTGACAAAACTGTGCATGTCCCAGAGAGGGCTACGGTCAGCGCCCTACATGACAAATAATTAAAATACACACCCAGGGAGGAAGGGTGTTTAACTGGTTAGGGTGTGAGCCTGGGGCCTGAGACATGAGTTCAATTCCCTGCTCCACCACTGACTCTGAGGGAGTTATTTAGTTTCCCTTATATGCCTCTACTCCCTGTCTGTGACATGGGGATCATAGAACTGTCCACTTTTGCTGGTGAGGATAAATGTGTTAATGATTGTGAGACATAAAGATAAAATTATAGGAGCCAAGTAAATGCCATAAATCCTGCAGTCCTCATCACATGTGCGGCAGGTTTGGCTCTCAGGTGAGACTGATGACACAGGGCTGGGCATAGGAGATAAGGGAAGCAAAGGAAGCTTTCCCAGTGGGCTGTTCTTGCTAATATTTTTACACGTACCTCCAGTGTCTGGTCCATGAAGTGCCCTGGGATGCCTCAGGATGAAAGATCAGACACTATGACAGTTGAGTAGCCCTCCTGGGGTGGGGAGAAGCAACAAGCTGTCAGGGAGGACACTGCACAAGGGGGTGGAGTGGTGGATTCTGGCCCATTGATGCATTAATTCTTCTCCTAACTCACCATCTCCGGGGGCTATGGTGGCATTACAGTCCAGGCAGAGTTACTCAAGGCCTGGACTGAGGAATCCCTGCATCACTCATTGCATAATCTTCAGTTTATCTTCCTTGGGAGGACAAAGGACTGAGTTAGCCCTGCTGTGCTGCTAGGGAGTCTGGGAACAGTATTTCACACCTGCTGTCTGGAATGGATCACTGAGCCATACCCCTGGGATGCCGTGTGGGATGTAAAATCCAGGTTAGCTGTGCTGGGCACTAAAACCCTTCTTCCTCCCTCCCCCCCCCCCCCGGCCACCCTCCTAGCGAGTACTGGAACCATGTTGGTTTAGTGGGGAAGTGGAGGTTGTGGGTGGGGGGAGTCCTGGAAATTTCTTAGAGAGCAGGATCATTTCTGTTGTTGTCCCTGACTTGACGTCACTAACCCTGCTCCTTCCCCCCCACCCCTTTAAGACACATGAGTAGTTTGTGGTCTCAGCATCCGGTCCCAATGTGATACAGCATGTGCTTTAAGGAAGCGGGACAGATAAAACATGGCTCATGTTTCTGGGAATCCTTACCTCACTGCTGATGGGGAAGTGTTGCACTCCCAGGCACTGGCTGATAAGATTCTGGGCTTCTCTTGTCATGTTTATGCACAAGACTGGCTCACAAGCAGCTCCCTAGGTTCCTGCAGCCCAGTTTTTCCCTCTCAGATTAAAGTGGGAGAGAACTCGCTCCCCCAAACGCGACCCTTTTCTGGCAGCTGCAGAGCCTGCATTTTGAGCTGTAAACCGCACATTCAACACCAGTTTCATGGGGGGAGAATAAATGAAACCCCATACTGTTGTGCCTAGCGTGTGCAAGACTGGGTTTAGGTGCTAGGGAAAGGGGTTGAGTCAAAGCCTTGATTATCCAGAGTGGGAGAAGCAATAGAGTGAGCCTTCCTCATGTTGCATAGTCCTTGTGCCTCTCCTCTGCAGTCCAGTGGCTCATTCAAGCCATGATTTCTCTTCTGAGACTGCCGGTATGAGCCCGTCTGACCCTCTGGGTGGGTACTCTGATCGCTAGCCTGAGCCATTGCCTGTGCTGTGGTGGCCACACGTCTGTTTTTAGCATATTAGCTTGCATAGCTCTGGGAAGCATGCTGCCAGTGTGGTGTAGAGGTATCCTGAAGAGCTAACTGGAGCCATCCTGGATGTGAAGTGGGCACCTGCCCATCAGGAGCTATACCCAGCACCTCCAAACTCCCTCTGCACAGGTCAGCAGATGGGAACAACTCTTTTCTGACTGCAATCAACGGAGTAAATTAATCCAGGCTATGTTCTCTCGTGGATGTTTCCTGCTGGATAAATGGGTGGAAACTGATGGATTCTCCTGATTAGCATTACCTATCCCCAAAGAAGAAATCAAGTGAGGGAGGGTGACCAATTTTGGATGGTTGTATTCCTGGAGGCGACATCCCATGACATAATCTTTAATTAAAGATGAATCTTTAATTCTGGGAGACTCCAGGACTATTGTGGAGGGTTGGCAACCCTAAAGAGAGGGGATTTGGGACAGTCTGCAGCTTCTGGGTAATGACTAATGCCCTCTGCTGTCCTTGGAGTGTTTGCCGTCTGAAGTTTGAAAACAACTCTGGGTTTGGTGACAGACTCTCCTGCTATTCATAGTATGGGGAGCAAATTACACATTCTTGCAAGGCAGGAGAGATAAAGCCAAAATCAGGTCCGTTCCCACCCATCCTAGCCATTCCACTCTGTGCATTTATTCCCCCTATTCCTTTTAAGACAAAATAATAATTTTTAATCTTCAAACATTATAATCTGGACCCGCACCAGCTCTTCCTTGTACACATGGAACTTGGCTCTGGAAGATAGAAATTGGGGTTGAGACAATGAGGTCCAGGGAATAGGATGTTAGGCTGGGAGTTGGGACTCTTGGGGTCTGTTCCCTGTTCTGTCACGGACTGAGTGTGTGGGGAATCCACTTCACTTCTCTGTGCCTCAGTCTCCCAGCCTGTACAATGGGGAAGATAATTCTTGAATCACCTTTGTGAGGCAGGGGTGTGTGGATGGGAAGCCAAATATGAATGCTAGAGCTGATTGAATCGTTAAGCTTGGTGGGGAAAGAGGATAAATTCAGGGCCAAGATGAAAAATAAAATTTTAAAAACAAACAATTTCAGTTCAGTTCAAAATAAACATTTTCCCTGCTCACTGAAACACAAAAAAAAGCAAAAAAAAAAAAAGTTTGATTAACACAAGAGAATGTCCACTAGGAATGATATTTCTGAAAAGAAAACAATTAAAAAAAATCAGGTGGTGGTCAGGGTTGGTTCTTTTCTTTTTTGACAAACTATTCACAGAATTTGATCCCAAGTTGCAAACAGTTTTGGTGCATTTACCATTTATTAAAAAAATTTCATCCAGTTGTAACACTAAGTATTTCATATATTCTTAAATGAGTAAGGAGAAGCTGCTTTTAACTATAATCATGGCAGTATCTGGATGTACCTGAACAAGGATGTCCCTGATTTAAAGCACTGGATTTGGACTGAATTCCATTTCCCCATGCATGAAATGGGGATAATCATAGAATATGGGATCATCTAGTCCAGCTCCCTGCTCAAAGCAGGACCAATCCCTAATTAAATCATCCAACAGATTTTTACCCCCTATCCCTAAATGGCCCTCTCAATAATTGAACTCACAGTGTGTTTAGCAGGCCAAGGCTCAAACCACTGACCTATCCCTTCCCCTTAAAGAAGGAGATCCTGATTTCAAATACAGTCCCCCTTAGACTTTTAAGCTCAGATGGGACCATAAGGATCATCTAGTCCAGGGATCTCAAAGTCAAATCACCACAAGAGCCACGTAGTAAATTGGCCCGAGGGCCGCATCATTGAAACCTTTTTATATAATGATACAAAAGTATAGTTAAAAATGAAAAAAATGAAGAGTAATATAGTATGCTATTAAAAGTCAATGTATTAACATTTTAAAACCTGTAATGTAAAGAGCGGTTTTAATAAGATATAAACACTTGGTAATGTTTGGAGCTTGGCTGACAGTGCCTATGGCAGGCAATAATGCATTTGAGACCCCTGATCTAGTCTGACCTCCTGCACAAAGTAAGCCACAATCTCACCCACAGATTCCTGCCCCAGATCCCTAAATGGCCCCCTCAAGGATCAAACTCGCACTGCTGGGTTTGTGTTCCACTGTGTTTGTGCTGTGCTTAGCCCTGGTCTTGTTGGGGCCTCTAGGAATTACTGCAATACAAATAATTGTCCTTTCTCCCCCTTTGTTGTAGATTGTAGCTAAGAAGTGAGCAGGATGCCCCCGGGCATCTATTGCCCTGTGGAATTCTGGTCCAAGGAGGAAAACCAAACCATCCAGGTGGACTTCCTGCTTCCTACAGGCATATACCTGAACCTCTCTGTATCCTGCAATGCCAGCTTGGGCACCATCAAACAGGTACCAGCCTTTTCTGCAAGCCTCTCCCCTGTGGCTAAAGAGTCACCTTTGGGATCAGTTTTACAAGTGTGCAGGACGTTTTTCCTTAAGTGAGCTCGGTGCTTGGGAAAGATGTTGGATTCGCAGCCCCATTTAGCCACCCACCAGCACCAAAGCAGGCTTCTCCCATGCTGTGCTAATAGAGTGCTTCATTCCTCACCTGGAGGGACCCTCCTCTGGGACACTCTCTCCACAATCCTTGTCAATCCTCGGCATTGCGGCTGAGGCTGCCAATATACAGGGCAATTACAGTGCCAGCTGTGATGGGCATCAGTCCACTGGGAACTTGATGCGTTTCACATCACCCTCAAATGGTAATAGTTTTCTGAGTAACTACTGATGGTCCAGATTCAGATCAGCAGCTGAGGGACGAAAGATTCCCATATTCCATTATCGCTCACTCACTCACTCACCAGAGCGGCCACTCCCCACCCTGAAACTTTCAGTCTCAATGGTCTTCTGTGGGCCAGCGAGAGAGATCCTCCCTGTGAAGCTGAATACAAATTCTGGATTAAGTCACATGTTCTGCCGTTGTTCTCTCTACTGTGACTGCCCTTTTAGGGAATGGCTCCACAGCAATAAAAAATCCATGGCACCAAGTCTCAGATCCCAGGTCAATTGACTTGGGTCTCATAGAGTTTGGGGTGCAGGGCTAAAACTAGCAGCCTCGATGTTGGGATTCCAGCAGACGCCTGGGCTCTGAGGCCTGCCCCTCTTGCAAGGTTCCAGGGATCCTGCCCAAGCCCAAACGTCTACACTGCAATTTTTAGCCCTGCAAGCCCAAGTCAGCTGATTTAAGCCAGCTGCGGCTGTGCCTTGTGTCTTTTATTGCAGTGTAGACGTGTCCTTTATTTTTTTTTGTACTGCAGAAGCTGTCGTGATAATTGGGAACTTTAGTTAAAAAGAAACATTTTTGGTGTTTCCTTTGAGGAATAAAATGCTGAACAGAATAGTAGAGGAAATGAATTTACCTTTTCAATTCACTAGGCAAAAATCAGTGTGGAAAAGGTTCTTGTTGCAATAGCAACCTGGCTTAAATGACTCATACAGCACAAGCGACAGACATACAGTGCCAGATCATTAGAAGTTCTTTCTATGCCTGCAGTTTTCAGGCCAGAAAACGGTGGACACAATAGATGTGCTTTAGTTGTTAAGTCACCAGCTATGTGGTCACAATTAGGTAATTAGTTAACTGTCTAAATGGCATCTAATGAAGTGGAAGGATGGTCTAGTGGGGAAGGCACTGGTCTGGACTGTGGTACAGGAGACCTGGCTCCAATTCCTGGCTCCATCACAGATGTGTGACTCGTGCCTTAGCTCTCCATCTGTATAATGGGAGTAATGCCTCCCTACTGGGCAGGGGTGTTGCAAGGCTAAAAATCCATGAATATGCATTGTGAGGCGCTTAGATGCTGTAGATACCTAGAGAGATTTATTGCAGCTCATTGCAAGCACAAAAAAGGGAAGCCAGGTTACAGTCTGGCTGAAAATTGGATTCTCTCAGTTGATTCTGTGAGACCACAGAGTCACTGAGAAATAATCAGGTCAGTAATAGTTACAGCTACTTGTGTAGCTTAGAGACCAGGGGATGTAGTGAAAAGGGTTAGCACTGGCTCCCATTGTAGTGCATTGCGCCTGTCCCCAAGCGAGCGTGTGCGGTTGTGAATTTCCTAGGCATGGCATTTCTCAGGGGTCAGACAAATACCTGTTGCAGGGCCTTAATGAAAGCCCCTGGAGAAGAGCAAGATCCCAATCAACAGCTGCCCCTGCTGCTGTTTGTGACTGTGTGTAATGGCCTTGGGGGATTGTGGGGATGGAGTGGGTAGAGAGCGGGGCAGTAGGGGGGGATGTGATGGGTCAGCCGGCACATCGATGGTTCCACCCTGCTGTCGGTTTGTCCCAGGTGGTCTGGCGTCACGCACAGTATGAGCCGTTGTATCACATGCTCAATGACCCCGAAGCGTACGTCTTCACGTGTATCAACCAGACAGCCGAACAGCAGGAGCTGGAGGATGAGCAGCGGCGCCTCTGTGACGTCCAGCCCTTCCTGCCTGTCCTTCGGCTGGTGGCTCGTGAAGGTGACCGCGTCAAGAAGCTGATTAACTCCCAGATCAGCCTGCTCATCGGGAAAGGTGAGTCCCCCCCCTTAGTGCCAGAAGGAGCTGCTTTAATTGGGGTAGGGCGCCAGTATTGGCTGCGGGGGGAGCTCAGTTACTCCAGGCTCAACCTCTCTCGGCTGGGGTTGCTGAGTGGGAAATAGCACCGATGTGCTGACTGTGAGGGGAGCTCTCAGCTTTCCCAGTCCTGGCAGGAATCCCTGTGGACTGGCTATGGGGAATGGGGTGATGTCTCCTCTGGTCTAGTCCCAGCAAGAGTCCCTAGAAGGAACTGGTGTAATTGTCCAGCCATCATAGTCCTAACGCTATAGACTTGGCTTTTTCTACCATATATTATGTGACGCTGCGAGCTCCCCGCCCCACGGAGGCTGCTGATTACCAAGGACCAGGGACCCAACTGCTAGGTGGATTTTCCCCCTGTATTTATCTATTTATTTGCTTTGACACCCGGCTCAGGTTTGCACGAGTTCGACTCCATGCGCGACCTGGAGGTGAATGACTTCCGTGCAAAAATGCGGCAGTTCTGTGAGGAGAAGGCGGCGAAGCGGCAGCAGCTGAGCTGGAGGGCCTGGATGGAGTACAACTTTCCCTTGGAACTGGAGCCCTCGGCCAAAGGCCCCAGGACCGGCCCCCTTCGCGTCCCCAGCAAGAACATCTTCGTCAACGTCAAGTTTGAGTCTGGCGGGGTAAAACCTGAGCTTCCTGTTATGTGTAAAGGGTTCTGTGTGCAGCTGTGGGGCCAGGTGCTACAGAGGGGGAGTTGCCATGGTTCCATCTGTTTGGGAGTTACCTCGACTCCTTGAGATTGAAATGTTGGGAAGAAGTGTGTGTAAGCCGGCCACGTCCCAACCAAACAGCTGCTCCCCTCTCCCAACAGGCTTTGCCCTCCCCCTCTCTCAAAACTCCACGTTGCTGAAACAAATCCCCTTTTCTTTTGAAATAAAAAGGTCAGGCGGTCTCATGATCCCAGCATGCTGCTTCCAGGCATTCGGCTGTCTCTGCCCCAGAGCACCTGATAACTCCTCATGCCTTCCTGCTGCTCTCTGATAACCCCAGGCCTGGCATTGAGCAAAATTTCCAAGGACGAACCCGCCCCATCTGAACAAACCACCCATACCATGTAGCGCTTGCCAAGCATTCATCCTGGCAGCCGCCCCTGATTAGCAGGTCTCGTCCCCCTTTTGTGCAGATGGAGGAAGTGGAGGCAGGAGGTTTTTAAATGATGTGCTGAAGGCTGCAGAGGGAGTAGGTGGCAGAACTTCACATGGGCCTCAGGACATTTATGGCTTCCAGTCCTGTGCTCACACCACTGGACATACCCCTCCACTCTGACCTCTATCCATCCCTGTTTGTTAATGTGGATAATCACACTGCCTCTGTAGCCTTCCCTTCACCCTAGGTCCTTTCGGGGAAACTAGCTATCCCCTCTGGCGTCTGGGGCTGCGGGACTCTCTCCCCGACTCCCGATGCTGATTCAGCCCCGTCTCAGCTGGTAGCTGACTGCGCATGCTGTTTTGTTGGGATTGCAGGAGAGCTTCACCTTCCAGATCTCCCCCAAGGAATTCCCAGTCACCTTAATGAGCTATGCCATCAAGAAGCAAGCTACCGTCTTCCGCCACCAGACAGTGGAGAGCCCTGAGGATTATACTCTGCAGGTGAAAGGGAAATGTGACTATCTCTACGGGAACTACCCCCTGTACCAGTTCCAGGTGAGTCTTTTCCCTCCAGCTACTGGTGAGCTCTTTCCCAAGCGTACAGGCCCTTTTCTCTCTGGGAGGCAAGAAAAGGTCCATGCTATTGTCATCCATGTCTCATATGTTGAGATGGAAACACACCCTAAAGGGACCTAGTCCATTGTCCGGTTAACAGTGGTGACATGGATGCTGCCCCAGTGGATGGCCGGTGTGTGTGTGGGGGTGTGTGGCAAGGAGCAGGCACCACAAAGAACATAAGGCTGGGCTCGGTCAGGTGAAATGGGTGGAGAAAGCAGGACTCAACTGTGGGTCCCTTTGGCATTGAGTGCTAATGACCCAAACCCATCGCTGGGTGAGAGCTTGTCTGTGTGTGTGTGTGTGGGGGGGGGGTGTTATGGTTCAGATGGGTGACCCCCTCCATCCCCTCTCCCCAGTCAGGGTGTAGCTGCTGAACATCAGAGTTGAACGGTGGCTCTTACTACTGGGAAGCAACACTGTCCCCCAAATGGCATCCCCCCTGCTGTGCTGTGACAAAGGCGGGCTCTCTGGGGTCTGGAGCAATGAATCCTTCCCGGCATCGTACCATAAAACCAGGCAGCCCGGTGCACGTATGGGGGATGGGCGTGGGCACCCGGACCCACTCACTCTTGGAACCGCACTTTAGCCTTCAGGGTTCTTCGTGCCAGGGAGGCCTCCTGGGAAAGACGTAGGTTTAGAAAGGAGTTGGCAGGAGAACCTAGTTTTGGTGGCTGCTGGGTCACTTCTGCATGCTGCCCTCCCTCTCCTGTCTGAGCCGGCCCCGCTTCACCCCCATCACTGCCCTCTTCACATCCTCGTGGTTTCCAGGCTGTCTGTTCTGCCATGATTACTTTGTTCTCTCTCTGCCCCTCCTCCCACCAGTACATCCGCAGCTGCCTGCACCATGGCCTGATGCCCCACCTGACGATGGTACACTTCTCCTCCATCATTGCCATGCGGGACGAGCAGACCAACTGCACTGCCCACACCCCGAAGATGGTTGCCAAGCCTCCCCCGCTCCCCAAGAAAAAGGTAACCAGGCGAGCGCACCGGATACCCGTCTCCCCCTGCCCCCACGCCCCTGACGCACCCATTTACTACTTCTGTCTTTTCCACAATGAAATTGAGATGCTAGTGCCACCTGGCCCAGCAGGCAGAGTGGCACCCTGGCCCCTTAATGCAGGGGTCGTAACAAGGCCAGAAGGCGGTAATTGGGGATCTTTCCCCCTCAGTTACATAAAGGACCTGCACAGAGACCCTGGACTTCTTCAAATGATGGCCCCTGTATGTCCTCCAAATGTGGGTGCGCATGCGCACCGTGTGCCTGAGTCCGAAAGGTTTTTCTGGCAGCGTCAGCTGACTCACAGGTGTGTCGTGCATCCCCTCATGCTTGCAGCCAAGGGGATCACAAGTCATGTGGGTCGACGCCTCTCTAGTGCCCTCTTACTGCTGCGTGGCCTGCATCCGCCCTGTTCCTTCGCCCTCTTAGTTTTTGCTAAGAGTGATTTCTGTCCGTTTCTAGAGTTGTGGATAGTAGTTGCAGAGTTAGAGGTAGGTTGATTAGTACTAGTTATTCCCGTTTGGGGACTGTTCCCTCCCCCCCCCCCCCCATCCATGTGGAGACTATGCCCACGTTCTGGGTTTAAAAACCATTTCTCCTGCCCACGTTCATTCTCCATTAGCAACGAGCACCGGAGGTGTCTTTATCACCTCGGTGAGGCTCATGTCACGGCTCCTTGCTCCCTCTGCAAGTCCTTCCTGCACCGGACCTGGGAAGCTTGGGAGTTCCTCCATGGAGGAAGCAATGAGGCCATGTGCTCGTTTGGAGCTGAGACCACTGGAACCGCCAACACCGCGACCTTCACTATCAGCGTGCGCCTCTTTCACTATTTCCCATGCCCCGGATCCAGCAGTACCCCCGGGGAAGGGCAGGCCTAGTTACGAGAGCAAGAAGCACTCTCGTGGGCACAACAGTAGGTCCCCACAGCAGCCTGCTACTAAAGGCAGCGTTTCGTCCCTGAGCCGTGCCAGGCTGGATGAGACGTTATGCACGGAGATGACCACACCGACGCCGGGGATTCCCCAGATGGAGGGGAAACTCAGCACAAATGGGGTCTGGCAGTAAAGATGGCAGCCCACGTGGCCGCCCATTCAGAGTCCTCCCCAGCTCCACCCATCCTGCTGTCACCTCCATGCCCCTTGGACAAGCCGGAGACGATACCTGGCCCCTTGAGCATTTCCACGGGCACTTGTAAGACTCCCAGCTGCTCAGAGCCCCTTCCCTCCACTGTGGAATTGGTGCTATCCTCCCCACCCTCTTCGATCCTCTCCGCCCTCCCCCCCCAGCCCTGTTCCAGTGGACTCCTGCTGCTCCTGGAATGCCCCCCACTGGTGCCACACTGCACCCCGCCCATTTCACTGGTTCCCCCACTGCTGGAACCATCCTCGGAGTCAAAGGAGCTTTTGGAGCCAGAGCCTTCGCTCTCCCCCATGTCACAACGCAGCTTAGATTCGCTTCCCCGACTGTCTTATCCACTGGTGCATGATCCAGCAGCGAGGGTCTGATAGTGGTACCCGTGGGCACACCACACCCACAGGACCCTTTGCCTTGGCTGCACTGGGTACCCTGGAACATCTACTGCCAGCACTATCCACCTTTCCAAACGTCCTATCACTCCACCCAGGCTCCTCCATCAGTACCATTGAACTCCATCAGTACCATTGAACTCAGAGGAGGAGGCGGACGTTGAGCCGCTTCCTCCTTGCTCATTCCTCCTTCCCTGTCTCCGCCAGATAATCACTGGCAGTATCAGGACCTGCTCTAGTTGGTGGAAGAGGACCTGGGGATACCACTGGAAGAGAGTCAGGGTCAGCAACATTGGCTCCTGGACATTCTCCAACCTCAGGGACCATCTATTAATGAGGCCATCCTCCCGGAGCACCAACAGAAATCAACCCCTCCGGACTCGGGGGAGAAATGCACGTACCTCTTGGGGAGGAAGATGTATTCCCTGGCGATGCTGCAGTAAACTATCAGACTCTGCTATCCAAATATGATTTTAATAACTAGCAGAGTTCCAGGACAAACTGCCACCACCCCAGGAGTTTTCAAAGTGGGGGTTGTGACCCCCCCCCAAGGGGTCACAAGGTGTTTACGTGGGGGTTGCAAACTGTCTGTTCTATGGGGCTGAGAGCTCCGAGCCTCCATTAAATGAGATTACCTCCCCACACCTTTTTAATTGATAAGGGGTTGGGGTCACACTCAGCGTCTTGCTGTGTGAAAGGAGTCACGAATACAAAAAGTTTGAAAACCACTCCACCAAACCAACAGCAGCAGTTTCAGGCGCTGGTGGATGAGGGATGCCTGGTGTAGTGGAAACATACCAGAAGATATTGTTACGAGGAGTCAGGAGTGGCGTGTGCAGTTACCCTTTTCATCCCTAGATTTTTATTTCTTTGGTTAAGTAGGCCGTTGGCTTGCCTTTACCTTGGCAAATTTTTTTGTTTAAACACCTGCTTGCTCTGATAGCATGACCGAATTTTGGAGGAGTTTTTATTTAGTTAGGGTGGACAGCTGCTTCTCATAACTCTAACGCTAAATTAGAAAGAATTCATAAATATTGATAAAAGTTGGGTACCTAAAAATCAAAACAGGCATAATTAATGAGCTTGTTGTTTGCAAATTTGCACATAACCTACGTGGGTTTTATGTATAAATAAGCCCCAAACTTTGGCTCTGGGAGCTTTGATGCAGACCTGAAGCTGGTGCTGCGTGTTGACGTGGGGTCCCTCCGTCGTCGCCTGTCTGGAGTTCCCGATGACTGAAAGAAGGAGTGTAAGATCACATTCTTGCTTAGTAGAATTGGCTTGTTCGTATCTTTTATTTGCCTGCTATGTAATAAATAGCCTGGACTCTTCCTCACTTGTGTGCTTATTGTCTCTGTATCCTCTGAACCTTAATCGATTGGCAATACACCTGGTCACCAAGGTGGGCCTCAAGCAGCTGTTGACGTGGGGGAAGTCCAAACTACAATGGAAGCCCTCTCCTTTGATGAAGACCAGCTGTTCTACTCCAAGACGGACTCCCCTCGGGACGATCTCTAGGGAATATACCCTGACTCCACTATGCAGGCAAGAAGCAACTGCAGTTCCATGCCCGTGTGCCCTGCTAGGCCTACTACCAACACCAACAGAAAGCCCCATGCAGGCAACATCAGTCTCCGCAACAGCGCATCCCGGCCTCTGCCATGGCCCTTCAGAACCCTCTCCCATCAACAAGCAAAGTCCCTGTTTTGACATGTCGATCAAGACCTGCAAACCTTCCTCGTTGCTACCCGTGGCACCCCATGTCACCTTTGGGGCCCATCTTGCCCTATTTGCCCACAGTTGGGACAAGATCACCATGGACCGTTGGGTACTGGCGATCATCCACCACGGATAGCTGTAGAATTTCTTTATTTTCCCCAGCATCTGCCTCTTTTCCCTAGACACCTCTAGGGGCCCTTCTCATCAATGTTTTCTCCAACAGGAAGCAGATGCTCTTCTCGGGAAGGGAGTCATAGAGTCAGTCCCATCTTCCTACATGGGATGAAGCTTCTAGTCCCCATGCTTCCTCATCCCAAAGGGCACCTCCCCATTCTTGGCTCTCCACCCGCACACCACTCTGCCTCGGAACACTCCCGGATCACCTCACACCGTTCTATACAAGTGGTCCGGTTTCCTCATCTGGCCTGTCTTGCCTTTTAGCAGTTCTATACAAGTCTACTTGGCAGGGCTCAGTGCCGCCTCCCTCCCCTCCTTCCCCCCCCCCCCCCCCCCCCGACCCACCGTGGACAGCAGCTCTGTGTTTATACACCGTATTGCTGTCCATTTCATGAAGGGTTTACTCAATGCCCTCCTGACAGTACTCAAGCCCCACCCCCTTGGAACCTTACTTTTGTTCTCTCTGCTCTCATGAACCCATCCTTCAAGCCGCTGGCAACATGCTCCCTCTCTCACCTCTCCATGGAGGCCAATTTCTTGGTCACCATCACCTCAGCTAGGTGGGTCAATGAACAGGCAGCCATGATGGCAACACCCCCCCCCCCTTTGCACTGTATTCCACACAGATAAAGTTTCCTTGTGGCTACACTCTAAATTCCTCCCAAAGGTAGTGTTGGGAGTTCCACCTATATCAGTGCATTCGCCTCTCTGTTCTGCCCCAAACCGCACACCTCCCATGTGCACCCCCTCGAGGTCCGCCATGCCTGGGCATTCTACCTCCACAGGGCCAATGCCTCTCACACACTGTTTGTAGCCATTACCGACCAATCTAAGGGCCAATCCCTCTTCTCCCAATGAACCTCCAAATGGGCCTCCAGGGACATCTCTGAATACTACAACGCTATCCAACAGAGGGAGTCAGAGTGCACTGTGCGCGAGCCTGCTTAGCGGACGTCTCCTGGCAAGACATCCGTTGTGCAGCAACCTGGCGCTCTGTCCACATGTTTATGTCCCAGGTGGCGGCTGCGGATGCTGCTGTAGGCCATATCATACTGCGGCCTGCACTTCCTCTCACGTCCTTGCACCCACCTCCACACTGATGGCTGCTCGCCACTCACCTGTGTATGGAATCCATATAAGGACCACTTGAAGAAGAAGAGGAGGTGACTTACCTGTAAATGGAGGTTCTTCAAGTGACGGTCCTTATATGGATTCCATACACAGATGAGTGGCGCTTATCTGTATCCCAATACCTGCCCTCCAGCTGCTGTGATGCGAACTGGACCACTCAGTGGTGAGAGGGATGGGGGAGAGGTGTTGACCCACATGATCTATTATACACTTGGACATGCGCATGAGGGGACGCAGGCCACCCGTGTAGGTCAACGGACATTGCTAGGAAAACCTTGTGGACTCAGGCGCATGGCATTGATGTGCGCCCACATTTGGAATGCAAATAGGGCTACCACATCTCAAATAACCTCTTGTTACAGGTAAGTAACCTCTGCTTTCCTATCGGAGATCCTGAGGTTAAAATGGAAGTGACTCCTTATGCCCACCTCGGGGGCATCTTTCCATCCCTATTCCCAGGGCTTAACAGTCTGAGCACAGGACGGAGCCAGGAACTCCAGCATTCTAATCACCCGGGCTGTCACTCTGTCTTTGGATTAATTTCCCTGAGCCAGATTCAGCCCTGGCATGAACAGCATCCCCTGGCTGCTGTCTTGCACAGTGGCTAGAGCACTGCACTGGGGTGCAGGAGAACAGGGTTCTATTCCTGGCTCAGCCTCTAATCGACCAGGTTAGTCAGTTCACCTTCTTGTGCCCCAGTTCCCAATGGGGAAAATGATACTGAACATCTCCAGAAAGACCTTTGCTGAGGAGTGCCATAGAAGCGCTAGGTATTACTGTTACAGTGAGAGATCCACCCACTTACTCTGGCTGAATTTGGTCCTAGATCAGTTTCCCCATCTGTCAGGTGGGCACAATACATCCCAGGGGAGCATAGGGATTAGCTAAGGGACCCTGCAGCTGGGGGATGGGCACCAGCCTGTCTCCTGGCCACAGGGAATGCAGGTCAGTCTTCATTCTGGTCCATGTGCTGACTTAAGTTCTGTTCTCTCTGCCCTTTCTAGCCAATTCATGAGTCTCTCTGGTCCCTTCATCAGCCTTTTTACATTGAACTGGTGCAAGGCAGTAAGGTGAATGCAGATGAGAGGATGAAGGTAGGTGCGGGCTGGGTGTGGGTTGTTTGGTTTTTTTGCATCTGGTTGCTTACCACTTGGGTGAAAGACAGCAAGGATCAAAGGCCTGAGATCACATGACCCCTTGCTGCATCATTCTTCATTCAGCTTTCAGGCGACCTCTAAAAAGTTTCACAACAGGAAGGAAAAGATAACTTGTTAGCCAGCAGCTCGCTGAGCGAGCGGCACATTCTTAGAAGTCTCGGCTGCAAGAGTTTCTGAGTACTGAGCCTAGCGACTCATCTGCGGTGACCCCACCTCAACAGAGATCCAGAAGTGCTGAAGACCAACAAAGGAGGAGGAACTGGGGCTATGTGAAGGGGGCAAGGGCTGAGAAATGGGGAGGTGGCCCCAGCTTAGGGGAGCAACAGGGAGATGGAGAGAGAATAGGCCTGGGGAAGCAGCGGACTTGCTAACAGAATGGGGCAGGAAACAAATGGAGTGGGACCCTTGAGATTTGGCAGATGAGGATAAAAGAGGCAGAGAATGATGCCTGAATGTGTCAGATATAGATATTGTGGGCTCAAAAGGCTCTTGCCTCGCTGAGAGTGGCAGCCAGTGGGGGGGGGGGGATCCTGACTGGAGGTGATTTCTAGTCCTAGATAAACGTGCAGCAGGAGGGATGTGACAGGCTAGGAAGTGGTCTCTTTCCTGTCCTGTGATAGGGTTCAGGCAGGAGCCAGGAGAAGTGAGGGCTGATGCATTTAGCCATATGGAGACTTGCAAAATGCCAGAAACACAGGGGAATAACTAACCACTGCCGACGTGCGTTTGAGTTTGTTCTGCATCCAAGTCAGTGCTACACATCCTCCCCAGTGCTATTAATTTGCTTCTCCCTTGGCGTAAGCCCATGTCCATTTCTTGTTGGTTGCTTTCCCTACGGGACATGGTCCGGTTTCTTCATCTGGGCCTGTCTAGCCTTTTAGCAGGTAAGATTTGTTAAATGTTCCCACCAATTGGTTTTACTGCTGTTGGATTTGAATGTATAGTATTTTTGTGTGTTTGGTATAAGAACAATTCCAACGGCATTCCCAGTTGGCAACTATTTGGGGGCTAGTGTGAAATGAGTGATGTGTGGTGTATGGTTGTAGCCTTGTCGGTCCCAGAAGGTCCCTGTGTGGCTCAAAAGCTGCTCTCTTTCTCTCTCCAACAGAAGTTGGTCCAATAAGCCTGGGTCTCAGTCAAGGAGGTCATGTCTTGTGACAAGGGGTACACTTTTCATAAGGGCCTAATTTCCATTTTCAAAAGTAGGCTCTTAAACGCTGAAGTCACTTGAAAAGGTGAATTATGCTCCTAAGTCACTTGGTTCTTTTGAAAACTTTACCCAGCATGTTCACACCAAGAAAAAAAACAATACAGCAATTGACATATGTGTTGGCAGGCTCAGCAGAAAGGCCAATGACTCACTGGAGAGTGGTGACTCAAGGGAGGGCTCATCAGAAGTGTCTAAGTGATTTTGGAGCACAATTCCCTCTGACTTGCACTGGGAACTGTGCTTCTAAATTGCGCAGGTGTTTCTGAAAATTCCACCCTAAGACAGTTAAGCACCCAACTTGCACTGAATTTCAGTGCTCCTAAGAAAACACCAGCCTCAATTTCCCTATAGGGGAGAGTCTCTCTGGGTCCTGGGTAAGGCACACTGGCAAAGGATAGCTTGTGCCACTGTTGCTCATGTGGTACTATCCTGGGATTAGCAAGATTTAATTCTCCAGGGCTGTTGATTTGTTGCCTTTTACCAGCACTGAATTGACACCTGAGGGTTCCAAACATTACATATATGTGGGCAGAATGTGCTTTCTAGCAAGGGTGATAGCAGCTGTCTTATCCAACACACTGGGAATTGAACCTGTGACCTCCAGAGAGAGACACATGAGTGTCAACAACTTGAGCTAAAGAGCCAGGCTCAGTAGCCAAGCCTGTAACAGACTCATCTCCTCTGCTGATCAGGCACAGAAAGTTACCTGTATTACAAGCTTACTAGTGGATTAAATGAGCACTTTGCAATCATTAATTACATCTGACAACCCACGTGAAGTTGGAAGAGATCATATTGACTCTATCAATCTGTATACTGACACACAGAGAAGTTAAGGGACTTGACCAAGGGCTTTCAGAGAGACAGTGGCAAGAGATGGGAATAGCACCAGGAGTTCTGGCTCCCAATCCTGGCCCTGTTCTAACCACACACCCCTAAGCGAAGAGCTCCGGACATTGTGATCCCAATGCGTTCTTCTCTCTCAGTTGGTGGTGCAGGCAGGCCTTTACCATGGCAACGAGATGCTCTGCAAGATGGTGTCTAGCGCCGAGGTGAATGTGTGTTCGGAGCCGGTGTGGAAACAGAGGCTGGATTTTGACATTAGCATCTGCGACCTGCCCCGCATGGCGCGGCTTTGCTTCGCCCTCTACGCCGTCATCGAGAAGGCCAAGAAGGCACGATCCACCAAGAAGAAATCCAAGAAAGCTGTAAGTGAGGCTCTGTGTGACAGCGGAAGCAGCCTTGAGCTAAACACTTAGGACTCTTGCTTTTCAAAGAGGGGACATCTGCCAATAGAAAAACTGCTGCCATGATGGGCTGTCCCATTGTCATTGCTCCAAGGACGTTGGGGAGTTCAGGAATGGCTACCGATATAATGGCCTGTCCCATTGCAAGGGGAGCATGAAATTGGGGAATGACTGCCATCACGATGGAGCTGTTCCATTGTAACTGCTCTGGGGAGGGAGGGGAGAGGAAATTCAGTAACTTACTCTATATTTAACTGCTAAGAAAGGGGAATTATTTGTGTTCATTTCCCTTTCTCTGCATTCCAGGGCTTCCTCATTTGTAGCTGAGGTTAAACCGCATTATATGATGGCACTTCTCTATAGCAATATCTTTCATGCAAACCCTGTGAACAGCTAGGTTACCACCAAAGAAGTGGGGGAAGAGAACAGACTCTATAAGGAACTAGTTCCAGCCCAAGGGGAGTGAGAACAAATCCTGTGCAGCACTGCTTTACAGCCAAGCAGAGGAGAGAACAAGAGGCATAAGCAGGGAGCAGAAAAGATGTGTTTTCAGGTGACATTTGAAATGGGCTGGACAGGCAGGGAAGTACAGACACATTCAGGGAGGCCATTTGGTGCAAGCAACAGAAGGGAAGGCCCACGGTCCTCAAATTCACTGTGCAAGCTCTTTTTGTTCTCACACCTTCATTGCCTGCACCCCAAAACGACCCTCCTGTGATCCTATCTCTCAGAATCCCCTGTACTCAAGGATGCATGATGCTATTTCAGCCCCAAGGAAGAAGACCCAGGGTAAAATCTGGTGTCCCACATGAGGCCAAATGCAGCATTCACAGCCCGCGTACAGGAATGTGATGATTTTAATTCATAATATTATATACACAAAAGCATATTCTCTGCACCTAGGAATTGCACATTCCCTGGTTCTATCTAGTTGGTAAACGTAATCCCTCCAGCTCTTTCCCTTGGAAAGTTTTCTTAATGACCCCCAAAGGGCCAGAAACATTTTCATTTCTATGCAAATGCTTCGATTCCGTATGAAAGTTTGCAACCGCCATGAAACCTCGACATAGGCACGGTCCCAAAGCTGTGAACCAGAGGCATGCAGGGTTCATCAGGTCGCCTTCACAAGAGGACGGAAAAGCAGAGGGCTGATGCTGTTAGATTATCAAGTCTTACTGTTGCCCCAATACTGCAAGTGCCTACTGGCAGATGGGACCCCTGTGCTTGCACAGAGCCATGTTGGCGTTGATGGAGCTCCTTGTGGGCACAATGGATTGATGCTAACAGGACTCTGTGCAGGTGCCGGGGTCCCTTTGCATGGAGGCCTGAGACTGAAGCACTTGGAAGGAGAGACTTTTTTTTTTTTAACGTGTGGGAATCAATGCCTAGCACAGTGGAGCCCCGATCCTTGACTGAGGCCTTTGGGTGCCACCACAGTACAAATAAACCTGGTGAGTCATTCCAATGCTGCAGGTCTGGGGATGTTCAAGAGGCGATATTCATCTTGAAGGCCATTGGGAGAAAATCTGGGCAACTGAGTTAACTTAAATAACTCCACTTTGGTTTGTTAAGTGTCAGTGTTGACACAAGTACTATTGATATAAACTGTCCAGCAACAAGTTTGGCAAAGGTTTCTAACCATCAAAGTGAAGTTCCAAAACAGCCTTCCAAGGGGAGGAGTGGGAGCGAAAGCCCAGCTGGCTTCAAGACTGAGCTTGATAAGTTTATGGAGTGGTTCTTCTGCAGCATGGGGCACGGGTTACTTGGAGGTTTATACTAGGTTAAATGATGGATTCTGTGTAACTTGAAGTCTTTAAATCATGATTTGAAGATGTCAGAAACGTAGCCAGAAGTTAGGGAAGTGGAGGGGTGAGATTCTTTGGCCTGTGATGTGCAGGATGGCAGACTAGATGATCATGATGGTCCCGTCTGACCTTAAAGACTATGAGTCTGAGGTGAGTTGTTAGTGGCTCTTACCCATGTGCTTGTCCCGGTGATAGAAGGGAACTGAATTTTAGTGAGAGACTATGGTACCAGGAGGATGGGGCTTTGAATTGGATTTGCCTGTGCATTTAGGTTGGGCTTTTCAAAGAAGTCCGTTAGGGGCCAAAATTTCATAGTATCGTAGGAGTGGAAAGGTCCTTGGGAGGTCATCTAGTCCTGTCCCCTGCAGTCAGGGCAGGACTTAGTACTGTAATATCTGGACCATCACTGAAATTCAGTGGGAATTGTTTGCCTAAATTCTTTTGAAACTCCCAGCCTTTTACCACGACCTTTCCCACTGTCTAGCATGACCCCTGGTCAGCAACTGTTCCGAAATGCAATGCATGAGCTAGCTAGAGAGCGGCATTGGTCTCTCTGGACTGTCCAGAAGCAGGAAGGTGAGGTTGAATCAGTTACTACCAAGAAAAGAGGCAAACCTCCAGCGTCCAGGAATGAGTCAGATGACTAGTGTTTTTCTGGTTTGCTCTCTTTCCTCTTTGAGTCATGCCAAAACTATTTCTGCCCTTACATAGACGATGCTGAGTCATTGCTTTCTGGACCTTATCCACAAAGTATCTCGCTGTGCTTTGGCAGCCTCCACCATGTTTTGATAGGGACTTTTGTTGTTGTTTGGCTTCTCATTATGGACTAGAAGCTAGTATTGCAAATGTGATGCTGCTGAAGTTACCCATAATCTGCCTAAATCAACAAAGGGGCTTGGAGATTGTGAGAGGTCAGTCAGAAATGATTCATGTTTATTACTCTGAGGAAACAGCTGACTTCCCGCCTCTCCCATGAATTAAAAATCCCTTTGCCTGGACTGCTAGAAAAGCCCTAGTGTTTTCTTTAGAATGTGTCAGTGAAAGGATATAAAGGGTTTATCCTGGCTTCTTTTAAATCTGAGAGGTGCCCCCTTTGTGTGTACGCACACATTTGCACTGTAATGTGTCTTTCTGGCTTTGTTGATAATTTCATCTGAGATCTCTCCCCAGCTACCCTCTTGGGAGATCAGTTTCTGTGTTGATTTGCTCTTAGACCATTATGGCTTCTGACAGGTCTTGCTAAATGTTGGTTCTGCCGTATTGACCAAACTGTTCTGTTCAAGAATTGAGTACAAACAAGCTCAGCTCGCAAGTGGAATTCCAAGAAGGAAGCGTAGTCTAATGGGCAGAGCATCAGACTGCAAGTCAGGGGAGATGGGTTTTTATTATTGGTTCTTCCAGCATCTCTGTTGTGATTTCCCCTATTGGTAAAATGAGGTTATTTATACTTTGCCACCTTTTGCACAGTGTTTTGAGCTCTATGGGTGGAAAGTGCTAATTGTTATACTAAAGGATCAGCGATCTGTTCCGTCCCCCTTTATAAAACAACAACAACCCTCGTCTCTCCTTTGACCCGATATACCTGGCTTTATCTGCATATCCTGGTTTCTGAATCCATATTTATTGAACTTGTTCCTGTATTAAAGTGGCTTAGAGGGAGCTATAGAAATACCCAAGTAACCAAGTGTAATGGTAAGAGAGAGCTACGGAGTTAGGGTTGGAAGGCCTTGTTGGAAACCTAGGTAACCAAGTATTGTCGCACAAGTGCTGTGCTACACTACATTATGAAAAAGACAAAGCTATTCATAATGCAATGTCGTCGTAGCTGTGTCGGTCCCAGGATAGTAAAGAGACCAGGTGGCCGAGGTCATATCTTGTACTGGCCCAACTTCTGCTACTGAGAGAGACAAACCTTCGAGCTTACACCTGAGCTCTGTGTAAGATCAAAAGCTTGTGTCTCTCACCAACAGAAGTTGGTCTAGTACAGGATATAACCTCCCCCACCTTGCCTCCCTAAAGCTGTTAGCGAGGCTATTACTGTCATCTTGCTGTGATCTCTCAAGCCATGCAGGGTTGGACATGGTCAGTATTTGGATGGAAGACCTCCTGAGAAAACCCACAGAAAGAGGTGGTGATGGTGGTGTTGCTCTCCCTTCTAAGTCTGCACTGAACCGGTGCTTCAGGGTAGAGCTAGAAGGAGCTGTGCTGCTAGGTAACCCCTACTCCCTTGCTACGTGTGATCAAGATTTCATGGGACTTCCCACAAGTGTAGGCATTTCTGTCCTATCTTTGTGGCCAAATTCCAACTTCAGTAACTACATTCTGCCTTCTTCAATTCTCCCTGCAGTTTCAAGTGGGTACAGTGCTCTTCTTGTCCTACACTGAAGCATAATGTTGTAGAAAAGCTGCTGGTTCCACCCCAGTGGTGGGTGCAAGTTTACCTGCTCCAGATACTGGATGTGGAAATTCTGAGGGCTGCTGCGGGAAGGAGTTATTTCTTGACATTTTGGGGGGCCATTGAGGAGAGGGTTAGCTCCCATCACCCAGCACAATCTCCCTGTTCCCCTTGCAGGACTGCCCAATAGCCTGGGTGAATGTCATGCTCTTTGACTACAAGGATCAGCTGAAAACAGGAGAGTGCTGCCTGCACATGTGGTCGTCATTTCCAGGTACCGGGAACTACAGCAGTGGTCTCCTCCATCGGGGTGGGGAGGGAGCATGGGCGGCATCTCCTATTAGCAGCACAGAAGGAGCAAGAGTTCTTGTATTTTACTGTCACTCTCTACCAGCTGATGTGACTGTTAATTAAGTCTCTGTATTACAGTAACACCTAGAGGCCCCACCCAGATCAGGGCCCATTGTGCTGTGCACTGGATGCACATGACATGAGAGACAGACTTTGGGCAGAGGGGCCCACAAGCTAGAGAGACAAGACACAGCAGGCTGGGAGGGGGAACAGGGTCCAGAGAACTTTGGAGACATGTCCTAGGCCAGAGAGCAGGTCAGTGGCAGAGGATAGAACTCGGGTCTCCTGAGTCCCCGTCCAGTGCTATGTCTGCTGGGCCATGTTGAGTCTCACACTGCTCTCCCACCTCCCTTCACTGTGCTTTGGGAATCCACCCTGAGGGTCTTTTTACGTTTTCAGATGAGAAGGGGGAGTTGTTGAACCCCATGGGCACAGTCCAGAGCAACCCCAACACGGAGAGCGCAGCAGCCCTGCTCATCTGCTTCCCCAGCGTCACACCCCATTCTGTGTATTACCCATCCTTCGAGCAGGTAAAGGGCAGGGCCTCTCTCTGACTGGGTTATCTTACTTCCTGGCCTATAGAACACACAGTTCTAAAGTGTCCCATAGAAGGGCTGGGTGCAGGTAGCTGGTTAATAAAGGCTGCCAAGGACTTAGTTCTTATCACAACACACACTGGGGTGGGTCCAGCCCGTCAGTCAATCCCATTTAAGCCCCAGAAAATCTGCTCCTGTAGATGAGCATTTGTCCGCAGACAGATTTATGAACTTTGCAAGCTGTGGTGGAAAGGGAGCTCTGCCTACATT
Source organism: Sternotherus odoratus (assembly GCA_032164245.1). Classification (NCBI taxonomy): domain Eukaryota; kingdom Metazoa; phylum Chordata; order Testudines; family Kinosternidae; genus Sternotherus; species Sternotherus odoratus. Next base: position 8,277,541 of record JAVMKO010000018.1, read on the forward strand.
TCAACTGGGTCAGAACTTGGGGCTTCCTCGGTTGACGACCTCCGATTATCTGAAGTGGCTTTGTTCAAAAAGGAAGTTTCCCTGTCGCTAGTGGAAGCTTGTTAATGCAAAACCACCGGATTCCAAGTGAGAGTAAAATTGCAAATGGAGAGTTGCAAGTCAGGAGTGACGGGCCCAGACTTCTGCAGTGTTTACAGAGAGGCAGGTTTCTGAAAAAGCCTGTCTTGGCGTGAGGTTTGTGGAAAGGAGGGAGGAGACATAAGGGAAAATGAGTGTTGGGAGCGAGCTCCCAGCTGGCTAGCACTCACTGATAACTGAAAATGTGCTGTGAGAAAGCGACATCTATTGCTCATTTCCACTGACCAGACATCTGGAGTGGAAACAGCTTCAGGAGAGGCTGTGTCCGTTCCAGAAAAGGAAGCGGGAATTCTGCTCCTGCTGGATGAGGTTGATAATTCCCTGCACACACGTCCATAACCGACTGTGTCACCACACCTGGCAGCTTGTACAAAACCATCTGCTTGGCTGGAGCACTTCCAAGAATCCATTGCTCTGTTGTTGCTCTGGAGGGAATGGCTTGTGTTATCTTGGACATTACCGAGCGTGACTGTGCACCACGTCTGTGCGGTTGTTGACAGGTGCACCATTCTCACAGAGGGACTCGAACCCTTGTCTTGCATGATTGCTGCCCTCTTGCCCATTTCTCTTTCTACTTCCTGCTTGGTGCAGTGACCCCTGGTGGTGAGAGTGGAACTGCACAGCTGATCACTACCAACTCTCCAGCTGCTGAACTGTCAGCAGGGCGTGATTCTGCTCTTGAGGGCTTGGGAACTCGCTGGTCTCTCATGAAGAGTTGCTGAAGAGCAGGCTCCCGGGTGGGCATAAAGGGGAGGTGGGCTATGAAGAAGATGAAGGTGGACGCTTCACTTAGCCTGTACTTGCATTGCAGCTGTTGGAGTTGGGGAGGAATGGAGAGTACACCCGCCCCACACCAGAGGATCCAGAGGAGGTAAGTGTCTGGTATCATCCAGCCACCTGCTGTAAGGTCTGACAGGCCCTCCCTAAGGAACTCCACACATGGGTCTCCGTGGCTGCTTTTTCTGGGAGACCCACCCCATCCTCACCCAGCTGTCCTCGGCTCTGCATGGACCTGGCTTTCCTGGGAGAGGGCCCTTACAAGCAGTGTCCATCCTGGCTCCTTTCCCCACTTGGGTTGTGCACCCAAATAGCTCCCCCTGGAGCCCCGCCTTGCAGCATCTCCCAGGGAATGGAGCGAACTGCAAGGCCATTTCAGATTTAGACTGATCCCCATATGTTCCTGTGAGCAGAAGCAGCAGCTGAGGGAGATCCTGGAGCGGAGGAGCCACACCGAACTCTACGAGCATGAGAAGGACCTGGTGTGGAAGATGAGGTACGAGATCCGGGACCAGTACCCAAAGGCCTTGGCAAAGCTCCTTATCATCACCAAGTGGAACAAACATGAGGATGTTGCCCAGGTGAGGCTGGGACGGGTGAGGACCATGGGTTGGGCTTTTGGGTTGGGACTTTGGGAGCTGGCTCCCGGTTCCTTTGGGTCCAGTGAGACTGGTGAACTCCCCTGAACCCTCTCTGACAAAGTCAAGGTTCCGCTGTCTTCTGGGCTTTGCAGTCTCTGGGTGCCATACAAGACACAGATGAAACTGTCCTTGTCCCTCCAGAGCATACACAGCTGCCGAGGCCAAAACAAATGCAACCTTGTCAGTTAGCAAAGTGTTCCAGGCTCAAGGCCTTGCATCAGCCTCTCTCGATAGCCATTGTCTCCTCTTCCTTTCTGACTACTTCTTCCACATCTCGTTCTCACCCCTGCAGATGATCTCCCTGCTCCAGTCCTGGCCGGAGCTGCCTGTCCTGAATGCCCTGGAGCTGCTGGATTTTAGCTTCCCTGATCGCTATGTTGGTTCCTTCACGATCAACTCGTTAAAAAAGCTGACGTAAGTACACACCTTTTTTGGGGGGGTTGGGGGGGAATCTGTTGAGCTGCTTTCTGATTGGCTGGAGGATGGCAGAGGAGGATTATGGGCAAATGCTTGAGCTTCTTCTGTACACACAAGTACAATTGATGCAGCCAGGGTGATGTCGTCTTTGGTCTTCCTTTTCCTTCCCCAGAGATGACGAATTGTTCCAGTATCTGCTGCAGCTCGTCCAGGTGCTCAAGTATGAATCCTACTTAGACTGTGAATTAACCAAGTTCCTATTGGACAGAGCGTTAGCCAATCGCAAAATAGGACACTTTCTGTTTTGGCATCTCAGGTAAAGAGTAACCTTATTTCAGACTCTGCCTGGGTAACCAAGTAAAACCAGCATTTACTGAAATCCTGATTGCACAGGATTGTGTGTATGTGAGAGAAAGAGAGAGGGACTGGGTTTAATACACGTATTGGAAGGCTATTGAGAACTCTTAGCCAGTCTCTTTCAGTTGAAGTATTTCTATGGTTGTGAGACTTCCAGGAGTGCAGTTCTGACTGAAAATGACTGTCAAAATGGCATCCCAGGGCCCTCTGTGTTTCTTTTCTTGCTGATTCCATATCAAATGGGACTCATTTGACAAGTAAAAAGATGTTGAGTACAATTTTCAAAAGTACCCTAGTGATTTGGGAGCTTAAGACAGGTTGATTTCCTAGGAGACTACGGCTTCTAAGTCTATTTAGGTGCTTTTAACAGTTGTTATTTCTAACTGCTAGCCTGGCAAACTCACCCTGGGATCTGAAAGGCAAGATGGTGGCATATACAGTATTTTTAGACTCCAGATTGCTGAGATTCTAAACATTCTGGGACAGACCAGGACTGATCCACACCCAACGTTGCACTAGTTTAACAATAGGTATGATGTTGCACTGACTTAGTTAAACCTTGTGTGTGGACACACACTTATCAGTTTAACTCTGGCTTGTATCAGTTTAGCTTGCCCCTGTCATGTACATTGGTGATCCTGATGTAAAAGTTGCATTTTCAGGGCGTGTTTTCCCTCCTCCTTTCTTTGCTCCCCGTGACACCTTAGTCACATCTCAGTGTATGCCCAAATTTGGTGACTGGGGGATGCTTCCACTGGGAGCCCTACAGGCACCTACTTTTCAGAAGGCAGGTGCTCAGAGCTTTCTGGAAAGAGAGTCAGGCTGGCTTTAATTTCCCCCTTTCTATAGGTCAGAGATGCACGTCCCTGCCGTCGCCCTCAGGTTTGGCCTGATTTTGGAGGCCTATTGCAGAGGCAGCAACTACCATATGAAAGTTCTAATGAAGCAGGTAAGGGTTGCTCTCAGGCAGGAGGCTGACTGTCCCTTGCTCACAGCCACGTCATCTGTGAGTGGTTAAAGATTTATTTGTATTGCTGTAGTGCCTCCGAGGCTTAGTCACAGACTCATAGACTCTAAGGCCAGAAGGGACCATCATATGCCCCTAACCGCTGGCTGAGTTTCTGAATCCTCAAATCATGATTTAAAGACATCAAGTTACAGAGAATCCACCATTTACACTAGTTTAAATCTGCAAGTGACCTGTGCCCCATGCTGCAGAGAGAGGTGAAAAACCCCAGGATCTCTGCCAATCTCACCTGAGGGGAAATTCCTTCCCGATCCCAAATATGGTGATCAGTTAGATCCTGAGCATGTGGGCAAGACCCACTAGCCAGGCATCTGGGAAACAATTTTCTCCAGTAATTCAGAGCCCTCCTCATCTAGTGTCCCATCACCGGCCATTGGAGATATTTGCTGCTAGCAGTTGCAGATCAGCTACATGCCATTAAGGGCAGTCCCACGATACCATCCCCTCCATAAATTCACCATGCTCAGTCTTGAAGTTAGATGGTTTGCCCCCACTGCTCCCCTTGGAAGGCTGGACCACAACTTCATTCAGAGAATTGTTAGAAGCTTTCGTCTAATTTCAAGTCTAAACTTGTTGATGACCCGTTTATATCCATTTGTTCTTGTGCCAATATTGGTGCTTAACTTAAATAACAACTCTCCCTCCCTGGTATTTATCCCTCTGATGCATCTATAAAGAGCAATCCCATCTCCCCTCAGCCTTTGTTCGGGTAGGCTAAACAAGCCAAGCTGTGTCTCCTCTCATTAGATAGGTTTTCCATTCCTCAGATCATCCTAGTAGCCCTTCTTTGCACCGGTTCCAGTTTGAATGAATCTTTCTTAAACATGGGATACCAGAATCGTACACAGTATTCCAGATGAGGTCTGACATTTCCCTGTCTCCACTGGAAATACCTCATCTGATGTCCTAGGACTGCACTAGCCTTTTTCACAGCCACATCACTGGTGGCTCCTCTGGCTTTATCGTCATCCTGTGATCAAGTACACCCAGGTCTTTCTCCTTCTCTGTCACTTCCAACTGATAAGTCCCGAGCTTGGATCCCATTGTATTAGGCGGGCAAACACTGAACAAAAGGAGGACAATGATAATTCCTTTCTTTATGGGGTGTTCGACCCAAAGTTCCCCTTCGTGTGAAGTTTTGCTCACATCCCTCCCCACCACGCACACAATCCACAATGTTTAGAAGTTAAGCTGCATTCCTTCCAGCAGGGTTGGTCCGGAACGGATAGGACTCTCTGCAGACCAGCAGTGCAGTGCAATGCATTGTTCACTAGTGGGGACTGAGTCAGATCTCCTGTGTCAGTTCCTGGTTCTGCTGTTGACTCACTGTCTGATTTAGGGCTGTGACTTTCTGCACTTCACTTTCCCTGGGTAGGGATTATTATTGTTAAAGCACTTTACAAATCGGGGTTTCAGTCATTGGCTGACCGGGGCTGTAAAAGTGCAAAGCATTAGCTGTGAGTGTTGGAGACAGCTGTCCCAGGAGTGGGCATGTGACACTGATATCCAGGTCACAGGCCAAATCCAAGGTGTGACTACAAATCACTTACCTCTCTGGTGACGCATAAACTTCAGCTCCTGACAGGACCTTGCGCACAACCAGAAGCCCTCGGTTATACTGCAGAATAAAGACACGTTAAATGCTCCCCTCCCGCACCAGCAGTGGGTTTGGTAACTTCCCCTCAGCAGAGGGATGGGGCACTGCCCTCTTGGCTGGATAGTTTGTTTATTTAAATTCTGGATGACATGTTAGTACTTACGAGAGAGGAAGGAGGGTGCAGGGCACTAGCCAAGAACTTGGGCGACCTGGATTCAAGTGACCTTGGGCAAGCCACCTAGCCTTGCTGTGCCTCAGTTCCCTATCTGTAACCTGGGGATAATAGCACTGCCCTACCTCTGGGGCTGTGGCGATCAATATGCTAAAGGCTGTGAGGTACTCAGATACCATGGTGATGGGGGTCACAGAAGTACCTTAGGTGAAGAGGGAATAGATAGATTAGAAAAGAGAAGGACCCATAGGGTTGGCAGCAGAACTAGCCAATGCATGTCAATCTTGATCCACACCACACGTGTTGTTCCAGTCCTGGGACCCGCTATGCTGCTCTGCCAATGGACTTCACGCCTACCCACAGCCCTGTCTCTTACTGCAGTCCTGGGCCTCCACACTGACCCACTAGTTCAGGACTGAGTCCCTATGCTGCTTTGCCAACGTAGCTCACGCCTGCCCTGCAGCCTGCCCTGCTATTCAAGTTCTGGACGTCCCTCAGGCAGCCACCACCAAACGTGCTGTGTGTAGCCAGTGTTCACTGGGCAGACCAGAATGAAGCCAGCCCCACTTTCCCATGTGGGCCCCATATGGAGGGTTTCTTGCTTTTAATATTTTTCCTCTGTCTGTGTCAGGGGGAAGCACTTAATAAAATGAAAGCCTTGAATGACTTCATTAAAGTGAGCTCTCAGAAGGCCACCAAACCACAAGCCAAGGAGATGATGCATGTGTGCATGAAGCAGGAGACCTATCTCGAGGCACTTTCCAATCTCCAGTGCCCCCTGAGCCCCACCATTATTCTTGCTGAAGTTTGGTAAGCAGGATTGGTGCTCCATGCCCTTAACTGCCATGTGGTTTTGCATTACTGTTCGGTGGACGCTCCTAGATCACTGGCTTTCCTGATCTCTTTCCCCCCTCCACCCGTGCTAGTCCCTTGTCTGTTAGGAACATTTGCCGCTGGTTTTCCATATGAGGCTCCACTCCCCATGTCCGAGTAGAAAGAGGCCCTGACTGACTAAAGGTTTCTTCCCTTTCTCTAGTGTGGATCAGTGCACTTTTATGGACTCCAAGATGAAGCCCTTGTGGATCGTGTTTAATAACGAAGAAGCAGGTGGAGGAGGAGTGGGCATCATTTTCAAAAATGGAGACGGTGAGTCCTGAGAGTGCTTTACCACCAGGATTTCCGATGGAGTTCGAACAGGCTCCTCTCTAAACAGTCGCCAGGCACAGCTCTGTCATTCGGGCTTCCTTGTAGCTCTGTAGCCCCAGTCGCTATAAGGGATGAGTCTGGAGCGGCGCGGGAGCGCTAGGCTCTCTTAGCAGGAGTTACTACTGGGAATGGGGAAGGGGCGCTGGGACTTGGAAGACTTTTCAGGTATTCCTATCCCAGCCTCTGCCAGCAGGAGTCGCTGTAGCAAGGGGGTTCCTGCCATAGGGCATTTTGGCTCATTGCAGTCTCGCTGATTTCAGTTATACCTGTGTTCAGAGAGAGGCTTCCTGAAATGCCCCAACAGCGCCATGGGAATAGAGCCTCTGGCAAGATGAAATGCAATAGACAAACCTGTCCTGCTCTGGGGGGAGGGGCGGCATCTAACACCGCCAGCCTCAATTGCGGGGACGGTGGGAAACTGCTGTACGCAGGTGCCCCCTAGTGGTCAGCTGTAGAAAGTGAGAAATATGGCAAATGTATCTTCCATAGGCATATGCTCTCGAGTGAGCATTTGCTGAGGCTGAGCAGGAGGCGGGGAAAAGGGGAGAAATGGAACTCTGTCTTCATTTGTAACGTCTGACCAGATCTCCGTCAGGACATGCTGACGCTGCAGATGATCCAGCTGATGGACGTACTGTGGAAGCAGGAGGGTTTGGACCTGAGGTGAGTCATTCGAGCCGAGTCACTTGTGCTACGCCAGTGGTAGTTTGCATTGGGACTGAATCAGTCAGTTGTCCTAGATTGCCCTGCCAGGGAAAGACAGAGACAAAGCCTGTGTGCTTGAGTCTGTGGGGAGCGGATTGTTTCAGGGGGAGATAAGAGCCGAGGTATGACTGGGTGTGGGAGAGAGAACGTAAATGTCTGATATTGCAGCTGAAATCACAGTGGACATGGGATGATAGTGTCCTACCTGCCCCAAGAAAGAACCAGCAGGGTTGCTCTTAAACATGAAACCAGCTGCTAGCCCTATTTAAATGAGATGGAGGGTGGATGGAAGGGGCAGATAACTGCAGCTCCTGCTAACTCCCCTCCTGCTAACTCCAAGACCCAAAGGGAACTCTTCCAGCTCAGTGCCCCACCACCACCGCCCTCTGCTAAAGATGGTGAGTGAAGTTTCCATTGGTTAGTAATAAAGATGAACCCATTTCCATCCTTATTGCAGTTATGGGCCCTGACATTCAGTGGCACGAGGAGCGGTTAGAGTAGGGCACAGAAAGTTGGGCCGCCTCAGCTTTTATTCAAAGCTCTGCCACAGAGTCGCTGTGCAGCCTTGGGCAAGTCACACTGCTTCTTTGTACCTCCCTTTGCCCATCTTTAAAATTGTGGGGCATGTGTAATGGAACTGACCGGTCTCCCAGGAGGGTTATGACATGGCCTAGTGGAGGTCTGTAACATGCTTAGAAAGTCTCAGAGTAAAGGTGCTAGACAAGGGCAAAATATGTGGTGTTTAACCCGGGACTCCAGGTGAGCACCTCTTCTGCGCACCCTCCAAGGTGCAACCTGCCCTCAGTTCGCTTGGGAGTCGGTGGAAATCGAGGTACTGGGCACCTTTGTACACTGATGCTTGTTACTGGCTGAGTACCCTAAGGGGTTGCTGTGTATGAAGTTTAGGTGAACCACACACCCCTTTCTCCTCCCCTGCATTTATCCCAGAAAATCCCCTTGGTAAAGTGGAGGATGGGGAATGCTGTGCGAGATCTCAGTGGAAGGGGTTTCTCTCCTCTCTGCAGGATGACCCCTTACGGCTGCCTCTCCACAGGCGACAAGACAGGACTGATCGAAGTCGTCATGCACTCGGACACCATTGCCAACATCCAGCTGAACAAGAGCAACATGGCAGCCACTGCAGCCTTCAACAAGGATGCGCTGCTGAACTGGCTCAAATCCAAGAACCCAGGGTGGGTGGGACGGTGCTCACGGCAGCGTCAGGCTTCCTTCCCGCTGGAGACGCAGTCTGTTGCTTTTCCCCTGTTGTCCCCTCTCCTCTTCAGTTCCTTCTGATTTCCAAGCCATCCAGGAACAACTGGGAGTGCATTCTGCACCCCAGGGCTATAACTTCATTCTCATGCCTGTGTCCTTCCCCGATACACCAGCAAGCATCCGTGTGTCCAGCTGGGGCTTGGAACTAATCCAGGAGAAAGCTCGCTACTCCCTTGGGATACAAGAGGCTTTTTTCAGGTTCACTCCCAGACTGGGGGGCTGAGCGGTGCTGAGCTCAGCATCCATAGCTTTACTGGGAGTCATGGATGCTCATTACCAATTGGATCAGGCTCTTGATGCACAAGGGATAGGGCCTTCATCTTCCCCGTTCTGTAGAATCCTGATACTTCTTAAGGGATATAAACAAGAGGGCCAGATTGATGGCCTCGCAGGCTTGAGTTCTGTCGCTTACAGTGACGGGCAGTAACATTGCTTCCCACCTCCCCAAATCCACCCTGCCTGTCCCAGACCTGCAGGAACCACCGCTAGGGGGGAGATGAGTTGTTCAGACCCCAGAGCCCCTTCAGTCCTGGGAAGCCAACTGACCTCGTTAAGACAGAGCAGGAGTCTCATCCACCCTTCCCTGATGGAGGAGGGACAAGAAGAGTCTCCAGTGACCATACAGAAAATACAGGCTTAGTACTTAGTGTATATGTCAAACCAGGTTTACAGGGCGGAGGAGGTATGAGAGCAGGAGCCCTAGGTAAAATATTTATATTCAAAGTACAACTCTTGGGTTTAGACTCCTCTTTGTTTCTGTCTCCTGCAGTGAAGCACTAGAACAAGCCATAGAGGAGTTCACTCTTTCCTGCGCTGGGTACTGTGTGGCAACGTACGTGCTGGGGATAGGGGACCGGCACAGTGACAACATAATGATTCGGGAAACTGGCCAGGTATGGAGCATTCGCTGGCACGGGAGAGCACATTGCTGCTGCGTGTATCTTTTACCATAGGTGTCTGCATGCCACTCCGAGAGGAACAGAAACATCCAGTTGGTTTCTTCACTATCTATCTTCAGACCAGATAGTGTGGGAGCTGCTGAGGCCCAGATGAAGGCCCCACACCTTCCACCCCAATAGTAGAGAATGGAAAAATTCTGACTAGGTCTGCCCATTTGTGCGGCCAAAACAAGACTTGAGTCACAGGAGATTATATAGCTTCGTAATAGATTTGCCCTTCTTTCTTGCATGCCTCGATCAGCAGTGAAATATAGGTCAGGATAGTGGACAGGTCAGTATTTATTAAACTAGTGTTAGTACCACTTTGTAATTACTAGGGTGCAATTCACACTTCACAGCTATTGTCGGAGGCTGTCTACAGACTCATTTACGCTGGCTTCCCATTTTGAAACTTAGCTATTACCAAGACTAGAGGCTTTAATGAAAGATGAGGTCCCAAAGACTGTAGTTACCTGTGCACTAATTTCACTTCCCTGGGATTTTTAATGACCACTGGATTTCAGGTCTTCCTGAAGCTTATATGGTATCTTTTACTTCCATTATTCCAGAAGACACAGGCAAAACTAGGAAGCAAAAACCCTTTTGCTAACAGGACACATGTTAGACTGTGGGGACACTTGTGGGAGGGGGTGGAAGCCCCATCTCTTCAGTCTAGTTTGAAGTGAGCGAAAGCCATAGGGAACAGCCATGTCCTGGCCTATGGGAGATGAACTAGAAAGAGGCCCAGTAGATTGCTAGGTGCTATAGTCCTGTTTGAATTGCTGTCTGATGATCGTGAGCGAGCTATCAGCTGCTGCCCTCGGACATTCAGAGCTGTGGAAAATAAGTGGCTCTGTGTCTGATCACTTTAGAATAGATTCCGGAGTAGAGGATCATTTTGAGTTTGTTTTTTTTTCATTTTGCTTGGAGATATAAAGCACATTCACACACTGAGATGTGCAAGGGAGTTTAATCAGCAGACACATTCCACAAATCATTCTTTTCTCTCAATTCCAGCTGTTTCATATTGATTTTGGCCACTTCTTGGGGAACTTCAAGACCAAATTTGGTATTAACAGAGAACGGGTTCCTTTTATCTTAACCTATGACTTTGTGCATGTGATCCAGCAAGGGAAAACTAACAACAGTGAGAAGTTTGAAAGGTAAGCTCCACTGATCTTACTTGGGCTTTAGCAAAATGTTTTGGGGTGGATGTGGAGAAATGTCTACAGGTTTTTGTATCTGTTTTGCCACAGTGCTTCCAACCACACAAGCAGTTTAAATTTAGGGTGGGTGAATGTACAGTACTTAAGTGGTAGCCTGGGTCATTCTGAACTCAACATTTGCTTGAGTTGACAAAACCTTGGGGATTATCCACTGGTATGAGTGGTTGGGTTTAAGCTAATGCCCTTTTAGAAGATCCGATTACAGGGCACAGCAGAGAGATGGCTTTCCCCTGTGGGAGCTCTAGGATCACATGTGTATGTCATAAGAATTGGCCCCACTCTAGTCTCTCTCCATACCCCCATAAACACAAACAGTTTGTATATGAGAGATCTTGCAAAACAATATTCTTTTGGCAACAGTTGGAAGCATGGGCTAGTGGAAAAACATTTGCCCAGCTTTTGGAACACCTTGTGTTCAACACAGAGGAGGTGAAGCTTCAGTGGGGCCATGTTTTCATGCTATCATGGCTGTCTTGCTTATCTCACGTCCTCTTTGCCCCTTCTCTTCCTGCACAGATTCAGGGATTACTGTGAAAAAGCCTACATGATCCTGAGGTGCCATGGGCTTCTCTTTCTGCATTTGTTTGCACTGATGAAAGCTGCTGGCCTGCCAGAACTCAGCTGCTCTAAAGACATTCAGTATCTCAAGGTGAGGCAGGTGGTGGGAGAGGGTAGGACTAAAGGTAAGAGATTAAGGAGGGAGTTGAAAGGAGCATCCTCTGCTTCACTTTAAAAGCAATGAGTAGACCTTCCAGCATGCAGGAGGAGCCAGCTATCGGATGTCCAACACCAGCTTCTAACTGATTCTTCAGCTCATGCTGTTCCTCCCTGCTCCTACTATTTAGGGTTTCTCAATCAAATAATTCTAGGAGCTGGGACTCTAATGGGGAACCTCAGTCATTTTTAAAAATATATCTCCAACCATGTGGGCTAGAAAAAGTTCAAACTAAAGCATCCTCTTGGTTTCTAATTGAGAGAGAATTAGTTGAGAGACACGTTTTTTGCAGAGTTGGCGTTCGTTAGTACCTGCTGCGATCCTGTCTTTCCTTTTGCTTGCCACCTGTTAGGTAGAGAGGACTCAACCGCAGGGGGACAGGCACAGCACCGTGTGTGTTTCACTTTCCTGGCTACCTTTGTCTGTTCCTACTGTGCCTTTAAAGTGCTAAACACCTGGTTTCCTGCACCTGGCTGAAATGGGGTTGTGTTGTTAGGATTGTTTTCCCCGCTCCAGCATGAAAATAGGAGGTAGTTTACTTTCTGAGACAGCAGCCTGCATAACACAAAAGGGGTGTGGGGTTAGTTTTCTGTCAGAGAGCTCCATGCAGTTGGGGGGGCAGAAGTCATTTTGTTTCAGGCAGTGGGAGGTATCACACTAATCTCTGCCTCTTTTCCTTCAGGATTCTCTAGCTTTAGGAAAAACAGATGAGGAGGCACTGAAGCACTTCAGACTAAAATTCAATGAAGCCCTGCGAGAGAGCTGGAAAACCAAAGTGAACTGGTTGGCACACAACGTAGCTAAAGATAATAGACAGTAGAGCAACCAACTTAGCCCCTGTGTGGGCCAGGTGCTCTAGTCTAGGAGACTGTAATAGCAGCAGCTACTAACCAGTTGTATGAAGACTGCTGAATGTTGCCATGTTGAAGAACAGCACCTGCACAGCTCGAGAGCAAGAGTCTACATAACCAACAGCTGCATAATCCCAGGCTCTAGGGCGGCATGAGGCAATAAAATCACTGTATACACTGAACGGTAGGTGTATGTGGAGCTTGCAAATGTGCATTCTTAAGTATACAGTCCCTTGTTTAAGGGTAGAGGTGAGGCCCTTGTGCTACTTCAATACATTCCTCCTCCACTGCTCATTCTTAGGGATGTGGAGCTGTGCTCAGAGAGGCTGTAATTTGACCAGTGGCCTCAATTTTTTAAAGCCAGACTAGAATCGCACTAGACCTGAATGATGGAGAGAAAATAGCACGTGGGTGCATCTACTAACTTCAGACCCTTGCTACCTAGTGGAAGGTGCTGCTGGGCAATACTTTTTCTAGTTGAAGATTTCACCAGCTAAACCCCCCTCCAGGGATGTATTGTAATAAAGCATCACAAGATCGTCTCCCTGTTTCAAGACAGTCAGAAGAAAATGCGACCAAGCTCTAAAGATATAACTACGCAGTAGTGGGGCAGCATCACCATAGACCTTCAGCCAATCAGTGTTAACTGATTTGGCGTGGCACCTGAGAAAAAGTGTGGTGCCACCTCATTCACTCAAGGCAGAAGGTGCATTGTCTCTATGAAGGGTGATGGCCTTGGAGACAGCCTGGAAAGTTGCACCTTCAGTTGATGCTGTGATGCAATGTTTTAAAGCATTTTTGTTTACAGTAGCTCAGACCCTTCTCTGGTTTTGTAAGGGTGTGAAGCAGCACATGTTAGTGGCATCTATTTTAAGAGTGCAATAGCTAGCAGGTATACACCACACTGAAGAAGCAGGCAGTAAAGTGGTTACTGCTTAACCAGTCGACAGTGGAGTCATGGCAGTCTTGTAGAATTCTCCTGATCTGTAATGAAGAAAAGTAATTTAGGCCCCCCCTCCCCCCAATTCAGTAGTAGAATAACTACAAAATTGTTAACACCCATCTTGTATAGCAAAATCATAGGCCATATCTGGTAAGCAGAGATCCAGTCTCACCAAAGTTAAAGCAAACATTGTATCTAACAGTTTCAGCCTCTTTCAAGTGAGGGAAAATTAAGGTTATTACCTTTTGTAAATAAGTCCAAGATACAAGTTACATTCTTTTTAAAGTGATGAAATAACCTTTTACTTTGATATTTATTTAGAGGGGTATTCATGATTTCTTATTGTGTATGTGCCCTCTGAAAAAATGAATTTATTTTTTTAAGCCATGTCATGGTTCTGCAACAAGAGAATGTTTACATAATGTTTAATTTTTTTCAGTTACCTTCAATCTGTGATTTTAGGTGCATATTTGGAAAGTCTAAAAATAAAATGTTTAAGTTGTACACTAGTCCTGACAAAATCCTTCCCTCACTTTAGGCATCAAATTGGGCTACTGTTGCCACCACACTAAAACCATTTAAAACATGGAGTCAGTTATCAATGTTGTACCATTTAGAAAGCCTAGCAAACAGATTTTGGAACCAGAAATTTATTGTAGTTTAGACTTTTCAAACTGACTTACTACCAATATACAGATCTGAAAAGTTACATCCACACTGGCTACAAACTGCATCAGAAAGTTTACAGCCTTTCAACATTAGCATTCAGTCATGATCAGTTTTAGTCTAAAATACGGCAGCTACAGTATATGGAAGAATAAGTCTTCTACACATTGACATTAACACAGGACACTGTCAGACATAAGTTAAAAGTTCCCCAGTTTACTTAAAACTAGCAGTTATGTTACCACATAAAAGTAGTCAAACCCATTTCCCCATTTTAGAAATCTAAAATTTTACATTAAAAAACAGTAAAGTAGATTGTGTGGGTTCTCTCCCCTGCTTTCAGGTCCATCATTATTGTAAAAGGCACTCCAGAGTCAAGCTTTGCCCCAGATAAACCCACACCTAGGTCCTGTTTCACACACTGGGAGACAAGATGTGGAGTAGGTAAGAATAGGTTTGCTCTGAAAAGATATAGAAATAGCTGGGTCTACTTTCCCTTCAGCTGTTCTCACCCATTGCTGTCTGCCCTTCCCCCCAACCCTCACCTTTATTCCTGCTCAAGGAACAACTGGAAACTATTCAACATTTCCCACGAATGGTGTGGAAGCTGAGCTACTAACCTGTTTTAGCGGTGTATACCAACAAACAGATTACATGCAATATCAAAATCTGGAACTCTGCTACCATAATGAGTGAATGGAGTTCTAATTTCACAGTGCAAGCAAATCAAGTTACCTTTTAACCCACCTCCAAATGTCAAATTAAATAAGCAGATATGCATAAGACAAAGCTCTGAAAAGGACCAAAAGCGTTAAATAGAGAACAAGACCGGCCTTACGAAAAATCTAGCACTCACCACCATGGGGTCATAACTTACTTTTCGTACCTTTCAGCCATTTCTTTAAGTAGTCCTTTGCACTTCCAAGGTAGAGGCCATTGATCAGAAAATCAGCCTGCCATGTCTTGGAACAATAATCTTAACTCAATTTACAAAGTTCTCTGGTTGGATAATATATTCCATAATTTCATCATCAGGAAAACAGATTTACTAAGTGTAAACAAAAGGTTTAAATACACTAACAGTCCAGCTTACTGTACAAGGAGCTACGGGGACTAAGCAGGAGTGTTTTGAATAGGAATGATACCAGCTATGCCCCCCCATGCCCTAAATATTAGAAAATCCAAAAAATAATATCCCTGTCTAGACTGGTAGCCAAGGGGCATGTGTATACAGGTCGCAGGCTTTTCAGCTTCAATTACTATTACAAAAAACTGAATAACTTGCCCTGCCAGCAATGTGACCAGCAAGCACCAGCCCCACCCTAATTAACAGAAGCTCTGGTGAGAACACACAGAATAGCAATAGCAAACTTACTTGCTCTATATCCAGGCAGTGTTTCCTCCTCAATTTAGTAATCCTTACACTGAAATAAGCAAAGGATCAAGACTTAAACTGTACTAGGCAGTGCAGTTGAACTGCTGTAGAAATTCTGAAAAAAAACACCTTACAGTTGCAAGCTTCTCTCCATAAAAACCAAGTGGGGAGGAGGAGGAAGAGAAAGAACAGCAACAGGGCTTGAGTGAACACAGCAGTTGAGGCCAATGACACTGCATTATTAATACATCTACACTAGAGAACTGTGCCTGTGCTCCTGCTGCAATAGTTATACGACTTGTATTTTCATGCTTCATGATTTTTACCTTAGTGTGTTTTAAACCCCCATCCCAGTTTTTACTACCACAAATGACATAATTCAATATATTTACAAAATATTCAAAAAAAAGTCATTCTACATATTAACCTCATTCTGCCACTTTACACATGCACTAGTTTGGGGAAAAAAAATTCACCAAGCTGAAATAAGCAACTTTACCCTTTGTCAACAAGTGACCTTTGCATCTTTCAGAAAGAATAAGATGAATCAAGCCAAAAGTTGTTTCACAAGGAAAAAAAAGTGTCCAGAACTTCACGTGCAATGGCTACACACCTGTAGAGTCACTTAGCTGAGATGACACAAAGAAAAAAGTGCAAGGTGATTCCTCACATAGTGTAAAAAATCCAGTCACGGAGGGATGGGTGAGGGAGGAGAGAGATGCTAACTACTGTTCTAGAGACAGCATTAGGAACTAGCCAATAGAACACAAAATATTGGGATGGGTGTTGGCTGGCTCTATTGGCCAAAATGACTTTTTTACACCATGGATCCTTGGGAACAATGGAGAGGATTACAGTGAAGTCTTCTAGAGCAGAAACAAAAAACCAAAGGGAACAGCTGGAATCAATAGCTGAGTGTAGAGTCATCCCATTCCAGCTGTTGTTGTCTGTTAACATTCTGTTGGTCCTCTTCCTGCTCCCCTTCCTCCTCCTCACTGCTTTCAGACTCTGCACTAGTGATATCATCTTCTTCCTCTCCATCTTCACTTTCTTCTTCCTCCTCCTCCTCCTCACTGCTGTGCTGGTCCTCATAGGTCTGTCAGACACAAAATTAGCCATTGATTTTTCTAGCTGCCTACATGATCCTATCTGTGTATATGTATATATTCATTGTGGATGTTCTACACTCAGCTGGCTATTAGCGAAGTGGCTCTGAAGTATTTTTGTGATTTCAGAAAGTTACCAGCCCATCTTGTCACTCTTTAGGATATACATTCAACAAATGTCATCTGGCACTTTAAAGAGAGTACTATTGAAAGAGGATCCTTTGGTGGGAACACAGCAGCAGCATTAGTGGTTTAAAGTGTCCCTGCTCCTTCCGCTCCCTCCCCTCCTTTTTAATATCCAAGTTAACTGAAGTAGAAATGATTCTGATCCAAAAATTAACTGCATCAAACCAGGTGGACAGCAAGATTAACTTAATGGAAAAAGCTGATGTGGAATACACTGAAGGAGCCAGTCTTGTGCCTTTATTTACATCCTGGCATAATACACCGGTATTTTTTCAGCAGTTTACTGCCATCAAGCCACACCCCACAGCAGATCACAAGAAACGTGGCTGCTCTGCACACAATGTACAGTCAACCTGTGGCACTCTTTGCCAGAGGATGTTGTAAAGTCCCGGACTATACCAGGGTTCAAAAAATAACCACATAAATTCATGGGGGATAGGTCCATCAATGGCTATTAGTCAGAATGGGCAGGGATGATGTCCCTAGCCTTTGTTTGCCAGAAGCTGGGAATGGGCGACAGGAGAGGGATCACTCGATGGTTACCTGTTCTGTTCATTCCCTCTGGGGCACCTAGCATTGGCCACTGTCAGAAGACAGGATACTGGACTAGATGAATCTTTGGTCTGACCCAGTATGGCCGTTCTTATGTTCTCTTTCTGAGGAATGGATTCAAATTTTCCGGTGGCATTAATTAAACTTGTGCCAGTACCCCCTTTCCAGATCTATCCTGCTCTGACAGTCATGCATGTTTACATGACTGGAAAGCAGTAGTTGTAGAAGAGGACTAAGAGGTCTGTCTACACTGCAAGAGAAGGTGTGATTATATTACTAGTGCACAGCCTAGGCTATCTTTAATCTAGCCAGCACAGGTAACAGTAGTAGTGTGGACGTGGTGGCCCACACTTCAGCACAGACTAGCAACAGAGTTACATACCAATGTCTCCAGCAGGCTTTTTGTTCAGATTACTAGGCTGTGCTGAAGCCTGGGCCACTACATCTACGCTGTTACATGTGCTTGCTAGCTTAAAACTAGTCTAGGTATGCCCACCAGTAACACAATCATTCCAATTGCAATGTAAACATACCCTGGACGTAAGCCTTACCTCCATAGGATTCACAGTAATGGTCAAGGCAGAGTCATCCCAATCCATCTCATTTTCCTTTCCAGTATCCTGGTCTCGCATTGTCCTCTGATGCGCAGCTCGGATTCGGAACACACCCAGAATAATCATGAAAACCAGGAAACTGACACACACGACAATGACAACAGTAGCAGTACTTGGAACAACTGTGACAAGAAAAAGGGATTTAAGAATAATCTTACTAATACAGTCGGACCCCACAATACCGCGACGATCGGGATCCAAAAATAACCAATCGCGGTAAATGAGGGGTCACGATATTGCGGGGTCGCGCCACCCAAAGGGCCGCGCGCCACCGCCATCGGGAGCCATGGGCGCCCCGTGGTATAAGCGGATTTGCGCTATAGCGGGGCATGGTATTCCGGGGTTCCACTGTACACAGTACTTACAAGTTTTTCCAAATATTAATCTCATGTTACAGATGAGTAAACTGAGACAAATTTATCCACAATCACAGAATAAACCAGTAGGAAAGCAAGGACAAAAAAAACTTAGAAGTTCCTGGCTCTCAGTCTTCTGGTCCGACTGCTAAACTAGTAAGTTTCTTTATTGGTGGCACAGTCCAGTGGGCTGGATTCACACCTTGCTCAGGTGAGAAGTGAGAAGAGTATCAATCTAGTCTGATGAATGAATATTCACAAAATAAAGGCAGTTTCACTAGGGTTGGCAGCATTTGCTCAGGAGCCAGAGGCATACTCGTACAGGGCTAGGCCCAAGCTGCATATTGGCAGAACAGAATCAGGCCTTTTATGCTCAACTGGTGCTTTTATACAGATACTGAAATGAGTCAAACAAGGACTATGAGGAATAAGTATAATTGCATCAAATCTGAAAGAAGATCAGCCACCAATTAAAAACTTACTATAAAGGCTCCTTTCTTCAAAGCCTATTGCTTTCCTCCCACATGCACCACTGGAACATTAAACAATTCACACCAAGTTAAAACAGTGGAGGAATGCCAGATTTCCTCAATGGAATAAAAGGTCATACTGTTCAGGAGAAATCTATTCCCAGTTCCTCAGACCCCTTTATCTAGGTCCTTATACAGCACCCACTAAAGTGCTTTCTATGTCAAGATTACCAAGTCAGGAAGGGCTGGACTTTGTTTCAGTCACTAGATGGGCCTTTTCTAGATCTCTAGCAAGCTGTTCCTCCTGAGTGGAGAATAGAATGGGACTTCATTTATTAGAGAGCATTAAAGTTAATAGCTTCGTAGATTAGGAGTTTAATTTGCTGGCTGTCTCTGGAAAGGACCCCAAGAAACTCCAACCCTCTGCAGCAAGAAGCCACCTCATCAGGCCTCCAGTTTAAAAAAAAAAATCAACTGGAGTTAAGAGACTGCCAGTTCTTACCTGAAAAGGGGTGGGGATTAGCTAGGTTGTGACCAGAGAGGTCAACAAACGTATGATGCACTGGATGAACAAACTGTGGTTGCATAGCTATATGATTTGCATGTTCAACTGGGTTAGCTGTATGGATAACATTCACCTGAAAACAAAAAGGAAAAAATAAATTTAGATAAATCAGTTTGTTTATGCACTTGGTTCAAGTAGATGGGATCCAGTTCCTGTGTGTCAGTATCCATCCCCCTCGAACAAAAACAACAACAAAAAAAAACAACCAGCACTGATCTGTCAGAGGCCCAATTTTATATTTCAATAGTTATTTCATGCAGCAGTTCATTTTTCCATTCCATCTTTTGTTATTTTGATGCAACTGTGTAGGATCACCTTCAATTTAATAGCAATGGATAAACAGCAGGTCACAGACAAAACATTGAGAGACTCAGGTTCTTTGGAACTCCAGAGACCATTTAAAAAAAAAGTTTTAACAGAGGTTCTGAAGAGCTGGTTCATTAAGTTAGGCTCAGCTACAAATTTAGCATTCATATAGCATGTTTCAGTGAGCTTCCCTTTCCTCCCCACCAATGCATTGTTAAGTGTATCCTTCTCTGTAATGTGGAGTAGTGACTAGATAGATAAGTGCAGGGCTAGCTGCACAAACAGGAAGAGAGGAAATTTAGTAAACGACAAGGAAGCATTTCCAAGGATGGCATTTCCAGTTTGCTAAATTATAGAGATCCTGGATCGAATTTTACAGTACTTCCTCAGGAAGCACAACCATGTTAGCCACTCGTGCAATTTCTGCTCCTCAATGGGGGAAGAGAAGTGGAGGATAGCTATCAAATGCTGGCAAGTCAGACTTAACTTCACCATCCTCACATAAACTGCACTTTTAAAAATCAGCCCGTGAAATTCAAGTTTACAATGGAAATATATACAGATATGCAACAATGGCTCTCAATGCAATAATGTCATGTTGCATCAAATATCAAGATTTATCATAACTCAGAGGACCTATTGATGAATTTTGATGTATATTTACACAATGTTGATGTATATTTACCATCCTTGGAAATGTTAGTTAACCTTGATAGTCACATCAACAGCAGGATTCATTAATTCATATTCTTCTATAGACACTGTGTAGTTTTAGCTATATTATTCCCTTCCTTTCCAGTGTAAACACACAGGGCAATAATAATTTATTTCAAGTAGTCCCTCCTGTCACTCACGATTAGGCTTCCTAGAACCTGTGTCATGCAAGCAAAACAGTAGTAAGCCCCATTGCAAGAAAAAAATAGAATCATTTACAGAATCACAGAAATTAGAGTTGGAAAAGACTTCTCAAGTCCATTTCCCTAGGGCCAATGCAGAACTGTTCCCAATAGTCCATTTTCTAGTGTCCCTCTTCCCCACTCACTCCCTTTACCTGCATTCCATATACTAGGAGACACATGCAGTCCCAACTCTATATGATCTACTCTGTGCATCATTCAGAGTTGGAATCAGTGAAGGCAGGTTTTGGATTGACAACCCATCAAAATATAGCCTAACACACCCTAGTCTGCTCTGATGACATCATATTCAGAAGGCAGTGATCCAAACCAGTTATTGATCAATTTCTTGAAGCATTAACTTTCCATCTATGCAGGCTCTGACAACTTTCAAAGGGATGAGATTAGCTCACATACCTCCACTTTAAATTCATTGCTGACATAGCGACCATTCAGTTCAGAACAGACCAACTTGAACTTTCGGTCAAACAGCGAGACAGTGTGCCAGTTTCTGTAGCGTATCAAGTGCAAAACCTCCTCATAGCTGGCCATAGTATCAACACCTGGGAGGATTAAAAAACCCAGCTATTTGTCAGAACTATAGACTGTTTGGGAGTTTTGGGGTGGGGGAAGGAGCTAGGACAAGAGAAAAGTTTTCATTCACTTAAATATTTCACTTAGTAAGCACATAAATACATAGTTCCTGTTCTAATTTGCCCCAAACCCTTCCCACAATAAGGCCAAAAGGTGGTAACCCCTTACCTGTGATGATCATGCCAAGGTTGGAGCTACTCATCTCAATGCCCTTCTGCTGTAACTGTGTCATGTCAACCTCCAGGCTTTCCTGCTCCTGATTTAGCTCCTCTCCTAGCACTGTGACCTCACATGTATCCAAGTTGTGCATAATCTCCTCTGATACCAAAGATTCTTGGACTGAAGGAGGACATGAAAGCCAAAGAAATAAGCAGAAAGGCCAAAAGCAAAGCAGGTGGTGTACTGTGTTGTAAGCAGCTATAATTCTTCCCTTCTGACTATGTACAATGATTTGGCCACGAAGAATGATCTAGGTGTAAGACTGAATTCTCATTTAAGAAACCACACCCAAAAAGCACTCTCCTCCTTGGAGAAGAAACAGTCTAAGACTGTTCTCACTTCTGACTGAAGTTCTGCGGGCCCAGGGGAAAAAGATGCCTACCCCACACCCTGACCACTCTCTTCCTGCTACATCAAAAAGACAGAATCATTAAGAATTTGACACCCAGGGCCGGCAACAGGGGGGTACTACGGGTAGAGCTGTACCGGCCCCCGCACTTTACAGCTACCCCCAAACTATCAGAGTAGGGGGCCCCCAAATTTCTGTCGCCGGCCCTGTTGACACCCATCCCCTCCATTCTTGCTACAGTACGGATATCCACCCCCCATTGCAGAACACTTGGAAGGGGACAGAGTCCACAACCAGGTTAGTAAGTTTGTTACCTGTAGGATCCTCATCTCCATCTCCCTCTGGTTCCACCTCCCGAGTGATGGTGCTGATTATGCGAAGTTCAGGAAAGAGAGAAACTCCCTCTGGACTCTCGAACTCTGAAGCAGAACGGGCAAAATGGTTGATGCCACTCAAGCTGATCTTGGGTTCCTCAGGCTGCAAGACCATTATATACCCATCCACAAAGGGAATGGCAATGCAGGCTTCTTCATTGAAACATCTACAAAAGATCAACAGGCAAGACAGGATTAAAGGAGAGGCAGTTCTTCACTACTGTGGCAATTAAATAGTTAAAATATATCTAACATTTCAACCATTTAATTAAATAAGCTCTGTCTCAGACCCAAGGGTCCTATAATAAATCCATCAATTGTGTTGAAGTGTAAATCACCACTACCCCTCCCTCAAAAGGGAAAAAGGTTAAATGAATTTTTGCTCATGGAGAACATTCCCCCCTCTACCCCCATTTTCTGGGTTATGGCTAACATCTATAGATTATGCCAATGGGTAAGGCTGCAATATTGTAGAAGTCCCAGTGCACACTTGCAATGATCACAACCAAGACTGCCCAACTAGGAGAAATAAAATCAAACCAGACACTAAGGAAATAAGTAACCTCAAATAAATAGAGTAGAAATATAAATAAGACTGGAAATGATGGGTAACATGCCTACTAACTTGGCCTGGAGAACACTGGTCATTAAAGTGGCCAAATGATGCTTTTTTGTTTCATGAAAATACATTTGGATTTAGATGCCTAACTACATAATGATTCATAATTCACAGTTCACAGTTTCATATGCTTCTGATGCAAAACCAGGAGAAAAAACTTTGTTTGTGAAGATTTCTTAAACTGGAGCATTCCAAGTTTTATTTTGGGATACTGAATACTTTCAAACCCCAAAACTTGCATAAGATGCCAGGGAAATGCACATCCAATGAGAAAGCAACAATGCCAGCTCTGACAAGAGCTCTGTTAAGTGTCCAAACAGCATAGCAGTTCCTTTTAACAAACCATCTCATACAGATGCTTGTAGACAGGCACTAGCTGAATCAATGGCCTATTACTGACATACTCAGAGAGATGCATTCTTGTCACCATGAAAAGTCCTGAAGAATGATAGAATACATCCAAAACAGATTTTTTTTTAAAGTTACCATTTTCCAGCCTGACTTTGGTCACTCCTCTCTGTTCAGTGTCTTCAAAGTCATCTGAAACCAGTCTGGAGAAGTTCCAACAGCAATGCTAACAAATATGCAGTAGCTCAAGACATTTAAGGCCACTGTTCACAGCAAAAAAAAAGATTCTGTCCCAAAACTCTATTCCAGAAGCTTAATTTGACTTGGGGGGGGGGGGGAGAAAGTCAGACCACTTGTTCAGGTGCCTAGATACAGATTTAGGCACTTAAATGTGAACACTTTGGCCATAATCAGCATCAAATATTTTACTTTACATCTAGAACAACATTTATTGATCCCTGGATCAGATCCCCAAGAATGGAATACCACCCACGGATACCTAATCAACTGTCCCAAGAAACAGATCAGGCTTTTTATGTAACAGAATAAATTTGATATTGGTAACTGTTTTAAGGGCTGATTCAGAGCCCACTGAAATCACTGGGAAAATACCCTTTCATCTCAGTACTCAAGACTCATGATGAGAGCCTTCAAAAGTAAAGATCATGGCCATTAGTGAATCCTGTTCTAGTTTATTTCTCAAAGCCCTCCCATATCCTTATATATAGATGCACTTTTCTGGACTAGGACATACTTGACATTGCTGGTGATTTTGAGCCTCCGGATTCCAGGTGTTGGGAACTGGCGGGAATTCAGGTAGGAAATGTGCTGCATGGCTTTGTCAAATCTGTCAATATCATCCCCTTCCAAGGTCAATGTTGACTGGCTGGGATTCACATTAATCTGAAACCATTTCAAAGAGCAGAAGAAAAATGGAGAGAGAGATCCAAATACCAATGTGCTAGAATAATTCAACCGAAAAGCACAGCACTGCTTAAACTATTAAGCACTGAGATAATTAGCATTTGTATTCAAAGCAGAAAGAATCATTATTCACTGGCTTTACAACTCAGTTTAACTTCCCCAATTAGCCTAAAAGTTTAAGTCAGACATTTACAGTATTTCATTATTTAAGAAAAATTCCAGGAATTTGGCACAATGTCATCTGACACAATCATCTGAAAGAGATATAGCCAACAAGTCAGGAAAACTTAAGCCTTGTTCTCACAGGCCTTGCTATTGAAATAAAATACCTACCTCATAAATGAGACCTATGATGTTAAGTTGTTTTGCAAGGCTCCATACATGTAAAGGACTTCTGCATCCGTTTGCATTCTCAAAGGCCACTAAAGGCCAAGCCTACACTAGAAACTTTTGCTGGTTTAGTAATATCACTAAGCCTGTTTTAAAAAACCTGCATCTCTATACCATTAACAGTCTTAGTGAAAGGCAGCTGTGCTGTCACAAAACTGCTTTAACTTATTTCATTTGAGGAACTGGCAAAAAATATACTGGGGAAAAACACTCTTGATATTAAGAAACAGAGAGGTAGCCGTGTTAGTCTGGAATAGCAGAGGTAACAAAGAGTCCTGTGGCACCTTAAAGACTAACTAAAGTAATACTTTAGTTAGTCTTTAAGGTGCCACAGTACTCTTGATATTATAAGCTGCATCTACAATATAGCTATATTGGCAAATCTTTACCAGGTCAAGTACTTGCTTTCTTGGAGCTAGTCTACGCTAGAAAGTTAGGTTGACCTAGATACATCACTCAGAAAAATTCACAGCCCAGAGCAATGTTGTTAAGCTAACCTAAGCCCAACTGTCAACAGGTCTAGGTCAACAGAAGAATTCTTCCATTGACCTGGTGACCAAACCTCTTGGAGAGGGGGATTTACTCCACCAACAGAAGAATCTTTCGATACTACAGCAGTGGTGCCACAGAGCCATAACTGCCGCTGCAGCATTTCTAGTATAGACAAACCCTTAGGCCTTGGTTACACTGGCACTTTATAGCGCTATAAAGCCTCCAGGAGCGCTATAACTCCCTATCCGTCCACACTGGCAAGGCATGTATTGCGCTATAAACCCACAGTTATACCGCTCCTGGTAATCCTCCCTTCCTTGAGGAATAACAGCTATTGCATATTCCCTGCAGCATATTATCACAAGTGTAAACGGGCATTATACTATAAGTGATCTCTGGCACGCCTCTGAGCCATTTTAGGCAACTGACATCTCTTCACGTTGTTTTGAACTCGGCAGGAGGAATGCGGAAATACCTTTTCAGAGTTTCTCTCTTAACTCGGCAGATAAGGACTGCAAATGTTTACAAAGGGAGCTGTGTGACCGAGAAATTATATCAGGTTCTGAATTTCAAAGGACAACCACTGACAAGACTCTCAGAGCATAGAAAATCCCCCTCGCTCGCTCGCTCCCTCTGCATACACACTACACGTTCCCCCTCACCTCCCTCGTTTGAAAAGCTCATTGCACCCAGCTGAATGCTGGGATAGCTGCCCATAATGCACCAGTCCCTGAGCCGCTGCAAATGTGGCCATGCCAGGACATGCTATAGCGCTATACCTATTGCTGTGTATGGGAACAGCTATAACCAAAAGCACTATAATCCTGTAAGTGTAACCATGGCCTTAGTAAATCACAGCAGGTGCATTTCACTTCATTCATATGCAAATTTACCTTCATTCCTTTGCCAATGCCATCAGCAATTTGCAAATCTAATCCTTCCTTGCAGGTATAGAGGCAGTCTATCACCTTCTTGTTCTCCAGTTTACCAGACCGGATCATTAATCCGGCCAGATTACCTCGGAAAAACTGAGCCATGTGGAGTTCGCCACCTTTATAAAGAGAGGGAGGGAAAAATCTTGATAGACCTTAAACCTTTTCTTTTATTCATCAAATGTGCTTTATCTTACCATTATGTATTCACATGCAAGTTAGTTTATATCCATTCCGGGTGTTAAACTTGTGATCGTGTTCAAACACAATGAAATAATTAAACAGTTCATCATGCATATGGCCCTCAAAACAGACATGTACGGCCATCCTGAACTGTGAAGCTGAGGCTAGTGTTTCCATCAGAAATGTTACTTTTGTCTATACAGCGAGGTGGTGTACTTAAAGAAGACCATAGATAGAGTTTATGAGCTCTTTGATAAGACTTTAACCCTACGGCTGAAATAATATATCGTATTTGTCATTAACTCTAGAAAATTAGGAGACACCTATCAGGATAGTAGAAAGTGCAACAAAGTACAATTTATGCCAAACCAAGAACCTGAAGTGTTACATACATTTTAAGCCAGAAGGGATAGTTATGATGATCCAGTCTGCCTTTCTGTCTGACACAGAGGACAGATTTTCACTAAGTAACTCTTTTTCAAGTTCAAGAATAGCAGCCGTGTTAGTCTGTATCTGTAAAGAAAGCGAGGAATACTTGTAGCACCTTAGAGACTAACTAGTTTATTTCAGCATAAGCTTTCGTGGGCTATAGCTCACTTCATCGGATGTATAGAATGGATCCGATGAAGTGAGCTATAGCCCACGAAAGCTTCTACTGAAATAAACTAGTTAGTCTCTAAGGTGCTACAAGTATTCCTCGCTTTCTTATTTCAAGTTCATCATTGACTGAGCTAAAGTGCAGTTTTGGAAAAAGACATCCAAATGATAGAAAAATCCACTGCAGCCCTCAGGAAGTGTTTCCAATAATTTCCCTCATTTAAAAAATGTTGCACCTTACTTCCAACCTGAATTTGTCTAGTTCCCACTTCCAGCCCTTGAACCTTGTTATGCTTTTGTTTGCAAAGTTAAAAGTAAGCAATCAGAAATCTTCTCATGTATGTACATCTACGGCATTAAAGGCAGTTCCAGACTTTACACGAACAGTAAGTACCTAAATGTATTCTTATTAATATGTAGTCAATTAAATCTCAAACCAAGACATGAAACCCAGAGAACTGCTGAAACTATGTAGAAAAATAAAACATTGCAATGTCAGCTGGAATTTGAAAAGCCGGTACAGTAAAACCTCGATTTAACGGACTTCAGATGCAACGGACAAAATTTTTAAGAAAGTCCGATGCATCCGAAATCCGTTTGTCGAGGGCGGCCTGCCGGCTCCCCGCTGCCGCCCGGGTCCCGGCAGCGGGCGGGCTGCCTGCCGGCTCCCCGCTGCCGCCCGGGTCCCGGCAGCGGGCGGGCTGCCTGCCGGCTCCCCGCTGCCGCCCGGGTCCCGGCAGCGGGCGGGCTGCCTGCCGGCTCCCCGCTGCCGCCCGGGTCCCGGCAGCGGGCGGGCTGCCTGCCGGCTCCCCGCTGCCGCCCGGGTCCCGGCAGCGGGCGGGCTGCCTGCCGGCTCCCCGCTGCCGCCCGGGTCCCACCTGCCGCCCGGGTCCCGGCAGCCAGCTGGAGCCCCGAGCCCCGGGGAGCGCGGATCAAGCCGTGTTCCCCCGGGCGGTGGCTGCAGTCGCGCTCCCCGGGCAGCAGCTGGAGCCGTGAGCCCCGGGGAGCGCGGCGGCTGGAACCCCGAGCCCCAGGGAGCGAGCCCCAAGCCCCGGGGAACTCAGATCGAGCCGCGCTCCCCGGATAGCGGATGGAGCCCCGAGAAGCGAGGCTCGAGCCGCGATCCACGGGCGGCGGCTGGATCCCCAAGCCCCGGACGCCAGCGGGGACTGGGGCCGGGGCGCAGGGGGGTCCACGGCAGGTTTTTTTGTTTGTTTGTTTAAAAAAAAAATCGGCGGCTTTTCGGCGGAGGGGAAGTACAATAAAACCTCGAATTAAGGACTAATTGGGCGGGCTGCTGCTCCCACAGCTTGGGTTTTTGCTTTTATTATTAAATAACGGATTTTTGGCTTTAACGGACACCCAGTCGCCCGAATTAGTCCGTTAAATCGAGGTTTTACTGTATTTATTTCTGTTGGCTCTAATTGGCATTTTTACAGACTTTTGGTCAAGTGAATACCTACTAGAAATTCTAGCTGTTATGAAGACACATTGTCCTTTGGGTACAAGATCTATGCAATGATATCTGAATAAAACTGGATGCAAAAAGTATAATACTTTGCATTAATGGCTCATATTACACCACTTCACTGCAATCACAATGGTTTCAAGTTTGTACATGGGTGTGCACTTATATGCAATAAAAATAAAATCAGGAGGTGAAGCATTGGAGATAATAGTACAATGAAGAAACAGCCCGAAAGCAGATTATGTGGGGGCGTCAATGGCCAAAACGCAATGCCTGCATTTCATGCTATGCGTGAGATGAAGCAATGTCTTGGCTTAAAAATGAAATTAAAAAAAGTAGTGGAAAATACTCCAGCAACCTGCAGATGTCTCAGGCACAGTTTCATTGTCATTTTCATTTCCTGTATATTCTGTAGAAAAGCAAGACAAAGAATAGGGACAATGGGGAAGGGACCAAGTAGTGAGGGACTTGTAAGTAATCTTTATTATCACACACACACTCACACTCTTTCACCAAGCATATTATGCTTATATCCCAACCAGCTCTTCACAACTGGTATGAATTTAATCAGTTAATCAGTTAGCCTTGGACACAGAGTTGGATTTGCTTATATAAACGATTGCCAAACACAGCAGCTAACATACTCCATATTCCCATCTTCACAAGTATAAAGGGGAGATTAAAGTCTAGGTTAACAGATCTCCTAAGGAAAAAAATTATTATGGACAGATCAGAAGGAACCATTACGGACCAATAATTCAGACAAAATTAATAATATTGCATATATTAATAGGCCAATTTTTGAAATGGCAGCTTTTTAAAAGAGTGGGAGAAAGCATAACTTTAAGGAGGGGGAAAGATATTAAATGTCTTCTTTATATATAATCTAGAGCAGCCCAATTGATTTCAAGTTTAGTAAAGCAAACAATATTGCTCTCAGGTCACGACCTTAAGCATTAGTTTCACTCTTGCATAAAAATTCTTCTTTGACTGAGTTATAATCCTTTTAAAATAAGGTTTTCAAAAGAATTGCCTGAAAATCCACAAGTCCTTGATCCCAAAGCTTTAGTGTCCCCATTTCAAGTCAGTTACTGGCAACGGCCAAGATGGAAGCAGGAAGGAATGAAAGGATTACATAGTGGTGCTAATACACATCACTATAGGGAATCTCCATGTGCAGACCAAAGGAACACAAATATTTATAGGTAAAAACAACTGGGCTTGTGTTAGGAAAAGAGCCTACGTCAAAGCCTTGGAGCATTCCAGACATTTAGCTGGCATATAATTTCTGGTTTCACCTGGCACACTTCAGCTCTCTGGAAGCTAGTTACTGCTCCACTTGCTGCTGCACTATAGCGAAACAAAAGGGATAATCTGAAAGCCATCTAAATATCAATACATGAAGTGAACTGGAACCTCACTAATTCAAGCTACTGATTGGGAGATTGTTGCAAGTTAATGAATTTTGCAAATTAGCAAGGTAATGGGTCCCTCACAATATGCAATGCTTATTCTGACCACTGGACTGTCATTTTATCTTTCTGAGGCCTCAAATCTCAGAGAAATGGTGCTTCTCCTAAGACCCTCCTTACTGCATGCTCTCTGAATGTCCTATGTACTGTATGCAGATGCAACAGTGTAACATAAGATTGTAGACCTATAGTAAAATATCTATGATTGAATACTTATTCTACTAAAAAAGTATTATTCTATTAGGTCAAGGTTTCCTCACTAGATCAGCAGTTTTCCAACTTGTAAGTAATTTGATCAGTAAGCAAAATGCAATGAAATGAGCAGCTCACTGCAGTGCCTTGGCAATCTATTTCCAATGGTCCATGTTCAGATGACACCTGCCCCATTTTCTCAAGCTTTTGATGAGTAAGCGTCACCAGTATTATAGGCTATGAATCAGCATTAAGCTGCCTACAGAAAATCACAATTTAAGCATAGTTTGCATATAATAAAACTGCTGCTATTTTTTTTTTCTTTTTAGAACTACAAGTGGCAAAATCCTCAAGAGAAAACATTACTGTTACTTAATTAAATCCTCATAGGGAAACATGGCCAAAAATGAGAGCTTGGTTTTTCTAAAGTCTGCTTATTAACCTAAATTGAAACAAAGGTTCTGCCTAATAATCTTAAGAATAAATGTACTTTTGTTAGTCTTATCAAAAAAAAAAAAAACTATATTCCCACAGTTATTACGGAAATCACTTCTTAAGTGGAACCCCTGCCTATAATGTCTAGATGTAGCTTGTTATTTCATAGCCCCCTATGTGTGATGAGTACAACGGCACTCCGGAAAAAATAACTAAATTAAAAAAGAAATATGTGATAACAGGCCAGAGGAAAAATTTGTAGGATGTAAAAAAAGCAAATCTTCTATTGCCCTGAATCAACCATTCATGGAGATGAGAAATTAATTGTTACCTTGCCAACATGCTCCAACTACCAGCTGAGTTTCTATCTTAGAAGGATGTAGTGGGTAATCCTCAGTCACTGGGAAAGGATCATATGAAACTCCATCTACATAGAGTGTCACTGTTGGAAATTCAACATTGAGGACATAATGGTGCCATTCCTTGTCACATACCTGGGAAGAGAACAGCAGGCAATGTTTAAAAACAGAATTCCACCACCTTTTATTTCTTAAGTACAATTTTTTGTCTAAGAAACAAGTTGGTTTTATAAACAACATTTGAGAACAGCAAAGCTGTTTCCAAAGAAGCTTGTCTGCGTTAAGTCCATTAATAGTTTCTTCTATCGCCAGCAAAGGAAAGTTGCAAAGTCATCATATGAGCAAATGAATTTAATTCACACAAAACATAAAACAGCACAGCCTAAATCAGAAAAGACAAATCAGTCACTGTTGTACATTTAGTATACTGATATATTAAAACACTATTTGACAAATTTTCATCCAGTTCTGCTGAAGTATTCTGTGTAATAGTATATAAATATGGCAATTTCCAGAAAAAAAAATTCCCCGAGCCAAAATTAGAGATCTTTAATAATGGAAGCTGGTTGCAATTATTGGAATGCTGCCAACTCCCTATAAGTATGCAGTAGGCCATTTTATAATCACAGCTGCACATGCCAGTATGTGAAGAATGCTAGAATGTTACTAATTGGGTGGTTACATTCCAACATTAGAAATTCAGATGCATCTTACTGCTTAAATAACTGGAAGCAAACAAACAGATCCTCAACATTAACTGGAAGCAGTAAAAGGAACCTCTATATGAGAGCTATTAGCCACACAAGTTTACTTACTTTTCTCAGATTTATTGGTCCAATAAAAAAAATTAAATTCATTAATGGTAATCTTCCTGATCATGAGTGCTACCAATATATTACACAAATTGTTTGTACCAATAAGTCAATCTGCTTATCTAATGACAGCAATTCATATGGTGTCAGGAAAAATTTTCTTCCAGTGTGCAAAAGTATTAAAGAAAAATTTATCTTATTGCATTCTTTGACCTACAAAAAAGTCATATGCTCACAAGTACTTAATTGCTAAAGACACATAGGAATACTTGCAAGTAGAATGGTCATTCATTTTTTTATTGTGTTCAATGGAGACAAGTTCCACCAAATCTGGTTCCTAATTTTTAAACACCCTTACTCATCCTGAGTTGAACTGTATTCCATAACGAATCCCCATTGATTGGAGCACCCACGGGGAAAAATTGGTGGATGAAGAGCACCCATCGGCAGCTCCCCACCCCGCTCACCTCCGCTCTGAGCGAGCTGCCGGATCCTGCTTCTCCCTGCTCCCTCCAAGCGCTTGCGCCGCGAAACAGCTGTTTCGCGCAGCAAGCCAAGGAGGAGGTGAAACAGCGCGCTGCGGGGAGGAGGCAGGGCTCGGATTTGGGGAGGGGTCCAATAGGGACAGGGAGGAGTGGAGACTTTGGGGTAGGTGTGGAGTCCGGCCGAGGGCAAGGGCCTGTGGGTCCCTGTCCCCTTTCCACACCCCCATTGGCAGCCGATGGGTGGGGGGTGGCACAAAAAAGCTGTGACGTTAAAGTAAGGTGTTTGGGGCCGATACAGGCAGCCACTTTTTACTGGTATGCCATACTGCCTTACTTTCACCCTTGATTGTAGTAAAGGTGTGGAATGAGGAGTTTGGATTTCCACAAAGACTTAATTTACTATTTAAACTATCATGCTGTTTTAGGCTCCTATGGATACTTAAATTGCAATTTCTTAACAAGTACCCTTTCATACTCACCTGGTTCAGTTTCCAGTGGAATTCAGCAGGTTTGTAAGTTTTTCCCTCTGAAGGATCTTGGCGGAAGAGGAAAACAAGTCGGCAATTGTGTACATAAAGAGAGTAGTGGTGCCGGTTCATATCTGCACAAAACGTTACATTAATGTTATTCTTTCCCATTGCCCTGTGCTCTAAAACTCTAGAACTGGAAATGATAGTCATGTAACCCTAAATTACAATACTGATATGTGATTGTGCTATTAATATGGTCCTACAAGATAGTAATAAGCTTCACAAATTAGAACACAAGACCGATTTAAAAGAAATCAAGCATGCTATAGTTTCAAGGGAAAAAGTGCCTGTGGAAGCAGTTTTAGGTCATCCATTTCTAAACAATCAACAGTAATACTGGTAACACCTTAGCTAATAAGACACATGTTCTTCCAATTCCCAACCAAGGACTAGGACTAAAATATCACAGGGGTAAGCCAACCAACAGGAGAAATTGAACAAAACTCAAATTGTGGGTAGCAAAAAATCTTCTGTTACCAATTAAACAGCATGCATACCACATCTGTACATCTCTCCCCCTCCTAAAATAGAGCACAATTCTAAACTAAGTTCATTTTTTCTCCATTCAAAATTACTTCCAATAATCTTGTGTTTTAATTAAGGTGGGGGGAGGAAAGGGGGAAGACCTCCATTGACCTCCATCTGATACTCTCACACACAAAAAAGTTTAAATGAGCAGTCTTTGCTACTAGGTAGACACTTTACATCTGATCAAAGAAATATTTTTCAACCTACTGTTGATACAGTTCTCTCTCGTTTGATTAAATTTAATTCGGTTAATGATAGGGGGCCAGTTTTGTTTTGCTTCGCTTGTGATTTTGGCTTGGCTTCCTTTGAGAGACCAGACAGACCAGACATTGTTACCCAGAATGCCTTCTTCTAAAAATCACTGAACAAATCCCCTGCTCTAGCTAACAAAGGTAAGAATCTTGTACTTCATCAGCCAGCAATTACAAAAGAAGAGTTATCAGATATTCCTTTTTATCAATACAGTGACATTATACTCCATATGCTTTATAACAATATGATTATGAGTGTAAATATGATGCAACTAGAATATGCTTCATGCAAAAGGTCTCTTGTAAGGTACCATTACAAAGATCATAACCTACTGAATATACAGTAAACTCTCTATTTTGCGGACCTCGATTTAACGGACAAAATTTCCAGTCCATATGTCATATGTGAAAATTAACACGCTGTTAATTTTAAAATGCTTTTAACCAAGATTTGCTTATAATTAAATTAACAGGTTATTTTTTGTTATTAATTCACTGTTACAGTAGACTCCCGATTATCCGGGCGCGGGTTAACCGGCCTGCAGATTAACTGGGATGTCTAAACCGGTCGGTAGGGGAAGCCCCAAAGCGGCGGCGGGCTCAGCCTTAGCCTGCCGCTGCTTTGGGACTTCTCCCACTGGCCCCTTACGAGCTGGGGTCTCAGCCTGCTTCCAGCCTGGGTGTAGGAAACCCAGGCTGGCAGCGGGCGGAGACCCCGGCTGGCAGGAGCCTGGGGGAAAGCCCAAAGCAGCAGCAGGGTGAGTGCTGAGCCCACCCCCGCTTTGGGCTCTCTCCCCAGGCTCCTGCCATCTGCCCCACTCAGCTCCCGCTGACAGCCTGGGTGCAGGGAACTCAGGCTGACAGCGGGAGCAGACTGGGACAGGAGGCAGGACCCTGGCTGGCATGGGGCCAGCGGGGGGAACCCCAAAGTGGCGGTGGGCTGAGCGCTCAGCCTGCCGCTGCTTTGGGGTTTCCCCCTCTGGCCCCTTGCCAGCTGGGGTCTCAGCCTGCAGCCAGCCTGGGTGTAGGAAGCCCAGGCTGGCAGTGGGAGCTGAGACCCCAGCTAGCAGGAGCCTGCGGGGAAACTCTAAAGCAGCATTGGTCTGAGAGCTCGGCCGTTGCCGCTTCTCAGCTCTCTGCCGCTTTAGACTTTCCCCGCAGGCTCCTGTCAGCGGGGGGGGGGGGGTGTGTGTGTGTGTGTGTGTGTGTGTGTGTGTGTGTGTGTGTGTGTGTGTGTGTGTGTGTGTGTGTGTGTGTGTGTGTGTGTGTGTGTGTGTGCTCCCGCTGCCAGCCTGGGCTTCCTACACCCAGGCTAGCAGGGGAGCTGACTGGGGCAGGTGATGGGACCACCACCATACATACATACTTAATTTTAATTACACAAACATGTCTACATAAGTAAAAACAGGTAAACTAACTAATTTGTCAATTTTTTAACATACGCATTCGGAAAACCTACTTTATTATAGAATGGATTTTTGACTTTAACGGACACCCCCTTGCCCGAATTAGTCTGTTATATTGAGGTTTTACTGTATTCCCTCTTATTTCTATGCATGTATCATTCTTGTATCTGAAACTAGGAATGTGAAGTATAATTCTGAGGTCCTGTTGTAATTATGCAAAGTCTGGGCCATTAATGGTGGTTTAGAATCTTGAAGACTCCCATTGACTAGGACAACTGGTTGTAAATGGTTTATTTACCTGCAACCCTTCCTGTATACTGCAAGCCAGCCCTGGAAGAATGGAGGCTGGGGTCTCACAGGACATGTCACCTGACACTGGAATCCATCTTAAACCTGTTACATCTTAAACCAGGTTCTTTCGAATTTAGAAGGAAGAATGGGAACCCAGAGAGACAAAAGATTCCCCCTTTGTGACAAAGATATAAAAGGAGGTGGAACAGAACAAAGGGGGACCTAGTCATGAGAAAGCCTCTGCTTTTCACCTAATATGCCTGCTGAAACTGACAATATGCCTGCTGGAACTAGTTCCCTTTCTGAACTGTACCAGGGGAAAGGATTGGGCCCAGACTAGGAAGGAGTCTAGTCTGTGAAAGAAACATCTCTAAGGGTGAGATTTACCGGTCATCAATTTCTTAACGTATTAGGCTTAGATTCACATGTTTTGTTATATTTTGCTTGGTAACTTACTTTGTTCTGTCTGTTATTACTTAGAACCACTTAAAACCTACCTTTTGTACTTAATAAAATCACTTGTGTTTATTTATAAACCCAAAGTAATTAATACCTGGAGGAGCATGCAGCTGTGAATTTCTATCAGTGTTGTAGAAGGCGGACAATTTGTGTGTTTACCCTGTATAAGCTTTAAACAGAGTAAAACTGATTTGGGGTTTGGATCCCATTGGGAACTAGGTGTCTGGGTGCTGGAGACAGGTGACCTGTTTAGCAGTTTTGGGTTAAAAAGTCTGCAGCTTTGGAGGCGTGGGCTAGATCTAGGTCTGTGTTGCAGCAGGCTAGCATGTCTGGCTCAACAAGGCAGGGTTCTGGAGTCCCAAGCTGGCAGGAAAAGTAGTCTCAGATACATTTCAGCATATCAGGTGACAGTGCCAAGGGGGTCTCTGTGACCAAACCTGTCACAAATACCATCTTCAAAATGATGGCGTTTGAAGCATTCACAGAAACTATTCAAAGGATAAGAGCAGGTTCACCACAGAGGGGGTGGAGGGAGAGGGAGAGAGCGGTTTTCCCCTAGAAGCAAATATTCCACATTCAATCGTCTTAAAAAACAACAACAACAAAAACCACAGTGAGAATCCATATTGTTAAACCTACTGCATATAGTCTCATGATTATTGTGAGGTATCAAATAATACAATCTAAACAGATTGTACTGCCAGATCAATTAGTATATCACAATGGCTAAAATCTCTTCAGTACAAGGAAACTGGATATCAAGTTCCCTTTATCTACACTGAAACTAAATATGCTAAGGCTTGTCTACACAGGAAAATAGATCAGCTGAACTATAGCTGTATAATTATACTGTTCTAGCTATGCCAATATAACTCCCTACTTGGGCATTACTCCAGAATAAAAGTGAGTTTTTTCAGTGTAGCTTGTTACTTCCAAAGTCAACCTAACCTAGAAGAGAGCTTCAGAGCCTTGAGCGACCTGCAACAAATATATCACCAAAACCAAAAAGAGAAAGTGTTTATAATTGAAGTATTATACAAACCTGTCTTGTCTGAATTGCAGAGTACTGTCTCCTTCTCCTTGGTACCAGGCCCATGCCTCATCCATACCGAAATCATAAAGGGCTCTTTTAGATTGACTGTGACAATGCCATCTGGAATCTTCACAGCTTGAGTGCCATTAAATTCAAAAACTTGGTCACTGTCATGGCCATTATCGGTAGGAAGTCCTATTGTCCAGTTAACAGTGCTACTTGGAGGGGGAAGCAGCTCAGCTGTGCCAGAGGAAACACCTAAAATAAAAGTATATTACTAAAAACACACAGAAGGAAACTAAAAACTGGTGTCAAACCAAAATTGTTTTTTGTTTGTCTGCTTTGATTGCTAACCTTCCAATATTACCTCGACAAAGACCGAGCTTTTTGTGGCAAAGTTAAAATTACAGAGCATTGGTGTAGATAGACACGGTCATTCGTTACGTCACCATAACTGGCCTCCCCAGCTATCCCACAATGCCTACCATGACTACTCTGCTCACCATTTTGAACTCGGCTGTACTGCATACAGCTACACAGGCACAAGCCCCTCCCTTTTCAAATCTCTAGGAAGTTCTGACAGCTGAGCATGTGGCAGGAAACAGCAAATTATTAACCCCAAATCCTGCTTTCCCCAGGGCAACAGGAACACAGCTGCAGACAGGCTGCTGCTGGAAGGCAGAGGGGGCCAGGATAACTGCTGTGCAGAGCCAAGGAGGGAAGTGGTGATTAAGGAAAAGGGGGACACTCCCCCCACCCCCATGCCTGGTTCCTTCCAGCCGCTGTCTAAACTTAAAGAGACAGCATGCCAACAGTCACTCTTCCCCAACACACGCACAGTATCTCTCACATACACACTCCCCCAACACATGCTAGTTTCGGTCTCTCCCCCACACATACTCTCCCCACTCCCCACTTCAGTTGGAAAGTGGCGGTCAGTCTTGTTGGATGCCCATGGAAGGGACTGAGAAATCTGCATCATATGATGCTATACCTGCCCAATGAGGCATTGCAAACCCTTCCCTACCCACAGTGCACTGCTCTCTGTGTCAATGCAAGAGCAGACAGTATAGCTGCACTCTGCTGACACAAGGAGCATAGTGTGGACATGCAACGGCAGTTTAATTAAAGTGGAATAATTTTTGTTGACAAAACTGTAGTACAGACATCTCCCAAAATGTTAACTGAGGGTAAGTGCCATTTCCTTCTCACACCCAATAAAAAGACAACACAGGCCATTATAAGCACATGGCCAGACTTCCAGAGGTGCTGAGCCACCCCCAGCTCTTGGGTGACTTCAACTGGAACCGAAGGCACTGAGCATCCCTGACAGACTAGTCCATCATTTCTATCCTTTCATTTTGTATCAAAGAGGCTCATGAATTTTAATCCTATTAATTGTAGCATAGGTGAATGCAAAAGGGCTCTCTACCCCTATGCAACAGAGCATAGATTTAGCCGGCTTAAGTGAAGTTCTTATTCCAGGCCATATTTTCTCCACTTTATAATTTGTCTCCATCACGGCCTCTGAAAAGACACCCACCACATTCATCCTGCATCTTGAAAAACAGGCAGTTTTCAGTAACTATGCCCATTCACACACACACACATCCATTCGTTCTGGAGTATGCATCACCAGTGAGAAATTGCTGCCCAAAATAGGAGAATAGGGAGGTTAGAAGGGGACTACGCAATGATGATTCCCCTTCTTCTGAGATAGTTCTTTGGAAACATCAAGTTCAGTCATGCTCACCAAGTATATAAGGTCTGCTAGACAAGATTTGGGGGCAACTTTTGTACTGACATGTTATTAAGTCTGCCTATTGATTTGATATTCCTTATTCGGACTTGTGAAAAGATTATATTCAAAGAAAGATTTTTACTAAATTTAAAATCAATTAATGCATTCTTACCACAGAGTCTGTGAAGGGATTTCTCAGAGTAAGTATCTCTGTCACAACCTTTCCCAATATGATTAGTCTCTAGTTCAACTGTTGCTTGTATTGAAGTTATAGGTTCATCACAGGTCTCCAAATGTATATTAGGGAATAGAGCCAGAGAACCAGTCCCAGGCTCATATTCTATTCTTTTGCTCCATCCTGTACATTCACACAAAGAAATAAGATTAGAGATTTCTGGTGTTTACCAATGTTTAACTGCAGAAAAGTAATAGCAGCTGGCAAAAGGAGGGGATTGAACTAACCTTGCCAGCCAGGCTTGCATGTAGGCTTAATGCTAATTTTCACCAATACATCCTCAGCAGCTCTTTTCTTCCCACAGTCATATGCAGTCACTGTAAGCTTATATTGGTGCTCCTTGCCATAGTTTAACTTTTCGGTGTTTTTTATATATCCTGGCAATAGTGGAGAGCCAATTAACAATGAATATATGCTCATCTTTCAGACTCAGCTTCATTAATTATACTTCTTTTCCTCCAGGTGCTAAGAGTTGGATAGTCACATGTAATTAAGCTTTAATTAACTCTTCTCTCAATTTATTTGGGTGTAATACCCTAAACAGCAAACCCAATTCTTTAAGATTAACCCCAGAAGATTAACACAAATAAATACAGCAGCAGATGCAGTCTTAGCACGGTCTTTTTACAGCTCATTATGTTAGTGTAAATCTTTCAATAAAACCAAATATTTAACGGTCTGCAGATAAGGAGTGAACTGTAATTTTGTGTGGCCTACACAGTTCACGGAGCAAGTAAAATTAGTACTTTTCATTAACCCCAGCATCCTCCACTCCATAATGTAACCTCTCAAGCCCTCTCTCAGTGTCTTAGATAAGGTTTTACACGGTGTTTGCTTTTCAAGCTTTATAAAATGTATTTGTAAAACCAATCCTAAATACAGAAGAACAGTTATAGAAAGAAAAACATTTTAACAGCTGGTTTAGAACATGGCATATCTACATTGCTATTTTTAAAAGACAAAACAGCAGCACACCATAGGCTCTGTACTTCATGGTTAAGATCCCATAAGACCTGAACTTGGTACCAGCTTCCTCAATAGAGCCCACAAATTAAACAGGATATTTTTAAAAGCTACAGAAGCTTGAAAGAGATGGTCCTTCCTGACCAAAACAGCAAATGTCTTAGAAACTGCTCTCAATTTGGTCCCTGGGTTCTAAGATGTTGGGGGAAAGAAAAAGGAGGACACAACACTTTCCAACAAAATAAAATTTCAGAAGTGGCAAATACACTTGTGCTATTTGAGTGTGGCACGGAATGTAAACTTGTGGAAGCTAGATATATGTTAGAGAGGTGAAATAACAAGGTTCGTACGATCAGTATTATATGCAGTTGAAATAGAAATCGAAAATGCTTACAAAAACATGGCTGCTCAGTTACATTGTAGAACTAAATTATAAAATGAAGTGTTTTAAGTAAATTTGTAATAGAATAGTCTAATTTAATTTAGTCTAATAGTGTAAATACCACTAATTTTATTTTGACATTGACCAAACTTGAAACATTATTCTAAAGTATCAAATTAGAACAATTTCTCCCCCCTCCTTGGTTCTTACCATCTTTGTCAATTGCAAAGGGAACGTCTGGCGTTACAATTTCATAGGTGCATATCTGGCTGAACTGGGGAGAACAATCAGCATCCACAGCTTCTACTTTCAGGATGTTGTCATACCTCTTCCCTTCAATAACTG
Source organism: Sternotherus odoratus (assembly GCA_032164245.1). Taxonomy (NCBI): domain Eukaryota; kingdom Metazoa; phylum Chordata; order Testudines; family Kinosternidae; genus Sternotherus; species Sternotherus odoratus. Next base: position 8,317,026 of record JAVMKO010000018.1, read on the forward strand.
TTGCTTTGTAGGACTTCTCTTTAAACACTGGAGCATACTCGTTAACATCATTCACCTGAATATGGACTGTTGCTCTGAAGAGGAGACAGAATGGTCAGCTTTTAGCACTGGGTGAAATAGGAATGTCACAGAGCTGCCATTCAACTACCCTGTTTCCCCGAAAGTAAGACATCCCCCGAAAATAAGACATACTTCCAGTTTTCCCTCTCGCTGTAATATAATGTAATGTAATTTTGGGAGCAAAAATTAATATAAGACACTGTCTTATTTTCGGGGAAACACGGTAGCATAGGAATAGCACCACATTTTACAGATTAAGATCCCCACCAAAATTTAGGTTCTTAGAAGAACAGTAGCCAGTGGTGGAAAAGACTCATTAGCTCAAGTCCACCCCTCCACTAAGGCAGGATACATTTTTCCTTTTCCAGAAGATTAATAAATAATATTTTCTACTTCCATAGCACCTTCCATCAGAGTATCTCAAAGTTCTTTACACAAATAAGTTACTCCTGAGGGCATCACAAAATTAAAAATTCTGCACCAAAAAAATTGAAAACTCCATACACAATATTTTAAAATTCTCCCAAACCTACTCCTGACTCAGTTCTTCTCTTGTTTATGCCCTCCTTTCCTGAACACTACCGGTAGTCTGCCACATGCTGTACAGATGTTTCTTCCAAAGTCCTGTATTATTTTTGAGTGGCTTTTTAAAGCAGATGTTACTATGCAGTTATTTCCTTTCCCGCTACATAAAGAGCAGATTAAAATGACAGTAACAAAGCAATCTAGAAAGAGACAAATCTTAAACCAGCAATTTGATTTTCTAGTCAGGCTACTTGGAAATTATAGAAGCATGTGTTCCTTTACCCCTCCACAACACTAACACCTATTGGAGAGATTTTCTTTGGACTATTCTTTCAGCTCAGTTTCCTTCTGAGCTCCTTGCCCTCACGGGATTTTAACTGCTTCCCTCATATTTCTGCTGCCTTATTTAGCACATTAGTTTCCTGTGGAACTTCTGGAGGTGTCAATTTGTCAAAGGACAAATAAGTCACAACACACTAGAATTTAGGTGCAGCGACTTCAAAGCAGTTCTCATTTTTGCTTTGAACCACTTGCGTTAATATAATTTTTAAGCCTTCAGAATCACCTGATTTATATTCATTTCAAATATATAGACTATAGGCCACATCAATCAGAAGACTACTTAAACTAAGCTTCCCCACAGCCACCCACAGATTTACTTACTTGTGGGATTTTTTTGCATTAGCTCCATCTGGTCCCTTTCCACAATCATAGGCCTGGATGGTGAATGTGTAGTCCTTCTGTAGTTCACAATCAAGTTTCTCTTTAGAGCGTATTATTCCCTCACCAGTAGATTTATCCACTACCACAGCATCAAAAGGGACATTTTGCCCATGAATTTTAAATCCACAAATCTCACCTAAAGATTCAAAGCAGCACAGGTTAGAATTTCAGTCAAAAACCTCTCCACACACTTTCAAATGTAAATGACTCAGTATTTTGCAGCCAGGGATTTGTGAGGGTCTGTGGATAAAGCAAGAGCACTGTGCTTTAAAATGGGTGAGTTCTGGGCACTTTAGTAAAAAAAAAAAAAAAGCATACAGCTGCCTTCCAAGCAACTTGTTTACTTTGCATCCATTCATGCAGGAATACAAAAGAGAAACGTAGACAGGCATTTCACAGGAGTACTTGAGATAGCTCTAGGGTAAGAGTAGATCTTATGAGAGCATACAGCCAAGGCCACTGGTAATATCTTCTATGCCAAACTACTGGGAATAGCTGGGCAGCTTGTTTACTTTGACCACAGCAGAAGGTTAAAATGCACATTTAAAAGTTGAGAGGTGAAGAAGCTTCAGGTATAGGTTCAGCACCATAATTACAGAAATTCTGTCAACAGATCAAATGGACAAAGTCTTCCTGTGCAATGTACCTGGCTAAAATTAGGGAATCAAAATAAACTACTGAATGAGAAAGGTAGAAATACCAACTTTTCAGGCATCCATTTCAACGCTGTCTACTAATATACCAATTACGTTAATCTCAACAGTTATAACATGTAGAGGGATTTACTAGATATTCCTTTCTAGTCAGACTTTTCTTTCTATCAGACCTGAAAAAGAAACCTAGAAAAGCAAATCACTTTTATGTCTAAAACTATTTATAAACTGGATTATAAATCAGATCTACTATTACTACATAATCATATAGTGAGGAAACGGTATTGCAGATTGTAGCTATGTTTTTGCAATTATATTAGTTTTTCACAAAATGTGTGGGAGAAACTCAAGATGCCCCAAAAATGTAAGCTACTAGTGAAAGTACTATTTTTTAACCAAATCTTAACTGCAGTGTTCATATATCCTAAATATAATCCCAAACAGTTCAAATGGATGTCTGATTTAAAGATATTTCTAACCAAGGGTTTGGCTACATAACAGTTTCTATCAATATATTTTAAAATAGAATAAAATGGGGGTAAAAGAGCATGACAGGATCTTCTGTTTAGGTGCTGATTCCCCATTTCATAACCAAAGTTAGTGGGTTAATAGTCATAAAAGGGATAGAAAGAACCCTTTATCACCTTCTTTGGTGACTGTCACCTCAAAACTCTCTAAAGGGAGAAAAGATAAACCCAAGTCAGTAATACAGGAAAGACTGAAGAGGGAGCACATAAGGAAAAAGTCAAAGATGCACACATTACACAGAAAAGCTTTGGACAAAATTGTATGACTAAATTCCAGTGGTCTTAACCGCTACAAATCTAGAGCCTCATTCACTAATGTGATTTAACCTCAGCCTTCAGTTTATCATATACTGTGAAATTCTCAGGTTAAATTAATACTTGTTTTAAGATTGTAAAAAGGTTTCATATTCCCTTATTTGGTTCTGATGACAAAAATGGATATTCATGTGTTAAACAGATAGATACGTAGTGAACTTCTGTGTTTTTGCAGAACTACCTATCAAGTTGAATTCTCACTGAACTTAGTGTCTACTCATCTCTCTATTTAAGGGATACATCTTGAACAGGGTTGTGGGTTATTTTATTTTTATTTCTTTTTTGGCTTTTTAAAGTTTTACTTAATGTTATTATCCCCACTTCAGGTTTCTAAAGTATTTTTTAAATCTAATTTAAATTTATCATTAAGTTTATTTACAGTATACAGTTCTCATAGCTTGAACAATGCACACATTCATCAGTTTCACCACCATGTTGTCATACTAAATGATGCAACTTATGGGGTTGCAGACAGCAAAGATTTCTTCATTGCCACTGGATTTTTATGTGTCTTGAAAACATTTCTATTGGTATAAGTTCTACGATAATTTGTGTTTGCAAACTTTAAATTCAATGTCAAATTTAAACTTCACAGTATTTCTTTAATTCATGATTTTAAATTAACATTTATGTTCAGTAAGCTGCTTAAGTTAACATAAAAGCTTCATCTTGGGAACAACTTTTTCCCCTTCTCCCCATTTCTTCATACCCTCAGGCACATTTTCCAGACTTAATGAACAAGGAATAATTTCTACTCCCCTTACCCAGCCACGTAACTACTTGAATCTGGACACATGATTACTGGACACAGTATGCTTTATCCACATAGAAATTATAGTGTTATTAAACTATTAACCTGCACTTGTTACACACTGCTGAACATTACACTTTTATGGCTATTCTCTTTGATCTGAAATGCAGTTACAGCAAAGCTGACCCTTAATAATCAAGTGGAATCAATGTTAATTCTCATTTATTTTAGTAATTCTCATTTATTTTAGTAATGTAGTCCAACTACAGTACAGACCCGTTTACATGCAGATGTCGGGAGTCAAGCCATCACGACCACATATTAAGAGACATGGAAATATCTTAAGATATCTACATATACAGTAAAAGTATAATTATCTAGGATTACATACTTATTCATGGGCGTCCCAAATACAGCAGGATTTTAGCACGGCAGAAAATGCGTTCGTGGCTGATTCATCGGCTGATTGTCTTTCTCCAGAAATCAATACCTGAGCTATGCCAGGACACTTTTAAAAACGACTTATAAACCCCTTGCTGTCTTGGAATGATTTATCTCCCATTAAATTTCTAAATTTTGTCGCTTGGGCTAGAAGAATTGGCCCACTTAGAGGCATTCCTTTCAGTGAAAGAAAGGAAAAAGGAATGCCAATAAGGAATTTCCCTTCAGCGAAAGAGTGCAAAAGCAGCATTCCTTTTGTGAAAGAAAGATTTCCCATTAGAATCAAATAATTTTGAAATGTATTAGCACAGACTATATATTTTATTACATATCTTTAGTGTGACAACAACTAAGCGTGCGTGATACATTTTTACTAATATCGACGATCAAAAGGAAGAGGAAACACCAGTAGGCCTACAACACGTTTCCGCTCAGCACTTCCCGTCGATTTCTATGTCAGAGAGTTAGTGAGCAAATCTGTAGCACTACATAGCAAGTTCCTGTACCGCGTGTTAATAAGTCTCACGTGTTAAATAGGTAGCACTGGGAGGCATGGCACTACTGCACGTGAAGTGGATTCGGGCGTAAACCGGTCTGTACTGTAGTAAACTTCTAAATATTGGCTCTGAAAAGAGATTATCTATGCGGCAAACAGAACAACTCTGTGTTTATAAGCACAAGGCAAAATATTGGTTCAATACTAACAGATACATATCCTACATGATAAAGGAAAAATTACTGCAGAATGCCTCACTTTTGAATAGTGGATCTTTATTATAAAGGAGCTAGTTTCTGAAATCACCTCTTATGAAGTTATCCCTGAAGACCATTTAAAGTAAACCCCGAGGTTTATAATCAGCTCCTTATTTTAATGCACCAACTTTATGATCTCCTAGGGCTTCCATATAAACTATTCCAAGGTATTTTTGCATAGCACATAAGTATAATCCTGAATTTTAAGGTATTTTTAATAACATGATTATTCAAAAAACCTTCACGCTGCTTAGACTGCTGGGTAAAGTTACAGAATAATGAAAAAAGTGGCTATATAACAATTGCAAGCTTTTAAATACTGAGCACACTGCACCACAACTAGTCAAGCATTCTGAGCAAGGTATTAAGATTACAGAAGACTACGTAACTGTAGGGACAGGATATGGCAGAATAACTCCAACACTCGTTATTGGGCTTAATGCACTGAAGTATGTTAATGTGACAGCTGTCTTTTTAAAATATAATAAAAAAATTAAACTGTTCAATTCTTGATGTACTAAACTCTAACTCTAGCATCAATGCCAACCTCTGCCACTAGGCAGTTCAAGTACAACATTCCTTGGCATTCCTCCACTACAGTAATCCACAACTAATCTTCCTGATAAATACTCATGTGACTCCAGACACTCCCTAGGGTATTAAAGTCGCTGCTCAAGATATACTACAGCTCAATTTATCAGAACACGAATCTACCCAATGTGTTAACTTTTACCATTTCATTGTAATGAGATCTTATTTTAATAAAAAGTCCATTTAAAAAAAAAAGTTACAAATTGCAAAGAAATGGGACTTGTGCATCAAAAAGCTGAAGCCCGTAAAGAACGGTTAGTTATAATAAATTTCTGTTAACACGACATATGCGGCTTCAAGTTTGAGCAGAGCTTGTCAGATACTACTAGATATTTCCCCTCCAATGGTCTCTACCATAGGAGGAAAAACAAAACATTTCAGTTCCCTGAAGTACAAAATATTTCAAGGGGGCAGGCTCCCTATCCTCCCTCCAAAACAAATTAGAGGTATTATTACAGAGCATATATCAAAATGGATAAGACAATGTGCAGATGAATATTCTGGCACATGGATAATGTACACCCTAAATCAGTACAACTAATAACTTAGATTATGTAGCAAAAAATCAGGCGCCTGGAACATCAAGAGCTTTCATATGATTGAACATTTATTTTTAGTAAATTTATTCATCTTGACACAACATAGTTAAATTCCATATAATGCATCAAGCACCAAACTGGCCCAATAAGAACAAGCATGATGCTACATTATTCTTTATATAGCAATGCTCTTTGTCAGAGCTTTCTCATCTACGTGTAACTCTGGAGTTGAGGTGAAACATGTTTCCATCCCTGCCACAGCCAGAAGGAAATGGAAATCAATTAACAGGTTGAATATTAGTTTATCATTTGATACCTTTTCACCTCTGTAGCTAAGCAAAATTTAGATACAATTCAGTATAAATGAACACAAGATTATTTATCCACTTTACTGTAGCCTGAAAACATAAAATAATCCAGTCTCTTTAAGGGCATTCTTTATCATGGAATTTTTTCTGTTTTGTTGCAGCATGAGTAATTTTTTTTTTAGGCTCTCATAGTATTATGCTACACTTTGATGTAAAATACTTTACTGAAAATATTTTTTTTAAATATTAGAACTAGAGGGCATAAAGAGTTTGATGTCTAAATTCTTCTTAAAATACTGGAGTCACCATCTCCTCCTAGCTCCCTTCCAAAGAGAGAAAACAAAATTTCTTCCAAAGAGGGAAAGTATTAATATGTTCTAACAAATTCCAGACATGTATCATTCGATTACTAGAATTTTGAAGTGTGGAACTCATTTGGAAGTTCACCCTTTATACAAACTGTGCCATTCATTCATCTTCCCAACCTATCCTTTATTTAGAGCCACTATTCAGCTGACTGCTGCATTACACATTAGCAGACTGCAGACAGGACGTCAGCACAGTTCCCTGCCCTAAACAAACAAGGGCTGGCAGTACAGCGTGGAGAAAAACCAACAGCAGTCACCCACTGGAAAATGTGAGTTACACACATCCCAAGGAAGGGGCTAACTGAAGTGTTTTTTTTGTTTTTCAAGAGAATGAACAGAGATGCTACAAGAGCATTTTTCAGAGTTGCATACACATGTACTCTCTAAACATAACGATTCCTACCCCCCACAAAAATATTTCTTTGACTCTCTTTATTAATATGGAGAAAGTTAAATAACATTGTTTAAAAGTGGTTAACTACCTTTTAAAAACTCTATTATAATCATGTAAGAATCTTAGGGTATGTCTTCACTACAGCAGTAGGTCGATTTCCTTTAAGTCAATTTTTTAAAGCAGACTGTAGAGAGTCGATTTTGTGTGTCCCCACAAAGCACAGCAAGTCAACAGTGTCTGTCCGCACAACCGTTGCAAGCGTTGACATAGCGAGCGTTGCATTGTGGGTACCTATCCCACAGTTCCCGGAGTCCCCAGCAGGCATCATTTCGAGTGCTGCACTATGAGTAGGCATTTCATAATTTCGCGTCCTTTTTTCGTGCCGCCGACCCCATTTTGAGCAGTGTACTGTGGGTAGGCATCCCATTATTCGCACCCTTTCTACGCGCTTCGCTAACGCCATAGCACTGCAAGCATGGAGCCCGCTGATGCCACCGCTGCAGTACTGGCCATTGTGAAGACCTCGCGCACTGTTGTGGATTTTATGCTGTACCGTCTGCAGAGGAATGCGATCCGGAGACAACTGCGCTTTCTGGACCCCGATGACAGTGATGAGGAGGAGATGGACCTGGACATGCACAGCAGGGACAGGGACACTGAGACTGACATTTTTGGAAGTAGGGTGACCGACAATCTGTCAAATTTGGTGGCAATGGGGCAGGCTCATGCTATGGAACGCCGATTCTGGGCCAGGGAAACCAGCAGTGACTGGTGGGATCGCATAGTGCTGCGGGTCTGGGATGACTCCCAGTGGCTCAGAAACTTTCGCATGCATAAGGGCACGTTCATGGAACTTTGTGACTTGCTTTCCCCGGCCCTCCGGCGCAAGAATACCAGAATGAGGGCGGCCCTCACAGTTGAGAAGCGAGTGGCGATAGCCCTCTGGAAGCTTGCAACGCCAGACAGCTACCGATCAGTCGCGAATCAGTTTGGGGTGGGTAAATCTACAGTGGGGTCTGCTGTGATGCAAGCAAGCAGGGCAATCGTCGAGCTGCTTCTACCCAGGGTTATAAACCTTGGAAACCTGCAAGCTACAATTGATGGCTTTGCCGCCATGGGATTCCCTAACTGTGGTGGGGCTATAGATGGGACTCATATCCCTATCCTGGCACCGGACAACAAGGCCACAGAGTACAGAAACCGGAAGGGATATTATTCTATGGTCATGCAAGCAGTGGTTGACCACAGGGGACGTTTCACCGACCTGTACGTGGGGTGGCCGGGAAAGGTTCATGACGCTCGTGTGTTCAGGAACTCTAGGATATTTAGAGAGCTGCAGCAAGGGATTTTCTTCCCCGACCAGAAAATTACTATGGGGAGGGTGTAGAAATGCCGATCGTTATCCTTGGGGACCCAGCCTACCCCTTAATGCCCTGGCTTATGAAGCCCTACACAGGAGCCCTGGACAGGGGTCAGGAGCTGTTCAACTACAGGCTGAGCAAGTGCAGGATGGCAGTAGAGTATGCATTTGGCCGTCTGAAGGGGAGATGGCGTTCGTTACTGATTCGCTCAGACATCAGCGACAGAAATATCCCCATTGTTATTGCTGCTTGCTCTGTGCTCCACAATCTCTGTGAGAGCAAGGGGGAAACGTTTATGACGGGCTGGGAGGAAGAGGCAAATTCCCTGTCCGCTGCTTACCAGCAGCCAAACAGCAGGGAAAGTAGAAGAGTGCACCATGAGGCGCTGCGCCTCAGGGACGCCTTGAAAACCAGTTTTATGACTGCCCAAGATGGAGTTTGAGAACCCGCTCCCTTGCTCTGCTCAGCCCTAAGCCTGCCGTCCTTGCACCATCTTTCCACACACCCCCAATGCTTGCAGAGGAAATAAATTCACCATTTGAGGTACCCAGTGCCACAAGCACCATAAAAGCATGGTTCCTTTTTGAAGTGTAGATAGAAGTTACTTGTATGCTAAGAATTTAAGGCATTAGCATGCTTTTTAAGTACATCATTTAATCTCATTTATACAGCAAAATGTAATTGTCCATAGCCTTCCCAGGAAAGAGTCATATTTGACCATATTCTCCCAACAGCTGGATTTGCAGTGTAGAAGTGCTTTCACACAGGATTCACTGCAGAACTTTGTCAGTCATCCTCCCAGGCATTCCCATGATACACAATAGGGTATCAGCATGATTGATTGCACATGGGCTACTTTGGAGTCAGGAAGCAAGACAAGGCAATTTGGTAGGACCACATTCAGATCCCTGCTTTTATTTAAATATGCTGTATTCCAGATGTCCAATCATTCAAATTAACTTGGAATCAGATATCTGGATAATCACATTTAGCTTCAAACACCTGTGCTTCTTTGAATGTGTAATCACAGTTAAGCCATAATGTTGGGAACCATCCATAGTGCAATTCAAGTGAGCAAAGCAATATTAATGAATCATAAAATACTGCCATTCCTTGTCCCACAATTCCATGCATTATAAAGCATATTGACGGGAATCAAGATGGAGAACATGGAGGATCATCAGAGTGGTTAAAATAGCTTTGTTTAAACATTTTAAAACCAAATTAGAGTTTAAGAAGTGGTTTAATTTCTATAAGTGAGGGTAGTTTATTAGAACTTCAGCTCTTTTAGGCAACACAAATTTTGCATTTCAAACCAATTTAAGACTTTACCATTTAAAGCACAATAAGAATTTATCTGAAGCTCTTTCTTTTGCTGTGACAACATTTTGTCATTGTTCTAAATAGGGCTTCTCACTTAAACACCCACATAAATGATGCTGGACAATGACAATACTGTTCTCTGTTCTAAAATATGCATAAGCCACCACAAACTATTATCCAGGATAGGTCATTATGCTGATTCAGCACCACACTTCACTCCTCAAAATGAAATTGGAGTTTTGTCCTATTTAATGCTAGACAAATACTTTTATAAATTCTCACAATATATTTCTCATCTTATAGACCTCTACCATATTTTCCCCACCCCAGCTATTTTCCAAGCTGAAAAAGTCCAAGTCTTATTAATCTCTCTTCATATGGAAGCTGTTCCATACTCTTAATCATTTCTGTAACCCTTTTCTGTACCTTTTCCCAATTTTTTGTTTTTTTAAAAAAAGATGGGGAGACCAGCTCTGCATGCAGTATTCAAGATGTGGGCATACCATGGATTTATAAATAGATCAGTATGCAAGATGCAAAACTCAATTTTCTGGACATATTTTCTGCCCTATGGCAAGAAACGGCCAAACAATCTTCAAAATGCTGATTTATACGACACATTCACACACTTTAAATATAGAAACTAAGGCATTCTGCCTACACAGGACAGTGAGATGTTTTGGTTAGCCACTTGAGAGGAACAGTCAGTCTCCTTACCAAGAGGAATGGGGTATTCTTCTCAGGCTAATCTGATTGGCAATCAGGTTTCTAACATACATCAAGTTAAAAGTTCCTCAGGTAAATAAATAAATAAATAAATGCTTAAGACACTCCAAAATACTAATTTTAATATAGAAAACAGGATAGATAAATAAGATAGCAGATGAGAGGCTAACACGGTGCTATCCATATGCTTCCTCTAACTGCTAGACTTAGTGACTCTAAAGGTAGAACATGGATGTCCATTTCCAAGATTATCCAAGATCACTGAATAAACTGGCTCTAGTCAGTTTGGATTTCTGCAGAAAACCTCAATCCAAAGATGGCACAAAAGGAACACAACATTAATCTTAGTAGCAATTAATCATATCCTCCCCAAACCCTTTCAGTCTATAATTAAGAACCAGCACAAGCCAAGAAGACTATGAAGATAAATGGTTGGTCCTTTCGGAACGGTAAGAAAATTAACTTTTGCAGAACTTTTTCTTTGTTGAATGGTACAAAAAACTTATCTGGAGCACATTTATTTAGGAGACTGTTAGAGCCTACACAAGGAACATCCAGACAGATTGGTACAAATGAAGTGAAATGTGTAAGCATAAAACCGCTAGTCCGCAAGATACAACCACCTCTTGTTCAGAAGAGCTGTATCTTTTAAACACAAAGCCAGTATCATGAACCAACATTTGCTATGGAAAAACCTTAGGAAGTATTCTTAGGCTGCAGTTCATTAGAGAGAAAAAAATATGCTGAGTAACACACAGCATCTCCAACAAACAACAAGAAGAAATAAATAGAGAGAGATTCTGTACCTGCAAACCGCAGAGGTGCATCTTTATCCAGGGCTATCAAGGGGGGATCCAGGAGTACTGTGTTGTCATTTTCTGTAACTATACCATGATATGTCGTTTCAATCCATGGCTTGTGCTTGTTAACTATAAAGAACAATAAAAGATTAAGGAAACAAAAAGTTAATTTTTATTTTAAAAAAAGTTATTAAAATACTGAAAACATTTTCCCACTTTGAATTTTCAGATTTTGAAACAGATTATTAAAACAAAGAAATCTGGTTTCTTAATGTTACATGCATTTATGCCTCCATTTTCCTAAAGTGTTCTTAAAAAAAAAAAAGAAGTTTCCTGTCTATACCTTCATCTGCAAATATTTCCTTTTTCTACAGCTCACCAATTTCTCTCTCTAACAGCTTTGCAAAGTTCTGTTTACCCACTCATGAAGAGAGCTGCTTTAGACAGGCAAGTGAAATTCATTTTTTCCATTATTAACCAGCCATCAGAACAAAGAGAAAATTAATTGCCTGTGCCAAGGATCAAATTTTTCATGACAATTTTTCAAGGCCAATCCAGGGAGACTTTGCCAGTGCAACATCTGCTTTGGTTTTGTTTTTTACTTCCATCTACAGTCCTGTCAATTTTGCACATTTTATATGTACTGAATTCTTTTTTTAAGAACATTACAGAAAAATTACAAGTAGTATTTTATTTAAAGCTAATACAAGTTAATTTAAAAGCAGACAGGATCATATGTTAAGTGTGATGAAGGAGCCAGTCCAAGGGGCTCCATAGCCAACCCAACAGGAGTTGCTAAGGGAAAATTTCCAAAAACCGTACATGAGGCATGTGCACACCTGATTGGAATCGACACGAACAAGCACTCAAAGAAGAACTGAACATATTTTGTCTTATGTGGAAAACTGACCAGTTGTTGCAGCTGTCCTGAAGCTTCAGACAAGTTTGAGTAACTGAAGGCCAACTCATTACATTTCCTTTTGCTACAAGTAACAAAACCATACACATTAACTATACTAATTTAAGTGCTTACACAAAGCTGAATTATACCACTGCAGATTTAAAATGAGCAGAATTATGTTCTTGTTGAATATCAATGGTGGGTGATTTATCAGACATTCATGGTAAAATATACATTTGTAGTCCACTAATTTTTGCACAACTGCAATTTCACAACATGATTCATTTTGCCCTTATCCTATTTAATAATCGGCTAGAGAAGTGTGTGTGAAGCCGTCATGCGCAGTAGAGACGGCCCGGACGAACAGCATGCTGGGGGTTGTAGTTCGGAGGCACAAAATGGCCACCGCGCGTGCCCGCCTGAGGGATCCTCACTCACATGGAGCTAGAGCACCAAAGAGCAGTTATACATATAAAGTTAGACATAGTTGGAGGGAGCTGAGTGAGGGGGGGGGTCGTTGGGAGGGAGGGAGCTCAGCGAGGGGGAAGCCGTTGGGGGGAAGGGAGGGAGGGAGGGAGCTGAGTGAGGGGGGGCGTGCGTTGGGGAGGGGGGGAGCTGGGCAAGTGGGGGGGGGGGGCGTTGGAGTGGGGGGGAGAGGGGAGGGAGCTTAGCGAGTGGGGGGCCCGCGAGCAGTTTCCATTGGCCCGTGTCCACGGACTTTTACACTAGTCAACCATATTTTGCCAGCCCAGCCATGTCTTGGTTGGGGGAGGAGGGGAGGAATCACACAACTGACATAGCTGTGTCAGCAAAACTGTCAGTGTAGAACAGACCCTAGACTTTCAATACATTAGTCAAACAATTATGTGACTAATGGATATCCTGAACCAGACGTTTAGCTCACTTATTTCTATTTTAAAAATTGTAAATCCTAGCTATAGTAAGAATTTTCTTATTAGCATATCCATTGTTTTATATTCTGAAGAATAAATAAACTGGTTTGCCTTATATTAGAAGAGAAAATAGTAGTTCTGACAAATGTTCAGTTGAAATGTTAAGATATCTTTACTTAGCAGAATAGCTGCAATTGTGATCTTGGCTGACTGCCATACAAGGGATCCAGGTTCAGTTCCCAAGTCTGAATCTCACACTTTAGGCAAGGTGAGAATACAATAGACTAAGGCACAAACTTTCACCTATGCTTTGAATTTTCAGGATTTCAGAGTCCATATACAGTAGCACCTTAACCAAACAGTAAGAACTACCTCTCTCCAATCCAAAAGTCTACATGCTGCTCTTAAAAACTGTTGGCTTTGGTGAAAGAACTCAACTCCTTTCTGTAGATAACTCTGTCACTGTACCAAGTTTAAGCCATATCCTGACACTGAAATTAGTAGTTTGCTGAATCGACTCATAATAGCAAGCTTTCCCACATTTTTAAAAAAAAATGAAATTCTACAAACTAAAGGTGTGTTAGTGAGACCCTTCTATCACTGCCAAAAATTCTTAAGCTAGCATTTTCTGAATACTGGACATTGTCTATGTGCAATACATGACTAATCAGGTTTCATTATACATCAAGTATTTATATAATGCTTAACTAGTTATTTATTTCAACTTTGACAAATTACAATTGGTTTATATAGCATTATATAATGCTACTAAACTACTAATGTCCAGTGACTGTTAGATATCAAACAGTGGTTTTGTCAGTCTGATTTTCCTTTAGTTTGTCCGAAACCTAGAAGATTCCAAAAGCCTGTCCAAAAAAACCAAAAAGGTTAAAATCTTTCCAAAGGCCACTTGAAATACTCCGTTCAAAATAAAACAGAAGCAGCCCACTTTAGCTCGGACATTCACAACATACACGAGCTGCTGTTAATCTCCTGTCACATAAACCGGATAAGTTACATTGGTTTCTCTGAAAGACAATATTCATCCTAACTTCATCAGACCCAGCTGGAATCTGCTGTAAATCCATGATGAATATGTGACAACATTATATCCTAGCTCACATTTAATCCAGTTGAATAAGAGGATCTTCCTGGACACATGAATGACTGCAGACTGAATTTTACTTTAACTCTGCTAGTGATCGTTAAAATAGGATGCATTGATTTAAATCACAAAGTGGAAAGCCTTGATTTAAATCATTAAATCAACTTTTCCACGTGTACTTCAGTTATTTTCTAAAGAAAGGTGCATTCTCACTGATTGATATAACCATTAAAACAACATGTTGGTTTACTGCTAAAAGGAATCTTAATACTAGCTTTGATACATCTTTTGCTACTCAGTAGAGTACACTATAACTATATACACATTTATTTTAGCAGCTACATAGCTAAATATTTTCAGATTATTATTAATTTGTAGTATGTTACAAAATGATGAATGATATCTTGCTATTTACTACTATTGTGCCATATTTACAAAGCTTGATCTCAAAAGTCAGAATCAGAGGGGGGGGGAAATCTCTCTTTATATAGAAAAGCAGTATTTAATTGAAGTTTTTTCAGAAGCTCCTGGATTGAGTATATTTATTTTTATTTAATTGTTTTAAGATATTATAATACATTTTGGTCTTAACGTATTTTGTATTTAACTCAATTTTTAAAAAGAAAAAGTATAAACAAAAATTAAGAAAAATAATTTTTTTAAAATAAAAACACTGATTTTTATTCACACTGATTTAAAATCGCACTCATGTTTACCTCTTAAGATGGAATTTTAAAAAATATAAAACTCCCACCAACAAAACTAAGAAAGCAGTAGCTAAACAGCCTTCTTTGTCCTGATGTTGGTAACATAAAAAGAAATTTTAAATGTCAGGTTAGATCTTCTATCTGTTTGCACATCAACCAACAACATGCTCTGTTTTGGAAGGTCGGTACAAGCACCTGTCAAATTCTTAATCTATCTAATGGCAATTGCTACTAAGTAATGGGGGTGGGGGAGAATCAGTGCCTGATACACTATCTACTTTGGTGAACATGGGTTTTTTAAAAATTCACTGAGGCCTATTCTACACTTAAATTTCACATCACACACCATGGTTAGGTTAGCCAAACCCCCAGTGCAGACAGAGGTAGATGGATGGAATAACTTCGGTCAAATTAGCTACTGCCTCTCAAAGAGGTACATTAACTACCCTTTCCATCACTGTAAGACATCTACAAATAGCTGTTCCACTGTACCAGCTGTAGTGTAGACATACCCTCACTGTAGACCAATATGTACAGTTTCTCATGCAATGAGAAATGGAACACCCAAGTTCCTGTTAATGCTAATTCATATTGCTACAAATAGTTCTGAAAGATATTTTGAAAAAAAAGTGTGGTACTCTAGGCATTTTGCTTTTCTAATAGCAACAGCCTACAGCAGGGGTGGGCAACTTTTTGGCCGAGGGCCACATCCAGGTGGGGAAATTGCTTGCAGAGCCATGACTGTAGGGCTGGGGCAGGAGTGCAAGAGGGAGTGTGTGGTAAGGAAGGGGTTGCAGTGTGCAGGAAGGGGCTCAGGGCAAGGGGTTGGGGCACAGGAGGGGTGTGAGCTGTACGAGGGGGCTCAGGGAAGCAGGTTGGGGCACAGGGTGCAGCAGGGGGCTCAGGGCAGGAAGTTGGGGTGCAGGAGGAGCATGGGGTGTGGCAGGGAGCTCAGGGGAAGGGGTTGGGTGCAGGAGGAGCGTGGGGTGTGGCAGGGAGCTCAGGGCAAGGGGTTGGGGTGCAGCAGGGGGCAGGAGGTGTTCGGGGTGTGGGCTTTGGCCTGGCACTGCTTACCTAGAGTGGCTGCGGGGTGGCACCAGGGCCAGGGCAGGCTCCCTACCTGCCTGCCCTGGCCTTGGCCCAGCACCGCTCCAGGGAGCGGCCAGCACCCCGGTCCTGCCCGGAGGGGGAGCAGAAGGCTCTACGTGCCTGTAGTTTCCGCCCCCGAAGCGCCTATTGGCCATGGTTCCCCATTCCCAGCCAATAGGAGCTTCAGGGGAGGTATCCACAGGCAAGAAGAGCCCCACTTCCATGGGTGGTGTACTAGAGCAAAACTGACAAAGTCCAATTTCTGAAACATTATCATATGGGAGAAGGAAGCCAGAAATGAGAAGATGATGCCAAATAAAAACCAAGAAGCAGAACTAAAAAAAAGTGGTGAAAATAATAAGGATACATCCAGAGAAAAAAAAAAAGAGAGAAACTAAATTTTTTAGGTGAGTACACAAAAATATTTTAGGTATGTCCATCCATCATGGTGTTTATGTAGATTTTTCAAAAAAAAAAATAATCCTGAAGGAAACGCTTACAGTCCCTGCAAGTCTTCTCCAACGTAACTAAAACAAAAATGGGGAAAAAAGCCCTCCAACCCCATGAATTTATAACACTCTCAATAAACAAACACACACTTTTGCTTAAAGGCAGCCTGCATTATCATGTGGTTGACTCAAATCAGACTATTTCCAGTTTCCCACTTCCAGACAGAAGTAAGGGATCTGAACTAGAAATCAAACTTATGTCTGTATTATAGACACTATACTGGCATAGCTACAGCACCACAACTGTGCCACTGTAGCAACACAGTGTGGACACGTGCTAAGGTAAGGGGTTTTTCAATCACTGTGGTAAATCCACCCCTCAGAGGTGGTAGCTAGGCCAACAGAAGAATTCTTCCATCAACCTGATGGTGTTGTCACTGGGGGTTAGGTTGGCTTACCTACAACTCTCTTGTACACCCCTGTCTGATGTACCTAGGTCAACCTAAATGTAAAGGTACAGACCAGACCTCAGAGGTCTCATGCACAGCCCTACAGACTGACAAAAATTACAAATGAAGTTAATAAAAATGTAGATTACTGAGTCTGTAGCCAGTGATTTTGACAGTTAAAGTTAAAAACCAGACAGACAGGCATAGGCAGCGGGCAAAGAAATTTACAATGTGTGTTCCATGGTTAGTTCAGAAAGCAGAATGAAAGCTTACATGATCACATTCAATTTTTATTACAACGTAACTAAAAAAAGGCTATTTCTACAACATCAGCAATTTCTATCAGTGTAATTTATGGCTCATATTACTTTGCTGGCTGTAAGGGGTGGGGGAAAGATGTGTGACCTGCACTCTATTTCTATGAGAAGAAAAAAAATTAGGTAGTGCAATGCTGGAAACATAGGCATCATAATTGATACTTGTTTAAACAGAATCATTTTTCTTCCACTTTAATCTCTGCAGACACACGTCATCTCATTTGTACTATGGATGGAAAAACCACTTAGCGTTGTCTCATCCAACTTACAAGGTGGCCATTATACCACACCTTACCCAACAGTATACATGCATTAATAGAAAGGGTTTTCTATCAGTAAATTACAAACTTCTCCTTTACGTTTTCTTTTGTAGACCCAGAAAGGACTTTTTTTTTTTTTTTTAAAGAGGGTACAAGGAAGTCCCTTTTGGATTTAGCCATCTTTTAGGAAAATCTGAAACTCTGCCTTTTCTGAAATGAAAACAGGAACCAAATATACCATTCCGTATCAAGAAGACTGGCCACTGTAAAGTTTTGAATAAACAATCAGGAAAACCATATGGTAGTGGTGACAAAGTTGTTTGTGGTTAGGTTTGAGAAATTCAAAAGAATGTAGGAAACTGCTTGAATTGCTCAAAATCAGTGATGATTTCCTGGGTATTACTTCTGTTTTGATTTTTACTGTTCCATTGTGGGATTTTATCACGTAGATAAACGACAGGATTTAAGGCCTGGGGTGATGCAGGGCTAGCTTAATGTTTTACCTGGCTAGTAAATGACTGCTGAAGAACTAGTCATTAAATGTATTGCTTTCTCATTTAAAAGAAAGACAGAAAGAAAGCACTCTTTCCTTTTGCAATTCAATTTCCCTTTCCATTCTATTTATCAGAGTGAAGTATTTAACCAAGCATTAAGGAATATTTCCCAATACTAACAGCTACACTTTTCCAAAAAGTGATGTTAAATGGTTTAACAACTCTGGCATTACATTACACTCAGTCTTCGTCCAACATAACTGATTACTAGATAAACACTAAATAAATAATTTCATAAAAACTGCTTTTTATACTATGTCAAGAATCAGAGAGGTAGCCGTGTTAGTTGGAATAGCAGAGGTAACAAAGTCCTGTGGCACCTTATACTACATTAAATATGTACATACATACATATACACACACACACACACACACACACAAAACCTAGTCCCAATTTAAATGTTTCCATGTTTTCTCATGTTGGAGTTATTTATTTTAATTACCATAAGAGAAACAACTTCCCATCCCAAAGACATATTTCTGCAGTATTTGCATCGTGTTAGAGGACTGGAAAGTGAAACTGATTATAAACAAAACAACTAAATTGATTAGTCTGTTTTCATGGTCAACAATGAATGACATACAAGTATTCAATTTTCACTATTTGCTTTTTAAAACTATTAATGTATTACTAGCATATATAAGGAGATATATTCCAAAATTAAAAATACTAAGTGTTTTATTCAGTTTTATGCATAGAAACAGAATGCTATCTATATATATAAAAGTCAAATGGTGTATGTGTGTGTGTGTGCGTGTGTGTATGCTGCCTTACTCCTTCCACACCCTTTGAGCTAGAGACTTGAAATTTGGTACAGTTATAGGCTTTAGGGTCCTAATCAGGGTAAGAGTCGAAAATTTTTCAAATCTCACCTCTGACGCCCCCCAGGGGTGAAATTCTTTAAAGCCCATTCACATCAGCTGGGCAGCAGATTAACACCTGCTGTTCTCTGTGACATAGTTACGATGTAATAATAACCCCCCCTCCAACGGCCCCCCCACTCGCTCAGCTCTCTCCCCCCTCCAACGGCCCCCTCACTCGCTCAGCTCTCTCCCCCCCTCCAACGGCCCCCCCACTCGCTCAGCTCTCTCCCCCCTCCAACAGCCCCCCCACTCGCTCAGCTCTCTCCCCCCTCCAACAGCCCCCCCACTCGCTCAGCTCTCTCCCCCCTCAGGTAAGAATAGAAAAATTTTAAAATCTCACCCCCCTCCAATGGCCCCCGCACTCGCTCAGCTCACTCCCCCCTTCCCCCCACTCCAAAGCCCCCCACTCGCTCAGCTCTCTCCCCCCTCCAACGCCCCCCCCACTTGCTCAGCTCTCTCCCCCTTCAGGCAAGAATTGAATTTTTTTTAAATCTCACCCCCCTCCAACGGCCCCCGCACGCGCTCAGCTCTCTCCCCCCTCCCACGGCCCCCACACTTGCTCAGCTCTCTCCCCCCTCAGGTAAGAATCGAAAATTTTTAAAATCTCCCCCCCTCCCCCCACTCCAATGGCTCCCCCACTCGCTCAGCTCTCTCCCCCCTCCCCCCCACGGACCCCGCACTCGCTCAGCTCTCTCCCCGCTCCCCCCCTCCGACAGACCCGAGCAACGCCGGGTATTTTTGCTAGTAAGTCATAAATTACACCATCATGAAAAGCTTTGCTAGATTCACTAGTCACATGATTCTTTCTATAATTTACCTAAAGACACTTTATCTGAAGATACAAACATTCTAATATGTGCTACTTATAGTAAAGTGTTAAAGTGTAACAGCACCTAGCTGTGGAGGTACCGAAGCCAAACAAGGCCTCATAACTCATAATTCACAGTAACAAGTTAGTTAATCTTTAGAATCTAGCAGCTCCGGATTCTACTTCAGTAAAAGCAGATTTAGGCTGGAAAATAAAAACAGTCTAGGTTCTAACAAGAAACTGCAGATGAAAACTAGCTGTTTATAATAACTAGCATTTAAGTACAGCCTTCTGCACAAATCTCAGCAGTAAATAAAAAAAGGGCAAGTGGAAAATAAAGTTTCTACAGACATCTTTTCAAAGAAATAGAACAAAGGTAAGAGTGTATTCCTATCTTCCTTCTGATATTTCTACTGATACTTCAACAAGGTAACCAAGTATTCATGTTCTGCAGATACATAGTGTTAAACTGAGATAATGAGATCATTTCATAAAAATTACATGTATAAAATATTGTTACATTTTGGTCTTTAGACAAGTAATAACTTGTCAGAGTACCTGACAAGAGCTTGTGTACTTTTAATCATAGCCACTATCTATAAAGTCCCGTAGACTTTCAATTAGTTATAAAGTCTTGATGCTATTACATACTAGTGAATGCTATGACAAAAAAAATGCAGCAAGAGATTGCATTTCACTCTGGTGAATTTATAGACCCAAACATTTTTATAGATTAAACAAATAAAAGGTTTCCATCCCACGAAGTCATTTGCACGACTCATTTGCATTTTAATATCTCTTCAAATATTCTCATTTTTGATACTCCACCTTAAAATTATAAATTTTAAAATCCACAAATACCACATCGGATCAATTAAATAATCTAATAAGCCTTTCGAATCATAGGTTCACATTCCGATAAAGAATCTGTTCAAAAGCAGACCTGCATTGCGTATGCTTTCAGTTTGCAAGATCAATCAGTATCTAAAAAGCTATAATTTAAGATGGGTATATAGCAAAAGATGCAATAAAACTACGTGTTTGCTTTAGGAACAAGATAATGTTCTCTATAAAATCATGAAGGTCAGGGTCCGAGGGGCTCAGTGAGGTGTTAGATTTCCCATTTCTATTCACAGTTAACGATCAAAGCTCTTCTACTAACCAAAATACTGTCATGGTTTTAAAAAACTGCCTTTCAAGAGCCAGGGGAGAGGTTGTATTTACAATATGCAGCCAGCCTAGGATTGGGCTGGGTAGTTAAGTTTCATCACATTTCACGAGTTTAGCCTTTCTTTGAAACAAGTTAAGATCTCTATTCTTCTATTAATTTAAAAGCAAAGTGCGCTTAAGGGGAAGAAAATAGTCACAAGGCAAAATCCAAGATCTTTTCTGGGGACTATCACTCACACACCTTGCTGCAGACTCCAATTATTGCAATCACCAAACCAAACCAGTCCAGAACCATTATGTTTCACGCATTCCTCTCCTTCCCACCAACATACATCTTAAAACAAAGTCATTAGCAGAGCCATTGCCTCCCCAGCCACCCCCGGAAACCCGGGCAGCTGAGCCCTAGGCAGGCTTTAGTTTAAACTACATCTCTCAGGAGGAAGAGAACAACCTAATCTAAGATGGGCAAATCTCCTTTACCAGAAATAACCCACCACTACAATCTATCATCACGAGGGGCTCAGCACTGAAGAGAAGTGTGGGTGGCAGTTCCCCTCCCTAGTCTGTGGGGGGTTAAACTTTGCCAACCAACATACACACCATAAATCATCCCTGATACGGCTGTCCGGACGTCTCCCTCACTAGGACAACTCTATACGTCTCCCTCACTAGGACAACTCTATCCTCCATCACTCTTTGATCTATGATTAGGATAATGTTTCCCACGCTGTGTATGGGAGGGCAGGGGGTAACCCCCCACCGTACCTCCTGCACCCCCTAACCCAGCACCGTGGAGGAGAGGGAGTAACCCCCTCCCATCCCCAGCACCCTGGAGAGGGGCATCATCATCCAGCGGTACCCATCATCCCCCACAGGATGGAGAAAGCCAAAGACATTACCTGGAGTGTATATTGGGGCTGAGTTGGGAGTGGAGGCAAAGGGATTAATTCACATATGCAATGAGAGGGTTAAATCGCATCAGGTGAGGGATAAAAGGAATATTACCATGGGGAACCGGGTTGGATTCCCCGCTCAAGGAGAGGAACACGAGGCTCAAACCCCACAGATCGGTAGGTAAATTCGGCGGCACAAGGAGAATGTGGTTGGACCCCCAAAGGGTAACCGGGGTTTAAATGCCTTAGAGATTACATGAGAGGTCATCGTGAATGGAGTAAATCCCCTCTCCGAAAAAAGAGACCAGGGGATCAAGCCTCCCAGAGGGGACAGCTGGGGTGCCACAGGGTTAAATCTATAGATGGGGTGTCACGGGGTATGAAGTGAGACACCCCCGGAGAGGAACTGGTCAAGCCCTGCAGAGGACAGGCGGGGCGTCATGGGGAATTCGGGGGGGGGGCAGGGCGTCAAGCCCCGCAGAGAAGCGGGGTGTCACGGGAACGGGGCGGGGGGAAGAGACAAGCCCCGCAGAGGACAGGCGGGGTGTCACGGGAAAGGGGGGGCCCCGACAAGCCCCGCAGAGGACAGGCGGGGTGTCACGGGAAAGGGGGGGCCCGACAAGCCCCGCAGAGGACAGGCGGGGTGTCACGGGAAAGGGGGGGCCCGACAAGCCCCGCAGAGGACAGGCGGGGTGTCACGGGGGCGGGGTGTCACGGGAAAGGGGGGGCCCGACAAGCCCCGCAGAGGACAGGCGGGGTGTCACGGGAAAGGGGGGTCTCGTCAAGCCCCGCAGAGGACAGGCGGGGTGTCACGGGAAAGGGGGGGCCCCGACAAGCCCCGCAGAGGACAGGCGGGGTGTCACGGGAAAGGGGTGTCACGGGAAAGGGGGGGCCCGACAAGCCCCGCAGAGGACAGGCGGGGTGTCACGGGGGCGGGGTGTCACGGGAAAGGGGGGGCCCGACAAGCCCCGCAGAGGACAGGCGGGGTGTCACGGGAAAGGGGGGGGCGTCAAGCCCCGCAGAGGACAGGCGGGGTGGGTGTCACGGGAAAGGGGGTTAGCGGCTCCCCCTCACCTGCAGTCTCCCAGGGAGGGGTCCAGTGCAGCGGGTTTACCGTCCGTCCGTCCCCCCCACCCCACCCTCCCGCGCACACGCAAAGCCCCGGGTCTCGCTCACCTCTAGCAGCCCAGACCTCAGCGCAGAGCAGCCCGGCGGTCAGGAGCCAGGCGGAGGTGAGGAGGGGGCGCAGCATCCCGGGGCGCAGCATCGCTCGCTCTCCCTGCTCCGAGTGGATGGGGGAAGAGGGGGGGATGGACCCCTAAGAGACCGGGGAGGGGGCGCCCCCAGCGGGCCCGGCTGCGTCCCGCGCCGCGCGGCGGAGGGTCGGGGCGCTGAGGAAGCTCCGCTCCCCTCCTCAGAGCCCAGCGCTCCGCCAGCGGCAGCTCAAATCAAGATGGCGGCGGCTGATGCTTAGGCTCATTCTCTCCCGCACCGGTTACCAGGGAGGAGGAGGGGGCGCAGGGGAGAAACCAACTCAGAGGGAGGGAAAGCGACGGGCTATAAGGGATGGAAGAAACCACCTCATCCCTATGGAGGAGGGGAACAAACCACTTAATCTTCGCAGGGGGGTCCAAAAGGAGAGCACTCACCTGGGGCAAGAGGGTAGAACCATTTATGGGGGGGGAACACCTTATTTCTTGGGGTGGATGAGAGGGAGGAGAGAAATCAAACCTTGGGGGGGGGTGTTAGCGGAGGGGAGAGACCACCTCCCGGGGTGGACAACGTTTCTGCGGGAAATGTTGGGGGGCGTGGAAAGAAAGTACCATTTGGGACAAGATGGGAAAAACCATCTCATCTCGGTGGGGAGAAGGTTGTTTTTATTCTCTACCTGAAAGAAACCAACACTACCCCGCCCTCTCCTTCTCTGGCCCCATGTCACAGCCAGGGCTGGTTGTGCCTCTGTTCTTCCTCCGCAGAGCCCAGGGCTTCCTCCTCCAGCGTGGGGATGGCTCCATTCCTTTTGCACTGGAAGGGGAGGATGCTGGTGCTCATGTGCTTGCCCTTTTGCATTGTATTAAACATCACACAGTGCAATGCCATCTCCCATCATATGCTCTGTATAGGTAGGAGCGGAGGAGGGAGGGATGTAGATGCTGATGCACTGTCCATTTTGTATTGCATTGCAAGCGCTCATCGTTTATATCGAAAAGGGGGCAGAATGTAGATGCTGCTGCTCAATCAATTGTGCACTGTGTTAAGCACCACATAGTGGGCGCTACCAGGATAAAAATAAATAACATTGCAATGCATACTCCTGTGGTCTGTGTTGGCTGGAGTGGAAGGCAGAGCTAAATGCAGATGCGTTATTCCATTTCCTTTACACTGCATTTCACACTGCAATGCAGACTTGCATGCAGGGAAGGAAGGTACAGATGCTCAGTTCCTTTAGTGTCGCATTAAACGTCATATTCCACTGCAAACTCGCGTGGTTTTCCACTGGATGAGGAAGAGGCGGAGGGGTTAAAACGGTGGCTCCCTGTTAAATATTTAATGTGTGCAGTGGGTGGATGGTGGGAATGTAAAATGCTGTATCACTAGCAACGCTTTGTCCTTTTCATATTGTACAACAGTATTAAAATGCACAAACTGCAATGCAATGAACTCCACCCAGAAACCCAATCCTTCAGTATTTACTCAGTCAAAAACCTAGCTGAAATCAAGGACATTTTTCCCTCGTGTAAGAACTGATGAAAGATAATAGGATTTATGTAGGAGGCAGTTTGCAGTGTAATTGGCTAATGCAACAATTATTTTCAGGAGCCTAGATTTCCCTCCAAAGTATGTAGGATTGTTGTCTTCTTTCTATTATTGTGTACCCGATTTCCATTGTTGTGGTGTTAATTTATCCCGATCTTTTCCCCAAAGAATCAGTTTTCATTCCTGCAATTGAAATTAACTGTGTTACAAGATTGCTCTGTATCTTGCTAATACAAAAATAATATTTTTCTCTTGTAGAGATCCTTCCCCCTGAAGATCTGGAGTTACTGTACAAACTAACTAATTAAAACTTCATGACTCAATAATGGGACACTATCAAGTCATTCTTTTAAAAAATTACTTTTTTAAAAATTCCAATTCCTGATACATCAACTTTTAAATAGTATGTCCTGACTTTCATGTATAAGTGTTGTAGGATCAGGTTTATAGGTGATTTTTGAGTTGGTGTCCTTTAAGAATTATTAGCCACATTCTACAGCTGAGGAAACAGACACAAAATGCCTCTCATAATTGAGTAGTATAAACATTTCTGCATAAAGTATCTAAACTTTTTAGAGTATTTGAGAAGCATGTAGACATTCAGATTAGTGAGATGCATATTTATGTACATTAATTCTTTTTTATTAGGACAGAGTTATTAGTTCTATCTGGGAAAACGTGCAGGTGCCTCATGTGGAAGAAGCTTGCATGTGAATAATTCAGGTGCACAAAATCTGTTCAGCAGTAGAAGGATGATTGTCTCAGCTTCCTTTGTTATTATCTTTGATCAAAAAAAATCAGAGAGCCAGTTTCAAAAGAGGAAAATCTACCTTCCCAGATTTATGGAGCTTCATAAAAGCCAAAGTGAGACAGACAGATTTTATCATTACAGAGATGACTGTTTTGCACCCATTAGCCATTTCACACCCACAGTGAAATAAAAATAAAACAGACTGTTTTGACATCCCTGATAGGGTTTTTGTTTCCATCTTTTTCTATACATTTAAACTCATCATGTGACTTTAGTGCTGGCATGACAGACAGCTCTGTTTCATAGAACAGGCAGCCCCAGTAACAGCTCCTGCCATGCTGCCCCACCAGTATACCAGCAAAGCAAACTCCAGATGCAAGGGCTATCAAGCCTTCCAGAAGCGAGAGGATAATTTATTCACCACACCAGTCAGTGCTTGATCTACTCTACTAAAAGACAATTAGTGACAATTATTGTGCTGTTTTGTCTTACTCTTATGGACACTTCACCACTGGGAATTAGACAAAGACCACCAAATTCTTTTCATATGGACCACCAAAGAGCCATCAGAGGCAACTTTCACTGTCTAGCATCCTGGGATCGATTTAAACTGAAACCTGTAGGTGAAGATTTTCTTGCATTACCAATCCCCTAACTTATCCAACCCACCTCCAGGATGCTTATTTTAGTTTGGCAGCTATATATTCTGTGATGTTGAAATAGGACTGCTTCCTCAGTATGGAGCCAACATCTTGTGAGCATGTATCCCGCTGCACACCAGAGAAAAGTAGTGAAAGAAGAAACTGAATGTCCCACATCATTAAAAGGAGCTTGGGGAGTCTAGTGCTTGGAACAGGACGCTTTGAGACAGAATTCTTGGGTACTATTCCTAGCACTGCCAATCATCATTTGCTATGCAATTTTTTTTAAAGCAAGTTACTTAATTTTCTGTGCCTCAGCTGACCAATCTGTAAAATGGTAACAAGAATAGTAATACTTCCTTATAGGGGTTCATTTGAAACTTGTGTTTGTAAAGTAGTGTGAGAGTCTCACATTTAAGGTGCTATGGATAGGCACTGTGTTATTATTAAAACAGACTGTCCCATTAGAAGATGACAGAGAGCATTATAGACTGTCTACAAAAATATAAGTAAAATCATTTATTTTCCCAAGCCCTGGGGCCTGATCCAAGGAGGTGCTGAGCATCCATAACATCTCTTAATGCCAGTGGGAGTTGTGGATGTTGAGCAGCTCTTTGGCTTAGCCACAGGGCATGCCCACTTTCTTTACACAGATCCTTACAGATGCATCATTTCCTCTGCAAACTGATGCTCACAGAAAATGAAACCCTTCCAGGATCTTTTTCTGTGAGGCTCCATCCTGAGGGAACAGCTCCACTACTCAGATTGCTCTTTGAATTTCCAAGGTGCTATTCGGCAGCTGGAGAAATGCCAAACTGTGCATTGTTCAAAGAGTTTTTTTAGAGCTTAATATGATCTCAAAGATGTGACAAGTATATCATTACCTGACAATAGAATTTTGTTAGTTCATAACAAAGTAGTAGGGCTTGAACAGCTTGTATAAATACATTTATGATGCTATTATTTCCTTGGTGGAGAGCAAGAGGGTGGATTTTTATTATTTTACGTATAAGCAACAGCATAGATTCCAATGTCCGACTTGGCAATCAAACACTGCTGGCGTGACTACATCAACCAGAGATGGACCCAGAGCATCAGGGTAACTGAATCTGACATGAATCAGAGAGGTAGCCGTGTTAGTCTGGAATAGCAGAGGTAACAAAGGTATAGAAACCTGCCTCTGGACACTTCCACTGCTTGCATCCGATGAAGTGGGTATTAGCCCACGAAAGCTTATGCTTCAAAACTTTATAGTTAGTCTTTAAGGTGCCACAGGACTTTGTTGAATCTGACATGTCGCTCACCAGCACATGAAAAGATTAAAAAACCCAAGAGTTTGAAAATCAGAAAGCAAAGTAGTCCATAAAATGAATTTGCATCCAGGAGAGCAAACCCCCCTTCATTCTACCCACACATTACACCACCTTTTATAGAACCACCATGTTCTGAAAAGAGCAGGAAACTACATGATAATACCCTGAGGGGAGACAGTGTTGCCTTAGCAGCCACTAGAAAGTCAATCTGCATTTCTTATTCAAGCCTCTGTTAAATCAAGACATTATCAATCTGTTCAACTGTAATGATTTAGAGAGGTTCTGTCTGTACCACTTCTGAGTTGTGGATGAGGTTATGAAATTGTATCATGACATTACCATGTTTTGGAAAGCCTATATGTTTATGTATGTGAAACCACTGTGAATTAGCAAGATTGTTTCATCTCTCTGCCAGGTCAGGGACAATAGTGGGTGACAAAGCAGACAACAGTAGTCTATTCAAAGTAAAATACCTTTGGACAATGGATTTGCTCTAGCTGGGGAAGACACTTCCTCCTCTTGTCTGAAGGGAGCAGGGATTTGGGAGCAGAGGAAAGTTACCAGAAGTCAGAACAAAAGCAGCAGGTCACCCCCACTCCCCAGCGGAAAATTATAAAGGGATACAGCGGGGACCTGGGGAAGGGAGACATTTTACACCAGACTAAGATGAGGGAGTCTGCAGCAGGGGCAGGATGGGCAACCCTGCCTGCCTGATGGAACATAGATGATCTCCCAAGGGAAGGGTGAGCTGCTGAGAGACACCACGTTTTAGGATAATTTATGGTTTTATTATAATGTTTGTTTTGTTTTTATTAGTAACCGATAACACTGGAACAAAAGCCTCTTGGCAGAACATGTTTTCTGTTAAAGCTGAAAAACTAGTGGACTGGTGTCCTTGAAACACACAGCATGACTAATGCTCAGTTTACAGGGATCTAGTAGCACACATATTTCTTGCACTTGTCAGAATGGAGCTGAGCAGCCAGAAATGAAGAGATAAGGCTATGGGTAGAAATGAATGCCCTTTGCTGCTGCTTATTTCAAGGAGAGGTGTGTATCATGCATAGAGAGCTGGGGTTCTTGACCAGCAAACTCAGTCTATAATAGGGATGACCCTGATCCACCGAGCTCAGATCCAGAACCAGCTTTGAACATGCTCAGAGAGCAAAGTGGTGTTCAGTTATAGAGGTTATGCTGAAGCCCTTATAGAAAAAGGGACAGTGAGATTCCATTGGAATCACACTACCAGAAACTCACTTGCCCACATCTCCTCCTGCGGCCACACTTGAAAGGAGGCAACTAGTGTGGAGGGAGTTTGTTGGGAAGTTAACACAGTCCATGTCTCATAGATGTTGGAATAACGCAATTTAGAAGCAACTGTATTATGAATGTTGTGTAGTATGATTTTAAAAAACAGCCTTAGAACATAATCTCACCCTTATGTATGCACTCCTGACCCCTGTCCTGCATGTATTTTAAACTCATGTTCACCCTGCCACAGCTGGGCAAGGCGTCATAGGGTCTGAGTACCCTTAAGGATCCTGGCCTCCTGTTTACCAGACATGTAAATGGCATAGAACAATGGATGTGATAGTCATTAAGTGTTATCACCTGTGTAAGTGTATTGAAAGCCCCCCTCCCTTATTCACAGCTGAGTATAAGAGAGACTTCAAACTGACATGGAGTTGAGTCAGTTGTTTGGGTATTAACCCCTCTGACTCCTATTGCTTGCAATAAATTTTGTTTTCCAGAAACCTACTGAGTGATGCCTGTTCTTTGTGAGTATATTGGGATTAAAGCTCCAAAGGTAAAAGCAGTTTTTGCAACAATTCTGGCACCTCCAGATGGGACCCCTTTGGACGACTCCGTGATCACAACAGACCGACCAGAGGAGGGAAAGTGTACACCAGGCCATTTTTGCCTGTCCTAACTCTCGACCCGGTCTGCAGTGATACCCGGAACGTTAAAGCGTGAGTCCCTACAAATCAGGCAAGACCAGAGGTTTCTGGAGTTTGGTAGGCGCCTGGGAAACAGAGCGGTGTAAGTATCTCCATTACTCCCATTGTTAATTTGGTTGGTGATTTTAGTACTTTTGTATTAATTCGCTGTTTGTAGATTCCTTGTGAATCATTTGGTATAACAATGAGATCGGGTCGCTCCCGAGTGGAAGATTCCGCCTTTCCCTTTGGTTGTATGTTACGTAACTTTGGTAAATTTGAGAGTGATTATGGTATTAAGATAACTGAGAATGATTTAATTAAGTTTTGTCAGTCAAAATGGACCACATTTGATCTTGGTTGGCCTGATTCCAGGTCCTTTAATGTCACCCTTACAATCAGGGTTCATAAGAAGGTAATTAGAAATTAACACTAAAAACCAGTTCCCCTATATTAAATAGTTTTAGCTGGTACAGCTTGTAAAAGTAAACCTAAGATGTGCCTGGTAAGGATAGTGAGAAAAGGGGGTCCCTATGCCTTACCTGTGTCCTGTGTGGAGGAGTGTAACAGTGAGAAAGTGTGCCTGTGTCTGTCAGAAGTATTAACCTGCTTATGGAGAAAGCCACCTCAGTCTCCAAGCAGTTGTCTGTGTGCTGGGACAAGGAAAGTAAAATCCCAAGCTGTGTGTCTAGTGAAAAAAGAATGTGTTTTTAAATCTTCTAGAAGGTGTCTGTCAGCCTGTGATGGGTGAGAATAGTGCAGTGTGTCAGAGTTGGTTTTGAATTCGGCTAATGCTCAGAAAAGTGATTTGGTTGTGTTACCTACTAACAGATTAACAACTTGTACCAGGAAGGAAGCAATTCCTAAACTGGTATCTGGCAAAGGAAAGCAGAATAACTTTAACCTCTTGTTCAGTAAGTCTATGAATTTGCCTGAAAGGGGATTTTGTAAAAATCCGCCTGATAGGAAAAGGATGATCATAAAATGTGAGTAAAGAATTTGGTTGCTCAGGAAAGTATTCCTTGGGAGCAAGCCCTAGGTGAAGGGGGTAAAAACGGGATTTGTA
Organism: Sternotherus odoratus; assembly: GCA_032164245.1. NCBI lineage: Eukaryota > Metazoa > Chordata > Testudines > Kinosternidae > Sternotherus > Sternotherus odoratus. Next base: position 8,347,108 of record JAVMKO010000018.1, read on the forward strand.
AGTGGAAGGGGGTAAAAACGGGATTTGTAAGTGGTGAATTGTTTCCTAAAGAAGTTCCTGAGGGAAAAATATGTAAGCAGTCTGCTGCAGTTAAAAAGTGTGAAAGTGATTTGAGTGGAGATAGCTTTGAGAAGGAATTGGAACATCCCTATATCCAAGTGGCTGTGTTTCACCAGTGATAGGGAAACAAGATTGTTCAGGGAGGAATGTCCCCATGCTGATTCTGCAGGTAGACAGTCTGTGTCTCAGGCTCAAAAGATAACTGGGTAGATGTATCTTCAGAGCAGAACAGCTGTGCAGTTAGTATTGTAGGTGGTATACCCTCATCTCTAGACACTTTGAATGCAACTTGTGGTCTCTGGGTAAAGAAAGACAATGAAACTTTAAAACTAGCTTGTTAGTAAAAATAAATAGTATCTCTTGTAAACCTAGCCCCAAAAGCTTTATTCTGTGAAAATGCAAATTACTTGCTAATGTCTGTCTCAGGGCCCCATTGACCTCCAAGTACCCAGGAAAGCTTATGCTTCAAAATTTTATAGTTAGTCTTTAAGGTGCCACAGGACTTTGTTACCTACAGTAGTGGTGTTTCAAATCACTGTGTTTCAAAGGCAAAAGTTAAAAGTAAAAATTCTAGTAGAAATAATTGTATTCTTTTAGGCTGTAACTAGCTTTGAATCCAAAAAGCAAGCCAGAAAACATCTGTTTTCATGTAAATTACCCAATTGATAAAAAAGTAACTGAAACCTGGTTTGCCTAGAAAACAAATAAGAGAAATAATTTTAGTAAAAAACAAGAAAATGTTTTAGTGTCTTTAAAATGTCTGTAAATAAATCCTTATGATAAGTAATCCAAGCACAGAGATTATTAGCTTGCAAGTATGTGGCAATAGATGGTTTGGTTGAATTTGTTAAGTGTAAATATATATATATATATATTTTAAATAATAACTAATTCCCTTAGAAAGGGTGGAGATATGTTTGTCTGTTTAGTTGGTTGGTTTTTAGTCTTTCAGAAAAATCAAAGAAAGCTGATGACAGCTGACAAACTTTGCACTTACTGGCACAATAAGAATTGTATTTTATGTTCTATGTCTTGTTTGTCTAAGTGGCCAAAACTGTGTTTGTGATAAATTGTACATAAAGCAATAGACTTCAGAATTGAAATATAGATATTTGTTTATTCAATTTGTAATATAAAATTGTTTTTACAATGTTAAGGTTTAAATATACTTGTTATAATTTCACTAGCTAAGAACAATGTGAACAATAATTTTCAATTGAAATTAAGTACCAATAGACTTTGGAAGCATTAACATGACAAGTTAACTCACTCCTCAAATTGCACATGGAATTCTTCTGGCTACCCCCAGATTTCTAGCCAGAGGGCGAGGGAGGGAAGAAAGCTATTAGACACCAGAGGATTGTACCAAGTGGCCTCAACAGTTAGTATGCTTGTCCTGTTCTGTTACTCCAAAGCTCTGTAATTCAGTTATTTTTATTATAAAAGTGTATGTAAAACTAAAGTACTGTATAAAAACAATGTAAGATAAAGAAAGGTGTGTGTGTGTGTGTGAGAGAGAGAGAGAGGGAGGGCTAAAATGCTCACTCAGTTGTAAAGTTTGTAATACTGCCAAGTATTAATGAAATGTAAAATGCTCACTCAGTTGTAAAGTTTGTAATACTGCCAAGTATTAATGAAATGTGTTAGATTTTTTCTCACTCACAGGTAAAGAATACATTACCTAAAGATCCTAAACAGCAACACCTTGGGACTGTCCATTACCAATGTTTTTGTGAAATACTAAAGACTGATTAACTGTCTGGACCCATGTTTTACATTGTAAAAGGATTTGCCTGTCATATCAGCAATTCAATCAAAAGGAATCACAAAGTCCATCCAGAACCTGGCTCTGAGCTGTCTTTCTTTTTAAGAAGCCTCAAATTAACTTTTCTGAACTGCCATCCTGTGTATAGCATTTCCTACCAAAAGAGCAAATGCTTAGACTGTGGACAAATATTTCTTAAATGATTTTATCCCTAGGTATTGGTACCCAAGATGACAGACTTAAACCGTGGGTCTCATTTTACAGAAACAGCTTTTCAGCAAGTTATGAGTGCCTTGAGAGTTCAGTAGAAGTGCCACACACCTTGGCACCTGCAATCTAATGGCCAGGTTAAAAGGACAAATATGCAAAGACACTGGTCTTAGCTAGATAAATGCATTACCCCTGGTGCTGCATAATCTCCATGACACTCCTAGAGGTCAAATTAAGTTATCACCTTTTGAACTACTTTTTGGCAGGCCTTCCTCAGTTTACCTAGTCAAATATTCCATGACTGCTGATTTGGTGCTTGAAAAAGCAGGACTAACTTCTTTTGTTTTATAGCTCCAGAGACAGGCTAACTCTCTCCACAGATATGAGACTGCTTTTAAATGTAAAAGCACACCCGATAGAACCTGGTTCTTGAGTCTTTGTTAAAGCCTACAAGGAAGTTCTGCTCCAGCCCCTGTGAAAAGGACCATACCGGGTGCCTTGGCCACCCCAACTATCATCAAGGTGGCAGAAAAGGAAGCCTAAATTCACCACGCCTGATGCAAGCATGCCCTTTTCTCAGATGACAACGAGGCAGCTAAGGCCTCCACCCTCGACGGACCAGGATGAGAATTAGACGACAGCGGGGCAGCCCAAGCCCTAGCAACTGGAGAGGGGACGATGAAGAACCCTGAAGAAAAGTGGCTAGCGAAGGCCGTGCCGGGTCTCAGCCTGAAGATAAAATTCAAAAGGACTTAATAATGTTTATCAAATTGAAGTATTAATCAATTTTAAGTTATTAATCTTGTTTTAGATTAAGCAAGATTTATTTCATGAGTATAATGTTTTTATTAGATATTTCCAGAAAGTCAAAACCTCTATTTTGAAAAATAGAAGTGATTGTTAAGTGTGTACTTAGTTCTTAGTAGATGCAGGATGGAAACTCCTCTGTGTACCTATCCCTCTGATTACTGTTAACATGACTTGAATGCTACCAAAATAGAGATATGGGACCAAACTTAGTATTTTGTAACAAGTAACTCCTGGTTGGATAAAAATAAAGCTTCCACCAGTAAATTAGCACTTTTTGGAACATGATATTAAGTATGTAAAGCTACAGTCTATTATGTATTGCCCTCCAACTAGACGGGTTCATACTTAGCTTAACTCAAATTTGCTCCCAAGCTTCAATGTTCAGAATGTTTGTTTAAAAGACAAACCAAGCAGTTAATCTCAGTGAGAGTCTATCCTGAAACAAGTGGGCAAGTCAAAATGGCCTGAAACATAATGTTAGCTGCCCAAGGAAGAATATATGCTCTCATAAATGAGAAATGCTATGTCTTTGCAAATAATATCTACCTCAACACCCCAATACTGGGTGTGCCTAAACTGAATAGGTGCATAATTTAAAAACTAAAAGTAATTTGCTTTTAAAACATAAAAGAAATTATCTTTTAAAGAGGAGGGATTGTTGGAATAACGCAATTTAGAAGCAACTGTATTATGAATGTTGTGTAGTATGATTTTAAAAAACAGCCTTAGAACATAATCTCACCCTTATGTATGCACTCCTGACCCCTGTCCTGCATGTATTTTAAACTCATGTTCACCCTGCCACAGCTGGGCAAGGCGTCATAGGGTCTGAGTACCCTTAAGGATCCTGGCCTCCTGTTTACCAGACATGTAAATGGCATAGAACAATGGATGTGATAGTCATTAAGTGTTATCACCTGTGTAAGTGTATTGAAAGCCCCCCTCCCTTATTCACAGCTGAGTATAAGAGAGACTTCAAACTGACATGGAGTTGAGTCAGTTGTTTGGGTATTAACCCCTCTGACTCCTATTGCTTGCAATAAATTTTGTTTTCCAGAAACCTACTGAGTGATGCCTGTTCTTTGTGAGTATATTGGGATTAAAGCTCCAAAGGTAAAAGCAGTTTTTGCAACATAGAGATGGTTGTATAATGCAGCAAACAGCTGGAGGGTTGTGGGAGTTGCAGTCTGTTGTGTTGCTTCTCAAGAGCTGGCCCTTTCCCATCTCATTATTCTCTTTTTTCACTGGGTAAATCTGTAGGAGATGCTGCAGGATATTACTTTATTTAAATTGGCTTCCAGTATTTAATGGAACTGAAACCACGTCACCATGATGGGTGGCGATGAGAATAGGAGCAGACTGAACTAGGATGAAATTAAGAAAACAAAAAGCGGGGTGAACAACAGGAATCATTTCCAGACTATGAGATCTGTAAAACTGTGGAGCAGTCTCCCGAAGGAATGGTGGAAGCTCCATCTCTTGGGACATTTAAAACAAGACCCAATAACAAAGCACTAGAAACGATATTGTAGAGAACAGCCCTGCGTTGGCTAAAGTGGAAAATGGACTAGATGACTTACCAGGTCATCCTCCCTGTTTTCTATGATCACATTGTTCCAGCACTGTGTGAACAAAAAGAGTCTGTGAAAATTAAAATGTTTTCAGATCCTTTGGATGATCATTTTTACAGATGCTTTTTTAGTCTTGGATTTTGATTGTACGTGTTGGGGGAGGGAATAAGGATTGTTCCCCCCTCCCCCTCCGTTTGAAACTTTCCAGCATGCTCTTTGATCATCTCTGAGGATTGATTTAGGGGATGCAAATGAAGGCCTTGGCAATCTGAAGATGAAAATCTTCTCCCCTGACATTTCTGAGAGCGTTCAGAGAATTCTCAATAAGGCATTGAACTACTGGCTTATCACAAAAAGAAAAGGAGGAAAATTCAATAAAGCAGGGAAAGGAAAGCACAGAAAAACAACCAGCATTCTCCACAAAAAGCTAGCAGCACCTGCAAAACTCTTCTGCTTTATTTCCCTTCCCAGTTATACCTACATATACCAAAATATGCAAACAAACATAAAAACAAAGGTGAAATACAAGCCCCCTTCCTTACAAAGGGGTGGACGGAATATTCCACAACATAATCATAATATTTTACAGTTCATTAGCACCTCTATCCTAAAATCTCCAGGCATTTTATAATCATTAATGGGATTCACCTTCTCACAACACCCTTCAGAAGTAGAGAGGCACCTATTGTGGCTGTTAGGGGCATTATAAATGAGTAAAGAGACATAATTAATATTATTGCCATTTCACATATTGGGACATGGGCACAGAGAAGTTAAGTGACTTGCCCAGGGTCACATTGAAAATCTGTAGGGAAGGCAGTAATAGAACCCAGAATGTTATACTGTGACAACTAAACTAGATTCCCTATCAAAGTATGAAGCCATCATTCAAAGTCACTGGGAGCTCTTTGAAGCATGGGCCCCGGATTGACCCCAAATAGTGCGTGGTGTTACAGTTCAGGGTAACACCACATGTATTCCCCCTTTATGGTCCAACAAGGTCACCTACTCTCAGGCTTCCAGCTTCCCAGCCACCACCTCTCGAGTCTCTCTCCCTCCTGATCAGGGTTTTTCCAGGCTGCACATTTCCCTGCCTACATTGTGAATTCTCCAACAACACAGAGAGCCTAAGCAGGTTTGCTTTGCCTTCCTTCCTCAAAGGCAATAAGTGCAATTATCCATAGGTATAAGAAACCACATAACCCTTTCTAAGCCAGCACATTTGTAAAGTAAAAGCATTACAGAAAAAACATATTAAAACAATAAAATGACCTACATGCATACTAATGAGCTTTCCAGAGATCATGCAAAAAACAAAACAAACAAACAAAAAAAACCCCCAAAACATACACATGGCTGATGCTTTAGAAATAACAGAAGTCATCTACACAAAGTGGTATTGTATGAGTGGGAAGAAGGATGATTTAGTGATTAAGGCGAGGGTATTTGAGCCTTATTCCCATCTCTACCATATATTTTCTTTATGACTTTAGGCAAGTAGTTAGACACAGATCTGGTCTAATTCCCATTAAAATCAAAGGAAGTTAGGTGTCTAAATACCTGGGCCTTAGGGCCCGCTCCCACTGAGGTATTTGGGCACAAGGGTGAGCCCTTTAACTCCCTTTGTGGCACAACTTTCTTATTTCTTAAAATTAGGATGATAGTACTTCTCTGTATCATGGATATGATGTGAAGCTTAATTAATTAGTGCTAATAAAGTACTGAGATCAGTGGGTGTAGGGGGATAGAGAGCTGCAAAGCATAGGGTCACTGCTGAAATCATATAACCTGCTGATGCTTTTTATTTTTCAGTGTCATGGTACAAAGTATCTATGTGCAACAGGCTTTCCATTTTGTGCCTGCCTGCCTGTGTAGGTACAGGGGTGAAGACAGAACAGGGAGAGGAGAGCCAGGGCATGAGAACTCCATCCCCAAGAGACATGCTGGAATGTAAAGGCAATCTCCATGTCATTGCCCTGCCCCGCAAAAAGTTCTTCCTTTTCAGGCTGAAGAAAATGGATGTTAATTTATTCTTTATTGCTAACTCAAAAAGGTGCCTAAACATGAGAGCTCCCTTCTACTAAGGGTGTAGTTTAAGTCCAATTATGTGCTATTAGTGCATTTGCTCTTTGTTCCTGTGGCATATTAATTGCATGTCTGGTATTCTGGTAATTAACACAATTATACTCTCTCCCCACCTCCTTCAGTAGACTATGAAGACTTGCATTTTATTCAGGCAAGCTGTTTTCAGTAGCTATAAGAAGGCTCATGATTTATTATTAATATAATAAAAATAATTAAATCAACAAAATCAACAGAGCCCTGAGTCAGAACTGTAACTGAGAAGTGCCACGAATGTTCTTCAGCCAAATAAAAGCTGTCGACTCTCTTGCTTTGGGTTCCAGTCTATCTAGCAGACTTCTAATGTAAAACCAAATTATTAGCCTCTGTCTGTGTGTCTGGCGTTTTAATCAGTGGCTAGAAGAGGGGAACGATGCTGGTTATGCCATGGCCATACCAGTAAACAATCCTGTTACTATTTAAGGACCCCCTCCTGTCAAGCATCAAGAGCTCTCAACTCCCATCACTCAGTGAGAAATTAGGCTTCAGGGCCTGCTCCCACTGAGGTATATGGGCACAGGACTGAGCCCTTAAACTCCCTCTGTGGCACAACTTTCTTATTTCTTAAAATTAGGATGATAGTACTTCTCTGTATCATGGATATGATGTGAAGCTTAATTAATTAGTGCTAATAAAGTACTGGAGATCAGTGGGTGTAGAAGGCTAGAGAGTTGCAAAGCATAGTCACTGCTGAACCTTGCAAGAGCATACCTATGAACCAACAAGGGTTGTTTATAACAGCGTCAATTAACTCAAAACAAACAGATGCTGGAGCTTGTTAGTATTTCAACTAGACACACTGATGAATAGCTCAGCAGTAATTTAAATCCCAGGCCTGAGAGCTCCCCATGTGCAGAAGTCTTCATGCCAGCACTTTATAAGGCTACGTCTACACTGCACACCTTACAACGGCACAGCTGTGCCGCCGCAGCCACACCATTGTAAGATGCACAGTAGGCGCTCTTTATCACCAGTAGTGTGGCTCCTGCTGATGAAGAGTGCTTCCACACCGGCAGTTTTCATCATTAAAACCTTTGTCATTCAGGGAAGTGTTCTTTCACACCCTTAGCAACAAAAGTTTAACAACGAAAGCACCAGTGTAGACAAAGCCTCACTCCCTTTTTTGCTTTGTGTTGTGAAAGGACAATGGGGGCAATACCAAGTCTCCAGCTCCCTTAGATACAACTTCTGTCATGCAGAAGGCGGCACTGGTAGGGGCACATGCTGGTCCTTTTAGGGGGAAACTGTAAGAAGTGAAGTTGATTTTTCAGAGCAATGGAAAAGAGCTCAGTACTAAGGAGTGCAGGCAAAATGACTCAGGAAACCTCAGCTTAGCCTCTCCCTACAATCCAACACACCTCTGAGGAGAAGGGCAACATATTCCCATGGCTTTTAAATCAAAAGAAGGGAAAGAGGGAACAGAATGGATGAGAATCTATGGAAAGGAAATTATATTAGAAGATAAAAATCAAGAAAGGAGAGAAACCCTTAGCAACTTCACATCTGCGGTACCATTAGCAGCAATCTGCACTAACACAAAAAGTCCCACTAAATTCCAAGATTATTTAAAAAAAATAAACAAAAAAAGCAATGCCAGACATTCTCTAGGTTCCACTGTGATGCTTATGAGTACTGAAAATAGAAGGCCAGTCCTGCAAGGGGCAAGTCACCTCACCTCCCCAGTGACCACAGAATCTTACAGGATGTGGCATAGACTTTGCAAGTAAAGAGACAGGACTGTTTACACTGGCAGATAGCCTTTAACCAGGCCCATTTCCAATCCTGTACTGAGTCCTGCTTTGAGCAGGGGGTTGGACTAGATGATCTCCTGAGGTCCCTTCCAACCCTGATCTTTGATTCTTGTTTTGCTGATTGCATTGCTGTGCCCATGAGTGCCCTCAGGAAGAAGATAAATGAAACCCAAACAGGGCTTCAATATGAAGAAAGAGCTTGCATTGCCTTTTCCAGAAAACCCCATCTGGAATATTTTTTTATTTGAATCATTGACTCTATCAAAGCATGACTAGCTCTGAAAAAGGGACAGAAAAGACGCTGAGCTTATATTATATTGTCTATCATAGTAATGCCAAGGAATCCCAAACAGGGATTAGAATTCCATAATTTCTGTCCCCCAGAGCTCACAGTCTACGAATGCATGCAGGAAAGGTAGTGTTATCTAATGATTAGAGCAGGGGACTGGGAATCCTGGCTCCTGTGTTCTATGCCTGGCACCTCCACTGATTCACCCAGTAACCTTGGGGAAGTCACTTCATCTCTCTGTGCCTTACTTATTCTCTCCACATAATGGCATTTGCTTATCCCCCAGGGATGATGCGAGATGTCATTAACAAATGCCTGTAAAGCACTTTTGAAATCCTAGGATGAAAGATTCTCTAGAAATTCAGAGTATTATTATTTTCATTAAACTGGCAGCCTGATTAGACAACCCCCGAGACTGCTGTTAAATGACCACATAGATCTTAAACTGACAGTGATTAATTTTCAAACACATTGAGATGTTTACAATCTGCTTTTATTTTAAATATACAGTGCTCTATGTGCAAGGATATTAAACCAAGAATATTTTGCAAGAGGATAGAGAAGCACCTATCAATCCACTGTTGATCTTTGGAATAAGGGTACAAGGCTCATCTGTTCTCTCCTGTACTAGCCTGACTGAGTTAGGTTTGGTGGAAAACTTTTTTTTTTTAAAGTCATGATGGAGTGGGGAAGAATAAGGAGTCTATTTAGCAGGACTGCTGCAGTAGACCACAGATTGGTTTTGATGTATGCTTTTTTCCATTATGTAACTACTCCCAGAGGCTTGTGTGATGGGCTCATATTTATAAATTATGAAAGAAAACAAAACTAACTGAAGGTGCATATTTTGCAGCCTGAACAGATGATTTAAAGAAGTGTTTCTCAATGACCAGTCTGTGGCGTCTTGGAGATATCCCTGACAGCAAGTCGGTCCCTGGTATCAAAAAGGTGGAGAACCACATTTTGGGTTTTTTTTACAGCACATTTGGATATTTTCTTAAATATTTTCTAGGGTTTGCATCTCAGCCAAATGTGATGGCTTAATGGCTTAAAGTCAGTCATCTGGATCTGGATTTTGATCTTTAGACCCGTGCTGAAGACCAGTTTTGGAGCCCAATTTTTTCTCCAGGAAGGATGTACAGCTGGACCTGACAGCATTTGCGCTGGGACCTTCACTGAGGCCTGACCAACTTGGTGCCCTCAGCAACAGTAGCAGGGGCAGCTCAGATGGCTGCTGATGTAAAGTAGACACCAGGAGAAGGAGCTACGTCAGTGTCAGTTGCTCCACACCCTATTATGGTCCAGACTCTCGGTTGGTTCAACTCTTGGTTTATCCTCAGTGCTGCTCCTTTCCACACCTTTTGAGGTAACTATTTCAATACCACCACAATTTGAATCTTCAAACAACAGGGCTTCTGGGCATTAGCCTCTGAAAGGAATAGTATTTTATTCTTTCACATTAGCTGACAAACCACACAACTGTTACTGCACCAACAGTCAGCTGAAATGGAAAAAACTGGCTCCCATCCATTCCTGCAAGCAATATTAGCAGACAGAATCTAATAAAGCAGAAAAGAAGCATGTATAGCAGAATTACAGGACAGAGAATTGGCCCTGGCTTGCCCATTGCCAAAACATATGCTGCCAATCTTCTTGGGGGAGACTGGAAGAAAGGTCAGCAAGGAAGGTGGTTTGTGAAAGACAAAAACAAGTGGCCTGTCCGACCTAATTGCTTACAGGAAACTGAAATACAACTATTCCCCCCCCTGCAGCAACTGGAAGACGCAAAAAACAGATGGTGCAATGTACAAAAGTCTTTATCAGCAAGTCCAGATTCAGAGAATGCATTTCTCTCTCCCCAACCTTCCTGAGTTTTCTTCAGAGCATACCTTTTGAGGATACTGTTTTTAGACATATATTTGCTCACCACTGGCTTTTTTACGATGGGTGATTGGGATTGTCCAGGAAGGAGAGTTGTTTTGCTTCCTGTAGGTGAGCAGTTTAAGTTACAGGGATGTAATCAGTCCTGGTATAATTCCAGTGACCAAGTTACATCAAAACCTAATTTGACCCAATGCATTGTGCATTTAATTGATGTAATGCAAAGAAGGTGTAAAATAATTCAGTCATATAAACCATATACATTTTCAGGTGGCTTGTTGGGTTTGCATCTCAGCCAGATGTGAAGGCTTAATGGCTTAAATGTCAGATTCCAGGTTGACCCACTGAAAGCACAGATTTGAATCCTGACAGGATTAAGTCAGCTCTTTGTCCTCCTACAGCAGGGAGTGTGAAAGAGTTGGGAGCCAAATGCAGGCAACCTGACTCACAGTCCAGTGCTTTAACCACAAAGTCATCCTATCTTGAGAGCAGTGGGAACTCTCTCTGAAGAATACCCCTCATCTTATTTTGGGGTAGGGATAATCTTTTTGTTCTATCATTGTACAGCACCTATCCCAATGAGATAGGTCTAAGACTCTATGTCTAAGAGTCTTAGACACTATGGTAACACAAAACAACAGTTTTGACTTTAAGAACTCCAGAGATGCCAGCTTCTTTCTGGCAGTATCCTGGCTATGTATGTTATAATCCCATTAAACAGGACAGCAGTTAAATCCTTCCATATTTAATGTATTTCTCTTCCTTCAGACACCATTTGTGACTCCTCCCTTCATTAAGCCACTGCCCTCCTGGCCTTCACTCTAATTGCAGATTTGCTAATTATGTTTTGATCCCCCCAGCCAACTAATCACTTTCTGCAGCAAACTACAGAGCTGGGCCTATTTGCAGTGAGGAAGAGCATTACATGTGGATGCAGCACTCAGGCCCTCAGTCTTATGGAAGGGATCAGGAGATTAAGAGGCACAGTCAACCCTGATTAATGCTGCAGACTGAGCCAGTGTGTCTTGCTGAGTGTGAGGACTGATTGCCTCCCTATGGGGAGTTACAAGGCAGACAGTCTCCTCCGCCAAGGACACGTCTCTTTTTTCTTTAATTCAAGCTGCTTCCCAGCACTAGAGAAGGGGGTTAAATATCAACCCTTTTTCTTCATCAAAAGCAAATCCTCGAGGGATGATAATACAGTTTTCAGCGGAACATTGTTCCCAGCGTATGTACGTATATGTACCCACACTGACTCAGTCAGTTGCTATGAATACACTGACCCAAAATTGACCACCAATAGAAAAATGGAACAATTTTGTTCAGAGGCTTTTCTCTAGGATAAACACACCAGCAAGGTGCCTTTTTCTGAAGGTTGGAGAAGAAGCAAAAGCTACATCAAATCACTGGACCAGAAAAAAAAAAAAAAAAGACACACACCCAAAAGTAAGGTTAAAATACATTCCAGGATGGTCATTAGTTGTATTATAGTAGCACCTAGAGCACCTCAGTTGTGCTAGGCACTATACAAATGTATTGTAGGAGACAGTCCCTGTCCCAAAGAGCTTACAGCTTCAATTGACATGGCAGATGGTGAGTGGGAGGGGCACAAAAAGAGAAGGTGACTTGTCCAAGTTCACCTGAAAGAGAGGGCAATATATGGAATACTAAAGGGAACCAACCTGGGGAGAAGGACCATAATGGTTTTGCCCCTTCTCAGGGCCAAGCATTGACAGGGAGGGTGCTGAAAAAGTGGACAGGTGACGTTAGCACCTCAAAGTGCCACTTTGAAATAGCAGAGAAAGATCATGTCATATTTGATTATAAATCAGGATAGGCCTGCCCCCAGCCTCTACAGAACTCACAGTAATGGTAAGTGGGAAACACCCAGCAAAAGGCACAAGAGTGCAAGAAAGCGACTTCTGTAAAAAGGCTTCCGCTCTCAGGTTGAGATTCTCTCCTGAACAGAACCTAGGTTATATAACAAAACCAGGGGGAACTCAGAAACAATGAGACTCCTCTTGATATGCTTCATTTTAAGATGTTCTTTAGTCTTATAACTCTTTCAAGTTTGACTTTACTCAATGAAGAAGAGAAAATGTCAGTAATGAGCTGCTGTATAAAAGAGGCCAAGACTGACATCCCAGGATCTCCTGCGCCCTCTTAAGTGCCATGCCAGGGGATTCTCCAACATAGCACTTCTCACCTTCGCCATTTCTGTATTCATCAGAGGATTCACTTGTTCCTGGACACTGGCTGGTTCTCCCCTCACCCCCATTGCTGACATTAATCCAAAATTGACTAGCAAAGCCAGGTTCTTTCAGTGCCTGGTTGGTGGAAAGGTGTTTTTTGTGCTTACTGTATGAAAACCTAAGAGGCTGCAGATCCCAAGCTGTGCTCAATGATTGAAATTCAGTGTGCCTCACTCTGCTCCAGCAGTATACATGTGTCTGCCTGCTCACTGCTGCTCCAGAGACAAATTACCCACATGGTGCAAGTTAAATACTTATGAGATGAGACAGGCCCATCATCCTGGTTGGAGCTCATCTTACACAGGCCACTTCCTGCAGCAGCAAGAACAGCCTCTGGGAACGACTGGTTAGATAATTAATGTTAATGAACAATGTTAGATAATTAAGAAAATCAGACTCTAACGGTCAAAGAAGTGTCAGTAAAATTCTGGATACTAGAAAGTGAACAAATGGGATAAGTGAAAATTGGGACAGAGTGGATAGCCTAGTCTAGGGTTTATTCCACACCAACAGGAAGTGGATTTCACTTTTGGGCTAAGACAGAACTCAGGCCAGAGTCAAACATTTAATTACATTATTTGCAAAAGGTGCTGCACACCCACAGCTTCCATTGGTATGACCAGGAAGAAGAAGTGTGCAGCACTTCTTAAAATCAGGCCACTGACCTCCAGGCCAAGACCTCAGCTGAGCCAGAGGGACTGGAAGTAAGTAGCCTTTCTTGGGAAGGGATCAGAAAATAAATAGGAGAAATAGAGCCAGATCTACATCCTTGGTTCATTTATGAAATAATTCTATTGTATTCAACAGCAATAGCTCTAGACACCGGGGTGTTGTACTTATTAAAATGTACTGTAATGTTGATGCTAACAGGGAGACACCCCAGGAGGAGAAGATCCATGGAGCAGTAGAGAGCATTGGTGGAGTTGAGCCACTTTGCAGTGAAAAGGATAGAAAGATGTACACCACCTACCAGACAGGTTCGTAAGAGCTTAGCATTAGAGCTTCTTTATACCCTTCTCTCCACAGACATCTGTACCCCTGAGGTGCCCAACTCTCATTCCCTTTGACAGTTTCCCAAACACCATCTTCCACTTTAATGCATCAGGTCCTGTTTAACCCACAGAACGTGATAGAAAGTATGTTAACATCCATAGGATCCCCCCCTTGATCTCATTCCCCCTTCTATTTGCAGCTTCAAGTGAGATGGGTAATATGAAATGTAATTGCCTCAATAGAGATTTATTCAGCCCTGGACAGCAGCCAACTCATGGTAGCCTTCCAAGGTATGACGATACAAACATAGGCTCTTCCCACCTGGAAAGCAGGTTGCACCATCCCAAAAGGCAGCAGGGCCTGTCCTACAGGAACATCAATCTTCATAATTCTAGACACATAGGGTCAAAATAATCATGAATGCAACTCTATTGAAGTCAGCTGAGTTATCATCAATCCTCTTCACTCCCGCTGGAGTATAAGGCACCAACAAATCTCCTCCATGCCTCTCGATCTTGCAGCTGAGTTATACAATGATTGAATTTGGCCCATGGTCCCAGGCCAGTGTTCATCTAGGGAAATTTGAGAATGGTGGGTGGCTTTGTGCTTGCACACTAAGCACATTTGGCCAACTTGCACTACATCAAGCCTATCATCAGATGGGGTTGAATGTAATGTCCCATCTGTTCTGAGTTCAATTGAAAGTGTTATTTTAATCTATAAAGCCCTACATGGTCTGGGATCTGACTACATTAGAGACCTCTTTATCTATCTTGCCAGTACAAACCTGACCGACTCTATAGCCAAACTTTTACAGATGTGAGATTGGGCATTTGCTATGGAGAGCCCTCAGTTGTGCAGCATAGCACCTCTAGTAGTTATACTATGGTTGAGTTTGCTGGTCATCAGAGATTGGTACAAGGCCTACATTGTGTGTTGATTCTGATTTATTAAAGTACCTCTGAAATCCTTTTCCATCTCTTAGAGGCATGCTGTTAGCTCTCCTAGAAGGGACTAGGTTAACCTCTAGATCTTGCCTCCTTGCACTTGATAACTGCATTGGGACTGAATACATTTTATTTAATTTCTCTGCGCTGCTCTGATTATGCACCATGTAGACTTTCCTACATGGATCACATTTTGAAAAGTCAAATAAAAACAATTTTTAATGGCAAATGCTTGCCCCATTTTCTTATGGCAAATACTTACATAGAAACAACAACCAGAAGGAGAGAACCCAAGCCCATCTCTCATTCTCAGCAGGGTGTCATAGTAGGTCAGTGCAAGGCCAGGAGGACAGTGTGTTAAACACAGAAGGACTCTACCCTAAACTCATATGGTACAAACAGCTCAGCATGCTACAGAACCAGCATGATGAACAATCCCTTTCAGAAGGGTACTTTAGGACTTGGTGCTGCTGCTGGCTAGGACAGGCTATTAGGAAGCTTAAGGCTCTGTCCAGTTTAATTAAAATCTTTCTCCAGGCTCAAAGAAGCTTATGAGAACACAGCAGTGGGAAAGAATTCTCTCCTTACCCTTCCAACTAAAAGGGATTCACCCACTTTATATTTACTACAGAGGTTCACTATGGTCTCTATTTACATTCACTTCTAATTACACCACATGGATTACATAATGCATGTGTTGCTTGCAGCAGAAAATCAGTGCTTAGTTGTGATTGAGCATCAGGCTCCAAGCATTGAGTGGGACCCTTGCTCAGGCAAAGCTTTGCTATGGCCGTCTGCTCCAGGCATTTGGAACGATACAAGACAAGGGAATGGGGGAGAATGCCTGCCTACAACTGTCTATTCCAATCACGTTCAAGGCAATTTCCTTAGTGCCCTCAATTAGGAGGTCACTAGTAAAGCTGAAAATGGATTACAGTGCATAGTCAGCAGTGAGACAGGTTTCCACTTCATTCCATGATTAAATGACTCCACGCACCCTCCCTCCTCCTGGTGTACATGTATGCATATAAAAGCCACTGCTGAAAATGGTAACGCTGTACTTGCATTGTAGAGTCTTTTCTTACAAAGTCATACTTTAATAAGAGTCTACAAACAATAGAGCAGTGGTCCTGTCTATACAGCAAAGGCCAAACATTTAGTTATAATACCGTCATCCTACACTAGGCCTCCAGAGTGAAGACTAGACATTATCAAGCCATATTTTAGCCATGTTCCCAAGTTGCACTGCAGCCTTGCAGCTGAATTCCATATGATGTTTCTCAGGAAGAGCAACCCAGGAAGTGGGAGCAAAGGTAGTTTTAAACTCTTATGTCTGCTTTGAACAAACCCCTTTCTAGGCCAGAATAAGCAAAGCACAGGACATATTGGCAACTTCCCCAGCTCCTCATTCGGCCCTACATCCAAGAAGGCACCCAGTACAACACCCTAAAATTTGGGGGCTACATAAGTCACATTTGCAGCCTCTTTATACCATATGAGCCATCGTAAAGGTGCTGCAGCAGAGTGTCAAATTTGTGCCCTGGACTTTAGCCTGATTTGAGAAGAACTATTAAAAGACAGTTCAGTTCAACTACATTGTTAGATGGAAACATTAACCACAGCAGAGAGACTACAGTGTTGATCTTAGTTTTCCCCCATTATATTTGTGTCCTTTAGATGGGACGTGTAGCTCAAAACCCGACAGAATACCCGTGCAGCAGTGTGTAGAGCAATAGGTTCACGTTGCAGTCTTAGGTGTCATAAGGCCCTATACACTTGAGCCAGGAACAGTTTAAGGATCTGTCCAAACACAGATCCAGCAAAATTGGTTTTTCATGTGGTTTGAGTGAGGAGCATGAAACGTAACCAGTCTTGCCTCAGCTCTACTAGAACACAGTTAAGCCTCAGGGACCCAGCCCAGTCCAACTGCAAGTAACAAATGTAATTGAAGCTGTTTTCAAACCTTGTTTAAACATTTTTTAAAACTTGGTTCCAGCACAGTGTGAATAGTCCCTTGCTTCCTTTGGCCAATGGTTCTCAGGTGCTATGTGACCGTGACAAGCATAGCATGTGGAGAGAGAATGTCTGCGCTGCACTGTATAAATGCCTCCAGCTGCTCCCACAAACAATACAGAAGAGGCTGCCGTGTCTGTCCCAGTGGGGGTTGCATGCATTTATGCTTGCATCAAAAGAAAGAGACAAAGGAAAAGCAAAGTAAATGCAGTGGATCTAATTTACCTCGATTTCAGTAAGGCATTTGATATGGTTCCACATGGGGAATTATTAGTTAAAATGGAAAAGATGGGGGTCAATATAAACATTGAAAGGTGGATAAGGAACTGGTTAAAGGGGAGACTACAATGGGTCATACTGAAAGGTGAACTGCCAGGCTGGAGGAGTTCCTCAGGGATCGATTTTGGGACCAATCTTTTTATCACCAACCTGGGCACAAAAAATAGGAGTGTGCTATTAAACTTTGCAGATGACACAAAGCTAGGAGGTATTGCCAGTACAGAGAAGGACTGGAGTATCATACAGGAAGATCTGGATGACCTTGTAAACCATAGTAATAGGATGAAATTTAATAGTGAAAGTGCAAGGTTCTGCACGTAGGGATTAACAACAAGAATTTTTGTTGTAATCTGGGGACGCATCAGTTGGAAGTAACAGAGGAGGAGAAGGACCTCGGAGTATTGGCTGATCACAGGATGACTATGAGCTGCCAATGTGATATGGCCGTGAAAAAAAGCTAATGTGGTCTTGGGATATATCAGATGAGGTATTTTCAGTAAAAATAAGGCGGTGTTAGTACTGTTATACAAGGCACTGGTAAGATCTCATCTGGAATACTGTGTGGAGTTCTGGCTTCCCAGGTTTAAGAAGGATGAATTCAAACTGGAACAGGTACAGAGAAGGGCTACTAGGATGATCCGAGGAATGGAAAACCTGTCTTACGAAAGGAAACACAAAGCTTGGCTTGTTTAGCTTAACCAAAAGAAGTCTGAGAGGAGATATGATTGCTCTCTATAAATATATCAGAAGGATAAATACTAGGGAGGTAGAGGAATTATTTAAGCTCAGTACCAATGTGGACATAAGAACAAATGGATATAAACTATCCATCAGGAAGTTTAGACTTGAAATTAGATGAAGGTTTCTAACCATCAGACGAGTGAAATTCTGGAACAGCCTTCCAAGGGAAGCAGTGGGGGCAAAAGACATATCTAGCTTCAAGATTAAGCTTGATAAATGTATGGAGGGGATGGTATGATGGGATAGCCTAATTTTGGCAATTAATTGATCTTTGACTATTAGTGGTAAATATGCCCAATGGCATATGATGGGGTGGGATCTGAGTTAGTAGAAATAATTCTTTCCTGGGTGTCTGGCTGCTGAGTCTTTCACACATGCTCAGGGTTTAGTGGATCACCATATTTGGGGTCAGGAAATAATTTTCCTCCACGGCACATTGAAAGAGGCCCTGGGATATTTTCGCCGTCCTCTGCAGCATAGGGCATAGGTCACTTGCTGGAGAATTCTCCGCACCTTGAAGTTTTTAAAACCATGATTTAAGGACTTCAATAGCTCAGACATAGGTTAGGGGTTTATTACAGGAGTGGGTGGGTGAGATTCTGTGGCTTGAGTTGTGCAGGTCACATTAGATGATCGTAATGGTCCCTTCTGACCTTAAAGTCTATGAGAATAATTGAACAAAGTGAAAAAGCAACCGAAGGAGCAGATGCATCAGCCCACCCTTGGAATGGCCTTTACATTGGGGAAAGGCAAGTTAAACAGTAATGTAACTGGAGAGCTCATGCTCTGGGTTTCATGGGGCTTCTGATCACAATCACAGTTGGCATCTAGGAGGCTCAATGTAGGGAAATGGTGAGGGAGCAAGAAGCTCTGCACATACAACTGTACCATGCCCATACATGACACAGCTTGTAAGCAACAAAATGCTCAAGTTTTAAGGAAAACAGAATCAGAGAGGTAGCCGTGTTAGTCTGGAATAGCAGAGGTAACAAAGTCCTGTGGCACCTTAAAGACTAACTATAAAGTTTTGAAGCATAAGCTTTTGTGGGCTAATACCCACTTCGTCGGATGCAAGCAGGATTTTAAGGAAAACAGGATTCTTTCCCCAAATGCAATCCATAAAGTAGAGGCGATCCAGGGAAACTAGTCAGTTTGTTTTATTACATGTTGCAAGAATTCTGTCTGGAGCAAATCAGCCGAAAAGAAAATGAAAAGGGCCAGAAGAGAACAGGGTAACAAAGAAGCTCTCACTTACCAGATGATATCAACTGCAGAAACTAGAAAGCTCTAACATGGATTGGAGCAGCCAGGCCATCTCCTTGCCCTGATAATGTCTTTAATATGTAACCCCACTGTCACACTTGTTATCGCTAGGCTTTGGTGTTATCCAAGGGCTGAGGGAGAAAGGGGAAACTGAGTTACAGAGAGTTATGTGACTTGCCCAGATTTACACAGCAAATCAAGGACAGATCTAGAAATAGAACCCAGCCCTCCTGCCAGTCCAGTTCCCCATCCACTGGGACTGACTATCTGCTAAAAGGGATTCCCCGAAGAATGCTAAAGTCAAAATTTAATCCACATGTTGTAATCTGGAACATGGTTTTGTTGTGGCCCTTCTCCTGATGCCCACCTATTCTATTCGTGCCCTTCCAACATCAGATTCTTTCAGTTATCCCTGTGCAATCACACTGAAAGCAATTGGTCAAAATCAGAGCCTTTTACCTCATTGATGGGGTTAACACCAAATTAACTTCAGTGACACTGTGCTTTTGATTTTTATCATCCAGAACCGTAGCTGTCTATTCACTTGCATGACCCTAGAGGTACACTTGGGACACGTGCAACATAACATGAATACTAAAGTGAATGGAACTTCAGGAGATGTACGTCAGCATGCAATTTACTATGAAGGGGTCGCACATATGCAGGTGAGAGCAAAATTTGCAGTATTCAAATACGGTATTAAACTTATAGTGTTAGTGAATGGGAGGCTATAGGGAAGACGTTAGCCTAGGCACAGTTACCAGCACGGTGTCTGGTTCAACTCAGGACTACTCACTTGCACAAGCACCAAATTCAATCCCAAATAATGCATTTAAAATGCAACTAACTATAGTTACATGGAACAGCACCAGGTTCACTGAAGTGACAGGCCCAGCTGATGGGAATTTTCACACTAAATCAACATAAGACATGAAGTAAATTACTGAGAAAGACTAAGAGGCCAAAATGAAAGCAACACCCCATTTTATGAAAGGCAAAAGTTTGATGTGTGTTTTTAAAGCAGCAGCCAACAACTTAAATGCAATAGGGCAGGAGAAAGTTATTTAAAGGTCTCTTTTTCTTTTACACTTCTAACTTTACCTTTATTCCAACCCCACCATTAATTTCAGCATTGCCTACATTAACAGGTGATCATTTCATAAAGGTGTTTGAACAGGCGGGTCTCTAGGTAAGCCAATAGCACTGGTCCAAATCCAACATGAAGCTCAATTGTACATAGTAAAAATCCCACCAGTGCAGGACATAGTACATAGCAATGCTTTGGAATTCCAGTCATTCCTCGGTTTAATATTACTTCTTTGCTACTCACCAGAAGAGACAGGAGTGTTTCCTTCAGTTCCTAAATTCCCTCCCTTCCCCTGGTCTGTAAAACTCCAGTGCACATTGTGCTTAAACTGGGTAAGGAGAGGTCTTTAATCTGCTCTACTCTTGCTGCATATACAAGCAGCAACTCTGAACTCTGAAGTGAAAGGCAGAATCTGTTTTTCTCTCTCAATCATTGTCCTTCACACTCAGCCAGGGTCTCAGAGGATGCTCAATGAGCATTACCACAGGTTTCAACCTATTTTGTGGGCTCTCTGTCATCACCTTTTGTGTTATACTCAGTGTTGCTAACTCATGATTTTGTCATGAGTCTCATGATAATTACAATTTTCCTTAAAGTCCCAGCTCCTGGAGTCAAGTGGATATGTGATGTTTTCAGATTTCATTCTTACAGAAAAAAGTAAGTTTCTAACACTTGTGGCTGTACAGAAAGCTTCAAAATATGATCCCAGTGTACCCTAAAGACTCAAAAAGCATAAGCTAAAGGAAAAGACCACCACATCTATTATTTTTACATAATCTCATGATTTTAAAGCCAATCATTTTCGGTGAGCGTGACTCATGATTTTTGAACATTTGGAATTGGCAATACTGGCTAATGAGTTGTATCTTTCAGTTTAGATTCGCACCCACTTCTGGCCCACATGAAGCTGGAGTTCTCAATCTTTAATTAGAAATTGTTTACACAAGAAAGACTGAAGCATGAAAAAGAAGCTACAGAAAGTGTTCTGTACACTAAAAATGTCAGTACCCACTGCTCTGCGCCATTTCTTCCACTCCTCACTACTCCAGGGTTAACAGGCAAATCTGGTTTCCAGAAAAGGGACAACACAAGCACTTTGGGTTTGGCCATAGGAAGTTAAGAGGGTTTCCAGTGTTCTACCATCCTCTGCCTCCCCCAACATACAAAAGTAATTTATCACAGATCCTCTTGCCCCATTTCAATGTAAGAAACCACTGGTCTAAAACCTGAAGCCAATGGAAATTAATGAGATTGAGGTGGGAGAGGGAGGGAGATTGGTATAATAAGGGTGCCAGGCAACTTTGATTCAGTATAAAGATACAGAGGTAACAAAGAGTCCTGTGGCACCTTAAAGACTAACTAAAGTATTGGAGCATAAGCTTTCGTGGGCTAATACCCACTTCATTGGATGCAAGCAGTGGGTATTAGCCCACGAAAGCTTATGCTCCAATACTTTCTTTAAGGTGCCACAGGACTCTTTGTTACCTCTGCTATTCCAAACTAACACAGCTACCTCTCTGATTATAAAGATACAAGAGATCACAGCAACATCCTGATGTGTCTGAACTCCACATTATCCTGTTTTCAGTGCATCTGCATAGGAGATGCCTACTGAACCCTTCCAAGTTTGGAATTTACAGGTAAATCTTTCACAAGAGCAACATGGACATTTTGCATTTTGTGAGTTTCCAATAAAATAAATCAATAAGAAACAAGAGTAGCTATTAAAAACTGTATTTCCCCACCCCAACAGTTACATTTTTAGTCAAAAGATTAAACCACAGAAACACTTCACTTTTTTTAAAAAGATGTAACAGCTCAGAAATGCCATAGATATACATGGAGTATGCATGTTAGCTTTGACAATGGTAGGCCACTACAATCCAGCCCCCTCATTCCAGCCAGCGGCCAGAAACACATACCACCTTAAATTAACCCATTAAGGGCTGCCCCCTTTGCACCAAAGTTAAAATCAAAGTGCCTCTTAGTTCAAATCACAAGAACCAATTGGGCTCATTGCTGGTTTCATTTTAATACAGGGAAATCTTATCCAGCCTCAATAAACTGAGGTAAGAGATTAACTTTCACATAAAACTTTACAGAGATGCAACTGAATCAAAAGGATCTTTTTCATAGATAGAATTACAATTGTTCCTATTTACACAATGGTTATTTGTTCAAGATAAACTCCCCACTTCTCTCTCCCACACATATTCCAATGGTTTCTCCTGTTTGCTCACTTTTGAGATTTTAATAACATCTGTATCATCATAATTGCATGTCATGAGAACAGTCAAGTAGTCACAGCCAGGATCCTGAGCTGTTATTCCAAATAATTAACTATTGCATGAAACAAACTAGGTACAGGTGAATGGATTTCTATTTAAATACAGTTTGAAATATCTTAAATCAGTGCAACCCACAACAGAGTCTAGAAGTATTGTAAAAATTCACTGCACATAATAGAGAATGAAGTGCTTGATTTTAGGCAGCAGCACTAGGTACCTCCGGATTTTAATATTCACGGTGCAGATTCCTGAAGAGTGAGTGCATGTTTTTAAAATTTCACTATAGATGAAGGCCTTACTAGTTCTTCCAGCTCTGTGATTTGCGTATGTCACATGTACACATGTTTAAGCAGTTTAGTGCATTTCCACTGCCACCAATAAAGCAATGGACACAGAAAATCTGATTAATCCAGGAGACAGCTGACTTCCATCTCACTGAATTGTTGCAGATACTAGAGCCATACTGTGCATAACACTGCAGGGGATGAGAAACTTAGTTTATTGTATTCCAGGGCAACATGGATACAAGATCATGGGTGGTAACGTTCCCCATCTGAGAGCTAAATCCTGTGCAGCAATTAAAGGGTTAAAATGGAGCTGTATGTACTATTTTACACAATTAATTTATATGCTATACAGATTTGGCAATTTAATATCACAGCTACAGATCTTATCTTCTTGCAACTCCTGCAAATCTACAGCTCCTGTCAGAAGCAAAGAGAAAAATGATCCAAATGCCAAGTTTTTTCAGTTCATTGATACAGTCTGTAGCAAAGCAAGGCAGGGCTGCAGACCTCCACATTCCAGCTGCAACAGGTAGACTTATTAAAGTAAATATGATTTTGACACATGCTCCCAAGAGAGCCAGAGGCCATAGAGCAGATAAGCATGGAAAAATTGATTGCATGGGAGACCTTGGAGCTAACAGGAAATTAAAAACGTAGTTCTTAAGCCAATCGAAAAAACGCAAGAGTGCGTGCATTAGGTGTGTAATAAATATTGCAAAGAACATTTGTCTTTCCCCCTCAGGTCAAGAAGTGAAAAATAATAACCAATGCACCAAAAATCAACTTTCTGCAATAAAATTGTTGTCAGCAAAATACCTGCAAGCAATCTAGAGAAAACATTAGCATTATCAGCCAATCACAAATCAATTCCAGTTCTATGAAGTCAACCAAACCCTGTTCAAATTCACAAATACAACCTAAATAAGCACCGGAGCTTGAAAAGCTTCTTTAGAAGAAGGATGTCAAGATACTTATTTTCAAATATAAAATAATATCAGAATTAAAATAAAAGATTTCCATTGGTCAAGTTTAAAAAGTTGTCTTCCTTTAGCCAATCATAAACAGAGTTTGTCCCTATGAACCAATTGTAAATGCAACACTAGCTTCGTCCTTGATAACATGGGCCAGATGGGTAGCAACACTGTATAGGAACAGATGGCTGTCAGATGTGTTGAGAGAGTTGGCAAACGGAAGCAAAATTAAAAGGGCAAGGGCTGCCATGGAAAATTAGGGGTGGGCAAAGGAACTTGTTAATGCTCTGCCATCCTCTATCTTCAGGAATCTCCTTGCCCTCTCCAGCTCTGTGTTGCTCAGACATCCTTTAATTACTGCCTTCTGTCTTCCGTCTCTGATCTGGAAAATGCCATCACCACGTCCTCAGCACCTGTAAGTATATAAAAAAAAAATGGGTGCTAAGAGTACTGCAATCAGAAAACAGGGGGTGGGTTGAATTTCAGTACTGTCAACCCCAAAAATTCAAAAGTCATGAGTCAGGATCCCAAAAAGTCATGCAGATTTTTAAAAAATAATACATTTCAGGTTCCTATTTGCCTTCTGGTGTTGGAGAATTTAGGCTTCATGTTTTCAAGCTTTTCTCTGCAATCACAAGGATTAGAATTTTTGTTCATTTAAAAAAAAAAAAAAAAAAGACTGCTGACATTCTCCAATTTTCACATACCTCCAGGAGCTGGAGCTTAAAAAAAAAAAAAACTAACACACAACCCACCGAATATTGAGAGAGTTGGAAACACTGGAATTTGCAAATTCTTTGCTGGTCTCATCATCCTTCAATCCCTGCTCTGCAAAAGGGCCTTACTGAATTATCCTGGAGCACGAAGAACTGGGCTGCTCAATAAAAAGATGTTTGGGAGTTGCTGCTCTGTGTCACTTTCTCCTTTAACAGGATATTTTGGTTACGCTTTGCAGCCTGCCTTCATTATTCCTAACAGGAATTTCCTTCACACTAGGACTACACCGTTTGTTAGGCCTGTTGAGAGGCTTTTCATTGTCCTTGGTTATAATGTGAGCATGTACGGCACCTTCCATTCAAGGAAATCAGAGTGCTTTCTAAACATTAATTTGGCCTCAACATGTGTAAGGAAGGTAAATATTTTCATTTTAAAGATGGAGAAACTGAAGCATAGAGGTTCAATAGCTTGCTTAGGGTCTCGTGCTAAAACCTCCCAAATATGGCACAGAACGGAGCAGAACCCAGCTCTTTTGTTTTCCAGCCCTTCCTCCCCCACTGCATCCACCTAAAGTCCTAAACCATGCCTTGTTTATTCCAAAGATAGTCCCAGACACCATCCTGATGTTCTCTCAAATTTATTTCTGAAGACTGCTTTTCTCTCACTTCTCTCTGGCTGGCTGTAGATATTTTTAATGCTGGCCAGCTGAGCAAATTCAGTATCACTTTTGCTAAATGGTGCGGCTGATAAGTGCAGTTATAGTGGTCAATATCTTATGTCCTTTCACTGAGAAGTTGTTTATATTAACAGACACAGTGGGGGATATGTATCATATATGCACATCCACTGGCTCATGAGTTCAAGTGTTGCCAGAGTTGATCCAAAATTCAAGACACATTAGATTCTCACCTGGTAAGGTGTATAATTGAGGAACATAAAAATGGTCATCCTGGGTCAGACCAATGGTCTATCTAGCCCAGGGAATGAATGAGATTACATAAATTATCGAGTGATCCATCCTGTTGCCAAGTCCCAGTTTATGGCAGTCAGAGGTTTAGGGACACTCAGACCATGGGGTTGCATCCCTGACCATCTTGGCTAACAGCCACTGATGGACCTATCCTCTATGAACTTAATTATTTCTTCTTTGAATCCAGTCATACTTTTGGCCTTCACAACATCCCCTGGCAACGAGTTCCAGAGTTTGACTATATGTTGTGTGAAGTGCTTCATTGTGTTTGTTTTAAATGTGCTGCCAATTAATTTCATTGGGTGACCCTTGGTTCTTGTGTTATGTAAAGGGATAAACAACACTTCCTTATTTACTTTCTCCACATCATTCATGATTTTACAGACTTCTATCAGATTCTCCCTTAGTCTTCTCTTTTCTAAGATGAAGAGTCTCAGTCTTTTTTAATCTGTTCTCTTTACAGAAGCTATTCTATACCCCTAATCATTTTTGTTGAATTTTTCCAGTTCTAATGCATCTTTTTTGAGATACGGTGACCAGAACTGCACGCAGCATTCAAGGTGAGGGCACACCATCAATTTAGTTAGTGGCATCATGAATTTTTCTGCCTTATTATTCATTTCTTTCCTTATGGTTCTTAACATTCCGTTAGCTTTTTTGAGTGCTGCTGCACATTGAGCAGATGTTTTCAGAAAACTATCCATGAAGACACCAAGATCTCTTTCTGGAGTAGTAACAGCTAATTTAGACCCCATCATTTCATATATATAGTTGGGGTAATGTTTTCCAATGTGCACTAGTTTGCAATATCAACACTGAATTTCATCTGCCATTTTGTTGCCCAGTTTTGTGAGATTCCTTTAAAACTCCTCCAAGTCAGCTTCGGGTTTAACTACCATGAGTAATTTTGTATCATCTGCAATCTTTGCTACCTTCTAAAGAATACAAGTTGTGAGCCATTTTGTAGTTAGCACTGAACATTACTGATTGGTGAGTATCCCTAAGTATATTAAGAGAAACATTTTTGTTTCCCACCAACTACTGCACAGAGTACTCTTTTTGAAACGGAAGGCCTCTATTAACTGACAAACAGGCTTGCCGTGCTGTACAAGGTTCTCACTCAGCCAAGGTCTAAAGAAACCACCTGCAAGGTTCAGTCTCCATGAACTATACAATCCTTGGCCTTTTGGCTGAGTCTGTCAGTTGTGGATGATCACCTAACTCATGCCTAACATGAGGAAAGAATTGAATTGAGATCTACCTAGCTCATTTCACATAAGCCATGGATAGCCTCATTTACTCACTACTGACTTGGATGGGATTTGAACTTGTGATTTATAGGCAAAAGAATATACAGTTAACTATTGAGCTGTCCAGTCCCATGGAAAAGATTCTATTCTAAATGATTTTCATTCTTCAAATGAAAAGGGGGGGAGGGATAGCTCAGTGGTTTGAGCATTGGCCTGCTAAACCCAGGGTTGTGAGTTCAATCCTTGAGGGGGCCATTTAGGGATCTGGGGCAAAAAAATCTGTCAGGGGACAGTACTCGATCCTGCTAGTGTAGGCAGGGGACTGGACTCGATGACCTTCAAGGTCTTTCCAGTTCTAGGAGATTGGTATATCTCCATTTATTTAAATTACATTTCCTCTTGGGCCATCCACAAACCAGTCTGCTCTCTGGACTTCTAAATATTTAGAGATGAGCACAAGGTGACACGTAAAGTTAAATGTTTTCAGAATGTTGGGAAAATGAGAGCATGTGGACTGATCATAAGGCAGTACTATAAATAATTTTTTTTAGTCTAGATAAGTCCATAAAAAAAGCGATCTAGGGGTCAACTGTGCACTATTTTTAATCTGTTTCAGAACTTCCAGCCCCCCGAGACTCAAATAAAAGCAAATGCTACTTTCATCTGTGGATCCCTATCAGCTATCAAAATCACAAACTTTTTTTTTTTAAATAGAACATACTCTGAACAGCCACCACCCACACAATTTCTGATATTTGACCAACCATTAAACTGATCCTTGTCATTTTAAGTGTAACAGATTACATGCACAGCATTTTTTTCCTTCATGAACTAATTAGGCCTGCATGAGCTAATTATTTCCTTTATTTAGGTTTCCTTTGAAGCCTCTAACTAAAGGATAGACTGAAGAGGAGGAAGCTTTGAGTGCAATCTTCTCACTGATTGTTCTTACTCCCCTCCCTAATTTAAATAAGACTCAAAGGCAGCTCTTCAGTGTTCTTACCAGAGATGAATGTGAACCAAAATGCTGTATCAGACCACCACAAAATAAGAACATAACAATGGCCATACTGGGTCAGACCAAAGGCCCATCTATCCCACCATCCTGTCTTCCAACAATGCCCCAGAGGGAATGAACAGAACAGCTAATCATCCATCCCTGTTATCCATTCCCAGCTTCTGGCAAAAAGAGGCTGCCCTACCCATCCTGATTCATAGCCATTGATTGAATTTATCACAGCCTGGTTAATAGCTATTGATGGACCTACAGTTATAGTGGATCACAAAGTGAATGAAGCCAACAAGGTCATAGACTTGTGAAAAAGGCTAATTTAAGGCTGGGGTGTATTAATAGGAGTGTCATATATACAACAGAACAGTTAATTGTCTCACTCTACTTGGCCCGTGTGAGGCTTCAGCTGGACTACTATGTCCAGTTCTGGGTGCCACACTTACAGAAAGATGTGGACAAATTGGAAAGAGACTAGAGACCAACAAAAGTGAAAAAAGACGTAGAAAACCTGGCCTATGAGGACAGGTTAAAAAAACTGGTCATGCTTAGTCGTGAGAAAAGATGACTGAGCAGGGACCTGACAACAGTCTTCAATACATTAAGGGCTGTTATAAAGACGACAGGGATCAGTACTTCTCCATGTTCACCAGTGGTAGGACAATAGACAATCTACAGGTTACATATTAAGAAAAACTTCAATTATCCTTATAGGTAGAATCACTGGAAAAGGGTTCCAAGAAAGCCTGTGGAATCCCCATTAACTTAGGTTTTTAAGATCAGGTTAGATGATCAAGAATGGTCTACAAACTGCTTCACCCCAGGGAGCTAGACCAGATGACCTCTCGAGCTCCCTTTCAGCCCTATATTTCTATGATTTTGTCCCTTTATGCTTGTGCTCTTCTTTTGTACTCGGCTGTAGCAAACTGTCCATGTTTCCACTGTTGTTGGGTTCTTTTGGTTTTCAGCTCATTAAAGAGCTGCTGATGAAGTCATGTCAGCCTCTTACTTGTGTCCCAACATCAGGATAGTTTAATATTCTTTAATATTGTTATCCTGAACTTTAAGGTGGTGCAGGTGTGGATCTCAAGTTTGTAACTTGGGCAATTTTAGAGGCTGATATGTTGGTTGGGAGGGAAACTATTTTGACCACTGTGCTTTGTAAATTAATTCTCAGACAAAATTTTACTTTCCAGTAAGTTGGTTTAATTCATTCTTTATTCTGGTCTCAGAAGGCAGCATGGCTACCACTCCCCAAAAGCCAATCAAAAAGTAGCTCTGCTGCTTCAAAATGTATTTGAAGTTAGGAAAACTTTTGAACGATTTACACAGACAAGAAAAGCAACAGAAGACGCAAGTGGCACTGACAAACAGCAGCTGAGGTTGTGGAATGAAAATACAGCCATACATTCAGGCTGCATTTATACTAGAAAAACTACAGTATTTGACATAGGATAGCGAATAAGACAGCCCTTAAGTTACAAACTTTAGATCCACACCTGCACCTTCTTAAAGTTCAGGATAATAATATTAAAGAATATTAAACTCTCCTGATGTTGGGAAACAAGTAAGAGGCTGATATGACTGCTTCAGCAGCTCTTTAGCCCTGTATCAAAACTGGTCATTCAGTTGATATGGACCAGCTCTACGTTTAATACCTATTGTAGCAAAACATACTTGACACCACATAAAAGGAGGTGTCATATATTGCTGTGAGTGTATCCACAGTAGACTAGGGATGTTCAACTGGGGACAGAAGTTGTATATTACAGCTTCTGTACCATGGCTTTAAAAAAAAAAAATAATAAAAAAAAAAGCTGTTTTATACTGAACAAGGGTCCCACTCTTTCACCCTTGAGATACTTCAGTTTTGGTTGGCTGCTAAAGAAACTCTTACATCTCAGTTGAAGTCCAGACTCCCATGTTCATGCTTAAATTTCTAGACCACAATTCCTCCTTTTAATGTAATTAAAAGAACAAAAGCACTACTTATGACATTTATGTTCTGTAATTCTTATACACTAGGGCAATTTGTTTAAGTTATATATCCAAGAAGGGAATTAAAATCAAGGGCTAAGGAGTCATTTTGGTTTGTTTGTGTTTTGTTTTTTTACATATAAAGAGGTGCATCTTTTAACTGTTACCTTCCATATCAAATAGGTATTGACTAGTAAGGGTTCTAATAAGCATAATATGAGAAATTTAAATGCAGAGAGCTCCTGATAGCTGGTGCATCATTGAAACAATTGAGCAGAATGGGCAGGACATTGCTTGATCTTGACATCCCATGTCCTGGAATCTGCCCCAACTTTCCTATTCCCTTAATATACATCCTCCTTTAAACTAATGGTGCCTTTGCTATGTAGTTCCAGATCAAGCACGGTCTCCTAGCAACAGTAATATCACAGATGATATCACACCCAGCACAGCAGACAATCTAGGTTAGCTAACAGTTGATGACTGTTTTCTTTATTTCTTCTCTTTTCAAAATGTTAAGAATTCTTATGGTGGGTTTTACGTAAGTAAAGACACTTATTTCAAGATAATCCATTAGCTCCTTAAGCCCCTCAGCTGATTTATCTCTACAACTCAACAGTCCTAGCTTTCTGTGCTGTTCCCTTGCACTGCTCACTGTGGCCAGCATAGAGCTGTATGCAAAGCATGACAGGAGCAATAAATATCACTAACCACACAGCAGATGCTGGGAGTTTTGCAGCTCACATTGGCTCTCTCAGTCAAATCAGCTCTCCGAATAGTATGTTCACAGCTTGCTAGCTCCTGTTGTAAACAGCTGCAGTAAAGATATATATTCAAGACAGTTTGGGGAAATACATATTATGGTTTTCAGCAGCCCCACCCAGTGAATTGTGCGGGTCTGGCTAGAAGCTTCTGTTTACCCTGACATTTATTTGAACCTTCTACTGGGAAACAGACTGGGGCACAGGAAATGCACCTCATCATTGAATACATGGGAACAAACAAAAATCCATCATGAAGAAAGTCATAAGGTAAGTTCTATTTTGAAAAAATATATATAACCATGCTGAAAATCTTCAGTTGCTATTCATTTCACTAGAGCTGCATTTCTTGTGACCTGACCTGAAGAGGCAGTATGTCTACTGACAACAGCAGGGGTCTTTAAGTCAAAAAATCTGGGTTCCACTGACTTAGCTATTGGCTGAGTCACTCAGCTTCTCTTTCCCTAACTGTAAAACAAACAAAATAACCACCTTTGTAAAATTCTTTGAGATCCTTGGATGAAACACAGTAAGTACATACAGGTTTTATTACATTATCCATCAAGAGTGTGGCTGCCTTTAGCATATTCTTTAATACAGTCTATATAATTTGATTGAGTTACACTTTGTAATTAGATGTAGGAGCATCTTTTGTATTATATATTGCAGTTTTCCAGTTCTAGCTGAAACTGGACCAGTTGCATATGGCTCAATGAGCACTTTCAATATCTATCCCTTTTTATCTACAAGTTAAATTTAAAGCCTGAAAATGTTTTCATGCACCTACTATAATTTGGGATCTCTCTAATCTATCTGTTTCCTACAGTGCTAATAATCTACAATAATTGTAAATACCAGTCCCCTGTCCAATTCTTACTGTTACTTGTTTGATTTGTTTACCCATTTTCCCTTTAAAATGAGTTTTAAAAATTATTTGATGGCGACAAACTCGTATTATTTTACATTGTATTTTTGTAAAGTGCTGTTTATGGCCATGGGGGAAAAAAAATCACATTTGTGTAACTTACCAATTATAATATTCTTTGGTTATACATTTGTAAAAGGCACTTTACAAAATGAAACCCATTTTCAACACTGCGGAAAGTGAAGCAGAGAGAATAAATGACTATCAAAGTCACACAGGAAGCCTGTTGCAGAGCTGGAATGAGGAGCTGAGGGTGTTTTGGAGGGGAGTGAGAAGAGGCAACCTTCAAGGTCCTTCCATAGATCTCAGCTTGTCATTAGGTGTTTTTCCAGCTCAGCATTTTGGTGCATATGCAGTCCCTATTGCTCTCACCCTTGCAGTACAGTTTTTGATAAAGTTAATCAACACTAGATTTTTTACACAAACTTTAACAGCTTTACTTCCTCCTCCCACCCCTTTTTGATCATATGTGGTAGTTGCATCCAAACCACTGTTTGCAAGAGCCTCAAGCAATTGCATTTAAACATAATAATCCATCAAAAACAGGTAACATCCTCCAGGGCAGCCAGGTGGATGGGTGAGTAAGCAGAAGGCACCACATGACACCCAGAAACGTAATGTACAGCACAAAGAAATTTGCAGACATGTGATTCACAGATGATAGGCCTGGAGGGTGAAAACAAAACAGAACATTCCTTTCCTGCAACAGAAGCAAGCCTCCGCTATACTCCAATGCTCCCAACTATGAAGTCTAATACATTGTGTAGAAAAGGGAGGAAGAGATACATTATTACAGAGAGCCAGTGTTTGTCCAAACAACAGTAGCTATGAATAATTTATCTGACAAGCTGTGAAATCTGAAGCTCTATGTCCATGTTCAGCCACGAGCACACAACTATTCAGGGCCTAAATTCTAAAGAGTATTTCATGGAGCCCCCATGTCCCACCCTGCTTAGGAGCTTCAGCTGCAGGCCAGGGATCTCAGGGTTTCAGACCCATAGGGAACAGGGAATGCTGGGGCTTGAGGCTTCAGCCTGGCAGAGTGTGCAGGGGCTACCGCAGGTTTAAAAATATTTACCAGAGCTCTGCTCTGAACACCTTTAGCTGAATTTAAACCCCACAACACCTTTAGCTGAATTTAAACCCCACAACTATCCCACCTTACTTTGAAACTGATTGTTTCTCACAATGGGTTCAGGTTTCTAGACAGTCTCAGGCCATGTCAATTCCAACACACAATTGTGCTCTCTGGCTGCTGCATTTCATATGCTGGTTTGACATTCAAAAAAGAGCATTATAGTTTATTGCCTTCAATAATGATTCAAATAGACTCAGAGGACTCTCCAAAGCCTAGGTTTCCATTCCAAAAACTATTGTATGGCCTTAATCTCCCTGCCTCAGTTTCTCAATCTGTAATGGGGAAAAACTCATCATAGGTTTTGAGGCTTAACAAGCATTTATAAGCACTTTGAGATCCATGTTTTAAAGTAACTATAAGTGGCAAAATACTGTTCAATCCCACACAATTCTCATTTCAATTTCTCTCAGCTCTATCTAGGTATTCT
Organism: Sternotherus odoratus; assembly: GCA_032164245.1. Lineage (NCBI taxonomy): Eukaryota > Metazoa > Chordata > Testudines > Kinosternidae > Sternotherus > Sternotherus odoratus. The sequence continues at coordinate 8,379,861 of JAVMKO010000018.1, forward strand.
GCCACTGGGTTTAATGGAGTTTATGGTGGAATATGGGCCTCAAACCCTGCATGAGCTGTCAAAACAGGGAGACAAGTGGACCCTGTCATGAGATCTTTCATCCTTCACCACCTTCTTATGGAGCATCAGACTGTATGAAGATACTACAGCAGAAAGTTTGGGCATACTTGAGCAGGCAACATTCATACCATACCTGCATTCTTAGAAGGGACAGCAGCAATGATTCCAGCTATCCAGGACTAAATAAAACCCACAACACAACAAGTCTGCTAAGCAGCCTGTGTTCACATACCATGACAAGTATTCCTAGAGAACGAAGCAGGGGCTTCCATCTGGTGAGAGGACAACAAGGTTTAAAGGTCTAAGTGAACAGGGCCCCACACTAATTTGGCTCTCACAATGGACATTTTCTTTGACACAATAAAAACAGGGGAGAGTTCCCAAAGTTAAAATGGACCTTTGCCAAAAGCCTGTCATCCAGACAATAGGGTCCTGAGCCATATTTACACTGAACACATCCTTCACTAGGCAATTACACTTCCAGTAATTAAGATATCTCAAACAATGAAAAAGTGCATACTCAGATTTGACCTTCCATTTCCTGCATATGCAAACCCTCTCTTCAAGGCCCTTCGGAATCCTTGGGCACTTGCTCCCGCCTTCAAATACAAACTCACAGTACGAATCTGCATGTGAGGGTAGGAATAAAAGTTCAAGAGCTCTCAACACTCCCCATTATTTTATATTTAAAATGTTTTCTTATGCACATTGGTTGATAAACACCACCCCTATAAACAGCAAATATTCTATGTTAAGAAGCATTAGTGATAGTCTCCTTCTTAACAACTTTCCAAATAGATTGCTGCAATAGCATTGAAATCCTAGTTTCAAAACTGAACCCAAGAATGGTACCGCTGGTGGCTGGCAGGAGTTGTTGCAAATGCAGATATATGCCTATTCTGGCAGCCTCTGCTTTCTCAGCCACATCAGTAAAGAGACAGGAGCTTGTCATTTTCACTCAGACTGCTGACACATGAGAAAAGAAGTGGCAGGGAGAGAGAATGGATGGAACCAGAATGGCAAAATATCCTGTCCACATATGTGGTTGAGTACCATCTCCAGCATCTTGCACTTTGCAGGTCCTCGCTCACTGATAGTACATGGATTTAACACCATTGCAGCACTTAATTTGGAAGATTAAGAAATTACTCCTTCTCACCTGCTAGTAAAGAAAAACTCATGTAGGTGGCAAAGGACAGGAGAAAATTTGGCACCTTGTAGGCTAGTCATCTTTGACAGCATTTTTCCCCAGAACTCTGGAACCTCAGCTTGTTTAGCTGAAGATGGAAACATCTCTGCTTTGATTATATGAATTTATTCATGCAGTCTTGCCATTTGGCCCTTTAAAAGGCAGGCAAAACATGCCCTAAAACACAAATAAAATTACTTGAAGGTCAAGCAACTAGTGAATAGAGCTGAACAGCAGGGAAGGCTGCAGGCAGCCACTGAGCTCAGCACTCTCCAGCAAGTTCATCTGCTAATCAGTTTCAAAGAAGTGATGGCTAAAAGACCGACAAAGAACATTGTTAAATGAGCTGTCCTTCAGCACAGGAAACTCCACCTTAGCAAGGTTTACCTGAGTTATGAGTCACACAGCAAAGATGAACAAGTGATGAATGGCAAATTGTTATAGTGAGACAAGCTGTGTCTACATTAGAAAGTAAGTGATACTAGAGAGTCCACTCAATAGGACACTCCTTTGGCCCTATAAATCATGAATATGATTAGGCTGCTGGCACAGACCGCTTCAGCATGAGTCAATCATACTTTCTATATCATGTGTTGTGTAATGTGGGTCAGCCCTATCAATAATAGAAGCCAAACACTGTTCAGACATTCAGCTGAGTCAGAAATATGAAGCCTGCATTTAAAAAAAGTGATTCAAGTGTATTAAACACTTCACAACATTGAATGAGCTATTTCAATGATCTTTTCAGTAAGAAATCTATCCCCTTTGCCCTGAATGCTTTGCAGCCACAAGCAAACTAAGCCACATAAGTAGCTTTTAGAGATTAAAGGGTTAAACATCTCAAGCAGCTTACTTTAAGGATGCAGAACTGGAAAAAAGTTTTTCTTCTTGGCTCAAACCCTTTACACATCCTCTTCTCTCGACTCCACCACCTACACTCAAAGACCTTTCAATGTTTAACCCTTTCCCTAAGTCCCAGGTATGGCAGCCTCAAGATGTAATATGCAACTTTATAGAAGGACTAGACTCAGACAAGCAATGTGTGTACAGAAAGATAAAAGCACTCGGATGAAGAGATGCTCTGGCCAACAACTCCATTCCTCCTCAACAACTACCCCAAATCTCATGGCAATAATCTTCTCCTCAATTTACACTGTGGGTTTATTTTTAATACTCTAACCCCAGCCAGTGTGTGTTTGCAGCTCAGCTCTGTCCTCCCCAAGGGACCTGCTTTCTTTAAGAACCAGCATGACATTCCTGTTGCTATAGGAACAACAGTGGTGTAGTCCCCAAGGACTTAGAAGTGAAATCCAGGTACTGTACATACTAGCTATACAGCTTCTGTTTTCCAGATCAACCACATAGCAGTGAGTTATGTAGCCAAGCACAATTTAAAAACAAAATTTGCTAAGAAAAGGGAAATACTGTATTTTTTACAAGGATATGTTTAGCTGAACACTTCAGTGCAGGATGCATTTAAACAGTGATGGAGATTTGGTGGAAAGCCATCAATTCACAAATGCAAAACACAAGCAGCTTACAGTCTGAATAGCTATAGCATTTGCTGCAGTGGGGGGGAGAGGGACTAGTGTGGAATAGATCAAAATAGATAACTGAGAAGGAGACCAACATCCTCCCTAAGCCTGTATTTATGGATGGAAATTGCTTAGTTCCTTAGATCTTTTAGGACTTCTGAGCCTATGAAGAAAAACCTTGAGTCTTAGTTACAAAATGTTTTGAAGTGGTAAAGATGAATAATTTACACTTATAAAAACATTACACTAATGCCCTCAACATTATATGGTTACAACACTGTTATGGCTGCATTTAGTACCATCATTGTGGTATACTTCAGTCTTTTTCTCATGAATGTAAATGGTAAGAGGTGGGGAGGAGGACACATGAAGCTCAAAAAAGTTTAGCTTCTTTCACCTAGTCAGGGAGTAGAGAAAGTTGGTGCTTTCATATGGTCATTCTTGTTTTCCTGATGAGAGACATCTCATCCCGTAGTCCCATCCCTTCCACTAATACTTCACCTCTCTCTAGCACATTTTCAGAAATACTTCACAAACATTAATTATACTTCACAACATGTCTATGAAATAAAGAAGAATTATTGTATTTTACAGATAGGCAGAGTGATTTTAAGGAACTTGCCCAAGGGTCATAGCAGTCAGTGGTAGAGCTGAGGCTAGAACCCAAATGTGTGTGGACTCTCAGTCCTGTACTATAACCAGTAATAGCCACTGTTAAGGAAGTAGAATCTGGAGAGATGTGCTGCAATTACAGTCAAGATGTTGATGAGGAGTTTGCAAGAAGTAGCCTCCAATATGACCCTTGTCTTGTAAAGGACTGTCTCAGGGCCTGCTCCATCCCCTAGATTCTCTTTGCAAGAGGTCCCCACACTTTTATGTCACTTCACCACAGTGTCCTTTATTTACATCTTATGCAGCTTCATGTCCCATCACCATGCTTCAACGTACCCCCTACGCACAAGATGAGAGGATGGGGGAGAGAGAGGTCTCATATCTGAGAATCCTGGGCTTCTTCGCCCTTCCTTCCAGCCTCCCCCCTCCCTTCCTGTCTCCCTTTTAACAGTCCCCAGCTGACAAGCCAAATCCCCTTGTTAACTGGTTAATCACCTGGTTCTAATCAATTATCTCCCAATTTTGGCCACATGGGAGTGCTTGTCAAAGTGCACAGATTGGTGAGCCAGGCCTAGACTACGCTCACTCCAGCACAGGGACGGAAACAAGGAACTCAATCTGATTGCTAGAATTCATCATACACAGTTACCTTCATAAAACTGTTTGCTATATCCGGGCACATTTTATTTGTTCACAGCATTTATTACAGTAAAATTATGAATAATCAAGTCAGTATTGTCAGTTGCATGGTATTTGGTTTGACATTTTCTAGAGTAACAAGGGTGGTATATCACAGATCATTGGAACAAATTCATTGCCTGACTTGCACAGAGAAATACAACACTGAATCAAATTAAACTTGCACAATTTCCTGTCAAGAAAGCAAAATTCACCCTTATAGCACATACAATGAGATGTGTCTCAAGGGAGCAGCAATCACAAATGTAAAATTAGGTACATGACTAAGCCTAGAACAGGAGTGTGTAAGTTTTATAAATTGATAGTTTTTGGAAAGCACAGTGAGCAATATAGGAGCCCCAGATTTTGATCTGTTTCCCCCCTCCCGCCCTCCATTGGAATATAAGAGCAAACAGCAGAAAAAATTCTGAGTCTATTCCTTTGGGGCTATCTTTTAAATACATATATTATGGGAATTTTAAGGTATTTCTTGATTATAGTTAGAGATTATTAGTGTCTATTTCTGAAAGATCCTGCAATCCCCTAAAGTCTTTTGCCAACTATTAAGGTTGTAATTTAAACTTCAGGTTTTATTAATAGTGGCTCATTGGAGGTGTATGACAAACAGTTTTGTATTCAGCAGGGCTTACTGTAAGCTCACTCCCTCTGAAGCACCATTTTACTGCTGCAAGTAGACATCGCACAAGACTAGATAACCTGGTTGTAGAGCAGTGGTTCTCAAACTATTATAATAATGACCCCTTTCACATAGCAAGCCTCTGAGTGCGACCCTCCCCCCCCTTATAAATTAAAAACAATGATTTCTGTATTTAACACCACTATAAATGCTGGAGGCAATGCAGGGTTTGGGGAGGGGCTGAAAGCTCATGACACTCCCCTCCCGCCAGTAATAATCTCACAACCCCCTGATGACCCTGACCCCCAGTTGTAGTGACTCCCAGCAGACACAAAAACAGCCTCACTCAAATGGGTTGACAGGTCCTTATTACGAAAGCTACCAAGGAACACAACAAAAGGAAGATCTCAGTGGTCTTGTCTCAGGTGAACATATGGCAATCCAGCTAGCTGTCCTATGAGAGCATTTCATGGGTACAGACTGCTCCAAACACAACTAACAGAAACCGCAATATAACTGAAACTGTCTGACCTATTTACAGGATTGTGGACATACATCTCCTCTGCAGTCTTTATCTAGTGCAGCTACAGGAAACCCTAATTAAGTGCCACTGCCACCTAGAATCCTTAGTTTACAATTAACTGGAAACAAAGAAGCTCCAAACTGTATGTGAACAGTTATTTCAACTGATACAGACTCCTAACTTACTATTGTGTGAAGATCCGTACATTAAGACAAGAAGGGACTATTGTGATAATCCATCACAAATCTTGATAACTTGTTCCAATGATTAACTACCCGCACTGTTAAAAGTTTGCAACATCTCGTGCTTTATGTAACTGATCCATAAGCATTCAAGATCATTTGCTTTCAGGTTGTCAGTGATTCAAAAATAGGTAGACACTTTTGACAGAGTACCTCACCCATTCCCCCTTTGTCCACAAGATCCTGCCTAAAGAGTTCAGAACCAGTGAAAAACATTTCAATCATGCAAATCTTCCTACAAAGTTACAGTAATATCAGTTAAATCAAATTTATGCTCAAAGAGAAATCCCAATTTCTCTTGTTTATTACCCGGGCTCTTGGCATTGGTTTACAGGCAATTAAAAGAATTTCTTCTTTTCATGTTCCTTGGTGCCTCAATTTTGTTCTTGACATCTCGATTTTGTGCTAAATGAGTGCTCATTTGTTCCCCTTTTCAGCAATCCCTTTTAATGCCTTCCTGATTAGTCTAGCCAACCTGTTGCCCTAGAAAACTGGTTCCTCCTTCTACTGAAATCAAGGGCATCCATACTGTATAGTCCTCTCACCCCATAGGACAACTAATGTTCCACAAAACTAACACCATCTACCTTTACACCACTTACATAGCCAAAAGTTTAGTTCTAGAAAGACAGGAAGGATTTCTAAGATCACTTGGACTTTCCACTCCTTCAGCATTCTTCGGAGTTTTCTGAAGTAATCTAATTTACAAGGTATCACCTGAAGCCAGTTCTTCCCATTCTTCCTAGCATAGACCCTTCACAAGGTTCTTCTGTCTTCCTTGGATGGAGAGAGATCTCCTCTTGGTCCGGGAGAGATCTCTTCTTGGGCATGCCTGATAGTCTTGCATCCTAGGGCTTGCTTCACTTGAGCCGGCAGGGATCGATCTTTTGGTGATCGATTTATTGCGTCTTGTTAAGACGCGATAAATCGACCACCAGCGGCTCTCCCGTCGACTCCGGAAGTCCAGCTCGTGAAGAGGCGCAAGCTGGAGTTGACGGGGGACCGCGCCGCCAACCGCCACCGCCGTGAGGATGGGAGGTAAGTCGGCTGTAGAGACGTCGATTTCAGCTACGTTATTAACGTAGCTGAAATTGCGTATCTACAGTCGATTTCCTCCCCAGTGGAGACCAGCCCCTAGACTGAGCAGCCATCCTCAAGTAGAGACTGAACCCTTTTCATAAAGGGTTTGTCCATGAAGTTCTCTCTCTCACCACTATACAATTCTGTATCCTTTGTGACAAAGTTCCTCCTTTGTCTTTGTGGATTTGCTTATTGACGGATTGTCTTGCCTCAGAAATTCACAGCAGCCCTGAGTTTGGCCACTTTTCCCAGTGGCTAAAAACCTGTCGTTCGCTCAGTTAACCTCATCACTGGCCGGGGGGAGGGGGGGGGGGGGAAGAGGAGGAACAATTCCCACAGTCTTTGCTGACTCACCTGGTGGGTCGGGGAACAGGCCCAGAGACCTTCCCCTCTGTGGAACCCACAGTCCAGGTCAACTCCTCTGGTATCAATTAGGGAGTTGTGGGGAATGGGAGGAACCCGGGTTCCAGCCCAGGACCCTGAGGACTGCAGATGTCTAGAGTGTCTCCTGTAAAGGCTGTGTGACAGCTACAACTCCCTGGACTACTTCCCCATGGCCTCCTCCCAACACCTTCTTTATCCTCACCATGGGACCTTCCTCCTGGTGTCTGATAATGCTTGTGCTCCTCGGTCCTCCAGCAGTACACCTTCCCACTCTCAGCTCCTAGGGCCTCTTGCTTCCAGCTCCTTACACACGCCTCGCTGACTGAAGTGTGGTACAAATAGTATAGGACAATTCAGTTTGAGAGTTACCTTTCTTCTTACCTTCCATTTCTGGAAGAAAACATCAGGACTTCCACTTGGTTGCCAAATCTTTGTAGGTGGGCCTAAAAACATACATACCTTTTCCTAAATCAAATTTTTTTGCTTGTGCTTTGCAAAGGCTGAAAAAAACTATGACAAGGAAGATCCCATGAAAGAGAAGAGGAAGAGAAAGAAATTCCTTTAAGAAGTTTTAAGAAGAAGAATAAATTACAATTTAAGTACCTCACTGTGTGCCTAGAACAGAAGTTTTCAGCAAGAGATACTGCCATCTAGTGGAGAGGGAGGATGTTAGAAGGGAAAGTAAGCCATTAAGAGTCTTTGGGATTTGTATCTACAGTAGACTCTCGATTATCCAGGATGATAGGGAAAAAATTAATCCTGGTTAATAAAAACCTGGATAATCACCATCCATAGGAAATATGGGGAGGGCAGTGTTGGTTCACCAGCCACCCTGCACCAGGGAGAGGGGGTGTTGATTTACTGGCAGCCCTGCGCTCTGATGGGAGATTTTTGTATGTGTGCTTGGAGCGTCAACAAAGCCAGAGCCAGCCCTATGAGTTACATGCATTTTTTTTGACATCCTGGTTAATCCACATCCTGGTTAACCCAATTCTGGATAATCGAGAGTCTACTGTATTTATTTTTGAAGCCATAGTGAACTCTTCCCTTTTCCAGCAATACTAAACATGACAACATGAGATAAAGACGTCTGATGCGACTTCTGGCAAATCCATCACAACTGACATGCACCCTTAAAATTATACCAAAGGAGAAACAAAGGGCAACACTGTGGTAACATACTTAAGTGCAATAGTTTATCTGGAGAAATTAATCCTGCAATGATCGAAGTCTAGACCAATCCATTTTACAACACTCATGCCAATATGACAGATTAGAGCTCCCTCTTCATTCCTCAAAGCAAATGAGAGTTGGTTTTGGACTCCTGATTTACTTAGCTTCTATTATCTGTACTACTCACTTTTACTTAACCTCATGTTCAAATCTGCCACCTCACTCTGGCTAGCAAGCCATTCTCTCTCCTTTTATTTTGTTTTCTCCTCTCAAAAAGGTGGATTTCTCTGGCTGTAGTCAGGTTTCCGAATGTTGAAGGGGAAAACTGGTCAGGCAGATTTGGTCTTCAAATATAGAACTGGCTCTCATTTGATCACAGTGAGTGCCGGTGGGGAGGAATTTACTTCCAGGACAGAAGGGATATGGACAAAGTTTCTTAGGACTCAGCAGGATATATAAAGGAGGGTAGCTGCAAAGAAGTCAGTAGTTATCTGTTCCAACATGGGACAGAGGTGTAATGCATTGAAAGATGTATGACATTCTTAGAATTACATTACCTGCGTTGAGTACATGTTATGCCTGGAGGAAGGCCATGGAAGTAATTGCTGATTTTATTTTTGGTTAAAGAATGAACATGCAGATTTAAAACTGAAGAGCAAGTTTATGCAGGTTGTGTTTGGAATTGTTTTCTAAGTGACTTAACTACACTAAATGTCTGTTTGATTCTATATTAAAATCTGGGCTTTCTGGTAACAGGGTTCGTCAACAACTTCTCCATCAAATCCAGATTCGTAATATGAATTCAGTTGAGCCAGTGAAGATCTCTTCAAAACGAGTGCTGGAGAATGAGGCAGTGAAGTACAGAACAGATTTATGGACTGGGATTAGACAACTACACCAGTGCCAGACAATTTCCTCCTGCCAAAACTCTGATAAAGGTTCAAGAGCAAGTTCCATATTCAGTGAGTAAACAAAAAAATAAGGCAACCTTACCATCCAAATAAGATTATACACCAAATAACACAAGGAATAGTTTAACATATATCAAAATAAATATGGAAGTTTTACTGCAATGTGTCCCTCTCCATCATCATCATGTTTCACATTTTTATATGGAAATAGGGAAATAGTGTAATGCATTGGTTCTCAAAGTGGGGGTCGTGCGAGCCAGTTCTGTGGGGGTCGCGAGCCCCTGCTGCCAGCAGCCGGCCCCGAACAATGCCGCTGCCGTGGGCTGCTGGCATCCGGCCCCTGCTGCTGTAGGCAGCCTCTGCTCCTGCCACGGTGGGATGCTGGCACCCCCATAAGGCCGGTCCCGGCCACGGCTCCTGCCGCGGCAGTCTGCTGGTGGCCCTGCGAGCCCGGTCTGGGCCCTGGCTCCTGCTGCAGTGGGCTGCCGGCGCCTCCATGGGGCTGCTGGAAACCCCTCCCCCCCCCCACTGGCCTCAGGGGGCTGCTGGAACCCCCCCTCAATCCCGACCCCTGCCCTGGGGGGCAGCAGTCACGCCACCCCTGCCTGACCCCGGGGGGGGGGGGGGTCATGCTTAGAGGCCTGGTGTGGGAAAGGGGTTACCACTACAAAAAGTTTGAGAACCACTGGTGTAATGTAATCTAGAAACTTACTGAATCAATGTGCAATATACATTAAAAAGGATGGAGTGGATGTTAAATGACTCCAGTTTATTCTGTGTGAGCCCTCACTTCAGTGTGATCAAACAGCTGCTTGCAGGTACATGAATTAACATCACAAGCAACAGGAATTCATTGTGGGGGTTAGAAATCTATTTCTACTTTTTCATTTTATTTTCAGCTATACAACAGCAAAACAGTTTGAAGAACAGAGAAAACTACTGAATCCCATGTTCCTCTAACTACAAAATTTTATAAAAGCACTGTTCTATTTAAGAATAAACCTCAATATTACATGATTAATCTTTCTAGTACCCCTTCTAAAACATTTCCTATACCTGTTTTTATATACCACTGTAATCTAAGACCTCTGTGTTAGTTATTAAATAACTAAAAGAGGGTTCACATCCCAAAAAATTTACCTGTTTTTCTAGATACACCTTCACTTACCCAAAACTTAAAATTATAGATTCTTATTTACTTTTTACACACTCTATTGACTTTGTTTAATCACTTTACTGCTGATACTCTTTTCACTACAGGAAAATGTTTAAATTCCCCATAAAGAAGTTTTTAATTAAAAAGCCATGAAGTACAGTATTTCTATTCATTATTGTTCTGTGAACATCCTTCACTCCTTTTTTCTGGAGTAGGCAAGAGAAGAGAAGCACTATTCTGGGCATACATACTTGACACTGTCAACTTAAAGAGAAAATCTTTCAGCAAGATTATTACAACCAGAGAAGTCTGCCCACAACTTTGAGAAAGGTAAAATGGTCAGAGAGAGAAGGCAACTCACAATGTGCTAACACTTTCTTAGGAATACAAAGAAGCATTGAGCTCACATTCTGGCAAGAGATCTCCTTTCTATCTTTCCAGAAAGGAGGACTGTAGTTTGTGGTGTTTTAAAGTGCACATAGTCCAAAGATCATTCCCAGCTACAGAGAGTGTGACAAAATTCAGACCACAGCTAGCGCAGGCAGATGAGGCACAGCATGTATGGTAAATGCAGATTCAGAGATTTTGGGTGCCCTACACATGCCTGAAATTCAACTATGGCCCCAGAAGAGGAAAAACAAATACAGTTATATGAATGTATAGAAAGTATTGGGCAATCATGGCCTACAGCCAATTTGAAGAATTTGGTCTTCAGTGTTCTAAGTAGTCATAAATAATATTGACAGAGACAAGGTGGGTGAGGTAGTATCTTTTATTGAGCCAACTTCTGTTGGTGAAAGAGACATGCTTTTGAGATCTATAGAGCTCTCCGACAGGTCCCACCTTGTCTCTCTTATATTCTGGGACCAACATGGTTACAACACCACTTTAATGAAGAATACTACTTTATTATAAAAACTGCTCATCCTAGAAGATCCCAAATACTTCACTCGTCACTGAGATGCAGCCACCTGTTTAACAGTGCATGGCAACACTCCTCCACAGTTTAGGTCAGAAAATAAACTGTGTATCTCTCAGACTACAGGAAGAATTTATGTAGGTAGAATGTAATTACCCAAATACAAGTACCTAACTCAATGCTTACTGAGATTATGCTCAAAGATTAAGCAGACGTTAGAAGCCTGGCAGGCACAGGGCAAACAAATCCACCAGGATATGCAGATCATGAGCAGTGTCATGAACTACAAGCAAAATGTGACAGGTCTTTCCATGACAGCAAAGATCATTCAGCTTTTGCCTCTTCAGAGAATGAAGACTTACCAAATTATGACAACGGCCAGTTTTCTGTGGGTTGCAAACCACTTCAACTCAAGTGACATCTCCCTTATTTGAGACTTATCTAGCCATTGAAAGAGAGACATGGGGATACAGATAAATGGTCTTTCTAATGGTTGATCATTGTATCTGAATTAAGGTTTCCTTTTTATTCAACATGTACAGCATCCAAAGTATGATCAGACCAAAATGCTTCAGGAACAGCATCAGCTGGAAATTAGTTAAAACTAGTTTCAGGTACTATACCGCCCCTTTATGAAGCAGTTTTGCTAATTGGAGGAGGGTGTGTGTGAGGGAGGACTTAGTCATTTTTCTTTTTTTAAAGAAATGTTTTTCTTTCCAGTGTTGCTGTGTGAAAGCCCTGTTTAAACAGAAAAAACTGCTATAGAGATTGAAAGCACTGGTAAATCTTCCCCTTTGCTGGTACTCACCCTGATCAATAGAGTGCTGAGGAAGCTGGCTAAGTTGGCTATTCACTACACCTGCATACGTCCGCAAGAATTCCTCTTCACTGGCAGTCAACTGGAAATGTGCAAGGGGGAAAAAAAAGGATGAGTAGTAGGACACAGACTATTGACAAATACCGCTGCCTTCCCCATATTAGTCCATGGACAATTTAAATTTAGTTCATTTAAAGCATTAACTCCAATTGGATCCAACTCTTCCCTTGCTACCATATTCCGATATTTCAGAGTCTTACACTTCAAAAGCAGAGAGTACCAATTCCACAACCCATACTCACTTGAAAAGTGGACTATCACAAGGATGGAGTGACTTTTCCTTTTCTCAAGATCTTCAGATTTATATCCTCACCGTGCAAACTTAATTGAGGTTAATTGTACAGTATACCTGAAGGCATTTTCTGACCTCTAGTATGAGTACCCTATTACTGCTGAGGACATGCAAGATGGAAAGAACTTAGCTTGAATGTTAGCAACCCCACCAATTTGTTGTGGGCTCTCAGAAGAGACTTCTTTTTATTTATTAACTGAGTGAATTGTACATTGAAATCAGTGGGACACAATCAGCACAGAATCCCACAATCCAGATTTTAAAAAACCAATTTTTAAGATTTTTTTTTAAACCTTTTTTTAAATCAGACCCACTTAATCTACAATTTTTAATTTTACGAATACTATATGAAATCCCTGAAAAGCTATGAAAACTATAAACTCATTTATACAAACTTGGGTGTACAAGCCATGTCTATATTCACAGCAACCCTGCTATTCTAGTGCTAGAATCAGTGATCTCTACATGTACTTAGATCTTGGGTTAGTTAGCAGTACCCCTAGAATCTCATCCTTCCCAGCTCATACAATGCCATAGAGGAACAGTGGCCAATGCACGAAACAATTCACCTGCAGATTGGACTTGGAGCTACCATCAACAAATACTTCCTTTAATTTTCTAGTTTATTACAGTATTTAGAAAACTTGGTATACACACAAAAAAGTCAGCAAAAGTTCAGGTCCGGTTTCAACCACTTCATACTTCATGATTTATTTTTGGCCTAAGCGTCATCTCTGGATAAATCAACAATGGCCAAAACAATTTAGCAAAAACAAAACAAAAAGAAAACACACACACACACACCCCACACAGACCATCCCCCGCCCATGCCAATGGGAATTAGTTTAGAAATAAGTTAGGACTTATTTATATGGTGCTTTATTCCCCACTAGAGGGGTGTTATTTTTAGTTTGTGATATGCCAATGCAGACTAATTGGCCTGTATGGACCATGCTCTACTGCGGTGCACTACAAGTTCCCCAGTGTGCATTAGCTTAGTCCCGTTTCAAACCATACTACATTAACTCGCACTAGGGACGTTCTTGTGCATACCAACAGGATCCACACAGGTCAGTTAGTCGACAAAATGCCAGTACGCGCTAACATGAACATCCCTCTGGTTAGAGCTAAAGAACCATGTAGTCAATAAATGCTCAAATTTAAAATCAACATAGCTATGATGCTCAGGGTGTAAAAAAAATCCACACTTCGAGCACCCTAGCTATGCTGACCTAATGCCCTGTGTAGATGCAGCCACACGGATAGAAGAATGCTTCTGTGGATTGTTCCTACAATGATGGAAAAACCCCTTCTGCTGCTGTAAATGGTGTCTCCAATATGGAGTTATGCTGGCATAATTACAATGCTATAGCTACATTGCTGCAGTCCCCGTAGTATAGGCATGATCAAAATGTGGGCTGCAAGAGTGAATTCCAGAGCAAGTGGTCCCTCCACCCACCTTAAAAGAATTTAACAGCGTTAACCCCTGGGGACAGGGAATGGGAACAAAACAGTCACAAATTCCATAACAGGTTGGAAGAAGGAGATGGTTAAGTTCTGATACTTTTTTCAGGATTCAATTAAACTTACATTTGATCCCATCTTCCTAAGCATGAGCAGAACTCTCACTTTCTGCTGGATGTACATCTCCTCCGGACTCTTCCCGGGGACGCCCTCACGGTTCATTCCCCTCTTCCCAGATCCTGGGACTCCTGCAGATGTAACAAAACCAGAATGAAGTGAACTGATAAAGTTATAGTTTGATATGTATACCTGGAGAGTTCTATTTCCAAAACACCTATTTTTCACCATAGGCCAAAATACTTCATGATTTGGTTTGACAACTAGGCTGGGATGGTTTGGTAATCTAACTTCTGACAGGCAGGAAGAGGCCCAAGTCCCTCCACTGTAAAAAGCAAACCAGACAGTAGATTTGGAAAATAAACCCATCAGAAGTCTGGCAGCAGGAGCTGGTTGAGCAGAGTTTGCACCTCCATAACACTTGTGCCATTGAGTTTGGTTGGGGAAGGGCACAGAGTAGCCATGTATCCCCTCACCCTAGGTACGTGGGATTAAATTATATGGGGAGAGAGACCAGGATAGAAAAAGGCTCATCTACTGACCTCATGACAGAGGGCCCAATCCTGCAGGATTCTGGGCATCTCCCTCTCATTTTCTTCAAAAATTTGAAAATGCTCAGGAGGTCACAGGACTGAGCCTTAAGTATGAAACTCAAGCACAACACCATATTTCTGATCATGTCACCATCAGTTCCCTTAGCACCTGGTATGACTTTAAATCCAAGGAAAGAGGATAGGACTCAAGAAAAAGTGAAAGAATCATCTCTATAATACCAATTGATTGAAGTTAAATCAATGGGTATTATAGAGATGACAGGTATACACAGATTTACATCCTCTGTACAGGCTCACAGTAGCACTCCATTTTGTTGCAGGAATAGGTAGATATTGCTTAAATTCCATAATCTGGCACTTTTATAAACCCACAGAGTAAATGTTTTTAATTATAATCCACAATTACTATGCATACACACACAGCATGCCACTTCATTCAGAGTCAAGGTTCAATAAATTCTTAACTACAAGTTGTTCTGAAAATTAAAATGCTTCACAAAATATTCACTCATGAAATAGACAAGCAAACCAGCAGCTACTGTGCACCGTCTCCAGGCTTGTGCACCACAGAAACTTAATCCCTACCAGGGAATTCCTTCATGCAAGCCTAGTATTGCTCCACTCTGCATATCTAGCAGACTGGTCCCCAGTACTACCTTCTGCAGTTAGTTTTCACTCTCCAAATTCAACCCTGTGCTGAGCTGTCAGCCTTGTGATTCCTGGCAGGTTTCAGTAATCCAGGGAACACATCAAACTCATCAAGGCACAACTGCTAAAGACTTTGGAGCACCAGGTTTAGACAAGTCTTTTTTTTAAAGCAAGTCAGACGACTTCTTTTCTTCTTGATTATAACTTTTAAAGAGGAAAAGTAATTAGGATGTGGAAAGAGTTCAAGTTACATATTTGCATTCCTGGATGACTCCGTAATTATTCAAACTTAAACAGTAGCTGTAACGGAGAAACCTCACCACCAACTTTATTTCAGTGCTGCCAAAGTGCTGGTAAAATGCAGGCCTGAGATCTATCTAAAATTTCACCAACACTACTTTAAAAAGTTCCCAATGAGAGGTTCTGGATCGTGCTGATTTTGATGTAGATGGCTATGTTTGAAAACCAGCAACTGGTAAATATGCAATGCTGACTTCAACACATGATTTGGGAGAAGGCAGAAAAACAAACAATCCAGTAACATCAAAAATTATAATTTCTACTCTTAAAAAAAATAGAATAGTTTTTCCATTAAAAAAATGAGTAACTTTATAGTGAAATGCTACACATTCCTCTATTCTGAATTGTGAAAAGAAAGTGAACAATGGAGAATAAATAAGCATGTGATGAGACAGGCAACCATCTAATTAAAACATTTATAATAATTAACTGATCTACATGACACTGAAAAAAGTGTGCAAGTAGTTCTGAATCACTCTCCACTACATAACTATGCAAAGAGGTGAATTTAACACTAGTGAAAGGTGCTGGATTGGCAGCCAAGGAAATTCAATCCTATTTATCCTGTGAAAAAGCAGACAGCAGCAGTACAATTTTTTTTCCATTTTATCCCCCCTAGATGCCCAATCTCTGGATGGACGGTTATCTGCAGTGTACATCAAACCACTGCACAGGTAAGATCTGTACCGCAAGATTCATAATGGGCTTCACACAGTCTTCTGCTCTTCATACTTCTAGAACTTGAAGAGCCCTACCTTGAAATTTTTTTGCCCCATTCTTTTTGCCTTCATTTTGAATTTATAGTTGGAAAGTTCTATTAAAAGGAAGGGTTTTGCAGAGAGCTGAAGTTGTAGAATAGCATGAGCACTGTACTGCTGTGTGGGCGAGCTAGATGACACTCATTTTTGCTGTCCCAGCTTTTCCAGCCTGCACAAATCAGTCATACTATAAGGCCACAAGAGCTAACAGCAGTGCAGCTGCACAATGGCACAAATTAAGAATCAACATACCTGCTGCCTAACTAGTAAATTCAGTTACAAGAACTAACCTAAAAACTAAACTAAAACTAACCTAAACTGTAGTAATTTGGGGACTGGAAAACTGGAATAGCTATGGAAATCCATGGATAACATCTTAACCGGCTAGGCTGAGATCCAGAACCAAATACCATCATTAACTGCTGTGCCCTTATATTAAGTCACTTTTAAAAAAAACATTCTAGAAACATGTCACACACCCACATTTCATTTCTCTTCTCCCGGTGACTAATTTTGGACCCTTTTTGTAAAAGGCTTCACTATGTACTTTGACATTTGAACCACATAGATTCTCAGCAGGTTAGATTTCAGAATACTGTGCTTGGCTTTATGGATCAAAACACACCCATCTACCAATGCAGCCAGTACAGGAACAAGCATCAAGAGACTGACTGGTTCTGAATCCAGAAACAAGGCCCTAATGGGGGTCAGTAGTTTGAGAAGGGAAAAACAAGCAAGTCCTTCAGAAGATCAATATGGGGCCAATTTCATTCACTTCATACACCAATAACCTGGAAGATGACAACAGAGCAAGCTTGTAGCAGATCAGTAAGAAAGAAGTTTCATCTACCCAGGGTGTCAAGTGTCCCTTCATAATCTGAACCCATAAATGGGTAAATCAGATGTTTCCATGGGAGAGAAAACAAGAAATCCTCCAAAAATTAAAGGAGTTTAATCTCCCCACAAAAACCAAGAAATGCTAACACTCAAGCACATTAAATTTGGATAAAATTATATCAATTATCTACCAGTAGGTGGCACCATAGACAAACGTCCAGGGAGATGCCACTTCTGCCCCACTCTCCCACCTAGAGAAATCCCCCACACTTCAACAGTTTATTTTTAACCATGGAAGGGAGACAACTCCTCTTCACTTTACCCCCAACCTGAGAGCCAACAAAGGAAACAAAACAGAGAGAAAAAATAGACTAGGATGAAAAGGAAGGAATGAAGAGAAATAGGAAGAAGGTCGAGGGAAATGGGGAGAAAAATAATACTAAGATCAAGGACGAAAAACAGGAGAATTGTTAGGAATACACCATTTCAAACTTCTGGAATTAGAATTCAAACATTCTATATGTCTGCACCAGAGAAACTGAGTTGATCTAATACCAAGGACTAAAGAGAAGTGTAGAAAAAACACTTCCAACGCAATGCTATAAATGAGTTTTCCCCTTCACCAGTGGTTGTGCTGGAGTAATAAACAATTGCACCCCAACTTTTAAGAATCCCAAAATTCAGAAATGAACCGAAGGTAAACAATCTAACAGTGTTATCTCTAGTTTTGTTCTGTACTTGAGACACCATTTACACAGTAGAGTATGTCAATGTCACTTAACTTGCCTCAAAAAGGTTTAAAAAAAAACAACAGAATTTAAGAAGCATCAAAAGTGAAAAAAGGGGAAAAAAGAAACAGAGCTTAGTTTAGCAACAACTGAGCATGGGGGAGAACGGTGCCAAAACACAATATCCATTTTATCTAAGCCAAGAGAGGAATTGTTTAAGGTGAACCATGAAGGCATGCTGAAGAGTTGTGGGATGAATCTGAGCAAAGGAAAATTTAAGCTGAATATAAAAAAAGATTCCTTAATGGATCTATTAGGCCAGGATGACACTGAGAAAAAAGATGCATTTTTACAAGACAGATAATGCTGTAAGCCTAGTGTAGGCAGTGCACTAAGATTTTACCTTTATGTAGTTGGCAGAGATACCTAAATTAGAATTTTGCAAAATGTTAGCTCTCATGTTATTCATTGCTCTTCAGTGGACTGATTTTCTGTGTAGATGCAAGTTTGGGAATCCATAACTGAATTTTTACTAAAGAAATTTCAGCAGTTCTGTTAGTCCAGTATTTGAGATGTTAGCCCTCTGAGGTTTTTATTTTCATAAACTCGTACGGTTGCTCTTTTAAATAAAAAGCAACTATTTCTCTAGCGGTACAGCTGACTATGTTTTTAGGGAGCAGTTCTGACCCTGCCTGACAGCCCTGCCTTGATGACTCTTAACTATAGCCATACCTAAACTTTCCATAAGACCCTTTTTTCAGTTGCTTAAAAATTAGTCAAATTTTAGACATTCATGCCAAAGTTTTCCATGCCAGCTATTTAAGTCTGATTTTTTTTAAAGTATCAGCTAAAATTGTAGAGCCATTTCCAAGAATGAGATTAGAAGAAAATATGTTGTTTTGCCTATTAAAATTCTTATAACTATTTCATCAAGAAGTTGTAGTGCCTTCAAGCACTGGGGCAGTGACTTGAAATTTGGCAGGGGATTGCCCAGAGTGTTAGAGATGTGCCTTTTGTTGTCCCCATGAAAATTGGCCAAATTTGGACAAAGTTATAAGCTCCTGAAAAATCACAGCGTGCACATACTCAGAGCGGCTTCTTAAGAGTTTGGCAGATAAGTTTTCTTAAGATTTTTGTCTTTGCTGAGCAGGCTCCATCCCCACACAGCTCTTATGCATCAACGAAATTATGCAAGCACTACTCTACCCGCTCTACCCAGAGTAACAAAGTATTCTCCATTCTAGGGCTGCAGGGGCTGAGCAGATTTTTTTCTGGATCTGTTCCCTCCTGGCTTTGGTGCTGGGCACTAGAATTAAGACCAGGAAGATAGTCAATGTGCTCTCTTCCCTGTCCCTCCCCAGCCGGTGCCCGTGTAGTGTGGTGAAGGAAGAAGCTACCGGACTTGAATGCAGGGAAATTAGAAGAAAAAGGGGGAACAGAGCAGGAGCTGGAGAGGTGGGGAGCACATACACAGGAGCAGAGAGTTTATAACTAGAGCACACTCCCCTTAAGAACCTGGAATTGAACCCATGTTTCCCAGGTCAGGATTCCTTTGCTTTCTAATAAATAAGCTGTGAATCCAGTTGGCCAACTGTCTCTCATCTTATTCCAGTGGCTGGTCGAGAGTGAATAACAGCCTTTTACTAACACTATTGTGTTAGCTCAAGTGGCAGACAGGCAGAGAACTGGGCTGTGGGTCTAAAGATGCCAAACTTGCTGATGAACTAGGTAGTAGTACATAGGGTTCAACATGATGGAATTCTCCCTCCTCCCTCCAGGTTCCCTTTTTAAAAATCTAAGGATATTACATACAACACAAATACTGCTTACCTGCTTCTAAAATAAACCACACAAGATCAGATAACCCAAGTGCTCAGTCCTGATTAATGGTTACAACTGAAAAATGGTGGGACGAAAGTGCCCTGTGAAGATAAAATATTAAAGAGAAATATATAAACTGAAAAATAGCAAGACAATTAACAATTTTTTCAATCAGAGTCTTATACCATTGCATCTAGCCAATGTTTGTAAAACTGAGGACAGGCTACGTGAAGCAGGAATCTGTAAACTATTCCGTATGTACTTATTTCAGTAAGTGATTAAGGATAAAAATTAATCACTAATTACATTCCTGGTGGAATGCCACATCACTGGTGATCAGAATACACTCAAATCTTTCTCGGGCAGTTGGGGGATGTTTCAATACAAGACCTGTCTCTTTGGATAAGCCAGTAAAAGTACAGCAGAATAACCAGGTGTAACCTTCTCTGGGTAAAAACAAGCATGATTCATCATTTAAAAACTCAGGGTGGGGTAGAAAATATAGTGCTTGTAGCAAAAATTTATGTTTTCAGTTATTCATATGGCATCTGAATATAGCACTTAAATGATTAATTAAAAAACCCTGCTTCTTTTGCAGCGTAATTAATGTTTCAAAAAGAAACTTGACACATTGGCTAGTCACATACTGATTACATTTTTTGACTGATCAAGATGTGGGTATTTCTAAACCTATTTTATAATTACCATTAGGAACTAGAGGTTTAGTAGGTTCCCTTACTAACTATTGCTGGTCACCAGAGTTCAAACACATCAGGGATAGCTCAAGTGAGATTACTGGTCATTCAACATTTCACATTATATGGCACAACAGTGTGAGAAGCTTCTGCTCCGGACAGCTCCACAACTTGAAGCATGACAATCATCATCACTGTACAAAAAGGCCAGGTTTTAATTAAAACCCTCTTCTTAGAAGAGCCAATTTGTACACACCTGCACTACCCACCTAAATGAAACCTCCAGTATGGAGACAAGGGTTCTTCGTTAAGCATAGAGATACACACTTGTTATTTTCAATCAGGAGGTGAAGGCAAAATTGGAGTAGCTCAGAGTTTCTCCCAGTCAGTACCCTGCACCATTCCATGCTGGGAGAGGGCCAAGCCTGGAATGCCGGAGATCTCCATTACACCAATTTTGTTCAAGAGAGACCAGGGCTGAAATAACCACAAGCTCACAGCACTCTGTAATGGCTCCTACTAGGAAGAGCTGGGAGTGGAGAAGCTATACCAACTGCTTTAAAAGACATCCATTGCACCTCTCCAGAAGAGAGAGAAAGTGTCTGTTATGAAAGGACTATTTATGCCTTACCTTCTTCCTTCACTAATTAGTTCCCACTTTTCTTACCTCCTAAAATGCAATACAGCCCAACGACCATCACCTACAGCATTTACAACAGAACCATTTACAGTAACTAATTGCTCTTTTCATTTTTATAGACTTCAAAGGCATCCCACCCTCCATCATTACATACACATGGAACTGTGGGAACTCCTTTCTTCAAAAAAAAGATTAAAGCACAGGAACTAACTGCTTCTGAAGTGCACTAATTTCTATTAACAGCCATCAATAGCACTCTCACACTTATCATTAAAATGCCAGACCCTTCCAAAAAAGGTCGAAGTAATGGCAATCTTTCTATGCATAGGCCCCCACTTATGAAACAATCCATTACCAAGTATCTCAGGGAAAAGATAACACATTTTCCTGGCCAGACATTGTAGTTATCTCACAAACTACAAATCCCACCTGAACGCAACTGCAGATTGAAATTTGGTCTGGGTAAAAATTATAGCACAGCTAGTCAGAAGAGTTTTACCATGGAGACCAGCTTTCAGAACAAGTGTACTTATAACTCAGATGCAGCAGCACTGTGCAAGTGATGAAATCCTGATTAGTTTCACTTTGCCATTCCTGCAGGGGTTCTCAAACTTGATAGCACCTTGAACCTCTTCTGAAAACAAAAATTACCACATGATCTGGGGTGGCAGGGGTTGGAGACAGAATACAAAAGGCTGAGCCTGCCAGAGCCCCACCACCGGGGGGGGGGGGGAGGCAGGGGAAGCAGGAGGGGGCCAAAGCCAAAACCCAAGCTGTGTCAGGCAGAGGGGGGAGGGAATAGACAAAAAGTTGAAGCCCAAGGGCTTCAGCCCTAAGCGGGGGACCTTTAGACTCCACCCAGGACTGAAGCTGAAGCCTGAACCCTGCCCCCCTAGGCCTGAAGCCCTTGAACTTCAGCCCCAGGCAGTGGGGCTCAGCTTCAGCCCTGGGTGGTGGGAGTAAGTCTAATGCCAGCCCTGGTGACTCCATTAAAATGGGGTCACAACCCAGTTTGAGAATCGCTAATAGAGAGGTTGGGGTAAGTGCTTTGTAAATAATCAGCACTTCTGCTGCAAAAGGCACAGGGTGACTGGAATAGATAAACTGGAATTTCACTGTCCTTTAAAATGGAGATGGAGACACTAAGTCCCAAGAGGTCCACTGACTACTCCAAGATCACATAGCAACTCATGGTAGAGCCACTAATAGAACCCAGATACCCTAAGTCCCTTCTCTAGCCACTGGACAATGCTGTCTCACATTTTTCTTAAACTAAGAATCCTGAGTGTTCATCTTTAACGGATCCTAACAAATATGATCTAAAAATATTCTGCAACTGGATATTTTGGGGATGGGAGGGAAGTTGACAACTGAGGGTCCAAAATATGAGAGAGCACACTTAGCAAAACAGCTGAGGAACAGCTGAGCTACCATCAGAGCACGTAGTGTTGCTCACCATCTTAAAAGTCCCAGTAGATCCATCTGCTCCACAATGATCCATCCAAGGGGCATTCTTGAAGTTGGGCAATGATCTGGTTCAATTAAGAATACTAGCTCAGAACTATGTTATTTTTACTTTTTGTGTGGGTGTTGTGGGGTCAGCAGACGTGCAGATTGGGTAAAATCAGAAGGCTGTGCATTCTGTTCCAAGTCCATTCTAGTTACTTGACCCTATGGTTAGGTCTATAAACACATGACAACTGCTTCAGTTAACAGATTAAATACTGTGGAGGTTCATCTCGGTTCATCCCTCTCCACAGAAGCATCTCTGCGATTTCACAGGTACTGAAAACAGCTGTTCAGAGCTTCTTCCCAGTCAACATCCCTTTTAAGGCAAGCTTCTAATTTCTCTTTGGCTGAAAGAGATCCATCCAAAGCCTCATTCTTTCTATATGCCACTGCAGGTAGCATATAGTAAGAATGGATAAGAGTAGCCAAAGGCATTGAATTTCATTGCCGATAGAAAGTGGAAGAGCATACAGCCATTTTTCTAGTTGGCAATCAACATTTCTCTACCTCCAATCTCATGTTTCCAAGAAAGACTTAACAGTTAAGGTTATGCTTGGCCTTTTATTCTACACTTCATGTCTGACAGATTCCACAATACAGAGTTCAGGTTGGTTAACAGGACCAGATGACAGAATGGAAACTCTTCCCATGGCAACATTTTCTAGGCATCTGGAATTCATCCCTTCTCTTTACTGTCCTCTCCAGAGGACAGTTCTCTACCAAATAATGCCACTTTCATAAACTGCTTTACACCATAAATCTCAGACTGTTTCCACACAGGTGAGAAATTTGTTTTTACACTTAGTAAAACAAAAAGCACAGCAAAGTGCCGTGACCTCAGGTGCACCACAAGTCCACAGAAGAACTGGAAATAGTACCAATTGTCTCCCTCACACCCTAACAGCTGGATCACAATATTTCCCAGTACATAAAGCTAGATCAAATGAGGTTTTCAGCAGAACAACAAAATCACACTGGTTGAAAGGGGAAACGCGTTTTAAAAATCAGAAAAACATTAGCAATATCACTGAATTGAGATGACATAGAAAATACTGCAAATTGAAATCAGGAGTCATGCGGAGATATTACGCACTAGGTTGCAGCATCTTGGGCATTTAATAGCTGCACTGATACTTTATCAACATCATAAAGAAAAAACAAACACCACAATAATTTCACCTCCCTCCCTAATTATAATTAAACTTTGGTTCTATAATTTCAGACCCTAATATTTATTGGTTAAACATGGTAGCTTTTCTTATTTTCACCAGATGTTTTTATATCACACATCAGAAATAGCACTCTGTAAAGCTAATATTTTAAGCAGGGTTTCTAACATCTCTTAGGAAGACAGGCAGACAGATAAGCATGGACTGTGTCCTATATTGTGCCACAGGAGTCCTGGTGTCTAATAAAACTTAACTCGGGACTAGGCGGCTCAAGGGATTGAATGGGATAAAGATAGATTTCGAAGGATTAAAATCTAATTAGTGGGGGTAAATGCCCATATCCCCCTCCACTGCACACACAAAGAAAAAAAGAAGGAAACATTCTAAACTATTTTGGGGATGGAAAGCCTAATAAGGAATTGTTTTCTGTACATGAAATGTGATTAAATTCAAATCAGTTATCGTTCTTGACTACTTTTTATTAAATGATATCTTCAACATGAAATATTTCTCCCTGCTAGTGAAATAATAATATAAAAATGTACAAGAATTTTTTTCCAATTAATTTCACAAAGATAAAAATCTAAACCTTCCAAGCCTAGGTAGAGCTTTTGTAAAACTGAATCCAGAGTTACTTGAAATCACAGCTATGACCCGACATGTTTGCTGGCCTATGTGAAGTTAGATTAGAGTCTCAACCTAGTTCCTAGTGACCAAGTGTCCATATCCCAGAAATGACAGCCACTGAAACCTTCAGTAGCGGTCACAGCTGAGGTGCCAAAAACAGGATGAGTGAACAAGAATGAACTGTCTTGTCACACCTGAAGGTGTTTTCTCTAGGTCAGGATGAGACAGACTCCCAAAGCAAATGGAAAAACTTTCGTTTCCAATGCCCGGCCCCGGAAGCTAGCCCATCCCTCCTCCCCTGATGTCCCCCTCCCACACAGTGTGCTGTATGGGCAGCGTTCTGGGGGCAGGGCTGCACGTTCCAGCAGGGCAGCGTGTCTAGCTCCGGCCAGGCCATACAGCTGCCAGACACGCTCCTCTGAGTGGCATGGTAAGGGGGCCAGAGGTTGGATAAGGGTCAGTTGGATGGGGCGGAGGTTCTGGGTGGGGGGTGTGGATAGGTGTGGGAGTCCCAGGGATCTGTCAGGGGACAGGGAGTGGGGCGGGAGATGGGGGGGGGGGAGTAGAGGAGTAGTTACAGCAGGGGGGTCTCTGGAGGGGGCAGTCAGGGGGACAAAGAGCGGGGGGGTTCAATGGGTTGGGAATTCTGAAGGGGGTAGTCAGGAGGCAGGAAGTGGGAGGGGGTCAGATATGGGGCAAGCCATGGGGAGGCACAGCCTTCCCTACCTGGCCCTCCATACAATTTTGCAACTCCAATGTGGCTCTCGGGCCAAAAAGTTTGCCCACCCCAATCTATTCCGTAGCTAAACAAAAGATCTTCATTCTCCAATGCCATCAGCCAGCACCTCTTATAAAAAGGGAACTAAGTCCAATTATTTCAATAGCAATTTCAGACCGAAAGAGAGTGAACACTCTCAGAAAGCTGTGCATCTAATTTCTTCTGGACAGCATAAAGCTTGTTTGGCACTCCCAGGGAGTGACAGTTACGTCTCATTTATTTTTAATACGATGCACAAAACAGAATAATAAATTAGGAAGATCTGTAGGCTATATCTAAGGCCGCCTGCACAGCTTTTTCAAGCCTGAAGCTGTTTCTTTGGCAATGTTCTTACCTTCTCCCAAATGGCAATTAAAGTTGGTCAGTGGACAAATGCAAAACTGCCCTGCACTTTAGTACGACATGCCTCATTCTGCCTGAAGTACATAGTGAGTATATGAGGGAGAGTGAGGATCACAGGAACGCTTTCTGTCCTGCAAGGCCCAACATGTGCACTGGGCAGAGCAGAGGAGGCCTGCCATCCAAGTTCTGACCCCCCATTGTCTCCATACTAAACCAATCTATGTGCATGTGCTGTCTCCCTCCCAAGACAAACAAAAAAAAGTACCTTCCTTAACCACCCAAAGAGGGTAAGAAAGTGACAGAGAAAAGCTACAGGACCCCTTCTAGCTGTAAATTTGAGGTGGGAGTGAGCAGGACCGAACTGAAGTCTTGGCTATATAGAGGGTACACCTAAACTGTAAAAAGTTACTATCCTTATTAAGCAGTATGACTGAGATGCTAATGTAGACTGGATTTAGGCATTGGTAACTACCATGTCAAGAAAAACCCCTTTACCATCTGCACTAGTGATCCCATGGTTGCTATCACCAGCAGAGCTACAATAGTGAAAATACAAGATTTTCAGAATTTGCTATGGTAAAAACAGCTAATAAAAATAGGAGACCCTATCCTGGTAGTACAGGGAAGAAATTCAACATTATAGTCGCCCATTCACTTCCAAATGGAAGGGAGACCAAAAACCCAGCCTCAGCCATAAAAAAGGGCAAATACTGGCTCGACAACATGCTCCCCCTCCTAGCAACCCCACAGAACCTTTTCTGATGGAGCTCCATGAAAGCTATATCACACTGGCTTTGGGGCCTAGAATAGGACCAACAGGTGGGGGAGCAATTATTCTCCATAGCATGCTCCTACTTGGAAGGACAGTATACTGCTGCAAGCAGCATTAACTTCTCTTTGTTGCTGCTGTTGCACAGAGTGGAGAGGGAAGGCAGTCAATTGCAGTGCAACTCCTGAAGCCCCTGTGCTACTCAGAAACATGTCTTTTTTGATCCTGAGTTGTTGGCAGAGAAGGGAAGAATCAGGCTGCCCAGACACACACTTAGTTTATTAAAACTTTTTTTTAATCTCTAAATCTACAAGAACAATCCTTAGGTAAAGTAAATCTTGCCATTGAGAGTGGTCTTGCCTCAAATTAAAGAATGACTGATTACAACAATTACTGAAAGCTTTTCCTTTGCATCATGATTCTGTCAACTCTGCCCATTCTACCTCAAAATTCGGAGTGGGGACGGGAAATCATTCTTATCACAAACTTTAGAGGGGGCTTCTCTACTGGGTAATATCACAAGCAGGGTTCATGATATAGAACATCAAGAGCATTCTGGTTCTATCTTCAGTAACACTATAGACCGGTGCCACAAACAGGTACATTAATAAACAGCTAGTTTGTATCTAAGAATCAAAACTATAATCCTCCAATTCATTTCTAGTTTCTCCATGAACGTAACACCCAACAAAAACCCATAAAATTTTAGATTGAAAAGCATATTTGTTTTTAATACAAATCTTAATAGAAGTCTAAGATTCTTCCCTCCCCCCCCCCCCGAGTATTCCTCTACAATGTTGTATATCAAAACTCCAACATTGTTCTTGTGCATAAGAAAAAAGTTTGTTCAATTTCACTATTGGCACAGTGCAGGCTGACCAAAAGGCAAGGAGTAAACTGGCAACATAAATAAAGGACTAAAATAAGTTTTACCTGTTCAGTTTTAGTAATGTGAAGTATTACTATCAGTCATATGGGAATCTCTAAAACTTAAGTTATAGATTGACAGTGTCCTTTAGAAGGTAGTTTCAAACGATTGGAAAAAAGCAAATAAAAACCCAATGGGTTCAGTTACAAAAAATATTTCTCTCTTTGATCCTTGCTGGAACTATATAAAGAAATCTTTCACTCTAAAGACTTGAATTAAAGGGAGAGGACAATGAAAGTTCAAATGACGAAGTATTGAACAAACCTAGCTTCCGCAGGTTTCACATCAACTATGCAAATACAAGTTAACAACCAACATGAAGTCCCTTTAAATTTGTGATGTTATCCAAGGTTAAGCCATTGGCTTCAGCAACTACACCACGGAGCACTTCATTTGGTTATATCAGGGATCAGCAGTCCTAGGATTTGTCCTCACTACGGCAGGGAAGCATCGATTTTTGGCGATCGATTTATCACGTCTTGTTAAGACACAATAAATCAATCGCCAGCAGCTCCCCCGTCGACTCCGGAAGTCCAGCTCGTCAAGAGGCACAACCTGGAGTTGACAGGGGATCGCGCCGCTGACTGCCACCGCCGTCAGTTATTAACGTAGCTGAAATTGCGTATCTACAGTCGATTTCCCCCCCTAGTGGAGACCAGCCCCTAGTGTCCACCGAATTGCCGCCGACAGGCAGTCGACTTGTTGAGTGGCTGCTGAATTCTCACCGACAATACAGCGGCAGTTCAACACGCCACGTGTATTTCGGCGGCAATTCAGTGGACACCGTCTAGGTCGCCTAATGGGTAGTGCCGGCCCTGGCATGTTGTATCCAGTTGCAGCATAGACCATTTATACTCCTTGTTATTTGGATAGCACTAACATCATCCTTTGCTCTATGCAAAACAGTTCCCTGCTCCAAGGATCTTATCAAGAATGTACTCCATATGAAATATTTTTCCTGCATTTTATAAATTGGTCTGTGTAGATGCCATAGTTAGTTTATGTAAGCAATTTTCCTGCTGTCTTACTCTCTTTGAAGTTTCTGTTAAAAAAGCAGCAGAAACAGCCTCAAACTTTCTATTTTGTTTATTAGATCATTAAATGAACTAGCCCAGTTTTCAAAGGGATTTATTGTGGGCGGGGGGGGGGGGGGAGAGAAGAGGTGGAGAAGAAAGGGATTTGATTCCTTGTCATCCTTTTCACAAGTAGAACTTCTACCATCCACAAATTCAAAACACAAACTCTTAATTACATATTGGTTTTGATTCAGATGTTTTACCATCTGTAGCTTGTCATTTGTTGTAATTTTATGCTATATAAGGTTTTTTGATAGAAGGTGGGATTGCAGGGAAGGAAATCTTGCCCTCAAGGGGCTCCCTGTTTTTCAGGAAGCAGGGATGCAATTTCCTTCCTTTCTAGACCCAGTCTTGTATGTGAAAAGTTAGTTATATTAGCACTAAACAGAAATAATCTCAATGAACCCATTAGTTTAACAACATAATTTTCCCCTTAGTAGAAACCTATTAACATATGGGCTGTAAAGAAATAACCCCTAAAAACTTTCAGTCAGTGGATTAAACAGTGCCCTAATCAATAGTGAATTTATTGCATTGGAGCCAATACTGGAGACTGGAAGAAAGGCTGGTAAGAGGCTGAGAATATATTCACATCAGTAAAGAAAATAACTAGACTGTGCTGCACATGGGACTCCATGCTCAACTGTCCTGAAAGTTTGATTTATTCAGGGATTAACACTTTTCACGAAAACTGATCGCTTCAGATGCTTCTATATATCACAGAGGCCCAGAGCATTTAGCAGATAGATTGCAGCCCTAACCCACAGCAAAAAGGAGGGATACAGACCCTAGAGTATATATCCTGATTAACCAATGTAAGCAGCTTAACCAAAATGCGATTATACATCAGTAATTATAATAAGTGTTTCAGAAACTCTGGGACCATTAACCAACACACTTGATACAAGGCAGATATTTGTGCAAGTGTTTAATGAGATTTGTTTTGAGCTCTCAAATTAGTTATTGTTTAAGAGGTTTTACTGATCAACTGTTATAATATAACCATATTGCATAAGGGGAAAAATCCAATGAGATTCTAGCAGGCTTTTTGCATATCCTGAACAATTTATCATAATTACAGACCCTCTCTAGAAGTGAAATTCACAGCTGAAGGGAAAAACTAGATAGAGGTTACTATATTAGCTATAACCATTAAAATTATCATCAACTTTATAATCTATCAGAAATGATGTAGTTAGGGTCAAAAGCTAAGTTTTTTCACCATTAAAGAAAGGTTCAATATTTTAGGTAGAATTTAAAACGCTATGCATGATGGTTAGATACAACATACTCTTTTGGTTTTGGTTAAGACAGTAATCACAAGTACTATTTATTATACAAGAAAAATCTTCCACAGTTCAGAGTAAACTACTGTGCAATCAGGGCCCCAAGCATTTTGGTTGCTGTGAAATTTAATGCTGAATCAATACATTACTGTAAGTTTTGCAGCACTGGTTAAGTTTTCATTAAAAAAAAAAAAAAAATCTCTAGCTTCCATGACTGAAGGAAAACCTTCCAACTGCGAATCCTAAATAGACTGATGAGTAGTTCCAAGAATCTGCTGGCAGTCCAAAAAAGCAGCTCAGAGATATGAACATTCCCAACTATTCTCTATCTGGGTGTCAATACCTATAAGACAATGAATATATTTTTAGTTGTAGCCAATTGTATCTGTATCACTACTAGATATTTTATCAGAAGCATCCAACTATTGTGTTTATCCCAGTCACAAATGGCCTTCCCTGACTAGCTATACAACGCCACCCACACTCCGCTGCAATTTTCAATTAAGTTATCAGCAT
The DNA here is from genome assembly GCA_032164245.1 of Sternotherus odoratus. Classification (NCBI taxonomy): domain Eukaryota; kingdom Metazoa; phylum Chordata; order Testudines; family Kinosternidae; genus Sternotherus; species Sternotherus odoratus. Next base: position 8,409,691 of record JAVMKO010000018.1, read on the forward strand.
TCAAAACAAAATTTGTCTCGTTGAAAATTGAGGGACCATCTAAAATTAAATGTATACATTAAATACCAGAGAATATTGTACTGGTGGTATTATTCTTTCATATTTTAATTAAAGACCTCCACTTAATCTTTACTTGATGCTGCTGCGGTATTTTCAGTTTGCAGCACTGGAGAAAGCTCACTGAAAAAAATTAGGTCATGTCTGCCATAGAGTACATGGGCCTCATGTACAGTACACTAATGAAAAGCACTAGTGAGCTTTGAATCAGGCCCATAAAGTTAATGAAAAGACTCCCAATTATTTCAGTGGACGTTGAGTCAGGCCTGATGAGTACAGAGGCAGTATTAACACTAATTAAATCTCACAACATTCTTACATGGGTAGTTTATTATTTTACAGAAAGATAAGAAAGCTCTGTGCGACTCATCTTGACTTGCCGAAGGTCCCAAACAGAGCTAAGCAGATAATGAAAAATGTGACCATTTTTTTCTTCTATTTTTCTGTTAATTATCCTCTAACAAATTGAGAAAATGAAGAATTTCTGATAAAATAACTCTTGGGCTGCAAATCTGCAAAGAGCCCATGCAAATTTTTAATATTTAGTGATGTTGGTTACTTACAAAAGTCAAGTTTTATTATTTCTGTTCTCTGACTGGTGACTTATAAAACAATTCACGAGAATTTTAAATAGTCAAGTGAAAATCTGAAATTCAAAATTTATACTATTGATTAGCAGATTTTGTGTTTAAAAACTATCAGTCATACTAGTTTTACAGTTTTTTGCTAGCATTCATGTCCGTGAAGTTCATTTCTAGAATATTCACAGAAAGGAATGCGAAAGAAGTTCAAAAAAAGTCAAATACTTAAACTAGCTTAAAAATTCAAACCAATATTCAAAGTATTTTCAGCATTTATCCAACTCATCATATACGAAGTCAAATGCGGAGCAGGAAACAGAGCAAAGAAATCATTTCTAATTCTCTGCAGTATGTAATATGCAACTCCATCTTATATTTCTTTAGCCAAGACAGATCTAGAGTTAATCCCAGCTCCTCAGAAGTACTCACTCTATAAAATGACCAGGATAATTGTTTCTGGTCCTTGCTTTCTCTTAATCTGCAAATACTACATAAACCTTAAGCAGGTGGTTAACTTAAGCACATGAGTAGCTCAATTAGCTTAAATGGTACTATGCACATACTTAAAGTTAAACATGTTTTCTTGGATCAGGGCTGAAATTAATGCATACAGTTCATGTCTCAGCAAATCAAAATTCTTAAACTGAAAAGACAGAAAATAGAGCATGGTCTCAAAGCTTTGTAAGAGACACAGAAGAGGCCATTTAAAATGGGTTTCCAAAATTAGTTCCTTAAATAAGAACGTACAGGTCTCATGTAATATGTAAGTTAAGGTATAAGATTATTAGATAATATCTTAAACAGCACACCTAAATATTTATAAATGCATTTCTTTGTAAGGAGTACTCTGCATGATACTTGGGGACAAAGGATGGAGCTTAATTAGTTCAATTATCTTGTGGGGGTGGGGGGGAAGACAGGAAGAATGGTTTCTTTTAGAGTGTTCAGTAGAAACTACTAAATGTTAAATATTGTTTTTATCTCTTGTAAGTCTCTATTTATTATGTGTTTCAGTCTTTGTGGTTTATGGTAGGTCTATTCACTTACAGATAGCATTCCAGAGAAGCATGCCAAAGTGGACAGTACTTCAAAATTAAAAACATGACTGATTAGTTTTAGTATTTAAGTATTAAGTTTGCAAATACAGAAATATCTCCATTACTCAACAAATTTCACTGTCTGAACCCCCTATTTCTAACCAATTTCTTGCACATCACCCTGTTCTATTGACTCCCCATCATACAAATAATCAGTATAACCATAAGGATTCTACTGTTTATAAATGTTTTTCAAAATAGTTACTACAAGGACCAGTCACTGTTTCAGCATCTCAACTCCATGATTGGTGCTGGTGTGTCAGTGACAGCAGCTATTTTACTGATACCTCTCAACTGGAAATCCAATCTGATAAAAGTTTGTAACAGTGGAAATGCTAGTCAACATCTGAATAAATGGAATTTTTTTAGGAGATATCAAAGTTGTTATGAGAAAAGCCGTAATTATTTTTTTCTAAATACATTCAACAGCAGTTTTTGAAAGTCTCTTGCCTCCCATATGCACTCAATGCTGAGCTTACTTCTGGCATCGCAAACTAGGTCAGTCTATGAAGATGGATGTATAAATTTAAATATTGGATGTATAAATTAAAACATTTTAAAAAATTGAATAGATTTACATTTTACAGAAAGATTTTAATTCCAGATGATAATGGAACTTCACAGATGTTAGAAACAACAGAATTTCATAGCAAAGAGTCTTGACCAATTTATTTTACACAAGTTGTTCCCTGTGCACCTACCATTCTTTAATATTTTATATGAATAACCATGTGTATGCAAACCCGATAGACATTATATTTGCCACATAATGATATATAGCTATGATACTGTTTTGAACTTCCATTTAATACTAGAAGCACTTGATATTTGAGAGGGCTTTTGCTGGGGGAAGTTTTATACATACAAACCCCTCAATATTTCTATTTTCAAAGTGGATTTACATTAAATTACAGTGATGCATGTCCAATCCTTGACAATTTACTAGCTATACATCAAAATACATTTCATGTCAGATACTGGCAATAAACTAGAGAAATTAATGCACAACATAGTAGTTTAGCAGACTACCTAAAGGTAATTTTTATTTTATACGTACTAAACTGTGCTCCACTTGATATTTATCAGAAAAGACAGCTGATTGGGTATAACAGGACGTTAGCTGTCTAACTTTCTACAGTACTTTATTCAAAGCCAATAATCCTGCAGATTTTTGAACCTATGATGTAGCTTCAGTAGCTCAAAAGACTAAGTAAATCACCCAACTTCTTTGTGACTTAGTTTTTGTACACTTACCCCATTTGTAGGAAAAGGGTGCCTTACCTTGCCTCATATGAGAGTTATAAAGCTTATTTAGTTAGTTTGTCAAGAGCTCAGAAAGCCTCAAAAAGACTGTCTACAAAAAAGCAAACTATTCTATTCTTCTCTCCCACAACAGAGTAGTACCTATACAGTCCACAAAATGACGTGGCTTTTACCTTTCCTCAGAGTGTACCAAAAGTATATATTTAAAAGTACATGTAGATGGTAAGCAGAGACCAAACTAATTTCTTATCCATTTCCAAGAGCAGAAACAGTATTTCAGCTACTGACATACCTCTCTTCCTTGCCTTTGACAATGATTTGCTCTACAGAGTATCATTCATTGTCCCTGTCATAAGTAGCTGTCTGACAACAAAGTGAAGGAAAAAAAATTTTTTTTTGAGCCAACAGATGTCCACTTTTATCCTCAATATTCAACTGGGGAGCAGGAAGCTGGGGAATGAAGTCTCTGCTGAAGCCTACCAAAGTCAGAAGAGTGGAAGCAGAACATGGTGCTGGGAGTCCAGTTGCATGCATGTGGTACAGGAACAGACCCCTGGAAGCACAGAACCCTACTGCAACTGCATCACTTGCTCAGGCCTAAGGCTGCCATGACATTGTGCACCCTGCAATGATATGTTACTTTAACAGAAATGATCAAGAGCACATATATTTACATGCAAGGTTATACAAACGACATCATCTGCAACTAAATTCCATCTCAATCGCTATTAAATACTTCCTGGAACCTCACAATGCTCTTCAAATTTCTTCTACTCGTATGCCATTCAATCTAAATGACCTGTATGTGTCTCTACCAGCTAGACAGCTCTGAAGCTGGGTGCAACTTTTATAAGGCATACTATACACATGAACAGATTGCATGGAATACATTGCTGTAAGCTTAAGTGCTCTGTTTATTAAAATTGTATGCGCCACCGCTCATTCTGAAGATTTTAAAACACATTAATGAGCTTTATGTGGGAATTATCTCACCTGCCACAGAAATGCAGTCACTTTTGGGGTAGGACACAACAGCTGTTTAATAGTGCACAGAAACACTATATAGCAGTCAGGAAGTAAAGCAAAATACCATATCTATTTTAAAAGACTGTGGTGACTACCTATCCATTACTACTTGGGGTTTAAAAGCCATGAATGGCTAAAACCACTTGGACTGAAGGCAGGCAAAAATCACATGCTATTACCCAACCTTCCACGGCAGGAGCTGTTCATATTTTTTGCACCAGGAGAGAGAAGGGAGAGCAAAAGGCTACAGAGCATGTTGAAGTCAGTAGCTATCAGCTATATGACCTGACCGAAAACGAAGTGTGATCATCATTCCGTTTCGGTCTGTGACTACCTCGCTCTGACTAGGGCGGAACCCGTGAGGGGTCAGTCTGAAATCAGCATCTTTAATGGAGAAGGGTGCGTGGGGCAGAGTAGCGAGGTGAGCGGATTGGGGAGGACTGAGGAGCAGGGATTCAGAGCAGGTACCGGGGGGGACCAGGCGGACGGGGGCACTCTGCGGAGGAATGTCCTGGCAGGGGCGCTGAGACCAGCCTCGGGAAGGGCGGGTTCGGGTGCCCCCAGAGCAGAGCGCAGGGGGACTTGGGGGCCCCGCTGGGGAGAGCCTGGAGCCTAGCGGGGAGCCCCGAGAAAGGGGTGCAGGGGCGTGGGGGAGCCGCACCGAGGCGATGAGCGGGGAAGCGGAGCGGGGCAGCCCCAGGAGGGAGCGGGGGCAGCCCTGGGGGGGGCGGGGAGGAGGAAGGCCCCAGGAAGGGGAGGCGGCATTGCGGGGGTCTGGAGCGGAGGAAGCCGGGCGGAGCGGGACCCGGGCGGGGTCTGACAGAGGGGCCCGGGGAAGAGACAGTGGGGGGCGGCCCCCGGGCTCCCTCACACCAAGCGGCTCCCGGCCCGGCCCAGCTCCCTTTGTTACAGCGCCCGAGCCCCGGGAACAAAGGGCGGGCGGGTGAGGCGCCCCGGGCCCGCAGGCAGGCGCGGCTCACCTGGGTGCGGGGCCAGACCGGCCCGGGGCAGGCGACGGGCTCCCTGCGGGACGGGCGGCGGCAGCAGGAGCGGGGGCCTGATCCGGAGCCGCGGCAGAGAGAACGCGAGCGAGAGCGGCCGCCTCCTCCGTCGTGACTCACCGCGGCGGCCCAGCGAGGGAGGCGCCTGGGCGGCTCCGGGGGAGGGACCCGCCGCGTCCCAGCGCCCTGGGCAGCGGTGGCGCCTCAGGCACAACCCGAGGAGGGCGGGGCAAAGGGCGGCCTCAAAACGTGGGGGGTGGGGCTATCAAAGGAGGAGGAGTTAGAGCCAGAGGGAAGGGAGGGGCCAGAGAGGTGGAAAGGGGTGTGGCCACATTTGGGGTGGGGCTAGAGTTAAGGGGTGGGATCCATTAACGGGGGGAGGGGGGGGGGGCAAAATGAGTTTGAACCCATGGGAAGGGGGGAGCTCAGCATAGGGAATAGCCAGAGGACTCCGAATGGGTTTAAAACTAATAGGGAAGGGAAAAATTGTAAAGGACTAGGGGCAAGAGTGGCCAAATAACCAGTGGGAGGGGTTAAATCGTAGGGGGATGGAGATTAGAAATAGAAGAAAGGGTGTGATCAATAATTCAGCAGGAGGAGTCAGCAAGAAAAAGGTGTGGCCAACAAACCCAGGGAGGAGTCATTTTGCAAAAGGGGAGGGAGACAAAAGCAGTGGGGAGGAGAAGGGTAAGAACTGGGGTTTAGGGAAGGAAGCACAGGAGAGAACTAAACACAGCTCATTGCAAGGGTACTAGTACAGAGGAATCCACTGACACGGTCATTTAAGCTTCTTGCTGAGAGGCTAGTACTGTTAGCAGAGTTGGCTCTAAGTCCAAGTCCCGGTATGAAGTTAGACCTTGTTCAGACAGATATTATGAATCAGACTCTGAATTATAAGGCAGTGCCAGATGATATTGTTAATTCATCCTCGCCTTCCCTCTAGCCGTCCTATGCAGTTGGATGTGATTGTGCCATTACTAGAGCCCTACCAAAGTCACAGTCCGTTTTGGTCAATTTCACTGTCATAGGATTTTAAAAATTGTTAGTTTCATTATTTCAGCTATTGAAATGTGAAAGTGTTGTAATTGTAAGGATCCTGACCCAAAAAAAGTGTTATGTGGGAGGGAGGTCGCAAGATTAGTGTGTGTGGAGGAGGTCACAGTACTGCTATCCTTACTTCTGTGCTGCTGCTGGCGGTGGCATTGCCTTCAGAGCTTAACAGCAATGGCTGGTGGCTGAGAGCCCAGCTCTGAGGGCAGAGCCACTGCCAGCAGCAGCACAGAAGTAAGGATGGCATGGTATGGTGTGGCCACCTTTACTTCCACGCTGCTGCCTGCAGAGCTGGGCCCTCAGTCAGCAGCCACTACTCTCCAGCCACCCAGCTCTGAAGGCAGCAGCAAGGGTGACATGATATGGTATTGCCATGCTTACTTCTGTGCTGCTGTGGATTGGGCACTGTCTTCAGAGCTGGGTGCCTGGTCATCAGTCACCACTCTTCAGCTGCCCAGCTCTAAAGGCAGTGCAGCAGTAAGGGTGGCAATATCATGACCCCCCTAAAATAACCTTGCCACCCCCTGCAACTCCCTTTTGAGACAGGACCCCCAATTTGCAAAATGCTGATTCCCTCCCACCCCCCATCAAATCTGTATAGGGTAAAAACACACAAAAGACCAGATTTCATGGTCCATGTTGTGTTTTTCATGGCCATGAATTTGATAGGGCACTAGCTATTCTAGTATCTCCAGCCCACTATTAAAACACATTCCATTAAGACTAAAATATAGACACCATAACCAGCTATGTTCTAACCCTGCCAAGGAACTGATATATTAAAATGCCCAAATTATTGTGACATTCAAGTAATAGGTCTTTTTTGCAAATCTATGAAAAATTGCTTTTCTGAGCAGATGCCACAACCTTCAACTCCTATAATTTTAGGAAAAAGTCACATATGGCCATTAAGCCATTCTGAAATAGCTACAATATTAAATCACAAGTCAAATCTCATGCCTTTGAAAAAATGTGTTTCCAAATAAGTGTGGCACAAGCTTAAACTACTAACAGACTTCTTTGAAAGTTCATGTCCAACTGTTCATGCAGCCAGAATGACAGAATCCTTTAGTGCTACAAAAGCTGTCAATCACTGGGATGCTTAGTTTAATTAAATTTGTTAATTGATTTTTTTTTCAATAGAAGTAGGATGAAGATTTTGACTTATGAAAGAAGTTAGCAGAAAACTGGAAGACAAAAATCTTAGTTTGAACACTCTGAGACTGGCTCGGACACAGATTTCTTTTGTGGTCAAGTTGCTTACTTACCTTCCACACAAAGGAGTTGGGAGAACAATGAGTTAATGCTCAGTCTTCAAATGTATTTACGTGCCCAATTCCCATTTAAATCACTGAGGATCTGGGTCTAAGCATTTATAAAATGATTGAGATGAAAAGAGTTATAATTAGTAAATATATCCTTATCCTATTTTATATTTTATCTCACTTACATTAAAATAGTCAGAGCAATGAAATGAGTGGCCCATCCTTTGATAGTTTATTTTATGACATCAAAGCCTACTGCCACTGAAATCTGTACCCCACTGCCAGTTAATGAAGGTCTTAACATGAAAGCTCTTCCAAAGAGCAAACCCAAGCTGCAGACAGGAACAGGAATGGTGAAAACATGATGGGTTCTGAAATTATTACTAGCACATACACACTGCACAGCAGGCAGTAATGATTATTAATTATTTAAGAAAAGAAAATGAGAGCACTAGCAAAAGCTGGAAAGAAAAATGCGGAAGCATCGCTCTGGGATCCTCCAGTTAGAATAATGTTAATTAGCACAATACAGGAGTCTGAGGGAAAGATCCAAAAGTATTTTATGGTAGTGAGGAGTTGGAAGCTCCACAAGGAAAGTTTTCTCATTTGTAATAATAGGATGGATTTGCTTCTGAAGGCATTATGGGCAAAGTGTAATTTAAAAATAAAATACTATACAGGATGGAGTGAGCAGGGGGCAGGGTCTCAGATAAGGGGCGCTCATTAGGCTGGTTTTATGATGTTGACAGGAGAGCTCTGCCATCAGCATAATGCAGCTACATTAGCCCTATTACAGCTGCACAGTTGAATTGGTACTGCTGTAAGGTACCTGCCTCTGGACACTTCCACTGCTTGCATCTGACAAAGTGGGTATTAGCCCACGAAAGCTTATGCTTCAATACTTTAGTTAATCTTTAAGGTGCCACAGGACTTTGTTACCTCTGCTGTAAGCTTGTAAGTGTAGACATGGCCTTCGTTATTACTATAGTATATTGAGCTGTAGCTTACATGGATTTTTCAGAATACCTTCCAGGCTCTTCTCTTTACTGCTCTGCTTGATGATGGTTTCTGTTTGGACGTAGCTGCTGTTGAGTTCAAGGAAGTTAGGAAGAAGCTATGGCTTCTTCCAACAGCGTAGCCCCTCTGTTCCCCTGCCAGATATGGAACAAATAGTCTCTGCTTTAATCAAGGCTTTTCAGACTTCCAATTCTACCTTAATCTGCTTTAAATTTCATTTATGATTCCTTCATATTCCAGCTGCCTCTACACACCGAGTCCCTTGTGGCTGTTGGCATTTCCCCTCATTATGAGGTCCTTCAGTGTCTGTACACAAATGAATCCTGCTTTCATTATCACTCTGACTAAACAACGTATAACAATAATAGAAAACTGGGCTCCTTTCAAAAATTCCTATGGTACTCTACTAGCAACCTGTTTTAAATCTGAAACCTTTTTATTTATGACCATTGCTTATGTCTGAGATTTGGTCTGACAGTATGCCAGATGTTTAACTTTTGCCTCTGATGTAAAACATAGTCGAGTGCTTCCTGAAAATCATGTAGTTAATTAGTAAATAATTCCTTCTTTGGGGACATTACTATAACCAAGCTTGGATCAAGAGTGATCTCAGAATTTTTCATGACCAGTGGCTAACAAAGTTCTGGCATTGCCTCTATACTATGTCAGAACAATGTTACAAATATCTAAAATTAAATAATTCAGCAACCTTCACTGAACTACTTAGTGCTTAGATTCCACCATGATGGGTACACTAGAAATTTCCAGAAAAATGAGATGGAGCCACCTCAAAAAAAAGAAGACTACATGTACCACTGGCCATTTAGTAGAAGTGTAGGGCTTAAAATCCCATTTTGTTATGAAATCTGTGTTTAAAGTTCAGATGCTGAGAATCCTCTTTTCTCCTCAGTCTCCTCTGTTAATTGTATTTGAAAATAAAATGTTGTTTCCAGATTGCAAATGGTCTCCATCTTGTGGGGATGCCAGTTTGACAATGAGAAGAAAAGCTTTATTATTTATGTATTAAGGTCTGGATGCCAACAAAATTTGCAAGGGGAAAACCCCAGGCAGAGTAAAGCACTTGCAATCATTACAGACCCATTTTTGGAGGCCTGTTGAAAACTGAATATTTTATTAGTAAAGAGGTTAAACTGAATATTGAAAACTGAATATTTTATTAGTAAAAGAGGTTAAACCAGTCTTCCAGCATGATGGAAAGAAATGTCCATGACTAGAACTCAGACTCACCATATCAAAAAATTCCGAGCTGATTAAAACTCCATCCTTAATTTACCCCATGGTTCCACCATAGCATACGGCTTTGAGTTAAACACATGATATTGTATACCATGTATGTTACTATGCCTATTGGCCTTAAATCTGCATTTCCAAACCTACTTATTTGTAGCTATATTTTCAAAAGTAGCATATTGTTTTGGATGCTCACATTTTTGATAACAAACATCAGACACCTTGGGACTGATTTTCAGAGTTTCCATTGACAGCAGTTAGGAGTTTTAGGTGCTTTGTGCTTCTGAAAATCAGGCCCAAAATGTCTCAGATTGGAAACACAAAAACTCTGGCACCAAACCTTATAGGTCCCCTCTTGAAAAATGTGACCTTGTTTGTGTAAAGTGGTGATTTACAGTGAAGGAAATGTTTATGAAAGAGGAAAATATCAAGGGTTTTTTCTATACTAAGATTTCAAGGTACGTTAGAACATGTTAGTTTACTTATTCTAACATATTGTAAAAGTCTAGGGCAGACGAGGCAGAGTATATGTGCTAAGTTGCCTGAGCTAAAGCTTATGTGATTACAGCATTTGACTCACCTAAGCATTTTGGGGGGCACTGTGGTAAAGCCTTCCTCCTGCAGAGGCACGAAAGAGCCTCTCATGGGGACTAAGCTGATTTCTACAGTCTTTGATGGATTCTCTCCCTCTCTGCTTTGACTATTATTTGTTAATAACAAATTTGTTTCTCTTAGGGATGCTGTGATCCAGTCCAACAGTTCCTTAGTTCTCTCTTTAAAGTCTTAAATAATTATGGAATAAAGCGTCCTAGAAAAGAGAGATCGGAGGCAACATAGAGCCAAACAACTTCCTGTATAGTTTTCTGTGCATCAGGCTGTTAGTTTTGGAAGGGGAGAAGGAAATTCCCAACTGACTTATGTTTGGGATTGACTTATGGTTTGCTTCCTAACATATCGAGACTACTAGAATTCCCTCTCCACGGAGAACAAGTCTTGTTTCTACCCCACAAAGAGACATACTGCTATCTCACACAGGCCATGGAACTGGTAATATCTCACAAAAACAATTACGGTACTTAAATGAGTTCATTGCTTCCTGTGACTTTTTACTATATCCATATTTCTGGAAAGGGGCAGGGTCTGCCAGAGGAGAAAGGGAGGGTGTGGAAGTTTGGGGCTAGTTGGATTCACAAGAAGATATTCACTCCTCTAACCAAAAGGCCACAGCACTGCCCAGAACATCTTGTTATGATGAAACAGTTGCAGGGAAGGCGGGAAAGTAGAAAACAGCATTTAGGTGAACTTGACAGCTTTTTTAATTTTCAATAGGCAATTATTTTTCTCTGAACAGGGTGGGGAGAAAGAAAATCAGTGACTCAAAGGGTTTGCAGAAAAAAAAAGGCGGGGGGGATACATTTTAATTTGCCTACTATTTCTACCACTAATGACGTCCTACTAAGGCAGCAGCTAAATAGGCTGTAATATTAACACAAATTCTCTACCCAATTGGACTAGATTTTCCTCAGCTAAGAGAACATGATGGGCTAAGAGATCTCTTCGATGAATCCTACATTTTTCCTTTAATTGTAATACAAATGACAATTTGTCACTTCTTCATTCAAGATCACCCAGGAACAAGAGGAAAACAACAGAAGGAGGAAGGGATGGAAGAGACATATAAGTATTCACAAAAGCATTTTTTTCCCTGTCCCTTTTCTTTCTGATCCTACACGCACCACACTAACCCTACAAAGAAAAAAGATTCAAAAATGAAAAATTATACATGACCAAAATGAACTTTGGGCAGCTGCATTGCCAACTTTACAGCTGTTTGCATTTTATAATTCTGGCTTTAGAAGTAAAATGATAAACACCACATATATAATGCTTTTCATCTTCAAAGCACTTTACCAACAATGATTTAACCTCACACCATGAGGCATGTAAGTATTAAAATCCACATTTTACAGATGGGGAAAAAATGAGACAGAGAATGAGTGATTTGCCTGGAGGTCACACACTGAGTCTACTGCAGAGCCAGAAATAGAACCCAGATTTCCTGAGTCTAAGGCCTGTGAATTATTAACTACAAGACCATCCTTTCCTCCAGAAGTAGTTTTTTGTTGTTGTTGTTAAAAGATGATGTGAAGAGGAAACACTTGCTAACATGCAAGATTGAAGAAAAAAACATTTATATGTTCAGTCTAATGCTTTCCTAGCTGAGCAAATGATTACCATCATACTAGAACATGGATGTGATGGGGGTGTTCCAGGCACTTGCTGCCCCCTACTGGAGGCTCTTCTAGCATGGCACGCCCCGCCCAAAGTAACAGTAATCCTGAAAAAGGAAGACCAGTGAGTTCAGACCATCATCCAGCCCCCAAGGCTGCCTAGAGAAGCCTCACACGATCAGCCACAGGAAAGACAAGTGAGACTTGGTCCTCCTATACCTAGAGGGCCAGGAGCAGGCAGAAGCGAATCACGGCCCAGCAGCTCAGATAAAAACAGTTGGCTGGTTCTACTAGGGGCCAGTTCTGGGTGAAACAAGGTTGTGTCTACCATAACCCAAGTGATCTGGCCTGGTCAAGGCCTAACCAGGACAACGTATGCATTGTATTTCTGTGAAGGACTACTGTTTATGTTGTGGACTTTAATGCCCAGCTAGCTAGTCTTAGTTCAATGTTATTTTGTTTTCAGTAAAACCTGAGATAAGTCTGCTCCGTGGGGCACCTGGCTCCAGCGAACTCTTGGCAAAGCATTTATCTTCATCACCTACAGAAGCATTAGGGATAGGGTACTGGTGGAGTCATGATACCAAGATCACTAGGGACAGTAATGTTTAAATAAGCACACACCTAAGTAACATGATTATTTTATGATGTCTCTCTGATATTACTATAGCCATTTAAAAAGTGGTTATCTTATAAAAATATTTTGTGTAGTCAACATGTAAGTAGCACATAGTGTCATTTTCTTCCTTTGTAAATTACATCGATGACTAAGGCATTCTGTGGGAAGGCCCCAACCCTAGGGTTAAGATGCACATTTCTGACACCATCCTTCTGCTTAGCCCACAGTACCTTGCAACAATTGTGACAGTTAATCTTGGAGTCTCTTTTGGCACGCATTCTATCTCATCTTTACCTTCCTAAATCAGGGAACGTCTGTGGGGAACTCACTGACCCCTTCTGTGGGGAACCTCTCTTGCATTATAAGATAGTCTATGACTAGTGTTTATTAAAAATCCACTCTTGCTCCCACATACCTAACACACAAAGATGCTTTACAAGGGAGCCATTTTGATAGCAATCTTGCAACTTCCTGTAGAATGGAGGCTTTAAGAAACCCACAAGTATTTTCAAATTAATTAAAATATAAAATATTTCTTTTAGCAGTTAACACCTCCTTTCTACTACTGGAGAGAAGGGAAGCAATTCCTATGTTGCCATACAGTAAGCTCATTGGGATCTGTGGGAACTGTGAAAGATTTCATTTACATATTAATGCTGCAAGCATTTCAGGAGGGGAAACAGAGTTATTTAGCACCAATAATGAGCAGAGTAAAAGAGAGAGGAGAGGGAAGTTAAAGTCCCCATGGACTCTTTTGTTTTCAATAATTTTAGACTGTCTATAATGCCCTTTAATAAGCTGCTTTCTCAGCTGTGAAGCTACAGCAGCCTTTGTGTGAGTGAATATAATACTATCCCAGACAGCGAAACAAGAAGTTGTGTTATGTACTAAGGATCCCACATTTAAAAAAAAAAAAAAAGAAAGAAAAAAAAAAAGAGGATTGATTTGCCTCTATTGATTTATGTGGTTGGGTTTTTTTCATTAAGGCAGTGGCTTTTAGAAACATGTCTATCAAAATAAAAAAATTATTTTTGAAATCCCTTCGTGGTTATTTATATTACAACCTTACTTTACAACTAAAGGAATTAGACAAAGCCTCCTTTACCTTTTCATCCTTCATGATGTTTGTTTAGGATTTACTTATTACACTTTATACACTATCCAAACTGAATTGGTCCAGTTTTACTTACTATTTATAGCCAGTGTCACTGTCTAGTCTCATTAGATAGCCCTGGGCTTTCAACACTGTAGTGGATGATCTGTGTACATTTAGATAAGAAAAACACACTTCTTTAAACTGAAAAAACCATTATTTGATTTTCTACCAAACTATAGGTTCGGTAGAAACCTACTAAAATATCATCACCCTTTTAAAAAGTAAAACTCTAACATTCCACAGAGTGTATCAGAGAAGGATGTTCAGAAACTGTAGGTTAAATTTCGGGGCTGGTTGAAGCAGGCACAACTCTACTGATGTCAACGGAATCATACTTTCTTATACTTTAAGTTAATTTGTCCCAAAGTTTCATCATCACACTCTCTGGATTGAAAACATCTGATTCTCATGAACGATTATTAGTTTAGAAACCATTCTAAATATTTTTTTTTCTGTATTTGCCTTCCTTAATTTTTATAATTAAGGGCATTTACACGAAAACAGGATCGGTTTTTCTTTAAATCCTGTCTGATCTTTGCCCATCTTAAGTCACTTCGCTCTCTGTCAGCACAGCTGGTTGCTACAGAAATAATATATTTCAGGTAAGGAACAAGGAGATAAACAGGAAAACTTGCAAGTGGTCAAGATTTGCCATGAGGCTGCAGTAACTAACCAAAATCAAAGCTGTTAGGCTTTTAGAAAGTTGCTTTCACTCAGATAGCAACAACTCTGAACACACAAAGGAAACTGCTTCTACAGCAACATAAACAGTTCAAAGAGTCACCAAAAAATTAAGTACCACCTTCTAGCAACATCAGAATATTAGCTGGTGCTAAAAGCTCTTGGGCACACACTCACCTCCTTAACTATACAGTGGAAAATTTTATTCCTTCTTACTTTATAATTTGCCTACTACAATGCTAACAAATCCCTGCATTTAATCATTCCATTCTGTAAACTTCATTTATTTAATGAAGGAATTCATTTTTATTGATCAGAAAAATAATTTCAGTACATATAAAATTACTAAGAAATAAAGGGTAGATTTCTTCTCTTACTCACTCAGATTTCTGTCTCTATCAAAAGCTTGTTAGAATGGGATCTGACTGCGTCTGTGACTCACAAACACATCAGATTTCCACAGTCACGCTTTCTCTGTGGGGTGCTGTATAATAATAGTATGTCACTGTACTCTCAGCCAGCTGTTCCATTTGCCAATGATATTTCATACACTTCCTCCACATTTAAAGCTTTTTTAAAAAGGGTTAAGAGATCGTTCATATCTAAAACAGCTAGTCAAAAGGCAAAAATAAAACAATCATCACACGTCTGAATCTAAATTGTGCAGGGTTGAAGTGAAATTAATTCTCTGTATGAGCTAGAATAAAAATGTATCCGTGGAAACACAATCCCTTCAGATGTACTGTGATAAGGAATTTAGGATTCTGGCATCCAGGTGCAGGGCAGACTGAACCTGATAAGGGGTTGGACAAGTTTATTTTCTCCTGTAGAAAGGAAAAGAAATCCTGGCTGATACAGAGCTGTAAAATGTGCATCTGAGAAATGTTCTTATGGCTGGAGAAAAGGTTCAGACATAAGAGGCGTTAAAAGGAAAAGGAAGATTGCATGAAAGGCTGTTAGAGAAACATCTACAGCTCCTGGTATCATTAGGTCAACATCCAAATTTAAACAGAGAGGAAGACCTGACATATGCCTTCAATAAGTAGTAAAGCAAAACTCATCAATGGAAAAAGACTTCCTGCTCAAATTGGCATGAAGTATTTACGGATACTGAGCTAGAAAGTAATGTAATACTGCCTGTATTGTAATTTGTTTGAATGATCCCCACTATTGACTGTACAGAACCAGTATGCACAGATAGTTTACAGTTACAAGAAGAATGAATGGAACACACATATAAAGCACCAAGTACAGTTCTTCCATTTGAACTGAGAAGCAATCACTTCCCATCAACAAAAGCAAATGCTTTAATCCCTATTTAGTACTATACCAATTGAGTCAGAGGCCTGATTGCCACACGATAAAAAGCTGTAGTGTGCACAGGATCAAACTGTCTTCCAGAACCAGGCTAAGACCCTAGACAGTATGGGGTTTTAGCTCCACCTAAATTCTGAGTTAGTCCTTGGTTTTAACCTAATTCTGGTCACACAGATCCTGTTTGCACTACAGCTTTTAACTATGTCCTAAGCAGGTCACAAGACAACAGCATTGCAACGGACGCCTCTGATTCAGTTGTAGCATAGACCAGGATTATGATTGGAGCTGTTTGTTTCTACTTACAACCTATTTCATGCTGCTCCAGAAATCTGGGGAAATAATAGTAGTTTGTAGTCGATACATCCTGGGCAACAGCAAGAGGTCACAGAGTGGGCCTCTTACTGCCATTTCCTAGTGCTTCCCTGTCTTTTCAATACACGAGGTTAAATTACTCCAGAAGACTCCCAACAGGGCTTCAATTGTTTGCCAATCAACACTCAGAGTTACAATGGAATTCATTCATGTCCAGAGCAAACATGCAGGCAGCGAATGTTGGTATGTGTACTCTCATTTTGGATTTTTTGGGAACAGTTTGTCTGAAATCCTGTCTTTCTACAAACAGTCTTTTAAAAAAAAAAAAAAAAAGTTACAATGTGTTTTTATGCTTCAGCTATTCAGTAGGGACTAAATCCAGACAAGTTTGAATTCTACGGGCAAGCCAAGGAATAGCCCTGAAAACTGACCCATTTGCTGAGACTCAATGTGTTTCTGAAAGATCTACTCACTGCCATCACACTGAAAAACATGATATTTTAATAGTTAGAGAAATACACATTCAAAAAAGTGGAAAATAGTCGACCCCTTTCAAAAGACAATCATAGCCAGTTTGATTTTGTGTTTTCGAAATACCACTTAGTGTTTAGCCTCAGAGCATATATTGCTATGGAGTACAGACACTGAGGTCCCAAAGTGCACTTTAAGACTGTTCACTATAAGTTGTCTTGTGACTAAGATTGAAGTCCTCTCCCCTCTTCCCCTACAACAGTTTACAAAAAAGTCAAATGAGCAAAAAAACCCAGTTACAATATGATAGAAGTCCAAAGTTGCTGACAACAGAAGAGACTCTAGCCCCATACACCTCTTCATTGCTTTGATTTTTCTACTTCAACACTGGCCAGAGCAAAGACTTTGTCTCCAGATCCTATGGAGGGAAAACAGAAATAAAAATGGTCTTTATCCCATCACCACCATCCCAGTTTAGAGAAACAGTAAGTTATTAGCAGGTACTGTGTTTTGGAGGGCTTCGTTTTTGACACCTTAAATCAGACAAAATAATGCAAGAGTACCTTTGGGCAAGAAATCAAGCCTACATTTTGAAAACAAGAACATTTCAGGTATCACTTGTTAAAAAATGGGGCCATGTTCTGGCTTCAGCTATATTATGTGCATGCCTGAAAAGCTGTGGCCAGGAAAGGAGCTGCAATGTTGATGGCATCCACCCAATTCTAACCCCCCTCTAAACCCAATGAGATCCAAGCTTCCCAGGACCTTTACGCTAGAGCCATGCGAAGACACATTCCAGGATAAGGCCTCAAATTCACCAAGTTCACACACTGGCCTGGCCCTTCTCATGCCTATCCCACAACGATTACACCTGCTTCACTGGAAGCATGCACGTGGCAAAGAGGAGTAGTCAGAAGAGAGGCTGACAGAAACCACTGCTTTCTCCCCAGTTTGAGAAGCATTTGGACTGAAATCTGGTCCAGAAAAATCTAGATTTAATACTGAAATGTGTTGATATGCAAAATTAATTGCATACTGAATGCACGTTCATTGTTGCCACTTTGTTTGGGGGGGGGGGGGTTATAACAGTGGTGAGAGAAGATGTGTTTCATCCCCGTACAGCAGGGGTGGGGAACCTTTTTTCTGCCAAGGGCCATTTGGACATTTATAATGTCATTCATGGGCCGCTCCCCCCCCCCACCCCCCGCCCCGAGGAAGCCCAGGCTGGCAATGGGAGTTGAGACCCCAGCTGGCAAGGGGCCAGCGGGGGAAACCCCAAAGCAGTGGCAGGCGGAGTACTTAGCCCTGCACTGCTTTGGGGTTTCCCCCGCTGGCCCCTTGCCAGCTGGGGTCCTGCTGCCTGCCCCAGTCAGCTCCCCCTATCAGCCTGGGTGGAGGGGGTGATCTTCCTTTACCCCCGCCCAGCCTCCCCCCATCTAACCGCCTTTCCTCCCCCACCCCTGCCTGGCCCGGCCCATCCCACCGAACCTAACCTCCTCCCCCCTCCCACTCCCAACCCAGCCTCCTGCCCCCAAAGCCTGACCCGCCCAGCCCAGCCTCCCCCCCACCAAAACTCCTTCCCTCCCGCACCCACGCCTCACCCACCCCATCCAGCCTAGTCTCCTGCCCCCCGCCCCGCCCGCCCAGCCTGGCCTCCTCCCACACCGCACCCTTGACCGTCTGTTCCCCGCGGCTCCTCCTTACCCCCGCCCAGCTAATGGTGGCCGCGCGGCGCCGGCGGCTCTCCCAGGCACTTCCCGGCCCCTTCGCCGAGCTGCCCCGGGCCACCAGGCGGGGGCGGCTCCGCGTTCGGCGAAGGGGCCGGGAAGCGCCTGGGGGAGCCGCCCACGCCTGGTGGCCCGCACATGTCCCTGGCTGGCGGCTCCCCGAGGCGCTTCCCGGCCTCTTCGCCGAGCCGCCCTGGGCGTGGGCGGCTCCACATTCGGCGAAGGGGCTGGGAAGCACCTCAGGGAGCCGCCGGCCAGGGACGCGCGTGGGCTGGACGGAATGCTTTGGCGGGCCGTATAAGGCCCGCGGGCCGGAGGTTCCCCACCCCTGCTGTACAGGAACTCCTCACTTAACATTGTAGTTATGTTCCTGAAAAATGCAACTAAGTGAAACAATGTTAAGCTAATCCAATTTCTCCATAATTAATGTAAATGAGGGGGTTATGTTCCAGGGAAATTTTTTTCACCAGACAAAAGACTATATTATATCTATACACACACAGTATAAGTTTTAAACAAACAATTAATACTGGTACACAGTGATGAGGATTGTGAAGCTTGGTTGAGGTGGAGGAGTCAGAGGGTGGGATATTTCCCACGGAATACCTTACTGCTTAATGAACTAGCAATTGGCTGAGCCCTCAAGGGTTAACTCTCACACTGTACAAGCGAGGAGGAAAGGCAAAGGCAGACAGAGACACACAGTGTGTGTGTGCGTGTGTGAGAGAGAGGGGAAGGGAGGGAGATATTCCCCTTTAAGTATGCAGACTCTTAAGTACACTGCTCTGTTAATTAGATCAGCTAGCAGAGACCAGCTGCTGCCTGCAAGCTCCCTTCCTCCTGTGTCCCCGCTGCTCTAGGAAAATGGGGTAAATGCGGTTCAGGGGCAGGGGGGCGGGGGACACCCTGATATTAGCCCCTTTCTTCCTCCCCCCACCCCAGCACAGCAAGCAGAAGTCTCAGGGAGCAACTCTAAGGAAGAGGGCAGGAGCAGCACATGGCAGTGGGGGGATGGACAGCTGAACTGCCGGCAACGGATAGCCTGCTGGGCGGCTGCTGCACAGGGAACTTAGGGGAGCAGGGAGCTGATACGGGGGCTGCCAGTCCACCCTGGTTCCAACCATCCACCAGGTAGCTGCAACGGACTGCTCTTCCTGCAAGCAGTAGACAAACCAAGCGGCTGGCAAACAACCTTAGAAGGGAGCATTGCACAACTTTAAAGGAGCATGTTACCTAATTGATTAGCAACGTAACAATGAAACAGCGTTAACCGGGAGAACTTAGTGAGGAGCTCCTGCATTATTTGTTGCTATGACAAGAAACTTCAGAGCTCTGAGGGCCAAGAAGGGAAAAAGCTTTTTTTCCCCAAGAGTGCTGGAAGAGGCCACGGAATTTGAGCAGAAATCATGTTTAACCCTAAAAATGTTGCTCCTATTTACTAGGCATAACTCTCAAGGCCTCCCCATTATGTGGCACACTTAATGGTTTAGTCCGTATTAGGTTTCTTCCACATTGTACTTATTTTTCAATAGAGCAATATATCTTAATTTTATCAGCATTATGATAGAACATCAATTTTTAAGTGGCATGGATATTTTTGTTCAGATTTTTCCCTTTTAGATCAGGGATCATGTAGCCATTTCTTTCCACTAGTGCACAGGGATGCTGAGAAGCTTTGATGTTAAGGGTATGAATAAACTTACCAAGGTCACTAGAGACTCGCTCAAACTGGCTGAGGGCTGCACCTGCATTTGCTGACAGGAAAGTCTCATCATCTGGAGTCAGCTGAACCAAAAAACCATATATATATATATGAACTGGACACCTTAATTGCATTTTTTTCACTTTGTAAAGATACGTATCTGTGTATATATGAAATATTTCAGCCTGTAGGACCTATGAATCGGATATGCTTTTAAAGTGATGGCATAATCTGACTGGTGTGAATGTAAATTAAGAGCTGGTGAAAGGTGCCAGATAGAAAATATTTTTGGCGGTCATTTAACAGAAAAGGGAGAGCACAAGCAACATTTCTGTAAGCTTCAGACAATTGTATCAATGAACCTCAATCATATCAATGAACTTTCAGCCAAACTGCAGAGACTACCTTTAGGAGAGGAGATCATCCTTCATCTTTGTGCTGAGGCTGTCAACAAGGATGCAAGCCACAATGGTGTTTTTGTGATTTGAACACCTAGCCATGAGGAAATGGTTACCAGTCCAAACTTATTTCACATAGGCCAATGAATAGACTAACAGCTTTCAGCCACTGCCCGCCTTGGCCATATTCAAGCCAATGACTTAGCGGTGACTGTCTGTTTCATTACAATCCTGAACCATTTGGTCACGTGTATATGTATTTTGGCTTTTATCATGTGGTACTCCGATGCTTTGTGACAAGTGACATTTATGTTTAAATAATAATGAATTAATATCACAAAGTTGGAAAAGCCAGGAAATTCAGAGGTAAGATCAACTTATTTAGGAACCCATCAAAACTGTATTCTGATTATTAAAGCAAGACAGAAATTGATGCGTCTAAAACGAGCCATCCAAACTGTTGGTGTCAGCAATATAGCAAATTCCAGTGGATGAAGCCTGCTGCAACGAGCCATGAGCATCCTCTCCCTATTTTGTCACCTCATACCCACCATTTTCAAGGGCCCACCTCTACTGGAAGAGAAAGACTGTACAGGATTCCTTTCCCAGGATTTGGGTGCCATGTCTTTGAAGCACTCCCAGGTCCTGGCTACTTATGGAATGGGAGCTTGCACCTAGAAAACGAGTCCTTATAACTATCCTATTCTAGAAAAACCCTATTTAAAAACAAAAGTTTCAAAAGCCATGGTATCTCTAACATACTGATAAAGCTAGTTTACACTGCACTGTATCAGTGGCAAAAATTGAACACTTGTGAAATATGACGAACTAAATACACATCAGAATAATGGAGAGCATGAGCCCCCTGTAAACATCAGAGACTCATTTCCAGGCTTTAGTTCTTGAAAATATAAGATATACTACAGCCATCAGGTAAAGGAGGTCAACATTGAAAAATAACTGGAAAACTGGAGAAAAATTATTAATAGATTACATAAAACTTAGTTCTGCTGCATAATTACTCATCTAGTAACCTGCTGCAATGCAAATTCTGTATCATTGGAAGAAAGCTGCATGATCTTTAGCCCTCACATAGCATTTTATCATGTCAACATGTTGTACAGACATCAAATTAATCTTCACAACTCTGTGAGGTGCGTTAATTTTAAAAATAAGAAATACAGGTGAAATATGCTCAAAATACAGAGTACCAGTTGGAATTAGAACCCAAGAGTTCCTGACCCTTATCTTCCTGTCCAATATACTATGCCACAGTCTCTTATGGAAAGTGCTATACTTAAAGATGTACTGAAATGTATTTCAACACAATGTCCTAAATTAACAACAGATTGGATGGGAACACTTAAATTAAAAATTTATGCCTTTCAAGCCAAAATATTTTGTTCAACCTTCATCCTTCCTCAACCACCCAAATCCCAGTTCAAGTTTGTGTGAGTTTCCTTTAAGACTGGATGAAATCAGAGGTCCTGTCTACAGTACAACTTAAATCAGTACCATAACAAATTAGCCTCTTAGAGCCAACTCAACATGGCTTGAACCCACACAAAACACGGTAATATATGGCTAGCACTTTGAAAATCAGCCATATGTTACCACACACTTTTCCTTTTGGGGGCATTCTGTGCCAAAAAATTAAAAATTCTACACACGATATTTCAAAATTCTGCAAATTTTATTTGTCAGAATGGCACTACATAATCATGTCAGTTTTAATTAGTTTGGTAATTTATTTCAAAATACCTGTTGTCAAGTATGTCTGTAACAATACAGACACACAAAAGTTCCCCCCAGGAATAAAGTCAAAGAAACCCCTATGACAACTCAGGTTCTGTTTCTCTGTCCCCTTCCCTCCCCAGAGCCAAGCCAGAGGAGTAGTCCAACTGCAGCACGCGCGCGCACACACGCGCACACACGCGCACACACGCGCACGCGCGCACGCGCGCGCACACACGCGCGCGCACACACGCGCGCGCACACGCGCGCGCACACACGCGCGCGCACACACGCGCGCGCACACGCGCGCACCCTGAGCCAATACACCCAAACCCCTTCCCTCCCAGAGCACACTTCCCTCCCCTTCCCTCCCAGGGCCCCCCCAGGCCAGATACCTACATCCCCACCCAATCCAAGCCCAGCTGCATGCACCCCCCTTGCCCAGATACCCACACCTTCTCTCCTACTCCCTAGTTCAGATACCTGCCCCCTCTCCCTTCACCAGAGCCCAGCCATGGTCCCCCCCCTCAGCTCAGACACCATCCCCCTCTCCCCACAAAGCCCAGAGACCCAGAGGGAGAAACAGTCTGGTACTCAGTCTCAGGCACAGAGTTTCCTGCGCTGCCCTCACCTTCCTTCAGGGCATGCAGGCAACTGCAGCTACCAGGAACCCCCCTCTTCCTCCCCATGGCAGTGTCATATCCATGTGAGCAGTGCTCTGCTGGGTCCAGTGGTCTCTAGTGGCAGCCAGCAGCACTGCACTCCATGTCTGTGGAGGAGGGAAATTCTGCACACACAATGTTAATTTCTTCAAAATTCTGCATTGCACGGTGGTGCAGAATTCCCCCAGGAGTAACGCTTTCTGCACTATACACAGACACCTTCCCTATCTGTACTTAGTACATAACTTGTTTCTCCCCCCCAGTTTCTGCATCTGGAACAATGTTCTACCTCACGTGTCTACTGGGAACGTTTAAGATAGTAAATGACAGTTGACTACGTTCTCTTATAATCTATTCATATAAACACAGATAGGCAGTGTGGTAGATGTACACACAAAAAAGGTGACAAAGGATTGTGCAGCTTCACAACTTTGTGGACACAACTGCATTACTGGTTCAAATTAATGTGCTAGAGTTGTATTTACAGCGTAGATGGGGCCTTATAGCGAAAATATTGTAAGGAGTAAAGAAAGCGAGGAATACTTGTAGCACCTTAGAGCCTAACTAGTTTATTTCAGCATAAGCTTTCGTGGGCTATAGCTCACTTCATCGGATGCATAGAATGGAACAGAAGTAAGATGCATTTATACACATAGAAAGAAGAAAAAAATTGTACATTAGCATACCAATTCTAATGTAAGGAGTGGCACTCCTTGCCTTGCTTTAGTAGTTAGTGATGTTAATAACTCTCACACAAGAGAAACACAGATACCTGAACTCAGACTTGGGCAGCTTAAAGGAAGTCTTCCATTTAAACAATAGTTAACTAAGTCTATCTAAGTAGTTTATTAAAGATTGAAGTAACTTTTTGCAATTATTTCTTCCAAGCCATTTTAAGCATCAGCATCTTTTGGGAAAGTCCAGGAATAAATATCTTTTGGAAGAAGGTATTGATTAAAATGAATATGGTAACTGGGACACAGGTGCATAAAATACAAGTCATGTCTTCCAGATGAAATATCCAAACCCCAGGCACTATAAAAACAAACAAACAACTAATGGAATATTATTCAGGTAACTCAGCAGCAAAACACATACCAAGACACTGGAAAGCTAATATGGATTTGACATAATAAAATCAAGCATCTTCCTCAATGAAAACTGCTTCCTTTTTAAAGCATACATGGGGACCATTTCCTTCACAGACTGGCAACAGGAAAGTATAACTGTTCCCCTCATCCTCTAGTAGTTAGAGACAGGATGTAAGAGTCAGGACTCCTGGGTTCTATTCCAGTAATTCCATACTTGCAGCATGTCACTTAATGTCCCTAATTCAATTTATTCACCTGCATAGTGGGGATAATACCTACCTTTCAGGGGTGAAGTAAACAGGGTAATGCAAGTCTTTGGTATTATCTTTTCATGGCTGGGTGGTTAATTAGGGAACGAGTAGTATTGCAGCTTGTTTTAAGCAGGTACAAATTGATGTTAGTTATATGTCATGCACTCAGATGACAATCAAGGAGCCCACTTTAAATTAAGGCTGTGATCAATCATCCATGGAAGGGTTAATACAAATGCTCAGCATTGTTCTCTATACTCTCCATAGCATACTCTTCAGGGAGATTGAGTGGCACTGAAATTTAGGTTGAGTCTGATTCCCCTGTTCTCATTGAGCTAGTGCAAGTATAAACAGCAATGTAGCCATGGTAGCAATGGCAATAGAGGCACAGTTGGGTTTCAGAAGGGTTTGCATTTGGCACAGCTCAACTGTGCTTCCACTGCCACTGCCTGTGCTATGGCAGCTACATTGCTATTTATGCTCTTGCTAGGTCAATAAGAGCTAGTGCAAGTATTTGTACACAAGCAGGGGCTAGACATCCCCTTGCTCATAGCGCAGATGTAGCTATAGGGATGCTTCTGCCTGAGGCTTTATTTTGTATTACAGAAAATAACTGCATTCTCTCTATACATATTTAATGCACACAAAAACAAAAGCAAAACAAGTGTTTAGCAAGAAAGAACTTCAATTCCCTTCTCATAGACTTGAAGGTCAGAAAGGACCATCATAATCATAGCTCAATGAATGACAGATATCAGTACTCATATTGTTACCTTCTCTCCAAGTTTCCTGAGGGCAGTTAGGATTTCCCCCTTCTGCTGTGTGTATAGGTCCCGTCCCAGTTTCCCAACCATCAGATCTCGGTCCATCTGAACAAGAAAGAATACTTTTTTCAAATGTGAGAAATTTCACATGAAGCTCATAGAAAATTAACAACCTGACCACCCCAAGGGCCAACATTTAGATTCCTTTTTAAAAAAATAATGTGAACGAATATGAAAATTGTGAAAGTGAGAGCCTAACAGAGGCACCCTTGGTGTAGTAAAGAGCTATGAAAAAACTCCTCCCAAAGCTCTGCCAGTGCCTTTTTTAATCTTAACTTGAGCATGTTTGGCTATTCCAATCTTGGACCAGCTCTGAACAAAGGCCGCTATTTATGTCAAGTTGTGTGGTAATATTCTAAGGACCAACATTCATTAGGATAAGCCCACCACACTTCATTTCACTTGTATCCTATCCAGAATCTGAATCCAAATCTCTGGAGAGGAAAGGCTAGTGCACCAGCCAGTCTCTCAATCAGAGTTCTAGGACCATGGCTCTTCTTCTGAATTTATATTCGTGATAATGGAAGTATGTCCAGTGCTCAGTTTACAAGCAACATGTTTAGCTCCCAAGACCAACAGTGAGATAGCCATTTGAAGCTGACCAGATTCTGAAAGGCATCAGAAGATTCTGTCACCAAAAAAATTCACACTGACCCTTCATTTGTGAAGATTGGAAGGACAGAAGTCAGGCCAGCTGAAATAAATCTAATAGAATTAAATTCTGTTTACAGGAATCTTTACCTCTGCCAACCTTGTCCGTAACTGCCCAGGCTGTTTCTTTGCAAACATTCTAATGACTTCTGGAGTTTTAAAAGCCTGGCTGATGGCTGCTTGTATAGCCTGCAAGAAAAAGAACATGCTAAAAGAATGAGCATACCCAATAAAAAACAACATGAAATACAGCCACGTAACACCAGATTCACAAATAGTGAACAGCAACCTCTGCCTCAAGTGATAAGAGACACTTAAGGCCATGTCTAAAATATCACTTGTGTCAGCAAAACTTGTGTCACTCTGGGGGGGGGGGGGGAAATGACACATACCCGAGTGACATACGTTTCACTGACACAAGTGGTAGTGTGCACAACGCTATGTTGGCAGGAGAACTTCACCCACCGACATAGCTACTCTTGCTCGTTGGGGGTGGTTCAAGTATGTCGATGGGCCAGTGGCCAGGAATGGCGTGTGAGAGGACCTGATGTGAGGCAAAACCAATGGGAGCCTAAGGGATAGGGAGGGGAGCAGGGTCCAGGTCATATGTGAGGGGGCTGGCAGAATAGCAGTATGGCCCGGGGCTATAGTGGCTGGAAGAGCTGGGGAAGCAGCACATCAGGTGTCATTGGTGAACAAAGGGGAACAGGAAATGCAGCACAGGGATGTGGCAGGGCACACCAGCACAGTGGGGCATGAAGGGGGCCTATGGCTTTGGGGGTAGCAGAGACAGAACTGCCAGTCTGTTAAAAATTAGAGGGGTCCAGACTGCCAAGTTGGGGGAAGCCCTTTTCCTGTGACTTGCATCCTAGCTGAATTTTCTTCAGGTGTGCTGAATCATCGCCTCTGGGGATACCCAAGGTATTTACACCTAGTATAGTATTAGGGACAGAAAGCAGGTCTCAAGCAGAAGAAACCAGGGTGATGATGCTCTTGACCTGCTGCTGTAACAATCGTGGGGGGAGCTAATATAAGAAAAGATTTCCATTTAAAACCACTCTTTCTTTTTCAGAAATGTTCATCTAGTTCAGATCCTTAAGTTTCCAAACCATGTAGTGGGGATGGGAACAAATAGTACTACCCTTTGTAAATATTCCTCCTTGACTTCTGAGGGTTTTTTTGCCTTATTATTTATTTTACTCCTCTTATGGTATTAGGAGTCATAGTAGAACTCTCTCTTCTGTTTCTGTAACACTTTGATCTTATTTGCATAACTAATGTAGCATTTCAATTTGAAATTCTCCTCCTCATCCATTAAACTCCATTTAAATTATTTTAAGATAGGAAGAAGCTGGGACAGGAGGGCTGGATTGGCACTATGGTGGAGCTAGACAGGAGCTGGGGTAGGGACGAGGGAACCGGGGAGAGTCTGAAAAGGAGGTAGGGAATAGGGGTCTGTATTGGGGCTGTTAGGGAGCCAGGCAGGAACTGGGGTCTGGAACAGCAGGGGGCTGGAGAGGAACTAGATTAAATCAACATATATTCAATTAATGTGGAATATTCATATTATATACGAGTTTGTGTGTGTGTAGAACAGACAAATACAAAAGTGTAATATACACATACACACACACACACACACATTTTCAACTTCTTTTTCACAAACTATATGTATGACATAGGCTATCTTTAGAAAGATAACACAGAGGGGACTTCCAAGTATGAATCATCCTTACCAGCTGCATTCCACTGAGTTCATCTATCAAAGTCATATTTCCAGACATGATCTTCTTCAGTGAGTCATTGAACTCACTTAACTGTTCTAGAGTTTCTTTTTTGGTTTCTTCATACTCATCTGCATCCAGTTCCTCTCTAAAGGAAATTCAACAAGCCTCATCATCTCAGACAGGATTCAAACCAGAAACACATATTTAATAATCTATTAATAACAAATACCTCAAGTATAGGCACTACCTACACTAACTAGTGTGCTTGTACCAGGACTCCGAGTCCATTACTTGGATTAAGAATGACAACTATTGAGATCATCATTAGGACTCAGTGTAGTTGATTAAATAACTGTTATCAGAAGACAATGAAATGTTGGACATTTCACTCTCTCAAGGGTGACCTATGAAGTTCTAGCCTCCTCACAAACAAGTCTCAACATTTCACTGTTGAAAAACAGAATTCTTCACTTTCCACAATAAATTTTTTTAACCTTAATATTATGCTAGATGATGTAATACAGAGTAAAACTAAATAAAAGTAAAGTAATACCTATATGTGGAGTAAAAGGTCCCTATGCCCATACCTAGCCGTGGTAAGGAAGGAGCTGAGGCTTTGAACCTTGGTATCATGAGGGAACGTTTGTGCAGTTTCAAGGGAACTACTTTCCTAAAACGTACCTGAAGCACAGTCATACCAGCGGCTTATTTCAAGAATGAACATGAAATACCTTCCTCAAAGAAGTAGCTTGTTCACAATAATATTTTCTTAATATAATAATCATTCCTTTCTCCCACCATTTATTTATTTAGATTATACACTGTTTGAAGAAGGGACTCACTATGTATAATCAGAGAGGTAGCCGTGTTAGTCTGGAATAGCAGAGGTAACAAAGTCCTGTGGCACCTTAAAGACTAACTATAAAGTTTTGAAGCATAAGCTTTCGCGGGCTAATACCCACTTCGTCGGATGCAAGCGCCCACGAAAGCTTATGCTTCAAAACTTTATAGTTAGCCACTATGTATAATGTGCAACACCTAACACAGAGGGCTATAATGTTAGCTGGGGTCTCTAGAAGACGATACTACAAAGCATTATTTATTTATTTCCCTTTCCCAAAAGAGTTGTACTCCTGACCCCAAATTTTGACCCATTATCTACACTCGTACTTCCTCTCTTCATGCTCTGTGTTACAGTAACCTTCTCTCTGGTTCAAGAGGGCTGAACACTTCAAGGCCTATGGCCTGTCAGTGTCATTTCTTGAGTTGCCCAAGGAAGCACTAGAGGAGCAACTTGAAACATACAGTAGAATCTCTGTATTAAGGACGCCTCGAGATGGAAGTTGTCCGTAATTCTGAAATGTCTGTAACTCCGAACAAGACGTTATGGACTTCAACCACTTGGAAGGGTTGGGGCTGCAGCCGCAGGGAGTGGGAGTGGGGAGTGCTGGGTCTCTGGGCTTCAGCTCCGCAGCTCCGTTCCCGATTTCAGCCTGGGGTTGGGGGGCACCCGAGCTATGGGCTTTAGCTACAGGGGGAGTGCTGGGATTGAGACTGGCACTCCCCTTGTAGCTAAAGCCCCATGCCCTGGTGCCCCACACAGGGATGAAACCAGGAACACAGTCACCCAGCATCCCCCGTGGAACACCCTGAGCACTGGTGTTCCCGAGAGTCAGAAGCCCTAACCCACCTCACCCTGCAGCTCCATCCCTACACCCCCCTGCCCACAGGCTGAAGCCCTGAACCCCAGGGCTAAAGCCCCGAGGAAGTCAAGTATTTGCATGGGTGCCTGCCTGTTTCTGCCCGATTACTTCCAATTCCAGAGGGTGTCCGGTTGACTACATCCATAACTCTGGTGTTTTTATCTTTGAGATTCTACTGTGCTGCCTCAGGTGAAAAATACACTGCCTTGGCAGATTTCTACCTCCTACCAAGCTGGAAATACAGAACCAAGTGCTTACCTTGAATACCTACGTGGAAATGGCCTCTAAATTACCAGAAGGATTAGAATTTTGTGAAGTTTTGTTAAAAATACAATAGTATGGAGCAGGGTAGTCCCACTCTATATAATTCTGCTGAGACCACATCTAAAATACTGCATGCAGTTCTGAGTGCCTCATTACCAGAAAATCACTGACAAATTTGAATGAGTTCAGAAGAGGAACAAAAATGCTTTGGGGTTGGGATAATTCACTGATAAGAAAAAAACAAATATACTATGTGTAGGTTGACTAAGTAATAGTTAAGGAAGTGCAGACAAGCTCAACATCTACAGCTACATAAAGGTTGTAAACACAAATATGGAAGACAACTGCTTTGGGTGATAGAATGAAATATTACATTAAGAGCAATGGGATGAAATGAAGAAAAGGAAAATGTAACCAGAAGGAACCTTCTGACAGTGAGCTGTATTCGTTTGTGGAATGCTTCATGAAAGAAAGAGGTAAAGCCCTATTGCTAGGAACTTTAAAAACTAGGTTGGACAAAGAAATCAGAAAATTCACAGTAGAGAACATTTCTGCAAGGGCATGGAGAAAGCTAGAAGTGTTCTCCATCTGTTGTTTTTTATTAAGCCCTTAAGAGTTAATATTCAAGGACGTCACTCATCCATTTGATTGTGTTTTCCAAGCTACACACAAAAACAAAATAACTATAATGAAAAATAGGAACAAATATCAAGAATAGCATTTTTAAAATTCTATTTCTTACATTTTTAAATTTAAATTAATTTTTTTAAAATTTAAATTCATCCATAGTGAACAATGGATTTTGAATTCTGTGAACAGGTGTTGATTCCACTGTTCACAAAAGTAGTTCAATGTCACACTCCACCTAAGAATTTTAAGTGTCCAAGAAAATAGCAACAAGCTTTTCTGAACTCCTGTAGGGGTCATTCTTAAACATGGAAAGAGCAGCTCATTTAAACATGGAAAGAAAGCTCATTTAAATTTGTCCTGCACTGTTTAATCCAAGCATCTTTAGGCTGATTTAAAAACAAAGCCTCAAAGACCTGTGACAGGAATACTGAAAGGTGCAACATTTTCTTCTGCCATCTGTTGCTGGAAGAGATTTACATTTAAAAGGGAGACCCTGCCTTTTCATACCTGCATTCCTCCAGGTCTTGCAGCTGCTGCATTAACCTGTCCAACTGCTCTTCCAAGTTCTGTTTTAGTTTACTGGTCTCTATTGCTCCTCTTGAAGCCATTTTAAATCTTTATTTGGAAAGTTAACACCTATAAGACAGAGCACATTTTATTGATATGCAGATATATACCAACTGAATTTAAAATGTGTCCTGGCAAGCCAGGACTCTACACTACAATAAAGACCAATGTGCCCTAGAAGTGTTTCTTCTTAAGAGATGATCCATGAACTACCTGTGATCTGCAGTGTCTTGCCTGAGAATACCCAAATAAAAATATTTTGAGACCTTAGCAGTGGCAGATTTGGTAGGCTGGGCACTAACAAATGGCTCTATGGGATGACTTTTCCCTTAAAGTTGTCAACACAGTGAAGAAGTTGAACAACCATAGCACATCAAAATGGAAATATGACTGAAACCAAAAAGCCATTCTAAAATCTTTAGTCCCTACATTATGGAATGGAATACATTCTTTACATATTCTTTTGGGAATTAGATAAACTAGAGAAAACCTAAGCTTGGATGCCTGAGGTTTCCACACAACATTATTACAACTTTAAACACTTGCCCCATTCCCAATCAAACCTCCACTTCTCTAAATAATCTCCACTTCTCTAATAAATTATCTGGGTTATAAAAAACACCTGTGTTCTTGGATAATTTGTTGATTGAAAGATAGCTTAGGCCCAAAAACATAGGTCTTAACACTCTGAACTGAGGTCAATAGCATAGTGTGATATACTTAATAAGAAACTGAAAAATATTCCAGGCACCAGCTAGAAAGTTATTAAAAACTAAAAGCAACTGGGGGGAAGGAGGAAGTATTTTTTTGGGGGGGGCTTTAAATGTTAGGGGGGAGAAGAAAACTAACCCCCTTCAAATGCATGTGAGCAACAACATTTTTATCTAGCTCCCACCTACTCCCTTTTCACTAACGGATAAAGAAATAGCAAACACCACCAAATAACCACAACTATATGGAAAACAGTAAAAGCCAATACCACCTCTTTGGCTGTCTCTCTTCACCTACCTATTTCCAGCCACAAACTTCACTCATACCATTTACCCTTAGTCCCCATGCACCCTTGGGCTGCCCTACCCCCCATATCGCCACCAGACCCACACGTTTACCCTAGTCTTTTATTTGTAACCCTCCACAGACCCACCTCCTACCCTTAGCCCTCAAAGCCTAAGCACCAGCCCCTTACTCATAGTTAAGCGATAAACCAAGTCTTGACTATCGTTTTGGAGTGACAGGTGATGACCACCGCTCAGCTAACCCCTTCCCAGGTTCCTGTGATCCTCAGGGCCTCTACGCACCTCACAAACAGCCCTACTCACAAGCCTCAGCCCCTGCGCACCCCGCCCCACAAACAACCCCTTACAACCCGCAGCTAACCCCTCCAACTCTCTGCCCTCAAGACCCCTATGCACCCCAACCCCACAAACAGCCCGACTCACACCCCTCAGCTAACCCACCCCCAAATGGGCCAGCCTAACCCCACAAGCCCTCAGCCTCTTACTCACACGCATCCCCTCCCCAGGAGACGCAGAACGGCCTCACCTCAGGACGTACGGCGGGGGGGTGGGGAGACTTCCTCACTCCATACCCGTCCCTCAGCCTCCAGGGCGGCCGGGATACCCAACCACACCCACTTCCGGAAGGGGGGACACCTCTAGGCAACGGACCTATAGCCACTTCCGTCGCCGAGTAGCCAATCGAAGCTCTCCTGCGTGTGTGCTGTACCAGGGGGACCCGTCGGCGCCTAGCATCCCGGGGCACTGTGGGTCCGGCTGCTGGGCCGTTCCCCGCGGAGCTGTGGCACCGCCTGTCAGTCGGGTAAGCAGCTTGAGGGGTGCCTCTGTGGGGCGAGGAGATCAGAGTCCGCGCCTGGGTTACCCTGTGTGAGGAAGGGAGCAGGGCGGCCCCATGGAGAGCTCTGGCTGAAGAAGAGGCTCCAACCCCCCTTGTAGCGGGCCGGGGACCTGCCTCCCAGCGCGCAGCCAATTTTTCAGTCAGTTCCTCTTACCTCTGCATGACTGAAATGAAAACAAGCGCTGTCGCGGGATAGTGAAATGCAGCCTGTTTTACCAAAGGCATTTACAAATGATGAGATGTTACTCCTGCAATCCTTACTCACACAAGCAAATCCCATCAGTGGAGCTGCTTGCAAGAGCAAAGATTACATCCAGGAATAAGATTTTGTGGGACTGGGCCCTAAAATTAGCCTGGCTCTTCTCAGTATCACTTCCATCCCAGAAGTACTCCACTTCTGGGATGGAAGGTGATAGCCATTTAATAATGCATAGCATCACGATACAACAGTCCTGGTCTTTTACCAGTATGGGTTGTACTTGTTGAAAAGGTCATGTATATAGAATGTATGTGTACAGAGTATATTTTGAAGCATAAGCTTTCGTGGGCTAAGACTGTCTGCTTGCATCCGACGAAGTGGGTATTAGCCCACGAAAGCTTATGCTTCAATACCTTAGTTAGTCTTTAAGGTGCCAGAGGACTCTTTGTTACCTCTGCTATTCCAGACTAACACGGCCATCTCTCAGATTCCAGAGTATATTTTGTATCAATTTCTCCTACTGAAACCAATTACAAAATCCTTGGTAAAAGAAAGTAGCAACAAAAACAAGTTCTTGTTGGCATTAACTAAACAAGGTTTTTTAGTAGAGCATATGAATTCTCTATATAACTTTTTATTGCTTGCCCCAATTAATTTTTGAATATCTATCTTAACAATGTCAATTTACAAAGAATCCCCATGGGAACTAATTTTATTTAAATCATTTTGTTTAACTGTCTCAGATATCCTTAGAGAAGGATTTTCAGTGTCTTATTTAGTAGTGGGCATGAAAATAGTTGCATGTTGTGTAACTAACCTCAGCTTTGTTAAACTAAGTACATATAAATGCATAAGGAGCTTTTTTATCAGTACATGCCAAGGATTTGGCTTCTGGGGATGTGAATGAGAGAAAGAGGATAAAAACAAAGAGCTACAGTAAACCCTCGATTTAACGGACCTCGATTTAACGGACTTCGGATGCAACGGACAAAATTTCTAAGCAAGTCTGATGCATCCGAAATCCATTTGTCAAGGGCTGGCTGCCGGCTCCCGGCTGCCGCCCGGGTCACGGCAGCAGGCAGGCTGGCTGCCGGCTCCCGGCTGCCGCCCGGGTCACAGCAGCAGGCAGGCTGGCTGCCGGCTCCTGGCTGCCACCCGGGTCACGGCAGCGGGCGGGCTGCCGGGTCCCGCCTGAGTCCCGCCTGCAGGCGGGCTGCCGGCTCCCTGCCAGGACCCGGGCGGGCGGGCTGCTGGCTCCCGCCTGCGGGCGGGTGGGCTGCTGCTCCGACAGCTCGTTTTTTTATTCTTATTATTAAATAACGGACTTTCTGATTTAACGGACACCCCCTCGCCCGCATTAGTCTGTTAAATCGAGGTTTTACTGTATTGTTTACTGGTATGAGTGTTTAAATATTGTTTGTGGTCACACTGGAATAATTTTGATAGTGTTAATTCAGTACCTAAAAGTCCTAAATGATAATATGTTATTTAACAAAATGTTATTTTGAGGGGGAAAATTACTTGAGTTGGTAAAGTGATTAACCTTTCCTAAGACATTCAGACTAGCAGGCTCTCTTGTTCTGTAGACTATAGAGGTTCTTGTAGCACCCTCATCACCATAGCATCTGAGTGGCTTCCAGTACTGCATTAGATTATGTGATTAACATCTGTCACTTAGTTTATTTTCTCTCTTATCTTCTTCCCATGGAAGAAATTGGGGGTGTTTATTCAGCAGTTAGGTGCAATTCCTAGCTTGGGTAGACATACACGTTAGTTATGCTCAAGCTGGCACCTAAAAATAGCAGTGTGGTAAGGGTAGCAGCTTTGGCTAGCGGTCCATGCACCTGCTGAGTGACAGGTCAAGCAAGATTGTATTGGGTCGGCTAGCCTGATCTGCTGTCTGTGCCACTGTGACCACAGTGCTATTTTTTAGATCACTAGCTCAAGCAAAGCTAGCACATTTATGTCTACCCATATGAAGTTTCCTATAGTCCAAGAGCTTTATGCCCAGATATAGTGTATTGCTGTAATCCAGCCAATAGGTGATAAAGGATATGCAGGTCATATCATCTGGCCTGGATGAAATGGAGTCTCATCGGCAACTAGAAGTGGTAGACAATATTGTTTATCATAGCACTGTGAGCGCTTACGAGTCAGGGAGGCATCCTAAACTACAGATCAAACTGACCTAATTGTGAATGCATTCCTCCAACTAGAGACTGCAGACTCCCTTTGTGCTTTCCTCTGCTCCATCTTGCTCAGTTCCAGCTTTAAACAACCTTGAGCCAATGTAATCCAAGCTGTGGGCCATCTTGGTGGAGTATTTGTCATTTTGGGTGACTGTATTTTCAGGGGTTCCAATAAGCAATCCCTTAAATTACATTTAACTGAATATTCAGTTTTGGGCTGCAATGCAAACAAACTAAAATTAAGGGGGAAAGTGAAAACAATCAGGTCATGTATCTGTTCTCTCACCCCTGAGTGCAAAACAGTTCAAAACAGTTTAAAAAGTAACTTTATTTGGGACTGCTTAGAGGCGGCACCTGCAACCTTTGGAAGAGGAAAGCATGTTTTATCATTCTGGATGACCCAGTAGTGGCTTTTACTAGGCTCCAAAGGTAGCAATGTACATATTTCATGTCCAGGAAGACAGGGTAGACTTTGAAGAATGGGGAGAGCAGCTTCTCTCCTCATCCCTCACAAGAGAAAAAGAAGCTTACTACACTGTACAATATTTCCGAGTGAACAATTAAAGGACTCCTTGGTGCATCTATACTGTTATTTTTTGTGTCATTGGCCCCTCCTTGGAAGCTGGCGCTACATTATACTAAATTTCATTAGTTATCTTTAATCATTGTAACAACTTCTTCCTTGAGAGGCAAGTTTCTTGAGTGTTATAAGGATGTACAGGAAGGGCACAATAGATCAGTGAATAATTACAGGCCTGCTTTAGTCTCTTGACAATACTTTGCACTGCTATAGCATCTTCCAGCTGTCCCTCACATGATGCTTATGCACTAATGAAGCCATACAGCCCCTCTGAGTTCAGTAAATAATGCTATCTCCATTTGACAGATGACTAAACCTGAGGTAAAGGAAGTTTAAGTGAGTTATCCAAGATCATAAAGCAAGTAAGAACTGGCAAGAGCATGAAGGAGTCTTCATATCCAGTTGCCTGATCTAAATGCCAGACAGTGCTTCTTTACTATTTAGAAATAGTCTACTCTAGAATACGTTTAAAAAATCTCAGTGTCTTTCTTTAAGCATGAGCTGTAAGTTACTGAGCACGATCGTCCCACTTAATGTTGGAGTAAAAAAGATTAAATTAAAGTTATTTAAGAGAGAAATATTGAAGGCATTGTTTAGTGCCTTTTGGGACAAAATAATACAATTATTTTTTTAATTATCAACTGTCCCTAAAAACACAATGTAGAATTTTATCCAAATTTTCTTAAGACAGCCACAGTATGAAAAGAGTTAATGTAAACAAGAGAAATGGATTCGTGTTCTTTGTGCAACAGATTAAAAATGTTCTTCTTACAATACATAAAACCAATATTCTATAAAAGTTATCTCCTCATCCAGCACACGTTTTCTGGAGAGTTACAAAACAGTACACATTTGAGATTTACTTAAGTAAACAAGATAGGTGCAGGTATCAGATAGCTTCCTTTAACAAGTCTTTAGGAAAAACAATTTCCAAAACATAAAACATATGAAAAGAACACTGAAATTAACTAAGTTGTTCCTGATTATTCCAGGACTCTGAGCAGTTTTACACAATTACAAAGAAATGGACAATTGTGATGAATGAGTGTAACTGTGAGGTATTCTAAAAGTTGTCTGAAATGAAATAATTTACATTAGTTAGCCCAGGACTTTCTGAATTTTTTTAACTTCTCTTTATAAGAATGACTTTTTAATCACAAAAGCCTTTGGGACAAATTCAACCCTGAGGCCAATGGAGTTCCATGAAAAGGATACAAGTTATTCACTGGTGTATATCTCTAAAAAGTTTAAGAAATAAGAAGTCAATAATTCAACAACACGTGAATTTCTTAAATAACTTCAACTTAGAGTGAAGAGTTGAATGTAACAATCTGACAGTAGATAGGCTGTAAGCATTAGTGGAGTCCTACATTACTGTTCTCTGCTGGGAAAAGCTAATTCATTTCCCTTTGTCCAAGGTACCACTTTTCAACAAAGTAGATCAGAATGTTGCCAGAGTATGAAGGTGAGGGTCACTCCATACTAAGTGGACCCCAGTTCTGAAAGTGCCACTAGTTTTACAGCAGTTTTACAGAATTACAGTATCAGAAAATGCATATTACACAATGGTATTAGATTTCAGCTCTTCTGCTCCTTATGCCAGCACATACGTTTCCTGAGGAAATACTGCTAAACTGCAGATGTCAACAGGAATTAAGAAATTGAGAGTATGTGTGAATAATCAGATCTTGCCTATAAATACCTCAATTTGTAAAGAGACACGAGTTAGAAGGCAAGTTTATGATGCAGTTTAATAGCTGCCTGATTTTCTAGACTGTAAAATTAGCTGCCATGATACAAAGGTCATTTGATCCCGTTGCTGAAAAGGCACCATATATTGTCATCCTTAAGTTTCCGATTATTTCCCCCCTTTTTTTTAGGAGCAGGAAATCTACCCTATTCAGGTCTGCAGTCTGAGTCACTTTCTTCTTTGAAACTGGAGCTTTATGCATTACAAAGGCAGTCCAGCTCCTTCCTTCTCCTGTTCCATAGCTGTTTCCATGGCAACTCTTCCAGCTGATGCCATTGCAAGGACTGCACTCAAAGTGGCACCAAACCCTTCATGTCCTTGCCTGCTGTTTTGTGCTAATAAGGAAGAGGATTTGAAAAATTCTGTGTAAAATCTCTTGAAAGCACTGAAAAGTACTGACACAGAGTGAACCTTATAAGGAGACGAAAGCCCTGCAGTTTCCATTTAAGAGCCCCCTGATGTTTGTCTATACTCTATATTGATAGTTAAAGACTTTGCTATGAATCTCTCTCATTTTGAAATTCTCTTCTCTGTGACTATTACACGGATCAGTTCATTTCTAGTTTCTTCACCCCTTTCCTACTGAAGAGTGGCCTTGTGAGAACTTTCTAGGCAGGGATGTTACTGTGGGAACAATGACGGAATATTCAGTGCTTTGCGTAAAGGACACAGACAACTACAACAGGAGACCAACTCATAACACATTCCAGTTTTAGTCTTTTCAGAATCAGGAGACGCCATACTGACAAACCAGATTGTCACAAAGAAGAACACTATGACATATTTAGGGTAAGGGTAGGAAGGTAAGAGAAGTGAAAAGAAATTAAATTTGTAGAAAAGGATTTACTCTACATTTATGGTCATTCGTAGTTTCTTTCAATTTCACCCACTGTAATGTGTCAGAAAAGCCAGACTCAAAATGGAAACAGTGCAAATACATGACATTTCTGTCACTTATAAAAAGAAAACTATTTATTGTTTTACCCATCACACCTTAGATTAAAACTGAACATTTAAGAAATCTAATTCACTCTTCATCAGTGCTACTAATTTTTTATTTTCACTTCATTCAGCTGCCACAACAAAAATAGATTGGTGATTTTTACTTGTAATTATAATCAGTTTTCTTCTTACATTCTAACACCATGATGCCCTGTTTGGGTTTCCAGCACTTCAGTAGAATATTTAAATAAGCATTTCATTTACATTTTAAAGGAATGTAATATAACATCTTCTTTTGAGGTTTCGCTTAAAATCTAAATGTTGGGTCTAATTGCTTGACAGTGCCCTTTAATTTAGATAACTATATCTTTAAATTGTTAGGTAGATCAGTATTTCAGGGAAATGTGTAAAGCTAATTCTATAAGGATAAATGGTTTAATTTTTCATTTAAAGAAACTTTAAAGATACCTGCTCAAGAGTCAGTGCTCACTGACAGCATCACAGACAGATCATAAAGTTTTGGCTACTTTTGGCCTGTATAAGAAAGCAACTGTGAGAGAGACTTCTTGTTATCATTGTAGCAATGTTTGCCTCTGTTTTAAATTGATAAATGAAAGGAATAGCAATACTTCTTTTTGACATTATGACTAGAAGTAGTCAGAAGGTGCAGAAAACATGCTTATACCATTTTTAATCCATCTCACTAATTTCAAAATTAGGCTAATATTTTTCTAGTTTTTTATTATTCTATTCCCTTTTATATGCCCAGCAATCCATCCTCTAACTGAAAAATGCAGAGAGCCTGCAATTAATGATAAAAGATAATAGTGAAACAAAATTAGACACTGGACTGCTGCTAATTTCCAAAATACAGGCTTCACCGCTTCAGGACCACCTTGCCATCACTTCTTTACTTGAAATGAGCAGGCTGATGATATAGAAACAGGAGTTGAAAAGGTACCACCTAGTTAAAACTTCAACAGGCCTTTCCTGACATGTCCTTTATTGGAGTTTTCAGTCCTTCAGGTTTGTGCTGTCAGATCTTCAGGGGAGTGAAAACAGCTGCCAGTCTCCTTGTCAAAAGGGAACAGAAACTATGGGACAGGCTATGATTTCTCTCTTCTCAAGAACATCTCAGAATACTCAAATCAGCTCTCTAGGTAAGACATCTGCTCCATTTTCCCCTCTGTAATCTCAGAATTCATCATGCATGCATTAAATTAACTTCTACGAGTTTTACTAATTAAACCTCTTTGTACCTCTGTAGGTTGTAGAAGTCAAGGATCAGAATAGTGATTCCAAAAATAAACACTATAACCTTACTGAGAAGAAAATGACATGAATCACATTAATATTCATTACTTACTACACAGTAAAATATTCCACCAATACACATGTTACATGGTTACCTGAGGCAATTCACCTCTTGGTCCCATATTTAAAGCTGGCAAAGGACTTGTAGCCACATTTCAAAGATACTGAGCACCTAACAATTCCCAAGCAGTTTGGGAATAATTTAGAAAGTTCAAAATTAAAAGATTTGAGGGGATTATGCTCATAGGAAAGGACATCATATGGTATTATTAGATTATGCCTCTAGATTAACTGAATTTGTATTTTGCAGCAGCAAACCTTAATATGGAGACAAAGGGGCCATCCTAATTATCACTACAAACATTTTTTTCTCCTTTTGATAATAGCTCACCTTAATTGATTAACCATTTAAAGTTGGTATGGCAAGTTCCACCTTTTCATGTTCTGTGTATGTATGTGTGTGTGTGTATATATATCTATATATCTATATATATAGATATATAGATATATATCCTCCTACTGTATGTA
Organism: Sternotherus odoratus; assembly: GCA_032164245.1. NCBI lineage: Eukaryota > Metazoa > Chordata > Testudines > Kinosternidae > Sternotherus > Sternotherus odoratus. The sequence goes on from JAVMKO010000018.1 coordinate 8,449,373, forward strand.
CTCTATGCATCTGATGAAGTCGATTCTAGTCCATGGAAGCTTATGCCCAATAAATTTGTTAGTCTCTAAGGTGCCACAAGTACTCCTCAGGGTTTTTTGGAGGACTTTAAGGAGTTCTCCCATTGCCAGGTAGCACTAACATAGCTGTACTTTTGCAAGCAATGGTGCAGAAGTGCATATTATTTCATGAATTTTTATCACTGTATCATCTAGATCCTCTCAATGTAGACAAAGCCTTTGTCTCCTGACAATGTACTGTTATAAGAGCAAATTTAATTCCATGATCTGTTTGTCTAAGCGTGGTCTAACCTTACCACGTATTCTCCTTTCAGCATATTCCCTTCAAAGCTTTTCAGTATTTTAGTCCTAACCTGATTTGGACCATTTTCATATTTTGTAGTCTTCTCTTCATAAGCTTCCATTCATTTCCCACTAGACTAGCAAGTCAACCTCTATTGATGTTTATGCAGCCACCGCTCACCCCAGCCAAGCAGTGACTGCCCCCAAGCATGGAGAGTTATCTGCAGAGCTTGCAAAACACACCACGCACCACTGGGAGTCCTTCACCACCATCCAGTTGGCCACAACAAGCAGGACCAGCAGGGCAGTGACCAGCAACTGGGAGAGGAACTGCAGCAGAGAAACCACTGGGGCAAGCTCACTGGCAGCTGTCCCTGGTCACGCTAGTGTGTGCAAGTGGTTCATACACTCCTGGACAGGAGGCACAAACTGCTGCATGGAAGTGACTCGCACTTTCTTGGGAATGGCATTGACACTAGCATGGTCAAGTGATTGCCCTGCTGTATGCTACTCTTGGAAAATACACTGGGAAAGCCAAGAACACAAACTCACTATAAGAGCCCACTTTTGAAAAAGTTGGCCAAAGGGCTTGCCCAGGACCACCCAGCAAGCTGGAGGCACACTCTGGAACCCTGACTACTTCATGCTGTACCCAAACCACTACATCAACTCAAAGATCGAGCAGCTCCAGTAGAGGAAGTTTCCATAACAGCCTCAGCTTATATGGGTCAGATTCTGCTCATGGTTATAAACTTGTAAATGGGGAACAGTTCCTTTTAAACCAATGAAGTTACTCTGGATTTACACCATTGTGGCTAAGAGCAGATCCTTTGTCTTTCATATTTAGTTTTTATATTCTCTTATTGTGTGCATGGGATTTCCATTAAAATTTTGAGGGAAAACAGGCCCCTCAGTTGGGCAAAAGCCTGAAATCTTTATTCAGACAAAATGCTCACAAAATCATTGGAAGTATTGCACAAGTAAGGGTAGAGTAAAAGCTAAATAAGAACTTTAAGATGTATCCTTTAATTTGGAACCACTAGCAGTGCTGCAGGAAAAAAATTGAAAAGTCTTGAATTACGCATTTAAGTTTTAGTGGCAAACTAGGCTTAATATTGTGACTTCTTTTCTTCATTTTGAAAGGATATTTACTCAATTTGCTTACTTTCTGCTATTGCTGTTAAATAGTAAGTCTAGATATTTTGAACTATTCATGAGGCTCCAGGAACACTGATTTTTTTGTCTCTTTTCTTTTAATTTCAAAATGAACATTTCTTAAATTATAGAAGATGATTGGCAGGAAGTTGAATGGTAATATCAAGAATTTTGATAGATCAGTTTGAACAAAACAGTAGCAAAGAGAAGAAGTAAACTGGTGATAACTTCACCATCAGAGCTAAGAGGAGCTCTTCTGCTTTCTGTGGTCAAATCGCAAAGCTGTTTGCTGAGGAATTTTGTCTGCTCTCTGTCTCGGTTGGGAAGAGCTGATAAAGGTGACTAGAAAAGATTTTGTTCCTCGTGATACAACGAATAGACACCATTGTTACTAGGTTCAGGTAAATTGGATCGTTCATTAGATGCTATATTTTTGTGTCCAAATGTAGTAATGTTTGAGCTCCCTTCTGTATTAAACAAGTGGTGATTTGGTATTTTCATATTTATATGGGCCTCCATTACTGTAGTATCTGAATGCCTTCCAAATATTTTAAAATAACAATTTCTTGCTCTTCCTTCACACTGTGTAAGAAAATAATAGCTTATAGTTTGTCTGTATGTGTGCTGTGTTGTGTGTCTTTCTATGCGAGTAACTTTTGGGGGAAAAGCTAACCTAAAGAAATGAATTTTGCATTTAGTTCTGGATGTGTTCTGTTCTTATCTCTTGTAGAAGGATTCATAGTCAAGGTCCAATTCCTACAAAAGTGCTGTTTCCCAGACTCATTAACCTCTTCAGTTGATCAACAGTTTAATTGTTTAATCTGAATATAACTGTCGTAGGAAGTCACAGTCACAGAGAGAGAAGTGATCTCTCAATTCCTTGACCAGTCCTATGGAAGATTTTGAAAATCAGGATACAATCTGAAGCAGTTTCTGTATTCATTGGGAAGGCAGTGGGAAAGTGAACACTGGAGTGATGCATTCATGGCAGCTTGCACAGCTAAGCAGACTGGCATCTTATACCAATAAGAGCTTTTTTCCACTCCTAAGAGTTGCAATAATCTGGTTCATAGATCAGTAATGAATGGATCACCCTGGACAGATCTATGTTTGATAGGTGTAAAACCAGCATAATGGAGTGAAGAATCTGTCCCTAAGTTTCTCGAGAGTATTAATTTAGAGTAGTTGTTTTTAATAGAAAAGAATTACAACCTAAAATACTATATGTTGGTAATTGTGGACTGAAGCCAATATTTAATTAATGTGTTTAAAACACCCAGTGTTTCTGTTTTTTCCCGATTAAGCTAATATTTACTAGCAAGTCTGCCAAAAAATAAACACTGGGACCTTTAAACCTTAATTATTCCATACATCACTGTTTTTTTAACCTTGGCCGCCCACAGAACGTATTATCTTCACAGTGATTATGTTGCAAGCTAATGCTGAAGGGAAAATGAGGAAGTTAGTGTGCCTCCCTCTGTCATTAACTGTTAGCTGGTAGAGTGGTGGTACAATAATTTAGACTTGATGATGTCTTTAGACAGGAACAGAGGGGTTTACAGGTTTTGGATAAATTGCAGTGTTGCCAACTTTCACAATTCTGTTGCGAGTATTGTTATTTTTATTTATTTATTTGTTTATTTTAATTTTAGTCCCACTACTGGAATCAAGAGCTTGCATGAAAAGCTTAGATTTGGTGGGGTTTTTAAAGTATGTTTTCTAGCCCTCGGGGCTGTGGAGAAAAGTGTATTGAAAACATTAATTGACTGCACCCTGATGGCTCAGAAAGCCAAATGCAAATAAAAGGATCAACATTCCAAAAGAATAAATCTCATCATTTTTGAGGGGCCTGATTTCATGATTTTTGAACACTGGGGTGGCAATGATCCTATTATTCGCCATATACACTTTACACGTTTGTACTCTTTACTAAAGCTCTGAGCTGTCCCTTAGTACAGTCACATTGCTATCTATTACAAACAAATCTTATGCTGTCTCCCTGCACTCTCTTCCTTCTACATCCTTTGAAACCCTGAGTATCCCCAACTGTATGTTTCCCATACTTAAGGCCTGCACAAGAGTCCTCATCTTTCTTGTGGCTGATAAATGTTAAAGGTTTGATAAGGTTTTTCGGAAAGGACTCACAGGGTTACTGATGGCAATCTAACAACTTGTTTATTTATTAAGGGGAGAGGTAATGGGTGAATTTAAAGGCTAATTACAGTAATGAACTATTAAACAATTCTATCAAACAGGTATCAAACTATTAAACAGTTCTAATAAATGAGTTCTTATTACACAATTATATTAAACAAGTTTTTCTTATTTGATTAATCTAATATAACATTTATAGCAAGGAAAAACTACTATTACTACTAAGGGGACACAACTATTTACATGAGAAAACTTTACAGCATGCGAGACATGGGTGGTATTTCAAATGCTGAGGTAAAACAATTACAGAAGAAGGGATACCGGAGTGACACCTTAAACTCTGAGGTGAACACTTACAGAAATGAGGAACACAAGTAACCGTACAAATCCTGAGGTAAAAATCTACAGAAAGACACACAAATAACACTTCAAACTTTAAAATAAACACTTACAAAACTGAGACACATAAACAGCATTATGAACTCGACCGGCAATTGTTACTCGCTCAGAGGAAGATACGGGAGCGGAGAGGTGGTGTTGTCTGGGTTGATCAGGCCTGGACGGGATACGGAACGCCTCTGAAACTTTTGGTGCTAATTCTTAGAGCAAAAAGACTGAAGAAAAAAGCTTTCCAGAACCTGATTGGGCCTATGTAAAGAGGGTCCTGCTACTAGGTAGATTAGCTGCATGCCTGGAAAGGGGGGGGGGGGCGCTTAACAGAAGAGTAAGTGGCTTGCTGTTGCTATATTTCTGCTGGGCAGAGTTTTCAGCTCAGAGCTCAGTGGTTATGGCTGCATAAACATTTGTGATACATACCAGAGCAGGCCAGGACATACAAGCTGACATGTACATGGAAGCTATATTTCACAGTGGCATATAGCCACTTTTGCCCCATTTAGTCTCTCTGGTCGCACCTACTCTGTTACACCTTCTGGAGTTAGCAGAATTGCATCCTAATATCAAAAGTGGAGGATCATGTAAGAGATTCTAAAGCAAATATTGATGTTTGCATGATGGGTTGTTCATTTCTAATCAAACCATCTTCTGCTTTATTCAATAACTCTATAGGAGCAGAAAACCACTTCTTTGTCGTCTTCCCTTACTGTAGTTTTTGGCTGTGACTCTGAAACTGTTCATTTGGACCTGTGGCTTCAGGGAAGTCCCATGGAGAATCCAGATAACAAGACAGAGATTGTTTTGCTGGCCTGTGGTTCTTTCAATCCAATCACCAACATGCATCTGAGGCTGTTTGAGCTGGCTAAAGACTACTTGCATGAAACAGGTAGGAGTAATAACTTAGCTAATGCAAAATGTAGAGCTCTGAGATGTGTGAGGTTGTGTGTTTAGGTGAGTGCATATGTGTGCGTATCTGCAATTGTTTTGCTATGACAGTGTCCATATTCAGATTCACAAGATGTAGAGATGGGTATGAGTGTATGCATGATAATAATTAACCTAAGACAAAGAAGAATGTTCAGAGTTGCAGGGAATATTGCACAGTAATAGGTCATATCTGTGGCAGTGGCCTCTGTCACAGTGTATCCCTGTCCCCTCTTGTGGACCAGCACCAGTCTGTTGTAAGCAACCCCAACTCCTAGGTCCATGTGTTTCTAAGCCTCCCTGGGTCTGGATAGTGACTGGTCACTGTTCCTACCTCTGGGTATTTCACACAAGATAACTGGGTGGAACTCTGGATCTGACATCCTATTTGGTCAGTAGGATTAGACTCATAGACTTTAAGATAAGAAGGAACCATTATGATCATCTAGTCTGACCTTGTTCCACTAGGTGTCAAGCCCCTGCTACAAAATGGATGCTCCAATCCACAGAGAAGGCTGCAATACAACATGAAGGTCACACTTTAAAACAAAGGTTTTGAGAGAAAACAAACGAGAGAACCAGAAACAAAATGGGGTCCACGAAACAAAAAGGAGTTCACAGTTTGACACAGACATATTGTCAATCTGTCACAGCCTCTTCTCCCCAAACCCTGAGACTATCACACAAGCTTTTTGTAGTTTGTGTCAACCACCTTTGGCAGCATGATTCAAATTCTCTTTCATAGTTGTGCTGCATACATTGGCCACAGCGCACAGCACTTTTCCAGTTCCTGTGTTTTGGTTAACAGGGCTCTGGGGGAAAATGGCATTCATCTTTTTTTAAAGGCCATAATGTCCATACATATGAAGTACTTTATGTACAATACAGTGAAGTTGACATCTGCTCAGTCACTCCTTATGTTTTTGTGTCGGTGTGTTTGTCATGCAGGAAAATACAAAGTAATCAAAGGAATAATTTCCCCAGTGGGTGATGCATATAAGAAGAAAAGTTTGATCAGCGCCAATCACCGAGTAACCATGGCAAAGCTTGCTACAGAAAGCTCAGACTGGGTGGAAGTTGATGACTGGGAAAGCAGCCAGAATGAGTGGCTGGAGACACTCAAAGTTCTAAGGTATTGCGTAGCCATATACTGAAAAGACACATATTCCTTTAGTAGGATCAGGACAGGAATGGTATAAATGGCTAAGGGTCAGTTCTGCAACTCTTACTCGCATGAATAGTCCCATGGAAGACAAAGGGACTATTTCATATGAGCAAGAGTTTTTCACATAAATAAGGGTTGCGGGATTAGGCCGCCATGCATATATGCTGAGACTATGAACAGTTTAAAATTTCCAAGGGCATATCATTTACATACTTATTTTTGATGCCTTTTTAGCATTGAAGAAAGTGAGGGATTCATAACGGTGACTAGAGTAGAGTGGGCTCATGCTGCCCAAACTTCTCCCACTGAGCTCTGCTAATGCACAATGCTGCTCTTCCATACTTTTAAAAGTAGTGTGAGAACCTTAAAGGAATGCCTATTTTTCAATCTTTCTTCACCCCCATGATGCTCCTGTGTCTGCCCTTCCTCTCCATATGGTTTGTTTCACTCTAACTCCATCCAGTTCTTTCCTTTGAAAAAATAAACTTACTTAATTACTGATGCTTCTAGCTCCAGCATGTTGGCAGTCACAGGACTCAGATCTCACAGCCCATGGTTGGGGCAGTTCTCAAGAGACCTCTATGAAAAAAACAGGGTGCTGCTGCAGGAGGAAGCGATAAAATATGATTCAATAGGTAATTCTCCTCCCTATGTTATCGCACAACTTTAATACTCTTTAAAAATGTATTTATTTTGTAGATACCATCATCAGAAACTTGCATCTTCCAATCCTGCTAACAGTCTGCAGAGCGCTATACCTCTAATAAAGCCAGGCCGAAAGAGAAAACAGGCAGCAAATAGATACATTCCTGTTAAAAAGAATCAGCTGAGTCCAGAAACAAAAGGTTGAGTATGTTTGTGAAAGAAATCCCCATAGCAACACACACTTATTTCCATATTTTCCTATGATGATCTGCTATTGGGAAGCATTTTTCTGATATTAGATCTCAGTTCTGACCTCCCTACGGAACAATGTAAAGAAAATGAAAACACCTAGATTTTATGGCATGAATCAGTAGTCTCCTTCATAATAGTAGACTATCAGAGTGAAGTAATTGGGTCTTACAATAATCCTTAGGATTACAGAAATCTGAACTGAAAAAAAAACGATTTAGTTTACTGAGATTTGTCACACTACAGCTGAAGTTAAGGAATTGTGGGTCATGGGCTCTTTTTATTCAATGAGGGAAGGAAGGACAATAAGTCAGAAGTCCCTTGTATATTCAGAAAGGGGTGGGGATGGGGGGTTTAATTAAAACCCCCATGAAAGTGATTTACAAATTCCAGCTAACATCCAGATTGATCATTACTTCTTACAAAGATGTAATTTGATTATTCATCTTTATTTAACCTAGGCACCTGAATGAACTAAGATCTAAGAAGCTTGACAGTTTCTTAGTACCTTGCGCCCACCCACCCCTTTTGGTTTCAGCCAATAAGCCCCTTCCAACTTCCCATGTTGGAATTTTTCCCCCTAATGTGTTTTTTTGATCCCTTAAAAATAATTTGCCATCTTAGTCTTCCCTGGCCAGAGCCACCTATGAAGGGCAGACAACTATCAAGCCAAACAAACTACTGCTGGTGAAAGAGACAAGCTTTTAAGGTCCACAAATCTCTTCCTCAGATCTTCAGATCTGTTTCTGGTTTCTCCTTCTCTAACCCTTTGGAATGTCATGTAAGGTCTTAATAACATTAGGACACCCTTTTTTATTTAACCCTTTTGTAGCTCCTCCCTTGAGCTCTCTCATTCACACAAGGCCAGTGTTAGGATCATTCCTTCAAATATATTTTCTAGTGCTTTTTGCTCCCTTTGGAGATTATTCTATGGATAGCCTATAAATCTTATTATCAGGATATTTTTTCTAATACACTGTTTGAAAGTTCCTTTTCTTAATTTCATCCCATTATCTTAGTATACCCAGGATATGGAGGTAGGGTAACATCCTTGCTAAGTTAGCAAATAGCAGTGGCTAAAACTGAATATTCATCCATTCCCTTTTTTAGGTGTCCCACAGCTGAAGCTGCTCTGTGGAGCTGACATCCTGGAGTCCTTTGGAATCCCCAACCTGTGGAAGCTGGAAGACATCACCGAAATTGTGGCAAACCATGGCCTCGTCTGCATAACCAGAGCTGGAAACAATGCACAGAAATTTATCTATGAATCTGACACGCTATGGCAACACAAGAATAACATTCACCTGGTAGAAGAGTGGATCACCAATGATATCTCTTCCACCAAGATACGGAGAGCACTGAGGAGAGGACAGAGCGTCCGTTACTTGGTCCCTGATGCAGTTCGGGCTTACATTGAAAAATACAACCTGTATAGTCCAGAAAGTGAAGAAAGGAATGCTGAGGTTATTCTAGCCCCTTTCCAGAAATATGCTAGGGGATGTAAGCAGGAACAGATGCGGTAATCTAGCCTGTTGTTAGGCTGTGAAAACCTTATGCTTTAACATGGGAAGATGTTTAATCTGTTCCAGTAAATCAGGTCTGATTCTGTAGGCCTTATACATATGTAAGTACCATTGAATTCAGTGGGAGTTTTGTGTGTATGGGGATTGAGCTTTTATAGCACAGGCCTTGTCTTTTTTTTAAAAAAAAAAAAGTATTTTTTTACCTCAGGTTAACTAACATTCATGAGCTATATCCTAAGGTAAAGGCACAGTGAGGACAAGGCACTTAATTTTACCATAAGATAACCTAGGAAAGGTCAGCTCTGTTGACCTCACCAAGGGTATGTCTACACTGTGCACGTTACAGTGCGACTGCAGGAGCACTGTGACATGGCCAGTGTAGTCACGCTTTATTGCCGGGGAGAACTCACCCGGCTATAAAATAAAACCCACCCTGAACGAGCGGTGGTAGCTTTATTGACCAGAGTGCGACTCTGACCCACAAAGTGCTGTCTATACTGGCACTTTTCAGCACTAAAACTTCTGTTGCTCAAGGGGTGTATTTTTCACACCCCTGAACGACTAAAGTTTTAGCACTGAAAGTGGCAGTGTAGACACAGCCCTAGTCTACCTCACAGTAAAACTAAGCATATGTCTGCACAGATGACATTAAATTTCTGCTGTGGCAGCACTTTAATGTGGCTCTGTCATCGAGGCTTCAGTGCTGGGAGAGCTCTCCCACTGTCCACACCAGCTCTTAAGCTGGCATAAGTTATGTCACTCAAGGGTAGCTGTGTTTTCTAAATCTAAACTCAGCTCTCCCAGTGCTATAATAAAACCACCTCAGTGAGGGGAATAGCGCCCAGCACTGGGAGCGCGGCCCTAGCACTGTCTACACTGCCACTTTACAGTGCTGAAACTTGCATCACTTAGAGGGTGTTTTTTCATCTCCCTGAGCAAAGAAAGTTTCATTGCTGTAAGTGACAGTCTAGACAAGGCCTAAAGTAACTTGTCTTCACAGTGTTTTTACCTCAGGGATAGCAGAAACTCATTTGTTATCCTGAAGTTTAAGAATAGACCTTTTTTAGCAGTGAAGACAAGGCCTTAGGAGCTTGATTCCTCCACTCTCCTTTACCTTGTCATTTACATCTGTGCAAATTGAGAGTAAAGTGGATGCAAAATGCTGCCACTCAGCTGTGCTGGTGTTTTGCACTCACTTTGAACATGAACAGCAACAAAAGATGCTAGGAAGTGGAGAAGCAGACCCTACAATTATGCATTTTAAAGGGTAATCATCAAATGCTACAGTTTGATACCTAAAACTGAGCATAATTAAATTAAACAAAAATGGGTTTTACAAACTCTGATGTTACAGATTTCCTTGATTAAAACTTTAGTCATTCAGAGGTGTACCGCTGTAAGCTCTCTAGTGTAGCTGCTCTAAGCTGACAGGAGAAAGTTCTTCCATCTGGCTTAATTACTCTAGCCCCCATGAGCAGCAGTAGCTGTGTCAATGGGAGAAGCTTTCCCATTGACATAACACTGTCCACACCGGCACTTAAATTGGCATAAGTTATGTCACTCGAGGGGTAGCTATGTTTTCTAAACCTAAACTCAGACCCCTGAGTAACATAATTTATGTCAATTTAAGATGTAGTGTATTTATAAGCCAAGCACTAGTGCATTAGAATAGAAAGTGAAATTGACTAGAAACAGAAAGCAAAATTGACCTATTTAGTTTCACTGTTCAAACTGAATGACTTGTAAAGTGATATACAACACAAATGTTTTGAACACTTCATTGTGTTATAACAAAAGACAAGGTCATTCAAGGCAAAGTTACACTTTCTTCCACTGTCATATGTTTTAACTGAAAGCTTGGGAATGCTGCTCATGAAAATTTAAAAAAATTGTTACAGTTCTGTTCCTGTCACTGATGCATACTAACTAGCATACTCCAAAATCTGAAGTATATAATAGTCTGAATCATTTTAAATACTATATTGTTCCTACTGTAACTACAGCATAAAGCAAAGAAGAAACAGAAAGATTACAAATCACATGCTAGAATAATTTTACATTTTAGCACCAGCAGCATAGTCACAGCTGAGTGGTTTAAATTAGGAGTAGGATGAGCCTGGGTTGGGTTTATACATAAATGCAGTGAATAACTTTATTTTTGTGTTTCCCTGCCAGGGGTCTTGGGCTTTGAAAAATACTTGATATTAATCAGGAGCAAGAAATGATATAATAATTCCTTTACTCTAAGGACAACATTATTCTTCATAAAAGGACAGACCAGCTTCAGAAACTGGACCCAGCCACTGGTTTAATGGCTAAAGATTAAGAACAGTGTCACTGTGATTCTTATTCAATTGCTTTGGAATGAGAAATAAGATTTGTGAGACATTTGATTTCTGAGCCAGAATTTCTGTGACTGGAGAGGAGAAGGGGTCAGGAGAGACTAGGGGTCCAATGTAATCTAGACATGTCATTTTTCTTTCCTAGAAGTCTGCTTCTGAAGTGAGCATAGGAAATTGGGTGTGTAAGTAAGAACAACACTATAAATATCATGCTGGTGAATTCTAAATTCCTCTCTCTCTTCTCTCTCTCCATTTTGTGTGAGAACTAAGTGCCTTATCAAAAGTTCCAGGGCTTGAAAAGCTATTATTCATATAGTATGAGAAAACTGTTGAATTGCATCCTCCACACAGTGGTCTGTCATACTGACCAGATCAGATATGCTATAGGAACATGAGGTTCTCAGTGCTCTGTGCTCTGAACAAGGTGAGCAATGCATGGCATCTCCACATGTACACAAAAAATTAATTTATGTTTAGAGCTGTTGTATGCTGCTAGTTCCGGTTTTCAACCATTGGTTTCTTCAGAGCATCTATATTTAAATATATATATATCTTTGTGATAAGGTGAGGACATTACCTTCAAGTGCACTTCTGACTTTGAAAAGTGACTGAAATTGGCACTAAGAGGTTCCATGTTTATTTCTTCTCAGTGATTTCCAGATCAAATGTGATCTGTTTATAATTAAAAATGTTTTTTCTCACTGGCAGCTATGCAAACTCACCTTGGACTTTGACAGTCAAGCTAGGTTCTTTCTAACTCATGCATCATCATTGGTAATAAAGATACTGTAGGCCAAATCAGTAACATCTGGGCAGTAACATCTCATTGCCTTAACTGGGCTAACAGAGTGGAACTTTAGTAAACAAGTCTACTGATAATGCCCAGGAAAAAACAGAATTCATCTCTCTCTCTCTCTCTCTCTCTCTCTCTCTCTCTCTCTCTCAGCTATCTTGGTTCTGCAGGGCTGACAGAAGTAAAAAGCAATAAAGATTTATTTTAGTCATTAAAGTCATCTGACGTGTCCCTGAATACACAAGTAGAACAGATCTTTTCTGTGAGAGTGCTGTTTATATAGTTACTTTTCAGAGTAGAATTGCACTTTAACTCTGAGGTTTACTTTGTAAATCATGATGCTGATGTGTTTTGTTATACTTTATTTGTATAATTCAAGAGAAGCATTGTGCACTAAACAGGATGTTCTGTAGTGGCTTGGTCTACACGTTATATTTTGCTGGCCTTTCACGCAGTTATGTGTAATAGGTGTTTCAATAAAAATTTCAGTGATAAGTGAGTGTGTTAATTTGTTTAGCATTTATAAAATTTATCAAAGTCTGATAGTCTAAATCTGAGAAGCTTTTCCACAGAAACAATCCTTAACCTAGCCCAGTGTATAACCGAAAGCAATGGGATTTTGCATCGGTGAAATGGTCTGCCTATGCAGAGCAGCTTGCTGGACTAGAGTCATGGTTCTATTGTGAATACTGATCATTCATTTCTATTGTTCTGTTGCACTAGGACCCACAAACCAACACAGCATCAATTTCTGCTTTGATTACCCAGTCTTGATCCCAATAAAATTCATGGCAAAACTCCTCTTAACTTCAATTAGACTAGGATGTGGCATTTTTATAATTTTCATAATTAATTTCCTAGCCATGAGGGCTTTTTGGAATAACTACCTTCCCCACAATAACAGATACATAGCTAGTGAGTATGGGTCAGTGAATTGCATTCTTGCCTATGGGCAAAATGATCCCTCACTAAAACATGATTTCAGACCAAATGTGATACTGTTTTTGAACATTTAAAGCTGTCAGCTTTCAGAGGAGTTGTCAAATTGAGAGCTATTTTGCTTTAAAGGTTCTTTATAGCAGGATAGCTATTCCTGTACAGGCAGGGCAATAACTATTCCACCAGTATAAATCACACCCATTTATATTATATATACACTAGCTGAAATACCCGGCGTTGCTCGGACCATTTGTAATTCGAAACTGGGATGTAAAAAGACTACAATGTTTTTTAATACAAATTTTGTTGTTATTGTATATCAGTACCTTCCATAAATTACTATTGTAATGCTTTATCATAAACAACATTTTTTGTTTTATTGTCTGGGGTAAAAATGAATAATCCTTTGGGAGTGTCCACTCTAGAGCAAGCCACATATAGTTGACCATGGGAAAAGCAAGGTGATTCCAAATTTACCCCAGCAACTTTACCCCATTTACCCCAGATTATGTTATGTGAGCTGTGTAGTTGATGTTACTGAGCTTTAACACAACACTAAACTCTCTGGGTATCTGTATTATTACATCATAACTATGTCACAGACAGCAGCAGGTGTCAACCTGCTGCTCAGCTGATGTTATGTGAGCTGTGTAGTTGATGTTAATGAGCTTTAAAGAATTTCACCCCTAGGGGGTGTAAGAGGTGAGATTTTAAAAAATTTCGATTCTTACCCTGATTAGGACCCTAAAGCCTATAACTGTACCAAATTTCAAGTATCTAGCTGAAACGGTGTGGAAGTAGTAAGGGAACATACATACACCATTTGACTTTTATATATATAGATATAACTCTGTGTCCACATGGAATTATACAAGTATAACAATTTAAATAGAAATATCACACCCCAACATAAAAAGTTATATCAGTAATATTTTTAAATGCTGACCAGACCTAAAAAAAACCCAAAATACTGAAAATCTAGTATTCTCACAAATAATCCAGTGCACTGAATAAATTCAAATAACAAATACATTTACAGGAATTATAATCTGTTCACAGATGTGCTGTAAGTGGGATAAAAAGGCTAAATTTGTTAGATTAATTATTCATTGTGCTCAGATGTTATGAGAATATTATGTTTATACTACCCATTACATCCATCAAGAAGAAGCTTCAAGTATTTTAGAAAGAATATGCTTGGAATCACTTTATCTAATACTGAAATGCTACTATCTCCATGATGGAATGTAACAGCAACAGTACAGAATTTTGAAAGTACAAGGGAATTTATGGGGCAGAGTGAAATTACCCATATTGGAATTTGGCCAGCACTCTGGACTATGCTTACAAAAAGTTCCATGGGATCCTTAATGAGCACAATTGTAAAGGATACTTTTTTATGTCTCTTCTTAAACCTGGCAATTCAAGCTGTATAGCCTCTATACATAGGCTTATAGTTTGGTATTGATTTAAAGGGAAGAGCTCCACCTACTGAATTATTAGCATAACTTTCTGCCTATATTCTTATGCAGCACCCATCACCATATCATTTCAGGCCCAGATCCTTGAAGGTATTTAGGCTTCTAACTTCCATTGATTTCCATGGAAGTTAGGAGCCTAAATACCAGCGAGGATCTGGGCCTTATGCCCTTCCAATCCAAGCAGTGACCCACCTGAACCCTCTTTACACTGGGAGATGCCAAAATAACCCTTCCATCTATGCAACATTTATCTTTCTAAGAAGCAAGAACAGAGCCCTTTTTGGTTCCTACATTGACTACTTAATAAATTATATGTAGAATTTAACTCTTTGGCTGGCGGGAAATACTATTTTATAAACTACAAATTGTTTGTCTGGGTCATTCCCAGTTACACTATATGCTAGAGAGCAATACAATTTTCAGAACAGGAAGCATGACTTGGCACCCCAGTATTCTACTTCCATGGTCACATGGGTCAAGTAGGCACAACTGTTAGCTCCAGAAATGTGCTCAGAGTTTTGAAACCAGATCTGTGAAATCCTGGGTCTTAATTCAGCCTGACCTGAACTCATTGATTCAGCAGCAGCTAAATAAATATAGTAGTTGGGACTGTTTCCTCATTCAAGATTCTGACTAATATAAATGTCAATTTCACCATTATTTTTTGCTACAACAGCAGCACAGTCTGTGTCTGGGTTAAAGTTTAAAAGCCACATCATTTTTCTTCTTTCAGATATTTACATGTTCCCCCGATGATACACTCATCACTGTATCATCTAAATACCTCACACCTGTGACTAAATTAATCCTCAGAACACATCTCTGGGATAAGGAAAATATTGTTATCCCCCTTTAACAGATGAAGAAACTGAGGCAGAACAGTTAAAAGGATCCGACCTTCCCATCCACACATCTTTAGTGAACTCTGGAGCTCCTAGCCTCATGCTTAATCCACTAGTGATTACTAGACTAGAGTTTCTCAACCAATAGGCTGCAACCCTTAGGGAGAAGTAGGAGGAGTTGCAAGATGATGTAATAAAAATTTCAATCTAAAGTAAAGAAAATCTTGTTCTCCATGCAGCCCTATTCTTCAAGGTCAAGCAGTCTCAAAACACATGCAAATAGTATAGGCTTATTGTTATAATTCATGTTTTATACTCATAGTAAATGTAAGGTGGCCATGAACATTATTTTGCTTTGAATAAGAAGTTGATAACCTGAAAAGAAACACTGTGCTGGACCACACTGCCTCCTGGCTTTTATTTATATACACAATGGAGAAAGGTCACTTCACAACAGAAAAATAAAGGAATTAAAATATTGGAATCACCTAAATTCCACATGTAAAAGGGGTAAGGGGATTCATCATCTTCATGTCCCAAGGTCAGTCACTTACTACATGTCTGGACTCACATTCCCCTTTCCATTCAGAAAGACTTGCTTAGCAGAATACTAATTACTTTAGCCATTGAAAAAGGTACAGTCCCACCACTTAAGGAGAAAGGATTCCTTGCACTCTACCCCTCTTCCTCCACTTGAAGAGAGGAAATTCTCTACTGAAATCACCCTCTGCTCTGATTCTTCTGTTCTGTACCTCTATATGTGGCATTTAATGTAGCATTACACAGGGATTAATTATTCAATTTATCCATGTTACCACGTGCATTCCCTTTACTTGATCAGTCTTTGTATGTACTGTATTAATGAACTACCAGGTTATGTCTTCTATCTATATACAAGACTGCACTTTGTACTTTTATTATTAATTATTGTTATTATTTCTGAGGGTTTAAACATGTTTTTCAAATATGGACATCACTCTTCACATATGGGAAAACTGAGGCACAGTTACAGAGAAATTCAGTGACAGAGTTGTGAATTAAATCTAGGTCACTGTAGAGCGAAGAATCACAAGAACACAGAGGTTACATGATCAAGGTAACTCACTGTAGAGACAAGAATCAGAATCAGAAGTTCTGTCTTCCAGGGTTTTTTTTGCTCTAACCACTATACTATACTGCCTTCTATTCCCATCCAGACATTCACTAAAAGAGTTAATATAATTCTTTTGTCATAATTCAGAAATAAGAATGTGCACTGTAGTTTCTAATACTGTGGCATGGAGACCACCTTATTCTTCCTGATATAAGGTCATGCACAGCATAAGAATCAGTCCTTTGCACCTCTGTTAGCATATGTGTCATATTTATATTAAGGAGATTAACTTTTCCCAGACTCATGTCGGTTTCCAATCCAGGAGCCTGAGTCTGATGCACCTGCAGTGGCCCTCACTTACTAACTATGAAATCTATCCCTGATTCCCCTCTTAAACTGATGGGGGCAGGGAGTGACCATTAAGAGGTTAAACTATTCACTCCTTTCCCCACTGTGACTCATGGGCCGGTAACATTTGCTCCACACAAAGATTTCAGACTATGTGAACTTTCCCCTCCAATCCCAGCTGAAACTAATTGTACTTCCACCCCCTCTCCCACCTCTTGGTTGGCCAGTAGCACACCCCTCCACCCTAGCAAGTCCGCCAGCTGTAACCCCTCCCACAATTCCCCTCATATAGGGCTTAGTTGGTAGAGGTGCTCTCAGTTCTTCTTCTCTAGTCAGTGCATGCTTCTCTTTGGGGTTCTTACTCTAACAGCCTAGTCATGCCTGTGGATTTCAGTGGAACCTGGAACCTCATGAGCAGTGACAACTTTGAAGGTTATATGCTGGCTTTGGGTAAATTAAAATTATAGAATTCTATGCAGAGGGGTTTGAACTCTGTTAAAATCTGGAAGTGGTTGAAGTTTTTTCCTCCTTGGGGGAGGGAGGACAACAGGTCCTCCTGTATGGAGAGAATAGATCTTTCTCCTTTTCCCCCTGCTCCCCAGACAGGAAAAGGACTAGCCTTCACTTAACCTGCTTGATCAGTGTAGTGTGTGGGATACAATGTAACTAATAACTAGTATGCTGTTACTTTCAGGTGTTCTTGCTCCCTGTAGTGAAGTTTGATATTGGTCCTTAGCTGGTGCCTTTCTCATAGGGAATTAACAGTGTTGCTGTACTTGCATGTGGGCCCCTGCTAGTGTGTGGGAGGGGTTTCTTAATCTGTGTCCCCTCACTGTTTTCACTCTTTTTAGTATACACTCTAGTTATCTGCAAGAAAGCTTTTTTTCAGAAGCACTCCTCACAATAAGATGTTCTACATCCAGGTAACCTCTTTCCTAGGACCCCAAAGAAGCTATGAGATAGGCTCTCTTTCTCTGTCAGTGACTATGTCCTTGACTATCCCTGTTGCTAAACCTCTGACTGTTTAAATGGCAGTTCTCTCATACAACAAGAGTCCTGCTGCAAAAATCACTTTCAACTGTGGTGATCCTGAATAGGCTAATGGGTATCTATATACAATTTTTAGTGGTCCTTTCTTCTGGCATGGTCTAAGTCAGTGATTCTCAACTTGAGGGCTGTGAGCAGGTTTCTGGGGGGCCTCCAAGCAGGGCCAGCATTAGACTTGCTGGGGCCCAGGGTAGAAAGCTGAAATGATCAATAAATGGTCACCCTGCCTAAACAGGGGAGTAGAAACTTGCATGAATCCCACTGATAAATGGGAGTTTGTCTTTTCTCTCTGAAAATAGAATACTGAGGGGCAGTCAAGTTAAATGTAACAGCTGCTCCCAAAAGACTTATTAAAGCCAAGTTGTGCTGAAGTGAGTTTGTTTTCACATTGTTGAAATCACCCTGCCAATAAATGGCTCCAGAAAGTAGCTGCAGTATAGTAATCTTATCAGGTCTGCCTTTATCACACATGGAGCAAAAATCTATTTTTTTTTAAACTAGTTTGCTCTTTCTAGGGGTTGAGGAGTATGGGTTATGAGGAGAGGGCAAGAAAACAAGGTCAACTGTGATTGCTGGGGGGTAAGGGAGTGACCTTGGGGGAGGGGGGGAATTGTGACTGAACTAGACATAGCAATTTTACCAGAGCATTGCATAAGGGCTAGGGTGGCTAAGATATCCCTTCACACAAATAATTTGAATGATGCAACTGAGAGAAGCCTGGATACTAGTTAAATTTTAGTTTAGATTGCACCTTTAAACATTTCCTAGTTAAAGATGTCTAAATTGCAATTTTCATGCCTTCTCTATAAAGTTGCTTCTAATATCTAAGGTTACATGGTCGAATGCTGCAGGATGATTAGCAATATATGCTACTAGTACAGCTACACTGTAAAGTGGTGGTGTCTAAACATGACTATATAAAAGACAAAACCACAAGGTCCATTAATCTTAGATGTGGTGATGGACCATGTCTTTATTCTATGATGGGTGAATATAACCAAGCAGTGGATCGGGTACCTGACCCAATCTGAGTTTCATGTAACCCATGCCAATTGCACTATGCCTAGGCAGCAGAGAACTACCGCTTGAACTGTCTACACTCAGGGTGGAAATGGAAGCCCCATTGTCTCTCCTCTTAAGAGTTTGCATTCTGAGCATGAAATTGGGAGGCATGTCTTGACTCCCAGACCATAAGGCAGGTACAGAAACAGACATTTGTTGTTTCTTCACATGATATTTTTGAAGACATTCTCTGGAATATTGGCTTAAGCTGAATGTCTCCATACTAGTTAGGTGCACTGAGAAGAAACTGTCTGGAGGGGAGAGCTTTCACCTATGACCTAGAGCTGCACTAGCAGCATGCAAACCTGCATTGACTCTGGGGAGCACTCTTGTGGGCAGTACTATTAACAGTGTAGGCTGGCAAAAAAAAAATTTTAATCATGATAAATCTCTCTTCTAAGGTATTGACTTTGCAACTCGCAAGATAGCAAAAATGCTGAAGCCACAGAAGGTGATTGAACAGCAAGGGGATTCATTCTCTATCCAAACCACCAGCACTTTCAAAAGTTACTTTGTCCAGTTCAAAATTGGAGAAGAGTTTGACGAAGACAAAAGCCTAGACAATAGAAAATGCAAGGTAAAAAGGGCTTCTCAAATCACAAGGCAAAAATCCCCCAAACTGCTTCAACTGATGGGACCTACATTTTGTCCTCCAACTCCTATAGAAGGAACCCTCCAGTTTCTTGAAAGGTGGGGGTAGGGACTGCTTGTTTTCTCCATGGCATACATATGAGTACTTTCTACAGAGCATGATGTAGAAGCACTAACTGTGGGGAACAACTACTCTAGTAAAGGAGAGGGGTTACAGGAATGTAATGCAAGATTTCTGTGTATCTCTCTCAAATGTAGAGTGTGGTTACCTGGGACAATGACAAGCTTGTATGTGTCCAGACTGGAGAAAAGAAGAACAGGGGCTGGACTCATTGGGTTGAAGATGATCAGCTATATCTGGTATTCATTTACATTCCAATTTTGAATTAGCAGTCATGCAGAGCCATGAAGTTATCTGGCTCAGTACTGCTGTTGTGGCTTGGGTTAACTGGTATGTTTCCATGCAATTCTCCAGTGGCTGCTAGGGCCTACTAACTTGACCAGGAAATGAAGAATCTACATAAATGTGCTTGGTACAGAAGGCAAGGACTCTATCTTTGGGAGAAGAGGTTTCTCCTCTAAAATCTTTAAAATGGCTTGGAAGCATTTCAGTATCAAATCTGACTTTTCTGTCTCAATCTTGTACTTTGTCTAGGCATTCTTAAACTTCCTTTTCAAGAGTTGGTATGCCTGTCTATCCCCCTATTGTGGGGGTGTCTCTGGGTATTGGAACAGAGCGCTAAATATTAAAGCAGGGAGTCTAGTAGCTCTTATGTATCCTTTTTTGCAATGCTTGAGCTTGGAAGACAAATGCGTGTGAACTTCCACCCTCTGCACTTGATCCATTAGTTCTCAGGGTAGTATTCCTCTTCCCCTGGTCCTCAAAAGACCAAATGACCTCTGCAAGATGAGAATTGTCTGGCATGGGGTGGCCAACCTTCTCCTGAGGACTTAACTTGTGGCGCCTAGCTGCAGACTGGCAGCAATGGCACAAGCTCTACAAGATGCTCACCATTGTAAATGATTTGCTGTAAACCAAATAAACTTCACAAGTACTTAACTGTCAGGTTGACAGCTACTATACAAGCTAAATAACCTATTTGTTCTTCCTTCTTGGTAGGAGCTCCGCTGTGAGGACCAAGTATGCACACAGATTTACAAGAGAGCTTGACTTTTAGTCCAGCTTTGACTGGCACTTGAAAAGCACATCTGTACCGAGCAGACCACGTGAACTATTTCTTTATGTACATGGGTTTCTACATGATCTCTCTAGATCAGGCATGTCTATCTTGCTCAGTATGTATTCTGATCGGGAGAAGATATAACTGCTTGCACTGGTTTTTGCAGTTCTGCTCTTGTTAATAAACACTTGAAAACAATCCTGTCTGACTTGTACTCCTGTTATGTGGGGGTGTAAGAAAGGGAGACTGTTGGGTAACTCAGCCCCATCTAACCCTAAACTATGCCAGCATTCCCATCGCCATCTAGAAGATTCCCTCCTAGGAATTCAAAGGGCCAATATGCTAACAAATAACTAGTTGTGTTACTTATAAGGCCTAATTTCCATGGCCTTGTACTACCTATAGCAGCACAGAGGGTCCCTATAACAGCTCATGTAGTTGAGGCAGCCATTTCAGTTACTACTCTAGAAGTACTTCAACCTCCTTTTCTGGGGTGCATAATGATCTGAAAGGAATAAAACTATTTTATAGTATGCAATAGTGGTAGACTAAAGAAATCAACATCTTGGCTACTCCAGATCAAACAATAGTCAGAACAGAATACTGACATGGCTAAAGACTTAGTGTTTCAATAGAAAACCACTTACATGGAGGGAAGTGGATGAGGTTCCACTCATCCTTACTAGCATGATGCAAATCCAAACCTGGATCTTCATACAGGTAACATAGTATCTAATTTCCTTAAGGTTTTGATTAAATTGCAGCCTATTTATGGGGACTCTTGATTGTCTCAATGGGGAGGGTGCAATGAGGAATAAAATCCAAATGAACTAACTACTACTTTTGACTTGCTCTGTTGGTCCTAGGCTATCAGAATCTCCTTAACCAGTAGAAGTTGGCAAATAAATTACTTCATCCACCTTCTCATCAAAAGGAGCAGACTCTTTATTTAATCAAACTCAGCACATGAAGGCTTTTTCTCCTTTGAGTTGCTCAACAAAAATAAGTGAGCTTGTGTTGTGGTAGTGACAGCAGGAGACTAGTCTTTCAGGTATTCTTAGACTAATATAGCTTCAAATACATAGCTTACAGTTTTAGCTCTTGTAGTAAGATAGACACCAACTTGCACTCTTTTCAAGAACATATGCTCTCCTAAAACACTGATACTATAATACTCCAGCTACTTTACTCTATTGTCTGACTTGCCTACTACTAAAAATAGGCTTAAGAACAAACTCTCCTCATCTGACACTCTTAATGGGTGTTTTTGGTTGTTTTTTTTTTTTTTAGGACTGTTACCAAGGTCCTTAATGCTCTACAAAAAGTTACCTGTGTTGTGTCTAGCACATGTGAGACTAATTCATTACTGTTCCCAACTCCTAATTATTTCCTTACTGATCCAATACGTAAATGCATGGTCCAAGGCTGCAGATGTGAGGTTATGAAGAGTTTTCTTTCTGTGTGAGACATTGCTGTGTCTATTCCACTTCTGGTATGTGTCCTCTCCACACTTGTACGGCACAAAATCCAGCATTGTGCAGCCCCATGTTGTCTTACTGGCCCAGGGTAATGCTGGGGTCCAGCAAGAAAGGTTGGCCTAGCAATTTGGTTTCGATTTCTCTGCTGGGTTCATCCTCCAGAGATCCCACTGAGAAGGGCCATTGCCACCACATGATGACCCAGCCTTTGGCCTAGATCAGCAAGGCTTGGCTTCTGGCTCTGCTCAGATGTTTAGCAGATCACTAAGGCACTGTACTTCCCAAGCACCATGTTAATGAGGGAGGGATTATCTGCTGGCAGTGTCCCGTAGACATAAGAGCCAATGTAGTAGGTCGATGGCACAGCCACGCAGGCAGCCCTCTTGATAGCCAATTTCTCCCCCAGTTTGCTGATAGCCCGAGCCAGCTTGTCACTGAGCAAACCTCCAGCAGGCCCAGTCTGCAGTTGAGAAAGCTTAGCAGCTTTCATGAAATGCTTGGTATATGTGGTTAACTGGTCCTTAGTGCCTTGATGGTGGAACATTGTCCCGGTTGCTGCTTGTTGAACTAACTGTTGAAATTTGACCTTTCTGGCCACAAACTTAGTGATGTCCTGAAATAACTCATTTAGCTAGTAAGGCAATTCCTCCAGCCATGGACTTATTCAGTTGTTGCAGGTAATGTTAGCAGCTATTTTTGACTCTGAAATCTCATTTTAATACTAGAAACAAAAACAGCTGTGGTGCAGATCAAAGCTTTAGTTAACCTTTATGGATTGTGGGGTTTCTGCAGCATCCGTAAATGAGTATAAATTCTACTGTCCAGTGATGGAATGAGATGGATTTTATAGCCACAGACTACTTGAAAACCTCATTAGGAATAGGTATTTTTAATTAGTATTTGTCCTAGTTGACTAATGTAGAAGATCTAAGATGAAAGTAAATATTTGGGCTGTCAATTAATTGCAGTTACCTCATGCAATTAACTTAAAGATTAATCACACTTAATAGAATACCAATTAAAATGTAGGAAACATTCAATACATTTTCATATATATTGTATTGTGTATATTTTTATTACAAATATTTGCACTGTAACAAGCAAAACATAGCATTTTTCAATTAACCTCAAGTAGTATAGTACAATTTACAAATGTAGTTTTTTTTTTGTTGGAGTGCAGTTATATAACAATGTAAAACTTCAGAGTCTACAAGTCCACTCCGTCCTACTTTTTCACACACTTGCTAAGAGAAACAAGTTTACAGGAGATAATGTTATCCTCTGCTTATTTACAATGTCACCAAAGAGTGAGAACAGGCATTTGCACAGTGGCACTTTTGTAGCTGACATTGCAAAGTATTTACATGTCCGATATACTAAACATTTGAATGCCCCTTGGTGCTTCGGCCACCATTCTGGAGGACGTGCTTCCATGTTGCTGATGCTTGTTAAAAAAAATGTGATGCAATTCTCCCCCAAGAAGTTCAGTATCCCTGCTCTGTTTTACCCACATTCTTCCATATATTTCATGTTATAGCACTCAGATGATGACCTAGCATATGTTCTTCATTTTAAGAACACTTTTGCTTCAGACTTGACAAAAGGCAAAGAAGGTACCCATGTGAGATTTCTAAAGATAGCTACAGCACTCGACCTAAGGTTTAAGAATCTGAAGTGCCTTCCAGAATCTGACAGTAGTATGCTTTCAGAAGTCTTAAAAGAGCAACACTCCAGTTCAGAAACTATAGAACCCAAACCACCAAAAAAGAAAATCAACCTTCTGCTGGTGGCATCTGACTCAACTAATTAAAATGAACATGCATCAGTCTGCACTGCTTTGGATTGTTATCAAGCAGAAGACCCATCATCATCCTGGATGCATGTCCCCTGGAAGGGTGGTTGAAGCATGAAGGAACATATGAATCTTTAGCGCAGCTGGCACACAAATATCTTGTGACACCAAGTACAACAGTGCCATGAGAATGTCTGCTCTCACTTTCAGGTGACATTTTAATCAAGAACCACGCAGCTTTATCTACATTGCATTCTCCAAATGGTGATAATAGAAAAGGTATTTTTCCAATAGGTGAGCCACTTTGATGCCTATTATGAAGAGGGGTCACACGAACATATGAACTATTTTCATCTTGCAAAGTAATTGAAAGTTTTCAGGCTAGAACTGTACTTGACATTTTCTTACTCAACAGATCTGCTCCTGATGTGTTTGTAGAGTTGTCTTGGCTTACTTCATTAACAAAAGACTATTTATTTTAGTAGTGCAGAGACAGAACAGCTACTGCAGAAGAAGCTGGATTCTGTTCTGACTTATGCATCAACAGAATTATTAGCTCTCAACTTGTGATTTAGTTAACTTTAACTAGGTTACAGATAGAGCAGGACAAATGGGTTGCAGAGGCATCGCTTAAGACATAATTTAGTTTGTAGACTTCTTATTACTTATGCCGCCACATGAGTAGAAAAGAACTATCATTCTAGGTTGGGTAGGGTAGATAGAAAAAAACATTGTTTACATATTAAACCAGCAAATTTAGGATCTGGCATCCTTGAGAGAGAACATACATTGTATAAAATCATTTTCTTGGTCACCTTTTCAAACATCTACACCAGGGGTCTCAAACTCAAATGACCATGAGGGCCGCATGAGGACTAGTGCACTGGCCCGAGGGCCGCACCACTGACACACACACATACCCTCGCTGCCCCGGCTGTGCCCCCACTCCACCCCTTCCATGAGGACTAGTGCACTGGCCCGAGGGCCGCACCACTGACACACACACATACCCTCGCTGCCCCGGCTCCGCCCCCACTCCACCCCTTCCATGAGGACTAGTGCACTGGCCCGAGGGCCGCACCACTGACACACACACATACCCTCGCTGCCCCGGCTCCGCCCCCACTCCACCCCTTCCATGAGGACTAGTGCACTGGCCCGAGGGCCGCACCACTGACACACACACATACCCTCGCTGCCCCGGCTCCGCCCCCACTCCACCCCTTCCATGAGGACTAGTGCACTGGCCCGAGGGCCGCACCACTGACACACACCCCGCCCTCACTGCCCCGGCTCCGCCCCCACTCCACCCCTTCCAAGAGGTCCCACCCCTGCCCAACCTCCTCCTCTGAGCACACAGCTCCCCATTCCCTCCTGGAAAGCGCTAGGCACCACCAACAGCTGTTTGGCAAACAAAGCAAGAGCAATATAGGAAGTCCAGAGCTAGAAACACGCGCGGCCCAGCCAGGCAGCAGAGAAGCCTCCACTTCTGGCCCCTCCGTCCTGCAAACTGCTATGAGGGGGAGGGGGGGCTCCAGGAAGCTTGGTGGGCCGCAGGGAAGGGCTTTGCGGGCCGCATGTGGCCCCCGGGCCGCATGTTTGAGACCCCTGATCTACACTTTCAGTGTGCCAAAGAGTGGTGGGCAAAATTTTTTTTTAAAGACTTTGAGACTTTCCTTTTTACAGTGACAAACAATAAAAGTTTGTCACAGTGTGTATGATGTAGCTTGAAACAGACACAATTATATGGAATTGTTTCCTGTTGAGGATGGTCCTTTTAAACAGCAATCAAAACAAGGAAAAGAGCACTACTATTCAATATTTGGTAAAGAGTGCAAAACTAGTCAACTGATGCAGCAAAGAGTAGGAGGAAGTCTGAGATTTTATTTATAGTGTTAGATAGGAGACAAAACTCTCCTTCCCATTTTAGTTAGGTTAATGTGATTAGATTTAGTGTACCTTTCTTTTCCCTAAAGGATCTGCCTAAACCTCTCTCTCTCAAGCGGAAAAACAACTATAATAAAATTCCTGCCACATACTGTAGCTGACAAAACCTAATGTACCTTCCTCTTGTTGTAGCTTAGAGCAATGTATGCTTTAATTTGATTTTAAAATGCACTAGTTCAGAGTCAAGATAAGTCACCATTACCCTAATTTAGTGTGGGTTAAACTTAGGCTGACCATATGTCCCGTTTTGAACGGGATAGTCCCGTTTTTTACATATTTTCGGACCGTCCCGTCTTTTTAATACAAATATCAATTTTGTCCCATTTTTTGTAAAAAACGGAACACGGCTTTACTTGCCTTTATTCTTTCCAGAGACAAACGCCTAGGGACCCATCCTGCCCTCACTGCGATCAGATCGCAACAGGGCGATCAGGACCCTTGAACTAACCAGACTGGGGCCACTCTGTGGACACTACCCTCCCTCCCTGTTCAGTAGCTGTTGAGCCAGCAGCCTGCGGAGCGAGAGCCGAGATCTGGCCCCACGCGGCCTCCCCGTGCTCTGGGGCTCAAAAATGCACCTGCAGAGGGTCTGTCTTTGCAGAGGACACAAGGGGTCGCACCTCCCCCCGGTAGTGGAGCTCAGCAGAAGCGCCTGAAAAGGCAGGCAAGGTGCAGGCAGCAGAGAGAGGGAGAAAGGCAAAGAGATCAAAATCGCCGATGAGCAAACTACATCTCGCCAGCCCAGCACCAGTGTCCCACCGCTGGACGGGTGATGGAAAAGATGCCCGAGAACTATTTATTTCTCATAACTTCCGGCCGGCAGCTCCGCCGCCGGCGCGCCCGTCCCCACCTTGGCCCCTGGCTGCAGCTCCGGACAGCTCCGCTCCACCGTCAGCTTCAGCCCGCTGCCTCCTCTTATCTCTATCCCTCCTTCTTCCCTCCTTCTCTCCATCCCTCCCTTCTCTCCATCCCCCTTCTCCATCCCTCCCTTCCTCCTTTCTCTCTCTCCCTCCGTCCGCTGCCTCCTCTTCTCTCGCTCCCTCCATCCCTTCTATCCCCCTTCTCCATCCCTTCCTTCCTCCCTTCTCTCTCTCCTTCCATCCGCTGCCTCCTCTTATCTCCATCCCTCCCTTCTCTCTCTCCCTCCGTCCACTGCCTCCTCTTCCATCTCCCTTCTCTCCATCCCTCCTTCTCTGTCCCTTGCCTCCTCCATCCCCCCTGCTCCCTACCCCATCTCTTCTCTCATCCATCCATCCTCTCCCTTCTCATATTCATGTCTTCTCTCCCTCCGTCCCCTCCATCCTCTTCATCCCTCATCCCCCCTTCTCTCTCCCTCCATCCTCTTCATCCCCCATCCCCCCATCTCTCTCTCCCCCATCTCTGTTCTGTTTATTCCTCCATCCCCCCGAGTCCCCCTTCTGTCTCCCCCCCGCCCGGCGCTGGGGGGCCCAGGTGGGGCCATGGTGCTGGTCACCTCGCCCACCGAGCTGGAGTGCCTGGCGAAGCCGCTGTTCTGCCGCAAGGGGGCGCTGCGCCAGAAGGTGATCCACGAGGTCAAGAGCCACAAATTCACGGCGCGCTTCTTCAAGCAGCCCACATTCTGCAGCCACTGCACTGACTTCATCTGGTGAGACCCCCCTAGAGCCCCCCCAGAGCCCACTTAGAGCCCCCCGACCACCACCCCCAGCGCCCCTCAGCCCACGTTCTGCAGCCACTGTACCGACTTCATCTGGTGAGATCCCTCTAGAGCCCCCCAAACTGCCCAGAGCCCCCCCTAGAGCCTCTCAGCCCCCTGACCACCCCCTGTGCACCCCTCAGCCCACGTTCTGCAGCCACTGCACCGACTTCATCTGGTGAGACCCCCCCAACCCCGTCCTGTTTTTGCCATCCCAATGTCCCGTTTTTGTCTCAAGGAAATATGGTCAGCCTAGTTAAACTTCAAGGCAGTGAACTAGCTCTGTTGCATCCAGCAAGCAACCTCTATGCAGAGAAATAAGAGGTTGCAAGTCACCCTGGATTCCCTACTCCACTAGGTGGCATCTTTGCAACATGCTGCATCTTCCTCAAAAGGCTTTGGTTTGCATTAGGATTTTTTAAGTAACATAGTACTAATAATAAACCAAACAGACTGTCAGCTTCAAAGTCATTATTATGTAAGAGGTTTCTGATACTGCATTCTTGAGAATATTTTGGTGCACAGACATCCTCACCCCCATAAGATTCCCAGGTGGCAAAGCACTACTATCGGAAAGTTCATATTGGCAGAATCAGGCCGTATGCGGTGAAGAACCATTGTTGGGAAGCTGTTACTATTGAATATACCAAAGAGTTCTCATCCAGGAGAGCTAAGGGTGTTCCCATTACTACAGCTTCATTTAATGTTGTTTATCCAGTGTTGCAATCAGATATACGCTGCTGTGCACAACCTCAAAATGGGATACTCATGAGAGGATTGAGAGCCTTAGTCTAAGGATGAGAGCTCTCACGTGCATTAGTGGTCTACAGGGAGAGAAGGGCCTGCTAGCAATGTTAAATTTGTGCAGAGATAGGATGATCCACTTCCCCTTACTCATTTTCCAACATGCTCTACATACTATTATGTAAAATGTTGCTAACATTGAGGTAGCCATTACAGACCAGCATATGAACAAACTGTCAAGTGAAATCAGGTAAAACAATTCGAGGTCTGACTGCAGTTCTTCAAGAAAACATCCCTAAAAGGAACATTTGGAAAGATTAAGATTGGAAAAATCCAAAAGGCAGCATGAAAAACATAATCCAAAAGAGAAAAGGGGATTTAGGATTAAGGAGCATCCATGACCAATAAGTACATGAAGATAATGATTGGCACAAAGATCCTGCAAAAAGGGCAGCAGAAAATAAATAAATATTCCTTTATAAAAAAGACCAATAAACCAATTTTGAAGGAGACATAATACAAGATGATCATTGAGTTACAGACCCAATCTTACGACTGTAAGGTTCTCTATTTCAAGGTAACCCCTAATATTACACTATTGGGCATTAGCACTCAACTTCCACTGACATACGTCATCCCTTTTCCTACCATAATTAGTAATACACTCTTGAACATAACCACTGAGAGCCCTGGATATCAAAAGCAAGTTCCAACTCTAGAAGGTATGTCAATCTGTATATTAAAGTTATTAAGATAATAAATGTCACTTAGATATGATGATGTAGTAGCTAATCTGATTATATACATAAAGACTAGAGACTGAGATCTTGCTGTAGCTTTGCCATAATGCAATCTTTGACAGACTTCCTGAGTTTAGTCTTCAGGTTGTCAGTGGTGGCCCTTAAAAGATGATCTAGGCATTTCTTAAAGCAAGCAGTTTCCACGGAGAAACACTTTTATTAAACATTCTTATATAAGTCAAGTTAGGGAATGATGGAATTGGACTGCAGGTGCAGCATTGGTATGGCATGATATCTGAAAAAAATACTAGGACTTCTTTAAATTTCCTACAACTTTTTATTGTTTTTAAATTTATTTATAGTGCTAATTGAATATGCACTCTTGCTAAATTCTATTTTATGTCCATGTCATCCAACTTGCTTTTGTCCTGTTCCTGCTGTCCTCCTTTTATAAGCTTCTGTCATCAGTTGACTCAAGCTAGGCTGCTACAAACAGCTTCCTATTAAGAGCTATTGGTAACAGTGACTGTTCAACCTGCAGACAACGTAAGAGCAAAGATACAAACTCCCTGTCTTCTGTCCTCTTCAAAAAGAACTGTGTTTCATTTTTTAAAAATGATCCTCTTTTCCACCCATATAGATTAGGAAAGTAATGATTGATCTTAGCTATAGAGCTGAAAATGAACACAGTCTCCCAGTGCAGAGACAGACCTTGAGTGGTTTGTTCTCATTACAATGCATGATTATTCAAATGCAAAGCCAGAAAAAATAAAAAGGATTGGGGAAAATGGGGATGTCTTCTATGGTGATACTAAAAGCCATTAAAGGATTAGAATGGAGAGGCTAGCTACAAGAAGATGAGAATATGTACATTTTTATTCTTACACAAAGGAAAAAGATCAGGGACAAACACTGAAAGGTCTATTCAGGCCAGGTCTATATTACAACTTACTTCCATTTAACATAGGTCACTCAGGGATGTGAATAAGCCACCCCCGAGTGATGCAAGTTACAACGACATAAGCCCCGATGTGGACAGCGCTATGACACAGCTTTTCCCACCCCCATAGCTACTGACTTCCATGAAGGTGGATTTATTATGTTGACGAGAGAGCTGTCTCCTGTTGGCATAGAGCGTCTTCACCAGATGTGCTACAGTGGTGCAGCTGCACTGATATAGCACTTGTAGCATAGACTAGCCCATATTTAACAGGGAAAACTGAAAGGAAATTACTAGGAAACAGCTCAGGGCCCCTTGACAGATGGGGATTGCTGTTTCCAGCAACATTACAAGGTAGAGGTGATAATTGTGTGCATGTATATATTTTACTATATGTTTGTAAAACATCTTAACTTTTAATACGATATAATTTTAATATCAATATGTGCCTATACATATAACTGATATGTTAATTTGAAACAAAGGCCACTTATCAGAAAGCTAGAAGTACATTTATGGTATGGCCAGACCCACCAACAGCAATTTCAGGCCCCAGGGCAAAACAGTCAATGGGCCCCGATGCATGCCCAAGTCATGCCCTTGTGGACGTGGTCCACCTGACATTCAGGTGGTTCTGTGCCTGCACTGTCTGGTGCCCAGCAAGCTGCCGGCTGTGCTGCTGTGTGCGCTCTTATGGCATGGCCAGGGCTCCCACAGTTTAAACAAAAATCAAAGGGAAACTCTCTCCCTCCCTTAAATAAAAGCTTAAGTCTCTCATACTTGTTACTTCCAATTGCAGACATACTGTATCAGGAGGCAGCTTAAAATATTCTTCAGACCTCTGTACTTCTCCTCGTTTCCTTCTTTCATGCTTCTTTCTCTTGCTCTTTTCCTTCCTCCCCCTTTTGAATCCCCACTCTCCCCCTTCCATCTCCATCCTCACCACCTCTCCCACCTCCCTCCCTCCCTTTCCCCATTCCATCCTCCCATCTCCACCCTCCCCACCTTCTGCCTCACCCCCTTCCGTCTCCACCCTCCCCACCTTCTGCCTCACCCCCTTCCGTCTCCATCCTCACCCCCTTCCGTCTCCACGCTCCCCACCTCTCCCACCTTCCTACCTCTCCCCATTTCATCCTCCCATCTCCATCCTCCCCACCTTCTCTCACCCCCTTCCGTCTCCATCCTTCCCACCTTATGCCCCACCCCCATCTCCATCCTTCCCACCTTCTGTCTCACCCCTTCCGTCTCCATCCTTCCCACCTTCTGTCTCACCCCCTTCCGTCTCCATCCTTCCCACCTTCTGTCTCACCCCCTTCCGTCTCCATCCTTCCCACCTTGTCTCACCCCCTTCCGTCTCCATCCTTCCCACCTTCTACCTCACCCCCTTCTGTCTCCCCCTCCCTACCTCTCCATCCTCCCATCTCCATCCTCCCCACCTTCTGCCTCACCCCCTTCCATCTCCATCCTTCCCACCTTCTGTCTCACCCCCTTCCGTCTCCATCCTTCCCACCTTCTACCTCACACCCTTCCATCTCCACCCTCCCCACCTCCCTCCCTCTCCCCATTTCATCCTCCCATATCCATCCTCCCCACCTTCTGTCTCACCCCCTTCCGTCTCCACCCTCCCCACCTCTCCCACCTTCCTCCCTACCTCTCCCCATTTCATCCTCCCATATCCATCCTCCCCACCTTCTGTCTCACCCCCTTCCGTCTCCACCCTCCCCACCTTCCTCCCTACCTCTCCTTACTCCATCCTCCCATCTCCATCCTCCCCACCTTCTGCCTCACCCCTTCCGTCTCCACCCTTCCCACCTCTTCCCTTCCATTTTCATCCTCTCCACCACTCCCATCTTCCACCTCACCTCTGCCCCTTCCATCTCCCTCCTCCTTACCTCTCCCACCCCATCTCCACCCTACCACCTCCCCCACCTTCCACTCTACCTCTCCCCTTCCATCTCCATCCTCCCCAATTCTCCCCACTTCTCCCATCCCACCTCTCCCCTTCTGTCTCCATCCTATCCAGTCCCCCTCGGCTGTGTCCCCGACCTCTCTCCCCGCCTATCTCTCCTCCCCCACCCCAACGTCCGTTTGTCCCATTTCCCGCCCCCTACCGCCCCGCCCCTGTTGCTATGGCGCAGCGGCCGGGCCCTCCCCTCTCCCTGGAGCGCTCCCTCCACCCCGAGCGGCCATGGCCGCAGCCGCCTCCTCCCGCTGCTATTGGCTGCCGCGGAGCAGGGCACGGCGTGCTCAGCGCCGTCGGAGCAGCCGGGCGGGCTCACGTGATCTTTCCCCAAGATGGCCGCCGCGCCTTCTTGTTTTGATGAATAATCTCTGTGTGGGGCAGGGGCAGCGAGCCGGGCAGCGGCCGAGGGGGCAGCCGGGTGGGGGCACTGAGCGGGCAGGGTTGAGGCAAGCGGGCACTGGTGTCGCCCTTCCTGCAGTAAAGTGGGCAGCAGGAGCTGGGGGCAACGGGAAGGAGGCACCTGGAGAAGGGGGGGGGGGAGAAGGAGTTGAGGGCATCTGAGCTAGGGCACAGGAGAACGGGGAGCAAGAGCTGGGGCAGAGGAGGCGCCTGGAGCTGGGGTCGGGTGCAGCAGTCGCAGCTTGGGGTCAGGGAGACAGCAGCCACTCAGAGGACTTGGAGCTGCAGCTGGCGGAGGGGTTTGCTGCTCCTAGCCTGAGTGGCAAGCAGAGAGAGGGTGCATTCTGTATTGTTGTGCTTCACCTCTGACTATGCAATTCTGAGACACCCCTGGGGCAAGAGGCAGCAGGACCGAATTTCCCCGAAGCTCCCATCCCCTAGAGAAGCAAAGTGCCCCCAAACTACTTCCACCATTAAGAGGAAAGCGATGGAGGAGCTGAGCGCTGATGAGGTGAGTTTGAGGGGTCTTGGGGTGGGGGAAAAGGCTGGATGCTGGGAGGGAGAAGGGTGAGTCGAAGAACAGA
Source organism: Sternotherus odoratus (assembly GCA_032164245.1). Taxonomy (NCBI): domain Eukaryota; kingdom Metazoa; phylum Chordata; order Testudines; family Kinosternidae; genus Sternotherus; species Sternotherus odoratus. The sequence goes on from JAVMKO010000018.1 coordinate 8,481,865, forward strand.
GTCTTAGCATTAGGGTGGATCTGAGGGGTATTGGTGCTCTTAAAGAGAGGAGGATGGGATTGAGAGGGTATTTTGATCTCTAGGATTACACCTGGGTAGTGGGCAGAGCTGTTCATTTTTCTGATTTGGAGGAGGGGCACTTGTTCTTGGAATATTCCTGCGAGATCCAAAGGGGAAACTTTTATTAAGAAAAGTACAATAATGTGACTTTTCCTCTGTCAAGTGTTTGTGTTTTGTTTTTTCCCCACTTGACTCTCTTTGTAGCACCTCAGCATGATTTTTCTGGCTTGTAATTATCTTCTTTGAGAGTAGAGGTTGAATTCCTTTTCTTCTGGTTAATTGCTTATTTGTATGTTTGTACCTGCCAAGTCTGGTTCACTTATGGGATGACTTCATTTTGGGTTAATTTTTAAGATTTTTTTGTTGTTGTTGTTAAAATCTCTCTTGGGATTTTTATCTGGTTTCTGAACAAGACATTTTAAAATCTCCTTCATGAGTTTTCCCTTTGCCAATACTTGAGATAGTTGAAACGTATCTGTGGTTTCATATTTAACAGGGTTTCTTTTTGTTACAGCTCTATGAAGAACTCAGGTTAGCTCATGTTAGAACAGGTCATCCTGTTTTCTGTGGCTGTCTTCAGTTTCCTTGATTTTTTTCTTTCTCTCTCATTCTTCCAGATAAAGTTGTAGGTTTGTTTCTTGTGGTAGGCAACAAGTGGGGCAAATCATTTGCAAACTGCTTCTGTTTCTTCTTTTTAAATGGAACCTGATGTACTCTCAGGATCTGTTGCGTTTATATTTTAGAGAAAGATTAGATTACTTCTGAAGTTTTGCTGATCTGGATATAGGAGTTTTCCTTCTTCTGCCCGAGTGTCCACTTGAAGTGTATAACATTCTCCCCCTACCCTTTCCCTTAAGCACATTTTCATAGGAAACTGTACTGTAAACAATGACTGATCAGATCAGCTGCAGTGTAATTTTTCAGGGCATCAGATTCATCCGGTTTACTACTAAGTTAGTTGCAGACTTACTCTCTATGGTTAGGATGTAGGCTTTTATTCTGTGCCATACTTGGTGACCAGCAAGGTTGCTGCTGCTGCTGTTGTTGTTGTTCAGGTTTGGTATTACAAAATACTGGGATATTTTTGGTCATGTTGTAAGTCATGCTTTAGCAGTCCTACTGTGTCGCAATAGAAGCTAGGAAAAAGTCCCTCATAGGTGTGTTGCTGGGTATGGTCATCATATATTGTGGTTGTATAGAGACTACATTTCCCATATGGTATTGGGCGGGGGATGCTAGTAATTATAGGCTGTTCCCCAATACCATTATGGGGAACAGCCTATAATTTAGTAGGTATGTTTCACGAGTAATATTTTTATATCTGTAATTCTTTTGATCATACTTCTCAACTGTGTCCAATTATGAAGCATTTTATGTTAGATTTTTAGACCACTCATCCCGTAGAAACCTGATTATGTAAATTACTGACATCAGAACTGCAGCATCATGGAACTGAGAATGCAGAAAATACAGAGTCCTCCACTAAGGATTCCACCTTCATTAAGGGAAAATCTCTGGCTCACTTAAGTAACTTATTAAAGTCTTCCCCAAGTTTGCTAGTATAATTTAGCTAAAGATCTTGGGTGTCTGGTCCTTCTGATGGTTGCCTGAGGCAAGCTTTATCGTATGTGTTTTTTTTTTTAAGGGAGTAATGCCATCCATTTTTGTGGTTAACATATACATACTCTTTTAACTGGAAAAGACCTTCTTCAGAACCAAATAATTTTTATTTCCTCCAAGTTACCCTTTTTGCTCCTACTGTCTGCAGCAAGTCCTGTATCTTAGATGGCCATTATTGGAAAATATAATGGTTTTAAAGATGACTAGATTTCCTTTGTCTCTAAATTGGATGGATCTGGAAAAAACCTCTTTTTGGTGTAATCTTGTATGCTATGCATTGCCAGTGATTGAAGGTAGTGACATGGGTTGGATGTTCTTTTATATTTTGAAAGTAGCTTAAGTACAGTAGAACTTTACTGATTTCTACTAATGTCTGGGAGATCCACATATGTTACTGAATTTTGCAGATTAGTGGGTGAACAAAGAAACACAACTTTTAAAAGTGCAAGACTGAAACAGTACAATATATATGTTAAGGCTTGAATTCCCTTAAAGTTATGTAGAATTAAAGGATATGTAGAATTTGTTTCAAAAGAAGAAAGATTAAGGCATTGACAAGTGTTTCTGTATGCTGGTAAATGTTCTGTGCTATATTTTGTAAAAGCACTGAAGTCTTCGTAAAGTGAGCGCTCACTACAGTTCAATATTAAATCTGAGGTGTGTGGCATAGCAAAGTTCTGCTGAATATTGTAAGGTCTTCCATATTCATGGAAATAGAATGGAATATTGCCATACAGAAATATAATCACAATATTTAGTAAGAGAAATGGATGGATTTGTCTGTCACACATATGAGTGAGCCAGACAAACTAAAACTGAAAGAAATATGGCAGAATAATGGTCTTGGCGAATTATTAGTGTCTGTTATTGGTATGGAAAATATTTGGGGATATCTTATGCATCCCTTTTCTCCTTCTCTGTAAAATCTTTTGCAATTTTATTCTGAATATATATATTTGTTTTAATTGTGTCTATATGATGTGAAAATGTGGCTAGTCTTCTAAAGAAGGATGTTAATAGACTGATTTGATTCTCTCTTTACAAACTCTTAACACTTGGTTCAGTGAAGGCTTCAGGTTTTCACTCTTTGTGACAGATTAAGCTTCTGTTGGAGTCAATGGCCTTACATTCACTTCAGTGAGTGTTTATTTGTAAACCATAAGGACCAGTGGTCCATAATAATTTTACAGTGAGTATTATCAATGTTTGAACCTCTATATTGCTCGCTTTTCAGGGTAGAGGCTAGCATCTGTTTGGCATAATTCACTAATTGCATAGCAAGGCACTAAAGCTGCATGCTGGTGCAACTTTTCATGGTGCTGTAATAAAGTATTGTTGCAAAAAACCCCAAGGCCTGTAGAACCTAAAGAAGATTATGTGGGAAGAGGGTCTACGAGAGCATGGAGACATGAAAAAGGAAATGGGGCAGAAGCATCAGGAGAGTATGACAGGTAGGTTGGAAGAACAAGGCCAGAATTGATTGAGTATTTTGAGTTGCAAATGAGGCAACGCTAACAATTGCATGTGAAAACAAGAACAGAAATTGGCAATGGAAGAACATGGCTTTAAGTTGAGACAATGTAGTGACCTGTTATTTCTTAAAATGTCCTTATTTTTTATTGGGCTAAATGACCTCTATCAAGTTCTTCAATTAACAGTGCATTGAGAAGATGAAATATTTCTTAAACTTGCTTGACAAGCTATAACTGATATATCATCTTATTTACCTATTATGTATTTTGGTCTGGAGTTATCATCAGTTCTTCTCTTGGCATCTTACAGTTTTGAAACCGCTCTTTCATGGAAAAATAAAGGTTGTTTGCTTAGAATCTCAGCTGATCTGTACCATTGCTCCAAAATAGATATGAATAAAAATCACTTCAATTTTTTGGTCAAAGGTATGTGAGGATGAAAGACTAGTTGCTGTGGTTGTATCTTTATTGGTCTGTTGTATAAATAAAGTCCTGAATTTGCTATTTTTAGTGGTTGAGCTATTTTTATATTTTGTGTTGAGTATCCAGCGGACAGCTTTGTAAAAGTCCATTAAGATGAAAAATGTTTCTGAAAGCTAATTTCCAGAAAGAACGTAGATACATCTAGTGCTAAGTGAACTAATAAGAACTAGAATCAGAGAGGTAGCCGTGTTAGTCTGAAATAGCAGAGGTAACAAAGTCCTGTGGCACCTTAAAGACTAACTATAAAGTTTTGAAGCATAAGCTTTCGTGGGCTAATACCTGCTTGCATCCGACGAAGTGGGTATTAGCCCACGAAAGCTTATGCTTCAAAACTTTATAGTTAGTCTTTAAGGTGCCACAGGACTTTGTTACCTCTGCTAATAAGAACTAGTGCACCTGTTCCATTGACTGCTTAAATTTTTGTGTTAACTTTTTATATAATATTAACAAATGTTAATAGGGAAAGTAGCTCTTGATGGTTCAAGGCCTAGTATAAAGGATGGTCCAAAATAACTTGCCCTTTATGTACGAGATGCTGTTGAAACCAGGACCTGTATAGAGTAGGGTTACTGTATGGCAAACAGTTGTCCTTTCTTAGTAAAATGTTTCAAAATACTGTACTATCTTGTTTCTTAATTCTTTGGCAAGTACCAGTTCAGTCTGAAAGGCAAATTTAAAGTGGTGACCGGTTTGAGAAAAACTGGGGGTTTAAGCACTGTCTTCATACATTTCTGACTCTGGAGTCTGAGGCCTAGTGCTAGGCACTGCAAAAAAAGTCAGTCCCTTCCCTAAAGAGCCTAGGGCCAGATCTTTAAAGGTATTTAGGGCCTAAAGATGCAGATTAGGTGCCTGCTGGGATTTTCAAAACTGCCTAAATGCCTTATTCCCAATAGACCACAGTTAAGTTATGAGGGGAAGCTTTCTGGAAATAAATTGTTACATGTAGTAATAGTACCCTCTTTGTTGCAGGTAATAATTGTGACTGTTCTCTGTAGAATTTCTGAGTTAACTGTTGTTTTGGGCTGTCACTTTGTGTCTGTGTCTGGGGAGACATGAAGTGACACAAGGATGCAATCACGTCTTGATTGTCCTCTTGAAACGGGGATGAGGAGAAATAAATAATGGATAACAGAGTGGGATTTCCTGTGCAATTAATACATGTTGTGCAAGACGTGACCTTGTTTTGGATAATCGAGGTTTGACTGTATTTGAGAATAAATTGGTAAATGTGCTGCTCCAGTGTTACTGTTTCAGCATCTGTGCCTTTTCCTCTTCTCTCTCCTATTATTCTCTCGCACTTGATTCCAGATTTGTTGGCCTGCTGTGAAGATAAAAGCTAGCAAGGCGGAAAATGTGTTTGAATAATGTGGAAAAGTGGTGACATCAAACTTGTCGTCTTACTTTCCAATGACACTTGAATGATTTTTCTTTTATATGTTTGTTGCCTTCCCTTTCTTCTTGTTTACTCCTCTTAATTCCTTTCCTCCCAGTCACACCACTGACTGAATCACTGTGTTTCTCCTCCTTTCCCATTTCCACCCACCTCAGTTTTTTTCCATCCTGCATACCACTTCTTCATCTAAAAAGCATTCCATAAATATATGAATCGAATGATGGGGAAACAGATTATTTTAAGACCTAATGCAACCTCCAATTAGATTATAAATTCAGCAATTTTGTTTTACTAATTATCTTCCTTGGCACAACTTCTGTTTATGAGTAAGTCATACTTAATTTGGTCATATTTTTGTCTGACTCTAGCAGTGTTGGTACAGGTGGACTTAGCAAATGGAAAAACAATAGTGAGGACATATGGTTGACATTTTCTCAACTATGTCTCAGAATGTCAAGGATGACTTTTCATTTTTCAGATAACTAACTGAATTGTGTGACATTTCATCAAGACTCTACTTATCTGTGACTTTTCAATCATTTTTTCATGTTTTCTGCTGGAAATTATTTTGAATGGATTGGTTAGCCTTCAAACCCATCAGATCTGGCTAATAAAGATTGTGTTTTGTTTCTTCCACTTCCATTCATTTGCATGAGAGTTTGTAATGACAATTAGACTTTATGTATTCCCTTCTGTTTATTTCCCTTGTCTTGTAAATATCCTGAGGTAGAACTTCTCTGTGTTGGCCTTACAACACTGTTTAAAACCCATTTTAATGCTGTTTATGCCCTATGTCATCTTCAAAATGTACTATTAAAATGTGACTGGATTACTAGAGTGTTTAAGAAGGACACTTAAACATAGCAGATTTTATGGAATAGATTGGGTCCTAAATTTGGCTGTATCTAAGCCATTCTACCAACCACTGGTCTAGCAAACTGTACTAGCAATAATTATGTTTAAACAGAATTGTTACTAGCAAAGCATCAACAGTAGTATGAATGAGACTGTTAGTATTGCTGCTTCAGAGTGGATTTGCAGGAAAGAGGATGGAAATCCAAAATGTTTTCATATAGTAGCGAGATCAAGAGTAACATTTCAGTAGTGCAAGTACAAAAATCGCGATGCACATACATTCCAGTTAACCATGTATTTACAGGCCAGTAAGCGTAGCTTCAGTACCAGTCAAATTGGTTGAAATTGTAGTAAAGAACAGAATTATCAGACACATGGATGCACACAATATGTTAGGAGAATCTCACTACATTTGTAAAGGGGAATCATGGCAGCGCTTTAATGTGGGGTGAATATTGGCTGGTACGGGTTTTTACCAGTACGCAATACCGGCCCACTTTCACCCCTGATTACAGCTGATTTACAAGGTATATATAGGGATCACTTGAACCCCTACCAAAATATGGCGATCTCTTGGGTGAAATGTAGTAACTGGGTAATGGTTGGAGCAACGTTACACTACAGAAAATTTGCATGTAAGTGGGTATATAGGATCTTCAGCTTTCATCATTCTGCAAAAAATGATTTAAGGAAAAATGTGAGTTTTATTAAATATTTTTCTGTAGAGAGCCAAGTAAAAACAGTTTTTAGCTGCATAAGTGGATCCTGCTTTGATTTGCTGCAATAGAAACAGCCAACTTCACTTTGAAAAGGATAGGATTAAGATATTTTATTCAAAGACCTTTTTGTTTAAAAAAAGAAAAGGATTTATTTTCTTTCCACTTTTCATATTCATGTGGTGACATCAGAGTCAAGGAAGAGATGCTGCTCCAGAAGCTATGTTTTCCCAGAGTTTTTAAAACCTGGTTTAATTTGATCTGTTCATCGTTTTTCTCTATTGAGGAAGGCTTGGAAGGCCATTAAATAACTGTAGTAACATGGTATAAGCCACTTGACGCACATTTTTTCTTGTACTCTTTCACATATTTGGCAACTTTTGGATATTGTGGGCAAAACTGAGACATGGTGCAGTTGATTGAACACTGATTTGGTGCTAGAGAAGTGGTTCTTGGTAAAATTTAACTTTCTGAGTTTTTAAATTTTTTTTAGTTTTCTGGTTCTAAAAATTCTGTATACATTATTTTCCCTTTGTCTTCCCTATGTATCAAGCCAATCTGCCTGTGGTGGTACTAAATTTTAGAAATTATAAAGAACAGTTGCAACCTGTCACATGTTGCAAGCAAACACACTTCTTTACTTGTGTTATTAATAACACATTAAGGGATAGAATTTTAAAAATCCAATTTACCCGTCAGTTTGTGTTCATTTACTGCTCCTAGACGCAGGATGCTAGTCTCTTCATTTACTTTCTGTATTTCTCTGTTTGGCTGAAAAAGTCACTTATAGAGTCTTCATTTTTGGATTTCAAACACTGTGGGGTAATGATCTTTTGATTAAAGGTGACTCTTCACTAGACACTTCTTTAAAATACAAACATTTCTGTTGGTCTTAGATGTTATGAAAGTTGGGCAAAATTTATGTTAGTTTATTCCGTCAGATGCTAAAATAGAGGAAGGGAATTGTTATATGTGTTCACATTGCTATGCAATAAAAAGTGAAACCTATTTTAAATGACCCCTCAAGGGACTAACCCAAATTGGGATGGCCAGTAGATACGGTCTTGAGAGATATTAAAAATGTACAGGAAACTCTAGGGGTATTTTAAAATGGTCGCACAAGACAGGGGGATTGCTTATTGGCTTATTGGTGATCTTTAATGCAGGTTTCCCTTTATATCAAGGTTCATATATATTATATTATTATTTTTGGTTGATGCCTTTTTGCAGAGGTTGATATGCATATTGCTTGGAAGGACCATTGGTGCAATGTTTGTGAATTTCTGTGTGTGTGTGTGTGTGTGTGTGTGTGTACACTTTATCAATTTTTTATTTCCTTTGTGCAGATCCGTCGAAGGCGCCTTGCTCGGCTTGCAGGTGGACCATCTTCCCAACCCACCACCCCCCTTACCTCTCCACAAAGAGAGAACCCACCTGGACCACCAGTAGTAATGCCAGCCCCAGGTCCATCCCACAATTTTGGCCTGAATGTTCATAGTATGACCCCAGCTACCTCTCCAATTGGTGCATCAGGTAGGCTGCAACTTAATCATTGAAGAGTTATTTTGTGGTAGTGGTTGTGGTTATTCTGTTGAAGATTTTAAACCAATGAAATAACTGATACAGTTTTATTTCTAGTGTAATTTGAAAGGAGTTGAGGGAAATGGACACTTTTTGATGTTGCATATATTTAATTATTTTCTGGTAAACTATATACAACTGTTTTGGTGAATGCATGAACATTTGAAATTACTTTTATTTTCTGTTGGCAATCAGTAAAAGAGAGCTCTTCTGTATAATTTTTTTTGGAGGGAGGGAATTACAATTGCTTCTAAAACAAAGATTATTCGGAGTTAAACCATGGTGTGTAGAGTGAAGCATGTAATGTAGATAATAGTTGACAATGCTTACATCTTCTGAGTATTCTGAACAAAAAAGAGGATTTTTTTTTCCTATCTGTCTTTTAGATTATCTAAGATTTTAAATAACGTTCTTCATTGATTTTGGTTTCTAGCTGGACTTCAGCACTCAGTCCCAAAGTCCAGTTTTGTTTCAGATCTTGCATTACCAGTGTTTGGTGCATTTGAATGATATATGTGGTGTCTCTACATACTGTCTATAGGAGCAAAGTGTCTTCTAACGTTTCTGGAGGGTAAAGGTAGAATCACCTTCAGTTACTCCTAGTTGTGAATCAGAAGGAGTCAGAAGGCTTGGAAAATGTCCAAGACAGGCTAATTTTTTTTTTAAATGAGCAGGTAAGAATAGAAAGGAGGATGTTCTTTTGTTGAGACAGAGTTAATTATGCAATTTTTACATATAATCTGGGTTTTGATCTAAATTTGACACACTTGCCAAATATTATAAACTTCATGTGTAATCACAAATTCTCTCATATTATAGTTTTATGAAATTAGAGACACTGAACTGAGGTGTTTGTTTTTTAATTTTCAGTATGTCAAAGGTGGAGATTTGCTATTTTTAGCACAGTACTAAAAGATCAGGGAGATGTTAAATAGTTGGGGGGTAATAAAATTTATTTTTGTCTATGCCTGTGCAGATTAAGCTGGCACATTATTTATTTGCATTGTGAGCCTTTGTCTAATGTGTTGGGTTTATTGTTCTGTCCTTTGGAACATGCATTTAGTAAAGTCAACCTAGAAGGCTGAAAACCTCCCTCCTTTATTACATACAGTCCTGTCTCAGGACCGGTTAGAATTCTGACTCCTTGTTATAGTGTTGACTTGTCATAATGGATTGTTTCTTACCTATTCTTTCTACTTCTCATTTATCTGCATTTCAATCATGACAAAAAGTAGTTATTAAAAGGATTTCCAGAGAAAAGCTAATTGCAGTGTACAATTTAGTACACTGGCCTAATGATTAAAATAAAATGACATAGGAGCAAAGGTGAGTTTAAAAAACAAAACAAAAACCTCAAAGAAACATCCTGATAGTCTTGTAAGTAACTCAGTAGGTATAGTGCAGAGTCCATGTAGTTTGTGTGATGGTTCTTGGAATACCCAGGAGAACTGAGAGTCACCTTATTATCCCCTCCCTTTAGCAAGAGGGAGACTTGCTTGTGTTTAACTGGGTATTGGCTCCTTGACATCACCAGCCTGCTGTTAGCCAGCCAAACAATCTACTCTGGGCTATTCCAGCCCTTGCTTTCCCTTGCAAGCTAACAATAAATATAACCCCGACCTAAGTTCTTTTGAAGTGTTCCCCTGTAGTGTCTATTCAGTTATTCTCAGGCTCGGGTTGGCCACTGCTGGTTTGCAGAAATCCCTTAGCAGTGCTATGGTAAAATGACTGCAGAGGATTTTAATTCATTTAGCTGTGAAGAGAGAGCAGCTCCAGCAAAATAATGTCCTTGTAAGTGACCCTTTGTGCGAGGAGTTGCATACAATGGCGAGGTCAGAGCACAGGATCCATTTGGTGGAAGAGACTCTTATTACTTTATGTCCCTATTTGGGAAGCAGACCCTGGAAATAATAAATAAAATGAGAGAGAGAGACATATACAACATATGTGTTCAGTAAACATCAATTTTTATTTACAGTGTTTCTATTTGCATTCTTTTATTTTAAAGAGCAACTGAGTTTTGAAGATCAAATGTTTCATGGAGTACTTGTTCCAGCACAATGCAGGTGTGGAGTGTTGTGCAAATTATCTCAAGATAGAAAATTACAGGCAGGACACAGTCTAGGGACTCCTGATTTCATGTTGACTATTGCAGTGTGGCCACTAAGGTGCTTTTGTCCAATAACAGGAACAAGGCCCTGGGAGCCATGTAGAGCTTGGAACCTCATGAGCATGATGGAGAATTGTGTTTACCATCTCCATTTTCTGCTTACATGTCTGTTCTCTCTCTCCCCCTGCATTGTCTGTAGATAATGGAGTAGGTGCACTGGAGCACTGGGTCTTGTCTACATGGGTCTTGTCTACATTAAGGACATTTGCACTGACATCACTAAATGAATGTTGTTTGCACAGACACTGTACTGAAACAAAGCAGGGGTTACACCGGGACATCTTAAACCATTCACATAGTGACGTAAACTGCACTAATATAAGGCTTGCTTTAAACTCCTGCAGCACATTTACACAAAGGACTAGCACTGGGATAACTACACACTGTTGCAAATTTTCTTAATGTAAATGAGACCTCATGCTCGCTACTACTCTGTTGAGGGGTATATCTGACACTTACGCTTCTTTGAGCTTGCATTTAGCCATCATTTGTGCTGATTGCAATAGATTTATGCATTTTGCAAGGACTTGCAAGATCAAGGCTGTAGCATGCATTCCATAATCTTTCTACTTTCAGTGGGATTTATTTTTCCTCATCCATAAAGTTGAATAATTTGTGAATATCTACTACTGACCAATGGACATTTCAGCAAAATCCAACTTATTTTATGGGGTACCAGATTCCATTTTTCCTCCTCATTGTTAGAGAATGCTTAATTGGCTGAGAATGCTGTTAGAGATGACATGCTAATTGTCAGCTTCAGCCCAACATAGATTGTTAACCCACACTTACCACATTCCTTGTTTTTGTTCACAACTGCTAAACTTACCATGGAAATCGTGGCAGGTTTGAGTTACATATTCCTTCTGTGTTTTCATAACATTCTATAGAACACACTTTTCTCCACAGAACTGGGATGTTTTGTTAATCTTAGTTTAAATGTATTTCTGCTATACATGCTAATTATACACATTTGCACATCTTTATGCCATTCATCTAATGATACTCAGAATACACTTCAGACACAAAACCTGTCTGAGAAAGTTAAGTACAGTAAACCCTCGATTTAACGGACCTCGATTTAACGGACCTCGGATGCAACGGACAAAATTTCTGAGCAAGTCTGATGCATTCCTGATCCATTTCTGGCAGGCTGGCTGCTGGCTCCCAGCTGCCGCCCGGGTCCAGGCAGCGGGCGGGCTGCGGAGCTGTCGCCCCGACCCTGTGGCGGGCGGGCTGCTGCTCCGACAGCTCGTTTTTTAAAAAAATTATTAAATAATGGACTTTTTGATTTAACGGACACCCCTCGCCCGAATTAGTCCGTTAAATGGAGGTTTTACTGTATTGTATGCATTTTACACGCAGGGAAGTGGAGTCAGGAATAGTCTTGGCTTCTGGTGCTATGCTCTGGCCACTGGGCTGCATTCCTATTCCATTTGATTCAGAGGTTAAAGGCTCATGCTCTATTTCTCAAGATGGAGGTTTGCTTTTTTTTCCCCTTCTCAAGAGAGAGTGGTTATCACCTCCTCTTCTATGAACTCTTCTTTTCTTTAAGGCACCATTTCGAGGCCACAATTCTCTGCTAAGCAGGGTTTGGACATGCTGCCTGATCAGGCTTGGCAGGTAATGGTTTGTTTTAATGAGTACGATTTGCAAAGTGCTCGTTCTGTTCCTGCTTAGGTTGACTTATTTTAGTTTGTAATTTTAAAACTATTAGTTTGTGTTGGCATTACGCTGTAAGTGGATGGAATCCAAAATAGTTGTTATATTACAGAACAGTGGATATTCCAGCTTCACCTTGATGCATGAATCTGCCATACTTTTCAGAAGAGAGCAGTTAGAGCTCTAATATTTGCCTCCTGCAAATTTGAATTACATGTGGGTTTTAGCATATACAGTGAAATAAAAAGAAACGCGCAAAAATATAGTGACTATAAAATTCTGCCCACACAGATTTTGCCCGAAAGCTTTTCCTTCCCTCCTGAAATGGGGAGGATTGTCTGGGTTCACTCTAATTATTTTAGGGTATTTTATATATTTTTTTTTTACGGAAGAGTTGATTACCATTGATAACTAGATAACTTTCAATCCACCTAACTTGGGGAATTGGGAAACTGACATAGTTTAGCATTAAGAGCAAATAAACGTCCCAACCAGCTTCCATAAATAAATTCGAAGTTTTAAAAAACTGAGCTCTGCCATATGCATTTCAAATACAAAACTTAATCATTTGAGGAAAGTGTCTCCAAATTCCAGCTATACATTAACATTAGGAAATCTATTTTTGATGTAGATATAGGCTTTGAGAGTAACCAGTTGGTGAAATTAACTGTCAGCAGGTGTCTTCATCTGCTCTTAGCATGGCAAAGCTTTAAGGAGTGCATACTAATTTAGTGTTTCTCTATCCCCATCAAGTTACTGGGCCATCATTGCTCTTTGTCAATAGTTCAGTTCTTTTTGGAAGTTAAATCTGTACTTGTTATCAGAAGTGTTCTGAGAGCTAAGACCCCAGCAAAAAAGCTAACACACATTTTGAAGGGGTGTTATGGAGACATAACTGTAACTCTGTGACCCTTTTCAGAATATTCCCTATTTTTGGCTATCTGTTTCAATATATAGATTTACTGTGTATATCGGAATCATGTTACGATCCAATAGAACCCCCTCAAATTCTGATAGATGGGACATACTGTATTATAACGATTCCCCAACACAGTACTTTGTGTGTGTGTGTGTAGGTAGGTGTGGAGCTAATTTATTGACACACACTCTGCATTGCAGCTGAAACTTTTCTAACAATAACCATATGGTTGTTTCTAGGGTAGGTCCCTGACCAAGTTGAATAGGGATTTTTTTTCCTGACAATTTAGCTAAATTATGCCACAGTGCATAGTGTCTCCCATATCATGCTTATAACATGGATTTAAGAATATAAAAATTCTTTTCCATATTGGACAAAGAAACTACTAGGAACAAGGACACCTGACAACTTCTCACTTTAAACTAATTTTACACCAGTGTAACTCCATTGAAATCAATGGAATTACTCCAGATGTACACTCATATGTAGAGAAAGAATCTGGCCCAACCCCATTTAAATAGCTATTGCTAACATCATTTATATAAAGTGTGGACACAACCAGAAGTTTGTTTTTTAAAGAGTTGAGAAGGTGTTTTGTTTAATTTATTCTTCATTTTGACCAAATGAAGCAAAATGTTTTAAAATTGTATTCTTCTGCAGACTGGCTTTACTTTTGCAGTTTAGATTTCCTCATGAAGTTGAAATTTGTCATGGCTTTGAAATATTTTGTGAAGAAACTGCTAAAACAAACCACTTGCAGAAAAACTGGCATAATCCTGGATCTGTTCTACTTCACTGTCCACATTGTTAACTTGAAAATGTGAGACTGCCATGAGCATGGGATAAGCTACTGCAGATTTTAGTATAGTAATGCTGGAACAGACAGCGTGCTAGAATTTAAAAATAGATTGTCAATCTGGTTTTATACTTTTTACCTGAAACCTAATACTATTTGGAGAATGTCTTGGAAATAACAGGCGGTAAACCTTACAGGAGTGGAATTCACTGCTGCTTTCATATTAAACAAGCAGGCTAATAATACCTTTTTCTTTGCTTAGTCTTCAAAGAGCCCATTTATCAGCACATAAGTAGCAGTCCTGAGGTTTTATACAGTAACAGTTGTAGTTTAATAAGTTATTACTAGGCAAGACTTAACCTCACATCCCTCTCCCTGACCCAATATCACCAGGCCGGAATTTTAGGAGCATGCACTTTAGCACTGATCCTCTGTATGGATGTCGGTAGTACTCAGTCTGCTTTCAGTAGTTTGAATCCAAGGTTTATTCTGTATTAATATGTATTTTCTATGTGTATTTCTCCCTACACTGCTGGTGTGCATACCTTCACATCAGAGATAACCTGGGTGCCAATCTGCCAGGTTAATTTGGCCATATTGCATAACTGCTCTTCAATTATTTTATCCTCTCTGGTGCTGTGATCATCTATCTGCATCTCTAGGATATCTGGGCCGTATCCCGTGATTCTTTGTGGTTTAGTAAGTTGAGCCACACTGGTTCTTTCTCACTGAATTGTGGGAGAACTTGTTTCCCCTTCTGGGCACATGGAGGGAATCATGGGAAAACTATCACAGGGATAACTGTGGTTTGAGCATTGGCCTGCTAAACCCAGGGTTGTGAGTTCAATCCTTGAGAGGGCCATTTAGGGATATGAGGCAAAAAATCTGTCAGGGGTCAGTCAGTACTTGGTCCTGCTAGTGAAGGCAGGGGCCTGGACTTGATGACCTTTCAAGGTCCTTCCAATTCTATGAGATAGGTATATCTTCATATATCCGCATTTGAATGGTCTTAGCCTGCATCCTCACTGCAAAGCGGGCCACCGAAGTGAAAGCCTCACTTGGCCATGACTGGCCAGTTAGCTTGAGTTGAAAGCGCCACTGAACTTGGGTCACAGGTTTTAGTGTTTAGTGTTGGAGGAGAACCAGCTTATGGGGACAGGTCACAGCCAAGGTTAACTCTGCAGTGAAGACTATAACTTTTGTGTTCATCGGAAGATAGATAAACAGACGGGGTTGGGATGACCTGGCAGTCTTTTGACAGCATATAGCACTGTCTTACAGGTGATCAGAGTTTGATAGTGAGCTTAGCTCCTCTCTTCCTTGCTTGGGAAGGTGGACTGGGGTTGCGCTAGTGGGACTCAGAGGTAGTTGTAGTAACCTGCCTCACACAGGAGAATTTGGTCACTGCAGACAGGAAGCCTGGAGAGGGAAATTGTTTTTTTCTTCCGGCCCAACCCACAAAGGCAAAAATGGTTTTGCGTAAACTACTTCTGGTGCAAACTATTAGCTTGTGTGAGTGCATCTCGGAGGGTGATCTGTCCACATGAAAAACGGGGGTCAGACCGATGGACACACAGTGTTACCTACACATATCTGATAATATATCTATAAACGACTCCATGGACTTTAAAATTTGGCAACACTTTGCTGTGAGGCACTTCTAATCTGGTCAGCCACTTTCTACAGCCTGAGGGTTGTTTTTGTTTTGTCTGGTAACAGCATGTACATTATTTATTTGCTTTAGGATTAATTTTTAAAAACTGGCTGACCTCACAAAGCTGTAGGGAAATTGCATCAAAGCCCCGGTATGGATTACCTTGCCCTCACATTGATCACTTCATTGCATGCAGTGCAATTTTTTGGTGGGAGGAGGGATGGGAGAAGGGTCTTATTGAGCTGGATAAGTGTATTTGACATATCCACATTTCTTACCTGAGCAGGTTGGAAAAGGAGGAAAAATTCTTGTAGCCCTCTTTTTGAGCTCTAGTGTAAATTACTGCCAACATGCAAGTCTTCCTAATATGTAAACCTTGGTACAGTTAAAACATAGAATTACTACAGCTTCCCATAGCACTCAGATGTACAGAGCACAAAGAGTTTATTTAAAATCAAACAGGGCTTCTCCTTGAGTGAACCCTGAGCATTTCACAGACATGAATTAAGCTTCCATTCTCTCGTTCATGCTGTAGGTAAGAATTCTTACCTCTACTTCTACAGACAGGGAAGAGGAAGTACAGACAGACAAACTTGCCTGAGGCAATTCAGTAATTCACTGGCAACAACATTTGTAATGCATTACCTGGAATCTTTAATAGCTGAATTGAGAAATGACTGTAAAAAGCTACAAAGATCTCACTGGATAATTAGTGCTGTAGAGATGGGAAGCCACCACATAATCCAGTTGTTGCTTTTCTTTAGGAGTAGCCCACCGAAGTCAGAGCAGCGAAGGAGTGAGTTCGCTCAGCAGTTCCCCATCTAACAGCCTTGAAACACAATCTCAGTCTCTCTCCCGGTCCCAGAGCATGGATATTGATAGTGTCTCCTGTGAGAAAAGGTAAGAACGCTACTTATACTACCAGGCAGACACTGCACTACAGGCCATCTAAATATGTACAAAGAAAATGCAGTCTTTATCTTCCCCTCCCAACCGTGTTAAAGGTCAAGTTTAAAATGTTGTATTATTTCCTAAGTGTATAACTTTGTGCTTTGTTCAGTCTCTTTAATGGAGTCTCCTTCTCCTAAACTGTAACAATAAAGAGCATCATCCTAGACATTACAAGTGACAAGGATGCTGATGGGTGTGACTTAATAACTGTATTAAAAATAAATTGTAAGATGAAAAGGCTGTACATTTTTTTTGCCTGCTTATGAAATTGTGTCATATTTCTTGAATTTAAAGCAAACATAATATGAGAGGCAGACCCAAAAGACCCATTTACTAGCTAGTCACTTTAATTGCCACATTTATGGATCTGGCTATTCCCATGCATCCGTCCTATTTCCTGAGCAGTTTCCATTTAAGAGAACACTCCTTCCGTTATCATCTTCATAAAGAACTGTCTTCGGGTTTCCAGCAGTTAATGGTCTCTTCTGTTCTTTCCTCTTACAGTATGTTCCAGGTGGATGTAGATTCAGGAATAGAGAACATGGAGGTCGATGAGAGTGATCGCAGAGAGAAAAGGAGCCTGACTGATAAGGTTGGCTAGTCTCAGAGTCTCTTTAATTTCAGGCCAGATGTAGAACTCTGTATTGTGACCTTGAACTCTTGTATTTTATAAGCAAGCTTACTTGGATTATGCAACTTAATGTTTAAATTTAAAGTTATGACTGTTTTGTTGTTTAACGTAGTGCATGCTACTGTTTAATAATATATTAGATTTGTTTTATGAAGACTTTGGCTTAGTCTCGGTCTACTGCTTTTTACTTGCATTAGTGAGGCAGATGGACTAATAGATGAGCATTATGATACTGGCTTTGCTCTCCTTAATTTTTCCGTGCAGATGTCTTGCTTTCACTTTTACCTCTAGAAGTTTTAAATCATACTTAGAGAAATGTCCCTAATCAGGATCAATCTTTGGTAGTCCCCGTCCCTTTGTCCCCTCCTGCCCCCCAGGATGTGGAACAATAGATTGGTGGAAGAGCAATATACAATCAGTTTTCTTAATATATCTTCTTTGGATCACTCACCTTTGTGCCACCAAGATGTTTTTGAGGGGAAATACCCAGCCTTCAGTTTTCATCTGACTACACTCCCTTCCTCAAATTCCTTGGTCAAACCTAAAAAAGACAGAACTCGTGAGATAACGAACTTTTGTAGCAAGCAAGTAGATGGTCTCAGAGTATTTTCTGCACAATAGCTTCAGCAATCCAGTTGATGGATTCTGGAAAAATGCTCTCGAGACCTAGGGAGGGATATTATACCTTGCAATAAAATTAGTTTAATTAATCAAAATCTGATTTTTCTGCGATGGGATTAGATTAAAGCAAACACTTTTTACAGGAAAGAACTTATATTCTTTGGAAGACCATGTTCTCCTTTGTAAAGCGCTTTCAGATCTCCTAATGAAAAGCATTATATGAATTAGGTGGTATTATTTATTATTAATTACAAAAGAGAGAAAGAAGAGCAGCTAGCTCTCCCACCAATCTAGTTAAGGAATGGGACCCTGAAGAACAGAACAAGGGGGAACCAGACCCAAAGCTCAGATTAACTTCAAAGTTATCACTTGACTCTGGGTCCAATGCTAGAAATGCAGCCTTAATGTGGGTGTAGATAGGCTTCCACCACCATTTTTGCAGTGCTCCTTCTAAGCCTTTGTTTATCTCTGTACTTTCAGTAATAAGCTCAGTTGGTGAAAGTCTGGCTTTGAGCCATGTGGCAATAACCCTGATGCAGAACTTATTTTTCTGAGCAGTCGCTGGCTGCAAGCCAGGTAGTCAGATAGCTTCCATTGTGCTGCTGTGAAATAAGTAGTTTCAAATCAAGGGTGGCTTGAATGGGGGGCTCAGTGGAGAGTACGAAGAAGCTTTGCAAACTTGGCTTGATTCCTCTTTAGCCTTCTGACCATTCTGAGTGAATGAATTGGAAAGGAGGCACCACAAACCCAGTTTATAAGTAGGAAATTTCCTTCCCTTCCTTCTGCCTGGAAAATGTGGGCATTATTTTAGAATAACTTTGATATTTTGATAGTGTCAATTGAAGTCTTTTTGTTTGCATGAAAAGGAAGCAGAATAGTTTGTGGGTTAATTCCCTATAGGTTCTTGTGTTGTGTGAAATAGAAATAGTACCAGTTTAATTTTACATGCCTTTGGTTGTTAATTGAATTCACACTAAGTTACCGTACCCTGCCCAAGCTTCTAGGTTATTTGAGGTCCGTAGTCCTGTGTATCGTTTCTTGGGTACAGAAGTGGGATGAGAAACAATAGTGGTAATAACTTTTGTGGGAGTGGTAAGGAAACTGAGGCAATCTCTGCAGGATCTTGAGTACTAACCTGTGTCAATTTTTTTTTTCATTCTTTTTAGTGTGAATTTTCTCCCCTGCCAACCTTTCTTTTTTAAAGAGAGAAACTTCTTCAGAAGTTACTGACTTATCCTAATACTTTTTTAAAAAGCTCAATATCAGCTGAATACTTAATGTGTTCTATTTGATAACTATGCCATACTCTTCCAGGAGTATGGGCATTGATTCAGTAGGCTTTTTCTATCTCTTAACTGCTATGGCTTAAAATCGCATTTGCTGGGGTCTTGTCATTATGATGTGATCTGGCCCTTTTACTTTGTGTAATTGACAACTTTAGCATATACTGGAAACTGATGTATGGTAAAATAAGAACAAGAGCATATGGGTTCAGACTATTCCAATGCGGACCACCTCAGGTGAATTGTATTGTTTGTCAGTAGCTGCAGTTGTCATTTAAAAGACAGCAATTGCTGACAAGAAGGAGAGAGAATAGAAAAGATGGCAACAAATATGTTGGGTTGTGGTGTGATGGAATAAGGAAGAGTGGGGTGAGGACGGTCCAGAAACCAGTGTGTCCCAACAAAAGATGTTTGGGAACTGGTGGAATGTGCCCTACACCATTGAGCTCCAAGTGCAGGGTTCTTGCTTGGAAGTGCTAGAGAGAAAAAGAAGAAATAATTTTAGGCAGAACCACTGATGTTTATGCAACAAATATTTTCCGTGGTCTTGAGTGATTCGTGTGTCTAATTACAGTAAGCCTTGCCAGCCATGATGGAGAACAAAGGTTGCTGGTTGCATATTTGATCTGGAAAGGTTTTTAAACACTATCAATCCCTCCCTCTTTGCAGATGACGATTATTTGAAACTTGCTTCCCTGATATCTTGAGATACTTTTCCACCTATGCCCCCCAAAATCTGGCATCACCTTTGTAAAATAACTGTAATCTATTCCTTGTGTTAGCAATTATTTATGGTGACAACTTTTTGAGGGGAGTAACTTCAGAGAAGCTTGTTTTTCGTTGAAATTGAATACAGTTAGCATGTCTATTAAGTGAAGGAATGAGGCAGGCCCTTGAGTACTTTGTCCTGTTTTTTCCTCTTTCTAAAGAGAGGCAAAGCCTTGGGTTGGGTGGAACAAAAGCTAGATTGAGCAAGCAGCAGTTTGTAACGGTTCTTCCCAAGAGTTATGACCAAAAGTTTTCACTTGGTATCAGGATTAGTTTTCTCAGTTTATTTATTTTTTAATTGTGTACTCTGTTTGACAAAGTACTTAACTATGCTGGGACCTATTTACATTCATTCAGATCTCATCTAGCAATTGGAAATCCCCAGTTGCTTGCAGGCATCATGGTGTACAAACTGCAATTTCATTTTCAGTGGAACTTCCGTGTAGAATTAAGTTTTTAAAGAGACACTGACTTGTGCTGTGAGACTGCTCTTATTCCCATTGAAGTCAATAGAAATACTTTCACTGACTTCAAAGAGTTGGTATTGGGCCATGAATAAAGAGCATTCCTCTGTATTTAACGTTCTGCAAGCCAGCTACCTGGAAATGGTTTTTAACTGCTGTGTGGACATGGTTATTTTTGTTGGTCTTTTTTTGGTGAAATGAAGATTGGGATTAAAAAGGGTGGAATATCTTTAGGTTTTCATTTTCAGATGAAAACTTAAAAAAATTGAGGTCCTGTCTGGGTGGACATTTAAATAAAATTAAAATCAACATGGAACTCCTTCTAAGAGTAGAGAGTTGTCCCAGCATCCAGGCTAAAATTTGTCTTCCTCCCAGACTATTTTCTAATATGATGTATGTCAGTTGCTTAGGACCATGTTGTATGATATCATTATTTCATTTCTCCTATAACTCTTCTTTGTATAATTTTTTCTTTTTGAAATATTTTCTGATACTGGTATGACTGTCCTTTCATAAGCACCCAGAATCTGCTACCAGAGTCTAGTTGTGGCTTTCAAACTGACATGCCAGAAGCCTTGCAGAACATTTTCTTTACAGAATCAATGGATAATAAGTGTTGGGTTTTGTTTTTCCTGTTTCATTTTGGCCACCAGAGCTGATTTAAGGTGTCCTATTGTGCCTGTTGAAACTTTGACTTGCATAAGCCAAACCAAAATGAATGCAAAAAATATTTCCTTCTTCCCTCAACAAGGAGCCTCCATCAGGATCTGAAGTATCCGAGGAGCAGGCCTTACAGCTGGTCTGTAAGATCTTCAGAGTATCCTGGAAGGACCGAGACAGAGATGTCATCTTCCTAACTTCGTTCTCTGAGCAATTTAAGCAGAATCCAAAAGAAGGTAGGAACTTCAGCTGTTCCCATTGTGTTAGGATATGGAAGAACAAATGGGAGGAGTCATGTCATCATTTTCAAACATTAAGATGGGGTGGCTGGTTTTTTGTCCAGCTTCATCTCTAGCTTTTTATTCGGCTGCAGTAATAGAACTGATGCTTCAGTGATGCTTGAGCTTTTCTAGTTGCATTATTTGCTTGGTGCAGACATTGAGTACAACATACATTTGTCACCAGCAGGTGCCGTTACAATTGGGCCACAATGCATGGACAAAGGCGAGATCCTGCATGGTGCCGGGCACCAGCAACTCTTATTGAAGTAAACTGCCTTTACAAAATTGATCAATCTGTTCTTGGGAAACTATTGTGCCAGCATTGCCATGCTTTTGAATCTTTCAAAAACTTTTTAAAATGGAAGTATTCGATATTGCATCATAATAGATATGGCTGCTGTTTATTTGATAAAACTACGGCAGTCTGCTGTCTCTTTGTTACGTTGATCACCATTTTGTCAGATATAAATGACCAATGACTAGATACCAAAACACTTCATTGCTAATTTAAACTTGTGTGTCTTTTTCCTTGTGACATTCTGTGACCCAACTCAACGAAAGGAAGGAAAATACAAGAGAGTTTAAAAAGAAAATTCTCTAATGTCCACAATAATGACATTAGACCATGCACAATTCTTTGCATTCTCCAGAAACCTTGGTCTTGTATGTTGCTGTATTCTCAAAACCCAAGATGATGGAGACCAAATGATAATTTCTTGTTAAAATAGTGCCCTAGTCTATTGCTATTGGCAACAATAGCATTTAATTTATGGAAATAGAAGAAAATGTTTTGGTTGGGTTAAATACCAAGGTCCCTCAGGAGAATCCTCATCACCACAGTGGCCCTAATTTTCTTGCTGTCCTCTTCAGTGTTCTCAGATTTTAAGGACTTGATTGGCCAGATTTTAATGGAAGTTCTGATGATGTCCACCCAGTCGAGGGATGAAAATCCATTTGCCAGCCTGACCGCCACATCCCAGCCAATTGCAGCAGCTGCCCGGTCACCTGACAGAAATTTGATGCTAAACACTGGCTCCAACCCAGGAACGAGTCCTATATTCTGTAATGTGGGCTCCTTTGGTTCCAGCTCCTTATCGAGGTAACTTTGGGTACCTTAGAATGTTGGTTTTGTAAATGTGGGTAAGGGTGAGCCTTAGGCCTGGTCTACACTTAAAAGGTAGATTGGCATAACTATGTAGCTCAAGGAGTGTGAAAGATGGCGCTCCCCTTATGTAGTAATTCCGACATTACACCTGGTGTAGACATTGGTAGCTCAACAGAAGAATGCTTCTGTCAACCTTGCTACTGCAAAGAGGTGATATTTCTACAGTGACAGAATAATCCCTTCCATTCCTGTAGTGTCTAATGGAGTTACAGCAGCATAGCTACAGTGCCATAGTTATACCACTATAGTGCAAACAAATCCTGAGTGCTTGCATTTAATATCTTCTGCTTTATATGGGCTTAGGAATGCCACAAAAACAGTAAGTATAGAGGATTAAAAAATATAGTTCACCCTGCTGCACCAACATGTTCTTCCCCTTCTTGACTGAACTTCTGTGGTTAAATGCACATTTGGTAATTAAGGCCAGATCCTCAGTAAATTGATATAGCTCCATTGAAGACAAATGGATATAAACTAGCCATCAACAAGTTTAGGCTTGAAATTAGACAAAGGTTTCTAACCAGCAGAGAAGTGAAGTAAGTTCTGGAACAGCCTTCCAAGGGGAGTAATGGGGACAAAAAAATCTAACTGGCTTCAAGACTGAACTTGATAAGTGTGTGGTGAGGGAGGTATGATGGGACTGTCTACAGTGGCATGTAGCTGATCTGTGGCAGCAAGTATCTCCCAACAGCTTGTCATGGGACACTCTAAGAGAAGGACTCTGAGTTACAGAGAATTCTTTCCCAGCTGTCTAGTTGGTAGATCTTGCCTGTATGCTCAGGGTCCAACCAATCCCAATATTTGGGGTCGGGAAGGAATTTTCCCCTACGTCAGATTAGCAGAGACCCTGAGACTTTTTCACCTTCCTCTGCAGCATGGGGCACGATCACTTTCTGGTTTAAACTAGTGTAAATGGTGGATTCTCTGTAACTTGAAGTCTTTAAATCATGATTTGAGGACTTCAGTAACTCAGCCACAGGTTAGGGGTCTATTACAGGAGTGGGTGGCCATGGTTCTGAGGACTGCAATGTTCAAGAGGTCAGACTAGATTATCATGATAATCCCTTCTGACTTTTAGAATTTGAGTCTATGAAGTAATTGGACCCTCACTGACTTAACCCAATTGAGGATCTGGCTCTTCACTTTTAAATGTATAATCCAAGCAATGAAACTGATACACCTGTTTAAATATTGGAAATAACTTAAAATGAGAAGCAGTAGGTAAAAGCATTGTATGTGATGTTACATGAAATATACATATACTGAATGGTTAATAGTAGTGGGGTGTTTCTGTTGTTAATTTTGTCTCTCTCTTGCCCTTCTTCTATGTATCCTAAATGGCTGCTTTTTTTCCTTTTCCCTTCTTAATTGATTTAGTCTCTATGGGACTAGTCCAGCTCCTAGTAACAATTTCTCAAGCCATGTGCCAGTGACTGGTTCATCTGTTACCCCACCAGCCAGTTCACTTGCCACCACATCCGTGCCTTCCATTTCTGTCAGCCCTCCTCTCACAGCAGCAAGTCCTTCTGCAGTCCAGCCCTCCTCTCCAAGGTACCACCCGTATACCGTGACCCACCCCTGGGGCTTTTCAGCTTCTCATATCCCACGGTCCTTGAATATCTCCATCCCAGCTAGCTCACCAAGTCCTCCAGTCATGGCTACCAGTCCTCAAGCTGTGCCAGTCAGCTCGTCTAGACAGAGGCCCCCAACAGTGGGCCCACATTTGTCCACTGCTTTGCCCGGTACCTTGAGCAGGCGTTCTTCTTTCCTAAACAGGATTCCTTCTAGGTAATTCACAAGCAGTGTCTATTAAATATGCAGTGCAGGGTGTGGTGCATTTATGCTGTTTGGAAGAACTTGTCGCTGTGCTGAGCTCACTCTACTTACCAAATGTTGATTTTTCTGTTTGTGTTGAGCTAATACGTTGATGTGCTAATATATTGACTTGCTAACAGAGCCCCGGCTGCCGAAGTACTAAACCTTTTTCTGTCGGTATTTGATATTTAACATATTTGGCATAAAGGTAGCAGTATCGTTATACATTTCCCCTTCCTTTTATTCTTCTTTCCACCCCACCTCACTGGTAAACTATCTTCCTTTGGTTTAAATTGCATTTCAGTCACTCATGCTGGATAGTCTTTTAAAGAGGTCTCCTGCTTTGTAATTAACTTGGTATAGAGCTTCATTTGGTTTGTTGAATGCTCGTGCTTGCTGGAGTATGTCAGATTTGACTCCTTAGTGCATTTAAATGATAGATTAGCTCCTCTTTGTCAGCAGAGACCGGTACTACTATGCTGGCCCTCTGCTAGTGCTTCCATGATCCCCCAGCCTCTGCAGAAGGGAGAAAACAACAAACAGCCTTCTTGGTGCTCTCATTTTACTCTGCAAATGCTGTGGTTCAGTTGAGCTGCTGGAGAGCTCTGATCTTCGGTATTCAGTGAGATTGAAGGGCTTCCATTTATGCTGTAATATTTCAAAAGACTCTCCTTGTTTACTTCATTAGTTGTGTATGGATGATTTTATTTTGGTATGTGAATAACTCCTAGTCAGAAGCGTCATGGAGCATGTTAGCTTAACTTTGATTTTCTAATGTCATGGATTGCATTACCCGTTTGCTGCATGTTTAGGAAGATTTTTGACAGATAATTTGTAAAAGAAAATTATGGCAGTTTTACTTGCTGTCTTTTTTTCATTTTAAAATCTGTTTTGTTCTCTGATGGCCTTTTTCGCTTTTGTTGCGGTAGTATGTACGACAACCCTTTCTCCCTCCTCTTCCTTGCCGTTTCTGATGTGTCTGGGGACAATAGTGATGAAGAAAACGAAGATGGTGATTTTTCTTGTGTCCAGTTTGGGTCCAGGTATTGGAGAAATAGAATGTAACGTGCATGTTTGGGTGTTCTAGGAACTAACAGTTTGTGGAGCTTTAAGCATTCTTCATAGGAACTTTGGAAATAAGTAAAAAAGGAGATAACTTGGACAGGTCTTAATGGAAGATGAAGGATAAACATGCATAATGAGTCCTAATTAGCTAGTTCTTTTTAAAAAAAGAGATGACTCAGAATAAAAGGAAATGTTAGTCATGTTGCCCTTCAGGTTTAATGACCACAGAGTCTGAAATGGCCATGTAAGAGGCACTCCTAACTTAATACATGATATAAGGTATATTGCTCATCAAAAACTACATCCTTCAAAGTCAGTGCTACCTCCTGCACAAGCACTTCTTCTGAATACTTGAAAATGAGGACCGAGGTTAGAGGGAAGTAAAAGACAGAGCCAGATCCTCAACTGATGTAAATTGGTGCAGTTCCATTGAAGTTAATGAAGCTACAGCAATTTACTCCAGCTGAGCATCCTTCCTCTAATCCGTGAAGCACGTGTTACCTGATTCTGAAATGCACAAGTAGAAATCAGCAGCCAATGAAAACTGGGTGGTGAAGACTGAAACATTTGGGACACTAAATTGGGGAGAAAGATAGCTTATTATGAATCAAAGACATGGCCATCCCATTGTGAAGTTCATCAGTTTATATGGCACTAAAATACATGACAACAAAATGAGAATGGATATGTTCACTTCGTGTGGAGGTTACCCGTTAGCCTTGCAAATATAATTCAATTTGTTGAATATTGAATGGGCCAGGCAGGAGATGCCTCTAGGAATGACAGTGAAGGTAGAATTTTCTGTGATGGTATGTGTAGCTGGAGAATAATAACAGCAAATGGTTGAATGCATATTACAGTCCCTCAGCCTCTTTTGAAACATTTTTGCTGTAGGATGCAGCTTCTGAAATGAAGAAATAAACAACTCTCTGAATGTGTGTTCTCAGTTCTAGGTGGGTGACCTGTGTTCCTGGTCTGGCCACTGGTGATATTGGTTCCATTATCCCCATTAAAAAATATCTACAAGAAACATTTTTGGCATCTATTTTCTTTTGCACATAACCAAATTAGGAGATACGTATGGGAATATTATACGGGAAGCTTGCCCTTTGGAGACAGGAAGCTCTGGAAAACAATAGCTCTATAGCATTTCTAGCATATTGAATCCTTTACACCCGTCTTCAGTTTCCTGTCCCAGGTTGATCTGTCTTAGGATACTGTAAAGGCTCCTTCATAGCAATAAAAATCTAATCATGATGCTTGCAACATTGTGCTTATTGTCTCGTGTATTCCAGATAGAGTTATATCTTGAGTATAACAAAGAGCAATGAACTGTTTTAAAAGGAGAATTTAGTCTGAATATTAATTTTTAAAAATTCCTAAATTAGGGAAATCTAATTAGGATTTGAAGTATCCTCCCAAGTGAAGTGAAGTATCCTCCCAAGCACCATTGCTTGGGACTTCTAAAGGTAGACTAGACAAAGAACTGGAAAGTGCCCTGTAGGGAGAAATCCAGTCCTGCACAGGAATGGAGAAAAGTCCTACAGTACCTTTCCAGCTCTTATGTCTGGTTGTCCGCGGTGGAATATTAGAACATAACTACTGGGACAAAGTTAAAAGCTGTAAATTTATTAAAATGGTTGTTGGGAGATTCTCAGAGCGGTGAGTTGAATGAACTCCCGTCTTCCAATCCACACTGAGTGATTTCAGGAGAAATATTTTATGCAGATTAAAGTTTTGCATTTTGTATTGTTGTCGCCCTTAGTGTTAATTTCAGATCTTACACCCATGGTATTGAAAACGTAGCCCGGATGTTAGTTAATACAATTTGTGCAGCGTAATTCTTAAAGGACTGCCACACTTCAGGTGGCTTTGATGGTATATTTTATATCCTGATGATCTAACTGACTGCAGTGGAATATCTGTGTCTCCTGGAGTGAGAAGTGAAAACATTATCTAAGTTATATCAGTTTAAAGTGTGAACATGACAATCTAATGTTTATGCAAAACCTTTCGTTTTGAAAGTCCCAAAGCACTTTGCCTATGTAGTAAACATATACAGATGTATATAGGAATCATTTCAGCCATTGCTGAAATGAAGTTGCCTACAAGGTAGCTAACCTTGGCGTGAAAAACCTTTTTTGAAAAGAAGTTGATATTGTACAAATACCGGTGGTGGTCTTCAGGCTGGCAGTGAGAAATTCAAAGTACAAGAAAGAGACTATATGGAGAAAAGCATATGTACAGTAGACTCTCGATTGTCCAGGATGATAGGAAAAAAATTAATCCTGGTTAATAAAATCCTGGATAATCACCATCCATAGGAAATATGGGGGGGGAGGGTGTTGGTTCACCAGCCACCCTGCGCCCGGGAGAGGGGGTGTTGGTTCACTGGCTGTCTTGCCCCCTGATGGGTTTTTTTTGTGTGTGTGCTTGGGGCGGCAACAAAGCCAGAGCCGGCCCTGTGAGTTACGCATATTTTTTTTGTCATCCTGGTTAATCCACATCCTGGTTAATCCAATTCTGGATAATCGAGAGTCTACTGTATGTGTAGTTTTTACACTGGATCAAAGCTTGAACCAATAACATGTTAGGGTTAAATTGGTGATTGGAGTGGATATGTTGGCAATGGGTGACGGACAGTATGTCTGCACAGCAAATAAAAACCACGCCTGGCCCATGCCAGCTGACTCAGGCTTGTGGGTCTGTTTCATTGCTGCGTAGGCTTCTGTGCTGGAGCCTGACTTCTGAGACCCTCCCACCTCACAGGGTCCTAGAGTCTGGGCTCCACCCCAAACCCTGGGTCTCTGGGTATGTGAAACAGCCATGCACCCGAGCCCTATGAGCCCAATTTGGAGCATTACAGTCCAGTAAACGTCACTTCAGTCCCAGCCACCTTTGTGTGAAATTGCAACTTAAAAATAGAATTCCGTTGCATGATATAATAGGGAGAAACTAGCTTGGCTTCTGTGACTGATTATACTAACCAAAAATGTGTGATTGTGGTTGAATTTACAGTTGACGTCCAAGAAAGAACGTGAAGTAGCTGTGTGGAGGGGTTTTGTTACTTTTTCAGTGTTGTTGGTCAGATAACTTGAAAACCATAAAAAAGAATGCAGGAGTAGGGTACAACTAGCCAGAAGCATCTCTGCTTGAAGATTGATGGCTGCTTCACCTCTGTAATCCACAATTTGAGAATCGCATTTATAAAGGCCCGTTATCGCTACATGCCTTTTACCATCTGTCAAACATCTGGTCCGTCTTGATTCCCTTCAGGAATTGCATTAAGCTGCTTGCTGTGCAAGTGAATCATGTGAGAATATGGTCCTATCTCAAGATCTGGACAAAAACATTTAGCAATTTTTGCCCAGGTCACACAAATAAACTTACTTTTACACGTCTTGTCTGCATGAGTGTGGTGTGCTGGGATGGGGTTTTCTGCTACAAAGAAGTTGTTTGCCAGAGAAAGTTGGGAGCATGCAAGACATTGGTAGAAGAGGGATATACATCTTGATTTTCTTTTTTTCCATTTTTTTTTTTATAAGTGTGGGAGGCTCTGCTGGAGCAAGTGCTTGTGATTCCTGCAGTGACCATTTCAGCATTGAAACTTGTAAGGAGACGGAGATGCTGAACTACCTCATTGAGTGTTTTGACAGAGTTGGAATAGAGGAGAGAAAAGCACCAAAGGTATTGTAGAGAAGAGTAAAGCCGTATGTGCAACAGCACTGAGACTCAAACTGTCTTCTCTTACTTTACATTGCACAGAGGGGAAGGATGGTTTGCAGCAGATGGATAGCTCTATAAAAACTTTGTGAGAAGTTTTGTTTTGTCTCATTACTTAGATTCCTATTGGCCTTTTTAAGTTTGTGTTCAGAACCCCCATCTGTGTTAGTTTGACATCAGTAAAGTTAACATTGTTTTGGGGACTGACATACATCTGTCTATTCCCTTGCATTTGTTTTAAATTTGTTCCACATAGAATCACATCTCTAAGACCATCAGCCTTTGCTGTTAATGTAAACCTAAACTTCTCCCTTCTAGATAGCAGTGGAATGGAAAATATTTAGTTCAGCTCATTAAATGTAATCTGAAGAATCTTTATCTGGAAATATGCCATCTGTTGCTTGAATTGCATGACTGCAGAAGTTGTTCACTGCATTTCCTGTGTATTTTATCTATGAATGTTTTCATGCTGCATTAAAATTATTTTTTTATTCTTCTTAGATGTGTAGCCAGCTAGCGGTTAGCCAGTTACTGAGCAACATCCGATCACAGTGCATTTCCCATGCTGCTTTGGTGCTACAGGGATCCTTAACACAACCAAGGTGAGTTAAGTTAATGTTGGTCATGAAATATATAAATTCTGTGTAAAGATGTGTGTCTGTCTACAAAAGTAGATAAAAAGTGAGTAAAATCAGCTGCTGAAATAGGACAGCTTTTCAGTCAATATGTATAGTATGTACCATTACATATATATATATAAAATGGGAAATGATTTGCCTAGGAAGGAGTACTGTGAAAAGGGATCTGTGGAGTCATAGTGGAACACAAGCTAAATATGAGTCAACGGTGTAACACTGTTGCAAAAAATGTGAATATCATTCTGGGATGTATTAGCAGGAGTGTTGTAAGCAAGACGAGAAATAATTCTTCTGCTCTACTCCATGCTGATTAGTCCTCAACTGGAATATTGTGTCCAGTTCTAGGCGCCACATTTCAGGAAAGATGTGGACAAGTTGGAGAAAGTCCAGAAAAGACCAACAAAAATGATTAAAGATCTAGAAAACATGATCTATGAGGGAAGATTGAAAAAAATTATTTTGTTTAATCTGGAAAAGAGAAGACTGAGAGGGGACATAAGTTTTCAAGAACATAAAATGTTGTTACAAGGAGGAGGAAGATGGTCTATATAATATTTAGTCCTGCTGTGAGTGCAGGGGTCTGGACTAGATGACCTCTTGAAGTCCCTTCCAGTTCTATGATTCTATGAGTACAGTGGCTCAGGGTTTGTCTATATGGGAAGATATACCAGTATAAACTAAGGTGTGAATTTAACCTGCTGTAATTCTACCAATATAACCCTCATGTATATACTCTTATTCCAGTATAGGAGTGCCTTTATCCCATTCCGTTTGTCACTTTAAAAGCAGTTTCATCTAAACCAAACAAGACGCATTTACTCTGGAGTAAGTGTGTCTACATGGGGATTCATATTGGTAGCACGTCTGGTATAAACAAGCTGTAAGTATTTGAAGGGACAGTGTCAAACTAGAACACTGACCTGACCTTTTTTCCTATTTGCTAAAATCCAAGTAATTTATATGTATCTATTTGAAACAAATTCTTCAAAAAGCTTTTAAAAAATAATGAGCCATCCATCTATATAGATGAACAACCCTACAGTAACAACTGTGTTTTTGTGTATAATAGAGAAAAAGGCACCATTCAGTTTCAAGTTAATAGGGTGTACTTACAAAAAGTAAGTGTTAATTTGGAAAATACTATGACTTCATCTTTTACTTAAAGTTGGAAAAATGAATAGGTTGAGATGAGTGGAACAAACCTAATGCTGTTGCTTCACTAGAATGAGCCTAACAAAGAGTCTTTTCAGTAGAGAGTGGTAGAGGGGAGAACCAATTAGTCTATATAGGCCATAGTTTTCTTCTAACCACATTAGACCAAAGTGGGGTTTTGGCAGCAGCATCCCCTGAAGGATTATCTTTGTAGAAGGACTTGGGGAGACCTTGTTAGTTGCTTCTGAATGAAATATTGTCTCAGTTATGACCTCCATTATCTGGGTGTATCAGTAAATGTGAGGCCAGTTTTTTCTGAAAGATGTCTCTCCCTTCCCCCCCTCCCCCCTTTTTTTTTAATATGAATAAAGGTCTTTGCAGCAGCAGTCTCTGTTGGTACCATACATGCTGTGTAGGAATCTTCCATTTGGCTTCATCCAAGAATTGGTGAGAACAACTCACCAGGATGAAGAGATGTTTAAACAGGTAAGAGGCTTGTTCAACTTGCAAGCATTCGCATACTCTACATCTTAGTGCCTAAACTATCCAAGGGAGTGGCTGCCCAACTTTGTTCTGCAGGCCACATTCTGAGACCACAGTTTGAAAACAATTGCTTCCGGGACTGGCAAGTAATTAAGCAATTGGGGGAGTTTGCTGTCTCTCTTGTTTCACTTGTTAAAGGGATTCAAAAAGAATGACTGAGCTTTGTATGAAGTTTTGCTCAAAGTAAGCCAATCTATAAATTTGTAGATTTGTTGTGTAAAAAAGATTCCTTAATAAGCAGCACATTTTTATGAAACATTGACGCATATTACCAGAATTTATTTTTTCCATACAGTAGTATCCCATTGTAAGGATTTGTCTTGGACTGTCACTTTTCTGATCATTCTATCCAAATTTTCCTGATCCATAAAATGGCAAACATCCCAAATCACACAGTTAGTAATGTTAGTTTTTGTCCATCTTGCCAAGGACAGGGTGAATTAATAATATAATAGTTTGCATTTATAACACTTTCACCCTAAAGATTTATAAGCACTTTACGAATATTAATTAAGGCCTCACAACACCCCTCTAAGATAGGGAACCATTATTATCTCCCATTAGAAATGAAGATGCTGAGACAATGTGTAAACAACCTGCCCTAGATGTCAGGGTGGGTCAATGGGAGAGCCAGAAATTGGAATCCAGTTCTCCTGATTCCTAGTCCCCTGCTTTAATTACTGGGCCACACTTCTACTTCACAATTTAATGCCAAAGCATGTCAGTCAGGTTATTACTGGCTCTAATTAGCGCATCCACACGCTATGACATGATTTACTCACAGCAAAGCAGCACTCAGAATGGTATAAAATCTCTAGTATCTTTAGAACATAGTTCTCAAAGTGCAGAGAAGAACATTTGGAGAGGTACACAACAGGGCTGGGGCCAGCCCCCTTAGAAGCAGTGCAAATGCTTGGGAGAGTCAGGGGTAAAGGAGGAGTTGAGGGAGAGCGAAGTAATTTCTCGAAATGAGCCTGTGTTTGAACTTGGAGGATTGTTGGGTATGGGTGAGAAAAGTACGGAACCGTTTTTGGTTTTTTTGTGGGGTAGAGAGGGACTATTAGGAAGCTTCCCCATGCAGACTCTGGCTGACCCCTAGCCTCTCCCATTCAGTCAGGCACATCTGCCCTGTCTCCATGTGCCCCTGCATCCCTATGTGTCCCTCCTTCCCCGCATGTATCTCTGTGCTCCCACTCAGTAACTCCTCTGTTCCCATGTACCCCCTCCCCCTCTGTCCATGAGGCCCTGCACCTTCCTGCCCCCCATGAGCCTCTGACTCCACTCCCATTCAGCTCCTGCCCCAGTCTGTCCTCCTCCACTAGCCCTTAGGAGCCTCTGTGTGACTCCCCAGCAGTCCTACACTCTTGTCTCCCCAGAACCCTTGTCTCCTGACCTGGCTTGCTGCGAAGAAGGCTCTGCAGCCTCTTTCTCTTCCCTATCTGGTTGGGAGCAGCTGTTGTGGTTTATCGCCACAGCACCCGCTGGTGGGCAAAAGGTCGAACTGCAGCAAGGTTCCAGCCAAAGTTTTTTTTCTAAGAAAAAAATTAAAAATATGCATGGTGTATTATGTGCATGCACAGTAGTGTGCAGAATTCCTCCAGGAGTACAGCCTGCTTGCTGCAGCAGAGCTAGCATGGATCTGTCTACCCAGGTTGGGAGGCACACTCCAGCTGCAGTGTAGACATACTCTGTCAGGGAATGGTTAAGATCAAGATTGGAACCATGCCCCTAACTCGATTAGGGAAAAGTCTTGTTGTAACCAGGTTCCCTATCATGATTTGATGATATTTGTATATCTTTATCCAAGAGACCCAGTATAGTTCTGTTTGGATTCCAGTGGTCACTCCTGTATTTTGTAAAACAAATATTTGATTTTTATTCCATTAGGAAAAATTCAATAATGTGTGATGGGGCCCTTGTAACTAGGTGTTGTTACTTCTTGGTTAATCATTTCCTCCCTTCTTCCTTCCTCCCTGGCAGTTTGTGACTGCTGCTGTTTGTTTATGTCTATCACAGTATTAAAATTTACTGATACAGGCACAAAATCTACTTGTCCAGAAAATACTATTCTGCTGTATATAATCACTATTTATTCCAAGTGAATGGCTCAATAGAGTACTGCAAGGCTGGGCTATCAAGCTGTTAAAGGAAGCCTCAAACCCTTTCTTCTTGGCAATAATCTCTCTTGTATTTTTATATTTTTATACATGATTCCCATCTGTGGGTAATTTGCTAGATCAAGTCCCTAATCTTCTTGTGGCTTTACCGTTGTTGATCAGCTGCAGTGTGTCTTATGCAGTCTAGCTGTTATGACCAAGTCCAGATTAGCATGTTTGCATTGCTAGAATTTTTTAAACTATAATGTAGGTTCTTGGCACTGACCAGGAAAACTTTTCAAGTGCTACATGTTTGGAATATTTAGTTGTTTGTACAAGTGAATTTTCATCTACAGACATTAAGTTGATCTATCACTTACACTGTATTTGGATGTTTTGAAGATGCATGCCAGATGCCATGCCTTTTCCAAAAGTAACAAAAAAGATGTGGTCTCATGAGCTGAACTTCATTGCCTTAAACATAAAGGAACTGGATTCGGGTTGTACTTCTAGGTTTGCTACTCTTTTTACATTTATTTTATTTATTTATTTTGTTTCCTTCTGTGGACATACTGGTATTTGAGATGTGAGCAGGGGTTTCATGGTGCCCAGGGCTGTGGCTTCATCTATGTCTTATTGGTTCCCATTCTGAAGTGTATAAGTAATGTACTTCTGTTTTTACAGATCTTTATCCCTATCTTACAAGGCCTGGCTCTTGCTTCCAAAGAGTGCTCCCTTGATAGTGACAATTTTAAATATCCCCTTATGGTAAGGACTATTCCTTTCTAGCAGCTCTTGCTTTAAGATACCCAGTATTTGATGCAGACTCTGTTTAAAGTAACTTTAATTAACCCGGTTTGGCTTGCTTCAAATGTCATATTGAACATTGACCTCATGTTGGAAATTTAAAGTGTTATAAGGTGAGTAACAAAGAATAATGACCAGGTGGAATCTGTGGTGCTCATAATGTCTCAGGCTTAATGTACAACAGACTTTATGCTACAGTCTATTCAAATGTTTATTTACATCCTGGTGATGCAGGGGAGACGTGGTCTCGCCCATTAGTACACATGCCATGTGTTTTTAAAACTAAATAAATCCCTTCTTATTAAAACCCCTAAATGATCAGAAATGGGGGGGGGAAAAAAAACTAATATACTTTCCACTATTTATTTCTGTTTGGTTTTTGTATTGCTTTTAGCCTAGCCAATTAATATCCATTATTCTATAAACAAAATGAATCAAACCCATGGCTGTCTACTGCAGGAAACTCGTGGCAGTCTGACCACTGAAAAGTGACTTAAAAATGACTTGATTTTTCTTCATAGATGAACTCTAAATGTGTCTTTGAGGAAGAACTGCTGATTTACTGACACAACCAAACTTTTATGCCTGTAGGCAACATTGCTGAGCCAAGTACTACAAGACAGCAAACAGGATTCTCCTATCCAATGTATTGCCGATTAGCTTAAACCACTTGGGGACTTTGCAAACTAAGCAAATTTGATGTCACTGATCCCCATTTAAAAAAAAAAAAAAGCTTTTTCTGCTTGTTCCATGTTCCCCTAGTTTCAGGCTACCCCAACCTTAAATAATTTGAACCCCTTGAGAAACTCATCTGTCCGCTTCAGATAGGCTAACATAACTTTCTGGAGTCTCTTCTGCAGAGACTTGAAGTGGCAAAGGGTGGAATAATAGTTAACTTGATTCACTGTAGTAGAAGTATGAGAACATACAATACAAGGAGTGGAACATGTATAAGCTTACATGATTTTTGTATTTTCAAAATCCTCCTTTATAGTCTCTTTATTTCCTTCTCCTCTGCAGTTTAGCTTGAGTTAGAGACTAGATAGGATTCTTTGTTTCAGGCCTCAGCATTCATCTGACGATGTTCCACTATGGGTCAGAAGACAAAGGCTTTGGTGTGTGTAGGACAATAGCCCTGTTTATTACTCTTACTGACTCTTGTATGGTAGTTTAGGAATTCAGCAACAGGATCATTCTGTATTGAAGAAGCAAATAACTTGCCCAGCTAATTTTTATAAAAAGTGTGATATTTGGCTTTCTTGAGGCAACTTGAAAAGACATAAAAGCTGAAATATTTGCAAAGTGTGCATCAGCATGTTTAGATCCTGTTTCCTTTGTAGACAATGTTTTACCATTAACTTCACTGGAGCAGGATCTGGCTTTTTGAACATTCTAGCATATTTATCTTTTCATTGGTAGCCAGGGTGCTCTGGGAAATGCATCTAAACAAACTGTTGGGTTTTTTTTACAGGCATTAGGTGAACTTTGTGAAATAAAGTTTGGGAAAACGCACCCTATATGCAGTTTGGTAAGTGTTCACACAGCTAATGATTTCTGCTACATAATACTTAATATTTGCATAGCATTTTTGTTTTCAAAACACTGTGGAAACATTAGTTATTCTCACAACACCCTTAAAAGTTAGGTAGATGGTTAGGAAACTAAGGCACAAAGAAGTGTCTTGCTCCAAAGCCTCACAAAAAGTCAGTGGCTTCCAGGATTGGAAGCCATGAATTCGTGGCTTCCATCCTTATGCACAGTCTGTTAGGCCTACCTCATCTCTAATTTGTATGCAGTTTTTGCATAGTTTATTCTTGGTATTGCCAAAGAATATAAATCTAGTTGAGAATTGCATCCATAAGATGATTGCCTATCCAGATTTCTTTGATAAGTTATTTGGGCCAGAGACTCTCTTATGGGGTTGTGTAGCATCTTGCACAATGGGCCCTCGTGCTCATTTGGGGGCCCTCAGGAGTACAGTATTATTTAGTTAGTTAATCCTCTTCACTCCTAGTGGAGCATA
Source organism: Sternotherus odoratus (assembly GCA_032164245.1). Taxonomy (NCBI): domain Eukaryota; kingdom Metazoa; phylum Chordata; order Testudines; family Kinosternidae; genus Sternotherus; species Sternotherus odoratus. The sequence goes on from JAVMKO010000018.1 coordinate 8,517,932, forward strand.
AGGCGCCAACCATTCTTCTCCATTCGACTTGATCTTGGGCTAGCCAGTAGATTTCATCCCAGGTCTTTCCCATATTTTTCATTTCGCCTTCGATAGTTCTTCGCCACGTTCCCAGCGGTCTGCCTCTCCTTCTTTTTCCCTGTGGTGTCCATCTAAGAGCAGTGTGAGGATGTCTGGTAGTATCCATTCTCAACACGTGTCCCAACCATCTCCATCTTCATTGTTTCACCTCATCCACTACGTTGTTAATGCCTGTTAGTCGGCTCACTTCTCTATTGGTGACACGTTGCGACCAGTGTATGTTAAGGATGCGCCTAAGGCACCTTGCTTCAAAACCCCGGAGTCGACTTTCTATCTTTTTGTTGGTCCTCCACGTTTCCGCCACATAGAGCAATACAGAGCGGACATTCGACCTGTAGATCTTTACTTTAGTTTTAGTTTGAAAGATTGATGACTTCCAGATGTTTTGAAGTCTGTTGAAAGCATTTGCTGCAAGACTAATTCTGGTGGATATCTCTTTCTCAATGTTATCATCAGCTGATATGTAACTACCAAGATATTTGAAATCATTCACCTCTTCTAATTCCACGTCATGTATGACTGGATTATTAATCGTAATCGTATTATTTAATCGTAAGCAATAATTAAGATCTGTCCAAGGAAGATCATCATCAATAAATTGAGTTGCTTCCCCGTGAGAAGAGAAATAACTGAAGTTCAGAGAGATATAAAACAAAGATTCTTACTTAGCTTTCTGAAGCACTACAGACTTCACCATTTTGCTACCAGCATGATGGGATGATGAATCAACGGAATGAAATGCAAATAAGGAAAGAAGGCAGTGCAGATAGAATACTGTCAATGATTTGGCTGCCCTGTCAATGTCTTCCTGTTAATTATTTATTATTATTTTTTTGGTAGGTTGTTTCTTTGCCCTTGTGGTTGCCTAAACCTGTAAGCCCAGGTGCAGGACGAGAGTTGCAAAGACTTTCTTACCTTGGAGCTTTCTTCAGTCTGTCTGTCTTTGCTGAAGATGATGTAAGTACTATGCTGTTTTCAATCTCTCATCTGGAAAAGAACCCAGAAGACATGTCTGTACTCCTTGCAATTTTTTTTTTCCTTCAGACGAAAGTGGTTGAAAAATATTTCTCAGGGCCTGCCATTACTCTTGAAAACACGCGGGTTGTTAGCCAGTCCTTGCAGCATTACCTGGAATCTGCAAGGGTAAGTGTCCTGAAATTTAATTGCTGCTAGAGGATTTTCTTTGATTTTTAATTTTTGGTTTCCATAATATGGGTGTGAAGACTGTTTTACAAAATATAGTCCATCCACTAAATAAATGAGTTAAGAGTGTGAGTGAAAACCCAGCAAGAATAGTTTAACCAGAGAGCCACAGAATAGGAGATCTTTCTGTAAGCCCCCCTACCCAAACCTAAGGAATATTGGTACTGTTATCACCAACTATTGATTATTCACAAATGTCTATCAACAATCAGTTCTTGTGGGTGGATGACTAAACAAGACCTGGTACAGTTCCATAGTGATTGTGTTGCCATGATTTTTAAGCTATCATCTTGTGTAGATAACATTCTTCTGTAAATAAATATTTTTCATACCTGGAATAGCTGTGTTCTTTACAAGAAGACTACAACATCATAGTAGATTCTATATAATACTTGGAATATGCACATGTCTCCATGCTGCTGTTTTCATGATCTTGCTGTTCAGTGACCTAATTTTCACTTTAAATTTCAGCAAGAGCTATTTAAGATTCTACATAGTATTTTGCTGAATGGTGAAACTCGAGAAGCAGCTCTCAGTTACATGGCAGCTATTGTTGATGCCAACATGAAGAAGGCACAGATGCAGGTAAAGAATGAATTCTCTTCTTCTGATTCATGGATGCACTTAGCACAAATAGTTCTAAGTTCCTGATGCGGTGGTAGTTGTAACAGAAGACAACAGATGTTGTAGGGTCTGAAGCAACCAGGAATTTCATCTAGGTCAATCTTTCAATATTATTTTTCTGTACATTCTTCTTTTTTTAAATGAATCTATTTTGCCCTGTTTGCTCACTCCTCTGAGTACTGATATACCTATTTTTTTAGTACATAACCCTCCTTGCCTGAAGTTTCTGCCTTTTTAATGATATATGCTCTTCCTGGAAGCTTCTACCAACTGGGTATAATGAAAACCTGTTTTGTTCCCCCAGTTAACAAACTGCCAAGGACTCGCTTTATTTGTGGCTCCTATAAATTTGAGTAATTCCTAGTGAGAATTGGCACAATTCCACTGAACTGACTGGGCTGATTTTTTTGCCTTTGGTTTGTTTATTTTTGACTTGGTATAACTTGGTTGTGCATCCTAAATATGTGCAATTTGAGGCATCAGTGTCTTGAAGTCCCCATTTTCCATTGATGCAAACATTTTGAAATTATCTGCAGAACCGTTTCCTTCAAGTTGAAACAAAGAACTACTGGAAATGTTGTTTGTATGGTAAAATTTAAGAACTGAAGCTTAGCTACTTTATGAATCCTGTTCCTGGCTGTCCCTATGGTAAAAAATTTTAAGAAGCCTCTTTGAGATCCTTTTCCCCTCTTATCTCTCCCCAAAGTTATGGGTGTTTAGTTCTCATAAAAATGAGATACACACAGGGCAGGGAAATGCTGTTAACAGTTACAGCTGCTCACATTCTAGTTAACCTTAGAGGTCCTGATCCTTCTATTATTTGTTGTTTTTTAACCATGCATTGTGCACTAATGATGGATACTGGAGTCCCAGGCCGGCCATCTACAATGGTCAGTTGCCTGTGGCTTTCTTCTAAGATGGCATATTCTAGTGTTCACTTTCTCTCCCTTGTCTTGCAGACTGATGATCGGATGGTGTCTACGGATGGTTTTATGCTCAACTTCCTCTGGGTGCTGCAGCAGCTTAGCACGAAGATAAAGCTAGAAACGGTTGATCCCGCCTATATATTCCATCCCAGGTGTCGCATCACCGTCCCAATGGATGAGACCAGAGTGAAAGCAACAATGGAGGATGTTACAAGCTGGATGGCTGAGCTTTGTGAGTAAAGAGGATGCAATTTCTACCTTTTGTTCTGGTATTAGGGATATCCCAAAATATTCAGTAGAGTAAATGTTTTGCTTGGGCCTGTCAGCTTTTACAGCTTGTTTTAAGACTGCAGAGAAATGTGGTGTTTGAAGTCTGAGCACTAATTCAGGGTGGCCAACCTGTGGCTCCAGAGCCACATGCGGCTCTTCATAAGTTAATATGCAGCTCCTTGTATAAACACCGACTCCTTGGCTGGAGTCACAGGCGCCAACTTTCCAACGTGTTGGGGGGTGCTCAACCCCTGGCTCTGCCATAGGCCCTGCCCCCACTCCACCCCTTCCTGCCCCCTCCCCTGAACCTGCCGTGACCTCACTCCTCACCCCTTTCCCCCCTTAGATCTTCCTGCTTGCCACAAAACAGCTTATTGGGAGGTGCAAGGAAAGGGGGAGGCGGAGGCATTGGTGGGTGGGAAGTGCTGTAGCTGCTGACGCATTACTGTGGCTCTCTTGGCAACGTACAATGATAAATTCTGGCTCCTTCTCAGGCTATGGTTGGCCACCCCAGCACTAATTCATGTAGCTTCTTTCTTACTCTCCTTCATCCTGTTCTGTTCTTTTTTTGTAGACAGGGATCAGTCTCCATGTTCTGAACCGAAATTCCCAACAGAATGCTTCTTCCTAACCCTGCATGCCCATCACCTCTCCATCCTGCCAAGCTGCCGTCGCTACATCCGTAGACTGCGGGCCATCAGGGAGCTCAACAGGTTAGAAGTTGTGTTAGTTACCTAGCATGTGTTCTGCAGTTTTCCCTCCACTTTGAATAGTAGGTGCTTTCCTATGTATGATATGGTTCTTGCAAATTTGATAGAAATTAAAACTACAACTTAAGTAACTCCATGTTATGGAGTATTGGGGAGTTTTATTGGCTGGTCAGTCTGGTGCTTTGATAGCGCTTGCAGAGTATTTTTGTGTCTGCAGGTTCTGGTTGTGCTAATGTGCAATAACATCCATCGTGACTTCGAACAACAGTGGGAGGAAAGGATGCTGTTTTCTATATAGGATCTCAAACTCTAGGGGTAGTTCTAGAGAGCACTGGACAGTTCTTGAAAGCGTCCTAGGGTGTACAGAGTTGCAATGTTTTGATCGTTTAAACTTTGTTGAATAGTCAGTGGTATGATTGGGGATGTCAGTGCTTTAAGCCCTTTGCATTGTCAGGCAGGTGCATGCACATGTATCTCTGACATGCAGGTCACTGTAGTGGTTGCTTGACAAGCAGCATATTATCTCCTATGTTTGGGATGTTGTATATCCCCCTGCAGAACAGATGTTTATCTGTTCCTTATGGCTACTATGGTGTTGGTGGATATCAAATGATCTCCATTATATAAAAGCTTTCACAGTGAATTCTAAGGTAGCTGCATATGTAATTCAGCTACTGGTTTGTCATTTTAAAAAAATTGTTTAAGTTCTGATGCTAACATGAAGATGCTTTTGTTTTCTCTTCTTTTTGACATGAATCCAAATAAACTTTTTATAGCTGCTGGATCTCTAAACCTCAAGGAACTTTCTGGGTTAAAATAAATAAGAGCAGATTGCACAGCAGCAGTGTTTTCCACTATTTAGAATTGCATTCACTTAGTTAAAAAGTCCCTTGACATTAAGATGGCAGGTTTGTTGGAGAATTTTTGAACTTTATTTACAGTGTAGACATACAAAAGGCTAGAAAAGCTGTAGATAGCTGTATGTGAACAGTCAACACATGTTTTACACAGCGTTGTCAAATAAACTAGACCCTGGATTTTAAAAAGGAGTCACTCCTCTTTTTCCTTATTTGAAATGTAGTCGTGTCCATCATGAGTTCTTTCCATGCATGCTCAGCACTTACCAGGAAACGATTAGCCCTTTGTAAACTTAGGCCATATATTTTGATGTCACTAATGAAAGAATTAAGGTCAGATAACGATCCGCAGCAGATGGAAGCTGGGATGTGGAGACTAGTTTACATCCAGGGGTGGTAGGAAATAGAATCATAATAGTGTAGAATATAAAATCTAGAATATATGAAGATTAATACAACATACACCAAAATATTAATCAGCTGTTACTTTTTTAAATAATTTAGGTCCAAATGATGAGACTTGAATAGCTTGTGTGGATGGTTGTGTGACATAGTCATTGCACTTTTATCCCGTGTTAGGTTTAAGCCAATGGTTCCCAAACTTTAACAGTTTGTGAACCCCTTTCACTAAAATGTCAAGTCCCGCGAACCCCCTCCTAAAAATGAATATTTCCAGGGATTTTCTCCTTTACCTGAGTATAAATTATAAAAGCCATGATCTTGGAAATATAAAACTTGTTTTTATAACATGGTCATTACACAGTATTTATAATTAATTATTATTTATCATCACCGTATTTTTACTACATTATGAAAACAGCAACACTCTTCCAAGACCTCACTTTCGTAGCTTGTGTCACTTTGAATAAGCCTGTTATAAGCCAAGGCTCCTATGTTTCATCAAGGAATATCAGATGTGAAACAGCAGGAAGGGATTTAAGAAGTCAACTCAAAGAGTTCCTCCTATGTAAGCGTTTTGGTCTTAAGCAGTCCAGGCAAAAAACATGTTACAACAAAGCTTAAACTTGTTCTTCATAATAATTGTAAAAACAATACTAGCTGCTTATTTAATTTTAAAAACAGCAAAAAAAGATCCACCTCCCTTTCCATTTCTGAAAAGAAGTCTTGAAGTTTAAATCTCCTCCATGTGATAGATATGCTTGCTTTGCTCTGTTTAGCTCTTGGAAGTCCAGGCCCTGGGCTGCCTGGGATCCCTAGGGACAGCTCTGTCCGCCATTAGGGATTTTTTCCCCAGAACTCCCTGTAACATTTAATGAACCCCAGTTTGGGAGCCACTGGTCTAGACTGACTGTGACCATGGTGGAGGGGGGCAAAACTCAAATCTTTGTTATCATGATGGGCCTTGCACTGAAGAGGAGAGCATGAGCAGCTTTCCCATTGCTTGTGCTCTTTCTCCGCAGGCTTGAATTGTAATGGGGGTTGTGCATGGGGAAAGGGGCTTTCAAGGCATTTTTTTCTAGAAAGAGGTTGAGAGAGAGGTGCTGGGAGTGCATTTGTTGTATCCCTCCCACAAAGGAGAGGAAGGTATTTTTAACCATTCCGGATACCAAACGTCCCATCTTCCTCTAGTAGCTTCTGCTTTTCATCTCTCTGCTCTTACTTTGGGCAGGTGAATGAGCTATGGCTTTTGCTTGCCTGCCTGTCAGATTTTTGGTCAGCCTTGCTTTAATATAGGGTTACTGTTCTTAATTACATGATTTTAACTCTGCTTTTTATAGAGATGGTGAATTTGGTTAAGTAATATTTTTTTGGTGTGGTTCTTGTTTGCTTAATGGAGTCATCTGTTGTGGAACTAGTGTACTTAGTATATCCCCACATTTGGCCTTGAAGAAGATTTTTGTCTTTCCTTTCCAAAGATGCAAGAGTAACTTGCTGCCCTGGTGAATGTGAGGCATGGTTTCTATTAAGGTGATGAATTTTTGTAATCTCATTTTTCTTTCTTCCCAATTTATTTCCTTTGTAATTTGAAGTTAGGTAATGTAAATGTTTTGCCTGCTGTCAACATATGTCTCCTTTACTGTCACCACTATTGATTTCATGTGGTTTACAGGACTGTGGAAGATCTGAAAAACAATGAAAGTCAATGGAAGGAGTCTCCTCTAGCTACCAGACATCGAGAAATGCTGAAACGCTGTAAAACACAACTTAAGGTTTGTAACTAGTTAGGATGACCACTAAATGGGCCTGTCAACCTGTGTGTGTAGTGGTGGTAGTAGTGGGGGTTTTTTAAACGGAAAATGTTGAAAAATGTTTTCATAGACGTTTGAAAATATGTCTTACGTGTATAGGAGGATTGTTTTCAATACCTTACACTGTTGTATGATTCCTGTTGACTTAAGAACACACTACCATAATATGCACAGTACAATACAGGATGAGAATGCTTAGCACTTATAGAGCCATTGTAAATGTAAAAGCAGATTACAAAAATCTGTTCTTGCAATACCCTTCTGAGGAATGATGGTGTTGCTGTTTCCATTTCTGGGATGGATAAATAATGGCAAAGAGGGTGAGTGACTTGCTCATGGGTTCATACAATTTCTGTCTAAACTGGGTTTAGAACTCCAGTCCTGCCTCAGTCCTGAACTCTTTCCAAAGTGGATGCACTGGAATCCTTCATTCATAAATTTCAGTACGCTGTATAATTGTCGCAATTGTAAATTGATGGGAATTTTCCACCCTGTACCATCTAGACAGCTTATTCTGACAATTTCTCAGCTCTTCTAGCTTCTTAACTCTCCTGTTCTTATTGTTGGAGTGTTTGCTCCTTAACTACAAGTTAGCAAAGGTTTTCTCCTTGTGGATCTAGTTGAGTTGTATTAATCTCTTTGTTAATAAATTGGGCGATTTTAAAGTGTCCTGTTCTTTAGGCAATTATAAAATATTTTCTGTGGAGGGAGGGACAGGACTGTCTTAATTATTGGGAGTGTTGAATGGAGTGGATGGATTTGATCTTCATACTCTGTTTCTTATGTCTTGCTCTTGATTAGCCTTTTGTGTGCATCTTCTCCTCCTCCTGCAGAAACTGGTGCGGTGCAAGGCTTGTGCAGATGCTGGTTTGCTAGATGAGAACTTTCTGAGGAGGTGTCTGAATTTTTATGGTATGGTGATTCAGCTCTTGCTTCGAATCCTCGACCCTGCCTATCCCAAGTGAGTTTTAGGGCTGGGTGTGTATATCACTATCCGAAATACCTGATACCAGCTGTCTCTACCTTAACATTCTTACCAGAACTCCTAAATTTGTGATTGATTCTTGTCAATGAATGAGTGTTTTTAGACTGTAAGTCTGATTTATGTACTAATTTCAGTTACAGCTGTAAAACCCTGAGTTATGTTTTCTAATTGGAAGTGCTGAGATTGGATTTTAAAATATCAAATATTGATGAGGATATCTGTGAAGGGCCATTCAGCAATTCTATAGGAGAATGCAGAAGATATTATTTAACCCTGGTATTCCATTGTCTGTCCTCCTTGTAATCCTGTCACTGTCTTTTTTTTTTTTTAATTCCACAGCATAATACTGCCTTTAAATCCTGATGTCCCGAAGATGTTTGCAGCACTGCCTGAGTTTTATGTGGAAGATGTTGCTGAATTTTTATTTTTTATTGTACAGTAAGTAAAGTCATGTTTGAGGCAAACTATTATGCTTCCCAATCCTACATCACAGATGGTGTTCTTGTAATTGTCTGTGGGCTCCCTTCTCTACAATTGAAAACCAGTCAGAACTTTGAGCTAAGTTATTTCCAGTTCCAGCTGAAAGGGAGGGACTAATGAGGAAAAGTTCAGTGATTCTCTAAAGGGAGAAAAAGAAGAGTGAGGGGAAGCAAACTGTGGTGAATATCAGTTGCCTAGACCTTGTAGGCCCTCCTGCATGCATGTCTGAGAGGGTAGATCCAGGGTTTGCTTTAGCTGTGCTTCTCCTCCTCCGCCCCCTCCCCCAGTCTTTTCCAACTTCTCCAGTTTTTTAATCTAATCTTTCATTTCTCTATTTTTTTCCCTTGCTTTTGTGAATCGCTGTCCCTCTTTCCAGCTCACTAGAAGACTGCATGCTGCATGGGCAGATGGGCTAAGCATCTATTGGGAACTCCATAGGCCTGGGCTGGTTTGCTGTTGCACAAAGCTGTGTACCATGAGAGAGCCGAGAAGAAAAGCTTGTGGCAGTGGGCTGTTGCCATTGCATGCAGCCCTCTTCGTGTTAGCTGCTTCTGTTGCTGACTGCATTCAGGGTCATTGCAGAAAGAGGAATGGGGCTGTGTACATGGCTTTTAAAGAGCCAATTTCTGCTTTACCCACAGGCATAGGAGCATTTTTTGCAGAGGCAATTTGGGCAGATCTGGAGTAAGGCAATCTCCTTTGCCCATGTCTCTTAGAATAGTCTGTAGGGGGCTCACCAGTGACTCTGCCCTCCAGAATGGGAAATGCTTTCCTAGATTATTATAGATTATTATATTATATTATAATAATTATTATAGATTATTATATTATATTATAATAATTATTATAGATTATTATATTCTATTATATTATAGATTATTATAGATTATTATATTCTATTATATTATTATAGATTATTCCTAGATTATTATAAATTGAATGTAGCACCACATGTTAAAAAGGCAATTTCTCTTGGATATCGTAATAAAGTCTGAGGTATTAACCATCTCTAGAGCAGTATTAAAGATAAGAAATGACACACTAATAAATAAACAAATGCACTTTAATTTGTAGATTTGCCAGTTTCATTAACTTCTAAGATTTACCTCATTAAAGCCGAATATGGCTGTTCCCTCAGACTCGTGGGTTCACTGGTGTTCACAGAATTCAGGAGATCTCAGTCATTTTCCTCCTTCAACCCCTTATCCAGCCCCATCTTTCTCACAGTGCTTCAAAAAGAGGCAGCAGTTTTCCCCGCATGCCTAGGAGGTAGCATTAAAGTGGCACTTCACAGTTGTGTTGACTCCATATGAAATGCAACAACTGATTGTAGCTGTGCTTCAGAGGTAGTCCCAGGAAACTGTTATTAGCAAGAGCACCTAATGTAACTTAATCAGAATTTAGTTTCCATAATAACTTGTGCTTTTGCTAGGGCTAACAGTCTGACCTGAGTTGCCTGTGACAGGTATATAGTTGAATCCTTTACAGGTTTTGTTTTTTCCCCCCCTCTCACCTCTCTTCAGATACTCTCCTCAGGTGCTTTATGAGCCCTGCACTCAGGACATTGTGATGTTCCTTGTTGTGATGCTGTGCAACCAGAACTACATCCGAAACCCATATCTGGTAGCAAAGCTGGTGGAGGTCATGTTCATGACAAACCCAGCTGTTCAGCCACGGACACAGAAGTTCTTTGAAATGATTGAGAATCATCCTCTCTCCACTAAATTGTTAGTTCCGTCACTGATGAAGTTTTATACAGGTAAGATGTTGTGTTTGTAGGGTATTGATCAACAAGGTGAGTGGTGAAAGCATTGTAAGGCAAGAGGTTCTGTCACTGGTTAGGCTCTAAAAAAAAAACAACCCAAGGTCAGTCCTTTGGAACATCTTTAGATGATACCTCTCTCTATTTTACTTTCTGATCATCTTTGTGCTGCTTTATTGTAGCCTAATACTAGCAGTGCTGCAGTGGCACCTTGATTCCAAAGCAGGAAAGGAACTTTTTTTAAAAAAGCTTTCGGGGTGGGGAATGCTTGGAGCTGAACTTTTTTGTGTGCATGAGCTTGTATGTAGCCTGATAGCCACATAAACCTTGGACAGCCCTTGAGAGCTCTGCCCCTGGGAAGTCATCAGTCCCCTTCAATCCACTCAGATGTCCCATCTCTCCTAGCTTCCTTTTGCTTTTCAAACATACATCCCAGGGGTTCAGTGAGTCTAAGTAGCCTTTCAGCGATCTCAAGCTTCAGATCTACCATGATCTGCCAGCTTTATTGCATTGTGGAACACTGAGTCATAGAACATATAGGAGTCAAATTGAATAGGGGAGAAAAGGAATCATATAGTCGTACACACAAATGCTATTTTTCTTTTCCTAAAAATAAAAATAAAAACAAAGAAAAATCCTACATGAATACAATATACTGATATTTGAAATGCACAAAAATTAATTCATTTGAGTATTCTGGCTTCACCTTTTTTTCAGGTTTTTTTTTCCTTGCTTAATTTCATTATTTGCCTACATCCTTCTGCTCTATTCTGTTTTATGTTAATGTGACCTTTTGTACAGTGCCACTTACTCTGGAATGGTCACTACAGAAGAATAAGTGTATAGTATAGTTCAAAGTTATCTCTCTAGTAAGCATTATCACTACACTGCGCATGTTTTCAGCCACTAATAACCATATTATTTTCCCTGGAAAACATCAATGTAAACAAAAAAACCCCAAGGAAATTTGTAAAATCTAAAAAATCAAAAGCAGTACCCCAAAAAGGGAGAGCCACCATACATCCCATGAGATAAACTAGAGATTTCATTATTGCTAGTGATTTTAAATGGAAAGTGGTCAGCTGCTGTGTGATGAGCAGAAATATTAAACTCTGAGAGACATGGATATTCTTAAATCAGATTACTACATATTTGAAAGGGGTCTACAGTTGATGTAGAAACAACTCAATTTCTTGATTTTTGGGGGGGGGGCAGGGTGATAAAAATATTCAACATAATGTTGAGGTAGCAGATTTTTGTTTGTATTCAGTAATCCAGTTTTTTTTATGGGTCTCTACATTCACTTTAATTATTTATCTTTACAATCTCACACATTGGAGAGCCCAAACAATGCAGGTTTTTTTTAAACATGGAATAAAAGTAGTATGTAAGTTATTCTCCTTCTCCTCCTCCAAAGATGCTGCATCATGAGACTTGCTTTCCTTTGAAAGGAAGGTTCATTTTGAGAAATAAAGTGAATGATGCACCTTTAAAATGGGGACCAAGATGGAGTTTTACAGAGGTGTGATTTATTGTTTTGCAGCTTTCAGCTGTACCTAACCAGTTAGGTTGGAGAGGTGGAGAGTGTATTCATGGGTACCTAGTAATCAGCACAGCATACTGGAGGGAAATTTTGATGGAGTTATAGTTTTATTACTGGGGTCTTCTGTTTTCTTCTCAGATGTTGAGCACACTGGAGCCACCAGCGAGTTCTATGACAAATTTACAATCCGCTACCATATCAGCACCATTTTCAAAAGTCTTTGGCAGAACATAGCTCATCATGGCACCTTCATGGAAGAGTTCAAGTGAGTCAAATGTAAATGCTGGAGAGAACTGCTCAGACACTTAACTTGGATTTCTGAAGTGTGGAGACGGTTGGAGTAAGGATCTGAGGCTGATCCCTCCAACTAGGATACGTAGCCCAAGAGCCAGACTACGCAAAAATATTTAGCTTCAGAACATGAAAAAAATGTACAAGACCCGTAGGTGCAAGAGGAAAACTTGCCCCCAGGATTTATTTTCAAATATGCCTCCCTGCACTGCTGGTCATACTGCTTGTGCTTTGTCATGTTGGCGGGCACATCTTCTGCATTCTCCCCACGCCTTGGTCATGTTATACCACAAATACCGTGGAAAATGCTTTTCCTTTAGTCTTTGTTAGCTGCTACCTTGTGCTTCTTCTGAGCTCACAATGGTGATCCCAGGTGGGAACCACTGTGTGTTTTTCTGAGCATACTTAACTTCGTTTCCAGTTGTTAATATCTGTCGTCATGGTATAGTCCAAATGAGCAGAGACAGGGATTATCCCTTTCATCCTTTTATTCCCCTTGCTGGTCTGTCCTAGATTCCATTTCCAGAATCTGGTGATGTTTATTTGGGGGTCTCTGAGTTCCTAGATATTTGATGATTTTTCTGTCACTGGCCAACAAAGAGCTGCTTTTATCCATTGAAGAAGGATTTTTCCTCCTCCTGTTCTTACTTTGCTGTTACTGTCAGGAAGGGGAAGATAATCCCTTTTGATCAGTCCCAGTTTACATGATTAGGCCTTTCTACTATAACCATTTCTAAAAACAGAGGAATGTAGGGTACCTCTGGAATCTGATCCACCTGGCCTGTGGAATGGGGGAATTAATTATTCAAACTGTGGTATGAAGAAGGAATGTTGCTAGTGCTCCAGATTGCGAGACCCGTTCTGGATTGAATGCTACTGTTGTACTGTGCAGCGATAAATGCATTTCAATGTTTTCCAGTTCTGGAAAGCAGTTTGTTCGCTATATCAACATGCTGATAAATGATACAACTTTCTTGCTGGACGAGAGTCTGGAGTCCCTAAAACGGATCCATGAAGTTCAAGAAGAGATGAAGAACAAAGAACAGTGGGACCTGCTGCCTAGGGTGAGCATGTTGTTTTTTTCCACAGTGCCCTTTCCGTATGCTAAGGAGTTGCTTTTGCAGAGCAGCCCGTGACGGTAGCCTAGCTTGCTGGTACCATGGCCAGGGTCACTTTGGGCACTGCGTCCTGAAAGAGACTCCAGGCTGCAGAGCTACATCAGGGCTGGCACGGGGGGGAGGGTGTCTGAGGCTTTTAAGAGATTGTGCATTTAAAATGCTAAATGGAGAAATTAAGGCTTATAATCCCTTTTCAAAGGAAGTTCTGGAAGATGCCCACTGACTGAGTTCACTTCAAAGAACTGTCCCAGTGAAGAGCTTTCTTTTCTCTTAATGTATTGAGCTCAAAGCAGGCGTTTGGATTGAAAGGAAGAAAATAAATGCTGGGATTCAATGTCATTATGCAATATTTGTATGCATTCACACCAATGTCAGATATCTTTATACTGAGGTTATTGATTAAAAAAATTATCTGAAATAAAAAAGATACATAGAAAGGGAAGATCCATTTTGCAGAGTTCCTTTCAGATAAGAATGTTCTAAAGTCTGTATTTTCCACCAGTGTTGTTTCCTCCTTTTGATACAGACAAGCATTAGCTATCCTAATTCTTTTTATACAAGAATGTGGACAGCTGGCTCAGATAGAGCTCAAGTGCAAATCTTGGAAGTGGATAATCCTTACAATGCAAACAGTAGTGGCAAAAAATAGAGCATTAAAGCCCAATGTAAAGTAGACAGCTGGATTATTCTCTTCTTAAATAGTCTTGGATAAACTTAAAATATACTGGGATAGTAAATGACTGTATGCAGTTGTCCTGGGAATCACTTACCATACAGTTGTGGAAATATTCTGCATGGTTGTAATCTTTGGTGTTTAGGTGGTTGCATGTGTCTGTATGAAGGAGAAGATTGAAGTTCCACTTTGTAGTTGTAATGGATTATCTAGTTGCAGACATGTCGATGTCTGTGATGATGTTTGTCACAGTGGGAACAATACACATTAATGTGTTAAAAGTTAGAGACAGAAACGACCTTTTAGAGTCCAGTCCATTGACAAGTGCAAGATATAATCTCCTGATAGAAGATTTACCAAATATTAAACTTACAACTGCACTTGGCTATAGTCAGCAACACTGTTTGCTTTTCATATTGCATCGATAGCCTTAAAATAGGAATAATTCTATACAAAGGGACTGTAGAGTGCTGCTTTAGTATGTAAATATTATGATAGTGTAAAAGCTGATATGTCTGGAAATGAAAACCATTTCTTGTGCTATTTTTATAACATTTGTATTGATTAAAATTACTTGGTTTCAATCTAGAAGTGGCTCTAAAACAGCCCCCTGTAGGGAACTAGCATTTAGGGCTCTTGCTTGGGGTTTTGGATCACAGAGGCTGATCTAGCCCTGGGCAGGAGGGTGGATAGCTGCCTGGCTGATGAAGATCTCAAAGTCCAACTCGTATTGTTCCTTACTTTAGACCTAACTTTCCTTCTGGACTTCACTTACTTAGTATCATTCTCACATTTGTTGTTGACAGCTAGTGGAACCTCCCATATGAGGAACATCTATATTTCACGTTGATGATTGGAGTTCCATCCCCCAGCTAGGGCAGAATGGTTCTCTGTAATGTATTCTCCGGCATTTTTGTCAAGTCTAGTTTTAATAGAAGATTTGGAAATCATTAATAGGTTGTGATATATAGGTCATGAGTCATGTTTCAAAACTAGAGAAACTTGACCTTTCAAGTGACAAACAGAATGACCTCGACACCTGACAGTCCTGTAGGAGCTTGCTGCTAATTGTTCAGAGCTGAAAGTTGTGCAATAACTCATCCACGTGACTATCTCTGATTTACCTTTGAAAAATGTGTGGATCTCTGAGAGACCATATCTCTTTCCCATAAAAGTAATTAAGAAAAAAGATTCAAAGTGCAGTTCTGGGTCAGCAAAGTGAGTCTAAAAAATCGCCTTCATGGCTTCTGCTTCACGTGTTCAGTCAGAATCAGGTTTGCTCTTCTGAAGCCTTTATGTCAGTTAGTATGGCAGAGCCATTACTAGGTGAAGGAGTGAACTGACACATCTGTAGAATTGTCCCAATTTTAGAAGCTTTATTACCTGTATGAATGAACAAGCCAGAGAGAACCCAGCCTGACTCTGCTCCAACATTGATGCTGCAGTGTTGGTATTTGGGAGTAGGAGAAACCCAACCCACCCTTTTAATTGTATGTTGAGCAAATTGCATATGGAATCTGTGAGACTCACTAAACATGGGACCCCACCACGATACTATTTGTACAGTAATTTTTTGGAGTGATACACCACTTACAGCCTTGATACTATCCACTTTTAAAACCCTCCACCACACCAGACTTTTGTCTAGGACATGCTACTGAAGGGGAGCTGTACCTTAAATAAAAGAGCAGTGTCTAACCACAGTTTGAACAACAGTCTGGCACTCTGCTCCCTGCCAAAAGGATGTTCGATCATGTCTGTTTAGCGATTGAGTAGGGAGTTATAAGGACTTGTAATTGTGGCATGTTTATTTTCTAGGACCAGCAACAGGCTCGGCAGTCTCAGCTTGCTCAGGATGAGCGTGTGTCTCGCTCGTATCTTGCCCTGGCGACAGAAACTGTTGATATGTTCCATATCCTTACCAAGCAGGTTCAGAAGCCTTTCCTCAGACCTGTAAGTATAAACTGTTCTGCTCTAGTGTTCCTCATTGCCTGCCTGGTTTCCAGTTTCTTTAATATGTGGGTTGGCTCTTTTTCTTTACTGGATAAAATCCTGGTGCTAAGCTGTAATGTTATCCACAATGCACTGAAATCTAATTCTAAGCATATGTAGTACTGGTGGCAATGATTTGGTACTATTAAATGCATTGCCTTAGACAATGAGATGTTAATGGTCCTTTTGGACATATCACATAGTCCCTCTGTGTTTGGATTATAACAAGCATGTTACAATGATGCCAAGCTTGTATGGTAGGAAGGGCAATCTAGGATATATGTTCCTGGAGACTTTTTCTTTCTGTCCTTTCATCCTGAGAAAAGTCCCCATGATTGTTGCAATCTGAAGAGGAACATAGGCATGTGATGTTTTCGGGCTGGTCCCACTACGGGGGGGATCGACTGCAGATACGCAACTTCAGCTACGTGATTCACGTAGCTGAAGTTTGCGTATCTGCAGCCGACTTACCGTCCGTCCTCACGGTGGCGGCAGTCGGAGGCACGCTCCCCCGTCGACTCCAGCTGTCGACTCCAGCTTGCGCCTCCCGGCAAGCTGGAGTTCCGGAGTCGATGGGGGCGCCGCGAGCAATCAATTTAAGACGCGAGAAATCGATTGCCAGAAGATCGATCGCTACCCGTCGATCCGGTGGGTAGTGAAGACATATCCTTCATCTTATCACCACCAGAAACACCACCTGGAATTATATTAACTGCACTTTTTAAAATGTGTTTTGGGGCAGATGTTCAGTACAAGTTGCATTGTTTTCTACTTCATATGATGAACACTTGAGTTTGGAAATAAGCACAACTGCTTGGAGAGAGCAGTGAGGAAAGGCTCACTGTGTGAAACTTATGAAATCAGTGGCAGTCTTCCTGAAGAGAAATCATAGTCTCAAATTCCTGAGGGAGATGCATGTGGCCCTTAAGATGGTGTCCCTTCCCCAGTGCCTTCTCGTTTTCATTTGTACTTTATTTTGGCCTTCTAGGAACTTGGACCACGATTGGCTGCTATGCTGAACTTTAACCTTCAGCAATTGTGTGGCCCCAAGTGCCGTGACCTGAAAGTTGAAAACCCTGAAAAATATGGGTTTGAACCAAAGAAGCTGTTGGACCAACTGACTGATATTTACTTGCAGTTAGATTGCGCTCGCTTTGCTAAAGCAATCGCCGACGACCAGGTGAGCTTCAGAAAGAGAGATGGGTATGATGGTGGCGTGGGCAAACAGAGCTTTGCAGAATCACTCCTGGAAGAGCTTGCCCACTACCTGTGCCCTGCCAACCAACCTCCTTCAAATGCATCTTTTCAGTTTACTGGCCATGATTAATCTCTGCTTGGGGCACTCTCTTCTCCTTTTGAGGTAGCTATGTTTATAAAGTACTTTGCAAACCTATAGTGCCATATAAATAATACATAGTTGTTCATAGAGTATATGTAGTACTTTACATATGCAGAGCATTTTAAAACCATTAATTGTTGCCTGCTTAGTCTCCCCTGGGAGGTGGGAGAAGTGGTAGTATTGTCTCCACTTTAGAGGGGAAACCAAGGCGCATGAGTGATTCTGATCATACCACACAGATGGTCTCTGGCACAATTGGGATTGGGATCTAAGGACCTCTTCTCACAAACCTAAGCTCATTCCTCTAGAACCTATTTCCTTCCAACAATAATCATTAGAGTGACACTGCTGTGTTTCTAAACTACTGTTGTGCATGTGAGCAATCCTATCGGTGAACTATGGCTCATCTGTAACCTTGGTTCCTTGTCCTGTTTGAGAGTTGAAAGGACAGATGTTGGTCCAGCATTTTGATTTGTACAAAGCCAAGCTTTTCAGACTCCAAAGACCTATAGAAATGTTTCTATGGCTGCTTAGAATTCTGATGGAAATGGTCTTAAAATAAGTAAATATTTCCCTTTGTGTGTGCACCTCCAAGCAGCAGAACTGTGGGAAGTGGCTTGATTCTCTTCTCTCCCACCCCCACCGCGGTGCTAGGCTTAGAAATACAGGAAACAAACAGCATAAATAGAGAAAAGTAAATTGGATTTTTAAGCTTTTTCTGTTCTGATTATCTCATATGGTATCAGTAATGTGGGTAAAAAGATGCCTTTTGTTAGCTCTCTATAACTTTAAAATTGAGTGTCCCTTTAACACTAATCAGAGAGGTAGCCGTGTTAGTCTGGAATTGCAGAAGTGACAAAGAGTCCTGTGGCCCCTTAAAGACTAACTAAAGTATTGAAGCATAAGCTTTTGTGGGCTAATACCCACTTTGTTGGATGCATGCAGTGGAAGTATCCAGGGGCAGGTAACACCTTTAACACTATTCCACACCAATATGCTTTATTTTAGTTTGCACAGTAGTGAGGTGGGGACATTTGTGTTGTAAGTAGAAATGAGTTAATGTTGGATAACACAAAGCAGCTTCTCATTTAAAAAAAAAAAAGGACGGGGGAGTGACTAGTGTCTTGGAAATGACCGGAAGGAAAATTCAAGAGAACACATGATGCTGTAATAGCGATTGGGGGAAAAGTATGTTCTAAAATGTCGCCTGTGTGTGGCAGAGATGTTCTAAAGCATTTTGATGGATCTCTGATTTGCAATCCTAGCACGTAGAAGAAATGTGAAGAGCTTTGCCAGCCCCCATGCACAATGCCATAGTTATGTTCTCCCCTCCAGGTTGGCATGGAGTTTGGGTGGGCACACTGTGTCCTGAACATTGAATACAATGTTTCAGTGAGATCTTGTAATACAGAGTGGAGAATTACCACTGTGTCTAGAACACTTTAAAATTCCCAAAGAAAACAGAAACTTGTAAAACCCAGTATGTTAAATCATGTTTGTTGCTTAACTCGGTCTCGTACTGTGTAGTTTAAATAGGTGTTTGTTAAAAGAGGGCTTTTGAAACTATGAAAATAAACTTTAAAGGGCTTATTGCCAAGCCCAGCAGACTGAAGACACATGTAGGTAGCTTTATAGTCTCTAGAACATGAGCAGTTTGCAAAAGTCCGTGTATGTAGCTTTATTCTTAAGTTTTGATTAAACTGCTGCATAAGTCAGTGAAGCTGTAAAGTATGCGTTCTGCCTGTGGCAGGTGTAGCTGCGCAGTTCTAGAAGCAGTGTGCTGCTGTTCCTGCAGTGTGCTGCATGGTGCATCGAATTGGCAGGCTCCCAGCAGGTACCAACTCCCTCACTTAGACTTCTTGCTAATTTTTGCAGCAGGATTTTTTTTTGCTGTTAAGGCTCATTCCTCTTCTGTCCCTTCCCAGAATTGTCTTCCACTTTGTCACAGAGATAAACAGATCATCAGCCTATCCCCTATAGCAACTGCATGCCCATTTTTAGCTGGTGAATGAGTGGTTTTTCTCCCCCCCCCCCCAATGCACCTGATTACCAGTATCATGTTGGTGGGTGGGCTAGATACTCTGTGCTATCATCCTTGTTTTCTAGATTTCCCAGTGTCATACTGATTCCCACATCCCAACACCTGCATGGCATGTAACTATGATTGGCAATAATTATAGCAGTTAATTCAGAAAAGCCAAACTGTAGGTGATGTTTCCACCAACATGTGCAAATTCATTTGTGTTCGTATTGTGCCTGGTGGAAAAAGATGACTATTCTAATCAGTTATCCCACTTTTGCAAGGAAGGTTGGGAGACATGGGCACACTGCTTTTCCTCCTTACTGCATCACCTTATGCCATGGTCATCTCACAAGCAAATCAGGCTTGGGATGAATCAGTTATTGGAAAAATACCTAAAAGAAACGATTGGGTGATAATGGTGGTGAATCAGTAGATGACACTCTTCCCTCTGAAAGAGGTGGTAGCAGAGCCTGTGTAGCTGAAGCTGCCATCCTTTTAGATGAAATATAAAATATACCACTTGCGTTCACAGTACGTCACAAAAGTAAAGGTGGTATCCCAGGGGTTCTGAGTAAACACCAACTCTGACAATTAAGTTCAGCTGCCATAAACTCCTCTACAATGCGAATTGGATATAGTACTCTTCATTTCCTATCCTACATAGATACACAGTGGTCCAGAAGCTGCACTCCATCCCAGAGGTGGCTACATTTCAGTGCTCAATGAAGGGATTCCTATATACCTCCTTGCCTATCTCACATTAGTGTTAAGGCTTAATTAGTTTATTTTTACAAAGTGTTTTAAGATCCTTTAGATGAAAGATGCTGTAATTAAGCAAAGTTGTCACTAGTTCACATTTTCTCCTTATGCTGCTTGTTTGCAGAGGTCCTACAGCAAAGAGCTATTTGAGGAGGTTATTTCAAAGATGAGGAAGGCTGGAATCAAGTCCACGATAGCAATAGAAAAATTCAAACTGCTGGCAGAGAAAGTAGAGGAAATTGTTGCCAAGAATGCCCGTGCTGAAATCGATTATAGCGACGCGCCAGATGAATTCAGAGGCAGGTTGATTTTTTTTTTAATAACTTTTTGGGGGGAGTGCAGT
Organism: Sternotherus odoratus; assembly: GCA_032164245.1. Lineage (NCBI taxonomy): Eukaryota > Metazoa > Chordata > Testudines > Kinosternidae > Sternotherus > Sternotherus odoratus. The sequence goes on from JAVMKO010000018.1 coordinate 8,538,121, forward strand.
TGCTTAAAGTTTATATAAGGTATGTATAATTTAGACCTGTGATTTCTAATGGAAACAGCCTACTGTTTTCTGTAGTCCTGAATCTTCCACCAATTCAGTGAAACAGTTCAGGGTTGAGTGAAGAGAGAAAAGTTGTTCAGGGACTGCATTATTCATACCTAGCCATGTGCTTAGACCAGCTTTGCAAACATGGGTCATAAAACAATACAAGATCTCTGAGAACAGTGAAATGCTCACACTTGACACTTTAAATAATAAATAAATGGAGATATACCAATCTCCTAGAACTGGAAAGACCTTGAAGGTCATCGAGTCCAGTCCCCTGCCTACACTAGCAGGATCGAGTACTGTCCCCTGACATATTTTTTGCCCCAGATCCCTAAATGGCCCCCTCAAGGATTGAACTCACAACCCTGGGTTTAGCTCAAACCACTGAGCTATCCCTCCCCCCTTTATTCTCCTTCTGAAGTTTACATGAATGGCCAGCTCTGCATTCTAGGGCAGCCTTCATCCCAGCAATTTCCCATTTCCAGCAGCAGTTGCCCACCTGTATGAGATCTAATCTGATGGTACCTTCACTCCAATTCTGGATCAGTTGGCAGGAGCCACCTAAGAAAGCTGCATTTCCTCCCTTTGGGGTACCCTGTGTCACTTCAATAATATATCTGGTCCTCAGTGATCCAGGGAGATTCTCCAAGTCACTTCTGTACAGAGAGGCATCAAGAAAGCACTTGTTTTGTCTTCTCTTTCTTTAATTTAATTACATAAGCTTCATCTGTCTCTTCAGATCCACTCATGGACACTCTTATGACTGACCCTGTGAGGCTGCCATCTGGAACGATCATGGACAGATCAATCATCCTGCGACACCTGCTGAACTCCTCCACTGACCCCTTCAATCGGCAGACACTGACAGAAAATATGCTAGAACCAGGTAGCTCTGCCTTTTGTATTGATGGAAGTTGTACCCTTGGGTATCTCAGGCTTCTGAAGGGTAGTGTCATAGCCTGGATAGAACAGCAGTCCTGTTCTGCCTTCCTCACGCTCAGCTTTGGCCCCGAGTCTTTCAGAAAAGTTCTAAGTTTTATTCTTTTTGGTCAGTCTTTGTATTTTTCCCTTCTTTATCTGAATGAGTCCAGAGCTTCCATCCATTTAGGCTAATGCATCTTCCAATGGTAAGTAAATATTATATTCAATTCGTAGATCGATAAAATGAGGCAGAGAGAGATTAAGTGATTTGAAAATAGAGCTTTGGGGGGGTCTCTTTTCATTATCTGTCCCAAGCAAAGGACAACACTATTTATCCCATAGTGGTTTCTCAGTTTGTTTCTATAACTTCACAAATTTCACATTAACTATTTTAATTTTTTTCTCTCTTCATTTCAAGTGCCAGAATTGAAAGAACAAATCCAAGCCTGGATGAGAGACAAACAGAACACTGACCATTAAAAACTCCCTTGCAGTGCACGCCGAGGCCAATGAGAAGAGCAGGGTCTGGATTGATGTAGTGATGAAGGTGCATATAATCCATTGGAAGCTGAAGACTGAATTAACATTCAGGGTGCCCACCACCACTGACTTGTAGTAATGACCAGAAGCATGTGGACGAGAAGAAAAGCAGATTAATTCTTGTACATATATTTAAGTGATAACAGTGGTCAATAGTGTGGAGGACAAATTAGGAAGTTTCTAATGTTACAAAACAAAGTCCTTCAGTATGTCACTATTTGGGGGTTTTACAGCTGAATTATTTTAGCAAAAATGAATGGATCAGGGCAGCATCCCTTCAACTTTATTTTTTACAGTCAGATATTCATTAATTTGATTGATTAGAACCTTGGACACTTTGCTGCTAAAATAACATTTTTTTCCTCCCCCTTCCCCTCCAAACCTGCACTGCTATTTTTTTTTTGTTTTGTTTTTGTAATGCAAACAAAAACAAAACTCCACAGTGAAAAGAGTCCTTCCCCTACCCCCAGGAGAACATATTCTGTGAGATAATTGTGCCTGCAACAAAGTGTTAATCTTGGGATCGTATTTTTATATTATACATATTCGCATATTTGTTTTTTAATTGGTGTTAGATGACACACAAGAATAATAATTTAAAAAATTTTTGACACACGGATTTTAAGTTGTTCTTTGAGATGTCCCTTTTCTTTGTGTTGAATAGAGAAAATCTTGATGCTCCGGTATTTTTTAAAAGCCTTATGATAGAACATGTTGAAACAGATGCTACCAAGGAGGTGTTTGGGAATGCCAGGACTTCAGTGACTTAAAATAAAGAAATAAATAAATTCTTTTAAAGCCAGAGATATAGTATGCTAAGTGACAGTTCTGAGCCATTACAGTTTGTCTCTGGAGAGTGGATCCTTTTATTCTTGGAGTCTGTAATTTGGGGTGGGGGGTCATTTATGTTGCGTACAGTTTGTATCCATGGCTTGGCCTTACCAAAGCAAAAAGGGTGCAGGAAATGTAGAATTACATTTTTTAAAAAAAACAAAAAACAAAAAAAACATTTTTGTATTACTGCCCCCTGCTTAAGATACTTGAATTTCCTTTTTAAAAAGGATTTGAAACCGCAGTGTTTTAAAATTAAGCCTGTAAAAAAAAAAAAAAAGTTGTTTCTTTTGTTTTTCGCTGACAGTGTCCTCTGTTCAGTTCCTGACTCTTGAACTAAAATAAATGGTGATACACATTCGCAAGGAACCTTCTGTCTCCCCATCTTTCAGTGACTTGTTGAAGGAGGGGAAAGGATGGAATGGTTAGCTGGGAATGGCCTACTTTGCTGCTGGAAATCTTGCTGATAATCAATTTAGGGTTCCAGAGGAAAGGCAATTAGACATGAAAAGCTGCATAAATAGAAATGCAGATTCTCCTCTTGTGGGACCTTCAAGCTCATGCTCTTTTCCCCAGCTGGGAGAGCCTCACGCCATTTCACACCCATTCCATAGCTCCGTAGGGAGTGAGGCGGACAGACTCCAGAACAGGGGCTTATTCAGCCTCTTGGGTAAGCCACAATATAGATCGTTGAGAGATGTGGGGTAAATGAAGAGAAAAAATGTGAAGTGAGATGGAGAATCCTGGGGCATGTAGATGAAGAGTCTTTTCTATCACTTCTGGCTGATTAATCCATAACTCTTGACACCGAGGGATTTAAAAACAAAACAAACCCACACAAAAAATCTGCCCTTGAAGGAGCACTTACCATCGCACTCGGTCATGGCTTTTGGGTTCTGCCATAACTGTGGTGATGTTCCATAAGGAATATCCCTTTCACAAACTCAATTTTTGTAAAGATAAGGTCTAATTAATTTTCTGTGTATAAACACTGATTCATCTCACTACTTCCAATAGGGAAGACATCTAATTATCAAAGGTTTATTGCTTAAAGCTATTAGAAAAGCCTTGTAACAATTATGAATTCATCATTAGTTTGCTGAATATGCCTCTTTCAGCAATGTGCTTTTGTGTTTTTTAATTCATTATCTCCAAATTGTCATGGTTTCACCTTGATAGGCTCTGAACATGTTTGGAGAAAGGAGAGATGGAAAAAATCTTAGTTCCCATTCAGATGTTCCAAATTAGATATTTGCATTGATAAATTTGTCTCTTCGCTCTTGCGGCTCACCGGCTTTTGGGGTTAAGGATGCCTGAATCCATAAGCAATCTTATGCAGATCTAGGACTGATGATTAAAATGTGAAAAGTGCAAACTGAAGACAGAGGATTCATCCTTCATTGATGGAAACTGAAACTAAGTGGAATACATTCCTCACTAATTGCAAGTATATCTTTGTCTAGGCCCTGAGGGATCCTATTATCTAAGTGGGTAGAAATCTGTCGCTATTTCACTTTGAGTACTGTATTCAGTGCTTAATTTTTGCCAGGGCTGATCCCTGACACCTCTAGGTTTGACAGTTCATAGCCCTGGCACCTCTGGGCTTGCTGCATCAGTCATGAATGTGAAACAATTTGGCTGAGCCCTGGCACCTCTTTTTCATTACAGATTAAACACTGACAGTATCCAATACAAAAGACCGATCCACAGTGGAAGGGTTATTATTTGACCACCCTTTTCAATGGGAAAGCACAATAGAAATCTCACTCTTTTTAGTCTATATAAATTGTAGTAATGACATCTGTACATGTTCTTCCACCTCTTCCCATCCAAGCACCAACAGAATGACTCATTAGAATGAACTCACAGGGCTGGTCTACACTATAAAATTAGGTTGCTTTAACTACATTGCTCAGGGCTGTGAGCTGTTTCACCACCCTATGTGATGAAGTTAAGTTGACCTAAGCCCTGGTACTATTTGTGGTAATGGGACAGGCATGTCTAGCCTCCCTCCCCCAACCAAGGGGGGGCAGCCATTGGACCGAGGCTGCAACTGCATACTGGGGACAACAAATGAAAAACAGGAACAGGAGTGATGTCAAAGGTTGAAAATCAGGGATCCAGAAGAGGACACAGAGCAAAGAACCCCTGACAGTGGTACTCCTCTGCGGGTACACAGAGGTACTTCCAAGGTAAAATTTCATATTTCTTGTTTATACTGCTCTATATACTAAACACTGAAATATAAGTACAATATTTACATCCCAATTCATTTTATAATATGGTAAAAATGAGAAAATAAGCAATTTTTCAGTAATAGTGTGCTGTGACATTTTTGTATTTTTAGTTCTGATTTTTTAAGTAATTAAGTGAAGTGAAACTTGGGGGTAGACAAGACACAGACTCCTGAAAGAGGTACAATAATTTGGAAAGGTTGAGAACCACTGGGATAAGGGACCAGAAATAGAGCCCATAGTCACAGAACATGCCTGCTCCCCTGCTTTCCTCCTAGTGGGATGGAGGGTTATCTTAGCCAGCAGGGGATTGACAAGGAGGTCTTGCAACTCCATGGGGCCACAGCTGCAGTGTGTAAAATGAGGAGGTGTGGGAAGAAGGGACAAGAACCCTTCCAGTGCTGTAGTAAGTCTCTACACTACTGCAGCAGCTGTGCTGCTGTAGCATTTCTAGTGTAGTTACACCCTTAGGAAGTTTCATTAGACATATCAGGGAGAAGTGTGTGTGGTACGTATACTTGTTGCAGGATTTACAAGCCTATAGATATGAAGTAATTTACTGTGGTTGATTTGGCTTTTTACTAGTGTAACCAAGATCAGAATTTGACCTGGAAAGTCTGAAGCGCTGCATTATGCTGCAGAACTACCATGGACATCATTTATATCTTATCAAGGAAAAGTCGCCAAAGGAAATAACTGTTTTGAGAAAACAAAACCAAATGTTTCAGAAAGGCATACAATATTTATGTTCAAATCCATATATTTTGTAATTCTATGGTAAAAATGAAAAAGCAAGTACTTCATTAATATTGTGCTATGCCACTTGTAAGCAAGTAGTTTAACTGAGGTGTAACTTGGGGCTATACAAGATAAATCAGACTCTTGAAAGCAGTACAGTAGTCTGGAAAGGTTGAGAGCTAAAGCTTTGGATGCATAGTATCTCTACAACACAACAGCTGTGTTGTAGCCACCTTAGGGAACAAATGTCTTAACTGTAGTGTAGATACTACCTTAAGTTAGTATACATTTTGGACACACCCTGTAATCCCATATGTTAAAATACATCCTTTCATTTAAAGAGTCAATCAGTAACCTCTATTCGCCTCCCTTAATAGAAAAAAAGACACACAAAGTTCCTGAGGTCAGTCATAAGATTCATAAGGCAAAAAAATTGATCTCTTTAAAAACAATACAGAAACTAACATACTCTTCAGTCAATTACTGTCCAAACCAAGCTACAGCCCTCAAACAAAATATGGTATCAATCCAGTACCTTTTGAAAGAGCTCATGTTACTGGACCCCTCTTACTGGGTGTGTGTCTGGAGGAAGCTAGTGTTGCTGACAGAGACTGATACATTTGAAGAAGAGATCAGAGGAGAAAAAATATTAGAAAATGGAGACGTTATGCCTAAAAGGTATTTTTTTAAAAAAAAAAAACAGCCTTCAAATAATACCTCTCTCAAAATCCTGAGAATGGGACAAATATTGTTTTCTCTCCTGTATTCAGAGGTTTTTATTTGTATCCCTCCATGCTGAATTTTAAACAGAGGAAGGGCTGATGATTCATGCTGCGTCACATACACCAAAAAGAGCAGTTTTTCCTGATTTTAATTTTTAAGGGCATTTTGGAAATGTGTTCATGCCAAGCCATTTTTGGCAGTCCCCATTTGGATGCTTTTTACTGTCATTTTGCTGCCTCGGGAGAATGCAGTTTTTAAAGTCTTCGCAATAATTGTCACAACCGCTCTTCCATTATTTTCTACCTGTTTCTAGTCATGTTGCTGAAAGCGGAACCTGCTTTTGCTGATGTTATTGTACCAAATGGTTTCCAGTGATGACAGAGTGATAATTTCCTTCTCTTCTGCAATTCAAATCAGATTAAATTTATCCCTGTGGGGGGGGATGCCACAATACATATGCATCACTTCAATCCTACTTAAAAGATGTGGTCCTTCTGAAGAGGTGGTAAGACTCATCTAATGCATAGGTCATGAGTTCAGGTGACATGCATATACCTCATGCTGATCCTTTACACGGGTAAATTTTATCCACAATGAGCATTCTGTTCTGAGTGGAAGAAGGGATGGACACTAGAATCAGAAGACTGCATGGAAATAACGGATGGAACTGGATAGTTTGAGATAGGCAGTTCTCACTGAGCAAACTGGAAGTGTCAGGAAGGTGTAGCTAGGGGAAATGTATAATTTAAGAGAAGAAGCTGACAAGAAATATCACCCAGGAAAAGATCATAGAAATATACAGATGCTCCAGATTTTCTCTCGGGGCTGCACTGAAAAAGGTTTGAACTGTTTCCCCAACCTGTTCTGTCATAGCATAAAAATAAAAACATTTTCTCCTCCTTTGACTAAAATCTTGTCTAAGTTCTGGAGAAGGATAAATGAGTTCTGGGAGTGCTATAGCTACATTGTGTTTTGTTTTGTAAAGCATTTTGTATATTTCCTGCACTATACCGATCATTTAGATGACATGGCATGGGGATTTAAGGTCAGAGCCACAAATCATTAGACCAAGATTCCAGCTCACTTGCACCTAGATATGCAGTTTTACTGAGAATTGTAAGAAGTTTCACCTTCATCCACTGACATCACTGTTGCATTTGTCGTCAGGGCTGTTCCTATATAGAGCATTTAAAGGGCTGGTGGGTGGATGGTTGTTTTGTAGCTTAGGACGTTCTGGGTTATTTTGAATTGATACTGTGTGAGTCAGTTATGTTAACTATGTGTTGTCGATAACTGCTCCACATATCACTCAGAACATAAAATCACTAATTATCTACAAGTTGACATGGGGTCAAGCTGCAGAGTTGAAACAGACATTAAAACATTCTAGGAGTATGGGAATGTGTCAATCTGCAATTTTGGTTCATTCCATTAGTTGAACAGGAGCTAGTCATGAAGTTTGGCTGTGGACACTCCCACATTTCAGGGTTGTTTGGATCTGGGTTTCTGTTCAGGTCCATTTCTAATTATAAGTTTAAAACAATAAACAGACATTTTCTTGTTAGTGTTAGGAGAAATGTATCCATGACTTAATGTGACTTCAATGGAGTTATACCAGGGATCACTTTGGCCCATTCAGTTTACCCTTCTTCCCCCACTGTATCATCCATCAGGTGAACTAGTTCATAATTAGTTCACACACCCTATTTTATATACCTTGTAACTGAAAAAGGAAAAAACAAACACTTAAGAACCTCTATTTAATGCCATTCTATATGGTGAAAGGTTAAACCTCAAGGTATTTCCTCCTAATATCCTTTTTACCCTTTATAGAAAAGCCATTACACCAACACACATATAAGCAGCACACGGCGCTATTCCTTTTTGCAATCAATCCTTAGGTACTGCTATATTTGTTCGGTTTACAGACCTGTATGAAATGTGGTGGCGAGCCACCTTTCTTCTTCTGCCTATGTGGTTGGAGACTATCTGTCACTGCACGGAAATTCTTATAAATGACAACTTGGGATTTTTTTTAAATCATGGTTTTAAGACCAAAGTTAACTGATATGAGGTTGATCCTAATTAGTAAAAGTCTGTTATTGAAAAATAATGCAAGAACCACAGTTCAGGAGAGACAAATGGTTCACAGGATCTTTGAGTGAAATTAAACACCTCCAGCTGTCCCCAGGGAAAGCAATGGGATATGGTGACAACCAAACATATCTGATGTTAATAATTTATAGTAGGCTTTTAAAGATTGCTTCTTAAAAAAAATCTTATGTTAAACTCTTTAGGCACCAGATTCAGTCTTGCTTAGAATCTGGATAAATATCCAGATTTTTTTGTTTACTTCTAAATCTAATATCAAGAAGAACTTGCAAACCATAACAATGGTACGTTATAGGACCTAGAAAACCACATTTTATTCTTGCTTTGCAAGTTCTGCAGCAATGTTTAACTAGCAAGTAATATTTCCACATCTGTACTGACAATCATGCTGCAATGTGAGTTAAAATTGTAGCTGCTAAACAAAAACACTTATGCTCATGTCAACTTCATCAAAAACACACTGGGGGGGAAAGGGAGGAGGGAAATAACTCAGCAAGAAAAATCACTTCTCAAGGGAGTCCAATACATTTCATCTCTGCCAAAAGGACAGTGCTGCAAGACAAGGCCTGGAGAAATACAAGCAGGCACCCTCAGCAGCTATACATAGTAAAATAACTCTACCCCAGAGATTTAATCTTAATTTAAAATATAGTTTCAAAAGCTAAAATTTAATTACAAAGACAGCGGTAAGATTTTGGGTGTTAGGATGATGCTGAGAGACTGGGTTTCAATCTCTAGAACCACTCAAGTTTTAGTTGTGGAGAGGGTGTGAAATATTGCAATTGGAAAGCTGAGGGATTGAAAGGTGATTAGAATTTCTGTGAAAGATGACCAGATTGTCAAAAGCAATATGCAGACTCTGATGTCTGCTAAAATGACCAAGACACATTGATGCAATAGGTAAATACTGGCCTTAGTTTTGCCTCAGTCAGTAAACAGTTACCTTGATGAACAATAAAGTCTGATGCCCACCAAAACATGAAAGCCATCTATGTATTGTTGCACATGTGCTGAATAACAAAACATAGGCTGAGGCTGGAAATAATGTCTATGGCTGAAGGTATTTCACAATTGTGAGTTCTTCCTTCCCAACTAATAAGGAGAGAGGGGGAGAGAGAGAGAGTTAAAGATCCAGCAAAATTATTATTCACCTCTGACAGGCAAGAAGACATTTGCATATCATCCAGTTGGCTCATCAGAAGTACAAATAATTTTCACTGAATTTAGTTGCACTCAGGATGCATTTGTTTACATAGATGACCTGCACAGTTAATGTTGCTCCAGTCCTCACTATTATTTTCTTTGTAGAATCTGAACAACATACATTTCCTGACATGACTGTTTTACCAGTTCATGAATGAGGATTTTCTTCTGCTACTACTATTTTTCTACTTTGCAGGAAGCGTGGCAACAAAATCAGCCTGAGGAGAATGCTAACTAAAACCAGGAACACAACTCTGAACAGAAAAGATACTATCAACATTTTCAGGAGGGCCCCCTGATTTATGCGCCATCTTGGGCCTGATTTTCAGGAGTAATGAGTATCCATGTCTCCTTTTGAAGTTGTAGGTGCTTGGCAGTTATATCAGAACCTAACAAGTCTCAAATGAAGCACCAAAAGCTGAGACACCCAGAACTAATTGCCACTCTTGAATATTTTGGCCTTGTGCAAAATGCTGCCACCTCTGACAACAGAGTTCATCATTCTGAGGACCAGAAGCAGGAGAGAGCCTCATGATCATATGCAACACAGCACGGGCTTCCCTACTGACAGTTCCACAAAAAAAAAAAGAAAAAAAAGAGCTGTGACTTCATCCTTCTTTATTGTATGACCTCAGACAACAGTGGTTCTAAAAAAAAAAAAGAACTTGAAATGGTCTGCTAGGATCAAAATCTTGACATTTTGCTTACTAAATTTATAAATGGAGTTTTTGTGGAACAGGTAGAAATCCACAATTTATTCATGCATGCAAGGCTTTTCTCTACATTTTTAATGTAGAGGGGGGAGGGATAGCTCAGTGGTTTGAGCATTGGCCTGCTAAACCCAGGGTTGTGAGTTCAATCCTTGAGGGGGCCATTTAGGGATCTGGGGCAAAAAATCTGTCAGGGGACAGTACTCGATCCTGCTAGTGTAGGCAGGGGACTGGACTCGATGACCTTCAAGGTCTTTCCAGTTCTAGGAGATTGGTATATCTCCATTTTATTTATTTTTTAATATAGCTATACATACATTCACTTACACTGCAAATACCTGTCAATTGACCCCATAATGTATGTGTGTGTGTGTCTATCCAAGTATCAGGAAGCAAGGAGTGTACTGAACTGAAAGCCCTTATTAGCAGACTATGAAGATACAGTTCTATTTTAAACCCAAATTGAACAACCAAATGTATCCTTGGCTCATCTGATTTCATTGTCTTAATGCTTCAAAACTATACATGTAGTAAATGTAGTTTTAGCAGACGTAGACTGGAAATTAGTAAAACTTCACACCAGCCCTTTAAAAGTGTTGACTGAATAACAATTTCAGTGGGCCAAGAAAAGTGCCATTTCTCCCATCTAAAACGCTGTACTTTCTCTCATTGGAAGAACTGTGAGTCTTGACTTCCCTCCCTCTTATTAATTCACTCATTGCCTTTGCTCAAGGGCATATGTTGAGCTTTCTCCTCCTTCCAATCCATTTTTTCCTAAAGCAGCATGGGCCAATCTATATAGAATTAGAGTTTTTGAGCAGATTGTCACTACAAATCAATTTTTAGCATGAAGCAGGAAGACATACACCATGAATATTTAAAGCAGTCAAATATAACTTTAGATTACACAACAAGTTTAAAAAAGCTATTTAAACATTCACAGGAAAACAAATGGCCATGAGAATATGTCAAGAATATGCCAGTTTGTAGCTCTAGACAACTCAAGCTGTCTCTTATCCAAAAATGCCCTTTAAAAAGAAAATTACAATATATTTTCTGTAAGTGTAACTTGCTTTCATTGGGCCTAATCCAGCACTCATTGCTGTAAATTAAAAACCTTCCAAAGGGCCTAACTGCCTAGGAATCCTTGGGTTTACCCTTTTATAGCTTCTCCCAGCATGCCTGTATGGTAAATGCCCCTTTAAATTTGGAAGAAACAATCAACTGCAGTGCTAAAACAATTATTTTGCCTTTGCCTACTATAGCCTGCCCTTCTCTTCCTGCTACCTAATAGCCTAGCTCCTTTTATATTGCTTTCTTCTTTCTTGTAATTAAAAAAATGTATCCTCTCTTTTAATTCTATAATTTAACAAGTTAAAAGATATGGTATGTAAACACACTGAACAAATTAACTCTTGATTTGGATTTACATTAAAATAAGTTTGGAGATGCTGTTACACTAGTAATTTATTTAACTCACTAAAGAGTATGTTACAGTTTCATAAACTCATGATTTTAGTGAGTCTTGGGATAGCTGATGTTTTTATTAAAGCTGTGACTTCTGGAGGCATGTGTCTACATGAGACTCAGCTTTAATTCTAAAAGTAAATTTATAGCCTTCATAGTTACAGAGAAAAGCTTGAAAATGTGAACCCTAGGGACTCAAAAAACAAAAGGCATACCCAAAGTGTATTAGGTTTTCAAATCTCATGAGTTTGAGTCAAGCAATTCTTTTGGAGCATGACTCACGAGTTGGCAATATTGATGACACGTAGGGTGACCAGACAGCAAGTGTCAAAAATTGGGACAGGGTGTGGGGGGTAATAGGAACCAATATAAGAAAAAGTTTAAAAATCAGGACTGTCCCTATAAAATCAGGACATCTGGTCACCCTATTTCTCCATACAACTCTTCCAGGATCAGGGTTAAGGTAGAAGGGCTTCTAGGGGAGGGGAGATGAACAACTCCCCCTCCTTTGCTAACAGCAGAATTGAAGCTACCCTTCTCTTGCTGGCCTGGCAGCAGTTCTCCCTTCTCCTTGCCCAGCATGGCCAGAGTGGCACCTCCTTCTTAACAGCCAGCCAGCCAGCCACCCCCAAACTATCATGTGATTTTACTGGCTGCCCTTTTCCCTTCAGGGAGGAAGAAAACATTTATTCCAGGGTGCAATGAGACACCGTGATCTTGCCAGCACGGAGCGTTGTCTGAGGCTGCGGCCTGGAGTGATGGAGACGGGCCTGGGCCGCCCGGTGACCTGAATTAGTGTCGGGCTGGGACACGGAAAGAACTTCCCCCGTGAGGTGACCTGTCCCCCAATTGATTACCCCGGTCGTGGCGCGGGCGCTCTTAATTAGGGGGGGGGCAGCGGGCCTCGAGTCCCACTTCTCGGGGTCCCCGACCTGAGTCCCCTTCCCCAGCCCCCCGGGATGCCCGCCCCCCAGCTCCTTCTCCCCTACCGAGACCGACCCCCTTCGTCCCCTCGACTCTTCCCTGGCCCTGGGCCCTGCGGCGGTTCCCCACCGTTAACGGCCGCCTCCTCAGCCGCAAGGGGGCGTAGGGCCGGGCCGGTGTTCCTCCGCAGCCGGGCGGGATAGGGGACGAGCGAACGTCCTCTCGCTTCTCTTCATAGGCTACGGGAGAAAGGAGAATAATTTCTTTCGAACGCTGATTGGCTAAAGGGATGAAGGGGCGGGCTCCTAACGCCATTTCGAAGTGGGATGGGTCAAGGACTCAGCGCATCGCAGCCTCCTCCCCCCCCCCCATGAGTGGCATTGAATTGGACGAGCCCATTCTTCTGTTCTGGGCTGTGATTGGAGGAGTGGCGCGATGCGATTGGGCGTTCATCCCAGGTCGCCGCGCTGGGATTGGGGGAAGGGGCGTCGCCGCGCGGGGATTGGCGGGGCGGAGGGGGGGGGGGTAGCGTTGCTCGGCGATGGGGGCGGGGCGCTGCTGGGCTGAGGGGATCGCCTCCCTCTGTCAGTTTGCAAGCGGCGCTCCAAGGCAGCGCAGCTGCTGCCGGCTCCTCCCGAGGGTTCCTTCTCCCTCCCGATCCCGGGGGGCCCTGGGCTCCGTGCCTGTCCCGGGGCACCGTGATGGGGCTTGGCGGCCCTTTTCTTCTTCTCCCCCTGGCTCTGCGTGTCTCCGCCGGCCCCGGCTCCTGCTGCTGACTGCCCCGCGGACCCCCCCCGGGGACCCCCCTTGTCCGCGGCCCCACCCCGAGGTGAGCGCTGAGGGGAGCCGCTGGGGGGTGATGGGGAAGCAAGGAGGGGTCGTGAGGCGGGGGGATCACGGGGAAAGGGGAGTCTAGGTGGGGGGAGGTAGATGCCATAATGCGGCGGGGATGGGCGGCGGCCGCTTGTTTACCCGCGGGCGGCGGCGGTGGGGGGAGCCACCGGGCGGCTCTGGAGCTTTGTTGGCGGGGGAGATTCCCCTGAGCTGTCAGTGCCGCGGCCCAAGGGCGCGGAGCTCGCTCGCCGCCTTTCCTCCTCCCTGCTGCGCCTGCCGGACCCGGCGCCCCAGTCTCCCCTCCCCCCCAGAGATGCTCGCTGCCAGAGCCTCTGCTGTCTCCCCCCCCCCGCCCCCCGCCCTCCCCAGCTCGGACCTCGCTCTCCACATCCTGCCTCCTCCCCAAAGTGCGGATCGAGCCGCATCTCTCCATCCTCATCTTCCCGGGTGCATCTTCCAGGCTGTATTTGTTCCCTCCAGGGCTGTGAGTGAAGGATGGTCCCACAGCATCCGCTGGGGAAGGGAGGGTGGGTGGGTGAGGGGGACCAGAAGGGCAGGGGATTACTGCGTTTTTGGACCCATCCCTAGTGCTTGTATAGCCTGTATTCAGTACAGCATAACTACCAGGGCAGCCATATTGGGATGATGAACGGACAATCCTCTAGGAGCTAAATCGGGAGGAAGGGCTGGAGGGGGCTGGAGACAGAGAATGTGCAGGCCTGGCAGCTGTGGGTCACTGCCTGAATACAGCTAAATCCGGGGTGCGGAGTTAATACTACCAGTCACTGATGTTGGGTTAAATTTTGCATTTTTTTAAAAGCAAAATGCAGAATCAAGCTTGGAAGTGTATCCAGGTGCCCGTATTCAGTATTTTACCTGGCTTCAGCACTTTGTCGTCTCTTCCCCCCCCCCCCCCTTTAAATTAAAGTAATTTGGCAGCCTGCATTGCAGCAATCCAGCTGATGTCTCAGGCTGTTATTTCTGTCTGATTGTTGGTGGAGTATCCAAAATTGGAGTCCTTACAGTCCTCTTGTTCATGGAGCCTTATTACTTTGAACAGGTGCTCTGCTAACTTTCCACAGGCTAATCTCTCTGCTTGCCCCTGTTATCTTTTTAATGATTGTGCAGTTAGGTTACAGTTACCTAGGAGCCCGGTTTTAATTTAAAAGGTAGCACACTGTGCCAGGCAAATCCTAAGAGATGTAGACACTCAGAATTTGTTTTCAGTTGTTGTGTAATCACCAGTTGGGTTCATCAGAGGTGATGGAGTAGTTGGTCAATTCTCATTTATCCATCCTGTATAGTAATCCTAAACTCCATTTGCTACTTGAAGATGGAGGTCTGGCTATAAGACCATCAACTTGGTTTTACACTGTGTAACCATTTTTCAGCTTGTCATTGTTTGTTTTTATTCACCCAAGTCCCTAATATCGTTGTCCTCAAGTTCCATTCTGCCTTTAGTTTCCATTTATTTAAAATAGATACTTTTATTTTGCCCCCAAAAAAAGAACTGGTTACTGCAATCAAAGTGTGAATCCTTGTGTTCCTGAAGATACTCTTGTGACTAGTGCCTTACAAAATCACTTTAGATCCCTGAAAATGTAATTTAAAGGGAAACTCTCAGCTAGTTGACAGGCCTCAAATCTAGGTCTTATATTTTCAAGTGGTTGTACACCCCCCCTCAAATGTATAGAATTTTTTGAGTCGTTAAGGTTTAGCAAAAAAGAAAAAAATGTAGCAAAAAAAAAAAAAAGAAAAAAAATTAGCAAAAAAGAAAAAAATCCAAACACTGTACTAGTAAGAGTGCATTAGAAGCCCAGAGGACACCAACCAGTGTATTGTATTTGTCACCTTGCATAATGTGAAAAATGGTAAAAAGTAAATTATTCTAAAATTTGCTTGTTAATGACAAATGTTAATATTTAAATGCTGGAGCGTGGGGGTAGAATTAGTAGTAGTTTGAAATATGTAAATATGAATCTGATAGGAGGTAGCAATCAGGTTAATTTCTATCTTGACAAATACCTAATTAGATGCTTGGGTGTTGCTCACCTTTAAGATTGAGAACCAAGTGATGGTTCATGTAAAAGACATAATAAAAGCACTGACAGTGCAATTCATGATTTAGGGGAGAGGCAACTGTTGAATTAGTTCTAAGTGGCTCACAGGATCTGGTCCAAGAAGTGAATAGGACTAAAATGCTTAGTAATAGCAAACATAATGTAAGTAAATTTAAGATCTTCGTAACAGGGCAAATACCAAAGAAACCCATCTCAGTAGCATTTAACTCCAAAAAGGGAACTACACAAAAATGAGAAGTTAGTTAAATGGAAACTAAACGGAAGAGTCACAAGATTGAAACACACCTGCAAACTGCATGAAAACTTCACACAATGCAGTCAGCCTGTGGAAGTAGCCTGTGGGGATGTTGTGAAGGCCAAAAGTGTAACTGGGTTAAAAAAAGAAGCAGAGAAGTTTGTGGAGAATAGGTTCATCAATGGCTATTAGCCAAGATGGTCAGGGATGCAATTCTATGCTTCGAGTGTCCCTCAGCCTTTGACTGCCATTACCCGGAACTGGATGACCGGGGAAGATGGATCATTCAGAGCTCTGTTCTGTTCATTCCCTCTAAAGCATCTGGCCACTATTGTAAGACTGGATTCTGGGCTAGATGGACCATGGGTCTGACCCAGTATAGCCATATTCTTATTTTCTTCTGGAAGTATTCAGTCTTTCTTCACTTCTGTCCCAGTTTGAAACCACGCAGAACAAATGCCTAAGAACAGACAATTTAACCAACTCTTTCCAAATCGTTAGGAAAATTATTCATTCTGGGATGAATCTTTTGGTAACTTTCTATGAGTATAAGGAACGAAATCTGATCTTGTGAATCTTATTAGCTTAAACACCTATCAAAGTTTATGAATTCCACCTGCTGTTTTCTTGCAAGGTGCATTTCTTGTGATAACTCAGTAGGGAGGCTATGTTCTGTAGTGGTAAGAGTATCAGGAGCTAGAGTATCTGGGGTCTATTTCTAACTCACCGCTGGCTGTGGTATGATCCCATGGGTAAGTAACTTTAACCTCAGTATGCTTCAGTATGTTGGAAAGGCATGAACCCATCTTAAGTGTTTTGAGGTCTGATTAAAATTGTTGCATAAGTACAAGCCATTGGGTCTAATTTCAGCAAAATTTGAAGCTAATGGAGTCTGAGGGTACATGCTGTATAAATGTATTGGAAAGCGACCTTGTTCAGTGAGACCATAATGAATGTTTATGGAATCCACTTGTAACCCTATGCAAACAAATTTAATTTGTGTTTTAGCTGTGAAAAGTAGCAGAACTGAGATTGAGGTAAAATGCAATGCATTGCAACCACAACTGTAGGAAAAGAGAGCCTGGAAACATGGACAATTTATAATCAAAAACAGCTCATTGTTATGTCCTAGATTGTTTTGTTGTTTTAGTGACCCGGTTGTGTGTGAACTTCATTTTCTTGATTTCTGCTGTTAGAACAGGTTATAACTTCAACCTATAGTTGAGTCATGATGTCCTGCATATGACAAGCATCCTTTTAATGTGAATCAGATGTATCTATTTATAAAATTAATTGACTATATTTGAATGTGGTATCTGAAAATATGGCTTGACTAATAAGAATGAAAAACCCAGTATTGTTTTGAGGCCCTCTGATGCTCATCTGCTGCTGTTGGAGAGAGCATTGCAAAAGTGTACCAGGGAGCAGTACCTGGCTTTTTGTATTCCAGTTGTGGATGGTCGTATGCTGATCTGGCCTCTCTCCCCATATCCCTTCAAATCTTCTCATGTGGGATGATGAACTGTTCTGAGATCTCCAGCTGCTTCCATTTTTCATTAATTTTGTTTGCAACATTGCTGCTGGAAGTATAGTGGGAGCTCATTCTCATGGGGGGAGTTGTACTTTATTTTAAATACATTTTGTATGTTCAGCTTGGAGCTTGCAAAGCTCACTTAATAGTGATTAACCTGCATTATGGAGGAAGGGAATTGATTTCTCTTGTTAGACACTCCAGCAGGAAACTTTCTTATTTAAAAAAGTTCTGATCTACCAATAAGCAATGTCATTACTAAAGAGAAACGAGAAATCATTTTGTCCTTGATTTTTTTTACGGCAAAACGGCCAGCAGATGACTGAGACTTTTCGGTAAATGTTTGATCTGTCGAGGTTTTGATAGAATGAGGTACTGAGGGTGGGAGGGAAGAAACATGATCCAAATCATTTAATGTTCTAAAGAATTAATAGAGTGGGAAAGTTCAAATGAAGTAAAACACTTGCCCTGAAATACAAGTGAGGGCTTCTAGAACTTCCATTACACCATTCTATTGTTATGATGTTTGTAAATATGTCACAAAGGGAGGAAAGCAGGCCAGTCTGTCAGCCAGATTCTATACCAGGGAAGGTTCTAAATTAATAGTATTGCGAGTGGTAGCATTGTCCTTGCTTCTGGAACTGCACATCCACTCTTCATAAAGTTTTAAAGCTTGCACGTTTTGCACTTTTGATCTTACTTAGCATTTTTATTGAGGAGAGAGGGCTGATGATTTTATAATTGTCACTTCCCCCATTTAAACCCAGTTTAAGTGAGGAATCCATTGGACTCTGTGTAAATCAAGATTCCTGATACTGCAATACAGCTTTTGTCATCCAGGTGTGCTTCTGTCACTGGAGAGAGGTAACTAAATGGTGTCTCACTCATATCCCTATCCCTGCTGGAGGGAGATCTCTTATGCTGTAGAAAGTTACAAAATAGCATTTAAGTAGGGATACAAAAGTACTTTTTGCTGCTTAATCATAGGACATGTTACTTTTCTGATACTGAAAAAGCTTTCAATACCTTTGCTCCTAGTTCCTGTTTCACAGACTGTGACTCAATAATTAACACCAAAGAAAGTGAAGCTCTACCACAGTTGGGGGGAGCCCCAATTGCCTGATTTATTTATATTTTAACCAGCTGCATTTCATTGGGCAATAATTTGCAAAGGGTACTTTCTACTAAAATTTTACACACAGTTGCAAACTGTACTAAAATTGAGTCTTATGCAGGGCTTTAAAGTTCCAGGGATAGGAGAAGAAGGGACAGTTATTTGACTGCTTCAAATAACATAGTAGCTTAAAAATGTTAGGTGGCCTTACATCTAAATCTACACTAAATGGATCTTCTATCCCTCAATTGTCACTAAATACTAATTCTGTATAAAAATTAAAATACAATCCAAGTACTTTAGTGAAAGTATCAAATTTTCTTTTCTTCAGTTTGAAATTAAACCAAAGTTCTGCAGTCTGAGGGGAAAATAAGCAGTAATGCAAACCAAGCATTTTTGCAAAATTAGCTAAACAACTTCAGAAGTTCAGGAAGTTTACCTTCTAAAAAAATCCTCTTAGCCGATGGCCCTGCTTACCCCAGATTTGCCAGGACTTATGGTTATCTGCTTAGCAAAATATAAAAAATATTTCAAGTTCTTTATCCGGATGGGTGGGAGAGAACCACTCAGCAAAGTGCCCCATAAAATTTCAGATAGCACATTCCCAGCAAAAGGCTCTCCATGCGCTCTGTGAAATCCAGTTCTAGTTTTGTATGAGAATGTACTATATGAATATTCCATGTAATCACCTTTCGTCTCTATCTGGCCAAATGGATCCATTGTTTATTAAGTTTGTAGCAGATTAATCTAGGGAGTGCTGAATCTTTCCCAAAATTGGTTGTCATGTCCAATTCAGTGAATTGCTTCTATTCAGGCAGGTTGCTGTCTTCAGCAGCAATATGCAGGTTCACTTAAACATTAGTTTGACATAATGTAGTTTTCCTCCGAGTGTACTGGTATCTACGGGGATCGTATCACTTTAGGAGGTGAAGGGGTGTGTGGGTGTGTGTCAAAAAAAAAAAAAGGTAATCTGATATTTGGGTAAGGAATGGTGACAAAATCCTATGTTTGTTGCTACTTGCCATGCAGGGAATGTTCTGTAGTGTTGGACCACAGTGAATAACCATCTGGGGAGGATAAACTGTACGTGAAATCAGAATCTGCATCACTCTGCAGATCATCATAAACCATTCAGAGTTGCTCTAGTTGGATTGGAACTAGATTCTAACCTGTGGAAGAGATTTTCCTGAGACTTGGTTTAAATTGTTTGTTTTAGCAGCAATTAAGAATGAGGTATCAATCCTGTGCATATTTGTGGCTTGTCACCTTCTGTCACCTTAGTTATATTGTTAACCAGCTGCATGTCATTGATTACATTAGACAACTAAAATTGTAACCATCACCTGGTTAGCTACCTTGATAAACTGTAGAGTGGAGGAACATCCTTGTTAAATAACTTGTCCTGTTTTCTGGAATGAGACAGCCTTTCCCTCACTGTGATGCAATGTCATCTCTGCCATTAGTGAGGTGAAGTAATGCAGCTTTAATTAAATCTGTCTGTGCCATGTAAAAATATCATAGAATGAATTAGGCCATGCCTAAGACTTTTTTTTTTTTTTTTAACCAGCTGGTGAATCACTTCCTGGTCCAAGTCTGGAATAAAAATGCTCTTTCCTTGGAGACTCAGAGTTTAGTTAACTATGGGATCAATTTCTGGGTGCTCTGACTCATATATCCACACTAACAGAGCTATATCCAGCACAGAACCAGCTGTCGCAGAAGGAATTTGGGCTTTACCTGTTTAATAAAATAGCACTTATGGAGAGATGTCGAAGGTTCCAGGGTGTATTGGTTCTGGCTTGCACAGTTATCTGGAGTGGACTTGCCTCCTAGTTTAGAACTGGATGCAGTGAATTGTTTTGTGCACTAAAAGTGCTTAATCATTTGGCTGTACAGGACTTAAGCGATAAGTATTTTTATTGTGATTTGAGCACTAAGTATATTGGTGGACATCTGAGGTAGAAATTTTAGGTGGAAATCTCTTCAAAAGGCAACTTTATTTGTTTCTCTGTAGAGTAGTATCTGCTTGAAGTTCACTAGATGTGCAAGCAGTAACCTAGGATTTTTATTTACTCTGAGCAGAGGAAATCCCTGGCTGTTTGCCATGTTCTCTAAGCTTCTGTATGCCGGTGAAATGAGCAAACAGCACAAAGACCTGGTTTTTTTTTCTCTGATGCTATGGGCAGAGCAAGGGTTGCCAGTAGTGCTAATTTCTTTATGGGAAGGGAGGCGAGGAGTGAAAACGCTTATTTATTCACTTCAAGAGCAGTCTGCATTTGACATAGGTATTGACTAAGAGCATGATGGGGATATCTCTAGGTTTGGAGTCTCTGAATAGACACAAAAACTTGTGATGTGTTGTATGTTAGGCTGAGGCAAATTTACAGATTAAAAATACTTTAACGTAATCTGTCTTTAATGTAACTGAATCTCACTTTCTCTTTAGAAAACTCCAAGAGAACATAAAAAGGGAAAAAACCCTTTGCATCTGATTTTTGGGACTCAACACTATAGGACATCAGAATGTCGGGAGCTTCTGTGAAGGTGGCTGTCCGGGTCAGGCCCTTCAATTCCAGAGAAACCAGCAAAGAATCCAAATGCATCATCCAGATGCAAGGCAACTCAACCAGTAAGTTCATTCTCACCTCCTAATGGAATCTACCTCTCCCTGTTCCTCTTCTTTGTCCTCTTCTTTGATCAAAGAAAACTGACTACTGTGCACATTACATCATCTGTAATTACCCTTTTAGGGAACCTTCTTCCTCTTGCAAGGCTCTTGTGGGTGACGCCATTATTATTATTTTTGTATTTCACTAGACAGGGCTGAATCCTGGATATCTTGATGTTTGTGGCAGGTAATGTTAGCATGATCTGAGAGCTTTGGGGAGGAATATGATGTTGAAGTGAATGTTAGGGCTTGTCCACACGGTTGAATAATTTGCACTATGGGGATGTGATTTGTTGTTGGAAATGTAGCTAAGTATACTAATATGTGTAAAACAGAAAATAAGTTCTCTTGTTTTAGTTTCTGTTGGATTTTGCTGTTCAGGCTGAGTGAATTTAAGTAAGTAGCATGAATAGTGAAAACCAAACTAGATTGTAAACTGTTTCTATAAAGTTGCTAAAAACACAAGTAACAGACCTTTAAAAAACAAGCTGCCCTCTAATTAGAGAGGTAACCGAGCCTTAAATTTTAAAAGGCTTTTGATACACATTCATAGTACCAATGTGACACAGAAATATGAAACTGTAGCGGAAGCCTGCTTCATGGGATAGGGCACTAACTGCGAATCAGACTTGGGTTCTATTCCTAGTTCAGCCACTCTTGGCAAGTCACTTTACCTCTGTGCCTCTTTTGTGATGTTAATTAAGATTACTAACATAGGCATAGGAATTGTTTTACTTTCCTGTGTATTTGTACAGTGATTTGCTTAACAGATCCCTTGGTTAGGGCTTACAGGTTTAAATAATAAAAATACTGGTAGTCGTGACTGGTCCCTTCAAACTTGTATTTAAAAATGCCAAAATAGCTTGTTCTATACTAGAGACTTCTAATAACTGGGGGCAAGGAAATTTTTTAAAAATCTGTTTTTAAATGAGTAAACCGGTTAGTTTCTATTTTGCTTTCTAGAAACTGCTGAGCACCTTAAATAAACTTTGGACTTGAGACCTTGTGTAGTAAGTTCTGTTCTAGAGTCCGTGTTAGAGCAGCATGTTAATCATTGGAAATCTGATATTAAGCATTTCCATTATAATTATAAAGATGGATAATAACTCATATTCGTATAATGCCTACAAATATTGTGTATTTATAGAAATCATTTCACCAACCAGTGTAAGAGCTATTTCATGGCAATGACTTAACAGCACATAGCAAAACTATGCAATAGGTACAGACAAATAAAGAATACTATATCCACCTAAAGCTGCAAGATGCTGAGGACGATGTAAAGAATCCGAGAGGTAGCCATGTTAGTCTGGAATTGCAGAAGTGACAGAGTCTTTCCTGGATGATGTACTTACTCTTGCAGAAAGTGGTGAGGGATTTTAACTATCATGAGTAGCCAAGATTTTGAGTTTATTTAGGAAAGGGTAGGTAGAAAGTACTATGGGAATTTTCAAATCAGTTCTGTGATCTTATTTATTAAATGCATTTTCTGTAGCAGTGCATTAAGTTTTCTCTCTTAATATGCTAGCCTATAGTGTAAATTTTGTTTTGGCCCTGCTGATGCATAGGGATTGCAGGAATAAGTCAACACAAGTAGGAATTGTGTAAGCAATTGTGTGAATCATATTTTCAGAACTGAAATATGTTCTAGAAACACTGAAATCCTGCAGACCAGCTGAAGTCATGTGGTCACTGCATTAAGGGATTGGTATATTGGCAGCAAGCCTGAGTTGCTTGTTGAGATCATAGCTGATTGCCGATGGTATGCAGCTGAATGTTACTGCCATAAGGTCTTTGGAAATGGAAGAGGAGAATAGAGAAATTGTTGGAAATGTTCATAGGTTTGGAGAGCTGAAGTTACAAAATAGTACTGTTTAGGCACTTAATTTAAAAAAGCAGGAGGGTTCTTTTAAAGGCAGGTATGCAGCTGCAGTGTTAGCTCTCCTTTCTGCAGTCAGCTATTTCCATTCTATTGCCTTGTCTGTGATAGTAAAAATCTCATTCCAAAACCTGAATTAGCAGCCACTCTGTGTCCAAACTGATGCTCATTTACTGTTTAGATGCTGATGGTCATATATCATGTAGCGTATAGAAAATATTAGGCACAGATGTATGTTGGTCAAAGTATATGGCATTTGGAAATGTAAGTGACAAAGAGCCCTTTACTAACTGACCTTTGCTGTAGGTGTTAACCATTTTATTGCATATTATGGTAGAGGTCCCTGCAAGATGACTCAGTTTCTTTTCCTAACATCTTAATTTGTATTTTAAGATGTTAAGACCCTTTCCATATGACTTACTTTTCCTCTTTGTTGGTAAAGGGGTTTAAACCACATTAACAAAGTCAGGCTTCCTCTGATTCTTCTATCTGTAATTTTCTTTCTGTAGTTGATTATTTCATTCTGTCATGTCTGGCCTATAGAAACTTGTCCTATAGAGACTCTAGCACTTGTGTGCCAGTGACAGACGGGAGTGAGTTTATCATGTGACGTTTTAGTCATACACTCTAGTTTTGTGATGCAGTGTAAGTGTTCCCATTCACAGAGGTAGACTGTTCTCTGAATAATCCGGTGAGCTTCTTGTTAAATACAGGTATTGGATCCTCAGAATAGGACTCAAAGCTCTGCATGGGGATTTTGCCACTTCAGGCTTTGCCATCTTGAGTAATTGTAAAAGGTCTTTCTGTGGAGTATTTGAGGTTATGGGATCATCTTATGAGATTGGGGATTCTGACCCCTGGTGAAGCACTGGAGCAGAACCATCTGTCAGGAACTATTGCCACAGCTGCTGCCCAGAACAGATTGCAACTAGGTTGCTTAATAGGCATCTTGGGCTTCAGAAATGCTTCATGAAACGTAATGGAGTTAGTGGATTTTCATTTTTTGAGTTAAGTGCATCTGTTGCTTAGCAGAATGCTGCTTTGGGTTAGGCAGTGGGTACTGTGATGAGTTGGTATGAGGCAAAGTAAAGCATGTACCCCCCAAGGATATGCCTTGTGGCATTGACTATCATTTAAGTAGCCGCTATTTGGAGTGTGGTGCTGAGGAGTTGGGATTACTATTAATTGAAAGATTGGTAGACTAAAGAAACCTGATCAATAATCCTCCCAATATCTACACTAGATAAATTGACAGGGATGTCTTTTTTAAATTCTGCCCACTGTTGGTTTGGAACATCTTCTGGTTCTGGAAAGTAGTATCCATAGTAACTTAGTCGCAAATAAATATATTTGACTAGTAGCTCTGTAGATGTTCCAGTTAGCTTCTTGTCCCTTATTGTGACAGTAATCTGAATTAGGTGGTGAGCTTTTTTTTTTTTTTTTTTTTAAATATAGAAAACTACAATGTATTTAGTAGGGTGTATTTTTAAAAGCCCCCAAAACCCAACCAATTAAACCTAAAAATTGGATAGCCTTCTTCCTCCCCAATAACATTATAAAACCTGAGATTGGCTATGAGTGACCTGATACCAGAGCCTAATAAATTTAGGCTCTTCCAAGCTACACTGATACCTCGAAAGAATGCTGTCCTCAGGAGCCAAAAAATCGTGCCTCGGTATAGGTAAAATCGCATTATATCGAAGGCAGACATGCTGGCCGGCTGATCCACCGGAGTGCACAGCCACGCCCCCTTTACCGCATTATATCAGTATTCGCCTTATATCGGGCTGTGTTATATTCAGGTACCGGTGTATTTTGTATGGTTTTATTAAAGAGTTAGTCTAATTGAAATAGTTGGGTCTGAATTTGAGGTGAGACTCGTGCTGCTTGTCGGAGACTGGCTTTTATCTACATTAGGATCAAGGTCACTAAGGTCTTGGCTACACTTGCAAGTTAGAGCACACTAAAGCCACTCCGTCCACACTGCGAAGGCATGTAGAGCACTCCTGGTAATCCACCTTGGTGAGAGGAATAACATCTGATGCGTTTTGGTTGAGATGCCCCAGCATCAGTGTGAATGAGGTGTTGCATTACAGTAAAACCTCGATATAACGGACTAATTCGGGCGAGGGGGTGTCCGTTAAAGCCGAAAGTCCGTTATATAATAAAGTAGGTTTTCCGAATGCGTATGTTAAAAAATTGACAAATTAGTTAGTTTACCTGTTTTTACTTATGTAGACACGTTTGTGTAATTAAAATTAAGTATATATGAAAAGTTTAATTTCACAGAAAAGTTTTCTATACGGTAGACTCTCGATTATCCTGGATGATCGGGAAAACCTTAATCCGGGTTAATAAAATCCCAGATAATCACGTGTCTACTGGGGGGGGGGGGGGGATGTTGGTGGTCCCTCCACCTGCCCTAGTCAGCTCCCCAGCTAGCCTGGGTGTAGGAAGCCTTTCCCCCCAGGCTCCTGCCAGCCGGGGTCTCAGCCCGCTGCCAGCCTGGGTTTCCTACACCCAGGCTGGAAGCAGGCTGAGACCCCAGCTCGTAAGGGGCCAGTGGGAGAAGCCCCAAAGCAGCGGCAGGCTAAGGCTGAGCCCGCCACCGCTTTGGGGCTTCCCCTACCGACCCGTTTAGACATCCCAGTTAATCCGCAGCCCAGTTAACCCGCGCCCGGATAATTGGGAGTCTACTGTAACAGTGAATTAATAACAAAAAATAACCTGTTAATTTAATTATAAGCAAATCTTGGTTAAAAGCATTTTAAAATTAACAGGGTATTAATTTTCACATGTGACATACGGACCGGAAATTTTGTCCGTTAAATCCGAAGTCCGTTAAATCGAGGTCCGCAAAATCGAGGGTTTACTGTACTGCGCTTTGATTGGCCTCCAGAAAGGTCTCATAATCCCCTTAAGTCAAGTGGACACTCTTGTCATGGTTTTGAACTGTCGCTATAGGAATTCAGATTCCTTTTCAAAGCTCCAGTTTCTGACACTCAGCATGCTTATTTGCTCAGAGACAAAGCAAACAAATGAGGAATGTTCCTTGCTTTCAGTGTGTGTGAGAGAGAGATGGGGGGAGAAAAGGGTTTTGATTTACAAGATAGCATGTGGACACTCAGCACCCCAAAAACCCACACTCTCTCCCCCACATACACACAACATACTCCCTGTCACTCCACCCCACCCCCACATTTGAAAAGCATGTTGCAGCCACTTGCATGATGAGATAGCTGCCTAATGCACCGCTCCCAATGCCACTGCAAATGTGGCCATGCCAATGTGCTTGCAGCTGTCTGTGTGGACAGATTGCAGCGCTTTCCCTGCTGCGCTCTCCGAAGGCTGATTTAGTCCAAAGCGCTCTACATCTGCAAGTGTAGCCATGCCCTTATACTGATGGAAGAGCTTCTCGCATTATGTAGGTAATCTGCTCCCTTGATTAGCTAGGTTAATGGAATTCTCCCACCAGTTTAGTGCTTTCTGCACTAGACATTGAGTGGCTCTAACGGCATCATTCAGGGGTGAACCTTTTTCATGCCAGTGAGTGATGTAGTTATGCCCACCTAATTTCCTAGTGATCAGGTCTTGATCTGTCCCAATAATCCCATGAGCCCAAGCTTTGCAATCAACATTTCCTGCTGTTTCTCTTAAAAGAATTGTGTGGTTTTGGCAGCAGGGAGAGAATAGAATAGGTGGAAGTGTCCACTTTTTATAAACTAATACCATCCTTGATGACTGCTCTCTTCTGAAATGTACAATTTGTGGATGTCAGCAGTAAAGCTGGCAGTATCCCATCAGTCTGACATGACATGCCTACCAGGAAATGTTGGCGCTCAAGACATTTTTCCTCTGTTTTTTCTCTTGGGTAATCTGACTCTCGACTCGATTATTTTTTTTTTCTACTTCCACCCATTTTTTAATGTTTGTACTTTTTTGGTGGGCCTAAGTGTAATGAACTTTACATATGGTGATCAGAAAACTTCAGAGCATTTCTGTTTTGAAACCTGGCAACATCTTAGGATGGCATTTCCTTTAAACCACTGGCCTGTTGACAAGTGAATAACTCAAGGTGTGGCACATTATCTATAAAATGGGTGTAATACTTCTACTTCAAAAGCTTGTTTTGAGGTTTAATGCTTGTTTGTCTTAACTTTTTAGCAAATAATTTGGATTTGATCTGTGTAAAAATGAGGCTTGGTGAAATCCAGAGAGCTTTCACAGGCTGGCTGAGGAACTGATGTCCCATCTTTCTACTGTACTTTACAGTTGGGGAAACAAGGAACTTTTGTGATTATGATGCACTATTTTTATTTTCTGTTTTGTGCTGTCACAATTCAATGACCTGCAACTACATGGACCGTGTAAGGGAAAGAGGCATAGAATAGGATTTTAAAGGAAGTTGTTAAAAAAGAGCTTGGATTACGCTCTGAGCCAAAATCCTTTGCTAGTTTGTTTAAAAAAAACTGTCCTTTAAAGCCCTCTTGTCTGATTTATTGGAAGGTGAGAGGAGATTCTTTGCATAAGAATAATAATACTTAGGTGAGCTTTTAGGGATTCCCAAATCACTTGACTTCCTGTAAAGGGACTGGACTGAGAGGCAGACCTGGTGAAGTCACCTGATTTGTCTCCTGGCCTTCCCCATCTGTAAAGTGGATATTTGAATATCTCATAATTGTGTAAATATTTCTAAAATGTGTTGATGCTCACATGAAAGGCATTATAGAAATTATCAGAATGGTGTGTGTGGGGGGAGATAAATTGATTCTCCTGTTTTGGTATACTGTACATAGGTGTCTTCAACTTTTGAAAGCATCTTGAATCAGGAAATAGGACAAAATTATAGCAAAGCTAAGTGCCCCAAAGATCTGGGAATGACTCACCAGCCACCACCAACTGCTTTGCTGAAAATGTATCAGCAAGAAAGCAGCACAAGCTGGCCTCAAAACAAGGAACAGTCAGTAATTGCTATGTAAAAAGGGAGTCCTTTTTGACTGATGCTAGATGATGATTCAGTCTCATTATATTTTGTTATTGTATGATGACTGTGGTTGGGGAGGGGGAAGTAATCAAAAAAGCAGATGTCTTGTGTATCCAGCACTTTTAATGTCACTTCAACATAATTAACAAAAACAACATTTTAAAATTTCTAATTAAGTCCAGTTTCCAGATGCAACTTGACAAAAATGATGAGTCAAAAATTAATCTCTAGTAAATGAATTTGTTCACCATTTCGTAACATAATGTAAAAAAATAAAGACCCTGAATAAATGTATGGTAATCTGTGGATTGGTTAAATATATTTAGATATAATGTATCCTCCTAGTTAGCAAAAGTACCAAATTTAGTATAAACGTTATATTTAGTTTAAAATCAATATTTTAACCAATGAGAAGCCACCTTTCTTTAGGAAAAGAACAAATGCCAAACAGGATTGAAATTTATTATTTAAAACAAGGTTTCCTACTTGCTGATTTAAATGCTTAAAATCTGTGATTGAAATCAATCCACCCCATTATGCCTTGTTAGATCAGCCTTTATCCATTTCTAAAGACCACAATATCTTTTTGGGAGATGAAGTTAAAAGTGAAAGGCAAAAATGATTTCCTTAAAAGCTGGCTAATGGTTTTATTGTATTATAGATGTTTTGAGGTAGCTAGGTACATAAAATATGTGTTTAGCTTCTGAGATATTAGGACATCTGAAGTGTTCAAGGGACAAACTGGAGGTCTGGACAAGAATTTAATCAAGATTGCTGAACAGTTAGGATTGTATGGCTCAAGTAACTAGCTCCCAGTTGAGGCAAAGTCTCCTGGCATGTTGTCTTCCCAAAACGTCAGCTGCAGAGATGGTATTTATAGCAACTGGATCTGCAAGAGCAGCTGAGGATGAGATGGCTTTCCAGCAGCTTCTGTGGGCAAGCATTTGCCTGACTTTGATACTATTCTGCATCACTGCCTCCCCCACCCAGCCTTCCTCAGGGTGCGGGGATGGAATTCCTCATGTGGGGAGTTAATCTTGTTGAATTCCAGTTGGAGCTGTTGGTTTCTTTTCGTTCTAATGGTTTGAAAAATGCAAACAATGTCTTGATTGAAAAGCAAACTCTATTTTACAGGCTGGAAATGTCCATGTCCCTTCATTTGTCTCTTGTAATATTAACTCTGTTACTGTATTTGGTTTTGCAAGCTTTTCTCTTTCTCATATTAAAAACAAGATAGCCAAATCTCTTTAACTGATGTTGCATTTTATCTGTAAGAGAGAGCCTGTACTAAACAGGAGTGTGTGTGTATGGTCTTAATCATGTTTCAATTCATAGGAGTCTCATTCCACCCACCTTTCAGTAACAAACTTGTTTCCATTGTTGCCATCTGCTCTGAGGATGTGAATCTACATTTTCCAGACAGAATTGCATTTTGTCTCTAACATTGGTTTAGTCTTCGGGGTCTGCTGAGGGCCCCCCAAATCTCTCCCTAATATGTCCCAATTACATTGGCTACATAGACATGTAAACAATATTGTGTTTTACTTCAGCAGTCCTCTATTAATATGGGGTGAGGTAGAGTGGAAAAGGCTCATTCAGATTACATTTCTTTAAATGTATCTGAATTTAACCTGCTGGTAACATTCTTTTCCTAAAAGTTTTGTCAACACTAGCATTCCCCTTCCCGTCTCAAAACAAAATCTCTAAATATTGCTCTACCTATGATGCAGTTCACTTGAGGTTATTTAAAAATGCCAGTTAAGTCCATGTAGATATAAATGACAGTGGTAAAAATACCTGTGCTTTTGTCTAGGCTAGCTCTTCCACTGGTGGTAGAGCAATAGCCTGTGTGAGGACTGATCCAGTTCTGGTAGATATGGAAGGAGCATCAGCACGAATGTCTGAATAATTTTAACCCATTAATTACGAAAGGAACCTGTCTGGAATTGGGTAGATGGCAGGAGGTTTACTGAATGGCACAAAAGATAGAAAATCAACTTTTCCAAACTGCATATATGCTTTTTGCCTCTTACTGGCCTTTAAAATAAAAAAATAAAAATCCAGCAATTGATGGAGTTCCTGCTGGATTTTAATCTCTGAATCCATTTCCCACCCTAGAATGTATGTCAGATAATCCAGGAATTGAACCTCATTTAATTCCATCTGCTGGTTCTTATTTGAAGGGCACACTGAAGTTAGTTAATTCTGCACTGGAATACAATATACAGTGAACAATATACAGTCTCTTGGTATGATGCCCTGTAACCTATCTGATCACTGATGCGGGGGTGAGGGTGCCAAATATGGTGTGTGTACTTTTAAATGAGACTAGGAACATACTGATGGCTTCTCTCCTTTTATGTGCTGCCCCCACCCCTCAGTCAGTCCTCTTTCTGTGAAAACATTCCTTCTTTGTACTACTTTGTATAGCATTCCAGAGATTTTTTTTTCCAGAGAGCTATTCATGGGTCCACACAATAGTCTGCCCCGACTTTAAAATAAGCGAGGCTCATGTCAGTGATTTCTTGTGCTCCTTCATCCAGTGGTGATTGTAGGAATGAGTAGAGCCCTCTCAGTAAATGTAGTCTGGATATCCGCAGATTTGCAGGGCTCTAGGGATGTTTGAGAGTAAATTTTAATCTTTGAACATGAGGCTCTGCAAGGTCTCTGTGAAGTACTATATATATATTACTATATTATATATACTTATTAAAGTACACAATTAAAAATTCAGGTGTATGTGATTGCTGTTCAGATTCAATAGTTACTTTTGAATTTGCAAATACTGTTCTTAGTTTCTTAAATTCAGAATATCCAGGGATTAAGTTGCTCCACTAAATTTGAAAGGCTGCAACTCTATCTAATTTCTACCAAAATGGTGGAGCAGATTGAGTAGATGGGGATAGCAAGAAAAATTTTGTGGGGACTGAGTAGTATTGCAGAACATGGTCAGTAAAAGTGTCTGATTCCAAGGAACAGGAGTTAGCTGTTAAAGTGCGCAAGAAGAGTTACAATTAAGTGTCTTTCAAACGAAGGCTGCCAGTGCCTCCCTAGAACATCCAAGCTAATTCCTCCCCACCCCCTGATCTGCTGCATCCCTTGCTCTTCTTGACACTGGCTTTTCCTGCACAAAGACTGACAGGTCAAACTGTGTGTGGGTTTTCATCCCTTTCTAAGCCAATGTTGCTTTGTGGACCATCTGTCCTATTCTGAATAAAGTCATCTTCTGTAGTTATCAGTACACTTCGGCTGCATCTCAAAGGAAAGAAATGGTGAGGAGAAAAACCTTTTGTGTTGTATTGCATTAGCTGGCTGTGTTAGTCATGCAGGGCTGGCATTGCTCTTTTGTAGGTGAGTGTGGGAACAAAGGTTGTATAACTATCATCCTGTGTTCATGGCTAATGATCTATAGGTCGTTTTCTAGCTGTGTCTTGTCCCAGTAGCTCTCTTGTTGTATACTCACATAGTTTTCTTTTGGGAATGAACCATAAGA
The DNA here is from genome assembly GCA_032164245.1 of Sternotherus odoratus. NCBI lineage: Eukaryota > Metazoa > Chordata > Testudines > Kinosternidae > Sternotherus > Sternotherus odoratus. Next base: position 8,569,391 of record JAVMKO010000018.1, read on the forward strand.
ATGTGAAATTAACCTTTCTAGAGCCAGGGTGCCCACTTCTGATTTTTGAGAGTCAGACTGCTATAAGCTGCATTTTAGGACTCTGACTGCATTCAGCTTTTGAACCGCACATTGGGAGTCTTAAATATTTAATCTTCCTTCCTCCAGGAAAAAAAAATGTTCCCATAATTTTTTTCAGTGTACACTATTTAGTTCAGCTTTTGATATATTTTTTATAGAAAGTGTAAAAACCCATTCTATGAATGGGGGCCAGTTATGCTTTTATTTATGGTTTGTGAATTCATTACAAGAGGTGGGATGAATACCTTCATCAGTTCACAGTGGATCATTCTCTGAGAATGGGAGGGTTTGAACAAAGGTCAAGGATAACATATGGTCTTTGTTATAACTAAACTTCCTATTAAAATTATGTTGCATTCAGTATCACTTAGGAGGAGGAATAATATTTTAGGACTGTAACTCTTTAGTTACCCCAACGTAAAATCTAGGCACTGGAACAGGTGAAAATTACACTGAAGGCAGCAGAAAAATTCTACATGACATAAGAAATTGCCTAGCTTCAGAAAGGGTCCTGGAAAGGGGATTGGGTTTCTCAAGCTGGCTGTTTGTTAGCTCAGTGTTCAAAGTTACTGCAGTGCCAGTCTCATGAAAACTAAATATAGTCGCAACACAAACTTTTGTGTCAGTTTGCGAGCAGAATAGTTAGCCACATTGGGTCTTTGAAATAGCAGATAAACAAGTTTATTCTGTAAATTAAAAAGGTCAGTAATATGGGCCCTGCTGTGATTGTATGTCCTATTGCCTTTCTCATTTCCTGGGTCTTTGTTATTAAACCATTAACCTGTCTTTGATGCAGTGAAGCAGCACTGGAGCAGTAAGTCATAAGTAGGAAATGGGATAGTTGTATAGATCATGACCTATTTCATAACTCAGTTATATGTCTCATCCTGACCTTATATGGATTGCAAAAAAAAAAAAGGGTTTTAATGTTGAGCGGGAGGGGTCTCAAAATTGATGCTCCAGTTTTTTTAATTCTAGCATGGTCTTTTTTCATTTTTCCAATGAAAATACAGCATGACATTTTTGTGAATAACAGTGGAAAGTATTGCCAAGTGTCACATTATTGCATGATTATGGATTCTTTTATGTTGATTCTTACTGTTGTGCAGTTGTTGGCACTATCAGATTCTAGACTGAGGTTTATCTGTTCAAAGTAATGTTACTTATTTTCTCCAGAAGTCACAGCCAGCATCCTTCATAAATGGCCAGATTCCATCCACCTACCTATCCCATAAAGGAATCCGTTGGTGTATGCTGTATGACACCTAAGTAGTTCTACATGAGACTTTATTAAAACAATATTCCTAATTCTTAGTTGCCTTGCTGTCTCTTGTTAGGTGTCTGATCTCAGAACATCTTTTACCTGCATCAGTAATGACTGAAAGTTGTCACCTAATGACTGCTCACTGTCTTACATTAAGTTGGTGTCAGTTCAGTTCTAATGAGCTGATGTTCACACCCCACAAAATTGCTTTAACAATTGGGGGCCTCTTGTTTCCAGCCTGAGTAGAGAGATTGAGGATTGACTAGCCCATAGTGACTGAATTCCACTCTTCTCCTTGGAGGAAGTACGTCAAGTGCAAGTTTGAAACAGGTACCATACTGCAGGTACCATACTTGTTATCTGGATGGAAGCCTTCAGTTTCCTGAACTATAAATAATGGCTCCTCTAATGAGCAGAGAATTGAGTCAAAACACTTTATCTTCTGTGAATTGAAACACTCAGCTTTCATTTTCCATCGTTAATAGACTTCAGCTCTATTGAACTTCTCTGTGAGTGGTCTGTATTCATTTTAATGTTGTTGGACATGGTTTCAACAAAAAATTCTTGCTGTGCCATACTTGGGCTAAAGCATCTGCATGGAGTCCTAATGTATTCACCACCTCCGGATGCAGTATTGAGGGCAGTACGTCAGTTGCTACTTCAAACCCTTCACCTTTTGATTTAGTTTCTTTAGCGAAATGTCCTAGCCTGTTGCCATAGAAACACTGAGGTGAAAATCTTTTAGTTACCAAGATCCTTAATATGCTTGGAGAAGAGCTGGGTTGCAGCTTCCGGAGATGGACCTATTTTGCATTGCCTTGTGTACATCAAGAAGTGCTTTTATTGCTTTTAAGTAGTGGTGTGTGGTGCTGCTTTTCTCACAGCAAAATATCTTGTATGGGTGTGTGGGGAGGAGGGGGCAGGTGGATAGATTTAATGTCTCCTACAGAATCCAGAGTAAACATTCCTTTTGGGGTTAAGTATTTAACCCTCTGAAAGGAGACTAGCTATCAGTTTCACTAGCAAAAGCAACTTTCTCCTCTTTGTATGGAACAGAATGGCAAGTTCAGCTCAGTCTTGACCTAGTACTCTTTCCCCCCACCCCCCATGCACACTCAGTGTTGCCTAGAGACACAGCTCTGATGTGGGGGTGCTTAACTCTAAAACTCAGCCAGAAATTCCATGTGGTTCAGTCGTGCAATATAGATTAAGCTAAATTGTGCTAAGTCCCTAGAACAGTCTCCCCAGAAAGTAGATTTTTATAATGTAGACAGGTCCATAAATGGGAGAGCCTATTTGATATCATTATTCATTATTCCATTAAATATTTGAGGTGAAATGTGATACAGTTGATGGTGACCATAGTGTGTTTAAACAAACCTGTTGAAAGTAAGCCTTGTTATTTAAAAGTAGGGAGGAAAGGGGCACAGGTTGTCAAGGTGTAGATATAATTGTTCTGTGTCCCACAGCAAAGGGCCTACCCAAGCTTCCAGTCAAACTCACAACAGCGAGATCCCTACAAGGTGGGTGGCATGAGTGCAGTATGTATTAGTATGAGACTTCAGATAGTTACTTATTAAGCGCTTTATCACAGGGATTTTGTCATGTTGTATCTAGTTCCCAGTAGCTAATATGGCAGAAATTAGATTTGAGGAATACTAGAATGATTATTTTATGACTTCCATCTGCCTTGGAGTTTTGTATTTTCATCTGCCTAGGTTTTAAGGAGCCCTGTTCCAAGTGCCAGAAGAAGCTGGGAAATGCTATTTACGTGGATTATAGGACTCTCTTATATTGTTTCTTGCAGGGTGGATTTGATTTAAATCACTAGTCAGGAAGACTCGATTTAATCATGGATTTCGACATAAGTGCATTCTTGTTGGTGGTTATAACCTTAATACATATTCTTCACAATTCAGAGTTGGATATAGGTTTACTGTACTGTACCTTTTTGAAGTGATTTATTTTGAAAACTTTTCAGATTTGTTTTACAGCCATATCAGAACATTTCTCTTAAGCCCAGTGTTGAGAATTTGGCCGTGACAATGCCATCTATTTTTTCACAATTTTATTCACAAACTGTCATCCGATTAGGCTAGTTCTTGATATAGTGGTCAAAACAGTCTACTACTGAGTTCCATCACACAACTTGTGAGAGAGTTAGCTTGGTTCTTCCCACTTTTTCAGAGAAACTGCTGCAAAGTGATTGTTATGGAAGTATTTTGCAATTTCAGCAACATTAGCCTTTATTTTTGGAACACTGAAGTCTTTGGTTAGGAGGTGCATCAAATGAGCACTGCAACTGTATGTTAGCTTGGGACTCTCTTCACTCTCCTAAATTTCTTCTCATCTTGGATACATTTTCCTCATTGTGACCAAGCTGCATACTAGACATTTGATTTTTTCCCCCCACTGTTTGTTATAGCTCTTACTGCTACTTCTTGTAGGTATTCTCCTGTGTGTAAGTTTCCTGATGTATCAATTCCATGAATACATTGTCTCATATTATAGAATTTATAATTCCTATTCCATGATGAGATATCTTTGATCTATAATGTATCTTAATTAAAATCTTTTTTGAGCTTTTTTTCTCAAAGCATTTTATCAAAAAAGCTAATTTAAATAAAAATTTTATATATATATATATATAAAAAAAATCAATGATTTTGCAGCCACTTGAATGCTGGGATAGCTGCCCATAATGCACCGCTCCCAATGCCACTGTAAATGGTGCATATGTGGCCATGCCAGTGTGCTTGCAGCTATCAGTGTGGACAGACTGCAGCGCTTTCCCTACTGTGCTCTCTGAAGGCTGGTTTAACCCAAAGGGCTCTACATCTGCAAGTGTAGCCATGCCATTAATGAATGAATGAATGAATGGGATGTGAGAAGGAATAATGAGAGCAAGGACAGCATCATGGGAATCCTGGAAAACTGAACTAAAGGGATTGGGTTTGGGTTTCTCTGATTTCTAGAGATGGTTGAAATGTGTGCTGTAGAATTATTATGACTTGGCTGAAACAATTAAAGGGAAACTGAAGCCACATTTGATTGCTTAGGTTACCAGTTTGTTTTTTGTTGCTAATGGTATGATGCCCATGTTGCTATCCAAAGCAACATGTGTCTTTGCCACGTGACAGCATACTGCTGTAAGGCCTATTAATCCTTGGCTTTGCATGTCTGTCAGCTTTTATAAGGCAGGAATGTCAGCACAGGGCAAATCTAAGCAAAGTGGAATTGGCCAGTAGAAATCTAGTAGCAACTGTTGCTATTTGTGGCCAAAACAGCAGTCTGGGGCAGAGATCCCTTTCCCATCCCATAGCTTTGGGTAGTGGCCTTGCTTAGGGATGCAGCATATGGTATAGCTGTTAAGTCTTGGAAGGGAATTCTGAGCTTATATGTTTTCAAAGGTCTCAGTTCCCCTTGGAATTTTGTTTTGTAATGACTGAAATAAGAGATTAGGGTGTTTGTAGAATAGGATACACTTATAGGAAAAAGGGATAAGCTTTCCCAGAAGTATAGAATACCTAAGGCTAAATATTTGAGAATCAAATGACCTTTAGTGAGGAAGATCAAAGTTTTTGGCTTCAGGGTATAAACTATCTGTAGAAGCAAGAACAACTCCCACATCCACCCCTGTATAGCCCCGCACAACTGGTTAAGTCCTTGGTGGGTTTTGCCTTCTTTCATACTGGTTATGGGTCACTGCCAGGATGCCACTGAGGTGGAGAAGGAGCATGTATAAAGCACACTATTGAAGCTGACTTTTGGTACCCAGAAAGAATAATCTTTTTTATTTTAAAAAATAGATGTCTAGCCCTTTGCCTTGTAGAGATGGCCTTGAAAGCATGTAACTTGCTGCCAACCTATGTGAAATCAAAGTAAGCCAGTCACTATGGTTGAAAGGAGGAAGCAAATGGGCTCTTCTGCTGTAACAGGAGCCTGTAGTTAAAGATGGTCCCATTTGAAAGACAAAATCCACAGACCTTCCCTAAAATCAAAGATTTGTGTAAACTTCCGCCCCTAGGACTTTGAGGTTGATTTAACAGCTGCTTACTCGGGCCTGGATTCAGACTGTACTCGTAGCCCTGAGTGTAGGTGTAAGAGGGGGTACCCCCAGCCCTTATGCTCCTGAGTACAAAGGCTGGGCCTCTTCTATGCCAAACTAACCAGTCCTTTTCCCCCCAAGACACCCCCACCTTGCCAGTTGGGGTTCTTGGGGTCACCAATCGCTGCCACCAATCGGGTATACTTCCAAAACCTTGGAGGGGCCCCCGATCTTCCCCTAACCCTGACTTTGTCCCCCCTCCCTGGGTTTTAAAGTCAAACACCGGAAAACTGCTTCCCTTCACCCTGACCAGCTGAAGGCAGACTTCCCTTAACCCTGTCTGTCTCAACCTGAGAGCCAGATCCTAACCTTGTACCCCTTCCTGGGATTCAAAGTTAGATACCTGGAGGCTGCTTTCTGTCCTTCACCCTCCCCGGCTGAAGGCAGACTTCCCCCACCCCTGTCTCTCTGTACCTGAGAGACAGACACCTGAAAACTGCTTCCTCCCTCCCCCGTCTAACCTGACGGTAAGGAGAGACAGTCTTCACACTCAGCTAGGCCCCTAGCTGCCCTGGTTCCTATTCCCTTCCCTTCCCCCTTCCCAGACTGGAAGCAGAGAAAAACCCTAAGGGCAATAAACCAGACGGTTTTATAACTAGAAAATTTAATAAAGAAAAAGGTTAAAGCAGAAATACAGACACTTTACATTTGGGGTTTCCCACTTTGGTCTGAAAAGGAAACAACACCCCAAAGGCACGGCTTATTAGAAGAATCAAATTTACTTACATCAGCTAAGTAGAAGTATCAGAAAAAGGTAGAGCCATCTTTATAGCCAAAGATGGTCTAGAACCCTTGCCAGCTACCTTGGCAAGCCTCCTGCCTCATGTGAAGCAAAGATGGAACTCCCCTGGCCCTGGCCTCTTCCCTGGAGACCAGCCAAGATGGAGCTCTCTGGCCCTGGCCTCCTCCCTGGAAGCCAGCCAAGATGGAACTGACTGTTTTGCTCCTCCCTTCTTCATGGGCTTGAGGCTCCTCCCTCCCCCATGGCAGGGAAACTCCTACGTTACCTGTCTCAGATAACAAGCCCCACCCAGGCAAGGCACACTGTGTTAGATAACATAGCCCAACCCAGGCAAGGCACCCTTCACACTTATAACAGTAGGGCAACATGCAGATACATCAGCCCCAGAACAGCTCCAAAAACAATTGTGACACAGATGCCATCTCTCTGATTCAAGTAGGTCCATCTTATACAACAGGGGTGGGGAACCTCTGGCCCGCGGGCCTTATACGGCCCGCCAAAGCATTCCGTCCGGCCCGCGCGCGTCCCTGGCCGGCGGCTCCCCGAGGCGCTTCCCGGCCCCTTTGCCAAACGCTGAGCCGCCACCGCCTGGCGGCCCGGGGTGGCCCCACGCTCGGCAAAGAGGAGCACTCCGCCTGCCACTGCTTTGGGGTTTCCCCCGCTGGCCCCTTGCCAGCTGGGGTCTCAACTCCCATTGCCAGCCTGGGCTTCCTGGGAGGGGGAGAGCGTCCCGTGAATGACATTATAAATGTCCAAATGGCCCTTGGCAGAAAAAAGGTTCCCCACCCCTGACAAGGTTGAGAGAGTACGCTGCATTCACCCATTGCCAGTTGCTGCATGCTTCCTCAATGTCCATTCTGCTTGTCTGGCTGGTACATTGTGGGGAGAGCGGAGCCATAGCCAGTAATTTTACTTGCTCAAAGGGATAAATTAGCAGCCCCATAAAACTTGTTTTCTCTCTCTCCCCCTCCCCCCCCCCCCAATGTTTGAAAAGCCTGCACAGAGGACTGGCAGAGAGACCTCTTACCTGCATGGCTGCATAAGGCTGTGTCATAGTCTGTCCTCTGGTAGCTGCCAGGCTGCTAATGTATCTGTTACCTCTGCTGCAAAGGGATCCTTTCCTCCTGCATTCTCCACCAGGGCTACTTGGAGTGCACACAGGATATTCCTTGTCTCCTTTCCCCTCCTGCCTGTCTTCTCAGCAGGACAGGAGGGGTAACCTAGGGTAAGGTTACACTTACCGGATTATAGCGCTTTTGGTTGTAGCGGTACCCATATACCGCAATAGGTATAGGATGTCTTGGCATGGCCACATTTGCGGCAGTTGTTGCGGCACAGGGAGTGGTGCATTCTGGGCAGCTATCCCAGCATTCAGCTGGGTGCAATGTGCTTTTGAAACGAGGGGTGTTAGGGGGAACAGGGAACGTGTGCGTAGGGAGGGAACTTCAGGCTGTCAGTGATTTTTCCTTAGAGAAAACTGACAGGCTCTGTATTTAAGTCACACAGCTCCGTCCGTAAGCATTTCCAGTGGTTATTTGCTGTGAGTTGTAAGAGAGAAACTGAAAAGGTACTTCCGCATTTTTCTTCCCGTTTTCAAAACAACACTTAGACGTCATTTGTCTTTAATGGCTTGTTAATTGCCTTAAATGGCTCGGAGGCATGCCAGAGATCCCTTATCGCAGCAATGACTGATTACACTGGCCCTAACACGCTACAGGGAATACGCAAAAGCCCTTATCACTCTCGGAGAGGTGGTTTTATAGTTGCGCTTTAAACAGAGACTTTTTGCGCAAAATGTGCCTTGACAGTGTGTAAGGTTAGAGAGTTATAGTGCTCCTGGAGGGTTTTAGCGCTATAAAGCGCCAGTCTAACCAAGCAGGGAAGAGGTGAGGCTAAGTTGCTGTTTCACTGAGTAGCAGTCCTGTTGCTCAATTCTTCCCATCAGTACTTGCTTGCTCAACCTCAGCCTGTAGTTTGAACACTGAAATTTTGTTCTACCTGTCCCTCAAAGTAACCAGGGAAGACTTGGTCACACACCAGCTAGGGAAGGCCTTTCTCAGCTTAAGAACCAAAGAGCATTACAGCCTACAACTCATTTGGGGCTCATTCCACAATTGATTCCCCTTCTGCCCCCCCAACCAAAGGCCATTTGACACCTGCCCATTGCTGCAGAAAGCTGCCAGGTAGGAGACCTGAATTTCTGGGGAGTGATCAATCTGGTGGATTGAGAGAGGAGGTCTGGAGGGAAGTGTAGACGGATGGATGGATTTGGGGAAAAGGAAAGAGTATGGAATGGATCATTTTGGTGTTTGCCTGGAGGGGTGAGGAATGCTATGTGTAGATTTGGTAGAACGTGATTTTTATTTTTCATAATTTCACAGCTCTGTTTTAAAACTTTTTTTTTTTAGATTTTTTATGTATTTACATTTTCATAATTGCAGAAAATTAAGGAGGGCAGCTCAGACAATTTAACGCTTTGAATCTCAATGTATACTGCGATTAAAGTATTAAACAAATCGTTAACATGTCAACTATATAAAGTAAATATCTTTAAATCAAGCAAGTTTCCAAGCAGCATTTTTCTTTGGACATCTGTAAGTTTCTATTATCATGAAAATATTTTTTCAGTGTACAGTGAAATAAGCAGTTACCAATAAAAAAACTAATTCTTCAAAGTCTGCAAATGTGTATCACTGACTGAAGCAAAACATTTAAAAGTCCATTTAAAAAAAATTAGCACATCACTGCAAGATTCCATATTAGATGAAGTAGTGGTTTGATCCTTTGGCATATCATAAGTCAGAGGAGGCCAAACTGGCTTGCAAGCCACATATGACTCTTTTACCATTAAAGTGTAGCTCGCAGAGTCCCCTTCTCCCCCCCCCCATTCTCCACCTACCAGATTGGGCAGGAGGGGGAAGAGAAAAGCTTGGAATCTCTGCCTTGCAGCGAGGTGGTGGGGTAGTGGCTTCTGCACAGTAGGGGGTCTTGGGTCTTCAGTCCCGTGGGGGGCACCTGATGGGGTTTGGGGCTTCAGCAGGATTGGGGTTGAAGCCCCAAGTCCTGTCCAGCAACTCCTGTGAGTCCCGGCCCCTAGCAGGTGTGCCTCAGGTGATGGTTTCACAGGGTGAAATGTTGCCTTGTTGCTGTGATCTGGGAATAAAAGCAGGGTTTGATTTGGATTTCTATGGGATTGAATAGCTGTATGCAGAAGGCAAGGTTTACAAATAGTTTGGCTTAGTTCGTTTAATGTCAGTCCTATTAAAATCTCCATGTGGGCTCTGCACATATTTTATTTGCAGAAGAATGTTGTAATATGTCAGATCAGTGTAATCCCTGAAATGTTTGTAGGTCCTCCTCCACCTCCGTTCATTGCCTCCCACAATGCCCTGCAGAATCTTGAGCCTCTGAAAGAAAATCTGTAGGCCAAGAGCTTTTATCCTTGTACTGTAACATGAATTCCAAAATAAGCTCCAGTTGTCCTGCTGTGAAATCCCAGGGCTCTTAAGATTTTTATTATTGAAGTGCCTTGAGCTTTTGTGGGTTTTGGATCTTCCTTTAATACTTCTTCTTGCACTCCTCCCTCCACTCCAGAAATCTTCACTAGTCCAAAGACAGAACAAGAAGAATGACCTACCTAAGTCTCTTGCATCATTGCTTATTATGAACTTTGTTTAGTAGGTACATTCCCTTATGACTGTATCTGCCTTTCCCGTACCTGCTTCACAGAGCCCCTACAGAAATATTGTTTTTTTTGTGAGGTGGTGGTATGAACACCCATCCTGGTCTGATGCCCTTCAGTTTATTTTATGAACACTCTGGCTGTGCAAAGATACCCCTGTTGACTGGGTCTGAGGGTCAATTTTCAAAACCTTTCTTGCTGCAGCTCATGATCTGACTTGTTTGGTTTTCATTTTGTGTCCCTAAATGCCTTGGATATCTGATTCTGTATTTTATGTCTTCTAGGTATTATCAACCCAAAGAACCCCAAGGAAGCACCAAAGTCCTTCAGCTTTGACTACTCCTACTGGTCTCACACCTCGGTAAGTTTCTGAATGTACTGTAGCAAAAACCATAGTTTACCAATCATACTGGCCTGGATTGTCTCCTGACACCCCACTTCAACCAGCTGCTCCTACTATGACTTTATTGTACTTTGAATGATACAGTTTCAGAGCTCTGTCTCTGTTCTAGCTTTTTTCCATCCTGGGAATGTGAAAGAGTTGTGTGTGTGTGTGTGTGTCTGAGAATAGGGTCTGAGTGTGTGTGTTTGAAAGAGGAAGGAGGGGGAAGACACAGAAAAATGTGTGCTTTCATGCAGCTGCAGAGTGGAATTTGAGCCACAAAAGTAAGTTGTCAGTTCTAATTTCTGCTGGAAAAAGTGAAGACTTTTTTAAAAAAATCTGCGGAACAGTGAAAAAAAAATGAGCTGGATTCCACTGGCTTACCAGGATAGGCCAGAGTAGTGATCCACATTTTCTATAACTGTAAAAACAATATGCTTTTGTCCTCTAAGCATTCTGCCCCACCCCTCCAGAGAGCTAGATCTGAAGTCTTGCTGACTTCCAGTGATTGTTTTATAGCAGAGCTCTACAGTTCTGCGTTAGGTCCCCTGCCCCCCACCCCACCCCACCCTTTTTTTTGAGAAAGGTGGAGAAAGAGATCATCTTACTTTTTCTTGTCCGCTAAACATCAGTATTTAGTTTGGTTGAGGGGAAGAAAATTTGACATTTCTGCACTCGTTCACACCCTCAGATAATATGCTCTCGATCAAAGCTCAAACTTGTATATCCACAGAACTTTTAATGAAACCTCTTGTTGAATAAAGCAGTTGTGAATAAACCATGCGATTATATTATATATATCAAGTAGACAGGCAAAAACACCGTCATCACTATACAGGCAAAACCCTAATAGATGAAAACATGGCTTTTACATCTAAAGCTTTTGCTGTCATTTTAGGTCATGCACATCTTCAAGAAGAAAAATGCTGTCAGTGTCTACTCAAATACTCTGTCCCCTCATAGCACTGATCACTAAAAGAATCTTCCTACAAAAAGTGTTCTGGTTTTACCCTATTAATGTAGTCTTTTCTAATTGATGCAGAGGAAAACATGTAGTCTCATTTTTAATATATGTTAGTTACATAAAGAAAACTGTTGCCAAGTAATTGAACAATGGCTTCTTTGGCTAGCCAAGGGAGAAGGGGAGCATGGCAACAGAAGGGGATGTTACTATACACCGGGCTTGTCTTCACTACCCGCTGGATCAGCGGGTAGCAATCAATCTGTTCGCGATCGATTTCTTGCGTCTGGTGAAGGCATGAGAAATCAATCGCCCGCGTCGGCTCTGGAACTCCAGCTCGCCGAGAGGCGCAAGCTGGAGTCGACGGGGGAGCGCGCCGCCGACTGCTGCCGCCGTGAAGACGGCACGTAAGTCGGCTGCAGATACGCAGACTTCAGCTACGTGATTCACGCAGCTGAAGTTGCGTATCTGCAGTCGATTATTTCCGCCCCCAGTGAAGACCAGCCCATAGTGAATTCTGTTAGTCGTCTTTTTGTGTCCTAGACCTTGCCTTGAGCAGTGTCTTGGGTAGAGTCACGTAATTGGATGCTGGTGTCTGATCCCAAAATACAAGGATTTCTCATTGAAAGTGACAGAACTTCCACCAGCTACAAAATGGGGGATTCAGTTCTTTGTTCACAAAAATTTTCTTAGAATAGCCTCTGAAGTTGCACTCAGATCTGGGTAATACAGCAGTTTGACCCCCCATTGAAATTGCACTTTTTATAGTACATACAGCAAGCAAAAGTCTATCTTGATCCTTCTGATCAGACAGTTATGATGGTGCTTTCTCTCTAGGGCTTTTCATTGGCTTTCCATTGTAGGAGTGTAGTAGGCTTTTTCAAAGTCAAATCTTTTACCCTTGGATTCAAGACTTTTGACATACCGGTAGTACTTTCCATAGAAGAAAATAGGCCTGAGAGGAGAACCGAGAACGCCTTTATTTTGGGATCTTGATTTGATGGTCTATAACCATACTGCCCTCTGCTAGTTTTGTAATTAGCCCCTCTTCGTTCAGCATCATGGTTTTCAGAGAATTTAATGATACTGTCCAAGTGCTGTACTTTTCCACAGTGTGTTTCTATGTTGGTTTCCAGCTTAGTCAATTTTCATTAAAAATTCCTTCAATGTTGTTTTCCATAGAGGAGTTGGCAGAGCAAATAAGTTTGGAATTAATCTGCTCCACTATTTCTTGGCCCTGACCTGTGGCTTCCTCAGACCCTGCCCCCATGGATCCAGTGTGTGTGGGGGAAGCCTGTGGCACCCTCCCCTCCCCTCTACTTCCCCCTCCCACTTCCCCCCCTCCCCTTCCCTCTACTTCCCCCTCCCACTTCCCTCCCCCCCTTCCCTTTCCCCCCAATGTGTCCCGATATTTTTTTCTTGTCATCTGGTCACCCTAGAGTTGACCCACAAGGTTTCTTTAAGTGTGAAATAACTCTTAATACCTTTCTGAATTTAGACACCTGGGGTGGGAGTAGAAGGCAGTATTTATTCTTTTTAATCTTTGCAGCCTGAAGATCCCTGCTTTGCGTCTCAGAACCGTGTGTACAATGATATTGGGAAGGAGATGCTTTTACATGCCTTTGAGGGCTACAATGTGTGTATCTTCGCCTATGGGCAGACGGGAGCTGGGAAATCCTACACCATGATGGGCAAACAGGAGGAAAGCCAGGCAGGCATCATCCCACAGGTAACAAAGCCCAGGTTGGGTATTTACTTGACAAAACATATTTAAATGTTTGCTACTTGTATCATTTGTTACCTTGCAGTAATGGTTCACAAAGAATCAAACCTTACTTTTCATGAGGGAAAGCATAGACCTTGGATCTGGTGCAGTCAGTCTTGACATAGGTTACCACTACTGTGTTACATGACTGTAAAATCATGTTTTCTGTCCATACTTGCAAGAAACCAACATGATACAGCACAGTTTAGTTGCAAACCTACTTCTCAACTGTCTTAACTTAGCTGTTTTTGTAGAATTAATGAGGTTTGTATCTTGAGTGTAGATTGTTCAGAGGATATATAACTTTCACATTTAATCTCTATCTTGGGCAATTAAAAAGAAATGTAAGAACAAGTAACTCAGATTTAGGAGAAGTAGAGAAATGATTCCAAAGAGGATAGTCCTACAGAATTTAAAACCAAGAACAAAATACTTAGTGCACTATCTTCCCTTTGTAATTCTTCCCCAAACAAAATTAACTCAGTAAGGTAAGAGAAATTTCTGATTCCATTAAGTTTCCTGGCTTTTGCTCTGATTGTTGACAAGAGAGTACAGGAATACTTATTGAGTAAGAATCCAAGAGGTGGTGTCATTGATAAAACTTTCAGTAGAGAGAGAGGTCTGGAGAATCTCTCTTGTCTTTCCTTCCTGGGAAATGAATGTTGGGTGCATGGTGCTTTTGCCACACTCAGCCCAGTTATTGTGTTGTCCTGGCATTGGTGATACGTTGTGTGCATGTTTTGGAAGGAGTTTTCCCATTAAAGTGGGAAGTGGAGATTGGGTTTCAGCCTCAATATATTCACAAATTTGCTGAATCATCTTTGTGTCATCATTCTGCTATAGGATCAGCAGCAGGAGTTACTGGCTCTGTGCCCCAGGTATGAAATAGAGTAGACAACAGAAAGCCTTGCTCTCTAATGGCTCAAACCCCTGCAGTCAAATGTGGCAGATAGGTTAAATGTAAATGTCAACCACGTGTTTGGGAAAACTTTACTCATAGACACATGTAGAACATAGTTAATAAGGAATATTGTTCATACATTGAACACCTTGTTTTCACTAGATCCCCAACGAGCCTACTCCTGATACAGCTATATGGAGGTCTAAAATAGTGATATCTTAAAACCATGTGCTGGCTTAACTGTTTGGAGTGTGTGCTCATAAAATTCCCTGTCACTCTGTCCACACTGCTGCATATTTTACATGCAGTGGTTATTTGGGTACTGATGCCCCTAAGGCCTCCTTCCCTCTATCCTTTCCATTCCCATGCTCTCTTCCTTCTCGCTCTTGCTCTCGCTCTCTTCCCCCCACAGTCCCAATTCTTCTAATGCATTTCCAGCTATAATATATGCTGCTCCACTATTGGTAGCTTCATTTGTTATCTTAATTTTAAGTAAACAAAATACAGCCTCAAACACAGCAGAATCTCTCCTATAGAGTGTCTGGGTAGCTTCAGCATCCTTCATATGAAGTTACTAGCCGACTTTAAATATCTACTAGTTGTCTCAAATCGGATTCCTGGAACTTTGTCAAACCAATGGACTCTGAGGTTTACTCTCCTAAAAATGACTATATCTATATTGCCTGATGGGAGAAGATGTAATATTTTTAATAGTCTCATTTTCTAGAATTTATCATTTGTTTTTCTTATTTCAGTTGTTCTACTGTCATTTTTGTTATTATGGTGCTGTCACTGTGTTGATCCCAGGATATTAGAGACAAGGTGGGTGAGGAAATACTATTGGACAAACTTCTATTGATGGAAAAATATGAATTCCAGATCTTTTCTTTAGGTCTGGGAAAGGTTCTCCGTGTCACTGCTAAACACAAAGTGGAACAGTTAGGGCTTGGCTACACTGAGATTGTATAGCATTCTAACTTGCTGGCTCAGGGGGATGAAAAGTCACCCCCCTGAGCACAGCAAGTCTGAGCACTTTAAAGCGCTGAGCACTGGGAGCCGGACTTGAATCGGACTCTGAGGGCTCTGAGCTAATCCCTCCTGGAGGTGGATTACCAGGAGCGCTGGGAGAGACCACACTCCCCCTTCAAAGCTCCTGTGGCAGTGCTTTGAAAATTCAAGTGTAGCCAAATTAGACAAGTTAACACAGTTTGCAAAACACCCATTCAAGGTAAAGTGGACAGTTAACACCTCTGCAGTTGTAGGAGAGCTCTTGCTTTAGTAGGGGTGGGAGGATGACCTTATTAGTTGTCCTCTACCACCCCATAATGGAACCCTTATGGGGCTTTATTAATCAGTTAAAACTTGTACTCGGAGATCACATCCAGTTTTTCCTGAGCCCCATCTTCTGGCCCTCAGACAACCCCCCACCCCAGCTCACCAAGCTTATAGAATCAAACTCCCCACAGACCAGGAGACACCAACTCAGTGACATCAGCCACTGCCATAACATTTTTTGCAAAACCCCTCCCTCCCCCCAACCATTCTGTATCTGACTTCTCAAACAAAACCTGCACAAGACAGTCAAAAGTTGATCCTAGGAACTTAAATTCATTACTCTCCTAGAGCTGGTCCCCACTACAGGGGCGGGGGGGGGGGGGGATCGACTGCAGATACGCAACTTCAGCTATATGAATAAGTTTGCGTATCTGCACCCGACTTACCGTCCATCCTTGCGGCAGTCGGCGGCGTGCTTCCCCCGTCGACTCCAGCTTGCGCCTCCCGGCAAGCTGGACTTCCGAAGTCGACGGGGGCGCCGCAAGCTATCGATTTCTTGCGTCTTCACAAGATGCGAGAAATCGATTGCCAGAAGATTGATCGCTACCCGTGGATTGGGCGGGTAGTGAAGACCAGCCCCTAGATACCAAAACCCATGAATTTAATACAGACACTGGATTTAAGGCTCATTGCAACAATTAGGCTTTGGTTACACTTACATGATTATAGTGCTTTTGGTTATAGCTGTACCCATATACAGCAATAGGTGTAGCGCTATATCATGGATGGCGTGGCCACATTTGCGGCACTTGCCGTGGCACAGGGAGTGGTGCATTATGGGCAGCTATCCCAGCATTCAGCTGGGTGCAACGTGCTTTTCAAACGAGGGGGGTGAAGGGTAAGTATGCAGAGGGGGGGGGGGGAGTGGGGATTTCTCCCGTTGACCGTCTGTGTCAGTAGTTTCCTTTGAAATCCGAGCCTGCTTTATAAGTTTTGCACCACACAGCTCCCATTTGTAAATTTTTGCAGCGCTTATCTGCTGAGTTAAGACAGAAAATCTGAAAAGGTACTTCCGCATTCCTCCTGCTGAGAGCAAAACACAGAGACATCAATTGCCTTAAATGGCTCTGAGGCGTGCCAGAGATCCCTTATAGCATAATGACTGTTTACACTTGCCATAACACGCTACAGGGAATACGCAACAGCCCTTATTCCCCGTGCGGAGGTGGTTTACCACGAGCGCAATAAGCTCGGACTTATAGCGCAATATGTGCCTTGCCAGTGTGTTCGGGTACAGAGTTATAGTGCTCCTGGAGGCTTTATAGCACTATAAAGTGCCAGTGTAACCAAGGTCTCAGTAACTTATTACCTTTCCTTTATCCTACAGCTGTGGAGACGTTAACTGCCCACTTTACCTTGGAAGATCTCTTGCAAGGTGTTAATTACTTATCTGTTCCATCTTGTATTTAGTTCTGACACAGAGCACCCTTTCCAGACCCAAAGAAAAGCTCTATGTAAATTTGAAAGTTTGTTTTTCACCAACAAAAGTTGGTCCAATAGATTAACAGAAGAGATTTCCTCACTCACCTTGTTTTTCTAATTCTTGTGTTGAGTAATTCTGTTTTTGTATTGCAGATTAATGTTGGTTAAATGGAGGCATAGTTGATGAGAGAAAAATAAAAGGATTAAACACTAGTGATTGGGGATGAGGATTAACTGCATTTTTACCAGGACACACTCCTGTGGTTGTTTGATGTCATTAAAGTGGCTTTTGGAGATGGGAAGGGTAGAAGGAGAACAGATTGAGTCACAGTGATTATTTGTCATTGCTCACTCATGACTGCTGTCTGACTCAGGCTTAATCTCTTTCTAGCTGTGTGAAGAACTGTTTGAGCAAATCAATGACAACAGTAATGAGGAGATGTCCTATTCTGTGGAGGTGAGTACGTATGCTGGTGGACTGACCTACGTTGTTGTTGTTGTTGTTTGTTTTCTGATTCATATGTTCATAGACACTCAATTTATTCCCTTTCTCACCTGGCACACACATGTATGAACAAAGCCTTTCTAAGGTAAACTAGTCTGTATGAATATTAATGCACCTTCCCTGAACTCTGTGGGTGGTGAGTAAAAGGTGTGAATTATAAAAGCTA
This sequence comes from Sternotherus odoratus, assembly GCA_032164245.1. NCBI lineage: Eukaryota > Metazoa > Chordata > Testudines > Kinosternidae > Sternotherus > Sternotherus odoratus. The sequence continues at coordinate 8,586,684 of JAVMKO010000018.1, forward strand.
GTCTTATAGCTGCTTTCTTGGATTCTAGGCCTGAAAAGCCTTTAAATGAACTTATAAACATTTTACCACTATTGGTTGAGAAACCTATTCAGTGTGTTCTCTTAATTGCCTTTACTTCAGTTCTTATTAAATGTAGGTCTAGTTTAGAATATCTGATGTTGCACTCTTATGCAGGAATCTTCAGTTAGCCTGCTACTGGGGGGTGCCATTCTCTTCCATAAGTGGAGTGGGGACACAGTTGACACAGAATATACACTGGGGAAAAAATTGACAGGAAGAGAATATTATAGACTGAGCCCCAACTGACCAAACTAGTCTTCTGTGCTAAATCCTAGAACAACAGGAATTTCCAGGCTACTAGCCAAGTGAATGTGCAGGAAGATCTGTATGTTCGTAGTTGGCAAAGGATTCAAATGTGGACTGTAAAAATAGCACTTTGATTGTCAGATCTGCTCCATGTGTTTAGATCTATTTGCTCACTTTCCAGACAAATAAGTGTATTCCTGTTAGTCTCCAAGTTAAGAAATAATGGTGGTGCTCTAAAATGCTGCCGAGCTTCTCTCAACAGAAAACGAAGCCTTCAAGACCTGTAAATTATATATGCAAATCTATTTACAGGTCAGTTACATGGAGATTTATTGTGAGAGAGTCAGAGACTTATTGAACCCGAAGAACAAGGGGAACTTGCGGGTGCGAGAGCACCCTTTGCTCGGACCCTATGTGGAGGACCTGTCCAAGTTAGCTGTCACCTCTTACACAGACATAGCAGACCTCATGGATGCTGGGAACAAAGCCAGGTTGGTTGTGATGTGGTTGTGCACTCAGTAGTAATCGGGATGGGTGGGAGGGGGAGTTCATGCGCCACCTCTGGCACCATGACATATAGTGCCAGTTTTGAAATCCCCTTTAGTTCCTGCCAAAGAACTTTCTTAAAAAATTGCTAAAATAATTAAACCTGGTGTTAAAATACACTTTGGTGAATTAATACAATTTAGGAGAAAACACTAATTTGTATTATGAAATGGTTTCACAAGTCATTTTATCGATGTCTTATGCTTGCAGTAGCTTGTGGTAGAATACACTAGTAGTTGCAGTTCTTTCTGGTAATGTGCCTTTAATTCTAGCTTTCTCGGATTACAAAAATAGTGATAAATCAGTTAAAATCTACTTCTAGCCACCCAAAAAGTGAGGAACAATAAAATTGGCCTGTCAGCCATATTCTGTGGTTGGTTAATCCATATAGCAGGCTGTGGAGAAAGGAAGGATTATGTAACTGGAGGCAGGTACAGGGGGAGGAGTGGTGGTAGCATTAGGGAAGCACAGGTAATTGTGTAGATTGACAGTGCTGAGGATGAACTGTTGAGATAACTAGTTGCAGCATGGAGCCTACTGATAATGAATGTCTGACTTTATATTTTAGGACCGTGGCAGCTACAAACATGAATGAAACGAGTAGCCGCTCTCACGCTGTGTTTACTATTGTCTTTACTCAGAAGAAACATGACACAGAAACTGACCTTTGCACGGAGAAGGTAAAGGAATGAGGAAAACTGACCATCACCTTAATTCTGTTTTCAATTACCTTATTTTACTGGGGGTGGAAGTAGGAAGTCTCTCATCCTGATGTACTTCTCAGTGGGGGAGAAGTTGCTTCTATGCCATATCAATGCTGTCAGAGCACTTTTATTACTGTTTGTTTTTTTGCTGGGCTCTGTTCCTAAACTGTGTTTGAAGTAATGACTAAGATGGGGGGGGAAACAGGAATGGCAATGATATAGAGGTGGCGGGGTGGGGAGGGGGCAGAAAAGTAGACCCAAAAGAAGGAAGATGAATCTGAAATGAGCTGGAAAGTAAAATTTCCTTCTGCTTATATACAGAAACTTCAGTGTTTCTGCTTGGCAGGGCCCAACTGATTACTGCCTCATTAACTATCCTCTTCAGCCTCAATCAGGCATAGGCCTGCTTTAGTAGGGATGCAGAGATGCACAGGCAAAACTCAGGTGGAGGAATTTGTATGTTAAAAGGAAGTACATTCTGTATTAGTGGAGATGTTTGGCCTTACTGTTGGTTTGGGTAGTGGAAGAGCAAAGAGGCTCTGTATGCAAAAGTTACTATATAAAAACCGAACCATCTTCATCTATCTGCTACCAGTGTGTATTTTGGGTCAGATCTGTTGCCTGTACTGACAAAACCCAAGTTTTCTTTCCTGAATTGTTTTGGCTCTTCCGGGTTATGGGATAGTGATCTGCATTCTGTTCTGCTGTTGTCCCAGTTCTTTATTACTGATTGACCATATACAAATATGGATAAAACATAGCAATGCCTTTTTTCTTTCTAGACCCTAGGTTATTTGCAGCACTATCAGTTAAATCATTTTTTGACTGTTTGCTCTGGAAGTCCTTAAATACTTATGAAACAATATTCTTTCTTTATTATTTTTTAGAGGGTAGCTGCTCTTTAAAACAGAATGTATTTATACTAATGCAGAAACAAATTTGTTTCTCTGAAACTGGTTAATTGCCAATGAAAACAGTACAGCTGTAGCATCTGCAGCAGACTATAGTGATTTTGGATAGTAGAATACTACTTTCATGAATTATTTTTCTCTTGGTCTAAATCCACTAGAACTAGTTCTGACTATTACCGTGTTCCCTCTTTAGGTCAGCAAGATTAGCCTGGTGGATCTAGCTGGGAGTGAGAGAGCAGACTCAACTGGTGCCAAAGGGACCCGATTAAAGGTAGTGGGATTGCCTTGGGCCTCTGCTGTATGGGGGAGGGAGAAAATGGTGTATTATCAGTCCGATGTCTGAGGATGCTCTTCTGCTTATTAAGTAATGAACAGAGGAGAAAAGTACCTAAAATAAGAATATAAAAAATTCACTCCCATCAAAGATCTAGAACTTCAGCCCCATTGATCAGTAATGCTGTGGAATAGTGAGAATTTGATTTTTTTTTTTTTTTTTTTTTTTTTTTTTGGTAACCTTTCTATAGCTGGTGTAATGGGTATGTTACAGTAGTCCTTTGTTCTTGACCACATTAGCTATTGTGTGAAAATGAGATTTCTTTGGTATGCTGCCTAGAAACAAAGAGGCCCCCTATTTTCAGAGACGGATTGTTTGTTCAGTTGTGGGAGTGCATGTAATTCTCTTACTGGGATACTTTAAAAGAAAAAAAAAGCATGCTGTATGAAAATGCTTGTGGGTGCTGTTTTAATTCTGGTATTTTAAAATATCTACCTTTGCCTTCACTAGTATGTGTGATTTTTATATGGTGGGTGTAAGGGTTATTTCTTCATGAAATAGCTTTTTTAGACTGGTAACCCATGTTTTGGTCAAGCTTTAGATGATAAAATTAGTGAAGGTACCTGTGTGAGAAATCAATGATAAGACCCAGATAATCCTGGCAATGTGGTCACAGTAAAACTAACTTTATTGTAAATCGAAGACATGTACTTTTACAATGTCACCTGACATGATCTCCAGCTCCTTTTAGTCTGGACCACAGTTCCTGTTTGAGTAGTGTGAATCACCACATCGAATGATTGTCTTTCCAGGAAGGAGCAAATATCAACAAGTCTCTCACAACACTGGGCAAAGTAATTTCAGCCTTGGCAGAGGTGGTAAGTACAGTATTGCATCTATTTAGAGGAAGTTGTCACCTTTACAAACCTTCCAGAGCTTGGTAATATTCTGGAACAGAAAGAGACCATATAGTCTAACAAGGCCCTTCCATCTGCTTTGCTAATCTCAATACTAGGCCTAGCTGAGCCCGTCCTCCCCCCCCCCCCCCCCTTTTTTTTTTTTTTTTAAATAGTTACATGCAAGGTTGTTAATAGATATTAATCTCACAGGTTGTGGTAGAGGACCTGCTCGCAGTAAGACAGGAGTATTGATTTACTTCACCAAGAAGAAACCTTGAAGTACAAATGTTTGTAGGATTTTGCAAAACATTTGTAAGAAGTAAAGCAAATAGAGTATATGTTTACATATTGAACTTTGTAATTTTATTTTTTTTAAAGAAGCAGAAATATATTTTGATTAAAAGACAAGCTTTATATATCCTGTTGGGAGTTTCCTTATTTGAATGATAAGTGGTCATATGCACTCATTTAGTCTTTGCGTTATTCTACTATAAATCTGAAATTTTATCCATATGTCTAAACTGCAGGAAAGTATCCTGTAATCTAAATGGGTTATCATAAAAATGCTTTCTTTTTACTACTTCCATTGCATCTGCAATAGAACAGCATGTTGGAAAAGCTGCTGCACACTTTTAAGTTACAGAAGATTTAAACTTCAGGACAGTCTGGACTTAAGTGCTTTCAAATTTAATTTAAATGCTTTCTGGGAGATTCAATTCTCATTCATTTGGTTCCTCAGAAAAGCAATATTCAATGCATATCCTCCAGCATAACAATTTGAATGGTCTATTCTGTCTTGTTCAGGCGCTCATCTTGTGTTCTTTCTTCCTCTTTCTTTAATGCTTTCAACTTTAGGATAACTGCACCAATAAGGTATGGTGGGGCTGTGTAATCATGAATGTTAAGTCCTAGTAGACTGACATAGAGCCAGATGCTCTTCACCTGGGAAACCAAGAGCAGGGATCTGTCAAGAGCTTTCATGACCAATTAATTTGGGTTGTAGACTGAACTTTACTTAGTGAAGAGGCTTATTGGCATGACCATGAAGTAATGAGGAATATCAGTACTAAAACGCAAAATAAAAATGTTCTTGTTAGGGTTGGGTAAGAGAGAAAAAAGCTAGTGTAATGAATGTTTAAGAATAAATTAATTTTATAGGACATCCCTGCTCCTGATTTGTGGGTGAGATTTTTCTTAGGAATACTTAATATTGTGATGTCTTTGCTTACTACAAGTGGTCTCCCATACTCTTTTCCTTCACACCAAAGGATGCCTTGCAGGTTGCAGTTTATGCTAACCTTATAAAATTGCTGTGAAAACTTACAAGCCTTCATGTGCAGTTTTTACTCATTTTACTTGTCATCAAAAGGTTACTTGCCTAAGGCAAGTAGGGGGAATTTTTTTTTTTTTTATAAGGTTGGTACTCACTTTGTGGAATCATCAACTTTTGAGTGTTAGTAAGATTACTTTCACATAACATCTGGTCAAAACGACTATTGTACAACCAAATCTTCTATTAATAGTGTCTTGTAGAATTAAACTTTTGGCAGTACTTGAAACTAGGTGTACGTCTGCTAATCTCCCTCCCTACTCTCTTGCACATGTCAGCAGATGACCAAGTACCCTGTTCTGCAGAGCTCTTTCATGGATGACTCCTAATTGCTGCTCATATATCAAAATCAAGCTGGGGAGCTAAGAAGGGTGGGAATGGAAAATACTTACAGTAGAATTGGTAGGGAAGTCTGTTCCTTGCCACAAAGGAATCCTTTTTCTAACCTTTCATGAAGACCTTGATTGACAGAATGCTTGAAGACCTGGGGAGCTGTCTGCAATGTGAGCTTGTGTTTTTTTGTTTTGTTTGAGCAGTCCCCAAATCCCGCTCATCTGTAGCCAGGTACAAGGCTACTTAAAAAACAAACAATAAAACAAAACAGACTTTGTGCTCATGCTTCTAATTTCATTGGCTCAGTCTCACTTTCCTTTTTGACCTCTCCCTTGTCTTCACAGTTCCTAATACTCTTTGTGTTTTCCTGAGTCGCTTATTAAATGTCCTTCCACCTGTATCCTTCCAGCCCTGTCTTTTCTAAATTGCTTCTCTGGCTTTTCAGAAAAGCATAAAGCCCTACAACCTGAAAGTGAGGTTTAGTTTGAGTGTTTTTCCTTGTGTATTAAGATTTAGTGTTGTCTAAATTTTTAAAAATCCTGGTACTAGTTCTGGAGAATTTAACCACCATATGGAGTTTTTCTCCATATGCAGAATAAATAACTCTTCTTTTAAGAAGTATTCTGAGTAAGTCATGTGGGTTCATTATCCTTTGCATTCCCACTGTGAGACTGTCAGGAGAGTTTAAAATTGCAACAAATAAAATATTTATTCGTGCTCATGGAGTGTTAATTATAATGGCATTTAGCCTCCAAAGGAAACTTTAGTTCTGTGTCCAATCACAGATTGCATGGGATTTTTCTAATGATCTAAAAGTCTTTTCTGTGTGGAAGCAGGGCTGTTGACCCTGTTTGGTTCCTGCACCTGTCCATTTATATAAATGTTTATCTTATGCTTTCCAGTTAGTTTCTGGTTGTACTTCAAATTTGATTTAAAAAGTAGCGTGTGAAAACTCTACCTAGATGGATCACTATTTGTGGCCTGATATCTCTGGTAGAAGAGGGATAATGCAGCAAAAGCACTTGTATTGCATTTTATGGTTGAAGGAAATAATAAAATCAGAGAGAGTAAAGTAGTTGGGCAGAAATATCAAAAGTAAGGAAATGGAGGAACTACATTTACAATGTGTGTTTGGTTCAGTTTATGATGTTGCTCTTGGTGGTGGTTAATTTTCCAGTCCTTTGGTGACCAGATAGCAAATGTGAAAAATCAAGACTTTTTTGGGGGGTGGCATGGGGGGTGGAGGTATACTTGTGTATATATATAAGGCAAATCCCCTGACGTCTGGACAGTCCTGATAATATCGGGACATCTGTTCACCCTATGTAGCATCCACTGCCTTCTATCCCTTTAGAGTTTATACCTCTTTCGTTTCTCATTTCCCCTCTTGATCTGCTTTCTTTTAATCACATTTCCCAAACCTCTTCTTTCTCTGACCCTAAAGTTCCTTTATCATCTTCATAGCCTGTTATATACCTTTTTGCAAAGGTTAGTACTGTATCCCTCCTTTCATATTGTATATGGAATCTGATGTATGGCTTTACCAGCCCTGTTCATCATTTTAATAATCTTCTCTTCTGATGTGTGCTCTGATTCTCTTGTGTGCATAGCAGTCCCTTCAGCTGCTAGCAGACATTGACATGATCACCCCAGATCCGTAGTCTAATCAGCAACTTGCAGCCTGTGACCGAGATTAAGTTCCACTTCTTCCAGCATTGTTCTCGTTGCATTCAACTTTCTACAATACACTGCATATATTTTTTTCCATCTCCTTGAAAGATTAAAGCATCTAAGAAAAGAGATATGTTCAATTAGGATTTCTACCTTTTGCATAACTAAATTTTTCATTTTCCAGATACTATTGTTCAGTAATAAGTGTCATCTTTTTTGTAGAGTAAAAAAAAGAAGAAGACTGACTTCATTCCATACAGGGATTCCGTGCTAACGTGGCTACTTCGGGAAAATCTAGGTATGACTAATCTGACTCTGCCAATATTCAGGTGAATTTTCCCCTCCGTTTTCATGCATTTCATAACAATTTTCTGTTTCAATCCATTGTATGATATGGGTATTAAATATGGCAGTATCTATTTTTAAGCCATACTATTATTGGTACAGCTGTTTTATTTACCCTGGGTTTACTCATTACTGCTTTGTGTAATTTTGTTGAACACTCTTTAACGTGGATATTGTTTAGGCTGGGAAATACTGACATTGAAGAATATACTTATTACAAGGTGCCAGTGCAGCTTCATTTAGAACCTTGCTTGTGCATTATAGGTGGAAATTCCAGGACTGCCATGGTTGCTGCTCTGAGTCCGGCAGATATCAACTATGATGAAACTTTGAGCACTTTACGGTACTTTTAGCCTTTAATCTGGAGTGGAAATGTTTGGCTTTCAGCTCAGATATCTAGATGCCCATCCATCCTTCCTATCGTGAAATATGCATTAGGCAAAACTGAGAGCATTCCAGGGGCCTATGTGCATTGTAAAATCCATCATTCCAAAGTGAACCCCAATCCTGTGGTGTGTGAACAAGAGGAGAGGGTGTAGTTGCTTCACTTAACTAGTTAAGTTCAGTTTGACCACTTCCGAATTATCTATACTTGTAGATGAGGATGAAATTTCTGTCTAATGGTGCAAAAGAGAAATAATCTTTTATGCATGAAGGGATCCCAGTTTAAAATGGTTTCACGGGTAACACCTAGGCCTGATTTTTTTCAAGGGTGTTGAGTACCTAAAACTTTAGTGGAGTCTAAAGAGTAGCTGGATCTTAAAACCTTTAGTGTGGCTCCTGCTCCTTACTCTACAGCACTTCTGAGGTAGAGTTGCTTGATTCAATATCTTGTTGGAGTCTGAAATCACTGCAGGGCCTTCTATAGGACTGTAGAGAGTATGAATATGTCCCTGTAAAACCAAACTCGTATGCATTTTGGCTGCTTCCAGATATGCAGATCGTGCAAAGCAGATCAAATGCAATGCTGTTATCAACGAGGACCCCAATGCCAAGCTGGTGCGTGAGCTGAAGGAGGAGGTGACGAGGCTCAAGGATCTCCTGCGTGCCCAAGGACTAGGAGATATTATTGACAGTAAGTGGATTAAGCAGTCAAGTCCCTTCCATCATGGAGCAGTGCTCTGCTGCAGGAAATAAACTAATTATCAAAGCCCTAGAGCTGGAGAAAGCTGGGCTGGTGTGGAAAGGGGTGTAGCCATTACATTTCAGTACTTCACAATTTAATGTGATTTTGCACATTGCTTTGGTGAGTGGTACTCTATCCCCTTATGTCAATAACATGTCCCTTTACCTTTTTGAATCTGATTTAGCAGTAACAAACTCTGCTCCTCAATCTCTTGCCTGCAAAGAAAATCTTGAGGAAGTTGAAGAGATGGGGTTGTGAAATCCCTTTTGCATTGAGCAGTGATGATGACCCTTCCTGATTAAGGACCAGTTTTGGGTGGGCTCTGAAAGATATTGGCCCATCCTCTGTGAAAAGGATAGTAGCTGAGTCAGGAGGGAAAAATAACTTCATAAGGTGGACAGAAACCATGTTCTATCCCTTTTTTAAGAATAACTCGCATCTTGTTTCCTCAGTTCAGATACTGTTTAGTCCCAAGGATAGCAGTAGTTAACCACTGTAAGACAATTGCCCAAATGGGCACAACCATCACACAATTTGCTCTGTAATGGGAATAATAACTTTTTGAAGGGCAAAATTCTGAGGAATGTTGGAAGAACTGCATAATGGGAGCTTGCACATTATGTGCTGGCACTACCCTAGCTTTGCCAATGCTAATACTACCTCTCAAGATACTAATACGAAAGAGACTATGAAGACGCTGTCGTGGATTTGTCCTGTTTTTCTGACCTTCACCTCCAACACAGAAAACAAGTTAGTCTTCCATGCTAAATTCTTTGAGAATTTGGGCTGTGACTTAATTCCTTTTACAGGAGCTGCCTTTAAGATGAGTGTTAGTTTTTGTGGCAAACTGGTTTTCCTTTAGTTCATAGTTGAAAAATCTCTATTGAAATGTATTTAAAGAGTGAATGTTGCATTTGTTTATCTGAGTTTCGGTGCTTATTTCCCTGTGAAGGGAAGACCTTGATTTAATCACAGGCAATGCAAAGTGTGTAACTTGTATGTCTCTTCTGTCATTATTTGTTCAAGAGAATGGATTAAGAAAAAAACTCAGCTCAAATTCAAAACTGTTTATTTGATGCAGTCTGTTTTAGGTTCAAAAACAGAACTTTCTGCTGGATTAGAACAAATCAAAACAAAAATGTGAAATTGCAAATTGTTTTTGTTCTTTCAAATGCCAAGTATTCTCTTCCCTTCCTGTGTCACCGTTGATCCTGAACTTTGAACCTTCTTGTATTTTCCCTCTTGCTTCCCTTCAGTTGATCCAATGGGAGATGATTACTCTGGAAGTGGAGGCAAATGTGTGTATTGTGTGGTTCTATAGCTCTTATGTGCTAATCTGCTTCTGCTGGGCCAGTTTTTAACTGAGCTTTGCATGCCAGCATTCCTCACAGGGAAATCCCAGACAGAACAGTTACTGCAGAGTCTAATATGAACCTCCATCTCCCTTACTGAGCCATCCTTCGGTAAAAGCACAAAGTTGAAACCACTCTTGAATATGTCTATTGCTTCCTTGTTTTGGGGAGACTGAGGATGGTAATACTACAACCTATTTTTGTTAGAAATAATGGTTCTGATTTGAACTCTCAAAATCTCATTTCTCTTAGAATATTTTTTCAAGTTCATAAGTTAAACCAATTCCCTTCCCCCCTGGACATCTAGCCTCATGACTTTATTTTCTTACCCAGAATGTTTTAATATTTTACATTTGAGAATAGATTCATTAAACTAAAGTAAAATGAAACAATAACAATTACATCCAAGGGAATGTTTCTTTGATAGTCTCTGGACACGTGTGGTGTTTGGTGCTTTGTGCTGATAGCAATCACTTGTTTGAACTCTTATTTGTCTTGGCTATCAGTATAGCTGCTGTCAAGAACAGAGATTTGTTTTCCTCTGAAGGAAGGAATGTGAGGAAACTGATAAGGATTAGGTAGTAGGCTTGGAGAATAACATTCAGTAAAACAGCATTTTCCTTTCTGACCTCACCAACTATTTATGTGAAAGGGAATGTATTTCCTTCTTTATAATCCACCTTCAGAGAAATGTCTTAAATACTGTGACTTGGGGGGGAGGGGGAGGGAGAGAGAGGGGGCGGCGGCGGAAGCGAGGGAAGTCTCAAGTAGACTTTATTTTTTTGTTGTTGTTGTGTTAGACCTTGCCTATGCCCTTTTCAAAAGCCCTTGCTCACCCCATAACAATAGTGACTGGAAGAGATCTGTCTGAAATTTCCTGAACTCAGATACTGGTGGTGTAAAGACTCATCCTGGCCTTCCTTTTTTGGTGCTGCTTGAAGCTTGTTGCCTAAAAATCTGTCATCTCCATGAGCAGCTGCAGCATCACCCAGAGAAATGTGCATGATGTTGAGGGGATAGGTTCTGTATGGACTCGGCAACAGCCAAAGTGATTGCAAATGTTACCTTCTTTTGTCCCTTGGGAGTGCATGTGCCCATTAGCCTTTCAAGACCGCATCCTTCCTGCTCTGTCCTACCCGCTTGCCTCCACCTGGCGGCTCTCCCTCTTCTGTATTTTTCCGCTTCCTGTATCTGCAGATGGCGGTTTTCAAACTGAGTTGAAGCAACTAACTACTACAGGGCTAAATTGGTGTGAAATAGGACAGAAAATTTATGTCAGCAGGATTGTTCTGAGTGGGAAGATGTGATGGGGCTCAGCGAGGCCTGAGCTACTTAATTATTTAACATCTGCATATTAGCAGTTTTTGACACGAGTGACTATTTTTATGAGGTGTATTTGGATTGGATTCAGATCAGAGTAGAAGGTCTCTGGATAACTTTTAATGGAAGGAAAGGTACACAATTGACGTATTTTCCACTTTCATAGACATTGTCAGGCCTCCTGTGTTCAGTATTTAGACTATAGAAGCTGCCTCAAATTCCAGGTATCTCTTGAAATGTTTCCCCATGTTCATTCTAAGTTATGATCAAGAGACTTAAAAATGCCACCTTTTCAAGCCATTTGCTCAGGTATCCTAGCAGAAAGGTAATCTATTCTGTATTGTGGATCCTTTTTTCCACAACAGGTTAGGATGGGTGACATGTAATGGTATAAACATGAGCCCGTGCTCCTATCACTCACTCTGTCAAGGACTGGATAGGTGGTCACAACGCCCTGACCTTAGGGAACTTGAGCTACAGACAATTATAGTTACTCTTGTGCTCTGTGTAGCATCTCAGCAGGAGTATTACCTTTAGAGACTTAGCAAATCACGATTTTTATTACTGTTTTCCTTTCAGATTCCTTAGATATAAGTTTCAACTTAGTGGCTTAGGCTTTTTGGCTCAGTAGTACATTTCCTGATAACTGGCCATCTCTGTTCCCAGCCTTCTGGCCCACAATATTCATCACTGTGACCATGCCCAGTTGTGTTAGAAGGCTGAAGGTATCATAGGAATAGGGCAGTGCAGCTGTTACCTCAATCAGGGTGATTCTTCTGGCGTACAGTGTCTTGTTGAGTGTTTGACTTTGTTTTGGCAGGAATTTACTGGTAACACTAGTTTAGACTGAGTCCTTATTTACAATTCTCAAGGACAGAATGCAACTTTTTATATCTCAGGGGTATTTGTTTTAAAGGATTTGTTTCAGAACTGCCATCTAAAACTATTAATCTTGTCTGTGTTGCAGCTTAAATGCTTTCCTCTTACACTAGTGTTTCCTTCCTGTCTTCCTTTTACCCTTTTCTCTGCACCTTGTCTCTTCCTTTCTGCCTTCCCTTCTGTCTGTCTGTCTCCCAGATTTGAAAGATTTTCAGAACAATAAACATAGATACTTGCTAGCCTCCGAGAATCAACGCCCTGGCAATTTTTCCACAGCCTCCATGGGGTCCCTCAGTGCATCTCCATCTTCCTGCTCTCTCAGTAGTCAGGTGGGCTTAACATCTGTGTCCAGTATACAGGAGAGGATCATGTCTACACCTGGAGGAGAGGAAGCCATTGAACGTTTGAAGGTATGTACGATTGCAGACTGAGCAGGATGTAATTTTGGCTGCCTGGGAGGCTGGGTAATGGGGAAATGTCTTCCTATGAACACAACTTCTGCAATTCTATTTCTGCCTTTGCACCCCAGAAAGTGCAGCTGGTTCGGACAAACTGGGGAGTGAGTTCATGTATAAGCTTTTCATTCATGAAGATCTGGGCTTGATTTTTGCCTTCAGCCATAATGAAATAAACTTGGCAAGAACAAACTGTAATCCAAGTGCACACTTGCTGACAATTTTATGTGGTAACAACAGATGATTGAATAGCAGAGTAGTCAAGGGGAGTTTAGGGAGGGGCCTGTTCAGCATCTCCCTGAACAGGCCAATGCAACGAGTCTTTTAGCTTTAAAAAAAAAAAAAAAAAAAAAAAAAAAAAAGTACCCAAACTAAAAAAAGACCAGCATAACTCTGTCACTGTTGTCTTCGCCCTACCCCCACAGATTAAAATGTGAAGCACACAGAATAGCCTGCCTTATCCAGACAATAGAAGCCTTGTCCTAAATGTGTGTGAATTGAACAGCATCAAAAGTGCATTGCAGTGAAGGGTTTCTTTCATTTTTACCAAAGCTCCCAGCCCTCATGGGTGGGTGAGTGGGGGAAGCTGGCTATGTTGAATGTGAGTGTTGCATTCTCATGTCTTTTTCCATGAGACACTGCCTGGGGGGAGGGGTTTGGATGGGCTGGAATACACGCTGCACATCCTCCTTCCATTAGAAACCTGCTGTTGCTGTGGAGATAATGGTGCTGTCTCTGCGGACCTCTGACACCATCACTGAATGATGTCTATAAACCAGTTTTTAAAAAAAACCAAAAAACAACACTCATAAGGTGGTTTGAAATCTGAGTGAAGCTGCCAGGAAGAGTCTCTTCCTTTTCCATCAATATTCAAGGCAACTTCTCCTGTAAAACACCATTGGGAAGGGCAACACAATTTGACAATTTAATGACTCCAAGTATTGAGGGGTTTTAGAGCCAAAAGCAAATGGGAACATAGAATTACATTTGTGGATACCTTTGTTTGCTTCCCAGTGGGAGTTGGGCAGACTAACTTTCCTGGAAGAAGAGGAAAGAAAGAATGAATGGGGAGGGGGAGGTGTGCCTGTAAAGTGATTTCTGGATTCTCTTACACAGATGTGATTTCCCTGTTTGGGTGAGATTTTTGATGTCTTCCACTTTGCTCCATTGTCATACATTATCCTTTAGTCTTAAGCTGCTTCAGAGGGTAGAGAAATAACTGTTGCTTAATTCAAAACATTGGATGGAGTGAAGAGGGCAAGAAATATTCCCCTTTATCTCTGTCCAGAGAAAATAAATGGTCTCTTGTGCTAAAGCTATGTAAATGCTGTAGCTATTGAAAAGGCCCCTGTGAAAAGCTTCTTGGGGAAAAAATGCTGCCAGAGAAGCTGTTGGCTTCAGGTTTGTAAAATGGTGCTGAAACCCCCTCACAGTGGTAGTAAATGCCTCACTGAATCATACTGATTATTGTGGAGATGGGGAGCTACTAATATCCTGTTCAGTTCTCAGTACCAGAGTGAAAGAGAATTGAGCCCTTATTCAGCTTGATACTCAGAGCCTCATTTACTGAAATTCTTGGACACTTGGCAACCTATTGCCCAATGCTGCTGGAGCTCTTCTCCCGAACTTTCTATGAGAGCACTAACCCATTGATTCAGGTCGGAGGGCCTGCTGTCTTTAGTCCATCCCTTCTAATTCCTTGAAATGGATGCCCCATTTTGGGGGGCCAGAAGTGGCATGAAGTCTGGAAGGTGGTTTAGGAAGTGATCACTTATGTGGCTGAGGGAATTCAGTTTTAATTGCCATGCCTTCCTTGTAGAGAGTCTCTATGGTATGAGGGTTCTGTTACCTGTATGTGACTTTAATGGCAACAGTAGCCACAGATCAATGTAATGTTGGCCTGCCTATATTGTAAGCTTTTGATCTGATTATTTGTCCTCATACAAGGGCTCAAAGTCCTTGAACAGGTTTTATGATTTAAAATGTATTTTTAATACAACTTGAGGCTGAATTAAGGGAAATTTTCCCTTCCTCCAACTTTATTCAGGGGAGAGGAGTCTCTGTATGACTTTTGCATTCATTCCTATGTGTCCCTAATGCGCCAGTGTAATCCACTGAAGCATAAATGCTTTAACTCTGCTTTTTCTTTTATGAATGGAGAGAATTCCTCTAGGGCAGACGTGGTAATTTTTAATGCTGCTTTTTAATAAATTTTCAGTCTTCTGTGCCTTGGCTTTCGGATGCTTTCTCTAATATTTCCATAATGATCAGGGTGTTTGAGTGTGTGTGTGCAGGGAGTGAGGGAGCTGCATTCCTGAAGGATTACATTGCTAGAGGAACATGGAGGGTGATTAAAAAATGGAAAAGGGGAGGCTATGAGCTTCCTAATTTTCTAATCGCCTTCACCCCCATCAGTTATTCAGCTTGTTGCACAGCAATGTGGTTGGTGCAAGCCTGCAAAAGGCTACTTTTGATAAACAGCTGGCCACAGCCTTTTGCAGCCAGCTGTTCACAATACATTCAAAATATGTTCTTTGCTTATTTGCAAATTTTTGTCCTTGAATGTAGCTTTGCTGAAGAAGTGTAAGTTAAGGGCTGAGGTTTATTATGAAATAGCTTGGACTAGAATAACAGATTTGACTGGCTGAGAATGCAGAGCAGATTCCAAGGTGGAACTGGTTAAAATAGCTCCTTTCTAAGTGCAGCAAGTACAAACCACAGAGCCTGGTATGTATCGTATGCTGGAGGCATTTGTCTTGTCACCTTGTCCATTATGATGAAGCTGATTTTTGGGTATGTGGCATCTTTAACCACACTCTGTTATGTATTGTCTTCCACACTCAAGTTCTATAAATACAGCTCCAGGAATATGCAAGAACAAATGTTATAATGACACCCTTTTATGTGACACTTTTCATCCAGAAGGCTCCAGAATGCATTACAAACTAACTTATAGGATGAGATACTAAAATATGAGACTTACTGGGGGGAGGGATAGTTCAGTGGCTTGAGCATTGGCCTGCTAAACCCAGAGTTGTGAGTTCAATCCTTGAGGGGGCCATTTAGGGATCTGGGCAAAAAATCTGTCGGGGATAGTACTTGGTCCTGCTAGTGAAGGCAGGGGACTGGACTCGATGACCTTTCAAGGTCCTTCCAGTTCTATGAGATAGGTATATTTCCATATATTACTATTGGCTATTACGATATTGATATTTTTTGCTATAGCAAAAAATTCTCAGCAGACAGGAGCTGTTCCTGCTTTATCTAGCAAGCTTCCTTTCCTGGAGACTTAAACAGCACCCATTATGCTTGACCATATAATCTTCTGGATGCTTATAGCCCAGTATTTTGGATTTGGAGCTGCTTGCAAGGTTTTTTTTTGTAACCAATCACTAGGCTGGTCAGGCCCTGGCCAGTACGAATGTATAGAGCTTTGGGAAGAATAGTAGAGTTCAAAGGTGGTGGTTATTAGTTCTTGTCGGTTCCTGCAAAAATGGGTATTGTAGGAAGAGTCTGGGTTGCATGAAGATACTTTGTCAATGCAAAGTTATTAACACAATGAGGCTTAAAATTAGCACTTGAGCATTTGCTGCTGGGTCCTAATAATTCAGATCACATTTAGGTCTGAAATACTTGTTTAGCTCTGGCTTTCATCCCCCTTCAGTCTGTTAATTCTATACTGGGGTTTTACACAGGAATCAGAGAAGATCATTGCGGAGCTGAATGAGACATGGGAGGAGAAGCTGCGGAAGACTGAGGCCATTAGGATGGAGAGGTCAGGAGCAAGAAATGCTGTGGATTTCCTTGGGGTGGGGAAAAGGAGGGGGAGTATAGTCCAAAGCTGAACTTGCCCTAGAAAATCAGAGCATTGAAGCACCTAGCACACTTCTTGGTGGTATGTCATCTGTTCTTTGTATTCCATTATGGCAGGTGAGTGAGTAATGCAGACAGAAGCAGTGTTTCAATATCATAGCTCAAGGACACTGCTTACAATTGTCATAGAAGATACTCCTGTTGGCTAAGAGTGGAACTGAAGCAGCATCTAAAATTGCTGCATCAGCCTTCTGGGGTTTCAATTCAGGACCGCACAGAAAATTGGTCATTAGGATCTTAACTGTCTTTGAATTTTAGGGTGATTGCATCTAGTGAAAGGGAGTAGACTAGTTGTAGAATGAACCAGAAACATAAACTCAAGCTTTTGTAACTTTTCTAGCTTATATACTTGTTTGCCATGAATAAATGTTGCCATTTAGAACAGATCTTAGCTTTTCCAAAATGACAGGCAGATTTGTGGAATAAATATTCTTGTGGTGTACCATTGCCTGCCCTAAACTGGAGTGTCAGACCAACATAAACTCTGCTTCTGAAGTTCTGCAGCCCTATGTGTTACTGAGCTGAAGGATAGGAGTTAATCCTGTTGCATATATAAGATGGTAGCCAGACAGGGTGCAGTCTGGTTGGTAACACAGTACATTATACAATGACTAGTGCCCTACCAAATTCACGGTTCATTTTGGTCAATTTCACGGTCATAAGAATTTTTAAATAATTTCATGATTTCAGATATTTAAATCTGAAATTTCATGGTTGTAACTGTAGAGGTCCTGACCCAAAAGGGTATTGTGGTGGTGAGTTACAAGGTTATTGTAGGGATGTCCTAGTATTGCCATCCTTACTTCTGCACTGCTGCTGATGGGGGTGTTGCCTTCAGAACTGGGAAGCTGGAGAGCAACGACTGCTGGGTGGGAGCCCAGCTCTGAAGGAGTGCTGCTAGCAGCAGAAGTAAGGATGGGATGGTATTGCCACCCTTACTTCTGTGCTGTTGCCTGCAGCCGTTCCTCTCCAGCCACCCAGCTCTGAAGGCAGCAGCGCAGAATTAAGGGTGGCATGGTATAGTATTGCCACCCTTATCTCTGTGCTGCTGCTGGAAGGGTGCTGCCTTGATCTGTGGGCACCTGTCCAACAGCTGCCACTCTCAGAGCACTGAACTCTGAAGCAATGCAGAAGTAAGGTTTGCAATACCATGACCCCACTCCAATAACTTTGCAACTCCCCCATAACCCCTTTTTGGACCAGGACCCCCAGTTTGAAAAACACTGGTACCCTCCCCCCCTGTGAAATCTATATACGATAGGGTTGTTGGCGTCCGTTAGTCTCCGGAGACAATGGATATGCACCCATGGAGAATGTTCAGTTGTTAATTGTGCAGTGTCTGTTGTGGCTGTAGAGCCCCACACGGGAGTGGCAGTCTCTGTTGCATTTGCTGCATTTGAAGGCAGTGTCAGCTATGGGTTGGAGCTGCTGCTTCCATTTTCTTTGAGCTCGCTTTTCATCAGCAAGCTGTCGCAGCTTGTCTTCGCCAGTTTTCAGTCCAGTGGTCAGAGCGTGTCTCCATCTGGATCTGTCCTGAGCGAGCTCTTCCCAGCTGTTGATGTCGATTTGAAGAGCTTTCAGGTCCCTCTTACAGACATCTTTAAAGCAAAGATGGGGCTGTCCTATAGCTCTGTTTCTGGAGGCAAGCTCGGCGTACAACAGGTCTTTGGGGATCTGCCCATTGTCCATTCGACTTACATGGCCTAACCATCAGAGGTGGCGCTGACAGAGGAGAGTGATCATGCTGGAGATCTTGGCACATTCCAGCACCTCGTTGTTTGTCACTCAATCACTCCACGTGATCCTGAGTATACGACGGAGGCAGCGCATGTGGAAGGCGTTCAGTCTCTTTTCTTGCGAGGCGTACAGGGTCCAACTTTCGCTGGCGTAGAGGAGAGTGCTCAGCACACAGGCGTGATACACAACGACCTTTGTGTTGATGGTCAGCATGCTGTTGTTCCACACTCTCTGTGACAGCCTGGCCAAGATTGTGGAGGCCTTGCTGATTCTCTGGTTAATCTCGGAGTCCAGTGAGAGGTTGTCCATAATGGTGGATCCGAGGGAGGTGAGCTGATTGACCACCTCCAGTACATAGTCATTGATGGCAATGCTTGGAGGTTCCGCATCCTGGACCATAACGTTGGTCTTCTTAAGACTGATTGTCAGCCCGAACTCTTCACAAGCTCTGGCAAAGCAGTCCCTCAGGCGCTGTAGATCGGCTTCTGTGTGGGTGGCCAGGGCAACATCATCTGCAAACAGCATGTCTCTGATGGTTACCTCCCATACCTTGCTCTTTGCCTTTAGTCGATCCAGATTGAAAAGTTTCCCATCAGACTGGGTGTGGAGATAGACTCCCTCAGTGGAGTTTCCAAAGGCATGTTTCAGCAAGACTGCAAAGAAGATGCCGAAGAGCGTGGGAGCGAGAACGCAGCCTTGTTTTACTCCACTGCGAATGTCGAAGGCATCGGATGACGAGCCGTCATACTGTACTGTACCTTTCATGTCGTCGTGGAAGGACTGGATCATGCTCAGCAGCTTCGGTGGGCAACCAGTCTTTGCCAGGATCTTGAATAGCCCATCTCTGCTCACAAGGTCGAATGCCTTGATCAGGTCTATGAAGGCAAGGAGTAGCGGCTTGTGCTGTTCTCTGCATTTCTCTTGCAGCTGCCTCAAGGAGAAAACCATATCGATTGTGGATCTCCCTGCTCGGAACCCGCACTGCGACTCTGGGTACACTCTGTCAGCAAGCTTCTGCAGTCTGTTCAGGATAACTCATGCAAAGACTTTGCCTACAATACTCAGAAGAGATATTCCAGTATAGTTGCAGTCGCTTCTACCACCCTTGTTCTTATACAGGGTCACAATGTTGGCATCTCTCGTGTCCTGAGGTACTGCACCTTCATCCCAGCACTGGCAGAGGAGGTCGTGGAGGTGTTCTAGCAAGACACTGCCACCACACTTGATGACTTCTGGTGGGAAACCATCCTTTCCTGGGGCTTTTCCTATGGACAAGCTCTCAATGACTTTCTTCAGTTCTTTCATGGTAGGTTTCTAGTCCAGCTCAATTTCAACGGGAAGAAATAGGGTAAAAATGCACAACGATAGAGTAAAAGTACACAAAACACCAGATTTCACTGGGGAGACCAGATTTCAGAGTCCATGACTCATTTTCCATGGCTGTGAATTTGGTAGGACCCTAACAGTGACTGATAAATTGAAACTTTTATTTGGATCAGATTTGTACCAGTGGGATTACGAAGCACCTCCATCACTTTTTTTGCTTTCCTCTCTTTGTAGGGAGGCCTTGCTGGCCGAGATGGGAGTTGCCATTCGGGAAGATGGAGGAACACTGGGAGTCTTCTCCCCTAAAAAGGTACAGAATATTGATGATAAATGTTGAGTCCATTTTGGAAGTGGCTGGTCAGCCAGGTTAGACCACCATTTACATAGAGGTGTGGAAATTGTATGGTGGGCCATGAATGCTCATGAAATTGGGGGTTGTGGTGCGGGAGGGAGGGGGAGGGCTCCAGCTGAGAGTTGGGCCAGAAATGAGGACTTCAGGGTTAGGGAGGGAGCTCTAGGTTAGAGTGTGGGGTAGTGTGTGAGGGCTCTGGGGTCGAGCTGGGGAGGAGGGGGCTCCAGGCTGGGACCAAGGGGTTCAGTGGGCAGGAGGGGGATTAGGGCTGGGGCAGGGGAGGTGTGTGAGGGTCCGTCAGGGGTGTGTGGGCTCTGGGGTGGGGCTGGAAATGAGGGGCTTGGGGTACAGGAGAGAGCTCTGGGCTGGGACCAATTGGTTCAGAGGGCAGGAGGGGGATTGGGATGGGGCAGGCTGTTGGGGCATGGGGGGTGAGGGCTCTGGCTGGGGGTGCGGGCAGGGGCAGTGTGCAGAGCCATCTGGCCACACCTCCACGTACTACGTATCAGCTGGAGGGGGTGTCATGCTGGCTGCTTCCTGGGAGCTACACCGAGAGGGCAAGCCCAGGACCTCGCTCCCCAGCTGGAGTGCCAGAGCCAGGAAAACCCCCAACCCTGCTCTCTGGCAGGATTAAATGGTCTGATGGGCCAGATGTGGCCTGCGGGCCATAGTTGGCCCACCCCTGACAGTGTAAGGTACAGAGAAACTCTAGTGGTCTTTGGCCCCCAAGTAATTGGATACCTTTCACAGACCATTTTTGGATAGCAATTAGTGGTGTACCTTTCATTATTTATACTACCTTAAATTTTTGCAACACTTCAGTCTTGAAGGACCTCTGTACTCTGTGTGCAGGGATTTCCTCCCCCACTGCTGAAATACACTCACCTAAGAAGTGCAGACTGGCACTTGACACCACCAACACTACACAGGAGCTAGTGCTCTTAGGAGGGGAAGTAAATAATGATGTTCACAGTACTTTCTGCTGATTATTAGGGTAGGCAGAGTGTATTATATATGCTAGCCTCAATTTAGAAAAGAAACTGGAGCATTATGAGAAGTACTGTAAGATTCTTAATGGCTGAGAGATCTAATGTTCCTTTAGAAAGAGAACACTTCTGAGAGCAGTATCTCTTGCTCCATGCTAGGCCACTGATTCAGTATTGACTCAGATGTGCTAACAACAGTTTGCCAATACCATTTCCCGCAACAACTGTTGTTTAATAATGCTGCCATTAAATCATATCCCAAGATGTTCTGGTTCTATTTTCTTTATAAAACATCCATTAATTTCTCACTGAGCATTCAGAGGCATGGGGATAGGGCAGTGCTGCTTTAGTCCATATAAAAAGTTCCACTTAAATGTTAGTGAAAGGTGAGAGGCATAGCTATGGAAATATGATAAGTCTAATGCCACGTGAACTTGTGCATGGGAAGAGTGAGCTGTGGGAGGAGTTATCCATGCAGTGAACATGGTAATTATTCAATACAAGATCTGAAATGAGACCTTTCTACCCCCTCAAAACAAACCTTATACTAGTTTTTAGATTGAGATCTTGGCATCATTACCTAAGTGTGTAATAAAATAAAAAAAAATCAGAGCACCCCAAGTGATGTTAACTGGGACCCTTATGAAGACTTTGCACAGAAACCCATGAGGGCATATTTATTGATTTTTGCCTTTAGCTGAAATGGATCTGTTGTTTTTCCTGATGTGTTTAAATGAGCATGTTTCATTTGCGAATGGTTTTGGTTTGTCTTTGTAACTTAATACCAAAGCATCTAAGGTTCATAATGTTTCTTCATTTTCATGACATGTTTCCTTGAGTTTTTTCTCTTCTTCTCTCACATTGTGGATCATATCACCATGTAGATTTTCCCTGAGAGGCCATCAACTCTGTTTAATGACTCTTTTGATGTATTTTCAGCTGATCAGGTTTGTGTATGAAAGCTGTTAGGGATGTGTAGTTGCTTCTTTAGAAGTTAGCAAGTTCTGCCAGTGGAAACATACTAGAGAAAATAAACCCATTAAACCACTGATCTGTTACTAGTCCACTCTGCTCATGTTCCTTACTACCTGCCTAGATTAGTTTTTATAGTTCTTCCTGTGGTAATTGGTAGCTATAGCTGTGAAAGTATTAACGCTTTAGATAGAAAATTAGAATGTTTTATGAAGCCTTTTACTTCTGAGTCACTAGTATGAATCTCTGACCGTTCATATTGGTGTCCATTTCTGCAGTATTGGAGTATCTGTATCCGCTTTACAAATCAAATGGCATAAAATGAATTTTGTCCATTTCCCGAATGAAAAGGCATCCACGTCACAAACACAACCATTTCCACAATTTGCTTTTTTGGTGGCACAGTACTGTAGGAAACTGAACTATACGGTCCACCCTGGAGGGGTGGGAGCAGGGGAGGTCCTTCTAGATCCTTGAACACCGGGGCACAGGACTTTTTGGATGGATGTCTATGGGCATATCTATTGTGCAGAAAAATAATGGACTTCAGGGTGGCTGAATTTCCCTTTTTACCAGTACAGTAACTCCTCGCTTAATGTTGTAGTTATGTTCCTGAAAAATGCAACTTTAATTCTTATGAGGAAAGTAGATTTGCTTAACATCATTTCACTTAATGTAAATAGGGGGGTTATGTTCCAGGGAGATTTTTTTTTTCACCAGACAAGACAGGCGCACACACACACACACACACACACACACACACACACACACACACACACACACTATAAGTTTTAAACAAATGATTTAATACTGGTACACAGTGATGATGATTGTGAAGCTTGGTGGAGATGGTGAAGCAGGGGTGGGTGGGGGGTGGACTATTTCCCAGGGAATGCCTTACTGCTAAATGAACTAGCAATCAGTTGAGCCCTTAAGGGTTAACCTATTGTTGTTAATGTAGCCTCACAATCTACAAGACAGCACAAATGGAGGGAGGAGACACAGCATGGCACACACACCATGTATGAGAGAGAGAGAAGCGCAGTGCCCCTTTAAGTACACTGACCCCACTCTAAGTACACTGCCTTTTTAAGTAGATCAGCAAGTTGAGACAGAAGCTGCTGCAAGGAAGCGCCTTTCCTCTTGAGTCCTTCCCCCGCTCTATGGAAATAGGGTAAGCAGGATGTAGGAGCAGGGGGGAGGGGGAACATCTCTCCTCCCCCCCACAGCAAGCAGGAGGCAGAAGCAGCTCCAAGGCAGATGGCAGGAACAGCACATGGTGGCGGGGGTGGGGTAGGGGGCAGCTGAATTGCTGCTGGCAATTGATAGCTTGCTGGGCAGCTGCTGCACAGGGAACTTAGAGGGAATGGGCAGCTGATGGGAGGGCTGCCGGTCCACCCTGATTTCAAGCCCCACCAGCTAGCTCCAACGGACTGCTCTTCCTGCAAGCAGTGAACAAAGCAGGTGGCTGCCAAATGACGTTATAAGGGAGCATTATGCAACTTTAAATGAGCATGGTCTCTAATTGATCAGCAACGAAACAATGTTAACTGGGACGACTTTAAGTGAGGAGTTACTGTACCAAACATCTTTCAAATTGCCAAATTTTCCTGATTACAAAGCTTTCAGATTTAGGATTACCCAGTGACAGGGCAGTCTGACTTTCATTAAAATCTAGTACACACAGTCCTCGACTTCACGACGTTAGACTTGCGACGAACGGAATTTTTGATGTTTCTGAATGGACACCCACTTTCGACTTAGGATAATCGGTTTTGACTTTATGATGCTCGGTCCCGTAATGGAGTGAATTGCAGTTCCGAGTTACAACACTTCGACGCAATTTTCAGGAACCAATTGTGTCATAAGTCCGAGGACTGCCTGTTTATGAAGCAGTGCACCAAAATATACCCGTCTAAACTACGAGGCAATTTTTTCTACATGTCTGTACTGTGTAAATCCCTTAATGCTATTTGTAGTAGCTGAGCCCTCATGTAGGATTTGGCTTCTTTCAGTAGATTACAGTAGTTTCCTGCTCTTCTACAACTCTGAATGCCTCCTGTTGCTCACTGAGCAGCGGTAATGCAGAATGGCACATCTTCTCTTGTAGACTTTGATTATCTTTATCTTTTTTGGGGATGAGGAAGGGTCCTGTTTTATTTTTCTATTTTATTTCTCTGTCACTGGGCCACAGAGGCTCCCTTCATAGCCAGGCTAATCCCTTACGGGTTGCTGGAGAGAGGAGTCACTTCACTCTGAACATCCTTCCTGAACACCCACTAGGACTGATGGGAGGGGAGTCCAGTCCCCTATGCTCTGGATCCTTGAGGTGTTCCAAGCTTCTGGAGCCTGAACTGAGTCCAGTTGCTGTCCCAATTTTGGGGGGAGTCTAGACACAATCTCAGGGCTCAGACTTTCTATCTGGCACTCAACCAAGTGTCGGAACCCACTGTCCAGCCACGTAACCCCCGGTGCTGACCCTTTAGATTCTCTGGTGTTCAAACTCATTCCTTTCCCAGAACTCCACCATAAAGGTATGACACCTCTGGTTACATTTAAACTCTGTGGCATGCAGTAATTGTAAAGCAGTCAGTACATATGCAGGCTTTTTGCTCTAACCCTTTTGTGCTCTTATCTTCTTCTTCGAGTGATTGCTCACATGCATTCCACTATAGGTTAGGTACGCGCAGCGTGCCTGGTTGCCGGGTAGATTTTCCCCTAGCTGCAGACTGGGTGAGCAGGGAGCCCCCTGGAGTGGCGCCACTGAGGCACTCTATAAGTACCCCTGCGACACAGTCTGGCCCTCAATTCCTTCTTTACCGCTCGTGCTGGTAGTCGGAAGAGGAGTTCTGCTTTTCAGCGTTCTCCTTATCTCCTAGCTAGTCGATTGTTCTCTTAATTGTTCGTTGTTAGCAGTTGTTGTTAGTTAGTTTACATAGTCTTTGTAGTGTAAATAGTCAAGTGCAGGGGTTTTTCCCTGCTGCCGGAGCCTCTGTCTTCAAGGCTCCGGGATTCAAGCACTTAGAGTGTGGGAAGCCTATGCCTGTGGGGGATCCACACTCTAAGTGCCTCTCAAGTGCCTGGTAAGTGCACTTGGCAGTTTCTTCCTAGATCTGCAGTACCTTCAGCCCAGGACCCGCAAAGACAGGCGGGGAGCCGACCTGAGGAAGAACCGCCAGCACCCGCACCGCTGACTCCGGCGCCGCAGGAGGCCCCGTCGAGTCCGGTGCCAGTGGTCTTGCCACTTGGGGTGCCAACTCCGCAGCAGCTTCCCTCCACGATGGAGGCGTGTACTGCTGCGAGAGGGTTGCTTGCCGGGGACGCCCCGCAGCAACAAGTCCGGTCGACGGGCAGGCCGCCCATGACTGAGGCAGAGATCGCGTGTCGGAGCCCGGCAGGCCATGGACACCGCTCGATCTCGCGGTGCCGACCAGACTCCCGGTGGCTCCGGTCGCAGTCTCGGCGCCGCAAGGAGTTGAGACCCTGCTCAAGGCCTCCTCCTGGCCATTCGCGCCACTCGCGCTCTGGCCGCCGATCAGAGTCCCGGCACCCTGGTAGGGGCCGGTCGTACTCTCGGCACCGGTCGCACTCCCGGCACCGAACCCCGTCGCGGCACCGAAGGTCCTCCCGGTACCGATCATCGTCTCGGCACCGAGACTCCCCGAGGCGGCACCGTTCAGGTAGCCACGATTCCTCGGATGGGCACCATACCGCCCGGTACCGGTCGAGAAGCCCACGGCACCGGGAGTGTAGAGAGCGGCACCGGACCCCGTCGCGGCGCCGAAGGTCCCCCCGGTACCGATCATCGTCTCGGCACCAAGACTTCCCGAGGCGGCACCGTTCGGCTAGCCACGACTCCTCGGATGGGCACCTTACCGCCCGGCACCGGTCGAGAAGCCCACGGCACCGGGAGCGTCGAGAGTCCGCCGGCACGCGGTCCCCTCGCTCGGCGGGACAAGCCCAGGTCACCCAGAACCCTGCCTGGTCAGAGTGGGCGGCATGGGGGTATGATCGGCCCCGGGAAACCCAGTCTGAACCCGGGTTCCCGGTGAGCTCAGAGGGTCCAGTGGACGTGCTGGCAGGACCATCATCGGCAGTCCAGCCCTCCACGGCACGTAGCCCTATGGAGCCGGGTCCCTATGCCTCCCCCGTAGGGGTAGAGGCAGTGGCGGGCACTTCATCAACTAGCACGCCCGCCTTGGACCTCTCCAGTTACCAACATCTCCTCCAGGCAGTTGCTAAAAACATGAACCTGCCTTTGGAAGAGGTCCCAGTGGTGGACGACCCGGTCACCACCATGTCAACTAAGGGCACTCCGGCATGGGTGGCAGTGCCGTTCATTAATACTATTAAACTCCACACGGTGGCAATTTGGAAGACCCCCGCCTCTATCTCCCCCACTGCTCGTGGGGTGGAGAAGCGTTATTTTGTCCCAGCCAAGGGATATGAATACTTGTATGTTCACCCCACGCCCTCCTCCCTGGGGGTGGACTCTGTTAATAACAAGGAGCGCCACGGGCAGGAGGCGCAGGTCCTCAAGGCCAAAGAGGCCAAAAGGTTGAACCACTTCGGCAGGCAAGTTTATTCCTCCGGGGGCCTACAACTCAGAGTCGCCAAC
Organism: Sternotherus odoratus; assembly: GCA_032164245.1. Lineage (NCBI taxonomy): Eukaryota > Metazoa > Chordata > Testudines > Kinosternidae > Sternotherus > Sternotherus odoratus. The sequence goes on from JAVMKO010000018.1 coordinate 8,612,999, forward strand.
CAGCAGGCACTCCTGAGTAGACACCATTTCGACACGGGGGAGGCCCTTACTAAATTTGAGACTGCTCTCCCGCAGGAGGGCAAACAGGAGTCCAGGGCCCTATTGCCCCAAAGCAGGGACATATCTTGTCATGCCCTGCAAGCGACCCTGGACTCGGCCGATTCTGCGGCCCGGACAATGGCCTCGGGCATAGCCCTCCGCCGGGCAGCATGGCTCTCGTCATCCAACCTAGCCCCGGCCATGCAATTTAAAATCCAGGACCTCCCCTTTGAGGGACAGTCCCTCTTCTCGGAGGATACGGATGCCCGTCTCCAGGCCCTCAAGGACAGGCGGGTAACCCTCAAAGGCCTGGGCATGCACACCCCAGGCCCACAGAGGCGTCCCTTCATCCCGCCACGCAGGAAATTCTTCCCACCTGCGCGCCCGCCCAAGGACTCCTCCCTCAGGAGAAGCCGCCCTTACCGCCGGCGGCAAGGGCCTAGGCAGGGCGGAAAACAACAAGGCTCTAAGCCTTCCCAGGGGCCCAAATCCAACTTTGATGGTGCGCCCGGGGGCAGTTCACCAATCATAAACCTGGATCCTCCCTTCGGAGACCGTCTGTCCTACTTCCGCCGTGCATGGTCGGACATTACATCAGACCAGTGGGTCCTCCGCACGGTGGAGGTGGGATATTCGCTCCAGCTCTCCTCCACTCCTCCCACCCACCCACCCTCCTCGTCCCTCTTCAGGGACCCCTCTCACGAGCAACTCCTCGTACAGGAGGTGAGGTCGCTCCTCGCACTGGGAGCCATCGAGCCCGTACTGCAGGAGTTCAGGGGGAAGGGGTTCTACTCCCGCTACTTCCTGATCCCCAAGGCGAAGGGGGGCCTCCGGCCCATCCTGGACCTGCGCGAACTCAACACCTACATGATCAGGTTCAAGTTCCGCAGGGCCACATTGGGCACTATCATTCCCTCTCTGGATCCGGGAGACTGGTTCGCTGCCCTCGATATGAAGGACGCTTACTTTCACGTGAGCATCAAACCCTCACACAGGCGTTACCTCCGCTTCCTGGTAGCGGGGGAACACTATCAGTTTGCCGTCCTGCCCTTCGGCCTGTCCACCGCACCCAGGGTGTTCACAAAGTGTATGGCGGTAGTAGCGGCATTCCTTCGGCGCCGCGGGGTACACTTATACCCGTACCTCGACGATTGGTTGATCCGAGGCACCTCCAGGGACCAAGTGTCAGCTCACGTGCGGCTCGTTATCAGCACGTTCGACCGCTTGGGAATCCTTCTCAACAGAGAGAAGTCCACCCTGGAGCCTACCCAGAACATAGAGTTCATAGGAGCCCTACTAGACTCCACGGTAGCAAGGGCATCCCTGCCCCAGCCTCGGTTCCTCACTATCCAGTCCGCCATCAGACAGCTACGCAACTGTCCGATGACTACGGTCAAGGTCTTTCTCAGCCTGCTAGGTCATATGGCATCGTGCACTCATGTCATACAGCACGCCAGACTAAGGCTACGCCCACTGCAGTCGTGGCTCGCGGTGGCCTACAGACCGAGAAGGGACAGTATGGACGCCCTCCTCTCCATCCCCAGAGCCACCCTATCCGCTCTGGCTTGGTGGGAAGACCAGGACAATGTGTGCCAAGGGGTCCCCTTCCTTCCCCCCAGCCCGTCCATGTCCCTGGTGACGGACGCTTCGTCCCTCGGGTGGGGAGCTCACCTAGGGGAACTCAGGACCCAGGGCCGCTGGTCGGAGTCAGACCTCTGCCTCCACATCAATGTCAGGGAGCTGAGGGCCGTCCGGCTCGCGTGCCAGGCGTTCCGGGACACATTACGGGGTCACTGTGTAGCGGTGCTGACAGACAACACCACAGCCCAGTACTACATAAACAAGCAAGGCGGGGCCCGCTCCAGCCCCCTGTGTCAAGAGGCGATTCTCCTATGGGAGTTTTGCATAGCCCACGCTATTCACCCGGTGGCCTCCTTCCTTCCCGGAATCCAGAACACCCTGGCGGACCACCTCAGCAGATCCTTTATGGCCCACGAGTGGTCCCTTCGGCCAGATGTCATCCGGCCGATCTTCCTGAGGTGGGGGTTCCCCCACATTGATCTCTTCGCCTCCAGACAGAACAGGAAGTGCCTCCAGTTCTGCTCCTTTCGAGGCAGCTCCCGGGGATCCCTGACAGATGCCTTTCTCCTACCCTGGACAGGGCACCTGTTCTACGCGTTCCCTCCGATCCCGCTTCTCCACAAGGTGATCCTGAAGATCAGACGGGACAGGGCACACGTCATCCTCATAGCCCCGGCCTGGCCCAGGCAATGCTGGTATGCGTCCCTCCTCCGGCTGTCCAGGGCCCCGCCCATCAGCCTCCCGATGTGGCCAGACCTGATCTCCCAGGATCACGGTCGCCTCCTGCACCCGGACTTGCGGTCCCTTCACCTCACAGCGTGGTTACTCCATGGCTGAGAGGTCCTGAGCTCTTATGCTCAGCCGAGGTGCAGGATATCCTTCTGGGTAGTAGGAAACCATCCACCAGAAGTACCTATACCGCCAAGCGGACCCGTTTCTCTGCCTGGTGCACACAACATGACATCGTTCCAAGTGAGGCTACTATCCCACGCATATTGGACTACCTCTTAGGCCTCAGAAATCAGGGCCTTTCTACCTCTACTATCCGGGTTCACCCCGCTGCCATATCGGCTTTCCATCCGGGTCAGTCGAACCACTCAGTCTTCTCCGACCCTGTGGTATACCGTTTCCTTAAGGGTCTAGATAAGCTGTATCCGAGCGTCAAGCGTCCCATTCCACCTTGGGATCTCAACCTTGTGCTCTCACGCCTCGCGATGCCCCCGTTCGAGCCCCTCGCCACGTGTTCCTTACTACACCTTTCCTGGAAGGTGGCATCCCTAGTAGCTATCACCTCGGCTCGTAGAGTGTCAGAGATCCGTGCACTGACCTCCGAGCCGCCCTACACTATCTTCCATAAGGACAAGGTACAGCTACGTCCCCACCTGGCCTTCCTGCCTAAGGTGGTCTCTCCCTTCCATGTTAATCAAGGCATTTGTCTCCCAGTCTCTTATCCTAAGCCACACACCTCTGGAAGGGAACAGCAATTACACACGTTGGACGTTAGGAGGGCTCTTGCTTTTTATTTAGATAGAATAAAGCAATTCAGGAAACAACCCAACTTTTCGTGACAGTTGCGGAGAGGATGAAGGGCCAGCCAGTTTCAGCCCAAAGGCTCTCCCCCTGGATTACCTCGTGCATTCACACCTGTTATGACCTCGCGGGCAAGCCGCTTGAGAGAGTAACAGCACACTCCACGAGAGCGCAGGCGTCCTCTGCGGCCTTCCGGGAGGGAGTCCCTATTACGGACATCTGCAGGGCGGCTACCTGGTCCTCCGTCCATACCTTCGCCGCTCACTACGCCATAGTCCAGCAGACCAGGGACGATGCGGCGTTTGGGTCAGCAGTCTTACGATCAGCAATGGGTCAACCCGACCCCACCTCCTAGGTATTGCTTGCAGTCACCTATAGTGGAATGCATGTGAGCAATCACTCGAAGAAGAAAACAAAGTTACTTACCTGTAACTGTTGTTCTTCGAGATGTGTTGCTCACATCCATTCCAAACCCGCCCTCCTTCCCCACTGTCGGTTTAGCCGGCAGAGAAGGAACTGAGGGCCAGACTGTGTCGCAGGGGTACTTATAGAGTGCCTCAGTGGCGCCACTCCAGGGGGCTCCCTGCTCACCCAGTCTGCAGCTAGGGGAAAATCTACCCGGCAACCAGGCACGCTGCGCGTACCTAACCTATAGTGGAATGGATGTGAGCAACACATCTCGAAGAACAACAGTTACAGGTAAGTAACTTTGTTTTTTTAATCACATAAAGCACAGGAGAGTACAGACCCTACTAAACATTTGAAACCGTGATATCCCTCACTTTTTATCTCATCCTTCCCTTATGAGCCCTTGGAAAACCATCTGGGTCCAGGAAGGCAGGCAGGCAGGCAGTGTGATACTCATTCAAATTGAGTCTGACAGCTGCCCTGTTAGGCCGACGGGGCCAACCCAGAGCAATGTTATGTGCCAGGGCAAGGTTGTGACACTTATAGCAGGGAGCTGAGCTCAGTCAGCATTGTGGGACTGGAGCTGCTTCAACTGGGACAGAGGGATTTGTGGGTCAAAGCGGGGAAAGTCCTGCAAACCTCAGGACTATTAGCAGTGGTTCTTAAACTTTTGCATTGGTGACCCCTTTCACACAGCAAACCTCTGAGTGCAACCCCCCCTTATAAATTAAAAACACCTTTTTGTATTTAACACTGTTATAAATACTGGAGGCGAAGCATGGTTTGGGGTGGAGGCTGATGGCTTGTGACCTCCCCCGTGACCCCTCTGAGGGCTCTAACCCCCAGTTTGAGAACCCCAATCTAGAAAATATGCCAAGTGAAGGCAAACAAGCCATAGAGAAGGCCAAAGGCTGCGCATTCAAAATGGAGTTTGCAGCCTGACACACACACATGGTTCATAATCTCACACACAATTCATAAATTGTACAGACATATTCCCAAAATATCTCAGCCTATTTGCTTTCCTATTAACTTTTCTTAACTTTATTCTCTACCCTGCCTTGCCTTGGCTAGGTTTTCACACCAAGGCCACAGGACTTGTTTGATTCCAGTGGGATATTTTCACCAAAGAAGGTTTGTTTTCATCAGTTTAGATTTTTGTGAAGTTCTAAACAGATATCTCTATCTGCCTGTAACAGGAAGTGTCAATAGGTTAGAATTTTTCAAATCTAAAATATAGAAAAGAGAAGCAAAAAGAGTATCTTCTTTATGAAAAAGTATACAAATAATTCTAACGTATTCGGTACTATAAAACACAAAAATAACATATCCTGCTAACTTTGTATTTCTTTCTTAGTATGACTATGCAGATTTTACCCTAATGTGTACTCCAATCATTTATTTTGTCAAAGAAATCCAGGATTTTTGAGTGCAGTAAAACTTTTTCAATATATGAATATTTATTTAATAGTAACTGCTGTCCTTACACTTCACCTTTATTTCCATTTATAATTTTCATAAATCCCATTCAAAGTGAATTAGTAAATTGATGTGGGTACTTACATGACTTCAAGAAGGTCACTTTCTGCACTGAACCTGACCTCGCATATTTGTTCAACTAACTCCCCAAAATTTTGAAGCCCAGAAACAATGTACTGTTAGATGACATATGAGCTTGGGCATTTTGACTTTCTTAGACATCAAAGGATTTTTTTCTCTGAAGTGGTTTGGCTGAATCTGTAGTCTGTAATCTCGTTTGGTGTTAACAGTGAGCCAAACACCATTCCTTTCAGATCCCGTGCTCAGTCCACACTTCACCATGGACAATATGAAGTCCTTGTTAGTGCTGGAAAATGCTCTTCTCAATGGTGGTTAGTGGGAGCAGTTTTAATTTAACGAGGCTTGTCCCATGGGGTGATAGGTGGGAGCAAAAACTGCTATAGCTGTAGTGCCCATTGCTAGTGCATGGGTGCAATGTAAATAGTATACTTTAATTTCTAGGTGAAGGTTATGCTTTGTGTCTCAGACAGCATGGCTCGGCTGTCTTGTCTCATGTAAAGATCCTTTGAGCTTCCATGAATTGTATGCTGTTATGCATCTAATAAGTAAACTCCTTTTTGGAGTTACAGTGAACTGATGGAGCTAGACATTCCTAAGGGAATGATCCAAACAGATCTGTTGCTTACTGATACAGTTGTAGGTTACAAGAAACTGGCTTGTTAATGTTTTCAATGATTCTTTGCCATCTGGTTGATTCTCTTGTTTCTTACCCTTTCTTTTGTGTTCTTTAAACTGTGATTTGCTGCTATCTCATTGGCCAGATTTTCACACCAAGGCCATGTGACTTGTTTGCTGATTCCAGTGGTGTGTTTTCACCCAAAAAGGTTGGTCTAATAATTGTAGAGACTAAGTTGAGTAGCACTGTAGGTGAAGAGGTTCTTAGCTGCTTGTATGACGAAGTGTCAGTAGTTTAGATATCCTTTCCAGGTGTACAAGCTCTGGAGCTAGAGCATATATATATATGCTTCTTATGCTCCATCTCCAGATAAAAGTTCCACAAGTCTAGCATTTTCACACCAAAGCATATGGAAGAATGTTGCTATTGAACTTTGCCTCCCTATCACCTTTACCAAGACAAGGAATCAGTAATTCTTCAGCATAAAATATTTTCTTCCCTGCATTCTTTACCTAGAATATCAGCCAACTGGAGCTGTGATTCTACTGGCTGATACTTGTCCCCTGTCCTGAGATGGGCCTCTGCCTGTGTGAAAAAGTTTGCATTTCATTTAGAAATGCAGGGTTGGTTTTTTTGGGGAGAAATCTGGAGTTTCACTGATGTGTATGTATATGGTGAAGCAGTTGGGTTCCTCCACAGCAGGCAGAGCCGTTGTAGGTACTCGGCTGTCAATTAACATCTTCTGTATTTTGTTGCAGACACCTCATCTTGTGAACCTCAATGAAGATCCACTCATGTCAGAATGTCTGCTTTACTATATCAAAGATGGTATCACGAGGTGAGATTTGGCTCTATTACACTTACACTAATGTCCCTGTGTACACTTCTGTGTTGAACTGTTTTACCTGCTGTTGTGAGTAACACCTAAGATTACCATAAATTTCAGATAGAGAAATATATTGTTTAGTTTATACTTCAGTAGTACAGTGTATTGTCATTTAGCTTCCCTAGATGTTTTCCACTGGGTCTTTCACAGAGCAACGAAAGAGACACCGCTTTGAAAATATAGGATGGTATAATTTATAGTAAAAGCACATACAATAGTTGGGGGACATGGGTAAGTGGAGTACTCAAAACTGCTCACCTCTGTAAAGCTGGTTAGATTTCTAGTATCACCTTAAATTAAACTGAAAGTAGTTCTCCATTCTTGTTTTTCCACACTTCTCCCTTTTTAAGCACAACACCCAAACCCAAGTATATTATTTTCTTGGAAAGCAGTGTAAACAAACACTTAATGAAACCAATCCTTGTTCACATGCGCAGGATTAAATTTAATTGCTGGATTTGGAGTCTAGAAAGAATTTTCTTCCGTCATATATTGGCAGGAGAGCTAGAAGAAGAGAAGAGGGGATTGATCTTTCTCTAGGACATAGGGCAATGTTCAGCTGCTAGGTGGGCATATTGCTCATGGAACAAATTGAGAATACAGAATAAAAGTATGCCATTATATAGATCCTCTGCCCTGCACGGTGGCCCTCCACACCTTGCCCCTCCACCCCCAAAAAAGTGTGCATGATCTGGTGAACCACTCAAAAGCCAATGTTAAGCATAATATCCTGCTGGCACAGGGATGCATTTTCTCAGCACTTAAAAGGTAAGGGCTAGATTTACTAGTCTGTAGTATTTTATTCCCACAATATCAAGAGAAATGTATCTGCTGTATGGGCTATAGAGTAGACAATGTTGGAGTTGTGACTGAAATGCTTTCTGTGTTGGGCACAGGGTTGGACAGGCAGATGCTGAGCGGCGACAAGACATTGTGCTCAGTGGGGCTCACATTAAAGAGGAACACTGTCTCTTCCGAAGTGAGAGGAACCACAATGGTCATGGTGAGATGGCACTTACAATTCCTACATATAAATGCAGGAGTAAGCACTACTTTTTCCATGAAAGTGGTCTTCAGCACTGGATGTTTTTTGAAAGACTCAAACTTGATCTGTGTATTATTAGCTGTGGTCCGAAATGCGTGTTTGAAACGTGGAGCAGAAAAGAGCTGAGAGATGCTAGATGGCATTTGAATAGCCCTGGTGCATCAGATCAGAGAAGTTATTTTCTCTGTGGGTGTGATGAGACTTAGTTATTGGAGGTGAAGCTGTAATTCTAATAATACAGTACTAAGATTTTACATTTCTGTACTGCATCCATCTGGTAGGATGGTAGCACTCCTGCTTTGGACCAGCATTCATATTCAGTCTTGATCCTTTGTGCTGTGACCAAGTGGAATGTGTAGCCCAGTTTAGACAGTTCTTCTTTGCATGAGGCTATGGAATGGTGTTCCCTTCTGCCCTGCTCTGGGTGTCCAGGTTGCCTCTTGAAAAGTGGAGCTGAACCCACAATGGTAACAGTGAGGGTTCAGGAACACCCTGAGTTTTAATCCTGGCTAAGAGTTTATTCAGTGACCTGAGACAAATCACTTACCCCTCTGCTTTAGTTCCCTCACCTATGATATAGGGATAATACTTGCTTATCTTGGATATTGAGGATTATATAGTGTTTATAAGGGGTTATTTAGTTACTGCTATAGAAGTCTTTAATTTTTTACTGCTACAACTCTGGAGACTTAGCCAACATTCCCTCTAGCTGCCTGTGGTGTTACTAAGGCAGATATGATCTAATCATGAGTCCCTGTGACTCCGTTATTTCAGTAGAAACAGAGTGGTTAGTACATCTCAGGATCAGGCCCATAGTGCCTGTCATATCTGCCAACAATAATTGCAGTGCTGAAATCAATTACAAAGAAATGAAAGTGCTGATGTGTGAAATGTACTAAGTTCATTATTCAAACCTTATAACAAGGCATCTGTGTGACTGACTAAGGTTTAGGCAGTGCAAATATCCAGTAAGACAGCACAGTCATTACACCCGTGAAAAAACGAGGAGAGAACCCTCCCCCCCCCCAACTCTAGCAAATGAGTTACATGGATACCTGTACTACCTGGGTGGCCAGAAATACTGGCTGAATAACTGTGCCACTTTGTCTTGTGCTGCTATCCATTCCTAACCAGGATGTAATATCAAAGAATAACCTCCTTGCCATCTTTGTGGAAGATCTAGGGAGCAGTGCATTGTCTGCTTATATCAGGGGTGGGCAAACTTTTTGGCCTGAGGGCCACATGGGGTTATAAAACGGTATGGAGGGCCAGGTAGGGAAAGCTGTGCCTCCCCAAACAGCCTGGTCCTGCCCCCGCCCCCTTCTACTTCCTGCCCCCTGACTGCCCCCCTCAGAATCCCCGACCCATCCAACCCTCCCCCCCCCCCCTTCTCTTTGGCCACTGACTGTCCTCTCCAGAGACCCTCCTCACCCCAACCATCCACTGGGACCCTACCCCCCTGCTTCTTGTCCTCTGACTGCCTTGGCCCCTATCCACACCCCTGCCCCCTGACAGGCCCCCCGAGGCTCTCATGCCCTATCCAACTGCTTCCTGTCCCCTGACTGCCCCCACAACCCCCTATCCCTTATCCAGTCCCGCCTCACTGCTCCCTGGAGCTGGCCACAATGCTGCAACACTCCCCGGCAGGAGCAGTGGGCTGGAGCACTAGCGGCGTGGCTGCAGGGGAGGGGGGCGGACAATGGGGGAGGGACCAGGGCTCACCTCCCCAGCCAGGAGCTGAGGCGGGCCAGACAGGATGGTCCTGTGGGTCGGATGTGGTCCGCGGGCCGTAGTTTGCCCACCCCTGGTTTATATGCAGTGTGTTGGTAGGCAGGGAATGGGAAGATCTCTGGGCTTTCTGCATTTCCTCGCTATGGGACACTCACTAAATAAACTGAGTTCTGTGGCATTAATACTGTTGTGTTTCTTTTAGTTATTGTTACTCTGGAGCCTTGTGAACGGTCAGAAACGTATGTCAATGGCAAGAGGGTTGTGCAGCCTGTGCAATTGCGCTCAGGTAAGAAACTTTAGAAGTTTGACTTTTTTGACAGATTGTTCCTCAGGAATTGTTCATACAGGATATTTCATGTGGGACTAGTGAAGAAGATTGAATGCTGTTAAAGATAAGGTAAGTATTCTTTTTTGTAGTGGAGGTACCATGTAGGAATTAACCTCATTTATCTCCATTAGTGACTGTTCCTGCTTTTCTTATTTTCTCAGGTCCTTCATGTTGCGACAGCTGAAAGCTGGATTTAAATGTTCACTGCAACACAGGGCACTCTCTGCTTGCTTTCCCTTTACTCTGATATTTCTTCCAGTATGTTCTTAGCCAAGACTGCTGCCCTTGGCAATTGCAATGTGAGAGCAGACTGCCAGCTGCTGATGGAAAATCCCCAGCTTCTCTGGCACAACTAAGTTGTGACCTGCTACGGGAGCACAACAGGGTGTCTCCTTTTTTAAACTCTGTAACCTGGTTAAATCTCCACGTGTGCCTCATGTCTCGGGCCAGGGAGAGTGACTTTCATAAATTGTAAGCTTGAGACCACCAGAGTTCAGTTTCTTTTAGAAAGTCCTGAAATGCAATCTAGTGTAGTGGAGTCAGGACTGTAAGTGGGTGCTTGCAAGGAATTAAGTGCATCAACTCCAGCAGATTGCTGGATAGGGGAATGGATGTTGGTTTCCAGTCTCTCTCTTCCAAACATCCCACTCTTCCTCTCCCCCCCCCTCCCCCCCCCCCCCCAAAAAAAAAAAGCTGGTGCAAAATGCATGTCCTGCAGAGGGAGAACTGCTACTCATGTTCTTTTGCAAGCTAACTTTAAAAATAGCTTTCTATATAGCTCTTCTCAGTGCTTATTTCTTGACAATTACATCACTAAAACTACTGATTAAAAACCATTACCCTGTTTAGAAGGCAGTTGTTTTACTAGTAGGTTCACAGTGCCAGTCTTGATTGCTCTGGAGTTTCATTTATGTTGCATGGAGAGAGCAGAAGTATTTTATCAATTATATTAGGCACTTGTTTTAAGTTTCCTGTACATCTGATTCCTGTAGCACTTAGATGCAGTTCTTACCTTACCACTTAGATGTGGCTCTTCCTTATGCTATGGAGAATGAAGTAGTAAATCCCTCCCCAGAAATTCTGTAGATCAGGACTTGAGTAGAAACTTAAGTGACATATGGGGGAAAATCTCTGCTTAAAAATGTAAAGCATCCATTCCTCAAATGGTTGAGGTTAGATTATCTAAAATAGAAATGTTTGTGGGGTGGTTTTTGCCCATGATTTCCACACCTTTAAAAAAAAAAAAAAAGAGCTGTCAGTCCATCCATTGACTGATTTTCTTGTGAGCATTTTCTGGGGCCAACAGTTGGATGTACAGTTTAACCTTCTCTGCACTAAGTAGGGTGTTCCTTTTGTCCATTTGGCCACCTACTACTAAATGTTTAAATATTGTCCAAATTCTCATTGGGAAATCCTGTCTTCTGATGCTCAGGTTACCTAAACAGCTTAGAGTAAACTTCACTGGCTACTAAACTTTGTCTCTTGCTGGTTCTGGTGGTGTTGTGCTAGAGTTAATTTTTTTGGTTACTGTTTTAGGAAATCGTATCATCATGGGTAAAAATCACGTTTTCCGATTCAACCACCCTGAGCAAGCACGAGCAGAGAGGGAGAAAACTCCATCAGCTGAAACTCCCTCTGAACCAGTAGACTGGACGTTTGCTCAGAGAGAACTCTTGGAGAAACAGGGCATTGATATGAAGCAGGAGATGGAGAAGAGGTAAGTGGATTAAACTAACTCCGTTATTTTACTTGGCATGTATGATATATTTCTTTAGACCTGTTTAGGGTGGGATCAACTCTTACATCAGTCTGAAGTTAAATAAATGCCTGCTTTTCTCTAGGAAAGGCTGATTAATTCCTCCCTCCCTGTGAAATGAGGGCACCAGAGCCAGACTTTGTCTGGGTTGTGGTTTTTTTTTTTTTATTTGAAGTGTGGGGCAAAGCTAGATTAACACAAACGTACTTCTCTTTTGTACTGTAGAGTGTGTCTGAGAGAGATTTGCCCACACCTTTGTGATCTAAAGCTGGATCTGCCAAGGGAGCCCTCTGCTGCCACAGTGGAGAGGATCAGGACACTGGCTCATATTTGTACCTATCTCTCTTTATTTTAGGAGTCTACTTTAAGATTCCACTTATGCCTCCTAAGCATCAAATTTATGGCCAATGCAAGGGACTATAGGGGGAGTAATTGAAAGGTTTCTTGACACATCTGTTCTTAAATTGACAAAGAAGGAATGCTGGAAAATTATGCAATCTGGGACTTCCCTGAGTTTTGCCTCCACAAGGCTGTCTGCTCATAAGCATTAAAAGGACCAGAAATCACTCAGATATGGTTCTTCAGTATAGTGCTCTGACTGAGATTTCTCCTTGCCTTGTATTTGGAGGAAACTAAACTCCTGGGTTGCTAATAAATCAAACTATTAAATACAAACTAGCAATAGTACTTGTGACTCCTCACACTCAGTGAGAGTTACACTTTGTAGCCTTAATTATATGCTGTGACATGTCTAATTGTATTTAATCCTTTATTTTAGTTCAGTTACAGAACTGATGTTTTCTTGCTTGTGGATCATTTGCTTAAATAAGGATTTTTGTACACTTAAAGTACAGTGACTAATTTAGGCAGCAGTGGAACAGAATAGGTCAAATCCTTGGTCACAGAGATCTAGGGCAATTCTTATTCCAAGTGAACTGAAAAGTCTCTTTTGAAAGAGGCAGGAAGAATAGTACCTTTCATGCTAGTGTGTTGACACTCATATGTACACCCTTCCCCTTGTCTCTGTTACTTAACAGATTCTGTGGACAGTGTAACACTAACACAAATAATGGTCTACATTGCTGCTTCTGCTTCCCTTGTGATTTTTCTCTCCAGGTTACAAGAAATGGAGATTTTGTACAAGAAGGAGAAAGAGGAAGCAGATCTCTTGTTGGAGCAGCAGAGGCTGGTAGGTGTCAATTCTTCTGGTTGCTTGTATTGGCAAAGTTTAACTGCTGCTTTTATTGACCCTAAAGTCCAGGAAACTTGCTTGGGCTATCTGCATAAAGCTCAGTTCTTCTCCCCCCCCCCCCCCCATCCCCTTTACACACGATCTACAGTAGTGAAAATTAGTGTGGCTAAGTGGACACATCTCATGCTTTACTCTTATTAATGTAGAGATTATATTCACCCACCTTTGGCCACTAAGCAGTGCTTGGGAGGGCTGGTTTTGTAACTTGGGTCAACAGGAGGATGTTTCTTCATTGTCAAAGCTTTGAAGTTACTTTTCAGTAGTCTAATTGATTAGTTGTTGTGAATGTTTGAACTCTCTGAATGTTTGTCTTGGATCACCAGAAAGTACTAATTTTGTGCTGCCAAAATACCTAGACTATGTTCATGTGCTAGGTTTTACAAATGATGTCTGAAAATGTTGCTGCACTGTGCATGTTTTAACCTTGCTCCCTCCCTCTGCATGGAGTCTGAATCCCTTTCAAGGGTCTTCATGGCATAATACTGATTGAGAGCAGATGTCTAGTAAGGGAGTTGTAATTCTTCCAAACTCATGGGGAGAACATAGCTATCTAGGTAGGAAGTCCAATAAAGTCTAATGTTTCAACTTGTGTTCATTGTGTAGTAACTGGGGCAGGAATTCCTTGCTTACAGTCAGATATGTTCTAAGGGAACATAGCTTTTAAAGTGCAATACAGATACATGCAGAATCCAGGCCTCCTGTCAACCAGAAGAGCAAGTGTGAGCCCAGCAATCAAGCCCGACCTTGCTGAATAACTCTGGGTCAGTTATATCTGCTCTTTATTATTTTTGTTGTTAGCCACAGGACAATGTTAACTGTTGCCCCAGCTAGGTGAAAAGAACTTTAGGGGTTGCAACTTGCTGTGAAGAACAGTCTGAGAATTTGGGAGCCCCTAAAAGCTCTGGGAGAGTTGAATGGATTTGTCACAAGGCTCTTCCTTCTTTCCCCAGAGCAGAGAGATGAGCTAGGACTCCATTTGTTGCTAGACAAGCTGTGTGTGAGTTAACATTATTTTTCATTAGCTACAATATCCAGTGGCCTTACAACTCCCACCCAGAGTTTTTCTTCAAAAGGGATCACAGTAAGAATGGAAAGGGCAACTGCAAATTGATCCAGAACGGTGTTTAAGCTGGAACTAGTCACTAGTGTTTGATCTTGGCGTCTTTGTATTGAAAGTAAAACTGGGAAGGAGTTAAATGAATGCATGAGATACAGAAATAGTCTAGGTAAAGAGTAGCTGTTAGGTGTTTGCTTGGAGCCACAGAAGATAAGTGGTGTTCCCTTCTTAAAACTTAGCTTAGAAAGACTTGGAAATAGCTTCAAGAAGGGGCAGCATTTTGTCCCTGAAAAGCACGTGTAGTTAAGGGATTATGTGAAATAGACATGCCAAAACTGTTAAATTATTTTGAGGCCTGTTTAAAACAAGGCTGCATTTTGTAAAGCAGGGCTCATTTCCCTGTTCTGTGTATAGTCATATGCAATAATATTTAATACTGTAATAAAAGAAATTTTTGTAAGCAAAAATAAACTGATCTTATTTTAAGGGGCGAAAGGTTGGAAGATGTCATTCTAAATTATCATCAGTGATGAGACGCTTTACAAATTGTTTACCTGATGTTGAGAAATGATGATAAATCAGATCACTGGTCTATCTGGACAGTATGTTGCTTTTGGCAATGGCCAATATCCAGTGCTTCAGAACACTCCCCCCTCCCCGATGCATTTGGTCATTTCTGTAGTATTGTATGTGGGGTTGGGAACTTGGGTAGGATAAATACTTTCTGACCCTTAAAAACAATTGGCTAATGTTCTAAAGCATGGGCACTGATTAACATTAGCTTCTGTAACTGGCAAATGTTTATAATTGTGACAGTATCATCCAACCACAGTATCAGACTCTCTGACCTCCTGCCATAGTGAATTCAGTGTCTGGTTATTTTAAAATAGTATTTTTTTCTGTTTGGTCTTAACTTGACGCTAATCTTGATTGGGAGACCCTTGCTGCTATTAACAACTTATTTTGTGGCAGGCTTAGATGTCAACCAGGTTGGGTCCCTGTTGTGATAGAACCTTCACAAACATATAGCAAATTACAATTCCTGACCCCAAATCTTTTAACTGTATATTTGGATGTCTTGCTGGCATGACCAGGGGGCAAAGCTTGCCAAACTTCCTTTCAAATTTGGAGTGAAAATTAATATGTACTTCTCTCAGATAATCTCCCCATCTGACTTGCTGCCCCTTGGTGGCCATGCCAGTGAAGTGACCCAATGTCAAAATTCCCAGGGTAGCTGTGCCAAATGGATTAGACTTAATTTTTGAGTTCATGTCGGAGAATGACCACATAGTGTCTCATTTTGTGCTGCTATTAAATGTATGAGTAATGTTGGTGACATCAAGAATGATGAATAACTTTTTCTTTCTGGATAAAGCCTTGAACTCCTATAGCCTGTACAGTGTGCAGTATCTTTCTGTTGGGTGTCTTCCATTTCCATTGCACAATGCAGTATGCTAGACACTACTTTTTAAGGCTCCAGATTTTGACTGCCATAAATTCGTAATGAGTTATTGTCAGATTCTAATTTTTTTTTAAGAATTCAGGATTATTTTGCTGATATTTTTCTGGCCTACGCAGAGAATGTGGTCTATTTTTATTACAAATCTTAAGATAATATAAGGACACAAGCATTACATATAATGTTAATAAGAAAAAAGTTATTGACCCTAGAGAGTTTTAGAGAGAGTTCTGTTCATCATTCCCAGAACCAGAATGTATTGTATTGCATATACCCCGCTCTTTATTGCTCAACTATTCCCAACAGGGTCTTTTAAATTGTCTGGTTTAGAATCCGATGCATATTTCCCTAGCATGTAATCGACTGTTGCTGCTCCTGATTTTTCATGTATTCTGTAATTCTTTGTCTGAAAAACTTGCAAATTGCAGTTACTTCAATAGAGATTGACTCTTGCAGTCTTCTGAAGGAGTTACAAGCTCTAGAGAATCAGATTAACAACCAGAAATGAACAGCATATTGAAGAGGAATCTCAAAGTCTAAAAAACCCACCTTTTAAAAATAGGCTGACTTAATTCCAGGTTGCATTTACCAGTGATGAATATACTTAATTTTGGGTGGCATTTCTCTCTCAAATACCTATTCATAGTTTATAGAAACCTGAAGAGTTTCTCAATAAAATGATTTAATAAGAGTAACCTTTCTATAAATCCCGCTGGAAAATTTGGAACAATGAAGCAAAACCAGTGCATCCCTTAGCAAATGTGTGGGAACTGCAGGTGTGAATTGGTCAAATAAGGTTTGAGAAGATGGGAAGAAAGCTGGGTATTAAATAGCATTTTCATTGGTTCAAACAATTTTTAAAAGTTACAACAACATTCTTCTGATGTTCACTCTTCAGACAGTCCAGTCTGTCAATGTTTTTAAAATACTCAGCGAAGTGGCAAATGGAAAAACCCTTTGAAACTCTGATTCTCAATATCCCATTAGCTTTTAACAAGTCGTCTTTGGATTATGAAACATCTTCACCTGTCATAGTGGCATTTACGGTACTTTTAACATCGACCTTATTGGCTGCTTCTGTTTTTTGTTTTTTCTTATCCTCTTAACACTTCTCTGGCTGCTCTTGTAGTAAAGTGGATTCTAAACTCAAGCATCCCAGCACCATATACAACGTTACTAACCAGTGTTAACCTGACTTACTCTGGCTGCTCATCCCATCATTCTACGATGGCTGGTGTGTTCACTCACTGGGGGAGGATTTTCTGAAAGAAGCAACAGCAGTAACTACGGCACATGTGTGTGGCATGGAATTGCATGTCTTCGTAGCATATGTGGGGTGCAGTTTACACCTTGTTTTTGTCATGAACCTGATTTAGTTCTTTTTAAAGATTTTAGAGGGGGCTGGGAGGGGACGAACTTAGGTTAGATGCAGTATTTTTAATTTGGTTAGATTTAAATATGATGTAAATTTTAATACACTGCAGAGCTTATATTTTAAAGGAAAGAATACTGGGAGGCTGGCAGAAATGTTAATGTCCTTACACTCAGTCGTGAGACACATCCATAGATTTGTTCTCTTTAATTTTTTTTTGTTTTGTTTTCTTTGCCTGTTTTTATTTAGTTTTTCCATTTTTTTTTCCATTTTAATTTTGGTTGTTTTGGGGCCACTTCTTGATTTTTGTTTTTCCAAAGGATGCAGACTCTGATAGTGGGGATGATTCGGACAAGAGATCGTGTGAGGAGAGCTGGAGACTGATCACCTCCCTGAGAGAGAAGCTGCCCCCCAGCAAGCTGCAGACCATTGTAAAAAAGTGTGGTCTCCCCAGCAGTGGGAAGAAGCGAGAGCCTATTAAAATGTACCAGATACCACAACGCCGGCGTCTTAGCAAAGACTCCAAATGGGTCACCATCTCAGACTTGAAGATACAGGCTGTGAAGGAGATCTGCTATGAGGTAGCCCTCAATGACTTCAGGCATAGTAGGCAGGAGATTGAGGCACTGGCCATTGTTAAAATGAAAGAGCTTTGTGCCATGTACGGAAAGAAAGATCCCAATGAGCGTGATTCATGGCGAGCTGTTGCACGGGATGTCTGGGATACTGTGGGAGTTGGAGATGAGAGGATTGAAGATGTCCTGGTCAGTGGGAAGGGAGTAACTGATGTGGATGACCTCAAGGTACATATAGACAAATTGGAAGATATTTTGCAGGAAGTGAAAAACCAGAACAACATGAAGGATGAGGAAATAAAAGTTCTCCGAAATAAAATGCTAAAAATGGAGAGGGTTTTACCACTGATAGGGTCGCAAGAGCTGAGAGCCCAATCGACCACAGCTAATGTTAAAAATCCAAACTCTGTGAGTGTGGTGGATGCTGACAAGAAATATGCAAATGCTTTGAAAAAAGATCAGAATGATGAGCTTGATAAAGAGGAGCGTGTTTCCCAATTAATGGATGATGACCCAGCCTTCAGGCGTGGGCGGTTGCACTGGCTGAGGCAAGAGCAAATTCGGTTTAAGAACTTGCAACAGCAGGAAATTGCCAAACAGCTCCGTCGACAAAACATGCCTCACCGATTTATACCACCTGAAAACCGTAAGCCCCGGTTTCCGTTTAAGAGCAACCCAAAACACAGAAACTCATGGAGTCCAGGCACTCATATAATTATCACAGAGGATGAGGTTATTGAGGTCCGAATTCCAAAAGAGGAAGAGAAGGAGGACAAAGAAGAGAACAAAGAAGAAGGTGGCAGTGCTGTCTCCCAGGATCTTCAGCAACTGAGGGACCTACATGACCCCCAAAGGAGTCAAGATCATATCCAGATTAAGTGGCAACAGCAAAACACTCAGCCACAGCCTAGCAATCAGCAACAGACACCACCTCAGTTGCGCTGGAGAAGCAATTCTCTCAACAATGGCTACCAGAAAAGCTTGCACCGTCAGACATCTGGCTCATCTGAATCACTACACTCCCACAGTGGGCACCAGAACCCAGACCTGCAGAAGTTCCAGCAGAAGCGCCACATCCATCAGCACCACCAATCCTATGGCAATCACAACAGTGGAGGCAATAGAGAGAGCCATGCAGTTAACATCCAGCCAAAACAGATTAACGGACCCAGCCATTTCAACCAGTTTGTGACACCTCCACGGATGAGACGACAATTCTCTGCACCTAACCTCAAAGCTGGCAGAGAAACTACAGTATGATTGACTGGACAAACGGGAGATGGGGTCAGAGCTGGCTTATCATTCAGAAGGGTTGGGACAGTTTTGACCCTACCTTGGGTTTCAGTTGGCCTATTAGGACTTGAGTGACTTGATATACAAAGCACAAGATATTGGTGTTTCAACACATCCATTTTGCTTATGAGTCATGGTGCAATTTTCAAGACTTTGGAGAAATATTGTGAAAAATATTGAGACCCCCTTTCTAGATTAGAAGACTGTTGAAAAGAGGGTACCCAACTAGCTCGTGTACCTTTCTTATTTTTTGTCTTGGAGTATTTTTCTAAAGCTGAAAATACTGTCTGGAATATATAAAGAGCTGCCTTCCTCCATGTTTTTATGTAGACAATCAAAAGAGGAATCTAGTTAATAGTGTTGAATGTCTCTCTTGTGACCTTTTGGTTAGAAATTAAGAAACAGACCATTTGTATTATAAGCATATCTCTGGCTCTTCAATTCACTTTTCACATCCTAACCCATGTTTTTAAGTAATTATTGGTAAACCAAAAGCTGTCAGCTGGTAAGACAATATGTGGCATTTTGTAGATGTGCTGCCTCCGTTACAGAAGTTTTGAGAGCTACATGGACACTTAACCCTCTCTTCCCTCACCCCCCTCCCCCTTTAGAGTGCACCGTGCCTTTTGTTCTCCTGCATAGTTTTACCAACATCGGTATGAAATTGCCATGACCATAGAAATCTGCCTCTGAATGGGGTTATATGGGAGATTGTGCACATGGCCAGAGCCACATTATGGAAATAAGCTTTTTCTCATACCCATCTTGTCTCTATGATGATGGTTTTTAGTTATAACTTACTCTACCGAGATGATAGACATGCGCTGCACTTGATCTTTATTTGTGTAGTAAAGACCCTCAATGAGCTGATCTTCCACTGCCGTGGTTTGGGTCTCAGATGAGTTACTGGTGAGGATTTTGAATACTACCATGAGGGGGCAGAGAAAGGAGTGCTAGAGAACAGATTCATTTTACATAATACCTCATTCTAGTGCCTTCTCGTTTCAGATTGCTCTGCTGTTTCAAGTCTTGTTGAATAAATCTGTCACTTTAAGGGGAAATCACGTTTGTCTTCGTTTACTCCCCATTCCCCACAAAAGTACAGTTTAGACACAGTATTTTAACTTGTACTATAAATTTGTACCTAAATGTACAAATGAAAACACCATAAACACTTGCAAACCCTGTGATCCTACTTCAAATTTCCCAGAACAAATGATGACACTAAAAATAGTGGACAAAGAAGCAGATGCTGTTTGATTAAGAACTAGGCTTATAGGTTTTTGGAGTTTTTATCTTGATTGAAAAGGGCTACTTTTAACTATAGGACTTGTTTCTTTGCTTTTGAAAACATAGTCTTTTCATTAATTTTTATTTACTTAAGTTGCTTTTGGACTTGAATTTTTAGGACACGTCTGAATCATTGGAGAGAAACTTGGTTTACTGTAAGGTTTAACCTGAATGCAATTTTTAAAACGAACTTGAGTATTTATAGCTGATTTAGTGTGGTTGGATCATGTTCTGTTACATTTGTACAATTAAATGACTTGTGCAGTGTTGCACAAATATCCTTGATTTTACTACTTGAGGTCATTTTCCTTGCGTTTAAACATAAGCCCTACTGGTAACAGTTTTACTTCTGCATGTTTCAGCATAGCTATAAATGAGTAGAAATTGCCTGCAATTTACCTCCCCTTTATTTTTCTTTCCTGCCTACATGTTTTCTTCCCTTCCTGAGCTATATTATTACAAAGGCGCTGGTTGTAACTCAATGGTTAAATTGCAACCAGAGACTTACTACTTTGGTATCAGTCACTCAGGTCTCAACACTGCAGTCTGGTCACATGAATGTCTCTTGACACATTATCTATGGGATTTAGGAGGTTCAGTGATGTTGCTTCCCAGACACCTCTAAACAGATTACTAGGTTAATTTTTTTGTCCAAATTGGTGATGCCAATTGCATCTATTCCTTATTTCAGAACAATGAAAACACTGAAATCCCTGATCCTTCAAAGAAAGGAAGCCCTTGTACAAAGGCAACACTTTTCTTCCAGCTTGAGTCAGCACTCTTTTATTTTTGTGCTGTTAGCTTTACTATAGAATTCTGTGTAAATAGTTTGTTCCATTCCTGCTGTTCAGCAATAATGAGTGATATGATTTGTCCCTCCTTTCCAAATGCCATCCTTTCCAAATGTCTTATGACCTGCTCTATTGTGTGGCAAGCAGGGAGAGATGAAAACAATGAGTATCTGGGGAAATTCCCATGTGCCTTCATATGGAACATTCCAGTCAAGCAGAGATTATCCTGGATAGGAGCCAGGCACAAGGGAAAGACCCATTAAGTCTATTTTGTGTGTCCCCCTTTTGTTGGCGCAGTTTAGCAGTAATCTATGCAAAACCAGCACATGGCTGAGATATGCAAAAGGAACATGCAGTATGCAATTATTTTTTGAAATCCATTCAAGTATGTATTTTAAAATGGGATAAAATCATATACTAATTTAATTTTTAAATCCCAGACTTTTAAATAAGTCTTGTCAGTGCTGGATTAAAATTACTCAAAAGAAATGTTCTCCTTGTCTCTAAATATATGAATGATGATGGGGAATGGGTTTTAAACCCATCACTGTTACCCAAGACTGTCAGTGTTTTTTGGTGCAGCACTAGAAAAACAGTTTGATTTAATTTTGCATCAGTTATCTAGCAAATGCTGTTCTGAAGCTGTCCACATAAATTGCCTCTTAATTTTCCTGCATGACTTGAAAAAAGAGCAAAATACAGTAACTCCCAAATGCAGCCAAAATTAGGCAGGGGAAACTGGCTTTCTTTCAAACTTTTAAGAGGCTATTATAAACCGTGTGGGGTGAAACCTAAAAAACTATTAAATTATCCATTTCTGTAATGCAGATGGAATTAACAAGCACTAAAACAGTCGATTTCCTATATGACTGTGAAAAGGCTTTCATGCTAATGGAAAAAATGCAGCATCCAGGATGCAGGTGCCTTTTCAGTAAGTTAATTGCCAAGGGCTGATGTTCTGTTTGCTTTGTTGGCAGCTGACTCACATGCACCAGTGCCTTAGTGTGAGGGGTTTTCTTGTCCTTAAAAAAATCTCACTGGGAACTTGGAGTGGGAAGGAAATGCTTCTTTTTTCACTTCAGTGTCCTTTTTTGGTCTGTCTGACTTAAGAAGTCTGTCAAATTGGGGGGAGAGCTTTGTATGAGTGTTATGAACATATTTTCAGTATCTTTCCCCATTCCTTGTAAATTGTGTATTTTAAAACTCAGATATTTGCCTCTGAACCACTTTAAAAACTGCCAGACGAGAAATCCATGTTTACCCATTCTTCTAAAGGAGGTAGTAAGTCTCCTTCCAATGAAATTACGGGATTTTAAGACCTGACCAGTTCATGTTGATTTAAAAAAAAAAAAAAAAAAGCTTGATTGTCTTGAGAGCAAATGCTTCCCTCATTAAAAGAAGAGCTGGTTTGTATTGTAACAAGTGCTCTTTCAATAAACTTTGAAATACTCCTGTAAGCGTCTGACTTATCTCTATGGAATATTCAGTAACACAGAACTTTAGTTTAGCCTTTCTGATTTTTTTTTTAAATTTGTCTTGTGACCCATTCTAGTTGAGTTCAGATTAAAATTTCTTCTTCCTTCAGTTGTTCCGCAAACTGGCCCATGTAAAATTAAATTACTCTTGATACAGATAAAGTAGGGCCACCATTTGCTTTTACCACATGTTAAACTTCATTTACCGAGCAGGAAGGGTATGGGCTGTAATCTTCCTTAATACGGTCCCATTGTGCACTTGTTGCTGCCATTAGTTTAAATTCTGAAGAAGCACAGCAGGGAATTCACAATTCCCTTTATAGACTAAGGAACAGGGAAGCCCATTTTTACCATCTTGCTATTCCCAAAGAACGTGGCACAGAATTTCAGGAGAGACACGTCTCTACCAAGCTGTGTTCTTTGAGCAGCAGACCCCTCTCAGGCATTTACACTTTTTAAAAAAAAATCCTACCACACACATGTTTTCTCACTACAGTTTTCTTTGGTTCTGTTATACTGCAGTTTTTCAGTTGAAAGCTGCCACTCAGGTAAAGTATCGAATACTTGGCTTGAATCTCTTTCCACTGTGATTATTATTATTATTTATTATTATTATTTTATTTTATTTTTTAAAGTCCATGACCAGTACCAGCAGCAGTCCCATCACACGGTCTGTGAATCAAGATGACCATTCAGCCTTCTAGTCACTATTGAAAGCCAGGATGCCTGATAGCTTAAACACTAGAGTACTGCCAGTTGCCAGGAAACAGCCCTATCTTACAAGAAGATTTCTTTAACTGGTGAAATGTTCCCTTATTCTGGGAAAATATACCTGACCTAGTCCACTTTAAAAAAAAACAAAAAAACTTCCTTTTGTAAGATGAGGATAAAGGAAAAAAAATGTACGTACTGTGAACACATTCCTATCTCTAGATATCTATGTGTATATACGATTTTTGGTTTTTAGTCCACATAAAAAAAGGGTCACTACAAAAAAGGAGAGAAAAAGGATAAGTTACTGTGTCCTTATCATACCCAAATAACATGTCTGTATTTGAATACTAAGAGATATAATGTGTTGTGATGGAACATTTGCAATGCTGCAACCCTTCTTTCTATCAACTTTTCAGCCAGAACAAAGATTCTACTTTTCAGGGATACTTAAGGAGTTGGTGGGTAATACACCCACTATTGTAAGCACTGCTTGGAATGGATCTTCCTTTGTTTCCGCTTCTCCCACAGCACCTCTGTCTCTAAAACTAAAATGTCCTCTTCATATTAATAGTTTGTCTCCAAAAGCTTCAGACCAACTCCAGGAAAATGAATCCTACCCTTCATGTTTGACTATTACTATTTGACAATTTTTTTGTTCTCCCATCCCTCACCCCACTGCTCCTTATCTGAGTTTCCAATGACAGAGTTATAGTCATTGAGAGGAAAAAACTGATTTTGTAGAAGACAGCTGCCTTCTATTGAAATGCATTTGAGTTCTAGGTATTCTATGTCTCTGACAAACTTGATGCATTTCCCCCACCTCCTCGACAGGCAAACAGGGTCCCTTCTGTACAGATCAGAAATCATTAAGCACGGGACACAATGTTTGAAAGAATCTGTTCTACCCATAGCTCTTATTCCAAAGGGATAATTAATAAACAGATTTATCAACTATACAGAGGAAGTGAGATTTTGGTAGTTTTACGGAGGGGCCAGTTTTAAGATCATTCAGCAAACACCCATTTAGGCATCTAAGTAAGTGTACAGACACTCAAAAGTGGGAGCTACGAGGTGCTGAGTACTCCTGAAAATCTAGCCCATAGCATCTTCCATACCTCTTAGGCTGGATGAAATTCTCTGGTCCAAACCCCTTCTCTCACATGCATGACATCTAGGATGTCAGTATATTAAAAAGGGTATATGATATTCTGCTAAGCTTTCATCTTCTCCTGTACCCAAGTTGGCATCTGATCTAGAGACTGAGATGCACCTTTGAGTAAGTGCCCATTTGTCTTTATTGATTGTTTTTTTGGGGGGGTTTATTCTGTATTTCCATGAATATCAGTATTTCCTTTCATTTTCTGAGTAAGCCTTTGCAGAGTCCTTTGCAAATTAGCCGGATATACTAACTTTCCTTCCCAATGCTCTTCATAGGGGAGCTCCAAAAAAAATTGTTTTCCCTATGTTGTCATTCTCCTTCTCTCCACCCACTGGGAGAAGGAACCTGCTGGTGGTGACAGTACGCTTTATCTCACTTTGTCCCAGCAATTACTTTTGCAAGAGAAAACATCCTAAATGTTTTCTAGTAGGATGGGTCTGAATCTTTTCCAAACACTTAGGAGTCAGAAAAATATCTCTGGTCCATTCCTGCACTTCACATGATGGGGATAAATTTCTCACAAAATGAGGTGAGAGAACATCCTGCACCTCCTTGTCAGTGGGACCACTGTATGCTCCGAACCAAACCTGCTTTGGTCTAGGCACAGTCAGTCTTATCTGTATAAACAACCTATAGCTATTTTCTCCTGTGAGAAATTAAATATACATAGTGGTGTGTTGTACTCACACCCTAGGAGGTGAGAACTTGATAAAGGAATAAACTTTATTTAAAGCATAAAATTAATTCTGTTGCACCAAAAGACAGCACTCAATGGAATATCTAACACTTCAGTCTTGGTTAAATGATGATAAACCATCTCTTCAGTCCATCCCCATTAGCCAAACTAAATAATCTAGAGAACAGTGCAGAAATGTTAACTGCATAAAACTGTTTCACAAACACTTTAATCTGAGGCACTTCACCTTGATTTCTAAACACTGATCTTCATCTTTTCCATGTTTTATAATCCTACCTTGGTCCATCATTCCAGTATTTCGTTTGTATCAGCAGTGTGTTTTCCATTTTAATTATTTTGATGGTGTGTGAGGGTTGGTATAGGGGGGCATGGATCCATTGGCCCTTCACACTTTATGGAAAATGTGCACCGTCACCAGAAGTACTTTCAAAACTAGGTAAATTATACCTACAAATTCACAGATGCCCTCTTGACTTTCCAGTTTGATTTTTTTCCCACTGGAAAAAAAAGCTCTCCATAGTCTATGGCCATGGCATGTATGGGGGTCACATGGCAGACATACCGGCATATCTTACAGACACCTCTGTCTTCTCCTTTCCACTCTAGAAGGAAAAGTTCCAAAGATGTCTAGTATGTTGTTGAATTCTATTTTGGAGGAGTCTGATCTCTTTGATAGTTAAATGGAAATATTTGTGCATATCTCCTCTCCACTTGTGTCTCTTTCACTCCTGAAGTGTTTATCTCTCTCTGGCTGTCTCCTCTTCACTTTAATCTGTCTTTTTTCCTACACGGTATCTCCTGTCTTCCCACAGGACTATGAGAGTAAATTGCAGGCCTTGCAGAAGCAGGTTGAGACGCG
Source organism: Sternotherus odoratus (assembly GCA_032164245.1). NCBI lineage: Eukaryota > Metazoa > Chordata > Testudines > Kinosternidae > Sternotherus > Sternotherus odoratus. Next base: position 8,638,472 of record JAVMKO010000018.1, read on the forward strand.
ATCCCTAGCTGCTGAGACAACAGAGGAAGAAGAGGAAGAGGAGGAAGGTGAGTTTGAGACTGGAAACTATTCTGACTGTTTCCAAATTTTGGGTGCAAAAGAAACATTTGGGTACTACAGAGACATTTGGCATAAGAGGGAAAACCAACTTTAGAACTTGTGAAAAAGTGATAGCCTCTTAAAGAGCAAATTTGACAGCCATATAGAGTTAGACTGAAGTTCTGTATCCACAGAACAGGTTCTGAATTAGCATTGAAGAAAGGAACTGGATCCGAACCCTCAAATTCACTTAAGCCACCCATCAGCCATTGGATAGGAATGAGCTTCAGTTGTTGAGGGCTTCATATTCTGGTGCCAGTCCACAGAGCTCTCGTGTCCTAAACAAAGTGATATGTTCATGTATTTGAGCTAGGGTTCTCCAATAATCTGTGGGCTGGTCTACAGTACCGTTCAAGTCCATCTAACTTGCATTGCTTAGGGGTAAAAAAGACATCTCCAGAGCGACGTAGGTTACTTTGACCTAAACACTGTCCACACCAGCGTTATGTTGGTGGGAGACGCTCTCCCACTGACATGCTTCTGCCTCTCATGGTGGTGGAGTAATTATGCCAACGGGAGAGCACTCGCCCATTGGCATAGTGCATTTTCACCAAACATGCTACAGCGGCACAGCTGCGTTAATGTAGACTTGCCTGTGCAAGAACTCCTGATTGGAGCTAGTGTAAGTGAGAGCATCTTATGCTGCTAACTCCTCTGTACTACAGAACACCTAGGAAGGGAGGAGTGATTCAACACATGTAGAGTTTAACTATATTCTTCCTGAGTATTTGCTTTCTCTTTATTAGTGTTTTACCCTTCTGGATTTCTACAAATAAAGTAGTCAGAGCTTAGTTTTTGTTTTGGTCTAGCTACTCCAAATGTTTTACAGGTTAAGCTTCCAGTGCTTGGAGTGGAAGATCAGAACTAGTTATCCATTGAGCAATGAGTACAGCCTATCTCCTTTCCATGTTCTCTTCAGTGAAGATGTTCAGAATTTTACAAGAAAATGAAGAGAAGTAAATAACTTCTGAATGGGTATGTTGAAGGGAAAACCATTATATTTGACTAAGCTGTTTCCTTGCTTTCCTCAGTGCCCTGGACGCCGCATGAATATGAACTGGCCGAGTGGGCATTCAGGAAATGGAAGTTTCACCAGTTCACTTCATTAAGGGACCAGCTCTGGGGCAATGCAGTCTATCTGAAAGAGGCCAACGCAATCAGTGTGGAATTAAAGAAGAAGGTAAGGTTGTATGAACCACCAAACTCCTAGATGATGTCTGTGTACTGATCCTGCTTTGATGCATTATACTTATTTTTCTTGCCTTTAACCCTGCATACCTCTTCATTCTTATTTTGATATGTGATGTGCTTTGAGGCTTGACTGCCATGATTCAGATTTCATACTGAATTTCTTTCAATCCATATACTTCCTCTCCCCAAACCCCATTTCAGTTATTCCTAAAGCCTGTGTTAAGATGGGAAAGAAAAGGGATCTTATCTCTAACTCCATGTTGGGTCATTCTTTTTTAAAAAAAGGCTAGATCTAGAATCTAGATGCCCAATGTGGCAGTATTATATGCTGTAATTAGACTACCAGACTGTTCCTTAAATATTTTTTTAACTTAAAATTAGCGCTGTTCTCCGAGATAAAAATCAAGTTGTTTCTTCCTTTCGTTTAGGTGGCTCCTGGTCTCATTAAAATGAGACTTTTGGGGAGTGTTCCTGCTTCTAGAATTAAATAGAAGCCCTCCTGTGCCTGATTTTTCTATGAATATATTTGTTTTTCTCCATTCAGGTGCAGTTTCAGTTTGTCCTGCTGACCAACACGCTCTATTCCCCACTGCCCCCTGAGCTGCTGCCCAATGAGACAGAGAAGACTCGGAACAACAGACCTTTCCCTCGGACAGTAGTGGCTGTGGAAATCCAGGATCTGAAGAATGGAGCAACACATTACTGGTCCCTGGAGAAACTCAAGTATGGTCTAGTTCAAAATTACTAGGGTTTTTTTCTTAAGATCTCTCTAGACTTGTCCCAGTTCATCTCACTGCCTTAATATTTATGATTCCTCCACTTGTCTGGTACTCGTTTATTCTCTTCTGCTTCACATAACCCTACCACTGATAAACAGAATTAAAAGGTAAAATTTCAGTAATGGAGATCTGCCCTTAGACAAACCTCTAAATTTTAACAATCTCAAGTCTGAGGTGCAATGTGCACAAGATATGCCAAGGTTTCCTACTCATTTGACTATGGATTCTTCAATTTATTTTTGCACTTCTAGAGTGTAATCCAAGGATTTTGAAACATAAACCTTAAATAATCCTCTGTGTGATTGTGGTCTATAGTGGGATCACTTCGAGTTCTGAAATGTAGCCACTTCTTGAGTGGAATGTGACAGCTCTTCAGTAGTACACAGCAACACACTACATTGGTTCAGTGCAGAAAATAAAGAATGTGCCTATTTGAAACTGCAGGAGGAATTTGAGGAGACAGAATGTAATAACTGAACCTAGAATTTGACCAGAGCTTCAGGACTTAACCTATTCTTACAAAAAGAGCCATAGGATAGTTATTGACCTGGATTGGCATGTTCTGCATTTCTTCCAGAAGATGGCATCTCCCACAGCACAGTGACCCCAACTTCGTGCTCTAGCATTAGCACAGTAGAGATGAACTGGCCCCTTACCTCTGTCCCACCCTTCCCCTTGCCTGTTTTAGGACGATACATTATTCTGTCCCTGAAGTATGCATGCTTTTAGAAAAATGACCCCAACATTTCTGTACTAATGTCTTCATTCATCATACTGTAGAAGCAAATTCTTAATTCCTTTTTCTCGTCATTAATTTTTTTGGGGGGACTACTTTTGCTGTGTAGGCAGAGATTGGAGCTGATGCGGGAGATGTACGACAGGGCGGGAGAAATGGCGTCCAATGCCCAGGATGAGAATGAGAGCACAATGACTGGTAGTGACCCCTTCTACGATCGATTCCATTGGTTCAAACTGGTTGGTAGGTACGTGATGACAATTCTATCTTCTGGCACATTCACCTGCTCATTGCTGGGAGAAAGCTGTGACTTTGAATAGAGTTTTAGGCTGTGTAGTCATACCAGCCATGTATGTGGGGTCTCAGGATTAATGATCCAACTTCTGGATCTTATTGATCATCTTGCATCACCAAAACACAGGTAAGAAGCAGGAAATGCTGCCTAAAGTGGATACAGATTTAACCTTTTAGAAGGTAAGTGTTTGAATTCGCCCTTAATCAGACTTAAGATTTATTTCTAAAAGGAAGGGATTGGAATAACTAGTTAAGTGTTGTCTGAAGTCGTTGGAGTAGTGCTCTGGGAGAGACTGAAGACTTATAGAAATACCAAAGGAAAACTGGTCCAGAGCTAGAGGGCTTTGTGTGGATGTGACAGTAAAACAGCGTTGTTCTTTTCTGGAAAGATTAAACATGCAGTGAGAGAAGACCTTTGAGATTCATTAATAGTGTCTGATGCTGAGCCACTCCTTTATTTTAGAAGTGCCTTGTGATGGATATACAGATTGTAGATACACTAAGTGAGCTAATAAGAACACTGTAAATAACCATACACAATTAGCCTTGTTTGTCTTCGTTTCCTTTGCTTTTTGCTCAGTCCAAGGATTCAGTCTTTCCCTAACTGTCAGCAATTCCCTTCCCCCCCATCTCATCCCAATCCAGATGGTCTAAAGCTTTTGCTTGCTGTTATGGTGGGCTCTGTGCTGACTGCAGCAGTATGATCTGTGTTATGAAGCATTCCTCTGTCCCCTTGCTGTGTTAATCAAAGTGTTCCGTTAACTGATATCTAGCTCCCCCATTTTCCATGGCTGCGTGAATGAGCGCCTTGCTGACCGCACGCCCTCCCCCACTTTCTCCACGGCTGACTCCGACATAACCGAACTGGCCGATGAGCAGCAGGATGAGATGGAAGACTTTGATGATGAGGCCTTTGTGGATGATACTGGCTCCGACGCTGGAACCGAGGAGGGATCCGACCTCTTCAATGATGGGCACGACCCGTTTTACGACCGGTCCCCTTGGTTCATTTTAGTGGGAAGGTTGGTGAGGTTACTGTGAGAATAGCCAAAAGGGACCAGCTCTTGCCATAGGCTGCAGAGACTTTGCCTTTCAGAATGGAGAACATATCTAGAAATGGGACTTGTCAGACGTACTCATGCAGTCTGTCAGTTTTAAATCTTCCACAATTAAAGGGCCCAAGGAGACCCATTTGTCAGTTTTGGTGTGGAGTTTTCTTAATTGTCCTGCATGTGCAGTAACTGCTTGCACTAGCAGAAACCACGCTCTCACAATAGTGCTAGCGGCCTGAGTATATTATGCTATTGAATATATTCATTCAGTGTGAGGAGTGCTTGGGAAAAAGTTGAAATTCCTCTTCATTTCACAGTCCTAATGTCCAGACTCCACAGGAAGCATTATGCGCAGGCTGAGCAAGAGGTGTGTGTGAAAAGAACACTTGTGCTTCTTTGCAGTTAGGTAACTTACACCCTATATCCACATATAAAGAGAATCCAGATCTCTGCATCTCTAGATGTATATACCTCAATCTGATCTCATAAATTCCCTCTATTCTAGAACTCCACTTCTGGTCATACTGGATTTTAATGAAACTGAATTAATAGTTTAATGAGTTTCCATCTGTCCTCTGACTGCAGTTGAATTTGAAACTATCCTCCTAACTATAGGTTTAGTTTTATCAGGTTGTGTAACCCTATGTTGGTTGTAACAGCAGTAACTTGCTGCTGTTCTTTGACTAGAAGTTGTATATCACCAGAGTTCAACTGATTTCCATTCCTTAGTATTTTCCAGCATGTATCCCATTTTGTAAACTTTGGATACGGACAAGGAACTTGGCCTACTATCTAGGCAGATATTGTCTCCAACAATGGTGATTGCTTAATACAGATCGAGACAAAACCCCATAGTACACTTAATTAGCTGTGCATTGCTGTGTAAAAGGGTCACAATGGGACAGAGTAGCATTCCTTGCTGACCTCAACAGTGATAGATTTATGTCCTGAAAGGGAGAGTTAAGATACTGAGGTTTAGTCATGCAATTAGTCTTAAAATCAAACTACAATATTTTATACTGTGCATTGTCTGCCTTCTAGCTGAACTGTAGTCTTTTCTTTTTCAAAGAGCTGGTCCCTTTAGCCATCTCTTCTGGCATGCTGGGATGTTAAGTCTGACTATTTAATGGGGTGAAATATCAAAACATTTGGTATATTTTGAGGGAGGCGGAAGAGGGTTATGCTGTACTTCCTTCAAATTCTGAATTGATATTGTGTATATTTAAAGAGAAAAATGCCATGATCATTCTGAGTTCTGTTGTTTTTATGTTTGGTAAAAATTTCTGTTTGTTAAATTTCATTTCTAGTTTTGTTGTGAGTATGCCATTTTACCTCACCAATCTTTCTGCTAATATAGCTCCCCCCTCTTTCAGTCTGCTGGGCTAAAGTGCAGGAGGATACTTGGAGATGAGGATGTTTGGGGGAGAGTGGGACAATTCTCCCAACGTGTGCGGGAGAGGTGAAAGATAATCTTAACATTGCATCCACTCCCAGGTTGGCATACTCCTGTCATGTAACAGGTGGAGGAAGGTGGCGGATAAAGACAGCCTGTCTCTGTACAGCCACAGCAGCCAATGTGCCATTGCTGTCCATGTCACACAGGATCCAGAATTTCCTACACCAGATGGGAACCCTAAAAGATTCTTTGTATACATAAATTTCTTTCCCTGGTTTAAAACAATTACCCACAACTGGTAACTGGATAGAAGAAGTGGAAGACAAAAGCCATATTTTTTTTTTTTTTGTTCTCTAGGGTTATCATTTTATCGAGGTGGCTCTCAAATTGTAGCTGACTATCTAAGCTGAATACATTTAATATCTTATCTGTTGGATCATAACTTCAAAACATGGGTCACACGTGTAAATATATTTTTATATGTCATCTTGGGATAGAATGTTCTGGTAGCCCTAGCTTTAGAGGAGGAAGGCCTTTTGTAGTGACTGCCTGTAAGACACTCTCTTACGGTATATACATACAGATATGAGGCCAGCTAGATTCCTGCTTGGTGGAGAGAGGAGAAAAAGGTGTGTGTGTCTACTTTCCCTGGACTACATGTTTTTAAACTGCGTGTAGTATTGGTGATGATGGTAATATTATACCTGCCTGAACTCCTACCCTGATCCAGTCATTATAAATTATTTGAGTTCATTAGTGTTTTGTTTGGCTTCTTTTTCTTCAGATTAGCACTACCTGAAAATTTTGGGTTTAAAGTCAACATTATTTTGTAAACAGTTTTTCTTTTTCTGACTTAAGTTTTAATCTCCCCTCCTCACCCTGTTTTATCAGTAGGGCACTCCCAAATTCATGGCCATGAAAATGAGTCAGACTGTGAAATCTGTTCCCCCCACCCCCCGAAATTTGATCTTTTGTGTGCTTTTACCCTAGCCTATACAGATTTCACAGGGGAGACTAGCTTTCTAAAACTGAGCATCCTGACCCAAAAGGGAGTTGCAAGGTTATTTTAGGGGGAATCACAGTATTGCCACACTTTCTTCTGCGCTGCCTTCAGAGCTGGGCAGCCAAAGAGCAGTGGTTGTTGGCTGGGCACCCAGCTCTCAAGACGAAGACAGCATAGAAGTAAGGTAGCAGTACCATACTATGCCATGACACCCTTACTTCTACACTGCTGCCTTCAGAGCTGGGTGGCTGTAGAGTGGTGGCAGTTGACTTAGGGGCCAGCTCTGTAGGCAGTAGCAAATAAGTAAGGGTGGCAATCCCATACCATGCCATCCTTCTGTGCTGCTGTTGGCAGCAGCTCTGCCGTCAGAGCTGGGCTTCTAGCCAGCAGCTGCCACTCTCCAGCTGCCCAGCTCTGAAGGCAGCACGGCCACCAGCAGAAGCGTGGAAGGATAGCAGTACCCCCCACTCCCTACAATAACCTTGTGACCCCCTCCCCTCCTTCCAACTCCTTTTTTGGTCAGGACCCCTACAATTAAAACACTGTGAAATTTCAGATTTAAAGAGCTGAAATCATGAAATTTATGATTTTTTTTTAAAATGCTATGACCATGAAATTGACTAAAATGAACCATGAATTTGGTAGGGCCTTATTTATCAGTGTTTACCTCACTTTGGAGCAGACTGAAAAGGAAGTAGATCCTAATTTATTTATTCATATGTTGAGTTGTGATTTTTTTCATTGTATATTTTTGTTCGTCTCATTTTTTTGCTCTTACAGCTTTATTAATCCTTTTCTTCTGTGCTGCATTTTGTCATTGCTTTATTTTAGCAGAATTATTTTAGTCTCTTTATTCTGTAATTGACAAATGCCTACCCCCGCCTCTTTAAAAAGAACAAAAAACAAAAATCCTTGTTGAGGAGGTGAGGCCCAGGGAGGAATGGCCTCTTATTTTCTCTAACTTGTGTTCTTGACTATGGGTCACAAGGCACTGAGTTCACCAGACAGAGGAAAACAGATGAAAACAGAGGTGCACTGGTCAGAGGCAACAAGGGTCCATATTGCTTATCTTGTACACCCAGAATAATAAATGATATAGGCTTTATTTTTAATTGTACTGGATATAAAGACCAAGGGGAAAACTGAGTATGTGAAAGGAAATCCAGCTAAACACATGGTCAGTGTTGTAGTATCTGTCAGCTCAGCTAGAACCATCTGAATGAAACAGTCATCATGTAGATTTCTAGTTAATGAATTATAAGGAAATTGTAGCTGGGAGTATTATGTACCCTCCCTGCATTCTTCCACTGAATTCTGAAACCTCTCATAATACTATCTTTCTCCACTCATTAAAAACCCTTATCCTGCCTTCCTTATTGAGAGCTATCCAGGGGCTGATCTTTTAGGCTTCTCTGCATTTAGATATTTACTTTGATAGGGGGTACTCTTTCCACACTTAAACTTGCCATTTTAAGAGCCCTTTACAATTTTAAGTTCTGCTATTTAAAAGAAAAAAAATTAATGAGCTTTCTAATGTAACTCAAAGAATAAAGCATTCTTTGTTTAAAGTATAATTTGAAAATTGTGAACAATAAATTGGTCAAATCCAAAATAAGACGCACATACCCCTGCACATGGTATTAAAATTTTCACTTCTGATAAGAATTGTAATATCTTCCAGCACTGGCCCTAAATGCTGCATTCACTCTGTTGTAAGCTGCAGTGTTTTGGACTGTTACTCTAGAATTTCATGGTGATTTGCTATATGGGAGTGGGAAATGTAATGCATTCCAAGCTACTTATCTGTAAAGAATACTGTAGCTCCCCCAATACTCAGTAACTGATCTTCTTCTAAGCCTGAAAGATGGTTGATAATTCACAGAGAATTTTGATAATTAATTCTCATATATAGTGTATTATAAAATATGCATAGAGGAGAGAAAATGCTTAGTCAAAAATCTGTTTTAAATGCTTTTATATATTCAAGTTAAACATTTGTTAGGTTGCTAAACAGTCACTTTCCTTTTAATTTATCATCTCTAATTATCTTTAAACTACAATCATAGGATGGAAAGTTCCTAATGATGCTTTGTATGCAGTAGAGCCTCCTTAGTTTTTAATGTCTTTCTAACAATGCTGTTTACAACTGTGTTGCATCAGAAGTCATCTGTCATAAGCCAATATCTTAAATGTCTCCTCTATATACTTTATAACTCACTAATGTTGGCTTGTTGGCTCCAGCCAGCTCTGGCTTAAAGTGTCGCTGTATTTTCACACAATTTAGCTTGAAAATACTACAGGAGCTCTGTAAGGGCAGTGTGAAAATAGCAGTGCACACTACAAGATAATGTGTTATAGCAGAACTGCAGACACTAGGCTGTATGAAGGCGTTTGTGTCCTGTCAGCCAATCCAATACAAAGTTCTTTCTTCAAGTGGTGGTCTGATGGTGTTTTTCACTCCTATTCCCAGGGCATTCGTATATCTGAGCAATCTACTATACCCAGTGCCCCTTATCCATAGAGTAGCAGTTGTCAGTGAGAAGGGGGAAGTTCGAGGATTTCTGCGTGTGGCAGTGCAAGCAATAGCAGGTAAGATACTCGGGAGAGCTCTTGCAGTTCAAGCCTTTGGTTGGTTTTTGAACAGCTGTATTCAAAAAAAAAAGGGGGGGGAGTGGGGGCATTGGCTTCAGTATGTTTCCTTTTTTGCGGCATTCAGTTCTGGATCAGCTTTAAGATCTGGTACTTGGAAGACTCCCATGATACTTACTCCGTTGCATTAGAAAACCGGAGTTGTATTTTTTCCAGTGATGCAAAGCAGTTGGCCAAGGCAGACTAGCTAATTTGGCCAGTTAATTTGTAGCGCTTCTCGGCCTTTTGGCTAAGAAAGCATTATCTAAAAAGTTATATCTGTTTTAGAAGCTTTGAAATGTTCACTACCACTCTGGGATTTGTATGTGGTAATTAAGACAACCCATGGTGTGGAGTGGGAGGAAAAATAGTATCAATACATATTTCAAAACACTTTTTAAAAGTCTTTCCTCTACAGTATGACATAAACATAAGTGACAGTGTATGTGACTGCGTGTGAGAGTATAAAAGCTTGAATGGCACAATTTTTGAATGACCTACAGAACTTACTTGTGGCTCTGATGTCTTGAGTCTCATGTGCTTGTCCTAAATAGACACCCATGAAACCTTTACTTCATTACATACCATATATTCATCCTGACTTTTCAGTCTTTTCTGTCTTTATAAATCATGTACAAAATGCTCTACCATCTTGATATTATATTCTCCTCTCTATGGTGGATACAGGCACCTTTAGGGATTGGGGGAGGAGTAGAGTTAGCATTCATTCCTCAGTTACTCATAGGCCAGATCAGAGTCCCTCAGCATTCAAAGATAAGAGTTGAACCTCTGCCCTTGTATAGTGGCTGAGGGGTTTTTGTTAGGGTGGTTTCCTTTGCCTTCTAGCAGGTATTGTAGAGAACTACACACTAGTCTCAACTCGTTCAATTTTGCACAGGACAGTGTTGGTTTGACTAGTTGGGGCTGCTGGGTAAGGACAAAAAAAATCCCTATTTCTTAGGAAAATTTGATTTAGAAGGGGGGTGGCGGGAAGAGGGAGAATTATCTAGCTAAGATGACCCTTCTCTTTGCTGATTTTGAGAGAGGAGGGGGAGGAGGTAATAAATTTCCTTTGACTAGCTCTTTGATCTGCCAACCATTTGGTGGCATTTTGTCCCTTCTTCCACACTGAAATGAGCTAGTCAAGGTTTGTCCCTGGTATTTGACCATGCACCATTCATCCTGGTGAGAGCTCAGATACTTCTTGTAATTTATCTATCCTTTCTAGCAATGGCTAACTTCCAACCATTGTCTCTTGTATTGGAAGGCACCCCTGTAGGTCAGCTTCTCCATGGGAACATGTGATGAAGTCTCAGACACTGAGGCTGTGGGATTCACTCTGGCTGAGGCTCAAATGGCAGATGAAACATTTGAATGCATTCAAAAGTTTTACTTCTAGCCTGGTTTGCTTTCCTTAGCACTGACACTTTAATACCTACAGTCAAATGGATGATGTGAAAGAGCAAAGCATGGCTATTACAAATCGATTTCGCAACATCTCTTTGAAATACTTTATGGCTTTATTTAGTCCATGTGATATTTCAAGATGTCATTCTTAATTTTGGGATCACTTCTGTAAGTATGTGTCTCCTATTAGAAAATTCCTCAGCACTATCTGGGCCACACCCCTCCTCTCTTATTGGCAGTTTCAGCAGAGACTGGGTTGAATGGGCCATAGAGACCAGAGTAGTCTCTTGCTTTGAGAGTCCCTTTCGATCAATATGGCACATTGAAGCTGTGTCATTGCGGTGCTCATTCTGTGGATAGAGGATTTTAGTTTTCAGGACTGTAAATCTGACTGTTTATCATTTCTTAAAAGACCATCACCCTTGATGGCCCAAGGGATTGCTGACTAATCTGGCAATGTTCATAATTACTAAACCTTGCTATAAAAAGCCTGGGATTGCTTTTTACCCCTTTCTGTAAAGTTTCTTATTGTATTGGGTGTTTAGTCGTGGCCAGATTCTCATTTAATGTACACCTTGTCTCATGGCAGAAAAGAGTTATAAAGCAATTTACCCCTAGTGAACTGGGCATGACTATCTAGATGAATAAGGCAAAGAAATGAAAATGGCTGTAAACTACCTGTAAAATATATACAATATATTATTCACTGTATATCAAGAATCCCCTATAAATAAGGATCTTGAGGTGTGACACAGATCAGTGGTTGCATTGGAACTAGTGTGGGGACAGGAATTGAAGACTTGTTCTCTGCTAATCAAGGCATGAGCCCTTCCTGGTTAGGGTTATATTTAATGTTTCATATGTTTCTAGTTGGAAAAATCTCTAAGACGTTCTGATCACTGATTGTTGGTCTTTTCATTCATCGTGTTGTACGCTTTTGCCCATTCATTTTGGATGTAACCTATTTAGAAACAAGCAACTAAACAGTAAATATGGATGTAAGATTTTAACCCATGAGTTCTCAAACTCCAGCATATTAACTTTTGAATCTTATGGGTAGCATTAACCTGTTTTGCTGGCCTTCTCCATTCCCTTCCCGAAAGCCAGTGCTAGGTAGCTCTCTACAGTATTTTATCTAGCAACTTGTTCAAGTTTAAATGACCCAAGTGATGGGGTATCCACCACTAGGGAGACTAGTATCCCATCTAGTCACTCTTCCCATTTGAATTTTTCCGATATTCTATTTTCTTTTCCTTTCTAGCGGATGAAGAAGCTCCAGATTATGGATCTGGCATTCGGCAATCTGGCACAGCTAAAATTTCTTTTGATGATGAATACTTTAATAAGGTAAGAAACATTAATTGGGTTGGAGAGTTTTATGAAGGGAGGGGAACAATGTTTTGTTATAGATACATGGCTAGGGTGGGTTAAAAAAGGCAAATCGGAAGTTGCAGGACTCTCATCTGCAGCCCCTGTCTTGTTCCTCAGAGTGACTTTTCTTCAGTTGCAATGACTCATTCTGGAGTGTCACTAGAAGAACTGAGAATTGTGGAAGGGCAAGGTCAGAGTTCAGAGGTCATCACTCCGCCAGAAGAGATTAACAGAATGAATGATCTGGGTAAGGGGGCACAGCTTCTGGGACTTGAGGAGACAAACATGGGGCTATTCTGATTCTTTATGAAAAGAGGCTTTGGGCTTTATTTGGAAGAGTGCTACAGATGAAGGAATGTTGTCCTTAGAGTGCCAGGGGTACATAATGGTGACAGCTTCCTTGTGGGAGTTTTGTTTTATAAAATGTTGACTCCGATGTAGCGCACTGAAGAAGCTTTTAGGTTGCACCTGTTCAGAGTTTTTGATCGTTGTCTATCCACTAGAAGGTTTCAGAAGTTTCCCGCCTCTTTCTCTGTGACTAACTGGCAATTACTGTGCACCGGTTTCTTGCAACTCTAGTATGCCCACCTTGGATGAGAAGAGAACTCTGTTAAAGCTGCACTGTCCCCACATTATGCTACTAGTGAAATCTGTACTTTGTTGAGATCACTGTGTCTTGTCTACACCAGGATTTTTTTTTATCATTAATTTTTCAGGTGCAGCTTGGTAGATGGTAGCCTTGGTGATGACTATAGTGTAGACAGGGTTCAGAAGAACGTAGGCACTTTTAACTGTCACCTAATGCTGCTCTTAGTTGTTAGATGCTTTGGAACAACACTTGGGTTTTGACTACCCTACCGCTTTTATCAGTGCTACTACTAGTGAAGCTGCATGTATTGTGAACTGAGGCTTTGAAAAATCCTTTTGTAGCTAAACTACCGGAGAGCAGGTGTTTGGGGGCGGGGGGATTAAATTCTATCTTTGCTGGGTCGAGTAGCTGTAGATGCAATAAATCTCAATATTTCATGGGAGGTGTTTGTGTCTCTTTAAGACCTGAAGTCAGGCTCTTTGTTGGATGGGAAGATGGTGATAGAAGGGTTTACCGAGGAGGTTGGCGATCACCTGAAACTGGGTAGTGTGTTCACCTTCCGTGTGACAGTGCTGCAGGCCAGTGGCATCCTCCCAGAATACGCAGATATCTTCTGTCAGTTCAAGTAAGAATCTCTCCTTGATGGTACAGGGTGGGGAAGACTTCTGGAGTGAAGAGGAGTAATTGACACTAGATACTGGGCAAATGGAGATAAAACTGGAGTGATTTTTAGGAGTCGGTGTGGCAGTGCCCTGTGGGAGGGGAGTCAGAAATCTGTGTAGCTGTCCGATCATGTGACCTAAACAAACATCTGCTTTGTGTTAACATGGCATTGGGGAGTAAAGCTTTGTAGAAAGGGGATAAGAATCAGCCTTTAAAAGCCATACATCCAGTGTCCCTTGTCCTAGGCATTCCAGCTTGTTTTGTAGAAGAGTCTTTGAGCACTAATGAAAAGTGCTATAGAAGTGTAAAGTCATAATATCCAGTAAATTGGTGTATATTTATTACATTTATAAGGTCCAAATCAATGGGCATATAAGTGCCAGATAATGATACCTATGTATAACTTTAAAATTAAAACCATCCTATGCATCTACCCAGCTTGAATCAAATGGTCTGGAATTAGGGCAAATTCTGCAGCTCTCAAATGAGAGTTCTGTCCCCATTGAGATTCCAAAGAATGAGGATGAGAAGGGGAGGTAGCAAACATACAAACTAATATAACAGTAAAGGGAGCCCCAAAGTTTTCTAGAATAAACGTTTCTAAATAAGATTGAGGCCTAAAAGGTGGCTAGCAGAGAGGTGCAGGTTTCTCTAAGGGGTGGAGCTCATAGGTGAGCAGTTTTCACTAATCTGCTCTGTTTTGGTTTCTTTTAGTTTTTTACATAGACATGATGAAGCTTTCTCTACCGAACCTCTCAAAAACAATGGCCGGGGGAGTCCTCTTGGGTTTTACCATGTCCAGAATGTAAGTGAAGCTTAGTGATCCTGTATGAAGTGCGAGTGTCCATAATACAGTGCTGTTTAGGTTGATTTCGGTGCTGGAGAATGCTTGTAGCCTTCCTATCAGCCTACTCTGTGAGGCATGTTCAGGAAAGAGGTTGGGGGTACAGATGAATAAACAATGGAGGGGGCGTGATCAAATGATCCTTTTGTGTAGAGCATAATGCCTATTAGTAAATTACAGAGCACTTAAGGAAGTGTGTGCAGAGGCTGTATAAATCTTTTCCCTTCCCTTAGTTCTGAATTCCTTGTGCTTTCAATTCACCCATCAGAATATTGGGAAGTGCAATAAAAATCACCCTAGAATTTGCATTACGGGGGAATAGAAAGTGTAAACGAGAAAAGCCATGTTCAGGCTTCCAAACTGATAGTGTGTAGTCTTACACGTCCTGTAACCATCTTGTTACAAATAGCTTCCTACTTTTCTTAACTGATGAGTGCTTAGGTCAGAGGATTTTTCTCCTGTAACTATTAATTGACATCCTTAACATCTGAAACAAAGTAAGGGGGTATGTGTCTCCATTTACTGGGATTGACTCTAGTTAAGCTCTCAGCCACTGGATAAGAAATGTAGAACCCTGGACTCTAATCTTGGCAGGTATAAGGCTTTCATTTTGTCTCTGCCCTCACTCTTTCCTTGCCTTTTCTGTTAGATTGCTGTGGAAGTGACCGAATCTTTTGTGGAGTACATCAAAACTAAGCCTATTGTGTTTGAAGTCTTTGGGCACTATCAGCAGCACCCTCTCCATCTGCAGGGACAGGATCTCAACAGGTATTGACCAGTTCAGAAGTACAAGTGTCCTTCCCCTCATACTTCTCAGCAGAAGGAAGAAATCTTGAATGGGAAGTAGACACCACATACCCATCCCTTTGCTTCCTAAATTCCATGCCTCACATGGAAGTCTTGCTACTTAGCATTAGTCCTAAGCAAATTCTATGCTAGACAAGTGACAACCCTCCTCACCCGTATAATGGGTGCCCCACAGTTGATAATATATATGTAAAGCCAAAAATACCCTGTGCAAAACTAAACTTGCTTCAAACTCCTCATGACTTCCAGAAGCACACCTGCCAAGGCTGGTGAGCACCTGAAATGTTCTAAGTCAGGGAAAGGTTTCCTAGTCCTCTTGCTCTTGGTGTGAGGGGAGAAGATGATGCATAGATTCCTGGGTTTGGCTTGGATTGCTGGAGACAGTAGCCGCAAAGAGGAGCCACATGCTGGTGTTAAAGGGGAAAACCAGCAGAGATTTGTATCCTTGTATAAAGCCATTTTCAGGAAATGCATCTCTCTTCCTGTTTTCCCTTTAGCAGAGAGTAGGGAAAGGGCAGTTGGAAATATTAAAAGGTTTGCTTAAAGCTGTTCAAAATTGAGCTGGAATGGAAAAAGGGGTAAGTGTATGTTGGAGCAGGGCAATGAGCCCTGGGTTATGTATGTTCCAGACATGTCCCATGTGAGATCGGGCACATCCGTGCCCATTACCTTCTTTGTAGAATGGAGGTTGTATGTACCTGCCTCATAGGGCTGTGAGCCTCACTGTTTTTTTTGTAGAGTGCTCAGAGGTCTTTGGGTGAGAAACACCAGAAGTAACTGCTCCCCTTTCTCTGCAGCCCTCCTCAGCCATCCCGACGATTCTTTCCACCTCCCATGCCGCTCTCAAAGCCAGGTGAGAACCCAAACATGTTCTATGTATCTGTCTGTAAACTCATCACGTAGAACTAGTGTGAAATATTCACAACTGCAGTCATTTGAAATTGAGAAATAAAATGAATGAGCAGTGCAAAGGGCATTGGAACACCCTCACTGGCTGTGTTCCCTCCCAGGTGTTCCACTTCATCTCAAAGCAAAAGTGATTCTCAGGGAAGTTGGGGGGGGGGGGGGGGGAAGAATTGCATCTATGAAGAATCCAGGACATAACACTAGATCTGGCTGTGCAGCCTGAACTGAGGATTTGCTTATCCATAAATCACTCTGCTCTGCTTTTTCTAACATTGCTTGCACTTTCATGCACTAAGTAAACCTTGCTGAAATGATCCCTCAATTTTCATTAATTTAACTGTGCATGTTGAACTCTTCTTTTCTTTTTCCCCTTCTGTCCTTTTATCTCCTTTCCCTTGTTCCCATCACCTGCTTATCTACACCACTCCCATTTTTGTTCTCCATTCCCTTTGCAGACCATGAGAGAAAAATTGAGTTGATTAGGTATCTCATGTCTGGCTATGTAAATGTGCATGTGCTGAACACACTGTCTGAGCACGCCAATGTGCTTGCATCCTCGGCTGTGGCGGCATTCCAGGATGGGGCTGACCAGCTGCCACCTTTTCTTTTTCTGCCTGTTCCCAGCTGTCAGAGTGAGCGGGTTCCCAAAAGAGATGGTTAGTAATCAAATTCCATCGATGGTAGATGTAGAAATATCTCCTAATCTTGACCCCAGAGCAGTTTGTCCACACCTTTACCCTGTGGTGTGCTGAGTACCAGAAACTACCTTGGGTTCTGTGGTCGTTGTGGAGTGATGAAGCATTTAGAATAAGCAACTTCTAGTGTCTAGAGCAGAGTATGGGAAGTCTAAATTTGTGTGCCAATCCCAGCTCTGCCACTGATTTATTGTGGGTTTGTCACTTAACTTTGCTTAGCCTCACTTATCCCATCTGTAAAATAGCCCCTGCCCTTTGTAAAGTGCTTTGAGATCATTAGATGCAAGGTGAAAAGTATTATGTAGTAAGTTATAAGATTGAGGGGTAGAGGGCATTTTCTTTTGAGGTTCTGTTAAAACTCTCCTTCCTGCTTACCTGTTATCTAGCTTCATTCTCCTCTCTCTCCCTGCCCCCCGCCCCCTGCCCCCACCTAAAAGCCAGTTGTTTGGGTTGGAGTAGACCAAATGTGTAGCTTGCTAACCCAGCCCATGAAAATTTTTAGAGTAGGCCTGCACATAAACTTTCAAACCTGACGTAGTGTGTTGGGTTTTCTTTTCTGGTACAGTTGAATTCTTCTGTTTTGGCTCAGACTTCAGTGGTTTGTGTCCCTGACCTTCCTCCTGACTAGCATCAACAGCTCAGAGTCCAGCTGTTATGAGCTCATGGATGCTATGAGCGCAGCTGTTGTTTTGGTGGGGGTGTAAGAGGGTGTTGTCACTACTTAAGGTATGAATGAGGGAGTGCAAGTGATGTCACTGAAGCTCACTACCTAGCATGATTGTCTTGGCCTGCTGTGTATCTCTTGCATTCTTGTAGTAAAGTCTGTCTGCGCCTTTGTGTTGACTATTCACAGTTATCTGAACAAGGAGTAGACAGAACTCAAATCTCATATTCTGAAAGAGAGATTACCTATCTCGCATGCATACACAGGCCCCTTCACTGATTAAGTGCCACCTATAAATCTGGATTTTTCTCTCTTATCAGTGGATTGTGATTGAGATATTATGAAAATGAAGAGAGGCTGAGGCAGGAATGGGAGAACCTAAAAAACACTAAGGCTTATCTTCAATAAATGTGGGTTTAAAACTAACTCCTTGCTTCCATAGACAAGCCTTTGACTGAAGTTTCCTTCCTGGCTTTTGGATGTCAAGTGTCTTTGCCATATTACCTGTACATATACAGGTAGAAATAGTACACTGCTTTGATGTGATAAGCAGCACTGAAATGACATTATGGAACCAAAGTACTGTAGTAGCATTACCTGTGTGCAGTTTCTGTGAATAGTTTTTGTATTCTTTTAAGTTCCAGCCACAAAGCTAAACACTATGAGCAAAACTAACCTGGGCCAGAGCATGAGCAAATACGACCTCCTTGTCTGGTTTGAGATCAGCGAGCTGGAGCCAACAGGAGAGTGAGTTCAACTTTTATCTTTCTTTTTCCCTCTTATACAAATGGCTTGTGGGAAAATCCCTTATCTTTAGGTCATTGAGTTAGATCAGCCCAGGTTTATAACATTTGGCTATTCCCATCTGTATGGTGCCTGGTTTTGTGTGGAATAAAGTGGTCCCAATCCAGTTCCAGTGAGTAGATAACAGCAACACAATTGGCATTATTTGGCCCCATTGTTTGCAGACTCATCAGAGTGGACAAAGACTGAAGAAGTGTGGAGAGGAGGAGTCTTCCTTCTCACTTCTAGATGTGATTCTGGGTACACTGGCAGAGCAGTGGGCTAGGGAAGTTTGCGTGGCTACAGATCATGTGATACCTGGTCTCTTGTTAACAAAATAGATCAGTCTCCAGAGGTCTGTCCAACAAGAACATAAAAACTGCCATAGCGGTTCAGACCAAAGGTCCATTTAACGCAGTATCGTGTCTGTCGACAGTGACCAATGCCAGGTGCCCCGGGGGAATGAACAGAAGAGGTGGAAGTGTGTGTTGGTGGCAGAGCAAAGCAGCAGCATTATCTAGTGTCCCACTGCCTGCTCTGTTAAATGCACCTTCTCTAACCCAGGATATTCATTCTTGTTTCACACAGATACATCCCTGCTATTGTTGACCACACTGGAGGCCTACCGTGCCAGGGAACGTTCTTGCTTCACCAGGTACTAAGAGAGGCTAGAAGGGGGCAGTTAAATATTTTATCTCCTTTTGTGTATAGCGGGCAGATGTCTCATGTACTGAATTTCACATCCATTTTGTCTTCTAGTTCTGTCTTACCACATACATGTCTGTCTCTCTTACTATAGCTCTAGGGTCAGTCATCTTTCTGTCTGTACCCGTATCTCCCAGGCTTGGGTCTTCATTGCTAGGAAGTTTGGCTTCTAAATTCTGCTTTTTCAAGTGTTTAGTCATATATATTCCATCCTAGTACTCATGCATTCAAGATTGGAATCTTTTGACCAGCAATGCCTTCTGGGGCTGCACATGCACCTTTAATGTCCTCATGCTCCTGTACCTCGGGCATAGAGTGGTGCAGGCTCAAGCACCACTTAGTTCCTTTTCACTGCCCCTGGCTGCGAGATGGAGCTCAGCAGTGTCCGCATCTCGATGCGCTCTTCCAGAGACAACGTGAAGATATTTGTGTACATTAGTGTGTTAGTGATGGTTTCACCTTAGGTGAGAAGCATGCCTTAACATTTCTTTGTTAGGCTGCTCCATGCAACCTGCTTCTGATTTGGACAGGGAGCCCCCTTCGACTAGTTCCATCTCGGTCTAAGCTGTGCCTTTTCAACTCCACCAGGGAATCCAGCGTAGGATCACAGTCACCATTATCCATGAGAGAGGCAGTGAATTGCACTGGAAAGATGTGCGAGAACTGGTTGTTGGTGAGTATCTCCTGGTTGTTCCTTCTATCATCCTCATAAGTTATTGAATAGTGGTGGGGTAGTGTCACCTATTGAAGGTGATCCAGAGAAAAAACTCTTGGTTTGAGGCCGCCTGTTAGAGCTATAGGTCTTAAACCTCCAGTATAAAATGCCATTTGGCAATGAGAATTTCTTCTGAGAGCCTTTCAGGTTAGGTTTAATTGGTACTGAAATTCATTTATCTTCAGGACGCATCAGAAACAAAGCCGAGGTAGATGAAGCTGCTGTGGATGCTATTCTGTCTTTGAATATAATCTCTGCAAAGTACCTGAAGTCTTCTCACAGCTCCAACAGGTAGGCAGATGTAAAGTGCTTTCAGGGCTGTTTACATTACTCCTCTCCATTGATAAGCACCATGAAAGGAGGAAGAAAGAATGGTGGGGAAGAAGGATCAGCATTTCACCCAAGAATTGAAAAACTGTAATTAAAACAGCCTTAAAATATAAGGACAACCCCATGGGTAAATCAGGCAGCCATGCACATCCCTACATTACAGTGGGAACAAGCATTCCATGATCTAACAAAGCCTGTTCTGTTAAAACATTACTCCCGCTCTGATAAACTCTGTCTTAGTCTGTGCTTTTCAGTGCCACCAGTGAGTCACAGGGGTAGGGGAGGAGGCTGAAGTGGATTTATGCAGATGTCACAAATTGGCTCCTCTAATGTACTTGTGTATTGTGAAATCAGAGCAGCCTTTAAACAATGTTTCATTGGAGCTCTGGTGACCTGCAATCTTCATTCTTGCATCCAGTGAGAATCTAACTCTCAACAGTTGCTCTGAGCATCACTTATCAGGGAAAGTGGTATCCTCCCCCAGTGAATAGATGGGACAGTCTTTCCAAGGAGGATTTGTGGATGGTGTCTCTGTGGGGTGCACTTTTAATGAGATTTCATGAATTGTATAGTCCTGTGCTTCAGGGTCTGCAACGAAGGGCTGTAAAGGAGAATTCTGTATTGTGGGCAAAGCCCCTCCCCTCCAAGTCATTGACTCTTCTGTATTTCTTTCAACTGGGAAATCGGGAGGAAAACACAAACCTTTCTGAAAAATCTGATTCTGCATCAGATTTTAAGGTGGGGGAGGACATGATTTGAAGCCTGCCTGCTATCAGTTTTCAGTGGTCTAGCTGGAGAAAGTAATTCCAGATTACTCTGGACTTTGTGTTGCCACCAACTGGGTCTGGTGCTGTCCCTTAATATCAGTGAGTACTGAATTTTATAACTATGATAGTTTGGCTATTACCGCCTAATGTCTCATCTCTTGCAAGGTGAAAATAAAACTCCAGTATATTGAGTAACTTTTTCTAGGTTGAAGGGGGAGCAAATTCCTTCTATAAAGGAGGAGGGCAGTGGGGAGAAGAAATAGGGCTTATATGAAAATTTTATCCCTTGTCTTGTAAGAAATCTGAAGGGCACTCCGTAATAGAAAAATTGCTCTGTGTGGGCTGACATCTGCTGCCAGTGTTCACCTCTGAACTCTTTCTCTCTGCCAGTCCTAGAATAAGACTCTAAATTCCCCTGGTAGTCAGCCTAGGTATTTTATGCTATTTCTTAAAAACAGGCAGCAATGAGCACGACTACGAATGTGGGCCTTGAAAAGCTTTAGAACCCACAGCTGTCAGTCAAAAGGGAATAGAGCTTCAGAAGAGATGGAGAGGCACATTAAAATCATTTCATAGCTCTGATGGAGGGATTCATATAACCCAACTGATTAGTTGTTGTTTTTTAATGTGATTTAATTTTAGCATCTTGGCATTGATCTGTCAGCATGACGAGACTGAGAGCTTCTTACTTCCAAATAAATTGCAATATGGCCCCAAAAATCTCTCTCTGGAAAGGTTCTTGGAAGTGGGATGGGGATGAGTAAGGGCTCTGGTAGCATTTGTGTATAGCTGGTTCTGTTTTTCCCCAAATTGCCAGGGTTTGGTCTCTGTGTGTGTGGAGGGGTGGGGAGCTAATTCCACAGTCAGGGGTATGTGTTCTGTTTGCTCACTGTCTGAGACTTGTTTTCTGGTTGCTGTTTTTTGTCTGTTCTCCTCCTTTCAGCTCTTGCTTCTCTGTTCTGACTTTTGCTGCACTAACAAAAGCTCTTTCTATGTTTTTACAGGCTCTTTCTTGATAAGGATATGCCTAGGTATTTTCTGTTTGCTTCCTTTTGCACATAAAGGTTCTTGTGGAATAGAATGCTTTATGTCTCACTTGTGTTGCTGCCATTTCCCTTTTAGCTTTTAGTGGATTTTGTCAGCAAACCTCTTGGCTCTTCTGGGAGTGGCGCATTTCCTCCTCCCTAGCGTGCTGTTAATTTGCCCATGTACAGCTCAGTAGGTGAACACATGAAGACAAATTTACTTCATTGTTCAACAGAGACAGCTTACAATGGTCCTTGCTTCATTCCTTCAAAGGTATCAACAGAACATAACTCCTCCCCCCTTCTCCTTTGTCAGTCAGCTGATAACCATGGTCAGCATTTAGTATCTTTGATTACTTGTAACATATTTGCCACATTGGAAGTCCCAGAATTGGGACTGAATGCCGAGGTTACTGGTTCAAATCCAGCCCAAGATGATGGTGAACAAAGCCTGTTGCCATTAGGTGACAGTTTGATGGCATTCAATTCTTAATTTGTTGTTGCATCCCAAAATTATCATTGCAGTAGCTATTAATTGGCCTGCGTAGGGGAATTGAGAAGCCAAGAATTGAAAGGAGACACTGACTAGTCTCCCCTCTGACAAGTGCTTCTCCAGTTCATGGCCAGGGCATGCTGGCTGTGTGGGGGAACTTGCACTGCCGCTGCCTATACTCTCCCTGCTTAGACAAAGAAGCAACTTTCACTAACACTAAAGTTCTCTTTAAAATAGAACCTAAATAAGCCTTGGATTCCCCTCTTGGCTCCTACCTTCTTCCTTGCTTTGCTTTGTTCTGCCCTCCCCTCCTCCCAGGTATCACTTGTCACCTGCTCTCTGGGTTGAAAGCACAAGAGGTTTGCTCACTTTCCGTTTTTGTTTGTCTGACTCCTTATTTGTTTTAGCAAGGTCTGGTTTGGAAGAGGTAGGCGTCTACGTGTTCATCCCACGACCAGAACAAATGCAGTAGCGTGACTGAAGTCTCACTTTCACTTGGCGATTGGGATTGCACTGACTTGTTCACCCACATTTCCTCACTTTGCTGATGTAGCTTTGCCCTACTGAGCAACGATTACTCCCGCCTCTATTCTCTGGGTCTTAATAAAGCTGTGGAAGTAGTTCTGTTGAACAGCACAGTCAGCAAAGATTGTGGGGGAGTTTTAGTGCGCTTGCTGTCCATTTCGAGACCCGGTTTACATTTGTCTTCTCAGCCTGAGGAGTTTAGTGAGCTCTATCCAGTCCCTGTTTTTACTTGCATGACAAACCAAGTGTGCACCTGATAGTCCATATTCAGAAGTGGTTCTTGACTCACATGGAAGAAGGGGTATTGTAGTTGCTGATTGAGTGGCACTTTGTGAGTGAAGCCCATGCAACACTTGCCTGCACTGTGCCCTCTTCTATGAATGCTACATCTGCTTCAGGAAAATGAAAATTCACATTTGCTAGTCAGAGGTACCAAGGGTCACCATTATGTGATTATAATTCTCTTCTGAGGCAAGGTACTGACTGACCGTAGCACTGATTAGTGCACGCTGTCTGACTGCATTAATGTCGATTGCACGTTTTGGCACCAACTTCTTAGACATTATATGAACTTCAGAGTGACTGAGCATTTGAGGGCCCAGAAGGAAGAAGCTCTACACCAAGCTGAGTGTAGTAATCACCATGCAGTGCTTTCAGCTGAGAAGTGAAGGATAAGAGCAGCCAAATATGGATAAAGGGGAGCCAGTCTGAATTTTCTGTCAGGCAATCCAGAGCAGCACATACTTTGGCTCAGAAGAGTTGCACTTCTGCTTCTGTAGCTGAAGGGTAAAAGTCTCCATCAAAACAGAGGTGGGACAAAAGATTAAAAAACAGCTCTCTAAAAGATTAGAAAACAAGCTGCTTTCTGTCCCTTACATTGTAGTGCCCTCAGATCTCTGCTTCTCTAGCCTTCGGCTGCTTTGGCACAGGGCTCTTCTGTGGCACTTTTTTTCTTCCTTCGGTTAAGGCAGGCCAGACAGCAATATCTTTGTAAAGATCAAATGTAATGGTACTTAGCACCACTGGACTGGATGTTTATATGGTACTCGTGGACCGAATCCCCTTTATGAGCTCTGTTGACTATGAAATCCATCTAGCGAGAGGGGGGATTTATTGGATTCTAGTTTTAAGACGGGCACTCTTGTCTGCTCAAGCTATTTCTCATCCTGCCTATTTTGGCTTCATTTTAGCTCTAGATGCTAGCACAGGAGTTCTTTACAGGTGGAGCTGGCTTATAGAATTAAACTGTACTAGGTTCATAACACATGAGTATACTTCTTCTTTGCAGCCCAGGCTCAGTTTAGTAGTGGAGAGGGCTGTCCTACCTAGACCACTTCTCAGCTACTGATGTTTGGGGGAGGGGGCACTTGAGTGTGTGGAGGGGATGATCAAAGTGAGATTACAAAAGAGGCCTTAGTGTGCAGCAGATCACAGCTGCCCTTCTCCCTGCACACCCAGTTGAAAAATCTTTATTCCAGCTTGTAATTGGTCTGCAAAGCTTCACCTGAGGGATAGGTTGGAGTGGGCATGAGAATAGTTTGGGAATAAACATCTTGTGTTTCCTTAAGCTTATAGGCGAAGAAATCCTTGTTGCCTTAATTAAAGACGTAGACCTGTTTTCGGGTTATTTTGATCGTTCAAAGAAGCTATGTTGTTGTATTGCTTAGTGCTACTGGCCTTCTCTGTTTTATTTTGTGAGCCTGATTGGCACTATGGTGTATGCCTGCTGCAAAACATACCTCAGACTAAGGATAATGAGTACAGAAAGAATTCTTCCATGTGTCTTGGAATCCTATTCTAGGCACTTGAAAAAAGTTGAATCCATTTTTAAACTATGTTCTCTCATCCCAACTTCCCCCATGGTTTTATGGTGCTTTTCTTTCCCTCATCTTTTCTTCTACAGTTTCTCAATTCAACCCCTTCCTCTGAGCTTTAAGAGGAGTCTTCATCTCATAACAGGCCAGGACACATTCAGTTCCAAGTTAATTTAGATGTAGATGGATAGTCTTGGAGGCTTCAGTGAAGCTGGTGGGTAAGGCTGTCTTGGAGCTCTTCAAATGTTGGTGAAGATGGGGCTTTATTAGTGTTCACTGTCTAACCAATCCTGCTTAATAAAAAACATCATTAGATGGAGTCCAGGAGGAGGCACTTTGCTCTCAATTGCAGTGGAGACAGAGGTGCTTTTACTATTAAGCTTTTGTTGTACTTTCTTCAGGACTTTCTATCGTTTTGAGGCTGTTTGGGATAGCTCCTTGCATAACTCCCTTCTCCTCAATCGAGTGACACCCTATGGAGAGAAGATCTATATGACCTTGTCTGCATATCTGGAGGTGAGCATATTGTGCCCCACAGCTTGCGTATGGAATTGGGTGGAAGGAAACAGCCAGTATAGTAGGTAATATGTGTCCTAGATCAAATTGTTCTTAATACAGTGTGATCACTGCCCAGAGGATACAGCTAGAAATCTAGCTAGCAATGTGGTTTTTTTTAAAAAGCCGGATGCGAGAGGCAGTACTTAATTTGAGATATTGCGGAAATTATGAAACCCACAGTATTAGGCATCCACTGCAATTTTGTCAGCTGGATGGGTGACAGTGGGAGTGGGTTTTCCAAGTTACTGCAGATAATCAAGGTCCATTGCTGCTTTTCCATAATTTTCCCTATCTTGTCCGCAACTTGGCCGCAATTATTTGACAGTCATCCCACAATTCAGTTAGGGTCTTATTGAGGAAGAATAAACAGTGTCACTACCAAGACTGTGAAACTGAATGCTCATGTATGTATGGATGTAGGCCCCCAGACATCATTTGCTCAGTGTTTGACAGCCATTTGTTTCTTTGTTTTAGCTTGACCACTGCATCCAACCAGCTGTGATTACCAAGGATGTCTGTATGGTCTTCTACTCACGAGATGCCAAGATCTCACCACCACGCTCACTGCGCAATCTCTTTGGCAGCGGCTACTCCAAATCCCCAGACTCGTAAGTTGAATAGGAGCAATTTCAGTTGCTTTTGTTTAACAGCAGAGTGTAGTTCTTCTATTATATGTTCCTATAGGTGCTCCACCATAGGATGCATGCACTTGTGTGCTCTCAACTGGAGATCGTAAAGTAGTGTCCATAGGGTGGCTAACTTTCCAATTTGTGAAAATAGGACACTGAGCACCAGAACCTCCCCACACTCTTCTCTGCCTCTTCCCCTAAGGCTCCATCCCCTTCTCTGCCTCTTTTCCCCTCCGTCCCCCACTTGCTGCTGCTCTCCACCAGCCTCCCGCTACCCACTGAGCAGGACTCTAGAGGTGGAGGGGTGACTGGGGTAAATGGAGAGAGCGCCAGGCTCCAGGGGTGAGTAACTGAGGCAAGATGGAGGAGGGAGAGCTGCGCTCCAGGGGTGGGGAGTGAGTAGGGCAGGGGAGGGAGACCAGTTTCAGTCCCTCATCCTGGAGGGTCAGTTAATTGCCAAAGCGTTCCTGCAGGCTACTCTCGCTGCTGTTGCCACAACTTGTAGACCCATAGCTACTGATATGATTATGCAAAGAGCACTTTGGCTCCGGTCTTCTGCATCTCTCTCAGGAGTCCAGAACTGACAAGATCAATCCGATGTAGCAGGAGTTATACTACTTGCAAAATTTACCTTCAAAAGTGGAAATGTTTTCATTTCTGGTTTTCTCGTCACTCCTGTCAAATATCAGAAGCTCTGCTCTCCAAGATACTAGACTACCTGTTGGACTTAGACACTGGGTTTGTGTCTGAGCTCGGTACATTTGGCTGCTATCACCGCCTTCCACTTGCTGAGTGCTTCTCAGTTTTTGCCCACTCTAGTATGACTCTTTTTTTAGGTTTACCTCAGTGAAAACCAAATGGACTATCCCTCAGATTTCCTGTCCTCCAGTCTTGCCTCTGTAACCAGAGTTCAGATGTTTTGATGGAGGGGAAACACATTTTCCAGCTGGCCTCTGGAGGACATTGGTCCTTAACTGTAATTTGCTTAATCAACAGCTTCCTAAGGATAATGGGCTAGAAATAGGGAAGGACAGGAAACAGAGCAGAGGTGTCATCTTTGGGGAGCTTTGGCTAGTTGATCTGTCAGGCGTACGGTAGACAAGTGTGTCTGCTTTTCAAATACAAGTTTTTCAATTTTGAGGGCAAAGGGTCCTCTGAATCTTGAAAATGTAAATGTTTTTGGAGACCGTGTACTTTATCTTGATTTATTTTTTGAGATGTAACAAGTTTCCTCTTTGTGGGTGTTTTGTAAACAGCAATCGAGTAACTGGAATCTATGAGCTGAGTTTATGCAAAATGGCAGACACAGGAAGTCCAGGTAAGCAGGAAGACCATGTGCATTCAAATGTAGAGGTGTGAAAATTTGTAAGAGTCGGTTATGGCAGAAGGAGACTGCACATAACAGATGTGTAGACAAGAGGGAATAAATTGCCATATTGAGGAGAAGTAGCTCCTATGTGGTGCAGAAGTACTTTCAAAGCTTTGGAGTGAGAATTTCTGTTTTGTGGAATCCTTAAACTGACTCTTACCTCTGATTTAGATGTTGTCGCTGATGTAATCCTGGTTATTTTATCTATGCCAAGTTGAGTTTGGGGATGTGGGTTTCCTGCCAGTTGCTGTACATTAAGTCTATTGTATCTTTTCCCAATCTGTTGTTTTTAACTTGCGCTGCTACTCTGTACTTGACTCCTCAGGAATGCAGAGGAGGAGAAGGAAAGTCCTGGATACATCTGTGGCATATGTCCGTGGGGAAGAGAACCTGGCAGGTTGGAGGCCCCGTGGTGACAGCCTCATTCTAGAGCACCAGTGGGAACTAGAGAAGCTGGAGCTGCTGCATGAGGTACACAAAGGGAGAAGGAACGGGGAGGAGAGGAGAGCAAGACAGAACTCATCTTCCAGCAGCCTTTTATGCTGCCTGTAACCTCCAAATTTGGAGGGCCTTGCAAGGGAATTTGTTATTTTTAGCATTTCAGCAACCTTGGGTAGGTTCTCCACCAGATGAGTACAGAGAGGTTGTTCATGCCAGTGAAAACACCCTTCAGCTCTCAATGCATTCAGCAAAAGCAATGATTAACTTTTTAGCAGTGTTGCTAATTATTTCTGCTCCCAGACCTCATGACTCTCGGGTAGATGTCCTGTTGAGTGAGAGAGGGATTCCCATGCTCTTGAGGGTGAGGAATGTTCTAGAATTTATGCTTAATTCTGTTGATTTTCAGGTGGAAAAGACTCGTCACTTCCTGCTATTGCGAGAGAAACTTGGCGACAGCATCCCCAAATCCTTGAGTGACTCTCTGTCCCCCAGTCTGAGCAGTGGGACCCTCAGCACCTCTACCAGCATCTCCTCCCAAATTTCCACTACCACTTTTGAGAGTGCTGTCACGCCCAGTGAAAGCAGCGGCTATGACTCTGCAGACATCGAGAGCCTGGTGGATAGGGAAAAAGAGCTGGCAACCAAGGTACAGGCTGCCCAGAGAACAGAATAGGTCCAGGTTGTGACACTGAAGATGCAGTAAAGATGTTGAAACAAGAAAGAATTAATATATCTAGGGCTTAATCCTTGAAGGAACTACAAAAGCTTTTCACCTGCACTACTTGGGCAATACAAAAAATATCTGATGGACCTCTGTATCATTCCTAACTGGGGCAAATGATCTGATGGGGAAGAGGGGCAGTGAGCTGATATGCTCTTGTTTTTTAGCTGGTACCTTTTTGGTTTTATTCATTAGATGTATGAATTCCTTCTGCTAGATCTTCTCTAGTTCAGGGAATACTGGTCTTACAAGGCACTTTAGGACCTAGAAACTAGTCTTCTGTTGGCTCATGTCCTTTTCTTTTGCTTTTCCATACTCAGCCCCTCATATTACATGACTAATGTGCTATGTTATATATAGAGCCTTGTTTAAATAAGCTGCATGACCAAAGTTCTCTTCTCTCAAACCAGCCAGTAGATGTCTCCTTTCAGTGAAATTTAAAGAGATGACTGGTGTTACTGTTAATGCCATATCCAACACTTGCCTTAGTGCTCCTGCATATGGAAGTGTTGGGGGTAGTGTAATCACAGGAATTGTATGACTGACATCTCTTTTTCTTGGTGTCCTCATACTCCGTTTTGGGCAGACTGTAGTTGACGAATTCTTGAGTGGGTCTTGGTAGATTGCCTGTTACTTGTGCTCTATTGCTACCTAAAATGTAATTGGAAAACACCTGTTGTCTTTTGCTTTTTTTCAGTGCCTGCAGCTTCTTACTCACACTTTCAACCGTGAATTTAACCAGGTGTACAACAGCATCAGTGATTGTAAGGTAAGGCGCTTGCTGTAGCTACTGTAAGAGCAGCCAGAGATGCAGTAGGACTGTCTGTTTTTCCTACAGTACCTTTTCTGCCCCCTATTAAATCTGCTGGAGTCTTAGAATACTAAATATTCTCTATGTTGAAGTATGATTTGTAGGTACTGTGTATTGAAAGGTTGCCTGTTTGTGTAAAGTAAAGATTCTCATGCCATCATGGTGAAAACACAAGGAATAGTTGCACCTGAATACGATACAACTGATATTGGATTCAACCCATTTTGTTTTACTTCAGTCTACTGGGGTGTTGTTCCATGGTCCGTCCCCCCCGTCCCCCCCAAGTTCTAAAGTGTAGGGAAGGCAATTTTGAATGGTGCAGGCGAAGTCTCTTCTGGGTTTAGTACTAGTGCTCCAGCTTGTATTATAGTTCACATTGTGACATGGGGTGCTCATTATCATCATGTTCCTCAGAGTCCCAGCAGAAGAGGATAAACTGAACAATTCGTTTGAGAACTGACTTTAGATGCAAATGACCATAAAGAAATGAATCTGTTACAGAACTGACCACCCAATGTTGCATTGATGGATTCTGTATGCAGATCATCAGACTTCTAGCACATTGTCAGACAGTGCCCACAGAAGTGCTACCATATCTGCTTTTCAGACAAGGAGATTTCTACAAAGAGGGATTAAGTGTAAAAATATAGCTGTTGTGGTATTTATCTAATAGAATAATTAGTATTGGTAGAAATACTGCACTGAGAGCTCCTAATTATGGATGCTGTGAGTGCAATGTTATCTTACCAAGGCGACAGACACCAACTTCAAAAATCTTATCCGGCAGTGTTCTGTGTGTTCTTGTAGCTATCCGATATCTCTCCAATCGGGCGGGACCCATCAGTGTCCAGTTTCAGCAGTGCCACCCTGACACCTTCATCCACTTGTCCCTCTCTAGCAGATTCAAGGTGCAATTCAGTGGATCAGAAGTAAGTAGAGATGGGAGGTGGGTAGTTCTAAACAAACTCTTCCACTCTGCTGCTTCTCTTGGTCTTGTCTTTTCTGATTTCTTATTCATTGTTCTCTGTTTCTTCTCCTTTCTGCATGTGCTTCCTCATTCTGTCTCCTGCTGACTCTTCTCTGCATTTATTCTCTTCTGCTTCTTTCCTCTTCAGGTAAACACATACTGTATGTTATGAACACAACTGCATGTAAAACCCACTGAGGTTCTGGGAAGTCTTGTCAAGAGCACACATCATGATAGGCCAAATTGGCGAGTGATCTCTGTTGCTTGGTTTTGCATAGTCACGAAGGAGGTTTTAGATAAAATTGGGGATCACTTCTCAATGAAGGACAACTTGGTGGCTGCCTTGTTCCTTAGTCCTCATTGAGAGCAGTGCTGACCAGAAAGTGCCCTTTTAGTATCTATCTACTCAGCTGTAATCTGGGCACAGCCCCTCAGTGTTGTGGACTGTGTTTGGAGAGGGATTCAAGGGAAAAATGGTCTGAAGCAATCTACTGGTGGGCAGATCACTTGTGTTCTGAGTTGAGGGCCTCAAGCTTGTGGCGCATGTTGTTCAGCAGTTGTACAAAAGGCTCCCAAGGGCCATGGCATGGCATATTATCCCTTTGAAACTGGTGGATCAGGCTCATTGCAGAACAGAAGAGCATCTTATGGGAGAAGACAGGCTTCAGAAATGCTTTCAGTTCTGCTGTCACAACCAGCTGCTTTGTAGTGATTCCTTTTCTCCCCCATCATTTTATTGAAAGGACCCCAGAAGCAAATTCCCGTGCCTCCAGCCCCTGCCCAGAGTTGGAACAATTCCAGCTGGTTCCAACAGTGGAAACCTCCTTCCTGGCCAGAGCTGGAAAGAATGAATTCCTGAACCTTGTTCCAGATATTGAGGAAATCAGACCTGGGTAAGTCAATTGCTGCAGTGTCAGACTTTTCTGCGCTCTCTAAAGCAGGGGCTTTCTTGGGTTTCCAGTTGTCCTGCCTCATCTGAGGAAGATGAACACAATAGCTACAAGATTTCTGCTGGCAGTACTAAAGCAGAAACCTGCAAGAGAGACTCAGGGTAAGTGAGTTGTTGACCTGTCTTCCATAGTGCTCAATCCTGCAAACACTTCATGCACAGAACTAGTTCTGCTGCAGAATCTGACCTGTTTTATCATTGTTACTGCAGCATTGCTCTCTGTGCATCACTTGTCCCGTGTGCACAGCTAGGTGCCGTTTTGGAATGGGGAGATGGGGTTAAGCTTTCCTCTGAAAAAACTGACATTGGCTGGCATGGGAGACAAGACTATAGGCCCACTGGTCTGTAAAATAGCCTTATTTCATTTCAGTCTGTTATTGGACCATCCTAGCAGGGGCTGATTCACTTCATACTTTCTTGGATAAATATATTTCCCTTTGTTTCTTCAGCTCTGTTGTGTCAAAGAAGGGGTACCTCCACTTCAAGGAGCCACTCTCCAGCTCCTGGGCCAAGCACTTTGTGATAGTCCGCCGTCCATACGTCTTTATTTACAACAGCGACAAAGACCCTGTGGAGAGAGGGATCATAAACCTGTCCACAGCTCAGGTGGAGTACAGTGAGGATCAGCAGGCAATGGTGAAGGTCAGTCTAAGTGCCTGGAAACTGCAGTCCTCTGTTTCTTCACAGAGACAAGCTTGCCCCATCCTACCCTGCCAATCTGACTGTTCTCTGATCTGAAGTAACCACCTCTAGGATTTAGCAAGATCAGTCTCAACGGTAGGTCAGCCATTGACGCTTCTGCCGAGGCTGCCAACAAGGTTCCCAGTTAGTGCAGTGTTGGTTTTTGTGAGGTATGTGCGTGCAAACCTACAGGGAGCTGGACTGAGACTATTGGTCCACTAACAGTAGTCACCACCAGTCTGAGAAAGATTCAGATTGAGAGGTTTAAGGCTGTCCCCCTTTACCAGTCCCCTGATTCCTCTAGTCCCTCACACATACATTATATAGTGGATTGACTACAGCAAATTGATTGACTTCAATAGCTTTATTTGCATTATTGTAGCACGTAGAAGTCCACATAATGGACCAGCCCCCTCCTTGTGTTAGGTGCTGTATACATAGAACAAAAAAATATAGCCCCTGCCTCAAAGATTTTACTAAAGGATCCGGTCCACGAGTAGTGGAACATCTTTGTGAAATACACTCGTGTTAATAGCTTTGGGGCTGATTGGACACATCTAATGTATCCTGGAGGAAAGAAAACAAGTATGTCGGTTGTCTGAATGTCTCCTAGGAAACTGCTGTTGGGACCGGCACATTTCAGTAGCAATAAAGGGATATTAACCTCATGTGTAATTAATTTCTGCATCTACTGGCTTGGTTACTTGAGAACTGTCTGCTTAAATATTTCAGACCCCCAATATCTTTGCTGTGTGCACAAAGCACCGTGGGGTCCTGCTCCAGGCCATCAATGACAAAGATATGAACGACTGGTTATACGCCTTCAACCCTCTTCTTGCTGGCACAATACGGTAAGAGGCAGCTGTAGAGCAGAGATGTGGTTAGTGGGATGTGGGCAGGCAGCCTGTCACATTGGTTAGCAGATGTGCTCTGCAGGAACGGAGGAACCAATTCCAGTGAGCACTCAGTCTACTGGTGTGGGAAAAAAAGCCAGCCCTAAAGCCTAGGAAGTGAAGTGGATGCTCTCTGTTCGCCAGCTTCTTACCAGACAAATCCCATTTAAATAGATGCAGGATGTTGTGTTTGATGTAGCTATGAAGAGCTTAAAATGGCCTTTGGCCTCGTGGACTTTCTCCTTTTTTACAAATATATTAAACTTTTCACTGTCTAGCTGCTGGTAGGTCTGGGCTGCTTCTTTGTTTGGACAAGTTGTAGTGTGACGCAGAAGAACTTTCCCTTCTCCTTCCCCTTGCTGGTTTTCTCCGAAGAGTCCCTGCATTCTAGCTCACACCAAAAGTGCCACCTTGTCAGCTGGGCTTCAGAGGTTCCTGACTGTCTGTCTCCTGAAGGCATGACAACATCGTACTGCTAGAAAAAATCTCTCATTTTACTAAAATGTTCATTTGAAAACCCAACTGTGTTATCGGTATAGAAAGAGGAGCTCTTAAACTGCAGTTCCTACCTGATCCCATCTCCCTCACAAGGACACTGAGGCAGCAAGTACAGTGTCCAAGTTATCACTCTTACATTTTTACCTTTGTAAAAAATGCAAAATAAGTGCAGATCAGATAACATCAAGATGTGACAGAAAAGGTGAAGAATGAAGCTCAGGAGGTAATGCCAAGCTAGCTAATCCTTTTTCCTTTGTTTTGTGCAGGTCAAAACTGGCCCGAAGACGCACGGGTCTGCTGAAGTACTGAGTCCATGTGACGTTCTCATCTGTTCTGACTCGCCTTCTGATAGATAAAGTGTTACCTCTCATTTCTTTGTGTGATTCTTGATGGTTTCTCTTGTATGTAATCCTGTGGCTTAACTTCACTTCCCTCCCTTAGCACTTTTTCTAGCTATTCTAACCCTACCCCTTTTTCTTTTCATCTGTGTTGAGAATCCTATTAGTAGCATGTGGCCAAAACAAAAGGAAAAAACAAAAAAAGGATCTAGTGAATATTGCACGACTTTAAAAAGAAAAAATATTTTTTTGTTTTTTCCTTAAGATTATTGGTTTCCCATTCCAACTGACTCTTTGATGTCTGTACCACTGTCCTCGGTGTTATCTGTCTGAAATGTTTTTGGTTTTTCTTTATTTTATGACTTTGCGGTAACCACAATGCTGCCCTCAGGACAAGATTCTTAGGCTAGGGGAAAATGGTTCCTTCTAAGCATCTAAACGTAGTGTTACCCAGCTAGAAGCTGCCGCTGCTCTTGAGGCTTCCTTAGTCTTGCCTGTCATTTAACCCTCTGTGAGAGATGACACATAAGATAACTTAACCCATCCAGGTTGGACTTGAATCTCAGGCCCCAGATATCCAGGAATTTGAGTTAATTCTGGAGATGGAGGAGGAGTTGGTGTTCAGCAGGTCAGAGCAAAGTCTGCTGCTGCCTAGATTGAGGGCTGGGGGGAGGAACAGGAGCAGACCTTGAGTGATGTAGCAGCAGGCTGGAAGAAACTGCCCCGTGGGCTCTTGCCGTAGGGGTCTAGATTGGCACCGTTTATTTATAAAGTTCCCTAAAACATTAGCACTCCTCTGCCCCTCATTTGAGCAGAAAAGGTGGAGTTTGTGGTAACAGTGTGCAGACAATGTGGCCATGTCCCTCCTGGCTGGGAAAGGAGGTTGTCACTGAAGCATTGGGTGCAAATCCTGAAATTTGAAGGGTTCAATCTTTTCTTTGAGGTGATGCTAATGAAGGAAAGTGGAAGTAGAAAAATATCTGGGCATGGTTCTCTGGAGCATATGGAGGAATTAACCGGAAGGATGGGGAGATGCTTCCCTTTTCTCTCTACCTTTCTTTGGTCTTGAGTTACTATAGCAGTGACTTTTCCTTTCCCTGTTTGATTAGCTTTGAAACAGAAACCAGCATGGCCTGGAAAGCTACTCTGAAAAATGTGTCTGGCTTATACTCTGGGAGTACCTCTGAAATGGGGGCGTCCCGGCTCCCACCTTCTGCATACTACCCTCCTTTCTTCAATTCAAATGATACTTTCCCATCATCAGACGTGCTATCTTCTCTTTGCTGTCTCCTTTTAAAATCTAATGCTTGCAGCACTCTCCAGCCACTGCATACTCTAGGATGGGAGGCAGCTTTGGCTTCTCTTTGGAAAAAAGATCACATCGCTACTTGTATTGCCACCACCTTCTCCTCCTCCTCCTCCTCTTCTTCAGCTGTCTCTAGCCCTTCCCCCTAAATTCTGTGGGCAGGAAGATAGTCCCTCCTGAAGAGAGACCAAGCAGACTCCTATTCCTGATCACCAGTGTGTAACAAAGTGCCTGTTGTAAGATCGCCCTGGGCAGCAGCAGCAGCTATTGCTAATTTGATACAAGGTCTCTTAGACAAACCTTGACCCCTGCCGCTTCAGGCTTTCCACCAAAGACACAGGATGTTCCCTTTCTTTGGGAGGTGAATTTCCTGCTTAGGTTTCTTGGTGGCTGCAGGGGAATTATTTTTAGCATCCATCAAAACCCCTTCATTATCTTCAGTGGCTCACTCTGGGGAGTGGAATGCCGGGAGGGGTCGGGATGTACAGAGCTCTCATTAAGTTTATAGCCCTTGGGAGTGAGTGACAAAGGGGATTTATTTTGCTCTCCTAGGCACATGCAAGGAAAGGTCCTTTGATTCACCTTAGGAAGGTAGATTTCATTCAGATCACTCCTTGTCACCTAATCATGCTGCCCACTGGAGTTTCTGTGGCCAGAAGCATGAGGGATTCTCAATAGAGAAACTTTATTCCAGCTTCATGCACTGCTTTGCTTCTGCCACAAAGCTCAATGCATGGTGGGACCTCCTAAAAGCTTAGTTTAAAAAGGAGCAGGAAGATGAAGTCTGATGCTTTCTAGGACATATCTTTATACTTATATGATGGTAATCAAGCTAAGCTGTGAGCTCCTGCAGTGCCCTAACTCCTTCCAGAACAGTGGGGGAGTATTATAGGGACCCAAGAGCATCACACAGAAAGCATTTGTTTGCGTCTGTTTGTTTGTAGCATTTTGTTCTTTAATTATGTGACCCGAACACAGTGATAATGTTCTTTGTTACGTAACAGACACAATATGCACTTCCAGTGTGTGCACAAACCAAGACTGCTAGTGCAGGAAGAGGCTCCCTGAGCTGGAGATAAGCAGATTACAAGACTGTTCTGATAATGAACTAGAGGTTAATTTTAAGCACTAACTCACTGCTGCTGCTTCCACCATCAGTAACGAAGGTGGGACCTGTCTGAGAAGGGAAGGGATGGTGGCGATTAGATGGTGGTATTATGTGACGCACTGAGAACTTTTTTTTTTTTTTTTAAACTAGAACAAAACTAGTTTGCAAAGTCTTTGCTTTGGATAGGCCAGAAGCTGGAAAATTAGCTAAATTGTATTTATAAATATAGGTATTATATATAAACATGATTAAGGGACCCTCCTTAGGAAACAGGAGAAGGCAGACTAGTATCTTATTACCACAGAATTGGAAATGTTACAAATGTGTTGCATAAATTTCACCTATATTTGAGGACTGCAGGCTGCTTATGGTGGCCTGATCTGTGTGTGGATCAAAGGTCACTGGAAGTGTAAGTCTAATTTTAAGTTTCTACTTTTCTTAAAGCCCCATAAGCTGTAGAGAGTTCAGAGGGGGCAGTACCACCTTCCAGTATAATGTAAGAGACTTTGAATCTCCTAGAGTCTCACCTTGGTAATGGAGCTCTGCTCTGGAATGGCAGTGTTCCTTGGTCCTTAAAGTAGGAAGTAGAAAACTATTATTATTTTTTAATTAATTGAAATTCATATTTTTGTACAGGCTTCCTGTTCTAGCCCAAAGAGTTTAAAGTGGACAAAATGCATGGGGCAGGGAAAACTGTTGCCCCTTCTGAAGTTTAAAAATCCAACTGAGTTGTTGTGATGGTTCACCTGCATGCAGGCCACCCTGGGAGTCAGCCAGCTCTTGGGACTTGCTGCTGGAAAGTGGGCACCATGCCATGGGCCAGCCAACCTTTTGGGCATGGACACTGATCCGAAAGGATGTCCTTTGGAAAAAATTAAGATTGCAGGCACACCTCTAGTTTGGGTTTTTAATTTAATCAAATAATGGAAGGGAAGAAATGACCCAGGGGCCTGTGAAAATATGACATTGGTGGTTAAGTTCCACAAGCCATTTTATTTTTTAAAAAATCGATACTGTATTTTAGAGATGCACTTTAAGTTTTTTAAACAAAATCCTTTATCCTGGGATGCAGAAGGGAAGGGAGAGAATTTCCAAACCATTGGGAAGGTTTGTCATGCCTATGTCGAAAATCTTTACTACTGCTCAGTGAGGTGGTTCAAAGCAAAGACTTTTCTTTCTGCTGCTTGTTATCTAATTTACAGGGATATTTAATTTTTTTATGTAATGTATTGTATATTTATACATCTGTAATTGCACATTAGACAAGGAAGAGAGCATTATCTTGGGTATAGAACCCACTGGTACTCTGCAATTAATACTACCTATGCATCACTCTGGTACTTACACAGCATCAGTTTGTGTTAGTTGTATTGTTCTGGATTTTTTTCTCTTGTTAAAGATGCAGTTGTTAACCTGCTGCTTAAAGGAAGGATACTAATGCTGCTGCTCTTGGAAGGTTTGCAGAATGTATTTAAATGGGACTCTAACTTGTGTGTGTTGTATCTCTCCATTGTGGCTAATTACCCCATATGTGGTCTGAACTGTACTGTAAGTAGCAGGAATGTATTAATTTTGTGCTTCCTTGTTAAATAGAAACATCAACTGTTCGAGAACAGAAATGAGTTTTGTTCAGAAGGCCATTTATGAGTTCTAAATATTGGAGGCCTAAAAACAGTCTAACACTAAACAGATTACTTGACCTTGTGACAATATTAATTTTAAATTGGCTTCAATCAGTGAGAGAAGCTGTGCACTCAAACTTGTGGTCTGGAGGGCTATAGGACCTCTGGTTTTTAATGTTGCCAAATTAATGGCCTGACCTGAGGTACTGGGTTACCCCAAGCTCTTGTTGAAACCAAGTGTTGGGAACTGGGGAAGTCTTGAATGCTCAGCACTTCTCAGGATGAGGCCTTAATTTTCACTCTGCTTATTCAGAGCACATACTCCACGTGCAGTCTGTTAATGTTCTTGACTTTGGACATTAGAAATGCTGTTGCACTGAAATGCCTACTTTTTTAAACCAATGTTTCCATCTCCCTATGTAAGTCCTCCATACATGGTAAACACTATAGCATAAGTAGCCTTCTTGAACAAATCTCTTTGCAAACTGATCTCATCCCAGCAAAGGAATGCATCAGCAACACTGTACATTATTAATTTTATTTTCATTCTCATGTTTTATTTTGTAAATATATCTGATGTTTGGAGCTTGAGTATACAAAATGTAAATATAGTTCATGTATTTGTACTAATTCTGATCCATTTTGCTGTATAGCCTTAGGTGTGCAATGCAGATATCTAACTGTGTATGGTAACCTTGCACCACTGAACTGTTAGTGAACGAGGTGAAACAATAAAGGTACAACCAGTGCATTAGCAGGCATTGTGTGTGCTGTTTTCTTCACTTATTATTTTTTACCATTAATTTCTTGGCTTGATTCCCGAGAGCTGTTGAATTCTGATCTGAACAAGCTCGCTCAGGGAGTACAGACATTCCTTTCTGCCTGATTTCAGGTGTTTGCCACAGATGCTTCTCCAGCTTTTCTATCACCATTCCCCTCAAACAATTGACTGGCAGTTCTAATTATTCAGTCACTTTCAGTGTAAAAGCTGCTTAACGATAGGAGGCCTGGTGGTGGTTGTCACAGGTGACTGAGAGCTCCTTAAATAGAGGCCACTGAAATTTGACACTGGTTTACTAGCTATATCAAACATGACTGCCATGCATGGATCCATCTTCCCCACAGGTCAAACTCCCAAGGCCCTTAAAACCTTGCAAAAATTCTGACTGTTCAAAACTGATGAGAGGTGGTCCTTAAAATATTACAGCTCCTTCAGTCCCATAAGTAGAGTTGCCAGGCATCCGGTTTCCGAGCAGAATGCCCAGTCGAAAAGAGACCCTGGCACCTCTGATCAGCACTGCTGACCGGGCCATTAAAAGTCCGGTCAGTGGTGCAGTGGGGGTAAGGTAGACTCCTTGCTTACCCTGGCTCTGTGTAGCTCCCAGGAAGCAGCCGGCATGTCTGCCCCCTAAGCACAGGGGTGATCAGAGAAGCTCTGTGTGCTGCCCCCACCCCCAGAGCTGGGTCTGCAGCTGCCATTGGTGGGGAACCCGTAGGCATGGGCACTGCGCAGCGCTGCCTGGCCTCACCTCCACTTTAGGGCTGGACATGCCAGTTGCTTCTAGAAGCAGCATGGAACCAGGGCAGGGAGGGAGGGAGCCTGGCTTAGCCCGGCACCACGGTCTGGGAGCTGCCCGAGGTAAGCTCTGCCTGGCTGGAGCCCACACCCTGAGCCCTCTACCCCAGGTTTGAACTCCCTCCTGCACCTTAACTCACTCTCAGATCCTGAACCCTCTGCCACCTAACTCCGTCCCAGACCTTCCCCCCCCCCCCAATTCCCTTCACCAGGTTGAAATGCCCCTGTATCCAAACTCCCACCCCGGGCACATACTCCCTACTGCACCCCTAACCCATCCCTAAGCCCCCTCCTGTGCTCAACCCCACAGCACTAAGCCCTTTTCACACCCCATACCACTTGGCCCCAGCCCTGAGCTCCCTCCTGCACCAGAAACCCTCCTCAGTTGTACCCCCTGTTGGAGCCCTTGCCCTCTTTCACACCTCAAGCCGCAGCCCTAAGCCCCCTCCCACCCAGTGAGCCCCTTATTTCTGGCCGCACACTGGAGCCCACACCTCCAGATGGAGCCTGCACCTTAACGCTGAGCCCACACCCCAACTCCTTCCCCATGAAAATGAGTGAGGGTGTGGAAGAGCGAGTGACAGAAGGTGGGCTGTAGGGTGGGGCAAACGTGTTGAGGTTTGTGCAGTTAGAGGGCAACCCTCTGAATTTAGCATTGGATGCCTACAGTGGTACCCATATCCACGCTACGGGTGGGCTGGGCTGCATCTTGCATGAGGGAGACCTCTGGCTACTACCTGCCACTCCCTTGCTCTAAGCAGGGGTTGGCAACCTTTCAGAAGTGGTGTGCCAAGTCTTCACTTATTCATTCTAATAAAAGGTTTTGCGTGCCAGTTTTTAGAAGGTCTCTGTCTTTACATACAACAATAGTTTTGTTATATATTAAAGTAAATACGTTTTTAAAATATTTAAGAAGCTTCACTGAAAATTAAATTTAAAGACAGATCCCCTTGCATCGGTGGCCAGGATCCCGGCAGTGTGAGTGCCACTGACAATTAGCTCGTGTGCCGTAGGTTGCCTACCCCTAGCAGTCTTAAGATCTTGAAGGCAGACCCTGCCCCTTTAAAAGGCGATGAGATCGGCGCTCTGCTGGACCTGTCTGAGCCATCAGCCCATAGAGGGGGTGGAACTAGGCGAGGACGAGCCCTTAAGTCCCACCCCCCCAAGAGGCGGAAGCGGCCTTGGGCCAATGGGGGTGGAGCTGGTCGAGTACAGCTGACCCGCTCGCGCCGCCGCCTGCCCAGTCACCCCCAGGGCTAGAAGGGAGTCGCCGCCGCCGCCGCCATGGCACAGTGAGTCCCGCGGGCGGGCCCAGGCCGGGCTGCGGGGAGCGGAGCCTCCCCCGAGCGAGCAGCTGGCGCTGGACTCGCCTGACACCCAGGGGGCCGGGGCAGCGCTGGGCTGGCTGGTCCCGGCCCCTGGGGATGAGCAGGCGGGCCGCGAACGGGGATGGGCCGTCCTTGCCCGGTTGCTTTCCTGGCTGGCTCAGAAGTGGGGCACCGGAGGGTTGAAGGGTTCGGGGATGGGAGGCGGTTGGACCAGGCCAATGGTTTTCAGCTGTTTCATTTGCGGACCCCTAAACAATTCCATACGAAGGTGCGGGCTCCTTTGGAAATCTTGGACATAGTCGCAGATCCCTAGGGGTCTACGGATCACAGGTTGGAAACCGCTGGACTAGGATCACAGACGGTCTCTTCAACCCTGAGTCAGTTTTTTCCTTTGGGGCAGAGAGGAGGCTCTCCCTGCCCCGCACCCCCAGAGACGGGAACCCCCATGCTCAGATTTTGACCCATGCCTTCCGTGGCTCATTTTGCCATCCCCTGGTGATGTCCAGGGACCACTGACATGGGCCCCTCTTGGGTAGGGTTGAGGGGGGTGGCAGTGAAGAGTTCTGCCAGGCGTTTGCAGGTGAAAGGGCATCAGAATTTGACGAGTGCTGGATTGTTGCTTTCAGTGACTTCTTCAAGCTTCATGCTAACACAATAGTCGATTACCAAATTCAGTTTATGACATTCAGCTGATATGGGGTGATCAGAGAAATATGCAAATAGTCAGAAAATATGCGGATGCTTTGTAGCCTTTAGCTGAAATTCTCAATTATTTCACCTTTTCTTCTTTCTTATTGACTTAAAAAGTTGGGAAACATTACTCACCAGAAAAGTGTTACCAAATATATTGTCCTGTTGGTGACTCCTACCGGAAATTGTCAGGTTACAGATAGACCTATACAGGGCAAAGGAATTCACAAGCATGAGAGGAAGGGGAAAAAACAGATTATGAATCTGTGCTGGGGCAGTACTACTTTTTTGTCTGAAATGTTGGGTATTTCAGGGTCCTGAATGTGGAGACAAATGTCCTCCCTCGTTGATCTTTCTCCAGAATATACAGTACAGCCTTTAATTATGAGCCTCAGAGATCCGGGTGGGGGGAGGGCAGGATGACTCCCAAAACAAATGGATAATCAGGAACCATCAAGCTCATGTGGAAGAGAGAGAAGATTCTTGGCAGAGTGAAGAGGGGACAGGACAGATATTATTCATATGAAGACTTCTGCACAGAAGTGTGTCTATAATAAGGTAGCTCATCTCTACCTTGCAGAGCTTGGGGAATTGGTGGCTCTGGTAGTTCCTCCCAACTTCTTTCTTCAACGTCCTGTGCAGTAAACCACAGGATGTTGGGGAGAGAGGACGTAACCAAGTGGTGCAGTGAGCTGGATTTCTGTCAACTGAAGTGGACTGACATGCTTTGTCAGAGGCCAGGTGCTGCTGGGTGTGGAGCCCTGACCTTGTGAAAATGACATCTGCAGTACTGATTGTCCTGTCATCCTGAAACAGGGATGGGAACTGTGTTTCTCCTTGCATCAGCTCCTTATGTCCCCATTAGCTCCCTTTAAATCAGTCTCCAGCACTACTTCATTCCCTCCTCCACCCCTGCCAGGGCAGTGATACCAGCCTTGGAGAGCCTCCTTGGCACCTGTTGGAGATGTAGCAAAATACAGAAATGAAAAGTGATGTCCAGATGTTGTCTGTTACAGTGTCTTGATTGGGGCTGCACTGCCACAGTGTGAGCACTCTAGCTCTGTGTTGGGGTATTGTGCTGCTCACTCTGACTCCATTTGGCACAGTATCACCTCTTGCTCCTCCTTTCCCCTCCCCTCTAGTTGCTGGGAGGGAGGGGGGGGGAGGGGAGAGAAAGGAGTAGGGTATTTTCCTTCTCTCTTCCTTCCAGGGCTTGTTTGCCTTGGGAGTTGAGATGGATCCTGGCAGCTCAGGATCATTTGGTATGCACTGTGGGTCATTTTGCTGTGTTCACCTCTCCAATGTCTCTGCCCAATACCGGAATCAGTTAATCTGGACTCACACTGTTATATAAAGTCCTCTATAGTGTATGTAAGAGCAGGGAGAATATATGTACACTCTCACCAGCACTGGTTCACTGAACGGTGCAGGCCCAAATAGCCTGGTAGACCATGAAAGGATCATTGTTAATGACAGTTGGAATCTTTCTGATATTGGTATGTTGTTGTTCTACTTTTCAGAGCGGACATTGCTTTGATTGGACTGGCCGTAATGGGTCAGAACCTGATTTTAAACATGAACGACCATGGCTTTGTGGTGAGTGAAGGAAATTGGGGAATTATTTGTCATTCCTAAGGACTGAATCCCTCGTGTCCAAGAGCAGCAGCTGGGCATTTTAATTTGTGTGGGGAGGTGGTGTACATGAACAGTACCCTGAGTTCAGATTCTATCCCTTTTATCACAGCCTTTGTTGCTGCTCATAAAGGAAGGGGTTGGAGGAAAGGGCTGTACTTATCTGTGTTTAGCCGGGAATTGAGATAACACATGGATTTGTTAGATATCAATCCATCCTTCGGGGGTTGCAATGGCACTTGGAACATCCCATTAGCAACTGAACCTAATGCAAAGAAATACAACAAAGCTGCAGGAGTAGCACTGATGTGGCTTTTTGGAGGGCGGAGGCAAGAGAGAAGTGTATAATGCTGGAGCTAGCCAACTATTGGTGGATATGGACAACATCACGTTAGGAGGTGTCACAGACAGGGTTTCTTGCTTTCCCAGGTCTGTGCATTTAACAGGACAGTGTCCAAAGTGGATGCCTTTCTGGCCAATGAGGCCAAGGGAACCACAGTGATTGGGGCTCACAGCCTACAGGAGATGGTCTCCAAGCTGAAAAAGCCCCGTCGGATCATCTTGCTGGTGAAAGCTGGAAGTGCGGTGGATGACTTCATCAAAAGTCTGGTGAGGATAATTTCCTTCCTAGCTGCTATTGACCCCTTGTTCTTTGTTGCCCTCATGCCAGCTCCACCTTCCCATTATTGCAGAGACAATCTCACAGACTGCTAACTTGGCATTGCTTAAAGCAGGGATGGGCAAACTATGGCCTGCGGGCCACATCCGGCCC
Source organism: Sternotherus odoratus (assembly GCA_032164245.1). NCBI lineage: Eukaryota > Metazoa > Chordata > Testudines > Kinosternidae > Sternotherus > Sternotherus odoratus. The sequence continues at coordinate 8,681,642 of JAVMKO010000018.1, forward strand.
GTGGAACCGTCCTGTCCAGCCCGCCTGAGCTCCCAGCTGGGATGGCTCCCCCAGCCCCTCCCTGGCCTTCCCCCCTCTCACAGAGCCTCAGCACGCCACACTGCCAGTGCTCTGGACCACTTTTGGGCAGCACTGCAGCTCCTGCCATTTTTGAGTGGCATGGTAAGGGGGCGGGTCTTCAAGCTCCAGCGGGCCGCATGGCCTCCATACATGCTGCCCTGAGCAGCATGGTAAGGAGGCCGGGCTGGTGGCTGGGGCTGGGAGGGCGGGGAGTTGGATAAGGGGCAGGGAGCGGTTGAATGGGATGGAGGTCCTGGGCGGGCGGGGGGCAGGGAACAGGGCGGTTGGGTAGGCGAGTTGGGTAGGGGGTGAGGTCCAGAGGGGCAATTAGGGTGGAGGGATCTCAGGAGGGAGTTGTCAGGGGACAAGGAGCGGAGTGGTGGTGTTGATGGGTTGTGAGTTCTGAGAGGGGCAGTTGGGGGCAAGACGTGGGTGGGGGCCAGGCTGTTTGAGGAGGAACAGCCTTCCCTACCCAACCCCCCATACAATTTTGCAACCCCAAAGTGGCTCTCGTGCCAAAAAGTTTGCCCACCCCTGGCTTAAAGTCACTTGCATATTTGAACCCGTGTGGATTAAAATCAGTTAGAAGAATGCCTTAAAATAAAGGTTAGATTGTTAGAACTTTACAGACACTAATTACTCCCAAGTAGATATGGTGATGTCTCTGCTTTATAGATGGGGAAAACACACACACACAATCTTCCCTTTGTTTTAGTCTTTGGATTCTGTTGTTGAGAAGTCCAAACTAGTGATGAGCCCTTAATAAATCTGGTCTCTAAAAAGGGGGTTGCTTGTAATTAAGGCAATACCATCCGGAACAGGTTCTGATGAGTTCACTCTTGACCTTTCAGGGACCTCAGCTGCAGGTCAATTCTATTTTTTTTTCTATATGGACCAAATAATAATGCTGATTGACTTAATTTTTTCTTTTCTGGTTGAAGGTGCCATTGCTGGAAGCTGGAGACATCATAATTGATGGAGGGAATTCAGAGTACAGGGACACCACGGTAAGCCTGATGCTGCCGTCTAGACCCCTTCCTCTAGGCGAATGGACTAAGAATGCCCTGACAGTGGTTCTTTTCTCCCAGAAATGAGTGAACCAGGACTGCTGTACACATGGATGCCTTTTACTTTCCTGTTTGGGGGGAACCAAACCAAATTCTGTCTGAAGTGTAGCTCCCTTACTGACAGACCTGTTGAAGAGCTATGTTAGAGTTGCTAGGTCTTTATTGAAGGAGCAGACCCGTGAAAGGTGTATGATTGTGTCCAGAAATCTAGAATAAAAACACTGGCCTGGCCTCATTAGAATGAAGCCCCTTTGAAAATGCATCTGTTCTAATCCCAGAGTCTCAAACCTTGTCAAGGAGAGTTGAGGAAGCCAGGAGAGCTATTGCCTGACAGGGACATGAGGGCATAGTATATATGCTAATGGGCAGTATTGATGTCATTTCACTGGCCATGTGTCCCATGAGCATGGGAATGGTACAGGAATAATTCCCTTGGATAAAACTGCCGTGCATCAAGAGATGGCTGTGCTGGTAATGAAAACCTGACATGCATTGAGTCAGTTGTTCCTGTTGCCTTGTTTATGGAACAACAAAGGCCTGTAAAATGAGCTAATGATAATGTCATGTCTATAGTATATTTCACTTCATCTTCATCGTAGCGCACCTCACAAACATGGATTAATCCTCACTATGCTCCAAGAGGAAAGTCTATATTATCATCCCAGATAAAGAAACCAAAGCAGAGAGCTTGTGATTAGCCCAAAGCCGCAGAAGAAACCAGTGTCAGATTCAGGATTAATATTCAAGGGTTTCTGGCTTCTAGTCCTGAGCTCATGCTACTAGACTGTCCCTCTCTCATGGAGAGAGCATCAGTGTTCATGATGGAATATTCTCTTTCTCTCTGTCTAATGGGCTCATTGGCTCCTCTTGGGGTTGATCCTCCCCCCACACCTCCATACCTTTGCACACAGCACGTATCACCTAGCATCTAAGGCTCTGACCCTTTGCAAGCCCTGCATCCCATTTGCCATGTGACATTTTCACACACAGAGGGCCAAGTCTTTATTTTCTCTTTACAAGGACCCATGTCAGTGTGGGAGCAAGGGGAAGTTTCCTAATGTTCAAAGTGCAGTCTGTGTATATGTTCCTCTTTGATGCCACATATCACCATGACCAAAGCAGAACTGAAAAAACTATTTTGGGGCCCAAATGGTGCCATCGCTGTCCTGACCCTGTGAGTGTTTGAAGTAAAATGCAGGATTCCCCCTCCTCTGTTTCAGAAAAGCTTCTGTTGAATACTGTTTCTCTCTCTCTCCCATTCAGAGGCGCTGTAAAGAACTCCGGGAAAAGAGCATCTTATTCGTAGGAAGTGGTGTTAGTGGGGGAGAGGAGGGTGCCAGGTCTGGACCCTCGCTCATGCCAGGAGGAAACAAAGAGGCTTGGTAAGTATCAGTCCTCCTATTCCCACCATCTCCTCTTGTAAATTGGTCATGTAATAATAAATAATTTTGTTATTACATGACCATCTGGGTGTCAGAAACAGAGGGTACTGGTGAGGGTGTGGTGTGTCTATATCAAAAGACAATTGATGTTTCCTGGGGGCTCAGGACTTCTCAGCCAAGCTGAGGTCACAGGCAGTTCATGGCAGTCAAGGCTTACCCAGTTTTCTTCTCGGTGGTGTGCAGGTAAGAATGGAGAACCTTACCAGAGACCTTTATTTGACTCTTTTGGGACTCCCTACCAGCTGAGAAATTGCTCTTTATAACACCGGTAGCAAAAGGAGCTGCTGCAGTGACTCATAGCTCAAAGAAGGCTTAGTTTGCTCTTCAGTGTTTCCAAACTGTTATAGGATGCATTAATTCTTGTACACAAAATGACTCTTGATCCAGCTCCTTCTCCCACTCCCACGTCACTAGAAGGGACAGTGCAGCAATGACCATTTGGGGATCTGTTCCTGGTGGGTTTTTTCCTGAATGCCTAGAGAGACATTTTGTTTTCTGGGCCTATTCTTGGCTGAAGGAAAAGACAGCTTTAGAAACTGAAAAGTCCTGTCGCTTTGCAGGAGCTTTACGTCTCAGATCAGCCTGTTCCAACTTGATGGTGCCAAGTTGGCAATGACAAGAGTAATCTCTGCTTTTCTTTTTATCTTAAACACGTGGATAAAGGCTGCTCCTTTCTCCCATCCCCACCGAGAACTCTGTTCTCCTGTCTTCCTGCACCCCGTTCTATGTTCATGCTCCTCTCAGGTGGCTCCTTTCACCTGACTCAGTATTCTTTCATACCATCTCATTTGCTTGGTACAACCTCCCAGTTAACATTCATTAAGCCTCCTCCCTCTCCCCTTCCAAATAAGCTAAGACTGACGTTGTGGTTAATGTGTAGGGCTGCTAGCCAGAGAATCTGGGTTCTGTTCAGGCTCTGCCAGTGATTCATTAGACGACTCGTCTGCAAAATGGAGGAGATAATAGTTGCCACCTTTGTGAAGTGCACTGACAACCTCCTCTACAAGGCACTGTATAAATGCACAGCTTGTGCGGTTTGCTATTTCCTGCATGGGGTGGCTAATTCTTGAGGTATTTTGTCTTTATCTTGATTTTGATGGAGATGTCTGGTAGCCAAGTCCCCTCTCCCCATCTGGCCTGGGGGTGAGTTACAGTGGCAGTATGACATGGATGTATTTTCTCTTGTAATGTTTATGTCCAGCTGCTGAATTCTATCGTTCATCTCCATAGGCCTCACATCAAGAAGATATTTCAAAGCATCGCTGCTAAAGTGAACACTGGGGAACCCTGTTGTGACTGGGCAAGTACTGACAGACATTGATAGACCTTGGAATGTAATTAGGTCCATCCCTTGGGTGTTTAGGCCACCAAAATCTGTGTGCGCGCATGCGTGTCACAAACGCTACAAATGTATCCTTTAACAAAGCAGTGCGAAGCCTTTCCATTGATCTTTCAATCTGCTGCACCCAGTACAGATTTGCTGTTCTGTGGTACTTCACCATTCACATGCTCTCTGGACCCATGTCCACAGCACTGAAGCCACCATCACAGATATTTCCATTTTTAACCGTTTCAGCAGAGACCAAGGAAGGAATTGGTTGTAGAGAATGAATTCCCCTCTCATCCCAAGTGGGGCACATTGTTGGGGCGATGTGAGGGAAGCTGCGAAGCAGCATCTGTACACAGAGATTTGGTGTGTCCAGAGTGCCTTTCCCCAGTACTAGACTCACAAAGGCATACTAAGCAAAGGGAAACTATGGGGAGGTATTTAGTAGAGGTGTGTCTGAGGTCAGTCTGTGATGTCTCTTTGGCAGGTAGGAGAAGAAGGTGCTGGACACTTTGTGAAGATGGTGCACAATGGGATTGAATATGGAGACATGCAGCTGATCTGTGAGGCCTACCACCTGATGAAGGATGTACTGGGCATGGAACATGATGAGATGGCAGCGGTGAGCCACAGCCTTTCTCCTCCCCTCCGCCCCCATTTATTTAATCTCTGCCCTGAAGGCAATTAGGATGGAGCATTGCTAATGTCTGTAGTAGAATCCTCTACCAATTCTTCTGCTAGGGCCAGTGGGCCAATGTCCATGGGCATCAACTGAGGTGGGTCTTAAACCTTGAATACTTTTAGACCATTGCCTCAGATCTTTCATTCCCCATGTCCCTCCTGCCCTGGGAAAATCTGCCTTTGTGGGATCTGAAGTGTTTCTAATTGTTGCTCCCTTGTTCCTTGACTTGGGCTGAAGAAGCTAATGAACCACCCCCATGTGAGCCAGTAATGTAGGTTCCAGAGATCCTCTGAAGCAGGGTGGGATTCAGTAATGTGGGTAGATAATCCTTGTAGAGACCTGATTAATCTTGGGATGAGCCATAAATAGTCAAAGTGCCAAGAGTCTGGTGTCATGGAATGAGGCATTTTCACTCCCCGTATGGCTCAAGATTGTAGTATCGGGCCAGAATATGCTTGTATGTTTCTGATGGAGATGGCTGCTTTGCAGCTCCATGCACCTGGGGTATCTGTAACATGGGGACATGCTAGTTCCTCTTCTGAGCTGTTAAGTAGTTGCCTGGCAAATGGGCTAAGATTGTCAGTGTGTTTGAAGGGGTGCCAGTAATTTGAACTTGGGTGAGTATCTCTCTTGCAATCAATCCCATTGTTGTTTTCTTCATCAAGGTGTTCGGAGAATGGAATAAGACAGAGCTGGACTCTTTTCTGATTGAAATCACAGCCAATATCCTCAAGTTTAGGGACTCTGATGGCAAACACCTGCTCCCAAAGATTAAGGACAGCGCAGGTCAAAAAGGCACTGGGAAGTGGACAGCCATCTCGGCCCTGGAATATGGAGTTCCTGTCACACTCATAGGTAACTGACTTGTCAGTCTGACTGATATAACTGTCTCTTGTTCTACCAGTCTAACAGCATGTTAGCCATGGAACACTTAGCAGTAGAAGGGAAAAGCCCATGAGGAGGGTGCTTCTGTCTCTATTATCCCTGGTCTAACAGTTAAAGGCCATTTTGCCCTTTGACAGTAGGGCAAACTACTCACTGCTTTTTGCTTATCTTCTGTGGGAATTCTCCCTAATCATCTCTCCCCCTTATACCGGCAACACCTCTTTGCTCCCCACCATGGTATTTGCTAGTTCTTTAGCTGGTGGTGACTCAATGCCAGCACAAGACCTGGGAGAGGGTTTTTAATATTTACACTCTAGTTTGGTTCAGCCCTGTTCTCAATAATCTGTCCTCTCCTGGTGCACGATGCTGAGTCATATCACAGCCTTGAAAATGTGTGGAATAAGAAACTCCAATTTCTGCTATAGCTTTATAAGAACTTGCATCTTCCTGAAGATGTAGGAATTGTTTTTCCACCATCCATGTAACTTTCTTCTCCCCCATTTCCATGTGATGGCTTTAGCAGCGCTCGAGTGACACAGTATTGATCTGACTAGACAGGAACACTTAGGTCTTGTCCGCACTATGGCTTGAACAGCACTAACCTCCACAACTGTCTTTGAAAATGGATTTTGAGCATTTATCTGTAAGAAGCATAGTTGCTATTTGTGTTCCAACATGATGGTGGTTTCTCTATGTAATGTGAACAGATTTTTTTTAAAAACTGCTTTGGTTAGCTTAGGGTCTCACCAAAAGCCCATTGAAGTCAGTGGGAATCTTTTATTTGACTTCACATAATTATCCTGCTACCACTGATGGTTGTGTCTAGCATAGTTTCTGAACGCAGCTGTGAAATTGCAGGTGTGTTAGGGGTAGACACCCAAACTATGTAACAGATGTGTTTAAATTCATGCCACCAACTCTACTGTGGACTTTAACTTTGGGAAGTTCTATCTGTTGTCAGAGTTTGCTTTATTTTTCCTGCTCTTTTCCCCACCTCCTCTTCTCTCCCCTGTTGTTTTGCTAAGCCCCCTTGTTTTACAAGATAAATCGTATTGCTCAGTCCTTCTGTGGCCAGCTGAATCCAGTTTATTGAAGAAGGGTGGCTGCACTGCAACAAAAAACATTTTTACAATGTAGCGCTGAGGCTGCCATTTGCTGAATAATTTAAATATTGTACCAGAGCTTTAAATCTCTGAGCTTTGTTTACTTTTAAATTGTTGTGTCCTCCATTTGGTTGGTAAAGTTCCCTTGCTTGGGCCCCTGCTTTTGCAAGGATCAAGGATGGAGGCATTTTCCAAATATAATTCAGTGCTGCAGGAGTAGCTTGTGGACTTGGTGCCTCACAACCCCTGTGCAAATACTGGACATTCTTAGTGCAGTTGCTACATCTTTCTCCTTGCATCAGGGTGACTTGCAGCTTCCTCCCTGCAATAGCAGAGTCATGTTCACTCCACAGTAAAGCAGAAGGAAACGGGTTGGGCAAGAATGAAAAGGAGTGGCTAGTTCTGATTATGATAAAGGGTAATAACCTATAACAAGGAAGTCCTGTGCAAATCTATGACTCATTTACAGGCGAATGAAAGACTTTTTTGTAACTAGAGATTCATTATAAAGGAAGAAGGAAACTCTTATATGTTTTCATATTTCTGTCAGTCCCCTGAAAGGTGACCTCAAATGCTAAAAAGTAAAAGAAACTGTTTAAATTCCCAGTTCCTTCTCTGAGTATCTGTACAGTCTTAAATTACAAATGAATACACTTTAAAATAACATATCTGTGAGTTAGTTTTGCCCTTACTTATCTGCCAGGACAAGAATTCAGGGTTTTGGCTTCCATGCAAGAGTTGATGATATTGCTTGCTTCTACAACTCTCTGAGGAATGCAGCTCCCTATCTTGCTTAGTGATGTTAAAGGACTCTTGCATGGGCCTCAGGCTGCCAGAACGGAGATCTTAACAGATAACAACTTTCACTTCCCCATTGAAGTAGATTTATTTGTAATGTTTGTCTGCAGCTTTTCTGTGTGTGCTGACGATTTCCTAGAAAAGCATCTCCAATTAATGTGCATCATACTTGGTATTTGTGTATGTGCTTCTCACTTTCGAACCACTGTGCAAGTATTTATTTAGTCTCCACCTCTCCCTAAGATATACTGTGATACAAAATTGTGTGTATTTTATGGATGAAGGAAATAGACCAAAAGATTGAAGTTCCTTTCACAAATAAAGAAACATTGGTTATTTCTGTCCAGGACTCCTGTCATATAGTAGATGCCTTTTGTTGTTTTAAGAACTCTGTCAGACCAAACAATGCTGCCCAGAACTGCTCTAGCCCAGTGGCTGTTTTTCTGGCTGATAATTCCTTCCTTTCTGATATTCAGTTAATTAATCCAAGGCACTATATTTTCCTTGGACACTCCAGCTCTGAGTGTGGGCGACTCCCCACTCGATCCCTTTCTCTCCTCATACATCCCTCACTTTCTGCTATTTTTAGATCTTCCCCTCTCGATTTCTGATGATCCTCTATTGAACATGAGTTCTCTGTCTAGATTAGATTGTGGAGACTGTGAATCAGCTGCCAGGGGGTGCTCAATAAAAGTCCTCTTCCTGTAGGCAGAGGAAATTCCCTTTGGTGTGGCCAGTAGGAGTTCTTTGTCATTCCTAAAACCTGACCTTCCTTGCATGGCAATGTGGCCCGCTGCTGTCATCCCATCTCTATAAACACCTGTCCCCATGCCTTGGCTCTGCATGCGATAGGCTAGAAAGGCCTCATTGTTTGGCTTGTGCTTGCTAAATGTCTTCTCTTTCCTTCTCTGAGTAAAGGTGAGGCTGTCTTTGCACGGTGCTTGTCTTCCCTCAAGGATGAGAGGGTACAGGCCAGCAAACGGTTGGATGGGCCCAAAATGACTCAGTTCAGTGGGAACAAGAAGGCATTTCTGGAAGATATTCGCAAGGTGAGTCAGGGCTCCTAGCCAGAGCTCTGCATTAGAACTGCGGGGACAAAGTAAGCTTGGATAATGGGAGCTCGGGACTCTGAATAGGACATGAGCTGGCTGTGCTCTTGTGCTCTCCCTGTCTCGAGCCATTGGAACCTGCCCTGGACCCCCTCCTGTCATGTCTTGCCCATTTCTCCCACTGTGTGCCAACTGAGATGCAATAAAATATGGTTTATGGGGAACCTGTTCATGGACCAGAGAGAGATCCCAGGTGAGATGAAAGGTGATACAGGCACAAGACTGGGAACCGGTTGCTCTTCCTAGTCTAGTCACTAACTCAGGGTGTGACCTTGGGCAATTCACATCACCTTCCTCTGTCTCCATTTCCCTATCTGTATAATGGAGATGGTATTTCACTTTCTGCCCATTCCAGAGGCTACATTTATTGACACTTATAAAGCACATTTAGCTTCTCAGATGGAATGTGCTAGAGAAGTGCCAAATATTTATTATTGCAGGAAAATCTGCCTGGCAAAAGGCTCTGGGAATAAAAGGAGACAAAAAGATGTGTGTGTGTGTGTTCCTTTGCATGATCCAGATTAAGTGAAAAGTGCTGACTTGCTCTTTTAGCAGTCTTCCTTTCTGTGGTATCCATACATGCTGGGGGAAACTACTGGAATAGATGCACTAAAAAAATAAATCATCACCCAAGCCAAAACCACAACCCTGACTAAAACTAAGTAGAATTTGACTATCTTTTTCTTCATGTTCAAGTAATAGATGAGGGTAGCACTAACATAAGAAAATTGTGATATTTTTATGTTAGCTGTCTGAACTGCATAGGAGAGAGATTTATTAAGTGTCTATTGACCTGGATCAACTATATTCTTTTGAACTGTGAGACTGAAAAGGTTAGACCATCAGAGGTAGTAGTTAGGAGTGTTTGGAATCTAGTAAGTTTCTTACATATAACTGGGGTGTTGCCCCAGAGACAGACTTTGGTGGGACTTATGTGCTGTGCTTATGGGTCAGATTGCAAAGTTCTTCCATCAGAATTTGTGGACTGTTTCCCTAAATCTGATTTGTCTCTTGCTAGGCACTCTATGCCTCCAAGATTATCTCCTATGCTCAAGGCTTCATGCTGCTGAGACAGGCAGCCAAAGAATTTGGCTGGACAATTAACTACGGTGGCATTGCATTAATGTGGAGGGGAGGCTGCATCATCAGAAGGTAAGAGGGCATGGAATGCTGACCAGAGATCAGTTTGGTTTGCCCTGTGCTGGACTAGCCCACTCAGATCTCTGTGGAAGATTTCCTGCTAATATGATACTGTGGATGCTGCTGCCTATGTCAACACTGGAACTCACACAACCTGATGTCAAGTTTATATGTTGTTCAGCCACTGCTGATCTCCTTTACATTTTTTCACTTTGTCCTTTGCTCCTAGATGTTGGTGTTCGGAATCTTGAGTTTTGAAAATACTGTGCCTTACTGGCTGCCTGTCAAATCCAGTCCTTAGATTCTAGGTCATTCACAGCTCCCACCACTGATAACCTAATTCTAGCTTTGTGTCTGTCCTGTTTAGTGCATTTCTGGGGAAGATCAAAGATGCTTTTGACCGAAACCCCGATCTCCAGAACCTGCTATTGGATGACTTCTTTAAGAAGGCTGTGGAGGACTGTCAGGTGTGTGTCTGAAGAAGGGAGAGCACAAAGGCAACAACTGATAAACCTAGTACATGCCCCAAAACACCCCTTCTGCGGTGTGGTTAGGTCCAAAAAAAGAGGGCAGAGAAAGAGTATTTAAAATATCTTTTATATAACACCCTTAATCCCAAAGATCTTTAGGAAATCCTAAAGTGCTTTGGGAGTGTGTGTGTGTGAATATAGTGTATGCATCTAGGAATCACTCATCCACCATTCAAATGCAGCTTCTCTGTGGTGGGACATGCCAGCTGTTTAGCCCTACCACTATGTGCAAGGTAGAACAGGAAGTGAAACATAATCATAACCAGTTGAAACTTCACCATTGTAACTGTAATCAGGCAAAATGTAATTATTCACATTAGAATTTGACCTGGACACCAAAGTTAACACCCACACTGTTGTAAAAATGCCCACATGAAGTCAAGACTTTTCATTTCCATCTTATCAGAAAGGTGAAGGCATTACATAATTTTGGCATTCAAATGTATCGAGAGCTGAGCTGAACTGAACGCTTCCTAAACCATAGGATTTGGGGGTGATGATGTACTGCAGAGGGTAACTCTTCCTAGACTTGCCATAAAGTGTCAAATGTAACACACGTCTCCTTGAGTGTCACAAAGTATTAATATGATCTTTCCATATGTTCAGTTCTTTCCCCGTAATTCACATTAATTCATCCTCACCTACTATGACTCATCAGTTTCTAAAATGTAATTTACTGACACTCATTCAACCAGTTCCTCATCCTGGGAATTCCATTAATAGCAACCATAAACTCTTTAGTTTGCCACATCATTTTCATGTGAAATCATCAGACAGGAGTGCAGCAGTTTGAAAGAACTGTGGTCTTAGAAACTTTTTGTTGTTGTTGTCTTTTGTCTAACAAGATGAAACCTCATTCTCACCACTGACCTTGCCTGCAGTGCAGAGTTTGGATTACATTTTTGTGGCTAAAAAATTCTGCTGTTGGTGTATGCAGTAGCATAGTACCAGCAATGTACTAGGATCTTTTTTCACTTGACCTAGGACTGTCCAAATAAAGTGTTCTTATCTGGACAGGAGTCCAGTTAGAACTATAAACAGAGTGTCTGTATGGCCAGTTGAGTCATTTTATTATGACTCAATTCCATTCACTAAAGCTGAATATCCCATGAACGTTACTAAATCAGATTTAATGTTGAGACAAAAGATTGTCCACATACCTTTCTGAAGCGATGTGCTAGTCTCTGATATCCTCGGGAATTGTGCTCTTTTTCATTAGGATTACTGAAAATGCCTTATTTGCTTAGTGTTCCGCTTATTATATTTTTCTCTTTGGAATTTGTTCTCCCTGCATATGTAAAAGATAAATAAATAAATAAATAAATAAATGGAGATATACCAATCTCCTAGAACTGGAAAGACCTTGAAGGTCATCGAGTCCAGTCCCCTGCCTACACTAGCAGGATCCGCCTGCCTACACTAGCAGGATTGAGTACTGTTTCTTGAGTACTCAGAGTTCCTGTCTGAGTTTTACACTGTGTATATAGTATAGGGTAGTTCTTTTACTGTGTGTGTCTTGTTTGTTAATTCTGTCTTGCTGGGCAGCACTCTGGACTGCTTTTGTTTATGTATACATAAATCTGCTCACTTGATCCAGGGTCATGATTGCCAATAGGAACATGCCAGTGGACTAGAGACCAGTAACTTCTGTGGTAGTCCTGCATGCTACTGGCTAAGCAGTCTGTTTCTTTCTTTCTCTTTATTCTCCATCAGGACTCCTGGCGACGTGTGATCAGCACTGGAGTCCAGATTGGCATCCCTATGCCCTGCTTCACTACGGCACTTTCCTTTTATGATGGGTACAGGCATGAGATGCTGCCAGCTAATCTGATTCAAGTAAGCACCCGAGACTCCACTCTGAGGACCTGTGAGGCTAAAATTTCAGCCCAAGGAAAAAATCCCCAAAACCGCACATCAGTGTGTGAAGGATCACCTGCCAAAAGCCTTTCTTCCGTATTGCCACCTCTTCTATGCGTTATTCCTGGGTTTGCACCCTGAAATCTTAAATTATTTCACACTTCGATAGCAATAAAATGTTGTGCAGTCAGGTTACTTCTCTCCATCCCCCCACCCCTTATCCTGCTTATGTTCTCCAATCTAAATCTTCTTTCTTATAACAGATTACACATACTGTACACATTCTAGAGATGTTCATTTTGTAAGATTTGCCCCAAATCTCATGTATTTCTTTTAAAATGGGTGTTACTGAGACACCATGACAATGGACTTGGTATGAGAATTTAAATAGGTACCTATATACAGAGGTGGGGTGCAATATTTCAATGATGATGGTATTTGACTGTGTTTTCCTGTGTGTTTCATCATCTAGGCACAGCGTGATTACTTTGGTGCTCATACCTATGAACTGTTATCGAAACCAGGGGAATTTATCCATACTAACTGGACAGGTCATGGAGGAAATGTGTCATCATCATCATACAATGCGTAGTGGAAATATTTCATCTGGAAGCCAAGATATCGTAGATCTGAGACATTCCTCCTGATGGCAACACTTTGCTTATACTGTATTTGGCTAGAATTTGTCTGGGCACTTTTATAACGTGTATGTACGTGTCTTATAAGGAAGGCAAATAAACTCACTTATAAATGTATTGTGGGGTGTTTTCGTCTCTTCCTGCTTTTCCCCTCTCTCAGGTCAGAAATACGTATTAGTTCATGGAACATATTTAATGCCCCACTGGTATTTTGTATTCTTATCGTTCACAAGCCTTAAGAGGTTCACTAACCATATTGAGAAATAACTATTGAAATGCAGCCACCTCATAGGTGGAGGGTGGTAAACCATGAATGCAAAGCAACACTGCACAATGGTGGAGGGAGGTAATTAAAGTGCTATGAGATTTTTAATGTCCATTCAGAACAGGTAAGATCTTGGTTCTAAAGGTCTTATTTTAAAGCACTCACTCTTCCTCTGACTTTACTATCTTGAGCTCCATATATCTTCCTTGGAAAGATGAAGGGCTAAATTGATCTAGGATGGATTCAAATCAGTGGTTCCAAGGGTTCTAAATATTAACTAAACCCAACCTCCCCACCAAATAAACAAACACACACAAACATGGAAATAACATGTTTGCAGCCATCATATTCACTCTACTTGTTTTATACCTCCTTCCTACATTATGTATACCTTGTCTATTTAGACTTTGGGACACCATAGGGCACAACTCTTGGCTGTTAGTGTTTAAACACTATCATAATAAACATGTTTAATAATATTTTGACCTAGAGGCAAAGGATTCATAGACTCATAGGGTTAGAAGGGACCACATCTCATCGAACCACCTGCCAAGATACTGTATATAGGATTTGTTGTGTCTATCATTTCATAATCACCCTTAGACTGAGATACAATAATATATCCTAGGGGTGGGTAAACTACACCCTGGGGGCCACATCTTGCACTTTGGATGTTTTAATCTGGTTCTCAAAATCCCACCAGGAAGTGGGATTGGGTGCTTGCCCTGCTCCACATGGCTTCTGGAAGCAGCATCATTTCCCCTCTCCAACTCCTAAGCATAAGGGCAGCCAGGGGGCTCTACATGCTGCCCCCCCCCCATCCCCACCCCTGCAGCTTCCATTGTCCGGGAAACACACCCAATGGGAGCTGCGGGGGTGGCGCCTGCAGATGGAGCAGTGAACAGAGCTGCCCGGCTGCTAGGAGACAGCCAAGGTGATGTGACAGTTAGAGCCAAGCCTCACAACCTAGCTAAGCATGGCAATGTTGCAGTCAAATTTTTCAATCTGATGAAAACAGAAAAGGTTTACAGTTGAAAACTGATACTTTGGGCTTGTTTTGAGGTTGTAATTTAGGGTGGCCAATTTTGGTTGGCTGTATTCCTGGAGGTTTTATCACATGACAATCTTTAATTAGAGGTTAATATTCAATTCTTGGAGACTCTAGGACCATCTTGAAGGGTTATTATTTCTGACTTTATGTATTTTGAACATTATTGCTAGACGTTCTGTGCAGCTCAGGGCAAGATTAAGGCAAGTCTGTTCCTTGTGCTACAGCATTGGACTCTTTATGCTTCCTTAAAATGAAAAATCAGGAGTAAGAGGAGAATAATTCGTGGTGTGAAATTATCACAATTTAGTTAGTCTTTAAGGATTCTTCACAATTTAGTGTACAGTAGACTCTTGATTATCCAGGATTGGGTTAACCAGAATGTGGATTAAGCAGGATGTCAAAAAAATATGCGTAACTCACAGGGACGACTCTGGCTTTGTTGCCATCCCAAGAACAAAACAAAACAAAAAAATCCACCAGGGCGCAGGGTAACCAGCGAACCAACATCCCCCTCCCCCTGGCGCAGGGTGGCTGGTGAACCCACCCCCCCACTCTCCATATTTCCTATGGATGGTGATTATCCAGGATTTTATTAACCAGGATTAATTTTTTCCCTATCGTCCTGGATAATCGAGAGTCTACTGTATTGAAAAATGAGACATCTAGTGGCTAGTCTTAAAATGTATCTGAATCAAGACGGTTTTAGGGTGGAAAAAGGGGGAGACAAACATGGGAAGACCCATGCAATGGAAATGGGTAGAGATTGAACGGATTAGATTAAAAAGGGATATAACAAATAGGCAGAATAATAAATGGGGCAGAGAAGGTCAATTGCGGGCTCCTTTTTCTCTCTCAATATAAGAACAAGGGGACGTGCAATGAAACGGTAACAGGCAACACATATGAACTGAATTGTTTTTATGCATCTTAATGAACCTGTGGGATTTACTGCTATTGTTAGTGATGCCAAGAGCGCTATAGGTGTTTTAAAGGCTCACAGAGATGGCTAGCGGCTTTTTTTCCCTATGCTCCCTTCTCTTCCCCTTCCCATCCGTCCCCAGCTCTACGGGCCCGGGCTCCCCTCCTCGCCCCTCTGCTCCTCATCCCTCTCCCCTCAGCTCCCTTCCCACCTTTCTGCTCCAGGCCGGGTCAGCGCCGTATCCCGCCCGCGGGCGGCACCGCCTCTCCGCCCCGCCCCCCGCGGGCGTTGGGCGGGAGATTTGGGCTCGGCCGGTCGCGGGCGACAGCAGCAGGCCGGGCGCGCCATGGAGACGGAGGGGGAACAGGAGCGCGAGCGCCTCTTACACACCCAGGTACAGGGTGAGGTAACCCCTCCCCCCCGCATCCCGTCCTGCGGGCCCCAACCGCCCCGAGTGTGTCTCCCCTCCCCCCATATACACCCCCCCCGAGGGTGCTGCCCCTTTCCCCAGTCACCCGGGGGGGGCTTCCTCCCCCCAATCCTCTTGGGATAGGAGCCCCTCCGCCCTCATTCCCATCACTTTTGGGTGGCCTCTCCCAGCTCATTACTTGGGTCATGTTCCTCCCTATCCAAATGCGCTAACTCTGCTCCCACTCCCTAACTCCTCCCCCCATCTGCTCTTGGGAATAGCTGTCTGTTTTCCCGCGATTCCTGCCCCCCATTAGAGGATGGAGATCCCCTGGTGGAGGGTATTTTATATAGGGGGAGGATACCTATTTGTGCCTTTGAAAAAATAAAATGTCATTAGTCCCCTTTTAGAGCAGTGGTGTCTAATCCAGTTCTTTCCACCCACTTCCACTGTGGGATATTACTCTTTTAACATCTTCCCATATGTTTCTATGGTGGATTAGGTATCTGCAAATAATGTTATGCCAGTATCTGATCTGAGCCATGACTAGCCTCTTTTGTGCTATAATGCAGTGAATGGTTCTATGTTATATAATTCATAGTATATTTTTGGAAGACTCTAAATCAAGTTGCTAATTTTTCAGGTCTTAATGGATGAATCAAATTAGAGTCAAACTGTCCAGAGGAAACAAAAAAAGTCCAGCATTTAAATATGAGTACCTCTCAACAGTATGAGAAGTCCTCAGAGCACCAAATATGCAATCTTTTAATTTATGTTTTTACTATTTTAATTGTGCTTTTTCTGGCTCTCTCCCACAAAATTAAGTTGTGGATCTTGGAAAAAGCATACGTCTCCACTCAAATCTTGATTCTTCAGTCACTTGCCACTTGCTGCGGTGCTTAGTACTGTGGGTAATCTCCAAGACTCTTCAGAGTAGTAAACTCGACATAAGCATATGAGGCCCAGATTCTCAGAGGTATTTAGACTCCTAACGTCAATTGAAATAATTGAAAGTTAGAAGCCTAAATACCGTTGAGGATGTGGGCCTAAGTATTTGCCAGATGAATCAGATCCTAAGGACATCCTTGGAGCTGCTGAGCATCTGCAATTCCTACTGAAGCTAATGGGACATAAAGATGCTAAGCATTTCCTTGGATCAGGCCCATAAATAGGATTTACTTTTGTATACACACACACACAAACACACAGTACAAATGAGATCAATTGTACAAAGGTGGCCTGAGTTCACTGCGAACTAAAAAAAAAGTGTTGCTTTCAAACCTAAGTAAACAGAAACTTTCATAGGTAATTGGTAGTGGAAAAGCAAAGGGGAAGGTGTCATTGATGCTGTGATTTGACTGAACATTCATTACTTGAATATTTTAATAAATATTGATAATTTATTTTAAAGTCTTTGATATCCTTAGGGACATAGACCTTTTCCAATATATTTTATATTGATTCTCTTGTTCTTTCCCATCTTTTTTTTTTTTTTTTTTTTCAATTTAATATAGACTGTAACCCCTTAAGGGTAGGGGAATCCATTTTTATCTGTATTGTATTTTAAAGCATCATACCAACATATGGCACTATACTCTTCATAAATGTGCTGTTGCAATACTTTTGCTCTGTATTGTTAAACAATGATGTATGTTTTATCCTTTCAGTCAGTGAATGTTTCTTTATAATTTACGGGAGAGATGGTGAATTGGTATGTAAAGTCAACTGTGTAATTTGTTTTGGATTGTTTCAGAGGCTAAAGGCTGCAGTTCACTACACTGTTGGTTGTCTGTGCCAAGAAGTTGCAGAAGACAAATGCATTCAGTTCAGCAAACAAACCATTGCAGCTATTTCAGAGATCACCTTCAGACAATGTGGTATGTCCAGACATATCTATATTTGTACACAGGAAAAATCAGTGGAGATTAAGTGCTTTTTAAAAAATAGAACTGGAATTAGACTGTCTTGGGTCACTTTTAAAGAATACAAGAAATATTAACTTTCTTTTCCTGGCATGAAGGGGGTACTTAACACAAGATTTGTGAAACCTCAGATATGGTCTCATCTATGCAACAAAATGGCCCACATAATAATAGTTCCATATAACGTGGTTGTTCTAGCTGAGGCCCGATAGTGCAAAGCAGAGAGAGCCTTTTCTGACTGCAGGGATGAAGCTTGCCTTTCTTATTGTATGTGCAGCTATTCAGTCTCTTGAAATACAGTGTTTTCTGCAATTATTATTATTATTATTATTATTATTATTTTGTAAATTGAAAATGCTTCAGGTGGCTTTGCATCATAACTGCTATACAAACTCTTGGGCCATCTGGGGAGCTTATGCTTGCTTAGCATCTCTGACCTGGATTTACTTACCAAGTCATCTTATTGTTCATTTCTTCCCTTAGCAAGAAATTATCATGTTTAATAGTCCAGCAGCCTTCACTGTTGTTTTATATCTAGTCTTTGAAAGAAATAAATACAATTAATGGAATGTTTTTAAAAAAACAAGGCTGTGGCTACTTTGTATGCACAGTACTTCTTGTAATGATTGGGTATTAGCCTAAAAAGGGTGTGATTTTCTCCCCAGGTACAACTTGTGTAATAGAGCCACAATGTGGCCTGGGCATCTCCAGCAGTGTCACATGAAACCATAATAATGTTTAGCACTGATAGAGGTTTATAAGCATTAATCACTTGAGATTAGACATAGGTAGATGGCTTAAGGGTCTAATAGTCAAGTTTGTAATACTTGAACTCATGGGACCACAGTTTAAAATTCTAGCAGAACAACACAACTCATCATACTTCCATGGTAGATAAGTTAAGTATAATGCTGTTTGTGTCTTTCAGACTGAGACCTTAAAAATGTAAGGTCCTTTTTGCTCTGCATGAATGTAAGAGGGCCCAGGGCAATGTCTGTAAGAGTAGAAGTTTATTGCTATTATATAAACATACACAGACACTTGCCCTGGTGTCCCTATCCAAAATATCCATCACCTCCCAATGCTTTTGTGCATCATATTTTACACTGCTTGTTTGCATAGGTGCTGCCCTTCATACCTAAGGGTGGTGACATTTCACTGTTGTTGCTTGTATGGATTTTCTGAAATGCTTTGAGTCAAAAGGTTTTCTCTGTACATGAGACATTATTATTGGCCACTATAATGGCTATAGAAATTAAATAGGTTTCATCTTGTCGACTTTAAGAAGTGTTTTAACTGTGAAATTTCTTTTTAAAATTTTTCTTTCAGAAAATTTTGCAAAAGACCTTGAAATGTTTGCAAGGTAGGTACTGCAAGAACACTTAATCCTTACAAAGTCTTGTTTTTTTGCTCTTCTCTCAGTGATATATTTGGATACAGAATGAACTCTCTTTCCTATCCCCCTATCCCATTTTATTTGAGAGTGCCTGTAATTTCTGCATTTTTCAAGGCACTCTCCCTGCTTTTTATTTGGTGGATGATTGTAAGGTTAGGTAACAGATACCAAAACCATGCTGAATTAGAATGTAGCTTTTATTCAGTGTTCATTGTTTGGTTGGGGTCAAGAGTTTAATTTTTTTTCCATTTGAGTGCACTGTCTCTATTGGTAGTGTTGATTCAAAGCTGTCAGGGCATTTTCCAAAGTTTGCTGAGTGCTTGACTCAGAAACTGTTTAGTGGATGTGAAAGTGTCTTAAGGATTCTGGATAATACTGTGGCTTGCGTTTCCCCCTCCTATCTCTTGGTCTCAGAATTGTCAGTTTGTACCAAGGAAGGAAAAAAACTATACACAATTCAAAATAAATAAATTACATAGAGCAGGGGTCTCCAAACTTTTTTGATCATGCACCCCAGCAGAAACTTTTTTAATCAAAGCCCTGGGCCATCTTAGCAGTGGTCGTACAGTCACATGGTGAAGGAGAAGTACAGGCACTGGAGTCCATGTCATTTTACCAATTCTCGTAATGGCTAATAGGTGAATAGGACCGAAGACATAATTGATCCTTGTGGAATTCTGTACGTGAGGGGGTCTGGTTGCGGAGGTACAGTTTCTCATCACTATTGTTTTGGATATGTTCCACAACGAAGGACTTTAAAACCATTTTAACATGTTCCATGGACCCTGCCACCTTTTTCAACTGGGGACATGGGAGTTTATCTCAAGAACAACAGAGCTTTAGGAGACTGCTTAAGTTCAAACACCTGTGGCTTAGAGCAGGATCTTTGAGCCCAGACCACTTGGGTTTGTTCCCAATTCTGAAATTGATACACTATGTGCGTTTTAGACAAATGGCTTGAACGCTTGATGCCTGTTTTCCTCATCAATTTAACTTGTAAGATCTTTGTGGTAGACTTTCATCCTAAGGGGTGTTGTAAAATCAGGAAAATATCCATATTTGTAAAGAGCATTGGAGACCATTGGATAAAAAGAAAGGTGCTGTCTAAATATCACCGATTATCATAAATAAGAGTGGCTGGGGACTCTTGCTGATCTATCTCATTCTAAGATGGTCAGATAAAGGCGAGAGAGCCCATAGTTAGGTGTACGGATCCTTTTACTGTGTATTTTTCACATTCTTCTGCTACAGATCTCAGCAAACATACTGCAAACTGGTTGTTTTTTAATTTTAATACAGGCATGGAAAACGAACTGTAATCAATTCAGAAGATGTGAAGCTTTTGGCCAGGAGAAGCAACTCTTTGGTGAGATTAACACTTTTTCTTCCCCCCATTTTATTCCTAATAAATTACATGAGTATTCCCAAGAGCCTCTGTATAGAAACAACAGGTGGGGAAATTATTACCACCTGCTGATAAATTATAACCCAGAAAAAAATATGGATAGTGGGCTGGCAAGACCAATCTCCCAACCAGCATCCTTGGCGATCAGTTTGATTTCTTTCTTATCCTGTTCTAGTTTTTGACATTTCTTCTTCAGTATAATAGCATAGATCTGATTACAGCTGGAGCAGCAGCCGTGTTCTAGATACAGCAAAACTGCTGAGGCTCTAGGTACAGAACCTAACCTCCAATGAACATGTTACAATACCTTCAGACTTGGAAATAAGTTATTTTGTTTTTCCTGTCATCATGTTTTTGAGTCAGGGAAATCTCATCAAAACTGCTAAATAACCTAACACATCAGTAAAGTGGAGATTATTCTTCCCAGATTTTTGTAAATATTCTGTCATATGGTGGCCTGTATGAGATTTGACGTCCATTCCACATAATTTAGCTGTTAATGTAACAGCTATCCTTGTAAGCATCTAAACTTCATCAGGAAGAGAACATTAATCCTTCACATTAAAACAATTATATGTTGAGCACCAACATTGTGTTTGGCACTGCACAGAAACCAGAGATACAGCCCTTGTTCTGGGGAGTTTACTGTCTAAACAGATACTTCTGTGCAAGCTTGTTCACTTCTCTGCAAGCATGCCTCAGCTGCTAATTTTAGCCTTAACTGGGTAATGTTTTCCTTCCATGTGGGACATGTGACACAAGCTCATCTCAGAAGAATTGGTGAGGATTGGAGCTTTATTTTATATTCCTAACTACCAGATACAGTACAGTTTAATTGCATGTGGAGTGTCTGAGCGGAGAAACAAGATTATTGTGCTCTCTCCATACTGGAACCACAACTGTGCTAGCTACAAATCTGTGTAAACATAGCTTTTACTGTATGCTAGTCAGGGAACAGGGTTCAGCATCGAAGCCAAGGCCCTGATCCATCACTGGGATCTCAGCTCTCTAGGATGTTTCTACAGAAATCCATCTGAGAATGAAGGTTTTATTCAAAAAACAGGCGAGCTGGTGCTTGGCCCTCCTGGTGTGTGGAATGTTTCTGTCTAGACAAGAAGTTGGCCAGCTTGTTTTTCTTAGGGTGTGTGAACAGGCAGATGACTGATCAATTCTCTGTTGTTAGCTAAAGTATATCACCCAGAAGAGTGAAGAGCTTGTATTGAATAATCTGGAACAAAAGGAGAGGAAGAAAAAGAAGTCCAGTGCAGCAAAAGGAAAAAGAACCTCTGATGAGCAGGTGGAGGTTGCTATGGCTGAGAGTGAGGATTCCAACATGGCGTGATCTTCCTCTCAGAGAAGATTATGCAACTTCTTTGCTTGCTCTCTGCTTTGAAACATGGAGCACTAAGGATCTAATACTATACTAGGGAAACAACTATAGCCTATTTTTATGGGAACTCCACTGGAGTTGCCTTTGTGGGGTAGCTACAGCATTGAGACCTTAGGTTTAAGGTGAACATGATGAATATTGTATTTCCATCTGTAAAAAAAAGGCATCAATACCAAAAGATTTTTAGAGGTCATCAAAGGAAGGTTTACAAAGACAAGTATTGCCATAATATTTTTATGTTTTTCGATTTATATTTCCCAAAAGAGAATTTATTATTGAGTGCTTGAAACTCTAAAGCAAGGTATCCTTTACTTAGCCACATAAAAGAATCCAGAGAGTGTGAAGGGTGCTTTCTGGCAATCCTCCATGTCATTTGTGGTTGGCTTCTTCAAATTGCCAGTCTGAATTGTGATACTCCACACTTGTTGGTTGCTGCTTTGTTGAAATGTATAAACATTTGTTCAGCAATAACTCATGCTTGTCATTCTTTTTGGCTATTAAAGTAGATTTTCCTGCATCATTTTTCTGAGTGAAAATACTTGTGTGCAACACTCTCATTTTAATTAGAATGAACAAGCTGTACTTCAAGCCCTTGTGTTTAGATGAAATAGAAGATACTGACAACATACCCTAAGATGAACTAATCTTCTCTGCTGCTGCCAGACCTTCTGGCTAAAGTCAAATGTAGTAATGGATTACTATTGAATGTGTCCTCAACTTTCTTTATTGGTGGATGGGATCTATGATTCAGGGTCACTTCTAAATAATTATTCTGATTCTAATGTAAAGGGGGAATGAGACTGGCCTCTTCAGCAGCTTCTTTTTTGCCCTTTCCTGGACTTAGACTTAATTTGTGCCGCTCAGTCATCCTGAGCTGTTCCAAATTTGCGCTCTGCCTTATGGACTTTCTCAGCTCAGTGAAGCTGTGTCTATTTGAATATGTGATGCTGTTACAAAAAAGACTAATATCATTTTGGGGAATATTAAGATGAATGTCCTATATAAGCTCTGGGAGGTAATTGTCCCATTCTCTTTTACCCTGGTGAGGCCTCAGTTGGATAACTTGTCAATTCTGGATGCCACGCTTAGGAAAGAGATGGATAAATTGGAGAGAATCCAGAGGAATGCAACAAAAACGATAAAAGGTTTAGAAAACCTAACCTATGAGGAAAGGTTAAAAAAACTGGACATGTTTAGTCCTGAGAAAAGGAGACTGAGTAGAGATCTGATAAGTGTTCAGATACTTTAATGACTGTTATAGAGGACAACGGTCAGTTGTTTTCCATGTCCACTAAAGGTAGGATAAGAGATTTGTTAGACATTTGGAAAAACTTTCCACCTCTACAGCTAGTTAAGCTCAGGAATAGGCTTTCAAGGGAGATTGTGGAATCCTCATCATTGGAGGTTTTTAAGAACAGCTTGACAAATACCTGTCAGGGTCTAGGTTTACTTGATCCTGCCACAGTTCCTGGCAAGACCCGCAGAAACAACAGATTCTGAAAAAGCTGTAGTGCCCTGTGTAACAGTAGGTAGAAGACTACAGGTACCATTTTCGTGCCTTCCACACTAGCACTTACACCATGCAGACTAAACTACTGTTTAGTTCTGCTGAGAGCAAGCCTAATCAATCCAGCTATATTTAGTAGGCATGTAAACTATTTGGAGCATGAGTGTGGACATTAAGCATACGGGCGGGCGGGGGGGTCCAGTCATAGCACAGAAATTTTCTCTGCAAAGCCCTAGAGGTCTTGGGTCCCCAGAGTATACCCCTCTTATTATGGCTTGGGCGGGAGAAATCATTAATTCTGCACTCCCTGCAAACTCCTGCACTCTGAGCTGACAACTATGACACTTCCTTGAGGCAGAGGCTTCCTTTCCTTGCTAACTGCTGGACAGAGCCTATACACCTCATGACTACTGGCAGCTATTATTTAATTAATATTGGTAAATCTTTTTAAAATGCAAACTATTAAGTATAAAATTTAAATATGTGGGATACATTCACAAAACAAAAGACCAGACCAAGAAGAATTGGTCCAAGAAGAGCCTTCAGTTCTGTCCTCTAGCTCCAAATCATTGCTAGGACTCCTTGATCCAAATTATACTCAGTCTCTCAAAGATTCCAACTATTGCTACGTTCGGTTGGGGTGCAGGAAAGAAATTGAATGAGCCTCATAAGCTCACTCAAAGAACTTCAGGCAGATCCAAACTGCATCCTTCCCCCTTTAGATGCTCTCTGTGGATCCCTAGCATTTTCAAGATTTCATTCCAGCTGCCTGTTAACATCATCTTCAAAGAACTATTGTGATGCTACTTCTCACTTCTGTGAAAGGAATGTGGAAGCTTTTGAAAGTGATATAGTTACACTTCACAGCACTAAGACAAAAAACAGCTCAGTTATTTGTTAGCAACCTCAAATTTGTTTTAAACAAAGCAAGACTTCTCTGACCGATCCTCCAGCTGAGCTTGATCCATTCCCAAGGTGTCTGTTCCTGTTGAAGAGTGTTGAATCTGCAGCCATGGTCCTAGAAGACAAACCACCCATCTTGAGATTAGATGGGCAACTCAAGACATGTCACTCCATGAGGATATTCAGCCAGGGCAGCTTATTTCTGACTAGGTGACCACAAGGAAGAAACAACTTCCAGGATGTAGTTTGCTCAGATGCATTAATGATTAAATTTTTGAAACCATGACTTCAGTCAGTTGCTGCAATGGAGGATTCTTGCCCTGTTAGAGGTTAAACTTTGATCATTCCAGACAGCGTAAGGCGCAATGCTTCTGCTTTTAAATTTACCCTCCTCCCATCACCAAACCCATGCACAAAATCCACCCTCATAAATAATTTGAAGCTAAATCACCCTATTTTGTACTTAAGACTGCCTGGTCATTATAGGAATAAGGTGAGGAAATTATGGTCTGGTGGTTGGTGTTTTTTTTTTTGTTTTTTTTTTTAAAGCAAACCATGAATATGCATCTTAAATTAACAGCAAAAACACTCTTAATAGCAGCACAACTCATAGGCTCTAATTAAGGGTTAAATTCAAATAGTGTACTGTTGGGAAGTTAATTGTTCTTTGGTTGTTTTTTTTGCATCACTGCATGAGTTGAGAAAATGGGGCTGCTATAATATAAAAAATTGAGCTGGAAGTTTTGCTCCTACCCAAAGGAAAAGAAAGATAACTTGCAAGGCAGAGAAGTAGTTTGTTGCAGAGCTCTATCAGGCTGTGTTCCACATGTATCCATTGCTCTGCCTGTTCTACTGACTTCTGTCTCCTGGAGGATGGGGGCTGCTGTACATCCAGTACAGGAAAGCCACATGTCAAAAGACAGCAAGGTACGCTGAGAATAGATACAAAACCTTTATAGCTATAATGCTTGTTATTCACTCCTCTTCTTTATACTGTACCCAGATTAACAACAGTTTTTCATCTGGGGGCACAAGGTACTCAAATTGACAGGATCTAATAACAGGAGAATCCAAGGCATTGGTTTGTTTCAGTTCCCCCTTTTCTGCTCTGTGTCCTGTATTTTCTCTTGTTTATCCCACTCCTTTCTTTAGTGGGGATTTGATACTTCATCAGAGGCTGACCTACCTCTAAAAGCATAAACTTTTGTCTGTACAATAATTGCTCTGTTTGTATTATGTTGTTTGTACATTATTTAGATGAGACTTTCAACATTGGGGTCCTGTCTGTGCTCCCCTGACATTAAAGTCCCAAGGAAATTTAATAAGCATAATGGCTTGATCAGTTGTCCCTGACCTGACCAAAAATCTCCCCCCCCAGACCCCAACATACACATACAATCATTATGTGTCAGTTGGCTGCTGTTTCCTCCACCCCAGAAATGGCCACAACTCAATGGAACTGCAGTTTGTTGAAGTGCGTTAGCACTTTTCATTATAAATTATCCTATCTTGCCGTAAGAGATTTGTCAGCCCCAGACAGGGAACTCTGGCTCTGAACTGAATACTCCAATAACATAATGGCCTAGTCACTTAGCTGCCTATATGTGTCTACACTAAAAAAGTGCCTTAATTTATAAAGATAATTGAATGCTTTTACCAGTTTATAAAAAAATGTCATTAAGTTAGCCATTTAAAGAGTTTTCAGCTTTGTGTTTGATTTACTGTACTCTTTTGAAAAAGATCCAAGAATCAGTACATAAACTTGACCATTAAAAAAGGATTTTTCATTGAAATTATAGAATGAGGTACACCATTGTAGTTCGGTAGTTTATTAGCTGAAAGCTCTTGACATTTTTTTGGTGAGACTTTTAAAGGACGTTGAAAACAGTAAGAGAATTTTTAAAAGGACACTGATTAAAATTAATGCTTCTGTCTTCTATACCTGCTGTGGCAAGTAACATTAAGACTGCTATTAATAGTAATCTTAGAGGGGGAAAAAGTCAGTTTACTGTGTATGCAGTTTCCATTTCTTTTATATATGCAGCTTTTTTGCCCAGGTCTCGTGCAATAGGGAAAATAATTTTTTTAAAACAAAAAGATGATTGTATGACCAAAGAAATTGGTGGGTGCAGTATCTTTTTCTTAATACCGGACTAGATTTCCCATTGATGGTGTTCCTTTAAGATGCCTAAGCTATCTTTAAATGGCCCTGGGAACAGCTCTACCTCTCCATATGACAATTGAATGATTGTGTTGACAAAGATAATATTGTGATCAGCAACATCTCTTTTCAAGTGAGGAATTCAGCATTTTATGAACATTAAGTATCCCCCTAATGTCTCTCTGCTGGACTTAGAGCATGCCAAAAAAAAAAAAAAAAAGGCAATTGGGAAATCACGATTTTGCCCACTGCTAGCTTGCCCCAGTGTTGCTGAAAAACATTAATAGAAATAGTGGGCAACTGTTGCTGGAGTACAGCATCCTTGCAACCACACTTTAGGCTTCCCTCTCTCACATGGAGGGTTTCTCCCTCTGAGATCTATATCTATCTATCTATCTATCTATCTATTTTTTAAAAGTATTTTCAGGAACTGACAGATGTAAAGAGAAGCACCTTTCTCACTTTCCTCTCTGCACTGGCTGACTGGATATCCCAGACAGAGGACACATCCCTGATGGAAGAGGAGGTAGAGCTGGCTGACCAGCAAGAGAGGTCTGCCTTTCATCAACCTCGAGCATGGGGAAAGTCCTCCTGCAGGAAACTTCTGGAAGACTTTCTCCTCTTGCTAACAAAATAGCTTCCTCAAGTTCTATTTTAGAATGGTTTTAGCAACAGCTGCCTAAATCAGGATGGATATCATCAGTGACTACTTTTCTGTGAACAAATGCTGTCTTTTTGTAATGTGTGATTAGTCTCTATCCCCATCCTCTAATAAAAATTGAATAGTACTGTGTAGACAGAAATGATTCTATGATTGAAATGGAGTGCAGACATAGGGACTGAGCCTCTTGAAAAGTACAATGTTACTATTTGGGCTACAGTTCAGATAGAAGGCTGAATGTCACCCGCCCAACAACTATTGATCTGATCCTGCAGTTCTCATTTCCCCAAAATCCTCTATGGGGAGGAAGGACTGCAGGAGCAGGTTTAATAAATAGTTACAATGGCATTATCTATAGTGGAGCTGCAAAGATCATGCTATTTTTTATTTTTGCTCCTTAGGTTTTTCCTGCCATTATCTGGTACAACCTTCTACTTTATACTACACCACTGTAAAGCTTGCTCTGGGAAAGACTTCTCTTCTCTAGTTTAATTTTTTTTTGGAAGACCTAGTTTGTGTTGTTGTTTTTCTAATATGCAGACCTGTATCTTTCTTTAATGCTGTTACAACTACCATAGTTTGCTTTTTCATTAACCTATACATCAGCGAGACATCTTTCACAACTGTTTAGTATAAATTAAGAGTAAAAGCTTCTTAGATTCCAAGGCAAGAAGGGACTGTTTTGATCACCTTGTTTGACCTCCTGTATAACCCAGGACCTCTAGGAGCAATGGCTGCAGGGGAGGGGCCAGGCTCACTTCCCTGGTCAGGAGCTCAGGTGGCCCTGATGTGGCCCATGGGCCGTAGTTTACCTACCCTGCAGTAGGAGAATCCGTAAACTGAAAAGCATGGTGTTGGCTGGGTTAGTTCATTGCTGAATTTGTACTCGAGTCATTATCTTCACACAGTTGACAAGGCATGGCTTTGCCAGAGTAGCCTTTCAGATGCATATGTTCTGTCCTGACTGAACAGTCAAAGCTACTATGGCAGCCTACAACAGGAGAAAAACTCCATCTGCTGTGGCAGGAAAATTGCTTACAATGTGAGAAGGTAGATAAGTATTGTGATAAACAATTGTTTCCCTTGTCCAACTCAGGGACACATATTCCATTTTAGAAGAAAGGGCAGTTCAGGCCAAGAGTGAGCTTTTATTTCAGAGAGACAACACTTCAGTAGGTACTTGCTAGTCAGGATCCCTTGTTTAAGTCTAGGTAATTCCTTTCAGTTAGAAAGATGCAAGTGGCACTTTTAACTCACACCTAGTACTAATTAAGACTCAGCATGGTTTTGTAGGAAATAAAAGTTAAACTTAGTTTTCCTCCAAGACAGCAGATTTTTACTCAAGTTATATCAGAGGCACTAGAACTGAGTTGGGGTTATGTTCATTATACAGTAGCACTGTAGTTATGGCACATTCATTAAAAGCTAGATTGCAACATTTGTACACAAGGGGCATATCTGAATGTTCAGCTTTGCTATACATTAAGTCACTTATCTACTCCACTGCGTAACCTAATGTTAGATTAATGGGTTTTGCAGTGTTAGAAATACTGTATAATTGTGTGCATTAAACATTCCATGCCTCTTTTTTAAATGCTTCAGCATTTTTATCTTTTGCTCTCCTGGGACAGAACTAGCAATAGAACAGAGACTGTATGTGCTAATGCGTTGTTACCAACATTAATGTGGGTCAAATCCAAATGGCACCTTTGGGAAGGCTAATTGCCACAAACATTACAATTAAAAAAATAAAATAAATCTGAGACAAGCCCCCTTGGTGCTTCGGCGATGTCAGGGTGCTTCTAATAATTAGACAGTCATGTTCTTGGAGATGTACAGAAAGCCAGGCAGCGTGTGTGAGCACCACAATAAACAGCCTAATAGTATAATAAGCTTTTAATATTAAAATTCTCAATTAAAAAGGGTTTCAAATGATTTTTAAAAAATAGGCCAGTCAATAAGAACACTGTCATGATGTTGTATAAAAGACAGGAATATACACAGGCCCAAACATGAACTTTTCTCTCTGAAGCCCTTTAAAAACCAAGCATTTTAATTTTCAGCATGCTTTACAAATATCAGTTCTCACTCTCCTCCTGCAGGGGGAGGTAGTAGCATGTGGAAATAATGGCACAAAGGTTAAAATATGATTTTATCAGTTACATAGTAAGAGATTATGAGAACGAGGATTTGAACCTCAAGTCTCTGGATCCCAGACTGGTTCTCAGACAATGCCACATAAAGTGGTATCTGGAAAAACTCTGCACACTAGCAGTCTGATTACATCAAATTGTAATAAAACTCACCAGGAACAGGCACTGGGAACATTGCATCTCTCACTATTGCACTCTGTTTAGAAATTAATCTGAAGAGAATGTGCTCGGTCTGCACTCTCTTGTGCAGCCTTAGAATTTGGTGTGGAAACCCTCCTGCTCACACATCAGTCTTCAACATGCCCTCTAATCATTAACCTGGGCCGTGTTTCTCCTTGAAAGGGTTTGCTAGTATACGGGTAGACTAACCCACAAATACCCCAATTGGAGATGCAGCTTATGCTAGCAAAAGTTCCTTGCTTAAACCAGTTCTCTGAATGGAGTAAGTAAGCAATACCTGTACAAATTCATTTGCTCGTAGAAATACACCTACACAAGAGCACCAGGGTCCCAGTCCTGCATTCAAAACTTACCCCTCTAATGCAGCATTTAGCAGGATACTGGTTGTGTTTACACAAGTTATTTGACAAGAACCACTATTCTGAAAAAAACAAAGCCTTTGGATACATGAGATCCTAGACTCTCACTAGAGGGATTAAACCTGTCTGTTAACAACACAAAGTCAAATAAGCCCAGTTTTTAGCTCTGTAGAGGCAGGACATAGTATGACCAGCAAACTATGGTACCTAGGGAATTTAAGAGTCAGAGAGGTAGCCGTGTTAGTCTGGAATAGCAGAGGTAACAGAGTCCTGTGGCACCTTAAAGAATAACTAAAGTATTGGAGCATAAGCTTTCGTGGGCTAATACCCACTTCGTGCTTGCATCCGACGAAGTGGGTATTAGCCCACGAAAGCTTATGCTCCAATACTTTAGTTAGTCTTTAAGGTGCCACAGGACTCTTTGTTACTAGGGAATTTAACACACCATTTGCTTCTGTTGGCTCTAATACACAAGAGACCTATGTTTCCTTGACATTTAAAAGCATTGCCAGCAGCAGTGCTGCAAAGTCTCACTTCTTGCGTTTTGAACTCAACCAGTCTCCCCAGGGCAGCTTTTTCTTTCCCTTTGATATACTCTTCAGGGAGTGTAGAGCCTGCACTTGCTGTAGGCGCCTGGAGAGCTCCTGATCACAGGCCTGTTGGAGAGCTTCAGTCTTCTGCTTATCCCAGTTCAGTGCCAGAGCCAAGGCTTCAGTGTCTTCCTTGAAAACCAGCTGTGAAAGGAAAAGTTGGACACACTGATTCTTGGTGCCCCACGCTTTATCTTTCAGACCAGGCAGAATTTCCTTTAATTGTACACTCCTGAACTGAACTTCAGTAGCACTCACACTGCCCGGGTCCTGGCCACTGATCTGGGGGGAGGGGGTGCTCTGCATTTTAATTTAATTTTAAATGAAGCTTCTTAAACATCTTAATAACCTCATTTACTTTACATACAACAATGGTTTAGTTATATATTATAGACTTATAAAAAGAGACCTTCTGAAAATGTTAATATATATTACTGGCTCGCAAAACCTTAAATTAGAGTGAATAAATGAAGACTCGGCACACCACTTCTGAAAGGTTGCCAACCCCTGACCTAGAGTAACATTTGGGTCTCCAGACGTGAAAGGGCAATTTTTCCCACATCCCCTCTCTCCAGTCAGCCTGCTAGAACAGGGTGAAGACCAAAGTTACCAACCTCTAGATCCTGACTGTTTAAGCTGA
Organism: Sternotherus odoratus; assembly: GCA_032164245.1. Classification (NCBI taxonomy): domain Eukaryota; kingdom Metazoa; phylum Chordata; order Testudines; family Kinosternidae; genus Sternotherus; species Sternotherus odoratus. The sequence continues at coordinate 8,712,191 of JAVMKO010000018.1, forward strand.
GTTCTGGGGCAGGTTTCTCTTTCAGTGCAACAAGGATCTCGCTACTGAGTGATCTTTTGGCCGAGGCACCTGCACTGCTGCTATCAGTGTCAACTACATTCATCTCCTCTCTAGGTGCAGCATCAGGTTCTGAAAAGTAGCAGGGAGACAAAGTTTAACATTAGCCAGAAGCATGAATACAGGTGGAGGGCTGGGAATGCGGTTTGATCAGTTTGCACCAACTACTGCAGCATCACCACAAGCTACTTCACAGAAGCAATGGCTCATGCAGCTTTCTCATTTCCCCTCCCCTTTAATCCCGTTCAGACATCTCTGGAAAGTTGCTCCTGCTCCTCACCTGATGCCTTGGTTAAGATGCTGCCTTCATTCTTCAAGGCCTTCATGTAGAGTTCCAGGAGCTGTTTGGATTGGCGTTCTTCCTCTCGTCTGTCCAGCGCCTGCTGCAGGGTGTCCTGTAACATCTGGGTTTTTGGTTGATTTTGGGAAAGCTCCTGGGCCAAGTCTGAACATGGTACATCAATGAGAACCTAAACGAAGCAGTGGAACGATTTAAGTAAGCCTAATTTTGATTGTTCTATCGGACTGACTACAACAGAGCTATAAAGATGGCATATCCCCCAAGACACAAGTGTGGAGAAACAAAGGGCTTGGCTACACTGGCACTTTATACCGCAATAAAGCCTCCCAGAGTGTTCTACCTTACTCCCTGTCCACACTGGCAAGGTACGTAGAGCGTTCTGACTCCCTGGGTGGAGCGCTCCCGGTACTCCACCTCCCCAAAAGGATTAACAGCTGTTGTGTATTGAGTGAGATGCTCCAGTGTAAATGGGTGGTAACGTTACTGTGCTCTGATTGACCTGCGGAAACTGCCCCATAATCCCCTTAACTGAAGTGGCCTCTCTTGTCTTTGTTGTGAACTCGGGGATGCAGAAGTGCACTTTCAGAGCTCCGTTTCAAAGTGCGGGCTGTAATGAACAGCTCATGTTTGCTTTGAATGAGCGAGAGAGAGGCAGGGGGCTCTGTTTTGGAGTGCAGGCTGCTTATCTGGTCCAAAAAACAAACAGCTAATATTTGCTGTCAGTGAGAGGTGTGGGGCATCGTTTTGGAGTGCCGGCTCCTCCGAGAGAAAAAAACAACAGCTAATGAGTGAGTGGGGGGCATGTGGGTCTGAACTTACAAGACAGTGTGTTGACACACTCAACACCCCAAAAACCCACTCTCTCTCCCCTGACAATCCCTGTCACACTCCACCCCCCATTTGAAAATCACATTGCAGCCACTTGAATGCTGGGACAGCTGCCCATAATGCACCGCTCTCAATGCAGCAGCAAGTGCTGCAAATGTGGCCACACCAGTGCACTTTCAGCTCTCAGTGTAGACAGACTGGCGCGCTTTCCCTAGTGCACCCTCCAAAGGCTGGTTTAACTCAAAGCGCTCTACATCTGCAAGTGTAGCCAAGCCCAAAGTCTCAGCCTTGTAAGGATACAGCAAGTTTTATTAGGCATTTCCAAGTCAAGTACGCCAGGTTATAAGTGGTTCTAATTGGCACTCCCACAAGCCAAAGTTCTTTATCTGCAGTCAAAGGGCCCACAGAAAGGTGTGAAGTTATCACCTACTTTTGGAGCAACAGAGAGAAATTCTAACTATTCTACAGCGAAAGCCCCACTGATAAATTTGAGAAGTGACACAAAGTCCTGTGGCACCTTAAATTTAATAAACGTCTCACTCAAATTTAATTTGATAAATTTGAGTGAGACAGACATGCCAACACCATCAGGGACTGGCTTCTGGAAAGTAACTTTTAATCGAGATTGCTGAATGAGTACTACAAGCAGCAATCATTAAGACTAAATCCTGTTATAGGCAGATGTTAAGGGATGGGAAGTTTTCTGGCATTCAGATGATCATTTTCTTGGAACCAATACTCAAGTCTACTAAACCACTCCAACGACCAAAATATAAGACAAACAAAAAAGATGGATGTGATTGGAGGCCAGAATGCGCGCCCTATAGGAAGGAACTAACAGCTTAGTGAGGAATGAGAAAACACATGGGATGAGAGATGAGTCAGTCTATGTCTGTGAACATAGGGATATAGCATCAACATGGGAGAGAAGGTAGAAAAGATGAGTCAGAGTGGAGAGGAGGGATGCTGGATCAAACGAGTGAGGAAATGGAGAACAGACGGTGTGTTGTGTGTGTGTAAAAGAATGATTGATTTACAGTGTCATTTTCAAAAGCCTATTAATTCCATTGCGAGAACATTCCCCCAAGAGCAAAACTTCACTCCTGCACCAGAGCCAAGTCAACAGTACTCCAATTTGGACAATCTGATGCATTTTCCTTTCCTAAGATTTCACCCTCTTCCCTCCAGTGAGGAAACGGAAAGGAGAGAAGTGTGACATATGAGTTCTCACTATACCTGGAGGTCTTCCTCAGACATCAAAATGATGCTGGACAGGTCATCTTTCAGCTGTCTTGCCAGATGTTTCCACTTCTCTTCACCACTGTCCACTTCATCTATGGACTCCCTTGAGAGCCAGGCTGTGCCCCCATCTGACACACGAGAAATGACCAGTCATAAGAGTGGAAATACTCTTGGTTGTAAAGACCCCGACAACAAAAACTAAACAGCCCTTACTGAGGGGGATATATGGACAAAGCTGCTGAACAGGAGATAGATGTGGTAAATTAAACAGCTTCTAAGCTTTGAGCTATTGGGGTTTTCTTTACTCAGAGTTGGAATCACATCTATGAAATCTACACTAGAATTAGAGTGTGTTCAAAATGTTGCTTCCAGGAAATAATCATTAGGTTTTTCGACTCAGCCTCTTGCACTGACCTATCTATTTGACCGATTAGAGGGAGAATGGGGTGTTTAACATTTAAAGCATTTTGTAAAATTCTCTTTTCATGGTATCTAAGTCAAGACTTCCTGTGAAGAAAGAATTGTCCCGCACAGATCTTCTGAATCTTGGCTTCTCCCCACCCCTTAATTATCATCATCATCTGCCCTTTTCAGCACAAGTGAGTTTCTGTAAGCGAATAGGAGGGCAAAGGACCAATATCACCATGTCTGTAACACTTTTTCCTCTCAAGCCTGAGGCGAGGGAGTGCAAAGGTGGTAACTTAAACTAGACCTCCAGTGGAGTCATCAGGCCATCTTCAGTGGAGGTCTCAGTGTCTGGAAAGTTGAGACATAAGTGTGGCATTACACCCCATATTCCTCATAGTAATATTATTATGATACAAATATGACATAATTATGATGTATTTTGTGCAAGATAAGCAGGTGAGATCTCATTGGAAAGGTTATGATTTATTGAATATTATTAGTCTATGTGTATGCATGTATCATTTTGGGATCTGAAGTTAGGAATATTGTCTATACATCTATTACAAATATGTTTACACCTGGGGAACATCCAATAGACAAAATGCAATCAGTGTAGCTGACTTGCTGGGAAGGGCAGTTAAGAAAAACTATAGGTCTTTGAGGATGCTAATCTCCCACCTTCCTGGGAAGTCTTTCTGGGATGCTGCAAACAACTTCTGAGTTATAGCTGCAGGTACATGTAACCAAGTCATCTGGTACTGCACTCCATGATGATACTAGTGTTTTTCCACTGACCGGGGGTGGGAATCACACTTGGAGACAAAGGATTCCCGCCATATGCAAAAACTATTTAAGGCAGGGGAGTGACATCATTGGGGTTCGGTCATTCTTCATTGACTCCCTGCCCAAGAAAGAGGACTGCTGGAAACACCTGAGAACAAAAAGACTGGACTAGAGGAGAAGGGCTGAGCCCAGGATAGAGGGTTGTCTGACTTGTGAAAGGAATATCTGGAGTTTTAAGCTGCAAACAAGTGCCGTCTGCCTTCAAGAATCTCTGCACTCTGCCTAAAACAACATTTATGGTGAGAATTTGCTACTTGTAACCAGTTTCTTTAGTATATTAAGCTTAGACTGTGTGTTTTATTTGCTAGATGATCTGCTTTGATCTGTTTGCTATCACTTACAAATCTATCTTTTGTAGTTAATAAACTTGCTTTAGTTTTGTCTAAAACCAGTGTGTGGAGAAATCATAACTTATGGCAGAAGGATGTATATATCCTTCTCCACATTGGAGGGGGCAAATTTCATGAGCAGTTCTCTGTGCAGCACAAAACTGCACAATTTCATGGTTACCCACTAGAGGGGTGTGTGCAATTGAATACTGGGCAGCTGGGTGTGTCCCACCTGTGTGTGTGCTGCTAAAGTGCCAAAGGTAAAGCCCGAGGGAGGGCTTCCTGTCTTACCTTAGCAATACAGTGGAAAGGGAGCACAGGCCAGTGGGTCAGGCAGGCTCAATGGACCCAGTCCTAGATGGCACCCCGAAGGTGGTGGTGGAAACCCATCACAATAAGTTCCCCTCCAGCCCCATACCTGTGCAGCTGCTGGTCCACTTTTCATTCCTGGCCAGTGCCACAAACTTGGTGTTGGGCGGTAAACACAGGAAGTAATCTTCATCATCCACAATAGTGCCATCCTCTGCCAGAACTAAAGTGATGGGCTCCCAGGTCTGGTCAATGGCCAGAATATCACAAGCTGCAGAAGATAAACTGCTTTCATGAGACACAAGGAAGTTTGGCAAGGCAAAAACACTGTCCTTTATGCACATATGACAGACACAAATTTCCCTTAGGGTTACCCCTAGGATAGGTTAGTGGCTGGCTCCTGTCCACATGCAGGTCCTGTACATCAAGTCTTCTCTGGTTTATGTTTACTAATTTGTCTCCATCAATCCAGATTTTTAATGCTGTTCCTGATACAAGCTCAAAAAAAATCCTCCCTTCCTGGGTGTTCATCCTCCTTTACAAGGCCAAATGAAGCCGAGCAGCTTAGAAACTACATTTTCCAAATCTCCCTATCATTACACCAGGACAAATCCTTAATTTTAACCCTTTATCCTCCCAGTGGTAAGGTCAGACATATATACTCATGAAATGTTGCTGGATAGATGAAGGAGAAACAGGTGGGTATAGAGAGGCTGGCCTGGGAGCTCTCCCAGCCAGACCAGATACCACAAATATAGAAGAATGTCTTTCCAGCTGCACTAGGTATCAAGCAACACTGATGTATTCATTGTCAACAGTTTTAAGTGACTGTAGTGCCGATCAGCACCTTAGCAGCTGAGGGGAATCCACGAGGGCAAGGAGATTTAAGAGATCAGAATATGCTCTTAGCCATTGCATATGCAAGACAAATCTACAGTATAATTTTAAAGAAGAGCACAAGACAAGTATACACAGCCTGTATTCTCCAAAGGGAATAGTATAGATTTAGCCAAAACAATTTTAGTCTCTAATGGAGCTTAAAAATCTTTAATGCAATTACAAAGCTTAACCTTTAACATGACATGAGCTGTATCTGAGAAGCATCTACACAGTGATGTATGTGGGACCTGATAGCTCAGTGCCTCTGGGCATGTGGGAGATTTAACTCTGCCAGCCTCCTAGAACCTAAAGAAACCAGCTGTAGGGCTCTATACACACATCACTCATAAGCCAGGCAGCTATTAATGCCAGGGATCACGTTTCATGGGAAGTCTGGATTCCACAGTATTTAAAATGCGTAATCTTAAAGCCATGTGTTGAATGGATAGCTGCCCAGGAAAAGTTCCCAAGTGCAGCCCTTCACGCATGTAGTACATGATGCCAAGGTCCTGATGCACAACACCACTTGTGGAGAGGTCCCCTAACAGGAAGCAGAACAGTCCAACATGGCACAGTGCCAATTTCAGTACTGAAATAAAATGGATAGTTTCCCAACACCCTACCCACAGTCCACAAAGGGAATCAGTGGTACATCAGCTCATCTAGATATTTGCTTAGTTTTACAACAGGCTGCATAAAAAGCACAAACAAAATCAGTGCAAACTAAAATTTCATGTAGACAATGACCTATTTGTACTGGTTTACATACTATACATGGAAATGTTAGTACAATATTTATATTCCAATTGATTTATAAGTATATGGTAAAAACGAGAATGTAAGTATTTTGGGACACTTTCGTATTTTATGTCTGATTTTGTAAGCAAGTACTTTTAAAGTGACGTGAAACTTGGAGGGTATGTGAGACAAATCAGACTCCTGAAAGGGGTAGTAGAGTAACCTGGAATGGTTGAGAACCACTGCACTACCCAACCCCACCACCCTCCCAGTCACCCGGCACCTCCCTCACACCCTGTTTCTTATGCCCTGTTCCTCCCCATAACGCCAAGGTGGGGTTGCCCAGCTGTGAAGAGGGGGCCCCACAACAGGAAGGGCTCGCTGCGCAGCATGGTATGATGGGTGAGTGGGATTGAAACAGACCTACCAGAGCCCCCAGCACACCCCTCAGCCCCCTCCCCCGGACTCGCCCCTATTTACTATTTCCCTGCCCCCCAGCTCCCTCCCCCTACCTACAGGATCCCCTCCCCCATCACTTAGCTCCCTGCCCCGCTCCCCCTCACCCTTGCTCCGCAGCTCCCGCAGGCAGGAGGCCGCCACCCCGTGGTGCTCCCGCTGGCTCTTCCGCCGGATCAGGCACTGCCTCAGCGGAGTGACCCCCTCCCCGCTTCCGGGAGCCTCTCCCGCCATCTCGTCCTCCTAGCCCTGGGGCTGAGGAGCAACAGCAGCGAAGCCGCTCCCTTTAGCCCCAGCCCGGTGCATGCCGGACCTTGTAGTCCTGCCCCCAGAGCGCGGCTCTTCCACAGACTCGACCCCGGTGCACGCCGGGACACGTAGTTCTTTCTACGTATCCGTCTCGCAGCTCCCCCCTCCCCCCGCCTCTCGCCGCCGCACTCTCCCCCGGCACGCTAGGCGAGGTAGTCCTGAGGCCTATCGATCAGTCGATCGGAAAGCGACTGCTTCTGCCTGAGCTCGGGGTTGAGGTGGTTCCATCCACAGGGACGGGGATGGATTAGCTGGGTCTGGAAACATGGCCTCCTCAGAGCAGGGAGAGCAGCCCAGTCAGGTAAACGGGGCCGGAGCCTCCCCCTCGCGCGCTGGTAGCGGGGCCGGGGTTTGTGCCCCCACCCGAGGAGAGTCCGCGCCCTCTGCTCCCCTGTATCAGCCCCCAGGGGGAGAGGTGCGTGCCTGCTGCACCCCCATGGGGAGGGGGGTGTTCGCCCTGCCCCCCTGTCTGGCGCCCCATCCCATAGGGAAGGGGATGTGCTTCACCCCCCCCCCCTTGTAACCACCTCTGGGGATGGGGGGGAGGTGCGCCCTGCCCCCTGTGTAACACCCCCGCCCCCATGTAACCACCTCTGGGGACGTGGACCATGCCCCCTGTGTAACACCCCCGCCCCCATGTAACCACCTCTGGGGACGTGGACCATGCCCCCTGTGTAACACCCCTGCCCATGTAACCTCCTCTGGGGATGCGCCCCCTGCTCCCTGTGCAACACCCCCCCCCAGGGAGAGGGGGTGTGTGCCATGGGTCCCCCTCGCCTATAGTCCTCCACCCCATGGGAGTCTGTGTGTATGTGTATGCATCAAGGTCCCCCTCTTCCCTTCCCAGCTTGTGCCCTTTTGTTCTCCAGGGAAGGGATTCTGTGAGCCATGGGTTAGAAAAGTGCATTGTTGCTCTTTCCAACTGGGAATGCCAAAGCTCTGTAAATGATTCTGTTCCCATCATATGAAACCTTGGTCTACTTTGATTGTGCCTAAGGAAGGAGGAGTTGCCTTATTTGGCTACAGTGGTTTTTTTTCCAGATTGTCTGTCTGGTCTGGTAGGCAGGGGGGCATATGTGATGCCGTGACTGCTAACCATTTATTTCCAGAACCGGGCTTCTTAGTCACACTGTCTAGTCTGTGCTTTAGCAGGAACTGATTTATGAGGTTCAGTACACTATACTAACAAAATGCAGTTCTGAATGGGAGAGACATTCAGGCCAGACCCCTAGAAAGTACACGTGTTTTTATTTCTGGATCTTTAGGTAAAATTTGATAAAGATTTTGAAATAGAAAAAATGCAGTTAGAGATGGGAGATCTGATTAATTTCAGCTGGGATTTGTAATGAGTTAGTCAGTGAGGTAATGTGTGATAATAGTTGTTGTGTGGCAGAGAGGAAGGCTCATATACCAACTGTGTTAAGGATATCACTGCAATGAGTACAAGATAGACCAGACAGCTTTCCCAAGCCCTGAATGTGTATAGCTGCAGTCTGCCAGTCACTCTGGCTTCTACCAGCCTAGGTTACCACTTGCATGGTGACCCCAATATACTCAGAGTTCCTGATTTCCCCCCAAAACATGAGTTCTGCACTGGCCAGCCCTCTTCTGAACAATCCAGATATATTAGGTCCATTGCCCCTCTATGGGGATCAATATACAACAGTTTTCTACCATAAATGGAGTTACTCACACAGTTCACAATGCTGGATTAGTTAGGTGTCCATACCCGAAGCTGTAATCTGACTCTAAGTGGGGGAGGGAGGTCACCTGACCTGGCTGAGCCATGGGGGAGGAGGGGCTGGAGAGAGTGAGTTTGAGTTTGGAGTCTGCAGCTGGCTGGAGAGAGGTTTTGGAGTCTGAAGCTGGGTGGGCAGAAGGGAGGCAGGCCCAGGCAGGGTCTGGCCTCCCTTGGGCCCCTAATTAAAGAATAAAACAAGTTTATTTTAAATTAGCAGAAGTATAAAGCATTAGTCAGAAATGGTTATGAGAGAAACAAAAGATAAAATGCTTCCCATTACTGAACTTAACACACTAGACTTGGGTCCAGATAAAATTCTTACCACATGCTCCCAGCAACTCATATTGACCAGCTTTCAGGTCAGGATCTCTCCCAAAGTCTAATGACTGCTCCTTTTGTGTTCCTAGGTGTAAGAGAGCGAGAAGGATAGTGAGAGAGAACTTGGGCTGTTTATGGCCCTCACTTTTATCATTCAGTCACCCTTTGAAAAGCATTTTTCTGAGGAAAAAAGAGTGAGTTTTTGTGGCATGTTGGAGACTAACCACTTTATTTGGGCATAAGCTTTCATGGGCTAGAACAGGGGTGGGGAACCTCCGGCCCGCGGGCCTTATACGGCCTGCCAAAGCCTTCCGTCTGGCCCGCGTGCGTCCCCGGCCGGCGGCCCGCGGATTACATTATAACTGTCAAAATGGCCCTTGGTGGAAAAAAGGTTCCCCACCCCTGGGCTAGAACCTACTTCATCAGATGCATAGAGTGGAAAACACACACACACACACACACACACACACACACACACACACACACACACACACACACACACACACACACACACACACACACACACACACACACACACACACACCAACTTTAAGTGGCTTAATCAATTAAGGTGAGCTATTATCTGCAGGAGAAAAAAAAATTGTAGTGATAATTAGGATGGCTCATTTCAAGCTAGATAAAGTTCATTCCCCCCTGTGAGGTGGAGTCAAGGAGTCCTGGTGGTGAAAGGGGTTCCATGCTGTTGCTTACTGAGATGCAAATCTGTTTGTTCCAGCCCCCATTGGTTACCAAAGAATAGACACTTGATAGGTGATTGCCCATGAGATTTGATGACACCTGGCTAGAGGCCTCAGCTTGTCCTTTGTCTTTGAGAAATATGTTTACTCACTCCCAGATTTGTCTGATAAACACACTTCAGTCATGGTTTCATCTTATGTTCATAACTTTACATATAATGTTACTACCTACATTTCATTGTGATATTATTGATCAGTGTATTATTAGTTTTCAAATGATATCTCACAAGGCATATTTTGTATAAAGATGACAGTACAGTACCATGAAGGGTGTGGAAAAACTTCTTCAGTTGATGTAGGAAGCGTCTGCACTATGGCAGTACCACACCTGTGCCACTGTAGCATAGACATTCCCTAAGGGGGGAGGGAGGCAGGGACACACAAGGCCAGTGACATTGGCTGGAGCAAGCCCTAGGAGGGTACTAAAGACTGAGGACAATTTTAAACTGGATTCTGGAGTGAATGTGGGAAGCCTGAGAGGAGATGGAGCTGTTCTGTATGCATGCACCTGGTGGTACTTGGGAAGGGAGGTATGAAGGTCTGGGTGAGGTTTAAGCAGTAGGGAGGAAGTTAATCATAGCATATAAGGGTTGGAGGGGACCTCAGGAGATCATCTTGTAGTCCAACCCCCTGCTCAAAGCAGGACCAATCCCCACTTAAATCATCATCCAACAGGTTTTTTTTGCCTCATATCCCTAAATGGCCCCCTCAAGGATTGAACTCATAACCCTGGGTTTAGCAGGCTAATGCTCAAACTACTGAGCTATCCCTCATCACGGTCTTCTAGGCCTTGTTCACATACAAACTTGGACTTGTTTAACTAAATCAGTACAAACCCTTAGATGGACACTCTTATTTTGGGTTGAGAGTGGCTAATTTGGATTAGTTTAAATTGATTGGAAACGGGTTTAAACTAAACTTTTAAGTGAATAGTAATAAATATAAACCAAAAGCTAGGAATTGTAGAAAATTGATAAGGGAAACAACAGGAAACAAGGAGAAATATTTGGCCAGCAGAGTTAAGGACAGTAAGAAGGCATTTTTAAGTATTGGGAACAAAAAGAATCCTGACAATGGTACTGGTCCATTACTAAATGAAAATGCTAGAGTGATCAATAATAATGGAGCAAATGCAGAATGTTCAATAAATATTTCTGTTCCACATTTGGGAAAGAAACAGACGATGAAGTCATATCATATGCTAACACTTTTTCCATTCCACTGGTCTCTTAGGAGAATGTTAAAGAGCAGACACTCAAGTTTAGACATTTTTAAACCAGCAGGTCTGGATAACTTGCACTTAAGAGTTTTAAACGGCTTGTGGAGGAGCTCACTGTACTATTAATGTAGATTTTTCAATAAATTACACCAGGAAAGTTCCAAAAGACTGGAAGAAAGCAAGTGGTGTGCCGATATTTAAAATGGGTAAACAGAATGACCCAAGTAATTATAGATCTGTCAGTCTGACATTGATTCCAGGCAAGATAATGGAGCAGCTGATGTAGGATTCATTTAATAAAGAATTAAAGGAGTGTAATATAATTAATAACAATCAACATGAGTTCATGGAAAATGGATCCTATCAAACAAACTTAATATGTTTTTGGATGAGATTACCAATTTGTTGATAAAGATAATAGTATTGATGTAATAATATACTTAGACCTCTGTAAGGCAATTGACTTGGTACTGCATGACATTTTGATTAAAAAACTAGAATGTTACAAAATTTACATGACACACTTTAAATGGATTAAAAGATGGCTAACTGATAGGTGTCAACATGTAATTATAAATTGGGAATCGTCATACAGTTGTTTCTAGTGGGGTCCTTCAGGGGTTGGTTCTGGGCCCTACACTTTTTATTAATGATCTCGAAGAAAACATTAAATCATCACTGATTAAATTTGTAGATGGGACAAAAGCTGGGGGTGTGGTAAATAATAAAGAGGGGTCAATGATTAAGAGCAATGTGGATCAACGGTAAATTGAGTCTGGTAAGCTAGACTCAAGCAAACAATATGTCATTTTATATGGCTAAAAGTATACATCTAGGAATAAATATGGGGCATTACTTACATGATGGGGTACTCTATCTTGGGGGGTAGTGACTCTGAAAAAGATTTGGGAATCATGGCGGATAATCAACTGAACATGGGCTAAAAGATCTGCTCTAGGGATTATTTTGGGGAAATTCTCTGGCCTGTGCACTATAGGAGGTCAGACTAGATGATTGCAATGGTCTCACCTGGCCTTACAATCTATGAATCCAGGAAAATGTAAGTAAGGCTGTTCATGCATAAATTTGCACTGGTTTAGGTACATAGGGACTGAAACCTTTTCTTGATCTTCACGTGAACCCCGCCCTAAGGTGATGCTAGCAGTTTAAGGATAGGTTTGCTGGACTTTCAGCTTTTCACTGGCCAACCATCCTTGGTGGTATTTTTTGTCACAGGCATTATGAGTCATTCTCACTCACCTGGGTGAACCTCTCAGAAGGATGAAAATTTGGGAAACATTGGGACTGACGTGTAGGTTACCTGGGAAATCTGCCTCAGCTGTTAGATCTAGAAAGGGATCTGTTAAACTGTAGTGCCACTTGGAAAGTCTTGTTGACTGAGAAGTAGTCAGGGTTCTGTGAATTGTCTGGAGGGACAAGGAACACTGTCATCTTCACCATTCCCCTCTTGAGACCTTTTATTACAGTTATCCAGAACTGCAGTGTCCCAGAAGAAGGTTTAATATTTCTCATAGGTCTAATAAATGTGACCTATTGTTTGGCTCATAAGAACCTCCTGGGTTTTAATCCCAGCTCCGACTCGATTTTTCTGTGACCTTGGACAAGATATGTCACCTCTCCCTGTCTTGGTTTCCCAATGTGAAAAATGGAGATGGTAATGGTTAACGAGTTCATAGGGTGTCAGCATTTGTAAAGAGCTAAATGGTGTTATTACTTTGTCCGCTTTCTCTCTGTCAAGAGGAGTTTGAGATAGGACAGAATATTCCTTTCGCTGGCACATGCTGCTGAAGAGTAATTGTTCCACATTAGGACAATTATTGTCTGTTTAATTGCATTGGGGAGGAGGGAAATAGCTTCGCTGGATGGGCTGGAATAACAATGTCTTGCTGCCTGAAGTCTGTGGGTATGGAAGGGGCTGGCTAACCCCTTTCTTGCTGGACTCCACTGCAGCCTGTGTGGAAGTGCTGGCATTGCAGGCAGTTGCAACCCCTAGGGTTGTTATCACTCCAGGAGTGACCCAGGTGATACATAGGACAGCCCTGGAGGTGTGGGTTGCCCTGGGTGTGTGAGGCAGCACTGAAAGTGTGGTTAAAGAGCAGCTGCTGATCTGTGGTAGTCTTTAAAAGGATATTCAACTTTGGAACAATTCTGCTTGTGTGTGACATTTTCTCCTGTTCCCTCCCCATCTGGAGTCCTCACCCTCTGTCTCTGACATTAACATTTCCACAGAGCTGGGGAGATAGTGTCCCTCTTAGCGGCTTGGAGATGGGGTCATGCACTTTAGCACTTGGACACCCTTGTCTTGGTGCCATGCAATTCTGTCTCCTGCACTCAAACAAAAGGGTAATGGGGCCTGCAATATGGGGACCCAGAGGATATCAGAGTCCTGGTACTGCTGCAAGTATAACTGGGAGTGCAGTGAATTATTGGCGCCCTGGTACTGCTGCAAGTATAACTTGCAGTGCAGTGAATTATTGGCGCCCTCTTGTGGTAAATGCTTGTTCCTATCATGCAGTGCCTTATTTTTTAACATGGGGAACACTTGAGATGCTTAGGAAGTGTGATATGTTCTATAAAAGTGAGTCAGACAGGATGGGGGAGAAGGTCTCTGAGGCCTGGTCTGCACTACACGGTTAGGTCAACATAAGCTGCCTTGTGTCTCTCTAGCTGTGGAAGTGTCTTCAGTTAAATTTGGCTCTCACCAACGTTTCTCTGTAGCAATTTCATAACACCACTGGGACGGAGTAGGAATATTGTGTGTGTGCCTCAGTTTCCCCTATGCATTTCTTAAGTGTCTATGTGAAGGACTAGGGGTTGATAGTGTAAGCAAGCAGGCAATGCCCTCTCTGCAGGTGTCCATACCTGAAGCTGTAATCTGACTAAGTGGGGGAGGGAGGTCACCTGACCTGGTTGAGCCATGGGGGAGGAGGGGCTGGAGAGAGTGAGTTTGAGTTTGGAGTCTGCAGCTGGCTGGAGAGAGGTTTTGGAGTCTGAAGCTGGGTGGGCAGAAGGGAGGCAGGCCCAGGCAGGGTCTGTCCTCCCTTGGGCCCCCAGAATGGATCCAGCTGACGGGTTCGGGTGCCTACAAGCTCGGTATTAGACCACGTACCTGTCGACGAATAAACCTGTTTTACTGTCTGGCTGAGAGTCACATTTGACTGTGGATTTGGGGTGCAGAATCCACGGGCTCCCTCAGGACCCCGTCCGGGCGGGCTCGCTGGGGGAAGCGCACGGAGGGGCAGAAGGTGCTGAATGCTCCGAGGTCAGACCCAGGAAGGTGTAAACGAGGACCTCTAAGCTCCTAGCCTTGAAGACAGGCTGTGTACAGAGAGGACTTTTCCCTCGGAGTCCCAACTGGCTTCATAGGGAGCAAGTTCCAGACCATCACCCGGGCACTCCGTGACAACCACCTCCCCAAGAAGATGTAATTGGGTCAACGCTGTATCAGTGTAGACAACTGTTCCTAGCTTTCAGAAGCCATCCCACAATGCCCCACACTGACAATTCAATCGATACAAGTGCGCCTGATGAGGATGCACACCGCTGACGCAAGGAGTCAAGTGTGCGCACACAGGCGATTCATTAATGGGTGGCTATATGCTGATATTAGTTTGATCGACATAACTTTGTAGTATATGGTATGAGACTGTGTGGTGTTACTAGATGATTTAAGCCGAGGATCCTACGTGCATACAAAACTCCAGCTTGTGCTAGGGAAAGGGGCCTCTGTACTCTAAACTTGCCTCTGTGTTTTGTGCTGCTGAAACATGGGTCTTTGATAAAGTTATTTCTGCATTTGGACTGGTGAGGCAGTCAGCAAGGTTGAGGTATGATCTGGGCCTGAAAGCTAGGATCACCTGATTTCTAAGTCCAGCTTGACCCTTGCTTCAGGTCACATAGCAAATCAACTCTCTTCACCGCTCTGTGTTTCTGTTTCCACATCTGTAACGAGTGACAATTCCAAGCTCACTGGGGAGTCGTGAGCTTGAATATATTTCTAAGGTTGGTTACTTGGTTAAGTGTAAAGCTCTTTGGAAATAAAAACTCCCATGCAAGTGTTCAATATCATTCATAAATTCAGCCCCATGTTGATAAATGGGATGTGGAATAGATAGTGTTTGGTTTTTTAAACTTAATGACTACATTTCCTAATATTTTTTCACTGTTTAAAAAAAAATCCATCTCCTTTTTGCTATGCGGCTAGCCGAAGTCACAAAGTTGCTGGGAGGCCTAATTAATTAACATGAATTTAGTTTGAAATCCTTGGATGAATGGTGCTAAAGAAATGAAAAGCATTATTATATCCCATCGATGGGACATGCCCAACTTCAGACTAAATTCAGAGAGATGTACCTTTGAAATCAATTTAATAACAATTCTTTGAACTTCTATAGGAATTTTTCCATCTGTGGAACTCAAACTCCTTTGCAAACATTAAGCCCTGGGAGGTGGGTGAAATGTTATCTTCAGTTTACATATGGAAAAACTGAGGCACACACAGAAAGGGCAAATGGCCTGCTCAGGATCACACAGTGAGTCCAGTGGTGCAGCTAGGGATTTAGGCATACTGATTTCCAGTCTCGAGTTCTGTCCACTAGGTCACCTTGCTGTTTACTTCTGAAGTGTAATTATCAGGTATGTTTCTTTCAAAATGGCAAGACTGCTCTGTCAGTGATTTTTTTGACTCGTGGTAACGAATAACTTCTCAGAGGTGCTGAGCACTTGCAACTTCCATTGGATTAAATGGAAGTTGCAGGAGCGCAGCATCTTTGATGTCCAGGCCCTTTGGGTCACGTGTGATCTTTGGATTTCCACTCCATAGGCTAAATGCTTTTAGCCTATGGAGTGGATCCTGATCCTGGTTGGGTGCTGTGTGACGTTACCATACAAGCATTTTTAGTTGTGTCCATCAGGTGGCACTGTAACCTCACTCTTCTTTTCCCCTTTTTTTTTGCAGACTGGCTCTTCTCCTGGAGCTGAGAATGCTGTGTCTCGGGAGCCACTGGTGAGTTCATTGAGACGCAGAATATAATTTCCTTTCAAACTATTAAACTGAGTTTTACGAATTGTTTCCTTAGTTGCACCATTTTGCATGAGAATTTTCTTCTTAGGCGTATGTGTTATGCTGCAAGAAAAAGGTCTAAACCACCCCATGCTGCCCTGCTCATGACCTCTGAATTATGACCTTTGCACATCACCTCTTGCCTTTCCAGGGGTTAGTTGTGGGTCAGTCAGTCCTCTTTGCTTATCTGAGCCCTGGGCTGTCTTTGAGCAAGAATTGCTTGTCTTAAGTGTGAGTGCTGTTGATCAGTGTGTATTAGTTAGGAGTCTGAACACACTGAAGAAAGACCTCTGAGACATGATTTGAGCTTGGGTCCTGAAGTTTACTGTCCAATAAAACTAACCTCCCTGTTCAGAAACTTCATCCCAAGTTGACTGTATGCTCAAGTAAACCAGGAGTGAACTCAGAGGTTGCTAGCAGTAGGTACTGCATGTGATCCAATGTTTTGACTTGTAGTGTTTTGGAAAGGGCTCTGGGTTTTGAGTGTGCGATGATAACCATGATAAACTTCATATTACCATCTCCTGGTTTCTCTCCTTGGCACTTTAGCCCAGTCAAAACACTGCCAAAATAATTGTCCCCTCTGCTGCTCTAAACAACCCATCACTCCTCTCTTAAGTCTCTTCAGTAGCTTACCTTCGGTGCTATTTTCAGTGGGAGTTCTGGGTGCACGAGGAATATGGGACCAGGCTCTCTGTCTGTAACATTAAGCCCCAACTGTTTTCTGTAAGGGCCCTGCATTGGTAACAAAACCTCTTGTGTCTTGGATTCTGTGGCTGCAGCATCAAGGAGCTGTTTTTTAAAGAAAGGAAGCATTTCTTTAGAGATGGTGAGTTAGCAAGTCAGGCTAAAGATACGTTCTATCGAAGGGATGCTGCTCATGGACTGGTAAATTTGGAAATCTGAGCGCACAAGCCTTGTAATGAACATCCCTCTAGCCTCATACCACTGTGAGCATACTCATATTAGTTGAAGCGCCCTGTGCCACGATTTGCCCTCTCTGTTGTTTCTTGCTGACGTCCTGTTCTTTGAGAGTGTATTTTTCAAGGAAGCCCAGAGCAGACTGCAAACCCTCACAGCCAGCACTGGTCTAGAAGTCATGCTCTCTCCAGGCCAAATCTAATATTATCTGTTATTTAATTAATATCCTTCCTCCTCTTTATACACAGCTACATATGTATTCAGAGGAAAGAAAACAGCTATATATGTGTGGGTATGTATATAGCTATAAAATACAAATAACAAAGAACCCCAAAATTAACTCTGATCGCATAATGGTGAATTCCGCATTTGAGGTAATCAGAGCCCTGTTGAAAGGTGGAGCCTTTCTCCTTATTTTTAAATTAATTTTATATATTAAACTCTGAGCCTCTGTCGCATCTGCTTAGAAGTCATTATTGTTTAGCTGAATAGCTGTAGAAGCCTTATTAAATGAGCAGTTCAGTTCTGGGAGCCAGATGATAAGCCCCCAATCTCTTCTGCAGCTCCCGCACCACCACGAAAATGCATGCCCCCTGCCCCCACGTGTACTGTGGGGCTTGAGCCCAAGCAGCATCCTTGTAGGCAGATGGCACCTGTCACAGGCTTGGACGTGCTCTGAACTACCTCAGTGGCTACACAGGGCCCATCCTGTAGTCCCCTTCTCCCAGGGACACTTCAACAAAAATATGAGTGTGGGATTATGCAACAAAACTCCCTTCTTGGGGCTGTTTTAATGAGAAAGCAACAGTCTCTCTCCCCCACCTCTCTGCAGGACATATTCAGTCTCTCTCAGCCTCTCCATCTGGGCAATCACAATTCTTCTGCCCTGATATCGCCTTAGATTGTTCAACATTGAACATAAACTCCAGCCTCCTCAGCTGTTTCCTACTCCTCTTCCTACTAAAGGGGTAGGGGATTCCCACGACCCCTTTCTGGGTCACAGTCTACTCAAGTCCAGGCCACTTTTCAGAGTCCTTTTTCCCGGGCTCAGCTTCTGCTCAACCAGCCCTTCACTGATCCTGGGTGGGTCTCCCTAGCCACTGCTGACTACTAGTCCTACTCACCTTACTGCTGAGCTCCCAGCTCTATTTGTTTTGCTTCACACAATTAATTACTACCATTAAACTCCTTTCCAGAAGGCCCCCAAACCCTTTTTGAAACTTTTTAAACTGAATTAATTATCCCCCCCCTTTTTAAACTGAATTATTATTATACTGGGGGTGTGCTGATAAAGCACAGGTGCACTGGTCCTAGCTCACCTTACTGGCCAGTCATCCTGTGACAGCATCAGATTGTAAAATGTTCACATAAACAGCAGAACAAAATTTAGCTCTAATCCACGAGTGGGCTGTATGTTAGGAGGGGAGCCATGCACCCCAGCTTAGCCCCACTCACTTCAGAGTTGGTACAAAGCAACAGAAGAGGGAGGCCTGTTTTCATAGACTCGTAGAAGCTACTGCTGGAAAAGAATTTTAACGAAAATCTGCTGAGAACGTCCGAATCTCTTTGACTGAATTGGGAACTGAGGGTGCTCAGCAGCTCACAGGATGGGTCCTCACTTGAAAGGGAGGGAGGAGAGTACTTTCATGCTGTGGGGTAAGGAGTAGAAGGCAGGCATCTTATGGCAGGTCAGCGAATGCCATGTTAGGGTCTAATCCTGCTTGCATTTCCGTGTGACTTGAATGGGGCTAGCGAAGCACCTGACCTGCATGGTGCATGCTACCTGCTGAGCACCCTTTATCCCACTAGTTTCACCAAGAGAGCAGGCTCAGGCTTGTTGATTTCAGTGGGAACCGTTGGTGCTCTTGGTATCTTGCAGGAGGCATTCCGCATTGTGCAGGATCTGGCAAACAGGAGATGCATACTCTCTGCTGCATTATGAGTATTTACAGCACAGCTTGTCAGGATTATTGGGGGCTTGCAAGATGGAACCATCCCAAACTGATTTCACACTCATCTCTTTACAGCCGTTGCATACTTCCAGTTTCAGCCACTTGTGACCTGAGTGCGATTGGAACAACCAAACTGGAGGCCAGGAGCTCTTGTCTCATTATTAATCCCTTGAGCTGTCCAGTCCTCTTATGATAAACTGTCCACATTTAAAAAATCTTCCCTAATGAGAGGTTGCTGTGGTAGAGCATTGATAGTGGGGAATGGGCAGGGGGCGGGCAAAGCTGTAATTTTTGTAGCAGAGAGCGGACACTCATTTCCCTGCTGTCGGTCTTGGCCCATTAAAATTTGCCTTGTAGCTCTGTGGTGGGAAGCGTAACCTTGTGTTACAGAGTGTCAGCATCTCGCTCCACTGCTGTTTACAGCTGCATTTGTCATCGTTGGTGTAGGATCAGCCTCTCCTTGAGTCCGACTGATCACTGTCACTACTGGGTCCCCTTCTGCTGCCCCCAGCTTTTGTTTGTGCAGCCATCTCCCATAATACTCTGAGTACTTGTGGGATTTTAATAGGTTTGTCTTTTTGCAGCCACTGAAAGCAAAGTCCTGGGATGTGTAAAAGACCTAATTACAGAGGACAAAATCCCTCTCTGAGTTAAAATATCAGAACTTTCCTTTCCTCTTTTTTGTTCCTTTTCTTTCTTTCTTTCTCCTTTTTCTTTAGTCTTCTCTCTCTCATTCCTTTTTTTGTTCTCCTTTCTCCTCTTTCTCTTTTAATCTACCTTCTTTTCTCGGTCTCTCGGCAGTCACATTGTGTAGCCTTTTAAATCTAACTTGCCATCCCAGAAGTGTTTCTCAATAGCTCTCCAGTGTGTTTGATGTTAGGATCTGGTTTCTGCCAAACCTACGGGAGCAGCAGAAGTAGGAATTGTAAAGTGCACACACGCACAGAGATATCCAGTCTCCTGACCTGAACCTGTATTGGTGGAGAACTTGAAAAACCAGAGACATTATTTTTTTGCTGTCTTTAAAAGTACTTAAGTGAGGTCCTTCCACAAGTTGCTTGAGTCTTCCTGACACAAAACATACTTGCTCCCCACCTGCTGTTTTGTGTCTGGGAGAAGCACTGTTTGTAAATGTAAATCACTGAACCATATTTTAGTGAGGACTCTTGGCATGGAGAGCAGGATATTTTTCCTCCCCTCGCTTAGCAGTTCCACCTTCACTTATGTTTGCAGAATCAACTAACTTTTCTCTTTCTATTGTCAGTGGGGTGGTTCCCCTTTTGTTTCACGTAGCAGGTGATGGCCTCAGGTATTGGAGCATGGGCATTGCTTAATGGGCCCAGGCAGGGTATATTGTAAAAAGGGTTATGTAGTGGGGCAGTTGAAACTTATTAAATATTTTTTTTTTTTACATTTTCAAATATATTGATTTCAATTACAACACAGAATACAAAGTTTATAGTGCTCACTTTATATTATTATTTTTATTACAAATATTTTTCCTGTAAAAATTATAAAAGAAATATGATTTTTCAGTTCACCTCATACAAGTACTGTAGTGCAGTCTTGTTATCATGAAAGTGTAACTTACAAATGTAGATTTTTTGTTTTGTTACATAACTGCACTCAAAAATAAAACAATGAAAAACTTTAGACCCTACAAGTCCACTCAGTCCTACTTCTTGTTCAGCCAATCGCTAAGACAAACTTACATTTACAGGAGATAATGTTACCCATTTCTTATTTACAATGTCACCAGAAAGTGAGAACAGGTGTTCTCATTGGACTTTTGTAGCTGGCATGACAAGGTACTTATGTGCTAGATATGCTAAACATTAATATGCCTGCTCATGCCACCGTTCCAAAGGACATGGTTCCATGGTTGATGATGCTCGTTAAAATGATATGTTAATTAAATTTGTGACTGAACTTCTTGGAAGAGAATTGTATGTCCCCCTGCTCTGTTTTATCTGCATTCTGCCATATATTTCATGTTATAGTAGTCTTGGATGATGACTCAGCACATGTTCATTTTAAGAACACTTTCACTGCAGATTTGACAGAACATAAAGAAGGTACCAATGTGCGATTTCTAAAGATAGCTACAGTACTCAACCCAACATTTAAGAATCTGAAGTGCCTTCCAAAATTTGAGAGGGATGTGGTGAGGCGCATGCTTTCAGAAGTGTTAAAAGAGCAGTACTCCGATTCGGAAACTACATAGAACCAGAGGCAGCAAAAAAGAAAATCAACCTTCTGGTGGTTCGCATCTGACTCAAATTATGACAATGAACATGTCAATCTGCACTGCTTTGGATTGTTGTCAAGCAGAACCTGTCATTAGCATGGACGCATGTCCTCTGGAATGGTGAATGAAGCATGAAGGGACATATGAATCTTTAGCACATTTGCCACGTAAATATCTTGCGACATCAGCTACAGCAATGCCATTCAAACACCTGTTCTCACTTTCAGGCAACATTGTAAACAAGAAGCAGGTAGCATTATCTCCTGCAAATGTAAACAAACTTGTTTGTCTGAGAGCAATTGGCTGAACAAGAAATAGGACTGAGTGGACTTGTAGGGTCTAAAGATCTACATTGCTTTATTTTTGAATGCTCTTATTTTTTGTACATAATTCTGCATTTGTAAGTTCAACTTCCATGATAAAGAGATGCATGGTATTCTATTATTGTTTAGAACTGCGATTAATCGCACTTATTTTTTTTAATCGCTTGACAGTCCTATTAAGGACCCATGATAGGAGTTTCTGAAAGTCTCTCCTCTGCCTGAAACTGGCCTTCACAGTGAATGCAAGGAAGGGATTTCCATTGTAAAGCTTGTTGCTTTGACTGACTAAAACTCAATCTCACTCAGGACACATGCACAATTAGGGCCCTCAGACTCTTTCAGGTTCCAGAATTGTAGTCTGTGTTTTGGGATTAGCAATAGTGTGCAGCCTTCTTGGAAGGAATTCTCAGCTTTCAAAAACTGCTAGGAGACACGGAAATGTTCTGGAGGGGAGCTTGTGCCCACATTCTCTCTCCCCCTCACACCTTTTATAGTTTACAGTTAAAAACAAGATTTATGCTTATTTGCTACACAAATTTTCTTTCTGCCACAACGGGTTTGTTTGAGCAGTCCAGAGTGGCGGCCTGCACTGAGTGATTCTCTACAAGTAAATCTATCCAGAGGGGATTCCCAGACAGCCGGAGTCAGCAGGCAACTAACTTATAGCCCCCGGCGAAACATTAGTCAAGATAATTTACCACTGTCAGCCAGAGAAAGACACTATCAGCTTTGTGACCTCATGTACAGGCAGTAACCCTAATGGTGCTATAATGCTTCAGTTTGTTTGGGGAGTTCCTGGGTATGTTACTGTGGATTTCCAATGCTGGAGGATGATTTTATCAGGTCTTAGAGGGCAATAGCAGTGTAGGTTTCAGGCCAGGAAGGGGGAGTTCAATGTGTGTTGCTACATTATGCAATATCCTTTGGTTTGCTGCAGAGAGAATGCTTTAATTTATCAATCAATTTTCTGTTGTGTTCGACCTTTGGATGAGGGTTTTTCCTTTTTTTAATTTGGCCTGGTTTTGTCTCTTATTGCTGAGTGTTCATTGACTTTTTGTTGTTGTTGTGGTTCATGTGAAATGTGCTCTCTTAATTTGTCAATTCCTTTTACTGTGTTTTTAGACAAATATACATACACAACATGCAGACACAAATGTACTTACAGACCATAGTTAAAGAACTCTGTCAAGTCAATTTAGGCCCCAGATCTGCAATCAATAAGAAGGTTTTCTTGAAATTATTTTAAAACTCAATTACAGAAGAATCTCAGAGTTATGAACACTAGAGTTGCTAACTGACTGGTCAACCACACACCTCATTTGGATCTGGAAGTACACAGTCAGGTAGCAGCAGAGACCAAAACAAAAAAAGCAAATACAGTACAGCACTATGATAAGCGTAAACTGCTAAACAAAATCCATAAAAAGAAAATTTTTTAAAAAGATTGGACAAGGAAAATGTTTCTGTGCTTGTCCCATTTAAATTAAAATGGTTAAAAGCATTTTTCTTCTGAAAAGTAAAGTTTCAAAGCTATATTAAGTCAAGGTTCAGTTGTGAACTTTTGAAAAAAAAATAACTTTAATGTTTCATTCAGAGTTATGAACATTTCAGAGTTATGAACAACCTCTATTCCCAAGATATTCATAACTCTGAGGTTCTTCTGTAAGTATTTTTATGTGAATGTCATTCATCTTCCTCCTCTTGCTGTGTTTATAACCGAAAGATTGCAGCATCGTGCTACTGCATGAGAGATAGAAATTTGCTGCTGTTTAACATTTGCAGTAATATTGAAGGGCCTACACCAGGTTTGGACCCCATCATGATAGGTGCTGCACAGACATGTAACAAATGACAATCCCTGCCCCAGAAAGTTTACAATCCAAAAGACCGTTCAAAACGGGGATAAGACAAACAAGCAGGAGATGGGTAAGGGTGGGGAAGACACGGTAACAAATTACGGGATGTGTGAAATGCTAAGTTTTCAGTATCAATGGTCATAACTCATCACCTGCCTAGTTGTCATCAGCTTTCAGTTTTCTATATGCGTTTTGGCCGAAGTGAGTTTTGAGGAAAGAAAGTGACTAAGCTTTTTCTTCTTCTTCAGGCAAACATCCTTAATGGTCAAAAGTTTATTAGACTTTTAAAATTGTTTTAAAGTAATTTTAATACTCAAAGGTGTTCTAACACAGGTGAGGAAATTCATTTTTAAATTGTCAGGCCAGAAATGTCAAAACTTAGGTGTTGAACGTCAGGCATCTAAATAAGTGGTTTTAGGTTCAGAGGGGCCGAGCCCCCATAGCTCCTACTGACGACAGGGGATGCTCAGGTTGCTCAGCTGCTCTGATAATCAGCCCACTTTTCGAGTGGGTGCTAGGCACTCATTTTCAATTTGAGTGTCTCTTTAATCGTGATGATTTTCACTATGCTTCTATGATGCTTTTGAGGTGTAAAGCTCTCTATCCCTGCTAAGCATTCTTACCACTGGAGTGTTGAGCTGCCAGCTGGTGAGTCTGTGTTGCTTGGCAACCCCACTCCCTGCCTGCCCAGCATGATTGGGAGCCTTTTGTAACATGCATCCTGACCGTTGGAAAGGGCGCCTATTAATTCTGCACAGGTGATGGCACGTGGCAAGGTGGCGCCTCACTGCATACACTTGGGTAATAACGAGTTGTGGGATCAAGGTGAGATAATGGTATTTTTCCAAGCATGAGTGTGGAGAAATGTGCTGTGTGCAGGATGGCTTATAGAGGGCAGCAGCCACTCACGATTCCTCTTGCATAGAGAGAGCCTCAAAACTTCACGGCATCTGCTTTTCCAGCCTCTTAAAGGAACTCTATGCAGGAGCCTTGCTCTTCAGGGAGTCATTTGCCTCCAGATTATTTAATTCCTACCCTGAAACCTTTCCCTGGAGAATCTTAACTCTCCCCCTGCCTCTATGGCTCCTGGGCAGTTGGACTTTGCTGCTGAGCTCAGACACATGTTGCATTTATCAATTTTTAACTTAATCAGAGAGGGCTAATATGACTGGTGGGTAAAATAAGACAAGAAGCTATAAGAAAAATTCAATTCCCAGACTCCACCTGCATGCAAATATTTCAAACTTCCCTTGATTTTGTCTCCCTCTTGCTTTTACTCAGGGAGCATGCGTCCTTCCAGAAAGGGCTTAGTTCAGTGCTTAATGGACAAGTGTATCGCCATAAGTATCATCATGGTTGTCTCCCTTGTTGACCGTCAAGGACTGAATGAGTCGCAGAGATGTGAGCTCCCCTCCAGTAATAACAAATTGCCATTTGCAACTGAAGATTTCAAAATGCTTTACAAAACCATTGAAACTCACAACAGGTCCCCCGGCAGGTGGGTTAGTAGCACTATCCCTCTGTTGATAGTGGGGTCACTGAGGTACAGAGAGATGGAATGACTTGCCAAAGGATCACAAAGCACTTTACAAGATAAATATACAGGAATCATGTCACCAATATAATGCATCCATCTTTGAGATGTAGGACAGCAGCCAGATTAATAGAATTAAAAAGATTAGAATTGGGAAAAACCTGAGATCAGGGGGTCCTTAATGTTTTATAGCATGGGCCACCTCCCCTCTCCCACTCTCAGAACGTTTCTGTGGCAGCCTCCCATGTACAACTGCATAGACCATCTCCCTCCCATTCACAATCCTATACCATCCAAGCAGTGGCAGCTATAGAATCATAGGACTGAAAGGGACCTCAAGAGGTATTCTTGTCCAGTCCCTTGCACTAAAGGCAGGGCTAAGCATTGTCTAGACCAAGGGTGGGCAAACTTTTTGGCTCAAGGACCACATCGGGGATGCAAAATTCTATGGAGGGCCGGGTAGGGAAGGCTGTGCCTCCCCAAACAGCCTGACCCCGTCCCCATCTGACTCCCTCCCACTTCCCACCCCGGACTGCCCACCTCAGATTCCCCAACCCATCCAACCCACCATGCTCCTTATCCCCTGACCGCCTCCTCCAGAGACCATCCCTCCCCCGCCCTGATCCCTGTTTCCTGACTTCCACAACCCCTATCCAACCCCCACCCCCTGGCAGACCCCTGGGACTCTCACGCCTTATCCAACCCCCTGATCTGTGACCCCCCCCAGAACTTCTGCCCCATCCAACTGCCCCCTGCACACTGTCCCCTCACTGCCCCCCCACCCCGAGACTTCCTGCTCCTTATCCAATCCCCCCAGCCCCCTTACCATGCTGCTTAGAGCAGTGTGTCTGGCAGCCACATGGAGCCAGCCAGACACGCTCCCCAGAGGTGCATGCAGCCCCGGCCCCCCAGAGTGCTGCCCGCAGGGTGGCGTAGCTGCAGGGACCGGGGTGGCTGGGGGTATCCTCTCTGACCGAGAGCTCAGGGACTGGGCAGGACAGTCCCGCGGGCCATAGTTTGCCCACCCCTGATCTAGACCATTCCCGACAGTCCGAATGACAATTGATTACATGAAAAAGTAATGGTAGGAGATACTGATATATTTTTAGCTTTTATTAAAAATTATTACAAAATAGGAGCAAGGAAAAGAAGCACCTTTGTATGATCTGTTGGGACCATCACTAGACCACAGTGAGAGGCACTGTATTAGATTAGTTGTTCTCTCTCCTTCGCCAGTGCATTTACTAGTGCTTTGTAGAGCCTTGTTGTAAGATGCTCCCATTTAAATGCTACAGTAATAATAATTCGACAGCCTATTCAGGAAGTTTCCCTGTTATTCAGCCTAAATTTCCTTAGTTCTGTTCCGTCACTCCAGTTTATTCCCCCATGCCACCATAAATGAGCCCTTTCCCTCTTTAGCATCTGTACCCTTCAGATGTTTGCAGCCACTTATCATGTTGTTTCTGCCCCTTCCTCCCTGCCCCCCATCCTGGTCTCTTAGCCAAGTTCTACATATTTAGCTCATTTAATCTTTCCTCATAAGTCAAGGCTGTAATTGACAGCCCTGACACGGAGAGTCGCATTGGTTACACACGCTGCCAACAGGATATAAATACTTTCTATGCAGTGATTGGGAATTATAGTCAAGATTGTGATGAGCTCTCCCCAAGCCCTATTTTTGGTCATTGCCAGGTTTCCTCGGCCCTATACAGCAATGGCTCGCTCTCTCATGTTGCTGGTAAGGATCACAAAGCCCTAGGTCCATCTCCATCACTGGTCAGTTGTGACATCCAAGGTTTAAACCACTTGGGGGTTCAAATCAAGCCTTGATTTTTCATGAAAGTGTTTGCCTTTATGCAGTCTGTGCACAAGTCCTGGGTCACTGGGGGTCATTCCTTCTGGGAATGCAGCGTTGAACTCCAGGTATGGTGTGGTTACTGCTGCCCCAGCCAGGAACAGGAACAGAGGTCGCCATACATCACAAAGATAGAGATTCCACCATTTGAACCTTGTGTGTCCAGTGTTCAGCTGGTATGTTTGTCTACTGCAAGTACATTGCTGTTTAGAAGCTCTCAGCATTGGCAGGGCACTGTCATGCAGTGGGTTACAGAACTGACAGATCCACCTGGCCCAGCCCAGGAAAAGCGCACAGTGCTGGCATTCCTGGCTGCTACTGCTGTGAAGAGAAGTAAGGGTCCTGCTGCTACACGTGGGAGTTGGGGGAAGGGTTATTATCCATAGCCTGTGAGGTGTTGGAATAGATAAAGGAGTAACCGTGTCCTGTGTGCTACTGTGTTGGTACACACAGCTCTGTTTTCAGCTGAGCAGATTTTGTTTGTAGGTTGCAGTAGATGACTTGTCTTCTCATGTTTGCTGTACTTTCTGCGAGGAGATGGGTATAGCAGGCACTAGCCTTGGGAAGCTGGGAAGTGGACGGTCTGGTTTTTAATACTGTGTTCTGTAAAGCTTCGTACGATGCAGATTCCCCACTGGGGCTAGTTCACAAACATTACATGTATTATTGCAAAGCATGCAACATAAAGAGGGCATTTTATGAAAGGGAATATCAGAGGAAACATTATAGCAGGGACCTTTATAGCCCTTCCATTATTATGGTTTAAATCTTGACGTGGGCTTTATTTGCAATGATACTGGGACCAGTAAAGAAGTGCGTTTCTCCCCTCCCCCCCCCATCTCTCTTTCCCCATCCTCTTTTCATTCTTTTCTTCCACATCCTGTTCTGAATCTGGTGCAGAGATACAAATCATTAAACATGCAAGCAGTCAGAGAGCCAGGTTTCGGTTTGTGTGGAATCGGCCCCCTTTGACTCAGAAGTTAGAAACCAGATGACTCACTGTTATGCATGTTTGTTGTTTTACTAACTGTCATTTTGCAAAATACTGTTAAAGCTTCAAACCATGATTACTGGAGTTTGAGGTGGTACGTATGTTCGTGGTTCTTTTGGAAGATTTTAAAAGTGATTGTAACTGAGCTTTATCTAAAGAGCTGAAAATTGCAAGTATTGCCAATATAAAAATATGTAGGGATCCATTTAGTCTTGCTACCTGAAAAATATTGTCTGGATCGATTACTTGAAAAGTCCCCAGGTGCTAAACATCTGGTGGGGATTGTAGGGCCCCTGTTTTGTGTTTTTTAATATATGCCCAAAGGGACAGGTTTCTCGAAAGAAAAGCAGACAGATGTTTTTCATTTGTAGAATTTTAAGGAATAAATGCCATTCCTGCTTTTCTTTCTTATTTCTAACCAAATTCATTTCTAGGAAGCCAGCACACTTTAGGGTAGGTCAACGGCAGAATTCCATAGCAATAAAATCCTTTAGCAATATGGAAAACCAGAAAAGATATCTAGAAATCTCCTATTTTCTAGTGATTTGTTACTAATGTACAGCAGTTCATATATTATAAACTCAATATGAATTGTTTTTTTTATCTGCAGTACTTTCTTACTGTAAAAAATAGAAATGCATTTTTATTAACTTCTGCAGGCATGATTCTGAACTTTTAATTCAGTGTACATCTAGAGCCACTCTATCAAATCAGTGGAGTCACACCAGTGTAAAACTCAGGTTTGTGAGCTCAGAATTGGGCCATATGTGAGAAAATGGCACATAGCTCCTTTCTGATGGAATCCACTTGTGGTTATGGATTTCCCCCAGCTTCTTTTTCAGGCCCCCTCCCTTTATAACCGCTGTGTGCCATGGCTCATGTTGTGATCTGTTGCAACTCCTGTCACAACACAAAGAACTGTGACGTAGCCCGGGGGAGAGGAGAGACAACTTACCAGCCTGTCACAGCGTATTAGAAAGTGACAAATTAGTGGCTAACTTTAAAGAACTAGTTTGTGGTTGGTGTCTCCTTTTAGATTGAGATGGAGCATCTCTCAGTTTAATGGCAAAACAGACATTAGAAATAGAAAAAAGGGGCTGCTGCTAATATCAGAAAGTTTGGATGCGTACACCCCCTATCAGAGGGAAAGTTGTGCTCATCTGACCTGATCAGAAAAAGAATGTCTCATTTATTTTATTTTTAAGAAAAGGGAATTTAATGCTTGTGAAAGTTAATAAATTGATAGTCCCAAAAACCAAAATCTTCTGTGTGTAGGACAGATGCTGCATGGGAGTGGCATTGTAAGCTTCCCCCCCACCACCACCACTTTGGTATGGAAGGGACCTCCTAAAGGGACGATAGTTCAGTCTCCATAGCCCATTCGATGCTTGGCTTCTCTTCTGAGGCTGCAAAGAAGCATGCCAATTCTTCCATTTAGCTGACTATTGTATATACTTTAAAAGGGAAGGTTTTAATATAGTTGGCTGCTATATAGACTGTTAAAGGGAAGTTATTTATTTTAGCTGGCTTCTGTATGGATTGTTACAAGGGCATTCTTTTAGCCGCTGTTGTTATATTGACTGGTAAATGCAATGGACTGTGTTGCTAGTAGCTGTCATGTTGCCTGTTACAGAAAAGATCTGTATTTAAGCAATAGCACTGCACTGGGATCTCCCAGGCAGGATATTAATGCTAATTCATCTGCTCACCCCCTGCTGTGAGTGTTATTTGTTTAAATCTGTAGAATCCCACAGCGCGTTTATATCCTCACTAGAGTGAGCTCCGCTCCCTGTAATTATTTAACATTATATGCTGATATAAATTGTAACAGTTAAAGAATGGTAATGAGTAGCAAAAACCCCCCCACAAACTTAACCTTAGAAATGGCAGAGTCAGCTCTTAAAACAGCAGCCAGCAACTTTCTCTCTCTCTTTTCCCAAGTCCATAGGTACAGTATTGTGCATTCATTATGTGTACGTGTGTGTTCATGCTTGCGCTGGCAACTGTGCCAGGCAAGCTGTAATTATGCAGAATATACTGTGTAGCTTAGTCACACACGCATAATTACATATGGGCTGAAGTACAATGAGTCTCTCTCAGCAGTTCAGCATCTTGATTAGCAGTTTGATAGGTGATTTCAGTTGAGGTTACCATATTGGTATAGGAAATGGTGCCTCCTGGATGCATCCTTTGGGCTATCCACAGGGAATACGTGTCCAGAGGTTAAGCTAACAAACCATTGGGTGTCAGTATTGTTTCATTTAAGTGCAGCTGGTAGAGAGTTTGTGTGGCAATAAAAACTGGACTTTCAAAGTAGCAGTTTTGTCTGTAAACAACTAAGGTACAATTTATATATTCATATCTATATCTATTTCATTTGTATGTAGAGGCAGGTGGATATATCTAGCAGAACCATTATATTCTGCGGATCTGAATTCCTTGCTGTTTCGTTTGGATATTGTAGCCTGCTTGCCCTAAACTCTCATGTGTTATGCCCATGAGTTGTTAAACGGCTGCTGCGTTCTGCTCCAGAAGTAGCTGCACTTCAGAAGTGGATAACGTGACCCCTGTGTATAATTTTTATATCAGTTTAAAACGTGAGCTTTTTTTAGAAATAAAACTTTTTATGATGTACAGAATTACCCAATGGAAACAACAACAAACAGTAACATTCCGTTTAGATTTGTGAAAAGCTTTGGTACTGCTTGGGTTGGAAGGCGCTGTAGAAATGTAAGTAGCTCTTTTATCTATGCACATGGCACATCCACATGTGTTACTTATACCTAGCCAAAATCAGATCTGTATTACAATAGAGAAATATTTAAACTGGATAAGGAAGCTTTTATCTACTTAAAAAAATAAAATAAAAAAACCCTGTATGAATGAGAGGAAACCCTATAAAAAGCAAAGAAAATTCATTTTAAAAAGATTCCTTCATTCCCTCCCTTCTTCCTCTGATTTCAGGTAGGGAGTAAAAGCTGCCACAAGAGGAGCTGAGCTTCTACTTGATTTGCAGAGTAGCGTGATGGTCGGTCGAGCTGCGTTGGCAGCATGGACCTGTGCCAGACTTCACCACAATTCATACTGTGTCAGTTTAATAAATGCACTACTTAAATTATGAAATTACAAAAGAAAAAAGAGAATGCACTTATTCAGACTCTTAATACATTAAAAATAAGGCATTAAAACACTGACTTTTTTTCCCCTTCCAGAATCAATAATGAACAGGAAGGGTTGTAGACATTAACAGTCATGGACATTCAAACTCTTATACATAAATTATCTTAGAAAAATGCACATAAGACTTGAATAATGTAAATACATTAATGCATTTAATAATTTAAACATTAAAGCGCATGCAGGAATTCGCAGCAGAGGCTGTTCTGAGATAAGGAACGGTCCTGGAAGTTGTGTGTCCCAAGATCGATGGCTGGTTTCCCCTTGAGAAAACTCTCTGGGGAAGTCGCGCTGTGCAGCTAGATGACCGCCTGTCCTGAGAAATCCCAGGATGTTCGCCATCTCCTCTGCTCCTTACTCTCAAATCCCAGTGACTTGAAAAATCCAACCTGTATCCTGAATTCTGCTGTCTCTCTCCATTGCACATAACTTGCATTTTGTCTGAAAATCAGGTGCAACAACTTTGAAGAAAAGAGAATTGTGTCTAAAAACAAAACACCAACACTAGTTAAAGAAGCTGCTGCAGCCAGGGAGTTGAGAGGAAGTTGCAGGAGCCTCCGTTCCCATGGCATTCATTGTGTGGGACAGGAGACAGGGCATTTGTGATGATGAGAAGAGGACATGTGGAATCAGCTCATGTTCTCCTGGGAGATAGGCCCAAGTTGAGAGCCAGCCTTAAGTATAAGCACTAAAATGGGGATCCTGCGCTTCGGGGCTCCGCAAGGACCTATAATTTACTGGCCAGCCCAACTTCTATTCTTTGGCAGCTGTACCAGGGAAAACCACTCTGCCCAGTCATGCCCTCCTGCAGGTCATAAAGCTGTCCCATCTCCAGCATACTGATTGTGTGCATGCTTCTCTCTGTTCTTGCTTTTATCCTCCCCTTTGGACTGGAGTGCCCTCATCACTGTAGCAGCATCTGACTAGCACACTAAGTTTCTCATGCCAGGCATAAGATGCCACAAGTACTCCTCGTTCTTTTTCCTCAGGACTGAGTTGTGTCATTTCTCTGGGTGTAATTAATGCATCAGCCCCTCACGGCATCTCCCCTTGGTTCAGATCCTAGTTCTCCTTGCCTTTTCTACAGGGCAGCATGCAACCAGTTGCTTTGGAGGCCATTTGCGCCCTGCGGTACTCCTCACAGTGGTGTGAGGTATCCCGCTTAGCTTAGATATTGAGGTGGTGGGTGCTCATAAAAAAAATTGCTTAGTTTGATTCTAAAGGGAGACAAGATGTTCATTAATTAAAGGAGCCTAGCACAGGGCAGCTGTAATTATAGGTGCAAGAAATCTGAATCTGAAGTGGGCTGTACAGATGGGAAAGTGTAAGGAGGCACCCAGAACTGTGGACTGTGGGCAAGAATGCAGCAAAACCAGATTCTGGAACTCCCGCTTTGGCAGAATTTCTCATTGAATTCCTCTTTATTCATTTCTTTTAACCGAGAGTCAAACCTGTGTGTCTGTGTCTGTGTGTGTGTGCGTGTGCGCTTGCACACAATGCACTTTGCACCCAAGGAGATTGGGAGGCAAATCCTGTTGGAGAGACAGACCCTGCCCAGAAAAAGAGTTTGGAGCTAATGATCCCTCATTACTCCTCTGGTTGTACTGTTGATGATTCCTCTGGGTGTTTGTCCTATTTATCATCTTTGCACCCTTGTATCTACATCACTGCAGGGAAGGATCTTTGTGGTCGGCCCTGAGGCCCCCAGAACCAGCTGGGAGGTGGCTCCTAAACTCTTGTGTAGGTCTGGGGCATGGGAAATCTAAGCAGATGCTCTGTGTATCATGTCTTTTCTCCTCTTGTTGAAAACTGCAATCTCCATAGAGCATTTTCCCCTCTAGGGACATGCTCTGCAGCCCTCTCCTGAGGTGGCTCTGCTCATCCTGTTGCTTCACTGCAGGCAGATTTCTAGCTGGGTCCCATAGTGGGGACTAGAGGGCTGTCTGTGCAGGGAGTTAGCATTAGTCTAATGCAGTGGTGGGCAAACTGTGGCCCGGGGGCCACAGCTGGTCCTCCAGATGTTTTAATTTTGAGTTCCTGCCAGGAAGCGGAGTCCAAGGCTTGCCCTGCTCTGGAGCTCCAGCCGGGGAGCGGGGTTGGGGTGTTACTCCATTCCACATAGCTCCCGGAAGTAGGGGTATGTTGTTAACCCTCTGGCTCCTATGTGTAGGGGTAGCCAGTGGTCTCCATGTGCTGCCCACCCTTAGTCGAGTGGTTAAAGTGACAGACTGGGATTCAGGAGGCCTGAGTTCTAGTTCCAGCAGTGTCCCTTACTTTCTTGGATGAGTGACTGTCAATGACAATAGTGCTTTTATGTTAAAGGGATTCTTCGGTGAAAGCTGGTCAAAGCTAAGTGCTTCAAATTACAGAGCTTGTTAAGTACTATCAGGACTTCTGAGGAAAGAATGGGTGAGGAGCTACTCTGGATGAAGTCTTCAGGGAGGAGGAGGGCTGGGTTGGAGATCCCCCAAGGCTTGCACGGTTTATTGGCCACATTTGGCTGGATTTAAGAGGCAGAAGCATTTATAGCAAATCCTAATGCTGTGTTAAAGCCTGCTTTCCGCTTTGCTGGCTTTGTCTCCATGGGGGGTATTGCATACTTTATCCCATTTCACAGCCTGGACCCTTTGTCCCCTCTTTAGGGGATTACATGGGGGCAGAGATGTAAGAAGGGAGGGAATCCCACCTCTACTCCACCCCTTTATCTATCTATCTGGCTATGTATCTCCACGTATCTCTGTCTATCTACTCTCCTGGGAGCCAAGCTTCCTGCCTTCCAAAACCTTGCCCTGAAATGCTGATTCAGAAGCAGGCAGCTTCTTTTGGGCTCTTGGCAGAATAAATGGCTCTTGCTTGCTCTCCTGGCATTGGGATTTCATCCCTGATTTACAGTGCTCAGGCTTATCAGTGTCCCTTGCCTGAGCTGGGCGCAGTGGTGATGGTATGACGGTCGTTCTGTGCGTAGCCAACTTTGGGAGAAGTGGCGGGAGGGTGGATGTCTAGAGCAGCGCTTCCTCCTGGGAGTGGGAGGACTAGGAGGGGAAGATAGCCCAGCATTCCTTTCTCTCAGCCTCCTGGGATGGGATGAAGGTTTGACAGCCTAATTCAACATTTAGGGAAGGATAGAGATGGGCAGAAAGTTTCCCCACACCCACTCTTTACAGCCCAGCTGTGACAAACTGACAGATAATTAACAAATCAAGGCTCCCTATTAGTGTTATCCCCTATGCTTTTAAACAGCTCCTTCATTGGACATGTCCTTTGGCAGAAGCCTGCACATTATGGCTATTGAATGAGACATTTAGATCAGCTTAGAGGGTCTGGGGCTTACCAAGATATCAAAATGTCTGAATGTTTCTGGGCATAGTCAATGTAACTGTAGAGAAAAGGGTACAAGGGACAATGCAGGGAAGACGTTGTTGAAACATAGGTTATGCAGGGAACTGCTGAAACATAGACTATGTCTACACTTGAAGCTGAGGTTGTGATGCCCAGCTTGAGTAGACAGGTTTTTACTCAGGGTGGCTAGTCCGTGCTACCGTGGGTATACTACTGTTTTTAGTGTAGTAGTTCAGTGAGAGTGGGCAGGAGTATGTCTACTTGAACTAGGCATCACACCCCAGCTCCAGGTATAGACATAGCCCTTGGAAGTGGGTCCCCCCAAAAAAACCTTTATCTCTCTGTGTAACATAAAATGGTCACTCTTCTCATTCTCCTCCAGATAAGTTTAAATCTCCAAATATACCAAGATGTACACAGAGCCAGTGGTTCCTGAGCCTGACACATGTTGGAATAGTGAGAAAGACCTAATTGCATCAAACCCACTCTAAGTTCATGTATGTGGAGCCCATCAAGCTGAAAGCATCCAGACAGCATCTGCTGTTATCAAATCACTTGTGAGTCCAGCTAATTAAAATAGAGCTTCATTTTTCTGAGCCATTGTTTGACAGGAATTTGAAACAGGTCTAACCCAATTTTTGCGTGTTTATGAGCCTTTATTATATCAAAGGTACTTTTCTGTAAATGTACAGGGCAGCGTTAAATGAATTGATCCGCACTGTATCACTGTAAATGCACTATGGAGTTGCTAATGATTTCTCTTTCAGCTTTCTGGTTTCCAGACATATTCCAGAAAGCTTGTTTTCTTCTCTCCCCCATCATCCTCTTTCTCCCACTTATATTTCTCCCTTCCACACACCCTTCAGGCTAGTGGGTGGTGGTGGTTGTTATTATTTATTAAAACATTTACATATTTGTGACAATATGCAAACATAGAATAATAAAAGTTAACTTTATATTCCAAACTAGTATAGGAGGTCTCTGTACCTACTGAGGTTCTTACACAGTGCCAATCTGATAGTACAAGAGACTGTCTGAATGTTGCTGGTTTGAATCTGTTTGCTGTGGTGGTGGGTTTGGTTTTTTTTTTAATTTAAACTTTTTAGATTTTCAGAGTACAAACAGGTATCATATTCCTCCTCATAGACTGAAACACAAGGGATAAAAATACACAAGAAGGTGCTCCCTGAAGGCTGGCTCTGCTTCTAGACATCCAAAAACTAATTCATTAATACACTCTCTGCAGAAAGAGAATACCACACATAGGGCTATTAAGGCCAGTGTATATCAGTCTGTGTAACTGTCCAGTAGAACAGTAAGAGGAGGAAATAACTGTTTCCCAGTTCCAGATATTTACAACTAAACGTGTTCATATCACATTCTGAAGTCTGGGGGTTTAACTCACAGTATTGTGGTGAAATTTAGGGTTAGCATTAAGAAAACTTCCTGACTGTGTAATGCAGTGGTGGGCAACCTGCAGCCCATCAGCATAATATGCTGACGGGCTGTGAGACCGTTTGTTTACATTTGCTGTTCAATGTTCCCGACCAATGGGAGCGTCAGGAAGCGGCGGCCAACACGTACCTGCGGCCCACGGCGCTTCCCGCAGCACCCATTGGCTGGAAACGACGAACCTCAGCCACTGGGAGTTGCGGGCGGCTGTGCAAATGTAAACAAACCCGCCAGCGGATTACCCTGACAGGCCATGTGTGGCCCACAGATTGCCCACCACTGGTGTAATGTCGGCTGTGGCAGTCTCCTTAGGAGGATGGTGAAGGCGTGGTGGTGTTAAAAGTAGACTAGACAAAGCATTAAAAATAAACTGTAGAGCGCAATCCCATACTATCGGGTGTGGCGTGGATGGCCTGTTAAGTCTTTTCCTTCTCTCATTTCTGTGATTTTGTGGGGTTCTGTTGATGGATGCACGTCAGGAAAGGCTGTTGTGTTTGAGAAAGCTTATCCATCCTGGAATGACTTCCATGGATGATCATCACTTACATTTCAGTGCATTATATTTTGCATTTAAGGCAGTGTGCCCCAGGCGCATAGTCAAGTCTGTGTAAAGCTCAAGGGCAGCATTCATGAATTGATACTGGAAACAACTCTAACATTTTAATACTAGCAAACTTGAGGGAAGACTGTCAAATGCGGGGACATCAAACTTGTGACGTGTTTTTAAAGATGATACAGGTTGTTCTATAGAGGTTTAGTGGCCTCTTGATGAAGGGAGCATTTAACACTCCTCTTACCTCTCTTAATGCTGGTAGAAAAAGGCAGTGATAGCATAAGTAATTGAAGTACCTCAGATCAAGTGAAGCATGGACTGTTGCACTGTGGGCTTCCCGTTCACAGCCCTGCTAACAAGACTTGACTAATCTGGAGGGCACCATCTCTACGGATCTGTTCTGTCTCAGCGTTTATTCAGTCCTCACCCTGTCTCCTGAGACTACCAACAAAAGTACCAGTTTTGCTATGGACACCTGTCCTGCTAAGAACTACGCTGTGTCTACCAACTCATATCACCTGGGCCAGTTTGCCCAGCCTGCTAATGTTCATGGGATGACATGAGAGAGCTGCATTCTATCCACTGTATTGTTTTGGCAGAGCACAGGAGTGTGAGTCAATCCAGATACTCTTGGATGGCAGAGTCACCCCAAACTTGTTCTGTGCTAACCGAGGGTGAGTACAGAATGAAGGGCTTGGGTATGCCCCAGTGCTTCCTGTGTTTGCATTCATTGCTCATGTTGCTATTGCAGAAAGAAGCTTTAATGCTGTCATTCTTACAAAGAAATGCTGTTCCCTTTTTTGTTTTAAAACAAAAAAGTGGATTATTTAGTTTAAGGTTCCCAAAGCCCAGGAAATGCATCTCTAGGGCTCCTCGTCAGTTTGGGGCCTAATGAAATATAGAAAATACTCTATAAAAGCGCCTTTATTACTTTAGTTGCTTAAATGTGGAGTTTTTAGCCATCAGGTTAATGTTTTTGTATCATTTTTTGATTCAATTGTGAGCACTTTTCCAGGTATCTCTGCCACTTGAGTGCTAATTGGATTTCCGCAGATAAATGGTGCTAGCTGTAGCCCTTACCTCACTGCATTCTTGCTTCATCATTATTTTATTTGTTTTTACTGTAAAGGTTAATAAATCTTTGGATGTTTAAAGCATGGAAAATGGCAAGCAGGCAAGCAAAGAACCACAGCATGGAAGAGGGAAATCTTTGCAGTGCTTTCTCAAAATTGAGTGAGGCATTGTGCCCTTTGCGGTATTTTAAAATGGCCAGCTGGGTGTGTTATGTGGCCAAGTAGCAATCCATAATCCTTCAGATAAAAAGCGTTGATCTCTCCACTAGTTCTCAGATAGAGCTTGAAGGCATTCCAATTGGGTTACCATTGATTTGGGCTGGGGATGACACTAAGTAGCACTGGTTCTTTTAAGAAGAAATATATGGAGTTTACTTTTTTTCTAAAAAAAAAAAAAGGAAAATTGGAAGCCTTTTAGTGCAAACACACCTTGGTACCCCTAGATGATCAGGAAAGTCTATAAGGAGCTTGCTTGTGTTCTAAAGGTGGGAAAATTTCAGATTGCTGTTCTGGACCGGACATAGAATATTGGGCTGATGCTTTTGCAGTGGCGTGGACCCAGGCATTCATATTGTGCCAGTACTTTGCTGCAGCATGGACCAATTATTGTGTTGGTGCTAATGCTTTGCAGAAGTATGGACTGAGCATTCAGGGTGGGTGCTAATGCTCTCTGCAGCATTTTGTAGGTAAAGGCTGGTGTTTTTCTCTCTCCCTGAAGCGGGTAATTGTTTATTAATTTTTTAGTAGGTAAAAAGTGTAATTGTAATAATCCTTGACATGTGCTGACTGCTCCAAGGTTTAAGGACTAAGCAATGTTGTTTTGTAGCTTCCACGCCTCACTCAGTGTCTCCTGGTTTAGATGAAGATTTCTGCATTGAAACTGTGCAGGGGGCAGTATCTCTTCAGGATAGTTCTCTGTGGTATTAATCCCCTTGGACATTTGAACTTGATCTTGGATTGAGGGAATTTGCTGAGAGATTTTAGGTGAAGGCAGGAGACAAAGTGTGTGACTTCCTTGTGCATACATGCTGCTATATTGGTTGAGCCTTATCTTGAATGTATCATGGTACCTGTCTGCTTTGTTTGTTTAAATAGCGAATATGAGATCTCTGAAAGTTGCCAAAATGACCCCGCCGGAAAGTGAAATCTACTCTTTGTTCTTAGAATATTTATAACATGGACAGCAGCAGTATAAGATTTCCCCTTTGCATTGTCAGCATTCTAGGGGTTAAAAATGAAGTTCAGTCTCCATATCCATTCACTCTTCTGAAACTGATCACATAGGTTTCCACTTTTGAAGGAGAATTTTTGTGATGTGGGCGTCTGTCCATTGGAAATGAGTGACATAGCTGAATTTGAACTAGTAAAACTGTATGCTTCTAATACCCGCTCCCCCCGAGACCAACCAACCCTGGCCGGTCAGTTTTTCTGACCCATACAAAGTTGCTCTCCTAAAGCAGCAATTAACAAGAGTTACAAAGTGCATAGGCTGCTTCATCGTGGTGTTGTTTTGTGTTGCAGTAGCAACTATGAGCCTTAGTCCTGGACCGGGACCCCATTGTGCTAGGTGCTGTACCAACAAAGAACAAAAAGACAGTCCCTGTCCCAAAGAGCTGACAATCTAAAGATGTTTATGTAAAATTATCATTTGCTTAAATGTTCTATATCCTTCCTCTCTCTCTGCCACTTCCCAGTTGCTGTGGCTTGCATGATTTATTGTGCACTTGTCTGTGTTGCCAATATCAGACCTTTTATTTGCAAGTTTCTTCTAGCAGGCTTGGCTCCCTTCTCCCTCCCCAACCAGCTGTGCTTGTATGCACTCATGTTTGAAGTTTTTGAGGTACAGGCCAAGATACAAGTGTGTGAGTACTAAACTAACCATCAGGTATAAGAATCCCAATCACAAACCTTTATTTCAGCCCCAGTCACATGGGTTCCTGTCATGACAAGGAAAACATAATTTCCAGTTCTCACCATGCATTGCCCAAGAAGTGGGAGGTCCATCAAGCAGTTCTCTATACAGGAAGTTCAAGAAACTGTGGCTTGCTGATTTTCCAGTGCACAAGATTTGTCTCCCTTGCTTACATCTTTGGTATCAACCTCCACAATGGGACACACATTGGGCCTTTTGCAAGGGAATCTAAATTATGTATGCACTTTGGTTAGCCAGCCTCTTGCCTGTGGAATCACAGGAAGCCAAGTTGGTCTGAGCAGTGACCCTATTCTGGTGCATCTCTCTTGGGTGATGAGCCTGTCAGAGTCTAACATTCAATTAACATTTTAATGCTTGGATATTGTCATTAGCCAGGACACAAGCTTCCCATCTCCCCCTCCTCAGTCATCCCCTACAGTGTAATAGCAGAACAAAGAGTAATGGTCTCAAGTTGCAGAGAGGGAGGTTTAGTATGGAGATTAGGAAAAACTTTTTTCACTAAGAGGGTGGTGAAGCACTGGAACGGGTTACCTAGGGAGGTGGTGGAATCTCCTTCCTTAGAGATTTTTAAGGTCAGACAAAGCCCTGGCTGGGATGATTTAGTTGGGGATTGGTCCTGCTTTGAGCAGGCGGTCCCTCCTGAGGTCCCTTCCAACCCTGATATTCTATGATTCTGTGAATGGAGATCCACCAATTCTTGTTTATCCTGTGGTTAAAAGGATGAGACAGTTGCTTATTATTTTATCCTACCACATTTGAAGATACTGTAGTTAAGGGTAAAAGGAACAATCCTTAAAAAGCTGTCAGAACTGAGCTCTTTCAGAATGTCAGTGGGGTGGGGTGTGGGGGCTGGGGGCGTTCCCATCAGCTAACTCTGATTATTATATTCTGCATATTTTTAGTCCTGGAGTCAACAGGGTGAACTCACGCTTCTCCTATAGTGAGCATCTTGGACACTGAGTCATTACATTCCTTTGGAATGATTCAGCGGACAGCCTGACACCTTCATTAATTTTACAGCAGAGAACTTCAGTGCTCTCTAAGCTTCCTTTACAAAGAGTAGATTTAAAGCTAATACATAACTGGGATGCTACCCTGAAGAGTTATAAAATAGGAGCCTTTGGAAGTTAAGAAATCAAATTCCTCACCTTGCCCCATCGTCTAGCACCTATCCCATTGGATCAGTTCCCTTACTTGCCTGTGGCGTGCTGGCATCACCTACATTTTGAGGCCAGACCCTTCACCCACTTCCCTGGGGCACTGACCTGCTGATCCCTGTATATCTATAATGATCCAGCACTTTCAGCACTGAGGGTACTGCAGTTATTTCTGTAAACAGGACTTCAAATAATTTCCTGACAGTTGGTTTCAAAGCCAAGCAAATGGCAAATGTCATCTCATCTCCTCCTGTCTCCCCCACTTTCTAAAATCTCCTTTGGTGGTAGCATCAACAGCGGTGAGAAGGCTTCCAAAGGCAAAAATATAAGAAAAAAAGAGGCTTTTAAAAGTTCATTTAGTATGCTTATTTTTCTTCTGGGAATGGGAGGAAATATGATTCTTTACTCTCCCCTCCAAAAAAACCTCTGACCTTGCACTCCAGGAATAAAGGTATATGCAGCTTATTGACTATGCTTGAATTTTATAGAAGCATTTGTTAATACAGCTGTAATTATAGGTTTTATTAGTGATTTCTTTGTAAATTGTTTTTTCAGGCATTTCAGGTAACAATTTATTTTGAGTTGGACTTGGGACTGCAATGTC
The DNA here is from genome assembly GCA_032164245.1 of Sternotherus odoratus. Taxonomy (NCBI): domain Eukaryota; kingdom Metazoa; phylum Chordata; order Testudines; family Kinosternidae; genus Sternotherus; species Sternotherus odoratus. The sequence goes on from JAVMKO010000018.1 coordinate 8,752,977, forward strand.
TTATTCACATTTCTGAGATTTAAAAAAAATGTGCATTGTACCCTGTGTGTGATGTGTGCGAGTGTACATATCTATATGTATTTCTGTAGAGTCTGTGTTTTAAGACTTGTTTCTTTTAAAGTGTGTAGTGTTTTCTGTTTGTTTATTGCAAATGTATAGTACTTAATATCAGCTTTGTTCTTTTAAGAGTGAAATTTTGGCAAGCTGTCCATCATGTTTTAACCAGAGCCAAAAAAATTTAAGATGACAGACATATTTCATTTTGAAAGGTGGCTACTGCGCAGACGAAGTCGCTACTTTTCATAAGGGCTTTTACTACATATATCAATGTGTTTTAAGAGAGACTTGGGTCAATAATACCATGCTTTAGAATTCCCTAAATACATATTTACACAATAGACCTTAAAATATATTAGTCTATCATGTCAGCTCCTGTAGGCTGCTATCAGGGATGTTTTATGTCCTTAATGTATGATACAATAAAACTTTATTTTTTATAGCATTTTTCATACAAACAGTATCCTGGAATGCTTTGTGGAGTTAAATAAAAAAGTTACAAGGCTAATATTTAAAAAGCTGAAGGGGGGGAAATTTAAGAGGTATATGTGAGGGAGAAGGTATTTTGAGATGAGATTCAAAACTAGATGGAGAGTCCACAGGGCAGAGAGAGAGGAAGATTGCAGAGGAGAAGGCTCTTAGACAATTGTGAGGTTTTGTGAAGAGAAGGGGGTTGGTTATACCTGAGCAGAGGGGTTCGAAAGAGCAGGCCCCTATGATCAGTTGAGCAAATGTGAAATGGTTCCTGAAACAAAGGAGCTGAGAGTGGCAGGTGTTTATGTGGTCTCATTTCTGTGGATATGAGAATAGTGAAAAAATAAGAGGAGGAAAAGTAAGTCAAAGGAGCAAGTGTTCCACAAAACATGGCTAGATAACTTCAAGATTTTGATTCGAATCAGTGAGACTAGGATAGGAGTGAACGCCTGGGATTTTGCAACTTCTTCCTTTTAACTCATTCTATTGTGCTAAGGGAGTGCCAGGAGTCTCAGCTCTATGGAGGATGTCTCCTGCCTTTGGTATTAACTAGGCACAGCAAGGTGAGATGAAGGCGCCTTAGCTTGGTTTTTTTCTGGCTTTTATTGATTTTTTTCTGTCACCATCTTAATGTAAATTAAGCAGGGTTTTGTGTGTGTGATAATTATAGATAAATGTATTTAAAGTAGATCTGGATTTTGTCGTCCTGGAGAAAAGGAGGAAGGGTAATTTCCCCTCCCTTCCCCATCCCTGTCATATGTTCATTTTAATTAGCAATTTTAAAAAATTGAAAATAAAAGGGGAAAATGAATAGGTGTTGAACCAGCCTGTGATATGTAAATGCCAACTAGTAATTACCTAAAACCTCAATTTTCTTTCTGTTTCATCTTGCAAAACATTTCATTTCCACTGAGTGAAAACACTTAATTTGGGCTGCGTTCGTTGGTGAACCCAGCCGCTCAGATCCTGCGCCGCCCCCAGGTCTCAGCTAGGGGGAGTACTGGCTCTGTGCTTATACAGCTTTTGCAACTCTCTCTGTCCCAAGGTTATGCCTCTCGTGCCATCCTGGTGGTTTTACTGTGAGTGTTGAATGGAAATGCACCCCCATCCTTCCATGCCCAACCTTGAATCTGGTTTCAGAGTGCCTTGCTCTTTCCAGTATTACCGAATGCTAGCCTGTTTGTGGCATATCATATTTTGTACTTTTCACCTCGGTGTAGTCATCTTGGCATCCTTGAGTTAGATTTCATTCATAGAACTCCCTAGCCTGAGTTTCTTGGATCCCTGAGACTATTGATTTTAGATTTTTATTGACCCTTCTTCCTCTTTTGTTACTGTTTCACTCTCTCACTTCAGGATCCCTGATTTAGATCTCATGAAGAACTCGGTTTTTTTCCCTACCTTCATTCCTTCGGGTTCTGAATCCTGGGACTCTTGCTTTATATTTCATATATTTTTCTCTGAGTGAGAGCTATTCAATTTGACTTCCTAGGACTGTAAAATAAAGTTAGTGTGGGTTTCTCTTGCTTGTTAACTTTTGGGAGCTGTCTTTTAATATGTGTTTGTGCAGCACACAGCACAGCGTGGGGCCCGTCCTGGTTGGGGGCCAGAAAGAATTGTCTGTGTACCAGGGAAATGTAAATTAAGAGCCTTAGAGCCATGTCTATCTCATTCACAACTTCCAAATACTCTACTTAGAACAAGTAGTTTTTGTGAAATATAAATTAAGGGTCCTGGGACCCTGAACCCTGAGTTAAGAAAAGGTGCGGTTTGACCAGGAACTGGAAGCCTGGATTAGAGAGAGCTCTATGTGTGGTGTCCCAGGACCCTGACTAGAGAGCTCTGCCTGGAATCTCAAGGAACATTGCCTCTTTAGTGAGATATATGGCTTCATAATTAGCCCCTTGCATTTTTTCATGAGTGCTAGCATCAGCGTTCTGCAATGTGTTTCCCTGATTAACAGCTGCTTTGCAACTATTTCCTTGTGCCATCGATGACCATATTTGTCAAGTTAGTCCTGACAGAGCACTGATTTCTTACTAAAATGCAGCATTTCTGTTTGAAGGGATTCTCTTGTTGCTCACGGTGCCAGGCTTTTAAGTCCGCCCTTGTTACAATGCAAGCTGGCTTCAGCCTGGTGCTTGTTAACAGGATTCTGGGTGTCTCCTTTGGAGTAGGAGTACAGAAACCTTTCACAGACAATTTAATCTTCTGAGTCTTGCAAACCTACAGCTTCTCACTGGGGGGAGGGGGAGGAGAGGGGGTATTGCAGTAGGCTATGTATTGATCAGTTCCATTTGCCCTGTAGCTGTGGCCTTCTGCTCTGGCTAAAATAAGGTTAGCTTTTGTTAATGCTGCCATATTATTTTTAATACACTTTAAGAAAAATAACTCCCAATACTTTTACATACGTCATATATATTGCCAGTGTTGATTGCCTTCTGCAAATGTAATGTAAACTATCTGGGCATAGTTCATGCCCTGTGCCTCCGCTGCTTAATGAAAAGGAAGGTTGCATTTAAACAGACACAAAGCTGTTCAGAGACAGACCTCCCCTCACAATGTATAATCTCAGACCCAATCTTTAGTTCCCAGGTCTTCCTGAAGTCTTGCTCTCTGAACAAATACTATTCAATAATAACCTACAGAGGCTCCCCAATATTAGGGGATATAATAAATGTCTCACTCATTGCTTACCCATTGCCTTTAACCCCCTCCCCCCCCCCAATCTTCATGTCTATTTTCAAGTCCTGCATAGTGGTGAGTGTGTGGGATGATTTTTTTAAAGGGGGTGGGGAAGAGGTTGCTTGCGCCTGCATCGTCATCTGAACCATGTGTTTTTATTTTTCACATGCCAGCAGCTGATAAAGCAGCTTGGGTTCCTTATATAAAAACTTTGTTGCTGTGAGCATAATAGTAAAGAGGGCTGACTTCAGCCTCCTTGCCAACACCAGAGGAGAGGGAGATTGGGGGTATAGGTCAATGTCAAAGTGCAGTGCCTTAGCCCGGAATTTCCCCAGCTTGCTGCACTCCTGCAACATCTGCAGTAAAGTTCCTGTCCGTGTTACATCTGTGACATTGAGGTGGAATATTTGTCTGAATTTATGTAATTTGGATGGGCACAAATATATCCCATAACTAGTCAGATTCATCTTCTAATTAGAAAATCAGATGATAGCCCAAGATCTGCTGTAGTGTTCTCCCCAGAGTATTTCTGATCAAAAGTGTGTCTGTGTATGACTCCATTGCAGAAGAAAGGCTGGGGAAAAAGCAGGTTTATGAAGTTAATTTGCTTTTAACAACTGAATAGACTATTTTTCATTAAGAGAAATAAGGGACAGAGATCTACTGGTTAAATGTGGTCTGCGGGCCAGTGAGTGCTGGCAGTCTGAGAATCAGAGTTTGTAATATGATGATGCACACTGTTTGGCAATGTCCTAATATTAGAAAATTTTGGTCAAGTGTTACAAATGTTACAGAAATAGTATGGAACAATATGTTTCCAGCTGAGTCAGAATTCTATTTGCTGTATGGTTTTTCATCTATGCTTGGGACTGCAAAGTCTTTTCTTTTTTTAATGGACTGCAATTGTTCTTGTTCGTTCAAAGAGAATGATCCTTAGAAAGTAGGAAAGCTCTCTTGTCCCTTCTTGTAAAAAATTGGCATGTTATCATGGCCAGAATTGTTTCATATAAACATTTTATACACAAGATAAATGAGGAAAATGAAGGAGATTCAGGTGAGGATAAGGGAAGAATAGATCTCTTCTCTAAAGGCAAGCACAAACTTCTACACTAGAGAAACATAGGCTCAGGAGGCATTTTGGAGATGGGATGTAATAGTTAAGGACTTTGTTTTTGTAAAGTTTGTTGTTGCTTTTTTATTTTTAGGTGTTATTTTTGTCACATTGTTTTAAAATCAAAACCTTTGTAAAAAGAGGACAGAGGAAAATGATACAGGAGGTAGTTTGAATAATTTAGTTTTTTAATGTGGAGATTTATTATTTTTAATATTTTTATTTAAATGTTTACATTTTGCAAAACAAACATATCTCCCAATAAATGGCTGCAATCAGTATAACATTAAAAATTGCTATATTTTAGAAAATAACAAAGGGGAAAATGTTTCGTTTTAGATTATTCTTTAAAAAAATATAAACGGATAATATCCAAGAGCTTGCAACATTCTGGTTCCAACAAGTCCTTTGTGTTTGTTCGACTAGCTCTCTCGAAGTGGGAGGGAAATATGGAAGAGTTCCCAAAGAAACAAGTAATTAACGTAAGAAGGAAAGTGGTTTTGATAGGTTCGCACGTCTATGTGTCTGCTTATTTGGGCATCTTTCTTATTCAGCACATTATCCTAAAGTTATTAGTTTGGGTGCTTTATATTTCTGCATTGGGCGTAGTGATATCAGAGCCATTTAAATGTGTGATTTGCCTGTCGCCAGCATTTCCAAGAGACAGATCAAGCAGCACATAAACGAGACCAAAATGTACTTTATGTGGGGTGTTCTGCTGTATTATTTTATGACTTGAAATTATTGAATGTAAACTAAAAAAAAATCCAACTGTTCCCCTCCCCCAACTTTGAAGTGTGCCGGGACTTTGTCAAATTCCCGTTAAAATAAAGATGTCAATTTCATCTCCCTTCCAAATTCATTTATCATGCTTTTTTAAAAGGTGTTTTCTGCTTTACCTGATGTTTAAATTGGATTCGCTCGTTTATGCTGTTCTTTGCTGTATCCCCCACGTTTTTCTTAAATGAATTAGTAATGACAGCGTACTCCATCATACCCTCTCTACAGCCACTTTAAGGGAAGCCTGGTGATCTAAACCTTTTAACCTATTAAAGATGATTTTCCCCAATTGAATCAGACCCACCACAGGTGTAATAACTAATCATTTAAACTACACCTGCTATTATGTATTTTTAAGCCATTATGCATGTTGGATAGATGATAATTCATGTTTATTGCATTGTCCAATGGATCCGTTTTGCCTACACTAGCCTGATTAATGTATTTAAAGAAATAAGAGATGCAATTTAAAAAAAAACAACACATTGATGGAATGCACTGAGGAGTACATTGAAAGTGCCATTAAACCCATCAGAACTTTGGTCTCTGACCAGAAATGCATATTCCAAGGGCTGGTTTCAAAACCAAGGTAAAACTTGTTCATTTCAATAGTGATACTGTGTTTTATTTTTCTGTCATGAAATTTTTTTAAAACAACTTTAAATCTTAACTCTAGAAGCTGCATCGTAGCTTGCACTTCTTGAGATCTGCAAATCCTCTTTCTCTTCCTCTTGCACTCAGTACAGCTTATAGGGAATGCAGATGCCACCATTTGGGGGTGAAAACCACATTCTTCCTCCTTGTACATGAAAGACCAGCTTCATCAAAATGCAGAGAGGGAGTAATCCCTCACCTCAAATGGATATGTCTGTCTTCTAAGTGAACTTTAAGCAGGTTATCCTCTTCTGTGCCACATCCAGAGCAGATGTCTTTTATAGAGGCAGATCAGATGGTTTTCCATAGTGCAGCAGGATGTACTGTGTATGGGATTGGATGGCTGAGGGGATTAATATTGGAATATGGAACTTGCTCCTTTAGTCCTGTGTGGTATGACCCATAGTAGTCACAATGTAGTGGCTGCTCAGTGAAATGAGTTGGTGGGTCTGAGCTCTGTGCACTACATCAAAAGCACTATCACAACTGGTGCAAAATTGGCCTCCTTGTAGATAATATCAGCAGAGACAAAGGAGTGAATGGGCTATGAAGAGTCAGCTCCCCTGGGATCTTTAATGGTGATTCCTCCAGAACAGGCCTGAGGGACATAAGCTGGGGTATGGGACATAAGCTGGGGTGTGTGTGGAGACTTACCCTGTTATATACACTTTATACATAGAAAGGAATCCAGCACCTCCTTACTAGCCCTTTAAGGGACTGCAATCATTGTGTGTGTGCAAAAAGTGTCATCCCAGTCCTTACACTCTATGGAAATATGGGCCTTTAAGTCCTAAGTCACTTAAAGGTTCATCTTCTAGAGCATAATGAAGTCAAAGTTCTTAGACCAAAGCTGTATATAGCTTCTACCACAGCAGAGTATAAACATAACCACTTATCTGGCCTGTTGGGTCACTTGGAAAATAAAACTTAATCTTTATGTCTTTGGTAGGTTAGTGTGATCCAGGACAAGGAAAATAACCTCTCACCTGCTAATAACAGGCTCAGGTATCCTAACCAAGTTTGTTTCACACTAAGCAGTGTTTCAGCTTGGTAAAAAATGTTCAAGGAGAAACTTCTCTAAGTCAAAATATTAATACTGAGCCTGAGCCACAAATTCTGATCTGGATCTAAAGATCCCCCAAAGTCAGATCCGGGGTCTTGTCCGACCCATCAGCATCTGATGCTGGATTTGATCCTTGGTGTAGTTCAGAATTTATTTAGAATCATAATTTTGAATGTTCCTAACTCAGAGCTTTTCACTCTTCTGTTTCTCCAATCTTCTCACCCTACAGATCACAACAGCAGTGAAGTTTCTACAGAACTCCCGGGTCCGTCAAAGTCCACTCGCAACCAGAAGAGCGTTTCTCAAAAAGAAAGGTACAGATTCATCACTCTCATTCTCTGTTCTTAGTTATAATGAGGTGGGATATAGGCCAGGAGTTATTGCTGTGGAAAATTAGGTATTGAGGGGGGAAAAGCTCTCTTATCCGAGGAAATTTTTAGTGTGGTGTCAAAGCAGCTCAATTTTCTTCCCTGCAAGTCAGAGGTAATATTTGCACTAGACATGGAATTGTAGAATGAGTTATAGGAATTTTGGGCTTAACTACCAATAGAGGTCTTCAGAAGCGAGGCAGTTTAGAGTTACAGGCTAGATGGTCAATTCTAACTCCTTAATGACATTGGCTTTAAAATGACCAGCTGTAGTTAAAAGGTCAACTGCTTCAGAAGAGAGCCAGAGAGAGGAATGAAGGAAGAGGAACATGGTAAGAGTAAACAAGGTCAGGTTAAGGTCAAGCTTGGGGTCAGCCTGACTTTCAGCCTGAAATGGCAGATTGCTGACCGTGCATGGCCTTTTCTATAGCAGGAGCAGCACGGATCCTGACAAATCCAATATAGTCTCAAGCCAATGGAACCTGCTTTGGCCACAGTCTGATAATAGTTTTCCCTTCTGTTTATAATGGAACTAACTTTGTTTTTTTCTTTTGATGTTCTGAAGTTTTAAGGCAACAATTTAGGAATTTACTAGCACATTTCAGGTGAAGTTTATTCCAGTGCAGATTACCCAACCAAGAACCCTCTACATCATTTAAGTTCTTAGCATGGGACTTATGTGATAAGGAGGCTCATACTCTGGAGTGAATTTCATGCTTTACAGAGTTAGAAAAGGTAGTTTAAGTGCTGGAAGGGTAATGGGGGGGGGGATAAGTGCAAACCTCAAAATTATGGGGGACGGAGACCCATTTTTACATTAGTGTTGTGAATATTACAGTGTAATTCTTCAGCCAAAGACCTTGAGCTATGGAAAGTAAGAAACCCTAGGAATATATTAGCCAGACTGGAGATATGAATTGTTTAGTGAAATCCGTGAGACTTGATGGCATGAGATAATCTACCTACAGGCATCCCTGCTCATCTTGTAGCAGAAAGCACTAAGGTTAAGGATGGAATGGTAGAAGTTGTGTTCTAACAGCTTTGCCATAAACAGTACTCTGCAGGTACATCATTTGGAATAGGGTCCTTTCCCCGGTGCCCTAGTATCAGTTACAAAGCAGCCCAGCAAGGGGATGCAACTCTGCCAGGTGCGTTGTTTGTCCTGGTCTGCCATCAGGATGGCATTGGATTTGCAAGGATGGCAACATTTGGAGCTTGTTGGCCACTCTGCTCTGTGAGCTTTTTTTTTTTTTTTTTTTTAAATATGTGGATCTACGGGGAGTAATTTATCATAAAAGCTTGGGGATTTCAACTCTATCATCGAAGCAATGAAGCAGGGGAAAGCTGAGCCTAAAAGCTGTTCTGATTACCCGGGGTAACCTGATACAAAATCTATTGTTGCCGAGAGATTCTTAGCCCCTAGTATATCGTGCAATATTATAACCACCTGATCTTCTCCTCTGCTGACAATGACCAGTTATTCCTCATTTTCTCTCTCAACGTAGCTGGGTTAGAATTTCATTTGCAGAAGGTATTTAGAGCAATTTAGAGACAAATGTCTCTGGTGTTTGCTCTGCACTTCCCCACCGCAGGCTTCGCTGAGCAGTTTTTAGTATCAGGAGCTCCATCTAATCTGTTTAATTTTAATAAATCCCTGACTGGGAGAAGAGGAGGGGTGGAGAGAAGGAGGCAGAGAGACACTATGGCCCGACTAATACTTCTTGTGAATTACTTGGCTAATAATTACCAAAGAGGAGAAACTGTTTGGTAGAACTGTTTGTTCCTGTTTGTTAATTCCCTCCCTCCCCTTTGCGCTAATTGCTCATATGAAAACTTAACAGTAGGAGAAAGGAAGGAACCGAGTCCAGCAATGCCTGCACCCAGGAGTCATTGGGAACTTGATCATATGGGATCTGCCCACTTGATCATATAATGTTACCTTTGCTCAGTGATCCAGAGCAAAGAGGCACACATGTGCATCATGCTAGTTGTGCCTTAAGGAGCAGGAAAAATTCTTCCCTAACCGTAGATGTGACTAGTTCAGCCCTGAGTATATGAAAGAGAATTAACATGGTTGAGTGTTCCGTTCCATTTACACCCGGAGATCTACCCACTGTCATTTTAAGTAACAGTGTCCATTGTTTTTCCTGAATTCTGGTAAAGCGTATTCTACCAGGACTTCCTGGAGTAGAAATTTCAAGACTTATCCTCTGACAAAAAAATCCTGTCCATGTATTCATTAGTAATTACTGTGCAAGTCTGCAGCATGTATCTTTGAGGATCTCATGACTTCACGAATCATAGGGATTAAGGCCAGGAAGAACCACCAGATCATCTTGTATATCACAGGCCACCAACACAATTCATCACCGGTCCCAGAGCTTAGGCTTCAGCCCACAACCGAACATTTACAGTACTATTTTATAGCCCTGCAACCTGAGCCCTGTGAGCCCTAGTCAGCTGACATGGGCCAGCCCTGGGTTGTTTATTGCAATGTATACATACCCTTTGAGGGCTAAGCTGCCTGACCCAAGGGCACACAGCAAGGCAGTGACAGAGTTAAGAATAGAACCCAGGAGTTCTGACTAGCAGTCCCCCGTTCAAACCCTTAGTAGACAACACTCCTTCTGTATGTCATATATTATATCAGATAGCATATCTATCATATCATATCAAACATTTCTACAAATCCCTATGTTAAAAATAACTTTGTATAAATATCTGTAGGGAATAATACAGAAGCATCATCTGGGAGGATTTTGCAGTTGGTCTGGTTGTAGTTTTGTCCAGCAGATTTTTCTGCAGAGAATGGGGTAGGACCCCAGGCTTTCTGAGAACTGAGAGGAAAGAGATTGATACCCTGGCTATGCGGGAGCTCTCAGCTACCCTAGTTGCAATCTGTTCCTGTAGGAGTGGATGTAGGGAATGCAGGGGTCAGAGCACTGGCAGCAGGGGTACTCCCAGGTATTGCAGTCTCAGCTTTGCCTGGGAAATTTCACGTCTGGGATTTGCAGTGAAACACTGCCTTGAATTATAATCTTGACTTTTTAAAAAAAATAAACATCTCTTTTGTGAAAAGGCAAATCCAATTTTGTTTTTTTAACATTATTTAATATAGAAATTGTGGTCCCAGAGGTGCATGTCAGTTCAGTGGGAAATGAAGGTTGATTTGGAATTATCAGCTGGGTTTGGATTGGTTTTTTTTGTGAAACAGCAGCTGTGTGGTAGTGGAGGGATTCTGCCCCTATTTCTGTCCAGTTAAGAGGTTGGGGGTCGTATATTACAGGCCTGGGATAGTAAGCCTGATGAAGATGGAGAGAGTGAGGAAAGTGTCCTGAATTTAAGGTCTTTCAAAAGTTCAATGAGTTTTCTGCATCGTCTTGAACATTTTAAAACTTTCTGAATACAGAGACATTAATGAGAAACATGAAGTTATTAGAATCGTTTATCATTTTCTTTGAAGCATACACTGGCATTTTGTGTAATTTATGACATTTCCTCCTTTTTATTGTGAACTTCTTCAGATGAAGGGGAAAAGCAGCTGTTTTCCTTCAGAGTATCTGAAAGAAAAAAAAAGATGCAGTTTTTTTTTGTCCAAGTAGCTGATTCTGCTGATGATACGCCACAGAGAATCAGTGGCGCCTGGGGAGTAATTAGACAGCATGTGGGGTTTAAACCCTGGTGGAAATGTGTCTGTTGTTGAGCTGTTGTGGCTCAGATGTCCTGTAATGCTCAGCTACCCGTCTAGTAGCTCAGGTGGGTTAAAATTGTGTGTTCTGAATCTGCAACATGTGACAGCAAAGGGAGGATGGTCCAGTGGTTAGGATGCTAGCCTATGGCTTGTGAGCCTCTGTCCAAATCCCTGCTCAGCCTTAGACTTCCTGTGTGATCTTGGGCAAGTTACTTAGCCTCTGTTCCCCATTTGTAAAATGGAGATCATAAGGAGATTGTGAGGTGCTCAGATAATACAGTGATGAGGACCTTATAAGTACCTTAGATAGACTGTGGTTGCTATTGAATTACATTGGGGAAGAGTAAATCCAGAGATGTGTGGAGTCAGAAACTCTCTGTAGAACACTTATTACCTTGATGGTGCTTTGTATGGTTATATAAACCTTCTTTTCAACCGAGTCAAACTTCTGTTTGATGAAATGAGCAGGAGGTCAGTGGGAAGCTTTGCCCTTAACATGTTGGGTCTATTAATCTGTTTCATTACATCGGCTTATAGGAAGCAAGTTAATACAGAAGTTTTTCCATGGCTCTGTGTCGTCCCCCACCCCCCACATCCCCCTCCCCCCAGCTTTTGCAGTGCCGTTTAAGTAAAGAGGATGACAGAAGTGGAAGGTGGTTGTCAGAATGAAGGATAGAAGGAAGCTGGAGGTGAGGGCTCCTAAGCTGCTGGTAAAGAGGCAATGCATAAATTATGGAGTTTTAAATGCTCCACCCCACAAAAGGACCAAAGGTATTTACTCAGGAAACAAAAGTTGTGAATCCAGGAGTCTGCTATAGAAAATCAGATCCCTTCTTTTCATCCTTTTAATCAACTACATTCCTGGAAGTTGAACCCCCACGCATAACTAAACAGCCTCTTTGCTGAAGACAAGCCACTTCAGAAAAGCTGGTGAATCACCTTCAGGATGGGAAAGGAGGGACCACAGCCTACAGTTGGAGAGTTTTAAGGGGAGTAAATTTTTCTCCAGATTTCAATTTAACTCTCTTTTATTACTTTATTTTTTTTATAATTTAAGTCCATTTCATGAGGCAGTTTGCATGTCCTTGAATGGAATCTTGTTACCATGAAAGCTTTTTTAGCATTGATTTCATGAGTCTTAATTTAATAGCTCCATCATTACTGAGAAGCCCTGAGAGTGAGACCCTAGCTTTCCAGGTCACTGACCTTTTAATTACAAACCTTGTTCTGATGGCCAGGTTATCGACTGGACAGCTCCCAGCTTCTGCCCCCAGGACGAAAGGGAAAATAACGGCCTTTCCTCCCCCACCTCCAGAAAAGGGAGGAAAAGAAAAGTAACCTCTAGTGTTTCTAAAATTAATTTTCTCCTTCAGCTTTACTTTGTAATTAATTCTTTAACATGTCTCAGTGAAGCTTGAACAGTTTTTACAAAGCTTTTCCTTGAGCACAAAACGCAGTGCGAGTCCAGTGACAGCTCATGCAAAAAGATCCAGTTAGTGATCTGCTGCCAAGACCCACCCATCCCAGGAAGACTATGGAGGTCCTCTCCTTCAGCTTCTGAAGGCACACGTAGTTTGACTCAGGGATGTGTAGAGGTGGTCATAAATCCAGACTAGTCTAGTCATTCTCTCTTGACTTAGCAGGATATGGATTTAGGAAGAGAGGGGCAAGAAACAAGCCAAGGCATTAAGAGACAGATTTTCAACCAGTCTTTGTTTTTTGTGTGCCCACTTCTGCAACTGATTGTGCTAGAGATTGGATAACTGGCTGTCCAGCTGTCTAAGTGTTGTGTGCAAATGATTCTGCAGACCTCATGAGTAGCATGGGCAACAAAAAAGAGATGGAAAACTAGAGGCCAGAATTGAAAATGTGGCTGCTCAAAACTTCAGTTTGTTTTGCAATTACATGAGACTTTTCAGTATATTATGCATATAATACAACTGGAGCCTACAACCTCAGACCAGAGTAAGAGAAAAGAGCTCAATGGAATGGCTGAAACTAGGGAGGATGCTTACTTCAGACAGTGATTCAGAAGTTTGGACTAGCCACTCAGATATCATAAAAACCTTTGTAGACAGATAAAACAAGAGTGCTGAAGTGAGGTGGAATGGCAGTTTCCCATGGAAACAGAGTATTTCCAAAGTAAATAATTGTTTACATTTCTGTAGTGTATTTCATTTGAGGCTCTTGGAGCACATTACACCCATCAGCTGCTTCAGACTCTCAACACCATCTTGAGAGGTATAAAAGGATTATGATGGGATCACTTCGCCTACCTTGACATGGAGCCACCTTGAAAGTAGAATGCAGCAGTTGTTTAACACTATTGCAAGAGTTTTAGGACAGGAAATTAAGAATACTGTATCCAAGTGATCTTGCAGGTGGAGACTTGTAGGGATGGAGAATGTAATTACCTGAGTTAAAAATTTGCTAAGATACTTGAAAGGCACTATGATATCTTCAATGATCACAAAGAGTTGGGTTCTCTGTTTTTGTGACTCATATGAAAGGCACAGCCCAGTATCCTTTTACATTTTTCTGGGACACTGGCTCCTTATTAAGTTTGAGGAAAGAATACCTAACAACCCTTCCTGCAGTATTGTTGTGATTATCAAGGCTAATTGCTCACTGTGGCATTTCGAGTGCACAATGTGAGGGCCTGCAAGGATTCCAAAAATTAATAAGGCTTGTATTAAACTCCCAAAATTACAGCTTCTCTCTGACCTTGGATGGGTAGATGCTGCCACCACCCAAGTGCAGAATCCCTTTGAGAGCCCAAGAAGGCGCACTTGGGAATTCCTTCCTGTGGGATACCCTCAAGCCCTTTCACCCACCCTCTGCGGAAGAGCTGAGAAAGAAGGGGGGGGGGGGGGAGAGAAATCAGCTGTTCTCACCATCTAATTTAACAACCTGAGAACAAACTTCTTAAGAAACAAAAATCCAATTTTCTTCTTAAAAAAGGTAAATTTTATTAATAAAAAAGAGAAAGAATATACATCTGGAAACTTAGGCATTTGCTAGATTTAAAAAATAAAACCTACAAGGAATAAGCATCAAGAATAGCTTTCTTGAGGTCCAGCTTAAAGGTTACAAGCAAAACAAAAAGCACCTGGGGTTATCACAGAGGAATCCACAAGACATAAAGGAGTAAGAGAGAGAAACCTAATTGTGTCTCCTTAGACATTCCTGATCTACTTACATATCTGGGGTTTCAAATGAGTAGTTTCTAGATCTGATACTGATGGGTTTTCATACCTGGCCCAAGCTCTTACAGCATAGCTCGGTCCTGTCTGCTTCTCCCTGGAGAACAACCGAGACACAGACAGACAGAAATTGTTCAATTTTAAGAAGTTCTAGCCTTCCCATTGGCTCTTCTGGCCAGGTGTCCACTTACTTCCTTTTACATGTGCATAGCACTGAGACTGTTTAACCCTTTACATGTAGAGCAATTAGAGAACAGCTGCTAAGAGGTATTGTATAGCTATTGGCTGACTGAATGTCCATAAAAGGGAGTTACCTCCTCCCCTTCATTTATCACAGTGGTCTTTGAAGGCTTCCCTACCATGTATTGAGCCACCATGACCCTGTTTATCTTGTGAGATATGATGGGCTTCCTAGGATCTCAATCAGGAGCCATAGAATGGAGAGTGAGAGACTGAACACTTTACAGCACTAGCAAACTTGCAACAGTTCCCATCTGAATGCCAGTTATATGCAGTCACATCTGCTCTTGGCACTCTGCTAATGTTTGCCTACTGCTGATAATCTGCATTACAGAGAAGATTCCTGTTGCAAGTTGCTCATGACCCAATAGTACAAATGCATTCATGAGTTGGAGATTAGGACCACAGCTCTATGTTGTTAGTTTATTTTTTTTTTCCTGAAAGTGATTGAGAATCTCCATCCATCTGCTAAGAAGAGATGTCTCCCTGTCCTGCCAATCTCGCATGTGCATATCCGTCCTCTAGTATTTTGTGCCAGCCTATTCATCATGCTGACTCTTTCGCCATCAATTTTCCCACTGCTTGTGTTATCTGAACTTGTCATGAACTCTACAGATTTTCTCAGCTTTGTGCCAAGAGGAAATGTGGAACAGCAGTGCCAGCAAAGCTTCACCAACCGATCAACTGTTAGGATATCCCGGGGAGTCGATTAGATAGGGCTATTCTTTGAGGCTGCTGAGCTTTTGGAAAAAGGTGGAGCTTTTAGAATGAGTTATATAAAATCATCCTTTCCCCTTCCTCCAAGATTTGGAAGAAAGATAGGGGGCAAGCCACTGGACCCCCATACTAATGGGGAGAATGATTCACATCCTGCTTCTGATTATGGCCAGTGTCTGGGATTCAAGAGATGACAAAAAACATGCAACTTCCGGGATAGTTGCTTGTGGATGCTGTAGTCAAAAGAAGGGAGATCCTTCCTGATCATTGCAAGAGATCAAATTATGTTCTGATGCATGATAACTTAGCATAAATGTTATCAATTGTTGAAAAATCACCCAGCCTTTATTTTTGATAGGAAATATCGGGGATGGAATCAAGAATAGGACTAGGAATCATAGCAAATGCCTCTAAACATTTAGCTCTGGTCAGGAGACTTTAGAAATGATCTATTTGTGTTTGAAACCCCACTGTGGTCAAGGGACGCTTAATAATTTTTTTAAAAGTTGCTTTGTGTAACACTGTAAAAACTTGAAATTGGAGCTGGTTGAAAAATGAAATTTCTGTCCTTTGGGAAATTCTGAGAGATTAAATTGAAATGAAATGTTGAAAATTCAGAATTTTTTAGCAAAATGAAGTATTCCAAAATATTTTCTTGCTATTATAATTTATACTATAAGGGACAGATGTAATAAAACATAATATAAAAGTCAAAATGATTAAATTGAAACAAAATGTTTGGATAACATCTCACTGTAAATGTCAATGAAATTGAGATCTTCCTGTGAAATCTTTCCATTTAGTTGAATCAGCATTTTCTAATGGAAAAATGTTTTTTTGGAAATTTTTTGACCAGCCCTACTTGGAACTGAAAATGCTGCTTTATGGAAGTTCGGTCTGCAACCAAATAAGTATCTAATTGTTTGTTTATTTTTGTAGGCTTTCTCCAGGAGCAGAGCAGCACACGCTGTTTCATGCTTGCAGGGTTGCTCATGAGGTGCTAGGCTCCTGGCTTTGAACAGCAGCATTTTCTAATGGGGAAACACCCCCCCCCCTCCCCCTTGAACCTGCAAAAAGACAGAAGAGGAAAAAAGGCAGGGCAAACTTAGGGCCAACCAACCTTGACAGCATGACCCTTTGAGTAATATTTCCAGTAGGGTTTGAGAAGTGCTTTACAGTTTCATGTCGAAAAGATGAAAATTGCTATGACTTTTTCATCTGGTTTCTGTGCAAGGCTCTGGAAAGTGCATTGTATGAAGTGCCATTTGATGTTTTAATGATGTTGCAGAAGAATCCATTGAGGGAGAGAGACTCACAAATTTGACATCCTCTAAATGCTCATTTATTTGTTCCATAACAGAGGGTACAAGTCACATTAGTGGTAATAGCCTCTCTCTTACTTCAGACTCACCCTGTGACACACTTGAGCCATTTAGATGTGCATTCCACAGAAAAAGTGAGCTGATTTCATTTACAGTACAGTGAGTGAAGAATTAGGCACAATTCCCATTTCTCCCAGCTCACTTGTCCAGGAAATTCAGCAGTATTTCAGTGGAGCAGGGTCCATCAGCACCTGTGCTGTGTGTTCATAGCTTGCAAAGCAAAGGCAAACTGGAATACATTTTGTACAGTGCCCAGACCACAGTGCCTAGAAAGTTGCATTTGCGCCAGATATAGTCTTTATTTTCACAAATAAATGGCATGTTACTGTTTTAATAGTGACTTTTATTTTGGCTATCTTACAATAACCATGTCATGTAGAAGTGGTTAAAAGTGACTCTGCAAAATTAGCTCCTTTTGCTTCCTGTGTGTGTTTTGAGTCATACTTGCCTTGTTTACTGTCAAAACCTTGTTTCCATTCCTGTTAGCACTGCAGAGCTAATACCACTATGGCAGAGTGAACTGGGTTCCAGTCTCGATCAAATTGTCAGCTAAATTCTGAGTTTTGAGTCTTCAGTATTGATGCTGAGTAGAGAGAACAAGGCTAGATCTTCAGACCCTAGGTTGAGATTGCAGCAGTGATAGGAAAGTCATCTTTTAATGTTTGTATTTAGCAAATTTAGCTGTGGAGATCCTTGAGTGAGAGAATAAATAGAGGGTAGCTAGAGGTGAGGGTGAAAGCTCATGACCATGTGTCAGGAGATCCAGGCTCTATTTCTGTCTTTGCCATGGACTTCTTGCATGATCTGGGGCAAGTAACGTAATATTTCTGTGTCTCAGCATCCTCATCTGTAAAATGGGGATAATGATGATTACTTCCACCTCACAGGCATGCTGAGCGTTAACCCATTCACATTTGTAAATGGATTTTGGATCTTCACAGTGAAGTTGCTAGACAAGTGTGTATGCTTAGGGTGACCAGACACCAAATGTGAAAAATCGGGACCGGGGGTGGAAGGTAATAGGAGCCCATAGAAGAAAGATCCAAAAATTGGGACATCTGGTCACCCTATGTATGCTGCAATGAGTGATTTTTGAACTGCACTTTCAAAGAGACAGAGAATTTACCTCTATCAGACATATAAGGCAGGGGAAGTTTGTCAGAGTTCCAAGGCTCAAGCAGATTGCATGCAATCCTAATCTAACCCTGGAGCGCTGACCTTTGAAGCAAGCTTCACCTTCAGACAGCCAAAGAGTTCTATGCACGCTTGTATAAAAATATGTTTTTGGTTTGGAGGAGGAGTTCAGTCTCCATAGCCAGGGAAATTCAGTCTGTTACCCACTCATGAATTAACTCTCTCTTCCAGTTCTGGAGGGACAGCCCGCTTCCTGGGGGCTGGAGTGGGGAGTGTAATCTAGGACATGCCATGTTACTCTTCCGATGAAACCCATCCCACTCATGTTGGTGCTGCCCTGTCCAGGGTGTGATGAATTAAGTCTCCACTTTAATTTAGTCTGTGGGCCCTCCTGGACCACAGTTTTGTTGTGTAATAGACCACATCTTTTGTAGTGACAAGGGGACTGAGTGCTCATGTTGCTATAATCACATTACTCTTTTCTGCTCCCTATCCCCCCTCCCTAATTTTAACCTGCGTGAGGACCCTCCTTGAATAGGAGGGGAGTTAAGTCTTGAGTTTGTTCACTCTGGCTCTTTCTGATGGATCCTAGAATGGACCCCCGGCCCTAGGATATGAGAGGAGAATTCATTTTCCATTAAATCTGAGGCTCTCTTAAGTAAAAACTGTTGACTTTGTCATATTGTGCAAATGTGCATTGCTTTTATCAAGACAATAAAGGGTAAATGGGGTGATCTCTGCTCCTGTGGAGCAGTCGGATACTTACATTACACAATCTTCTAGAACATCTTGCAGCAAATACATGGGTTATATTAAAAGTTGCAATCATATCATTTTTTAAAGTAAATTGCTGACCTTATGCAGTGGAATCAGCTTTATTGAATTTCACCAAAAATGCGTTTATAATTCCCCCTCTGCCCCTGCATACACATGATATTCATGTCCTTGCTGTCCATGTGGAAATGTCCCTTTTTATGGTGATAAACAAAATTTAATTTGTCTTTGCCTCTGCTGCCCTGTCTCACCTTTAAGATTGCATTGGGGGGAGGTGTAGGGGTGCCAGTAGGTGGTCTTACTCCAGAGGGAGGTTGTGTTGTGTCCCTGCACAAAGAGATAGGACATTGGACTGTGGCCGGAGGCCACTGAACAAATCACATATCTAAATCTTACCTGTTGGCAGAAATCTGTACTGCCATGGAAGCATTTCACATTTAGGGGGCGGATATATAGCTCAGGTATTTTCTAGGAATGCTGAGGCATGAGAATATGTAAAACATAAATTTTGACTTTAAATGCCTATATTTTGCTCTAAGGTGCTTTCTAATTACGATACACCACAAAGTATAAAATTCACAAATCATTATTGATGTTGTCTCATAATATCACAATTATACTCCTCCCCAGTGATAAACTATAATAATCCCTCAGCCCCATCCCAGAATTCCTGAAAGAAAAGATACTTTCAGAATGGCCAGGAAGCTAGCAAATTTATATCCCGCACTTCTAGACCGATTTACATGTTGAAAGCACTGTACAAACATTAGCTAATCCTCGGAACACACTGTGTGGAAGCAAAGCATTATCTCATCTCCTTTTCTACACTCCTTTCTTATTGTACTTCCTCATCTGGTTAGCCCTTTTCATTTTAAAAGCATTTTACAAATGTTAATCCTCAGGACGCTGCTGGGAGGTAGGCGGAAAGTATTGTTATCCCCATTTTACAGATGAAGAAACTGAGGTACAGAGGTTAAGAAGAGGTCAGTGTACCAGATCTGTAATTAGAATAGGAGTTCCTTGCTCTCAGTCCTGAGCTTAGGCCACCATATTATGCTAAGGTGCCAATATAAATCAATATGTTGTTATTGAGACAGCATAATTTCTCAGACTATTTTTATGTATTTCCTTCTACAGGCCCCAGCTTCGTTTGTAAGTAGTTGTATTCGCCACAGTCCAAACAGAATCATGTAAGTAGATGAAAGGGCAGGCTGTCTCTGCAATGCTTGACATTTGCCCCTTTCTGCTACATTTTCCCCCAGTCCCTCTCTTTGGGCATTTAAAAGACTGGTTTCTCATATCTTAAGTGAAGAATATCCCTGCTCCCACTCCTAGAGTAACCAGGAGCATGCAGCTGTTAAACCCAGAAATATAAAATACATGTTTAAAAGATTACTCTGAGTGTGTTTAAAAAGAGCGAGAGAGAAGAAGAGTTCAGGGGAACCAAAAAATAGCAGCTTCCATTACGGTAATTAAATGGCAGCATTTAACCTATCAGGCTGTTGCGTGTATGTGAGAGGCGAGCAGGGAGCTGCATTTGAAATGATCACTGTATCCCTTGGGGACCAGAGCAGTTAAATAATTTGTTTGTGAGGTGTGAGTTCAGTGTCAGTAAAGTGAGCGTGTGTGTTAGGAGCTGGGGGGAGAAGGGGACGTCGGCTGTGTGTTTACAGAGAATACCCTGGGGCTTGGTATTTACCAGCACCTGTGTGCTGTCAATAAGAACACAAGCTGCTGGTGCTTGTTGGTTAAGTTATCAGAGGAGTTGGGGCCTCACCTAGTTCCAGGTATTGCATCATGAAGGCAGAACTTGCTTCATGCCAGGCCACTTGGGACAGGTGAGAGAAACAGTGAAAGAAAACCAGGGAGAAAATGGGGGAAGAAGTGAATGGAGTCTTTCTCATGAACTTCAGACACTGCAATGACTGTAAAGCATCAGTATGTGTGGCTCCCGGGCTGCAGGTTGCCCACAACTGCTGTAAAGGATAAGTTGTTCTATCTGGTCCTTGCACTTGGCACTCAATAATTTGGAGGTAGGGATAACAAGGGAACAAGCTACTGCATAGAGATCTGCCACTTAAACATCACATCAAACAGCAGCTTTCGCTGCAACAGAGAGTGGTCCACTTGTGCCTGGCATCATTCCTGCACTTCGAGGATGTAGCTTTTCAGATTGATACTGAGTGACAGGAATCAGCAAAGCACGCCCTTCCTGCCCCTTTTATCACTGAGCCCAGCTCTGTGCAGATAATGGGGAAGCTGTTCGTGCACCCCTGTGTGCTGAGAGATGAAGTTTGTTAGCATTTTGGCCCGTGTTAAGTGAGAGAGTTTCCTGTTTAGTGCCATCTAGGGTCTATCTGCCTCTTCTCATCCCCCCCTCTATATTTGTTTCATTTGTTTAGAGAGTATTTCCAGACACCAGTACTTCAAGACTGTCCTGGCACAATGTGAAAGGATACTGGAAAATCTCCAGACCTTCCAGTTGCCCCACCATCTAGTCTAATGGATGCTCACTAACATACACACAAATGTTTCTAAATATTTATGCCAGTTATTAAATGAATTTACTTCAACCATATTGTTGCTTCTCTTTTGTTTGCTTTCTGTGAAGGTTCCAGCCAATGAGTTCGCTGGCAGAAAACACCCACTGTTCATGGAAAGCAAATCTTGAAATCACAATTGTGTTCACCCCAGAAACCTGATTTTAATAGAACCCAAATGCATAAAGGCTTTTTATTATACAAGTAAGAAAACTGCGGAGGTGTATTTGGCATGGTAATCATAACCCCAGAGAACCATGTTTTGTGTATGCCCAGAGAGAGCAATGATGAAACTCCTTTTATACCTTACCACTCGAGTACGCTGTGTGCGTATGTGTAGTCACCATAGTATTTTCCACTGCTTCGTTATTTTTACTATTGTTAGCATGAGTCGTCTTTTGGGCATTTTATCCAGACTTCTTTAGTTTTCTTCAGAACTCTAAAGAGCTGCTGAAGACTCATGGGGAAAAAAACACTCTTGTATCTAAATGGAACATTTTCCATTAGAATTGCATGTCCCCTGTATTTTCTGTGTTTCTTCCCTTCTCCTTTATTACTAAGTACACATAACCCGAATACAACATTTTTGTTTTTTAAAAGTTCATCTGCTGCTGTTTCTTACCCCCTACCTGAGATCAGTGTCCTGTGGGATGACATAGATGGTTGTTTTCTAAATGCATCTGAGGTAACCAACAGAATTGTGAAGGGCAAGTAGATCTAATTTAAAAATATATTTTAAAATTATAGAGCAAGATTATCTCTTAAATAGAATGTATTTCAACCCTTTTATTGGCACCATCAGCCTTTAATTTTACAGGTGGCTAACTTTGTACTAGCATTCACCAAACATTGTTTTAATGGCATTTAAAAGATGTATCTGAAACAAAAAAGAATAAAGAAACCAGGCGTGATTTGTAATCTGTAATGAACACTAGCTGCCATGCTTCCTCATATTTATATATTGGCATGTCTCTCACTTTCACACTGAGGGACTTGATGAAAGTTTTTCAATCTTTCTGTTTCTTTCTGAGATTGGCAGCCATGCTGCTTTCTATAGCTAACTTTATTAAGCTAAAGTTTGATGAGGGTTTTCTTCACCGCCTGTCCGCCCCCCATAATATAGCTGGTCAATTTGTGTGCTGTATAGACCAAAAAGTATTCAAGTGTCAGAGAAGCGAGCCTATGACAGGAATAAATTGCCTTTTTCTCCTGGATCCTTCAGAACATGAGATCTTCGCATTGTTCCCACTTTAGCAAAGGATAGGTTTCATGGACTACTTTCTCATCTCATTTCCAGTCACACAGCAACACTGTAACAATTACAGCAATTGTTTACCAGAAAAATTAGGATTAAAAAAATATTTCTGTAATTTGTGTTTAATGCATTTACCTTTTTGTCCTTAAAAAAAACCCCAACCAAACAACTGATCACACTGTCTTTATCTGTTCTTAATGTCATTTTCCCCTTCCATGCATTATATGTGTTATATATGCATGTTATATATTCTTTGTATTGTCATAGCACCAAGGAGCTCCACTGATGGATCAAAGCTCTATTGTGCCCAGAGCTGTCCAGACACAGAACAAAAGCTTCTGCAACAAAGAATTTACAATCTTAAACCAAAGACAAGAAAAAGCAGGTGGATACAACAAATCGACGGATGCTTGCCCCATCATTCTGTTATCAATTTTCTGATGATGGAAATGAAAGGGTGTAGGCAAGAGACCTAAAAATAAATATGGGAGAGAAGGTTTGGAAGTTCTCCCTCTCCAAAGGAATCTTTGTATAGGTTACATAAAGGGGTAGCTCACTTCTGTCTTGTTTGCTGGTTTTTACCACTAGCTAGAAAGAGTTGGTATGTCTAATTCTAGAATGTCAGGGTTGGAAGGGACCTTAGGAGATCATCTAGTCCAGGGGTCTCCAAACTTTTCAGCCCGAGGGCCACATTAGCTATCAAATAGCAGTTCGGGGGCCGACAACACACTCGAGGTCCAAATAAAAAAGAATCAAAACATGGATGTTGTTTTTAATTATTTATTTAATATTATTTTATTCAGTTATTATTTAATAACACATTGATACACTACACATGAACACCTGTTCACTACACATGAACACTACACATGAACACTACACATGAACACCTGTTCACTACACATGAACACTACACATGAACACCTGTTCACTACACATGAACACTACACATGTTCACTACACATGAACACTACACATGAACACCTGTTCACTACACATGAACACTACACATGAACCCCCCAACTGACCCACCCAGCCAGGTCTCTCCCCCCAAAACCTCCTTTCCTCCAACCCCCCCCCCAAATGACCCACCCAGCCCGGTCTCTCACCCCAAAACCTCCTTTCCTCCAACCCCCCCCCCCAACTGACCCACCCAGCCCGGTCTCTCACCCCAAAACCTCCTTTCCTCCAACCCCCCCCAAATGACCCACCCAGCCAGGTCTCTCCCCCCCAAAACCTCCTTTCCTCCAACCCACCCCCCAAATGACCCACCCAGCCCGGTCTCTCACCCCAAAACCTCCTTTCCTCCAACCCCCCTCCCAAATGACCCACCCAGCCAGGTCTCTCACCCCAAAACCTCCTTCCCTCCCACCCACCCCCCAACTGACCCACCCAGCCCGGTCTCTCCCCCCCCCAACTGACCCGCTCAACCCGGTCTCTCCCCACAGACCGGTTCGCCGCCTTGTTTCGCCCCCTGCAACTGCGTGGCGGTGCGGCGCGTCCCGGCCCCAGCTGAGCCGTCCCGGCCCTGCGGCGGCAGCCAAGCATGCGGGGGGTCCCGGCCCCGCGGCGGCAGCCGAGCACGCGGCGGGTCCCGGCCCCGCGGCGGCAGCCGAGCACGCGGCGGGTCCCGGCCCCGCGGCGGCAGCCGAGCACGCGGCGGGTCCCGGCCCCGCGGCGGCAGCCGAGCACGCGGCGGGTCCCGGCCCCGCGGCGGCAGCCGAGCGCGCGTCGCGGCCCCGCGGCGGCAGCCGAGCACGTGGCGCGTCCCGGCCCCGCGGCTGGCGGCTCGCGCGGGCTTCCAGGCCCCAGCGCGGAGCCGTCCCTGCGGAAAGCTCAAAGGAGCCAAACATTCTCTAAAGAGCCCAAAAGATCTCCACGGGCCGGATGAGATGCGGCCCGCGGGCCGTAGTTTGGAGACCCCTGATCTAGTCCAACCCTCTGCTCAAAGCAGGACCAATTCCCAGTTGAATTGTCCGACAGATTTTTCCCTAGATCCCCTCAAGGATTGAACTCACAATCCTGCGTTTAGCGGGCCAATGCTCAAACCAGTGAGCTATCCCTATGATAGAAAGGTGCCTCCTTGTAAGGAGGTGAGAGAGAGGTCACTATCTGTTTTTATGTATAATAGTGACATAGGAATTTGACCATATTCAGGAACAAAACTTTGAGCGCTCTGTAACTAAGACCAAGAGCACTTCTGATCTTGTGCAAAATCTGTGACAACCAAAGTGAGCAGTCTGCTGATTCAAAGGTGATGAGTTCAAATCATGTTGAGGCCATGATGCTGCATCTGGTAGCTTCACAGAATTTTGAAATAGCTAAGAACTCCTATACTACATCACATAATCAAACCACTTCCTCCTCCACCATGATTGTTCCCTCTACTCTTTTTCTAGTGATTTATCTAATCTAATTTGGGTCTCTGAAATGTATAATTTAGTACTGGAAGCCTTTGCTTCGGCTATCCCTCTCTTTTTTTCCTGGGTGGGACAGAGATAACATACTTCATACAAATGGAGAGCTCTCTTTGCATTAGAAGAGGAAGACCTGACCTCTCTTATGACAGGCAAAACTGTGTCTCCTCTCCTTTAAACCACCAGTGAAATACATTTTGCACTAGCTTATAATGCTGTGATTTATGCTGTGATATGCTTTGCAATAACCCAGTGTCCTTTTGCCTTTGTGTTGATTTTTTTCTCTCCTATATTTAATATATATTGTGGGCATCTGAGTGCATGGGTATTTACCCAAAATGCCCATGGGAGACTATGCTCCAAGCTTTTCCTGCTTCTTAAAGGGGGAGATCTACCAAATTATTGTGTGTGCCTATTTTTTATTTTGTAAATTTATTTTTCTATTTTTGTTCTTTTGCTGCCACCTTTTGAAATAGCATTAACAAGGGGTATATTTTAAGATAGAAGATAACTGGAGGAAAACATACACAAAATGTGTGCGTCTCTCTCTTTCACTCCCACCCACCCACCACACACACTGACCAGTGGCAACTTTATCATAGTATATTTTGAACTTCTCACATTTAGAAACAGAGAAGAAAAGTTGCTGCACTTGTTCCTGGTTTTTCATTTAAAGATGCATTAAACCTGCAGCCAGAACCTTGTTCAGGGTGAAAATACTTTGATCCAGTTTTCCAAAAACAATACTAATTTCATGAGAATATTTAATCAGTAGAAAATAGGGAGGATTTAGTTTGTTTGTTTAGTATTTAACCAAGTGAATAAGGCAGATTAAGGGGGGGGAGGGGACCAGACCCATAAACAAGGTGATATATAATATTTTTTTTCGTTCTCCTTTTAAATAAATACCGATCAGCTTTATGTTCGGAGACAATAGGAGCCGTTGGCTTAAATTTGCAGTTTACTGTATTTATGGCTGTAATATCAAGGTGCTGCCGTCGTAATTTCATGCCCCAATGAGAAGAGCAAGGTCGAAGCAAATGCTTCCATCGGCATCTGCTAACACACTAACTCATAAACAAGGCCCGGCTGGATCAGGTGGCACGGAATAATACAGGCTAATGAAATACAGCACAGCTTTCCATTACTGTTAGTTTTTACAGTGTCGTCATTACGTGTAATTTATGTTTAAAAAATTCAATTTTATACAAGGCTCTGGGAAATAGGGGTCTGCAGGTCACCCAACGACTTTTAACGGCTCTGAGAGTCCTTATTGCACTCCACTGTTCCAACAAAATGTTAATAATAAATAAAAATTTCCCCCGTTTTACTTTTTCTTCTTTTCCTGGATGAGTCTCTCCTTCTGCCTTTTTAATTTTGAGCACTTTAAAGAGAGTTTGGGGGTTTTAGGCATTTGGGGCTGTCCCCCCCCACCACACTGATATTTGGGGAGGCAGCAACTGCCTACTCATTCTCCCTCTGTCTACATATCAATCACTCAGGGTCCTGTAAATGGAGTAAACACGGCTGAGGAGAGGGAGATACTTAACAACCTCTCTCCCAAACCCTCACCCTCTGACATTGCCCTCCTCTCCTCCATTACACTTCATTTTATTCTAGAATCCAAAACCCAGAAAGAGAAACTGCTGCCAGGTTTTTTTTAATGTGTGCGGGGGAATAAAGGATGCCATTTTTAACCCTTTCCTTCCTGGGTGCTCAGCTGAATATTTAGCCTTGTGCTGTTAATCAGTTTTCTCTTAATTTAGTGCAAGATAACTGAGAGGAAGACACTGTTGTCAAAGTCCGAATGCTGCTTAGAGGGACCTCTGGCACATTAAATGGTTGTACAGAAATAAATAAATAAATAAGTTCACAGTTGTGTAATTAACAGTGCTGTAGATTATTAAAGTGGAAATAATTCAAAGTACTCTAAATTAGTTTTAAAATTCCTTTACTTTTTTCCTTTCTCTGTTTGACTATTAAACTAGACTGGTCATTTTCATGTTGACATTTAGGTTCACATGTGCTTGTACAATACTGGAGTTACAAGTGCATCTGGGAACTGTTCAGATCCAAATAAACAACTTCATTTAAATGAAGAAAAAAATCAGAGATGTTTCTATTGGGTTTTGGTAAAACCTTAAGCTGAAATTGACCTAATATTGGCCCTTTATCAAAGACACACGGAAGGAGAAGGATCAAGGGTCTGTACCTTTGACCCCAGTGAAATGTATGAAACTATGAACTTTTTCAAAGGACTGTGTGTTGGAGGAAAAATAGTACTGGCATCTTGACAGGTAGCAGTGTGTGGAACTGACTCTGAAAAGGTGGAATCATTAATGCGGATCAGATTCCAGGATGCTTGTATGGTGATTCTTTGAAACGGTGACCATGTTCTTAGGAGAACAGGTGGCTCAATGGCTTTCAGGAACAGGACTGTAATGTTATTTCAGGATACCAGCTGATAGGTCTTCCTTTCAGTTATATGATTTGATACAGGCATCATGCAGACAGGTGATTCATGCAACTAAACAAAGTCAGCCAGTTTTGTTTTGTTTGCTTTTTAACAGAAACAGCGAGGGGAGGGGGAAAAATCCACCTGATTGTCTCTGGAGAAGTGCAGGTGTGGTGACAGCCCCTGTGGCCAGTTTGTCAGACAAAGCGATAGTAAAGCTGGCTTTTGAAACCAACAAAAGAATTTGACTCAACCTTTTTTCTTCTGGGGGAGGGATACAGTTTCTCATCCTTTCTTCCGGCTTGGCTATACTGGCGCTTTATAGCGCTCTAACTTGCTGGCTCAGTGGGGTGGAAAATCACCCCCCTGAGCGCAGCAAGTCTGAGCGCTTTAAAGTGCTAGTGTGGACAAGCTCCGAGAGCTGGGAGCTGCACTCCCAGCGCTCGAAGCTAATCCTCTCATGGAGGTGGATTACGCACTTCAAAGCGCTGTGCAGGAGCGTTCCCGCGGCAGCGCTTTGAAATTTCAAGTGCAGCCAAGACCCTAGTGTGAAGTTTTCTCCTCAAAACTAATTCTATTATCACAGAACTAGTGAAAATCCTGTTGCTTGAGTCACTGAACTGGGTGAAGCTCTGGCAAGTATTATCTAGGGAACAATACCCACACAGGATGGGGACTGCCCTAACAGGAGCATATATTGGAGATTAAAAAGTTTTAATAGCTCATTTAGTCCATCTCCCAGCTAATGCAGAGTTTATCTCTACCCTAGGTTATCCTCATGGTTTATCCAGGAAGTGCTGGCCTTGTGGCTAAGGCACGGGGCTGGGACACAGCAGATCGGGGGTCAGTTTCCTGTGGACTTTTCTTCACTTATAGGGCTACAGTGGCACAGCTGCTGTAGCGCTTTAGTGAAGACTTTACTGTGCAGATGGGAGAGATTTTCCCTTCAGCGTAGTTAATCCACCTCCCCGAGAGGCAGTAGCTATCTATGTCTGTGGGAGAAGCTCTCTGTTTGACATAGCACTCACTGCACTGTGGGGAGAGGGTGGATTAGGTCACTATAACTACTTTGTTTGGCGGTGTGGATTTTTCGCACCCCAGTGTGCCATCATTATACCGATATAGGTCTGTAGAGTAGACTCTGCTTGTGTGATCTTAGACAAGTCACTGTAATCTCTCAAAATGCAGGGGAGAGCAATACTTCCCTCCCTCAGAGGTGTGGCAAGAATAAAAGTTTCATTGTGTGTGAAGTCCTCAGGTACTACGATAATGGATTTTATAAAAAAGTCTAGATAGTCTAATTTTAAAAGTCCCAAGCAGTGGAGCTTCCAACACGATATCCCAGGCGCAGAGGGGACTTTTACCTCCCTGCTTCATTCTTTTATTTGTTTTGATTCTGTGTTTAGCTACAATTTACAAAGGCTGGGTGGTTTTCCTGAAAATTGGAAATGGTAACAATAGTGAAGTTCCCGAAAGAAAGGAAACAAGGACATCTGAATGCAAAGCACTGTTGTGTGTCAGTTAATGCAAATCAATACCCTCAAACCTAAAAAGAAATGTTATGACTTTATGAAAATTATGACTAATTCTTACAAAAGCAGTGGCTCTAAGGAGGAATGAGAGAGATGGACCAGAGATGAGAGGGGGGGGAGGCTTGCATTCTGTAGGGCTATAAAGACAGTTTCTTTACATCCTTCTCGGCTCAGTCCTTTCTCCGTACCCTCTGTGGTTAGATTATTCCTTGCAGATAGCAATCAACTGGAAGGAAGTGTGTGTCTAATTTGCATGAGATTATTTAAAACAAAAAAAAAGGCCTGCATTAGTCAGGGTGATGGTAAACAACGCAAAGAGATGCCTTTTATAATATAGCCGTGGCTCAGCTTTCAAAGCCAAATATAATTCACTTACAATTGGCAGTTTCTTTTATTGTTCCTTTTAACCTTTTGGATTCTGCATGGTCTTGATCTTTCTGCAACTCCAGAAGATCTAAAATGTTTGCCTTTCAAACTGGGGGGAGGCAAGGGTTGGGAGGGGGGAATCTTCTATTATAATGATATGATTCTATTGACACAGTTGTCCCCAAAGACAATCCTATTAAGCACAAGGCTTTAGATTTGGTGGCACTGTTTTACACCCAGGAGAGATTGTGTTATATTTGGGTTGCTAAATTCACACTAGATAAGAGAAATGAACAAGACTGTGAATGCTCTTTAGATGCCACTATGATGATGGACTATAAATTCTTCCTGGAAATGGTGGTGGGAGGCAAATGGTGGAAGCTGATGGACCCTAGAACTCAAATTGAGGTTTGTTGTCCATGAACCAGCACCAACCCATAAAGAGCCAAGTAGTGGAAATAAATATTCTTCTGCCGTGATACATGGTGAACATAGAGACCTGGGGTCACTTACACCAGCACTTTCTCTTCTCTAAATAGCTGATGGGCTCTACTGAAGTATTGTCTCTGGGTAATACCAAGTCCCCTGGCTTCATTTTGGCTCAGGCAAGCCAGAAGGGACATAGGTAAAGTGAGATCAAGGGCTGGTCTTCACTAGGGGGGGGAGATCGGCTGTAGATACGCAATTTCAGCTACGTTAATGACGTAGCTGAAATCGGCGTATCTACAGCCGACTTACCTGCCGTCCTCATGGTGGCGGCGGTCGGCGGCGCGCTCCCCCGTCGACTCCATCTTGCGCCTTTTGGCGAGCTGGAGTTCCAGAGTCGACATGGGCGCCGCTGGCGATCAATTTATCGCGTCTTGACAAGACGCGATAAATCGATCGCCAAAAGATCGATCCCGGACCAGCATAGTGAAGACAAACCCCAAGTTACTTGAATTTGTTTAGTAAGGAACAGACCAGCCATCATGGTAAGTCAAGACAGGACACAGGGGGCTAGATGGACCACTGGACGGATCCAGAACAGAAATTCCCATGTCCTTATATTAATGATATAATTTTTTGCATTCCCGAGCATGGGAAACAAAGTTAGACATACCTGAGTTTGGAAATATTGCTACTGGAGTGTGAGGCAAATTTCAGTCCAAAGTTAACTTTGATGTCTAAATTATATACTCCTGAGAGAAGACTTTTACAAATATATTGTATATTTTTGTTAGTGTTTGTGAAAAGTGCCAGATTGACAGTGTTCAATTTCTGTGGTTGTTAGAATCTTGTCCTCTTCTTCTTAACGGGGGACCAATTTGTTCTGTGATGCAGATATTTGTCGACGAGTAATGTGAATGAGACTACTTCATGGAAACCACAGAATAGCCACTGGATGGTAGCAACTTTCACTCACTCCTGACTTGTGCTGGATTCAAACCAGCAATTTAGATATGAAAGGCTCCATATGTCATTACCATTCTCATGAGCTTTTCCTTTCCTCTTAAAACAGGATTTTGTAATGGAAATAATGACACTGTCGTGTCGCTAGTGGGCATGACCAGAATAATGCAAGAAATTTTATCTGTAAAACTTTCTTTTTCCCAAACAGGCTGAGAATTGAGGGGGTGGGAAACAATGAGCATTATTTCCTGTTCTTTTCATAGCCCAAAGATCTCAAGGACAAAGTATCCTCCATAACTAACTGTATGTTCCTCAATGTTAAATGTTATCACATCTGCTACCTTTGCATGGAAATAGAACAAAATGCCCCTTTTTAGAGAGAGCCACATTTGCAGCCAGCAGCTAATATAGGCTTGTGTGTCTGGCTCCAGCTTTATAAAATTCCACAGTTGCTGGTGATCTACAATTCTGGCATCTGCTTATGCTCTCTCTTCTATTGGATAATTATGAACTGGTTAAAGCCGTTCCTTTCTTATTAGGATTTTGCTTTCTAACATGGTTTAAATACCATAAATATGGCTACTGGGACTTTACAAGAAAAGCCTGAGTTGATGTAGACTCTCTCCCTTTGTTTTTCATGTGTCTCTTTCTGAGCCTTTGCTGTGATGAGGCATGCATCCAACATAGGCAGAAAGTGTGTGTGTTTGTGGGTGTTGTCTGAGCACAAGACTGGGAGCTAGGAACTTCAGAGTTATAATCCTATTTCTGACACTGGCAACTCTCTGTGACCTTGGACAAGTCACTTAACCTTTCGGTGCATCAGTTTTCCCATTGTAAAATTGGGATTATAATATGTAACATAACTCAAAGGAGTGTTATGAAGATCAGCTAATAAATATAAAACACTGAAGATCAGAAGCATTGTCAGTGCTATGCATTAATAAGTAGCAATCCAGAGACCGCCTCAAACACCTATTTCTGGCAGTGTTGTTTGTGTTATGGATTAGTCTGTTTTATGTGGATGCACAACATGTGGTGAGATTTCAGATCCTAGATTAACTTCTCCAAGCAGGAGTAATGCTCTCAGAATCTTGGATGTGTCCTATATTACTCCTCACCATGATGTTAAGTGCACTGGGGGGAAAGTTCCAAGCATTCTATACACCGGTAGTACTAAGAATAACCATGTGGCAGTACTCTGCTAATCTCATGCTTGAGAGAAAGTGTTCCCTATGATTTCTCCCCCCCACTCTCAGCCTCATGCCATCTTCCTTGCTGTGCTTGCTTGGAACAGCTTTCTGAGAGCCAAATGGCCCCTCTCTCCTCCTCCAGATCCCAGCCCTCTTGAAATTTGTTTCTTTTGCAAGCCCGACTACTCTGATCATCTCACTCCCAGTATTTCAACACTTTCTTGCATAAGCACTTGTATCCCATGTGGTGGTGGTGGTGGTGGTACCTTAGTTAGATTGTAAACTCTTCAGGTCAGAAACCTGACCTTTTACCTGCTTCTGTGCGCAGTGTATGGCATTCCACAGACAGTGGACATGCTCCCAGGCCCCACATCACGGTCTCCATCCTAGCACTGCATTCGTTTGCTCGAGCACATTTTCTCCTGTTGAAAAAGCCATCCAGCTGTGCTTTCTTCCTTCACAGATGCTGGCCATCATGAATCTTTCAACTGCTGTTCTCTTTCCCTTCGTAGGCCAAATTCTCTCCATATGTTGTGGCTGCTTAACATGGGTACCTTTGCATTTTCCAGTAACAGGAAAGACTGCACCATAATGTACCATGTGTGCAACAATGCTACAGTGATGTGCGAAATAAAAACCAGGCTGGCCTAGGGTAATATCATCAGGCAGTAGTAGGCTAGGACAGTACTAATCTGAAAGTTTGAGCTTGGCCTTGTTTTGATCTGTATTGTTAGTTTTATTTCCTCCTTGCATTCTATGTCCCATTCATACTAATCACAGTCAGTCCTGATTTTTTCTTTTTATTTCTGCATTTGTCATAAAATAAAGCAAATTATTCCCGTCTTTGGAAACGATCTAGACTAATTAGTCGTCTAACCCAATAATTAGTTTTTTGTTTCCCTGTCTGTTTTCATGCATTATTGTTAGTTTTTTCCCCTCTTTTTTTTTTTTTACACCATTACAGATTAAAATGAGCCACATTTGCAGTTGATGGTATCTTTTTTTCGGAGGAAGAGTGGAGAATTGCAATAGAAAAGTATTTCCAAAGCAGCAATAAACTCAAGGATAAATTAAGGAAATTGAATGAGCCACATTTGGAAGCAGCGTTGAGGCTAATATTCTGTCGCTTAAGGTTAAATTGCAACAGAGAGAAGAGAGGGAGTGATTTTAGTGAATCCAAAATCGGGGAGGCGACGCTGCTCGAATCACTACCAAAATCCTTCTGCAGCTTGAAAGGGTTCTGCCAGGCTTGCAGATTTAATTACAGGCGCATCAAGTGAGTAAAGATGCTAAACTGATCTCGTTTTCTCTTCTCCCCCAGGACTGACGGATGAAGAAATTGACCTGGCTTTCCAGCAGTCGGGCATTACCACAGATGAGCCACAGTCCCTGGGTCCTTCCACACAGCTGGTGCCAACGCAGCCCCCTCACCTCGTGCCGTACAGTAAGTAGCCTCTTGAAAGCACCTGGTCCTATCATTTTATGCAGTGATTTTGCTGTCCTATTCCCTGTCTGCTTTCTTACCTCTGTGCTCCTTTAATGATACTAGCTTGCAATGCTGAATCCCAGGAAACAGTGGAATCTGCTGTGGTTGTTTCTAGCAAATATCCCACTTATTGTCAGAATCACACCCCTGATCTTACTTTAAATACACTTTTAATTGTTGATGCAAGTGACAAATACACAGCAGACAGAATCACAAGATGTTGTCACACAAGGCAACTGAGGTACAAGCTATATTAGTCCAGAGACTAATGTAGTAAATGATAGTCTGCCATCATTTATGCTTAGGAAGCATGGTGTAGAGCAGGGGTGGGCAAACTTTTTGGCCCGAGGGCCACATCGGAGTTGCAAAATTGTATGGCGGGCCAGGTAGGGAATGCTGTGCCTCCCCAAACAGCCTGGCCGCACCCCCTATCTGACTCCCTCCCACTTCCCACCTCCTGACTGCCCCCCTCAGAATTCCCGACCCATCCAACCCCCCGCCCCCGCTCCTTGTGGCCCATGGGCCGTAGTTTGCCCACCTCTGGTGTAGAGGGATCTGGTTTCTGTTCCCAGTTCTGCCACTAACTCACTGTATAGCTCTGGACAAGTCTCTTAACCTTTGTAGGCCTCATTTCCCCCCTCACCCTCCAAAAAATAAAGAAATTAGGGGCTACCTCCTAGGGGAGGTATGAGATTTATGAGATTTAATTCATTAATCTTTGAATAGTAGAATAACATCCTTGGATAGAAGATGCTATAAAAGTGCAAATTTACTTATTTATTTTACAATGGAACATGTACAAGAATTCATCTTAACTAGGCAAACTCCTGCTTTTAGGAATCCATCACAAACTATCCACAAAGGTACTGAGTATAATTCTGCTCCACGTTAATTGGTAGGCTTACCTCCCATAAGTGACTGATTTTTATAATTGATCCCTTGAGTAGTTGCTTAAGACAGGTGAATAAAGAACTTCAAGAAACAGATTGCAAGTTCTTCAGGGTATCGACTACGTCGTCTTAGTGTGTATACAAAATCTGAAACAGATCCCCCCACCTGTGATTGGGGCTCTGGGTGCTATGGCATTATAATTAATTATAAATAATAATGGTGCCTATTTATCTTCAAAAATATTTTTCCTAGTGTTATCCAATCACATACCCAATCTTAAAAAAGGACTTCCAAACTTTTGGTTATACTGTGTATATATGGCTGTTATATTAAAATACGCGCACACATGTTTTTAAAGTCCTAATGGAATCTGTGTAGGTTTACATATACTTTTTGCTAGGTTTGTTTTAAAATGCAAATGTATCTAAGCTCCATACAATAAAAACCAAAATGCGCACACAATTAAAAATCCATCAAAAGGAACTGTTCAGCTCACGTGTGTGGCTGGCAGTTTGAAAAGCATTTCTTCCTTCACTTACCTGCCAAGTACCAAGGACTGAGCTTGTTATTATTCTTACCAGTCAGTAGTTCCTAAAACAGTGTTGTTGCGATGATGTTGATGCCCTCTGGTGTTGCAGGTAATGTACCCATCTACCCGTGTCCTTTCTGTGGTCCAGCAGACA
Source organism: Sternotherus odoratus (assembly GCA_032164245.1). Classification (NCBI taxonomy): domain Eukaryota; kingdom Metazoa; phylum Chordata; order Testudines; family Kinosternidae; genus Sternotherus; species Sternotherus odoratus. Next base: position 8,787,514 of record JAVMKO010000018.1, read on the forward strand.
GGGCCTATAACTGGGAGTCAGGTGACTTGGCTGCTATCCCTAGCTCTGGCACTGGTTTAGCTGTGTGACCTTGGGAAAGTCACTTAATCTCTGCTTCAGGAACCCTCTCTGTGAAATGGGGTTAATGTTACTAAGGGCATGGCTACACTTGAAATGTCAAAGCACTGTCACAGGAACACTCCCCGGCAGCGCTTTGAAGTGACAGTGTTGTCGTGCCCAAGCCAGCGCTCTTGGTAATCCACCTCCACGAGGGGATTCGCTCCCAGTGCTGGGAGCCTGTCCACACTAGCGCTTTAAAGCACTCAGACTTGCTGAACTCAGGGGGGTTGATTTTTCACACCCCCGAGCCAGCAAGTTAGAGCACTATAAAATGTCAGTGTAGACAAGCCTTTACCCTCCTTTGTAAAGTGGTTTCAGATCTTAGGATGAAGTGCGCCATGCAAGTGCTAAGTGGTGATGCTATTGCTGAATGAGGCATAAAGTGTTTCTGTTGTTTGCACTGAAGTTTGCTCTTGATTCAGGCCTCATACTAGTTACAACACAGTAGTGGAATTCGAACACAGTTCCGCAACCCATGTGCTGACTTGCACTGGGCAGGAGTGGTTAGTTTATGGCACAATTTGGTTATCACTAGAGATGGTCCAAAGTGAGCTCCCTCATTCTGACATACCTTGAACTTTGGTGTGGCGAGCGGAAGGTTTGGAATGAGAGCTTTGCTGTCTGTAATGGGCTGCGCAAGAATCCAGATTCAGCACCTCCAGACATTTGGGAAGGGGCATTGAAATATGATTTTTTTGTCTCGATCTAGTCTCTAGCTATCATGGGCACAGAAAATAACCGCAAAACCAGACCCTCTGTATCTCAGTCAGGGAAACTGTACTTAGCTCCATATTAGTGACAGCTGTGTCCAAGTGCAATTTTAACTAGCTCAATTCAGGACCCAGTGCAGGCAGAGTCTTTGCTCAGTTTATGTCCTGGAGTCCCATTAAAACCACCAAAGCAATGAAAGGCACATAGGGTAAACTGGAAAACACTGCCAGCATTGCCATCCCTCACAACTTTATCACAAGCTTTGTCCCTCTCTAGAGCCCCAGCTCTGGTAGTAGGTGAGAATCTCTGCTTTTTAAAACAATGTAAGTTTCTAGCTTTCCTGAATGCAGAGACAGACTTGAAAACATGGCCCCTAAAGCCTCAAAAATTAGAAGAACTGTTTTTGTTTTGTTTTTAAATCTCATAATTTTAAGCCAGTCTTGTGAACTTTTTATTTTTTTTTTGAAACCCACCTTTTGCTTTTTGAATGTTTGGGGTTGGCAACGGTGTAGGGTCTTCTACTTGTGAACCAAAACACATGGGATAGCACAAAGGGGGCCAGCTTAGGCAGTGTCCTACCACTCTGTCCCCCTCCCTCCCCCCATTGCTTCTTTGAACACCCTTATATTTACACTGAGCCTCTAAATTTGGTTAGAAAAAGAATAATAATGAAATGAAAAAGATGCATGTCTAACCTCACTCTTTGGTTGCATTACTTTTGCCATTCCTCTTGCCCCTCCCTTTCTGGATGTTGTCTAGTTAGATATAAGCATGTCTCCATATCTGCCTATACAGCTCTTTGCATGCTGTTGGAAATGCACAAGTAATAATCTATGAATTGCCTTATGGCTGGCGAGTTACACTTTGCTGCAGGACAGAGTGTCCCTACAGACTTGGCCCGATGATCTTTTAAGATAGCTCATTTGCTACAGGCAGCTTTATCTGTTGGACGGTGATAGCTTGATGGATACTTCTTCAAAGGCCCAAATCTGCTCCAGGTCAGTTGTTTCTGTGATAGTTTAACAAGCCACTTAATCTTTGGTAGATTCATCAGGTGCTGCACTGTATAGGAAAGAACACATTTCTACTCTCTCACTACTATGTTCTTATATGACCCTCACCACCATAGTGTCTGAGCGCCTCTGTAGGTCGTGTGCAAAAGTACCCAAGGGACAAAACAGGCCAGTCAGGGAGCTGAACTTAAATCCTCTGAACCTCACCAGATTCCACTGTGTGGGGGCTCCTGCGCTCTTGGTAACGCCGTCTGTTCTGAAGGAGATGATGCAGGAAACAAATTATACTATTTAAATACCTCCTGCTGCACAGATTGTGCTGGGAGGGGAGACAGTAGAGTAAATTCTGATCTTTCATTGGCAATAGCGATTAGCCATATAAGTACTTTAAAAAAACAAACCAAAAAAAGCCTTGTAAATCTTTTAAAATAGCATAGATCTTGCCAGAGGTAGAAGCTATCACTGGTTTGGCTTTAGAGCAGCAACAATAACTTTTGGGGGGCAGAGGGAATTAAATTCCTCAAGTTTCTAGTCATTGGCTTTGAGCTGGGTGCCTCCTGTACCATTTCACCCCTTCTCCGTGGGGGTAATTCCATCTCTCCTTTCCTGTATTTTTGCCAAGAGGTGTCAAAACTGCTTTTAAAAAAAAAAAGCTTGATTTTGATTAATATAGAGAAACAAGACTTTGCCTGACTGATAATAAAACTGATAAATGACATTTGAATTACTTGTAGCGGTAATTTATTACATAAAATATCTTTTATTTGACATGCGATTAGTTGCTGGAAGCATCACTCAATCTGACTAGTTTAAACATGCTCTGAAATGAACCCCCAGTAAAAAAAAAGAAAAAGAAAAAGGGCTGTCTGCTCCTGGTGTTATGAAATACGCTAATCCGGGAGTAAGGACAAAAATCTGACTTTAAATATTTAAATGATTAATTGGGTTTATATATTTTTTACCTTTCTAGCCCCTTTAATTACAAGCAAACTCAGGGGAGTTTCTGAGATAGGTATGCCAAGCTGTTTGCTTATCACCCAGGCATTGTCTGCATCCCTCTCCATGACTCCATTCATGCAGATTTTATACAGCTCTCCTGCGTGACCTTGGGCAAATATCTATCAAGCTATCACCGTCCAATAGATGAAGCTGCCTATAGAAAATGAGCTACCTTAAAAGACCACTTAAATGTTCTGTGTCTCAGTTTGCCCATCTATAAAAGGGAGCAACATCCCTTCCATGCCTTACAGGGGCTTGTGAAGATTCATTAACATTTGTGAAGGACTGAGACCTTCTGATAGAACACTTACTGGAAATGGCATGTGTTATTTTTCTCCCTTCCCCATGACTAGTTCAGAATAGAAGCTGGAGCAGCACAACTGTGTGTCTCCGTGTAGTGCTGAGGTTCTCAAACTAGGGGTTGGGACCCCCCAGGAGGTTATGAGATTATTGCATGGGGGGTCGTGAGCTGCCAGCCTCCACCTCAAACCCTGCTTTGCATCCAGCATTTACAATGGTGTTATACATTTTTTTTAAAAAAAAGTTTTTATATGTTTAAGGGGGGTCGCACTCAGAGGCTTGCTGTGTGAAAGGGGTCACCAGTACAAAATTTTGAGAACCACTGGTGTAGTGTAATATTGGCCTATGGAAACCTTGAGTGGTGAGGGACAGATGGAAGCCTAGTATCTCCAGTGATGAATGAGGGAACACTGCTCAGTTTCTGACTGAATAGTAAGGTTTGAAGGTCTTAGTGCTTTTTACTTCCTTCACATTCACTCATTGAACCCCTCAGCATACGTCTTTTTATTCGCATTTTACAGATGGGGAAACCGAGGCACAGAGGTTAAGTCAAAGCAGCGGGAAAGTGCCCAGGAATGTAGAAGGAAGTCAGTGTAGGAGAACTCAGGTATTTGGAATCTCAGTCCTGTGCTTAGATAAGAATTGGTAGAGAGCCTGAGAGAGGATCTTTAGCAAAATTCTGATTCCATGTGGCCTTCTCCTCTTTATAATATCACATGGTCGATGCAGAGTTCTCCCTGTATCCATCTCCAGTTTAGTTTCTTTTCCTCTCTCTCTCCTTTTTTTTTTTTTTTTCCACAAGACAGAATTGTTTCACACATCTCTAAAATGAGTAAAATGGCATTTCAGCTTCTTCTCTTTATAGACTCTCTGAACTTTAGGAAAGATCATTCTGGTCCCTTTTCATTAATAATGAAAACCAGGGGGCAATAAAATGTTCTTAGCACGAGCATTACAGGAACAGAGTGAGAGATGAGAGAGGTGAAAGGGCAAAGCTGACAGGGACCTACAGGTGTCTCTTAATTCCACCACAGGTCAGAGCAGCTGTGGGGGACAGAGCATGGACTGTCAGGCCTCCCCTAGTTGTCCCCACTATGGGAGGCCTGACAGTCCATGCACAGGACTCATTTGGGACCCATGTCACATCTGAGAATAATTAACCCTTTATGGTTGGGAGTTCACCATCAATTGAGTTACTTTGTCATGAAAGGATGTTTTTAGTCTAGGGTTCAGTGCAGAGAACTGGAAATCCAAGCAGATCCATGGTTCAAATCCCATCTGAGCCACTGACACCCTCCCCCTCCCTCCCCCGCCCCAGCAGCATAACACTAGATTTCCTTTTGTCTGACTCCAGCCCTAGCTGTGAGGAAGATGAGATGAGATATGGGATTAGAAAAGTTGTGTTATTAAGAACTGTGTGTTGCATCTTGAGCAGAGTTCTAGAGACATTAAAATGGATAAATAAGAGATTCTCACAAATGCTAAAGCTGCAGGTTCTGCGTTCACAGAGATCGTTGGTTCCCCGCTCATTTATCTCTCCAGACTACCGTTGTTCATCCATTCTACCAGTTCAAATGGCATAGGCTTTGTTCTCATTCATTCAGATTTCCACTTGGTTGGTATCTGGGAATCATCCTTAAAGGTAGCAGGTTCCCATGGTGCCTCCTTAATGGGCATGTTTTCTATCTCTAGAGTCTGGGGGGCTGGGTTTCGGAAGAATTCCTGCAATGAGATACCTGCAAGAAGGGGTAGGCAGCAGGAAGTCTCCATGGCCAGTGAGTAGGGCCCTGCCAAATTCACGACCATGAAAAATGCGTCACGGACAGTGAAATCTGATCTCCCCCCTGTGAAATTTGGTCCTTCGTGTGCTTTTACCCTACATTATACAGATTTCATGGGGGAGACCTTTTTATTATTAATGAAAACCAGGAGCAGTACAAGATTCTTAGCAAGAGTTTATGGGAGCTGCAAGGGGAAGGTGAAAGGGTGAAGATGGTGGGAAACTACAGGTGTCTTCTGATTCTAATTGCAGGAGAGGAGCAGACTGAATCTTTGCTTTGCTTTGTTGAATCTTCATGCTCCTGTGCAAAACTGCTCTTAATTAATCCAAGAAAGCCGTGGAATCCCCATTTGTGTCTGTATTCTAAGGAAGCCATCCATAAAGACTGACACAGAAAGCTTTTAGCTATTCCTTCTTCTTGTAAACTGACTTACCCTCCCCCGCATCCAGAAGTTCCCCCCCACTTCCAGAGAATATTGTTCCTGTCTCAATCCCTCCTCCACTTCCGGAGATTTCTTCTCCTTCCCCAGTTTCAGAAACCGTGATCTGTGAAAGCAGTCAGAGCTTTCTCTTAACGGGCTAGACTAAGCTAATGCTAAGTGCAAACGCTTGCCAGGGTCAAGGCAGCAGAGGTTTGAGGGTCCTCTCCAAGAAAAGAGGAGGTCACTGATGTGACTTGTAATGGCCGGTGTGATTTTGATCCCCTCCTTACTCTCTCTGGAGTTACCCTAAAGTCCCTGTTAAGCTTTAGGAAACAAGAGTTGGCACCACCCTGCCTCCTTTGCCTGAATTAGGTGTTTGGGTGAGACACACACAAATCCTTGAAGGCCTTGCTTCTGACCATACTTCTTTCTTGTTTTGGCCATTAGATCCCCCAGGCTCCAGGTGGCGAGATTATGGTGCTTTGGCGATCATTATGGCAGGGATTGCCTTTGGCTTCCACCAGCTCTACAAGGTAAGCAGTGCTCTCCCTACTCCCCTAAAATGCCTTGGTGCTCTGGAATGTCCATGGTAATGCCACCCATGTTCCATGCTGGCTCTTGGTTGCGATGAAATCCTTGGAGCCACTGCTCTTATCAGTTCTCCTTTGGGTGTGTGCGCGGAGCTGTATATAGACAGTCTGACGTGGAAATACAGCAAGTGGTGAGCAGGTCTCTTAGACTAATAATAATCTTACCTAGCGCTTACCTACTGCTTTGCATCAGCCGATCTCAAAGTGCTTTACAGTATCATTATCCCCAAGGGAAACTGGCCTAAGGAGATGAAGTGACTGGCCCAAGGTCACCCAGCAGGCTAGTGGCTGGAACAGGAATGGAACCAAGGTGTCCCAAGTCCAGTCCATTGATCTAACTACTAGATCACATTGCCTCCATGTACTAGAGGTGCATCTCCTTTGGCTGGGCAGGAGGTTGAAGGGAAAGTTTTTAACTCCAAGCTCTATCAGGTCCGCAGTGAATGTGTACAGCAAGTGTGTAGATATACAAACCCACCCTGCATTTTTCTGGCTAGACATATTCTCATTCTCTGTTACAAAAGACCTGTTCCCCAGTTCTGTATAGATAACATGATAGAGGCTCTTGGGAGAGAACCCAAAGCACTGGTTGTATAGCAAGGCATGGGCGAAGGCCAAGTGACTCCAGGACCAGTGGAGTGCAGCTGCCACTCACTCTGGTACATTAGGTTTCACTTGCAAAGCCTGTGTGTGTTTGGGAAGTTGGAATGAGATGGAAAGTAACAATTGGCTTATTAAAGAGTTTTTTTTTTTTTTTAATTGGGCAAATTGGTGTGCTTGGCAAAGCCCATGTTTAAAGCTAAATGTTTTTTTTAAACACCCTTGATCCTTTTTATTTTTCCCTTTTGTTAATTACCTTGGCCTGAGGAAGGTCAGTATGTACAGTATTTAAAATTTCGGATCCAGTCTCAGTGATGGTGACAATAGACTGCATCCCACTGCCATTCTCTTTGTGTGCAGATCCCCACTCCATCCGTACCAGGAGTCAGCAATCTTTGGCACGCAGCCCATCAGGGTAATCCACTGGCGAGCCATGGGCCAAAGGTTGCCGATCGCTGATCCAGACCATACAATAGAGGCCCCTGTTCCCTTATGGGAGCCGAATATGCCTTGGGTCAGCTCCCCAAGTGCAACTGGTGCATAAATTCCTTTGGCAGATGATGCGATTTTTATGCTTGTGCTAGTGGTCCTTATCTGAAAAATAAAGACACCTGCCAAGCCATTGGTATGAGTGTTCCAGAAGTTTCAGAACAGAACCTTCTGTTCGTTGCACTTTGTTTTCTATCGGAGTCATCAGAAGCAGCTTGCTTCTCAGAATAGTGGATGGAAGAAAGTGGAGTGACTGTGTGCGCATATGAGAGCTATCTGCGGAGACAGCTAAATCTCTATATAACCAACAGCACTTAGTCCAAGAGGAGGATGTTGCTGTCCCACACCCCTCAGAACTGTATCTTTGAATATGTCTCTCTGGAAGCATGTGCATCAAAAGCCAGGATACAAGGGAGCCATTAGGCAGGCTGTTCCCTTGTCATTGAGGCTGCTTCTGCATTCTGGTTAGGTCCTCTCTCCTTTATCTCTTGCCCTAGTCCTGCTATGTTTGAATGTGATCCTGTTACACTCCACACTCAGTTCAAGTGTGCTACGCCCCAGAAGGGATCGCAGTAATTATGGATGGCTAAAATGTGTTAGATCAAGTCCATCCCCTGCAAGGGGAGGCTGAGTTTGATTTCACTGTCAGTGAGCTGCAACCACTCCTCTAGTGTCCTGACACCTCTGTATCTGCACCTCCCTTGCTCTGCCTTCATGGCTTTCTGCCTCCATTCTTGTTACCTCAGATTCTGTCTACCTTTTCTCCATCTTCTCTGCTCTCTCATTCCCATTTCTCCAGATCTCTGCTCTTTACCACCACTATCCTGCCTCCCCGTCTCTATACTCTGTCATTTCCCCTTCACTCTACTCTTATGTCCTTCCGGCCCCTCCATATCTGTGCTTCCCTCTTCTCCCTGCCCTTGTGGGTACAGCTGGAGTCACATGAGAGGTGAGCGCAGTGGGATTGAAATCCTTCTGGATGTGGGTAGGGAAGGGACTGTAGGCTGAGAATTTTCCTAAATACAGCCAAGGACCCTCCCGCAATGCCTCAGGAAAAAAAGGATGATTGGACTTTTGTGCTCTGTTTTGTGATTTATGTGAATGCCTTCTTCCAGGAGACCCCTCTCCTCACCATCTGTGATCATGGTAGTTTATGGGATAGGGGTAGAGATGTTTGGCAGACTCTGAGGTGCTTGGGGTGGGTTAGAAGGAACCCTTGGCATATCCCATCCCTTAACAAAATCTCCATGCTCTGTGCAGAAATACCTGCTCCCTCTCATCATGGGAGGCAAAGAAGACAGAAAACAACTTCAGAGGATTGAGGCGAACATTTCCGAGATGAGTGGCAGTGTGACACAGACAGGTAAAGATTAATGACTCCATCAATTCGCCCCTCAAAGCCCTTCTCCCTGCATCCTCCATCCTACCCAGACCTCCCCCCCCCCCCTTCTCCTCCATCTCCACTTTATGTGGTGACTTCATTTATCTGCTCTGAGAATCTGTTCACATTTGCAAATGAAGCTGCCGTCATTTCGGTTTAATTTGAAATTGCTTGTTTACTGTCGGCGCGGCCTCAATTAATTATGTTTTTACGGAAAGGCTCCCAACCTCAGAATATTAATAAGGGGAATAAAATGACAGCCTTTCGGAGGGCTGTAAAGTTCATTTTTAATTTCTGCTTCTCTGAGGTTTTCAGGGGCTTTTTTTTTGTGGTTTCTCCCCCCGTTGCCTCCAAGAATCCAAAGCAGGGTCAAGAGAGTCTGTAATTACTGTGCCTCCACTGACCCCAGCCACCCTCTGTTATTGACTCCATAGGGCGCCTGTTCATTACCCAGTGCCCTAATGATGGCCCAGATTAGCTGTTACCTGTCATGCCAATAAAGTTTTTTTTTTTTTTTTTAACCAACTTGTTTACTGGATGGAAACTCCAGATAAAACCACCAAAGCTGTAGGCAATTCCCCTCCCTCCAGACACAAGTTCCTGTTCCAGTAGAAGTTTTTCAGTGGGGAGATTTCTGCTGAAATCCAGGAGAGGGAGCTAAATGTGTGTCCAGCTGTTGGGAGAAGAGAGAGCATGGCAGGTTTGTTACCGCCATCCTGGGGTGAAAGGGCAGGTGGTCTGATGGTGGGGGGGGGGGGAAGGGGGGATGCTAACCGGAGCTGCTGGTGCAGGAAGTGATAAAAGAGGCTTGCCTTCTTTTCTCACTACATCCTGGGATTGATCCAGGCACCTGTCTGTTTCCAGACTAGAGATAAACCCCCAGTATCATGTGCCTGTGTGAGGCCTGAGGTAGATAAATGATACAAACATTGTATAAGTTCAGAGAGATGTACAAATCATAAACTGATATAATTAGAAGGGAGAGGTTTTGGACGGATATACTGTAGACTACAGACATCTATACAATGGAAAGATAAACTAGAAATACTGGAGGTTAGATGCAGTGCAGGTAGATTATCCAGAGTGCAGATAATATATATGGATTAGTGCGGGCGTGCGTCTGTAGATAAATTAGATATAGCAGGAATAGAGGCATCTTGTAGCTAGACAGCAGGAAGAACACGTGTGTATGTCTGTCTCAGTTTAACAGAAACTCTCCTGCTTTTTCATCCCACAGTGACTCAGTTGCAGACAACTTTAGCCTCTGTCCAGGAATTGCTGATGCAGCAACAGCAGAAAATCCAGGAGCTCACTCAAGAACTGGCTGCCGCAAAGGTATTCACCTCCGTCTCTTTGCTAAGCCACCCTTTAGAAATTCTCTTGCCCTTTTCAGTGTACGTGGCTTCCCTAGCCCATAACTTCATCCAATCTGGTCAGTTTCTGTATGCCGCTTTGTGTCTCAGGGTGTTTGTATAGAGCAATGCATGCTGACTGTGTGCCACAGGCTAAACATGTATGGCTTCTGAGAGGGCTTTGTTCCATGATGTCATTTGCATCTTTCCTGCCCACAATCTCCTTAATTGACCTCAGCTGTGCTACTAGTTTTCCTTGTACGAGACCACATTGTATATCCAGTTGGAGCGATAGGGAGCGGGATTGGTCCTCCTGCCAACCATGGACTGAAGGAGAAAAAAGGGTAGAGAGAGATGTTTTGCGTGTATTTTAATCTTGTCTGTCAACCCACTTATGTATTCTATGCCCATCACCGTGGTATCTCAGTGCAAATCAGTTCAGCGTAGTCAAACACAGGTCGGTTGGATTATATGACTCGGGAATGGGAATGGGCTGTGAATTCCTTTGCATTTAAGTTACTGGTTCTACTCCAGGCCAGGTAATGACTGAAGGTTACCACCCTCCAATGGCTGTTAGGTGGCCTGCGTAAATGATTTTGGTGGTCTTAGTACAACAAGTGGTGCCACTACCACATTTGGCACTAACTGACAGCTTCATTGGCACTCTCAGCAGGGAGGGTAAGGATTCGCCACAGAACAAACAAAGCACAGGAGCGCTGAATAAAAGGGACCATCTCTCAGACTGAGAATGGAGTGCAGTCTCCAAGGCCCATGCATTCTTTGGTGCCTGTGCCGAGACTGCCAACAAGGAGACTGGTTACTGCCAATAATGGCTGGCGATTTTGCCATGAGGATACTTGTGAGTTTGGGAATTGGGCTGAGACACACTCAAATCAGTCCTCATTGTGGCAGCAACAGCACTTTTCATTGTCCTTGGCCTCCTAGCAGCCACCAGATGTCAGTCATTCCTGAATGGGACTGGATTTGAACCAGTGAACTAGAGGTGAAAGTCTTCCTCCTGTTATCAAAGCCTGGGATCAATCAGTCCCTCCTTTGACTGTCAACAACCTCTGCAGAATGGGAGCTTTAGCCCTCTATATAGTGAGATCCCTGAAACAGTTAGGTGTTTGTGGAGCAGTCCTCCATCTGCAGCAATACCACTCCTCCTTCCCCAGTCTCTTGTAAACACTTTGATAGTGTGTAGCTGGCGGGCCACCTCTGGCTGTGCAGTGAATATACCTTACAGTAGGAATCAACTTTAAATCCAGCAATGAAAGTCAATTTATGATCACATCTATCCACTCCAGTTTTACTGGGGAACTGTGGCCCATCAATGGCCAGTCCGGAAATTGGAAAACTGTTTTCAGGTTGTAAGTGTTAAGATTAAGACCACATGTTGGGCCCTCCAAAGGGAAAAGGGCATAGGAGTGTTGGTGGTTTAGAGAGTCTTTAAAAAGTTCTCCCTCCCTTCCCTCCTCTTCTGCACTGAAAGTGTAGCACACGCTGTTATGGTATCTCAGCCTCATATGTACAAAGAAAGACTTGGGCAACCCACAAACCAAAGAGTAAAAGCTGTGTTTTCTCAGCTGTAATGTTAAGTTTTTATATCTGCTTTTCAAACTCCTACCGGCACGCTGTAAAAAATTAAAAAGAGGGGTTTTAAGTAATTAAAAAACCTACATAAAAACTCAAGTCTTGAATTTTCTACAACTGTTTTTTAAAGAGACTAGCTAAAAAGCCCCAGATGTCAGGTTTTATTTCTAAATCCTAAGCATCTGGCACCATATGTGTTTTGGAAATTTGAGTCCTGTGCAGGCCAGCGAGTGGAAATCACTCCCTTGTTAATGTGCTGATGTAGCTTTTAAAGTCTTGGAGAGCCAGAACAGTGGCTCCTGGATTCTCGCTGTCCGAGGGCTGGGAGTATGAATCCTAGGGGAATGCATCTGTGTATATCACTGCTACTACAGACTCAGTCTCTCCCAGCTGGAATCATTGTAGGGAATGTTGGCTGTGAAGGTGGACATTCTGTCCAGCCCCAGCTGAAGTCTGTGTAAGGAATGAGTAGGAGCATTGGCTGTGAGGGAGCTAACAGTCCCAACTTTTCCAAGTAGGAATTAGCATGGGGGAGTTTGCAGCTACTCCAGTCCTGGCTTCTCCCTGGGGGGGATGTAAAGGAACACTGGCTGTGGGGGTGTTCACAATCACTCCATTCCCAATCCCTGCCAGCAGAAATCATTGTAGACAGTGTGCTGGCTGTGGGGGAATTCACAGTTACTCCATATGAACCTCCTTCTAGCAGGAGTCACTAAATTCTGGTAAGTTAAGTGCAAAAGTATAGTTAGGCCAAAAAATAATTTGAAGAACAGTTAGCAAAAAGATACCAAAAGAATTTTTAAAGTAGTTCAGAAGCAGGAAGCCTGCCAGAAATCAGTGGGGCCACTGGAAGATTGAAGTGCTAAAGGAGCACTCAAGAAAGACAAGGCCATTGTGGAGAAGCTAAATGAATTCTTTGCCTCTGTCTTCACTGCCAAGGATGTGAGGGAGATTCTCACACCTGAGCCATTCTTTTTAGGTGACAAATCTGAGAAACTCTCCCAGATTGTGGTGTCAATAGAGGAGGTTTTGGAACAAATTGATAAATTGAACAGTAATAAGTCTCCAGGACCAAATGGAATTCACCCGCAAGTTCTGAAGGAACTTAAGTATGAAATTGCAGAACTACTAACTTTGGTGTATAATCCATTGCTTAAATCAGTCTCTGTACCAGATGATTGGCAAATAGCTAATATAACACAGATTTTTTAGTAATGCTCCAGAGACAATCCTGGGAATTACAGGCCAGTAAACCTAACTTCGGTACCAGGCAAACTGGTTGATATTATAGTAAAAGAACAGAATTATCACACGCACAAATGAACACAATATTTTGGGGAAGAATCAACATTAAAAAGAGGGGTTTTAAGTAATTAAAGCCTGGGCACAGTGGCCCATTGTTGAAGACTCTGGGGGGCGGAGAAGGGAGGGCAGAAGAGAGAACGGCTCTGAGATATCTCCCAATCCATTCTCTCACCATTGCCTCTCCCATTTGTGTCCTAGGCCACCACTTCCACCAACTGGATCCTGGAATCACAGAATATCAATGAATTGAAATCTGAGATCTACTCGTTAAAAGGGCTCCTTCTAAACCGGTATGGAGGGGGACATGAGTGGGATAGCAAAGTGGGGAGGGGTGACACTCCTTGGGATTCTCTCAGGAAGGAGAAGGGCATTATCAGGAGGAACTAGATCTAACCCTACCCCTCTGTCAATGCTCTCTAACAATATTACTTTGCACTTCACTGTTGCCTTCTATGCAAGGGTCTCAGAGCACTTTACAAACATGCATTAAACCTCACGGTGCCCCTGAGAGATAGGTAACTTTTATTGTTTCCATTTGGGATAAAGATTGACTGAACATAGTGAGTGAGTGGCAGAGACAAGGAGTGGGGCTCACATCTCTGAATTAACCACAAGATCACCTTCTTCCCCTATAGCATCTCTTATAGCCCAAATGTAACAAAGTCTGCCCATCATCACTGCTCTATGATGTAGGTAGGGTCAAAGACCCATTTAAGATGAGACCAAGCAACTGCTGGATGTAAGCGGGTTCGCTAAATGAGTGCCGAGGCCTGGAAACTGGGTTGGGTTTGATTGTCTTTTAAGCTGCACCTGAGGGACCTTGCCAGCAGGAATCACAGTAGAAAGCTTTGGGGAATTGCGGTCATGTCATGTCACTCTCTGGCAGAAGTCACAAGTCCTATCTCCATCCATTTGGGTCACACTAGCCTCATTTTAAGAGCCAGGGCATTGGCTATTGAAGCCCCTCCATGAGAGCAGGGCTTGGGGGAGGTGTGTGTCTCTCAGAGATGTTTGAGCAGAGCTCACAAGCTTTGGCCACCCTTTGGCATGGCTTTCTGTCTCAGGCCAGAAGAACAGCACAACTCACAGGGCTGCTTACCCCTTCGCCGTTCCAGTGAGGAGGATTCTACCCGGGTTCATGTATTTGGCCTGGATGGCCCCTGCTGCTGCTGGGCAGCAGGGGAATAGTGCTCCCTGGTGTGGGCGAGGGGACAGCTGTCATTAAGGGAAATTAATTGTTTTTATGCAGCCGGGGGTTAAGTGCTTTGGGGGAATTTTTTTTTTTTTTATAAAAAAAAGGCCTATCTCCCTGCAGTGAGCAGGCGGCGGCAACACTGGAGCCAAGAAAGTCTCCAAATTGAATTTCTTGATAGCATTTATGATCCTGGTGAATAATGCAGGCATTAGCTTGTTTGCACTCGGACAAGAGGGAGGCTAGAATGGCAGAGCTCCTCCAAGGCCACTGGCGGAGGGAGGGAGGCGAGTGCAGTTGTTTTTAGGTCTGCCGAAGAAAATTAAATCTGTTGCATTGGCCTCATTTGAACGCTCGCTGTAGAAAGGCAGCTAGCCTCCCTGGGTCTCTTCCGGGAACAATCCTTGGCACAAGCCAGCTCTACACACACAGCGTGTGAATTCTTCCCCACACTCACTTCCCTTTTAAGGGCCTGATCCCATATCCCCGTGCATGCTGAATTCCCACTCTCGTCAGTGGGAACCGGGGCTGCTTCAGGAACCCAGGATCAGGTCCTGGTGAGTTCCTTTCTGGGTGACGGATGTGTTTCCAAAGGCGGCAGGTGGAGCATGTCCCCCACCACACTGCTCTCTTGCTTCTTCCCTCATGTGGTTACTTGGGCTGCCACTAGGGACAGACGGGTCATCTCCTCCACTGGTGTAAATTGGGGTCTGTCTTCACTACAGCAGTAGGTCGATTTCCCTTAAGTCGATTTTCTAAAGTAGACTTTAGAAAATCGACTTAGTGCATCCCCACAAAGGACAGCAGGTCGACAGTGTCTGTCCTTCAACTTTTGCAGGGGTTGACATAGCCAGCATTGCACTGTGGGTGGGTATCCCACAGTGCCGGGAGTCCCCAGCTGGCACCACCTTTCGGGGCAGCCAGGCACGCTCCTCAGGGGACCAGCCCCAGTCCGAGCAGCTCCGCGGACCCCCCCACCCCCGCCCGCCCGAGCAGCTCCGCGGATCCCTCGGGCGGGGTGGGGGGGGTCTGCGGAACCCCTCGGGCTGGGGGGGGTGTCCTGCGGAAGTGCTCGGGCGGGGGGTCCGGCGCGGGGCTGCTCAGGCGGGTGGGGGGGTTCACGGAGCTGCTTGGGTGGGGGGAGCCGGCGCGGGGCTGCTCGGGCGGGGGGAGCCGGCTCGGGGCTGCTCGGGCGGGCGGGGGGGTTCGCGGAGCTGCTCGGGCTGGGGGAGCCAGCGCGGGGCTGCTTGGGCGGGCGGGGGGTCCGGCGCGGGGCTGCTCGGGTGGGCGGTGGGTCCGGTGCGGGGCTGCTCGGGCGGGCGGGGGGGTCCGCGGAGCTGCTCTGGTGGGGGGAGCCGGCGCGGGGCTGCTCGGGTGGGCGGGGGGTGCGGCGCGGGGCTGCTCGGGCAGGCGGGGGGGTCCGCGGAGCTGCTCGGAAGGTCGGAGGCTTAAAGTCCCATGCCTCCTCACTAGTCCACAATCGACCTAGAGAGGTCGATTTCAGTGCTACTCCTCTCGTTAGGGAGGAGTACAAAAGTCGATTTTGATGGCCCTTTAAATCGACGCAAATGGCGTCCGTGTGAGGACGGGTACAGGTTTATGTCGACTTAACGTCGCTAAAGTCAACGTTAAGTCGTAGTGGGGACCTGCCCTTAGTATCACTCCATGGAAGTCAGTGGAGTTTACAATTGCTAAGGCTTTAGCCCAGATGGGTACAGTACACACTGGGGCCCAGGGGGGCAGCTTGGCCTTCAGTGAACGCACACGTGCATGGGGGAGTCAGTGGGGAACCAGGCTGCCATTTCACTGTGGCTTCTGACTCCCCACACGGATGGGAATGATCTTCCTCAAGCTGCGATGGTTGTGGAGGGACAGTGAAACCCCCCGTCTGTCCAGAAGCAGCACTGTTGAGTAGCTACAGCTTGGGTGGGGGACTTGGAGTCAGGACCCCTAAGCTCTAGTCCTGGCTCCCTCTATGAAGTTGGCTAACTCTCAGTTTCTTGCTGCTTCAGTTTGCCCAGCTCTGAACAGGAATGGTATGTCCTTCTCGGGCACGGGCTCAGTTCCTGGATGCTTGTAAAGTGCTTTGATGTCCTGGCACGAGAGGGGAAGGAGCCTCATTACTATTCATTTATACAGAGGAGACTTGAGATCCCAGTCCCACCTTCTGTGACTCCCTGAGCATGTTGTGCGTCCGGGAGGCTGATCCCATCTCTCTGATGATTCCCCCTTGCAGTGCTTGTAATAAAAGCTCCTTTTTCTCCTCCCCCCTCTCCCCCCCAAGGAGGCAGTTCCCTCCCTCCCCTTCGGCTCCCAAGATCCCATCATGGCAAATCCCGGTGAAACCTTCCTCACCCTCCAACCCTGTTGTTACCAACCACAACAGCAGCAGTGACATCTCGCCCGTCAGCAACGAGTCCACCTCCTCGTCCCCCGTGAAGGAGAACCACAGCCCAGAGGGGGCAACAGTCAGCTGCCACCTGCTGGGTACGGAGGAGGAGGGCGAGGTGGTGATGGACGTCAAGTGCCAGGTGCGAATGGAAGTGCAGGGTGAGGAGGAGAAGAGGGAGGACAAAGGGAATGAGGAGGAGGAAGAGGACGATGAGGATGATGTCAGCCATGTGGATGAAGAGGAGTGCCTAGACGTCCAGACTGAGGACCGACGAGGTGGGGATGGGCAGATTAATGAGCAGGTGGAGAAGCTACGGAGACCTGAAGGGGCCAGCAATGAGAATGAGATTGACTAGGGTGAATGGGCTTCTTCCCATCCCACCCTGCATCTGTCCAGCCTTCCCCCACCCCCTGGTGCCTCTCTCATTTGGTGGAGAGAACTCTCCCCTTGGCCCCGCCCTGCCCCTCCAATAATTCGCCCATGATTCACCTCGAGTAGCGTCAAGATTCTCCAGTGAGCAAGGTGGGTCCTGACACCCCCGGGCCATGCAGCATTGCAGTGGCTTCTTTTCCCTGATTGCCACAGCACCACCGCAGGAATTTGAGCTGGGGGTCGCTGACTGGGCTAGAAGAGCACTCACCTGACCACGCACTACAGCTAGGGTAACAAGTTCCCTTGCATCCAGCATCCTTCCTGAACCAGCCGGCCCCTTTACTCCTTGCTGCTTCCTAGAGATCTTCCCTCCGATCTTAGAAACCAGTCTCCCCCAACCCCTCCCCAATCTTTCAAATGCATTTCAGTGTGAAACCACGTCTGCCCAACCCCTGAAATGTCCCATCAGGTTTTAGTCCTGAAATCAGATGGTGTGGCATCCCAAACTGGCCACTCCCAGGCTAATTCTGTCTCTGAGATCCCTGTCAGATCTCTCTCCCAGTCCAGCCATCCCCCTCCCCAAATCTCGGGCCAGGCCCAGTTCCTGAAACCCTCCAGCCTTTGAGAAACCCTGACATCCTTGTGGGGTCCAAAGAACAGTACTCCCCCGCTCTCCGCTCCTCAGCCCTTCAACCTCTTGCTAGAGGCCAGACCCATGCCTCATGATCATCATAGTAATGCACATGAGAACAGGCAGCCTCATTATTAATCACCCTCAGGTGAAAGGCCTTCTCCTGTTAGTATGAGTCTCACCTGGATCACCCACTTCAGTTCATCACTGCTCTCCCATGCAGAGTAGGGGAGCTCATGTCCATGCCTGACGTCTTCCATTCTATTTACAGCCTCACCTGAATGGATCAGGTGTCTTGGCTGCTGGCATAGTTGATTAGTTCTGAATCGCCGCAACAGTTCTTAGCCCATCTTCCTCCCTAAATGAGGAGAAAGCCCACCAGAAACAGTCAGTCGAGACTTGTGTTGAAGCAAAGTACAGGTACCCACCTCAGCAAGGTGCTGCTCACAGCGTGGAGAGCACTTCCAGAGCAGAGATGCACCCCGTCCCACCTACCCCACCTTAGCCGCCTTTGCCCAACAGGGGCTAAAAACAAAACCAAACCAACAAATCTAGAAACCTCTTGTGTTCTCAGCTGGTAAAATGGTGGTGTTTGATTCTCATTCACTGCATAAGAGCCTCTTAGCAGCGCAATTCCTGTAACATCCGAGTCTCACTGTTGTCCTCACCAAGCAAACGTGCTCGTCCGTGTGATCATGTATAGATTTCAAATATAAAATACGATTGTACATAATTGTAATAAATATGAGTTACCACTATTTAACACCAGGCTGCCAGGATCGTTGCTGCTGCTGCTCTTGTTTTCCGAGGAGTGGGGGGAGAAGTGAAAGGGAGGGAGGGCAGGCTCCAGAAATGGAGCCCCTAAAAAAACATTTTTGAAAGATAATTGGAAAAAATCTGTAAGGTTGGTTCTGTGTTCAGCTGCTGCAATACCTGGCTCTCCCAGAAAGGGGGTAGCACAAGGTACGATGGAGGTGATCTGTGATTGGGGCTGCTGACAGCTACTCCAGTGCCCTTCTCTCCCAGCAGGCACTACTGCAGGGCACAGTATAGGTAGCTCTGGCTGTGCCACAACTTGAAATTACCCTAAACTTCTTCGCAGGAGGTACTGCAGGTAAGTGCATCACCTCTGAGGTAGCACACAGCTACTCCAGTCCCCCTGTCATCTGGTAAGAGGTGCTGCAGGGAATGATGTGCGGTATCTCTTGGCTATCTACCTCACCTTCTTCCAACAGGAGGCGCTGCAAGGCATGGCGTCTAGCAACTCATAGCTTCTATAGGACCATCTTTACTCAACTGAAATATTTGGCTTCCTTCTTAAAAACTAGGCGTTTACTTGATTCCTGGGTATTTGTGTGTCTGGTACATGGTGACATTTTCCTGCTCAGGGGGAGAGAAAGGGACCTTCAGATTACTGTATTTAGACCTGTTGTTGAATGTGATGATTTCTCATTCCTTAAATGGATGAATATCTTCCCTCAGGAGTCTCGCTCTCTCCCCTCCTCTCTCCCTCTCTCTCTCCTTTAACGTTCACAAAGAACATTGCATTTAGCTAAAACAGAGCAAATTAGAGAGTGTTTAAAAGCAGAGGGCTTTCGTTGGGCTCTCTTTTTCCCCAAGCCAAGAATCTTTGTGAAATGGAAACACAGGGCGAACATGGGGATGTAATGAAAAAGTATTGCCCTGCCCGTGTACATTTTATATACATAGAAGGGTTTGAAAATAGAAAGTGCCTGGACAAGAACAGTCAGTGAAATGTGGAAAATATGTTGCTGAGGTATGCGCCTTGCGGAGTGACTTACGAGGTTTACAGCACAGGCAGCCCAAAGCTTTTTTCCCCTTCCCTCCATGCTCCCTGTAGATGGTTGGTTCATTAACAAGATGTGTTTGCTACAGGTTATTCAAACCTTGCTTTGCTTTCTGATGCAGCGGCACAAAGTGATTCTCTTCCACCTCCCAAATTTTCCAGGCCTTGAAAACCTTGCACTCGCGCTAAGTCACAGCCTGCCTGTTCTCTACCCAATGTATGTCCCCTGCCAGCAGGATCAGAGCTCCTGTTGGTCACAAAACTTAACCCTGGGCATCTTGCTGCTGATACTGTGTTTATTTGCTCACAAGTGCTGCCTAAGGAGACCCAGCACATCCACAAGAGATTCTTGAAGAGCCAGGCCTACTTACCAACAGGTATTCCCAGGAGTGCTGGGTGCTATTAATTCCTATGTCAATCACATCTTGTCTTCGCTTTCCAGCTATCCACATAATGAAAGTATTGACAAGCTAATGAAGGGTAATGGAACAGCTCTTGTCAGGGGCCTTTCTTGATTGCCTTGGCTTGATGCTGGGATGCCTGGGCCAGTATTTTAGTCCTGACAAACAGTGGAGCTTGACCTGCAGTTCATAATGCCTCCTCCTTTCTACCCCAGACCCCTACTGGAACCTGGCTTCATAAATCAGTTGCACTAGGAATTGATTACTCACACAGTGACCAGAGTGCGTTGGGAGCACCTTAACATTAGCCAACAGATCCCTGAGAAGGGACTCCTTTCTCTGCAGGACGAGAGAGATGACAGCAGCCTCTGTCAGGTGAAGATTATCCCACCAATAGCTTCCTACGTGTGTTTACAGGGTTTCTTGCCACAGTACAGAAAGAGAACTGTGCCAAGCGATTGACAAGTCCCTTGCACCAAGGGGGGGACACCTTGTAGCAGTGTGATGGAGGAGGGTAGTGGTGGGTGGGTGGAATGCTTCATGGAAGAGGCAGGTTCCATGGTGTCGGTGGGAGGGGGGGTTGCATAAGTGCATCTAAAGGGCAAAGTGGAATAAGATATGAAGTCAGGAATGGGCAATTGAGACAGGAGGGAGGCTGGTGCAGAATGAAGAGAGGGGAGCAGGTAGAAGATGAGGAGGCTGGGAGAGAAGAAGGGTCACTGATCCAGGCCTTCCCCCAATGAACAGCTGAGAAGCACTCCAATGAGACACCATACTTCCACCAACCCGCCTCCCCGAGTGCATGCACATAGCCTGTGCTGTGTCAGACAGTATAGGGGCACAAGAACACATGCTGCAGTGTCCAGCAGCACAAATGTCAGGACATCTCTGGGAGCTTGCCAGGAAGGGATTAGGAGAGGGACGTCCCCAAGTCGTCTTTGTCTTAATTCCACCTCAGATGACAAGCGAGCCAGGATCTGTTCTCAAGACAACCTAAAGTCATGCCGGGCTTAGCAAGATTGTCCAGGTGAGTTTAGAGTTCAGGAAAGTGAAAGACTGGCTGGAGCCAAGCATTGTGCAAATTCCCCCACTGCACAGTGCTGACCAGGCATCTTAATCCCGGGTTTCCCAAATGCTTCCTGCTGGTACGCTTCAGTTCTGTCCCACAGCTCCCACCTGTGTGAGAGTATGAGAGAGAGAGTGATTTTAGCTCTAGATCAGGGGTGGCCAAACTTACTGACCCTCCAAGCCCCATACAAGAATCGTCAGCAGTTTAAGAGCCAGGCCACCCCTGCCAGGAGTCGGGGCTTCAGTACCTCGGTAGCCTTCTGCCAGGGCTCAAGTTTCAGCCTTGCTCCGGGTGTGCCCTGTGGGGCTGAAGCCCCAAGACTCCCTTCCCCGCTGGGCAGAATCCCTTACCTCACCACCCTACTGCAAGGCAGGAGCCCCGAGCTTCCCTCACTCCCCAGTCTGCCAGTGGAGGATGGCTCCAAGCGCTGCACTTTAATGGTGGCTAGCGAGTCAGTTTGGCCACCCCTGCTCTAGATTTTCCTTATATTTTCCACCCACGTGCTTCTGTCTTCCAGGCTCCCTTCTGAGTGAGACTAAGAAAGTTGTAATATGCCACGTGCAGAAGGCCCTGGCTCCTCCCAAGCGTAGAGTGTCTCAGGAACTTTTTCCCCGGCATGCCTGTCTGGAACTGGACCTTTCCCTGTGGCTGAAGCAGGCAGCTGCAGCCGTGAGGCAGCCATCTTGGACCTAGCTACGTCTCGCCATGAGTTTTCCCTTAACTCCGGCTGTGTTTTCCTTCCCTTATTGCTGGGGGCTGGCACCTTCTCCCAGGGGCCTTCTCAGCCCTGCTTGGAGATCTGCTGCGACCCAAAGGAGGTCACGAGCCGCGGTGAACTCCGCCCGGGTGTGTGATGGCCGAGAGAAGCAGTGGATTGTGGGAATGCTGGCGTCAGCACCACGAGGGCTTCCTGAGGCAGGGAAGGTGAGTAGCCCCTTGTCTGTCCTGTGTAGTCTGGTTTGGGAGGACTGGGGTGGGAGGGGCTGCCAGGGTTCAGCACAGAAGTCTGACTCTTTTTCCTTCGTGACCTCAGTAAAGGGCTGTGGGTTCTTGGGAGCAAAGGCACCATATCAGCCTGGGACCCTGCTATACACTTCGGGACTATATGGCTGAATAGGGCTCTGAACCCAGCTCCCTTTGATGCTGGCCCCCCCTGGGGTCCCTTGGTGCCCACCCCCTTGGCTAAGCTGTGTTTCAGCTCTATTTCCTGAAACAGACCTTAAAAACCAAGAGAGGAGGTAGGTCCTCGCTGTATTACTCTGCCTTGCCCCGACAAAGCCTGTTGCTGGTGCAGACCTGCATGCGCCTCATACTGGTATCAGGGTAGTGCCTAGAGCCGCCAGACGAGATGGTTGTGGGCAGTGTGCCAACACCTGGCGAAGACAGACCTTGCCTCACAGAGCTGACAATTTAAACAGACAAGCCAGAGCAAGCGGGGTAGGGGGACAGAGGCACAGAGTGGGGAAGTAACTTCCCCCCCAGATCCCACAACGGAGCTGGGAGTAGATCCTGAGTCTCCTGACTCTGCGGTACCCTGCCCGCTGGACTGCACTTACAGCTTCCCAAGGAGTCCATCCGGTGTAGACCTTTGTATGTGCATCTAAGGCCTCCTCCACCTGCTTCGCCATGGAGACGCAGCCCTGGCAGTTACCTATACTGCTATAAGACACTAAACACCGCTGAGGTGCATCGGGGAAGAGAGAGCAGGGCATAGGAAGCCAGTCTGATTCCCTGTGCAGCAGGAGTACTGAGCCCTGTGCATTTGTGGATTGAGGGGCTGGCATGGTCTCTCTCAGCTCAGGGAAAAAAACAATCCCATCCCCAAAAGGGAGCGATTACTAACCTAATAAAGGCACCAGCTGGACGGAGGAGAAAACCAGCCCTTTGGAGGAAAAAAAAATCCTTTAATTAGAAAAATAATATATTTCATCCAAATAAGGTAAAAATATTTGAAATGGGGCAGAAGTGAGCACCAGGCAACATCTGTCAGACCCTTTCTGGAAAGGGGAAGATTATTAAACTCAATTACAATTTATTTTTGTAGAGTGTCTTTCAGACTAGAAATCTCCCCCAGGGCCCTCACCCTCTCTTTTCTGTGCCTGCTTTAGGGTTTAACCCTTCATGGTCTTCCCTCCCCCTGGATTCCAGATAATGGGGGCTCTGGTATTACACGGGCGTGGTAGGAACGCGTCTGGGGGCATTAGAGAGAAAGAAGAGATGGGATTTATATTTTCTTGACTGGTTTAGAGAAAACCCCTACTTTTCAGTAGGATTGTGATTGACAGGCAAGTTGATTGGCTCACTAGGTGCCTCTAGGAATAAAACTGGCATACTTGCTGCACATTTCTCTTTATGTATACTTTTCTATCTGTCACTTTGCCAGCCTGTCTGTCTCTTGTCACTGTGCCTGCCTTGTACAGCATCTCTCTGTTGGTCAGTCAGTCCATCTGTCTCTTTCTCTGCTCTGTTTGTCTCTGTCTCTTTCTCACCTTCCAACATTCAGAAATGGAACACGTTATCCCACAGTGCTGTAAGCTAGTATCCAAGGCCTTGTCTACAAGAGAAAAGAGCACTAATATAACTTTAATGGGTTTTTTTAAACCACTTTTGTTAAATTGGTACAAATCCTTGTGTGGACACTCTCACTTCAGTTTAAATCAGGTTTATTTTGGTTTTGCTGACAGTGGTTTAAGCTGAAGTAAGTTTGACCCCACAGAGGATAAGGTGAGGTAACCTGGTGGAACTTTCGCCTATAGACAAGTCCTGATTTTAGGGTCTGCTGTCAGCTCTGCCCTCCCACCCCCCGTTACACCATCACCAGCAGGTGTCTCCCACCTCCACTGCCAGATCACCAGCTGGCTCCTGTGTTCTCCTTTCCCTTCCCCAGCCCGGCAGCGTACGTGGTACATCGACTCTTTCTGCCCTCGCTCCCCCATCTATTCTAGGAGTGAACAGTGAACTCTGGTAACCAGAGCAGCTCGGGGTTCCCTAACAACTTTTATCCCCTTCTGTTTCTCAGGGGGGCAGAGTACAGTCTAGTAGTGGTTAGATTAGGAGTGTGTGGGCCTCGAGTTGTGTAAATCACCCCCTTTGCCTCAGTTTCTTGAGCTGTAAACCAGGGCGGTTTGGGGTAAAGCTGCCTGCTTCGTGGGGGATTGATAGGCTGAGCTCAATCGTGTGTGTAAAACACATGGATTAATGGCATAGGTTGTTCTCTCCTTTGCTGCCCTCACAGCCGATCTGCCGGGAAGTGGCAGTAGTTTTGCATTGTCAGGGATACAGCTTAGGTACCTTCCTCTGAAGGTGGAGTAGGTTCACTCCCCTCCCCCGTCCCAGCTGTCCCACTGCGCTGCCCAAGGAGAGAGAATCCTGAGGAAACCTCACAAGCCAGGTGCTGCACATGGGACAGCCAAAAACTCTGCTCCCTCACTGCCCCAGGTCTGAGTTGGGCCTGGTCAGTGTGGCCTAAGGGGGTTTTGACTAGAACCTGCTCACAGTGGGAATGGGTGCTACAAGTGAAGTGCCTGGGCAGACCTGTGCTAGGCGCCTTGCACCAGAGAGCGGGTGGATGTGGGTGAGGAACTCGAGCAGAGCTGAGTTATGCGCCTGGCACTGGGAGAGCCGGGTGAGGTACTCGAACGGAGCTGAGTTGGGGTCCTGGCACTGGGAGGGGAGGCATAAATGTGGGTGAGGTACTTTTGTGGAACTGAGTTAGGGACATGTCACTGGAAGAGCCGGGGTGGATTTGGGTGAGGTACTCGATCGGAGCTGCGTTGGGGGCCTGGCACGGGGAGAGCCGGGGTGGATTTGGGTGAGGTACTCGATCGGAGCTGCGTTGGGGGCCTGGCACGGGGAGAGCCGGGGTGGATTTGGGTGAGGTACTCGATCGGAGCTGCGTTGGGGGCCTGGCACAGGGAGAGCCGGGGTGGATTTGGGTGAGGTACTCGATCGGAGCTGCGTTGGGGGCCTGGCACGGGGAGAGCCGGGGTGGATTTGGGTGAGGTACTCGATCGGAGCTGCGTTGGGGGCTTAGCACGGGGAGAGCCGGGGTGGATTTGGGTGAGGTACTCGATCGGAGCTGCGTTGGGGGCCTGGGATGGGGAGAGCCGGGGTGGATTTGGGTGAGGTACTCGATCGGAGCTGCGTTGGGGGCTTGGCACGGGGAGAGCCGGGGTGGATTTGGGTGAGGTACTCGATCGGAGCTGCGTTGGGGGCTTGGCAAGGGGAGAGCCGGGGTGGATTTGGGTGAGGTACTCGATCGGAGCTGCGTTGGGGGCCTGGCAAGGGGAGAGCCGGGGTGGATTTGGGTGAGGTACTCGATCGGAGCTGCGTTGGGGGCCTGGCACGGGGAGAGCCGGGGTGGATTTGGGTGAGGTACTCGATCGGAGCTGCGTTGGGGGCCTGGCACGGGGAGAGCCGGGGTGGATTTGGGTGAGGTACTCGATCGGAGCTGCGTTGGGGGCTTGGCACGGGGAGAGCCGGGGTGGATTTGGGTGAGGTACTCGATCGGAGCTGCGTTGGGGGCCTGGCACGGGGAGAGCCGGGGTGGATTTGGGTGAGGTACTCGATCGGAGCTGCGTTGGGGGCTTGGCACGGGGAGAGCCGGGGTGGATTTGGGTGAGGTACTTGATCGGAGCTGCGTTGGGGGCCTGGGACGGGGAGAGCCGGGGTGGATTTGGGTGAGGTACTCGATCGGAGCTGCGTTGGGGGCTTGGCACGGGGAGAGCCGGGGTGGATTTGGCTGAGGTACTCGATCGGAGCTGCGTTGGGGGCTTAGCACGGGGAGAGCCGGGGTGGATTTGGCTGAGGTACTCGATCGGAGCTCCGTTGGGGGCTTAGCACGGGGAGAGCCGGGGTGGATTTGGCTGAGGTACTCAAGCAGAGCTGAGTTATGGGCCTGGCACAGGGAGAGCTGCGGTGGGTATGGATGAGGTACTCAAGCGGAGCTCTGTGGAGGAAGGTTACTCCCACTCTCTTGCTCCATACCAGGATTTAGTCAGTCTTATATCAGTTCCTCTGCCCCCTACATCTGTCTCTCTCCAGCGGTGCAAGTGGCGCTGTCTCTCGCTCTGAGAAGCTTTCTGGGTTCTTTAGATTCCTCCTTTAATACTCCCCACATGTGATTGTTTAAGGTCATTACAAAGTTGGTGTGAGGCCACTCAAAGCCCCTAGGTCATGGTAATGATGGCAATGAGCCCCTTGCTGTGGGGCCCGTTCCAAGGCAGTCCTGGGTGGTGGGTCCCTACCGTAGCAGCTGGGACTTAGAGTAAATGCTGTTGGAGGTCTGGTTTCTCAGACAGAGTAAAAGCATCTCCCTGACTGCCCCAGGAAGTAGTGGCTAGTGGGAAGGGTAGGGGCCAGGCAAAGGCTGCCTAGCCGGCCTGTCAGATAAATCTTTGGCTGTTTACTTAAATCTTCAGTGTTTCTTCATTTGTTTGTTTAAAATTTTCCCTGCCAAAAAAGAGCAAGAGGAAGGAGGGAAGCCACCCCATTGGCCAGGCTACCTCTGCCACAGAGATGCTCCACGGGCCAGGGCAGAGCCCAAGAATAGGGATCACCCGCCCACCACCAGGATAAGATGAAAAAAACCCTCAGCTCCAGGAGAGAGCAAAGGAACTGCAGAAATGAGAGCCCTAAAGGAAAAGAGACTATCTCAGCCCATCCTTGCCCCTGCGTGGAGGGGCCCTGAGCCCCCATCCTAGCCACCACCCCAACAAGTGCTTTTCACACAACCCCTCCTTCCCCAGTCCCCCCCCAGCCCCCCTGAGGGATTCTCTCCCCCCCCCCCCTACAGTTAGTTATTGTCAGCTTCCGGACTCCAGCACAG
Source organism: Sternotherus odoratus (assembly GCA_032164245.1). Lineage (NCBI taxonomy): Eukaryota > Metazoa > Chordata > Testudines > Kinosternidae > Sternotherus > Sternotherus odoratus. The sequence goes on from JAVMKO010000018.1 coordinate 8,813,839, forward strand.
CTAGGTCAGGTCAAGAGACAGGGAGAGGGAAAGCTGGGGCTTCCTGCCAGACTGTTGTGTTTTGATATTGTTGTGTCCACAATACACAGACTCAAAATCACCCTCACTCACCTTTCAATTGTGTGCATATGCACACCTAGACCTTCTCTCTCTCACACATACACACCCTTCCTTACACAAGTCCGGTTTGTGTTACACTCACACTTGCCTGCCCATACTCACTGCAGGCACCCTCACAGGCCATTTCTGAAGTTGGTATACAAATACACAAACACAATCCTGTATACTCCACGTACGTGTATGTGCACATGGTTTCACATGCATACAGACTTAGACACAGACTTGCATATACACAGAGACCCCTTCCATACCATACATGTACACACATGCACATTCACTCTTATATGTGCACACAAATGCCCAGACTTGTATTCACACTCAGCAGTGTGTACACACACACACGTGCACACTATCACTCTGTCTAGGCTTTGCCTGCAAGTTTCACCCTTGTCTGTACAAAAATAGAGATTTTCTTATTTGAAACTCTCATAACATCCTGCAGGCTGGGTGCCTTTCATTTGGAGTGGGTACAAGCACCTCAGGGACTTTTGTCTGTGGCTTTAAAGTTTATGTTCTCGTAGGAGAATAAATGAGATTTTATTGTCATTTTGTAAAGCTCCTGCCTGAAGTTCCCTCCACTCCATGGTGAGACAAGCCCTGGTTTGCTGTCCCAAGAGCTTCCTTTCCAAAGGGTCCTCCCCTGGCTTTCAAAATCGGGCCTGCAGGTGGTTGACATGAGCTTTCCTGTGTGAGAGCACTGGGTTTGGGTGTGCAAATCAGGGGCATAGATTGTAAGTGCAGAGCAAGTGGTGCACTTTGTTTCACATATAAAATTTTACCTCTGGGGAAATGCTTATGCAAACATGTGCAGGGGATTTTGCAAAACTCTGAGCCTCTTGTTTCTGTTTGATCTTAACTCCCCCTGCCCCATTCTCTCTTATCTGACAGTCACATTTTATATATATATATATATATATATATATATATATATATATATATATATATATATATATATATATATATATATATATATATATATATTTTCTCTCTCTCGCTCTCTCGTATTTTGCATTATTATCTAAAACGCCTTACTCGCATCCTTCCTGCGGTCCCCCAATAATTGTGCCCAATGAAAATCTTCTTTCCCAGAGCTTTGGAGATCAATCCCATGGTGTAGCATGGGTCAGGAGGCGGTCAGGAGGCATCAGCTGGCCTCTAGCCCAAGGCTGAGTGGAAAGGGTAGTGCCAGAGCATGGAGGGAGCTGGCTCCATTCATTTCTCTCTTGTATGCCTGGCCTTTCTCTGGTGCCCAGCTTGCCCAGGGAAAGTGCAGCTTTTGAGCTCTTGCCCTGACCATGGTGCAAGCAGAAGGCCATCCTAGAGTCACTCTTCATTGTCCTGCAGGGAGGGAAGCAGGCCCCCATCCCTGACCCCCCTGTGGGAGATACTCTGTTCTTTGTCCAGAATAGTAGGCGCCTGGAGGTTTGTGGTGTAAGCTTGCTCAGTGCTTCACACCTCACCTACTTCACCAATGCCCCACATTTCTGATTAGAGACCCTGCCCTGCTGTACCAGGCCTGGGCCCTGCACAGCTGTGACTGGACCTGATTCAGCTATAGCAAGTCATCTCTCCTGAAGGTGACCAGATAACAAGTGTGAAATATCAGGAGGGTGGGGTAGGGTGGGGTGTGTGTGTGTGTGTGTGTAAAAAAAATTGGAGCTTATATAAGAAAAAGCCCCAAATATGGGGACTGTCCCTATAATATCGAGACATCTGGTCATCCTCCAGGGCTGCCTTTAAGTGCACCACGCCTTTGAACTCCCATGGTGCTTCTGTGTGATTGTCCAAGGCTTGGGCAGAGCAGCTGTGCTCAGTCAGAAGCCCAGAGGGTTGCGTCTCCCTCTTCCCAAGAAGTTACAAAAGTCCTGAATTTGCCTCAGTTTGGGTGTAGGAGGCATTGTGCTGCCAGCGCTAATTACCTCCCAGAAAAAAACATGTTTTACTGCATTTTCTACTCAGCTGAACAAGCTGTGAGGAGCGTCTCTGTGGGCACTAGCCATGGCGCTGCACACCTTAGGGTGTGGCTAATCGCTTTCTGCCTGCTGCAGCACACAGTGACTGCTTGCCTGGCTCATGCCCTGGGTTTCCGGCTCTCTCTCTGGCCCTTGCTGGCTCTGGCATTTGGTGATTGAGCTGATGAGGAAAAAACAGAGATTCTTGTAGCTCAGACTTGTGTTCTGGGGCATCACTAAAAGCACCATTTTCCTAATGCGCTTTATACTTCCCTAGTTGAGACAGAGGCTGGGGTTGGCCTGTAGCTAGAGGAAATGTCGGTGCCACACTGTCCAGTACCCCCGTTTCAGGCTAGCACTGCTACCTGACCTCGAGTTCTCTCATACTGGCCCTTATGGGGAAGGGGCACCCACTTGCCCCCAATAGTGTGTCCTCAGTTACTCTGCATGCTCCTTATTTACCTTCAGGCAGGCCTGTACTGTAGCCACCTCCAGCTGATGACGGGCAGTGAACTTGTTTGGAAAGGGAAAAGCATCGCCAAGTTTGTGTTGTGCATTTGGGCCTCTGTGTGTGTATGCGCACAATGCCATGGCTGTGTGCACTGAAATGCACCGAAGGCTGTAGGTGACAAGCCCCAGAGCCTGGCAGGCCCTATGTCTAGCAACGGCTTTCAATTGTTGAACTTGCTTTGTCTCCCATAAATTACTCTTATTTAAGTGCAATGAGAGCCTCACAAAGAGCAGGCAAGTCCCAACGCGAGCCTCTGCGAGGGGGAGGGAGGTGTGTCTGTGTGCACGCGCGTGCCTGTTGGAAACACAGAGCTGGAAACGTCCCATGTGCTGTAGGCAGAGCTCCAGCATGAACAAACCTCTGTGCTCTGAGGGCAGCTTAGGAGCGTGTTCGGATAATGACATCTGAAAACAGGATGGCTGGGAGCAGCAGCGGAGCAACCAGGGGGCTTTGAAAGGGAGAGGAGTCTTAATCCCCTCTGCTAACAAGGAGGCGGCAGCTGCCAAGGCAGCAACGTTTGGCAGGCTCTGTGCTGCTGCTTCTGGCTCCTGTTGATGGGTGGCAGAGTGGGCAACACCGCACAAATAGACACTTTGTCAGGGGCGCCTGAGGGGAGGGGCAAGGCAGGGGAGAGGGGGCATGCGTCTTTTTGCTTTCTTTGCAGGAGCGGAGCTGCTCGGACTGTGGTGGGGTTGGAGGGACTGGGAAATGGTTAGCCCTGCTGCAAAGTGATGAATGCTGTGAGAGTCAAGCTTCAGTGTCTGGGGTCTGTCTGTGCTTTGAAGACAATCACTCCCAGCCCTGCTCAGCAGGCAGCTGGATTGGTGTTGGGCCTAGATAGCAAGTGTGAAAAATCGGGACAGGGATGGGGGGGTAATAGGAGCCCATACCAAAAAAAGCCCCAAATATTGGAACTGTCCCTATAAAATCGGGGCATCTGGTCACCCTAGTTGGGCGTGAGGGTGGCCATTTAAGGCAGGTTTCACTGTGCGTGGATGAGACATGTAGACAGTATGTCAGTACAGCAGAAGCTTGCCTATGTACAATGGATCTATAGGCACAGGCGGAACAGAGGACAGCTTTATTACATAGTGTGGAGGTGGAGATGTGAGCTGAGGTGAAAAGATGAGACATCCCTCTCTCCCAGTGGGCAGGCCTGGAATAATTCTTGTTTGGGAATACAGCAGCGGTGCATGAGCAAGCTGTACTGTACATCCACCAGGGCTCTCGCTAATCTAGTATCTGTTTCTCCAGCCAGCACTCAGCACTGCAGGATCTGCTGCTCTGGAGCGGTGCCACCTCACACTGGAATGCCCTGCCCAAAGCCAACAGCCTGTGCGTCTCATCCCAAGTGGCAGTCACGCCAGCCTCCACATAGGCAGCATGATGTGGACAGGTCCCTGTTAAACGCCAGGTAAACAGCAATTTATGCCAGAATGGACTTGGGCTCTCCCTGCCTGTTTGTTGGTTGCCCTGCCTGTCAGGGGGTTCTTTACTAGCCTGACCATGGCATAGGGCTTTAACGCTAGCTTGTATAGCCCTCCAGGAAAGGCACCTGCCTTTCCCCAACATCATCTCAATCTCATGACTCCAGGAGGTCCCTGTTCTCGCTTGGGTAGGCTGGTCTATACAGTTTATGCTGCATAGACATCTCAGTCCTGCAAACACTGAAGGCACATGGATACACTTTACACATGTGAACAGCCCCAGTGAATGCTCTGAGTTAAATTACTCATGTGCTTAACTGTTTGCAGGAGTTGGGGGCATTGTCAGTAGGGCTCAACCCCTCAGCTCTTTTGAGTCCATATGTAAACATCACTCAGGTGCCCATCGTATAATCATAGCTGGTTAATAGAGAGGCTCTGCCCTGGCACTGGTGTCTGCACCAGGACAGGGGCCTTAAAAAACCACAACCAATCAGAAACCATTGAGATCCTTAAAAATAAACAAGCCAGAGACAAATAAACCCAATGAATAAGGCAACTTCATCATTTGTTTGTTTGGTTGTTTGTTTTTTTTCCAGTTTTTATTGAGTGAAAATGTCAAACCTTGCATCAATCATGCAAAAAAAAAAATCAAATAAATAAAACACATATATTAAATTTCTAATAGCACTAAATTCAAGTGGAAAAATATTCAGTTCTTAATAATGCAGGTGCTGAAGAGACCAGATTCAAGTAAATCAGAGCACACCGTCCTGTTTAGGGTGGTTTATTTTCTTTTCACTTTCTGCATTTTTTTTGTCTCAAAACCTATATATATCTATCTATATATCTATATATATATGTATATACATATAGATATATACACACACACACATATATATGTGCATACATATTATTTTTATATTTATATATATACACATACATATTTATAAACATTAAAAAGAGCATTGGTGGTTCAAGCATTAATTCCCCCTCACCCCCCCATGGAAATAAAAATAAAACAACAAAACAAAATTACACATTTAAAATTCAAAATGAGCTACCAATGGCTTATAGTCCTAGTGTGCAATATGGATATTACAAAAGGCTAAAATTCTCCCTCCCTCCCTCCTTTTTTTTTTTTTTAATCTTAGGGTTTTTTTGCTACATTGAAAAAAAAAGTTTGTTTTTAAACTTTTTTTTTTTTTTTTAACAAAATTCCTTCTACACAGACGTTAATCCAGTTGAGTGTCTAGAACGGCCTAGTTGATTTTTTTTTTTCTCTCTTCAGCAGCGAACGGTGGCAGAATCAGGAGGGTTTGTCTCAAGGGCTTTTGGGTTTTTTTGTTTGTGTGTTTGTTTTGATAAACTAATTCGGTCTTGTCTCTCCGGCTCCTAAGTCAGTCAGTTGAACGCCCTGGTCCTCAGGTCAGCAAGCTACTTTAGACATATGCCTAAATTTCATCATGTGAGCAGCCCCACTGACTCCAGTGCTTAACATCATAGACAGCTTGCTGAACTGGAGTCCTGTGTGCTGTACATGGCCTCAGTTCAGGAACGGACTTAAATCCATCCCTGTCAGCAACTCCCTTAAGGATATGCTTAACTAGAAGCCCATGTTTACGTCTCATTAAAAGAAACACGCAATTTGAGCCTATGCTTAAAGGCTTTGCTGAATCAGGGTCTTTATGTGGCAAAAAAGACTTGATGGTTTTAACCCATCTTGATTAAACCCATCAGTTGTAAAGAAATAAATAAAAGGAAATGCAATCAGGGACAGGCCGATTGAGCAGTGCAGGTCAACCTGAGGCCCATCGTGAGGTGGTGGGCGCACTCAGTGAGTGCTATGAGTGGGGAGGGGTTCAGCACGTTGCCATATCAGGCCTTTGTTGGGTGGGCTGAGTCAGGTACCAGCCTGTCCTTTCCCAGTGCCAGCTCCTGAAAAGAAGAACTCTCTAAGGTGGGAAGAGGGTTTGCTGTATGGATGGATGAGGGGGGTGCAGGGATGAGTCATAAACGCAGCTCCTGCTTGAGACAATGTGGGGTTGAGGGTGAGGGAGAAGGTGGTGGTTCTCTTCACACCTCTGCCCTACACAGCTGCTTTCGCCTGCCACCTTCTAGGATTCAGTCAGTGGAGGCTGGTGAGATCTGAACATAGGGAGGCAAAACTGAAGATGGAGGCTCCTAGCTGATTTACAGCAGCAAGCAGAGGTCCCAGTGGAGCTGAATTCAAACAGGGCTTGGCCATGTTTGTCCTGCATAGCAACCACTAGCTGCAGGGAGTTATCCATCTCCATTATCTTACCACTTCTGGCCCCCCCAGTCCTGAACACCTTTATGACTACGGAGTTCTAAGCTTGTGAGTAATCCCATTGAAGTAAAGGGCAAAACTCTGTTGACTTCAGTGGTGCAAATTAAGCACTGCTGTGTGTATTTGCAGATTTGGAGCCATGTTGGGCCTAGAGGGTTTTCTATAGCACCCATCACCCTTGTAGGTAAGTGCTTGGACAAGGGCAACACAGTATAAAACCTGCAACTAAATGCTCTAAGTACAGCCAATCTAAACCATCCTGCCTCTGGGACAACATGCCCTAAGTCCCTGTCTGTACCCACTGAGGAAGCTAGTAGCTTCCTTATATTGGTGTGTATGTGTGTGTGCGCGCGCAGGGTGGTGGTGTGGAAGCGGGAATAATAGGGGAGGGGGGTACTAGAAAACAGGGCGTGGGGCTAGCAACTCCACCCCTTAGGGAACCAACTTGCTACTGAAATGCCAACAACAGAGATGGAGTGCTCTGTGGTTGGTGGCCCGTACCCCGCCTGGGGGGTGACAGGCGGAGAGACTACTAGAAAACAAGGAGAGGGGAGAGTAACGAACAAACATTAAACCATAAGAAAAATAAAAACCACACAAATAACTGCTAGCAAACCCCTGTCCCCCACCATATTAAATTAAAATACAAACTTATTTTCACAACACCCATTTGTTTGTTTTCATCTACAAAATTCAAGTTAAAATTCGGAATCGTGCAGCTCCAGTCAGTGCTAGGAGTATGAAGACAGCCTCAAACCCTGGGGTTAAGGCCCCTCCCCCCTCTGCTGCCCCCTACCAATCAATAAATGCTATAAAACCCCCAAACCCTGAAAGAGAAAAAAAAATTGCACACAAGTAACCAAATCTAGGCTCTAAGGGCTATCCAGAAGGCAGGCCCGTGTCCCTCTGGCAGGCATTGTTTCTTTGTTCTATATATAATAACCTTTAAAGAAAAAATACTGTACAATCTTTTTTTTTGTTACTTTTTTTCCCTTTTTCTCTTTTCCCCGCCCCCCTCTTTCTTTTTTAAGCATTATCCAAACATCTTCCTGCATTTAAACAGCTGAGGAGCCTGTCTATCGTTTGGACCCAGATCCGCGATGGCTCCTTAGGGAAATAATAAGAAAACAACCCAAACTGCTTGAGGCCTCTTTCTCTGTAGAAATGAATGGCAGGGATTCCTTGGGCTTAGGGGGTTTGTTATTAGAAAAAAATAATTAAAACAGAACAAAATAAACAAGGGCCAAGTCTTAGACACAAGGGAGCAAAATGCCCAGTTGGTTTACACCGGCTGCATCAAGCTTAATTCACACCTTTACTCCTTCTGGGGCCAGTGCACATGTGTAGACCAGCTCTCTGTCTCCGGACTTGGGGGTCAAACAGCAACTATCACCTATGAAAATGTTGGATAATCGCTTGTAGTGTGTGTGTGTGTGTGTGTGTGTGTAAACGCTTTACTGGTGTGGTTGGGGAAAGAAAACAGCGGGAGAGCTTGTAACCATTTGAGTGCTATTGGTCTGTCCAGCTGCCATGGTGCTGCCTACAGGCACTGCATCCTGCAGTATGCTGCCCCATGCACACTGTGCTGCAGGCCTTGGTGCAACTCACCCATGTGGAGTAGGCTTGACACCCTGCTGCACTACATGTAGCAGTGCCCTCAGGTTCCACTCTTCGCCATGCCACAGGAGTGGACGACAGCAGCCCAGGGTGTTTGGGCGCAGGACCTGAGCAAGCAATAGCTCTCCATCCAGCATCTAATGAGAGAGCCAAGTTGTCCCACTGTTGGCCCAGTGTCTGCCTTAATCCGCCCCTCCTCCACCCTTTCTGTGAGGGTGGTGGCTTCGCTCTCCCTTCCCTTTGGGAAATTTATTAGTCTTTGCACAGAATCTACTTGCCCACCCTCACCGTGAGGAGGAAAACACTGAGGATACTCTGCTTGCTCATAATTTAAAAAAAAAAAAATCAATCGCCCTGCGTCAGAGGGCAAGTAGCATTTAGCAAGGCATTGCTGGGGTGGCATTGGTCTTCCAGCAGCAGGACTGCTTCCCCTCCAGCTGCACCGAGGCAAAGGATGCTAATCTCACCTTCTATCCCTGCCTCCATTCACAGCCTGCCTGAGACAGGGAAGCTGTCTCTGAAGCACCAAAAAGAAAGAGCCTAAACCTGGAGAAAGAGGGGTAGCACCTGGGGATGGGAGCAGGGGTTAAACCCCAGTCCTCCAGTGTGAGTGACACATCCTTTAACTGCCATATGGCGACCTTCCCTACCATGACTGCAGCTAGATCACTACCAGGAGATCAGCAGGAGCTGGGGGAGGTGACCTACAGCTGTTCCGACAGTTCTAGACAAAGGGAAGCTTAACAATATAAATAGCATTTAAAAATTATTATTATTAATAATAATAATAATAAAGAGGATCTGGAAGAACAGAGAAGTTTTCCATTCCCAGCCCCGCTGATTCATTAATGCTTCCTCGTTTGTAAAACAATAAATACCCCCTCCCACCCACTTGCTGTCTGGTGCATCAGTCTCTCCCATTTATTTAATGCTGGAAAAAATAAAGACACCCCCCCCTCCATTGGTAAAGGCTTAGCTAGTAGCCTTTGTGCCACCAGTTCCTTACACTCACTTAAAAAAAACTCATATAATTCATCCCCTGCCATCCCCACACACCCCTTCGGAGGAGTGGAGATTATTACTAGTATCATACAACTAAAAACATGGAAAAATAAAATCCAGAAATAAAAGGGGGGGGGGGGAAGCCCACCCCAAAAGAAAGGGTCCCGAGACTGGGCACACGCCCCACAATGGGGGGAGGGAAGGAGAGCAGATGTCACCCTCAGAGCTAGTGTCCATCTAGAAGGGTTCGTGTCTCTGCGTCCTGCCCTGTCTTCTGTCATCTGCAGAATGAAGTGATGGTGGGCGGGCCCCTTGCGACCATGTCTGTCCTGTCGGGCCGGTGGGGCCTCGTGCGTGCGGTGTGGAGTTCGCGTTGTCGCTTACCGTCCTGGTGCTTTGTTCTCGCCTCATAAGGGGTCCTCTTAGTAATTTCATTTAAGAGCAAAACCAAACCTGCTGCTGTCTCTACAGTTAGGGAGAAGCAGCCGGTGCGAGGGTGTGGGTTGGGGTCAGGTCAAGGGTGGGGTCCAGAGCAGGAGTGGGGGCTGATGTGAGGTCTGGGATTGGCTCGCCCAGAGGCCTGGAAGCATCACCGTGGTCTATGGAAGTAGAGGCCTCCCCTATTTCCCCATCCTCTTTGGTGGCCAGGCCCTCAGGGTCGGGGAGTGACTCTTCGGAGTCTGTGTTCAGGTCTTCCTCCTCATCTTCGTCGTCGTCGTCATCATCGTCATCCTCTTCATCATCATCTTCTTCCTCATTTATCTCCTCCTCCTCTTCATCCTCATCTTGGGATGAGTCGTCTTCGTCCTCCACATCGCCAGAGTTGGAGACCATCATTCCGCTCTCGTGAGGGCTTGTCCCTGCTCTGCTGGGTGATGGGCCAGCAGCAGCCTCCGGTAGCTTCTTGCTGAGGTCCAAGGAGTCATTGAGGCCCACGCCAGCTGCGTTCTGCAGGAAGAAGAGGGAGCTGTTGGCATCAGTGCTGAGGTTAAGGGAGCTGTCCAGGTTGACGGAAGAGTTCTGGACGTCGTACTCCAGAGTGGAGTGATGGAGGCCCTCGGGGCCGGGAGAGATGGCTGGCAGCTCCCCCCGCTCCTGTTTCTCATGCTTGCGCTTGTGCGAGTCCATCTGTGACATGCCCACCACAGTGTGTTTGCAGCCGGGGTAGGTGCAGTGGAAGTGGGAGCACTTGAGTTTGTACTTGCAGTCGGGCACCTCGCAGTCCACACTGGAGCTAAACTGGCAGAAGCCAGCAGCACTGATGACGTCCTGCTTGCCATGGTGTTTGCGGTGGGCGGTCACCTTGGTGCTGTCGGTGCAGCGGAAGCCACAGCGCAGGCAGTGGAAGTGCGTGCTATTGCCAGAGAACTGACACTCGGGGAAGTTGCAGCTCAATGAGGACTTGAAGCGCTTGAAGTCATCCAGCACAAGGTTGTCGACACGGTCGTGATGCTGGGCGTGCTTGTACATGTGGGTGCGGCCGCAGAACTTGTAGCCACAGTTCTCCCGGGTGCAGTGGTAGTGGGTGACCTTCAGGGAGAACTGGCAGTTGGTGTCCTTGCAGTCCTCGTAGAGGTCGTAGCGCCGGAAACCCTCCAGCATCATCCCCTCATCCAGCATCTTGCGCGAGGAGGCTGTCTTGCGGCGCTTGCCAAAGGGAGACATATCCTCGATGATCCAGAAGCGCTTTTTGGCCCCTGAGGCAGTTGGCATGGTGATGGTGTTCCCTGGGGACGGGAAGAGAAGAGTGTTGTTACTCATAGAGGCGCAGCAGGAACTCCTATCACCTCCTGTAACCAACATGGTACTCGTCAGGTTGGATCATACCCCGTGGTGTACCTACGACCCATGGCCAATGCACGATGCTGCAGGGGAAGCAGCCCCCCAACCCAGTAAGCCACCTGACCAGCCTTGTATCCTGCACAGGGACGGCAATTAGTTCTCATTCAATATTGTGACAGTAGTCAACCCGAGTTCCTAACACACTCAACCCCCATGCTTGGCACCAGGAAATCTTTATAGTTGCCATTCTTGTAGATATAAGAATGTTCAAGCATTAGCTGTTGCTTCTTATTAGGGTCAAAAATCTCCCGGCCTCTTCTGTCACTTTATTTCTAGTCCTCCTTCCCCAGGAGTAAGCTCCTCCCAGCCCACCGAATGTGGCACTTTCATTGATCTTTGATTGCTCCTTTCATCCCAAACAATCCCTGAGTGCTTTATAAACTATACACAGTGTCCATCTTCCTGACTGCAGTTTAATAGGGCACAGAACACCTGACAGCTATTTAGGACAGGAGGTGGAGAAGACTCTCCGCATCTAATTAAAATTGTAAGGGGTTAAAATAGAAACAGGATGCACTTTGGCCAGAATAGCGTAACATACCTCATTGTAATGAGCCTAAATATTACACTGATGAGCATGCATACGCAGATGTTCAGTAGGGGTAATTCTCAAATGACTATCCATTGGGCTCCAAGACAAAAATCCCACTTTTAAAGCCTTTTCTTGAGCCTCAACAATCAGCCCACTTTCCAGGAAGGGACCAATGTCAGTTTCTCATCCCTGGATAGGTGCTGATAGAGGACTGAAGAACCTGATACCAATAATTTGACCACCTTACATTCCTTCCTCTTCTGCCCACTGATTATTCCTCAGGTCAAATCACAGACTCAGAGACTTTACAGTCATGATCATCTAGTCTTACCTCCTGCATATCACAGGCCACACAACTTCACTCACCCACTCCTGTAATAGACCCCTAGCCTTTGGCTGAGTTACTGAAACCCTCAAATCATGGTTTAAAGATTTCAAGTTACAGCGAATCCACCATTTGCACCTGGCAGTGGTCTGCACCCTGTGCTGCAGAGGAAGACAAAACCCCCCTAGCTCCAGATTCAGGGTGCTCAGAGCAGGGCTTGGGGAGGCAAGAAGACTTTCTCGCCGGTACAAAATGGTGAATTACACTGGAAATTAGTTTCTAACTAAAATGGGCCTTCCTGAGCTGCATGCTGGGACTGCCATGCTGGGACTGGCATCCTGTTGAAAAGAGGCATGGTCTGTGTCAAGAGTGTCTGGGTCCCAGCACCAAAACACTTTGCATCCTGTTCTAGGAGTCTGAAGACGGACTCAACCATTTGTTTGAATGATGTAAAGTTCTTTTGCTTACTGTAAGCATGTACTCAAGGTGGTGGACGCTGGTTTTACCATGTCAGCCATGGGAGGGCCTTAAATGATGCCCCTTGTAGCTACGATGGTGCTTATCAAATGGAATCTCCAAAATGGTGAGTTACACTGAATGCTGAGGAACAGCACCAGACTGAAAACCTTGGAGACAGGAGTTCAAACTCTCCACCAAGCGGGGACTGCATGGACCGCAGAAGGCCAAACTCCCCCCACCCTCTCCCACCCCACCGTGTGCAATGCCAACATCCCTCTGGAGTGAGTCAGTGCCTAGGAGAGAGAGGCAGAGGACAGAAGTCTCACTCGCCCATGCAGTAGGCCTGATGTCACTGGTGACACTGGCAACAAAGGAGGCAATTCGTGGTCATGTCCACTAGGAACTGGGCTAAGCCCCCCTACACTGATGTAATCTGCACCTCTAAATAGCTGCCAGAGAGATAACTCTCCATTCCTAGTAGCCTCAACCAGATTCAAACCAGTGACTTCAAGGTTACAGAATCCCTATGGTCCAGGTCCCCCACAGCACACTTGACTTTCAGACACAAATCTGCACTTATAGGTGGCAAGGTGCAGGAGCGCTCTGCAGGCTGCACTCAGATCCTGGTACAGGACACTGATCTCCAGGCCAGTTCCTTGCTGCACTTCTAGTTTGGAGAGGGAAAAAAAAGTCTGCAAGAGTCTAGTCACTGGGCCTGATTCTAGATCTTATTTACACCACAATAAACCAGGAGGAATTCCATAGTTTGGGGTTAAGGCACTGGATGGCAATTTGGGAGACCTGGGTTCAATTCAGATTCACTGTGTGACTGTGGGCAAACCATGTAATCTCGCTCTGCCTCAGTTACCAAATCTTCTGCTAGTATCCCTTTCTCTCACCCTCGATCTCTATTTAGAGTGCAAACTCTTTGGGCAGGGACTGTCTCTTGCTGGGTGTATAGAGCACCTAGCATAATGGGCTGCTGCTGTAAAACAATAAATAATAACAGCAACAGAGAAGTCATGGAGTTACTTTGGGGTAAAGTGTGAGTCAGCAGAGAATGCAGCCCCATGTGTCTATATTACAAAGAAGTAGTAAACCACTAATGGTTTTAAAGAGGTATGTACATTACTGAATAACCCCCATCATTTGAACAACACTATATTTTCATAGCACTGTATATAGAGTAACTAATTGAGCCTCCCACTGTCTCTAAGAGGTAGGTAAGTATAATTATACCCATAATACTGATTAGCTAGGTGAGGCACAGAGAGGTTAAATGACTTGCCCAAGGACACTGATGCCTGGTGGATATAAATAATGGTGGGTGCAAGAGAGATCACTGAGATGCCTCATGTCAGTGGCATCACCTGTGCCCAGGAGCCCCCAAAACATGAGCTGGAGAAAGCCCATCCCAAGCTCATGGTGCACATGGGTATGGCCTGTAGTGATGTGTAGCAAGGTTGGGAGCTACTAGACTGTCCAAAGAGCTCTAAACCAGTCTCCAAGTCCTGTTATGCAATATGGTCAATATGTTGAAGTGACAAAGAAAGAGTCCTGTGGCACCTTAAAGACTAACTAAAGTACTGAAACATAAGCTTTCATGGACTAATACCCACTTCGTCGGATGTCAGACTAACATGGCTACCTTTCTGATTCTGGTCAATATGTTGTGTTTTGGCCACCTAACAGTACTAGTAGGAGGAGACGGCTCAAAAACAGCAGGTTTAATTACAAATGTTGCTGGTGGATTTGGGTTGGGATCGATGAGGAATTTCTTCTGGTTGTGAATTTTTCACAGCGATTTACTGTGCTTTTGGATACCTTCCTTGGGCACATTTACAGCGTGACATTATCCCATCCGTGGAAGGGAGGGTGTATATGTGTGGGAAGCCCCAGGACAGAATTAAACAAGAAAGAGAGAGAGATAGTGATATCTTTTCCATTTATGACTTAACAGCGCTCAGGGATGGGAAGAGACTATGGGCAGGGGAGAGCTGTCACTCAGAGAGAAAGTATATAACAATTACCTGCTGCATCTTGAACTAGGGGAACATCACTTTTTACTGGAGTTGGAGTGGCAATGATGGGCGAGAAACCAGATGTGCTGGTGGCAGGCATGACAATGCCCCTGCTGGATCCAAGAGTGGCACTGAGCAGAGAGTACGAGAGACAAGATGGAGAGAAGAGGTAGGGGAGGGAGGGAAGGGGAGACCTGAGCAAGGCTTGTGAGAAAGATGGAGGCAGAGGTGGCGGTGGAGGTTGTGGTGCATTGTGGGTAGCGTCATCGGCAGCGGCAGCAGGAGGAGGAGGAGGAACCAGGCAGCCTGGAGAATGTGGAGAGAAAAAAATAGCAGAAAAAAAACAAAACAAAAAGGAAAAACAAAAGACCCGAAATGAGAACCCAAGAGTGGAAGCAATATGATGAAAATGGAAAATACATTCACACACATACAAAACAGAACTGTAACAGAGAAGGAGATGGAAGATGCGTGATTGACAGCAGCAGCAGGGGGAATGGTTGTCATGGCAGAAAATAAGGAGTGGCCTTAATTGAAGGGGGTGGAGCCACCTGGCTTCCAAAAAGAAATTCCTGCCCTGCTTAGTCTGTCTGTTCATCCACATGGCGCCAGTGTGCACCAGCCTGCTGCTGAGAGGACTCTGTCACAGGGTGTTCTCCCAGAGGCTTTCGGATTCACTCATAACATGGTTAGTCAGTGAGTTGTTCTCCAGGAGGTGTGACTGATGGCTCTGATGGTGCAGTTAGTTAATAGAGGATCCTGGGAGCTGCTGCCCCTCCAAACCCTCTGGAGGAGCTTTAGCACTATGGGCAGCTGTTTTTATCATGCAATGTTTGTGTCAGGGTAGTGTGCAGAGGTTGTGTTAGTGCCTGTGTGACAGGAGAGGTCAGGACATCTTTGTTAGTCTTGTCCCCACCCAGTGTCAGTGGGAATAATTCATTACTCTCTCATTTCCTACTGCTGTTGAACATCCACCCCACAGCCCTGAGCAGGGAAATGCTGGGCTCAAGTTGTCACCTGACTTTTCATTTAATCAGTGTTGGAAGGGAATGGAGGAAAAAAATAGGTCTGAAACACAGGTCCCAAGAGACAATAAATGGTATAAAGAGACTTAGAGACAAACAGCCCTGGGGAGAGTTCACAGAAGGCTTTCCTGGAATACTAACAGGCAGCCAGAGGTAAGGACAATTAAGGGAGCCTTACTCACTGCTACAGAGTATTAGAGATAAGTTCTGTAGCTGCCTGCTGAAGAGAGAATCCCATAATCTATGAAAGTTAGGCATGGTCAAATCTCAATCCTCAAAACAGGAAGGGATGTTAGTTTGCTTTATGCATCCCTTCCCAAAAGAGGACATGACACCAGGGGATCTCCTCTGTGCATCACTCTGATAAGAAGGTAGTGACATTAGAGGTTTTCTTTTTTGCATCACAACTTGTAAGGGGAGAGGAGCTCAGTGGATTGCTTTTATAGATCACTTCCTGAGAAAGTGATGGCAGAGGTTCTCATTTACTTACAATCACTTCCTGAAAGAGTGAAGCCAGAGGGTCTCTATTGTCCAGTTTATTGAGCATCAGGAGTGCAGGGAAACCTCTGACTTCTGGATGTGGCACAGAGTAATACAAAAGGTACTGGGGGGAGGCAGGGAGCAGAACAGCAAGGGAAATTAACTTTACAGCCCTAATGACTCAACAGCGCTGGTGCAGATATTGAGCAGTACAATTATTCAAAAAGGTCCAGCTTCGAAAGATAGGACAAAAACCTCTTCAGAGGGAGGAAAAGGAAGGGAATGTCAGGAGTAAAGGGACAGCCCAGAACTATGTGGAGATGGCTCTCTCCCTGTGAATGATGGGGTGAGGGGAGCAAGGATGCGTAAGGCGATATTCTGCTGAGCCAGGGGCTGACAGTGTGTGCCAGAAGGCGCAGTTTCTCGTGGGCCTCTAGTTGTGAGTTTAGGGCTCTTGGCAGCAGAGACCAGCAAATCTATTTTTCCCCTGCTGCCCCTTACCTGCTGATGTGCTTTCGTTGCCCACTGGAGTGCTGGAGCAGCTGCGGTCCATATTGGAGGATTCAGAAGAGATGCCCCCGGGGCTACAGCCAGTGTAATCCATGTACTCATCTGTTTCAGTGTCCATCATGCTTTGGGGTCCCTGAAAGGAAGCTGGGGTTCCTGATGAAGCTGGGCTAGGTGCCATGCTGCCAACATGGGGGAGATTTTCATTTCTTGAAGTGTGGCCAATAACCTGCAGCAAGAAATTAAGACAGGGACTTTTCACACCAAAAGCGAGATGTCAAGACCAAAGCCATCTGTTTACACGATTAGTTTTCTCTGACATTGTTCTTGAGGGATAATTGGAACATACTGGCAAGTGGATCCTATGGCGCTGAGTTCGGGAGAGTGACTCCTACCTCAGACAGAGGCTGGGAGTGGTAATCTTGGCACTAGACCCTGGTGTGTGGATTCTGATGCATTCAGATGGGAGCGTGTCCATTGGCACCAGTGCCCTGAGGTGTATATCCTACTTTACTTAGGGGCTGAGGGTGTGACAATTCACACTCATGCCCTGGTTCGGTGGAGCATGGTGCATTCAGAGATTAAGCGTGTGAGGCTTGGCTCTAGTGCCACAGGGAGGGTACTCAGCAGCGCTCAGCCCAATGCTACTCTGCAGTGAGCAATCAAAGATGCACCACTCCATATGTATCTGCTGCTTAAATAACCAGTGGATTCACCTGGGTGGAAACTCGGTCAAAGTTTTTTCCCAGCATCCTCCTCATGTGTTTCCTGGCGTGGGATGTCATTTGGTGCTTGAGCAGGAAGGAAAACTGGCAGCCCTCTCGAATGCAGTGGAAATGGCTGTTCACCTGGTTATACTTGCAACCTGCAGACACAAAACCGATACGAATCTGGTATGTTAAAATAGCAAGAGAAGAGGCTGTATCAGCACACACTGGAGGTGGCGCCAGAGTGCTGCCCTATTGAAGCCTGATGGTCTGGAGTGCTCTGTGGATTCTTCAATGACAGCCCCAGACCCAAAATTAAATCCTTCCCAAGCTGAGTAATGGGGAGAAAGGATGTGATTGATTTAGACACAGGAAATGTGACAGAGGGAACAAGGGGAAATGTATTATTAAGGGGAGGGAATGTTGATTATTTGGATTATGCCAGTACCTAGAGATCCCAATCCTAGACCAGGACCCCGTTGTGCTAGGTGCTGTACAAACACAGGACAAAAAGACAGGCCCTGCCCCAAGGAGCTTACAAGTAAAGTAGAAGGTAAGAATAATATCAGGGATTGTTCCATGTTGGAGACAGGCAGCTCCTTTTGATCTGTGTGCTATGGAAACAGAATGATAGTTCCTTTAACACCCTGAGCCCTGAGGCTCCTCCGTCCCATCCCCAACCTTCCAGCTCTGACCAGTGCATGCTCCCAGGCCAAATGGGGAGAAGCCAGGAAGTGTTTGGTGCTACTCCTGGTTTGGTGATCTGGGGGCTGGCACCAGGCCGAGGGTAATGGAAACAGCTTACACAGATTCTGACATGCTGGACCCGCCTCCAGACAGACAAGGAGAATCCATTATTTTCCAAAACAGCCGCACGAGTGAGTTTTTTTGCTGGATTTTGCCTCAAACACAGGCTGTCTCATGCAAATCACTACAAATCTGTCTGGCTGATTACACATCCAACCCCCAGCCCACATCCTGAAGTATAGCTTGCTGCAGTAAAACCATAGGCATGTCTACACACTGACAGAGACCTATAGCTGCACATCTGATGTAAATACACTCAGACACCTCAACACGGGTATACATAGGCACTTGTGTACACACACAAACACAACACAGAGCTACAGAACGGAAGCCACACTTGCATAGCCCTATAAATACACATGCATACAGATGGAGGATCACATCTAGCTGCCCACATCGACAGACACACGCCTGTATGGAGATATACACAGACACTCATTTACAATCACGTGGACAGACATACCTATGTGTACATGCATCCCCAATGGGCCCACACACATAGCAGACATGGCATTGCCAAACAGCTCCTGACTCATTCGCCGTCTTTAAGGCGGAGATGGTGCTTTATGTGTAAGCCAAGTTTGTGTTTGTTTAGATATTCTGCCCCTCCTCCCCCCATAGCTCTCCCTCATCTGCCCTCCCCATCATGTTGTGCTGTTCTTTGGGATGAAGAACAAACAGTGCTGGCGGTTCTGAAACAGTATCAGCAAAGGGCAGGTGAAGACTTGCCCGTTGCTAGGGCAGCGGGGCAGGCTGAGTGTCGTATATCATCACCCCGCTTTGTCTAGCCCCAGCTATCACCTGAAACACCAAAAGTTGGGTAAATAACAGCAACTGCTCAATCTCCTGACATTTGTAAACCGAGACCCAGGTAAGGACCGGCCTTAGTGTGTTGACACCTGTTGGCCTGGTTACCATGGACGACTTATCGCTCAGGCATACATTTTCATGAATTAAAAGCTGAAGGGGAGCGTTTTTGTTCTGGCTGTCACGGGTTTGTATTTTTTGGCCATTGACTCTCCCTCTCCTGCTTCTCAACAGAGTCTCAGGATAGTCAAGAGGCAGCCCGCAGGCCAAATCCAGACGGCCAGATGCTTTTGAATGGACCCCACAATCTTTTTATTTACTTATCATTATTGCTCTTTTTTATTATTATTTTCTCTGGAATCTGGACCTTGCCTATACCTTGCACAATAAGTTTGGACCTTGACATAAAAAATTGGCTGCTTCTGGAGTAAGCTGTGTCCAGGGATCAGTAGGAAAGGACAAAGGCTGAGCTATCCTGCTGGGGCTGCTGAGGCCAAACCTCTGAGCAGGGCTGAGAGGACAGGCTGGTTTCCTTAAGCCAAAAATGAATAATGGGCAGGAGTCCCATGCAGCGGGATGGAGGCTCTGTCTGTGAGGAATTCCCTTAGTCCAATGGGCTGGACTGGGGTTCTGGGGCGCTGTCTGTGGGGACTCACGCTGCCTCTCTCTTTGGGGGAATTGTTTTCCCTGTTTTGTGCTGGATGCTTTTAGGCACCAACATTTCGTAATTACTTTGGTGCTACCTGATTAACCTAGCTAACAGGCAAACCTAGACACCCAGCACAGCGCCTTGTGTCAGATACTTTGATGAGCTGACACTCCAGTGGAAGGCTGGCACTGAAAGAAGCTACTGCAGAGGCCAAGAGGCTGGAATATTTATCCTTTGGCTTTTGATATGGAACCCTGGCAATGCACATCAAAGCGTTTCATCTTAAACTGCCTGGAATCAGGCAAAATACCTATTGGGAGGTGTGAAAATTCCTTCTCACAGGAGGGAGAAGCAGTCATCAAAACAGAAACATTTGCCATTATTCTCTGCTTGCTCCCAGACTGAAAACATTCTCCATCCAGTCCAGCCCACTCTAGCCCAAAACAAGCAGCAAGTTCAGCAGAGGGTGCAAGAAAAGGCCTTGGCAATCAAAGAGGGAAGCTGCTCTTCCAGAGGCCTGGTCATTCCACCTGGGAGAAAGGGGCAAGGCATTTTCCACTAGGGTACAGGCTGCCTTCTTCCAGCAGGAAAGAAGAGGCCTTTCAGCCCTCTCCCCCCAGTGTGGAGATGGCCATAGCATCTAAGCTCACAGGACCCTGGCCCCCGATCAGAACACTGAGGATACAAACTGGAGCCTGTCCAGCCAGGGCAGAAATGGATCTCATATACTCCAGTATTTAGGCACTAAAGAGAACCTTAGAGGCGAAGTTAGGGTTGTGCTCCACCATGTGTGGGGGCTGATATTTCTCCCTTTAACTCTTTGTGTCTTTGACATCTGTCAGTTCATGTGACAGCTATAGTGAAGCAGTGTGGTCCATGGATTAGATAGGGTCCGGGTGCCACAATGCCCTGCTTCTGTTCCTAGCTCCAAAAGGAGTGTTCTGTAATGGTTAGAGCAGGGGACCGGGAGACCAGATCACTGGATTCTGTTCCTGATTTTGCTATTAAAAGCTGTAAAATGATTATGGAGAAATCAACCTCCATGCACCTGTAAAATGGGGATGATAATTCTGTGTCTTATTTAATCAATCTCTGTGTCAAGTGCGTTGAGGCTCACTCATGTTCAGGATTATATAAATGAACAGTTACTACAAAGTAGGTCATTTATACCTTTTTGGGCTACCCCACCCCAGGTTGGCCAAGCCAGGGTCACATGATCTAGATACATCCTGGATAGTGGATGTAGAAGTACTACAACTATAAATGTTGAGGGAAAATTTCACTTCCATTCTTCCCAGATGACATAGGGTCAAATGGTCCTGTAAGCTAAACTACTGGTGCCTCTGCACAGAGAGAATATGAAAATAAAAATATTGTCAAAGGAAGGTCTATAATGCCTGAGGTCTCTGGTGTATCAGGAGAATGGCTACACCCTTAGAGTGAGAGTGAGTATGCTATCAGCCTGAGCTGTCAGGTAGTATATCCCATGGCTTGGTTATAGGATAAAAAGGGTAGGTTTACCTAGCCTGCCGCACTCTTCCCGTTTGGTGAAGTACTTGAAACCATTGGCTGCTCTTCGCTCTGCCTTCTCATGTTTCTTCACATGCCAGGGCAATTTGGTGGTGATGTTTGTCACAAAGTAGCAGCCGGGCCGAAGACAGTGGTAATGTCCCCGCATCCTGAATTCACAGTGCTGTAGAGGAACCAATGAGATAGGTTGTTTTAGACTTATCCAGAAACAATGCTCTCAGTTGCCTGCTGCAACTTGCTTTCTCTCTGAAGGTCACAGAGCTGTTAATGTCACAGGTGGGCAAGACCTCCAGTTCCCTGTCACACACTGTCCATTCTTCAAGAGGCACAGTGCATTTGCTCCTCATCTGGCCATTTCTTTTCATAGGCCTTCCACCATTTCCCTTGGGAAACTATTCCACTAACAGGCAGCCTTAGCCGATATTCAACCTCCATTTGCTTTTGTTTCATTTCATCTCCACCAAGACAATCTCCGTGCCTTTCCGGGCATTTACACTAGAAATAGGCCTCAAATCAACACCTTCCCATACCCCTGCTTTGAACAAATACAGACTACATCTAGTTTGGTCTGGAGCCAATTTCCCAAGTTCCAAGTCTCTCTCTCTCTAGTTTATATCCTTCGAATAGCTCTGTGCGTCAGAGGCCAGATTCATTCAGTGGTTCAGCAGTCACATTAGGGATGAATTGGCCCCAGTTTATTTTTCTGTCTTTGCCAGGTTTTTACCTTTTCCTTTCCTCTTGCAGCCTTTCCCCCACCTCAACAGCCCCCGCCTGGCCCACCTCTATGGGCACTCTTCTTGGATTACTCTTACCTGGTTTGGACAGAGACACTGCAGCGAGTAGTAAGCAAACTGGTCTCGCACATTCACCAGGTTGTTGTTGGGGTTGATATGATCCAGGCAGTGGGATTCTGCTTTGCCAGAGGTTTTGCACACATACTTGCAGTTCCCGAAGAGACAATGGAAGTGGAACTTGTTGGCATACTTGCAGTCCGTCGCCAGACAGGGGTCACTGGAACACAGCCAGAATCCAGACATCATCCTCATTTCTTCCCTCACACCTTGGCTTCTTTCCCAACATTCACTCATTTAATTGAGGGGTATCCCAAGTGCAGCCTATGGCAAGTGCCTGCCCAAAGAGCTCCCATGGCCAGCCTCGTTAACATGGAGCTGCACTCTGCCAATACTATCAGCCCCAGCAGGCAGTGCACGCTCTTGACAGGAGTGTGTGAAGATGGAGCATTGCATGCTGGGACCTGGAACCCTCCACATTCTGCATCTTCCTGTTAATGGATGAAGAGAGTTGTGATTGGCTCCATTTTTTGCACTGATTAGGTGAAACACTCAGGCTGCACATTGCAAAATGCCAGGGTAGCCCTCGGCTAAGCAAAATTTGTGCAATCTTCATTTATTTCATGACCTAAATGGTCTTGGTGCCTCTCCCAGGGCAGTGACGTTCCATTGTTTTACGGCTGCAGTTTATGAACTCTAAGGACTTGTCTCCACCGTCCCATAGTTCGGACTGTGGGGTGTGAATTGCGGTGCACACTAGTTGCGTTGTTACTCCCTCAGGTGAATGATGCAGGTGGAAACGAAAAGACATTTGTTTAAAGAGGACTACGTCACTGTGAACTAGGTACCTTTTAGGTTGCACCTGCAGTGTCCACACGGGGGAGTTGCAATGTAGCATGTGTGTTTGTGCGGCAATTCATACCCCCATAGTTCAAACTGTGAGGCCATGTAAATATAAACTTGGGAATTTCTATGGCTTAGTATATAAGATGGCCAAGCACATGTCTTGTGCATTCAAGTCACAGTCCCCAGTGCTATCTGCCCTGCTACAGAACTTCCTATAGTAAGCTTACTTGAAAGAAGACATAAGTGGGTCAGTTTCTGGCCCACAGAGACGTGGTCTACCAACCTAAACACATGACAGAGAGCCAGGAGCTGTAGCGTTCTAATCCCAGATGTGACCCAGACTCTTTCATTGACCCATGGCAAGTCACTTAACCTCTCTGCCTCTTTTTCCCCATCTGTAAAATGGAGATAACATTTGCCTGCTTCCCAGGAGTGTTATGAAGCTTCATGAATGTTTTCAAAAGGCTTTGAAGCAGAAAACCCAAACAAGGTGCTAAGTGGTGGTGTTATTTTACAGCAGCAATTAATTAGTCCCTGAATTACTTTGTAAATAATAGCAAATAACACTGCAAAGGGGAGCAAAGGACTTCAGGAGACCTAGTACCCTTGCACAACAGCCCAGCTAGGATGCCAGAGCACTTCCAAGGCAGGAAGTGATGGATATCTGCTCCCTCCCCACACCCGCCCATTCCTGGTTTGATCAGAGCATCTGAGCACTTTCTTTTTTTCCAGTTTGCCATTTTTAGTGAGAAAAGGAAGATGCGCTGCATGGTCCAAGATACAGATTTGACATTCTAACAAAGAGGCAGCAGAGTCCAGAAAAATTTCCTTCCCAGGGGTTTGTACAAACCCATTTCTAGTTAGCTTTGCAGATGTCAGTCCTTGGCTTAGAGTGAAATATAGCTGGAAATGGCAAGTTTCACCTTGTTTCAGGTCAAAAATCACCCAGTAAATTTCACAGAGTTTCCATCACATATTGACCCACTTTTTCCCAGACTCATCCCAAACCTGGTCCAACTTGACCTGAAACCCAGACCAGTTTCACCAAACTTTTTTGCAAACCCTCCCTGAGTCTAGTTTCACAACAAAGCCTGGAACCAGGCAACCAGGGTTTCTTTCTGAAGGCTATGCAGTGCTCTGGCCCATACCATTTGTTCTCGGTGACAATGCAAAGCTCAATACCTTTGCTTTCCCACCCCTGCAGGTACAACAAAACTGACACAACATGTCAGCAGGTTCACCCCCGCCCCTCACATGGAGGCTCCTGCGGTAGGCAAGACAATCATCCCCTTGTTGCCTAGGGAACTCACTTCTCCTGGAACTGGAGGAATCCGGGTTTGACCTGAGGCTTGGCGTTCTCTAGGGAAGTCGTTGCCAAGGGTGAAGTTGCCAGATTAGGCACCAATGCTGGGATCTGAGGCATCTGGGGTATGGTGGAAGCCAGCTGCTTCCAAGCTAGCAGTGTGGGAGCAGAGGGCACAGTCGCTGGGCTTGGAGTGGGCACATCCAGGGTGGGAGCGCTTGCCATAGTGATGGAAGTAGTGGATGGCGACGAGGGGGCCAAGGAAGTCTTGGACTCTGCAGCACTTGGGAAGGGAGACTCAGAGTTTCCTTTCACAGCTCCACCGTCTGTTCGGAAGTGAAAACTGCAATGGGAAGACACAATCATTCACATTAGAGAGAGGAAATGCATGCTGCCGAGTCCTTGACTAAAAGAAGAGGAGATTAGGGAGAGGCTGGCTAAGTGGTGACCAAGGGTCAGGGGAACATGACAACAAGCTCAGAGTACATGACGGGTGTAAACCATGACCCAAATTTTGAGAAGTGCAGGACAGCTGCCGAGTAGCCCCAGCTCTCACCGACTTTTGTTCCCCCCCCAGGCTCTGGTCACAAACAGGGAAAGGGTAGCTAGGAGCAATGGGATAAAATTGAGGTGGTCCACGAGTCTGCTGGCATGGGAACTCCACTGCTTGGGACATTGGTATACAGGCTGAAGAAAGCAGTGGAAAATGTGACAGGAAACAATCCTGCCTTGGATAGAGCCAATGGCCTAGCAGGTCTTTCCAGCTCTGTTTGGGCTGAGTTTCCTTCCTTTTAAAACTAGCCAGACTTCCACAGTTATAGTCCTGGCTCAGTCTTCGTTGGGCAAATCTCCAATTGACTTCAATAAGAACTGGTCTTGAATAGGCACTGCTGGAGGTGGCCCTTGGAAATTGGGGTAGAAAATATCTATTAGACTTTCTAATCTCTCTGCTTCCAGATAGTGCAGATGGAACTTGGGGTCAATCCTTTCTTCCCTGCTCTCCTTTTAGCAACAATGGGGCCAAATCCCAAAGTCCTTCTTTATGCAAGACTCACACCGGAGTCAGCAGGAGTTCTGGGTGCAGCACACACTTCTGGATCTGGCTCATAGGCGAGTACTTTTTGGCTGCCCATCCACTGCTCTCCAAAGTACTCTGAGGGTGACAGGCTATATTTCCCATGCTGAGAAGGATGTTAAGGCTGGGCTGGCTGAATCCTCAGCTCCAAGCCCCCTGCCTACACGCAGTGAAGCACTTTAAAGCAAACAGAGCCATGGAAATAGGGACCTAGAAAGTAGCTTCTCTCTTGTATTGGGTAATCAGGGAAGGTGCTTGTTAAACGGGATTTGCAGAGACAAGGGCGAGACAAATACAGTGGGCACCATTAAAAATGCAATGTTTGCCACTCTGCAGTGTCTGCAGGGTTGCCAACACTACTCCAAGAAAGGTGCCAGGGGCAGTGAATGGTGGGTTTTTAATGGTGCTCCCATCTGTCTTTCGTATGTTGATAATTCATATTGCACAGTTCTGCAATGCTGGGAAGCTGCATTCCTGGTGCACAGTCTCCTAAGCAGCTTAGGGGAAAACAGGACTGGCCAGTTCTCAGCCCTGCTGACACTGCAAACCAGATGAGACACACATTTGCCAAAGGCTGAGCACAACGCCAGTGCACACTTATTGTGAGTCACTGAAAATTAAAGAACACGCCCAGATATTCTGCAGGCAATTCAGCCGGATACGTTTAAAACAGAATTGTGGGTGCTCCAACTGCTGCCCTCTCAGCCAACATGCAAACCCACAGCCCCACTCATAAAGGCACTTACAGAACAAACGTCCCAGCCCTGACCCAGGCTGCCTACAATTTGTGTGATCTTTGGGTTTCTCTGCAGTGTCTCTGGATTCTTGAGCCTCAACTTACTTGGCATGTTTAATGGCCCCATCCAAGGTGCTGAAGAGAGCACCACATTCCTCCACCACACAGTGGAAATGCACTTTATGGAGGAAGTCGCAGTGGGCATCACAGAAATCCTTGGTACCAAACCTAGGCAAAGGAGACAAGCACATGACTTACAAAGAGCCCCATGGTAGCATCATCATTTGAAGGGAATTACGAGGAAACAAACAATGGCACATTAGTGTTATTTATTATTTGTATTATCATAGCATCTAAACTTTTGTTTTTAACTTCCTGGATCCAAGGAGCTGGACAGGACACAGCTCTGATGTCAGAGAGAGAGAGAGAGAGAGTGTGTATGTGTGTGTGTGCGTGCGCGTGCGCGCATGTGCATGCATATCTCTGGCACTATTGCTCAATTACAAGAACCTGACATGTACCTCAACATACAAATTGGGAGCCTTAACTCTCTCCTGTTGAAGTCAATGGCAAAACTAGCATTCACTTCCATAGGAGCAGGCTGTGGAGTTTTCCTGAAACAAAAGATGAAGAATAGTAATGTTCTAAAGCATCTGTGCACAAAAGCAGTGGGCCTGGGGAGCAAGAAAGAAGATGCAAATGGAAGGGGATTCTGACCTAAAGAGCACCACTCAAACTGAATAGGATGATTCTCACTGGTAGAATGGCACTGGGAATGTCAAAAAAAAGGAAGAAATGTGGAGGTGTAGCCAGAGGTCAAGATTTGAGAACACAAGGAGTACAAATCAAAGACTAACAAGCCAGGAGACACACAGAGAGAATGAGTAACTCCTTGGCCAACTCCAATGGAACTTGAAACTTGAGGTGGGTCCAAAGCCACGCCCTCTGACTCAGAAGGCATTGGAGGGCATGGGAAGGGGTTGAATCTAGAGCCAAATGTCCTGGTTTTTCCACATCTCTATTTGAAACCACAGTGTAGCGCCTTTGAGGAGGCTTGTAACTTCTCAGATGTCTACTGTGTAACACATACAGCCCAACAGGCATCATCAGAAAGGCCCTAAATTACACAGGAAAAGATAGTTACCTTTTTCCGTAACTGGTGTTCTTCGAGATGTGTTGCTCATGTCCATTCAACTTAGATGTGTGTGTTCGTCACATGCACAGGTGCCGGAAGTTTTTCCCTCAGCAGTATCTGTAGAAGACCGGCTCTGGTGCCCCCTGGAGTGGCACACATATGCCGTAGCATATAGGGTGCCACCAGCCCCTTCAAACCTCAGTTCCTTCTTGTTGGAAACTCTGGAAGTGGGGATGAAGGGCGGGTCATTGAATGGACATAAGCAACACATCTCAAAGAACACCAGTTACGGAAAAGGTAACTGTTTTATTCTTCTTCGAGTGATTGCTCATGTTTGTTCAACTTCGGTGACTCCAAGCAGTACCTCTAGAGGCAGTTAAGGAGTTCCTGAACATGTAGATTGCAACACAGCTCAGCCAAACCCAGCATCGGCCATGGCTTGCTGCGTTGATAGCGTAGTTGGCCATGAACATACGCACTGAGGAACACATCACGGCTTTATAGATGTCCTGGATTGGAACATGTGCCAGGAAGGCTGCCAAGGATGCCTGTACTCTAGTTGAGTGGGCTCTGATGATCGGCGGTGGAGAGACTCCCACTAACATGTCCTAATGCAAGAGGTGATCCAGTTAGAAATCTTTTGCATGGACACTGGGAGGCCCTTCATCCTATCAGCTATAGAGACTAAAGCGGAGACAACTTATGGAAGGGTTTTGTCCGATCTACTTGTGAAGGCACCTCTTTTCACTGGTCTCATGGGGCTTAGGGCAGAAGATTAGAAGAAAGATGTGGAAAGTGGACACCACTTTGGGAAGGAAGACCAGATGGGGCCAGAGCTGGACCTTGTCCTTATTGAAGACTGTGTATGGCGGTTCTGAGGTCAGAGCTCACAGCTCAGAGACTCGCCTCACCAATGTTGCCGTCATGACTTAACAAATAGGTTGAAGTAAACTGGAGGGAAACTATATACAGTAATATTTGCAAGGCAAAGGACTTCAAACAAATGAAAAGCAACAGCTCTAGCTGAAGCAGCACCAGTTCCAATGCACCATCACTGGCGGCAAGAAGGAACTGAGGTTTGAAGGGGCTGGTGGCGCCCTATACGCTGCGGCATATGTGTGCCACTCCAGGGGGCGCCAGAGTAGGTCCCCTACGGATACTGCTGAGGGAAAAGCTTCCAGCACCAGTGCATGGGGCAAGCACACCCACCTAAGCTGAATGGACATGAGCAATCATTTGAAGGAGAAACAATTTTCTGATGCAGAAAGTGGGAGGTTTCAACCAGAAGGGAAGCCATGCAGGAGCTGCCTCTTGCCCCCAGGGTGGAACTAATCAAGAAGGCAAAAATAATAGGCGAGCCCAGGACCAGTGACTACAAGCTGCTTGGATTCACCATAGTGAGGAATGGCAGCAGAAGAGTATGAGATTTCAAGAAAGTAAATTCAAAAATTCCATGGACTTAAAAAACCTAGTGAGTAAGGTGCAATGGCAGCAAGTATTGAAACCTCCCTGGGTGTGGAAGGACTGGAGAATCTGCATAATTAAGGTGCGACACACTACAGCAAAAACAAGGAACAGCCTGTGTGGTCTCAGGTGGGACCTTAAATATTTAAGGTTAAAAGAAACAAAAGAAAACTTGTATTGGGAAAGGGAAATGGCAGGGGATCCAGAATACATGGGGTCAGTTAAGCTTGCAGGGAGAAGATAAGAGAGACTAAGGCCCTGATAAGAGGAGCAATAACAGAACAAGTTAATGTAAACTAAAGGGGTGGTTTTATCAGGGAGAAGAGATACCATACTTAGGGAGAAAATAGGGCCATTACAAAATGAAGATGGCGAGTAATGTCTCAAAAATGGATGAGCTACTCAACCATCTTTTAAAATCTTCCTCTAACATGAAAAATAAAGACAAAGTAAACAGTTAGGATGAAATGAAGATCTTACAGAAAAGCAGACACGGGAATGCTTAGAAAATGTAAATATGCACAAATCAGCCTGGATGATTCTCATCTGAGAGCATGCTAGGAATTAACTCACAAACTTTCTGGACTACTCATTTTTAAGTCATAGAGAACTGGGAAGGTGCCAGAAGACTAGCAAAAATAAATATGGTACATATTCTTTAAGGAAAAAACAAGAGTGATCCTGGCAATTATCGTACCTCTGGTCTTAATATCTCTTCCCAGTAAAGTCATGGAACAAATATAAGAGAGGGGAGAAAATCATTAAACATCTAGAGGATAAAGGAACCATGAGCAATAAACAGCATGGGGATTATAAAGAATAAATCTTGCCAAACAAATTTAATTGCTTTTTTGATAGAATTATACAATTAGTGGATGAAGGGCTGCAATATATTTGGACTTTAGTAGAGCATTTTGATACAGAGTCTCACATATGCTTAAAATTAATTCAGATTGGCTTGGATGTGAACACTGCCACATGGACTGAAAATTGGCTGAAGGACCATAAACAAAGGGTAATGACAAACAGCAATATATTGAGCTGGGAGGAGATATCTCATGAGTGCTGCAAGGATGAGTCGAGTTAGGTCTGATTTTATTTAACATCTTCATTAGTAATCGAGGAGTAGGAGTAAACATTACATTAACAAATTCACAGATGATACTAGACGGAGGAGCAAGAAGCACCCGTCCAAAGGAAGAGAAATAATGCAAAGGGGCCTAGAGAGACTAGGGGGAAAAATCAAATTGAGATTCATATTTGGAAAAATGCAACTAATATATCTGGGGAGGATATTCAATAGGAGAGGAACCTAGAAGGCAGTGTTGCAATGAGAGACCCAGAGAAACAGTGGACAGTAAATGTGATACCAGTGTGCAATGTAAGATGGATATAAAAAAAGCAGTGTAGTTTTGGGCTGCATACACGAAGCAGGACCTTACTTTCCCTGTGGTGTGATGGCACTGGAGTATGGGATCCATTTCTGGACACCTGAGAGTTCAGAGAGAAGCAAAAAAAAACCCCACACCAAACCGAACCAACCAACAAAATGAACAGGGCCTGGAGGGACTGATTTACAAAGTGAGATTCAAATAACTAATTTTTTATAGATTGGATAAATGATGATATGCTACTAGTCTGTGAATATTTGAAGGGGGTAAATTCCAGGCAAGAAGAGGAATTAACTACTGTGGTTCAAGGGGTATAATTAGGAGAATTGCAACAAAATAAAGAAAGGGAAAATTCAGGCAGCAAGAAAAAGAATATCCTGACAGTGAAATGTATTAAGTAGTAAAATAATCCTCTAAGCAACATGGAGGCAACTACATTGCCTGGTATATTTAAAACTAGACTGGATAAAACACTAGCAAACACACTGCAGGGATTGATCTTGCATTGGCAGAGGCAGTTGGACTTGAGAGATCTTTCCCATCTTCAATGTTTGCAATTCTATAATATGTTCACAGGCACTTGTAGTCAAGTGTGTTTTTGTCAGAGCACAAACCCATACATCTGTTTGGGCATATCCATGTGTGCTCAAATCATGTGTCAGTCTGGGCACAAATGTGCATATGTCCTGTGTGGGTGAGTTCTATGCCTATTCCATTTCCCCTGAAAGCCTCGTCTACAAGAAAAACAGTCCCTCAGAGCAAGAACCAAACGTCTGCAGTGTCCCCTGGACTCCCTGCTTTGTATCACTAGTCCACTCACAGAATCAGACAAGATGCGCTAATTCCACAGCAAGTACTCTCAAGGCTACTGTGATCTTCATGTATTAACTGTGCATGGTCTAACACTGGTTCACTGCTGAAGTGCACAGCTACAGGAGATTCACTGCCAAGTATATAGAGGAGGGTTTCAGAATGAATGTGCATGCCATACCATTCAAGCCACATGAGAGTCTGTGCTGTTACATACCACCCAAGGCACACCTGGGGCCCAGTTCTGCAAGGTGCTGAGCACCTCCTGCAAGATATTAAGTACCTAATTCTTCCCCCGCAGTCAAAGGGAATTGAGAGGGCTCGGTGCCTTGCAGGGGATACTCAGCATCTCACTGGATCAGGCCCTCAAATTCAAATATAATTGACTACACTGAATCCAGGTGGGACTGCAAGTTGTTTTAAAACTTGCTCCAGGAGTTGGCCCCTTTGTGCAGGAAATAATTTCCCTCTCCCCACTGCACAGTTCCAAGCTTCCCTTACCTGCGCAAGTACATCTTCCAGGGCTCAGAGAGTTTCTCCTGAACAAGAGCCTTCACTGCTTTGCCCAGATATTGCATTGGCTCACCAGCCCCTGCCTGGTTGCCATCTCCTTCTGTCTTCAAGCCTGGCAGGCTGCCAAGGCTGGCATTGGACTGGTTCATCTGTGGCAAGAACATAGACACAGCATCAGACATGGGTCACTGGCCAATCTGGCTCCACTCAAAAGCACACCATGAAAAGCCACGTTTTCAGGATTAGAAGGAAAGATCAGGCAAGAGGTTTGCACAGCCTGCACATTGCTCCAGAATTTGGGAAAGCATGTAAGTAAGTGCTTAACTTTAAACCTGTGCTTAAATCCCATTGACTTCCATGGGATTTAAAGTTAAGCTTTCC
This sequence comes from Sternotherus odoratus, assembly GCA_032164245.1. Taxonomy (NCBI): domain Eukaryota; kingdom Metazoa; phylum Chordata; order Testudines; family Kinosternidae; genus Sternotherus; species Sternotherus odoratus. The sequence continues at coordinate 8,844,912 of JAVMKO010000018.1, forward strand.
TCAGCTGGAGCCTTAAGGATGACTCAAGATGCCAGGCAATGGAGATTCTGACCCCATGGGACTACTCTCAAAAGTAAGAACTACAGACCCAGGACCACAGACTATGGGGAGGAAGGTATAAAGAGAGAGAGAGAGTGCGTGTGTGCATGTGTAATTAAGTGATAAAGGAAGCAGTGAAAACCAAATGGAGGAAAAAGCAGAATGGAGGAGAAAAGTGACATATGGTGAAAACGAAAAAATGGAGAGTAAAAGGCCGATGGAAGAAAAGAGGGAGGAGGAGGGAGAGCACTAGACAGTCACTTTGCCCTTTCTTGAGGGTTATATAGCCTTGCTGGATATAATGCCCAGAGCCAAGGGGATGGCAGTAGTTATGTCTCTAAAGCCTATCACACAGTAGGATATTAAAGTGTGACTCAGAGGCTGCCCTGATCGCTAACGCAGTTGTATACGGTAGCAAAATTAATCTTGCTATAGTAAAATTTATCATGTGGAAGGGAAAAATATATTTGAGATGATGTATAATTTAAGGAAGAAAGAAAAAGAAACTGTGCATTATTTAAAGTAAATATTCTAGAGCGTGGTAGAACAGGCTCAGCTGGACACCATTACTCATGCCAAAAGGTGGAAATTGATGATTTTTGCTCAAAACTTGTAATTTTGTCTTTTTCTTCTGCTCTCTTTTACAAAAACAAACTCGTGCAGCATGAAACAAATATTTTACAGTCAATAAATAAAACAGATAATTGTAAAGAGAGAGAGAGAAGTTGCCAGGTTCTGGAAATCAAATTTTTTAAAAAAAATTTCGAGTCCTCCTCCGTCTAGAAGGTTTAAAAAAAAAAAGGTGTCAGGGGCTGCGATATATTTCTTCAGCCAGTTCATTAAATTAATTCGTAAGCAGGGGCTCTGAAATTATATCCGATGACAAATGGTCTCAAAATTTAAATGGTACAAACTCATCTTATTAGAGGCAAAACATTAAAAAACAAACGCATCTCTCCCCCCCACACCATCGCGGCTTTAATTTCTCTTGGTGGGGGGAATGAAAGGCGTTTGATGGATGGCTCTTACCTTATTCATAAGCGAGGATAAAAGAGATGAATTTGCTGAGACTGTGTGGCCATTTGATTCATTACTGGAACACACAAACCAATAGGGTTTAGTTAAGACGTGCACAGGGACCATGAGCACGGAGATTAATTCTTCTCCCTTCAAATTGTGTCCTTTCCCTCCCCCCTGTCCACTTCCCACCTGCTGCATCTGGAGGAAGAGATGATGCCCATTCTCCCTTAGGCAGGTCAAGAGCTACATGGTAGCTAGGATACAGAGGAAGAGGGTCTCAAGCTTCCAGAGCTAAGATGGCTCTCTTGGCCATTCAGTATTCCAGTTCACGCCTCAAGTGTCCAGCCCAGCTCCCTCCTGATCACCTGAAGCCTAGCACATTTCTCACTCATCCTGCTTTACTCTTTGTCCTGCCCCAAGCTAGGCAGGACTGTTAAAACACAATGCCACAAAACACTCAGGAGTCCTATAACAAAACCACAGGCGGACAGTTGTGAATTGAGAAAGACCCTCTCTATAGTAGATGATGAGGCATTACAAAAAAAAGTCTAGGGTACTTGGGTGCAGTGTTTGAGACAGACACACCAGGGCAAGCCAGGTATTTTTCAAGCATTAGCAGGACCTTGCTGATTACAATAACTGGGACAAAGTCTTTAGCTCAGACCTGGATGAACCTCAGTAGGAAGAGGAAATCACAGGTGTCGCAGGCTGCCCTGGTTCAGCCAGTCCCCCAAAGGCCATTTGTTCTACAATGTAGTCCTTGGAAAATGACCCAAAAGCTCTTGCTCTCAGCAACAGTACTAGGCACTGTTGGATAGATGCTTCCTGAGTCCCAGAATGCACCAACATGGCTATCAAAAACTGCAGGACTGTAAGGATGTGCTAAACATCTGCAAGGATGAGCAAGACAAGCAGCTGATGTTTCTCCAACAGTTTCCTCACTTTGGCCATGATCCAATGCCCACTGAAGTCAATGGAAATACTCTCATGGGTGTCAGCTGGCATTGGATCAGGCCCTTAATGGAGACACATCATTAGTCTTCAATCAAATATATGGTGTTGATGGTGGTTGCAAAAACACTATGCTGGGGGAAGAAGGTTGGCTAGAGGCCTGTTGGTGTTCTAACTTAGGGAAGATTGTGTTCCAAGTTATAGAGGCTCTCAATCCATAAAGTCAAGTCAATGGGATTTTATGTTTATGAGTGCAAAGAATGCCTTTGAGGGTGGACACCTTATAATGCCATGGGAGGCTGAAGGAGCCATCCAGGGCAAACTAAAGCTCTTCACTTTGCAATTTACAGATTTTTCTGACTCCGCACAAGTTAGCAGCCACAGGTAAAACAAGATCAATCAAACAGTTCTCCCTTGTGTTATTGGATGTGAGAATAGCCTTTGAGCCTCAGTGGATGCAGCCAAGTCTCCCAGCCTCTCCTTACCCGTGATCTTTCACTCTCAGGTCCAGGCTGTGCTCTTGCAAGGAATCCTGGGTCGCCGGGGATGAGGACACCACACTCTCCACAGGCTCCTGCTTCACTTGAACCAGATTGAACCGGCTGGGAGTCATCAGTTGCCCATTCCCTGTAGGAAACAGAGACCCAAGAGTAACATGAAAAATACACAAATTAGTGTTGGAAAGAGGTGATGGAGGCAAATAAATGAATTAAACCACCACCACCAAATAATAGGAGAGAAGAAAAAAAAATAAGTGGAGGGAAGGGAAGCACCCGGATTGCTGGTCAGCGTTTATCGCTGGGCTGACTTGATGGGTTCTGACGTCCACTCCGGCATGGAAATTCTTCAAGTGATAATTATTGCAAAATTATGTCAAAGTTGTCCAGGCTACGGGCCCTTTAAAGGAGAAGAGCGGAAGGAGCGTGGGGGAGACCTGATTCTCTGCACAAACTGTCATAACTAATTTGCGGGGCTGCCTCTTAAGCGTTTATTAAAGACTCTGTTAATGCTGAGGCAATGTGGCAGCTTTCGACTGCTAGTCAAGCCCCCTTTCCATTCCCCAATCTCACTGTTGCCTTAGCGACGGCTCCGGCCCTCCACTGAGCATGCCCAGAAGGAACATCTGCTGTGTCAGGTCTATTGGAGCTGACAGCCAATCAGATTGGTTCAAACTGCGTGACCTCTCTCCCATCAAGTTGTCCCAACGAGAGGGGGAAATATTTTTTAAATGAGAAAAATATAAAATATATCATTTTTAAATGAAGCGAATGAAAAGAAAGGAGGATGGAAAAAAGAAAAAATGGTGGGAAAGAAGTAAGAAAAAAAATGAAGAGGAGGCTAAAGAAAGGGGGAAAAAGTTGCTGACAGAAACATGTCCACTGAGCTTTTTTCCGCAATCCCCAAGTGACTAAAATATTAATTTACCCTCAGGCACTACAGCTGACGGTGAGCTGCTTCACAGACAGCAAGTGGCATTTTATTAAAAAATAAAGGAAAATAGTTCCCTCGATGACCTTTCTGTGTTTTAGGAAAGAATTATTTTAATAATAAGGGGGAAATATTTCAAAGTTCCCCCCCCCCTTTTAACTAGATCACGTCACTCTCATCTCTTCTTCATCCAGAGAGGACTCTAGGTTGAGAAGAGGGGTGGGGGAGAGGCAGAGACACACCCAGACCCAACCAGCTTACCTCAGGCACCAGACAATGGAAAGGTTTTCAATGCCCTGAGGGGAGAGAGGAATTGTGGGGGTAGAATCTGATGTCGCTGGGGCCTGCAGGCCAGCTCCTACTCTTGGTCACATCAGTGTAAATCCAAAGGCACTTGATTGTGTTCAGTTGGGTTACTCTGGATTTACAGCCGTGTCACCAAGAGCAGTCTGGCCCTGGTCGTTGGAAGAGGCCTGATATGTTCTGGCTGAAAGGGATGGCTACAAATTAACTGTCTACTTAGATTTGAGAGGGCAACAAAGAAAGGTTTCTTTAGCCCCAGTGGGAGGATCCATTCTGCCAGGATCAGGCTGCTCCTTGCATACTATCAAGGGACTATGTGTGGGTAGGATGGGAGGGAAGGAAAGCAACCTGCCTGTCAGACCCAGAGAGGTAAAATGTCCCATCTGAGAACCAACACAGAGGTTCCTAAGAGGATCAACCAGATGTTTCAATGGGAGAAGCTCATCCCCTCCCCCAAGCAAAGAAGAGAAGAAGAAAAAGGGAGATGAGGGAGTTAGAAGGAGCCACAGTGAGAAGAGAGCGCTGGGTGGGCTGGACGGCTCACAGGAGCGCACCTCCTGGCACTGATCCAGAGCTATCACTGTTGTTTGTCCTGTAATTACTGCAGTAGAGATGCAAGGTGAGGGGGAGAGAGTCATTCGGTGCAGCTCAGCTCATCAGAGAAAACCTGCAGCTCTCATGCTTGCCTGAAAAGCTGCTATATACAGAACCCTCTTTGACTCCATTTCCACTCTGCCTTTCACTGGCTTCAAAGTCCTTCCCCCCTTTCCAGGCCAGCCATGCCTTACCTCAAGTGCAGTCTTCTTTCTTATGAAGAATGCCCCCAGTCACAACCCTCTTGACACTTAATGGATCATCTACAGCAGGGGTAGTCAATAGCCAGACCACGGGCCAAATCTGGTCCTCCAGGCACTTTTGAACAGACCCCTAAATCTTTTTATTTACTTACTCTCATTATATTTTATTGTCATCTCTGGCGACTGGGCCTTGACCCAGAAATTTGGACCTTGCCAAAAAATAACCGACTATCCTGCTACAGCAACAGACCAATCAATGAAAGGTCCTTGCTGCTGTCCTTTCCCCTAGGCCGGGTCTAGTTAATACTCCTCATCCCTGCCCTGTTTTCCTGAGGAGCAGAAGTTCAACCTCAGATGCTCTTGATGAATTGAAAAAGATTCTGGTCATGGGTGCATGTCATTAAGGTCTCTGGGGGCAGGGCTGGTGCTCAGGACACCAATCAAATGACAGAGACAGGGCTCAGTGTTCACATACCTCAGAGGTTCAGCACAAGCAGCTGTGGATGGAGGGGGTGGGGGAAGAGAGGGGAGTGCGTCTGAGGGGCAAGAGGGCAATGACTGGTAGGATCTGCACCGATGAGTCCACCCAAGAAACAGAGCAGAGTAGGGAGGGAGCTCCATGTTGGGCAGTGAGAATTGGTTGGGTCCGACTCACCCTGCTGTCCTGTGGGGAGGAGGGGAGGACAAGGCTGTTGTCAGGACCCAGGGCTCGGATCCTCCAGATGGCCCATGGGAAGCATGACCTGGGGATGCTCTGTAACCCTGGGACTCCTGTGATTTCTTTATCCATTTCCATTTTAAATAAAATGCCCTTCACTTTCCAGCCTACAGCTAGATGGGGAGGGAAGCACCACACAGGAGAACACTCCTCCTCCAGGGCTGAGAGGAGCCTGGCTCTGTGTGGGCAGCAGCTTCTGCTCTCCTGGCTATGTGAAGACATCCAGGTTCCACAGAAACCCCCCAAGCCAACACTGTGCATTGGCACTCAACGCTTTAACTGGACATGGCTGAATTGCTTCTCCCAGCAATGTTCTTGTACAGCCTGCCTATTGTCAGGGGGTGGCCTATTGAACAGATCCATTCTCTCTAAATCAGACATCTCCAACAATCCCACCTTGTACCCAGCTACAGTATGATGGTGGGGAGCTGGGGGACTCACCTGCTTCGAGTGCCATGGATGGCTTGAGGGCCGCCGCTGCCAGCCTGGCCATCATGGGTGAGATCAATCCTTTGCTGGCGGAGATCCTCTCCATAATGGATGCAGCTGGACCAGGGGAAGAGGTGGCTGTCGGCTCACTGGACCCTGAGACGGCTTGGGAGGGGGAATTGGCAGCAGCAGAGGATGTTGGGTTGGTGCTGGAGGAGCCAGCAGTCATTAGATTGGCTGAGCTGGCGGGATGTGGCGTGGAGACCCGGCTGGGGATGATGGGGAAGTAGGAGCTGGCCGTACCGGGAAGTGCTGAGTTGGCGAGTGCCAGGGCTAAAGGTATATTGCTGGGAAGGGCCTGGGAGAGCAGGCCGGAGATCTTGGTGGCCGGTGGCATGCTGTTGGTGGGCTTGCAGGCCTGAGAGGAGGCTAGCTCAGCAGCAGAAGAAGGTGCAGCCGGGATGATCAGGGAGACGGAAGACTGCTGACTGGTAGGGGAGGCACTCAGGCTGGAGTTCTTGGAGCTTATGGCGGAGAAGTCAATGAGGTCATCATTGCTGGACTCCTCCTGCTCATTATCCTTGGCTCCCAGGAGGGAGGTGGGGAGGCCCAACACCCCCGAGCTGCGGATGTGCCGGCGCTCGTGCTTGCGCTTGTGGGAGGTCATCTGGCTGGTGGAGGTAAAGGTGAAGCCACAGCCGGCCCGAATACAATGGAAGTGGTTGGTCGCCTTGCTATAGACGCAGCCCTCATACTTGCACTCTTCATACTTGTAGAACTTCTTGAAGCCGTCCTTAGCGTAGGCATCGTCCTTGATGTGGTAGCTCTTGTGCTTCTCAATGTCGCACTTGTTCTTGAAAGTGAACGTACACCCGGGTCGCCTACAAGGGCACAGAAGAGGGTGGGAGGCTGTATGAGTTGGGAGCACCAAGGGACTGCCGCATCACTTGTCTCCTCTCTGGGATGAGGTTTGGGATCAGTATCAAGTACTGAACCTGATAGCAAGAGGCCTCTTGACCCCTTCTTAGAGTTGCCTTGGGATGCCAAGAAGGGTCTTTCCAGCCAAGGGAAGCAAGGATAAGACCAAGTACAAGAGCTAGGATAATGCCCCCACTTTGAAGACTAGCCAACACAATTGAGGCAGGGATCCAACCCCACCCACCAGCCATCCCATACAGAACATGAGCCCAACGCAGACTGAGGGTCACTCCTAGCCATAAACATAGGCCCTTGATTTTCTTCCAAATGATATACGTATCCAATGGAGTCATTGGAAGGGCACTCACGTAACTGAAAGCAGACTTTGACCTTGAGCTAGGAGAACTGGGTGGGTAGTCTCTAGAGAGAACTCTGAAGTGCAAGTGCCATTAATACTATAACAGTGCCCCTCAATGATGACCTTTCAAGAAATGCTAATGTGATCTCTTTCTTCAGAGATTTCTATAATAGATTTCAAAATGGGCATACGTGCCTTGATTCATCAGGGAGAGATCAGGGTGTCTCCTACCACGAGAGCTCTCTCCAGATTATACCCACTCTGGAGTTTATGTCCTTTCAGGAAGATGCCTGGGAGGGTCACATCCAGAAAGGCCTTCCTGGTAGGTTGCCCCACTGTGTATAATCCTGAGGCTTATGACTTTCCAAAAGGAGGACAGCAGATGTGCGTCAATTTTTGCCCCCCACCACCATCTCACCTGCAGTGGAAGTGAGTGGTTTTCTGCCCATAGAACTGACAGTCCACGGTGCCACAGTCTTCTGTGGCTCGGAACCGCTGGAATCCATCGTTGATCAGCTGTGTGTTCTTCTTGTGGAAGTTTTCGTGGGTCATTACATCAGAGGTGCTGGTATAGACCTTGTTACAGCCCACCTGCCCAGGACCAAGGGAAAGAGACATCAAACCATCCCAGCAGCAGCCGACTGCTTTATTATTAATAATACCAGCAGTAATAAACACACAAGCAACACAGATATATTTTAATTGTATTTGTGCATTTCCCCTCAGTATTGAGTCATCACTTTGGTTGCCAATGCTGCAAAGAGTCTAAGAAAAGCCTGAGTCTACGGCAGGGGTGGGCAAACTTTTTGCAAAACTGTATGGAGGGCCGGGTAAGGAAGGCTGTGCCTCCTCAAACAGCCTGGCCCCCGCCTCCATCCAATCCCTCCCACTGTCCACCCCCCTGACTGCCCCCTCCCAAGATCCCCCCACCCTAACCACCCCCCAGGAGCTCACCCTCTATCCAGCCTCTCCCCACTCCCTGTCTTCCCTAATCACTATCCCACCCCCATACCCTGACAGGCCCCCCTGGGACTCCCATGCTTATCCAACCACCCCTGTTCCCTGTCTCCTGATTGCCTCTCCTTAACCCAGAACCTCCACCCCATCCAACTGCCCCCTACTCCCTGTTCCCTGACCACCTCCTGGGACTCCCTGACCCTTTATCCAACCCCTTGGCCCTGGCTCCCTTACCATGCCGCTCAGTGCAGCAGGAGCTTGCAGCAACATGGATTGGCCAGAGCCAGACACACTGCCACGCTGCCCTGCAGGAGCACACAGCCCTTTTCCCCAGAGTGCTGCCCATGCGGCAGCATGATTGCGGGGGAGAGGGGACAGCAGGGGGCGGCCAGGGGGCTAGCCTCCCCGGCTGGGAGCTCAGGGGCCAGGCAAGAAGGTCCCGTGGGCCAGATATGGCCCCCGGGAAGTAGTTTGCTCACCTCTGGTCTATGGGGATGAAACAATTAGAACAGGAGAAGGAGGCAGAAGATTGGGGGAGAGGTGGAGAGATTAAGGCTACTGCTGAGGGACAGAACTAGGATGGCCCTGTTCCTGAAAAGAGCTGGACAGACTGACAAATACTGTCATGACCTTTGTCATCTTGGGAAGATTTGGAGAGACTTAGGGCTTCTACTCCAGCCCTTCACCTACTTGTGGAGCACTGGAGAGACTGATGGTTAGTTATCTATTCATTTTCTCTCTCCGGGACATGGGGTAGTGTAGAGAAAGCTGGACACAGCTCTAGGGCCTGCTCTACTCTAGCTAGTCACAGACCAGAGTACAAATCCCAGTAAGTTGGTCACCGGGAACTGGTGGCTTTTCCCCATCACTCCCCAACATCATCTACTCAATGATTTTAACCTTGTGCAGCGAGTGAGAATGGTGTGATGAGAACGGAATGCTGAAAACCTGCCTTCCCCCCGGGCAAAGCGGGCAACTTTGCCATATTGAGTAAAAAAACAGTGGAATCTGAAAACACCATCATCCCCGCTGGGCTGCTGACAGCAGGTTTTATTTTTTCCCTTTCTTCTCTTGCACAGTGTGTGCCAACGCCTGCACCATCTCAGAAGTGAAGAGAACGAAAACACCACCTCTCGGTTCAGCCCAGGTTGATTCAAACAGGCAATAACAAATACCCAGGGGGAAAAAAAAAAAAGGATCTCCAGCTATTTCCAATATAAAAGCGCCTCTCTCTCTTTCCATGCTGACACCTTGAAAAAAAACAGACCCTGTGTGGCATTAAAAAAAAGAATTAAACAAAAACCTCCTTAGGAATAATTTGCAATGCGGCTCTTGGTGTTAAAGCCTAAAAAATGTCAGTTTATATAAACAACTAACTGAATTTTATCCACACCAATTATGGACATAAAGAAAAAAAAAACATGAGGCGGACGGCACAAATCCTGCCATTTAAGCAATATTCATTTTAATTGCAAGTTTATGTTCTGACACCTTTCCTGTAAGACACTGCTTACATGGTCATTGACTTTCTGGAAGGGAGTGGTCACAGGGCTAAATTATCCTTATATAGAGACCTAGATAGGGGTCTTTATTGAACCTCAGAGTGGCTGCAGACTGAGAAATCTTGATTTCCCTTTAAAAATTAAATAATTTCCATCCTAGTCAACTCAGCAGGAAACTGAGCAAGGAAAATACAGGAGAAAAAGCATTAAAATGTCCATAGCAGAGACCCAAATGAAGCCCCAATTTTAGCAAAACCCTAAGCACATGCTTAAATCCAACCCTATTCAGGACAGCACTTAAGCGCCTGCCTTACATTAAACTTGTGCTTAAGTGCCATTAACTTCAAAAGCTGACTTGACTTAAATATGTCCGTCCCTATTCAATAAAGCATTTGGGCATGCGTTTAACACCCTCTGGCTTTACTGGGTCTTAAGCACATGCTTAACTGCTTTGCGGAATTGGAGTCTTATCACTGTAAAATAATCCAGGAAGTGGGACCTGAGATTTTAGTGTAGTAAAAACCTGTGAGGGTGTTTGATTATTTTCTGTGTGATTAAAAATTCCATTGCACATTGGTGTAGCAATGTTTTAGGTGCTGATTCAGTGTATTCCCATTCCTCCCCTGCTTCCGAGCGGATCTCAGTCTAAGAGATGGATAAAGTAACCAGGGTTCTAACTGCCTCTGGGCTAGAAAGAGACAAAGAGCTGAAAGTTCTGTCTATGTGGTAATTCCAATTTCTGTTACACCATGGTCAAAACCATGTGTGTCTCACTTTCTCTCTGTCTCTTGAAAATTGCTCTTGAAATTTAACCACATTCCCAACGTAATGCCCAATATCTCTCAGAACCTCTCTTCTAGCAATGCTGGCGAGGAAGGCAGAGCAGAGGTTTGCTTCAAATTGAGTACCATTAATATTTGATTGTCCTAGCAGCTGGCTACAAAGAAACTAAATCTACTGCTAAAGGACAGATGTTGTGCAGAGAGAGGCCTTATATCAAGGGAAGATCTGGCCAGTCAGATGGTCTGTTTGGGCACAGGCAGTAGCACTCTAGAGAGATTTCACTGCTTGTCCCGCTACCAGTCCCACAGAAAGGGATCATCTGTGTGGATAAGTCAGATACAGAACAGAGGAGAGACCCTGAACCCCGCCCCGCCAATCCAAAACCAGAGCGTTGCCTTTCTTACAGATCAGGATCCTGCTTGGCAGGAGGTTCATTCAAACTGGATAGAGGTGATTGAATCAGAAGGGACCAGGAGAGGCTACATTTAAGCTATTAGAATGTTCTCCCTTAAAACAGTTTGTTGTACGGGAGGCTCCTGTCCCTCCCTAAAAGAAAAGTGTTGGGCTGCCAGAACTTCAGGATCCTTTAGGTGTGCAACAGAAAGGGAATGGGTCAGGCCAACTGGCTCTGGGTTCTTCATTCTCCCTACAGCCCCATCATCTTTCCCCCAGTCACGCTGCTGCCTTCTCCCCAGTCCAGCTCTGTTACCTGCATGCAGTGGTAGTGTGTGCTTTTCCCATTCAGGTGACAGCCATGGTAGTACACGCTGCAGTCGTCCAAGGGGCTGAAGCGCATGAAGCCGTGCTGGAGGGAGTTATCACGTTTCTTGTGCATGTTGTAATGCCGAATCACATCCTGTTTACTAGTGAATCTCTGGGGAGACAGAGAGAAAGTGAGACACACACATGAAAGGGGTGGCTGAGGCAAGTATTCCTGGGTTGCTTCCTTCACAAACCCCTTACACTGCGGATTTACAGTTCAGACATACAATGCATTTGACACCCAGGAGGGTCAGGTTAGATTAAAGGAGAAGTCTGTTTTTTGTTAAAGGGACAATATATGCAAACACAAACTGTTTCAGTAACTATAATGCAGGAGTGAAAGATACAATAGTCCCATGTCCAAGATGTGCTTTGTGCAGTCTTGAACATGATTCTTCTGATATGATTTTAGTTGCTGCTCTCTGAAGAGCTGCTACAGCTGGAAAGGAAACCAGTGAACTATACCTGCTGTAAACGACTAATCCCAGCTTTCAAATCACTTCTGCTAGGGGTCTGCAAGACACTGGCTACTAAATCCAAGTCAAAAGGAAGAGGGAAAATGTACTTTGCTCTCCTATAGTGCCTTTTCCATCTAGAGCTCTCCAAGTGCTCTACAAACATCACTGAATTTTAGCCTCACAATGCCCCTGGGACATAGGCCGGTTTAGTGAGGAAAACCAGCTTTACGGGGAAACTGGTGCAGAGCTGAGAATTGACCCTGACTGTCCCTGTTCCATGCCAGAATCACCAGACCATCCCCTTCACCCTCTGCCTACTTGAGCTAAGGAACTGGAGCCCCATTATCAGTGCAGACAAAGTGCCTTTAATATAAAGCTTTTCATTTTTATTTCCCACGTACATTGATATTCAACAGTGAAGGTGTGAAAGGAAATCTGATTTAAAAAAATCAATAGCCATTTATTGTGAGGAGTGATTGAAAAACCCTGTATTCTAATATTTAGCAACTTTTCCAGCCTCCCTTTACAAGAGACAAATGATTATTGCTTTCACTCTGTACTCCTATAATATCAATCCTGATCATTCCATTGGTATTGGCAAGGGGATATATGGATATGGATTTCAGTAGGAAGCCCGCGGAGGCTAGAGGTACTATTTCCCATGGCGTACATACAGGATTCCCATTGCCAATCACAGTTAATTTGTGCCCATTTATTACAGAGCATTACTTATTATAAACTATATCTCAGCCATAAAATAATTTGCATTTTAAAAAGCAGCCTAAATCCTTATTCCCCTGTGAGACCAGCCAAGCTCCTTTGTAAGCAGCTCCTGGACTCCTCGGGAAATACTGTAATCACAAGGCCAATCATCATAATAGGTTTTTCTGTCTTTCCATCCTTTGTGTCCTCCCTGCTCTCTGTGAACAGAGACTTCTGTGCTATGATTGAGAGATCTCCATCTGATCGTCCCTCTCTGGGTCACTAGCAACATCCCAAGGAAAAACCCCAGTCTGATCAATTGAAACCTGAAGTCGAACAGAGCCAAACTGTTTTTCCTTCCTGTGGTCAGACTCATTCCCCCAAGACCAAAGTGCCTTCTTAAGCTGGGGCAGGAGTCATGCTGGATGTAGAGCAGAGGCAAATTCCAGAATTCTGCCCCCTCCCTCCCGCACCCCAATCCAACACAGCACGTGACTCACAGCTGGCTTGATGTTGCTACCCTGGTAATTCTCCCAGCAATTACTGCACATGCTCCTTCCCCCACCCTCTCCCCAACCATAGATCCAAGCCTGCTGCTGGTCTTACTGGGTGTTTTGTTGCTGCTACTGCTCTCATGTTGCATGGACAATGGCAGAGACAGACTGACAGACAGCATTGCCTGTTTTCAGGCAAAATTTATAACATAGCCAAAATTATCTTCTTAGCTACGCTGGTGTAAATCTGAACTCCTCTGAATTTAGCTGAGCCAGATCCTGCTCTTGGTTACACTGGTGTAAACCTGGAGCAAACCCACTGATTTAAATTAAGCTGGATTCTGCTCTCAGTTATAGTGGTGCATATCTGGAATAGCGCCACTGAGTTCAGCAGTGTTAGGCTTTGTAACTGGGAACAGAATTTGACTCCAATAGTTTCAAATTGTATCTCCCCCTCTCTCCAGGACATGGAGAAAGCAGATAACCTGTTTCATGACTGAGTTCTGTGGGCTGTATCCCTTGACATTACTATTATCCCTTACGGATAGGCAGTGGGTTCTGGCAGTTCATGTTCACCCTGTTTACCTGATAGTTGCACTCTGGATCGAGGCAGTGGTAATGTTCCCGGTACTGGTATGCACAGTGTATGTGTCCGCAGTGCTGACTCCCAGAGAACCTGGAAACACAGGTGAGAGAAAGAATGAAATTGATGCTCTTTGGGGATGGTGACTTCAAATCAAGGTGTAAGTGAAACAAGTTTAGCCTTCTCCCCTGTCCTCCTGCAGCGTGGTCTACACCTATCCGTCACCTCAGAGTGTACAGAGAAGACATGGGACTCCTTGGAGACAAAGATTCCTATACTCTCTGCCCCCAGGGAAAATGTAATTCTTCAGTGCTACTGAGCTGAAGCAAAGAGGGTCCCCTTTCAGTCAGAAGCCGCATTTCTAACAAGGTTTGATATCGCTACATCCCAACCCAATATCATTGCTCAGTTCTTTAAAACTGACCTTATTCTCATCCCACCCCACTAGACCACTCCTGAGTCTGGTGAGCCTCTTGCTGCTACTCCCAGGATGCAAAGTCTTGACACACCATTTCCCAAGAGATCACAGTAGATCTGGGACACAAAGCCCATTGGAACCTGATCAATATTTCCTCTCCACCCATAGCTAAACATTCTTCACCCACTGTCCCATTCCTGTCTATCCTGAGTTGAGGACCAGAATCTAGGATATCAGATCGAGGGAGCTGCAGTTGGAGCCATGAAGAAAGCACTACAATTCTTAGGCAAAAGCCAACACACCAGAATAAGATGCAAGAGAAAACAGAGGAGAGGGCCTGAGGGCTGCAGAGAGGTTGAAGATGGGTGTGCGGTTCTCGGCTCCTTTGGAGCAGAAAGTTTAAAGGATTGCAAAGGCCACTTGTTGCAGCAGGAGAGAGATGGGGAATAAGCTGTAATGTGCCATATTTGCATTTCAATTAAGCAGGGTGCCAGCAGCTGCTTTTCCGCTACACCATAAACAAAGGTGATTTTTTCTTCTGCCTCACTGAGAGTCCAAGAGCGGCATACTTGAAATTAGAGTGTCTCATGGCGGCACAATATGAGATAATAAATGGGGGGTTACTTCCACTTTTGGAAGAGGGGAGAGAGAAACATGATTCTTCTTATGCAGGCTCATTTCTAGGGGGCAGATCCTGCCTCCTCCGTGTCCGCAGAGAGCCCGAGGGGAAGCGAAACCGCTGGTGCTCTGAGTGTGTTTAATGACCATGCCCAACTGTCTTGGGGACAGAAGTCCTCTCTCTACAGAACACGGCAGCAGCACTGGCAAGCACTGTGCTTCAGCCTGTTGTCCTGGAGGGGGCCCTCCCCAGAGATAAGATAGAAGTATCAATGGCCCAGTCAGTCCTTGACCTCTGCTGAGACTGCCAACACAAAGCGGCGGGGGCAGTAGGTGTAGGCTTTGTGACACTTGCCATGGAATAAGGCCCACCAGCTCATCACAGGAGACACAGAACAGTCATCACATAGCAACAGCTTCCAGTCAATACCTCGCAGGATTTGAACCTGTGACTTGTCAGAGAGAGGCTGCTCAGCCCACTACCAGCCCTGAGCCACACACCCTCCATTCCCGCCTTCTGTGACTCAAACTCTCTCCTTGGTGACTGGTCACTCTCAAGCTTCTTTTTGGGCATGAGAGGAGAGAGAGCCCTAGCCAAAGCTTTAAAGGCACAATGTCAGTCTAGCCTACTGAAGTCACAGCATCCTAGAAATGTCAGATTGGAAGGGACCGTGAGAAGTCATCAAGTCCAGCCGCCTGCGCTGAGGCAGGACTCAGTAAACCTAGACCATCCCTGACAGGTGTTTGTCCAACCTGTTCTTAACAACCTCCAGTGATGGGGCTTCCACAACCTCTCTTGGAAGCCTATTCCAGAGCTTACCTACTCTACCTTAGGGTTGGAAAGTTTTTCCTAATATCTAACCTAAATCTCCCTGGCTGCAGATTAACCCCATTACTTCTTGTCCAAAGTGTCTCAGTGTGTGGTGTTGAAGTGATAAGATGGGGAGTAGTTATGTCATGAAGGATATTTTTGGCTAAGCCTCTCCCAATAATGATGTCTGAAGAACAGTTGGCCATTATGGACAGAGAAGGAAAATCAGAAAGGAGAAGAGAGACTAAAACATGGATGTCCCATTAAATAAATGCCTGCATCTAGGTAAGGGTAAGAGAGCATATTTATTTTAGGAAAAATTAATATGATTTCTAATATTCCTAATTATGTATTTGGAACCTAGATATTACAGCGATGAGAACTTAAGGAATGTCATATGATAGATGGATAGATAGATATACTGAGCAATCACAAGCTCTCAATCTGGAAGTCATGACCCCCCTAGTGGGTCTCAATCAGATCCAGGAGGTCAGAAGCACCCTCCCTTTATGTGTGGCTAGATTGACCGACGCGTGGGTGGGTGGGTGGTAGGAGTGTCACATGATGGAAAAGGTTAAGAGTCGGTGGATTAGATAGATACCAGTACAGAGAATGGATATCATAGATACTTTAGACAGCTGGACAGCTTGATAGATAGCTATAGATACAACAGATAGATCAGTAGAAAAAAATACCTGAGATAAATCAGGTAAGATACTTGTAGACAAACCTGTAGAGAAGATACTTGTAGGTAAATTACACAGACAGCTGAAAGACTGTCCTGTGGACATGTCTCCTCTCAGTCACAACAGAACGGATCACTGCCTATCATTAGCAATCACATAGGATCCCTGTGGCAGCTAGCGCAATTGCTTCCACAGAGAAGTAGCATTAGGAGGTTACACATGTATTTTGGGCTGTCTTTTAGTGCAAGTTAGCAGTGGGAAATAAGTAGGAACAGCCAGCACCAAGTGACATAGCCAGCTCTCTGCAGACCACAAGCAGCTGCTCCACAGACTACAACTGAGCACCTAAGAAAAACAGAAAGAAAGACAGAAAGTTCTGTAACTGGTAATAGGGGAAGAGCTGGAAAAGGGATAATCAAGACAATTAATTTTACTGAGTATATTGTGGAGGAACATGGAAGAGCTGGAGAGCTTGAAAGGGATAAAGCAGTGGAGGGAAGGGGACTCAGAGAGGAAACATTCAAAGATAAATTACCATCTGCTCAAGGGTTCCACATGTTACCCAGCACTAAAAACACTAGGACTGCACATGAAAAAAAGGCATGAGAGAGAAGCAAGAAAAAGAAAGGGCAAAAAGGCATGAAGGGTAAAACAAAGGGGTAGGTGGGATGGAGAAGGGGGTGCAGGAAGGGATAATAAGGGGACAGGATAAGAGGGGGGATTAAAGAACCAAAAGTTTCAGACTGCCAGACCATGCAGCAAAGCTGAGTTGGAGGATGAAAGGGAGCCGGGGCAAAGAGCAGCAATAAATAAGGCATTTCAGAAGTACATAAGGAAGAGGAGGTCAGTTGTGGAGACAGCAGGGCCTTTAGGAGATGGAAAGGGGACTTAATTGACAGAGGAGATAGACACTGCTAAAAAATTAAATGACTTCTTTGCCTCGGCATTCACAAAGAGAGAGGGGACAGATGCCAGAAACAGACATGCCTTTCCCAGGGGACAGAGAAGAAATACTGCAGGAAATCAGGATCACGCCAGAACAGGTGATTGAGAAATTGGAACAAACCTTGGCAGCAGTGGAGAAACAAACCAAAAGGCAAACAATGATGCTGGGCTGCACAAACAAAGGTGTGGAACAGGAAGGAGAAGAAACGAGGTCAGCCCTATCTAAAGGGGACTTGCCAGACTAGGGCTGGAAAGGTGACTGCAGACCTGGCCACCCTGTCATTACACATGAACTGCTGCAATGGACCAGGCCCGTAGGTCCAGCCAGTCCAGAGTCCTGTCTCTGACATTAGCTAGCACCAGTAATTTCAGAGGAAAGTGTAGGAAACACCACAGATATGGGATACCCTGCTCCTGGGGAAGATTTCCTCCCAGCCCTGTTGGTGAAATGGGGAAGGGAGAACAAAGGATACGAGTGAGATGCAGGGCTGGAGAAGCCAATCTGCATTATGGGGCATAGAGGAGATGAAGACGGGACCTCACGGAGATACATGCACTTCACAAGTGAACAGAGCTGCCCGTGAGTTTATCTGAGCAACAACCAGGGATGCTGACCAAAGTTAAGGAAAGGGTCAGGCACTAAAGGAATCCCATGTCTGGCACATGTTACTAGAGGCAACGACAGGAGGAACTCATGGGCTCAGCTTTAAGAGAAGGAACCAGACAAGTGCTGTTGTAATACTGGGGGTGGCACTTCAAACTCCTGGCCTCCTTCCACCCTGGAGTTTATTATGCTACAGAAGTGTGTTTGTGTGTGTATGGAGGTGTCTGAAATAAGGAGAGGGGTTGGGGAGAGTGTGGGATGGGAAACTTGTTGGATAAGTGGGCTCTTTTTGGGGTTAGTCAAGGCATGGCACCCTGAGGTACAATGTGTTTTGGGGTCTCTGCTTTGTGTAACCATGGCAAAGTGAACAGACAGGCAGAATTGTCGCTATGTTTCAATATTATAAGGTTAGACTCTGAAAGGGTTATATTCATCCTCTGCTTTTTCTGACACTTGCAACAGTTCAAAGCAATTAATTTTTAACGCACAGCATCTGTTTAGTTTTTCAAACCAGGAAAGCTTACACAACACACACTAACTTACACGCACACTTATGCACACACACACACATATACACACTTGCTAACTTATACCTGCTCATTTACAAGAGCACATACACATTTACAACACACTGATAACCACATGCACACATATACAATTCCATGCACACTTACGTGCAAACACACATATGCACATGTGCACTAAGTAAGAAGTAAGTAACTCACAGCCACAGCTCCACACACACCTACCTGCAAACAGATGCACTTTGCACACACAGATACATATGCACACACACATTCTCTCCCCCCTTTTGTTTCTTTCCCTTGTTTTGCCAGCGGGAGCCAGACCCAGATCTGGCAGGAGTTAGCAAGAAACACCAAGATAAATAAATAATAATAAAAATAATAAATAAAGTCATCAGCGTGCTTAGCGAGTGTTTACAGACTCATTACCCTGTAACGATGATGTGACAGGAGGAAGAAACCCCCCCACCTCAATTAAAAGGCAGGGGGATACCCACAGAAATAAATATTTAAGCAAGAGCTGCCAGAAGTACCATCTGCTCAGGCACTAATAAATAAAATAAAATAAAATACCACAGAATTTTTTTTATAAATATACAGGATGGAAAAAGACCAACCCAGCCCAAACTAGCTAAAGTCTGTGGTTTTCTTTGTTATGAGAGACAATGGATTATCCCTGGGCAGCTTTTGGCAATGGCTTTGGCAAACTCATTAAGCTAATTGTGCAGCAAAGACACACTGCCGCCCCTCCTTCCCCCCACTTATTTTAAAGCTTTAAACAGTTTTTAAAACCACGTGCAAATTAAAGGGAAGTGGCCAGGCTGCCAATGGGCAGCTTGCTAAGCTTTTTATGCAGGAAGTGGTGTCCCAGAGCTGTCTTCTAGGCCCTCCCTGGGTGAACTGTCTGAGCCTGGGGGAAAAAGGGATGAAGAGGGGAGGTGTTTAAAGGGGTCCTTTGCTTGTGAGAGACACCAGGGATAAAGGGATGAATTCTCTCTGCTATGCCAGTGCAACCACACTGTTCTCCACGGAGTGTAGCCAAAAGGAGCTCTGTCTCCAGCTTCATACTGCCCCTCAATGCTGCACTGCTGGCACCGACAGAGGATGGAGGTTTGGTACCCAGGGAAGGAGCCAATTTCAGCTCTAATCTGCCCCCCCCCTCTGCCTCCATCTAGGCAAACCTGGGCCTAAAACTCTGACCTGGTCCCCAGTTCTCCCTAGAGTAGGTGAGCAGCAGTCTCAGCCACAGGCATTGCTGCTGGAGGACTGTGACTTGGTAATGGACTTGTCTGTTTCTGTCTTCCCCTCTCGCCTTCCCCACTGCCCCTCTCACCTCCTACGCCAGGGGTTAAGGTAATGCAGATCAGCGGAGCACACTTCCTCTTCTTCTTCCACGGCTGGGGGGTGCAGTCCTCCCACACCGCTCTCTTCCTCAGCTCAAGGGAGAGCTCCCCATTCCTGTTTAACCACACCCATGCCCCACTCTAGGAAGCCTTCCTGAAGGCTCAACACCCTGGCATTTACAGCAGCAATCTTTTTTGCTTTAATTTCTTGAGGTGAGCTTGGTTTGGCTGCTCTCCCTGACGGATGTCAATTCTTGTGCCACACAAGGCCCTTTGCTTTCAGATCTGGCTCCCTGGCAGCAGAGGGGGAGGAGTCATCAGGCTTGGGCCAGGGGCTGATGACACTATCTAGGGCCAAGGATAGCGTAGGCAGGTGCTGAGCAAACGTTCCCTCCAGCTCTGCCAGTGTCATTCACTCCTGATATGCACCAGCTCCCTTCGCTATTCCAGCCCTGGGTTTCCCTCATAGCTCCGCCGATGCCCCTCACTCCTGTCCTGCAGCCCCCCTTGCTGTTCCAGCCTAGAGCCTGTGCACAGCTCAGTCACACTGCTCCATCCTGCACCCTCGTCCAGTGCTGGGTTTCTCTTGTGAAGAAACTGCCAAGCTGTCTGAACTGTGATTTTTATGCATCTACTTGGGCTGATGCTGAGCCCTTCCTAAGCTCATTTCACATGTGACCCCATTCGAACTCTGAGGTGAGTCTCCAAAGGAGATTGACCCACCCCAGCACTGAGATTCCAGATGCTGAATGGGGCAGGGGATACAGGCTGGAGGCCACACCAAGGGGCCTGCAGAATGTCAGCCAGGAGACAAGGCACTGGGTTAAGGCCCAAACCTCTGTCCTGAAACACTTCTCCAATCTCTATGGGGTTAGCTAAGAGGTGTGGGGAGGAGAGAGCTCTCATGGGGGTGGAGCCTTGGTTTGTTCTTAGCTCCCTGCATGCCTCCCCCAGCTACGACTGTCCGGAAGGGGGAACAGAGTCAGTGTGGATGTCGGAGGGAAATGGAAGACTCAGTGTCCATGACTGATTTATACATTTCACCCGGACAGACAGACGAGACCCCACCCCCTCCATCCCATGCCCCCTCCCACCCAGCCTCCTCCCCAAGAAAGCCAAGGGATTTGCCTACCTGGCAATATATTTCTGGTAAATATTTACATCTTCGGTGACAGCTGGTTTGTCAGTGGGTAATCCGTTCCTAATGAGAAACACAGGGCAGAGCTGGTTAGCAGGCAGTGTCAGGGCACAGTCCAAGCTCCTTGTCTCTCATGCAGCACTGAGTGTGCCAGGGCAGAGGGCTCTGGGAACAGTAAGTAGTAGAGATATATATGCCTGTGTAACCTCCCCCCATGCCCGTGTGCCTCTTTCTAGGGGCACTGGACTCCTGCTAACGTAACCCACCTACCTCCTCTCTCCAGAGCTCAATTTCGTTTGCTGAAGGGGCTGAGAAGACCTACCCTTAAATTATGCTCTTGTAAACATCACATAGGCACCACTGGCTCTGTCTACACACAACCGGTGGCCAAGTCAAAAGACGAACTGCCCCAGCTCTGTTACAACAAGGCTCCAGTTTGTAAAGCAGGGAGACCGTGAAGACGTACTCCAACCGTGGAACCACTGGAGAGCACGTGACTCTAGCACTGATCAGGGCACCGCAAGCACTGGTCTGCACTACAGAACAGATCCACGCTGTGACCATTTGAGAGGCTGCATTTATAACCTGGCCTCCACAACATGGCTTTCACTGCATTCTCCACACATCCTGCCAGTAGCCCCGACAGCCCTCGTTAGCATGGGGCACCCAAACTCAGTCACACCAGTCAGGCCGCAGATGGAACTTTGTAATTAAAAAAATCAAACCCAAACTGCAACCAGGCATCACATTCGCTCGGGCGGGCATCTTCCGTAAAACGCAGCCAGAAAGCACGTCCTGGGGGATGTTCTCCAGCAACAGAGAGAAAAAGTCACAGAACGGACCCACAGGCCTGGGCCCCAGCCTGCTAAAACCATGGCTGCTACTCTCAGAGTGCTTGCTGACAAGAGAGTGGACTGCGACTGGACTTCCGCCTGCATCCTTCGGTCCCTGATGGATGGATGGCAGTTCCGCACCTTGGTTAAACCAGCACACCTATAACATTTGAAGTCACTATGTGACTTCACTAGGGGATAGAGACTTCACCCCTTTGGCTTGCGTGTGTAAGTGTGACAGCGAGGGAGTGATTCCCATGAGGGCGTTTGGTGCTGGAGGGGATTCTGAATGGAAGGCCAGGTCCCAGGTCATGTAATTAGCACCATCCTCACTAGCACAGTTAATATTCTGTCTCCTGCACCCCTCTCAGCTCCTTGGGAGACTGTTCTGGATGCTTTGCAGCCATCCTGCAAAACAACACAGGGACAGCACAGTTTGGGGGAGTCCCCGAGCTGGGAAGTGCAGCACAGTCCCCTGCTGGGGGATAGAGGCTGCGTTAGAATCTGAGGGACACAGAGCCAGAGCATGCCAAAATTTGGAGTGTGTCAACATCCCATCTACATGGCAGGGCTGCCTCAGGGAAAGGCAGAATTCCGGCACCCACCACGCCTAGGTTACCCACAGGTGTGGTCAGCTGATGGGCGAGGGAGAAGTAATATTACTACTGGTCTGTGTCCAGTTAAGGTGCCATGCATGTAGAGACCAGAGGACAGAGTACTACCTCTACTCTGGTGGAAGTGGGTTGCGTAGGAACCATACCTATTGGGCACTAACTAGAGTCCAGAAGGAGGAGGAATCACAACCCCCCGAGCTACAAAAGATCAGATGCACCCACAGGCGTGCGTGAGAGAGAGAGAGAGAGAGAGAGAGAGCGTTCAGCTGGGGAGAAGCCGCAGTGCATACTTCACTGCTAGCTGCAACCCCGTCAGCATTTCCCACTCCCCTAGCCCCAGGAAACCCTGTGGTTAGAGAAGGGATCACTGAGTCACCGTGAACCCAATCTGCCACAGAAATGAAAGAGTGAGAGGGTGAGAGAAAGGAAATAAAACCGGGATCCTGAGGAGAAGCAAAAACAAAGCAGGGTGGGTGAGCAGCCCCCGGGTGCAGCTCCAGAATGCCCAACACGCAGGGGCATGGGAGCAGAGATACCAAAGGGGTGTCCGGGTGTCCTTGAGATTCTTGATTGGCTTCCTCTGTCAAGGAGCTGCAGACCTGGGGACTGATCACGATAAGGTGCCGTGCATACATACATATTTATAATCCAGTGTTCATAACAACAGCCGCCCCCACCTGCTGTCTGGAGCAAGAGACACCGATGAACCCAGGAGAGTGAGAGCGAGTGAGAGCTCAGTAACGAGGCATTTACAATGGACTCCTGGCACAGCTGGGAGACTTGCACCATGGAGGCAGGCGTGGGCTCCACAGCACAGCCAGCACAGTGGATAATGCTACCGTCTAACAAAACAATGTGCCTCACGGCAGACAGGGTATTTTGGGGTGGTTAGAGGGCTCCCCAGATTGGGGCCGCGTGAATTTAGCTGCAACTGATAACAAACCTTTGGCTTTTTCCATACACTTTAACCATAGGAATCCAAAGCTGTTTGCAGACAGTAATGTATTAATCTGTGCCACACAGGAGGTAGATACCATTATCCCTGCCTTACACATAGGGAACCTGAGGCATCGGGGAGCGTGACTTGCTTGAGATTGCATAGCGTAACTTTGGCATACTCAGGGAAACAACCCAAGTTTCCTGGCTTCAGGTCTGTACACTGACCACAAGATCAGCCTTCCTCTCTACAAGGACGAGGCAGGTGGGTGGACTCAATAGGATCTGTCATCCCACGACATGTGGCATGTAGCTGCTGGCCCTGCTACTAATGACCCAAGGGGACTCCTGGCTGACAAAAACCAGACCGATGCACTGAACAGGCTGTATAGACACAGGGACTAACTTCAGAAAGTCCCAATTGAGTTCCCCAACCCAAAGATATTGGTCCTTAAACCAGTGGAAAGGCAGGAGGGCCAGAAAGAAGGGGCCTCTCCCCTCAGCTGCCACAGAAGTCTGTGGTGAATATGCAGGAGCAAAACCAAGCAGCCATGATAACGGGAGACAATAGCTATCTCACACAAAAAGTATTTCAGGCCTCAACAAGGCGCCAAGTAAGAGGCAAGAGAATCCAGACTAAGGAACAGGGAAATGGAGCAAACCACGCCCGTTCCCCCTTATTTGCACCCAGATATTTTGAAATTCAAGGTCACAAGGGACCATCAGGTCATCTAGTCTGACCCCATGTACCAGGGTGGCAGAGTTTCGATTGCAGAAACAACCTGTCTAAACTCTACACCTGGGCACAGTCATGTGCTCCTCTTCTCCACATGATCTTGGTGTGGTAAAGAACAGGATTATCAGACACGTAATGAACATGATATATTGGGGAAGAGTCAACATGGCTTTTGTAAAGGCGAATTATGTCTTACCAATCTATTAGTCATGGGTGGTGATCCAGTGGATATAATGTACTTGGACTTTCAGAGAGCTTTTGACAATGTCCCACACCAAAGGCTCTTACACAAAGTAAGCAGTCATGGGATAAGAGGGAAGGTCCTTTCATGGATCAGTAATTGGTCAAAAGATACCAAACAAAGGGTAGGAATAAATGGATAATTTTCACAGTGAAGAGAGGTAAATAATGGGGTCCCCCAAGGATTTGTACATGGAACCAGTGCTGTTCAACTTATTCATAAATTATCCCGAAAAAGCGGTGAATAGTGACATGGCAAAGTTTGCAGATGATACAAAATTACTCAAGATAGCTAGGTCCAAAGCTGGCTGTGAAGCATTACAAAGGGATCTCACAAAATTGGGTGACTGGGCAACAAAATGGCTGCCTCTATACCAAGATTTCCCGCCATTGTTTCTATCATTCCAGTGGCACAGGCGGGAACCTAGCATAGACAAGGCTCCAAGCAGCCTGTGGTGTTTTAAGTGCCATGGCAACTAACCCTACTCAGAGCAGGTCTACACAACATGGTTGTTAAGGTGTTGGTCATGTGCACCTTGTCTACATGGGGGTCTCCCTCAGTGCTATCGCCTGTGGAGCTGCACCAGTGGTAACAAAAGGAGAAATAATCCTAGTGCAGACAAAGCCTTTGGGTTTCTTCATGGCTCATTCAATCCATGGCCCCTATGCAGAGTCTGCAAACTAGGCAGAGGGTGGCTACTGGTGCCAACTGAGTCAGTGGGTTTGTCAGACATGGTATGTGAATCTCCTGACAAAGCCAAGAAGTTTTACTGAATCATGGCCGCCTATGTAAGAAATGGGTCAGATTGAAAAGATACATCTAAGTGAAATCAGTGGGAGTTATACAACTGACTCCAGGATCGCTGGAAGAGGAGTTATGATGGTTGAAAGAGCCAGCAGTACTGATAGTGAAGAAGGCAGTATGGTTAACGAGTTTGAGGGGATTAGTGCTTGGAGCAGGAGGTTGAACTTCCAACCCTGATATTCTATGATTCTATGATCTCAGCTGCACAATCAGTGCTGATGACCAACCCAATACAACAAGAACTGGGAAGGAAAGTGGAACTTTTCTGAGAATGGCAAATGTTTGAAAAAAATAGACAGATCCACATAAGGACCAAGATAAGGTTATACAATGTCACTGTGATATCCATATTGTTATATGCTTCCAAAACTTGGCAAATGCTAGAAGTCCAGAACAAGAATCTTAACACATTCCATCAGAGATGTATTACAGAGAATACTTAGGGTTTGCTGGTGGGATAAAGTAACCAATGCTGATGTGTTATAAAGGACTGCCCAGCAGACAGTGATTCGAGACAGAAGGCTGTAATGGTTTGGACATGCTGTAAACGTGTCAAAAAACGATATTCCTAGACGACCTTTGACTGGATACCACTTGGTGGAAGATGGAGAAGAGGAGGACAACAGATGACCTATAATAAAACCATTGAGAAAGACGTTGCTATCTTGGAAACAGATTACAATGAAGCAAGAAACGTGGCATTAGACAGATGGAGGTGGAAACACTGGGTTGCCTCATGTGTCATACTGCACAGGAACATCTAATCTAATCATCAAATCACTGACTTCAATGGGAACAGAATTGGGCCCTAATCCAGGCAAGGCTGGTTGTTTAGGAGATTTGGAAGACTGAGAGAAAGAAAGCAGCCATGATTCTGACCTGTGAGTGTTGACAGCAGCTCTTCTCTTTGCATCTTGTTTTCATAGACATATCCTGAGGGGACAGTGGGATCTGTGCATGGCTATCAGAGCTGATGGGCTCAGGAAGACTAGAACCCCATCAATGTTGGGGATCGTTCCTCACAGCCCCTTAACTGAAGTTTTCCTTATTTAGAATCAGAGATGTTAAAAATGAGGCGGACCGGACAACTGATCCAGATCCCAGACATTGCAGGCTAAGTTCTTAGATTTAAAAGTCCCAAACAACAGGATTTCCACCGTTTCCCTTGGGACACTGTTCCAGAGCCTAGTAACTCTCATTAACATGCTCTGCTAAGCTTTCATGGCTTCCTACATCTTTGCTTTAAGGTGCAGGGCTCCAGACCTCAGCTCCTGGCTTCAGCTGCTGATACCAGCTTTGCCCAATGGCAGTGGTTTTCAAACTTTTTAGGTTGCATACCCCTTTCCCAATAGTTTAGTCTACCACATACCCCCATCTGAGATTGGGTCATAGTATACTGATGAAAACAAAAAGAAAAGGTCTGTAAGGGATATTATCCGTCATTACAGGATTTTTCTTGTGCACCCCCATGATGAGAGCTCGCGTACCCCAGTTTGAAAACTACTGCCCTATGGGAACTGGTGAACTGATCACCCCAGCACTTTTCTCTACTGTATTCCCAGGTCCAATGCAGGCCCAAGAGCTTAGGCTCAGAATGGGAATTGGGACTGTAAGAACCAAGAAGGTGCCCAATGGATTTGTTTCCCTAATGAATGCAAAGAAGAGAAAAATAAGAGAAGACTTACTTCACCGTAGAGACCGTTCCAGTTGTGATGGAGTCCGTCTTGGAGAAGGTTGACTTCAGGTACTCAGGGGTGTTGAACGGCAAGGAGACGGGCTGCTCGGGACCAGCCACTGGAGCACTGCTGGGGGTACTGGCCAGAGGGTTGGGGGCCAGGCTGGGTGTTGGAGCCTTGACTGGAGTGAGCTTCTGGATGTTCCTCACATCGTACTTGGAAGGCCGGCCCACCTTGCCTGTCTTGAAGGCAATAGCCCCACCCATGTCTGGGCTGCCCTCACCAGGCTTAAAGAGATGCAAGTACTTGACGTTCTCCAGGTCATACTTGGAGGCCTTCTTGTAGGTGTTGCCGTTCTGCGGCCTGATGCTCTCACCCGTTTTCAGCTTCTGGATGAAGAAGTCATACTTGGAAGCCCGCGACATCAGGCCCTGCATCTGGGAGCTGCTGGGAGAGGGCAAGGGCAGTATGGTAGCTTTGGTCTCTGTTAGCAGGGTGGCATCCGGCCCCGGCAGTGCTCGGATGGGCTGCGTCAGCACTGATGAAACCTCTTTGCCCAGCTTGGAGCTCAGCTCCTCAGACTTGGCCGGGTGGATGGGCCAGGAGAGCTGCTCGCCGGCCTTGAGCTTGCGGATATACTCCTCATACTTGGAGAAGCGGGCTCGCTTGCTCATGGCGTCCTCGCCAGGGAGGGAGGCGGAGGCAGTGGCAGAGGAAGCCTCTGAGGTAGCAGCGTTCAGCTTGTCAAAGCTGATTTTGCGGGTCAGCTCATCCCGCATGTTCTGGTCGTTGTAGCCAAACATGCCCAGGAACTCATTCATGGTGGTGGCGGCATAATCACGCAAGGACGAAGCTTCCCCTGTAGAGAGACAGAGGGACAAAGAGTCATGCAAGGGGTGGATTCTCCTCTTCTCCCGTACCAGCGTCGGCAGTGGGAAGGGGGGGGAAGAGGGGAATATGATCTACTGACGTTTGGCTCACTTGTTAGGTTTTACGACTCTTAAATTAATTTGTTTTAAAAAAAAAGTAATTAATACTGGGGTAAAATAAAAAGAGTTCATCAATGCCAGGAAAATCAATTTCCTAAATGTTCTAGCCGATGGCTTTTCAGTACATTAAACAAAGTTTCATAAATGTCTCTGCACTCTTGCCTTGGCCTAATATGAAGAAAAAGTAATTTTACTGAAAGTGAGGCCAGTGCCAATATGCCAGGGTTTGTGCAACTGCGTCCCAGTGGGGGTGTGTGTGTATGTATGGGAGGGGGGCGGAGGGTGAGGGGAGAAGGCATGGATTCTATATCCTAGCTGAGGAGAGGGGCAAGGAGAGAGGGGGAAGGCAGCGTGTGTTTGGGGCAAGGGGAGAGGGGCAAAGTGGAGTGGGGGGAAAGGTAGGAGGTATAAGCAGAGAGAGTCGGAGGTGTGGAGATGAGGGGATGAGAGAGAAAATGAAGAGGGGCGAGGGGGAAGTGAAGGTAAGACAAGCTGGGTAAGGAGAGGTCAGGAAGGAAGATTGGGGGGGGGTGAATCTCCATGGCAGCAGTTCTCAACATATTTACCATTGTGGGCCACACATATGCAGCTCTCTCTGTGTTATGTGGGCAACATTCACACATTATATATACTACCCATATGGCCCTGAGGAAGTCACATGGGCCGCAGCTGTGTGCTGATTGGGCCACAGGTGGAGAACCACTGCTCCATGGCCATTCCAACCCCTGCCATTGCTTTTCTAAAGTCTCTTTTCAGAGAAGCTCCTCTTAAGCATTTCCCTCCGAGGCCTGATGGGCAGAGGGGAGCCCCCACTGACCCCCAAAGGCATTACAGTTCAGGAAAAACAGCTGTATCCCTGCTCTGAGCATCCATAACCCCACACCCTACCCTAGGGAAAGGCTGTGCTGGCCCAATAAGAATATGCAAATTTGGTGGAGGAAGGTTGTTTCTCCCTGGGATGTGGGCTGACCGCAGTGGGGAGGGATGTTCTGCCTGGGTAGGGGCTAGAGGTGCGGGCTGTTCTCCCTGGGGGTGTGCTAAGGAGAGTGGGGAGGGCTGTTCTCCCTAGAGCTCCCTTCCTCCCCCGCTCAGTCTCTCAGGCAGTTTTGCTGGTCACCAGGAGGGGAAGAACACAGATCTGGAGGTCACCCAATATCAGTGTAAAGGAGGAAATAAAGATTGCTCTGACGTGCCAGCTCGGACTCATTTAGGCTTCAGTCTGACACAGTGTTCCTCCTCCTCCTCCTCTTTTCCCTCTCGCTTTCTCCTACAGAGTGAAGATTTACTGCGTGCAGGAGTCCTTCAAACCTCCCTCGTCATCTTTCCCAATCACTCACGCTAACTCTTGTGGGTGAGCACCATCTTTCATGGGGGGGGGGGGGGGGGGGGAAGGAGGAGAGAGCCAACCAGGGCAGGTACGGCAGTAGCAGGAAGGGAGTTCCTGGCCTGGGGAAGCCACAATGGTTTTGACGCGCAGAGAGAATTAGTGCTGCTTTGTAAGGCAGCCGGAAAGGAAGAGAGCTGAGAGAGGAAGGAAAGGAAGAGTGAGAGCTCGACAGATCCCAGGGGTTCAAATGGATCCCTGGGATCCAGGGATCTGATAGACAGCTGTGCCACATACACATGCACAAATGCTCCTGAACACACCTGCCTGACCAAAAAGCAGACTCCTAGGTTCAGGGGTCTCTTGACTTCCCAGTTGTTTGTTTCAACAAGGGTATGTGGGGGAAGAGACAGTCGGAGACGTGACCCTGCAATGGGCACTGAAAACCTCTGCAGGGCCCACATCAGTGATGCTCAATGCAGCCAGGGACACGGGCATAAACCCTGCTGCAGTGCTGGCTTGTATACCCGGCACATGGCCATGGAATTGCCGAAGTCCCACTGACACTGGGCATGAGGCTGATGCTTGCAGCAAACGCCTGAGCCTGCTAAGCTAGGATACATCATTCAGGACAGTGGCACTGAGAGTTGGTCGAGCACACTGCTCCTTTCCACTGCTGAGCACCAGTGTCTCGGATCCAAAGACCATGTGCTCCTACCCATACTACACCCAGACACCAGGAATAAGAGCAAACTGCCAAATCAGTCACACCCGGGGTGCAATTTCCCTCCAGCCAGATGTCTAGGCCTCTATGTGCTGTCCCTAAGTGGGATGTGATCCCTCAAAGAGCCATGTGAGTTTCTCGGTGTCAGTCTAGGCAGGTGCCTGAATGCAGAACCAGGCCCCCTTACTTAGGCACCCGTGTTTGATAACTATGCTCAGAAAATGATACATCACAAGGGAAGAAAGGGAAAAAAACCTTCAGGAAACTAGGGCTCCTCTAACAGGGGTGGGGTCTTTTCACTTCCCCCTTTCCCACCCTCCTATGGTCCCTCACCACTCTGGGATCCCAAGGGCATTACCTTTCACTTACCTACGCCGAGGCATTAAAGCATTTCCTGCTGCTTTAAAGCTTTTCACCCTTTTGTTGCCTTTCCCTCTTCTCCACCCCCACCCCAGCGTAACCCTATAGCCTCAATGGAAGTGATTAATCCCATAAAATCCCCCCTGGGTCTAAGATTTTCCTGTTCCTGCTAAATCTGTCTCCCCTCTTCTGCTTTTCATCTCTCTTTGGACCTGTAAAGTGATCTGTGGTCTCCGTCATGTTCCCCCAGACTCCCAGGCCTGGTGAAACCCCATCCACCCCGAGTCAAACTGCAAGGCGGAAAGGGAGGCATGGGGATCTGAAAGGAAATTAAATCAGCAAGTGATCACTACTGGCTTTAATGGCTGCCCAGGAAGGCAGGGCCAGATAGTTCCTTCCCCTGCTCTTGGAGGGTGGGGATGACCTGCGTTCATCAGAACATTGCAGTGATCATCACTCGCGTGTGGACACGAACATGCAAACACAGAGGAATCCTACAGAAGTCACCACAGGTGGGAGACCAAGTTGTGGTTTAGGTAAAATTCACAAAACCTTTTCCCCATCTCAGGGCAGAACTTGTGGAGAGATCAAAGAGGTATGAAACAACCTCTTGTGCCTCCACCCCAGCTGCCCCTCCTTGCCCTGGCCTTCCAAATTAACCAGCCTGAAGCACAAGCGAAGCAAGCAGCAGCTGGGAGACCCCACTTTTGGATCCCACATTCCAGGTCACCTTTGCCGTTCCCAGGGCTCGCTCAGACTCTGCACAGATTAAACACCTAAAGCCTTAGAAGAGACTCGGGAAACCCAGCATTTCCCTGTGAGGCTGGGAGCTGCTGCCCTGGGAGCTGCTGGAAACTGCACCACTGGGCTTGGAAATCATCTTTAGTCCCAGTCCCATTGAAAACACAAAACAACTGGGGTGGTGGGGGACAACGACTCTCAGGGCTTTTCCAAACCTGGACAGTCTGAGCTCAGGTCCCAGGGAGGATTGCAGCAGTCCCTTCTCATTTCACCCGAACTGGCTGTTCACTCCCAGTCCCACAAGCCATGGCCTCCACTTTGCTTCTTCTTTGATCAAATCCATACTGGATGATCACATTAAAGGTTCTGGGAGACTAACCATCCTCTCTTTATCCCCAACAAGGCAGATCTCAGGCAAAGCAGGGCAGGTTCCTTCTGCACTCTGCCCACCTGCTGTGCCTCGACCCAGACCTTTAGGTGCATCCACAAGAGACAGTCCCCAAAGCCCAGCCAGCACTTGGCTTTTTTGCTGCAGTTCCGAGACAGAGGCATGTGAGAGCCAGCTGTGGCGGCTGCAACACAGACACCTGCCCCACTGGGAGACCCACCCACTTCATTTCATACAAACCACCAAAAGGCCACAAGCCGGGGAACTATTTTTTTGAACTACAGACCTAGAGGCCAACAGCTGCATTATCTTGATCCCTATTCACTGAGCCACCTGGTCCCCCATTCCTGGGGCAGGCGGAGGGGGCGGAGTTGAACCCTCGCAGAGAGGATATTGCACTGAGTCCGTGCTCCTCCCTGATAGTTGCTGAACCCGCTGTGCCCCGGTCCCTGGGTCTGCCTCTTTTCCTCACCGTCCCCTTCTTCCTGCAGCACATTTTTCTCTCCCCTTCTGCATGATAACAAAGGGCTCCCTCTCCCCGTGCCGCTGCTCTCCATTTGTG
The DNA here is from genome assembly GCA_032164245.1 of Sternotherus odoratus. Classification (NCBI taxonomy): domain Eukaryota; kingdom Metazoa; phylum Chordata; order Testudines; family Kinosternidae; genus Sternotherus; species Sternotherus odoratus. Next base: position 8,876,129 of record JAVMKO010000018.1, read on the forward strand.
GGCATTGCCAAAGAGCTGAGATCTGTGCGTCTCAGAGCAGCTATCGTATCACAAGGGATCCGGAGCGAGCAAAAAAAAAGGGGGCTAAAAATAGCCCGCAGCAGCACACTATATATGGAAGGAAAAGCAAAACAGCCCAAATGGAGCGCAAGGTCTGGACACGGGGGATGGGGCGTCCCAGATGGGGCTTTGTCCGTTGTCCTGGCCAGGAGAGGAAATCATGTTAATTTGGGGGACACGGTAAAGAAGAGAGAAAGTGGGCACTGGTGCACACCCCTGAAATGCATCTTCGTGTGGAAGGTTCTCCAGGAAATTATAAGTGGGGAGGAATCCCTTTTATGGGAGAAAAGGGGGGAATAAGAGGAGACATTCACCTTCTGATGGATGGAGCAGACTTAATAAATAAAGCAAACAAATAAATAAATAGATAAATGAAAGAAACTTTGAAAGCTGAGTGAGGAAAAGGCTGTGGGTGACTATCCCTACCGTCCTACTGTGAGGCAGATTTTAAGACTGGTGTGTGTATGACTGTATAGGACAGGGGTCTCAAACATGCGGCCTGGGGGTCACATGCGGCCCGTAAAGCCCTTCCCTGCGGCCCGCCAAGCTTCCTGACGTCCCCCCCCCCCCGGTCTCCCCATAGCAGTTTGCAGGACGGAGGGGCCAGAAGTGGAGGCTTCTCTGCTGCTTGGCTGGGCCGCGTGTGTTTCTAGCTCTGGACTTCCTAGATTGCTCTTGCTTTGTTTGCCAAACAGCTGTTGGTGGTGCCTAGTGCTTTCCAGGAGGGAATGGGGAGCTGCGTGCTCAGAGGAGGAGGTGGGGCAGGGGTGGGACCTCTTGGAAGGGGTGGAGTTGGGGCGGAGCCGGGGCAGCAAGGGCGGGGTGTGTGTCAGTGGTGCGGCCCTCGGGCCAGTGCACTAGTCCTCATGGAAGGGGTGGAGTGGGGGCACAGCCGGGGCAGCAAGGGTATGTGTGTGTGTCAGTGGTGCGGCCCTCGGGCCAGTGCACTAGTCCTCATGGAAGGGGTGGAGTGGGGGCACAGCCGGGGCAGCAAGGGTATGTGTGTGTGTCAGTGGTGCGGCCCTCGAGCCAGTGCACTAGTCCTCATGCGGCCCTCATGGTCATTTGAGTTTGAGACCCCTGGTATAGGAGATCTGAGTGAGTGTGTATACAAGTTGTGTAGGGAAGCAAGCATCAGACTGGGTGTAAGGGTTGTGGATGTGTGAGAACGAAGAAGTGAGCATGTTTGTGTGTTGGTGACAGTTTCTGTCACCTGTCTCTGGAAAACACCCGCTTTGCTGATTTGGCACATGCTCCTTGTCTGTCAGAGATGGGAAGAGACACGAGGTGAGGCTGGGAGCTGACTCACAGTCAGACCAGCTCTTATCAATCTGCTGTGTCTGAAGAGGGAACCAGGCAGAGAACACGACTGTCCCTCCACAGGTCTGAATACCAGTGTGGATAAACCCAGAATTTTCAAGTGGATTGGCTTAAATTAAGAGAGAAAACAAGAAGAACAAGGATTTCTTCCCAAAGAAAGAAATCTTCAGCCCGTGGTTTACTGGGAGATGTCAGGGGCACATTTACAACAGGACTCTCAAAACATGCGTATGAAACCTGCATGTGCCTCTGTTTGTGTGTCCAACCCCTATGGCTGTGCCGGCCATTCGGGGCACTGTAGGTGCCATTACCTTGCACATTCATGGTCTGCTTGCTCACAAGAACTGCATGCATTTGCATGTGATCCTTTGATGCTCTGGACCTAAAAAGGCACATTGCTGGCAACCCTCTCTCCTCTTACCACTGGCTCCTTTTTAGTTCCCACAGGTTGGCCACATACTTCTTATTTTCTCCCTTTCCTCCACCCCATTTGGCTTTTTTGCAAATAGGAGCTGCAAACAGGGGGAGGGGGAGGGGCAAAGAAGGGGAATTAAACCAAACTACGAACCGAGTCCAGGCGCAATCACCTTGTGTCTGGGAACGACAAGGGCTTTCCTATCAAAGGAAACTGAAGGTCACACTTTTCCTCATTGATCTTGCAATGTTTGTTAATTACTCTGTCACTGATGTGGCGAAGGATAATTAAACAGCTCTGTTTATATCTTATATGCATAATTATGTGCGCTGCCACTGAACTCGCAAAGACTAGAGAATGTGCCTCTCCAGAAGGGGAACGGACAGACGGAGATGAGTTTCAGCTGCATTATTAGCAGCAGGAGGAAAACACACGCACACACAAAAGAGGGAAAGTTTGATGGATTTGCAAAGTGCTCAGATGGGGGAGGTGTGATCTTTCTATCAAGAGATTCAACCCAAATGAGGGACAGAGCTACATCTCAGCAGGAGGGGCCCACTCTACACTGGGGATTCAGTCAGCCCTGAGCTTTCAGCCACATTTGGTACTTAAATGGACCCGGATGTTGATCTGGAGACACTGGTCACCCTAGGAATGAAATAATTCATCCTGGGCTTCCCCCCAGCACACACAGGCCACCAGTGCCTCTCGATAAATTCAGCCTGAGCCAAATCTGGCCCTGAATTTCTCTCTGTCAGGAGTAAACTAAAATTCTAAAACTTCATGTAACCACAGGGGGTGGGGAGAACCCCCCTGGAAGGGGTAATGCACCAAATCAGAATTCAGGCACTGGTGTGCTGGGGAGTAAGGGGCAGACAGGAGAGCCTGAGGGCTTGGGAATTCATCGATTCTCTGAGTCATGAGTATGGTTCCGACTGCAGTGAGTGTTTACCACAGGGTACATGGTGACCAGATGGCCTGATTTTATAGGGACAGTCCTGATATTCGAGGCTTTGTCTTATACAGGCACCTATTACCCCCCACCACGATCCCAATTTTTCACACTTGCTATCTGATCACCCTAACAGAGTATAAAGAGCAGGACAGAGCTTTTCACAAAGCACTTTACAAAGGACTGGAGTAAGACGGCATCACCACTCCAGGGGTAAACCCCGGATTCCTGTCTGGCTAGGATAACCTCAGAAGTGAGGAAAGAACCTGGATGTACAGTGTGTCTGTTATGTGGCTGGGTTTAATATCAATAGAGGGGATGTTGACAGTAATAAATCAGTCAATCGCAGACAGAGAAGGAAAGCAAGCAAGAAAGAAAATTTTAAGGAGTTTGCCCTGGCAGGAGAAATCTGGTTTATTCTCAGAACTAAAAGAGCAGTGGAGGATTGAGGTGTCTCAGCAGCAGTGCTGTGACGTGGGAAGTGTAGACATGTTTTAGGCAGGGGAGAGCTCTCCCAGTGATAAAAAAAAACCCACCCCGAACAAGTGGTGGTAGTTTTATTCTGCTCCCGGTGATAAAGCGCTGTCTATAATGACACTTTTCAGCACTAAAACTTTTTTCGCTCATGGGTGCGTTTTTCCTCACCCCTGAATGACTAAAGTTTTAGCATTGAAAGTGACAGTGTAGACACAGCCTTACACTCGGCTGTAAGCTCCCAGCTAATCTGCCCACACCACAGCTCCCTCATTCACCTGGACTCTTTTAAAGGCTCACTCTAAATAATAATAAGAAATAACAATAGCTTGTAAGTTACACCCAGAGCTGCTGCCTTCAATCTGCACACACGGGCATAAACAAACATACACAACAGCCAAGCACTTGCATGGAGACATGCAACCTACATACGCACACACACACACAAACGTGCAGCATTCACACACACAGTCACACCACATATACATAAATGTGAATACATGCAACAAACATATACGTCCACACAAACTTACATGCAACAGACACAAATATTGTGAAGGCAGCAGTCACATAACTACAAACACACACACACACACAGAGCAGCCCTTCTGTTCATCGAAGCCTATGGTCTAACAATCCATATTCCTTATACAAACCTGCCTGCCATATACCGGGGAGCGTGCAGGCAAGTGTGTGTATAAATACACCGGGAATCTACAGGAGGGTAGGCTAGAAGAGCAGCTTGGGCCCTGCCCTCCGCTGGGAAACCTGAACATGAAATGTAGTGCCAAACACCTTTATCTTCATCTAAATCATATACAGGGATCTGTAGGGCGGGAGATGGATCCAACCAGATAAAGGGGTCTGTGGGGTAGGTGCCACCCAGGTAAAGAAATCCATTGTGTGGGGTGGTAAACGGGGCAATGACTTACCTGAGGCAGCTCCTCCAGCCAGTTTGGAGCCAGTCTGGTTGCTGGAGGGTCGGTAACTTTCATCCTTGGAGGCAGGCCCATCCGAATCCCTGTTGTCCGGGAAGCTGCCATCTGCCTCATCCCCATTATCTTCTTCTTCATCGCTGCAGCCCTTGGGCTGTACCATGTAAACCCCTTCGGGGGGCACCTCCACATTCGCGGTGGCCTTACATTCCTTGCCCTCTACTCGACCCAGTAGGGTCTCGTCATTGTACTCCCCGTTCACCCACTTCTCAATCACCTCCCTCCGCTTGTCCTCCTCTATCTTTTGAACACGGTTAAGTCCATCAGAAAACTTGGCCCCCAGCTCCTTGGTCTCAGGCTGGGGTGGTTCCTTGTTGCCACTTTCCCTCTGGGGACCTTTGTCCAACCGCACCTGTTCTGATCCCCCATGATCGAAGACCACCTGACGGCTGAGCTTGGCACAGATCGCATTTAGCTTCAGGCCGCCTTTGCGCTTGGCAGCCATCTTGGATTTTCCTGAGGTTGCGTCAGTGCATATACTTCTTTCAGCTGGAAAGAGACAGAGGGAGAAATACACAGCATTAGAGGGAAAGCTCTAACATTCAGAAACTCAAACCCCATCTACCAACACCTGACCCATCCAGCTGCCTTAAAACACAGCCAGCCAGCGTTACCCTCTGAAAGGAAGGAAGGACGTGGGTCTCAGGGAGTGCAACGTGGAGTTCATCCACAGTCTTTCAGCAACACAACTGAGAGAGGCCTCCTTTAAAACACATCAGGCTGCATTCAGCCCTGATGTAAGTGCATGTAATGCCAATGACTTCAGTGTTCAGCCACTTACACCAGGACTGAATCTGGCCAAATGGGTCCCTGAATGTCCAGGCAAAATTCACCTCTGGTATAATCGTGTAACCCATTGGTGACTGTGTGTTACAAATCCCCCTGTGTGCCTGAGCCATAGCGGATACAAGTTGGATGCAGCCCTACCTAGGGAGCCTTGATTCTTTCTTTTAAGCTGTAGCTATTCAGGCTTCTAGCTCTGGAGGTTCCCAGTTCAATGCCCAGTACATCGGCCAAGATGGCAGCTGTCACAATTGTGCTGAAGCCAATGGAGTTACATGAGAGGTGTCTGTAGGAAAGATAGGGCTCCAAATTCTAGCCCCAGGGAATGCAAGCAACTCCCCCATTGGTCTCAGTGCAATGTGCTTGTATCCTGAGGCAGGAGAATCAGATGGGGAGGGAAAAGGAGGGGAGAACAGTACTGGGGTGTAGTATCAGTTAGTAACACCCCTTCTCTGCCTCAAACACACACATAGGAAATTCCATCCTTATGTTTCTCTGCACAAACTTAGTTGGGGTTTGTCATTTTAACGTAGTTTATTCACATATGACAGCTAGGAGAGGTGGAAACAGAGAGACAGGAAGGAAGGACGGACCTTAACTTCATGATGCGGGAATGTCTTGAATTGATCAGTCCCTACCACAAAGTCACTTGTATAATTATTAACTGTTAACAAGATTTAATCCAATTTAAAGCAGCAAACTGCACAAAGAGAACATTAGGACTACACGGTGGTGGTTGTTTTTCAGATGGCCTTTAAAAGAGTCCAGGCTAAGAAAGGGTTAAAGCTCCAAAGGCAGGAAAGGAGCGTGCAGCCTTCACTCTGCCCCTGGGTGTGCATCTCTGTAAGGACAGGGGTACACACCTGTCCTCAAAACCAGACAGTGTCACACACGCCCTCACTTTCTGCACCCCAGCTGCTGTCTCGCCACACCTTGTCATGACCACTCTGCACGCTTGCGGTGCTCTTGCCATCCCCTTGATCCCCCTTCACCCTCACTGTGCTCTGATGCTCTTGCCACTCTCTTGTTCTCTATGTGTGCCATTTGCACTCACACTCTCATTCTCTCTCTCCTGTGGTCCTGTATCTTCCCCTCTTGTTCCTCTATCCACATTCACTCTCTCATCCTGTTATTCTCTCTGCTCCTCCTCCTTCTTCTCTGGTAACAACCAGCCCTGCAAAGGCCAGTGTGAACACTCCATCCTTGCCCCTCGTCCTTAGGTCACACAAAGATGCACCTGACCTCTCCCCCTTGGGCTCCTGAGGCCAGAAAGCACAGGCAACACTCTAACTAGAATTCATGCTTCTCTCCTAAGCCATTTGGGGCTCTGGGAAAGGCTCCTGCAAAATGGCTAGATGCTCACACAAGCCTGGGGCTTCATGCAGGCCAACAGATGTGGGTGCATTTCCAGGTCCTCCCTGGAAAACATGCCTTTGACTTCATGTCCATTTGAGAGTCAGGGCAGAGGGGAACCATCTCCTCCTTGTCTCAGACGACTGTCGCTTTCCATGTAAAAGTGCCTCTTCCTGAGGCTCCCCCAATAACTCTGATGACCAGCCCCGAATGTCCTGCTGTAGAGAAGCACTTAATCAGACCCCCTACAATGTACCCAGAAGCCATTGTGACAGCCCCTAATCCCATAACATGACAGCCCAATACAAACAGAATGAAACTTTAGACTCTGTTCGAGAGCCAGAGAGCGGCTGCTTAGCGTAAACTCCTGACAGCTTCAGACACAATCTCCTGTCAAGGAGTATAAGAAAAATACACCCCCACCTCGCAACAAATATATGTCAGCCTCCCCCACCCTCACACACAGGAAGACACAAATGCACACTGTGCCCTTATAACGGTGCGTCCCCTTCTACAGCCAGCCTGCCTATGCACCCAGGCAAAACACATATCCCCCAATGCAGACACATGCATTCATATACGCACATCTCTCATGCATGCACATGCACATCTGCATACACAGAGGCATATACATCCCCCCAGACCCATACACTTACATGTGCACACCCTGCTCACACTTACTCCTTACACTCTCACCCTCCACCCACAAACCTGGGTCATCCCCAAATGAACATGGGCTGAAACTGACAGGATGCAAAACCAGATACACCTGTGCACTTCTACCCAGTCACCCATGCATCCACCATCCATTTAGGACAGGAATTAAAGACGGATCCCTTGTACTATTGGAACTGCAGAGGGAATCTAAGGAGGCAGCAGGAACTGCTAATCACTCCAACTGGAATCAGGCCAGGACACTGAGGTTGGGGACACTGAGGCCAGGACACTGAGGTCCTATGCTTGGGAAAAAGGCCAGGGGAGCTTCATTGACTGCAGGTGGTTAGGACAGCATCTCCAGCAGCATGGCGTGCCCTGGCACGGGGCAGGGCACTTGGTCATCTATGACTCAACAACACCTCTCTCTCTGGCCATGCTTGGCAGTCCCCCACCTAAGTTCTCACAAGGCCCAACTCCGCTCAGCTACTGAGATCAAACAAGTTCACAGCTGAAGGTAACAGGACAGCAGAATAGCAGCAGCTCCTAACTCCAGGGTTTAGAATGAAGAAGATTCTCCCCACTCTGCTGCTCTCCCTCCTTCCTACAGTCAGGGCAGGTCCCATTATTCTGGCCTGGAGGTGAGCAACCAAGTGCACACACCAGATGACAAATGAATCTATAAATATTTATTCAAAGGAAGAGGAGAACAGACGTTCGCGAAGCTGCACTTGCTGCGTACATCGCAGCTCGAGGGAGCCTGCAACTCGTCTTCCCTTCCTGGCTGTGCCTCTCTCCATCTCACTCCTTGTGCCTCCACCCCGCCAGCCTCTGCCCCACTTCATCCCCTGCCTCTGCCCCACCTCATCATCTTCTGTAGTTCTGTGCCATCCAATGGCCCTCTCTCTCTCCTCCACCTGTATCTGTGGGGTCCTCTTGTCTCCCCTTAATCCTCATCATGTTGCCCCCACGTCTGCTCCACCAACTATTTTGCCCTGCTCCACTCACACTTTCTGCCAGGCTTTTCTTCTTCCCCCAGTTCCCAGGAACTCTCTTATTCTGAAGATGGGGTTTGTGTCCTGGATTTCATGGCCCAGCACTGAGCACAGTCTGAGTCTCTGTAGCTGCCCTCAGCACCCCACAAAACCCTCCCCAGCTGTTCTGTCAGAGACTATTGAGTTCCAACATGCTGTCAGAGGCCAGGGAGGGGCATTCTTTCAGATGCCGTGCCTACACACAGTGGCTGTGGGGTCATTCCATGCGGCAGTGGTCAGAGCAAGGGACTGGGAGTCAGAACTTCTGGGCTCCATTGTCAGCCAGATGGGGTGGGGTGGGATATGTGGTCTAATGATCAGCACAGGAGGCTGGGAATCAGGACTCCTGGGTTCTATTGCCAGCTCTGTGGCTGACTCACTGTGTGAGCCTGTGCAAGTCACTTTGCCTCTTTGTGCCTCTGTTTCCCATCTGTAACGTGATGGGCTTCCACTGCCGCTCAATAGCCTTGGAGGAAGGGCCCTGTATAAGTACAACTGATTCCCCCTCTGCCCAAGCTGGGTCAGAGGTGCAGGAGGAGAGCACACTCCCCAGGTCATTGGTTTCTAAAGGGCACGACCTTCAGCTCATTGATGCCAGGCTCTCTGCGCTTCCTTCATGCGGGCAAAGGGGGCAGAACTGAGCTGCTGAGCAAGGGATTCTCACCGGTCTCTCCGGCACAAGGGGTGGGTAGGTGGGTGGATTTTGGGAGCTAAGCAGAGCCTCCCCTCCTCCCACACTCTGCCCCCACACCCCACATCACCTCGCTTCTCCATTGCACTGTTTAAAGATTCCTGGCTAAGTAAACATCCCCCTTTATTTTCTTCTCCCAAACAGAAATGTTTTGATTTCACATCAATCTGAGGAAGCCATTTATAACCTGAGCCTGTCACAGGAACTTTTCATCTCTGCCCAGGACAAACTCTCCCACATGCTCTATTTACACTGAGCACTTCCTCTGAAAACAATACCGCGGAGAGTGTATACCGTGGACTCCGGGGTGGAGGAGACACAGCCACCCCCTGCTCTGCCCTGAGACGTCTTACAGCACAAAGGGGGACCGGCCTGAAGAACAAGGGGTGCAAATGGAGTGTAGGGCCCCAGAGGGGCAGAGTGTAACCTTCCTCTCAACTTCACTGACCTCCAGAACCCTACCAGGACACTCCGTTATCCCCATCCTGCTGCTGCTGCACCCAACAGCCTAGCTGTTCGCGCTTAGCCAGTGAGGGCCCCACACTCATGGGGAGAGGAAGACAGGGGTGCCCAGATGGAAGATGTGAGCTATTGTCTGAGAGCACAAAGGGCCCCACCTCATTTGAAAGGAGGGGAGGGCCAAGAGAGGGAAAGCAAAGAGGGAGAGGAGGAAGGGAAGAAGCCCCAAGAGTAACCTCACAGAGGTAAAAGCTATGTTTGCAGAATGGCACTTGCCCGTGCGGTGGCCCTGCTGGAAACCTGCCGTCTCTGAGGTAGTGAACATCACGTAGCAAGTGAGTCCAGAAGAGGGTCCCAGAATGGTCCTCGCCTTGGCTGTGGGGAGGAGATGAGGAGGGGTTCTGGCTCTGGGGAGGAGATGAGGAGGGGTTCCTGACTGTGGGGAGGGGATGAGGAGGGGTTCCTGACTGTGGGGAGGGGATGAGGAGGGGTTCCTGGCTGTGGGGAGGGGAGGAGGAGAGGTTCCTGGATGTGGGGAGGGGATGAGGAGAGGTTCCTGGCTGTGGGGAGGGGATGAGGAGGGGTTCCTGGCTGTGGGGAGGAGATGAGGAGGGGTTCCTGGCTGTGGGGAGGGGATGAGGAGGGGTTCCTGACTGTGGGGAGGGGATGAGGAGGGGTTCCTGGCTGTGGGGAGGGGATGAGGAGGGGTTCCTGACTGTGGGGAGGGGATGAGGAGGGGTTCCTGGCTGTGGGGAGGAGATGAGGAGAGGTTCCTGGCTGTGGGGAGGAGATGAGGAGGGGTTCCTGGCTGTGGAGAGGGGATGAGGAGAGGTTCCTGGCTGTGGGGAGGGGATGAAGAGGGGTTCTGGCTGTGGGGAGGAGATGAGGAGGGGTTCCTGACTGTGGGGAGGGGATGAGGAGGGGTTCCTGGCTGTGGGGAGGGGATGAGGAGAGGTTCCTGGCTGTGGGGAGGGGATGAAGAGGGGTTCTGGCTGTGGGGAGGAGATGAGGAGGGGTTCCTGACTGTGGGGAGGGGAGGAGGAGGGGTTCCTGGCTGTGGGGAGGGGAGGAGGAGAGGTTCCTGGCTGTGGGGAGGGGATGAGGAGAGGTTCCTGGCTGTGGGGAGGGGATGAGGAGGGGTTCCTGGCTGTGGGGAGGGGATGAGGAGGGGTTCCTGGCTGTGGGGAGGGGATGAGGAGGGGTTCCTGGCTGTGGGGAGGGGATGAGGAGGGGTTCCTGACTGTGGGGAGGGGATGAGGAGGGGTTCCTGGCTGTGGGGAGGAGATGAGGAGAGGTTCCTGGCTGTGGGGAGGAGATGAGGAGGGGTTCCTGGCTGTGGAGAGGGGATGAGGAGAGGTTCCTGGCTGTGGGGAGGGGATGAAGAGGGGTTCTGGCTGTGGGGAGGTGATGAGGAGGGGTTCCTGGCTGGGGGAGGGGATGAGGAGAGGTTCCTGGCTGTGGAGAGGGGATGAGGAGGGGTTCTGGATGTGGGGAGGAGATGAGGAGGGGTTCCTGGCTGTGGGGAGGGGATGAGGAGAGGTTCCTGGCTGTGGGGAGGGGATGAAGAGGGGTTCCTGGCTGTGGGGAGGGGATGAGGAGGGGTTCCTGGCTGTGGGGAGGGGATGAGGAGAGGTTCCTGGCTGTGGGGAGGGGATGAGGAGGGGTTCCTGGCTGTGGGGAGGGGATGAGGAGGGGTTCCTGGCTGTGGGGAGGGGATGAGGAGGGGTTCCTGACTGTGGGGAGGGGATGAGGAGGGGTTCCTGACTGTGGGGAGGGGATGAGGAGGGGTTCCTGGCTGTGGGGAGGAGATGAGGAGAGGTTCCTGGCTGTGGGGAGGAGATGAGGAGAGGTTCCTGGCTGTGGGGAGGAGATGAGGAGGGGTTCCTGGCTGTGGAGAGGGGATGAGGAGAGGTTCCTGGCTGTGGGGAGGGGATGAAGAGGGGTTCTGGCTGTGGGGAGGTGATGAGGAGGGGTTCCTGGCTGGGGGAGGGGATGAGGAGAGGTTCCTGGCTGTGGAGAGGGGATGAGGAGGGGTTCTGGATGTGGGGAGGAGATGAGGAGGGGTTCCTGGCTGTGGGGAGGGGATGAGGAGAGGTTCCTGGCTGTGGGGAGGGGATGAAGAGGGGTTCTGGCTGTGGGGAGGGGATGAGGAGGGGTTCCTGGCTGGGGGAGGGGATGAGGAGAGGTTCCTGGCTGTGGGGAGGGGATGAGGAGAGGTTCCTGGCTGTGGGGAGGGGATGAGGAGAGGTTCCTGGCTGTGGGGAGGGGATGAAGAGGGGTTCTGGCTGTGGGGAGGGGATGAGGAGGGGTTCCTGGCTGGGGGAGGGGATGAGGAGAGGTTCCTGGCTGTGGGGAGGGGATGAAGAGGGGTTCTGGCTGTGGGGAGGGGATGAAGAGGGGTTCTGGCTGTGGGGAGGGGGTTCTGGCTGAAGGGAGGGGATGAGGAGGGGTTCTGGCCTTGGGGAGGGGATGAAGAGGGGTTCTGTCTGTGAGGAAGGGATGAGGAGAGGTTCCTGGCTGTGGGGAGGAGATGAGGAGGGGTTCCTGGCTGTGGGGAGGGGATGAGGAGGGGTTCCTGGCTGTGGGGAGGGGATGAGGAGAGGTTCTGGCTATGGGAGGGGATGATGAGGGGTTCTATCTGTAGAGAGAGGATGAGGAGAGGTTCCTGGCTGTGGGGAGGGGGTTCTGGCTTTGGGGAGGGGATGAGGAGAGGTTCCTGGCTGTGGGGAGGGGATGAAGAGGGGTTCTGGCTGTGGGGAGGGGGTTCTGGCTGTGGGGAGGGGATGAAGAGGGGTTCTGGCTGTGAGGAGGGAATGAGGAGGGGTCTGGCTGTGGGGAAGGGATGAAGAGGGGTTCTGTCTGTGAGGAGGGGATGAGGAGAGGTTCCTGGCTGTGGAGAGGGGATGAAGAAGGGTTCTGTGTGTGGGGAAGGGATGAGGAGAGGTTCCTGGCTGTGGGGAGGGGGTTCTGGCTGTGGGGAGGGGGTTCTGGCTGTGGGGAGGGGATGAAGAGGGGTTCTGTGTGTGGGGAAGGGATGAGGAGAGGTTCCTGGCTGTGGGGAGGGGGTTCTGGCTGGGGGAAGGGAATAGAAGGGAGGGTCTGGCTTCGGAGCTGGGTTCTGGCAGTGGGAAGGGACTGTGAGGGTTGTCACTTCAGAGGGCCGTGTACGTTGAACAGATGGAGCTTTCATATTCTTATTGAAGAGTTTTGAGCCCAGCTGAGCATCTCCGTTCTGGAGGGAGGCCCCAGTGCCAGCTTTCCAGGAGCTGTGAGCTCTCATTCGATCAATTATTAATGGCGCTATTTGGGATGGGGGGGGGGGACACTGCACAGTCCTCTTCTTTTTTAACGGCTGATGTGCGAGTGTAAATGGAGATATTCCATACCACCAAGGAGCCCTGATCAGGGAGGGCAGCGAGCCAAGTGAGAGCAGAGGATGCTGCACGCCGGGGCCTTTCACACTTGTGATCTGCAGGGCTGCCTCAGAGCCAAACCTTCACAGCCGTTCCCTGCTGGAGAACCAGCATGGCGTGCTTCCCCCACAGCGGTGCCCTGTCAGTGCCAACTGGGTCTCCAGTGTGGTGAGCTTCCTCACAGCAGTGCCCTGTCGGTGCTAAATGGGACACCCACGTGTGTGCTGCCCCCACAGGAATGCCCTGCTAATGCCAACCAAACAGTTAGGGCAGCAATTCCTGCATTATCCTGGGCAGGGCTATGGCGGAGGCAGCTGCGGCCCGTGCATGGCCCAGGATGTGTGAGAGCGGATTTAGTGTGCATATTTTCCCCTCTTCAGTTTATCAATAAAACATTTTATTGCTTTTAGCCCAGGAAATGACCTTGGATTAGTGCACGCTGTCTCTTCTGCCTGACCTTGGGGAGTTCACAATGGCTTTTTAACAGTCTCCTCTGCCCTGCTAGCATGGATCCCGCCTGCGCGAGTGTGTGTGAGGCTGGGGAAAGCCCACAGTGTGGAAATCAGACTGAAAGGGCTCCAGGTCTGCACTGTAAAGGGCAGAGAAGGAGAGAGAGAACAGAAAGCCCTCCCCACAGCGGGGGCCAGCTGCACGCACTGCTTCCCCCCAACCTCAGTGCTCCCCCCACATGAACAGGAAAAAGCCCTCAAAGAGCTAAGGAAGGGGGAGCTCTCTGCTGCCAGGTCCTGCCACAAGTACCCGCCTGCACCCAGCCCAGCTCAGCCCTGTAATGCTTGCCTTCCCCTGCCAGGCACTGACTACTCAGCCCTGCAACAGAGCCTGCAACTGTGACCCTTTCTCCCACTCCCCGCTGCGAGAGCCTGACTCAACCCAGCTGCAGTGGGCTGGGAGAAAGGTCGTGGGTACAGTCTAAAGGGCTGGGCACACAAACTGCTTCCCTGGCTTAGCCACAGGCCTTTCAGCACTGCTGGGTTAACCTGTTGTGCATGCGACGGGGCATTGTGCAGGTGGCACTGCCTGGGCACACAGAAGCTGGTATCCATGGGATGGGCACAGAAAACACAAGGAGTGAGAGAGAATCTGGCCCAGAGAGAGGAGTTTCCCTCCTTGCCCAGGGACGAGGGGAGACAGAGGGGGCTCCCCTCAAACATGCAAGAGTTTTCTGTGCAAGCCATTTGGGGGGTGGGGATGCCATTTTTTGACCACTCCAGCGGCCCTGACCACTCTGATCCTCCTGACTTCTGCCAATACAACTCATTAACAGATCAACCCCCCGAACCCTCCTTGTCCCCACCAAAGCAGCCACATCAGATATGAACTTGGCATATTTTCACTAGAGAAACTCAACTACTGGGGGTCTTAGACAAATTTCTCTCTCTCCCCCCCCCCCCCCCCCGCCCGATAGTGGAAATTACAAGCAGGTAGGGTTAGTGCTGGGCTCTGAGCTGCCAGTGGAGGTGCCCAACCCACCACAGGGCACAGCTCTCAGGACTGCATCACGGCCAGGCAACCTTCCCTCCTGCCCTCCCATAACACACCTGCTCCGGCCCTCCCCTCCCACAACACACCCGCTCTGGCCCTCCCCTCTGGCCAACACACCCTCTCTGACTCTTCCTAGGCACCACACCTTCTCCATCCCTCCTGGCAACACACAGAAGAGCTCCTATCCACTTCTATAAACACCTCCAACCTTTCACTGCCCCATGTGATACACAGAGGTAAACCCTGCTAGCAAGCCACCCCACGCAGCCCTCTGGCTACACACAGCGAGGGAGCCCTCCCCTCCTGGCTGTAGATATGTACCTCCCTGCCGTGGCACCCAAGTACCCATTCTCTCCCGCCGCGCTCTCCTGAAAAGCGAGCCCTAAAGTGTTAACGGCGATTGGTGAAATGGCACAGCAGATTGCTACAATAAATAATTTACTGATATTTATAAATATTCAAATCAGCAGGCTTCAGAAATTGAAAGGGGGGGGGGGCTGGCGAGCAGGGGTGTGTGTGTGTGGGGGTGACATTAATTCCCAGGCTCTCCAAATTCATTTGAGAACCGTTTCTCATTTCAAACAAATATTAAATCTTTTGGCATCAGGCCTTCAAAATAAAATAAAAAAATAAAAATAAAAACGCCGCCCGCCCTTTCCCTGGTTGATGCTTCGAGCGCCTCCCAGCCATGCACCTGTGGCCCTCTGCCCTTGGACTTGCAAGCCCCAGGGATGGCATGTCAGCTTGCATTACCTGGGTGCCTGGTGTCCTGTTCACCAGCTACTGGAGAAAGAATCCCAGCCAGGATCAATCCCTCCCCACACCTGTGATAGGTCTTGCTATTGAACGCACCTGCCTAATCAGGGATCCCCGAACCTTCTGCCCCCCTTTCAAGACCCTCTGCCTCATTGTTCAGTGGAGTATGAATCTTCTTTAGGAAGAAAGATCTAGTGATTAGAGCAGAGGACTCAAAGCCAGGCATACTAGGTTCCTCCTCTGGCTCTGGAAGGGAAGTTGGCCAAGTGATTCACACAGGGAATTTGGAACCAGGACTCCTGGGTTCTATTCCTTGCTTTGGAAAGAACCATGACCTAGTAATCTGAGCAGGGAACTGCGAGTCAGGACTCCGGGGCTCTCACTCACTGTGTGACCTTGGGCAGGTCACTTCAGCCCTCTGTGACTCAGTTTCCTCACTTACAGGATGAGGATGATGATAATTACCCACGTGGCTCTATCTAGTCAGCTGCAGTGTTGTGAGACACTTGGATGGGCAGCATGTTCAAAGTGCAGGATTGCAGTTGTGAAATGGAGTTATTTCCCACGCTCACCTGATCAGTCTGGGGAACCCCTGGACAGCCAAGAGAAAGGGCCCTGCATCTGCCCTCAAACCGCCCCATTGGTAAATGTGAGGCCCCAGCGTGGGGTGAATTTCCCCTGGATGAGTAATGGCTTTTCTAATGCACGGGCAGGCTGTCAGCTTCCCTACTCCCAGTGTTTTATGGGTTTAACTGAACGGCTCTGAACTCCCTGGTAAGAAATAAAGTTATCCCTCAGCGTCCCTTCTAAACATTTCACTCAGTGCAAACGGTGTTTAAGAAAAATGAGGACATATTTCTTCTTAAGGATGCAGTATCCCCCTTCAGAGGCCTAATTTATGCCATATATCACTGGCCAGGGAGAGAGAGGCAACACAGACCTCACACTGGGAGCTGGCCCCAGAACAGCCCAGACACAGACGCTCTTTCTGCAATGGTGCAACAAGCTGCAACGCAAAGTCCTTCAGAGAGCAGAGACCTGGCTGACGTGCAGTAGAGCAGACCCACCTGCTAACACTCATCATTACACTGTGTCCTCACCCTGCCTTGGCCTCCTTACACAGCACTGATCTTCTGGCTCACACTGCACCAATCCCTTCACCTCACATTGCACGACTAGTCCATCTCTGGTGCACTAGCTCTTCACAAGCCTTTCGCCCAAACAACCGTCTCAAAGGGTGATGAAAGTGGGTTAATTACAACATTCGGTGCCCGAACCTTGCTCTGAGCAGGTTATTGTCCCAGTCCGGTATGTGGTTTGGTCCTGTCTGCACCCGGTGCCGAATTATTTATGCCTTGCTTCATGGCACTGCATTAGTTGTTACTATTCCCCTGCTCACCTCCCAATACTGGCTTGCCACACTGTTCTGCCCATCTCCTCGCCCTCTGTCCCGCACATTACACTGGCAAGTACTGCACAAGCGCTGGGTTTCCAGGGCACGAGAGGGACTCTTTCACAACACGCAGTTAACCTGCGGTACTCACTGAGAGAAGAAAAAGAGCAGAGGGAGAAAGAAGAGAGGGGAAAGTGGCAAAGGAAGTTCTATCCCTTGTTCTGCCACTGGCCTGCTGTGGGACACTGGGTGAGGGGAGCCACTTTCCCATGCTGTGCCTCTGTTTCTCCTCCCACCCCCAGTCTAGCGGATCTATTTAGACTGTGAGCTATTTGGGGCAGAGACTCTCCCTCACTATGTGTACGGACAGCACCTAGCACCTTCACCGAGGCCTCTAAGTGCTACTGGAATACAAATAACGATACCAGGAGGGAAAGTCAGAATAGTTTTAGAAATGGCCTCTGTGCCCTTTTCTGTCCTGCAGCCACTTTCCAGCTAACCCTTCAATGCAGGGGTTTTTATGGAACATTTCTGAGGAAACCCAATCCCCGGTGCAGGGACTGGTTGTGAGCAGTCAGCAAGGTTTTCACTGTTGCCTGAGTCAGGGCAGCAGGGAGGCTGCTCCCAAGACACCTTCTGCCTTATGGAGTTTTTCTTTCTTTTTAAAAAATAGCAGAAAGCCGGGAGGATCTCCTTTTCTGATCTGGGTTACCATCCTTCCCTTATTTTTATTAATATTATTATTTTAGTCCAGTTAAAAGGTTTGCTATCCAGATGAGTCTAAGTGGCCTCACTTAGCCTAAGTAACTCTATAAATCAGGCAGTACTGTTAACATCTACATCACAATTCAGCCATCAATCTCCCCACAGGTTCTGAGGAAAACAAGGGGAAAGAGAGAGAGAGAGAGAGAGAGAGAGAGAGAGAGAGAGAGAGAGAGAGGAAGGCAGAGCAAAGGAGGAACAGTCAGGTCTGAGAGTGCTGGCTGTGGCCCTTGGAAAGCTCTTTAGGAACCAAGCATGTTGTCAGGGTAACTACATGTACACACAGTATCTAACTTCACCTTTCCACACACACACACACACACAGACGGAGCTCCTCAGGATGCTACATTTAGGAGACAGAGCAAGAACAGGGCTGAGGTGTGGGCCAGAGGAAGAAGTGCTTCCTAGCAAAGACAAAGGGGTTGAGGCAGATCTGTAACCTCAGAAGATACCGAAGGGAAGATACCAAAAGATCAGGGGGTGGGGGAGCTAGTAAAGGACTCAATATATGATCAAGGGGTCAGTGTGAGTGCAAGAGGTCAGTATGGGAGACAGTCCCTAATGATGATGAGGGATTGATGATGGATGGGAGCCTGAGAAATGCTGAGGGACCGGTGCAGGCCCAATGAGCCCAATGAACCCAGAAAGGGCTGAGACAGGACAGCCTAACACATACTGAGCGATCTGGCATGGAGGACATAGAGAAAGACTGAGGAGTTGCTGTGTGGGCCACAAGAGATAGCGAGAGATCAGGATACCCCCAGAGAAAACTCTGGGGAAGTGACAAGAAGGCTGTAGCAGGGAGCCATGTGTGGCATCCCAGGCAATAAGGATGTGGCAGAGACCCTGAGCTCTGACAGACGCTAGCTCCACGATCTGTTAAACTCAGGCCAGGTTTCCTCTCCCTTTCCTATTTCAACTCTGAGGATTTCCTTCCCCGGCTCTCCCTCCCATGTGGCCAGCTCCCCAGGCACAGGAAAACCCGGCAGCTCTGCCTGGCTCTGGAGAGCCAACAGGCTGCATCTACCCGGGCAGGAAACACCCACAGGAGGAAGGCCTGTGTCGGAGGTGGCTTGGCCAAGCCGCTGGAAATCGCCTTGGAACAAGAAGGGCCATGGAAATAGTAGAGAGAATGCGAACTTCCAGCATCACAGGACACAAGGAGGAAGATCTTGGAAGCAAGCCCAGGGAGCACGTCAGGCCTCCCATCTCATGGAACCCCAATGGAGACACCCATTCTATCCCAATTCCTACAGGGCCTTCTTTGTGTGAAAAGCTGCGGCCCAGGACTGCCAGAAACTGCAGTGAGGGAGCTCCAGCAGAGGGAAACTTAAGTAAAGCAGAGTTGTGTGGCAGCCTGTTGTTGGCAAGAGAGGCACTGGGCATGCGTGTGTGGCTGCAGGTGTGACGGGGACTAGCTGGCTCAGGGGACTGGCAGTGTATTCTGGAACTCAGAATTGCTCCATGTGGTTACTGGCCATTGTCGGCAGACTGGGTGAAATGAGTTATCTCACGCAGGGCCTGATCCAGCTGCCACCGAAGTCAGTGGAAAGTTGCCCACTGACTTCAATTAGCTTTGGATCAGGTCCAAAGCCTCTACACTCTGTGGCACTAACTGGACATTTTCAACAGAGAGGCCATGGGTCGAGTGGGCCATGGGAATGGACTCTCCTCTCATCCCAAAAAGGGGGTCGCCTCAGGTCAAGTTTGAGGCAAGTTGGCAGGGTAACATGGGGAAAGTTTGTACCTGGGTTGTCAAGCCAGCCCCTTTGCCCAGCACTAACGTCACTAAGAGATCGCTGGGCAGAGGGTCATAAATTGCTCATTCTTATGTCTTCTCTTCAGGGCTTTGGGGGAGAGGTGTAAATTAGGGTGTTATCCCTACACGGCCAGAGAGGGGGCTCATTGGAGCTGCATGATGGAGGGAAGATTAGATCATTCATGGCAGCTCAGCCTGTGCTTGCACCCTTCCTCAAAATCCCAGGCTGCAGGGTGTCATGGGTGGGACTTGGGCACAGGGGTATCTGGTCCATGGACATTCAAGTGGTGGCTCAGAACAGGGGTGGGATGGAGCGAGGGCTCAGAACTCACAGTGCATGATCCTTGGGAGTGGAGCATGGGGTTGTGGTGTAGTAGCCTTGGGGCCCGTCAGTGTCTGGAGGTCCCAGTAGTCCTCAAGGCCTGTAACCACATGGTGCACTGGGAGCCCTGGGGCCTCTGAATTGCATGGCAGTTCTGGCGCTCAGAGCTAGGAGTACGTTTATCTGTCCTGTGTGGAAAAGGTTAATAGCTTTGCAAGAGGAAAGTGCCTGTTGGTGTAAACTAAATGGGTCATCCATGGGACTGTCCAACTCAGCAGTCCTGTCAAAGTCAGCAGCGAATGTGAAAGCCTCAGTGAACAGGGCTGGGGGGGGGGGGGGGCTTACACCAGCACCTCTTGGGCTCAGATCCAGTCTAATTCTCTGTCTCGCCTTTTGCTGATGTTTTTTCTAGTCATTAGGGCTCATCTTCTTATCTATCCTGCCCCCTGAGCAGATCCATGTGCTACAGCCGTTCACTTTAATTGCAAACACGTCAGTGTTGGCACACGCTTGTACACACATGGTCATGCAGGTGCACAAACACATGCAGAGGCACTCACGGCCATGCACACTGACACATGCAAGCACGCACAAACACAGGCACAGAAGGCTGTGAAGGTGAACATACACAAACACAAGCAGAGGCAGGCAAATGTGCACATATACCTACATATACACCAAAACATGCCCAGAGATACACGTACACACATATATGGTACATACACACACACACCCAGGAGCATGCTTGTGCATGTATACATGCATAAAGCTGTCTATTCATACACTTCCCACCCCCATAGAGGTGCACTCACACATACATACACATATCTAGCCATGCAAATACACACACATGCATACACACACAGCACCATGTGTTCATACACACACAGGCAAAAGCACACTTGTCCATATACACACAGCAGCATGCATTCACTCACACGTGCATATACACATTTGTGCATACACACACAATTTAATATGCATTTACACACACACACACACACATGCAGAAGCATACTTGTGAATAGACACACACACACACCTTCAGCACAAGCTCACATGCGGAGAGCAATTTATTATGCAGCTCAGAGTGAGATTCTAGCGGGATCCCATCCGGACCCTACAGACAGACCTACCCGCAGGGACAGACAAGTGCTCATCCCACCACGGAGCCCCTCTTTCCCCCAATCCCTCTGCACCTCACACCTTAAGGCAAAGAGAGCATCGGAGAGTGTCTCTTTGGAGTTAGCGTCCCAGCGGAGTGTATACACCGGGCAGGGGAACCTCTCTCTCTCTTCCACTCGCATCTTTTCATGAACTCTATTTCTCTTTCCTTTCTGAAAACAACTGAGCTGTAAATACTGTTTAACCTTCTTCCCCCCTTCCCCCCTCCCCTCCGCACTATAAAAACACAAATATGCCATAACTCAGCTGGCTCAGCCGCCGCGCCTCCAGCATGCCCTGCTCCAGGCCTCTCAGGAAGGTCATAACAAACGACTTTCCGATTCAGTGCTCCTGAAATAATTTTGTGTATTAAAACCTGAATCTGCACTTTCTGGACCGAAAGCCTCTCTTAATTATGGCAAGCGTCCTTGGGATGGACAGTGATCCTTCACTACAGCACCGCTAACCAACCGGAGAACCAGCAGGCTCCCCCCACTCCCCAGCACCACCACCACCACCTCCTCCTCCCCGCTGCCCCCCCACCAACCAACCCACAGCCCCCCTCCCTCCCTTGCCCCCCCGCCTTCCCTTTGCCCAATCTGTTTTCAAAGTGTGTCTGTCCTTTATTAAATTGTTTTCTTTTCCACATTATCAGTTGCCATGGAGACCTCATCTCTCGGATTATTTGAATTTCATTATATCTATTGATTTGGGAGCATTTCATCTTTTTTATTGTTTTTCTGTCAATTTTCAAAACGAATAACCATCTAATTTGCGTCAGTGCTGATTATGTTTGTCCCTCAATAGAGGTCGGCAGCTGCGTCGGGGAAACAAATCAATGGGAAACCATCATAAACCTCCCCAGTACAATCTCCAGGATATGTGGGTGACATTCCACGCCTGCAAGAAACACTCATCACATCCAAACTTCTTTCTTTTCTTTTTTTCCCCCTCAATCCCTCCATTCCCAGCTTGGCGGCGGGGCATTTAAAATTATTATTATTATTGTTTAGTATTTTGGTCGTATCAGATTTTCAGACAGGAAAGGGATGTGAAGGGGAGAAAAGGAAGAGAAAAATGTTATAAAAGAAAATAAAAGGAAGAAGGGCAGAAAACGATGATAGGGAGAAAAAAGAAAAAGGGAATCGGGATTGCAAATTGCTTACTTTGTTGTTTTTTTTTAAATAATTTATGCAATTTTAAGCATTTATGTATAAATTTTTTAATAAGCCACCCTGGAGCAAAATAGCCATTAACATCCCGCCGTCCTTCTGTCCAATGGCTCGTGTGCAGGATCAATTTCTGAAAGTACTTTCCTTTTTTTTTATGACATGATAAAATGCTTTTAAAGCAACTTACACAAATATGGAAATTTTTTCCCCTCCTCCACCTTTTTTTTTTATAACAGCCTCCACTTATTCACTGGGGGTGGGGTGGGGTGGGGGAGAGTGTATGTGTGTGTGGGGAGGGCAGCTGGCAGAAGGATAGACCCAGCCCTAACTGGAACGGACCTGTCTGTCCTTCTAACAAGGGCATAAACTTTCATTAGTGATGCACACAGTCAAAGGCAATTTAGGGAAACGCGCTGTACAGAAAAAGGAAACCTCAGCGTTTTTTATACAGTGGCTCCTTGGCTCTGTCCAAGAGGCTCTACCCTTGAGCTCAGCTTGTGCTCTCCAACCAAAGTGACCCTACCGGCCATGGGGGAGACGGGGAATGATGGGGGGGGGGTAAGAGGTTCTGGCTGCTTTCAGAGATGCAGACGCCTGGCAGTTCTAAGCTGGGATGCTCATCTCTGCCCATCTAGTAACCCTTGCACCCAAGTGCTGATCCAGAGAGCCTCGTTAATAGTGTTTTATATTGGGAGTTCGCTGGTCTTAAGTGTCCCTAGCCCAGAAACACCTATTATTTTGCCCACCGTAAAATTCAGACCGTTCAGTTGATTTTAGTGAAGCCTGTTCTTCCTCCCCAAAGGTTGCTATTTATAGCTTTCATGTGTGGGCACACGGTATTCAGCTGCTGGATGACTTTAGGGGGACACAGGCCCCTGTGCAGGTGCAGAGTAGAGATCATCAATGCACTGCTATGTTCTTGGAGCTCTGGGGAAACATGGTGGCCAAGCGACACGGGGCAGTGTGGTGCCCTGGGGTATCCTTGGACCAAAGGTTGCCCCACGGTTATGACCAGGGGGTTAGACATGAAACACACCCACCAAATCCACCCACCCGGCTACTGGTCTCTTGGTCCCTCCGTCCTTGGGATGAAACTTTTTGCATTTTGAACCAGAAACACGTGGAAGCCCCCCAAGAGAAAGCCCCGGGGTCCTAGAGCTAGCTGGAGTGCCCCCTCCAATACTCAGCCCTGTATTGTATATTACCGCCAGAAAGCTCCCAATAGCACAGGCAGGATCTTTATACAGGTCCCTTTGCCTGCTCTGTCTGCAAGAATGGTCAATGTTTTAATAAGAGGATTGTCCCATCCCTTTCCCATTCCCCTCCATGTATATCAAATGAATTTATTTTAAGAGGGGCTTGCAGGAGGAGGGAAAAGGGGAGGTTGCTGTGTTTGATCTGAACCCCATGTCTGTGCATTGTAAATGCACGGAGCATTTACCTGAGCTATTCAGTTACTAGAATCAGTGGCCAGTGTGTAATGACCAAGCTTATCTCTTGAGCCCCAACAATCTCATTGAAGGAATTTGGGGGAAACCAACCCAGACCTATTTGATTTTCCTGCTCAGATTCAGGTCAGGATCGGCATCACTTCTATCCCATGCACCCTGCCAGCGGACAAATATGTTTTCTATGCACATAGACACCCTGCAAAATACAAGTGTACAAAGACTTGTGCATGCTTACTTATACAACCTGCCACACCTGGACTAATTTACACACACCGCCTGCCTGTGAATAAACTTGACACATTCACTTGTGCAAACACTGGTTTACACCCTCACTCACACACACTCTCGTTCACTTGCACTAAAACAGAGGTGCACAAATAAATAACTAAATGTCTAGCCAACGCTCAGCTGGAAAAGCACAACGTGCATAGAACAACCAAACCAATCAATACCCGTCCCAACCCAAGCAGCAGGCGAGGAAAGCATGAGCTCTTTTGGCTGGCTTGCTGCACACTCCCTCACTTGGGGGACACACAGGCCTGAGATTTCATCCCCCCACATCCCGTCCCTCAAACCCTCCCCTTGCAGTGTACCACTTGTCCAAGCTCCTGCCTGTCCCAGAACAGACCAGGAGAAGGGAACAGGGATCTCCTGGCATGTGAGAGCCCTGCACTGTTGCACATCACCACAGCTCCTCCCTTGCACTCCCCCTTGCTGACCCATCACAGTCCCGGGTTCTCACCCTCATGCCCCTTCCCCCTCACAGACCCCAGTTCTCACCCTTGTGCTCCTTCCCCATCACGGCCCCCAGTTCCCCCCCCCATGCCCACCCCCTCCCTTCCCGCCTCTATTCCCATGGTCTCCTTTGAGATTTCAGTCTCCGTTGGCCCTAGCACCGGCTCCCCACATAGAGGGGGAACAGGCTGGCCATGAGGCCACACTGCCAGCTATCCAGCACTGGGCCCCAGACTGCCCTGACTAAGTTACAGGGTAGGAGGCGGGTGGCAGGAGATGGGAGTTCTCCCCTCTCCTGGTCTCACGTCACCCCCTTCCAGGCCGCATGGTTTTGGGCAAATTTGCTTTAGCAGCAGAGAGTTGAAGGCTCTTCAGATTGTATATATCA
The DNA here is from genome assembly GCA_032164245.1 of Sternotherus odoratus. NCBI lineage: Eukaryota > Metazoa > Chordata > Testudines > Kinosternidae > Sternotherus > Sternotherus odoratus. Next base: position 8,900,137 of record JAVMKO010000018.1, read on the forward strand.
CTCTCCATACTGTCTATCTATAGCGAGCGCTAAAAATAGCCAAGCCAAACGTGGAGGTGACTTCAGCTCTGCGGTGCAGGGACACCAGCCACTTCATGGGCACTTTCCACTGCTCCAAAGCGCTGTGGACATCAACAATACACTACAGGTGGTGGCTCCTAGCCCTCCACCCTCCCTGCATCTAGGGATATACAACAGAGGTAACTTTCTCTTGGCATTTCTACGTTGCCCATTACCACGGCATCTCCTGCCGGAGGGTGAGCGGGGGGAGTTTATAGACAGCCTAGAAATACAGAAAGATGACATGCACATCGCAAGGCCTATGGAACTGGAGAATGGGGTTTCGAGAGGAAGCCACGTGTTACCAGGCAGAGTGGGAAGTTTCCCTCGGCTTTGGGAGGGCCATCTTCTCACAGGCCATGCTCCACATGTTTGCTTTGTGCCAGCTCACGTTTCTCAGAAGCAATTTAAGTATTGAAGCAGTGGAGAAAACTCCAGCCAATACCAACAGAGGTGGGGGGGGGGGGAGGATCCTGCCTGGGTCAGGGCTGCAGGGTCAAGCCAAATTTGGCCCTACATCCTTATTACTATCCATGCTGCTTTCTCCAGCATCCCTTCGTCGTTAGCCCCATGCCCAGAGCGATGAAGAAGAACATGTTCTGTCCAGCACGGAGACCTGTACTGCTCCAGAAGGGGCCAAGAAGCACCCTCCCCAGCTGCTGTTATAGCCAGGAGAGCAGAAGCCAGCCAGAGAGATTTAGATAAGCCATCTCCCCATCAAACTAGCTTCCCTCTTTCACACTCTCCTTTTTTTTTTTTTTTGCTTTAACTGTCATTAAAATAACAAGTTTCTGTTACAGTCTAAACATTCCCACATTGTATAAAGGGTTATGTTACACTAGAGTCACTGCCGGGCCCAGTGTTTGCACAGAAACCTCGCTGCAGGTCCCCCCTCCTGACGAAGTGACTTATTAAAGTTTAAACAGTAATTAACAGAACAATAAAAATAAAGGGATGTTTGGGGAGCCATAGTGTGCACAGGGTTTTTGGCAGTGCCAGCATTTTTCAGTGCCCTGCGCTGGCAGCAAAAAACGGCTGCAAAACCAGTGGGACAGATCGTGCGACCGGAGCCAGGGTGGAAGCCAAGCCAAGGCCGAGTTCAGAGTTATCCTTACAGCCACAGCAGCATGAGAGAATGAGACATGGAGAAGGGCTGCAAGGATGAGAAGGATGGGTCCCAGAGAGATGGGTGCAGGCAGGAGGAGAGATGAGTCCTGGGGAGATGGATGAAGGGAGGAGGACAGATGGGTGCTGGGAGGAAGGGAGACAGGTGATCAGGTGACAGCAGAGTCTAACTTAGTGCCTCCTGCAGCCAGCGCTTTAAACTGTCCTGTACCTGGACTGCACCAGCAGCTTCCAGGTTCCCCTGTTATCCAGTTTGAACCTCTCTGGGAAAGGTCTTTAAGAAAAGTGGATGGCTGCTACGGAGGGTTAATGATTACAATGCCCTGCACTCTCTCTGCCTTGCCGATCCCAAGGCTCTCCTGGGAAGCCGACATGGTGGCAGAATGAAGCATCTCTATAGTCCTGTTTCCCACCAAGGAAATAGAGATGGGCCCAAACCAACCCTCTGGATCTGTGCTTTGGGTCTGTACGCTCTGGAACCAGATCTCAGCTGGGAGACTCCATCAGTCTCCATCATCCCCAGGGCTTTAAGAGGGCGAGGGATACTTGCCCCTTAGCAAATCCCAGCAAAAACGTTCCAACAGTGAGATCTATGACACTGCAGAACTTGAGAGTCTGAGGCAGGACTCAATAAACCTAGCCCATCCCTGACAGGTGTTTGCCCAACCTGTCCTTTAAACCTCCAATGATGAGGATTTCACAGCCTCCCTTGGAAGTCTAACTCCTTAGAGTTAGAACGTTTTTCCTCGTATCAAACTTAAATCTCTCTGGCTGCAGATTAAGCCCATTACTTCTTGTTCCACAGCCAGTGGATACAAACAACAATTGGTCACAGTCCTCTGAGCAGCTGGGCTCCATTTATAGGAGTCAAAACATATTTCCTAGAATTATATTAAAAGTCCAGACACACTTGACACCCAATGCCCTGCCCTTGGCAGGGTGAGCTCCCCAAGAGCATGGATGAGCAGATAGGCTTCGGGAGTAGGTTATCGGGCCTCTCTGCCCATGTTCAGCACTGAAGAAAGAACTCATTTGGGGATCTTTTGGGTGTTTCTGGTAACTGTGCTCAAACGTTGCCTCAGTGTTTTACCAGGCTCAGAGTGCAGCTGGCTCTAACCCTGATATGACACTCTATGCACATGGCATTGCATGGTCACATGGTTTGCAGTTGCTCCTAGATTCCAGTGTAAATGTGTTCAATTTGCTGTCTGAAATGGGCCATCCTGATTATCATTAAAAAAGTTTTCTCCTGCTGACAATAGCTCATCTTAATTAATTAGCCTCTTAGAGTTGGTATGGCAACTTCCACCTTTTCATGTTCTCCCTGTATGTGTGTGTGTGTGTGTGTGTGTGTGTGTGTGTGTGTATATATTACACACACACCTACTGTATGTTCCGTTCTATGCATCTGATGAAGTGGGCTGTAGCCCATGAAAGCTTATTCCCAAATAAATGTGTTAATTTGTAAGGTGTCAAAGTACTCCTCGTTCTTTTTGCAAATAAAGACTGATTCTCTAAGGGTGTATCTGCTCGGCAGAGTTAGCCTGGTCTTTTACCCAGTTATTGCCCAATCTTCCCTTCCATCCACATACATACTCCGATTCACCTGAGTTTGGTGCTTTCAACCAAGGCTAGATGCTTTAGGCTAAACCCAAATGACACTTTCACCTGGACTGGTAACCCACCTACTTTGCAGTGTGGACTCAACCTAACCCAGTGTGCTGATAGTCCTCAAATTCTTCCCCACAAGCCCCCTGTGTGTACAGAAGGACAGGCAAGTTCTCTCACAATCACTGGAAAAGAATCACAAAGCAAGCAGCTCAGCTTACTGCCGCACGAAGAACCATGGGATGTACCCTCAAAAGTCCAAGAGACACCCATGACAGAGTGCAATGCCAGTGAGGATCCAGTAACTTGGGTAGGTCTTTGCAATATGGCTGCTCAGACCCAGGCTAGGCTAACCCAGTTGCTGATCACCTGAATTAACTCTGCAGTGAAGACATACTCCATGTGTCAGCACCACAGACTTGGCTTGGAATCGGAGTGTCAAGCTGGGTTCCTTCTGCTTCACTTCTCATCTCAAGTGATGAGGATTTGCAATCTATTCTGCAAATGACACATGAGCCAGAGTAGAAGCCAGTTCGCCCTCCCATTGCTGTGTTAGCTCTGCAGGGCTAACAGGAGCAAAAAGCAGGAAAAACCTCATTCTTGCCAGCTAAATCATCAGATCCAATTCTGAGTACCACAGGCAGCAGATCCAATGAGGTGCCACCTCTCCGAAGTCGCTTATCCACAACTATATAACAACAGTAGTTAACCTATTGACATTAACCACGTAGCTTAGCTAGTCCAAATTAGTCAGTTGCCCTGCCTGCAAATGCACATTAGGAAAGATCCTGTATTGGTCCTGTGGTCCAAGATATTTTTTCCAAAGCCAAAATGTCCTAAACTCAGATACAATTCTGAAACTTCTGCTTTCAGCCTGACCCAAGGCTGAGGCAAGGCACAGTTTGCTGGGTCATCCCCTTGTTGGTTTTCCCTCTCTCCTCCTGCTTTCCCTGAAGGCCTTGGAGAAGGATCTATTGCAGCAAGGCAGGGATTTTCCTGCTGTTTTGCCACCATTTTGGGAATGGGGAAAATAGGCCAAAGTCTCATCTCACAACAGGGAAAAGCTGGTTGCCTCTAATCCTACCGGCAGCAACTGGGGAAACACTTTCTTCAGGGCAGGATCTCTCTTTTTTTCTGCATTTGTACAGCACCTAACACCATGGGGGTCCTATCCTTGACTGGGGCTCCTATGTGCTACAACAGCAAAATAATAAATAATAATAAATTGCTCTTCCCTCCCCCTTCCGAGCCCCTCTGTGGGGACTGAGAAGCAAAGGGCTTTGTGGCTGATACAGACCCTGAGCAGTGATGGGTAGAGGCTCCCATACCGCCCTGCACTGCATGGCTTCTTCCAGCACCTCTTGAGCGAGGGGCTAAAGGCACTCCCTGGAGAAAGGTTTGTTCACGTCAGGCCAAAACAATCAAATTCAGCAACTTCAATGGGAGCAGGATTTGTGCCTAGGGGGTCGTGGGCGAGGGGCCTCTGGGGAACATTCCCAGGAGCCCAGGAAGAGTAGCGATAATGGCTCTTCACTGTGTCCAAGCGCCCAGCTGGACGCAGCTGGAGAAGGGAACAGCCCAGCTTTAAAAAACCCAGAGGAAAGTGTTAAAAAGGTGAATTCCCAGCCAATTACCAGTAGAGATTTTTAATAAGCTGGGAGCGAGGGATGTGGGGGAATCAGACGTTATGAATCTGAATTCAGCCTAGGTTTCAAAGGTGCTGGTTTAATAAGCCACAAGGCGAGCCCACACTAGCAGCGACAGCGCCAGAGCGGGGGGATGGCATTGTGGGGGGCTCGGAATTAATGAAACCGAGACCTCAGCAACCCCCAATGACTTATTGCATTTCCACGTAGGTTGTTAAACTTATATCAGAGCTGGGGGCGAGGGGGAGGAGGGAGATGGTGAATGAGGGGTGAGGCTAATGCTGCCCCATCCCCTCTCCCCACCCAGGGGTGTATTAACAAAATGACTTGTTGGGAATGAGCTGCCAGTGTAGCACCGGGCACTCAAAGACCAGTGGTAGGGAGTCCGTGCTGCGCTCCCAGACTGTCAGCCCCCAAAAGCCATGCTGCTCCTTCCCCAGGGTTCTCTGCTCTGCAGGGCTGAGGTCAACATGCTCTGAGAGTCTGTGTGCAATGGGGGAGGGAGGTGGTGGGGAAATTTAACCTCCTCCCGATTTATCCCCGCAGCCAGAAAACACAGCTACATTAGGAGAGCCCCAAAGTGCCAGAGCAGGAGGCTGTTCCCCACAGCTCTGGGGTGGTTGAACACTGGCGTTTGTGGCCTCGTTTGTTTCTAGGATCCACTCACAGAGATATAGATCCCCACCCCACACATCAATTCTGCTCTTGCAGCGGGTAACGCAGCCCCATGGGAAAGTCACCCATCTCAGACCGAGTCACAAAGCACCCGCTGCACCTCCCCCCCAATACAGGACCACAATGTGAATGGAATGAAGGCCACTAACACTTCTCCCCCACCCCGAACACCATAGGAACTAGGGGGTCCCAGTGGATGCCGCACACAAATATGGCTCGTGGCCTGTTCTCTGGTTTGCCGTAGTAATGCCCCTGAGCACCACAGTACCACAGCCTGAGCCGGAGGGACTGCAGTGCTTGGGGTGGGTACCTTAGGATTTGTTTATAGGTCATCGGGCTATACCTAGACGTAACTCAAACTCTGATGTCGAATCAGACCCGACTAAGGGGAAGCACGTGGGAGTGTCCAACATATGGGGAGCAAGAGAGCTAACTCGCCCCATTCCCATGATGGACGGGGTGGGGAGAGGGGGCATCATTCAGACACATCATTGAAGCAATCTGCTTGGCTGGCAGAGCCATTCCCCACCTCCCCCTGGCAGCCCTTTATCTCTAGATTTCATATTTTCCTGGTGGCTTTTCCATCTCAGTGTGAAATTAAGAGACTCATTGCCTTGTTCAGACCTGCCCCGGGAGGCTATTTCTATAGCAAGTCCCTGAATCGACAGCAAGGCAGGCAAGGCGATTTCTGCCGGGAACACCCTGCTCAGCTGGGCCTTTGGCAGTCACTTCTTCTTTCCTTCCCCTTCCTAACCCAGCCAGGGCTGCTCTGCAGGGCAGAGGCTGAGGGATCTGAACAAGGATGGCAGCAAGAACTTAGTACTGGAGCAAGATGCTGTGTAGTCATTTCACAACTTTTCACCCTAAAAACTGGGGGAGGGGCCTTATACACCCTTTCACCAAAACCTTGAGCTAATGCTAATTAAGCCTCAGATGCTCTGTTTGACTGAGGAAGCATTAATATACCCACTTTACTGATGGGGAAACATAGGCACAGAGAAATGAAGCAACCTCCCCAGTTGTAATATGAATCAATGGCAGAGCTGGACACTGAAACCAGGAGTCCTGATGCCAAGTTCCCCACACTGCCTTTTTCAGTTGGCTATAGATCAGCCCTCTGGCTGCTTATGAAGCTATCTGCAAAGCACCTTTACATACCTATTCAGAAAGAGAACAGGGACCTGGCAGCACTTGGTCCCTGTTTTCAGCTGCCATCTCATAACTAATTGTATCTTTAAAACAAATTTTTGCTTTTTTTAATACAGGAGCTGAGCGATTTAACTTTGAAAATCAGCAACCAGTGTTCCAAGGGACACTCAGTAGCACAAGAACTCCACACTGTTTGTCTTTGAGGAAGATGAACAGACACACAATGGACAAAGCATCAGGTATGAGACACCGAGATGCACTGGAACCACATGTTCAGATCCCAGCTGAACTGACTCATCTCTTCCTCCTCACAAGGTAGATTGAGCTCTTTGCAGTTTTTGGAGTTAGACTTTAAACTCCTGACTGTTCTGCGTGGCCATTAAAGATCCCCTGCCCTGCCTGGTTCCTTTGGCTAATATTTTCCCTTTCTCTCTCCCCAGTGCAATGCATCTCACTGGGTGCCTTGGTCTCTGAAACACTCCAGAACCCCCCTTTGGACTGAAAGGTGTTACATAAACTATACAACAGGATCCCTGGCTATTACTGTAAAAGCTCCTAAGTGTTGGCACAGAAGTTTGCTTCAGTGAAAGTTTGCAAATGGAGTCCCAAACAAAACAAACAAGAGCCCCAATACTGTCAGCACTTAGCAAATAATAAACACTATCCCTAACAGCAGGCCCAGCAGAAAGATATCAGATTTGACAGCTAGTAGGGTCTGCTCAGGGAGGAAACATGCAGGCACTCCTGAGGGGCTGGATTCCCTCCCTGCTCTTTGGTATCTGTATGCCCTAGTCCTTTTCATCCAGAGATCTCAAAACACTTTGTAAAGGAGGGAAAATCTCATTATCCCCATTTTACAGGTGCGGAAACAGGCATGGAGTCGTAAAGGGGCTTGCCCAACTTGGCAGTAGAGCCAGGAACAGAACAGGTTTCCTGACCCCTTCCCTGATGCCCTAGCCCCTGGAAGCACTGCCTCCGCACCACAAGGAGTGATGCCGCTATAGGAATTACACAGACGCAGCTAGGAGACTCCAAAGTGGGAGCTGGGTTCGATTCTGAAGCTCCAGGAGAAGTGACACACTTTTCAGGATTGCGCCTGAAATGTAGACTCTAGAGATGAAGACGAGTGAGGGAATACAGACAGGTGTGGGCACAGATTGGCATCTCCCCACTCCTGCCATCCTTTCTGTCCCCCTTGGCTTAGCACCCCCCATGACTGCGAGGCAGGCAGAGCTCTTGGCATAACATCACGAGTGTCGTTCAGCAGGGACTTGGGGCTGAAACAAAGGGACTAATTTAAAGTATTTTTAAAACTGTGGTAGTTGTGACAGTGGGTTTAGCGGTTGTCAGCCATCTGGAATAAAGAATTACAGCCACCTCCCCTAATCCTATAGTCCCTAAACCCTTAAAGCTGGTTATAGTGCAGGGATGAGGCAGCCGGTTGGGGGAGGCAGTAATGGGAAAGGAGGGAGTGAAGGGACTGTCAGAAAATGGTCAAACTTTCTTTATTTCCCAAGAAGGCGCAGGGTGGTCCTGGATGTGTCAAAAGGCATTTTTGTTTGAAACCAAGAGGAGCGAGGGGGAGAGAGAAAAGAGGAGCAGTGTCCTCCATGACCACACAATTGTGCGTGCGCGCACACACACACACACACGCACACACACACGCACACACACACACACACACAGCGGCTTGCTGGTCCGCGCAGGGCTGTCAGGTAAATTAGATCTGAAAGCTGACAATTTCTGACCATATTTCCTTGATTATTTCAAACAAATGCACACCAGCCGCTGTAAGGAGATTAAAGTGACATAAACGTCCCGAGTGGGAGGAGGGAGGGCAGAGAATTCAGGTCACCCCCATCCGTCCCCCATTTGACAGCCGCTATATCGCTCTCCAATCCAATAAAAATCCCCCCCTTTTGCTTTAATTAATTTTACAGCTAGCTTGCTTAATTACTTTCAATCAAAATCCTCCTGCCATCGCAAAATTAGAGATGGTTGAGCTCCATTAGCCTAAATTCTTCATTTCCATATAGAAAGAGGCTCCCTTGGCAAAGCCAACAGGGTTCCCTCCTTTGCTGTCGGACAGACGTCTGTCCCTCTGTCTGTCCTCAATTACACTGCCGTTCAAAGGCAAAGAGAGAAGGGCGTCCCCTCCTCTTGTTTTATAAGGTGTTGCCTTGACAGCCCTGGAGACCAGAAACCTCTCTCTCTCCACAGAAAGGGAACAGTGTGGGCAAGCAGGGCTGGCTTCCCCACATGACCCTGCCTGTGCAACCCTAATATGGAAGGACCCCCTCTGGAGCTCCAAAGGGGCACTGAGTCCCCAGGGTTCGCTCAGTTCCTACTGGCCTCTCCACTGGGATTGCAAGCAAAGGGCCAATGGAGAGGATGGAGTCTGTGATGTGGGGAATGGACGGAGACCCTCCAAACTCATGACACTTCAAACTCTGAGATGCAATTGGTTTAAGTTAGTGATTTTCAACCTCTGTTCGTTTGCAGACCCCTAAAAAATTTCGAATGGCAGTGCAGATCCCTTTGGACTTTGCAGACATAGTCTGCAGACCTACAGGGGTCAGCGGACCACAGGTTGAAAACCTAACGACTGGAGATCAGACTGAGTCCTGCAGAGGGGACAGATTACCCCACCCCTACAGTGGGGTTCATACACATTCAGTGAAGCATTTGTGGCTGGCTGCTCTCAGAGACAGGCTAGTGCACAGGGTGGAACACGTCTCCGATGCAGTCTGGCGATTCCCATGTTCCTCAGACAACTTATTGGCAAAAGCAAGACACACTCTGCCCACACTTAGGGCTGGTCCTAGGTCAGCACCTAGATGGTCTCTTGCTTAGGGCATCTCCTTGGGCAGCAAAGCAATGGTGTTGGAAGGAGCAGCAGTGAAGCCATAAGGAGATGGAAAGGAGCAGGGGAGTGGAGAAGAGACAAGAAAAGGAGAGATTCAAGAATAGCAGCCATGTTAGTCTGTATCCGTAAAGAAAGCGAGGAATACATGCAGCACCTTAGAGACTAACTAGTTTATTTCAGCATAAGCTTTCGTGGGCTAGGAGAGAGCTACTGAAGTGCAATGGGAATGTGTGTAATTTCCTAAAGGACGGTGGCAACTGCCCACAGGGGAGAATTACCCCGAGTTCTCCAGCAGAATGTAACACAGAGACCCTTCCTCCCCCCCCTTTTTCCCAGCTGTCTGTGTTCTGTTCCTCTCATGTCCCTCCACAGCACTCCCAACTGAAGGACGCAATCCTCCAAGCCTGCTGTGAGCAGGAGTCTGATGGATTTAACCATGCGGGGTGGCCTTGCAGGATCGGGTCTATAGTCCCTGTCCCTTCACTGTGGGCCAAATTTTCACAAATGCTCAGCATCCAGCATTCACCCAACATGCAGAGCTCCTTTGGAAGCTCCTCAATCACCTACCCAAGCCTTTATGGAGCTCCCTCAACTCCCTGCCCCAGCTAGCTGCCTGGTCCCACATACTCACCCACCTCGGAGCAAGAGGAGGTCACACCAGTGAGTGGGCTCAGCAGCTTCTAGCACTCCTAAAAACCCAACGGGATCCAAGAGAGTAAGAACCCAACTCCCCCTGACTCCAGTGGGCCAGGTCAGGCCCTCCTTTCTTAATAACAAAACGAAGAACCACCAAACACAGACGTATTTTGTTTATAAGCTTAAAACCGAATCCAGCGACGCATCTACCTGGGGATTTTAGATTAAATGGTTTAAGAAACTCAAATAGGCTTTTTAATCCCACCAAATAAAAAGGGCCCCAAAGAAGCAAAGAATTCAACCTCCGAAGTCTTGTTTCTACAAAGCTTGCAGGGCGAGATTGCCCACTTCTCCTTCCGCAACACCTCTCCACATAGCATGGGACCTGCGGTGCTCCCTAGGAGCAGAGCTGTTTCAGAAACCCCCTGCTCCGGACTCACGCACCCAGAGTTCAATCACTTGCCTCCTGCTGCACTCCACCCTTCCAGTTCATTGTACGCTCTGTCGTGTTGCTACTCCAGGCCCCCACCGCTTTACCATGCAGCCCATGGAGGTGTTGAGCCTCCAGAAGAAGCTGCCAGTCTTGGTGCACAACCCCCAGGCCAGCCAGACGCACTCCAAGAGAGGGGTCTGCAATCTCCAATCTCCACCAATCCCACATACTATTTTGCTTCCATACAAACAGCTTCCCCAAAGGCTGCCCAGATGACAGAGGGAAGAGTGGAGAGGTTGGGAAGAGGAATCTGAGGGGAGATTGGTAGAGATGGGTGAAGGTGGGAGCTGCAGGGAGAAGGCTCCCACACAGTGATGTGGACGGACTATGTGTGATAGCTTAGAGAGGGGAGGCCAGTCCCAGATGTGCCAGGGTGGCGGAGAATCGCCAGGAAAACACCTGGGAGTGGGGACATCTCTCCAACTCTCTACCTTCATGGCTGGGACACCAGTCCTCACATGCTGCCACATCCCCACCCATGATTCAACTCCAGTCCCTAGAATTGCATCTCCTGGAGTTTTTTATTTGTTTGCTGTCACCCCCCTTTGTTACTCAAATCTGGGAAGAGTAAGAGTCAGAACCATCCCCACCCCCACCCTCCAGCCCTGCACACCAACCCGCAACAAAATTACCCACTCGCGCCTCGTCTCGCCTGCTCCAGTGCTCAGAGAGGCCAGGACAATAGAACACAAGCGGCCCTAAATCCACCAGACTCACCCTAAATAGCTATGGCCCATAATCTCGCCTGACATTCAGGAGCTTGTTATTCTTTCCCCTTGTCGCCTGGCTGGAGCTGTTCAGACCCATCAGTGTTATTCTAGGTATCAAACAGGAAAAAAACAACCCACCACAGCCCAGAGAGTTTCAGGGCCTGCCCAGAGAGGGCCATAACAGGCGCAGCATCCTCCCACTGTGCTGGTCACAGGGGGATTGCGGCCCCTAATTCCAGCAAACTTCACCCCATCTGCAGAGGAGTGGGATGGGAGTGAGTCCCTGCCTAGTTCCTTGCTGGAACCATAGACTGCTCCGTTTCCTCCTGAGTTCATTCCCACTGCCAGTGAATGACCTCTCATCATTCTCCCCTGCCCACCCCTTGTCCAGCTCACTGCCCTCTGCCCGGGGAAGCTCTGCTTCACATTTTCCCTACCTCCTTGGAGCGGAGAACCAGGAGTTTTAACCACAACAGGTTTCTTGGGGTTTTTTTGCATGCTGGCTCCAGCTGATTAAGGACCTGCAACAGGATGTAGAGATTACAGTAAAACCTGGCTCCGGATCAGACAGGGCACAAAGCCAAACAAGAGAGCGAGGATTGCCCCGGGCCCCACTGCCAAGCCAGCGCTCATTCTTTCAGGAGGCTGGGAGCTTTGAGTGCTCAGCTGCAACTGTCACCTGCCCTTGCTGGCTCTGGCATGGGATGGACTGAAGACCACACAGCCAAGCTCACTTAGCTAAGGTCTGAGGGGTCTAGGAACCCCAAGGGCAGGGATCACTGGGGGCCCAAGGCCTCGTTCTCTATACCCTCTCCCGAGGGGCACAATAGAGGCTGGGGGAGCAAAGGGGCATCACTGGGCCTATCTGCCCCATATGACATAAAGGGCTAGCATTAGCATTTTCCAGCGATTCCCACTAAATCTCTCTCTCTCTCTCTCTATTCCAAAACTCCCATCAGGAAGCCAAGAATGATTCACGCTGAGTTTTTAACCAGGGCTGGGAGAAGGGTTGGGGAATATATCTGAACGGACAGACACAACCTTGAGGTCCAGCTCTGAGAGCATGCGGTGGGAGCCCAGTGAGGACACCCTGTACAGACATAACCCTTCCTTTGGGTTTTATCCTCTCCTGCTAATTTTCCCTTCTTGGATCAGCAGCAGCAGCCACACCACATTATTTATCTCCCACCCCTTGTCCCCTGCCTGGGTCGGCTGAGTCCCTCTTGTGCCACATGCAGGGAGCAAGGGAGAAATCCAAGGGGTGATACCCATCCCCCAGGTCCCATCATTATAAGCTTTGGCTGAGATACTGTCTGCTCTCCATCCTCCCCCCCTCCCCCCAATCCCAGAGAGATAAGGACCCAGTGCTTACTCTGAAGGGCTGCAGGGCCTGAGTTTGCAACACTCCTTCTGTAGCCACATCCCACAGCAAAACCCCCTCCGGTTCTTAGTGACTGCAGGGCTCTGCCCGAGCAAGGAGAGCACTAGGATGCCAGGATCAGGCCCACTCCTCCAATCGCTCTCTGCTCCCAGGCCCTGGCAATTCCAGAATGTTAATAAGAAGGGGAAGCTGCTCCAAGCAGCATGGGTGGGTGTGTGGGGGTGGGTCTGTGTAGCGGCAACAGCATGTGGAGACTTCTTAGTGCTGCCCAGCAGACTCATCCTAGTAGAGAAATGCCAGAGTCAGCTCCTGCCGGCCTGGGGCTGAGGGGGGGAAGGCAGGAGTTGATACTGCAGGCAGAGGCCGCAGGGACGCCATTGAAAGCTGCTAAATATGACCAGGTTAGCACTTTAGTCTTTAATGGCGGGTCACCATTAATAAACCCAGGGCCCCAGGGTGCAGTACAGAGCCTCTCTCCTCACCCGCCCTGAAATACTCATTTCATTAACTTTCCTGTGTGCGGAGCTCGGCACCTGTTAGAAGGGTAGGCAGCTGGGAGGGCTCCAAGGGTTAACAGCTAGACGTCTTATTAAAGTGCTGACCACTCTCTCCTCTGCCACAGTACCGGAGCCGGGGGGAGACTCACTGCACCTTTCCCCAGCGCCTTCTCCTTCTCACAACTATGTCCTGCCCCATCAACCCTCTGGACATGAGCTAGCTCTGGGACAATGCCCCATTGCACTGTATCCCTCCTGGAATGAAAGCATCATAGGCGTGGAGAAAGCATAATCACACAGGCATGTTCAAGTGGCCCGAGTACAGAGCTGGGAGCCGGGACTCCTGCATTCTAATCCTGGCTCTGACACAGACCTCCTGAGTGACCTTGGGGTGAGCCATTTCACTTCACTTTGCCTCAGTTTCCCCATCTGCAGGATGAGGATGCTAGCGACAGTGGTGTCAACACAGGGTGACACCAATGAAGTTACCCTGGACCCAGGCTGGAGTGACTGGGAGGAGAGCCGGTTATAAAGAGCGCTACGCAAACACCAGAGGCCAACTTTCGCTCTTAATGACACCAGTATAGTACAATGGGATGACAATGGGGTAACAGAGAGCAGAAGCTGGCCATTGATAGGAGTAACAATAACTACAGTGGGACAAGGAATTTTGTGAGGTTACATCAGGTGGGGAGGGTGGAATTTACCCAGGAACTTGGTGCCTGTCACTGCTCTTGTGTGAGCCACACTAGGGCTTCCTGTCCCATTGCTGTTCCTGGCTCCAGTCTTGTGCATCCTCCATTAGGAAGCCTGTCATCCCAGCAGCAGCAGGGAGGGACAAGGTGAGATGGAGGCTCTAAGGACAGAGCTTTGTTTTAGTGGCTTGCTGGTTCCCTGGGGGAGGTGTGTGGAGGGACAAACGGACACTCCGCAGTGCCAAAATTCCCATCCCAAGTCTGTATCGATCTGCCCTACTTGGCAACTCATCTGCAGCCACCGTCTGTGGAGCTGAATCAATATGATCTGGGCGGACAGGGCGGGAGAGGTGCTTCTATGGGGAGGCAGAGCCTTTTGGAGGAGTATTTTTGCTTTTAACACTCTTGCTGAGTAGAGGAATAGAGAAGCTAGGAATGAGGCTGAGGTTGAGTTTGGACCACTTCAAATGCCTGCCAAGCCTTCCATCCTGGGACGGGTGACCTGCTGTGCACAGGGAAGGAACACGGGAGGCACTGGGTATGCCTGACCTGAAGAGTTGGCCTGAGCTATTAGACAGGTATTGCCGCAACCAGGGCCACCCCTCGCTATTCTGGGACCCTACACAGGCCTCCGTGGCGGGGGAGCGGGGGCTGGCTTGGGGGGGCAGGCGAGAATTATCTCCTAGCACTCACAAGTGGCACGGCTGGGGCTAGGCTGCTGCACTCCCGCTGGCAGTGAGTGCAGGCCTGGCCCTGCTTCCGTCCTCAGGGGAGAGGGGGCTTTGGGAAAGGGGCGGAGCAGGGACAGGGCTGGAGCAGAGAAGGGGCGGGGGCAATGCCAATGGGGAAGAGGTGGAGCAGGAGCTGGAGCAAAAGTGTGTCCCAAATGTCCTGGTGCCTACACCGCTGTGTACTTTCCATATGAGTAAGGACGGCCCTGCCCCTAACATCCCTCCTGTTCACACACAAAACCTCTCATCCCCGGTAAGCGCTTTCCTATTAGCTTATTGCCCCAGGATGGGCTAGCCAAGTCAGGGGTTCTCAAACTGGGGGTCAGGACCCAGCAGAGGTTGCAAGGTTTTTACATGGGGGGTTGCGAGCTGTCAATTTCCACCCCAAACCCCACTTTGCATCCAGCATTTATAATGGTGTTAAATATAGAAAAAAGTGTTTTTAATTTATAAGGGGGGGGGGGGGTCGCACTCAGAGGCTTGTTGTGTGAAAGGGGTCACCAGTACAAGAGTCTGAAAATCACTGGGCTAAGTTCTAATACTCCTCCAATACCTTCCCACAACTCTCTCCCTGCCCCGTCCCCCAAGCACAGACACGTCTTCCCACAATTCACTGGAAAAGAATCCTAGAGCAGCACAAAGAGCCAGGGGAGATGCCTCCAGAAGTCCTAGCAACACACACAGGGGAGAGCAGCACTAGTGAAGACCCAGCAGTATCTCGGGTCTGGCTTTGCAGCGTAGCTCCTCACACACAGGCTAGGCTGATCTAGGTGCTCAGAGCAGGATGCCAGTCACTCAGGCTAACTCTGCAGCGAAGACGTTCTCTCAGGGACTAACACTCCTTTGCCCACCCCCCAGTCCAACCAATCCCAATCCTGACAAAAGGAAATCAACACTCTGGACAATGGGAGCCCTTGGCCCATGTGTGGGGGGTCCTAGCCTGGTTGGGAACCACTTAGCTCGGCAAGGCAGGACAGGAAGCCTGGCCCTGGGCAGAGCGAACAGTGGCATGTCCCATCCAGAGACCCTGCAGCAGGACACACATGACCCCTGTCTCCTTCCTGCCTCAAAGGATCTCCTCAAACTACCCCCGTTCCTCCACCTGGAGACTGCCTCCTGGTGTTCAGCCCAAGTAACTGGATTCGTCTGTCAGGGTCAGAGGCATAGTGCCATGTGCACACCAGGACAGAACCAAGCCTGCTGGCACCGAGCGCATGCTTCAAGCACAAAGAGCTTTGTTCCCCTAGTTCTTACACCAAGAGTGGCCCATTGAGAGAAGCCACCACAATCAGGTTGGGAATAGGGGGCTCTGTGGAAGGCTGCCCGGTGAGGCTGTCCCTAGTGGCTGGAGAGCCCCCTCACTAAAGCCAAGAGTCACTGGAAGGCCGCCGGCTTCGTTAGAGCTGGCTGCAAGGGGGACGCTGCATCGGGCGTCACCTCCAAACGCCCTTCAGAGAGACATGTCGGGAGAGAGAGCGAGAATCTGCAGTTGTTCCGACGTTTCTCGCTCAGCAGAACAACTGTTGCAGTCCTTTTAGAATAAACCCGGCAACTGTTCCCAAAAGCGCTGCCCCCTCAGCCCCTGCCCTTAAAAAAACCCTTACAACCAATCTCCAAAACACCAGCTTCTGAGTCAGGGTGAAAATGTTATTAACAAAAACATCACTCAGGGGTGGGACACCTGCTCCCAGACAAGCAACTGGCTTGGCCCTCAATGGTTAGTGTATTACATCAGGCCCCAAAAAGAGAACGGGAAGGGAGGGAGAAGGGGAGAGAGTGGAAAAGAACAGACGGAGAGAGAGGAGTAAGAGAGACAAGAAAGGAATGAGAAAGGGGGAGCAGAGAAAGAGGAGAGTGTGCACATGCAAGAGGGGGTGTGCATGAGAGAAAGCTCTAAGAGAGCACTTGTGTGTGTACGAAAGTGTGAGAACGGTCAAGAGTGGGAGTGTGGGTGTGAGAAAGAGAGTGAATGTGAGAGAGTGAGAGAATATGTGGTGGGGGAGATAGGGAGGAGGGCTGAGACTAGAGCAGAGAAGGTTAGAGGTATCAAGGAGAAGGAAGAGAAGAATGAGAAAGGGGTGAACAATGCCACAAATAGAAAAAGTGCCTGGGAAACGCGTAAGAAGAAAAGAGGGAGGGTGAGTGAAAGGCGAGTAAAGAGGGATATATAAGCAGCAGAAAAGAAAGGAAGAGAGAAGGCCAGAGGATGAGTGGGTGTGAGCAAACAAGGGAACACAGCACAGGTGGGATAAGAGGGCTGAAAAATAAGTGCGACGGACAGAAAGAGAACGGGACTGCAGAAAGGGAGAAGGGGACAGAAGAGAGAAAAAGAATAAAAGAAATAAACAGCGGCAGGGAGAAAAAGATGTCTATTAAAAACCTCAGTGCATAACACAAAATGTCAGGGTTTATAGCTTCATTCTTGGCATTGCTGGTACTGAGAACCCCAAACAGAAATGTCACTGCTTGTCATGTTTAATCACCTGTTATTTGTTAACACCTTCACTGCAAGGAATCTGCCTCTCAACCCCCTCCAGACCTCCCTTTCAGAGTGCAAACTGGGAACTCCCCCCCACTCCCACTGATTCTCTTTGGACTGTTACAATTGAGCCGAAGGAAGACCAGGGATGCTTAGGGTGGGTGTGGGGCAGCAGGACTCCTGTGTTCCCTGGACAGACCCCCAGGGCATGATAGGCGGGCAACAGTACTACTTGCTTTCTAGCAATAATTCTCAAAACAGTCTTGGCTTCTGCACACTGCTAATTCACTGGCTAACAGGGGGTTAATAACACGCATAAGCACCAGGGGGTGCCACGGTTAAGAGAGAGAGGACCTCCCCACACCAGAGGGGAGTCACCAGTCCTAAGGGCCAAGGACAGCTATAGAAATACCAGGTACCGGTAAGTGAGGGGGGCTGTGGAGGGAGTGGGATCTCAGGGTGTGAGGGCTAACAGGAGAGAGAGGAGGGGGGCAGAGGTTAAGTGCGAAGCCCAGCCAGGGGTGAGCAACCTCAGAGTGCACATGCTAAGGGGCTAAGGCGTGACAGCTCAGGGCACCTTCCCCTCCTTCCATCTGGAAATGGCCCTGGCCCATTCTTCTCCTGTGCCGAGAGACGAACTAAGATACAAATAAATAAATAAATAAAAACCCAATCCCCGCAAGTCTGAAATTCTCCAATCTGTTTGCTTGAACAGCAACTGTCAGATAAAAGCAAACATCTAAAGCCATTACACGTGCAGTCACAGTTCCCTGCCGTGGCATCTGCACTGCTGACTTTGCTTCAGCTCCTCTCTGCCTCTTTGACTTCAGTGGTTTATTTATTTATTTCAAAGACTCCCGTTTCCCCCAGTGTCCCCCTCTCCTTCACATCCCGTCCGGCCACAAACGTTCCGCCCACACCATCGCAGGGCACCGCCATGGAAATGGTTCTGAAGTTATCACTGGACAAGCTGTCCCACTACTCTCCAGTTAAAGGCAGGCCAATATAGATCCTCCCCAATAAAGTTCTCCAATGTAACTGGGATAAACTGTTTCTACAGTTTCTGGGCTTGCCAGAAGAGATTTACAACCCTGCCCCACAAAATCACATGGAACACAACAAACTGTACTGAAGAAGCCTGAGCGCAGCCAAGGATTGCCTTACGGCGACGCACTAAAATCCTTCCACGGGTAAGGCTAGCTGCAGGAGGAGTGTCCCAGCCTGGGCTCTTTTAGGGGAGTAGGGAAGATTTACATAGGAACAGGGGTTTCATAATCTTTGCCCTTTTATTTTTTTAACTCCTCCTGCTCCACCCACATCCATAATTGCACAGCTGACCCAGGTGCATTAATGTGTGGTTTTCACCTTCCTGCCAGGCATCGGATGGATTGATCTGATCCAGGATGACAATCTAGGTTCCTTTTGACATCTTTTCACATAGTAACACAAGGTATTGGCTAAGTGCGGCTTCCGAGCCAGGCCACAATGGTCTCATCCTCTTACTCATTCCCTAGCAAGAATCACCTATCCTTGCCCAGGGATACGCACTGGCTAATGAGTTCACTAGTCAGTGAATTCACAGCAGTGATGGCCGCAGCTGCTGACCATCCCAAACCACTCAGCGACAATGGTGTCTTCATGGCTTAGCTCCTTGCTGAGTGGTCTGTGTTTATGGCTGAGGTAGGGTCACTAAGGCAAGTTCCCCCCAATGCAGCTCCCTCAGATTGTTCTGTCAGAAAAGCAGCATCTCCGCTTGCATCATGGTCCTGCTGGGGGGGTCACAAGGTCATGGTAAAATGGTGGCACCTGGGTCTGTGCCAGCTTGGGATTGGTTGGTTAGAACATGAACTCCTCTGGCCAGCTCCTGACTGCAGGTTCTCAGCCTAAGAGGCTACCCTGCCATTGCACCCATCAGTCTCCATTTCTCTCTATAAGCTCTGAATATCAAAGGGCCCAGTTTGAAATCACCAATCCAAAGAGGTTCATGCTTTGGGAGAGGTTCTGCTCTGAATTCCTGAAGCCGACTCTACCCCTGTGGTTTGAGTTCCAGCTTGGATCTAAAACCCACCAGAGATCCACTGTTCTCTCAAGCCTTCGACTGAAACCTCAAGGGAACACTTCACAAAATATGGCATTATCACTTTGATGCTCTTGCCCACGGTTTTGACTGAAACCCTAGCACTAGGCTAGCCCTATCACAGCTCTGGACCGCTTCTCCTTGAGCATCTCTAGACAAATAACTATTTTTCTGATAGATGAACTTTGATCAATATCGTTCAAACAAGGCACAGGGATGCAAATGATGGCTCATCTTAGACTCTGCCTCTGCCCTGCAAGTTTGAAATCCCAGGGCACCCAGTAGTTTGACCTCTATCTCCTGCAACACAGGAACCCTCCCAGCCAAAAAACAGTGATCAGGTAGGGGGAGAAATAAGTCTAGAAGAGTCTGAGTAAGAATAAGTTGTTTGTGCAAAAAGCGACCAGAGAGTTCTGTTTTCCTACTTGGAAGTGAAGAGGAGTCAAATCTGCAGCACATGCGGAGGCCAGGGACAAATTTTAAACGACAAACCAAAAATGGATCCCAAACATGCATAGAGATTTGTTTAAAATACAGTCAAATGAAAAATGAAGTGCCTCAAACTAACAAAAACAATCCACTACAAAGGGTCTTGGAACAGTCTCTCTTGGAACCTGGCACAACCTCTGCTCAGAAGTTGTAGAACTCCCCCATCTCTTGCTCTCCTAGTTCCCCTGGGTCCCTTTGGTGACTCAACTAAAGGGCAGAAATGCTTTGGTGGGTTCTAGAGACTCATCTGGTCCCTTCCCCACCATTTTTCTCATTCTCAGAGGGAATTACATACAGAGACCAAATAAAATGGGAACAGCCCAACACACATATACACCTGTTCACATAACACAACCTCCAATTCCAGCCCAGATCAGTCGTGACTAGAAATGGGCCCCAAACCAAAAACCTGAAGCCAAACACCCCCACAACTCTGGGAACCCAAACTGTGCAGGATTTGAACTTTGCAGCCCTGGCCCAACTTCTGAAGTGATCATAACTCTGTCTCACCTGACTGCTCTTTGGTAGCCTCCTTGCTGGGTCTCAGTCTACTGCCCGGGAGAGAAACATCCACCTCTCTCCACCGTCACCACAGTTAGCCATCACAGGTGGTGTCACAGGCTGTCTCATCAGTGAGGCCATGACTTGCCTGGAACAGTGCGGAGGGCACCCTGGAGTGCTGGGGGAGCCTGCACTGCTGCTGTCTGTGCTGTCTCTGTTCTGTGGACAGAGGCCTGCACTCTCCACAGCTGTTCATCTGGCACCTTTCCCAAGTACTAAATTCAACCCCAAAAGTGTAAAATAACTCCCCAATCAATTTGGGCCGAATGTTCTTCTCTGAGCACAACAGGTGCACCAGCAAAACACACACACATGAGCAATGGCCACTACGTGCAGTGTTAGAAATGGGCACTGGTGGGACCCTTTAAGCTGGAGAAGGTGGGAGGAAATGCAACAGGAGGATTTCACAGCAGGTGAAATTCATCCATGTCCGGAGGAACCAGCACAAGGCCTATGGTTCACTTACTTGGAGTCTGGAATGGCGTGCAGGCTTTGTGATTTTGCACAATGGTGAATTTACACAAGGGTGAATTTCACCCTTTGTGAATGTGGGCCAAGATTATTCACAGTGACAATGGATTTTTAGTGCCCCCCGAGGCTTGATTTCCAGAGCGGAGGTGAATCAGAGCCCCTTTAAAACACCTTGTGCTAGATGTCCAGTCCCCACCTTTAGCAATCAAGGCCAACACTTTGGCCTTTTATGTCACTTTGTCCAATCCAGCCAGGTCTTTGGGGTTTTTTTCTTTCTCCCCATTCTTTTTCTTTTCCAGCTTTTTATGAATTTCCCTCTGCTTCCCTCCCTCCCTCTCTCCCCTTCTCTCAAGGTCACACTGCTCGTTTGCACGTTGAATATTTACTCAGCAGCCTGGGTCCTTTCACAGACGCTCACCACAAATATGCTTTCTGATAAAGTCGGGAGAAAAGAAACTATAAAACCCAAAACAAGATCAGAAATAGAAAAACTCCAGCAGGGCGAGGCAGGGCGGGCAGCAGAGTAAAATAATTCAGCAGAGACAGCTGGCAAAGGAAACATGCCCAGAGTTAGTTATTTTCCCTGGGGTGTTCCCCCCCCTCCCCCTTTGCCTGTTTGTTTTTCTGAACATTTTCATTCTGCCATTAGGACTGCACAACCTGATTCTGGAAGATCATTTAACTTTTTGCACACAAGATGAATCTGAGTCCCTGTGTGCATAGGTCTTCTGTGCTGACCCTCGACACGGGGTGACTTATACCCCCACTGAGCAAGGGAGCCCTCAGCTCTTCAAGATGTCTCATAATCTACATCAAGACTTGTTCATAAATGAACTGAACAAAGCAATGGGGAATAAATATACTGTATGGAGCAACCCTGCACTGCCCTGGAAACAGACTAAGGAGTTCAAATCCTACTCACGCAAGTAAGTCTACTAAAGAATACTAGGCTATTCACACAAATAAAGTGAGCAGGAAATGGCCCTAGCCAGCCTAATGGACCATTCCCATCTCTAGCTTTATTGTCACGCTATGATATGATTCTATAGTCTGAACCTTCTTGGCCAGATGGGAGATTTGAACACAACTTCACTGAGCTCCTGTCTCATTCATGCAGATTTCAGGGCCCAGTGCAATTCTTGGCAACTGAGTACTCAATTTCTTTTGTTCCCAGAAGTTATTGTCAGTTGGATAAACTCCCAATTAACTTCCATTGGACCAAAGTTTGGCCAGTGCTGTGTGCTGCTTTTGGGAACCTCTGCCCCAATAATCATACTGTCCAACAAAGTTTTTTTTTTCTCAGTGGTATCATTTCGATCTTCATCTGACCATCAAAACAAGCACCTGTCACTAATCGGAGAGGTGGATCTCAGCAGCGGCCCATTCGTTAGCTATTTCCTCTTCAACTCACACATAATCCCACCTCGGCCTCCCGACCCCCCAGTAAAACATACAACAGGAAAGGATGAAGAGAAGAAACAATAACAACAGGGCCTATGTACTTTGAAATGGGATCTATTGGTATGGGCTTAGCCTCCCATTCATTTTTCGAATGTATGGGGGCACTGATAGTGATTTTAAATTCATACACGTTAGCTGGGCCATGGCCCGTCTATAGGGGATCTATGTGGCCAGATTCATCCCACTTACACAGGTGTAAATCTGGACTAACTAACAAGTCAATGGGAGTTATTTGGATTGACACCAGCAAATCAGAGATCAGATCCAGCCTACCATCTCCCAAGGGGGAGACACTACTGTCTGGTCACTAACACAGACAGGCCAGTTAGGGAGAGACAGTAGGTGTTAACAAAAGCCCTGATCTTCCTAGTAAGCATAAGAAACACTGCCCCTATGAAATGAAATGCCCACAGCTGCTACACCCAGGACAGTTTGACTGGTACTGAAAATCCCCCCTCTCTTTCTTTCAGAAGGATGAAGGCCCTTGCCTTTCCCTCATTCTAATGTTGACTGAGGGTGCTGCATCCCAGCACCAGATCATGGTGGAGATAAGCCAAGGGCTCCCTCCATCATACTGCCGAGGGAGTAAGACCATTCCCAGCCATGCTGCCTAAATTCCACAGCTCCCTTTGGATTTGCAGCCATAACTTCCTCAATAGATCTAAAGTCTGTCTGTTACTCAGACTCATGGGCAAACGGTTCCAGTCTGCACATTTCCTGGCAGCCTGATTGCCTCAGTGAGGCATAGGGAGCAGGGCTCTGATGGCCGTTTCCATGGAGTCTGACCTTCTCCTTGAGGTTGTAGTGTTCATAGTGCCTATCTAGGAATGGTCCAAACCACTACAGGAACACTACAAACTATGCCGACTGAGGCCATTAGCAGTACTGTAGTAAATATATTGCTAGAGTATTAGTGACATTATTGCAAGTTGTACTGCTCTGGGCTACTGATATTATTGCAGGAACTACACTGTACTGATACTACTGTAAGTTGTACTCACTGGGCCATCAATAGTGCTATATTACTACTGAAAACAAGAAATATCTTAGGTGCTCGGTACTACTACAGCAGCACTACTGCAATACTTAAATGTTTGGGTCCATAAGTACTATAGTAACTGCACTGTATTTAGATTGTAAGTTGTAATGTTCCCAGTCATTCACAGTACTGTAGTATTACTACTCTGATCTGAAGTGCTCTCAGCTACTCATTAGTGCAGTAAAATTGCTCTAAGCTGGAATGCTCAGACACACAGCATTATAGGAACAATACTCTGATCTGGAGTCCTCTCTGCCACTTGTGGCACTGTAGGAACAGTACTCTGGTCTGAAGTGCTCCCAACCACTCAGAGTACTGTAGTAACAGTATTCTGCTCTAATACATTCCAGCCACTTGCAGTACTGTGGTAACGTGGCTCTAGGCTGCCGTGGTTTGGGTTAGTGCTGTAGAATACTGTAGTATTTTTTTCTTGTTCAGACCTTTCCTGAGGCTGGGGGTTGGCTGGGGCGCTGCTTGCCCTGAGTGCAGGTTCCCCACACCCTGCTGTCTCCCCGGTGTAGCCCGTCTCGTCTCATTGCGCTCCTGCTCGCCCCCACCCAATCGTGCACATGGCTTTAATGTTTTTATTACCTGTTTGACTCGCTGCCTTATTGCTTCTCCCCTTAATGGGGCCGTAACCGTGGAAACGAGGAATAAACGGCCACCAGAAAATGAGATGATTAAACAGGTCACCCTGGCAAAACAAACTCCGTGTTCACAGAGCCCAGTGGTGTATGCAATGCCAGCCCAGGGAAACACAGGGCTGGGCTGCGGGGGGCTGGCAGGCAGAGATCCCGCCCGTGCAGGGGACACAGGACTTAGAGAGCTCCTGCCTTAGAGGGTAGGAGTGCCTGTCTCTGGAGGATGGGGCTGTTCACCTCTCAAGTTTCGAGGGCCATGTCCTCACTGGGAAGAGAACAGACAGTGGGGACTGGGCAGGTCCTGCGGTAGAGGAAGTGACTGGCGTGAATGCGAGCAGGCCAGACCATAAACAAAGCCCAGGTCTGGGTCAGTTCAGAACAAGGCCTCAAAAGACCTACACCTGCACCTCGCCCTCAATCTCTGCCATCGTCACCGTGTTAATCTCCCCACAGGATTCAGAGACCGCCTGATGGCCTCTTCTTTCTGGATCCCTTAGACCTGCCCCTGCAGTGTCGTTCCCACCAGTGAAGCTGATGAGTGGTTGCAAGAGTGGAACATTTTCCACACAATTTCAGACAAAGTCGCAGACACTAATCTTGGACATCACTGAACTAAGGACATGGCTGGGAAAGGAACCTGCTTTCCTGTCATCAAGCCTCCTCCAGTGCCAGCCCTGAAATAGGCTTGTGTGCAGATCCCTTCCTAGACCCTTTCACCAACCCTGCTTTTCTTCCCCTTCCACCTCCTCTTCCTCACGGCTGTTCCTGGTCTTCCCTCTGTGCTGTTCAGCCACAGATTCTGTGGGTACAAATAAGGCCATGACCACAAGATTTCAGGTCCCAGACCCTGATACTCAGGCTGCAGCCATGCTAGAAAGGTAGCAGGGGGCAGAGCCTTTGCCTAAGAACTACATCAGGGACATTCTGTGCCAGCCGCCTGCCAAATACCACCTGCCCACCCATGCATCCTGCTCTCTGTGCGAAGTTACTCTGCCTGAACTGGACTTGTTTCTAACTCCCTCTCCTAGTCTGTCGCCCAGGTCACCTTGACCCCAAGGGAGGCATAGTTTACTAGGAGCAGACAACCAGAAGCTCTTGGCTCAACAGTTAACTGGTAGAGGTAGTTCCCTGGGGGCTTTCTGCAAATCACCAGGGTGTGACAGTGAAGGGGATGAACCCTAGACCACACTCTATGAGTTACCTGACCCCCGAATGGAGGGTACACGTCCAGCACTTCACGGCAGGGGCTTCCTATATATGGCTGCACATGGCCTAGCACACTGGAGAACTAATAAACACTGGCAGAATTTAAAAAGCACCAAACCAATGACCATTCCCCTGACCCGAACCCATTATTATTATTATTATTGTTTATTATGGGCATGCCTGTAGCCCAACTGAGATCAGAGACAACTGTGCTGGGTGCTGCACAGGCAGAGTAAGAGACAGCCCCTGCCCTAAGGAGCACACAGTCTAACTGACAAGACAACCCCAGGGTGGGGGTAACACACAAGCAGAAGGGAACACCATACAGCATCACCGTGCTAGTGCCAGGGTGTTTGGTGAGGTTTGGGGTGGGGTCCCCAAACGTGCATCTCCTCTGCACAGTTCTAAGCCTAGGGAGTGATGGGGGGAGAGGTGGCCCCATTTTACTCCTTTCCCTCACTCAATTCTGCAGACCTAGACCTAGCCTCAGTCATACGTAGGGTGACCAGATGTCCCGATTTTATAGGGACTGTCCCGGGTTTTTTTAGAGGGACTGTCCCGGGGCTTTTTCTTATATAGGCACCTATTACCCGCCACCCCATCCTGATGTTTTACACTAGCTACCTTAATCATACCCAACCTCTAACCCCAACAAGCCTGGGATATCCTAAAGTCAGACCCAACAGCACAAGGGGCTCAGCTCACTCAGCCTCATGACATTTAGCAGATTACAGGAAATCCAACCAAGGCTCCCCCGCAGCCACATGCTTTCAGGCCTAACCAGAACATTCCCCCAAAGCATCATTGCCCAGACGGGTCAGCGTTGGTCCACCCTGGAAGGGCGAGGAGTAGGTAGGAGTTTCTATTGCCCTCACCATCCTTCCCCTTGCCTCAGCTGGAGCGTAGGAAGCTAGACCCTAGTTCTGAGCTCCCACCACCAATCACCAGCTCAGAGACTGCAAATTTTTCAACACAAAATGTTCTCAAAAACAAAAGAAAGCAAATAAAAAGCAAACAAGTGATGTCACAAACCGTCCTCCAAAGAGGCTGGGGTCCTGCCAAAATCCACATCCTGCTCCTACCTGTCCCAGACCTGGAGCTCCCAGGAGCCAAGAGTCTGCAGAGAACAGACTCACAGTGACAGAAATAACATCATCAGACACTTGCAAGCTTGCAGCAGTGGAGATGAGGAGACAATTGCTCGGGGTGTTTGGGCTGGTGACTTTTCTTAAACGGGCACATGGTTTACCGAAAGGAAAAGTTTGACAGGCCCGCCTCTTTGTATCAATTTGAGTGATTTTTCAGTAGTTAGGTGGGAAAGTCACAGAACTCGTAAAGTCCTCGAATTGGGAGGAGTTTGCTCATCTGAACAGAGAGGCGAGTGAGAAGGGTGGGAAAGAAGAAGGCAGGAGGGAGAGGTAAAGAGTGGTAGCCAGCAAGTGAGAGCAAAGCAATATCATCCCTGCTCTGGAGGGGCCTGGACCCCTGAGCCCTGGGAACACCCCAGCAGCTTGCTGAGTTCCACAAAGCAATCAGAAAGGATCCAGCCCGATAGTGTTTCCATTAAAAAGTATTCAACAGAAAGAACAAATCAGCCCCTCTCCACGCCCCGCAACTCCCTTCCACCCTGTTCACCCCCCACAAACAGCTGCTCTCGCCTTCAGGACACACAGACACAGTAATTACTACAGGAACAGCTTCCTTCCTCCTCTGCCTGCTGTGCAGGGTGCCCCTTTGAAATGAGCATGGGAAGAGGAGCTTCAAACAACTACAAGACGCCCTGCACCCCAAAGAATCATCCAGCAGGATGAATGAGTAGGGTGACCAGGCGTCCGGTTTTCGACCGCAACTTCTGGGCGAAAAGGGACTCTGGTGGCTCCAATCAGCACCACCAACCAGGCTGTTAAAAGTCCAGTCAGCAGCGCTGTGCAGCTAAGGAAAGTTAGTCCCTACCTGGCCTGGCACCACACTATGCCCAGGAAGCAGCCAGCAGGTCTGGAAACTGCGCCGGGAACCATGGCCAATGGCAGCTCTGGGGGAGTGCCTGTGGGCGAGAGCAGTATGACGCAGAGCTGCCTGCCACGCCTCCCCCTAGGAGCCGGTCCTGCCAGCTGCTTCAGGGCGCAGTGAGGTCCCTGGTGCCAGGACAGGCAGGAAGCCTGCCTTAGCCCCCACTCTGCGCCACTGACCAGGAGCTGCGGTAGGTAATCCTGCGCTCCTACACTGTGCCTCAACATCCTGCCCCAGCCCTAAGCCCCCCAAAACCCAGAGACCCCCCTGTACCCCAAAACCCCTCATCTCCTGCCTCACCTGAGAGCCTCAGAGTCCTCACCCCACCTTCACTCCAACCCCGACCCAGCCAAGAGCCCCCTCCCATACCTGGACCCCTCTACCCCACCCCCCAGCCTGAAGCCCCCCTTGCACCCCAACCCCCTGCCTCAACGCACAGCCCCTTCCCACACCCTGAACCCCTCATCCCCAGCCCAGAGCCCATGCCCAAGACATGAGCCCCCTCCCACACCCCGAACCTATTTTGGGGCCCCCTCCAGAGCCCTCACTCCCTCCCACACCCCAAGTCCCTGCCCCAGCCCAGTGAAAGTGAGTGAGGGTGGGGGAGAACGAACCATTGAGGAAGGGAGAATGTAGTGAGCGAGGGGAGCAGGGCCACTGGAAGTAGATGTGGCCTCGGGGAAGGAGCGGGGCTAGGGTGTTTGGTTTTGTGGGTTTAGAAAGTTGGCAACCCTGAGGAAATGGGGGAGCCAGGCATGTACTCAAGGAATTACATAGCGGATGTGGGGTGGGGGGGGGAGGTCCTAGAAAAGCTGAATTACACAGCAGAACCGGGGTAGCGGGTGTCCAGACCACCATGCATGTACCCACAAAATGACAGCCTGAGGGAAAGAGGGCTGGGAGAGGGTGGTGGTATGGGATCTGGAGAAGCCAGGCCTGCTCTCAGTAGAGAAAGGGGACCGACTGGACCGCAAGAGAGAGAGGAGCTCTGATGCTCCGGGACTCCTGGAAGGAAAGACGAGAGCTGCCACAGGTGGATCAGTCCAACGTGTGGAGGTTCACAGGCATTGCGCTGGCAAACGCCTTGCAGAGGGGTGGAGCTGCTTTAATGAGAAGATGCAGTTATGACTCAGGTTTCAAGGAGATCAGGACTTTTTTATTATTATTATTTTATTTTTCCATCATAAATTCCGCCCTAGGATCCTGCCAGATCCCGCCAGGTTTTTCTGGAAATACCAGATGAGGACTAGTGGCGCTGCCTGGCTTTTGATGATTTCCCAGGTTGCGAAGCTGCAGTACATTCCACTTCCTAGTTTTCCCTTGACCCCACCTATGCCACGGGCAGCTGTTCCAGGAATCACCTCCATTTACCTCCATTTACTAACAGGTACAGTGACACCATTCACAACAGTAACAGCCCGCTGGAACTTTGCCCCTTTTGTCCCAGGATCTCACAGGCCTTCCAAAGACCCTTCTGTCATGGCCATGAATGCGAAGGAACAGGACAGAGGGAGCTCAGAGAGGACCCAAGGAGGCAGGAGGATTGTGGGGATGGGGGGCAGAAGTAAGAGCCGCTCTGCCTAGGGGAAGCAGCAATTCCTGGCTGCAGCCCTGCACTCTGCCCATGGACAGGCAGATTTTCATTTACTAATTCATTTACTCCCATCGCTGAAGTGCCCATCCCTGGCTCTGGGCTGCATAGGCGGCATGTTGTTATTCCCATATTATCGGCAGGGAAGCTGAGGCACAGAGAGAAGGGAAGTGATGGGCTCACACCAGGAACAGAACCCAGGTCTCCTGAGCCCCAGACCTTAACCACTAGGCCTCTCTCCCTCCTCAGTTTACACGGTCACATATGGCTGTCTCCTCTGCAATTACCAATGCAATTACACAGCCTCCCTCAGCCAATAGAAGGGATCCCAAATAACCCAGGGGAGAGGGCCCTCTGCCATACTCAGACTTCATTCCTGAGACCCTTCATTCCAGCAGACTCTTGGCCTCCGCTCTGGTAGTCAGCAAGATGGTCCCCATCATGTGCACACACTCTCCCCGCCCGCATCCTTCTCCTGTCCCGTGCAGTTTGACACTACGCCCCGGTGTGTGCTTGATGCTCTGCAGATGAGGCTGGCTGACAGGAGAGATGAGGCAGAAGGGGGTGCAGGGCTCTTTAGCTCTGAATCTCCTCTAGGGCCAGCTGTGCTGAACGATCCCCAGTCTCCCCTAGGCTGGAAGGTTACCTGCGGTCTTTAGAATGGGGCTGACTGGAACAAGTACATTGCAGTGGGGAAGTATTTAGCAGGCCAGACACCTGGGTAGTTTAAAGATCTCTCCCCCAGCCTGTGCTCACATCCGTACTGGCGTCCCAGACGCTCACATGTCCTGTAGACCCTGCAGACAAAGACCAGGACTAGGGCTTCGACACAGACCCCTCCTTGTTAGCTTCAGAGGTTTCTGGCCTCAGGGCAGCTCAGAAGCCTACATCACAAAAGCCACCAGCACTACTACTGCCTCCACTGGTAGCAACCTCAGCAGAGGCCAAGAAGCGAATGTACCCAGAAGGCCAAGCTCCCCTCTTATCCATCAGGCCAGACTTGAGGCACACTGGCCCAGATGGCAGAGTGTAGGGGAACCTCACATTTCACAGGCCATGCTGGGCCTGTCCTATAGGTAAAGAGACACCTTCAGGGTCCAGCGCTTTGATGCCAGCCCCCTTCACACACACACACACACACACACACACACACACACACACACACACCAACCTCTCCACAAACAGAATCGGTGAAGAGAGTGCTCAGCACAGCCCATGTGAATGTAAGAGGGAACAGGTCCAGAGCACAGGTGTGTGTGTGTGTGTGTGTGCAGCGCGGCTGTATGCAGAGTGTGTAGGATGTGTCTGGAGCAGATGTGTAGAGCATGGCTAGGTATGTATGGAAAAGTGTGTGGAGGATTGTGTCCAGACAAAGTGCGTGTGCAGCGCAGCTGGGTATGTGTGCATACAAGAATGTGTAGGTGTGTCTGAAGCAGGTGTGTATGTGTGCAGCACAGCTGGACATATGTGCACATCTGTGGGTTCCACTTGCCCCCAGACACACCTGTGCAGATCTTTACTTTGCACTTCATTTCGCAGGAAGCTTTGCTGACACAATTCACAGGGGGGCATGGGTGAATTATCATTTCACACCCAAAACTGGGAACGGGGGATCCAAATTCCACTGGGCCAATGAGTGCTCAAAAGTGCTGTGGGAACTTAGGAAGGCAGGTGAATTGCACCCAGTGCTTCCCAGGCCTCCCCCCCCCCCCTTTCTCATCCTCTCTTCCCTCCTGCTCTCTCACCAGGCTGTATGTGGTGCTCAGCTTTCCCTCTGAGCCTGAACCCACCCCAGGACTGGCAGCTCCAAACACTTTCTCACCTCAGGAACATTTTATGTTTGTGTTTTTCAGTGGCTGACAGTTGCTCTGGTCTGTACCTGGCACCTGAGCCAGGACCCCAGCCCCCAAATCACCAGGGAACATCCAATGCAGCCAGAAGAAGAGGAGGGGAAACCCCAATGGTCCCTAGGAAAGGACTTCAGGAACTTTAAAGAGGGACAAGTTGTAACCAGGTGAATTGCACATTTACGTTTCAATGGGGGCTGCCGGAACCCCCACCAGATCCCACTGCTGCTGCGCTGTCAGCTACTCTCCCCATGGGCAAAGGGACAGGGAAATTTCCAGTATCTGTGTGTCCAGATGGAAAGAGAGTCTTTTTGAGAAACAGGACGAAGGGCAGTGCTGGTCCAGTGGGATGTGGGACAGACACAGGGAGATGTGAGGGTTTTAGTTATGGACTCAGCACCAATTAGCCCAAAGGAGGGAGGAAGAGAGGGTGTAGAGTTTGTGGGAGGAAGAGCGGGTGTAGAGTTTGTGGGAGGGAACAATATGTTCATACCCATCCAGCACCCACTGTACCAACCAATCCAACTCTGCACCCATCTGGCCCAGCCCTGCACCCACCCAGCAGCCCTGCAGCCATGTGGCATGCCCGCCCTACCCTGCACCCAGCTAGCATGCCAGCCCTGCTCTGCACCTGTCTGGCCCAGCCCTGTATCCATGCACATGCTGGCCCAGGCCTGTGCCCATCTGATGTGGAGCAAGTGTATGTTCCTGTTTGTCTGCATAGTTCCTTAGCCCAGCCCTGTACCCATCTAGCCCCCAGTTTCCCTACTCCGCTCGGTCCTGTGCTTGTCCAGACCCCACTTCCTCATCCAGTATTGTCTCATTCTCCCCTTCCATCTGGTCCAACCCTTTGCCCATCCAGGGTCCACACCCTCACCTGACTGGGCCTCGCACTACACAGTGCCACACCATCCTCCACCCACAGAGTGCCCCCTCGTGCATCTGGCCCTGCCACAGTCACCCAAGACACACGTTTCTGGCAGCTCTACAGCTCTCAGTTCGTGTTTCTAACTTGTACGGTCAGAATCAGAAGCTAATAACTTCCTTCTCCTGTCTCTGATACCCCTCCCCACCCCATGCGCCACGCTGCTCTGGGAGAAGAAACAGGGAGCAGCGGGGTCCTGGTCCGAAGGGGGCTTTCAATCCTCAAAATGGATTTTACCTGTCTCTGAAAGCCTTCCTCCCCCCACTCCCACATCCCTTTCTCTCCAGGGAAATCAGTCTAAAAGGGGCTAATGGAACAATGTCCCTCTCTCATTCTCGCTCTCTTTTTTTTTTTTTATTAGCATTTGTGGAATTTATTCCCAAACTCTCCTAATCTTTCGTACACAACCATTTGATTTGCATAACCCAGCCCCCTCTCATAAAAACTGGCTGCTAGTTTAATTAAAAAATGTAAATTTGCTGTCATCTCGGGGCCTGGTGAATTAGGACGACATTGGCATTTTTTATTGCTGAAGACGTCCAAATTGATCCAGTCCACGTTAAACTGAAGGGGACAGTACCATGTGGAACTTTGGGGTGTGGGTTCTGCCCCTTCTCTTCCCAAATAAAATCTCCTGTGCCCCCTCTCTGGTGAGCAAAGTGCAGCTCGGGACATGGATTGTCCCAAACCACCTTCTGGTTGGCCAACCAGCATGCTGGGCTTTTTTGATGATGGCACTCCTGTGAACTGACTCCTGGTTGGAAACCCACCACCCTAAAAAATATAGATGACAAAATATCTCTGTGGATGAAAAGAGGCACCAGGGATGAAGGTGGGAGAGACGAGGGTAAAGACGCTGCCCCCTCCCTCCAAAGTCCCAACCCATGCTCTCTGCACCAGCTTGATACTCCCCAGCCACTCTGTCAACTTTTGAGTGTGAAACCTCAACAGGCAGCCCCATTCCACAGCCCAGATTTACTTTTTGATGGTAAAAAGTGACTCAAAAGTAAGCCCAAGACACAAGGGCAGCCCAGCTACTATGGAAAAAATCTGTGAGAGTTTATCAGGGAGGCTGCTGAGAGCTGACTAGAGCACGAGAGCCCTGCTGTAGAATTCTACCCATTCAGTCAAAACCAAAACAAACTGCAGAAAAGTTCCTCATGTCTACGGCCTTCCCCATATTGGTGGACAGCAGCCAGGAGAGAAAGGCAAACAGCTCAGGGAACCATAGAAAGAGAGACTAAAGGTTCAAAAATTACACAATAAATGCTTGCTCCCTCCTAGCGTGAGTATCGGTATTGATCACTCCCACTTCCACATAATTTTCTCAATCTTTGAAATAGGCGCTATTTTTCTTTTTTTACAGTGGAAGGATACAATATATTGCATGTACATACATACCCTACTTTTTTGTTGTTGTTCTAAATGTTTAAAATCCAGTAGCTGTAATCTAGAAGCAACAAGGATGGTATCTCCACCCCAAGGGATAAAACAGCATTTTAACACAATGAAAGAACAAAATTATCCCCCAATGGAAAATTGGGTGCATCCAACTATTTCAGTATTAATTGCTCCCCACCCATACCCTCCCTGGTATCTAGGCTCCTTGTCCCCAGTCTGAGTGCAGTTCCTCGGACTGAGGTTGATCAGGTGATGAAAGAGTCCCAGGGAACCTGATGGGAGAGTAATTGCTTGGGATACTTCAAAGCAGACTCCTAGACAATCCCACAGGGAAGGATCCTACCCTGGCCCCAGGTGGATTAGTTGGCCTGGGAGATCTTTCCCACTTTTAACTTCTATGGAAGTTTCTGATCCTAGAGGTCCTGTACGTGTATCAACTCAGTGCTCAAAGCCCTTCGCAGGACCAGGCCTCCAGACTTTATACATTGGGTCCCCATTGACTTCCTTCTCTCTCTCTCATGAGCTGCCATTCAGGTTCTACGCTGGGGGCGCAAGGCCTAAGGGACCAGAGAGAATTTAAGTCATGATGACTGAGGGGGTAAGCCGGCTCTCAAGAAGATAATGGTTAGAGATGGTGATCATGGGGCAGGTCTTTGCCTGGAGTTTAAATGGAGCGAGGTCCTGAACCCAGGCTAACCATGGTTGAAAACACCTGGCCCAGCTACAATTCAATCCCCAATTTAGGAGCTGCCACAGTTCCTGGAGATGGGGATTGGGGCGGGGGATTGAAATCATTGTTTATTTCTCTTTAAAAATTACCTGCCTTCCTTAAATTCACCACATCCTTAACACTGCCCCTGCCCACTCAGCCTCCCAACTCCTTGGTCTACTACACAGAGGCAACAGCACACGCCCAGGCCTGGGCCAACCGAGATCTCGAACCAAGGTGTTCCTGCTCTTTTTGATTCCTGGTATCATTAAAAAAACACAAAAACTTTATTCTTTTAAAGCAAAATAGCAGAGTTCAAAGTTCAGGCCAGTCAATCATCAGCCAGTTTATTACTGTCTTATCCCTTATAAAAATATACTACAAAAATGATTCAGATAGTGACAGGATCGCCAGTGGAAGCTGGTTTGGCCCACTTCTATCATTTAGTTTTTAACAAGAGGAGAGGGCGTTAAATCATTGAGAAGGATGGTCTTTCACTTTCCCAGTAGGACTGGGTAAAAAAAAGACGAGGTGTTGGAACCCCATTTACTGGGAAATGGGGCCTAAGGGATTCCTGACAAACCCCAAACTTGCCTGCACTGAACCCCCAGACAAGGCTGTGAAATCCAAGCTCACACCTACCCTGACAACACAATGCACCCAGCCTGCCACCAAATCCTATGCTGAAATCACAGCCCAGCCTGATACTGGGCTGTGAAATCTCAACCCTAAATCTCACCCCACCTAGATAGTGTCTCTCAAACCTACCGGTAATCTGTGCCCCAGCCTGACAATAGGCCGAGAGAGTCCCTCACACACACTGCCTGACCAACATCAGAACTAAAACCAGAGATTGGGCCACAAAATCTACTATCAAAACCACATCCAGTCCCGATACTGGGCCCAGTAATCTGAAACCAAAACCAGCAAGGAGGGGGCCTGCCATTCCTCCTCCCAGAGCCTACACACCTCGAAAGGACAAAAACAAACCCATCCCAGATGTGCCCAGGTGAAAAAAAATACTCATTAAATGTAATAAGCATCCTCTTCATCTGACACTACCTTGTCCCAAATAAATTAAATTCCTTTTCATTTAGACAGCACAGGAACCTGACAAGCAACCTTTACCAACAAGACGCCAGAGTTTAGAATGGGTAACAAAATTAAAGAAAAAGCAACTCACATGACTTAAATATTTATATATACACACACATATGTAAATGCGGAATCATTTCAAAATCCCTACAAACTTCCCCCATCTGCATCATTCTCTCTACCCCATGTATCTGTTCCCCCTCCGCTCTTTCACCCCAGGGTCTCTCTCAGTGACAGCCTCCCAAACAGATCTGAATCTGAAATCTACAGGGAGGGAGAGATCCTCTTGAAGCCAGTTCCCCCCACCTCCTTACTTCATCTGGTTAGAGAGAAAGGCTGGGGGGGGGGGGGGGGGAAAGCAACTTCCGTAAAACAACTGAAAGAAAAGTGAAAGAGTCGGAGAGTCCCCACCTTGAGCTGTACCTGGGGGTCAGGCACCCTGATTCTGAGCTGCTCCCCCAAAACTCTCACAAGGTTCCATACAACATCTAAAGCTCCACGGGGAGAACACCCCCAAAAAACCCGCCCAAAACAATGCCCCTCCCCCATCAGAGTGACATGTCACCCCTCCATACACACACACACCCCTGGCACCTTCCACTTTCCTAGCACCGGCTTTGGGAACATTAAAAAGTTTCTTCTTCTTCCCACCAAACGGGAAAAAAAGACAGACAGAAAATAAAATCTCTCTCTCTCTTTCTCAAAGTCCACCCAAAGCTGATCAGCTGTGCTGGGTAGTTTATTAAACTAAAAGAGAAACTATTTATAGACGAACCAGCCCCATCGGTCGCACCCACAGGAAAGAGAGCGAGAGAAGAGACACAGGCAAAGGGAGGAAAAGAAAAGAAAAATAAGAACGAGAGCGGCACCAGGCGAGAAAGAACAAATGAAAGAATGAAAGGGAAAGGGGAGGGAAAAGAAGAGACACGCACAGAAGGGGCTTTTTGTGTGTGTGCAAACTGAAAGAACAAGGGACAGGAAAAGAACAATTGTGCTGTACTTACCATAGTCGGAGAGACGAAAGCCGAATTCACTCAAATAATCAACTTTCATAATACTTAATTAATACCTAATTGCAACTGATTGCTCCCCGAATAACAAGTTGGTTTAAAATACTGATGTCATTGCTTTTGACGGTCCTCCCCGAGAACACTTGGGCAGCAGAGTTCACTGGTGGTGTGTTGGGAGGGGGCGGGGGGGGGGGAGGAGAAGGCTGGCTGTCAAAAGTGAAGGTGATTGGCAGGACAGAGCTTGGCCACACCCCCCTGCCTGGCCTTCCCTACTGGCTAGAGGGCAGGTGAAAGATCAGGGTGTCTTCCCCAGTCTCTGCTCGCTGTCTCCCAGGGAAGATGCTGAGGGAACCAGCTTCCAGCCAGCAAGCTGAGCAGTTCTGAAAAAAAGCCCAGCCAAGCAGCGTTACCCTATCAGGGCTGCTTGCTAGGGGCCAGCCTTATTGGCTCGCTGCTTTCCCAAACCTTTGGCTCCCTGGGCAGAGAGGCGGGACTCGGGGCCCCAAGAAAAAAAGAAAAGACAAGACCCGCGAGGCCGGTGAATGCAAGCCCCAGCAGGAACGAAACCTCAGCACACAGGGAGCTCAGTAGCATGGGCTTGAGGGACAGTGATTTAAAAGCTCAATGTCTCTCTCCCCCACGCCCTGTACTGATTTAACAGGGCAAAGTGCTGTGCCAGGGGGATGCACCCTGTAGGGGAGATTATGTTAAATAAAAGTTGGTTTGATACAAGCAATAGCGACTGACTTGACTAGAGTTAACTCTGGATTTACACTGGAGTAACAGATCAGGATCTGACCTGGGTCAGATTCTGCACTGGATTACACCCGCTCCAAAGGGCCAGAATCACACCTGGTGCAGCTGGAGGCAATGCTTTAAGTTAGTCCAGATTCATGTCAGTGTAAAGGAGATCAGAATCCGTCCCCTAGTCTGAAGTCAGCCTGTGGGTACTGAGGAGAGTACAGCCTAGGCACTCCAAAGCGCTGAGTAAACATGAACTAATGGTTGTTTAGTATTTAATTTAGAGATCGCTTTGCATAGGACAATGTAAGATGCAATCATTTGTGGGGGGGCTTTTGGTGTGGAAAGGAGTTGGGTATTTTTCTCCCATCCTTCCCTAGGATGGGGGGGAAGGGGACCGGGAGTTCCGGCTTTTATAGTTACTTATTGTTTCTCTCAATGAGAACAAAACCCACCAGTGGGGAGGAAAAAATTATGCAGAAATGTGCCTTTGCATTTGTGTTGTGCTCTGGTTTGCTTCACACAGATGGCAGGCGTCAGTGGATCAATGCTGCCACAGCACTGGCCCCCTCAGGGCTGCACACGGTCCCCTCATGCCCTAGAGTTGGGACCTACTGGGCCACAGTCTGAGCTCAGTTACATGGGTGTAAATCTGGAGCAACCCTATGGGGTGGTGTTACACTGGCACAGCTGAGATCAGGATCTGGCTGACTCTACAATTGAGCACAATGGGGTCCTGAGCTCTGACTGGGGCTCCTAGGTGTTACAGCAACACAAATAAAAATAATCCCAGGTGAGCTGCCACATCCCCTTTCCTAAGGAGTCACCTAGAAAGGTCCTGAGTCTTTGCAATGGAACCAAGCAGCCAATGGAACCAAGCAGCTCTCCCAGACAGATTTGGTCACAAGAATCCCTGCAGCTTTAGGGAGAGAAAGGCTGGAGTGAATCAGTCTGAGGGGGTGAGCTGTGTGCAAGGCAGAGTGTCTCTGAGTGTGTGTTAGTGTGTGAGAGAGAATGTCTGTATGTGGGAATCAGTGTGTGTGTGAGAGAGCGCAAACGGGTGTGCTACAGTGCGTGTTGTGTGTGGAGAAGTCTCTAAGTGTGTAGTAGACAATGTTGTGCGGGAGAGAATTAATGTATTGGGTAAGGCAGAGAGTGCGTACTAGTGTATATGTGTGTATGAGTGTAATATGGTGTGTATATATGTGTACACGAGTGTATTATGGGGTGGGTGTGGTGGGTGTAAATGAGTGTAATACAGGAAGGTGGTATGTACACAAGTGTAATATGGGGGGATCTACATGAATGTAATGTAGGATGGGTGTGTACACAAGTGTAAAATGAGTGTGTGTACACAAGTTTAATAAGGGGTGTGTGTGCACACAGCATAACATGAGTGTGTATGTACACAAGTGTAACATGGGGATTTGTGCACAGTACAAAATAAACTCAGGCCAGAGTAGTAGTGTTCACTCTGAATTGTTGGGTGTTTTACTGGTTTATGTCACAAGCTTTAACATTATTTAAACACACTGGGCCAATCCCACTGCTAGCACAGGCCTCAGGAAGTCAGTGCTATTACACCAGTGGTGTGTTTGGCCCCAACAGGGTTATGGTTTTTGGGCCCTGAATTTCCTCATTTTTTGTTGCTTTTATTTTTAAGTCTAAAAGAATGTTAGGGAGGTTCTCCGAGGCGTGCTAGGTAAACACACACATACGGCTCTTTCTTTAAAACAATCAAACAGATTATTTACCTGATTAAATAGGAATTTTGAACAGGTTGTGAGCTCTTTATTTTATTTTTTTTTCAATGTCCTATATTGGGCCATGTGGATTCTGGCGGAGCAGGACTCTCAGGCAGTGCTTAGGAATAGCCAATGGATTTCCAAACTTCTACCCACAAGGCTAGAGCTGTTCCTTAGCTCAGGGACCCATGGGTGCCATCACGGCAGGCCCTAAATTTGCATGTGTAAAACCCCTTAGGACAACACCAGGACAGGGGGCATTAGTGTGACCCAAAAAATGTTTGAATTGGCTCGCTGGGTTCTAGCCACCCTGGCTTCCGCTGACACAAAACCAGACACCAGACTCAAGTTCAGAGGGAGGGAGTCTACCATGGGCTCCATTCACAGGGCAGGAAGTGGGAGTGGCCACACAAGGAGGGGGTGTGGACTGGTTACCCGCAGACGGAGGTCACTGTCTGCCCTGCCTAGGTGTTGAAATAGCCCTCAAAACATTGGGGAAGCGTCGGCTCAGGGGTGTTCACTCCAGGGGAAGAAAAGCAGCGCCCCCACTCTGAGGACCCGCAGGCCATACCCCTCACTCACTGGCCTGGAGGGCCATGCACCCAGCTGGAGTGGAGCCCTTCACCTAGATTTTGGGACCAGATCCTGATATCTCGACAGCTTCCTGCTTCACTCATTTATTTAAACCCCCAAAGCCAGTAGGCCACGATGCTCATTTCCAGCTTGAAGAAATCAAACTCCTACTTTAAAGGGACCGTTGGCCAACATGCCCGACCTCCACTGCCGGGCGATTCCTACCACTGCGATTGCTGGGTCTCATCTTTTAAATCTGCCTACCACCGCTCCATACACCATGCAGACCAATGACACTAGCCTAGCCAGTTTCTCGTTAGTGCCCCTTCCTGATTCCCAGGCCTCAGCAGGACATTGTAATCTCAAGCCCCTGCAAGGGAATATTTTGCTCCTGTATTCCATTAATCACAGGGTTTGTACAACTTGATTTTGGCCCGGCACCTCCTTTCAGGGCTGAAAATTCCCAAGTCTCCTTTATGTTCCAGACCATGAGGAACATCCTCTATGAACGCAGATTCCTCCGCTCTAGTATTTCCTACAAACACACAATAATTCAATGGTAGGAGCTCTTTTACCCATCACCATCATTCGCTGAGAGCCTGGGATCTGTATTCCAGAGTCCAGGCTGAAGGGAGCACACTCAGAATAACACACACACAGTGTACACACACTGTCACAATGACACACACATGCCTCCTGAATGAACTTGTGTTCCTGCACATACAAAAATGAAGAGTCACACATTAATACATATGCACACACAGCATGCACAGATGCACTTGGCATGCATGCATACTCCTACAATAAAACAACACGCTCATACACTCAAATGCACACACAAGCACATACACACATTCTCCCTCTCTCCCGCCAGGACTCCCGCTGCAGACTCTGGTGCGGACTTCTCCCTATCACTCTTGCTCCTCCTCCAGAAGCCACCTGCTGAGGAGCGTTTCAGGTGAAGTCCACGCCCTGGAGCTGACACAACTGGGAGGCTGATTTCCTATCTCAGGGATCTCCAGTCACAGGATCAGGCTTTATTTCCCCATCCTCCCGCCCTGCCTCTTACCCAAGAAAAGGCTGCTCTTCCCTCCCATTGGGGCTGCTAGGCTTCCTGCTCCACTGGGACCCCAAGTAAAACCATTTAAATAGCAGCTTTGTCCCTCTCCCCACCACTGGATCTGACCCTCCCACTTTAGCTCCTTGACATGCTGATCCCCAAGATGCCTGGCGAGAGGGCAGTGTCCTTCATCCTGTCCTGAACTGTATTGCAGTATCAACCTGCAATGTCTAGCAGCTTCCACATTCCACCCCAGAGGTGGCTGCACTTCAGAGGCAAATGAAGCAATCTCTGCATGTCCCTCCTCTGCCTCCAAGGGGCATTAAGAACTTTAATTAATTAATGTTTCCCAGGTGCTCGGAGATGCTCAGATGAAAGCTGTGATGAGAGGGTGAGAGATGATTAATTATTATTATTACAGTTTAATGCATGAAGGCTGCACCAGGGTGGATTACGGGATATGCCACATTTTGGAGGGACGATGTTCTGTGGGACATTGCCCTCTGCCCATCCCCTTCCCCTTCATTCTTCTATTTCTCTTACTTTCCATTTCCTTTTCTTTCCCTCTCTCCTCCGCTGGGAATCACCCAAGAACCTTCTGCTCTAGATCCACCTGAGCTCTGGCTCTTGGGCTTGGGATCTGATATCTCCAGGCTCCTCCACTCCCTCTTGCTCAGGGAGTTTATTAGGCAAACGTTCTTGCCCTATTTCTGTAATTTTGTTTGATTTCTGTTTCATCAAGGGAGGTGCCCAGGGGCCTCGGGGCCTGGGCAGCAGGAGGAGACAATCCCTGCTTTCTTCCCCTTTCCTGCTCTTTCGCTCCTTCCTCCTCAATTCAGTTTCAATTGCTTTATTGCATGACAAGCCTGGCAAGCACTGCCAAAGGGATGGTGCCGAATATCAGTGTGCATGGTGGGGCTGTGCAGGGCCAACAGGCCTTGGCACCTGAGCCTACCTCATGCTATTTACTATTCCTTGGGCTTTATTCAAGCCATTTGACACCAGTCTGCCTCTCCCCCCCCCCCCCAGCTCTGTCAGTGATCCCAGCTCTTCCAGCAGGTGCCCCAGCCGAGTGCTGCTTGCCACCTGACCACTTCCTCCAGGGACTCACTGTACAGGAGCAGGCCACAAAGCAGTGTATGCACACGGAGGAAGGCCACATGCTGCGCAGGGGCCCAGAGCTTGCTCTGGGGAATGTGTTGAAAGTAACTCACAAAGAGCTACAATTAACAATGGAGATTAAAAGGGCAGCCTTGGGGTGAGCTGGGGATTTGGGGTGGAGGCAAAGGGGGGATTGTTCTGCCGTGGAACTGAGTCCAGCAGTGAATGTGCATGGTCCTGGGGTGTAACGACCATGCCCATGAAACCAGCAAATGCCACCCTGTCTAGTCCAGTGCGCCCTGCCCTGAAACTACCCAAGTCTCCATTGCTAGGGAGAACCCTCTGAAAGGCACTGGCAGGCCCATTCATATTAATTAATATTACATTTCATTGTTTGTTTTATTGAAGCGCCTGAGAGACCCAGTGACAGA
Source organism: Sternotherus odoratus (assembly GCA_032164245.1). Classification (NCBI taxonomy): domain Eukaryota; kingdom Metazoa; phylum Chordata; order Testudines; family Kinosternidae; genus Sternotherus; species Sternotherus odoratus. The sequence continues at coordinate 8,941,072 of JAVMKO010000018.1, forward strand.
CAAGGACCCATTGTGGTAGGTGCTGTCCAGACACTGACCACAAGGACAGGCCCGTCCCCAAAGAGTAGACAGTTTAAGAGATTCTGTCTCCCCCTGGCGCACATGCACAGTCGTGTGCAAAAACATGCACAAGACACATGTGTAAAGGCATGTGTCCAAGCACAGACAAAAAAAGCACGCACGCATGCATTCACATATGGTGAATTCATTCACCCATTCATACATTCACCCATTCATACATTCACCCATTCACACATTCACCCATTCACACATGGTGCAAACACCGCCATACCACACATACCAAGACACCACCCCTGGGTCTTGCCTGGGCATTAAGATTAGGGCCTTGATAGCGAAGTGGGTATCAGCAGTAAAACCCCTCCAAGTCCAGGTTGCAGCCCATGTGCCAAGGAGGAGGCATATTCCCGTGCCCCACCCCCAAAGCAGTGTGTGAAAGGGCAGATCCCAAAGGCTTGCCCATAAGCCAAGGCAGCAGCTTGGAGCATAGACAAGTACATGGTGGCACTGCCCCCTCTCTCACTGCCCAACCCAGAGCAATGACTCTATGTAAGGCCTCAGGGTGGGACAGGGCTTCAGCAGGTGCATGGTGCTGGTGGCGTGTCCCCCTGGCAGGTAAGGGTGGTGGAGATGATAGAAAGACAGACATGGGCTTGGCTTTTAGGCTAGAGTCCCCATACCCCGATGGAAAATAAACTTGTGCCATTGCCCAAAGCTGACCCGACTGAGGGTGATACGGGGGAGAAGAGGGTGGATGGGATGGAGAGAGTGGTGGCGGGAAGACCAGAAGCAACTGCATATGAATTCTTCCGTGGACATGGTGCGGAGTACGTTTCAGTTACTTTAGTCTCTGGAGTTGAGCTATTTGGGATTGCAGAGGAGACAGGGCAGAAAGGAGGGAAACTAGGAGTAGGCTGGGAAGTTCCCAGCTCCCTCTGCAGTTGATGTGTTCTCTTGGTGAGGATGCAGCAAGCCAGAGCCTTGCTGTTAAACTCCATGGAACAGGAAAGGTACCCAATGGGGCAGGGGACTGAGGTGGCATAGGACAGCACAGAGACACAGTGACAGCTATGCTCAGAGTTATTCAGGGTACCACTGGGGGCCTCTATGCAGCTGCGAGCAGCCAGTTCCCGTGGGGCAACAGCCATGGCCACTTGAAAGCTGTCCCCGCACTGGCTTTTGTGTGGGAAGCCCAGTCGGGTGCGGATGGAGAGAGATGACTGTCCCATGAGAAGGCAGGTAGGGCTTGCACTGGGATTCAGCAAGGTTAGACTGGCAGTAGGGGGAGAGTGAAGGCAAGTGACAAAGGGGACAGGGAATGGGGGAAAGGGTGGAGAACAGTGCCCTGGGAAAGTGTCTGGTGGAGAATGAAGGCCAAGTATGCTCCACAATGCAGCGTGCAACAGGGACTGAACGGGGAGAGATTCCCCATTGGGCAAACAGGAAGTGATGGGGAAGAATCTCCTTGTGATACTTGTGTGAGAGTGTCTTTATGTGTTAACACTCTGTGTGCACGAGTGTGGGTGGGTGCTGACAATGTTTATGTGCCGATATTATGCAGGTGCACGTGCTGACATTGTGGGCGGATGTGTGTGCTGACATTCCATGTGCACGTGTGTGTTCTGACACTGTGTGTGCATGCTGACATTACACGTGCATGGGATTTGACACTACGTGTGCATGTGCTGTCACCGTGAGTGTGCCTGTGTGCTCGCACTGAGTTTGCATGTGTGACGGTGCTGACGCTGTGCGTGTCCATGCCGGACACAACAACATGCGGAGCTAATAAAGGCCCCGAAGGAAGCGTGGCCGTGCAGGAGGCTCTGACAATGGGCCAGGAGGGGGCAGGGGGAGGCGGTGGCAGGCGGAAAGTGTGAGGCAGACACAGCGATTGCATTACTGAAGGAGCCCGGGTTGGCAGTGCCGAGCTATCGTCCCTGTAATCCTGTTAGCCAGCAATCTCCATTCCGAAAGAGCTTCATTTCTCTGTGAATATTTGTAAACTAGATATCTAATGGAAAATTATAGGAAAATTATAGTGAAATTCATGACAAAGAAATCCGATTAGCCTTAATTCAATTATGCCATCTTAGCCCACACAGCACATTTCCCATTTTTTTCCCATAAATACCAATGCCAGGGGTCCGGGTAATCAAATAAAATTGAAAATCATCTTCCCATTAAATTCAATTAACTGCAATTTCTAAAGCCTATCAGAGATTTTAATTACTAAATTATAAAATTCTCCAATGCTAAATTGAAACTAAAAAAATGGCACATCCTTATATTTCAGAGGGAAAGAACCCAGCAGAAACCTTGAAAAATACCCTTCCGCTTCCATCAGGGCCCACGTGAGGATGGGCTTGGGAGCCTTTATCAACAGGATGACGGTGAAGAGGGCATGGACCGGGTCTCGGAGAGGAAGAAGAGGATGAGGAAGGTGACTGTCTCCCAGGGAAGGGGCTGTGATGCCAGTTGTCATTAAAACACAGAACCCAACCTCTTCCTAAACCAACTCTCTGTTTAAAAAACTAGATCAGAAAACTCCAATGCAACCCTTGATCCTTTCTCCAGCTCGAACTCCCAAACTCTAGATAACTCCCCATGGAAACTGAGCTTGGTCAAAATCATGCACTCCCACCTCAATCACCAGTAACCAGCCAGCACAGGGCCCATGGGAGCCAGTGGGCGTTTTGGCTGCAAAAGGACCACTTTGTGCAGATCCTAAGTCCCCCATCCAACGGCCCTGGAGGCCAACGCAGTACAGAGGATGGTATCTAAGGGGTACTTAGCATGCCTTCAAGTGATGGGCAGAGGAGAGCTGCTGTACTCCTAACTGACCCTTGCTGCCACTTCCCAGAGCAGCTCTGGAGATTTTGCTGGCTGCTGGTAACTGACGCACCTCCAGACCTCTTCCCTGATAAAATCCCCCAAACACACAATCAAACAGGCTGCTATGCCCCAGCCCCACATGAAACAGAGCCCAAAGAACCCCAACTGCTACCACCAACAATGCTGCCCACCTCCAGTGACACCACCGACTTCAAGAGAGCTCCTTTGGATTGACACCAGCTAACATGAGTTAACAGCTGCCGTCTACACTGGAGAACAATTCCGCTTGGTCACTTAAAGGGTTACCTGAGCGCTAGCAACAATGAATCCTGGGTTCTTGCAAGTTTCGCTGCACTAACTAGGTGACAAAGCTGCTGCTGCTCCCTTCGCCGCCTGCCTAGGCCGATACCAAGTTTAATTTGCTGGGCGCCCAGGAGTTGCCACGAGGGGAGTTAACCACAAACTGAACAACAAAAAAGCTAATGATCTAGGCTTTTTCTTAAATAAATAGGCAAACTGGCTGAGCCAGATTGTTGGTTGGGCTCCCGCTCCTTTTTATCATCCCGCAGCCGTAGTGACACATTCTCCAAATCATCAGCATTTTGCAATGGGAGCTTGTTACCAAATACCATATTTTTTGCCAGGGAAGGAAAAAACATAAATCAATGATTAAGAAGCCGAAGCAGGAAGAGGTTGCTGGTTGGCTGGCGCTGCCGCCTCCGCGGGGATTGCTCAGGCAGCTGGCGCCGGGCCCAGCGCGCACCTAGGTTGCCGGCTCGCCCTGGAATGTGGCATTGGCACCTGAGCACTACTTTATTTTACTATGAATTAATCAAAGCCTCTTCTGCAAATGTCTTCCACTAAATCACCACTGGCTGCGCTTCAAACACAATTCCCCTGTTCCAGGGACTCAGCAGAGGGAGATTACCAGATTCAGGTGAAAGGCTGAAGGGGGGTTTCCTCTCAGCGGAGCTCCCAGTATCCCCAGCCATTGGCTTCCCTTTGCTGGAAGAGTAATAGGTTTCCCGCATCTCTGCTCCCATTCACAACAGGAAACTGCAGAGAGGATCAGGATATGCTGGGGCAAATCCAACCCCATCGTCTCACTCCAGTGCATTCACACCAGCAAGGAGTTGGACTCAACTTGTCTCTATGCGTCTAATGCAGAAGGAAAGGAGTGAATTTGTGCACTGCAAGTTTGTGTAGGTCTGTGTAAGTCTCTATGCATGTGAGAGTGCATGACCACATGTGTTTGTGGGGCTGTGCATGCGTGTGCATGGTTGAATATTTGCACAACTGTCTGTATGTGCATTATGGCTGTGGGGGGTATGGTTGTGTGTGTGTAGCTGCACATGCATAACTGTCCATGTGTGTAGCCACACAATTGTGTGTACACATTTCTTAGATGCTGCTTGTTAAGTGAACGAGTGCCCTTCTAGTCTGAAAGGCAGTACCCCGATGCTGGAGCATGGTGGTGATGGGCACATGTCTTGGTCTTTGCTCTTGGCTTCCCTTCCTCTCTCTGGAGAGGCAGTGGATGTGTTATATTCCCCTCTCCACACTCTGCCTGTCTCAGAACCCTCTAGTATTTTCAGTGCTCACTAGACCGTGAATTCACCTTCATAGCAGTTACAGGGTTGTTAGCTTCTCCTGATGCCAGTAACCACCAAACTTCCACTGGCAGCTCAGCCTTTGCCTGAGAGACACGCAGCCTCCTCCCTGGGCCTCCCCTCTGCCCCACACCCAATAGGAAGCAATGGAAGGGGTCTCACCCCAGCTACCTACAGCTAAAGGCCATACCTAACCCAAGAGGCACAACTGCTGCGGAAATGAGTTAGAAGAGAGAGAGAGAAAGAAAGGTGATGAGACGAGACAAGACAACAGAGAGAGATGGGGGAGACAGCATGCTGGCCCCCCCTTGAGAGCACCATCCCTTCCCCTCACCCCCAAGCAGTGCTCTCTAGCAGCTGACATGAATATATTATACAGCTTGTCTTTAAATCATGGGGGACAACCAGGCCACCCCCAGAAGCCTCCGCAAAACAGCCAGACCACAGCCGCGGAAGGTGCCAGCACCGCTGGGGATTGCTGGGGGCTGCATGACCCTTGCGGGGACAAGAATCCCTCCCCTGTGTCTGATGGAGCAATGGGCGGAGGCACAACCACCCACAAACTTCACCCAATGGGGAAGACAACTCTCCTCAGTGCCATGGGCAGCGAAGGCCAGTGGTCTGGCATGAAGCCACTTTTGCCCACTCCCCCCCTCCACTGGCACAGACCACCTCTGCCTCCTTCCCCCTCCACTGGCACGGAGCCAACTCTGCCCGCTCCCCCCTCCACTGGCACAGAGACACCTCTGCCTGCTTCCCCCTCCACTGGCACAGAGACACCTCTGCCTGCTTCCCCCTCCACTGGCACGGAGCCACCTCTGCCCACTCCCCCCTCCACTGGCACAGAGACACCTCTGCCTGCTTCCCCCTCCACTGGCACGGAGCCACCTCTGCCCGCTCCCCCCTCCACTGGCACAGAGACACCTCTGCCTCCTTCCCCCTCCACTGGCACGGAGCCACCTCTGCCCGCTTCCCCCTCCACTGGCACAGAGACACCTCTGCCCGCTCCCCCCTCCACTGGCACGGAGCCACCTCTGCCTGATTCCCTGACCTCTGGCATGCTGCCACCTCTGCCCGCTCTCCTACCCCTGATATGGAGCTACCTCAGCCGTCCCTTCCCCCAGCAGTCCAGCCCTGCCCACTCTCCCCTCGCTGTACAGGCTGGCTCATGTCAGGCTGCCCCCCTCTCTCAGAAACTGACTGAACATTTCTCAGCAGAAGCCGGTTCTTGGCACAGGGATGTTCCCTTTGAAAGTAAGCAGCTCTGGCTAGCGAGTGCCATTCCCAGAAGTTCCTGCATGGCCCCGGGGGGACTGTGTTGCAGAAGGTGCACAGGGGATTAAAGGTGCCCATGGCACCTTTTCAGAGTCGGGCTCTTCTCCCTGGGGCCCGGGCCAATCATCCCACTCGTGGTGATTTTATCCTTACTGCCTACAGCAAATCCTATCTCTGCTTTCAGCTAGACACCTGCATTTCCTGCCCTCCGCAGCTCCATGGGGCTGTTGCAGGCTGTTAAATCCCAAGGGGTGGCTTTATTTCTGTGGGTGAAGGGATATCATACAACTATCTATCCACCTGCTATAGAGTGCAAGGAGCATCTCTCACTAACCTTACAGCAACCATGGTCTTGGGCTGAAACCATAAATTATTCTCTTCTCTCCACTACACATGCATGGGGGACATGCACACACATGCACAAAGACACTCAAGAAAGCACACACGCGCAGGCAGGTGCGCGCACACACACACACACACACACACTCAGGAGCTGTGCCAACATCCAGAGTTTGGGGAGGGGTCTGTTGCCCCAGACGGATGTTTGGACTTCATTGCCTAGCTCCAGGGGCTGCAATACAGAAAGGAGTCCAGGAATATTCCTGAAAGCACAGAGACAACTTGACAAAGTTCTCACCCCCGCAGCACCCTGCCTCCTCCCTCTGCCACGAATGACGGAGCCCTCCAGCACTTCCACCCCTCCCGAAGCAGGGACTTCAGACCTTGGAGTGTCAGAGCTCAGACACCATGGTGATGGGCACAGTATACCAATCTGGAGAGACTAGGAAAAAAACCTCAAAGTTCCTGCCCCCTGAGATTTCTTCCCGGCACAAAAGGTTGCTCTCACAGGTGTTTTAGTTGGATCGGTGGGGCCATCAACATGGCCAGTTAGGAAAGGTAGATCCTAGGGAATATAGGTACGGCTTCCACCAGAGGGGTTAAAATACAGCAGGAACCCCCCCCCCCCCCACCTCCCGACCCTAGTGATGAAACCAGGGTGCATGGGAGAAAACATCTCCAGCCCTTCCCTCTCCCCCAATCTCCATAAAGAAAGAGCTTTGTGCAAACAATAGATCAATGGATCCCCGCCCCTTCGGAAAGAAAACAAACACCAGGATCACCGCAAATTAGAGAATGTTTCGCTTCACTTCATCCAAACAGGCTGACAATTTTTTTGGGTTGTTGCCACGGCGACAGAATAACACAGTGTTCAGCCTGTTGCAGAACAATCAATTAAGTTAATGCCTCCCAGTGCCTGTTTACTCTTCCATTTAGGAGGTGCTGCTGCCTCTCTCTCTCTCATCATTGCATTTTCTCCTCCTTTGCTTCTCTTCTCCATTCCCTCCTTCATTTCTCCTAAAATAAAAGTCCCTCCCCTTAACCTCCTCTCCTGATTACTAACTTCTGGGAATTATTGCCTCAAATAAAGTTTCTTTCTTCTTTCTCTGCCTCATGCGCTCTCTGCCTCTCCAGTAATACAGAGACGGGCCTTGGGAACACCCCACACACCCTCCCTTTCTCCCATTGCAGACTGGCCAGTAATGCATAAGGTCTCTACTGACAAGTTATCACCCCAAAGGAAGCAGGGGCCACTCCCCAACAGAGACACCAGTAACTTTCCCAATCAGGGACCTGGATCCAAAGCCCACTAAATTCAATGGGAGTCCTTCTGCTATTATTCTTCATTCATTATCTTGAGATAACTCCTAGGGACCGGCAGAAGAGCCCTGTTTAAGCTCGACAGCTCGTCTCTCTCACCAATAGAAGTTGGTCCAATAAAATATGACCTCACCCACCTTGTTGTCCTAGGGACCCCAGTCACAGATCAGTCTCCACTGTGCTAGACAATGTACAGACAGGCAGTCCCTGAGCAGGATTTGGATCTGGCCCCGGGATCCCAATCCAGTACAGAATTTAAGCACATCCCCCCTTTGGCTTAGATGGTGCTTAAGCAGGTGCTGAAAGTTAAGCGTGTGTTTAAGTGCTTTGCTGATTTGATGCCTAGACTGGAAGAGCAGGAAGGTGACATGCTGGCCCTTGGAAGGAGACATGGGTAAGAGCGAAACAATGTTACCCTTTCTTTTTTAGATTTTGAAAACATTAAAAGCACTGAAAGCATCCCCTACCCCCAGGCAGATGCAGGGTGCCAGACAGCGGCCCGGCCCACGCACTTCTCCGTCGTGATCTCACAGGTTTCCTCCTGCACCTCCATCAGCTTGGGCAACGAAACTTGGCTGCTTGGCTCTCCTGCCTGTTTACTTCCACGTTCCCCCGCAAGAGCCGAGCCTGAGCTCACACCGCACTTCACCAGGGAATAAATATCGGAGCTCTGTGTGATAGTAGGGCCAGGGCACAGAGAGGAAAAGCAAGTGGCAGAGGCTGCAACAAAACCCTGGTCTCCTGACTCCCAACCTGGTCACAGCCCTTGCCCCCTGCTAGCTCGCCAGCACAGGGTGGTTGTATGAAAACACATCTAGATTCCAAGGGGTACTGTACCCCCTCCCTCTGAAAACAACATTGAAATGAGGGGGCCCAAGTAAACTAGTGGGCAGGACAAAAGTGAGACACACTGAGGCACTAGGGAAAACAAGGGCAGGATTAAAGCTAGCTCTGTGCAGGAATCGAAGGGCTCTGCTCACCCAGGCCAATATTCTGCAGGGCATGAGAAGGAGACGGAGAGGAAGAGGAGAATTCAATGTGTGTGCATGTGGGGAGGGAACGGAGGAAGACAGGGGAGCCAAATAATTTCTCCCCCATCCTTCCGGCTGCAAAGCCAACAGGCCAGGTTTGGTGGGCTGCAGTGCCGGGCAGAGGTGGGGGGAGAAAGGAGGGGCACATCAGCATCTCTCCTGGAGAACGGGCTGCCAGCGGAACCTGTTGGAAAAGGGGCTTGTTGACTGCTCCCTGTCCGCTACAGCCCAGATTATAAGCATATTGCACAGCACTCTCTGCACGGTGCTGGGGAAATCCAATACGCTGAAAGGTTAATGCAATCAATTAGGGTGACAAGGAAGTAAAGTAAAGCCTTCCGAGTAGATGAAAGGGAGAGAGAGGAAGGGAGATGGAGACGGAGAGAAAAGCAAAGAGGAAGGAAGGACAGGGCAGGGGTTCGAGAACAGAGAGGGGACTGGGAACAGGAGGCAGGCAGATGGGACTGGTCTTGTGTATTGAGGGCCCTGAGCCGGCTGAGAGGAAGCTCAGTCTGTGACTTGTCATGCCGTATGGGGGGGTGAGGGACCCCAGCAAGCCTCCTAATCATTATGCAATCCTGGGATGGAGGATTCTCTCCAGTGTGCTGTCATTACCATACGTCAGTTGTTTCCGGTAGTGTCCACAAGATGCCAGGTGCTGTCCAAACATCAAAGCCAGCTGGGCTCTGCCCCTGGGCGCTTACACGCAGGCCCAGGGGCACAGAGTATGGAGGTCTAGTGTTGGCACTAGCCACCCCTGAGAACAGTTTATTCAATAACATATCGGATTGGGGTATCAGTAAAATCCTCACCAGGTCCCTGCTACCTGACCATGCTCAGCTGGCAGAGACGTAAGTGACTTCCGGCTCAGGCATAAGGCTGTTGTGGAGGAATGAGAAGGAGAAGGGGCAAGGAGAAGAGAAGGAAAAGGAGAGGAGGAGAGGATTAGAGGAAGAGCTCTGTTTCTATCTATCATCCATCCTTGTGTTTCTGAGCACAGCGTCTGTCCTTGGCAGCACACTGGTTGCCCCAGTGGCTCTAACTTCCTGGGTACTAGCTCACATCAGTCCCGCTTGCTGGCAAAGTTGGCACTGTGCAGACTTCTATGGCTAGGTTCTGCAGGATCTCAGGCTGGATGAACCTAATGGTTTCTCCTGGCCTGGGAGTCTCTGCATCTCTGAGAGTCAAGAGCTCTCCTCTCTAGCGCTGTCACCCTCAACGCACAGGCAGTACTGGGTCTACCCTGCGAGCTCAGAGCAAACCCCTCCTAGCAGGGAGTCCTCAAGGGAGCAATGGGCTATCTGCCTGCAGGGAGCATGCCGCAGCTCTGGACATCATGGAGGTGCCAGCCTCACAACGTGACATAACACTGCTCCTGCAGGGCAAAGCCAAGTCATTCCCAAATGTGCTGTGGGCATCTTCCCCCCAAGCCCTCAGCTCAATAAAGAGCCCATCGCCATCCCAATGGCTGCCCCGGGTTAGAGAGCGAAGAGTGGCCAGGCTCCTGATCTCTGACCCCTAAGCGGAGCGGCACTTCATTAACCTGGGCTGGCAGGTCGGCGAGTGCAGCTGCTTCCTGTCACTGCTCTTGCTCCGGCACGGCTAGGCTTTGGAGAACGTGACACCAGCTCGTTAGGACAAATTATTATGCCATAACCCCTGCCGCAACATCCCTTAATATCCCTATTTAGCCAGAGACAATTGCTGGTGGGCTCCTCACTTTTAAAGCAGCCTCGCAAAGGCACAAGCAGCGAGATTTCTGATCCCGGAGTACAGGAAAGAACTTAAGCACCCAGAGACCTGCAGGAGAAGGCAGTGGGAAATCCTGGTGCTCCCAGAGACCAGTTCACAACCCAGAAACATTGCTCTTCACAGCAGCCAGTTCTGGGTCCGATTGAGCACAAGTTCCTGTCTCTCCAGGTTTCCGTGCAACAAAGTGATCTCTGTCCAAAGTGCACTGGAAAAATGAGCTGGGATTTCTGCTCAAAACCCCAAGCCAGTTTTACCCTGAAGAAGCCCCGGGTATCTCTGTACCACCCCCAGCCCAAATATCACACTGCATGGGGCTTTTGATGAACTCATACCTGTGTCTCCACTTCCGTATGAACTCTCTGGGGTTTGTGAATTTTGTTGCAATGTTAAACCTAGCTGGCACATACCAGACGAATCCAGTGCATGGGCCTAAAAGCTGGCGCTGTGTCAGTGAAGGATCTGTAGTCCCCGCCCGAACAAGGCCCTAGCTAGCAGTTTGCAGCCCAGAGAGGAACAGGACAGCTCTGAACAAAGGCAGCAAGCAAGCGCCTTGCTGGGGAGGTAGAGCCACAGGCTGGTCTGGACTAATCCAGCGCTTACATGTCCTCAGCAACTTAGGGCACAACAAACGAGACAGAAACCCAGCCAAGTGCCAAACTAACCATGCCACAGAACAGACATGGGGAAAAAGTGCCTCCCTGAACAACTGCCCTGTCCCTGAGGAAAGCACACCTGACCCCTCTCATAGGAGGAGTGCGGAGAGGAGAAAACAGAAGGAGGAGAGCGAAAACAGGAAACAGGAGAAAAGAGTGAGACGGAGAGAATGAGAGAATGAAAGAGAAGACAGAGAAAACCAAAACAGTGCCAGAGAAAAGAGAGTGAGAAAGAAAAGGGGAAAGGGAAAAGAACAGTAACGGCAGGACAGAATAAGAGCAAAGGAAGAAGGAAGTGGATAAGAGAGAAGTGAGGGACTGAGAGGGAGAGGAAATGGATGAGAAAAGAGCAAGAAGAAGGACAGCGAGGGAGAGAGCTGTAACCAGGGTTGTGAAGCATGAAAAGGGAAGAATCCGCTTGTTCCTTTCAACACTTGGAGCATGGTGCTCAGTGGTGACCTACACTGTGCCCGGCTGTGATCACGTTTTCAGGGCCACTGCCTGCAGATCCCAAACAATGATGGGGAGCCTTTGAAGTCAGAGAAAGAAGCCGCAATGTGAACGGGTTTTTTTGGGGGGTGGGGGTGGGGGAAGAAAAAGTGAGGACTGAGCAGGCAGGGGAGAGAGGTTGCGAGGACAAAACAGAGAGTCGTTCCCAGCGGGGTGCCCCGAAATGAGAGAGACAAAAAGAAAACAAACAGTTTATGAGTAGGGCACATGCTGCCTGTGTCTGCGTCCCCCGCGCCGCCTGCCCCCCGTGCTCCCAGGGAGCCTTCTGTTCCCCAGCAATGATGGATGGACGCACAGGGCCATTCACTCCTGCCATGTTACAGCAGAAATATTTACATAACATTGGCCTTCCACCGGTCACCTCTGACACCGCTGGGCCCAACCCAGGGGCCCCTCTGACACAGCCTGGCCTGGGAGCTCCTCCAGAGTTGTCCAGTCCAGCCATAAGTCCCTCTGAGGCTGCTTGCTCTGAATCCACAGATCCAAGGGGGGACTTGGCATAAGAACTAGGACACCAAGCTGGGTGGGAAGGAGTGGCAGGGACATGGAGATGCCTGCAAGGCCATGAAGGAGCCAATGCCAGAGTGGGGATTAGGAGTGTGGGGCTCCTGGCTCCCAGTCCTGTAATCAGGTCACTCCTCAGTGTTTTCCTCTAAGCAATGGGATTCATTCAGCAGCCTCCCCTCCTCCTAGCTAGCCCTTTGGGCAAGGGGGGGCGTATACCTCTGGAGCCAGAGGACAATGGCCTGTCTGCCACTGGGTTCACACACCGTGGGAGGCCTGGGACATGGCCTGCTTTCGTCCTTCACTTCTCTATCCACATATAAGGCAGAACCAATTGAGTGGGGCTAGTCAGCGTGAGCATCTCTGCTGGGCAGCCTCAGCAGCACATATGGGTTTGACACAGTCACTGTGGTCAGCCAGAGGGGGACTAATGTCTGTCTGTCTGTCCATTCCTCACACGCTCACAGATTCACTCATGTTTGGTCAAAATGGTGGTCAAGGCGGGAGGAAAGTTGCCCACAACCCCTCCCCGCCTCCTAACTCATTGATCCCACAGCTCTCTTTGCACATCCTCCACCGGGGACTCCAATACCGCACTGCAAACCCCCCCTCCCCACTTCCCAGCAAGTGCTGACACCCTCAAGTGATTCCAGAGACCTGTCATTACCAGAAAGTTGGAACTAGTGCAATGGTGCCCAAGTGATGGGAGGTCACAGGAGAGACAGACCACTTGAGAGGCCAGAGGGATCGATGGGAAGAGCTAGATTCAGTATCTTGGTGATGCCTCAAGAAGGGTAGTGAAAAGTAAGAGCCCAGAAATGAGGCTCGGGATTCTGTAGGAGCCATAACTATGGGGCAGGAAGGACGAGACCTATCCTGGGAACTGCAGTGAGATCTCAGAGGCTGTGGAGCAGTCTCCCAAGGGAGACTTCCAAGGGGGTAAAGGCCCCCTCACCCAGGACATTTAGCATGGGATTTTAAAAGGAGCCTAAAGCCATTAGGCACCCAACAACCTTTTCCACAAGCTTAGGGCCCTTACCTCCTACAGCCCTGGAGAAGATGCTATAGGGAACAGTCAAACTCCCTGAGTGCTGGGGCATGGACCAGAAGTCCTTTGCAGCTCTTGCTCCAAAGGCCATGAAATCCCCACTGCAGTAATAGGGCAGCCCCAGGACCCCTGAGGAGCGGGTCTGGAGAAGCTTGGGATGCAGTGGGGGACACAGACAAACCCACCCCCTGCCACATTAGAACCATACTGTTGTTTTACTAGCCATGAGTCTCTGTCCTTGGCAGGGCTGAGCACAGACATCACCATCTCAGCTTGCTTCTGGTCAAACTGAGTCCAGCCCAACTTTCTAAAGATAGGGTCTGAGACACAAAGAGAGACCAAAGCCCTCTTCCATCTCCTGCCATGCCAGTCCATGGGCTAAGGAGAGGAGGTAGCACAGCCTGCTCTGCCAAGCCCCTTGTTTCTATCCATGCCTTGGCATCAGCAAGGACAGGGAAGGCAGAGAGGCTCCACAGAGAGACAGGATCAGGAACCAACAGAGACTGACATGTAGAGACAAGGGCACAGGGTTAGAGACACACACAGGCCACGTCTGCGCTAGACTCTCTCCACTATCCGCTCCCTCTATTGCTAACGCCCGTTCAGCCTCCCCAGTTTTAGCCCCCGTGGGAGCCCTAGTGCAGACAAGGCCACGGAACATGAGAGACATGCAGAGGTATAAAGAGAACCCAGGAGGGTTGGAGACATACCCATTGCAGCCTGGATGTCTCTCCTACCTTTCGGAGATTTCAAGGCGGGGTTTCTCGCCTTTTTTGTAGCTGTAAAGTCAATTCATCCTGAGGAGGAAAGAGAGGGAAGATGGTTAATGTGCCTGGCCCAGGAAGCCATGACACACAATGGGTGCTCAAATCAGATATAGAGGCATGACAGATCAAGGGGCCTGCCCAACTACAGGACGGGCAGGCATGAGGCCCATGGGATTAGCCAGGCAACAAAGCAACCCTGCTTTGCTTTCAGCTACACGGTGCACTGCTTGTGTGCCATGCACCTTGGGAGATGCACAACGCTCCTGCTTTGGTGCTCTAGGACAGTGACCCTCAACCTTTCCAGACTACTGTACCCCTCTCAGGAGTCTGATTTGTCCCACAAACCCCCAAGTTTCACCTTAAAAGCTATGTGCTGACAAAATCAGCTATAAAAATACAGAAGTGTCACAGCCACACTATTACTGAAAAATTGCTCACATTCTCATTTTTACCACATAATTATAAAATGAATCAATTGGAATATAAATATTGTACTTACATTTCACTTTATAGTACACAGAGCCGTCTAAACAAGTCACTGTCTGTATGAAATTTTCATTTGTAATGACTTCACTAGCGCTTTTTATGCTGCATTTTGTAAAATTAGGCAAATATTTAGATGAGTCCATGTACCCCCTCTGGTACCTCTGGGTACCCCTGGTTGAAAACCACTGCTCTCTAGGGAGCTCTGGGATGGGATAATGCCTGCAGGGCTGAGATTGGGATAATTGAATGGATGGAGGGCACCCTCTATAGGGCAGGGTTCGTCTGGGCCCTGCTTCACCGATAGGGAACAGGAACAGTGCAACAACTATGAAGTAGAAAGCCCTTTATTTTCTAGGAATTGATTTTCTGCTGCTGCTGCTTCTTTCACACATGCTCACTACAAATCATGTATAAGGCTCCTCCTCCCACTGGCCTCCATTTGACTCCATCTCCATGCCCCTCCCACTCTCTCCTGACCCCATATACCCTACCTCCATGCCCCTCCCACTCTCTCCTAACCTCTCCTCCACTTCCATGCCCCCCCCCCCAGACATCTGACTCCACCCCTAACACCATGCTCCTCCCATTCACCCTCCTGACCCTGCCTCTCCCAGAGGCTCAGGAGCATTGTGGCGGTGATGTCACAGTGGTTGGAGCAGCTCTGACCTCCCTGGCATACAGATGCGATGCTAGCCACAAGGGATACAGCACAGGGTCACAAGGTCCAGCGTTCCCTGGCCATTCATCTGCAGGCTTTAGGTATTGGGGAAAAGCAGAGAATGGGGAGCTAAGGGACAAGGAAAAAAGATAAGAAGTCCCAGCGAAACACATGAAAAGTAAATTGAATTATTTAAAACCATATGTTCCAAAAATGTGACAGAGCATAAAAGCTGCGCCATGAGACTTCCGGAGGGGGCTTATGCTGCACAGTCACCATGGGAGGAGAGCAGGGGGAGAGAACTGACAGCTCAGAAAGCAGCCAGACACGAGATCCCTTCTCTCCAGGAGACTGGGAAGACGACAGGGGGCTCAGGGAGCCTGTGTGGAATGAGGAGGTTTTTGCCTGTTTATACAGCCCCTTCCATCTGAGGAGGGCAAAGCACTCATGCATTGATGAGTCTTTCTGCACAGCCCCTGGAGATGTGGCTGTTACCCCACTTTACAGTGAGGTCTGCAGGGAGTGTGCAGTGAAAGTAACTTGCCTGAGGTCACACACTGAGTTAGTGGCAGAACCCAGGAGTCATGACTCCCAAAGCCCTGCTCTAATCACTAGATCACACTACATCACCCTTACAAGGCAGCATGCTTTCTCGACCCAGTCCCAGTCTCCAAAGGGAGAAGAGAGAGGGTCTTAGCCCTGGGATGCCCAGCCATCCCTGCAGTAATTAGCTGCTTGTGTTTTGAGGTCCCGGTGCTCTCTGCAATCAGACAACCTCCTCCTGTCGCTCACACTCCGCCAGTTCTCAAACGCCATGCCAGAGAAAGATGTCTGGCTTTGGCCAGGACCCAGAGTGGGAAGGAGCTGATGAGAAATCCCAGATGGATGGATGGACGCAGAGTGAAAGGACCCGCTTTTGTGAGGAAGATACATAACCATTCCAGCTCCTTCCTCCCCAATCAAACCCCACATTAACGAGGCTGGGAACACGGCTGCTTTCTCTGGCAGCTGCAGGGACTGACAGTTCTCCACCTGGACTCCCTCTTCCTCTTCGCCTCAGACTGTCCATCTCCCTCCGGCTCACTTTGGTTCTCTCCCTTTTGTTCTCACTCTCCCTCCCTGGGCTCTCTGTCTGTTATTCTCCCTGCCTCTACCTCCTCCGCCCCGTGCAGGGCCAATTGTTGGATTTGGGTTTTTAATGGTTTCCCCCCCTTATTTCGGCCTCGGCTTATCAGTGATGCAAGAGGAATAACGCCAATTTACTTAGAATGTGTAATCCCCAAATCAGATTGGGGGATTGTATGAGGCAATATGACCTTGCATATGTCTCCATTAAAGCCAGCCAGGCCTCCTCTTGTATTCTGTGTTCCCAGTACATATTTAGACAGATAACGCTAATTGTACTTGACATGTCCTCTTAAGGATGGACTCTTCCCTCCCCCAGCTCTGCCTGACTTCCCAGCCTGACAATACACCAGAGCGCAGTCCGCTCAGTCGCACACCACCTGCGGGGCAGGGCACTGCCAGACACGGGCTGGGGATCTGACAGGGACCCCCACCCCTCGCTCTGCCGCTCCCCAGCCCTCGGCCCGTTATGCTCATTTGCTGCTATGGGGAGGGGGTCTGGCGCAGCAAGGCCCAGGGAGTTAGGGTGCTTCTGGGGCATGTTTAATCCATGGCACAATCATCTGTGACTCCAAAACTTCTGGGTGAGCAGAGGGGACCACTCGCCATCCGCCCTCTACTACCTGTCCATATCCCTCTGAACGAGGGGCTTTCAGCCTGCATCTCCACCAGCTCCCACAGCTGGGCAGCAAAGTCCTCTCTCTATAAATATTTATACCTGGCTACCAGCCTCTGGATCCCAGCCCTGGCTTACAGGGCTCATCATAGAGCAAGTCGGACATCCCTCTTCCCCTGCGCCCGGCTGTGCAGCTCTGCTTTGGAGTGGACAAGTGGGGGGGAGAGGGAGCATGTGCCGGGAAAATCAATGAATCCCAAACTCTTTGTCAAAGTGGACTCCGATTCTTCCTCCCCCAGCTTCCCCTTGACACAACATCCTAATTCAACTTTTTCAGTATCTTTCCTTCAACAACCTTTTTTCCTTCCTCCCCTTCCTACCCGGCAACTGCGCATTTATTAATTCATGAGGCACTAATTAGTTCTTTGTTTAATTTTGTGTTAAACAGACTGACCGGAATGATAACGACTTGCAGCGTTGCATTACAGTCCCCAACCGCCCCTGTTTTCTGACAACAAGGGAGCGCAGCGAGACTGGCGTGATGAACCCCAATTCCCACTCCAGTTGCACTTCATTAAGTCAAAATGTGACAAGAAGCTTAGAGAGCAACTTTCAGATCGGATCGCACATAACAATTGGGCAGGAAACTTTCTGAAGGGGGGCAGCGGGAGAGGCGCTCGGAATGAAAGCTGGCACTGGCGCACAATTCCCACGGCGCACTCATCTTAAAGGAACAGCGCACAGGCTGAACCAGGCAGACGATTGTGTGTGGTTTGTGGGGGGGAAGGGGAGGTCTCCTGTCAGCAGCTGAGCAAACCAGTGGCATGGCAGGAGGCAGCATGCTGCAAAACTTTTCAGGCTTTGGGGTCTCACTTGCAGGCGCCACAGTGGTTGGTGGTAGGATCTGAGCAGGTCAGGACTCCAGGGGTTCCACTCCCAGGCTGTGCGCCTGGGTCCTTTCCCCCATGCAAGCACCACCCACCTTGGTGAAGCGGTTGATGATCCCAGGCTGGGAAGGGCTATTTGAGTGCAAAGAGCTATTGTGATTGTGATCATTACAGAGTCCATGGGGTTGTACGGGGACAGGCAGCATATCCATGCACACGTTCTCTTCTCTACATCTGAGTTGGAGTGCTGGTGAGAGGGCAGGGTTAATAGCCCAGGGGAGTGCGGATTGTCTGCTCTCTGAGGCAGGGGTGTACGGTGCCTGGCATGCTTTGGGTACTACTGTAATTTAAAACAACAACAAATCTAAAGGCAAGTTACAGCTTGGAAAGCGGCAGAGCAAACTCTCACCCTGCCTGTGCCCCTGTCGAGAGCTTCCCCCCACACACGGAAAGTGGAGTTCAGTCTCCACGGTCCACTCAGCCCCTGAACTCTCTGCTGAGACAGCCAGCAAGTGGGCCAGCTTAGCAGCAAGCCCAGCTGTGAGTTCTAGAATGTGGACACTGTCTGGACTGGACTGAGTACTTGCGGAGGAAAGATGAGGAGTGATTATTCCTCTGCACAGCCCAATGAATGGGCTGTCAGATGGCAGTGAGCTTGGCTGGATTTGAACCAGTCCTGCTGAAGTGAAAGGCTCTGTAGACCAGGGGTCTCAAACATGCGGCCTGGGGGCCTCATGCGGCCCACGAAGCCCTTCCTTGCGGCCTGCAAAGCTCCCTGGTGCCCCCCCTCCCCCCATAGCAGTTTCCAGGAGGGAAGGGCCAGAAGGAGAAGCTTCTCTGTTGCCTGGCTGGGCCGCTGCCGATCCCCAGCTACCAGGCACTGCCACTGCGGCTTCAATGAACAAGCTGGGGAGCCCTCTGCAGCGGTGGCCAGGAGCTCAGAGAAGGAGGCGGGGCAGGGGCGGGACCTCATGGAAGGGGTGGAGTGGAGTTGGGGTCAGGGGTCGGGGGGGGGCGCGTGTCAGTGATGCAGCCCTCGGGCCAATGCACTAGTCCTCATGCGGCCCTCATGGTAATTTGAGTTTGAGACCCCTGCTGTAGACCATTCCCAACCCACAAGCTGTCCAGTCCCCATTCTTCTGGCTCACGGATGTGCAGGACTTGTCACCACCAGAGCTGCAAAGAAGCTGGACAACAATGACAAAACCCAAAATGGCTTAAAATACCAGTAGACAGCAGCACAAGTCAGAAGAGGCAGAAGGGAACGTACGGCTCACCAGACCATAGGTGCTAGGGGGTACTACCGCACCCCCTGGCTTGAAGTTTCCATCATATATAAGGTTTACATCATATATAGGTTTTACAGTTTGGTTCAATAGCTCTGAGCAACCCCACTAAACAACTTGTTCCAGCAACCCTGCCCCAGACATTTGCTTTCTCCATCTATTCAGAACAAATATTCTCCCCATGGATATTTGTGTGCTGTAGGGATACCTCAGTGCGAATGAGCCAGCCGAGGCCACAAGTGAGATGAGTTGGGAGGTCTCAACCCAGCCTCTAGTAGACACTTGTCCACATCACTCACAAAAAAGGAAAAGAAATCTCCTAATTAGCAGAGAGTTCTTGCTTTGGAGATGCCCAAGGCTGGGATAGCAGCTCAGAATGTAAGAGGGCTAGTAGAGCTGTGTGAGGAACCTCAGACTGGACTAGCAGAGGGGGCTGAAGGTCAGGACTGAGGCACAATGGCTGGATTGTGTGGGAATGCAGAGCTAGGATAGCAAGAGCTGAGCCAGGGGCGCTGAGGAACTAGCCGGACTGGAGGAACAATGGGTGCTGGAGGTCCAAGTTTAGGTGCACTGGCAGGAACTTGCACTGTACCTGTCCACACTTGACTTAACAGCCCCTCTCACTTCTGTGAGCTCTAAAACCAACAGAAATGTATTCAGAAGGATACATGGAGGGGCAGAGGCCAGGCCGTGGCAAGGTGACACATCATGGCATTTGCCACAACAGTCATGGGTGCAACCGCATTGAGTTGTACCAGCTGATCTACAGGCTCTAGACTTTGTACTGATTTGTGTTTTCCATATAGCAGGGGACCCAGTTCCTGTCTGATGGAAATAACACAAAGACATCAGCTCTCCTCTGTTTTCAGTCCCAAAGATGCTCCTGGGGGCCATGAAAAACATGCTCAGATATAAACCTTGAGCTAGTGGAGCTTAACGGGTCCAAGGGAGGGAATGTACTGAGGAGCTGTGAAGAGGGACAACTGAGATAGTCCAGGATTCACTAACAAGCAGCTGGACACTGCCGTCCCACTCCCTTCCTGGCACAGAGCAGCTCTTGACTTCCTAAACAGCCACAGTGCAATCAGTGAGACTCCAGGAGAGTGGGTATGGCTCGGGCAAAGGGCAGCAGGACCCTTGGCTGTAGGCAGTTGGACAGATACAGAGCAAGGAGGAGGAAAGCACAACGCGAGCAAAGTGAGCAGGAAGGGGAAAGCGGCATGAGGGGGCACGTACCAGTACCCAGTAGCTCTGTCTTATCCCCTTTCTCCTTCTGTGGCGGGGTTACCGGCTCTCCTGAAGCAAATGCAGAGGGGGGTGAAAAATGGGACATTTCTGAAAAGCCCCTGATTATGCGGATTTGGACGGGGCCCTCACAGGCCCCGCTTGGCCTGACTAAATTACTGTTGATCCTGCCGGCTCCTCAACGAGCCAGTGCCGCATAGAACCCGGGCAGCTGTCAATGCCACTAACACCCCCCCTCCCTGACCCCCCACCGCTACCTCCATCCCAATTCTGTTTTGTTCCCCTTCCCCGCACACTCCCCAACTCCAGCCTTTTGAAATGCTTTGGGTCCATGTCAGCCCAGTGGATGGCAGGGGAAGAGGGGAAGTGTCATGGAAACGGGCCCTTTCCTGGAGAAACATGCTGTTCTCCCCCACTCCGTCCCAAGTCCCCCTTTTGAGAAGCTGTCAGGATCCCGAGTGTCACACGACCTAAGGACCAGGCGTGACCAAGCCTATTTTCTGCCTCAAATTTGATTGATTAAAAAACTTTTAAAGAAAACCATGTTAAAAGACAAAAAAAAAAAAAAAAAAAAAGAGGAAAGAAGAAATAGAAAGGGACACAAGTGTGTGTGGGGGGGGAGGCCAATGCACTGGGTTTCCTTGGCAATAGCACCAGGGGATGAGTGTCAGAAGCGGCTAAACAGCATAACCAGGCCAAAAAGAAAGGTCAAAGGAAGCATGAAACTTTTAACACAACAGTGATTAAGATAATTATGAGGCAAGGGACCCCAGGAATAATAAAACCGCGCACACAGAAACACCACACACTCCAGGTGATGGGCTGGATGAGGAGAGGCAAGAGGGTTTGTTGGGAGTTTGGGAGGTTTGGGGCACGGGACTGAAGGAAACAAACAAAGGAGCTTTGGGGGGTTACTGTTGGGGTGTTTTTTTGAAGCTAGCTGCCCGGATGGTGGAGACAATAGCACTAGCCCAAAGACAGTGCTGCACCCAAGCCAACAGGATGCACTTGCCAGGCGCAGTGGCCAATGTGTCAGCAAAGTGAGGTTTGAATTTGCTCATGATTGAGTTTCTTATAAGGATGTTTTACCAACATGGGGCCAGATCCCAAGTTGATGTAAGTTGGCACAGCCCCATTGACTACAGAAGGCTGGTGTAAATCAGCATAGCCCCAGTCACTTTAATAGGGCTGTGATGATTTATGTCTGCTCAGGATCTGGTCCTTTGCTTTAAGTGGCAGGTGTAGAAACTCATCAGAAAATGTCCAGAGGAAATCAATTCTGCTTTTGGTTTCTGTTAGCAGACTCACCTCCCTACTCTTGCTGCCTCTCCGCACCTGTCTCCTTATCTCCTTCTCCAAACTCCATTCTCTCGCTTTCTCCCACCCCGCCTCTTTTCCCCCCTTTATTTTTTTCATCTCCCGCCTCCTCTCTTTCTAGCTGCCTTTCTCTCAGGTTTCCTCTGCAGATCCCCTTCTCAATTTCTCTCAGCCACCCCTCTGCCAAAGACGGAGCACTGCACAACAGGACCGGAAGTCCCCATGGGCCACGTTGCCATAGTAGAGAGGATTGCGGCTGGGTTGTAGACCTTCATGGCTGGCCAATGGGGTGCGCAGGTCTTGACCCGACACTTCTTCCCTGCTAAATGTGGCCCCTAATTCTGTCTTATCTTTGGGCTTCCTGGATCAGCTTCACACTGGCATCCTTCTCCCCTCTCCAGGGAACCAGGCTGCTACCGGATTGTTCACCACACCACTGGGCAGGATCAGGTGGAACGAAGGACTCCAGAGTTCACCAAGAAAGTGCATGTCAGGCTGTGGGTGGGATGGCCTGGCAGTGCTTTAGTGGGGGATGGAAGGGTGTGAATAACCCAAGAGCGTGCTTCAACCTCAGGAAAGTTATAAACAGTCACCCGGGCAACACTGCCACCTGCACACAAAACATATCTCCCTTGGGCAACGCTCACAAACATGCAGGTAAGCACCTGTCCACATTCAGACTTGGTGTGGAGGAAGACGGGGGTGAATCTATAGCACGCTAGCCTACTGCACACTAACTGTCCATGTGAACCCTGCTACCATGCCCTAAAAGTTCTAGAGTGCACTTGGACGTTTGCACACTAACATGGACACATGTCCACTAACATATCCTCCCAATGCAATACATGCACATAACCTCACACGCTTGTACAAGGGTAGCCGTAGTGTCTAATAATCCAGTCCCGCTGACATCAATGGAAATTTTGCTACTAAATTTAATGATAGCAGACTTAGGCCTATAAAACATAATTCTCTCTCTCACACACTCTCCTCTCCCCACCACTTAAGAAGTCTAAAGGCCCAGGTGTCTGATTACAGGGCAAACACACATAATTTGTTTAGTTTGCAGAACTAGTTAAAGTTCCTGAGTTAAAGTTTTTTTTTTAATAATAACAATTTTGTAAAATTTCAGTTAATGTTTTTCTTTGATTTTTTTTTTTTTTTTTGTGGCAGCCAAAACCACAAAAACGTCTGGGTTCTGTATCTTTGTCAAAAATCAAACATTTTTGATGAAAAACAGATTGTTTTTTTCTGCCAAATGTTTCAATGCAACAATTTTTGAGCACCGTGTTTATGAGTCTTCTTCTCCCTATTGCTCAACCACAGGTAATTTAAATCCACGGTCTTTTGCAAAGACTGATTGAGTTGAACAAATGTTTTTAGCTAGAAGAGCAGCTTGTGTGCTGTAAAGCCCGTGTGCACTTATACGGCACAAGCCAGAGTCTTCCAGGACAGAGGTATCATTTGAAAAGCTACACAGAAGATTTATAGAGTGCATGGGCCTGATTCCCCATAGAAGAGAATCACAGGGTTAGAATCACAGGACTACAAGGGTCATCTAGTCTTTCTAATCTCCTGCCAAGATGCTGGATTTGTTGTGTCTAAAACCATCCAAGACAAGCCATGAACTAATTAAAGGCAGCATGTTTAGTATTGTCAACTCCAAGCAGTCAAGCATCAGGAATCAGGTCCCCAAAATTATGAGACTGGTTTAAAAATCATGAGATTTAAAAAAAAACAATAAATGCTGGTTCTTTAAATTCACCTTCTGAGGTCGGGGCCTTCAGAGGGGCACATTTTCAGTCTTTTTTCTCATGAACCACAAGGGCTACAAACTTTTTTTTTTTTTTAATGGAAGCTGAGATTCACAAGTAGTCACTTGACTCCAGGATGTGGGGCTTGAAGAAAAATACCAAATATTGCCAGGCTCGTGATAAAATCATGCCAGTTGACAACACCGTGTCTAGTTTAATGCTGAAACGAAGTGCACTAAACAGTCCATGATGATACCAAGGATACCTGAAAACGTTTTTAAGTTCTTTTCCCACGTTTTAAAAACAACCCTTTCTCTCTCTCTTTCACACACACACACAAAACCCCTTCAAGAGACAAACATATCAACGTTAGCTAAAGCTGATCAAAAACATTCACAATGAAATTAAAAATTCTCTGTATTAGGAGATGTTTTTATTTTATTCCGTACTCATGAAAACAGGCCTATTTTTTAAAAAAAGAAAGCAAAAATCTTGAGATTTTTCCACTCAAATATAAGAATGTTGCTGAGTGACAACAGGCTGACTTTCATCAAAACATTCTTATTCTCCAGTGAAAGCAGAATTTTGCATTTCTGAAAGTCATTCTGGTGAAGATGGATTTTCATATCAAAATGTGCAAAAAATCCTATTTTCAGCTGTTGGGGGTGGAATTAGGAACTTTGCAAAGCATGAAAATTTCAGTCACAAAATTTACCTGAAACAAAAATGCAAATAATCTCCTGTACGCGCTTTTTCCATCACCCCCGATAGTAGTCCCGAGGGTTACCAAAGAGGCAACTTTTATTAGCAGGCTGTTTACTTGTGGGAGCCCTGTATACTGATCAGATAAGCTCACTGCCAAATAAAAGAAAAGTGATAAGCCGGATCCCTTTCTCATGCAGCGTTTGATTCAGCCGATTCTCCTTCAATCCACTCAGTGACATGGCCTACAGCCTAGCACTGGCATATGCCCCAAGCTTCCAGGTTCCCAGTTGAGTCACTTCAAAAGTACACACCCAGAAAATGTGTCCTCCTCCTTGCAGGGCCAGCCCCCTACCCTCCCCCACACACAACCCCCCTGCCACAGAGAACTGTCAGGAGAACACAAGCAAAAGCTGCTTCTTGACAGCGAGTCATTTATATTTTAGCTTCGTTCCATTATCCTAACGAATCCTTCATCAGCAGATGCAATATTAACAGCAGAAAATCAGCTCATTACATCCAGGGGGATTTCATCAAGTCGACAATCATGAATGCAGCTCCCCAAGCCTGAGAGAGGACAGTGCTTTAGTTATTTAGTTATTTTTGTGTCATTTAAGGGGCTTTTGGGAGGGAAAGGGGAGATCCTTTCCAGATAATCGCCACATCCTGGAGCTTCAAGGAACAATCTGCAGGCCCTCCGGACCACAGACAGACATACTCTCAGCTGGTACAGTGCCCAAGCCCATTCACAACCGTCACCACTATTTAAAAATCATTAGAGCTTAGAGGTGGACAGGGCATTTCTTCATTGAATTCAGGCTATTGGAGAGTGTCTACATCCTGGATTATTCCTCCCCTTGTGTCTACACACATCTGGATTGGCTGATCTGATACCTATACTCCAGGCAGGCCTCACCCTGCAATGCTCCTATCACGGTGCCCCCTCCCCATCCAAGTGTAATGTCCCCAAAGGTATCACATGCATGAAAGGAGGCTGAGATTTTGTGATGAACTTGCTAGGGAGCAGACAGGCTAATCCATAATAGGTGTGTGCGTTTGGGGGGGCGGGGGGGGGGGAGAGGGAAATAGAGAAGACCAACAGTCTAGAACAGTCAGGCAGTAGTTTGGGGCTGTTTCTCTCCAATCCAGCTCAATGAAACACCAACCTAGCTGTATATGACACAGGTAATGAATGCAAAGCGTGAGCCTTCAGGTTATTGTCTTTAGAGAATGTGCTACAAAGCCAATTCATGGCTCCCCTGGCGTATGGATGGTGCAATAGGAGGGGAGAGCTGCAGCTGAAGAAACACGTCCAAACTGCAACGGGCCAAAGGTGCATGTCTCTTGCCAGTCAGCGTGAGAGCTCAAACCCATTGCAATTTCCCAACCTGCCTTTACTTCTGCTTTACCAGATGGGGATCCTGTTCTACTCAAGTCCCATGGAAGCCAATCGCAGCCACCTTCAGCTCACAACTGAGGGCAGCCCTTCCCCTTCACAGATGCTAGAGAGCTGCTCGGCACAGACCTGGGATCCCTCTGGGGAATGGGATATTTCCTGCTGGGTTCTCACTCTTGCATCCTGGATGCTGCCACTGCCACATCACTCAAAGCCTGGGAGACGATCGCTCCAGCTAAAAGAGCGACAGCCTGTTTCTGGAGCTTCCCATCTCTGCCACGGGAGGAGATCTGACAGCCTCCCCCCGAGCCCTGCCAGCTCATTCCCAATATCAAGTGGGAGCCATGCACGCCCTACCCAACTCCCCCGCCTGCCAGGCGGCCCATCCACTGAATGCCTCCTTTCTGGAGCAGGGTGACAGCTTTGACTGGGACCAGCCCGGAGCTCAGCCCTCCCCGCCATCCAACTCAAACAGGGTTTTGATGGGCATTTTATATTTTCCCATCAGGGACTGGATTTCCGCACAGCAAGGAATATGTTCCCGGGACGTCAACTCCAATCTCTCCCACGCTCTGACAGAATTAAGCTCCGGTTTGTCCGACAACATCCCAAAGTGTAAGAAACTGGGGACAGACTCTCTAATCAGGCTGTAGGACAAAGGCCTGGGCTGACCCTGTCACTTCCACTTACTCTTGATGTCTGTCTCACTCCCCCATCCATTTCTGCCCCCTCCCTCTTTCCCCACCCTGTCCCTCCCATACCCAACACAGCTGGGCTAATCCTGCTCCTCCCGCATCCTGAGCAAATCCTCCCCAGAGTAAACCAATCCTGGGAATTTTTATTAGATTATCAGTCTGCCAGCTGAATGCCAGCTGGACTAATCCTAATCAGGGTTGATTTCTATTAGCCAGCTTCAGGAGGGAGCCAAACTGTCCCAGCACCCCTGGCTCCCTCTGCCTGCACCGAGACAGCACACAGCTCATTTTATGAGGCTCACTCTTTTAAATTCACTACTGGGGATGCAGGCTGGGCGACCCGAAGGCCTCTGCATTGCCCACCTCCACAGAACAGCCTGGGTACCAGCAGGGCTAGCTTTGCCCAGGCACTGCCCTGCCATTGTGCCTTGACCCCATTCTGGAGGCAGGGCTCCGGGGACACTCTCCATGGCCCATTCAGCCCTACACCTCCCTACTGGTACCGCTAACAAAGGGTCCAGTTGGTGCTACGTTTGAGGCAGCTTTTTGGGAGGGGCCTGCTAGGAAGTGGGCTAAGATAAATGAGTCATTTCATACATGCCACCTAGCAGCCATCAGCATGAGTGACCACGGCCAGGAGAGTGACTTCACTTGATCTACATCGCTGTGGGAATCTCACCAGAGGGAGTTTGCAGACATAACCCACCCCACAGCCACAGTCCCAGGGCTCTGCCACCTTCTGCAGGTCTACACAGTCTCCTGGGGGCAGGAACAGAGGCAGGTAACAAGATGACAGTTTATGAGCTGACCAAGGGAAGTAGAGAGTTTTCACCCTCCCCTATCTCAGGGCCTGATTCTGCTCTTAGATACACTAATGTAAACTGGGAATAACTGCACAGAGCAGCACCAGCAATGCAGAGTGGTGTAACAGAGAGCAGACTCAGGCACTCTCTCTCTCCTCTTTGGTCTGGCCTACAGCAGAAAAGACAGCTTGCTAGGTGGCGAACGTCCCTAGGAGAGAGTTAAACAGATCCGGGTGGATGCAGAGAACGCAGCAGGCTTCCTGATGACAGAGGGAGAGATGGGGGCCTTGGTTCAAACCCTCTGGAAACCACATCAAACAGGCCTGTGGGTGAGAGCCAAGAGGAGATGATCTGTTGATGTCTGTGCGTGTGTGCAAGCAGAGGAGAGAGGGGGATTGAGAGAAAAGGGAGTAGAAATGAATGGAAAGAAGTGAGGAAGTGTGAGATCGGGACGGAGCCAGGATAGTTACAGCGTGCATTGCCTGCATAACAGATGGAAATTATTAACAATAAACATCAATCAGAATACACACTATGCCCTCCTCTACCCCTTCCATCTCAGGATCTCAAAGAACTATAGAAACATAGGGCCAGACTCTCCAGTGGGGTAAGTCAGTGTAACTCCACTGATTTAAATGAAGCTCTGCCAATTAGCTCCTGCTTAGGATCAGGCCCATTCATTCTAGACCTGCCCCAATCCCCTTGTGTATTTATTATTACCGTAGCCACTATTAGTCCCATTTTACAGACACTCAGGGAGGTTAACTAACTCGCCTGCACGGAGTTGGTAGCAGAGCTTGGCCCAGAACCCAGGAGCCCTCACTCCCAACCCTGTGCTCTAATCACCAAATCATGGCTCCATTCATCTACAAAGCAAAGTGCCTAGTAATAATAATAGTAATAACGTGAAAATTTCTCGTAACACAGAGCCGTCCCTGCCTGAGCTTGCTCAGACCGCACCTGCCTCCCATAAACATGCAGATAGGAGTCATGAGATGCTTTTGGTGGTTTGTTTTTCTGTTCAGTGAAGCGGGGTCCTAGGGCATCACTGAGCGCAATAGCCCAACCCTGGTTGTGTCTCTGTCCTTCTGGGTGATGGGGAACTCACTCAAATTAGTATCTGATTCCAGTCTCTCTGCCTGCTGAGACTTGCCCTTCACCAGCATGGGCACTGGGACAAACTCCCCTGGGGAACAGATCCCACCCCCCCTGGTTCACTCTTCATACTAGACAGAAAGCCAGGCCTGGTCTGGTCAGGTTCCCGGCTGAATCCAACTGGCCCCAATGTTCATGATGTCTGGGCTGGGGGGTTCCAGTCTGTTACAGAGAGTGGGGCAGGCAGGGATACTCTGGTCTGGCTCTAAATGCTAATGTTTGCTCTAGCACCATCTCTACACAGATGGGACCCACTAAAGCACTCTCCCCCTCCAAAGAAACACATTAGCACTGGAGTCGTCTACTCCTTACAGGCAGCAGGCAGACACAGAGCCTAAACTGCAGATCCCGGCACTTTTGGTCCTGTCCCTCCCTCCCCCCCCCCCCCCGCATTAGGGCTCTGGGCCCCTGGCATTCACTGGCTCAGCCCCGATGTCAGTTCCTGTTCTTTGGGATCAGGAGGAGGGAGTCAGAGCTCCCCAGCCCAATGGCACCCCCCTCCCTAGGACTTCTCTTTCTGCCCCCCTCCAGGTATTATTTGTGCCTCCCCCAGCTGTCCCCCGCAAAAGCCCCCTTTCCAGAACAGGGGAGAAGACCCACCCGGTGCAGGGAGCTGGAGCATGGGAGCAGGCATTAGGTGAAGGACTGTTGGGAGAGCTGGTTCTGCTTAGCGCTCCTGCTGACCAAGGGACAAGCCTGGAGAAGGGAGGGGGCAAAGGGAGTGAGTGGGGGCAAAGGAGAGCTGAGAAGGGCTAAGAATGGGTTTGGGGGCAGGACTGGAGGGAGGAGAGGTAAAGGTAGAGGGGCAGGTATGAAGAGTTGAGGGGGAAGGGCCTGAAGATAGAGGGGCAGGAGATGAGAGAGAGGTGTGATGGGGGAGGAGTGCAAGGTAAGGGGGGCCAGGTGAGGGGGGAGAACAAGTTGCTATTTCTCTCTTCAAAGAGTTCTGCTGGTAGTGGTGACAATGGCACAGATACGGCAGTGAAGTGACCCTGGGTCCTGTACGGGAGTGTGCCCGAGGGCCTGGGAACCACTGTTCCCTCTATGCTGGGCACATGTGCATGTGCACACAGATCCTAAACCCTTCACACACGGTGAAACACTGTGCACAAAAATTTGCAGAAGCACAATAATTTGCACAGAAGAAATGTTTTGCGCACACGGCCCGTCAAAGACTAGAGGGAACATTGCTGGGAGCCCCAGCTGCTCCTGAACGCAATCAAGGAAAGTTTAGACTTTCCTCCCCCCACTCCCTTTTTTTTTTTTTTTGCCATTTATCAGCAGATTGTGCGGAGCCGAGTGGCGCTCGCCTCACCCTGCTAAATAAAGCTTTGGTATTTCTGATAAAGCCATCAAATTCCTTATCGTGCTGACACAAAGAGCATTTAAAGAGACACACACACACCCTGCGCTCTCCCCTGCCCAGTCTTTTGGGGTAATCTTTTGAAGTAAAACAAAGAGAAAAAAGGGGTGGGGGGGAAGGTCTGAGTAAAGTTCCCTCTGTCACAAGCACTAAGCCCAAGTTGTGAGGGGACCTGGCCTGTTTCCTTCCCGGATGACTGGACTGGATCCTGGGAGGGGCACTCGATAGCTCTGTGTAAATACCACAAATGGCAGCGTCAAGAGAAATGCCATACAACAGGGGGTATATTGATAACTGGAAAATCCTATGAGGGAGCTGGAAACCCAGGGGCATTGGGGAGCTTTAAACATGGGGCTGAGGGGACAAGAGCCAGGTGGTGGAGAAGGGAGGGTGTGGTGCATGGAGCTCGATGTGTGTGCACAGATGGTGCCACTAGGAGGCGCCAGTTGGGCCACAGAAGTTGCCGCTGTGCTTCAGGATACACCTCACCTGATGCTGGACCCCAGGTAGGTATGAGGGGCAAGGTCATGCAGAAGTTCAGGCCTCTGCAATCACTATTCACCCCCTATCTAGGCCCCTTTCCCCCCAGAGTGGTATGACAATGACCCAGCTAGCTACGAGATATCCCCCCATTCTTCCCCTCCCTCCTTCCTAGACCCAGCTCAGACGCCCTCCTCTCCTCCCTGCCAGAGCGCAGGCTGTTGTTTAACCTTCAAATTTATTATTTTTAATTATTTTGATTTATAAAAGCGTGCGGCCGTTAAAACCACATTAAATAAACTCAGCGTTACGGCGCTTAACAAACACACATAACTTTGGACTTCCGAGGACTCCATAAAATAATTACCCAGCCCCTGCTCACACTTCATCAGAGCTTCCCCACCACTCTTTCCCTTCCACACAGATACCTCCTACCACACCCAACTGCACTGGTAACAATGGGATTTGCAAGGGAGTAAATTGCGTCTACACAGGTGTAAATCGTGTCCATGCTAGGGTTCTGCATGGGTATAAATTGAGTCTACACTGGGAGTTTGCACCAGCTACATCAGTAACTGAAACCCCAGTGTAGACACAGTCTTGGCCTCCTGAATCTTTCATCTGCATTAACTTCCCTGTGGACAGACCTCCTCAGCGCAGTCCTCTTTTCCCTAGGCAGACTCTTCTTTCCAGTCCCCCTTGCCCAGATGGACTGTTTGATCCCTACCTCCCTTCCCAACCCAAGACACGTGGTTGTGCGTCAGGTGCAGCTAAAATCTCACCAACAGAGCACCTGAGATTTTGGTGTTGCCAAATCCAAGCCGCATTTGATCTCCAGCCCAGAACCCAGATGGGTCTTAAACCCTGATTCAGACCTCTCTAAATGCTGGTTTCTCTTCTTGTGATGTGAACAATCAGGCCCAGGAGGAGATGAAAGAGCAGGGAAAGAGTAATGGCAAATAAGAAGAGATGTCTGAGACAGTCCCCTTTGGCGCTGTGGGGAGGATCTGAGTTAGGCCTTGATCCTGCATAGCTCTAAGTGATGCCTGAGTTTTCAGGGATGTCAGTGGAAGCTGCAGGTGCTCAGTACGTCTGGAAGTCTGGTCATTTTTACTTAAATGTAGCCAGGTTCTATCTAGGTGCCAAATTTGAAAATGTAGGCAGCTTCTCTGAGCCTCACTTTCTCCATCTGTAAAATGGGGCCAGGCTCTAGATGCCTGTGAGCAGGGCTGGACACCAGTGTGTACACAGCAGCTTCCTCCTATCTATCAGTCTCTGGCTTTCAGGAGCAATAAAACTCACCCACGTGTTTAAAACCAGCCACCTGTTCTTTCTCTCCCCATGCTGTCCCGGGGAACGAACTGGGTGGGCCAGCAGTGGACAGAAAAAGTTTAAGGAACAGATTCTCAGATCCCTGTTTCTTCGACATCTGCAGTAAAACGTAAGTGATATACAGGAAGTAGGTGAAGAGCAATTATAATTGATTAGGAATCATTTCCTGATGGCGTCTGCGTGTGATTGATGGTGCGGGCCAGCCACTAAAGGACAGTGTTCACTAAAGAGAGAAAATTTGTAGCTCCCATCTGCTGAGCTGAATGCACCACAAATCACTAAACTCTTTTTCACAAAAAACTTCTGCTCACATTGACAGGTCTCTCTGTGGCAACCTGGCCCTGAGAGCTGACCACCTCCCCTCCTGAGTGTGCAGCCTGCCCTATCCATGGCTGCCCCGGAGTTGGCCCCTGCCCTTGGCGCGTAGGTACCGGGGGAGGTAGCCAGACAGTCAAACAGACAATCAGAGAAGTCACCCAGCTACCATCCCCTGCTAGGACACGAGGAGCTCCCTTCTTGGAATGGAGAGAGGAAAAGACAGCAGAGAGCTGGCTATGCAATTTTAAAATGTCCCTTTTAATCGGGACTGCTGAGAACCAGCAGTCAACAGAGCCTTTCATGTGGAGCTCCCAGGCCTGGATATGGCCCTGGGGCCGACTTTCCTCTCACTACATGTCAGGGTCAATCAGGTGTAAACCCCCGGAGATCACGGAGTTACACTGGTGTGAAAGCCGAGTAAGTGAGAACAGACTCAGGACGACAATGACCAAAGGCTGGTACCAATGATGACCATCCTGTGGGCTGCGTGGAACAAATCGCGGGCCTGGGATTGGTCCTGGTCTAGTCCCAGGGAGGCCAACACCATACCTGACACTAACCGGCACCATCAGCAGGGATTTTCTGCTGTTGCATGCAAGGCAAGGGTGGCAACATTCAGAAATAATCAAAGAAGAATTCCTTGCAACCTTTTAGTGAGGGAAACCTGTCCTGTCAGCCCTGCTGTGCTCTCCTCTGGGCACACCAAGCAATCCCCAGCCCTAAGTCATGTCAAGAGCGTGATTTCCCTAACTTTATCCCCTACTCACCATTCCTCCTATACCCACCCACTGGGCTAGTAGCTTAGATTCTTCTGGGGTCTCTGCTTTTCAAGGAAAAATGGTCTGGTCAATACCACTTCTCTTAATACAGCCCACCGCTCCCAAATTGGTTTATAGTTTGCCACAGATACAATAGCACTGGTCTTTAGCTCAGCACGCACCCAATAAATAACCCGCAGCAACCTGGGCAGACTTGTGATAGCAATAAATGTGGGCTCTGAAGCAGGGCCAGTTTCTCCAGAGTGCTAATCCCACGGCTGACAACATCTCTTTCTGCTGCCTTGGGCATGTCACTTAACTGCTCTGTGCCTGGGTACAAAGGGGATAGTGATATTTCCCTGCCTCATAAAGGGGGTCATGAGAATGTCTAGAAGTGCTAATACACATCCTGCATATTTCCCCTGCTTCTGTGTATTAAAAGGCAATACAAGTATTTAAAAGTGGCACTCAGGACTTCTATAGCAACTTCCATCCAAGGGGCTCGAGGTGTTTTATAGAAGCCAGCTAAGAATGATGATCATTCTACTCACTTAATAAACCAAAACAAAATCCTAACTCAGAGAAAGTCTCTGACCAAAACCACTAACCAACACTGACATGCAGAGTTTTTTACACTCAGGGAGAATCACTAGACACACCATGAACTCCCTCTCCCAAATATCATTACTTGTATACATTCTATGTGGAAGGCGCTCAAATATTATCGTGATGGGTGGCGCTATAAATTTATAGATGGGCGAAGTGAGGCACAGAGCGCTGTAATTGACCAAGATAACACAGCTAATCAGTGACAGTGAAGGTGAGATTTCCTGACTCCCAATCTCCTGCTCTAACCACTGGGAAATGCTGCCCCCTTTACAATGACGACGATAAAACTCCTCCAAAGAAAGCAGCAGAGGAAGAGAACTTTTAGACTGGCTGCTTTCCTGCATTAAATGCTTGCAGTCACTTCCTGGGAAGGGGAGACGACAGAACAGATTTGGGGTGCAGTGGAGTGCAACGTAGGGCTGAAACTGATTCCAACCTGTCCCTCCCGCCCCAATCTATGTTTCATTCCCAAAGGAGGCTCACACGCAGTGCCAACGCAGCAGCTGAGACAAGGGTACCTTGAAGACACTAAATATAAAAGCTTGCCGTGCCAGAGAGGTTCACAGGCGGTTGCCCATGGTGGTGGGAGCCAGGGGAGGGGGCTGGGATGCAAGCTGCCTGCAGTCACACTAGCCTGTCAATAAATTTTGCATTCCCTTTGCTTTCCGACAGGGATTCATTCCCTAATATGGGGCTGGAAGCTTTCTGGGTTATTTCGAGTGTGTGTGATAATGTTCCCTGGATAGTGACGGCTTCCGAGGATTGGAATTGTGAAAAAAACCATCCCTCCTCGGTGTGTGGTGTAGAGAAGGGGGCGGGGGGCTAATCACAGGATAAACCATGAAACCCCTCTCAGGAATGGGGTGACACTGGGATCTGAGACACAGGGGCATCAGGGCTCTCTGGAGCGGGGAGTCAAACCTTTCTGTGATTAGGAGATTTCATGGTGAGACATAGTACTGACCACAGGAGCTTCTGCCAGGGAAAGAAAGCCACCTTGTTATTATTGGGCTATGGCAGCACCCAGAGGCCTGACTGAGATTAAGGCCCCGTTGTTCTGGCTATTGCACTAACACCTAGGATACATCTACACCGGGGTCGGGAGTGGGGGTGAGATTCTTAACTCGGGTTAGCGAACCCTGGTTAAAATAGCAGTGACCACACGCAACTCAGCTTCTCACTCGGGTGAGCAGCTCAGATTCAGCCCCAGGCTCCTCTCCAGGCTTTCACTTGAGCTGCTCACCCGATTTGCCGTGTCTTCACGGCTATTTTAACCCAAGTTAAGAACACGCCTTTTTTTGGTGTGTGCAGTGCAGACGTACCCTAGAGAGAGAGACAGTCCCTGTCCCAAAGAGCTCCGTCTAAACAGACGAGACAAAGTGTGGAAGGGGAAGCAGAGGCAGAGAGGGAGAAATGAGTGAATGACCATGGGGGCTGGGGTGACCAGATAGCAAGTGTGAAAAACCGGGACAGGAGGTGTGTGTGGGGGGGGAGGTGTAATTGGAGCCTATATAAGAAAAAAGCCCCAAATATCGGGACTGTCCCTATAAAATCAGGACATCTGGTCACCCTAATGGGGGCTGACCACCTCTCCCCCACTGGAGGGGGTCACGTCAAGCCAGGGGTGGGACGTGGGCACTGCTGCTGCTCAGATTGTGCCTTTGCTGCTAATGATGTGAGGCCTTCAGCCTGCAGGGCTGTCCATGCGGACCCAGCAGTAGACCTAGGCCGGGTGGTCAGAGCTCTGAAGCACAACGTCTGCAGTTCTTCACCAAACAGTTGAGTGGATGCTGGCGTTTTCTAGATGGCCAACCAAAGAGAAAGGGCAGGAGGGCATGCATCCATGGCACCACAGCAGGGTTCATGGAAAGAGAGGACTGGAGATGGGGTGGCACCCCCTGCTTGTGACCCCCTCCCACAAGGAGGGCTCCCAGATCTTGCCAGTTGAGGACTCACTCAGAGGCTTTAATAAACATCAGGCATTGGGACAGAATAATCCAAGGCTGAATTTCTTGCCTCATTTTCTGCCTGGAAAGCCTCGGCTACTCTGTCCTGCCGTGAGTCCAGGGACCCTTTCTATACATCTCGCCCAGAGCAGGAGGGTTTCAGGCTCCCCATCCCAGGCTGAAAGTGCTGGCCAGACTAAGCAGACAGAGGGCTCCACAGGGTAGTGACACACACACCAGGAAGCCATCACTCCTTGCCTCCTCCTCCCAACCTCCTAGATGGGAGCTTGGGGACGGGCTGCACTGTTTGTAAATCTGGCAGGTACCCTGCAGCTGTACAGACTTGCGCTGTGGATCCTGCTACTGTGGCACTCACAAGCTAAGCTGGCATGTGGATGGGAACATCTGAAGCGGTGCTGGCGACTCAGGGTGGGGAGCTCTTCCCGCTGAGTAAGCATAGAACGAAGATGTCCAGCCTGGCATTAGGGGCAGATCTAAAGCTGAGGTCCTGCCCAGCCAGTGGCACAAAGATTCCATGGCACTTTTGGCAAGCGTAGCATCCTGGCCAAATTCCATCTCAGGCCTCCATAACTTCCACACAGGGCCTTGAAGGGACAGGGTCAGGTTCTTCACATCCTGTCCTATGCTGCTGTGTAGTGTTTCTCACCAGCACAGGGAGAGGTCCCCAAGGGAAAGACGGAGGAGAACTGTATTAGGACTGCGGTTAATGGTGGGGTCAGGGCAGCAGAGCAGGACCTAATGGGGCATCCTATGCACAGCAATGCAGCACTGGGTTGGACGGCGAGCTCTGGCAAAAGTTCGAGACAAGTTTTTTCTCTGCCTCAAATTCAGCCTGTTCTATCCTGCGCTGGTCCTAGAACAACCAGGGAGTCAGCAAGGAATCACAGTCCCTAAGCCACTTTGAAATAGGAACATTTATTTCCCTGCCTCTCAGGAACTAGTGTTCCCCCCACACACACCATGCTCACCTTTGTAGACACACTCATACCATGCCCCCACACATGCACACTGACACACAGATCCACACAGCCCTGCACTCACTGCTTCACATGCTGCTATCACACAGGCCTGTGTTCACACACTCACACTGACTCCGAAACCCAAGCACACCTGCACACTCACCCCCACATGTGTATTCAGACAGGGATTCCTGTGCACAGACCACCTGTTGTGCGTCACATCCATGTGCACACTCACCGACACTCACAGCTCTTCTAACCAAATGAACACGGGGAGAAGGGGAAGATTCACCATCCTGATTTACAGTGCACTGGCCAGCGTGAGCCGAAGAGAACCCACCGCTAATGATGCTGCCTCCCAGGGGCCAAATGGAGCAAAGGGGAATCACTGCACTCCTTTGCTAGCTGCACTTCATAGCATGGTAAGGAGCTAAGTGGGGAGGGGACTCACCCCAACCCCACAACCCCCACTTCCAACACTACCCAGAGATTGGAACCTCTTCCCCTTTCCTCGCTTCTAACTCCTATCACCAGCTTGGGCCCAGACCAGACCAGTCCCTCCACTTGCCAGACGCTTCCATTAGAGCCACCAGTCAAAGGCTGGCTTCCCTGACAATGTCACTCTGCCCAGGCCCCTGGAATACTTGCTGGGGTGCGAATCCTGCTCCCCGATCGCCAACAGACATGGAGCAGCCATAAAAGCTGATGACGCCCACAGCTGAGTGGCCGAGAGGAGCCATTTTGGAGATCCCTTTGGGGGTCCATCCACAAATTGAGGTGGAAAGCGAAACATGCAAAGCCCCACAGGCTATTCTGAGCCCCTTCAGTTATTTATTTATATTACTTTCATCCTGGGAGCAAGTTTGTTCTGGGCTGCGTGGGGTTAACCACAACAAGCTGCTTTCTCTGCCTTCGCTCTACCTCAATTTCCACTGCTCCCATCACCTTCCTCCCCCACCCCCTGATCTTATGAAAAAAACCCATCAAAATAACTATTTTATGTCTCCAAATATGCAGATCATTTTCTTTAATGAAAGATGCTTGACGTCTCCGATCCAATTAATATGCAAATGCAGGCGAGGATTTATTTGTGACATTCTGTCTGGGTGAGAGAAAACAAAAAAGGCCTGTTAACCAAAACACTAATTGCTGTGACTGATTGTCACATATCATCATTTTCATAGGATCTCCTCCATCCCTGGCTTGCAGGGAGCTGTGAACCAGGACTCGGAGACTAACAGACACCAAGGAGAAACAGGGCAACCAGCTACCTGCCTGGCACGCTCGGATGAACCGACACCTCCCTTCCTGGCGCGTTCCCAGTGCACTTTCTGCCCATGCCCATTCCCCAACTTGGCAGGCGGAGTGCGCGTCTCCTGGCCCTGCCTGACCCCTGCACTGCTGCCTGAGCATGGAGCCCCATTACTTCCAAAATGCCACTGGAGTTGCTCTCTCTCTTCATGCTTATTCTGCACAGTGGTTTGAAGTCACCAGTGCGTCTCACATGCCAGGCAGGGCAGCCCTGTGGAGGATGTGGCCAGCTAGCCTCTCACCCCCAGCACCATACACCCTATTTACTAACTTGCTCCGTGAATGCAGTCTAACTCGCTGGTTCGAAGTACAGCAGGACCAGATCCCAAGCCTCTGGATCCAAACACCCCCAGACTGAGGAAGTCCAGATCCAATCTTTGCAGATGGTCAAGATCTATACAATTGGCCAAATAACACTGTCTGTGCCCATCACAACACATGCTGAGAGTACAAAGCGGTGGGCAAAACACCGAGAAGGAAGGAGCCCAGGGTGTACGTTGGTGGGAGAGAAAGAGGCCCAGGTGCTGTCCAGTAGTGCCCCTTCTGAGTTATCCGAACGCTCAGTGACCCGTGACCTCTCCCTAAAGTTCCAAATTGGCTGCTCACACGCCTCATGTACCCAGTTGGTGAGCACAGACGGAGGAGACAGCATGTCTTGAAG
This sequence comes from Sternotherus odoratus, assembly GCA_032164245.1. NCBI lineage: Eukaryota > Metazoa > Chordata > Testudines > Kinosternidae > Sternotherus > Sternotherus odoratus. Next base: position 8,978,614 of record JAVMKO010000018.1, read on the forward strand.
GGGAGAACTGCTCTGTGTGTCGCTGTGATAAATGAAGGGAGGGGGGTAGCTCCCTTTTATGGACACCCAACAGGCCAGTGGCAATAAAATCCCTCTTAGTAGCTGTTCTCTAATTGTCTAACCTACCTGCAAAGGGTTAAAAACCCTCACTGCTATGCACAGGTAAAATGAAGTGAGTGGGCACCTGGCCAGAAGAGCCAATGGGAAGGCTACAACTTTTTAAAACTGAAACAAAAACTCCCCTTTTGTCTGTCTGTTTTCCTGGGGAGAGGCGGACAGGTCAAAGCTATGCTGTAAGAAGCTTGGGCCAGGTATGAAAAATCATTAGTATCAGACCTAGAAACTACTGATTTAAAACCCCAGATATGTAAGTAGATCAGGAAATGTCTAGGAAGATGTGATTAGGTTTATCCCTTTTATTCCTTTATGGCTTGTGGATCCCTCTGTGCTAACCCCAGGTGCTTATTGTTTTGCTTGTATCCTTTAAGATGGCCCTCAACAAAGCTATTCTTGGTGCTTGATCCTTGTAGTTTGTCTTTAAAAATCTAGCAGTAGCCTGAGTTCCCAGATGTATTTTCTTTCTTTTTTTATTAATAAAATTTACCTTTTTTAAGAACAGAATTGGATTTTTGTGTCTTAAGAGGTCTGTGTACATGTTTAATTAGCTGGTGGAAACAGCTGATTTTTTTTTTTAATTTCTCAGCTTTTCCCTGGGGAGGGTGGGGATGTGAAAGGCCTTGAGGGTATCCCACAGGAAGGAATTCCCAAGTGTGCCTTTCTGGGCTCTCAAAGGGGTCCTACAGTTGGGTGGTTGCAGCATCTACCAATCCAAGGTCAGAGAAAAGCTGTAACTTTGGGAGTTTAATACCAGCCTGGAATGGCCAGTATTAATTTTTAGAATCCTTCCAGGCCCCCACCTTCTGCACTCGAAGTGCCAGAGTGGGGAATTAGCCTTGACAGGCACCTACTACTGGTGGTCTATCTGGGGACTCAGCACAGCAGGATCAACCCATGGAGAGCTGGCTGGTCACATAGCGCTGGGTGCTCCATTTGTTTCCAATTACATTAAAAGAAACTAAGGCGACATGGCAGTTCGGATTTTCCACAGAGCCCAGCACCAGCCCAACTCTTCTGCTATGGAGGTAAATCGTAAAACCCCCAGAGGCTTCAGGGTCAGCTGGTGAAAATTCCACCCTAAATGCTTCCCTAATGTTACTTCCCCTGTAAGCAATTGCCACAAGATGGCTCTGTGACTGGGAATGGGAAGGGCCATGCATGAGACCAGCTCTTTGTTAAGATGTTGCCCACCCATTGAAACAAGTCTGGGTGTGCCTGGTCTAGAGGGTATGGCACAGGACCAAGAGGCAGAATCTCAGATTTCCATTCCTAGCTCTGTCAGAGGCTCATATCTCCCGTAAGTCAGTCACTTAACTTTTCCAGTGCCTCAGTTTCCCCATATGTTAAAGAGGGATAATAGAATACTGTACCTTGCTCTTGTATAGCACTTGTCACCAGTAGCTCTCAAAGTGTTTTATAAAGGAGGCAGGTATCATTATCCCTATTTTACAGTTGGAAAATGAGGCATGCAGAAATGAGATGACTTGCCCAAGGCCATCCACCAGTGTCAGGAATAGAACCCAGATCTTCTGAGTCATAGTCCAGTGCACTATCTAATAGGATGCACTACCTGCCTCACAGGGGATCTGTGAGACTTAATTAATTGATGCTTGCAAAGTGATCTTGGGTCCCTGAATGGAAGGCACTAGAGATAGGCAAAGTATTTTCATTAATGCTGTGCACCGTTGTTTTACAATAACAGTTCTTCATGCTTCTATAGCCCCTTCCATCTGAGGATCCCAAAGCACGCTGCAAACTTTAATTAACTGAGCCTCTCGGTTGCTGCCCCAATCCATTCACAAGGAAAATGAAATAGGGAGACTTGAAAGGACTTGCTGAAAAGTCTCACAGAGAGTCAGCAGAAGAGTTGAGAACAGCAGCTCTGTCTCCCATATCTCTGCTGTAACCACTTAACAACACTCCCCGCCTCTAAGGGGCAGGACGGTCAGTGAGTGAAAGGAGGAGGAAGTTCTAATTACAGATTCCTCCAGGACTCTGCTACATTCCTGTATTCCCTACTGCGGTAACAGAGAAGAATCCCACCAGTACTGAATGAATAAGTGTTTGTCAATAAAACTTCACTAAGCCATGTCTACACTAGGAAAGACAGTATATTTTTAATTCATTAACAAAAACATGCTAAAATCCTAGGGGGAAATCTTGGCCCAGTTGAAGTCTCTGGGAGTTTTGCCATTGACTTCAGAAGAGCCAGAATTTCACCCCTAGAGTAGACAAGGTAGGTTAACATGTGTTCGCTGGTTGACTTTAACCCAAGATTCTCTCTAGGTTTTAGCTCGACCAACCAGTACATGTTAAAACCACAACTTCCCTTGTCTACACTAGGATTTAACATGTGTTAGCAAACAGCTGTTTCACACACATCTTTTTTCCTTGCGAAGACGAGGCCCAAGAGATCAACACTGCAGAGACTCAATCAGTCAATAAAAAACAAAAAACTCTGAGGCTGCAGGTTCAACCCCAGCTGAGCTGATGGCCCAACAGCTGTCACTGTCCACAGCTGCCCAGCAGCCTAATTGAAATTAACAGAGTCTCAGTCCACATCACAAAACTCACAGCACAACTGGCAGTAACTGGCCTTCTGATGGGCAGAATCTACAGAAGGGCCAGAGACATCCAGAGGGTTATGGCACAACAGTGAGCCAGTGTGGGGGGAAGCTGGCCCTACTGCTGAGGACCTGGGGGTAAATCGAGCCCCCTCAGTCTCCAGGGCTGTCAATCCAGCATCTTTCAACAGCATTAAACTGACATGAAGATAAACCCGCTGGAGGTCTTAGGACGGATGGAGAGTTAGGATGGGAGGCACCGAATCTGACACGAGTGGGGGGAAAAACACTGCCGAAGTGAAGAGCAGAGATTAACCAAGCATTTCCGCTCTCTGCCTCATCCTCGGGGATGCGGGATGGCATCTAACACTGCACAGAGCAGCTTCCAGCAGGAGTGCAACCAGACATGCAGAGTTGGCCATTAAAGGGAAAAGATGATCCTAGGATGGCATGGATAAACATTCCCCAGCATGGGCAAGGAGCTGAAAAATGTTAGAGCCATGCACTGTATCCCAGGGATACAAGAAAGAAGCAGGAAAATACCACTGTGGAGGAAGTGAAAAGTGCTCCGAGCTTTCCCCGTGCTCCGGAGATCCTCTGCTGAGCAGAGCTGGCGACATTGCTCCTGAGAGGTGCCCAGAGTCTCACAGGACTGTACATCAGGGATGCATTTCACAGAGAAAACATCGCCTTCTACCCTGTTTCCCCGAAAGTAAGACATCCCCCGAAAATAAGACGTACTTCCAATTTTGCCTCTCGCTGTAATATAATGTAATGTAATTTTTGGAGCAAAAATTAATATAAGACACTGTCTTATTTTCGGGGAAACACGGTAGGTGATCTGGCTCACAGAGAGCTTGTGCTGCAGAGTTTCTCCCATGCTGGCACCCTTGCAGTGCAGGGATGCATACATCCAGCTAGCCTGCACACTCAGCAGTTATGGATCCCTGCCAAATGGGCTGACAGTACCCAAGCCACATGACTCTTGGATAAGGCAGCATTGACCAGGAAGGAGAAAGGGAAGAGGTGCCTTGGGACCTGAGCTGGGAACCTGGACATGTTCTAGGATGAGAGTGGAGAGGTCAAGGCCCTCTGGAATATGTAGAACAGGACATCGGGGGGTACCACTGCCCTGCAGTGCCCGTTTTAGGGGGCAAGCGGAGCACAAAAGCAAGGCATGGACAATGAAGTATTGCCAGGTCTGTGGGCTGCCCTACTCGGTGCCTGCTGAGCCGGCGAGATGCCTGAGACATTGTTTTCCTCTTCCTCACACCAGCTCCTTCTAAGCCCAGCACATCTATACATTAACTCTCCAAGGAAAAGCAGGGGTAAGTGCACTGATGCTGTAAGCAGTCTGTTCGAGCCCAGCACCCCACCAGTCAGCCCGCTCCTTCCTCAGCACAGCTCATTTATCCTGCCAAATGTTGGCATCCGTAACCTCTCCAAACAAGGGCTGTGCCAGCGCCATCATGGGACCATGGCACCAGGGAAGGGGGCAATCAGCTGCCCTGATCTCTTTGCAGCTGGCAGCAGGAGCTCTGTTCACAAGGCGTACCTACACCATGCAGGGTCCAGACTATGCATCCCCTTTTCAGATGTGCTATGCACCCATAACTATGTGCTTATATCAGCCCCATCACCATAGTATCTGGGCACCTCACAATCAGCAACATAGGTATCCTGGGAGATAGCACTGCCTGATTATCCCCATTGTACAGATGGAAAACTGAGGGCTGGTCTACATTGGGAACTTATATCGGCATAGCTACATCTCTTGGGATGTGAAAAAGCCGGCCTAACCCCTGGTGTAGACAATGCTGGGCCAATGGAAGAATTATTCCATTGACCTAGCTACCACCACTCGGGGCATGGATTAGCTACTCCAATAGGAGAACCCCTCTCTCAGCCTAACTAGTGTCTACACTTAAACCACTACAGCAGCACAGCTGCAGTGCAAGCACTGTAGTGGTTAAGGGTAGACATACTCTGAGACACAGATAGGCTAAGTGACTTGCTCAAGGATTGAACCTTGGTCTCCTCAGCCCCAAGAAGCACTGTAACTGATGGCGTATCCTTCCACTAATTGGTTTCAACAGGAGACACAGGGACAACCAGGCCCTGTAGCATTAGAACAATGTGCCACACTTGCAAAGCACCTCCCAGCCAAGGATCTAAGACAGGCAAAAGCTCGAGATGGACCCAAGCAGCAAAGATTGATGCTGTAAGCAGTCTGTCCAGATCAGAACCTGTCTCCCCCTGTCAGCAAAGGTCAAGGGATTTTTGGATGCAGTGTCATAATAATCATCATTATCCCATTTTACAGATGGGGAAACTGAGGCAGAGAGAACTGGTGTGAGCCATACTGGGAGGAAGTGGTGAAGCTGGGATTAGAACTGAGATTTATTGACTGCCCAGTTCCTGCTGTAATCACTGTGGCAAGCCTGCCACAAATGCTGCACACCAGGGCCAGTAACAGCAGATGTCCAGGATGAGTTATACAAAAGCATTCTGGCAGGCCTGCAATGGGCCACAAGGAGAACATGTAGGGGGGTTAGTTGCCTCACCGGCATCCCAAGCAGCATCTCTTTGCTTCTTTCGGAGGGAACCCTGTGACATCACAAGGTGCCTGGAGCTGTTGGGCAGCCGCTACCACGAGTCATGGCTGCATCCAACATTATAGGACACAGGCACCCACCTTCTGACATAGATCCTCCCTCAGGCAGCCCCCACCAGACGGCAGACAGCGTGGGCTCATACACAAAACGCGGGATTGGGTATCAGGAGCGACTAAATCTGAATCCTGGGTCTAACAGCTCCTTCAGTGTCCTCAGGCAGGTTGTTACCTTCAGTCATCTCCTCCTAGAATGGGGATCACGCCCCTTTGGCTTGCAGGGCCACATTAGCGGAGAGCCATAAGGCTCTGTGAAGACGGGATGTGCTCACCGGCTCCACTGGTGGCCTTGAGGCAGGGAGAACTAGGCACTCGGGAGCCCTGCTCTTGGGGCATCAGCCCAGCCACCAGAAGTGGTGTTTTCACCACCGCTAAGATGGGTGGGAACATCCAGAAGTGCAGCATCATCTCTGAGCCAGCAAAGATGGATTGGAGACCTGCACAGAGCAGGAGGAACCCGTGTCATATGTCGGGGGGATTGGGCTGGGCTTCCAGATCTGGGGAGTGCAGAAGTGGAGGAAAGCGAAAAATAAAAGGACGGGGTGGGTGTTGATTAAATTCTAGAGAACAGATCCAGTCACAACTCTGCCACCCACATCATGCACCCCAGCCCAGGGCAGCCCAACTCCAGGACAACTGGCAGCAGAGCCTATCAGGCAAGGGGCAGAAATTGCTGGGTGATGCTCTCAGGCCTGCGTCACACGGGGCAGGCTGTGTGATCCCAGAGGTCCCTCTGGCCGGAGGATCTATGCAAGACACTACTTGTGATCGCTGACTCCTCTTCGGCTTGGAAGCCAGAGGTCCCCGCCCCTTGCCCACGCAGCACCTTGTCTCCTGCTTTCTTGGTGAGTCAAGAGCTTGGTGTCATGGGGGAGAGGGGGGAATACGAAATTAGTGGCAGGGGAGGGGAGGGGAGATGGTGGGAGCCAGTAAACAACCCTTCTCCCCTCCCCTCCCCTGGCTCTTTGAAGATACGGGTGTTTTGAATTTAATTTTGATTTTCTTGACTTCAGCAGATTAAAGTTGAAATAACCTACAAATTACTTAATGTGTTGTAAATCTTCTGAAATTACGGCCTAATGGGTAACACATGTCGGCAGGCAGGAGCCAGCGGGGAAGCAGGGTTTCTCATCAGCGGGAGGAATGCTGGTGAGAGGCAAGCCAGAGCAGAGGGGAATGATGGCTGGGGAAGCTCAGAGCCCCCCAAAATACCCATGCCCCAAGTTTGGCATGAGGTTGCAAACTCTGTCCATTGGCCATGCCTATCCTGACTGACCGTCTCACCAGCAATATTGGCCAATGGGCTCAGAGCCTAGAGGTGACTGAAGGCATTGGTGGGATGCTAGGGTGGCTGGTGGGATAACACTGGTGAAAAATGAATTCCATTTCCCACCTCCACGTGCCCCCGGCCGCCCGACTCCCCAGCTATCCCCATTCACAGCCAGCTAACCGTTCATCATGCCCCAGCAGAGCCTTCACAGCCCATTCCCACAATAGCAGCATGCCAGGCTGCTACAGCCCTGCTCAGCAGCGGGGCCCTGCACCTGGTTCCCATGAGGAGAGTGATCTGCCTTTCCTGCTCCCCATCCCACTGTCCTGCCTCCCCCTACCCATACGCATGCACCTGTCTCCCCTGTCCCAAGGCAAACCAGTCCCCTTCCCCTCTGCCAGCTCTCCTGCTGCCTCTGCCGGCATGTGCTCCCCTCCCTCCTCTTCGGCAGATTTCTCTCAAGTGCGCTGCCATATGGTTCCAGTTAAGCCCCATATTTTTTCTTGTCGATTGAAAAGACACACTTTCCTCTGTGCCAGACAGATTACAGATTGCTCCATTGGCTCAATTTCTTATTGGATTTCTCAAAAAACCTGACATTTTAAATTAATTTACAGCCACAACAAAAAGAGTTCAGAAATTTAATGGTGTTGTAAGTAATTTTTAGGTAATCCGCTCCAGATTTTGATATTAACCTTTGAAACAGAGTTCACACAGCTACTATGTTACAGCACTTTAGCTGGACTGGGGCTTGGGGTAGGGGGAGAGCAGAGGAGAGGTGGGGTAGCCTAAGGGAGGTAATTTACTGCATGGCAGCATGTGTGTCTGAGTGCATGGGAACGGCTGAATACATATGTGAGGGAGAACTGGTTCTCGTGCGCACGTCTGGGTGAGAAGGCGTGTACAAAATGTGTGGGAGCATGAGTGTGTGTAGGAATGGATGCGGGTTTCTGAGCGCAAAGCCTAGTGCATCCAGGGGAGTGTGAATGTGTTCATGACACTGTCACGTATGGTGCACATGAGTGCAAATGGACTTGTGGAAAGTGGGGGCATGCGTCTGAGGATGAAGACCTCAGCGCACTGGTGGGAGTGGGAGTGTACAAAGGTGCACGTGGGAGTGTAAACGCAGATGCTTATGCAGACATGTGGGTATAAAGGAGAATGTGAGCACAGGTGGGTGTGAATGCATGTGAGCAGATGCATGTATCAGCACAAGTGCAACGCAACATTCATGTTTGTGCAAGTTGAAATGCAAGGGAGCGTGAGCAAGCGTGCGCACACAAGTGAAAGGTCAGAATTCTGCACATGTGCATGCACAAGGCTGAGTGTATATATGGGTGAGCATGGGCAGAAGGGATGCCCACAATCCCACCTCCCAACATCAGTCCAAAGACCAATTCAGAGCTTCTGCGCCAATATTTCACGTGCTTCCATTTCTTCCCCATCCGCCCCCTTACCATGGCTGACCTTTCAGTGCCATCTGCCATGACAGGCAGTAAGCACAACGTGCCCACAAATGAGCCAGCAGGGGGCACTCACAGAACAGAAGGTCTACAGCTACCCTACCACTGCCAGCCAGTGCTGCCCCCTGTAGGGAGTGGACATTTGTATGGTGACGTTTTAGCTGCTTTTTCTCCACATTGGTTCCTAGCCTGGAATTTGGTTCCAGATAGATCTCATCCCGCTTTACTCATAAAGGGGAAAGGTGCCACACCCCAATATTTTGATCCAGAATAAAGGGTAAAAGAACCTCTGCACCCCTCCAATCAGAACAGACACTGAACCTGAGGGCTCTGCATAGGAAAATGGAGAGTCTCTCTCCTCGAGGAGAAGCAGCTCACATGAGATGTACACTGACGAAAGTGACCGGAGACAGGACTCCAGGGGAGGGGCTAAGGAAGGAGAGAACAAGAGAAAACCAGAACGAATGAGAGAAAGAACAAAAAAACAATGGACTAAAGAGAGACCAAACACAGGTGGGAAGGAAATTAACAAATGAACTAGAATGAACCTCAGAAAGAACAAATGAATGAGAGACCTGCAGACAGCGAAGAACAAGGAAATGGAGAAGGGAAAGTCAGACAGAGCGGAGAAGTAGTAGTTTCCTCCTTACCCAGACCACAACTTTCCCCATATGACCACAGCTCAGAGAACAGGATTTACAAAGCCAGATGCACTGCTGATGTCCTGCCCTGCTTTGCAGAACCCTCTGCAGTAGCCTCATTTCATTAGCAGCTGAGGACCCTCGTCCTTGCCTGCAACTTGAGCCTAGTCCCCATGGGTACCTCACCCTTTTGCTGCATGGGGCACAGATACCCCCACCAATCCTTTACTAATGTGTACGGAGAACAGATTAGAAAAGTGCCTGGAAGGACCCCAAGCTCACCACCCCATCTGTTTCAGACCCTAGTGCAGGGGTGGGCAACCTTTCAGAAGTGGTGTGCTAAGTCTTCATTTATTCACTCTAATTTAAGGTTTCAGGTGCCAGTGATACATTTTAACCTTTTTAGAAGCTGCAGTTCATGGGCATGACCCCAGGGACCCAGCCAAGCTGAGTGGGCTGCTCCCTTCCCTAGGCATGTTCCCTTGTTGAGACAGGACCTTGGGGCACATGCAATTTCATGGTCTTCCTCTACCCAGCACTCACCCCTACCCCCAACACCAAGCCCCAGGAAGGTCACTGCTGTGTCACCAGGGCACCTCATTAGGGGTCTCCCCCTCTGCAGCAGGTACAAAGGTGGAGTGTCTCTGCCATCCCATGCCCTCCCCTGGGGCAGTGGCGCAGTCCACTCCAGGGAAGGCTGTGCCGCTCAGATGAGTATTTCTGGCCCCTTTGCTGTCTCATCTCTCTCCCCTGCCACCCCACCCCTGCGAATTCTGCACTAACATAAGGAGCTGGGGAGTTTATTTGGCCCTCACCAAACCGAGGATTTTTTGAGGGCACTAACACACATTTCCTGGCCCTATGTTCTGCAAATCATAGAATCAGAATACTAGGGTTGGAAGGGGCCTCTGGAGGTCATCTAGTCCAACCCCCTGCTTAAAGCAGGACCAATCCCCAACTAAATCATCCCAGCCAGGGCTTTGTCAAGCCTAACCTTAAAAACCTCTAAGGAAGGTGATTGTACCACCTCCCTAGGTAACCCATTCCAATGCTTCACCACCCTCCTAGTGAAAAAGTTTTTCCTAATATCCAATCTAAACCTTCCCAACTGCAACTTGAGACCAATACTCCTTGTTCTGTCATCTGGTACCACTGAGAACAGTCTAGATCCATCCTCTTTAGAACCCCCTTTCAGGTAGTTGAAAGTAGCTATCAAATCTCCCCTCAGTCTTCTCTTCTGTAGACTAAACAATCCCAGTTCTCTCAGCCTCTCCTCATAAGTCATGCGCTCCAGGCCCCTAATCACTTTTGTTTCCCTTCTCTGGACTCTTTCCAATTTTTCCACAAAGTTCTAGAGTCCTAGAGCTTAAGGGCCAGAAGGGACCACCAGATCATGTGTCTGTCACAGGCCACCATCACCACCCGGCACCCACACACCAAACCCAATGACAGATACTAGGCCAGTATCTTACAGCCCAAAGGAGACTAGGCTATAATGGGCCACAGGCAGTGAACAGGAGCTGAGGGGCACCAGTGCCGGAGGCCCTACAATGGCAGGAAAGTGATTAAGTGAGATGTTCCCAGATAATCCTGGCAAGATGTGAACTGTGGCTGATTCTGCCGATGAGCCCTGGCTCTGTGCCACATGTGGGGGCACTGTGCCAGGTGCTGGGGGATTCAGATACCCCTGTGGCCTAAAAAGGTGATCTGGGGGCTTCTCCCTCTGGCCCTGCACCAAGAGTAAAGGGGTTCATAAGAGGGTACCCAGGGGTTAGGTCCAAACCCAGGGAAGAGTTAGGGGTGTCTCTCTCTCTTCTCCTTGAGACCAGCTATCTCCTCCAGTCGGTTTCCCACGATCTTATTTATTTAAAGTGGGGAAAAAGTAGCTTTGGCTAAACAAGTCTCCCACCAAAAGGGAACCCTGAGAACTGCCCCTCTTTCAGCGCCTGGCTGCATTGCCCTATCCTGCCACTCACCGCACCCCTTTCCCCAAGGCGTGATTGACTGGGGGAGTTGCTATGACAACCTAGGATTGAAAAAACCCTCAGTAGTTGCCAACTATTTGTGTTGTTGTTTTACAACTGTGGCCAGTGTCACATGAGTGGGAGCCGGCTGGGGGCCTCGGGACACAAAGGCGAATGGCTTTTTAATGGAGTGCTCTGCCAGCGCTTGAAGACTCAATAAAGAGCGGATGGCGAGACCCCTCCGTGCGGAAGGGCCTGCACGCGGGGACGGGGCCTCTTTGTAGAGCCGCTGCCAGGATGGGAAAGTTTGGAGAAAGCAGAAGAAAAGCCTCCCACCGTGGCCGGTGCTCAAAGTGCTCTCTCCCTACGGGATGGAGCCGTCCCGGTTGACTCCAGACACTTCAATGGGGTTTGCTCTGCCTTGCCCGCTGTCCGCTCTGCCCAGTGAAGTGGCTTATGTGGGAGCCTGGGGTAGTTACAGAGAGATGTGGGAGTGGGACAATTAAGGGGTCTTCCCTAGGGATTGGGCCACACTGCAGGAGCACGAGCCTGCTCCAAGGACTGGAAGAGAGAGGAGAGAGAGAAGATGGGGAGAGAAGGAGTTAGTGAGAGACCCAACTTAACCCAGGCATTGGCCTCTCTGAATTTCCTTGTCTCTGCCGGGCGGTTGGAGCATCCCAGGGTTTGGGAACTTGGTTACACAGAGACCCTAAGGCAAAGAAAATGTGGGGCTGGTGACACATGAGAGCAGACTGCCCCCTCTATGGCGGGGGATGCCACCACGCATCCTCCTCCTTTTGCCATCAGCTTGGATGTCTCCAAAAGTTTTGGTCTCCAAAAGTTGTCCCCAAATCTCATAGAACTAAACTGCTGCGAGACTTAAAAATAGGAAAGGAAATGGAATGGTAGGGCTAGCAAACAATCTGAGCTGTCTTATCTTCTCAAGGGAGCCAGCACATGGGAATAAAGCCACTGGGCTAACAAATTATTTCAAGATGCCTAATCTCCATTAGGGGGCTACCAGCACATAGGAATGGTTACTAGGGAGGCCAGCATCTTCTCATTTAATTGCACACTTTCTGGCTTAGAGTCCACACACAGTCTAGCCCAGCCCAACGCTACCACATACACCTGTGTGGTAGGGTTGCCAGACAGCAAATGTGAAAAACCGGGACAGGGGGGCGAGGAGGTAATAGGAGCCTATATAAGAAAAAGACCCCAAAACCGGGACTGTCCCTATCAAATCGGCACACCTACTGTGTGGTGAGGTGCATGTGATCTGCACTGGCCATGCAGGGCACTTTAAACCACACAATGTCCCAATGCCGCTGAGATGCAATGCAGTCAATGCAGCCACCTACCTCATACTGTGGAGAAGCAAACACACAGCAAGAGCCCTAAGGCCAACTTACTCAGCAGAAAAGGGAGGCATGTGGAAGTCCCAAGCCACTACTTCTGGGCCCACCCATCATAAAATTTAGAACCCACGGGAAAAGGAAAACCCCCCGAAGAGTCAGAGGAGCAGAGAAGAGTGTGGGACCAAAGAGGCTTTCTTCCCAATCCAGTGCAATTCTCACAGGCCTCTAACCCAGCGCCACTTTTCGGAGAGGTTATATTTACATTGCAAGGCCCTTACATGACTACTGAATTAATTCTGCTTGGGCTCCCCACATCTGCGGCCCGGGCCTCGTGCACAGATGTGGAATTTTCCAGGAAAACTTGAAAATCGTCACAGAGGAGGGGAAAATATTTGTGCTTGAACATGAAGAGTGTGGGGGAGGGACTAGCTTTCCTAAGTCTGAACTACTGGTGGTGCGAGAGACTGTGGTACATGGTGGGATTCAAGGGGCATTTGCCTCAGATCAGGACCACATTTTCCCAGCTAAGTCCCAAATCACACAAAACTCACCAAGCTTGGGGACTTCCTAAAACACACAAGCTCAGGCCTTGAACCAACCTAGGTCTGAAGGCAGGATCTGGAACGGAACTTCTATACCGGGACGAACCAAACCTCTGGATCTAAACGAGTCCAAAATCCACATCTGAATCAGAGCTTCCCCAAAGCTCTGGCTTCTTGAATACAGCCTGTCCCAGGGGTGGAGCTGCAGGTGAGGTCCCCACATTGGGTCATGATGAACCCCAGCAGATAATCCAGCCCGTCTCCTTCTCGCCTTTTCACCGGTCAGTTGCAAAGATCCAAGGCAGGGCACCCCCGGGGTTTGCACTGCACCTCACTTTCCCCTGGGTTTGGGGAGAGGCAGTTGCCCAGGGGCTGCTCTTGGAAGAGAGCTGATGACATGTCCACCCGCTGTGAGCTGGATTCCTACACAAGGCTCTGGGATCCCAGGCATCACAGGGAGACATTTGGTTTAGAAAGGAGAGAATTGCAGACCAGGCAATAGCCGTGGGTCACACCGGTGCATCTGCTGCAGCATCCACCCCCGGGGCGGAGGGAGCTCCCCACACCACAGGCTACACAGCACAGACACAGACACTCTCTCTGGCCCAAGCACCTTCCAGGACGGAGGCTACACATCTTCTCGTCTGTCCTCACTTTGCCCTGTGTGCTCCAAATGCCCTATTGTGTGCCCTTGTGTGCACGCAGCTCGCACACTCCCCCTTTTGTGCTCACACACAAACACTTGTGGGACCATGCCCTCCTGTGCATGGACAGGCTTTCGGCCAGACATGCGTGTTGATTCTCACACATGCTGTCCCCTCACTAACACATTTGGAAACACCCATTCACACTTTTTTCCACCTCCTCACCACTTCTATCGGTGACACTGGCCAAACTCCACCAACAGGAGCAGAGGAGATACAGGTGAAACAAAACTTGTCCTGACCTGGGACCTTCCCTCCAAACTCACTCCACGATGCCAGAACTACAAGGGGCTGGGATCCTAAGCAGGTCTCAATCTCTAGCCTGAAATTAGATGCTCACGCTGCATCCAGGAGCCACTGGCTTTTCTCTTCCACGCTCAAAAAGTACCGGGCGACTCACCATTCAACAAAATAAATAAATAAACAGAAAGAGACACTAATTGGTGAGCACCTGCCTGGAAGGAGCGGGAAAAATACCAAAAAACCGACCACAAACCTCTAGGAAAACAAAATGCGCCGACATCTTTTTATTTTGTTTTTTTCGGTAATTATACTAAAGATGAAAAACTCATAATAAACATCTCCCAGTCCCCACCTGCTAACAGTAATTATAATAGACTCAACAATAAATGGTAAAGCAGAGCAGTGCTGCATCTCGGGAATTCTCTAGGGTATGTGGATTAGCTCGGAAAGCCTGAATGATTAAAATACACTAATTAAAATTTTGTGTTCCTTGGTAACTCGTCTGCCTGGGCCCCTGGTGTTGGCAAAATGGGAATTAACGTGACAAAAGCAACACAGAGGGTTTTTGTTTTAAATAAAGAAGAGGGTGGGGGTTGGGGGGGGAAAGATCTATATAAACAAGTTTTCTCCGCGCGCGCACACAAATTCAGAGGGACACAAACTCTTTGGGAAGGACCGGGGCTTGTTTCTAGCGTTCGGGATGAAAGTGACAGCAAAGTGCTGCCCAGTTTCTCCCTGAATTGTCGAGGAGGAGAGCTCCGGGGGGCGCTCTGGGTTGAGATGAACACGATCGGGAGCCTGGCTGTTTTAAAACAATTAGAGAAATAAACACACAGAGAGGAGGAGAGACTAGCGCGAGGGAAATCCGGGCATAGGACTCTTCCGCTCCGTCTCCCTCACGCGCATTCCTCCACGGATGCGTCTGCCTCTGCTCTTTCCCAAAGAAAACAGGACTTTGGGATAACGCACCACAGCTTCTACCCCAATGCAGATACACAAAAGAAATTGAACACTTTTGGGTTGCCCTTAGCAACCTAATTGCATCAGTACATTGCACACAGGAGCCAAAGTAACTGAATTTTGATGAAAAGACGGCGGTAATTTACGGCATCATGAAATTAGTTGTCATAGCGACGGGTTAATTACATCTCAAATTAACAATGCAAGTGTGGTGAAATTAAATATAAATCATATTTTCTGCATAAATTATAGGGGTTGATTAGACCGGGGCTCGGGGAGAGGGAAAGGTTGAGCCGCCACGGGCCTACGCAGCTTTCTGAGCCGATGAGAGTCTCCTGGAAACACCAGGAGGAGGGGGGGGGGGTTTAAAAAGTGTCAAAGAAATAGAGACGCTCATGCTGCTTTGCTGGTCCTCTTCCATGGGGGTCTTATTTAGATTGATAATTGTCATCTCAGCTCTTCTTAAGTTTTCCCTTTTAGTTCTGGAGAAAGGCACCCGGAGTTGAAAGGTCTGTCTAGTCAATACTGGTAACAGCAATGTAACCTCCCTGCATCCTCTCCCACCAATGACCTTGCCCCTAGCCAGGATGGGTGTCCTGTCCACGGGTTCCAGACAGCTCACCACCTGCACTCTGCTCAATCCGTGGCCTCGTCCCTGAGCAAAACACACTGCCTGTTAGTGCCTGTGATTCTTGTCCAGGGGGAACTAGATTGAGGCCTGCCTGACTTGCTTTACTGAGACCACCAAACAGCCACCTTAGGGCAGCACCATTGGCCGGAGCTAGATCTGAACCAGCAGCACCCAGCCACCCTAACTCTTTCCCAGTCGTCTGAGCCACTGGTTCTCTCCTCCTTTGTTCTAGAGGGAGTGGGGAGTGCTGGGTTTGGAAGAGGAACCCAGCTGTCCAGCACTCAATGTGCCCCTAGCCAACACATGGGGTGCTGCATTTGGAAACTAAAGAATTTGCTCTTGGGAAATGCATTGACATGGGGAGCAGCCCAGATGAACACTCCTCTCTGGAGACCACGTAACCAGAACCACAGGAATGGGTCTAGCCCAGCCTGACAGCTGCTCCGTGGAGGCCACTGGACTAGGCTTCAACCTGGCTATCCCAAGCCCCTCTGCCCTTTGGATCCCGTTGCTCCATTTGATACTATTCATCCAAGCCTGGCGCTGGGATACTGACCTCTGGAGGACTCTGACCTGCCGTCTCTGGTCAGTGAACTTGTTCCATCCTGGTCTAGGAGCAGACAAAAAACAGGCTCTGAAATCACAGGCCAGAGGGAGTGGGTGAAAGTAAGTGACTTCACTAGAAAAGGGCAGGCAGCGGACTTTCGCCAGTGTCCATCTGCCACCACCTCCCTACGTCTCAGGTTAGCACTATGCCAGAGATATCCACAAAGCTCACCTAGCTGTCCCATAAGCCCAAACATGACAGCAGCATTGGATGGTGCTAAGTCAGGACCCCCTTCTTGGGCAGCACAATGCGGGAGTGGAGGGTGAGGGAGCCCAACAGAACTGGGAGCAGGTCACAGGCTGCACCATCAAGGAGCTGTCTGGTTGCTCTATTAAACTCTCTGTGACCCTCTGAGAGCGTTGCCACTTCACAAGGGGACAGTTAACAACAGACTCTAAAAATAAACCGTCCCAGCCTGTGCTGTGTGGCCATGCAACCCCCAGGGAGCCAGGAGTTTGCAGCAGTGGGGAGGGGCTGCTCCTCTAGGGCTGGGGTGGGGGGACAAAGAAGATGGCTTCAGTTAGAAACATTTTGACACCTGCCGAGGCCTTCCACACTCACCAAGAAGCTTCTCGCAGTCTGGGTCTCAGCCCAAAATCAGGCTGTGTAGGGGTTTAGGGACCCAAGGAGGAGTCCAACCTGCCAGAGGAGGAGAAATCAGGCACAAATTGCCTTCCTGTTGCCAATCGCAGAGTCTGGAGACATCCCGCTAACAACCTGGAGTTGCTGTTTTGGGACCCTCCATGAGTTTGGCATCTCTCCCATCTCAAAAACACAGCCTGTTTTCCTATATTGAACTAGCTGTCTCTGACATGCCCATTACCAGGGTATCTGGGCACAACATTTGTGCTTAAAACCAGTTCTCCCCACAACTCAAACACCCCTCTGTTATTCACTCACCACTCCCAACTCCCGTCCAGGAAAGTTTCCAGCAGCGACAGCATTATGTAGATGAAATTCTCACAAAATCCTGCCAAATTTCACCTGACCCTGCACTGAGGAATTTCTCGAGAGGGGGAGGATTTTTTATTTTATTTTGGTGAAGAGGGGAAGGAGGAGAGGATGGGGGATGGTGGGAGGGGAAAAGAAGTAAAAAGCCTAAAAGTAAAAAGCCGGCTGGTCCTGGCAACCGGCATGATCGATGGCAGTGGATTTGCATGTACATTTCATTAATTTTTCAGCATGCATTTTATTTATCTATGCGCCATACATCTGCTGAAGTTTATATACTTGATAATATATAAATATAGACACACAGCAATCAATACGACATCCGCTTCGCAGAAGCTTCCATTAGCCACCCCCTCCCTCCCTCGTTTCCACAACCTGCTGCCTGGGCACCTTGTGCTACTCCATCGGTTTCCGATTTTCATTAGCGGTGGAGCACCAGCTCCCCCCATCTGCGCCATTTCATTCACCTGACACGTGGGGCAGGGAACCACACCCGGCAGCCAGAAGGCGCTTGGCCTATTGGTGGAAGGGGACCTCTCTCACCCCGCCCTCCCCTTCCAGGGTCAATGGACTTCCTGGGCAGCACAGGATACGTTGGGGCTGCTCAGCATGAGGGAGACTGCCTGAAATCTAGGGAAACCTTGCTGGTCCCGAAACACTGAGATCAGAAGGGCAGACAGATGTCTGGGCTGTGATAGAACAGTGACTGGGGAAACCCTGGTACTAACTGGGGTAAGGGGTGGTCAGGTGGTGACCGGTAAAAACGTTGACGTTCAACAAGGGAGACCTCGTGGTAATGGGGAAGAGGACACGGACTCTCCTAAAACTTTTGGGGAACTCGTAGGCACAGGAGTGAGCCCCCATCTGGAAAGCTCTTAGGTGATACGTCAGGAAAGGCATAAACAGGGACAGAAAGGTTAAATCCTCTCCCCCATCCCAACACATTCTCTGCTATTAGAAGGGGGAAGCCCTGAGGCAAAGGTGACAGGGGTGCAGTCCTTGAAGCCTCTCTCAGGAGCCACCCCTGTGGCCCCACTCCAGTGCTGCCCCATGGCATCCTCTGCTTTAAGCACAGAGTAGAGAAATGTCTGAGCGCAGGATCTGCAGGCAGCAGCAGCTGCCTCTGCCTCCTTCCCATCCTGCTTTTTGCTTTCTGCTCCCATGCCTCGAATGCAGTCTCTGTGCGGCAGGAACCTAATGCCACAAACCCCAGCTGCGGGGTTTCTCTATGTTAGGGAGGTGGCAACGCCCTCATGTCCGGGGCTGGTTTATCTTTAAGCTGCTTGTTGTTATTACAGCATGTTCTCAGCGGGGACACAAGCAAGGGCAACTGTCCAGAGCCCTCCGGAACTCCTGCCCCTTTGAGAAGTGCCCTTTCTTGTGCCAGCCCATCAGCGGGCTTCCACCCTGAGTCAGGCCTTGCAGTATCACCAGGGAGCTTATTTGAAAGTGCTTTGAAAGCAGGATTGGGCAATAGCTGCTTACAAGGCAGTGTGGTTTAGTGGTCTCAGCCTGACTGGGCATCTGAACCCCAGCTTTAATGCTGATGTCCCCAGGGCAGATCACTTTCCATCTCTCTGCCTCAGCTTCCCCTTTGTGTAACACAGATGACTGAGGGTTATGTAGGGGGAGACTTCACCTCTACCCCACTCTCCTGCCCCTGGTGGAGTCTTGAAACTCCTGTGAGTTGAAGGCTCCTAAACTGGCCTGATGGGTCTCTGAGCCACTGCGGTTCCCAGAGGAAAAAGGTCAGCATCACAAAGACGATTCCAACTGGCACTAGCCGGATCCCCCAGGGGCAGCCTCAGCTGAGAAGCCAAGGGCCAAATGGGCCATGGGGGCCAAACTTTCCAGTCACCTGGTGAGCGTGTTGCTTCAGATCAAGGCAATATACTGGTGGGCAGAGTGGGGGACGATTCCACTGCTGCTACTCAGGTTGCAACACTGGACTGAGACTCAGGAGATTTGGGTTCTATTCCCCGCTCTGTGCCTCAGTTTCCTCCTTCATCCTTCACATTTGATTTGATTGAAATAGAAAGAAAGAAAGAAATGGAGATATACCAATCTCCTAGAACTGGAAAGACCTTGAAGGTCATCGAGTCCAGTCCCCTGCCTACACTAGCAGGATCGAGTACTGTCCCCAGACAGATTTTTTTGCCCCAGATCCCTAAATGGCCCCCTCAAGGATTGAACTCACAACCCTGGGTTTAGCAGGCCAATGCTCAAACCACTGAGCTATCCCTCCCCCCCTTTGTAAACCCTTTGGCCAGAGTCTGTTTCAAACCAGAGTCTTTTACTCAGAGTAAACGACAATTGTTTGTAGCCTGGAACAAGTCTTTCAGGAGTGTCAGACTAGCCTTTCCAAAGGAAAGGCACCTCCAGTTAACTGGCAATCAACTAGCTCCATGGAAAATTGTGAGTGTGGACATACATAAGGGTTTGTACAGCACCTTGCAAAACAGTGCCCAAATTGGGAGAAAAAATCAACAGCAGCAGCTTTTATCAGCAGTAAAATTGACTAGAAGGAAAACAAGTGAGGCGTGAGATGACTCTACAATAACAAAGTTCTTTAAAGGACAGAAGAGACTTTACCATCATGTGTGTGAGGAGCAGAGGCAAGGGAATTAAAGCATGATTGTGGGTGTCACCTTTGATGTCTCTGAGAGGGACCCACCAGACTCATAATGGGGGTACTGATTTCAGCACAATTAGCTAGATGTACAACTCCTGTAAAAATCCACTGGATGTGCACCTTGTCTTCCACTCCTAAACCATCAGCGCCGCTTGTCCCATGTCAGATCTTGAGATAGGAGTGGGGGATGTGCCGATAACAGAAATGGACCCGTAACCCCACATGCTCTCAGCTGTCGCAATGTGGGGATGACTGCCCCCTTCCCCCAACTTGGGCTAACCAAAACTCAAATACTGGCCACAAGCACAGACCACCTATCATTAAGCTACCAATTCACCAGGGCCTCTCACAGGCTCCCTTCCCTTTCACATCCCATTCCATGTGGCAAATCCTAACAAGTTAGTGGTCAAACCGAGTTTCACCAAGAGAAAAGGCAAAGGTCAAAAACAAAATGATCAATCAAAAGGGGGTCTGTGCCTTTAAAAGATTTTTCATTTATAGGCTCTTTGCCTCTTCCACCATTTCAGTGATCTATATGCAAATATGCTAATGTATGCAAATTAAGACACCACTTTTAGTCCCAATTTAATAGAAAGCATTAAAATACCTTTTTTTTTTCTAAAAAAAACTCCATATGCATGAAGGAAGACTCCCCCCCTCCCTCCATTTTTGCTAAAGTCACATTCCGGCTGCAAACACACTGGCAAAAGTGTTGGAAGCAAGGAAGGGAAATCTGACTGGCTTTTCCAGCTGTCGGTTACCGGGATCTCACTCCTCTTCGCAGAGGAGTGTGAAGTTATTTATTTATTTTTCAAAAAGGCTCTGCTAAAGCTATCAGGACCGCTCCCCTATTCTCACACAAAGGCTCCCCGGCTTCAAACAGGGGCACACGGAGACATAAGCCAGGCCTGGATAACAGAAGCGTTATCACATGAGGGGCTAGATATACCTTCCTAAGGGGCAGTACCCTTGATGTAGATGGGAAGGGCACTGAAAAAGCTTTGCATGTCACCATTACACTAAACAGCATCCTCAGCTGCAACCCCCAGAGGTACAACCGTGGCTTTAAACAGGTTTTTTTTGGGGGGGGGGCTGTCATTAGCTCCATTAAGGTTTGTGGGGTTCAGCAGTAAAGACTTTAAAAGTTTACACAGAATGGTTAAAGTCAACAATATTTGCCAAAAGCCCGGCTCGGCCTCCACTTCTGTTAATGTGGTAGTTTACACACACACACACACACACACACACCCCTCCAAAAGATCACCCAGTGGCCAATGCTAGATGAAATAAACGACTTACAATGACTAAAATTGAGAAATGGTTTAAAAAATATTAATTATGGGAGATAAACATTCTCTTTAATAACTAAAAACCTTTCCATCTGAAACATACCCTGACCCAACCCTCACAGCCACCCCCACACCTCCCCACTTTGCACAACTGTCCCCGCCAGGCTAGCTCTGAAATAAAATCAACTTTACCCCTCTTCACTGACAAAGCTTCACTTGCTGCAGCTGTCCCCTCGCCACAAAGCAGTGGCCCAAACTCTCCTCTCTGTTATGCTGGTGTGAAACTGGAGCAACCCGGTCGAGGACAATAAGGCTCCAACTCCAGATTTACACCAGAGTGACAGAAGATCAGAATCTGGCCCACTGTCTAGCCAGGGAGCTCCTACCCTTCAGCTCCTCACTGAATGTCCTTCTAACTGCCCGAAGCACAGCATTTTCAAGTGAAAATGTGTTAACAGTGATCAATAGACAGAACAAGTGACTGACTGGATGACACAATTATCCCTGCATCTAGGGTGGGATCAAACCAACCTCCACAGCTTTCCCAGTACTGGTCAAGTGTCCCCCTCTTTCAAACTGCTCCCAGGCTGCCACTACCTCAGCCTGCCCCAAGCCAATCAGATCACCAGGGTTATACTGCTCTGCCTGCTGCTCACCTGACAAGACAAGTAAAAACCTTCTTTAACTTGGCTGGTGCACCAATATAACAGTGCCCATGGCCTCTTGGAGTTACAGTGTGAAAAATAAACCCACCTTATGCAAAGTTTGATCTCAAACATTTCCTGTAGCCTGAGGCCTGTAGTTGGCTTGTATGACTGACTGCTGGTGTGCCCCGGGGTCTGTCTGACTGACTGATGATGAGTCCCAGGGCCTGGAGTTGGCCTGTTTGCTGTGTGTGTGTGTGTGCGCGCGCGCGCGCTTTCCTGGAGTTGGCCTGTTTACTGTGTGTGTGTGTGTGTGTGTGTGCGCGCGTTTTCCTGGAGTTGGCCTGTTTACTGTGTGTGTATGTGTGTGTGCGCGCGTTTTCCTAGAGTTGGCCTGTTTACGGTGTGTGTGTGTGCGCGCGTTTTCCTAGAGTTGGCCTGTTTAGTGTGTGTGTGTGTGCGCGCGCTTTCCTGGAGTTGGCCTGTTTAGTGTGTGTGTGTGTGTGTGTGTGTGTGTGTGTGCGCGCGCTTTCCTGGAGTTGGCCTGTTTGGCCTGTTTACTGTGTGTGTGTGTGTGTGTCTGTGCGCGCGTTTTCCTGGAGTTGGCCTGTTTACTGTGTGTGTATGTGTGTGTGCGCGCGTTTTCCTAGAGTTGGCCTGTTTACGGTGTGTGTGTGTGCGCGCGTTTTCCTAGAGTTGGCCTGTTTAGTGTGTGTGTGTGTGTGTGTGTGTGCGCGCGCTTTCCTGGAGTTGGCCTGTTTAGTGTGTGTGTGTGTGTGTGTGTGTGCGCGCGCTTTCCTGGAGTTGGCCTGTTTGGCCTGTTTACTGTGTGTGTGTGTGTGTGTGTGTGTGTCTGTGTGTGCGCGCGCTTTCCTGGAGTTGGCCTGTTTACTCTGTGTGTGTGTGTGTGTGTGTGTGTGTGTGTGTGCGCGCGCACTTTCCTCCTCTCTGCAAAGTATACTGTAACCAACATGAAAAGTACAAAGTGGATAAGTGAGCTCTTCTGACATGATTGGGCAGATCTCTGAACGTTTACAGCCAAGAACAGATATTTAGATATTTTCAGGGAATATATTTTGTCAGTGCCAAACCTCAAGTTTTATAGTCAGAAAAAAACAAACTCAAGCACCAAAACTCGTCCTCAAATGGAAATCTGTGTGGAGGAGAACGACCTCCCCATCAAAGCAGTTTTACTGGATATAAATATCTAATTATTTGTACCAAGCGCTGGGTTTTCAAAGATTTTACATGCAGCTTTTATAACATGTGTAGGATCTTTACGTAACACTTTCTATATATTAACAAACTTGATTTGAACGCCCATCAAAACATTGTCCCTCCCCCTGCCTTTCCCCCCATCTTTTGCTTATTAAGTGTCATTTTTCATTTTTTGACATGAAATTCAGAGGAGGCAGAAAATCTCTTTCTTGCTCTCTCCCCCCTCCACTCCTGCCCCTGCCGAGACTTTTTCTGGCCCTGGACACCTAACACAATAGTATCAGTGAGGGATACTCACTCCTCGGCCTTTTGCACCAGACTTTCCACATCAATGACTTTTCTAAAATCTCCCTAGTGTAAATGCACACCCGCCCAATGCATGCTACAAATAGACATGACAATCACAAACAACAACAAAAACACAGAGCACATATAACCCCCCAAATACACAAGTAAATACGCTAACACACACCTCTACATATAAAGTACACACCACAAACACTCCACACACACAAAACCACACTGAATACACCCTACAAATACACACAAAATACACACAAGCAAGCACATACCCCAAATCCACACACAAATACACTAGCACTCCCACACACAAATCCATACAAATACATGGTGTCACATACTAGATACAAACACAGTCAACACACACATACAAACAGAAAAACATACACACAAACTCTTCAACATACACACACACACACACACTACACTACTCAAACCACAAAAGCACAGAGCAAATACACACCACAAATACACCAAACAAATAAAAACAGCACACCAGAACATTTACAACCACAGCACAAATACACACCGCCCCAAATATATTCCTCATACAACCCACCACATACACCCTCCCAACTAAAGAGAGAGATTCTCTTTGTCGCGGTGTAGTCAGTATTTAAAAGTTCGACCCCTCATGCCAGCTTTCCATTTCTAAGGGAAGTGGAGAAGTTGACAGAGACAGACGGACAGAGAGGGAAGAAGGGTTTGGGAGGGTGAGGAGCGGGGAAGGAGAATGGAAGTTGTCTTGTGGGGAAGAATATGGATCAGGCTGTCATCTGGAGACCCATCTTCATCCAGAATTAATGCACTAAAGTTCTTTGTTTTTCCTCTAAATGGTTTTAAAGAGACAGTGAATGCTGCGCTCTGGACGCTGGGAGTGGGCTTGGTTCAGCTGGCGCAGGCACTTTGAAACTGAAAAGCTAGCAGATTCCATATTTCAGGGCTGAGGGCCCAGGCGGGCTGGGGGAAGGGGGCGCTAATTATTATTTTTAGACTTGCTAGATACCTGCTAAAAAGTTTCACATATTCTTCCTTCAGCCTCCTCTTGCCTCCTTCAGCCCGGGGAAGGGAAAAGCTGGAGGACTGGGCTCTGCTGTCCTGATCTGCAGGTGACCGGATGTCTCCACAGGATCCCCGAGTGGCAGAGGACATGCCTTGGCAGAGCAAAGATGAGACTGTGCCTGTCTTTTGCCTAGGTCCTTTGGAGTTTGCTCACCCTAGAAATCTATCAGGGTATACCAGCCCTGGAGCTAGGTCCCAGCAAACCCCACAGCTGCACTGGCCCATCACTCCCCCCACTGGCTGGCGGACAGCGTGAGGGCCCCTGTAATAATGCTCCAGGGAGGCAGGTGGTGTCGGGCTTTTCCCGCATGCTGGTGGGAACGCTCCAGGAAATGCACCAGCACAGGAGAGAGCAGCTGGAGGGAAGCTATGGGGAAGGGGGCAGCCCAGAAGGCACCCTGCTCAGAGAGGAGGAGGAGACAATGGGGAAATCTCTTAGGCCTCTGACCAACAACAAGAGGCAGCAAAGAAGTTAGAGAACAAATCCTGTCACCACTTATGAGGGACACGACTTCTCCCTTCCCCAGTGAGGGGGAACCGCCTGAGATGGGCACCTTCCAGGAAAAGGCCAGCAGCACTACAGTGGGAGAGCACCTGGGGAAGGCTCCGACTGTGCAGAGGGATGGCACCTCAGGCCAGCTGGGCAACAAGCAACTCAGAAGCAGCTTTGCGCTGCAGAGATTACAGGGAACCCCAGCCAAACTGCAAAAGGATGGTGACTGCCTAGCTCCAGTGTCGCACCCCTCCAACGAATCAACACATCCTTACCTCTGAGTCCCATACCCTGGGGGGGATATTATGGCGGGGGGGGGGGGGGAGGAAGAACTGAGAGCAAACAACAGCAACAGGAACAGAGTTGAGCCATTTAAATTATTCATATGCCAGATGGATTCTTTTCCTGCCCTTTTTTTCCCTTATAAAAATAAAAGGGGGGCGGGAGCAATGCGGGGGGGGGGGCGGAGGGAATAAGGAAAGAGAGAAAGGGACACCATGCCCATCCATGCACCAAAAGACCACAAGGGAATGAGAGAGTTTTCCACTCACCGGGGAACTCTCAAATAATTGGCCTTTTATTTCCTACATGCACTGAGCGAGAGAAGAGGAGCAGAGTGTGCACAGAAAAGAGAGAAAGAAAGGGAATGAGGATGATTGTGTGTGTGTGTGTGTGTGTGTGTGTGTGTGTGAGAGAGAGAGAGAGAGAGCGAGCGCGAGAGAGAGAGCGGGGGGGGGGGGGGGGGACGCAGGCAGAAGAGGGCTCTGACCTTCTGTGAAGGATATAAAAAATCCAGCTGCCTCAGGGGACACCCAACTATCTAGCATATTGCTGTTAAAATGTCTGCAAAATTTAATACACTTGGCATGCCATCTAATCAGTCCTTGGAAACCAGGGTTTTTTCCTCCCTCCTGCACTCCAACTGTCTCAGACCTCCAGCTTTCGGGGGCAGGGTTTTTTTTTTGCAGATGACAGAAAGTTTGTGTGCACGTGTGGGGATTTCTTTTTCTTTTCTTTTTTTAGAAGCTAACAATTTTGCTTATAAAAAAAAGTTTGCACAGATTTCTCCATTTCAAAGAGTGTGGCCTGATTTCATGGTGTGAGTGTGTACAGTGCCTAGTGGTGTGCGCAAGAATGTGTTTGTCTGGAAAGTGTGTGTGTGAGTTTGTGTGTAAGAGAGAGATGTGTGTATGCACTTGTGTGGGCAAGAGTGCGTGTGCACATGTATATTAGAGCAAATTTGTGCAGATGTGAGCATGCGGGTTTGTGCATGTAGGCTGGGGCTATGTATTGCACACTGCTTGCGTCTGCCCTGCAAGCTTGAGAGAGGGAGAGTATAGGGTCCGTCTCTCCGCCTGCTCCCAGGACATTTGCACAGTGTCCTGTGGTCACATGTGCACACACACACACACACACAAAGGATGCGCGTGTGACAGTACCACAGGGGTTGTTGGGGGAGGGAGGGTGAACTGAGCTGGGGATGAGGAGGTGCTCCTGCATTGATATTCCTTATTGAAATGGACAGCTGCCTACACTGCTGCAGGGCCTTAAAGGAAACAGCTCTTGGAGGGTGGGGGGCACCCAGCCCTCAGAACAACAAATACATCCAACATTTGTTACCTCCTGTGAGTGTCTGACAGGAGCTCAGCTGTTCCCCTGGGAGACTCCAGGAGAGTTGGGCAGAAAGTTTCCAAGTCAAAGCGAGTGACAGGAACTCTGACCATTCACCTGCCCGCGGAGAGGGGGGGAATGGGATGATCTCAGTGCAGGGAGTGGCACAAATTTGGCCCTCTCAGCTAAGCCAATGTAATCATGCAGCAGATCACTGTGGGGTCCAGCCCAAGCAGGGACAGATGGCTCCAGCAGCCCTTGCTGGGTGTGAAGCTACGTGGCCTGGGTCACCCCAGGAATGCATCCCAGCCAGCCACAGTCCCGCTCTAAAAGCTGCCAATCTAGAGTACAGTCTCAGCACTGGGCAGCATTTACAGAACACTAAATTCATGCGGGCCAGGAGGGGAGGAGCAGACTCCAGGGTGCTGTGCGAGCAGGACAGGAGAGGGGACAGCCCTCTGGAGATGTGCCAGGGAAAAGACAGAGATGCCAAGCGAGGAGGAAGCTGAGCCCGTCTGTTCCCTGCATTGGGCAGCACAACTGAGACAGCAAGCCAGCCCTCATGTTATCCCCAGCTCCAGGGGCTCCCAATCAGGGCAAGACAGTGGACAGGACCAAACCTTTTTGAGGCCTCTTTAACCGTGGGGTCACCTGGGCTTCCTGGTCCACTGAAAACCATGCAGGGTCCTAAGGAGGGTAAATGATCTTCTGGGTCTGTCTTTCCTTTCCAGGAGGATCGGGTGTGGAACAAGGAGAGAGAAGAGGTCAGGGCAAGGGGAGGAGGACTTAAGGAGATGGGTGAGAGCAAGGGGAGGGGGAGTCCAGAGGAACACAAGAGGAGCGGTATAAGGGGTGCAGGTAGAGGGACGCGTGGGTACGAGAGGGGTGAGGGGGTAGGGAAGAGGACAGCAAGACACATGTTAAAAGGGAAAAGATCAGAAAGCTTGTAGCTGAGGATCCCGCCTGGCTCCACCAAAACCTGATAAAGTGCAAGAGTTAATTGCTGAGGAACTAAATAAGAAAACCCACAGGCTGCAAACCACAGAGTCTTTAATTAGCCAAAAAACAAAGCGGTTATAGGAAAATGAGAGCACAAGAGTGGATCACAGGGGAGGATCTAGCATACCCTTTCCCCCCTCCCCTCCCCCACCTCGTCGCCCTCATCAGTTCCCAGCCTGGGATGAGGCCAGCGTTAACTGCCCATGTGGCATTGGATTTGGGAAGAGGGGGCACTTGCCATCTGGTGGGTACAGACTGTCACCGACAACCCCAGTGGAATCCAGATTCAAGCCAGCCACCCAGCAGGGTTCAGGACCACCAGATCCACACCCCCTTTCCCCCCACCACCCTCATCAACTATCAAAAGGGAAGAATTTCACCCTCATTTTTGTTGGGAGTTGTCCCTGGGGCAAGGAAAAGGAATTCTACCCTTTGGGCCCCTCCCCAAAAAAGAGGGAGTGGGAAAAGGAGGGGGTTTAAATTGCCTTTAATCCACCTAAGGATCATCCAGTCAAAGAGTCTAATTTACCCACTTCTGCGAACTTCCATCAACAAATCCAGAGCTCTCCCTAATCCTGACCAAGGCTGGCAGCTGTCTGCACAGCAATCACGTTCCAGAGCCCCTGGGTCACCCACCAGCCATGTACTCTGTTGCTTTAGAAGAGGGGGGAGGAAGGTCCCTGTGTGCCCAACCTCCTATGCCATCCCAGCCCCTCCCCACACAGAGTTCCCATCTTGCCTCTGGGAAGCCCAGAAAAGAAAGCAAAGGGGCACCTGGGCTGGGTTCGGATTCGCCCCTCCTTTTCCCCACCCCTCCCAGAGAGGTCTTAAAGACAACACACACGCACACAAAGCAGAACACTCACATGCCCAGACACACAAACCACAAATACATACAGCGCTGCTGTCTAGGGTGACTGACTCCTCCATGGGATTTGGCTATGGAGCCCGGCCGAGCTACCCTCTGCAAGGGGCTCTCTCTAGAATATTTGCAGGTTTTCAATCCAGAAAGGACCACTAGGGTCATCTTCTGACCTCTGGGATAGCACAGGCCAGAGAACAGAGGCCACAGATCCAGCTCAACAACTTGTGGCTGAATTTCCAGCTGGATCCACCCTCCCAGCACCACCTTCCCCAGTCGAGCCCTCTCCATGAGGCCAATGCAGTAGGGGGGTTCACAGACACTTGTTAAAACCACCTTAGGAGCAGTCTGATGGGAAACCTGAAAGGGCTGACTGGGATTGTCACCATGTTGGTTTATTAAGTCCCCAAAGAAGATGGTGGCTCAAGGATCGTGCTGGCTTCCCCCAGAACTGTGTTGGCTCCTTTTCCTTTCCGTATGGAAGCCCTGGGGCTAGAGCTCAGGGACAAACCAGGCTTAGACAAGGAAGACCGTGGTGGAGAAGGGGCAGAGCAATGAGACTTATGCTGGGAGGCAGGCTTGTGGTGGGACGTGGGTAAACACACACATTTTGTGCGGCGAGAGAGGGAGGGGGGACATTTCAGGAGGCTATAAATTCACATTTCTAATTACTTCCTTGTGTTTTTCAGCACTCCTCAGTTGAGTCTGATTAAAATTCCTTTCAAGGGACGAAGCTCCGTTACAGAGAGCGGGTCACAGTGGTCTCAGCACCATCAAGAGGGGATGTTCTTCTAAAAGATCTGTTCTAGGAACTGTTTGGGGGATGTTCAATGGCCTGGGATCTGCAGAAAGTCAAATTAGACGATCTATGAATCTACGAAAGCACAATGAAACAAGCAGCTGCTGGGCATGCCGAAAAGCTGGGGGTGGTGGGGAGGTTGGACACAAGAGACATTTCTGGTATTTTAATTGGGATCAGCCCCCAGGGTCACAAAGAAAACTCACTACAGCTCCCAGCAGAATCCAGCCTTCCAGAGCAATACGGCTGGGATGGGCATGAGGGAACTCCTCTTCTTTACACTGCCAGGGTGTGAAGTGGGACATGGACACGAAGCTGACTCCAGACAACGTCCTCAGGGATTTCACTGTGGACTGACCAAGTGATGCTCCTCAGGATAAGAGAAGCCGGAAAACTTCCCATGAAACAAGCCTCAGCAGAAACATGGCAGGGAGTAGAAGCTTTCCTTGAGAGCAAGTGTCTAGTCTCCTCCAGAGGGAGAGGACATCCAGCCGTGTGGGATCAAGCCATCATCCAAAGCTCCCAGTACCTCAAGATTTTGGTAAAAAGCCACTGAGATGCAAAGAACCATGCAGACAAAAGAAGGAAGTAGCTTGAGGGTGAGATGCAAGACCTCACCTTGTTAACAAAAATAATCACCTCAGAGCTTGAAGGTAAACAGGGATCAAGATGCAACCCATGATCCTCCAACATGTATAAGGGGAATAGCTCAGTTGAGGGAATGGGAGCAAGGGTAAAGAAACTATATTTTACCACCATCTGCCTTTAGGAGACTTAGCATCGTCCCTAGAGAAGCAACAATTCAAGCCTCTCTCAAGATGGCCTCCATTCAGGGTGAGGTTGAGAGGATGGCCTCCCTTTGGTAGGACTGAGTTTGGGCTATTTTCAGTGACTCCTTCGGGGTGCATGTCTCCAAAGCCTTTCCTTAGAAGCCCCCCAAGGTGCAGCTATCACACGCTCAGAGGAACTTCTGCTTCTCTCAGTCCCTCTCTCCACCGTTGAGCCTCTCACATGGAGCTGGACAACTCTGCCAAAGGCTTCTGGGTTCCCCTCCACGTAGGGACACCTCTTCCAGCCATGCAAAACCACAACGTTCTCACAATTTTGTGCCGAGTTCATTGGCCTCGGTCTTCACCACATTGCTCCTTTCAATGACCTGTCGTGGCAGCCAATGTGGGTGTAAGTCCATGTCCTCTCATGACCCAGAAGGAAGAATCCCTCTGCCTCTGCATTCCATGCAGGAGCAGAGACTGCAGGACCAGCTTGGGGAAGCTGTGCTGTTTCTTTGTTTACCCTCAATGCCGTGGCAAGAGTGAGACAGAAGAGATGCTGCTGGATGCCAGCCTCCGATTCCCTGCACGGCTCTGGGGAAATCATGATTATCTTGATGCCTGTTTTCTCCCCCATCACTCCCCCCTGCTTTGAAATATCTGCAAGTCTCAGTGCTTGTAAGAGTGAAGGAAAGATCTTGCTGGGATAAGCCAGGCATGGTGTGTAGACAGGTTCTGTGCAAGTTTCTTCCCCTACATAGTTCTGCTAATGCACCTCAGTCAGAAGTCTTAGCCCCCCTGCTATTCCATCCATTGGCTCCCCATCCCAGTCTGCCAAAGCCCCTCAAGCCTGACCTTGCTATCTCAGTTCTAGACCTCTCAGATCAGTTGCATCAAACTATGGGGATTGGTGGTGGGGATTTGAAGAAAGCCACCAAACCAGCTTCACTCATGACTCAAACAGGATTGGATCCCAGGACCAATTTTGTTTTGCTGCCATCACATTCCCTCCCCCGCAAAAAAAGAAGAGAGTTCCAAATCTACCACAGGGAGTCCCCAGGGTCCAGGCTCTCCTCAAGTGTTCAGGCCTCCAACCCCAACTGGGGTCCAGGTGTCACCCTTTCCCCTCCTGTTCCCCATCAGCTCCTGTCTGTTACAGTCGGTATTCTAGAGAGTTGGAATATGCAGTAAGAGACTAGTCCCTATCAGTACACTCCTCACCACTATCCCCCCCGATCTGTGGCTCTGCTGACCAACAGACACGCGACACACACAAATCTGTGCCTTAGCCACAGTAACACACAAACGAACACTGCAAGCTGCCCCTTCTAGTTAATTAGCTCTCCATCTTGTACTAGACACAGCCAGATGGTTATGCAGGAAAGACCACCCTGCAGCCCGTTGGGGCCACATTTCTTCTCGCTCTTTCCCTTCCAGACTGCAGCCTCTTTGCAGCCCCTCTCCCCCAGCCCCAATTGCAGACTCTGCAGGTTGGGAAGGAAGGGAGAGAACATCAAGAAGACACTGGCTGCACCCTGATTAGGAAGTTAAAGGCAATTGCTGCGGTCTGGAGCCAGAATATGAATATAGAAGACGTCACCAAATCCTGCACTGTTTACAATCCAGGTCCCACTGTCTCTCCCTCCATCCTCTGCCACTTTCAGGAAAGGTCAAAGCAGGGAGTGAGCCTAGGTCCACGGCAGAGACAGCTGCCCTCCAAACACCAGGAACCTTGGAGGATACAAGCCAACAGGTGGTTAAAAGTAGGGGTATGAAGGCTCTGTGAATGGTAGCATTGCATGAGTGATGCATGTCAGGAGCCCATCAGCATGCATGAGTGTCTGCACGTGTTGTCTGTGGAGCACATGAGAAAGAATGAGTTGTGTGCAAGATCATACACATGGTGCATGTGCAAGACTGGGCACATGAGAAGTGTGGCACAAGTGTGCAAGCTGGATGAGAGGCTGCATTGAGTACGAACAAGTGAGGGAATGCCTTTGTGTGCTGTGTGAGTAACAGGAGGTAGGCATAGGGTAGAATAGGAGACAGTAAAAGGTGTCATGTAGCACATGAGATGCCAATGTGTGATGCACCTGTGTGAGTGAACATGCCAAGGCACTCCCAGGTGTGTCTGCGGTATGCGCATGAGCAGGCTTGCGTTGTGGGCATGGGAATGAGTGTGCTTGAAGGGAAGAGATCAAACTTGGAGAAGTGGTTTGAGAGGCTGGGAGAGTCAAATTCCAAAGTGATCCAAGTTTCTAAGGAAATAAATGTATGGCTGGAAGGAGGAAACCAAAGAGCAATAAAGGAGCCTTAGTATTTGGGGGGAAGTGGAGTCATTTAGTAGAATAGAGGTGTGTGGGGGGGGGAAACAAAAACAAAAAATAATAATTAACTGATTGACAACCTGACCAGAAAAGCCACATTTCTAAAATTCTTAATCCCCAGAATAAACATGCGTGGAGAAGGGAGGACAGGGCCGGCTGTTTTCAGAGCTTGCTGCAGCGAGCCGGAGAGTTCTCATGAGCAGTGGGGAAGGAGCAGTGCAAAATCAAATAGAGATGTGTGCCTTGTTCTTAAATTGCTCTGGATTTTTGCTTTCATGCTCCCTCTTCTGCTGCTGTTTGCAGAGCTCATCCTGATAGAGGCACTATGAGATATTGAACTGATATTTGAGAGATACCCACCCATCCACCCCCCACTCCCAATCAGCTGTCTTAGTGTGGGACAAGCTGTGCTCTACTGTACTGGTCCAAACTTGATCTACCTGCCCCCCTCTCACCTGCTCCTGTCACCCCCAAACACCTTTCAATCTCTTCCAGAATGGTAGGGGTTAAACAGCTGGCTTGAGTTGTAAGAGAGGCGTTTAAGGAAGGGATTGAATTTGCGCGCGGTGCAGCCGGCTCCATGTTTATTAATAAGCTATTTATCACTGGTGTTGCTTTTAATACCGTTTTGGCTTAATATCGTTAATGAAATATAAATACCCACACTAATGATGTTGGTCAGGAGGCGGCGCGGGCAACTGGCAGCTTCACAGAAGGGAGGCCAAACCACGGCTGTGTGTGTAAGAGATGGTGGTGGCGAAACTGCCAGCCCAGCCTCCGGAAGAGCCTCCCCACATGCTCCCACCACAAGACGCTGCCTCAACAGGGTGGAATGAGCAGTCGGAGGAGGGACGAGAAGCAGGGAAGTCCCACTGGCTTTCGCTTGGGCATGGTACTCAGCCCCCCACTGTGGCCACGGAGGGGGCTCAGACCCCAGCAACACAAACGCATGCTTCGGGGGGTAGGGGGAAGAGATTCAGAAAAGTCGGCTCCATCTCCATCTGTGCCATGGAAAGAGCAATCTTCAGACTCCATGCATGAGCCCTGCAGGATGGCTCCCCTCCCCCCCAGCACCAAAACACCTTCAGCGCTGGACAGCTACCTGCCACTCACCCCCCAGGCTGGCAAAGGGAGCCTCGAACTGGGGTTCTGTAAGGCAGGTAGGGCTTGTTAGAACTTCTTAGGCCCACAGGTGCCTTCAAAGATGGAGTGCCACTTAAAACCGAAAGGATGATCTCACTAGAGCTGCTGGGACGGCACGGGCCAACACCTAACTCAGACCAGGATGGGATGCCGGCCAGGCCTGTGGGAGCAATGCTGAGAGCTGGGCCTTTGGCAAAGATATCCAGCCTCCTCCTGGGGTCCCTCACAGAGAAGGGCTTTTCACCATCTGACCCAGGTTCAGTGCCCTTCTGCATGAGCTCATGCCTGTCACCATCACGAGGGGAAGAGACTTCGGGTCCCCTTGGAAAGGCTTAGGAAAATGCCACCCTGTACTATTATTTGCATCACAACAGAGCCGATAGACTTGGCCACCATGCAAACAGTGAGAGAGAACCCCTGCCTCTCTTACAAGACCAGACAAAAGATTGGAGGGTGGGGGAAACTGAGGCAGAAAGTGGCGAAGTGATTTGCCCTCATAGTGCTCAGAGCTGGGAATAGACCTCCAGGTCTCTTGATTCCCAAGCTGTTGCCTCATCCATTAGGTCAGGCTGCACCTCAGCCTGGCTTGTTCTCCTAACAGCTGCAATAAAAGACATGACCAAAATGGCCCTTCTGAACCCTCAGTAAATCCCAAACCTCTCTAGAGTCCCAGGAGCAGCATGAAGCTGCAGGGGGCTCAGAACCAGGTAGCTGCCTGAATGACCTTCAGATCCTTCAAGGGGTGAGCTTATGGGAGAAGCAACACTTAGCACTTTGCAGACGTTAACTACCCCTGCCACTCCTGCTCCAGGTAGGCCCACATTGTTATCTTCATTACACAGATGGGGAAAGCAGAGGTGCCCAATACCACAGAGAGAGCCCGGATCAGCATTCAGGTGCCCCTGATCCCAGCCCCGTGATCAGACCAGCAGGGCTGTTCAGCAGAGGGGGAAGCCTCACAAAAAGCAGGTGGGTTTCACCCTTGGGGATCTGTATGATCTGCAAAATGACACGTGTGTGTAACGAACCAGTGTGGCAGCATGACCTGATTGGTTGAACATTCTCCACCGCCCTTTGCTGTGACACCCCCTAGGCTGAAGTTGAGATCTGAAGCTCTTCAGGGCGGGGACCAGAGCTTTTGTCTGCACAGCACAGGCAAAGGACCACCACCAGACCAGGCCCTCTCAACATTTTCCATGCCAGGACCCTTCTCCCACTTAGCAATATGGGAGGGGCAGGGGGAGCTGTGAGGTCCAATGCTCCCAGCATTGTGCCAGCCCTGTGCAGTAGGGACTGACGAAGCAGTACGGTGAGCAGTCGATCCTCCGGTGGCTGCATCTCCCTTGCTGGGAGCTGGCATGGATATCAATGGAAGGCTCGGCCACAGAAGGGAGACACGTAGGAACTGGCGGGTCACCAGCAGCATTGCTAGAATAGCTAAGGAGGGTTAGAACCCTATTATCAGAGGGGGGCGGGGGTGCTGCTCAGGCAGACTGAGGCGTCTTGCACAGCCCCCTTGCATGCCACCTGGGCTTTAGTGGCTTCCTGCAGCCTCCCAACTTCAGTGATCACCTGCACCCAAATAAGGGAGAGGGGCTTGGGCTCCCCACTCTGGCCCTGCTCGGGGGGGGGGGGGGGATTGCTGCTCAAAAGCTGAGCGCTTGCTCTCTTGCACGCATGAAACTTTGGACAGAGCAGGTGTCATTTCTTTTGCCGCTACCTCCTTCCTCTCTCCCCACCGGCCAGACCCAGCAGGGAGGGAGCTGTAACTGGACTGCAACTGGGAATCCTACCAGCCTGCCATGGGCCCCCATTAGGAGCAGGGTAATAAATTAATTCTGCTCCTTTAAGACGTTATCTTTTAATTTGGTGCTCCCCCCCACCCCTAACTGATTTATTCGTTTACATCTCATAAATCGCAACCCTTCACATCCCCTTCACCCTCCCAGATGCCATAAATCCCCATCAGGGGCCGTCACCCTGCTGCGAGCGGTACAGTCTCCCCCCCACACCCCCCGCCCAAGTCACCTCCCAGTCCCCAGGGAGTGCGGGGCTCATTTGCCGGGGGTCTGGCCTAGCTCGTCTCAGCAGCTAATCCCTTGGGTGGCTCCTGTCAGATTATTAATTAGCTAAAGCGGATTGGCCCTGGAACAACATGCGGTCGGACTTCAGATAAAACAGGACAGCAGAAGCTTGGCATGTGGCTGTTTAAAGTGATAACATCCCTTTTCCTCTCTTGCCTTCTCAAAGGGGGAGGTGTGAATCTTTCGCAGCTGCTCACATCCCTCCCCATCCCCAGTTACAGGATGCTGGGGTGCACAGCATGAATGAGCGTGAGCATGCACGTCAATGGACACGTGAAAGTGTGATTCACTTTCAGAGGTGGAGAGACGAATGGCAAGTTCTCCCTTCACAGTTGAACATTTTCATTTCTTCCAGTAGTTTGAAAGTCTTCAGAACCCCAAGTGGTCTGGGGGCACATAGCACTCAACTGGGGGCACTCACTCTCTTCTCCCCCACTGACCCACCTTACTGTGCCTCTCCAGCAAAAGTTTGATTTACACATGAGAAGTGAGGAGCACAATTAAGAGGCAACACAGTCTAGTGGTTAGGGCAGACCTGGGCTCTGTTCCCAACTGTCCATGAACATGTAATTCCCCCATTAAACGTACCTCAGTTTCCGCATCTATAAAATGGGCCAGAGAAAGCCATTCCAGCAATTGTGCTACAAGTTGCAAACTGCACCAGCTGGAAAGCCCTCATGCAACCTCTGCTGCGGACTGTCTTTCTCTCAAACGCTCTCCCAGGTTGGACTGCTTTGACTCAACTCAGTGAGGCTGAAATCTCGAGTCACAACGGGGCTAAACTTCATTACCAGCTCTTACCACCGATACTTAATTAAAAAACCCAGGTTGCTCCAATTCCCTTTTCCCGGTAGCACTTCCGAAGGAGAAAACGCTGATTAATTTGAAGAGGCACATTCTCCACCCCTCCAACTCAGGCCCATGAACTGGACCCTCTTCCCTCACCCCTTGTCCAGAGGGGCAGCCTGCTGAGCCAGTAGAGAGCAGCAAATCCACCGGGCTCCAGCAAAGAAAAGAACGGAGGGACTTAGAGGAACAGATGGGAGCAATGAAGTGAGGCAAAGAAGGGAAAGAAAAATCTCATTTGGTTTCCAGTGAGCCCATAAAGAGCGGCCCAAGGGAACGAATAGCAGGGGCCGGGGGAGGACATGGGAAGGTTAAAACAGGGGAGCCACACGTTGACGAGTTTGACCACATAGCGTAGTGCACTGCACGGACAGCCTAGACAGTGCCCATGGCACCAGCAAGTGGGGCCCAGTGGCAAGGATCCTGCGTCCCTCACAGGAAAGGGTTTCAGAAGCCTTCCTGGAGGGACAACAATCTTCTGCTCCCAGCCTGCTTGCTCCCCCTCCCCCCTGGCCATTTTCATCTTTCCTCAGGGCTGAGCATGGAGGAGTTGGGAGAGGCAGCTCTGCAAACACCTGGGTTTCCAGAATGATGCCCAAAAGGTAGCAGCTAAAGGTTCCAAGTTCGGTCCTGGATCAGAACCTCCCTGTGTCTGAGGGTGTTTGGACCTAGGGTGCTTGTTCAGGCACATCCCTGGGTCTAGTAATCGCATGGAAGAGAACCTAGGCCCTTTCCCCAGCCTCAGTCTTCCACCCCCCTTGGGCAGGAGTGTTGTGGGGTCAGCACCCTCACCCCAATGCAAGGGGAAGGAAGCGCTTCTCATCGCTCCGGGGCTGCCTCCCAGTAGCAGCACTGACAGCCCCCTCCTCAGGGATCCCCTGCAAGGCCCCTTGGCTGTCCCCTTTCAGCCAGGGAATCTCCCGTTTAGGGGGAAAGGAAGAGGACAGTCAGGCCTCAGGGAACACCAGACAATGGTCCCTTCCCTGCCTAAGGCACACATGGTCATGTGCATAAACAAGGCTATGCTCAAGCCACATCCATTGTGGGGCGGGGCAAAGGAGGTCAATACTGCTATAGGTGAGGATGCCAGAAGAACTGTTCCTACAACTTTGCACCCTGTTGGGATCCAAACACAACATCTCCCTGCTCTACCATCAACTACTGCAAGGGCCTGGGATGCTCAGCTACCAATTCATCAAAGACATTGGAGCTGGCAAAGGCCCTTAGGAAGCCTGATCAGGAGTCTATGCTCTCTACACCACTCCATCCCCTTCCAAATGGCCCTGGGTAAGGATAAGCCTCGATCAAACCATTCCCCAACTTTGGGGCTCCAACTAGTCCCATGAAGAGAGGCTTCCACCACGTCCCTGGGGAGTCCATTTGCCAGGCCAGCCGAGCTCATTGTCTTGACATTCAGTTGCCAACTCCCAGGAGTCTCGCAATGGTTACTCTTAAAGCCCCAGCTCCCCCGTGGCAGCCAGTTACCTGAGGCTGAGACCCTGGGTTTTCGTTTTGCAAAAAGGTACAGTCCCAGCCCTCCTGGTTGTAGGGAAAAGCCTAAAAATGTAACCCATGTGCACCCTAAAAGCACAGAGACCAGAGTGTGAATAAAAAGAATCCCAACTTTATTATATATCTTTACAACTCCTGATTTTGGGGTCCCAATGTGTGATTTTTGAACTCTTGGTGTCAGCAATACCGTTTGCTTCCTTTAGTTCTGACCTCTCCCCATTCCTCTGGGATTTAAAGCAATAGGACATACAATAATCAATTCAACAAGAATCACACCACATAGGTCGGGTTAGATTTTCAGCTTAGTGGGTGCAAACTGGCACAGCCACCATTGCTTAAAATTGATTTATGCTATTTGAGGACCTACCATATTTTTAAAGTTACTTTAACTAGTAAAGTAGTGGAACTAACTCCCCTGCCCCCCTCCAAAAGAATAACCCCTCTAGAATTAAAATGTAAAGTTAGTAGACAAAGACAGTATGTCAAACAGCTTTAGCATGTTCAACCCAACTAGTAAGATAAGCCCCCATCTCCAATGCCGTTCCGCAGACTGATTGTATGCCTATGGATGGAGCCTTAGCGCTGGAATGTACCCCACAGAGGAATGTATCAGAAGGGGTCACGTTTACTTTACTTTATTTGCTCATTTTTTAAATTTTTGGTTTTATCAATAGATTCCTTGGAACCACATTTTTACAGTGTTATGTCTAGAAATTCATTTGCATACTTAGCACTGATTGGTCCAAATGCCTTTCAAACCCCCTTTTTTTCCTGGCAAACTCCAGAAAGGTCAGTGGCTCTGGACTATTTTCTAGCCAATCAGATCATGCTATGCAAATGAACTGAAGTATAACCCTGCTGTTGGGCTTTGGATCCGTCTGATTGCCCTAGACCAGAAATGGAAGTGAGCGTAAAGTTAGCAAGACCCTCTACTGCAGACTATAAGGATTTCATTAAGCTTTGCTTCTAGTTATTCTTCTAATGAAGGTGAGGCAACCTGTTAGCACACGTGGCTGTTTATTACAGAAAAGAACTAGCCCTGGATTTATTAAGATTAGAGAGAAGCACAGTCTAGTGGCTAAAAGAGTCAGGAGATCTCAGTTCTCCTCCCAACTCTGCTACTGACTCATTATTAGCATAAAATCAGGTTGGTTACATCACTAAAGTTTAAGAAAATAAACTAACACTCATCACTGTCATTTATTTTGAAATCCATCAGTGCACAAACCACACGATTAAGGCTCATAGGGTTTCATGTATGTGGGAATGAAAGATTCTGCAGTTGGAGATAAAGTTCCTGAAAGGTACCAGGGGTGAAATCCTAGCCCCACTGAAGTGAATGGGAGTTTTGCTATGGACTTCACCAAGGTCAGGATTTCGCCCCAGCTCTCTGAGTGCAGGCTAGAGTGGTTAAGGTGAAGAATGAGGAGTCAAGGTGACTGACTTTTTTTTTGTGTGGACTCTGGTCTCAATAGGTGTGTCTACACTGTAATAAAAAACGTGCAGCATGGAGACTCAGATCCTGGGTCAGCTGACTTGGGCTCATGAGGTTTGGTCTGCAGGGCTGAAATTAGCAGAGTAGACACTCAGGCTTGGGCTGCTCCCACCTAATAGTTCTCTGAATTCAGGGGTGGAGCAGCAGCTCCTACAGCCCACCTATTTACAGTCTGCAAAGCCCTGGGCTGGCCATCCAGTAAAACCTTTTCGCACGAGGCAGTGGGCTCCCCATCCGGCAGGAGACAGTCCGGTGACCCAGCTGGCTGCATGCATGATGCCAATGGGCTGGTTGGAACAACAGGCAGGTTTGAAGGGAGTCGGCCTGTGCTTATCACAGGCTTCACTTCATAATCACTCTGTGCCACTTGAGAGGTGAATGTCCCCGCTCCCCACCCTGAGATCAGCCCCCTCCTCTGAATACCTCTGAGCCCCTCTGATCCCTTTATTGGGTCACCAATAAAGGCCAGATCCTCAAAGTGACACCAAGCACCTACATCTCTCAGTATCACTGGGAATAGGTTTGGGCCCCAGTCCTGCTCTGAGATCAGATATAGCAGGACTAGCTATAAGGCCTGCTGAATGCACGGTCTTCTTTCCCCTCCTTTGACTTCCCCCTGTTCAGCCTTCCACAGCCGCCAACCAAACATCTGATCGAAGGCCTGGGGGAGGGAATTAGAACTGTCCAGTCTGGTTATGAGTGAAGGTCATTGATCTAGTGCAGACCATGGATGCGGAAAGCAGGGGAGGGAGGAAAAAACCCTCTGAGAGCGAGCGCGTGCAAGCACAGCGAAAGGCAGCGGAAGTGGCTGAAACACCGTTTCACACTCTGAGACCCAAGGGCTGTTGTCAACCCGTCCTTCATGCTTGCATCTTGTCACACTAGAGGTCAGGTCTCCCAAGCGTTCCTGGAGAGCTGAGCCAGTCCATATGGCAGACAATATGTTAACAATATGGATCTGCTGCTCATCAGGGTCTGAGCAGATGGATGTGACAACCCTGCTCTTATCCCAGACAGGCTTTTAACATCCTCTCTTTCCACCGCTCTGCTGTACCAGTAGGGCTCTGTCCAAGCGCTGTTGGGTCCAGTCAGGCCAGGCCGTAGGGCCATGTGTCAGAGCACCCATCCAAGCAAAGCTTGGCCTGCTTTGTTCAGAAGGGGCCAGGGATCAGACCTGTCCAGAATAGCCCTCCCAGGAGCCAGGCTAAATCTTTGGTCCAATCAGAGCTTGCTTTAAAGGGCATGGTGAAGCTGATTAGCCTGGTACCTAGTGTGGTCAACAGGGCTGGTAGGCTGGGATCACACAACGTCATTTTGGGGGTGAGGCACTACCCCCAGACAAACTATTTGGGGGGGCATCTAAGACACAAACCAACTAGCTTTGTGAGGGCTCCACAGCTCCCAGCCTGACCTCTCCCTTTCACTGGGAGGTGTTCAATGGTTCCCATTGCTGCAGTAAAGGGAAGCTGTCAACTGGGCATAAACCCCAAATTTAGGTGTCACTTGGGGTGGCGAAGGGATTGTCGGTGTTTCCATTTATTTTTTGTGTTTATACTTGAACATTCCTCATTACTGGAAACCCAAACTCCAGCCATTGTGTGGGCAGAACCCTCCATGTGCTCTAGGGCTTGACAGCCCGAAACTGAGCATAAACAGAAAGTGAAACAGACCAGCTATAGCCCAGGTGCTGAGGGATGGGTGCCAGGGTGTCAACAAGCAGCCCCTGTAGTCCAAAGTAAACTGAGCTCACTTTGAAAAAGGGAGGAATAAAACATGCTCTGAGACTGAGGCTTGGAACAAAGGGGTTTCCCGTCCAGAGCAAGTGGGATCACACACCCATGTTTCTGAAAGGCTAACAGGCAGCCCCCTTCACTCCGGAGACCCTAATAATTCTGGGAGAGCAATGGAAAACTGCTATGGCACAGCCAGGGTGGATGCCCTTAGTGTCCGATCCAAAGGAAACGGGGGTCATTGGAAAGACCTGAATTGTCTTCAATGAGCTTTGGATCCAGGCCTTGGAAAACAGATTCCAAAGAGCAATCAGCGCTGTGCAGTGTCCAGCAGGAGAAGACAAGGCTCAGAAGAGGCTGTTGATCGGAGAGAACCCCAACCAATGCCTAAAGGACTTTCCTGCTACACCAGCCTCCTCCTCTCATAGTCAGTGCTCACCTCCAGCTGCAGAATTTGACCTGGAGCCTTGGAAGCTGCTACTGCAGATGAGTTGTCCTGTGCTGCTGGGTCTGGATTTTGGCAGAAGCAAAGATCTCTCTCTCTCATACATACACCTGGACTTTTATACATACACCAGTTTCTAGCCCCTCCCCTTCCTGCTCTGGGTCTGTGCCATCCCTGGGATGGTCTATACCCGGATGGAGCCCATGTGTGTTCACACTACCAGGTGCTCACATGTGTATCATCTTCACTCTTCTTCACCTATCTTAAAAGATGACCCTCAGAGGCACCATACAGTCCTTTGCCAGAATGTGATGTCCTGTAGCTGTCATTATAAGCCAAGGCCTTTCAATTCGCCATGCCCCTTAAGTCTACCTGCAGCTCCTGCAGGACAAGCTGTGCCTGTTAATACAGAGCCTAATCCTGGATAATTATTCCCCATTGTCCCACGTGATCACTTCCGATTTCCCTCTCCCCTCAGACAGGATGTGCCCGTTCGCCAGTTACAGAGCAGAGATGACTGAGTAGCCTGCACTCAGTTCTCATCCGGGTGAGGGAACACACATGGCTCGGGGCTCACGGAGCTCGTGCATTTATGGAGCCAGATTTATGGAGCTGGGATGAGTGGCTGGAGATTCAGCTGCCTCAACCAAGTCCCAGTATTTGCATTCGATTTGGGAAGCCCACAAGGCTTCCTTATCCCAATGCCCCACCCCACATCTCTACTCCTTCGGCCCTGACAGCAGCGGAGCCTGGAAATCTCGCCAACAGGCTGGGGCCATGAGTGGCAAAGACCCGTTGCCTCTTGAACTCGAGGGGTTGCCATGGCTCTAACCAGGTGCACAGATGCCAGAGTGCTCGGAGCCTTCTCCCCAGGGATAAAGCCTGGAGTTCCCTCTAGCTAAACCGCTCAAAATTAGCCATGCAAAATAAGCCATGCCAGGCACTGGGCAAATTTTAGCGCCGGAACAGTGGGGAGGCACCGATTCAAGAAGAGAACACTGATGCATCAACCTCCTGACCGCAGCATCCTTGTCCTTACAAGTCTAGCTCAGGAGCTCAGCACCAGAGCAGCTGAGTACCTGACATTCAGCATCCCTGGAGGTAGGGAAGCATTGCTACTGCTATTTAAAAATAGTAACGCCAGTAAAACAGAGGCTTGGAGAACATAAATAACTCTCCCTCCCCCCACGCTGCACAGGAAATCTGCATCAGAGCTTGGGCTTGAACGCTGATCTCCCAAGATCCAGGCTAGTGTCTCAATCTCAAGACCATCCTTTCTTATGCTATGCCTGTCCAGTGCTGCCCCCTTAGCTCTTCCACTGCACCCTCACCTACCCAACTCTTCTGTCCTACGGCCTCCTCTGCCTCACAGCAGCCCTGGATACTGGCAGAGCAGTATTTCATTGGGGCTCTATAGGGAATGTGACCTGTGGTCTCCAGAGTGATGTGATGATGCATACATCCACTGAGACCCTCTAAGAACGATTATCATTCAGATGTCTTTCACTATTCACCCATCTCGGCGCTGCCTTTGGGGTAGCAACAACTCAGGGAGGTAAACGCCAGCAAAATCTTCCCCAAAGGGTAGCTACTGCCCACATCTCCTCCCATCAGCAGCAAAACCAATGTGGCAGCCCCTTCCACGTCCCTTCCGAGTCCTGGCAATCATCAGAGAGACAAACATTATCCCACTGCCAGTGGCAGGTACTGCATATGTCCTCTCCTGGGTCACGTTGCACTAGTCCTGTTTTAGGGAAATGTTTGAAGAACACCACTGTTTGCACCACTTGGCACAGCCCAACATACCTCTGGTGCTATCCCATGAGTCCTCTGATGGACCACCAGGCCAATGGATCACCAATACCACATAAAACACTACTGTGTTTGGCCACAGCAGAGCAGCTGCATCCGGCGCCAGCAGTGAAGAGGTTAAAGGGGTTTTAGAATAGGCAGAGTCCCACTCTCACACCCCATGCGATCCTCAGCCTTTCTGTTGCTGTTACAGACCCTGGAACTTCCCAGCACAGACCTTCCCAAGCTGGTGTCTCCAGTTACATCCGAGGCTGCCTCATGCCCTGGCTGTTCAGGCAGAGGAACTGCTTCCAGCCCAGCTAGGCAAATCCCGCAGTCAAGAGCCAATGCTGGAAAGAGACTTCAGAGTCTGACAGGTAGGGTGACCAGATGTCCTGATTTTATAGGGACAGTCCTGATTTTTGGGTCTTTTTCTTATATAGACTCCTATTACCCCCCCTTCCCCCACACACACACCCGTCCCAATATTTTGCACTTGCTGTCTGGTCACCCTACTGAGAGGTGACAATCAGCAGCCTTTGATGTAAACTAGGTGTAGGAACCACAGAATCAAACATCATGACCTGCCGAGGGAATCCACTGTCTGAAGCCCCTTACCCGGGAGATGCCACGGCCCTGGTAACGAACAAGGAGCAGTTCAAAATGACCCATCCCTGTTTGAAGTGCCATCAAACCCTCCATCTTGTGCACAAGTGGGCTGCATTATCAGGGACGCATCGTACCCTCAGCGCTGGGGATGCTGAAGTCCTGCCTGTAAACCACCCCAAAGCAAACCCCTATTATGGTGAATCCATGACCTACAAACAGACTCCACCACTCCAGCTCCTCAAC
Organism: Sternotherus odoratus; assembly: GCA_032164245.1. Taxonomy (NCBI): domain Eukaryota; kingdom Metazoa; phylum Chordata; order Testudines; family Kinosternidae; genus Sternotherus; species Sternotherus odoratus. The sequence continues at coordinate 9,022,204 of JAVMKO010000018.1, forward strand.
TTAAATTAGGGTGACCAGACAGCAAATGTGAAAAATCGGGACAGGAGGTGGGAGGTAATAGAAGCCTATATAAGAAAAAGACCCCAAAATCGGGACTGTCCCTATAAAATCGGGACATCTGGTCACCCTAACTTAAATACAGTCTCTCCACACCCCAGGGACTCCAGCAAAGCCCACGGAGACTCAAAAGTCACCCAGAGCCCACCCAGATTCTGGTCATAGCTCATAGCAAGAGGAATAGATTACAGAAGGGAAGCTAGTACCTTGCATCCACAAGTCACTGGGCTTGAAGTCCATTCCAACCTACACAGCCGGGATGGGAGTCAGGAGCTTTTTCCTGAAGGTCCTTGATGGACACAGTGCGAGTCTGATGAGATCCCTTCACTTGATGAAGTCTCTTTGCCCTGAGGAAGGGAAATGAATGGTCTATTATTTATCCAGCCGTTGCATATCACATGCCCAATCAGTGGCCTGCCTGGGTACCAGTGGCAACCCACAGAACTCAGCACTCGCTCAGCCACAACAACCCAGCTGGGGGAGAAGTAGCAGACCTGCCCCACCCTGGCAAGGCAGAGCCATCTTGTGAGACAACTAATCAGAGGCCAAGTTACAGTCTCTTTACATGATCACCAGTCAGGTGCTGAGCCACAGACCTCACCACTCCAGGGAAGAGCTGGGTGCTGACCAGGTGCAAAGATACAGACCCTATTACCATACCACATGTTGAGAAGGGCTTCCCCGACCCCTGGAACCTCCCCTCAGCAGCATTTGCTGCCCCCATAACGTAGCAGTTCCACCCCCCTAAACTATGACTTGTATTGCAGAAGCATGGCTCTACTGCACTAGGTGCTATACATCCCCACAGTGACAGAGAGCCCCCAGCCCCACAGAGCCTGCAATCTAGTCAGAAAAAAAAGTACAGTAGAACCTCCGAGCTGCAAATGCCTTGGGAATGGAGGTTGTCTGTAACTCTGAATAAAATGTCACAGTTGTTCTTTCAAAAGTTTACAGCTGAACATTGACTTTCTACAGCTTTAAAACTTTACCATGCCGAAGAAAAATGCTGCTTTTAGACAGTTTAATTGAAATGAAAGCACTGAAACAGTCTCCTTAGCTCGTCAAATCTTTTTTTAAGCTTTCCCTTTAAAAAAAAAGTAGTTATGTTTAACACAGTCCTGTATTTGCTTTTTTGAGTCTCTGCTGCTGCCAGATTGTGTACTGCTGGCTACACATTAGGTGTGTGCTTGACCAGTCAGTTCGTAACTCTGAGGTGCAGTTCACAGGAGGGGAACCGAGGCACACAGAGATTAAAGGACCTGCCTAAGGTCATAGAGTGACTCGGTGGCAGAGCCTGGAACAGACACCAGATTTCTCAAGTCCCAGTCCACTTCTTCATCACCAGACCATCTTTTCTCAACTCTAGCTTCTCTTTGATCTATTACTCCACCTCTGCTACATTTCTTGCCCTCCTCCCCTCACATAACAGGACCGTAACCATGTAAGCCAATCACAATCCATATTCTTCTTTGGGGGGCGGGGGGGGGGGGGCGGGAGGGAATTGAACAAACTTTTATGTTCTTTATCAACACAAATTGAAACCAAAAAAAGTCCCTGCCACGATATATGATTGGAACATCAGGCTGATCTGGGAGGTGGGATTTCTAGGCTGGAGTTTTTTTTATTTCCATCAGATAAAAATAAAATCAGCAAAACAAAGAGGGGGTTGTTGAGATCAATTCGTGATAGGTGCCGGGCCAAAGAAAATGGAGCCAAAGAAGTCAGAACCCTGCAACCAGCAACCTTTGTGTCAATTTAAGCAAATATTGTGGCGTTTCCATGGCAATCCCTGTTTTGAATATCCACTACACTCATTTTTTAAAAGGGCTTTTCCTGTTTGCGTTTCAACTTCCAAACCTGTAAATATTTTCAGCCTTAGCACATACCAACCCCCCACCCCCGAAACCAGAGATGCTCACAGCCGGGACACAGAGTCCCCTCTTTGTGATGACCCAAAGTTGTGAAAATTCCCACCCAAGTGCTGGGTTAAAGCAACATTTGGTGCCTGACTCCCGACCCACCAATGTTGGCAGTTTCAGCACTAGGTCCAGACCTCTGTCTTGCTCTCTGCGTCACGCCCGGCTGTTCGCAGCAGCAGGTACAGGAGTCTGTTTATTTTCTTTGACAAAAACCGATGAGTGAAACCAGTCCTCACACACACACGGTGCTGAAAGCGCTGGGCTGAGCCAAGCATAGTGCCAGCAAGTATCCTCCATCCAGTACAGCTCACACAGGACCTGCAGCCTCCTCCACCAACCCTACTACACAGAACTCTGTTCCCAAAGAGCCTCGCCACTGATCCCCAGTTGTGACCTGCAGCACCCCTGCTATTTCAGAGCCTACCCTGAGCAGAAGCTGTCAATCACACTGAATCATGTGATTAAGAGTGTCAGTGACGTGGCAGTGAGCTGGTTAATTACAAGCTTCCTGGCTGCAATGGAGTCGTGCCAGGCCCCAAGTGTTAGTTTAGCGTAATTTTTGGGAAGTCAATTTCCTCTGAGGTTTTTTTTCCCCTTCTTTTTTTAAAGGGTATTTTTTAAATAGAGACATTAGCACGTTTCGATGAGCGTGACGACAGGGGCCTTTCGTCTGCCAGGCTGCAGCGACGCCAGCATGCTTTCTAGGCACCGTAGTATGTGCCCACGAGAACCCCGGGGAAAAACAAAAGGTGACATCAAAGCTATGATGGGGATGGCTCCTAACGCCACCCACTAAAGGGAACAGTCACTTAGCCCAGCTGCACCCATGTCACTCCCTGGTCCTGACAGCTCCTTCAAGATCTCAGGTCACTTCAGATAGGAGCAGATGGGGGATGAGCCCCAGTGTCCTGGCCAGACTCCATCTCAGGAGTCTGCAAAGCCCTGCAACTGGATATTGTATCCATTCTTCATTCCCTGTCATGAATAGCTGTACAGGGCAACTGTTAAATAGTTGCCAAGTCACATCTCAGAAGTGGCTGTATTTCAGAGGTGGCTGGAGTCAATAGTCCAGGGTTGCTTTGGAATCCCTGCCACCTCAATGCCCCAGTGATGGTGACTAGCCCTTTATCAACATTTAGCAGGAAAAGGAATAAAGGGCCTCTAGGATTGTGATTTATCGTCACTGGGTCCCACGAGCAGTGCTGGGCAGGGAGAATGCAATGGGCTGCCCTGTGGGAAGCCCGGCTTGCAGCAACGGAAGTGTCTGCTTTGCGCTGCCAAGCAGGGAAGCCAGCTGATTGATGGGCCTGGCTCAGCAGGCACTCGGCGTACAAGCAAGGCAGGAGCCCTGGTCCTTGAGGCAGAGACAGGGTGTGGGGTGCATGGGAAATCAGCACCTCTCCTCTGGTCAGATACAGAACAGGACTGAGCTGGTCCAAATGGTAAGCCCTCACCAGGCAGAGAGCTGGCAGCCCGGAAGGAAATGCTGCGGACATACTGTGAGGCTAAGGAGGATGACCCACTCCATGCAATGTCAGCCAGGCACTGAGTCCAACATACAAGCACCCCGGTGGACCGTCGTGCAGGCCAGGCAGTTGCCCTCCAGATCAGACTTAGGCTTCCTAGCAGGGAAAGCTTCCAGTCCTCATGGTCCACCTGACTTCAGTGGAGACAAGATTTCACACGAAATATCTCTCTCACTCCAGTAGCAGGAGTTTTGCCAAGGTCAGGGTGCAGACTGTATCCAAAGAGAGAATTCTTCTCCCCTCGTTGGAGGATGACTGCTGGGGAGCACTGCCGGAGAAGCTATGTATCCCTTACCTGTCCTGGTCTTCTCTCCTCATCTCAGGCGCTATCTGAGCTGAGACCACAAGCAGTGGAAATAGATAACTGAGGTGCAGTAAATTTTGGCAAAATGATAGCAGACATGGGGCACGCAAGAATTCCCTCCGCTCCCCTGTCAAGTCTCCCCCACCCACCCTTGAGCAATTTTCTATGCAACAACACAGTTGCATTCCCTTCCCTATCTCCTAATAAATATCATACTAAGCGAGATGAATATCTCCTTCCCAAACCAAGCAGCATGACCCACTTTCTGAATCAGGGCAAATGCAATTGGGCCCTGGAGTCCTGGGCCCCTCCCAAAGCCAAGAGATTTTGTAACAATTACAGCAACAAGAAGAAATAGAAAAGAAATAAATGATTAAAGAGCACAGTGGTAGAACTGCAGCCATTGGGTAATTCTTGAAATACTCTCTGCCATCCTACGCTCTGGGCCATTGCCTAGGACACTGAAGCAATGGCACCCCCCACATCACACCACACGCATGTGCGTGCACACACACACACAGACTCACTCTCTCTTTTCCACTGTCGTGCATTCCTCAAAAGTAACAGGTCCAATTTCAGATTCTGGCTAGTGGCCCAGGCATGGACAAAGGCTCCCATCCTGCACAATGCCCCTCCTCCCCCAGACCTGCCCCTTCCCCTGGGAAAGTTGTGGTGGAGCCGGAATGGAGGTTTCAAATTCTACCAGTGCTCCCTCTCTTCCTCCCCTCCCCTGCCCCAGTTCACAGCCTGGGGGCATTTAACAGTGCGACTGGGCCCATGGAATTCCAGAGCCAGCACCCTGCAAGAGCATCAGACCCAGCCACCGATGATGCTCCTCCTTCCTCAGCTGCCACCAGGTGAAGTCTCTTCCCCAGCTTGTGTCTCCAGACCTGCTGCCTAGTGCCTGTGGGAAGGATGGGGGCCTGGAAAGTGGGGAGTGAGGTACACTGCAGGTTGCCAGTGCTTTATGGTCACATTACAAAGAAAGTTCCCTGCCCCAAGACTTAGAGCCAAATGCTTTCTCTTAGGTTTGCAAACCAGTTACAGCGGGCAGGTTGGAGAGAGGGGGGTGTATTCTGGTACTAGATACATTGGTGCAGCACCACTGGTTTCCATGGGACTGCTCGGGATCAGTGTCTGACGCGGTGGATATGGAAAGCAGAGCTCAGCAACCTGACCCAAAGCCGATGGGACCCAACAAGTGTCGGCTCTTCTCCTCCTGCCTGAGGGGCCGATGCTACAGTGGGTGCACATGCACTTCTGCTGGCCACCCCAACCTCGCTGCACTGTAAGTCCCGTAGCCTCTCATAGTGAAGCAGGGAGCAGTGGTTGGCAGGCGTGGGGCCCACAGCCACCCCTGTACCAACCCCAGGGGCAGGAGGCGACAGAAGCGCCACGGATTCAGAACTAGGGCCTAAGGGTTGGGCTTGAATTGGGTGAGTTGGGGCTTAAAAAAAAAAGAGGCCCAAGCAGGCCTCTCAGGGAGAGCAATTCAAAAGGGGTAGTGGGAGAGATGTCAGTATTTCTTTCATTGACTGAACCCACAAAATTATCCAGACAACGGAAAGCTGATAGAAGATACTGGCTGGAGGAAACGTGCCATGATGGCCTCCTCTCCCTAGATCAGCATTTATACTAAGCTCGCTGCTGTGGCCTATTAGCACCCTACTTCCTGTGCCCAGCTGGCATGAGACAACAGGGCAAAGGGTCAAACATTAGACAGGCTACCCTCCCCCGAATGATACTATGAGCCCCTGCCACCCACCATCCATCTAGTACTAGTTATTCATTAACATTATGGCAGCATCTAGAGGCCCCAGCTGTGCTAGGTGCTGTACAGAAACAGAGTAAGAGAGTCCCTACCCCAAAGAGCTTATAATCCAATAGACAAAGGGCGGGAGGGGAATCACGGCACAGAGAAGCAAAGGGACTTGCCCAAGGTCAAGCAGCTGGTCAGTGGCAGAGCTGGGAAAAGAACCAGGTGTCCAGCATTCCAGTCCAATGCCCTTCCTACTGGACCATGCAATAGCCTGCTTTCATGAAAGTGCCACACATTCTTCTCTCTGAGGCGTACCGCTGGGTCTCTGCAGCACCCCTTGGCAGAGTGAGACAGGAGCTAAAGCTGATTTTAAAACTACTGAGAAGACTATTAAAAAAATAAAAGAAAGGAAAACCCTTTTACCCAGATTTTGGAGATTAAATAAAAAGGCAGAAAATCTTCATCTTAATACAAAATTGTATCTGATGTGTTGTGGCATGAAAATGTTTTTCACAGCATTTTTCCAGTGTGATCTCATGCACCCTGTAAACGGGGTACGCCCAAAACACCAGGTATTTTATGGGACACAAACATAGCGCAAACATACACAATTTAAAAATGAAACAAAACATGGGACTGGTAAATATTTAAATTAATCAGAGCTGGCATCTGTAGTGGTTCCCCTCCCTGAGAGACATTTGCAACATAATAAAAAAAAATGAATAACATGACCTTTTCCTTTGTGTTTGCTAGTTCATTGCTGTTTGGGGGGTTGGAGCAGTCCAGGCACTTCCCAGGATGGAGTCCAGAGAGAAAGTGCAAGGGGCTTTCTCCCTGCCTGGCACCGGGGGCTTGGGGCTGGGGCTGGCCAGGTGAGTTGCTCCGACCTGTTTGCCGTCTCACTTCACATTTCATTATTTTTTTCCTCCTTTTCATTTTAATTGTTGGAGGAGTTTACAGAGCTGTTTGCCAAAAAAACAATCGACTCCAGGGAACAGCTTACACAAAAAAGGGTGTGTCACCATAGTGAGGCCGGGGAGCCATGGAAACCACCACCTTTTTGCATTAGCCCAGGTGAAACCAAAGCTTTGTGGATGGCTTGTGAAACCCACAGTGATCTGCTGGCAAGTAAAACAACGCACACACAGAGTGTGCATGGAGTACCCAACAATCTGCACCCTGGCACTAGTGCCCAGGTGTGCGAGTCCCCAGCCTAAAAGCTTACCCTCACCTTCCAGTCCTCCCATTTTATTCTGAAGTGTCTCTGTCTCTCACACACAGAGGTGTGTTCACACTACATCTCATTCACATAGTCAAAGAACATATGCACGAGCATACACACACACCCACACACACCCCTTCACAAAGTCACCAATGAAGACACTCATAACCAGAGGCAGGCCCAGCCCAGTACAAGTGTGGGAGCACACACACACACAATACCGTATACAAATGCATGCCAACAAAGAGCCATGCCAACCAGCCACATGACCAGACAAACATGGACACACACACACTCACCCACAGGCACTTGCAAATACAAGACATCAGCACAATGCATGTGTAAAAGTTACAGATGATGAGCTGTGACCGTGCCTTGTGTTTTCATTCCAGACCACAAAAGGAACAAACAAAAAGGGAGCAGAGGAAAGACAGAGGGGAACAGAACAGGTGTCTTCCCAGGCCAGCTCAGCTAGAGGCACAGCGATAGGAGCGTGTGGGCTCTGTGTGTTTGGACACAGGTAACTATGTGAGGGTGGAGGAGATGTTTTCTTTGTGGGGCGGACCGTGCCTGACATATGAAGGCGGCTGGCTGGTGAGGGACCCTGGCTGCATTCCTCACAATCTTACAAAAGAAAACATAGAATTCCTGAGAAGCAGCAGCTGCCAGCTCGATTGCACCGAGAGCAGGAAAACAACAAAATAATGGAGAGAAAAGAGAGGATTTCAAAAGCCACCTGGGCCTCTCAGTATGTCGCCCAGGAAAAGAAGAGCACCTCAAACTGGGACTCTCAAAGTGGCAGCGTCAGTGGCTCCCCACCTTTCAGCTCCAGAGACTTGCTGACATTGCCCAAAATAGACAATGTTGAAATAGGGTTTAGCCACTATGGGGTGGAGTTCAGCCAGGGGCAGGCTCCTTAAAGCACTGAAGTGGTGCTCAGGCCTCTGCAAGCAGCTGGTGGTCACCCAGCAGCCTCCCAACCTGTTCCTTCTTCACGCAAAACCACTCCAAGTTCAGCTGGAGAAGCCAGCGATGGAGAAAGCCCCAGTAGACCTCTCCCCCAGCCCATTCCCGAGGCCAATGGAGGGTGTGGTCTAGCATTCAATGGGACTTTGGGCTAAGGAGGGTCTTAAACATTCACAGACGTGAAGAGAACACAAGGTTTCAGGGCCTTCCAAAGTGTGGAACAGGCCTCAGAGCCGGTGGGGGCCAGCAGTGGCTGGCTTTACCTGGGGTCCTCCCCATTTGGGTGGAGGGCTCGATTCTGCTCATTCTCCTGCCAGGGGTCAAAGGTCGGGTCACCATGCTGTCACCCCTGACCCATGCACCAGATTATGTGCCATCAAATCAAGCATCTGAAGAATCCCCTTTGATTAAAGCAGGGCCAGGGAGCACAGCTGAGTCTGCACATACCAACCTCTTGTACTGCTCCAGCAACCTCAACCCCCCAACCTCTGGGGCATGCCACGCTTTAATCCAGCAACATGGGACCAAGGTGAGGCTGCTGACAGGTGCCTACAGGAGCCATTCTTGATACATGGCATGGAACAGGCAGAGCACACCGTGTCCAAAAGCTTTCAAAAGACAAGTGCCCATCTCCTGGCTCACACATCCACCCAGCCTGCTCCTGAGCCCTGCCTGCCCCACAACCCAGATGTTGGCAGTGCCAGCTTTTATCTGGGGACTGTGCCAATGTCAGCAACCAACCTGCGTTCAGGACAGGACAGGACTGTAAGATCAGTGCGGCGATTCTGAGGGGAGCAGTTCAGTTTTCTGAGGAGAAGTTTCAGGGTCTGGGAGGCATTTTCTGATGGGGTGACAGACTGCAGTGGGGATCCACTACAGCAGACTAACCCCTTGCAATCCACCTCAGCCTCCTCCAGCCAAAGGACAAACAGACGCACCTGTCACCAAGGAGCTGAGGGGGAAACCGAGGGCTGATGGAGTTTGGAGGGAGACCCATGCAGAGTGAGATGAGCGGTGGGATGAAGACGGCAGTTAGGAGTGAGGGGTTTTGTTTGTTTTTTTACCCACCCACCCCCTTCCTACCAGGCCATGGATCTCCCTGGTTATATTTTCTCTAGGCATCAGGAGACCCATTGAAACCTGATGTAAGAAGGGGAAACTCCATTGACTTCCAGGCACCCACTTACACTGGGTCAGCATTTGGCCCATGGGCTTTTTATGGAGATGAACCACTATCCTCCCCCCCACCCAATGGCTCCTTTGCCTTTCCGTCCAAGATGCCTGACAGAGACCCATTAACCCAACCCCCCCTGCCATCCAACCAGTCAGCACCACGGCTGAAGAGGCTAAAGGACCAGTTAGCCATAACCCTCCTGAGTCACACAGCGACAGCAGTCAGGAGTCTGGAGCAGCAGCCAGGGGCTCTAGCCACTAGCCCACACAGCCCTCTACACAAACAGCCCCTGGCTTCAGCAAAATTCACTGCTCCTGAAGAGCAGGGTTTGGAGGGTCCATGAGGGTAGAGGGTCCCCTTTCCTGAGGGTAGAGATGGTACCAGGCCTGAGGCCTAGCAGGCCAGAGGAGGTGGCGAGTGCCAGTAAGGCTTGGTGCGTCAGCCTTTCTGGCATCGACCTCCCAGACTCATTCAAATATTGCCTTTTTTTTTAATTTAATGTTCCCTGTAATTCATCCATCCCAAAAGATAATCAATAGAGCCCGTAATGAAAATTTGAGCCATATTTTATGATTCGTTGCAGGAGAAAGGCCACATCAGCAAGACTGGCCTTGCAGCATCGTTCTCACCCACCTGCCTCCAGGCTGGGTCTTCCCCCTGCAAGGCCACCCAAGGGAGCAGCCCCACCAGGGAGGGGCTCCCTGCTCTTCCCCTTTATTGACAGTAAGGGCTCTTTGGACCTGTTTAAAATGTGAAGGGGGGAGGCTGGACTGACACACCAGAGGGATTCCTCAAGGCACCATTCATGCTTCCCACTCCTCGAGAGAGCCAAGTGACCCAGCCTAGCCCTCAATGGATGAGAATGCTGTTGTGTGGGATCTGGCGGCAGGGTCTCTCACTGAGCTTCCTGCCATAACCCTCTGATTCTCAGGGCTGCCCCTCAGTGAGGCTGGTCTTGCGACACCCCGAATTTCCCCCCCCCCCCCCCCAAGGAGGAAGAGGTCTAGGGCCTGCTGTGCTTCAGTCTGAACCGATGCCAGGCCATGGCAGGGCTGGGACACTCGCTCTAGTGACTGGAAGCAGCAGCTGTGTTATTCCACAAGGGACCACCCTTCACACCCAAGGCTGGATCCAATGAGGCTTTCACCTCCTGTCCTCATTGCACTCCATTTCCAAATGCTTTCAACCCCAGCAAACTCCTCGTTAGCGCTATTCAGGTTCCAGCAATCAAAGAGGCTGGGAGCACCAATCCGCCCTCTTGCCCCCATATTAGTTCCCAGGGTGTGCACAGCCTAATTCCAACACCCAGTCCCTGGCATGGGCCCATTTCATTTGAAGGCTGGGAGTGTGAATGCTGATGCTCCATCCATCCCCCCAGCAAGTTGCTCGCCGGCTGGTTCGCACACAGACACTCAGGGACACAGAAAGCTCTGAAACTCAGGCAAAAGACTCGGTCCTGTTCCCGGAACCTTTCTCCACCTTGGATTCCCAGCAGCAGGCCCCCCATCCTCCCTTTAAGGGCGGGAGCATATTTCACAGCCTGAAGCTGCCGCGTCTGCTGGGAGCCGGAGGTAACGAAACTGGCTTTTATTTGGCTAAAGTAAAATATCAGAAGTGAAAGGCTGGGAATGAAGAATTTATAACAGCAGCTAAGGCAGCAAAAATACTGGGTCTGACCAGGAGCTGCCCTCTATGTCACACTGCTCTGCTTCTGAGGGGCTGGATGCTGTGTGGAGGGCAGCCAGAGATCCTCAATTCTCTATATACATAAAATCAGTGACATCTGCAGCCACACTTCCCCCTCCCCCAAACTAGGATGCATGCGCCTATACACAAGACTGAAAAGCCAAGGAACCTTCATCCACCCCCAGGTGCTGGTGGCAATCTCAATTTGAGATGGAGTTATTAAAAGGCGAGGGTAACCAATCCAGACACACCCCAAGCTGTGCAGTTATAGGGGGGACGTTCCTGCCTCCTGGTGAAAGTGAATTTGGTTCTGGTGAACGGTGAGGAGCAGCAGCCCTGGAGACTGAATCTACAGAATAGATACAGCAGGGCAGCAGCAGTGCCAGCTTCTCCAATCTCACCCTGACAATGCAGTCCTAACCTGCCTGGACACCGATGGTGGAGAGACCACAACTCAATCTCTAGGCCTACTGCATCCTTCTAGCTAGGTGCTTACACACCCACCCCATCGCTTAACACCCAAATGCTTCTCTAGCATTCAGCATTTAGCCTCCCATTGCCCCTGAAGGCAGGGTAGTGCCATTACCCCCATTTTACAGATGGGGAAACTGAGGCACAGAGAGATTAACAGATTTGCTCGAGTTCCCACAGCAAATCCGTGGCAGAGCTGAGATTAGGAGCCAGGACTCGATACCCAGTGCAGTGCTGTACCCACAAGGCCATCCTTTCTTCTTGGTCTCTCTGCTGACACTGACGAGAAAGTAGCTCCAGTAACAATACCTGTCCACAATGAGCAAGAGCACAATGGGACATGCAATGTCTCTTGGGTGGTGACACCTTTCAGTCACTACTGACCTGAACCGGATTTGAACCGGAGGGCTTTACTAGTATGTCACAGTCATCCAGTTCCTCCCCAAATCCTCAGGGAGTGCTCAGAGCCTTCTGCTTACCCAGCCTGTTTGATAAGTGGCTATGCGGTAGTCTACGGCATTTGAGATAGTAATATGCCATATATGTATTATATACACACATGCAGATAGATGTAGTAAATTACGTACAGACACACGGATATATAAATAAATTATACACACACACACAGACACTATATACACTCACACAGACAATCTACAATATATATTAGTACAGTTAATGTGACATCAGACCAATAGTCCTACGAACATGACATTCAGCCAGTACTATCCGCTCTGACTTGCTCAGAACACTCCGAATACGGCCTGTCAGCAGATGTCACTTACGGCAGAAATATTCTAACCTGATATAAACCCTTAGAGGGCCCCACCACCAGATCCATTTTTTAAAGTGACACATTGCCGGCTATTGGCCCCTAGAGCAGGCTAATTGCTTTTGCTAGTTTTAAAAGCTAGAAGTTATTTCACTGAAAAAGTGACTCAGGACCTGAGAGCGCAGAGAGGTCACTGGGTTCTGTCATTAAATGACCAGGTGCACACAGACAAGTGCGCTGCACATATCAGACCCTTCCCTCTGAGGATCTCCTCGTACTTCACCCTGAGACATGCGGAGGGGGAACAAGGGAGATGAAGCAGCTTGCTCACGGTCACACTGTGCCTTTAGGTTGGAGAGGGGACAACTCACAGGCCTGTGCTCTAACCACTAGACTACACACTCTTTTAAGCAACTGCTTCTTAAAGATATGCACAAGGCTGTTAACTATTCAGAGATATCTTTAAATCACTCAACGACTGGAGAGATGGTCAGCAGGGGAGCAGCCCAGGACAGTCCTCAGGCCAGAAGATCACCCTTTGAGAATAGCAACAGTTCAAAGACAGCTTGACTCTGCAGACAGCCAGTGTCCTGGGGATTAAGTAAGGATACAGTAACAACTCTCAATGCCTCAGTTTCCTTTAGGATGCAAAAACAACCTCCGTCACAGTGGGGCTCAAAGGAAGATCCCAAATGCCTCGTAGGCAGCGTTGCTGGCTGTTCGATTCCAGAACTACCTGCTGTCACTTATGGACTAGAGGGCAGTTTACAGAAGCTGTTCAGAAGTTACCAACAACAGCAGAACCTAGGAAATTCCCCCAATGAAAGCAACACTCAAGATCACAATTTCCCAAGGAGTGCAAAATGCAAAAAAAGCATGTCCCCGCACAAACCTGCACTCACCTGTGCCAAGAAGCAACCACAGGGTTTGAGTCCACAGGTGAGGCTGGTGCACATTCAGAATATTGGGACACACCTATTACACTCTTCTTGGGAAAACTCACTCCAACTATTTGGCAGAAAAACAACAGGAGGCAGGAAACCCCTAGGTAAAATCCTTCTGAGTGGAGGGAAAAGCTGTCCAGCCTCTCCACCTGCTGGGAAGCAGACAAGTGATGTTTCTTCCACCTAATTTCTTGCTGGGTGAATTGCTTGTTGTTTTGATGATGCTTGGTATTTTATTTCAAAGGCAATCGTAGCTCAGATGAGTATCACTGTCTGGGTTTTTTTTAATTATTTCTACTAATATATTAACTTTCATTCACAAATATTTTCTTGGGCGAATTTACTTTTTTTAAAATTATCGCTTCCTGATAAGAAATTTCAGTAAAACTGGAAATGTTGCTAAAGGATGTGTGTACAAGTGATTGTGTGTATAAGGGGTTGTATGCACACAAACTTGCACTGATGTTTAATTAAACCAGTTCAAACATCTTTGTCCATCTTATTTTGGTTTAAGAGGGGCTTATTTTTGGTTTAGTTGAACCCTGCCCTGATTGACTTAAGCTGAACTGAAATAAGAGTATTCATATACCCTTATGTGCCAGTTTGACTAAAATCAGTTTTAAAATTACACCTTAAGTTAAATTGATACAACATCTGCATTTACAGCTAAAGTAAATGATTTAAACCAATCTACTTTTCAATATTACGCATGTGCATGTTTGCTTTCAGCATTTCTCTCCTGGACAAATTAAAATAAATAAATAAAGTCGGTTTCTCTTGTATTTATTAGTCAATTTCACTTCCAGGTTCTGGGGCTGCAACATTTGGGTTGCCAACAGTCCAGGAATTAATTTAAAAGTAACATTTTCCACTGGGACTTTTTTTCTTTTCTTTTTTTTAAATGTAACCTTCTCCACTAGTCATTCTAGGTGTAAACATTTTTTGTTTTACAAAAATCTTCATATTTTAGGGGTAAATGATCATATTTAGAGATAGGAGAGATCTATTGCTGCAGGTACTACCTGCTTCTCAGACACAAACTGTTGTATGGCAATTCCTAATCTTCATCCACCCAAAATTAAGGAGATGCAGTTTGTGTGATTGATACCTACAGTGGCAGCAACATTTAAAAGCCCTTAACAGAGTTTTTAATTTTTTTGCCCATACTTTTTTAAAAATTTACTGTAATGCAATTCCCAATATGATATGATAATGACCAGGAATGTGACTGTAACTGCTTAAGAGATGTGAATTCTCTACTGTTTGATACAGGCCCTGATCCCTGCAAACACTTACACACAAGTGTAACTATTTTACATGAATCATTCCATTGACTCTTCATGTGAATAAAGTTGAGCATGAATGTTTGCAGGATTGGAGAGAAAATCATCATAGTTTCTACTAAAGACCCTTTACAAACTGCATAGAGAGGCCTTAACATGGAAATAAGTTATATTTTTACCCATTGTAAGGTACTTATCCACTGCCAGAGTGGTGTAAAGGGAGTTAAGAATAAATAAGAATCTGGGCCCATAGTGGGCTCTCTCCTTTTCTACTAGCTGAGATCTATCCTAAATGTCTTGTGTTTCTTTTTATACGTGTATCTGACTATTACTTCGAGTGGTTTAATTCTCCCGATTCCTACATTCAATAAAGTAAAAACTGTCTTGCCAACAAACAACTTTGTGAGCCACAACAGGCGTTCCCAGAAGTTACATCACAAAATAAAAAGTCATGCAATTAGCCAGTATGGCAGAAACCAAAACACAAAAAAACCCTGTTGCTTAATTTTATATTTTAATGAACAGCTTGTTGTAAAAAGCAGAGTACAAAAATGGGAGCACCTCTGTGAGTAAGGCTGTGCTGTAAACAAGATTTTCCTTGTGAATTCCACCTCTTTATGCCGCTCAGCCGGCAGGACCGGATGGAATGTCTCTCCTCCCTGTATAAAAAGGTTGTGCTGATGATGAAAACTGGGAATCCACAAAGATCATTTCCCCCAAATGAGACTCCTCCAATTAGCACAGTAGCTCAAAAGGGGGCTAGATTCCAACACCCTTACTCTCCTTGAGCTACAACATCTCCCTCAAGTGGTCTCATTGAAATCAAGGTGCTAATTGGTGTGAGCAAGGATGGCAGTACCTGATCCATGGAAACAAGATAGGTCCATAAAACACATCCTGACCCTAAAAAACACTAAGGACCTGGTATTTCCAAAGGTTCTAAGCATTTCCTTAGACTTCAGTTAGAGTTCTGGATGCTCAGCACTTCTGAAAATCAAGGCCTAAGTGCCTGAACTAGTCCACATTGTGTTCTCCCCGCCTCCCGGCCTATTTTTCCTCACCTGCAAAACACCCCTTTAAAACCAGAACCTTTTATTTGTTATATGTGTAGACTGTATCTCCTGCTGAAAGATAACTGGAGTTTAGAGAAAGACAAGAGCCGGGGAGTCCCACTGACTTCACTGCATAAATGCTCGCAGAATCCGTCTTT
This sequence comes from Sternotherus odoratus, assembly GCA_032164245.1. Taxonomy (NCBI): domain Eukaryota; kingdom Metazoa; phylum Chordata; order Testudines; family Kinosternidae; genus Sternotherus; species Sternotherus odoratus. Next base: position 9,037,497 of record JAVMKO010000018.1, read on the forward strand.
ATAGTATCACAGAAATCATGGGTTAAAATCACTACTGGCATGAACTGTAGCAGCTCTATAGCTGCTTATATCAGCAGTGAACTTTGGCCCTTTCATTTCCCGGCCTTTATTACCATCAGCAGTGGAGATTAAGACAAAGTTTGGTATGTTTTAATCTAATTTACTTTTCACCATTTATTTTCCCCATCCTACTCAGTTTGCACAATGAAACTAAACCAGTCAGTGTCACTTTCTGGTTTTCCTGCATTAGCGCCGATGCCATTTTGAGTTTCAGAGCAAGTCTTCACCTATGCTTTTAAAAATTTTAAAAAGAGAGCGAGAACATTTTTTTTTGTAGTGGATGAAATTCTTTTCTTAAAAAAACAAAAGCTACTCCAGATTTAGAACAGAAGAACAGAGCAAAATTTGATATTGTGTGTCCGTGTCCCTTACATATAACTACACATACACAAACACACACACACACTTTGGTTTTAAACTCTCTTGGCTATGTCCCTTTAATGTATAAAATGAAGGGATATTTCTTAAGATGGGTTTGGATAGTATTTTATGATTCACTGTTTTGTATTACTCTCATATGAAGAAATTAAGGAAGTGTCTATAGGAAAAGAATATCATCTTACAGTTATAAAGATACGTTCATCCCTAAGTGCTTCATGATTAGATGTATATAGCACCACCGAAATGCAGCCGCCTCTGCAGTATGGACTGGGGAGGAAATTTTGGTTCTGGTCAAAAGGACAAACTCTGATTGTTGGGTGAAATTCACCCCGTGCAGAAAGCCAGCACAAGGTGTATGCTTCATTTCAAGTGCATCAACGGGATTTAAATAGGATGTAAATAGTACCTAGGTCTTGTGCTGGCTCTCTGCATAGGTCATGAACAATACCATGGGATCTCCTTGAAGAACAGGGCAGGATCACAGGACATCATACCAGTCAAACCAGGAGTAACTCCATTAAGTGAAAAAAGCTACACCAATGTATGCGAGGAGACGAAATCAAGCCCTTGGAGTTTAAAAGTCTTTGGTGCGTCTTTCACAGGAGAAACAGCATGGTAACTCCCAGGAGAACGAAGAGCAAAACCAGCCCCACCCAGATTCAAAGCAGTGTTTGCTGGGAGGATGAGCATTTCCAACCTGCTACTCAGACCATTAAGCCACCCCCTTCAGCAGCACCAGCTGCTATCAGGTATGTGATTCAGACAAGATTAAATGATTACAGCCTTACAGGGTTAAATGCTTCTGATTCAGTGAATGGAATTTGGTAAAGTCACATCCTGCACAGTTCTCCCATCAATTCTGGACCTTGGATCTACCTCGTGGCCAGCCTCTTACTGGGGTCTGCACAAGCCTCCTGCCAACACCAAAGCGGAGTGCAGTGCTTCACAGCCCCTGAACGCCAGATCCAGCTGCACTGCAGAGCCTCGCCAATTTCGCATCAATGGAAAAGAAAAGATCCCATCGGACAGGGGGTGAGATGGCCTGTGGATTCTGGGATTAGGTGTCTGGAAAGCCATTTTAAGAAGCAGGCCTGGGAAGGCAGCGAGGGGATTTAACATATTCAGCCATCCCAGCACGCTCAGTACGCATCCTCCCAACCTCAGGTGTGCAGATGGGAAAGCAGAGACACAGGGGGCCTGAGACAGGAAGGGAGAGAGAGTCGGGGAGGGACTGGGAGAGTAAGTCAAATGGAACCAGAGACAGACAAAGACCAGGAGGCAGCTGTCAGGTGTAGCGATGCCAGGAGGTGGGAGCAGCAAGTTAGAATTCACATCGCATTTCAACAGGTCCAGGAAACCCACCTTGACTGAAGAGTCAAGGGAAAGTAGCAGCTCTGGGACTGTGAAATACAAGATCAGGTCCTAACGCTGGAGAGGAACAGCATATGGAACACGGCAGATATCCAGCGGAGAGGGCGCTGTGCCATCTTCTGCGGTGACCAAGGCCCAATAAGATGGGAATAAATTCTGATTTTAAACAAGCTACAATTTCTGCAAATTTAGTGCTGATGAAGAGTGTCAGTCTGGCAGCCCCGGAAACTGCAGGCCTTTCTCCTCTGCGTGTTTTCCCCACACTGTCCCACCACTGCATCTCAACCCTGGCCTCAGGGAGCGAAAGGGGAGCTCAGTCTCCCTGCCCCATTCAGTCTTTGGGCTCTCTGCCGAGCTGCCAATGAGGTCAAACAGTGCTGAGCATGGCCATTGTCTCAGGGCCACAGCATCTCTCCACAAAGACTGAGTGTCCCTTTTCCATGCTCCCGTCTCATTGAATTAGGCCACAGAATGGCTATCAGATGGGCTTTATCCACCTGGCTGGATTTTAGCTCACAACCAAGACCTGAGAAAGGCCCTTCCATCTCTGAGCCTTCCAGACCCCCATGGATTTGGATTTCTGCTCAAGTCCAAGGGATGTGATGAATCCAACACCCTAGACCATAAATAAAGTGGGAAAGGAGGAGGATAGCAAGGGGACAGGGAGTGTGGCTGGCTGGACCAGCATGGTGGCTGTCCCTATCTCGCTGCCTAGGGCCAGGAGGTGTTGTGGAGGAGGACTGAATCCAGACCACACGAATTCCATCCTTCCCCCAAGTGGAGATATCAACACAAAAGCCCTTGGCTGCATCAAAAGGCTGAAGGAAATGGGAAAGGAGGGATTATTGTGCACACACGCCACCCCTGTGTGGGTGTGCATAATGGAGCAGGTTCAGCAGCCAGCAGCGTTCAGGGTAGACTTTGTAATTCTCTTTCCATTTCCGTTTGCTATTTGATGTAATTCTAGTTTTTGATTGAAATCCACCCAGAGTGTAACCCCTCTGCTTAATGCTCTCCGTAAATCCTTGGGTACACAGCCACGCTGCTCCCCAGACTCACTCGGAATAGGAAACCAGTACAATACCAAAAGAAGAGTCTTGCTTTCTTTGGCAATACTGTCAAAACTGGCTCCCCCTCTGCCACATCTGCTATAGCAGCCCACCTCTCGCCCCGCACTGCCCTTTGTAACTACCGGCCCTGCTCTGCCAACTTTCTTTCTGCCACAGTCTGCATCTGCAAAGAGATATAAGAACTTCTGTTGCCCTCTCTGGTACTCACACAGCAGGGAATGTTGTCAGAACACAAGGCTGGGAGTCTGGAGTCCTGTACCCACTGCTTTTCCCTCAGTCTCCTTTGGGAAAGTCATGGAAACTTTCTGTACCATAGTGTCCCCAGGTGGGGATGACACTAATGGAAGACAAATGATTAATAACAGTAACAATCAGGATCCAGAGCCCCATTCTGCTGTACCAACAGAATAAAGGATGGTCTCTGTCCCGAAGAGCCTGCAGTCGAGCTGACAACACTCAAGCCCCAAAGGGATGCTGGGAGATTTGTCTGGCTGTACATTTTTCCTCCCAAGCCCATACTATGCCATTTGAACAACAGTGGCAGCATGCTCCAAGATAGATCAGACAGCAGGACACCAAACAAAATGCACTAAACAACATAACGGGAGTGGCTCACAGCAGCAAGACCAGGCTGGTGGCAAAACTGTTAATGCTGGTGGGCAGGAAACACTTGGGAACAAGGGATGCTTTTTGGGTGCATCAGTTCCATGGGCACCAGAGGAAACAGGTTCAGATGGACGTCGGCCACTCCACAAACAGCTCTTGGCCTCTCACACCCATTTCCCATTCCAGTGACGCCTCTGGTCCTCACTGGCTCATTCTAGTTCATTTTGGGGATCTGGGAAGTTTTTCACATACGGTTCTTGACTTGGCATGAAAGACCAACATCTTAGTCCCTTTGTAGAAATCCAGCAATCAGCATGCAAGAGATAAGATATATAGATCTATTCCAGCAGAGCTGTTTTCCCCACCAGGCAAGGAGCCAGAGGATCTTGGACCATCGAACAAAGGTAGAACCTAACCTGGTATTCAGAGAAACAGGTTCAGTTACCAACTCCCTAGAACATCAGCGTGATCCTTTCATGCTACTGCTACTTAAAGAGCTAGGGATGGGTGAGAGTTTAAAAAAAAATTCAGAACCTTCATCAAGAACGAGCACTGAACCTCCCAGGCTCAAAGAACGTTACCTGTAGATCCTGCACCAAGGCTCCGTTTCTGTCCTCAGCTGTATTTTCTGGTCCAAAGAAGAGGCAGGAAGCCCCTTAAGTCTTGCGAGAAAACACATCCTTATGAGAGTCCCAGCCTCATGATGTAAACCCCAGAGAGGGTTGGAGAAGCTGATAAGCTTTGGGGGCTCTTCCAAATTGAATTACCCACCTCCACAGCCCATTGAGCCAATACCACCCTTTGGAACCAATACCAATCTGTTGGCCTAATTCAGTGCGGCCTTGTACCTTGTGGCATCATCTACACTGTCACCAAGTGGCAGCTAAACACAGATCGGAATGGCAGACATTTGCACCACCTGTGGCAGATGATGGCACAACTTGTACAGCCATGGAAAATGAGACCCTCCACCCTTCCTTTCCAGTTTAATAATGTGGAGGCCTCCTCACTAAGGAATGATTAAGTCAGGATCCTTGGGACATGCACCTGACCACTGGAAGCGCCATGACTCAGCAGTGAATCAGAAGCAGGGCAGTGCACAGCCACCGGATGGGTTGGGTTGGGGAGTAAGATCAAGGACTTAGAAGCACGAGAAAGACCAGGTGAGCTGGGAGGAAGGGTTGTTTGGTCTGGGAAGAAGAGACCATCCAAAACTTTGGCACAGCTGATAAATACTTTGCATTGATCCAGCTCTAATTAACTCATCCCTGCTTCTCATGTTCCTTTGACCTGCGGCCTGTGCATGGTCTAGAAGGGACACTACACAAATCTACCCTGACCTACTCACTCTGAACAATAACAACTGGTGGAACCAGCTAGCAAGCAAGCAAGCAACCACGTTTCAAACAGCCCTTCCCAATCCTGCTCCAATCCTCTCCCCCACAGGGGCCCAGGCAGGCTGCCTTTTCTCCCCTCCCATCAGATGCCTCCCTGAAATATTCCCAGAGTTGGGGTTGGTTCTCTCTCCACACACCCCGCATCAAATCCTTCCCCGCCTGCCATAGCAGTGGATTTTACCCAGGCTCGGGAGGCTAATTTACACCCTTCAGGGTTTAAAATAGCAGTGGCGTAAATGAAAAGTCCAATTTCTTCAAATTTGCATTGTAAAACCATCCTTCAACTTCCTCGAAATAAATTTTACTATTTTATTAGTGCAAACAAAATGGTAATAAAACACTAATACAGCGCCTTGTATCCAGGGGAAGAGCTAAAATTAACATAGCCCGAGCAGTGTTTGCTATTACATTCAATTACCTTTTTACTTGAGATTTACATTCTCATCCCCTTAATCTCCATAGTAGTGGCTTTGAAATCATTCCCCACAGTCATTCCTGCGCTCGAAACGGACTGTAAGGAAGACGCTTGCTCCCTACCACAGTCCTTGCTGCTGGCCTCCTTGCAGCCAGCCTGTTCTCTAGAGGTTCCCTGTGGTCAGGGCCTTTCATCCAAGACACTCAACCCGTTATTAACAGTGGGTAAGCTTAATTATCCCCCATGCAGAGAGGGGAAAACTAAGGTGCAGAGAGACTGAAGCCCAGATTCTGAACTCACTTGCTCCAGTGTAAATCTGAAGTACCACCAAGTCCTGGAGTGGAGTGATTCCAGATTTACACTGGGACTCACTGAATTCAGAATCTGACCGAGTGACTGGATCAGGATCATAGTGACTCTTTGGCTGACATAGGAACGGCCTCTCAGAATGGACCTGACACTCGGTCTGACAACACTGAGAAAGTGCATTTCCTGATTTGCCCGCACTGCAGAAGAGCATACCCAGGGACATGTTAGGGAGCAAGGCCACGTGGGTGCACCCCAGGAAATCTGCTTCTCCAGCAGTAGGGGAGAGCCTTGAAAAAGTTAACTTCCTGAGGACTTATTTTTTTAATGCTCTGGAATGGTCCATGATTCTTTGCCATCACCTGAAATGTGGGAGGTTTTGGATGGGACCCCAACACAGAAGCTCAGCACCATCCTGGATCCACACCTTGACATCAGCCCATGTGAACAAAATCCCCTGCCCTTCCTCCTGTTTTTCCTGTACTTATCTGAGCCAACAGACCTCTTGCATCTTACAGGCCATTCCAAGTGGGAGCAGAGTCTGGTGGTGAAAGCACAGGTTGGGCATCAGAAGATTTGGAGTCTATTACCCATCCCTGCCTCTGATGGACTGCGTGGGGTTGGACAAGTCACTGAACCCCCTGGGCTACCGCTGTAAGACAGGGCCAAGACCTGCCCCAAGAGTGAATTGCACAGCTTCGGTGACTAACATTCGCAAAACACTCAGATCTTTGGCTGGGAGATGCTACAGAAGTGGAAAAAATTGTATCCCCTCTCCTTCCAGCCTGGACAGGAAGGGACACTGCAGCCCACAACACCCCACTCACTGCCCAGCTACCACGCCATAATGGTGCAAAGCAAAGCCATCACATCACTGAACACGTGCCCCAGACGCACACAGGAGAAAGAGAATGCCTGGCAGATGTTCCCTGTCCCCTGACCACCCCCACAGAACCGCCACCCCATCCAACCGCCCCCTGCTCCCTGTACCTGCTGACTGCCCCCTGGGGCCCCCGGCCCCTTATTCAACCCCCACTCCCGGCCCCCTTGCCACACCACGCAGTGTGTCTGGCTCTGCGCGGGCTGCGGGAGCTAGACACGCTACCCCGCAGGAGTGCAGAGAGTCGCCGAAGCCGCTGGCAGGAGCTACGGGCCAGAGAGTCCTGCCTGTGCGTGCAGTGAGGCTGCAGGGGACAGGGGACAGCGGGGGAGAGGCCATGGGGAGCCGAGATTGGGGGCCAGGCAGGAGGGGCCCACGGGCCATAGTTTGCCCACCCCGATCGACCTATCACATGCTCCTCTGTTCTAACCAGCTATTAGACTGTTCAGTGCATTTTCCTGTTCTACAAACATTCTAGGGGCTTCAGACAGCTTAATTTACTTAGCGTAGAGCAGGCATAAGAGATATGAGAAGCCCGTCTAAGCCACCGTTTCAAATCTGGCTCAGGTCGGTCACAACTGAAATGACAATGTGAGGTAGCTGAGGTGCTGAGACCACGGGCCATAGCTTCCTTGTGCTTACCCTGGCTGTATCTACATGTCATCTCTGGTAAGACAGTAATCTCTCTGGAGCAGGGACCATCTTTTTGGTTTGTGTTTGTACAGCGCCTGACAATAGGGTCCATGACTAGTACTCCTAAGCACTATCACAATACAAATAAATAAATAAATAAATAAATAACATTGCCAACCCCAAGCATACAAGGATCATGAGATCAGCTTAAAAACTATACAGTTTTTGAAAAATAGGAGGTTGGGTTATTTGCCTTCTGTCATTTGAGCCCTTAGAGGCCATGTTGGCAAGCGTTCCTCTTGAACCAAGAGGCTAGAAACTTGCTGCTTTTTAAAAAAACAAAAGCAGAGATTCCCCTGTATTCATGACTCCAGAAGCTGCGGCTTTGCGGAGAAAAAGAGATGACAATGCTGCAAAAAGTCACCATCATCCAATAACGATTTGGCAGTCTATGTTGGGGGGTGGATGTGTCTCAGTGCAGCAGATGGGTCACAGGTGGAAGGTTTGCTGCAATCTCAGTCAGACAGACCAAGGGCTAAGAGACTGAAATCCCTGCTCTGCTCTACAAGTAGCCCTTCAGGTCAAGGTTGAGGTAAGCTGGTGGGGGAGAGCCTGGCCTGGCAAAATAGAAACCTTCAGTCTCCAGGGCTGGGTGGCCAGGAGGAGAAAGCTGCAGGGGTTGGGGGTTTTCTCCGAGCATGAGGGCTATTTCCTAGCTCTGCTTCAACCACGTCCACCCTGAGTTCCTTTGGGTGGTGTCCACCAACTCCTGCTGGCTCTAGGCCTCTTTTTGACCCTTTGATCTAGATTCCCATACCTGATTTTGCCATTTTTGTGCCCCATAATATTAATTTATGGGCCCTGTGGACCCTCTCCCCTGCCTTTTGCTGCTTTCGTGGGCTCTGCCCACCAATCCTAGTTATCCAATAGGCTGGCACCAGCACTCAAGCGAACAACATAGCAGAAAAACAAACCTAGAGATTCCCACCCCTGAGTTGATCCACACAGTGGTAACCCTGCTCCCAGCAAGGCCCTACCACACAGTCTCAAGAAACCCCCCATACCTGGGCTCCAGTCTGTATCAAATCACCTCAGGGCCCATTAACAAAATAAGCAAATATTCAGATAAAAGCAGAAGGGTTGGGGCTTGGTTTGAACTGGTTCTTTGTACCTTTTCCCCCCTTCTTTTCTCTCTTTCTCCACCCCCCGCCACGCACCAAACAAAAGGAAGTTTGTTGTCAGACTCGAACATTTCTTGGGCCTTGTCCGCGTTCCACCTTGTTTTCTTGTCTCCCCGCCCTGTATAAATAAAGTAAAAACCAACTGGCACCACCTGTGATGAAAGGACAACTAAGAGCAGAATTGTATTTATTTTTTTTTAAACTGGCCTGAAGTTTTGGGCAAAGGACAAAAGGCATTGCTGGCTGAGCACAATTCCAGTAACTGAGTCACACTGAGACGCTACAGCTTGATCATGCAGGCTGCTGGCATAGCCAGGGGAGCTGAGACTCTGCTTCGTTAATGGCATGCAAATGTTAGCCCACCACAGCTGCAGACTCCCCGTGCAGAAGGGGCAAAAAAAATCCCTCCTGTGACACGAGGTTACTTTGCAACAGGGGCCGCGTGCAATCACAACTTCTTTTCTTGTGAAAATCCAGAGAGGAAAAGCTAGAATCTTTCTTCCCTGGAGACTGGGGAAGTTCTGGAACTTGGAACAATGGACAAGGAGGCAGATATATATATTTTTGTTTGAAGTGCACACAAGTTAGGCCTGCACCACAGTTAGCTATGCAGGAGAAGGGTAACCAGATTAGACTGTAAACTCTTTGGGGAAGGGAACTATTTGCTGTTATGCAGTGCCAAGCACAATGGGTTGGAGCCTCTAGGCACTACCACTATGTAATGAAGTTTGTGGCTGCAAATGAAACCCTAGGCAATGCCCTATAAGGGTGCGCAGTGCGCATTTGACGGCACATGAAAAGGCCCCACAGTGCAACGGTCATCTCAGCACCCTCAGCAAGTTTGCAGTTGACACTAAACTGAGAGGAGTGGTAGAAACGCTGAAGGGTAGGAATAGGATACAGAGGGACCTAGACAAATTAGAGGATTGGGCCAAACGAACGCTGATGAGGTTCAGCAAGGACAAGTGCAGAGTCCTGCACTTAGGACGGAGGAATCCCATGCACTGCTACGGACTAGGGACCGAATGGCTAGGCTGCAGTTCTGCAGAAAAGGACCTAGGGGTTACAGTGGACAAGAAGCTGAATACGAGTCAATAGTGTACCCAAGAAAGCTAACAGCATTTTGGGTTCTATAAGTAGGGACACTGTCAGCAGATCAAGGGACATGATTATTCCCCTCTATTCAGCACTGGTGAGGCCTCATCTGGAGTACTGGGACTAGTTTTGGGCCCCACACTACAAGAAGGATGATAAATTGGAAAGAGTGCAGCGGAGGGCAACAAAAATGATTAGGGGGCTGGAGCACATGACTTATGAGGAGAGGTTGAGAGAACTGGGCTTGTTTAGTCTTCAGAAGAGAAGAATAAGGGGGGGATTTGATAGCTGCTTTCAACTACCTGAAAGGAGGTTCCAAAGAGGATGGATCTAGACTGCTCTCAGTGTTACCAGATGACAGAACAAGGAGTAATGCTCTCAAGTTGCAGTAGAGGAGGTTTAGGTTGGATATTAGGAAAACCTTTTTCACCAGTAGGGTGGTGAAGCACTGGAATGGGTTACCTAGGGAGGTGGTAGAATTTCCTTCCTTAGAGATTTTTAAGGTCAAGCTTGACAAAGCCCTGGCTGGGATGATTTAGTTGGGGATTGGTCCTGCTTTGAGCAGGAGGTTGGACTAGATGACCCCCTGAGGTCCCTTCCAACCCTGATATTGTATGATTTGATTCTATGATCTCTCTGTTTATTTTATGTGGCACTTTGTCCTCTCTTAATTGCCTTGTTATCCTTCACCTGTTCACTCTCCTTCTTCAGGCTGATAACAGAGAGCAGGCCATGTGGAGGAAGGAGGAGTTTGGATTGGCTTTTTGTTTTCCTTTTAATGAGACATTTGAGTTCAGTTCGGCTTGCTGAAATACAGGCCTAGTACCATTAGGAAATTCAGGCCATTGTAACTGTAGTGACACAGTTGCACAGGGGCAAACTCTTAGCGCTGACATGCATGCAGAGGGGCAGTTTGCCTTTCTGCGTTACTGGATCAAGGTGCCCCTGGGCAAGCCCTGCTCTGCCTGGTGCAGCAGGTCTCTGTTAAGGATTTGCACATGGGCATCATTACATTGTTGCTAATTTCATTCATGAAGACAAAGCCTCTGACTTTACGCAACATCAGCATCATTTCATGACAAAGCCCATGATGCATGGAGATGGCTGAAAAAAAGGAATCCAGCTTTTCCAGGAACCATCAATCCGGATTTTCCGGTTTATATGTTTTCTCACCTGGATTTTCTTTGCTGGTCCTGGGACAGATTCCCATAGATCTTGATGGAAAAATATCAGAAGAGCAACCCTGATCAGCTTGGCTGAATTTCTCACATGCCACAATCTCCTCTTCGGGCAGAAATTCAGATTTGTTTTCCTGCAGCTACACAGACAAACCAGCAACCATCTCCCTGAGGAGGCCATTTCAGCTCTGCAGCTGCCATGGGGTTCTGGTATCGTAGTAACAGGGAAGCTTGGACATGCCAACTCTGGAGACATTCTTGGTGAGGATACAGTGACTTCTCAACCATTGGTACGATAGGATTGAACATCAGGAGAGACTTCCTGATGGCGAGGCCCATTATGCTGGGAGGCCACCTCTCAAGAAACTACTGGAATCACTTCACATGGAAGATGCTGGAGTTTTTCCTGCAGTGTAAGAGTGCCAGGTGGGTGAGGGAAGGCAACAAGTAGATCTTCCCCATAAGACTCTAAAGGGCCAGTAGCTTAGCCTCTCTCCCTCCATACTAGACCGTCAGAGTCCTCTAGCCAGGTGGGAGCCCAGTAAGCCGTGTACAATTTGGGGTCCCAGGACTGGATCCTGCCACTCCTTGCTCATACAAACAGCCTCACACTTCAGTGCAGGATCAGGGCCCATATGCGCTGCTGGAGCCCTCTCTCGCTGGGTAGTCTGTCCAGTTTCAAAGCCCCCAGCGGGTTCCAGTGCTTCGGGTTGCCCAATGGTTTGTGTGCATGCGATGTAAGTGGCACCATCACCTGAGGGTGGGAACAGGTAAAACCATGGTCCTGCGAGGGGACTGCGGGTGTCAGTGGTCGAGGGTGGGGCCAGGGAGCACAGAGACTGTGTGCTGGGCTGAAGGATTGAGTCCGCCTGTGTTTCTCCTCTCCCGCCAACACCAAGCCTAGCTGCTGAGTTTACATAGTAAGGGGGAGTTGGAAGAGGCAGCACGGTGGCTGTCAGCTGGGAGCCTCTGTGCGCTGACCTCCTGGTTGCATGCTTTCATCAAAACCACAGCAAGAAAGTACAGCGCAAACACCACCAATTTGAGGGAGGAAACATTCTTGCCAGCAGTTCCAGCAGGGAGTCACCTTAACTCTTTGTGGGCCGAGGAGCCAGCAACAACACAGGTGGTGACGGGAGGAGGCGTGAGGCTCTCTCAAATCCCTCTGTTCGCATTCATCCACCTCCATCTTCTCTTGGGAAAGTAGCTCTGCAGGTGCCTCCAACCCCAGAGCAAACTGTGCTGGGGGGACACTTTCTTCCCAGGAGCCCCTGCACACAGCCAGCGACAGACCCAGCTTCTGACGGGCCCTGTGCCAAGTGGGAGTGCCTGGCTGCAGGATGTCTGTAACTTGCACACTGCATCCAGGAGTAGCACAGCATGGCTGGAACATGGCGGAGATGTTAATGGCATGCAGGAAGGTTTGAACAACTCAGGTCTGGGTTCAGCAAAGCTTTGAAGCATATACTCAGCTTTAAGCACATCCACTGACCTCACTGACACGTGCTTAGGTGCTTTGTTGAATCAGGGCCCAAACGAGGAGGGTCGGCGCTTGTTACTGGGATCAAGGCTGCGCAGATTTGTTCACCAACTTAAAAGAGGTATCAGCAACTGTGAAAAGCTGGGCCTTAGCTTATCATTCAAGATGCACAGCAGGAGAGGTCACCATGGGCCAGAGGGTGGGGAAGGGTGTGCGCAGGTTGGGAAGGAGTAACAACGGAGACCTGTTCAAACGTGTGGGGCCTAATGGGCCTCAGGCTTGGTGTCTGCCTAGGGCCAGCCTTGCATCCACCTAACTTCTGCTCATGCCACCCTCTTGGGAAGTTCTGCAGGGTTTGGTGAAGCCAAGGCAGTCAGACCAGCCCATCCAGCTACCCTAATGGCTGCACTGAGGATGTGCCCACGCTCAGCCTCATTCTGTCTTTGCAAAATTCTTCAAATTCTTGGGGGGGGGGGACTGTACCCCCCAGCTGTTTGTGGTATTCTTCCAACTTCTCATTGGCTTCTCCTGGTAGAGAGGTCCTGGCACAACCTCATTACTGCTCATGATTAGTATTTTTATTTGCATTGTGGTACTGCTCAGTGACCCTTATTGGGATCGGAGCCCACACCTAGACACAGCCCCTGTCCCAGACAGCTTGCACTCAGCTTTAAAACAAGATATACGAGGCAAACAACAAGAGGGAAGCCAGGATGTGGGGTGGAGAAGCGCTGTAGGGTCAGGCACTAATACGAGCTCCCCCCATGCTGCTCAGACCAAGCCATCGCTAGTTGGCCGATTACTGCTTAGTTGGGGAGATGATTTCTCCAAAATTTTATTGTGTATTGTTGCCAAGTTCTGTTTCAGGGGAAATAACCTCCAAGCCTGTCTGTATTGGGAACGGTGGCAGAAAGGCCAGAATCTCAGCTTCCCAGGAGTGCCAAGCCTGCCTTGAAATTATTATGGTGATGGGGCTGTAAGTTTAACAGGGCTCGGTACCTTTTGCAACAACAAATGCTGAAATCAGGGCTCAGCTTTCACTCTGCCTGTGCTCAGGCAGATGCCGACAGACTTCAAGTGGGCACAGGCCTGAATAAAGACCACAGGAGCAGGCCTTAGACTGCATATTGACCAAAAACTGCCCACAGCCATGATGCAGTAAATGCAGTTCTGCTGTGCAAAGGCAGACGGCAGTATTTTGGGGCCTTGCACAAGGCGGTCCATGCACAGCTCTGCTCCCAGGCAGGCTTCCTGTCAACACCGGAGAGCATTAGTGTACAAGTAGGATGGAGCGGGGGGGAGGAATGGAGGCATGGCCCATGGATCTGAGCCTGTGCCGCTCAGCCAGCCATTCCCGCATATGGGAGAGGGCACAGGTTGCAGGGGCCAAGCAAGGATGCAGTAGTAGTCAGAACAGCCTGTGCTGGGGAGATCCTCTTCCTGCTTAAATCAGAGCACAGACACACGTGCTGGGTGGGTGTGTCCAGGATTGGGCCCTTTGAATGGGGCAGGAGCATTCAGCAAAAGCTGCGGGGCCCAGAAGTTATGAATGTCAAGCATACCACGACTATTGAAGCAGACAGTTTCAGATCCTGCTGAGCCAGCTTGTGGCTGGATTCAAAATTGAGTAAATTTACAGCTGTAAGCTGGGAGTTTATACAACTCCTAACTTGTTAGGGATGGCTGACCAAGCCAGCACACTCGTTCCCCAGCCAACAGGGCTTGTAGCAGTTAGATCTTAGAACACACGTTACATGTTATTATTATTCCTTTAACTTTGCATAAAGGAGAGGAGCCAGGTGGAGGGTTAGAAGGGTGCATCTGTTTTTGTCCCCTCTCCCAATCTTTCCCCAAAGTTGCATTGAAACAAACTCAGCCTGGATTCACGGTGGCTTCTTCAGAACACCAGTCACCTAGGATTGTAGCATATATAATAAAAACCCCATTGGGCCGGATTGGGAGACCCTCACTCACACCATGCAGCACTTTACGTGTAAATAGCCCCATGGAAACCAGCAAGACTACCTGCGGAGAGAGGTATTACCCATTGACAGTGAGAGCTTCACAATCCAGCCCCTGTGGTTGGCAGACCCCAGCCGCTTTCTCAGGCATCAGCTCCCATGCCCAGCAAGTGCTCAGCTAGCAAAGCTGCCTGCAGTGCAACCAGCTCTGCTAGGAGTTGGCTGGGCTCAGTACAGGAAAATGGTACCTAACAGAGCCCTTCCTGCAATCAGCTTCTCATGGGCACACTGGGCATCAGGCCGCCCTACCAGGTCAGGCTCACACATAACTGTATGTAAAGCCTGAACACCCTCTTCCCCCATGAAGCAGGGTTGGGTAGTGCAGTGCTGTCAGTAGCATACTCCCAGGCTACCAAGTACAGGCTGGTGGCTGTACTGGATGGTGACGCATGGCTCCTCAGTCTGGGACTAGAGAAACACAGGGTCTGGCTGCACCCCACTGCTTCAGTCAAGAACCCCTTGGAGACCATCAAAGGCTTAGTGCTACTCCAAAGCCGCTATTAATGAAGAAGCCCAGGACTGAACAGACTTGAGAAAGGCTGGTAAAGTGGTTAAGGCACTAATCTAGGAATCCCGAGACAAGGATTCAATTCCCTGCTCCCCATCAGACTTCCTGTGTCTCTTTGGGCTAGTTAATTTCTCTGGGCTTCACCATCCCATGAGTGCAATGGGGTTTGCATCACTCCCCTACCTCACAGGGTTGCTGTGTAGCTAAGTACTTTGAGGCAAGCAGAGGGCTATAGTGATAGGGTGTAACAGACAGTCATGAAGACTAACCCTCCCATTCTGGGAGAAAGCAGTTCCTCCTGGTCACAGCTGAGATGTATCAACAGGACTCCATCTCTACTCTGTCCTGCACATGTAACCACCCAGAATGTCATGAGTTAAGGAGCCAGATGAGGCTTTACGGAGTCGCTCAGGCAGGATCAAATGCTCTGTTAGCATCCAGACACCATCTAAGAAAATAAAACAGTTGGGGGCTTTGGTG
This sequence comes from Sternotherus odoratus, assembly GCA_032164245.1. Taxonomy (NCBI): domain Eukaryota; kingdom Metazoa; phylum Chordata; order Testudines; family Kinosternidae; genus Sternotherus; species Sternotherus odoratus. The sequence continues at coordinate 9,052,559 of JAVMKO010000018.1, forward strand.
AAGTCTGGCTGGTCCTCTCTCCTTGCTCAGTGGGCAGAGATCACACTGCCTGCTGCTGCTCCCATAGTTTAAAATACTTAAGTCCTCCAAGGGGCAGCTTAATTTTCTTTTTTAAAAGAAAAGTGCCAGTCTAATTAGATAAATCCTCTGAGCACGTGGCCTGGAGTTCGTCATGGAAATTAACCTCCTCGAAAGATCACAGTCACTGAAATAAGAAACTGTATGTTTTGGCATAGTGCAGTGAAATGGGAGCTGCAGGCTGCATTTCATACACCTTCTCTTTCATAAACCTGCCGCGTTTCATATCTGTCCCGCCGGCCCCTAGCACGGCACCAGAACTTTATCTCCAAACGCCTGTTTGCAAATCACTGCTGAGAGGCTATGATAACCCAAGGGAGTCTCACCGGGTTGCCAGCAGGAGAGCATGAGGCTAAGTCAGTAGAAAACTGGCCCGACCCAAGGCACTGGTGAGAGGGGCCGGTTCCTTGATCCCGGTCACTGACTAACAATCTTACCGAGAGAACATGCTGAAGACACAGTGACCATGAGAGCCAGGCTGGGAGCTGTTTTGCCAATCTCACTGTCCAACAACTAGAGAAGCATGAACCTGCACAGCCCTCCCTCCCCTGGGCTTGGTGACGGGCTGAGCCGGGTGGAAGGGAACAGCTGTCAGGAAGGGTCCTCCACCCCCTGGGCTCAGCCTGCCTGCGGCCGGAACACAGAAGGCTTTGCCCAGTGACTCCGTAAGGGGCAAAAGAAGCACAGAGTGTTGAAGGGGGAAGTCCTGATCCCCCAGCCATCAGCACTAGGAGCAAAACCAGAGAGATTTAAATCTAGACCAGCTTCCAAGGGTGCCTAGGTGGGAGATACGTTCCCTGTCCCCGCCAAGCACCCCAGCACACACATCATTACAGACACTCAGCCCTTCAACAGCAGCTTCAAGAGGATCCTCAAGCATTTTGAAAAGATGAATGAATGGAGTCTCCAACTCTGTTTTACAGTGGGGGAACTGGAGGGTCAGAGCCAAGAAGTGATTTGCCTAAGGTCACATTGCAAGTCAGTGTCAGGGTCAAGAAGAGAACCCCTCTCTTTAGCCTCCCACCAGATTGTAACCACTAGACTGTCCTCCCAGCCTCTTGGACTAACTAGTGGCAGGAATCACACTCCCAGCCTGAGCTCAGTAGGGATTCACACATTGGTCTCAAGGACTGACACTGCACAGTACCCTCTGTCTCGCCAGTTAGTTAACAGGGCACAACTGCACCAGGACTCCCTACAAATCCAAAGTGCTTTGGTCATAACTCTCATCTTCTCCATCCTAAGAGGGCCCATGGGTTCTACTGCCAAGCCTTCCCTGTCCATATGGTCCTTCCAAAGGAGCTGTTCCAGAACTGGAGAACCCATGCAGTCTACATCCCTTCCTCCTAGCATCTCTGTATGTGCCCAGGCTTGGGTCCGGCTAGTGGACTATCTCCAGATAAGGCAGAACAAAGTGCCCTATGGCCTTAGGATTTCCAGGTGGCCTGTTTTGTTTCATTTCAGCATTATTGATGGGAGAATGAAAATAGGCAATTTTTGGAAAGAAAACATGGCCCCATTGAGCAAAATGTCAGGCACAAAGAAAGGGCCAAAGGCACAAACCAATGTGCTGCTCTGCAATCTAACATCAGTCCCACGTGTCTTCTAACATGCGAAGCTGGGGGCTGGATGGCTTAGGTTATTGGCACTGGCATACAAAGATTTATTTATTTTTTTACCTCCAGGCCACCGGTTCAATTCGAGCCAGGTTGGTAGCAAGTGAAATTTACTATTGGATAGCTCTTTAGTGGCCTAAACAGGACTTTGACGGGCCTCTGTGCAGTTCCCGTGGCATAAGGCTCCACTTCCTTGTCACAACAGACAGGTCAAGGACTGGAGACTAAACCCCTATCTCACCTCTAGATGCTGTGTCCAGCTCAGGGCCTCTCCCCTGGGGAGAGTGGCACTGGGGAAGCCAATGCTGCTGCTACCCATGCAGATGGAGACCTTCAGTCCCTAGCATTGCCAGCCCAGCCCCAGTTTAGAGCTATTCTTTGCCAAGTGCAGGCTAGCCCTGGGCTCACCTATTCCAACAGCACTGCAACGAAGCATGTGAACATAAGTACTCAGTGCTTAGTTGGGGTATGGCCTTATTACTTCAGCCTCTCATACAGACTGATCAAAGTCGCATCATCAGGAGGACCCTCCTATGCTAGCTCTGGGCACATACTGTCACTCAGAGGTAGTTCAGCTCGTACTGCTCTCTCAAGAGAGGGGACACTCTCACGATCTAGAGGATGACCTAAAGACGTAGGGTTGCATCTGCCTCTTCTGTCCAACCTTTGAGGCCTAGGATACCATCAGCAAGTGCCAGTACATTCCCCACCCATCCACCTACAACTGGGCTCAGGGCAGGAAACAAAGATCTGGAAAAGCAGCAGGGAGCTATGAGCATTTCAGAAGTGCCCAGCACCGCAGCATACATACAGCATGGCGAGAAGGGTCCTGCAAACAGGCGGACTGAGACCTTCTTGCGAAAGACAAGGGTGCCCTTTGTGATGGGCGTGGTAAACGTGCAATTACAGTGGAGGCCTTAATGAAGCAAATGGCCTCCCGGTTCCTTTTAGAGTGGGTGCAAGCAGCCAAGACCTTTAAAACGCTTTACTCATTTCTCTCTCACTTGCATGAAGGCTTGGATGCTCTGACACGTTCGCGGACATACCCCCCTTTCCCCCCCCCCCCCGAGCCCATGATCTATTCAAAGGCATCTCTGCCTTTTTCTGACAGAATAAAGTTTGAATAAAGGAGCCCACCAGACGGAGGGAACACATGCCTCTCTCTCTCTCTCCTAGCAGGCTTACCAAACCATTCCTATACTTTAAGCCACCTAGTGTCCGAAGCTGTGCGTTCAGGATGTGTCCTCCCCTTACGATCAAAGGCAACTAGAGGCAGATTCCTTAGGAAATACAGAGAAGAGGGGAGTTCCTATAAGATGGAAACAAAAAGGGGCTGGGGAGCATGCAATGAAGCACGAGCCACAGCCTGTCACAGGCTGGGGAGATGAGAACAATATTTTAGGCACTAGAGTGTGTCTGGTTGAAAAGTAAAGCACGATGCGAACAGGGGCAGGGGGAGCGAGTGTAAACCCAGCGCGGCAGGATTTCAGGGAGAGGGATACCAAATGGGGAGGCAATCTTGCCCCAGTTCTGAAGTTTGTTACCAAATGCTGCCTTCAAAGGCCAATGCTTTGACCACGATGGCCAGCTCTGCTCTTTCCGTCTCCAAGAGAAACTCGGAGAGAACTTTCCCCAGCACGGGCCGGTGGAACAAAATTGAAGCAGCCGACGGGCACCCGCCGCATTAGCCCACGCCTGGTTTCTTAGAGACCACTTTCGTTGGCAGCTTCTCTCCTGCCCCCCGCCAGTCCCCTCCTCCTCATTCTCTCTCTGTGTCCTCGAGACTCCTCTCACCTTGAGGAGTGTTAGGATTACCCAGCATTTACACTCAATGCTCCTCTTTATTCCTTAAGACTTATTAAGAATGATAATGAGCTCCAAAGCAGCCACACGTCCCTCTCTCTCCTCTACCCCCCCTCTTCGCGCTCTCTCTCTCTCTCTACGTGCCTTTTCCGTCAAAGACACACAGGACAAATCCGACCAAAAAAAAAAAAAAAACCTGACAATATGTATCAAGGACATTGGGGGATTTAGATTCCACAAATCCAGGCTTTTTTGTTTTTATTATTTCTGTTCAAATTCCACCCCCTTCCTTCCCCTTTGCCCCTCAGCCCCCAACCCCCTTGGACTTTGTAACAAGAAAAGAAGAAGAAAGCTGCTTGCCTGAAAACCTCGTTAATGTGGAGCTCTTAAACGGTTGATTAATTTTAGAAAAATTTACGACGCGCTCTTGCTCCTCTTTTAAGCTCCAGTCTTCTAAACCCAAAGCAAGTTAACTTTAAGGGCCTCCTTGTGTGCCCGCTTGCCCCTTCTTCCCAGGAACCCTATTTGTAGATGCAAACATACAGATGAAACATAAATATAGTGACAGAACACGGAAACAACTGCTCTGACGGGTGGCTAAAATGGTTCGATTCAATTCCCTTTAGCATAGCAAGAAATTACACCCTGCAAAAATCCCAACTTCCAGCTATTTAACTTTTCATTAAAAAAAACCTACTATAAATCGGTCAATTTAAAAAAATAATGTGGACATTATTTTGTTTTAAGAGACAGGTCTTTCCAAGTTCGAGCTGCTCACTTCACAGAAGTGCCCTGATGCACAGCTGCATTTGAAACCTCAGAGTTCTTCCAAAGCCACCTTGAAGCCAGCTACACTTCACCCAGGGGAAAGAACGGAACCCAATGAAATTTTATATATATAAGTGTGCCTTGATCTATTCTTCAATATTTCAGAAATCTCCCAATCTCTCTCCTGCCCAGTATTTGCTTTTATTCTTTGTTTCCCTCTGCTAGAGTCTGTTTTTCTGATATAGACATCAGAAGGTTAAGGGCTTAATTATCAACTCTGCTGAAACCTCAGCCTTACAATACTTACGGGCTTCTCTTCAGAAACTAAATACCAGAATCTCTTCTTCATGTTTTTTATTGTTATTATTAATGTCTACTGCCTGTATGTTGTAAGTTCCGATCACTGAACTTAAAAACCTCTTTGGAAGGTAGGGATGAGGGAGATATGGATTTGGAAACAAATAATAATAATATAGAATTCTAAAGGTTCCTTCTTCAAGTGAACCTGAGGAGACCATGTCTCTCAACCCTGAAATAGCGTCCATGCAAAATATGATCCAAGTGGTTCTCATTAACACAAGTCAGTAAAAAAAAATTGGGAGGAAGTGGCTCTTTGATTAGTGTTACAAACCAAAATGGAAACAGATTTTAAAAGTTAAAGTAGCCGTATGGTGGAATATGGAATCATTACTAGGAAAGTAGTGTACTTGATTCGATCAAATGGGATCTGTTTTTATTTTTTAAATATATGATGCATAGGAAAGCTTTGGTTTATGGAATCGAACAGTGCTTTTATCTCTTCAGGAATTGATATAGGTGGGCAGTATACAAATCCTTCCGAAAATGAAATGAACAAAAACAAAACTAGGGTGAAGGGAAGTGCACAGGAAATCCCCATTTCAGCAAATCACAATCCCTGGGTTGGATAGATAGCAGATTCTGGTTTAATAGGAAGAACAAGAATTGGAAAAGGTAAGGATCAGACTTACACCTGAAACAAACTATTTGCAATAGGTTCTTGTAAGGCATGTCTCAAGTTTATGTGGACTTACATTTTGTTTTTTAAAAGTTTGTTTAACCAAATAGCTTCACTGTTTTGGATGGAGTAAATAAATATATATCTATAAAATCAAGTCATTAATTCTTTCCTGGAAACTGTGTGAATTACAATCTGTCAGATCCAGATGAGTTGGCTTTTTTGGTCATTGACTCCTTCCTACACACACACTGATTTCCTCAAGGAGAAATAACCCTCTTCCCTCCCCAAACCACCTTCTTCTGTTGTACAGCGACCAACTGAACTCAGGCTTTCAATGGGTTTTCCCTGCACCAGGGCTTTGCTCTGAAACTGCAAGAATGACAACGTCATCTGTGGGGTAAGCTGACACTTGCAGCTTTTAAAAAGAAACGGGAAAAAATAAGCTGTTGACTTCTTGGTTAAAGTATTCTCTTGTTCTAACTCATGTTCTTATGTCACTGGGCTAAAAAAAAAGAAAAAAGAGGGAGAGAGAGATATGACTTTCCTTGAATGATCTGTTTAACCTAAGCCAGAGGAAAAAAAAAGAAGTCATTAATTACTTATGTGAGCTATTGCTTCTGAAAGACAATAAACCTGCCTGGTCGCCATGGATATGACATATTTGCTCTGAAAACAACACAATAATTAGCAAAGGGGAAAGATACAAGGAGAATATGCAAACTCCTGAGTTTAAAGCCATAGTGTTTCCTCCCCCCCTTTTACTTGCCAGAGTCAATTCTGTTTGCAATTCAAATCAAACAAATAAACAAAAGGTTTACAAAAATATATTTTTAAAAAGAAAAACTGATCGACTGCACTGATGAGCCAAAAGAAAAATAATAATGAGAAGCAATTACAAACCAAACAACTGCAGAGAAAATAATCTTATATGGTGAAATTAAACATATTTAGCTTTGTTTTGGTTCCAGTTATTACTTGCATTTTTAAAAAAAGAAAAATGCAGAAGTATATTGAGAGAAAAAAGGAAAGTATTTTAGGAGACATGAAGCTTTTTGAGGACACAGGTAGGAAAAAAATTGGGAGTTCACCTGGATATTAAAAATGCATCATAAGGGTCATTATTTTCTTTTTAAAACCTACAACTTTACCCCCAAGAAGATGAGCAGGAAACACAATAGCTTTATACTGTGTTTGTCAGCTTGATAAATACACAAGCTCATGGTGAGTATGTCAGAAACGTAAGACACTCTCCCCTTCCTCCACTGATAATGAAATGAGCGGATCTATTCTTAATTAAAAAAAATTAAAACTGAATAAACCACAGAGATTCTCCTTTAAAAACTGGATAAATGTTACAGTGAAAATGCTTTTTATATTTCGCTCTCATTAAGCTGAAACAAAGACTATTAAAACCTCCTCTAATGCGATAGCCTTCTGGATTCTGACCTTCTACATTTAGAAAACAAGTAATAAATATATCCTAACATGCACTTTATCTGGAGAAATATTTAACTTTGAACTTATTTTAATATTTAAAAGGTTTGGGAAGTATAAGAACAATATAGTTGCTACAAGTTGGGTTTTTTTATTGCTAAAATAAATCTCTTAGAATAAAATGAGAAGAGTAAGGAGACATCACCCTGGTATAACACTTTTTTCCCCTATTTTTTTTTTTAAACAATTGTTTTTAGCTGGACTCTTTGATCTTGAAAGGCTTCTTCTATCTAGTCTGATGAGGGGGGGGGGAATGATCTGTTTTAAATGATGATGCAACTAAAGGATCAAAGCCCTGACTTTCTGCTAGTCATAATAAGCTCTGTCTTGCACAAAGCTTCAAGTTCAGACTCTTTTAAATATATAAAATATAAAGGAAGCTAATAGAGCCACTGAAAAGGTAAAGTCTGCAAACAAAAGGGGACACTGCCCCTTTAAACGTTTTAGTGCATATGGAGTTTGATTTCTGAAAGAGATCAGTTTAACATCTCCATAGAAACCAGCAACAGATTATCAGCAACAGAATAAATAACTAGTCTGATAAATTAAACAGGAGGCATAAGATCTGGAAACTTGATTACTGAAGTTCAACAATATTCCCCCATAAACTCTTTCTAACTGCTTCTAAGGTAGCTAACAAGGTAGCAACGAAGTATAAATAAGAAAGTGGGTGTAGGAAGAGAGGCAGGGAAACCACTGGGAAGCAGAAGTCTAAAGCTCAGGGAAGAGAATATTTCACCTTAAAAGTTATTACAGCAACAACATAAATAAATACATCTAGGTAATTTGGCTGCAGGGATGGGGTGGAAGGACAGAGAAAATTACTTTCCAAGGGAAAGGTTTGTAGAGGCTGTATATGCAGTTAAGTGTGGATGGAGGGGGCACATGAAATTTATGCATGAAGTACATCAAAAGTTTCACCTTTCTCCCACCCCAAAAATTCTAGGCAGATGGCTCTAACCCAGAGTGATTCAGAGCAATCCTCAGACACAACGCATCCAGAAAGTTTTTCAAACTGCTCAGAAAATACAGTCAGCCAGCCTCCAGGCTGGGATCAGAGAGCCCCTTCCAGTCTCATCCCTACCCCAAATTTAATCACCCTTTACCAAATGTGCCAACTTTTCCAATGGTTCCTCCTCCTCTGTCTCCTGCCACCCCAGCCAGAAAACAGAAAGAAGGACTCTCTCTCCACTACTCCGGAAAGGTTGTCATGGTACATGCACACTTATCTCCCACGAAATCAACACCAACAAGTTACTGGTGGATGTCCCCACTCCCAGACTATGCTGGTTCACTTCTCTCCAGCTAGGGGGATACAAATCTAAAGCACTCTCTGGACTTACAGACCCCCAAGAACAAGTGTACCTAATTCTCACTTTCCAATTTCCCGGGGAGTCTGCGAAAGCATGCCCCCTGTGCCATTAAAGATTTGGGGAGGCAAATTAGAACCAGGGCAGTGTCCCGGGATATTAACCCTTCCCAACCCAGTGGACAGGCGCACCCCCACCCTACTGGTTTTCCAAGGCTTTTTATTTCTCCTTTTTTGTCAATGCCCCAAAGTGTCTTTTCCTGGCAGGCCCCAGTTTGATTGACGGGACGGACACCTGTTCCCTTGTCCTGGGAGTCTCCAAACATGGAGAGTAGCATTCACCAAAACCCTACTGATCCCAGAGCCCGCCCCCCAACCATGCTCTCCTCACTCCACCCCATGCTATCTGCCCCCACCCCGCACAAGCCAAGTAACCCCCCCCCAGTTCAACAGTAAAGCCCCCTTACCCCTACAGCGCCCCTCTGTGCGCCCCCTTCCCGGCGCAGCCTGAGCCTCGCCCGGCCGCGGATTCGAAGAGAAGGAAGAAAATGAAAAGAAAACGGGGGGGAAAAAAACTTCCTGGCTCGGGATGGCAAATCAGCTGCGCATTCTGCAAATGCCACCGGGTAAAAATAACCTGCGGCTTCGCCCGGGGGCCGGGCACCGACTCCCCCAGGCGCGCACCGAGCCCGGGGGCCGGGCACACCGGCTGCCCACACTCGCGCACCGAATCGGGAACGCAGCGCGGCTCTCCAGGGAGCGCACGGCCGGAGCCCGGCACCTCCCAGTCCCCGAGCGCACGGCTCCCAGCCCTGCTCCATCTCCGCTCCGGGACCCGAGCGTCCGGAGCCAGCGGGGGGAAGCGCCGCCCGCCGGCCCCCAGCCCGGCCCAAGCACTTTGAAGAAACTTCCCTAGCACCGATCGCCTGCCGCCTCCGCCCGGGGACCCCCAGCCTGTCTCCGCGGCCCGCCGGGGTCCTCAGTCTTACGCCACCCCTCGGCGCTTTCCCTTCGCTTCTCGCCCAAGTTTCTGTTTGCAAAAAGCCAGGGGGGCATCGCCACTGTGCTCCCCTTTCCCCCAGGAGCTGTGCCCCACGGGACCCCCTCGCTCAGCCAGTGGGGACACGGGGTACCTGCGCCCCAGACAGGGAGCGGGCCGGGCGGCGGAGGGGGTCCCACGCCTCCCCCATCCCCTTCCCCGCCCCCATTTCCACGGCGATTTTTAAAAGTCCTGGAAATTGTCCGGCACAACCGGCCTCCCCCAACAACAACAACTCAGCTCCGGAGCCTGCACAGCTCTGATCCCCCGGGCCCCCTCCACCCCCAGCCGAGCGGGCGGGAGCACAGGCGCCCTCGGCCAGCCTAGTGTGAGAGTCCTGGACTCGGCAGCCCCCTCCCCTGGTTCACTCCCCGGGGAAGCAGAGCGCTGCACCCCCAGCAAACAGCCGCCCGAAGTGCCCGGGCCGGAGCAGCGAGTGCAACCCTTCCGCAGAGGGAGCGCACCAGAGCCCCAAGCAGCCAGCAGTGCCCTCCACCCCACCCCCGCCACGGTCCAACCCCTCCCCCCGCCCAGAGCAGTGCCCACCTGCCGCTGCCATGTGCCCCCCCCCGCCCCTCTTCCCTGCCAGGGCCGTGCCCCTGCCCGCGCCCGACCCCCTGCCCCTTGCCCCGCAGAGTTGCGTGGCGAGCGAGACAGGGGGTAGGGGTCCCGGGGGGCTGGAGCCAGGGCAGGGCAGGGCAGAGCAGACAGGCTTACCTGCACTTGGGGCGGCTTTGGGTGACTTTCCAAGTCAAGGGAAATGTGTATGTGTTTGGGATGGAGTCTGCAGCGCGCATGCGCCATCAAACTTGCCCTGATCCCGGATTTTTTTTCCTCCTCTCTCTCCCCTTCGCTTTGATTATTGAATTTTCCTATTTCTAACAGGGGGGCGGGCGGCGCGCAAAACCCGGACTGGATCAGGCCACCCTCTGCCCCGGGCTGGGAAAGGGAGGGGAGGGGGGGGGAGAGCGGCAGAGGGAGCCGAGCATGGAATGGACTCGGCTCCGAGCAGGCAGGGCACCCAGACAAGGGAGGGGCACCTGCAAAACCCGGACTGGATCCCACTGCCCTGGCAAGAAAAAGGGAGGGGTTGTCCCCACTTCCCAGTCACCAAGGGCAACTCCGCCTTCTCCTGTCCACGGGGCACTTCCTTGGCCTGCCCCTGTCACAAGCGAATCCCTCAGCCCACTGGGTGCTTTCTCCTGGAAATCTCTACACTCCTCAACTTTAGGCAACTTGCTGAAAGTTGTATGAAAGCGCTTAGTTTTGCACCCTGGTGAACTCTGCCACCCTAGTTTCCTTGGGCTACATTTAGCTGAGATCCTTCCTTTCTCCATGGGATGGTCTACTCCTTTTAAGTAACAAACGTGAGGGTTGTTTATATCCTTAACTTGGATTGCATTAACAAACCACTCTGTGAGTGTATTATAGTTTATGGCCTCAATCCTGCAAGTATGTATACACATGAGAAACTCTGCACCCCAATCCTGCAATACACACCATACCAGCAGGGCCTTGCATTTGGGAAAAGCCTTTAGCAGGGCTCTGCCCAGGTACACAGGTCTGTTCTGCTTCACAGGATCAGCATAAGTTATCCCACCAGGGGAGCACTGACATGCCTAAAATTATTCCTATATATAAATATATGCAGGAGCAGGCTCTTAGTTTACACTCTAATAAACTCCTGTGATTTTAGTTCTAGAGTTAGCTTATATTTTAATAAGCCAGTTAATAAAGATATATAGAAAGCATAATATATGGATAATTATTTATATTTCATGGGCCCAATCTGCAAAGCAATCCACATGGGCAGAGCCCCTCTATCCATGTGGATCACCCTACCGGGATTGGGACCTTCATTGTTAGTGCTCTATTTAAGGGCCCAATCCTGCAGATACTTACCAACACAAATAACTTTCCTTTCATGCACTTACTGGTGCTATGTGGGATAGTAAAATTACACCTGTGTCTTAAGTGTTTAAGTGTTTCGGGCCCTAATCCTGCATGTTGTTCTGTAGAGGGGGAACCCTGCCTACAGACCCACTGAAGTCAATGGAGTTGTATGTGGGGGCAGGTTTGGGGCACTAGGGCCCATCCCTGTAAACACTTGAATAACTTTACTCATTTCGGCCATTCCACACAATGAGTTCTGGGTCGGCACATCCCTACGGAGCTCCTTGCAAGACCATCTCATTGATTCCTTGTCCTTTCGTCTGTACTGACTTGTTGTCTCTGGTCTTAGACTATAAGCTCTTTGGGGCAGGGACTGTCTTTTTGTTGTGTCTATATAGCACCTAGCACAATGGGGTACTGATCCATGACGGGGGCTTCAAGGTGCTATCATAGTACAAATAATAAATAATTATAATTCATTCATCCCACTGATTTTAGTGAGATGACTCATGCGAGTAGATGTTACTTATGTGTATACACATTTGTAGAAGGATTGCCAACTCTTGTGATTTTATTGTGATTCTTGAAATATCAGACATTTTCCTTTGACCCCCCAGCTCCTGGAGCCATGTGATTCCAGGAGAATATCAACTTTTCTTTTTTTAAAAAAGTAAGTTTCTAGCTCTAATGGTTACCCAGAAAAGCTCATAAACATGGGCAAACTGCACCCTAAAGATGCAGAGCCACAGGGCAAATGGCAAGAAAAGTTAATTATTGAAAAAATCTTATGAAAATTGAGGCAATCTCATGATTTTGGGGGGCCTGACTCATTTGACTATGGAACAGTTGAGGTCAGGAATACTAGTATTCCTAGTTAAATATTTAGGCTTTGATCTTGCAAAGACTTATACACATGGGGAACACTATTCACAGTGAGTAGACCCACTTCCGCAGGGTCTCAGTATGTAAAGAAGATCATTTGCATATGTATTTACAGGATTGGGGCCTTTGTTTATTTAGCTATTGTTTATTATTAATTATGGTTTAGCTCTCAATTTTTACCTGCCAACACTGGGAAAGCAATAAATGGAGATAGAAATAGGGATATGCTTTTAAACTCAATTGAAATAACACAAGTACTGAGAGAGATTGTTGGAGGGACTGAGTGGGAAATGTGTATAAGTTGCTTTAAAAAAAACAAACCTTAAATTCATATGCTAGAGAGATGTTGTCAGGTTAGCGATCACATATTTCTAAAGTGCATGTCTTTAGCTATAACTGAAATAAAACAGTAGGGGCCCAGCTGTGGAACATCTATCTATCTATCTATCTTAAGGCTTAATGTTAAGTACCTGCTTAAGTCCTGCTGATGGCATTGGGACTTTGTTTTAAAACTGTTGCCATCAACATATTTAACCATGGAAAATTTCTACTGGCTTTATGGTTTGGAAGAGCTTGCGTTTAGCAAGACTCAGGTCGCAACTGGATCTGCAGAGACAGCCCCTAAAACCCTCATGAAGCCCCACTGAAGTCAACATGGCTCCATGTAGGTGGAAAGTTCTACCCGCATGGATCGTACTATAGAATCAGGATCTAAGTTTGGGAATTAATTTGGCCTGACAAGATCCCTTTAATGGCCCTATTCCTACAGGGACTTATGCATGAACTTAACTTTACACACTGACAGTATAGAGTCACCAGATGTCACGTGAAGCAGGTATACAAGACTTAGCAGGATTGGGGCCTGTGCCTGGCACTTTCTTTGAAGTCATTAAGAGTGTTGCATGCAGGCCCTCAACAGGACCGGAATCATAGAATCTCAGAGTTGGAAGGGACCTCAGGAGATCATCTAGTCCAACCCCCTGCCCAAAGCAGGACCAAATCCTATTTTTGCCTCATATCCCTAAATGGCCCCCTCAAGGATTGAACTCACAAGCCTGGATTTAGCAGGCCAACGCTCAAACCACTGAGCTATCCCTCTCCCCCTCACAGAAATAAGAGCCCAGACAAAGGTCCTGATTCTGCAAGCTGCTCCATGCTGGTGGACTCGGTGCCTGTGCAGACCTCAGTAGGGTTCTTGCAGTTGTGGACCCTCCTGCCTCACTGAGCAGTTTGGAAGGTCAGGGCCACCGTGCACAGTTGAGGAAATACAAGGAAGGGGCTGAGTGGGATTTGTCACATAAAATTACAATACATGAGCTCCTAGCATAGCTTAGTCATGTTTACTATTGGTCTGCATGAATAGATTTCTGTTTTCATTTCTTTTCTTGGTGAAAATTAATACTGGGATGGTGCCTCCATGCAACACACATTTTGCCAATACATCCCAATGCTGTGAGCACACAATGCACGTGCTCAAGCGCTTAAGTGTGAATTCACCCTGCAGCATTACAGTGTTGCCAGTAGCCCTATACTAGCAGAACTTCGGCCAGTGAAACTTCCTAGGGTAGACAAGGTCTTAGTGTTTCCTGCTCTGATTCTGCTATTCCCACTCAGTAGATGCTACACCTTGTATGACAATCTCGCCCATTCATCATCAATAGCGACCTTCCCAGAACATTCTCTCATCTGGCTGAGTTGGGACCGTGCAGCCAGCCTTACCCCTAAGAAATTATTCACATAAGGGAAGTGAGGTTAAAAACTAAATGAAAAGGGCCTGGATTAAAATAACAAAGGCATGGGAAGTCAGGCCGAAGGCTCTCTGTCCTCAGCTCACCCTACTGTGACCTGGCTACTGCTACAGTTAAAAAGAGCAAGAGGGGATGCCCTTTGTTAGGAGGTGTAAGGCAGCAGAGAATCAGGCCCAAGAAGCCTCATTCCTGACATGCTCAGCCTGGACAATAATTATAGCTCTTCTCATTGGCAGATCTCAAAACGCTTTACAAAGGATCAGTATCATTACTCCCATCTTCCAGATAGGGAAACTAATGCATGGAGAGGAAACATGACTTGCCCCAGGCCAATCTACCAGGCCAATGACAGAGCAGAGAATAGAACCCAAGTCTCCCGAGTCTCAGTCTAGTGCTCTATCCACTGCCTCTGGACAGCATTTCTCCCTGAGTTGAATTTCTCGTATGGTCAACTAATGGCATATGTGATGAAGGATGGGGACTTTGACATTGGGACTCTAGACCTCTGACCACTCAACCAAAATGGTCTCAGCCCCAGGATCCTTTTCTCACAGGCCACCAAATAGCCATGAGATTGTCACCACTGACAATGGCTATATCTTATGGCAATGCCAACATACCATCCATTCCTTACTTTTCTCACTCAACCCTAGCCACAAGAATGTGGATGCCACAGAGACATACAGAAGAAAGTGATAGGGATTATTGGGGGGGAGGGGCAGGAAAATAAACAAATGACTATGTGGAAGTAGCAGCCACTTCTTAACAGTAAATAGCACCATCCAATCTGGTTTCATTTTTGGTTTTTACTGTCAGCATATCAAAAGCAATTAGAGCATATCATAGAGCCAGTTTGCAAAGGGCCATTTTTTCACATGCAACTTTTTCTCGTGAGTTTACACAAAACTCCAAACAAACAAAAAACCACCCCGATCTTAAACCGATCAATGTCTGTGTGATGGATCAGATCCTCAGCTGGCGTACTTCGGCTTCACTCCACTGACTGCCGTGGGGCTAGGACTGTTTACATGAGCTGAGGATAGGGCTCTTTATTTTGAAACTTTGTCACTTTGAAACATCAGGGACTATTTGTTTGGAAATTAACAAAACAAAACTAGGTAACCAGGCTTGACACAGGTCAAGTTCCAGGCCCACAGAACAGCAAGTCAGACTCTTGTCAGGTGCAAATCAAAGTAGAGATTTGCGGATTTTCACAAGCAGAGGATCTGGCCCTATTGTTTTTATTTACAGATAAAAACTAAAGGCCTGATGACAGGAATGGGATTTCCTGGGATTTAAGTCCAGCTCTGCCACTGACTCGCTGTATGACCTCAGACACATTACTTCACTTCTTTGTCCCTGTTTCCCTGTCTATAAAATGAGACCATGGCTATTTACTTACTTGATCCAGAGGGGGGCATGAGGTTTAATTAATCCATGATCATGAAGTGCTTTCTTTTGACATTCTGCTTATATGTTCCCCTATTACTGTTTGTTTATATCTTGTCTCTCTAGATTGTAAGCTGTTCAGGGCAGAGCCTGTCTAGTACTGTGTGCCTCTGGCCTCATTGAGTCCTCTAGATGCCATACATAAAATAAACCAGCAGTAATAAAACAGTAAACAAAGCATTAAATAAATATAGTTTGTATTGCTCCTCTGATTGTGAAGTTGTACTTGTAGTATCCTGTCTGTGATAATAAAATTAATATTAAGAAAATACAAGAGAACCACACTAAATAATAAAATAAAATAATAAATTGTACTGATAAAGAACCACCTTCAAGACTCAATGTTCTTTACAATCACTAATTAATCAATCCCATGCCAGCCTTCTGAGGTAGGTAGGTTTTATTGTCCCCACTTTATAGATAGGAAAACTGGGACTGAACAACTTCCTCCCCCAAAACACTGATGAAGTCCAGCACCTTGCCACTGCTCCATAGTGGGGATTACCTGGCGCATGGAGGCATGGTCACATGGAAAGATTTGCTGAGAGCACTCCACGCCTGGCTAAGCCAACAGGAAGGGGATTTTCTAAATTCCCAGGGAATTTAAAGGGCAGGTCTTACAGTTGGTCACGTGAGGGCAGGGCAGTAGAGTTCAAACTGATGACCAGAGTGGCTAGAACAGGTATTGTGGGACACTTGTGGAGGCTGATCAGAGCACATTAACAGACCAGGGTGTCCACACTGGCACCGAGGCGCTCCAGCAGGGGCGCATCAAAGGTTATTCCTCTCACTGAGGTGGATTACGAGCAGCACTCTACCCGCTGAATCAGAGCACTCTATGTGCCTTGCCAGTGTGGACAGGGAGTGAGTTAGAGTGCACTGGATGGCTTTAGTGCACTCTAACTCGCAAGTGGAGCCAAGGCCTCAGTTAAACTGGTGCAAAGCCCTGTGTGGTCACTTTTCTTTGTTTAAGAGTTCAAGTTTATTCAAGTGCTTATTAAGAGGGGCTTAGCTGGGCATGCCTTAGACCAATTCTTAACCAAATTAAGCTAAATGTGCTGTAGGCCTGGTTTAAATCCAAATAAGAGTGTCCACAGCGGGATTGCTTATTTTTCAATAAATCGGTTGAAAATTGTACCTCATTTAAACCACTCCCATTTTCTCATGTGGACACGTGCTGAGTCACTGGATCACAATGCCACTCCCAAACAGGCCTTATCCACATGGGCAAGTCGCATCTATTGAACCAAAGGGGTGATTTGAAAATACTACAAACTCCAGGGGATGCTCTGATTTGGGTTTAAATCAGACTCATTTCAGTGTCACTTAAATTGGTTATGAATCAGTTTACATTAAAATAATCTAAGGATGTTCACATGGGGCTAGCATCAGTTTAACTAATCCAATTTAAGTGCAATAGGTGCAATTTTCTCACATAGATAAGTGCACAGAAAGCAGAAAGAGAGCACCTTTCCTTGCTTTGGAGGACCAGGGATATTTCTATCTGGCAACATATGAAAACAGCAGTTTCTAGACTTGGACACTTTTCTACATGGGTCATTCTGAAGTTGGTTCCTTTTTCCAATCTGTGGACCTGCTTTATCCTTGCCCTCCTTGATCACTGGGGACTCTCAAACAAGCTGGCTCACCCTGCCCACTTTTTGACGAACTCCAAGAGGTCTGTGCCAGGATGTGAGCGGTGCACTTAGCAAGTGGGCAGCACCAACCGGGCATGTGTAAAGCTGAGGTTAAGCTGGAGTTAGCGGGGAGCACATGTCCACTTAGCAGGGTAATGGAAAGCGTTATTTATAGCTTGAGTGCAGAAAGAACCCTCCCCCCTCCAGACCAAGCAGTGTCCAGTAATGACAAAGTAATTACCTTTTTATTATTTTTCAATAGGATTCAGATCTAGCGTGTCTGTTCCTCATGGGCTTGGCTGTTCTGATGGCTTGAAGCTTTCATCTCACTGACACACTGGCTTGATGCTAAACGCTCCGAGAGGGTGTCAGCCTGAAAGCTGAGATGCAGCTGTTGCCACTTCGGAACAGGCCTGAGCTAAATTCTACGCAGGTGAGCCAACTAGGAGGGCCAGGCCCTCTCTGATAGTCCGGGGGTTTACTATTGTCTTTGATAGGAACAGGGCTGGCTCCAGGCAACAGCCTAGCAAACAGGTGCCTGGGGCTGCAAATGGCAGGGGGTGGCATTCCGGGTGCTGTCAGGGCGGCACTCAGGCGGTTTTCGGTGGCACATCTGCGGCAGCTCCATCACTCTTCCCTCTTTGGCTGCACGCCTGCGGCAGTTCAGCCCTTCTTACTTCTTTGGCGGAGCTGCCACAGGCGCATTCGGCGGACGCCTGCGGCAGCTCCACCACTCCTCTCTCTTCAGCAACACGCCTGAGGCAGGTCTGCCACTATTCCCTCTTCGGCAGAGCTGCTTGGGGCAACAAAAACGGTAGAGCCAGCCCTGGACAGGAACAGGATTAGACCATGAGAACCAGCTCCAAAGCCCAGTGAAAACAATGGAAAGAGATTGCTTCCTGTGAAATCTGGATCAGGTCCTTAGTCAGGCAGAACATTGCTCCAGTACCCCTATGACACCATAAGGGGCCCAATCTTGCCAAAATATGGGCAACTGCAGGGGCTGAATGGCTACAACTCCCATTAGCTTCAATGGAGAGATGGAGGGAAAAAGTGACATTTTGAACTTAAGCCATAGGGGGTGGGCACCAGCAGAGCTGGGTTCTGCTCCTGGCTCAGGCAGCACCTCCTTGTGGCCGCAGGCCAGTTGCTTAAGCCTCAAATATTCCGAAGTAGCCTCTGATTTTGGGTGCCCAATCTGACACACTCAGGGCTTTATTTGCATCACTACTGAGCACCCATGACTATCAGCAAAGTCAATAGGAGCTGCTCATCAGTCTTGATTCTGGGCACCCACAGCAGTCATCAAAAGCTGCTTCTGAACTTGTACGTCTACACTGAAATTAGATGCCTGGGGCTGGCCATGCCAGCTGGCTTGGGGTTGAGGGGCTCAGGCTTCGGGGCTGCTAACTACAGTATAGATGTTTGGGCTCAGGCTACCCCTCCCACCTCACAAGATCCTAGAGCCTGAGCTCCAGACTGAGTCTGAACATCTACACTGCAATTAACAGCCCCTTAGCCTGAGGCAGCTGGCACGGGCCAGCTGCAGGGTTTTAATGGCAGCGTAGACATACCCTCAGTTACCTGGTCTGTAAACGGAGGACTGTGATGCTTCTCTGCCTTTCAGAGGCTTGTGGGGCTTCAAGAATGGATCTCCGCACAGGGCACCAAGGTCTTTGGATGGAGAGCGCCAGAGATGTCCAGCTTAGAAATGTTAGAAATACATATCCCCCCGCTCTTTGCTGCGTGTTCTCTTCATGCTCTCCCCTTCCCTTCGTTCTCCTGTTTCCCATCTCCCTCCCCCATCTTGTGTCTTCAAAAAGCCCACAGAGTGTGGGCGCAATAACCCACGTAGCACCCCAGGCTCTTGGGTTTATTTTGAGATCTGCTGCTTGTTTGTTTATTTCCTTTTTAGCACACCCGGCAAGGCCTGCATGGCAGGAGATGTGAAGGGAGGTGATTATGGGAGACTATTTCCCCTTGCTGCTCATTCACAACAAACAAAGAGCAATGATTGATGATTAAAAATGCATTCTCTGGGCTTGTTTTCTTTTGTTTTACCATTATGGAGATATTATAAATACTGAATACTAATCAATCCAGACCTGGCGGGACCTCGCAGACCTTCTGCAAGCCAAGGGCTTTGCTCTTCTTTGCAACCTCTGCAGTTCTCCCTTCCTCGCTTTGTTTCTAAATTAAACAACTAGCAGCGCCTGCATCCCAACCATGTAGGATTATCCCATCCTGGGGTGAATTCAGACTCCCTGGACCTCCCCCACTCCTGTCTGGCCCCACCATGCCCTGGGTAAAAGCTATGGCTTACTCTTTGTCTTCCTGAACCCAGGACTCCCCCAATATTTTCTGCCCTGCCCTGCAAGGGAAACAGAAATTTACTCCCCAGTCCGGACAGCCTCTTATCGAGGTGCTTCCCATGCAGGGGGCTGGAGTGAGTTTGTACTCACAGCTGATTGCTGGCTTGAGGAGGCAGGGATCAAAAGAGAAACTTGGCCAGATCTAACAGAGAGGCCATTACACTGCACCTTGCCCAGCCTGGGCTGCATGGTAGCACAACCCTCATGGCCTTGGCTTCCCATGCCTCTCTAGCCACACCCTGGGTGGAGAGGGCACTAGGGTAAATGAATGCTCCCTACCACCACAGCTCAGTTCCTCTAGGTTGTCCAGGGAGGTGGGGAGCTGCAGGGTCATGAGGAATTAGGGAGTCCCTTCATCCCAGGGCTTCTGCTTATTGTTCTCTCCACTTCCAGAAGCAAAAGGGGTCATTTGGCCTTCTCTGATCATTAAATATTGGGCTTCCATCACAATTCATGGGCCCTACTCTGGCTGCCTCCGCACCCTATACACCACTCCTCACACCCCAAGGGATTTGATGTGGGATCCTCTTCCTGTTTTTTAACGCTACATTTGTGCTTCTCCCTGGGCATCTCTGGGCAAAGCCAAAGGGCCAGGTCCAATTCCGCAACATTATACAATGTCCAGATCAAGAGCAAACCCAGCAACGCCTGCATTATTTTATCTTTATTCAGCCACATTAACAGCTCACTCTTGCGCGCTCCCATGTCAAATTCAATCGCCCTTGGACTGGGCACTTCAGACAAGTTTGATCAAAATCACCAGCTCCAACTAGGAGATTCTCCCTCTCCAAGGTCTACAGTAACACCCTTCTCTGATCATCCCTTCCAAAAGGGCTCAGAGTTGGGTCTAGCTCTGTCCCCCATTGAGTCAATAGTAAAACTCCCATAAGGCAAAGCTCCTGTGGATGTCAGTGGGAGCAGAGCTTGGCTAACACTTAGCACTTGCCGAAGTCCCACCCTAAAAACAGAGTCAGGTCCCAGTCCTGCTACCTGCTACACCAAGACTGACCCAGGGCACTCACCGAGTCCCAGTGAAGCTGCTGGGGCTCTGCACGGCTGCCAGCATGGATCAGATTGCAGGATCGGGACCTTAGTGGACACCGATGTATCTTGTTTTTATTGTGATTGGAATCGGCAGAGGAACCATTGTATTCAGCTGGAACATATCAGGAAGTAAAGCAAAAATATCTGAGCCGGGTTAACAAGAAATTTTAGTCTGATCCACACTTCAAGGAACCGTAGTGTCTTCTTATCTTAGAGCCCGAGGATTTATTTTATGCACATAATTTCCTGATCATCTTAATGCTGCATCTATCCTTTGGAGGATGGTGTTACACTATTTAGCCACCAGTGCCGAAAGTTTACAATCTCACCATCATCTCAGCTTTCATAACAACTTTAAATTCGTCTGTATATCAAACAGTGAGAGCCCAATCCAAAGCCCACTAGAAGGACTCCCATTGTCTTTGATGGGCTTTTGGATCGACCCACTGTAGTTGTTCATTTCTTTCTTTAAATATTGTATCTCTACACTGATCTTTGTATCTCGCTTCTCCTGGGCATGCATGGAATCTTCCTCTCCCTTTGAAATCCAGGAAGCTTTTCCACAGATTCATCGAACGCAAGAACAATCAGGATCACTATGATCATCTAGTCTGACCTCCTGGACAGTACAAGCCAGAGAACTCCCCCAAAATGGATCCGGTTTGAATCAGAGCAGATCTTTTTAGAAAAACACCCCAGTGTTGACTTAAAAATTGCCAGGGATGGAGAGAATCCACCACGGTCATTGGTACATTGTTCCAATAGCTAATTACCCTCTCTGTTAAAATGTACACCTTATCTCCAGACTGAATGTCTAGCTTTTACTGTCAGCCACTGGATCCTGTTGTACACTTGTCTTTTAGTGTGAATAGACTATTATTAAATATTTGCTCCTTGTGTAGATTCTTATAGACTGTGATCAAGTCACCCCTTAATCTTCTCTTTGTTAAGCTAAATAATTTGAGCTCCTAAAGCATATCACTATAAGGCGTGATTTCCAATCCTTTAATCATTCTTGTGACTCTTCTCTGAACTCACTCCAATTTACCAACACCCTTCCTGAATTGTGGGCACCACAACTGGACACAGTATCCCAGCAGCAGTCACACCAGCGCCAAACATAGAAGTAATAAAACCTCCTTACTCCTGTGCAAGAGTCCAGGAGAGCAGCATCACCTGGCGGTCTGTGTGCAAGCGTGAAAGAAACTTCCAAGTAATTGACCCTAACACAGTGGTTCCCCGTTGTGGACGCAGTCAAGTCACTCCTCCTCACTGTCTCTCACTATGTATCCATCTCACTGGGATGCTGCAAGGCCAAGTCACATTGCAAAGTGTTTTGCAGAGGATGAGGTTATTAACATTAACTCTCAAATTCCTGATGCTTGGCCTTGAGTCTGCAAAATAACCTTCTCCTGTGATGCCGTTTCTCATGAGATTGACCCAAAATTCTGGACCATGTTTTGCCCTTTTGCAGCATTGGAAAATGTATCATTAAACACAGATAGGTTTTGATAAGTCTACAGATATCCCCTTTAATGCTGATATATCAGTATATAGTAACTGGCTACAAAGGAAGTGTACTTTTATGTGTACTTTCACCACAAATGTCCCAACTCTTCTGTTTATTTTTTTAGCACAAGGACTATCAAAGGAAGAAATGTGTGTGTGCATGTACACACCATGAGTTTATATTCCATTGGCTTACACTGGACAGCTCAAGTGTAGATATTTTGCCCACAAATGGCTGGTTAATAAAGAGGATCAAAGCCTAGATATTTCTGTACCTAAGATAAATTCTCTTTTAGCTCACATGGTAGAGGTCTGTGCTTTTGGATCAGAAGGACCTAAGTGCAAGCCTCATTGATGCCAGTGAACTTCATGCAATCAAGGAATAATATGGATGGCTCTCAATGAGTCCAGCATATGAATGGCCCTTTTGGAACTGCTACCTTTAAGCATCACTTTCCTTGTAGCCTGATAAATGCACTGGCAGTTTTGTTTCTGTGCAGCAACAGTGCCCCTCAATGGCTGTTTAGTGCATTGTTAAGAGAGTCCCTGGAGGAAAGAGCCACTCACTGTTTTCTTTATTTTAAAGGTGCTTCTTTAATGACTTTTCCCTACACTATTACCACATATGGGAAACTGATTGGGCAGATTTTTACTTAGTAGGGAAAAAAAGAAACCACCTGCCAGAGTCCAGACTAAAGAATGAGCCCAGAATGGGATACTTGGGTTAAATGCATAGAGAATGATACAAATCTATACAACCCCTCTGGTCCTTCTACCACTGGCCAATGCAGGACAGTTCTCTACAGGACATTTACTAGTACACAAGACTATGGATTGGATGCTGCAATTGCTGGGAACAGTTCTCTGGTCTGCACCATGCAGCAGATCAGACTAGATGATCCCATTGGTCCCCTCTGGCCTGAAACTCTATGAACATATCAATTAGATTTAAATGTCACAATCAATGAGGCTTCCCTGGTTGACTGTTCCACAGCCTCATAGATCTCACTGCCAGGGAATTTTTCCTGATGTTCAGTCTAAATGATCTCTTCCTCCATTTAGTCCCATTTCTCTTAGTTATGCTAAGGAATTCCTCTCCTTCCTAAGTATTAACACCCTTGGTGTGTCCATAGCCTGTTACTATCAGATCCTCTGCCCCATTACCCACTGCTTAGCCAAGCTCTACATTTGTAACTCATTTAATAATCGCACTGGGACACTGGAAAGTAAAGAATCCATGTATGAGCTTTGAGGGAGTCAGTCCTTGAATTTGTGAGTAGACACAAGGAAGGGAAGACTGATGTGTGAGTATGTTGCACACCTACAGTCCTTCTCAAAATGGAGTCTGAGTTTTGTAGAAGCAGTGTAGGATAAACATCATAATTTGGCTTGTGCTTGGGTGCTCGCCCAAAGTTTATACAAATCTCTAGAATTTCTTGGGTCAGAACAATTAGGTTAAGGTTCTCTGCAGCACGGGTTCCCTGTTCCCAGTCTTTCTGCTGATATTTTAGTGCGTCCTCCCCTGGATGAAACCCAAGTGTGCAGAAGTTGATGGAAATGGAAAATGCTGGATTGTGGGGGAGCTATTGTGCGGGGGGGGGGGGGGAGGGGATAAACAAATTTATTTCAACCCCAAAGAACTCATTTAGTTTGAAGGTGTGGGTCAGTTCAGTACAGGAAAAGCATCATCAAGGCTAGCACAGAGTACAGGCAGCATCAGTTTAATAACCGATCTGCCCTTTATCAGAAGACTGTCTATTTCCCACCCTCATAGCAGGACAGCCTCCACAATTTAATCTGGTCTAGGAAGTATTGTCCAGTGGTTAAAGCAGACCCTGTCAGATCCTGGGGAAATCACTTCACTATTCTGTGCCTCAGTTTCCCCCACTGTAAAATGGGGACAGAGCTAGCTACCATGTTCACGAGGGAGCTGTGAACCCGAACTCTTTGTTCATAAAGAGTGTCGAGAGCTCGCAAAAGGGCAATTCGTCATTGTCTTATTTCTCTCTGATTCGACTTTTTCCACCAGGATTATTTATTTTCTCATCACCACTCTGTGTGCTGGGTTTCAACACAGAACTATTTGCACCAGCAAAGACTGAAGGGACTTTTTCTTCTTCTTGGCTTCAATTTAAACATGCAGGCCCATAAATTCTCCAGCACAAAGCATGAAAACAGTGTAAAACCCTGTGTGCTGTAGCTCAAGGAGAATGAGTATTCATCCTTCAGAATGACACTGACACTGCAGACCATCCTTACCCTCTCTCAATCCCCATATCCTGCCACTCCCCCCCCCCCGCCACCCTCCCAGTATTCTGACCTCAGCACGTGCTCCCAGTCTTCCCAGTGGAATCTGAGTCCATTGATGCTATTGATCAGGGCACAGGGCTGTCTGCAAAACCAGTGGGTGGATGGACAACTCCCATGTGAGAAATAGTCCTGCACCAAGCAGGGAATGAGGGGAAGGTGTTGGAGCCCATGATCTATTCTGCAATTGGGATCCCATTCCTTTCATGGGCAGTGACAGAAAACCCATTTGGTTCCCAATAACCAGCCTTGGCTTCAATAGGAATCAGAGGTACGCTGAGGCTGGTAGAGCTCAGTGTGCTCTCAGCAACGCAATGCACTCCAATCTGCATCTCCGGGCTTTCCCCATCTCTGCTTTTTGGGTAGGTTCCAAATAGCTCTCCTTCCTGCTCTGGCAGTACAAACACACAGCACCCAAAACACCTATGGAAATACAAAGGTCACTGCACTGCGTGTGGGAGTGTTTGCAAGGGCTGGTTCCCAGAGGGAAGGCAGGGCACTCTGCCCACACAAGAGCCAGCTGCAGTAGGACCAGGACATTTTCCACCATGATGCCATCAGTAGGGGGAAGCCACTGGGGAACCTTTGGTTCATCTCAGGTAGAAGGATTCAGGACTTGCCTCTCAGGCTATAATTACACTCCAGATAAGTAGTGGGATCCCCTTGTTTGTGTACACATACACATGCTAGTTCTGTGAGAGCTAGCACAAGTAGGAACAACAGCATAGCCAGGGTAGCACTGGCCGTGGCAGCAGAGGCCTGGCTGAGCTGTGCTGAGTACAAACCCACCTGAAACTGATGGGAATGTACCATGGCTCAGCTGTGTCTCCCCTGTTCCTACCCCTGCTACCATGGTGACACTGCTACTTATACTCAAGTTAGGATGATAAGAACTAGCAGGAGTGTGTGTGGAGAGTAGGGGAATCCTACCTTAGCTTGTAGTGTCAAAACAGCCTCAGATTTACATGGCCTGGAGAGATGGGGCCAGATTCAGAAGGAATGTGTAAGGTAGGGTAAGTTGGACCCCGCCCCCCCCCTTATGCCCCGTTCGACTCCCCTACACTGGCTACAGCCTCAGCCCAGCCAAGCATTTAAGCACACATTTAACTGAAAGCACCTACTGACTCCAATTGGTTTTGATTAGCAGTTGAGCCATTGATTTCAATGGAGTGATTCACATGCTGAAGTACTTTTCTGGGGCAGAGGCTTACAGAGTGATCCAAAGCCCCTTGGGATACGTCTACACAGCAAAGAAAAACCCCCGGCTGGCCCATGCCAGCCGCCTTGGGCTGCGGGGCCGTTTTATTACGGTGTAGACTTCCAGGCGTGGGCTGCAGCCCAGGCTCTAGGACCCTGCAGGGTGGGAGGGCCCCCGATCTCCGGCTCCAACCTGAGCCCAGAAGTCTGCACAGCAGTGAAAAAGCCCCACAGCACAAGTCGGGCAGCAAGGGCCAGCCACAGGTTTTTCTTTGCTGTGCAGATGTACCCACAGAGTCAATGGGGGTCTTTCCATTAACTTACATGGATTTAGAACCAAGCCATTAGTCTCCATTAAACTCCCTTAAATGAACAATTTAAGCTAACTTAATGTGCAACAGGTGTTAATTTGAGGATGTCCACACCGGTTTTAATTAAATTAACTGAAAACCAATTTCAGTTAAACCGGTGCACATTTAGTTTGTAAGGAAAGCTCTGGCACAACAAACTTTCACTTGGTTAATTACCGATGCAAACCCCTATGCAGACACATTTACATAGCTTTTAAATAGTTTATACTGGTGGGCTTACAGGGTCAAGTGAAATTGAGGTATGTCATGTTTAGACCAATGTGAGAGTGTCCACATTGAAAGCTGCACCATTGTTACTAAACTGGTTTAAAATCACACCTTTAGTTAAAGTGACATAACTTTTGTGTTGAGATCAAGCCTTGGATTCCCTTAAATGTATTCACTCACACCCACTCAACAGATGTGTAAGGCAGTGCAAATTCATTTAATTTCCATGTCGATGAGCCAAAAGTCAATGCACAATAATGTAGCCCCTGCCTCCAATTATTCAATTAAACCCTGCAATAATTTTGCACAAACATGTACAGGGAGATTTTCAGAAGTGCCCGTGGGACTCAGGAGTCTCAGGGTGCCACTGCTCTCGAATCCCCTTTGATGCATTTGAAACCTCTCTCCTGTTTAAGTTAGCTAAAATGGAGAAAAGAAAGCAGGTGGAAAATGCAAAGAAAAACTTCAGCAAGCTAGGGTGAAGCTCAGCAGCTAATCAGCCCAACAGGGTGGGGAAGGCAATTTACTGCTATAAAGTGGACTTGCATTTCATTCCCAGTGAATGTTATCACCTTTGATAAGTGATACGCACACACACATTTAGACATTTCTTTGTAAAAAAGCAAAGTGCAATCTTATAATAAAAAAACACCAACAATTTCAAAACCAGGCTGCCCATGGGAGCAGGCACCTGCCAGCGAGAAATTCATTCCTTCCCTGTCCCAAAGAGCTCGCCTTTAGCCCCTGGTCATGAGCTGAAGTTACTGTAAACACGGCCTTCTAAAGTCACCAAAAAAGTTCAGCACCCCATGCAGGAAGGATCAGTTTACACCATCTAATTTTTCTTTCTGACTAATACATTAAGTCAGATATCGTTTCCTGCTCAGAGGCTATTTCTCTGTTCAACCGCACTCCTCCTCCTTCTCCTCCTCTTCTTTCAAATCCTCCCCCCGCCACACGCCTTTCTGACTCTTCTCTTCTCATTTTCTCCACAGTCTTCCTGTTATTATTTTTATCCCCCAATCTACCCCCCTTTGAGTCCAATCCAGCAGGATGCTGAGCACTTCTTGGAAAAGACTGAGCACCAGTGGACTCAGGGGGAGGTAAGAGGGCTGGGCATCACCTAGGACTTTCAAAGCAACTCACAAGATCAAACCTCTGCCCTTTTCCCTCCCTTTTGATTTCCTCTATTTTGTCTGAGCCGATGGAGCCTTGATTCAGCTCCTACTTAACCCAATAGGAATCTTTCCATTGACTTCAGCGGAAACTGGATCAGGCCCATGCTGAGCGCCCCAAACCAAGGTAAATCCTAGGAGGTGCTGAACATCAGCAACTTCCATTGGGCCAAATCCTGAATGCCACATTCTGGCCTTACTCAAACAAACTCCCATTGGAACAGGGAGTTCCTTGCACCTCTCAGGATCTGGCCCCCGGCAAGGGCCTGGCACTTCTAGCCTGGCATGCAGCACAGAGGGAAGGTGTTAAACCAGGTGCCAGTCTTCAGATCTGGGGATAAGGTGCTTGACCCTCTGAGGATCAAGCACACAAAACTGCTACTCACGTCCGCCAGGACAGAATATTGGCAGCTCCTATGCTCCCTGTGTGCTCAGGCAGGCCCGTACGGCTAGTGTGAACAGAAGGGGCAATGTGGTTCTCAGGAACAAAAGTGCAAAGGGGTTTTGCTAACAAGAACCTAAGCATCAAGACTAACAGTGCAGTGTAACACAGAGGTCAAGAAAGGTGTTGGCCAAAGCAGCCAGTGGCTGGCTGGAGTAAGGGCATTATGGGTAATGGCAAGTAAACATTTTGGGGATTCTCCCAGCATGCATCTGTGCCAAGAGAGAACTCCTGATGTGCCCCCCACTTGTTCCTCCTGCCCTTACGTGTACGACAGCGCCCAAACTATTTAAACATGGGCAACACTTGCTGAACCCAACCCCCTAAATGACATTAGACTTGGCTTAGATCCTGGTACTTGCCCACCCACTAAATAGGAGTTTGGCTCATTCACAGTGGGCCAAATCTTGAAGTGCAGTAAATCTCCCACTGATTTAAATGGGAGGTTAAGAACTTCCAGGTTTGGCCCTGAATTGCTGTGGACAGAAAGTTGTGGGTGAGTCCCCGGTGGCTTCACTTTTCCCTGTATCACAGGAAGGACGTCCTACTGGCTCAAATGCTGGAAGGGCAGCAGCCTCTTTGGATGATCCTTGCTGGAATTTCACTAGTCCCAGTAAAGCTCCCTGCAGACAGAAAGGGGAAATAGCTTTGTGCGCTGCTTCTCTCCTGCACCCAAACATGGTATCTACATCCAGGGCCCAATGACTTAAAAAGGACTTCAAAAACAGGCATTATTTGTCATCGGGAAGGGCTATAAAAAGAAACACTTCTCAAGTAGTGAGTGTGAATACCATTACTTTACAGATTCAAAGGAAAAAAAGCAGATAACCTTGGGGAGACGCGACCTTCAAACAGGTTCAAATAACTTCACCATGCTCTCTCTCTCTCTCACACACACACACACAAGCTGTCACACAAACATGCACATGCTCTCACATGCATGCAGGCTCCCATGCATGCACACATGCTCCCCCCACCACACATATATCCATTGATATAATACAGACAAAAGAAAAATCACCCATCACTCAGAGCTGCGGAGATTAGAATTGGTTTGGAAAAGGAATGAGATGATTGGTGCATACTAAGAGTGTCTGGATCATTAAAAGAACAAAGCCCAGGGCACCTTCAAACAAAGCCCCATGTTTTCTGGGTTCCAAAGACAGCCTCTCCAAAGTCAGCTAGCTAGCCATGCTGGGTCAGCGTCATATCATAGGGATCCCTATAAGTTTGGGGAATTTCAAATCTGGATCAGAACTTTGCAGCCAGTTCCTCTCTCTGTCATGGATGGAACCAAACCCACTGATCTGACCACTTGGGAGAACTCTGGGAAAGGTTTGTATAGCTTAGTCTCTCATGCTCAGGGCTTTGCTGCTGGCCATCGACTTGGTTCACTGGTATACACTGCACGGCATTGTGTGCCTTCTCCAGGTTTAAAATGTGTAGCTGCTTGAAAGATGAGGAAGGGAGGACTGAGCCTAGTGACCCATAGTGCACATTAACCAGAAGACCAAGAGGATCTCCTTGCTTTTCCTTTGAAGGTCACAGCTCCCTTCCAAAGAGCCAACATCTGATCATGCACTATGCGAAGTGAGACCAAATTGGACTTCCCCTGCCAAACCAGCTGGGGATAAATATCCTGCTGTTACACCAATATTCAGCATCTTCTGAATATTCTATGCAGTTACATTCTATCCAGATCCTTGACAATGCTAATAACAATACTTTGTGCTCCTCTAGCCCCTTCCATCCATGCATCTCAGAGTCCTTTGTAAACACTATGTGGCTTGCTGTTCAGGAGTGCCCAGTACCTCCAACTGGAGCTGCAGATTCTCAGCATTGCTGAAAATCAGACCCTCACTAACTATCCTCCTGTCACCCAGAAGAGTTTGGTGCATTTGTTAAAACATTGTCACTGCATCGCTGCACGGTGTCCTGAAAGCCATGGCAGGGGCATGTCATGTGCGCTTTGAAAACGAAATTATTCTGACCAAAAAGACAGTGTTATTTCACAGCTGTTAGCTGAGGAGCAGAGAAAGGCAGTGACTTGCCCAAAGCCATGCAGTGAGGCAGTGGCAAAACCCAGGTGTCCTGCTCCCCAGACCGCTGCTATTGTCATTGGCTACTATACAGATTCCTTCCCTGCCAGGGAAAACCATTATTTCTGCCTTTCCAGATTTTCACAGCTAAAACACAAGGAGGGAGGCAAATGGGGGAACTTCACTGAATTTTGCAAAGATGTTTTTAGTGCAATAGCATGAGCCTTGTGCTTCTGGATATGGGGCCTGTTCCAAAGCTCATGAAAGTCAGTGGGGGTGTTTCTATTTATGTCAGTGTGCTTTGACTTGCCCCCATGGTGAACTGCCCTGTCATTCTGGGCTTGATTCAGATCGCAGCTACACTGGTGTAACTGCAGTGAGTTACTCCGTATTTTCTCCAGGTACCAGCATCTTGTCCTGTGTGAAGTTCAGCATTGTTTTCAAGGCTGATAATAAAAAATAACCTAATTTTTGCAAAAATGGCCCAATAAAGCAGTTCCACTTATTGCGGGAACTCCCAGAACCGCAGCAGATGGAAACAATTCTGGGATCTGATTTCTGAGCAGATCCTCAGCTGGGTGTGAATCAGTGTGCTCCATGGAGCAAGGCCAGCTTATGACCACTGAAAATCTATCCTCCTCCACATGCAATAAGGAAGGGTTGGATGCAGACTGGCAGGATCACACTCAGAGATGCAAGTGGATGATAGACACCCAGGGCAAGCATGAGGCTGTTAGATAGCCAGCTGCAGCTCTAATCTATCCATCTCCAGAGAAGACATGTCCTGGCATTTGAAGAGCACAGGCTATGAGAGCCACTCATCTGGCTGAGGCAATGCTTCCTGTTCAGGCAGTCCCAATTACCACGCTGCCTGCACCATCCCTGACCTGAGACACTATGAGCGCTACGCTGGATGCTTCTTTGAGCTGCACAGGGCTAAGCAGCCAGGATACGCTGTTGCAGGGGGCAGAGGAGAATCCTCCAGGCCTGTTGCTATTGAACAGGATGGGGGGTTGCACCCGCTCCAGGCCCGAGAAAGGAAAGTGATGAGGGCTGGAGAAAACAAGGCTGGAGACAGTTGCTGCTGCCTCCTGAGAAGCGAGGAGCGGCCTTAACAGGGTCAGACAGCAACTGTGAAACTCAGGATAAAACCCCCAAACCCAGCCCCCGCACCCAGAAGCCTCAGCAGCTGGTTCCCGGCAGCTGCTCAGGAGGCTCTGCTGAGGAGTGCTAGTCACTGAGTAAAAATCCACCAAAGAGATGACCTCACAGAGCATTCTTCCTCTGACAGTGCTCTCCACACAAACTGGACTGGCAGATGCTGTAAAGCTCCACTACTCTGCCGTGGGTAGGGCACTGAAATTCTGAGGGGTTGTAAGGACTGGTCCTTAGAGCCGTGCTGAGCACCCTGGACACCTGCCCATGGGAGCACAGTGATCCAGCTAAGGTCCTTTCCCCAGCCGGCACAGTGCAGGTTCTGCTCTGATTCATGGTTAATTAATAAAGCCAGCCAGCATTCACAACTGCCTGACGCTGGCGCAAGTCTCCTTGGCTCATGCATCTTGCAGTCACAGGAGAACAATCTTTGGAGCAGATTGCTTTTCCCACTGGCAATGGGTTCTGGGTACAGCCCTATGGCCGATGTCCTTTGGACCTTGCTCTCCTCATTGCAGGAAAACACCACATCCCCATGGTAGAAGAGCAATTAGGAAAGCACCAAGGGGGGAAAAGAAACACAGAATGGATGGGCTACCCAATGACACTAGAATTAACTTGAACCTCAGCTGTGGGCAGGTTGGACTTACCCTTAGCAAAGAGGGTCACCAGAGAGAGCCATGCTGTCCAGAAGCGCGGGCAGCAAAATTAACTACTACAGTGAGGATGGTCACAGCCCCCTTGCCTAGTAGGAAGTGCTCTTTGAGTCAGGAAGAATCTTTTGAACAGATGTTGGTGTAAAAGATCCCTCTTGGCCTGGATGGTCAGTAGGAAGGGCTTTGTTAACCTAGGCTGTCAATTGGAAGGTCCCCCATTGGCTTCAATGGTTGGTGAAAAGAGCCCTCATTGGCCTAGATTATGATGGGAAGGCCCCTCATTGACCTGGATAATCAGCAGGAAGGACTTGTTGACCCATTCAGCCAATGGAAAGGATCCCACTGGTCCAAACAGTTGGCCCAGACAATCAACAGGAAGGGCTCCCATTGGCCTAAATGATAGATGGGAAAGGCTCCCATAGGCCTGGTCAGTTGGTAGGCAGGGCCACCTTTGGACTGGATGGTTGGTGGGAAAGCTCCCCATTCATCCAGATGATTGATGGGAAAGGCCCCCATTCACCGGATGGTTGGTGGGAAAGGTCTGTGCCTTGCTCGTGCCCAGAATTGTTCCTGCTTCAGAACAGAAAAACAGTGTTTAGGCATGCATCAACATATCCAGAAACCTTATGACTGGCCAACTGTGTCACAGAGCACTGCCTGGACTTCTATCGGTGTCCTGGATGTGATAAAAATCCTGCAGCAGAATGGCAGTGAAGCAGAAATTTTTAAAAAAAAATCACTCTAGTGCCTGACATTCTTTTTAGGATGCCAATAAAAGATAATGTTACCTGTAAAATGTGCAAGCTGCTCCTAGCACTGCTCCCCCCTCCTCTCCCCAGCACTCCATCTGGGACTCCTGCTACCCCTGCAGTGGACAAAATGCCAGGGAGAACTGGGCTAAGGGGGAGGAATCTCTGGGATTGACCCTCGGACCAAACTGACAATTTGCTGCAAAGACAAGCCCTGCCACTCTCAGATCTGGCAGCATGAGAAGTGCTTAAAATGCACCAGCTCTACGTACTGCACTGTAAGGACCTGATCCAAAGCCCACTGATACCAGTGAGAGTCTTTCACCCAGACCATAGTAGGCTTTGGCCCAGACCCTAACTTGGCCATTTTCTCTGACAACTACATAAAAAAGTTTTCCTCAGTGAGGAATGCGCAGATGCCACTTGCTGACAGGCAGGGGAGCGGGAATGCCCCTCTCGTTGGGTTCATCTTCTTCTATGGTTGGGATCAACCCATCTTTGGGATCATCATATGTGTAATACAGATATTTGTGCTGATGCAGTGATTTTCATCAGAGGATTTTACAGTGCTTTGCTAATTAATTAATATTAGACCCTTACCACATCCCATGCTACTATCAGCATCTTACACAAGGAAACAGAAGTAACTGCCACCAATGGACCCAGGCCAGTCCATTGAAGAGCTGGAGACAGAGCCCAGGAGACCTGACTCCCAATCCCCTGCTCTAACCATCACACCCCATTCCCTCCCTCCCCCTTATCATGCAGGGGTGGGGATTTCCGCTGGGTCCCACAGTAACATGGAATAGTTTGGCAGAGAAAGATTTAACAGGTGGGTGTGGAATTTTTTATGGGCAGCAGAGGGGGATAATCTGGAGTTCAAAGGGGTTGGGGGATAAAAAGGTTGTGGCTTTAACCTATGGCTTGCACTTAATTGTGACATCAGTGGTGTCCAGTAAGTCATTTCCAGATCTATGCAGGAGACACCTTGGGCTTGACTCAGCTGCTTTCGTCTGCCCTGCAGTGCCTCTAGTGATGAGAATTCCTCAGGGAGCGTCTTTTCCCCTGCTTGAAACTGCTGTGGTGCCTTTAAGATTTGGAGTGCTGCCCTTTCAAGGGAAGCAAGAATATTTCAGAGGGACTCCATCCTTCAGGAAAAGAGCCCAAACCATGTCTTTCCAAGATGGGGTCAGCCCTGCAGCCCTTTATCTGGAAGCACTTACTACACAATTAATGGAAGAGACTCTCATCAAATGAGGGACAAATCATAAAATTAGGGAGATGGAAATTAGGCATGGACAAATGATCCAGGTACAGGGGAGATTTATGGGCGAGGTTGTATTATAGCTAATGATTTCTGCTAATGATCCTCCAAAGTATAAAGTGGCACCGAGCCCACTCTCAATGGGACGAGAGAAAATCTTGTGTGCGGAGTGAAGGGCATTCCTCCCAGGAGGGGAGAGGAGCCCCACAGCAGAGCAGCCACCCCCCACAAGCCAGAGATCCTGTCTGTGAAAATCACCATCACAGATGAGTCTCTGGAAGCCTGACTGCCTCCCCATTGCAGGGAAGTTCTTCTGCACCTGTGGCTTTTGGTCTGGGCACATGTCTCCGGCACCTCCGTCTCAATTCGCATCACATACGCACACCCCCATCCTCTTCTCACTGAAAGTGCATTCAGACATGCCTCTCAGGGAGAGGAAGGGGCTACTGCCAGCTGGGTCAAGGTCCTGGGGCCTTCCAAACAGGCCCCAGTTACTACAATCACCACAACTCAGACCCACAGAGAGATGGGAACAAAATAAGACCAGGCCAGTTTCAGGCCTGGCATAAGGGCACTGAGCTCAGCAGAGTTACACCCGGGAAAACTGTGCCCAATGAGGGTGATATTTCATTAACTCTTTATCTTCCTTTTGGTGAGCCCTCTCATAGCTGGAATGTCTCACTCCTTCCCACAATGACTCTGGGCTGGGCCTGGAATAGCAGACAGCTTCTCCTCTCATCTGTACAGAGATTGCTCCCACCCCAGCTAAGCTCCCCGCAGGCAGCACTCCAGCATCATTCCATGCATGAGCCATACGGGGTGGCCTTCATGGTTGAAACAGCGTAGCTCTCACCTCCCCTAGCCAGCACTCCTCCACCCTTCTCTACTGCAACCCCATGTCTGGGAGAGGCTGAGACTGGAAAAGATGCAAACTTCCCCCACCGCCACTTCTGCTAAGATGATTCCAGCAGGGATGCAAAGTAATGCACATTGGAAAACATAATCCCAACTATACATATAAAATGATGGGGTCTAAATTAGCTACTACCACTTAGGAAAGACATCTTGGAGTCACTATGGATAATTCTCTGAAAACACCCACTCAATGTGCAGTGGCAGTCAAAAAAGCTAAAAGAATGTTAGGAATCATTAAGAAAGGGATACATAATAAGACAGAAAATATCATTTTCCTCTATATAATTCCATGGTACACTCACATCTTGAATACTGTGTAGAGTTGTGGTCACCCCATCTCAAAAAAGATAGATTAGAACTGGAAAAGGTTCATAAAATAGCAACAAAAATTACTAGAGGTATGAAATAGCTTCCATATGAGGAGAGATTAATAAGATTGGGGTTTTTCATCTTGGAAAAGAGATGACTAAGGGGGGGGGGGATATGCTAGAGGTCTATAAAATCATGACTGTGTAGAGAAAGTAAATAAAGAAGGGTTATTTACTCCCTCTCATAACACAAGAACCAGGGATCACCAAATTAATAGGCAGATGGTTTAAAACAAACAAAAGGAAGTATTTTTTTCACACAATGTATAGTCAACCTGTGGAACTCCTTGTCAGGGGATGTTGTGAAGGCTAAACTATAGCAAGGTTAAAAAAAGAACTAAATAAATTCATGGAGGATAGGTCCATCAATGGCTATTAGCCACGATGGGCAGGGATGGTGTCCCTAGCCTCTGTTTGCCAGAAACTGGGAATGAGAGACACTTGATGATTACCTGTTCTGTTCATTCCCTCTGGGGAACCTGGCATTGGCCACTGTCGGAAGACAGGATACTGGGCTAGATGGACCTTTGGTCTGACCGAGTATGGCTGTTCTTATGACTGATATGGACGTGAGCTCTCCCTAAGTCAATGCACCTCCATTGTTCCCCACAGTCGACATCTCCTTGAGACAATTTGCTATAGTAACTCTGCTGGAAAAGTCTGGCCTCTAGCCTAGAGGAGCTGCGATGATTCCCACTGGGGAAGGCTGAGAAGACTCTCTCACATCTTGAGAGATGAGCCATGCGGTGCAGAGAACCAGGACTGAGGTGACCTGGCGTCTATTCCCAACTCTGCCACTGGCCTTCTGTGTGACCTTGGGCAAATCACTTCAGCTCCCTGAGCTTCAATGACCCCTCCATAAAATGGAGATGATCATACCTCTTTTGTATGGCACCTTGAGATCTATGGATGAAAAGAGCTGGGTATTATCATCCTCCAACCAACAGAGAGGATGTCATTCATGATTTGTAGCATCCAGACACCCAAGGGCAGAGAATGTCTCCTTAGCCTCAGGGGAAGAATTATTCCAAATATGTTTCCCTCCAAAACTAAGTCACTGCACTTCACACGGATCAGACAAATTAAGGGTGATGAGCTTTTGGAAGGAAGAGGCTGGATTGGGGGGGGGGGGAGCAGGGAGGGAGTAGGAGTCCTGTCTTGCTGCCAGGGAAAGAAAAAAAAAAGGACAATTAAAACTGCTCTGCCCTGCACTCCCATGGGAGCCGTCCTGCCAGCCTGCGTGATTGGTAGGTTAGACTATTACTCTACTGTTCCTGGAGTAATAAAAATTCCTGGTAAGTTTCATTTGGAGCTCTGATCACGAATGGCACAATGACTCACAGAAATATGGGCAGGGTCCAATGCCAAAAGCCCACCAAGTCAAATCTGCTGAGCTGGTAGGTTTGTGGGGGGTTGTTTTTCTTTCCTCTCTTGCAGGAGCTGTATGTGTCTAATACGGGGAGGAGCTGAGAGAATGGAGGGAAGAGGAGAGAGATACAGGGCAATCAAAGATAGAGGACATTGAGGATTACCAGGAGCAGAGAGGTATCAGGCACTGACACTGTAAAGCAGGGAGGGATATTGGATGATAAAGATCATTAAGAATCTGGGTCACAGATGAACATGGGTCACTGCGTGATACCTTATGGGATGTGGATGAGAAAGAGAAGACATAACGGATGCGGAATATTATGGGGCCTGAAGGACATGGGAAGTCAGGAGGAATGGAGGCCAAAAGGATAACTCATCCTCCACATTCAGTCAGGCCTGGGCTTCTCTTCATGGATCTCCCCAATCTCTAGTAGCACAGGATACTCCTGTACAGGAGAGGTGGGGATTTACTGCTTCTGTTTATTCATTTCCAGGAAGATTCTGACTCAGACCATGAAATGGCAAGTGTCTCCCCTCCCCCTTCGGCCACAATCACTAATTACTCTCAGGGCACTAGCCTAGTCTGTAACCCTATCTATATTGTTTGTTTTAAAGACACTTTTATACCCACTCCCTGTGAGGAAATGAAATTGATGGAGAGACAGAGTAACCCTCAAACATTTGCATCTTCTTGATGGGGCGGGTTTGATTAGGACTGGCTGATGCATAGAGTGACTTGATCTCAAAGGGAAATGTTAGAAAGAAAAGTGGGCAGGGGCAAAGAGACCAAAAAAGAAAGAATGGGACAATAAAAGTGTGTTCTTAATGTCTCTCTTGGTGCCTATTTTCCTCTGACCTTCTCTGGGTCTTCTGCCTCTCTTTAATTTTTCTAGGATGATCAGTGCTTTCCAAGTTTTGCTTCCCTTCCTTCTCTCCATTCTCTCAACATGTTTTTCTTTGTGGAGGTAGAGATAAAGCTCTTCCACCATAATCAGAAAGACATCCACAACAGCTAGACAAACAAATCCCTGCCCCCAAGCCAAGCTTTCTATAACCCAAAATGAGAGACAAGTCAGAGACTCTACAACATCCATTATAATCTTTCTATTGCCAATCTATTCTATGTGGAAGGTGCTCAGATTCTGGTGATGTGTGACAGTACAAAGATAGATAGATAGATAGATAGATAGATAGATAGATAGATAGATAGATAGATAGATAGATAGATAGATAGATAGATAGATAGATAGATAGATAGATAGGATAATGCTTTGTGCTTAAGTGAAGAACACAATAAATGACACCAAAGTGCTGAAATCTTCCCTTCCTTTTATGCCCACCTCCCGGGAAAGGGCTAGTTACACACTCTAATTAAATAAAATGAGCTGTACAATCCAAATAAGATTTACCGAATAGGGCAAAGAGTCAGGGCAATGGATCGCATTAAGTCTATAATTTAAGATCTAAGGGCTAAATACATTCCCCCCCAGTGTAATTTTTAAAAAAAGCTAAAGAGCCGCCTTATTTGTCGATAATACACAAAGGGGCTTGAGAAACTGTATTAGCTATTTGCTTCAGTCTGTGAAATGATGTATCAAGAAGCCCAAGTTTCTTTACAGATATCTGCAGCCTTACCAGGCTGTGCAATGATCACCTCTCCTGTGCTAAGTAGGGGTGGGATTGGTCAACGTGTGACTCTCTGGGAAGCATTGAAATGCTGCAGGAAGGGGACTTAGCAATTAAGCAAGTGGCACTTTTCCCTCTGAGTCACATTTGAACCAATGTTTTCTCCAGCTGGTTGGGGCAGTAGGAGGTGTCTGTTTGATTAGCTGTAAAACTCAGGCCCTGACCACTTGTGGTCCTTAAAGTCCTTGTGTTTTTGCTACAGGTGGATGTCCCTGATAGCATCCTATCCAGATTCCAAGAATAACTGGCCATGCCATCCTATTTAAATAATAATAATAATAATACCAATTTCTCAGATAGCATTTTTCATCAGCAGGTCTCGAAGGGGATGTCTAACCTGTACACTACGCCCAGAATCTCATTCAAATTTTGAGCCCAAACTCCTTTTCTGTTCACACACAAATCAGTCAGACTCAGGTCAGCAAGCACCCTGGATCTGGGTTCTAGGATCTGCTAAGGGGGTGGGTGAGAGCCTGACCGTCCCACTGTGAGTTGGGTCCAAACCCTGTTACTTTGCAGTGTGGATGTAGCTCAAGCCGAGGACCCAAGTCAGAAGGTCAGTATAGTGTAATGTGAATGTGATAGTACAGCTATGAGACCCAGGTCTAGCAATTATAAAACCCAGGTTTACAGTGCAGTGTGGACGCTCAAGAGTGGGTCCAGAAACTACTGGACACACACAGTGTGTGCTACTGAGTACTCAGTGTGAAAATCATTGCCAGAGCCAGGGTCAGAACCCCTCAAAGCCCCATGCTGTGCCCCGGGCACTGTTATTTAACACTGCTTCAGGATTGTTTTTCCATTGCTGGTCATCACCCCCCAGCCAATGCAGAGTAGATTCATGCAGAGTGGCACCAGTGCCTTGGATTGTCCCTTCTGCAATCAGCAACATGCTTAACCCAGGCCCCCCACCATTTTTCTCCCTGGACAAACAGCTCCACATCAGTCTCTCAAGGTGCACTCACTGCAGCTTCTCCCACCTAGGGAGGGAGATGATGTTCAGACCAGCCCACTCAGCTTTCAGTTCCCCTTCAGCATCCTCCAGCTTGGCACCCTGGAGGGAGCAATAGCTGAAGTTTTAACCCTAAGGGCTCAATCTTGCAGCCTTGGCTGAGGTGAGCAGGTCCACTGAAATCAATGGGTGTCCTCAAGTGTGTGTTACAAATCCCTATATGCTGCACAGCAATATGACCATTACGCTATCGATCAAAGCATGACACTTTCTTTGTCAAGTGCTTTGAGATCTATTGATGAAAAGTGGCATATAAAAGGGAATATTATTAAGATTATAATCTGCAATGTTCTTTCACATACAAAGAGCAAACAGACAATATCAGTCAAAATAACATTAATTTTAGATTAAGAGAACAAGCTCACAATAAGTAAAGTCTCCACACGACAGCTCAGAGAGCATGTGTGCACACGTGAGCTCTGTCACACTGCACTGAAATGAACACAAAATAGCCTCTCAGCGCTAACAAAGTGCAAATAATGTTTTGCTTGTATGCAGTGCTTTTCATCTGCAGATCTCAAGGAAAGCATCATCATGGTCCAAACTGTATGGGCAGGGGAACTGAGGCACAGAGCAGCAAAGCATTGTGTCCCAGACTGCATGGGGAATTGGTGGCAGAGTTGGGACTAGAACTCAGGAATTCTGACTCCCAGTCCCATTTCTCAAAGACATACATTACATACCTAAATACATGACAGACAGATAGATCAATCCTGCTGTAGGTTCAGACCATAAAGCTTTCTAATTTTTTTGTTTTGCAAAGCTGCCTGTAACTTCTTTATCCCAGACTACTGTCAGATTGTCACCTGATGTTTAGCTTGAACTCTGAGGACAGAATGCAGCCAGTTACTGGAGTCACTCCCACATCACTGTAATGGGAAGCACATTTCTTAACCTCTTTGCATAAGAAAAATACATAAGGATCTGTCTCTCCTCCCCACATACACACTTCTCTCCCAGGTTGAAATAAAAACCTGCAGAAAGATTCCCGGTGGCTTTGTCAGGGAAAAGGGGGATGGTGAGGATTGGTACAGTATATAACATCTCAGCTCTCCCGGATCAGTCACGCTTCCTAATTCAATAAGGTGAGAAGGAGCATAATTTGATCATATTTGTTTTGCATCACTGCAAAAACAGAAAATGAGGGGCTGCAGAGCCGCACCAATTTACTTCATCCGACCTTGATTAAAAGAAAATTAATTGCCGCATCTCTCAGGATATCTCAGGCAGCAGCCAATGGCTCTCCAGAATGCCAAAAAAAAAAAAAAAATCGGGGGGAGAGAGGAAAAGAGAATCTTTGCCCTTTCATCTCTTAGCACAACTGTCTTGTTGAAAGCTTTGGCAGACTGAGAAGAAAACCAAGTGCTCGGAAAATCACAGGGACGACAACTCGGCTTTACCAGCATTTCCTGCTCAGATTTGCCTTCTGCATTTATTGCCACGTTCCCAACCCCTGGTGTTTGCAGCGCTCCTGTCGGCTCCATCTTGTGGAGCCACGGGAGCAAAGATGAGAGGGCTCCCAAGGCAGACTGGCTGAGGGGACTTGGTAATAGGCAGGGCCAGCTCTAACTTTTTTGCTGCACCAAGCAAAAAAAAAAAAAAAAAAAAAAGAACCCAAGCGCTGCCCCACTGGAGGAAAAAAAACAAACCTACATGAGCGCCACCACGCCACCCCAAGATTGCCGTCCCTTACAAGCAAGCACATTCTTGGTGGGCTGGTGTCTGGAGCCAGCCCTGGTAATAGGACACAGAGCTTTTTTCTGGTATACTTAGGCCAGGTCTAACCTAGAATCTTCTGCCCGTATTGTAATGTTGGTTAGAGGGGTGAGTTTTGAACATTTTTATACCAGCAAAACCCCCAGTATAGACCCAATTGTACCTGCATAAAATCACTTTTGATGGTACTGCTTATTTCACGTGGGGAACTGGTATCAGGTATGCTGGGAAAAGTGTTATTTTGCCAGTATAAGCAACATCTACACCTCGAGGGTTTGCCAGGTCCTTGGGGTAGGGACCCTCTTTTTGTTCTGTATTTGCACAGCACCTAGCACAGAGGGGTCCATGACTAGGGTTCCTAGGTGCTTGACTAATTAATGTAAAAGTTAATAATAATCTCTACCTGCATAGCTACATCAGCAAGCCTTTTCTAGTGTAGACTAGGCCTTAGAGACAAAGATGTATTTATCAGTGTGGTGACCTTTCAGGAAAGTGAGAGGGAAAGAAAGAACCAATATAAAGTCTCCATAAAAGGGAGAAGAGGAGGGCCTGCTGACCCACTCGCATTGGAAGCTCTGCTGTGAAAAACAGTGGTTGCCCCTGCAATCAGGGAGATGCCTTAGAAATGCAATGGTGAAATGGAGAGAAAAATCTATTCCTATGCTACCTAGTTCCATACGTTACAGCTCTCACTTTGCATTCACTTTGAATGCAGCCCATCTCGGAATGGGCTTGGTACAGTTCCCATACAACAGTCACAAACTGGGCACCACTGAGGAAGATTCTGCAGAGAGGCCAAGGACTGAATCGGCTACTGAGGCTTCTCTCTCTCTAGATGTAGGGCCTCCAGATTAGAAATGGAGGGATGAGCAGAGCAGCACAGGGGAAGCTCACCATGCTTGCCGCTCTGTTCTTTGGCTACAAAGAGGCCTCCAGGGCTGTCGATCTGGCACCTCTCACCAGCACTAAACTCGCACACATTTCAAACAGGAAAAGTGACGACTGTGAACGATCCAGCACAATTATCAGATCAGAGGCGCCTGCTGCAATCCCACTCAAATCTGTATTAAAAATTCATTTCAAGTTTGTTTGTTTTTAGCTGCAAGTAAGGGAATTTACCCAGCTGTTTTATTAGAATATGAAAAGACACATTTTTCTAAGTAATGTGTTGGAATTTAAATGTACCATGACTCTCACTGGATTTAAGAGGGGAATCTGTCTATCTTTTCTCCTATCCATCCATCTCTATTGTGTTCACTGTGTTAGTACTTAACTGCCCAAGGAGAGCCAAATCTTAGGGTGTTGTCCTTTTAAAAAAATTAGTACTTCTGCAAAATCTTCAAAGTGTTTACCATTTGGAATTTCAGAATTTCATCCTAATAAACAGTGATCCATTTTCACATCAGAACGGGAGACATTTCTCAATTCCACCTGTTCTGTGGCAAAAAAAACAAATACCACCACCACTGTGTGAACATTTCACAGAAAGATAAATTTTGGGGCCACCAAAAAGAACCCCACAACACCACAAACCAACCAACAAACCATACAAACAAAAACAAACCCAACAACCCTCAACGGAAAACAAACCTGCAATTCTTCAATGAAGTATTTAAAAAAAAAAAAAAACCTAAATGGAATGGAAGAGATGTTCTCTTTTCATGCTAATTCTAGTCCTAGTTACATACCTGAATTTATTGAATCACTGGATTTCATTCAAGACCACTCCTAGCCTGTGATTCAGGAAAGCAGTTATGTGCTTAAGTCCATTCCCATCCAGGATATCACTTCAGTTCATGCTTAACTTTAAGCATGTACCGAAGTCCCATCAACTACAATGAGACTTAAACACATATTCAAGTGCTGTCTCAAACAGGGACATTTGCTAGTTACTAGGACTCCGACTGAGGACAACATGAGAGAAGAATGCTGGAAACCCCAACAGAAGGAGTATAATTTCATGTACTTACAAGTTCTATCCCATAGGGCAAGTCTAGGACATACAGTGAATGGCAAGGCCTTCCTTGATTCATTAGAACAACCATTTCTGGGAAAGGGGCATAAATATTAAACAAACCCTCAAACCTAGAATCCACCCCAAAGGAGGGTAGTGGCACCTCCCAGCCACAGTGTGGTGGAAGCTGGGGACTGACTGAACTGAGAGAATGAATTCCTCATCTGTCACCACTGCCAGGTGCACTGAATGCAGGTGAGCAACCCCTCTTGAACAAATCCACCTGCGCCTGTACAATACATTCACCTGGCTTGTGAACTGCAGGGGATTGGGTTTGCAATTACTGACCATTCACTGCATGTGGACAATAAATTCCTTGCAAAGCCAATCACATTTGTTTCTTCAAAGAAGAGTCAAGGGGGCCAGACAGGCCAAGGAAGGTGCCCGATTTCATGTCAGCTTCTCAGAGAGACACGATGCAAACAAAAGCACTAGTGGGTGGATTCCAGGTTTGAGGGTTTGTTTAATATCTAAGATTTTGTGTAACGTTTGTGTGTGTGTGCATGTGTACGCACGCAAGAGGATTTTGGCTACTGCAAACTTTGTGCAACTGTGCAAGCTATGAGAGTGTTTAGCATGTATCTGAATTTGTGTAAAGTATTTGTGTGTGCACTATGCATGCCTATGTATACAATCTGAGTCTGTGCATATCAAGTCTGAGTGTCCATGTAACTTCAAACACAAGGTATGAGTGTGAGGAGATACATTCTTACATGCTGAGAGTGAACATGTAGTAGGAATGATCACAGAGACAGTGTGCACATCTGTGAAAGGGGGTGGTGAATGTACAGTACATGAGCCTATATTTGCAGTGTATATGAGTGCAATGGGGACCTGGTATCACTGTGACCATATGTGCTATTACCCAGAGCACGTCCCAAAGACTACTAGTGCTACTTCCCACTCTTTAAGGTTAACTTAAACAAAACAACAAAACCAACTTTCCTCCTTAAGCATTCATGGATACACAAAGATACACAGCTTACAAAGATACACAAT
This sequence comes from Sternotherus odoratus, assembly GCA_032164245.1. Lineage (NCBI taxonomy): Eukaryota > Metazoa > Chordata > Testudines > Kinosternidae > Sternotherus > Sternotherus odoratus. Next base: position 9,095,822 of record JAVMKO010000018.1, read on the forward strand.
TCCCCCCAATTTTCTGATGCACTAATTACCAGTGGTATTCTGTACTGGACCTAAGCGACACATTATTCTGAAACCCTTTCTAGCCCAGACACACAACCGTCTGGTTTCTTCATCTGTTGCTTGTGGTTTTCTAGTCAGTATCATCACCTGTACTTTGAACTCTCTGGTCCCGATCCCTCTCCGGCTGGAATCAAGGTACATTTCCAGAGGGAGGAGGATTAGGCCCCTAACCTTCCCTTCTGTCCTCTCCATTAGGCTAGAGAACACAGTCTCTTTGTTTCTTCCCTGCCTAAAGCACCGGATAACAATAATATTGTTATATACTCTAGAACCTACCATGCCGCAGCACACTAATAATCTCTATACCATAATACCTAGCTCTCATAAACTTTTCATCAGTAGATCTCTAAGTACTTTACAAAGAAGGTCAGTTTCAATATCCCCACTTTACTGTTGGGGAAACTGAGGCACAGAGTGGTGAAGTGACTTGACCTAGGTCCCCCAGTGGCAGAGCTAGGAATAGAACCCAGACCTCTTGAGGCCACAAGGCCATATTGCTACCCTGGAGTGCAGCTTCCTCTATGGTGGAACATAGAAGCTGTTTAACAGCAGATAGGAATACTACACAACATTTTAGGGCAGGAAATGAAGGAGGATTCTGTGTACAGATGAAACTATATAAGGAATTTAGGGAGGTAGAATGCAACTACTCACACTGAAATTTGTCCAGGACTCCAGGGCTAACACAATTGCTATGGTGAAAAATGCAATAGGATCTTTAGTGCCAATAAGTGGTCAAAGCTTTGAAAGAGAAAATGACACCTCCAGCATTTGCTCCCCACTAGCACCATCCTGGGGCATTGGGTTGGCACTGACCCAGATGGGAGATGCTCCCCTCCCACTGAACCAGCAGCACCTTTTCCTGCAGCTCATTTGAAAATGTGACTCCTATTTAGAAGCCTAAATGGGAGCTGAGCTCTCTTAAAATCCTGGCCACAATTGTGGGTGCCCAGCACTTGAAAACCTAGCCCTACATGAATGAATGCTTTTACAGTAGGGTGAGTGTCTCTGTCAGAGCACACTGTGTATAGAGTTGCTGTAAGTGTAAGTGCTGCAGGTGTGATGTACGCGTACAGCATGTGCAGTAGGTGTGTACACACTGAATATGCATGAATGTTTGCAGTAAAGAAGAAGAGCTGCATGTATGTGTGCACACATCGTATGTACACAGCCCGTGTGTGAATGTGTATCTGCAATAGCCATGAGTGTTAATATACAGCATGGGCACAACTTTTTGTATAAGTATCCTCTATCTGGTTCATTAGCAGGGATTTCACCCAGGACCTTCACTACTATAACCATAAGCTTTTATCACTTGAGTTGAAAGAGGAATTCTACTATCTGGCAGCTGTAATAGAGTCTTATTATTTTATGTGGACTGGCCACCAGGAGGGGACAAAAGAACCATGCTTGCCTATGTCATATGTGTATAGTTGGGTTGTTAGTGTACAATGTGAGTGCAAATGAATGCACTTTCATGGTCAGTGAACGAATGTTCTCAATGCCCAGTATGCATGTACAAAAGGCAGGCATGCATTTCCAGTGCACAATGTGTGCATGTAGTCAGTGTGTATGCTGCAAAGTACGCAGGTGTAGTAAGTGTGGCTGTGTGTGTGTACACCGTGGGCCATGGATGTACAGTAGGTGTGTGTGTACAGTACAGCATGTGTTTGGATACTGGGAGCTGGGGTTGTTTAGTAATTAAATCCCTTTTCATCCTTCTGCACCTGTCTCCTTCTGAAAACTGAGAGAACAGACGTCAACCGGGAGAAGGGCTGGATTGAATACAGCCAATTCTGAAATATTTATTAGCTTGTGACACCACTCAATGGAGGAGAAGGAATGCTGGCTAATCTGCCCAGCAAGTGTTGGGGCATTTTTCTCCAGTGCTTCATTATATTTCAACTACTGTCTACTTTGTCAAAAATTGTATCATTTTAATTTGTGTCTATATTTGTTTTTAAATGCTTTTGCCACTAACCGGAGATTTAGGAGCACCAGGCTCTGGGTTTAGATTTATCACACTGACCCTCTCCTTGCTTTCTACCCTGAGTGCAGCACTGTCCCAGAGCTCCTATTAGGGGAGCTATTTTAGGGGTCTATTTTCTCCATGGGTGTGCTCACCTAAGTCCTATTAATATTAGCAGGGACAAGGCAAGTGCATTGAGCAGAGAACAGACTCCTTAGATTTCACGTGTACGCGCAGACACAGAGAGAGATCTCTGTCTCTAATGCAGCACAGGGCCCCGTGCAGAGCTCTAGATTAATGGCCTGATCCTGAGAGGTGCTGAGAGTCTTCAACGTCCACTGAGTTCAGGATCAGGCCCCTCAAGTTCTCGCACATGTGCACAAATGTGCACAAACATACTTTACAAGCTTTCTCTTTAGGCTAATATAGGGTCCTAGGCGGTACTTGACTGCACTCTGGACAGTAAGTGGACCTGGTTCAGTTACTTAGGACTGATTTTGGTCCCATGCGTCACTCCATAGAGATGCACAAATCACAAAACTCGGATCCAGATTCTGAGCCCTCTAAAATTTGGGAGTTCTTGGAGCTGGAGTTTTGGTTCTGGTCCTGCTCCTGCATTGGAGATTGAAGATAAGTCTCATGTATCCTCTGAGATTGTCCTGGAGCCAGGCAGGTGGGATCATTATTGGGAAACCCTCATGACTTTACCTCATGGACTAAATTATGGCTCATGCAGGATTTCACTGTGCTTTGACAGTTCTCCCGCTAGATTATTTTCCCCTAGTGGTTACATTTTTTATTTGGGACCCCAAAGCCATAAGGGGCTAACTGCGCTCTCCGCTCAGGCAGTAAAGCACACTGCACTTTCGCAGATTAACTGGAGAGAACAAGCAGCGGGGTGTGAGCATCACTGAGCTCTTCGACTTCATCTCTGGGTGTACAGGTCTCCACCATGCTTCTGTGGGAGGTCTCAGCAATAAACCCTGAAGGATCCTAGGGAACTGGTGATAGTGTAAACAGGGTTTGACCAGTGAGATTTCTCCCAGTGAGGTAGGCATATATTCGAAAGCAGAATGTGAACTTAGACAAGGCTCACATGGCATATGGAACCATCCACCTCCATATGTATGTGCACAGACAATGCGTGTGCATGCACGTGTGTTTGCAAACATGCAGGCATATACACATTGTGTGTGCATGGATCTGTACAGGTGCCAAAGGCCTGTGTTTGTGTCTATCTATTGCAAATGGACACACCATAAAACCTGAAGAAGTTACAGTAACTTCTGAAGGGAAAAATACAACTCAACTGTGTGACCAAGGCCCACAGTATGGGATGGATAATGCTGACACAGCAAAAATAAGGAAATATCCAACAATAATATTAAGTTGTTGCTAAGTGAGAAGAGCAATGAGTCCTTATGACATGTGACTGAACAACTGATTAGAAAGCTGCCTTCCAATAGAGATTGCGGCTGGAGAGGACTCTTCTTTTTTGCTAAGCAGACATGAGGTTATTCAGCAGCATTAGTGCTAGACTCAAAAGTCCAACTTGGAGTCTTACATTAGGGGAAGGTGGAGATCAGAGCTTCATCTCTTGGGACACTGGAGAATAATGCACACACACATGCAAGTGCACTGCACACACACACAATCTGTTGTACTCAGGCCTCAGGAGGGAGCTTGCCCCTTCATCTCCAAGAGAGATTATCCCCTATTCTCACATGCCCCTGTAGTAATCAGTACCCACTACACCCACACGTGCTGGGGTCTCCTGAGACATCATGGGCTGGTGGCATTATGTGGGTTTTGTAGACACTCGCTCTTTGCTTGGGGTGGTTGGTTAAAGTCTCCTTACTAGCATGGCACAAAAGAAAAGAAAAAACTGACAATAAATCCCATTGTGTGAAGGATCGCTGCAACTATTGTGTTCAAGCAGTAATTAGACGTGGCCCTGAGGGACAGTAAGTGCATTAGAAGGGACGGGCTCACCATGAGCCAAATGGCTGCTCTTATTGTTCTCAGCAGGGTACTTAGAATGTTCTTAAACCCAAATCCTTCCATAATGCAGCAGAAATGAGACTGCAGCATGCGACTGCAGTAGAGGCCAACTCCCTTCTTCGATGGAACATTCACCCACCCCAGCGCTTGTACGTCCTCCACACAAGCCTCTGCCTGACCACATGGACAAGAGCTGTTTGTTCCAGGTGACATCCGTGCTGTCTCTATATCACAGCAACATGCACCCACATGGATATGTCCTGCATATTCCATAACGAACACCAGAGTTCCTTTATAACAGCACGGACTGCTGGGATGGACAGCATGAGGCTTGCAAGCTAGATGTCCTGATGTCCCGTTGATTGTATCATTATCAACGACTCCAGTCCCGCTGATAATATCCAATCTCTCTCTCCAACTTTCATTGACTACATTGAGTTTCTTGATCTTATTGAGTTTACCTAGCTTAGCTTTTTCCACAGTGCCCATCACCACAGTATCTCAGCACTATAGTATTCATGATGGTATCGGGCTTTCCGACCTGCTTGAACATACTGATTCCTTCTGTTGTATTGATTTACATTGGGCCCTCCTGTCTCATTTGTTATATTGGTTCCCTCGCTTTTTACTGATCAGATCATAACCTCCTCTCCAACTGGATATAGCTAATCTCTTCTGTTATCTCTTTTTGAGGCCCGTTTGTCATGGATTATACTGGGACCAGAGGACCCCACTAGAGCCTGTGCCCCATCAACTTCTCAGAATCTTTTCCTCTGTGCGTGATATTGTTATTTTACAGGATGTCCCTCTCAATAATCTATATAAAAAATCCCACTCACCCCTCTTCAATTACTCAATTTCTTACCAGTGCAACATGTGTGACAGACAAAAATGTAGTTTTCAACACCAGAGAGAGATGGAAGTTATTTCATGTAGATCTGGTTTCTTGACTCCAGCACATGAGGATACTCCTACCTCGTCCCGTGCCCCTCTTAGCAAAAATGCAAACATGGCAATTAGAGTGATTCCATAGAACTTGTCACATAAGTGCTTGGCCAGTGCACTGGGTATAGAACCAGGGACCTCCAGAGCTCCTACAGCCTGAACCTAAATTAAAGAGCCAACACTTTTTAGGTGGGGTTGTCACAGACGCCTCGCCCATGTGAACCATGCACAAAGGGGGACCTGTAACACACTCACCAGTAGGCTACAGAAGCATATGCCATGTCCTTTTTTGTAGTGAGAACTTCTGCAGTGAAGTTGGTGACATCTGATTAGTCAAGTGAGAGAAGCAGTGTTGGATTAATCTGAGTAAGTCAGACAGTAATCAGTGAGGCTGATGGAGACACAGTGGTGGTTGAGGTTGGATTGGGCTCAGATGAGCACCCAAAAGTTTGGATGTTTTGCTGAGCTATTGGTCTGCAAATCTAGGTCAGAAATCTCATGGGGAAATGGTTCCTTCTCTGGTACTGCCTGATTCTGATCGGGGCTGGAAATATCCTCTTTTTCAGTATTTTAGCGCTTCACAATCCTAGCCAAAAGATGGAAATACAGCAGCCATCATGAAGATGAAGAAAAATGGAAAAAGTTAACCATTATTTATTCCCCACAAATCACCAGAGGTTCAGTTGAGTTTTGGGTCAAGGACTGAGTTGATTTGTGGATGGGTCAGGCGTGGCATTGGCAGTATCAGGGCCTGTGTGTTTTTCTTTCTGGAGTGCTTTCCCCTTTAAGACAGGACTGTGCAGTCTTTATTTGCTTGTTGAAACTGTTCAGTTTTAGGACAGGGGGGAGGTCACACCTGTTGTGGAACTTGATAGAAGGCTTATTTATAAACTTTCAGAGCTTGGGATTCTTGCAGAGCTGAATGCGCTGATGTCCGGAGGGGAAGGTCACTGAAATGCTTGTTTATAAAAGCAACAGCAACTGGAAAAACCATAAAAGTCTGAAATGATGAAATTAACAAGCTATTTGATCAGGCGCATCGGGCTATGTGCTCTGTGGCCAGCCAGAAAAACCTAGCACGTAAGACCTACCCTGCTGGCTGCTGCCATGCAATTCTCCTTAGAAGAAACAAGCACATTACACCCTAAGAGGCGAAAAATAATCATCTGCTTTATATAGTCTACTTTTGGGTCCCTGGCTTGTCCAATCTTAATTTGACCTTGAATGGAAAGGGGAAAGCCAATACGGCTATTGGTATCACAGCTAATCCACTCTTCAGTTTCACAACTTCAAAGGGACTTGCCACTTGTTCCCATCCAGAATGATCTTTTAGCAGGAATAAATCCATTCCCCAAATCTACTGTTTGTTTGTTTTTTTTTGTTTGGTTGGGTTTTTTTGCTTTGACAACCTGTTTCCCCAGAAATGCTCCAGGAGTTTTGCAAAAAGTGTATGAGGGGGTGTTTGTTGATGATGTTTTAGGGGGTTGTTTTTTGTCTGTTTTTGTTTGTCTTGGTTTTTTGAGAAGGGAGCACATATAATATTTGGAGGGAACAGGGAAATAAAGCCCTTTTCCTGGGGCTTCAGGAAAGATCCAACCAGTCTCAATTCTCTTTTCACACTAGAGCAAACGCAAGGACTTTTCTTCTTCTTCTTTTTCTTTTTAAGAACTGGGGTTTTAAATTTTCTGTATCTGTCAGAATCTTGATTTCAGGAAAGCTTCATTTTCACTTGGTGACTGATAGCCGAACAGGTGGCTTCTGAATTTACAAGTGTCATATGAACAAGCCGTTCAGAAATGGACAATTTGCAGCTCACTTTCTCCTGCTGACAGTCCCTTTTTATGCTGACAGATTCTTGCCTCTTCCAGCCAAATAAATTCATTGAGCATCTGCCCAACCCCCTCGTGCTGCCCCACCCCCACCCCCACCAAAAAAACACCTTTAGGAAGAAAGAAAAAAAAAAAGAACAGACTCCACTGTTTAAGTCTTGTTTGCTCACTCAGCCTCGGTGAGTATAATTTATAACAGGGGCATGATCTCTCCTTAATCTTTCAGGGAGGGGTGTGTTTTTTTATAGGGTTTAGATGGGCTCATAATGCAGAGTGATGCTATACCACGGCTGGCATCAGTGGCTGTCCCAGAAGCAGGACGCTTGTTTCACTAAATGTGTTGGGCTTGTTCAAAAATCAGGTCCACCAAAGCCCTCCAATTCCTTTAATTTTGTTCGGCCAGCGCTGTCTGGGATCCTTCTTAGGAACATTCCCAGCTAGGAATTGCTGCTGCTCAGTCCAGAACCATCCTTGCCAATAATGTCCTTGATGATTGAAGCAGACGGGACTGTAATTTTTTAGGCCAATAAAATACACGGGGATTCCCCAATCCCATCCCTGCCATTCTCCATCCAGTCAAGCAGGAATCCAGGGTGCTCAGATGTTGGCAAGAAGGGTTGCTCCAGTCAACGGTGCCTGACACTGAATTGGCTCTCCCAAAGGCGTGCTAAGGCAGGGAACTGGTTTACTGCCAAAGACGAGGGTATGTTAGTGATGCTCAAAGACCTCAAGAGACACATGTGCAGCTCAGGAACTACAGAAACCCACCACGGTTGCTTTCCTGCTCCAGCCAATGAGAGGTTCTAATAATAATGCCATGCACTTACATCATCTAAGGATCTCCAAATGCTTTACCATACTAATGAAGCGTCAATATTCTGCTTGTAAAGGGAGTTCCGTGCTCAAATATCAGGGTTATGAGAGAGAGAGAGATTTTGTACATTGGGTTACTAAGGTCTGGACTTGCCTAAGCAGTCCTGACTCCTAGTGTCCTACTCTGTTAAATAGAATGCATGGTTTTATACAGTACTTGAAGATACTTCAGTCCCTCTCAGCTGCCTTTCATAAATTTTCCCTGTCTTTCTGCACCCCATTTTCCTAGTACTTTCGAGCTGCCCATCTGGGACCCAGTCTCATCCAAGAAACAGGTCCTGTACTGACAAAGGCTGAAAGGCCAACCAAACAGACACACATTTATCAAGTGGAAGGTCGTCCGAATGTGACAAAGGCTGGGCCTGGATGATCTGACGAGTTATCACATGGTCCATGTACAATTTGTGGCATGTGTCTCTGTCGCTTGCTTCCATCACGAAACCACTCAATGAGGAGAGAAAAGCCTTTACATGGCGGACATGAGCTTATCTGAGGTCTGTGCCTTACAGGTGGGATTTTCAAAACAGCCTAAGTGACCTGTCAATGGGGTTCATGTCAGTAGGACTCATGCTTCAGCATGCCAGTGCTGCCTCCACCCATTTTAGGTGGAGATTGTACTTCCAGCTTGTTGCTATTTCTCCACTTAGTTTTAAGAAAACAGAAGATCTCATTCTTCTGATGTTGCCTGGGGTAAAATTTTCAAAACCACCTCAAGCCTAAATCCCATTTTTAAAAAGAATTTAGGCACTTGGAGCCAGAGTTTCAAAATAAGTGCTTAAAGGTGCAGATAAGATTTTCAAAAGTTCATAGTCCCACTGAAATCAATGGGACATAGGTACCTACCCCATTTAGGCACTTCTGAAAATACAAAGAGATGCCTATCTGCACCCATATGTACCTGCATACCTTTGAAAAACTGTTCCATAGGCACTTTTGAAAATGTCGCCCTTGACAGCCTGAGCCCTGCTGACAGTGAGATATAGGCTCCAAAGTACCTGAGTCACTTTTTAAAAAGGGGCTCAGGATCCTAAGTCATGCAGGTATTTTTGAAAACCTGAACACATGTCTATAGGCACTGGATAGGGTTTAGATGAATAGAGCCTGTGGGTGGATTGGAAGCATTTATCTCATCTAATCTAATCTGTCTGTCTAGTCCTCACCCTCCTAGTACCTGAGTGCTTGTGTGTATGGGTAAAGGTGGATTGATGAGTGCATGGCTGGATGCATGAGTACATAATATGGCAGATTGGATGGGATGGGGAGGGACAAGGGTTGGGTGGAAGTGATTGTGATTACATGGATAAATAACATAATCTTACTGAACATTTATATAGTGCTTTCCATCCCGAGATAGCCTTAAGTGCTTTACAAACCATTATAAATACAAAAATCACTTCAGCCAGCCACAGCAGCTATTTAAAAGTGCACAGCGGCACTACACAGCTGTTTAGGACAGGAAGTGAAGGAGAACTCCATACCCAGCTGAAACTGAAGGGGACTTTTTGGTCAGCAGAACGTCACCCATTTGGAAGTTGGTCCAGACACACACATTAGGGCTGTTACTCTTGAGGCAGAGAGCCATGGATCTTAATGATAACAAATTGACAAGACCACAGTTTTATATGCTGTTCAAAGACAGGTGCTCCATAGCACAGTTCCCCTTACCAGCCTGCTGGAGGCTGAGATTCAACACTTACGCAGTGGAGAAAGTGAAACACCTACACCTCTTCCAGTGCTGACAGGGATGAATGTGTGCATGGTGGACTGGTGGGGAGATGAATAGGTGTGTGGATGGATGGGCAGTAATTCAGTGACTGGTTGGGGGGATGGATTGGTAGATGGACGGATCAGTGATGAAGAGCTGGACGAACATGATTGGTGGGTTGGTGAATAGAGGAAAGACCCACACAGAGATGCATTTCAGACCCTGGAAATGGTTTCATCTGAATGTTGGAAGCTTCAAACCCTGTGGAAAGGGGGAACTAGGAGGAGATCCAGCCCCCCTGTGCTGCCAAACTCCTCACAACCCATCGACATCCACAGGGTGCATGCAGTGCCAGCTGTTCTCCAAAACACAGAGTTATAAGGTCCAAGAAGAGTCATAGGCAGTAAACAGGGCATCATGAATGATAGCAGCAGGCTTCTCCCACCTCCTCCACCACTGTGCCTTGCTTCTTCATTCCTTTTTCACACTCTCCCGTATCCTCTCCTCCAGAGGGGTGGAAACATGACTGAATTCCTAGATCTGACATAGCCAGGGGAGGATCAGCGGTGGGACATGCCTCCTTCTTTCAACGCAGTAGGCAAGAGTCTTCTTTCAATACAGTAGTGAAAGACTCAATCCAGACTACTTCTATTAGCATCCTAGTATCACCAAAACTCTCTCCCCTCCCCAGTGCTGGGCGCTGTACAAACGAAGGCTGCCATGGTCACTGTCCCAGGCTATCGCTGAAACCCCAACTTTAAACATGCCAAAGCCACTTCCGCAACACAAGAGCTAATCCCCAGGAAAACTCAGCTCCCAGAGAGCCATTTGATTCACCCACTGAAATTCCTACCTGTTCCCCAGTTTCTCCAACAGGCACAAAAAGGCCAAGGGTCTTGACTGAACCCTACACTGTGAGTCAGCAGCCGAACCCAGGGCCCTGTGTTACTGCTTCTTGGCCTGTTGCAAACATCCATTAAATATGCAGTCTGTCTCCTGTCAGGATGCTTGTGTCCCACCCTTGCAGGAGACAAGACTCAATGACCCATTGGGTCTTTCCCATCTCTAACCAGGCCACTCAGTCCTGCAATCGTCCCTGGTTTTGAGCTGACTGGCAGGCCGTGAACCTGTTGGCAGAAGCCAACTGGGTGGAACATCGTCTTCCATAATAACAGACCTGTCTTCTTCTCTCAACTGTCCCCCACCCCCTCACCATCCCCCACCCTCCAGAGACATACTGAATTCCCAGTGCTGTCACTGGTGCCAGTGTGCCATGACCACATGCTGGATAGCACGCAAGTGTTACTTGTACTTCACTGTCACAGCCAAGTCCTTGGGCTATGGGCAGGGGATCTGTGCAGACTCCAACCACAGCAAGAAGTCAGCTGATGTGGCGGGTTTGCATGGGACAGGGAAATCCTCCCTGACCCCATCCCACAAGGACCTGAAAATCTCCCTAGGTGACACCTGTTAAGAGCTTATATAAAGTGGTGCCACAGGAAGCCAGACGAGTTAGATATACACAGCAAGAGAGCTCTCCTGGAACAAGAGTCCACCATGCTCACCATGAATGCAGTTTCCAGAGGGCTCCACTAAATAGCTTAGTCTGAAAGTGCCAGGCTGCAGCCGGACTGAATCCATGGAGCGGCTCATTAGCCTGTTTCTGATCTCTCTGTTTTGTGAATTAAAGGCTTTCTGTTCTTGTACATCTGCACTTAACTCTGCTTACTAGGAGGCTGATCCAGGGCCCATTGAAGTCAGTGGGAATCTTCCTTCTTGCTTCAAGGGGTGTGGATCAGGTCCCTAAGGTATCTTCCCGTCCCACAGACCTGGCAGAAGCCTGAAGAGAGACAATGAGACTAACAGGCTCCTGCCAGCACAAGGCAGGTTAAAAATGCCAAGTCCAGGCCTCTCTTGTTCTCCCCGTTTACCTTCCAGCCCCTGTGATGTCTGACTGAACAGAAGCAGCATCTCTATAACCAACGCTGATGAGGTTGTGCCAGGGAAGGAGCCAACATCCGGAAGAGTTGGGGACACCTGATCCACAAAGCGTATCTTTTTCACCATGGAGAAGAGATACTGGAAATGCTGCAGTAGACTATATAATCCCCCCAGCGATCTGAAGGTAGGAAAAACATAGTGCTCCTCTCCAAAGGCCTTGCAGAGCCAGAAAGAACCACAGGCTCTGTCTCTCGCAGCCTCAATAAAGCATCCCCATAATAACTACCACCTAGTTCTTCCTTACCATCAGGACAGATCACTCCTTGTGCATGGACCCATCCTGTATGCCTTCAACACCCAGTGCCCCAGTGACTCCAGGTAGTTCAAGGGATGCAGTTTGTATGACCTATGCAGAATCGGCCCCATTTCAAACAAACTGTATTTACATCTCTGCAGTTATTCCTTCCCCTCTCCACTGAATAAGTAAATGTCACTGCACCTCTCCCTCCATCTCACACCCTGATCTTCACAACTCCTTCCAATTCTGGCATTCTCTCCCTTGCTATTTATCCACCAACTTACCCCATGCCTTCCTCTCTTACAACCCAGAGTGCTGGTGCAGGTCCATAATGCAGTCACTGCCATACAAAGATGCTCTAATGCTTAGTCTACACACCATAACCAACACAGCTATGCCAACAAAAGACCTAAAAGTAGACACAGATATAAGCAAAAATTAGCTTTTCCTGGTATAGCTTATTTCATTCAGGGAACTGGTATAAACTACCCTGGCAAAAGCACGCTTTGCTGGTATAAGCTGCATCTCCGCTAGGATACAGGCAAACTCCTTCTAGTGTAGAAGACCTAATACAGAATCTTCAGTGGAGTGCCCCAGAGTATATGGGGTGTGGTTTATTATGTCCATTGGTTTAGATTGTAAACTGCTCAGAACCAGGGCTATGTTCTTTGTGCTTTGTACATGTTGGGGCCTTACAGATACAAATGATCAGCAACATAAATCCATGCCAGAGAGTATTTAACTTGAAAGAAAGGATGATCTGGTGATTAAAACACTGGAGTAGATGTGGGTTCAATTTGCCACAGACATTCTGGGTGATCTTGGGCAAGTCATTTTATCTTTCTGTGCCTCAGTCTCCCCTCTGTAAAATGGGGATAATAATGCTCAGTTTCTCTGTCTGGTCTAGCTAAACTGTAAGCTCCCCAGGGCAAGGACTGCCTCCCACAATGTGCTCATATTGGGCATGGCACAATGGGTCCCTGATCTTGTTGGGGCCTGTACACTGTCATATAAACAACAATTATAGCAGAGACTATCCAATAGAAATGAAGCACAGGTAAAGCTTAGAGCTGGTCGAAAATTCCAAATGATTTTTAAAGAGAAATTTTAAAATGATTTTCCTATGAATTTTTTTCATTTTTTTAACCAACCAAAACAAAACCAGAGATTTTTCAGCCAAAATGAAAATGTTCCATGAAAAAAAGTTGAATAAAAAATGGTTTTCTTTGAAGAAATGTTTCTACCCCCTTTCCCCATTATAATATCTATATATATAAAAGTCAAATGGTGTATGTATGCGTGCGTGTATGTATGCGTGTATGTATGTATGTACGTGCGCTTACTCCTTCCACACCGTTTGAGCTAGAGACTTGAAATTTGGTACAGTTAGAGGTCTTGGGGTCCTAATCAGGGTAAGAGTCGAAAATGTTTCAAATCTCACCTCTGACGCCCCCCAGGGGTGAAATTCTTTAAAGGCCAATCACATCAGCTGGGCAGCTGCTGTTCTCTGTGACATAGTTATGATGTCATAATACCCCCTCCAACGGACACCGCACTCGCTCAGATCTCTGCCCTCTTCCCCCTCCAACGGACCCCGGAATCCCTCAGCTCTCTGCCCCCTCCCCACCTCCGACGGACCCGAGTTAGGTTTGGTCGGAGGGTAAGTGAGGTAGGGGTGTCGGGTTTGGTCGGGGGGTGAGGTGGGGGTGTCGGGTTTGGTCGGGGGGTGAGGTGGGGGTGTCGGGTTTGGTCGGAGGGGGAAGTGAGCTGGGGGTGTCGGGTTTGGTCTGGGGGGTGGGAAGGTGTCGGGGTGGGTGAGGGGTGAGGTGTGGGTGTTGGGGTTGGTCAGGGGGTGTTGGGTTTGGTGGGGGGGTGAGGAGGGGGGTCTGGGTTGGTTGAGGGGTAAGTGAGGTGTGGGTGTCGGGTTTGTTTGTGGTGGTAGGTAGGGGTGTCGGGTTTGGTTGGGGGGGAAACTGAGGTGGGTGTGTCAGGTTTGGTCTACGGGGGGTGAGGTGTGGGTGTTGGTCAGGGGGTGTTGGTGGGGGGAGACGTGGGGGTGTTGGGTGGGGGGTGAAAATGTGAGTCGGGGCTGGTCGAGGGGTAAGTGAGGTGGGGGTGTCGGGTTTGGTCGGGGGGTTGAGGTGGGGGTGTCGGGTTTGGTCGGGGGGGTGAGGTGGGGGTGTCAGGTTTGCTCTCTGCCCCCTCCCCCCTCCAACGGACCCCACACTCGCTCAGCTCTCTGCCCCCTCCCCACCTCCGACTGACCCGAGCAATGCCGGGTATTTTCGCTAGTATATTATATATATCTATATATATAAAAGTCAAATGGTGTATGCATGCGTGTATGTACGTTCCCTTACTCCTTCCACACCGTTTGAGCTAGAGACTTGAAATTTGGTACAGTTATAGGCTTTAGGGTCCTAATCAGGGTAAGAATTGAAAAATTTTCAAATCTCACCTCTGACACCCCCTAGGGGTGAAATTCTTTAAAGCTCATTCACATCAGCTGGGCAGCAGGTTAACACCTGCTGTTCTCTGTGACATAGTTATGATGTAATAATATCCCCCTCCAACGGCCCCCGCACTCGCTCAGCTCTCTCCCCCCTCCCGCCTCCAACGCCCCCCCACTCGCTCAGCTCTCTCCCCCCTCCCGCCCTCCAACTGGCCCCCTACTCGCTCAGCTCTCTCCCCACTCCCCCCCTCCAACGGGCCCCCCACTCGCTCAGCTCTCTCCCCCCTCCCTCCCTCCAATGGGCCCCCCACTCGCTCAGCTCTCTCCCTCCTCCCCCCCTCCAACAGACCCAAGCAACGCTGGGTATTTTTGCTAGTATTATATATAATCTACCTACTTTTTGGGTTGCACCATTTGTTTTTTCCTCACTTATAAGAGCCCTGTGCATTAGTTTGATGACACAGGGGATGTATGTCTAGGAAACATCTTGATCACCCTCACAGATTTGAACCCAAGTCTGTAACACAGTCCAAATTCCACCTAGGGCTCTGCAGGTCACAGGTGCCTTCCCATTGCAATGAGGCAATTGGTGTTTATTTTTAGCAAGTGAACATTACCAGTCAAACACTTCTGCCTTTGGGGACAGAGGTTTGAATGGTGAGTCCTGAGTGTGTGTTTCTTGCATTTCTCTTGGGGCTGGTACATATATCCTTTGGTGCACATGTTGGTTTGTATATGGTCATGTGTTTGCCTGTGAAGAGGCAGAAATGTTTTCACTGTGGCCATGAACCTCCGTGTTTGTGGGTGGACTTCACAGGGTTTGTGAGTAAGTTGGTTTCACTATGTCACAGGGTCTTTTTTAATGCATTCAGCTTTGCTTAGGAACATGCCTCCCTGAAATTGGAAATTAGTGGGTTTCACTTTATGAATGAGTTTCATAACTATACACATGTATTTCACTAGCACATGAGTGTGTTTCATTAAGCCATATATTCCACTAATTTTGGGTACCACTATGTTTGAGAACAAGCAAGTTTTACACAAACATTGTGAAACTCACTAATAGTGTATGGGTCATGTGCATTTGTTATAAGCATGTTTCACTATGTTTGAGAGTATGCTTCACTTTGTGCATGTGTTCACCTTGTTTGGGATTGCTGTTTTTCTTCTTTGTGTCAGATTTGATTGGTAGATTATTTCTTTGTGTGTTTCACTATATAGGGTACTTGTGCATATGTCTCTATATATTTGTGTTTCTCTCTGTGAGTTTCTTTGTACTTGTGTTTCAGTGGTTGTGTGGGCATGTTTTACTGTAAGTATTTATATTTGTTCTGGGTTCTGTCTCTTTTTCCTGAGTGTTTCATTGGATGTGTGTTTTTCTCTAGCTATTTTGTTTCTCTTTCCTCTCTGTATGTTGTGAATGATTCTCTGGTTTTGTGCATGTGTATATATTTCCCTGTTTTGATTATCTGGGTTTTTGGGGGGAGGAGGTGGGGAAGGAACTATTTGTCATTTTGCTTTGTATTTATCTTTGGATATTTTCCCTATGTTTGCATAAACTGGATGCAGACTACAATTTGGTGATGAATTCTATGAATACTAATCTTAGGCTACCCTTGACCCTGAGGTCAGCTAAAGATCAAAACCAAACCATTTAATATTTTCCTTTTGCAGATCAATAGAAGCATAAATTCACTCTCAATGACAACTATAATTTCAAACAGATCTATAGGAAGCATGCATGCATTTCCAGGATGAGCCACTCATGCACCAGTTGGGGAGCACAAAAAGAAGAGTTTTTCAGCTTTTTCTTTTTTACCACTGACTCTCTTTTGCTTTTTTTTTTTTTTTTTTTTATTGCTCTGAAATGCTATTTTCAGCAGCAGCTGTCATATAAATATCTCTTGTTTTTCTTCTCCTCTTTCCCTCCTGGTGAAAAGGGCAGGGGACCTATTGAAAATTCTGCTTTATCTCTTTCAGGAGAGTTCAAGTGCGGGTCGAACAATCGATTCCTCCTCCTTTTCTTTTTTAAGTTTCCTGTCGTTCTTTTGCCCAGATCAGCATTGAAGGAAAATAGGAAGGGCAGTGTTGTGTATGTATAGCTATAGACTCAGAGAATGCGTATGTCTCTTTCTGCATGTGTATATTTCTCCATGTGAATCTATACCAAACAATGACATATTTTTACAGCAAAAGTATCTTAAAGAGAGAAAAAAGCTGGAAAAGTTTGGAAGTGCTGTTTGGTTCTAAACTGGAATATTAATCCTTCCAAAATTTATCCTCTAAGAATTGCACAGGCTTTCAAGACAATGCTGTAAGATCTTAGACAGTTCCTAAATTTTTTCATGTGTGGAAAAGGGAAGGGTTATTTTGCAAATAGTATCGTTTCACCCAGAAATTCAGCCGGTCTGCTGGTAATCTGCAAATCTTTAAAGCTGCGTTTAGTCTACAAAGGTATTTTCAAACATTTTCACCAAACCAAAAAAAAAAGAACAGAATATTTCTTTAAAGGCAAAACAAATGAAACCATTAATCTGCCTGGATTTTCCACCTCATAGAACAATCTGTTAGGAATGACTGAAATAAAGTGGAATGTGGTTTCGGGCCCCCACCCCCCCAAAAAAATCTCTTTCTGCAAATTCCTTGTTTATGGAGAAACATTGAAAACAGGAGTAAGTCCCACCACCCCCTCAGCAAAAAAAAGGCACCATAAGCGGGGCGGGGGGGGGGGGGGGGGAAGGGGTTAAAAGTGGGGAAGGGGGGGATTGCTTTGTATAGGAAATAAAGACCGTAAAGTGAGGACTTTTATTGCTGGCAATCAGAGTATTGCTGCTGGCAGTGGCTAAAGGTGGAAAGCAAAGATGATTTAATTTATAGAAAGGACAAAGATGTCATGTAGCAGATTTAATCATCGAAAAGAAAAAATATTTAAAAACTCCAGCTAACGTCATAATTTACATTTTGGGATAATAAAGAGGGTAGAATAAAGAAACAACGGGAAAATACTGAAAGGGTGAACAAAAATGAAGGACGATAAATAGATTTGCCTGTAAAACTAATAAATTTAAAAACAAAACCAGAAAGCAAAACACAGCTCCTTGAAAGTGCTGGTAAAATGGACCATCGATTTTGGAATTCATCTGCATTTTGTATTTTAATAATGCTTACTCTCTCCCTCTCCCTCTCTCTCTTTTGCAAAATATAAAAGCTGATCTGATAAATATTAATTTGAACCATCATAATGTATTTGAAAATTCCAGCTAAAATGTCACCACATGGAACATTAATGTAATATTTCAAGGCCCTGAGAGCAATACTCATATTGATTGCATTTATTTCACTCTAGGGAGGAGAAATAATTCTTCAGTGTGGGACACATCTGGTAGCCAAAGATGCAAAAGGCTAAGGATAGAAATGCAAAATTATATGGAAAATTTTTACAAATAAATAAATAAATAAAAACCCCAAGCCCAAAACAAACCAAAAAGTCCAAGTGAAATTGACAAATCAGCCCTCTGAATCTTAAACTTGGGTTGCTACATTTAAAAAAAAATAATCTTACTTCTCTTTGCATTTTTAGTTTTTGGTAAACAAGAAAAAACAACTACAATTTAACCATGATTTTATTAATCTTATAGTAGGGAAAACAGCAGTCTCATCAGCACTATAAAGCAAGAATGTGTGATTGGATTTGCTTATTGGAAACACAAAAGCAAGACTGAGAGAACAGCAAAGCAGATTGTCAAAGTTTTGCAGACTGAGGTTTCCACAGAAGGGGCTTTCTTTTGGGGAGCCTTCTCTGAGGCTCAGGGTCCGAACTTTGCAAGGGCAGAAGCTCGGACATGTGCGAGACGGGCTATTTTCCTGCTATTCTGCAGGAAAATAGGAGCGCGGCGACTCGCTGCCTGTCTGGAGTCCCATAAAACAGATCTTTTCCTTGTCATTAAGAATATTGATGTTCATTAGGCCCAGGCGTCAACGAGTCTTTGTTCAAATGAAACGAAATCTGAGTCAAATTGTGACCCTGAGTCCAACACATAACCGCAGACCTGCTGGGATCTGGGGATTCGGTCTCCCCTCAGCACACAGAGAGCCCATCCCTTTCCTGAGACAAGAAATCTACCTAAAGAGAGTAATTGGTCCTAAGTGACAGTTCGAGGAATGACAAAAAATTGTGCTCCATGGAGATGGGAATTTTAATACAGATGGAGCAGAATAGGGTGACTTTGGGGTGGTCTCTCAAGATAGAAGCTTCCCTACTAAAAGTGATCTCTCATTTTCCTTCTATCCCAGATTCTGGAGTAGTCATCAGCCCTTCTGGAGGTAAAGTTCTTTTTGCTATAAGGTTTTGTCTTTGGTGGGGGCCCGAGGTTGATTTTCCTGCTGTACAAATACCAGGCTAATAAAGGAAGCTTGAGCCCTCTTAATTCACAGCAAGCCAGTTTGACGGAGCCCTTTTAGTGTGACAGGTCTTTTCGGAGCTAATGTCTTGCTGATATTAACAGCCAGGCACACGGAGTGAAATCTGCAATGTAAAAACCAACAGCTTGCTAAATATTTCCAGGATCGCACATCTCGCTGTCCCATTCATTTCCTTGACCTTTTGCGGGGGGCAGGGGAGGAGAAGGAGGTGCTGGAGCATGGCACTTTCCAAGACATGAACACACTGCAGCCAAACTTGCTCCCCCAGCCTTGGATGCCAAGACCTTGAGCTGAGGACCTGCTCCCTCCACGCCTGCAGTTAATAAAAATAAATAAAGAGAAACCAACTCCGGCAGTGGACAGGCTTGCCCCAGCACTGCCTGAACAGGGACTGGTGAGCAGTTCCCAAAAGGAGCCTGCTCTGCCATGAACATACAGATCACTGAGGGATCTTACTTTGGATCAATACAATGGCCCGTTTGATCACCATATCCCAGCAGATTCCATGCACAGCGGTTTCTCAGGGAGGGTAGTGTGGCCTAGCAGTAATAGCAAAGAATAAGACAAGAAGACTCCCTGGAATATATTCCTGGCTCTGCCACTGACTTGCTGTGTAACCTTGGACACATCCTTTCTCTACATACCTGTTTCCCAAACTGTTAAAAAAAATGTAACAAACCCTCCCACACAAGGAGGGGGGAAGAGTGTTTGAGGCTTGCTTAGTGCTTAGAAAGCACTTGTATAGAGCTTTCTAGCTGAAGATCTCAAAGAGCCAAGGATTGTAATTAAACCTTATATAACCAGGCTTTGCAGAAGTGTGGTGTGTAGGCAGCAGTGGCTCCTGTACCTGCAGCATGATGTAGTATGGCTGCTGCTGGATTCTGGTGCTCTACAAAGCACAGGAGTGCTGGTGGGGCTGTCGGAGAAGGATACAGCTCAGATGTGGCAAGTTGACAATTTGGTCTAATAACTGCACTGAGCTGGCTGAGTCTGGGGAACGACAAATCCTTCCTTTGTGCTTGTCTCATTATTCAGCCCTTAAATGGTTAAACACCCTCTGTGTTCACTTAAACTGTCACTTTGCAGAGCTGCCAAAATATTTTGATGGCTTGTACCAGATCTCCTTGGCAGACTGTTCTTTCAGATGAATGAGAGACTTTGGACTGCCGAGCAATGAATAATGCATAACCAAGGCGCCCCCTACTGGCCACCAGGGTCCTTAGACGAGTTACAAACCTCCGCAAAGTTGCAAAAACACTTAAGCCACTGCTGAACAAATCCCCAAAGGACGTTGCCCCTTATATATCCATATCCTACTGCCTCTATTCCAGGTGGAGCTGGGGATAGATCTCCCCCATCTGATGGCAGATCTGCCTAGGTGACAGAGAATCAGTCACAGTCAAAGGTAAATTTTTTTAAATCGGTAAATGTTGTTAAACGTCACCTACACTCTCAAACTAAGAAAATATATTTCCATCCATAGCAATCACAATGTATAGACAGGAAAAATAAGAAAAATTTATATATTTTGTATATTTGTATATTTTATATTGTATTTTGTATTGTATTTATATTGTATATCTGTATATTTTGACGTGATGTTGACAATTTACGTTTTAATGGTTATAAAGCTTTAACTTTTTGAATCTCAGCATCTACTGCCATTAAATAATTATCTTATGAACCCACACCCCATTGTTTGAGCACCCTATAATTTCTTGCAACTGGGAAAATTTAAATGGATAAAAATCAGAAAAAATACTTAAAATTAAACACTGATAAATTCAATTTTAAAAAAACTGAATTCTGCCAGCCCTAGTTAAAGGACTTTGGACAAACTGCACATATCAGTTGCACATCCCTGTTGGCAGCTGGAAGGATCCAAGTGGGGTATTATGGTATGAGGCATTTGTTGAGAAATGGTCACATTTGTTAAAAGCGAAGGACCAGGGGATACCCATGGGCTCAGAGCAGGTCTGAATATAGTCCAGGACTTTTGAAGCCCTAAGTTCCTTGGAGATTTGATTCCAAGTTGAAAGCTTCAGGAAATGTCCTTTGGGTTGAAACAAATAGGATCTGGGACAGGCTTAATTCAGATCACCAAAGTCAACCCAGCAGGAGGATGGGGGAGGCAACACCAAGGTTCTGGTCCAGCACATTAGAAAGGCAGGGTCCGATGTGCCAACTCTGGATCCCAATGTGAATTTGGGATGCCCCCTCAAAGCTTGGCGTGCTCAGAGCTGGAATGCTGGCTCAGGCCCATCCCTATGGCATGCCCAGGGGTTTTCATTGCTGTGTTCAAGGACACTTAGGGGATCAGATTAGTTAGAAATGGAGGAGGCCCACTAGATGCTTGAGTTCCCTTTGGGGAGGGGATGCTGGAACACTTCACAGGGGAGCATGGCAGGCTGGGCAAAGCCAGGAGGGTCCCAAGCCTCGGGGTGGTGTTAATACTTTTGTTCTGGCTTGTGCTGTATGGCAGAAGAGTATATGTAAAGAATGTCCTGCTCTTTGAAGGGCCAAACACACACAACTAGGTTTCCCCCACTCAAAACCCATAGGTCTAGAGAGCGGTTCCCTTCAGTCCTGGCCCCTTCCCTGAAGATGTCGCCATCCCCACAGGAGTCTCACTGCCAGACTCAGCTCCCAGAGAGTGTCCTGAGTGGGAGACACCCCAGCCTAAGCCTGCTACCCATCAAACTATGTTCTCAGGGAAGTGACCTGTGCTGCTGCTTCTGGATGGGTGGAACTAAAAGGTAGAGAAAGAGAGAGATTAACCCCTTCCCAGCCAACTTTTGGGCTCTATACACCCCATCACAAAACCCAAGTGCTAGTGGAAAATTTCATTTGGGGTAATGCCCCTCGGAAACAATGGAGGATTCCAGCCAGGACTGTATGAATCCACCCCTGGCTGTGTCATGGCAGTGATATGCATGCAGAGTTCTGAGTGCCCTCTAGCGGTAGCTCTAGTTATAGTTCTGCCTAACAAGCAAGCCCTTGGAGTTTGAGGATGATCATCTTCTATAAAATTATAGCCAGTTATCGCTGGTGGATCCAAAGGTGGGTAATGAGACTCATCTGGGATCCACAGATCTGAACACAATTGGGGCAGACATTTCCTTAGGGAAGGGGCAGATCTGGACTGTGGCGCAGTTCTTTCCTCCTTTCCCCAATTCCTGTTGTTTCCGTTGGATCTTGAAATGCTGGGATCCTTGCCACAAAGTGCTTTTCCATTTTGGTAAGTCGAGGGCTTGGTTTTCTGTGAGTTTATGTCAATATTGCACTACTTTGTGTTCGCATCTAGGCTGTTTTTTTGCCCACCCCCTGTCCGTGAGCCATGGCTCTGTTGTGAGAACATGACCTGCTTTGGAAGTCGATTTTCCGGTATTCAGAGAACATGACCTAGTACAGAAGATGCCTTGGCTCTTTACAGGAAGCTAGGTGTGTTGGTACTCTAGTGGGTGAAAATAAAGCCAGCAGATTGCTCCATCCCGTGCTCAGTAGCTGGGAGTGTGACTCCTGGAATCAGTGCATGGTATGTTGGACTTATGCCATCCTCAATAGCTGGGAGTGTGATTCCAGGTACTAGTGCATTAGTGCGAGGCCCCTATCCCTACCTGAGGCTGGCAGTGTGAATCTTGACGTTAGCATGCGGGTGGGTGGATCACACTGCTGAGAGAGCTGTGCACTGGCATCAGATTCCTGCTTACCTCCCTGGCACAGACGCTGGACCCCTGCCACATTTCACAAAGTAACGAGCTGCTCAGCTCAGAATGCCGCATTTCAGGGCCAGAGCAAGAAGGAGGAAGCAGAAATTCCCTGACTCCCAGCTCAGGCAGCAATGCCGATGTGACCTGGGGCTTTGAACCCTTTGCAGAGCTGGGCTGCAGCGCCCTGGGAGGCTGCAGCCTTTATTCTCCATTCCGGTTTCAAACTGGGCCACCACGGTACTCCTTGTGTCCTTCAGCTGGACACAAAGGGAAGGAAACCCAGCCACTCCCAGACTCCCACTTCTCTGGCTGTATTACCAGAGGATGAAGAACAAGTCTCCCTTCCCCAGGCATTCAGCCTTCCCCTGGTTTTCCGGATGCAGCCAAGTATGATGCATCCTGTCTGGGCCACAGTGTAGAAGACGCACAAGCCAGTTGTGGCCCCAGCTCTTGGCAGGTCAGGATCTCCCTTTGCTTGAGGACTTGCAGAGCACAAAGCTGGCCCTGGTCCCTTCTGCCTGGGGTTACATCTGTTCCATCAAAGTGGCTGCAAGGGCAAAGTCATGCTCCCGGAAGCTGTGCTCTTCTGAGTCAGAGTCGAGAACAGGCCTGAAGCACATCCTTGAACTGTGCCTTCAGGAGTCAGGCTCCACCCCACTTTTGGTCCATATCATATTGCCCACTGAAGTGTCCCTGACCCTCTCTCATCTGTCTTCTGCGACATCCACTCTAGTCATTTACATGGAATGCCATTCCAAGTAGTGGGGAAGAGTCAATCCCTGGCTACTGACCTCAGCCAACAACTCTGCATCAGGCTTCCAAGGAACGTGTGCCACTAGGAGAAGGGTGGGCAAACGTCCTGGCCTTTCACCTACCTAGGGGACTTGGCATCTAATGATTCGGGTCTCTGATGAACATGGTTTCTACTTGGTCTCTCCTCTTCATGATACCAGAACCCAAGTCGGACCTGACTGGCAGCCTCAGCTTAGGGAGCCAGGAGTGGAAGGGCAAGACAGGAAGGAGGTGGTGTGGTGCAGCAGGATGTCTCCAGGAATTTTCAGCATCTGGCATGTGTCAGGCCCACAATCCATGCATCGCACTCTAACATCCAGGGCCCTGTGCAGGGGACTGCTATTTACTGGGATTGTGCATACCCTAGGGATGGGCTTTAAATGCAGAGACCAGGATCCCGATTCCTCCCAGGCCCAGGACATTTCACCTGGAGATCACTATGTTCTTTTGACCATACTATATTTGTCAGTGGCTTTTCTCTGGGCCTATGGGAGATGGTGGTGGTGCTGCAAGAATAAGCTAATGGGTCTTGGCAAGACATTTCAGCACCTGGAATTCCACAAGGAGCCCGGCCCTGGTGCAATCTGGACACCATAGTTGGCTCCTGGAGGCTAAGGGAGCCCATGAGAAATGAAAGGACAAATACAGAGGGATTCGGTTTTCTGCAGCATCTGCACGTGTAACACTCTGGCATTCACACCAAAGGGAGTAAAGGAATGTTTTGTGAGCATAACTGGCTGAGAGCATTGCTCACACCTCTTAGCCAAAGCAAAGGCCCAGTGGGCACACCACAGTAACCAAGGGCCGAGAATCAGTGGCATATACAGCCCCAGGGTCAGGTATCTGCACCCTGGTCCTTGAAAGGACCTGCATTATTTGACAATGCTGCTTTTGGTGCTCTGCTGCCAAGCGGGGGCTTTGCTGCAGACCGGGAAGCTCATCTTTCAGACCTTAAGCAAGGCCTGGCTGCTTAAAAGCCCAGTCCTGCTAAGGGCCAGTAGGTTTTCACTGCCTAGCACAGTCCCAGCAGCAGTGTCACCAAAAGATTCCAACACAGCTGTCCTCCCCTTAGCCTGTGCACGTGCTGCTGTCATAAAAGGCAGCCAAATCCCACAACATACCATCCTGGTCCACACCTTGGAGATTACACCATGGCTTTTTATTTACTCCTGGATGATCACAGTGCATATTCCACATCTTGATGCTGCAGAGCTCCATTCCTTCCTACCACGATGAACTCATCACTTCCTGCACCCACCCAAGCTCACGCCTCTCCTTTGTCATCTAGCTGGCAGCACAGGTGTGCAGAGGCAGCATGGCTGAATAAACAGACAAGGTCTCTGCCCCAAGGAGCTCACCGAGATAACACAAGGCAATAAAGGCAGCAGCATGCAATGGGAAGGAAAGGGAGAGAGATGACAGAACGAGAGAGCATCGGGGATCTCAGGGGACATGTGTTGTCTATGTGACTTGGCTTCATATATTACTTGTTTGATATTTTTAAAAAAACCTAGTGTCAGAGCAGACAGAGGTGGAGTAGGAAGGCAGTGGTGCAGTGCAAGTGGAGGCGGAGCAGAGACAAATGGCTCGGTGCAGATGGGTGATGAACTGTAGAGCAATCCAGAGTGATGCACGAGAGATCAGTGTTGCAGCAGAAAGCAGCGGTGCAAAGAACTAGAAAAGAGGAGTGGATCACTTGAGATCAATAATCCAGCATAGGTCAGAAAAGGAGCAGTGATGCAGGCCAGAGTAGTAGTGGAGCAGGCAGGGAGCAGTAATGCAGTGCAGAGCAATAGGGGAGTGGGGAGCAGTGATGTAGTGCAGGGAAAAGTGATAAGAAGCAGGGAGCAGTGATGTAGTGCACAGCAGATGGGGTAGGGGGGAATGATGCAGTGCACAACAGTAAAGGAATGGTGGGCAATGATGCAGTGAGAACGATACGGGAGCCGTGATGCAGTGCAGAGTACTACGGGAGCCGTGATGCAGTGAAGAGTGGTACGGGAGCCGTTGCTGGAAAAAATTAGTTCTGATATGGCCCCGAAGGAGGAGACGTTTTGCTCTCTTGGTGCAGAGCAAGACAGGTTATTCCAGGATTCAGGGTGGCATGAGGAAAGGCACAGGTGGGAACATATAGACAAGGAGAGGAGCAGATAGATCGCAGGGAGTGAGGGGGTCAGAGAGATGGAGATATCCAGAAGGTCGGGCTGAGCTATGTATTCAGCCAGCACTGCACAACTCACCAGTGAGGAAGAGCCCTGAGTGGACATGCTCCCTGGCATATGTCCCATCCTATCGAAGAATGTGCAAAACGTTGCCTGTGGGCACAGGGCCCACTTTGGCCATGTCTTGACTCAACTGGGCCTGGTGTTCCTGTGGAGTCGTCAGCAAAGTTTCCAAAGCTAACGAAGGGTTTGGCAAGGCCAACATGACTCAGTGCAGGGAGGCACATGCTGGGGTCAAACACTGCTCAGGAGGCTGAGCTCCTTGGCCAGCATAGGAACAAGGGAAGAAGTGGGTAATCACATGCACTGGTTATCCCCCTCCTGCATGGCCCCTGGTGTCATACTTTACAGTAGTGCAAAGTGCTACCTGGAATGAGTGGAAGGTTCTGAGTTGGTCATATTTCACACACAGGAATCAAGCCTCACAAACAGCCCCATCATCTACTACTATTCCCATTTTCTGATGGGGAAACTGAGGCAGGGAGCTTTGCCCAGAGACAGTTAGTGGAAGAGCTGAAATTAGGACCCAGGAGTCCTAGGATCTTGTGTAACGAGTGGGAAAACATGGTCCCTGGTGCCTAGTCTACAGCTCAAGCACAAGAGCTCCCGGGAGTACTGAGGATGTGGAGAAAGGCTGAGAGATCTCTTATCCATAACCTCCTGACTTTTCTGGAGGAGAACTGCCCCTCCTCTGCATGTTCACTTGGCATGTCCAAACCATGATGCAGATGCCTCTTCCCTTCAGGTGCTGAGTGCCACGGGTTTGTAGCGTTTGAGTGTTCCGTGGCTGTGGCTCCTGCCCTGCGTGGCCACATGAGCTCTGTCAACTAATAAAAAAAAATCACCTTGCCCATGCTCTGCAGAGGAGCCACAGCAATGCGCAGGGATGTCTCACAGGCCCCGGGAGAGCCACAGCTTTTACTGCAAGTTCAGTTCCTGAGGGGCCCTTTGTTCTTCCCTCTCGTCCCCTCCTGAGCCAGGTGTCCAGGTGAGAGCCTCCATCATGTTACTGCGTACAGGCTTGGGGGCGCTGAATGGGCCAGGGAGGCTCCATTCAGCTTGTTTCTCTGACAGCAATTCACTGCATGGACTCTGCACAGGCAAACTCGACAGCCAGCTTCATTCTTCCCTTTGCATCCCAGTTTTACAGATGGAGAGGCTAGGGCACAAAGGGGTGAAATTATCAAGGTTTCACAGCTGTCACAGGCGCTGTGAAATTATCAGCTGTCACAGACGCTGATCTATACCCCAGCTCAGCACCAGTCTCCAGGCCCCAAGGACCCACACAGTGCCTATGCCTCCAAGATTCCGAGACCGGGCCTTAGTCACCAGTGTTCCCTGTCTCTCTCCGTGGTTCCCTGCAGCATATCTAGCCCAGCCAGACTCCGGCAGGAAGTTAAACCATAGTCTATCCTAATCAAACCAACACCATTACAAGACAGCCGTTGCGCTGGGATGGACTCCATCTCTGTCTCCCTTTCTTGTCCCTTTGTTCATTCAGGTTAGGGCTAGTACTAGAATTCCTCTCAGGGCCAGCCCTTCTCCCCATTGCCTGCCTTTGCTCTCCAGCTCAATTCACATCTCTTGCATGTTGGGTTTCCTGCTGTTGAGTATCGATGGTTCAGTTGTTGGTGCGTCTCTTTATTTTGCCAGATCCTTTGTTGACTTGGGTCAATTTCAGCCTGTTCTTTAATGGGCCAGTCAGCTCGATGACACATGCCTATCTATGTCTCTTGCTCTGCCTTCAGAGCAGACTTAACTATCTCATCCCCCTTTACCCCCAGATAGCCATGCACGGTGTAGGAGGAAATCAACACACACAGGAATCATACAAATATTACCCCAAAAAAATCCCATTTCATGACACCGGCAACTCAACAGCCTGCCTCAGAATGGAAGCCAGGCCACCTGATGCCCCAGTTCCATAAAGCACACTGTCTGCTGTGACGAAGCAGGGTGGGTGAGGCCAGGGCAAGAGCGAATCCCATTCTCCCTTTGCGATGAAGAGAGCGAATGTTGTTCCATGCAGATGAACCCCGGATGCCCTGGCCCCGATTCAGAAACGCATTCAAGCACGTGTTTACCTTTAAGCAGCTGCTCAAGTGCTTTGCTGACTGCGGGGGCCTCTGTGAAAAGCAGCCGACTGGCCCGAAGCAGACAGTATGTTCCTCTCACGGCAATATTCAGGTTGGATTGGCACCCTTGCCCCGAGCTGCAAGACAGATCTGTATTTAAACTGGGACACCTCGCTGCGCTTGGCCTCTGGGAACCTCATAGTAGTTTATCTACTGCTGTGTCAGACCTTTGCTTAATGCATCCATTCTTCTCCGCTCAGCCTGAGCTGACATTGCTTTGCCGTCGCTCCTGCTGGTTCTGCCTTGAGAAGAAGAGCTGCCCTTTTGGCTGGGGCTGTCCGATGATGCATTGAGACCTTTCTTCTCCCTGGGCTAAACCTTCCCCAGGACGGCAGAGCTACTCTGCTCCTGGAGCCCTCTGCCTGTGACACTACATCAGGCGGGCATTTCAGAGAAGAAACCTTTTTAAACAACACAGAGCACATGTACAGAACGTTCCGTGGTTACCATAGCACCCACAAGCCCTACTCCCACCACAGCCCCAGCACCCCAGCTGGGTCACACTCCAATGCCCTGCCTCAAGCTAAACCTCTCCTCGGATTTCAATGGGACAGCCCATGAAGTGCTGTTTCGCAGGAATGAGGCTGGCAGAATCAAGAGAAAGTCCCTGCTGCAGGGTCTTGTCTGTCCTACAGGAATCATCCCTTTGTTGACAACAAGCAGGGGCAGCGGAACTGGTGCAAAACAAGTGCTGGCTGCAAGTGCAGAGAAGGGCAAACCACGCTCAGCACTACTAAGTTCCTGTGCCCAGCAGCAACTGTGATTCCTTGTAGCGCAGACTGGGCTTGAAATGATGAGGACCCCGCAAAGGAAGGGAGAGCCTCATGCAAGCAAGTTAGAGCACTTGACAATGGGTAAATGTTATTATTCCCTTTATAGAGATGGGGAAACTGAGGCACAAAAACGGTCTTAGAGCTTGTTTACATGGTGTTAGAGCATAGCCAGATAAAGCGTAAATTTACAGCATGCTAAATGACCATGTGGGCCCAGCTACTGAGCACGAATACTTTAAATAGGAGCTTGCCAAAGAACTTTTACTGAACAGCAGCAGGGTGCACGTGTCCAGCTTGCAAATTAATTCCAGTTCTGCAGTTTCTCATTGGAGTCTGTTTTTGAAGTTTTTTCGTTGAAGAATTGCGACTTTTAGGTCTGTAATTGAGGATCCAGGGAGGCTGAAGTGCAGTGCGACTGGTTTTTGAATGTTAGAATTCTTGACATTGGATTTGTGTCCATTTATTCTTTTGTGTAGAGATTTTAAGTGTTTAGTTCACATCCCACTGCTCCCCTTGCCCATCCCTACTCCCACCCGCACATGAACAGTACAAAAGCAGCCAACTGCAGTATAACTAGCACACTTTTCACAGGGATCGTAGCAAGCCAGGGAAACAGATTATAAAGGGACGTGGTGAATTCTCTGCCACTTGGAGTTTTTAAATCCAGAGCAGATGTCTTTCTAAAAGACAAACTCTAAGTCCAGTCACAAGCTACCAAGCTGGATGCAGCCACCTCTGGATGTGATTCTACACGAGTTGCACAGATCAAAATTAATTAGTATAATGGTCCCTTCTGGACTTTAAAAATCTATGAATCTGTCCAAACATTTCAAAAAAAATTCTCTCTTGGTCTCCTGCTCTTCTAGGCCCCAGGACACCAATTTCTATTCACATCTCTGCCACTGCCTCACTATAGCCAAGTCACTCCACTTCCTCTAACATGGGTCTAATAATATTAATACAATAAGCCCCCAAACCATGCATAAATAGTGTGTACTGTAGTGGGGATGGAGGGTTTTTAAGTATGTAAATGTGCATGATATAAACCAAACATAATGGATAGAAAGGAGCAAGAGGATTTTCATCC
Source organism: Sternotherus odoratus (assembly GCA_032164245.1). Lineage (NCBI taxonomy): Eukaryota > Metazoa > Chordata > Testudines > Kinosternidae > Sternotherus > Sternotherus odoratus. The sequence continues at coordinate 9,125,036 of JAVMKO010000018.1, forward strand.
CAAAAGATAATCTCTAACCCCCTTCCACCACCAAAATACATAAAGCAGTTGAAAACAGCCAAGGATGATAACAACAGCATGGTAAAATGGACTCAGAGCTGACTCTGAGACAGCTGGCAGCCCAAGGTAACTGACCACCTTGAAACTAACACTATAAGAAGTGAGGGTGAACTAAGCCATCCCTGAGTGTCTGCCACTGACTGAGAATAAGGGCTGACGGCTGAAAAAGCCACTTCATTCATAACTGGAGATGGGGTGGAGCACCCGGTACGGAACTGGATTGGAGAGTGAGAGTTTAGTCCCATCTCTGAGAAAAGAGCCTGAGCCATGATGTTCAGTCATCTACCTCTCTGTTTGTCAGGGGATTTCTAGAGCATCCATCACCCTAGCAGCTGAGTGCTTCCCAACTGACTCAGGTTTGCCTAGGGAGGTGGACTTCAGGAGTTTGCTCCTCTTCTGATGAACCCTATAGAAAAAAGGTACATCAATCTGGAGCCAAGCTTCTCCAAAGGGATTCAGACTGGGGTGTGTGATTTGGTTCCCTCCCCGCTAGTACTGCCGGAACACCCAGGGGATGGTCTATAAACATGCAGTCAGGGCTCCAGTCCTGCAAGCTGATCTGTGAGAGAGGGTCCCTCCACCTGTGCAGAGCACTGGAGACTACAGGATCAGGGCCTTCATCTGCAACTGAAGTTCTACTGCCCTTGGGCAGACTGTGTACCCCTTCCTCATGCAGGGGGTGGGGGGAGTGCAGACTCCCCATGCAAGAGGCCCTATCAACTCTGGGATAACTTTACTTGCATGAGTAAATGTGCTGAATCCAGCCCTCTGCACTTCTGCTCTGGAAATGACCGACTGCTTAACTGCCCCACCGTCCCTGACCACAACCAGGACTGCTCCTCATTCACTGGATAAAGGGGTATTTGAGGAATGAGTTTCATCCTCAATTCTCTATGGGCATCACATCTCTAGCTCACCTAATTTACTTGGCTAGAGCATGTTTTATTAATCTGGAGTCTCACCACCGCTCTTTACTTCTATTAATTTATTAATATTGCTAATTAAATATCATATTCGCAAATGTAAATTTCCTAATACTGTCCCTTTCATTTCCAAATTAGAAAAAAAAAGAAGCTGCTTCTTGTTCTGTTAGTCAATTGAAACAAATTCAATCTGCTCATAGGTGCAGAGTTCGGAATTCAGGGGGGGGGGGGGGAGGGGGGCTGCCGGGAGTCTGATTTTGTGCAAATAAACTGCCCAGTTGTTCTAACAAAAGGGGTAACATTTGATCTGAAGAGGGGAACACAATGGGGTGTACTTTGATGGGTACAAGGAGAATACACTAGGTGCCGCATGTAGATAAGGGGAAAGAACATGTTTGGGGTGCCCGGGGGACACACACGGGAATAATTTTGGGATACCTGGGGGCAATGTAAGGGAAAGACTAATGGGGGAGTTACACATTGGGAGTCACAGTGAAAAATAAGTTGGAGTGCAGAGTGAGTGGTATAGGCAAAGTACTTAGAAGTGCACAACAAGGAGCTTACAGAGAATACACTGAGGTGCACAGGGGCAGGGGTAAGAGAAGAAATAATTTGTAGGCCACCACAGAGAAGGTACTTTCCCAGGATGCCGTGATGTTTGAGGTCTGGAGGAGAAGAACAGGCCAAAGATACCAAAGCCAGGGAACAGCAAGATCCCACGATTGGAACTGTACTGTGGATACCACCCTCCCGCCACTTTCCTTCATTTATTTGTTTAATTTTGGAAGACAGGATTGGCTGCGGTGGATGGGCTGGTGTTGCATTAAGAAAAGTTTTAAAAATACATTATATTGTTTATTATTAATGGTAATGATCTAAGTCTGCTCATTATCTTTTCTTTTGTAAGGAATGCTGTAATCTGATGATGCTGTGTAATGTGAAATGGATAATGCAGCAGCACCACTGGATTTTGTTTATTTATTAAAACAGAACCAAGGTAAAGAGGGATGGATGGATGGATAGATAGATAGATAGATTAGATTAGATGTGGGAACAGAAAGAGATCCCAGGAAAATCAAACAACAGTAATAATACTTTGTTGCTTTTATAAATGGTTTGATTTGTCACTACTGAGTTGGTGGGAATTTTGACACTGAGTCAATGGGTGCATCTGGGACTTGGAGATCTCACAGATCTTTACTCAGATGGCTATTATCCTCATGCTACAGCTGGAGCCACTGAGAGGCACAGAAGTTAAGGATCCAACACTAGGGTCTTTATTCGGTTTCTATTAAGACAAACCTACTAGGAAAATGCAGAGACAACTCCAGACTAGGGTAGGAAAAAGACAGACAGCCTCATCCCCAGTTCAGGAGAAAACTGCAAAGGAACAGGAAAAGGGTCTATCTAGCCAGTCCCCTCCTGGCAGTCCCCCTTTTTGTCACAGGCCAGGAGGAACTCCAGAGTTTAAACAGGAACAGGGATGCTGCACCAAATGAAAAACATCACTTTTCAGGCCCATAAACAGTCCCCTTCCAGCGTGGGAACTCTGGGGTGATGGAGGAACATTCATCTAGATCTGTACTAGCTGGGGCAAAATGCAGAGGAAGTTGAGCTTCCAACCTGAGCCGTGAATCACAACAGCTGCACCAACCATCCTTGGTGTTATTGTGTGTGCATGTGCACATATAAGAGGGTGGATGGTGAATGCCACGAGACCAGATGGGATTTTAATTTTAACAGAGAAAGGGTCTGTCTGGGGGTGGGGGTTGAGGGAGAAGGAACTTACACAAATATAAAACACCATAAAAAGCCTCCTCAAACTCCCGGAAAGAGGAAACAAAGCAAAAAGTGCTGGTTGAACTGGAAGGAACTGGTTCCCCCTTGTCTCCAGCTGTTAATGATCTCAGTTGACATGAACATCATTTCCTCTGCGTTCTGCTGTGTCTAATTGAGTGGGTCTGCGAAGGGGAGAGCACACGGCTGCTCCCAGCTTCCCAGTCAGCAGTTACTGACAGCCTAATCTTGGCTTAAGAAACGTTGCCGAGGTATTGGCTTCTGATTCCATGTTATCTCCCTGGCTCGAGCAAGGCGAGCACTCTCCCCTCCGCGCAAATATAATAGGAGAGGACATCACCTTAATTCCACCTCCATTAGACCTCGGAGAGTAGACTGCGACCCCTTTCACCTCATCAATATTCAAAAGCTTAACAAAAAAAGGCTATAACCAGGGAAGTCAGAAATAATGTAATGCGGTATTGATTATTTTATGGTACAATTAGGTGTAATTACATCTCTCAAATTTTATTTTAATGTTACTTTCTACTACTTTTAGCCTTTTAAAATTGTCCAAAACATCTCCCTTTAATGGAACGAACATGCCTTCAATTTAAATGTGAAACACTCTTTTTCTGCTAAAGTGTGACCTCAATATATTTGAAAACATAAATTACTGCTATGTATAAACCATAAAAAATGAATGATGAATTTAATTCTGGTGAAGCGTGAGGGATTGGGAATGCAAGAGGAGGGGAAATGCTGCTTATCCAGAGAAGGAACAGGCTGGGGTGGGGTGGGGGGTGGAAGGAGGTGACCTTCTCTAACATTGCAATGGGACAGGACACTCAAAGGACTTGTCTGACTTACAAAGGGGGTAGTGAGAGAGTAATGCATTCTCTGGGCCAGGTCCTCTGCTGCCATCAGTTGGCACTGATTTGCTCATAGCTAGGGAGTTATGCTGATTCATGCCAGCTGGGGAGCTGGCCCTGTGTGATTATTCAGCCCTTGGTGTCCTCGAGCTCTGTAGCAGGAGCAGAGAGACAGATGCCATGCTAGAGAACTAGACGATGATCTTTCTCCTCGAGAAACTAGAGGAGACAACCCCTGCTTTAAAGTCTCTTTGCAAAGCCAGAACCTGGGTGCAAATGAGAATCAGGCCCAGGGAATTTAGTTTAATTCTACAAACTCTTCCTCTAACAAACCCCATCCTACTTGCAGGTATTGGCTCGCCTACTATTATTACTAGCTAATTGTATTACCATAGCACCTGGAAGCACTAGCCATGAACGAGGACTCTGCTGTTGGAGAAACAAGAGAGTGTCCCTGTTCAGCCCTAGTAGAGAGCCTAGTACAAAGGGACCCTTACCTAGCTTGACCTTAGGTACTAATGTTAATAATACCCAACCACTGCTTCATCAATGGACACAAGCAAGGATGCCATCTCCCACTGCAATCAGCCTGTGGGCAGAGACGCATAGAGGGGCGTGTACAGGCATAGATAAAGAGGTAGAATCCGAAACAGAGTGGCTGGAGGAACTCAGCCTCCCTACTAATATGGGAAAAGAGAATATGAGGCCTTGTCAATAATCAAAAGGTAATACCAAAACCCATCCAGTTCCACTGGTGCAAAACAGACCCTTCTAAACAGATTGAGCTGAATGCAGTTAACCCCACTATGCTAACCCAGTTTAAGCTACATCGGTCTAAAGTTAAGTGCATCAATATATGGGGATGCATGGCACAACTGGACCAGCCTCAATCACACCAGGGAAAGTTCTCCATCACAGACAAGGACTCAGTCAGGTGGTGCTAGTCATTTGAATAAAAAAAAGCACTAAAGTTGGCTTTATATAGTTATATATATATATAGTTATATTATATAGTTATATATATATATATCTATATATATCTATATATATATATAGATATAGATATAGATATATAAAGTTCTTTATAACCCTATGCTCTGTGATGTCTGTGCTGCTGTAATCACAATGGCGCTTACATAATCTTCCCCCCCTTTGAATTTGTTCCAATTATTTTACTCTGAATCAAAGTTTGATTGACAAGCCAGTCATTGCCCAGGATCACTTGTCTCAGCCTTTCTGCAAGACCGGTACCAAGCTGTCTTGGTTCCAGGCCGCAGGACAGAACCAACATCAAGAACCTGCTTGTTTAACATATAACTTTCCAAAAATATCCACAGACAATTCAGTGAGTTCAGCATCTCAGGATGCTTATCACCTGGACCTGCTGTTTAGAGCAAGAACAGAGACTGTGGCATTCTAGAAGATGCCATAGTTAAGGTTGAGCAAATGAAGTCCTTCTGAAGAAGCTGCTACCTTAGCTTTGTGCTGGACTGTCTGAAAGATCTGAGGCTGCTTTAAACACTGGAAGCCATATTGCAAAAGGAGAAGGCAGCTACCTAGCAAACAGAGAATCAGTTATAGCTTTACAGGGCAGGTAAATAGAGTTAATGTTGGCCCAGGAACAGCTGCTTTGGAGGAAGGTGCAAGAGACCACAGGGAATGCAGTTATAGGATAACCTGCCCCCATGGAAAGTTTCCTCTCACTAGACAGAGACTGGCTAAAGACAGAGCGATAATACACTTCCTTCAGATCTAACCCCTCATGATACTATATTTCTTTGTGTGCTGAATTGAAGGAACTCAGGGTCACAATCACCAGGTTCTCTGGTACTCCCATGTTCTTACATCAGTTGCTCCTTGTTGATTAAAAAGGGGCCTAAGATGCCTTTTCCTTTGGCTCTCTTGCCTCTGTTTCCTTGGCACTTACCTTGCACTGGCCTTTTGGTTACTGGTTGGGCTGATGTTGGTCCTCAGCCTCCAGTTGCCTTATCATCCTGCAACTTGCCTTGTCTAGACTGAATGGCTCCTTGTGTGTCTGCTCTTATCTTCCTCCCTCTGCCTCCAAGATCATCTAATTCTATTAGATCCCACTTTTGAACATTCTTCCCCCTCCCCCAACACATGGAACAGCACTGTCCTACTACAACCCTCAACTCTAGTCAATATAAACATACATGTGGTGGCTTAGCTTTTCAAAGTAGCCTAAGGGAGTTAGGCACCAAATCCCATCGACTTTCAATGAGAGATGAACATCCGACTCCTTCGAAAATCCTGCCCTGTAGAGATAACTCTACTGGCTGTTAGTATGCTCTGGATATTACCTCTCTTTCTGGATGAGCAGTTTATTTATAAGACCAAGGTGAGGAAATCCACCCCTCCCTGGCCTAAAACAAGTTTTCATATCAATTACGCAAATTGACATCAGATTTAACATTGTTTCCAATTATGCTGCAAAAATGCTGTTAAAGCAAACATCCAAATTGATACAAACAAACTGCCCCCATAAAATGCTCTCAGGAAAAAGCTTCAAACAGGTAAACATGGTTAATGAGGACAAGAGAAAACTCCAATAACAGAAGATCAGCCAACCGCAAAGAGGTTCTGATCACAGGGACCAAAATATACAGTACAGCTTACAGGCATGCTGGAGAATTCATCTTTGGACAGTCTGCTCTATCACCCAAACCACCACACATTGAGGGCAAACCAGGCCAGATGTAGAGACTCATAGGTAGCCTTCACCTGCCCATGCTGGAGGGAAAACTGCTACAGCCATTTGTGAGGCTTCTATTATGTCGTAAATTAAGGAGAGGATGATGTTTGGGGAGATTTGAGGAGTGACACCATGGGAATCAAATGTGCAGGTGTGAATGTGGCCATCTGTGTCCGGGCATATTAGAAAGTGTGTGCTTTGGGATATGCTCATGCAGGTGGCTCCCTCTCAGAGCTGAACCCTGGCCTCATCCAGCCTTGGAATAACAATTGGGTAGTGGTGACACCCTACTGACCCATATTTGGTCACTCCTGGTCACAAACAAACTCCCCACCTTTGCATCGTCTATCTGGTTTGCATTTGTAAAAAGGAGGCCAAACAGCAGCTCCCAATGGCGTTCGCTTCCAGGCAAATGAATCATCTTTCCATTTTATTTGCAAGAAGCAGCTATGTTATTCCCTAGTGAATACCAAAGGCCATGCTTCCTGTTCAAATGATGTCTGGTGGCTGGTTAGGTGGGCGTATATTCCTGATGAAGACCCCAGATGATCTAGCCCAAGCTTTGTTTAAGGTTGGCACAGGTGACCCCATAGGAGCATCCCTTCTGGAAAGTCCCAGTATCAAGTCTGTCCTAGGACAATACCATCCACACATTACTATTGGTGTGACAGTAGCATCTAGAGAAGTCCACTGAGTTCAAGGCCACACTGTCCTATGCACTGTACAGACAGACTGCCCCTACCCAGAAAATCTTGCAATTTAAAAACAGACAAGGCAGACCAAGGTGGGAGATAAAGAGGCACAGAGGGGTTAAGTGATTTGCCCAAGGGCACACAGCAGGTTGGTGGCAAGGCAGGAGTAGACCACAGGTCTCCTGGCTTCCTGTCCTGTACCCAAATCATTAGACCAATAAGTAAATAGAACATGAGCAACAGAGAGCTTTTTGTATTATTTTGTAGCCAATACTCATTGTCTCACAGGATGTATGACAGGTTTCCTTCCCTTGCCTCCTACCCATTCTGACTCCCTATTCCATCAGGATTAGACAGCACAGAATCTCCAAGATGTAACAGCTAAGAAATTAGTCTTGCATATTCCCCGCATGCCAGCCAAAAATGCTTGTTTTGATATTTGCAGAAGTGAATTAATTTGGGCTTTCAGATAAGATCTCAGACACTCCCTGATGACACTTACACCCACAGCCACGGAGGCTGATAACATCATAGGCTGACTACTCAGCTGCAGCCTTTTTCAGTCGTTTCTGGGATTATGAAATACATATTTTGTTAGGCTAGCTAATTGCAAAGTTACAAAATCCATGTAATTAAGATTAATTTAAGAGCTGGATTGGATCATTCTGTGGCATCCACCCATTAATTAAAAGAAACACTTTGAATTTCAAGTGCTTGCCTTAATATTTCAATCTGTACTGGCATTATTAACCTCTAGTTGGCAAGAAAGATTTAAGTGCTCAGGTGTAAGAGGCTGTGGGCTAACAGAAGGTTGTCTGGGCCGGGAGATAGGTGCCCTCTTTTGGAAGGTATGCACAGTGGGAGGATAAACATATGTACTGATTCTGTGTGTACACAAACATATGTACACATCTCTCTGTCTATATATATATATACACACACAGAATCAGTACATATGTTGAGCGTGAATGTGTGTGTGTGTATATATATATATATAATGTCCATATGGACATGTGCAAAAGATGGATGAGAAAACATGCCTGACAGCATGAGATGCATAAGCAGCTGGGAGGAAGTGTGTCAGCACATTTCTTCCTTACTGATATGATACAAAAAAGTTTAAAATCTTTTTCAGATCCACAGATTTTCTCTCTGATTTTACAGCTGCAGGGGCCTATTTGTTTTATGTATTTTTTATACACTGAACTGCTCTCATGCAAAGACACAATTTTAAATCAGAGAATAAAAACTCTCACACTGTTCCATTTTCTGCAGTGCTCCACACTGCCTGAGGCACATACTGCTCTAACCACTACACATCTCACTACTCCCCATTCTCCTCAGCACCCCCTGTTGGCTGAAGCAGAACCTGGTCTATCCCACATGTATTCCTTCATTTAGCTCATGGCCTGCAGCCAAAATGGAGATCAACAACATCATGTTGCTGTGCATCTAACCCATTCCCAACAGCACCTTCTTCTGGCTGGACCAGCCTCTCTCCCCATCTTATTCCCTCTAAGTCAACAGTTCTCAAACTGTGGATTTGGACCCCAAAGTGGGTCACGACCCTATTTTAATGGGGTCATCAGGGCTGGCTTAGACTTGCTGGGGCCCAGGGCCAAAACTAAAGCCAAAGCCCAAGCCAGAGCACTTCAGCCCTGGGTGGCAGGGCTAAAGTTACAGGCCCCTCCCCTGGGGCTGAAGCCCCTGGGCTTAGGCTTTCGCCCGCCCCCTCCTCCCCCCCCCCCCGGCCTGGGGCATTGGCTTTGTCCTCCCCACACCCGGGGCAGTGGGCCTTGGGCAGACTCAGGCTTTGGTCCCCCCCCCCCACTGGGTCATGTAATAACGTTTGTTAACAGAAGGGGGTTGCGCTGCAATGAAGTTTGAGAACTCATCCTCCATATCATTCCATGCAGCACTCAGTGCTACCTAAATGCAATGCTTTGATAAAGTCAGTAGCTTCTCCTCCACACACTATCATGTCGGACACCTGACTGGTCTCCTGAAAGCAAACTCCAATTCCTCTATTAGCAGCTTTGTAGTTTCAATATATGGCAACTGTGCCTACAGGCTGGATAAGAATTTGGGAGGAGGGGTATAATCTAAATAACTAACACAAACTAAATCCTCTTCCATCTACAAATCTGTTAGATAATTACCAATATTACCAGCCTTCCCTCTCTCTTGAGATCCTGAACAGCAGAGACATTTACATAGAACCTTGCACCATAGTACTTCACAAACCAATACATATAATTTCACCTACCTGTGAGACAGCAGCTGTTTAACAGAGCACAGGAATGCTGCACCCCAATGAATCTGAAAGGGGAAGACAGAATGCAATTAACCAAGTTACAAATTGCAGAGACAAAAATACCCATATTTGTCAAACTCTCATTATTAATTTTATTACTATAATTGGGTAAACTGAGATACAGAAAGGTTAAAGTGACTTGCCCAAGGTCACACACAAGTCAATGGGAGAGCTGGGGACAGAACACAGATCTCCTGGACTCCCCAGTTTCTGCTTTAAGTGCTACCAGGGAGCCTTTCAGAAGTGGTGTGCCAAGTCTTCATTTACTCACTCAACAGTAATTTACGGTTTTGCATGCTAGTAATACATTTTAACATTTTTAGAAGGTCTCTTTCTAGAAGTCTATAATATATAACTAAACTATTGTTGTATGTAAAGCAAATTAGGTTTTTTAAATGTTTAAGAAGCTTCATTTAAAATTAAATTGAAATGCAGAGCCCCCCAGACCAGTGGCCAGGACCCAGGCAGCATGAGTGCCACTGAAAATCAGCTCGTGTGCCGCCTTTGGCACACGTGTCATAGGTTGCCTACCCCTGTGCTAGACAACAAAGCCTCTCAATCTAGCACCTCTACTCTTGTAAAAAGTTCCATGGGATCTTTAACAAGCACAAATGGCCAGGACTTTAAGTGTCATCCAAAAAGACAGTAATGAAGCAGCAGTGGCTGATAACCAGCATAAGACTCTCCATTGGGATCCACAAATGCACCCATTTCTGCCAGTGATGGCAGAGCACGGAGTGCTGCCCTTTGCCACAAGCAGGTCCCATGCCCACCTGCACCTGAAGCCAGGGCCTGGTGCTGTTTCTCGAGGTGTCGGTGTACTCTACATGTGTTCTCATTCTTGGGGAAAACGTTCATGATTATTTCATTTTGTGGCAGTAATGGAAAATACATTTTAGTGCTTGTGTTCTGCATTTGCAATTCATGTTCCCATACATGATTACATTAAGTCTGTGTTCTGTCATTTTTGATGAATGTAGCTTGTTTTCCGTAAAAAACAGACTCCAGGATGGAAAGTGACAGAAGTGAAGCTATAACAAAGGATGATCAATTTTTTATGGCCAGCACCAAATGCAGGGGGAAGTCCCTAAGTGTCTCTCTATAGCTAGGGACCCTTCAGTCACACGCTGAAGTGTGACCCATTCCTGTCACCGCAGTGCCTCTGGCAGTCACAGGGCAGCAATGGCTAATAGCTCCTTTTTTTTTTCTTTTCTTTTTTTTTTTTTGACTGAAATTGACAGACTGGCTTTTCATTAGTAGCTCAATGGTTCAGGCAGCAGCAACAGCCGATTGGGTGATAGTGATTTGGCCTCTGCTCCTGAATTTCCACAGGTCATGTGCAAGTAGAATGGCTGATAGCAATGGGTAGGTTTGAACTAATCTGGGGATTCTTTGGCTTGTTCTGAACTATTAGCAAGGCAGGGCCCCAACCAAGATAAGAGGCCCTCTTGTGAGACAGCGTTCTCGTCTCAAATTGCTCTGCGTCTCACCCTCCTTGTCTACTAGATTCTAAGGAACTCGCACAAGGCCAACAGCAAAAGCAGGTATAGAACCCAGGTCTCCCCTGTTCCAGCCTAGGGCTCCAGCCATGAGACCAGACAGTATTTCCAATTGTTTCACTGCTTTATGTAGTCCTGGATAAACGTGCAGCAGGCTCTGTCTATCTCACCAGAATGTTTCCTTAGCATCATAACCTGAATGCCTTGATCGGTCAATCCCTCAATGGGGAGGGTGGAGAGAGAACAATGCCAGGACTAGATCTTCAGGGTTTGTCCTCATGGAAGTTCTGTCTGAGTAAGGACCTAATTAAAAGCTTGAATAAGAACATTTGTTTGTTTCCAGGGTTCATGGTCTTCCTCTTGACTCACAGCAGTTTCAAATCCTGGTGTGACCACTGCCCCTGTGACTTGGGACAGATCTTGAGCTCAGTGAAGCTAGAGAAACCAGCCTAGAGTCAGTGGAGTGACACCAGAGTCAACTTGGTGTACAAGAGAGGAGAATCAGGTCCCTTGTCATACCCTTTGAACGCTCCCCCTCCCCTTTTTTTATTTTTTTTTGCTATTAAAAATCCTTGCTCTGGCTGCAGCAGAGTAAAGCTGGGGTTTGCTCTGTTTGTTTCACCCTCAGGGAAATGTGCTTGCTATAAGCAGATGGTTTTGGAGATTAAGTTCTAAGAAAGCATTAGCAGGAATATCTGTGCACAGGGCCCAGGCAGCTGTCTCCGCCTGCACCTGTTCAAAGTTCTGCAGCTTTCAAAGAATCAGTGTCCTCAGGGTTGGTTTGAGGGGGGTTTGGGGAGTATATTTAAAAAAAACAAAAACAAAAAAACCCCAGAAGCTTTCGGGACAAATGCAGCTGCAGCTTCTACAGAAGATTGAAATTTTCCCCCCTGCAAACAGGCTTGCTCCAGCCACGCCATGGCCAGGAGTTTCACCTGCTGTCGTCTGGGCTCAGACAGAGGAATCAGGTTATTTCCTGCAACCTGGGAACTATGATGACAAGGAGTGTAGCAGCCAGGTCAGAAATCAAAGGTAATTACTTTTGCACCAGACAAAAGGGAAATTCACAGAACAGGGATAAAAATATGCTATCCAGCCCCTCTTCACTCCCATTCCCTTCTCTTCTTTATTTATTTCTCCAGCAGAGCTCAGTTCAGGTGGAGGATCCAAGCTCTGGGGAGAGCACAGGCCAGAGCAGCACCTGAGATGTCTTCTACAGGCTGTAGCACATGCTCTTCACTGTGCTGAACCAGTACCAATGGCCAGTAAGGAGAGGTTATAAAATCATGAAAGATTCTCATTCTGGGCAATGAGCTGTATCTTCCACAGCACAAGGCCAGGGAACTGTGAGTAATGAAAAGCAGATTGTCATGTGGAGGTGAAGTGCTGGAGATAACAGGAGACACTCCCATTAGAAAGGCTGGGCACTAGCTTGTTCTTTTCTCCCAACAAGCAAGTCTGAGGAGACTCTGAAGTGACCTGCCATAACTTTATCTGTCAGATGCTACAACTGTTGTACCAACTACCAATCACTAGTGACCAAGACCCACTGATTCTCCATGCCAGCTGGTCCCTAATTATGAGCCATCCCACCCCAGCATATGGTGTTTGTTAATGCCAGATCTAAAACACAATCTAGACCCAGCACAAGTTAGGGGGTCAGAAATGCAGCAGTTCTAATATGTTAGCACATACAGCAGCAAGACCATTGTGCCGGGAACATCTCCGACAGACCACCAAGTTCTCCAGCGCCATGACATCAAAAGCAGCTGGCCCCTTCTGAGCCCACTTGGAGTCATGGTACCCAATGAGTTCTATGCTAGGATAGTTAATTACAGAACGGGTCTGGTCTAGACAAGATGTGGGGGAAAAGAAGAACCAGATCTGGACTTTATGGGCCTAACTTCTGTCATGGGTCTGAACCAAAGCCCCAGATCCAAATTATCTGGATGTGAACTTTGTGGCTCAGATCCATCTCCAGATTTAATTATCAAGTGTTGCAAAGGCCCATAAAGATGACAAGTGTTATCTATTATCATCTTTAGCACCTCCCATCCAGCAATCTCAAAGCACTTCACAAAAGGTATTATTAGCCCGCTTTACGGATGACCCCAAATCAGTGGCAGAGCGAGGAATAGAATCCATGTCTCTTAATTCTCATTCCTGGACTGGAGCCTATAGACCATGTTGCCTCCACCTTTGAGGAAGAGTTCACACTGAGGGTTCATTTCACCAGAGGTCATCAGAAGAAAGGGAAGAGGCCATGTCACAGCCAACTTGTCTCACTCAGCTCAGACCTTGCAGCACCACCAGCAAGGCGTACAAGGATCTCCCAGAGCAGGGAAGGCATCTATCACCAGTTTACATGTAAATCCACAAGAACCTCTCCCTCTACATGCTGATGCCAGATGTCCAGTTCTCCCATTTCCAAAGGCTAAAGCAGCAACCTGATAAGGTTAGAAGATCCAGTCTTCTAGGTAGTGATGAGTGAATGTCAGAGTTTGGAACTAAGGTTCGGGTCAGATAAGCTGCTAAACTTTCCGATGCTTCTCCAAAGGAATCCATATTTCCATCCTCAGTCCCGACAAAACCCCTACCTCCTTCCCTCAACAGCCAGCAAAAAACTTCCCTGGTCTTGACAGAGTCCCCTACTGTGACACACATCACCTAATACAGCAAGTGCTGAGGAAGTGCCGAGACAGATGAAGGGGGTCCCTGATGGCTTACAGGGAGTACTCCAGGCCGAGGAGGCAGTGTGAGACAAGGCCCAAAGTTGATAGGGGTAGTGGAGCAGTAGAGAGAATCAGGACCAAAGGATTGGGACCAACAAAGGGAATGGGAAGCAGAGTGGGGGGAAGATTATGTATAGGCTTGCAAATAAGGATAAGGTGCTTCAATGTGATGCATAAGAGACAGTGAGCCAATGGAGGGGTTCAAAGAGCTGAGGGCAGCAAAACAAATAATCCATCAACAGTGTATACCTTCAGTCATCAATACCACTTTGGTATCCCACTGCAACACACGTCTCTCAGTACCAGGGTGCCATCTGCATTTATTTACTAATAGCAATATGTCATCTGTATCATTCACCAGCGTCACAGTACTGACAGCATCTATCAATACCCATTTGTTATTTACATTTATCATTACAACCCACAGCTGTCAGAGGTGGTTCACTTATTATAAACAATGTCTAATGAGCACCCTCAGTGCCAAGGTGCCACTTGCACCTCCCCAGAAAACACCTCACCCATTAAAATGTCTTGGGTGGGAGAATTAGTTAATTCTCTGGCGTAGTCTTAATGCAATGCAAACTCCTCTTGCACTTAGGACAGGCAAGTTGGGGTGCTTCTTCTGGTCAGAGAAAGAGGCTTAAGCCCTGCCCTTTGAACCTCTGGATACGGTCTGCCTACACAACTCAACAGTGCCATCTGCAGGGCTTGAGTTGGGTCACTTTGCATTGGTTCTGCCAGTCACTCTTTCCTTTTTGAGCTACTGATTCTACACTGTCATTTAAAAAAATTAAGTTTCTATCCCTCCTGGCAGTGATAATAATCTTCAGAATTTGAACCAAGTGTAACTGATCTAGTGATGGGTCACTAACTCTGCAGACTACCTGGAACAACGTCTCTAACTGGTAGAGGTGTGAACTGTCCCCTTCTTCAGCTCAACAGAAGGTTAACTCTGAAACCTAACAAAGTCCATTTTCATCAGCAGTATTAACTATTTCACCACTGACCAAAGCACACAAAAAAGGAGGGAGACAATCATATTATGAGAAACTGCACAGTCTATGGAGAGTGTCATCTCATTGTGGTGTCATGCAAGGGTGAAGCTGTGTTTGAGGCCGAGCCACAGGAAAATACAACTACTCTTTTGTATCCAATTCACCTGAATCTATCAATTCCAGGGAACTACTTATCGATCTTCCATCTCCATCGCTGAATATCAGCCTATTAATCTTGGTATCTGCCACCTGCATCTATCAGCACCACAGTGACCCCTGCTTCTGTCATTGCTAGTGTGCCATCTGCGCCTATCAATGCCAGTAATCCACTAGCATCTATCAACGTCCATGCACTTTCCATAGTGATTCCACACATCTGAGGGTGGGACCCATGTAATAAATTGCCAGGAAATGGAATTTACTATGCACTTTGATCATCTCACCTGCATGTTCCCCATTCATCCCTCTCAGCTGGGATTGCTTCTACCTTCCCATGCCTTGCAAACAGCAGCATTTAAAAAATAATCCCATCCTGCTACCAAAACATATGATCACTCATCATGTTTGTTATGGTAATGCCTAAGGGCCGACCAAGAGTGGGGGCCCTTTGTGCCAGGCACTGCACAAACACAGAAGAGTAGCCAGTCCCTGTCCCAAAGAGCTTCCAATCCCACTATATAAAACAGACAGAGGGTGGGGAAAGCAGCAGAAGTTTGCAGCAAATGTCATGTTTGTGTCACTGTTTTTTGCTGGCAGAGGAGGGGGAGGATTAGTTAGTTGAGAATCAGCTAAATGAAAATAAAAGGGAAGGGAGTGGGTTAGGAGGATAGAGCAACGGAAAAGAAAGTAAAATGGACAAGTGTGGAGAGAAGGTGAGGTAAAGAGAAGGAGGGTGGAGGAGGGGAAGGGGGCCCCAGAAGGTTGGTGCAAACAGCCAATCAGCACAGGGCAAAGATGGGCAACCCAACTCCTGGACCAGTGACTGGGTTTCAAGTATGTTGCCCCATAAAGCACTAGGGCTCGAAGTGGGAGCCTCATCCTCATGAGGGGATTGTTGAGAATCTCCTCTCCCCAAGGGTATGAGGAATCTGGTTCTTGCCCTCCCAGAGAGATGAGGTTGCAGGCCTTCAGACCAATAGGATTCTGTACACAGAATAGCTCCCTGAGATCACAGTTAGCCTGGCTGCCCCGGACTAATCATTATTTCCTCCCTCAGAGGTCTGTGTAGTTGGATGCATAGCCCAAAGGCAGCCTGGCTTTGTGGGAGGAAAAAATTATGCCGATGCAACATTAAAGCACGTTCCTAATGTTGTTTCTCGGCAAACTATGCAGCATAAACATAGCACAGGTGGATGTGACATGGGCTAATGGGTTCACTGCCACTCATTTGTGATAGTTGACTCGTGGCAAAGGCAGCCAGCCCATGTTCATCCCAATGCAATGTTTGTGCCATCCCACATCATCAGGTATTCTCTACCAGTGCAGTGTACACATTTACTCATGTCACTGCACAACCTGTTCATGCCAGTGATCCACTGGTAGCCTTTGATGCCACTCTGCTACCTATGTGATGGGTTGCCATCACTGTGCCCTCTGCATATAGCACTGCCAGTGCACCCTCTGCATTTATTGTTTCCTGTGTATCCTCTAGCAATACTAATGTACCATGTGCATCAGACAAGAGAGTGCCATCCCTATCCAATCATATTGGAGTGCTACCTGCATTTTGTAACACATGACATCTGCATCTGTGTAGCCAGCAATACCAGTGGGCCATCAGCAGTTGTTACGTTCCATAGGGGTTGACACCATTTTTGTATATTATTTGCATTAGACAAATTTGAGCCTCTTCCCAACTTCTTCTTGCCAGGACGCCAAGAAAAAAGTGGGGGCTGGTGGTATAGGGCACAGGTTCCGCCCCAGCTCTGCCACCAGCTCACCATATGCTCTCAGGCAAGTCGCTTTGCCCATCTGTGCCTCAGTTTCCCCATCCACAAAATGAGGATAAGAATTCAACCCCACAGCATGGGGCATTCAGATCCAACAACAACTATCACCACAGAAACTGCTCATCAATAAACAAATGGAGATGGTACCAGGGGACCAGAGGTCACAGCGAACTCCCCTTCTCCCTACCCAGCTCCAATCTTGCCAGGAAGAACAACGGCCAGAGCTATCCTCCTCCTGCCTGCAACTGTGCAGAAGTCCAGCAGTTCCATCCTCATCGAACCACCCTGCCTCTATTTGATAAAGATGAATATTGCTTTTTAAATAAATATAAAAACTCTGCTTCCTCCTTGGCGAGTTCATTTTGACTCATTTTATCTCTTTCATCCCCCCGCCCCCTGCGCGCACAGATTTTTTCCCCAAATAATGTGATTAAGTGAGTCAGCGTTCTGCTTTCCCTGGCAGTCTCTGGATTTAATTCAGTTTGAGGACTGCAACCTTTGACTCCTTTTTACTATACTAACCCAGCTAAGAGAACACTTAGCGATTTCTCCGCTTCCTACTGGGAGAGGATCTGGGGGGTGAGGGGGGAACCGAGGTTGGGGGGAGGAAGGGAAACAAACTTTCACATAAAATTATGGTATATGGATAATTGAGAAGTTTAAAAACATGAATCTAATTGTGCTGTCCCCTGAGAAGCTGATATTGAGCCATCCTATAAAAGGCTTGGAGTATCCCAATGGTGATTTATTGCTAAATCCTAGTATTTTTCAATACATTATAGTTTTTAAATTGTGTTTAAATTGAGTGTAGAAGAGCAGAGGCCATTAGGAGATGCAGAAATGATGATTATATTTAAATATTCATGCACGCAGTACCTTATTATTGAATCTGAACACTAACAAAATCAATATTAAGTGCGGTTTGACATGAATTTATTTATGAATTTCGACTTTCTAAGTACTGTATTTTTTCACTCAAAAATTGTGAGTATAATGTAGTAATGATATCAAAACAGAGTGTCAGAGAGCATTAGCTGAGGAGGTTATAAACCTCCATATTACGGGGCCCCATATCGCCCTCAAAAGTGCTTAGTACACAAAACCAAAATGGTTTTTTGTTTTTTTTTTGAAACACGTAAATACACACACACACACACACACACACTCAAATAGGAAGGAAATTCTCAGGTCGGAAATTGCACTGCAGCAGCTTTGATTACTCTCAGAACCTGCTTCAAGGACCAAGCGAGCCGGGGTTTGGAGACACCCTGAATCTGAATGGAGTTCTTTAGGCATGTGGTTTTTGGGGGCATCTCGGTGTGCTGGTAAAAGGAGCACAGCCAACATTATGGCCTGGCACGGGGTGTAGTCAAAATCCCTATCAGAAAGGAACCAAATATATATAAATCCATGCCAAGAATCCACCACCTCCTCCCTCTCCATCTGTTCTTGCTGGGACAAGAACACCCCAGGGAGGAAATTGCCCCAGTTGGGAATCTCACAGATAGAGGGTTAGATTGGAAATTTTGTGCTGGATGGTGGGGGTAGAGTGAGCAGGACACCTTCGGCTCATGCATCACATGTAATATCGGGAAAGGGAGTGGGAACAGGATTGGGTTCATAACAGGCTCTGGAACAGACAGCAGAGCAGCTGAAGATGATAATAGCTTGAAGCCTTCACCCAAGGCTCCCAAAGCACTGAACAAAGATGGGGGAACAGACCCATTGTATGGGTGGGGAAAACTGAGGCAGAACATGGTTAAATAGTTTTTTTCAAAGGTCTCCAATGATTTTGGGTGTCTTCACTTTCAGGCATTAGCGTCTCATGTTGGGCACCCAGCAATGGGAACACACAAAATTAGAGGCTGCTTTTAAAAGCTGGGGCCTCAGTGACTTGCCCAAGATCCTCCAGTAGGAGAGTTAGGCTTAGAACTCAGCTTCCTGGACTCCTAGCCACTGCACTCTGATCACTAGACAACGTCATTCTGCTAGGGTTCTGCTGGTGAGTCCTGTGTGGGTCCTTGCCAGGGCTAGTACCATCCTGTGATTAAATGTGATCAGGGCTTTCATTTGTGGGAGCTCAAATTTTTCAGGGTTTTTTTCCGGAGGAAGATCCAGATTGAAGGCCTACTCAGACTGGACCCAATGCACTTTGGTGAGGATATGTACCTGCTTATGTACCCGGACAGCCTGCAGTGCGAGCTGCTGGGGCCTCCTGCACCCTGGAGATCTCAGTTATGGCACAGACTTCACGAAGTCCATCCCCATTGACTCGCGGGGACCATTCTTAGATGTGAGGATTAATTGAGCCTCTGGCCCCCATCCACACCGTGGCCTCTGTGCTGAGGCTGCCAACAAGCAGATTAGTGAGATTAGTGCCACATGTAGGGATGGTTTAGGGGAAGGGTTAGTGCTCTGCAAGGAGCCAGATTGAGTCTGCTACATGGACCACCACACAACCATCTAGACTCTGTCCAATAGCCCATGGGCCAAGGCAGCCAATCGCGCATCCTGCTCTCATTCTCCAGTGTAGGAACCACACCCATCCTGGCATTGTTCTCAATGGGGAATGTCATCACTGTTGTATGCAAACTGCATCCAGATTGGAGCCAGGTTGCAGACCCTATGTCAAAGTAAAGTGACATTGGTTGGGTGGACCTCAGTCCAGATCATGATTCACAAGTGCATGCATCACAAGCGTAACTACCATAAAGGACAATATTGCTTAACCGCCCTTCTCTGCTCCTTGCCTTCTGGAGAGGCTAATGAAGCAACAAAACAAGTCTGGCATGCATGTAAGAGAGAGAAAGAGAGACTGAATCTCTCTCAATTTTTTCTTACTTCCTCATTGGGGCATGCTCCAAGGCTCAGTGAAACCAGAAGAATGGCTTCCATTGATTTCAGTAGGCACTGGATCATGCTCAAGGGCCACATTTTCAGATGCTCAGTACCTGCATTCAGGGCCAGATATTCAAGAGGGCTCAGCTCCCACTTAGCCATCTGAAGTAGCCCGATTTGCAGAGCAGCCCAACACACAATATACTCTCAAAGATCCTTGAGAATCTTGCCCTAGGAGCCACGAGTCAGGATGCAGAGCAAACTGGGCACCATAAGAATGTTGTCAAGAGCCAAGAGTAGAACTCCTGAGCTCAGAAGGCTCTTTGCCTGAGCCTCCAGCAAAGATGCGCAATTCTCTGCAGCTCCCCTCACTCTCAGCAGCAAAGAGGCTGCTGAAGACAATCCCCCCTGAAAGCTGTTTTCAGATACTGAATTGCTGCTCAAACTAATCTTTTCTTCCTCTTTCCTGCCTCCTTATTCTCTAGTCCTCATCTCTCCTCCCCTCTTGTTCTGGCATTTCCCCGTACAGCCTGCCAGGCTCTTAATGGACTGGCAAAGTTCTTTGGGGACCGGAACTGACACAGAAACCCTTGTAAGGTACCCCCTCGTGGAAGGAGTTTGATCATGGAATGCTGACATGATGGCAGATCGTGCAGCACAGCGGGGAGGAGGGCACATGACAGGGCAAGCGGCAGCAAAAACAGCACTCATTAAAATTAATTTTTTTTCTAATTTTCATCTTAAAACGAACGCTTGGATTTAGCTTGGGCTGAGTCCCTGTGAACAGAGATCTGCATCAACAGCCACCAGCATACCCAGTTTGGTTCAATTTGTGGTCTGCACAAGGAGAACAGACATGGACTGGAGAGTGTGCCACAAGGGGCAGGAGCCATTGATGAAAACTAAGACTGCATGGAGATGGAGGATCCCAGTCTCCCTCTAACCCCAGAGGGAAGGATGTGGGATTATGCCAGAGCCTTGAGGCCTGAACACCATCAATTCAAGAACAAGGCCAAGCAACTCTTGTCATTGGATGTCAGAACTTTGGAGCTGAGAATGGGATCCCATTGTACCAGGCACAGTATAAAATGGTAAGAGACAATTCCCGCTCCAAAGAGTTTACAATCTACAGACACAAGGCAAGCACAAGGCATGAGAAAGGAAAGATCTCTGCCCCATTTTATAGATGCAGAACTCAGGCAAGTGACTTGCCCAAGCTTACACAAGACTGCAGCAGAGCTCAGAATTGACTCCCAAGATGAGCTGAGCATCAGCAGTTTCTGTTGGTTTCAGTGGAAGCTGTGGGTGCTCAGCACCCACCTTGTCTATAGCCTGGTTCTCCTGGATGGATGAATTAGTGCTCAGCAAGAGGTGCCATGTCTCGGAGATTCTGCTCGCAAGAGATCTCGAGCATGGGCACTATTTTTAAAAACTAACAACTAGTTAATGGAAAAACTTAAGTGTCTGTATCAATATTTTAACACAACTGTTACAAGGAAAATTGGGGGAGGCAGTCTCCTCCCCACGCTCATTAAATTAGTGTGGCAGGCTGTTCCTTAACTAAGTGAATATCCTGGAAATTTAAAATCTTCGAAGCACAATGACAGATTCCAAAAGCTTTACAATCAAGAGGTTCCAGTCCTCCCCTTCTCTTCCAACAGCTCCAACCAGGCTGCCTGCAAGAGTGCTCCACAAGAAAAGAATCCAACCAGAGGCAGAAAGCCTGATTCTGACCTCTCTGTGATACAAATCAAGAGGAACGCCACTGATGGGCCTGAGTCCCCCTGGCCTTTCACTTTGTATGGGCATTGACAGCAGCATAAAGCAAGTGCCAAACCTCAGCTGTTCTGACCTGGTAGCATTTTACAGCCCCCTGGCCCTGAAGTAAGGGACAACACAAGGAACAGGGCAATGGAGGATTGGTAACAGCAAGGCAAAGATCAGTGTACGCGAGATCAGATCAGAATGTGGATCAGAGAATCTAGAGATAGAAAAGGACTGACGAGGTCCCCTCACAGTTCAGCTCCCAGTCAGTACAGGAGGACTGGCCATTTACCAGGGTTCTGCAAATACATGCTTGGTGCAAATAAAACACATGGTGGGAGGAGAGAGAGAATTATACCATCAGACACCTATAGAAGAATGAGCCTGGACTGGGGGCACCAATCAACGCTCTACAATAGGGGAGAATCAGTCAAAGGTCAAGATGAATGTAGAGAACTTTGAACTGGAATATTCATCAGTGTTTTAAAGGTGGAGGCGGGGTGAGGGGGGAGTGCTATCATCAAGGGGGAAAAAAGCAAACAAACCCTCTTTTCCAGTAAATCGATGTATTTTGCTCTAATTTTATTAGGAATATAAAAGGAGCCTTTTCAAAAGTGCTTAGAGAGCAGAAAGAAAAAAAAAAGAAGAGATAGGGAAGGCTAGCAGTGGAAACATTAGTCTGTCTGTATTAGGAATCCCATACTCACATTTTATTGTTACTGTCAGGATGCAAAAGGCAGCGCTTAAAACAAAATAATACATAATGTATTACAGAGGCATAAACATCAGCAGTCATTTTTATTTTAAAAAGAAAATGCAAAAAAAAATAGTAGTAATATGGAGATGGCTCATGAGTGAGGGATCGGAGGCGCACCATTTATATCTGTGTCCACCAAGATAATCAAAAAGGTATTAGAGCAAATGATGGAAGGGGGGATTGCAAAGGACTCCTCAGCAGTTTAGTGCTGCTCTTCTCTTTGCTTGGTATCAGAGAGATGGGGAGGGGAGTGAGAGAGGTGGTTTAAAGGGTCTGTTGGGGGAATTTTCTGATAGGGAAAAGAGGAGCCCTGAGCTCCAGAGAAAGGGGCTCGGTGGGGAAAGTATAATTAATGAGTGTTGTATTTTGGAGATGGGACATTGACACAAGTCAGTGAGAACGGAAAACGGGTCTGTATTTTGATGAAAAATGTGGCCCTTTTGGAGGGAGGGGGCGGGTGTAAAAATCTGATATTTCAATGGGGAAAAAAGTCATTACATTACAAGGCAGAGCTATAAAATCTAAAAGTGAGCAAGGGTGGGGTGGGGGGAGAGCTGATCCTCCCCACAACTCCACCTACCAAGACCTTTCCTCACCCAACTGACAACTCAATTCCAGTATTTCCTTCACAGACCTTACTTGGCTTCCAGAGCCTCTCTTGCAGCTTCATTGTCCAGCAGGGACTCTCCCTCCACACTTGGCCCCAGCCTCCCTGCTGCACATCAGCCAAGTTCTAGCACCCATTTCCATAAACCATTGCATCAGCCTTTCTCCATCCGCAACTTCTTCGCTCAGCCCTGTCAGCACGCAGCTTTCACCACAACCCTACCCGGCAGAGCAAGCCCACCACTCTCATTTAGCTTCTAAGTTCTAATGCAGACACTGTCAGTCCCTTCAAAAACCCACCCCAGCTTCTACCCTCTGTTATCTCTATTTCTGTTGTTGGTGTTTCTGTAGCAAGTTGATATTTTTACGGGGTGGAGTTGCTAGCCCCACGCCCAACCCTCCTCCTTTACCCTGACTTGGGACAGGCAGATGGCCCCAGAGGAC
The DNA here is from genome assembly GCA_032164245.1 of Sternotherus odoratus. Taxonomy (NCBI): domain Eukaryota; kingdom Metazoa; phylum Chordata; order Testudines; family Kinosternidae; genus Sternotherus; species Sternotherus odoratus. The sequence goes on from JAVMKO010000018.1 coordinate 9,147,970, forward strand.
TTCTCTGGTTCTACCCTACTCTCTCTTAAATCCCATCACAACATATAGAGCCATCTCACTCCATTCCATCATTGAAACCCCACATCCATACCATCCTCCATCACATTAGGATGTCCCTGCAGTTTTATAGTCTGCTGCCAGCTCCACCATCCTGCCTCAGTGTCTCACTGCAGACCCCAACTCCTTCTTTGTACTTCCCACAGAACCTACCGCCACAAGTCTAACCCCTCACAGCCCTGCTATGCCAGACCACATCTTTCATAGATTTGATTACCTCTGCAGAGTTTTCTGTAGAGATCTGTTAACCCACATCAGTTTCCACCCCAGTCTCCCACCATGTTACCTCAGCTTTGGACACACACACACACACACATACCACACACACACACACACTCCACTGCCCCAATGAGGATATAAGGTTAAGTAGGTTTGTTATGTGCATGTCTCAAGGGTGCCACAGTTTCCCTTCAAACTGCCCCCTTTCCTCACAGCTTCCCCTTTTGTTTCACACTGGGGACAGAGAAGGCCCTGACCAGCATGGTTATCATGTGTGAACTGGGACAGAAGTGAATCCTGAATGGAAGGGAACAGGAGCATAGAAAAAGGCACAAAGATGGGAGTGTGCGGAGAATGCAAGGAGTGTGACGGGGGTGAAGTAAGTGGAGAACATAAGAGACAGGATCTGAAGTTAGGTCAAGGTGGCTTCATGCAGGGTCTTGGAGAAGTCTGAAATGGATATGGCAGCCAAATGTAACCTCAGCTTGAGAATGGTGAGCTCATGGCAACAGGTGGGAGCTACTGTTCACAGCAGCATTGTGGCTGGTGAGGAGGAGTGATGCATAGCATATCAGGCAGCCCCAGAGAGGAGGCGATTGCAGTCCTCAAGGTAGAAGACCAGTACCTGGACCGGTTTTAGTCTCTGTGATGGAAATGAAGGGTCAAATTTTTGAAATGCTCTGTTGCAAGATGTGGCAACAGGCTGGCTTTGTAGGGCGGAGGAGAGCCAGGAGTCATAAGGGACATTCACGTTTTGGTCCTGAAGGGGGTAGAGAAGATGGCAGTGGTAGAGGAAAGAGGAGGCAGAATATGGTTCACAGGGACAAGAAGAAGCTTAGTTTTGTCCCTGTTGATCTGGAGTTGCCAGTGAGCCATCCAGGAAAACTAGATGTGGCGCTGTGCAAAAGGATACCGGTCAGATGTGGAGAGGCAGACTGGTGGGTCCTCAGCACAGAGATTGCACCTGAACCCATGTGCATGGATAAAAACAATCAAAGCATCAGGTTCTGAGGAGAGGAACTCCAACAAAAACAGGGAAGGGAAGAGGCACAGCCAAAGAAAACGACTCCCTGGAGGGATGGATGGGCTTGTTCTGAGGAACAAGACAAGACATGTTCTCTGAAGAGGCATGGAATATCACCAAGAAGAGAGAGAGAGTGTGTGTGTCTCCTGAAGTACAGGTACAGACTGTACAGCCCTCTCTCCTTCAGACAACCCCTAGTATCTCGCTTCTATACCAGCTACATCAAGAGGGCACCTACCAGGCTCTGCTGATAAGGTAGGTGGGCAGGTGGAATGGAAACCAGCCCCCCCTAAACATGGACAACTCACCACTGGATACTGGTTAGATATGCATCAGTCTCTCTAGACAGTGGCCAGTCTAGTAGCTTTGGGTCTTCACACATCCCTCTGTGGATGTACCCAGCACAGTCAATTTCCAGCACACCTCCCTCATACTAGCGTGAGAATCTGGGGTGTATCCTGAGATGGATCTAGAGCAACATCCCAGAGCCAAGAAATTGAGACTTAGCAAGTGAAAAATCAGTAATGCAGTTTTGTGTAGGGTGGTGGGGAGAAGAGACACCACAAAGCAATCTGATCCCTTCAGTAAATTTCCTTTTTGTATACAGATAACAGACTTTAAATACTCCAGCTGACACCTGGATCCAGCGCCCCTCACACCTTCTAGATCTGGGCACCCCGCCCTGAAAAGAGCAGCTTTTCCTTTTCATTCCTTGCAGATTCTCAGCAGGCCTCAGAGGTTCTCCCCGCCCCCCATTTCCCTCTATGGTAGCACCAGCTTTGTCACATTGTATCATGCACAGTGATGCAGCATGGCCATGGCAACCTGATGGGAGGCCTGTCAAGAGAAATGACAGCTGGTGCTCTGAACGGGCACTTTTCTGGGGGAGCAGGAGGAGGGGAGGCCCAGGAGAGTGGGGGTGGTCACAGAAATGGGGTAGGAAAAAATAAAAACAAGCATTATACAGCTTTGAAAATGAACAAAATATGATACAAGGGGCCAAGAACCCTGAGAAGGGAACACAATGGGACGATTCTCAGCCCCTTGCATCTTTGGGCACAGAGAAGGGGGTGAATGAGGCTCGCTGAGTTCCTTGACCAATTTAGGAAACTGAAAGGTTGGGCCCTGAAGGTTGGATTCATTCCCCTCTGTAGCTGGGGTATCACCCAAAGAGGTGGCAGGTTGCCAGTTCCTGCAGTGCTGTGTGATGCTCTACAATTCACGGGGTATTTGCTGCTGGGAGATGGAGAAGGATGGTCGACTGGAGGTTAGAGCAAGGAAACAGGGTTCCATCCCCAGCTTTGCCATTGATAGGCAGTGAGACCTCAGGCAACTCACTTCATTTTTTGGGGCCTGAGTTTACCCATCATACTTAGCTACCTCACAGGTAAACATCACCCTACCTCTAATGCTCACAAAGAGCGTCAAGATCCTTGGATCAGACTCCCTATATAAATACAAAACACTGGTAAAAACAACGAGGAGTCCTTGTGGCACCTTAGAGACTAAGGAATTTATTTGGGCATATGGTTTCATTAGTCTCTAAGGTGCCACAATGACTTCTCGTTGTTTCTGCTGATACAGACTAACACGGCTACCATTCTGAAGAAAAGCATGGATGCTATTACAGTGGTGTTAGATACTGCGGGGAGGGTGTCACCAGTGCCAACATTCAGGGTTCTGTGAATGGTTGGTGCTGGGAGCTCTGAAGGAGATAAGCTCTACAGGTGCTCATTGTTAGAGGGTACTGTTACTGGGGGCGCTGCAGGAGACTGTTCAAATCCGAGTGGTGACATAAGTGGAACAAGTTTGCTGGTCTCAAACTTGCTTTTGGATGTGCTTTGTCCAGGCCATAAAACAACTATGTTTTAGAAGCCTCTGTTCAGGAGAGGATCGTGGAAAGCAAGTCAGGGCTGAAAAGGACTGCTAGAGCGTAAGATAAATGGCAGTATTGGGGGCAGAACTGGAACAGCAAGATCTACTGCAGACCAGAAGTGAGGGGCACTGGCAGAGCTGAGTATGGGGCACTTGCCCCTGCCTATGGTATGCCTGGCTCTGGAAAGTCCTCAGAGCACCTAGTTTTTATTTGTACCACATTCAGCCCAAATTTAAAGAACAAAAAAAACAGAGAGAGAGAGCTGAACCAAATACCCTGTGAAATCCTGTCCTCAAGCCATGGCCCAGAAGATAAACTTCCCCTCCCTTCCCTACACAAGAGCTAGTATCTGTGACATTTTTCCACTTCATAAATCTCTGCCTTGATTGCTGGATACACAGGGGCCTGCGAGCCCAGTCACTGACAGGCAGATCTGGGAAAGGGCCCTTGGGGACCCGGCGAAGAACAGTTCCTGAAAAGCCTCCATGTGAAGCCTGAGGTATCTTCTCATCATGGTAGGAAGCGAGCAGGGGCCTAATGCTCAATGCAACTGCACGAGGGTTCTTGGCACCATCTAGTGCCAAGAAAGGAGACTGCGGCATCCCTGTCATCTTGGAGAGAGCTGTGAGAGAAATTAGACAAATCCTCTGCTCAGGTGGAACCGGTAGCTCCTCTAGAGCAACAAGAATGCCCTGCAGATGGTGAGTGGCTTTCCCCATTGTGCTCATAAGATGGATACTCCCCTGTAATGGTATCACTGGTAGGGGGCATCCCACTGGGGAAGGAAAATGGCACCGAGAAAAGGGTACTGGCTCCTGCCATGCTCTCACTGGTGGTACTGTCAGCTCCTGGGGGCCGTGCATGCTACTTCTTTTGCTGCACAGGCACTAGCAAAGACCAATTGACTGCCTTATCCACCATTTGCCCATCTATCCATTCACCATCCAGATCTCATCTTCAGTGTGCTTATCACCATGGAGTTCAGAGCCTACCTGCTGTCACTGACTACAGTCCAAGAAAGTGACACAGGCTGTCCCTGCAAGTGGCATGGAAATAAAATGGTTAATTGGACAAGGAATAGGGTAAATCGAGTCTGTCCAGCAATCTGCATGTGCATCCCCAGAACAGGTGAGGCACTAAGGGGACAGGGAATAACCGAGGGAATACCAAGGATGTGTGTTGTGCAGGTGGGTGGGCACAAGCATGCCAGAGGGGGTAATTATCACCACCTCAAGAGCAAGGGAAAAGTCATACAGCAGGGCACATTATTCATCCACTCCTTCCTCTCATGTACATCATGGATTAGTAAGCAGCTGTCCGAGCTACCTGATGTAAACAGCATGTAAATAACACTTCTGGATTTTCAGATTTTCCTTGAGCTCCTCCTCTTCCTGCTCAGGTGCAATGTCCTTCCCTCAGGCCAGGATGTGTGATGGACAATTGCAACAAGTTACACAGAATCATGACATTACCGAATCCTGATATAAACAGCTCCCAGACATTCATCAGCCGGGACAGGCTGTTGGCCTTCAGTCTTTGACTGGAGGTTTGGAACACGTTGACCTTCTGAGCCAGAGTCATCCCCGGCTGGACTCTATTAAAATCAATGGAGAACCCATAAGAGATCAATTTAGCCCTCTGGAGAGTAACATTCAAATCAACCAGTCCATCTTTGCAAGGTAATTAAGCCAAGGATCTGTTTGCTGTGGGGAGTGGAGGGGCTTGTGTAGGAGACTACAACAGGCGCTGGCCATGCTGTAGACATTGAAGATGCCATGGCAATTCTCCAAAGAGTGGGCATGTACCTCAGTGTCTTAGCCAGCATTTACTCTCCTTGCTGTGGTGAGGACCTAGTTAGGGATCAATCTGGCTGGCGTTTGATCAGCAAGAAGGCTACATCCCTTTGGGATGTGCCATGAAGATGATGATTGCTGATGCAAAGTGTTCTGTGGGCCAGTGGGATGCCATTTTCCGGGGCCAGGGTTGCTATGGGAGAGATTGGGTGCCTGGTTCCATCATTTACCCCTGTGCAAAACAAGCCGGAGGGTAGGGGGGGGGAGAAGTCTGAACTCCACTCACTCACATTGGGGCTAGTGTTTGATACACCCTTTGCATGGTGCAAGGTGGCAGTGGGGAACCAGGTGCTGGGACTGCTGTGTGGATGATCACTGCTCATGGCTGTTACTAACAGGGGATCCATCTATAGGAGTGTGACCTTGACAATGCTGAGAAAGTAAAGTGCTTGGTACAGGCAGTGCTTATCCTGGTCCTATATCTTTCCTATGAAGACATGAGTGCACACAGCTCTCCTCAGTCTTGCTGAACCTAGTTACCAACAGCCTTTCAAGAGCTTTAAGCAGCTAATTAGGGCATTTTTTTCTTTTCTCCCCACAGATAATAATTGCATTATAAAAATGAATATGTAACAAAGCAGAAACCACAGGCGCAGTGATGTTAGAGAGGGAGATGGAGTGTGTGCCAGTCCTCACTCCCCAGTCGCAGGGGGAAGCCCTCATATCAGAGGGACTAGTGAGCCAGTGCGGTTTCCACAGCCGAGGGGAGGAAAACCTCGAAAAACCACTATGTCGTTTAGAGTCACAAGAGTCAGTGGATGGTTTAGTGCTTAAACAATCGATGTACAGGAAGAGAGAGGATCCATGTGTGTGCGCGTCCGTATCTGTGTGTGTGTGTGTGTGTGTGTGTGTGTGTGTGTGTGTGTGTGTGTGTGTGTGTGTGTGTGTGTGTGTGTGTGTGTGAGAGAGAGAGAGAGAGAGAGAGAGAGAGAGAGAGAGAGAGAGAGAGAGAGAGAGAGTGTGTGTGTGTGTGTCCGTCCGTCCATGTCCATCTTTCTCTCAGTCTCCTCAGATACAAAGAGGAGCAAATGTCAACAACAATCAGGGTAATTTAGAGAAAAAAGCCAGACTTGGCTTGGCTGCTAGTTGTACATGTGAAGGAAAGTAAGAGCATGCATCAGCGGGGCCCAGGGATATCTGGAAGAGGTAGAGGGGAGCCCTGGAAGGAGTGTGTTTGTGGGACCCTGGGAAGCATCCAAGGGCAGCTTGGTGAGGCCAGCAGCTGAAGGAGAAATGGCCTTGAAGATGCTCCAAATTGATGCAGTTCCAGTCTCCTGAACAAAGAGTTAGGGCAGGGAGCAAGGGCTATCACTGGTCGTCATCCCCGCCCCCTCCCCCGCCGCTATGGGTATCACTGGAGGGACCAGGGAGGAATGTGGCATGTTCCTCTGGACAGAACCAGGCATCTCATTTTAAGAGCAAACAGCTGCAGGGATAGTCATTAACAGGCTATGATTTCATGGGGGGGGGGGCTTTTCCCTACCTCTGCCTATTCTTTACTGCCCCCTGTGGTGCAAAAGCAGCCTCTGCTCTCCTGGCCTGGCCTGGCCTCCATCTCCAAAGCGCAGTTATGAATCCTCCAGCACACACAGTTAATTAGGGAAAATATCCTTTCTAGCAATTTAAATGATTTTGGCATTTTCAGGAGGGCACATGTAATATTCAAATTACTTCCACTCCACGCTGCCTTGTCTTGCCTGGCTCATCTTCCCAGGTGAATTTGTAGTCTCTGAAATGCTCTAATTTCCCACACAAGCCATGTCAAATATAATTTTGGTGCAAAGTTGGTAATTATACGTAACATCAGTCTGATGTTAAAAACACTGAAAAATTTAGCAAGAAGAGACGAATGGAGAGGCACAAGTCTGAGACCAGCCAACGAAAGGCATGCGGCCCCCTTAGTATTTGTGCTCTTTAATTAATAATAGCATGTTTTCAGGAACTGAAAGGATGTGTTTCCCGAACTGACTAGAATTCACTTATGTCCCAATTACGTTGTCTTGGTGAGAACTCAGGTCAGGTCTGCCAAAGAGCCAGCCCATGGCTGCACCAGAGACAACATCTGGGTCCCCTTCTGAAGTCCAGCAGGATCATAAGAGCGTAACCATTCTTGGCTGATAACCTGGAGTCTAGACCCCATACACACACTTCCCTTCACTGTACAGCCCTTTTGGAGAGAGCCAAACGGATTTGCATCAATGAGTCATGCAGTAAAATTAGGTATTAGAATAAATGGAGTTTTACACCCGGCTCAAACGTATTGAACTAATGTTTTAACGGACTTGGTACTTGGCCCAAAGAGATGAATTAAGATGGAGAGTGAATTATCTGACACCCCTCCCTGCACCAGCAGTTCTTCCCCAAGGATGCTAGGCCTGCCTTTTTCACATAGTATGCCAGCTTTCCTTGCTTTCTGACATAGCTGTCCCACAAAGCAGCCTGTTTGGGACAGTGTAGAACCCTCAGAGTGAGCCAGTCTGAAACGGGCGCCCGTTGCTTAGACTCCTAAGGACTGGGTTTAAAAGAGAGCTGGATAAATTCATGGAGGCTAAGTCCATAAATGGCTATTAGCCGGGATGGGTAATGAATGGTGTCCCTAGCCTCTGTCTGTCAGAGGGGGGTGATGGATGGCAGGAGAGAGATCGCTCGATCATACCTGTTAGGTTCACTCACTCCGGGGCACCTGGCATTGGCCACTGTCGGTAGACAGGATGCTGGGCTAGATGGACCTTTGGTCTGACCCAGTATGGCCGTTCTTATGTTCTTATGAAGGGTTAAGCCCCTGGAAACCACTGCCCCAGGGATTTTGGAGGAGACAAGCAGAACTCGGGCATATCAAGCTGTTTCTGCCTCTTGTCTCACATGAGTGAGAACTCAGTCCAGGCTTTGTAAAGTTCCTCCAGCATATGTGGAGGATGGGTGTGGTCATCCACAGTATTGTCACCTCATTCTCCTGGCCACCACCTCCTTAGCAGCCGGTCAAAGGAGATCATAAGTCAGCCAGAAGGTGCTCCTCATGAGCAATATAAGGGCCTTCTTCCCCCAAGCACTGAGACCTCTGTAGTGCTTCCAGCAGTCAACAGCAGAGCCAAAATTTGCCAACTATCACACAACTATTAGAGCAGCCTTGAGGTTACAGTGCAGGATTGGGGATCAGAACACCTGGGTTCGATTCAGGGACAGCCACTGATACAGAGAAGAGATTCCAAAACCTCACAGCTGAGAAGGCTGTGCACAAATCAGTGCCCTAACTTTATTAGACACAGGCTCAGTCTGTAACATTAGTTGCAACAAGCTACCTTACAGTACTGAATTATACTGCATTATAACACTGCAAAGCACATCCAAACCAACTTCTACTGTCCTAAGCATACCTTAGAACCTGCATTTGCACACAAGCTAAACAGGTAACTGTGCGCGCAAACAGGCACATATGCACACAGTTACTCAGGTGTGCAAGCACAAGCCTATTTGCAGGCACAAATGCAGTTTTGTTCATTTCACTGGTAAAATGTTGTTGCCTGCATTTGTAAATTTGACCCATGACAGTTCTCTTGCACAGTTTTTAAAAAAGGACTTATGGGTACAGCCTTTGCTGCACTCAGTATACATAACCAGACCCATGTGACACAAATCTCACAGGCTGAACGTGTGGCAATTTACACTGGATATTTTCAGGTCAGGATTTCAAAGCACATTAAAGACATGAACTAAATAAGCACATGCTGGATCATCCACTGCTCTCGCCCTGTAAATTTATTCCACAAGCTTGAGATCCCAAATATTTTTGCTATCTCCTTTTCAAATCCCAGTTGGGGAAACCAACCACTGATCAGAAAAATACTCTCTCATATATGGGGGTCGCTGGGTAGGGAGGGGGGAAGAGAGGGCTTTTACACAATGACATCGGTCCAGATTTTCACAGTGGCCAACACTCAGCATACTGAACTCTTATGAAGATCTGGGCCCTGGTAGCTGGAGCTAAGGATCCATTTTACCTACATCAGTGACATACAGAGGGAAAAGGTTTGTCTCACACCACTGCTGCCCACTTTGCATTAAAATGCCACCAGTGTGGCCAACTGACTAGCACAGAGCATTCACAGCCAGGCCTGGATTCTAAGTCAAAGCTGTCACTGATTTGCTATGCGACTTTTAACCATGTAGCTGCCTTGTCTCCATTGCCCAATCTGTAAACAGGCAATTGTACTGCCCACCAATCTAGTTATCTGCAGGGCTCAGGAAGGATTTTTTTCCTCTGATGCACAACTGGTTAGGTCTATTCTGAGGTAGGTTTTTTGCCTTCCTCTGAAGCATCAGAGATTGGCCACAGCTGGAAAAGACACACCAGATGAGGTGAACCAGAGCTCTGAGGTGGCATAGACTAGAATCTTCTTTTTCAATGCTTGGCTGGTTTCTTGCCCACATGCTCAGGGTCATATATTGGTCTCCAGATTGGCAGTCAGGAAGGAACAGACAAATTGGCATGGACCTTGGGTTTTTCACCTTCCTCTGCAGCACAGGCCATGATTTGTCCACTGAGATCATTTGGGCATCTAATCAATTCCCTGCCATTCCAAGGGCCTCAAGCACTGGGGTGCACCTCAGTCTCTCCCTATGGCATATAGTTTTGTTTCCTAGGGAATTAAATGCTTTAGTCTGTCTGGCCTAACTATAGGGATATTTGGGAGAAAATTAATGGCCTGTGATACATAATGTCAGGTTAGATGATCCGGTAGTCCCATCTGGTCTTAAACTCTATGAAACTCTCTCAGGGAAGCGGTTAGGATTGATTATTTAACTTTACAATGGCATTTGACCATTGAGGGGCCAATTCACTATTGCCTTGCACCTGGTGCAAAAGATGCAAAGTAAATATGAAACATCACCACTACCCTGATGTCAATATTTGCGTGAATAGCAGGACAATGGTGAATCTGTCCCACAAAGCGCTATATTTGGTAATAGTGATTAGAGCAGGGGTCTGAGTGTGAGGAGAGCTGAGTTCTATTCCCAGTTTTGCCATTGACTTTCTAGGCAAATCACTTACACGGCTCCCTGCCTCAGTTTCCCCAACTGTAAAATGGAAGTGACAATGCTTATTTCTTGGGGATACATGACCAAATCTAGTGCTGGTGTAGCTTCTTTCTATTTCAGGTAGAGGCTGATGATTAAAAAGCACTCCAAGGCCCTTGGATGAAGCAGCTGTACAACTGCAAAAGATTATTTGGTGAGGCTCCCTCCCCCCCCACAGTCTGACTAGATAATCTCTGGAAGGGAGGAGAGCCAGAGACAAAGCCACCTGTGACTCTAAAGACTGTCAATGCTAAGTGGCCCCACTTGCCATTTCATATCATGCCAAGCTTTGTCTCAGACAGAAGGCCAGGATGTGGCAAGGTAGCGGGGTGAGTAAATAGTTCCTTTGCTGCCATGGCAATGGTGCAAATAGATTGAAGGAAACGCAGAGGGAAATGGCCGTAAATCACTACTTGGTCAATTCTGTTTAGTTTCCATGAAGGAGTTTGGTACGGTGGTCGGAAAGTGCCTTGTTGACAAGCCCACTTGCATTTTCTCCAGGAAAGGAGTGTGGTTTCGCTCCATTTAATGGGCTCTCTGATGCGGGCTTTGCAGGATAATAGCCAGAAGCTCCAACCCAACGTCCTTTTAGCGTTGCACCTTGCTCTGCCTCGCATTGAGAGGCTGTTTCCAAGTCCAGCACTGCCCATGCAGCCCCAGCTCCCTTTAGCAACTAACAGGCTGCCCTAGCTTAAATTCTGCCAGTGTAACAGGGGCAATAAGGGTCAGGGCAGGTCTCAGAAGTCACTCCTCCCACCTGTCACTCCATTAATGTCAGCCTAAGGGCCAGATTCTGGTTTCACTGATAATCCTGAGAAGCTCTGCTGACTTCAGGGATCTTATCTGGGAATCTGCTAGTGCATCAGCGTTGATGTACAGGCTTTCATGTGTTTTCAGAGAGCTGCTTTCCCTTCCCAACCCATCTCTCAGCGGGGTTGTGATCTGGGTGACTCTGCAGAAGAGACATGGTGGGATTCTGTTTATTCTCTCACTCATTCAGCAGGACAGTCATTCCAGTTGCAAATCCCTGGGATGTTTCCTCTGACTGTCGCCACCAGAAACCTCACTTGGAGTCTGAGCATCTCACTGGGTTCTTTCTGCCTCTTTCATCACCACCGGGAAATAACGATTGTGCACTTACAACACTGAACGACGATGCACAGGGCAGAATAGAATCCCGCTCATCCGCCTATTGCAGCTCTGCAGCACAATGTCAAGTAAAGAACCTAGGAGCCCCCTCATGCTGCAGCTTTGGCAGCATCAGCTGGTCCAGTCCAAACGCTGACCTGCCTTGCAAGGTAGCCATTTGGCAACCACCTCCCATGCATTGTTGTGGGACTGCCTGGGAGGGCCAGCTAACAAAGTTGTTCAGCAAACCTTGGAGAGCCCTGTCAACACCACATTTCAACTGGTTTAATCAAAAACATGTTGGAGACTAACCGCTCCTCGCCTCCCCCGGGAGGGTTCAGATACGGGTTGTAAAATGTTAATGTGCTGACAGGGTCTCAGGCAATGGGCTCCAGTTGTATCATTAGGCCCATATTCATCACATTCCATTCTTGTCCCTTATGGCATCTTACTTTATTCTCAATCCAGACCCAGCCTTCTTTCCTATCCACGTGTTACCACTATTAATCACTGGGCCCAATTCTCCCCTGCTTTGCACATCGAGTGTCATTTACACCCATCCTAGGAAAGCAGAAAATGCTACTTGATCAGAATGGTGCGGTTTTCACACTCACTGGTGCAAGATTGTAAATGCACAAGGCAAAGAAGAATCAGATCTCCTGCCTCCTTCAGCTGCTCCTGAACGATCAGTCTGCTTAGCTGATTGTGTAGGAACAGGAGGATGGGCATGTTTTACCAGGCTAGACAATACCGTGCTGCCTGGTTTACTGCAAGCCTTCCACCATCCGAGTTACTGGTCTGATCCAAAGCCTGTCTAACTCCATGGAAAGACAATCAGCATCAGTGGGCTTAAGGATCAAGCCCTGTGAGAACAGTGGAAAAAAAGCACCAACTCCAGCCATAAAAGTCCTCACAGTCATTAGCTGATGAGATTCTCTTCTAGTGGGTAGAGGGAGACCACAAGCTTCTCCTCTTTGGAATAATTAATTAGCAAACTGTCCTACCAGAGACAGCGCCAAGGATATCAAGAGTTGGGTGGGTCTGTGCTTCTCCATCATGCATTACAACATCACCCTGGGCCTGGCTCAGGGCCAAAGGCAGAGTTTCTGAACGCTTAAATAGTCTCTGAAAGTTTAACTGGTTCTGGTTCTGAAATCGTTGGTTAGATTAGAAAGGGGGTAAAGGGGTGGAGAAAGAGAGGAGGGATTGGCCTCCGAGCACTTTATTTCAGCATAGTCAACCCTAAGCAGACAAAATTAATGAATCGGGCCCCAAATAATCATGAGATTGACTTAAAAATCAAAACATTTAAACATGAATAAATGCTAAGTTCTTATACTGACCTTCTGATTCTTAGCCCTTTAGGGGGTCACATTTTTAAGCTTTTCTCTGCAACCAGCAGGTCTAGAAACTGAATTTTCTTAAATGAAAGCCAAGATTGCCATTTAATCACTTGACTCCAGGAGTTGAGGCTTTAAGAAAAACACTAAATATTGCAAGAGTTGTCAACACCATATTTTAACTGAACTGTCCTCACCCTTTCCCCGGAGTCTGAAACTGAATTATTACTTGGTAAAGATGGGTAGGCTTGAACCAAAACCCCAGATCCAAGCAGACCAAAATTTGGGCACAGGGATTTGGTCCACAATAGGAGCTATTTTATATATTTTTAGATTTTATGTTAATTCAGAGGGAAAGTGGGAAAGAAACTGAGCCCCATGATATTCTGTGGGGCAGGCTGGGTGGAAGTAGAGGGCACTGTGGGTCAGCAGTGACTACAGAAGCAAGTCCACACAAGGGATAACAGCCTACTACTGCTACTAGAGCCACTCTTTTAGCTCAAAACAGAGAGGTATGTGCTGGAGTGGTGTAGGTCCCATGCTGATGACCCATGACACACACCCAAAATCTTGGGAAGCAACCTATTATTTCCAATCCTAAACCCTACTGTTGCCTCACTACAGCCCAGCTATGACATCCAGCCACTATGTTACCACTGTGGCTGCTGCTGCCACCTTCCCCCCAACACCAGTGGATATATCAGAGTGAAAGCATCCCTGAGTTTCTCATCACCCTGGGGTCACATCTGGTTCAAGTTGGGCCTCCCATTTGGTTCCAATCTGCTGATTTCCTGCTACTGTCCATAAAAAGAGAGCACAGCTCTGTGGCTTCCCTTGAGTGTAATGGTCTAATCTCTACCTTGTTGTATGCTGTATGGGGGAGGGGAAAATCAGGGCTACTTGGAAGTCTATTTCTCTTCCTTTATGGCTTCATCCTGTGCTTATGCCATGCACCCTTATTCCTGCCAGGAGCAGCAGCCCTAGACATCCCAATGTCCTACCCACCCTCACCGGAGTTCCTCTGGCCTCTTAATTGAATCCTTCCCTGGCTGGGACAGGTTTTCCTCATTACTGAGGAGCCAACACATGGATCCAATCCTCCTTTCCCCTTCCCCCTCCCCTTATGAACTCAGTGCAGGCCCCAGGAGGCTCCTGCGGGTGGGTGACCTCACCAGTGAACTGCTCCCACAGCTACTGTAATGCTGCTAATGAGGTTAAAGAGCAGTGAGGCCCCAGACAGATACAGGGCAGCAGGAGAGAGTTCTCAGTCAAAATTCTGGCAAACACCAAGATGCAATTCAATTTTGAATGTCAATACCCAACACCTTTAAGCTACAGACCTTACTGCACTTCAGAAAGGAGGTCAGTACCACTACCCCCATTTTACAGGTGGGGAAACTGAGGTACAGAGTGGTAAAGTGACTTGCCCATGGTCATCCAGCTGATCAGTGGCATAGCCAGGAGTAGAACCCAGTCCAGTGAGTCCCTCGCTGATTGGCCTAAAAGTCAGCTTTCATTCTGTACAGGACAGCATGAACAGTGCAAGTTCCTTCACTCCAGCCCAGCCTTACACTGACTCATAGAATCTCAGAGTTGGAAGGGACCTCGGAAGATCATCTAGTCCAACCCCCTGCTCAAAGCAGGACCAATCCCATTTTTGCCCCATAGCCCTAAACAGCCCCCTCAGGGATTGAACTCACAACCCTGGGTTTAGCAGGCCAATGCTCAAACCACTGAGCTATCCCTATCCCTATCCCTCTCCCCCTCCCACTAGACCCAAAAGGAGTCCATTCCACAGAATCCATTCAACCCTTGGTCTCTCATTAGTGCCATGTTTGGGCATGCCTGAGACCCAGCAACCTCACATTGGCCACTCAGCAGCCACCATTTGCGACAGATCATTCTGGCAGGGATAGTACTGCCATGTTGTCTTTCCCCTTCTTTACAGGGAGCGATTCCTTGGGAATGTCTTTGGAATTAAAGATAGAGCTCCAGGGTTGAAGCTGGGTCAGGCTTGGGGCAGAGTGAACAGCTGTTACTCAGAGCTGCAGCCCACTCACAGACATCTCACCTCAATTCCAGTGGAGAGTTCCAAAAGACCATAGATATCTGAAGATATATAGTGATGGATATTTGCAGCCGCCAAAGTCGAGAATTCTTGCCAGATTTGGCACCAGATCTCATATATGGGCTCTCTCTGCCAGGACTCTTTCGGGGGGCATATAAATACTGGGGGTTGTTTTCTTTACAAACTGCTGTGGAAATGTTAACCATCAATGTATCCAGCAAAATCCACTGGTAGGAAATATCCACCCAACCATAACATCCCTCCCCCAAATCCCAAAGACCCAGAACTCTGCTGCCAGGAGAGTCTCCAGTGGAAGAAATATAGAGCAATTTGTCTTGGAGGCCATCCCCAGGCCCCACCTATGGGAAAGGCTACTGCATTTCATATAGCTCAGTGCTTTACACCCAGGTGCTAGCATCCAGACTTCACACAGCACTATGCAATGACTACACTCAGCTCTGCCCCTTCCTGACAATAGTTTTTTTTGAGTTCCAGATAAATCTCCTTTCTCATCCATCATGTCTGCAGGGAGAGGTGGTGTCATACAGTAGTTGCTTAGGTCATTCCCCAGTTTGCATTCTCCATAAGGGGAAACCATCCCAAGTTCTGCTTCCTATAAATGTAAGGCTATGGGTAGTTACATTATTCTGTGGCATTTCCAGCACTAGTCCCTTTGGATTTCCCCAGAGAGACACTCTTGGCTATTTCCTAGCTAGAGAAAAAAGTCAGGATTCAGTCCTGCTATTAAAACTTAGCTCTTAAACTGTATCTTTGAAGCATTCAAAACACTTTTGTAACAATCAGCAACACCTCAGTGCGTAAACTGAGGTGAATTGCATTGACTTGCCCACAGTTAGTCCATAGCAGAACTGGGAGTAGAACCCAAAAGTCTGAATTCCCAAGACCCCTGCTCTGACTGCTAGTCCACACTCTCAAACTGCACTAGCTACATCTGGATTTCATCATGGTCTGAATATTATTAAAAAACTAACCCTTTAGGGAAGAAAAACCCTCTGATCTGGAGCTTTTTAGTAGTGTGAAGAGTGAGTGGTGGCATTACTATTATTATTAGACAGGATCTAAAGGCAACAGAACAAGAAGTGGACCTTCCCCTATGGGGCACAAGTATGTTTGTTATGAAACGATTTGGATCCACAGAGGAATTCCATATGTGGTTTCCTCCCACTGGCTAGAGGTTCTCACTTTGGCACTGACCCTGGGATCCCGTGCCTCCAGGCTCAGCAGCGTGGAAGGGGAGGGTGGACGCTGGAGGAGTAATGGGATTGTCAGCCGCTGAGGCTGCTGTTTGGCAAGCCGACAATGTTTGTTTGCACCTCTTTGAAGATGAGAGATGAAAGTGGCGCCCACATGGGCTGCCTTTGATTAGCTTCTTATTTTTAACATTACAGCTGCGATTATTTTTCTTTTTCTTGAAGCATTTCTTCCACAGCACCAGAAACTCTGAGGTTCCTTTCTCCGGGGAGGTTTGACTTCAAGGAAACATAACAAAGAGAAGTGTGAATATAAAGGGGACTGGACAACCCTGGCCCAAGAGGGACTTATGTCATTTTATTTTTAATTTTACTTCCATTCTTTTCCTCCATCCCAATGGGCCTTGGGAAGAAAATATTTGTTTACTTCTGTTTTAATAGGGAAAATAAATGAGTCCTGGGATTGCACAGAGCTGTCATGGAGAGGCAAATGTCTAATGGTTAGAGCAGAGGTCTGGGAATCCAGAGTTCTAGCCCCAGATCTGCCACCTAGCACTTGGGGAAAAGTCAGTTTGCCCATCTGCAAACAGGGATTGTAAAGTGCTGCCTCCAGGAGGCAAGGTAAGCATAAGCAACACAGGTGAAGTGCTTCATGAGCTTTGACAGTTGGTGCAATTGCCTTATAAAGTATTGTCATCAATAGATATTCAGCAGACCATGTGCCCTAGATACTTATTTGACCTTCATGGCTGCAGCAACTGAGGGTTTCACAGCTACAAATTTATTTTATTCTTACTACTTCCCTATCTCATAGGGGGAATTCTCAGGAAAAAGGCACAGGGTAGATTAAGTGATTTGGTCAAAGTCACATGGGGAATCAGTGGCAGAGCCAGTTACTGCTCCCATGTCTCTTCAGTTCCAGTCTAGTACCCTAATCACTGCACCATTCCTCCTTCCCCACTGATTAGGCTTGCAGACCAGAGGTGCCCTACGAAGCTGTCCTGCCCTTTCCATGCATCAGTCAGTCTAACGCAAACACTCAGTTTGTGTCACTCTTCCTGCTCCAGAGGGAAGAGCACAGGCTGAGAAGGTCTGAAAAATAGATCTGCTTTTTGGTGCTCACCAGAATCCAAAATCTGGTTATACCCTGGGCCAAATTCTCTGTTTTCTCTTCTGAGGACCGGACAGAGTAATTTTCAGTCAGGAGTCTGATCAGATGATAGGCCAAAATTATCCTTGATATGACACACTGACCTGGTGTGACACCAGGAATTAACTTAGCCATCTGCTCCCTATGTTGGCACGGATTTTCAGATGCAATGACCAGCTGTGAGTCCAGCTGATGTCAACGGAAGCTTCAGGTGCTCAACATCTTTGAGAAAGTCCCATAATCCTTCGAGAAGCCCCCACGCCCATCTCTGCGCACACCCAACTTCTACCACTGCACATTAAAAGACAACTAGGACAAGGACCCTTTGCTGAGGATGGCAGTTGATGAGTTGTGGCACCACAGAGTAAGAGGAAAGCTCTGTACGGACAAGTCATGCTCAGGATCACAATGTCCATCTATTAAAATAAATACCATTTTCCTGATACTTCTGTCTTATGAACAATTTTCCAATTCACCAGCCAAAGAGAATGGTCTGGGGGAGAGGGCATAATCACATCATGAAATTTCAAATCCACTCCATCCTGAGAAGAGCATTTAATTCCACCAAAAGGGCAACCCCAGCCCAATTTGATCTACTCCAGCCCTATTTCAGACAATCCAAAGAGACAACTTTCCCAGTATTTCTGTATCTCATGCAGCCCATTCCACAACCTCTCACTCTTATGTCCCCTCATTAGCTCCCGTGCAGAGACAATCAGCTGAACCAGCCCCACTAGCCATCCATCCCAACCAATCCAAAGTCAGTTCTGGCCTACTACCCACATCCCATCCAAACCAGCCCTCTCTAAAGAGATAAGCCATCAGATCCTCTCCAGTGTAATACACAGAGACAATCCACCCTACTACATTCCATCCCATGCAGTTCAATGAAAAACACCACAAACCCATTATACCCAATCTGATCAATATGTCCAGCCAGAGAAAAGAGGAAACCTACACCCAATGTCAGTCAGGAAAGAGGGGCAATTGAGTGCAGTCTTATTCATGTCACTTCTAGAAGATCACCAGACAGCCCAGACCCAAATGCCAAAAAATGTATACTGGTAAAAATAAAACACAATAAAAATAAAACGTTATTAAAGGAAAAACTAATGGTGTTAATTCAAGGGCTGTTATTTTTACATAGGTTTCCATGACTAATTCCCCAGTTTAATGACCAAGGTAAGGGAGTATAAGTGTGGACACATAATTAGGTAAAGGGGAAGAGAATCATTCTAGGGCCAGGCACTCAACCCTTTCTGCGGCAGGTGATTCAGAAATCAAGGCACATAGACTCCATAGTGAGATACAGCACTAGCCACTTTGTGGAGCATGCCTACATTGCATGACCATACTCATTGCACCGACCAACTTCCCAAAGTCCTGTCCCATAATGCATTGGGCTTAATGTAAAATCTGGGATGGAGATTCTGGAAAGAGTCCCTTCTTTGTTGCTCCAAACTGCAGGTGAGAAACTTGGAGGGGATTCTTCAAAGGATGCCTCTGAAAGGCACTCCTACAAGGATGTTCTCCACTTGAATGTGAGTTAATCTCCTGAGTCAGACAGCAGCAGGTAGGCTGGTGAGGAGAATGTGCTATAGAAAGGGCTCATCTCAGAGATGGAGGTGAAGGTCGTTCACACCAATGAGGTGAACTTTAAAAACAATATCTTGGGATATTTACTAAAGTTATAAACCTGCCTCAGCCCTTTCCTCATTGCTCTTGTCATGCACAGCAAAGAGCCTTAATTAAATCAGTGTCATACATCCCAATTTCTGGAGAGAAAAGAAAGTTAAAAATCAAATCTCACCTACCTCGGGGGGGGGGGGGTCCTCTGAAGCTGAATTCATTGAGATTTGCAAGAAACCTCGAGAAACAGTGGCGTAGAAGGGCAAAGTATTATTATTAATATAGAAGATATTTGTAAAGGGATACGGATGATCAAATAGAAAAGCAGCATAGGAGAGGCAGTGCAATATAGTGAATAGAGCACTGGCCTGGTAATCAGACACGTCACTTCTATTCCTGACTCTGCCACTGGCTGGCTAGGTGACCCTGGGCAACTCACTTCCCCACTGTTGCCCATCACATCCTTTGTCTCTCTTGTCTAGATAGACTTAAAGCTGTTCAGGGGAGGAACAGTCTCTTGCTGTCCATATGTACAGCACTTAGCACAATGGGGCTACGATCTCAATTGAGGCCTGTGGCTGCGACTGTAACACAAACAAACCTGTCTTGGGACTGCAGGTAGAAATTCAAGGAGATGGGAGAGAAAACCACATGAGAGAGTCCATATATTGATCCCTCCACTGGGACCTCCAGCCTCGGTCCAGTAATTCCAACTGCACCAACACATCCAACTCCTGCAGCAGAGCTGGCTGCCACATTGTGGCCCATTCCCCTGAACGTCACATCTGGCTGATGTAAAACACACATGTTTTGACTGAAGCTTTTTCTTTAAAATGCCAACATTAAAGGAAGGTTTGCTTTGTAAAACTGAAACTGTAAAACTTCTCTGAAATCCAATCTGGAGGATTAAAAGAACCACATGAAAAGGTCTAAATATGACCTGGATATTTACTTCCTGTTCAAAAGTTTGCTGAACATGTGGCTCCCAGCCTTTCAGAAAGAAGTGAGACCTTCAGGAACTTCTCTTTTGTTTCAAGAAAGAAAGAAAAAGAAAGAAAGGAAGTTTGGAATCTAACTCTTTTTTTAGCTCTTGGCTAATTTTAAGGGGTTTGCTTTCTGTTCAGTAGCATCCCACGCTTCTTGGAGGCTCAATGAAGTTGCACCACTAGGAATAACCATTTGGCTACTAATTGTCTCTGCCAAACAAAAGGCCTGATCCTGCTTTTGTTAGAGGCAGTGGCAAAATTTCCACTTATTTCAGTGGGAACAGGATTAGGCCCAGAGATATTATTGAAGGGCAGGAGTGGTCGAAAGATTCTATGATAATGCACATGAGGACAGACAGATAAATTTTTCTTTGGGCAGTGAGAAAGCAGTTCTTTTTCAACATACCAGTCCAAAGGATCCTTTTAATAGCAATATCATCAACTCCACACATTTAAAAGTTCATAGATTCTAAGGCCAGAAGGGAACATTGTGATCTTCTAGTTTGACATCCCATCTTGATTTAAAATTTGTCAGTGATCTGTAGATACTTAATAGACTATAATCAAATAACCCCTTAGACTTCTTTTTGTTAAACTACATAGGCTGAGCTCTGAGTCTAAGTACAGGGCATGTTTTCTAATCTTTTAATCATTCTGGTGGCTCTTCTCTGAACCCTCTCCAATTTATCAACATCTTTCTTGATGCAAGTCTGGCCTACATTCTTTGTTCCTAGATGTATTAAACACATATTGTTTTCTGGCACTCGGTTTACCAAGAGATTCAGATCACTCTGAATCAGTGACCTGTCCTCTTCACTATTTATCGCTCTACCAAGTTTTGTGTCATCTGCAAACTTTATCGGTGATTATCTTATGCTTTCTTCCAAGCCATTTATAAAAATGCTAAATCATTAGTCAAGGACCCAAAAAATCATGAAATTGGCTTAAAAATGATGACATTTTTAAAACATAATAATAATTATGGATTCTTTTTACTTGCCATCAAGATTTTGAGCCTTTGTGGGTCATTTTTTCCAAATTTTCTGAGCAACCATGAAACTGCTAGAAAAATGGGGTTTTTTTTAATAGAAGCTGAGAGTCTACCACACTATACCATGACTCCAGGAGCTGGGGCTTTAAGAAAAACAACAGTTATTGCAAGATTTGGCAACACTGTGAAGTCATTTTTTCCCCACAGAACAATGTTATTCTGTGCTGAGGGTCCAGTATAAATGGTCTGTGATATAACTGGAATTGCAGAGTTTATTTTTCTGTGACACAAGTATTGCTTCCTCATGGCCAAGTTCTCTATGAGCCAATTCTACTGTAACTTGCTTTTAAGGGGGAAAATGTTTTGAAGGACATTTTTTCATTGATTTTCACTTAGATAATAATGCCACAGCATGGCACTGAAAATTACATGACTGCCTTGTGGTCTAGTTGGTGACCACACACTAGGGGAACACTCTATTTCAGTTGCAGATAGCAGCCCACAGTGTTACAAGTGGAACACTGTGGGCTGTCTCACACCCATCCTCATGTCTTTCATACATTTACACACACACACTTTGATACATGTTCCTAGAGACCCTCATACCCTATGTATGGACTGATTTTGAGGAGTAAAAGCTCATCTACCCATTGGTCCATCCTCTTTCAGAAGTCATCATTTTCCCATTCTCGCTGAAGCACTTCATAACCCCTGGCATCTGTAAGCGCCAATCTGGAAAACTTTTCATTACAACTGTCAAGATCTAGACCAGGCAGGTCACAGGGAAATAAAAAAGCTCTTTCATCACTGAGATGATTTTTGATTGGCCACAACTTAGAGCACACACACAGAGGAGAGAAGAGCCAGTTTCAGAGCCAGAAACGGGTCGATTTCTTAGCCAAAAAGAAGCCTATTGTCTAGCCCCTTACAAGCCATGGTGTCATAAGCCAATCAATACTACAGAGCAGGATGAGACCTATGTGGGGGGCAGATCATCCCGCATCTGCTACTGCAAGGCTCTCTCAGTTGCATGGTTGCTGAGAAAATTTGGAAAAAATGACCCACAAAGGCTCAAAAATCTTGTAGATATACCCATAGAAGCCAGTGTGCAAAGCCAAAAGAAGTCAAGTTCTGAATCATTTCCACTCCAGAAAGACACCATTTATGAGCCAAAAGCATCCATTTTCCAAGTCACTCCTGAGCCACAAAGGCTAGTGTCTGAGTCAGTTCCAGGGGGGGGCTATTTTGGCACTTTTCCAAGCTTGGGAGTGTTGCTATCACAGCAATTGTTTGGTGATGCCATCCCAATAAAGCTTCATTACGGTGTTCCTCTTTCTATAAACTTCAGTGCCCTCCAGTGTCCCCAGCAATCACTTATCTAATATTAGGATATTAAAAAATATGGAAAGATTTTAAAGAGACTTATTAAAATGCAATTAGCGGCGCATACGACTTAAGCAGCAAGATTATTTTTAAAAACGACTTGATTGTGTGGAATGCCATGCACCTTACAGAGATAATAAAGCTGCCAATCAAGTCCATTTTCAAATTAGGAAATTTTCATTCTTTTTTTACAGCCCCCTAAGTGAATATTAAAACTGATTATTAACCTCAGAGTGCGGCAGCGGCCCCTAAAATCTGCAAGCTCAAAAAAAAAAAAGACAGAGTTTCATAATTGTTAGGCTGGGCTTTGTTCCCCATTTGGGCTGAGAGGGCTGTGATCTTTTAAAGGGCCAATGTCCCCACTTTGACCAAGGTAGTTTAAAAAGCCTGCATCCCTGGTTGGAAAGGGGGAGCACATTTTGCCACTGCAACTTGGGAGGTAGAAGTGAACTGACTGTAAAGAACCATCCTCTATATTGCACAGCAAACTGAGTTTCACTGCCAACAAACAGCAGATAACACTGCCCCCTCATGTCCAAAGTATGAACCCCATCAGGTCTTTAAAGCTCCTCACAAGAAACCCTGGCTTTGTCTGAGCAAACAGGGACATGCAAAGCAAATTAACACTAATGTAAGAACACATACCTTTATCACATTCAGGTAGCAGGTGTGCAGGGCTTCAGTGTAGGTTAGTATTCGCTTTCCCTATGTCTCCCCCTTCTCTGATTATTTTTTTTTAAATTCCTACTGGCAGTCAATTGAGTATGATACTTCCTGGCATTTGACTTGGCTGGCATTTTTATTCCACCCCATAAAATGGATCTTTCTCTGACAAATAAAGCCACATCATCAGCCTGACATGTTACTTCTTTCACAGCTCTTTATCCACTGTCAAAGTGGATTTATTGATGCTTCCTGGATTTCTCTCCTTGAGCCTACAGCTGGAAATGACGAACGCTCCAGAAAGTAGTAGGCTGTGTCTTAGCTTGGGAGATTTGTTTTGGGGGATAAATGCAAAGATTTGTGGGCAAGAATTTAGTTCTATGGGCTCAGTCTTCCAAGGTGCTCAGTACTCTGATCCTAACCATCAAAGCACACAAGCTCATGTTTAATTTAAAGCATGTGAATAATCTCATGGACCTCTAGGGGACCACACACATGCTTAAAGTTACGTATGTGTTTCAGTGCTTTCCTAAATCAGGGCCAGATTGCTCAGTACCTTGTAGGATTGGGCCCTTAGAAAATATATGCTCAGGGAAAACGTCAATGGCAGGACAGAAATGTAGGACAGAAGTTACCTGGGCAGTGCAGGCATCTGATGTGTACAGCTCTCTCTGGAATCTAAGGCACCTGGAATCTATTTAGGATTCGCATGGAAACAATCTATGGCACCATTTTCAAGGAAAATAATCTGCCAGGACTGGAATAATGGGGGTTAGAAGGTTGACAAATTGGGTTAGTAAAGCACCACCACAAATCCAGATTTCAAATCTGGAGTGAGTCACAAGTGAAGGAAGTTCGGTGGCCTGGGCTCACCTTAGTCCTTGGTGGATATTTGTCCACATCAGTAAGTGACCACATGATCCATCATAATTAAATACAATAGATAATTCATCATAAAGACACAAGGTCATTACTAGCAGGGGCTGCAGCAAGTCAAGGTAAAGGGGCATCGGCAGAACTGTAGAGTGGGGTAGGGTACAGTAGGGGTGGAATAGCGGGGGTACTGTTGATGAGGACTGAGGAGTATTGGCATAGCTTTGGGAGGGCTGGAAAACCAGGAGGTGCTTTCGGCCAAGATTGAGGTACATCAGAAGAGCGGTATGGAGGCCTAAGTCAGGAATTGCAAGGGGTACTATAGGTGCATTGGTAGAGCTGTGTATGAGAACACTGCGTTAGCCAATTCTAACATTTTCTCCTTGTCATAATAATGACAATTTACAACTAAGCAGAGTTTATAGAGACATGAATCACAGTAGCAGTATCAGGTAGCAAGTACATGTAATGCCTGGAATTAAAGGGCATATAATATCAATATAACCTTTGGGTTCCTGAGATACTGTGTATACTGTAACACCAGCACAATAAATAACTCAGTTATAAACACACACTCAACAAAAATAACATTCATAATCATAGGGACACTTCCTAGCTTGGCATAAAAATGATCCTAAAAGCTTTAGTGATTGGTGGGAAGGTATGCATGGGTGATTACCAGGTTATGGGTTGAACATGCAGAATTATGCAGACCGTGTCCCTGAACCTACCCTGTACCCCGATCATGAATGACTTCAGAAGCCAGGGATGACGAGGACAACTTCTACCTAATGCTGCCCCTGCTGCGTGCTGGTTCTCCAAAGGCAACCCCCAGCAAGCCATTATTGCAGAAAGTCACAGGCCAAGATTACCCACATAATAAAGAAGCAGCTGTAAGAAGCTGGCACATAAGGAGAAATCTGAGATCCAGCTATTCAAAAGCATGAGAGTAAAAAAAAAAAAGAAGAAGAAAAACTAACCTTAGATGGTGTGAAACAACTGGTAGATAGGGATGGGTCCTGGATCCAAACACACCTGAATGGTGAGGGAGCGCAGATCCAGATTGGATGGTGAGTTTGCCTCATCTCAGACTCATCTCCACTCCTGAGAAACAGAGGTGGGAAATCTGGAGTGAAAAGGTTTGTTTCCTTAATGATGGAAAAGGGGGGAAATAATTAGTGCTACTGAAACCTTTATTAGAAAAGGAGGGAGGATCCAAGAAGCTGGTCTTTTCCTTCCCCTTGCAACATTCCCGAAGCTGAGTTTGCACCTTGCATGGAGTTTCTGGCTCTCAACACCCAGCTAGCTACATCTCAGCAGTTCCCCTCCAGGTGTCAGCCTTGCACTTCACATGCAATTTCCTTCCCTCAGCTAACATTGGAGGGAGGCACCGGGCTCAATGCTCAGAACAGTGCGAATCCTCCTCAACGAGAGATCACCAGAGCCCTTAAAATATTACATGGATTCTGTAATCTGAGTTCAAGAATGAAACTGAAATAACACACACACCCTTTGCCACGGCAGAAATGTCTCAATGCCATTGTGTAAAGGGAAAACCTAAATGGGCCCATTAGCCTTCTTCAGGCTACATCTGCCAAGAGAACTACAGACAGAGCTGCCAGGCCAGAAACAATTTAGAAGCCAGGACTTTCACTCAAGTTTTCTTTATTTAGGATGTAATTGATGTGCCTGTCCTTCATTCTTTGGCCTTATTTCCCAACCGCTAAAAGCCTCCACTCTCTTCCTCTGCACTTCCGTACATAACTCTGGACTGCATTAGTCTTCTCAGCTGGATTTCTCAACCAGTGCAGCTTCATTGGAAGCTGGAATGGAGACGAGGCACGTGCAGGCTCAGACATTTTTATCACTGCATTGAGGTCACATGTATCACCTGCTCTGAGGGCAGGATTGAGGACTTTGCCAGAGCTGGATTGGCATGCCTGTTAGAGTGTAGGTCAGGATGTTGAGGATAAGGAGGCAATTGCTCATTAGCAAGATCCTGAGTCATCCATTCCTCCTGTCTTCTGCCTTGATACAGTGTAAACTTCACTGTGATGAGGGCTTATCCCGTTTCCCATGAGATCACTCACAGGCCAAGATTTTTATAGCTGTTGGGAGGAAGCTTATACAACACCTAATCCAATGGAGCCCTAGTCCATGACTGGGGCTCCCTTGCATTATGGCAATACAAATAAATAATAATAGTTCAGGGTGTCTGGGTGTCAGGAGCTTTGGGTCTCAATAGAGACTTCCTGTGTAACACTGGGCAAATCACTTTGCTGCTCTGTGCCTCAGTTTCCCCCATTGGTTGGCTTTAATGCTAACTGAACAGCGCTGGAGTGAGTCAATGCAATATAAGCACAAGGGTGCGAAGAGTCAGAAGGAGACAGGTGAAGCTCCTACACTTTTCACGAGTTTTCCTGAATAAGGAGTCCATCGGATTCTATGCTGCTGGCTCCTCAATCTAAATACTCATCGGTGTGTCTTATAGCTGGATCCCACTGTGCAGTGTGTTATGTGCCCTCTCTCTGGGGCTATCCACTGTCTCGCTGTTCCATGCCTACTTCTAGTTCTAAAGTGACCTATGTTCCATACCAAAGGGTGGTGCCTTGCTTTCATTGCAGAATATTATTCACAGGAGAAATAAAGACTCATGAAACACAGAGTACAGAAGGGGTTATTCATACTAGGAGAAGGGAACCCACAGCATTTAAAGTCTCCAGCACTAATTTATGTGTGTGTTCCTCATCTGGGATTTTTGTCACATATTGTGTCGCATATTTGGGCCTTGACAGATTGAGAGGTCTGAGAATAACTTCCTGCTACTCATCCCACTTCATGAATTTAGTTCTTTAGTCACAGAGGTCTCTGGTGAAGGTTCACAACCTGTTATCAGTCCGTGGTGGGGGTTGCGGTACACAAGAAGGTCTCGGACTGCCAGCGCCAATGGACTATGAAAGGCAGCAAGTTCCACTGGGAATTCCATGTCACCCTCCAACCAAGAATTCAACTCTGGGAACAGACAGGATGAGTCCCTGATGAACACAACCACAGCAATCGTTCTTCCCACACCCTGTTGTGGATGGCCCTGCAGTTCTGGGGAGGTGGCTCGTGAGCAATTCAAGCTGACCCTGCAAAACAAAATGAGATGAACGTGATCCATGCGCTCTCCTTGCATAAGATGCCAGCCTTTGACAGTCGCTTGTATCTCTCTCTCAAACAAGCAGGTGGAGATCTCAGAACCTACATCCCACTATGCTTTGCCTCCTGATTGCTCCTATAAGCAAGGCTAATGTATGAAGAGAGATACAGAGAGACAAACTTACCAGTTTAAATCCTCCAAATTTGCAACCTGCCTGCTGCTACGACTGAAGGCCACAGGGAGTGGGAGATATTACATGATATCCACCCCTACAAAATGTTAATGCCACACCCACCCATTTGCTGGTATTTTCCCGGTGCATGGACCACTAGCTGAGGGAAAAACATTTCCCTAGTCCATTGCAAAGGAGAGCAGGTAAACATTTCTGCCTAAATGTTCCAGAGCTGGCAGTTACTCCAGCAGGAGACTATAACCGAATCATTTCAGTGTGGCTCTCTGCTCATTAAAACATGAAAGTCATTTGCACTTGGGGACTTGCAGTGTCAACAGACACACCTGGAAATGTGTCTCATTCTGCTTTCATGGATCTCTCTTGTTCTCCAATGCTTATGCACAGCACATAAGCAAAGATGGAGGTTATGAAGTCCAACTGCAGGCAGCAGCTGTGAAGGTCAGGATTTCCTGGACTCAGGATGTCTCCTCTGGACCAGAAGGGACCCTGCATTTTGTGTTGATTTTCCAATTGGCACAGTCATGTTTTCTTCCCTGACTGAGCTCCCTGCCCAAAAGCCCTGCCGATTGTGGTAGGGTTCTGGACAGATGGATGGCTGTTGGAAGCACATCAGATCTATGGGTGGTTGAACCCAGTCATACAAAGAAATGAAGCCACATTAGCCCTGCCCTCAGATAATTCCACTAGCTCCCTTATTTGTTTCTCTGTGACACTAGACAGACAAAGTGGGTGAGGGAATATCTTTTATTGGAACAACTTCTGTTGGTGAGAGAGACAAGTTTTCAAGCTTACACAGAGTTCTTCTTCAGGTCTGGGAAAGGTACTGAGTACTACAGCTAAATACAAGATGGAACAAATTGTTTAGAATAAATAGTTAACACAAATATCAAGGAAATATTCAAGATGAAGTGGCCACTTAACCCTCTCCCCAAGAGCTAATCCACTTCTCCAGCAGGCGGTAGCTAGGTTAATGGAAGAATTCCTCCATCAATCTAGTATAGTCCACATCGGGGCTTAGGGGCCGGTCTACACTACAAATGCTGCATTGGTTCAGTTGCACTCATGCAGCTCCACCACTCTAGCATTTTGATGAAAACGCTCTAAGCTGATGGGAAAGAGCTCTCCTGCTGGTTTAATTACTGCCTCACATGGAGGTGGAGTATCTATGTTGCTGGGAGAAGCTCTCCCACTGACATAATGCTGTCTACACAGAGGGTTACGGTAAGTATAATTATGTAGGTCAGGGGGGTGAGGATTTTTCATACTCCTGAGAGATGTAGCTATGCCTATATAAGTTTCCAGTATAGACCAACCCTGAGATACCTAAAAATCAGGCCTGGTCTATACGAGAAAAACAACACCCAAGAGCAACACAGTTAAACTGATTTAGCCCCCACAGGATGGACAGCACTAGAATTCTCCCATTGACCCAGCTACTGCCTCTCGGGGAGGGGAATCCCTCCCATCGGCAGGTAGTGTCTTCAATGAAGCACTACAGTGGCCCAGCTTTAAGTGCAGGCAATCCCTCAGTGGCCACTGACATTTTGTCCCTAACAAAATACTGTAAGCTATCCCAAATGAGAGTATTGAGAGGAGTATAAATGTAGGGGCAATGAGACACATTTTGCTGTCACGTACTTTGCATGTGTAGAGTTTGACCAACTATACTTCAATTAGGGAAATTTCCTGTATCGTTTATTCCCAAGAAGCAAAGTGTTGCTTCACTACTCTATCATTAATTTACAGAATAAGTACCCAGAGCCAAACTGCATGGAATGACCGTTGTTATCCTACTTACTTCAATGGTGTTACCCCAGTGCTGAGGAGAGACTGGGCTCCCCAGAACTTAAAATAAAAATTCAGGCAACAAAACACTTTTAACTGTATCTATTATAGAGTTTCATATTAGCCCCCATCCTGGTGGTATCTGAGGGCCTTCCTGGTTAATTATATTAGCCTCAGACTGAATTAGCGCCTTGTTATCCAGACTAAAGAAGGGGCATCGCAGAGCAAAACTGACCCCAGAACCAGGATTGTGCTGGATTGTGACTGTGAACCAAAGCTCTGCCCCCTTCCTGCCTGTCGGTTCCTTGGCCACCAGACTGGGAAGGGGAGTAGCGGCAGGATTTGGCCATGTGGGTGACCTGTGCAGGGGAGCTCAGCAGGGAGCCCATGATGCATTCCTAGTGAGGTTCACGGAACCTTGAGCTCTTCTCCTTTCTCTTTATATGGGAAACTCTGCAAAGGGGAAAGTAAGAAAATGATAACAAAAAAACATTGACCTTAATTTTTGGAATGTGTATTTTTTCAACTTCAGCCGGCAGCCAAGAAGCTCTGTTGATCTCATCTGCCCAAAGAATAGCACCTTCCTCTCAAAGACATGGCTCCTGGGGCGCTCGTCTCTGCATGTAACAGCTCCAACAGCTTTAATCTATAAACAACAGAAATGAATAACTGAACTGCCTCCAGACAGCTGCTTGTCCCCTTAACTAGAGACACTCAGCATGTGCTGTACTCAAGGCACGGGGCGAAGGAAGGTTGTGCTGACAAATACAAGAGCAAGCATGAGCTTGGCAATTTCACTTGCGATGCAGGCTGCTTCCGGATGCAGTCCCAATGGCCCTACAGCAATGAATGCCTTATAATTCTTACAATTATTTCTAATGGGCAGCATAGTGACCCTGATGCTTCTAGAATGCCCCCTACAGGCTGCTCTGCAGAGTCCAAAATATGGCTACATCCCATAGAGCTAAAATGAGGCGGCAGGTTGACTCAGTGGCTATTTAGTGTGAAAGGCTGACTAATGCAGGGGTAAAAGAAGGTAAGTGGGGGTGTGCATTGAGGAGCAAAGTTTATGAAATATTTAGACAACAGGCCTGCTTCTGATCCCAACTATAACAGCATCATTCCATTAAATCCTCCTGCTTTATACTGGCCTGAGATCAGAAATAGGTTGAAACGCTCCGTGTTTCTGAAGTACCCATAGCTAAATTCTTTAGCACAAGGTTATATTTAGATGCCCATAGATGGTCCTTTGCACCTGTGGGCACTCTTTATGAGGGTCAGTGGCTAATCATTATACTAAGTTTGCTTGTACCCCTGGGCACACTTAGCCCAGAGCAACAAATAGTTATTATATTGGATTATGTTCTATGCCTGTGGGCACACTTAACTGAACACACATGATGGCTACTATCACTGCATTGCCGTTGTCTACACCCATGGGCATGCTGAACTGCTGGTGTGGAGGAGTCAGTGAATTAAATATCTGCATGCCCACTGGTGCAGTTAGCAAATGCTACTGCTAATTGTCTTACTTGAAACTCAATATAAGTTCAAAGTACAGCAGGGAAAGTGCTGCAAAAATCACAACGGTCACTGAGAATTAGTAGATGGGTTTGAAATTGCTTAATTCTGAACCTGTATGTTGCCAGAACGGAAGAACCAGCTTTGGGGAAAAGTCTTTATTGCAAATAATTGCCCTTTTTCTGCCTATTTTACAGCTACGAGATTCTGAATCAGACAGTTCACTCACCATTCTCTCCAAGCTGCTTACCTGTGTGAAATCTAGTCCACGGTTGATGCTTACTCTGCTCATTAGTGAAGTTACCACCAGATGCTTTGTTAGCAAGAGGTCACTTTGGCCAAATGCCACGGAAACCTCTTGAAATAGTCTGACTGCTAACCTATACATTTCATTGACATGATGCAGTCTGGTAATGCTGACAGCCTGCAATCACAGCTCAGTACTAACAGCATGTACAAACAACACTGATTGACTCAATGCCAGCTTGGCGCCATCAAAATAGTATCTCAGGATAATGGCTACCTGGAAAGCGAATTCAGTTCTTTAAACTAACCATACAAAAGATGGTCCTTTCACATCAGTGTCAGGATATGCCAATTAACTGATGTGGCTAAGACTATTGTTAAATCAACATAGATGGCTTGGTTTTTAGAGGTGCTGAGCACCTGTTGCTCCTTTTGATTTCAGTGGGAGCCATGAGTGCTCAGAACCTCTGAAAATTCAGGCCAAGAGACTGAATCCACTATTCCAAGGAAGTGATCCCTCTAAAATGGAGATCTAGTATTGGTTTAGCCACAGTCTGATTGGGATTAGAAACAATCACCCTCTCTCCTCAAGTGAGGCTGGCTTGGGTGGAATAGTGTAGGGAACCCTTTATTTTAGCAAGGCTTTTGACACAGTCCAACATGACAGTCTCATAAGCAAATTAGGGAAATGTATGGTCTAGATTATTAGAATTCAAAATTAACTTGATAAATTGGAGACCTGGTCTGAATTCAACAAGATGAAATTCAATAAAGACAAGGGCAAAGCACTTTACTTTGGAAGGAAAATAGGAGTTCTTGCTTGGGATCTGACTGCATGACTAGGCTATTAGAGGTAATAGGCTTTGGATAAGACATGAAACTAAGATAATACTGAAGATTCCACAGCATTTTATCTAAAGAAAGAGGACACATTCCGTACCTACATTTCCTCTCATAAAACAGATTCTAACGTGTATATCTGTCTGCAAGTCATTGCTGAGAAAACAGTGGTTGCTCGGTTTGCCTAAGCAGTCACCACAATACCAGTAACTTTTTAGATAATGCTTTCTTAGCTCAAAAGAGCCGAGAAGCGATACACCTTGAGAATGAAAGGTGCTATAAGGAAACCAATTTTTATTCTATGAATGCAGCTTTGTGCAGCGCATTTATCAACCCCCAACTCAAATCTTTCAACCACTATGTAAGAATTATGAGGGTTTAAGCAGACTGTTAATCTAACAAGTGGGATCTTTCTTTCTATGGGCTACAATCAGGGCCGGCGACAGGGGGGTACAACGGGTACAGCTGTACCAGGCCCCGGACTTAAGGGGGGGGCCCTTAAATCCGGGGCGGGCCCGGTACACAGCTGTACCCCCTTGTCGCCGGGCCTTTGAGCAAGGTGCAGCTCCAGGCAGCGCTCATCAGCCCCCCTCCCCCGGCACCCAGCAGCCTCCCCCCGCTCCCCTTTGCTTCTCCCGGCCGGGCCACGCGGCCAGAGCGCATGCAGGGTTTGGGCCCCGCGGGCGGCGGGAGACTGGGGGGGGCCCCGCACGATCTGCGTACGGGGCCCCAAAATTCCTGTCACCGGCCCTGGCTGCAATGAGATGACATATGGAAACATGCATTTAGACAGGGTCCATGCAAGTTGCTTTGGCTCTCTAGAAAGACTCAGACCAAACTCTGAGCTCCTCTCACTGCATAAAGTACAACCTGTCATTAAGCATGAAACTAACATAACACTTGTCACATACATTGACACTTTGTCTAATAGTTTTGCAGTTACCTCACATTTCATTCACCCAAAAAAAACAACCTTCACAAACTTTTTGAGCACTCAGCAAAGGAGCCTGTTATGTCCTGAAAGCTGCTTAACTTGTTCACTTTGTTCTTCATTGCATTTCCAGTAAAAGGCCTCATTAGCCTTGTCTCTTTTGATGCATTTAACTTGCCTTTCCCTCCCCCTCACATGCTTTGAGGTCCTGCCAACATTGTCAGAGACAATGCACAGGGAAACAAACATTTATTCAATTAAGTTACAAAATGAAGGAGTGAATGCAACAAGGCTGTTTAAGCACAAGGTTAGGTTGGGGTGTGGTGGTAGCAGCCTACTCAGAAGAGCAATGAATGAGACAGACATGTTGTAACCAAATGAATGGCTGGGGAAGACCATCTTTTGGTGGTACAGTAGACTCTCGATTATCCAGGATTCGATTAACCAGGATGTCAAAAAAAAATAGGTGCAACTCGCAGGGCTGGCTCTTGCTTTGTTGCCGCCCCCAAGCACACCCCAAAAAAACCTCAGCAGGATGCAGGGCAGCCAATGAACCAACGCCACCTTCCCCCAGCGTAGAGTGGCTGGTGAACCAACCACCTCCCCCCATATTTCCTATGGATGGTGATTATCCGGGATTTTATTAACCAGAATTAATTTTTCCCCTATCATCCTGGATAATCGAGAGTCTACTGTAATAAGAATAAAACCCTGCAGATCTCTAGCACATTTCTTGGTCAAAGAACTTTACAGATATTAATAAATTAAGGGTATGTCTTCACTACCCGCCAAATCGGCGGGTAGCCATCGATCTTCTGGCGATCGATTTCTCGCGTCTTATGAAGACGCGAGAAATCGATCGCTCGCGGCGCCCCCGTCGACTCCGGAACTCCAGCTTGCCGGGAGGCACAAGCTGGAGTCGACGGGGGAGCGCGCCGCTGACTGCTGCCGCCATGAGGACGGACGGTAAGTCGGCTGCAGATACACAAACTTCAGCTACGTGATTCACGTAGCTGAAGTTGCATATCTGCAGTCAATCCTCCCCCCCCCCATAGTGGAGACCAGCCCTAAGGCTAAAAAAATACCTCTTAGTGTTATGTATTATTACCCGCATTTTACATGCAGGCACAGCATTGGGAAATTAAAGAATCTGACAGAGATCATAAAGCAAGTCTGTGGAAGAGATAGGAACAGACTTCAGGAGTTCCAGCTACAGGTCCCCTGCACTAGCCACTAGCCAACACCTCACAAGGGTTAAAGGGACGATATTGATTTCCCATACTCTGATTAACAAACTCCAGGAGATAGGTTGTCCCCTTAGGAGAAACACAGGAGTTTAGTTAAGCCCTGAATGGAAAGCTCTGCATGACTGAAGATCCCGATTAGCTGGACTTCAGATTGTCCCCTGCTTACACCTTCAGAGAATTGGGTTTTACCTATAATCAACTTTAACACTGTCATAGTACTAAGAGAAGTGTTTTCATTATTTTAAATATCATCATAGGAGAAATATAACAGTACCTGTCAAATACAGAAGAAAACTTGTTAAGGAATGGAAATCCAGTTAAGGCATCCTTAATTCAGCCATTCCATCCCCCTGAAATAACCATACAGTTACAACTGATGTTTTTCAGTGTTTGTGGCCCACATCCTCAATGGTATTTATACACCTAAAACCTATTGAAATCAATGGGAGTTAGGTTCCTAAATCCACTGAGCATCTGGGCCTATGATCCAAGATTGAAGTAAGCTGATTTTTTGTCATTATAGGGAAGGGTCACGTTTGAGTGTCTTACATCAAATTTAATATTTTTTTAAAGTGTATTTAGAAGTCAGTTTAATTTAATCCAGGACTACAAATATAGTGATGCAGTCCACAGTAATAGGTAGGGCCCTTCATTTTCAGTTTTTATGTTATTTATTTTTTCCTGGGAATTTATCAGTGTTTATTACCGCAATAACAAAAACAGGTGAAAATCAGTGCAAAAACTATTATTTTTTCTGGGTAAAATAGAGGTTTATTTTGGTGGATGGAAAGATGGGGGGGGGTTAGTAGATTAATAGTTTGAATTCTGTTCATCAATGTGGTTTGCTGCAGATCAAAACATACCACCTTTGAGTTTAACAATACATCTCTAATCAAATAAAATGTTTTATTTGAATAAACAATTGACTGTTGTAGACTTAGAACTATTAGCCTATAAATATTTACATTTAATAATTGGGCCACTCCATTTGTAGCACATACACTCAACTTCATCCTTTTCTGCTATGTTTGTTTTTTCTTTAAACTTTAATACTTCCTAGTGTACTGAAAAATATTTTGATACAGATTTTAATTTTCTGCCCATTTTAGTGTGTAAAATCTTTAAACTGTTATCTGCCAACAGCTGGAATGTGTACATAAGATTCATCAGCACATTCAGATATAAACACACTTCAGAAGTTGCCTGTGTGTTTATTGTGTGTATCTTCTAGATGAATACATAGCTTTACTTCAACATGCAGCTTTGCATATACACAGACTAACATATCATAATACATATATCTCATACAATGCATTGTATTTTCCTAATAAAACAAGTTATTTTTATATGTTTGAATGATAAAAAAGTAGGCTGAAAATCAGAAAAAAAATATTTTTAGTAAAACCTGGGAATTTTTTTGGTAAAATTTGGTTTAAACTGAAAATGAAGGAGCTTAACTATAGGGAAGAGTTAAAGTGGTTTGGGTGCCTTAAATGTGCTTTTCCATATCAACTCTGAGTTTCATGTGTTATAATCCCTGTTTTGTTACACCATCACGAATGTTTTTACCCTTACATTTATCTGAATTCACCATCTTAACTTAATATTAAGAGTATTTATTGGGGAGCTTTTTCAGTCTGGGAGCACATATGTACACAAATAATTACCTCATTTTTAAACAATTAAACATTTTTATGTGCATAAGGAACAAAAAATAGCTGGCCGTCACACTTCACTCCACTGCAACATAGAAGAATATGGGAGTTTCAGCTTTTGATCAGTACTTGAAACAAGTTTCACACATGTACAGCCAAACACCCCTTAAATTGTCCATGCTACACAAGAGGCTGCACAAATAATGCACGGTGCCATCCAGAGCTTTTAATGCCTGCAGGAGACATTGAATTGAGCAGCAAGCAACACAAAAGACCACCTGCTGCCCAGCTCCTCCGAAATTCCCTTAACCTTAACCAGCCTTTTGTCTTTAGAGGCAAAAACCCAAGGGAATTCAATGCAAGAAAGCTGCATTAACATTACATAACATTACAGAGGCTGGCTACAGGCCTACTGCTGGCGGGGTCTGTGCTGAGACTATCATAAGCTTCACCTGCCTTCAAGTAGAGTAACGCCCCACCCAGGGCTAGGCCCTGCCTCACACACTCTCCCGCCAATTTCCCATCTCTTGGCCCTCCCCGCCTTACGCATGCGCGTTGCGGGGTGAGTTGGATCATACCATTCCTCTGCGATGTGTGTGTGGGGGGGATTCAAAATTTGCTACCGTCCCTGCCCGGAGGCACAGCTCCGCACACCCCGAGAGAGGGACACGGAGGCCTGTGTGAGCTCTTCTCTTCGCGGTTCCAAACAAGCCAAATTCCCGGCGTTTCCAGTCTATTTTCAGCTCTCCCCCCCCCCTCTGGAGGGATGGTTCGCCCCGAGGCCGGGCTCTGCCTCCGAGGGCCGGGGGCCGCCATTTTGTCAGCAGCGGCTGCAGGAAAGGAAGGTGGAGGCGCCCGGAGCCCCCTCGCCCCGTGTAAGCCCCCTCCCCCCCCCCGGCCCGGTGAGCAGAGCGCGGCGGAGAGCTAGAGCCTTTGGCGTCTCGGGCCCCAACCGCGGCTAGGCCCTGGCTGAGCGGGCCAGGAGACGCAGAGAGCTAGGCCCGGCCTGGAGCTCGAGAGAGGCTGGGCTCGTTGGTGAGGCCTAGCCACTGGGAGGGAGTGGTCGTGGGGGATTTATAAGTTAGGCCTCATTTAGGTGTAGCCTATCGGGTAGGCTTGTTGGCACGTCTGTCTCCCGGACATTCTCCCCCTTCCTTGGAAATGGCCTGATCCCTGCTTCCCCTTCCACCCCCCACTAGTATGGTCTGGTCCTTGGCTTCCCCTCTTTTTTCTTCCAGCCATACCAACTGGTTGGGTTCTTCCCCCTGCCCCATCCCACACAGGCTTGGCCCGTGTGTCATCCCCTCAGTTGGGGTGATTGGTGAGATCCTTGCAGATTGTAAACAAATCTTCTTTCTTTCCCAGTTTTAAATAACTTTTGTTCGTAATCTCTGCTCTCCAGGCACTATCCACAAATGTCACTGTATATATTTGTTGTTGGAACATAACACGATACTTAAAACTTAGAGAAGATAAAATGCAACATCTCTTGTTAAGTTTTTAATGCCTAGGAAGAAAAGCACTGTCGATGTTTTAAGAGAAACAAACTGATTTATTATGAGATTTAAAATGAACAAAATAAGAGTAAAAAATTGCTGACCCCCCCCCCTTTTTTTTAAATCCATTAGTAAAATCCAGCAAAGATGTCTGAATACATCCGTGTTACTGAGGATGAGAACGATGAGCCCATTGAGATCCCTTCAGAGGATGATGGCACTGTACTACTATCCACAGTAACTGCTCAGTTCCCGGGAGCATGTGGCCTGCGTTACCGGAACCCAGTGTCTCAGTGTATGAGAGGAGTCCGGCTAGTAGAAGGAATTCTGCATGCTCCAGATGCTGGCTGGGGAAATCTGGTCTATGTTGTTAATTATCCCAAAGGTTTGTCTTTGTTCCATGAATTTTTGGTACAACCATACTTTCTTTAGTTACAAGGAATTTTACATCAAGATCTACAGGTTCCTTAGTTTTTATGTTTTCCTCTTAACTTACTGTCAACCCATAGCAGCAACTTAAAGTGTGTGCCTGGCCCACAGAGTGAATTTCAAAGAGTTCTCTATTATTTAGCACCATAATTGTACAAGGTACTTTACAAATAAGACTTTGTTCTCCTGTTTGTAAGGCATTTAATGATCTTATACAGATAACTTATATCTATATATAACTGGGGCAAAAAAATCTGTCAGGGGACAGTACTTGGTCCTGCTAGTGTAGGCAGGGGACTGGACTCGATGACCTGAAAGGTCTTTCCAGTTCTAGGAGATTGGTATATCTCCATTTATTAAAAAAAAAAAAAAATTAAAAAAACTTCCAAAGATCCAATCCCACAGTGAGCACTGTGCAGGGCTGAGGTTTGCCCATGTGACACTTACTTCATGATCTAGACCAGCGGTTCTCAAACTAATTGAGACCGCGACCCCTTTCCTTCTGCCGTCGATCCCCCCGGCCCCCACCGCAGCCGGGTGGGTGGCTGCACCCGGGCCCCCCGTCCCCGCCGCAGGTGGGCTGCCAGGTGCCCGCCGGCCCCAGTCCCTGCAGCGGGCGGGCTGCCGGGTGTGCGCTGGCCCCGCCGCCGCCGCAAGTTGCGGCGGCAGGAGCTCACAACCCCCCAGGGGGTCACAACCCCCAGTTTGAGAAACCCTGATCTAGACCAAAAACATCAATGTTGTAGGGAGGGTGTGGGAAAGGTGAAGGATGAAAGGGAAAACTAAAGAGAGCACTTTTCCTTTTTCATTGAGTAGCCACTGTCTCAAACTATATATAATACAGACAAACTCTGGTCAGGCACACGAACTTTACTTGGCAGCACATCAGTGGACAACAAGCTGTCTGCCTGTTTTCTGCACTCCTGTCCCCGATATTGTGCAGCAGTTGGATGTGGATTATAACATATATGCAGCAAATAGTATGTATCTATTCCCAGTTCTTAGCTTCTACAATACAGCCTGCAAAAAAGGATCTAATCCTTGTGCTATGTTGCTTCTGACCAATGGAAGTAGCTTTCCTTTCCTTTGTAATGTGGAGATGACAATTTCTGATGTACATCTTTACATTCAGATAACAAGAGGAAAATGGATGAAACAGATGCCTCCTCAGCTGTGAAAGTAAAACGAGCAGTACAAAAGACATCTGATTTAATAGTGTTGGGTCTTCCTTGGAA
Organism: Sternotherus odoratus; assembly: GCA_032164245.1. Classification (NCBI taxonomy): domain Eukaryota; kingdom Metazoa; phylum Chordata; order Testudines; family Kinosternidae; genus Sternotherus; species Sternotherus odoratus. The sequence continues at coordinate 9,186,217 of JAVMKO010000018.1, forward strand.
AACAACTGAACAAGATCTAAAGGAATATTTCAGTACATTTGGAGAAGTTCTCATGGTGCAGGTAAATTTCTGTTTCACTTGACTGAACTTGAGTCAAAAGCTATGAATTCAGATGGAAGTTTTTCTGCATGAGCCAGTGCAGGGCAGAAAGGGCAGTATCAATTTAAGAGCACATCTTTAGCTGTCGTAACATTAAAATTTGCTTTATACTATTTGCTTTGGAGTATACTATTTTTTCTTGGAGGTATGTTGGTATGTGTTCAGGTCGTTGACCTACGTCAAGACTGATGTTGCAAAAGGGGATGATTCTGATGTTACACTAGTGTAAATGAGACATTATGTGACCCATTGTGTGGTGTTTGGGTTTTGTGCTTGCATATTCATTTATTGGCATGGTAGTTGTAGCATTTGTGAAGACTTACTTTTTACAGTTCTTATTTGAATTTGAAACTTAACTTTAACAGTAAGTTTGAGTTTAGGTTTAAGGATTTGTTTTATATTGATATTGAATTAGCACTTTGCCACCATTTAATTCACAGCCTGATTTTGTAATTATGAAATTGTCAAATGCTTATGTGTACTGTCCTTGATAGTATCATGAGGGATATACTGAAGTATTGAAGCATAAGCTTTCTTGGGCTAATACCCACTTTGTCGGATGCAAGGATGCATATTAGCCCACGAAAGCTTATGCTTCAATACTTTAGTTAGTCTTTAAGGTAGCACAGGACTCTTTTTGTCACTTATGCGATTCCAGACTAACACGGCTACCTGTCTGATTCATGAGGGATATAGAAGCCTCATTTAGATAGGATCACAACTTTTCCCTTTGCACTCTTTTAACCATGCTTTGGTAATCCTAGCATTCCTTTTGATCTAGGAAAAGACTACTAATTAGCAGCTGGTTGCAGCTAGTCTAAGAATACCAGTGCATATTACTGCTTCAGTATTTCAGCTATTTAAATCATCTTTTTCTTTCCTTTCCCCATCTTCCCGCCTTAGGTTAAGAAAGATATTAAGACTGGTCACTCAAAGGGATTTGGTTTTGTTCGATTTACGGAGTATGAAACCCAGGTGAAAGTGATGTCTCAACGACACATGATAGATGGAAGATGGTGTGACTGTAAACTTCCTAATTCTAAGGTATCATTCCTTAAATTATTTTAGTGTTTGTAGAAACAAAATATGCACTCTTTTAAAAAGAATCCTGTTGAGTGAAGAGGGGATTAGATATATGAGCAAACAAAGGGAGAAGGGGACTTTAAAGGGATCCTTGAGGCAGTTGAGAAGACAAAAGGAAGGAGTGGACCCTGGAGGTTAGGTGAAGGAACAATGGGATGGGGGTTTGAGAAAACAACTAAGCACAGGGGAAAAGATATCCAGTCTGAAAACTACAAAAATCAGCCTGATGACATCATAAATATCTAGCAGCTCCTACTTCAGATATACTGTCCACATTTTGGAGAAGGAAGGAAAGTGAAACTCAGAGGATAGGTAGGTAACTTGCCCAAGGCCAGACCTAGGTCAGTGGCAGAGCTGGGAACAGACTCCAACACTTTTGACTATGCATATTTCCTCACTATATACGCATTCAATTAAAGGATTTACAGCACAAGGACTGCTCTGCTGCCTAGCTAACCAGTTCTCATTTGCCATCACTTTTCAATTCTCACCTCCTTCCTACTCTCCATTTTTCACATATATGGCTCTGGCACCACCCCTAGGAGATGGTCCTTGAGCAAGACGTTCAAAACAAATCTCCCATCATCAGAAGAGATTTAGACTGTGGGTGGTAGATATGGCTGTGGTTAGTATATTCTGGTGTTTCAACCATTGTCAGCACTACTGGAACTGCACTACTACAAGAGCAAAGATAGGAGCTTTCCCTTAAACTTCTAGTGTAAAGGTCCTGGGGGTAAGATTGCTTCCATCTACTTGGGAAAAGTCTTTCTCTCAGGTGGTACAATTTTTAATTACATTACCTTGGGTAGAGTGAAGAGCAACTGGAGGATTGCTTTTCTTTAGATCTTCCTATAACTCTGATACATCCCCATAACCTGGTTAATAGTTTATGAAGTTCTCTATCACAAAAGAAACTAAGTTGTATTTAGTATTCAGAAGGATGATTGCAGTGTTTTGGTCAATATTTCTTTTTCTGTGATTCTACCCAGCAAAGTCCTGATGAACCTTTGCGTAGCAGAAAGGTGTTCGTTGGGCGTTGCACTGAGGATATGACAGCAGATGAGCTCCGACAGTTCTTTTCTCAGTATGGAGAAGTGGTAGATGTCTTCATCCCCAAACCCTTCAGAGCTTTTGCTTTTGTTACATTTGCAGATGATCAGGTATTTATTTAAAATATTTTATAACCCTGACATTTAGGATTCCGTTTCCCAAGTCTTTTCGGTATCTCTCTACCATTCTGATCATAAATGTTGACAAACACTGTCACTTAGCGTGTAATGATTGGAATTGAATATACAGTGCTTTTTTTGTCACTGCAATTTGAGAATTTCAGCTATACTTTGAATTTCTATTAAATTCCATCAGTATGCTTACAGTTCATGTCTACAGATTCACACTTTTCAGCTGGTACTGAATATATGGATCTTCACACTAGACTTAAGTACTTAAGTTTATTCAGTAAAGTTAAAGGATCTTGGTTTTAGTTTGTGTCAAATCTTCACACACCCTTCCTTTACAGTTTACAAATGTATTCAGAATCATGTGGCTTGTCTTGTTATGCTGTAACAAGTACTTTAAAAATGGTCTAATTCTATATTTATTTACATCCCTTATTTCTTATAGGTTGCCCAGTCTCTTTGTGGAGAGGACTTGATCATTAAAGGAATCAGCGTACATATATCCAATGCTGAACCTAAGCACAATAGCAATAGACAGTTAGAAAGAGGTGGAAGATTTGGTGGTAATCCAGGAGGCTTTGGGAATCAGGGTGGATTTGGTAATAGCAGGGGGGGAGGAGGTGGTTTGGGGAACAACCAAGGCAGTAATATGGGTGGAGGGATGAATTTTGGAGCATTTAGTATCAACCCTGCTATGATGGCAGCAGCCCAGGCAGCTTTGCAGAGCAGTTGGGGAATGATGGGCATGCTAGCTAGTCAACAGAACCAGTCTGGGCCATCGGGAAACAACCAACCTCAAGGCAACATGCAAAGGGAGCAAAACCAGGGTTTTAGTTCAGGAAGTAATTCTTATGGAGGATCTAACTCTGGAGCAGCAATAGGTTGGGGATCAGCATCAAATGCAGGATCTAGCAGTGGGTTTAATGGAGGCTTTGGTTCAAGTATGGATTCCAAATCATCAGGCTGGGGAATGTAGACAGTGGGCTCTGATACTGACTCTATGGTGGGAAATCAAATTTTTCTAAACTCATGGTAAGTATATTGTAAATTGCATATATACTAAAATTTTCCTGATCAGTTTGTTCAATGTGCAGTATATTCAACAGTATTTTTGACATTTTTCTTTTGTAAAAAGAGAGGTTAAAGGAATTTTATAAGTTTTGTTACACAATTTGTTGGAATATTGAATGATTGAAAGTGAACGGCTGTTTGCCGGATGGGTAAACTAACACACTACAATTGAGAGGAAGGATTTCTCCTGTAATATCTTATTCCTTGTTTCCTGGTTAGATGAATTCTTTGCATGTTCAAAAAGGATACCATTGGTCAGAAACTACATTCTTTCTTTTCCTCTTGTTTGTTTTAATTTGATCCCCACCATAAGAATCTCTCCAAATGCCCCAGTTGGAGAACATAGTGTCGGTGTTGGTTTTTTGGTTGTTGTTTTTTCCTTTTAACACTGTCTCCCCTCATATACTAAGTACAATATGAAGGCTTCATTTAATCTCTGCAGTTCATCTCATTTCAAATGTGTATGGAAGAAGCACTTAATTGAAAGCAGTGCTGTAAATATTCTGCTTTAGGAATACTTCTGTCTACATGCTTTCTCATCCAAGAATACTTCATCACACTGCACATGCTACGTCTTAGACGGTGGGTGTTCCATTTTTATCCGCTACTCTTTATTTCATGGAGTCGTATCAACGCTATGAACGCAAGGCTGTGAGATGGAACCAGAAGGCTGTTTGAACTTTTGAAACCTTGTGTGGGATTGATGGTGGTGCCGAGGCATGAGAGGGCTGGTATGTGCGAGAAAAAGGAGAGAGCGCATGCAGAGACCTGGTGGTGCATTATGGAATTTTATTTTACTTGGCGAGATGTCTCTCATTCCTGTGGCTTTGGTGAGAGAGTGTGCAGAGAGCAATGATAGCAAATAAAGTACGAGTGTTTCCTTGCATTCAAAGGACATCCATATCTGGAAGACTAAATGGGTTTTATACCTAGTTAACCAATTAGTTGAATGTGTTAAGTGAAATGAATATCTGTATTTTTTTTCCCTTATGTCAACTGCTGTGAATGTTGTATGGTGTGTGTTCTTTTCTGTTAATGATATGTAAGTGTGGTAATGTGAATTGAAGAAGATGGGGTTTGTGACGAGAACATTGAGTTTGTGGTGTGCTTTGCGGTAGTTGTAGCAGAGTTCACTAGCGAGCTCAGTGTGCCTCGTAAGGGTGGAAGTCCCACTGTCTGTAAGATATCCATAAGAATGCTGTTTGCTGCAGTTCTGTGTTTGGATGCTTTTTATAAGATTTGTCAATGTAGGAAATTCTTAAATAAAACTGATTTAAATAATATGTGTCTTTGTTTTGCAGCCCTGAATGCAAAGAATTCATGGCAGTTGATTTATTTTGTCCTTTGAGATGAACTTTCATAAAGTTGTTTGTGCAATAATTCAGTTTGTTTCAGATAAGCATGCCTTAAAAGTTGACAAGTCATATGGATCCATCCCTCATCATGCATTGATACCTGACACCCAACTTGTTATCCACTGTCTATTTTTGCATTGGTTCGTGATACATATCTAAAATCCAGTTCTCACAAGGTTGGGTGCACTCACCTAAAATGGTAAGCCATTCCCTCCAGCTTGCATCCTCACCAAGGAAACTCCTACTTGTTTTTAGGTGGATTTTTTTTTATATATATATTTTTGAGTTGGGGCGAAGAGGTGACGAGGGAAGTAGCTAACACTTATACCTGTATTTGTAGGTAATAAGCTGTAGCTATTCTTAAATGTATTTTCCAAAGCAGCTCCTTTGAGGATGAGAATGTAAAGCAAAATAAATACCGTAGGCTGCTTTGGAACCAAAGGGAAAATATTCCCATTCTAATTTCGGCACAGAAGAAACTGTAAACTTGTGGCTAAAATAAAGTATTACCTCATGATGAAGAATGTCCACCTGAAGAAAGTATTGATGAATTTGTAAGAGGCTTTTTATCTCTAAAAGAGAAATGTATCCAGTAGTAACCCATCCAGCAAGGTTACTTCTATAAATATTAGATCTTCAGATTGATTAGTGTGTGCTTGAAAACCAACACCACACTGATCCTTTTATTACTGTATTTCATATTCTGCAGCTTCTGAATATGGAGATTTAGGGCATTTTACTTTCGTTTCTGCTTTTACTTGGATATTTTAAATTCTTAAAGTGGATCTTAATTAGGATGTATCCTATTTATTTGTATCTCATTATGGTATCTCACAAAGAGAAGACCATCTAATTTTTGTTAGCTATTTGCACTGGTATTACTTTAACTCCAGTCCCAGGGGATAACTGGCAACTAAGTCTGAACCTACATATTTTAAAAACAAAGGGGGTTGTGATCTTTCCAGAGATAATCCCAAATGGTTTCACTATTCAGATCCCTTTGCAAAAAGTTACTTAATTTTTCTGCACCTAAATCAGATACAATTTCCAAACTCTGTACCATCTGTGAATTTTGCATTTTAGCACTTGCACTATTACCAGCTACTGCTGCTGAGTAACACTTAAAAATGGTATTCTGGGACCTCCAAAGACTTAAACTGTGGCATCCCTGCAAGGAACCTGATGGTAAGTTTGTCATTAGCATGGCTTTAATTTGTTTAAACTTGTTTAAGTTGCGAATCAGGTAGTAACAGGTTGGGAGCACTGGGTAATCTTTACTATGAATTTTAGTCTCCCCGATCCTCAAAGAAATTCCTGAAAGTTTTATAGCCATTTTCAGACTTTATTGGTCATTTTGTCTAAATGCTTTTTATATTCTAGTGTTTTAAGTGAGTTAATAAATGGTATTTTTGTCACCACCTGTGAACGTTGTCTTTTTTAATAGTTTTCATTTCTAATATGTGTTACAATAACATGATTAAATAGACAAAAGATATTTGTAGAAACAACCCGTTGTTAATATAATTAGGTTATACTCTTTGGGCTCATTTAGCAAAAAATAAAATAGGTTCTGAGCAAACTTTTTAGGGTAACCTGCTAAATCTTTCTTAATCTGATTAGTGGAAATGTACTGCTCAAACTGATGGGATGTTGACCCTTTCCTGGGCAGTATTGCTTTAAATATGAGTGAATACTGAGATTGGATCACTACCTGATGTAATTACATTTCAATGATTACTGTAAATGCGAAAACACTTTCCAAATCTTGGTTGTACTATCTCTTTGCTCTGGCTGTTTTTGTAGAGGCAGGTTATTATAATAAAGATCCCTGCAATTGTGATTAAGGGTGTTTTTTCTTAGTTATGTCTAAACTGGTTCTTAAGAGTAGAGCAGAAACGTTCGATCCATGTCAAGAGGCAGCAAGCATCTCAAAAGACTAGTCAACATTTTTGATTTTGACAGTTGTATTCTAACTTGAGGGGGAATATTTATGTCTGTTCTAATATAACTAGTGCTAAACTCTTTTTCCTACTATCTGAACAAGTGTGTTTTTCTGTTAAAACTATAGTATTACCAATCTAGTTATTAATGTGTATTTTTTAAAAGGATTGTGATCCACAAGATTAAATGGACACAGTCAATTTAACACTGACTTTCAGATGGAAAGTATTTAATACCTAAGATTGAGCTTTCTTTAATCTTTGCTTTTTTAGTTTATTTACATCAACTAAACAAGGTGCTGCTAAATGCAGTTTTCCTTGATCATTTGAGCCTTCCACATAGCAACAGGTGGAAAGCAACTTTAAAATAAGATTTGAGTGTAAAACTAATGATTATATTTGTTGGGCAGACATAACACCTGAAAGTACTAATTGACACAAACTGAAGTCTATTAAGTCAACTTTAAAAATATTACAGAACTGGAATCTGATCTGTTAAGTGCCTTAATGTACCAAAAGGGAGAATTTTTACTCCCTTTTCATTCCGTTATTGCACATAAGAAAAGACTTTAAGAATTTTTCAAAATGGTGTTTTCAATCCATGAAATGTAGTTAATCACTTTTGTATATACCCCATATTGTTCAGCAATTCCACAGTCTACACCCCAGGACACAATACCACCGACAAACCATTTTTTAGTCTGACTATCTAAGAAAGTCAATGGTCCCCCACTGTCACCCTGACAAGAATCTTTTCCCCCTTCTTCCTCCCCAGCACACAACATGTTTTCCGTTATTATCAGAGATTTTCCCTCTGGCAGCTTTGCATATGCATCTTTACACTTTCTGATGTCAATAACTACTATTTCAACATACAATAGATGAGGGGAAAGCCTTTTTTTCTCAGTTCTTCCCCAGCCAGCTACAGTTCCCATATCATCTGTTTTCACATGGAATCTTTCTTCTTTTCTTGGCAAGCAAATGGGTGTAATATTTGCATTAATTGGGACTTTATGTTTCAGTTTAATCAGTGCAATGTCATTGTTATAACTCATGCCATTGATGTAACCTTCATGTACAAAAATTTCTTCTGCCCAGGCTTGTTGATAGTGAACTGAAGTCTTAGTCAGAAATCCCATTTTAATTGTCATTTTTGATGGGTCTATTTGATTGACTATGACATGAGCAGCAGTTAAAATCCAATTGTCATACAAGAGGGCGCCACCACCTGCTGCTCCGTCTTCAGCAATTAGCATAACTTGCCAGGGGAACTGTCCAGGCTTTGCCCTTTTCCCTCCAATTATACGGTCCAGAGTTGTCCTGGTTTGTATTCCACAAACTGATAGGAGAAAAGCACATGAAGTGATAATAACTAGTTACCAAGTCTGGCTCAGCTGAAGTCACCATTGTTTCTAACTAGCTAATTGATTTTGGAATAGTGAAATAATTTGCAAATGTAAATGTGCAAATGATTTTTGGTAGTCATCAATGACCAGCCTGAAAACCTAGACAAGAGCCCAGTTGCAAACAAGTTTGCAAATGGGTTGATGCGGTCAGATCCTATTGATTTAGGGGGTGATGTTCAATGGGACTTTTGGTCCTAGCGCACTTAAGCACTTCTGAAAATCCCACCTTTAATTTCTTGCATTGTGAGCAGAATACATGTAGGGACCATCACATGAAGAATCCTACTTCTTATTTAAGAAGAAAGAGGTTACATATAAAGTTTGGGCATAAGAAGACGAGGAGGTTACTTACCTGTAAATGGAGGTTCTTCATGATGTGTGGTCTCTATCTGTATTCCACTGTGGGTTATGCATGTGCCCAGAGTCAGAGAATTTGAAAGTAGTATGTGTTTGGTCTGCGCATGCACCTCTGGTTCATCTCGTCCCTCTAACTGAGGCAGTAAAGGACAGAGTGTACCAACTTGCCTCTTTACTTCCTGCTCCACTGCAAATCAGATAAGATCTGAAGCAGAGGGGAAGAAGTGCGGGATGTGGCTAGGGTGACCATACATCTCTAAGAACTCCAGTTACAGGTAAGTAATTTCCTCCTCTTCACCTGATGGTCCCCACTGTATTTCAGTGTGGGTGATTGATAAGTAGGAGGATGAGGGCAGTATGGTTTAATGGAGAACTTCCATCCCAAAGGATGCATCAGCAGCTGAGTCCTGTAGCAGAGTAACACCTTGCAAAGGTGGCTGGAGTTCCATAGATATCTAGGAGATCATTAAAGGTTTCAACCTGGACCATGCAGCAGTGAGAAGGAACTGAAGAGGCAGAGGGTCCACCCCACAATCTATCACTTGGTTGGAAGTGGGAGATGAGCCAAGGGTGTGTGCACAGATCAGTGGACACTACTTTCAAATTCTCTGACTGCAGTGCATGGTACACGTGTAATCCACACTGGAATACACTAGGGACCATGGAACAGAAGGGTACAAAAACATTTTGTTTAAAACTATAGAGGGGAATGAAAATCAATTTTACTCTAAAGGACACTTAGTATAATACCATGTGAAATTACAGAATAGCTCAAAACTCAACTTCATTGGTTTTCATGCTCTCTAAATACCAGCTAATTAGGAAATGTTGCAAAGTCAGTAAATTAATTACCCAAACATTCAAAATCATGACATTCTGCAGTAAAACTACCTGACAATGGGCTCATTTTCACTTGGTCTTTCTGCTCTAGCCTGATACTCATGCAAACTGGCCCAATGTTGAATATACAAACTAAGAAATTCTAATTTTATTGTGACTCTTTTGCCTGCCTCTGATACCAGGCTAAAAGAGACATCTGCTCTATTGTAAATTGGGTAAAACAGAATCAGGTATGAGCTTAAGAGTTCTTGAGAATCCACAGCTTCCACTGTCCTTTCCCTGATGGGACATGAGAGGTGTTCATCTTTAGGCCTCTGTGTTAACAATGATGGAAAACTCGGGAAAAGGACAAAAGAGGGATTCTTACAAATGGGGACCCAGTGTAAAAGAATTGGTGACTAAAGGAACCCTAGCTGAACTCTGGATATTGTGAAAATGTCGACCCATCAGTGTGTCTCTTATCTTTTACTGTCGTTCTATCATGTTCCCTCATCCTCTCAGATTACACCATTTCTACAGGTATGTCTACACTGGATGCTTTTTTCAGCAGCACTTAGAGAACTTACATGGGTAGCTCCACCAGCATGAGTATAAATAACAATATATAGATGATGAGGCATGGCTTAGGTGATGGAGTACAGGCATGCCCAAAGAATACCCTACATGCTTCTGGATCCTTTTATATAACATAATGAGTAATGACTATGTACTAGTCTAATTTTTGGCAATATTTAAAGACAAATAATAAATTATACTAAGCAAAGCTGCACTTATTATCCTGATACCCACTTCTTCCTAATCTACATCCATTATAAACTTCTTGTATACATTCATACATTACCTGGCTCACAGATTGGCAGTACTTTTTCTCCCTTGGAGTTCTTCCAGTATCCATCAGCACCACACTGGTATCTACCTGCATGTTATAGAAAAGGCAAAAATACAAGAATGCACATGTTAAGTGGCCACCGTGTTTTTAAAGCTTTGCATCTACAGAACATGGCTGTATCTGACCATGTAAGTAAAGAGTTTTTCAATTCTCAGAATTCAGGTCCCACTATCCTTTGCAGAGGTTCTCAAACTGGGGAGGAGGGGTCATGACCCCTCTGGGTCACAAGGTTATTACCGGGGGAGGGGGGGGAATTGCAAGCTGTCAGCCTACCCCCAAACCTCACTTCACTTCCAGCATTTATAATAGTGTTATAAATTAAAAACACTTTTTAAAATATATTTAAGGGGGGAATCATACTCAGAGGCTTGCTGTGTGAAAGGGGTCACCAGTACAAAAGTTTGAGAACCACTGTTTAGGTTTTGTGAATTCCTATGTGAAGGTGGCTCTGTGCATCATCCCCCTCTCTGAGCTATGAGATGTGCGAGGTCAGGATAAGTATCCTACCTAAGCCTAAAGCCACCATTGTCACTTGTAAAGTGGTACCCTCAGATGTGATTTGAATGTAAATTCCACACCCTGATGGGTAAGGGAATGTATGAAGTGTTAGGTACATTAATTAAATCCTCTGAAACAGATCTTTTGTAGCACTCCAGAGCCAGCCCTCACCCAAGGATCGTGTCTTAAATCAAAGATACACAGTGTTATTGAGATAAACATTAAACTGTTCTTCTGTATCATATTTTAGGGCCATGTTCTACTGAACTGAATAAAGAATTGCCAGTGCATGCTACAGCACCATCACGCATTCACCAGCTGCAGAAGAAAAATACTGTCTTGAACCTCTCAGTCAAAGTGACGGGCTGAATTTTTTGTGCCCCATGCCTGATTTCTAAATGTTATTGCCTAATACAGGGCCTGGAGCTGGCAGGTGCTGAGCGCTGGTGTCAGGAATTGCTTGTTCTCAGCAAGTTGGAATCAGGCTGTAAGGTCTTCCCTTACCATTAATACTTCCTTTCATAGCGTAGAAGGTGCTCTCGCATTCGTACTGAATCTCCGCTTTGTAGGTGGTCACCTCTGGTCCTGTGATGTAAGTAATTGTGCCGTTGTCTATGTCTTCAGGTTGACCACAGTTGACAACTGAAAACAGTTCCGAAAGACAGAATTGTGAAAGGTTCTTCTAATTACCAATGTAAAAATGGGCTGCAACAATCAAACCAGGCGGGCAGGAGCTGATCAGCTCCTACCCGTTAAGAGTGTGGCATGGAAGGAAGTTTTCTGTTTTCAAGTCCTACTATATGGTGGCCAACGGAGACAGGAGATAATCTCTGGAGCTCCTTAGGATGCACTTTGAAAGCTGCTTAAAGGGAACCTTTTAAAACTAGAGAAGCACTTAGAAAAAATAGAGTGGCCCTTTTCAGTGTGCATCGACTCTTGAGTGCTGATCTGCAGGGAGGGAATGGTGCAAGATTTGTTTTACCCAAGATTTTTCCTGGGGTATGGGAGTAGGTTGGGTGGTGAATACTTGGGAAAGTCTGGGTCAAGTGGAATTATTGGACTATCTTCTGAAGAGTAAATTATAATGCAGCCAGAATACACATTTTAAAGGTAGCACTTTTGGGTGCTGGAAGCAGTTAGGCCCAGGGCCTTATAAGGAAACAAACATGGATTCTAATCTAGACCAAATCTACTATCTAAAGTGTGTCATACTGATTGTTGTTCATATAGGTAATTATGAGACAGCTCAGAAGGAGGTATGGATAAGTCTAGAAGTCATACTACCAGATGACTTCTATGTTTTTTATAAGGGAAGAGACTGTGCCTAATAGTTATTAGAGCAAGAGACTGGGAAGTAGGACTTCAGAATTCTGTTCCCACCTGCTAGTAACTTGCCTGGTGAGCTATACCAAGTCTCTCTTACCTCACTGTGTTTCCATTTACCCACCTACAAAATGGGTATGTCACTACCTACAGTACCACCTAGGTGTTGTGAAGATTTGAACTTAACACAAAGTAGTTGTAATTTGTGGGGGGGAGGTATTGAACACCTGGATTAGTTTTCCCTCTATGCAAGTAGCCCTGATACATTTCTGGATACCTGTAGTGTAGTTTCCAAGTAAACTAACTTTGTGTTGCTACCATCATTTTCTTTTTAAAACATGCTTTTAAAGAATGGTGGGGAAAAAATCAAAACAGATTCCAATTTTTAAATATGAAATACAATTTAAATAAAAGGGGTGACTTTTACGCAACTAAAAAAAAGCAAACCTTTATTGCCTCTTACATCTTGGCACTTATGAAGGTAATTTTATATTCTGTGTTTGACAGAAGAATTAAGATAATGGTATGCTGCAAAGTTGAAGACAATTAGTGTTGACTTACTGATGCACTTTGCCATTGGTTTGTTCCAGGAACCACTCTTTTGACATTCTGCTTTAAAAGACTTTAAAACCAGTTCATTCTGCAAGAGGAAAATAGGAAAATTATTTATTTATCTAAAATGACGAACTTGGCTTCATTAATAATCATGATGTTGCTTATTTGGAGAATAGTTAAATATAATTTATATGGTTTTAGCTCACGGATATGGAATGAAAAATATGCATAAAACCGATTTTTATAGGTTAGTGATGCTATTCTCAGATGTCCTACTTTGTTCTTAAACAGTAGATGTATCATTTTAGTGAGGGGGAAAGGATTTCCTATACAGCCCTCATCTTGGATGCAAACATAACCTTTCTTACCACAGTTTGGTGGAATAAGTGAGGGTAATTTAATACTTCTTGATATTTGTTTTGGAGCAACAGTTCTACCCACTTATGCCTGCTCTGTACTCCTATTGGTTAACAATGGAGATAGCTAAAGTAATATAAAAATATTTCAAGTAAGAGCATGGTGTATCTTCTGGATTTTATCTATTTCAGTACATGAACACCCCTTTATTGCATCTCATTTTGATTATTCATTTAAGCTATCACAACTCAGATGCATTTAGTTATCCTGGATCTGTACATGAACAGCAATGTCCTCAAACTCTCAAAAGCAGGATAAATTCTAGAATCCTAGTGAAAGTGTAGAAAACCGAGAGAAGACCATTAATGTGGGGCTAGTACATTTGTATATTGATCATGAAGATGAGCCTGCATGAAACTAAATAATAAGGGCCAAATTGTGGTCTCAGAAGCTTGCTCTGAGTGGGTGCTGTATTTGGAATATCTTCAGAAATTACCTAACAAACACTGAAGTTGAAATGCTATAGGACTGAATGTAAAATGTCTTCCCGTGCAGCAAGAGAGACCAAACATCTAGTTTTAAAAACTCTCTGCAGATATGTGGTAACAATTTTAAGAACTTCTTTAAAAAAATATTCTGTTCCATTAATCAATGTTTTTAAAGTTATTCCCTAGCTCCCAACTCAATTACAGACAAATCTATAAGTGATGGCCAGAGAGCTTCTAAATCTGGACACTAAAACTTGTTTAGGAAAGGACCATTTTGGAAGGACAACAACTGCAAAATAGCTAATGCAAACTCTGGGTGTATAGTTGATGCACCCACAATTACACTAGGTGCAACATAGAAGTTAAATTACTTTGTACAATGACTAACTGGAGAGAAACATTTAATTTCACAAATTAACCTCCCTAGAGAAACCAGAGAAGGAGGATCTGTGGTTTACCTACTTCCAACAGCACATATCCAGTATCACAGGACAGACTATAGTAGTCTTTCAGGATGTATTTTGCTTGCACTGGATTGATGTGACCATGGGGTGGTGCTTTAGGACTGGGGCATGGCAAAGCTGTAGAGGGATAGAAAATAAAACATTATCCTTCCTCGTAAGGTATTTTCTAATCTTTGTTTCTAAATATCCTGTTAGGAAACCAAATATGTTTTCCCCTCACAGCATAACTAGGGCCAAAAGGAAACATTTCATAGAGAATGTGTAAATTTGCTGTGTTGTACTCATGACCAATAGGCACAATTAGCAACTCCGATTGAGTTACACAGGACTGACTAGTCTTCCCAAAACTGTGGAGTGAAGGGCATCTTTGTAGCCTAGACACCAATTCGTAATTCTACCAAGCTGGGCGCTTGTTTCTTAAAGCCAGAGTTAGGCCGGACAATTCTGACGCTAGATCCAAGGAGACTCTCACCATGCGCTGTTGTTCTGGCTCTCCTCGAGGGGTTTTACATTGGTTAATTAAGCAAGTAAAAACTAAGTATGAAAGCAGTTTAGAACTGTTTGCTTGCTGTGCATGCCTCACTGGAATGAAGCCCTAGGAGTGCTCTGCAGTTGAAAATTACATGGGGGGGAAGTGTCCGAGATGCACTGTGGGGTAGTGTAACAGAGCGGTAGTGAACAGCACTGCATCAGTTACTATGCTGTACACCTTGGTCTTTTGGAACTTCACAGGGATAGTACAAGCCCTTACTACTTGAGCTAATGGAGAATCACTGCTGATTCCACTCAGTATAGAGAAGTGGTACACTTACACAATAACCGTTTCATTACATGATCAAGCTCCTGATGCATCAGGAAGTGAAGGTTAGTTTGAAATGAGTAGGATGGCAATATTGTCAGTGAAATGGATCTCACAGAAATACCCTTACTACTGATCCTAGCCAAAAAGGTGATAGACTGAGAATGCAGCAAGAATTAATATGAGCATAAAGAAATTTGGCTCTGGAATCAGAATCAGCAGCCCTGCCTCCCACAAAAAAGCTAGATTTACAAATGGCAAGAACTGAGCTACCCACCTGTTGTAGTGTATGAGATCTTCCAACCAGTGTGGTCTCCAGAGATATCGGTGGTGAAAGTAATATCCACAACATTGCTGCCTGTCTCAATTTTTGGAGGTACATTCTGTCCACAGAATGGGCCATATTCCTTTTTGGGTGTTTTAATCTGAAACAGTGAGAAGAGTCAGACAACTGTGCTTTGTCCATTCCAGGGCACACACATTATCTAAGGAGCACACAACTTGACTTGATATGACACCCAGGTAGGGACTGTGCAGACCTCTAGCTGTGGCTTGATAAATTTTGTTAAATGTTCAATAGAAACAAAGCCATTGTTATTTTGATTGATGGCAAGTCATCAATAATTGCATATTGAGCATCTTTCATCAAAGCATTTTAAAGTGCTTTAGAAATATTATTAAGCCTCACAATATCCTCATGAGGTATAATGTCCATTTCACAGGTAGGTAAGCTGGAACTACAAGAGGTTAAGTCACTTGTCCAAAATCTCACAGAGTTAAGGGCAGAGCTTAAGATAGAAGCCATGAATCTTGCTTCCCAATCACCTTATGAAAGTGTTGCTCTTGGCGGCATTCCTAAATAAGAAACCCTTAAAGGGCAAGGAGTAAAGGGTATGAAATGAGGAAGGTGCAGCAAGTGATGAAAGTGGGCTCAATCACCAAGGCTGTGATGAAACAATGAGAATCAACAGACCTTAAGGGCATCATAGGGACACACAGTTTCCATGTGGCTTTCCACGTTGAAGGTTTCCACAAATTCCAGGATGATCATGAAGCCATCTTCCACACGGATAGTGTAGCTGCAGGTGGAAAGTTTGGGATACGGCTTGGGATAATTGGGGCTGGTGATCACTCCAGATCTCTTAGTAAAAGCATTGTTTTCACACTGAGCTAGAAGAAGAAAAACAAAAAGGGTAACAGTGATAATTTCCCCTAGAGCTGCATCTCCTCACATAGGGATTGCAGGGCCTCTTCTACACTAGTCTCTCTTCTGGAGAATAACTTTCAAATTGTTGCTTAGAACACAAGGGATGCAAATTGTGTATGTACACGGGGTGGGGCAAGGTTACAGATGTCCCTCGTCTGGATTTTTCCCTTTTGCAAAAGTCACTAGATCTATCAGTGACTCTGGGGCATAGTTAGCGGCCCAGCACCATACAGCAGTTCTATCTCAGGAACGGTACCTTTACATGGCAGGGATTGAGTGGGAAGAAGAGGAGAAGCCAAAACCTTAATAGCCAGGGTGTTGCAGGTCAGAATTAAGAGGCAATGGTAGGGCTCTGTCGGTTCAGCAGTGGCTGGCTGGGAAATATTAGAATATGACAGAGCTGGGATGCAGGCAGGAGTGAAATCGAGACTCTGTATGTCAGGTCTGTGATGCTCCAGCAACACTGTAAGCTGCTAAACACGTGGCTTTCCTACTGTAGCCAGAATCTGCATGGTTCCAGTTAAAGCCATCAGTCCCTCACTTCCAGAAACCTCACGATACATCTCATCCTTCTTCCTTTGCCAGAGAGTTAAGATATTTTATTCTCTGGGCAAAACCAGCTGTGCCCCTTGAAGCCACAATGCTTCCTGCTGAAGAGACAGAGGGCGGAACAACCACAAGGCTCTCTGCTTGTTGATTGCTGTGAAGTGGTGCTTTGATTAGCTGGGCATCAAGGGTTTATGATGAGCTGCCAAGAGTCAGATGAGCAGCTTCCTTTAATTAATAGGGAATGATGGACCGGTTGCTAAATTTGGCATATTGTCCAATCTATAGCAGCACTGGTGAAGCTAACTTAATTATAAAAGGAAAAACTGTTTAGCTTTTTAAACATCTCCTTAGGCCCACAGTGCTAATCCCGGTCAACAAAAATGCCATCACACTCTGTCCCCCTTGCCCCTCATCCCCCCTTACTAAACACAGTGCTCTAAAACAGAACTTTTCTATGGGTTGCCCATCACATTTTGTGTTGTCGAGTTAGAAGGCAAGCTTCTCAGGGTGGGGACTGTCTATTGTATGGCGCACGGCATGTCCATGCCACTTAATTTTGCCACAGGAAACCTGAGAATTATTTGTGGGCTCCTCTTATTTTGGAGAATGAAACCTGTTCTTACCTGACCCTCAATTATACAACACTCCCATCTGCTGATGCTCAGATTTACATTGTAAGCTCTTTGAGGCAGAGATCATATGTTTGTTATGTGTCTGATCAGTGCCTAGCATACCTGTGCTACCATAATACAAATAGTAGTGTGCTTTGGGCTCTGCTTACGTTTCTTTTGGAGTGGTATTATCCTTCTGGAGAAAGCTGAAGTTTCAGAACCATAACGCTCACTGGCTCTTCTGGAGCAGCTCTGAGCAATTACACGAACCTATCCATTGCCATGGTACCTAGGCATCAGAGTGTCCTGTATTTCAAATCCCTGAAGCAGCTACCTTGTCACCCAAACATCAGAGAACAACATTCAGATTGTTAGGCTTTTTGCTTTAATACCAGGCTCCTCAGTCATGGAATCTGAACACGCTCTCCATTTTAAAGTCCTGGCCGAAGTGCCTGTCCCGCCTGAAGAGTACATTTGCTTTTGCCCTGAAGAAAGTGAGAAAGTTCTTTGGTGCACTGAAGTGCCAGGAGTTTGGCGGCTGATTTTGACTCTGCTCTTCCAGCCCACTGCTCACTTCGTTTCCTGTAGCTGGTGTAAAGGAACCAGCTGAGCTATGTTACACCCACCTCTTCCTCCCACTCCACGCGCCAGGAGAATAATTGGCAATTGCTTTTTTCTTGAAGTCACTGCCACGTTTTTTCCCACTAAATGGATGGCCCTTTAATTCTATGGTCTGTACCTCAATGTACTGAAGCCTTTGGTGAGTATTAGAGAGAAAACTAGGGCCCCACAGTGTTATTAATCTTCTGTGATATGCCTTCCTGAGCCATTGATGGTGTTGCTTACAGTATTGATTGGGAGACTTCGGGTTCCTTGCTTTGCCCTTAAGAGCTTGGTGGAAAGTAGCATGACCACATCCTCACTTTCATCCATCGCAGGGCCAGAACAAGAAGGAAGCCCTGTTCAATACAAAACATTAACTCCTTCCTGGTCACAAACAAGATAGTGGAAATTGCTTGCTCTCCAAAAACTGTTGATTATGAAGGATTTATACCATTCTTTGAAGCATTTGGAACTGACCATTGTCAGAGTCCAAGCACTGGACTACATGAAGCATGGGTCCGATCCATTAAGGAAATTCCTATGTTCCAGAATTGTCCCAAAAGTGTTAATCTCCTAACACAGCACAAACAAGATGTTTGCAGAGAAGCTCTTTGGGGCAGGAACAGTGCATTTGTACAGCGCCCAGCACAACGGACTCCTGAGTTATGAATGGAATCTCTCAGTGCTGCCACAATACTAATAAGAAGAGGAAAGTGCAGGCATCTCACTAATTCAGAACATGGATCCTCAATCTTAACCTTGTTCTGAAGGACTGAGGAAGGGCAAAGATGGAGGCTAAGTCATTCTTCATGCTCACTTAAACCTGGCTTCTTTGAGCCAGGAGTGTCCATTGAGACTCATTGTGGTTGATGGTTCTGCAACACGACAGTTTGGGGACATGTGAGAAGACACCAATAAAACCTCTTGATGTGTAGCCACAAGCAGCAGTGAAAACCAGCTGACCAGACAGGAGCAGACACCTCAGGCTAGACTAGGGGATTTGCAGCTTGAAGAGGAAACACTTTAGGACCTGTTCTACTTTTCTATTCAATATCTCCTGGATGTGGCCGTGGGGATCTGCCTTTGAAAGGGCTGTATTTTTACTTTACAGATCTTCAAGTGAGAAACTCATAAACTAGCCAGCACAAAAAGAATCAAATAATGTTCAAACAGCTCTCAGCAGGAAATGCAGAGCCTGGGTTTCTCAGACCAACCTTTAGCGCTGCCCAGAGAGCTCTCAATTATACTTAGCCCATATTTTTATTTGAACCACAGTGAGCTGTTTGCCGGAGACTTGAACTCTGAAAAATGAGCCCCTCTAAACTCGCGAGCTCAGTGCCACTGGCTCATTAGGTTTCTAACAAAAAGTGGTTCGTAAATCGTGCCATTGAGCCACCAGAAAAATCTCAAGCTGTTATAAGCATGGAAGCCAGCAGAACTTCTGTGAGCATGAAGCAGCTTCAAGACAAGATCGAGTACATCAGGACAGAGACTTTCTACCATGAAAGAGCAAGTCAGTCTGAGATTGGCACTGTGATCTCCGTCTAGGTTTGACTATAGCCTTCATCACCAAAATATCTAAGCGCGTCACACTCTTGGTGTGTGTGTGGGGGTTACCCTTGCAAAATCCTTGGGAGGTAGGGAAGTGGTGTTGTCCCCATTTTACAGATGGGGGAATGAGGCATAGGGTAGATTAAATCACTTGCGCAATGTCACACACGAAGTCTGTCACTGAGCCGGGACAGAGCCCAGGTCTTCTAAGCCTGTGTTTGATGCCCTGCCTATTAGGCCATCCTTCCTCCTAGTCTTCCCTTGGAATAGGGATATGCGGTATGCAAGCATGGAGCGTAGAAACGTAGATTGGAGTAGAGAGACTGAGCCTCGGAGGCTTGTTTTAAGTGTCCCCAGCCCTTTTAAAAAAAACTTCAGCAACGAAGAGGTTCCATGGTCATTAAATTGCCTTTGGGCTCATGGACTTGCTGAGCTTTTTAAATTTATCTTCAGGGGGATTTTCCTGGAGCCTCTCACTTCCACTAGGGAATCTCCCACTTGCAGCCAGAAAACAGGGCTTGGACCACAGCCAGTGAACACCCCATTGAGGTTACCTAGCCAGCTCCTATGTTACCCTGAAATAGTAAAGGGAGGTGTGGATCGAGGTTAGGGGGACATTAGTGGAGACTGCACCCCAGGAGTTAACCTGACTAGCTACTGTGCCACTTATAAAGAAGGAACTGGGCACCGAATGGAGCCACTTATTTAAATCCACCTCTTTCTTCACTCTTCTGTTTCCAGGATACTAGCTTTGTCAGTGGCAGACAGAGACACATGGCAGCATATGAGATGTTCTAGCTCACCTGAGCTGCCTTGTGGCTACACTTGGAGCTCTGGATCTGTGAGGCTACAGATGGAGCTTCCTTTTCAAACCCTCCCCCAAAAGCTGGCTCCTTTGCGTGCATAAACTGCTTCATGATTTTCTTTAGCAAAGCCCCTGGAGCCCAGAGACTTTGCAGCGGGCGCACCAGATCGCACCATTAGAACAGGGTTGGGTTTCCACTGAGAGATATGGATAAAATCATAACGTTTGGGCCCAGATCCAGATTTTTCCAGTGTCAACATGCTCAGAACTGGGGCTTCTGGCTTGTCTGAACAGAGACACAAGTCTCTCGGAGTCTGAACAGAGTCTCAGACTCTCTCAGTGTCCGAACAGATCGAGCTCACCAAGTGTTCAATGGGAGGGGAGGGGTTCAGGCCCTGTTCTAGTTTAAGCACTTTGATCAGTCAAGCAAGAAAAGCCACGGGCTTAAGATGAGAAGCGGTCCCATCTCTAGGTAGCTTTACTGCCAACAGGACAACTCTCTCTCATCAGTCTCTGCCTTATCTGCCTTCTCCCTTCCTCAGCTGCACATGGCAATGCAAAGAAATGCTGGGGAGGCTGCATTTGACTTTAGGAACAGGAAAGGCCACTTTATTGTCTGCAGGAGGCAGGTCTGGAAAGACGGGAACCGAGACGTGCCCAAGTCACTAATCAAATAAGCAAGCGGAGCTGGTGGCCCTGTGACATGCAGCTATGGGCAGGTCAGGAAGAAGGACGAGCCAGCTCTTCCCAGCACATCTGTCTTGATCTCTGCCTATGCGAGGAGAAGCTTAATTATCTCACACTGGAAAATAAAGGAGAAAGAGAGTAAATAAATACGAGGGCAGCTAGTCTCAGCCTTCCCAGAGCGGGGCCAGAAACTCAAAGGGGCAGCTCCAGTAGTCAGCATGTTTCCAAACAGACCTTTGGGGTCTTAAGGGTGGAATGAGCTCAGCACTTGCCGTTTTAAATCAAGATGGGAGATTTGCTTTAAAAACAACAACAAACCCAGGCCCCCCCTCCCCCAGTATTACAAGCCCCAGTGATGGGAAGAGGAAAAGGGACTGGGGCAGCAGGCAGGAATTCCCAATGCACTAGAGATATGCCTGAGTCGCAGTCTGGCTCCTACATCAGACCCAACCATACCCACAATCTGTGCATGTTTGCAGTGGGTTGGACTGACATGCTACATCCAGAGACAGACTTCAGAGCTTAGATCTAAATCCACAGCAAAGTGCTGGACCAGCTGGGCCTGCTGTGTCGTTCCACGCCCGCCTTGACCAAGGACAATGTGGCCCTGGTTCTTCCCCAGACACAGGAGCTGCGTGCGGCAGGGAGGAATCCAACGCCAGGAATCTGCACTTGTTTTGCTGCAGGCAGCACTAAACCCAAGGTGTTGATCACTGCACTGATTCAGACAGACTTTCACTCCTTATTGTCAGGTCATAAACCTTCCTTCCTTCATGTGCACGTGCAGAGCAGCAGAGACAGCCAGCAGTCCTGTTGTGTGCCCGCCAGGGGAGGGGGAGCTATGCCTGGCCCCCTCACCTATTTCAGGGTGGGTTATTATGGCCGGCGTCAATAGCATGTGGACTCTCCTAACCATCAGGGAGTAGCAGGGCTATTCTCTGTTTGAACTCAGAACCCGCTGTCACTCGTCAGCAGATTGTTCCTCCTCGAAGCAGCTCTGAGCTCAGGTCCCGAAGCACCAGAAGACTCAAAAGGATTATCCATGGCAGCACTGGGGAGCTGGGAGTGCTGGCTGGAGGGGCTGGGCTGGCAGCCCTACAGAGTGAAGGTCTCGGATATGAGCAGCCACGGGGCAGGCTTCCTTCCTCCAGCCAGCATGCTGAAAACCTGACCCGGAGGGATGATTTCTGGCAGCAACTGGAACTATTCTAACCTCCACACCTAGCCAGGCACTGGCCTCTCTTCTGAGACTGCTGCCACCAGGGCTGGTGAATGCCAGGGCAGGAGGCCTGACCTACAGGAGCTAGAATGAGGCTCCCCTGCACTCTGCTATCAGCTGAGGAGTGTGTACACTGACTCGCCCTGCACCATCTGGATGACTTCAGCAGACCTGCAGGGGCCATAAACCAGCTCTGAGCTGGTCGTCTAGAGAGGGAGAGGGACTCCTGTTCTAATAGGTAGGGACGGACTCACCTGTGCAGGTCCTCTTGTTTTCATGGAGGACGTAGCCAACCCTGCAGCTGCAGTAGAAGCCGCCCAAGTAATTATGACAGTGATGGTCACAAAGCGGTTCGTCATCAATCAGCTGATTACACTCGTCAACATCTAGTGGGTTGAAACACAGCAGCATTAACTTGACTGCACTGGCTGGGGGCTCTTGGATCTCTGTTCAGGAATGAAGTGGGAACTGGAGGGAGGTGGGAACAGAGCAGAGACATGTTTTTGGAAACTGACTCAATACCCTTTAAGTGTGTGTCTGAGTGAGCCAGGCTGGTTTTTCTTGGTATTCTTTATAAAACAAAGGTGGGGCTTTCAGAGGAGCTTACGCCAGACAGGGGCACAGCTCCCCCAGGAAGCGAATGGGCCTGGTGCTTCTGAATCACTCTAGGGCTTTTCAAACACACTTCTCCCCCCATTCCCTCTACTTAGCTTGTACAGTTGGAAGATCCCCATCTCTAGGCACCATATGCAATTCAAAGCCAAAACACCCGGCACAATCTGACAGCTTGTGAAAGAGAATGCAGGGGATTCCCCCTTCCCCAAACACCATTACCGCCTGGCCTGCTGTGACAATGCCGTCTTGCACAGCGATTACTGATGGCGGCTTTGTATCCTGTTCTCACACGGATTCCTGCCGTACTCCATTGTCCTAGAATCTACCTCCTAACACTTTGCTCTCCTCCAGTGCTCTCAGATCCTTTACAGACATTAATTAACTGTCGCAGAAGCCCAGGGTGGTAAATGTGTGTCTCCCAATTTTGTCCCTGGGGAAGAGCAGGGTCACACAATGAGACAGTGGCAGAATTGGGGATAGAACCCAGATGTCCTGAGTTGTAGTCACCTACTTGAGTCACTACCCGTAACAAATACAGCTGCTCCTAATCTGTTCGCTAGTAGCAGTGGGCTCCATCCAGCTCGGAAGCACAGCCGTCTCCTTCGACCAGCCCCTGGTGCTAGCAGCCAGAGTCTGCGTGAGGCCAGGAGGGGTACTGGCCCTAGCCTAGCTAGGTTGGTTTCTCTACCCCTTCCTCCTCAGTGAGGGGCTCGTCTCTTACCTTCAGCTGCGTAGAAGGCCTCGAAGCCGGTGAACTGGTTCTCGTTGGAGTAGTCGGATCGGAACGTCACAGTAAGGGTGTTGTCAATGGAATGGTATGTCCTGTTGCCTGGTGTCTCCTCGGTGTCTGTGCTCTCACGTCCACACAGCGTGACCACCGGCTTCCCGCCGGAGCTGATCTGCACAGGGAATGGAGGAGTGGGTCACGTCTCCACTCAGCTGTAGCCTCTATTTCCACACACCCCCCGCACCACACCCAGTGCATGGAGCCCAAATCAGGGGGACCAGGAGCAAGTCCTTGTGCAGGATCACACCCAGCTCCCCCCCTAACCATGGTATGCCCCATTCCCAGGTCCATATAACTATCACCATCCCTGCCTGCTTCCAGCTCGCCTTAATTTCCCCCCTCCTCCCCGCCACCTTTCAGCAGTGGCATCTTCCTCCCTACAGCCTCTGGGGACCCCTCTGGAGCATGACCAAGCAGGGATAGAGGGACTGGAGAGGCAAGAAAAGGAAGGAAAAACCAAGACAGGCACTAGCAAAAGCAGCATTAACTCCACAGGACCCTGAATGAATCAACACCTCTGCCACGTGCTCTGGCCACATGCTCTCCAGTCTGCTGGTAGAGCTGAGGCTGAAGGTCCCCTGCTCCTGGTGGACTTTGTCCCCCAGTGGGACAATCAGGGGGGTTAAATTGCGGATGTCACATTACACGATGGACAGAGATTTCCTCACACCCTGACTTGCCCCCATTCTCCTCCCTATCCCTAAATCCTCGGCTGTAAAGCTCATTACCTGAACCCTGCTTGCCCGCCAACACTCACACAAGGCCAGCTTGGGCCACCAGACCGCTGTTCTGTTTGCTGTGGATTTTGTTCCTGTTTGCTTTCCCCTTTGATCCTACCATATGTGAGAGAAATCTGCTGGGCGATAGCCAGCCACAGGCGAAAGTAGGGATCAGGGTTGAATACAGGTTAAACACACACAGCTTTGAATTTACGGTAAAGCCCCACTGAGCTGAGTCTCTCCATTCCCACATTCTCTCTGTTGCAATGTTTCTTGGTGGGAAACATCCACTGGATTCCCCAAGTATCCCACTCCCCCAGCCCCACGTCTCTGAATGTTCTGGACACTACTACTAGGCCATTTTGACCAACAGGGTTTGTGCTGCCCCGGGTGGGTGGAGGGGATGAGCACTCACGCGCACAAGTTCTAGCAGCGGGTAGGAGGCTGAGCAGTCTGACCCCCAGGGTACAGCCTCAGAGGAAGAGGTGGTGAAAAGCACTGTGGCCTTAGAGGAACATGAACATCTCACTCAAGTAACTCCGGGATTAAGATTTTACTCAAGTTGCTTGATCTGCTTTTATGGATCTTAAAATCACCCTTGTCAATGTGGGCACATCACCTGCTTCCTGCCCGTCTCCTGTGGATACGGCTCCCCCCGCCGTACACTGACCTTCGAGCATGCCCCTGCCGATACTAGTATGAACACAGGGCTGGACAGCTGGCATGCTGAGGTTGCTGCCTTGTGCTCCCCTCGTCCCTCATTGCTTTGGCCACTCATCATACGTTAAACTCGTACATTCTCTGGGGCAGGGCCTATCATTTTATTAGATGTACATATAGCACCTAACACAACGGGCCCTCATCCGGATATCAGAGCCTCCAGGTGTTATTGTAATAAAACAACAACAATATTTAGGCACAAAAGACAAACTTCCAAAATCCTCCCAATCAGCCTGGCTTTGAGCTGGACCCAGCAGTGTCACCTTTCAGGCTTTTTCACACTTCCCCCAAATAGTCCATTTCTTTTCGCAAGCTCTTCCCCGTTATATATAGGCATCCTGATGCTGCTGCTTGGGCCGTGTCTCACTTTTGAGCCAGGTCCCATCAGCACAGCTCTCATGAGACACAAGTATTTTGTAGAGCCAGCCAAAAAATTTCAGACAGGACAGAAAATGCTGATTCAAGAAAATTGAAACGTTTCCTCTGAATGTATCGCTTTGTCACAATTTTTGATGAAAAATTACTGAATGGCTTCATTTTAATAAGACAAGTGTTTTGCTTCTATTATATTGCATTATAATAGATAATAGTCAAACGTATTCTATTATAATGCAATAGAAGCGATGCACTTCCGTAAGCTTGTTTCAGTGTTTCCAAAATGGAATTGCAGCAATATTATTCTGAGAGAAATTCTGACTTCTTGTTTCCATGTGGGATAAAAGGAAATTTCAACATGTCTGATCTGCTCAAGGAACAGAAATTCACCATTTTCACCAGCTCTAATTTTTCTCCCAATGATTCTTCCTGATCCTGTGGGCTTACGTGACTGTATCACTTGCAAATCAGCTGAACCCAAACATTACAAGGAGATCTGACCATAAGAGAAACTGAGTCCTTGAAACCTGCGACCCCAGATGGAGTTAGGTGTGCCATATATCGGTATACATGTTTCAGTCTGAGTGTGGAAGGGGATATGCAGCTCCAGTAGACACAGACAATATAAAGCAAACTAATAAATGCACACGTCTCTACAGAAGTGCACACACAATCCCATATGGTAAGTACAAACATACAGATCTCATAGGTCTTGTATACAGCCAGCCATCAGCTTGCACAGACACAAAGTTCTATATTAATACATACATGTCCACCCACCCACTCACTCACTCTCACCACATGAACAGCCATCAGCGAGCACAGACACAAATACATACACCACACCCTCATTGCCCCGAGGCGCCGCGTACCTTCACGTAATCATATTCACACAGGTAGGACAGCTCCATGTTAAAATGGGTGAAGTAGATCCGGATGGTGTATCCCTTGGGGACACTGATATTCCAGGTTCTCTCCTTGTTGTTGGGGTACACGTTTGGGAAGTCGGGGGATGTGATCCTCCCATACATTTTCTGCAGCTGGATGTTGCTACCCACTCCATGGCAAAGGGCCGCCAAGAGGAGGTACAGCCTGCCCCAAATGGAACACAGACAGTAACAAGGGTGGGGGGAACGTTAGCTCAGAGATCACGCTCGCTACACACCGGGGACACTAGGACATTAGTCAACATCTCTGCACCTGAGGCTCCTCTCCTGGATGTCATGTCTGCTCACAGAAGAGCCAGGAGAGGAGAACTGGGCTGCATCTCCATGCACAAAGACAGGACAAAGAGCTAGAGGACCCAGGCTGCCTGAGAAGAGCCTCCTTGACTGCACTCACCTCATCCTTCCCCTTCCCACCTGAGCCCGCAGCAGCTTCTTCTGGTGTGCTTGCCTCAGAGGGTGAGTTTGCTTTGCTGTGTTTGTCTGGCTCTTGAACTCTGATGTTTATCTCCCTTCCCCCCCTCAACCGGCTGAGTTCTGGGAACAGCCCTTACAGCAGAGAGGGCCTCAGCTCAGTGTCCAGGGCCCGAGTCGACCCCCCCGCTCAAAGTGCAAAGCTAAAAGCGCAGCTGGATTCCAAACATTTCAACCCCCACCTCTCTGGAGGGATGAGCAATGGGGCTGGTATTTGTGCAGAGAAGCCGGGGAAGGGGAGAGGGTGAGTGGGAGCAGGTACAGGGTAGTTCAAGATTGTGTGTGTGAGGGCGTGGTCGGAGCGTTTGGGAACATCATCCCGCTGTTGCCAGCTGATCAGTTACTATTACCCAATACGTACATTACTAGAACGCTGTCACCAGACAGGAGGAGCTAAGGTACTACTGTGATGAGGGCTATTCAAGTATTGGGGTACGCTGACCTATGGCGGGGGATTTGTTAATGGGGCACAGCCTCCAGCCAGCAAAGCTGCCAGTCACTTACAGTCTACCTGGGCATTTTCCATCGAACAAAACCAAAGCCAGGGCGTGACCCCTACCAAACTGCAACCAGAAAACGCCATTTCACAGAGGGGAAGGGGCAGCCAACGCCAGTCCATGCACTGCAGCACTAAATGGGGCTAATGGGCAAGAGCACACAGGAGCTAGAGAGGACTACGTGCTTTCAGAGCCCACTGATTGCTAAACAGTCCCCCTTCCCCCCACAAGCCTTCCCAGCTCATGGACTTTGCACAGGCCACAGACGACAGAAAACTTTGGGAAATCAATAAGTGCCAAGCTGAACGCTGGCTGTTTGCTTGGCCATGCCACCGCTTGTGATTTCAGCTATGCTTGTGCCTAGGTACACACTGGGTGGAGAGAGACATAGCCTGTGGTGAGCGTGAGGGTGTACAGGTACGTACAGCGATCAGGGAATTGTTTGCACATGTCTCAATTAAGCAATCGGATCCCAGAGCGCAAATCTGTTTTGGTTAATTTCCATCTCCCACTGCCAGTATTTCTCCTGTCCTGCAATGTGCCCGCTCTGTGCTTGGACATGAGCTATTCTATCGCCATCCAACTCCAAACTGTCTCCCTGCGACTGCAGGCTCCTCTTTTCCTTAGCATTATCAGCACGCCTCAGAGCCCAAGTCACGGACCGAGACCCCGCTGTGCGAGACACTGCACAAACACGGAACACAACAGTCCCTGCTCTTGCACGTTTTAGCGGCATTGGGTCCCAAGCCGCAGGAGTCAGCCCCAGAATGAAAGTATCAGCCCGAAGATGGTTCTGAAATGTCCCCAGTGTATTGAGAGTCTGACCAAGCCCTTCCATCCCCGTCAGGCCCAGGTCCACCCCATCTGATAGATTCTAACCCGTCGCAGGGCCCACAACTGGCCCTCAGAAGGGCTGTGCATCAGAACATGGAAGCTGACCTGGCAAGAGGCCTGGGAAGGTGTTAAATTCTTGGTGCTAATATTAGGCTCCCACCTCAGTGGCCTTTGGAGAAGCCGGGCTGCCAGCCAGAGCTGGGGAAAACCTTTTAACACTAAGTGCCTGGGATGAAATCCTGACCCACTGTTTTGCCTGTTTCTTTGCAAAGAGCCCGTCTCATGTTACCACGTCTTGCGGCATCAGCCAACCATTTGCAGCCCTAGCTTAACCGCATCACGCTGACTAGCCGCGGGCCCTACAAAATGACTCCTAACCTCCATCCTCCTTCTCCACCCAGCCCCAAGCAAGACTGAAGGCTGGGCGCCCACCCCCCGTCCCGGTGAGATGCAGCTATTTGCCAGTTGCCTAATGACTGACCCACTTTAGGAAGGTTTGGGTTATTCTATGTGACAGCAGCCCATTGTGAATTCTGCCCAGCTGTCTCCCCACTCCCAGCCTCGTCCACGCTTGAGGGACCGAGGTAGCCCAGAGGGAAGAAGTCGCTTTCAAGAGGAAAGTATGTGTGAAAGCCAAGGCTCAGGGAAGGGGCTCTGCCTTCAAATCCATCTCCACAGCAGCAGAGGCCTTTTCACAGAGAGGAAATCCCATGTGGGGATTGCAGCAGTCAAACATATTCCCCAGAGCCTCCGTGTTTGCTTTCCTGCTCCCCCTACCTCCCACTGCAGCATGACCTGTCAAGGAAAGGTCTCAGATCCCCTCTGGGGCAGCAACTCAGACGCAGGCAGCTGAGACGTGCTCATCAGTAAGTCAGCGCAAGCAGAGCTGTTCAGTCGGGGCCCAGCTAACATGGACGTCTACCAGCCAAAGGCCCCGTCTGGAGTATCCTGGGAAGGCCAGGAAGCAGGCTGTGGGAGGAAGGTGGTGCTGGAGAGAAGAGACAAGGCTGGCTGGAGGGGGATGCACGGGAGACACACCCAGAGGACTGTAGGTTTGACTTGCTAAGCTCCGCCCCCTGCTGATTTGGGGGGCACCCGCTTTCCCCAAATATAAACCTCTCCTCCCATTTCCACAGGCCTCAAGCCTCTCCTCACCCCGCATCGGAAACTTGGGGGTTGCACGCCTGCTCACTGAATGGGCAGGGAGAGGTCTGATGGAGTAACCAAGCATGACAAACAGGGCTTGTGGTCACCAGGGAGACAGGAGAGGAGTCAGAGGCATTTGTGGGGCCCGATTTGACATTATTGGGACCTCAGGTGTCTTCCTGCACAGACTGACTCTCTTCTTGCACACATCCCTACAGAGCTCCCAAGCCTGCAAGCAGGAATCTCTTCACACACACCCCAAACACACACCTACACACACACACACACACACACACACAGTCATAGCTCGCAATTCCAACACAGTCCTCAAAACACCACAGCGACGCATGCCCCCAACTCCAGGCCTCTGCAGAGACTGTCAACGAGAAAGCACGACGGTGGTTGGAGACTCGCTCCGACAGCCACCGCAGAAAGCGAAGGATGCGAGAAGACGGCTACTCTTTACGGTTTCTGCTCCAAGCATGGACCACAGGAATGGCCATTCTGGGATCAGACAGGGGGAGCTCCCTCTGAGCAGCATGATGGGGCAGGAATCTGCTCACCCGAGAGATGTCTCAGTCAGAGGTTAGCGAATGGCTGGAAAGCACAAGGGGTCACAACCCTTCCAGGCTTCCAGACTCATTCACTTTTTAAGCCTATTAATGGAAGTGTGGCTATGCTCATACCAGGGACCCCAGAAAGTCATTGTGTTGCCCAACGATACAGCTTCCCTCTTGCTCCATCACTTCCACAAGAGTCGTCTGTTTGCGTAGCCCAGAGATATGGCTTCGCTGCTTGCTGTTCTGTGACTGACCTCTAAGGACGAACAGACCAGGCAGGCGAGTGTGAGGGGTGGAGCTGGGAGGAGCAGGATGAGCAATCAAAGCTGGGGGGGGGGGGGAGGGATCACAGACCGGTCAGGCAGAGAGTGAGGACAGGGGAGGAATGGGGAAGAACCACCAAAATCTGTAAAATTGGTGGGGGAACAGTCTTGCACCCAGGTGAGGTGAGCAAACAGGGTAAATCGATGTCAGGCTTCAAGCCAGTTTCTCTCTTCGATTAGTATTTTCCCTTCCCCCTCCCACTCCGGGTCACTATTTTCCGTGGAAATGGTCTCTCCTTCCAACTAACGCAGGATGCTGCAATGTGTCTCCGCAGCAACACTTCCTAGCACGAGAGCACGTCACACCCGTTGTATGCTCCCTACATTGGCGTCCCATAGAAAAGTAAGCCAAGTTCAAGGTCTCAGCTTGACCTTCAAGGCACTCTGTGACCTGGGCCCAGGGATGAAGACCATGGTCAACCATTCCCCCCTCCAGTGGAGCTCTCTGTAATAAGCGTAAAGCTCTTCTGTGCAGGAGACAGAACTTGCCTTGGGGGCTGGTCCGAGACCATGGAAGGAACTACCCCCAAAACCCATCACCTTCACTCCAAGTGCCAGGCACATTTCTTTGACCTGCCTTCTCAAACATAAACCTACACACACTGACACACACACGCGCACACTCTAAAACAGAACACTTCACTGCACACACCTCTCCTGCAGAGGAGAAAACAAACATGACAGATGGCAGTCATGTTGCTGAAAGCACTGCTGGAAGGCACTCAGATAAAGCGATCCGAGCGGTACAAGAATCCAGATAGAACAGAATCTCTCTTTCCTTTTGCCTGTCCGTCTGTCTCCCCCACTCCTGTTTCCGTTCACCTGTCTCTCAAAAGAAGGAAATTACTCACATGGCCCTATGCTCTGGGTAGCTACGCTGTGTCTGCCACGTTGGCTTGAAGTCTGCCACTGGAGTGGAACAGCTGTTTCTCTCGCAGAGAGAGTTTGGTTCGAGTTCAGATAAAGTAGGAGCCAGGCCTATGTTGTAATACTGTCCTCTGCCTTCCTCTCTCAGATCAGAGGAGATATGCACGTTACAGACACAAACAGCCTGTTTCCTAGATAATTAGGGCTCAAAGCAATGGATAGGAACTAAGGAAAAGTTTATGTTATTCATACTCCCAGGACAAAATCCTAGAACAGTGAAGGGAACACATAGTTAAGGATACAGGGGAGTAACCAGGGCATGACACAGCTCCACCGCAGAAGAACTGGAGACTAGCAAACAAAGACCCCAGAAAAGGGGATGCAACAGTGATTCCTCACCATGCCAGCCTCTTTTGGATCAGCACTCTGGTGCTGTTACAAGGTCACTGCAGTCTTGTTTAACTAGTAACCTGGACAAGCCAAGTCACTCTTAGCATCTGCTGCTCCTGGAACGGCCCCCAGGAACCGGGAGCATCTCCCACTGCAATAGTGGTTCGGGTCTGTACACCTTCCATGACGACCGGGTGGGCTGGAAAGTGGCCTGCCGGCTAGGAGGTGGCCCCTTGCAGCATGGTTAAGCCTCCAGTGAAAGACCTTTTTTCTCTCCCCATGGAGGCTGGTGTCAGGGGGATAACAGATGAACAGCTTTGCAACAGGGCTCAAATCCCTCCCGCATCCAAGGTTTCGTTTCTCTGCCCCTGCTCCAGGCCTCCTTCGATAAGGCTCTATACCCGTCCATATGAGCCATAGTTCCTACCCATCCTCAGCCCCACCTCCTTCCCATCCAGAGCTCTGCAGAGTGCAGCTACAGCACCCTCTAGCTTCCAGGTTTGAGTCGCCTTAGGCGGAAACACCTGTATTACTGATCTCTGTCGCATCTTGCCCATTAAAAACACAGCAAAGAGACCAGGAACCTGCTGAGATTATGGATCAGTCTGGGAATATGGCTGCAGATCTCCAGCTCCTTCCACTTCCATCCTTTCTTCCTGAGATTTTAAACTTCGCCACTTCTCTCCCTCCATGGAAAAACACACACTCTGCAAAGTACCTTCTTCCCCTTCCAAATGAATCGCTGGCTAGCTACAGGTCAGAGGAAATGCACAATGAACTGGATCCTCTCCCCTATTCAGTGAGCTGTGACTCTTACTGAAAAGCTCCCATGTCCCAAGAACCCACTGACCTCCAGCCTGCACCAGACTTTCTTACAACCCTACGCAGCCAATGCATTGCTCCCACACCTTGGCCCAACACCAAAAGACCTTCCTCACCACTCCTCTTCCTCCAGAACTGGCTATGATCGTCTCTGTGTTGTGCAAAAGAGGAGTTGTTAGCCCATTGATCCAGAATAGCCAGCAGATCCAGCCTAAAGTGCTTCCAAAACTATTACTCAGATACTGTAATAATGGGAGCTACAGGAAAGTCTAAAGGGTGGGCACAGAGACACTGGAATGGACAGACCTCCCTATGGCTAAAGCCCTTACTGAATATCTGTAGTTCAGTTCCTGCTGCAGTGAAAGTGGATTGACGACGGTATCATAACCACTGGCATCATGAAACAAAATCTGCAACATCCCAGAAAGAATGTATGTACCACACAGCCAGCTGTGGAAAGAATAATGGAAAGAAAATGCATCTCCAGCCCAGACCCAGTGTAGGATATATTACACTTCTTGGCAAATCCAAACACAGTCTTAGCAGTAGAGAGATTCAGCAAATGAAAAACAACAGCCCCATAATGGGGCTCAGTAGAATGTGACTTAATCAGAAGCATCTTGAATGAGGAGCAGTCTTCTGTATTCAGGTATTCTTCACTACTTGCCCTAAACTGTTTAACCGCACACCGTAACATTACATAGCCGCTGTGTTCCTTCCGAGAGGTGGCTGCACTTCAGGGTTGGGAGAAGTAATCCTGCCAAATAGGGCCACATTTTCAGATGCGGTGCCCATTTCCTTATGTGCTCACTAGGTTCACATGCACAAAAGCAGATCTGCATGTGGGATTGGCACACGCAGCTGGTGCATCCACACACACATTTTGCTAGTGCCTTATCTGTCTGACAATTTGTCAAGGCTGCATCTGGAAGTACTAGGATCCTTAAGGACTCCAGGACAAGTCAGCAGTCTGTAGTAGCATTTTGTCATTATGTCTCACGGCATAGGCAGAGAGGTCTGGTGGATGTAATACAGACACTCAAGCCATTTAATTCTGAATTAGGCATGGAGTCTGTTAGAATCTATCCCAAAGTGCTCCTGGTGAAACTATCTTCAAGGACTGGTGCTGGCAGTGTCAATCAGTCATGTCAGCCTAGTCTGCTGCAGTAAAGCCAGACCTTTCTGGACGAGAGACCAATTTGACCTATTAGAGAGAGACTGGAGAAGTGAACTTGGCTTCCAACCCAGAGTTCAGATCTAGGCTTTTGATACTAGCTCTGTCTCCAGCAATGCAAAACAGAATGCACAGTACCAAACTGTACCCAAGCGCTGGTCCTGAATGCCAGGGCACTGAAAGGGCTTCATGCCAGACTAATTCATCCAAGTCTTGAGGGACTCCTAGCTACCGGAAGAACATATGGTAGGTCAAAACGCAAAGCATGGTACCAATACCATGTTAGTCAATACACATATGTTAGGTATCATATACACTAATTGGTATTATGCACACAGTATATATGTATTGGGGAGTTATGTTAACTGAATACATTATGATCTTTCCCCAATTCAATTCACCCGCATCAGGTATCCCCCAACACTCTGCAAAGCTGCAGTCAGCTTTGGCATTAGAAAATAGGAAATCTGTCAAAGACAAGTTATGTTGATACTGTGCCCTGGATAGAAGCTTCGGAGGTGCCTTCACACCTGTTAGTCCCTGGAATGCTGCATCCAAAACAAAAGGTAAGAGGGGATACACTGTGGTACCAGAAAAACAAATTGAAATAGGTGGATGGAATCTTAGATGATGTATAGAGGGGTCTTAGCTTGTGCACGTCTGTCACGGGGCGGCACAGGCTTCCTTCCCCTAGTCCCTGTTCCCCATGCTTAGGCTGGACAAAGAAAGGTTAGCAGACACTCCTCTGGTGCTTCACCCGTGCTCTTTTATTCACAGTGCCTTCAAAGTCCCCACGTCCCCAACATCAGGCCCCTCACAAACCTCTCCCCAGGTCCTCTGGCCCCTCGAAGCTTGTATCCCCCCAGCAGAGACAGAGCCTGTCCTCCTGCCTGGCTAGCCTCCCTGACTGCCCCTGAGTCAGGGCTTTTCTAGCCCTTTCTGCTCCCTGCCCCAGCTGTGGTCAATCTCTCCAGCCAGGGGCTGTGAGCTAGCCTTCATTAAGGCTTCCAGCTGGGCTTCTTGCAGGCTGCTCCCTGCATCGGCCTCTGGCCCTGCTATCCACAAGCAGGGTTTAGCTTGCAGGGGCAGGGCATTCTCAGGGTTTTTAACCCTTGCCCTGCCACAACGTCATTATAAATAGAGGTAGTTTTGGGGAGTGTGCCATCTGCGTAAGACAACCTGAACGCACTGTGAGAACCAACCTCCCAGAGGGATTGGTGATGTATTATCTCTCTCTCTCTCCCCTGTATTAAACTGTTTTATCTATAAACAACATATTGGCTGAGCTTCGTTATTTGGGCTCAAACATTTTTAACAGAACTGAAAGTGGAGTCAAAATCCTTTGGCTATGCAGAAAGCAAGATGGAGGGCATCAAAATTCCACTTAATCCCTTCCTTGAGGAAGAGTGAACAATTCAAACCTTCCCCCGAAGAGCTGCTTCTAGCTCCTGGTTGCACGCCTCTTAGCTCATGGTGTAGGTGCACCACCATGGGATTAGAAGGAAGGGAAATACCGAGTTTATTTGGAGGAGGATGGACGAGACAGACCCCAGAAGCTAGTAAATGACAAGATCTTACTGTGTCATTTAAATGTTTTGAAGGGAACTCAAGGTAAGGGCCAGCAAGAAGAATTTTTTTTGGGGGGGGCGGAAGAAGAGGGGAGGGAAGGAGGCTATTTCACTGGCTCTACATTAGCAAGGATGAGAGGGAACCAGCGTGAGAGAGGGGCTGGAAAAATCACTCTTGCTGAAGTCAGATTAATCTTTCGCACTTGTCTGTTAGCCTCTGCTTAGCAGCATTGTAATGACCTGAAATTGCAACTGATAAATCGGTGCTGAGGGTTTGTCTCATCGCGGCTGCCACATGAGGATGGGCCATTATTCTTTCAATTTAGGTCTCTGATGCCTGTTAACATACATTAGGCTTTTCCATATGGTGCTTTTTAGCCTGGTGCCCAGGGCCGCTGCCCAGGTCTGTTCCCCCACCCACGCTCTCAGGCCCTGCCTAATGAGAATAGATGACAGCCCCGGCTCAGTAATGGGACACAGATGGTCCAAATGGCTCTTCACTTTTCTACTTTGAAACATATTTTCCATCTTAGAGATTCTCATACAAAAATAAACCCTCCTAATCTTTGGCGCTGTGGTTTTTTGTTTTCCAAATTGACGAGGGACTCGGCGGATAGGGCAAAGTCTTTGAGAGGGCTGCAGACTTTTTATCAGAATGGATCAGGTACTGAAATAAGAGTCAGGAGACCTGGAGGGGGGGTCTAGTCCCAGCTCTGCCGCTGGGTGGCTTTAGGAAGTCACTCCCTTTCTTTGTGCTTCTGTTTTCCTTCTCACTCATGTCCCCCTCTCCCCCCGGCTCCTATGCGCAAGGGCAGCCAGGGGGCTCGACATGATGCCCCTGCCCCAAGCGCTGCCCCCGCAGCTCCCATTGGCTGGGAACTGTGGCCAATGGGAGCTGCAGGGGCAGCACCTGCAGATAGGGCGGCACACAGAGCCACCTGGCTGCACAAGAGCCGAAGGGGGCACATGCTGTTTCTGGGAGCTGCTTGAGGTAAGCGCAGAGCCTGCACCAGAGCCCACCCACCCCTTGCACTCCAGGCCCCTGCCCGGACCCTGATACCCCTCCTGCCCTCTGAACCCCTCGGTCTCAGGCTGGAGTACCCTCCCACACCCCAAATCCCTCATCCCCAGGCCCACCCTTGAACCCGCTCCCCCAGCCGGAGACCTCACCTCTCACCATACCCCAACCCCCAATTTTGTGAGCATTCATGGCTCGCCATATAATTTCTATACCCAGATGTGGCCCTCAGGCCAAAAAGTTTGCCCTACCCTGGCGACGATCTTCAGGGAAGCGAGTTTCTGTTCTGAATTTGTTCAGTGCCTGGCACTACAGAGCTCTGGTCCATACTTGCAGCTCTTGGGTGTTACCAGACTCTTACTGCTATATTTGAAAGAAGGATGTACCAGACATGTCTCGGAAGATGCTCCAGTCTCTTCAAAGTGTTGGCAGCTCCTTTGTATTTATGGAATCCGGCTTTGCATTAAACCTTAAAATATGGAAACCATCGTTTCACTGTTCACCAACGGGACGCACCGGAGGCCTCAAACAGGGTGTGGCGTTAAGGGTCTCATTAGGAGCCAGAATCAGGGTTGCCTTGTTTCTGTCTGTGACATCTCATTTATTAGGAAGTCTCCCTTCCTGAAGGTGCGCAGTGGTAATTATATGCGTCTGAATGATGGAGGCAAGGGACTCGGGAAAACAATTCCTCTCGAATCCTTCAGCTTTCATTACAGTTCTTCTTATAAACGCCAACTCTGATTTACAGCCCGCGAGAGCCTGCAGTCAGATCTCACCAGCTGCCAAAGCAAGACTGACAGAAGCACGAAACTTATTAACCCCCTCTTTAATCTTCCCAGATCCTGGGTATTGACAGAGATCCCAGGGCTGGGCGGCTCCATACATGAGCAGACAATTGTGCTGTCACCCCTTGTGGGTGGTGCGGGTGTTTAAATCTGAGCTGCCCTGTCTCTGTCTGAAGACTGCCTACGGGCAGTAACTTGCAGGCAGTCTTGCCTTGTGCTCAGAGCAGAGGACTAGGCACCAAGACTTCTCAGGGCCTATTCCTGAACGTAGCCACTCCATGGCTGCGTGAAGTTGGATAAATCACTTCACCTCTCTCACACGGTTTGGCCGGCTGTAAAATGGGGATAAATAAACTTGCCTGCCACACAGGGTCACCATAATTAATCAAAGTCTATAGCGCTCCCCAAAGATGGCTGCATGAAAGCTGCTATTCATGCTGCAGAATTGGAAAAATATTGTTATAGTTCCTATCCCATAAAACAAGACAGACACACATTAGATAATCCCCAGGGCCCCCAAGCAGTCACACACACAACATACACACACACACACGCAGAGTACTCTCACAGTGTACATCCCTGTGGATGTCTACACTGCAGTGTAGCCCATGCCCTGGCCTAGCCTGCTATGGAACAATCAAAGATCAACTCGAGCTCAAGTAACAATTGCAATTAAACTGTGATGGCGGGGGGAGGAGGGGGGCTCCTTGAGTATGTACCCAGGGTACCAAGCACACAGAGCTGGCTTGATCTACAACAAAACTAGCTTGTGTATGCCTATAGGTGCTGCAATCACACCTCTCAATTGCAGTGTAGACATATCCCCCGAGAGAGTGATAAATGACCCATGTAAGGGGATGTGTGTGTATGCCTGGGAATGAAGAGCTCTGGGATTCTGCTCCACTCCTGCCTTCCCCGGAGGTACCTGTGCATTGCAGCACACACCTATGGGTCACACCCCATTCAGATTCCTTGGCAATAAAGTGACACAGCCCTCCCCTCTCCAGAAGGGAGACACCAGTGCTGGCCTTTCTGCTCCCTTGTTTTCCTCCTCCCGCCCCTCACACCCTCACCCTACAGCATGCTACGCCGCTCACCGGGACTGAACAGATTTCCGTTATCCTTTTCGGAAGAGCAATCAGGAGACACTTTCCAGCCTGCTGGCTCCCAGCAGTGGGCAAATTCTTCATTTCACAGACCGAGCCAAATACCACCTGGAAGCAGCGATTTCAAATCAAGAGATACACACTCACTCCCTGCAGTGTTGGGCCACTACTGCGTATGCCCGTGCCCTTTAGGCAGCTGCAGCTTCCCGCAGGCACACCTGCATGTAAGCTTCTGGCTGGCTAGCTTTCACCCGTGAGCTGATTTACCTCTGTGAATAGGTTAGCAGCAGCAGAACAGGGAGGAGGGAACGTTTTCTTAGCACCCCAGGCTCCTTTGTGGGCGTTTCTTTGCCCTGATGGTTTCCACAGGGACTCCCTGTGGCTTTGTCTCCTTGGGTCAGGTCACCTGAGTCTGAAATGTTCTGTCAGCCTCCAGCACAGTTTTAAGAGGCAGGAGGAGGACACATTTGAAGATATTCATCTGGTCCGCATGGGTCTCTGCAGAGCTCCCATCCTTAGACAAGCCAGCACCCTTTCAAGGCTGTGAAAGGAGATCTGAATAGGGAAACATGACCGGAGGCAGCTCCAGTGCTGTGGGAGCCTGCAGAGAGGAAAGCAGAAATACCGTGCAGCTGGCAAACAGGACTTGCCTCTAGCTAAGCTTCAGGTGACACAAGCAAGCCAAGCTCTGCACAAGTAGCAAAGCCAACCCTTTAGGAAGGTACAGGTCTGCCCTCTAAAGGGATACATAATTTTGTGGACTGAGTGCCCAGAGACCCAGGGCCGGCGACAGGGGGGTACTACGGTTACAGCTGTACCGGGCCCCGGACTTAAGGGGGGCCCCCTTAAGTCCGGGGCCTGGTACACAGCTGTACCCGTAGTCGTCCGTCCCCCCTTGTCGCCGGGCCTGCCTGGGCCCCCCGCCAACAGCCGAATGACGCCGCGGGTGCGGAAGAGCTCGCGGGCTGCCAGCAGCGCGTCCCCGCCGTGCACCGTATAGTGCTCGCCACGCTCTAAGAAGCGCCAGCACCGCGCGCACGAACCCGCCCTCGGCGCCGGAGCCCTCCAGCCACAACAACTCCACCGCAGACACAGGTGCCGCCGACGCCGCTCCGCGGGGGCGGGGAACAGCAAGCGGGGCTGGGGAGACCCGGGTGCGCGCAGCCCAGCCGGCGCCGGCCAAGGGGCCGGCGGGGAACCAATGGGGAGGGCGCCTCTTCCCCTGCGCCGAAGGTCACCCCCAGCAGCGGGGTGGGCCAGGCAGGGATGGATGAGGAGGGGAGGAGGTTAGGCTGGGGGAGGAGATTAGGCCGGGTGGGCTGGGTCAGGCAGAGGAGGAAGGAGAATAGGCTGGGGGCCCCCCCAAACGATCAGAGTAGGGCCCCCCCCAAACGATCAGAGTAGGGGCCCCCCCAAACGATCAGAGTAGGGGCCCCCCCAAACGATCAGAGTAGGGGGCCCCCAAATTTCTGTTGTTGGACCTGCAGAGACCTGGGTTCTATTCCCATCTCTGCTACTAAGGGCGTGTCTACCTAGGGAAACTGACTGGAACAGGTAATGCAGGAGAGCTCCTCAAGTGGACACTTTATTCTGGAATAATTACTCCACTTCTCACAAAACAAGAACTAGGGGTCACCAAATGAAATTAATAGGCAGCAGATTTAAAACAAACAAAAGGAAGTATTTTTTTCACACAATGCAGTCAACCTAGGGAACTCCTTGCCGGAGGATGTTATGAAGGCCAAAAAGGCAAGGTTCAAAAAATAACTAAATAAATTCATGGAGGATAGGTCCATCGGTGGCTATTAGCCAGGATGAGCAGGGATGGTGTCCCTAGCCCCTGTTTGCCAGAAACTAGGACTGGGCGACAAGGAATGGATCACTTGATGATTCCCTGTTCTGTTCATTCCCTCTGGGGCACCTGGCACTGACCACTGTCGGAAGACAGGATACTGGGCTAGATGGACCTTTGGTCTGCCCCAGTACAGCCATTCTCATGCACTCTAGGTTCCCCATGCATGGAATGGAGAATAATAAGCCATATCCACCACTGTAAAGTTCTTTGAGACGCTAAAACTGTGCAGAGCCCCGTTATCATTCCTCCTCTCTCGAGTGCTTGCAGTGTACAGTATTTCACACTGTGGTTTAACTGAAAGCACAGTACAAGGCAAAGTCTGCCCTTTCTGCCCATGCTACAATAGCAAACCCACCAGAGCTACAATGCCTCACCCATTCTCCCCCCACTCCGGCCCACTTACATCCCTGAGAGTTTTATCAGAGCTAGACGAGGCTGTGGAGAAAGATATTGTTTCCGACTTTCTTTGAAGGTGCCAAAGGGTTGTTTGCATTCAGGAGTCTTCTGTGCTGTATGCTTCTTACCTGAAGCTGCTGCACCACCTTTATAGTCAAGACAATATCTTTCTTTCATTGAAAGCACTCTGTCAGGTATAAGGATGTATTCACAGTCTGCTGTTGCTGGGGGTCTGGTGAATAAAGTTGCTCAGAGGAGTAAGTGAAGACACAGCTTAGGAGCCCACTTCACAAATGAAAGCCTTCGCAGCTCAGATATGAGGTCAGGGAACTGAGAAACTCAACAGGTATCTAGCTAGATAGAGAGTGAGTAATAAAGTGAGTGAACAAATGGGTTATTTGACCGTGTTGCATTTCCACTTAAATGAGACTTGAGTGAGGCAGAAAATTCACTAAGGTCATGTGCAGAAGCAAACACGGCCTCGTGGTTAGAGCAGGAGACTGGGCGTGAGGAATCTATTCCCAGCTCCACCAGTAACGAGACTTGTGACTTTAAGCAAGTGTCACTTCAACTCCATCTCTAAGATTAACGAAACAGAGACAATGGTATGAACATACCAGGGGATGTTGTGAAGCTAAATTCACTAGTGCCTGTAAAGTGCCTTGAAATCTTCAGATGAAGGGTGCCAGATGCAGGTGTCTCATTAATAAATCCAGTTGATGAGTGCGACCCAAAGACCTCTTGATGCCAACTGGCAGAGGGCACAGGTATCGGAGGGGTCATTGCAATGTCTCTAATAAAAGCCTGTGTCATACTGATTCTCTTGATCATCGTGAGATGTATGTACAGATGATATTTAAGGAGTTATATATATGTACAAAAAAATATCTTCTTAAGGTGTGTGTCTAGGGACAGGTCGGCAGCAAAGGTGAAAAGCCGCAAGGAAGAAATGTTTAACTGTTTACATGTAAATGAAGTATTGCATGGTTCACAATGGGCATCCACTCATAAGTCTGAGCCAAATGCTAATAAAGGATTGTGAAATCTTCAGAGAGGAAATTAACGGGAAGAAGTAAACAGCAGGAGTTATCCTGGGTAAGGGCAAGACAATGAACTCTTGAAATGACACCCAGGGTAAAGATGAACCCCTAGGTGTTCCTTCAGTCTGTGAAAACAGGCTGTCAGCAGACTTGCTCTTATGAGAAGGGTTGCAACCA
The DNA here is from genome assembly GCA_032164245.1 of Sternotherus odoratus. Lineage (NCBI taxonomy): Eukaryota > Metazoa > Chordata > Testudines > Kinosternidae > Sternotherus > Sternotherus odoratus. The sequence continues at coordinate 9,227,343 of JAVMKO010000018.1, forward strand.
AACTGGCTGAAAAGGCTAAGGATCCTGTTGGAGACAGGGGAATGCTTGGTTAGTTAAGTTTAGTTTCTAAAAAGCATGTTCTAATTTTGTTTTATATGTAACGGTCTCCAATATTCTCACTCACTATCACTTGATGCCCTGTTCTTTGATAATAAACGTATTCTTGTTTTCCCTGTACATATACCTAAGTGCTGTGAGTTCACTGAAGCTGCGTTCTACAGGATTAATAGTAAGCTGTGGTGCACTGTGCCTTTGGGAACAGCAGGCCCAGTAGTTCTGTGAGTGCTCAGGGTATAAAGGGTTGGCCATGACAGGGAATGCTCCAAGGACTTGGGGGTTGGGGGTTGGCTATCACCAACCTGTGCAGAGAGCGCGAAGCCCGAGGTGGCTGGAAGGCAGGACTTGTGCGGCCAGGGGTGGGTGCAGTCAGGGAACAGACCAACGGCAGACACAGACATGACTTCCTCACACTGAGAGCAGGAGGTGGTGAGGTGCCTCAAAGCCATGGGTACCCCTGAGAAGTGACACCACTCACGGAGTTCAAAAATGGAATCCACGGCTGTTTACAGCTGGTTACTCTTGTTCAGTGCAGGTCCTCGCCCACTTCTCTGTGACTGAACATATCCCCTCACTCTTGGTCCTATTCACTCCCAGCCAGCCAGGGCTCTCTCTACCACATGGTCATTCCAATATCCTAAGGGAGTGGGAGGGTATTGATTCATGGTATGGCAGTTCTGAAAGCCATGTCCTTAGCATGCAGGTGAGTCGCTCCAAACAATACCATAGCTCACCTGCAGATGTAGCAAAGGAAGTGCTAGAAGCCCTGTCACCTGAGCCATCTATGACCAGAGAACAGAATGAGAATCAGTTCTGCATTGCCCAGGGGACATGGACTCATTAATATACTTAGCACTTCTATGGCACTTTCTCTCCATGATTCTCAAGGAGCTTTGCCACCACTGATGAATTTAGATCTATAGGCCCTTGTAAAAAGCATCAGTTTTCAAGAGTGGCAATTAATTTTGGTGAGCAGCTCAAGAAACTTTTGGGCTTGCTTTTCAGAGGGAATGAGCACCCACAGTTCCCATTGAACTCACTGGGAGTTGCAGGTGCCCAGCACCTTTGGTGATGGGGAAAAATACACAGTGGCCACTTCTGAAAAGCTGTGCCTAAGTGAGTTGCCCAAGGTTAAATGCACACATCAGTGGCAGATTCAGGAGCAGACCCCAGAACTCCGACCTGTAGTTAAGACACTGGACTAAAAGGCACTCGCTTGGCTCCACTCGACATTTATAACCTGAAATTAATTGATTACAAAGTGTTAACTATCTTTAGTTAATTGGCAAAGGTTAGTCTGGACACGCCTCAAACCTTGGTGCCCAGGTACGATTGTGTGTAGTTTAGTATAGACTCCCTGCTACCACCAACCGAAGCCAGCTAAAATGTAAAAACAAGGACTTATCCTTCCAATACTAGGGTCTTATCTTCACTGAAAAACAATGGTATATTTTTTACCTCAGGGAAACTAAGGTGCATGAGCTAGCCCGAGATGAAAACCACAGTGAAGACAAGGCTCTCTTGTTTTACCTCATAGTAAACTAGGCTCTGTCAACCCAGGTAGGGCTATAGAACGGCCTAGTTCACCTCATGGTAAAACTGAAGTGCCTTGTCTTCACTGTGGGTTTTGTTTTTTTAGTTTTACCGTGAGGCGAACTAGGCCTCTCTATACCCCATAACCACTAGTCGGTGCCTAGTTTACTGTGAGGTAAAACAAGAGAGCCGTATCTTCACTGTGGTTTTTACCTCAGGGTAGCGCATGTACTTCAGTTACTCTGAGGTATAAATACACCTTTACCAGTGAAGACAAGATCTGTGGCTATAAATGTGATTATTATCATGTTTTCAAAACACCCTTTTCTCCAGAGGATGACATACCCACAGAAAGCTCCCAGTGCCCATCTAGAAGTCTGGGCACTTTTCACTTTAAAAAACAAACAAACCAACTACAAACAAAAGCCAATCAGCCACATAGACACCATTCAAAATAAAAAACCACTCGGAACCATTCACAGACCTCCCCGTTCGTCGATAACCAGCACACATCACCCCTAACATCTCCACCCAGGACCCAAGGCCCCTCCCCAATCTCTCGGCCTACCCTGAGGAAAATGCAAGAATAAACACAACGTCCTGTCCACACTGCCAGCACAGATTTCAGTGGAGGTGAGAGGTGCTGGCTTCACAGTCCTGGAGCTGGAAGCCTGTAGCCCAGTGGTTCTCAACCCGTGGCCCAATCAGCACATAGCTGCAGCCCAGGTGAGGTGACATCCTCAGGGCCATACAGGTAGTATATGTACTGTCTGGATGTGGCCCACAAAACACACAGAGAGCTGCATACATGGCCCACAATAACTGAGAACCACTTTTCTAGCCACAGCAGAGGCAGTGCAAGGTTCCTCTTCAGCGCTCAGCCAGAGAGCCTCAACCCAGGCCAGAAAGGCCCATCAGCAGAAGTAAGGGAGAGAGCTCAGCCTCCTGTCCTCAGCTCCACTACAGGATTAGGCTGTGACCCATAAACTAGAGTCATATGTTGCAGGGCTTGAGACAATCTCTATTAGGGGTTAGAATGAGACAGATTCTACCCATCTGCCGGCTGGCTTCTTGCACTATCCTTTAAAGGACCTAGTGCTGACCACTGCCAGAAAGAAGGTTCTATGATTACACCTTTTGGCCCCTACTTTTGGCCCCTACTAAGGGCTGGACTCATCTTGGTAAGTGAGGGCAGGAAGGCTCCAGATCCCATTGCTGCGTTCTGAAACATGGATCTGTTTTTTTCTTTAGGGAGTGAGGAATAAAACAAGCTCCAAGACTCCAACCGCTCCCAAAAGCCAGACAAACACAGCCAGAAACTTCCATGGCAAACGAGGTGGAAAATGCAGCCTGACAGGGAGCGAAATAGCAGAGATGAGCCTGCCCATCTGGGTGCCAGAGTGGCTGTATCACTCATTACTCCGGGAGAGCGGGGGAGTTGGAAGCGTTACCTCGACTGGAAGAAGAAAACAGGCCGGGGGCTGATTTGACTGAAACGCTGCTGAGAGCAGAAACCTTAGTGCCACTTGTGTTCAAAAACCAAAGCAAAGATTCTTATCAAAATAAACCATCTAATTCAGTGCTTCCCAGCTTCCAATGAGGGTCCCTCCAACTTGGGTGTTGTTGGCTCCCAGACCTTGGTTCTCTTGGTCCCATCATTCAGACCTGTACAAACAGGATGTGAAGTTCTACCACCAGATGGACAGTGTGGCCTACTGAACTTGGAGTCAGGAGACCTGGGCTCTATTTCTGTCTCTGCTACTGACTTGCTATGGGACTGTTGGCAAGTCACTTCCCCTCTTTTGGTCTCTACTCCGTTTCCCACAGATTGTGCGTCTCATCTATTTAGCCTGTTCGTTTTTTGCGGCTGTGACTGTCACTGGGTGTTCATGCAGTGTCTCGCACAGGGCAGCCTTGCTCTCAGTTGAGGTCTCTAAGCTTTCCCTTAATGCTACTACTGAGAATAATGACAAATCTGAACAGCATTTTCTAGCCATTCTGCACCTGTGTCAGTTACTGCCCAGGTAGAAGGCAGGGGAGAATCAGGACCCCACTGTCTGCTTTAGAGACCAGCATCCAGGCTGGACTTACCTCCGCCACTAGATCCTACCAGGCATTCAGCTGCAAACATTCTCTAACCCTGCCAGTCACAAGAGGGAGGATCAAAGCTATATTGGCTCTAGGCAGTAGGCCTCACCCGTCTCAGCCTAGAGAAAGAATTAGCACAGTTGCCCAGAACAGGAGCACAAGACTGTCTGGTTAGCCAGCACATGGGCTGATCACAGAACGCAAAGAGGCTCTTTTTATGGCCTATTACAACAATCTGTAACCCACTCACCCACTTTTTGTCCTGTGGCTGCAGAGGGGTTAACTGGTCACTCTCTCCTGAATGGTCCCTTGCAATGGGGATAGTCAATAGGTGACCACAGGCCAAATCCAGACCCCCATGTGCTTTCGAACAGAGCCCAGAATCTTTTTATTTATTATCATCATTGTTATTTTTTATTTAATTATTTTCTGGACCTGGACTGAACCCTGACCAAGAAATTTGGATCTTGACAAAAAAATAATTGATTACCCCGCCTTACAAGATGACATTACTTATGCTAAACAATCAGTTGCACTTTGCATTTTGCTGCAATGCTGGGAGGACCTTTCCCAGAGCTCTGAGTGGCTTGTCTCTCACCAACACAAGTTGGTCCAGTTAAAGTCTTACCTCACTCACCACCACACACCTAATATCCTCAGACCCACAGGGCTACAACCACATTGTACATAACTCCCTCCTTGGACATCCCTCTGGTGATGTTACAGCCATTGCTCCCCATTCTCCTCCCCCCCCCCCATGCACTCTGGGCTCACGATGAGAGTATAATTCTGCCCAGGTGTCAGAGCACAAAGTGGGGAGGAAGAAAGAGAAAAATCTCTCTGCTAAGCTGGTCGCTTTGCTCCTGGATCAAGGCGACTGGAAATGGCATGGGCTACCTGCAGGTCCTGCCCTGACCCCTGGAGGCATCGTCTTCACTAAGTGGACGAGGCAGGATACCCTTCTGAACCGATACACTGGTTGCTGCCCCTTAGTTCACGGCTGGGGTGTGTGAATCTCTAACGTCAACAGACCCTCCCCCCAGGACCTGATCACTGTGGCATAACACCCATCATGCATGGCATGGCAAAAGGTGTGGAAAGAGACTCCTGGAACCTAGTCCTCACCCCAGCTGATTCCCCTACCCCAGCCCACTGGTCCAGGCTGGGAGAGGAATGGCCTCCTCTAGGACAAAGCCTCAGCAACCCCACCAGATGCTTGATTGCAGTGGTGGGCAAACGTTTTGGCCTGAGAGCCACACAGGGATTCTAAAACTGTATGGAAGGCCAGGTAGGGAAGCCAGGGCCTCCCAAACAGCCTGGCCTCCACCCCCTCCCACTTCCTGCCCCCCTCAGAACTCCTAACCCATTCAACCGCCCCTGCTCCCTGTCCCCTGACTGCCCAACCCCTATCCACAACCCTGCCCCCCCCCGACAGGCCCCCAGGGACTCCCACTCCTATCCTACCTCCCCTGTTCCCCCATCCCCTGACTGCCCCTCCCAGAACCTCCACCCCATCCAACCACCCCCTGTCCCCTGACTGCCCGACCCCTATCCACACCCCTGCCCCCCCAACAGGCCCCCAGGGACTCCCACTCCTATCCTACCTCCCCTGTTCCCCCATCCCCTGACTGCCCCTCCCAGAACCTCCACCCCATCCAACCACCCCCTGTCCCCTGACTGCCCGACCCCTATCCACACCCCTGCGCCCCCCCCCCCCGACAGGCCCCTAGGGACTCCCACTCCTATTCTACCTCCCCTGTTCCCCCATCCCCTGACTGCCCCTCCCAGAACCTCCACCCCATCCAACCACCCCCTGTCCACTGACTGCCCCATAGGACCTCCTGCTCCATATCTAACACCTCCCTTCCCGCTCCCTGCCCCCTTACCATGCCACTCCACCCGGCCAGAGCCCGCCACGCTGCCCAGCAGGAGCTCACAGCCCCAGTGCCCAGAGCGCTGGCAACACAGCGAGCTGAGGCTGCACAGGAAGGCGGACAGTAGGGAGTAGCCTCCCCGGCTGGGCGCTCAAGGACTGGGCAGGACGGCCTCACGGGGCGGATGAGGCCCAGGGGCTGTAGTTTGCCCACCTCTGCTTTAGTGGGCAGTGGGACTATGGTGATGCCCTCAGGAGAGACTGCTGTACTTGTGTTTCTTGCAGCTACCTGGGTTGCAAAGGGAATTTTCCCTTTCCAGGGCCAATCCTCAAGGTCAGGTCCCACGGGGGGGGGGGGGCGTTGGCTGGGCTCTCCTCTCCCTCCCACCCCCAGCTTCCCCTCTCCAGCAGGGGCAGATCTACTGAGTCTCCCTGATGGGGCAATTAGAGTCATGCCCTGCTGGCATCCCCATTATAATGGGATTAGCCTCCTACCTTGGTATTTCCACTCTCCTTTCTCTTGCTCCAAGGCAGCCAGGCAGGGCGGGGCCTGGATGAGTCTGGTCGCAGCTGTGTCCCATTAGTGCCTCCTTAGGGCAGAGGCGCGATGTGCTTCCTCACACTCCCTTCCAGCAAGAGGGAGTCGCTGCTTTGCCCAAACCACTGGTGCCTCTGCAGGGCACATGGCCAGCACTGAGGGTAACCCTACCCCAGCGTCCACTGGGCTCAATGTAAAACTTGGCATGGAATGGTTGCTCCAAAATCCTGGTTCGGATTAGGGAGGGGATTTCCCTAGAGACCATTTCCCCTCAGCACACTGTCTTGCCTGAACTAACTGGCCTCCAGTGGTATGAACTTCCTCCCAGCAGTGCCCAAGGCTCTGGGCTTCCTCATGGGTGAGACACCTGTTGCCTTTTATGCCCGTTGATAAATGGTATAGTCAGTTGCTTGAGTGCCCTGGTTTGTTATGAAATATACTCAAGAAATCAACTCAGCAACCTCAGTCTGGTTTATTGCTATGATGCAGGAAAAGGGTTTTATATGATCCTAGTCTCTGGAGAGCAGTCCTGGTCAGTCATGTGACATTCACCTTGCACAGAAGGAACGGTTCCCAAAGTTACATCCCTTTTTGTACCAGTAAAAGGTACTATGTATTGCATCTGAAACTGGATTCACGTAATCAGGTTTTTACCTTGTTAGTTGCTGGTACCCTGATGCACCCCTTTATCTTCTGAACCCAGGTCATGATGCAACCTTATCTTTGTTCTGAGCACTCCCGGTACCAAAGGGCCTGGAGCCATTCCCTGGGCTTGTATCCGGGTACATAGGTTTGTGAGGAGGGAAATCCCTTTCTGTTGCTGTTAGAAAACATTTATATCTCCTAATACTGACACTTTCCCATCTCCTTAAGCCTAATTTTACTTCTGCTTATGCGAGGTTTTATGGGATACTTAGCACATATCAACAGGATTATAATAAAACTATAGACCAATATAATTGCTATATTAATGCTTAATAATATGAATACTTAAATGCTTGGAATATGTATTGTGGGAGCATAATATATGTGTCTGGTAGCCTGCATAGATTTGTCAGCATGTCCTTTTCCCCCAACACCTTTCAGGCCAGCCATTGATCTTTGCCTCCCACCCACAAGTTGTGTTGGAAGGCCCATATGTGTGTGTGTATTTAGCTGCAGCAGGCACAAAGTAGCAGACACATGTTCCCAAAGCGCCTCTCAGCCATGCTTTATTTGTGAATGGAGTAATAAACAAACAGAGCTCAAATCATCTGAGGAAAACAGAAACCATTGACATGTGGATGCTATTTACAATGCAGGTGCAGTTCTTGTGTTCTAAAGGGGCCAGGGAAAATCTGAGGGGGCCTGGATCCAGGGCTGGCAAGGGGGCTTGGGGGTTAGCAGGAAGTGAAGGTTTTCCAGAAGAAGTTTTTACAGGGGGCTTTGCGGTCTCGCTGTGATAGCTGGGCTAGCCGCCCCAAAGCCAGCCTCTCCTCTTCCAATTTGTTCTCCGGGGGCTCTTCAAAGTCAGTGGACGCTGCCTCACGCCCCGTGTCCATCCCATCCAGGAGACCCACCAGCATCTTCAGGATCATGTCCTTCCGGGCCTTGATCTGCTCCTGCAAGTGGAAAGCACAAGAGAGATGAGGCCACCGCCTTAGGTCCCTCTGCAGGTACTGACCTATTGCTCTCCATTCCTCATCGCGGACCCCAGCTCTGACCCTTAGGACACTGGGACATCCTGCGGTGCTAATCACCTCAGACTGGCCAGTTTCATAGTCCCGGATGGGAGTCATCATGATGGGGGGGGAGGCAGAAAAGTGGGGACACTCCCAGTTGGTCTCCCCCTCTTCCCTGGTTCGCGTCTCTTGGCCTGTAAGCCAGCAGAGGGGAGGGGGCAGCATACACAGGAGAGAGGGCTAGCATAGAGGCTCTGGCCTGGAGCCCTGGTTCTTGGCAGTGGCAGATTAGCCGCTGGGCCAATGGGGCCCAAGCTCAAGTGCACCAGCCAACTGGGGGGCCTTGGAAAAATGGGCAACCTCATGCCCCAAACTGCTCCACCCACAGAGTGCTGCTCCTGCCCCCATTTCCCCAGCAGGAGTCCTGGGGGTCACTTCCGGTGAAAGGGTGGGGAGGGGCTCCCCACTTGCTCTAGCCCAGAGCCTCACAAATCCCTAATGATCTGTCTCTGGTTCTCTGCTCAGAACGCCTGGGTCTCGACGGAGACGGGGTAGGTGGAAGAGGGGGATAGAGCCAGGATCCCAGTTCCCTTGGTTCCCTCTGCCTCACCGCAGGCTCCTGCCTGGGGGCTCACAGTACCTGTACAGCACTTGATCTGAAAACAGAAGCTAGTTAATCCTCACCCTGTCTCCCAGGGTAACAATGATTACCACCACCATACAAGAGGGGAAACTGAGGCACAAGGCGGCATGACTTATTCAAATGCACCCAGCAAGTCAATGAGAGAGCGGAGATTAGAGCGCAGGAATTTCTGGATCACAGGACACCCCCCTCCCTCTACCTGGCCAGTTGAGCTGGGACAACAGCACCTGTGTGTCATTATACCAGTGAACAAACTGGTTCACTCAGTTACAATATCCCCTGCTCCTCCCCAAACCCAGCTAGCTATAAATCCCCTACCACATTACTGGCCCCATTGCCCGGCAGTCCCAGCTTGGGACTTGGGAAGGGCTATAGAGGGACACATCTTGCTGAGAACTGTCATTAACATGGGGAAACTTCATGCTGCGACTCCTCTAGCCAACAATTGCCGGGAGGCCAGAGTTAAGGGTGAAGAAAGGAGGAGGCAGGGTGGAGCTGAAGCCCCAAGTGGCTGGAAAAGCTACTCGGGCCATGGAGACATGAAACAGCCCACATTGCCTGCTTTCAAATAGTTTAGGACTAGATTCTGATCTTAGTTACCCCAGGCTTTATCAGGAGTAACTCAGCTCGGTTTCTTCATTACCCCCAGAAGAATCTCGCCCCTAGGGATTCAGCTTTAGCCTGAGAAAGGGATCCGCATCTCTCTCCTCCAGCCCCTCTTAACGCCATTTCCTCTCCAGGGGACTTTGGGAAGTTTATTCACTCTCTAGTTCCCTTCCAGCAGCGGCGTTGTACCTGCCGCTGAGAATCCTTCCCTTGCACCCCTTTCCACTCTGCCTAACTCCGCCTAACTTCTCCCTGCGGCTAGACTTCGGCTACAAACGTGTCGGTCACACAAAGGGTTAACCTGTCGTTGCGGTGAAAATCTGGAAGGGAAAGAGACTGCTCCCCCCCCCGCAAAGGGTTAAAGCCGATCTAAGAGCCGCTCGCTAATTGGTACCCAGCATAGCCTGTGTGTCTCTCTTGTTCCCTCTCCCTTAGTTCGCTACTCATGGGACGCGCCCCAGGGCCCCGCTCCAAAGCATTAATTGCGGACACTGATGGGGACCCACTTCTGAGGCTGAAAAGGCGACACCGGGAACTAGAGGCAGGCGCAAGAGGAGTTTGGTGCCTTTACGGGTATTCCGGGTCCCTTCCTTCACCTTTTGGGCTGCCCCCGGCTCCCAGGCTGGGAGGCGAATCTGCTCGCCGCGCTGTGGGGATGGACGCGCACCGGAGCGATAGCTGCGCAGCTAAAGACGCAGAGCAGCCCTGGAGGCGCAGGGGTGCCGGCTGGCGGAGCGCAGGGCGCGGGGCAGAGCCGGGATCAGAGGTTGTGTCGCGGTGGAGTGCCCCCTCCCGCGGTTTATCTACCGGCAGAGGACTGGCGGCACCATTACACCGCTCCAGCTATGCTGGCGTCTCTCTAGTGTGGACATACTATTCCGGATCACTTTATTCTGGTGTGATTACTCCGCTTCTTATTCCTCGGTTACCTTCCCTCTTTCCCAGTGCACCGGGTCCTTCCAGCATTCTCCCGCCCCTGGGGTACTTTCTGGAGCAGGGACAGGAATCCCCCCTAACCTTCTGTTCTCCTACGCGCCCGGCTCCGTCTCTGCGGACTCCCCCGGCCATCGGCGTGTCTCCTCCCTCCTTCCCCTCTCTCCCGCTCCGGTTTGCGCCTAGCCCAGACTCTGTTCTCACGGCCCCCTCGGCGGGGTGTCCTGGCCCCTCCACCTAATCCGGTGCCCGGCCGTCTCCAGCCCGACGCGGCGCGGCTCCGGAGGATCCCGGAGAGCAGAGCGCTCACCCGGGTGACCCCCGCGCTCCTCTCTGCCCTACCTCCCGCTCCGGGGTGCTCCCGCTCCGGGGTGCTCCCGCCCCGGCGTGCGCCACACTCACCCTGCTGCTCGCCAGGGCGGCTCTCTCCTCGCCGGGCAAGGCGTTGGCTCTCACGCTCCACACCAGCAGCAGCACGGACACCAGGCTCGCCACCAGCTGCATGATGGCTCGGCGGGGGGCTGCGGCGATGGCTCGGGCACGGCTGGGCGGGGGGAGCTGCCTCTGGGCTCTGTTCTGCCACAGACAATGGCTGCAGCCCCTTTTATAGCCCGCGCCCGAGCCCTGCAGGTGACGCAAACAATCCCGTCCCTATCAAAGGCAGATCACACTTCGGAGGGGTGTCCACACTCGGCGGCGGGAGCGGGGCCCTTCAGCGCCCCGGGGCTCTCCGGGTGCCCCTGCTGAAAAGACCTATGGGGGGGGACGGGACCAAAGTTCCCCACCCTCCCACACCCGCAGGTGCCAGGCACTGTCTGCAGACACTACCTGCCGGAGCAGGCCAATGCTCCCCCCCCCCAGTCCTGTAGCCTGTGACCAATGCAGGATGGTGCAGAGGAAGGGGTCAAAGCCCCCTCTCCCATGGTTACAGAGGGCCGGGACCTGAATCCAGACAATGCCGAGTTCTTGAGATGTCGGCCCGGATCCCCACAATGCAGCTCATCGGGTAATGCTGAGCTGCTCCCCGCTCCCAGGGTTCCAGGTGTCTGGAGACGTCCCCCAGTTCCGGACTGCAGCCTGGCAGAATGGCCCCCAGCCCCACCTTGCTGGGGTTTCAGGGCGCTGGTAGAAAAGCTGAGGCTTTGCTGGGTTGGGCAGACTTGGAGCAGCTGTGCCTAGCCGGGCTTGCTCGTGGCAGGATGGCCCCTGCTTTAGGTTCCTTCTGCGCCCCCCTTTCTCCCCGGCTGGGCCCTACACAGCCCCCTTTCAAGCAGCCGTTCAGAAGGTTCCTCCTGCTCAGACTGATGTCCCTGTAAGGACACTGCAGCCTACCTCCCACTCCCCTGGCACTATGGTGCCATCTGGCCCCTGCCTCCTGGGATCCGAGGACCAAAACTTCACGTCGCTTCTCACCCTTGAACCCACTACCGGGCACACTCGTAAGGGGAGGCCCAGCTCTGCAGCTCAGGTCTCTTTCTCCTCCCAGCACCCCCCGCAGAGCAGGTAAGTTCTCACTTTCCAGATGTGGAGGCACAGACAGATGATGTGACCAAGGGGACATAGTGAGTGAATGGAAGAGCTCAGGATAGAACCCAGAAGTTTGTCCTCACTCCCATCCTCTCCAACTGCTAACAGCCCAAACACCTTCACTGTTTGAATGACCAGATCCAGACCACTGGGCAGTGGGTTTTTCCCCTTGTTCCTGATGCCTAAATATCACCGCACTAGTGCTAGAAGAAACCTTTGATTCTCTCCCTGAAAGACACAAAGGCAAGGAACTATTCTGTGTCAAACATTCTGCCTGGGAGATTCCTAGGCCTGATTTCTAATCAGGAAACATAACAGAGCAAGAGGGGGGCTGGAGCAGTTTGTATCGTGGGGGTGTGGAGAGACATTACACAAAACTGTAAACCCAGAATAGAATGGAGACAACTTCAAGCCAGGGGGTGCTTCAGAACCCCCTGCACTCCTAGTTCCAGCACCTAGGGGTGCCCTGACAGCTTTTCCCAGCATGCCCTGGGATAGCTGGGCAGTTACGGTCCTTGCCAGCTTGTGTGCCCTGATCCAGGATGAAACGTCACCTGCTCCCTTCAGGAACAATGGTGCAGAACCCGCCCTGCTCCCCTCATACACTCCATCAAACTCCTCGAGCCCAGTGAGCGCTGCAGGGGCACTGACTTACTGCTGAGCGTGGCCTGGGGAACTGCCAGCTGCCCCCTGCCTGAATTGCTTGGCGGTGGGAGCAAACCCAGGGGATTGCAAATGGGGCCTCAAGAGGAACTGTCTGAGCTGGGGCTGAGATCACAGACAGGCAGGAGGTGAATCCAAGCCAGTCGCCTACGAGACAGGACTAACCCGAAGGGCACATTAGCCCAAATGCTAGACGGACAGCGGTGGAGGTGGAGAGCCAGCACAGCCAGGTCTCCACGCCGGGGGCTGTCTAGGCGAACCAGGCTGCTTGTTCACATGGACGCAGCTCTGTGTGGTGCCATGTCTTACCTACGGGCTGTTCCCCGAGACGCCACGACAGAGTGAACGGAGTCACAAGCTGATAGGGGGATAAGTGGTGATGTCAGAAAAGAGCTGGGGAGGCAGGGGGATGCTAGGGAGTCACTTCCAGATGACAGGAAGGTGGAGATGGCTTTTCCACCACCAAGGGCCATCCACGCTGGGATAGTGACCAGCATGGAGGGCAGCGGACGTTCAGCAGGTCTGTAGGGTGGGCTCAGGCTGCAGCAAGCCCAGCAAGAGAGGTTTAAAGGGCAGGAAGGCCAGGAGGGAATCGCATGCGCCTCAGGGAGCAGGCCTGGGAGCCAGCATCTGCCCAGGTGTGACGGCAGAGTCCCTATCCCCACTCCCAGGCAGGCTCCATCCGGAACATTCGACGAAGCTTCTCCCAAGAACTGAGCCGGGTGTCCCTGCTGCTGCTGTGTGACCCGAGGGGAAGTGGACGTCGGGCACCTCCTAGAGCTCACGCCCACAGGCGGGAAGGGTTCAAAATCTCTCGGCTGTGGCTGCATCCTTCATGTCTCCACCACAGACTGCCTAGCCAACTCCTTCACTGACCTCCCCAAGAAGTTACCCTGAGGTTTCAGTCCCATTAACTCTGAGGTGGGGCCATGAGCCCAGGCCGGGTGCCAGCTCAGATCTTTGCTCTGTGACCTTGCTGCCCGCAGCCCCCTTCATAAACACCAGGTGACCTCTGAGGCACCCCCTCCTCCTAGCCCCCTAAGCACCTGTACAGGGAAGTCAAGAACTTCTCTGACTGTGAGGGATTAATGTGACCCCTCCTTTTTGCCCCATCACTTCATCTCCCACAGCCCTGACCCCATCCATTGGCTGCTCAAATCCCTGCCTTGGATTCCCCACTGGCATCACAACAAGGTCAAGCTTCTCCCCAGCTACTGAGTCCTGCATGGATCCAGTCCCCAGCACCCCCAACCCCCGACTGGGGTCTTCTCCTTTTGGTTCCACCATCTCCTCTCCCCATTCCCTATCTGATGCTACTGCTCAGCCTCCCAGTGAGGCTACACCTCCTTGCACTCCTCTCACTGTCTCCCCAGGACTCAACTCCTCTTGGAAGCCTGTTGTTGGTAGCACCTCCATAACACTGCTATCTGTCTGGCTGGTGCCTCCCGACTGACCACCTCAAGGCAGGGGGTGCTCCTTGTCAGGCATGTAGCTCGCAGCCCCTGGTGCTCGCCCCGTGGCACTGAGGACTCACTGGAGAGTGCAAAGTTCCCTCCTCTTCTCGGGTGGGGTTAAAAGTACAAAATCAATGAGGACTGAGATTGCTGCTGGACGTGGGATTAATACAGATGTCCCCGCTCTGGACTGGGGCTCAGGAGATTGGCTTTGGGTTCCTGCCTGTGCCAGAGGCTCCCTGTGTGACCTTGGGCAAGTCACTTCAGGGCTCTGTACCTCAGTTTCCCATTCTGTAAAAAGGGGATAATGAGCCTTCCTTTGTCGATTTAGCCTGTAAGCTCTTTGAGGCAGGGACTCTCTCTCTTCCTATGGGTATGTGCAGCACCTTGCACAGCAGACACCCCTAAGTGCTGCTATAATAACAACAACAGAACAGTGTGGAAGAAGATTGTCACCTTGTGGGGTGGGGTCTCTCTCCTAGCTGCTTTACTCTGTTGGTTGGATGCTCATGGTTTCCTGCCTATTTCTTGCCTGGTCTTAGACCAGATCACAGTATTTTTTTGCTGTACAAAATGGAATTGGATCAGGCTTCCTATGCTGTCTGGCTCCCAGAAACTCAGTTGCATCTGAAAGAAAGGTTCAAAGGCCTTAGCTTTTCTTGGTAGCCAGACGCCCCCACAACATCTCCCCTGGGCCTGAGTGCCAAAGAGCAACACAATAAACAAAGCAACAGTCAGCTGATGTCAGCAAACCTCCTTGAGAGGGGAAACCAACTGGTAATTTGCTCACGGGCCTGAAATTGTAACTCGTTTATCAAAGCCGTCTCAGAACAGTCCCCGAACATGAGCAGGCCCCATCCCTGAGGCACCTCGGTGCAGCATGGCTACACACCAGATGGATGGTTCAGTCGCAGCTTTCATTAGCACTCATATAACAAGCCAAAGAAGAGAGAGTATCTGACTGTGGGTTGGAGCCTGCGGTCCCTACTTGAAGCCACATCTCAGAGCAGGTGCACAGAGAGGAAGGAATATCACCAGAATGTGGATATCAGGGAATGAATTGCTGAATGTTTTGTAATGCTCCAGGGAGGCTGAGCTGGGAGACAGGTCCTACCTCCTCTGGCCACTGCTCCATAAACCCAGCTGGGACACAGAGAGGCTGAATGGGAGGGCTTGGGAAGAGGGGGCTGCTTGCAGAGGAACGTTCTAAAACATCGCAACGTTTCACTTCAACCATGTCATAATTCCAGTGCTATCTGTACAGTGCGGTGTGGGGGAGTGAACACCTGCCCAGCGGTGAGGCTGCATCAGAGTTTGCCATTTCAGCGTCATGATGTGCTCAGTTCTAAGCCTTTCGTTCAATGATACCAGGTAAACGTCCAAGTGAAAACAAAACATTTCAAAAACGTTTCCATCAAAAATGTCACCACAAATCGACGTGTTCCCATGAAACAATTTCGATTTCAACTACACGGCATCGGCCTGTGGAAACCGGTTGAGTTCTAATTAGGAGGCAATTTGGCAAGATGAATGGTCCCTCACTGGGGCTGAGACTGGCAGACTCATCTCACAGATGGCCAGAGACGCTGGGGAATGACCTCTTGTGCTGTGGGACTTGTGAGCGGCTCTTTCACACAGCAGATCATGGTACCCACAGCCCCTCTGTTAAAGTTTAATTCCAGAGATCAGACTAGTTATATCAGCAGAAGAGCTGGCCAGTCAAAGGGCCCTTCCTTAATCAGTTCACCCAGGCTGCTCTCAGGGAGAGTCCAGCTCACCCCCTGGCTGCGCTCTTGGCGTTGAAGGGAGTTCAGGACGGGGACCCATGCGGTGACGCTGTACCCCGGTGTCTGCAGACAGAGCTATAGCCTTGTTCAGCAAATCCCACATCAAGGAGTCCCCAAGAAGATGAGCCTTAGGCTGCTGTGTACAAATCACACAGAGCCTTTCAGTACCATGGAGAGGGCAGTGGCCTGCTGGAGGGAAACGAGCGCTTATCATTTGCAATAGCAAGAGGCTATTAAAATTCTATTAGCCGTGCAGCTGGCAGCCTTGAAAGATGGGCCACCTACTTCCCCAGCATTTGTGATCATTCCCCCCCCGCCCCCGTTTATCTGCTTCACACATCACTGTCCTATAATTGAGATCCCAGTTTCTAATTCCCCACCTTTTGCATATTTTAAAAGCATTTAACTCCCTCGCCTGCAGCCAGTCAGAAAAGAGCTTCGCCCGAAGTGCCCAGCATTTAACTCCAGGAAATTTCTCATTTTACTTTTTAATGACATTTTGCCTGAGTCTCTTTGTCTGGGCCCTGGCTGATTCCTCACTTTCCCCTCCTCTCCCTCATCCCTGCAAAGATAACTGCTTCCCCCAGCAGCTTGGGGGCAGTTGTTCGCACTTGCAGATTGTTTGCCTGTGGAGGCTCCTGTTCTCTGACGAAAGTCAAATTGTCCTCAGTTTGGCAGTCTCGCATGCTGGCTGGGCTCCATCCATAATCCAGCCAGACCCTGAGAACATTAGCACAGGCTGAATGAGGTTCTCATGCCAATTAAGTGGCTGCAAGGACACAGGCAAGATATTTTTCATAATGACTCCCCCCCCCCCGAAAAACTTACATAACTTTTGGGGAACTGCAAAAGTTTCATTGGCAAACTCCAGGGCTAGGAGTCAGCCCTGAGGCCAGCAGACTTGACAGCAGGCCCCTGGGGCTGACTCCTATTGTGTTCCTCTGTCCAGCTCCACCTGTTGTTTCCTGTCATATTCTTACAGTGAGCTGTTTGGGGCAGAGCCTGGTTTTTTGTTATGTTTGTACAGCTCCTAGCACAAGGGGGGTCTTGTTCCATGACTACGAAGGGCCCGCGTGGTACCACGGTACAAACAGAGAACACCAATCGGCTCAGCTCTTGAGTCTGCCAACTTCCCTAGCCATGCGCAAATCACAGAGTTTGGCTGGCCACCATTAGCCCAGGTGACTAGTGATTTTCAGGGCCCAGCTGGAGCCACCTTAAGCCAGCAGCGTTCAGCTGACAGCCGACATTCAGCACTTTAAGGCTTTTCACGTTTAGCATCTCAGATCACTTGTGTCACTTGCTCTCTTGTACCCAGGTTTCCCAATCTGTAGATCAGGGTTAACAGCTGCAGCCCCAGGTGTGGAAGGGATAATCGGTGATGAAATGCATGTGCAGCAGACTAGATGAAACTCGACACACCACAGAAGTCCCATTGTAAGGCCTTGCGTAGAGCATAGAATCCCTCTTTCCTCTCCACAGGGGTGACTTTCACCCCAACAGTCCAAGTGCTTGGGAGCTGCTCAGATGGCACTTGCTATTGTTGTGCAAACTATCCTTCCGTTCTCTGTTGTTAACGAATGCGATTCAGGCAGCGATCTGTATCTCTCATTGCGGAGCACTGATGCATTTGAAACTGCCTATAAAGAACAAGGGTCGGGCCCTTACTGTGGAGTTAGATGTAGGGCTCTACTGGTAGATCATGGGCAGCTTGGAGTGCTGATGGCCCTATCCTGCCCCCGTGGTATCTGACTTGTAAATTAGGCCACTCGAGTGAGATTAAATCTTTACAAAGAGCTAAGGAAAAAGGCAATCAAGGACAGATGTATGGACCTGCCTGGAGACTTTCACCTCTAGGGCACTATGCATATCCCGCAGGGGGCCATAATCTTACACATCAAGGACCTTTCTTGACTGAGCTGTCAGACTTAGTCCCCTTCCCCCCTATATAGGAAAAAAGACTCATCACTGGTATTCTCAGCAGAGATGTGAAGGACTGAAGAGATTATTATAGGGGTTGAACCATCCTCTCCGCCATGTGGGTGGGAGGGGTTTCTGGTCAATCCAAGGGTGTGTGTATGTTAACAGGGCAGATTTGGGGAAGCTTGCATGGCCCCTGCCCAGTCGGCGCCTGATCTGTGGGCAAAGGGATTTGCAGAGGTGTCAATCCAGCACCTTTCCCCAGCACCAACTTAGACTGTTTTAAGATCCTTGAGGCAGGGTCTGACTTTGGGTACAGCACCCAGTGTCCCCGCGTAGGGCTCCTGGCGGCTACAGCAACTCAGATCAGTGGCGTCACTAGGGTTGGTGTCACCCAGTGCGGAGGCAGCAGCCGGGGCGCCCCCCCCCCCCCGGGCTCCCTGCACGTGCGGAGGCAGCAGCCGGGGCGGCCCCCCCCCCCGGGGCTCCCCGCACGGCTCCGGCCGGGACCCTGCAGCCCCCCGCGGCCGGCCCGGGGCCAGAGGCAGCACAGGGTGGGCCTGGGGGCGCCCGGCGCAGACAGCCCGAGCCGGGTGTCACCCCTCTGAGAGGGTGTCACCCGGTGCGGTCCGCACCCCCCGCACCCACCTAGCTACGCCAGTGA
This sequence comes from Sternotherus odoratus, assembly GCA_032164245.1. Lineage (NCBI taxonomy): Eukaryota > Metazoa > Chordata > Testudines > Kinosternidae > Sternotherus > Sternotherus odoratus. The sequence continues at coordinate 9,245,290 of JAVMKO010000018.1, forward strand.
CTCAGATAATCAACAGTTGGGAAGAGCCTTCCAAAGTTGGGTCAGAATGAAGGGCTGTGCCCTGGAGCCCTTTAAACAGAGCGGAGAGGCAAAGCTTCAAAGTGAACAGAAAAGCTTTTAACACAAACGTCAACAAGAACCACAAGACCAAACAGGAGGCGAAATTGCAGCGCTGGAAATCACCTCCCCCTGTACTTCGCACAGCACCTGCATGCAAAGGTCCCGGATTCGGCTGACGCCAGGGACTCCTCCTGGCCCGGATGGAATGCAACTCTCTGCTGGGCTTTAGGGGGATCTTATCAAGAGAGAGAGGAGGAACAGACCCCATAGCCCCAGGCTTGGCAGGTACAAAACATCTTTACAGCTCTCCCCTCTCCCAAACCTTATCCATTCCCTTTTAGTGATCAGCTCCCTCCCCCTAGAAGCTTTGACACAGGATTACTTTGTCCCTCACTAACCCATCACCCTGCTCCTAGAGAGACTGGGCCCAAAGAGCTTTGCCAGCCTTCCTGAGACCCCACAAGGGAAGAGAATGACCCACCCGTGCAAGGGACGGAGAGACGGCTTTTGGCCATAATCAGTCCAGAATGCCGGGGGCCCGATCGCTCACCAGCAACTCTATTTCCACCAAGAGAACCACGCGCAGCAAACTGCCTGGAACTCGGGCCAGCTACCCCAGCAGGAGGAAGGGATGAGTTGGGATCAGATCACGTGCAGGTACTTTGGGGGTTCAAACCAGAGTGTAGGGCACTAGGGCGACCCCTGGCGGATAAGAAAAGACTCTGTTCTTGGGACCACACTAAAGAGACAACAGCTGGAAGGGAAGAACACGTATATAGGGCATTAGGACGAACTCCTTGGGGGGGGGGGGGGGTAGCTCGAACAAGGCCCAGGGGCCCCAAGCGAAGGGAAGGATACAAAGTTGTCACACCCACTTAAACAAGCTAGTTCAAGCCCAGACCTCAGGGTGAAATCTGGCCAGACTGAAGGGGAGCCGGCTCCACTCCTGCACGGGAGCATTGCTTTGCAATGCCTCAGGCCCATGAAGGAGCAGTGCTGATGGGAATCTGAGGAGTGGGGCTGCACGCGGAGGCAATAACTAAAGATAAAGCAGAAGGGGAGACTCCAACAGAGGAGGCAGACGTGACAGACGGACAGTCACTGGCTACATGAGCTGCAGGCACCATTGGTCAGCAGCCGTAACACAGCCTAGTCCCAACATGAGCAAAACATTGCTCCTCTACTGTTACGGTACAGAGCCCGCTGGGGAACTCTTCCTTGGTTGATTCGGGTTCTTCAGCTGTCCCCTAGTGGACATTCAAGGTTTGTACTGCTAGAGCCCACTGCAGGATTGAAGAGTGAGCCGTCAGCTGTAGGGACCTGCAGCGGTTTTGCAGAGGACAATAAGGGCTCGGCTACACTGGGAGGTCAACTTACCTGACCATCCCCACAGCGGTGAGTCAACTGCAGCTGCTCCTCCGCCGACTCCGCTTACTCCTCCTGCCGAGATGGACTTCCGGAGTCTATGGGGAGTGTGTTCAGGGATCGATTTATCGCGTCTAGATGAGACACGATACATCGATCCCCGATACATCGAGCGCTACCTGCCCATCTGGCGGGTAGTATAGCCATACCCTAACAAACAGTAACTAGCTGCGAGGAGTCAGCAATTGAGCCACGTTTGCAAGGAGATGGGCAGCTTCCTTGTAAACAGGGGAGAGCAGCCAGGAGCCTCTTGTTTGGACTAGAGAGTAGCTGAGACCAAGGGGTGCTGATTTGTGCAGTGCACATGGGACGGCAGAGGAGCTAGAGCTGTTACTGGATGGAGCATGCACAGTCACGGTTTACAACATATGCCTGTTGTATGTTCTGCAGGGCAGTGGGAGAAGCCAGGATGATTGGATGGTGCCCCGAGATCCTCCGGTAAGAGGCACTAGGACGAGCACAGGAATTTTAGTGCAGCCCTCCCTATAGAGGAAATGCACCGATTCCAATGTCACCTTAAGCACCAGAACAGATTGCTTGCTTGGGAGTGACCGCTGCAAGGGGGCTGACAGAGAGGACACCAACAACCCAGAGGCAGCATGGAGTTCTTTTAATGAGCAATGGAGAGGTGGAGTCTGAGCCTCAGGGCCCAGTACATGTAGAGAACAAATTACACAGCCATTGATCTTGGGAGCAAGAATACAAATCAGGATACGCCTCCCACGGGCCAGCCAATACCCGGCCTGAGTCTTCTACCTATGGCTAAAAGGCGGAGGCCTTCAAGACAGACTAGCTCCCCTGACATCCATCCTCACTGCTATCCACCAGGCAACGGATGGATATAAAGCACCGAGCTCCGTGTTGAGGAACATGCCTTGGAACCGTTCCGAAAGTCAGGATTAAAAAAACAGGAGTAGCCCTGTTAGTGCTGCAGCACTTCGTTTCCAACCAATTACCAAAAAAAAAAAAAAAAAAAAAAAAGCTACTAGACTTTGCTGCCAGCCGACGAGCCGGGCCGAGCCGGGCCTGTAACACGGCTGCTCCTGGAGACCTATTGTGAATGGCAACAGAGGATCTGAATTGTGACCTCTCCAGGGAAACCATGGAGCTGGAGTTCAGGCCTGTTACCAGTTACAATAGCTTAGCAGCAGGGAGCTCTCTGCGGAAAACAGGCTCCCTCCCTGCACGCTACTCCCTTCCCTGTGCTTAAGACTGAGTTAATAAACCTTCGGGACTCTTCCCAAGTTCCAGAAGATTGCTACGCAGACACACGTCTGTTATAAATACATCGGGGCGGGGGGAGGGGGGGAGAAAAGAGAGGGAGGGAGAAAAGGAAGAAAGATCTCACATTCCCAATACTGGAAAGAACCGTTTTGACCCCAAGCAACGAGGAGCTCAGAGAGTCTCCGCTGGCTTCTGCCCTCTTGAAAGCGCGATCAGACGGAATGTTGGCTGGCAAAGGGTCGAGTCCCGGCCAGGAGGAAGAGCTGGCAGCCGGCTGAGCGAGTCCCCACGCTGAAGAGCTCAGGTCCAACTCCCGGGGGGGAAAAGCAGCTTCTCAGGCTCTCACACGTCACTCAAGGCCTGGAGACACCCCAGAGAGAGGAAGTCAGTTAGTCGCCTGCGTGGACAGGGGCTGGGAAGTGGCCTTCTGGGCATGCTCAGTTCCCCTTACAATGTCACTAGCTCCGGCATTTCCTCTCCTCTCCACTGATGCACCTTTGGCAGCTGGGGCTTAGGCCTGACTGGGACAGGGATGGTAAAACCCGGACAAATCCTTCAGCAACGCGGAATGAACTGCAGCTCCCCCCCCCCACTGCCGTTCTCTGGGTTGCAGCAGGATCCACGGCTCAAGCCGACATTACCCAGGCCCCTTGTGTGGCTTCTCTAATGAAGACTGGCCTATTCCAGTGACTCTTGGGGCCCACGCCTGGTGGACCTAAAGCCTGTTCGGGGGCTGAGCCAGGTTAGTTCTCTGTAGTAGTCTCCTCCTCTACACGTGTGGACTGACAAGCGCTGTGTTCAATAAGCGTCTGCACCGCCAGTGGCCTGCCCAGGCTTCACCACAACCACCCAGAGCAGCCAGCACACCCCTCTCCATGCTGCAGACCTTACAGTCCCACACCAACTCCCACGCTGCCTGGAATTCATCCGGGACAGTTCTCAGCTTGAGGTCAAGGGTCCCATAAGCAGGACCCGAGCATTCCCTGCCCCAGGAGGCTTGTCCTTCTAACGAAGGCACGGCACCAATAGCAGAGCTACAGAACAGCGGGGCCCCTGACTGGGTCCCAGATCAGCGGTTCCACTCCACAGAACAGTGGGTTCTCACCAGCCTTTGGGGGGAGCGAGGGGCTGCAGCCTCACTTACCTTCCGTGCAAACTCCGGCAGGATGAAAGCTGCCCGATGGATGTCCGAGTTGTAGTATTTCAGGTTCATCTTTTCCACTTGCTGCTGCGATAGCTGCTGCACAGGCTCCCGGAAATTTGTGCTCTGCGAAGAGGAAACGTACACGCACTCAGCGTTTGTATAATCGTCTAGTGGGGCCCTGTGTCCTGGCTGCTGGGGGCAGACAGTGAGAACACACAGAAACAGGGGGTTTAATGGCATTTTTCCACCCTGGGATCACAAGCCTTCCACGGCAACAGCCTCTTAGGGTCTGGAATCTGCAAACCCTGGCTCACATGACTAGCTCAAGTCAGTGAGATTAACTTGACCGACTAGGGACTGTCTGCGTGAGCCCTGGGCCAACCAAAGCTTTCATACCATGACTGGGTGCCTGAAGCAGAATCCGTGTCCGTGTTCAGTGGGGCACTGAGAACACTGCCAGTGCCCTGGCAGGAAAATGCGGCTGGCACTGTGACCTACATGAGAAGCCAGCCGTGCACTGCGACAAGCCTGAAAGGGAGAAGTCGGGGGACTGGAGACTAGGCAGAGCCCTTCACTTCAGAGCACTGCTCCAAAGCCAGGCCAGTTATGAACAGCCAATGACTGTTTGGTGCCCTGTATGCAATGAGTGTGGTGGGCCTCACTCCGGTTCCCAATGGACAGCTGCCCTCGTCTCACAAACAGGACGGGCAGAGGCTGTCGAAACCGACCTCCTGCCTCACTCCTGGGCGTGGCCCCTCCAGGTCGGGTCTGGGGCTCTTTGACGGGGGGCCTGCACTGCTGCTGCACCTGCTCGTGGGAGCCACACTCGACTTCCCTGCCTCTCACACACGTGCACAATTGGTCATGCTAGCCAGTCAGTTCTGTCCCAATGACACACGGGCTGGGCAAGCAGGACCGTGGCTTCTAGACCCCGACTAGCAATGGCCGAGCACAGCACGGACCCAGAGGGGGCCCTGGTTCCTGGGGTCTAGGTGCGGCATGTAGCTCCTTCTGAGTTAGCCACCGGCACGGCACAGAGGCAGCCTCCGCACATGAATGGGCTTCCTGGTCATTCAGAAACTAAGAAGTGGCTGATGCTGCTAATTGAACCGAGCCCGCCCCAAGTCACCCTCCCCCTCGGGCCCGTCCCACATCGCCCTCCCCCTCGGGCCCGCCCCACAGGCTGCAGGGAGACAGCAGCTGGCGGGACCCCCGACACTCACTGGGCTCTTACTGCACAGCATGAAGCCGATCTGCCCGCTGGGATACGTCGGGATGGTGCAGTAAGCGTATTCCACCACAGGGAACAGAGACTTGCAGAACTGACGCATCTCCTTAATGAGATCCAGGTGCAGCCACTGGCATTCACCTGTGCAGGTAACAGGGACAGACGGGAGGGTAGAATAGACAGTGGTCACCTTTAGCACTCTGAGCAGAGAGCTTTCAGGTTAAGGCTGGTTTTAAATCTGAAGACTAAGGCCTGGTCTACATTTAAGTCTTCCCGGCATAGCTGTATTGGGATGGGATGGGATTTTTTAACACTGGGATAGGTTTGCTGGTAAAAGCCCTAGTGTAGACGCACTGCAAAGATTACTGGCAATGCCCAGGAAGACTAAGGCCAGACTTGGGTACAGCTCTGGGAAGTGAGATTTATAAACATTAAACACTATCACGGAATCCTACATCTCGCTTTTCGCTGCCTCGGATATCTGTGCCTGGAGATTATGTTTACACGTGATCCAGAACAGCAGGTACAAGACCCTCAGACCCACTTTACCTGTTATAACCCCGTTACAATAGGATCCTGGTACACCCAGCCTCACCTACCTGAACTTCCCTAGTTACATAATTACCTTCAACTCTAGTCTGGGACTCAGGACACCTGGGCTCAATTCCCTGCTTCATCAGACTTCCTGTGACCTTGGGCAAGTCACTTCGCCTCTCTGTACCTCAGTTGCCCAACTGTACTCTGTCTGATCTCACCTTGGCAGCAGAGAATCCCATCCTCTCGCAGCGCTGTCTTCATCAGCTGGTAGTAGGATTCTTTGAACAAGCTCTCCGCGGGACCTGGGGGTAGGATGTCACAGAGATGGCTTAGGGTCCATGAAAATCCTTTTATCCATGTAGGGCAGGGGTGGGCAAACTACGGACCGCAGGCCACATCCGGCCTGAGGGCCCGTCCTGTCTGGCATGCTTGAGCTCCCGGCTGGGGAGGCTAGCTCCTCCCCTCTCCACCCCCAGCCTCAGCACACCATACGAGCAGCGCTCTGGGGGGACGGGGCTGCACGCTCTGGCAGATCAGCGTGTCTGTCTCTGGCCACACACACTGTTCTGAACAGTGTGGTAAGGGGGCCGGGGGGCTGGATACGAGTTAGAGGGTCTTGGGGGGCAGTCAGGGGGCGGGGGCATTGGATAGGGCATGGGAATCCCAGGGAGCCTGTCAGGGGGCAGGGATATGGCTAGGGTAGGCAGGGAGCTGCAGGGTGGGGTGGGGAGTTCTAGGGGATGATTAGGGGTGGGGGGGGTCAGGGGACAAGGAGCAGGTGGCTTAGATTGCAGGTGTGGTCTTGGGGGTGGTGGTTGGGGCGGAGGTCTCTGAAGGGAGTAGTTAGGGGACAAGGACAGGGGGGGGTTGGATGGGTCAGGGTTCTGAGAGGGGCAGTCAGGGGGCGGGAGCCAGGCTGTTTGAGGAGGCACAGCCTTCCCTCCCAGCCCTCTGTAGAATTCTGAACCCCAATGTGGCCCTCAGGCCAAAACGTTTGCCCACCCCTGCTCTAGGGCACGCCTTCGGTGGGCTCTGCCGGGGGCTCTAGACCCTCAGGTCGGATACCAGGCAAAACTCCACTGTTTTAGAAAAGGTGGTTCTGAGCCACTTTTTAATGTACTGGAAGCAATGACCAGAGGTGAGGTGGGGGTGTTTGGATCTGGGGTGTTTGGATCTTGGCTTTTGGTTTGGGCCACCTCTAGCACAGCAGAACCCCCGCAATTTTCTCTTTGCTAATCAGCAAACATAATACTCCTCACAAAACCAAAAAAATCTCATGATCTCACCGCACTGCTCGGCAGATTAAAGGGAAGATGATATTGACAAAGGGCACTGGGGTTAGGGTAGTTTGTCTTTCAAGAGCGGACAGTAGTAGCTGAAGGAACCGCCTGCTAAGGGACTCCGGAGAGAACATCCCGAGGCATGTGTCCTTCCCCTCCAGAAGTGTGGCAGTGTTACAAACAGGAACTGAAAACAATTCAATGGTCAAACCCAAGGCAGCATCGTGTACTCTCTTGACAAGAGGAAAGATGGTCGAGGCGCGAGAGTGCTAGCTTGAGATCCAGGTTCAATTCAATTCTGCCACAAAGTTACTCTGGGACCAGATTTTTAGAATTATTTAGGTGCCTCATTCCCATTGGCAGCTAGATGCCCAAACACCTTTAATAATCTAGTCCTTCATGGCTGGGGCTTGGTTACCCGGGATAACAGCACTTCCCTGCCTCCCACGGCTGCTGGGAGGAGAATACATTAAAGACCATAGTGGCTTTCAGCTAGCATAGTAATGGGGCCAGCGAGTACGTAAGGAAGTGAGGAATCTTACATCACTATAGCGGTCTCAGTGCATGAGAAATCCACACTCCTCAGATGAAGATGAGATGAAGCTATTCCAACCTAACCCTGGAGCACTTTCTTGCGGGTTCGTTCTGACGGAAGAACTCTTTCACGGAGTTGGCTCTCACCTCTTGCGGAGGTGGATTACCTCAACTGACAGGAGAACCCCTCCCGGTAGTGTCTACATGACAGAGTGATGTCCCTGCGAAGCAGCTTACGTCGCTCGACCTATGGAAGTGTCTACACTAAAATTGTGCTCCCACTGACATAACTTCCCTGCTCTGCCAACTGAACTCCACCTCCGCAGGAGGCGCAGAGTCACCGTCGATGGAGTTAGGTCGACACAAGGAGCGAAACGTGGACATGCAAATGTGATTTCATTACTGCAGTGGCTGGATTCTGGTGTAACTTAGGTCAACATGATGTGGTTGTCTAGACAGGCCCTTAAATGGCTACAGCTGTGGCCCTGCATCTGTAGTGGTTTATGTGTAGACATCGGCTGAGTAGGCAGGGAGGGTTGGCAATTAGAAGTTCTTTTCAGACTCCAGGATCAACTAGTCACTGGAAGAAGTAATTAGATCACCTCCCGGGACTGGGGCCTAGAGCCCTGAAAAGGGAAGCAAGACGTCTGGCTGGCAGGCTTGCCCCTATGTCAGCAAAGAAACAATTTTCACATGCAGTTTCACGCCCCACCCCTCAGGGGCCAAAGCAGCAAGGAAGGAGTTGTTCCAGCAGCTCCCTGATTTGCATCTGGAGCCCCACCCTGATTACTCCCCATCAAAGGAGTTGAAGTACAAGGAAGGGAGGGATTTCTCTGGACTGGGAGAGAAGATTCTTTATCCTGCAAAGGAGCCCTGGCCAGCTCTGCACTGCCTCTGGGAGGTGTTTAGAATGGAGAGGACAGGCAGTCTGGAGAGTGTGTGTGGATGGGAGCCACCCCACCCTCCCCGTTCCTTTGGGTTCTCACCCATGGGGTCGGAGGAGTCTGTGATAATCACATCAAAGGCTTCCTGGTTCTGTTTCATGAACTCAAAGCCGTCCCCAACGTGCAGGGTCAGCTTGGGGCTGGAATAGCCCACCGCCATCCCGGGGAGGTATTTCTTCGATACCTGAATCACATCCTGTAACAGAGAGCACAAGCAGGTCAGTACATTGAGCGCCATGCAGCCAAGTTGATCAACGGCTGAGTCATTTCCTTCCACGCCCTTAGCTCAGAGCCACTTCACCAGCCGTTTGAGAGCAGTCTATTTCCAGCATCTTAAACTAGCACACAACACTCAACCCTTTCCTACGGCCCCCGAGTTCAGCAACATTCTTGCACAATAAGTGCCAAACCCAAAGAGCTTACAACTTTCAAAGGTTCCCTGAAGAACTGAAAGGATCTGATTACACAGACCTGCCTGCTCCCCTCGGGATATCACCATCTGCAGAGGCAGATCCCAACCAACACGGCAATTTTCTTTTTAAAGCCTGAAAATTGCCAACGTGGTTTTCAAGGAAAAACTCCCATCCCTGCCCCAAGCCTCCCTTCCTGTGTAAATTTCCTTGGCTAGGCCTCTCCGCCCCAGGCTGAGAACATCTCGTCCCTAGTAGGGGAGCGCTCTCTTCCAGGTGAGAAATCACGGTGTATCCCCTGAACACTAGAACCCTTATGGCTTGCAGAGATGTGAGAGGACACTAGTGTCTGCTGTTCTGAGCCACTCCTTGTGGTCAATGGCTGTCGCAGTCCCTATTCAAGCCAAGGCTCACTCAGCCAGCAGCATCATTTGGTTTGTAGAGAGGTTAGGAATGGACTCAGGGCTTAGTTCTCATTCCTCACACAGCTCCTATTTCCCAGCACAATGACGACAGTTTCTGGAACGAATGCCAATATGAACGGATCGGCGGAGGAAGGACAGACCCACCTACCAGTAGAAGGCCCTGCAGGAAGAGACCCAGTTCCTGCATTCAGCTGTAGGACACCAGCTCAGCAATGACCTAACAGAGGGTCAAAGGTCCCTTTCGTTGGAGGTTAAGTGCTGTCCCCATCAGGGGAAGAAGAGCACTTCACAAAGGCAGAAGAACTTCTCTTCTCTGGAGCTCAGCCTCCAGATCCTGCACCAGCCGTGCATGTGGAAAAAGCCACAGGAAAGAACCAGGCTGCTCCTATGGAGGTGGGGTGGTCACTGCCACGCCAACATGGTAAGGCACCGGAGCGCTGTCTTGAGGGTCAGTAGCAGCACTAAGCTGGTATTTTGAAGCAGTTCTCCCACTCACGCTGCAGCCTCACCACCCATTGAAACCAAGGACACAGCAGCATCACCTCCCGCATGACATACCTCATCAATTTCACACTGCACCACAGAATCCACCGACGGGTGCTTGACCACTTCGCGTAACACTCCCCCATCGCCACCACCAATAATTAGCACCTGAGACAGGAGAGGGGCCAAAACCAAGAATCAGCTCGGTCCAGCCAGGCTGGAAGAGTCACCGCAAGGTCTGGATCAAGAAAGTTAGCCCTGAAAAATCCAGTCAGGATACTTCCACAGCTTTGCCAGGGCCGCAGTCCCCTCCGGTAGGGCAGGGATATTAGTATCTCCCAAGCGGGGAGGAGCTGCTTGCCAGGGGCTTTGCAAGCCCTGGGCGAAAGCGCCAGGGAAGCGGAGAGCGCGGTGTCTGCATCGATAGGCCCCTTGGGGTCAATGTGTAAAACCACAAATTAGGACAGTTGTCACTTAAGCAGGACTCGTGAACCCGTGGGCACAAGTGACCCCGCCCCCCCGTGGGCACAAGTGACCCGGCCGCGGGCTACCTTGCGGGGACTCGGGTGGCTGCAGAGGGGTAGGTTGGCGATCATCTCCTGGTAGGAGAACTCGTCCCGCTCCGTGCACTGGATCACCCCGTCCAGCACCAGCACGTTCCCGTAGGTCTTACTGCGGAGGGAAGAGAAACGACCGGTCCTCAGGGCAGCGCGCTCGGGGCAGCGGGTCCCTCTGCGCCTCCCTCCCGCCCTAAGCCCCGCTCGGCTGCCTGGGACGGGGGTGAAGACCCACCCCGGGGATCCACCTGCCAGCCCCGGACCGCGACGAGGCGGCCCCGGTCCCGCCTGCTCAGACACCGCGGGGAGAGGACGGGGAGCCGGCTCCGCGGCTGCTCCACCCGGCTGACAGCCCGCAGGGCCCCGCCCCGCCCCGCCCGGCTCCCGGCCCCGCCGCGGGAGGCGAGTCACCCCCAGCCCGGCCCGGCCCGCTCCCCGCCCGGCACCTCCGGAAGACCAGGATGTCCTGGTAGCGGGAGCGCTGCTGGTGCAGCAGCTCCTCCACCTGCAGGGACAGGGCCTGGCCGGGCCACAGGCTGCAGGTCTCCCGGAACCAGCCCTCGCGGATGGCCCCGGGCTCCATCCCGGCCAGGCCCCACAGGCCGCGCCAGCACCTGCCGCCAGCACGCCGCCGCCTCACTCTAACCTGATCGCGCCCGGGGAGGCGGGGACCGGCCGGGTCGCCGGCCGCCAATCGGCGCCGAGAGCCCGCCCCCTTTCGTGACCTTGAAGGTTGCCGTTGGTTCGCTGTCTCCGGGCTCAGCCCCCATTGGCGGCTCTAGTGGGCGAGTCTTGCGTTAGAGCGAAGGGAGCTAGCAGGTTAGTGTGGCCGGCCCCCGGGGGGCCACGTGTGGGTTAGGGACGGGAACGAGACCCTGACCCTGCACTGCAGGAAATGGGGGAGGGGATGGGGACGTGCCCCCCCCCCTCGCCGTGTGTGTATCGGGATGGGGGTGGGAAACGACCCCCCCAGGGTGTGGGGGCGGGGGAGGAAGTGACCCCCCCCGGGTTTGTGGGGGCGAGGGGGGAGTGATCCCCTCCCCCGGGTGTGTGGGGTTTGTGGGGGCGAGGGGGGAGTGATCCCCCCCAGGGTGTGTGGGGTTTGTGGGGGCGAGGGGGGAGTGATCCCCCCCAGGGTGTGTGGGGGCGAGGGGGGAGTGATCCCCTCCCCCGGGTGTGTGGGGTTTGTGGGGGCGAGGGGGGAGTGATCCCCTCCCCCGGGTGTGTGGGGTTTGTGGGGGCGAGGGAGGAGTGATCCCCCCCAGGGTGTGTGGGGTTTGTGGGGGCGAGGGGGGAGTGATCCCCCCCAGGGTGTGTGTGGTTTGTGGGGGCGAGGGAGAAGTGATCCCCCCCCAGGGTGTGTGGCGGTTGTGGGGGCGAGGGGGGGAGTGATCCCCCCCCAGGGTGTGTGGCGGTTGTGGGGGCGAGGGGGGAAGTGATCCCCCCCAGGGTGTGCGGGGTGTGACAGAGCATGATCCTCCCACCTCGCTCTAGGACTGTGGCTACGGAATGGGGGTAGATGGGGATGTGACCTAGTCCACTCCACGGGCGACATGCGACAGTTGGCTTGTGGACAGATGGGCCAATGGGGTGTATGCGCCTATGGGAATGGGGGTTCAGACTAGCACCCTGCTGAAGAGGGAATAGAAGTTTTGAACATACCCCTCTCCCCTAGCCCATGAAGTAAAGGTAGAAAGCGAGGGTGGATTCCATCTCCCCGCCCTGGGAGCTCCTTGGAGGAGAGTGCATATCCCCTTTCTTTTTTCTACTTCCAACACAATCCTAGTGAGGTGGGAGAAAGACATGAGCACAGGGAAAGGACATGGGGATAGTAGCTCCCTGGATGATGCCACTCTTGAAGGAGAGAAATTGCAATCATTTGTCTTTCAGTTGTATTTATTTTTAGCACTATCCCAAAAGCCTGACATTCACAAATACTTACACCTAAATGTTAATCCTTCTGTGTGTAGCAGTGTACAACAGAAATATCACCGAGTTTAGGGTGATTGCATTTTTGAAAACAGGATTTATACAAAGTAACCAAAAATAAGAGCTGATAAAATCCTATCCCTGCATCCCTTTGCATATTCTGTATATGGCCCCAGTAGGACACATATACTATTTTAGGGATATAGGTGTAGTTTTAAAAAGAGCAGTGGAACATTTTCTTTCTCCTCGCATCTGGGAAATAAGACATCTGGTTCCACAGGAGTGCGTGTATGTAGCAGGCAAGAAGAAAAAATATAACTCCTTCCCAATACACTTTTCTAGACCTAAACTACCATGATTTTAAGATTTTAAAAGCCAGTAGCTGTTAGCAGAATTGCTTATTAGGTTTCACTGGGAGTAAGCATTCTCCCTTTCCTAGTCATATAGAGTTCCTGTCAGAGGCCTGCAGGATACTGGAATAGAGTGGAACTTAAACCTAAGACAGTTAGATCTGGAGAAGTTACTACTTGCTCAGGTCTGACTATTGCTCATCTTTGGCAGTAGTATTATTTGAGTCAAGATTAAATTAAATATATTACACCTTTAGGAGAATGGTTAAATACCATCAATTGTAAAAGTTGAGTATAACCCACTCTATATTCCCCACTGATTAGATCCATACAATGAACATGGAAGCTCCACAATCCAATCTGACTACTTAAATGGGCTGTCTCAATAGTCTGTAGGTGTTCTGTTCTTATCCACTAACACATCACTGATCTACTTTCTTGGAGGCATGGGTGAACACAGGACTGTGACTACAATATTGTTGAATAAAATATTTAACTAAGTGCAAGACAAGAATAATTTCAAGGTGTTTGATAACTTGCCACGTTGTTAGTTTGAGATCCCACGACACAGTCATGGTCAACAGTACAATCCACACTCGATGATTATAACGGATATTGAAAGCGCTTTTGATGGATACATGATATCCTCAATGCCTCCCCCCACACATACTTTAAAATAGAAGGTTCAGTTTTGCAACTGTTACTTTCACTGAGTAGTACTTATTCATCTGAACAGTCATATAAAAAAGTCTACTCATGTAAGTGCTATTCAACATGAGAAGAATTGGAGTCAAATTCTTTATCAAGAATACTGAGGGCAGAAACACTAAGGGACAATGCAAACACCACTTCCATACAATAATATTTAAAGGTTCTGGTGTATGTTTATTTTTTAGCACCTTCGGTAAAGTAATTAGATACGATTGAAAGTTGCTTTACTAAAATAATTCAATATGAAAAATGGGCATATTACAGATGAGGTGCAGATTTATACAAAGGTCCAACCGCCTGTACATTAGAGGATCTGTTCACTTTACAAAAGTACCAAGTGACTAAGCCAAACATTACACTTTTATATTAGTTGATTACTGTACAGTAAGTAAAAGATGGATTAAGATATTAATAAATGACAAGTGATGTTGGGTGCCCCTCTACACACATCTGAAAGGGGCCTGCGTTTCAGAAAGTGTTCAGCACTTACCCTTTGAAAATTAGGTCTGGTGGAGGTGTGACCCCCAAGAAGTGAGGCAACCCAAAAATCATTGGTCACTTTTGAAAAATCTTAGCTGGATTTTTTTAAAAAAATTATTAGATGCTATGAGGAGTATATTATTGTGCCTGGGGATACATTCAGAAATAGTTCAAAACACATGGCACATATTTTCAAGAGTAGGCCTTAGAAACCCCCCCCACAAGAATTATACTAAGAAGTTATTGAAACTTATTTTGAAGCAAAAAGACCTCCTTGGCTGTTGGTAGGGGAAAAAAAATCCTGGTAACATAAAAGTAGCATGAGAACTGCATCTGAATTATAGCTATAATCTCACTTAGGTGGATAAAACATACATACATTTGCCAGTCATATTCATTAAGAACATTTTTAAAACCTATGACAAACCTCAATTCAAAATGGGGAAAAAAAGTCAAGATGAAAATTAAGCCAACCTTTGAAAATGTTACATTGCACATACTTCTCAAAATGAGGAGAAAGGAGCCCATAGAAACCAGAAGATTATTTAATCCCCACAGTCAATGGGTCTTTCAGTAGATTCACTGATACATCAATTTAAAAAGTAGCTAAGGTGGCAAAGCTGAAAGGGAATTGCAAGTGGCAGCAAATGTGGAGTGGGCTGTAGAATGGCACATGTTCACAAAGAAAATTGCTGTTCAATTGAACCTCTTCAAAGACATTCTGCAGGTGTAATATTCAGCTATGCAAATGGCTTTCATGAGCAGAAATGGACCCAGCTCTTCCACTCTAAAATGTAATTTGCCTGACACTATTCACAGCAAAACTCCTAAATGAGCAAAACCCACCACACACGTCACTAATTTTTTTGTGAAATAAAGTTCTCAGATTCTGTTTTCAGAGACTACCAAAGGACCTTTTTGCATTTGGCCACCTGCTGCTTGTCAGCAGTCTTAGATTAACATTTAGACTAGAGATTAGGCTCAAGCAGGAGGATTAAAAAACAGAGCAGCATTATGCAGTGATGCAGGTCTGAGGAAAAAAGGACAACAGGAGAGGAAGCAGCAGCCAGGGGTCCGAGCAGACAGACAACCAGGAGTCCAGAGTTCTAGTATTTGCTCTGCCACTAACTCGGTGTATGACTCTGCCAAGTCACTTCAATTTGGTGCTTCTTCATCTGCAAAATGGGGATACTGCTTACCTGCCTCACAGGGGCCTTAACAAGCCTTCATTTGTCAACACATGGAACAAGCTTTGAGATTCTCAGACATTAAAGTACAGAGTGGCACAGGAGTGAGCAATGCCAAATAGATCCCGTCAATGTTCTCCAGTTGTGTTTTAACTTTCAACCTATTTACATGGCTTTCAGTGCTGGTGTTCATTTCTGTAATAGTCAAGCAAAGCAAATACTGTCGGTGTTCATTCAATTCAGAAGAACCTGCGCTGAAATTCTTATTCCTCGGGAAGCAAATGCGTTTTCTATATTCTTGTGTCTTGCAAAATAAACAAGCAGTTTAGTGTCATAGGGACAGTCTGGCTCTAGTTCCTTTGCTGTTATATTTGTATAGGATTTGTTCCCCTATATCTAGTTCAAGTCACAAATATGTGCACATTTGTTGAATCTCTTGATTATTATTTCTGTGCTGGCTTTGGAAATACGAACCAGGTTAATCCCACGTCCAACTGACATGTCGAATTCTGCTCTTCCAGGTTCAGCCTAACTCTGCATTTGAGGACACCAAATACATTTTCCAACCACCTTTGAAAATGTAATATAATAAAGGGCAAAGACAACACGATTAAAATTGGTTTTCCCCTTTGGAAAAAGCGTTTTAATTACTTTTAAAAGATTTCTGTACAAAAACTGCAGCAGTGATTGATATTTGCATCTCCACAGCTTGACAACAGAGACTTCTTGTTCATTGGCAGTTCCCACAGGATCTCTTACAAATGTGGAGAGCTATCTTTTTGGCCAGCTGTGCCTGGAGCCCCTGCAAAAACAGTTACAGAAAGAATTTAAAATTGCTTCGGTTCAAAGTTCACTTGGAACTTAAAGCCTATGAAATGTTCGTAAGGCTCTACTGAGATGGTGGTGAAACAACCTCTCTTGCTCTCCCCACCACAACAGAAAGTCAAAGTAATGTTTGCTCTTCTGCAGGGGATTTACGGGCCACAATGCTGCCCTGCTCTGTCCACCTCCCCAGAAGAGTTATTATGCCTGGGAAATGCAAACTAAGTATCTTGGGAATTAGCCTCTAAGGAACTTTCATGTGAACCAACCCCATCGCTTTCATATCTCCCTGGTTAGACATGTGCTCCCTCCATACAGCCTGATCTTTGGTCCAGGGCTGCATGTCCTAGAAGACTAGCACCACTGTGATCTCAGGATTTCAGACCTTCTGCCAAGGTTGTCTTTAGTCACATTAATCTTGGACTAGATTTCTCCGAGGCTGATGTCAATGGACACCAGTAAGTGTTGTGCAGCTCTCATGCTAAGCATGTCCAGATACTGCTGTGTGGACTAGTATAATAGTGGCTTTGCCTATGACTCCAGGGCACTTGAGTGGGGAACACTCCATCACTTTGCAGAGAACCATTCAACATACCGATCACTTTTCCCAGCCAGGTAGGACATGCTTTTGTTTCCAGCTAGGTGATGAAGTTTGCTGGCTCCAGAGAATTTCTATATGAAAGGAAAAAATGCCCCACCAGTGCATTAACAAAATATATTTCATGTGATACTTCTACTCGCATCCAATCCTGTCTTGTCCATCATACCTTCAAGGAAAACTTTCTGCTCATTTAAGTTGTGAGTTTTGGAGTACAACGTATTCTCTCATTCACCTGATATGAGCATTCCTGACTAGGAGCTTCTGCTTGACATTTCTGTCTATAGATTCGATCGAGATTAAAATTTCTACAATTAGAGAGGTTAGTACAGAGTACTCCTGAACTGGACCGATCCCCTTTTCTTCTCACTGATTCTTCCCCGCCACTGTTCTTCACTTTATTCTACATCTCATTTCTCTTTGTGGAACAAGTTCGGACTGACATTGAAGTGACTGCACAAGAACCCACATTTCCCACAGTATCACATGTAAACTGATTACCTGTTAAACTCTAAACATAGTTTTAATGATCTGAAGGAGAAGCTTGTGGGTACCATCCGCACATCAGTCAGAGTGGCAGGAGGAGGGTGCTCGTGGGAAGAGGGCTTGTAACAAGCCTTATGGATTAGTGATTGAAAGTCTGTATTTCAGCATCAAGTGGCTATTAGAGGAGGTTTGGCACGTCTAGGGCCACGTCATATTACCTTTCTTTCTGTTCCTCCTTTCAGAGTGTTCTCTTACCTTGCCTGTGTGGGCCTGCTTTGCTGGATCAAACTGGGATGACTGCTTAGATTTGCTGTTTCCTGAGACAGACACGGAGTGGAGAATAATTGCTATTAGAAAGGCTCTTTTAAATGAACAGTAAATTCACACCAATAGCAAGTGCTCTTTGGCTGTAATGAAATATAGAGGGCTGTCTTTCCCTCACTATGAAACAGAGTATACTGCTAAGGAGAGAATAAGCTTTTAAATGGATCCTCATTACACCTGATTCAAGTCTCTCCTATTTTCTACTGCTGCAGGGTTTAATGAAATACATTACTCTATTGTGCAGAAAAAAAGAGCCACTGCCTTTGGTAATTCCAAGAACATTTCAACTGGTTTTCTAATTACATGGACGTATGGTGAGCAATCCACTTCACCAGGCTGATTTCTTTAAATCGTTCTCAATTCTTCCATTAGTACAGGGCAGAGACATTACTGTTTGGACGTCACGGAGCTCTACCCACCCACACAGCCTTTCCATAGCTCAACCAGAGAATGGCGTTCACAGCTTCATAGGTGAGGAGTCCAGCTCTTACCGGCGAACACTTTGAAGTTAGACTTGCTGTAGTCAAAGGGGGTGAACTGCTTTGGCATTTCCTGCTCCTCCGGCTGCTGGGAGGCTTTTGGCCGTTTCTTCTCTTGTTTTGGGGTCTCTGTTCCTGGTTCACTGGTGATTCTCTCCCTCTTCATGCTGGCCTTTTCCTGCTGTAAAAGCAACATAACCAAGGAAGGAAATGATAACCTCTCTGCCTGGTCACACTTGGCTCAGATGGCAGCTGTCATGGATACCATAATAAGGGGAACGTTGTTTCTGTACTGGGATCCAAGGTCTAAGATACCTTGCTCCCATAGCAGAGGTTTCTCAGATTAGAAATATTGCTGACAATCATAATACTAGAGGCCTGAATCTGTTGCTGCTCTATGTACACATTTCAGGGGGAACCGAGAAAGAGGAAGACAGAGATAAGGCAATGGAAAATATTCTCTATGATTGAGGAGACTTAAAACCAGAGTAGGGTAAGCCCTGCACAGATTCGCTGAGGTCTGAAACAAGGCCTGTTCCTATGTACAAGGTCAGAAGCCCAGGAAAGTTTCAATCCATAGATTCAGAGGGCCTGAGAGATGATAAGTGCCCTGGATCGAGGGCAGAGAATTTATATTTGTGAAGGGGTAGCTTTAGAGATACCTGTTGTCCTTCACACTCAAACATTTGTACGTACTATAGCTTGCTGACGGACTGAGACAATATTTTCTGCTGTGGCTTTGCACTCCTTCTGCATCTGTTCACGAGCGGCTGTGAAAAGAACAAAACAGCGTATGAGATTCAGCCAAGAGACATGCAGGACTGCATTAGCAAAGATCTCTCTCAAGAAACAATGAGGAACTTGCTTTGCAATGGCAATCCTCTTACCCCAGATACCACATATAGACCATCTTCATGATGTGAATCTTATTCATCAGAAAACTCCAGTCTATGATAGGACAGTACCATACCTTATCTAGATTATGGGGAAGGCAGCTGGCAGATTCCTCAGTAGTCTGTTGGGTGGTGGGGAATGGTTTATCTCAACTCTCCCTCCACCCTAGCTCTCTCTAACCATCTATTCCTGAAACACTCCCACCTGCTCAATAATTGATGGCATCAATCAACAAACTAAGGCACTCTACTAGGCTGACTCCCCAGAAAAGGTTTTGGGTGTCCCCAAGAGGACTGACTAATCACTGTTCTGCCAAAAGTCTTAAGCACCTTCTCTACTTTGGGAATAACAAAAATGTAAAGAATTAAGGGTTTTTTTTGGTATAAACGTGCCTGCTTTCAAACACTGAATACCTGCATTCTATGTGGCACGGGTTACAGAGGCAGTGAATTTCAAGGATTCAGCCTGGAATACATATAATTAAGCACTATTTATAGTGAATGGCTAATATGCAAACAAAAGGGATATTACACGTTAGCACAGAAACACACTGGGAGAACTGTGTGTGTGTATGTTTGCAAAGCAGCAGTCTACACTGGGCCTTGTTCTACTGATTGTCTCTATCCCTCAGTTTCAAACAGCAATATGTTTTAGCCCGTTACAAATATATATGGATTAGATGGACAAAAGTGGTGGCCTGCCATGCTGAAAGGAGACTTTTTAGTTAAAAGCTATGTTATGATGATAGTAGTAATACGCAAGCACGCTGAACTACCAAGCAAATCAGATCTGCATTTGATTTCCAGTCTTGACCTTTTGCTCCCTGTAAAGGTAAGTAGTACTGTGGATGTATTGCTGGTAAGGAAGGACAGAGGAGGATCTCATGTCGTTCACTGCTAATCACCCAAATCAGCTAAAATTGGTTTTGATTGGCTCTGAAAGGACTCTTGCTCAGAGTGTCTTGGTTGAAAAGGCTGTAGTTAAGATGCAGGGCCTGGATAGTGGTGTTACAGGTGAATGTCCTATTCAGGGGTTTGGAAGATCCACCTTCCTCCCCCAGCCCTCTCCTCAATCTCAGTCCAAAAAAGTGGATGTTACCTCTCTGCTGTACTGCTTTCTTCTTGGCTTCTTCCTTTGACTCTTTCTGCAGTTGTGCCTGACTCATCAACTTCCACCGATTGCTGATCTACATCAAAAGAAAATTATCCAGGATCACCCACTCTGAAGTCAGACAGAATGGAGGAGGACTTTACAGACCTGCACCGGCATTCATTCTGGAGTATAGAACACCAAATGTGACTACACTGGAGATTGAAATCGGTTACATGAACCATGGTTAAAAGAGGACATTTTTATTTTGTAAAGAGCCTTGAGTCACATGAATTAGCACCAAAGGATCCCAGTCAGGTATGGTGTCTAGTTGTAATTCAATGTTTTTCAATGTGGAAGATACGAGGGGCAGTTCCAATTGTTCTTTGGAGGAAAGGAATGCCGTAGAAGTCTGAAAAAAAAAGTCTCTCCTTTTCTGAGGTGAAAGGGAAGCAAAAAGGAAAAAAAATAAATCCAAGTAATCTCATGCCCCACAGAAACTTCCAAAGGAAACTTGGAATTCATCTGTTGTCACCTAGTTCCTAGGAGCTGAGCAGTATTCAGAAAACTTGGCAAGTAGACACTCACTTCATAAATTTTTGATGATGGGTCAAACTTTGCTGATTGTGAGATGTGGGCAGGATTCTGTTCTGAAGGAAGATACTAGGAAAAGGAAAAGAAAAATGTCTTTAAACAGCATGCTCCATAGGGTGCAGACAGCATACATTACAATGGAAGTCACTGACGGCTGATACACACTTACTAGGTGCTAACTGAAAAAAGGTCAAATCAACATCAATTCTACAGAAAGCTAATGGCTCAAAAGAATATCAGTTCATCCCTGTCCAAAATTACAAAACATGAGGCCAATAAAAATATTTCTATTAAAAATAAATCCAACGGAAACACTTTTTAATAACATTATCCTTCAGTTTGCAAGTCCAAACATACCGACAAAATACATTTTAGAACATGGAAAACCAGAAAAGAAATAGATTCAAATCAAGAGCGAACTGACTAGTTTATTTTCGCTCTTTATTTTGAGAGATGTAAAATACAAAGATGAAAAACTAGATTTAAAAAATGGTTTTAATTAAAGGTATCTAACAAAAGTTTTAAAAAAATGATTTTTTCAACCAGTTGAAGTGCCTCCTTAACATCAATTTCTCTAAGAGTTTCAAAACCAAATCCCAGTTTTCCTTGCAAAATATATCTAGCATATAACCTTGTGATTCCAGTAAATGAGCAGTAGTGATATCATGCCCTACTAACCCTGCCTTGTGAAAATTCCTTCTGTCATGGGACCCACTATATTGCTCAGTTTTCTAGCTGTCACTACAAAGTATATACAGTGCCCTTTACCATTCTAAACGGATTTTCAAAGGACTCCATTATGCGCTGAGCCTTCTGTTGTGCGACTGTTAAATTCCTCTCTTTCCCTTCCGCCACATCATGCTCCTTAAGGAATGCAGAAAAACCATTAGCATATAAAATACATAAATTACATAGACTGTATATCGAAGTGGGTATTAGCCCACAAAAGCTTATGCTTCAAAAATTTATAGTTAGTCTTTAAGGTGCCACAGGACTTTGTTACCTCTGCTATTCCAGACTAACACGGCTACCTCTCTGATTCTTGTATATAGACAATG
Organism: Sternotherus odoratus; assembly: GCA_032164245.1. Taxonomy (NCBI): domain Eukaryota; kingdom Metazoa; phylum Chordata; order Testudines; family Kinosternidae; genus Sternotherus; species Sternotherus odoratus. The sequence goes on from JAVMKO010000018.1 coordinate 9,266,542, forward strand.
AGTCCAGCATTGTTTGAAAAACCATGTGTGACCTGAGGCTTTTAAAAAGGTCCAGTCGAGTTAGTAAAAGCCAAAGACATTTAGGATATCTCCTAGTGCCAACTAGGTTTGCTTACGTGTGTGTGGGGGGGGGGGGAGGGGGGGGAGAATGGAGGGAAGCGAAATGGGGAACCGAGACAGTACTAAATTTTACTTCATGCTTGACAAGCCTAGAAAGTTCTGTTCTGTAACAGCACCCGTTTCACACCCGGTGCTTGTTTTAGTAGTAGGTGAATTTTCAGTTGTATTTTTGGGCTCCCCAGGTTGTCACCATATCATTTCCTAATCCACCTAAAGGCCCAGTGTGGGCAATGACACTGGGACTGTAAGAAGAGCTAATCCACTTGCCAGCTTCCTATTTGCTGAACACCTGACAGGGAGCACAGCAGTATCTCCATGGATATCCTCTTAATCTGCAGCTACCTTTTGTGCAGCATTACTAGAACGCTTCACCAGTTATCAAACCTTTATTTTCTAAAATTCAAATGCAGACCTCATCACATCACTGGAGCTTACACTGAATATACTGATGGTGGCTGTAGCAACAAGTAATATCCCTGTGCTGTCCATTTCCCCCTCGTTGTCCAAAAAGAGGCTCCCACATTCCAGAACTGGTGCAGGTTCTGCAGAGAAAGGAAAACAAGGTTTCTGGTTTTGAACACTCCATTCCTATTGGATTTGTGTTCTGCTATGATCTCCCTGGCTCTGCAAATGAGCAACCACTGAAGGTGAAATGCTTATTTTAAGGTGTCAAACAAAAAAAACTACTTGAATTGTTTCCATATTAGCAGAAGTCAGAGGCTGTCTCCCATCCTTCCCAAATTACCTAAGGCTGAGAGGTTCTGATTATCTTCCAGGGGAACACGTGAATTGTCATGAGGTCCGAACAAATGATTCTCCAGCCTCTGCAAACAAATTCAAAATTACATAGGTTATCAATACAGAACCTTGCTCTAGATGCTTTAGGGGAATTTACAGCATGACAAAATGACAGGCTAATCACAATTTAAATGTATGGGTGATATTCTGAGGCTAAGTATTTCTAATATAGCTCATCTGCAATTGCACATGACATCAAAAGGATGGATGTGCAAATGGCTAATGGCTAGCAAGAATGCTTTCCTTCATACACACAAGGTAGATAACTGGGACAGGTGTAGTAACTCATCTGAAATTTTCCTTCTTAAAATCAATCAATACAGATTATAACAAACATACACAAAACTTTGTCCAGCAACCGTAGTGTTTACTGATGGAAGACATTTACTTCCTTGTTTGGAGCTTTTAAAATGTTGACTCATGTCTAGTAGTTTTACAAGCATTATAGCACATAAGGATCAAACTGGGTTAACAGAGGGACATGTTCGTCAAATGGAAGAAGAACCAGTCAGTGGACTTAGTACAACTAGCTGGAATAAAATTACAATCTTCATGATGTGGACCTCTACAATGGCAGTTTCTACAAGTTTATGGTTTAACACATTAGCATGCCTAGCATGACAGAGATAGTACCTCTGGGTTGGGCACAGACCCTTTCTTCTTTACCGCTGTTGCAGTTTCAGACTAAGGGGAGAGAAAAAAATAAGAAAATTACTAATGGTTAACTTTGAAGCATCTAGCCCAGGGGTGGGCAACCTTTCAGAAGCGGTGTGCCAAGTCTTCATTTATTCACTCTCATTTAAGGTTTTGTGTGCCAGTGATACATTTTAATGTTTTTAGAAGATCTCGTTCTATAAGCCTATAATATAGAACTAAACTATTGCTGTATGTAAAGTAAATACGATTTTTTAATGTTTAAGAAGCTTAATTTTATATTCAGTTAAAATGCAGAGCCCCCCAGACCAGTGGCCAAGATCCAGGCAGCATGAGTGCCACTGAAAATCAGCTCTTGTGCCATAGGTTGCCTAGCCCTGATCTAGCCCAACAGGCACAAACTTCCTCTTACCAATATCTTCAACACAGCTAGCAGAAGAACAGTTCTACATTTCCCTCCCAGGGGTGTGTGTCTGTGTGAGGATACGTAAAATTATGAAGCTCTTCACATAGCAAGGAGATGTTTGTGCTCAGGAATGGCTTAATTTCACTGTTGGAGGGTGCACTCCACTGTACTAACAACAGAAGTGTGCTGACCTATATTAAATCTCATTCCAAGCCTCTAGGTTGGGTGTATGTTTCTGCTTTGCCAGTTGTGTGGGATTTGTCGTCATTGGTGATTTCTTATGCACATCCAACAAGTTCTTATTCCCTTTGTAGGTAAATGTGGTGTGTGCAGAATAGGGTTATGCCCCAGAAACCTCACAGTTGATTGCTTTGCTCAATAGTGAATATTTCTACCTGGTTATTCCTCTACTTCCCTTAATGGCCTGAACTGCTTTGAAGTCTGCAGTGAGATTTCATTACAAGGGGTAGGAAGAAATGCCTGCAGGAAGTGTTTCTGTCTGCACTATAGCATACTGTGTACAGTATTCAGGCTTCAAAGCGAGACTGCTGTCACACACACAAATGGCAATCTCTGGCAGAAGCCTTGCACTATAGCCTTGCACGTAGACTACTTCTAGATTTCAATACTTAGGAGATCAATAGGAACCTCTGGAGGACAAGGTGCAAGAGATATTCCACAACACAGTCCACGTCTTTTGGGTTTTGTTATGTTTTGGTAGAAGATCTTTGTACCTTGAGCAGAGGCATCTCTCGGGCCTGCTGGATGAGAAGATGCATTTCGTTGATCTGTTGGCGGACTAGTGGTGGGATCGGATTGCAGCAAGCAATGATGCCCTGGGGTTCTCTAAAGACATAATGAATAAAACCCGTTTTTTATATTCTCAGCTGATAAATCAAACATACACGTGCAAAGGCGAGTCGACCGGATCAGAGGCCCTAGCTTCACTGAATAAGGCAAACCAGATTAGTTATCACTGTTTATCCACTACAACCACAAATGTATCACTACCATGATTGGGCACATAAGGAAAGCCCATTAGCTTAGCCCCCGATGTTCTTTCTGCATCCAGCTTTAAATTTCTCTCCTTGTCCAATATCTATTTTTCTTATAGGAGGAGTGTAGAGGATTTTGAAATCACAGACACAGTTTTATCTCCTTTCAAGTGTGGATAGAAAAATTGTGACAGCCAAGCCCTCCAAAAATATCTTGTTTACTGGAGAATGCCATGGGGGACAATAGAGGGGTCTGGCACCTACACATAAGAACATAACATAAGAACGGCCATACTGGGTCAGACCAAAGGTCCATCTAGCCCAGCATCCTGTCTACCGACAGTGGCCAATGCCAGGTGCCCCGGAGTGAGTGAACCTAACAGGTATGATCGAGCGATCTCTCTCCTGCCATCCATCACCCCCCTCTGACAGACAGAGGCTAGGGACACCATTCATTACCCATCCCGGCTAATAGCCATTTATGGACTTAGCCTCCATGAATTTATCCAGCTCTCTTTTAAACCCTGTTATAGTCCTAGCTTTCACAGCCTCCTCAGGTAAGGAGTTCCACAGGTTGACTGTGCGCTGTGTGAAGAAGAACTTCCTTTTATTTGTTTTAAACCTGCTGCACGCCAATTTCATTGAATGGTTCATTTTCCTTTACAAAGTGAATCAACACCTAGGTGATCGTGAAATTGATCTCCTCCTATGGTGTGCTGGTGGAGAGCTCAAAAAAGAAGGGGGACAACGACTGGCAGCAGTGAGACCATGGTTTTGCATTAGTAGGCTGTGTATTCCCGACAAACACACATGTATTTCATAGCCATCTGGCTAGAAGAGCTTAGCATCTTAATTCTTCTGGGCACTGAATTTCTCTGCTTTGAAGAACTAAAGGCAAAAGCAATGTTAATTACCGTGAGCAACAAGCTAACCACAGAATTAAAAAAACAAAAGGGTAAGAGGAAAACCCATCTGACTGATGGGCCTGGGACCAACTTGGAGGACAAGCAAATGTTATTCAGAGTTGTACAAAAAACAAAAAGGCACCAATACGTACTTGGGCAGCTCCTCTGCTATCTTCAAGAGCATATGGTTTGGTAGCACATACCTGCAACATAAAGAGCAGCACTGATATCATGGGAATTGTGTTGTTAACCAGACTTGTTTACAGAGAAATTTCATGAAAAACAAAACGTCTGATGTATCACTCTGCACTAGATCCAAGTTCTTAAGCATTGGGGTCAGTTAAGGAGAAATAAAATCAGGACGGATCTAGAAAACCAGAGAGACAACTGCCCTTCACCCTCATGTGATTTCTCATCTGGGGTGTAGGGGGTCAGAGGGACAGATGGGATGAAGTACTGTGCCTTTCACTGGATAGTGTCTTAGATACATAGGAAGCACCCAAATCAACCATTCTTAGCAGATCTAGCGTTTCTTTCAACGAGCTGTACCGCTCTGCAGAGATCCATTTCAAACTGTGTCTAATGAACGACTTCCTACCCCGTACTCTCATCCTCGTGGCGTGCCATCTTTTCCCTCCAGGCAAATAGCAATTTAAAAGCAGTTAGCTGCTGTGTGTTGAGATGCTTTTTCTGCCTCCTGTAGAGCTCCAGGTAGGAGTCCTCTGAGAAGATGGGTTTGATGTATTTCTAAACAGGAAGAATTAGAGAAATTGGTGATCAATATCAAACAGAGTCATGAATCAACTCCCTTTGGCACTACCCAGGCTGTGTTCTCTCTAGCACAGAGAATCAAGCACACAAGTGAGGACTTGATTTGGACGTTTTGTAACAGTGGCTCAGGAATTCAGGCATGAGGAGCCACTTGAGGTTTTTACCTTAAGCATTTGGGCTGACATCTGTTTATGTTTTAGTTCCAGCCACGCTCATTTTTTCATTTTAATTTGGATACACGTGGCAAGAAAGTTTCCAAGTCCAAGAGCATCCACAGACATACCAGAGCTTTAAGTCTTGGTAGATTAGAAAACCACCCGCCTCTTGTTCTCACTTGGCAGTATATATTTGCCATAAAGTTACAGTAGGCTCCAATATCTGGGGCTTTTATTAGGGATATCCAGAGAAATGGGAGTAAAATATTGACTCGCTTTAAAAGTGTCAGCCTCGACACCTGCAGGCTGATGTGCACCAGCAGCAGCAGTTTTGAAGACAACCAAAGATCTAGGACGTCTAGAGCAGGAATTCTCAAACTTTTTCTTCCTGAAACCCCTTCCCCCTCCCCCTTGCCCCCCAACATGCTATAAAAACTCCATGGCCCATTTGTGCCAAAATAACTGGTTTTCTGCATATAAAAGCTGGGGCTGGATTAGGGGGTAGCAAGCAGGAAGGACAGTTGTCTGGAGTCTCATGCCACGGGGGCATCCTGCAAAGTTCCTTTGCTCATGCATTGGCTTCAGCCCCATGGGTTGGGGCTCAGGCCCTGGGCTTCAGCCCCACGTTTCGGCTTTCTGCCTTGGATCCTAGCGAGTCTAACACCGGCCCTGCTTGGCGGACCCCCTGAAACCTGCTCCTGGACCCCTGGGGGCCCCGGTGGAGAACCACTGATCTAGAGGTTCCTTAGCTAGTGGAACAGCTAAGCCCACACTAGGTGGGAATGGAGAGAGAGAGTAAGCCTGTAAGACCATTTCTAGGTATACATACTAAAAATCAGGGATTCTGCCAGAAGACAGGGAATGGGCCAGGCACAACCTTGGATGCTGTGTTATGACCCAAATAACAGGTCTCCAGGTGAAGATTTACCTTCAGGCAGATGTCCCTGCTGCGCTGCCACACCACCTGCAGCTGAGTGGGCTGTCCGTTTCCTCTCTCCCACAGAGCTTCTCTCACTTTATCATAAATGTAGAGCAGGTAGTGAGTGTCATCTCGGGCATATTGGATCATTTCCTCTGGCAAAGGGCTGTCAAGAGAGAACTATCACTGTTGCACAAATGCGTTTTAGTATCCCATCCATCATCCTTGCAGTGCCCTCTACCACAGCACAAGCTACACCTGGATCCCCCCCCCCCCCCCCCAAGAACAAATCCAGGAATTCTATGGATTCCTCTCACCAGAATCTCATGTGTGAGCATCATTACAATAATTTTCTCCATCTGACCTCATGCCTATATCTGGGAGACCAGGATCCCCAGGGGAGCCATTCAATCAGATGGCAGGGGGTACCTGTATAGTAATGGGGCTACCACTGTGCACCTGCACAGCCTATATCCATACCTGTGCTCTTTGATCTCTGCAGCACGATCTCCCCTGGCCCACATTCTCAAACCAGAACTCATCACTCAGTCCCTGTACTGATTTACATACCATTTTTGTCTGGAAGTTAGACTATTTAGTGGTGCATCTGTTACAACACAACTGCAATTTTAGAATGCTAGGCTGAGCAATGCAGAGAAGGTGGCAGCAATTACTTCTTCAAGGAGGTGGCAGCTTTTGTCATAACATTACACTGTAGTTATGCACTGTTCCTACTGCGTTAAGTCAGCTTCCAAAAGTCTTTTGTTTTGCTGATTTTAAAAAAACACATATTACAGCATTTGGAGACAGCTTAGTGCTCATCGAAGTAAGGGGCTGAAATAGACAGCCAAGCACAGTGTACCATAGGCAGGTGCTATACATACTAGTATCAACCCCATTCCACAAATCTGCTAATGCATGTCAGCTCTGTTTTGAAGCCTGTCCTTTTTATTCCAGTTCTGCACCACCACAGTACTAACCAAAAATCCCAGTGAGCTGTGTGGTTTGGGGGTAGGTTGAGAAGTGAAACAGTCACCCATTAACATGCAAACAAGTCCAAAATTGACTCTTAACGCCAAAAATCAAGATACAACTTTTACCGAATCCTCCAGTCAGCCAGCTGATACTGCTTGTCAGTTTCCACCTGGCAATAGAGTTTTAGCAAGTGGTCCAGGGAGTGCCTGCCAAGGTTGAGGAGACGAGCAGCTTGGTGAGTATCAAACATATTCACTAAGTACAGACCAAAATCTTTTTGTAGCCACTCCACATCTGAGTCGGCACCATGAAGGACCTGTAAGAACACAATCAAATGCATCAGAAAGAATGTGAGATGGGGGAATAGCATTTGGGATGACAGGATAAACAACTCCTCTTAGGGGCTTGAAGTGTTGAAGCACTAGAATTAGAAAGTTCTGTTTCTAAACCAAGACCTCTTTGCTGGCATTTCTCCTTTCACTGCTAGTGGCATAACAGCAAGTACTTGGTTTCACCCATTTTTTCCATACTCAGCCCTTACAACAGACAACTGGTAAACTACTGAACATTTTTCTCAAAATAAAATAGTAAAACCCAAGAGTTTTGGCGCTGAGAAGATGCCTGCTAACTGATCAGTTACATTGCTTATGGTACTCTCCATCCATTCCCTCCTGTATTTACATATTTTTATCTAGTGGGCAAGATTATTGGGGTCGGGACCTTGTCTTCATACTTGTCAGTAAAGCACCTACTACCGTAGATGGATACAGACCTGCCTAAGACCTCCGGATGTGTGGTCAGATCCATTTTTAGGCCATTACCAACAAAGCAGTGCTCACTCTCACAACAGTGACTTATATGTTACTAGCATCTTATCATGGCCTGATGTCATACAGGCTGATTCAGTGCTCACTGAAGTCAAGAGGAAATCTTTCCAATGGGTATTGGATCAGGCCCGTACCATGGCCCTCTCACTTGTGCCAACCCTTCCCCGGAAGCAGGGAGAGGCCAGAGCAGGAGGATAAAGTATGCTTTTGGACAGAGTTAAGCCAAAAATAAGTTTTCCAGACATAAGTCTGAATAGATTGGAAGTGTCAACTGACCTTTACAATAGCAGGGTCTGTGAAGGCCTCATTCAGAATATACATGTCACTACGTAGCTCTAGGGTGTCAATAATGAAATCTTCCATCCGCGTGGAAATCTGCATCAGACATGTCAAGCCCAGGAAACTCCTATAGGAATGGTGCTACCAGACAAAAGACAGAAGTCAATCAGAGCCCCTGCAGGTGTGGTACTATGAAACACAGAATGACCAAAGACAGAGGAAAAGATGACAATAAATGAACGAAGTATTCCTCTAGGCAAAAGTTAATGACATGAACAGATTTCAGATGTTTGCAATCATTGCTATTGTCTTAATAATATATCATCCAAATTAATTTTGAAGTTGGTCCTTTCCATGGATCTCAACATAACCCAGAGGGTCATAGGAAAAATTCAATATAAAGCTTATTATAGTAGAGTCAAATTTGAGAAGTTAAAATGGCAGCCAAAATCCCATGCAGCATTCTGGATAATAAAATGTAGCAGGCTTCCCACACCAGACCTAGGACATATCACCTAACTCAACATAAAAATGATATGATACACAAAGCAAAGGATGATGAAAACTAGAAGGATAATAGTATAAAGTGACCTGCTAAGTGCTAACTCAAGATATGTAATTTAAAACAAAGAGCAACACACTTACCTCCAAATCTACAGCAAATTCTTTGCAGTTTACAAGCTTTTCATTCAGTTCTACCAACTCATCCAGGGTGGAGATAAAATGGCGGGGTGTTTCTTCAACAGGCCTGTACATCTGACAAAAAGTTATTAGATACCCACTTGTGGGGACATAAAGCTCTCCTCCCACAATACCCCAAAGTTTCTGAATTAAAGACTCCTATCACAGGCTGTGACTGCTCCTCCCAATCATAACTAGGCTACAAGCAGGGCCTACTGCAAACTGATTATCTACTTCTTCCAATATTTTTTCTAGATTCTATTACTAATTTAACCTGGGCACTAACCTGGAGTTGTGGTTTCTCGAGAACTGCATCTGATGGAACAAAGTGCTCCAGTTCATATTGGTAAGGATGAGCAAACCTGCGCAAATAACAGAAAAGGAATATGCATCATTCCGATCAACTTCACCGAGCCAAAAGGAAGCAGTTACCAAGAGATACAATCCTATCACAGGGCAGATTTATGCATAGGTATAAAAAAAAAAATTATGAACATATACGGAGGCAGCTACACGTGAACAAGCAGGCATGTGCACAGACAAAGAAGAGCCACATGAGATGCTGCATGTGACAGGTACATGCATAAAAGGATTGTATACAAAATGTTTATAAATCTATTGCATTTCCAGCATCCTGTTGCCTATTTAATTTCTTACATGTCTTGTTCAGTCTGCTGAGTTCTTTGTTGATGGAGGAAATCGGCCAGAGCAGCTGGTACATCCAGATCCTCAGGACGCTCCTTTCGTTCCCGCCCACTCTTTGCGAGTGCTGAATGACCAAGATGGAAAAATTCAACAAAGCTGTACAAATAATGCGTATTCCCAACTCAAGTTTCTCGCCCCAATGACTAACCTAAAATCCATTAAAATAACTAAGAACTATAAAGCCCTGAACACTCCTGGCCTACACCTTTTAAATACAAGATTTCTATCTGTGCTTCATTATATAACTCAGTATTAGGTATGGCAAGGACATGTGTCACCCCACAAAGATTAAATAAGATGAGCAATGCTTTGCCAGACCTGAAGAGGATGTAATATAACAAGAATTTTTTTAAATTTAATCACGTGGGGTGAGCTCCCAAAGATGAATAATTCTGGCTGCCAAACACTGCTCTGCAATGGAAAGGCAACTAGCCGCTTTACCTCCATTCTATATGCTATTAGAAAGTGATGAAAAATAATAAACCAAAGTCATATCAACTGTTAGTAGTTAGAACTGCAATTGCATTTTAATAGAGAAATGCAGATTCAACAACAACATGATGACAGATCACAAAGGCTTGGGAAGTTATTTTGTGGGGGGGGGAGGGGGGGGAAGAACTACTGAAGCTTTTGGTTGCCTTGTGTCAGCTATTTGACCAAGTTATTTTTTTAAATCACTTGACAGCCTTAATAATATCACCAACTCACTCAGATTATTATATGCTACCAAGGCAAATTAAGCCTTCTTACCTTCAGGTAGTGGTTTCAGAGCATTGGGTTTGACAAAAAGCTTAGGTACAAAGGGAGTGTTGGAATTATCAATCTTCTCTCGAAATTTGAGCTGTGGTCTAGAGATATTCTTGGCATGTAGCAATCGGAAAGTTTCAGACTTTTTTCTGTGGGATTCACCACTCTGTTTAAAAAACACATTTGAATAGATTTTGAGATAGTCTATTAAGACTTACCCTGTATGTATTTGAATATTAAACTCCAGACACAGTAATGAAAAACTTCCCTGAAATTAGAGCACAGTATCTAAGGTTCATAAAACAGCAATAAAAGAGGTGCCCTGGAACCCTGAGTTCAGGTTAGAGAGAGATCTGTGTGCATGAAGCCTAGATTAGAAACCCACAGATCCTGAATCTGGAGTGAAGAGAGGGGCAGCACAACCAGAAACCTAAAGGGACTTTGGTTACTGAACCTCCAACCAACAACTCAAGCCTAAGCAAAAAGCTCAAGTTAATTAAAATCAGCTGATTGTAGAAGTCTCACCTTCCGGTTCCAGCTGGAAACTATTGTCTTTGGAAGCTGCATCCCTGCAGGGAGGATGGGCTGCTGGTTCTTGTTAACTCCTGCTGCTTCATCCAGTAAAATACCCTGAAATTCAGGAAAAGAAGCTTAAGCAAAACTGTATGAAACATCCTGTACTTGGCAGTCCAGCCAGATTGAAAGGAGAGAAATGTGCAGCTGCTTCCATGCTTATCGACTCTGAATTTTGTAAATGGCAAGAGTGGCCAAAGGGTAGGTATGAAATTCTTATGTTAGGGATTAGGAGAAGCAAATGCCAAGCAATCAAAGGAGTGTTTTTTCAGAGATGTTCACATGCTGATCATCTTAATCCCACACTTTCCTCTCATATCTTATCCTCCACTCTGCCCAGTACAGTTAGTCTTGCATCTAATTTGCTAAGCAGAGCAGGATAAGTAAACAACTCTCAGCGATGCTGAAAAATGAACTGTTGTTACAGAGGTGGCATTATCCTCGAGTGGCTGAAGCACTGGCCTGGGAATCAGGCTGTGTGTGTGTGTGGGTGGTGGTACCATCTAGAGGCCCCAAGTGAGATCAGGGACATGCTAGGCACAGTACAGGCAAACAGTAAGAGACAGTCTCCATCCCAAAGAGCCGACAGTCTAAATAGACAAAGGTTTGGAAGGAAAACTGAAGCCCAGAGAGGTGATGGTCACACCACAGGTCAATGGCAGTGCCAGAAGAGCTCCAGATTCTCAGCTCCAGATCATATGTCCCTTCTTAGGTGTCAAGAATCAGAGAGGTAGCCGTGTTAGTCTGGAATAGCAGAAGTGACAAAGAGTCCTGTGACACCTTAAAGACTAACTAAAGTATTGAAGCATAAGCTTTCGTGGGCTAATACCCACTTCGTCAGATGCATGCAGTGGAAGTGTGTGTTCTTAGGTGTGTTTCACACTCACTTTGCACACTCGTGAATGACTGCATGAGGTTCCAAGCAGCAGAGAATAAAGCCATGGGAGAATACAGCACCAAAGCCCAATGTGCCATTATTGGGGCCTGGGAAGCCCCAATGATTTAAATGACTGGTTTAAGAGACTTTACTTTTGAATGTGAGTGGTAGTGAGGTCTCTGCTCTCAGCCGCACGTCAGTTTAATCAGCTGCCAGCCTGTTCTCTTCTTTATGGCTGGGGTAATTATTCCAGCTTCCTTGCTCTCCTGGGGTAGCACATGGTACATCCACTCTGGCACCCACACCGGCAGCCTTCTCTTCCTCATTTGCAATGGAAATGTTTGATTGACTGTCTCTGATTTTCAGGGACAGTTGGAACCCTGATTTCCATTCCTTCTGCTGTGTGACCTAGGGCAAATCTTGTCACCTTCCTGTGTCTCTGCTGTCCCTTTCGCCCTTTGTCTATTCTATTTAGATTGGAAGCTCTTCAACCAAGGGACAGCTTATATGTATGTACAGCACCAAATACAATGGGTCCCAGTTTCAGCTGGAGCCCTTACATGCTGCTGTCATACAAGTCATCATTCTTGTCCTTACAGGCTCAGTTCCCACCTACTGCTGTGATTTGAAATACAGAAAAGTGACAGTCAGCTCAGAAAAATAGCCTCCCATTGGGCTGTAATTTTTTTAAAAACAAGAGAAACCTAAGAAATAGTGCCTATAAGATAATAAATGTTTAAAATGAAAGAGATCTGAGAGTGAGGAACAAAGTGTAATTGCTAAATATTGCTATTCCAATTCCTGTAGAAAGAGTGATCTGCTCTATGGTTACAAGACAAAAAACACAGGGAAAGTTTACTCACCACTCTTTCAAGAATTACATCATTGGAGTCAACCAGCAAATCAAATTTATCTTCCAGCTCTGTTGCTTTGCTGCGATCCTTGACGTGACTGCGACAGCCATGATACTGCATCATCTTGCTCATACTAACAAGAGAATAGTTCCGTTACTCTTTAAATGACATTAAAAGCAGGTATGCTAAAGACTGGACCTATTTATTAAGCTCCTCTGAGCTCTGGCTACTTGAAGGTTTGCAAAATCAAATACAGACCCTTTAGATACTGCTGTAAGAGCTTTGAACATGAGACGCTCTGAGAAAGTGCTATTAATTTCCACTGGGCCTACGGAACTTAGATTGGGCCATCTGGTTAGGAAGTCACTTTTCCATCAGCCCTCACCTGCTCATTTCTTCACCTAAATTGTTACAGTTACTTTACAGTGGTAAACTGAATGCCTCGATTTTTATCAGAAGAGCAGCTGACATACATTTTTAAAAACAACTGAAATATACGCAATAAAAAATGCTCATCTATTGTTTTATTTTGAAATTTGCAAAGAGAAAAATTCTCTGCCCCTCACTCTGTCCCCTACTGCTAGGTTTTCACCATGGACACAAGAAAGCCAAAATGTCCTTACCAGTGAAGCAACCTGTCACCCTGTGTTTCACAGTATGCCCGGAATCCAGGAAAACTGCGATAGAAGTCATATTCATCTCCAGGCTGAGGGAGCCCATTAGATGCCTTAGTAGCAGCCACCACAGTGCCAAGCGCATGCTGTTAAAAAGCATCACATCATTAAAATATAATTCCACAATGTATTTTCATTTTTCTATGACACTGCCAGATGAACACACAGTAATCCCATCCCTGGCATTACATTACTATTCGTAAACCAAGACAACTAGGCCTTTTTAAACAAGAGAATTTACAACCATTTCATTCTGAGTTAATGAAACTAATACTAAAAAGAAAAACCTGAAACTGAAGATGTTTTGGTTTAATGGAAATGTTACGGGCATACTAGGTCCAGGAAATGCGGTCTCTCTAGGGCCATGTCTACACTATAAAATTAAGTTGACCTAACTTACATTGGCATACAGCCACTGCAGTAATTGCTTCGCTTGTGTGTGTCTACACTTTGCTCCTTGCATCAGCTGGACATGTCCTCACCAGGAACATTCGTTTTGATTTTACTGTCAGCGTGAGGCATTGTGAGACGTTTCCTGAAAGCCAGTAACCGTCTATGCAGGCAACATCGTTTCTACGCTGACACTTCATTGACCTAACTATATTGATTTTGAATCTACGGTGCTCATGGAAGTGGAGTTAAGTTGGCATAGCGGGGCAGTTAAGATGGCAGGAGCAAAATTTTAAGTGAAGACACTTCCATCGTTAGGTCTATGCAAGGCAGCTTGCATCAACCTAACTCTGCAGTGTAGACCAGACCTACGAAAAGGTCCCTGGGTGAGGGAATGTGTAGGAATCAAGTTTGTAGTGATGGCAATGGCAATACTGTGGTTTGCAAATCAGTTTGTAGAATGCTTTGCCATGTCTGGATTACCAGTCCCATATAAATGGGACACCAAAATCAAGACCTAGCTGCTAAATACATAATGAAAATCCTTCTTGCCTTCAGGAGAGCATTACAATGGAGGCTGCGTCTCTTGCACCTACCCTGGTGAAAACTTAAGAATTCAGATTTCAGAGTGGTAGCCGTGTTCGTCTGTATCCATAAAAAGAACGAGGAGTACTTTTGTATACTGGTGGAGGAATGTCGATGGTAAAAAAATTGAGCTGTAGTCTCCATCTGCTGGCAGATGGAAATTTATGCCACAAATCTCTGACTGCTACAGAACTCTAAAAATCAAAGTATCTGATGAAGTAGGTTTTAGCCCATAAAAGCTTATGCCCAAATAAATGTTAGTCTCTAAAGAGCCACAAGTACTCCTCATTCTTTTTACGAAATACATAGAATCCCACCACTCCAGTGTTGCCAAATATCTGTGGGTTTCCTCTGAATTTTTTTTTCTATTAAGACACAGATAACTAAATTTAGGGTTGTTTTCAGCACCAGGGCCCATAAATGAGCTAGTACCAGCTGTTTATGTTCAATTTATCTCACCACCATGATTCTAGTTCTCCAGACTCCACTGCAGGAATGCCCTTATTTGAGGGTTTATGCTGGGGTGAGCAAACTACGGCCCGTGGGACCGTTCTGCCCGGCTTTGATGGCTAGCCCAAGTCCCATCCCCATGGTCTTCCCTCCTCTGCAGCCCTGCCGCCTCATGGGTAGCGCTCTGGGGAGTGGGGCTGTGTGCTCTTGTGGGGCAGCACGTCTGGCTCTGGCCAGGTGGCTGACAGACATGCTGCTTTCAGCAGTATGGTAAGGGGGCCGAGGGTTGGATAAGGGGCAGGGCAGTCAGGGAACGGGGGAGGTTGGCTGAATAAGCATAGGAGTCCTGGTGGGCCTGTCAGGATGCAGGGATGTGGACAGGGGTCAGGGCAGTCAGGAGACAGGGAGAAGAGGGGTTGGATAGGGGGTGGGGTGCTGGGGGATGATTAGGGTCGGGGGGGGGGGTGTCTCAGGGTCAGCCAGGAGACAAGTGTGGGGAGGGCGTTTGGAGGGGTCGAGGACTCTGAGAAGGGCAGTCAGGGGACAACAAAGGGGGCTAGATAGGGGGTGGGGTCCCGGAGAGGTGTTTAGGAGTGGGGGGTCCTGGGAGAGGGGGGTCAGGGGACAAGGAGCAGGGGAGGGTGTCACGCTGTGCGGGGAGGGTGTCATTTGTACGTGGGAGCAGCATCTCCCCCCAGCTCCAGGCACAGCTGTGCTGTGTCCCCATGCAGTGACCCCTCTGCCCCCCCCAGTATCAAGCTCCACATCTCCCACGGTGAGCAGCTCTGTGCTGACAGGATGGGGCGGGCGGTGCAGGCCCCGGCTGCAGCAGGAGGAAATTGATCCTCGAGGGCCCGGCCTAGGCAAAAGGGGCGCAAGGCCCACACTACAACGCCCGGCATGCAACACGCCGCCTCGATCTCGACCGCACAGAGAATGCTGGGAAATACAGTGCAGACAGCTCCCCCTCAGGAGTCATCCTCAACCAGAGCCGCGCCCAGGGACTACAGCCCCCAGCATGCCCCGCTGCGGCGGCGGAATCGCAGAGCACGCTGGGAGCAGTAGTCTGCGGCGGCTCCCGCACGTACCTTGACGAACGAGTCGGCATCCCTGAACCCCGGCAGCACGGTGTCCAAGCAGCCTCCCGGCGGCTCCTCCGTGGCGCCGCCGTTCCCCGTGTCCATCAGCGGGCCCGTCTTAACTGCTGCGCTACGACGCCCCCGTCCGCCGGCAGCCGCCATCTTCGACACGGACCCACGTGACGCGACAATAGGCTAGTCTCGCGCGATAACTGAACGGCGGCGGGAAGGGGGGAGGAAGACAGGGAAATGGGACACGCGGCAAGACGCATGCGCACGCCCTGAGAGCAGGGGCTGCACTTCAACTGTCTGGGTCTTTCCCGACTTTTACCTCAGCGAGGCCGAGCGGGCTACCAGCCGCCCTACGGGCCCGCCGACTCCCCCCGGCTGCCGGCAGCGTGCTCTGGGGCGCTCAGCCCAGCACCGACCCCTAGCGGGACCAGAGGTCCCGATTGTATAGGGGCAGTCCCGCTGTTTGGGTCTTTTTCGTATCTAGGCTCCTCTCCTCCCCCCCCCTCCCCATCCCTGATTTTTCACACGTGGTGTCTGGTCACCCTCCATCTCCAAAGTACCCTTCAGACCCCGCCCCACACCAAAGTCTGCTGCTGTCCTGGAGCGGGGCAAGCTTCCTGCCCAGTTCCAGCCCCCCACCAACGACTGGCTGCCCCACGTCTGCCCCCCCCCCCCCCCCCCCGTAACACAGCCCACAGGTCCGGGGCCTGATGTCAGGTGGGGAGGTGATTCGCTCTCCACTGCCCATTTGATATTAGGCCACTGTTGTCAATGGACATTTCCCAGGGAAGCCTCGTCTAATCGGCAGCCCCGTGATAACAAGGGTCGTGTTCGTGGGCGAGCTTTGAGTTCGGTTCTACAGCCGTTCAGAGATGTGTGGCGTCTATTTCAGTCTGCCAGCAGATGGAGACGACAGCTCAAGGTTTTACCGATGACATTCCTCCACCCGTATAGTCTTGGGAGTTGATTAGTTCAAAGCGGGGATTATCAGAATCAAAACGGGTAAAACCTTCCCCACCCCATTCCCTCTCCAGATACTTTAGGTTTCCTATACATTTCTGTGGCCTGTGCTTATACAGGAGGCAAAATTGATGATACTGGGCCCTTCTAACTAACATCTTTGAATCTATATAATTACAAAACATTTTCTAGGAAGGGACATCATCTAAACCATCATCCCTCCAAATACACACCACAGGGATCAGATTAAAATTATATTTCTTCCGTCTCACAGAATCAGTTTCTTGTGCTAAAAGAGAAGAAAAATGCCCCAAAATCTGGAATAAGGAAAGTTCATGTTCTTACCGAATTGCAGCCCACTTAAGGATATAATTGCAATTGCTGGAAACTAAAACAAAAATGGTTTATGAACAGGCAAACTCCTTTGATAGAGGTAGTCAATCTTGACTGTTTTTCTCCATCTGCTGTCATGAAGGAGCTATAGCCAACCATCTGGACTAGTATAGGAGAAGACAGTCAAATCCATAACAAAAAACCCAAGTTTCTTAGAGATACCCAATCCACTGCCAACAGTGTTTGTGCCTTCTGTCAGTTTCTGCTAGTGGGTCTCAAACTTCATTGCACTGTGACTTCCTTCTGACAACACAAGTTATTATACAACCTCAAAGCCTGAGCCAGGCCTGCGCCCCTTCTCCTCCCCCCGGGTGGGTAGGCCAAAGACGAAGTCTAAGGGCTTCAGCCCCAGACAGAGAACGCCTGTGACCTGAGCCCTGCCACCCAGGCTGAAGTCCTTAGGCTTTGGCCCTGGGCAGTGGGGCTTGGCCCCAGCAAGTCTAATGCCAGCCCTGGTGACCCCATTTGGGGTCCCGACCCATAGTTCCACTGTGCTAGTGTAATGCTGCTGTGCCTCAATTCTGCTCTCCTTAAGGAATGCTTTGAAATACATAAGAATCCAGTCAAAATCTTTTTACATTTTGGTGTAATTTATTGGCACAAAAATATTCAAATACAACATGGCATCTAAACATGGCTACACTTTGTATTTTGTGCATTTTGTTTTATTAATAAATCAACTGTATTTACCGTCACCCTCATGTTCAATATCCATTATTCTCCATTTCCAGGTATGATCAGTTCTCCTCCCTTCTCCTTTTTGTGCTGAGTATTCAGTTTTCCCTAATTGTTTCCAAATACTGCTTTTTAGTCCACTAGTGTGGGAAGCTCCCAAGTGGTATTCTGATTTTGCCCTGCATCCTCCTTGCTGTAGATCAACCCTCTTTGAGACACTCTGCTTTGACTGGCTCAGAGTCTTTGATCCTGGATCTACCCCTATATTCAGATCTACGCTGAAATGTGCTAGTTACATCACTACTGGAGCCAGACACAAACCTTTCAATACAATCCCTTCCCTCTGATTTTGGGTTAGCGTGTACAGAGTTTTGGGACAGGTGAGAATGGGGTAACACAGGCAGAAAAACTATGCTTCTTTCCTCTTGCTCTCTACCCCTCCAGTTCTGTCCTCACACTTAAATGTGGATTCTTGCATGAGTGCAGTGTAGCCACACCAACTGGACTGACCAGGGCAATGATTCATCTGCAAATATTTTAGTATAGTTACATTGTAAGTTAAGTCAAAACCCGTATTTCATTATTTGTAATGGGTCACCAGTTCCCCAAAGACCAAGTGAACCATATATTTGTGGTCTAGTCAGTCTTCATTGTTCTGGAAACCCAAATCAAGTCTTATGTTTCAGACAACTTGTGTTTTTCAACAGCAGCTATGAATTGGCTTAAACCAACTTTTAATATACAATAACTCAATTTACATTTCAAAATATTTGACAGGCTGTATTTCAGTCCAAGATTTCAGTTTGTAGAAGAATATATCTGGAGCGCAAAAGCCTCCAATAAAGACTGTGGATACTCTGGAATCTTCTGTTACCAAAAAGGACACCTAAGGATGGCAAAAGCAATACTTTAAGAGTGCAGTCTTACCCATTGCTTCATAAAAAACAGACTCTGAAGGATTGAGGTTCCCTAATGTCGAGAACCCTTTCCATAATCACAAGGACACTGAAGATGGGAAAGACCCAGGCCAAGACTACTTCTCGATCCCTGATCAACACTCCTAATGTCTGAACCCCCCCCCCTCCCCCCCAAATCCTTTGGTTCCTTGAATACAACCTACAGTTAAGAAATCTTAAAAAGATGAAGGCATTATAAAGGTTTGCTTGTTGACATTAGAGCAAGTAGTTTCCCTACCATAACTAGAAACTGGTGATATACAAACAATTGGAACATCTTATTTCAAATGCGTAAAACTGAGTTGATCCTGATTTAAATAATCCTCTTTTCTATTTCTAACAGATTGCTTGCTACAGGGCAGCGTCTAAGATAACCTACCACAATGGTCACCAAAGTTTACAAGCTTAGACATAATGTCTACTCAGCCATCTTCAGCATGATTACGAAAATATGAGTAATGATATTTTACTTGACTGTTCTCCATTTGGAAGGCTAGTTAAAAGAGAAACTTACCATCCAATGTAACACTGGCAGAGATTCTCATGGGAAGTAGCTTGCTTAATAAGCAATTCTACTTGTGTAGGTACATCCAGAGTTTCATCATGAGAGAAGTCTCGACCTTTAGAATTAAAGTGAAAGAAACATTAAGGAAGGCTATAAACCAAATTACATAGTTTAGCAAGTTGTGGAGCAATGTGAATATGACTTTCTCTCCTCTTATAATACATATTTGGCACAGAACTGTTCAAAGACAAAACCTCAAAAGCCAAATTGAGTCTATTTTGAATCCTTTAGAACACAAGTGTTTTCAATGACCCAGCTTCTTCTCTATCCCCATCCTCTCCTTCAAACAACATACAAAAGTAATTTACTTATTAAAAATTGCTAGTAGAAGGAATCCACTGCCTAGCTACATTAAATACCTAATTCGAGTGGTTCTTATATACATCATTAAGAGTCTAAAATGTTACATCTAAATTTTTCCAGTTGTGAAGCCAGTAAAAAGAAATCCGGTTGCTGGAGATTTGATTTAGAATTATCACCTAAAAGATGAACTGGTCAGATCTGATCCACATTAATTAAAATTACTTCTACTTTTTCCAAAGAAGATTGCCTTCCAGAATACAAATTACAAAGCCCAAATACATTAAATGGCTCTGCTCAATTAAACAGGATAATTTGAAATAAAATTAATGAAGAACTAGCACAAAACTAAAATACGATAGTGCCAGGCAAGCACTTAAACCTGAACATAATTCTAATGTCTGCATTACTTTTACAATATTTTATTTTAGAAAGTATACACTTACCAGTGAGTTTATCTCGAACTCTGTTAATAATTTGAATAGCCTTCTTATTGAGAGCCTCAGGCTTCACTAACCCATCCCCTACTAGAAAACAGAAGTGAAAACAACGCTTAGACAACAACAATCAAAACAATTTGTGATGCAGTTACTTTTTTGCCATGAATAGTTGACACACAAACTGCTATAAAGCTATTGGGGTTTAATTAGAGAAGAGAGCAAAGATAGTTACAAGTTCTTATCTATACAAACAGAGAACCCTTTTTGCCCCATCTTGTATAACTCTCATGTGTAGAGCACTGAAGGTGCTGATTGATGAAAAAGTTGCCCAGAATGTACAATATATGAGGTTTGCAAGGAACTTACTGAAGGAATGGATGGATTCAGGCACTGTGGTCCCAGTTTTCTTATGGGCTGTCTCACCCAGCTCCACATTATCCAACATTTCTAATGAGAGAGGGGAGAATATCAATACAGTGATCAACTACAAAGAAGATTGGCATTTGTTCGCTTTTCAGGAGATTCTCCTGCATGATACTTTGGACAATGTGAAAACTTTGATTCTAAAGGAAATTATGGCAGTATAAATATGAAGCCCAAAGGCAGATAAAATATAATTTTTTACGGTTCAGTTTGTAGCACAAAAACCTTACACTCAAGCTCAAGCATGCTGTGTAAAGCTTCTGGCTTACATGCTATTCTTACCACCATGAAGTTATGTAATGGAGAACTGCACTTCTAAACTTTTTTGTAGTTGTCACTGCAACAACATTTGCAGAAAACAGCACTTCAACTGGCCTAGACTGTACAAAAGAGAGAATTTCTCCAACAGCATCTACGATTACAGAAAATAAATTCTCAATTCCCAACGTGCAAGTGAATTTATTTAAAGCACTTTGTTGGCGTATGTGTGTTTGAATGGAGCTAGGAGCTTCATGAGATTAAATATAACCTGTTGAACAAAATGCCTTTTTAGGACTATGTTAAAATATTTACTTTTCATTAAAACTGATAGACAAGGAAATGGAGCCTTAAATTGGCCACTGTACTTCAGTATTGCATGAGACTCAGAGTATCATATTCTAGACAGCATTTACCAATAAACCTCCCTCCCCACAGTCTTACTGGTGACTTGGACTGACTTGTTTTTGAAAAGCTTGTGGCAAAGTGTGCTGAATGCCTCCATTGCTCTGATTAAAGGGATTACAACTCAAGATTGAAACATACTTTGTATATTTGTGTGCTGAAAGCTGCAGGTAACCTTAAAGGACCCTTCGGTAGATTTTGCTAGTTGAAAAATATTTTATAAAGACGCATAATTAATTTAAAATAGTAGCCAAGTAACTGAAGTTATTGAAACCCTACTATTAAACATTATAGTAGATGTTTTCCTTTGACATTTTTCCTACAGGTCCATTAGCAACCAGCTGCTAGGATTTTGTGTAACATTTTTACCATTATGTTGCTATGTGAAACTTGAGTGAGTTTACTGCAGCATTACTATGCAAAACCAAGCAAGTACAGTACATATCACAGGTCATAATTACTCTGTGGGTTGTACTAATTTTTAGGTACCCCACAAAAATCCTGATGCCATATTACAATGTGAATATAACTGCAAAGCAGTGGCTGCTATTCTACTGCTAAGATCCTTCAGCTTAATTATATATATATGTAATTATGTCATAACTAGATACTTGGTGCCTTAAAAACCTAGTTTCAATAAGTGGTTTTTCCATTGTGCTTTTGAAAAAACAACAAACCTAGAAAAATAATTTTTAAAAATTACGCTCCAATTAAAAGTGACCCAAATTAATTAAATGAAATACAATAAAACATTATACACACCTACTGACTGACTAGCTGAATAGGAGTCTGTCCTTGTTCGTGATCGTTTATTGCCTTTTGTATTTGCTGCAAAGAAAATAAAATGCTTAAGAGTTTTTATCTTTGAGCTATAGATTTTGAAAACATCAGCTTCTCAAACCGAATCCGTCTTCCTCTGAATGACACAGGTTAAGTGTCCTGTTGCTTCAGGCAAACTAACAACTGCAGATAATATGTGTGTGTGGCTTTTCAAAATAAAGATGTTGACAAATAATCCAAAGCACTCCAGTAATTGTGTTTTTAATTTAGTTTTACCTCTCCCTCTAAGGGCAAATAGGATTTGATCTGTTTCTTTATATTAGGACTCTTGAACACAGTCCTGTTAACATCACTGTGTGTGCATAGACAGCAGATTTAAACCAAGGCCTGAGTTTGAACAGACAATTGAGTTTGTCTTCCTGAATGTCTCACATTTATACAGTTTACTCTGATTTACTTCTCTCTCTCTCTCTCTCTCTCTCTCTCTCTCTCTCTCTCACTGTTTCCCCAAATAACTTACTGTCCATCAGCCTCCAGTTCAGTAAGGGGTCGTACACAAAGGCCTCTAGCACAGCCATGACACTGTCTTTATGTTCTCGCAGGACTTCCATCACAGTGTGACAAGTGATTCTGTAATTACCATCTAGGCCAGTCACCTTCAGAACAGAAAGAACGGAATCAACGACGGTGCTCCTTTTACCTTTTGACTCCAGCCCTAATCATTCCCATGGCAGGACATGCCTGTATCTTGACCAGAATCCCCTTATACCACGTTCCATTTATTAAAAGAAAATACAGGTTCATTACAAGTTTAAGAGGCCCCATTATTCTGATTTACTGCTCGCTGATGACCTGGAAATGAGGTCCAGGTGACACTCATCTTGAAGCACTGTGCTACTGGGCTGTCTTTGGTTCATGGCCAATATTTGGGATGAGGAAATATGGAGAGACCTGGAAAATTGCAGGATGGTGTTTCCTTTTAATCAATGAAGAGCTGTTTTCACATTGTAACGTATTGTAAAGGTTCCATGGGAAATTTATTTAAAGGAAAATGCAGCTGAAATATTAGCACCTCGGCACCTTATGGAATTGGGGAGATTCAGCTACAGTAGAACACACACAGATAGCTGGGGAACCGCTGACATGTTAGGAACTGTCCCCTTTCTGTCCTGTTAGAAAGGTGGCTGCTAACTGCCACCCACCTCCATAGCATTTGTCAACATCCTTGTAAGTCTAAATGGAATCTTCTCAGGGAACTTCTCTCTTGTCATTGCAACCTGAATACACAAGAGAAGAGAATCAGTTAACTATTAATACATTAACTGTAGATCTTTCCTTCTCCTCTTCCTTGAAAAAGCAGTTTGTTAATAAGTAAGGAACTGTCTTGCCTGCTATAACTCTGAATGTTGTGGTTATAAGAAGGAAAGAAATGTGTGGAGAGGAACCAAAATGATAAAAGGTTTAGAAAACCTGATCTATGAGGAAAGGTTAAAAAAAACTGGCTATGTTTGTTTAGTCTTGAGAAAAGACAACCCAGGGGGACCTGATAACAGTCTTCAAATATGTTAAGGGCTGTTATAAAGAGGACTGTGATCAAATGTTCTCCATATCATCTGAAGGTAGGACAAGAAGTTAATGGGCTTAATCTGCCACCAGGGAGATTTAGGTTACCTATTAGGAAAACTTTCTAGCCATAGGGGTAGTTAGTACTAGCACAGGCTTCCAAGATCCCAATCTGGAGGTTTCTAAGAACAGGCTAGACAAGTACCTGCTAGGTATGGTCTAGGTTTATTTGGTCCTGTCTCTGTGAAAGGTGCTGCACTTGACTTCTCAAGGTCTCTTCCAGCCCTACTTTTCTATAATTCTTGAGTTATTGGAACTTTTTTCAGGGAAGCTGTAAACATGACTAGATACAGAATGTAAGAACCAAACTAAGAGTCTGTGCTAATGCTGTTGGTATAGAGCAAGGTACTCCATATTTCAGTCACAAATTGGTGTAAGGATTTGTGTGAAAACCAACACTGATATTTAGCACTCAATGTTTGTAAAACAACTGTATAACTAATCTCAACATTCCGGTGAGGTAGGTGTGCATTTTCTTCATTTTACTAACTGGTAAAGTGAGGCACAGAGTAAAGTGACGTGCCACAAGACCACACTGCAAGTCAGTGTCAGACCTAAAATAAGAATTCAGAGTTCCTGGTAACAAAGAGTCCTGTGGCACCTTAAAGACTAACTAAAGTAGAGTTCCTGGGTCTTTCTGAAATATAAAAATAATAATTTTTTTAAAAAACATCACATTTTTAGTACAAAAGCTCACCTCAAAACAGTCCCCAAAATCAATATGCAGGATCTTTCCACTCAGCCTGTCTAGCATCAGGTTGGAAGGATGTCTTTATGGAAGGAACAGGACAGAAGCCAGAGTGACAGATCATTAGAGAGTTATAGAAAAAAATTATCAAAAAGTAAATCATGGCTTTGGTCTAGGATGACATTTATCTTTGCAAGTCAGAAGATAGCCAATGATCGCTTCCCTATCAGAGGTCTCCAATCTCATGATAAATAGCTTTCCTGAAGCACTTCCATCATGGTGTGATTAGATTCTGTAATTACAACTCAGGAGTTATCAGAAATCCTCTTGTTTTTGAAGATAAATGTCCTATTAGACCAGACACATCACTATATTTTTGGATATGCAAATTTTGGTTATATTTATTTTATATTTAGGGTTGATATTCCACTAAATTTATAATGATGTTACATTTTTACAGAATAGGGTAATTTAACAAGTGTATCAGGTGGCTATCAGAGGCAATCTTAGACTAGGAAGATGCTGGGTTACAGTACTGTCTTTCATGCTGTTGTATTCCAGTTTTTATTTTAATCCCCAAGTTTCACAGGTACAATGTAATCCACATACTAAATCAAAAGTTTAGATCATCTTTGACTGGTTCATTGTAGTCTTCCATTGACATACATATTTAAGTGACACCCCAATATGCATTTGAACAACAGACTAGGAGCAGTTATGATGAAGAAAATAATGTATGTTTTAAATAGTATCTATATATTTAATCATATGTAGATAATCATACCTTCCTAGGTAACATTTATTGACAAGAAAATCAGAATTAAGTGACACAAAGGAAACGGTATTAAAGACCTGCTAAAACCCATTAATATCAAGCACCTGTTTGTTTCCCAGATAAGATGTCCCAAAGGAAAGAGGCACACTAGATTGATGCTGTGTGAAAGTTGTGATGGCAGCAGTGAGCTACACTTCCTGTAGCAGTTTTGATACAAGATATACTTAGGTTACCTCTTTAAAAAGGAAATATTGAGTGCTGTCAGTATGAATGCTCACTATCTAACAAGCACTGCACAGTCAGTTATCCTGCCTGAGTAACACACACTGAGAGGTTACCCCTTTTTAACAGATGGGGGTAACAAGTTTGTGATTTATTCCAAGCCACTCAGTGAGTGGAATTAGAACTCTCAGCTCTTGAGTTTTGTGCATATTCCTCTCAACCACTCTGCCTCTCGAAAGAGAAGACAGTCATGTTATGCACTCAAGAGACATACAAACCCTAGGGTCTGATCCTGGAGCGCTGAAGTTAATGGGAGTAGCAGCAGGCCCTGAAAGATCATTTGGAGTTTGGAACAGCAAAGATGAAAGTGGCTACCACAAGAGAATATCCAGGGAATGAGCTGATGGGAGCATGACAACAATTTCAGAATGGAATCTATAAATCCTTGTTAGCTGAACTTATTTCAAAGAAACTATTCCAATTTCACTTACCTGTCCCCAAGGCCCAAAATGTACCCAACCATTGACATCACAGCTAGTGAGCGGGTGTAATTAGTTCTTCTGTCAAACCACACCTAAGCAATAAGAGATGAAGTGAAAGAGTTCTGATTAAACTGGGTGTGCCGCAAACAAATTCAGAAAATGCATACAAGGGCACAGGCATGGAAGCTGGTTAATTATGCTCATTCCATTTACATTTCACCATTTTCATTTTGCTAACAGTAAATTAAATCTTAGTCTTTCATCCATGAATTCTTTATCATCATGTATTAAATATATTATATGCAGCCCTTGGGGGATCAAGGGAATAATCTTCATTCAGTTGTGTACCTGTAAACAAAGACATGCATTTATATGATGTGAGCACTCTGTTCACAGAGAGGGCAACATATTTAGCTGTCTGCAAGAGTCATTAGGAGTGACTAAAGATGAATGTACCTCAGAGCTGGGACTTTTTAGCCACAGCAGTTTGGCCAGATCATCACCAGCAGTATTATTGACAGCGTGTTCAAACACCTCCACCTTCTGCATCAAAGTCAGGTGGTCGTAGTCTGGAGCCATCTAAAATAGAGAAATGTCGTTCAGCAGCCACCAAGTTTTTCATAATAATTCCGAAACAGCTGCAATATGAGGAATGTGTCAACCTCTACTAGTTTTCAGAGCAAAACAACAAGAAAGTGATTAAATGACCATTAATTGCTCTGCAGCACAAACCAATTCATTTTCAGCAAACTCAGCCAGAAGAATTCGTTTGAAATGCAATACCTCAGGGTGTGGCCACAAACATTCCAACTGCTACTTTTATCCTCAAGAAAAGAGCTGAGAGAGAATTTTAGTTCTGGAGAAAGATTAAGTCTTTTGGGTTACGATACCCGCCCTGTTTACTGACAGAACCAGCAGTACAAGCTTCCCTACACTTCCCCCACCAATGTGCAATTTTCATAGCTCATTCCATTTTTGGACTCTGCTTATGCAGAGTAAATATCCATTGCAGTAGCACTCTCTGTGTTCTGGACACATCTGCTGGGAACCAGACTGGTCTCTACCAACCTCATTTTAGCTGTAATATGGTAAGAACTTGTGGTCACTATCAACATGGCAAGTGAGAGATGAATAACTCCACAGCCTATCACTAATTTATGGGTGCTTTGGAATATTCTAGCATTTTTATTTTATATTAGTGCACAGTTATTAGAATAAGTTTAATATGAAAAGGGACAAAATACAAGTAAATAAATGGGAAGAAGAGAGCTTGTCCCATTGCTTTCACAACTCAGAGGGATATTAGAGATCTAACAGAACAGCTAATTGGGTGCCAGTCTCGCCCTTTACCCGCAGCATGATGCGATGTTCGATATTAAGCAGGATCTTTTTCTTTTCCCTGTAGTCTCGGATGAGTGCGTGCAGAGTGTCACAGTGGGGAACCCAACCAATCAGGCCAGAGTTTGTAGACAGTGGAATAACGGCGTATCTCTGGATGCTAGGGAGAGAGAGAGGGAAAAAAATCACAGCTCAAATCGCTGGACATTAGGAATTTGCGTATTTTCATGATGTTCCAAATCTACCGGTCTAGAGCAATCCACCAATTAAATATGGGGAATGTGATGTATCCAAATTGTTACTTTATCACCCAGTCTTTTTTCAAATTAACTGGAGAGCACTTTTTGATAGAGGACTACTGTTTACTTTTCATTATTTTAAGCAGTTTACATTAAGCTCATTGAGAGCTCACTCTCTGAAGCTTTGTGGTAAGTGACCCAAAACATTCTATTAATTGCAGATGACATTTTGCTTGATACGTGCTCACATATGAAACACAAGGGTGCAGAACTACAGTCAGTGGCTAGTTAAATTGAGCACCAGTGTGAGTATGCAGCGGCTATTTTAAAATCTCCTTGTCAAGGATCCACCATTTCACAATTATATGCACTTCCCAAAGTAGGATTATAAACTACATTACAAAATTACTGGACTTTAGTAAGCCAGAAAGGTTATTAATGCTCTAAGGCTCCAGAGCCAATAACAGAAATGCCTTGAATTGCAATCATCTTGAAGAGGAAGAAACTCCAATGAAAGGGGTTTATTTAAAACAAAAACAAACATAAAAAACCTCTCCTGCTTTCAACACACATGATCTCCAGCTATTAGTTACATACATTTTGCATTTAGTTTCCTATGCTACTGGATTTTCCATTTCTTCATCAGCTAGCAGAAAGTGTAGTGACATTAGGTTCATTGGCAAGGATGCATTAGAAGATCTTATATCTGCTCCAAATACCTGAGGTTTTTACGCAGAGATGTCGGGTCATTGGCCAACAGAGTGTTGACTAGTCCAAAGAGCTGCATCACTCTTTCATCCTGGCGAAGGTCCTCATGGCCCTTTAGAAGGAATACAAACTCATGCCCGTTGCTTCCTGCAGGAGAAGACACGGGGGTGGTGAGGTGGAGTGCGGTATCTTGCAGGAACAATCTGACCAAGTCTCAATCCCGTTTAAATGGACAAAATGACAGCAATATTCAGATAGATGTACTTTATAAACTTCCTTCTGAGGGTGGAGATTCACTTGTTAAGGAATAATGCAACAAAACAAGCCCTGATTTCTTGAATAAATGGTTGGTATTCGTTAAAGAAAGGTCACCAAGACTCCACTCTTCAGAAGGAGATGCAATACTAAGATAAATGAGGCAACAGGACATTGACATGACAAAATGCACAAAAACTTTGCTGCTTTCATAGAATATCAGGATTGGAAGGGACCTCAGGAGATCATCTAGCCAAACCCCCTACTCAAAGCAGGACCAATCCACAAATAAATCAGCCTGTGTACTGTACTTGCAGTTGTGAATTGTGTTGTCACCTTTGGCATCTCTTTCCACACTCTCTCACTCTCAAGCTCCTTGTCACTGTATTCTGTCCTTCATATACACTATAAATCTAACCCTACTCCAGTCCTCCACCTGCTTTCTTGGTCTGTCTACCTCTCTTCCTTTAGTTCCTTTTGATCTTCCAAACCGTGGGTAGCCAAAGGAACTAACCTGGTAGCCTAAACATCAGCCTTATAACAACATTACTCCCTGCAGCCATGGATTTTACTCCTGTCAAAGTCGATATAGCCTTTCACTCTGCTGGGTTAAAGGAGTTGAATACAGTGCATTTTACTAACTGTTTTCTCAGACAGAATATAAAAATCCAAGGGCCTGTTTTTTATTAACATAAAATCAAAGATATTATGCTCATTATATAATTTCCTTTCCACTATTGTGTAGCATGCCGTAGGCCATTTGGCTGACGGCCTCCATCCCAAAGATGGCTATGGGTCAGTGTTAATTTAGCTACATAGCTGAAGCACTCTGGGATGAAAGATACTCTATAAAAGTATTTCCCTTATCCTCCAGTTCCATGCTTGCTTCTTGATGAGGAGCTAGGGAGAGCATACACATTGATATTTCCAGGAATAAGAAAGTAGCGCAATCTGAGCAGCTGACTTGTCCTGAAAATCATTTACTGAAAATGAAAAATCCACCTGCTAAAGGGACCTTAGTGAAGACATTCCTGAAAAGGTATACAGGCTGAGCTAAACTCAACTTGCATTTCTCACCCATTAACGTCAATTTCCTGGGCCTCTGCTTGGATGTGATGACCTGCAGTGATGGTGCAATGGATTGAATGCGGATGATTGGCTGGTTGGGATCATACGTTCCTGGCACTGCTAATTCCAAATCCCGGCACATGAGGAGTTTTGGTGAGACATACTGTAGTTCTAAGGAAGTGAGCTGCCAGCAAGAAAAAAACCAACAAAACCAAAGTTTTATATACTTCTGTGTCTACTGAATACTACTGAAATATAAAAAACCCCAGATGTTATGGAGGGCATAGAACAGTTCAGTGTCAACCGTCAATACTTCAGTTACTTGAAGAAAACACATAAGGTGCAAGCCAGCAGGAGGTATTTCTGGAAGGTCCTTGTTGAATATTTTGGAGAAACATAGTGGTATCGACAGCTTACACTGTAAGACCCACAACAGACCTGTAGCTCTCCCCCCACCTGAGGCAGCTGCTTAGAGATCCTCCTGAACACATGGTAATAGAGATCCCAGGCCTGGGTGAGGTCCTTGACGTTTCCTGATTTCATGTACTTCCTGCACCATTCTTGAGCCTCCATTAAGTCTCTGCCATATGCCTGGGGAAGAGGCAGACAAATGAATCCTTACTACAGTCTACAGTGGAACAAATGAAGAGTAAAAACATCACTTACAAAGAGCTTCATTTATTTAATTTCAAAACCCTGTACAAACATTAACGGTTCCCAAGCTTGCCAGGCAAATCAGTGGCAGGACCAAGGTTAGAATGCAGGTATTTCTGGCTGTGTTGACTCTATTGGAAAATGCTGCCCCACACAGATTTCACCTCCAAAAGAAACCAGAAAAGGCAGAAATACCCTTTAATGGTGTAGCTGTGGGGCTAAAGCAACAGTCCCATGGTCAAATAAGCTTCTACGCTCACTAGGGAAGCGTCGTCTCCATCACCTGGACTGGTGACAGCATTGAGGCTGATCATGAAACGATGCAACCGTAAGGTAGAGGAAATTACTTCAAAGGAGGAAGCACTTACTCTCATAGACTGCTTTGGTGGGTATATTTTACAAAGCCCATGTAACGCCTGCTGTACACTAGACTCCAAGTGCCATTTGTTTGATCAGATTATGCCTGGGTAGAATTGGAGTCCCCAAAGATCAAGAATGCCGAAATAAGCAACAAGGATAAGTGATGCTTGAAGCTAGTAGAAACTATCTCAAGAGCCTCACCGGGTGGGATAACCCCCCACCTCTGTTTCAGAGTCTAGAACTGGGTTTGAAGCATGTTCACAATGGAGTGAGACTGTCAAAACTCCTCCCAGGGGCCTAGAATTGAGACTCTTTAGAGGTCGGCTTTACTGTCCAGCAGAGCAGTCACTCCGTCAAACTTCCACAATGAAAAACTAGTTAAAGGAACACACACGCCATCCACAGCAGCCTTCCCTCCATTGCCTTTTCTACTACCTTGATACAAGGTATGGGGAACGTTTTTGAGGCCAGGTGTTCTGGTTTTGGGCCTACAGGAAGCTCAGACTGCATTTTACTAGCAGCTACCTGATTGAAAGACGTTTCCTTGAGCGTCTGGGGCCCACGCTCCATCATAGCATGAAGTGGCTCCAGCACCTCAAACATTCCCTTCACATTCCTCTCTCCAAAGTACAGACGGGATGCCTCTTCCAGCCCTTCATGCCACATCTCATGCCAAAGGATGGCTACACGGATCAGCTCTTCGCTAACCTTGATTAGGATAGGGAAGATGATAAATTCTTATGGGGGAAAAAATCACATGGACACAGAATGGTTTCACCTACTCTCTGCTGATGGCTAGAGCATGCCACACAAACTTTTCTCAGTTGCCTACTTGATACACTTTCTCCTGTGAGTACCCTACTGGACTACTATAAACTGATTTGCTCTCCTGAAGTTTGCCTGATAATATATTCCTGTCTTTCATTAGGAATTTAGCAATCAAGATAAACCAGACCTTTCCCAAGAAACAAGTCAGACTTGGGATGTTCTTTTTCCCTTTCTCGTTAAATTAATGTCTCTCTTTGATGGGGTCAATGATTCCCTTTCCCCAATCTCCTCAGCTCCCCAGGTTTATCCGTGACAAACATCACAACCCCAATATTTAAAGGTTATGGTCCCATCACACTAGAAAGTCTCCTTGAGACTGTGTATTCTAACACTATCATTCCTTCCCAACAAATTAATCACTCTCAGAATCAACTAGCCAACATTTTTCTTTGGTATAATGGGAGAGAATATTGCTACAACACACCAAAAAAAAACACACCCTTAATATGGCTGGTGGAATGAATCTTTACTGACCACACACAGCACTCACCATCATTGCCTGCTGTACCAGAGTGTTACTGTGCTCACACATGTTTTTCAGGATTTTATTGGCAGCATTGTGGCGTGCAGTTGTGGTGGACTTAGAGGCCACTGTCAAGGGGTAGATCAAAGCCTATGAGAGACATCACACAGTAAGAATTTATAACTGCACACACATAATGGGCTGCATAGATCAAGAGACTAACAAGACAAACAAAATCAAATAAGTCCAAGCACACAGAAACCGGGTGACAAGCCTGCTTCAATACCATTCTACTAAGAAATGACAATTTTGTAGCAGCAAAAGTAACTCACTTATTAAAATGGATAACTGAAGAATTAAACAGATCTGTTTTTCCACCAGAAAGTAATCATTATCTGAAATACTTGGATTTTCACTGATCAGGTAGCAGGATAATTCCAGTGGTGATGAACTGGTGCCAAACTGATAGAGGAACAGAAAATTCTCCTCCCGAGCATGCCAGGACAGATTCTCTACATCAAGGTAGGAAATGCAGCTAGTGTGTTAGCAGAAGCTACTATCCATTAACAACTACTTAATGGAGTTAGAGTTAAGGAAGCAATTTTCACCATCAGGTGTTGCAACAGACAGAGAGGACTTTAAACTCTGTCTGGTCTCAATGCTGCAGGTCTCATCTACCCCTCATTTCCATCTTTCCTGTGAGGGGGCTGAGGGGAAAAAATCTTTCAGGGGACTGAGTAAGCTATGCTGAAGAGGGAGTAGTAATAAAGCTTGTCTGATATAAACTTTAACCAGTCCTGTGCCAGCATCTGTCCCTCACACTTTTATTCCCTAGTCACTCTCACTATAGAGATCTAATAGAATGAGGAAGCTTTCTTGACCAAGAATCTATTGAGAGTCTTCCTCAGGGCCACAGCTTACCTGGGGGTGATATCTTCCAATATCTGTGAGGAGCTGGTGAATAAGGCGCCCCACTAAAGGCCGTGGGGTATCGATTCTTGCAATGAGTTGAGGGATCACCTGATGGCAAAGGTGAGAAAATAAAAATCCAAGTCACACTCGCATGTATAGTTCACAAGCTGCTCAGTCCAACCACTCTCGTCAGAGACCTCAAAGGCTCTGTCCACCGCAAAGTAGCCAGAGATCCCAGCATGCATTCTACCAGCTAGATACAGAGATCCTAATGGCGATGTCAGAGGTACAGAACAGCTATGTGAGACAATGACTATCATGAGCAACGAGTCCCTTGTGGTAGATGTTGATTCCTGCACACAGTGGTGGATGATACTCCCCATACAAACTGTCGCAGGCTTCTCCCACATCTTGAACAAGAGCAAATGTAAAGCAAATAAAAAGCGGAGCCTCTTGCATGAAGTGCAGCCTATAAAGTTATCCTGAAACAGCTAGACAATCTGGATTACAGTTTCACACCCCGTCACCATTACTGCATGTTACCGCTAACTGTAAAATCTCTCATCCTGTCTCCTTCTCTGGCACTAATCAGCTCAGTCAGTCATCCAGGAATGCTGCTTCAGTCTCTGTCCAAGGTGCTTATTGAAAGAGTTACAATTCCTACTGTGAGTACCACGCTCTCATCAGGTCACATACAGGGTCCTTCGGCAGGGTGCCATTTGGGATATTACAGTCATTGAGATTCCAAAGGGCTAGGTAAGAACAAAGTTAGGCACGAAGTGGAATCTACCTCAGCCCCTCCTACTCCTTACCTGCAGCCAGGTGTCTATTTGGATTGCCTTGACCCCTTCGACCAGAGCTTCATTGACATCAGGCCAGTGACCATAGTCAAACCATAGAGTAAGGACCCTGAAGAAAGAAAAACAGGACATTCCAGTGTTTTGTTTTCAGAACCTACAGCCGTCCCTTCTTTCTCCCCAACCAAGAGCACGTGGTTATAAACAAGCTTGGACTGAATGTTCAGTCTTCAATTTGTTTAGCAGTACATGAAGAGAGTAGGAACATGTTACAGGGAGTCCTGAAGCGAGTGAGTTCTGGATATCACCAGCAGCTTGGTTTTGTTTGGTATGTGCTTTACTAGATACCTGAGAGTGTCCTGTAGATTGTTGCCTCGAGACAGAGAGATAGAGCGGAAGAACCCCTGGACGGCAGGGACTGTATACAGCAGGAGGGTCTTGGACAAATCCTGTGGGAATGAAAATAGCTGCCTTAGTTCTACAAAAGCACCTGAGAGTGAAGGATGTAGTATCAGCGGGAAGGCTGTAGGAAATGGAGTGCTAGCTGAACGTGTGGCTCTCCGCCTGCCGGCTCTCCCCTTGAATGCTGAGGAGAGGGGAGGGGAGGAGAGGGGAGGGGAAAAAAATACACAGGTACACACAAGATTCACACCAACCCCAAATCCAGCCTGCACTCCCACAGAACATAATCATATACTCCAGCACCCAATACCCTAGATTTAAGGCCACCCCTACCTCCCGCCCTTGAGGAGAATACATAGACACCCTGTGTTCTTTCCTCACCACTTCCCCTGCAGTGCAACAGCAGCTAGGGTTATTACACTTGAATTTATGGGCAAAAATTATAAAACACTAAGAAGAACTAAAACTTTCTGCTTCAAATTATACTTCCTATAATGTGTGCTTCAAATTATGCCTCCCATAACATGTGTCATGAGAGACTTTTCAGAAAGGAAAGTCACTTGATATGCCTTTGAAACAATCCACCACCAAGCGGTGCCGCTCCTCCCCAGCAGGCAGGGAGGGACGTACCTCAGTGACTTTCTTTTGCACGGGAGATGGAATGGGACTGTTCTCTGTGCTCTCTGCCTCGCTGTCGCTGTTGCTGCCCTCCGTGTTGGCGCTGGTGATGCTGGCTCCGCTGGCGTGACGCAGTTTCTTCTTCTCATCTCTGGCCTGGTTCTGATGTTTGTAGTGAAGCACAGCCTCGAAGTTCATCACCGCCCAGGCATGCCAGGCCTGCCGACGGGGGGGGGGGGGGGAGCAGAATTTCAACAGGAATCCCAAGAACGATGAAGTCTCTACACAGCCCCCACGTTCTAGTGATTAAAGCATTGCTGCTGCAGCAAAATTAAATCATGCGCCCCTCCCCCCTCTTAGCTCGTCAAAGGACGAGGGGAAATAGGAGGAAATGAAATAAGGAGAGGACAATGAGAGAGACACAGAAGGGTAGGTGGTGAGGTGCAGCTGCCCAAGGGGATATCTGGTCTCAAATGTGTAGGAACACTTAGTTCTCAAAGGAGCTTCTAGCTTCACAGTGAGAATCCTATAAATTACAACACTTTGGGGTGCAAGTTTAAACACTTCCCCATAGATTAATTTCCCCCGTTCACCTAAGCAGCCACGCCCATAATTAACCCACAGGGGAGAAGATCCCAAATGTGACAGCATGGATTGAACTGCAGACCCGTTCCACTGGTCAGCAAACATCAGCAGATGCGTTTTGACCTGAGCTGCAGGGTCACTGACACTGGGGTCAGCGATATACCAGTGTCTAACCTATTTTAAGAGGGCAGAAGGTTATATGGGCTGGGCAATGTTGTGTTGCGGTGTATGTCGCAATGCAGTACTCATTATATTGCCTCCACAGTTCAGTATTGAGTTCTCTCCTTGGCTACCTTGTACCAGTTGCGGTCGTGCTCTGTTGAGGCACTGTAGTACTGCAGCACTTTGGGGATAGTGCTCTCATTGATGCCTTGCAGATTAAGCTGCCACTCGCCCAGTTTCAGGAAACACCTGAAAAAGCCAGGGAAATTATTAACCCTAAAACTGAACAAGCACTAAGAAATCAGACTGTCGGTTTAAAATGCAGAATTCTGGTCCAAGTTCTGAAAAGAGTAATCTGGAAAGTCATTCCATAACCCACTTTTCAACACAGCTGGGGAAGAGCTATTCTGTAGTTAAAGTAGCTCACGAGGGTCAAGACTCCAAAGGTTCTGTTTCTAAACTCTGCCCCTAACTTGCTTTGATTCTGGGCAAGTCACAAACTCTTTGTGCCTCAGTATATCCAGTTGTAAGATGAGGATAATAAGTGTCCCACAGGGGCATCAGGAGGCTGTTCTGAAATGCTCATATGATCGTTACAATACAAGGGTCACTGTCACTATATGAGGTGCCTGAGAGAATGTACTGTATGGTCACAGATAAAGTATCACATAACCCACCCACGACCAGCAGGCCCTGAGGGAATGCGCCTGTGAAAACTAGTCGCTAGGGTGGGTGGAGATGAGCTTTGGCCAGAGCTAAGAATCACTGTTAGCGCCTGCCTCGAGGACAGGACATAAAATATATTAATTGCAATAGGAAGGATGTGCTGAACGGTTTAATGCTCAGGTCCTTCAGGAAGCTTTAAGTGCCACAATAATGCAGCCCAGTCCTTTCTACCTTTTTTGATTTTCAATGCATATTACACAGGAAAAATTCAGTGCTGAACTCTTCAGCACTTCCCTATCAAGCTAGATCATTATAGGTGATCTAGGAAGAGAATGGCTGTTATAAAACTCTCATTCTGGAAAAAATATACAGTTAAGAAAACACAGAGGTCCTTTTTAAAGTTCCGTTGAGTGGTAAATCATCATCATCTTTTGATCATTCCGTTTCTTACTCGACCAGGAAATGATAGAATCTCCAGGCCCCAAGAACTCTGAAGGGAAACTGACATTTTTACTAGATGTATTTTTAACATAAAACTATTTTTTAAGAGGCTACCTCAAGCTGGGCACCCAGTTACCAGAACAACAGCTGCACCAAGTGCCTGAGCTGCCAAAGGCATGAACGTGGCCAGGCTGAACCAGCCAGGTGGAAAGTGTTTCTTTACTGCTGACTGGAACGTCCCAAAAACAAAGAATTAGTCATGCTGGCACCTCTGGCTTCTTCAATCAATCACCACACTGCAGAAAAAAATACAACCAGCTGCCTGAGACAAACACAAGCTTGGTTAAATGGTGTCTCAGTGTCATTAACCTCTGTCATTCAGGAGCGCCTCTGAATTTGCAGATGGTTTAGCAGCTGGAATTACACACTGGACAGGCATGTTGACATAACACAACTGGCCTCTATCAACAAAATGAAGACAACTCTGGTCCTCCCCATTCTAAGTAGAATTACTGTTCATGGATTTTCTGCAAGGATTCTGCAACCTCAAAATCTGTACTGGTGGCAATAACCAGGCACTGGACCTCAAAGGACACCGTACTAACCGTGCCATGAGTTTGTGGAGTTCCTGCTTGTGCTGCTGGTCTTCCGTTGCGATGGCATGCTGTGCTTGTTGCTGCATTGTCTGCACAAAGTGCTGCATATGCTGGAAGGCGTCGATCTGCAATCGGATGTCGACAGTATGAACGCATGAGTTAAATACAGCTTCACAAGGGAGAGGGAGATCTATTGGAAACACAGGTAATCATGGGAGCCAGAGCAGATCTTAATTTTCCCCTCAATGCCCTCTAACCATTTGCGCCCATATGGAGTAACTTTGCTTTATATGATGGATATATAAATGAATTTATTCTATGTTCTTTCATGGCACCTATCAGTCTTTAGCACGCATGAACCTTGAATCACCACCTCACAAATCTGGCAACTGAACTGCTCCTCAGGACTTAACTTCAGTGGACTCACCTCCCTCAAAAACCTGGCTGTAGAGACATGCCCTAGCACTATGCTCTCAAGGCCAACAAACCCTGGCTCTGGCGACCTGACAAAGTCAACTTTACAAATGAGAACCTTCAACTGAGAAGGGTCTACTGCTGGGCCTGGAAAATCTGAGCCTAGGAATCAAACAAAAACCTCTCAGTTGATTTGCCATAGGACATTGGGGAAGGTCCCAGATTATCCAGGACTTCAATGGATGTAACCAGCACCCTGAAATTCCCTTGGAAGCAAAGCAGTGGCTAATGTAGAGCACTAATTTTTACATAATCTGGTGGCCCACCACATTTAGGAGGGATTTTGTAATCTCCTTCCTTAGAGGTTTTTAAAGTCAGGCTTGACAAAACCCTGGCTGGGATGACATAGTTGGGGATTGCTTTGAGCAGGGGGTTGGACTAGATGATCTCCTGAGGTCCCTTCCAACTCTGAGATTCTATGATTCTATGAATCTGTAAATATGTCAAAATGGCAAACAGATTGATGGTACCAGGGATTACGGGAAGCCCGTCTCTAACACACGTTGTGTGAGAAAACTGGTTTGAGGAAAAACTGCCTAAAAAAGCTTGCAGCTTCTTGGGCTTCCCTCTTTTCCCCTCAAACTCCAGGCCTGGCTCATAGTGCCAGTCCTGAGGTATTTTAGATCTTTAACTAGTTGAAAGGTCCAGACTTGTCTTCAGGTTGTTTTGGAAGCCTCATAGAACAGCACATGGCTCTTTTTCTGATGGGCTAGAGAGAGAGAGAGTTTAGTGCAGAAGCAGCTCCCGGTAGCAAGATTTGGGAACTAATACCTTTCAGTTCAGTGGAAAAAAACTGAAAGCAAGAAAAATTGAAGTTGAAAGTCAAAAGCGGTGTCTGCGCGCCACTGGAAGCAATTAGATCTAAAGCCCTGAAATCTAAAAGGTCACTCCAGGTCAGGAACTGCACCATGTGCTATTAAGAGGCCAATTTGTTTCTCTTCTGTCTATGGGAATGAGCATTTTTCTCATTAATGGAGCTATTTAAGAGTGAGAGACAGGAGCCACCTGAATGACTCATCAGCTCAGTGCAAATGTCAACCTTACTTTTCAGCATGCTGAATTCAATCAACCATCAGGAAAAAGGGTTTTAACCAAGAGGCAGAACATGGAAAATTGTCATGCTGCTAATCTGAACACAGGGAGAGCAGAGGGATCTTTATGTGGCTAATAAGATACCCATCCCCCTCAAGTATCTGCCAGTATCTCTCCTGCTGAATATAAGTAAGGTTTATATAAAATGGGTGAAGACATACTTTTAAAAACCTAGTGCTCCCACCTCCCATTCCTACCCATGCCAGGCAATCTGCTTCCCCTGGTCACCATACAGAATAAAACTCTTCCACTTCAATTGACATGAATTCTAAGGCAATGTACTCCAGAGTATCAAAGTGGATGGTTTATTTAAACAAGTGGATTTATAAAAAAAATGTGCAGTTTTGTACTGGGAGGAATCTCTTTGGCCTGCGGTGGTTGGCAAAAGTCTTCGTTAGGAGAGGCTTTATGGGGTTTATTCTCTCTCTATACCACATCTCTGAGAAAGACTAATAATAGGTGCTGAGTGGAAGCTCACCAGCTAGACCTCATTTTGTCTTTCAGCGGATTCGGGAGGTGTCAGGTTAGAAGTAGATAGCTAACAATAGAGCACATTTCAGGCAAGTTATGCTTTATTCCAAACCTGAGCATGGCAGGAGAAAACTCAGCCTTCTAGGACTACAGATCTGCACTAAAAGTCATACAGAGTCCCGAGGTTACATGCCTGGCCACGTAATGTTCTGCAAACAGCCATATGTCTGCACGCATTCTATGTCACAGATTCATAACAAAAAACCACCAACTACCATTCGATCATGTAATCCATCCCCCAGCAATACAAGAATGTTCCCACGTTTTCAGTGTTTTGTCCAGATAAACACAGGCATCCAGATTTTCTAGACTGCAGTCCCTGGGTGACATTGTAGCCTGGTTTCTACTATGACAGTGCTGCAGCTCTAGCCTGCATTTCACTGGCCATCACCGAGGGATACACGTGTGACTCAGACCATGATTCTGGGGCAGCTTGTGGTGATGACAAGCTTCTTCACTGTCAGTCTACAGCCCTGACTGGGGGATAGCCAGTGGGCACAAATGGGCATGATTTGGCAGATGGCAATTTCAGTATCCTTGTGGCTGGGAGCACACCATTCATCAGCAAGTAGGTAAAAACACTGGCAAGGGCATCAGAGCTACCGTTGATGCTTCTCTGGGCCTCTCAGGAATCTGCTGCTGATTTATTTTGGGGACTTGAAATCAAGAGAGAGCAAATTGGGTTTAGACCCTCTGTGCAACGTTAGGATTTTTAATAAGTCTTGAAAAAGATTTTCCCAAATTAAAAAAAAAGATAAAATGATTTCTTTGCCTTTTTTGGGGTAAGATCATTAACATCATCAGCTGCAGCTCTGGTTTTGTTCCTTGGGGAGTAGAGAGAGCTAGTGGCTATGACGCCACAGGAAACTGAAAGTGGAGCAACTAACAGTGGAAAGGATTCGGAGGCTCTAGACAATATGTACCTTGCGGGCACTCTTCCACATGTGTTTCATGTAGGCATAAGTCACTTGGGGATGAACAGTTGGCAATGGGTGATCCAGCTGTCGAGATGGGTCTACTCCCAGGAGTAATACAAGCGTCTTGTGGGCCAAAGCCTTGAAAGAATGGCAAAGAAAAAATAGGTTATAACGAGCTTGCGCTCACCTCTACGCTCCCTTGTTCACAACTGTCTCCAATGACAACCGCTTAAAGTGACATTGCTTCTCTGTACTAAGGAGGACATAGGCAGGTCATGTCATGCAGAAAGTGCAGCTGTGGCTACACTTCCACTATATGCTGATGTGAGTTTCATATGCAAGGTCTGATTTAACAATTCTGCATGGTCACTGTGGAAAAGTATCCCCAGGTCACGCAGTCACTCCCAGACCTTGTGTTAGTATTTCATCATTTATACCGACATTCTCAGCATAGAACTCAGTTCACAACAACTGTCAAACTA
Source organism: Sternotherus odoratus (assembly GCA_032164245.1). Classification (NCBI taxonomy): domain Eukaryota; kingdom Metazoa; phylum Chordata; order Testudines; family Kinosternidae; genus Sternotherus; species Sternotherus odoratus. Next base: position 9,306,506 of record JAVMKO010000018.1, read on the forward strand.
GAGGTTATGGACTGAGGCAGAGAACACTGGCTCTGAAGCAATTTAGAACAAACTTCTGTGCTCAAAGGCCACCTGAGACATGGAACAAGTTGTCAGAAAGTAGTATGCAACTGTATCAATACACAGGGGAGAGGGATATGGTTTGGTAAAAACATCAGAGAGAAAAGTTACCACTGTTATCTGTATTCAGGATTATGGAGAGATGCAGCCTGATCACTATTTCCTGTATTTACAAGGACAACCGTCCCCTCCCCACAACAGGCAATACATGTTTTCTCCTGGCCCTAGATGTTATGTTTTCCACATCAATAGCCAATAAAGAGTGGGAATTCTTTGTGGTTTGTGTATCTTTTAAATACTATTGAGGTTACTGCCCAAATTAGGAGAGTAACAATAATACTAACTTAACTATCTAGATATGATTGAAAGTGCAACATAAGAGCCAACTGTTACTAATACTAACACTATTACACTAACGTTTTCAGACCCAGCATGGGAACAGAACTCGGCTGTAAGTCTCTCTTTGGATGACTATTTGTCCCCTGATGACAGGGTTTCCCACAGACTTCTGACTTACCAGTCTCCCACTCTTGCCACATAGGCTGGCGTACTTGAGCCAAGTTCTCATGTCCTCGTGGGGGTTGACAACAAGAGACCGGACCATAAGGATTCTCTGCCAGTCCTCTACAATCCGCTGGCAGCCCTGGGAAAAGAAGTGCAGACGGAACCCTATGAACGTTCTCTTCTCCAACAGGACCATTCCTCTGTTCCCTCCGTAACTGAAGAGCTGTCCCCAAGATTAGAGTGACTGCTGTAGCCATACTTCACAGCAGACAGACGTGGTACTAAGGGCCATATTCTTAACATTGCTGTGAGTGGATGAGGATAAGTCCCTGAGCCACATACTCAAGAGTCAGAACCTCATTAGATGCCAGCTGGTTGCTCCAAGTCTAATGATATTCTCTAATGGAAAAAGGAGAGACCTTTCGCAGCAGATCCAAAAGCTGTTACTTCTGCACTGTCAAAACAACAAGGCAAGGGTTTCACAACGTTTCCGAACCCAGCTTCAAACTTTATTTTTGGTTTCAGCAGTGACTAGTTCCAATATCTGAAGGTACAAAAACAAAAAAGTTCCGAAAGCTGCAGAGATATTTTTGTTTTTGCCCTTTTCCTTCCCCTACTTGTTGCTGGTTTTTACAGATGCTGAAGTGATTTAGTTGACACACTGCCAGACATTGCATTGCCAGCTGCTAGAGCAGGCGTTGTCTGGTTACTGTCTACCTGTGTTGAGTGCCACAATAGCTTCAAGTCCAAGAGAGCAGATCAGACAGGATTTGGTCCTGAAGCTGGGGTATATGCCTGGGTGTGTCCAGAGAGTTAGGTCTTATCTACGCTACAAAATTAAGTCGACCTAAACTAGATCGAAGTACAGCCACCGCAGTAATTACTGCAGTGGTTCGTGTCCACACGATGTCCCCTCTGTCAGCTCACAGTTGGAGTCTTCTTGCCCTGGGGCTGCCAGGCTCTCATTGTGAGCCCTAGGGTGGTGAGAAGGGGACCTGCAGCTGTGAGCCCTGCATGAGGCTGACAGCCACCAGGTGATTATGTCAGGCAGTGTGTTGCACTAACTACACCGACCTACACACTATGTCTCTTGCGGTTGTGGGGTTATTAGGTCGGCATAGTGGGCGACTTACATTGGTGGGAGCAATGTTGCAGTGTAGACACTTACTGAGTTCGGTCGACGTAAGCTGCCTTACAGTGACCTAACTCTGTAGTGTAGAGCAAGCCTCAGTTGCAAAATTGCAGGTGGTGATGCAAATATCTGATTGCCACTGGCCACACGCTGGGACTTGGGCTGACTGGGTTGATCAAGTTCTTCATGGGTGGGATAAATAAGTCTTTAAGAGGCCTCTGAAGTTTAGATGGATGCAGGACTGACTTAGACTTAATCCAACCCAGAAATCTTGCCCACTGGAGACAAGCACAACTTTGTGACAGCACGGGATTCTATCTGGAAGCAGCAACACAAATCTGCTTCTTTGCAGGCAAGACAAATGCTCAATCAGCACATGGCCTTGAAGGGAAAATCTCATACCACGGGAAAGAAGAAAGTCTTCTCATCTCTGATTAAATACTAAGTACCCCACTGACTTTTCAAAACTGGGTGCACGTAAATTAGACAGAAAAGGCTGTTCCATGCAGCCCTCCCTAATGCCCAAATCAACCTTCCATCAAATTATCTAACAGGCATTTTATAATTATTATTAAGACCCTATAAAATGTACAAGAACTGCATGTACTGCTTTTAGGACCATAAACAGCTGAACTCATAGACATTACTCTCCCCATCACACTCAGCCTCTCCTCTCCAGAGGAATGTTCTCAGCTTTTCCAGACAAGAATGCAGTTTGGAAGCAGAAAGCATTGTCACAGCTCCCTAAATAGTTGAAATGTTCACAGTAGCAACAGGTAAACACCCTTCAGTGTGGGGGCCCGTATAGCAGGGAAAATTCTCTCTCCAAATGGCAGTTTATACACTTCATTCTGACTATAATTTTTCCCCCTGTGAGGATCATCTCTCTAGACTGTGCTAGAAGGTACTGCATGTGTTACTTCATGTACAGACTCTCCCTCTCACAGAAAAGCTCCCTCCAGAAAAGCCACCCACTCAAAATATTTAGGAGGTCTTATGTCCTGGGACGTGTGTCTTGGACTTATGCTCTCTAGGCAAAAGATACATTAGCTTTCCAGTGGAACTGGTGAAAGCTCCATTGCTTGGGGAACTTAAAAAAAGTGGACAGGACAAATCAGTGGAGAATAGTAGGGGAACAATTCTGCACCTCCAAGGTGGGATAGATAAAGGTGACCTAAAATGCTAGGAGATTTCTATTAGAGAGACAAGGTCAGCGAGGTAATATCCCAGCAACGGATAGTCCCTCACTCACCGTGTCTATCTAACATAGTGTAATACCCTAGCACCCTCAAGCTAGACAGAATGTTGGGACAAGCGGCCCTGTAAGTTTCACTAAAACCTCGACTCCACTCAGATCTCTTTGGAGCAGGAAAACTGGACAGCTCCTGTGTCAGGCTTTCAAAGGAGCACATACACCATTGCGGTGGCCATTAAATACATGCCGAGGACACTTCTGTAAAGAAGAGAGAAAGCGGATGGTTGTGCTGTGGGGGAGGAGGGAGGAAGGGACACAAAGCACTCACAACTCTAACAGACACCAATGGGGGCGCACCGCATGTGCGTCAACACCCCCAGCTGGAAGTCTACAGAGGCTTATAACAGATTTACCTGCAGTCGCTCCCACCATATCTGGCGGATAATCTCACGTCGTTCTGGTACAAGTTTATACTGGATAACCTCTTCCAGCTCTGATAGCATCTGGCAGGATACCATCGCCTGAACGAAACAATCACATTCCATCCCAATCAAGGCGCAGTGAATCCAGGACTATAGAGCAGCACTTGGCCTCAAAACCTTGGCTTTATCTACTGACCGAGAGGGAAAGACCAGGCAGCTGCCTTTCAGGTATCTTGATAATTCACTGTCTTCTAGGTTTCCTCAAACTGCTGCATCAACCCCCTCCCCCCAATTCTGATTTGTGAGGGGAACTGCAGGGAATTTAATCTCTATCTTCACTTGAACCTGAGCCTCCCCCATAACTCTTCTAAACGTTGACCTTAACGGTGATTTTCCACTAGGATAGGGAGAAGTGAAAGCCGAGCTTTTCCACATGGAGACAGAACCAACCACAACACTTGACCAGGGCAGAGGTCCCAGTGTTCAGACCCTCACATTTTGCTCCCTCTGTTTCTCAATGGATTCAGACCCTTTTTTAAAAAGCTACAATCCCCCCCATACTACAGCAATTTAGTCTGTGGGTCTGTGTGGCCTAAACAGGCCTTTATATTTGATACACAAATATAGTAAGGAAACTCTGAGCTTATATAAATAACCTAAACGAACATGAAGGCCGCAGGTCAGATACTCACCCCATAGGCCCGACTGTAACTCTCTCCTGCCATGGCGGTCAGCTCAGCATCTAGCAGGTCTCTGGCCTTGTCAATGCACTGAAACAGAAGTTGACACTTCAGTGGTGTGCCTTGTCCAAAGACAGGAACAGTTCACACCAACCCTCAACTATCCACTCTCAATTCTTCCACAAGGAAGGTTAGAACCACCCCAAATTCCGCCAGTCACCAGAAAAGGAGAGTCACCTATAGGGAGAATTAGCTCTAAAATGGAAACTTACAGAAAACTGGAGAATCCAATGGCAAGTCTGGGGGAAATATTGGGACTTGCATTTATAGTCTAAACATGGGTCCTGTCCATGGAAGTTTGGATTTGCTCAAGTCCCTCATACGTAGACTGCGTCACCAGCGTTTGCCAGGCTTCTGACCACAGCACTCTTGCAAAGCCTAACTGTAACATTTATAAGGGAAGGAGGAGTTGGGATTTTGATAATAAGTGTGAAGCAGCCAGTTACAGAAAAGCCTCAGGACCTTTGGTTCTTTGATAACGTGCAGCTACCTAAGGCCATGTCTACATTTACAAGCTTACAGCAGCACACTGTACCAATACAGCTGTGCCACTGTACGAACACTTGTGTAACTGCGTTATGCTGATGGGAGAGAGCTCTCCCATTGACATAATAAAACCAGCTCGACAAGTGGCAGTCGCTATTTTGGGAGAATGTCTCCCGCCGACATAGCACTGTGTACATAAGTGTGTAGGCTGGCAAAACATGTCTCATTCAGGGAGGTGTTTTATTCACACTCCTGGGCAACAAAAGTTATTAGCAGTTTCATGAGTTATGGCCAACCGCTTTCAAATAGGCTCCATTGCTGCACGGAAGGACATACAATCTCAACGTGGGATTTATAGAAGCAAAGTTACTAAGGAAGCTACTTACTTGTTGAGCCAATGAGAAGAGGTCTTGATGCAATGCCAGCACAGCCCTGTAGAAGGCACCGTCATGGGTGTCCCTTGGGATCATGCAAGTATATTCCTCCATGCTATCCCACTGAGCTGCAGAGATACGGACACACTTGCTGATGCCATCGCCCCCTCCGAAACAGTGCTAGAACTAGACTCCCGTGTTAAGCACTGAGTACAGTGGTTAGATTCACAGTGCTATTGGATCCCTGCCAAGAGACCAATTTGGATTCCAAAAGCCCCATGTGAGGTTTCATATACTGTTCTTTAAAGTCGCTGCCTTGGGATGGCTGAGGGAACTACAGAAAAACCTCACTTATCTAAAATCCCCCATTATCCAACACTCACTTATATTCCTCCTGCCTCCATGTAGCAATTGCATTGAAAAGTCTGAACCAACCTGATTTTCCTCTTTTATATCGATGAAGAGGATTCTACTCCAATGAGAGGCACAGAGCAGGCCAGGTGGGCACTTTCCCTATCCCATAACATGAGAACAAAATACTTGGAAGAAATGAAAAAGGCAACAAATCTAAAAGATTTAAAGGATTTTTTTAATGCACCATGTAATTAACCCAAGGAACCTACTACTCCAGGATACTGATAATCAGCCGAGCAAACTTTTTAATGTATTCATGTATATGAATAAGAATACCACCTCTATTACACTAACAAGGAAAAATTACAAGAGCCATCAGCTCTGCGGAATGAACTAATCAGAAGCTATTTCTCCCATTGTGTAGCATTACACAAATAGAGATATCATAGGGGTTCTAAGACTTCCTCTGAAGCATCTGGCACTGGTTACAAATGGAGACAGGACGCTGGATTAGATGGACCACAAGGCTCTTCCAGGAAGGAAGTTTTTATGCTGAGAGCTACAGGTGACTGCTTTAGGGGCTCTGCATTAATGAAATGGAGGACTTGCTCATGGAAAAATGCTCCATAAGTTTTTCTATACAGGCATCAAGTAGTGCAGTTGCTTCCAATGGATAATTTCTCACTTCTCTCGCAGTGAAAATACTGATATCAAAGCAAGCACTACAGTCATCTGTCTTCAGAAGGGACAACTGACTTCATTTACAGGTTCACAAAGGGTAACATGGGTGGTTTTACAAGACAAGGTTTAATTTTGATAGGCAAAGTTCTTGTATTCTTTGTGATAAAACAGCTGCAACATTAACACTGGGCTCTTGCGGAGGACACTTTTTCTGGAACGTTTGGCTGCATTTTGGTATTTCACAAAGGGGAAGATCACTCTCACTGGATGGAGCTAGGCAGACAGCAGGCATGTGCTATGCAAGCTATCCCCACCTCTTTCCACTGATGCATCTGAAACAGGACTTATTTATAGAACCGTTCCACTCAGGGGCTTCTCGTGAGATAACATCCTATCAAAATAGTTGGGGGATGGATGGCTTTGCAGTTTGTGAACAACAGGAAAAACTAGTGAAATGACACCAAGCTCATCTCATATTAGATTTAAAATGTAAGAACATAAGAATGGCAATACTGGGTCAGACCCAGTATCCTGTCTTCTGACAGTGGCCAATGCCAGGTGCCCCAGAGGGAATGAACAGAACAGGGAATCATCAAGTGATCCATCCCGTTGCTCATTCCCAGCTTCTGGCAAACAGAGGCTAGAGACACCATCCCTGCCCATCCTCGCTAATAGCCATTGATGGACCTATCCTCCATGAATTTATTTAGTTCTTTTTGGAACCCCGTTATAGTCAGCACAGGTCAAAAGTACTATATTAATCCATCTGTTTATTATTATTCAGCCCTCAAAAGGCACCTCTTCATTACCTAAGGCAGGGTTTCTCAAACTGGGGGTCGCGACCCCCCTGGGGGGGGGGTCGCCGAGCGCTCCCCGGGGGGTCGTGAGCTCCTGCCGCCGCAACTCGCGGCGGGGACCGGGGCGCAGCTGGCAGCCCGCCCGCTGCCAGGACCAGGGGCTGGGGCGCAGCCGGCAGCCCGCCCGCTGCGGGGACTGGAGGGGTCGCGCTGTGCCGACGGCGCAGGAAAAGGGGTCGCGGTCTCAAGAAGTTTGAGAACCGCTGACCTAAGGGTTCATTGGCAGCTTCTGCACAGACGGTTTCATTGTGGGCTTGAACGTTAAATGACCTTTTATTATTTCATGTAACCCTATAAATAAGCTTGCTCCTGCTCTATATGTTTTCCCTTATCTTGTGATTGGGACTTCTTAAAAGATGTAAATTACACCCCTGAACTCATTCCTGAATTGCTGCCTTACACCATCCCTCAAGCACAGCTGGAAGGCATACATTACCTAAGCACAGCTGGAAGGCATACATTACCTAAGCCCCAAGCAGCTGCAGCAGCCATCCTAGCCATCTTGGCTTGGGTTTCATTATTTACCAGCATCCACTTTTCACAGCATTGCTGATGAAGCTGCCCCCTGGGAGGAATAATTCAGTTTCAGGTTAGTGAAAACCTCCTCAGTGGGTTTTGCTTTGTTCTAAATGTCCCTTGTTTTAAGCAGGTGGGTCGTGTTTTCTGGATTTAATGTAATACCCTGTTCTAGGATGGTGCTGACAGCTCAGTTCTTTAAATGTTTTAATAGCTTCTAGGTAATAAGAACAATTTTACACCTCAATTTTTTACTGGCCTAACCCCATCAATCCTCTTTTACAGAGGAGAAGAAAGGGTTTATCGCTTCTCTTGGCAAGTCTACAGACATAATGTGGTTTGGCCAATGGGGAGTTATTTAGCCTCAGAACAGTTCAAGAACATCTAATCTAAACCAGTGAAAAATTATTTTAAAAACGGAGCTGTCAGTTTCAGCCTAGAACAGGGTATTACATTAAATTCAGAATTCCTAACCCACATGCTTAAAGCAAGGGACATTTAGCACTTCTTTGGAAGTCTCAGTAAAAAGGACACCTATGATGAATGGGTTCTGCACAGTTCTTGGCTCCCAGCTTTGCCAAACATTTTGGATAAACACACAATGGGGTCTGCATGCTTCAAAAAGTGCAGCTACACAATCACAGTTACAGCAAATAAGGATGAGGACTTGTCTCAAGCGGTTCTTAAAGGTGACTCTCCAATCTTCACCTCTAGGAGAGAGGAACCTCCAGGACACTTTCATCAACCGTGAATGTGTTGTTGATCACACCAATTATTCTGGGTGTTGCAAGTTCAGTATTTCTCAGCCTGGAAAGTCTGTACCAGCAAAGCAGCTATTAACTATGAGGGAGACCAATTTGCCTTCTCATTGCTAATCTCTAGTCCCAGTGAGGAAGATGAATTAGTCAACACAAGAATGAATGAGCTGCCACAGGCAAGACAGTCATACTGACAGCTTAATGGTCCAGGAAAAAACAGCAGCAGCAGTGAACCAGTATCTGAGATGAGCTAATACAGAAGCATGGCTCTTGCAGGCATAATTATGCCACGAGACAAGTGGCTAGACCTGCGCTGGCTGCACTTTCAAACATTCACTCCACAGCATGCTGAGAGCAGCAGCATGGTGCAGAACCAATTCCAGAGGAACTGCCAGTTACTGTCAAGCAGAAACAAGCAGCACAAATAGTTCAACACTACACCAGAAGACAGACAGCAGCACTCAATTCTCAACCTTGGGATTGGGACATAGTCAGTGGAAAGGAGGGGCTGCATGGCCGTGGCACTATTGGGTGACATGAAATACTGACTTTGATAGTGACAGAAGTGCGTTTTACGGATAGTGCGCGCTACCTTCCTTCCTGGATATGGGATTTTGGGGTAATTAGGATGCAGTTCTGCAGTGGTGGACACCACCAACCTTGTGAAACCAACTCCCTGGATATTTTGCCACAGACAAAATGTCTGTTTATTTTTTTGTTTGCTAGAAGATCATTAACTTCTGCATTCTGACTGCATTCAGATTCATCACCTTAGTTTTGAGCTGATGCAGGGTTTTGCTTTTAAAGATGTCAATGTACAAGCTACAGCTATATTTACATTTCAAATCATAGACTGAAAGAGTCATTGCAATTTCAACTTTCCATCTGAGTTCTGGAGTTGGTGTCCATCCTGCATCAGTTGATTTATCACAAATATCTGACATCAAGAAAGGCAGGAAAATGCTCCCTGCTGTGTTTATTTTATTTCAACAACAACAACAAAATCAGGTTGTTGCTAAGTCCTTAGATCACCCCTTGTCCTGCAGATCAACTTTATAAGTATCCCTCAGATAGATGGCTATGATCCCATGTCTAGGTAAGAAAGAAAATGCCTATGGGAAGACATGATATATAATATCCATTAGGAAGACTAGTCCGCCAAACTCCCTGGTCTCTTCCCTGCTCCATCTGCTGGAGTCTCTCCAAAGGAAGCCATATCAGTACTGTCATAAGTGTAAAGGCTGGAGAGGGTTAATGTTATCTGAGAACAAGTGAGGTAAGAGCTGCCTGCCATGAGACAGGGAGGGAGGGGTTTTAGAGAGAGTTTCGTTTTGGCTGGCTATGCAGCATGAGCCAGGGTCTGAGAGCTTATCTCTAGCTGTGGAGATGACTCTGCTTCCTTATATTCCTACTTAACTAACTGTAAGTGATCTTAAGCCTGTGCCTATTTGGGGTGTCTCTGTCCATTTCAGATGAGAAGTTAGAGAATTCTAAATTGTAAGCTGTCCTGTGCCTATGTTCTATGCTATTTTCTTTATTAAATCTTTTAGTTAAAAAACATTTGGTTTACTTCCCTTAAGGTTTCCTTTGCTTCCTGGCTGGGAAGAGAGGGGGGAGGGGAGAGGTAGGGAAACGGATCAGCTCAGGTTATCAGCTGAGGAACGGAGTCTGGCTCTGCCTTCAGCCGAGAAGGGTGAAGGGGGAGGGGAAGCAGCCTCCAGGTGTCTGACTCTGGCTCTCAGGGAGGGGGACAGAGTTAGGGTTTTGGGGAGTCTGAGTACCCCAATCCAAGGTCTTGGATATCTACTCAGATGGTGGCAGCCGTGGTTCCCCAAGAACCCAACTGGTAAAAGGGGGGAGACTTGGGGTGTAGAGAATTAACTTGGCTGGGAAGCAGCTAAAGTTGAGTGGTCTGGCTAAAAAAAAAAGAGTCCCAGTCTTTGTACTCAAGAGCACAGAGGCTGGGGTACCCCACTCTTACAAGTACAAAAAGGGTAAAAGCTCCCTCTCTGATGCAGAAATAATGCCCAGTTACTTCCTTCCCAGCAGACCTTGTGAAGTTAAAATAAACTTAGCTGCAAGCTGCATTGTTTAGGAGCAATCTCACTAAACAGACGTAGATGAGTACAGCCAAGAAAGAAGAAGATGGACAATAGGAGTGGTTCTAAATTGTGAACAGGAATACACTATGATTTTATATACTGTTCTTTAGCAAGGAAATAAAACAAAGCAGTAAGCTGTTAAACTCACACAGCCAAATGAAATCACATGATGATGATCAAACTTCTCTAGATTTTTATCTGACACTAAAAAACTACCAACGGAGGTGTTGCAATTTCTTTGTGCATCTTGCTTCAGTGTAGCCAGTTACACAGAAGAGAATCACTTTTGATTCTGGAGAACTAGATGATGGAATGACCTGGCTCTTTCATTACATCCTCTCCAGGAACACAGTTTCCTCCCATATCTCTCCAGCACTAAAATCTTCAAAATACTGGGTCTGACTTCCCTCCTGCACCCCTCTGCCAAAACAGTAACAGTAAGGGGAGAATTACTTAAGCTGCCATGTGAAATGTAACCATAGGACAGAATGGCTGGGATTCCAATAACACTGCCTGCATATCAAATGGGACGCAGGGCATTCCCTGTGCTGTCAGGACACCCAGTACGCCTATCAAACATTATCAGAACAGAGGGTTGGTCTCTTGTACATCAGGAAAGGGTTGAATGAAAGTCAGAATACTGGGATTACCTCCCTTCCTGCTAAATATGCCAAAGATACAGGGGTTTAGAGCTCTGATAGAATAAATCTCTCCCACCTGTAGGGAAGCAGATGATTTAGTTGGGGGTTGGCCCTGCTTTGAGCAGGGGGTTGGACTAGATGACTTCCTGAGGTCCCTTCCAACCCTGATACTCTATGAATCAAAAAAGATGATTTCTACAGGAGGGAGAAATCCCATCAACCCCTGGTAGGAACGGCCTACTCCTTGCAAGGACAACTAAGAGACTGTTCACCAGGAGGCTCCACTCTTCTGCCTCAAAAACTCAGGAAGCAGAAGGAGGTAGAAAAATGTTGTTTAGATTTTGGACTTCTCGGGCAGCCCAGCACAGTTTCCAGGCAGCTCAGTTTATGCAACAGTATGATGACCTCAATGGAGAGGAATCTGCTTCCTGTGTGCCGTCACATGGGTTCCTGTCAGGACCCATCAGCACATAGACCTAGTGACATGAGAAGTGCAGTAGAGAGGTAGGACGTGCACAGATTTGCTGTGCCTGGAGGCAGAACGACACACTACAGTGCACAGGGCTTGTCTTCTCTGATTAGCCTCTTGATTCAAGGTGAGCATGGGGAACACCATAATCTGCAAGTTCAAAATCATTAATGGGTCTCTCTCCGGTGGAAACAAACTCTGATGTAGTTATCTATGTGCCAAGGACATGGGCGGAATGTGGTTTCCGGCAGTGAACGACAAAAACTAATAAATGCTAAAAGCAGTCAAGATAAGAAACTCAGACATCTGCAGCAGATGTGGTGAAAGGGGTTTAAAATGAATGATTTATCTGGCATAATCTCGTTCCAATTACTACCAGGAAGAAGGCAACGTTCTTGACACCTGCACAAAGAGGTCCACGCACTCCAGACAGGCATGTGAATAATGCTGAACAGACCAAGTAGAATTAAATGAGTCATCGTGGAAGGGGCTCATTTTTTGGTGGTAGTTTTGAACCATGCTGCCTCGTTATGTGTTCACATAACTTGCCTCTATTAATATTCTCTCTCTCTACTACAGGCAGAACACAACTGATCAACTGCACGTCCCCTTTCAGGTGGAACTAAGATGGCTCCACCCTAAAAGGCTCAGACAAGGATGTCCAACACCTGCAACAAGGTGCTGCTGCCTTGACGGGCAGGGTGAGCAGCAACTTGATATCTTGTAAATGTTAGGAAAGTACAAATAAAGGTGAATTCAGGGAAGACATTTTCATCTGACAGGTAGCACGAATGGCAGAATTCACCAGGCAAATCGTAAGCGGATTTCAGAACTAACTCGCCATATCTCTGGAGCAAAACGAAACACAGAGAAATAAGAGGAGGCTGGGCCTGATATCAACTGAAATAGGAAAAGCTGTTTGAGCTCAACAGACTTTTCTGGATTCTCAATTCTGAATTCTCCTCTTACCATTCTCCAAGTGCTTCCAGGCAACGCATACGTCCCAGCATCAGCTCAGGATCATCCTTGTTTGTATCCATCTTTTTGTCATAAGCCACAAGGGCATCCTCCCACTCATGGAGCTTCTCATACCAGGTAGCTTGGATTTCCTGTAGGGCGGCGAAAGATCAGAAGAAGCATCAGTGCACTCACTCACTCTCTTTCTCACTCACCCCTGCCCCCGATTGACAGCGCCTGTAGCTTTCCTGGAACAGGCTATCCACTTGAAATTGAAGAAATCTACACAGTGTCTCCCCAAGAGTACTAGCTCTTGTTGATAACACAGAGGCTGTTCAGAAGGTTAGATATTAACCAGCCTTCCGTTTTTAGGTCAACTAATGGGACCCCGGAGATACTTTCGTCTTTACTCCCCCCTTTACCTGTGCTGTTAGTTTTATAGCATTCAAGGACTTAGATCAGTGATACTCAGACTGTGGCTCACGAGTCACAAGTGGGTTTATTTGCTGTGAGAGTGTGTGTGTATATATGTGTGTATGCAAAACAGGAGCTAAATGCATTAGGTAAGTCAGAGGGATGAATTCCTGATTTTCTTTTCACCGATTTCTACTGAAATATTAATATGAATATTTTGGGGAGTGGGAAAAGGGGAGCTATACCTCAAAGATACCCATCTGTCATTATTCCACATGGACTAATTTAAGCAAGAAAAGCAGCACTATACTGAAGAATGAAGCAGCTAACCACAAAATCTACAACAGTGCAGAATGCAGTTGGGTTGGTGCTGGGCCATTTCGCAGCAGGGGAAGATTCTTGAGTGATGGTCTGGTCTAACCCCTACCCTTAAGGAGAAAGATTGTGGTTTGCAACACAGGCTGTAGAAATAAACCAACTGGTGATCGTTATCTGCTGTACAAACCTTTCTTCAACTCTTGTTTCTTTATGGATTTTAATTTTCAGGAAAGAAAAGTCTGCTTTAAATTCCTTGAGATTTTTTCCACACCAGATTCCCTGCCAATGTTCTTTTCTGCTCAGCCCTTGGCAGCTCTTGTTCTGGTATACGCCAAAAATGGATATATATTTTTTTTACATCCATGTGGGCTGTGGGTAGGATAAACTAGTCACTGCACTTGAGTGCCCTCCACGTGAGACACTAATGCCTGTGCCCTGCCCTAGTTCGCCGTGGCTCTCCAGCTTGCACTGACTGCTTCAAAGCCCATAAAAGAGCAAGATGGAACCTTTTCTCTAGATTTATAGGTTTAAAGAGAACTCACCTGAAATGTCCTCTTCACTCCCTCCTCCCACCTCTAATATTGAGCACTCAAGACCCCTCCAATTCTTTCTAGAGATTTCGGTTACAATGACATGCTAGAATGAGGCAACCTGGGGCTCTGCTCCCTTCACAAAGCAGGGACTTCAGGAAGCAACAGCAGCAGTCGGGACATGCTAAAATCAGTTCTCATCCTACACAGAGCCCTTTTTTCAATCTAGGGCCAAACTTTACAGAGCGCCTCTAACAGAGTTCGACCTGAATGAATCCCATCACTGCTGTGCTTACATCTGACCTGTATCCACATTCCCAGTGGTCCCCACTAGAAGGGTCTATTTAAAAGGGGAACATTGGTCATTGCATTTCTGCTGCTGCCTTCCCTTTTGTCAAGAATGTTGCCTTTCAGACTTCTTCCTCTGTGCCAGATGAGAATGGGTGGCGGGGAGATTCCTGAATGCAAGTGAAGAGGAGAGTGTGTGTGTGTCAGTCAAACTAACAGACTGATTGAGCTGCCATTCTGAAGAGCCATTACCAAGATGTGCCAGCTATTGGGTAAGCGCTTGAGCTCACTTGGGTAAAGAGAGGGTTAGAGGTACAACTCTTATTAAAATCTATTTTATGTATGTGGCCCTGGCATTGCAGTAGCTGAGTGCCTACCAAAACTGTAACAACAGGAACAACAATATATCTATCTCCATTCCGTCAAAGGCACAGACATCCCCAAAAAATGGCTTGTTACTCAGAGTTCCTGAGCACCCACAATTCCCACCGATATCAATGGCAGCAACAGGAGGTGGGTTTTTCTATAAGTCAGGCTGCTTATGTAGGTGCCTAAGTGTGGATTTAAGTGCCTAATTTTAGGTACACGAGTTTGACCACTTTGGCTTTAGCCCCCACCCTGTAGATTAGCAGTCTTCCATTTAGCCATTAGATCAAGTCCACCTACATAGACTTGGGGGATTAGTTCAGATGGGGGGTAAGAACTTTCATTGGTACTGGCCCACAACACCTGCACCTTGAATCACCTATACTTCCACAGCTGTGAAAACACTTGAAACGCTGTAAATGCAGCTAGGAGAGTAAATCCCTTCTCTGTGGGACATGCATACTCTCACCGTTCTCCTTTTTATGAACAGAATAGGCCAGGATTTCTGTCCAAGAGCTTCACAGTGAGATTGTACTGCACTAATTCAGTATACTAGACAGCAGCTGACTCTCCTTTGCCCTCCCTCTGTGCTGGACAATTATGTCTACAGTCAACCACAGAGCTGGCAGATAGCCTCTGTTTTCTACTCCATCACTTCTGGCATTTCATTAAAACGTGTCAGGACAAGCAGAAAGACAGAGAACCTCAGGCTACTCTTCAGAGGTTTATTATGCTTTAAAACAAAACCCATGAGAGCTGAAGGACTGTTCTCCTGCCCACACACCCTCCTCAGCAACTAGAGAGTGAGTGGCACCGTTCAGAGTAGTCACGACAGGCAAAACTATGTTGGTTACAAAAGATGTGGAAAAGTGAATGTGATGCTTTTATAATGGCACCCTTCATTCAAACAATGATTTACTTATAGGGAAGCAGCCAAGGAAATTCTCCCTGTAAACATTCCATAGTTCCCAGCTACAAGCAGGTTTCCTGCCCAGCCTTCCTGTTCATTGTAATTTTCTGGAGCTTGCCTTATCCTTTGATACATAGATCACAATTATGTTATTTACCTTGGTCTGGAGCTTTGAGACTTACACATGGCTTCCCTTGCTCTAGGAATCTCACAGATTCACAGAGTTTAAGGCCAGCGGACTCATTAGATCATCTAGTCGACTTCCTGTATAATACAGGCCATTCGGTTTCACCCAGTTACCCTTGTATCGAGCCTAATCATTTTCACAAACATACTGCTACATCCTAGCAGTTCCAAAGTGCTTTGCACATTATAAGCAGGTTTTAACAAAATGGTATCACTTCACATGAAATGAAATATAGCTGCCTTTGGAGTGGAACACAGCAGTTGATTAATAAGGTGTGGCAACACTAAATGAGGACAGGGAGTGAATTGAAATTGCACTTTGAAGGAGTCACATTTACAGCGATATGAGCTAAAGGTATTTTACAGCAAAAAGCATAAATATGACAGGAGGAGTGTATGTCCACAGGGGAAACACTGAAAACACTGAGATGCTTTGGAACAGGACTATCCAAGCATCTAGACAGAGACTCACCAGCTCCCCAAAATGCTTCATGGCATACTCCAGGACCCCAGCAGCTGCCTCAGGTTGCTGCAGCTTATTGTTAATGCTAGAAAGGAAAAGGAGAGAGAAGGAACATGTAGCATAGTCACTGATGTTTGGGGACAGCATAAAATTCTCCCCAACTTTGAGAACAAATGGTGTCAACTAGAGTTATTGATGGAACACTGCTCCCCTTCCTTTTTTTTATTTAAAAGCTTATTTAGTTGCTGAAAATAACAGGTATTGGACTGTGTAAGAGACACATGAACACCACATACCCAAGCCAGACAATAGGCACAGCACAAACAATATGCTCACACAAGTATCACTCAAGGTGATTGCATAACACTGCTGATTCTAAAGAGCAGCCTATATTGAGCAGAGCACAACAGTTGGCAACTGTTCATGAGCTAATATATTCTCCTGTCCTCTTGAAGCACATCCTCTGAAGACTCAGAAACCCATATAGCTCCATAGAATTCAGACTCTGCTCAGCGCCTAAACCACACAATGGGGCTGCAGTAATTCCATCACACCCTCCTTTCTCTGCAAAAGTTCCATTCTCTTGCTTCCCCAGGCAAGAGGAGCCCCACGCAAGCTCGCAACTCATAGGCTGAGACCCTATCTCCCATTCCAGCAGCAGGCCTGGAGGAGAGGAGACTAACTGCAGTGCTAGTGCTCACAGCTGCCACCTCCATGTGGGATGCTGGATGAAGACACGGCTTCCCAACTGTAGTGTTTTCACTAACGGTGAAACTCAACCAAACCCCTATTCAATGAGCAAGGGGAGACAGAAGCACAAGGAATATAGTTGTGTGCATTTTTTATATAAAAAAATAAATGTGTAAAACAATGTGGCTTTGGCATGGTGTTGCAAGGCTAGGATACTGCGGAGTGCATGTGATTACAAATTCATCTGTGGAGGAAAAGCCTGCTCCATCTGTAAAGAATCACTGCTATGAATGCTGGAAAGGACTTCTGGTTTTTTGCTTCATTTAGTTCCCAGGCCACCAGCTTTTCCCTCTAGATTTAGGGATTCAAATGAGATTTAGCGTAGTGATCAGCAAGAGACTTAAGCACAACTCATGTTTCTGCTTGCATAATCCATTTCTTCATTTTAATTCCCTCAAATTCACTCTGCTTTAAGATGGACTTCCTCTCGGGGCCTTTGCCTTTGATTCTGCTCCACATATGCAAGACCCCCATGCCATCAAGCACCAGCTGCAGACATTCAGAGCTCCCGAGTGATTGCTGACTTTAAAAAAAACAAAAACAGGACCCCCCCCCCCTAAAGAACTGGATTAGAGATATGTACCAAAGAATAATCTGCTCTAAAGGAACAGAAGAGAAATAATTTTATCATGTATGCACTCTAATTTACGGGTTTTGGTGCTAGCCTGTCAAATAAGCTCTTGCCATTGCAAATACGCCCACCCTATTTTCATCTCCATGGCTTCTGTAAGCCCTTGTCTGTCTTCTTTTGATTCACAGAGACTTTCAAGAGTATGGACCAGCCCTCACTAACAAGGTTGCCACTACAGAGCGCAACGATACTGTAGGAGCAGTATGATTGCACCATACAACAGAACAGCATCATGTCTGTATTCCGATGGCCACTGGGCCTGGCGAAGTACAGGGCAACCAAGCTGCTCATGAGCCCGGCTCTCTGGCCTAGCAGGGTGCCCTTTAAAATGTTTCTCTGATGTTGATTTTATAAGCTTTCAGACAGAGAGGGCTCAGTTGGCACATGGGCTTTTGGTGCTCACATTGTGTGCACCTTTGCTCAAACTCCCATCAGGAGGAATTCATGTTTTATGGGACTCCTGGGATTTTATGAATCCCAGTCTATGAGCTGTCTCTGGACCACTACTCTTTTCTTATTAATGCGGGAGATCTTATAAGGTGCAAATTGTTCAAAGCAAAGGCCCAACAGCTGAGAGTTTACAGAACAGAACCCAGACCAACATTAATTCCAGCCCTCGGCTGGAATGGAAGAAGCATAATGTAAGAAAACCAGAAAAGCCAAGAGCAAAAGAAAGACCTACTCAAAGGTTCTACGTGTTCTTCTCTGTTTAGACACATGAGCAGCAGCATTGTCCATGCATGTAGCCTACTTACATCACAGCCCTTAATCTGACTGCATCATGTACTTCATCTTGGTTCCTACACAATGGGAACTCTGTGTACCCTATGGAGCACACGGAACCTGTCTACAAGGATACATGGGACTCTCTACTGCCAGGTCAGACTGTTCATGCCAGAGCCTAGCCTTATAATACTGACTCAGGAACACTACAAGAGCCGTGAAAAAGACAGGGCTGGGAATGTTTTGCGCCGTTGCATACTTGAGATAGGAAAAACCCCTTCCCTAACCTCCACGTTTCTAAAATGCCATTAATGGGCACCAGAGAAAAAGAGGTACAGGCTTAATTCAAGCTGCTCTACCAAGACCCAGCTCTGTGTCTGAGAGGTAACAAATAGCGGTACTTTATCCCCTGCTCTAGCACGGGAGAAACTGGCTGTGTAGTGGGGTGGTCACTCCGCTCCGGCCTAAAAGGGCTTAAAACAGCCCAGGAGAAGGCTGTGGCTGGGAGCAAGCAGCTCCCAGGCTGATTGGGAAGGCAGCCACAGCTGAAGCCAGACCCAGTTAGGAGGCAGCTGGCCCTGATAAAAGGGCTGTTAGTTTAGAGCTCAGTCAGAGTCTCCTCTAGCTGTAGAGGCAGAGGGGCCTGGCTACTGGGGAGCTTGACAGGGTACCTGGAGTGCAGCAGGGCTGGGGGAAGGCCAGAGGAGCTGGGGAGCTCCGGCCTGGAAACCCCCCAGACTACTGGCCTAGTAGATGGCCAAAATGTGGTACTGGGATTGCAGGGGGCAGCCAACAGGTAGGCAGAGGCAGCAGGCCAAACCCTCCTTGCCTATGACTGGCTTATACAGAGTGCAGTTGGCCCCAGTGAAAGGGGGCTTGATGGTGACTGGCAGTAGCCCATAGGCTGAGGCAAGGTGGGGATAAGGGGTGGGGGTTCCCCGAGGAAGGGAGACTCTGAGATCTGAGGGGGAACTGCGAGGGGGCAGCACCCCAGGTAAGAGGGCACCGGGGTCCAGGAGGGACACGGGGCCAGTGGCAAGTGGGACATCGGTCTGCAGAGGGTGCTCTGGAGGCTGGAAACGCTAATTCCCTGGACGACCAGCAGGAGGCACCGCAGGGGTGAGTTGGCCCACGGTGAGAGGCTGGCTCCTGTTTGTTTTTAAATCCGCTACAAAGCCGTCTCCCTCCCTTCCTGCTACAGCAATTTGAAAGGGAAACAATGCAACGCAAAGCACTTGACTGCACTTCACACAGCCGACCACGCTTCCCCGAGTTAGTCACCAAGGCATACACCCACGTCTCCGTGGTGACAATCAAAGAACATACCGCCTCCACACTTCCCAAGCAGGAGCTAGTCAGTGCTGCCTCATAAAAGTGATAAATGTCCGTCACATTTCATAGCCTGATGATTTAGAGAGCCATTGGCAGACACATCACTCCCAGCACGTAGGACAGTTAATTACTTCCAACTTTATCTTTCTTGTCAATGCTTGCTGACAAATTGGCCATTATCTTTTATTCTTTAGCAATTAGCATAGCTCCTTCGGTGACAACACCTGGTATTTTTTTGTTTTTTTGGTTTTTTTTATGTGGACACTTCCCCTTTGCTGTCCAGAGTAGAATGAAATGTTCTGTGTTCCAGACAAGCTGTAAAAAGGCACAATTTGCTGTTAACCTGAGAGGTGGGGGAGGGAGGTGGAGAGGAAAGATCATAATTTAGAAGTGAAGCGGCTGTGTCTATAGCTCGGCAGCTATGAGTCAGGAATATTTCTCTCTCTCAAATAAAAATTCTGGCCCAGGTACTAAGCAAGAGCTAAAATGGGTGGTCTTTAAAAGGGAATGTGTCAGTCAACCCAGATTACTCCTTTCTATTCATCCTCCAGGGAGGTTCTGGAATGCACTGTGGAAGGTGCTCAAGCCTGTAATCTATAGTGGAGGTTCATTTGTCAGAAAGAAATAGGGAGGCAAACCAGTGTGTCCTTTTCCCACAACTGGCCAGGTGTAGATTAACCCCCCCTACCACCATCCACCAGGTGAGACCTTCCTATAAACACTGATACAGGATGAAGTTCCAACTGAAAAGGCTCTAAGAGCTGGTATCACATGAACACTCACAGTGCAGAATCCAGACATGGACAGCCCAGGAGCATTAGCAGTGAAGTAAAAACACAAAGCCTATTATTAAAACTAGAGGTTCACATGTGGAGAGTTTCTATGTGCTCTCTCTTTTCGTTATCCAATGCAGAAGAGAGGGCTTTCTTAAATTTAAGAGGGGACATCTCCTCAGCCTCCAAAAAAGGAAATAATTCATTATTTTAGTTTTTTTAATCAAACATTTTCTTTTATTAGAATTAGTGCGATGAGAATTCTCTAAATCCAACCTGTGGGCTCAGTTGGCAAAAGCTACTAACCAAAATGTTTTCTTTACTAGAGCAGCAGATGATATTCTCGTTATTTGTAATGATACCTATTGTCACAGCATCTAGCAGTCTTATAGTTGTTCAAAAACAAAGACAGACCCAATTCTGATTATTTTGGATGAACAAGCAGGAAAATATGACAGGAATGAATGGTTCAGTTTCCAAAAATACCTTCAACTATTAGCCATTTGGGAAGGAAAAAAAAGTCAAAAATATTTTTTTAATTTTATTTTTATTTGAATGGTTCCCAGAAGAACAAAACAGGAACTCCGAGGTGTATTAAGTACAAATCACTTCTGGGCATTAAATAAGAGAGTCAATACTACTTTGCAACATGTCCTTGGAAGAATCCCAAAAGAGAAGCCTAGTTCAGCTGTTTGTTTATATGACTGTAGTGCCCAGAAGACCCAATCAGGATTAAGGTTCTGTAGTGCCAGGTGACATACAGATGGAGTCCCTACCCCAAAGAGATACTGACAGCTACTAAAGAGCAGGGAAAGGGAGGCAGTCAAACAGAGATACAATTTTTATATACAAATAAATGCGATAGTTACATCCTTTCCTAAAATATCATCCTTTCCTAAAATATCAACTTCCCCATCTGACTCTCAGCCTAACCAGCATAGGTTTCCTCATATCTTGTAGAAATTACAACAGATGTGGGTCTTTGGCAGGGACCCACCTGCCAAGCATGCATTGGTAGGGCCCTAGCAAATTCATGGTCCATTATGGTCAATTTCACAGCCATAGGATTTGAACATTGGTCAATTTCACATTTTCAGATTTGTTTCACATTTGTTTATATCTGAAATTTCATGGTGTTGTAACCCTGGGGGTCCCAACCCAAAACAGGATGGGGGGGCGTGCGTGTCAGAAAGGTAACTGGGAAAGCTCAGGGAGATAGCAGCTTCGGTGGAGCAAAGCGGGCAGAAGCCAGGCTGAAGGGATTCCAAGATGAAGTTGGAGGATTGGAACCTGAACAACAGTTGAAAATGGTATGCTTGATGGTGGTGAAGGCACAAAGGAAAAGGGATGGGTAGCTGGCAAGGCAGATTGGGTTTAAGTGCAGGTTTGCTGAGGACGGGGGAGAGCAGAATATCTTTGTATTTTGAGGGGAATAGCTGTGCCAGTTGATGCAATAGAAGTGAGAGACAAAAGAGGCATCCAAAGGGGTTGGAGAAGTACGCTAGCTATATAAATGTACTGAGTATTTTATCACAATAGTGTCGGGAGGCCCAGTCAGGATCAGAACCCCATTACGGTAGATGCCATATAGATATGAACACAACAGTCACTGTCCCAAAGAGACTTCAATTTAAGACGAAGAGTAGGATAGCGGGATACAATTTTTATAAAAATAAATTTCAATTCTTAGCTAAATAAGAGCCTCGTCTACCTCCCAACCCATCATCGTCAATTTCTTGCAGATACCATGGCCAAGGTGGGTCTCGAGGAGCTAGCTGCTTATAGATAAATGCAAGAAGAATGAACCAAGTTAGCGGGCAGCATGGAAAAAGGTGCAGAGGCATTTGTGTGAGAAGCTGATCGAGCAGACATTCCCCACTGCATGCTTCCACCATTTCTCTTCTGAGGACAGTTCCGGAAGCTGCCCCACACTTAATGTGTAACTGACTTCCTGTTAAATGGTGCCTGTGACGGGGCTGAGCGGCCCCGCACCGGTACAGCAAGGGTTAACCCTTCTCTCTGGGCAGAGGAAGCCACGCCCCGGAAGCTCTGCTGGGCATGCTCCAGCTGGAGACCCAGCATAAAAGCCTGCAGAGTTGCTCAGTTGGGGCTGACCACCGGAGGGGAAGGACGTCTGTTACCAGCTCCTGGGGAGGAACAGCCAACATCCCGGGACCCAGACGACAGCCTGGCTGTGACGCCGCTGGAGGACCCACCCGCCATCGGCCCGGAGGGAGACCACTCGGACGGACCCCCGGACACCGAAGGCAGGGTAGGAAGTGACCCAGGGAACTTTTAAAGGGACAGACTAGCTCGGCGTGTTGCGGGCGGATCCCCGCCGAGCGTGGGGCGAGACCAGCCCCGCTGATAGGTGAGCCCTGGGTTGGGACCCGGTGGAGTGGGAGGGCCCGGGTCCCCCTACCCCTACGGCCATTAGGCCACGCCACCCCGAGAGCGGGAAGCAATTGTATTGACTCTGGCCACTGGGCCACGCTACCCCGAGAGCGGGAAGCGATTGTATTGACTCTGGCCACTGGGCCACGCTACCCCGAGAGCGGGAAGCGATTGTATTGACTCTGGCCACTGGGCCACGCTACCCCGAGAGCGGGAAGCGATTGTATTGACTCTGGCCACTGGGCCACGCTACCCCGAGAGCGGGAAGTGATTGTATTGACTCTGGCCACTGGGCCACGCTACCCCGAGAGCGGGAAGTGATTGTATTGACTCCGGCCACTGGGCCACGCTACCCTGAGAACAGGGGACGCGGGTATAGACTCCGGCCATTGGGCCACGCTACACCCTTTCCCTTGAGGGGGGGGGTCAGAGACAGGCGGCAGTCCGCTGCCACGCCTAGCCCCAGCCTTCAGGGGGCGCTGTGGAAGCGGACCCGCCACAATTGGCACCTGACCAGGGATTATTTGGACCGGTCCTGCAAGGAGGACCTAGAGCCAAGATGGAGTTCGAGAAGCTCCTGAAATGGCTGCTGGACAACCAGCAACAGCAGGCAACACAACAGCAGCAGCAGCAACGGCAGTTGCTCCAAGAGCTAGCAGCCCAGCAGCAGCAGCAGGCGGCGCAGCAGCAAGAGCAGCAGCAGCAGCTAATACAGGCACTGACCGCACAGCAACAAGCCAGCCAAGAGCGGCTTTTCCAACAGATGACCACACTCGTGGGCCGTGGGCCAAATCCGCCCCTGGGAGCTGTCGGGAGTGGAACGGGCGAGGGCCTCGGAGGACTGCCGG
Source organism: Sternotherus odoratus (assembly GCA_032164245.1). Lineage (NCBI taxonomy): Eukaryota > Metazoa > Chordata > Testudines > Kinosternidae > Sternotherus > Sternotherus odoratus. The sequence goes on from JAVMKO010000018.1 coordinate 9,329,680, forward strand.
TGCGGCTAACCAAGATGGGGCCCGGGGATGACCCCGAGGCCTTTCTGGTAACGTTTGAACGGGTTGCAACTGCCGTCCAGTGGCCCAGTGCCCATTGGGCCACCATCCTCGCCCCTTACCTGACGGGCCCCGCCCAAGCCGCCTATAGGAATTTGGACCCACAGGAGGCCCTGGACTATTCCAAGGTCAAGGCAGCCATCCTGGATCAAACAGGCGTCAACCCTGAGGTGTACCGCCAACGCCTCCGCCGAGCGCGATACACGCCGGGGGCTAGACCCCGAGCAGTGGCCCAACGCATCCGCGATCTCTGCTGGCGGTGGCTGGAACCCGAACACCGGACCGGAGGCCAGGTGGCTGAAATGGTGGCCCTGGAGCAGTTCCTCCAGATCCTCCCAGTTGGGGGAAGGGAGTGGGTACAGCGGCATCGACCAAAGTCGCTCCCCGAAGCCACCTCCTTGATGGAGGATTACCTGGCAGCGGAGGGGGAACCGAAGGTCGTTTCCAAGGTGGGGCATGCGGGCAGGAAGAACCCGGCCCCAGGGCCAGACGCGCACAAGACAGAGAGGGGGGAACCCCGTCGGCCAGTGCGGCCGGCCAAGGCCCCGGCGACACCCAGGGCGAGGGGCCCACACGGGACGGACCTCCCGCAGAGCCCGGAAGACGTGACTATGAGGTCCGACTATGCCCACAGCACCCGGTCCGAGGAAGGCGAACGGGACCGGTGTTATGAGTGCGGGAAGATAGGGCACTTCCGGAGGGACTGCCCGCACATGGACTGCAGTTATGGACAGGTATGGGCCGCCGGCCAACGTGCCAGGAAGTGGGAGCCGGGTAAGATCGTGGTACCTGTGAAGGTGGAGGGGATACCTACCATGGCCCTGGTTGACTCTGGGTGTAGCCAGTCAGTCATCCGAGAGGGGTTAGTAGAACTCGCTGGCCCAAAAGGGGCCCCTATACGCCTACAGTGTATCCACGGGGACGTGAGGCCCTACCCTACTGTCTGGGTGCAGCTCGAGACAGCCCAGCAGAGAGGGCGATGTCTCGTCGGGGTGGCCCCGAAGTTGGCATACCCAGTGATTCTGGGACGGGACTGGCCAGGCTTTGTAGAGCTCCTGCAAGAGTGGAGTACCCAGCCAGCAAGAAGTAAGGGGGCGCGAATGGAAAGGCCGGGGCTGTTGGGCCAAGAGGCACCAGACGACCCCCTCGAGGGACCCTCAGAGGCGGCAGGCATAGATGCGGGACGCCAGGTCCCCCCTGAGACCCAGATCGGAGAAGACCAAGGGTGGCTGGATATCAATGTGGACTTATTAGAGGAGCAAAGGAGGGATGCCACCCTCAGCAGAGCCTGGGACCAGGCAACGAGCACCCCAGATCCGGAGGAGGGATCGCCCCGACGCCGGCGGCAGGGTCCCCACTTCGAGATCCAGAACGACCTGCTCTACCGACTGGTCCCGGAACCGCAGACCAAGGAAGAATTGCGTCAGCTACTGGTCCCGCGGCGGTTTCGGCGGCACGTACTCCAGCTAGCTCACTCGGTGCCGTGGGCAGGGCACCTGGGGAGAGAGAAGACGCTACAACGGGTTGCCCAGAGGTTTTTCTGGCCCGGTATCCACCACGACGTCCGGGAATACTGTGCCTCCTGCCCCGAGTGCCAGAAAGCCAGCCCGAAGGGGGTACCCAAGGCTCCCCTGATCCCCCTGCCGGTGGTCGGCGTGCCGTTTGAGAGAATTGGCCTAGACTTGGTGGGACCCTTGGAAAAAAGCAGCTCGGGCCACAAGTACATCTTAGTGGTGGTCGACTACGCCACTCGCTACCCGGAGGCGGTGCCATTACGGACCGCCACTGCCCCGGCCATCGCCAATGAGCTCCTGCAAGTCTTCGCCCGAGTTGGCTTGCCGCGGGAAATACTGACAGACCAAGGGACAAATGTAACATCACGGTTGATGGCAGAGTTATGTCATCTATTAAATATCCGTGCCTTGAAGACCTCAGTCTACCACCCCCAGACAGATGGGTTGGTGGAGAGATTTAATAGGACCCTAAAGTCCATGCTGAGGAAGTTTGTGGAAGATGATCCACGCCATTGGAACAAATTACTCCCTGCCCTTCTCTTTGCCGTACGGGAAGTCCCCCAGGCATCCACGGGGTTCTCCCCCTTCGAACTCCTATATGGGCGGAGGCCCCGGGGGATCCTAGACCTCCTGAAGGAGACGTGGGAGGAACAGGAGTCCCGGGCTCGGGGGACCGTCCAATATATACTTCACTTGCGAGAGCGGCTCCGGGAACTGGGTACCTTGGCCCGGGAGAACTTGGAGAAGGCACAACGAAGCCAAGAAGCCCACTACAACAAAGGGGCTAAGTTGCGGAGGTTCGAACCAGGGGACCGGGTTTTCTTATTGCTGCCTTCCTCAGAGTCCAAACTGCTGGCGAAGTGGCAAGGCCCTTTCGAGGTGACCCGACAAGTGGGCCCCGTCGACTATGAGGTTCGCATGTCAGGACGAAGAAGGGACACCCAGGTCTACCACGTGAACCTCCTCAAAGCCTGGAGAGACCGGGAAGGCTTAATGATCGCCCCCTACCCTCCGGATCCCGAGTTGGGGCCTTCGGCGGGCGAGCCCAAGAAGGGAGGGACTGCCGCCATAGGCCGGGAGCTCGAACCGGGACAACAGGAACAGGTACAGCGGTTGATAGCGGCCTTCCCCGATGTCCTCTCGGCCCAACCAGGGAGGACTCCGTTGATCAGCCACCACATCGCTACCATCCCGGGCCACAAGGTGAGGGAAAACCACCGACCGCTTCCCAAAAAGATGTGGGAGACAGTGCAAAAGGAAATCGAGACCATGCTGGCCCTGGGAGTGGTCGAAGAATCGCGGAGTGAGTGGCGGAGCCCAATAGTACTCGTTCCCAAGCCTGACGGGACCGTGAGGTTCTGTATCGACTTCCGCAAGGTAAACGCAATCTCCCGCTTTGATGCCTACCCCATGCCGCGGGTGGATGAGCTGCTGGAACGGTTAGGCAAGGCAGAATTCATCTCCACCCTAGACTTGACCAAGGGGTATTGGCAGATCCCCCTCACGCCTACCTCCAAAGAAAAGACGGCATTCCCTACGCCCTTCGGCCTCTATCACTTTACCATGATGCCCTTCGGGTTGCATGGGGCCGCGGCCACCTTCCAGCGGCTCATGAACCAGGTACTGCACCCACATAGTTCGTATGCAGCGGCCTACATTGATGATATCATCGTCTATAGCGCCAGCTGGGAAGAACATCTCGAACACCTAGCGAAGGTGCTACGAGCCCTGGGCCGGGCCGGCCTCACAGCGAACCCCGCCAAGTGTCACCTAGGCCAAAGAGAAGTGACCTACTTGGGCTACACTGTGGGCCGAGGCAGACTCCGCCCTCTGGTAGACAAAGTGGAGGCCTTGAAGGGCTACGCCCCCCCAACAACGAAGAGACAGGTACGGCAGTTCTTGGGACTGGCCGGATACTACCGCCGGTTTGTACCCAATTTCGCCACGCTCGCCGCTCCCCTCACTGACCTGACGAAGAGCTCCCAGCCGAAGAAAGTCCAGTGGTCCGCCGCCTGCGAGAGGGCTTTCAACGCCCTGAAGGAACGGCTGACCCAGGAGCCCGTGCTAGCGCAGCCAGATTTTTCCAAGCCCTTTATTTTACAGACAGATGCCTCGGAGGTTGGGTTGGGGGCTGTATTGTCCCAAGAGGAGGGGGGAGAAGAGCACCCCGTCTTATACTTAAGCCGTAAATTGTTTCCCCGAGAGGTGCGGTACTCTACCATAGAGCGGGAGGCCCTGGCGGTCAAGTGGGCAGTGGACGCCCTAAGGTATTACCTGTTGGGGAACCCCTTCTCCTTGGTGACGGACCACGCACCCCTTAGATGGCTTAACAACATGAAGGACGCAAATGCACGGATCATGCGGTGGTACCTGTCCCTCCAACCCTATTCCTTCCAGGTATCCCACCGGCCAGGGAAAGCCCACGGGAATGCAGATTTCTTTTCCCGAGTTGGGGAGGAGGCAGAGGAAAGGGAGCCCCAGGGGCAGCCGGCTCTGGCGGCTGTTTTAAGGGGGAGGGTGTGTGACGGGGCTGAGCGGCCCCGCACCGGTACAGCAAGGGTTAACCCTTCTCTCTGGGCAGAGGAAGCCACGCCCCGGAAGCTCTGCTGGGCATGCTCCAGCTGGAGACCCAGCATAAAAGCCTGCAGAGTTGCTCAGTTGGGGCTGACCACCGGAGGGGAAGGACGTCTGTTACCAGCTCCTGGGGAGGAACAGCCAACATCCCGGGACCCAGACGACAGCCTGGCTGTGACGCCGCTGGAGGACCCACCCGCCATCGGCCCGGAGGGAGACCACTCGGACGGACCCCCGGACACCGAAGGCAGGGTAGGAAGTGACCCAGGGAACTTTTAAAGGGACAGACTAGCTCGGCGTGTTGCGGGCGGATCCCCGCCGAGCGTGGGGCGAGACCAGCCCCGCTGATAGGTGAGCCCTGGGTTGGGACCCGGTGGAGTGGGAGGGCCCGGGTCCCCCTACCCCTACGGCCATTAGGCCACGCCACCCCGAGAGCGGGAAGCAATTGTATTGACTCTGGCCACTGGGCCACGCTACCCCGAGAGCGGGAAGCGATTGTATTGACTCTGGCCACTGGGCCACGCTACCCCGAGAGCGGGAAGCGATTGTATTGACTCTGGCCACTGGGCCACGCTACCCCGAGAGCGGGAAGCGATTGTATTGACTCTGGCCACTGGGCCACGCTACCCCGAGAGCGGGAAGTGATTGTATTGACTCTGGCCACTGGGCCACGCTACCCCGAGAGCGGGAAGTGATTGTATTGACTCTGGCCACTGGGCCACGCTACCCCGAGAGCGGGAAGTGATTGTATTGACTCTGGCCACTGGGCCACGCTACCCCGAGAGCGGGAAGTGATTGTATTGACTCCGGCCACTGGGCCACGCTACCCTGAGAACAGGGGACGCGGGTATAGACTCCGGCCATTGGGCCACGCTACACCCTTTCCCTTGAGGGGGGGGGTCAGAGACAGGCGGCAGTCCGCTGCCACGCCTAGCCCCAGCCTTCAGGGGGCGCTGTGGAAGCGGACCCGCCACAGTGCCTAAGTATAAATACGACAAAGAGTCTTGTAGCACCTTAGTCTATAAGTCTACAAGATTCTGTCACTTTTGCAGATCCAGACTAACACGGCTGCCCCTCTGATACTAAGTATAAATAGAGGTTTTTTAACCATGAAAACCTCCAACAAGACAGGAAACACTCACAGTGGGAGAAGCAATGGGATTCACAGCGGCGCTTCTGAGCATTGCAAGTTTGCACGTTGTTCTCATATTTACATGCAATAGGGGATTCTATGCACTGGCAGAGAAATGGAGTTGATACTTCCCATTGGTCTTTTTCATCCCTACATCTATATATATATAAAAGTCAAATGGTGTATGCGTGTGTGTGTGCGTATGCGTGCGTGCGTGTATGTATGCTGCCTTACTCTCTCCACACAGTTTGAGCTAGAGACTTGAAATTTGGTACAGTTATAGGCTTTAGGGTCCTAATCAGGGTAAGAGTAGAAAATTTTTAAAATCTCACCTCTGACGCCCCCCAGGGGTGAAATTCTTTAAAGCCCATTCACATCAGCTGGGCAGCAGGTTAACACCTGCTGTTCTCTGGGACATAGTTATGATGTCATAATACCCCCCTCCAATGGACCCCGCACTCGCTCAGCTCTCTGCCCCCTCCCCCCCACTCCAACGCCCCCCCACTCGCTCAGCTCTCTCCCCCCCTCCAACACCCCCCATACTCGCTCAGCTCTCTCCCCCCTCAGGTAAGAATCGAATTTTTTTTAAATCTCACCCCCCCCTCCCCAACGGCCCCCGCACTCGCTCAGCTCTCTTCCCCCTCTCCCCCTCCGATGGACCCGAGCAACGCCGGGTATTTTTGTTAGTGTATGATAAAGAGTAAAAACAAATCCCCATAAAGCCCGGTTCATAAATCACCGGATGCCCTTTGTTAATCTGACAGCTGTAGTTTGAGTGAGACATGTTATAGTTCATATTATACTGCAGAGCATTCAATATGCTATTTCTTAAGAGCAATGAACTCGAAGCACTCTGCTATTAAATCTTACGTAGGTGAGTGGAAAATGCTGTCGTGCGTGCGGGGGCATAGACGGGGTTTATCCTGTTGGAGTCTGAGTTTCTTGTTTATTAAATGGATTTCTGCCTTCTCTCCTCCGTTGGAGTCAGCTTTTCACTCACTCATTATTGAAGGCATATTGACAGCTCATGAAATCACCATGACCATAGCTGACTGGAATGTGTTTTCAAAGGGAAACGAGTCATTTAAAAACACTCATGCCTCTTTGGAGACTAGCTCCTTTTGAGGCTGGGGGGGACAGACTGTGCTTTTCCTGGAAGCCACACAGTAACATTAAAAGCAGCAGTGTCAACACCTTCAAAATGTATGTTTAAAATTAATACCACTGGAGTATTTTCTTTCCCCCCAGATTTCAAAGACCTAGTGCTCTTACCCCTCTTCAGGCAGGTTCAGAGGACCTGCGGCACTTGCCATTAATTCATTGTTCAGACACAATCTTCTAAAATTCTATTACATTCTTAAGGAATTACAAGACTGTTTTCCAGTTATCGTTGCCGGGGACTGGACAGAGAACGAACAGCGCTAAAGTATTCAGGCGCACACAGAATCCCGAGGGACTAATGTTCCAGTCAGGCAGAGCCATCAGTAACTTTTAGTCAGTGTTGTGACTGGGATTCATAGCAATTTACTGGACTAGAATCAGGTGGATATTTTCCTTTTAGTTTCCAAAGATGATCTGAAAATCTTCCAGGATAAAAAGGTGGGGAAACTTCCTCCCCCCAGGCAGAGATGGCTTTGCTGGCCAACCTCAGCACAAAGCCAGTCCTCCATTTAGCCCTCCCCTCAGCAGGTGGCCTTGTCAAACGAAAACATAATACCACTCTAGAAATCCATGGTACACTCACACCTTGAATACTGCGTGCAGTTCTGATTGCCCCATCTCAAAAAAACAAACCAAGCATGATTAGGGGATGGAATAGCTTCCACGGGAGAGATTAAAAAGTATGAGACTATGCAGTTTTACAGAAGAGATGACTGGGGAGGGAGGTTCTGATAGACGTCTACAATCATGGGATTCCAGGAAGGCCAAAAGTAGAACTAGGTTCAAAAAAGGAATGAGATAACTTCATGGAGGACAGCTACTAGCCTAGATTCCCAGGAATGCAACCCTATGCTCTGGGACTGGACGACAGCAGATGGATCACTCAATTGCCTTGTTCTGTTCATTCCCTCTGAAGCATCTGGCACTGGCCAGTGTCAGAAGACAGGATAATGGGCTAGATGTACCATTGGTCTGGCTCAATATAGCTGTTCTTATGTCTTCACTCTGGGAAAAAAAGGTACGTTCTTAATGCAAGATGTCTTCACTAGGATTTCAACATGAGGTAGATGAGACCGGCTGTCATTTTCACACAAGTGAGCAGGCAGACCACTTTTCTTCATAGTGAAGACAAGGTCAAGTCCATGTTAACTTTGCCTGTAACTCGCACATTCAGTGGTACATTCAATATGGGCAAAAGATTAGTGCCTTATACCCACTGCTTGTCAAGGTAAAACAGTTTGCAAATAGATCTCTGAAATTAACTGACTCCACCGGAGTCTGGTGCTGGTTCACTCACGGTTCAGAACAACTTGGATCCATTTGTGGCACAGGCTATAATAGACAAGAATGAAAACTGAGGCTAATAAGAGTAATCAAAAGGTGATTTCACTCTATGTGGTCTGCCTACATAATCCTTAGCAGCCAGGTAAGGGCAATGAGTTTGGTCAAGATAGTTTGGCAAAGAAAATCACAGATGAGTCGTGGCACATTTTGTTAAAATCTAGGTTTTCATTCATGTTTCTGATTTCACCTTGATTGTGATTGTGCAAACTCCTTCCCTCCACCCCAGCCCTGCTTGGCCAGGCATCCCAAAAAGCAATTCCCTTTCTTCACACTTGTGCATGGTAGCCAGGGTGGTTATTACAAGAGGTGACCAGCGACTGTAACAAGACTAAGGTTATGGGGGGTCTGGGGGACAGTGGAATCAGTAGTCTCAAAAACTGATGCCCAAGACAAATTCACTGTCCTAATGAGGAAGGACTAAATACTCAAGTCTTCAGCAAAATTGTTTATAGTGTTCCTTAAAAGATAATGTAACTAACGTTAGGTTATGAATGCATCTGACGGGCACAGAATAAGAAAGCAACTTCTGTATTGTAAAGGCTTTTCACAAAGAAATCAGACAAGGATTGGGAGTGAAAAAAACAAACCTATCAACAAAGCTGCTACCACCAGAAGGAAAAGCACTCAAATGCTGGGCTTTCTTCTCCCCTTAAGTTCTCCTGCATATCTAGTACTCAATAGAAAGATTCGCTCTCATATGCCCCTGGTAGCTTTCTAGTGCTCCCTGCTCTCTTAAGGTCGCCAACAATACTGTCTGTCATTCAAAATGTATAAGATGTTTGAGAACTCAGAAGGTAAGTGAAAACAGATTGGATCCCTCCCTTACCTTCTCACAATAAAAAGATAAGCTTTGATTTAACAGAAATCTTTCAGGAGGCCTGGAAATGAATCTCCTTCAGTGAGTGGAAAACACACACTTGCATCAGCCAGAAAAGGTTTCAAAAGCTTGGTACCAAAGGCACATTTCTACATTAATACAAATGCTCAGAAGCTACGCGAGATTAGGGAGTCAAACTGAAGTCAGACCCCTTTTCTCCTCTCCCCACCCACTGAAAGGCTCCCTTTCCCATTGTTCTGAGTTTCACCCATCTAAATCAAGTTTATTTTTCCCTGTGCAGAACCACTGGGAGCTCTCCTCTGGGATTAGAAGCGGAGGCTTTGTGGAAGCTTTGGGGAATACAATCTTCTGGCACAGAGAGTTGCCTTTGCTGGCCAGTTTCTCCAAATCTACGGTTTATTTGTGTTCAGGCATCCCTGAATCCTTGATTCAACAAACTTTTGAAAAACCCCTCCACAAACCATCTCCATCAAGCCACTAAAAATTGTTCCTATGCTTGGGAACAAATGTTTTGGGAAACCAATGTCAGCAAAGAGTTGTTTTCAATAACCATTGCAATGATTGACTGTTCAGAGGCCACACCAATCCCCCTTCATCTTTCCAGTGAAGTCTCACAACATTGCTTACAGGCCCTGAAGTTGGCTGGATTCCCAGTGTTGATATGAAAGCCTGCACACAGCTTCCTGCCCATGTAGGGAGAGGCAGTAGAAACCATAACAGAACTCTCAGCCAACCCTGTTGGACATGCTGCAGAAAGTCTCCCTCTCATATCTCCCACCCTTTAATAAGTGAGATTTAATAAAGGTAGTGAAGGAAAATAGGAAGGGAAAACATTTAGGGGAAAAAGGCAAGACCAGAGACACAGAGTCTTTAGGCATCAGATATGCAAGGTAAGAACACGGACTGTCAAGGTAGCATAAATATCACATGCCATTCCAGGAGTTATACCAATGATTTTTTACTGCCTCTATCTTCCCTCACATACTTCAGTAATTAAAATAAATAAAGGCAGTAAGTCTTTTCACATATCTTAGTTTTTATTCTGAGGAACAACATTTCTATGTTCTATCGTCTTTGTTTTTGAAACCATAATAATGGAATATATTTACTGGCTGCAGCGACAAAGACTGTAGAGGTATCTGTCCTTACTCATCGTCAGGAAAATCAGGATGCAGTAATGTTAATAGATTTGTATCTCCCTGAAATAATTCTTCCATCTGTTTTGTGACTCCAGCCTGGAAGTCTGCAGTATTCTATTCTCTTGTAGATTGGATACATTCTCTATGATTGGTTACATAACCAAATCACTCAGATAGTCAACAATTCTATTTGACTTTAATAAGAAATCAGTTACTAATTGTGAGTTGCTGAGTTAAAAACAATGAACATGAGCATTATTAAAATATCCAGAGCTTAAACTACATACATACTTATTACACATCTGGAGGAAATGCACACATCCCTAAGGATCCTTTGCTAGGGGTAGATTTCTCGGAATTTGCCAGCAGTGAATAATCTAATAAGCACTTTGTCAATCACAGTACTCAACAACAGTGGGTTAGGTCCTTAAAAACATTTACCAGCTGCGTATTATGTGCTCTGCAATGACTGACTACCAAATAGCCACGGAGCACGAAGTTTGCCTTCTAGTCTTAGCTTCACCGACTCTGAAATTGTACACCTGCTGGAACAGCTCCCCAGAGGAAGGCGTAATTTAAGACCAATGCTGATTTAATCTAACCCGCCAGGTATAGGAGATGGCTACTTCTAATTAGAAAACACTAATATACTCCTAATTATGTAACACCAGCTAGTGATATAAGCCCTGTTTCATAGGGAATGGCACCAGGCCAGATATAACCATATTCAGAATCAATAGTGGCTAGCAGGATTCCAGTGTTATTTCCCTATCTGGTGTGGAAAGGGATTGGTTATCTTCTGGGCACATGTTATACCATCATGCTATTGAATACCAGGGAAAGGGGACTGGCTGGGTTAATTTACAACATGGTCGGCTAGCAAAGATCCCTAAAACAAGCAAGCAAGCAATGCAGGGTCTACACATGTCAAGGAAATCATGCCAGAACCATGCTAGTAACAGCTATGTTTTAGCACAGTAGTAGCTAGCACATTTCTTATCCCAGTGTCATAGGACATTAGTTGTTCTGGTCCTGGGTAAGAATTCAGGGAAAGCAAGATCAAAGCCTGAGACATGCTAAAAGCCAAATGCTTTTTGCTCATCTGTTCAGATCTCTGCAGAAATTCTGAAGCAATTTTCTTCCTCTCACAGCTCCTTAATGTCCAGGTGATAAGGCACTAAGAACACAAAAAGTCAAGAAGGCAGAAAAAACCAGTGATGGGAAAATTAACATTTCTGCACAAGAAGGGGATGAATACACACAGTTTGCATCAAGACTACCCTCAGAAAAGTTGTATGTCTGAGAAGAACCCATATATCCCTCTTTAGCTCTGAGCCTCTGTCACATGCTCTAATTATCAACTGCGCTGCAACACCAGTGAAACTTCACTTTCCTATGGTGGAAGCTAAATAGTCTTAGGAGAAAAAATACACAGTGATCCTGTTATTCCTAACCACAAATCACTGCCAGGTAGAACTTCCTCAGATGTAATGAAGGGAGTTTTCCTAGGTTTGCCCTCTTCTCTGTTCTTGTCTACCAAGACTTGTTCCTTGTTAGTTCTTGTACAGCATAGACACCAAAGTGCTTTAGCAAATGGACTATCATCCCCATTTTAAAGACAGGGAAACTGAGTCAAGGAGAGGTGAAGTAACTTGCCTTAGAGGAGGCTGCCCTGGGGGCAGGACCAGAAATAAAACCTAGGTCTCCTGTCTTCCAGTCTAATGCCTTCACCACTGGACCAGTTTCTCCTCTGCATTAGAACTCCTGACTGAAGGCAAGAGTTTGTCTGAACATTGGGTCCTTTCATTACTTCAATGGTGAAAGCAGGAGGATACATTTCAGTGTCCCTTGGGGACTGCAAGTGCGCTCCACTGCCTATACCTTGTCCCCAATTTTTGAGATACATATACTACAGTGGCCATAAAGATGTAGTTGGGGCTAAGAGCATCAGAAAATGAAAATGGGTAGCACATCACGGACAGGCTTCGCTTCTATTTTAGCACCAAGCACCGCTGATCAGCTTGCAAAACTGCTTAGAAAAAATAAAAGAGGCTGTAGGTGGTTCTTTTGGAATTCAAAGGTTTGACCACACTGGGGCCACAAGTGGAAGTGTGCTTTTTTGGGGGGTGGGAGGGGAGAGAAATAAGAACCCAGCTTACTCCACTATTGGTCTCTGCTTTGACAAAAACATGTTTCTCGTCACATGCAACCTGACAAGAATTTGCCCCCAGGGAAAGACAGAAGTTCTGGCTGGAAGAGGGCTCAGACGGGATTACATGCAGAACAAAGAGGTCAGGCTTTTGATCTGTGCGTGGGGGCGCATGCTGGTTTGTGGTATAAAACACAATTTTGCTATGGAAGGTTCTTGAAAGGCCAGCAGCAGAAAACAAGCAGCAGCCAACGCTCTCATGAGGAGAGGGAGTCGCTGTACTTTCAAAGAAAAATACCTGTCACTTCCGACTGACGGAGTCTCGTGGCATCTCAGGTCACTGGAAACATGTGGGAGCCTTGCCTGCTGATACCTCAGACGGCAGAGGTGTGCCTTGAGCACAGCACACAGGAGGGGTCAGCCACCAAGACACCCATGCTACATGCTCAGAGATCACTACCTCTGCTCTCGTCCATCCCTTGGGAAATACGGCGTCTGCAGCAATGTGTCACCATGCTTCATCTCTGAAAATGCTCTGACGCTTTCATCTTCCCACTTTTCTGAACTCTGCCAGGATACCTCTGCTGCTTTGCTGAAAAGTTACTAGCTGGCTGGCATGTTCATCCGTCCCTACAAACAGAACATCTAGCAGTAAGTTTAACAAGGCTGAGGAGTAAAAGCTGAGAGCTGGAGCAAGTTATGTTCCCATAGGTTCAAGATGGATCAGGGACTAGCAAGGTTTTAATTAGGTGAATTGTTTTATTACCATGTATCCTTTTTAGACCAGTGAGTGACTTCCATGTGGGACAAGATGGCTCAGTTATGTCTTTCACACTTTCTTCCTACCAGGCACGAGCAGAGATTGATTGATACTTTAAAAAACAGGCATCATGACATTTACCATGGGAGCAGCCAGACTGAATAAACCGCGTGGTCCACATATTCCCTTATTCTGCCTCTGACAGCATCCAGGACAGAAGCTTCAGAGGAAGGCATAACAATCCTTGTGGTGGACAGTTATGGAATAATTTCCCTTGGGAAATCCCAACAGCTAATGCATTGTTTATATCCTGAACTATGAGGATTTAATAGGATTATTTTTAATCCTATATTCTATATAAAACTGTGGATGCTCTACTTATCCACATAAATGTCTAATTCTTTTTCAAAAACCCGTTAGAATTCTGGTCTCAATAGCAGCTCACTGGTTAATCATATGTTGGATAAAAAAATGCATTTCCTTTTGTCAGTGTTAAATTTGCTGCTTTTCCATGTTACAGAATGTCCCATGTTCTTGTATTATAAGAAAGGGTAAAAAGAGGCACGTGATTTACCTGCTCTATACAGTCACCATTCTATATTTCCTCTTAGTCATCTCCTCTCTAAAGTGAAGAGTTCCAAATCCTACAAGACACATACTCCAGGAACGCGGATCCTCTGAAGAGAGGAGGATTATCTGTCTATGGGATGAAATGACTAAAACGGTTTCTGCACCAAATCAAAATGGAAAAGAACCCGAGAGATACAGTTCACGTGGAATACTTTAAATAGGACTATCAAAGCTAGGAGCATTCACCACAGGAGTCAGCTTGTTCAAACTGCCATAAAATCATCCCAGTTAGAGAGCCCTCTCATGTCCAGCACCTCCAAGAGGCTGTTATATTTTCTGATGTGCCAGACTTGGTTATCGAAAGGGCTCAAACCCAAATGGAAACTCCCGGGAATTCCTAGCCCTCTCTCCCACCCTCAGGGCAGAGGTGAGTGGAGGGAAGTTTCCCCCCTCCCGCCTTTCTTTTGGCCTAAGTCTGTGTTGATCCCAGCCTGTAGGCACTTGATTTGTACAAATTAGCTGGGAGGGGCTAGAATGCTGTGTACGGCTGCAGGGGGGTGGAGGTACACAGGAGAAAAGATATTTAAGATGCTGAGAGAGAGACTTCCAGAGTGCACAGACTCCTACAGGAAAGGGCTGCAGAAGTCCCCTTTAGACTCCACCTTCACAGAGAGAGGGGGAGAGAAACAAAATTAGGGCACCAGCGTGCTCTGTAACACTTTCGGAAGAGTTTCATACGTGCCCCTGCTGCGCTCACAGCATCTGCAGAGAACTCAGGAGTTCTCACTGCTGAGAGTGAAAATGCCAGTGAAAGTTACTATGCAACTGGCATGGCTCTGTGTTATCACCTTGTCCTTGGCCATCTACCCAGCGTGGCTGCAGAAGCCTCCCAAGAGGACAACAGCCAATGGGAAAACCCAGCTCAAAATGAGGGGCTGCTGCGATGAGATGAAAGAGCTCAAGCTGCAGATAGCCAACCTGAGCGCCATGCTGGGGGAGCTGAGCAAGAAGCAGGAAGACGACTGGGTGAACGTGGTTATGCAGGTGATGGAGCTGGAAGGGAGCACCAAGCAGATGGAGTCCCGGCTCATCGATGTCGAGAGCAAGTACTCCACGATTAACGGCAAGATAGACATGCAGCTGCAGGCAGCCCAGGTGGTCACACAAACCTCTGCTGGTAAGGAGGGAGCCTCTAAGCTCCCAGATGCGCCTCTTAATGCAGAACTCCAACTAACCACCAACTTTTAACCTATGCTAGCATGTCCCATTAACATAGCTGGTGACTGGGCCGACTGCCTGCCGGTCTGCCCAGCGCGCTTCTGCAGACACAACAGCGCAAAAAGCTGCCAGGTTTATTTGGCCAGAAATCCACAGATCCAGTTATGAGTTTAATATCAGATATGGTCTTTGTTAAGGGTTGAGGGGCAGAGCAGATCCTGCAATTACAGCAGGATGGACTCATTTAGTACATCTTCCACCCTCCCCCGAGTACAATGATCCCAATCTGAACAGACAGGCAGTCAGTTTGTGTGGGAAAGCCTCTGGCAATAACATGCCCATACCATCCAGAACCCTGGTAGGGGATCAGGGGCTAGTCAAACAATTGGAGGCATTTCTAACCATCATTGCAGATGCAATACCATCTTTATGCCTGTCTGATCCAGACCAAAATAAAAAAAGACATCTGAATAATAATTCTCAGCAATCCAAGGTTGTAGAGATTATGCAAAATGCCTGATTTAACACAAACACATTTCAATAGTTTAAAATTCTCCCTCCTTCCCTGGTATAGTGACACAGGAAAGTTTCACAGCACATTTGCTTTGGATATGCTAAGAAAAGTCTGCTCCAAGGGGAGACCATTCCAACAAGGTTAAACTTCCCTATAAAGACTACTATTAACTGGGGTGGGGGTTGTACGTGCTAAACACCTTAATTCTGGGTCTGTTTTACAATGGGGGAAAAAATCTTAAACCACCAGTGTTTACTAAATTCTGCTTCATGAAAAGGTTAAACGGTGTTAGTTTGGAAACACGGCTCACTATTTATATCATCTTAAATAAACAGAAAGATTTTCCCGTAATGAGTCTCATCGGGGATATAGTAATGTTGCAATGTGGTTTTGTAAAATAAAGCAGCACACAGAGAAAGTCAGCCAAGTAGGGACTTGAGCAGCCAGATGCAGGGAATTCATGACACCAGGTGAAAGTCATTCACCCTGAAATACACTGAAAAAACGGTCAGGAGGATAAATCCTCACCCCAGCTAGCTTCTCTCCCCTCCTGTAAAAGCAGCTGTGTGCATCCCCTTTCCCCCAATCAGCTCCTATCCAGAGAGGAAGGGGGGCTGGCAAGACTGAGATTCAGATGAGCTAAATGCCATCCCACCCCATCGCAAACGGTGATAGAAACTGTTGCACAATGTGTTTTATTCACAAACTCAGCTAATCTACCCAACCATGTGATCAGAACAGGCAGCTGGCCTGGCCGTTCCATCAGGCGGGGACTGTGTTGGAAGGGCAACAGACATACACTCTCATTCCCCAGCATGGAACTTTTATTCACACCCTGGTAATTTTAATACAAAACAGAAATAGCTGTGAAGGCTGGAGCTTTGTGCACTCCAGTAAGAGGTTAGGAGACTATAAAGGTAACCGGTAATGGATGCTGTTTTGATTCTGCTAGTTAAACATACAAGCCATTGGTTTCCTTGTATAGCCCAGCATCTGTCCTTTACGCTTAGGCCTTTCCTCCCCAGACCCATAACAGAGCTCTTCAGAGCTCCCCATTTTAGTCTCCCTCACCCTACCAACATCTGGGCCCCGAGACTCAGGCCACCACACAAGGGCTTCCGGCACAAGAGATTGTCCTCCCACCTCCCGGCTTCACTTCAGAGCGGGCCAGAGGGGTCGCTATTAAGCATCTGGAACTTCCTCCCTCTCCAAAGTGCTGTTTTCAAAGTACCCCCACCTCCTGATGGGTGAGAGAAGAGGAAGGCAAGACTGCACGCTGTAACGTGCTAACACTGCCTGCAAGAGCCAAGCACAAAGCCACTTCCCTTGTATATTTTATAACCAAGCCAGAAATGAGTAAATTCTATTCAGCATTCTTTCCTGGGTGCTAGAATTTTAATGCCATCATAGAGTGCTCAGCAGCCACAGACAGGGTTAAATCTTCATTTGAGTAGTGGAAAGACATTTTAAAGTGCACAGAAATATTTCCTACAGTTGTGTTAACAGATAATTTCAGCATCTGTAAATACTGTACCTAGCCCTATACATGCAATGGGGATTTGCAGTTTGCTTCAAGGCCTCATAACCACCCATCCAGCACCAATCTGATCATCTCTCTCATTTTTAACAAGCGCGGTCTCATTTTCATGGGCTTTCAAGTTCCTATGAGGAGTATTTTCTGTTTGGCGGCTGAAGACAAGAGGCTTAAAAATTCCACATCCCACAGAAAGCACCTCATGTTCCAACACTGCCACCTCCCTGTCTCACGTGCAAACCTGACCAGCACCAATACTGCTGCCAGAGCTCATCTATAGGTGAGCTAAGCTGTTCCATGCACTCATCACGCACACCAGGCAGATTTTTCTCCACTCTTTTGGGCTTCACTGGAGATGCAATAAAATGGCCCCTTTGAATGTTTATCTCAAGAATTGTGTTAAAACTTTGGAGGACACACCTCTGCAGTAGGTGATCCTTCTCCTGTTCATCATCTTACTTCCTGTGTTTGATTCAAGTAGATGCTGTCTATGACTGCTCATCCCTTTACCAGAAGAATTACAGAATCTCCGGGGTTTACAATCTGCCTCCCAATGAATTCTTGGGAATCCCTGACCTAAAGGTGAGGATGCCATGCATACAAGGTGCACACCTTTGGTTCTAGCAGAGCTTCTTCAATACTGTACATTCTGACAACACATATGTTGAAGTCCAGTTTTTACAGTGTCGGAGGGAGGGAGATGGCATATTACATTTAAAATCCCTACAGAATCTTATATGGTAAGGGTGGAGAGGGTCTATTGGTGAGACAAAGGTTCAGAACAAATCAGTTTTTAGTGCCTCTTTAAAACCAACAAACTCCCTGGACAGACGAGGTTTGGTGCCCTGCTTCCTGATCTTGTATACAATGAAATTGGAAGTGGGACCCTGGAATTCTGCTGACTGGTTAGCACCGCATCCTCTCTTTGCTCCAGATGTACTGCGACATGGAAACAGACGGTGGTGGCTGGACCATCATCCAGAGGCGCAAAGTTGGCCTGATCTCTTTCAACAGAGGTTGGAAACAATACAAGGACGGATTCGGCAGCATTGAGGGAGATTTCTGGCTAGGGAATGAAAATATCTATCGGCTCTCCAGACGCCCGACCGTGCTGCGAGTAGAGCTGGAGGTAATTCACAGGTTCTCACTTCCAGCAGTAAAAGCTTCTAGTACACAGTGGTTCTTTGGTAGAAAGTGGAATCTCCTAGCAGCTATGGTGGGCTAAAGGATTTGCATATTTAAATTAGAGAGACTAATGCAAGATAGACTAGGCAGCAACATTAGGGGCACCACAGAAGCATATTCCCCGGTGTTTACTATCGGTGTAACAGAACCTTCACGGGGCCACAGAGTGGATCTTGGGTGAGCCACAGGCTCTAAAGGATTCTCAGGTGAATTTTGCCCATCACGGAGGTGAACAAGCTCATAGACCAGGGCAGCGGGATTATGCTGCTGACCATCTCACAGGGATGCCCAACTATAGACTGGAGGGGCTCAAGCTCACTCCTTTGGGCAGCAGTGCTGCAGAGACAGCACACAGGGAGGAAGGAGTGCTTTGTATTGCCCAGCAGCAACTTCTCCAGTCAATTAATGGTTGGCGAGTTATTAATCAGTCCAGGTCCTGGCTGGAAGAACGGCAGCTGTACGTGTAGGACCTTGAGAGATGGGCATGGGGTAATGGACGAAATGGTGGTTTGTGGGGCTTCCATGGAATCTAACCGCCACTTCCTGAGGGAGGAAAAAACAACTTGAGTTAGCCCACATTTAAGATAAGGCTGTGGACTGGAAGGGCAGCGTACCAGATTTCTGTCAATAGAACTTAATGTCAATGCAGACCACCTAGCAAACATGATGCCTTGGTAATTCACCAGCCTGCTATGCTAAGTGAAAATGTGTTCATTCCAGTTTGCCTTAGTGGAAGTTCCTGCAGTCTAGTCTGTAGTCTTGATTTTAAAAGAAAAATGACTATTGCAAACTCATCTAGCGTTCCTGTATAGTGAAGAGGCAGGCATCCCAGGTAAACACAGCTGCCAAAGTCTGCCTAGTACTTTTTTTAAAAAACAGAATCGGTTTCCTCTTCACCCCTCTAATCCCCTGTGGCAGGACTGGGAAGGCAACATTCGCTATGCACAATATAACCAGTTCACCCTGAGCAACGAGTTGAACAGCTACCGCCTTTTCCTGGGGAACTACACCGGCAACACAGGGCGTGACTCCCTAAGGTACCACAATGACACAGCCTTCAGCACCAAGGACAAGGACAACGACAAGTGCGTGGATCACTGTGCGGAGATCCGTAAAGGTAAGGCACACGGATTCCTCCTTTGCAAGTGGCTGAGTGAACCACGCTATGCAACATATGGTTACAGAGTGAGCCTAATCAATTGTTTTAAGTTGTTAACACTCTGATGGCAGATCAGTGAACTGAGGACTGTTTCTGAAATATGCATACGTCAGTTACCTGGGCAATCTAAGAATTGAAATGGGATCCACAATGTGTGTTATAGACATTAGTGATCAATTGCACTTGCCACAGGAGTCAGGGTTTGCCCTGGTGTCTTTGGCCAATACTTGACCTACCTACATAGCTGTTAAGCGTACCATGCATCAATTATCTGCTTGGCTATCCCAGAGGTGGGTGAAATTATCCCTGTGTATTTTTATATTCAGTTACAGATGAAAGGTACTAAATAAATGTAATATTAGATATCAAATATGGGCTGCAGTGACTTGCAGAATGATTTTTATCTGGGGGGTCATGCACCTTGCTCTATTCACATTGTAATGAGAGCCTTTAGCTGGACTATTCTATTCAGCTTTTTATATTGTGCTCATCACCAAGGTAATTGAGTGCTTTTGAACTTACCGTACGCACTCTTATTTTAAATTTCTTAATACAGCCCCAGTATGTAGAGGGATAAGCTTCACCGCTGTAGGCTTTATGGTGAAGCAATTATAGCCCCCCTAAGGGAAAAGTTTCTGAATTCAGCTGTTATACTTTACTGTTGCCTTAGTTGCAAAGTAAACCCTCAGACAAATTGCATTCAGATGCATACTAGAGCCAACCAGCTAAGAACACTGAACAGTGTCCTCTGCTGACCTTTTGTTTTCAAAGAGGGAGAAAGGGAAGACATGGAGATGAAACTTTCAAAAGTGCACCGAGTGCCTCAGACAAGAACTTTAACGAACGAAGAGACATTGGGCTTATTTGGCTACATCACCTTGGTGATTTTCCCTGTTCACTGTACCTCTGAACTCTTCCAAGAAGGGTTCACCAGACAGCGTGTCATGAATTTAGCTTCTGTCCCAATGTAATGACAGCTGACAAGAGCACAGGCTCCCAGAATGGATTCTGCACCCTGGCCCCTCTCCCACCCCTTTCCTGCAGAAGGACAATTGTTCATATCATGAACATAGAATGCCAGCGTTAATTAAATGGTAGACAAAGGCTTGCTCTGTTTGTTGCCTCCAAGGTGGATACTGGTACAACTGCTGCACAGACTCCAACCTGAATGGGGTTTACTACCGCAAAGGGGAACACACCAAAAACATGGATGGAATCACCTGGTATGGCTGGCATGGTTCAACCTACTCTCTGAAAAGAGTCGAGATGAAGATCCGGCCAGAGGATTTCAAACCCTAGGGGGAACCAACATTCAATTGTAAAGCTACGGTGACACTGCTGCACTGAGGGGAAACAGCCTGGAATCTCAAAACCAGCAACTGAAATGGTTCACTTCATCTAGAAAGTGTGCGAATGCAAGGGCTATATACACCGACTATGCATCACACATTAGTTCTGAGGCAGACCTGGGAGAATAGGGTTAGAATAGGTATATCCTGGAGTAGCAGCGTCTTCAGGAAGGACATGTTGTGGTTACACCAGCATTGGGACTTACAGGGTTGCCTTATTGTTTGACTAGTTAGAGTTTAGGGAAAATGCAGCTTTTACCCTCCTTTTTGCCATCTCTGCAGTGTTTAGATTAATTGAGGGTGGATACAAATTTTGCCAGGGAAGATAGTTTCTACCAAGACCCAAAAAACAAAGGAATAGGGCTTTATTTCAAACCCTTCAAACATCTTAGAAATGAGATGTTCCTCCAGTGCATGTTAATTGCCCCATTCTCCCCATGCAGGAAAAGCTAGGTGGGAACTTTAGGCAAATGCATGTTGCACCGCTTTTTCCTGAAGTGTCATCGCCACCTTCTGGCCACTAGTCACAGGAAAACACCCATGCAAGACTATACTCCCTGGGACAGTGCTTTCAAGTCCCATTTGCTCTAGGCTATGTGGAGGTGGGAGATCTATACTAGAAAGCACTGGGATGCAACTCTCTGAGGGACAACAAACTGACTTTCAATGCTACTAATGTTCCTCTTGGAACACAGAAGGGCTGTTTTGTGCCACCTCATCACACTATCAGCAAGACCAGGAGAGAACAGGGAGCAAGCATAGCCAGAAGCCTTTTAACATTGACACAGTATTCCAAAACACAAGGGGGCGAAGGGTCTTTTAATGTTTAACTGGAAAAAGGCATGTTACTGGAAGTGCTAGTAAACAAGGGATCAAATATGGCTTGAATACAGCAAAGGATCCTGGAGAATATTACACACTAAGAGAAGCAATCTCGAGTGGTTTGTGTTGTCACTGGAACCCAAGCTGTATTTAAAGGGTTACTCCATCGAATCTCTATTTTATGACACTTGATCCTGAACTTCCAGCTGCTTTTAACTTTCTGTTTTTACTGAAAGAGAATCCAGATGTGGGAAATATTTAACACTCTGCTTTATGGTTTACGAACATAGGATTATTCACCTTGGATCAGACTGTTGGTCCACGAGGAAAGCTCTATTGCCATCAGCTATGACCAGCACTCGATGCTTTAGAGAAAGGCAAAATACACCTGAAGAGGCACCTAGTAAAACTTGCAATGCTGCCCACGTTTCAGGGGTGGGGTGGGAAAAAAGGAGCACGTTATTCCTTTCATTACGGTACTGAAAGTTCAAAGCAATGCATCTGAGAGCAGAACCAGAGAATCCTCAAACACCAGGAGAACTAGAAACATACAAAAATCCTCACTTCCTATACCCGGGAATTTCCAGGTTAGTTTTGGAGGGTTATTTTTTGTAAGCACTGCCTTCCGTGTTGAAAACCAGCATATTCCATTTCCTTACCTAAGAGGGTCTTGAAAAGGACTGTTTAAAAAGGGCAGTCACACCGTTGCTTGAATATGTAGAAAAAGATGGTTATAGTTAATATATCTACTTTTATTCACTTTATAAAAACAGAGCTTGAGTCTAATTTAAAATTTTCTGTCTTATGTGGAATGGGAGATAAAGGTTTCTTGGGAAATGCCTTATATATGTTGACTATTCATACTGTACATTGGAACAGCATTGTATACAAATATGCAGTCTGTGCAATGGATTTTTTTTTATACCAAACTTTTCCATATCTGTAATAAACCCTCTCTCGTTTTTAAGCCTGTTTTCTTCACGTCTTGTTCCTTAACTTGCAGTTTGATACAAACACACACAGACAGAGGGATTAAGGTCAGGAAAGGGGAATACATCAAGTTCTGAGGCATCCTAGGGGATGCAAGAGAGGAGAAGGGATGAAAGCATATTGCAGAGAGGGCAAAAACAGTACAGCATACTGCACAGAAGCGAATATCTGTACAGTAAACAAAGGTGAAAGCATAAATCTAAAAACAAGCATCTTCAGAGAGGTTAAAAACCCATCGCATGAGGACCAAACTTGGTCAAGATGCTGTGCCCTTCCTCATATCACAGAGAACTTCATGCATTGATTGAAGAGGGAGAGAGGGGCATATGCCAATTCAAAGGGAAACATTCCTCCTAGTCCAAGGCAATGTGGAATTCTACCACACAGGACCCAAAGCTACAGATTCCTTGTTATCCTTTATCATTCTGATTACAGTAGCAGTCACAATGTGCTATCAATTGCTCACCCATATAGGAAAACAGTAAGTTCCTTTAAATGAATAAATTGTTTAGTAGCATATTGCAGACTTGTACTCTTCTGTCCAACTGAAAGTCTTACAACAATCCGTTTCCCTCATCTCTCCACCCGAGTGATCTCAGAAGGCAGATTTAACAGAGTTCAGGAAGAAACTCGCTCATGCTTGTGTCTAGGGGCTTGTCTTCACTAGGCTGGGGAGGGGTTGATCTTTTGGCGATCGATTTATCGTGTCTCGCCAAGACCTGGTAAATCGATCGCCAGCGGCTCCCCCGTCAACTCCAGCTTGCCAAAAGGAGCAAGCTGGAGTCGACGGGGGAGCACGCTGCCGACGTGAGGATGGCAGGTAAGTCGGCTGGCGATACGCAGACTTCAGCTATGTGATTCACGTAGCTGAAGTTGCGTCTCTGCAGTCGATCCTCCCCCATAGTAAAGACCTGCCCCTTGACTCAGATTCTCCCCAGAGGATAAGAGAGTTTGGCTCCTTGTTTCAGACAATGGTCCAAACAGGCTGTAAAGGCGGATGCTGCTCTGCAGGAGGGCCGGAGCCTTTAAAACCAAGACTCCAGTTGTTAGGACTCAGCCTCAGTACAAAGAATAGGAAGCAAGTGAATAAAATTAGTTATGGATTTCAGTGAGGCAGGCAGGGAGGGAGCTGGCATTCACCGATTAACAAAGAGGTATGAATCCCCGGGGAAAGATCCCTTCACAGGAACGTCCACATTGCAAATTGAAATGATTGTTTGGCTAGCTGGGAGCAGTACACTTGACAAGGTTAGTAATCTGAATCTCTCAACAGCTGAATCAAGCTCACATACAAGCGAGGAAGAAAAAATAAGAAAGTTAATAGAGAGCAGGACGTGCTGCTAAGTTGTGACGCAAATCCTGACCATTCTCTGGAAAGTAACTTACAGTAGAACACACTGCCAGGTGTACACAGCAGGTAAGGAGGCTGGCAGGCTCCTTGTCCAACTACTTCACAATTGGGAACAGAAGGCTGGTGCAAATGGGTTTGCATTATGCTCTTATTCTACTTTGCCTGCCATTTTGCATCAGGGCACAAAACCTTCAGTTTGCAGTTAGAGCCCCGAGAGTTGTTGAATCTCTCTGCCCACCCCAATCTGTCACAACAGCATTTTCCATCTAGCAGGCAAGAGCCAAGAAGTTCACCCCAAAGCTGCACCTCCAAGCCTGTTCCAACTTGAGTTATTTCCTTACCGAGAGAGCCCTGACTCCTGAAATGCTTAGGAAGTCTTCACCCTGCCACGCCCAAAGCAGAACTCAAGGCACTGGACAGACAGTGCAAATACAATGAACACCCAGAATAGACCTATTAGAAGGCCATGCAAACTCACATTAACAGCAAACAGGGGGTCTGAATGCAGGAGCAGACACCAATCATGCCGACATCTCTAAGAGTGAAGAGGGACAATTTGAGTGGACATGCAAGGGGAAGTCTTTGCTGCTTCCGGAATGGTTTTGAAAGGCAAACAGAAGCTGGGGGTTTTATGTGACCGCCTCTTGGATGTGCCATGACCACCGCTGCAGAGCAAGATGGCCACAACACCTGAAAACCGGGTGTTGCAATGGCATCAACTAATTTGCGTTTGAAAGAATTTGCACCAGCTTTTCACCTGTCCCTCTTTTCCCTTGCAGCTCTACCAGAGCCTGATAGAGACAACTCCATAGTATTCCCCACTACAGTACAGCTATTTCTTCCATCCCCATCACAAAGGGCCTGCCATTGACACCTCACTA
Source organism: Sternotherus odoratus (assembly GCA_032164245.1). Taxonomy (NCBI): domain Eukaryota; kingdom Metazoa; phylum Chordata; order Testudines; family Kinosternidae; genus Sternotherus; species Sternotherus odoratus. Next base: position 9,353,921 of record JAVMKO010000018.1, read on the forward strand.
AATCCTGCTCAAGAGCCATAAATCTCTAGGTGTTTTATAACCACCTGCAGTTAGTTAATAGTGTCTTTGAGCCTGAATGCTCCCAAAGTACTTCACAGGCTATATTCAAACAGCACTGCAGAAACACAGCCATCTGTGGAAGGTAGCACCAACCAGCGGACAGCACATGGCAGTGCAATTTCCTGGGAGGTGAGAACAGACAGATTTCGGCCTCCAAGTTATACCTCTTACAACAGTGCCATGGGACTTTTAATATTCCTGCAGTGCAGACAAGAGGTCTCTTTGCAAGATCTCATCTACGAGACGCTCCCTCTGCCCTACCCACATTAACTTATTCCCCTCACAAGGTAGATGGACCAAGTTAACCCCTCTAGGATCTGAAGTATGATTTCAGGGAGTTTCTGTTTCAAGCAAGATGTATCAATCTTTGGTTAGAGAACCAGGACACATGCTACAGCAGGCATGGCGGTACCCAGGGGGGAGGAGTAGTGCTTATTTGGGGAATTCCAGACATCTCCCCTCTGTATTTATCTAGGGTCCTGCAACTTCAGTTTCAAACAAAAAACAAAAAAACCCATGTTTAACCATGTCAGGAATTTCAGACAGCTCTGGAGTGAAAAACACAACTATTGGCCTTTCTGTACCCAGTCCTCCAGAGTCAGCCTTTAGAGTTCTAACAGAGAGATGTGCTCATGCTATGAGAATGGAAATCACAAACAGTCAAGGCTGCCCATTGCAGGGTCTTCCAAGAAACCAAGGGCTAAATAGAACTTGTGAATGGTTCTCTCATTACACTAATGGACTGTATTTCCCTAGTTAATTTACCTTCAATAGTTGTTATCTCCTGCCAGACACAGAGATCCATTTCAAAAGGTATTTTTTTCTCCTGCTGATAATGGCCCATCCAAATTAAACAGCCTCTTAGAATTGGTATGCTCATATACAACTTTTTTTTTCTTTCTGTGTGTATAAATGCATCTTACTTCTGTTCCATTCTATGCATCCGATGGAGTGGGCTATAGCCCAAGAAAGCTTATGCGGAAATAAACTGGTTAGTCTCTAAGCTGCTACAAAGTCGTCTTCGTCTTATTAATAGGACTTTGGGGAACAAAAGCATTTGACAATATTGCCTAGAAGTTATTGCTGTCTGGGCTGATATGAAATGAGAAAAATCAGGGAGGTGCTTTCTAGAGCTGTGCATTCTCAAGACAACACTTCAAAGGTATCGGCCCTGCCAACCTAACATAGCTTAGCCAGAAATTGCTCATGAAATTTTACTAGCCTAGACACAAAATCTTTCCTGCCACCCTTGCGATGTGATATTTTATTTGCCCCTCCAAAAACCAGAAGTCATTTGTGCTGGAAAAGCAGAATTTTGAAAAGCTGAGCCAAGTTGAGCTCTGAACTTTTCCAAACTGTGAATAGAAATGCAGCCCTGCACAGCTGAGCACACCCTGGGGCTGCAGCCTGAACCTGCCCTTTGCAGCCAAAGAGTCAAAAAGCCTCTGTAATATTTTTGCTCAAATATAAATATAATATAATTCACCAGTTCAAATCCAGCCCAAGTCAGCTATAAACAAAATTTCCTGGTTCCCAGTCCTCTGCTCACCATGAGAGTCTGAATCTCTTTAATAACCCATCTGTGTTGGCCTAGCATTCGGATAGCTTTACCACAGCATTTCCTAAATGTAGGATACAAAATACCACAGGAAGGTCAAGTAATCCAGCAAAGTAAAGGTGACTGATAAATGCTCTTTTCATGGGTTGCGTCGAGAACAGCAGAACAAATGTCATAAACAATGGCTTTTTAAAGTAATGCAGCAATGGCGGATTTTTTTCTCCCACTCACACGTGCTCTGGAAAATTCCTCACCAACCAACAGTTTAAACAGAACCTCTAATTATTCAGGCTTAAAAGTGCAGAAGAAAAATTCACCAGGGTATGTTCTGTTACAATAGTAGCTTTGGATGAGATATGAGCAAAACCAGCCAGTCTGTAGAGGGCTTTGGCAAGATCTGTGGAATTTATATTGTACTTGACCTCAGGCATTTCAACAGCAGATGATATTTTAAGATGCAAGGAGGGGCAATTACAAAGATATTTATTAGCTTGTTATACTGAAGTGTCCTTTGCTGCTACAACCAGGCAAAGTTAGACAGAAAATTTGCTAATCCCAAACACAACACTACTGGAATCCATGCAGTTCATAAATGGATATGACCATTTCCTTTCCTCCTAATCTCTCTTTTCAAAAATACAAGCAAATGTATCAGGTCCCAATATAAATAATATTCTATTAACTGTTTGCAGATATAGCTACACTATTTATGTACAGCCTTTCTTTCAAGTGAATGGGAGGTTTGGGTGCAGCAGGTACATCTAGTCTAGAGAGAAACTTCTGCATCACGGCATTTTGATGCTTTCACCGTGATGCTGCTGTAATAGTAGATAAAAAAAAAGGCCAACTTCATTTCCCAAAAGCTTTCTGCTCAGCCGCTGAGCTTCAGATTCACTGACTGTGTTTCCTTTAAGGTGCAGAAACACCTTTCATCTAAATTTCAGCCACTCCCTAGGGACTCGCACCTAACCAGGGAACATCAAAGGACTCTGTCTGATCTGCTTCTGCAACTGCGTCCTGCAAAACTTCAACAGGTTACAGCTCATTGAGAGAGCGAAATAATCCACTCCAGATGCTGGCTCACACCAGAATTTTTCCTGCACAGAAAGAGAAATGAACTTGACCGGTGAGAGCGCGCACAGTCTGCAAGCTACAAAAGCCTCCCTGAAAGCGAACAATCTGCTCATCTACATGCTGGATTCTGGATCACCTGAGAGTCGAGTGGGTCTACAGTAAATGACAACAGCAGGCAGGGGAAGTTTGGTGGAAGTCAGGCACAACCAGAACGGAGGAGAGTCACGCTACCTGATAAGAGACTCCAGAATAGCTGGGTTGGGGCCCTTCTGAAACTCCAGCTCTTTGTAGTGCAGGGCCTTCGCATAGGCACGGCATTTGGCAGCTCTTTCCCCCAACAGGACAATGCCATTATCATCTCTTAATGGCAGCGGACCCTGGAGAGGAACAGGTCAGAGTCAGAAATCGAGTGGGTATGCAGGAGGGGAGGACAGCATGCCAGGATAACCAGCCCATCCCCACAGCAAGGGGCTCTCGTTTACCTTGTCACTGTGCTCCATGAATTCTGCCAAATTCAGCAGGGTCTGAGTCACCTCTGCAATATCCTGAGAGGTGAGGGCCAGCTCAATGCTTCGGATCAGCTCATCCTGTTGGTCTTCATTCAGCTCAGACCAGCAGGAAACGAAGGCCGCGTTAAAAAGGTCTCTGAGGATGGAGGGAAAACGGGATTAGAGGTAGGGATCAACCACTGTAAAACCAACTTCTCTTCCGCTGCTGTGGGCTGAGCTTCTGTGTTCAGCTCAGGGCCACCGTTCAGTTGTGCGGAAGTCAACATGACCATAAAACAGAACTCCTGGCCACTTGTGGGCACTGGAGGTGCCCTGGCTTTTTTAAATGAGAGATTTTAACCCTGCCAAATTCTGGGTTTGCCCAGATAACTGCACTATACACCTCTTTCAATTCTTGACAGATATGGAACTCCTCACTGCCTTTCCTAAGCCATTGTACTGCTATGGTCTAAACATCTACTCTGTTCCACCCCAGGTGTAATGACATTTCAGTAATACACTCAGTGATTTCCGTATTGTAGAGAGGCTGAGTGATCTGTCTGTAATGCACCGTGAGAACCATCTAGGTGAGAGATACTGTACAAATATAAGGTAATTTGGGGACCGGATTTCAGTCTAACTAATACTCAGAAGACAGCTCCTAAGTTCAAATCACTGCTCTGGCAGTTTCTCTCCATGGACAAGTCACCTCTTCCTCAGTCTCTCTTCACAGGAGGGAGTTAGGGTGCTCAGCTGTGCTCTGGAGATATATTTGGAGACAATTATTATTATTAGTGGACCAGAATATTTTAAGTCATTTTACTTTTGTCTTTAGATGGGGAGTGAAAGTGAGGGTGGAGTCCTTTCTAGTCCAGTGGATCACCTCTCAGGCCGTGGCCCACCAAGGGGTTTTACAAACCCTTTGCACCATCCTAGGATAGAGTTCTACATAAAATTGGCTTTCCAATAGGAGGCTTATCGCCTGCTGCCTCAGCATTCTGCCTGCTGTTGAAACCATTTCCGAGATTCTGTAGAGAACCAAAGTATTTCTTGGATCATTATGAAGCTTAACAGTGAGAAGAATCTTGCTGAGGTACTAGAAATCAGAATCCAGACTCACAAGAGAGCAGATGATTAAAGCACTGACAAATGCAACCTCAGCCTTCTCTTCTGTAGTTGATTTTAAGTGTGAGGCTATGTGGGGACACACTACAAGAACATATTAAACCTTAAATAAAAGACTAAAAGTATCCTTCCCTCAATTAACTGCTTTATTAATTTTTAATGCAGAGAAAATAGGATATTAAAATGAACATAAATAAGGTTCTCTTGAAATTCCTGGTATTATCTATATTAAGTATTACCTTACACTTACAGTGTCTTTCAGCACAAAGGTTTCCAACCTGCTTTACGAACCACATAGAGAAAAGTCATTGCAGTCATCCCTGAGGTTGGAGGACAGTAGCAGCCTACTGCTCAACAGGGAGGGGTGGGAGTTTTTTCACCCAAGGAATGGATTCCTGACCTTTGAAAAAGCACGACAGGATCTTTGACACACAGAACCTCTGCTTTGAAGATCTAACTCAAGAGGCTCACCTACAAGTTGTGGAGAACTTAGTTTACTCACCTGAGTAGGACAAAGAGCTGAATGAATGCAGCCAGGATTAAAACATGCAGTTGCAAGGAGTCTTGTTATTTCAAACACAATGCATAGACCACCGGACCTCAAGAGATCTTAGTGGCTTAAGCACTGGCTTTGAAACACTTTATGTTCCTTCTGTGCAGAGTCCTGCAATTCATGCCGATATGCACAGGAATGAGAAATTCCTGTGTATATTTCTTCAGCACAAAATGCCCAAGAAGATTAAATTTAAAAAATAAACTCTTTTAAAGCAAGACGATGATAATGGACTGGAACAGCTGGGAATGTGTCTATCCTTTCTGCTCTGCATACTGTATCTGCGTTCCAGCCTGAGCTAGTAGAGCAGGGAGAAAGTCCCTTAGTATTTTACTGGACATGTGTTGACATCAGGAGGTTATCCCATAGTCTGTACTCATTCAGAGTAGAACTGGGGTATAGCAGGGGTTGCTGCAGGGAGGATTAAGTGCATGGGCAGCGCTCTGTGTTCACATGCAGCGGGGTGGGAGGTGCAGGGAAAGATGGGGACACTCTGGGAGTGGAACTAGAATAGCAGGGAAATATAATGGACAGAAATGAAATGCATTTACAGAGCTGTAAGAGACACTTGCACGATATCCTCCCACACAGCAAGCAAACTTTTGCCATGCTATCAGCCTTTCCATTGCATGCGTGCTACAATTCACTTATATCAAAACAACAAATCTAGAAACGAGTGGCTCTCTTGTGACAACAGTAAAGTCAGGTTCCTGCCCAGTGTAGTGACAATTATGTGCCACAGGGAAGAGATGAACAGGTGGCGGCTCACAACAACCACGTCACCCTAGACCTACTGGTTACAATGATATTAAATCACAGCAGTTTATTCCACCCAGAGGAATCTTATCTGAGATGCAGGGCTCTACAAGCTATTTTTTTTACTTTCCTGTTTTTCCAGCTTCACTTTTATTCTGGAAAGAGCAGTAGGCAGAATTATACTGAAAATTCTCCACCCACTCAACATCGCAGCTCAAGGAGCTGCCAATCAGGAATGCCAGCCATTTAATTCCCTTTCCCGCCTCCTCAAGCAATAGGCAACTTTATGTAAAATTCAGCAGCATTTATGTGAGTTTCCATTTCCTTACCTCTTTTTTTTTTTTTGGCTTGTGCCTGCTGCTGTAAGCACATTAAGGAGAGGCAGGAAATATAGAATGACTGTACCTGGCCATAGGGTTATAGGCCTGAGCCAAGGCCCAGCAAGAGCGCAGGGATGGCGATGAGGAATCTTTCAGTAACTCCAAGCTCAATCGCCGCAGCCATTCCAACCAGTCATCTTTGGAGACTCTTCTTGCTGCTCCCCAGGCCTGAAACAGAAAGCAAGACAGCTCAGCTGCTGAGTGCAGTGCCAGGACATGAGCCCAAAGTAGATGATAAGAGGCTCCAGCAAGACAGGTTTCTACTTCATAGCTCTACATCTCATCTGGTAAGATCTGTTCTTCCATTCCCTGCTAGGGTTCTCCTTCCACAGGACCATTTGCAACAATCCAGCCTCCTTTCTAAGCAACCCATCCAAAGCATGTTCCCATCACGCAGGATAAATGTTTAACAAGCACGACCTGCAGCCCTTCTCTCTCCTTTGCAAAACACACCCAATGTCACATGTCAGTGTTAAGCATCAGCTTTGAAATACCTATTAATGTGCGTCTAGAATTAGAACAGCAGGGTCAACTCAACCCCTCATCCTGCTGAGGAGAGGGAGTGCCACACATACGCCCTATGCTCAAACACTGCTCATGTGACCCAATCATAACTGTGCTATTGCCCTCCTAAGAGCAGATGGAGAACATCCAGGGTGAACACCCAGAGGTTGGCCAAAGTGCTCCAACACCTCCTGCTGGGAAGAGGTGCCAAGGATAAGCACTTCACTTAGTGGAACGGTAGCCATGAACTTGTCCTAAGTAAAACCCAGTTCCTTCATTGCACTTACCGCTTAAAGCAAAGGGCTACATATCAAGTCATTATTGTCATTCTTGGCCAGTACTTTCCTGCTGTTTCCCTCTGAGCAAGTCACTATTTGTCTGTGGTCTAAATAGTCTCACACATACAAATACCTAGCTATGCATCCACACACAGAACTGTAAAGCACCACAGGGAGTGCATTTGAACATGACTAACTCTCTAACATGGAACAGAGGGCACAGAGGAGGGAGGGATAGCTCAGTGGTTTGAGCATTGGCCTGCTAAACCCAGGGTTGTGAGTTCAATCCTTGAGGGGGCCATTTAGGGATCTGGGGCAAAAAATCTGTCAGGGGACAGTACTCGATCCTGCTAGTGTAGGCAGGGGACTGGACTCGATGACCTTCAAGGTCTTTCCAGTTCTAGGAGATTGGTATATCTCCATTTATCTTTTTTTTTATCTATCTTTTTTTACACAGCTGCCTTTAACAACAGGCTATTCTGAGGGACAGAATATAGCTATTCTGAGGGTAGGAAAAAACATTACAATGGAGCTGAAGTAGTTAAATCCAGAAGTAAGTGATAGACCATTCCAAAACTCACTCCTTAGAATCAAGGAGTCCTGCGAACACTTCAGAGACAGGGAAAGAGCCCTTAGTATTCTACAAGGCCCCTTTCAATCCAACATCTGAACTGCTCACAAGACATCCTCTAAAACCAAAAGAGAACCTCAAAGTTGCTTATAAGCGTAGAATTCTAAAGGAAGTCTCCTGACACCAGACACTCTTGGGGCTGACAGCTGGCAACGGAAGAGAGCCCTGAAAAATGTTCAGATGCTCCGGACATAACGCTTTGCTCAAGGCACCGATAGCCCCCACCCTCCACCCCCTTCTGCAGCAAGCTACCGCGGGAAATCCGTAACTCACCTTCTGCAGATTGATGGTGCTGACGTGTAATTTCTTCATAGGTCCTGTCTCCACGGGGCCACTGGTCAGCGTCTCGCCCTGGTTGCTTCTCAGCATTCGGTGCTGATAAATCAGGGGATCCTCCTCTTCATCAGCAAGGGTGTAGCCCTGCAATCCATGGCTCCGAGTGAAGGCCAGGTGTGTCACTATTAAGACTTCTTTTAATGTGCACAGCCCTTTCCTCCCCACCTCCCCGATCCCACTTTCTGCTCCAGGCTTTCTGTCTGGGTGAAAGGAAACTCAAGAAGTTCCCAACTGTTGAGCTCAATTTGGGGAAGGGGGATGATCTTTCAGAACAACCTATTACATCTTTGACATCTGTGAGCTCAGGTCATCCCATTCCCATCGGCACTAGCTGCCAAGAAATCTTGGCTCCGCACACTGGAGGACGGAGAAGCTAAGCTCAGTCATACCACTGTGGAATAATACACCACAAATCAGCCTCTTTTCCCATTGTCTTCCAGTTGTGCCAGTGAGAGCTGCAGAAAGACATTGTGCTAGTGACCAGGAGAGAAGATAATAATGGAATTATGTTGGGAAACATGGAGCAGTTCCTGATTTATGAACCATGGGACCTACTGTAGTAAACTGGGCTTGGGCAGGAGAATCCTTCCTTAGTCTTAGGGTGGAAATGGTGAAGAAAATATAGGAGAGAGAAGGAAAAACACCAACTACTGTTGTAGATCCCTCCTAGACATTTCAAGAGACTTTTCTATGGGAGGCCCAAGTTTTATAAGGCAGATAAGTTTTCCAGTTTCATTTTCAAAATACCCAAGTATATTATATCTACTACACGGAACACAGAAACAGTTACTCTGCTTGCAACAGCGAAAAGCCTACACGAGTCTTCTTCTGCAGTAGCTTCACTACAGAACCTACCTGAATCCGACTCTACACACATGGCTGGATTCATACAAGCCAACTCACCTTCACAATCCTGCAGATGAGAACATCATACCGCTGGTGGTTTATTCGATGACGCACCAGGACCTTGTTCACCATTGGGATAAAAATCTGGTACTGTATGGGAAGGAGACAAAAGTCAGTTAGTCAGTCTCACCAAGACTAAAATATACCCACTGATTCCGTCTTCAATTCATTGACCATCTAGAATCAGAATCTGAAAGAGCTTGATTTGAAAAACAATGTTCCCAAAAACCATTGGCGGGGAGGGGAGGAGAGGGGAGACACTCTAAGGGCAAACCCACTGCAATACACAATTGTTGACTGGAGAGACTGCAAAACTGGGCATTGTCTCTCTAAAATCCAAGCTGACTAGATGTTAAACACTCCCATTTTAAAGCCATGAAGGAAATTTCCTCCTCCCTGGAAATTACCTTCTTCCCTAGCTGGAAGACAAGAGAAGACAATGTATCCATGGCGGTTGGCCGTAGCTCAGGGCTTAGATCTAGTGTCCGCACGATGGGGTGAATAATCCGTGAAGCATAATCAGTGAAATCCAGGGATTCTGTCAGGCGGTCCACAGTCTCCAGAGCAGCTCTGAAACCGGAGCAGAAAGAGGGTAGGAGTCTTTTATTGATGGGACAGGATAGGAGGAGAAGACGGATTGCAAAGGTACATTCAATTTATGCATATACCGTATGTTCCGGCGTATAGGACGACTTTTTTGAGACTATTTTCCTGGCTTAAACTCAGGGGTTGTCTTATACGCCGGTAAAAAAAAACCACACACAAAAAGCGCGTGCGCCCCGCGGCGGGGACGGGAGAGCGGGGCGCACGCGCTTTTTGTGTGTGGTTTTTTTTTTGTGTGTGTAATCCGGCTTTTTTACTGGAAAACTCGGGGGTCGTCTTATACGCCCCGTCGTCCTATACGCCGGAACATACGGTATGTCTCTGCCATCAGCAACAATAGAAATAGATATGGCAGTTTAGTGGGCTTTTGATGACAACACTTGCAAGACTGCTTGAATATGCAATGACTAAGACAATGGCAGGTGAAAGCTAGGACTTCTTAGTGCATCTGAGGAACACAGAGCACCAGGGCTGAGGTATTCAACTAAATACAGTAACAAGTACTATGTGCATCTGATTATCGAAAACCTAGCCTGTAGAAGAACTCATTGGCAATCTATGCCATGTAGGACCACAGCAGCCACTGAGGAACACAGATGAATGGAGGCAGAGTGGAGGAGAGAGTACAGAGTTGGAAGATACTTACTTGCGAGCCACCAGTGGGATGTCTGGGGCATCAAACAGCTTTACAATGGGAGGTAGCAACAAATGCAGGTAGTCATCCAAGTTAGCTCCAAACAGCTGGATCGCATTCAACAGCTGAGGGGAAAGATGATGCAATACATCCAAGCTTAATGAAGTCACGGAACAGCAATGTTTAAGCAACCCCGTCTCCAGTCAGAAGCTGCTCTGGCACAGTGCATTCACCTGAGCACTGACTGAACCACTTTATCCCATGCTATTACTGCAGTAGGGCTATTCCACCCCTCTTGCTTCAGTGTAGCTGGATGTGGGCCCATGGGACTGTGCTCCTGGCCAGGCAGTACCCAACATGTCACTCACCTTGACAGAGACGTTACGTCCTGGGCTACTGTCGTGCATGAAGACCCGTAACATGTGAGGAATGAGCTGAGGCAGATAGAGCTTGAACTCGCCCCCAAGGGCCACTACAATTTGCTCAATAAGTAGGATAATTGTGCTCTGTATAGAATTGTTCATGACCCAGAAGTCCTGGAGGAGAAAGATAAACAAGGCTCTCTGTAGCTGAGCTGCATGAAGTGCAGGACCAGAAGACAGCATAAGGCTAACATTAGATACAGTACAACTCACAAGGAAAACCTTCTCTTCCATTAGGCAAGCCCCTGATTTAAGCAATTTAAAAAAAAACAACCCAAAACACCCAAGGGCTCTTGTACAGTCTTGTTTGGCTGTTAGAAACAACCTAATCTAGGCAAGTTGTTTTTCCCGGTCCTTTGGATGGTTGCTTATGGTAGGTTTCACCTTAACATGAATGGCTGCGTATTGATGGACTCAAAGCATCTTCCACTAAAATTACTCTGGCTCTGAAGTACTAAGTGTACAAAACCCAGGAACCCAGTTAAGAAGCACCAGCGCGCCAGCTGCTCTTATGCCTACTGGTAAGAAATGGAGGCATAGGGACTTTTTACTAAATGCCTAATATAAAAATGGAATTCTCTGGGGAGTTTTAAGCTTTATACTGGTTTACAAAAAGCTCAGAACATAGCTGGTTTCCGTCAATCCATCACTATAAAATGAAATAAAATTAAAAACCAGGTTTCCTTTCCTTTACCTACTCCAATGAAAGAACTCCAAGCAAGTCAAGAGAAATTTGAAGCTGCATAAGTGCTCTATGAGACAGCTCCAGTTTCAAACACGCTCAGCATAGAAAGAGAATTGTCTGTGGACTTCAAGGGCCATAGTAGCTCATTTGGTGTAAATTTCATTTTGACATGATCCACTTCAGAAAGAGAACCGCTCAATCTCTTAAACATAATTCCGATCTGACCTTTTGCCCACTTGGCTTTCATAAACCAACTCACGGGAATGCAGATGCCAGGCAGGCTGCCATTGGAACCTGCTAGGATTGTCACCTACAAACTAGGGTTTTTTTCTTCTCGGTCTGTAGAAAACCAATTAAAAATAATCTAGAACAAGTTGCAAAGAACAGATCCTGTTTGCCTTTCCAGTACAGGGAGACCAACAGTATGTGATGACTTCCATAGGCCAGATTTATTTCTACCTTCCAGGACTTTTTAGTCAGAACAAAGAACATTTTGACCCACATATAAATTTCCCACCGTTCTATTTAATAAATTGGCCTCCTTAATGCTCCATGTAAATGTCCCTCATGTAGCTTTCAAGGCATGTATTATACCAAGCAGTTTGCTATTCAGCTCTGCAGCATATGGTTACATTGCCCTAAAGAGAAACAGTGAGTTTAATAATTATATTAAAAAAATATTTCCTTCCCTCTATCACTAGTACCACGTTAGATTAAAAACTGGAAGAATTTTAATAATTCATTTTGTCTCTTTCTATAAAAAAAACTAACCATTTGTGTGTGTTTCTGGTCAATTTAAAGGCTTCCCTGAACTAGCACATTGTTACAATATATACATTGCAAACACTGCTACAGGATGTTCAATTACTGTTGGAAAACCTTTTCCCACTGGAATTTTTTTAAATTTTGGGGGAAATTTGGATGACAGCATCTCTTTAAACCACTGGATCTTATTGCTGAGCATGAGTTGCCAGTGTACTGGGCTGGCAAGCTTCCCGTGAGTTAAGTGGAGCTCTATAATTTAGAATCATCGCATGAAGATGGCGGCACATCTAGTTAACTGTTATCTACAGCCTCTCCATTGTCACCATTCACAATGAGCATTCACACCGCTGTACAAAATAGAAGGAAGACACCTTTTAGACCCTTTGCCCTCTTCTCTTCTGAGTTATGTTGTGGCAGCCACTTAACTTTTTTCATCCTTCTTAAAGTATGCGACACCCCTCAACAAGCTGTCTGCTTTCCCCAAGACGCAGCTAACTGTAGTTAGCAGCCACCTATTTAACACTGCTCATTACACCAGCTTTACGGCAACAGGCAAATCACTGGTTACAATCACAGTGCTCCAGCTTCCATCCCATGCTGTTCAGCAGTAATTAGCAAAGCCCAGGCTCAATCCTACCAAAGAGGAGGATGGCATGTACCCTCAGCTGGAGTAACACCTCCAAGGCTGGATTAGAAGAAGAAAGTATTATTGAAATATTAAGTGATATTTATTAATCAATATTTTTCTCCCATTATTAATAATTTCCCTGCCTTCCGCAGCTGCAGAGGTTCATTAATGTCCCCCCGATCTCTTTCTGGGTGGATAGGTACATTGTGACTGTGATATTCCCTCAAGAATAACCCCACCTGCTCGATAAAGGAAAGCAGCATTAACCATCTTCCACTATTTCTGGAATATTGGGGTTCAGGCTAAAGGTTGTACTCACTCTCATAAGGGTAACAATTTCATCCATATAGGGTCGAATATGGCTCCTCACAAAAGATACCAACATTCCTAGCTGCTGGAACAGGAACTGAAAGGAAGAGACAGGTAAGTGCTCAATGCTGCTACCCAAATGGCCATGCAACTCAGGGCAAATCTGATTTCAAAGGCTAATCACAAGTGCCTTTAAAAACTAAACAACATGCACAGCTATGAACACTGGAAGTCAGGGGCCAAATTCTCTCTCTCAGCCTCAACCCAGAGATGGTATTTTTATCCATCGCTGTATTTAAAACTTTGGATATGCATAAACCAAAAGGATTTTACGCATGCAAAGTGATTAGGTGTTTAAACAACAGACTCACAAGTCTGAAATACCACATTGCTTTATAAATTCAGATCTGGAGGCTGTTTCTGAAAATCTAGCCCCGATCTCTCGCCTCTGACTGCTGGCCCAACTCGCCCAGATTTTAAGATACTTTGTTCTATATTTTCTCCCCCTCCTCATCAAGGCATATTGGTGGAATATTACAGGGACAGATTGCAGTACTTGCCAGGTTAACGGTTCATTAGAAAAATGGCTAATTGTACCGCAGGAGTATTGTGACCTAGACCATTCTACTCTACATTTGCTGTGGCTGATTCATGATTCACTTTGATCAAGCAAAACAAAATCCACTGTAGTGATTTCATTTTTGAGTTTGGTGTGAAATAATATAACAATTTGGGTGAGCACCCCTGGTCCACAAATCCTTATTTAAAACCAAAGCAAAAAAACCCCAAACCCAACAAACAACAACATGTGTATTATTTTCTATTAAATTTCAGTTTTCACACAAATCTTGTGGTGTAAATTGTAATTGGTGCTCATAGCAAATACAGGCCAATGTGTTCCAAATCACTCAAAAGAATAGATAATGGAGTTTAATGAAAATCAGGTAAGTAGACAAGGGCTATAAAACAGCCTCTTTGGCTAGAACACCACATACATATTTACTGAAAAATATCCCAGAGCTCTTGTGGAGTTGCAAGAGGATGTTTACATACAGTGCAGGGAACTGCCTTGTTTGTGCTTTGTACCCACCTCAGCTCTTCTCCCCAGTACACTTTCACCATCTTCTTTTACCTGAAAATTTGTAAAGAGAGTGTGCAAAACTGCAGAGCTTTCAAGCAAGTTAGGTCAGTCATGTCTAGGCACTCGGCAAAGCCAGGCCGTCAGGGATTTTCATTCCAATCTGAGCAGTAATTCAGTCTGGTAGAGGACTGCCAGTGGTGACGGTGGTTCTATAGCAGGAATGGGGGCGATTCTGTTGCTCCCATTCCACATGTAAAACACAATTCCAGTATCTCATGCAAGTTCCCCGTTACATACACTCTTGAGGACGAGGTTCTGCTACAGCCAGCCATCTTAGGTCAGATGCAGCTGAGGCCCAGTTAAGTGAAAATTGCAGGTTAAATGAGAAAGAAGTGAGGTACTGTGGAATCACTGTCCACTCAGCTGTGAATGCCAGCTGACTGCAGCAAGTCAAATTCCCTGCACAGGAAGATGAAAACACACTGCTTTGCTAGAGGTCTACAACTCTACATGCAACACGTAAAGACACACTGTGCAACAGGGCAGACAGTGCAGAGGCCACTGAAAGCTGTGGGACCTGCACAGAATGGCTTAAAAAGGAAGGAGAACTGAGAGTTGGCCAATTGCGGGCAGGGCCGGCGACAGAAATTTGGGGGCCCCCTACTCTGATTGTTTGGGGGCCCCCAACCCAGCTGGCACCCTCCTCCCCCGCTGACAGCGGCTGGGGGGCCCCCCAGCCCAGCCGGCGCTCCCCCCCAGCTGACAGCGGCTGGCGGCAGTGCGGGGTCCTGCGGCGCGAGCCGCCCTTGCTGCCAATCATTGTTCTGATAAATGCCCAGAGGAGAGAGAAAGCAAAGCTGGTACCTCACTTTCGCAGCATGCTTGGCAGCAACACGCAGCAAAGACAGTCGCATTCTCTTTCCAATGGGTTCTTGTTTTGGGGGGAGGGGGAACAAATTCCTAGCACACTCACCTCTCGGATGGCACCATCGCAAACCCGAATGACATTGAGAAACGTTGGCATGACCTGGGGCAGGAACTGTACACACTTCAGCCCGAGGGATTTGAAAATAAAGGTGATGGCTTGGACTACCATAGTGTGATGGTGGGACAAGGATTGGTCCCGGAAGATTCTCATCAGTGCTACCATGGAGACAGCGGGGTAGAACTCATCCAGAGGGAGGTTTCCCATGTTCACTAACATCTCACTGGTACTATAATCAGCTGGGGAAAGGTAAGGAAATGTCACTTACATGTGTACACACAATACACACCAACGCTGCACTTCAGACACAGCTGGCTAAAGAGGGAGGGTGGGTGGGGAGAAATTTACATTAACAACATGCTCAGAGGAGATGACCAGTCTATGGGAACTCAAACCAAAGCCCTGAGACCCTGAAAGTTGTATTTCTAAATTGAGGACAGATAAAACAAACAAACTTGGCTGCATGGATACTTCAATTTCTGCACAGAAAAACAAAGAGTAGGGGAGTGGCATCTTTCGGGCATGGTGCCCCAACCTTCCCACGGCACGTGCCTCTTTGCTGAGACTGTTTATAGAAGGAGCGCAGAAGCTTTCGAGGTAGGAATTGGTGGAAGAAGGGAGGTATGATCTCCAAAGTATCGGCCCCTACAGAGCCTGGACACTTCTAGAAGAAAATCCATACACAGGGTAATGTTGCTAAACAGTCAAAGCGGGACCCAGGCAGTGGTACTGCAGCAGTGCTACTGAAGAAGCAGCACGGTATAGCAGCACTGTCTTGGCTCACTGTAGAAGAGATCCCCAGAATTCAACCAGGTCGTCAGGATTTCTGGGGTCAGGTAGAGATGAACAGTCTTCTCTCTCCAAAATTTATTCTGTCACAAGAGGTTGGGGGAAAACAGGTGAAATGTGCAGAGCTTTCCTGCTCCCCTCCCATGTTCTTTGTGCAGAACAGCGGTGTCTGCCCCCAGAAAATTAAAAGCTGTCACTAACAGTCCAGCTTTAACTCTTGTGGTTCTGGCCAGGCTCCTGGTCATCCTTCTCAGCTGCAGTTCTTCATCACAGCAGGAGCTAAGACTAGAGTGTCTCAACAATAACACGCTCTTCCCTTTGATTGCACATCACACCTGCTGCTCATCGCTGGTGGCCATCTGGGAGGAAAATTCATGATCCCACTCTACTTTTGTAAAAAAATGAGGGGGACAACCCTGCCATTCTGGCCGACGTTCCTCTCCTTTCCACACTTCCTCATGTCCAAAGGTGGGAGAATGCCAGAGCTTAGTACAAGTCGCCTGAGACATTTGCTTCCATGGCTGGATGCGCTGCAGTGACTGACTGACTTTGTAAAGCACTTTTAGATAGCTGGAGCATGACAGACACTGTCTCTCACATCCTATTTATATTAATATTCTGCAATACAACCCTCTCCTGGGAATAAGCTACATTTGATTGATTGCCTGTTCCTCTCTCTTTCTGAAGATGAAACATCCCCTTCCTTCTTTCCCATCTAATCAGATATTTTAAATGTGGTAACCAGCATGCTAATTTGTATACATTGGGTAAAATTTTCCTCAGTCCCATTTTCAAATGTGGCATTGACATTCAGAGGAATTTAGGCTCCTAAGTCATTTGGGACTTGTATACACTTGGCAATTTACCAAGATAACTATTCCGGAATATAAGTGTATACACAAAGAGTTACTTTGGAATAAGTACTTTGGTGAATTTCCAAGTAAGGGCCTTTTGAAAATTTACTCAAACTTCTGTATTACCATATATTTGCTCTTCTACAAAAAAAAAAACCACCACATTCCTTTTGTACTCTCATCTCTGTCTGTCTGTATTAGTGTTTGGAAACTAATTTAAATGGTATTTTTTATTCCATATCTAGACTTTATTTACACTGGTGGAAATCCAGCATAGCTCCCTTGAATTCTCTGGATTTCACAAAAGAAAACCTTGCCAATGGCTGAGCGGAGATGTCAGTATAACTATTTCCATCCTAGGTGTTTACAGTAAGTTACAATTAAAAAATAAAGTCAGCTATAGCGAATTTCACATCTGGAGATGCCCATAATCTGGCTACGTATTTTTGTTCTGTTCTCTTATTTTGTTTCCAGTGAAATTCATGCACACAATCACAATCAGTTTCACAGCTGAACGCAGGGGCCTTATTCCCTTTCAGGATGCTATATTGAAAGTGCTTAGAAATCTATTTGAATTCAGGGACAATTTATCACGCTCCATCTGGTATTATATTTTTTATTGTAACAACTGAAAGTGCTAATAAAAATTCCTACTAAAACCAAAGTACTATGACGCCAGTTTGATGGTTTCATTTAAGCAAACACCTGGCAAACAGCTGCCTGTCTACGTCCCGACATCATTGCCAAGCAATTCAGCATTATTGCTCTCTGTTCAGGAAACGGGTACACAACATGGGTAACTGCAGACAGGGAGTGAGGGACGTGGACAGAACTTTGTGCTGAAGAAACCACATGAACTTCTACTTACATTAGCACCAAAATTCAATGTTAAAACTAAGGGGGCAAAACTACTGATATCCTCAGTTGTAGGAGTTTGACATACTCCATGGGCACCTGCTTGGGAAGTGTTTTTGTTAGATGGTTTCAGCATTTTACTTTGATTGCAAGCTCCGCAGGGCAGAGGCCTGTGTAGTTTCTGTCAGACACCGTGCACCCCTAGGGTGCTACAGAAATAAAGACCTAAAGCACTGAACTGTGCAATGGACAGCAAAGCCTGTGCTTCTGAAACAAAGCTCATTCTAGTGCAAGAATATGTAATGGAACAGGTTAGCAGGCACTTTGAGAGAGAAAAACTGGGTTTAAGTTGGTAATTGTTGAAAAAGTCTTTCTGGTTGATCTTCATTCTCAGAAAAAAAACCCCACTGTATTCTGCATTCCCAGGAAAGAGGGAGAAGGGGCTAGAGCAGGGCAAACTTTCAAAGGAGTCAAACAGTTCTCAGGGAGTGGTGCTGTGACCTCGTAGACAAGCAGTCCTAAGTAAACCCTGTCAACTAAATGCAACATTGTTAAGGGGACACCATCAGCTTAAACAATTCCCTGCACATTTGCCTGAAATGTATGGACTATTGCTGCAAATAGCACCCAAGATCATTACAGACAAAAAATTAGAGGAGATATCTCTCTACTGGTCATTTTATTGTACATTTGACCACATCCTGTGTATTCAGATTTCCCCTACAAAGGCAGTCCCCCATTTCCAGGGAACAGAACGGAAGAGAAAGACATTTCATAAAACAGGGAGGTTCAATTGTAAAACCTCAAAAATTGGCAGGAAAATCTGGGAGAGGTGGAGAACATGAAATGACTTTCACCTCTAGTTCTAGTTAACAGGAACCCTCTGTCACCAACAGTTAAAAAAGGGAACTTGGCATGGAACCCTCAAAGTATTTTCTGTTACGTGCATACTAATGCGAATACTGCATGCTTTCCATCCCTAGATCTCTATGCATGCCTCAAATGCAGGTCAGTATCATTAGCTCTTTTTTAACAAATGATGAAATAGGTATTGAGATGCGACTCACCTGAAGTCTCAGGTCAGGTCTACACTCTAGCGGGGATCAATGCTGGGAGATCGATCTATTGGGAGTTGATTTATTGCGCCTACACGAGATGCGATAAATCGATCCCTGAATGCTCTGTCGACTCCTGTACTCCACCACCGCAAGAGGTGCAGGCGGAGTCGAGCGGGGAGCAGCAGCAGTCGACTCACCACCGTGAAGACACCACGGCAAGTTGATCTAAGTAAGTCGACTTCAGCTATGTTATTCTAGTAGCTGATGTTGCAAATCTTAGATCGACCCCCCCCCCCCCCACCTCCTCCCCCAGAGGGAGACTAGGACAAAGAGGCAGAGCTGGGGAAAAACCTCAGGTCTCTTGACACCCTGTCCTATGCCCTGGCTACAGATAATGCTGCCTTTCCATAGCTTAAGTCATTTAACTTTTGAGTGAAGATCCTGGCTGTGTGTAAAGCCCATGGAGTTTTGGGGAAACACTCTTGGTTGGGATCCATCTAGCCCACCTCTCAGTGCTGACTGAGGAAACAACCAGATGCTGCAGTACATCATTTTCAGTGCTGGAATGTACTGCCCCTTTAAAACTAAACAATGCAGGGTGCACACTCTTTCCCCAGTCTTGTATGCTTACAAGAATCCTGGCTGGACTTAGACTCCGACAGGCTGACAGCCGAAGCGTCTCGCGACTGGTCAATCATGCCAATATTCACTTTGTGCTTGTAAGGGTCCAAAGCCCCCAAGAGTCCCAACACACGGATAGCCTAGCAAAGGGGGGAAAAAATCAGAAAAAGAGAAGGCAGGTCAAGGTGTATCACCCAGGCTAAGGCCAACACATTAAATGAAACCTGAACTCAGAGTTCTGGGTAGTTGGGGGAGGAAGAGGAAGAAGATGGTGGGAGAGACAGTCCATCATATTTCAAATAGAATGTACTGATCCTTCCCATCCACTGAAGCAAGCATCTTAACTTGCTTCCATTCACAGCCCTTCTAGAGTCCTGCCATTATGCCAAACTATCCCTCAATCAACCTCAACAACAGATCAGTCGTTCGTTCAGAAGGTTAGCATGACTGACCTCGCCCTCTCCTGCAAGTACACAGAAGCAGCTGCCGCTGGGAAGCGAGCTTTGAGTTCCTACCTCTCTCCGAGTGCCCTGGTTCTGCTCGGTCTTCAAGAAGTTCAGCAGCACATCCAGCAAGGTTGGGTATTTCCTGTACGGCTCCACCACATAACCCGTGCTGGCCACCAGTTGTCCCAGCGTCCACAGAGCCACCTGGAACGAATATAGTCCAGGATGGTTAGTTATGATCAGGCCAAGCAGCAACTAACTATTTGTCCTGTCTTACCGGAGTCATTTTCTTCATATACGCACCTGTCTTTTCGCCAGCAAGGAGGAATCCTGGAGCATGTCCATGATTATGATGAAGAGTTCATCCACCCACTTCCTCATCTCCAGCCCACTGACCTGTAGACAGAGGAAGGAAGGGCTCATCTCGAACTGTTACAGGCTTAGGCAGCAATGATGATGCCTCCACGTAAAGCTGCAATACCCTCACCTGTGCCAGCTCCCCTATGGTAGCCAAAACGTTATTAATCACCCCTGGATTTGGATCTGGGTCAGGATCTTTCAGTTTCACAATCAAGGCCTGTTTGATGACATAGAAAAAAGTTAGAACCCTCCTGAGAAACTTCTCCCCCCTGCCCTGAGCAATCTCTTCCCGGACTCCTGCTCTAGAACTGCCAGTAAGACAGAGCCCCTAACAGATGTTCAGGGTGCCAATGTATGTTTCAAAGATTTACAACATATTTCTATTACATCTTTAGGGTTTCTGCACATCCAACGTCTATCCAGGCCAAGCAGTTGCACACCCTCAGGGCTGAAGTAGGGAATCACACTTCAGTCTAGTTATTATGCTGTTACAGCGCAATGAAAATGGTGCAGCTCATGGTCATAGTTATTGTGTGATATACCTGTGTGCCAAAAGATCTCCTCATACCTAAAGCCATCGGGAATTCTAAGAAGGCTCTACCTTAAGGATGGGCTCCATATATGGACGAATGAGTCGTGGAGCATTGGAAACCAAGTGACCCAACATCCTGGCGCTCTGCTCCTTTATTCTGCCAACACCACTGTGTTCCAGCTCCGTCAGGATCTGCACAAAGGGCAAACCAGATGCCTTAAAGCAGGGCGAAGGCTGGAGAGCCAGCGTTCTCCACATAAGGCAGCAAACAACAGAAAAGAGCAAAATAACGAGACTGATCCTATCCTCCTCTGCAACTCACAACTCAAGTGTCAAATGAGAAAGCAATCTCAGAAGCTGTATACATGGTATCGGCCAAGGGTGACCAAATGGGGCCATGGTTAATTTGTATAAAATGGAATGGAGTGCAACCAAATCCATTCCTAAAGTGGAGAGAAAGCCTATGGGATTATACTCTCGGGCATGCAATGTACCATCTCAGTCCGAACAGAAGGTCCCTCCACTCAAGGCAAAAAGCATTGCATATGTTGGGACCTGAAGTTACTACTGTCCTCTCCATCCTAACATGGAAGTTGGTGACTGCAAACCTCAGAATTCTGAGGGCAGCTGGTACAAATAAATAAAATGAAAACATCAACACTGTCTTAGAAGCATCAAGCTGGGTTATAAACAGCCTTCCAGACAGGGAGACCGACACTGGACTGCAGCTATTCTAGAACTGGACAGTCTGACTTCCTTAATGTCACCATCCCCACCTCAGTTAATAAGGCCTCCAGACCCATCCTTAGCACTCTGTCTCCGTTACCTGTATTAACATCTTGCGCAGGAAAGGCATGACAAAGGCAGGGTTCATGCTGCTCAGCCGGCCCACGGTGCAGATAGCCAGCTCTCGGATTTCAAACACCTGATCGTTCAGGGCCACAAAAAGAGCCTGCAGATTTTCTGCCTGGGCAAGATGGGCATCAAACCTCTCGTCCAAGGAGGCCAACACACAGTAACGGATATCGGGGTCTGCAAGAGCAGGGTCACTCGTCTTCGCTCATGTTTGACTGCTGTTCTTACACAATCTTGACAGACTAAATTACATACCACCCTCTTTCACCAGAGAGCTCCTGTCCAAGAACAATCCTGCCAAAACCTTGGAGCAAGTGGATAAGGACCCCAATGAGCGAGAGAGACCTGAAGAATCTACCCAATGATATCTCACTATTGCTCTGTGCTGCCAAACAAGACACCTGGATTTCATGTCCAGGACAGTCTGTTGCTCCTAAAGCTAGTGTGACTGGAAGCACTGCGGAGAAAGGGCAAACCAGCCCCAGGTGACTACCCAGCCCCAGATGACCACCCAGCCATTAACAGAATCACCCAGCAACCCTCCTGAGTCATAACAACTGAGACTGTGATGTGGGACAGGCTCATACAACAAGGCAGGAGGTGGGGTGTGAAATCCGGAGGCCTCCATCTAGAACAGAGAATCCCTGGGGCTACATCACTCTGCACTTGCTCCCTGCTAATACTCCCAAATCTGGGGATGGATTCAGAGGTCTGGAATCCATTTTATTTAGAAAGAGTGATTGTCTGGGTATCAGAAAACAAGCCTGAACACTATCACAACCCTGCTCCAGGCACAGACAGCTGTATGCTGGCAAACCCAGCACATTACCTGGATCTGTTATCCCAACCACAAGCAGTTTGCTGAGAACGTCTGCCACCACCTGCACTGCGGTCTGGCTGACCACATGGGCATGACCACTGATCAAGTGGATGGAGGGCGTGAGAAGGCGAGAGCAGGTGCGGGCCGCCTCCATCCGGATCTCCTTGTGCTCACTGTTCAGGAAGTGATCCGCACAGTGCCGGACAAACTGGGTCAGAGAATGGCCTGGATAAGAGAGAGATTGGGTCTCACACAGGTTTACACCTCAGCGATTGGACTGTCCAGGGAGACAAACATGGAGCTGCAGACTGAGTGTGAGACACAGTTACTGTTTGATATAAAGTCTCTCCTCCTGTAACAGAAGCAGCAGTGGAGATGGGGTCAGGCAGAACTTGAGCTAGGTCAGCTCTTCTCTTCTGTGCCAGCCAGGGAAAAGGCAAGTCCTTCCTTAGATGCTTTTAAATCCATTTCTGGATTGTAATTCTAATTACACTATATAAATATTGTTGTTACGGTGCACCCACAATGGGTGACGCTTTCCGGGTGGATCCCAAAACTTTGCAGTGAATTCAGCTGTGGGAACACACACGGGCCATGGATATTGTTCTGCAACCTTAATTACAGTGTGCGTAGCCTGCACCGACAATACTTACATGTACGCTTTCTGTGACTGCCCTAACGCCTCTCACACCCACCCTGCTGCGTGCTTCACGCCTTACCTTCGAACTCAAAGCTTCCCAGCGTGCGCAGGGCGAGGGTGATGCTGCCCACGTCGCTGGCCTCGGGGATGTTGGTGAGGCTGGGAGAGGCCAGCTGATGGGCAAGGCCCTTGGGCATGCCTGGATGCCGGAGAGGTTTGTGCATTAGAACAAGAGAGAGCATTTTCAGCAGCCCATCCTGGATGTCCTTCTTCAGCTGGGGGATCTGACGACTCAAGTCGTAGAGCACAGCAGTCAGAGCGGGGCTGAGGGTGACAAGCAGGCAGACCCTCATCAGGACAGGAACAAGAAGAGTTACATGTTTCGGCTTCTCATTCATGACTGTATCTGCCCATGAAAACATTACCTGGGGTGTTTATAATGTCACAGCAACACCTGCTATCGCAGCACAGCTGCCTTCGTGCAAACGCCAGAGCTAACAAACAAGCGGCTTGGATTCTAGCCCACACTGCTGTGTTAGGCGCATGGTGGAACTCGCGAGGAGAGCGGTGCAAGGCACTCTTCATCAGGCTACCTCTGAAACTGCTCTGATGTTTCACAGAGAGCAGAATGCAGCTGCAGGTTTATTTTAGTGGCCCCTGCCGTGTTGGGTGCCTCAGTCCTATAATCTGTAGGCAAAGGCGACCAATTCAAGGCCAGGAATTCACTTTTGTCTATGGAGCACTGTGCCACCTGGGAGCTAGCTGTGTGAAAGACTGCCATTATCTGTATCCGCCATCCTGGCAGAGGAGATAAGCTGGGACACTTGTGTTAGGAGTCACCAAATAGGACCTCTGAAGGTGGGCGAAGGCTAGAGGTAGGACAGTCACACCTCGAATTCACTTCCCCTGTTGGTCTGACACAGCTGGAGTGCGTTGGCCTTCAGGGTTTTCCTGTTTGCCCAAGTTTTTGCCTAAAAGGAGTGTCTGGGTGCTGGGAAGCAGGGGAGTCTGCTCTTGACTTCGCTGGGACTAGCTATTTTATAGAGCAATTCTTTAAACAGTGAGACATGCTCAGAACCCAAGAGACATCTCGCACTGAAGACAAACTGGTGCTTGTTGCCTTCTCAGGGGAGTAACCTCCCCCCAGCAGGATGTATACGCGCTGTCAGTACTGGAGGAGTCTAGCTGGCAGCACCAGGTGTGGCATGGGAAGCTCAACACAGCAATGCCCCCACATGCTGGCCCTGACTTCCAGACACGGGAGCCACGATAATTCACTGAAGTGCTTGGCTTGAATAACCAGAGCAGCAGAAAGGCACGTAAATCCATTTTACACACCTAAGTGTAACCAGGGCTGGATTTGGGCATGGGATAAAACTACTCGAAAATCACGTCTTTTTTGGGTATGTTTCACTTCTGAGAGGAGTGTGCGAATTGGCTGACTCGAATGCACACACTCTCCCCGACTACCCTTCCAAAAGCTGAAGGATTCCTTCTCAAGAAAAGGGAAGAGCTTCCGGAGTATTTATACTCCATAGGAAGTTGGTTTTTTGGCTCCTTGGATCTAAAGATGAGTTCTCACCCCTTATCTCAAAAAGAATTAGCTTAGTAACACCACAGTATTATTTTCATCCTGGTATTTGGCTTCTCAATGGCATGGGTGGAATGTCTCAGGAATTTCCCTAAAGCAGAACACTCAGTGCACTATTTCCTCCAACACAGGAAGGCAGACAACAATATAATCTCGGCATGTTTGCGTTTGCGAAGGGAAAGCATTTGACAGGCTTTTCTCTAAGACTGATTAAGAAGTCTGCTTGCTGGAGTTTCATAACTCACTTTTATACACACAGTGATCACTGTTGCTCATGGCCAACAATGCCATCCAGTGGCTAATGGAAGAACTTGCTAACATATCTTATACCTACCTCAGTCCCACAGCCAACATGGGTTCCAGAAGCTCTTTGATGTCCTGCTGGATGCAGGGTCCCATAGCTCGGGCCAGCATGCTGATGCAGGTGAAGACTGTGGCGTCTACCTGCATGGACTTCTGCCTCCTGAAAAGAGACACCATAAGAGCTATTTATCTCAGAGTGCAATCCTTCAAATCTCTTCACCCCTCTCACTTATCATGGGAACCCCTATCCGTTTAATAAACGGTCAGACCCCACGGTCACACCGAAAAGGGCATAATCAGCAGGTGTCTATCCACGATCCTCTCTAACTTTCACACTCACTTGTGGGCGAAATCTTTCGGTGGGAGTGCTGCTTTGATGATTTCAAGGACCTTGGGCAAGTAGGCCTGGAACTCAGACCTCACGGCCACAGAAAGCAATCCCAAGGCTTGGAAGGCTGCTGTTCGCTCCTTCTCCTTCTTCACACAGCTCAGGATGTGGTTCATTGTGTCTGGGAGGTACTGATCAGCTGATCACAAGAGCAGAACAAGGCAATCAATGAGTTCACTAGATAGACTTGATAGAACGGATGCAAACTTTTTATGAGAAAGCAAATTCCTATTGGCTTATGTGGCTAAAAGTCCAATCGTCCCTTTCATACGGTCCCTACTACAGAAACAGTGTAAGAGAGAACCTGGCCATAGTAGTTAAAAGACGTTTCCTGTAAACAAGATGCCAGGCAGTTTACTTCTTCTTACTGGAGTGACTACTGGGATTTGGAGATGAGGAGAGACAATCGTAAAATTCTAAGGTAAATCCAGTTAGAGCCATATTGACAGTGTTCCTCTAACTCCAACTACCTTGATTGTTCTCAGCCCTTTGAGTGATTCAACTTTTGAAATGCCGGCTGGGATTTTCTTTCATCCACAGAAGGGAAATTGGGATTGGACATTGCTGATAACAGAGATATGAGTGAGTAAGACGGTACAGCTCAGCAGTGAACATGGCATGCTCAGAGAGCATGAAAATGAGGTACTGTTTTTATTAAGGCACTGAACACGGAGCCCAGGCAAGGGCTTTCACTCTGCCAGCTTTATAAAGCAGTGAGCTCCCATCAGATGTCAAGGAGTACTAGCCAGAGGACAGTAACTCCGACTACTAAAGTAGGAATCGAAGTGCCAGTCTGTACAATGCCAAGGACCAGGATTTCTGTGGTTGCATTATCTGTACATAGGTCAATGGGACCACTTGAGCTAGAACCTCCCCAACTCACTTTCAGCTGCACCCCCAGCCAAAGCCCAGCCGCAAGACCCCCTCACCTGTGAATGCAGAAGGCCGGAAAGCAGCCAGCCGTGGCAGTAGGTTGAGGATTGTCATCTGGATCAGAGAGTTCTTGCTGGTTCTGCACTTCAAAACCCAGAGGCACACCTGAAACCAGAGGGGTTGGGTTGTCATCCATGTGGGGATTGCAAGGTTTTCCACTGTCATTCTGCTGCGTGACTCTTCAGGAAGGGTTATAATTATACCTGTGCCATAGAGGGCTAAACTGAGGCACAGAAGTTAAGTAGCTCACTCCAGGACACACAGGAAACCAGCGTCAGAGCCAGGAATACAGTTAATGGGTTGTGACCATGATCCAACTATTGGGCCTTATTGCCTCCCAGCAAAGGGAATGGAAGGAAGTCACACTGGTCTCTGGGTAGGGGTTTGGGAAGGTCATTAGAGAAAAGCCCACAGCTCACCTGATCAAACTTCTCCTCCATCAGATCCCGACAACATCGACTCTCCACCAGTGTTGACTTTGCTGGGACAGGTGAGGCTCCAAACCCCATGATTCCTTGATGAGGGCTATACCCCAGGAGCCCCACCAAGGCGTTCGACTGCAGGGGCTGTACAGACTGGAAGCTGGTGAAGGGCGTGATGTGGCGAGGCTTTGTACCAAAGCCCAGCAGGTCTTTGCAGTATTTGTCGTGCACCATCTGCTGCTGCGTGATCTCCTCCATCTCCTCTCTAAGGCGCTGGGCACAGAAAAAAACCACTTTCAAAGGCAGTTCAACAGAAGAGGACACACACAACTAACAAACTCATGGCCCACCGGCACCCACACCAAGGGGGCTGTATGGCATGGACTGAACTGCAAACCAGTCGTGATGTCAAGATGCCTCTTACATGCAATAGATTTTCCTGTCAAGTGGCCAGCAGCAAGACAGCACAGGCAAAGAATTCTCCCTTTTCGACTCAAGGCAGGAAAGAATCAGGGTCAACCAATGAAAGTCACTGAACAAGGCAGGCTAGGTATGGCAGTGGCCCTAACTCTTGGGAGAAATGCTGTTCCAACCCTGCACCCACTGCCTCAACCAAACGGAAGTGGTGGGGATGGCCCAGATGATATCTCGAGGTCCCTTCCAGCCCGACCTTTCTGTAATTCTGTGAATTCATAGTCTAGACTCTAGCAGGACTCTCACAATGTGCTGAGTTTCACATGATTAAACAGTTCTGGGCACTAACCTGACCCTTACTTCCAATACATTCAACTATTTCCTATGAATCCACCAGCCCCTACAAACACACCTTCATTTCAAATGTAATTGATGTCAAGTTGCTGTTTAAATTAAACACTCCATAGAAGATTAGAACCTATCAGGCTACCATCCGATAACACACACATTGAGCAGACAGTGATGTATCTGTTCTACCACATGCGGTCACAGGAGACAGCATAATGCAAGAAAGGTTTGAAGCTACAACTGGGAAAGGATTGTGGAGGAGTAATTGAAACTAAAGAGGGAAAGAGACGTATTCAATCACCTTGTCCTTCCCAAGGGATGGAGGCAGAATTGTTCTCCGAAGGACATTCTCTAGTGCTTTTTCTAATCTAGTTTTTAAAATCCCAAGCAATTGGGTTTTCACCCTCTCTCTTCCCTGGGGAGACTGCCCAACACCTCCTTTAAATTCACTGCCAGGAAGTGTTCTCACTTCCTCCGGCTACACCCTCCTAGAACACCCTGCACGATTCCTCTCCTTCCTTTGCGTTTATATCCCACAAATATCTGTACTTGCTGCCCCTCACATCCAGTTGTCACTTAAAGCTATTTAATGACACTTTCCATCATGAATGAACCCTCCTGTCCCTAAACATTTGTTATTGTCCTACTAATTCTAACTTCACTTTGTTACTGCCCTACCACTGTCCTATTTTGTTACTGTCCTACTAATTCTCTTCACTTCACTAATTCTCTTCACTTTGCCATTTGTGACAATGAAATGCCTTAGACCCCAGTTGCTTGTGAACTTCTCCAGCTCAAGCAACCCATTTCCAACTCAAATGGATTAATCACGCGTGCCCCATTTTATTAAACTGAACAAGGAGATACCTCAGTTCGGTCAACCATTGCACCAAACACTGGTCACCATCTTGATAAGACACTCACCTCTCCCTCCATGCTGCTGATTCTCACTAACTCATTGAGGATGAGTAAGGCACCGTGGATTCGGTCATCACGATTCATACCCTTCTCCTTGGCCAAAGTCTCATCGAAACCTTTCTCTGCCTCTTCGTATGTGTGCTGAACAAAGATATTAGCAACCTTAACAGAGACCAAGTACCCCAATGTAGAACAAGGAAATACAGCAAGTCAGTAGTTACTGGGAGACCATTAGTTCCAGGAATGGCTACAAACCTCAGCTGATCAACACTAGAACGGAGCACTGAATAATTCTGACTCCGTCTACTCTGGCAGCCAAACTGTTTTCAACAGAAAGAGTGGACAAGGAGACCTGCGTCTTCCATCTTCTCTTAAGAGCACGCCATTATCACAGCATACATGGGGATTATGTGAAATGTTTGTTGAGGCCTTTCATTTCTTGTCACCCTGGTCATGTTGCCAGTATGATCTGTGCTCAGGTCTCACTGTGTCAAATTAGTTTGATCACATTGTTCAAACCTCACATGTGGATTTAGAACTCCTCATTGCCAAATAAGTATAACCCCTGACTGTTGTAACCTTGTCATTGCTGATTGGCTCTTTGATCACGGACACTGACAATATCTTGAGGTAGCAGAACCCAGAAAATCTGCGTGTGTCCTAACTACTGAGCTTTCTGTTCTACTGTTGGCAACAAGCTACAGAAACTACAGTAGATGGCTGGTGGAATGGAGTGTCTCACATGCTATCGTAGAGGGTAGTGTAAACAGTTTGGTTCAGCCTGTTCTAGAGGCCAAACCATTTTCAATTCAGATTGAGAGAGGCCAACACCTATTGATATATGGGGATCAGTCGCTTGGCTTTTGATGCTGACACTGAGGCTTTTCTGAACTCTAGAGGAAAGCTGTTCCAAGATTAAGGGATTATTTCCTTACTCTATACCACTGTGGCTTCTGCATCTCCTTTGGCTCCCGCTGGGTGGTGAGGATAAGGCAGGCTCGTAAGGCAGACACGGCTCCCTCTCTGATGGCCTGCTTGGGATCCCACACAGCAACAAAGATGTTATCGAAGAACGGCTGCACCTGCTGGAAGAAGAAGGTGGGCACACTGATCGCCAGCTCACGCAGGACCAGAACCTGGAGAGAGAAAGAAAGAGAGATGGTGGTGTTAGGCACAGATTGGAATTCAGAGACTGACCCCTTCCCTCTGTCTGTCCAGACCGCAAGCTTTTGGGGGGCAAGGACCTTCTATCTGCTCTGCATTTGTACAATGCCTAACATAACAGACCTCACTCTTGGCTAACGGTCCCAAGAGACTATCAGAATGAACACAATTAATGGCAGACCAGCTAGCTAGCATCACAGCTTCTCGGATGTATAATGGCAGACATTCCAGTCCCCGACAGCAGACATTCGCTGCATCCGCCCATCTATATACATAGCTCCCATCACCACTACTCATGAGCTGCCAGCCCTTTCCCAGGAAGACTGAAGAGGAATACGTACAGCCGCGTGTCTTCGACCTTCATTCCTATCAGCTCCCAGCCACTCCAGAGCCCGTTTCACCTCAAACTCCACATATTCCGCCGTGAAGGTATCACCTGCTAGGGCAAGGCGCCCGATGGCCTTGGAGGCCATCTCCATGACGACGGGGTCATTGGAGGGGAGAAGGTTCCGAAGGTAATTTGCAAACCTGCCAATGCGGGTGGCATTGCCTCCCTCAACGCCGATCAGGCTCGCTGGGGAGAGGGAGAACAGGAGTGAAAGCTCGGTCATGGAGTCAGCTTGCCAGACAGTAGGGTAGTCCCTGGAGAAGAGTTAGTGTTCCCTAGCCATTCTTTAGAGACTCCCATTATCTCTTCCTAAACCAGAAAACCAAAGAAATCAAGCAATAGGAAAGGGTCACCAGCCTTTCAAAGTCAGAATTTGTTTAGTAAACAGGGAAGTCTATCAAGTCCTTTCCACAGGTTTTCCACCCTGAGATTGTGGGCCCATTCCCAATTGACAGGCATCCACATGCAACCGGGCCCCTTCTTGACAGTCTCAGGAGAGGTGCCAAGGCCTGAACGGGCTAAGGAGACTGAATGCTCCCTCACCCCTAGAGATGGTCCCTCCAGGCCAAAGTTGAGGCACACTGATAGGGGGCAGTGTGGCTGAAGTTTGCACTGCCGGTGCCTGGGTTGTACCTGCTCTGTAGATAAAGAGGCCATCAGTGTCCAGGGTTGTCAATCCGGCACCTTTCAACAGCACTAAATTCACAGAAACAATTTTAAAGTGATACTGTCAGCTTCGAAATCAGATGCTGTCAACAAAGATTTCTTTTCCTAAGTTACTTCCACCACCTCCAGACACCTTAGGGTTGGTTTGGTTCTGACTGGTGAAATCAACCCACAAGCAGTTTCTATGTAGTTAAACAAAAGGCAAATGCTAAGGATTTGAGTATTTGGTTGGAAGTGTATGTTTTTATACAAATTACCTACATCCCATCATTTGGTCGTGTAAGAATGAAAGCACAGCAGCGCAATTGAGGGAGATGCTAAACAAAATGAAGGCAAAAGCCATTTAGATCCCTTCATGGGGAAAGGGGCTGCTGCCCTTGAGCCAGGTGACTTTAAACGAAAAAAGAATGGATGTTTTCAGGCAACAGGGAGTCCAGAGTCTTTGCCTCTTGTGACCACCAAGAAAACTGGACACGGTGAGAAGTATTTTCAGAAGAGCTCAGGGCCAGATTTTCAAGTGCTCAGCACCCACATTGGGGTCAGATTTTCAAATGCTCAGTTTCCAAGGAGGCACCACAAAGGCCAGATTTTCAGAAGTGCTCAGTATCCAGCAGCAATTGTGACCCTTGTGGTCAGATTTTCAAGAGAGTTCTACATTCCATACACACCCAGTGCACTGAGCTCTCTTAAATATACTGGACATCTCCTGTGAGCGCAGAGTTCTCTTGACAATCCGTCCCAATAGAATAGCAAATGGAAGGGAAAGTTCACCAGAGGCACTGAAGTCCTTCACTCACCTATAGCCAGAATGCCTCCTTTCCTCTCGTTTGCATCAGAACTAGAGACCAGTTCAAATATGTGATGATTCAACTGATCGTAGAAGCGGGTAGATTCCTCCTGGCTCATCTGTACAGGAAAGGAATTCAGACCAATTTGCAACTTCTCCTCCACTACATATGCCCCAGATAAAGAAGGGCAATAATACTTTTCAGGGCTCCCAAACTCAAAGGCAGTAAATTAACTGGGATTCAAACCCTGAGAAAGCAATTACATCTCCAGCCCTTTAACCCAGCCCCCATTCTGGTGCCTGCTTGTGCCCATCCCACTCTAGTACCTACCTCAGCATCCCAAATCTCTACCACCCCAAGCAACCTAGCGACACACCTCACTCCCTAGCCAAATAGTACAAATGTGTCTCCTCGGCTAAATGCTGCTGCTCCCACATCTGCAGCACTCACCTCACGGAGCTCCATGGTGACATAATGCTGCAAGTCCTTGGCAGCTTTTGCCCTGATTTCTTCGTTGCGGCTCTTCAGGCCGCTGGCAAATTGCTGAAGGATGGAGACGGTGCTCGACATGATGGCGGCAAGTCGGGACTTGGGGCATCAAGTCCAGAGGATCCTTTAGACAGAAAACCTGTTAGTGCTTTTGGCTTGTACAGAAGCCAATCACAGCTCCCTCCACCACACAGCTTCTATTTACTGCTCCCAAATACACATCTCATGAGAAACAGAGGGCTTTCAGATGGCATGGTAGTTACAGAGCCCCATCAGGTACATGACAAGGGTACAGGCTCCTTGGATTCCACGGACCTGGGCAGCTTTCAAGACTTCCGGTTTGCTAGGTCCTTCAGAGCACCTTAAACCAGCCCCAGCTCTGCCTCCCTGACTCCAGCACAAAGCGTTCATGGGTGTACGTGACATGCCCATATCAAATGCATGCCCCCAAATACCAAGATGGGGTTGTGCTTCAGAGGCGTTCCCAGTCAAGCAAAGTTACAAGGAGGATAAGGACCGCTCGGTGTGCATGTCAATATTGTTTTTAGTTTGCTCCTCTACAATCCCTTTCAGCCAAGAACCTCAAAGATCTTTACAAGCCTAAACACTCCTAGGGGCTGATCAGCATTACAACCTCCAATGTATATTTATGGGCTGAGAGTCTATTCGTGCCAGCAACAGTCATTGTAATGGGGTGATTCATGTGCATGTGTAGAGACCATCTTGATAGGTGCATTGTTTAAAAATAAACCTTTTAGGAAGGAGGAAACTGACAAAAGAGGATTCAAGTCGTTTTTTGGAAGGCAAACAGCGGGTGAGTGGCAGAACTAGGATTAGAACCCTTGGACTCCTGGGTTCCTATTCCTCAGTAGTCACTGGACAACTCTGCCTCCTTAAATCCCCATGGACAGCAGATGCCCCTGAGGAATCCGGAGCCGGTGTGGGATCTTTCCTGCTATCAGCATCTCCCCAGAAGCCATGCTCAGCTCCCCGTGCTCGTACCCATGCTAGAAGAGTAGCCTAAACAGGCCTCCTCTTCCCCGGGGAGGGAAATGCCTTCGCAGCTCTCCGACGGGCGGTGTTTTCCGGGGCCAAGGGGTGAATGCAGCCTGTCTAGCTAGGGCAAGCAGGGCCTACGAGCCTGGACACAGCCGAGGACAGAGGCCTTGCTTGCACTAACGGGGGGCACAGATTCAACTAGCCAAGGCCACGGTCCCAGCCACCCCCCGCCCGGCCCAGACCGGGGAGGCCCCGGAGGTTGGGCTCGGGCACGGCTCCGCCTGGGGCACGGGAAGGGAGAAGGGGGCAGCGGCGGGCGAGGGGAGTCAGGCACCTCCCGTGCTGCGGGGCCGGCCGGCTGGGGGACTGAGCCGCGCGGCTCGGCTCACCCAGGGCAGCGCCCCAGCCCGGCTGCCGGGGGCCTGGGCCAGCCCGGCCGGCGAAGGGGAGGCGCCCCAGGCCCCGTACTGGGGGGCCAGGCCGGGGGGTCCCTAGTGAGGGGGAGGGGGGGTCACTTCCCAGCCCCGGATCGGGGCCCGGCACTCACCGCCTCCGGCCGGCCCCCTTGCGACCGGCTCCCCAGCCTGGGCCCCGGCTTTCCCCTCCCCCGCTGCTGCTGCCGGCGAAGGACCGCCAACCAATCGGCGCGGAGCACAGTATGACCAGCAGGCGGAGCAGCCAATAGTTTTACGGGTGAGGCGGGGTTACTAGGGGATTGTGTTTCCACCCCCAAATAACTGCCGGAGGCGGGTGCAGTCGCTCTTGGCCAAGCAAAGGATGGATTGTGAAAGACGGACACTTCTCTGTGCCAATAAGAACGTGAGTGCGACGTGATTGGTTAGAATCCAGCGCTTGCCCCGCCTTTGGGAAGCCACATTCGCTTTCCGCCCTCTCCGAAGCTGAACGGCCTTGTGTGGCTGTGGAAACAGCGGGACTCTTGGCCCGTCTATCCCCTTCAGTTTCTCTACTGCTCTGGATGCAGCCCGTCCTGAAGAGCGCCAAGGGCAGAAGAAAGGCTTTCTTACCGTAATGGTACGTATAGAAGCGACCCACTTCTGTAATACCGGTAGTTTGCCTAACATCGCTAATATATCGATAATGGCTATAATCATCCATACAAAGTATTTAACTTCCATGATTTACCGCCCATGTTAAGGGTTCACCTAGACAGGCGTGTTATTGATGCTAATGAGTTGATGTAAATGTTCTGTAATACCGCTAGTTAAATATTAATTGATAATTTAATAACAGGGACTCGGGGTCCAACTTTCTCGGCTTTCCCTGTCTGTCCCAGATTATTTGAGAATCTGAGAGGTAGCGGTGTTAGTCTGGAACAGCAGAGGTAACAAACAGTCCTGTGGCACCTTAAAGCCTAACTAAAGACTAGAATCAGAGAGGTAGCCGTGTTAGTCTGGAATAGCAGAGGTAACAAAGTCCTGTGGCACCTTAAAGACTATAACGTTTTGAAGCATAAGCTTTCGTGGGCTAATACCCACTTCGTCGGATGTAAGCAGTGGAAGTGTCCAGAGGCAGGTATAGAAAAGTAGGCAAGAACCAGGTAGGAGGTAATAAGGTTAGTCCAATTAGGCTGAACCAGCTTGTTCTCTCCAATCAGGGAGGGTGAGTTATTCTTCTAGCAGTTGAATAGGGGGTGTGATCTTGGAGAGAGGAGAAGCTATTTTTGTAATTAGCAAGCCATTGAAGGTCTTTGTTCAGTCCCAGATTGATACTGTTAAATTTGCAAATGAATTGCAGCTCTTGCATCCGACGAAGTGGGTATTAGCCCACGAAAGCTTATGCTTCAAAACTTTATAGTCTTTAAGGTGCCACAGGACTTTCTAACTAAAGATTAACACTTTAGTCTTTAAGGTGCTACAGGACTCTTTGTTACCAGATTATTTGAGTGGCTCCGACCTATCGTGACTCCCAGTTTGCTGACTGGGGAAACGGAGGCTCAGCGAGGTTAAGGCTCTGATCTTGCAAGTAGTGGCCCAGGTAGACTCTTCTCCTGTGGGCGGTGTGGGCGTGCCGCATCCCGAGCACCCCTGTGGGGATAGGGGAGTCTGATCCCTGCGGTTCAAGGGCGGGGATGGGGCTCAGGACTCCTGGGTTTATGCCAGTGACCCTGTGGGGAGGCCCCCTCCGCCCCACGTATGCTGGGGCTCTTCCCCCATCCCTCCTCCTGGACCCAACGCGGCCGTTCCCCCTCCTCCGGGCTCCCCTCCGAGCAAGCGGAACCTCGGAGAGCGGGGTCCTTGTTTCCGGAGGGGCCGGCCCTGGCTCGGGTCCACGCGGGGAAGATGGCGGCCCCGCGGGCTGGTTGCCAAGGTCCCGAGTGTGCGACTCGCTCGTGAGCCGCGCCGGAGAGGCCGCCTTGGCTCCGCGGCAGGTGAGGGGGGCCGGCCCGGAGCCACCTCAGGAGACGGGAGAGCAGAGTGAGCGTCCCCCGGGGGGGCCTGTCCCTCCCGCAGGGGATGCGGAGGTCGGGGCAGCTGAGGCGCCCCACGGGGAGGAGGAAGCCGGGGAAGGGCCCCGCTTCTCCGTGGTGCCCAGCTTGGGAAGGGACCTGCCCCCCACTCTCTGTGCGGTGGGGCCCTTCGCTGCAGCGGTTCATGTGGTGGGGGCGGATTGCTCCACCGGCTGGCGGCTCTCCCCGGGGCTGGGTAGGTCACCAGGGAGCCCCGGGGTTTCCCTTTCCTGATGCAAACTCCCCCTCCGTTCCCAGGTCTGCCTCCAGCACCTTCTCCGGAGGCAGCTGCGTGAAGAGCATGGAGTCCGAGGACCAGGCGGAGAAGATTAGCATCAGCGCAGAGAGCCCCAAAGGAGGGGATGTGGGGGAGCTGGGCATCGGACTGCTCAGCTCTGCCAAGAGCCCACCAGGCACCTGGAGGCAGAAATGTGCAGCCTACGTTCTGGCCCTGCGGCCCTGGAGCTTCAGCGCCTCTCTGACCCCCGTAGCCCTGGGTAGCGCCCTAGCCTATCGGTCCCACGGATCCCTAGACCCAGGGCTGCTAGTGGGCAGTGCAGTGGCTGTCCTGGCTGTGCATGGAGCAGGTAACTTGGTTAATACCTACTATGACTTCTCCAAGGGCATTGACCACAAGAAGAGTGATGACCGGACATTGGTGGACCAGATCTTGGAGCCTCAAGATGTGGTCCGGTTTGGGGTCTTCCTCTATACCCTGGGCTGTATCTGTGCTGCCTGCCTCTACTGTCTCTCCACTCTCAAGCTGGAGCATCTGGCCCTGATCTACTTTGGGGGACTTTCCAGTTCCTTCCTGTATACTGGAGGTAAGGGCTGTACTCCATACGCTGAGTCTGTGGCAGGAATTGTGTGTGAAATGTATATCTGGTATATGTCAGCTGGTTTGGTTCATTATCTGCGTTCCTTTCTCCAGGGATGGAGCTCAGTTTGTATTTGAATGGTTCCTCATTTGTTGTTCACCAGATCTAGTTTCAAATGAAAAGTAAACTTAAGACAGTTTAAGAAATGCACCCATTCATGTAATATTTTTTGTGGGGTTTATCAATGTGAAAATGTATTTTACCACCTCAGTTTTGCTGTAGTTGAAGAGACATCCAGTGTTTTCCTATAGATAAGATTAAGCAATTTCTGGGACTTGGAGGCTATCCTTTGAAAGATGCATCAGCTGTTAGTCTAACCTTTTGGTTGCATTCTTTCAGGGCCGGATTCTAATATCTGTACTCATGTTGGGTTGCACCTTACTGCATGTGTAATCCCATTGACTTCTATGTGGCTGCTTGTGGATTCCACTGCATGCATCCGACGAAGTGGGTGTTAGCCCACAAAAGCTTATGATTCAATACTTTAGTTGGTCTTTAAGGTGCCACAGGACTCTTAGTCTGGAATTTGCAGAAGTGACAAACACGGCTACCTCTCTGCTTCTTGTGGAATAAGGTATTCCAGATGGAAAACGAATCTTCCCCTTAATCTTTGCTTACTTGGTGAGACTGGAGAATTGCAGACGTTGTATTTGCTTTATCCTCTTTGGAAAGGGAGAGTAATAATCAGTTCTGGGGCAATAAAAGAGCATGTGTAGCCTTGCCTTAGCTGTGTTTGTGTTGGCTATTTTACAGCATATTTTAGGAGCTGCTGATCTGTTTGTGTAACATCTATTCTCCTCCATAAAGTGAATTTCACTTGGTAATGCGTGTTTTCCTCTTTTTTTCTTGCCACAGGAATTGGCTTTAAATATGTTGCACTTGGCGATTTGGTGATCCTCATCACATTTGGGCCCCTGGCTGTCATGTTTGCCCATGCGGTGCAGGTTGGGTATCTGTCTGTCTCACCGCTGCTCTATGCTGTCCCACTAGCCCTCAGCACTGAGGCCATCCTGCACAGCAACAACACACGGGACATGGAGTCTGACCGGCAGGCAGGCATTGTCACCCTGGCTATCCTCATCGGCCCCACGTTTTCCTACATGCTCTACAACACGCTGCTCTTCCTGCCCTACCTGATTTTCTGCGTCTTGGCCACACGTTACACCATCAGCATGGCGCTGCCACTACTCACCATTCCTATGGCCTTTTCGCTGGAGAGGCAGTTCCGGAGTCAAAGCTTCAGCAAAATCCCCCAGCGGACAGCCAAGCTCAACCTCCTGCTGGGGCTCTTCTATGTTTTTGGTATTCTATTGGCACCAGCAGGCACGCTGCCCAAACTGTAATGGTGTCAGCTGCTGTAGCCCCATGACGAGTGTTAATGCCAGAGCTCAAGTGGGAGGTTGGTTATGGATGGGACCAGAGCAAGAAGGCTGACTTGAGCCAGTGACCCCATGTGAATTTTATGGGCTTTGGTCTTGTTGAGATAAGCGGTTTCTCTTGTACTAGAGACTTCTGATGGTGTCTTAAGAAGCTCTTCTCTGAGAAGAGGGTTGGATTGACTATGTGGCTCTGGCTTTCTCTTGGTGCTTATTGCAATTCACCATGTGAGCAGACAGATATTTCAAGGACTTGATGCTGATGCCATTGAATTCAAAGGGGCTCTCACTATTAACTTCACTAGGAACGGGGTTGAGCATTAAATGTGAGCGATCCCTTCCCCTGATCTGTGAATCATCCCCATACAACATGAAGGGGATTCAGGAGCTCCACTCCTATGCTGTGGTACATTAAAGTTGTCACTGAACGCTTTATTTTTGTCAGTATCATGGTAAAGCAGATGCTGCTACTTCACTCCTCTCATGATCAACTTCCTCCTCACTACCTGGTCTGTTTCCATCCCCGTCCCCCTTGCCAAATCTTGAACTTACACTTCCAAACATCATGGCTATATGAAATGGGGGCATGGGGTATCCATCAAACTGCTGACTTATGGAAGACAGCAGATTCTGGTACTCCGACTGCTAGTTCCCTTCTACCTAGGCATTTCTAAAGCACCCATTGCTGTGGTGTATATAGGTTCTGAAATAGAACACAACTGGCTGTTTGCACTGAGCTTGAAGCCAAAAGCCGTGAACTTCCACTCCCTCTTTAAGTAGCTGGGGGCCAGAACTGCAAGGTTGTGCAGCTAAGAAGCTCACAAGACTTGGTAGAATGAAAAGTTCTGTTCTTGGTGTTACATTTGTCTCGTGCTCAGACCCTTCTGCCTGAAATGAAAGGGTTTTGGTGTTAAAAGAAGCTGTCAGGCAGTATGACAAAACTCTGTAGACAACTGTCTACTGACTGACAGACCACTGTGGTAGCCTCTAATAGCGAAGCATTTTCTAATGGTCATCCTCCATACCTATTGTCTACTTAGTCACTTGTCACTGTATTGTAAGGAAAGCTGGTGGCAGCAAGGGAGAAAGATGGCAGCATTGCAGGAGGAAGTCTAAATTTCTGCCATGACTTTGCACAGACATCAGGGAAGAGAATTCTTCTTGCTGATAGGTTCCCCTTCCCATTTCCAGTGGGGACCAAGGTTTTGATGACCCTCCAGTGATGCGTTCTAGATCACTCCTCAGGTTGATGAGCTCAGGGGAGCTGGATATTCTTCCTGCATATCCTTCCACTCCAATCCTTGCTCTCCTGTAAGGATACTAATAGAACCCTCTGGATGAGTGCTATTCCTCACAACAGATAGTGGTGTGAAACACACACAGCCACATACAGCTATGGGGACACTCCATTGACTCCAGGAAGAAACAGGATGAATTTGGCGCTCACTCATATTTTCCTATGGTCACTGAACCCTGTTCTTCATTGGGAAATATTTTTGTTCCCTGTGTGAAATGGCGAGTGTTGATGTAAAGGCTCTTTGCGGGACTCCCTTGAAGTGTCCAGATTGAATTGATCTAGAACTCCAACTGCCAGGAGCACAGTGTTCCTGAGCCAGAAGGGAGGGTATTAACCAGGGCACAAGGAGCCTTTTAGTTGCGATCAGTGACGTCCACCTTGGGCATGTAATGGTGATGAGAGGTCATTCACCTGAGAGTGACGGTTGCTGTTCAGTGCTGCGTGTAATGGAGGAGTTATGACAACTATAAAAGGAACTGGCACCAAGATGTTCTATAGGTGGCATCACAGTGTTCAGATGGTTTCTGGTGACTTTGCTGCCGGTTGTGATTGCTTCTGAGTAACAGAGGCCAGCTGCGAAGCAATCGCAGCAGGCAGGTGACCGCTTTCACCAGCCTGAGATTCCGTCATTAAAATAGGGCAATGGCTAGATCAGACTTTCTCTCCAGGCTGCCCGGGAAAACAAGGCAAGACTGGTTTAAGCAGCCAGTCTGCTGCTTTGTGTAGTAGAGAACTTGGCTTTGGTTAGAAACCCAGTCAGAAGGGGTTGATCTCTGCTGGAGGGAGAGCAGCATCTAGCAATACTTGGCACTGATTTTCTGGGAAAATATACACTTCCTATTTTCGATTGCTGGCTTAGAGCTCCAGTGATGAGCATTTGTCAAAGAACCAACTCTGTCTTCTGCTAAGCACGTTGTCTCAGAGTGAGGAGTGGAAGTGATGGCGAAATCCATCCCGGTGGTAGAGAGAGCTGTTTCCTAATGGAACACATTCTGCAAGATGGAATGGGGTTGATCCGCTTAATCCAGGGTTGTATTGTTCTCTCAGCAGATATATTCTCTGCCCTGTTCTTATTTGTTCTAATGATATGTCTAGCTCTTGCTTAGCTATAGTTTAATGAGGGTAGATGTGGCAATTTTTTATGCATGTTGCCTAAGCCATGTTGCTTCTGACGGAGTGTGAATAAGAAATTTAAGAGCTGGAGCTCTTCTGGTGAAGGAGGATGAACAGCCATGGAAATGGCCTTCAGTGGAACAGCAACACATAACACTGTAGTGCTATGGAAGATCTCTTCCTTACAAAAAAGGAAAAGACTCCTGGTTAGAAAGTCTGCCTGCTAGTGGGAAAGAGCAGTGCTCTTGCTACAGAGCTGGAATGAGAGGTGGCGCATTTCCTGTGTTTGTAGCGCCATTTTCTTGGGCGCTCAAAATCATTTCCAGATTCAGAGGTTAGACGGAAACATGTCCAGACTGCTTCCATACGTAAGCAGCAGCGTACATAGCAGACTTTGGAAGTCTTAAGTGTGTGGGGTGGAGTGTGTATGGTAAGGGAGCTGGAAACGCCTGGATTCTAATCCTGACCATCTAATTTGTCTCCCTGCAGTGGCCTTGGGCAAGCCACTTAATTTCATTGTGCCTTGGTTTTTCCATCTGTAAAATGGAGCATATCGTTGCCTACCTCACCGGATGTTGTGGGGTTAATGTCCTTTGATAAAGAGCTTTGAAAGTGGAAAGTGCTATATCTACGCTGGGTATTTTCTCAGGCATTTTGTTTCTCAAGCCTTACTTCTATGGGAAGATCTTTTTGGTATAACATAAGGTGTGAATTTAAACCAGTCAAGTTATACCAGTATTACACCATGTGTATGCTCTTATTCTAGTATGAGACACCCCTTTTTGGTTTAATTTTATGTTGCTTGGGACAGGATTTAAGCTAAACAAAAGCCATGCT
Source organism: Sternotherus odoratus (assembly GCA_032164245.1). NCBI lineage: Eukaryota > Metazoa > Chordata > Testudines > Kinosternidae > Sternotherus > Sternotherus odoratus. Next base: position 9,394,291 of record JAVMKO010000018.1, read on the forward strand.
GGTGGTCCACATGGGGATTTATACTAGCATCACTGGTAGAACTTTCCATACAGACAAACCCTAGGGGCAACCTGTCTTGTGTTACAGGGTCTGAGCTGAGGGTATTGGGTGTCCAGCACCTCTTCTGATCATAGGCCTTTTCTGCTTTGATTAGGCCTTTTGCAGTAAGCTGTATTGCTGCTTGCAGAGTCTCTGCTGATAGCCGAACAGATCTATAGCCCATCTGTCCCTCGTATGTATTAAATGGTCTCCTGACCTCTCCTCTCACCCAGGCAGCAGTTCAACGAAGTATCTAAATGTTCCATTTTTAACAAGCTGTGGTTAATAATTTTAAATGTCTCTTTGTTGTTTCTGGGCCTGGATCAGAGTGGTCTTCTGGGAGAACATGTTTCCTATAGACGCTCCTCTGCACAGCTTTGGAGTGGAAGCACGGAAAAGCATACACCGCAGGTATGCATGAGGTGGGATTCTTTGACCATAGGAGCCCTCTTGTGAACCAGGCAGTCCTGTCTTTGTATGTGGAGGGATAATCCGTTCAATTGAAAGGGCAAACATATGTTTTAGGGCAGATGTTAATAGGTTTTGGTGATCTAATCTATCAACAGAGTCCTCTTTGGATTACACCTTTCTATCCAGGGCACTGTTGAGCCTGAGCGTTTGTAATGGGGTATCCATCAAACTGACTTCAATTAAACTTTGTCTTTTTTTTAATAAAGATAAACTTGCTTATCAACACCTGCGTGTTCTCCTGCTCTTCCTGTGTCAAGTCCCCACTCCTGACTTCCTGGCAACTTTCTAGATGGTTGTGTTTGTGCCGCAGGTCCTTGGCAGTATGCTTCCCCAACCAGTCTCTCATTGGGGCCATAAACCAGGGTAAAGGATTACTGGGAAGCTTTCTGGAGTAGCTGGCGTCACTAATGCCTGCCGAGTACACAGGAATGCCAGAGCCTCATTCTGCCACTCAAATGATGTTTCTCCTGCCTGGTTTCCTTGCTCTCTCTTTTTCACAAGAGGCTGAAGCAGCTGGTCAATGATTATATTGTCTGCTTGCAGCACAGCAGCCCCCACAGTAGATTTGCCCATTCCAAATTGATTCCCGACTGACTGGTAGCTGTCGGGTGTTGTAAGTTTCCACAGGGCTATGGCCACTTGCTTCTTAACTGTGAGGGTTGCTCTCATTTTGGTGTCTTTGCGCGTCAGGGCAGGGGACAGCAACTCACAAAGTTCCACGAACGTGGTCCTACTCATGCAAAAGTTTTTCAGCCACTGGGAATCATCCCATACCCTCAACACTATGCGATCCCACTACTCTGTGCTTGTTTCGCGGGCCCAGAATTGGAGTTCCATGGCATGAACCTGGCCCAGCGTCCCCATGATGTCCCAATTGCTACATGGCTTTCTTCGAGGAATGTCTGTGTCCATGTCCTAATCACTATTGTGATTGTGCTGTTGTTGCTTCCTCAGCCGGTTTTGCAGGTTCTGCACATACTGCTGGATAATGCGAGAGGTATTTACAATGGTCACATCTGCAGCGGTGAGCTGAGCGAGCTCCATGCTTGCCATGATCTGGCACCTGCACGGGTAATCCAGGAAAAAAGGCGTGAAATGAAGGAGTGCAGAGTTGCAGCAGAAGCGGTGGTGTCTTCTGACAATAGCTTTCAATCCTATTGCATGAGTCGTGAGACAGCAGAGTTCTGCAGACCTATGAAACGATTGTCTGCTGTACCTTGCATGGAGGGAGGGGTGACTGACGAGATGAGCCCAGGAAGACCCACAAGTGTTTTTTCTTTCTCCCCATCATGCACTGGGAGCTAAACCCAGAATTCCAATGGGCGGCGGAGACTGCAGGAACTGTGGGATAGCTACCCATAGTGCACTGTTCTAAGTGTCGATGCCAGCCTCGGTACTGTGAGCACACTCCGCCAATGTAGCATGTTTAGTGGGGACACACACACAATCGAAATGTATAAAATCTGTCCTGAAAATCTATTTCTATAAATTCGAGATAACTTGGTACTGTAGAAGTATCCTAAGAACTCTAGTGCTGATTTGCTGTGTAATTCTAGGCACAACTCTTTGCCATTGCTTCCCTTAGATATGAAAAGGGGCTAATCTGCCTGATGTCCTTCAAAGGGCTGTTTAGAAGCTTGCTCTCTGGACAGCACTATGAAGATGCAGAGTACAATTAGTGCTAAGCTTTACTATCGCTTCTGTTGTTGTGAGGGATCATGAAGTGCTTTATGGATGCTGGGCAGAAGGCAGATTTATAGCTGGGGTGGAGACTGCTGTTTCTACTTCACCCTTGATCTCCAGCTCTCTTAGCCTGGTGACAGCCCCATGGTATCGCTCTCACTTTTACTAGCTTGGTTAAAATTCCACCCACATACACTGATTTATCCCTGACACCTTTTAATCTGCCGCTGAATTGTGAATTCACCCCTTTCTGGGTCTTTAATGATCATGTGTGTGGAAATCTAACTTTTACAAGACAGTTGTGGCATCGTACCCTTCTCTGCCCATGCTGGGGCTGCAGCTCAGCTGTTTTGGAGGAAATACTGCTCCTTGGGGCTGGTTTACACTTAAAAAGCTGCAAAACCATTGTAATGCTTAAGTGAAGACACTCCTACGCCTATGGGAGATCTTCTGTCGGTGTAGTAGTTAATTCGCTTCCCTGAAAGGCAGTAGCTATGCCAACAGGAAAAGCTCTTCATCGAGTGAGCGCTGTCTCAGGGGGTGAGGGTTAGGCTGGTATAACTGTTGCTCATGGGGTGTGGATTTTCACACCACTAAGCAACCTAGTTAGCTGATAGATCCGTAGTGTAGGCCTGACCTCTGGCATCATTAAGCAGGTAGAGGAAGGCTCTTCTTCCTAAATTCTTTTGTTTTTACTAACTAGAGTGCTGACTGAGTTCCGCCCCCTGTCTCCCTGCAGGTTTATTTAATCCTCTAATGGCCTCGAAATGAGACTGCTCTGCTCTGTAATAAAGAGCTGTCAGGCATGTTCCTCCATGAGTGGTGGCTTGTCCTCCTTTTCATTAGAAGCTCTTTGCTCCTCGGGCAGATGTGACAGTGTGTCTGAGGCTGAACTTGGCAAAGTCTCAGCCTGTGACATTTTACATGCTTCTAAGCTTGGGGGCTGGATTTTTCTCCACTTTGCTCCTAAGAGAGTAAAAAAAGTGTCATGTCTTCTCTATTAGGCTTGGCAGTTTTTTGTGTTTTTTTTTATATAATTTTGACTGATAATATCCATGTTTATTTTAATCCTTTTTAAAATATTTTTATCATTTAAAGTTTTACAGTTGTGCAAATTATGGGTTTTAAGCCCTTAATTTAAGGGCTTAATGTTTTAAATGTTCACAGTTGCAGGAAATTATGCGGCGGGTCAGACAATGGGGCGAGCCAAACAATAATTATTTAATGATAGCAAACATCGAAATTCAAAAAGTTAAAGGTTGATAATCAGTAAAACACAAATTGTGAACATCACGTAAAATATACGAAGCATCTACCCTCAAGTCACTCTCAAAATGCTCAAGTTCTCAAACAGCATTTTTCTTTCTTTGCCCCTTTCTGTAAATTTAGATGATCATCTATGGAAATACGTAGTCAGTTTGTGTGTGTATGGTAAAATCTACTTTTTACCAGCATTTACTAAGAAATAAGCTTGGAAGAATTAGATTTTTATCTGTCCACCCACCTGCATGTGAATATGGGCCTGATCCTGCTGTCTTGAATGTCAGTGGGTGTTTTGCCACTTACTAAGGCTGCCTCTACATTACAGACTTGCATTGGTTTAGTTAAACTGGGGACTCACTACAATTTGGCTAAACCCATTCCTAATCGATTTAAGATCAACTGAAAAAATCCTGGTTTAAACTGAAGACTGTCTACACAGTCTCTTGCACAGGGTTTAAAATCACACCTTAAGTTAAACCAATCTAACTGCATCCTACAAATGAGCCCTTTCATTGGGGTCAGGACTGGGACCTTTCTGCTCCTCTCTCTCGCATTTGAGATTAGTTTGTTATCCTCCAAAATGTAACTCCCAGGTGTGACTAAGCTGAACTCAGAACTGTCCCAGTGATGAGGAAACCTTAGCACATGTCTCTCATGAGGGTGCAGAACCTGGTTTGCTGAGCATCCTAACTGGTGTAGGAGAACTCAGCAGACTGTCCCCAGCACAGGTAGCCACTTGGGCCTTTTGCTTATGCACCTGTAATTGTTCTGTGCTGACTCAGCAACTCCTGCTCCACTCCAACCTCTGCCCTGGCAGCTGGAGCAGAGGAGTGAGACACATGGTCCAGATTTTCCCTCTCCTCTCCAGTATCTTCGGACCCTGCAGCCTCTTTCTAGAGATTATGCCATTTGTGTTCAGGTTTTCATTCTGGGTAGGGGTTGCATGTCTGAAAATTGCCTGAAGATGCCAGTGTTGTACTATCATCATTGGAGTAGGTGGAATAACTATATCCTGTGGTAGTGATACTCGGACCTCAATGGTTCAGGGGCCAAATTTAGCGATCAGCATTACCTAAAAAAGTCTCAGTAGGTGAATCCATGGTTTCATTTACTTCAGTACTATATATTCATATTTAAGCAACGTGGCAGGGGAAATATTTAGTGTGTATGTAATATAAAAATGCTCACAGCAAAATGACTGACCACATTTTTTTATCAACTACAATTGGATAATAGAGTAAAATCATCCTGATTTGAATTAACTATTCTAAGTTATTAACCAATCACACATTGTTTTAATATCATGTGCTGCAAAGAGCCACATGCAGCTTGCGAACTTCAATCTGAGTTTCACCGTTCTATGGTAATAGGGCCATATAAGTACCTAAGAGATCTAGAAGGTACAGTAGAGGTAACAGAGTCCTGTGGCACCTTAAAGACTAACTAAAGCATTGGAGCATAAGCTTTCGTGGGCTAATACCCACTTCATCGGATGCAAGCAGTGGCATTATCCTGCCAGCTGTGATCTCCAAGCATAAAATGAACTGGACAGAGTTCCCTCTGAATGACCCTTCACAGTTCTTTCTACAGCGGGCAGAGACGGGGATGTCTAGAGAAGCTGCTCTTCTCCCCAGTGAACTGGTTCCATTCAGCACCAGAATGGCTGCAATTTCCGAGCAGGATTGACCATCCCAGTTCACCGCTGCCTAGAGTGGAGTCACTTGCAAGGACACCCTGGACTCCTAGCCTAACTGAACTTGCATTTGTCTCCTCCATTGTGAGAATTTTTCTGTAGTTTGGAGAGTGGTGAGACTGCTCAGTGGATCAGACGTACATTACACTTTGGAAACTTCTTTCTTGGATAATGGTGGTAAAGTTGCCTGTAATTGAAAAGCCTTAATGACATTAGTTTCTTGAGGGAAACCCACTAGCTCAGGAGTGCAAAGAGCAGAACTCACCCCCTCCTCCATCTGCTCAAGCTCTCTTTGGGTAAAGGAAGTGGATACAGACTAGTGGGGCATCCCCAGTTCACCAGAACATAGGCCTCCCAGTTTAAAAGCTGGAAGACCAGGCTGAGCTGCTCCTGTATCAGTGCAACCAGGGGAGCTGGGATGGAGTGTAGCCTGGTGTTACATATAGGGGATGAGATGACCCAGACCAAAATAGGAAGGCTGGGAAGGTTCAGAATCCCCCTACACCTTTCCACCAGGCTGATCCAGAATCTGAGCTCCAAACGCACTGCACAGTTTTGCTGTATTTGAGATCTGGATCCAGATGAGAACTATGGAGCTTGGGAAACAAACTCTGGTTGCAGGGAAGCCGCTCATGTAGAAGCCACCGACTGTAAGGCCTGCTGGGCCTCGTTGCTTTCATCCGGAGGGGAAGAGAACATGACAGAGCAGCTAATCCACAACTAAGGCTCCCAGGCTGACCTTGTGCATGGCCGAAGGATCATTTTCAAATCAGCAGTGTGGATCTGTAGGTGCAAAGGGACTCCCTCAGTCATGCAGCTGGAAAGGATAGGTGCTCATGGACGGCAGCAGGTCTCCTTCTCTCTTTGTGGAATCCGTCAATGCCTCATTCACACAGTGTTGTCACCTTATTTACAGCGCTTTGTGAACCTCTACAAGGCAAGATCTTGGCCCTAAGATGTTTATTACAGGATGCCTTGTCCATTTGGGGAGGACCTTGTGCGGAGCCCCACTGGGGTCCTTGTTTATGGATCAGGATTGGGGTCTAAGTTGAGTAGGGTGCAATAGGTGAGGATGCACGCATAGGCTGTACCTTGTGGAGGATATCATTCCAGGGACTGTGCCATTGGGAGGATTCATGAAAGGCAAGGCCTTATGTACTCCACCACAAATGCAGGACAAATTCTACAACAAGACTCCTGCACCCGGAGGCAACCCCAGCACAGCAGGGCTGAATAGCCTGTTGGCTGAATTAACTGATTTTTTTTTTTTTAAATGAAATTAAATATGAGAATGAATAATACAGTCAGTACTGTGTATTTCCCCCCTGCTCCCCTCCCCGCATTGCTTAATATGATATATTCTGACCGTTTATCTTAAATGGCCCCATAGCCTTTAATTTTCAGTGTGCTGCAGATCTTGATGTTGGAAATGCAGGGCTGTATCGCAGAGGTTGTCCAGAACGGAGCTGAAGGTTTTGGCCTTTGAGGAGGGGATGGCTAGGGTTGTGGGCACCTGGGAAGGGGTGGAAGGAAGTTTGGGCTTGTGGGACAGAGATGTTAGTTAGGTGTTCATCGACCAACAATGTCATAGTTACCAGTTCTGACACATCAGTCGTCAGACTTAACTTGCTGTGGAGATAATATTTTAATAATACTACCTAGGTCTTGTACAGCACTTTTCATCAATAGATCACAAAGCTGGTCTGCATCACTGTCAGATGAAGGCGGCGGTTCCCCCCTCTCGGAGCCATTGTTTCAGGCTGTCTGCAGACTCAGCTCAGTGCCTCTGTTTGCTCTCCTTTCAGATTGGGAAGGTTCTCTTTGCAGCTAGAAAATAGACGCTTGAATTCTGGAGCACAGTTCTGCAGCCGAGGGATGGCAGAGGACACAGGGCCCTGGTGAATGGAGACCTACGCACATGCTTTAGCATACCTGTGCTGTCCTTCTGTCTTCAAAGAAATTCAGGCTCTGAGAGTGAGGGGTCAGAAAACAGCTGCTGATTTGAGCCTTGCCTCAGTGGCGGAAGCCATGAGTCTCCTTTGGGGTAAACAACTGATGCAGCCAAATGCCTGAAGATTTATTTCTTATGTAAGAATTAAGTATTGACAGACTTTTCTTGCACTGGCAGGCAATGGTAGAAATGTACCTTTTGAAGAGAACCATCCAGCCCCACTCTATGTTCTTAAAGCTTTCACCACTGATGGCTTAATAAGCTTATTCTGCTCAGACTCTGATGAATAAGCTTACACAAGAGTGTGGGCAAGCAGTGCATCATGGGTGATACAAATATCTGTGTGGGGGGAAAATGTGCAGTGTCTGCACAGGTTTTGTGTAGATGCTGCAAAATATGTTTGTGTTTATACAGCTGCCTTAACCCATAGATCTCAAAGCACCCTTCCAAATATCCAGTAACTCTGACCGTGCTCCTGGGAGCTTAGTCTGTGTGGCCCCCATTTCATGGTTCGATAAACTGAGCCACTGTCCCTTCAGCATAGTCACACAGGAGCATCTGTGCAATAGGGGATCAAAACACAAGAATCCTGCTCTCCACTCTTGTTTTAATCACTAGTGTACCCCATCTCTGAGTAGTTTGCCTTCCAATCACTTTGAATTCACTCACCTTGGGCTGCTTTGTTCTTGGAGTTTTGCTCCAGCTGGAATGACATATTTAAGGGGTGAAATGCTGCTCTGACTTTTTGAGATTTTTCATTTTAAGGTAGAGCTAAATATCTACGCAGGTTAAAATCTATAGCTCCCAGGACTGCTAAAAAATTCATAAGGCTTAATAAAACTCTGGTACAGCTGGTTTATTGCGGTTGTATGTCTGAAGGAAACATAGAGATCAGCTCTGCCTAGAGTAACAGCCGTGCTTTACTGTCTGAAATAATCCTTTTGCTCCTGTGTGTGGCTGAGTAAGATCCAAAGTGAGTTTTGGATTTTTTTTCAAATTTTTTTCTTTCAAATCTTCTTCCAGTGCAACTCCAAAAACTGGCGCTGCACCTCCTTTGTCTATACTTGCCTCTCCTGCCTTCTCAATCATATGACTGTCCATGTCCTAATCCAGACATTTCAGCAACCAACTGGGTGCTCCCTGATGGAGAAGTGTCTCGGGTGTGATCCAGCACCCCACTGAAGTCTGTTGAAAAGATCCCATTGTCTTCAAAAAGCATTGGATTAGGTCTTAAGAAGAGGCTAGAGAGGGCTTCTGACAGTTTTTGGATACAGAGAGCTTCTAATTTCTGAACCTGGAATCCTCTGAGGAAGCATGGCTGGCCTCCAGCCCTGAAGGGTTGTTTAAACGGCAAACACAAAGCCAGTTCATCTGTTCCCTTGGAAACAGCCCTGCATGTGGAAATCTGTCCCAGATCCCAGGCTGTCATTCACCCCTGGGGCAAAAGATCAGCAGAGGTTTCCAAAGGGAAGGCTGCAGCCTTTGCTCAGACTCCAACATTTTCACTTTTAAAAATCCCCCCAACCCAGCCCGACACCTGTCTGCTCTGTCCAGACTTGCTGTCATCCCTGATAAGGCCAAGGTGAAAAATTAAAAAATCCATGACACCATTGTGTTGCTTCCTCCTGCGTTACTCGTTAATCAGATGGACCTGCCAATAATGAATAAAGATGAGTGCCCTAGTGAAGCAACAGGGCAGGCAGCCAGTTTGTCAAGTAGGAAAGTGAATGCTGAAGCCCCCACACAGTGCAGAGGCTTTTCTTAACTGGAGAACTGAAAAAGAGCCAGGTACCCCAGGTAGGTTTGAAAGTGACAAGAGCCTAGTGACTGAGCAGAGCAGTACCAGGTTTGAAGTGACGAGGAGGCTCTGCGTTTCCACTGCGCACTCTTCCAGCGCCAGGGTACTGCCGGGGTAGGTCTGCCGGCACAGCAGTGCTGAGAGGTGCCAGTGTAGATGAGGCCTCTCTCCTATTAAAGTGGAACTTGGCTTGCCGTGAAGTTGATGTGGGTGAAGGTAAAACACTCTGAGGGTCATGCTGCCTTTGGGCTTGCTGCATGCTAGTTTCCCAACAAGGCAGAACTCCTACCTGAGTCCGTAAGCCAGCCCTCCCAAACGCAGCTGTATACTGCGCTCGCTCTTTCTCCCTCCCCATGTCATTGTGTTTCTATTCCTTCTCTCCACAATCCCTTGAAACACTTTCCAAGCCTTGCTTCCTTAGACACTTAATGGAGCTAACTTTGTCAGGGTGTTTAGGCTGAAAAGCTATGGGTTTGGTTTTGTTCTTTTTATCACGAAAAGGGTCTTAAATTAGATAGTATGGAGGTGTCACGGAGTACCCGGGTGATGGTCTGGAACCGCTCCCTAGGAAGCCAGACAGGACTTCGGCTGAAGGGCCCCTTCTCCGTACACAGCCTGTTTCCAAGGCTAGGAGCTTCACGGGTACTCACTTCCACCTTCCTGTGTCTGACCTCGGAGCATTCAGCACCTTCTGCCCCTCTGTGCTCTGCCCCCAGCAAGCCCACCTGGGTGGGGTCCTGATGGAGCCCATGGATTCTGCACCCCAAATCCACAGTCAAACATGACTCTCAGCCAGCCAGTAAAACAGAGGTTTATTCGATGGCTTCTAACTGGTCTAACCCAGACCATACAGCGAGCGTGAGTCCTCGGCTGGATCAATTTTGGGGGCCAGAGAGCGAGGTAGCTCCTCTGCCTCCCTGCCTTACTCCAGCCAAAATCAGACTCAAACCCCCTCTCCAGCCCCTCCTTCCTGCATTCCTGTGTGTTTCCTTTCCCAGGCAGGTCAGGCTCCCTTCTACTCCTGGGGGTCAAGTTACAGCTTCACCTATGGACACCTGCAGAGACCATGCTTTGCATCAGCTACACATTCCTATCCCCCCACACCGACACTCAAGAAATGCATAGGGGAAACTATGGCACACACACACAGTATTCCTACTCCGTCCCAGGAGGGAATGTTGTCCAGGGGGGAGGGGAATGAAGTTTGTTTTGACTTAAATCTTTCCCTGCAGTGTTTGCAGCCTGAGAACAAGGAAGGAAAGTGACTAGTCCCTTTCATGTGAACTTACAAATCAGTTATTCAGTTTCGATGCAGGAATCCATATTTCTCCTACCACAGGCCCTGGCTGAAGGCAAATGAACAAGTAGTGCCTATGTTTTTGTGACAGAAAATGGAGAAAATACTTCATATAGGTTAGAGCTAACAAGCACTGATTGCTGCTTTGTACAGCACAATGGTGATTCACCGCTTAAATAGCAAAGAAGCTATCGTCCAGCATGTGAATTAACCAGGGCAGATAACTAAGGAAAATGTTTTTGGCAGGGCTGATGAAAGAGGGAAGGTTGCGAATCCTCTAGGTACAGAGGCTTAAACGGTTACAGTTCAAAGCAAACTGTCCAAGGGGAGTGAGAGGGTGAGCTAGTGTGCAAGTGAAAATCCAGGGGCCACAACCCTATGCAGTAGAGATGGGGAAATTTGGAGTGGACCGTAGCTGATATAATAGGTAGTAGTGACATCTCAGGATGCCTAGGCTTCTTGGCTAGGCTTGGGGAGTGGGGTGAGCTTTCTCCTCTGTCATCCCAATGATTGATCCCTGCACATAGCCCATTTGCTCAGGCTTCTGGGGGAAGGTGGAATTTCACCTTATTTCAGTCGTCTTGCCTCTCTCCTAAGATTGGCTGCCATTCATAAATGTGCTAATGCTACTTGCTTTGGACAGAAGTGCTCAGTTCTCCTTTAGGCACCAAAAGAGGCTAGATGTGCAAAAAGCACTCATCACGCTGGATGCAGAGCTCTTGGGGAAATCTCTTGCTGTGGAGCTGTGACGGTGCTGTTCCTGGTGGGATCCAACTGTGAGTGTCAGATCAGGAGAGATTGCTTCCAAAGGGGCAACTACAGCCCAAAGCTGGGGTTTTTCCACTCTAATGTGAACCAAACCAGCCAAATAGAAAAGACCTAGGTTTCGCCCCACTGACTAACCACAAGTCACACAAGCAATCCCCTTAGACACTCCAGGTTCCCAGTATCACCACTAGCAGCCCCCTGTCCTGGGGATCAATGGCTATGAAAACCAATACCCCAAATAAAGAAAATGGTTCTCCCCAATTCCAAAGAATCAGGCCCCAGATCCAGGTCAATATACCAATCTGATCTTCCCACAAATCACGCTGATGCCAATCCTTTAGAATCTAAAATCTAAAGGTTTATTGTACAAGGAAAAAGGTATAGGTGAGAGTTAGGAAAGGTTAAAAGAAATCAATTACATGCAGTAATGGCAAGTCTCTTGGTTCAGTCTTGCAGCTGTAGAATAAACTGCAGGCTCAGATAAAAGTCTCTGGAATTCACCCCCTTCTAGGGATGGGTCATCAATCCGTTGGTCAGAGCTTCCACGTGTAGCAAAATCCCATCCAGAGGTAGATGCTAGCTGAAGGTTGCAGAATCATTGAAGACAAAATGGAGACGTGTCTCCCAGGCTTTATAGACTTCCTCCTGGAGTCCGGTTGCAAAATGGAGGTTCATAACCACATAGTCCAATCACCAGACTCTCCAGGATTCAGTTTCTGCCCAGGCAGGTCACATTCCTGGCGAAGCTCCTCGGGTGTGGACAGAGTTCATTGTGCAGTTGATGGCCCTTTAATGGGCCATCAGGCAGGCCATTCAAGTTAACACCAGCTTGTCTGAGATTTCACCCAGAAGCCAAGCATAAATTTGAAGTACAGGTACCCTATATCCAATATTCATAACTTCAGTTCCAAAAAAGATACACACATATCAATGGCATATTCATAATCCGCCCTCCATAATCTGGTCATAGACACCTGTTATGACCCCTTCACATAATATTTGGTACCCCAATGATCTATATGGTACCAAATTATTTCGGTACCGTGACAGGAGCACTGGGAAATCTGGCTCTTTGTGCATTTGCTAGGGAAAGCCAAATAACCCAGCCCCTTTTGCAATCCTACTGCTGGTACATCTGCAAAGGCATCTCCCACGAAAGAGGGAGAAACCTTCCTGCTGGCAGCTCGATCTGTGCCATGGGTAATGGCCTGTTTCTGAAACAAATGGTATGTGTTTGTTTAGATTTGCACACGCTACGTGTGCCCCCCAAACTTAACATATTTGAAAAACAGACAAACTTGCTGCCTATTTTGTCGAACAGGCAAACAGCCAATTAATTGCATGCTGGGTGGTCTCTGTTTGCCAATAAGGCCACGAGGCACCGTCATGCTCTATGCTAATAGGCGGTTTTTCAAGTTCGGGCTGATCAGGAAGAGGGTCTAATAAACCATGTCCCTGAGCACGGTTAGCTATTGTCCCTATGGTAGATGTAGTGACTTCCAGTGGATAATAAATTACCCTCGCTATGGCACTTTGGCCATTATATGCCACAGTGAAGTCATATTTCAACCCGGGGCAGTAGATTTCTAATTCTATATAAACCTCAGCTCTATTCAGTACAAATAAAGCAGAGGCTGGGAGTGACCCCGCTATAGATTCGCTAGCTGTTTTATGTTATGGAGCTCAATAAAGCCCTAAAAAAGCCATACTTTTCTCCAGCTGACCTTTTTCCTCCCCTAAATTAGTTTTTAACTAAGCCGTTAATTACCCACAATGAAAACTAAGGCAAGGCTGAGTTGATTTCTTCCCCATATGATCTGCCCTGGGCTCTCCAGAGGATTAATCACCCCACAGTGCTAAAATCTCCTACCCAGGCTGGTTTCTTTGCTCTGCTCCTTTGGAACTTTGCAGGTCAGGGTTAAAGGAAGAGGGGGAGCTATTCTGGCAGGAGCAGTGGGAGGAGATGTAACAGGGCAGCTGGCCCATTTAATGAACCAGGGCTCAGCTCTCTTCTTCCAGTCCAGGGGTGGCCAGTTGGGCTAATTAAGAAGGTGTGGCCAGGCCTGGGGGCTATCACAGGCCTGGTGAGAAGAGGCTGCCGGTCAGTCAGAGCAGACTGGTTTAATCAGGAAGACTGGGAGATGAGTGGGGTGCTGTCACACAGGAAAGATGGTTCCTGAGGGAGGGCTGAAAGCAGTGGAGCAGCAAAGGTACCAAGTATCAAAGGGCTGGCCATGTTAGTTTGCGTCCACAAAAATAATGAAGAGTCTGGTGGCACCTTAAAGACTAATCGATTTATTTGGGGGTAAGCTTTCGTGGGTAGAAAAAAACCCTTTTCAGATGCATGGAGTGACTCACCTCAGGGACCAGCTGGAAGGGAAGTCCTATAGGAAGATGAATGGTGATGTGTAGAGGAGAAGGCAGTGCCTCGCGGGACTGCAAGAAGATTGTAACTCCTTTCCAGAGCCCTTTCCTACAGGTGGCAGCTGAGTCAGGGATGGAAACGAAACAGTTTCATTATCAGGTCCTTACACCTCAATTTGCTATAAACTGTACCAATCACTGCCAAGTGAGTGACAATAAAGAGAGTCCCCTGGCTCTGTGCCTAGCTCATGAATATAATTTCACTTAGTGCTCTCGAGATACCCCTGAGGGGAGTAGCGTGTGTGTGCATGACTGCTGGATGGGAGTGAGGTGAATTGGCAGACAGGCATATAGACCCAACCCTGGAACTGCTGCAAGTTAGGTTTAAAATGGATCAAAAGAGACACATGGGGAGTCCAGGACTAGAGAAGCAGGAGGTTTTGCAGGGATGGAGGTGCAAGAGGAGTTGCATGGCAGCAATCAGTTGTACCCAGCTAGTACCTGCTGCCTTCCTCATCCCTGCATTGCCTGAGGCTAGGGCCCAGCTATCTCTGCCCAATGGGGGCTGCATGGCTGGAGGTGCAGATTCATTTATAGCACCACCACTTGTGATCCTACATTTGCCTGAGTTCACATCTAAGCTGTAAAAATCCCCTCCAGCCCAAAGCCTGCCGTAAAACTAGTCACACAGAGGTGAACGTATTTACCAGACTGCAAGAGGAGAATGAGCTCAGGCATTGAGAAAGGGGAGACCCAGAGTGTTGGTTTCTGACAGATTCTTTTGTTATGCTCATAACCTTAAAATACCTTTTCCCCTTGCAGGCTGTTGATCTGTTTGTTTCCCAGCACTGTCAGCAAGGCATGCCTGTCTGGCCTGCAGTGACGTAGGCTTGGGAGAAAACAACAAGAAATTGGGGATGCTGGGTGATACTGTAATACAAATCGATAACAATGATAATCTACTGGTGGTGCCATCCACCCATCCTCCCTGGGTGTAGCAGGTCACCACTGGGGCCTAGTGATACAACCTGGCCTGGAGTCTCCAGTCAGAGGCCTGGTCTACACTAGAAAATTAGGTCTGTTTAACTACATTGGTGAGGGGTGTGAAAAATCCACACTGCTGAACGGCATTGCTAAGGTGACCTAAGTCCCTGTGCAGACAGCGCTGGGTTGATGGAAGAATTCTCACCTAGCTACCACCTTTCGGGGAGGTGGATTACCTACGCTGACAGGAGAGTCCCTTCTGTCGGTGTTGGTAGTATCTACGTGGAAGTGGTAGTGCTGCAGTAGTGTTTTAAATGTAGACCACCCCCAAATCTGCATCCTGGACCCTTTCTGGTGTTGTTTCTGGTTGAGAACTCGCTGCTAAGCATGTGTGAGGATGTTAGGTTAAATTAGCTTGTCCTACTTACCTATTCCACACCCGGATCGTGCGGAGTCGGACTATTGCTCAAAACTGTCAGAGACCAAGAAACACACAGACAACAGACAGCTTTTTGATCAAAAAGGGCGCGCACCTTCCTCAGGCTGATAGCTTTGGAAGAGTGCGGCGATTTATTAGCTTGACACAGCAGTATTTATATCCTACAAAACAATGACAAGTTCTGCATTTCTACATAGGAGACCACTCTCTGCATGGCCAGGGGGCCTCCTGCTTGAACCGGTTTTGTGGTTCCTGAAGCAAGCTTAAATGCTGAGAAGGAATAATGCAAGACAATCTTTCCAAAGATTGTCTTGTGTAAGGTCAGGCAGAGTTTACGGTAAGAGGGGTTTCTTGACCAACAGTTAACCCCTCCCTTAATATCTGGTAAGCAGCAAATGTAAGAATTTCTTTTGATAAGGGCATAAGAGATATAAAGAGAGGTTTGTCTTTTATTGTTCCAACAAGGACGCTTGTGCTTTGGGTTTTCCTTGGTCTCGTGGTGAAGTCTCCACGTTCCAGATCGCAGGCCACTCCAAGAGTGCAGTGAACATGGTGTCAAGGAAGTTGCACGAGGCTGCAAAATTGTTTGCTCTGTGTAGTAAATCTTCCCCATTTTAACAAGCTTGGTAGTCTGGCTGCTTCATCCCTCTATCTATGCTAACAGGATGTGTATGGGTCGGGTTTCTTTTCTTCTTCCTGCTCTTTGCACAACCTCATCATCCCCAGATACCTGAAAGTAACAGGTCAAAAGTTCTTTTAACTTTGGCTCGTGATGATCCACATTCTTTACTCCCTCCACAGCTGACATGCTGGTTCATTTCACCTACACCAGTGTCCTCCCTCAGCAGTGCATGCAGAGTCCCTCTGAAATGGGCAGTACCTTGTAGGCACCTTTTTCAGAGCTGTGTCGGCTTTTCGTACTTATCGATAGAGCCACAGTCTGTGCTCTGTGCCCGGAAAGTTCATTGGTGTCAGGGGGATCCAGGTAACTAGAGAGAGGGCAGCATTGGACCTAAATATATTTCACTGATCAATGTTTATCTCATGACTGCCCTGAAGTTACACCCTCTTACAACAACGCTGAATTTGGGCCCAAATCTTTGCAGTCTATGAGTGGGTTTAAGCTCTCTCTGTTTCCTGCGCCTGGACAGGGATCTTGGGTTAGGCTTGTTTCCTGTGCTTTGTTCCCGCAAGGCGTGAAAGATGTTGTACCAGAGCAGGTTGGGTTCCGCCGTATTTACCAGCTCCTTTGTGCTGCCGTCAGATACTGTCACACTCCTTGAGCGAGACGTTTGTGATTGAATGTGGATTTTGTGTAAAAGATTTAAACCGCCATGCTTTTTGCTAATGCTGCAGCATTTCAGTGCAGTAACCTTGAGAAACGCCAAACGCAGCATGAATGTAACCAAGAGGACCTGCACTTTTAAAGAGAAGGGGCCCCCACTGGAACCTCCAAGGTTCATTCCTCTCCATTGACATAGGAGCAGGGGGCTGCGAGAAGGGGCTGGCTACCAGGCTCCCTCCAGAGGCTGACCCCTCTCATCCTTTTGGGTTTGGAGATGGCCTGGGCCTCTGTTCTGAAACTGAATGGAGAAAGGCCCCTATTCCAGTGCCCCTTCCAAGGATTCATGGGAAGTGCTGAGATTTGATCCACCACAGCCATAGCTGTGACATCCTTAGTCTCCCGTCCTGGGATGATTTTCAGATAGAATTATTTGTCTCTTGCAGGCTGTGGTTGAATTGTGTGATTCCCAAACTAATTGGGCACCTTCATAATATCCCAGCTGACTAAACTCCGATCATAACTTTAAGGGGATTATGAATCCAATTAGCTGGAGAAACAGACACAAGATTGAAGTGTCCCTTCTAACCTCTCGTTGCTTAGTATTCCACACCCACACTGTCTCCCTGCACTGGAACTGCCAAAAGTCGCCTAATAAAAGCAGATTGGAATTCCTCTTAAATAGCTCCCATAAAGATTAGTATTATCTAGTGATAATTCCAACTGTAAACCTGCCTTGAATAATGCCTGTATCCTGATGAACAGAAGAGAGCTGATGGCACCAAGAGGGCCACTTGTCCTGTCTTTTTGGACAGGGCGGCCAGGGTCCCGAGCAAGATGTGTGTGTTGCGGGGAGGGGTTCAACCGGAAGGGGCGGGGCCTCCAGTGGAAGGGGCGGGGCTGTTGCCAGACTCCACCAGCCAGCTCTTCAGTGTGGCCCAGCGGCAATTTAAAGGGCCCAGGGCTCTCAGCCGTCACCGCTGCTAGCGTTACTCCAGGGCTCCGGTAGTGATTTAAAGGACCCAGGGCTCTGGCTGCTGGTGCAGTAGCAAAGTCTGGTAGCCCTGGACCCTTTAAATCACGCTGGAACCCCGGGGCTCCAGCTGCTGCCGGTACGGTCAGCTGTGTAATGGTTCTTACACTGGACCGGACAGGCTTACTTTCACCTCTGCTAATATCTAACCTAAATATCCCTTGTTCCTGATTAAGACCATTACTTCTAGTCCTACCATCAGCAGACAGGGAGAACAGCTGATCACTCTCCTCTTTATAACTGCTCTTTCCATATATGGAGACTATTATCAGGTTTCCCCCTCCCCCCCCCCAACTACTTTTTACAAATCTAAACATACTCAGTTTTTTTTAATCTTTCCACATAAAAGGTTTAGAAAACTTGACCTATAATTTTTGTTGCTCTCTTTTGGACTCTGCAATTTATTTACCTCTTTCCTGAAGTGTGGTGCCAAGAATTGGACACAGTACTCCAGTTGAGGCTTCACCAGTGCTAATTAGAGTGGGACAATTCTCTTCTATATGTTAGATATGACACCCCTGTTAATACAGCCCAGAATTAGATTTGCTTTTTTGCAGTTGCATCACACTTTTGACTTGTATTCAATTAAAAATCCACTCTAACCCCCAGATCCTTTTCAGCACTACTACCACCTAGCCAAATCAAATGCATAGCTACAAAATGGGGAATAACTAGCCAGTTATTCCCCATTTTGTAGCTATGCATTTGATTTACCTTCCTAAGTGAAGTACTTTGCACTTTATTGAATTTCATCTTATATTCCTCCCATCACCTTAGTATCTTAGCACTTCCCAATCTTTAATGTATTTGCACATCCCCATTGCACAGAGGGGAACTAAGGCACAGAGAGGCTAAGTGACTTGCCCAAGGTCACATAGAAAGTCAGTGACAGAGCAGGGCATTGAACCTGAATCTCTTAAGCTAGTGCCCTAACCACTGGGCCATCCTTCCTCTCCATCAATGGGACTCTTGACAAAGTATGGCCTATTCAATGAAAGTAAGGGAATCCAGAATCCAGGCCTGATCCTGCAGGCTGCTGGCTGCCCCCGGTAAAACTCTCTGCGAGTTCTGCAGTGTCATTAACCCTTTGGAGAGGAATGCAGACGTATGCACATGGGTGCCCATGTGGCTGGGCAGTCTGGAAAATGCCAGAGTCCTGGATGTAGAATGGCTGTTCTTAGCCTCCGCATCATTTGTCCTGCGTTGCTGTGCTGGCACGCGGGAGAGCATTTTGCACGGAGGGAATTAGGTATGTACTCCCTGTGCTCCTGCTTGTGTTTTGAACACCTAGGTTGCCACACGCATCGTTCTTGATTAGTTTAATGTACGTTGAAGCCTCCAAATAAATGCTGGGGATCAGGTGGAACAGATGAAATCTGACTAAGTTCTTGGATGATTGATAATGAGCAGGGACTGGAAAATCAATTGTGTTAATTCCTGGCCTGTCACCGGGACGGAGAATTAATGAGAAAATCTGTCTGACTTAATGGTATTTACACGTTATACAGAGTGTGATAAAATTGTCTTGGGGTGCTGCTTGGCATCACAATCACAGGATTATTGCAGATCTAGAGGCACAAAAACTCCCTTCACAAGCAGCAAAGCAAGCAATGACACTAACCAACAACAAGCCACAAGGGTTGGAGAAAAAACAGACAGGCGCCGTCCTCCGCCCGCCCCATGGGGTGTCTGTTGTTGATCGCGGGGCTGGGAACTGGTGCCTGACATTTCATACATGTGTGCTGCAGTACCTGCCACCAAAGCTACACCCTCCTGTGCTACCTTCCTTCCCTCTGCCCATCTCCAAGCATTTCAGAGACTGTGGTGAGTTCTGTCTCTTAGCACGCTGGAGACTGGCTGCCTGCTGAATGGATCTGAGAGACTCAAGCCGCAGAACTCCCCGGTGAGGTAGGGAGTTGTTAGCAATGATTATTGTTGTTGGTTGTTGCTGTGAAGAATTTGATGAGAAAGCAGAAGCACACACAGATCAAACGCCTGATTTTTTTTCAAGGGTGTTGAGCCACCCTCTGACTTTTCAGCTGAAGTCAGGGGTGCTTAGCAACTCTGACAGGTTAGTGACTTGTCCGCGGTCTGTCTTTGGCTGAGCCAGCGTTGATTGCATGACCCTGGATTTGTTCTCACACTGACTTTTCGTCGGTGTAACTCCATTGCCTTCCTTGGAGTTGTTCCCGATTTACATCCGTGTGAAGAGGCTTCACAGCTCCTGATTCCTTGTCTCCATGGAGCTACCCACAAGACTAGCCTTCCTCCCTTGCTTAGGCCCAATGGGTTGTGAGGTGAGGACACAGCTGGCCTTAATTTGGGCCAGACCATCAACAGTATTAAAGCCATGCCACTAGTGGGCTGTGGTAGAGTTGGATTCCTTACCCTGGCTTGACCACCTCCTGCAGAACTCGGAGAGTCTCTTAACCCCTCTGTGGCAGGATCGAAGCTACAGCCTGCCTTGGCGGAAAGGCTGCTGTTGATCCTGACTGATGGGAGACCGATTCCAACGCCCAAATCTTCTCCCGTCCATGAGGAGTTCGTACAGCCGAGGCAGCGTCAGAATAACTGATGAAGTGTTACAGTTCAAGTCCTTTATAAGCCCTCTGCTCCAAACACCTGCATCTGTGGTGTGCTAATGGCCATTCCCATTCTCCTGGCTGCTGTGTATCATGTTCCTCTAGCATTCTCCCCACCTTTCAGTCTGTGTTTTAATAGGCCCAGCAGTTAAAGGCCCAGCAGCAGCGGGGAGGGGAGGAGAGAGGGGAGTGATACTGCAGAAAATTCCATTTGGTAGGTTTTTCTCCCCAAAGATTTGGTGCAAATTCTCTTCTCTCTGCCTTGGTCTTTTTAAAGAGCTTTTGCCCAAGGGCAGAGCTTGGCTGGAAAATTGTGAGAGGGAATGATTTAAAGGTGCTGGGTGGGAGTTGTTCAGGCCAGTGATAGGGTTCAGATTAGCGACAGGATTTAATTAGAGAGATGGGCCAGAATCCAACTGCCCCCACTTTCCTTCTACACCAAACTGAGCACTGCTGTATTCTGGAGAAAATCTGGATTTTACAGATGAATGGGCCAAATCCATAAATCTGAATTTGGATCTGGGATTTGCTTCTTAGGAGATCCTCTATATGGGATGTAAAGTGCTTTGAGATCTGTTGATGATGGAAAAAGCATTTTTCAAAAAAGCCACATGCAGTTTTGCCCTGGAGAGAGGAAAGACGGACGGACCACGCATCATGTACTTATCGGATCAGAGTTCAATCCTGCATCTGTTAGGTAATATAGCAGATCCTACTCACCGTCCAGCACCCAAGTAGTGCGGAGTTGGTATAGGGCTCACAAGCTGTCAGAGACCAAACAACACAGACACCATTCGTTGATCAAGGGGCACACACTCTCATTAGCTTAAAAGCTTCAGAGTAAGTGTGGCAGCTTTATTATTGATACACAGCGATATATATAGACAGTTGTCAACAAAGTACTTAACTGGTCATTTTTAGTTTTTTTTTCTGACCAAAAGAATTTGGCAAAATCTCTGAAATGTTTCCGTTGACCCAACTCTGCATATTTCGCTGAAAACATCTTGGCTGAAAAATTACGCCCAGCTTTCTTCAGGACAGGGCAGACAAAGCCCTCCTCCAAACCCCATAAAAATCACTGTGCATGTATGTCTGCTGTGGCTGGGACGTGACCCTGCTAGTGAGCTGGAAATGCATTGAAGCTACCCATAACTCCCTTGCATTCCAGTCTAGGCAGCTTCCTTCTCCGAGTCATTCACTCTAAGCAGGTGCCACATTAGTGCAAATGCCTTTGCTCTTTTGAGCCTCCCTCACCTGGCCAGTGAAGCCATCAAAGTGATTCCCACCTGCTGTGATTTGTGAATGAAAGGGAGACCCTGTCTGGCCACAGGTAGCTCCAGTGCAAAGCTATCGTGTGTGAGCAAGAGGGACCTGTGTACGTGGGTGTTGCCCCTGGTGTCTGTCTCTCTTTTCTGAGATGTCAGGAAGCAGAGCTGGAGAGATGTGATGGGTTTAGATTAAAAGGAAAGAAATGTCTGTTGGGCGCCAGAGGAGCCGCTTCCTGCTACAGGGAAGGAGATGCGATGCTGGAGCTTTCCTAACCGAGAGGAACGTTTCATCCCTTTTTGTTTAAAGGACAGTTAGTGCTGCAAAAGATTTTGGCCTTGCAGGCACCAGAGACTTTTCCAGTGATCCACGGACAGGCAGCTATGGCCCTGCCCTGCCAAGGACCCTCAAGCTTGCCCTGGAAGGACAGAGAGCTCAGTTTTCTGGGTCTGTTCGCTCGTTGACCTGCTTGCTGAGTTTTCCAGGGAAGGTTGGCATTGTGCAGTGGAGTTAGAGCCCAAACTCATCCAGATGGGAATGACTGAGGTCACACATCAGCCCAGCTCTGAACCAGTGCCCTACAATTCCCCAGCTCATTCTCAGTCCTGGGTGCCACTGGATCTCTGAAAGCAACGCTCCCTCTTAGACAGGGAGTGGAATCTTTTCCACGGTGACTCAGAGGCTGTGGATGTGCAGGGACAGAGAAAGTCATGTGACCGTGAGCGTTTTCACACACACATGCAAGGCTTGGGGTGCTGCACTGTTGCAACATGAGGAGGTTGAGCGGTAGAAGAACTCATGAGATTGCTACAGAGCCGTTTGCCTCTAGGCTGGCAGCTTGAATCCAAATACCTTTGTGGATCTGGGCCTTCGCCTCTCTGGGCCTCAGTTCCCCATCTATACAATGGGGGTAATAGCATTGTTCTGCCTCACAGGGGTGCTGGAAGATTAAACACACTCCAGGTTGTGAGGTGCTCAGATACGGTGGGGATGGGTGCCATAGAACTATGGGTCCCTGTGACGGTGCTGTTCCTGGTGGGATCCAACTGTGAGTGTCAGATCAGGACAGATTGCTTCCAAAAGGGCAACTACAGCCCAAAGCTGGGGTTTTTCCACACTAAGGCAAACCAAACCAGCTAAACAGAAAAGACTTTGGTCTTACCCCACTGGCTAACCACAAGTCACACAAGCAATCCCCTTAAGACACTCCAGATTCCCAGTATCACCACCAGCAGCCACCCGTCCTGGGGATCAATGGTTATGAAAACCAATCCCCCAAATAAAGAAAACAGTTCTCCCCAATTCCAAAGAATCAGGCCCCAGACCCAGGTCAATATACAAATCAGATCTTACCACAAATCACACTGTTGCCAATCCTTTGGAATCTAAAATCTAAAAGTTTATTATACAAGGAAAAAGGTATAGGTGAGGGTTAAGAATGGTTAAAAGAAATCAATTACATGCAGTAATGGCACATCTCTTGGTTTAGGCTTGCAGCAAAGGTAGAATAAACTGCAGGTTCAAATCAAAGTCTTAGAATGCATCCCATTTTTGGGATGGGTCAGCACCTTAGTTCAGAGTTCACCTGTGTAGCAAAGTCCATTCAGAGCTGGAAGCAAGACAGGCTGCATGCTGAAGGTAAAGACAAAATGGAGAATGCTTCTTCCAGCTTTTATAGACTCTGTCTTCTGGGCCAAGACCCTCCTCCTTCTTTTGCAGAGTCCGGTTGCAAAATGGAGGTTTACAGTCACAAGGTCCAATCACCAGACTTCTCCAGGATTCAGTTTCTGACCAGGCAGTGACATTCCTAGAGCAGCTCGGGTGTGGACAGGCATATACAAAGTCCATTGTGTGGTTGATGTTCCTTAATGGGCCATCAGGCAGCCCAAGCCAAGCTGACGCCCAGTATTGAGGAATCTTCTCCCCCAGCAGAGCACAATATTTGGAAAGACAGACAGTCTAGAGCCAATATTATAGCTCTAACTACAAAATTGATACACACATATCACTGGCATATTTATAATCAGCCATTCATAACCTGGTTGTAGGCACCCATTATGACCCCCTGTACATAAGATTTGGTGCCACTATAGGACCCTGGTTGCAGCAATGACTTATAGGGTCCCAAATTATTTCAGTCACGTGACAGTCCCTATTTCTTTGCCTCCCTGAGTGATTCCCCTGCGAGCAGCCTGTCTCTCAGGAGATGATTGCTGTCAGTTGCTGGTTCTGTCAGTTCCCGCGAAGAAGAGCCAAGAATTTCTCTCCTTTGCTTGGGAAGATTCCGAATCCGCTCTTGACTACAGGCGAGATTTACCTCCTTCTGTTGCAGGCTTATCGCCTGAAACTCTGCAGTGCATGATAAAACTATGAGCAAAAGAGATTAAAGAACGAAAGGATTAAAATCTAAAGGGCTCATGCGCTCTGTGCTCTGAAGAGTCTGTTCAGACTGAAACCTCTCAGAGAGGCTGCCTGTGTATCTCTATATTATCACTGACAAGAGAGTGTCTCTATTACTCAGGCTGAGCAGCTGTATTCTTGGACCAGCGGGGCACCTGTCTAAATCCCCCGTCTCATGCAATTCCTTCTTGGTGGCATGCAGGGAACCATGCACTGTCTGCGGAAGAGCCTTCTCTTAGGGAGTGGTCCGCAGAGCTGGAACGTTGGGATGATCTCTGCTGGCAGTCAGATTTGGATGGGCCCCCAAAAGTCTTGGAGACTTTCCTTCATCAGAGATTGGCACCGTTAGAAATTTCAGAGCCAGATCCTGACAATATTTCACCCTCTCCCTTGTGGTGATATCATTAGCCTTAAATTTGCGTTCGGTGAAATCTGCCTTTCCTCAGTTCTAAAGGTTGTGCATTTCTGGAGATGTATTATCTGGTTCCATCCATTAGATTCCCTCTATCTTATCCTTCTCCTATCTTAACGAGGGATTAATGTGTTGTCTGCCTGGTTTCTCAGTCATAATGGGAGAGTGGAAAATGATGTATTTCAGGGGGTAGCAAAACTCGGCGTTAATCTTAGGGAGGCTGTTATTAAAATGATGCAGAAAAGAGAATCTCTCAATGCTTCAGAAGTCCATAATGGCTGAAGGGCTGATGAGATGTGACAATGGGAAGAAGAGAAGGGTTTATCAATAATACTCAGAGCTGCTCAGTAACTCTCAAACCTTTTACCAACTTTACAAACATGAGGGATGAAGTCCTAAGAGAGGGTTGTTGTGGGAATGTCCTTATAAATCATTTCCTCTCAAAATTGGGGAAATCTAGTGTAGGTTTTTTCTCTACAGCATGGGGAACTATGGAACATTTTGTCTTGGAGTGTCCAGATTCCCCCTCAACAGAAGCAATGGGAAGGAAGAGCATATTAAATGGAAGAATTTACTGTAAAATCATTATCCCAGCATGGGAATGGGATATAGAAGGTAAACAAAATTGCACTCTAGTTTATTTGGAACCTGTGTAATTTTAACTTACACTAAATATCCTTATTTGCACCCCTCACTTCATGCAGATGGCCCAATAAAATGCCATAGGGAAATTAAATATGCCAGTCTCCTTGTGGGGGATAGGGTAAGGGGAGGAATGGGGCTCATGGGAAAAGCAGCAGCACATTTCTCTTTATAGCTGCATTTCCTTCCTCCTGTCTTTCTGATGGTAAAGGGCATGATCCAAATCCCACTGAAATGAGCAGACAGGCTCCCACGGATCACAGCTGCCTTTGGATCAGGCTATAAGTGAGAGGAGACGACCTAGACCATGTGGCGGATCAGCTGAGAGGAAAGGGGGGCAGCATACGGAGGGTTTAGATGAGCAAGGCCATTGGGGAAAGGAGGGAGTTTGGGGATTTCCAGGCTTACACGTAGGTTCTTGTCTTCCCTCCCTCCCCACCCCCCACATAGCTGCATTTCTTCCCCTGCCAGGACTCTGATCCTCCTTGATCTCTCCAAGCTTTGCCCATGATTCCAAGAGCACATCAGCCTCAGTGCCAGCTTATTAGCAACGTGCGGGGGCAAAAGGTAACCAATCAGAGCGCAGTCCAGTGAGGCAATGAATGTGTCCTGTAAAGGCAGCAGGAGATAAATGTGCTGAGTGCTTCGTGGGCCTCATTTCCAGAGGTGCTGAGCACCTGCACTCTCATTGACTTGGACTGGAGTTGGGGGCAGAAACACTGGTATAGACCATCACGGAGTAGGCTGCTTCCAGCTGAGGGTGACCATGCCTTTAAACAAATAAAAAGTCTGTCTTTTCCCATCGCCGATCAGTTGGCGAATAGACGCTGCAGTGACCCTGGAGGAGAATGGAAAGGTACCGGAGCAGCATGGGAAACCTCCGTCAAATCCTGGTCTCCCTAGAATTTACCTTTTGATCCAAGATGCTCTGCTTCAAATCTCAGTGTGATATGAAGCTACGGAAGCAGTCAGAGACTGGAGATAAAAAGCTGCTTTTTTTCCCTTTCTCCTGGCCTCTGTTTTTACGGGCAGATGGAAGGTGTGCTGACAGCATGGGAAACCAAAGCTCTTGGTGTGCCTACAGAACAAGGGCAGTAGCAATGAAAGCTTGTCTGCCACTGTGTTTCATTGTAACATACAAGGACTTTTCACTAGAGCTAGGAGCTCACTCCCCAGCAGCCTTTCTATAGACACTGCACACAAAAGATGAGCTGGTGCCAAGTGTACTAGGGACAGGTCTGAGAGCCCTGTCATGTCTCTCATCGCGGGGAAGAGTCTGTGGTCAATATAAGGGGGTTTCTTTATTTTGCAGCTGGACACGGACTGACCCTGTGGTTTTCCTCTGGCTTTCTAGCTCCTCGATTGACTTTCAGCCTGTGCTGCTTTCCTGAGATGGACCTGAGCAGCCATGGCACAGACTGCTGACCACTCGACCCTCACCTCTTTTAATATAGGCCACCGAACAGCGAGCAGACGCTAACTCATGCTAGTTACTAATGACCTGAGAGTAATGGCAGCCAGTGACCTCATGTGCAGACTGGCTCTTTATCCCCAGGCCCTCTGTGTCCATCTCAGTATCTTGCAATGTAGCTCTGACCATGCCCACTAAGGAGAGGGGTCAGTTATGCCACTAGGGGGAACTGAGCTCACAACATTTGGATATATTTCTCTGGGCAGACATGAAAGTTGTGTGTTCTGGACCCAGCTGTTTGCCTTGGAGAGTGGGTGGCTGGTAACATACTGGGGCAGGAATTGAATTCAGGGAGAATGGGATAAATTATACCCATGGGGGCAGGTGTTAAAAACAGGTGAAAGGAGGGAGGCAGGAGATGTACCAGGGACTATGGGAGGTATAAGCAGTGCTTAAAATGGTCTGAAAAAAAGTGTCCTAATCTGAGAACAGCAGCTTTGGCAGGACAGTGCTTGAAGTGGGCCCCTTAACGACCTAGCTTGATATGATCCCCCATAACCTCCCTCCATTAAGCACCGGGCTTGAAGTGTTTGTTGTTCTGTGTGCAGGCGGGGGTGTGGGACCACAGCTCAGACTCCTGGTCAATAAGATGTTTTGGTGTCTGTCTAGAAGCTTTGGCATCTATGAAGTATAATTGCTTCCTACTGCACATGTGAATGGAAGGTATCTACGAGGCGTGTTGATTATTCCCCGAGACTTGCTTGCTGAAGGTGCAGCTGCTACATGAAATAGCTCCTGTTCAAAAAGGATGTGGTAAAGTTACTATCCTGTTCAGGTTGGCTTCTAAACAAAGCTACTTGGTATGTGCACCCCCGCCCCCACAGAAACAGACTGTGAGTATTCACCCGGGGGGCATGAATTTGTTTCAGCCACTCTCGCAGCCCTGGTGAGGAGTCCCCTTGAAGTCAATGGGAAGAAGGCACTACTCCACCTGCGCAAGCTCGTGCGCATTCACTTTCTATGAACGTTCACACAATGAAATCTTACAGGAGGGGGAGGCGTTTTAATGTCACTTTCTGTGAGCGTTCCCATCAGAATCAATCAGAGAACTAAAACAAAACCATCTGACGGTTGTAACTAAGCAACCCCGCTCAACTAGCAAGCAGTACAGAGAATGAAATTACTGAAAAATTTTGCTGAGTAATTTCAGATAATGTAGTGGTTAGAAAAAGTCTCATTGCCTGCAGATATGTTGCAAAGAGAAGGAGGCAAAACTTGAGTAAATTATTTGCTGTGAACTACATGGATTATAACCTCTTTGGGGCCAGGGACCTCCTTTTCTTTGTGTTTGTGCAACACCTAGCACAATGAGACCCCCAACCTCATTGGAGTTACCTTGCATTACCACAACACAAATCAATAATAATGAGTCACACTTAAAGTAAAGGTGCACTTATAAAAAGCTCAGGAAACACTAACAACTGACCATGAGCTATGCTAACAGTGAGTTGCAGACCGGATTAGTACGTGTTATGGATGATTATATACAGTACTTCAGTAGAGGGTGTTGAGATAGTTACAAGCCAGCTGTTAACCTGATTATTAACTGTTTAAAAAGCTTCTATTAATCATTTATTAGCCATTTTGTGAACTATTGATCAATTTATCTTAATATAAAGCATGACTATAATAGTGATAACTGTTAACTCAGCTCTAATACAAACACACTCTTTAAAATGGGCGCATGGAGAGCAACGCACACCAGGCTTTTGATGAGCTCAGCACTACAGCATTGAACCAAAATGCAAAGTACTGACGGATTCTGCATTCGGCTAGTCTCTGCTGCCCGACATAGAGAATTTTCCAAGCCAGTTAAATGGCATTGACTCCACCACCTACAAGTAAAGGAATGAACGTTATGGGCCGGATTCATGGCCACAGGGATGAATTTAGCCTCCTCTGATCAATCTGAGTCCCAGGTGCTAAAACCCGCCCTGAGGAAGGGTTGTCATCTCTAAACGCCCCCACGTCTCTTGGAAGCGGGGTATCTCCTAAACCTCGGGTATTGACGTACTCCTCTACTGTCAGCCAGCGACAGCAGCGGCATGTAGTGGCTGCAGTGTCATTCGTTAATTTCTTGATAGCACAATATAATGACTAGCTGCGTTCCCATATCACTGACATGGAGCATTACTGATTATGATGATTAATGGGTTTAATTTACTTAGAAAGAATAATGTGCCATAATTCTGTTGTCAAAGCTGAAAATCTGGAGTTCCAGTTGGTATCCTGTCAGCACTGTTGTTACCAGCCCTTTTGTGTTGAAGAAAAGTCGCTCAGACATCATTTCTTAAATGCGTTGGAATACGGGCAGCCGTAGGAATTTTTCCATCCATTAACAAAGCTGTTTCACTGCTGGAGGGGCAGTAACATCTCCTGGGAGCAATTGGACTTCGCTCCCTCCATTGAAACTGTTGGATTTTTCCCCTCTTAATAATATTTTCTTTAAGGGTATTTTCATAAACATGTCATTTTAAAATAATATGAACTATATGTCCTTTTGCAGATGAGAGAGACGGCAAGATCCGCTCTTATTCTCTTTACAGAGAAGAGGCAGCACGCAGTTATAATGACTGGAAAGGGGATTCTTGACTGAGACTGCATATGCAGATGGGCCCTGTGGCTCCCTGGTTCCCACAGTTTTTAACACAATCCGGGTTGCACAGTTTCACCACCCAGGGCCTTGCTGGGACTTGGCCTGGCATAAGCAGTCATGGGAGGGCCTGCTGACTCACTGCACGTTAGTTCCCAGCTACACCTGTCAGCATGTTGCATGAGAATGTTTTACTCTTGTTTGTAATCAGATTGGCACCCCTGTTGTGCTTGGCACTGGTGAGACACAGGCCCTGTGTTGATCTGCTTGTGCTCCCTCCCCTCAGGCCAGCCTGTCTTTCCCAGAGACTCCCCACTTCCCTCTCTCTCATCGGCTGTACCTTTTCTGCGTCAGACACTGATGCGACCCCACTCACATTGATCACTTCTGAGACGTGTTTTGTAAGGCCCAGTAGGAAAGGTCAGATGTGATTGTGACGGGTTGGGATCACAGAAACCCCTTAGGAGCTGCCACCTGATGTGCCAAGGCTACTCCTGCCTCAGTTTTCTTGCCCAAACAGCTTAGGACCTCAGTACCCTGCCAGGTCTGAGCCATGTCCCCTAAGAGCTGTGGGTCTTCCTGGAAACAGGCAGGAGGTATTCTTACCTCTGGCACTCAGATGCTCAACTCCCAATGGGGTCAAACCCTGAATAAAATTTGTTTTGCCCTGTATAAAGCTTATACAGGGCAAACTCATAGATTGTTCGCCCTCTATAACAATGATAGAGAGAGATGCACAGCTGTTTGCCCCCCCAGGTACCAACACGTACTCCAGGTTAACTAATAAGTAAAAAGTGATTTTAATAAAGACGGGAAATAGGATTTAAGTGGTTCAAAGTAGTAACAGACAGAATCAAGTGAATTACCAAACAAAATAAACAAAACACGCAAATCTAACACTATTACAGTAAAAAGCCTCACCCTCTGAATTCCTTCTTTCAGGCTAAACTCCCTGTTAGCCTGGGTCCAGCAATCACTCACACACACCTCTGCAGTCACAGTCCTCTGTTCCAGTTTCTTCCAGGAATCCTTGGGGACTGGAGGGCTGTTGCTTGAGCCAGCTGAGAACAAAATGGAGAGGTCTCTCCCAGGTTTTTATAGGCTTCCACCTCTGGGTGGAGAGCCCCTCCCTCCTTCTTATCCAGAGTCCACATGGGCTCTCAGAGCACATGGACAAAGTAGCAGGTTTGAACCAGACTCCCCTCACCACCAGTCAGGCTGCATTCCTGAGGAGGCTCGGGTGTGGACGGGCTTCTACAAAGTTCATTGTTTGCTTGATTGGTTCTCAATTGGGCTTAACTGAGAATAGTTTTTCTCAGAGAGCTGTTCAGCTGCTTTCCAAAGTCCACATACAACCAACCAAGCACATAGTCAGTATTCATAACTCTGAATACTACACAGACACATACATACAAATAGGATGAACAGACCCAGTGGATCATTACCTTCACAGAGATATAACTTTTTAGCAAAACCATATTCCCGTAACATCATACATATATTCACAGGCACACACCCCCCATAAAGCCTTATGGGGTACACCGTCACAGTAACACACTCTGGATTGTGGTTATGGGTCCTTTTTAGCGTTAGTCCTTTATTTAATTATATTTTTTCCAGGGACTAAGAAAACCTGCCCAGCCAGCGACTTACATTACATGTCAATCTTGCAGGATGGATAGATATGCATAGATAGGCGTGATCTAGGCATCAAAGTTAGGTTAACATGTATATGGGGTTTAAGTGTGTGAATTCACACCCCTGAGTGCTTTAGCTGTGCCTCCCTAACTCGAGGTGTAGATAGGGTTAGGTGGCCTATGGAAGAATTCTTCCTAGCTCTAATACCTAGGGGAGGAGGATTAATTGCAGTGTTGGGAGAATGCCTACTGTCACTGTAGGAAGAATCTACTCTACAGTGATACAATGTTATAGATACAGTACCATGTAGTGCCCTTAGCGTAGACATGGCCTCAGGTGTCTTTCCCCTAGACATGAAATATTCAACAGATCATCCCAGCTGATGTTCTGAGATCTAGCCACTCTGGGCTTACCACAAGTATATTACAAGGTAATCAAAACCCACACAGCTAGCATGATCCAACTCTGTCGCCCAATCTACACAAATTTATTCTGTGGATTTCTTGCTGTAAGAGTTTCTATTCTCTCTCTCTGGACACTGGGGTACAGAGGAGGGACTCTTCTATGGTCCCTTAACTATAAACTGTTTCCCCTAAGTTAAGTCTTTTCACCCCCAAAACCCACACTCTACCAGTAGGGAAATGGGGACCAAGCTGCCACCACTCAGTAATTATCCCAAGACTATGGGTAGGGAACCTTGACTCCCCCTGAGAGTAACCTTCCCGGCCCCTACCTTTCTGTCTGGGAGAAAATAAACACACAGAGACTTAATTCCAGCGTCCTTTCAACCTAGGAGACACAATCCTCTTCCTCCTCCCCTTCCAACCTGAAAGCAGAGAGAGATTCCAACA
The DNA here is from genome assembly GCA_032164245.1 of Sternotherus odoratus. Classification (NCBI taxonomy): domain Eukaryota; kingdom Metazoa; phylum Chordata; order Testudines; family Kinosternidae; genus Sternotherus; species Sternotherus odoratus. The sequence continues at coordinate 9,425,211 of JAVMKO010000018.1, forward strand.
CAGCCCTCGCTAACCATGGGCTGCCCCATCCAAAGCTAGGATTCCTTTATGAGAATAACCAAACACTTTTTATAACTAAAAAGGTTTAATAAAGAAAAGAGAACAACTTACAGCTAATACACTTTACAGATATAAGGCTTCCTACCCCTCCCTCCAGATTTCTCCTCCTGAGAGGGTAGTGACACCCTAGACCAGGCACAAGCTTATGAAAAATCAATATGTTACTTACAATTCAGCTACTTATGAATATAGGAAGGAAAAAATAGAAGTCTTGCCCTCCATAGCTAGAGAACGAAGAAATGGGTCTGGCCCCAAGCTGGGACGGAGGGAAACTGAAACTAACCATCCCTCCTCCCTGCCTCATGGGATGGGGCTTCTACGTCACCCTCTCTCAGGTAAAGTTAACCCCATACAGGCAAAACAACACTCCACACTTACGACACTTGCTCTAGCTCCTTTTCCTGTTGTTCTCTCTCCAGCATTCTGTCTTGTGAACACATTACTCTTTGAGGGGGAGGGAGTGTGTCTGTGCTTGCTAAATAAAACAGCATGGACCCCTCTGCCATTTGTAGTGCTGCAGAACTATTAATGATTTAATTAGTCTGTGGGTCAGTGAGTATCGCCCTTCATTTACAGAATGGGAAACTGAGGCACAGAAACTTGCATAAGATCACCAGCAGAGCCAGGAATAGAATTTAAGAATAGAGGTTTTTAAGGTCAGGCTTGAGAAAGCCCTGGCTGGGATGATTTAGTTGGGGATTGGTCCTGCTTTGAACAGGGGGTTGGACTAGATGACCTCCTGAGGTCCCTTCCAACCCTGATATTCTATGAACTACACTGCCTCCTTAATCTAACCCTCTGGTGTCAGACAGCGCTGACTGTCCTCTTTCATCACTGAAGTCGCTAACCAGAGTAGTAATCCCTAGACATTCCTGGGCTGCTGTTTCTTATGGAAAGACCCAGTCCTTAGCTACTCTAGACACACGGAACCTGAGAGCTTTCGAATAGTTAGGCAGGAGCTGTTGGGAAGATTACAATTTTAAGGCCAGATCCAACTCCCCTTTAAGCCAAGGGAAAGTTGCATGAGGCCCCTACTATGGTGCCAGACACTGGTTGGATGAGGTGCTAAATGCATTTAAATTGGGTTTGTTACCTTCCTGTCTTAACAGACTTAGAAGACTTGCAGGCTCTACAGAGGCAGCAGCTACAAAGTGGCTGCAGGTCAACAAAGGAGCAGTGGGATCTAGTCTAATCTGCAGTGAACCTGGATGGGGTTGGGCTCCTGCTGACTGATTAATAACTGTACTCCAGGCAGTCCTGACATTGCACTAACCAAGTTGTTCACAGCCTGTCTCTACTGGGCGGCTGCAGCGCTCTAAAAAGCGCTCGTGGCCCCTGTAGAGCAGGCGTTGTGCCCTGCGCCCCAGAGAAGCAGGAGCGTGGGAGTCTGGCTGTGCCAGGCTATGCTGCTGCCCTGACCAACCTGCCTCCTCCCACGCTATTGGCCTCACGGACCAAATGAGATGCAGATCCGGCTCAGAGCTTGTTTAAATCTTCCTCTGCCTCTGGAGTGGCTTGGGTCTCACCAGGCAATGGGATGCTGAAACCCACAGCCCCTTGCTCCAAGGAACTTGTCTGTTTGCAGCAGTCCGTCCAGGCAGAGCGCTGTCTTCTAGGACCATGTGCACTCCTTCACCCTCTTCCCTCTAGTTTCGCTCCCTGCTTTTGAAAGACCTTATGATTCTACCCACACAGTAAGAGAGAGAAGGTTTAAGACTCTCATCCCACTGTTTTATTGGACAGTTTAAACTCATCACTGCTCCCCCCCCTGCCCCTTTTAACCATTCTGGAGCCCCCGGCAAGGCCATTAATTTGGGACCCCTATATTTAAGGCCTACGATTTAGTGAATTGTTTCCTTCCCCTCCTTCCCACAGCTCTGATGGGGGAGGAGCAGGCAGATAGGCAATGTGCCCAGAATTAACATGCATGGATTTCCCCCCAGGGGACTAAAGTTACCCGCCAGCACAAGCAGCAGGTGGCACTAGGACATGAGTGGCAAGCAGCCTTTGGGGGGGAGGAGGGGGGGGAGACACACGACGACCTGCTGCCTGCAGGTTTGGCAGCTGTGGCTGCACCGGTCCTGGGGCCTTTAACACTAGGGGTGGGGGGTGTAAGCAGGTGCAGGTCGGTCTGAAGTTAATGGCCTCATGGAGATGCAGCGATTTTGGGAAGCTTTCCAGCTCTAAAAATTGACCCCCTGCTTGTGCAAATACATCCTCCACTCCCATCGACTCCTCGGGGAGATGCACATCTCACCAGGTGCTGCTACCTGCATCCTTAGACAACAGATTCTTTTGGGCAGGGACCCTGGTGTGTGTTCAGCCAATGTTACCCATTGCGCAGTGCTCTGTGCATACCTACAGTGCTTTTCTAGAACACCGCAAAATGTTTTCTATTACCGCTTCCCTGCTTTCACACCCCTATAACTTCTTGAAAATGTCACCTTTGGGGTGGAAATTTTCCAGGCTTGGTCTCTGAATAAAGATGAATTGTTGTGGACAGTTTGAGCAACAGGCCGGCAGCTGTGTTTGAGCTGTGGGAGCATGAACAAAATACACTTTCCTGTTGTAAACTATGGTGAGATTTTAACTACTCCATCTTTGAACAGGGCCACAGCAAAAGCAACCCAAGTTTGAAACTTAGCATGGATGCAGTCCCCAGGAATTGGTTTAAAGGTGGGCTCTGCGGGCCTGATCCCACTCCCTTTGAAGTCAGCCAAAAGGGTCTCTGACGTCGGTGAAAGATGTATCATGAGTGGGCAGCTAGTGAACAAAGCGCTCAAGTGAGGCAGGCTAAACTAGTGGCAAGAGCACCTCTGCCTCAGGAGTATGAAGTCCTCGATTTTCCCTAATGCCAGGTGCAGCCTGGGCAGCAGAAGCAACGAGCCGCCATCCCTATGTCTGGCAGAGATGAAATCTTGGGACACGTCTACACTGCAACAAAAGATCTGTGGCATGACCACAGCTGGCCCAGGTCAGCTGACTTGGGCCTGTGGGGCTCAGGTGACGGGATGTTAAAATTGCAGTGTAGATGTTTGGGCTCAGGCTGGAGCCCAGGCTTGGAGACCTTGTGAGTATGTGTGTGGTGCGGGGTGCAGTCTCAGAATGTGGGCTCCAACCCGAGCCTGAATGTCTACATTGCAATTGTATAGCCCTGCCGAGCACCTTAGGCTGGCGCAGTGGCTCCCTGAGGAGGAGGGAGGCCAGTGCAGTGGTTCTCTGTGGGGGAGGGAGGCTGGTGCAGTGGTTCTCTGAGCAGGAGGGAGGCTGGTGCAGTGGTTCTCTGAGGGGGAGAGAGGCTGGTGCAGTGGTTCTCTGAGCAGGAGGGAGGCTGGTGCAGTGGTTCTCTGAGGGGGAGAGAGGCTGGTGCAGTGGTTCTCTGAGGGGGAGAGAGGCTGGTGCAGTGGTTCTCTGAGGGGGAAGAGGAGGGGAGGCTGGTGCAGTGGTTCTCTGAGGGGGAGGGAGGCTGGTGCAGTGGTTCTCTGAGCAGGAGGGAGGCTGGTGCAGTGGTTCTCTGAGGGGGAAGAGGACGGGAGGTCGGTGCAGTGTTTCTCTGAGGGGGAGGGAGGCTGGTGCAGTGGTTCTCTGAGGGGGAAGAAGACGGGAGGTCAGTGCAGTGATTCCCTGAGGGGGAGGGAGGCTGGTGCAGTGGTTCTGTGAGAGGGGGGTGGAGGGCAGTGTTGTGACCTCCTGGTGGTGTGGTAGAGGCTGGTGAGGTGACTCCTTGAGGGTTAGTTTGGTGGATATTGGTGGATGTGGGAATCAACAGGCATAGTGCAGTGTGGGGTAGAGAGTAAAGGCTCCCACCCTGATCCCCTCCATTACCCACCCCCCAGCCCGTGGACGCTGGGTGCTCTCGTGGAGCGTGGTCTGTTTGTGCTGACAGGCTGTTGATCCGAAAACTGCTGTGTCTTGGAAAGTCAGAGCAAAGGTTGGTAATTGAATCCAGCAGGCGCGGGCGCCCGCCTTGGGGGCTGATTGGTATTCCGTTCTGGTGCAAAGTGCTTAAGAAAAAACTTATTAATTTCCCCTTCTACAAAGAGCAGGAGTGCGACAGTAATCACAGTATCAAGTCATAATAATAATAAAAAAACTCCATTGAAAATAGCTGTTAAGACTCCGGAGGGTTCAGCAGGGAAAGATTGTATTAAGATAAAGTAGATTATAACACCAGCGGACATTAAAGGTTGTCATTGTATGGTAAATCACATCAGGAAGTCACAAAAGCTGCTCTTTACACAGTCAGGGATGAAATGCTCTGATATAGCCCTTGATTTATACTCTGCTCCCAGGCCCCTCCTCTCCCCTCTCTCCTCCCCGCAGACAGGTAGATGTGGGGAAGGGGAAGAAGGAGACTTGATGGCAGGTTGAGTTTCCGAGCTGTGGTTTAAAGGGGTAGGGGCCTGAGAACAGGGAGGGCAGCACCGTCTCATTCCACTTCTTCAGGGTGCTGGGGCTCCCTGCACATTTACTGAATTGCAGATGCATGGCTAGAGGCCTCCCCGCCACCCCGCTCTCCTATACACAGTATAGCAGTGATCTGATCAGGATACGCGCAGCCCGTATGCCTCCCACCCTCCCAGCTGCCAGCCATCCTGGACTTTTCCCCCACCCAGCCACCAAAGCCATCTCACTGCCCCTTCCTCTACAGAGTGAGGATCCTGCCACCCCCAAACAGACCCCAGTAGCACCCAACACCTCCCCTCCGCAACATCCGCTTCCAGGAGAAGCTCCCACAGCAACAAGCACCTGTAGGATGGAAGGGCAGGGGTTACACCTCCCCAGGCACAATGCAGAAGAGCCAACCACTCCATCTTCTATCATCATTCCAGGATTCTACTGAACACAATCCGGAGCTGGTGAAGTTGGGGCCGAGCTGGTGTAAAAGCAGCATGAGCGAGAGGATCAGCCCCCATCAAGCCAAGTCTCGTTTGGAATCATGACCCTTGCATGAGGCCTCTTGCCTCGGAGTGGGCTGGCCATAAAGCTCAGGCTGGTTCAAGGCAGCGTAGGGGGATTTTTCTATTGGCTCGAGGGCCTTTTTGAAATGTACAAAATTGAGAAGGCTGTCGAACTCTGCTCTCTGCCAGCTCCCGATCTCCTGTTTCTAGACTCTTTTCTGACCTCATTGGTGTTACACTGGAGAGCTGAGCAGGGAGGGGAGATGGGCTGCTCCAGTTGGGGACTGTCTCACCCATCACAAAGTCAGAGCCCCTGTGCCAACTCACTGATAGGATTTGGGGAAAGCTAATTGTCTCCCGTGTCCTTCTGCATAGATCCAGGGTTACTTTGGGAAAGCAGGCCAGAGCCTTGACTCCATTGAAGCTGAGTGAAAAACAAACGTCCACACCAACACAGGCAACCAAAATCAATAGAATCACTTTTTTGTGTGTGTGATTTCATCTCCCCCCAATGACCATTTTTTGTCTTCAGTTCCAATTTCCCAGGCAGATAAAAGGGTGTTTTCACAGCCCTCCCTCCAAGCGTTATTGGACCACAAAGAGCCATACTGAGATGGCATCGGGGCTAAAGTCACCAAAATGCATGCCTTTGCCAGAGGGGGGCCGTTTTGCCATTGCTGCCAGTGAAGAGTGTGCTTGCTTATGGACATGGCTGAATGTTGCCCTGGGTAGCATTCACGAACGCTTGTTAAACCCTCACGCCAACATCCGACTCTCCATCTTTTGTGTACATCTGCTCCCAAAGCAAAACGGTGTCGCTTCTCCCAGCGTTTGACACTCTGAACTCTCTAGCACCAGTGTAAAGAGCCACAGCGCTGGTTTCATTAGTGCCCCTGGATTTTATGAGCCTGAGAAGTGAGGGGAAGGCATGTTAAGTGTAATAGACTTTTGCTGAGATGGATGTTGGTGCGTGTGGAGTAACTAAGCCAAGCTGTTTCGCTGGCTAATATGCACATTTAGGAAACAATTTGAGAGTGTGAAAACATTTTAAAGGAATGCTAATTTCAAGCTGGAGAGAAAAATGTACACCCGGAGAATCTAAAAGCAAATACTGAAAATCAGGCAAGCAGTAACTCTGAGTCATTTCTTCTGTTTAGGATGCTGTGACACAGATATGCCCGGCATGCCCTGGGATGTATATTACATCAGTGTCCAACTATCTTCCTGATATTTCACCCAAGGACATTGTGGGCTGTTTGTACAGGAAACATTTTCAGAGTTATGTAGAATATTGGTTTCCAAAACTGGCAGAGGTGAAACTTGTCCTGGGAGGCAGGGTAGGTCTCAGAGCTGTCTCAATCAAAATTGAGAACAATTGACATCGGTCAGCCCAGCCCAGAGTCTACAGTCTGGAGTAGATGCAGACTTAATTTGATAAAGACAAAGGTCCGGGACTGTATAAAAGAATAAAGAGGGCACAAATATTAACCATTATGGAGGCGGCATTCTGCCTGCTAGAGTGTCTCATGACAAGTGGGTGTCGTCCCCCCCTCCCCCCCCCCCCCGCCACTGAACTGGACAAGCACTGTAAGGGCCAACCATTGGGTGAGAAATAAGAGCATGAAAACATTTTAAAAGAATGGTAATTGCAAGCTGGAGAGAAAAACGTGTGCACGGAGAATGGAAAAGCAGGGGCTGAGCATCGGACAGGCAGAACTCCAATGAATCATTATTAGACAGGAGAGTAACTTGTTAATACATATAGGCTACTGCTTGTGTTTTCAGTTTTTCTTCGACCTGTAACCCTATGTTTCCAAATTCTCTTGCTTTGCTTTTATTTGAACCTTTACCTCAAGCTTTGTTAAATAAACTTCAGTTTGGGTTTACTATAGAGATGGCTAAGTGCCGGGAGCTAAGGAGAGTATTGAACTAAGGTGAAACCAGTAACTGAGTGCCCTGCTTCCAGAAGAGGCAGCAGGTCAGTGTGCGTTGTGGATGTCCAGAAGACAAGGGACGAGACACTTGAGTATAACAAAGTGGGGTGTGTAAAGAGTTAGTCTGCATTGGGAAATAACAGGGCTTGTGGAGCCTGGAGCGGAGCGCTTGTGTTTCCAGGGTAGTTTTGTGTTGCCAGCAGCACAGTTGAGGGTCCCTTCTGCTGAAAGCAGGTGGTAGCAATTCATTCTAGACACCTTGGTTAAGCCCGAAAAGTGTCACAGCTGCATTGTGATTCTTGTTGAAGCACTGCAAAAATTTTGGCCATGATGCCGCTTGAGAAGCTCCTGTGGAGTAGAGGAAGAAAAGAAATGGATAGCTACAATTCCAAAGAAAGATGAGTGTGAAACATGTAAATAATAAAACCCGATATGTAGTGCAGACTGGGAAGGTAGAAGGAGGTGGTCTGCAGTACGTTGGCCAATATGATTAAACCAGGTGCTTGACTTCAGCTAACTTGCTAATGTCCAGTTTTTCAAATTCACCCAAGGTACTACTATGAGCTCATTGGAAAATTTGACCCCGGTCGGTGGTAGTGAATGCTGAACCCGCCTGAAAATTCTGACTAAAATGTATCAGCCCCCTCTGCTGGGACTGGATGAATACTGCAAAAATCAAAGTCTATGGACTTCTGAATTTGTAACAATTCACTGGCGCCAGGTTCATTCTCCTTTTGTGTTTGCTTTCCACAGACATTTTACCAGCACAGACCTCCTGGGAATCAGGATCCAAAGTCGTGTGCACAAGCAGTCATGGAAATCAACATTCACATTTGCACACGTGAGTATGCATGCTGGGGAGTGCATGCATACTCACGTGTGACTTATCTGACCAATTGCAAAGAATCAACTTGGCTCTAGCCAGGGAAGTTTTATCAAAGGTTTGTTGCCAATCCACAAAATTCAGTGAACAGCTCTGAATAATTAATAGACTTGAGAAAATTCTTTCTCCTTGAGATACAGTGTGAGGTATCCCCATTGTGCAAAAGAGGAATTGAGGTACACAGAGGCTAAGTGACTTGCTCAGGGTCACACAAGAGAGCAAGGAATTGAACCTGGGTTTCTCAGAGCGCTAGGCTTGTGCTCTTATCCCTGAACCATTCAAACTTGCAGTCTAATTGGTTGAATAGTTTTGAGGGGGTTGCATTCCCCTGGAGGATGGTCATCTCATAACCAGTTTTTCACCTGTTGTCTATCCTGTCTCCCTTGTCTCTTCTGGCCGTCTTCCAAGGACACTCTCTAGTGTTCTCAAGTATGTACTGTGTCTTCTCTCTCACACTGCATTCAGCCATGTCCCCGCCAAGAGGAGAGATCTTGGAAATATTCATAAACGCCCACACTCTGGATAGTGATAATTAGAGCTGAGGGAGTAAAATCCTGGCCCTACTGAAGCCTATGGGAGTTTTTCCATTGACTTCAATGGGGCTAGGATTTTCCCCCACGTCTGTTTTACTAGAACGCTGGCTGGGGATGGGCACTGTTGGGCTTGGTTCGCCCATGTCTCTACCCTCAGTTCATGGCGGGTGCAGTTTCATCTGAACGGCTGTGCTGTGTGACAGACCCAGACTTTCCTTCTCCAGCACAGAGTCCATTGCTGAGGCTGGATCCAGTGAACTTCTGCTAATTACATCGGACCTTTTATATGAAATAATTCTGGTTCCAGTAACTCTGACCCCTGCAGCAGTTCACTATTAACCTCTCTCCACCCAGCGGAGTGGCTGCTCACAATGCCTCTTTGTTTCCCATTGCATGCCAGTGTCTGAGACAACAACGAAGCTTGGGGCTGAACCTGATCTCAGACCAGTGTAATCTGGAGGAACTCCACTGATGCCTATGGCATCACTTTGGATTTACCCCAGTGTTACTGAAATCAGTATAGCTCCTTGCCCTTGAGAGGCCAAGTACATTATCCCCGTCGGGTCACATCTATTTACTATTGTATTATGTCTGCTAAGCTGGGGAGGGATTCGTTTCCCTTACAACAGCAATGTTGGGCTGACCCGATCACTGTCTCCTTGCCCCAAGTATTGTACAGTTCTAGCCTCAATTCCTCTCGGGTGATTTCCGTGGAACTAAGATGAAGTTCACTGGTCCGCAAATCCTGGGAGTTTCCTTGGCTGCTGCTGCTTTCCCTCCCCCCCCCAAATACAGATACCCACGGCAGGAGGAGCCTTCAAAGTGAGGGGCTGGGGGGCATTGAGCCTGCAAGTACTTCGGCTGGGATATTTTCCAGGGCATGTGTTTTAACGGAGGGCTTAGTTGACATGATGGCTCGATAAATTCTTTGTCTCGGTGCCGTGATATGGGACACCTGAGTAAACACCCGAGGCCCATCGTGGTTCAGTGATGAAGAAACTGGAGAAACCGCTGTGTCTAGTGAGGGGGAGCAGTTGGGGGAATGCCCAGGACTTGTTGTGGTTCAAGAATGGGGTTCCTAAGGCTTGTGGTGGATTAGTGATGGGGACCACCTGCGGCTTACCACGGTGCAGGGGTAGGGACACTTTGGACACATATGAGGCGTCTCCCAGCTCGGTGATTAGCATACCTGGAAAATCATAGGGGACTTATTATGATCCCCTGACAGGGACATGTGAAAACAAACCCAGTGCCTCTCCTAGTCCCATGGTGGGAACAGCAGGGGCTTGTGCAGTTTCAAGGCTGAGGGTATCCAGGGGTTGGCTGGCACTAATAAAAGAAACTTGGGAGAAAGTCTCCCTCATTATTGAGGAGCAGCTATGTGGCAGCCCACGTTCCCATTGGCTCATGGGGGACGCGGTAAATGCCAGTGTATTTATGTCTCCTAAAGGGCAACCTCAATTCTTTGGGTAGGAACAGGAACTAATAGAGCAATGAGACTCAGGTAATGCAATTCCAGTGATAGAATCTAACCTTTCAGCCCCTCCTGGGCGACGGGATATGGAGGTTTTTTGTCTGGGAAGCTGCAGAGTGACCTATGGTCCCTGCCTTCCAGTCTGCCTCCTGCGCCATGTGGCAGGGGAGTGGGATGCCAGCAAGGGGGTGACAGCGCTGTGGAGGAAATAAATATACCCGTGCAACGAGCTGCCCCCAGGAACAGGCTTGCTATTAATAACAGTAATAACATATGCCAGGAAGTGGAGGGAGCATTTTTTGTAAAATGTTGATCATCTGCACTATCTGGGGCAGAAACAAATTGCACAAACAATTTCATTCTTTTATAATGCCCCACAATGTCATTTTCTTGTATTACCCTTCACTCGTTTTTAATAGGCCAGGTGCATCGGATAAATTGTGGGATTGCATGGAGGAGACTGCACAGTGGCCCCAGAGGGCTGGAGCGGCAGGCCCAGCCAGGTTTACAGACAAAAGCTGAGCCGGAGCCTGGTCTGTTCAGACATGCTACACTTTCCCTGTCCTCCCCCCAACCCCACAGCCACTGCAGTGGAACAGCTGGGATGCCACCCCAATCCCTGCAGAGCAATTGGGATGCAGCTGGCAAGAAAGGCTGATTTTTTTTGTCACCCTCCCACGTCAGACTGTCTGGGAAAGGTGAAAGGAGAATTGCGCCCTGTGGAAAGGGTGGGAGAGGTAGGAGAGGTTCTTTTAGTTCACACAAGGCCTGGGCCAAGGTCTCACTGAGCTCCAGTTGAAATCAATGGGACTTTACCTGTGTCAGTCCTGAATTAACTGGAGTGACCCCACAGATGGGTTTGGCCCCAAGTATGTAAGTCTTTGTTGGACAGAGCTAATATTGGAAAAGAGAACCCGCTGGCCAAGGTCCTAGAATGGGTCTGAAGGGGTTAACCTGGGCAAAGGCCAGGGGCTCGTCCTCTGTTAAGCTCCTTTTCTCACCCAGACAGCATTTACCCAGCCCTCATAAGCTGGTTCGGCAAAGCCCTCAGCTACTGAAGTCCTTTATCTTTCCAGTGACAAGGACGGCTCTGAACAGAGGTGCATTGGGAAGGGAACGGCAGTGTGCTCCTTGTGCATTGGGATAATGAGAGCCTTTCCTTCCACCCCCTGTGGGAGGAGCTTCTCTGAGCATAATCCCCAGCCCCCAGGACACCCCCCTTCCCAGACAAAGACTCGGCACTCAGCAAAGGACACACTGGCCTCCCTAGAATTCATCCCAGGTTTTACCAGAACCCAGTGCATGCGTCAGGAGGTGAGGCAGTGCTGCCAGGTTGCCCATGCAGGGCAGCTCTGACGCAGACAGTTGCTAGCACTGAAGCTCACTCAGTGCCTGGGTTTAAGGAACTCCTGGTGAGTTGGGAGGTAACGCTGGGGTCACGTACAAGCAGGTTTCACTTGGGATATGTGGGGCTTCCTGTCAACCCTGATGGAGAAACTTGAGCCCACAAAATGGGGAGGAAGCAAAAGGACCCAGTGCCAGCTGCACTTTTAGCACCACTAGCAGGTGACTTGCCTTGAAATGCTAGAGACATGGATCCGCCTTTCTCCAGCATCCTTCCCAGTGATGGCCTGACCCTGCCGTGGGTGAGCCATGCCCCAGTAGCATAGTTCTTGCGTAAAATGTCAGAGAATGTGCCTAGCACCTCCCGGGGCTCATGCTGCTCTTATCCCCGGCAACCAGTGAGGTGATTTTGCTCTTTCCCTCCATGCTGCGAGAGCCAGTGCATCCAGGGAGAACTAACCAGGCCCCTGGACTTGCGTTATCCATGTGATCGAGATCGTGCTGTTCTGTGGAAGTAGATCCAGGAGACAAACAAGAGGCAACTTTCTTTGTTACTTTGGGCTCATGACACAAGGCTCTTTGTGCATCTTATTTTCAAAACACAGGGAAGGCAAATGTAATTACAAACCCAACTCCCTCTCTTCTTTTCAGCCTGGGAAGGGCAGTCCTCTCCCCTTTGATGCAAGATCAAGGATGAGTTCAGCTGCCTGATTGGTTGGATGATTATTTATTGAAAATGAAAGGAAATTACCTTCACCGCAGTGTCAGTTGCCAGGCTAGTGAGGAGAACAGCAGGGTGTGTGTGTGTGTGTGTGTGTGTGTGTGTGTGTGTGTGTGTGTGTGTGTGTGTGTGTGTGTGTGTGTGTGTGTGTGTGTGTGTGTGTGTATAAAAAGCAGTGGCAGCAGTGTTTTCTTGGGCAGCTTCATTGTGTATAAAAAGCAGTGGCAGCAGTGTTTTCTTGGGCAGCTTCACATGCACAATGAACAAAGGAGTCAGGGGGCACCTGCATTCTGGGGATGAAATCCAGGATGCATCACCACTACCCTGTTTCCCCGAAAGTAAGACATCCCCCGAAAATAAGACGTACTTCCAGTTTTGCCTCTCGCTGTAATATAATGTAATGTAATTTTGGGAGCAAAAATTAATATAAGACACTGTCTTATTTTTGGGGAAACACGGTAGCAGCCGTACAGCTGGTGTGGAGGGAGAATGTCTCGTGCAGCCTCTGAGCAGCCTGTACCCCATTGCCTGCCTACGTAGTAAACTAACACTCCTACCACCTTTCACTGGAGGATCTCCACGTCCTTTACAAAGAATTAGTTAAGCTTCCCAACACGGCAGTGATGTAAGGATTACTGTCCCCATTTACAGAAGGGGAAACTGAGGCATAGAGGGGTTATGTTTCTTATGAACATAAGAATGGCCATACTGAGTCAGACCAATGGTCCATAGGCCGTTATCCTGTCTTCTGACAGTGGCCAGTGTCAGATGCTTAAGGGAGGATAAATAGAACATGGCAATTATAGAGTGATCCATCCCCTGTTCTCTAGTCCCAGCTACTGGCAGCCAGAAGCTTAGGAACACCCAGAGCAAGGGATTTTAACCCTGACCATCTTGGCTAACAGCCATTGATGGACTTGTCCTCCGTGAATTTACCTAATTCTTTTTTGAACCCAGTTATACTTTTGGCCTTCAAAACGTCCCCTGGCAAGGAGTTCCACAGGATAAGTATGTGTTGCGTGAAGAAATACTTCCTTTTGTTTGTTTTAAATATGCTGCCTATTAATTTCATGGGGTGATCCCAGGCTCTTGTATTATGAAAAGGGGTAAATAACACCTTCCAATTTATTTTCTCCACACAATTCATAATTTTATAGACCTCTGCCATATGCCCCCTTTAGTCGTCTCTTTTCTAAAACGAACAGTCCCAGTCTTTTTAATCTCTCCTCGTATGGAAGCTGTTCCAGACCCCTCGTCATTTTTGTTGCCCTTCTCTGGACCTTTTCCCGTTCCAATATCTCTTTTTGAGATGGAGCATCCCATGGATTTATATAGTGGCATGATGACACGTTTTGTCTCATTATCTTTCCCTTCCCTTATGGTGCCCAACATTCTGTTAGGAACGCTCCCAGCTCACACAGTGATTCAGTGTCAAGGCCAGCTCCCACTTTCCCGCTGTACAGCACTAGGCTACACATACCATGCATCCAATAGCAATTCTTGGTATTAGCTGAGGTAGGTCTGATGAAGCTGGCTTTGCCCTTTGGTGTGGGGCCTGTCCTTGCTGTGTGTTTGTACAGTGCCTAGCACTACGGGGCCCCGGGCCGTGCCTGGGCCTCTGAGATGCTATTGCAATCCAAGTAAATAACTTGCAAAACCCAAGCTGGGTCTGGGTCAGATTGACATTCCTGATTATCAGAGCCATCCACTGTCCGGGTGGGAAGGGGAAGGCCTGGAGGTTTTGGCTCATCTTTTCCCGAAGCAGCTGGGTGCTCTCTGCCCTTGATGGGTGCAGTTAGCAGTGCAGACAAAGCCACCCAGGCTTGCAATCTATTCTCTCTTGCCCTCTCTCGGTGCCGTGTGTGGCCTGAGGCCTCAATGAGGCCCAATTTAAAGGCTGACTTTAAAAATAAAAGATTCCTTTATGCTCCGGGCTGCAGCTGGAGCAACAAATGGCTAATAAAAGGCTGGCGCCTGGAGGAAAAATCCTCCCCTGAGATTAAGGGGCATGCAGTCCTGTGGGCGATGTGTAATGTCTGAGCCTTCATTGCTCTTGGTGGGGGAAGCTGGATATGATCCCCTGGCCGGGGAGATAAAAGGATCCTAAACCAGAATGGCACCACATCCTGCCTGTGATGCAACCGGCACCAGAGGCTCTGCTCAAGGTGAGACAGACTGCAGCCCGGCCCTGCTTCAGCCTGTGAAAGCCGCCCCTGAAAGTCATTCTGATGTTTTTGCGGCTGGTGGGGGCGGGGGAATAAACAAGGTCAGCATAGAGGCTGCTGAGCTGACTGGGAACAACTGAGCACTGGGGAAAAGGCAACGCACACCTGAGATAAGCCTTGATCAGAACCAGCTAAACCTCCTTTTCTCAGCTGCACTGACCCACCACACCTGCTGTTCTTCTGCATGCTCCTACCTTCAGCCCTTAACACTCACTCCTTCCACCTGCTCTAGCCCCTCGCGTCCACCCCAACGCCTCACGTCCACATGTTCCTAATCCTTTCCCCCTTGTGCCTGTCAGGGGAAAACTGATTCTGCCTGACATGCCCATCCTCTGTCTCCTGTCTCCTACTCACCCCATCACGTCCTGCACCCCCTGTAGCCTGAATCCTTTTGCTCTCTGGATTATTTTTCTTTACCAACTTTGGAGCTGGTTTATCCTCTCCCTACACATCTCAGTGCAGCCTCCATCTTTCCCCAATGGGAACACACACTTAACCTGTAATCAGTGTGACTCACAGCAACATCAGTATCTGCCTTTGGAGCAAAAAGACATAATGTGCTTTGTTCTGCTGTTTGCTGTTGAAAGTTAAATTGCTTTTCTTTCCCCCACATCAGACACTGCTGTCTTTTCCCCATCTCTCTCCCACATGTCCAGGGCAGGTTCGGAAAGAATCAAAGTCTCTTGTTTGCTGATAGAGTCTGGGGTTAAAGGAGCTTCGGTTGCTGGGGAACATTCCACATCTGTCTATGGAATTGTAGAATGGGGCATGCAGTGAGTGATACTCTTATTGCACCGTGCATGGATACGTGTGTGTGTTTGTGTGTGTGTGTGTGTGGGGGGGGATTGGATCGTTGTGTTCCTTTTGTGTGTCCCTTCTTGTGCTTGTAGACTGTGTGCAGACTTATGTGTGAGAGCCTGTTGATGTGAGCTTGTGTGTCTCTGGGCCTGTGTGCGTGCCTGCACTGGTATATGTGTTCCTGTGTGTTTGTGTGTTTGTATCTTTGTATCTGCTTGTGTGTACCTCTCAGTGTGCTTGCTTGGGGTTAGGGCTGTGCATCTTTGTGTGTGTATGTGCTTGCACACACGTGTGTGGGGTGGGCTGTGGGGAGCCTGTGGAGGAGTCAGCACTGGGTCGGAATACAAAATTTATTAAACATTGAAGGAAGCTGCAGGTTGCTCTGAATTGTTTCTTTGAAGTGCAGGGCATCATCTTTCTCCTCTGCAGTGGACAGCCTGGAACAAAGGCACCTAGGGCTGGCTTCCTAGCAATTAAAATGGCCTAACAATCAAAACTGTCCAGTTGTTGTACCCAGAGGCAATTAGTACCTGCCACAAGGCTCTGTGGCTAGCAGAGGGAGAGAGCTTTGTAATTGCTGCTGTTTCCTCGGACACCAGAGAGCCGTGCCCGGCTGTGTGAGACACTCTCATTTGTGACTTACAGCACAAGAGTCACTACAAACACCGGCAATGTTTTTCAGAGTCTGTCATCTTGTTTTATTTTTGTCTCTCGGAAGCACCCAGGCACCGAGAGACCTCAGCTCCCTCTCTCCAGCTCTCTCCTCTGTTTCCCTTCTGCCTTTGCATGATGGAGCTCTTGATGGATTCCTGGGTGACTCCCACCCGGTGCTGACGGATTGCTACTCCCGCTCGCTGTATGCTCCAGCTGTCTCTGCCGTTCAGTCTGCTGGATTGACAGGGCCCATAAATCACCCTGGAAGGCAAAGCGCTCGGCGGTGACACACCACAAGCCTAGCTGTGGCGGGTTTGGGAGGAGGCAGGGATCCTGAATCCAGCCGCTGGTCTCTTGTCACCTCACTAATGAAAGGAGGCTGGGGTAGGGGGGATGGGGAGTTCAATGTCTCTCTTCTAATTTATCTAGCCCAGGGCCCTGCTCTGGGAGGCTCCCTGCCTCAAAAGAGCTCAGAGCCTGACCCAGGCTGCTCCTACGTGAGGGTGCTGAGGAGGGGGGAGAGAGTGAGTGCAGTGGGAGGTGCTGTTCCAAACCCGGAGTGGGGGGTGGGCAGGACAGTGGTTGAAGGAGATGGAGAGAGCAGTAGAGGAGCCAGAGGGGCTGGATTGGTGGGTGGGGGCAGCGTTCTGCAGAGCCCGGAAGGGGAGACTGAGGAACATAAGCCCAGTGGGGACAGAAAGGGAAATGGGGCTTCGCTGCCTCTGTCCTGATCTCCATTAGCAACAGGCGTGGGCCAGCAGCAGATTTCTGGGCCCTACCTCCGGTGGAGAAGGAGGAAGGGGGCTGAGCTCAGTGTGGCAGGGGAGAGGGAGGTGTGCGGCTCTTGGCTGGTACGGTCACTAGTTCACTCAGATCAGTGCTATGCCCCGGCTTGCTCAGCCAATAGTGCCAGTTAGGGAGGTTCTGCTTCTATCGTGTCCCTGGCAGGGCCCATCTCTGAAATCTGCCCTGTGTCAGGAGCCTTTCTGGTGTAAGCCCAGCTGCAGCTGACTTTCAGGGCTGCACCCGTAGCCCATCTGCTGACAGACCCTTCGGGACCTGCCTCGGCAGCGAAGAGCCATTGGGTACAACTGCACTTGGAGGGGTGAGATACCTGCTCTGATCGAGCTAGTGAACTAAAACTAGGGGCTTGCCGTGCGGGCGGGAGGGGCTAGCCGCTCTGAGGACGATCCTGTCCATGAGCCTCGGTGCGTACTCGAAGCGGCTAGTCCTTCCTGCTCCCCGTGTCGCTGGGGCTGCTCTCTCTCTTTTAGTGTGCCAGCTGGATCAGAGCAAGATTGGGGATGTCCCCTCAAGCTGGAATCTGCTCCAAGTGCAAACGTCCCCTGAGTGCACCAAGGAGAGACAGAGGGAGAGGAAAGAGGTCTGTGAGGGGCATCTGAGTCGGAGTGGGCAATCGCCAAGTGAGCTGAGTGAGGTCGCGTACGCCTTCCTGACACCCGGACATTGGGAGACTTGGACTTTCCACCCCTTCATGCCGGGGGCTCCTGCCCAGCTCTGCCCGAGCTGAGATCTTATTAGATCACACATGCCGAGCAATGTTGGGTCAGCTCAGTCCCTGGATGAGAGGAATGGCCGGGAGCTGCAGGAGGAGGATGGTTGACGGTTGAGAGGCTTAACTCATTGTGGAGTTTTCTTCATAAGGTGCTCCCGCTCTGGACCCCCACACCCATCAATGGGGCCATCGCTGGGCCCCACGGGGAGGCAGCTGCCATGCTCTGGGCATAGGGCAGAGCAGCTTGTCTTACTTTTTGCAATGAAAACACGCAGCCTCCGCCAGTTACAACAATCAATAGATAATGGGCCACCAGTTCCTTTCCACCAGCCCCCTGGCACCTCTCTCTCTGGCCCCTCTCTGGAAGTCATCCACCATCATATGTCTCTGCTCAGCCTCTCTGCTCCCACACCTTCCGCTTCCCTTCTGCAGACTGTCCACAGGACTTCCCAGTGTTGATTCCTACTTTGAGTCCAGTGGCTGGGCTTGTACGCGAGCAGTTCTTTCGGGATAACATCTCACCTCGATGTAAAGATTGCCAGGGATGGAGAATCCACCGTGACCCTGGGTAAGATGTTCCAGTGATTAATTGGATACATAGGAATAGTAAGTAGCACACTGACCAATACTGAGCCAATATCCTAGTATGGTGTTAGGAGCCACTGTGGTTGTGGAGTTGCCAGAGGTCCTTCTGACCATCCTCGCTATGTCATAGAGGAGGATTTAATTATAGTGCTCCATGGGGCCATGTGACTTGTATGCTCATTGGTCATGGATGACAGCAGGCTTTTGTATGCTTCATGTTGTATAGGGCAAAAATAGAGAGAGGTCAACATTGGGAAAATCCAATAGTTTATTCAGCTTCAAAGAAGAAGAGAAATAATGGCCATTAAAAATAAAGGTTAAAACTATACAAAGTAGCTGTCAGTGACCATTTAATGAGCAATTTAGTGTTCTCAGTTCCACACACAAGGATTCTAGACACAAGGATCCTCATACATACATGTCTGAATTTACATGTGTAAGTAAGCAAGTAAGCACGCATGCATACGGACACATTCACACATTCAAACAAACACCTATGCGTACACACACACCAATTCATGTAACTATATGTATTCACAGATTCACAAGATACATGTGATTTTCCACACATGCATTCATGCACATGGTAGAAGTGTCTGAATGCTCATACAATCCTGAATGTACATACACGCCCATGAAGGCACATGCATATACATATGCAAAGATGTGTGCCTATGTACCTGTATAGAAACGTGTGTGCGCACACATAAAACCATACATGCATGTAGACATGACAAAGAAAGACCCTGGCTCCAACTGAAGGCATTGACTTAAACAGGAACAAGGACAGACCCACCACACATGCACACGGACACATGCCCCAACACATATGCAGGCATGCACATAGACATATGCTTCCTGGGGCCAACTGGAGACTCAGATCCCAAGGGTCATTGCTCCCAATAGCCTTGTCCCTCTCTTAATAAAACAGAATCATTCATTTCCTCTGCGAATCCACAATGTGCTGAAAAAGTCGTAACTCCAGCAAAAGCCAGCCCATGCAAAGAGTGGAGCTGAGTTAGAGAGCTGGACACTTGTGTGTCAGATTTGAAAAGGGGGAATAAGCAGGGAGGGAAAGAAATTAAATCCCGTTTGATGAAAATGAGAAACTAAATGATCCTCTCCACCACTGACTCCACACACAAGCAAGCACAGATCGGAGGGATTGCTCCAACTGGGGAAATGTCAATTGCGTGGAAATGTCAGCTTTGTTGCAGAGCCCTCCTGGGGCTGCTGGAAACTGCAAACTCGACTACATTAATTTTCATCTCGCTTTCTCTCACTATTATGTTTTTTAATCTTTTAACCTTAAACAAAATCAACGCGAAACCAACCACCTTTTTTGCATTCAGTAAAAATTTGTAGCCGTAATTGTGCGAAAAGGTTAAAGAGCTTCAATTAGAAAGGTCACTCTGGAAATCGTTTGGCAGACAGTTTTGCACGCTACCTGCAGTTTAAAGAGAGAAGATGGCGCTAACTAGCCTCCTGCGCCAGGGGTGATGGCTTCCAGTCCTGCCAAACGTTCCAAAAATAAACTGCTGGTCATTATTTTTCAAGCTGCCCAGGGGCTCCGAGCCCTTGGAAGCTTCGCACCATGGAAATTTGCAACGCAAGTCCAAAGGAGGGAGAAGTTACGGTCCAGATCAACAGAAAAAAAGAGACAGCGCGTTTAAAAATAATTCCCCGAAGTGGAGCTAACTGGGGTTTTTACTACAACAGCAAAAGGGAGAACTAAGCACCTCCAGGCTCAGCAGATTTATGATCTGGAACTTCTGGTGTCTCCAAGGCTGATGGGACCAGTGTATGGAAGCAACATCAAAAACTTAGCCATCTTCTCTACCTAGTCTCTTTCATCCCTCTCTTGCTAACATTTCCTAACATTTCTCCATATTTGCCTGCCCCTCTCATGGCACTCCGCTAACCCCTCATTAAGTCCAAAAAGAAAACAGGGACTGTTCCCCCATTGTCCAGACAAGGGAATGCAAGGCAGCGGTGTGGGGAGACAAGCGTAGGGATAGCCAGGAGAGGGGAATTACACAAATTACAATTGATTTTCCACCATTAATGAACCATGAAGTGCTTGTGATTGCATCTTGAAAAGATTTATAATTATTCATTGAATCTCAGAAGATAATTAAACTTCATTAAACCCAGTCATGATTAGCTTTCATAGTAAGAACAAATGCTGGTGCAGGATCCAGATAGGCGAGGGAGATAGAACACTGGGAGCTTATAAAAAAGGGGGCAGGGGAGAGGGATTTTCTGTAAAATCTTTTTTTTTGCTTAAATAGGAAATTGATGCCCTAAGTGTTTTCCCCTCTTTATTCCCCCTTGGCATTCTCTTTACACTCCCTGTTCACACCTCCTCCTTTGCCTGGCATGAAAAGCACCTTCTGTAATCCAATTACACATTTTGCATCAGTGACCGTGTGAAAACAGCCAGGGCTTTAGTGCTGGTTGGGGACAGACTATGTTGCAGGTCCTTGCCAAACTGGCTGTGATGTGCAAAAAAGACGGGGGGGAAGAAGGGGGGAGAAGGAGGTTCAAGGGGAGATAGACAAAAATAAGCCATTCTGGGTGAAAAGCAGCTCACCAGGCCTATGAACCACGTAGGACCAGGTTTTCCAACTAACTCAGCCCATTGGATGCATGCAATGCACCAGGCTCTTTTGTAAAATCCAACCTCAATTGTGTGTGTGTGTGTGAGAGAGAGAGAGAGAGAGGTTGAAGCTGTAAAGTGACAGATGAAATCTTTATGATGGTGATTTTTATTTTTGTGTCTGGATTTGAATTGGTGGTGAAAGTTCCCAACAAAAATATCTCATGAATATTCAACAAGGGTGCCAGCAACGCTTTACAGTCATGGATTATTTATACGCGACATCACCAGAGCTTCATAAATAATAAAACAGCGGCAATCTCCGCTGTGTTTTATGTTCCTCTCAGCCTGCAGGAGGGTGGGGAAGATGTGCCTTCCTAGCACATTTCCATGCTATATCTGCCCATCACATGCCAGCAGCCAAGAGGCTGGAAGGAGGGAGGTGATAGTGCAAAGTGGTGGGCGAGAGGCATCTGGGCAGTGGGAGTGCCTAGCACAGTATGTGCATGGGAAATGGGATATATGCACGCGCGTGTGTGTACACGTGCATTAAGGTGTCCTTCGAGTGTACATCTGAAGGCATGCCTGCAGGGATGCATTGTGCAAAGAGTTTGCCTGTGTCACTATGTGTGGGCATGCCGGTGTGTGGAAGTGTGCACGTGAAAGGGGGGGGGCAAGATTCCTGTGAGCGTGACCTGTCCTCTGTGGGCAGGATTCCCTGTGTGTGAAAGTGTGTCTGGGTGTGGCCACGCCAGTGCCTATGTGTCTATGGCCTGTGTTATGTCCCATACAGAATCCCACCCAAAGCCCAGTAGCAGCAGAGGTCCGGGGAGAGGAGGGGTCAGGAAATCAAGTCTTCACCTTTCCCCTCTCAGGCAGGACACTAAATGACCCAAGCTTGGTGGTTTCAATACATCCCTAACACAAGAGGCCCATGGAAGCACAGCTAACAGCTCCCCCCCCTCACCCTTCAGGAGAGGCCCGTGATGACCAGAGTGGGCCTGGGTAAAGGTGATGTGCAGCAGGGTGCTCCTTGCCCAGAGCTCCCCCCTCGCATTTCCCTCTCTGCCCGAGGGGAGCCCTTGGCTGATTTCTCAGTGCGAACCCGTCCAGCGCCCGTTTGCCAGCCTCAGCGCTCTTGGCTTGCCTGCATCGCGTTGCTTGTTACATATGGTGCCCCTGGGACTGATACAACCTGGTAGCAAGGAAACATGGCTCTGAGAAACAAGTTACTGAGTTCCCCTCCTCCTGCCTGGCCCCACCGCTTAATTAATAATAGAATGGGGGAGAGATGTCACAGCCACCACCCGACACTCTAGACAGCTGGCCTTGTTGCAAGGCTCCAACCCCCACCCCCCAGCTCCTGTCTAGGTGACATTGCTGGTTATGATCAAGAATTCAGCAACAAGGAAACACATGGAAATGAGCAAAGAGAGAGCAGAGATCTCCACCATCCACACGCTCCCCTCCTTTCCCAAGAGGAACCCGGGGACTTCTCCTTGCGCCCCCCGGTGGGAGCACTAACTGGCAAATCAGTAAAAGTGTCACCGGCTGCAGTCTGACAGCTAAGAGGGATGATTCATAGCTCCAGCTAGGTGGCGGTGTATTTATCCCCTCCCCCCCCCCCCAGCCCACCCTGGGAAGAGCAAAGAGATAAATTGCTGCCATTTCTTTTTATGGAACGTATAATCAGGTAGTGACATAGAGAGTCGCTTCGTCTCAAAGTCATTTATGCTGAATAATTCACTGGAATAAAATGTCTTAAAAGAAGGAGATTGTTTTCTTGGTGCAATGCCTGGGGCAGGCAGTGCTACTGGGGTTTCTGCTGGGTCACAACATAGACAAATCCAGACCCAGCATCTCTCTGGCATGTTCTCTTTGCTGAGATACCCACCCTGCAGCCACTCCTTGGGTGAAGAACATCCCCAGGCAGTGGGCCGGTACCGAAGTGAGGGAAGCTTTCAAGGTTGGGTGTCTGAGAGCCAATGTTGCTTCTAAAACGATTCTTCCCATCCTCCCAATGCTACTCTTGAAGTTTCTCTTCCCTGGGAGAAGTCGCTCCTGCAGAACCTGTCCTCCTCCTCAAAGGAAATAATCCCCCAAGCAACTCTCTTACTGATGAGCAAGAGGAAGCTGTTGCAACCATGATTTTTGTGGGGTGAAAGTTGAGGTTGCTTCTTCTCCACCAAAGGATGACTGTCTTCGCTGGCCACCACAATACCACTTTGCTGGAAGAATGGGGAATGCAGCTGTCTTGAGGTTGTCTCCAACCTATTTGCTAATCACATGGAGATCTATGCAGATGATGATGGGCTCAGGAAATCCTGGAACTCACATCCCTGTTTTGGATTCCCCAGTAAAATCTGCCTGAATCCCAGGATATTTTTTCTCAAGCCCCACTCATTATATGGTAAATGATGAGTGAAGAGCAAGAGGCTTGACGTTGCGCCTGGATGAGCATCTAGAGAAGGTTAGAGGCTTGTCTGAACCTCTTGGGTCAGCAGAATGGGCCTGGAGATGGCTCACAGAACAGGCTTTCCCTTCAGATTTGCCTTCCCCCCCCCAAGCCACGTTTCTCATGGTTTTCCGTAAATCTGGTTAAAAAGTTTTTTTCCCCACTGAAAAAAGGCCTTTTAAAAAAAACATAAAACAAAATTTTCCTGAAAATTGTTGACTCTTTTGAGAAAGGTTTCTTTCTTCATGACTTTTTATCAACACCGTTCCCTGCGTCACTATTTGGAATGGTGTTTGACATTCTCATTTCCCAAACTTTTCAGGTTAAAGCAAGTTTCTGGGTGCTTGTTTCCTGCAAAACCTGGTGTTTGGTAAATGAAAAATGTTGCTAAGGATTTTGCAAAAAGTTTTGGAAACATTTAAAAATAGCCTTTCCTTGAACCCTGCAAAACAGAAACAATTCAGAACTGTATCACCTAGGTGTGTTGTTTTTCCATTTCATCTTCTGATTGGCTCTTGTATCTGGGCACTTCCCATTCCAGAGGCAACAAAGAAGAGCAAAAATGCCCAAATAATGACATGTCCCTTAAAACACTCTCACCCTTCCTAGTTAGTTTTTCCTCCTCAAAGGAAGAAGTCTGGTTTGGCTTTGAATTTGGGGTGATGGTTTGGGGGGCAGTGGGGGCTGCTCAATCCCATCACTGAATGAATGCTGGTACTTTTCCAGATGGATCACGTTAGGAAAGAGATGCTGTTGAGAAGGGAGAAGGCTTCTGTTTCCAGATGATCAGCGATCAAGGCTGGAAAAGGACGTGCTGAAGGAGCCCTTGACAATTTAGCAGGCTGCAGACAGGGGACACAAGGTGTCCACCTGTTCTTTTCCCGGCTCCGGGATTGCACAGCTCTTTGTTTTGCAATGTGTGGCAGGGCCTCGAGAAGACATCAGCCATCTGTTCATTGGATTCCTGGCTCCTGATCTGTCTGAGCAGATGCATTGGAAAGCCCTTACTATTGCTCCTGGAGCTGTCCTACTCAATCTGGCCTTCAAATCCACTGTCTCAGGGCGCTGTTTATAATGCTAGTTAAGAAGTCAGTGACTATAAATGCCCTGGGGCTCAGGGTTAGAAGTCTGTGTCCATGCAACAAGAGGAGGGGCAGGCTGGTTGGTGTGACTTTGGGATGGCTTTCTGGGAAGTGATTAGGCCTGAATAGTAAATTGCCTATGTTTGGATTCGTCAGAGAGTCCTCAAGTCTTCCTCTACAATGTATCCAGTCATGACTTGCCACCGGTAGCTGCATGGGATACCGTGGGTCTACTCCACGCCACCATCTGGAACACTTCTAATGAACACTTTGTCTTCCATAGTGCCTCCTACCTGAGGATCTCAGTGCTGGGTGCAAATTAATCTCCCAGGGAGATTTTTATTTTATCCCTATGTCACGGAGTGCCTGGGGCGATGCTCTGGAACCGCTCCCTAGGAAGCCAGTCAGGACTCTGGGGGAAGCGTCCCCTCGCTGTACAGCCTGTCTCCAAGGCTAGGAGCTTCACAAGATTCCGGCTTCCACCTTCCTGGGTCTGACCTCGGAGCATTCAGCACCTTCTGCCCCTCCCTGCGCTTCCCCCAGCAAGCCTGCCCGGGCGGGGTCCTGGGGGAGCCTGTGGTCTGCACCCCAACTCCACAGTCAGATGTGACTCTCAGCCAGCCAGTAAAACAGAGGCTATTAGATGACAGGTACATGGTCTAACACAGACCATACAGCGAACGTGAGCCCTCAGCTGGATCCATTTTGGGGGCCAGAGAGCGAGGCAGCCATCCTGAGCTCTCTCCCCCTTTCCAGCCAGATCCAGACTGAAACTCCCTCTCTCCAGCCCCTCCTCCCCCTTGGCTCAGCCAGGTCAGGTGACCTCCCTCCCCCATTTGGAGTCAGATTACAGCTTCAGGTGCAGAGAGGGGGGAAGGCATCGGCTACTTGCTTACACTGTCTCTCTGCTTTGCATCAACTACATATCCTTATCCTTTCACATAGACGCTCAAGAAATGCATAGGGGAAACTGAGGCACTCACACAGTATTCCTACTCCATCACACCCTATTTTACCAATGGATAGAATGAGGCACAAAAGATCACACAGGAAGTTTGTAACAAAGCCAGCAATAAAACCCTGATCTCCAGCCTCTTAGATCTGTACTTTAAACACACGCCAGTTTCCCCACATGTTAGGGGACCAGTTAATGATGAAAGGTCTTTGTTACAGCAGCCACTTCCATTCTCTCTCTCTGTTTTTCGTTGTTGTTTGCTTTCCAGTTGTTTATCGTCAGTTTAAATCCAATAACACAGAGAAATTAAATTACTTTGTAAATCTCTGATCCGTTCCACTGGGACCCGGCCCTGTGTCTATCCCAAAGAATGGCCCAAACAGGTAATTCAATTTACAGGACATTTGTAAGATGTCGGTGAATGAAGCATGAGCTTGTTATGTCCCTGGATAAATTAGTTCTCTATGGGATGCTGCCAAAGGAAGACAAGGAGGAGAAATAAACAAAAAGAAACATAAACACCCGACGCTGGGCTTCCCTGCCTTAGTGCTTGGAGCTGTCTGTGCTATAAATTGTATTGATTAAGGAACCTATTGAAACTAACTACTGCCATTGATTACCTTCCACTTATTTCTTTCTTTGCCTCTTGAACACTCTGTAGATTAGCAGTATAGAGGTTCTGAGCCTTCTCACTGCGAGCAGGGCTAGCTGCAAGCAGAGAGAGGGCTCCTGGAGTTGGGCACCAGGCCTTGGCAAGCCCAAGGAACTGTGCCAGGTGGGCAGCCTCACAAAGCAAGGTTAGGCCAAGACCTGCCTTGAATGTGATCAGCTCCTGCCCCATTGTGGGACTGCTGGTCCCATCCTGGGTACGGGTGGTGGACTGTGATACCCTCTAGTCTATTGTGTGTCATTGTCTGGTGATGGAACAGCTACACAGGAGGCAGATACGATGTCAAATCCTCTGAGGTTGGCATGGCCCTCTTGATCTCCTAACTGATCCTGCAGAGACCTAGGTAACCAAGGGGAAAGGCACCTACACAGCGGATTACAGTGACTACGCAGGGCCCTCCAGGCCCTGTCTGTACTAAACAAAAAAGCACTGTAAACGACTGTTGTGTGGAGCTCCGTGAGCTTATGACACCCCACAACAGCCATCCCAGGTGTTTTTCCAGTGTTCTTTGCAACCTGGTCCTTAGCTTGGGCAGTGCTCAACTGCTGCCAGCAATGGTGTCTCACCAGTCCGGTTGGAAAGCCACAAGGGTCACAGCTGCACCAAAAGCCCCTATGATAGGATGTCTGGTCCAGTGGTTAGGGCACTAGCCAGAGACGTGGGTTCAGTTCCCTGTTCTGCTACGGACTCGGGCAAATCCCTCAGTGCCTCAGTT
The DNA here is from genome assembly GCA_032164245.1 of Sternotherus odoratus. NCBI lineage: Eukaryota > Metazoa > Chordata > Testudines > Kinosternidae > Sternotherus > Sternotherus odoratus. The sequence goes on from JAVMKO010000018.1 coordinate 9,451,315, forward strand.
TCCCATCTGAAAACAGGGATAATAGTGCTGCCCTGACACGTGGGGTACGTGGCATCACTCAGACACTTCTATCACCCTTTCCTGGCCTCCCTTCTTTGCAGCTACTTACAGTGCATCTGCAGAGAGCTGACCTGCTGCCTTTAGATGGCTGGGGAGGCGTTAGGCCAGGTCTAGACTCAGATTTTGCCTGGAATCCTATTTCCTATTGAAGTAGTTAAATGAGTTCAACCTCTTGTGTGGACACAGTTATACTGGTGTAACTGCGCCTTTATACCACTACAGCATATTCCCCTTTCCTTATTGGAATAGCAATACTGCTATAGTCACTGTTATACTGGTATGACTGTGTCCGTTCTAGGGGCTGGCGCGACAGAACTAAGCCAGTGTGATTAAAGCAGTTCAATGTTTGTGTTTCGTCAAGATCTTGGTAAACTATCTGGTTGGGGAACAGAATGTCCGTCCCTCCAGGACTGGAGTCTGTTTGTAACTTGCTTCTGTTCCTCCCCTGGGTCCCTTGGTGTTGAAAGCTGCAAACTCATCGCTTGCCAGGCTCACCTTTATAAAGGGAATAATTATTGTTTGAGCAGTGTGGCAGGGTAGGCCTGACCCAGCCTGCCACCCCTTTAAGAGGGAGAAAAGCCCTCTGCAAACCTCCCTGCAGATAAGGCTAATCAGCCACCTGGGCTGCAGAACAATCAGCCTGGATGGGTTGCACCTGGCAGCCTCCTCAGGGGGGATAAAAGCCTGCCAGGAAGGAAGCCCAGGGTGGTGGTAGTGTGGAGGAGTGAGATAGAGAGAAGGAGCTAAGCTGTAGAGCTGTGTTTAGAGCTGTAGAGCTGTGTTTAGAGCTGTAAGCTGTAGAGCTGTGTATAGTAGGAGGTGGGGTCTGCACAAGCTGCACTGTAAATAAAGAGCACTATTTGGAGCCAAAGAAGAGTCTCCTGCCTGTGTTTGGAGGGGGGCAAGAAGGCGATCTGTCACAGCGGATACTGTGGTTTTTTTTAAAGTCTGATCAAAAAGAATCAAGGGTTGGATTCTCCTTTCGCCAGCACCAAGGAAAGGCAGTGGGGTTACGCTGGAGTAAACCCGGAGTCAGTAAGAAGAGAATCAAGGCCTCAAGGCCAGGGGTTTCAGAACTGCCAAATTCCCATTAAAGTGAATGGAAAATGAGCATCCAGGTTGCCTCAACAGCTTTGATAATCTCAGCCGAAGTCTTTAAAAGTCCATGTATTTTCCCCTCCATGACTTCTGGTCAGTTTCAGCTCTTAACTTTCCTAACTGCTTTAAAAGTACTCTAAGTTTCTCGTCTCTTTATTCAGCGGGGAGCCTTTCTTTTTCTTTTGTCCCTTCTCTTTTCTCTTCCTACATAACAGCAGCCAGCTGGCTAGTTAGGGCAGGAGCAGTGCGGGTATGCTGGGTTCAGAAGGGCTGCCCGCAGCATCCCCTGCAGCCAGATCCCCTCAGGTGGTGATCTTGTCAGATCTTGCAAGCTAAGCAAGGCTAGGATGGGATGAAAGGCTCCAAAGGAAACTGGTGTGTTGTGGGAAGCAGCGCTGGGAAGTAGTTAGCTATGTCTGCACTGGGCCTTTTATCTTCTTCCTTTTCACATCTGTTGCTACCCACTTCCGACTATTGGAATGGGAGAATGGAAAGGGCGGTCAGAGAAAGCTGTGTTTTTACCACCAAGTTGAAGCACAGCCAGCTATCATGATTTTTTCATGAGTTTTGCAATATTTGATGTTATTCTTAAATCCCCAGGGTTTGGAGTCCTGTGATTAAGTGAGAATCTCTGTGTCTGACTCTGGCTGAGAACGGGGCACTGCTTTGTCTCTGCCGTGTCCAGGACATGCGTTGCTTGGAGGGCCTCTTCGGTGCTATTACTGCAGCGTGCAGCGAGGCAGGAAGCAGGGGAAATCTAGATGTAATTTGGTTCTAAATCACTTCCTCGACTAAACCGGCACTGAAGGTCCCCTGTAATGAAGCTGTCAGGCTGGCAAGGTCCTGCAATCAGAAAACCCCATGGAAAGGCAGGCTGGAGGCGAGGGCTGGTAATTTGGAGTCAATCTCATTGAGCCGCATGTGTTTGGGTGGGAGGCAGGGACGCCAGCGGGAAGCGGCAGAGGGTTGGGATCACTGTTTGGAGGCTCCGTGCAGTAGGAGAGCGGCCCTGGATAGCACAGCGCAGTACTTCAGAGAGAAACAGGAAGGTGCCTATGCCCAGGCAATGTGAAAACCACCAGGCCGAGCCATGTGTGCTCCACACTGCTTGGAGAAAGGGAGCGATGGGATTCAATCAAGAGCCCGCTCTGCCATTGTCCGGTCTGCATGACTCTGGACTCTCCATGTGCCTGTGTGTTTGCCAAGACTCTGTGGTTGGGCCCAAGCCCGTGACTGAACGGTCGACCTGGGGATCAGATTCAGGGAGTACTTAAGATGTAGGCCAGCACTGGGAAGGCCAAACCAGCATTGGGACTATGGAAGCAGATTCCAAACACTGCATGTCTGCCTCTCATCCCAACCTTCCCCCTCTCCCCCCCGCACTCCCATCCCCCTCACTGCATCCCTCCCTATCCGAACGCCCCCACACTTCCGTCCCCCTCACTGCATCCCTTCTCATCCCATCCCCCCCGCACTCCCATCCCCTTCACTGCAACCCTCCCCATCCCAACCCCCCTGCACTCCCATCCCCCTCACAGCATCCGTCCCATCCCATCCTGCCCCCCACCCCTACCCATCCCAGCCCTGTACTCCTTACAGTGCTCTCCCACCCATCCTCTCCACCTCCCAGAGCCGCCACCCTCCTGTCCCTCACCCCTGCACCCCATTCACCTCCACACACTGCTGCATTCCCATTATGTCCCTGTATACCCTTGCGCCCCCCACATCCTCATGCACCTGTAGCCTTCTGCTTCCCCCTGCATCCCCATCGACCCCACATACCCCCCACATTCTCTTCTCTCTCCTTCACTGCCCTCTCTCCCCCTGACCCTGCTCTCTCCTCCTTGGCCTCTTTCCCTCCCCATCCTCTCTCCTTCACCCCACTCCATCTTTTACCCTACCGCCCACCCTCCTCCCTTCTGGCTGGGTGTCTCTATGCAGGCAAGTGTGTGCATGCATGCACTGTATGTGTGTAAGAGACTTGTGTAGGGAGGCGCGTGTCTTGCTGCATGTGTGTATACCTGTGTGAATAAGATTTGCAGCCTAACTCTTTGACTTTTATTCCTTTTGCTGGCTTGTGCACACAAAAAAAGAACTGACAACATAAAATGTGTGTATTCATTTCAGAACAAGTTTTTAAAAGAGAAGGGAACTCTAAAAGAAAAGTATTATTTCTTAAAGAGTGAATGTTGTTGATTAGTAATTGCAGAAGAGCCAATGTATCAGACATTTCTCCCCACCTTTGTCTAGCAACATTATAAACTCTTTGTTGCAGGCTCTCTTTATGTGTCTGCCCAGCACGGACCACCTTGAAGCCCTGATCTTAGCTGGGGTCTCTAGAATTGTGATAATAAAAATGTGGACGTATATGTGTTAGTGCATGCTAGATGTGTACACATGATTACACACGTGTATCTGCATGTACGTGTGGGAGTCAGTTTCTGCAGATTTATTTCTATAGGTCTCTGGGCAGGTGTGCATTTCTGTGCTTGTGCTCTCTGGGTTTGTATTTGGGCTTCAGGAGTGGCCCATTAATGGGCCCATTGCAGCTGTGATAATGTGTGGTCCTAATTCCACACATCAAATTACACTAATTTAGTGAACAAAAAGCTTGGAGCTGGTTACAAAAGAATGGGAAGAAGGGAGGAAAAGAATCATGAAAACCTTTGTGAAATTCCATTTTTAAAAGAATTACCCCTGTTGACTATTTTGCTGCCAGCTCTAGCATTGTGTAACAAATAAAACCTGAAATTAGCATAATACATCTGTCAAAACAATAAATATGCCTGTTTGGGGCTGGCAGTGAAAATGAGCATGTGAGCGAGGCTGGGGAGCGCAAGCAAGGGAGGGAGGGGGATGGAGTGAGTGGGGGATGGGGCCTTGAGAAGGGGTGGGGCCTCAGGGAAGGGGCGGGGCATTGAGCAGGGCAGTGGTTTTTGGGTTTCTGTGATTAGAAAGTTGGCAACCTGAGCAGCGGGAGCTATGCAGTCTCCTTCCCCTAGGAGCGGGGGTTTGGTTTGCTGAGTTCGAAGCCAATGTCCTCCAGCTTCCGACTCACGCTGGCCCATGTCCCAGATGGGCGCCTCAGGCTTTATCTCCATGTGGATCCGCTCCCACTGCTGCAATTCGGCTCATTGGCACGAGGAACTGCACAGGCATTGCCAGCACTCCCAGGAGAAAACCCTCAGGAGCTGTCAGGGACTGAGGCAACAAGTCAAGTGTCTGCCCAAGGTGGGGCTTCACAGGAGTCCTTGGGGCTCGAGCCCTGCATCCATCTGTGATGTGAGAGCAGGCTGACAATTCTGGAGCTAGTCATGTCCTCTCGCCTGCATTGCTTTCCTGCCAGGGCCTCTGGTTTCTCTCTCTTTCTCTCCTTGGCCCCTTGGTTCTTTGGAGAGCGGGAGCATAGCCCTCCCTTGGCTTTGATCTCTCCTGTCACATAGGTGCACTGTCGCTTCTCTCGGTGGGCCGCACTTTCCAAACAGCTCAGCACAGCGAGTCGTGAGCACTTGAAAGGCTGGCGCTGAGCTCTCTGGGTTTCCAGTGGCTGAGTCTAGCTGATCGGTATCTGTAAGAGTCTGTCTGCCCATTGGTAACCTGCCAGAGTGAGGGCTCTGTGTGGAGCAGGGCTGCCCATTTTGCTGCAGCCGGCATTCGACACTGAGCAGCAGGGGTCCGTCTCTCACTGGACGTTGCCTCCGTTTTTGACCCTGTTGCTTTATGGGCCCTCTGTCCCTATTCTCCTGAGAAATCTCGGGCCATGGTGCCATGGGAGCCACCATTACCAACCTGCATGGGGCTCTGTTACCATCTCTGTCCTCAGAACAGCTGCCAGCCAGAGCAGTGATGCCGCTCTGTGCTCCAGCTCAGCAGTTATTTATGTGGGTGCAGGGTTGAGCCCCCCAGTTCATACATCAAGCAGTGAGCCCCATACTCTTACTAAGGAGCTGTGTGCATCCAGGACCGCTTCCCTCTGAGTCCTGAGTGCTCCCTTGGGCATTGGTTGTCCCTTGACTCCCCATCCCTGTTTTTCATTTTCATTCACCTGCGTCTTATCCTAGCTCCCAGCCAGGCAGATTGCTCATCGCTGCTGCTTTGATTAAATTTCTAGCCTCCTTTCCAGATCTATTTTCCCTGAGTTTGCCCAGACAAGAAAGAGGGGGAGGAGATTGAAGGAAGTGCTCTCCCTGGAGCTGCAGCTCTCCACATCTGAAGAGATGATCAAGAGTGGGGGAGAGAAGGAAATTGTCTTGGGTGACCCTTGGGCTCATCACTGATAAGTACGCACTGGATTCCATGCAGGGGCAAAGATTAATATGACAGTGTTTGCTTTTCTTTCTTTCTTTCTTTCTTTCTTTCTTTCTTTCTTTCTTTCTTTCTTTCTTTCTTTCTTTCTTTCTTTCTTTCTTTCTTTCTTTCTTTCTTTCTTTCTTTCTTTCTTTCTTTCTTTCTTTCTCTTAGATCATTAGTGAGCATTTACACCTGGAATGGATGGACCAGCTGAAAACGAGAGCTCTTGTTTCCCAGAACTTGACAGTGACACTGGGGGCGAGAGGAGGGGGTGTTTGCTGGGTTTTCCTCTCCCCTCTGTGTCTGCCTTCTCTTGAACCTGGTGAGGAAGGACATTGGGGAAGAAAAGCACAAACCCCTTTCAGTGCTATGGAAATACTTGGGGCATGGAGAGATCATCATTGACTTCAATTCCAGAAGAGACTGTTTGAAGCATCCAGTCTGAGCATCTGCATAACACAGGCCATGGAAGAGCAGGGGGACAGGGGGAAGAGCCTGCCCTTGATAAAACCATGGATGGGGCCACCCTGTGTGGAGGTCTGAGCCTCATCTCTGCAAAGACAGGGGCTCCGAGGGCCAGATTGTTGCTCTCCTGCACCTTGTGTCATCACTGACTCTAATGCCATGTAGGTGAAAATGCTGCTAGCCTGGAGCGATAGCATTTGATGCCCTTCTGGCACTGGCCTGACTGCAGGAGGGGCAGGTCGGTGGTGAATTGGGCCTAAATGCCTCCCAGGAAACAAAGGCTTCTGTAGTGGTGCCTGAAAGCAAAGAGGTTTTTATTTCTGTGGCATTATCTCTGAAGTCTGAGCTTTGCAAATCACAAGCCAGACTCCTTGGAGAGCTTATTATCACATCTCCTTCCACAACTGGCATCTCCCGACGGGCTCCGGGGAAGCTGAGGAGCTGTTGTTTTCAATCTCAGATTAAAGCCCTCCTGCCTCCCATCCACCGCCTTTTCTTACGGCTGTGGGCAAGTGGCCTTTGCTTGGCTAATGAAGCCATCTGCAGTTTTGAAAGCACTAGCATGCTGCTGACGCTCATTAAGTGGTTCCTGTTGGAGGTGCCTCTGCCCGCACCAAAGAGCAAAGAGAACAGCTCAATGGGAAATACCCCAGAATCTGGGGCCACAAACACTTCACGGGGAAAACTGGGCAGGTATTTAGACATGGCTTAACCAATTGCACCATGGGAGTGGCCTAAAGTAGCAAACTACAGCTTTGTGCACCTTCCACAGCCACTATGTACATGCACACGTCCACTTTCATGTGAACATGCACATACTGTACTTGCACACCTCTGCGTATGCTTGGGAGCACACACAAACGTGTGCAGCACACACTCAACTCATGAAGTCTTGAACACATGCCCATTTTCTTCATTAGCTTGCATGCACATATGGATATATATGTGCCTGGAGATGCAGAATCACAGACATGAACACGTGCATGGATATGCACACACTACAGAAGCTCCAGAATGGCAAAATGATAAATATCAGTTGACAACTGGCGTGCTCTGTTTGCATTTTCTGCAGCTGCAAATCAAGCTACACACAAAGACGATGAACAGTTCAGGTTGCTAAGAGTGCATTTTCCAGCTGTACCGCTTGGTCTCCTTGATCCTTCATAGAAGGGCACACTAGTGAATATGACGTTTTGACAACATTTTGTTTCCTTGCCTGGGCATAACCTTGAGACAGTAGTTATATCTCAAGGTTATGATTTAGTCAGCAGACGATTTATACAGATCTTTCTTAGTGATTTTCTCAGCATCCAAAACGAATTGTACCACAGTGGACTCCAATATCTAAGGCCTGGACTGCACCTAAATATTGGATCAACCTAGCTGCATCGCTCAGGCCTGTGGAAAATGTTGTACCTTGTGTGACTTATTTAGTTAGGTCAACTTACTTAACTCCACTGCAGACGCAGAATTCTTCCATCAACCTAGTTACTGCCTCTTGGGGAGGTGGATTAACGACAGCAATGGGAAAAACCCCTTCCATCAATGTAAGCATTTACACCACAGTGCTAATGTGGCAAAGCTGCAACTGTGCAACTGTAGCTGTAGTACAGTAAACCCTCGATTTAACGGACTTCAGATGCAACGGACAAAATTTCTGAGCAAGCTGATGCATTCCTGATCCATTTCTGGCGGGCTGGCTGCCGGCTCCCGGCTGCCGCCCGGGTCCAGGCAGCGGGCAGGCTGGCTGCCGGCTCCTGCCTGCGGGCGGGCTGGCTCCTGCCCGGGTCCCGCCAGCGGGCGGGCTGCCGGCTCCCGGCTCCCGCCCGAGTCCCGCCAGCAGGCGGGCTGGCTGATGGTTCCCCACTGCCGCCCGGGTCCCAGCAGCCGGGACCCGGGCGGGCTGGCTGACGGCTCCCAGCAGCCGGGCCCTGGGCGGGCTGGCTGATGGGTTCCGGCTGCCGCCCAGGTCCCAGCAGCCGGGACCCGGACGGGCTGGCTGCCGGCTCCCGGCTGCCACCCGGGTACAGGCAGCGGGCGGGCTGCGGAGCTGCCGCCCCGACCCTGTGGCGGGCGGGCTGCTGCTCCGACAGCTCGTTTTTTTTTTTTTATTAAATAACGGACTTTTTCATTTAACAGACACCCCCTTGCCCGAATTAGTCCATTAAATGGAGGTTTTACTGTAATGTAGACATGCCCTACCCCCTGTGAATTCAGATAAATGGACCTTTTCTGTGGTGCCATCTGGTGACTCTTGGTGATGTTGCAGTGAAAATGGATCATTTCAAATATTAAAAACCAGCTGAACTTTTTCACACAGAGATTTTGTGATAGGAAATCATCTCCTTGGTTGCAGGCTCTTCCGTTAGACAATGCACCTTGACGTCACACATCCTGAGCCAAGCTGAGGGCCATCATCTCCCGGTAGAACTCATAATTGGCCTGGGGAGCAATTGTGGGACACAAAACCAATTCTCAATGGAACTGTTTGCAAAGATTTTTCACAGTCAGAGCTGGCCATGTTCCCTTGAGCTGAAAAGATGCTCAAAAAGGGGGTTTGGATTTCCATGGCAACAGGCTGCGTTCTGCGGACTCTCACAGCTTCTCGTTCTCCGGATGCGTCTGTTGCCCATGGCGCTCAGAGTTTCGGGGCCAATAATGCGTGAGGGACAAAGATGGCATGGGCATGTGTGTGTGAGCCGGACATCCAGAGGTCAAGGCTGAAGGACAAAATGCACAGTGAAGAGAAGGGTCAGGTTGAGATGATACAGCAGAATACTTTCAACTCAGACATTGGCTCAGACATAGGTTAGAACAGCACCTTCTATGTAAGTCATCACCCTGGTTACCAAAAGGCTCGAAGGGATGGTAGAATAATGTCACTGTGTCCTTCACTAGTCCCTTTCAGCTGAGGCTCTCACATCAGCTCATTTGCTTCACAACATCCTCTGTGAGGCAGATCCAGAGGGGGAAACTGAGGCACGGGAAGCAACTTAGTCAAAGTCCCACAGGATGTTAGTGGCAGAGCTCAGAATAGAACCCAGGAGTTCTGTGATGGGCTATATCCACCTCACTGCCCCACAGCTGCTAAGGGGTAAAGGTACAGAATAGCTTCCTCCCTCCCCAGCTGGGACTAATTGGTTGACCAGCAACAGCTGGGGCAAGAGGCTGCTACCCAGACAGGTGGGGCTGGGTGCCAGAGAGTCCGAGAGCTACCCTGAATCAGCAGCAGAATGACAATTGCCAAGGAGCAGGACCAGAAACCCCGGAGGGATGGGGTGAGGGAATGGATGCCCTAAGCAGGTACCTCTGTGTTTCATGAGCTAGAGGAGGCCTGGACTGGACTCTGAGGGTCTTGCTACCGCACCTGGAAGGAATATGACATAGCTGGAGTTGAGCTAAAAGGCTAGGTGAGCAAGGGCTTACAGGCCTGATGTACTCCTACGTTAACAAGGAGTTTGTTAGGAGTAGACAGAGCAGCTACTAGCCCAATTGCAAAGACAATATCACCCCTGCCACTTAAATGCCACTTACTTGTCCCATGTTGCGAGCTATTGGAATGCCGTGAATCTGTTCCCTGGCAACTGTTCCAATGAAGCAGATGGGCCATTTACTAAAGGAACAGCCTTTGGGCTTGCCCTGAATCTTTGACACCATAGAGGTCTGCAAGTTATCATGCAGGTTTGGGGGGTCTCCTAATTGCAGAGGGCCAGAGCTGTGCAAAAAGTTTTCAACAGGCTCGTTGTTCATTGCAAGCTCAAAGCCAGGGCCAGTGTGTTAGCAGCTTCACTATGGCTCATCGATTGTTCAAGGGAGCCTGGGGTGACTTATGCTAGCGAGGGGAAGTGCGAGATGAGGATCGGAGCAGGGGAAAGGAGCCTTGTGCTGAGAGAGGTGGGTATTCTGTTGCTGGGATGGAATTGAGTTACAGGACACAGAGTCTGGTAATGAGGGGGGAGGTATCCCTGGTGCAGTGTTGAGGTTAGGAGGGTCACATGGTTGTTAGGTAAAATAGCAAGTCCTACTCACCTCTCCAGCACCCGAGTTTGTGCGGAGTTGGTATAGGGCTCACAAACTGTCAGAGACCAAGTTACACAGACACAAATTTGTTGATCAGCGGGCTCACATTACTCCTAGCTCAAAAGCTTCAGAGTAAGTGTGGCAACTTTATTAGGGGTAAGCATCAATATTTATACACAGAAGTAAACAAAGTAATTAACGGGTCATAATGGTCATGCATAATCCATCAAGATTCTACTGGGTAAAACAAGTTAAAACCAGTGTTACAGTTGCTTAAGAAATGTAAATCCCAAAGACAAAGGGGAGATGGCTACTTAAGGAGGGGGGGGGTCAGGGGTTGTCTGTAGGTCAGAGCCTTGGTCAAAAGTTCAGACAGAGCCATCAAGCCAGGGTAAAGTTCAAACTCAACATGGTGATGGGAAGGCATATTCATTCGCAAACACATTTTTGCTGTGGTCACAAGTGCGGCCACTGAAAATTCACAGTGGCCACCATTTTGACAGCTAAAATATTCTACTAGTGACAGTCTAGTCACATGGTTATTTAGAAGTGTCATGTCAATAAAATAGCAAATCTTTTTCATGTAAAGAATAACCTATTCTGGTAATACCACCACACAACTTACACAGTTACTACTGACTATATCATTTTTCAACAAAGTTGGTAACCAGATTTCTCAGACATTTTTTGTAGCAAAGTATGATGTCAATATCAGTTAGCTTCTTTTTTTTGGTATTATTATTATTATTTCAAAAGACTCTTGAAAGGGAATTGTTCAGCACTTCTGTTTTCCAGAGCGCAGTGGAATACAGCCTCCAGGTTTTGGTCAGTAAGCTTGTTTCTGAAGTGGCTGGACAGAAAGTGAAGCGCGTTGAATGCACATTCACATCTAGCTGTAGTTGGAAACACTGCTAGAGTCACTGTAGTCACACACACACGCCTGTTCTTTGTAGTGAACCGAATGCTGAGGCCGGCCCCACCAAAAGTCACGGTGGCCTCACAGGAAGTTGCTGGTGGCCGCATGCAGCCATGGGGGCTGTTCTTGAGACTCGCTAGGCCACCCGAGTCCATCTTCCAGGGGCTGGCACAGGTTTGTTCCTGTGAGTTGGTGTGTTATAGCCTATAAGAGAGGTGGCAGTGCTCTGGTGGGGAGTGAGGGCTGGCATCAGAAGTGGGAGGATGTCACGTTACTGAAATTATTTGGGATCATATAGATCATTGGTGCAACCAAGGTCCTGTAGTGGCACCAAATATTGTGTAAAGGGGGTCAAATAAGGTGTCTACGACCAGGTTATGGTCTGCTGATTATGATTAACCTATCTGTATGTGTGTATCTTTTTTTGTAGCTAAAGTTATGAATATTGGCTATATGGGGGCTGTATTGCAAGCTTATGCTTGAAATCTCAGACAAGCTGTTGTTAGCATGGCTGACCTGGCTGATGGCCCATTAAGGACCATCAGCTACACAATGAACTTTGTAGATGCCGGTCCACACCCGAGCTTCTCCAGGAATGTGGCCTGGTGGGTCAGGAACTGAATCTTGGAAAGTCTGGTAATTGAACCATGTGACTATGAACCTCCATTTTGCAACTGGACTCTGCATAAGAAGGAGGTGGGGGGCCTTCGCCCACAAGAGGAAGTCTATAAAACCTGGGAGAAATTCCCTCCATTTTGTCTTCAATCTCCAGCCTTCAGCCTAGCACCTACCTCTGGATGGGATTTTGCTACGCGTGGAAGCTCTGGCCAATGGATTGATGACCCATCTCTGGAGGGGATGCATTCCAGAGACTTTGATTTGAACCTGCAGTTTATTTTACCACTGCAAGCCTGAACCAAGAGATTTGCCATTACTGCATGTAATTGATTTCTTTTAACCATTCCTAACCCTCACCTATACCTTTTCCCTTGTATAATAAACCTTTAGATTTTAGATTCTAAAGGATTGGCAACAGCGTGATTTGTGGGTAAGATCTGATTTGTATATTGACCTGGGTCTGGGGCCTGATTCTTTGGAATTGGGGAGAACCATTTTCTTCATTTGGGGGATTGGTTTTCATAACCATTGGTCCCCGGAACAGGTGGCTGCTGGTGGTGATACTGGGAAGCTGGAGTGTCTAAGGGAATTGCTTGTGGGACTTGTGGTTAGCCAGTGGGGCAAAACCAAAGTCTTTTCTGTTCAGCTGCTTTGGTTTACCTTAGAGTGGAAAACCCCAGCTTTGGGCTCTAGTTGCCCCTTTGGAAGCAATCTGTCCTGATTTGGCACTCACAGTTGGATCCCACCAGGAACAGCGCCATCACAGAGGGTGATGACAGAGACCCTCACAACAAGGAGGATGCTGTGACAGAGGGAGTTTTGCAAAGGGTCATGGGGATTGTTATTCATGTGACTGGAGGGAGGGAATCCAGCGCGTGGCTGCAGTAGAGCACTGAGACAGTAGTTCGGAAAGGGGGGCTCTGGCAGGAGAAGGGGTTGATAGAGGGGTGGGGGTGTATCATGCCAGGGTCTGACTAGCCTGTGGCTATGCCCTCGCTGCATACAGTATGGGCCTCAACCCCAGCAGGGTTTTACATGGAGTTGTAAACCCTGTAATGAAGATTCCTCTCCATGTGTGAGGAGAGGAGGAGTGAAAGAGCCGTGTGCCCTGGGGGAATGGACTGGTGCTGGGGAAGCCATTGTGACTCCGCACAGTGTGAGCGTGTCTAGCTTTCTCCAGAGGTCTCTGCAATTTTGATGGCTGAGCGGGAGTGTACATCTTACTGGGCTCTGAGTCCTTGGCAGATCATTATTCCCCTGGCTCCTTCCCACCTTGGGTCCTGCAGCCTCCTGCCACACCAGTCCGAAGTCCCCTGCCCCCTCCGAAGTCCCCTGCATAAAACGCTTCTAAGCCTGCGAGGGCTGGAGTCGGTCTGCTCCGTGCTCAGAATCCTGATGCCCCAGCCCTGCCAGGGAAGGGGGCCGGGGATGGAAGGGGAGGCTACGCCTCTGTGATTCCGTCCTGGGCTCTTCTTTGGCTCTTGAGGTTTACGAGGCCGTGGAGGCCTCTCAGTTAATTACCGCCGTCACAGTCAGTCTCTCGCCCTCTTCGTTAGCTCTCCAGCCAGGGCTGGTGACATTTTCATTCCGGAGGCATTGAGGGAGGTTCTGGCTGGGGTGAGACTGGTGATCGTTCATCCCATCCCCTCAGCTGCAGGAGGAGGGAGGGGGAAGCTCAGGCCCTTGGCTCCCTGGAGGGAGAGATGCAGAGAAGGCACCTCGGGTAGGGCTGGCTCTCTCCGGTCGCCGTGGCAGCCAGATAGACGCAGGGCAGCGCTGGTGCGCGGACAGGGCCCTTGAGAGGTGGCGATTGGTTGTTCTAAGGCATTATGCTGGGGTCCAGTGTAATGTCTCGAGTCATTGCGGCATTATCTCTTCATTACGCCGAGAGCTGCTGCTGGAGCACAGGGAGGAGAGCCAGGGCCAGGGCCGGCGAGGAGGGGAATTGACTCATTAGCTGCTTGTGGGATTGGGCTCAGCATCCCCACTGTCAGGGAACGGGGCGGCTGAAAAGGGCAGTGTCTCTTAGAAAGGAGAGGTGGATGTGGGAGTGCACACTTGTGTGTCAGGGGTGTGCCTGTGTGTGTCAGGAGTGTGCCCATGAGAGCACACAGGCTATCAGCTGCACACACATTGACCCCCTCTCAACTCATGCCCTGCAAGGACAAACACACATCCCCAAGCCTCCCCTTCACACACTCCTACCCTAGTCCTACAATTACCTCCCAACTACTCCTACCAAGAGACACAGGCAGCTCTGCCACGCAATCTGCTGACAACAATGTACAACACACAGTTACGTCATCACACCTCCGTGCTTACTCCCAGCAACACACACACGAGTACGTCACCGTGCAATTAGTCTCACGAAACACCCCAGTTGTACACACACCTTATGTGCATTCTACCCCACACCGACATACACCCATCCCTCCACTCATGAACCCACCCCTGTATGCACACAGGGGACTGCCCCGCCCTGCCCTGCTCGCTCGCACCCAGAACAGCCCCTGACTGCATCAGACCTTAGGTCCAGATAGTTCAGGACTTTGTCCCCAACAGCAGCCCGCACCAGATGCTTCAGAAGGAGGTGTGATCAAATGTGGAGTAGTCTGCCCTCCACATAGGTCTGAGCCTGATCTCAAATAGAGATTGTGTTCAGGAGGTTTAATATCCCTCTGGAATTGATGTTCATAACTCCGATCATGATGGCTGTTCTTGTTGGCCCGATAAGTGTCCAATCTGGTTTTGAATCTCATGAATTTCTGGCCTTAATAACATCCTGTGGCAAAAAGTTCCCGGTCTTATTCTGTAGGGTGTCGAAATTTCCTTCGAGCCAGTTTGAAGCTGCCCGCTCTAACTTCAGTGAATGTCCCTTTGGTCTCGTGCCACCCGGCAGGGAGACGAGAAGCTGAAATAAAGTGATGGCAGGGAGCCTTTGGAAGTGCCAGGCTCCATGGCTTTCGGGAGCTGCAGACCCCTGCATGGGCTTCCAGCACCTGGCCTTGGCTCCCTTCCTACTGAGCAGCAGGCTCCCAAGGGCTCCCAGACTGTAGAAATTTCCAGGGATGTGTGTCAAACTGGAGGCTCCCAATGCGTGACAGAGCGTTGCTTTGAGTCAGCTTAATTCAATTTAGACGAGTAGGATATACATCTCCAGCTGAATTATTCCTCTTCCGTAAATATGTTGCTGCAGTAATCAATTGCCATGTAATTAGCACACAATAACTATCTTATTAAATCTAAATGAAATGCAAATACAATCCGGATTCATTTAGCTCCCCTGTCAGGAGCTCCTTCCCCACCCCTCCAAGCAGGGCTACGGCTGTCGCTAAGCAGTAGCTGGCACCCTGCCCTCTGGGTTGCTGTTGAACTAGTGTCCCAGCTACGTGATGGGCTGAGGCAAACTGGCTGCCAGCAAGGGCCTACGGAGAGCTGGGTCAAGCCAGTGAGCATCCATAGACCATGCAGCTTTGTGTGAGCCTTGCTTCTGTAAAAAACCCTTTGGTCCTGATGCATCCCTTCGGGTGCTTCACACAGCCCAGAGAGCAGTGGTTTGCAGCCTTTTCTTTTCTGAGCTGGCCCCTTGCTGCTCCCCCCTCTCTCCTCCATCCCCAATGCTCCTTCCGGCACCTGCCTCTTTGCTCCCGTGTCTTGGTAGCCATCACTTGGTTGTCTCTGCACAGCCAGCATGCAGCTGAAGTTCCTCCCCTAGGCTGGAGGCCACAGCTGTTGAATGTGTGCGAGCTGGACTTTCCCCTGACTGCTATAACCTAAGTGTGGGGCTTGGTTCATACAGCCCTGGCTGGGGTTGCTGTATTGCAGAGGTGTTAATCCCATTGTCCTGGCCAAACACAAATTCACGTGCTTAGCAGCCATTCTACCGACTTAAATTTCCATGCAGTGTGAACTGGAGAAGGCATCTTGAACAGGGAATTTACTTCCTGTTCTAAATTGCAGTGTAGTGTTACTGTGTGCTGTTAGCTACTTACTCTGTTCCACCCCAGAGGGGGCTGCGTTTCAGTGAGGAGTGCACCAATCCTTAGGTATAACACAGTCTCTGGCTTGTATAGCACTTTAGGAGTCCATCAAGATAGCAGGTGTTATCTAAAAAGATGATGATTAGATGCAAGCCCGACAGGAGCAAAGGACAGCCTGTTACAAGTAAGTGACCCAGGAAAACAGTCCCTGCAGATTTTGAACATCATGGACAAATTTCTGTCTGCAAGTCCAGCCTGAAATCTCCCCTTAGCAAGCCTCTGTATTTCACCCACATTTACATTGTGTGCGTTCAGGTGGCTAATGAAGAACTTAATTTATTTAGGAATTTAGCTGAAGATGGGGCTGTGAGGACGGGTTGATAACTGGGCTCCAATTATATAGAATAAGCAAGACGACTTTGACGGGTGTCATTCCCCGTATCTTGTGTAGGGAATTTGACTCTCTGTGCTTCCCTTGGAAATAGACTAGTACTAGGAAGGGAAGAACAATGTTTCCCTTTGGGAGGAACCCAAGGCAAAGCTCAAAGCCTTAATTAAGAGTTTTGGGAGTGGGGGTGGGTTGTACAACTTTTGGATCTCAAGGAACATTCAAATAGCTTTTAATTCAGTGCTGATTAAATTCCTGATAGGTCCCAGGTGCAAACTGAATGCAACGGGGGTAGAGGCAGAAGGGCCCAGATTGTCAAAGGTATTTAGGCACCTAACTCCTTTTGCAGACCTGGGCCAAAGCCCCAGCCCAAGGAGCACACATTAGAAGTTTACACTGATCCTCCCCCTAGAGGGGTTTAATGGGAGCGTTGCCATTGACTTGGATGGGAGCAGGATCAAACTCTTTGAAGAGCAAGAATCTAGTTACTGAGCAGACATGGGGCGGGGGGGGGGAGTAAATCATGACACAAGCGGCAGGGCAAGAAAGCATCAGGCTGGGGAGAGTTTATCCCGATGACCTTAAAGCCTCCTGCCCTTGTGCCCCCCCCCCTCCTCCCACCCTTCTACAGCGAGGTGAACGTGTTAAACGGTGGAGCCGCTGGCTGGGAATCGTCTTTTACAGAGCCATTAGATGGATGTCCCTGAAACAGCAGCAGATCAATCGATTCATAAGTAATTAAAGTGTTCCCCTTCCCCAGGGCAGCTCGGGATCTATAGCTCAGGAAGGAGATAAAACCTCTCCTCTCTAAACAAGCCGGGGCTTCAGCATTCACATTTCCTGAGGGGCTGTGGAAAGGCTGGGTGCCTGCCTCACTGGGGGTTACTCTCTTCTCTTACCTCTCTTGCTGGAGAGATCTTCCCCTCTCATGCCATGGGCCTTAGGCAGGGAGCGTGAATGCTCATCTCCTATCTAATTGTTTAATGGACTGTGTCCCCGGTGCCCTAGGCATTCTATGTTCAGCCCCACAGGCCATCCCTCTGCAGTGAGCAGCGTGAAATGACCGGAGTTGTTCCTGATTCACACCAGTGTAACTGAGATCTGTATCGGGCCCTTAGAAATGGTTCAGCACTTCTCACCCAAGGGCCCTGCTTTGACAAAGGGGGGCAAGTTCTGTCATTCCCATTTTACAGAAGGGGAATCAGAGGTGCAGAGAGGCTGGGCCAAGTTCTCAGATGGTGTAAATCAGCACATTTACCCTGAGTCAGGAGCTGGAACCAGGTCTCTGGATGCTCAGTCTCCTGCTATAACTACTAGGTGATGCTGTGTCTCTGTAAAGCACCATGAACCAAGAAACCTGCCCTTCTTCCTCATGCCCCCAGCCAGGCTCTGTACGTTTGGTCCTGAGTTCAGAGCAGAGAGGAATTGAAACTTTTTTTCTGGACTCTTCTTCAAAAACAATCACTTCCCAGGTGCGGGTCCCTTGCTGATGTTCAGTGAGCGGGTGGAAAACGAGCAGAAACACAGCACGGGCCAGCTAAATGCCCCAGTTTCATGTCACACTCAGCTGCAGGCATAACAGGCAACACAGTTTATCGAAAGGTGTAAGATAACGCTGGCTGCCTGCTTGTGGTGCCTCCAGCCCTCTTAGCTTCTGCAACTCACCCTTCTGCCTACGTTCAGCATCCACTGAATGCCAGATATGGGCAGGCTCCATTAAACTTCACCACTCAGCCCTGACCAGCCCCCCTTCCCCCACCATGGGCTGCTGGCGGTGCTGAAGAGGACCCTGAGACATGAAGCTTCTGCCAGGCCGCACATGGCCCCTGGGGTGCCTTCCTGGCAGATGCCCCTAGCGGATCTCTCCCAGAGCTGGGATGCACCAAGCCGTTTATTGGAATTGAGTTTGATGTCAAAATGAAGGTTATTCAAAGCCTCCCAGAGGGTTTAGACGCCCAGTTCCCACGAAAGTGGATGGGGAACGGGGCCTCTAACCCCTCTGATGGCTTTTGAAAATCTCTGCCCGAATCGCTCTGGGTTCCTGCCCTTCCCCGACACCCAGCTAGAATGCACAGACAGGAGGCATGTCCTGGGGGCAGCTCCAGGTCCCTGTTCCAAAGCCCACGGCTCCTTCTCAGCACTTTGCTGTCACTGCCGGTACCCAATTAGCATCCTCCCCAGGGAAGGCGCCGGCTGCATGTATCACTGGGATAGAAATCTCTGGCATTAATTTTGTATTTAAGTTGATGTTTTAATTAAACTGGCCCCCAATTATCTTAACTAGCTTTTAAATAATAACTTTCCGCTGAACCATTCACATCAGCCACTAATTGGCTCCCTTCTGTTTACATAGATCCGGCTGGCTCAGACAAACATGGTGACGGGTTCGGGGAGGGGGGAGCACACACAAGCACCGCTGCTGTGTTTGCCTGCGTGGTGATGCATCAGATCCCCGGGCGAGGTGGAGAGAGACGCCCTGGTGGGGGCTGCATGGCACCGCTTACTCCTGGGCTGCGCAGGCTGAGGCGGATATGCACACGCGTTATTTCGTCTTCAGGTGGCTGGCCCGAGGACAAGTTATTCTATAGCTGTGATCGCTCAGCTCTGGGCTCTCAGGCTGAGTCTGGCCGGGAGCAGGGCTAGTTCTTGGCATATGCAGTGAAAGCATGTGCTATGGCCACTGAGAATTCAGGGGTTCACTGCCTGGCTGGGTCTCCCACTGGGCTGGAGGGAGAAGCAGCCCAGGGCCTGGCCTCTTGCTGCCCCTCAGCAACATGGAGTCCTGCCTTCAGTAAAGCCGGACCTGCTCTGGACAGATCCTCTCTCTGTTACTGGGGGCAGCGTTTCTTGTTCTGGGAGGAGATTGGCGGGGTGGGAGTGGGCAGTGGTTTTCCGATCTAGTAGCTGGGTAGTAGGCACAAGGAGAACAATCCAGCCACCGAGTGCTCCTGTGTGGTGAGGGAGACCTGCTAGGCAGCCTCTGCCCGGCTCTGGACTCGGTCTGTCCTCTCTGTGCCTGGTGCCTGGCTGATCCCCATGTTTCCTGCCCGGCTGGGTAAGGAAGGCATAGACTAGCCTGTCCCTTCTGTGTGTTTACCCTCTCCCTGCCTGGGAGACTGGGACTGGCTGATCCATCAGGACAGACACTTTAATGGAGCCCAGGAACAGGGTTAGCGAGCCAGGCTGAGCTCTGGCAGAAGCTGCAAGGAGTTCTTGCAATCGGAGTAGTTGTTTTTTTTTAATCCTTTCCTGGGATCAAAAATAACTTTTTCAAAGCTCCAGGGGCACAGATGGAAGGAGGGATGATGGAAGCCTTCGTTCTATTCACCCCAGGGCCATCCCAGACTACTGAGACACTGACATGGGATGAGGACCCTGGGGAATGGGTTCCTTGTGTCATACTTTCCAGGAGCTGTCCTTGTTAGTTTGGAAATCGTAGACGTTGTAGCTACCTCTGTGTTTGCCGCAGTAGCATGAGCACTAAACTTTCGTTGCATCATGATGAGCAGCAGGCGTTAGGGTGTGTGGTTTTGTGGTGCATGTGTGTGATTGTTTTTGTGTGTGAGTGTACACCTGAAAGCGGCTGTATATTTTTATGTGTAGAGGGCCATATTTGTGGCTGAGTATTGTGATTTGCGGATGAGCACGTCTGTTACAGTGTATATGGGACTTGTCTGCGTACTGCGGTGTTCCTGTGGGTATATTTACAAGGGCGTGTGTGCATATGTATGCATGCCTGTGTCACCGTTGTGTGTTTGTGTGTGTGCATAGCCGTGTTTATGCAGCCACGCTGGTCGGTGTGCGAGTGACTGAATGCTGTTTGTTAGTGCATGGGGGGTCAGGTTCACTTTGCTACCTTACCACTCTGCTTTATTTAAATGTTCTCTCTGGATTGCGTTCCCGAGGGTCCGATCTACATATCATCTTGCATGCCGTTTGTCAGCCTGCTCTTTCCTTCCTTGTTTTTGTGCGTTTGTTTCAAATCTCTACAATGTCAAGACAAAACACTTGGTGAGAAAAGGGGTCCCAGAGGTAGCTGGTGGACGTGTGTAATCCTTCATTACTTGTGTCATCGACACAAACTCTTCTTCCGTGCTATCTGCTCCCATTTAGAGTCCTGCGCTAATTAATAGACGTTTATTACAATGCGTATTTGAAAACAATTAGAATGATGGTGCCAGCATGTGGCTAATTCAGCCTGGCGGTGCTGACACAGCGAATCCATAGAGGCAGGAACTTCGTCTGATTGCTCTGTGTGTGAAGAAACTTAAGACAGGTGTCACTGCACCCCTAAGCTGTCACGCACACACACACACACACACACACACACACACACAGTGGATGGACACATTGTCCTGTATGCTCCTATCTGAATCAGTTCGCTGTAAATATCCTGGGGCCGATGGGAAGTGATATGCAGTGTGGGTGGCGTTCTCTGCAGGCCGGGGGCCGGACTCATGCTCTCAGGAGGATGTAAATCCAGGTGTCTCTCCACTGAAGCCAGCGGAGTTCAAAGCCGTTATGGGAGGAGAAACGGGCTTTGAGTTTGCAACCATGTGGCCCCATTTCAGCCAGCTGTTCCGTTTGGCCCTGTGTGGCCACAGACTAGGCACGGCAGGGGCAGGGGCAGAGGCTAGCTTCCTCCGCACACAGCCTCCTACCCAGGCTGCGGCAAGTGCTTTCTAAAGAGACTCCTAGTCCACGAAGACATGCCAGCCTCCAGAGCCCACGGAGCCTTCGATTTCTCTGCCAGCAGGGATGTAAGTTTTGTGATGGGCTCTGTAACAGGGTGGCTTTAAGGGCTAGCGGCCTGCAGCCAGCCAACCTGAGTTGCTAAGGAGGCACAGCTGAGCAGGAATCAGCTAATCTATATATATAAAAGTCAAATGGTGTATGTATGTATGTATGTATGTATGCTTACTCCTTCCCCACCGTTTGAGCTAGAGACTTGAAATTTGGTACAGTCAGAGGTCTTGGGGTCCTAATGACCATAAGGGTCGAAAATTTTTCAAATCTCACCTCTGACGCCCCCCAGGGGTGAAATTCTTTAAAGGCCAATCACATCAGCTGGGCAGCTGCTGTTCTCTGTGACATAGTTATGATGTCATAATACCCCCTCTAACAGACACCGCACTCGCTCAGCTCTCTGCCCCTCCCCCCTCCAACGGAACCCCAGAATCCCTCAGCTCTGTGCCCCCTCCCCCCTCCAACGGAACCCCGGAATCCCCCAGCTCTCTGGCCCCTGCCCACCTCCGACGAACCCAAGTTGGGTTTGGTTGGAGGGTAAGTGAGATAGGGGTGTCGGGTTTGGTCAGGGGGTGAGGTGGGGGTGTCGGGTTTGGTCAGGGGGTAAGTGAGCCGGGGGGTGTCGGGTTTGGTCTGGGGGGGTGGGAAGGTGTCTGGGTGGGTGAGGGGTGAGGTGTGGGGGTTGGGGTTGGTCAGGGGGTGTTGGGTTTGGTGGGGGGGTAAGGTGGGGGTGTTGGGTTTGTTTGGGGGGGTGAGGAGGGGGGTCGGGGTTGGTCTACGGGGGGTCAGTGAGCTGTGGGTGTCGGGTTTGTTTGTGGTGGTAGGTAGGGGTGTCGGGTTTGGTTGGGGGGGGGAAGTGAGGTGGGTGTGTCAGGTTTGGTCTGATTCATGTCTGTGAATCTTTCCGCCTTGAAGCACTGAGCATTCTCCCTGCCCCCTCCTCATTTCCCCTCAGTAACATCCACATCCCACAACAAAGTGAAATGAAGCCACCACCCTCTATGTTTCCAAACTGTGTAGCTAGTGGGAATCTTTCCCTCTCCTCCATTTGTTTTCATGGAGCCCATCAGGAAATCAGGCTGGTTTTTCCTACTTTAACAACCAATATTTGCTTCTCAGCTGCTAATCCTGTTCTCTTTGTAAAAGCCAGCCCTGTTGCAGGTCACAATCCTGAGAGGCTTAGCCTCTGCACTGGCTCTTTCTTGCCCTAAATCCTGTATTTGGTTCTCCTATCCCACCGCTGTGAAATTCCGAAGCTCTGGAAATGGATGACTGAAATGAAAAGGGATATGGGTTTTTACAATGAAGGGCCCATGTTTTGTGCCTGGGTCCCCTCCTCTCCTTTGAATACATTGAGAGGTGTCTCCTTTGGATGCTTCTGTCTAGTTTCACGGCTTCACATCTCTGCCTGTATTAATGCAGAGATAGGATGGGTTTTAAGTACCTTGCATGCAAGTCAGTGGCTGTAATTGTCAGTTAAAATTTGCTAGTGGATTGAAATAAAGACCCTTGAAGGTATAAAAAGGCGAAGCTGGAGATAAGAAGCTGTTTTTTATTGACTTTCATTCCTGAGATTGGAGGAGGAACATGGGTTTTTGTCATCTGAGTGAAAACCTGTATGCACAGCCAAGGATAGCAAGGCAAGGAGAGATACAGATTGATGGATGAACAAGGAGGGATCAGGGAGGAGGCAGAGAAAATAAAGCAGCAAAAGGAACAATTTCCTACACTTTCATTTCCCCATTCACTGGCATTATGCTCCTGCTTCTAAGGGCACCTTCACAATATCAGAGCAGCCTGGATTAGAGCAGTACGATGCTTGGGCTCCTCTCTGGCAGCCGAGGGGAACAGATGGGACTTGCTCAGACGAATGGCTCACATGCCAAAGGAGAGTGACCCCCTTTTTGCAGGCCGGAGGAGAAATGAAGGGGATGGGCCATGCCCAGAATGGCACCTGCCTCTGAGCTCCTTCCCAGAGGCAGCTGCTTCCGTCCTGGAGCCAAACGCAGCAGGATCTCGCAAACCCTGACCCAGGGGAGCCATCCTCAGGCACCTGAGTAGGTCCATTGGCTGCTGCCAGGGTAAGGGCTGCAGGACTGAGCCTCAGCCATAGTTAAGCCTAAAATATAAAAGGCTCCAAGTGAGAGAATCTATTTAAGTCGAGACCCGGGGGGAGGGGAGGAATCCTGGTTCCACGGAAGTTAAAGGGAGTTTTGCCATTGACTTCTTGGGAACCAGGATTTCATTCCCCCTGGATGTCTTGAAGGCACAGTCTAGTTCAAGCACAAGCAGCTGGGCTGAGTGCAGCTATTGTCCGATGCCGTGGCTTCGGCTAGGCGGGAAGTTAGACAAGATGGTCACAACGTTCCCCTTTAAAACCTCTGACATCTGACCCGAACACCAAAGCCCTCCAGTTCCAGCCAATCCGCCCCAATTATTTCCTGGCCTGCCCTCTATTGCTGTTTACACAGAGGGGAAGAAAGAGCTGGATCGTGATCTCTCTGTGACCCTATCTAGCTCTTTGTTTGAATTTGGGTTTATGATCCCCAGCCCCACCCTCCCTCTGCCTGCAAAGGAGTTCCAGAGAGGATCATTGTTACTGGCTGACAGGTGACCTCCCTGGCAGTGCCAAGTCCCTGCCCCACTCTCTGAAGCCTTCGCTGTGCTCTTTGATGCTTTCGCCTAGGCCCTAGGTGTGCCAGCCAGCTTGTGTCACTAGTACCACACCACATGACTCCTGGTGGTTTGTGTGCGGATGGGGGTTGACTTAGCAGGAACACGTTCACCTGTGACCGTGATAGACACTGCAGCCCTTTCAACCACGGGAGCCCCCAAGGCAGCAGGGGACCCCCCCCTGCAAGCCAGATCCGGCCCCTGCGCTCCTTCCATTTGGCCCACTGGGTGTCAGCTGCTCTGCACTGGAGGCACACAGAGCCCACTACTCGACCCCAGCTCTGCCCTGCCCTCCCAGTGACTCTGGCTCCTTAGCCTCCCTTGCTCAGTCCTGGCTGCAGTGCTCCCATGCTGACCCACCTCTGAATTCCTCCCCCTCACTGGCTCACCTTGAAATAGGTGTGAACTTTGCAGTGAAGACAAGCTCGTTGAGAGTCTGTGCTGCTTTGCACGGGGATAATCCCGCCCGCCCCGAATGAAGCAGCTAGGAAGCCCATGGACTTGGCCATCGAGAAACTGATCTCAGGTCAATTGCCTCCTCTGTGGCTTTTAGTGTTCCCAGCATTTCAGCCTTGTGTCATCGCCCTTTCGCTCTCCCCAAAACGTGGTTGTGATTCATCAGCACAAAGCAGGGGTGGAGGGAGGAGAAAAACGGCATGTTCTTGGTTTCCATCATTGGCTTTAAAAAAAAATTCATTTTCCTGCTGACCAGATTTACATGGGTCCTTAATCTGGAGCAACTCCTAGTCCCTAACACCCCCACTTCCCGTAGTCTGCCTGCTTGATTGCTGACATTTATAGGGCTGGAGTGGTCACTGCAGGACCCACAGTGGCTCATGCCAGCCCAGCGCCGTTAGCTGAGAGAGACAGCTTGCTTTCTTTTATGAGCCTCCCCCAACCTTTCAGCATCCCTTGATTACTGTTTTCTTGAAATTAGCTCCTTAAAATTCTTACAGCCGAGCTCCCCGGCCTCCCAGCTGACACATCCATCTTGCACGGCTGTTCTCCTCCTTCATAAGCATTCAAACAGAGCATGTGAAGGGCTTCACATTTTGCTTGCTAATAAAGACCGTGGAGGGATGTTAAACCAATAGAAACTATTCCACATAGGGGGGTGGGGAAGAGACCTTTGCCCCTTTCTCAGCTTCACTAGCTCAACTCTGACTCGGGTTGTTAAATCCAGTGTTCAGAGGACGTACAGGACTCAGAGGTGGAAATAGGAGGCCATGTTTCCTCGTAGATATGCACCAGCCTTACAGGCAAAAGACCTGGGTTCTGTGGCCATCTCTGCCGTGGACTCCACTGCATTACCCAGACTGAGCCGTGATGCCATTGGACGGGTCCATTTCCCTGTCTGTAAAATGGGAACAGCACAGAAAAGACCAGTCAGGTCACCTCCTGTTCATCCTTCTCACCTGTTTCAGCATTAGCCTCTCCAGGAGAGTGCTAGTGCTTTGAGTCGACTTTAAAATGCTAGCAGCACTCGGATTTGTCTTTAAACTCAAACCACTGGTGCACTGTAGAAATGATTGGGAAATGGTCTG
This sequence comes from Sternotherus odoratus, assembly GCA_032164245.1. Lineage (NCBI taxonomy): Eukaryota > Metazoa > Chordata > Testudines > Kinosternidae > Sternotherus > Sternotherus odoratus. Next base: position 9,476,113 of record JAVMKO010000018.1, read on the forward strand.
CCAGTTTGTTTACCTTTTCCTGAGGACCCCAGGGTGAAATGTCTTCAAACAACTCCCTCCCTTCTGCCCTTGTCTCCTTCCTTCCGTGTTATTAATTAAAGATTTCTTTAAAAAAACCTGTAGCTGCCTCTAACATCTGGAGGAATTGAGGGAAATGTTTAATTCATTGTTTTCCTTCAACCCCTGTCCTTTTGTCTCTGAGCTGTTTCTTGGGGAATTCTTCTTTCTGGAAGTGCTGGGTTTTGTTGGCTGCTTTATTGTGTTGCAGCTCTAAAGATTTTATTTACCCAATTAGCCAAAGGTGATTTGTTAAAATGGCACCAAAAAATCCATAAGCAGCAGGTGAGGTTTGTTCATAGAAGGTTTTCTTTTAAAGTCCGTAATTTACTAAAATCTGCTGCATGAGCATTTAACAATTTTTTTGGTCTGTGGCTGTTTAGGGGAGGAAAATAGACATTGATTGCACAATAAAACAGATTATGTATACAAATGCTCTGCATTCCTGTGCTGGCTTGCTCTCTGGGTTGACCCCGCATGCTACTTTCCTGCACATGATTAATGATAGACAAGGTGGACCAGATCCTCAACTGATATAGATCAGCATAGCTCAGCTGATGCATTTTTACACTGCTAGTGATGATGGATTTCATCAAAGCTGCAGATGCTACTGCAGGGAAGATTGTAATAAGACCAGGATGGGCCTAGGATCAATAGCGTTTTGATTTCCTAGATCTGCAGTCCTGTAGTTAGCACATTGCCTATTTTTTTATCCTTTCAGCACCATGGCCAGCAGCCAGATCGGTTCTGAGCCTTGCACTGAGCTCTCTACTGATAATGGCATTCAGGTCCCCAGTGTGACTGTATACATTCACTGCAGGCCTGAAAAATGGTGAAACAACTCCCCAAAGACATCTTCTCAATCCCAGAATGAAGGAGAATAGGGAGCAACAAAACAAAACAGATGCTGCCTTGTGCTAACAAAGTTTCCCGTCCCAGTTCCCCCAGGGACCCCGTATTCTCATTATCACTAAAGTGATGGCAACAGTCACAGACATGAAGCGATTTAATGCATAGGCAGCTACTCGTCTCATCTTACAGATGAGACAAAAATGGGGAGAGCTGGCGGGGGGGGGGAGGAGGGCAGTTAGCAGAGTGGATGCAATATCACTGTACTTGACTGCTGAGGGTTTAATGCTTATCCTTAGATGTCACCAAGGCAGAGAGAGGGTGGTAATGAAAGAATCCAATGAGAAACAGCACGGTGGGCAATGTATTGTATGCACAGAGTTGAACGAGTAGCATACCTGCATCAAGGAGGGCGTGGGCATGAGGGAATGAATTGCCTTTTCTCATCAGCCCAATTGCACCCTTGTAACTGTCTGCTAAATCCAGTCTCCTGCCCCACAAATGCTTAGCTAGAGCTAAACCTCCAGGGGAATGCATGCACTAAGGAGCTGTTAAACTGATGTCCGTGTGCAAGACAAAGATAATATGGTAAAATTAGTTGCCATTTTTGTAACACGAGTGACTGCAGAATTCCACAGGAAGTGCATGGGAACAGCTGATTAGTGACAAGGGGAATGCAGGGCTATTCATGTCTTCTGGGTTGCTTGGTCATCATGAGACCTGTACACTGTGAATTGTGTAGCAATTATGGTTGTAATATCTTGACAACATCAAATATCCTCGTTAGAGTGATCTAAGGGAACTTGTGAATGACCATGTAGTTACATGGCATTTGTAGCACAAATAACAATTAATGTTGCAGCTGTCTGTACTCAGTAGATTATATGGGGTTTCTCTGAGCTCCATGCTATGTGAAGGAGTATGGGGGGAAAAGTAGTCAGAATAAAGTGTGATCCAAGAACTGGCACTTCTGGGGCCCCTTCCCAGATCTGCCACTAACTTGCCCTATGACCTTGGGTATGTTTAGCCTCAGCCAACCAGTGTGGTGCATTTCTTACCAGAATGTAGGCATCCTTCAGTCTCACAAGACCATGGGTATGAGCCCCTTAGAGACGGAATTGACTCCCTTGGTTTTATAGAAGCCACGAACGTGGCTGAAGAGACCCACTCGAGAGAAACAATCTCTGCTGCATCTGTTATATTTAAAGGGGATGTTTTGGTGCTTTGGGACTCTGCCTTCCATGAGCTCTTTTCTCCTCTGCTAAGCTGGATGGCTTCCTCTCCGAACTCCGGAGACCTTGGTTAAGCTCTTGTTTCCACAGGCTGCGGTCTTGAGTGGGATCTTCCCATTTGTCCACATCCGTGTCCCTTTCTTTGAGATCTTGCTGGCACACATCCTTGAAACGTAATTTTGGGTGTCCTTTGGGTCTTTTTCCAGATGTCAATTGGCTCTAGAGGCTGTCCTTTGGGATGCACCCGTCATTCATTCAGCACATGGGCCCAAGTCAGCAGAGACGTCTCTGTTTGAGGAGTGTTTGCATGCTGGGTATGCTGGCCCATTGGAGCAGCTCAGTGTCAGTCACCGTCCCCCCAGGAGATTCCAAGGAGTCAGTGAAGGCAACGCATATGAAACGTTTCTTACCTAATGCTGTGAGAATGATTTAACATTTGCAAAGTGCTTTGGGTTCCCAGGTCAGATCCTTGGTTGGTGTGAATCGGGCTAGGTCCATTCACACTGCATTTGTGGGTCAGATCCCCAGCTGCAAAGTTTCATAATATCAGATTAACAGTCAAGGAGGGCGCTGGTTTTTCTCATCTTGTCCACCAGGCAATAGTGGGGGGTCCAAGTCAAAAGATCTTCAGCAAGATGTGCGTGTAAGACCCTCCAGTGTCTAGCTTACAGGCAGGCTAAAGGACCTTGGACCTGTACTACCTAGGGCAGTTCTGCTTTAGCTTAAGTGGCAGAGGGCTGTGATATTGGAGCTACAAGACGAGTGTTTCAGTCTCTGCTCCCAGAATTATATAGTGATTGTGTCTGTTTCAACCGGGCATTGGAAAGAGCATCTGTGCAAAGAGACTTCAGGACTCACTGAAGGAGCTGACTTTCTGTCATGAGCTGCAGTGTTTTGAGTGCGCCTGGGATAATGTACCGCACCATTAGTCTCTGAAGGGTTTATATCTCTTTCTGATGCACTGGCCCGACAGTCTTTCCTCTCCCGTGTCACAAAGGAGAAGGGAGCGAGCTCCAAGTTGGCCAGGGCTTGTTTCACAAATGGGAACTGAGAGTGAGTTTGTATTTCATTGTGGGCAGAAATTGCTGATGCTGGTTTTCTTCTTCCGTTGGCGGTAAATGAGGCCTGGGAGGGAGACAGACAGCAAGGTAAAAGAACAGCCCACAGCCTGTCAGCGCTCTGTGATCAATAAATCTCTTCCCATTCGGAGCTAAGGAGACAGGATGTGTCTCATGGCGGAGTGGTTGGGGCCAGATTCTGACATCACTCTGGCATGAAGTCAATTGAATGATTCCAGATTTACACCGGTGTCACAGACCACAACCCAGCCCATTTTGTCTAATACGTTTTCTGTCACAAATACCTAAAACAACACTGTGTTACGGCCCAATGGCGAATGCTCTCCTCTTCCCCCAGAGAACCAAGTTGCCTTGCTTCTTGGGGTTATGTTCAGGCCTGGTTTATGGAGTGCAACTCCACTGGCTCTGTTGGTCCACAATTGTTTCTAACCTAAAGGCTTTTGTCTCTTGCCCGGAATCTCCTGCTGGGAGTGATGCAATTGCCTTACATCAGGAGAACTTGGAAGGAGCAGACAGAGGCACTCTGGGACGGTGAGGGGGTGGCAAGGCAGGTGGTGAGCAGAAGAGGAGGGAGGAATTGAAGAGACAGGAGCAGGTCATCAGCTGATGGAAATTGGCATTGATTTCAATGGCGCTAGGCCGATTTATCCTCAAATGAGGATGTGGTGTATTGTTACCTCCCTCTCCCCATTTTACTCTTACATTCAAAATCTGTCAGCCTAAGCATACTATTCGCAGGTGAATACTGGCGGCACCAGGCATTGTCAGAGGTGAAGTGGAAAAGCCTAGACGAAGGAGAGACTTGAATATCAAATGCAGATCACAGCTGGTGAGAGACTTTAGGTGTGGCGGCTGAAACACTGAGCTCTTCCAATGTTCTGTCCGCTGGAGAGGCGGCAGCTGTCAATGCCGATGATTGTATGATGGATTGGCACTGCGTTGACAGAGATGAATTGTGCTTACTGTGATGTGGGGATGTTTTTTAACGGCGAGTTACTTTTTCCTGCCCTCCTGAGTCAGCCAGATGTTGGGCAGGATTCTGATCTCAGTTGCATGTTGTTAAATCTAGGATAAGGCCAAGTCCTAGAAGTTTTGCCTTTCACATTAGCCCGAACGCCATTGATGTCAGTGAAGTTGCTCTGGATTTGCGACAGTGAAAGAGAAACAATGGAAAATCGTCCCCTTGATGATATTGGTGTAACCTCCAACATCAGTGTGGAGGGCTTGTGTGGTTAGGGAACATGCCTAAGACTTGTCAGAGCTGGGTTTGAGTCCTTGCTCTATCATAAACTCACTTAGTTTCTCTGTTCCTCCATTCCCCATCTGTGAAAGAGAGATAATAGCATGGCCCTGCCTCACTGCGGTGTTGTGAGAATAAGTCTACTAAAGACTGGGAGACTCTCAGATGCTGTGGTGAGGGGGGCGGAGGGGTGGATAGCTGAGTTTGATAGTATAACTGAGGGCAGAATTACAGTGTCAGAATTACCCAGGGATTTTTCAGAGTCTGTGTGTCTCTCCTTCTTCTTCTGCCTTGCGCCTGATCAAGGGGCGATTTCCAATTATAATCAGATTCATAAAGCATGCATATGTCACTGCTGCATCAAACCTATTCTGTGCAGCTATTAAAAATATCCCTGCAACTGTCTGGAATGAGAGAGTCCCTTCTCCCGCCATGTTCAGCTGCCTACCCACTCCCTTCCCAGCGCATGTTGGCTCCTCTGTGTTCGGCAGGGAGGGCGTCTTTGGGTGTGGGTGGCTTTGCCAATGTATACTATAGATCTGTAGCAGCCAGCTTGGGGAGTGAGGGCATGTTTACACTGCAGTACAAGGCACATGGCTGGCCTGTGTGAGCTGGCTGGGGCTCCGGTCATTTAATCGCAGTGTAGATATTTGGGCGTGTGCTGGAACCTGGGCTCTGGGTTTCTCCCACCTCACAGTGACCCAGAACCTGGGCTCCAGTGCCACTCCAAATATCTGCACTGCAATTGTATAGCCTTTCGGCCTGAGAACAGCAAGCCCTAGCCAACTGTAGATGTTTTACTGCAGTGTGGACATGCCCTGCTGCGTCTGGAGCAGGTCACTGGGGCATAAGCATTTTACTGCTTCTTTATTTGTCCATGTCCCCATTGCCCTCCCTTGGAGCAGTGACATTGAGGAAGGATCTTGTGGTGTTTTAGTCTGTGGGGTGAGAGGCCATTTATTGTGCCTGGACAGCATGTACCATTGTGCAGCCAGACTGGGCCGAGGGAGAGAAGATGCAGGAGGACGGTGAGGAGAAGCTGTCTGGCAACGAGACCCGTCAATTGGAAGACTTGTCCTGTGAGCTGGAAGAGCTGGAAACTTCAGAGCCAGGGACTTGTGGCGAAAGGGGGAAAGGGAACGGTAGGAGGAGCCATGTGTCACGGAGTGCCTGGGCGATGATCCGGAACCGCTCCCTAGGAAGCCAGACAGGACTTTGGGTGAAGTGTCCCCTCTCCGTACACAGCCTGTTTCCAAGGCTAGGAGGTTCATGGGTCCCCACTTCAACCTTCCTGGGTCTGACCTCGGAGCATTCAGCCCCTTCTGCCCCTCTGTGCGCTTCCCCCAACGAGCCCGCCTGGGCGGGGTACTGGGGGAGCCCATGGATTTTGCACCCCAAGTCCACAGTCAGACGTGACTCTCAGCCAGCTAGTAAAACAGAGGTTTATTCAATGACCTCTACCTGGTCTAACCCAGACCATACAGCGAGTGTGAGCCCTCAGCTGGATCCATTTTGGGGGCCAGAGAGCGAGATAGCTCCTCTGCCTCCCTGCCTGACTCCAGCTAGCTTCAGACTCCAAACCTCTCTCCCGCCCCGCTGCAGACTCCAAACTCCAACTCACTCTCTCCAGCCCCTCCTCCCCCTGGCTCAGCCAGGTCAGGTGACCTCCCTCCCCCACTTAGGGTCAGATTACAGCTTCAGGTATGGACACCTGCAGAGAAGCTCTGCTTTGCATCAGCTACACATCCTTATCCCTTCACATAGACGCTCAAGAAATGCATAGGGGAAACTGAGGCACACCCTTAGTATTCCTACTCCGTCACACCATGCAAAAGCAGAGGAGAAAGCAAGAAAGAACTGTCATCACAGCAAGAAGAGGAGAGACGAAAAGGCTAATGGGGGGCCTGATCCTGTCTGGTGCTGGGCCCCTCCTCGGATGGGCTTGGTGATCTCAGTGGGAGGTGTCTTGTATGTATGTCTTGATCTCTCTCTCTTAGCCCTTTGCCATAGTTACAAATGGGATGGAAGCTAAGCATGCTCAGTGCCTGGCAGGATCAGACCCAAAATTACAGAGAAAAGCAAAAGTCGGCTTGGGGAACAGGAAAGGGAGTTATTTTAGCGTGTGGTGTAGTGAAAACTATTCCTTTAAGTTGGTAAGGGATTTCCTGGGCCTGCTCCCAGGCTCTGTAGGGAAGCCTCACAGTGGTCTGTCCAGAGAGCCAGCCTACTGCACAGTAGGGTGAATTGTGCCACTCAGTGTCAGCGAGCAGCCTGCTCTGTGCCCCTCTGGTTTTGGGTCCTTGTATATGAGATTTTTGGAGTCTAAAAAGTGTGTTTGTGTGTGTGTTGCATTGCAACCTTCCAACAAGAGTATTTTTATCAAACTTCTGTGTGCTGTGAATGTAGGATAGGTTCTGTCCTACCAAGGTCTCTGAGTTCATTCCAAACACAACTTAAGTCCTACAGCATCCTTCTTGGACAGGCAAGTGTTATTAACCCCATTTTACAGCCGAGGAAATTGAGGCACAGAGAGAGGAAGACTCCAATTTCCAGAAATCAGCTCTCATTTTGGGAGTCTTCATTTCAACCTTAGCCACCTAGCTGGTTTGACCAAGGTTGCAGATTTTGTTAGCAGCAGAGTCCGGGATGGAACCCAGGAGTCCAGGCTACCAGTCCCTTGCTCGGACCATTTCCTCCAGAAGCATGATCCAGAGATCCAAGAAACAGTCAAAAGGAAGATCCCTACAGCTACCTGGATAGGAACAGGGGAGAATATTCATCTACCCTTAATTATTTCAAGCCAGAGGCAATTTTACAGTTCCACTGGCAGATTTTCTCCTTGTTTTGGTAGTTGGGAACTGGCTTTGACTCATTTCCAGCTCTCCGGCTATTGATCAAGTCCTGCGAAGGCTAATGTGTCACTGGGGCCAGCAGTGTTTCCGGGCAGAGCCTGAGCACGGCACGCTTACACTTCTCTCACTGGTTATTTTTTTAAAGAGATGATCAAATAAAGATACATAAACCCAGAAAGAGAAGAAAGGCTTTGCCCTGCTGAGGGGCTGTGTTTTAGGGGTTTGGCTGGATTTCATTGTAAGTGCCGCTGACTCGAAGAAATTTATTTTGATCATCGGAATCTTGGCTGGATTAATTCACAAAATCCCTTGAAGCACTCTGGGATTTACAGCTGAGGTCCAACGAGAGGCCACTCCATGGCCCCAGCCGGGCCAGCGAGACCTCCCACTGAGTGAGGTGCCACAGGGGGCTGTCTGATCCCACTCCAGAGACATGGAATAGAAGGGGGCCTGGATGACAAGCCAGGGATTTCCCAGGTTCTCTCAGAGGGGGAGCTCTCTGGGTGTCAAATCAACCTCAAGAGCTCTTGGGTGCAGCAGTGATGAAAGGGGATGGAACGCAGGGAAGGGAGGGCAAATGACTCGAAGGCCTTGTGTGATATTTATTAGTCCCAGCATTGCAGATCCGTCACTTTAACTCATCACCCCCTCCCCCCATCACCCCTAGGTGTCTGGGACACAGGGAAGAGCTTATGTTATTCATAATGGTAAGTAGTTCCCAGGCTAACCAAGCCAGAACAAAGCCAAAGCTCCATTTCATGCCCTGTTTCCATTTCCCCTGGCTTGACTCTTCTGCTCTATTTGTCTGAAATGAACAGAGATGAAGTGAAATGAATTATTGTCTCTCTCAGGACCTAGAGCAGTGGGGAGGGAGAGCTAAGTGCCGGTGCAGCTGGCTCCCAGCCTGTGACTCCTTCGCTGCCAGGTAGCGGCTTCCTAAGAAGTGTCTCCTCCTCTCCCATTTTAATCCTCTTGTCTGCACCCACTGCCCTCCTTCCCCGCTTCCCGTCCCTGCTTCCTTCTCCCCTTCCTGTCCCTGCTTCCTTCTCCCCTTCCCGTCCCTGCTTCCTTCTCCTCTTCCCGTCCCTGCTTCCTTCTCCCCTTCCCGTCCCTGCTTCCTTCTCCCCTTCCCGTCCCTGCTTCCTTCTCCCTTTCCCGTCCCTGCTTCCTTCTCCCCTTCCCGTCCCTGCTTCCTTCTCCCCTTCCCGTCCCTGCTTCCTTCTCCTCTTCCCGTCCCTGCTTCCTTCTCCCCTTCCCGTCCCTGCTTCCTTCTCCCCTTCCCGTCCCTGCTTCCTTCTCCCCTTCCCGTCCCTGCTTCCTTCTCCTCTTCCCGTCCCTGCTTCCTTCTCCCCTTCCCGTCCCTGCTTCCTTCTCCCCTTCCCGTCCCTGCTTCCTTCTCCCCTTCCCGTCCCTGCTTCCTTCTCCCCTTCCCGTCCCTGCTTCCTTCTCCCTTTCCCGTCCCTGCTTCCTTCTCCTCTTCCCATCCCTGCTTCCTTCTCCCCTTCCCGTCCCTGCTTCCTTCTCCCCTTCCCGCCCCTGCTTCCTTCTCCCCTTCCCGTCCCTGCTTCCTTCTCCCCTTCCCGTCCCTGCTTCCTTCTCCCCTTCCCGTCCCTGCTTCCTTCTCCCTTTCCCGTCCCTGCTTCCTTCTCCTCTTCCCATCCCTGCTTCCTTCTCCCCTTCCCGTCCCTGCTTCCTTCTCCCCTTCCCGCCCCTGCTTCCTTCTCCCCTTCCCGTCCCTGCTTCCTTCTCCCCTTCCCGTCCCTGCTTCCTTCTCCCCTTCCCGCCCCTGCTTCCCCGCCCCCCTAGTCCCTTTTCCACTCCTAAGGATGGTGTTTAAAGTCACCCAGGACTTGATCCGGCCAGGTGCTGAGCAGGTGCTAGGAGTTCCCATTGAGGTCCTGATCCAGAGCTGGTTGAAGTCAAGGGAAAGAGGCCCATTGACATCACTGCTCAGCACCTTGCGCGGGTGAGCCCTAGGGCGGTATGAGTCAGAGTCAGTCATCAGACCTCTGATGGATGTGAGTATTTGATCTTAGTCCCAGTGTCTGGCACAGGCTCATCCACCCTTAGCGTTTGGCTTGCTGGATGTGACACTGGTACCCTGAGCAGCCACAGCAGGTTCTTACTTCCTGCCCTTAAGTGGAGTGGGCTGTGGAGCAATGCCCCCGTTTGAAGCCCCAGTCAATAGAAGGGTTAATCCATCCTGAGCCGGGGCTTCTGGCAAGGTCCCCTCCATGTCTCTGATCACAACCACAGGAAAGGGAATTCCAAAAATCCTGCCCAGGTTTTACAGTGAGCCCGGTGGGGACTGGGAGAGGATGGGGGCGGGGCGGTGAGTTTAGGCCCTGCCTGCTCTGTGGATACCCAGGCAGTATAGACATGATCAGTAGCGGTGTTAGCTATAGCCCTCTTTTGGGTCCAAGGAGCAAACAGGAGTGACCCAGAGCACAACAGAATCTGCCCCCTCGCCCCACTGTCGATTCCCACAAAGAGCCAGGGGACTGGGGTTATGGGAATTAGACGAGACTCGGTCCCAAATGTTTTCTACTGGAAGTAGGCACAAGTAACGTTAGGATGGCAAGTAGATAAACAGCACCTAATATAGCAATGCACGCTCAAAGAGACCTTGATCAATATGACCCTATCCTAGGGGTTCAGCCTTCCGCCTGGAGTCAGACTGCTGCTGGAGGACCCCTGAGTTTTCTGAGCAACACATGTTTGCACCAAGAACACCCACCCTATTCCCCCCCACCCCCCCAGCTCTATTGTGGTTGAGACTTTCCTCCAGTCCCCTGTTCTATGTAGATCACTCCAAGGGCGTGGGTTTGGTCCTCCTGCTTCGCTAAATGAGATTTCAAACACCAGCCTGAAACTGAGCGGATGGTAATTATGCTTTGTCATTAATATTTAAACCACAAACAGAGTTAATACTCTAATATCATCCCTGGAGGCTATTGCTCATTTAAGTTTTATCCTTATGAGACTTAATTATTGTCAGCAATGACTCCTAAAAGACAAGAAAGATTAAGAATGGAAGACAGAACCTTCCCTTGATCATTGGAGTGATGGGGTGAGGGCAGAACATATGAGGAGCGCCTGGGTGGGTGGTACCATTCATGCTACCACTGACGTGTGTATGAAGCCCTATTTTTAGGGCATATTTAGAATACTTTGCTTAGCACCCTCCACACCGGTGTCTCAATGTTCTTTACAGACATCAATTAATATAACCTCATAAGAGCCCTGGGAAAAATTAAAAAGGCATTGCTCCTATTTTACAGATGGGGAAATAGAGGCAGAAGGAATTTAAGTGTCTTGCTCAAGCTTACCCAGTAAATCAGTAGATCTGGGAATAGACTCCAGGTCTCCTGGACCTCCCCCATAATTATCCTTTAACCCAACCTTCTGGTACAGCCTCCTTCAGGGCTGTATATAAGGATTCCTCCCAAGATCACACATTTTATCAATCTGTACAACCGCAGTTAAATTACAGGAACAGCACAGAACTAGTATGACATTTTACATGCTCTTTGGCATTCTGAACAAGTGTTTTATTTGCAATTCAGTGGTGTGTGTATATGTATGTGTGTGTATATATATATAATAGAAACCAGCTGAATTATTGCTTTATTGTTTAAAAATTGACTTCTGTAAATGCCATATAAATTTAGGTCTGATCTATTTTTGCTCCGCACATCTCTATTAACGACATCATCATTCCAATGACTGATCGATAGAAAAAATATGAATTGGTGCATCTCAGCCATTCTGGATGATTTACCTCTTCTTTTTTTAAAAAATGAGAAGTACTATTGTATTCTACAATAATACCTGGTTCTTATGTAGCATGCTTCATCCTTACATCTCAAGGCAGTCTACAAAGAAGGTCACTCTTCAGATACGGAAACTGAGACACAGTTTGGAGGGGTGAAGTGACTAGTTCAAGGTCACTCAGCAGACCAGCGGCAGGGACAGGAGCAAAACCCAGGTCTCCAGAGTCCCAGTCTAGCGCTGGATTGACTAGACCACACTGCATCCCAGTAGTGCCAAACATGGCAACTTACTCCGGTGAGACCATGGCCTCTGGTGCTACTATTGGGGGATGCTGCAATAATTAACAGAGGACCCCATCTTCTGCTCATCTTCTGGGGTTTAGAGTCACCAGTCCATGCCCACTGGGGTTTCACTTCACCATCAGGTGAAAATCCCAGGAGCAGATCCTTTGGCCTAGCCAAGGTTTGATCAGCACAAGATGGGAGGAAGTGTGGGGTAAGGTTGCTTTGTAGCTGTGAGGGGGTTGGGTAGACTGGCACATGGGGGGATTCCTCAAAGGGCTGGTTAAGCTGGCTTTAGGACTGCTTTGCACAGATCATGGCTAAGGCTCTGGCCCCTAGTGCTCACTGATGGGGATTGTAATGACTCCTTGTCCTTCTCCAGAAAGACATGCTGAGGACATTCCTGCGGGGCCAAAGGAACTGACAACTCAACTCTCCTTTCTCTTGCTTGTTGGGTGGGTTCTGGATTGGTGACTCTTAACCTCCGTACTTGGACTGCAAAAGTGAAATGTATCTTACTGAGAAATTCAGCTGCCATTCAGACCAATCTCCGTCTCCTTCTTCCCAAGCAGTTTCTCTTCCCTTCACTAGCCAAACCAGAGCCTCAGCGGACAGCCCTGGAAATCCTGCAAAACTCATGTTACCCTGCAGTTTGACCAAATCTGCAAACAGTCATCATCAATTGTACTGAGAATTAATGCCGTAAACAAAGACAGAACTCTCTCCTGCCCCATTTAAACTGCTGCAATTTCATTAATAACCTCCTGGCCCAAATCCCGCTGAACTTGCCACATCCACTGCAAATGTCAATGTGCATCTAAACTGCACTTTGACTGGAAGAGTTTTATGGATAGTCTTTTGTGGGTGGAATTTGAATCTTTTTTAATCTGAATGGACAGCTTCCTATGGGTCCAGTTTAGAGGACAGCTGAGTTTTACCTCCGTGCAGAGGAACCAATATAAGGGGTTTACACCACCTCAGTCCTCAAGATAGTAGCTTTGCCAACCCTCCAGGATTGTCCTGGAGTCTCCAGGTATTAAAGATGGTCATGTGATGAAACCTTCATGAATACGTCCAACCAACATTGGCCACCCTAATGATAAGTCTTAAGTGGGACCTCGGAAGTGGTTTTCTCCCAGTCTCCATCTCAACTCTGCTCTAAATGGTGGTGCAGGGCAATGAAGAATGAGGCCCAACAGGATTATGTGAGTCACCCAAGGGAGTCAGTGACAGAGCCAGGGATAGAACCCAGGAATCCTGTCCTTCCCCCACTTTAACCACTGTGCAATGCTCCCTTCTATTATGCCCTAGCACTGCATGAATTTTCTCCATATCCCACTATTCAAACTAGATTTGTCCTCCCTTTGAGTGTCTAATTAGTTCCTACTTAACATGCACTTGTGCTCTGTTTTGAACGAGTGCGCTTGATTTGTGGATAGAGGCATTGAGGCTTGATCTGTATTTAAATTTATGGGCAAACAGCGTGTGGGGAGAGACACAAAATGACAACATTGGTGAGATTCCCAGTGAGGCTGATGCCATGGGCTTGATTCACCATGTTTACTCCAGTAAATCAGTGGAATTACACGGGCATAAAACTGGAGTCACACAGACGTGAATCAGACTCTGCGACTTTTGCTGGGGAAGAGGAAGGGAGCATGGTAGGATGTTGAATGCAAATGCCCTAGCTTCATTGCACAGGATCTGCGCTGTGCTGAGCAGAGGTGGTGGATGTGTGGTTCTCTGGAATTTGAACAGCGGCCCTCTAAATTTTCCAAGGAGCTCATCTGGGGCTTAGTCACGTGACTCCCATTAAAACAATGGCAGTCACATGGCCACTCTCGGTCGTAAATGTATGTCAGAGCATCGTGGGATGTGACTAGCGGGAGCCATTCCGCGTTCGCCAAGCTTGTGAGGGCGGTAAATTTCCATGCTGCATTTCCTGATGAAATACGGTGCGGTGGAAAGCTGCTGGGCGCTAGCTTCTTCGCAAAGGGAGATGGGAAAGTTGCTGCCGCTGTCGGCTTGGTTGCGCGGCGGGGGGGAGGTGCGGCTAAGTGGGTTCAAAGTAGAGGTGAGGTGCCGAGTGCTGGGTCTCTCCGGACTGGGGCTGTGTGCAGACAGGTCCATGGAATGACAAACCCCAGAGGAAATGGCAGTGGGGTTCAGATAGAAACATTCCCCTGTCCAGCTGTGCAAAGGGAGCCATTTGCAGTGCACAGCTAGTTCTATTGGGAACGATATTGGATCTCCGGAAGGGCCTTCTACGGGCCCCTTATCTAGTAATGAAATCGCTGCATGTACATAGGCATCTCCCTCCTGGAGCTCTCTTGTAACCCCTGAGACTCCAACCCCAGGGCGTTAGGCTAGTGCAGGAGAACTGGGGAGGGACATGGGCTATACAATGGAAAGCATTGCTGAACGGGTTAGGGTCTGCTCCTGAGAGGGGCTCTCCACCTTCCCGAGATGCTGGGGTGGCCTTACCGCTCAGCTGAGGGTGCTTTGGGGGTCACAAGAGGTGCTGGGCATCTTGCAGGACTCAGCCCAGGACTCAGTGTCTTACAAATACCTACAGCAGGTTAGATGATCTCAACTGAGGGTCAGATTCTGACGCACTTGCTCACTCCCAGGAGTACCTCACTTTGTGAGACGTCCCGCTGATTGAACTGAATGAACTGGGGTGAATGAACTGAATGAACTGGGGTGAATGAACTGAATGAACTGAATGAACTGGGGTCTGCTGGAGGAAAACGCTGCTCGCTTTGAGTAGAGGGGATTGAGTCTGGCCTTAAGCAAACTGCAAAGAATTAAGAAAGTAAAAAAGGCGAACAGTAAATTTGGATTAAAACAATTTCTTCATTGCCAACAATCTGAGCTGTGTTTGGGAACACAGGAAAGAATAATTTTGCATGTGAGTAGAGTTACAGAGAGGAATTTGGCCTGTGGTTTTAATCTTTCCACTGTCTCTCTACATTTAAATGTATTGATCTCTTTACATTTATTTTTCTGTTCAGTATTTCCAAGCAGAGATTATTCCATGCTGCAGTGCAATCACTCGGCAGTTTGAGTGATGCCGTGTGACCTGTATGTCCAGTGATTTCAATGGAGTACGGCGGAGAGCCACTTCTCTTGTACACCAAGGTGTTCATTTGTTCATTCTGCCTTTCTGAAAACTGGTAAAATTGCATGTGAGCTGAGAGAATCTGGGTCAAGTTAGGGCCTGGAATTCAAATTTCTGTGTCAGGCCTTGAGAAAGAGAAGCTGGGGAGAAAAGGGTGTTAAAATGGAAGTGTTGGGACGACCTTAACTGCAATGCTTTAATTTATTCAATCAATTTCAGGGCCCCTAGGCTGGGAGAGGATAACGCTGGGATATTAAATCTGTCCCTCTCACCAATCTGTCACTGCTGTGTCAGATCCCATTGATTCCTCTAGTCCTGCCTTTATTAACTGTCTCCTCAATGTGGCCTCTCAGTCTATCAGACTCTAACCTGCAGCCACTTGCAGGGGCTTGAAAAGCCACTCAATCCCCTGCTCACTCCCCCCCCCCCTTTGCACAGTTGGCACAGAGAGGAGTGCCCTGCTGTCAGCCCCAGCTACCCAGCGATTGTCACAGAAGAACAAACCTGTGGCCCATCTTGTCCTCTGTGAACAGTGACCCGTGATAGGTGCAGCAGAAGACGGTGTAATGCACCCCATTGTGCAGCACTAGCCCAAGGGAAGACATTCCTTCCTGAGCTCAGCTGGTGAGCAGATTATGCCCTGAAGCATGGGAATTGATAACCCCTGTAATCGGAGTGCCTAATTGCACATGCTATTCTTATTCCCACACTACGGCTGGGATTGGCAGCCTATGAAAGGGTTGGGCTCTGGGGCTGGCTCTGCAATGCAAGGGGTCACCTAGGGCAGAACATAAGAACATAAGAACGGCCCTACTGGGTCAGACCAAAGGTCCATCTAGCCCAGCATCCTGTCTACCGACAGTGGCCAATGCCAGGTGCCCCGGAGTGAGTGAACCTAACAGGTATGATCGAGCGATCTCTCTCCTGCCATCCATCACCCCCCTCTGACAGACAGAGGCTAGGGACACCATTCATTACCCATCCCGGCTAATAGCCATTTATGGACTTAGCCTCCATGAATTTATCCAGCTCTCTTTTAAACCCTGTTCTAGTCCTAGCCTTCACAGCCTCCTCAGGTAAGGAGTTCCACAGGTTGACTGTGCGCTGTGTGAAGAAGAACTTCCTTTTATTTGTTTTAAACCTGCTGCCCATTAATTTCATTGAGTGGCCCCTAGTTCTTCTATTTTGGGAACAAGTAAATAACTTTTCCTTATCTACTTCCTCCACACCACTCATAATTTTATATACCTCTATCATATCCCCCCTTAGTCTCCTCTTTTCCAAGCTAAAAAGTCCTAGCCTCTTTAATCTCTCTTCATTGCAGCCAAAGGTTTAATAGTTGCTTGCTATGCAAATGACTCCGAGCTGAAGGGCAGGCATTTTCCAGTTAGACTAAAGCGCCAGAGCCCCTATTGCTGGCCTGACCAGCTCCTGAAAGGTCCCTTCCCTTACAGTATTAGAGACGTCAGAGATAGGTAAGAAGAGCTAATGGGCCAAACTAATCCCTGGCGTAACTTGATTGGCTTAAATTCGGGTCCGTTTGGCCACTGTTGGAAGACCAGATCCTGGGCTAGGTGGACCATTGCTCTGACCCAGCGTGGACGTTCATATGTTTCTTAAATGGTTTATGTGGCTAATGAAGTTGACTCAGGGCAGACTGTTTGGAAACACGGGTTGGCTAAAAGATTCGGAATTGACTAGTGATGTTTATGGATGCCAGTGAAAGCCCCAACCCGGCAAACACTTATGCACAAGCTCAACTTTACTATGCTACTCACGAGGGCAAAGCTCAGCACAGAGTCCTAGAATCACATGGTTTTAAAGCCGGAAGAAACCACTGTGATCATCTAATCTTACCTCCTGCATAGCATAGGGCAGATAACCTCACCCTGTAAACCAGGGCATGCATCACCAGTTGTTTACAATTCCCCTGCTGGTCCGTGGCTGGCTATGGTCACTTAACACCCTTCTGACTGTGGGCTACCCACTGGAGAGTTAGCTGTAGGCATGTCCTAGAATCTAGGACATGCCTACAGCTAACTCTCCAGTGGGACTGAACCTATTTCAATAACCATATAGCAATAGCTCAGAACTCTATATACAATGATGGTGAATTTTGATAGAACAATGAGTTTCAGCAAATCATGACTTGGTAGGACATCTTACACGGAATTCTTGGTACAAAATATCATAGCCACGTACAAGTGGTGAATGTGGCTTGGAGGTACAATATGTCACCGTATTGCAAGGTGTTTTTCCCTGAGTCTAAATAATTGTGGCGTGTCGCTTTCATGATTTATTTGCCTGTAAAATTCAAGGTGTGTTTTGCACTCTCCACCCCCTGCTGTAGCGAAAGCAAATATTTATCAGCAAGTCCTGCCCTTAATTTCATTCATATATCTGTTTAAACTGAAAACCTCTGAGCTAGTGCCCAATTTATATCTATAAACATCTCTGGTTTTTTTGTTTTCAAAAAATGAAGTGCCCATGTTGCTTTTTTAAGAGCATTTCCTGTCTTGGTCCTGAACCACAGTGTTACTTTTTCTTCTCCGCCACCCAAGGTGTTTCATGATTTTCCCATGTTTAAGGTTGAGAGCTATTGGTAATTGTGTTTCACCTCCATCCATGATGCAGCCCGATCTGGTGCCAGGTTCCCAGCCCTGCGAATAAATAATGAAATACATGCCTGCATTGATCTGAAAGCGGGTTTCTTTTCTTCTTCGTGTGTGTGTGTGTGTGTCTGTGTGTGCGTGTGTGCGCGTGCACGCACACATAATTATTGACTGCTCGTCTCCAAAGATCACGGTATGACAGGGAAGGTATGAAAAGCCAAGATGCTTTATCATGCAAATCCTGGGAGAATGTGTTTTCCGTGTGGGGCTGGATTTTTCACTGGTGTGAATTTGGCCTAATCCCATTGGAGCCAATGCCTCTCCCCAGCTCAGGTTCTGGACATGGGCTTTGAGCAGGCGAATCAGAGTGGGGATTTGTTTCATGAGTGCTGGGCTTCTCGGGAAGGTGGATCTCCCGCCGGTGGCATTTGATAGACAGCTCTGATGTGCTCCCCTCCCCCTCCTCTGCTGCAGCTTTGGAACTAGGAGGAAATTAACAAAATAGAAGACTTCCTCCTTTGTTTAATTAAAAATTAAATATTAATGGTAATGGAGGATGGTGCTGGCTGCCCAAATCCCCCCATCTTATTGGGGGGGGGGACATCCATTGTAGTCTGTGTGCAGCGTGAGAATGGGCTGCCTGAACAATACCGGAGTAGCCAATTAGGCTGAGGGCCAGCTGGTGCAGGCTAAATTGGCTGACATAGCCCTGAGGGAATCCGTCTCCAGCTTTCTGGAGGAAAACTTCCACTCGTTTGAGACTCGTTATTCTGTAATTAGCAGTTGAGGACTCTGGCGCAGTGCGGGTCACGTTTCCCCTTCCCCCTTTGGGGTCCTAGGGCCTGGGTGCGAGCTCCGTGCTCTGTGCCCCTGACAAGGCAGGGATCCCAGGAGAGGAGGTCGCTGCCTGGGTAGGGCTGGAGCCTGCAAACATTTGGGTTT
This sequence comes from Sternotherus odoratus, assembly GCA_032164245.1. Classification (NCBI taxonomy): domain Eukaryota; kingdom Metazoa; phylum Chordata; order Testudines; family Kinosternidae; genus Sternotherus; species Sternotherus odoratus. The sequence continues at coordinate 9,494,152 of JAVMKO010000018.1, forward strand.
TTTGTGAGCGGTTCCGTGGGTGTAAATGGGCTTCTCATTGGTGGTGGGCCAAAGCCCGCTGCAATCAAGGGCCGTTTTACCACTGACTTGAATGAGCTTTGGATCGGGCTCTGTTAGTGTGGAGACCGCTCTCTGGGAAGGCTGGTCACAGCCACTTTTAGCCGAGGTTCCTGGGGTTAAATACAAGCACTCTGATTTGCAGACAGGCCACCCTGAGCTGCGATCAGGTCAGTTCCTATAAGCTAAGCAGGGCCAGGCCTTGGATGGGAGCCCTCCGGGGTGAAATCACTGACGTATTTCAATAGATCAGGCATTGATCTGCAGCTCCAGGCCTGCTGGACGAAGTACTGGTGGTGGGTCAACAGGCTGGGCGTTCCCCCCCCCAAAGTGAGCGTGGGGCTCTGCTGGATAAAAGTCAGGGGGGCTCCCCCTCTGTCTTTCTGGGGCATTCCACGATTTAACGCATAGGGAGTACATTGGAAATGACTGCAGCCATTGGCTAATACCTTCCGCGGTATAAAGACCAGCAGGCCGTGCCGCTACCACTCTCAATTTCTAAGCAGCCTGGCTGGCTGGGGTTGGTGGGGAACCTCACGGGGGAGAACAGTATGCGTGGCTGGTCAGAGTGCTTTAAACAAGACAGAGATTGGGGGGGGAGGGAATACAAGAGAGGAGATATTTCACAGTCAGTGACTGGTTTATATCCAGAGGGCAGGCTGTGTCCATAATTGTCCCTCATCAGGATAGTTCCAGCCCCAGATTGAATTGCCTAGTTAGGTCATCTCCAGGTCTCCTAATCGTGTGTGACATCAAACGCTTATTCAATGAAACTCCCTTCCCCAGAACTAATTATTAAGCATGAAAAGTTGATATTGAGCGAGGCCATTGAGCCAAGACGATTCAATAACTAGTGGAACTGAGCAGAGATCATTTTAATAAAATAAGTCCTCCCGAGCCAAGTGGAGCTCCCGGGGTGCGCGGGGAGAATGATACATGTGATTGTCCTCTGGCGTGCGTTGGCGACTCTAACCGCGCTATTAAAAAGCCATCAAAGAAACCAGCATTAGGGTTGTGAGAAGGGAGACCATGAGAATGAGCAGAAAATTCAGGGGATTTCAGACAAAGCACAGGGTCGTGGTGGGGAAAAACTGCCAACTGTGGTGCGGAGCCTGTGAGCTTCCATGTGAGCGTAAAGGAGGGAGCTCAGCATTCACAGGGCGGGTTTTCTTATGGACTTCCACAGGGGTGCAGAGGCGGAGATTACAGGACAGCTTCCTTATTGGGTCCCCCACACCTCTGATGGGAAAACTAGGCAGGTATCAGAGACTTGCGCAGCTCCAGTCCCAGAACGGTAGTATCTGGCACTTCAGGAAATAAAGAGATTGTTCTTCACTCCCCCCTCTATCGTTACGCAGATAGGTGCTGGTCTAGCATTTCAAACGCGGCCTCCTATCCTGGGTGGCTGTGTTTTTGGGGATCATGAGCTGACACATCTTAAACTGCCCCTGGACAATAGGATAGCAGCAATGACTAAGACATCTCACCGGCGACCTCTAACTGTTTTAGATGTAGACTTTGCTGTCCCCATCCCTGCCTTGGGAAATGGAGTAGAGAGGGGATGCTCAGTTGCCTTCCCCTGCCCGGCTGGTGCCGCCTTCCCCCGGCCCGGCTGGTGTGGTCTGTGTGCACGCTCACATGTCAGACTGTACATGCGCCGACCGGATTTGCTGGGGGTTTGCACACACAGAGAAGATTGGCTGGTCCATTGTGTGGCTTGCAAATGATAAATGTGCAAAAATTGCACGTGACTTTGTGCACAAAATGGTACGTGCACAAAACAGAAGCGGTGCGTTGAAAATGAGGCCCTCACTTTCTAACTAGCTCACTTTCTCCAGGTCCCTCTCTTTCACCCCCGTCTCTGATCTCTTTTACGTTTCTCTCTTCCCTGTTCATTCTCTCTCTTTGCCTGCTTTCCCTCTGTCTGACATTTCCTTCCCTCCTTGGGTTGGCCTGATCCTTTGCACCCCCACCTCGGTTGAAAGTCAGTGGGAATTGAGTGATAAGGGCCTGTCTATCCACACCTTCTTTTCCCTTTCCTTCTTTCCCCCACACTCTGTGAAACCCCCCCTTGTGCCCTGGGACATTGCGAACAGCCTGGAGAAGGGAGGCAATGCCATCCTATAACAAGTCGGGTGGTATATGACATCCAATTATCCGAACAGGATATAATGTAATTTCACCCATGGGCAGCGCTGAAAGGAATGAATTTCCTCTGTGTGTGATGTATGAAGCTGCTGCTGCTATCTCTGTTTGCCGAGGCTCCTGCTTCATTCTCGGCTCCTTGGCAAATCTCTAAAGCTCAGAAGATGCTGGAGCACAGCACGTTTCACAGCTGAGGAACCAAGATAAACCCTAGACATAGCAGCTTGTTGTTAAAATCCCAGAGCAAACAGAGGGAAATTAATGGGTCTATCTATAGCCCTCCTTTTCACTCTACTGTTCGTCTTTCCCTTTCTTGTTTCCTCCCCTCCTTCCTCCTTCCTTTGTTCTCTTCCTTCCTTTGTTTCTTGTTTATGATAAACATGATTCATGCCATGGTGGCATTTCGGCCTAGGAGCTTTGCTTTACCTCAGGGAAAGGTCTTGGACAAGACAGGACAGTCAGGGGATATGAGCGAAGAGAATGTACCTAAGGGAAGGGGAGAATGGAGGAGCTGTGCTGTGGGGAGAGGCCGACAGTTCCTGGCCAGAGTGGCTGGCAGAAGGGGAGTGGAGTGCTTTCTAATATGTATTGAAAATGGTGTGAAATAACATACTATGCAAGAGCAAACAGGGAATCTACAGGCTTCCTGGATGGACAGTTTGGGCCAGATTTTCACAGGTAGAGAGGTGCCTGCAGGTGCAGATAGGTGACTAGCAGGAGCTACAAAGGCTGTGTCTACACTACATTTGCTACAGCAGCACAGCTGTGCTCCTGTAGTGCCATAGTGTGGATGCTTCGTACACAGATGGAAGAGGTGCTTCTGTCAGTGTAGTTAATCCACTTTGAGAGACAGGAGCTGGGTTGACGGGAGAATTCTTCTGTTGACCTAGCAGTGTCTACACCGGGGGTTGGGCTATCCCAAATAAGGCACTTAGGGCATGAAATTTTTCAAAGCCCTTGAATGACATAGGTTGATTTAAATTTTAAGTGTACACCAGGTGAGGTGCCTAACTCCCCTGGGTGCCTATCTGCATCTCTTGGTGCTTACGTCCCTCTGACAATCTGGCCCTTTATTCTAGGCCCTGGTCCATGAGTGGGACTCCTAGGTACCCCGATGATACAATGAATAAATAATACATGAGGCTGGTGGGACTCATCTGAACAGCGTCTGTGTCTTCACTAAGCACCTTGCGCTCCCAGGGTCGAGTCTCAGACCCTGAGCTGGAAGCTATTTGAGATAGTGGCATCCCCATAACCCCGGTGCCCCAGACAGCTCTGAAAGGGCGGGAGAAGGACGTGGAGGCTATTAACATGCTAGCGCAGTGAGCCTGAGACTTGCCTTTTAGCAGACAGTTGTCCAGCTGGGAGGAGCAGATGACCCAGGGATGGATGAAGCCCAGGTGTGGGGAGGAAGAAGGAGAAAGACCCACACCTACTGAGTGGGACAGTGAAGAGCTGCCAGCACAGCCCTGGACCCAGTGCTGCCCTCAAAGCCCCTGAGTGCAGCTCCCAGTGACAGGCCGAAGTAGTCAGAACTGGTGCCCAGCCACTCTTCACTGGTATGGTGGGGTCTGTGAAGGGCTCACGCCAGGGATCTGCTGGGATAATGGAGTCCTGGGACTGCTCAGTGTATTGGTGTACAGCTGAGTGTGTGACACTTGACTCTCTCGGGGCTGGCTGGCTGTGTGGGCAGGTGTAAGGCTCACGCTTCCAGGTTCTGTGACCGCTCCTCTGGTTGTCGAATGGCTCCGTGTCTCGAGTGCAGTGGGCTGTGACTCCAGGGGTTCTGTGGGGGTGGGGGGGGGGACACGACTGCTCTCTGGCCCCAGCCAAGTGGCTCTGTGTGTCTGGGAGAGCTGGAGCCATCCTGACAGCCCACGGTCTCTGGGGTTTAAATGCTAACACCGAGTTCTGCGGGAGGGATTTCAAAGTTCTGTAGCCCTCCCAGGGCTGGTAACAGCTCCCTCGTGCACAGCTGATTGCCTCCTTTGGTGATAAATTCCCAGGCTGAAATAAATGTGGCCAAGTTTCAGTTGCTGTGGGAACCCAAACTTTGAATTTCCTAATTTAAATCAAAAACATGTATTTGTAGTGGGGTGTTTTTTTTTTGCTTATGAATCAACATGTTAATATTGATGCAACGGAAGAAGAAAGGGAAGCAAACTTCTAAACCGAAAACACAACATCAAATAATGGTCTGTTTATTTTCCCTTCTGTAAAGTCCTCCTAACAGTCAGAAGCCTAGTGATAAAAGGAAATATATTTATATATAAACCAGGCAGCCAAGGGAGAGGAGAAGACAGTTGGGGAAGTTTAATGAAATTGATGAGAGATCAAAGGAGGCCATTTACCGGCTGGGGATTGCAACATAATTGGAACTGCTGGAAAACCCCAACCTATAAGCTGATCACTGAGTTTAGCAGCCTCTGAACTGTAGGGGCGAGACGGTGCCGTTGTCAACTCTGCCTTTGTTGGGCAGGAGCATGGTCAGGGCACTGGGACCCAGGGCAGGCATTGAGGAGCACTAGGAGCCTTAGCCGATGTCAACTGGAGTGAATGGGGACATTAAATACTTTCCCTTTCCCAGCCAAGAGTTGTTGTGTTATTATTTTATTATTACCAGATTAGTTATTTGTACTCAGGTAGCACCTATGGACATGAGTGCCAGGCACTGCACAGACACAGAGCAAAAGAACAGGGGGAAACGTGCCAGTGTGGACAAATTTGGAAAGACAAACACTTTGGCCACGATCCCCAGAAGTGATTTTGGGTGCCCGGTTTGAGATGCCTGAACAGAGCCTGGTTTCCAGAGGGAAGTTCTCAGCCCTTCCTGGCATCCTCTGCCAAACTGGACTCACCCCAAATCACTGGCTGCTCTTGAACCTCTTGGCCAGTGTGTTCCTGACCCAGCTGATGGAATCGTTCAAACTATTTGAAAGAGAATATATATAAAATAATACAGTGATATCCCTATCTCATAGAACTGGAAAGACCTTGAAAGGTCATTGAGTCCAGTCCCCTGCCTGTACTAGCAGAACCAAGTACTGTCCCCTGACTGATTTTTATTTTTTTTTCCCCTCCAGATACCTAAATGGCCCCCTTAAGGATTAAACTCACAACCCTAGGCTTAGCAGGCCAATGCTCAAACCACTGAGCTATCCCTCCCCCCTATCAAGTCCCTCCCTATCAAAATCAATTGGGGGCCTTTTTGGAAGCTGTTGGGTGCAGAAGACAAAGGCAGACATTAGTGACGTGAAAAATGGATGGTTTCAAAAGCTTTGGCTGGGCCCTTGTGTGACAAAAACAGCTTTGTTTCCTAAACGCAGACGGGGAATTTATTTACCCAGCAGCCAGCTGCTGGCTGGCTGGCTCTGTGATGAGATTTTAAAGCAGCGTTCCACTGCAATCAAATTGAGCATCAGGACGGACCATTCTCTGCTCTGCTAGGTTCGGATCCAACTCCTAGTGACCTCGTTAGAAACCATGTGCACGTCCAAAGGGCCTGCTTTTGCTGGCTTTCCAACGGAGCTAGATCAATGGACTTCATGTTCACCAGCTCCCTAGGAGCGGCGAACCTCGCAGGTATTTCTAGATTTAGCCCCATAAAGTCTTACATCCGGAGATTAAGACCCATGGGAGTTAGGAGCCGAAATATCTTTGAAGATCTGGGCCAACACAACTTGCCCAGAATAACGCAGGGAGTCTGTGGCAGGAAAAGAACCCAGGTCTTTGAGGGTACGTCCACCCTACAGTGGCCCTGCTCCAGTGCTGAAGCCCTGTAGTTGTAGATGCTCCCTATTTCAACGGAAGGGGTTGTCTCATTGGTGTAGGCAATCCACCTCTACAAGAGGCAATAGCTATGTGGATGGAAGAATCCTTCCATCAATCTAGCCGTGTCTACACCAGGGGTTAGGCCAACTTAACTATGGCCTTCAGGGTGTGAAGTTTTTCACATGTAAGTTTTGAGGTGTAGACCAGGCCTGAGTTCCTGTCCAGAGCCTGAACCGCCAGCCCATTCTTTCCCCCTCGGACCTTCAGCAGGACGTACACTGTAAATCGGATTTTCAAAGGGATGCAGTGCCGATCTTGCCCTTCTCCCGGCGGAGTGGGGGGCCTCACCTGGCTGCCTGCATTTCTCGGGCCAGCTCCTCCGCTGGTGGAAATTGGGGTAGCTTTGTAGAAGTCAGTAGAGTTACACTGATTTCCACCCGGGGAGGAGCTGCTGCCTCGTGTGTAGGGCAGTGTTCCCAGCTGGGTTCATTTCAGCGTCTGCGTTTGGTTTCTAAGAGAGAGCGGTGTCCTGAGGAGGGTGTGGATTGGTGGGAGGGAAGATGGGATCAGATGGGAATCCCACTGGAGCAGGATGGCTGGAGCTCTGGAGAGACCCCCTTCCACCTTTCATTGGAAAGAGCAGGGAGAAGGGACTGGGACACAAGATGAACACAACGATGAGACCTTCCTCCCTGGGCATGCGTGAGCCTAGCCCCAGACAGGAGAGGCTGAGGTCTGTGTTCAGAGGGGCGAGAGCGGCGGGTAAGTTACTCATCAGTGTGTGGACGCTGGCCTCACTCACACTGAGGGGGCAGGAGGTGAGGGCTGGCCAAGAAACGAACTAAGATGAGAGTGTAAGGTAAGGAATGGAAGTGTGACGTGATGCGGGGGTAATCCCCGCTCTCCACTGGCTTCCCTCCGCTCACACAGGTTCTTAGGAAGCCTGGGAGAGGAGATGGCTTTGGGGACGGAACAGGTTGGCACCGTGGTTCTAAGGACCGGCTTGAACCTGAGTCTGGGCAGGGCTTTGGTTATAGTGACAGAGATTAGCTCCTAACTAATGCTGTGTGTCTTAGACACCCCACCCAGCTACAGGGGGCATTTCCTGTCTCAGCCCTGCCTATCTGCCCCATTAGCAAGTAAATTATGTCCACTCACCCTTGCTTCCCGATGTCCAATTTGTACCATCATCTGTATCACGTTTGCATAGCTCTGTGATCTCCTGAGTGTTCCGATTTTTAACAAACATATAAAATGAGGAAACTCCTTTCCTTATTCTTGCCATATTGAACCAAGCTGCCAGTCTCCACTCATCTCAGGATTCTTCATCCGTTCAGTTTCCTTTCAGGAGGGAAACAAAAGGTACCAATTCAGCTCCTAGTCAAGAATGAAATGGAAAGCCACCCATTCTTGCAAACGTCAGAAAACATTACAAATTATCCTAATGGTAAAAATACCCCAAATATAAATGACAGAGATCAAAATATGCTGATAGGCATATTTTGTTCATCATGAAACATGATTCATGCGCTGTATTTTGGAACTGTCTGTCCACTTAGCTCAAATTAAGGTTATTTTTTATAAATTTGGACTGCACGGTCTTGGCATGGCAAGAATATGAAGAAAAGCAGACTTCTCAGACCTTTCAACAGTGTATATATAAACCTGTATCTTAACAATTCAGTGTGACGGGGAACTTTTCCATTTTCCTCTCATTATGTGGCAGATTTAGAAGGAGAAGGCCTGTTCCTTAGCTTGTCTAGGAGTAGAATCCTATAACACTATCTTGCTTTCGTTTAGTTCCTTTCATCCTAAAATGCGTCCCAGACTCTAGATGTGTTCAGGAAACACTTCGCCCTCATTGGAGTGCAGCTGCTTACTGGGTAGGACGCAGCACCTCTGAAACAGCACACAGTGATGGTACACAAGGGTTCCAAGCAAGACGTGAAGGTGTCAGGCCTGAGAGACTCTGTCGCCTTGCACCTTCTGTTGTTTACAGCTGTGCAAAGGAGAGGGGAACTCTACCATTTTGCTTTGGGAGCATTTGATGGCCACTGTGCATGGGTGTTACTGATGCCACGGGCCCCAATTCATGGATACCTTCGGTCTGCTTGATGCCAGCTAGGTTGCCACAAAGTAGCCACTTGGCAGGCTTCAGTTGGGGCTTAAACTCCCTGAAGTGTCACATGCTTTGGAATCATGGCTCTAAATGAGAAACTTACAACTAAATCAGCAGTAAAGCACACCAGAGCAAAGGGACCCCGCCCAAGCCTGTACTTGGTGAGCAGCCTGTTCAGAACGTCTTGATTTCTACCCCCTCACTTTACCTGTGTAAACACTAAACAGCAGCTGTGTGTCCCAAGTAACCATGGCAGAGGTCAGATAGCCCTCAGGAGCTAGCCTCCTGTCCTCTGACAAGGGCCACTCAGCATTTCCTGACGCTCTGGAACTAGGAGCAGCACGACTGAGCTGCGCTGGGAGCTCGTTTGGGAGAGGAAGGCTGGATGGGGCCTGTGCAAAGGACAATACCGGGGAGCAGGCTGGTGAAGGGAGACATGCAAAGAGACTCTCCCTTACTCAAAGAAGAAGGCAAGCCCATTGCCATACAACTGTATGTGCAGCCTTTAGGGTCATGGCTCTGACCACTAGGCTATGCCTCCCAACCAAGCCCCGAGTGAGGATCATTGCAGGGAGAGAGCAAGGGGGAGGAGGAGACTGAGATCAATGGGAGGCTTGTGTTGCAAAGGCAGCAGCCAAAGTGCAGGGTATTCTCCAGCTCTGGGATTAGCCTGGCTCTGGGGTCTGATTTCTCCCATTGTTCTCACTCCACTTGTTCTGCAAGCCCACGGCCTCTGCCTTGCACATCTGCCGGGTGCGTCCACGGGCGCGGCAGCGAGACAGACCTGGCAGCTGCGTTGTCCCAGAGAGGGCTCAGAGGACGTGAGGCTAGCTGGGAAGGCTACCATGGATTGCCACGGGCACGCAGGGGCGAGGAAAAATTGCAGGCCTGTTATTTACCAGGTTGCACGTGGCAATAAACTATATAGGTAAGAGACGCAAGGGGAGTGTGGGTCAGGACACAAGCTGCAGATGCACAGACACACACACAAGTAAAAATAAATCAATTTAAAGTTTCACTGGGGATAATTACAAGGGGTAAGGGAGCAGTTTTTTGATTAACTAATAGAGTTAATGAAACTTAAAACATTCAATGACTAAAATGCCTGCTAACAATATTTACAAACAAAGATGCAGCATTTAGTAATAATTGATACTTACAAATACAAACCAACGCATAACACGACCGGTAAACGTATAAGCTCTATTTGAAAACACGTGAGCTGAGAGAGAGGCTTCAAGTTGATCAGGCTTGGTTACATGGGGTACACGGGATACACGGATACACGGGATTCGTTTTCCTCTCTCTGTCTGCACATGGCAGGCAGAAACATAAATACCAACTATGACATCACAAAAGTGTCATAGGGGACGGGGCCCCAAACCTTGTTTGTGTTCACTTCTGATTGGCACAAGCAAAGTTTACACCAAGTAGGGGAGCAGGTGCCTCAAAGTCTGGCTTCGCCCCCAAAGGTGAGGAAATGCACATTGTTATAGAATGCATGCGAAACTGAATGACAAAAGAAGAGGCCAGGGCAATACCGGTATGGGCAAGTGTTACAGGATGCAGACAGGAACTCATCAGAACAGGGAGGTTCTCCCGGAGTTGGCTGCTCAATCCCGCTGCTGGCCTCCTGCCTCCCGGGAGTGCCTCGCCTTTGATTTCCTCCACAATTTATCAGTGTCTTTAGGGTTCATTAAAGTGAGGGACTAATAAAGCTGGCGTCAGCATCGAGTAATGGCAGCAAGCCCCGTGGGCCTGTGCTCGGGGAGCTTCCCATCCATCTCTACAACAGAGACGGTTAATTAGGTGCTAGAGCGCAGGGCTCGCAGATGGCATCGTAACCTCCTTCCCTAGAGGGCCCTCTTCCCTAGGCCGCTCTGAGTGCGTGCCTTAGAGCGGAGCCCGGGGATTGCCCTCAGCTGTGCGGTGTAACCACCTGCCCTAGGGATACAGCACTGTCAGCACATACCCGCCAGCACCCAAGCCTCATCCCCTGCAGGGTGCACTTCTGCACACTCGATCGCATGTTTAAAGGGCAGTTGGAGTTGGCTGGATGGGCCTGATCGATCCTGAAGGACTCCTTCATAGGAAGGTGCTAACTCTACGGTCATGATGGGCCAGGGCTGGTGGAAACTGGCGTCACTCCATGCGATTCATCGGAGCTGCACTGACTTACACCCGCGGAGGATCAACCCCCCCGTGTGGATAGTTAGGTGACTGGAAGGCCTGGTCCCATGGGGCTGAAATCCAGGGCATGCTGCAAGCAGCAGTAGGGGCTCCCGCTCCTTGAGATGTGTAGAGAGAGAGACAAGGCTGCCTGAGAATCCCCCTTGTGTTACCCGCTGCTCCTCTGAACTGGGCAGTAGAAGCCTGGGGACTGCAGAGGCCTTGCAAAACTCGCTCAAACACCCAGCGACCCAGTGTCTGGGATCCACAGAGCCCCCCCAATCCCGCTCTCTCACATGTGCGCAGCCCTATAATTATGGCCACATCAAATATTTGATTTCAGTCTAATGCGAAAGAAAAGGAAACTTCCCATCCTTCCCGGCTCAGGGTGGGAGACAGGCAGAGGGCTGGGAGAAGAGTGCTCTTGGAGGGTGGATTAAACAACATAAATATGTATGAGGCTCTAATTGGCTCCCACACGTAACCAAGGTGCCTAAAGGCCCAGGCATCCTGGCTAATTGTTGTAGACAATTAATAACTTGGATTTGTTAATTCCATATCGTGCTGTGCAGTTCACTCGAGGAGCAGGCGGCGGGAACCTCTGTGAGCTGCTTGGAGAGGGGGAGGTTTTGTTTCCAGGCTCGGTGGAATGGCAGGTCATAGCTAGGCAGGCCCCGTTCCCAGGCTGCGGGGGTAGAAGCAAGTCATTGCTAATGCAACCCGTAACTCCAGAAGCCCCTGCCTCTCGACGTCCCTGCACCTGTCTCCTAGTCGCTGTCGGGGCTGTGGGGTTGTATCTCACCCTGGCCCCCGGGCCCCCTCAGGCTGCCGTCAAAGCTGAGCAAGGAATGGATTCTGTGGTGCCGCAACCATCTTGAAAAGTGAACCGAAAAGTCACCTCCAGTCGGACTACGATCAACAAATGTTGAACTTTTCGGGGAGCTGAAGCAGCAACAGCAACGTTGTTTTGAAGGGCTCCACACTTCAGCCCCTCATGCTCCGCACCCTTTGTCCTCCCGTATCCCCACCCTGCCCCCCAACCCCCATCATAAGAGCATAAGGAAGGAGTAGGAGGCATATTCCAAACTCTCCCTCTACAACCAGTTGAAGGTCCCAATCCCCTGGCAGGCCCGGGAACGGATGCAAGTGTCTCCTGTCAGGGCTGGCGGTGCTTCCCCGGAGCACAAGCCTAACGGTTTGGTCTGTGAAGTGGTTTGAACAGCGACAGCCCCTGCTTGGCAGACGCGAATAAAATCTCCTTTCCCCGGGCTTCATGATGTGTCACAGCCGCCTTCCTCAAATGCAAACAGGACCGGGGAGAGCCCGGCTCAGCCGGTCTGCAGAGCCTGGGACATGGATGGCGCTTGGCGGCTGAAGCACGTGAGGCCTGGCAGCTCCTGATTTGACATGGCATTTGAACAAGCAGCTGTCGGTTCCCCGCCTCCTTCAACCCATCCGCAGCATCAGCTCTGGATTCTCAAGGTGTCCTGAGCATCCATCAGCCTGAACTTGCTGGGGTTTTAACAGCATGGCCCCAGCTAGTTTTTGTACCTTCTATTTCCCTGGAGTTGCTTTTCCTTTTTCTCACAAAGGAACGTTTCCCCGGGTATTCATTCTGAACATGAGCCAAGCACCCCGGTCTATCTTCCTCTGAGTCTTTTGTGTACCCTTCAGCATAGGGTCTAGGTATCTGATTCATACTGGGCTTTCCTTTGGTGTCTCCCTCTGATCCTCATATTTCTCTCCTATGCTGTTTCTTTCCCTCTGTTTCCCCTATGCTCTCCTCTTCACTCCCCTCCCCTTTCCCTGCCCCCACCAGTCTCTGTTTGGGAAGCTGGTGGGTGATCTGTCAGCCAGCTGCTGGCATCTAGATCCCAGATGTTCAATCAGGAGATGACCTCTCACTCCTAACCTGCCTGTCTGCCTCCCAAAGCTCCACTGTGGGAAATGTGACTGAACATTTCCCCTCCCTCACAGCAAGAGGCTGAATTTGGTCTCTATGATCTTCCGGCTACAAAGCTGACCTTTCACGGCGGGATGGCAGAACCTGGGTGGTGGGAGGGGGAGGAGTTGCTGGCCTTCTAGAACTTTTTTTTTTAATTTAAGTTTTGGGGTTGGCCAAACTTTTCAGGAGTTTTCTGAAGCAGTTTCCCCTTTAATTTAAACTGGGGGGGGGGCACTGAATGTAAGAAATACCCCCCTGAATTGTCTCTAAAACAAGTCATCCTAGTGTCTGCTTGCTGGCTGGCCAGGGGAATAAAATTAACCAGCAAATCCAAAGCCAGGCAGCAGCCCGGAGCTCCTGGACTGTGAGACGCTAAGGGAAGTTTGAACCTCACAAGTGCCAAATTTAGTTCTAACTCTATGTGGCCACCTTTCATCGACCAGTTTCTCTAGTCTGCTTCTTATCTATACATTCTCTCTCTCATCTCTATCTAACTTGATGACTTGTCTTATCCATATATCTACACATGATCTCTATCTATATCTTGCTTATTTATCTCGTTAGCTAGCTACATTAAGTTGATCTCTCGCCTAATTCATCTCTTTCCTATATCCAGCTTGTTTCTCTGTCTCTTATCTATCAGTCTAGTTCCTCTCTCATCCATGGTATTTATATACTACCAATCGCCATAGTGTCTAGGGAAGGAGTGAGCCCTCCTTGGTTCCCTCCCCTTTCCCAGCTCTGTGTTTCAAGCACGGGCTGAGCCGTCCTGTGAACTGCAGTGTTTGCGTTAAATGATACCAAAGGCTTTGGCTGTGCATAAGCAGAAGTATTTCCTGCTTGCGCCGGGGAAGAAAACAGTATGGGCTTGTATTCCATTTCATCTTCTAAGGCGGGCTGCTTTTCTTGGCGAGGGGGAAGGACACGGAGATGAAAGGAGCGCTTAGCTGCTTAGCGTCCCAATGTATAAAGAGCTGTGTCAAAATGCCTCCCCCCATATATATGTAGCGGAGGCACATCTACAGATGGTGTAAGTGGGTCTGGCTTTGCTGAAGTCAGTGGAGCCAGATCCCTTTACACCAGCGGTGAACTTGGCCCGTGGTGCTTTTCCTTTGAATTTCTCCCGCAAGTATGAAATAGATGCACAACTCAAACAAGTGGCGTTTGAAGAGGGATGATGAACAATGCAAAACCCTCTTCTCCTTGGGCATGAAGGTACCTTCACTGGAGGAGTTAAGGATGCTTTGGTTAAGGAAATCCAAGTTAAGGATGGTTGGATTAAGGGAACTTCATTTAAGGATGTTTTCTTTAAAGATGCCTAAATCAGGTGTAATTGTATTAAAATCTTTCTTTCTTTCTTTCTTTCTTTCTTTCTTTCTTTCTTTCTTTCTTTCTTTCTTTCTTTCTTTCTTTCTTTCTTTCTTTCTTTCTTTCTTTCTTTCTTTCACTAAAGACTTCTCTCCCGCCCCAAAAATGTATTCTTTTTGTGGAAAATGTTGATTAGTTTTTGTAAAAAATAAATAAATACAAACACCCAAAATATTTTAGCCCAGAACTGACATAGTTAAACTTGAATTTTTGAGGCTACAAATGGAAATGAAACGTTTTCCAGCCACCTCAAGCTCCTACTTTCAAATTTAGGCACTGACGTACAAGTGGCCTGATTTTCAGAAGGGCTGAACCCCCACAGCTAATATTGAAGTCAATGGGAGTTGCAAGCCACTTATCTTTCAATGTTTAAATCTGGATTTGGGAATCTAACTTTAAAGACCCTGGTCTGAAAATGTCCCTTCCATTCTGCAGTGCGGGGAGGGATAGCTCAGTGATTTGAGCATTGGCCTGCTAAACCCAGCTGCTACTGCAGTTCCTCCACTGGATTCGGTGTCATCAAAACCTGTCACAGATAACTGCAATAACATGCAGCATTAGCCCCCTCCATCCTTTTTGTACAGATGGGGAAACTGAGGCACAGAGCAGAGCAGGGGCATGCCAAGGAGCCAGTGGAAGAGCTGAGCACAGGACTGGGATCTCCAGACTCCCCGGCATGCATTCTATGGACTGGAACACCCAGGGCTCAGTAAACCCTGTGTTTGTTACGAGACGATAAAGCTTTGCTGCGTCTGTCTTTTTATTTTTACAGCGTCTTTCAAAAACCAGAGACTGATTTGCATTTTAAAAAACACCGGTTACCGTGCCGGAAAGTGCTATTCAGCTGTTCTCAGAGCTCAGGAATAAAAATTCCTTCTCTTGCTCTCGGTTCTCCTGTCTCAAATATGTTTGGGGCCAAATTGCACAATACTTATTGCTAATGTTTGTGCCATGAATATTCATTGTGGCCAGGGGCCTGGAGGCTCCAGTGGCAAAGCAAGTGCAGGAAGCGTGGCAGTCCTGTACACTGCTGTGCTCTGCTCTTGGGGAGGGTAAACATATCGGGGTGGGGGAACTTGTTTGGATAGGATGGGAGCCGTGGGATACTAATGGCATCTCAGAGTCTTCAGGGAGCGCTGGTGAAACTCCATTAAACAGCGCAGCGAAGGCCTTTTAAACAAACAACTCGCAGAAAACCATTAAGCTGACTTAATTGCAAGGAAAAAGCCCTGCACTCAGCTGGGGTTTTGAACGTACTTTGTCTCGCTCTCTGTCTTGTTTTCGTTCTTTCTCTGATGCTCTCTTTGGGGGGTATCCCTGTCCCAGACTCCCCAGGCCACACGAGAGTCTCCCGTTGACCATACTCCTAGGGTCAGATGAGTCCGCTCTGGGAAGGCTTTATTGGATTGTCTGTGCTGGAACGGCTATTCCACACAAGCCCTGTGACAGGCTGCACCTGGAGGAGCATTGGGGCTGATTGGGCCTAATTACAGTGACCAGCAAGTAAGTGTGAAAAATTGGGATGGGGTGGGGGGTAATAGGCGCCTACATAAGACAAAGCCCCAGATAGTGGAGCTGTCCATCAAATGGGGATATCTGGTCACCCTCGGCCTAAGGGCTGATGAAACCCAGCTGGCGGAGGAGCCCATAAGAGAGATGGCTGCAGGAAGGAGCTCTCTGGTCACTTCCTGGAGAGACCTGGGTCTGGTCTAGTCCAAGGGGAGTAAGCCCTGGGATCCTACCTGCCAATATAGACTCTGGCAAGAACCTGAGAGAGGGTGGAGTATCCACAGGGAGCAGAGGAGGCTCCTGGGGTGGCCCAGAAGACAGAGAAAGTAAGTAGGAGAGAGTCCAGGGAAACGATGACTGGGTCTGAGGCTGGGTAGACTGTAATTGCTGGACACAGGGTCCCTAGAACCCGGAGTCATGGATGGACCCAGGTTCTCTCCCCAGGCAGTGGGAAAGTGGAAGGAAAGACTGCCTGAGACAGATCATACAGTGGGACTTTAAAAAAAACGAGGAATACTTGTGGCACCTTAGAGACTAACCAATTTATTTCAGCACAAGCTTTCGGGGGCTGTAGCCCACTTCATTGGATGCCTAGAATGGAACACACAGAAGTAAGATGCATTTATATTATACACGCTTTCAAAGAAACTACGAAATGTGCCACACTCTCAAAGAAACTACGAATGCCACAAGTCCTCCTCGTTTTCTTTAAGGATACAGACTAACATGGCTGCTAATCTTAAACCTGTCACCGTGGGACTTTGATACCCCAGAAGGAGAGAACTACAGTGTTCTGGCAAAGAAAACCCCCAGCACACCGTGTCTGAGTTTGCAATGGGGACTGAAATGTTTCTGACCAGGGATCCTGCCCCTTCTCAAGGGGTCCCAACTTCAACAGACTTTGTTGTCTGCTAAACACGTGCTTGGTTCGGGATTGTTTTGTGTGTGCTTTTTTGCAGCAGCCCCCAACCTTTGCTAGAGACGCCTGCCTAGGGTCCAGGGACCCTTTGCCACCTGCTTGTGAAGCAGAACATCCATTTGTTTGTGGACAGGGCCTTTTCTCCTTGTCTTGCTCATGGTGGACTGGACACCTTGTTTTCCTCCATGATCTCATCCTTGGCTTACACTCATTGCTTTACTCAAACAGCCTTGTTCCCCCTCGCTTCCCCTTGCTTTGAGCCTTAGCCGCAGTTACCGTATTTTTCGGCGTATAAGACGCCTTTTTAACACCCAAAAATATTCTTAAAATTAGGGGGGGCGTCTTATACGCCGAATATATGACCAGCAGCTGGAGCTGGGGCGGCTGCAGGTGGCCCGGCGGGCGGGGCGGGGCGGCGCTTCCCCCCGAGCCCACCCGCATGTGTTCGGGGCCGGCGGGGAACGGGAGCAGCTCGGGCCCCGGGGCCCCTGGGAGCGCCCGCCCGCGCGGCGGGGACGGGAGAGCGGTGCTCCCCCAGCAGCCCGCCCGTGCGGCGGGGACGGGAGAGCGGCGCTCCCCCAGCAGCCTGCCCGCGCGGCGGGGACGGGAGAGCGGCGCGCTTTTTGTGTGTGTTGGGGTTTTTTTTGGGGGGGGGGGTGTTTTTTTTTTTGGTCCGGCTTTTTTACTCAAAAACTCGGGGGCGTCTAATACGCCGGAGCATCCTATCTGGCGAAAAATACGGTATAAGGAACATCAAGCGCTACCTATTTGATTGGCAGATGGCTAAATAGCAGCACTGTAAATTCCTAGGGTCTGTCTCTGCCCTCGGTTCCTGTGGGTTCACTGGAGTGACTCCGGGTTGATGCTAGCCTAGCTGAGCCCAGAATCTGGCCCGCAGACCCGGGCCTCCTCCTTTTCATGCTCACACGCATGCCATCATGCCGACCATCACCTTCCTCTCTGGATGTCTCCTTGCAATCGGCAGGCACTGCACACGCCATTGTGCAAACCCTTGTAGGCCTGTGTACACTCCCGGGGCAGGCTCCATGTGCACACATACCCATCAATGTCTGGCTCCCACGCCACCGAGGCGGTTTAATCATGTTCAGTTCTTGGATGTTACCCAGCTTTCTGTATGGCTGGCTGGCTGGGTACAAGCCTTTCAGGCAATCAGGCAGTAACCGAGCTAGTGGAAACAGAATGTCCCCCAGATAAAATTTACAAGGCCTGAGTGAGCCTGTCTGGTGGTGTTGGGCGCTTTGGTAATGAGCACCTGAGCAGGCGAGATTGCTTGGGGAGTTTTATTCTGCATAGATGAGCAGACAGAATTTCAAAAAGAAGTCATAAATTTAAGCGAGCCCAATCCCCAGCAGTGTTTCATTTCAGCATGGAAGCTGGCCCCGGGTGGGGGTGGGGAGAATCAGAAAGCCTGGAAGAAGAAAAGATTTCTAGCTGAGAAATGCTTCCAGTTAGATGCCTTCAGCTCCCTCCTGCCTAACCCTAGAGACATTCTTGAGCAAAGGTTCAATGGGTGTTTAATCCAGTGACAATTCTCCTTTCTTGTTTCTCTGTGTGCCTTGTGTGTGTTCTCAATCAAGATTGCACTACAGTGCTAATAGCTCTCGGAGTGCATATGTATTGTGAATGTAGATTAGGATCCTGTGTGTGTGTGTGTGTGTGTGTGTGTGTGAATGTTGATTGGGATACACTTCTAATGTGTGGGTACAGTATGTTGAATGGCACTATGTTTAAAATACAGTTCTATTACCTAGATGTGTGGGTGTGCAGTTGTAACATTACTAGGTTTACAATGCATTTCTAATACCGGTGGGTGGCTAAATAGGGAGGGAGGTTACGTGTGATACCATTTGTGTATCTGCTGTGCAGTTTATGGCTTGGGTGTCAATGTCTGAACACATATGTGTTAAGGTGTGCACTATGTTATAGCTGAGGTCACTGGGAACTGTGGTACAGTACTTATGTCTGGGTGTATGCTAGCGTAAGGTGTTTCTCCTGTGTGTACATCTTGTGTGTGATTGCTGATCAATTCAAATACCCGTGCGCTGGGAGGGAGGTGTTTGCCTATATTGTACATGGTTCAAGAATAGCAGCCGTGTTAGTCTGTATCCGTAAAGAAAGCGAGGAATACTTGTAGCACCTTAGAGACGAACTAGTTTATTTCAGCATAAGCTTTCGTGGACTAAGTGAGCTATAGCCCACGAAAGCTTATGCTGAAATAAACTAGTTAGTCTCTAAGGTGCTACAAGTATTCCTCGCTTTCTTTATATTATACATGTTTGTCTTGTGGACACTAGAACACAAGTCTAATGTCTGAGGGTACAAAGCTGGTGTGAGGTGCCTGAAGTGAGGTGGAAGACTGTGCTACAACTTGTGCATGAGCGTGAGCTTCCCTGTGATGATGAGTTTGTGTCTGTTGGCTCAAGGTATGTCTGTGTGAGGATGGGCTTACGGAGAGAGATTGGGTTTGCAGGTACGTGCCTACTTGTGTTGGCAGAGTTGCTGCTGAGGACGACGGTGCTTGGCTGAACGGCTGTTCCTTGAGCTCCGCTGGGTGACTGAGTACTGTCCCTCGCGTCAGCGTGGGCTCAGCTCGCATGACTGAAAGTTAGAAAAAATGGTTTTTCTTCTCATTTACTGCACACTCTGCTTTCAACAGACGCGCTACCCCCTGAGTGCCGCCCTCTCTGCAGAAATCTCCGTCACTGGCAGACAGGCTCCAAGCTAGTGAGGTGTCATTTTTTCTCTTTATTTCAGGAACCTCATTAAATCCCCATTGACTGGAGCCTCCGCAAGCCAAGGGTTGGTCTGGTTTTGCCTGCACAGCTTCCTGGTCCCTGGGGATAACACCCTGGAAAAAGGGCAATACCTCCCGTATGGACCATCTGCTTGGAGAAGGTGACTCAGGTCTGTTCCCCGTTTCTCTGCTGCTCTCTGGATGCTACTAGTTGGCACCTCTGTGTGAGTGGTTAGGGGTGGGGTATCTTTGTGTGGAAAGCATCAGAGGCCCTGGTAGGAGCAGGGAGGCTATGACTGGACATAAGATGGAGCTTCACACTTTTAGTTCAATCTGGTGTGGGCCAGAACTGATTAAACGTTCTCACCATCCAATGGCTGCGTGGTAGCCTGTGTGAAGCAATCTCCCCTCTGCAGGTGTCTGCACCACTAAAACTGGCACCGTTATTGGCAGTCCCAGCAGACAGGCCAGGAACTGAATGGGGCATGAAGGGTGAATGGCCATGTGACGGAGTAGGAATACTGTGTGTGTGTGCCTCAGTTTCCCCTATGCATTTCTTGAGCATCTATGTGAAGGGATAAGGATGTGTAGCTGATGCAAAACAGAGCTTCTCTGCAGGTGTCCATACCTGAAGCTGTAATCTGACCCCAAGTGGGGGAGGGAGGTCACCTGACCTGGCTGAGCCAGGAGGGAGGAGGGGCTGGAGAAAGGTTTGGGAGTCTGAAGCTGTCTGGAGTCAGGCAGGGAGGGCAGAGAAGCTATCTTGCTCTCTGGCCCCCAAAATGGATCCAGTTGAGGGCTCACACTCGCTGTATGGTCTGGGTTAGACCAGGTAGAGGTCATCGAATAAACCTCTGTTTTACTGGCTGGCTGAGAGTCACGTTTGACTGTGGATTTGGGGTGCAGAATCCATGGGCTCCCTCAGGACCCCGCCCAGGCGGGCTCGCTGGGGGAAGCGCATGGAGGGGCAGAAGGTGCTGAATGCTCCGAGGTCAGACCCAGGAAGGTTGAAGTGGGGACCTGTGAAGCTCCTAGCCTTGGAAACAGGCTGTGTACGGAGAGGGGACACTTCACCCCAAGTCACGTCTGGCTTCCTAGGGAGCGGTTCCAGACCATCGCCCGGGCACTCCGTGACAGACCATCTCCCGTCGCTGTAGGTAATCCATCTCCCCAGTAATGGGTAGCTAGGTTGATGGGAGAATTCTCCTGTTGCCCCAGCACTGTCTACACTGGGGGGGTTAGATCAGTTTAATTGCATTGCTTGGGGGAGTGGATTTTTCACACCCCTGAGCTATATAGTTAGACTGACCTAATTTCCTAGTGTAGACCAGTGATACTGACATGCCATTGCTCCTGGTTGTGCTGTAGATAAATGCCTGACTCCAGTTTCCGGTGCTCTCCAACAGCACCACCTGCCAACTACCTCCCCTCCAGCACTGAAAAACATCTGCTTGAGAGAGGCTGGGAACGAGCAACAGGGGGTGAATCACTTGATGATTCCCTGTTCTGTTCATTCCCTCTGGGGCACCTGGCATTGGCCACTGTCGGAAGACAGGACACTGGGCTAGATGGACCTTTGACCTGACCCACTATGGCCGTTCTTATGTGGGGTGTGTGAAGGGTCCTTCGCCAGTGTGGAAATGGGTTTGAGCGTCTCCAAGGAAAGGCAGATGTGGAAAACTCCCCCTCACTTCCGGGCTCAGGCAGTTGTTTTGCATCCATAACTGATGGAGCAAGCCGAGGGGTGCCAGGCCTATGAACTGCCAGGCTTAGAGGAGCCAGGGCTCAGTCCTGGCACAAATGAAGCCCTAAGTACAAGGGGGGAAAATGAGGGTTTGGTAATGTACAGCCCCACGGGCAGCTCCTTTAGGAGGAAGGCCTGAAACACCTCTGCAGAGCACCTGCCGGTGGGATGCTGTGACGGCCAGTGCTGGAGCAGGGGAAGGCTGGACAGCGGCTGATGCATGGAAGCAGACAACACTCCAGCTGCCCTGCGCAGGAGGCGGGCCAGGCAGGCTGGGTCAGGAGCAGGAAGCGCGGGCTGGGGTCAGGGAAGCCCCGCGCCAAGCACCCTCCCCTGCGACCCTCAGCTCACGACTCCCCCAGCGCCCGCCCCTGCCCGCAGAATATATAGCTCGGCTGAACCAACGCTGCCGTCCCCGCAGGGGGAGAGGAAATCCGAGCCGCAGCACAGGCCGCCTCGGGCGCGGCGCCGGCGGAGCCCGGGCAGGGCGGTTCGCCCCGCGGGCAGAGCGGGGCTGCGAGCGGATGGGGCGCGCGGGGGCCTGATTGCTGCCTCCCGCGCCCCCCCCCCGGCCCGGCGAGCGATGGTAGGAGCCGGCACCAAAACAAAGCGGGGCGGCAATAAAAGGCAGCGGCGGCTGCTGGCTGGGCTCGGTGCGGGGGAGACGCGCCTCGCTTGTGGGGCCGCTCCGGGGGCGCGGGGTCTGGGCGGCGGGCGGGCCGGTGCGCTCCGGGGTCTAGGCGGCGGGCGGGCCGGTGCGCTCCGGGGTCTGGGCGGCGGGCGGGCCGGTGCGCTCCGGGGTCTGGGCGGCGGGCGGGCCGGGGCGCTCCGGGGTCTGGGCGGCGGGCGGGCCGGTGCGCTCCGGGGTCTGGGCGGCGGGCGGACCGGGGCGCTCCGGGGTCTGGGCGGCGGGCCGGCCGGTGCGCTCCGGGGTCTGGGCAGCGGGCGGACCGGGGCGCTCCGGGGTCTGGGCAGCGGGCGGGCCGGGGCGCTCCGGGGTCTGGGCAGCGGGCCGGCCGGTGCGCTCCCGGTGCCTTGGGCCAGAGGAGCCCGGGCGCTCCGGGTGTCCTCAGTCCGCCCCGGGAGCGCGGGGGGCCGGGCGGTGCCAGGCGGGAGCGGTGGGGAGCAAGCGCGCTCCGGTCCTGCGGCAGGGAGGGGAGCCCCAGTCCTTGGGCACCGTAGCGCCCCGGGGGAGCCGGGATCCACTATCCCGGTGGCCGGGCGCCCGCTGAGAAGAGCCCCCCCCCCCTGCCCACCGCTGTGTTCCTGCCATCGGCCACCCGCGCGGCTGCTCCCACCGGCTGGGCAGAGGTAAGCGCTGCCCCCACCCCGCGCGGGGGGAGGGAGGCCAGTCCGGGGTGCCGGGGAGAAGAGGGAGGGGGTGTCCCGGTGGGGGGGGGGGACCCAGGAGCTCGGGACCCAGCTGCTTCCGACCGGGGACAGGATCCCTCCCGTCCCAGCTCCAAGCCCCGGCCGGCCCATTAGGCCTCTCTGGGTTACTTGCCTCCCAGCTGGTTGTGAATGGGCCCCCGGGGGGGGGGGGGCGAGCTGCGAGCTCTGAGTCCGGCAGGGTCGAGGGCGGGCCGGGGCTTGCGAAGGCTCCCGCTGATCGGTCCCTGCGGGGTGCGTGCGGCGCGCTCTCCGGGCGGGCTTTGGAGAGGTCCCGGACGGGCACCCGGGAGAGTTTCCCGGGGCGCTGGGGCGGCGGCGGGATGCAGCGGACTGAGCCGCGCCATGTCCCAGGCTTGGTGCCGGTCCCGAGTCCCCGCAGGGTGGCGAGGGTCCGGGGGGGCACGGGGGTGTGAATATGGAGATCTGATCCCGATGGGCAGTTCCTAGGGTGCAGGACAGGGTCCTGTCTCGGACAGTGGCCCGCACCGGCGTGTCCGAGGTTGGCGTTAGGACCCCACAGCAGCAGTGGTGGGTCAGTCTGCTCCCCTCGGAGCGCTCAGGACGTGGGTACACTGCTGGGTGAATCCAGGCTTTGAACTCGGGCTAAAGCCTCCCCCCTTCCCTCAACACTCCCCTCCCGCTAACCCAGGCTTGGACCCAAGACCCCAGGGGTGGAGGGTCGGAGCCTGAGGCACACTAGGACCCGGGGTTCAAGCCCGATTGTTTTGCAATGTAGAGGCAACCCCAGTGGACTTCTATTTTGGGCGGACTCCCTGAATGGCCAGGCGCTGACCTTCTTTGTCCCCTGGACAGTCCAGTTTGGTGGGCAGGAAAATTATTCCCACATGGCACCATGAACAAAGGGCTAGAGCACCCACGTTGTGGGAAGTCTGGGATGAGGGGGGGGGTGCAGTGTAAATGCCGGTGCCCCAGGCAGGGGCCTGGGGTGCAACAGTTCCAACCTGGGATTACAGAGGCGGGTAGATGGCCAAGCCCTAGGTTAACAAACCAGGGTGTGTTACCTTGAGTTCTACTAACCCTGGGCTTCCACTGCAGTGTAGTCAGCCCCTAAGAGTGACTTCATCAGGGTAGTACCGTGTGCCCCCCAAACTGCCCCCTTTGTGTATCGTTCTGTTTGTTTGTATTGCTGTAACTCCTGGGAGCCTCGGTCACGGCCCAGCCCCCCATGTGCCAGGGGCTGTACCAAAGCCAGAACAGAGAGCGCTCCTGCCCCCAGGGGTTTTCCTGTTTATTATTCAAGTGTGAGGGGCTGGGCTGTGGGGATCAGTCTTTCTAAAGTGCTGGGCATCCACTGGAAACAAAGGGAGCTACTCTGAGCGGGGCCCTTTTTAAACCTGCCTCTAGGGTGGCTAGGAAAGAAGGTTTTGGTGAATGGGGGCACATGGGAATAAGAGGGGAACATCTGCCCTCCGTTAGGACATGAGCCCCGGCTCGGTCCTGTTCCATTTGTTTCCCACACAAAGCCACCCTTGTACTCTCCTGGCAGTAGCATGCCAGTTATGTTCTGCTTATGCAATTACCGGGGTAGCATTTTGACAGCCGAACCAAGTCCGTTAGGGTTTAATGTGATATATCGGCAAATCGGCGCCTTTTAAAACCAGGCTGGTGCCTCTGGAGGACACAGGATCAATGGAGGAGGGTGAGTAGGTGTGTGTTAGGGGGATACATCTATCCATTTGCTGCTGTTGTGCTTGAATCAGAATACGCTGCAGATGATGGAATAAACACACACACGTAATTTACCAACCTACCAAACTCCATTAAGGGGGGGGGGGAAGTCTAGCCAAAATTGGGATTAGATTCTGGAACTTGATAATGTTCTTTTTTTATGAGACCAAACTTTATTCAGGGCCCCTCCATCCCACCCATCCCTCCTCCCAACCAGCCCTGTCAAGCCCTGATAGAGATCCACAGCAGCAGCGCCTCTCTCTCTCTCTCTGATTGCTCTTTTAGTCTCTGTCTGGATGGAAACCTAGCAACACAGTGACTGTATTGTGGGAAAACGTTTCAATTTCTGGATTTCTTTTATCCTACTCCGAACATCTTCAGAGGTTAGGACTATCAAGCCAGGCTCCCTAGCACCTTGCAGAGGCTTATAGGTGGATAGGCTCAGAGCCTGGAATAATACAGCAGACGTGGGCTGGTGAGAGAGACAACAGATGGAACAAGTCTCTTCAGTATGGTGAAAGATCTACCCCACCCCCATTGCTCTCCCGGCAAAGAACACTCTTCCTAGGAGGGGAACACTTCATTGGGGAGGGGCGATTCATATCCAATAGAAAAATCATTCAAGGGGAAACTAGCCATCAGCATTTTTGACCGGTTCCCCAGATGCACACTGGGAAAGGCTAAGGGACCAATGGCCCAAAGCAATGTATAATGGCGCAATATGCTCAGTCCTGACTGGGGACTGGAAAATAGGATCCGTATTGTTCCAATCCTCCACGGCAATGAAGACTAGAATTCTGTTTCTGCAGTATATGGGGCCAAATTCATCCCTGGTGTAACAAAACTGCAGTCATTCCTTACACAATGGCTAGATTTCGCTCTCTGGGCTGGATTCTGCCCCTCTTCCCTACAGCGAGAGGTACCCTGCGAATAGTCCCTTTGATCTGAGTGCGCTGAGGCACTACTCATGGTGAGTAAGGGCAGGAGAACCTGACCATCTATATTTAGTTTTAGGAGTATCGCAGAATTAAATGACTGTGGACAAAGCCTCTACTTGGTTTGTCTAGAGCTGGTCACCTCTTTTGTTCCCTGTTCTTAAAAATCCCTTTGATTCCATCCAAAGTTTCCATGCTTTATGAACGTTAAGCCCCACAAACACCCCTGTGAGGCAGGTGAGAAGAAATGATCAGTTGGGTGTTTATTGTTCATCAGCGGCAGAGCAGGAGGGGGAGGATTTTGTTTAATACTTTGTATGGTATGAGTATGTAGGGGTAGGGTTAGTGTGTGTGGTATTGAGAGATTATGTAAGGCTGTTAATTTGTGGGTGTGGATTGGGGAGGAGGGTGTTTCTCTGTGTCAGTAAATTCACCTCCTTCCCCCATCCCACCCCACACTACTCCGAAATCCTTTTAGGATGCCAGTGATTCAAGATAAAAAGCCCACTGCTTATACAAACACTTGCCTGTTGTGTACAAGTGCTCCGTGAATAGCCTTCCCTGAAACCAGAGAGGGATTGGAGTGCTTGCCCTGGCTGCATATGGAATATCTGGATAAGCCGTGACTTTTATTTCTGAAGTTGCAGCTAGTCCTACCGTGAGTCCCCACATCTCTGAGTGGTATGCTGTGATCTCCGTGCGTGCCAATGCACAATAAGCCCTGGGATGGCTCTCTGAACAGGGAGCATTTAGCATAAAGTTGGTTTAATCCTCTAATCTTATCAAGCGAGGACATGAATTAGAACTCAACAGTTTAATTCATTAAAAAAAATCAAACCCTGTTATATTTGTCTGTGTAGAGCGTATGATTTCGCCTTTCATTTGCTTTATAGGCTTATTTTATTATTCATTGTTTGTTTAAAAGCCTCTAACTATAGATACAGGATTGGTGGTGAAAGGTACCCGGTAATTAACTCGCCTCTTCTATCGGCTTATCTAGTATTCATGGAAGTTGTTTTCAGAGTTAAGGCCAGTGAAGTTCGAAAGAGAGATCTACATGGCACCCCCAGCTGTGGAGAATCTGTTGCTGGTTTGGAGACGAAGGAGATGGTGGGAGTTGTGGGTCTTGGAATCAGGCCCTTCAGTGGGGAGAAGTTCCATTTACTCTCTTGATTTTGTGCATAGATGCACAAGTTCATTCATCTCTGTGGAGTTGCACATCACAGTGAATTCTCCCTGTCTGGTCACAGTTCTTTTCTGCCTCTCTTATGTTGGGCAGCACCGTACTCCTCAATTCGGGGAGGGAGGAGTTATTCCAGGAGTAAGGAACTACACCGTGGCTGTGACTCAGCACTCGCTGAAGTGCCATTGCTTTCCAAGGGCTGTGAATCAATCCCAGTGCAAGTCTGGGTGGAGGAATCTGGCCCTAAATTAATAACCGAAGAACATGAAGATGACTGTGGGCACTAAAAGCCCAATCAGGCTTCCACTGAATTCCCTCAGGGTTGCTGGGCTGGGTTCTGCAGTTCCGATTTTGAATATACATAAGCATGTGCTTAACCATGCGCATGGAGTCATCCTATTGAAGGCAATGTCTAGATCTTGAATATGTGGCTAGATATCTTTCTGACCCGGGAGCGGGTGGTTACTGGAAGAGCATTGGTAATGATACGGTACATGGGGCTGTCATTAGTACACCTCTGCAGCACCATGAGGTAAGGGTGGGTTGTTTTTTTGGTGAGATCTCTGTGTCTCAGTGAGTCATGCAGAATAATATATAAAGACCCATTAGTAACTAGAGTGCTACACCAGAAACAGGGGAGTTTCTTTTTTTGGGGGGGAGGGAGGGGAATACAGATCGTTTAAAAAAAATCTGTGAAAACAAGCCACAAATATGTAATTTTCGTTGCGTAGGATCCGCGGGGCTTTTTTTGTGGAGGGAAAAAGTAAATAAATAAAAACGCTAAACCAGTGACAAAAATAGAAGCAGGCTAGTCCTTCAGAGCATCCCTTGAGAGGAGTTAAAAACTCGCATTGAGGGGAAAAGCAGATCAGATTCTCGCTCCAGCCAGTGGATAAAGCCTAAAAAAAGAATTCATCCCAGTGGCTGAAATATTCGGTTGTCTCAAGAAAACATGATTGTGGTTTTTTTTATTTAGCTGCGTACTTTTTTCAATGCTGGATTATGCCTGTTTTTGTCACTGGAAGTGAAGCCCCATATTCTTTGCACCCATTCCAGTTCAGCAAAGCTCTTAAGTGCATTCTTAACTTTAGGCAGGTGCTCGGGGCTTGAATTTAAGCAGGTGAATTAATGAATAAGAATGGATTGAAGCGTGTGCTTAGAGGCTTTGTTGCACTGGGGCCTAAAATGTACATTCCGCCCCTTTAAAGTAATACCAGTCAAGGGACTCTTCCGAAGCCCATTGGATTGTGAACTTGTTGGTCCAGGGGCTGTCTCTTCTGTGTGTGTGTTTGTGTGTGCAGGGCCTGGCACACTGGGAGCCTAATTCTGGTTGGGCTGTGTCAGTGCTTCAATAATACCCAAGCCAGTGGAATGACATTTATGGAGCCCAGTGGGGTTTGGAAAAGGATCCAAAAGAAGAGACTGTGTTCCAGTCATTAAACCAGAGCCCCCTGGATGTAGAAACCTAGGTAGTAAAGCCATTCTTACTTCCTACCTGACCATCTTATTTGATCCGGGCGAAGACGTACATCTGGTTTGGGCTGGATACCTTCTCTGTGTTCCATTTTAAATAGAACAGCCAACGCTTTAGAAAGGGGCTCACCTGTGGACCTGGTTAGAAATGTGGCTAGCATCGAATTGCTACTGGACACCACTGGTATAGAAACTTCCAGGGTCCTTAATCCCCCTGCATTTGGAATTACCTCAGAAAGTACCAGTGGAACCATTCATCTGTGCATGGATCAAAACAAACAGTTCAGGACCTCAGCCTGCCATCCTTCCTCAGGCAAAACTTCCAGTTATTCCAAGAGTTAGGAATGAGTGAAGACAGCAGGATCTGGTCCTTGAGTGTTGGCTATTGAGAACCAGGGGTGCCTTGAACAGATGTTCCATCCGTCTGGAAGGTAGTGGGGTTGTCTGTGGTGGAAGGCTGCCTCCCCTAAGACGCCTGATATCTCCTGTCTGGGAGCCTCTTCCTGCTCTCCCCAAAGCTGGTTTTGCCATTGATTTCAGGGGGTGGTCTGGGGATGGTGTCCGATGGGCTCTTCTGTCTCTGGACCCTATGCTCTGACCCAGTCCAACTTCTTCTTGGAGGTGCACGAGACACAGGCCTTGAGCTCTGTGGCTTGTCCAGCAGGCTTGGAGCCCAGGGGCCAGCTCTCTGCAGATAGCTAATTGAAATGGTGGTGGCAGGGCGTGGCTCTGTTCAAAAGCAATGCAACAGTCTCGTTAATTGGAAACCTGCTGTGGCTGGAGTGGGATCTGCTAATGAAGGTAGCTGGATTCCTGGTCGTCTGAGTACATCCAGGGTCTTGCTTCTCCTGTGAATAACGGCCTGTGGTGCCCTATGGCTTGTTATCTCCATGGCAGCAATGTTGGTGACACACACGTTTCAGGTCCCATAGGGGACTATGATGATTTTGATTCGCTATCAGGCTGAACTGTGGGACTTTTTGCCCCCCGCAGACTTTGATGGGATCAGGGTTTGTCCCACTGTTTCAAGGTGATGCAAGTGGAATGGAAAGGACTGGAGACTGACACCCTAATATGCAGCAAAACTGCCTGGATTCTGCCTACCAGGCTCATGACAAAGACCCAGCGTGTTCACTTCACTTGTGAGAACAGCATTCCAGAGCTTTGATTGGTGTGTGTGTGGGGGGGAGGGGGGACAAGGAAGTAGTTGCTTTTTAGCTCTGAAGTGGGGAGAAAACCCACCTGGTGGTAGCATTACAGGTGTATTTTTTTTTGATGGGCTGGTAGGGTGTAGAGGTGGCTCTGAATAACACTGTTGTTGTGCCTTTTGGGGGTTCATGGTGGCCCCATAGATAAGATGCAAGAGGCTCAATGCTTGATGGGGCTGTCAGTGGGTTTGGGGGAAAGGAGCATGGTGTGTAGGTGTGATTGTGGGGTTTTGGCTTTGCAGCTGGCGTGTGATGGTGCTATTCTGGGAACTGGCAGACCAAACAGGTACCACATCTCCTCCTACCCCTCCCTATTTGGGAAGAGACTCTGGCTTCGGTGCAGCATAGACAGCTGTGGCTTTGATTTACTGCTCATCAGAGATGAGTCGAACCTCGCTTCATTTCTGGCCTGGTTATGTAGAAACGTCCAGCCTTTCCATTGTGATATTAATTTGGTCCTTGGTGAGTGAGAGAGACTGGCCGGCTGAGTAGAATTACATGGGATGGGAAGATGACAATCAGCAGGCTATGGTTATTACTGAATATGAGCTATTTATATTGCGCTCGCCAGCCTGCACTTCCGTCTATTAAGGCGTGTGGATTAGCTTTATTTTCCGTAGGTCTCTGGCGTAAATGGTTCTACCCAGACAGCAGCTGGGACGAGCGGCAGAGTTAGGATTTAACAGCCTTTGATTGGAGTTGATACTTTCCTGATCTTGGAGCTCTGAGTTTGTCATCAGTAATGGCAGGTGACACTGTTCTGGGCAGCTCTCATCTCAGAGGCAGCTTCGCCCACTCCTCCCTAGCCCCCTTCAGCTTCTTCCCCTTGACAACGCTTTACAACCAGCTCAGATCCCTCAGTGCCTTGGAAATACCCTAGTCAAGCCCCGAGGAGAGCCAGACGTCCTATGAACAGATTCAGGTAGAATGACAGACTTGATCCCTGAGGTGCTGAGTGCTCCCAACTCCTCTCGACCTCCCTGGATGCTCAGCACCTCCTCGGTCAGCGCTGTAGTTTAGGGACCCCCGCCCGCTTTCACTAATGGCCTGTGGTCAAGCTCCAACTGACTACCTGGGAGCCGGATCAGACCCACTCTGAGAAGCAGAGGATCCCCCAGGTCCTGACTGGTGTTGCCTGGCAGCTTTTTTTATTCAGTGGAAGCTGAGGGTGCCACACACGCTATGCCCCTGGTGAGGGGCCAGTTTGTGTCCTAGTCCTGCTGGGAGTACTGGGAGCTGTACAAAGAAGAAGGTAGGAATCCGGATGCTGCCTGATTTTGATTTATTTTTTTTCTTCCTTCCTTCCCCAAATGTAGGACCCTGGTCATTGGCACCACCCCACTGCCTTTGATGGGAGCAGCATCGCGTCCTTGTCTTCCTACCTGGGACTAGCAGGGCCTCGCTCTCCTGAGCAGAGGGTGATAAGGCGCCCAGCAAAGCCCCTAAGCAGTCCCGTGCCTTTGAGATCAGCCCAAAGGCCTGGCGGGAGTCGAGAGAGGCAGGGTTTCATGGGCCCCGAGGTTCAGAGCAGAGTGTGCACGGCACAGACCAGGAGGATCGAGGTTGGATCCTGACATCAGGATTCCACAGATGGCTGTAACCTTGGACACCTGCCCCCCTTCTTCTTGTCTCGAGCTCTGTTTGCTGGGAGAGGAGGTGGGGGAAGCGGGGCTGGAATACTTTCCCCGCCATCTGCCTCAAGGCATCAGACTCGTGAGCTGGCACCGTTCATTTCTGATCTCTGCCAGACCTCGTTAATAGAGAACGGAAGGCGGTTCACGTTCCAGAGACGCCGTGGAGGTGGGGAGGCAGCTACGCGTGCAGGGATCGGCTCTGACCGTTGTCTGGGGTATTTTTTAAAGCTGCTGATGGCTCCGAGTAGCCGCTGCTTCATGCAGGGACGTCAGAGGTGAAACTCCTTTATTCACACACTCGGGACTCGAGGGCTTGCATGTGACTGCAGCTGGGGCCAGAGGCTGATCTCACTTGCTCCAGTGACATCCGTGGAGTCGGGCTAGATTTACATGGGACATGTGAGCTCAGGATCCAGCCCTTGGATCACTGTGTAGCAGAGTTCTGAGTTGTGGGTGTCAGTGACGTCTGCTTGCGGTTGCCCACTCTCTTCCTTCCCAGCATGCCTTTGGCTGGCACTTGTGTAGCTGGTACAGGAGCCCTCTGTGCTGTTAATTAGCCATGGGTCTAGAGTTCAAATCCCAGCTCTAACTGACCTTGGGCAAGCCACTGTCCGAGTCTCCTTCCCTGCCGGCAAAGGGGGCTAACGATAGTTTTTGCAGACCGGGATTAATCTGAGAAATTGTTTGTGAAGTGCTCAGTGCTGGTAAGGGAAGAGTGACCATGATCCACATCCCACCACATTTCATGCAGGTGGGTGATGGGTGACTGTCCTATCAAAATCAGGCCCAAGCTCTGCCTTTGCTTCCTCCTTGCTGTGTCAGCAGGGTGTTTGTAGCCGAGGAAGAGGAGACGAATCTGGGGATCAGGAGAGCACTGACTGACCGTGCTGCTGCTGTGCTGGAGGATTAAGGTTGGGGACCAAGCCCTTGTGTCTATCCCAGCCTGCCACCTGTGGGTGAGGGAGTTCTGGCTGGACTTCTCCCGGGTTGCCCAGGGTGGTTCTGTGCAGCTACTGAGAGGCGGGATGCTAATTGTTCCGGGGGTTCCTTTGGAGTGAGGGTCTCTCCCAGCCGGGATGATGATTAGGCTGACCATTCCTAGTGATACCTGTCGAATGATCTGATCAGCTGCTGACCGTGGCCATTGTGTGCTGTCATAAGTGTGGAGTGTGCCGTGCCTGGGTGGGGCTATGTTAGCTGAGACAGCGTGTCCTCAGAGCCTCAAGCCCATGAGGAAGGGAGGAGTTTAGTGAGTTCAGTTTCGTTTTGGCTGGCCATGCGGCAGGAGCCAGGGTCCGAGTTCGTCTTTAGCTGTAAAGATGGCTCAGCTTTCCCTCTTATATTTACACTTAGCTGATGTAAGTGATCTTTGATATATTAAGCCTGTGCCTTTTTGGGGTGTTTCTCTCCTTTTCAGAAGGGAGTTAGGAACCCCAAATTGTAAGCTGTACTATGTCTCTGTTCTATAATCTTTTTCTTTATTAAATCTTGTTAGTTATAAAGCGTTTGGTTTTATTCCCTTAAGGTTTTCTCTGCTTCCAGTCTGGGAAGGGAGAAGGGACGGGAGTAGGTAAACAGATCAGCTCAGGTTATCAGCTGAGGAACGGTGCCTGTCACTTCAACGGGAAGGGGGGGGTGTGAATAGCCCCCAGGTGTCTGACTCTGGCTCTCGGGGAGGGAGACAGGGTTAGGGGAAGTCTGCCTCTGCCTTCAGCCGGGAGGGGTGAAGGGGGGTGGGGTGGGGAAGCAGCCTTCAGGTGTCTGACTTTGGCTCCCAGGGAGAGGGACAAAGTTAGGGTGGGGAAGTTTGGGGGCCCCTCCAAGGTTTTGGAAGTACACCCGAATGGTGGCAGCATTGGGTAACCCCAATCTCCCAGCTGGCAAAGTGGGGGCGTGGGGGAGAAGGACTTAACTTAGCTGGGAAGCAGTTAAAGTTTTGTTGGTCTGGCATATAAGAGCCCTGATCTCTGTACTCAGGAGCATAGGGATCAGGAAACCCCTCTTACATGTGCGCTCTTCTCTTCCCATTCCACTTTCTCCCTCCCTCTGAATGGAAGTCTCTATTGATGCTGTGGCCAAGCTTGGATATTGGCACAAGTGGGCACAGCTCCATTGGCTTCAGTGGAGTTGCACCTGCTTATGCCAGCCGGGAATTTAATAAATAATAATACGTTGCATTTTCATGGCACTTTCAATCCAAGGATCATTTGGCCCGATACGTTGTTTCTTTCTTTCGCAGTCGAGGTACAAAAATACATAGCTGGAGTCGTGCCAGCTCCCCTCACTGTACCAAAAAGAGCCTTAGGTTTGCAGAATGACAACCAAGAAGCAAATCTGTGTCTAGGCATAACAAGGTTTTGCTTAATTCCTGCTTTCCTCTCTGATGTGCCTGGGCTTTGGACGGGTGTCAGGATTCCTGGCTGCTGTTTAGGGTCCGTCACCAACTTATATTGACCTACCTGATCTCCCCAAGGTCACACATCAGAAATCACTACTGATTTTTGCTGGGGCACCCAATTTGGGCCTCCCTCCACGGGAGCGATGGGTGCCATTGCTTTTGGAAATCAGGCCCGAGGTCCTGAATTGGGTACCCTACAACTAAGGCAGGTGGGATCTGGAGCTACGTGCTCATTTGAGCCGTAGTCTGCTGGGCCTCATCTTGCTCTCGCTATAGTTGAGGGAAGTTTTGTCTGAATTCAGGGAGAGCAGGAGCAATAAGTCTCTGCACCCGGGCCCAGAGCGCAGTAAAAATTCTGCAGCATCGTGCTCCGCAATCCAGCATGGTTCAGGAACACGATATATCAGCAGGTAAACGTTTTATTCCCAATGGAACTGCTTAATCTATAGCTAAGAAGCAACCGTCATGTAAATCTGACGCTGCTACCCCGAGGAAATTCCTCTGAAAGTCACTGTGGAGTTACTCTGGAGTTCACAGAGCAGTTCGCCACGTAACTGGCACAGTGAAGCGCTGGCCCTTGTTTAGATCCCGGTAACGGAGAACAAGGCTTGGAGCAGCACTGGGAGTAAGCATGGGGTGACCTTTCCATTGGAAAAGCCTCTGTTTTGTCTCCCGTGCTCTTAACTTGCTGGGTTAAGACATCACCCCTGACGCAACCCCAGTGGAGTCGATCACGTTCCAGCAGGGCATGTTTGGCCCCATATAACCCATCCACTTCACTGTGCACTGGGTCAGGCCCATGCCCACCCATGCTCCCTCTGTCCATTCCACTCGTCTGTCCCAGCTCAGGCAAACCCAGGGCCTGACTCCCCGAGGGACCTGACATCCACAGCTCCCATTGGCTGGACTTGGGAGGCTTCCCCCTAATCCTGTGTGTGGTAGGGAGGCTGGGGAGGTTATTTGTGCCCTGGCCTGGCAGGGGGATCAGGCTGATCTCCGATCAGCCCAGGCTCATGCCATCCAGGTAGGGGCATTTACCACCCCAGCCTGGCCTGTGGTCAGCATGGTTCTCACAGAAGCTGGGCTCCCTGCAGGCTGATTTTTCCCTTCCACACAGCACCCCGAACAGAAGGGAGGTGACTTCATGCTAATGGGAATCAGCACAAACTTCTCAGCAACAGAGAGTGGGTGTCTTCATCTGCCTTCCCCGTCCAGCCCTCCTCGCCAGCAGCTCCCACGCCCTACGGAGCCCCCTGGCCAGTGCTTGCAGCCCGGGAATCGCCCCACCCAGCAGCACGCCCCTCTCTCTTAGGTGCCAGCCAGGCAAATGCTGGGGAGTAGCTCTTTGCAGTGGCCCCTGTTTGCATTGCAAGGATCCTGGGCTCTAAATGAGGTTGAGGCTCCACTCAAGCATGTTTGCTCATTCTACCGGTCTGTCCCCTCCGGCAGCCCCATGGGAACGGTCTGTAGGGATGTGCCCGTTGAGCTGTGGGAGCACTTGGTGTGAGTTTCTGCCTGGCCAGGACTCTAAGTCCTTGTCCGGGCAGGGCAGCTGCAGATGTGCTGTTCAAGCACCAAAGCACCCTCTTCTCCCCTCCCCCCATCTGTGGGTGTTGGTGACTCACGATGCTGCTTCCCTCCCGCATGGCGCTTGGCCAGAGCTGCGGTGGCGGAGGCACCTCAGTCGCTGGGTTTTACGCCTCTGCGTCCCGATTTCTCGCGGATCCTGGGAAGATGAGAAATTAGTGCTAATTAATCTAATTTGGGAAGTGTCAGGTTTCCAGGCGAGGGTAGCAGCTGGCTGATACATTTCAAAGGGGGAGGGCAGCCCGGCAGGGGATACGTCTGCCTACCCTGCCCTGCAGGCTGTCGGGACCTAAACCTAGGCTGATGTGAACCCCCCTGGGTCCTGTTGATTTCAGTGAGGGCAGGCTGTGTCCAGTGACCCCCAAACTCGCTGTCATGATTTGTCAGAAGGGGTCACTGGGGAACGCATCCCGGAATGAGTCTCCTCCCCCCGAGTTCAAGGGATAACTCCATCACCTGGTAGATGTAGGAGACACCAGAGAATTATTGGGGCAGTTGAGAGGAAGGCGAGGCCAGGGCTCTAGCCTCAGACTTGGGAGAACTGCATTCACTTCCTGTTCTGCCACAGACTTCCTGTGTGACCCTGAGCAAGCAGCTCAGCCACTTGGTGCCTCAGTTTCCCCTCTGTACCAAAAGGGTACTGGGGTAGCATTTCTCTACTTCTCAGGAGTACAGTGAGGATAACTACATTGAAGACTGGGGGGGTTCAGATGCTGTGGTTATGGGGGGCAGATAATACCACAGAGAGACTTGAACAATTCACTGCCCCCTCTTTGTGCCTCCATTTCCTCGTCTGCAAAATGGCGGTGCCAACACTTACACCCTTTTGCGAAGCACTTTGAGATGGAGGGATGGAAAATGCCATAGAAGAGCTGAGTGCTGCTGAAGTGCCATTGGGATTAATTTCCTAGCACAGATAACGTTCCCTCCAAACTCGACGGCCGGCGGCTGGCATTTCGGGTGTCAGTAAATTATAGCAATAAAAGTGAGACCTAGTCCACGTGGAATGGAGGTGAAATTGTGTCTGGAATGAGAGATGGCTGGTGTGTGTGTGTGACTTGTACACACCTCTGTTCACACGTTGCTGTCTTCTCTTCCACGCCTGGGCAGCAAAGGGGGCACCTGGAACTGTTAGCGCTGTCCCAAATCGGGGGGAGGGGGGGGAATGGAAAGACGAAACCTTTGGAGGTGTGTGGGCCAGGCCCCCTCTCTTCCAGGCACACCCGCATTCTCCTGCTCTGCCTGCAGTGGGGTGGTCGAGTGGTGAAAGGGCCCCTAGGTTGGGTCTCAGTCCCTAACACTGGGGTGAGTCTGCCCGGGCGGGTTGAGCTAGGTGTATGGGCTGATTCTTCTGGTGCCACAGTGCAAAGCAACGGCCTCGGCCAAAGGATCAGGCCCACAGATTTTCCTCTTTACCCTCCGTGTTGGTAGGCGAGGGGTTGGGGGGAGGGAGGCTGCTCTCCCTGCTGTCAGGTTCTGGGGAGACTCTCAAAGGGGGAACGCTGGGGTCAATCAGGACGTGCTCGTCCGTGTCCCCGTGCACTAAAGAGCCAGTTACTGCAGGGGAGCTGCAGAGAGAGGCCAGTCCCCAACTCCCCTCCCCCTTGTCCGTACTCCCTCGCCAGCCCTGTGTGAAGCAGGTGCCAGGGAGCTAGGGCAGAGCTTCGAAAACTGCAGGAGGAGGCAGCTGAGCAAAGCACAGTTTGCTGCCCACGGTGACGTAGACTGGGGAGCCGGCGAGCATGGGTTGGAATAATAAACCGAGCAGAGGGGCTGACAACAGCCCACCGCCTTGTCAGAGGTGGGGGCCGAGCGGGAGCGGTGGGGAACTGGGGTGTGAGATTCTCCCTGGCTATAATCCTGCACGGCTTTCATGTAGCAGATGTTTCTCTAATGATGTACCAAGGTGCGGCTCTAAACGCTGGAACGTGAGGGGGAGGAACCGGATCACTGAAATCCATCCACCCTTAACGAGCTTGTTCTCGCGGGCCCCGCATGCACCCGGCTGGGCGTTTTGCTCAGCGCTGGTGAGGGGCTCTGGCTCTCACACAATCCCAGCAACATTTTAACCACGCTTGTTACTTCCCAAGCCCCTCGGTGGCTCCGTTTGCTCGGTGCTGCCGGGCGGAAGCCTGTAGGGGTGTCTGCACTCTCGCTGGGAGCAAACCTCTCCGCCTGGGTAGACAGCCTTGTGTCCACATGCTAGAAATGGCTTCACCCCAGCCTTACCTCCAGTGTGGGAACTTGTGTCGCTAGCCAGGGCCTCCGCCGGTACGGCAGGGTCCACACAGCTGTTTTTCATGCACTAGCGCAAGCCCCGCTAACACAAGCCTGTCTACCCAAGCAGGGAGGCTCACTCTCAGCCGTCGTGTAGGCTTACGCCATGTGCCACACGCCTGAGTCACAGCGGGGCATTCACATTAAACGATCCATAAAGAACTCCAGTCGCAAACCCGGCAGAAGGGGGGTTGTATGATTAAACCGAGGTGCTATGTTTCCGCACCCCCGGGAATTCGTTGCGATAATGCAGAGACACGCGACTAATTTTCTTGGCCAACCTCCATTTGATTTCTGAAGATCAAGTGCCAAGATGTGAAATGCTCTCTAGGGTTATAGTCGGCCTTTTATTTTATTCTTTGTGCTGTGGTAGTGCCCAGAGGCTCCAACGAGATCAGGGCTCCCCAGTGCTAGGTGCGGTACAGATGCAGAAATAGACAAGACAGGCAAGGAGAGGTGAAATGACTTGCCCAAGGGTCACACTGCAGATCAGTGGCTGAGCTGGGAACAGAAGCCAAATCTCCTGACGCGTGGTCCAGTGAATGATCTGCTGGAGCCTCATCTAGCTGGGGCTGGTAGCACTGCCTGTTAAGGCTGCCTGACACTGCCCATGAGAAGACCTGGCTTTTGTTTTTTATAGCTCTGCCAGATTTTAATTTGGCTGAAATTTTCCATGCTGAGTGTCTGTCTCCTGGGGGGTGACGGGCAAAGAGAGAGAGAGAGAGAGAGAGAGAGAGAGAGAGAGAGTGTCTGCCTCAGGCTAATCATTGTTTGTTTGTTTTTTAATTTCTGCCCAAATGGTTCAGCTGCTCTCAAGAACGAGGGGAAAATGCATCGTTTTCCCCATGTTTAAACAAAAAATGCTGGTGACTTTCTGTGAGGAGCTCTCTCACCTTCACACTCTGGAGCAGCGACTCAGCACTTGGTAGGCGGGTGCCTTGTGTCAGGCAGGTGTCTTTTGCTGTCCCTGTGAAAATCCACCCACATTTGGCTGTTATAAAATCTGTGGGGGGGGGTTGGGGGGGGGGAGTCCCGGTGCTCACATGCTCAGTACAGGTTTCTTAGATTTGCCCTGAAGATTCCATCTGCACTGGGCATGTTCCAGCCTGGAGCTGAGCAGGACTTTCCCTGCAATCCCAGCTCTGGGCTGCCACAGACCAGCCTTAGTTCTGGTTCATTGGCACAGACGTACCCCCCAAAATGTCATGCCAAGTACGCTGAAAATCCTACGTGTCTCGGTTTAGCCACCCCAAACTGAGTGGATACTTTTGACCTTGATCTGTGTAGGTCTCTGTTCCCCATCAGAAAAATGAGGCTAATACCACCCCTCCCCACAAATAAACCCCTTTGTGTTTGCGACGCACCCAGATGTTACAGCGACGCGCTCTGAAGGAAAGTCCGGGAGGACACTAGCAATTCTGTCTTCAGAGCAGGGTTTGAATAGTGTGCAGTAAATAAGGCCTGGGACCGCACAGCGGCGAAAAACAAAATATTGAATCGCCGCTCACCAGTGAACACCGTCTGTCCATTACACTGACTGAGGGAGAGAACCCGGAGAAAAACTAGCGCGTGATACTCTTTAATGCCACGTATCAAAGCATTCACACAAGGGGGGTGAATTAAGGTTACACAAGCAGCCTTAATTCTGGGTTTGACTTGACAGCCATATTGTTCTGTAGTGTAGGAGTTTTGTGTGTAATTTCACGGAGGTCCAGTCACCACTTGTAAGACGACTGGGATGGCAGTTGCGTGTGGATACCAACCTACAACTGCTGTAGCTAGCTTTTTTTGCCTGGTGGAGACAAGATCTTCGATCTAACTGGCCTCTTCCATCTCTAGCTGCACTGATGTTAACCAGGATGAAAGTGGTCCATGCAGCGTGCCAGGCAGGCTGGAAATGAACCCGGGGGGGGCAAAGGTGAGACCGAGGCGGGCGTTGGTTTGAAAGCGAAGCCCTGAATTAGGAGTGTGTGTATGCTTCGTTCTTTGCGGGAGGGCTGGGAGTTCAGTCACTTTCCCTCTTGCCTATGGCCCGTTGTGAAGTCCTCTCCCCCCGCCCCCTGGGGTCTTCAGAGGGCAGAGGACGGACCCTTTAAAAGGGGAAAAAAACAAAAAATCCTGAAATTCATTTCCTCTGACTTCTCTCCCACCTTCGCCTCCTCGCCCGGCCGTTCTGATACCAGCGCCTTGATGGCCTTCTGAGCTGTGAAGTGCCCGGGGGCCTGTGTGCGTCTTTCCAAAGGATCTGGAGCGAACAGAGAGGGAAATGCAAAGCGCCAAGGAAGGCGACTGATTAACACTGTGTCGCTGATCTGCACAATTCAGTACCAGAGGTGCCGACGCCCCATGGAGAAAAAATAGGGGGTACTGGCTGGGGCTGGCCGCTAATCAGCTGGTCAGCGGCTGGCCCTGCCCCCCCCGAGCTGTTGAATGGGGCTGCCGTGCCACTCGCTCCTCTCTGCCCCTCCCTCCCTCACTGCCCTTAAGGCAGGAGGGGGCAGAAAGGAGTGGGCAGGAGGCACTCGGGGGACAGAGTATTGGGGCAGGGGGTGGAGCTGGTCTAGGACACCCCCCAGCAAAACCAAAAGTCAGCACCTATGTATGGTATGAGGAGTGAATCTGCCTGGCTTGCAACATCGGGGGGAAGGACGGATGGGTAGCACCAGCACAGTGCTTCAAGACAGGCGGCCTGGGCCTTGATTCAGCAAGGTCCTTAGGCACACGCCTGTGAGTATCCCCGTTAACAGCAACAGGGCAGGTCCCAGCTGGCGCCCATACCGAACCCCACAAGGCCAGGGAGGTCTCCGCATTTCCGAAAAGCCAATGCTTGGTGTCTCCGGCTAGGGACGCTCATAAAACGGGGCCTTCCTCTCTGGAGGTCCCGGTTTCCCCACTGGTGAAATGGGGTGACCCCGCCCTACCTCACAGGGCATTGTGAGCCTGGAGGAATTAACTTGGCCATGGTCATGCTGGCGTGGGGAAGAGGCGACCAGAGAAGACCCAGGACCTCGTTAACGCAGGGTTGGGCTGGGCTGCTCCTCTGAGCTGGAACCCGATCAAATGATTTTGCAAGCTGTGTGAGAAAGCACAAAGCTCCCCCCCCCCCCCCCCGACTTCATTCAGATGAGGAAGAGGCCGAGAGCTGCCTGCTGTAGCAACTGTGTGAAGTTTCAGGAATACAAATTCAGCCTCCGAACGGTTAGCTGGGCTCTGGAAGCTTTGCCCAGGGGGAGCCGGGAATGTGAAGTTTAATTATTTTGTCGCTCGGGAGCTCGCATATTACAGCAGTTGTCTTTCCCTCCCACTTCTAGCCTTTTTCTCTGTCTCTGTTTCTTTTTGTCTCACTGGTGCGCACGGTTCCCTTTTTCCTGTGAAAGGAACAACCGAGTCATTGAAATGGAACACTGGCGAGGGTTTTTTAAATCTGAAAGTCGGCATTAATTAGTCAGGTGTAATTAGCTTCCTTGTCTGTCACTGCCTCTCCCTGACTTGGAGATGACTTGCTTTGTATCCCAGAGTTTACTGAATGGAAATCCTCCTTTGTCATGGAGGTTTTGCTGGGCCTGGATGTGAATTAATGGACGTGCTTACGGCTGTTTGGGGGCACATGCTGACTTGCTCCCAGGTAGCACAGTAGGGTTTGGGTTTTACAATCCGGGTGGATTCAGGTCCCAAGGGACCCGTGGGTTTGGTTCTACCTGGCCTTGCCCCTTGTGCTGGGGGTGGGACATGGGCGTGAGACCCCCGCTGGTAGCATCTCAGGCAGCCCACTCTGCCCAGCGGTGCAGGTGATGAGCCCTGAGGACAAGGCGGGGGGGAGAATGGGGAGTCTTGGCTTCTCTTGTGGTGCCCGCAAAACTGGAGATGGAGTCCAAGCAGTAGCCATGACTTCTCTCCCCCTCCACATTGACATGAGCATTACTGTAGTGCCTAGGAGCCCCAGTCATGAACCGGGACGCCTCCGCCCCGCCCGTGCAGTGTGTAGCACAAACCCACAACACGCACCTCCCCTGAGCTTGTTGGGCCGGCGTGTGAGGTGCAGGCCAGATCCCCAGCTGGTGCCCTTTGCATTATTGACTCCACCGTCTGCAGGAGAGCTGTGCCCTTTCCACCAGCGCAGGCTCTTGACCCCTTCAGGACCATGCGCCGGTCCCGGCCCCTCCTAGGGGGCAGGCTGAGCTCCCTGCTGTTGGCACCCTTGGCAGGAAGATGAATGGAACTGAATCGTGGCTGGCTCTGGGCCACAGGGCTGGAGGCTGGGGAACCACGAAGGCTTTTTATTTGCTGGATTCGGGACTCGTCCCCACCCCATCCACTCTCTGGGGTGAATAGTTTTCTGCACGGTCGCTCCGAGCTCAGCTGTGCTGCTGAACCTGCGTCTCTCTCCCTCTCTCGCCATCCTCGAGTGGCACTTAGCCGGCCGAAGGAGGAAGGCAGCTCAGATGGGCACGTCTGGGCGAGGTTGGGGTGGGTGAGGTTGGCTGCATGCTCTCTGCTCAGCAGGGAGAGCTTCGCCCAGTGATGTCCCGGGGAGCCGGTGGGATGCCTGGGGAAGCCGCTACTGCTGGAACCAGGGGGGTGGGCACACAGCTTGACTCTCCAGTGTGTGGGGCTCTGCCTAGGGCGCTTCGCTGGGCCAACGTGGGCGCTAGATCCCTCTACCAGTGACTTGCACCGACGTGGCGCTTGGGCGGGGGTCTGCCACGGTGCGGTCCCGCAGGGCGGAGGGTTAGCAGAGATCAACACTGTGCATGTTCTCCAGCCGGGGTCTGGATAAAGTCAGTGCAAGGGGCAGAATGACCCTCATGTTGCTCAGATCGCAAGTGTCTAGAGACCCCGCACAGCAACAGCATCTAACGCTACGCTCTGCGTCGGCCCCTCTGCCTGTGTCCCCTTGCCGGATGTGTCTCTTTCCCGGTTCCTGATGGCTGCCCGGAATGGGCAGCGGCGGTGGGTGTGGCGATCGGAAAGCCAGGGCGTTGCCCGAGCGGCAGCCGCAGAGGAGGGCTGTGCTGGGCGCGCGGTGGCAGAACAGCTGAGCAGATCAGCAGCTGCTTGCAAACCAGATTTTTCAGCCGGGGGTCATGCGGCGGGGGGCAGGGCGCGCTCGCGGCGGAGCCAGGCCTGCGGATGGGGTGGCCGTGCCAGGAGAACGAAAGCGTTTTCCTCCTCCGCGGATCGAACTAGTGTCACGGAGCGCCCGGGGGATGGTCCGGAACCGCTCCCTAGGAAACCAGACAGGACTTGGGGTGAAGTGTCCCCTCTCCCTACACAGCCTGTTTCCAAGGCCAGGAGCTTCACGGATACTCACTTCCACCTTCCTGGGTCTGACCTCGGAGCATTCAGCACCTTCTGCCCCTCCGTGCGCTTCCCCCAGTGAGCCTGCCCAGGCGGGGTCCTGGGGGAGCCCGTGGATTCTGCACCCCAATTCCACAGTCAGACGTGACTCTCAGCCAGCCAGTAAAACAGAGGTTTATTCGTCGACAGGTACATGGTCTAACACCGAGCTTGTAGACCCCTGAACCCCTCAGCTGGATCCATTTTGGGGGCCCAAGGGAGGCCAGACCCTGCCTGGGCCTGCCTCCCTTCTGCCCATCCAGCTTCAGATTCCAAAACCTCTCTCCAGCCTGCTGCAGACTCCAAACTGAAAGTCCCGCTCTCCAGCCCCTCCTCCCCCCTGGCTCAGCCAGGTCAGGTCACCTGACCTCCCTCCCCCACTTGGAGTCAGCTTCAGGTATGGACCCCTGCAGAGAGGGGAGAGGGCATTGCCTGCTTGCTTACACTATCAGCCCCTATTCCTTCACATGGACACTTAAGAAATGCATAGGGGAAACTGAGGCACACACACACTATTCCTACTCCCTCACAACTAGCGCTTGCTTTGCGACGGCTTGTGCCGGTTTTTATAGGCAGCTGAGCTGACTGTTCCGTCTGCAGACGCGGCAGGTGGGCGGAACAATCCCAGCGTCTGTGGCTGACGAGATAATTCCCGGTGTCGCTGGGGGCTCCTTCGGCAGGGCTGGAGTGGGGGGGGAGGGGTGGGACACTCCTCACGGAGGACTCGAGTGAGCCCGGGGTGGAGGTGGGGCAGTGACGTGAGCGTGGCCTCGTGTACAGGGCTAATGGGCAGTTGGGTAGGATCGTGTGCCACAAGGGAACGGCCAGGCAGTCGCGACCTGTGTGTCCATGGAGGAGTGACTGCTGAGCATTATGGGACGGTCCCTGTAAAACTGGAGTCTGGGCCAAATTCTCCTGTAGGTTACACTGCTGTAAATCTGGGGCAACTCTGCTGGCCCCACGGCTCTCCCACAGCCCATGAGCCCCGCTACGCCCCCGCCACCTGCAGCCTGGGAGCCCCACTGCACCCCCCAGCCCAGGACCTCCTGGAAGTTAGAAGCGTTTTTCACACGTTGCCCGGGGGATTCGCCGCGCTGGGGCGGTGTGGGGGGCCCGATCCCGGGGATCGGGATGAATTGTGCTCCTTGCGCTGTCAGGGAAGGTACATAACCCGGCTGTGGAGATCTGGGTTCCCAGCCTCAGCGCGAGGAGTCCTTGGCGGTGCCCATCTGACGGCACGAAGGGGAGGCCGGTCACGGAAATGGCCCTGCGTGCCCAGAGGATCCCCCCGGTCCGCGTCCCGTGGCCACTAGAGTCAGGCAGGGCCCCTCTACCAAGCGCCGGGAGTTGGGACGGTGGCGCCCGCCGCGTTCGCTCCCTGTGTGCGGCTGGAGCTGGGCAGGGTCTCCGCGTTTGGTTGCTACCGGAGCTTAGCAAGGAGCAGCAAGGTCTAGGCCAGGGCGTGGATATAGAGCCGCTCTCTGCTGCCTGAATGAGCCGGGAGCGTGGGACTCCAGCCCTCCCCCGCCCCCCCATCATGCCTAGGTCACTGCTGTGACTCGCTCTGTGCTGCCTGGGACAATTAATTCCTCTGCCACCCCCAGCCCCATTGCGGTGCCATGGGGCCAGCGCGGCCGCCTCCCGCTCTCTCTCCACCCCGCGGGTGCCCTGCTCACTCCTGTTTCCCCCTTTGCTGCAGGCGCTGGATATGGACGCTGAGGATGACCCCTTGTTGCAGGGCGCTTGGCTCGAGGAGGAGGAGGAGGAGGAGGAGGAGGTTGCCTTCGGCCCCCGGAAGAGGAGCGAGGGTCCCCAGCTGTGTGGCAAATGCCGGTGGAATCCCAGGCCGCTGCCGACGATGCTGCCGGCGACCGGCTTTTGGAACCTGCTGGGCTGGGTCTTCACTAACCCGTGCTGCGCTGGTGTCATCCTCTTCCTGGGCTGCGCCATCCCCGCCGCCCTGGCCGCGGTCATGTTCCTCCACTACCCTGCCCTGGATATCGACATCTCCTACAACGCCTTCGAGATCCGGAACCACGAGTCCTCGCAGCGCTTCGACGCGCTCACCCTGGCCCTCAAGTCCCAGTTCGGCTCATGGGGCCGGAACCGCCGGGACCTGGCCGATTTCACCTCGGAGACCTTGCAGCGGCTGATCTTCGAGCAGCTGCAGCAGCTCCACCCCAACGCCTCTGGGCTGGGCGGCGGGGCCAGGCCGAAGCGCAGCGCGGCGCTTCCCGTGGGCGGAGGGAGGACCAGCCCGGCTGGGCCCGATGCCCGGCGGAGCCCGGTGAACCAAACCGCCCGCCTTGCCCGGGGCGCTCCGCACTGGGACTACTCCAGTGCCTACGTCAGCGCCAACACCCAGACGCACGCCCACTGGCGCATCGAACTCATTTTCCTGGCCCGCGGGGACGCCGAGAACAACATCTTCACCTCCGAGCGCCTGCTCACCATCCACGAGATCGAGCGGAAGATCATGGACCACCCCCGCTTCCGGGAGTTCTGCTGGAAGCCCCACGAGGTCCTGAAAGATCTTCCTCTGGGCTCCTACTCCTACTGCTCCCCTCCCAGCTCCCTCATGACCTACTTCTTCCCCACCGAACGGGGAGGCAAGATCTACTATGACGGCATGGGGCAAGACCTGGCCGACATCCGAGGTGAGCCCTGGGAGCTGGGTGGACTTGGACCAAGGTGTGTCCTGGGTCTCCTTGTATTGTTGG
This sequence comes from Sternotherus odoratus, assembly GCA_032164245.1. Lineage (NCBI taxonomy): Eukaryota > Metazoa > Chordata > Testudines > Kinosternidae > Sternotherus > Sternotherus odoratus. Next base: position 9,538,486 of record JAVMKO010000018.1, read on the forward strand.
GCAGGGCCTGTGTTGTGGGCCCGGCTAGATTAGATACGGGAGGTCTGATCTCTGGGGGAGGCTTGGCCTGTCTGTGGAATGGGGAGCTCAGGGTTTTAGGGCGTGGGGCTCTCCCTTTCCTTCCCCAGCCAGTCTCCATGGTTCTGTCCCTGGAGTTTTCCCACCCTGGCCTTGCGGGTTTGTCACTGGATCAGTGAAACCAACTCTGAATTTGGTCCGTCGTCCCTGTTGACGGGGACCTGGGAGAAGCCCTGCACTGCTGGGCAAGGACCCTGACTCGGAGTCCTTTTGTCCTGATCCAGGGTCACGAACGCCTGTGCAAAGTGGATGTCCTAGCTCCGAGTGTGGACCCAGCCTAGATCTGCCAGCTGCTGCGGGGGGGGAATGACTCCCTGTGAGTCGCCACCGGGAGGTGGGTGCTGGGGCCGAGCACCGACTCCTCTCAGCAAATCTTCAGTGCTAATGCCCCCCTCCAGCAGGGGCGGGGTTGAGGGTAGCTGGAGCTGAATCATTGCTAGTCCGGGGGAGGGACGTGGTTGTGGGAAGCAGCTTCCATCTGTCTCCCAGGCATATGCTGCCGATTGAAAGCCAGCCAGAGCGGCGTACAGGGAGCAGGCAAGTGATTTACTCCATCTGCTCCATTGCAAGCAGCAGCCCCGCTCCCCGTTCCGTGGGGCCTTGCTGCTGGAGCCCGCCCTGTGGACCCATTGCAGCCTGGACTTCCCAGGTCCCCAGGTGGGTTTGGAAGAGACGTTGGGTAGGACTGTGTTTTCCAGAGTGCACGCGAATCCCAGCGCCTCTCCTCAGTTGGGTGGAGCAGGAGCCGCACGCTCCATGGTATTGGCCCTGTCAACCCTACGATCAATGGTGGCCTTTGGCCTGCGTGATACATGATGCTGCGTAGGGTCCCGCTCTTGCTAGTGCGTCCCGCCCGGCCGGGATGGGAGAGACCCCGCTGAGCCGGCTGCTCTCTGATGAGGGAGGGCGAGAGCCTGCGGGGCTCCGTCCGCGTCGGGCTGGCCCCATGCGCCAGGCCCAGCCCGCAGAGCTTGCCCTAAAGGGCTCTGTGCTGGCCTCTCCTGCAGGGTCCTTAGAGTTGGCCATGACCCACCCGGAGTTCTACTGGTACGTGGATGAGGGGCTGTCGGCAGAGAACATGAAGAGCTCCCTCCTCCGCAGCGAGATCCTCTTCGGGGCCCCCCTGCCCAACTATTACTCGGTGGAGGACAGGTGGGACGAGCAGCGCAGCAAGTTCCAGAGCTTCGTGGTCACCTACGTGGCCATGCTGGCCAAGCAGTCCACCAGGTGAGGCGGGAGGCCCGTGCACGGACGGGGTGACTTAGTGCCCAGCCGGCAGGGAAGGATGGGGACTGGAGAGGATGGTGGGAGATGGTCTTGCACTTACATTAGAGGAGCAGCTGGTGTGTGAGGGTTAATCCGGCTTCCTTCAGCTCTTCCTCTTTGCACTGAAGCTGGGGGGCGAGACTCTGAGGTTACTGCGGGAGGTGCCAGGCGGCCACGCTCCCATGAACCCTGCCGGGGTGAGTCGGATTATTCGGAATGAGGAGTGCAGGATTTGGCAGAGGGGGTTGGACCATTGGCCGGCCTGGGTGGTCTCCAGGACCTCCAGCACGAGGAAGGAAAGGAAGCAGGCCCGTGCCACTGGTGCTGGCCAGGGGGAGCATGCGGCAATCAATGGTTCACACAGGTCCTGTTTGCGCAAATACCGCACAGCCCCAGCAGCGTGTATGAGACGGGTGCCTAATTAAAGTGAGCAATTAACGGCCTGACTTTCCTCCTGCTGTCCGGCTGGAGGAACACCACGAAGCCTAACCGAGCCAGCGAGTGCTCCCTGGAGCAGGGTTTGCCCCCGTGAATGGGGGCGCTCCTCCCCGGGGTTCTGTGCTGCTGGGAGCCAGCTGGTCGGATCTGGGCTTAGGTCTGTGCCTTCCCCGGCAATTGGAAACTCGCTACAGACGGAGGAGGGGAAGCGTCTGGTCAGTACAGGAGAGTGGTCTCCGGGAATAGGATGACCAGGCAGCAGCTTGGAAGAGGGTCAGGTGGAACTTCTCGTTCTCCAGCCATCTGCTGCTCTGGATCTCCGTACTTCTGACCTGCGGGAACTCTGATCTGTGAAATACAGCCAGGGTGGCTCTACTCTGAAATTGAAGCCGTGGGAAAGTCCTCTCAGTACGGGCTGGGGAAGGATTGCAGGGATGGGGAGCAGGGCGGGGAATAGGGACGGGGGTGCGGATAAGCCCTTAAAAAGGCCGGCTTAGAGGCCTGCTCTGCAGCGCAGGGCTATTGTGTTCCTGGTTTTAATTCTCTCGGATTACCTCGTCTCAGAACCGGCTTCCAGCAGCAGAGGCTGGAAAATCACGCAGCGGTTCACAGGCCTGCACCCGCTCGTTATTACATCTGAGCTTAATATAATAAGCAGTGATTTAAGATTCCAGATGGGATTGGCTTTGGAAGCTTCCGGAGCTGTTTGCTGACAGCAAGAACTCTATTAACGCCTCTGACCGTAATGCGCTGGAGGAATTTTAAAAATAGGAGACCTGCTTTCCTGACGCCAGCCTCGGCCCCCCCCCTCCTGGCAATCTGACCTGGCCCGGTCGTTCAGTGGCTTCCCGGGTTCTTCGCACGTGTGACCCCCTCTGGTTTTGGAGGAGATGCATGGGGGTCGATACGCCGGCCCTGCTCACCGCGTATTCTCCTCTGTGCCTTCTCTCCCTCCTCTCTCCCCACCCCAGCAAAGTGCAGGTGCTGTACGGGGGGACGGATTTGTTTGACTATGAAGTGAGGAGGACCTTCAGCAACGACATGCTGCTGGCCTTCATCAGCAGTAGCTGCATCGCCGTCCTGGTCTATATCCTCACCTCTTGCTCGGGTAGGTGGCATTCAAACCCTCCTTCCCTTCTCTAAGGTGGAGCAAGGTCCGCAGCGAGCAGCCTGATGGAGAGTCCCTGGGCGGGTCATTCTCCAGCCTGCTCAGGAAGGCGCTGCCTGTGGCTTTGCTGTTACGAAGAGGAGCAGGGCCTCCCATGGCCACGGAGACTCCACTCGAATTGTCCAAGGCAGAGATTTTCGGGGGTGAGGGGCAGTGGAAGGGCTTCCTTGAGGGGATGTGGCCAATTGAGAAGCAGCTTCTGCTCTCACTAACCGGTGTAAATCTGGAATAACTCCACTCACTTCAACAGAGCCCGTCTAGATTTACCCCAGTGTAATGGAGATCCGGATCGGGCCTGTTTCCCTACTGACCTGGGCGAGAGTTGAGCTGGTGGGAAATGGAAGGCTCCATGCCCCATTGTCTGGTCCTGGACCCTCCCCTCCGCTTAGGGGGCACTTAGGCCGACCCGCTCAAGAACAGCCTCTGACTTTGGGTGCCCGAGTTGAGACTCCGTGCGTCTAATTTCCAGAGGCGCCGAATGCCCGCAGCTCCCGTTGACACGCGCAGGAGAGCAGGGTGCTCAGCACCTCTGGATATCGGGGTCACCACGCCTCCAAACCGCCACCCGCCTTTGGAACATCACTGTGCCTTGCCCCAGCCAGCCCAGGCTGGAACCCCTCCCTCCTGACCAAGATACCCCCTGCCAGGTCATAGCTCTGCCCGGGGTGGGAGCCGGCCAGGTGCCCACACCCCACGGGCAGGGCGGGGATTGCAGCCCAGGGGGTTCCTGTGCCGAGGTCCTAGCGTGGCTCTCCTCCCGCAGTGTTCCTGTCCTTCTTTGGCCTGGCCAGCATCGGGCTGAGCTGCCTGGTGGCACTGTTCCTGTACCACGTGGTGTTCGGGGTCCAGTACCTGGGCATCCTCAATGGCGTGGCTGCCTTCGTGGTCGTGGGGATCGGTAAGCCTCTCCTAGCCTCCTTCCTTTGCGCCGACCCAGCCGCTCCCCGCCTGAAGGCCCTGCTGCACCCGCGCCAGCCGGCAGAACGGGCTGCCCCGGCCTGGCTGGGCGACGGGTGGTGGGAGGTGCAGGCTGACGATGAGCTTAGACTTTGGTGAGCCAGGTCCCCAGCTGGTGTGAGTTTGTCTGGCCCCCACTGGTTTCAACAGAGCTGGCCCCAGGCATCTCTCCCCAGTGCGAGCGACATATCTGCCCCCCCCCAGGTGTCGATGACGTCTTTGTCTTCATAAACACCTACCGCCAAGCCACCCACCTGAAGGACCTGCAGCTGCGTATGATCCACACCATCCAGACAGCGGGGAAGGCCACCTTCTTCACCTCCTTGACCACGGCCGCGGCGTACGCCGCCAACATCTTCTCGCAGGTGCGCCAGGGCTTTGGAGCAGACCCCTGAGGGCGCAAGGCATCGCCACCGGCCTTTCAGCAGCTCCCCTGCCCACAAGAGGGCAGCCATGGGCCTGCTCTGGAGGGGGCCTCTCACCCCTCCTTACCTGCTCTCCATGCTTGAGACTGACTCACTCCAGGCCAGCTCGGGCGCCCTGGGCCCGTGGCAAAGCCAGCTCTCCTGGTGCTTTGAGCCCCACAGCTCTGCAGGGGCTGGAGCTCAGGTGATCTGCTTGAGACTCCTGTTCCCAAGGCCTGTGGCACATGCCATGTGCTGGAGCTGGGGTTGTGTCATCTGTGCCTGGCTCTCCTGGTCTGGCTCCTCCACCCCTTGGTGGGAAGGGGCTCGGTGGAAGCAGAGCTGGCATGGCTAAGGATCACAGGGTCCCTCCACAAACGGACCAGGTTCCAGTCCCATCAGCCAAACGGGGGAGCTCTGGGGCCTGAACTGCAGAGGGAGGAATCCCAGCATATCCCACCCCAGGTTTTCCCTCTAATTTGGGCGCATTGGATTGGGTCTTCCCCTGAGCCACTGGGGAGAGCTCTGCCCCCCTCTCCTGCACGTGCATAGGGCCAGACAGACGGGAGAGCTCCCCTGGCCTGTTAGCAATAGGCACCCCGACCGTAGGCACCTGCTCCATGAGCACCCTGACCGCCTGGGCCGTGTCTGCCATGCCAGGCGATCAGTGCCACCCGTCGGCTGAGCTGTTCGCATTCACCAGGGGCAGCTGGCTCCATGGCATGAGCTGGCCGGTGTTCCCGCTCCCAGGCGCCTCTGGGGTTCGCTTCCCTCCATTGTGGTGCCTTAGTGGGGCCGCTCGCTGGAAGGTCTCTGGGATCCGCCTCCTCTGTCTAGCTGAGAGTTCTCTCTGCAGATCCCAGCCGTGCACGACTTCGGTCTCTTCATGTCGCTCATCGTGTCCTGCTGCTGGGTGGCCGTGCTGTTCACCATGCCGGCTGCTCTTGGCATATGGACCTTCTATGTGTCCCCCCTGGAGAGCTCCTGTCAGGCCAGGTGAGAGTCCTGGCGGGGCCGTTCGATCAGCGGCCCATGGCGGGGCTGCATTGGTGCCTCCTGACCTAGCGCACCTTGCGGCTGCGGTTGTACCACTGTATTCTGGGAATTTGGAAACCCCGATTCCCCCGGTGCTCAGCCCAGCTGCGAGGCAATGCATGGTGGGGTTGAGTTCAGAACCCGCCGTCTCAAGCCACCTGCAGCCTCTTCAGATTTCCTCTCCAGACAGGTGTTGCAACCAATGCATCGAAAGTGCCACTGCACGTGGGCACCAGGCGCTGCCCAGCACTGTGAGCGCCATGCATCCCAGCCAGTCGTGCGCCTAGTGTAAACAGACCCCTCCCCCCATAGCAACACCCTTCTCCCCACACGCCTCCAGCCCACCTGGGCAGTGGAGATGACACACTCGGACCTCAGAACTCTGCTGCCAGCAGGATCCCGCCCTGACGGGAGGGGAGGTTTATTCTCTACCTTCCGGATCGGGCCGGGCGTCCAGGGCCGGATTTGGATCTCGTTTCTGAGGGTGTAGACCCGGGGTGGTTGCCGCAGAGCGACTCCGGGTTCCCTGCTGGTCTCGGTGGCTGCAGCCCCATTGACTTCCATGGAGTTTCCCCCACTTACACCTGCAGAGAACTTGTCCCAGGATCTAATTTGCGAACTGGAGGCCCGCAGGCCCTGCAGACGGACAGCCCAGCCCCCGGGGGCGCGGGGGATGCAGATTTGCAGCGCGAAGTCAGTGTGCGCCTTCCCCTTCCCCCCTCGGGTGTGGCCCAGCAGTCACCCACTTTAATTCCGTAGCGGGGTGATGAAGAGCAGAGGCACCTGGTACCTCTAGCCCAGCCTCTGCTGATTTGCTGGCTGCAGCTGAGCTCCGGATGCCCCCGGCGCACTAGCAGTGGGAGCGGCTGGCCTGGTGCGTAGCAGGTCACTGGAAGAGGAGGAGACCAGGCAGCAGCTGTTCTCAGGGTCCAGAGCTCAGGGCTGCTGACTTTAGCTGCCTCCCTCCCCATCCAGCTGCAGTCAGAAGTGCGGGGAGACGAGCGCCTTGCCCATTGCTGATGACCTCTTACTCGCCTCGGAGGAGGCAGCCGGCCCAGGCCAGGGGTCGCTCCCGTACCTCGATGATGACATCCCGCTGCTCAGCGTGGAAGAGGAGCCGGGTAGGTGTTCAGAGTCCCGTCAGCCCCTCTCTGGGGACAGGGGCATCCCCTGAGGGAGTGGCAGTCCTGTGTTCTCCTCCCAGCGCTGCCACTGGCCTACCAGGTCACCGCTGGGCTGCTCTGTGCCTCAGTTTCCCCAGGCGTGAACTGGAGCTAGTGATCCTTTTCCACCTCCTGGGATGTTATCAATCTGAATTTGCTGATGTCTGTGGGTCCTTGGCCAGATGTTACTTGAGGCATGAGATTATTATTCCTTGGGAGTCCAATTAGGATCAATTTTTGGCCAGAATACTAACTACTCTATGAAGGGACCCAGGAAGCATCTGGCCTAGAGCACCTGGGCAGTACCATTCTCCTGAGGGGGAAGGCAGTCCCCTCTGTAGTCTTTAATGTAACATCGGGTGAGCGTGTGTGAGCCAAAGTACTTCGGCCTTTCTCCAGTGCCTCGGAGCACTTCACACGCGAAGGAAGTTGGGCCTCACAGCCACTTGGGAGGCAGGTCATTACAATGATCCCTGACTTTCTAGGTGGGGAAACTGAGGCACGGTGTGCGGCGGTGACTTGCGTGAGCTCAGAACTGGGAAGAGAACTCAGAAGTCCTGGTGGCTTTGCTGAGCTTTGATCACCAGACGATCCGATTAGCCCTGGCTGGAGGGAGAGAGCTCTCGCTGGGAAGGGCCTCTCAGCCTTGGATTTTACAGCCGGCTGTCAGCGCTGCAGCCCCAAGCTCTGGAGTGTCCCCGTCAGACACACACCCTCGGGGATATCAGCAGGCTTGGCCTGGTGACCAGGGAGATGGAAGGCAGGATGCAGCTGTCTCCTTAGGGCAGGTTTATCCCTCCTCCACCTGCGAATCCGCCCAGCCCCGTGCTGGTGAATTCGCCAGTCCCAGAACAAGCAGAGGTCAGGCCGTTCTTAACATGCTGCCGGGCTCCTGCTGCCAATGTCGAGCCTCCTCGATATGCCAGAGCCGCACGGGATGGTAATTTATGGAAATCGCTCGTCCTCCACATCCCTGCACCGTTTCCTGTAATGCCCCTGGGGCCCTGGGCAATGTGTGAATGCGGCAAGGACGTGGCTCTGTGTGGAGGCCCCACGTGGCGTTCCGGGGCTGCCGTGTGTCCCCTCCGACCCCTCCGGAGAAAGCTCCATCTTGCCAATTGCAAACGAGAGACTGATTCTTTGTGGTGCAGAGGTGGCACGTGGCCATCGGATGGAAATTGGATGCAGCCATTCTGCCATGCTCGACTGGCGTGCCCGGAGAAGCCCTGGGGGCTGCAGCCTGGGGGGGGGGTGAGGGTACTGGGGGGACCAGGTTGTATTGGGGGAAGAGGGGAGGGGGATCCCTCTTTCCTTCATGGTGCTAGGGATTGTGAGGGGGTTCCTACCGAACCCCAACATTCTGCCCCACGGATTGCTCTGCTTCCCATAGGGCTGGATGCTGCCGGCGCGGAGTGGCCCCGCAGCCCAGCCCAGACAGTGGAACAGAGGGTGTCTGTACTTGGCCGTCTGCGGCCGTGGGTTTCAGGGGGGTGATTCCATAACAGGGAGACACACAGGTTGGGAAGTTCTCTGCTTGACCTGGCGTGTCCCTGTGTAGCAAAGGGGCAGATCCTGCTTGGATCCACACAGGTGCTGTGCTGATGGCAGAGTTCAGACCAAAGTGGGGGAAAGAATGAACTTGGACCTAAAGCCTCTGGGCCTCTGGGCAGCTGGGGTCTGTTCCCAGTTTGCCTCTGGCTTTAATGTGTGATCTTGGGTAAGTTGTGGCCCCGCCTCATGCCTCAGTTTCCCCATCCGTAAAAAGAGGGAAGCACCATTCTCCTGTCTCACGAGGGTGCTGCGAGACTCAGTTGAAACATTGTTAAAGGGCTTGGAGATCCTAGAGACCTGCTGAGTTATTTGTTAGCATTTAAGAACTCTCCCAAACCTTCACCCAGGACCTACACTGATGGCAAATCTATTAGGAGATGGAATGGAACATTTCCCCCCCTTTCTTGGTTCCGACTGGTAGTAACGGTGGAAACGCTAAACCCCAAGAGAGACAGGGAGTCATCAGGGCATCCCAAGCAGGAACGGAAATCCTCCCGCCCTGCTCTGGTCTCCAGAGGTCTGGCTAGTTCAGATCAGCAGCCCAGCTGCTGCTGAGTTTTTCTCCAAATGGAGCCCCTTGGAGGGCTGCTGGTTGCTCTCCTTAGCAGAGTGGTACGTGCCCAAGTGAATAAGGCACTAGACAAGGACTTGGGAAAAGGGCTTTGTTTCCTGCCACTGACCGGCCGTGTGCCCTTGGGCAGCCACTTCATCTCCCAGCACCTCTGTGCGCCTCCTGTCCTCGGTCAGCTTAGGTTGTAGAGTCTGTGCAGCACCCAGCGCACCGGCGCCTCGAGCTGCTACCACCGTGTAGATGAAGGCAGCAGGGAGAGGCTTGCTGGGCACGTCCATCTATTCGTACGAGGACCTTGCCCGGCTCTGGCTCCTGCTCCAGCCTGGCCAGTGGGTTTGATTCACCGAAGGGCGCAGGGCTGTCCTGTAGTCTGGCCATCCGCCTGGCTGCTCTGGGCTCCAGAATTTGCCCTTCTCATTCTCCTGCAAGGGGCCTGGGGGCCGAGCCAAGCTCTGAGCCTGCCTTTGGTCTCTCTCCCCCCAGTGGCTCTGGAAATGGGGGATGTGCCCTTGGCGTCGGCGCTGCCGGAGAACGTGCAGCTCCCGGCCGAGAAGGTCAGGAAGGGTCACTTGATTGCCCACCTGCAGGAGCTCCTCCAGCACTGGGTGCTGTGGTCCGCGGGGAAGAGCCGATGGGTGATTGTGGGTAAGGATGGGCGCGGCCCTCTAACTGGGCAGCACTCCCGGAATTCCTGCCATCCCGGTGACCTCGACTCCGTGTGGCTGCCCGGCCCCTCCACCGGGCACAAGCTCCCCTGCTCCCGCCCTCCCAGTCCTGAGACCCTGCTCCGTCCCTGCCACCCGCATAGCTCCGGGCATGGCGGGTAACTCTGCCCTTTCCCCGCGGGCACAGCGCTCCCCTCCGGGCCCTGCCGGCCACCTTGCACGGTGCTGCCGTGTTCTGGGGGGCGTTGGGGAATCCCCCTGCTCCCCCAGGTGCCGCTCTCGGGCCAGCCCCTGGGGACGCGGTGCGGATGAGAGCTGTGTGTGTGCCGAGTCCCACGTGCTGCCTGCGCCTCTCGTTGCAGGGCTCTTTGTCCTGGTCCTGATCCTGTCCATATTCTTCGCTAGCCGCCTCCGCCCAGCTAGCCGTGCTCCCCTCCTCTTCCGGCCCGACACCAACATCCAGGTGCTCCTGGACCTCAAGTACAACCTGAGCGCCGAGGGCATCTCCTGCGTCACCTGCTCAGGTGAGAGTTCCTCAGGGGCAGGTGTGGGGCAGCCCTTCGGGCCCCTGCACGGCAGGGATGGGGTGAATAGCTGCGGGGCCTCGGCGCTCCCCTGGCAAACCCTGCCTCCCATCAACGCCGGCGTCTCTTGCCTTCTTCTGAGCCCTCGCTGGCTGCCCTCTCTCCCCTTCCCCTCTGCCCGATAGACCTGCCCAGGCGAATTCGGGAGGGAGAGAGATCCCTGCCGGCTTGGACTCCTTTCCCCCAAAAACCCAGAGATGAGGAGCAAATGTTCCCTCCCAGCCATGGTGAGCTGTGTTAGCCCCCCCACCCCCGCTTGTGAGCAAGACCCGCCCCTTTCTGGACAGCTGGGGTTGCCCAGGGAATTGCCCGTTTCCCAGGAGGGTGGGTTTTGTCACTGGGAAGTCCGCGGCTATTGGCTGGCAGTGGGCAGAGGCCGGTGCTCGGAAAGCCAGCCAGCCCCGGGGCCTGCAAGCGCTCAGAGCCTGTCTCTGGCAGCTCACCGCCCTGCCCCGCCACGGGGAGAAACGGCCACTTCAGCCGGGATCTAGCTGGGGGCGAGTCCATGGGAACTCCCCTCCCTCCCTCCCAGCCACGCCAGGCCAGCCCCACTGCAGCTGGAGCGGAGACGTTCGCCTGTGCAGCGCTCCGGGGGGATTGATAGTGAGGTTAAGCGAAACCCTCCTTATTTCCACCTGTGCTGTGGGAGAGCTGACCGCCTCCACCTCCCGTGCGCCGCTCCAAGGGAACAGTGCCCCGACGGCTGAGGGGCAGTGCCCAGTGCTCCCTGGGTGTGGGGCCGAGCTGACGGAGGTCCCGCTGTGTTACCGGCGGAGTGCTGGGTGTGGGGCCGAGCTGACGGAGGTCCCGCTGTGTTACCGGCCCAGGCTGGGGAGTGCTGGGTGTGGGGCCGAGCTGACGGAGGTCCCGCTGTGTTACCGGCCCGGGAGGGGGAGCGCTGGGTGTGGGGCCGAGCTGACGGAGGCCCCGCTGTGTTACCGGCCCAGGCTGGGGAGTGCTGGGTGTGGGGCCGAGCTGACGGAGGTCCCGCTGTGGTACCGGCCCAGGCTGGGGAGTGCTGGGTATGGGGCCGAGCTGACGGAGGTCCTGCTGTGGTACCGGCCCAGGCTGGGGAGCGCTGGGTGTGGGGCCGAGCTGACAGAGGTCCCGCTGTGGTACCGGCACACTGAGCTCTGAGGATGCCATTCTCCTTTTCCTCCCTGACTAACCTTGTGGGACAGGTTTGTTTCAGGAAAAACCCCACAATCTGCAGAGCAACATCCGAACCTCCTTGGAGAAGAAACGGGGCTCGGGGGCCCCTGGGGGGAGCAGAGGGGGCGCGGCTGATGCTGTGCAGCAGGGTGAGTGACAAGGGGACTGGCTGGTGATCAGTCTGTCCTGTTGCCCTGTCTGGGAAGGGACACAACAAAGGTGGGCTCAGAACGACCTAGCTGCAGACGCCTCCCTAACAACCGGGATTCAATCCTGGGCGTTGTATGGTTCAGGGAGTGAGGAGCCATAGAACATTCTCCTCCCCTCCCCCCCCATCCCTGCCCCCTGAGAACATTCTCCTTTCCCACCCCCCCTTGCCCCTGGATTGTCCCCCCCGCCTCCTGAGAACATTCGCCTTCCCCCCCCCTCGCCCCCAGATTTCCCCCCCTCCTTCTGAGAACATTCTCCCCCCCCCCCCCCCGCCCCCGGATTGTCGGCGCTGGTTGCTCCCGGCACTTCCGCTCTTCGGACAGGCACTTGGGAAGAGCATCTTAACACAGTGGCAGTGTGGTCTAGTGGTCTGAGCATGGGACTGGGAGCCAGGAATGACTGACTCCTAGTTGCCCCCACCCCCGTCCCTGCTACTGACTTGCTGCCGGGCTTTGGGAAGTCATTACACTTGCTACTTTCCTCAACCTGCACCCCGAGGGGTTGGCGGATGGGTGAGATCCCAAACTTTATAGCCCCAGTGGGGTCAGTAGGGCTAAGGCCAGCTCAGGACCTCGCCCCGTGTTCCCAAAGCACGTTGGAAATGGTGCCGTGCTGCGGAGCGGCAGAGTTGTGTTCAGCTAGTTCTGGGGAGAGGACCAACCGGGTGTCCTCCATGTTCGCTCCCCCGCTGTGTCGCGCTAGCCGACCGATAAATGTCTTTCACCACCAGTGACTTTGGTTTTTTTCCTAGATCCCCAGGGGACTGTGTATGTCTCCAAGTCGAAAGGCCAGGGCAGACCAGCCGTCTACAGGTTCTCCCTCAATGCCAGCGTTCCTGCCTCCTGGCAGACGGTGTCCCCGGGAGATGGGGAAGTGCCCTCGTTCCAGGTGAGCGGAGTGTGCGCGTTAGCCTCTCTTGCGGTGCGCTTGCCTTGGAGAGCCTCCTGCTCCGCAGGCAGACGGCAGGAGCTCCGAGATGAGCTCAACAGGGCACTGCCGGGAGGCAGCTCCCGCTGCTGGCTTCCCAGCTGGCACGGACAGGAACACGGCTTGTGTCCTGCCCGGTGCTGCTGGGATGCCAGTTCCAGAGCCACTGCTGGAGAGCGGGCAGGAGACGGCGAGGGATAAGCACTGGCGTGGCTCCTCCAGTGGAACTGACCTCCAGGAGGTTTCTGAGCCATTCTGGGGTCCCGCGGGCTGAATTCCCCCTTTGTCCGTCCGTCCAAGCAGGGCAGCCGAATGGCTCCATCCCAGGCCTGCCCACGGAGCCCGCTGGCCGTCCAGCGCTTGATTTGCAGCAAGGCTGAGCAACCAGCTGCAGCTCCCCGACAGCCAGGCTGGAGCCGTATCCGGCTCCCCATGCTCAGGCAGGAGGCAGAGGCGTGGGAGGGCAAGGTGTAGGTGGCAACGGATTAGCTCCTCCCCGCGGGATCTTTTCTCTCCGACCCTGTGGGGTCTCAGGGTAAAGCGGGGGCGGGCGGTTTCTGATGCTAACGTCTCTTTGACCTTTGCTGCTCTGCGGCCCTGTGCGGTTAAGTGTCTGTTTTCGTTAATCCATTGCTTAGGTGTATAGAGTTCCTCTCGGTAACTTCACCAGGAAGCTGACCGCTTGTGTGTCCACAGTAGGGCTGCTTCAGCAGACGAGCCCCCGGAAATGGATGATGACCACCTTATCCTGCGACGCCAAAAGAGGCTGGAAGTTCGACTTCAGTTTCTACGTCGCGGCCAAGGAGCAGCAGCGAACGCGGTAATCGTCCCAAGTGGGTTCAGAGACGTAAACGCTCAGAAGCCAGGGAGTGGGGCAGAGAAGTCAGGATGCCTGGGTGTTCCCTCAGCTCTGCCACAGACTCCCTGTGTGACCTTGGGCAAGAGGCTTCGTTTTGCTGAGCCTCAGTTTCCTCATCTGCAAAATGGGTCTAATTCTGTTATGAATTATGCGCTGCTGCCCTCTGCTGGGTAGAATTGGAATTACTCATCTATGCACCATCACCCCCTATTGCTAATGGAGAGTCTAGCTGAAGTGGCAGAGGCCTGTGTGTTTGGAACGGGAGGTTCTGAGTCCGTCACGTGGCCGCGGTGCCCCCCCAGGAGCTCTGTGAAGTCATGTGTTTGTCGCGATACTCTCCCACCTTTGCAGAGGCCCCTGGGGTCCCAGAGTGGGAAGTGCTGACCAGGAGCGTGGGATCAGCGATGCTGTTAGTGTAACGAATAGAGGGTTCTCGGTGGATTCCTCACGTGATGGAGAGAAATCCCACTCTTGGCGACGTGTGGCTGTGGGCAGCACAAGAGACCTCGCTCCCTTGGGCACAAACTCGTGCCACCTCAGAGTCGCTTTCTCCCCTAATTCTTTTCACGGCTTCTCCAGAGCTTCCTTCACTCCCCCGCTGCCCCCTGGCGCGGTTTCCCTTGCCAGGCCCCTAATCCTGTGTCCTAAGGGCCTAGCAGCACAGAGTTGCTTTGTGCCGGCATCTCACGCCCGCCTTGTTGCTCCGTCATGCCCACTCTTTGCCTTGCAGGAAGCTGTATTTCGCCCAGTCCCACAAGCCCCCATACCACGGCCGAGTGTGCCTAGCGCCTCCTGGCTGTCTTCTCAGTTCTAGCCCGGACGGACCCAACAAAGGCTTCCTCTATGTGCCCAGCGAGAAGGGTAAGCTGGGGAGAGCTGCAGGGGGCACGTGCCCACGGCTGCCCTGGAAGGGCTTGCCAGGCGGAGAGTTGGCTCAGTTCCTCGCTTTCTCGGCTTGTAACCCTCCCCTCTTTGCTTGACAGCGTCCCCCAAGGCGAAGCTCTCGGCCACCTCGGGCTTCAACCCGTGTGGGAACGCCGGCTGTGGGAAGCCGGCCGTGCGGCCACTGGTGGACACGGGGGCCATGGTGTTTGTGGTGTTTGGCATCCGCGGGGTGAATCACACCCGACGCCCGGATAACCACGTCATCGGAGACATGGTACACGCGCTTTCCTGCATGGGTGGCTGGCTCAGGAGGACATCCCGGCGTTAGATGGCGCTACTGCCCGCCTCCCCAAATTCTCATGCGCACCCCTCCCTCTCCAGCAGTCCCTCCCCACCTCTGACCAGCTAAAATCGCCCCCCCCCCCGCCCCAGCCCAGAATCTAACCGCTTACCTTTGAGACCCTGGGGGTTTGTTGTGGATTTCAGAGGGGAACTCAAATCAGGCTTAGAGAGGAAACTTGGCTGAAAGCTTGACTATGGAGCAGGAGCCATTGCTGCCTCGTTGTTGTCTGGCCTGCGGTGACGTATTCGATTAAATAAATACGATTCACTCACTAGGGAAAGTCCGAGTCTCCACGTGCAGCTGAGTTCCCGACTGCCAGCCAGACACATGGATGCTGCTTTCCCACCAAACACCCGCTTACCTGTTTCCAGGAACCTGCTGTTCCTTCCCATAGTGCAGTGCGGGAGCAGCACGGGGATCATTAGCCCGTGCCGCTTTGCCATGCAGCCAGGGGACAGAGCCGCAGGCCAGCAAGGAGCCGTCTGGGCTGCTCCTACAGAGGGGCAGGGGATCCGTTTGCTTAGTCAGCACCCGGTCAGCCACGCGGTGAATACTCTTGTGATCGCTTGCTCACACTCCCCTCCTCTAGCCTGGGGTGGACTGTCTAGGGCCTGCTCTGCCCCTGGTTTGTACAGTCTAATGATGTTGGGTAGTTAAATCGGTCCAAGCCCTAGTGTGGACACAGTTATATCGGTATAACGGTGCCGCCTCTTTGCAGGAATAAACGCTACAGCTGTAAGCACAGTTATACTAGCAGGGAGTGTGTCACTCTAGCTATTAAAGGGGTGCTCTCTTGGGGTGTAGACGGGGCTTGTATCTTGCATGTAGAAAAGCCTTTGGGGTGTAGCTGTAACACATCTGGGCAGGGTTATGGGTACAGGGGCACCCCAGGCTAGCCTGCCGAGCAGCCCACGCTGCCTATTCATGCCACTGCTCCTGGTGTCTGAGGCGGGACACGGCTCCTGGAGCTAGAATTCCCGTTGTGCTCCGTGCCCAAAGCTGGGGCTCCGAACCGCGTGCCCAGCCGGGGGGTGGGGTGGAGAAGGGGCAGTTGGCGTCGTGTGGTCAGTCGTACGCCCAGGTCCTGCCTCACGTGTTTGGCTCTCGCTGTTGTGTCTCCTTGTGAAAGGGCAGCGTTATCTACGATGACAGCTTTGACCTCTTCAAAGAGATTGGCAACTTGTGTCTCATCTGCAAGGCCATTGCCGGCAATGCTGAGCTGGTGAAGCCGGGAGGGGCCCAGTGCCTGCCCTCAGGTACGTAGGAGACAGGCCCCCGGGACAGGTTCCCATGTAGAGGCTGAGCCTGCGCTGCGAGTGGGCTTGGTAAGAGCCATAGAAATTGCACCATCCGTCCTGCTCTGCATCTTGCTGCAAATCGTAACTGAAATGGTAACTCCCGAGTCTCCTGCCGCCTCCTCCCAGGGGCTGTGACCCTTGGCTCCATCTGATGCTTTGGAGAGCAGTTCAGTAACAGACACTGGGGAGGCTACCCTAGCCGTGCTGCTAACCTCTGGCTGTGCTCGTAACTGGGTTTGAGCAAGACGTGGGCCTAGCGAGACAAGCTGCGGAAGGGATCGCGGCCTCACGGTGTTGTTCAGCTTCCTCCACCTCCCAGGGCCATGGGTATCTTTGTGGACTCGCTCCTGGAAGCTCCATCACGGAGCTTAGAGATGGAGCAGATCATCCCGTCCATTCCCAGCGTTCTGGCTCCATGCTGCCCGTGGAGATGCTCCCCTTTGCCACAGTGCAAGGGAGAGCAGGATTTGGCCCACAGTCCCCCCAGAGCAGAGACTTGAGAGTGAGCTGAGAACCTCTCCCGGGCACTGCTTCATAGTCACACCCGGCATGTTGCCCCTGAGGAGGTGCCCCCCTTTGCGAGGAGGGCAGGGAGCCCACGGCGAGATGATGCAGCGAATGTCTGCGTTGGGTTTGGAGGGAGCTGCAAGTTAACCTGTAGCGGGAGGAGCCCTGGGCCAATTTTAGCCACGGGTAAGGAAGGGCAGTGACCTCAGGCAAGGCCAGCAGTGTTCTGGGACATCAACCGTCTGTCACTCACCCTGCCAGCAAAACTCTCCTGTCATTTGGGGTGTCGGTGCTGGCTCCTGACTTGCAGCTTTGCAGCCCGATGCAACGTCTTCTGCCCCAATGGAAATGCCACCGAGAGCTGCCTCTGGGGGGAGGAGGGATCCCCACCCTCTCACAACTGGGGAGGAGAGGTGACAATCTAGCAAGGCAGACCAGACCCTAAGCTGCCATAGCACAGTGCCACTGCATTGACTCCAAATGGGCTGTCGACCCACATCATCTGGGGCCTGACCTAGTGAACACCGGGGTCACCGGCTGACCAGCCCATCCTGCTGGGAGACCAGCGTCTCCTGAGAGGTACCAAACGCCCTCTGCTCCCTTGGAAACCAGGCCCCGTAGTGCCAGGAGTCCAAATCCACAGCCAGGGCAGAGCAGGGACAGGGAGAAGCTGCTGTTCATGAACAAGAACTGCAACTCTGTCTTCTCTGCCCCTTTGCTCCCGTGTGTCCCTCTCCTCTCCTCCCCCTCTCTCTGTCTCTGTCTCTCTCTCCAGGCTACAGCATCTCCTCCTTTCTGCAGATGCTGCACCCGGAGTGTAAGAACCTCCCTGAGCCCAACCTGCTCCCCGGGCAGCTCTCCCATGGGGCGGTGGGGGTGAAGGATGGCAAGGTGCAGTGGATCTCCATGGCTTTTGAATCGGTGAGGGGGTTTCCATGTTCCCCGTTCCTCCCCCCACGTGCGGGTCAAGGCCCCGGCTCCCCCAGCCCGCGCCGCAGGAGGAGAGCAAGCAGCAAGGCGCTGTCCAGATGGCGTCATTGGCTTCCGCACCGATTCTCCCCGATGTCCCTGTGTTAACCCTGCTCTCTCCAAGGCTCGGCTGTGCAGCCCCAGCCCTGCTTTATCCACAGGCGTCGTTTTGCGCTGGCCAATGGCTGTGCTCCCGCGGCAGGTGGGCGGCGACCTGCCTGGGGCTGCAAATGAGGGAGGCGTCTTACCGCTACCGTTCACCCCCACCCCGGCCCAAGGGGGCCAGGCTGAGAGCCGGCTGCAGGTCTGGTGTGTAGGTCCCCAAGGCTTGTCTCAGCTGCCGGCCCTGTGGACTCCACCTGGGAGCGGCAAACCCAGCCCTGAAGAACCTGCCCTGGCGGTTGTGATCACAGGTTTGGGCCCGTCAGGCAGGCTGGCTGGCACTGGCTTTGCGGCAGCCGGGGCGCCACGCTCTGGTTTGGATGTCGGGGTGCACGGGGCAGGCCTGCTGTGTCAGAAGGTGCCGTTCTCGCCCTCCCCTCCTGTTGGGGGCTGCAGCCCAACGTAGCCACTCCTCTTGCTGGGCTCCGGAGCGGGGCAGCTGAGGGGGTCCTCGCATGGGTGGGGAGAGCCGGGGGGGGGATACTGGGGTTGCGTTAGCGACTCTAAGGACCGACCCCTTTGCTTCCGTGCAGACGACCTACAAGGGCAAGTCCTCCTTCCAGACCTACTCCGACTACCTGAAGTGGGAGACTTTCCTGCAGCAGCAGCTCCGGCTCTTCCCGGACAGCTCCGCTCTCCGGCACGGATTCCAGACCTGCGAGCACTGGAAGCAAATCTTCATGGAGATCATAGGCAGGGGGCTTCAGCACCTATCCGCCCCACCCCCGCCCCGGCACCCTGCCCTCCCGTCACCCCGGCTGGGTCACAGATCTTCACCCCAACTTCCTTCTGATTCTCGTGTGTTGCGGGAGCCCCCCCAGGTCCCGGCCAAGATCAGACTTCCCTTGCGCTGGGCGCTGTACCAACACCTGTCACAGGCTAAAGAGACCAGGCTGGGACGGGAAACTGAGGCCTGGAACGAGAAGCGATTTGCCCACAGTCACCCAGCCAGTCCGTGGCCGAGCAGGGGTAGAACGTGGCTCCCCTGGCTCCCCCTCCATTGCCCCGTCCCGTTTGCCCCATAGCAAGGCCCTGCTCAGCTCAGCGGGGGGTGCAGCCGCGGCTGCAGTCTGGGGCTGGAACCAGGCGGCTTGCTGTCTTCCAGGTGTGCAGAGTGCCCTGTACGGTCTCCTCCTCTCGCTGGTTATTTGCGTGGCTGCGGTCGCCGTGTTCACCACCCACCTTCTCCTCCTCCTGCCCGTGCTGCTCAGCATTTTAGGTGAGACACCCCCGGGCGTCGTCCGCTTCAGACGGCCAGCGGGAATCGTTGGACAGGGCTTGATTCTCCTCTCGTTTCCACTGCTGTGCGCCTGGAGTCACCGCTGATTTACCGCAGAGTGACTCCAGTGGGACGGATTCAGATCTCGCTTTCGCCAGTGTAACCGCACGGGGCTCGCTCCCCAGTGCCCTGGGGGGGAGCGGGAGGGCAGGGCCGGCGACAGGGGGGTATAACGGGTACAGCTGTACCGGGCCCCGGACTGAAGGGGGGGCCCCCTTAAATCCGGGGCGGGCCCGGTACACTGCTGTACCCCCTTGTCGCCAGCCGGGGGGGGGGGCGTCGGGAGACCGGCTGGGGGGGGGGCCTCGCACGATCTGCGTACAGGGCCCCAAAATTCCTGTCGCCGGCCCTGCGGGAGGGGAGCCGGGATCCGCCGAGGGTCCCCATCTTGAAAGTCGATTTTTTTTCCTCTCTGGTTTCTGGAGCGTTTTTTCTCCACAATCTCCTCTATTGGTTTAAATAAGGGTTTTCGCTCCCCAAACCCCAGCCCTGCCTCTGGTGTATAATAATGTGATTAAGGCCCATGTGCTCTGAATAACAATCCGTCTCCTTTCCAAACATCCTCAGTGGGGGATTATAAACATGGAATATTTGAGTGGGTTTGTTAGTCTTTTAAACACATTTGTAAATAGCCTGCCTCTGCCTGGCTGCTGATTTGACCATATTATGGACTGAGCATGTTGCTAAACTTGCCTTTTTTAAAAGCAAATCTATCATTTGAAAATGACTTCGTCTCCCACTCATGACTCACAAGTAAACATCGCTTTCTTCTAGCAACCAAACAAGCAAATCAAGGGGCTTTTATAACATGGGTGCTCCACTCCCTCCCATTGCCAAAGGTTCCTGTAGATCAGTGGTTCTCAACCAGGGTACACGTACCCCTGGGGGTACTGTATTCCAGGGGAGGACATCAACTCAGCTAGAAATTTGCCTACTTTTACAGCAGGCACATAAAAAGCGCTAGCAATGTCAGTACAAACTACAACTCCATACAGACAATGACTTGTGGCTATGGCTCTATATATTATACGCTGAAATGCAAGTACAGTATTTATATTCCAGTTGATTTATTTTATAATTATGTGGTAAAAGTGAGAACGTGAGCAATTGTTCAGTAACGGTGCGTCCGTGACACTTTTGTATTTGGATGTCTGATATTGTCAGCAAGTGGTTTCCAAGTGAGGGGAATCTTGGAGGTCTGAAAGACGGATCAGCCTCCTGCCAGGGGTGCAATAGTCTGGAAAGGCTGAGAACCCCTGACAGTGGTTGATTAGTCTGTATAGCCCCCTACACAGCCAGTCTCTCTCATACGGTCCCCCAGCACTCTAGTGTGGAATTTGGATGCTCGACCCCCTAGGTTCTCAGCAGAACTGCTTGGGAATTTTTCAGCAAATCGTTTTTCACCAGCCAAATACAGATTCATAGAAACTGTTTGTGGAACCAGGTCTGTGTCGGAGACTCTCCTGACTTGAAAAACCTCATCAAACAATGAGCCCTTTCCAGTTTTCTGGTTGGAAAGGACGTTTTTTTAAATTTAAGCTACTTAGACTGAAACAAAAATTATTAGTTTTTTTAAAAAAGGTCAAAATCAAATCTGTCCGTCGGCTGACGGGGAACGGTCTGGGGCTTTCTGAGTCCTGAATGTTTTTGAGACGTTGACTTTCCATCCCGATGGCGAGACCGTCCAGACTCTGGGAGAACGTCTGTGCTACAGGAGGAGGGCAGCGTGCCCCGGTCTAGTTCGGGGTCTCTCTCCGTAGCTGCTTCATTGGCTTCAGTGGAGCTGCTTGGATTGATGCCCCTGTCCAGGGAGCCCAAAGCCCGACTTCGCTTGCTGTTCCCCCCTCTCTGCGCAGGGGTCGTCTGCCTGGTGGTGACCATCATGTACTGGGCCGGCTGGGAAATGGGCGCGGTGGAGGCGATTTCTCTCTCCATCCTGGTCGGCTCCTCCGTGGATTACTGCGTACACCTGGTGGAGGGCTACCTGCTGGCCGGGGAGAACTTGCCCCTTCACCAGGCAGAGGTGAGTTCCTCTCCGGTCTCTTCCTCACGCTGATGGGAGGGCACGTGGAGCCGGCAGGGCCTCTCTCGCCTGGAGCTGTGGCAGGGGGGAAACAAGGAGCTACCTCCTCCCTGGGGGGGTTTCTGTCCCAGAGGAGCTCCGCACTGCCCAGGCTGTGTCCCTGGGTTTTGACACAGGACTGAGCCGCGCTGTGACTGGCAGGGTGGTGGTTCTGAACTGGGGCCTGTGTCCCCGTGACTGGCCCCTCCCTAGTAGTGTGCCCTTATGAAGATAGTCCCCGTGTTGGGGTGGCCACTGGAGTCCAGGGGCAGCCTCCTCTTCCCCTCCCGCTACGAGTACGTCTCTAGTGCAGCCAAAACACGGCAGCCCCAAGGCTCAGGGGCCAGGGCGACTGGCGCAGGCTGCGAGGCTAGAAATAGCAGCTCCCCCATGCGGACGAGGCCCCAGCCCTCCTGTGCCGTGGGGTGCGAGCACCCGCCGCCCGATAACGCTGCCATCTGCCCTGCCAGGACCCCACCTCCTGCCGCCAGTGGAGGACGATCGAAGCCGTCCGGCACGTGGGCGTGGCCATCGTCTCCAGCGCCGTCACCACGGTGATCGCCACCGTCCCGCTCTTCTTCTGCATCATCGCCCCCTTTGCCAAATTCGGGAAGATCGTGGCCCTCAACACGGGCGTCTCCATCCTGTACACCCTGACTGTGAGCACGGCCCTGCTGGGCGTCCTGGGGCCCAGCACCTTCACCCGCACAAGGACTTCCTTCCTCAAGGCTCTGTTGGGGGTTCTCCTGGCTGGCGGCTTGGGGCTGGGCGTCTGCCTGGCCCTGCTGCAGAGCGGCGTGAAGATCCCCCTCCCCAACGGGACGTCCCTCTAGGCCCCGCGCCGGCCGGCCTCCGTCTCGCTTCCTCCCTGCTGGTTTTTTTTTTTTTTAAAGGATATTTTTTGTAAAAATGAAAAAAAAATCCCTTTTTCCGGACGTTTTTTCAACTCCAGAGGCACTTTATTTTCTACTGGGTTTTGCTCTAGACTCGTATTTATTTTGGCGGCGATGGACGGACGGACAGTGCGCCAGGGCCACAGTAACTTGCAGCCGCCTCCTCCTCCTTGTTAACAAATGGAGGGTTTGGATCCCCACCCCCAGTCTGACACCCCCTTGACGTACGCGCCACCACAGACGTTCCACTTAGACTTAAGGGAGAGGTAGGCCGTGTGAGTTTCATCCCCTGGGCCCGATCCTTGACTGGGGTAATCTACTTCTGCTGATTTACACCCGTGGAGGGTCCGGCCTGCTGAGATGAGGGGGCTTTGGGGGCGTTGAGGCTGGCCAAGGGTAAGTGATTCCCAAGGAAGCTCCCGCTGCCACTGGTCTGTGCCCCAGCCTATGGGGATCTAGAGCGCGCACCAGCTGGGTTGCCTATCGCGGGCGTTCTTACTGGTTGGGCTCGCATGTTGCTTCGGGGTTCTCTGTCCGTTGGCTTTGGCTGGATGCAGCTGCGGGTGTGTCCTGGTCGGGTGTAGTCCCACAGCCAAGAGCGCCGTGGGGTTTGCGTGTGTAACATCCTGCCACCGCCACTGGGGAGAGAATCCGGAGACTTCAGCCGCACTGCACAGGCCTCTGCTGCTGCTAGCAATGCTGCACGTAGCCCCCATCCCACTGATAAGGGGGGGGCTCTTCTGATGGTGCAGCCCCCGGCAGCTGCCTGCTTGGAGCAGATGGTTTATATTAAAGGAGAATGAAATTGCAAAGTGGCGCCATTAACAAGTACATTTTAGGCATCACCGATTCCATCATATTCTTAAAATGGAGATAACGAAGTGTGGGCCTTGAAATGCGGCACATCTGTTCTCCGGCAGGCGGGCCGTGGGGCAGGCCCCAGGGACCTGCATTAGGAGACGCAGCAGCGGGAGTGGGGCTGGGCTCATCACTTGTTTGCAGACTCTGACCCCCCGGTGGATCTGGATTTGCTATCTGGATTGAATGGCCCCCCTTTTAAAGACGTAAGCGCCTCGTGGGCCGAGAGCTCCTCTCTGTCCCCCGTTCGCTGCCTGGGCCGGCGCCCGCACTGCTGAGCTCAGCAGCTCCTTCGGCTCGGGTCAGTGTCCCCAGCTCAGGTCCCCGGCAGAGTCCAGGATAAATTCACTTTGTGCATCTATTGGCGCCTTTTGAGGGGCAGGATTTTCCCCGGGAAGCCGGGTTTAGGACCACGGTGCTCAGCTTCCGCTGGCTTGAACAGGAGTGGGGGAAGGGCTCCGCACGCCTCTCCTTGCAGGCCTGGGCCGTCATCCCTTCCGCCCCCTGTAAATTCAGCTACCAGATTGTCTCCTGTGTGGAGGGACCTGCACGCTCAGGGGTAGCCCAGCTCGGCACGCAGCCTGTCAGGGGTCCTGAGGCTCGGCACGCAGCCTGTCAGGGGTCCTGAGGCTGAGGAAATGAGCAAGACATCATGCTGGTGTGAGAGCAGAATGAGACCCGGGGTTTTCATTACTGCACTGCAGATGAGTTGTCCCTTCCTGTCACAGCTGCTCTGGCATTCGATGAATCCTGGGCCCATTAGTCATTCCCCGTGAGCTGAGACGCCAGCGGGGGCAGGTTTTGTGTCTCTGACCCGTTCTTCTCCCTGGGCCTGCAGCGCCCTGGGGCCCGATTTCCAGGACTGCTTTCTGAGCACCAGCTTGCTCCCAGGTCCCAGCGTCCGGAGGAATTAACTAGCCCCGGGCGGGACCCTGGGTTGCAGAGAGCGCCGGGGCCAGGTGTGTGCATGTGATACAGGCCGAGAGTGAGTGCAAAGGAGATGGACCGGAACAGCCTCACTGGACCAGGGCTGGGCCGCCAGCCAGGGCCGGCGACAGGGGGGTACAACGGGTAGAGCTGTACCGGGCCCCGGACTTGAGGGGGGGGGCTCTGAAGTCCGGGGACTGGTACACAGCTCTACCCGTAGTCGTCCCCCCTGGGCACCGCGTCTCCCTGGCTGCTCTTTCCCCGGCTGTGTCCGGTGCCGCGGCCGGCTGCCTCCCGAGCCCTTCAGCCGGCTGCTCGTCCCGCGCCCCAGGAGCCGCTCCTGAGGCACCCCCGGCTGCAGCACTTCCCCCGCCCATTTGCAACAAGAGCCGGGCCAGCCCTTGGTGGGGGGGCGGGGAGGGGGGCCCCAAACGCTCAGAGTAGGGGGCCCCCAAACGCTCAGAGTAGGGGGCCCCCAAACGCTCAGAGTAGGGGGCCCCAAAATTTCTGTCGCCGGCCCTGCCGCCAGCAGGACTTGAACAGAGCAAATGCTTCAGCCTCCTGAGGCTGATTAAAGCCCCTGTTTGCAGGTCAACAAACAGGCAAGAGGCAAAGGGGCCTGGGCGTGTGAGAGGGAAACGAGTCTCCCGCTGGGAGGGGAGTGTCTGGGTTAGGACCCAGATCCGTGTCCAGCCCTGCAGACTGCACAGCAGAGCGGCTGCGAGCGTATTTTTGCTGCCTATACAAAGACGTCTGGGGCAAGTCCCTCCCCCTCCGGCTGAGGCTGGGAACACCAGCTCGGCCACAGAGCAGCGGGAACCCGTTTCTATCGCTTGGGTCCGATCGGGTGAGGTGCCGGGTTCCCCTGGGGGGCGAGGGGGTTTACCACATGTCCTCCCCTCCCACTGCAGTTTGGGAGTTGGGGGACACTCAGGACCTAGCATTAGGAGCAGTCCATAAATTATGCAGTGCATGGGGGGGGGGGGGGACTTAAGTTTGTGGGTTTGTTTCAGTGTCACAAGAGGGCGGGCAGGTCTTGAAAATCACCAACAACATGAGCTGCTGGTCCCAGCCCAGATCTCGGGGACAAGTACCCAGATTACAGTTGGCCTCCTTTGGGGGCAGATTCAGACTGTCAGAGCTGAATGGGGCGTGGAGCCTGAACTCCCCTGGCCGGTCCGTGAGCACTGCCCCATGGGGTGGGCCCTGTCCTGGAGGGCATAGGGCGCAGCAGATGCCGTAAAGCCGGCTTGAAAACAAACGGTAGGAAAAAGAAATGGAAAAACCCCGGCAGCATTTGGTGGGTGTGGGGAGAGGGGGAGACACCAAGAGACGGAGAGGACAAGACGGTCACTTTTGGGAGCTCTGACCTTGGCTCTACTGGAGCCAGCTTGGCAGGGTTGGTTTTCTGGTCTTCCAAGAGACTTTTCTGGCCCTTAATTTTCTTGCTGGAGAATCCTGCTCTCCTGGAAGGCTATAAAAGGCCTGTTATTTATCGCGGCCACTGACACAAATCCTCCCGCCCTCTCCTGCAGCTTAGCCTGGCCGATTGATTGATTTACAGCCAAGTGGGGCAAACTCAAAGCCTCCTGCTTATTCCTTTTAAAATCACCCCTCCCCCTGGGCCGCGTTTACACCTCAGCTCACACGGTTTAATTAGCAGGGAGCAGGGAACGTGAACGCCACAGAGCTAGGGCCCTTGCTAATGCAGAGGTGAGTGGGTGTGTCAGGTAACTCCCCTTCTGCCCTGGGTTGGGTTCAGCGCTGCCTCTGCCTGGGACCAAGTGTCCGTCGAGATCCGGTCTCCTCTCGCCATTGTGAGCAGGCAGCTGTCGGTAAAGGGTCCCAGTCCGCTGCACCGGGGCAGTGTGGAGTTCCGTCCTGGAAGGGAGGCTGCTGGGAGGGCAAAGATCGGGGGAGTGGGAGGCTGGGCCGATGGGGGAGCATGGAGGTGGGAGGGTGAGGGCCAGGCCGGGAGTTCAGACAGCATGGAGGTGGGAGGGGGGAGCAGAGACTGGAGGGAAGGGATGGCTTTGGGAAACGGAAGAGTGGGGGAGACGGTGGGGGGGGGGAGCTGAGGGTAGCAAGGGCAGAGGGTGTTTCGCCTTGTGTGCAGACGTGAGAGCCTTGGCTGTCCCAGGGACGTAGCACAATCCCCAATGTCTTGTACCCACGTTACTTTTGTAGGGCCTCTCCTGCCCGCACTACTTTCGGTGTTCCTTGACTTTTGGAGACTGTTGTAAATAAAAGATTTTGACATTCACCTGGTGCCTCCGCTGGTCTGTGTCGGGGATTGCACCCCCATTTGAAGCTGGCTTGGGCCCTTGTAAAAGCTCGTTGGGTCACCATTGACACCAGCATGGCCTCTTCTCAACATTCACGTCCATCCCCAAATCGTCCAGCTCCTCAAAAGGAAGGAGAGTATTGCTCAGGACGGCTTCACAGCCCCCTGTGGGAAGTAGATGTTCTCCCCTTTCAAAGAGGGAAACTGAGGCACACACAGTGCTTGAGTGACTTGTCTGACGTGCCAGAGCTTGACCCACAGCCCAGACCTCCTGACTTTCAGTGCCCCTCCAGGCTCTGTATCCAGTGCACTCAGCAATGCCCCTTTCCCTGGCCGGACAAGAAGAGGGCACGGCTGCACTACAGAGTTAAACCCCCGTAAGAGCTCAGGATAGGGGTAGGAGAGAGCTCCCTGCACTGTTGACGCACAGAAACCTTAGGCCTGGCTTTGGAGGTGCTTTAAGCCCAGGATAGTTACCCGGCTTCTGAGGGTGGAGGGTTAGTTGGGCAGGGGAGTATCGCACAGAGGAGGGCCAGGTCGTTCTGACTACGAGAAGCAAACCCTGCCGGACATGGCCGGCTCCCCTGGGTATGCTCCGTCTCTGCCCGGGAGGAGGGCTGGATTGGGGTGGGACGGTCACTCCTTCACCAAGTGACCGACTGTCCTGTGGGGCCGACGCTGGTGCGTGTGGGTCAGTCATTGTCTGGCCAGAAGGTCTACCTAGCTCTAACGATGCCCCATGTCAGAGACCTGGGTGACACCCCCCCCCCAATAGCCTTTCGCTTCCAACCCGCTGTCCTGCCACAGGAAAGTGTGTGACAGCCCGAGGCCCCCGGACCCGGCTGTGTCGTGATGAGGAGCCCACGGTGCCAAAAGCCCAACGCCGGAGACGTGTCTCGATTCCGGTCCCAGGAGGGGCCCCCCAAGTCATTGGCTCCTGTAGGGGAGACCTGCCTGCTCCCTCCCCCTGAGACGGGAGAGGAGAGTCCCCGGGAGGAGGATTTAGGAGGACTGGGCGTGGTGCCTTTAACCAGAGGGGCCCGGCTGGCTGCAGGTGGTGGGAGGAGCCAGCCCCAGGGCTGACCTGCTGCTGAGCAAGCCCCAGGGGACTGGAGGTTTGGCTGCAGCTCCAGCCTGGGCAAGGGAGCCGGTGGCCACAGGCGTGAAGATGCAGGGGGACGGGGCCTGCGAGGCACGTGCGGCTGCGAGTCTGTGAGTAGCCCCTGGACTCCCCCTGGCCGTGGGTCTAACCACAGGGCCGGTGCCTGAGGAGACCGGGCGTGGAGCGTGTGGGCTTGAAGGCAGCTGTGTGGAGAGTGAGCTTGGATCTGGGTGAAGGAAGAAGGGTGGTAGCCAGGGGGAGGGGCGGCTTCAATGGGGGCTCTGCCCATGCCCGAGGGGAGGGGGGTTCAGGGTTTTGACCCCATGCGACTAGTGAACATCAGCAACTACTGGCACCTGCTGACCATGGTTTGGCTCCTTGTCTGGCCCCCTCCTCCCGAGGGCGAGGGTAGGGAGGGCCGGGCAAGTCTCGACCTTCTTCTGCAAGTGAGCTGCCTGTGTCTGCTCTGTGGCCTTTGCCTCTGTGACCAGGCGGCAGCTCTGGGCCTCTTCTCACTGTTGCGGCGCGACATGGACGCTGCCCCCTCTCTCTCTCATGGAGTTTGTGCTTGGGTCTCGGTACAGTCGAACCTGAGAGGGGCGAACCCCCGGGGAACGGAGGTTGTTCGTACTCGGAAAGGTTCGTAATGCTGAACAAAATGCTATGTCCTTTCAGAAGTTTGCAGCTGAACACTCACGTAACACAGCTTTGAAACTTTCCTTTGCAGAAGAAAAATGCTGCTTCCCCTTTGTGTTTAAAGTAGTTTGTTTAACACTGTCCTGTACTTGTGGAGTTTTTGGGTCTCTGCTGCTGCCTGGTTGTACTTTCCGTTCCGAATGAGGGGTCCGTTTGTAACTCTGGTGTTCGTAACTCGGAGGTTCTGCTGTATTCCTTCAATTTAAAGGAGGCCAATAGCATGGTTGCTTTCTGTGTATGAAAACATAATCCGGGCCCCTTTTACTCCTGGTTCTAAAGGTGCAGAATCTACCTCCTGCTGCAGGATTGCACTCTGGAGCCTAAGCTTTCTATCCCCAGTGGTCATTCAGAAAAGCTTCCACATATGAACTGAGTGTTACTGAGGCCTGCCTGAGGCTGCAGGTGGCTTGAAAACTAATGGCTCCAAGAAGAGTGAAATCCAGTGGTGCAGATTTCACTGTCTGCATTGTTAGCCATTTCACTGTTGGTTTATTTTAGCATCCACGGATTGTCCTCCCCTTGCAACCCCAAACTGCCTTCCCGGGTGCCCTCGGCCCCCACTGTCCCTTCCTCAAGTTTTAAACCCTCCGGCTTCCTCCCTGACAACTTGCTTAAAACAAACCTGTGAATTCTGCAGCAGGTGGAAAATTAAAAGTGTAGGATAAACAGACTTGAACACCGTTAAATCCCAGCAGGCATAGGTGGTGCTGCTTGAGTTATTCATTCTCATACTTAATTCAGTAAAAACATCTGTCTCCTTAAAACATGTCAGACGCTCTCTAGCCTGCTGTGGGGGGGAGTGCCGCAGGATTCAGAGCAGTGGTTCCCGTGGACTCCTGAGGGTAACTCCTCTAGATATTTGCCTAGTGTGAGGGGGAAGGTAACTCTGGGGTGTAACCCGACCCCAGTCAGGGGAGGTGAAGCCCTCTGCCTGTGTGGATCTGAATAAAGGCTGGGGGAGTGGCCAGGGGGGAAGGAGAGAGTCGGTGGAGGGTTGGGGACGAGGCGGGAGCCCTAATCCGGGGTCTCATCTCCCTGCCCCCCAGAAGGGCCTGACTGAGGGGTCCTGTTTGTACTGATTTGCTCTGGATTGGATTGTGTTCCTGTCATCCCAAATATACCTTCTAATCTACTGGCTGACAGAGTCACTGTGAATCCCAGGAAGTGGGGGTGCAGGGACCAGACTCCCCACACTCCGTGACACCTAGGTTTACAACAGGTCACATAAAAACACAAGCGAAGTCGGTACACACGACAGTGTCATACAATGACTTGTTTAGCTGGCTCTGCATGCCGGACACTGACCTGGACGTACACTATTTCTATTCCAAGCCATTTCTTTTAGAGTTCTATGGTGAAAATGAAAAAGTCGGCAATGGTTCAGTAACAGGGGGCTGGGACACTTTGGGGTTTTGATGTCTGAGTGTGTAAGCAAATCGGTTTTAAGGGAGGTGGCATTTGGGGGAGTGCACAAGATAAATCCGCCTCCTGAAAGGGATACAGTCGTCTGGACAGGTTGAGAACCACTGATTTAGAGCGTGTTTGTTGCAGGGTATGGGGACCTCAAGTGCAATACACAATGGCATGGAGACCGGTGCATGGTGTTCTTTGTAGCTTTCATGTGGTTCCCTTATTGAAAGGCAGTTGTATTCATTCAGCCAACGGGGCCTGCTGGACTGAGCACTCTCTCTAAGCCTCTCCCGGCTGTGGCTACTGCATCCAGCAAAGCTCCTGGTGCTGTTAAGTTTAAAAGGAGCTCCTGGCAACTCGGTGAGGCAGAGGCATGGAGCGCTGGATTGCAGAGGAGACCGAGTTCAGAGCAAATTGTTGTAGGAGTCCTAGGGTATGGATCTCTGGGGTATGTCTACACTGCCATTAAAAACCCACAGCTGGCCCAGGTCATGGGGGGGCTTGGGCTTAGGGGCTGTATAGTTGCAATGTAGATGTGCCCTGTAAAACCTGTACCTACTACCTACAATCGCCCATAACTCCAGCCTGACCCCAGATGTCCAGTACCTTACCTCTCAATCTGTGTATGTTTTCATGTTGAACATTAGCTTTAATAAAAATGTTTGGGCTCCAAGACCCTCCCACGTTGCAAGCTCCTAGAGCCCAAGCCTAATCTACACCACAATTCAACGGCCCCTTTAGTTTGAGCCAATCAGCTGACACGGGCCAGCCAGGAGTTTTTAATTGCAGTGTAGACGTACCCTGGGAGCCCGGGCGTCCTCTGAGAGTGACA
Organism: Sternotherus odoratus; assembly: GCA_032164245.1. Taxonomy (NCBI): domain Eukaryota; kingdom Metazoa; phylum Chordata; order Testudines; family Kinosternidae; genus Sternotherus; species Sternotherus odoratus. Next base: position 9,568,021 of record JAVMKO010000018.1, read on the forward strand.
GTGAATACAAATAACACCGGTCTCACTTCACAGTACTTCTCAGCCATAGCTCTCAAAGCACTTCACAAAGGAGGGGGGGAAGCATCTTTATCCCCATTTTACAGCTGGAGACAATTGAGGCAAAAGGAAGGAAAGGGGCTGGCCCAAGTCACCCAGCAGGCCAGTGGCAAGCTAGAAGTAGAATCCGGGTCTCCAAGTCCCAGACTGCTGCTCTACCCACTGGCCCATACTGAATAGGAGCTGGGGAGCAGGGAAGGGCCAGTCTGAAGCACTTGGGTAACGGGGAGGGGGGAATCCTGGCTGAACTCGCTGGCTTGCAGAGGAGCTGGTGAGCTTGTCCTGGGCCAAGGCCAGCCCGTTTAGAATCTGTGAGGAGTGGAGGGTGAGGGGTTCCTGTCCCCGGGAGGAGTGGAGGGTGAGGGGTTCCTGTCCCCGGGAGGAGTGGAGGGTGAGGGGTTCCTGTCCCCGGGAGGAGTGGAGGGTGAGGGGTTCCTGTCCCCGGGAGGAGTGGAGGGTGAGGGGTTCCTGACACCGTGAGGAGTGGAGGATGGCTGTATTCCCAGCTGACTCTTGCCTGTGTGGGGGCGAGATGATTCCTGTCACGTGAGCCGAGATTTACGCCTGGATCTTTAAACATGCTGCACACGCAACCCCTGCTGGCAGCCCTGTGTCTGGAAATGTACTGCGTGCTGTAAACGGAGAGTTAACTCTGACCCCAGTGCCGGCAGTGGGTTAAAAACCAACAGGGGCTGCTGCTCCCATGGCCTGACCCGCCCCCCCTGCAGGGGATGAGAGGGAGAAGAGGAGTCTGTCCTCTTTCAAATGCTTCCTCAGAACCAGCTGGAAATGCTTTATTTGTGTCTAGGACCCAGCACGCCGGCTAGGAATCAGCCCTTTAATTAGTTTTCATCCAGCCTTGATCGCTTTCCCGCTAACAGCCCCAGCGCTGGTTGCAAGGATGAGCTGCTCTGCTCTCCCAGGAGGGGATTCGCTCAGCACGCTGTGTGCTGGAGCAGATTGGGAATGGGTCCTTAGGAAGGTGGCGCTGACATGTTTAAGGGTCCCTGGTGGCTTCTGGTCTCGCGGCCCAGCCCGTGTTTCCAGGGCCTGCCTCCGATCCTGCTGCTGCGGGTATAACTCCGGCGTGGTGCCCTCGGGGAGAGTGAGTCACACTGGTGTAAATGGGAGCAGTCCTGGTTTGGAGACGGTGTTGGGGAGGGAGGTGTGAGGTGGGGCTGTGCACAGAGCCCCCAGCTGAAGCCCATGGGTGTGAAAGGGACGGTTTCGACGGGTGAGCTTCGGCTCAGGCCTGGGGGCGGATTTCCCAAAGCCCTCAATGCTGTAGTCCGTTGTCAAAACCCCACTGAGTACAGTGGGAGCAGAGCTTGGCCAGCGCGGGGTGCTTCTGGGAGCCCCCAGCTGGAGAGTGCATGACCCCAGGGGTATGCTCACTGGGGATGGGATTAAAGTGGGGTGCAGAGACAGGGCTACGTTTAGGGGCAAAGTCCACCCGGGAGTCCCCCGCCGTCAAGCCAGAGTTTCACTCTGGTGGCGTTTAATCTAGATTGACAACAGTGCGCCTGTAAACAGAATCGGGCCCAACCTTTCCCAGCTCTTCATTTTTCAAATCCCCCACCGGGCCTCGCGCTCGCAGAGGGATGCAGAGCGATGGACGCTGACGCTGCAACGGGGGGGTCTCTGCCTCGCGTGCTACCGACGAGCTCTCGTGCTGTTCCACAACCTCTAGCTCACACCCCGGCACTCTTCCCTTCTGCGCACGGTCCCTGTTCACTTGCCCGTTTTTTCACACAAACCTATAGGCAGCAACCTTGATGTGTGATGTGTGTACATGTGTGCGCACATGTGTCCTTCTCTGCCATAAACACAGCCACTCCCCGTGCACCAGCAGAAGCGGGGGTGATGGGTGGGAGTGTGGCTGACAATTGCATCAAGTAGTTATTGAGTTCAGTCAATCATTGCTTCCCAGGCAGTCCTGAATGGCTCATTATCAGCATCTGAGTGAGTCTGGAAGTGCGTCTCCCTTTGGTGATTGACACCAAGGTCAGTCAAAGAGGATGAGTCACTTTCCTTCTTTCCCTGGCAATTTGTCTCCGCCTAGATGACACATCTCAGTGGCCCAAACAGCTTTTGAATGAAGAACAGGGCTCAGGAGTGCTTTGGGGGCACTTTGCCTTGTAATCCTCCATTTCATCCCTCTGGAGGAGTTCAGGTCTGTTTTCCGGCTATGATGCATGCACCGAAGCCTTTGGCTACCGTAGGAAAGGGGGAAGGACGTGGATTTGAGAGGCTGGTGTTTAGTTGGCAGGGCAAAGTAGGGACACTTGGAAGATTTGGAACAAGTATTCGAGTGCCCGTCCAGGATGCCTCTCTTTATTTGTGTCTTGAGTTACAGGCAGCTTATTGTTCTTCCAGCGAGGCACAGAAATATATTGCATAACAGTGCACACAACAGGCAAAGGGCCAGGGAGGCCAGCTGCTGAAATATTTGCAGCTAAGCTGTCCTCTTGTCAGGGGCAAAGCAATCAAAAGAATGGGGGATAAAAAGTAGACCCAGTAAAGTCTGGCTGGGGTGGATCTGCTGAGCCTCTGACACGGACTGTGGGATCATCAGAGGGTTCAAATTCCAAGCTTTGAGTTGGGATGTGCTGCCTATGGTTTTGGAGAGGACACACCTGGCCTGCGTCGCAGGAAGGCTCCCACAGTGATCCACAGTGGTGTGTGGGAGGGGGGATCAGTGCTTAATCTACCAGGAAAATGCAGCTGTTGCTGGGCTGAAAGGCATCTGCTGTTTTACAGCAGCGCTAAACAACAGTTGGAGAGCGGACGTGGAGGATGTTGATTCCTGTTGAAAACAGAGGCTGGAATTGAGGCAGGCGGTAGAATTGGTCTGGGTACAAACCCCACGTCATAACTACCCAAGGAAGATTCTGCGACTGGAAAAGGAAATGGGGAGGGAAAACAGTGACGGTTTTCTATAGCTTTGTGGGGGGGGGCACCCCCAGTTCTCCTGTGTCTAGTCCCCCACTATCTCCATGGGCATGATGCCCCTAAGAACATCAGAAGGGCCATACTGGGTCAGACCAAAGGTCCATCTAGCCCAGTATCCTGTCTTCTGTCAGTGGCCAGTGCCAGGTGCCCCAGAGGGAATGAACAGAACAGGGAATCATCAAGTGATCCATTCCCTGTCGCCCATTCCCAGTTCCTGGCAAACGGAGCCTAGGGAACCATCCCTGCCCATCCTGGCTAATAGCCACTGATGGACCGATCCTCTCTGAATTCTCTGGCATCTTTTCTCCCAAAGACCCACCTGGGCACAAAGCATGTGTGTGTGTGTGAGAGAGAGAGAGAGAAGGAGCGATTGGTGCCTGAACGAACTGATCACAAATGCCAACCTGGGCCTTGAGCACACGTGGTCTCTGAAGCGGTCAGCACAGGGCCGGTTTGATTCCGCAGTGGGGGGTGATCAAAGGGAGGCAAGAGTTGGCTCTTGGTAAAGGCCAGCAGCGTGGATCTGCAGCTCCCTGCTAGGCTGTGCCTCTGGAGGCTGTGTTTGGTGGGTGATGGAAGGCCCCTGTCCGGCCACTGGGCTATAGATTGGTTGGACTCTGTTGCCCCCAGAAGGGGTGGACCAAAGTGTGACCTGGCCAGACGGCCAAGTGGCAGGAAGAGAGACCACTGCAGCAATGGAGCGACCGTGGGCAGGTGGGTGCCATCTGGGGGGACCGCTGCTGCGCCCCACCTGGCCACAAGGAGGTGCTCTTGTGGTGAGCGACCCCCTTTGCAAGGGTGTAATATTAACAGCCTTGCAAGACTGCAACTGAGCTGTACTCTGCTCATCCTCTGAGCTGGGGAAAAGCGTTTGCTCCCTGCAGTGTGTCGAGCCAGATTGGGGACAGAGGGTGACCTTAAAAGCCAAGTCTACGTGGCCAAATTGTGAGGGCCGGAGCAGCTTTGCTGTCTGTAACGGCTCATTTCACACCTAGCTACAGAAGGAAATTGGGTCTGTCCCTAGCTCCGGGGGCGAAGTGCGTTGGCAGGACTCCACTCTGGCCGCTGGTGCGTGCGATCCAGGGATCTAGTGTAAGAGCGAGTGGCTGTTTTCTGCAGCACATGCCAGACACGTTCCAGGGGCTAACGGCGTAGAACCAGCCCGCGGGAACCGGCCAGCCCGCGGGAACCTGCCAGCCCGCGGGAACCTGCCCGCCTCCCCGGCCTGCTGCGCTCCGAGCAGGAGTTAATTCTCTGCTGTGGTTCTGCCTCATTTCACATCCCGGCCCCACCACCTGTTCATTCAACCCTTGTCGTTCGGAGAGCTGCCGAGCAGAGACTTCTGGGGAGGGAGGGGCTATTGGAACCAAACTACCCGCGTCCCGCTTTGTGACTGGAAACCGAGACCAGCCTGACTCCAGTCCCCCGATGGATGGGAGCCTTCATTTCCCCCTCCCCTGCAATATTCATTCTAGATCCTGGCCTGGGGAGACTCTTCTGACCACGGGTGGAGCAGGAGAGAGGAGGCTTCAGTCTTGGGTCAGAGTCGCCCGGTTGGTACAAGCTGCTGAAAACGACGAGGAGCCATGGAACTGGGAAGAACCGTCCCATGTCCGCTCCCAGGGGCACCCGAGGCTTCAGGAGAGGCGAAGGGGTTGAAAAAGAGGAGGCCACGCTCTCTAGGGGGTGGGAAGGGCCGGGTTGAGAGCACCCTGCTTTCGCTTTGCCAAAGAGGTGTCTAAACCCCCTGTGCTTCAGCACGCCAAGCCCTGTGGCCAAAATGAGGCATTGCCGTGACAAAGCCTCTGTCTGCAATTAGCCATTTTAACCCTAGATCTCCAGGTCTTCGGGGGGCATTGACAGTTGCACACGCCCAGCAAGCTCAGCCCCTGTGACTACAGCTGGGGAAGCCAGAGGCACAGGGAGGTGAATTCTCCTCAGGAGTTCAGAGCTGGGAACAGCACCCAGGAGCTTTGATCCCGTGACAGCCCTCCCCCAGCTGAGGGCCGCCACAGGCCAGGCTAAAGGCCACTCCCAAGCAGCGAGTGGCCCAGTCAGCTGTTCGGGCGCCCGTCTCCTCCTCCCTGCAAATATTTCCGCCGAGTACATTGGATTCCGGTGCTAACCCCCCGCCGTTCGCAGGAGTCCGCCGTCCTATTTATTAACGCTTGAAAACGCGCTGTCTGGCCTCCGAATTGAATATTTACAGAGCTGACACCACCAGCTGTCCCAGTCAGCTCGCTCCTAACGAATGGGCCCGCCGGCTGGAATGTTGTTTTGCTGCGAGGGAGCAATACATCTTCTTACTAAACAATGAAGCGCATGATGGATGGGGATGAGTCTCTGCTTTCTCTCTCCCTCTCCATGATCACACGGAAAAATAAATATCAAAGCACCAGTGGTTCCTGGAGACTAAGCAAAGGCCATTCATTCTGCCGAGGGAGAGACCACTTTAGAAGACCCCTGGTGCCAGCTGTGGAAAGCGCTCTGCAGCAGGCTATTAGTTACGCTATCTTCTCTCCAAGGCCTGTTGCTGTGGGCGGGGGGAGGCTGGAAAATGAAGGGAGGAAGGAATAGGAGGAGGGAGGGGGCGGAGGAGGCAGCGGAGGAGACGCAGGAGAGATGTAAGCAGACTGGAGGGATGACTTGTTAGCAGGTTCCGTTGTTTCCCTGTGAAAAGTTCTCCGCTAGCTGCGCAGAGTCAAATCTACTCCGGGTGTAAGTCCAGTGGGCCTGACTCTCCTCTCACTTGGAGCGCCACTGAACTGGAGTCGGAGAAGGCTGGGGGCCCGTTGGCGTCACCCGAGAGCTGGGTGGATTCCATGCGGTGTAACTGGGCCTTTAGGCGGAGGGGACGTCCCAGTCACTCTGGACTCAGAGCTGTGAAACCGCAGAGCACAACCGTCTGTGCAGCCTCAGCCTGTCTGAGCGGGGAAGCTGCCAATATGGGACCAGCTCACTGGAGGCACTGCAGGCTTCCCTGTGGCCTGCTGCCAGGCCAATGGGAGGTGGAGGGTAGGGCCTTGTCTGCAGTGGGGCTGTGACTCTGAGACCCTTTTCCCCCAGGAGCCCATCGCTGAAGTGGGCCTCATGGTTCCCCGGCCTCCTGAGTTGGAGGGCCCCTGCTTGTTGTGTGTCTTGCTCCGGGTGAGTGCAAGGAGAGCATCCCCAACTTCTCCTCGGGCTTGGATATTTATTAGGGGCCTGAGCCCGTGTCACTGAATGGAGGTTCTGCTACTAACCTCATGGGGGAAGAGGGTTAGATCCGAGGTAACGCTGGGTTTAAGACCCTTCAAGTCCACCATGAAGCCATATTGCATTGTGGGGAGAGGAGGGAGGGGATTCAGGGAGGCATGATCCGTTCCTCAGCTGTTTGGGTTTTGCGGTTTGCATCACTTTTAAATTATTGTGTGTGGGGGGGGGAGGTTAGCTGATAACCTCCCCCCGGAATCAGCAAGATCAGACTCTTCTCATGCCCACCTGCGTCAGTCTGGGGGAACTTGACTTAGTGTCGCTGGAGATAGTTTGGATTTCAGTGAGTTTGACTGAGATCAGAAGCCACAGCTACGGTAGACACAGGCCTGTTCTGGTATGGTAACAAGGGACCAGACCCAAAGCTTATCTGAGAACAGTGCAGACGTGTCGGCGGACTTCAGGGGCTGGCCTCGCAGGACTCGTGGGAAAGTCGTGGGCATTTTGGGGCTAGCGAACTCCCGGAGGTGAGACTCTGACTGTTGGCCGCACGCCCGCCCCGCACCTCCCGCTGGTTTTGAGAGCAGCCCGCACGTGGGCGATTGGATTTTTTTCCCCTTTGAGAATGTTTCCTCTTCAATCGAGACTGTGAAGTGCTCGGAACAGGTGGTGCTGCGATTTCACACCAGACTAACTATGTATTGGAATGACCCGGGGGGGCAGGTACCGGAGGCTGGTGGAAGCCAGCCCTTCCTTCCTTCCTCTCCGCACCGAAGCACAGAACAGTGCCGTCAGCCTGGGCCGGGGAAATGGCATTCGGCAGGCCGCCCGCAGGGGAGCCGCATTACGCACCAGCATCCGGAAGCCAATTAAAGCTTCCCCAGCAATATTAGCATATCAGCAGGCGAGGGTTTTCCAGCTGGGTTGGTTTCACTAGGGACCCAGGGCCAGTCTTCCGCTGGCAGTTTTCCTTTCAACTAAATTACCCCCATCATCCGACCTACCAGAGCATCCTCGGGAGCTGCTGGAGAAGAGCAAACGAGGGCCCGGCTCTTCGGCGGGCGCCAGGCTGTGGAAGTTGATGCGGCTGCGCTGATGTAGAGGAGCTGAGGGTCTGACGTGCGCCTCGGACTCTGGGAAGAGACCCAGTCCCTCCTCTACCTCGTGTCAAAAGAGCTTTCCAGAGCACCCTGCAGAACCGTCCGTCTCCGCAGGCCGGGCCCAGCACGTGTTTAAACTTCGCCGCTCTTGGGGTGAAGCTGCTCAGGGTTTTTCTGGGAGATGTGCTGAGCGGCCTTGTCAGTCAATGAATACAGTCCGAACGGAGCATCAATCAGAGGAGGGATTCAGATGGCAGGTGTGCCTATTCCAGGGGGTGCCCGGAGGTGCCAATCAAGTTTGGGCCCGTATACAGGGTACTGTACAAACACACACGCTCCTGCCCGAGAGCACTGATCCAGACCTCATTGAAATGAATGGGAGTCTTTCCATTGACTTCAGTGGGCTTTGGGTCAGGTCCTACTGGAAGAAAGGTGGGAGCGTGATCATCCCATGTCACATGTGAGTCATGACTTGCCCACCTTGCTCCAAGGACACGAGTGAATCTGGAGCATCCTTGTTGGAGTGACTCTGGATTCCTACCAGGGGAGTTGAGAGCAGAGTCTGACCTATCCAGCAAACTTGGATCATTTGGACAACGCAATCCAGGAAAGGGCTTGACATTTTTTGCTCACGTGTGAGACCTGCTTAGCACATGGCTGTGGGGCCATGCAAAACTGTCCCTCTTTCTTTCCCTACGGTACTGATCCAAAACTTGCCGGGGAGGGAGAAGCTGGAGAGGGGGTGTGAAGAGGATCAGAAAAGCAGTGACCAGCACAAGCGACAGCAATCTTGCATTTATAGGCTGCGACACTCAATAATTGCCTAGGGATAAGTGTTCCTGTCAACAGTTCCTCTCCCCTGGCACAATGGATCTTCTGACCATCGGGGTGAAGCTCGGCTGTGCAGGAGGTTGAGTTTTCTCAGTGGCCGCTCTGAGACTAGGGGGTGAACTCCGGGAACTATGGCCCATCACAAGCTCCCCACTTTCCATTGCAAGTGCAAGGCCGGCTTCTTGGACCTGGCACTCTCCAGCATAAACACAGAGCAGCATGGAAGATTTTTTTTTTTTTAAAGCAAACCAAAACCCTACCTCAGTTCTCCCTGTGAAGAGCATGAGAGAGACCAGACCACACCTGACAAATATTAGCCACTTCGCTCACTGCATTGCTGGAAGAACCTCTGTGGAGCAGAAATAATGGGTGCCCCAAGGTAGATGCCCAAGTCCAGGTGCTGATCGTAACCTCAGAGGGAGCTGCAGAGTACTCAGCACCCCTGAACATCCAGCTGCTTAGATAACTAATTCAGGATTTAGGGTTCTAACTTCAGGCACCTTAGCTTTCCTCTAGATCCACCCCAAAGTGGCCCGGCTGGGTCTGCTGATCATCAACATGGCAGCTGGCTGGCTAGCTCCTGCAGTTCTATTTCCCCTTTGACTGTGTGTAATGAGACAGAATAAATTAGCCAGAGAATCCAGTGTTTAATAATGTGCTGAATGTTTCTAATTCCAGAGAAAATTAAATGATTGTGCCTCCCTCCCTTCCCATCCAGAATATTGAAAGCTTCAGATCTCGTTCCTGACGGCTCGCATATGGTTACCAAAAGCTAAGCAAACAGTTTGCAACAAATAATTGTTTTGTTTTGCTGCTGCCTCTCTTGCAGCCTGTGGACTGTCTGAGAGCACAGCGCGGTGTCCTCGGATTTATGTGCTGTTCAGACTCATTCAATCAACTGGGTTTCATGTTTTAATTTTTTTTACTCTGCATATTGATCTAAATATTCCAAATCTGAGCTAGGTTGCTAAGTTGTGACTGGACAGCGTGGGAGAGTTCACAAGCAATTCTGATGTGTGTGTGTGTGTGTGTGTGTGAGAGAGAGAGAGAGAGAGAGAGTGTGAGTGAAAACCGGTGAGACACTTGGACACCACAACATGGTATAGTCTTGTAGGGCCTGGCTCTGGAGACCTTACTGACAGGAATAGATCTATTGAAGTGGGTGGGATACACCTGTGAAGAACAACTTCCGGTTGACAATCTAGATCTGTGACCCTAGATCAAAACTTTGAAATTCACTTTCTGTGAATGCTTCTGGCCAGTGAAGATCTGTCCTTCTTGACAAGAGGTGGAATTCCCCCCTGTGCAGCGGTCTAGGCCTATTTAACTCCTCAGAATAGGACCTGAGTGGGAAATGTGCTGAATACAGGCCTCATGCTGGCTTTTTGCATAGGGGCGAAGTGCAAATATGACTGAAACCAACTTTGTTAAAAACATGCGCAGAGTCCTTTCCTTCCCATGATTTCCCCTGCTCGAATTAGAAAGCTGGGTACAGAAAACCCTCCCATTATCATGTTCATGAGTGGCTTTACAGTTCTTTTACTCTTCTTTTTAAGAGGCCTCTTAAGGGGGTTTAATGTTTTTTCTCCAAGAGGCGTGGGTTATGAAGCTTTAAAACAACATGCACCTGGAAAAGCCAATTAATAAAACAAAACACAAAAATCTAGCGTGGCATTTTCTCCTAAATTAACAATTTATAGATAATTTACCCTTCTCATGTCATTAGGCAAATGTACTTTAAATTGATTTCAAATTAGTGGGTTAATGATTTTCCCCCCACGGGTATCGTTTAAAATGGGCAACAGGCGTGGTGCTTTTAATAAAGGGGCAGATTGCAATAACCAACTCTTCATTCTGTTATTGAAGCAATAATTGGATGGATGGTCACATTCGAACGCGGTGCTGATATGCATAAAGAGAAACTGCCTGATGTCTCTATCAGTAGAACCAAGAGGGGGTGGAGGGCGGGGGGAAACTTTGATCCTCTTCACAACAATACCACAACCTTGGCATATTTTAATGTTTTTTATTTTAGGAAATAACTTCCTTTTGCTGTATGTTACCTCCAGGTAATGGACTAATGCATCCAATTGATTTGGTGGTGTTAAATAACCTTGCGATTTATAGCATTATTAAAAGTTATTCAGCAACACTGCAATCCGAGCTATAAGGGGACGATACTCCCCAGCAGCAGTAAAATAATTCAGTGGTTGTTGCGTGGTTTCCGAGCTCTAAGGAATAAGCCATCAGCCCAAGGCAATAAGATTTAGAAGGCCATGAGCAGAAATGAGGCCAGTTCTTTTGTGGGACCATGAATTATTTTGTCACCTAAAGGCTGAGAAACGAATGCTGCAGAAACCGCATGGTCTGGTGGAGCAGGCCCTAGGCTGGGAGTTGAGGCACCGGGGTTCTATTCTCAGCTCTGCAAGTGAGCTTGGGTAAATCACCTCACCGCTGCATGCCTCTCCCCCTCCCCTTTCCATCTAAGTTGTGAGCCTTCTGGGGCAAGGGCCAAGTGCTTATGTGGTGACGGAAGCTTGGTGCATCTAAGTGCTGCTGTGATGCAAATAATGAATCTCTCCATTTGGCCAGTGATGATGGGTCACTTACTGGCCCTGTACTGTAAATGCAGAGTAACTTCATTGTCTTAAACGGCCTTACTCCTGGTTCACACAAGCAAAACTAAAATCTGGGAACTTTTGCCATGTGGTGTCTATTGTCCATTAACAAATGAATCCTCTGTAAACAATTATTATCCTCATTTTACATAGCTGAGCAGAGAGAAGAAAGAAGGCCCAGGTCCTCAGAGGCATTTAGGCTCCTAACTCCTATTGAAATCAGTGGGCATTAGGCGTCTAACTTAAGTGTCTTGACCAGGGTCACAACATGAAGTTTGTGGCAGAGCTGGGAACAGACTCCTATCCCTTGAGTCAAGTGCTGTAATCACACACCCAACCTTCTCCTCAGTGGGACTATGAGTTGTAATGTGAGTTGGGAACAGCCTGGGCAGTGTCAGGCTATTATTATTCAGCACCATGGATGGAGACTTAGGTTTAATTTAGAGTTGTGGGGGATTGTAATTTCAGCACCGTGGACAGTGACTTGTGAATTAAACAGGTATGGAAATGGATTTTGTTGGCAGTACATATTTGTGAAGTGCAATCTCCCAATGCTTTGCTGTTTACACAAACCCGATTGCTTCCAAGCTTTGTACAACAAAATTAAATTCTTTCTTTATTAAAAATTGATATTGGGTATGGGGGGAGGGAGAGTTGGAGAGAATTTTGCGCTCCCCCTCTCCTTTCAGGCACATTGTTCCCCTTAAAAGCTACCAAAGAGATCCGACCCACAGTTCTTCTGATTAGTTTATATCTGTGCTGTTCACGAGGTGAGAAAGATGCCTTCAAAGAGGGGTGATCCTGCTAAAGATGAAATTTATGCAAACTATGAGAAAAGCCTCCCTTAGCATCTCCTGCTCTCCGTAGGTGTTAAACGATTTGCAGGGATAGATTTGAGGGAGTATCTACTTCACAATATGTTTAGGCTTCAAGGACACAGTCTATTGCTTATTGCACAGAGCCACTGCTGTGAGTACACAATTCAGCTCATAATTATAGTCTCTCATCTTATTAGCATATGTAAGAGTTTTCATATAAGTTTTATCCAAACATCCTTAATTTATTAGGTGTCCTCTTTGTGTCTGTTGCACCTTCAGGGCATAAGGAATGCTCTGTGCTTGTTTTTTTAAAATGTAAATTAGACCTTAACGATGCACATAAATCTGGAGACATGCTCCTACCATTTAAAACTGATTCCATAAGATGTGTATGAAGAAGAGCTTAATGATTTAAAGCCCCATCTCAGCACAATACAATACAATTTATTTTTATAGGGAGATCTCTTCCTTTGTGTGAAATATAACAACATGTTTTACAGTGAGAGTCAATTAAAGCAAGAGGGAGAATTGCCAGGGGGGAGGAATGACGGTGAAGACATTCAGGAGTGGCGTGATGCTGGGGGAAGACGTGGGCTTCGTAGAGGAGATGGGGGAGCAGGAGAACCCCAAGCGGCGAAGAGCGAGTTGCAAAGAGCAGAAGATAGAACTGACCCCAGAGTGGAGGGTCAGCACAAAGCCTGCCTAGGCCCTGCCTGAGTGGCACATGGACCATATGCTGGTGCGCCGCACGTGGGTGGGTTTTCCACAGGGGGAGTTGCCGGGTTGGTTCTGAAGCTAGTAGCTGCATCCGAGTTGAGAGGGGCATGATGGAGCCTGTGCAGTCTGGGTTTTGATCCCTTTCTGAAGCGGGATAAGAAGCCAGCGTGTCCGCTTTGTTCTTCCATTTCCCGCAGCCCAAGTGATGCAGCTGCAGTTCTCACCCTGCATGAGTTAGCATGTGATGGGCTTTGGAGCAGGGCCTTGACCTCATTTGGAGTCTTTCGGTTGACTTCCCTAGGCTTCCTAACGGCTCAGTCCTGTTCCTGGAGAAGCCAATGACATACCATCCACTGGCGTCCATGGGGCTGTCCTGGGGTACCAGAGAGGAGAATTTGCCCTATGTTCCAGATGCAAGCGGCTGAGTTTCTTAGTGAAATTGTTCCAGGACCTGCCGCACGTCCTAGCAGATGACAAGTGGTTTCTCTGGTCACGCCGATATTTAGTTCTCTCTGTAAATTCCTTCTCCCGTTAAAATGCATTTGATTTATTTAGGCCTTTTTGGCTTCAGACATCTATTCCGAGTCCCCAGGAATTGTGACCTGATGGGACTATCTGTCTTCGGCACAATGCAGTTCTCTGGCAGGCACAATGTGTGGCTGTGTGCAGAGAGAGAGGGATTGCGGTTCCTGTAGGTTACCATTGCTGAAATGTATTTGCTTTCTTACTATATAAAGATTCTCTCTCGGGATTATTCAGGGTAGCCAATGCTCTTGATTTCTCCTCTGGGGTGGGGAAGGTTGGGAGAAGAACCACTTTCAAAAGCTGCGTCAGACACGCTTGGGTGTCAAAAGCCTTCGTTGGGCAGTGTGACAGATCGCTTTCTCACCCCTCTTCAGGAACAGGCAGGAAACTCTTCTTTGGCTCCAACAGTGCTCTTTATTTCACAGTGCAAGGCCCCACCACCAATATACACAGCTTTATAGTTCAGCTCTTCAGCTTACAGCTCTAACCAGCTCTATTCACAGCTCTATAGCTCAGCTTCTTACACAGCTCCTTCTCTCTCACTCCTCCACACTACCATACCACCACCACCCTGGGCTTCCTTCCTGGCAGGCTTCTATCCCCCTGAGGAGGCTGCCAGGTGCAACCCATCCAGGCTGATTGCCCTGCAGCCCAGGTGGCTGATTAGGCTTTCTGCCAGGGAGGTTTGCAGAGGGCTTTTCTCCCTCTTAAAGGGGCGGCAGGCTGGGTCAGGCCTACCCTGTCACAGTAGCCAAGCTTTTCCATTGTGTGTCATTGAGGCCTGATTAAAACCCAAGGAAAGGCTCCCACTGGCTTTGGCCCCTGAAAGTCCCCGTTCCAAAGAGTTGGCTCTAAAGGAAGGTAGAAGAGGGGAAGCTAGGCTAGGTTCAGTGGCTAGGACCTCTAGGTAGCTACTGCTATAGGCATGTCTTGCAGGCACTTGCCATTTAGCATTAAGGTAAATACCTTGCAGCTGTGAACAAGACCAGGCCAGAGAGGAGAACATGCTTTAAAATAACCTCCCCTTGGCTTCACCAGCTTTTCCAGCTGATTGTTAAACTATCCCTTTCATCTTGCAGTACCCAAACCAAAGGGTTAAATGTATAAGAACAGCCATACTGGGTCAAACCAATGGTCCGTTTAGCCCAGGCTTGTGTCTTCTGACAGGGACCAGTGCCAGATACTACACTTTTTTGACCTTCACCATGTCCCCTGGCAATGAGTTCCACAGGTTGACTGTGCATTGTGTGAAGGGCTATCCCATGCTGTCTTGCTCGGGGAACGGTATGCAGCGGTGCTGGCGGGAAAACTGGGAGGCAGAAAGTGGGGGGAAATGTCAAGGAAAATTTATTTTACTTCATCTCTCGCTGCCTTTTTTTTCCCCTCTCAGTCTCTCCGGTCAGGACTGGTGGCTGGCTGACGCAGGGGTGGTGCTGAGTGGCTGGATATGTAAATGAATCTCATTTTCATCGGGGATCTTGGTAACCAGAAAAAACCATTAACGCCATGGAAGCTCATCTCTTTTAATACCCAGCTCCTCTCCGGAGAATAGCTAATCGTTTCTTCTAAGACTCCAGTGACTTTTACTTAAGAACAGTGCTTGGGGGGACAATTTCCAAACATTTTCTTTCATTTCCAAATTAAAATAAGTCACTTTTCTTTTCTCTTCCCCCTTTTAAATGAATAGCTTCCATTTCTGCTGTGCTCTTGGCCTGCAGCTGCCTCTCCTAGTTCGTGCTAATATAACCCAGGGCAATTAACACAGCGGTGAACATACAAGGCAAGATTCTCATCCCTGGTGTCTTCCCCCCGCCTCTGAAATCCAGGAGTGTAGTGATATATAGAATCAGGGTCCATGGGCCAGTTGTCAGAAGGTGCAAATCTGCAGGACCGAGGCAGTGTGGACTAGTGAGTAGGGCAATGGGGGACCTGGGTGCTATCTCCAGCCCTTCCACTGACTGTTAGATGACCTTGAGCAAGTTGCAAGTTGCCTGTGCCTCAGTTTCCCCTTCTGTGGAATGGAGATAATACCTCCTTTATAAAAGTGCTATGAAAGAGCTAGGGATTACTACTGGCCGTTGTCTTCAATGTAGCTCTGCTGATTGGCTCCAGCCCGTGGGAGGATAAGGTACTTGAACTTGCAGTGAGTTGGTGTTGGGGGTGGCTTGTTTCACGGAAACCTTGAGCTAGGCCAGAGCTGTCTTCTGAATCGGCCGTAAAGGTGACGAATGGCTTTCCTGAAAGGATAGGTTTTACCTGAGGACGGGAGGCAGGGAGCGGCGAATGGCCGGTCCCCTTGGAACAACGGGAAGAGATCTAACTAGGCAATTTGCAGCCTCATTCCTTTTTATAGCCGTGCTGCCCTTCACAGTCAGGAGGGAGGGAGAGCGGGGGAGAGGTGAGAAGAGGGTGATGGGAGAAGAAGTGGGGGGAGGCAAGGGTGGAGCGTGGGACGGAGGAAATCTGGGAGAGAAGCCCAGACGCAGTGAAGGGAGGGAGCCTAGGAGAGGGGTGGAACAGGGCGGTGCATGGGGGGATGAGGGAAAGGGGAGGAAGGGAGAAAAGAGGAAGAGGATCTCTCTGAAATGTCTTCTCTGTCCCTCCAGAAGCCTCTAGCTGCCTCCCTACTGAACCCTGGCTCCTGCCACTGCTCTGGGGGAGGGGGGCAGCCTGGGAAAAGCTTGAGAAATGTCCCGGAGAGGCAGGTCTCTCTCTAGCACCAGCATCTCTGCTGGTTGCTGGAAGGAATCTTCCCTCTATGGCCAACTTCAGTCTAATGGCTGGGGACGTGCTGTGGCCACCAGCCCTGCAGGTACCAGGGGAAAGACCAGGAGATCCGTCTAGCAGCAGCTCCACCGGCCCCCTCCAGTGCCCCCAAGCGGCCCCTGCACACTGCAGCGGAGCCCTCCACTGCATGGGGGCTGCCTGCTCCCTATGGAGCCCCACCAAACACTGCGCCCGCTCCCCGGGATACTTCTGCTGGGGCTCTGCACACGTGGTGGAGGTTGGGTCAGGACCTTGGCGCCTCTGCGACTGTCCCATCCAGAAAGCCGGGCACGGCCCTGCTGTGACGGTCCTGGAGTACCTCCATCCCTGGGGGACTGCAGCAAAGATCCCATTGGAAAGCCGGGTACCAGAGCAAAGTTTTGTTTTCGTGCTTTAAAAGGGAGGGGGTGGGGGAGCTTGGCTGGAGCCACTGTCACTAAATAGCTTCTTGTGACCCTGGTGGTCTCTCCTTAAATTGACCTTGGCCTCCCGATCCCTCCCTTGGCCTGAGGACAGTCCTGGTTCTCAGTCCAATCCGCGCACAGCTGCAGCCCAGGGGACACCCTCCGGGCCATACAGAGAGTCTCTCTGTTGTGTGGCTGCGGCTCACACAACACACACACAGCTGCACGTGCAGCCCACAAAGGGAGATAGGTTGAGAACCACAGGCCTAGAAGGCCCCTCTCTCTAACCCAACAGCCCTCCGCTCCCACCCCTGTGTGGCTCGGCCTTGATCCAAGAGCAGAAAAAGCTGCTGCCGTTTCCTCCTTCCTGCTTTATTGCCCAGAGAGAGGAGTGTGGCATTAGCATCTCTGCTGCAGTCCTAGCCGGGCACGCTGCCAGGGCTGTCTTCATTACAGCCCTCCCCTGCCACCTGCATTGGGGCTGGCTCTGTTCTAGCTCCGGAGAGAGGACAGGAAGCCGCTGGGACAGCTGGGGAGAGATGGCCCTGGTAGCGGGCAGGTGATCCTTGCTCATACTGCGGTCAAAGGGCAGGGCAGGATGCCTGTGGGCTGCAGTTGGGCTGGGAAGGGAAGAAGCGGCCACGGTCGGAGAAGCTTTGTGCAGCCAGCGCAAATCCGGCTCTTCCCTGCGTAACACTCTGGCGCCCCGTCCCTTGCACCCCCAAAGGCAGAACCCGCACACCCGTGTCCCACTTGTGCAGGGCACACTGGGGGGAGGTGGGCGTCCAGGGGGGTGAAGCTGGTGTGGCACATTTTGCTAGGCAACTGTCAGGTGCACTGCTCCTTTAATCTGCTCTTTGCAGTCCTGTCCTGGGTCAGCCACGCATGCCTTGGGTGCGCTCTGCACTGGTTGTGTTGGCCTCCTTATCTGAATAACCGGCCTGATCTCTGCCACTGGAGACCTACGACTGGTCTGGGTGCAAATACTAAAAGGAAGGCCCCGGGTTGGAGAGCTGGCCCTGCCTGGCTGCTGGCCATTGGTCGCAGTCAGAAGGGGGAGCTTTATTGATCCTACCTCTGCCATGGAGCCAAGACACCTCCCCTAGGTTGGAGCCCCATTGGGCTAGGAGCTGTACAAAGAGCGTGAACAGCAAACCCTGACCTAGCCGCCCTTCGGTTTAGTTCCACAAAAGAGGCGTCGGTGTGTGTGTGTGTGTGTGTACATGTGTGTGCGCTGACACATCATGGGCTCAGGAAAGGCCAATAATGCACTCTCCATCTTCCCTCTGGAAGAGTCTCTTCAGCTGAAGGCCAACAGTCTCTCCTCCCTCCCCCGCGAAAGAATCTTCACGACCCAGCCGCGTACCCTGCCCTGGCTCGTTGAGAGAGATGCTAACAATCACTGTTGTGTGCGAGCCACGGCTCTCCCGCTTTAATGGCCTTGCAAATTACTCATCAATTTGGAGCACAACTAATCGTGTTCTAGAGTAGATGGTATTTTTTTAAATCTATAAACACGCTGAAGCCCCGTTGAGCAAAAGGCAATTTATCCAGGGTTGGAGGGGAAATCCAGAACCGGGAAAAGGGGGTGGATCGGTTAACTTCTCAAGGGCACTTTTCAGTGCTCTAGGGTCGCATGGAAATCGGTGGCAGAGCCAGAAATTGAGCCCACCTCTCCGGAGCCCCGCTGTCCTTCCCGCACAGGCCTTCATCCCGCACCCATGAGAGCGACTAGCAAAGCCCTTGTTGATGGGGGTGCATCAGCTTCTGTAACCCTCCGAGGGGAGATTTTAGTCCTTTTCTGCTACCCGTACTCGCATCTCTCAACGTTGTGGAGTCTAAATGTGTTCCCTGAGTGGGAAGGTGAGGTCTCTACTGCAGGGTGTGGGAATCCCATCTCCCTCCGTCCCTCCCCACCTTCGGGATCTCTCCCTCGCCTCACCTTGAGTATTTAAAAGGCATGTTTGGTGCAGCCTCTCTGGGTCCCCTATTTATCACCTTCCTTCCTCTCTCTTTATTTTTTTCCCTCTCTGGATTCCCAGCACTTGACTGGCTCGATCTCTTGAATTTTAAGAGAGGTGGGTGACTTTTTATGATTATACTTGGCAGGACAGGCGGCTTCATAAATAAAACTCCTGTATTTTATACTCTCTTGTGGCCAGGCTCTGATCTTGGTTACTCCCTTGCAAATTGGGGGAGTAATTCCACCAAAGCCAATGGAGCGGCTCCTGATCTTACCCTGGCGTAACTGAGCTCCGGATCTGGCTATGCATATCAGACCTTCGAGGCTCTGGATTTCCTCTGGATTTGAAATAGGCGGTGAATGTGCTTTTTAATAACAAATCTTCACCATGAGCGCAGTTTCTGCCGAGTGCGCCCGATTTATTTCCACGTTACAAGAGCTGGGGGTTGGTGTTGGCTGAGCTTGATGTACTGTTTGGGTTTGGGCTTTGCTTCGGTTCAGTAGCCTCCGGCGTTGCTTTGCGAGTTGATGGGCTGACGGTGAAGTCCACAAGTATGGCTCTGAAAAGGAGGGGGTGCTAAGAGGGGTTTGGAGTGCAGGATGAGAGACGCCTAGGAACTCGCCTGGAGAGAAAGTAATGTAAGAAAATGTTCTACAGAACTAAATATGACACTTTAATTAGCAGTAGTAATAAAGCTTTGCACTTAGCCGCTGATTTGTGTTCTGAGCACCTTAGAACCACTTGTATGGGGTAGGTGAGTGCGTGCTAGGATTCCTCCCTGCAGTGCCCCCAGGCTGGCTGGAGAGTGCCTAGCACAAGAAGGGTCTCTTGAAAATCTTACCCTGGCTCTAAATTCCATTTTCCAAGGGACCTGGATAGTGAAGCTCCTAAATCACTGAAAGGCTTTTGCGAATGTTCCACGTTGTCCCTGCCCCCAAAGATCTGGCGACCCAAGTTCCTTTCGCACATGCTGAACTAGAAGCCTGCCAGTCATCCTTCTGAAGCTGGGTTTTTGAGATAGAGGCCCCAGGAAAGAAGTCAAACCTGAAGAGTGAGGAGAATGTTAATCCCTCCGACGCCTGACCTCGTAGTAAGTAAATCCGCAGCAGGCGTTAATATCACCCAGGGTCTCTCTTACTGGTGGGATAACAATGCATTCATTTTCCCACCCTGTGTCTGGCGGGTCTATTTTGACTTCATGGCAAGGGGTGTCTTGCTATGCGTACAGCACCTAACACAATGGGGGCCTTGATCTCCAGTGCGGCCTCGAAGCACTAGGACACGACAGATGAGAATGGGACCAAGCTCGACAGATTTAACTCTTGGAACCGTCTCCGATTCTGCTCCTCCAGAGGCTAGTCAGCTTCTCCGCTCTTCTCTGCAACCGCCCTGCTTTGTTCACCTCTTTCCGGTGCGAAGAACTATACGCAGCCAGATTCTTATGGCTTTTGTTGTCTTGATGGCCTAGATACAGGAGAGGAGGTGGATCGCTCGAGTCTTCGGTATGACACAGGTCCCAGGGAAATCCGGGTTAATTGGGGAGGATTTCTAGGGTAGGAGAGCCTTTTATATTGGGCAAGTTGTATGGGGACTGGTGCAGGGAGGGGCCCATGTTTCACCCCCGGCTAGGTCCCGCAGCACCATTTCCAGCAGCTGCTTTTCAGAAGAGTGGCCGGCAGGCTTCAGTGGTGGTGGAGCGTGAGATCAGGGTGTCTTGGGACACAGCTGGTGATAACAGCAGAGGTCAGGGACCGAACAAGCTCAGAACTGCAGGTCAAGAAACAGCAGCTGTCATTACCCTGGAAGGCCTGATAACATAATCCTCTAGTAATTCCAACATCATACTAGTGGCTCTCGGGAGAGAGGGGGAGCAGGGAAACTGGAGCTCTGCAGTGGGGGTGCAGGGAGGTGGGACAGAAGAGGTTCAAGAGGCGACTGTCCCGAATGCTGGCTGGAGAGATGTCCGGGATCAGAGTTTTGGGATGGGGGTGGGGAATGCTCCAAAAGTGAATCCCTGAAATGAGGCTGGTTCTGGTCCTGACTTACTGGGGTGTTTTGGGGTTCGCATTTTGTGTTGGCGTCTCCCGGGCCTGCTGAATCCCACATGCCGGTTGCTCTGCCCAGCAAAGGAGATGCACAGAGGGCTCTGTGGGTCAGCTCCCTGGCTGCGCTGGTTCCGTCTTAGTTCCGTTCTAGTTCCGGCAGAAGCCGTTTCTAAAGGACCACGCAGATCTGCTTGGCAAGGACGGTGACTGGAATTCGGCAGGGCCAGATTAACACAGGGGCTTTAGGGGATGCAGTCCAGGGTCTCTGGCTAAGGGGAGACCTGCAGGCCAGATGGGGCCCACTGCTGCTTTCCACCTGGCCCTCAGTGCCGGGGAACAGGATTTCGAGTCCCTTTCCCCCAAATCTGTTACAGGCCAGGCTGCTGCTCCACCAGTGTGCATGCAGCAGATGTAAGCTGCATAGTGTGATTTCTGGTGTCCAATCTCTCGTTAACCAGCAAAGCCAGGAAATAGCTCTCTCAGCCACTGGAAAGCTGGGACTCCCGATGTCTCCTAGCAGGGGTTTCTAGCGCTAGTGGCTCACGAGTTATCAGACTATCTGCTGGTCCCCCTAAGGCCGTGATGGGATGTGGGGACAAGCACATCCAGAGTGATAGTATAGCAAGGATTTAAAACACACACTGGCAGGGATTTAAATGCTCCGACTTTGTCAACAGTCCACCTCCAACTAAGGGGATCAGCGTGAAACTTTCCTTGTGCATAGGCTGTCCAGCAGCGGCCTACTGCAGGGTTTCTTGCACCGTCCTCTCAAACACCGGTTGGAACCATTGCCGGTCTGATCCAGCAACGCAATTCCTGTGTTTCCGAGAAGCCCACAACTCCTGGTCCCTCTTATGAATTGGGTCACATTCTTATCTCGCCCTGTGTCGCCTGACTCCCTCTTTCCCTATTTGGGTTTCCCCCTCCGCCCCCCTGTGACGGTGCTGTTCCTGGTGGGATTCAACTGTGAGTGCCAAGTCAGGACAAATTGCTTCCAAAGGGCCACTAGAGCCCAAAGCTGGGGTTTTTCCACTCTAAGGCAAACCAAACCAGCCAAACAGAAGATACTTTGGTTTCGCCCCACGGGCTAACCACAAGTCACACAAGCAATCCCCTTAGACGCTCCAGTTTCCCAGTATCACCACCTGCAGCCACCTGTCCTGGGGACCAATGGTTATGGAAATTAATGCCCCAAATAAAGAAAACGGTTCTCCCCAATTCCGAAGAATCAGGCCCCAGACCCAGCTCAATATACAAATCAGATCTTACCATAAATCACGCTGATGCCAATCCTTTAGAATCTAAAATCTAAAGGTTTATTATACAAGGAAAAAGATATAGGTGAGGGTTAGGAATGGCTAAAAGAAATCAATTACATGCAGCGATGGCAAATATCAGGCTTGCAGCAGTGGTAGAATAAACCGCAGGTTCAATTCAAAGTCTCTGGAAAGCATCCCCTGCAGGGATGGGTCAGCACCCTTTGGCCAGAGTTCCCCTGTGTAGCAAAGTTCCATCCAGAGCTGGAAGCAAGGCAGGTTTAAGACTGAAGGTTGAAGACAAAATGGAGGGAGTTTCTCCCAGGTTTTATAGACTTCCTCTTGTGGGCAAAGGCCCCCCACCTCCTCCTTATGCAGAGTCCAGTTGCAAAATGGAGGTTCATAGCCACATGGTCCAATTACCAGACGCTTCAAGATTCAGTTTCTGCCTAGGCAGGCCACATTCCTGGAGAAGCTCGGGTGTGGACGGGCATCTACAAAGTTCATTGTGTAGCTGATGGTCCTTAATGGGCCATCAGTCAGGCCAGCGGAGTTAACAGCTTGTCTGAGATTTCACCCAGAAGCCAAACATAATTTCGACATAAAGTCACCATATAGCCAATATTCATAACTTTAGTTACAAAAAAGATACAGACATACAGAGATTAATCATAATTAGCAGACCATAACCTGGTTGTAGACACCTTATATGACCCCCTTTACACAATATTTGGTGCCACTACAGGACCTTGGTTGCACCAATGATCTATATGATCCCAAATAATTTGTGGGGGTGTCTGAAATTAACGTGCCTGTGTACATATCTAGATCCTTTATATCCTCCTCCTCACTGATTTGAGTGCCCGTCCTCTTCCCCGTGAGACTTCCCCCATCTCCTGGAGCTCCACCCTCCCCAGTGTCCTAGGAGGATGATCTCCTTATCTGCCAGTCCAGCACTCTGCTCCTTGAGTCTGCGTCCACTGTTCTCCGTGCTACGCGGACTCCCTGAGCCTTGTCCCCGTATTATCTGGTTCAGCGCTGAAGAGAGACGGTTTGTTAAGGGAAGTCACAAGAGGCCAGATGCAGGCAGGCACTAGAGAGAGCGGGAGCAATGGTGAGAAATGTGCAGGACGTGACGAGGGGATTCAATCTTCAGGCTCCTTTCTGGGTGGAAAAGAAGCCGGCGCTCCGTGAGCGCCAAGTGCGCCAAACCCACTGGGGCTATTGGGCTTGCTGCTCTCCCTGCTGCTTTGACACAAATCCAAAGCAGCTCATTGATTTTCTGTTTTGCCCACTCTGAGCTCAGCAGTATCCAATTACTCCTGTTTGCTACGCTGACTTACTGCCAGCCATTTCCAGTCAAACTCCCCGGCGGGAGAGACTGGAGGCTGGGGGAGATTTGTCCTCCCTCCAGGGTATTCCCTGCCCCCACTTTGCAGTGGTGCCCTGCCACAAAGAGCCCAGTGGGTTAAGATCACATTGCAGAACCGTCACAGCATCCCCGTAGGAAACAAATCCCCTTTGTCTGAGCCTCCTTGTTAGCACTCTCAAGCTATCCGGGCAGGGCTGGGCCATTGCTTCAATGGGAGACCTTCAGAGACCTTTCAGGCACTCCTGAGTGTGAGTGACTGGAGAGGAAAGGTTCAGAGTTTGTGCCCTGACGTGGCACTGGGGCCCGGTGCGGCTGGCCGGTGGTGGGTTGGTTTTCCTGTGCGGGGTAATGAGACACTGACAGACTAGCGAGATGGTAAGATCTTTGGGGCAGAGGCTGCCTCTGTGTTCCATGTTTGTCCCGCACCTGGCCCATGACCGGGGTTCCTGGGTGCCAGGATAAACCTAATAGTAGACATAACTTAGGTACTGACCTGGCTCCCATCACCACCCCCATGTCAGAGCATTTCACAAACTTCAGTGTGTTTATTCTCCCAACACCCCTGTGAATGCAGGGTAGTGTTGTTATGCCCATTGGACCAAAGGGAAACTGAGGCACAGAGCGGATAACTGGCTGGCCCAAGGTCACACAGGGAGTCTGGCAGTGCAGTGGCTCGAATCCAGGCTTTCTAGCCCCTGGACAATCCTTTCTCTCTTGTTGTCACCGGAGTTCCCAGTTCTCTGTGTGTACACTTTGAACCCTCCCATGCCCCCTGTGGCTTAGTGGAGTGGATTATGTAATGTACGTCCCCCTAAGGGCTGTTGACGTCCAGAGGAGGTCCACAACTCAAAGATGGCAACAGTTCCTGCAGTAACTTTCTCTTGACATCACCCTTGTGATGAAAAGGGGGAGGGAACCTTGGTCCGTGGTTTCCGGTCACTTCACCAGTGTTGCAGGGCCTGCTCTGAGGAGCCCGCAGTCTGACATCCAGAGGCAGGTCCTTGGTTCAGTAAGCCACAGGGCATGAGTGGGCCTAGAAGGCTATCTGGTCTGATCCGCCCTGACGCCAAACTTTCTCGCCCACTCGTTCCATTTCCAATCAAGCCCCTTTGCGTTCTCGCCTTTCAAGGAGCTCCCTGTAAACCTCCGAGAAGCTGCTTCCGTCCCCTCTTTAAAGCTCTCCTGTCGTGTGTTCGGCCGCTGATGCGCTGAGACAGGCCGCTGCCCGTCATGCTGCCCCATAGACCGCCTCGTTGTGTCCTCCTTCCCTCCTGTGCCTGTCTCCAGCTGTCGTCTCTTGTCAGCTGTTTGTGCTCTGGGTTTGTACAGCGCCTGACCCCAGGGGGTTCTGATCTACAGCGGGGGCTCCTGGGCCATTCCTCAAACACGAGGGACCTTGGTGCCGATCCTGGAAGCGTTACAGCGTCCCAAAGCTGTGGTCTGTGTGCTCTGCTTTCCTCTTTGGCTTTCCTTGGGCAGCCCAATTTCGATACCGGCTGCAAACTAGGGGGGACGCTAGCTCCTGCCATTTCCTGTGAACACCAGAGGCACGGCTGCATGCTGAGCATTGGTGGCTCTTGGGGAACAATCTCTCTGCAAACCTAGGTTTTGCCAACCGGTTGTCAACTTGTTTATTTTTGGACCTGTCACACGTGTTCCCCGGGAGCTGCTGTGCCGGATCAGCCTCACGAGGGAGGAAGCAGCTTCCGGCCCCTCTGCGGCTGTGCATCACCAGACCTAGGGAGATGGGCCCGGAGTTCTCTGCCAAGCCACGGGGGCCTCTAGCCTGTGGTGGGTAGATGGTGGAAGCAGCTGCCTGAGCGGATGAAGAGCTCTCTCCTCCCCCCTGCCCCCCGCGGGACTGGCCGCCTACATGAGCCTCTCTGCCTCTGGCGGCTGCTCGGCAGCCCTGTGACCCTTGTTCATTACCAGTCTCCTTTCAGCTCCTGAGCAGGGAAAGAGGAAAGAGCAGAAGGGCAAGAGGGCACTTGGCGACACAAGAAACGCAAAGCCAGAGGCCCAGGGGGGATTCCTGGCTCGCCTGTGTCCTGAGCAAGCGATGATAAACGGAGGTTTATTCCAGCAAACGCTACATTCTCCATTAAGAAGCCGTTAATGGCACAGAGCTTCAGTAACGATCTCTCCTAGCAGGCAGGACACTTCGCTAAATGCAGAGGTTGGGCTTCCAGGCAAGGTGGGTACCATGGGGTGAGATCTGTTGCTGGAAGAGGGTTTGGGGGTGGGGGGACGTTTGGGGGCTGAGTGAACCTGGAGGCTTTAAACTCCTCGCTCAGCCCCACTCTGGTGAGGTTGGGCAGGTATTTCAGGCCAGCTGCCCCCAGCTCTGCCATAGTGAATGACAGTCCCCGGCACGCTGCAGGCCTCTCTCACTCTTCCCCACGCTAGCACAGGCCCAGCCGCGATCCCTGCACGCCCTGGGTGGAAAGCGATGCGCACAGGGCAGGGGAATCCATAGGTTGCGTAAAGCTCGATACCACCCACCTCCAGGGTAAGGCCAGAGCATTGCTGAACTCTCTTGAGCCTGCTGTAACCAGAAGCCACGCCAGCCCACCCAGCTCCCTTCAAGATCTGGAGGTCCGAAAGGTGGTAGGAAGCCAGCTGTGCCTGTCTCCAGATGTGCCGAGTCCAGCTCAGGTGCACCTGAAGATCTAGCCCATGATATTGAAATCGCCTCTTCAGTCTCCTGAGGCTTGATTCTCCACGGCCTGCAACCGCTGGACAACAGTAAGACCCAGCCTGGGTAAAGCTTCATCCCACCCCCGCCCAGTAGCCCAGCTGTGTCAAGCCCGACTGGTCTGAGATGGTAGAAGAGTGCCTCTTGTCCATAGCTGGTTGGACCTACAGTCGTGGGCCCATTGTGAGAGCTTTGGGGTTGAGGGGAGGAGGGAGAGGTTCTTGCCAACCCTAGTTCCATCAACAACCTCTTCAATTGTATCTCCCGGGCCCAGCTAATCTAACGTATTGATTTCTCTGTCTCTGCGTTTGGCACAGGCTGCTGTCGCTGTAGGGCTCTGGATTCTGTCAATAAGTGGGCTGGGGACCTCAGCCAGGATGTCCTCATCACCCCATCAGTGGTGACATTTCAAGCGACAGATTTCTCATTAACGGGACAGTCCCCAGTTGGCTTGTTTCCTGAATCGCCCCTTGTGTCCAGCTGAGATTTGGTTCTTTGTTGTTAATCCACTTGTAGATGTTGGTTCCGTTCGGCGGGAGCCCGGGAGAGCCTAGGGCAGTGGGATGCAATGGGCGGCGCAGGGGAGCTCCGTGCCTGAGCCGGGCATTTGCAGAGAACAAGCAGCCCTGCAGCTGTCGACCTCAGCAGCAAGTGTCATATGTTTGGCAGAGGCTGACGAATGTGTTCTCCGCTCGTCCGTGCTGGGGAGTTGCGTGTGCACCCAGATGGTGACTCTGCACCGTCCTGGAGAGCGGGCGAGAGGAATTTCTCTCATCCTCACTGCGAGTGGCTAACGGTGACATTGACTGGGCGCTAAGTGTTGAATTGGGAGGTGCTGGGAGCCCAGGGAGGAGCCCACAATAAAAGGTGCGTGTAGCTGGCAGAGATGGCCGCTGATGAGCCTGTTCTGGAATGATAAACCCGATGAGAGGAGCAATGGCTCGTGGGCAGGGCTCCTTGCGAATGCCGGCTGAGCCTTTGCCTAATTGGTTTGGGTTTTGATTGATTATTCCCCCCACCCCCGGTGTGTTTTTTTTTAAATTGTTGCTACTAATTCTTTGTGGATGCGCTAGTTCCACACGACCCTCTCCACGGCTGCGCCTCACACGCTTGCAGGCAGTCCGCTTTTCTGGTAACGAGCGTCTTGATTGCTGAGCTGTCACGGAGTGCCCAGGGCGATGCTCTGGCACCGCTCCCTAGGAAGCCAGTCAGGACTCCGGAGGGAGGGGGGGGGGAAGTGTCCCCTCTCCGTACAGCCTGTCTCCAAGGCTAGGAGCTCCACCAAATTCCCGCTTCCACCTTCCTGGGTCTGACCTCGGAGCATTCAGCACCTTCTGCCCCTCCGTGCGCTTCCCCCAGCAAGCCCACGGATTCTGCACCCCACTCCTCAGTCAGACGTGACTCTCAGCCAACCAGTAAAACAGAGGTTTATTAGATGACCGGTACCTGATCTAACACAGACCAGACAGCGAACGTGAGCCCTCAGCTGGATCCATTTTGGGGGCCAGAGAGTGAGGCAGCCAGTCTGAGCTCTCTCCCCCTTTCCAGCCAGATCCAGATTGCCGCCAGGTCCTCCTCCGCCCCTCCCCTGCATTCCTTTCTCTGTCTTTCCTTCCCCAGGCAGGTCAGCTGACCTCTCTCCAACAGGTTCAGAGGTAGAGAGGTGGGGGGAAGGGACAGGGCGTTGCCTACTTGCTTACACTGTCTTTCTGCTTTGCAACACTATCAGCCCCTATTCCTTCATATAGACACTTAAGAAATGCATAGGGGAAACTGAGGCACACACAGTATTCCTACTCCGTCACAGTAGCGATCCCTGACCCAGACCCCAGGGAGTCTGTCCCAGAGATGCAATCCCTTGCGTGGCCAGGCCCAGCTCCAAAGCCAGTGCAGTCCAAGTCAAGATTTGTGGGGTTGCTGAGGTACCAGATGGCCTCAAATCCTCCTTGAAGCTAGTTGGCAGAGGGGCGCTCGACACATTCCAGTATACAGCCAGCACCGCCCAGGATCAGGTCCTGCCTTGATCCAGTCTCTTGTGTTTGTCCCGTGTGACGCCGTGTTGTAACACTTGATTGGATGCATCAGACCTGCAGAGGTCAAATCTCTATCCAACGGTGGTTGGGATTTCCCTGCGTTCAGGGGTTCTAGTCCCGACCCATCTCACTTTATGGGAGTTTATTTCCTCGGCTTCCTTCCCTTTACCTGTCCAAGATATGCCTGTGAGGAGTCGTCCTGAACGCAGGCTTGCCGGCCTTTGGGAGCCGCTCCGATGGCTAGAGAACCATGGAATAATAAATGGCTTGATCCGTTGATCTCTGTACTGCCAATTGAATCTGCATGGGGCTAGGTAAGCGTTAGGCGTGGGATCCGTGCTGTGCGCGCCTGTGAAAGGCCGAGTAGCTTCTTCTAGAACCACGGGACTCCAAGAGGAGGGTGTGCAGCACTTTTCGGGATACAGCCGCGGTATGGCGCCATAGCCCCAATCTGGAAATCAGCAGGAGCAAAATGCCTTTCCCGGGGGAATATGGAGTGCGGCTCCCTGCTAAAATGGCAGCTGATGGGCCACTTTTTGGCCTTGGTGCTTTTGAAAATGTTGCCCAAAGTCCCCTTGACTTTCAGTGGCACTTGGGGACCGAGCACCTTTTGAAAATGGGGCTTAAGCTGCTAAATCATTGAGGCAGTTCTGAAAATCTTGCCCCTTGTGCCCCGGCTGGGATCTAGGATTAAGACACTGCAGGAAAACCGAGAAAACCTGAGAATAGAGGGGAGGGGGGAGGCTTTGGCCTCATCGTTCTGATTCTGTCAAGCAGGATCCAACCTCCTAAGAAATCCTTGAAGTGTTGCCATGTGCCTCGTAAAAATGGGAGCATGTTCAATACGGGTTTGATTTAGTGACACCCCTTGACACATCCAATATTGGAAATGTCATGTAGACAAAGCTCCATTTTCTCATTGAAATGGGCAACAGTTTCCCGAGCGGCTGCTCTGCAAAAACTTCTACAAGCAAAGTTCTTGGGCACCAGGTAGAGCTAGTTGTTGGGTTGATTGGTGCCGGCCTAATGCCTGGTGGGGCCCTCGTGGGGAGAAATTCACCGGGGAGATGTCTACAGATGTGTGTGGAGGGGCAGGTAACCCAGGAAGTGGGCAAGTTTAAATGGAAACGAGTGTAGCCAAGAAATGTGGTGGGTCCGTGTCCTCCACCCATTCAGCCCTCCTGGAGCTCTGGCCGTGAAGCTAAATCTGTCCCATATCCTAGGAGAACCCCCAGGGAAGGGTGGAGACACTGCCTGTCCTCCCAGGGTGGCAGTGCCCCCCCGCCTCGCTTGGACAGCGTCACTTCCATCTTCCTGCACTAGCGTTAGTGAATCTGGTTCTTAACCTGGAATCCCTCCAGACTTTTGATTTATTTATTATTTGGGGTGTGCTTGCGCTTAGGGGCACCGATCAAGGATCAGGGACCCGTCGGGCTAGGCGCTGGACAGATCTGCAGCGAGAAGACAGGTCCTGCCCAAGAAGTTCAAATCTGCAGATCTCTCCAGCGCCTAGCCCGACGGGTCCCTGATCCTTGATCGGTGCCCCTAAGCGCCACCACACCCCAAATAATAAATCCCCTGTTTGATTCCCCTCCCCCCTCCAAAGAGCTGCCTTTGTGTTGCTGAGCTAATTAAAAAATACCAACCAACTTCACGACTGTTCCCGAGGCAACAAAACCTTCCCCCTGCCCCCACCTCACTGCCCCTTTGTCCAACAGCCCCCTTCCCCCTCTCCCCTCCTTTGCCACCACTTTGCACTCGAGATACTCCAAGGGGCTGCGTGAGAAGTTCTCTTTCTCCGGCTTTCTGGAAGGGGATGTAGAGTCATGTGGACAGGTGCCACCCTCCTGGGTCCCAGACTAGCGTGTGTTCGCTCGCTGGTCTCTGGCTAACCTTTATGAAGGTCCCTTCTTTAAATAAAGGACCGTATCCATGCCAGCCTCCAGCTGGGCTGTCGGGTCCATGTATTCAAGTGAGTCCCTCCCGCACTTAATGCTCTTATCCTGCTTTAAACGAAGACAGGCCCCTGCTCTTCGTTAGAAGAATAAACCTTTCCTCTAATGCGCTGGTTTCGGCTGTCGCTTGGACCCAGGTTCCCTGCAGGGTGGGCTAGGCCTGCCCAGTGCCCAGGTACCACCCTGTTGGTCCTGTTCCCTGAACACTGTGGGGAGCAGAAACCCCTCCACTTTGTCCTGTCCTTTGTCTCGTGGAATCGGCCACTTCCCCGCTGAAAAGTCGTCCTCTTCCCATTCTCAGGCAGTCCAAAAGCATGGCCAGCCTCCTTCTCCCGGAGCTGCCTTGGCGGAACAGAGCTAGAGAGACTACGCTTGCTCCCCTTCCGCTCTGACTCCTGCCGCGGCGACCACAGGATCGGAGTGGTACGCGTATGAACGGAGGGTGGAAAGCAAGCTGGTGCAGGGTGATTGGCACCTTTGCTGGCCTCCTTCCCTGGGTTAAACCCTTGGGCATTGCCTCTTGCTGCCTTGGCTGCTCTCCCCCATCGATCCGTCCGTCTCCCTGCTCTCCTCCGGGAGGAGTTTTGTCTCAAATGGCTGATTTCGTGTCTCCCTGACCCCTCCCCTCCCCCCGCCATGGTGGCCTACTTACTTTAGTGCCCCTTCTTTGCTTTTATTTGGTGTTTGGCTGCTCTTCCCGGGACCCCTTCCTTTGCAGGAGCAATGAGTGAGATTATTCAGTAATTTGCACAGTTCTTGGGCCGCCCTTGGTCAGGCAGGGGAATTAATATCCTCTCTCGCTATGGCCGCCTGGCACCAGCCCAAGTCTTCACGAGACATTGCAGATCTTATGCCCATGTCTCTCTCTCCCGCACTTCCCATGAGCCCAGCGGGCGCAGCCTCCTTTTACAAGGCGGGTATGTTCTCTGCTTCCCGTTGGCGAGTGACAGGTTGGGAGGACCCCCTTCAGGGCTGTAGAACTGAGCCATTGCCTGGGGTTCAAAGGTCTCTGTGGTTTGCACTGGACTCTCCCTGCTGCCTACGATGGAAGGAGCGAAGGACAAGAGCACCCCACTTGTTCCTCCCTGTGCTGCGTCTCTGCGGTCTCTGCCCAGCCCTTGTGGGTGTCTGTGGGGCTAGCTTCCTTCTAGTCCGTCACAGCTGTCATCCTGCAGAGTGTCTCTGCAACCCGAACAACCTGTACGTTCCTGCAAACTGTCACTCTTCGGGGGCGGGAACTCACGGCTGGCTTCACCCAAGTGTTTCGCTGCTCGGTGAGCGTTCGGGTGTCTTCTCCCCATCACTCGCGTGCTTCTAGCACCTCCGCCTGTTCTCCACACTCTTCTCCCAGCTGCTTGGGACAGGACCGAGGCCCAGTGCTGGCCTCCTCCAGAGGCTTTGATCTAGTAAGCGGTCAGGGTTGCCAATCTGGGTACCCAGAGCTCCTTCGGTCAGGGCACTGGTCATGTCTGGGTATCTCCGTAGCCCTCACTAGCCTCTGGTCTCACCAGCAGTGGGGTCAGTGTAAAACCTGAGCTGGGTCCTCCAGTGGGGGAAGGGGGCTTGGGTTGGCTTGCACCAGGGCTCTGCTTGGGACCTTTCTCTTCTAGGCCATTACTCAGCGGAGTTAAAAACCTGGGGGTGAAATCCTGGCCGCACTGAAGCCCTGGGGAGCCTTGTTGTCAGACCTCTGGGCCCCGATTGCTTGCCGCTCTCCGCCTGCTCCCTCAGACAGCACCAGCGAATGGCAGTTAGTGCCGTCGGTCGAGGGCTGGTGACGGGGTCTGCGCTCTACAGTGTGCAAAGCCAAAGATACACCCCGCCCCGGGGGGCTGGGACAAGATAAGCCAGGATAGAATCAGGGTCATGACTGCCCTGCCCTGTCCCATGTAGCTGAATGGGAGGGAAG
The DNA here is from genome assembly GCA_032164245.1 of Sternotherus odoratus. Lineage (NCBI taxonomy): Eukaryota > Metazoa > Chordata > Testudines > Kinosternidae > Sternotherus > Sternotherus odoratus. The sequence continues at coordinate 9,599,230 of JAVMKO010000018.1, forward strand.
GAGTGTGGACATGGCTTAGAACCCATGTGTGTGTGTGTGTGTGTGTGTGTGTGTGTGTGTGAGAGAGAGAGAGAGAGAGAAATTCACGGGGAGGGGAGCACACACGTCTCGTGGGCCCCCTATAACGTGCCAGATCCTCCGCTGGGGTACCTTGGCGCAGCCCTGCTGACCTCAGCTGGTCCGTTGCAGGTCGACCTTGGAGGAACGACCCCAATTTCACCAGCGGTGGCTCTGGCCTCATCACTAGAAGTTGTTTTTGCAAAGAGGCTGGAGTGGGTCTAATTTGTCTGTACCGGGCAGCTTTTTAATGGGGGCCCAGCTGTGCACATTGACAATCGGCCTAGAAATAAAAAGCTCTCGATGAAGAGGAGCTCTTGAAGACGTTACCCTAATCCTCTGAATGCTCTCGGCATTAAAGCCCTACTGTAATGAGACTGGCGTCAAAGGCTCTGCCGGAAAACCCATTAAAACAGATTAGAGCATCTATCTGCACCGTAAAGAGTCTTTCTAGAAGAACTGCCCATGATTTCCAGCTGTCACACAACAAAGACACTCCTGAAATGCCCTCTGAGGAGACATTTAAACCAGGGGAAGGCTCAGCGGTGTGGTCCTGCTTTGATTGTTTTCGGTGAGGAAAGTTCTTTCACCCTTGAGCTGTCATTGCCTGGAGGAATTACTGTATGTAGGGCGGTTGTAGCCATGTGGGTCTCAGGACAGTAGAAAGACCAGGTGAGTGAGGCCGTATCTTTTAGTGAACCAACTTCTGCTGTGAGCGAGACCAGCTTTGGAGCTCTTCTTCAGAACTGAGCTCTGTGTAACCTCAAAAGCTTGTCTCTCTCACCAGCAGCAGTTGGTCCAATAAATGGAGCAATTAGTGACCTTTCACTAAACTGAGATAATTGTCGCCTCAAACCCCGGCCGACTGTAGGCAGGAGGAGGATACTGCTGTTGCTTCCCCACTTTTGCCCCCAAATTGGAGCATCCTCTCTAGGAATTCCCTCCATCAACGTTTCAGCCAGCCAGTCCGACAACGGCAAGCCCAGTGCTGAAACAGTGGGAGGAGATAGTTTTCGGAGAGCTTGGACAAATCATCCTAGTGTAAGAAAAGAAATTCAAAAATAAGTCAGTAGTAGCTGCAGTGGGGGATGGAGACTTTCAATGAGAGCTGGTTGGGTCCTCTCTCGTTTACCTGTGAAATATTGACCCACCTAGAACATTTTCATGGCAAAATTTTCTATAAAGTGTTTCAGGTTTTTATTAAAAAAACACAACACAACACAAGCAACTTCCCCCAACAAATATCTGAACTTATTTGTACAAAACTGGATATATATTTTTTTTTCTGTGAAAGGTTGCTACATCGGTCTCATTTTCTACTGGGTTAAAAAAAATTGATGGGGGAAAATCTTCATCCAGCACCGCTTGCTGCTGGAACATGAAATTGGCGAGATGGAGACAAATATTGGATGAAGGCCGAGGTGTGAGGTATCCAAGGGGGAATTGAGGAAGGTTCGGATCAGCATGTATCTTTCTGAATCCTAATCCAATAATAACTGGTAAAACAGTCCCGAGATACTGGTTTTGATCCTTTTGAGTGTGGAATATAAAAGGAACGCTCCTCCATATTCAGCAGCTGCTTCTGCACAAGTAACAAAGGGGGAGAGAGACCGAGCATCTGACTGTGTTTGAAGAGATGAGAATGAAAGGGCCTTTTTTTAAATAAAAGTTTGGAATTTTTTAAAAAAAATAGAGGGGGGAGGGGAAAGATGAAAAGTGAGGAAACCTAATTCAACGTGTATACTCTCCTATTGTAGGTATTTATATGGTGCTCATTACTATTGTCTGAGTGTCTCATAGTATTTAGTGTGTTTATCCCCCCATGCCCCCCTGAGGTAGGGGAGGGCCATTATACCCATCAGACAGAGGGGAAACTGAGGCACAGCCTAAATGAGCTTCCACAGGAAGTCTGTGATGGAGCTGGGAATTGAATTTGTCTCTTGAGGTTCAGACTAGCACCCTAACCACTGCCTCATCTTCTCTCCAAAGCCATGTTGATGAGATACCAATGTGAAGAACAGACTATCTAACGAACATGGGCCTTGGCTGTCCAATTTTCCCCCAAAGGGTTGGGGTCCCTTTGAGGAACATCATGTTGGAACGAGGGAGACAAGTAATTTCCTAAATCAGGGCCTTCAAGCATCCCTGTACAGGACAGCTCTCATTTAACTTCAGACATGTGATTAAGTCCCCATTGAATTCATTGGGATTTTAAGCCTATGCTTAATTCCTCTTTCACCCATGAAGAGCAATGCAATACAAACCTTGTTGTTGCGCCAGTCACTTGGGTTTTATTTGGATGGTATGAAATGTATTTTCTAGTTAATGAACCTGCCACATTTATGACCTCCCGTTTTCAGTCCAAGGGAGAGAGAAAAGGAGGGAGGGGGAAAAATCTGCAGCATTTTCCCTGAAACCAGCCTCCTGCCAACAGCAGCTGCCTGGGAACCTGGATCGCATGAGTATGGAGAGGGGGTTGGGGTGTCAGGGGAGCCAGGTAGAATGGAACGACCAGGTTCCTTCAGCGCGTGAAAATGGCATTTCTGGTTGCGCTGAAGCCCCTGCTCGGAGTGAAATCCTGTAAAGGAAACCCCCAGCACTAGGCGCCTGAGCAGAGTGTTGTTGCTGCAGGGCAGGGGCTGTACAAGTCTGTCGTATTTGATTATTTTCCATTTATAAAGTTAATTGCCTGACCTGCGTCGAGGCAGCGGTAGGATTCTGGTTGGCCGGGTTAGTGGCATTGAGGACAGAGGCAGCTGGCTCCTCTAAGCGCGTATGACAGTCATTTCTGGGGTTTATGAATTATGTTTCACTAAAATTGACGGGACCATCTATTTAAAATAAATTACCATTTAAAAGTGTGACGGCTGTGTGATTTGTGAGATTGTCTTACGCACACACACGTGACCCAGAGTCTCTCCTGGGCTCAGATCTGCTCCTGCAAGATGGGAGGAGGGAGCATTAGGGAGCAAGTTGTACTTCCCTGGTTCTCCTAGTGAATATTTGCCGGCTCTAACCCATCCCTGTAAGAGCATCCTAGACGCAGCTCTAGTTTTAACCATCTATGGTCTTTGTGGGCCTATCTTCCTGTTGTGCTTTAGCCCCCACCCCCTATACCAGCAGCTTTCAACCTGTGGACCCCTGGGGGTCTGCAGACTGTCTCATTTTTCCCCAAAGGGGTCTGCTCCTCCATTTGAAACTTTTTAGGGGTCTGCAAGTGGAAAAAAGTTGAAAGCCACTGCCCTGCAGCCTGCAACATGTGAACAGCAGGCATCGGCACTAGCGACCCCGTTAGGAGAGGATGCGCCTCTGAACAATGGGGTGTATTTCTGCAGGAGCTAAGAGCACTGGGGGGATCTCGTGGGGTGCACAAGGCAGAATTTAGACACTGGGAGGGGTTTGACTCGGTCTCTCTCTGCCCATCATGTCTGTGGTGTCCAGTGTTCTGCCTCCTTCCCTGGCCCTCATGCCTCACCTCATTAACCTCCATTGTCCACACTCTAAGGCCAAGGAGTGGGGCAGATGGGACCCCAGACTGTGGTGTGTAACTGCGGAGGTAGGCGAGAGCGGCACAAGGGGGCAAAGCCTGTTGAAGGCTTCAGAGGAGGATGGTGGGGGGGTTAAGGGACAGCGAAGTGGGTCATCTGGGGGGGGGCATAGGGTTTTGCAGAGCAGCACAGGGCAGCAGAGTTTAGCTGGAGTAAGACGTTTCTCCAGATGGGAGGAAACCCCCATGTGAGACTGATCCTGCGACAAACACTCGGTGGTGGTCAGGGCGCCCATAGAGCTTCCCATAATCCCTTGGGGCTCTGTCACCAACACTGAACTGTGGCTGCAGGAGACTGTCCGCGTGAGCTGGAGTCGGGGGGTGGGGGTGGGGGGAGGTCTCCTTTATCAGTGTGGCTTGTTCTCAAAGGCAAAGCTCCAGCCGCCGTTACCAAGGGAAACGAGCCTGGTTCTTGAGTCGTCGGAGCCCTGAGGAAGGCTCTAGTGTCTGGAGTGGCTCCAGGGCTGGCTCTTTAATCCAGGGCACTGCTGCATTGGTGCTCTGGTCAGCACCTGAGCGTGGGTTATTCCTGCAGGGCTCCAGGGTCCAGACCCTCCTCAATGAGGGACCATTCCCGGTGGGGGTTACTGGCAGGGGCTGTCCTTTGTACTCGTCTCTATTGCCCTCTGCCCAGCCACTGCCTCTTCCCCCTGGAACCGCTCTGACGCGCTCCTCCCCTTGTTCCTGTAAACGTCACCGCTTTGTTGCCTGCTTTCTCGGGTCCCCTTGCGCCTCCTCAGTGCCGCAATGTAATCCCCAGGGGCAGCCTCCCCTCGGGGTGAGGGGTGGAGAGCAGAACCGCAGCCATGTGCCAAGGGGGTTAGGAAAGCCACCTGGGCACCCCGGATAGGAAACACTGTCCCGCAGAGCCCCCAGGGGGGTGGAAACGGGGCTTCCTGCCCCAGCCAGGCGGCAGCCACGTATTCTGCACCTCCACGATTAAGCCGGGTTCCAGCACAGGGTGGGGATGCGCAATTAGAACCTGCTCCAAAGCCCACTGAAATCCAGGGGAACTCCCCTTGATTCATTCGGCTTCGGATCAGGCCTCTAGACAGGGGAGGGGGCAAAGTGAGCCCCCTTGCGTAGGATGGTGATGTATTGGGGCTGCCCACCGCCCAAGAGGTGTGTTGACCACATACAGAAAGTGTATTGACTATACAGTATTATCAATAGACTGCGTCTCGTGTGTGTTTGTTCATCCATGGATGCTGCAGCCTATGTCCACGGGTCAGCAGAGCCCCCTGGTTTTGCACCACGCCGTTCCCACGCCTTAACTTGCCAGGCAGCTCTCCTGCATTGCAGAGGGTAACTCGAAAGGGACACTCGGATCATGTGCAGCGGAGCGAGAGGAGGCAGGAGAACGCCAGAGCCACCGGAAGTAAATTACCACTTTGGGTTATCGTGCTTTCAGGGCAAGCGGCTGTGATCCGGGACTCTTGGGTTTGACTCCCAACCCTTACCCTGGATTCACTGCGCTAGAGAGAGACACGTGGGCCAAAACTTTCCAAAGAGTCCACTCATTTCAGAGGCCCCCCCATTTTTGGTGAACCGGAATCAGGGTACACCTGTCTCCCCACCTTGTCAGTGGGCACTAAGTGCTTCTTAGGTCACAGTATCCAGTTTGGTGGGCCTGATTTTCGGCAGTGCTTAGTCACCCACAGCTCCAGGAAAGCCCCCAGGGCTGCAGTTGCTCAGCAAAAAATCAGGCCTGGGGGGGGTCTCCAAACTAAGGTGGAAAATAGAAGCCCGCAATGCACGTGGCTAAAGAGAGCCCAATTTCCAGATTCTCTCTGGGAGTGGCGGGGCAACATCTCCCATCTCTGCCACCAGTGTGCCAGGCTCAGGGTCTGCATAGCCCCCCTAGTAATGCTGCTAGGAGCAGTCCCCTACTACCGCTGCTTTGTAATATGAAAATAAATCATTTTCTATACAAAAGAGCCTGCGAGGTAATTAATATCCCAGCCATTAAATTTGGCTGTAATACGCTCAATGTTAATAAGCTAGCTAAGAGCTCTGCTGGAAATTAATAAGTTGCAAATGACCCAAGGGCGGCTGCTTCTTACCTCCTTCCCTTCCCTTTACCCACCAAAAAACATGTTTTTTTAAATCAGAATTTAAATAGAAAAGCCATTTTCATTTATGAGCTGGCATCGTTATTATTAATGGAGAAATGTAGGGACTAAAAAGCCTTCCCGGTTAATTAGAAACCTGAGCATCTCTGGGAAGGAAGGAAAAACCCCAGCACAAGCTGGGGGGTAGAGGTTAGGGTGGGGTGAATATAAAGTGAAGATTCAAAGGAAAGAAAATAGTCAGAGGCTGTAAGGGGCTCAGCTTGTCACTGGGCTATTTGCAAAGCCCTCCCTATTGAGAAAGATGCCCCAGGCATCCCGCATTGACAGCCTCTCTGCCTGTTTCAACGCAGCCCGGGCTGGCTGAGAGGAGAAGGTACCACCTGGCGGGTAGCGATCGATCTATTGGGGATCGAATTGTATAGCGGCTCGTTTAGACATGATAAATCGATCCCCCAAGGCGCTCCCTCTGGTACTCCAGCTCGCCAAGAGGCGCAAGCGGAGTCGATGTGGAGCCCGCCAGGTAAGTTGACCTAAGATGCGCCGACTTCAGCTCCGCTATCCACGTAGCTGAAATTGCGGATCTGAGGTCGACTCTCCCCACTAGTGTAGACCAGGGCTTAGGCCCGGTCCTGCCAGCCCAGGAACGAGACGCAAGCTGCGTAAGAGAGGCGCCTGAGCTGCGGGGAGCGTGCAGGGCTGTCAATCGGAGCCCTCCAGCAATGGAATCCCTAATTAAAACCAAACAGAGAGCAAGGAATGGGAGCTTTTGGGTTGTTCAGCTAATGAAATCATTTAATTATTTAAACCTGGCAGAAGATGCAGGGGGAGTGTGAGGTGGATTTTAAAGTTGGCGAAAGGTGCCTGGTGGTTGGGCCTTGGAGACTCCAGGTCGATTTTTGGGGCCGGTCATATCTCTGGATGTTGCATTTTCTTGTGACTGCAGGAGCGACGTGCCGGTTATTAGCTCCCCTCTCTCCATTTGGAACGTGGCTTGTACAGCGATCCTCCAGGAACCGGAACCGTCTCCAACGCAGCACATAATTATTCTGTCACTCCAGCTCCTCATCCTCTCTTCTCCCCCCAGCCCATCCCTCTGGGACAATTAGGGAGTAGCTTGTAAATTCATAATTATGGACCTTTTCAGACGTAGATTATTTCCTCCAGTCTATCAAGTGAATACATATTTATAAGTGTTTTTTAAATGTGCCATCCTTTGCTCAATGGAGTATAATGAATCCATCATGTAAATACATGCTCAGGTGCAGAATAAAAATCCTTAGGGCATTTCTTAGGATTATTAATAGATTTTTTTTTTTGTATTAAGCCTTTGAGATCTTGGCTGCTTTTTAAACGAAAAGCAATAATGGCAATAAGGGATTTAACTCTCTCCTGCACAAATCACTTAGCACGTGTTTCTCTTATCAAGAGCATCCTGGTGTCAGATAGGCAAATAGGGTCTGATTCCGCTCATCACATCACCTCATCACATCAGCCACACCATCAGAGGCTCATTCACCTGCACGTCGACCAATGTGATATATACCATCTGACATCAGGAATCATAACATTCAAAACCCAGTAGGAGAACACTTCCATCTTCCTGGCCATTCCATTCAAGACTTGATGGTGTCCATTTTGAAACAGAAAAACTTGCAAAATAGACTCCAATGAAAAACTGAGGAACTGGAATTCATTTTCAAATTGGACACAATAAACCAAGGGCTTAACAGAACTTGTGAATAGTTCTCTCATTACACTAATTGATTGCATTTCCCTTGTTAATTTACCTTCAATAGGTGTTACATCCTGCCTGACGGAAATCTGTTTCAAAAGGTATTTTTTTTCTCCTACTGATAATGGCCCATCTAAATTTAACAGTCACTTAGAATTGGTATGCTAATATACAACTCTTTCTTTCTTTCTTTCTGTGTGTATAAATGCATCTTACTTCTGTTCCATTCTATGCATCTGATGAAGTGAGCTATAGCCCACGAAAGCTTATGCCGAAATAAACTGGTTAGTCTCTAAGGTGCTACAAAGTCTTCCTCGTTTTATTGTCCTGGCTACAGAGGTCAGAGCAGTGGTCTCACCATTACTGCATGCCTGAAAGCCCTGGGATTCTCGTGGCGCTCCCAAGAGCTTGCTGGTAAACCCTCCAAAGCTGAATGTGGGGGCAGAAGTCAGCTGATCGCACTAGACCTGCACGATGCTCCGTTGATTTCCGTGGGGAGCTACACAACTCCGCGATCTGCCCCTGTGCGGTCAGTTGCAGGATCGGTGCTCGAGTTTGGCACTATATGTTGGTTGGCCAGCCGAGTACCAGTGGCGAAGCTGGCCAGAAGGAAGCTGTGGTCTGGTGGATTGAACATAGAGGTGGGAATGGGGATACCGGTCCTGGCTCTGCCAGTGATTTCCTGCCTGGCGTTGGGCAAGTCACTTAGCATTTCTGTGTCTTGGTTTCCCTAGCTGTAAAATAGGGATATGGGCCCTTTCTCATCTGTGTATGAAGCTTTGAGATCTGTGACTGAAAAATGCAATATTTGCACAGTACATGTACTATGTTGTTGCCTCTGTAGGACAATGGGCCATTAAAATAGCACCGGTTTCATTGAAAGCACAGCACGTTCAACAGTGCTAGGTTATTAACTCGGGTGAGCACAACTCTTTTGTTCTTGGTACCATGGGGAACTCTGTCTCGGGGACGATCACCTTCCACTGGCTTCCTCGCCTATCAGATGAAAGACCCTGAGCATCCGCTCTCTTCCTATGGCACCTGGCCTGGTTCTTGTGTTGCAGGGGAGGTTTACTTAGAGAGAGCAGGAGGGTTAATGGGTCACTAAGATGCTGGGCAGTTGCTCACGGCGATGGTTAAATAGCAGTGATGGAGGCGGGTTCTGAGACTAGATGCGCAGCGGAGTCAGCCGAACCTCCGGCTATCTGCAAAACTGAGCAGGAAGGGAAACTCCTTGTTGCCGCGGTTGCAGTTTTGATTCTGATCCCCCCCCCCCCCAGGTGCAGAGGTCACAGCGGGCAAAAGACTTTTTGATCCATTCAGTGCTCTCCTTCAGGAAGGCAATGGGGTCTGGCACCGGACTGGGAGCTGGGTGATCCTGTGTGCTGATCCTCGGCTCCACCACTAACTCACTATGTGTCAAGTAGCTTCATTTTACCGTCTCTGTGCCTCAGTTTCCCCATCTGCACAACGGGGATTATTATTACAGGGAGGTGTGAGGGTTAGTTCATCTCTGTACTATCCATTGAGCATTCAATACACAGCTTATTCTTCTTATTCAAACCTAAAATAAGTGTCAGTGGGAGCACTACACCTGTGATTAAATTAGGCATGAATGGGAGTGCTTTGCCGGATCGGGGCCAGAGAGCTCAGCTGCTTGCAGGATCGAGCCCTAAAGGAGAGAGGCGCTCTTGTCTCCTTACTCCCGCTGGCTCTTTGCCAGGTGGAACTTGCTGCTTCCAAACAAATCCCTAGGTTGACCCTCGACCCTCATGACGCCGCTCCGTCACGCTGTCTGGCTTGCACCTGGGAGGAAGCTTTATACGTGTCCAAGCCAAGCTAGAAATAATTGCTGATTCCTATTATGATGCTAATTAATTGAATCTGTTACCTTCCTAGCATGCTGTAAATTAGCCTATTTATAAAGCAGATGGTTATTTTTGGATGTTAACAGTATCCTGGAGCCAGGTTTAATGTTGCACGTAACTAATGGTGGTGAAGGGAATCCAGAAGCCCGTCTGGTCTGTACAGTTCCCCAGGCCCTGGGTGTTACAAAGGGAAAGGATCATCTTTTAGCCAGAGCCCCAGCCCCATGCTCGGAGATAAATAGAAGCGGGGGAAGTCTGAGATCCACCGGTGTCCATCTCCTTCCAGGTCCTGTGACTGCCTGGGGTACTCGCACCTGACGTCCATTAAGGTTTGCCCCGGGGACGTTGGAAAAGAACCATAATCCTTGCCCAATATCATGAGGGGTGAGGGGAATTCTTTCCCCCTCCCAACTTTGATGAGCAGCTGAACCTTTGCGTGCAAGTCAGAGCCATGGCAACTGGCCGTGAGCTCCATACCACCCTAGAGGTACCAGTATAAGTCAAGATCAGGCCCTAAATCTAACCCCATTTAACAGAGACCCCAACCCCAACCCCAACCCCAACCCTAACCTAACCCTGAATGTGCTTGGCAGGAGGATGTGGGCTACGTTAGCTAATCCCAGCATGTGGTTTGGATCTACGTGGCCAGCATTCTACTCAACTCCCTCCATTCTACTCCAGGCTGTGGGGCTGCGGCAGAGGGGTGCAGGGAGTGAGGGCTCTGTTGGGGGGGGGGCTCTGGGATGGGGGCAGGGAATAGGGGTTCAGGGTGTGGGAGGGGGCTCTGGGAAGGGGGTTGGGGTATAGGAGGGGTTGAGAGCTCTGTCTCAGGGTGCAGGCTCTGGGCTGGAGCCGGGGATGAGGGGTTTGAGGCTAGGACGGGGCTCTGGGTTTGTGTGGGGTCAGGGGAGAGACTTGGGGTTCAAGGTTGGAGTGCAGGCTTACCTCCAGCGGCTGAGCTCTTGCCCACAGGCACCACCCCTGCAACTCTCATTGGCCATTGGCCATTGAGAGTTCCAGGCCATCGGGAGTCCGGAGCCAGTGCTCAAGGCGGGGGAAGCGCACGGAGCTCCGTGGTCACCCCGCCTAGGAGCCGGACCTGCTGGCTGCCTCCGAGGTGCAGCACGGACTAGCCTGCCGTTCCGCAGCCCGCCGATCGGACTTTGAACAGGCTGGTTGGAGGTATTTCAGTTGAAAACAGGACACCTGGTCACCCTCGGTTCAGGTGTGATTTGCAAAGGAACTGAAGGGAGTTAGGGGCTCATTTCAGTGCTGTTTGGCTGCCTAGCTCCTTGAGGTTCCTTTAAAAATCCCCATTTTAGGGCTTGATCCTGCATATCCGAAATGCCCTTTGATGACCCCAGGCAAGGAATACAAGACTGGGCCTTACAGACTAGGTGGCGGTTGATGGGGGCCTTTCCATTGACGGATCAGACCTGCCCTGAAGAAAACTGGAGCTGATTGCCATGGGTCCCCTCCCCCCACCTCCAATTTCCACCTTCTCCAGTATATTTTCTCCTGTGTTGATGATCTTATCTAAGAACAGGGCTGCTTTGTAATGTTGCAACCCAAAGATGTTATTAGGAAGGGTTTCATTAATTGTCATAGCTTATTATGGGTTTGATTAAAGCATTTTTTAATACGGGCTTGATTTCTGCAGCATAAATCTGTTTGTTCTTTCTTTCCCCTGGCAAATGTACTTTACAATCTAATTACAGTGGACTTTCCAGAGTGAGCTGAGGGACAGGATTAATTACCCTCTGCCCCCGCTCGTCTCTGGGTGGCTTTTCTAATTTCGTAATTATTTCTTTTCGTGTCCTGGCCCTGTGAAGTTAAGGAACCAAATTAAAATCATCCGAGAAGGTCGGGGGTTGGGGGGGTGGATTTGTTTGTTTGTTTTGTTTTTTGTATTTAGCTTTTTTTTACAAAACCTCATCAGTGGCTTTTGGCATCACAGCCCCAAACGACGGACTGTTCCGCTCCGAGTTGCTTTGATCTGGATCGTCCACGTTCAGGGGGTGATTCTCCAAAAGGCTTCCGTTCTTAAAAAGCAATGTAAGGAAAGTGCGTCTGGCAAAGGATCCACGCAGGTCTGCACCCTCTGGTGCCTGCGCCCTGTGTTTGGGGTGGTGGAATCAAAGTCCTCCGCCCCGTTGTGCTGTTTCACCCAGGTGCCTTTATTCCTAGTGCTCGTGCCGTCCCCCAAACCCCGCAACGGACAGTGACTCCCCTCTTCAGGGTCTTCTGTCTCTTGAGGCTTCCTCACTTCCAAGGAGGCACCAACACGGCCCGCCTGCCTCATATCGGCCTAGCCTCCCTACTGGGCTTTACCCAGGACCTTTCTAGTCCTCCTAGTGCCTCAGCTGAGCTGCCAGCACTTAGCTTAGTTCCTTTCCCTGAGCCAGCCCTCCAGCTGGGCTCCCTGCCTCTCTGCCCCTGGCCTCCTGACCAGAAAACAGGCCACAGCATTTTGGCAGGGCTCTAAAGGGGTTTATCCTGCCCTGCCACAGCGTCTTAAACACAGTGTCGTCTAAAAATGGATTCTTCTCTGTATTATAGCACCTACAGGCTACCGACTGAGACTGATGTCCCCTTGCGCTAGGTGCTGTACGTACGTCAAGAAGAGCTTACGGTCTAACTAGGGAGACGGAGACACGGTAGAAGAAAGGAAGGGTTATTCTCCCTGCTTTCCAGCTGGGAATTAGGACCCAGAGAGTTGAAGTGACTTGCCCAGGGTGTCACATTGAGTCTGTGTCAGAGCTGGCAAGTGAACCCAGCTCTCTCTCAAGCCAGTCCTTAAGTGCACAAAAATCCATCCATCCAGTCCGATTAGAAGCTGCCACTTTACCGTAGGTACAAGAGCAAAGCGTGACAAATCAGCAGGATTTCAAAGCGGTTTCAATATAAGACTGTGAAACAGTCACATGGAGGCCACGTCACACGTGACTGGCGGTGTGTTTCATTATTAGCCGTAAACTCACACCAGGCTTGTTGGAAGTTTTGCCGATACTTGAGAAATTGATTCTCGTTGGCAGCAAACCTAATCGGGTGCCTAAAGCACCAGCATTGCGGTGGTCTGACATGGGTTGGCCCCAAAACCAGGGGAAGTGGCTTTTGAAGAGGGATTCTTGACAAGCAGCAGCACCAGGCGTGTATCATGTGCCGGGTAATAACACGAGAGGACTCCACGTTTCTAAAACCAGACTGGCTCTTTATTAAGAGAACCATTTAGAGAGATGGCGCATCCGTAGGCAGCATTCCAGCCATGTGCACACAGACCGAGTGCCAGGTGCCTTCTCCAACCTCTTCCCTCTTGCATCCTGTGCTCTTCCTACCAGGTTCCATGCTACAAAAGGGACCGCGCAGAAGGAGGTGTGAGGGCAAGGATGGAAGGAGTAGATAGCAAGGGAAGTTGTAGTTTAGGAATCACTGCCGTGGCTAACCCCTCTAAAGAGAGGTGTTCTCTAGAGTGAGGAGGATACACACTCATTAGAAGAGAGATTGGAGCCTTTTATTTGTGGGCAGAAAATATACGCCTTTCCCTGTGAAAGGGCTCGTATCTCCTGACCCCCGTCGGGTTAACACGTACCCCAGCATCCAGGGCCAGCAGGAACTCACTGCTCCATCCTTGGTGCTCTTTGTTTTTCATGATTTGGTCACTTCCTTGAGTCTAGAGCTTCTGCCATCTCGTACAAGACGCTGGTCCTGAATTCTCCTGGGCGTGATGTTTAATATTCCCACACCCTTCTTCTGCAATGGGTCCCTGGGTCCTTCAAGGCACACAGCCAGGGCCTCTCCCAGGAATGGGCCTGTCCGTGGGAATTCACCAACTGTTCACCCCTTGTCAGGGGCCGTTTGTGAAGATAGTCGCTCACAGAGAGGAGGCTTCACCGGAGTCCTGACTGACTTCAGTGGGGAGCAGTTCCCAAGCGTTGCCCAGGGACTCCATGACAGGGAGAAATGGATCCTTCCAGCTCAGGTCCGATTTCTCCTCTAACCGCAGATACTGGTGGGAGCTGAGAAAGTCGGGGTGGGAGTGCTGGGGAAACAGGGACCTTTCAATACTAGGCATTGGCATCCCTCCGATGGATCGAGTTGTTGTGTGACTTTGCTGTTCATCATGGCCAAAACCACATAAATCAAACCCGATGACGGCGCTTCCAGTATGCACCCAGAGGCAGGTGCAGGTTCCTATTGGTTGGGAGCAGGGATATTGGAACAAGTAAATCGATGGGCCTTTTGTAGAATTGCCTATGGCAGGGGTCTCAAACTCAAATGACCACGAGGGCCGCATGAGGACTAGTGCACTGGCTCGAGGGCCGCACCACTGACACACACCCCGCCCTCGCTGCCCCGGCTCCGCCCCCACTCCACCCCTTCCAAGAGGTCCCACCCCTGCCCCACCTCCTCCTCTGAGCACGCAGCTCCCCATTCCCTCCTGGAAAGCACTAGGCACCACCAACAGCTGTTTGGCAAACAAAGCAAGAGCAATATAGGAAGTCCAGAGCTAGAAACACACGCGGCCCAGCCAGGCAGCAGAGAAGCCTCCACTTCTGGCCCCTCCGTCCTGCAAACTGCTATGAGGGGGCCGGGGGGGCGCCAGGAAGCTTGGCGGGCCGCAGGGAAGGGCTTTGGGGCCGCATGTGGCCCCCGGGCCGCATGTTTGAGACCCCTGGCCTATGGAAATAGCATGCTGGCTGCTGGCCATGGCGGCTCTCCGGGCTGGGGCTGGGTCCTAGGGCTTCCCGTGTCTGGCACACAGCTGGCCTCAGCCCCCTTTGCAACACGGGAGGCTTCCTGGTGGTTCTTACGCCCTTGTGCTTGTCCCTCTTTATCCGGGATTCGCTCAGCTCAGACGCTGAACCAGCTGCTGGGTCTGCGGTGGAATACGGGTTCGTATTGCAGCCTCCGGATCTGTCAAACCGTGAGGGAGCTGAGCTAGTGGGGAGTGGAACTGAGGGCTACAGGCACCTCTGGGTCCAACCCTTTTCTAACCTTTGAATGTTTTCCCGTGGAGGCAGCTCCTCCCAGATGAAGTGTCCTGCTGCCATCCGCACACCACAGACCGTGTCCTCTGCCGCTAGAAGAGGAGGTGGCGTGTGTGTCCACCTGCCATGAATGGAGGAGTTGTGCCAGGACAGGGCATAGAGAGAGAGAATTCCCCAGTCTCCGGGGCTTTGATCACTCGTGGGAAAATTCACTCCTGTTTCTGAGACCCCTCCCCTTCTTTTCACCCCCGCCCCACCCGCCACTTCCTTTGGCCCAGTCCGGTCCAGCGAATGCGCAGGGCACCTCCCATGCTGAGCAATGTGGGGGTGGGTTAAAGGAGCGGCTGCTTCGTCCGAGCGGGTGACCAAGGGGGCGAGAGGGAGTCACCAGCATCTCTTCCTGCCCTGGGCTGTCCGGCTCTCGGGGGTGCTAGGTGTGCAGGGGGCAGGAGGAGGCTGGAGCTGCGTGGGCTGGTAGGAGCTGACGGGGGGAGCCGGGTCCGGGTGTCCACGTGACCTCTGTGACCCCGTGGTCTCTCAGGTCACGTAACTGTAATTGACTGGTGCCCTGGAGCTTATTAACTGCAGCCTGCAGATGATTAATGACTCTTGTTTAATGCAAACAATCCCTCTCCCGCTGCTGATCCTGCTCTTTCCATGGCCCGCAGGGAGGACGCGGGCAGCTGAGCAGACAGTGTCGCTGGGCTGGGAATATGGGGGAGGCAGAGAGCAGCAGAACAAGGGTTGGTTTGGGCCGCAGCCCATCCCTGCCCTCCTCTGCTGGCTGCTCTGCATGTCCCGACCTCCCTGGTCTCCTTGCTTTGCCCTGCTCTTCCTGGCTCCCCCACGCAGATGGGAGTGGGATGCAGGGTTGTGATGATAGGTCCAGTCCGAAGAGGGAGCGGGCCAGGCCACTGCAGAGTGGGCTGCGTGGGCGGGCAGTGCAGGAGAGGCTGGTGTGTCCGTGTGTGGGAAGCACAGGGCCGGGCCGAGTAAGGTGCTGGGGATCAGGGGAGGTTCAGAGCAGGCTGAAGACTGAGGGGGGCGTGTGCTGGGCTGGTCAAGGAAAGGAACAAGAGCAGCTCTGTGGGGATTCGTTACCATCACCACTCCGGAGGGACCAGATGTCCCAGTTTAATAGGGACAGTCCCGATATTTGGGGCTGTGCGTTATACAGGCGCCTATTACCTCCCCTCCTGATTTTCCACACTTGCTGTTTGCTCACCCTACACTACTCCTGCGTGGTGCCCCCCAGTGCCCCGCCAGACCGCTAGGAAGAGTCAAAGCAGGGCGAGAGCGGCCCTTCGGCACGGCCATAGCAAGAGGCCACCCAGCATCCCAGCCACGCTCTGCAGCTCCCAGGGTGGGCCGGTTTCCCTCACCAGGAGAGAGAGACCGTCCCGGCCTGGGCCTCTTGCCCACCCAGCCGCGGGACTGCGTGGGGCGACCAGACGTCCCCTCCCAGCGGTTTAGGGCCGTGCAAAGCAGAAGGCCGGCCCGGGAGCGATGCGGCTCGCCGGGCTCTGCGGAGCGACGGGGCCGGGAGTGCGCGGGGGTCGGGGCAGAGGGAGTTATTAATCGCTCGGCAATGCCGTGTTACATGGCCCATTTGCAGCTTTCCCTTGTCTGTTTTGAAACTGTGAAATGAGGCGCAGTAATCAAGGAGGGTTTTAATAACCATCCCGGCGCTGACATTTAAATTACAGATGGCATTTTCAATTAAACAGGCGCTCTCAGCAGGTTTAATTTAGCTATCAGTTCTGCTCTGTTCTTTAAGTGCTTTCTTACAAACAGTGATGAATTTCAAACCCCTTCCAACAGCTGGAGGGGGGCCTGCGAGGGGGCGAGCCGGCCGCTAGAGAGGGACCCCAGGCTGGGGTGGGATGCGACCGCTACTCCCCAATATCGACTGGTAGGCAAAGTCCCTCGCACGCCCCGCCGCCTCCAGCACACTCCCGGTAAGTGGCTGTACATGTGTGTGCACGACACACTCCGCCTTCTTCCCGGTGCCCATGCTCTGTCCCTCGCACGCACATCTCGCACGCCATTCCCGTGCGACATACACCCCTGTGCACACACAATCCTCTCGCTCACTGCTCTAAACACAGCCCATACCCCTCCTTCCCAAATACCCCCCCACACACACACAGGGACACTTCTACCCGCATGCCCCCACCCCACCCATCATCAGCTCCTCTGCACAAAGAGGGGTAAAAAACAGCTCTCCTGCTGTTCCCAATCCAGAGTGCCTTTGGGGGGCACGTGACCTGGAGTTTCCGGACCCCAGTCGAGCTTTTCCTGGAAGAAGCAGCCGACAGGACGTGGGTGTTCATTTCTCCCATTAGCAGCTGTGAATTATTAACGATCCTCCTGTGACCCGCTTTCCAGGTCATTATTCTCTAATCCCGGCGGCAGCGTTAAGTGTTTTCTGTCCCTGGGAGCAGCACTTCCTCCCTGCGTGACCCGGGCAGTTGGGTTATTTATTCCTCGTGATGAGGCTGCTGGAATTGAGGCACAAGGAAGGCCGCAAAAGGCCCCAGGCTTTAGGGAGTGTCGCGTGCTGGGTCTGCTGTGGCTCAGAGCAGTCAACGTGCTCACCTGGAGAGCCGCCATGTTGGTTAGCTCGTGACTTGATTGGCTGATAGTGGCTAGACTCAACTCAAAAGGGAAGGGATGGAGCTAAGGCCCATAATAGCTGCAGGGAGCATGCTGGGAAAGGCCCATAGGAGACAGAGTGGACGTCGGCAGAAATTGAGTTGTTGTCCGGCAGCCAGGGAGAAGACTGCTCTGGGTGATGCCGGGGAGAAGGTCTGTTACTGATGAACTGAGTGTCCAGGGTCTTGGTGTAAGAAACTCTGGGATTTTTGTGGTCAAATCCAGGTGTTTCATGAACACACTGAGACCTGTGGCCTCCTTTTGGGTTCCTTCTTCGGTGTTCTTTCACATGCATGCGGTACAAAATCTGGATTCCCTTCCTACAGCGTCTGCTCCCAGTACTTAGATTTTCTTGCGGGGCACCTGGGCATGGGCTAGCTACTCTTCCCGCCGTGAGCCAGGGTAGAAAACTCGCTGGCCTGTTCCAATGAAGCGGTTAAATCGGTACATATGCATTACCCACATGTGTACCTGGCCCCCTGTGTGCCCGCAGTCATGGGCGTACACGCAGACTGGCAGCCCATTTAGCCCATTCTTTGACCTGGCCTTCCGCCTTTCTACATCTCATCCCAGCCCCAATGGTTTGAGCTAGCGCAGCCATTCTAAGCTGCTACCACCGCCATTCTGTGGAGGCCGCGCTATTTACTATGGGAGCTAATGGCCCTTATCTAGCGATTTGCAGAGACACGTTTGGTAATTTCACAAGGCGGGGATGTGATTGTCTGGAGCAGCTAATTGGTCTACGTGGTCTCTGAGGCCAGCTTCAGACTCTTGATTACCTGTGTGGATGAGCCAGGTAATTACCGCTCCGCATATTGAGGATGGCATGGCTTCCATAGGAATAAGCTGGGCTGTGGGGTTAATGGGTCGGTTGGAAGGTGCTCTCCCAAGTCAGTAGAGAGGAATGACTCACAGAGCATCAATTGCTCTGGGGGGAGGGGGTGTCAGAACCTGAAACCAGCAGCATGGCCTAGTGGGGAGAGGCGGGGGACCTGGCTGTATTCCCAGCTCTGCTGTGCGACACTTTGCCTCTATTTCCTCTCCCACTCTTTAGTCTGGTCTACTTAGTCTGTGAGTTCTGTGCTGCAGGAAATCTCTTCCCGTGTGTTCGTACAGCGCCAGACACAACGGCACCCTGCCCTCCATTGGGGCCTTTTAGATGCTGCTGAACTAGACAGTATTCTCACTATTCGGTCCTGCCACATAAAATAAAGTGGACCTGAAATCCACACCGCTTCCCCTGCAGTAAGACAGTGTTGGTGCGATTGCAGTGATAGAGCAGGCTGAGCAAGGGGTGACAACAGAACATCCTCGCTATGAGCTCCCAGTTTGCAGGATTTAAAGCAAAGCTGCATTGGTTGAAGACGGGGGTCAGAAGAGGTCTGATTGTGCTGCCTTGCACCTTTGTCTTGCTGTTGACACTTGTGCAAAGTGGGTGTGAACCCCGCTCCCTGGTGGAGTGGAGAATTCTAGTGTGGGCAGCATCTTGCACCTGCTTTGCAGAGGCACACATGGGCAAAATGTGTGTCATATCCCCCACTAGTGATACAGCATAATTGCCTACTACTCCTGCTAGCTAATGGAGTCGCTCCAGTGACAGAGGTCTGTGCTGCAGCAGTGAGGACACGGGAGGGGTGTTACAGGTAGCGGAGGATGCCGTGTCCCCATGCCAGGGTGTTAGCGCTTTTCCTGGGCTGGGAATTGTATTCCGAGCACTGCGTGCATTATTTTCTCTTTCTTTGAAGCTGCGGGTTAGCCTGACTGTCTGAATAAGCTTTTAAGCCCCAATCTCCATAATTAAACAGGTAGAACGGAATCGATTCCGGTGGGTGTCATTAGAGATGGATGTTCCTCTTCCTGAGCCGCTGGCTGCCGGCAGAACAGGATGTGTAGGGCCGGAACCAGGGGGCTGGCAAGTGGGTTCAAAAGGAATCGGTGTCGGAGGCGGGAGCTGGAAAGCAGACCTGCAGCGCGGCTTCCTGGCAGGTCCCCAGCGATGTAATGACACGGCCAACATCTCAATAGTGGGGGGGGGGCGTGTTTGCGGAGGAGGGAGAGGACACCAGCCCGTCGGGATTGAGGGAACTTGCAAGAGGTTTGCAGGAGATTCATGTGCTCAAAGGACCCAGCCCTGGGCACGGCCATAAACCTCAGAGACTCAGGGACGTTCCCCGGACCAGGCCCCACAGTGCAACAGCAGCTGTGCACCCCAACCCTGCCTCTGCAGCTCAATATTACCCCGGCACTATCTGGAGCAACACACAATTCTGCCCTACCCCCTAATGTTATCCCTGGACTCGGAGTCCCTACCACTCTTCCCCCCCCCCCCGCCCCATCTGACCCCTTCACATTGTAGCAAAATATTCTCCGCTGCGAGCCCGGCCTCACACCCTACGCGCAAGGTGGCAGAGCTGACTGTGGGCGAAAGGCTGGGAGCAGGGCCAGCCTTGTCAAACCCTAGGGTTCTGTGTCTGACTCTGCCATTGACTCCTTACATGACCGTAGGCAAATCTGACTCAGTGATCCCATCTGTAACATGGGCCTATTGGCGCTTGTCCTCCTTTCTGAAGTGCTTTGAGATCCTTGGATTGAAAGGTGCCATGGCTGTGCAAAGTGCCGTTACTGTGACAAATACCATTCCCCTCTCTTTGCCTCCCACCATCCTCCCTGTGCTGCCCTCCTGCGGCTGGGGGAAACTTGTCCAACTTTCTGATGATGGTTTCAGCCACAAGAAGGTGGGGGGGGGAGCTTGTCTGTGACGAAAAAGGACTAACGGACATTAGGCCCATTGCCACCTGCCTCTCCCATCCCATGCTCATGAGATGGAAAGGTAAGGAAATGCAACCGAAGGATTTAGGGGCAGCATGGCTTTCCGGGTTCCAGCATTGCTCTCATTGGTGAAAACAGCAGGAGCGTCTTGGTCTGGGGTGATGTTCTCTGGGGACCCGGGTCAATTGCCGGGCAGCGTTGCTTATTCCTGCAGCTCAAAGGTTGGCGCAGCCATCTGCTCGCTCGCTGGCATGTGTCGCTGAAAGGCCACTGCAGCAGCTGCCAGCTGCAGAGAGGAGATCCTGGGCGTTTGCTGTTGTCCGGAGCCTCCGGCAGAGTCTGCTGGCGATGGGAGAATCTTCAGCGGGAACTAGAGCTTGAGTGAAGCACCCAAAAGGTTCAGGGGCTTATCAGGACCCAGCTGAGTAACATGAGGGCGAGACAGGGGGTGGGGTGGGAATAATAGTGCCCGGCGCTGGGTTGTATCGGCAGTCCCTGAAATTTGGCTCTGCGGCCCCTCCATCACGACAGAGGGGCTGCGGGGCTAAACCTGAGTGGCATTGTGACCCTGCGTTCGAGGGTCCTCTCCAATGGGAGGGGGCTGGGGCAAACCGCCCCTTTAGCCCCCACTCTGGGCAGCCCCGCCCTCGAATCGGTGCCCCTCCAATGGGGATGTACCATGGGTAACGTGCATCCAGCTGCTGGCGCCCCTGCTGGCTTCTCCACCTGGAGGAGCTTGTGAGGATAAACTCCACGGATTGTGAAGCGCTCAGATACTCCGGTTATGAGGTATAAATACCCACCAGTCAAGGCAGACTAGACCCACACTCCGCTGGGGGAAGTCATCCCCACAGCTCACTTAAGAGCCTGTCGTGGCATGCTCAGCACTGATGATTCCAAATCGCTAATGTAGCTTTAAAGCTCTTGTGTGGACCTATATGAGAATCCGCCCCAGAGCAGTGTCCTTAGTGCTGGAAACTCCCAGGCATGAAGGAAATTTCACACACTGGTGTAATTCTGTGCGCATGACAGGGGGAGGCTGGCTGAGCCAAAGCCTATTCGAGTGAACGGAAGTCTCTCCTTGTTGGCCTTGTTGGCTCAAGCTAGAAGTGGGCAGAGTTAAGGTGAAATTCAGCACTTTCACACCTTGGCTTTGCAAGGGTTGTTTTTTTATTTACCAACTACAGCCTTCTTGTATAGACTTTTACCTTCCCATATACTCTCTGCCACTTTAATAAAACGTGACCTAACGTGGGTACAGCATGTGGGCTGTAGCCGGCTTATTGTCTGCCCTATAACCAGCCTTGGGCGCCACTGAGCCAGGGGTCATAGAGCCAGGGTAGCCGGGAGGAAGGCGCGTGTGATGTATTCGCGTGACAACTGCCTGCTTTTTAAATGTTGCTGGGTAACCAAACTCAATTTTATCTAACTCAGCTGAATCTGCGGTGCAGGATTCATGGCGTGAGCAGAATGGACGATCGGGGGGGGTTATTATTTTCAAGGGTTTTTTTTCTTTTTACAAGGAATAATTCATTTTTCTGCTGTTTGAAGAAGGCAGTAATTGATCTAGGGCTTTGCAGCTTGCCTCCCGGAATGGTTTCTTTCTTAATGTAGGAATAAAACTCTGTTAGGTCAAACACACGGCAATAAATACAAGAAGCACATTAGCTTTAATATATTGGATTATTCCACTTGGTGGTGACGAAAAAAACAAGATCTAATTCCCCGGGCCACGCAAGCAAAGAAAATCACTTTCCCTGCCCATTTTTCACCTCCAAAGTCATTTCTGTCTGTCGGTGTGAGCGCTGCGGGCCTTGAATGGGCTTCATTTTTATTCTATTTTTTGAACCAGTGTGAAAGAGAGAAGTATTTCCCCGAACTCCAGCTAAATTCACCCAGCGCCTTGCGTTTCTGGCGGTTATGGATTCCCTCTCTGGCAGGGCCCTCGGGGCTGTCAACGCAGGGGGAGCGGTGATGAACTGACCAGGTGTTTGCTTGGCTGGAAACTCTGCCACTGCAGTCAGGCATGGGGGAGTGACTAAGAGGGGGGTCTTCTCCTTTCTCTCTTCCCAACCCTCCCAATGCCATGGCACCTCTTGTAGTGCCATGCTCTGTCATCCCATGCCACTGGCTCCCACTCAGCACCACGGTGCTCCAGGCCCATCAGCTTCCAC
Organism: Sternotherus odoratus; assembly: GCA_032164245.1. Taxonomy (NCBI): domain Eukaryota; kingdom Metazoa; phylum Chordata; order Testudines; family Kinosternidae; genus Sternotherus; species Sternotherus odoratus. Next base: position 9,621,092 of record JAVMKO010000018.1, read on the forward strand.
CAACCTGTGCTACCATCTCCCGCTACCGCGGTCTAGCTCTACGGGCCGTCTGCTTCCATCACCCGCCACAGTCCTCTCACACCACGTTCCTCCATTGTCTCCCATGCTGCGCCATGGTCTTCCACTGCCAGCCTCTTTCATCAAATACCACCGTCCCTGCTGGCCCCTAGGCCGTGGTTTTCAGTGAGATCTCAGGGAAGTGTGGACCTGCTCCCCTATTTCCCATCAGTGACCTAATAACACAGCTTGGGGGAGCGGGGAGCCAAAGGAGCCAGGCTGGAACCGTCTCCTTACATCCTGCCATCTTTGCACGGCGGGTGAGAAACCTCCCTCCCTCCTGGTTCCATTCGCACAGCCCCTGATGTCGAGGGATGCCTGGGAAGCTGCCAGGGGTGGGGGCCGCATGGCCAAATGCTTCTTCGCATTAAATTCATCCGTCCTGCCAGAGTTATCCCATCACCGAAGCAGGCCACATCCACCTCTCTGCCTGTATTTGTCTAAGATCAGACTCCAAAGTCAGCTTGCTGGCAATTAATTGGCTTTTGTTCAGCAAGAGTGAACAAGATCTCATCTTAATCTTCTTCATTATTTCTCCTTGTACAGCAGAGTCAACACAAGATTAGGTTTAATTTGCAAAAAAATAAAATTAAAAAAATGCCAAGTGGTTACTCCTATCTGGATCGGGATGTTCTCTGCTTCGCTTCGGCACACTCGGGATGGCCGTGGGAATGAGAGGAGCCCTCCGGGCGGCAGGACCCTGGGGGGATTCCACTCATGTGGTGGTGGGGGGGGGGGATTAATCTGTTTCCCAGAGGCTCAGTACAGCAGGGATGTTCCGCTCCGATCTCCTGGGTCCGCCGGAGACGGAGAGCCCTGGGGATGGCGCAGTGGGAGGCAAGTGAGTTGACAGATTCTACCTACCTGGTAAAGGATCCCCAGGGATCTGCCCTGCTCTGCGTTCCGATACACGGCTGCATCGCAGCATGGGCAGGGCTGGCTCCCACCAAACAGCCCCTCCGACGTGCCTCCCTCTGCCCTGGGGTGAGAGGTGAGTTCAGTCTCTGCCCTCCCAAGCTGAAATCGCCCGCTAGGGCGATGGGGTTTAGGATGTGGGCGAACGCCCACAGGGCAGAGTGGCCAAGGAGAAAGACGTCTCCAAAGGCAGGCCTGGTTTGGCTCAAGGTCACTCAAAGCAGGGGAGACACCACTGAGAGGTGTTCTCGACAGAACAGCCCCATGCTGTCTGGAGTGGTCCTGTCGCAAGGGGTTCAAAGGGCTGGGAGGCTGGCTTCAGAAGTCAAGGGGTTCTTGGTGTGCGCATGCCGGGGGGAGCAGCTGTAGAGATTTACTTACCCACCCCCCCACACACACACACACCCTTAACCAGTCAGCTTCAAGCCCCGGCATAGCAGAGATCTAGCACGTCTCTTCCCTCTGCCTGCAGCTCCGCCGAGCACAGCTCCCAAGTGCTACCTGGGAGAGTGTCTCATTACCGAAACCCACTTATCTCCACCGGGGGATCACCGAGCATCCCCCTACCCTGTGACCGAACACGTCCCCAGCCTCCCGTTACCCTGGCCCGGCGCTCTCCGTGCGCTGGTTTCTTCTTGGCCCTCCCTTCCCGTCGTCCCCTCGAGAGTGATAGGTGGCTTTGCTGCTTAATGAGTCTTTTATTCCCGCGAGCAGAGCAGCGGTGACGGGATAACTTTGGGCTGCTCGGATGATGCAAAGGGGGTTATCCGAGGGCATGTGTCCTGTATCCAGGCTTCGGTGCGCGTTTGCCTCCAGCAGGCCTCTCGCCAATAGGCCAGGCCCAGCGTGATTGCCTGTGTGAGGGCGGGCGAACGGCAGCAGGGGATTGGGACGTGAGGGAGAGTTTTGCGGTTAGCTTCTCTCTCTCGTGCCAGCCAAGCTCCCCTTGGCACCTGTCCTGCTGAGCGGAGCAGACCGTTGATTTTTCAGGTCAGGCAGTGAGATGACAAATCACATCCAATCTAGAGAGGTGCCAGGCTTGGTGTTTTTGTCGCCAAAATGAAAAACTGCAAAATGTTTGTCCTGGGTCAAAAGAAATATTTTGTTTCAGCCGAAAGCTGTGCGTGTCTGGGGTCGCGTAGCTTCGGGCTGCGTTTTTCCCTTTAAAAAAATCGGGATTGTCCCTTTAAAATGGGATATCTGGTCACCCTAGCTGGAGTTTTCCGGGAGTTGAGCGTCTTGACCTGTGGGCGTCCCCACTTTCACTGCTCTTGTCTTTGGGAGAGTGAGCTGTTAGCCAGGACTCTGGGATTCAATTCTGGCTGGGTTAACTATGTCATTAAACTTCCCCCGGAATTTGAACTAAATGTAATATAGTCTTTCCCTTCCTGTGCTAAGCAGCTGTGTGGTGTCAAAGTGTTCCACACCAGAGATGGCTGCATTCATGACCAGGGAAAGCAAGGTTGCCTGTAGGGGTTCGTAAAGAGCTTTGGGATTCTTTTGGCTGAAATGTGCTGTGGAAATTGAGACTGAATATTCTTTGAAAATTAGGATGGGCAGAAGAAAAGGAAATTGCTGAGGCCAAGCTATGTCTGGAGGGGGACCAGCTTCAGGAATTGGAAACTGGAATCAAAATACAGCATTAAATTTAAAACATCTTAAATTATTCCAGGTACTTTACACTGCAGTGTTAACAGCTCCCAAGGAAAGAGCCAGGAAAACCTGAGGGCTGGAGTCCTGCTTCCCTGAAGCTACAGCCAGAGTGTCCCCTGCTGGCACTGTTGCATTATGACAACCTCTGCCTTGGGCTGTTAACGCACAGCAAAACTGGGAGAGAGACTCGAGGACTGAGAGTCTGGAGGATTAAAACCCCCTAGCCGCGCTCCAGCCATCACGAGCCTGTGGCATGGAAATAACAATATCTTCATCCGGCTGCTTTCCTGGGATTCTTAAAGCACTCCAAAAAGGTGGGAAAGCCGCATTAGCTTCACTTCACAAATGGGGAAACTGAGGCACAGAGCAGGGAAAGTGACTTGCCTGGTATTTCAGTGGAAATCTGGGGCAGGACTAGGGACAGAATCCAGGTCTCTTGACTCCCAGTACCCTGCTCTAACCAGCAGGCCACACTGCCCTCTTAAATGTGTTCATGATAAGAGATCCCCAGGAAGGACAGCAGGGGATGGCCATGTCATGGCTAGGGAAGGTCGGGGTAGCTTGGCATTCGAGCGGACGCATATCCTGGCTCTCTGGGTCTTACGAACGTGCCCATCACCGTGGTATCTGGGTGTCCTGATGCCCAGCTCCCTGCTGCTGCCTCACAAAGCCATTTCATTTCAAGGGAATCAATCTCCTCAGGAAACTGACTGAAGCAATTGAGCTAGAGCCCTACCAGATCGATTTCCCCTCTCCTCCTCCTGTTTCCCGCCCTCCCCAACTCCCCCGCCCAATCCTGAATCCAGGCAGGGGAGCCAGCTCCTCCATCTGGCCACAGAAATCCCCTGTGGATCATAATAGCTGCTTCGTGTAGAAAATTCAATTAGGCCCAACAAAGCGATGAATGTTAGTGCTTCCTCGACTGGCCCCATCCGGTTCTGTTCTGTTCCGCTGCAAGTGGCTAACTGCAGGGGCTATTCTGAAAGAACCCTTTCAGTTCCCGTGGCGTGGAGAGCTAGGGCTGGCTGGAGAGGGCTTTTCAGAAAGGAAAACTACAGTGGGGTGCTAGCCCGGTGATTGGCCATTGTGTGTGTCAGATCCCACTTACGAGATGGGCCCCCAGCTGTTGTGGATGGCTAGGGGATGAATGTAGGCTGTGTCTAGTGCTTTCCTCCTGGCATCACCCCGAGCTGTTGTTAACAATCCCATTTCTTGCCAGAGAAAGAAGGGGGTTAGTGCCACGGCTCGGTAACTGTTGTTCTGCTTTCGTAAAATCTCCCCCGCATTCACCCCCTTCTCCCGCAGGTTCCAGCTAGAGACAGCAGATGTCTCCGTTTCCTGGCATTGTTGCTGAGGGCTTTTTCTCTAGCAGCTACGATCCACTCCAGAGGTAGCTGCATTGTAAGTTGGGGGTCAAAGCACGGTGTAAGTGTGAGCCAGCATTAGTCCCCGGGCTGCTCCTGGCCCTGGTACAAGCAGGTGCTTCACTATTCCAGCTCTGATTAAAAATAGGTCTGTTTGCGGGGTGCAGTCAAGGCTGAGGAGGAAATATTTGGTGTTTCTGAGCATTGATGTTCCAGTAATGACAGGGTTTCCTATTTATTTTACTGGGGGAGGAGGGTTAGTTGCTTTAAGTGTTAAAAAAAAGAAGACCAGAAGAAAGAAGAACAAAAGTAAAACCGAGGTGCCTTTAACACAATCATCTCAATTTAGGCATCCTTAATAGACACATCCTTAAGTGAGGGGGCCTTTAATCCAGCCATCCTTAACATACATGTCCTTAACTGAAGCATCCTTAGCCCTTCCATTTGGAATCATTTCCCCCCCCCCCCATTTATTTGAGGTGATAGGGGACTGCACTGAGATTCAGGACATCTGGGTTCCATTTCCAGCTGTGCCGGTGACCTTGGGGAAGTCCTGTCTCTGTGCCTCAGTTTCCTCTTCCGTGAAATGGGCTTTGTAACCTGTTTTGAGATCTGCTGATGGAATGTGCTGTTGCAAGCTCTTGGGGAGCAGGGTCTGTCTTTGTATAACACTTAGCACCGGGGGACTTTGGGCCGTGACGGGCGTAGCTGCACTATGAGAATAGGAGTAATGAGTAAGAGCTGGGGGGTGCTGCTATTTACAGAAAGGGGCAGGGAACCCTTTGCTCTCTGATGCTGTCCTTGGCTCCGCACTTCAGTGGCACAGTGGTGGTTAAGGCTGAAGGCTCCTCTGTCATGGGCACATTTACTCCCAGCGGGTTCCATGTATGACGCCGATGGGGGCTGTTAGCCCCAGGAATTACACGGAAGCCTGTTACGTGGGGCAGCCCCAGGGTCCAGCCATGCTCAGTGGGCCTGGTAGATGTGAGTTGTGGAGCGGGGGACACTGGGATCTTTGGAGAGAGGGGTGCGCGGGGAGACCCTTCGGGCAGATTTCATTGTTGGCTGCGGGAGCCAAGTGTGTGGTGCCAGAACACATGCGGGACCGGGAGCAGAGCCCCCTCCCCCCCCCCCAGGTGCAGGGCCAGCAGCTGGAGCCCCACATAAAAACTGGGGGTGCCGCATCACCCCCCGCCCCTCTCGTTCCCCTGTGCGGCAAAGGGGGGCAGATGCGTAGCATTAAGAACAGACCTGAGGGGCAGGATTTTTCCAAAGGGCCTATGGCCCTGTTGGCACCCCCCTCTCTGCCCCCCCCCCCAAGTGGCACTGCTCCGGGGAAGAGGGGACGCTCCTCTACTGACAGGGGGGGGTTTCCACTGATGCCGTTGACCCCTCGCTGAGGAATGGGAGCCGGATCACTGGTAGACACCGCGAGCTGAGCCATGTAGCTAGGTTGAGCTAATTTTTCAGTATTGCCCAGGCCTAAGGGAGTCGGGCAACCAACTTCCATTGCCTTTCCGTGGGAGTTAGGCGCCTCACTGGCGGCGGTGCTTTCATACCTGGCCCTGGCAGACTGACGGGTGAGTTGCAGTCCTACCCACCAAAACCGGGTGCGTGGCGTGAGCGGCTAAAGCCCCCGGAGAGCAGCAGGGACAGCCGGTCCTGAGGGTGTTGGGCAAAGAGCTGGCAAAGCAGCCTTGCTTGCAGGGCCTTGGGGCTAGCTCAGAAAATCCCCGTCGCGCCCTGGCGTGGTACCACAGAGCCATCTGCTGGACACAAGAGCCAGCCACGGCTCCCGCAGGTGGGCCCCTTTAGCTGCTCCTTATTCCCCCCGAGCAGGGGCCGCCTGGGCCTTTCTCGGAGCTCTTACACCAGTGCCAGGCAGGTGTGACTCCTGTCTTCAGTGGAGTGACCCAGAGGTCAAGCTGGTGATGGGGGCGGGGGGGGGGGGAATCCAGCCCCCTGTTTAAAGGCAGCAGGGGGCTCTGGGGTGCAGGCATGAAGCATAGGCAGGATCCCAGGTACTGCCAGGGTAACCCCCACCCAGGGCAGGCAGGGTGGCACAAGGATCCCACCTGAATACGTTCAGAGAGCGCCCGCCCCGGGCTGCTCTGGGTCAGGCAGGAGTCGCCCCCAGCCAGGCTCTCCAAGCACAGAGCCGCTGCTCCTTTGCCCAAGGCTCCTGCTTACTCTTGTTCCCTGCTGGGCCACTGGACCTCCCTCCCTCAACCTCCGCGAGGGCTCCTGCTGGCCCATCCCCCGGGACTCTCCGCCCGCAGGACTTCCCTGCTGTAGACCTGCACCGTCAGCCGGTGGAGCGAGGGGGACACCCGGTGCCTGCGGAGGTGAATGTCAGGCCTGCCCATGTTGCGTGGGGTGGGTGCAAGGAATTGTATCGTGGCTGGTTGCAGTTCCCTAGGGATATTCTAGTGCTCTTGTCCCTTCCACGGAGGCCGGCAGCACCATGCTGAGCAGCTGTGAGCGCCCGGTGCCCAGCAGGGAGGGGTACCGACACCTACCCAGCAAGCAGGGAGTTAACTCCAGGCTTCAGTCCCTTAATGGTGTCCTAGGACAGAGCTGTGAAGCCAGGGAGGGGACCCAAGGCCCAGCCCGGGGTCCAGGAAAGCCTGGGTCCCCGGGAGGCAGACAGGGAGAGGTGGCGGACTCTGAGCAGGCAGCGCCTCGTCTCCCGTTTGGCAGGGGCCGGCTCACAGCCTGAGGGGAGCCCTGTCTCCCAACTGCGTCTCGTGGATCTTTAGAGCCCCAAGCGAGGGGAGGGGACACGTGCCGGGTGAAAAGCTCCTGCTGGCACCGGACCGGCTCCTGTGCTCTCCCAGCTCCCCCTCCTGGATGCCTGCAGGAGGGCCCCTCAGGCGGCCACACTTGATCCGCAGAGCCAGGGCAACGGGCCCCTTCGCCCTGGCATAGTCTGCTCCTTAAGGGGGGGGGGGGATAGCTGGGTCGTTGGCATGTTCCCTCCCCTGGGGAGACCCAGCACCGAGGAAGGAATCCTGGCCACGCGCAGGCAGCTGGTGTAGCTTGTCCCCACCCAGGTCTCACAGGAGCAAGACAGGCTGAGCGCGGAGCCAGACAGACCCTCCAGGCGGGACTTGTACACACACTGCTTTTATTTATGGCCTTTAGCCGGAGAGACCCTCCAGCTGGGACAGGGGCTTAGGATGCAAGAGGGGCCCCCGGGTCCCGGTGCAGCAGCTTGCAGAGAGCCCGACGGAAGGCCGGACGCGCGAGGGGGCGGCTCAGGAGGGGGAGCCGGGGCTCAAGCAATTGTTTGACTTTCATAACTGACGCGGCGAGGCCGGAGGGGCTGGGCCCGGCCCTGTCACAAGTGAAGCACGGCCCTCGCCTTTTGCAAAAGAAACACGAGCAGGTTGCACTGGGTAAGCGCACGCCTGGGAGCTAGGACGGCTCCACCGTCACGCTGCTGTTGGTCACGCGGACCCCGAACCAGCCTTTCCAGTAGAGCGTGTCCTGGCCGCCGTGTTCGAAGCGCACAAAGCGAGCCCCGGGGCCGTAGCCGGAGAAGGTGTGGGAGAGCTGAGGGGACGGAGAGAGACAATGGCTTCCTGGCAGTCACAAACTGCCCCTCATACTCCCCTCCAAGGCTTTGAACTCCGCCCTGCGGCGATGGGGTCGCTAGCCGCCGGGGGGAGACGGGCTCTCTGAGGGCCTTCAGGCCCCACTGCTATGATGGAACCATCAGCGGTTTCTCCCTTCCGTGCACTTCTCCACGGCTCCGCGAGAGGGGAGCGACCCCTCCACACCCAGCCTTCACCCCATCCTGCTCCTCTGGCAGCCGAGCTCACCACGGGAAGCCCCTTCCCATCCGGCTCTGCCTGGGCCCCTGGGCGTGCGCTGCTCTGTCCCCGACGGCCCTGACTCTGCCCAGCCGCTCCCCGGGACTCACCTGGGTCCAGTCGGCGGTGTTGTCCTGGGGAACGGCGACGGTGTCGCTCTGATACTCTGCCAGGACGTCCTCGTGCTCCGACAGCAGCTTCACGTGCAGCTGGTAGAGGCAGCCGGCGTCGCTGCGACCCGCGTACCTGCAGAGAGACCCGCGCTGCCAGCCTCGCCCCTCGCAGTGCTGAGAGGAGTGCGGCTGGGCCGGGGCCGGGCACCGTTCCCTGGCAAGCCATGTCCAGAGAGCGCAGCCCCAGCCGCCTGGAGTGTGGTGAGCTTGTTCCAGGCTCCCCCCGCGGCTCGCTGTGGGGAGCGCTGGTGCAGCCCCAGAGCTCGTGTTCTCACTGGGGCGTCTGCGAGAGGCACGGAGCACTGGCCTGCCGCCTCGGCTACCATTGACGGACCCACGTCCACAAAAGCAAGGTGGGAAATAGGGGTCAAAGGAGCCTAGTGTAGACACAGCTCCGGCCTCCCCTCATCTCCCCCTCTCTGCTTCCCTGGGCCTTTCCCCGGTCTCCCAGCACAACCCCCGCCCCCTCCACTTACCAGTCCTTTACCACAATTTTCGGCTGGGTTGTGTCCATCAGCTCCTCCCAGTAGCCCTCAGCCCTGAGGTCGATGACCTGAGACTTGCGGCACCACCTGGAAGAGGAGAGGTGACCGGGTGAGTGCGGCCCTGTTTCCTCAGATGCAGAACCCAGCCAGAGAAGAGGGCGGCCTTACTCATAGGAGGTGACGAAGTATTTGTGGACTCCGTCGCTGGGAAATTCCTTTCCACAGTCTCCCGGCAGCTCCTCGATTTTCCAGCCGTCGCCTCCATTCTCCACTTCCCCCCAGTGCTCGAAATCCTCTACAGGTAGCAGAACGAGAGAGGGGCGCTGGGTTATCGTCACTGGGCTTCGAGCAATCTTCCTCCGTGGGGATTTCTTTAATAGGTCCCGGCAGGAAGTGTGATTTGAGCTGTGCTTTACCCCACAAATGAGCAATGCAAGGGACTGTTTGGGACTAAAGGACTAAATCTGCCCCTTGATTCTCAGCACCAGTGCTCTGCTCGTTGTCTTACGGCCTCCCTTCACTAGAGAGCTCCGCCCAGCATCTGACTGGTCTAGGTACCTACTGCAACAGCTAAACTACAGGGGTGCTGTTAAATTACTGTCACTCTGGGTGTGGACCAGGCCTTAGAGAGAAGCTGATGGGGTCAAATTTAGACCACAAATGTCAGGCTGACAAAAACAAGCTTTTACAAACCCCGCCATTGACTGCAATGGTTCTGTGATCATTGAAACAAGTCCAATAAAAGCTATGTGTATTGGACTTCGACTTCACCGTGCGGCCACATTGGACTGGTCCGGTTCCTTCTCCGAGCTGAAATCAAATGCCACGCGCTAGCACTTGGCATCAGCGAGGACAAGCCCGTTACCCTTTTGAAATCTTTCGTAAAGCGTTCGGAGGAGAGGTAAAGGTTTTCTTTTAAAGGTTGGAGCCAGTATTCCTTGCTTAGCCTTTTTTCCAACGCTTCTCTAACTTGGTCAGAACAGACCAAAAGATCCGCGTTTCCCCCTCCCCAACCCTTCCTTTTGGCTTGAGCGTTTTCTTGAGCTCTAAACTCTGCCACAAACTCGCCACGTAGCCTTGGGTACATCATTTAAAAGCAGATTTTCAAACAAGCACTGCCCATGTTCTCCTTGGAAACTTCCCCTTGGGTTTGTTGTTTTGAGACCCCGAGAGTCACCAAACCATCTGCAGAATCCTGGCCCAACGGAGACCCTTTGAAACCAGCCCTGGAAGTGGCTTGCCACTGAATCCGTAGCAGAGCCAAAAGGTACCCTGAAGGCCTGTGCCTTAACCAGCACCCAGTTCTTCCTCAGCTGTGTAAACTGGAGCTGAAGCCTCCCCGGTTGTAGGGGAGGGGGGCTCACCATGCAGTACTCCACAGTGCTTGGGAAGGGTAGAGCACCACAGATGGTGGTGGTGGTGGTAAGCAGCACTGGCCGCTAACCATGATGGACCAGAGGCCACCCCCCCCCCTCCTGTGTAAAGAGGATCCAACCCCTGGCACCCACCCCTGTTAATGGAACCCCTAGGCCAGCTGCTGTTGATTTCGTCTCCCACACAGTGAGACGGGTGCTCCATCAGGGCCTCTTAAAGTGATCGGAGATGCACAAAGCTGAGTGACCAGCCCGGTCCTCCCCCCCGCCACTCCCCCCCCCCCGCCAGGCGCAGGTGTTCTCAAGTCCAGTCACTCGCCTTCACCGCAGGGGTTCTTGATTAAATTCCTCTTCCTCTTCCTCAGGAAGTAGAACGTTTGCCAGTTCTCGGCCTCCTCTGTAGGCTCTGCCGCGGCGAAGCCCTCCCGCTGGCACTTCAGGATCCAGAGAGCTGCTCCGTCCACCAGGTTCTTCCACTGGCCGCAGACCAGGCGGCACACTAGTACCAGCTCCACCGCGGGGATGGAGGCCAGGATCTGGAGCAGGACGGCTTCAGGGAGCGATTCCATCCCCCGGCCAGGCTGGCTGCAGCTTTCTGAGAACAAGGGGAGAGGATTTACACCCCCTGAGCAGGTAATTGGTCCATCGGGGCTGGGATCCCACCTCTGGCCGTAGCCAATGCCTGCAGCCTGAGAGGAAGGGAACCAAGACAACCCAACCCTTGTTGCACCAGGCTATTGGGCAGCAGTGTTGAAGAGGGAATGAATTCCTCCTGACCCCTGAGCTCCTTATGCCCTGAAACATGAGAGTAGAGTGTTCCTATATTAAGTTATTACAGAACTGCAAGAACTTTCTTATTGAAGCCTCTGCCTTCCAGCAGCAGTGAAGATTAAAAATGTAACAGCCCCACGGTGATGCGCGTGAGTGCTTGAGTTTGGGCATTTTCACTACCTGGCCTGTGCCTCTGGAATGCAGTCAGGGCATCCGGGCGTTGGGTTTCCCTTTATGAGATGACTAATGTCTTGGTGTGTGCCATGGAACGGGTCCCAGATACCACGGTGATGGGCGCCCTGTAAATCCTTGACAGAGCATCAGATTTGGTTGGGTGTGTTTGAAATGTGCAAGCCCTTCGTATCACAGAGCGGCCCCTTTGCTCTCATGGGACAGGACAGACTGATGCACTTGGTGTAAGGGCAAATATCTCCATCGAGTCCCCTCTGACTCTCCTCCCTCCACGGCCTAGGAATCCTGGCAATGGGGTCAGACGTGTCCCCTAACACACACCCTACTTCTGCATGCAGACTCAGAACCCCCCCCTCACAGAGCCGAGCCCATCCCTGCGGGCCCAGCCTTTGGGGCCAACTGCAGCGGAGTAACCAGAGATGAGGGTGCAGCTCCCGAACCACGTGTCCTTAATATGGGATGCACCAGGACGGTGCTTTTATCCCATCTTGAGAAGCTGCTGAGGCTGCAGCAAGATGCAGCCTGGAGGGGACCTGACCAGACTTGCCGGGAGCTCGTCCGCTTTCTTCTAGCACTCAGCGCTATTCGGTCCATCTCCTGAGTGCTGCCGGGAGTGAATGGAGCCAAGTGGGCGACGCTGACACGTCACCGTGGCAGCATTAAGACCGCCAGGCCCCGGCACCGAGTGCTGTGTCACTGGAGTACGGCAGGGCAGGATGCAGGGGCCGTGGCTGGTGCTAGAACCCAAGAGCCCCGGGCTCCCGGCGTCTCCCATCTGCCCTGGCATCAAAGGGCGGAATTCACGGCATCCTCCCGCCCAGCCAGGTTACCAGCTCCGCGGTCAAGAGGAAGGAAATTCCTGAAGGGCAGGAGAGGCCAGGCTCTGCTCACGGGCTGCAGTCCCTGCTGACTTCATCGTCTGCAGCAGCTTCGCTGCACCCTCACTGCCAAGCTCACTGCGCCTCCGGCCTCATCGGTTCTCCTTCCATGTCACCGCCTTGCCCGAGTCTCGGCTCCCCCCCCCCCGCTTTCACCTCCTCCCCTGTCCCCTTCCAGACTCTCCCCTTCCCTTAACCTGAGTCCATGAAGAACTGAACCCCTTCCGATTCCAGCTCCTTCCCTAGGCGAGGGCCCACCCTGCTCTCCCCAAACCGTTCCTGTGCCCTGTTCCCATCTGCACCCGCCTTCAAGGGGACCCTCTGCCTTGCAAAGAGAGCAGGGAGCGCTGCAGGGTTAAAGCACCTGTCCTAATAATGCTGCGGTGCAAGGCCGGCCGGCCTCTCTAGCAGCGTCCTGCGGAGATGCTGAGAAGCTCCTACCTCACTTGCTGCTCCTGAGGCGGCACCGTGCTGGATTGGTCTGTCGCAGGCAAGTAACTAATGCTGGCAGGGCTCTGCTAGAGCATAGAGCAGGCAGAATGGGTTCCCCTCTTAAAGGGACAGCGCAGCAGCCACTGCAACCCCGGAGGCGCCCGTGTATTGGCTCCTGGGATATTGCTGACCTGGCTAGAGGGTTGCGAGGGGTGTATCCATGAGGCTGGGAGCCAGGGACTCCTGACTTCGAACTGCGCGCAAGGCTTTTGCTGGCAGACAGGCCGGACGCGGGTCCCACCTCCCGGCACCGCCCTAGCCAAGCTGCCCTGAGTTTGTAGTGCAGCTGGGGCCTGGCTGCTCCTGTCCTGGCTTGGCCCTGTCGTACCCAGTCCGTGTCTCCCTTTCCCGCCTTCACTTTTAGGAGTGATGGGGGCTGTGCAGGGCCCAGGAACACCCCCCCCCCGTGCGCTCGGCGCTGTACAGGGAGCAGCCCCGGCGCTGGCGAGGGGAGGGGGCGGAGAGCGGGGGGCGGAGCCGGGCGGCGTGACGAGCGGCGCAGCAGCAGCAGCTGTTTTACTTTCCTTCTCCCCAGGCGGCTCCGGCGGCCGGTGAGCGGGCGGGGTCCGGGGCGGAGGGAAGCGGGGCTGCGGCGGGGCCCGGGGAGGTCTGGGCTCCGGGGGGCGGTGAGCGGGCCGGGGGCGGAGGGAAGCGGGGCCCGGGGAGGTCTGGGCTCCGGGGGGCGGTGAGCGGGCCGGGGGCGGAGGGAAGCGGGGCCCCGGGGAGGTCTGGGCTCCGGGGGGCGGTGAGCGGGCCGGGTCCGGGGCGGAGGGAAGCGGGGCTGCGGCGGGGCCCGCGAAGGGAGGGGTCGGTTCGCACTTCCGGGCCCTGCCCCGGGCTCGCCTGGAAGCGGCCGGGTTCCTCCGCCGGGCAGGGCAGGCGCCCGCTGCGGCGCGTGTACGGGGCTGGGGGGAGCCCACTGCGGCTGGCCCTTGCCGGGTACCTCCGGGGTGCAGCTGGCAGCCAGCGCTGGGCCCCAGGTCCCGGGAGCGTCCTGGGGGAGCCTTGGCCAGGTGGCAACTAGGATCACCAGGCCTGGAAATGCACAAAAACCAAAACACCCCCCCCCCCCGCCGCAACCCCCCCCCCACCAGATCCTCCCCCCCCCCCCCCCACGCGCCTGCCCCAACCCCCAGGCAACTTCGCACCCCCACCCTTCAACAGCTAGGGCCCATCCACCTAACATTGCATGGCTCCCCCCCCACCTAAACCCGCTTGGGTGGAGGTGGGCGGACAGCTGCTGTGTTGTCAGTTGTTATCCCATTACCTGCAGAAGTGGGACCGCTGCTGTATCTTCAGTGGGCCGCTGTCCCGGTGTGGTGGGAATAACACATCTCTTTAGACCCACGTCGAAAAACCCCCAACGGCAGATTCAATTATTTTTCTGGCAACTGGCAAGTCCATTTAAAAAGTGCCAGGCTGGTCAAATCCCCGCTAGGTGGTAACCACCGTGGCAATCCTAAGGCCCATGCATGTGTAGATGGGTGCAGGATCGCTGCGCTGGGGAGATGAGCAGGATTTGTGGCATGGGAAAGTGCAAAGTGGATCTGTTTGGAGGACGTGGGGGGCTAGCATTGGGTATTGACTGATGCCCGCATATGGGTGGGGCTAGCATGTCCCACAGCGTAGGCAGAGGGAGCCCGGCTCACGAGGTTGCACAAGGTTTCTCCTCCACAGCTGCAAACCCCAGCAGGGAGACGTCTGGCCGTGTCTCTTGCGATCAGCTAGGCCCTGTCAACATGCTGTTGGCCAACACGCATTGGAAACCGATTTAGCTGGATCCCTGTTTCCATTTTGCTTTAGCGCATGGTTCAAAGTCCAGTGTAGAGGTGGCCTAAGGGACATGTAGGAGTCTAAAGACGTAGATAGATACCGAGGGGGATTATCAGAATCACCTCCGTTGATTAGGTGCCTGACTCCCATAGGGACTCACGCATCCAACTAAGCCCCATCTGCATTTTACACACCTAAACATCTGGCCTTAAGAGCTAAATGGGACCACAGTTCACCCTTGGTGTAAGAGTGGGGTACCCCAGCCTTTATGCTCTCGAGCACAAATACTGGGACTCTTTTCTAGCCCAAACCACTTAATTTGGCTGGGAAGCAGCTAAGTTAAGTCCCTACACCCCGAGACACCCCTCTTTTTCCAGTGGGGTTCTTAGTGTACCACGGCTGCCACCATCTGAGTAGATATCCAAGGCCCTGGATGGGGGTACTCCGACTCCCCCCTACCTCTGTCTGTTCCCCCCTCCCCCTTCACCTTTCTCGTCTGAAGAGAGAGGCAGACTTCCCCTAACCCTGTCTCCCTCCCCAAGAGCCAGAGTTAGACACCTGGAGGCTGGTTCACCTCCCCCTCCTCTCTTCCCATTGAAGAGAGAGAGAGTCGTTCCTCAGCTTATAACCTGAGCTGATTTTTTTTACCTACCCCCCCTTTCTCCCCTCTCTTCCCAACCTGGAAGCAACGGAAGCCTTAAGGGAAGTAAACCACACGTTTTATAACTAACAAGATTTAATAAATAAAAAGATTATAGAACAGAGACACAGGACAGCTTACAATTTAGAATTCTCTACTTCTTATCTGAACTGGACAGTGACACCCCAGATAGGCACAGACTTGATGCAAAATCAGAATATTACTTACATTTAGCTAAGTAGAAATATAAGAAGGAAAGCTGAGTCATCTCCACAGCTAGAGATGAGCTGGGACCCTGGCCCCTGCCGCATGGCCAGCAACAGGAAACTGAACTAAAAACTCCTCCCTCCCTCTCTCACGGCAGGGAAACTCTACCTTACTTGTTCTCAGATGACATTAACCCTCTCCAGCCCTTTACACTTACGACACTTGGCGAGAGACATTGGTGGCTGTCTGGTCCCATTTCTGCCAGCGTAGCCACATTGGGGAGACCTGCCTAGTGCAGTGCTTTATAAATCTGACGTCCGTGTCCTAATTCCCTTTCCTTCCCCTTCCGGGACTCTCTCCCTGGCCTGCGTTCCAGGCTGCTGGAGCCCTGGGCCCGAAGGAAGATGGCGAACATCGGTGACCTGCCCGAAGATGTCCTGGTGGAACTCTTTTCCCTGGTCCCCGCCCGGGAGCTGATCTGTACCTGCCGGCTCGTCTGTGTCCTGTGGCGGGACGTGATCAACTTGGCCACGGTGTGGAAACGCAAGTGCCAGCGGGAGGGTTTTAATCCCGAGAAGTGGGACAAGACCGTCCAGGACTGGAAGATCTTCTACTTCCTCTGCAGCCTCAAGAAAAACTTACTCAAAAATCCTTGTGCTGAAGGTTTGTTTTTTATTGGCAAGTGGGGACGGGAGGGGAATTCCCCAGAAGCTGGGAGGAGGGTCTGTTCATAGCCTTGCCCAAGGCCTAATCTTTCAGGCCTTACCTCTGCTGTGGATTTGCCCTGGTTACAGCCATCTGTGTTTGGCTACTGATCCAGCTGTGCTGGTGCAACCTAGGGTGGCCAGGTGTCCTGCTTTTATAGGGACAGTCCCGATTTTGGGGTCTTTTTCTTATATAGGCTCCTATTACTCCCTACCCCCTGTCCCGATTTTTCACACTTGCTATCTAGTCAGCCTGGTGGAGCCCCGGTGCAGCAATGCCCATGGGTGTAACCAGAACACGTCTCCAGCATAGGCAGGGCCTCGGGAGCAGGAAAGTGGGTAGCCAGTTTAAATGACGTAATGAAATCACCGGCTGCTGCAGCCTGATGCTCCCTTGGCCCCTCCACTCCCCGCCCCCCAACCTGCGGTAGCCCCAGTGCAGCTGAGCAGCAGGGAATCGTTACCTAGCTCGCTCTAGGGTAGGTGAAGGGGGTTGGGCAGTGGAAGGGTGTAGCGGGACAGTTTGCTGGGGTGCCTGGTCTGTGCTCCGCCACGTGGCTGTGACTAAAGGCTGCTCGCCAGGCTCACCCAGGGAAGAAATGGGTTGTGTAGGTTACGCCTCTGCAGGAGGGAAACTAGACCCGCCTTGAAATCCCCGGCGATGGATTCCCAGTCTGCTGCAATATCCCCGGGACAAAGCTGCCCCCCTCCCCCCTCCCCCCACAACGTGCTTTTTAAAGTGAAAACTAGATGCTTGTGGAAAACTGAGGTGAGGGCTGAAAACCTCAGACCCTTCTGCTCTCCCGTTTGGGGATCAGCCCTCCGTGGGGTGGCCTCACTGTCCCCTTTGTGATCCCTTCTAGAGAGCTTTCAGTTCTGGCATCTGAAATCGAACAAGGGAGATAAATGGAAAGTCGAGGACCTGCCTGGGGAACACGGGAGAGACTGTCCCAGCCCGCAAGTGCGCAAATACTTTGTCACCTCTTACGAGTAAGAATCCCATTCTCGTGCTCTGATGCTGTTTGAGGACACACCGGACTCCATGCAGGCGGGTGGAGCTGGGTCCAGGAATAGAAAGAAGAAGTAACTAGTTACCTTGTGGAGATTCAGCGGGGGGGGGGGGGGGGGGGTCTTCTCTACCCTCATGAGGCATGTTGCCACCCAGGCAACGTCTCGAGGGCACCCAGTGGCTACCAAAGCAGTAGAGCTTTTTAGCCGACAGGAAGCTCCTCCCAGCTTGGGTTGTTGTTTCCCTTCTGATACAACCATTGGCCAAACAGCGTGTTTAGAGGTTTGGTACATGGGGTATAACCTAGACAGAGGCTTGTAAGACTGAACGGAGTTTGTTCCAAACCTGTGGGATAATCGGAGTCAGGCTCCAAGCGTGTGTCTGGTTCCAGCGACCCACAGTGAAAGCAGCTGAGCAGGGGTCAAAGGTGAGGATTAGCTGCTGAGTGGGCAGGATGTCTGCTGCTGCATCCCTGACACCATGTACTGGTTGGGCTAGCAGCATGTACCACACCCAGTACCTGGGTGTTATAGTGGGGGGATGAGCCCGGGGCTTTAACTAAAGGGAAGCACTAAACTCCAGTGGAGAGAGGAGGAAATCGGCTCAAATACAAGTTGCATGTGATGCTGAAAACTTACATGATCTGTTCCCAGGAAGTGTCTGAAGTCTCAGCTCATTAACCTAAAGAAAGAGGGTTACTGGGATCAGCTGATGGATGAAATACGGCCTGATATTATAGTCAAGGACTGGTGAGTGTGTGCAATAAAAACCAGACTCTCTGCGTGGGCTGGGATGATTTTGGATTTCAGCTCGGGCTACATCAGTGGAGTTCTTTGCCTCTGCCTCCAGGGACTGTAATGATTTAATAAAGGACAAGTCAGACTTGGGTTCTGTTCCTGAGTCTGGATGGGATCATGATCTAGTGTTGAAAGTCACAGAGTCCGGACTCCAGAACTCTTGTCACTGGCTCACATGATGTCTGTGCCTCAGTTTCCCCTCCAGGGCATGCTGATACTCCCCAACTGTACAGCTCTTTGAGGTACTGTGAAGAAAAATGCTAGGTAATAGTAATACCACAGAACTTGCGATGCCATTACAGATGAGGGGTGCTGGCTGGCTTTCCCACCCCACTGGTAGGCTTCAGCTTAGCTCCGATTCCAGTTCCGAGCCCCGGTATAAAATAAACCCTTGCCATGCCAAGAGCAAAGTTGGCTTGTCGCTGGCAATGGGCATCCCCAGAAGAGTGACTGTCCCGGCAGGTTTGTATCTTCCCAGTGCCTGACCTCTCGCCCTCTCCAGGTATGCTGCCAGGTTTGACTGTGGGTGCAGTTATGAACTCTGCGTGCGGCTGCTCTCTGCAGACTACATCGTCCTTCATGAGTTCTGTCCTGAACCAGTGGTCATAGAGCAATGGAGTGATGCTGAATGGAGAGAGGTGAGGAATCCCGAGAGCAGCTGTGTGGGCAGCAGGGTCGTGATTTTAACTTCTGACTCTAATCTAGGGGTCGGCAACCTTTCAGAAGTGGGGTGCTTTAGTAAAACTTTCTGTTAGGTTGGTTTGCAAGGCTTGAAGGAGAAAATTTAAAATCCAAATATTTTCCAATAAACCCGCCAATGCAGGAATGTAGCTTAATAATCCCGCTGGAAACAGATTTCTCTCTCTCTGGCACCGAAACACCCCTCAGATATGAAGTGAAAAGCTTTGAAAATGGATCTTTATTCCCCTCCACGGGAACGGCATTTGTTTTCTACACTGCAAGCTGTGACGCCAGTTTAGTTTCACTTTCAGGCTTAGTTCTTCCTGTTTGGGTTGCTCATGCTGCTGGGAAGTGTTGGCTGACAACCAGCTTTTGCACTGGGGTTTCCAAATCCTCCCTGGACGTACTGCTTTTTGTCAGGCAATTTTTGATTTGCCAAGCTGGATCGAATGTCAGTAGTTCCTCTTTAGTGTCTCTTTAATTTTGCATCTGAGTTCCCTGCACCCTTTGTTTAAAGGCCTGTGATGCTCCTCTTTCCTGAACGGATTTTCAAGGGCCCTCAACATTACTTAATATTGCTAAGCAGCAGTTTGCCCTGAGTGAGGGGGGGAGCTTGACTGGTGACTGATAAAGGTGTCTTGAAAAGGATTAAGAAAGGGGGGGGGGGAGTGCTTTGTAGGACTTAAAGAGCTGAAGGGGTAGGGAGGATGGAGTGGTGTTTGTTTAACTTCAGACGTAGCAGATTGATTTTCCTGGGGAATAGCCAGGGAAGAGGGTAGGGGCCGAGTTCCTCAGGCAAACCGAGAGATTATTTTTCTTCTACCTTTCTTACCCCTCAGATCTCTTACACCTTCCACAACTACAAGGCTGGCGTCCGTCACATCCTGTTCCAGCACGGAGGACAGGACACCCAGTACTGGGCAGGATGGTACGGGTGCAGAGTGACGAACAGCAGCGTCACCATTGAGCCCGGGATGTCACGGTAGAGGAGAGGGCTCGGGGCGGACCCTGGCTCGGGGCTCTGCAATCAAAAGGCCGCTCGTAGCGCTTGAGGTAATCCGCATGAGCTCTTCCACTTCAGACTTGGGCGGCTGCCCCCAGCCTCTCCGGGACTTGTACTTTCATACTCTGGCTGGAGTCGGAAGAGCAAATTCTCCTGGGGACACCAAGCCTCCTACAAGCTCTGTCCTCTGAAGTGACAGGTCTTCCCTGGGACTCCACATTAAGCTCCTGCATCTCTCAGCAGGGACCTCAGGCAGGCCAAGCAGCTGAGTCTCTCTCCCCCTGGCCGGGAGTGGGCTCCGGGGCTGCTCTCTGCTAAGAAATCAGCCCTGGCTGCAGCCCAGACAGCCCTGTGATAGGAAGTGAGGGTTGTGCCTGGGGGTTTCTATAGAACATCTGATGGGTGTAAGAGCTTGGGGCGGGGGATATAACAGGGTCATTCAGCACCCTGTCCCTCATCTCCTCCCCTCCCCTGTTCATTGAGCGTGGATTGAAAGACAGGCCCTTGGCAGAGGAGGCCAGTTAACTAAGTGGGGGTACAGCAGAGAGGCTGGGTGGGTGGAGGGATCCCCAGCAGCTACACTCCTAGAAGCAGGAAGGAAGAGGGAGGAGCCTTGAGGAAGGCAGGACTGGCTGCTGCTAATACTGTTCCTTGATCCAGAAGCAAAGGGGAATCCTGACGGCTCACTGTAAACCGGGAATGGGCAATCTTTTTGGCCTGAGGACCACATCGGGGTAGAGTAATTGTATGGCGGGCTGTGAATGTTCAAGAGATTGGGCATAGGGGTGTGGGCCAGAAATGAGGAGTTCAGGGTGTGAGAGCGGGCTCCGGGGTGGGGGCAGAGAGGGCTGGGGTTGAGGATTCTGGGGTGAAGGAGGGGGCTCCAGGCTGGGCCTGAGGGGTAGAGAGGATGGGAGGGGGATCAGGGCAGGGTGTTGGGGTACGGGTGAGGGGTGTGAGGGCTCCAGGTGTGGGGGGGCTCTGGGCTGGAGCCAGGGATGAGGGGCTTGGGGTACAAGAGGGGGCTCTGGGCTAGGATCCAGGGGTTTGGAGGGGGATCAGGGCTGGGGCAGGGGATAGGGGGATGCAGGGTCTGGGTGGCGCTCCCCAGCTGCAGTGGGGCAAACCCCCGACCCCACTCTCTGGCAGGATCTGTGGGCTGGACTAAATGGTCTGATGGGCCAGATGTGGCCCACGAGCCATAGTTTGCCCACCCCTGCTGTAAACATAAAATAACCCAGGGTAGTGATGGAGGAGACATGGAGTGGTTGTGGTCTGTGGTTAAGGCCCAAAGGGACTCAGAGGGAATCACATGGGGACAGGGACCGCTCTTGTTTTCCCTACTTCAGTGTCAGGCTTTTTAAGTCTTTATTGGACCCCTCTGCTTTGGAACATGAGCTCTCTCCCCTCCCCCCCCCCCCCCCCCCAAAAAAAATTGGGAGCTAGGATTGTTTTGAATCTTTCAAGAGCTTTGCTTCCAATTGTTCATTGGATACTGGAGTGAGAGATGAAAACCAGTTCTAAATAGGCTGGGGTAAATTGCTTTCTGGGTATCGCTAAACAAACCTCTGGGTTCTCCAGGCAGCCTGGAAAATAAGGGCAGACTTACAATGTGTAGTGTGTAAAGCAACAACAATTGCGTGGTCTCTCTTGTCTGCTGAAAACAAAAAGAACCCACTGGACCTAAGCCCTCTTTCCCCTGCACGTCATCTCCCCGTTTCCTACAGCTTGGAAAGAAACTAGACCCCAGCGTCAGCATTGGGGGGTCCTGACAGCCACCGACTGACGAAAGTGAAACCGATGGGAACAGGGTGTAGCTCTGGAGGACTCTCCCCCTGTATGAGAGTCCTGGGGATCAGTGCGTGTGTGACTAGAGGGGAGGCACAGAGTGATCCCAGCACCAAAGAAAAATGTGGGCTGGGGAAGAGAGGGGTTATTTCTCTCTTCGTAAACTGTCTGCCTTACATGCGAAGTGCTTCTGCTAGTGGCTACCAATACGAGTTAATAAAGTGATGATGGAGATTCCTGGTCTGTTCCTTTACTCGACGTTGTCTGATGGAGCTCTGCGCTCCGACTCTGGCAGTGGGGATCAGGTGATTCCACACTGGCCAGCTCACTGATTCGTCATCAAGGGAGCTCGGTTAAGTAAAGGTGTACACAGCTGAGGAGCCAATAGCCAAACAATGCTCTTCCCTTTTCTCCCCTCACCAGTACTACACCTTTGAGGCCTTCTGCAACCCCGTTTTTTCCAAAGGGTGTTTTACAGACTTCACTGAAACCTGCCTGGGGGCACTGAACGGGAGATGGGTCTATGTTACCTGCCCATTGTTTCCCACCCAGGATGGTGTGCAGACCCTTCCTAGAGAGACAGTGCCGTGTTACCTTTGCCAGGGGAACCTCCTCTCCTTGAGAGAAGCCTGAGTGGCGGCAGTGTGTTACCAGAGTAGCTGTGATGTAGACAGGATGTGGCGCGGGGAGGCCCAGCACTTTGGGACTCCAAAGGAATCCAGGGGATGTTCTCCACCCCTCCTAGGACTTTCCCCTGGAAACATGGGGCCATCACTTGTGTCTAGCAGTGAAAATGGAGAGCGCACAAGGCTCCTGCGTGCAATGGTGCCAGTTATACATGGTCACTGAGTATCCTCAGTGGTACTCTGACCAGTGCAGTTCCCTACATCTACCACACCGGGGGAAGCTGCCTTGGAAGCAATTCAGGCTAGCTCCGGGCTGGCAGAACACGCTCGGTATTTATTGACAACTATACAAATCACTCACTCACAGTAGACACACACACACACACACACACTGTAGAGATGGCCCCATCCTGCTGTAAGTCCAGCAATTTCAGCGGAGTCACACGAACTTAGACTTCCAACAGAACATGCCCGAGCGGCCAGCTGGGTGCTCAGAGATACACAAAATGGACATTCACATACAAGTACCAAAGTGCAATTGAGCTGCCCTGATAAGGCTTAAATTGGGATCCTAAAGAGAAGGGGAGACGTACAGATTCCCACTTGCAGTTTACATTACATCCCTCACTCCTTGCAGCTGTGGGTTTGCTCTAACAATACACACACACACACACACACAAACACGTCAGTTCTATATATAGCGGTAAGAGCACTTTAAACCCCTAGGCAGCATGGCCATCCGGAGCCGCTCAATGGATGTTAAGTCACTCGGGAGGCCAGCTGAAGAAGCACCTGTTAACAAGATCTGTTGCGTCCCCCTGGAAGACACCTGATTCCTCTGGACGATCTGAGGCTTGGACAAGGTTGAAGGTGATGGGCAAAGTCGGCATCAGGTACCTTTGTGGGCTCGCTCTTCTACGTAAAGCTGCATCTAGAAGAGAGTAACAAGGGATTCAGAAGGGGAACCCCGCAGGGAAACCCAACAGGGCGCGTGTAATCTCCTCTGCAGTATTGGTTTAATACCTTCTATGGGGAACTGTACGGTAGCGGGAGGAAACCAGACTAAAACAGTTGGGTCTTCTCCATAGGTTGCACCTGTGGTCGGAGTCTGTTTGCATGAGCTGGGGTAGGCTGCTGCTGTGGGGGCAGCACCAAAAAGCTCAGGATTCACCCCAGGAGGTTCAGTCCCGGGGTTTATTCTTGCTCTGGGATCCGATCCTTCAAGAGCACAGGGACCAAGGGGAATTCTGGGTGCTCTGCCCCTCACAACCAGACTATTAGTGGACAGGGGTTGCAATAAAACGAGCTACAACCCCACCCTCCAGCAGTGGCTGTTCCGTGGCCTCTGACTAATGGGAGCAGGACTGGGGGCTCTTTGGCCTGCCCACCGGGCACTTCACTCCCCAGCCCCTGTTCACGGAGATGGTCTGAGCCCGGCTGAATTACTGGTGAAGGGATAATAGGGTCAGCGCATCCTGCCACACACAGGTTCATACTTTAGCTGGGGAAGGTCCTGCCCGCCCACGCTTGCACTCATTCAGACCAGCCTCCTGCGTCAGCAGCTCCTGCTGGGGAAGGAGGCTCCGCGGCCGGGTTCAGCCGTTGCCCTGTAGGTGACGGCGGTGGGGGGCACCGGGGCGCTGGCAGAGACTGGGCGGAGCGCTCTGCTCACCTTCAAGATGTCCGACGTCATGGTCTTCAGGGGGATTAGCCGGGGGTCCTGCATGTGCACGTCCTGCTCGTCGGCCAGGATCCACGGGAAATCCTGGCGGCAGGAACAGACCAGGCTGCCTCAGGACGGGGGGAAGGGATTGCAGAGGGCGTCCTCCCTTGCAGGGCCCCTCAGAGGGACCCACTACGGCCTCCGGACTTCTGTGCCCCCTTTCCCCTCCTTCCCAGGCATTGGGTCTATGGTAAAGGAGTAAGGGGGGGGGGGCATGAGGATTTGAGGGGGACCATGGATCAGGCTGAGGGAGGAGCAGAGGCAGAGCACGCCTCAGCAGAGGGACATGGGGTGGGCAACTCAGCCTGGCTGGGGAGGTCAGAGAGCCCACAGCTTTGAAGAGTGATTTAGACCAGAAAGCCTTACCCCCCCCCCCCCCGCAATGCCCAGCCCGCCCTTCCCTTAACAGCAGAGGCTGAGGTGAGGTTTCCAATTACTAAGGGCTCATTACCCTATGCACCAGGGACCTCAGCCTCCTCCCCAGACCTCCCCTTCCCGGCCTTACCTCTGCACTGGGGCTACAGCATAAGAACTCAGAGGGGAGAGGGGGCTAGCCCTAGTGAAAACAGGGCTGCTATTTCCCCAGTGGGGTGTTGGGAGGATGGACGGGTGAACACACGCTGCTGGCCGATCCCCCCAGTCTTAGGGGCACTGCCCCCCTGCCTGCTGTCTGGTTCAGGCCCTTCTGCGCAGGGTTTCAGCTTGAGTTGTTTCATGTAACAAATTCCACATCTCAGCCCAGTCCCTTCCCCTGACGCAGGGGCTGCCAGTCAGTGCGTCCCAGGCCTGGCAGCTCTTCCCCAATCCTCCTTCAGGCCACCTGCCTGGGATCTACCTTGCTTTAGGGCAGCGGATCTCAAACTCTGGTTGGGACCTCAAAGTCGTGACCCCCTTTTAATGGGCTCGCCAGGGCTAGCTTAGACTTGCTGGGGCCAGGGGCCAAAGCCCCCGCCCCACTGTCTGGAGCCCAAGCCTGAAGGCTTCGGCCTCGGGCAATGGGGCTGTGGTTTTGGCTTTGCTCCCTCCATCTCCCCAAATCTGGGGGGGGCAGGGATGGGGGGGGGGCTCAGACTTCAGTCCCCCACCTCCAGGGGTCACGTAGTAATTTTTGTTGTCAGAAGGGGGTCGCAGTGCAATGGAGTCTGACAACCCCTGTCCTAGGTCGCACCCCAGGACCAACCTACTCCCTACACCCCCAGGCCAAGATCTCCAAGCGCTCTGCAGCTCTCCCAGCTTGGCTACTTGTTCACTTTTATAATCACCTGATCAGTCACAGGCCTGGCTGGGCCCAATGCCCCTCAAAGGGCCAGACGCCTGCGACACTGCACTTATGTTCCTAGTGCAAAACTTCACAGCTTCCTTGTTAAGGAGAGGTCTTTGGAGAGCTCTTGTAGACATCAGGAATTGTTGTGGTCCAGCCCTTCCGGGGAAGGATAATAGAGTCCCCCTGATGAAAGGAGAATCTAAAACTGCAGCACCTTAATTCACTTCCGTTCCTCTTTACCGTGCAGCTCACCGCAAGCAACAAGCGGACAGAGGCGTCACCTACCTTGATCACCTGGATCTTCTCCATGTTTCGCGTGGCAGCCTCCCGTGTATGAACCAGGACAGTGAAGGTGCAGCCTACAAGGGATGAGAGGAAGGCACCGTAACCATATGGCCAGGAGTTAACAGGAACCAGGGTATGATCGGGGCAGTGCCCAGACAGCGCTAGCTCCTCTGTATGTTTCATCCACAGCTAGGTAAATACCAAGACATGATCCTTTCTAAAAGGGACTGGAAAGGGAACCTGTCATTTTCTGATCTAGCGCTCTCCTTAGCACCACAATTCAGAAACCATGGACTCCTCCATGGGCTCCACCTTCCCCTCTCAAACCTATTGCCACCTCCAAGCCCCTGATGCAACTGGCCCAGGGCTTTTCTAGGATTCAGATTTTGCTCCAGTGCTTGTGATCAACTTTTTATTGAGTGGGATGCTCTCTGCCAGCTGGCTGCTGCCTTCCACCCCAGAGCAGGCTGCATGTGTCTAATAAGCACCATGCCCTGTGATCTGCTGGGGACTAAAGCCCCTGTACAAAATATGAATCTCCATTTCTGCCTGTTTGTTTTGCACAGCTGTGCTCACTGCCCCTCAAATTCCTTCTAGTGTGTTTGTCCAGGAAAGACATTTTACCACCCCTTACGCAAAGAGGAGGATGCAAACTCAGGCAGTGAGGCGATCAGTGGAGCGGCAGTCAGAGTCCTCCCTACAGAAGAGGAGGCCTTTGGTCCTACCTGGGGGGTTGTTGTCGAGCACGGCATCACATACGCTGATCTTCAGGATGAAGGCCCGGAGCAACTGCTCCACGTGGGACAGCAGCGAGTCCGAGCTGGGGAGGAGACGGAGACAGTTACGGGAGCCCCCTGGCCCAGAGGGAGGGGTGGTTGTTTCCAAGATCAGCTCCCAAAATCGGACACAGGGAGAGGGAAGCAGGCACTGTCTGCACTGGGCTGACGGGGGTGGGGGGGAGAAGAACCGTTACCTGATGGAAAGTAGAGGTGGCTGAGTGATCTCAAAGACAAATCTTTCCACCGGATGGTGCTCTTTATCCAGAATCACCACCACCACCTTCTCCACGTCGTTCTGCAAGCAAAGACACAGGGCCAGGAGCTCTCCACCAGACATCCCTTTGCCTCTGCTCCCCCCTATGAATCAGGAACGTACTTATCTGCTCTAGTCCCGCATCGCTTCAGCGTTTTCCCAGGGCTTTAGAAAGGCTGCTGGATTGCTCTGGCTACAGTCAAATGCCCTATCAGTTTATTATTGGATACAAGATCCCTGTTGGGGCACTACCCCCAAGACTTGTAGAGAGAGCAATCCAGCGACTAGTACATTTCCCTCTCTAGCTAGTGTTGCATGGAGGGGCAATATGTAGCCATCATAGGCTTCCACCTCTCTGCTCTGGCCCTACCTCCAGTCCTGTTCCCAGCCTTGGCCCCCAGCCATGGTTCCAGCCCCGGCCCCCACCCATAACCTTGGTCCCGACTGTAGCTCTGTTCCCGTCCCCAGCCTCAGACCCCTTACTGCATTTCCCCCCTCCCCCCTCCCAAGAGCTGTGGTCATGGCCCCCGGGGGGGACGATTGCAGACCAGGGTAAGAGGAAGTGTGACCCTGAAAAGTTTGGGAACCACTGCTCTATACAAATCCCTGTACCAAATACAGAAAACATGATCGCTTACAAATCCTGTTTCCACACTATCGGGACAATTTATTTTAAAGCTCTCTATTTGTGATGAGCACAGTCGGGGTGGGGGGTTATGCCCTACACGAGGGTCCCTGGCGTGGTCTCACCTTCTCTAACAGTGGCTTCACACAGTGCAGCGTGTCCTGGATGTACCGATTCAGCTCTGGATGACAGGACATCTGTGCAAACAGGATGAGAACTCGGATCAAACAGCAGAACAGCTCGTGGGCTGCAGAGCCTCAGGGGCTTGCTACTGTGATGGAATATTTCACCACTAGGTTGCCGGTTCAAATCCAGCAGAGGTAAGTGGTGACTGGAAGTTGTTGGCATCTGATAACTGTGCAGCAGCTTATGGGAAATAAGTCTAGTGGTGTCTGCTGACAACTATTCTAACCAGTGTCCACCTCACAAATGGTCTTTCTTCCCAGTCAGGATTACAGCACATTGGAGGGGGGGGGAAGGAAGGGAGAGAGGCTATACTGCTGTTGCCTGTGATATATCTGTTCTGTGCATACGTGTAATGCTTCAAACTCCAGGGTTGTTAATTCATCCCTTTTCAGGACCACTCAATTCACTTTGAAAATAACTCGGGGCTTGCAGTTGTTCAACTATAAAGTAATTCAGTTAGGCTCCAGCCCGAACCAATTAACCCCTAATATTTCATTCATGGCCACAAATGCCATTCTAATAGCACCTCCTTGAGGCTAAGCATTAATAATAATCCCTACCTCTTCTATAGCGCTTTTGAACATACAGCATGCTCCCCGCTTAACTGTGTATTTCTTCATCACCTAGAACTACAGGGACAGACTCCTACCTGGACTGGTACATTGTATTTTTTCCTCTTCTGAAAGATCCCAATGGGGTAAACTTCTCTAACATAAAGGATGAGGTGAACAGCCACTTCGAGAAACTCCGAGAGAACATCTGCAACCACTGGAGAACAGAACAAAGATATGGGGGAGCAAAAGAGGTGAAGAGAAACAAGCCCAGCAAATATTTCCTGGCTGCACGAAACCGCTGGGAAACTGCTGCCCATGATCATCATCTTATCTGTACACACAGTGACATGACTATCCTCTCAAAGCGTTTTACCCTTGAGATCACTGCATTCACCACAGAGATGTAACCACCTCTAGGGTGGAGTGCACCAACTATTTAACACCACAGTTTAACACTATATAACCATTCATGACCGGAAGTAAAGAAGAATCCTGTATTCAGTTGAAACTGCAGGTGAACTGGAGGAAGGCAGAAGTGAATTATATACCCAGGTATATATATTATAATTATGCAAGTTGACGAGGATAATAAGTGGTGCTTTCAGATCTCACTTCCAAGTAATGACCAGAGCTACCCCTGTTTCGCGTGTGAGCTCCAAAGATCACAGCCGAGCAGTGCCGCTACAGTGGTCATTATGACCTCTGACCTGCAATCCTACAACCCACCCGCAAGGCATAAAGGTGTCCCATTTTCCCTGTACATGTTTCACCCCATTCGCAGCAGTAGCTGAGGGGTAGAAGACCAGCACTCCACGGCAGAGCCAGCTCGGACACCACATGACTCCCTGTGCCGGCAAGAAGCCTCACGGGCTTCTGGAGAGCAGCATGCTTCTCTACCTTGTCCAAAGTTGAGATCCTGCCGGGTGAGGGTGGTCATCTTTCCACTAACCTGGGAAGGAATTGGAAAAGGAGTTTTCTTCTCAGCTCATGGCACCATTCAGATCCCTCTCCCCCATTTCCCCCATACCCACAACACAATTCCACACTTTAGATACAGTATTCGCACACACACTAACTGCTATTACACAACCTAACAAAGGGTCCCGATTTTCAAAGGCCAGATACCTCCCATCTACAGGTACTTGAATTGCCATTGTGGTTGCTGGCAGATATGGTCTCAGGAGCCCAGTTAAAGGGCTACTGGGTTACAAATCATAATTTTGCACAAGATGACATCAGTCCTCATGTTCCTGAGAACACCTCAAATTGCAAATCGGAATGTACTCAGGATGGTTTCTGCTCTTTGTGGGAGTGTTTCTCATTTGTTAATGTTTTGGATATGTGGTTTGGGTTGGTTTTTCTTTGTTAGGGGTTTTTTGTTTGTTTGTATTAACCTGGGCAGTGAAAATAGACAAAATTGTGAAACTGACTAGCTTATTTCCCTTTCTGGTTCTCCTACCCAATACAATGCAGCCGTGTTTGAGTTGCAAACACTGCAGGGGAAAGATTAAAGCCAAACAACAAAATTGTATTGACATGGGGAAAAAATGTTTTATAAAACCAAACTCCCCTCCCATCTGAGGTACTTATATGGCATCTGTTGCATAGTAACTGAGCTTCTCGCAATTATTAATGTACTTATCTTCACAATACCCCATGAGGTACAGAAGTGCCATCATCCGGGGAACTGAGAGACCAAGGCCATAGATTTTAAAGGTATCTGGACAGGGCTTGCCCTCAGTGTTACAATGCCTAACTGATTTAGAACCCTAAATCTTATTTCCTAAAGGGATTTAGGCACTTCAGAACACCTAAAAACCTTTACAAAAAATCTAGGCCCCCGCCCCAGGGCATACAAGATGTCTGGGGCAGAGCAGGGAACTGCACCCGGCTCTCCAGTGTCTCAAGCTCAGACCTTCCACCTCAGCCCATCCTTCCTCTCACTCAAAGGCCCTAAAGCTGCAGATGAATCCAGAGAGACCCCTGAGAACAAGACAAGACCAGAGTTTTTAAGGCCTAATCCACCCCCACCCGAAGGCTCACTATGGTGAGGACGGAGGGGTCATGGGTCTGACCCAGAACCCAGCAAGAGTCCTTCCATCCATTATAATGGAGTTTGGACCAGGTGTGTGCCTGGATTACAGTACCCAGGGAAATATCCTGATCCACTCAGCACAATGCAGGGCTCTTGTTATTGGGTTTGGGACGTCCCAGCAGATGGAGGGGGGCTGTGTTCTTAATGATGCTGTTTGGAGGTGGTGGCAACCTGAGCGTCTTGTCAATGGAGACATGATTATGACTTGATTTTGGTACCACCTGAATTATTTTATTGTTTTTTACATTTTCAGGGCAATTGGCTGGACAGGATCCTGGGCAATCGGTGGCATCCCCGGTCTCACCCACCCCGGTTATCGGTTCACGGCACACGCCCACTCCCAGCAGGGCTTCTCCAGGGCAGCAGGGGGGCTGCTTCACACCCCCCCCCCCAGACCCACCCTGTACTGGGCACCTGCGAGGGGGGGAGGGAATGAGAAATTTGGTACCTTCCGGTACCAGGGTCTCGTGTGGGTGCCCCCCCCCCCCATTGCAGGACAGATGCCGGACCTAGGCCGCCAACACCCTTCCCATTGTAGAGCACGCTCGGGGCCCCCCTGTGCCCCTCTTTTGGGGCACGCTCGAAGCCACTCCCACGTCAGCCCCCCCTCAGGGCACGCGTGGGGCCACCGCCCCCCCCACTCCAGCTCCCCCCCTCGGGCCACACATGGGGCCACCGCCCCCCCCCCACTCCAGCCCCCCCTCGGGGCACGCGTGGGGCCACCGCCCCCCCCACTCCAGCCCCCCCCCTCGGGGCACGCGTGGGGCCACCGCCCCCCCCACTCCAGCCCCCCCTCGGGGCACGCGTGGGGCCACCGCCCCCCCCCACTCCAGCCCCCCCCCTCGGGGCACGCGTGGGGCCACCGCCCCCCTCCCCCCCTCCAGCCCCCCCCCCCTCGGGGGCACGCCTCACCGCGACCCGCCCCCCCCCCCCCGCCTCCTCCTTCCGGGCACGCGTCCTCGCTCTCCCTCCCTTACCGCGGGGCGGCGGCAGCTCCCCGCCCGGGCCCCGCTCGCCAGGCTCGGGGGTGTCCGCCCGGCGCGTCCCTGTGACGTGCCTCGCCGCCCGCCGCCGCCTTCCGCCGGGTCCTAGCGCCCCTGCCGGCTGCGCCCCTCACAGCTGGCGGGCGGGGCGCGGCGCCCAGGGGCGGGGGGCAGCCTTGGTGTGGCGGTCTCCGGGTGGGGGTGGGGGGGTTCCCGGGGGGATTCCCGTGTCCCTTCCTCGTAGATAAAGGGGCTCCAGCGGGTGTGTTCCCACGGGACAGGCGGGGCCAGGGGGAGCCTGTCCAGGGGCTTTGAATCAGGACGGGGGGAGTCCGGGGGGGGGCATGTGGGGTTCAAAACTCACTTGAAAAACAAACCCATTTCCGAGCCCTTTCCTTAGGAACACGCTCGAGACTGAGTTCAGCACTGATGTGCTTCTTTTCATCCGATGGTCTCATTTGACAGGGAGGGAAACTGAGGCACAAATAATGCCGGGGAAGGTTTGCGGGTGCGAGTTCTTACATGACATACAAAAATACAGGTGGTAACAGTTCAGCGTTGTCATGTAATCCTAGAACCGCCGCGTCAGAAGGGACTGGGAGGACTATGAATTTTGTGGCGCCAGGGTCCCCTCCCCCTTGATGAGAGGCAGGATGGGCTAGTGGGTAGAGCAGCAGCCTGGACACAATTCTGTGCAACCCCCTCGTCCAGGGTTTATTTTCGGGCGACCCAGTTGAAGAAAATTGTTGAGGCCGGAGGGGACTCAGAGATGGGACAGAGGGTTGGGGGGGGGCGGGGTGAAGGGTCCAGGAATGAGGGGTTCAGGGTGGGGGGTCACGCGGAGTAGTGGACTTGCTCCAGAGGGCCGAGTTAAGGATACTGTGGGACGGCAGGTCTTGGGATCTCTATACACACGTCACCTCGGAGAAGAGACCGGACGATTGATTATTTCTTGTGCGCAGCCAGGAATGAAGACGGGGGAGTAAAGGCAGGAGGGGGGGGGAGTAAAGGCAGGAGGGGGGGGGGGAGTAAAGGCAGGAGGGGGGGGGAGGCGGGGGAGACCCTTTGACCTGCCGCCCGTCTCCTGGGAGTGAAAACAGGCCGGGGCGAAGAGCCGGGAAGCCCCAGGTGTGGGCTGGCTTTGAAGAGCCCCATGGGGAGGGTGGGGGTGACTCTCGCGTCTCTTCCCTGCCAACACAGATGGCCCCGAAGCGCGGACGCTCCGCCAGCTGAGCAGCGCCCGGAGCTCGTTGTGTCCTGCGCCGCCGTGACTCCAGTGTGAACGGGGCAGGAGCAGAGCCCCAGGTGAGGCGCGGAGCTGGGCAGCCCCTCCCCCCGCCGCCCCACCTGATTGCTGTGACTGGGGGGAGGGGGGAACTTCCCTTCTCCCCCTCGCGGGCCTGGCATCCACCCCGGGGGGGCTCCCTCCTGCCTTTGTCTCCTGCCTTTGTCTCCTTCTCTCTCTGGGGACCACCAGCTGGGGAAGCAGCCCCCGCGGGGGCGCGCCTGGGCTCGGGAACGCGCCCTCTCCCTTTCCTCCTCTTGCACCACCCCACCCCAGCTCTATTGCCAGCGGCTCCAGCTGATCCCCCCCCCCCTCCTCCCGGGCTTCGCCCCCCTCCCCTGGGCTACCCAGCTCCTCCGCCGGCTCCGCACATTCCCCCACTGCCGCCTCCTCCTCTTCTCGGGTGTGGACAGCCCCCCGCGCCGGGCAGATCTGCCGCTCCCCGCCGCCTCCGCCGTCCGTGCTGACTCCGGAGCCGAGGAGCTGCAGACAGGTAGGCAGCGGATCTCTCCCTCCCTGCGCCCCTCACCTGGCAGCTGGGCTCGGCCCTCTTCTCGGGGGAAGGGGCAGATTCTCTCGTCCCCCCGCCCGCCCCCACACACCTTCCCTGCCCGTCCCGGCGCAGAGCGGGGCGGGACCGGGGGATTGCCTCGGAGCTGCTGGGCAGGAATGACTGAGCCGGCCACAAACACCTCAACTTCCCTAGGCTGCCCCGCTCCCTCCTGCCTGGGACCCCTTCCCGCTGGGGGCTCCGGCGCCCGCTTTCCCAGCCCCTCCGGACGGGGCACCCCTGGGCTGCTCGGGGTCCCGCTCTCCGCAGTCCGGAGCTTTGATTTCAGTTCCAGCTGCTGATTCTGGGGAAGAATCGGGGGGGAGGGGGGGAGAGGACCCCTTTACATCATGGTCCTGCTTAGACTCTCCCGGACTGATCCCATGTTCCTGGTGCCAGGCTAGTCACTTTCAGCCAGCGAGGGATCAGCTGGGGGGAGGCAGCCCGCAGCTCTCAGCATTCATTGCTATGACATGATCCCTCTCCTTAGTGCATTGTTTGATCTGTTGTTCAACCTCCCTGGGCCTGATCCCCCCCCCCCCCCCATCGATTCTAGTCACTGGGGCTGCCGGAAAGGCTGGGGGGTGGGCTGCGGTTTAATCCATTGGAAGGCACCTCGGCAGTGTCTCTTGGAGGCTGGTCTCTCAGGGGCACCCAGGGGTTGATTCATTGCTTATTTCACAGGCGGGCCCATTGCCCACGGGGTTCATTCTTTCTGTTGGGGTGAGACATGTACAGTCACCCCACAGCAGAGGCCAGTCCTGCCTCTTAACGCCTGGCAGAAAGGTGGTGGGACTTAAGAACCTGAACTACTGCCCAGTCGGTCTCTCCAGCTCTGCTCTAGTGTAGATCTGGGGAGACTGGGCCCTGGTTACTGGGGTCAGCCCTTAGGATGAATCATCTGCTCGCCCTCTTCTCCCTTCACGCTGAGAATCAGACACGGGCGCTGTTTCCCGGCTCCTGTAAATCTTAGTCACCTTGGATACTATTAGAGGCTTTGGGTCACTTTAAGATCCAGTTCTCCATTCACCTTCCTTCCTGAGTTTGCTTTCCACCCTTTGTTTTCCTCCCTTCCGGTGTCCAGCTCCCTTTGCACTTAGGAGTAACCACCCTGTCCCATGGGTCCTAGACCTAGACGTCACCTCAGCCTGCACTTGCTCCATGGTGAAAAGTTACCAAGATGGAAAGCTGCTGTTTTTCTGGGGGGGTTTAATCTAATGTAAGAGAAACACCCACCCCCACCCCTCTCTCAATTGCCCCCTGATTCTCCTCTAATCTTCTTCTGCTGGTGAAAGTGGGGGTTGGATTCTGAATTAAATAATTTTGGCATCAGCCAAGGGCTTATTACAGCTGGTAATTCAGCATAGAGAATGTAGGTGACATTCAGCCAATTCATACCTGAAGTTTTCCATCCGCCTAGAGTGTGGATGGAAATTGGTTTGTATTTTCATTCCATTTCCCATATATAAAAACTGCATTTCTCTTGTGAAATCTGATTTTAAAAATCAAGACTTATCACCCAAGGAATAATGTCAAGAGCTTGTTTTAAAGGAGCTGATCCATGGGGACAAATCCACCCCCTGAAACGATCAAGCATATTGGGTCAAATTCTCCCCTCCCCCCCATGTAACTCCACTGGGTGTTTTTTATCACTTGGTTGAATGCTTTTCAGTGCCGCGCGCGGTGTCCTTTCCTATTGATCGGCCCCCATTTGTCATTCCGCTTTGTGCATGAAATTAGAGATTCTTCAGTGCCGTGGTGACAGCAAGTGACTCTCTCTTGGCTGCTAATCTCAGACTCATTGCCATTTTAATCTCATTATTGGGAAGAAGAGACCCCAGGTCACCCGTCTCTCACCAGTGATGGCTGTGTCAGCCGTTTTGTGAAGTCCCCGGGGGGAAGCAGAGCAGAGGGTACTGCATATTCATCCAGGTGCCCCTCTTCATTTCCATGCCACGTCCTATCTGTTCTACCTTCTAGGACACCGGAGGCCCAGTCCTGCAACCTTTTTGCTCCCTGTGAGTGCCGTAGTTCTACTGCCGTCAGTAGGGCTACTCCCATGAGGAAGAGTTCTTCCCCAGGGGGCGGGTTGGAGGATGGAGGTAATAGGAAGGCAAGGCCCATCTCTTGGGAGATGAGTTTTGCAAGGTGTCCAGCGCCACTCAGAGCCAAAGTGTGAAACCCTGGAGGCTAGTGGTGACCTGAGGGCAAAGATATAAATGCAGACCTCCTCCAGGGCGTGAGCTGCGGAAGGTGGGATTTCCTGAGTAGCACTACACGGGTGACACTGCCTCTCTCATCAGGTCTCAGGAGGGCATCCCCGCTCCACTATTGACCGGCTGTGGCAAGCCACCAAAGCCAACGTTTTCCGGTGGTCACTGATTTCCAGCTCTCTGCTTGAGACGCCCCGGGCCGGACTTGCAGAGGGGATGAGGCCCAAGGGGAGCTGCGGGGTCACAAAACCCCAGAGGCCTGATTTGCCATGGCCCGCAGCTGGTGCAGTCATTCCCGCCCGTGCACTGTGAGCACGACGGGGACGTAGAACCCTGCCTGTTTGGAATGGCCGCCTTATACGCTCACTTTGCACGGGGGGTCGTGAGGACCTAAGGTGCAGGACAATGGATATGCAAGACATGCTCAAAGCCAGGAAGGAGGCAGTGGGGATTTTCTATCTCGGGGTGGGTGCATGTAAGCTGGGGGTGCTGGTGAAAGGGAGAGAAACGTGGATCTCTCCCCGGACGGCATGTGAAGTTCCCCAGCACTTGCCTGCGGAAATAGAAAACCAGATGGAGAGAGGCCCAGCAGGGAAGAGAAACCTCATTTATCTGCACAATGCCACCCTCCGGACTCCAGCTCAGTCGCTGTCTGTCGGCTACCCCAGACCATTCTGTTCTCCTCCAGGCCCTTCCTGTCACCCCCTGGATCCTGCTTTACAGTGAGCTCTGGCACGGCCGGTTGGGATTCATTGTCCCTCCCGTCTGTCATGCCCGCACCCGACACAGACACCGAGAGACGCACGGATGTTTGTCTATCCCTGCAGCTTATGTTCCTCTCTTTGGAGCGCAGCGAGAGCTGTACGCTGAATCCCTCCCACCGCGAATTCAATTCCTTAAAGCCAGGGATAAATCTGGCCCAGAGTTTCTGTTCAATCCATTTTGATTCCGCCCTGGAGCGCACAAGCTGGTTTCCTCTGTGCTGTCTGTCTGTCAAGAGTCCCAGCGTTCTTTGTTATGGGCTCAGAGCGCCGCTTCCCTTCCCCCCCCCAGCCCCAGCTATGGAGTGGGAGATGGTGGGGGGATTGTTAGATATTTAAATGAATTTGGCATTGGTCTGCTGTCCGCTTTATCCCTGAGGAATCACCTTTAAATTGGGGGCAATTGATGCCTGCATTTCAGCGGCACAGTAAGTCTTTGGTTTGTCTCTGTTGCGACATTAGTGCCCATTCCATTGGTGGGTTTTGTGCTACAGCTGCCTGCCCACTTGGAAACTAGTCTAAGTCCCAACAAACTCATGTCTTACATAAGATACTGAAGAGCCATTACTAACCCAAGTTGGATTCAAACTGGTGACCTAGAAGTGGAAGGCTCTATAGCCCATTAATAATCCCCTAAACCATCCTGTCTGCACCCAGCGTAGTTTTAGGACCAGTAACAGACTTGGTAATGTTTGCTTGACACCCTTCACTCTGTTAGCAGGTGTTTTTTCCTGCTGGGAATGTTAAATGGGGCCTGTTGACTCACTGGGGGGTGGGGAGGGTGGTGACTCATTACCCTGCCTGATAGAGGGGAGGCAGGAGTGGCTCTCTAAGGAAAGAGGACCTAGGGGGTGGGCCAAGCAGCCCTGAGGGAGGAACTCTGGGAGCAGCCAGACCTGGGGGAACTTTATAACCTGTGTTGATGAAGCCGGATCCCAGGAAGGAGGTGAACGTTTGTCTCTACACTATGTAGAACTTTGTTTCAGAGCAGGCTGGGGAAGGCGTCTCCTTGCAGGGCCAAATTCCGCTGTGACTTAACACCCCATGTGAACCTACTGCGGTCAATGCGGAATTTATCCTTCTCTGAAGAGGGTGGAGTGGAGCTGGCAGACTGATGCTGGCTGCTACGTCTCTGAAATGCAGGGCACAAGGGACTTGGTAGGAGCGTGCTGCTCAATCTACACTGGAGCTTGGTTTGGAGGGAGGAGGATCAGGAGCCAGACTGACTGCTGATCAGAAGAGCAGCAGGGGAGGGCCGGAGGAGATGCAGACTAGTGTCAGAAACGAACGGGTCTGTGTGTGTAAAGCAAAGGATACCGCCCATGGGAAGAGACAACTTGCAGACTGTGCAGGGAAACAGGATTGGGCCCAGGGAGATGGGAAGTAGAGGTAGCTCTGGATCTGGGCATATGAGTGGGAGATGCAGAAGAGGATGCACTATACGGAGGAGTCCCGTGTTGACAAGGGCATTGTAGGAGTTGCCCTTTAACGGAGCAGCAGTTCCATTGACTCGGGGCTGCCAGAATTTATGCTTTTGTCCTTAGAGCCACACGGCAGGACAGCAGCATAAACGCTTCTTAGCTCCTCTGCTGACAGGTGCTGTCTAATATAACATGCTCATTAACTGCCCAGTGCAGAGTGGAGGTAGCGCTCCGGCCCCTGTGAGATTCCAAACTGTATCATGCTCTCGGGGCAGCCGCTGGGTCCAGGGACCGCACGCTGCACTTTCCCAGTTGGGGAAGCTCTGCATTTAAGTTCACAGCAGCATTTAGCCCCGCAGGGGTTTTCTGCACCTGATTCTTTGTCATCAGGTCCCCAAAAGACCACGTGCCTGGGGTAACATCTGAGTGAAAAGCCAAGGGCTCGTGGCTGCACTAGTGATTGTGATGTGCGGCCCAGGCTAGGGCAGCCTGGTTAATCTACTCTTGGCGCCGGCGGATCCTTCCGCTTGGCGCCCTCCCGTTTCGCCTGTGGATGAGAAGGTGAGACACTGTCCCCCGTCCTTAGAATTCAGAGTGGCCAAGAGCCAACTGATTTGCTCTCATTTAAAAAAAAAAGATGAAATTGTTCTGGAGACAGAGATGCTGGTTTTTGCTCAACACTATTTATTGTTTCACTGGCCTTGGAGTGGGAACTGCAGCTGCTTTGGGAACTGGATTCCAAGTTGTAACTCTAGATTTTGCATGAACCAGAAGAAATGCTATTTTGTAGCACGACTCCCTTCGGCAACTAAGATATTCCAGGGCCTCGCAAAGCAGTGCTTAGCTAAGCAACTTTCCTTGTTCATTACCAGCCCTAAATAGAGGCACGGGTGCTATCTACACTAACCCTGCTTGGGTCTGAACTTCCAGGGATGGGGGCTTTTCCCAATGGCAGCGGAAAACTATGGCAGGGTTCTCCTCCTTCCACTCCCTGAAGCCCGGCATGGAGTAACTGTAGGAAGGCCATGACAGAGCTTGCTGGGGAATGAATAACCAGGGCTAAGGATTCCTTCTTATGAGCGCATCAGCTGCTCCCGGCAGCCAGGGCTTCCCTTTCTTCCTCATGTGCTGATGACAACTCCCCAGCACCATGTGCAAACGGTAAAGATTCTATCCAGACCAAGTAATGGGCATTTGCAGAGTCCTTTGAACTCACGTCTTTCATGTTTAATTAAAGTTCGATCCCTAACACACGCACGCTGAATCTCCCTTACGCAGACATCCTGCTTTCCTGGGATCTAAGCCTCAGAGAGCTGAGAGGGCCCATTGGCTCGGGGTGGCTCCTTTCTCCCGTCCCGGGGCCAGATTCTGCTCTCTAATGCAGGTGTGAATGCAGAGGAGCTCCTCTGGATTTACACTGCATCTGCATCATAGTTTGAAACTCTAGGAAAACATCTTAACTGT
Source organism: Sternotherus odoratus (assembly GCA_032164245.1). NCBI lineage: Eukaryota > Metazoa > Chordata > Testudines > Kinosternidae > Sternotherus > Sternotherus odoratus. Next base: position 9,658,929 of record JAVMKO010000018.1, read on the forward strand.
GGAGAAGAATCTCAGGCCTCCTAGGGTCAGCTAGTGGGGGGGTTGGCATTGGGGGGGGCTAGCATCAAAGGAAATGCTAGCTGTTCCCTTGTCCTCTGCTTTCACGTCATGCTGACTCTACCCTGAGAATCCATAGGGACTGTGTGGAACGTGAAGGGTTAATGGTCTGAGGTCCAGCCATTGCAGGCATGTAGCTTAGGAGGTGCTCCCTGGGAGCCGGGGTGACCAGATGTCCCCTGATATTATCAGGACCGTCCCATATTAGGGGCTTTGTTTTATAGGCAGCTCTACTCCCCTCACCCCCTACCCAACCCAGACAAAAAGTGTTCTGATTTTTCCCATTTGCTATCTAGTCACTGTACTGGGAGCAGGGGGAAATTATTTGGGAGTGAAGAGGAATGGGGGGAGGAAAGATGTTGGGGGAGGCATGCTCTGCACCCCCAAAGAGACACAGTGATTCCTCTGTGATCGTTTTTGTTACAGTCTCCTATTAAGCTGAGTCCACCAGGACTAGCATCAGCCCCGGAAGCTTTTTGGGGTCTAATGCAGCAGGGCTTTGTCAAGCCGGGCCTTAAAAACCTCTAAGGAAGGTGATTGTACCACCTCCCTAGGTAACCCATTCCAGTGCTTCACCACCCTCCTGGTGGAAAAGTTTTTCCTAATATCCAACCTAAACCTTCCCAACTGCAACTTGAGAGCATTACTCCTTGTTCTGTCATCTGCTACCACTGAGAACAGTCTAGATCCATCCTCTTTGGAACCCCCTTTCAGGTAGTTGAAAGCAGCTATCAAATCCCCCCTCATTCTTCTCTTCTGCAGACTAAACAAGCCCAGTTCTCTCAGTCTCTCCTCATAAGTCATGCGCTCCAGCCTCCTAATCATTTTTGTTGCCCTCCGCTGGACTCTTTCCGATTCAGCCACATCCTTGTAGTGTGGGGCCCAAAACTGGACACACGCTATGTTCTCATTCAGTCCTGAATCTTGGCCTTCCTCCCACTCCATACTGCTTTGGTCCTGGCTATGTGCATCCCGTCTCCAGGACCCTCCTGGTTTGCTGCACTCCTTGGCCCTGCCGGCATGTTATAATCATTGGACCCCGGGGTCCCAAGAGATGAGAGGTGGGGCTAAGCTGCCAGCGTAGGTTCTGGACTCCACCCTCCCCCAGACGTCAGGACTTTTCCTATCTGGTGAGGTTTGGGTTTGGAAGGTTGGGCCGACGCTCAGTTTGGCTGAAATCACGGAAACTGCCCGTTTATGCCAGTTGAAGAGCTGAGCCGGGGGCTGCAGCCTGGAATGTCCCCGTTCCTCGTTGGTTCTCAAACTCACTCCTCAGTCATGTTAAGTCAGCATTCCCCGAACAGGGGAGTCTGTATCACAGACGCAACTGCAGAGCTGGGGTTTCCCCACGTAACAGGCTCACTGAGCAAACCATGTTTTTCCTTTGGCTATTTGTCTTGATGCAAGCTTTGGCTAAATGCAGGATCGGCAAGGATTGCATTCTCTTTGCCAGGAGAAGACATGGGACGGGGTGAGTAAATTCAGCGTGTGATGCTACTGCCGTCCGGGCACCCTCCTGCTGCTGCTCCCCCTTTAAGTCGGCAGTGTGATGCAGAGGGCAGGAGCGAACGTCAGAGCACCTGGATTCTGTTCCCAGCTCTGCCAGTTTGTGATGTTGGCCAACGCACTTCATGTATTGGTGTCTCTCCCTGTTCCTTGAAAGGGGATCCCAACCCTCCGCAGTCTTTGTAAAGCATTTTGAGAGCCTCCTATTAAAGCCACATTCAATGAAGCTGGAAGGCAGCATTTCAAAGCGATAGATGGGGAGGCTTTTTCTTTAAACATAATGCACAGTTGGCCTGGGGAACTCCTTGCCACCTGATATCTTGGAGGCCAAGAGCCTAGCAGAGTTCAGACCAGGATGAGACTCTCCTGTGGCTAACAAGAACATCCAGTGTGATGCTAGGATGGGATAAAAACAGCCCCCAAGGCTGGAGTGCAGCTGTGGGACCAGTGAGTGTGATGTGTTTAAAGGGCCGATCTCAGCCCTTGTACGGGAGCAGGGCAGATCAAAGGGGGGGTTGGGGGGGCTCTACAAGGCCTGGATTCTTTGATGAGCTTGATGTTGATTATCTGTTTATCTCAGGTGTGGCAAGGCGCCCAGGATTATGGCCTCTTCCTCTTGTTCCTTGTCCCCTTTCTTTTTCTTCTGTGTCCTGGTTCTTTCCGACATCCGCCCAGTGGGCTCCCTGGACCCTGGCACCCGGGACAAAACCATCCCAGAGAATAACAACCTTCAAAACCAGGAGCTGTGGCAGCATCAGCCCCGAGCAGGGCACCACCGCCGGCATGGCGGAGCCTGGAAGGACAGGGCCCAAGGCATGCCTTCCAGAGGGCAGGTGTCCGGAGAGGAGGCTCTGAGGCCGGCAAGTGGGACTCCACCCAGGGAGGACCAGGGAGCAAGCCAGCGGCCTGCTGCCCTGAAGCAGCAGAAGGACATGTTTCTGGGCTTTGAGATCCCGTATCCTGAGAGGGAGAACCAGTCCCCCGGGTCGGAGAGGGGGAAGAAGCAGAACCGGGAGCACCGGAGGCACAGCCGCAGGGAAAGGCTGAAACAACACAGAGGTAGCAGAACCTGGAGGGGGACAAAGGGACCAAGGTCTCCTGGCCGCCTCAGAGGATGAAGTGTGTGTGCAGAAGTTTCTGAGGGGGGGGGGAGTGTGTGTGTGGAAGGTGGCTGATGGGGCAGTGTGGGGGGGGGAGAAGGTGGCTGGCGTGGGGCTGTGGGGGGGGAAGGTGGCTGGCGCGGGGCTGGGGGAGGGGGGGAAGGTGGCTGGTGCGGGGCTGGGGGAGGGGGGGAAGGTGGCTGGCGCGGGGCTGGGGGGGGGGGGAATCCAGATTCAAAGGCTGGCGGTGTGACTATCCCCAGGGGAACTTCGGTGGCCCCTAGCAAGGAAAGGGCGGAGGAAGATGAAGTTGTCGTCTTTGTCGCCTTCTGTAGGCAAAGGCCCCGACCCTGGGCCGAGTTCGCTGTATAAGAAGCCTGAAAACTTTGAGGGGCAGTTTCAAAACCTCCAGGTGGAGGAATTCACGGGTCTGGCTCCCACCGTTCTCCTCTTCGCCACGCTGGAGACGGCAGCTTCTACTGAGGAACCATCAGCTCTTCCAGCTACGTCCCTTCGACTCCAGGTAAAGGTGCATCTGTTAAAGGCACTGGACTCTCCACCACTGCCACTGGCGGGAATTTTCAAAGCAGCCTAAGGGAGTTAGGTGCTCAGCTCCCTAAGTCAAGCTCGGTGGTGGTATGGAGGCTGATGGTGGCTGGCTATCCCCACCTGGAGACAGCAGGATCCTGGGAGAGGAGACAGGTAGCTGCGTGGTGCCGCCATCTCCATGACGGTGATCAGCTCTCTACTGAAAAACACCCTCTCCCCACCCAGTGTGAGGCCCCCAAGACTTCCCCATGAGTTACAATTCCCTCCTGCCCCTTTCAGGCACCTACTTTCCAGGTGTATTGTCTGACACACAAGCTCTCCTAAGAAGTGTGGCTCCTTTCCTTGGAGACACCAGAGCATCTCCTCACTTAGAAAGATCTCCTCCTTGGATTGAGACATCTTTCCTCACCCCTGCTAGCCACTCAGCTTCCCCAAAACACCCTGGCATAGACAGAGAGCTCACTTGGAGAGCCTGCATGTCCTAGTGGATCCGGGCTGTGCCTAGGTGCCAGGAACTCATGAGTTCTCATCCTGGGCTCTGCCATGAACTTGCCTTATCGCCACAGGGTAGGATTTTCAGAAACACGCAGCATTGTCCTAACTGCTCCTGTTGAGGTCACCAGGCGTTTTATCCTTGGTGTCAGTGGGAACAGTGAGGCCAATGCTGAATAATCTGCCAAACGGGAGTAAAAATCACCACTTCTGGGGGGTTAGTGTCCTTAAAGTACCTGCTGAAATTTGCCTGCAGGGCTCTACAGAAGGACATACTATTTATAGCCTTTGTCATCTGCAGGTCCGCGTCAAGCAAGATGGGGACGTGATGCCCACCCTGGATATGGGTCTGTTTGACTGGACGGATTATGAAGACCTCAAGCCAGAAATGTGGCCATCGGCCAAGAAGAAAGGTATCAGACTTCCATGGGACCTACTATTGCTACCTGTACCCTCAACATTCCTTCTAAGGCTTGGGGTTCCCGGCTGCCCAGGAAACTGAAGGACACACTTGGGGGTGGGGAAGGGAGTAGGAGAGACAGCCAAAAAGTTGTCTTACTGTATCCGTTAGATTGTACCGCTGACTATACTTAGCACAACCCTGCTGTGGCTGTACCCAAACTGTGTGCTTGTCAAGATGAAGATGCACATTTTAGCTTTATAAACTTCCGTGCAAATACACATCACAGACATTTCTCTATTGTCATGCAAAACCTACTGAACCCTTGGTCTACCACAAAGGGCATTTTGATGACATAAGACACAGATTTGCCAACTTCTTCCTTTTTATTTTGTTATTTGACAACCATCTGGCTCTAGTCTGTTCAAGTCTGAGCAAACCACGTCTGCTGTATCAAGTGATATACCTAGTATTGTCCTGTTCAACTGGTGAGAGAACAGTGTTAGTGTCAACGGCTAAGGGATCTGTGATCGTTTTTCAAGAGCTAATCCACGACTCTAGCTATTCAAAGTTTTGTTTTTATGACTATCTCCAGTAGCTGGGGCTGATTCTTTTGTCTCCTGCTAAACCCTCCCTCTATCCACTTGTATTTCATGTTCTGGAGCAATTTCCCCTGCACTGCTCCCTACAATGTGGCTTGGGTTAGGCTAAGGCTGAGGGCGATTTCAATAAGCCACAAAGCCTGTGAGAAGCAGAGGTGAGACTTGAACTGTTGAAGTTCGGATCCAGATCCGAACGTGTCTAACGTCTGAGGCTGTTTGGATCTAGGTATGGTTTGGTTCTGGGCCTATCTCTAGGAGAAAGGGCTGGTCTCGGACGCTTCCCCATGGGCAGTGGGGATACTGGTCATTTGGACCAGTGAGAGAGAACTTGGGAGAAGGTCAAAGTAGCTTAGCACTTGGTAAAGAAAAGCTGCTACTTCACCAGCCCAGACCACAGGAAAGTGAAGGCTGCTGGGAAAGATACGGTCCCATTGAATTCCATCAGCTCTTTGCTCTTCTCCCTAGAGAAACACCGTAGTAAGAGCCCCAGCAGTGGGAATGAAACCATGGCGGCTGAAGGAGAGCCCTGTGACCATCACCTTGACTGCCTCCCAGGTGAGCACCAGCCTCATAAAACCAAATCCATCCATTGCAGAGTTGGTTGCAGACTCTGGCGTGGTTGGGATCCAGGGCTGGATTCTGTGGCTGGGGTCGGGGGAGGGAGGGGTGCCACCTCCCTCCAATTTGTCCTTATTTTGAGAAATGGGTGGTGGGCCGAGGTGAGCGTGGGGTCTGCTGTGAACATCCGTGTGCCGAGAATGCGCCGGGGCTGTGCCCTGGAGGGATTTCTGCTCCAGGCGGGGAGATAATTCAACTGCATTCTCTCTCCTGTTGACTCTTGATGGCTCGCTCCCTGTGTTGGCAGGATCCTGCTGTGACTTGCGTGAGCACCTCTGCAAACCGCACAATCGAGGCCTTAACAACAAATGCTACGACGACTGCATGTGCACTCCAGGTGAGTTCAGCTCGTCGCCGGTGGGAGTCCTTGTTTTCTACTGATCGCTGCTGCAGTGGCTGGCTCCAGGGATTAGAGAGAGGCAGTGGGGTCTAGCAGTTTGAGAGCCGGGACCCCGGAGGTCTAATCTTGTCTCTGCCCTTCATTTACTGCACGCACACCCAGGTTACTCCCCAGAGCAGCTAGACCCTCTCACGCTCCTCATCTGTCTCTTCCGTGCAGGGCTACGTTGCTACGCCAAATTTCACCGGAACCGACGAGTGACCCGGAGGAAAGGGCGCTGTGTGGAGCCGGAGTCGGCCAGCGGCGATCAGGGATCGTTCATTAACGTGTAGGGGGGCGGGGGGCAGAGATTCACTTCCCGCCTGGAGGGCCAGGGACGAGTTATTTATAACTAGCAGTGGGGAGGGGGTGGGGAAATCTCTACCAAATGATTGAAGCTGCAGACTCTGACCGGGCGGGGGCCCAACAAGACTCATTCTGGTGATGAGACCAGGGTAGTTGTTCTCAACCTTTTCACTCCCAGGCCTGCTCCCTCCCCCACCCCCGAACATCTCTCCCGTCTCACTGGGACCCCGAGTGATTGTGGTCCCCTGACACCTTTTCATGACCCTTGAGTTGAGAACCTCTGAAAGGGGAAAGGGGCCTTGTATTTGCTTTCCCTCTCAGCAGAGAGAATAAAAGACTCTCTTCACTGCAGCTCCAGTTGCCTCCTTTAGGTCGAATGGAAGACTTGGAAGTCTTTCTCCTTGGCAATTTCTTGTGAGAAGACTGGGAGGGGCTCCCCAAGAATCCTGGGTTCTGGGGCAGGGGAGTGGGTGTCCTGGTTCTCTCCTGCTTGGGAGATCAGAGGAGCTGACCAGGAAATTGGATACCCTGAACCGGGCCATTGCATGGGACATGCCCCTTCTCTGCAGACCTGAAAGCCCTGCTGTCACGGAGTGTTGGGGGAGTTCGGTCCCTGCACCCCCACTTCCTGGGATTCACAGTGACTCTCAGCCAGCCAGTTTATTTGGGATGATGGGAACACAATCCAATTTAGAGCCTGTCAGTACAAACAGGACCCCTCAGTCAGGCCCTTCTGGGGGGCAAGGAGATAAGACCCCAGATCAGAGCTCCCTCCTCTTCCCCAGCCAGCTTCTAACAACCCCCTACAGAAACTCCCCAGTCTACCCCCCCTCCCCCCGCCACTCCCCCAGCCTTTATCCAGCTTCCTGGGCTCAGGTGTCCGCTTCCCCTCCCCCTTCTCATCTCAAGTTCCAGTCTCCGGTATTTTCCGAACCCTTCCATCTCCAGTGAACTGCAGATCCCACCTGCTCCCTCCCACCTGCTTTCCCTAGGGCTTATCGCCCCGGCCAGTCAGATTCTAGGACTGGGGGGGGGGGGCGGTGATGCACGGCCAGGCAGTGCTTTAGTGATACCCCCCCACCACACACTAGTCAAACACCTGCCTTCACTGGTGACTTTCCAGGACCCTCACGTCAGTGTCTGCACAGCGACCTTTGGACGAGAAGAACCTGACCCTCTGCTGGTGTACATGGCGGCTGCTCCATTGACTTCGGGGGAGTTGGGCCCATTGTACACCACCGGAGGATCTGGCCCTAACGGTGTAGGTGATGAGTCACTGGATCCTAGCTCTGCTCCTTGCTTTGCCTGAGACTCGCTGCGGGGCCAGGGTCAGCCACTCCACCGCTCCGGGCCTCTGTTTCCCCTTCCGTACAATGGAGATGTCTCCCTCCCGCCTTCGGTTCATTCAGGTTGGTGACCCACTTTTCAGACCCTCAGGTGCGCTGGGCCACAGAAGGGCAGAGTCTTGTTAATGCCGTCGGGCGGGGGTGCCCGCCGGCACGCTCCCAGCACCGCGGCATTGGCACGCAGGGAGATGCTGATTTTGCTTTTCTTCCACCCGCAGCCAAGGCCGGAAGGAGGCTCACCTCGCCATGAGGCCAGGCCCCGTGGTTAGTCCCACTGGGGTTAGCAGGCTGCAGATCCCTGTGGCTGTCCCCTCCCCATCCTTCCCTCTCTGTCCCATGGAGGACAAGCTGGTTGGGATGGGCTGAAGCTCAGTGTCCCGGCCTGCAGCTCTCATTCATTTGGGTCTCCTTTGGAGGGTGGGGTTTTGTAATGACTATTTTTAGGAGTTTTCTGGGGAAAGGCAGTCTCCCGAGTGACCGGAAAATGAAGGTTCTGGTGACGGGAGGTGGGGGGGGGGGGGGCTGTTCCCGTGTAGTGCATCCTGTGACGTGTTGCATGTGCATTTGACTGCGATGTAAATAAAGAGATGACAGTTGTCCTTTGCCCGGTTCTTTCTGCTTCCTTGCCTGCCTCCACCCCGGGACAGGAGCCCATCAGCGAGGCTTTGTGAGGCGAAGTCCGTGACTCTGAGGAACACCTAGGTGCTTTTGACAATAGTGCGTAGGAATTGCCCTACTCTGGCGCTCCGTCCAGGCCCGTAGACCATCGCCAACATCAGCTGCTTCAGAAGCAGATTGGAAAACAGCCTGGCACTAGGCAGCTATGGAATAACCTGCCTACAGAGAAAGGTTTCTTCCCAACTCCCATAGCTGGAGTCTGTCTTGTGCTCTGAAGTATGAGGGTTTATAGGCCTTGTTGTTCTTGCCATTATAACTCTGGATATGCTTGTTAGGCATATAAATATCTAGTCCTTTTTTAATGCTGCTAGGTTCTTGAGCTCCATGAGATCTTGTGGCAGTGAGTTGCACAGGCTAACTTCATTGTGTAAAAAAGTGGTGTTGGTGAGACACTAGGAGTCATTCGTACGGAGTCAGAAGGGTGACCTTACACCCCGGGACAGTCCTTTTTTAAGCCATGTCCCCGCCATCCCAAGGGGGGTTTTTTCCTCAAAAGGAGGCATTGCTGAATTGGCAAGAGCAAACGGGATGATGGCCCACCGTTGTCAAAAAAGTGGGGTGTAGTGTGTGGAGGAACGAGTGTGTGTGTGTGGGGCAATTTCCAAAGCGCCCTTCCTTAAGCAGTGCACGTGCAGTTAAGAGCCGCCCCTGAAATTCTGCTCTAGAGAAATGAGACGTGGTTTGGAACTGCTGAGCGTCATTAGGAATGAGAGAGGCCAACCTGCTGATTTGCCATAATCATCTCAGCAGCTGCCTGCTCTGCAAATCTCCCTGCACCTCGGGGACGTTCCTATCCACAATGACAGGTGCCAAAATGATGAGTTAAAGGGAGACGAGGAGGCTCTTTGCCGGCCCCAGGGAGGCACAAATTACACCATTTGGGAATCTCTTATAGCTCTGTAATGGGCTGAACTAATGTTCGCTTCGGCGTGGCTTAGTGCTCATTACTCTGGCCAATCCACAGTGCAGGCGACTGCTTCGGGTTCCGGCCATTGAAGCACCGAGCGTTTGACGCCCGTGCTATTCGGGGGCTGCGGCTCAGAAAGCGTGGCGGAACTGCTGCCATTTGTGCGTGGTTTCCATTAGAAAGAATCAAGGCTGCTGGTTTCCTGGCTGCACCTTGCGTGAGCATGTGTCACTCGTCCCTAAAAACAGCCCCCATCAGACGTTCTCACCTACCTTGGTACGCTCCACCTCAGGGAAGTATCCCCTGCGTGGTCTCTCAAGGCTTTTGATTGAGGCGTTATAAGGAGACGTCGGGGACTTGCTCAAATCCGGCAGCTGCTCTTTGGTTTCACACGGTGTGCCCCGGGATCAAGAGGTGAGTGGCTGGCGCTTCAATGTCTTCCCAAGGATTCTGCAGCACTGGAAATCCCACTCCTTTAATACAACACAATTCAGGACCTGAGCCAAGCCTTTGAAAGTCAGCTGGGGTCTTTCACATTGCCTGGGGCTCTGACCCTGAGCAAATCGAGAGAATGGCAAGACTGATAGCCCTGGAGGGTGGTGTGTCTCTCCATCACCACAGAACGGGTACAGACGGCATAGGCACCAGTGCCAGCTTCCCCCATTGCCCTGTCAATGGGCTTCAGACTTGCCCTTGAAGGACCAGAGGGGAGAAAACTCAGAGCTTATACTGAGAAAGCTCAGTCGTCTTATACTGCCAAGAAGGGAGCCAATTAAGTGATAAATGCCCATCCAGTAGCAATTGGGCTGGTACCACCAGCATATTTGGCATAGGCCACCAATCAGCCTGCTGATCATCACCGCTCAGCTGAGCTATTCTGAACCAGGGAGCTAGCTGAGAAGTGCTCCATATCCCATTAATGAGCTTTTGTGCCGTTGGATTCTCCCTGGAGACGCCTCCATAACTCCCGGCTTGTCTCTGCCACTGTGTTTGTGTTGCTTTAGTTATCAGGCCCAGGGACCGCAACAGAGGCAGCGGGAGAGAGTGCAACAAAGTTAGACAGGGAGGCAATTTACGAGGGACAAGCAAAACAAAGAGATAAAAAATAAAGGCACCCTGCATATAATGGCTCGAGTTGTTTTCAGATCCATGGGATCATTAAGACATTGCTGAGTGACTTGGGTCCATGGCACACAATGATAACGAGGGAGGAATGAGCTACACAATCCGCTGAGGAACAAAGGGAAGGAAAATGCTTTCTTGTATAAGAAGAAATGAATGTCATGCACTAAATGGCAATCGTGTAATCCAAGTTGTGGCACGCATAAACTATAATAATACTTGATGTCTCGCTCTGGATGGAGCAAAAGTGTTGAAGGGTGGCAGGAGACCTGCATTGTGCTGCATCTAAATAGTGCTTTTGCTCATCATGGAGAACAGATTGCAACGTGAGCATGGAATTGTCTTTAGAATGAGGGCATCCTTTTCTCCAGTGCTGAGGTTTCCGGGAACTGGTTGGCTACCCCACTATACAGGAAGAAGAGAGCCCCCTGCAATGTGCCACAAAGGGCAAGGCCAAAGGTTGCAGCACAATACAGGTACCCCCATAAAAACACAATTTGTTACTGTTACCAGATGACCAACTGGTGCTGGGAATGTGTCCGCTACCACCGTTCTGTGCCATGGTCCTGCAATCCTATTGGGCCGAGATTTTCAAGAGTAGCTACTTGTGGCGGTCTCCATTTTCAGGAGTCCAGCTTGAGACACCCTGATTTTCAGAAGGGTTTTGAAAATCTCAGCTACAGAGTTTTGTAGTGTAGACCGGGAAATGAGAGCTTAAAGAGAAGCGGATCCTAGCGGAAATGGAATGGGGAAATAGCAAGTCATGCTTCGGTCTCTTACGCAATTGACATGGTGCAATCTGGGAGAATCTGGGAGTCTTTTTTGGGTCATTATTGCAGTTGCTCTGATCTGTATGTAGAGCCAAGCTTCGTCTGGTGCTGGAAGTGGTGCAAAAGTCTGGCCTTCCTAACGCACATCCTGCCTTGTATGTTTCCGAACTGAACTACATAGTAACAGCTACAATGTTTGGCATCTAAATCTACCAGGTAAGCCTCCACCTCCTTTGCTGGATCTCTTATTAATAATCGACACCATTCTCGGAGTCGTTTTTTACTAGATTAGCAGTTTATAAATAATAGTTAGTTAGTTCCACTCGGGTATTTAAGCAGCACTTTCTACTCCGATATAGCAAAGCACACTACAAACTCAGCAGTCAATGGGACTAGAGACATGATGAAGGACCAGGTCACATCAGCATGATACAACTCTAAACCTGTGGCATGGTTTGAACTCTTTGGCTACAAGACCCTATATAAATGACCAGCAAGGATCACAGCAATGTGTCATGCACAACCTTGTGTTACATCTCTTAAATGGCACAAGAGATTAAGGAATGATACGTGCACTTCCACGTTCTGCATCAGCTGTGAACTTCTGACTTCTCTCTCATGCCCCATCCATGCTTTGAAAATGTACCGCATGGGGGAGCTCGGTTACAGAATGGTACCTGATTGAATCAAACATTTCAGTCTTTTAGTGTAGACTAGTAAAGCGTCTTCTGGGGTTCGAAAAGGGGTCACCCTAACTACTTTGGCCTTTTTATTTCCTTTTAAATAAGTCGGGGAGAAGTTGGGTCTAGTGGTCTTAGCACAACATGAGGAGTCAGGCAATCATGAATTCTACTCCCTGCTCTTCTGCCGACACAGGGTTTCACCTTGGGCAAGTCACTTTAACGAAAACCAGCTTAGGAACGGAGCCAATTTATATCTCCTGCAAAAGTGAAACTAAACCCAAATGCACAACACTAGCTTGGAGGGCAGGAGCAGGAGGAGGAAGAGGGACTATGGTAGAGAGGGGAGAATGCCTAAGCAACCTTCTGGCCAGGGTCATACACTTCTTCCTTGAGACTCCAATCCTCCCTGGCCTTCAGTCTGAGCGGACAAGAATGAGAACTGCTCCGAATGCACTTACTGCCTGCTTTGACGCAGCTGGGCGTGGCCAACTTGCACTTTAGTTCTTTGTAAATGGAATTGAATAAAAGTCCTAGTTCCTGAAAACCCAGCTTTATTTTCCTTCTCTTACAATACAATAGAGAGGGGAAAATCCCCCAAAGCAATAGCACCCCTTCCCAAAAAGCAATTGATAAGCCCATTGCTGTATGGACCCTAACACAAAGTAACACAGTGGCTGGGTCACGCACACCTTCAAAGGACCCGCTGAATCAGGACTATTTTCCTCACTTGGATCTAGCCTTGACATGAAACATCTCCACTGGCCCTTCAAGGGCCACTCCATAGCCATCCTGCACCGGCTCAGGTTAAATCTTTCCTTGCTTCTGGACAGGAAGCAAAAGGTAGGCTGGGTCGCCAAGAATCCCAGCCAGCGTTGTGATGTCATTGAAGTCAATTGGACAGTGTGGGAAGAAAGCATCCCTGCTTTCAGCTTTTCAAAAAAGGCTCCATTCCTACAGATGGGAGTCAGTACAGATCCCTGTCTCTTGCATGAACGCATCATCTGTGTTTTCCATTTCTGTATTGATCAGACACTCCAGTGAGGATCTATGGCATAGTCTGACTTGGTCTCCTTCTCCCAGCCTTCTGTAGATATTCGGCAGTCAGTTCCAAGAGCTACAGTTTGGCCAGCCCTATAGTTTCACATTGCATTGCGTAGAGTTAATCCCATCTCCTGAGTCTCTTCCTACATACAGTCAGTGGGTATCTTTTGTCGTGAAAGCCAATGGGCTTTGTATCAGCTCATATTCAGGAGCCTGTACTCTCTCGGAGGGTAGACTTCCCTGTAGGGCGAACTCCTCTTCTGGGAACTTGCTATTCAGAGGATTTGAATCCTAGCCAGGGGACTTGCTTTACTTGTTTTTCAGCCAGTAAGATTAGTGCTGTCTGCTGGCTCAGGTTACACTTTGTACAGTCTTGGGTTCGTTATAATGATGCTCTATATTATATTGATATTTCCCGCTGGTTTTAATAAACCGACAGCCTGAGCCCCCAGCTTGTACTAGGGGTGCAGCTGGTACTTCTTAAAGCCGAGAGAGAGCAAGAAGCAATGTCCTTGCGTCCTAAAGGAGCTAGCCACTGAGGAGACGAGGTATTTCTCTGGGGCAGGAGAAGGATTTATCACCCTGGCGGCTGGGGCCCTAGGAACTCAGGGAGCAATGGAGGGATGCGCAGGCACATTTGGAAGGCCTGGTCCTTTGGGAATATTCACACCAAGAGCTTCCGGAAGGGTCTGGCCTCGGACAGGGCATTTTTTTTGCACGCCCGCTTTTAAACAATAGCGTTTGCACCTGCACAAATCTTTCACTGTCACCTTGGATTTGCAAGCCAAGCGGGACGGGAGCAGCCATGCGAAGGGGCAGTGCACAAAACACCGTGTCAGTGGGGGGGGGGGGAGCTGGGGGGCTGTGCTACATGCCTGGATCCCAAAGGTCACCTGGGATAGTGAACAGTGGCAGGTGGACAGCTGGACCATGGCATCCGCCCGTACCACCGTCCCTGGGGCTATGGGGCCCCACACTCCCTATTACTCAGAAGCCCCCAACCCCCCGGCCAGCCCCCTCACTATCCACCTGGAGCCCCTGGGTCATTGTCCCACATTCCCTGCTCCCCCCCGGCCGGGGTCCCTTTCCTCTGGGAGGGGGGTTTCACTTCCCCTTTTTAGGGGTGGGGTGACCCATCTCGGGCTGGGGGGGGGGGGGCTCGGTGTATCTCCCGGCAGGGGCTGGCCCCGGGGGAAGCCCTTGACCGCCCCAAGCTGCAGTCCGAGGGGGCCGAGGGGGCCGCGGGGTCCCCCCCCCGTGCAAAGCCAGCCCAGCAGCGCCCGGTCCCCCCGCCCCCTGCGTCCCGCCCCCTCCCAGCCGGGCCCACGTGAGGCGCCGCCCGCACAGTCACGGGTCCAGGGCGGGGCCGCGGAAAGTTTGGAAGCGGCCGGGGCAGGCGCCCCGCGAGCATGGAGGTGCCGGCTGTGAACCTCAAGGTACCGGGGCGGGCGAGGGGGACCCCGAGGCTGCGGCTCAGCGCCCCGTGGGGGTGGCGCCGGGCGGCTGCGGAGGTTGATTCCCCCCGCTCCCAGCGGGGCTCTGTGCAGCGCCGAGCACCTGGGAGCAGCAAGCGAGGCAGCCGGTTAGCTTACCCTCCCCCTGCTCCTGAGCCCACGCGGACAACCCGGGAGGCAGCTGCCCCCCCCCCCCCGAGCGGTGGGGGCAAAGGACTAACCCCCCCCCCCCGCCTCGGCAGGCCTGGGGTACCGCTCCACAGCCCCGTATTCTGGCCACGCACCCACCTACTGCTCCGACCCCGGGCATCAAGCACTCAGGACACCCTGGGACTTAGGGCCAAACTGTCATTTTGTAAATGTGGACATAGCTCAAGCCCCAGACCCAAGCCAGCAGGTTCACTCAGTAGGGCTGCGTTGGCATGGGTGTGAGACCCCCGGGGCCGGCAGCAGGACGCCCACGTTTCCGGGACAGTGCGGGTGCTCAAACCCCGGCTTGGAAATACCAGACGTACAAGCCCAGGTCCCACAGACCCCGGGTTACAGTGCAGTGTAGACGTGTCCTCAGGGGCTATCCTAGAACCCCATAGACGGGACGCTTCAGACAGGAGGGTGGCTTTTATTTTGACCATCTCCCCCTAAAGGTCCCAGGACAGGGTCTTGTTGTGGCAAACATCTGAAAACATGCACGTTGCCTACAAGGACGGAGGGACTATTTATAACTAAGTTTTCTTCTTGCAACATTAACCCAGCTTGTTGTTAACCCTGTCGTGCATTTCTGACCTACCCAAAGCTCCCTTTAACTACAGGGCGACTTCTGGGGGCAAGAAGGCTACAGCAGCGACAATTGGTTAATTAACTGTGTTTCTTAGCTGCCGACACTTGATCCAGGATAAAGTTCTGCACAAGTTTTCAGATTCCGAATAGGCTTGGCTGCAGTGGGGCAGAGCCTTTTAGGAAGTGAGCCAAATAATACCTAGTCCTGCCTTGAATAATACTTAGTCCCGCCTTGAGTGCAGGGGACTGGATTAGATGACCTCTCGAGGTCCCTTCCAGTTCTGTGATTCGAGCCTGGCCGGTTTTTTTAAATGTGTAGGTCATCGTTTCTAATCTGCAGGGCTTGAAACCTTTACTGGATAGCTAGTGGCCAGAGACAGATGCCGATGAGCGGCCTCTCTCAGTATGGATCAGAGTCAACACCCCGGCCTCCTTGGAGAAATCCCAGCTGCTGGGAAAGGGGAGGAAGCTAGAATTCCTCTGGGGGGTTGAGTCCTTGGACTCTGCTCAGGGACTCTTTGAATTGGTGTTTGGCTGTCTGATTCAGAAGCCTTCCACACATTTTCACTGCTGCAAGAGAGCAGAGCCTTTCTCCCCACAGCTCCCTGGCTGTTCGGGGATGTCAGGGACTAGTTTCTCTTTCCCCAGTGTCCTTTTTTGGATGTTTTGATCTCCTGCTCTGTGTTAATATCTTCAGGCCCTTCCTCTGCTGCGGATAGCTGTGCCCAAGGTGTAGCACGAATGAAATTGATATGGATCTTATCATTTTTGTTGCTCTCTGTGGGGTTATGAATAGCTGTGAAATTAACCAGAGTCTTGTTAATTTTACTGGGCTGAAGCTTGAGGAAGTTAGGAGGACCAGCATTGGCAAGGTCAGTCTGCAGACATGGGAAAGCACCCCTGGTTAAGTTTGCATCCAGTAGGCTTGGTTCACAGCCATAAAGTGTAGACACTTTAATGTGGCATGTTAAAATGAAAGTTTAGATTTTACACACTCGTGGCTTCCCACTTCCCTCTCCAACCAAAGCTTTTTTCACTTTCTGGAGGCAAGCAAGGAAATGGTTTTCAAGCGCTGATCACGTGGATTGCACATTCTGGTGTTTTTAGGACACTAACTTCTGGGTAACTTTTACTATTGTGAGAATTTCTGATGCCTGGGAGCACTTGAAAGATCTTGCTCTAGTCTAGTCCATGTTTTTAAAGTCATCTTAACTTTGTTGTCGGGGCATAATAGCGAGAAACAAGGATGTCTAATTAAGAGAGTAGACAAAACGTGCACTAAATATCTGTTGTACAATAGACGGGGGGGGGGGGGGGAAGCTGTTTTGAATTAAATTTGTCTCTTTAAAGTTTGGCTGGGCTAGGCCTCTTTGGGAAGGAAGGGCCCTGGGAATTATCTAGCTGGCTTTTTTTTCTTAAGTGACTTCATAGGTACTGGAACTAGAGGTGGAGGGAGCGCTGCCGCACCCCCTGGCTTGAAGTGGTTTCCATTCTATAGAGGGTTTACTTACTTACTTATGCCCGTCACCCCAGTCGGGGTATGGGCCACCAGTTCAGTTCAATGGCTCTTAGCATCCCCACTATGCACATTGTTCCAGCCCTCCATGAGTGACTTGTGAAAACAAGCAGAGACAGCAATGCAAACTGATACCTGGTTATCTGCAGAGTATAGGCTGCAGGAGCTTCCCTTGTAGTGTATCCCATCAAGACTTTGGTGGGAGGATGACCAGAGTTCCCTGTATCAATTCACCCTCGTTGTCTCTGTCGAACCTGCCTGTTTGGATCCTTATCAATCACAGTAGTGCCTAAAGGTCTTACTGTGGCAGAAGCTGAACAAATACATAACTAGAGAAACCCCTGCCCCAAAGAGCTTACCATAGAAATAGACCAGACAGACCGAGGATGGGAGGAAGGAAATATTGTCCCCACTTCACATGTTGGGACCCGATCGAGTGACTTGACCAAGGTCATACACAGGTAATTGAGGAATTGACCCCAGATCTCCTGAGTTTCCAGTTAGTGTCTTTAACCAAGCGACCATCCTTCCGTTCAGTCTGGGAACCTTTAAAAGGGAAGCATGAATACAAGGGCTCATCCAAAAATCTTTCCACCTTTAACGTCTCTGTCACTTCTAGACTGAGGCTCCGTAATGGAGTTTGTTTCCTTAGAAGAAGGAATATCAGCCGCCAGGGATTAAATCCTGAGCAAAAAGAAGGGAATGATTCCTTCCCACATCCCTCTGTAAGAGCCGGCCTGCAAAGTGACTTGTGTAGTCTGGCACAGGCAAAGATACCGTTAGATGTGTGTTCCTGATTTAAGATGCCGCTCTGAACTGGACTGAGACTGCCTACTAACCTCACAGCTGTCAGAGGAGGATAGCTTGTCACTACCAGCCAAGCCTAATAACCAGGAAGGAAGGAATAGGCCCCTTATCACATTGCCAGTCCTCTAAAACTGTTAGTCCTGGAATAGCAATTTTCTGATCCTCCCTCGCCTGTGTGGCTAAGCATGTCTCCTAATTCAATAACTGCAATATTGGTACAGACAGCTTGGGGAAGGGGGGTAGGAGGGAGCTACCTAATTACATTAAATGGTGAGGCTTTGGGAGGGGGTCTAGTGAGTATGTAACGTGCAATTAAATTTTACATAATTAAGATCTGCTCTGATATTGTGATAGTCTCCTGAGTAAACACCATTTGCATTTCTCCTTTTTATACAGGCACATCCTGTATTTTGCTGATTAGCAGCTTCCGTTTGGTCTCCAGGGTGAAATGGGGGAGAAGCAGCATTTTGTAGCCTTTCATGAGCAACTGAAATAAAAATCAATCTTAAAAAACTGTTTAAACGGCTTTTGATGTTGTGACAAAATCCAGCCTGCCCAGCCAGCCTTAATGCTTAGTCCCAGCTATGCCAAGATATTGCATCTATGCAATTACAATATTGCATCTTAAGTTATTTGCAGGGTGATATCTAGGCAGAAGGGAGTAAGTTAAGGACGAGGGGTCACTCTTTATTTTGAATTTCCTGGTTTTTGCTTGTTTGTCAGCTTTACTGGTTATTCACATTCTGAAGAGCAGCAGTCTTTGTATTCAACTAGAGAGTGGAGGGAAGGCCTTCTGGCCGAGGCACTATGCAGAGATCCAGGAGAGACCAATAGTGTCTCAGAGCTGAACGTTTGTCCTGTGTTTGCACAGTCCCTACCACCATGGAGTCCTGGTCCATGATTTGGACTGTTAGGTGTTACAGTAATACGGATAAATAATGACCCTAGGTTCAGTTCCCAGCTCTGCCACAGCCTATCTCTGTGACCATGGGCAAGTCACTTCACCCCTATACTTCCATTTGTACGGTAATGCTACGACTTCCTTTTTCCATCCTGTCTGACTGTTCCCTGAGGAAAAGGGATGGTCTTTTATTATCTTTATGTGGTGTCTAGCATGAGGCCGGTCCTTGAGGCCTCTAGGTGCCCCTGCGAACAAAGAATGACACTTTTAGTGTATGTGTTAAATATTAGCTGGATCAGTAAATGCAATGAGATAAGAACAGTTCTGCACCCGATTCCTCTAATACCTAGACATGCCAAAACCATTCCTAAATTTGAGTGTAATGCACGTGGAATGTAAGGGCTAGACAGAGACCCACTACCACATGTTGGGAAGTCCCAGTGATTTCAATAGGCCGATTGCTTTGCATTAGTAAAGGTATTGCCATGTGGCTCTAAATGATGAAGCGTGGTGGGGTCGATGTAATTTTCATTAAGCACCTCTCTCTCTCTCTCATACGATATCTTTAGTGATTGGAAATGAGATCTGGAAGCAAGTGGTCAATATGAGTGAATTGATTGCATCTTTGACTTTTTTACTGTGGTTCCACGACAAGGTTCGTCGTGTTTTAGAGATTCCCACCCACACCTTGTACCAATGGAACATGCGTCCTGTATTTATCTGCACCCAAACACGTCTTAGGGAACGGTAACGGAGCAGAAATTGTTTGGATTCAGCGGGTTCCCTGCGTCATTTTTCATGCTGCTGTTAGTTCAGATGGCGCGAAGCTCGGTTTGTTTCAGAACAGTTGGGGGAAGTTCACAGGGGAGGCTCGGTCCACCTTTCCCAGCTACAAATCACATTAAAAACAAATGGAGAGACAATCTCCTGCAATGCCTGGAGAATAAAGAGTGTCTCCTTGGTTACAGGAAATCTCAACCCACCACGAAGTGAATACTTGCCCTGCTCATTTGCTTTATTGTAAGCCCCTCGCTTCTCCCATTTGCCTAATTAAACACGATGCTCAGCGCTGGTAATGTAAATATTTGTCTTGTGACAGTGCCTGGAATCTCATTGTCATGCAAGGAGTTGGGATCTGATTGTGTAAGTTCCTGAGCACCTTCCATTCCCATTGACTTCAGTGAGAGTGAGGGAATTCAGAACCAGGCAGGACTGGCCCTGGATTTTTTTTTTAGCAGGCACCTGGGGGGCTGAGTGTCCCTGTTGCGGTCTCCAGACCTGGCACGGTTTTGCTGGGCTGAGCTACGTCTGAACAGAATGGGAGGAGGGGAAGGGAGAAAACTTCTTAGACTCTCTGTGCCAGCGCAGCCAGGGCCTTCTGCTGATACAAAATGGCCTTGCAGTGGGAGCTGGGGCCCAAGGCTGGAACATCTAGTCCGTGGTGTTTTCAATGTGCTAATCAAGTGTCAGTCGGATTGCCAGGCTTTCTGTTCAAACTGTTTTCTGATTCCAAGATCAATAACCCGGGTACAAATCCTCCCGGGCCCTGAATAACCTGCTCCAAGAGGTAAGAACAGTAACAATTTGCAGCCAGATTGGAAAAAGCCCAGAGCCAAGGGAAATGCCCGTGTCCATTCTGCCCCTGCAAACCAGCTCTTTGGACGGGTCTGTGTCCAGGTCCTGGCTGGCGCTCTTTGCTGTCCTTGCCCCATTTCTCCCCGGTGGTTCTCCCCGGTTTCTCAGACTTGCTGACCCGTCTTCTCTCTGCTCTCCTGCAGGCAATCGTTCTGGTGCACTGGCTGCTCACGACATGGTGAGTCACTCGTATGCTGGGGAGAAGAGGGGGTTCTGGAGAACCGAGAGTCAGCTCGGGACGGGTTGGGTCACAGAAACTCCCTCAAGATTCTCACCAGATGTGCTGGGATACCACTGAGAACTAACCCCTGTGCCAGAAAAGGCCTCCCTCCACACCCATCTGCTCCAGCACTGACCAAGAGGCTGGACCATGCCCCCCTGCAGTTCACAGACATTAAGATTCACTTAGCCCAGGAGAGTCTCTGTTAACAGGGACTTTCCTGTTAACTGTATTCAGTCTTTCTGGGAGCCTAAACCCCAAATAGCCATTTTACTCTGTATAAAGTTTATACAGGGCAAACTCACACATTGTCCGCCTGCTAGAACACTGATGGAGAGATGCCCAGCTGTTTGCTCCCCCAGGGATTAATTATGTACTCCGGGTTAATTAATAAATGTGATTTTATTAAGCATAAGAAGTAGGATTTAAGTGGTTCCAATAACAAATGGAACAAAGTAAGTCACCAAGTAAAATAAAGCAAAACCCGCAAGTCTAAGCCTAATACATTTAAGAAACTGATTACAGATGAAATCTCACCCTTAGAGACATTCTTGGGTGTGGGGCTAGCAATTCCACCCTGTAGGGAACCACATTGCTACCGAAACACCAACAACAGAGATGGAGTGATCTGTGGTTGGTGGCCCATACCCCGACTGTGGGGTGACTGGCAAAAAGAAAAAGAAAGAAAGAAGAGACGTTCTAATAGGCTTCTTTCACAGACTGGACTCCTTCCTAGAGTGGTCCCATTCCTTTTCAGACCAACGTTGTAGGTTACGGCCTGGTCCAGCAATCACTCTCACCTCCGTAGTTCCTGTCCTTTATTCCAGGTTCCTTCAGTTGTGTCTTTGGGGGTGGAAAGACCATCTCTTGAGCCAGCTGAAGACAAAATGGAGAGGCTTCCAGGGCCTGTTATATTCTCTCTCTCTTGGGGAAACCCCTTTGTTCTTCTGTGCAAAATCACAGCAACAAGATGGAGTTTGTAGCAACTCTGGGCAAGTCACATGTCCATGAAAGATTCAGCTTTTTGCAGGCCGACATCTCCCAGAGTCCATTGTCCGTTGATGGGACTATTCTCAGTAAGTGTCCATGCTCAAGAAGCTGACCAAATGCTTCACGGAGGCTACTTAGAATCAAAACACACTGAGATACAAGTACATCGCCAATCTTCATCACTTCAAATACACAAAAGATACCCACATACAGACAGCATAATCATAACCAGCAAATGACAACCTTTCCATAGACACCTTACCTGACCTCCCTTATACAAGATTTGGTGCAACTATAGGACCTTGGTTGCATCTCCCCTGTACTGAGGAAGAAGGCTGTTTATATACTACCTGCCTCAAGAAAGCTCCTCCTGATTGGCTGGAAGAGAGGGGAGTCCTGACCCATTCTACCCTTCCAGGCTCCTGATCCCGGGCTCTTAAACCCCAAAACACTGTTCCTTTCCCTCCCATCAAACTCCTAATTCCTTGGGATCGCTTCCTCTCTTCTATTACCAGGGCTTTTCCAGAGCCTTTGCTCATTCCAGCTTCTTGGAACAAGGTCTTCTGGCCCCCTCTACTCTGAAAGGGCCAGTATACCCCCATCATAGGCCCTCATCACTGTAGTAGCTGAATACGTCACAGTAGGGCAGTGCTGTTAGCCCACCTTTCATGGGTGGGAAACTGAGGCACCAAGATCGCACAGGGAGTTCATGGCAGAGCACGGGCTTGAAGTCGGGTCTCCCAGACTGGTCCCTCACCGTGGAATAATCCTTTCTTGACCACCGATGACCATTCAAAATCTCTTGTCATGGTTCGCACAAGCAAGATTAACTCAGGTGTCCCGCCCAAATTCCCTTGCATGTGTATTCATGCATCTCTGAGGCATTCTTTGTCAGAGTATCTGGATACAGATTATATCAGTATGGAGTAGCAGAAGATTGCTCAGGATGGCTTAGATTTAAGATGCTACTCAAGAGGAATCAAACTAAGATATCTGGAGCCAGTTCCACCAGCCAGTGTCTTTGGAAAGAGCTTGCTGGAAAAAGCTGAGTTTTGCAGTGCGTCTTGCATTACATCCCGTCTATGACCCCTGTCGCTTTAATTGACTTACTTGTCCTTCACTTCTTGTTCTAAACTGTCTTCCTGCTGTTGTGGGCTGCTAAACAGCTGTCCGATTTCACCATGGGGGTGGCTGCATTTCAGTGTGGGGTGACGATCACACTGTCTGTACAGGTGGAGCGAGAGAGTGGGACTGTTAAAGCACTTTGGAATCCTTCCGCATTAACGGCGCATAATGAACATTAGAAACTGTCCATTATTTGATTTACAGTTTAATTATTTGCAGCTGTACTTAAAGGCCCCTGTGACAGAGAGTTTTTGTGGGACCCATTGTGTTAAATCTATGAAAGGCTTATGTATAGGCTTGGCAGAATTCCATTTTTATCTTTTGATCTTTTCAATGGGCAATGTTGATTTTTAAAAAAAAAATATTTTTTTTGGAGCATGGTTTTTTAAAAAAGATTTTATCAATTTAAATGCCCACAGTTGTGGGAAATTATGGGGGAGATCAGCCAATGAAGGGAGTCGGGTAATAATAATTTAATGATGGTAGACATTGCGATTCAACAAGCGAAAGCTTTATAGCTGTTAAAACACAAGCTGTCAACATCGCGTGTCAAAATATACAAAGTCGAGAGCCTTAAGCCAAACTCGAGTAAGTTCTCAAGCAACATTTTTCTTACTTTGCCTGTCTGTACATTTTAATTGTCAATGGGAATATTTTTTTGTCAGGGTGTGTGTGTGTGTGTGTGTGTGTGTGGTGAAATTGATGTTTATAAACATTTACCAATACAAATCAAACCCTTTCAAGCCTACTTATGTATCCATGTGGGCCAGAGATCGTATGCGATTCCTGCCAGTGTGGAAATTTAAATGGATAACAATAAAAAGCCCCTTAAAAATAAACATTGATATTAGCTGCTGAAATTATTTAAAAAATGAATTCTGCCAAGCATGCTTATGTGGTTAGGTTTTTAGATGTAAATGCATCTCCACAGCAGGGTATAGGTAAATATACATCTGCAACGGAGCCCAGTTAGGAACAATGTTCTGAACAAACATCAAGAGACTCTAAATAAACTTACCATTTGTTTAAAATCCTAACCCTTTGTTTGTAGGGGATTTGGTTGTGTGAATTGCATGCGTGTGCTATAGTGAATGCTTGTGCTTAATCTGCCTCATAACGAATGTTGGGATGATGGATATAACTCTGGGAAAGAATGACTCAGACTGCAGGGGAATCATCGGCTTTTTGCAGGTGTTGATGCAGAGACCCTATGATGGTAAACGGAGATTTGTAGTAGTAATTCTTGGCTCTTACCCTGGTTGATCCAGAGAGCCTATAATTCCTATATATGCAGAGCTCCAGGGATGGGGAAGTAATCTCTTCATATTGCTGGAACAGATCTAGCATTCTGTATCGAAATCTTGCAACGCACAGATCGAAGAGGGTTGCGTTCCAGTGGTTAAACTCACACTAGTCACACCAGACATGTTCTGAATGGTTTTTTTGTGCCTTGTTTGCCAGGGGATGCTTGGGGCTTCCTAGCTCCTACACATGGGGAAACTTCACCGTCCTGGCAGTGGGGGTTTGGGCAATTGCTCAGCGGGATTCCATCGATGCAGTCATCATGGTAAGTCGGGGGGCAGGCATCTTCCCTAAAGGTGTCATGGGGAAGACAGCGCTGCTTTTAAGAGAAGAGTAGCAAACATTCCTGAGAGTCTTCCGCTTTTCAGACGTGCTCAGAATTGAAAAGGGCTCTTCCGACTCTCAACCGGCCAGATTTTCAGACTAGCCCAGCTCCCGTTTAGGCACCTAACTGAAGGTCAAAAGTGCTCAGCACCCATTGTTCCAAATGGGATCCAAATAAGTACTGAGCCCCCCCGGCCTTTACTGGATGAACCCCTTAGCCGTGGATCGTGTTAAACTCGCGACAAAAGAGACGCTGCCGCCACCACTGCTGCTTTAAAACAAACCGCAGTGTCCAGCTTGTATGTAGAAATCAATTGGACTTCCTCTTTCAAAGGGACACGTTGGAAGTAAAAAAGCAGCCTCAACTTCTTGCCGGCTACTGGTAGAAGTAAGACCTAAAATAACTTTAAGTAAAATATATTGGAGAGACTATTTTCTCCTTTTTAAGTCTTGCATATATGACAGCGCTTTGTCTGGTCGGTTTCGGTGTTTCCCCTTAATATGCAGCTTGTCTGTTGTTCCCTCCCATTTGTGTAGGCCTTTCAAAGGATGAAGGAATTTTTTTTTTAAAAATAGGAAATTTGATTGTGAAGCCACAAAAATTGGCAGGGGGACTTAGGCAGGTGTGGGACAGGGGAAGTACTGTTAACTTTTTGAATTAACTAGGCCCTAATCCTGCAAAAACTTACACACCTACTTATCTTTAGGTATTGTGAGTGATCTTATTGAAGTCTGTGGGATAAATTATAGCAGTAAAGTTAAGCATGTGTATAAGTCCACAGTTCAAGACGGACTAATGAATTGGAGAGGACTCAGAGAAGAGCCAGGAGAATTCTTAAAGGATTAGAAAACCTGTCTTATGGTGATAGACACAAGGAACTGTTTAGCAAGAGAAAATTAAGAGATGACTTGATAAGTTTATAAGTACTTACATAGGGCATGCATATTTGATAACAGGCTCTTTGGCCTATCTGACAAAGATCCTATGGCTGGAAGTTGAAACTAGACAAATTTAGACTGGAAATAAGTTGTACATTATAACAGTGAGGGGAATTAACCATTGGAACGATTTACCAATTCTCCATTAGAGAGACCATTTTAAAATCAAGACGGGATGTTTTTCTAAAAGATAGAATCTAGTTCAAAGAAGAATTATTTTGGGTAAGTTCTATGACCTGTGTTATGTCAGAGGTCAGGCTAGATGATCTGGCCTTAGAATCCGTAATACATCTTTACAGAATGTCTGCAAAGAGCCAGTAGCTGATTAACATAATATATTAAATAACAAATGTTTTGTATTTTATTAACACAGAATACTGAATCTGAAAATGAAAAGAATGTAATGTACTCTCTGTTTTGGCTCGGCTACCCCAGTGAGGGGCGGCAGCGTAAAAGTGCTAGGATAGACCATTAAATGCTACCTGTTTACTCTCAGCATTTCACTCAGCTTGGACAATGCAGAGAAGTGACTGAGTTTCACTTTGTGTCTCATGTGCTAGCACAAAGCTACTGTTAGGGCGACAACCACTTTAGAGGAATATTGAAATCCACCCCTACGGTATTCTTTTAAATCCGATCCCACCCAAATCCCTAATTGGAACTGCTACGTGCTACTGCAGTACAAATATGAAATTGGTGTCCACCTTAGACACGTCAAATCTCATTTCATACCAAAGCTAGGTGTTTGGACCTAGCCTGACTTGGCAAAGAGTCCCACCGAAGATACTGATCTGCTCCCTCCCCCGCTCGAAGGGCTGCATGTATTTTAAAAATAAAACTCTCTCCTACTCTGGAAAATACAAATGAGAAGGAAAAAAGCCTGAGACAGATGAGGAAGGAGAATTGTAAATATGAGACCAAGAGTCGTCCTATTATGAAAATCCATCTTTTACAGGGCAACGTGTAAGGTATGAAGAAATGAGCAGGAAGGGGATGAGAGACCTGTCGGCGGGGGGGGGGGGGGAGGGGGGAAGTGAATTCTGTATGCTAGAGGCCACCGTGAGAGTATAGCTGGTGGCAGGTAAGGATGGAGACACGTTGCATCCCGAGACTCCGATTTCCATTGATTTGGGGCTGTTTGGCTCCTGGTGGTGAATCAAATTTCCGATCAATGTCCTTGTGTTTCTGATTTCCAGTTCCTGATTGGCCTGTTGATCACGATCCTCCTGGACATCATTAACATCAGCATCTTCTATCCCCGGGGTAGCTCTCTCACTGACCTGCAGCGCTTCAGTGCGGGCATGGCCATCTTCAGCCTCCTCCTCAAACCCTTGTCCTGCCTCTTTGTCTATCAGATGTACCGGGAGCGTGGGGGAGAGTACGTCGTCAACCTAGGTAGGAGGCCGCACATGCATGTAGCCTGCCCTTGTTGTCCGTCTGGGCTTATCCTGTCTTCTGAATCTTTCACGCCTGCTCTCAGGCTGGGACATGCACCGCTGGATTCTGCCTGTTCTAGTGGGTGTCTGTCTTACCCTGTCTGTATTCTCCCCTTGTCCCCTCTTGTGCTCCGAGTTTGTCTCAGGCTTTGTGGGTTTTTTATGTTCTCCCTCTTTTCCCTCACAGAGCTGGAGTCCTCGTCCGACAGCCGCTTTACCTGTGACGGTATTGACTCCAGAGCTATCCCCCTTGTTCGACGTAGCTGAGCTGCCTGTCTCCCCTTCCTTCTCCCTTAGCTTTGTGTCCCCCATGGCCGGCTGGAAGCCTTTGTGTCCTTCTTCCTCACCGACCAGTTCTGTTCCCGCTGCCTGTGACTTGGGCAGAAGGAGGGAGGAGACGGGAAAAGGGAGAAATGAGGGAACGGGGGAAGGCTGTGGGGTCGCATTGCTCAGACAACTGAGCATGGATGTGAAAGTCTGGCTCTTCATCCCAGCCTTGCTGTGACACCTTGAGCAAATCGTTTTAATCTGTGCCTCAGTTTCCCCCTCTGAAACATGGGGCTAATATCTACCTCACGGGGGTAGGGGTTTTCTGAGGAATAGTTGATGTCTCCAATGCCCTGGATAGATGAAATGTGTCTCTAGTTGACAATTCCTCAGTGACCTCCACAGAGAAAAGAGGGTGTTAGCTGCCGTGAAACGACCTTCTGCCGTGTGTACGGGACACCTGAGTCTGAACTCGCTGGCTTGCAAATCCCCACTGAGTTGCTCTTTTGGGGCGTCCCTGGCAGAGGGTTCTGCAAGTGGAGGCTGCAAAGCGAATTCTGGCCCTGTTGGACCGTGCCCGTCACTAGCCTTGCTGCTGCCCTCCTCCCCCTTCCTGCAGAGGGCACCATGCACTTTGGAGCCTGCTTTTTGCCCCCGAAAAGCCCCTTGAACAGCAGCTCTCCACCCTGGTCTCTTCGAGGAGCAGTTTGGGCTAATCCACCCCTCCACCGCCCCCGGCTCTGAACTGCCTGCTGGTAGGAAAGTGGGGATGTGTTAGAAAGTCCTTGCTTTGCTGCTTCTGGGCTATTACAGAGGATAAGGCCTCCCACGGAAGGGGGTGCTGTAGTATCCAAAAGATGAAATCAGCTTGGGCACCTGGGGATGCCAGTTTTGTCCCACCTAGTGTCATGGGGAACAGCTTTGATGCCTGCCAGTCTCTCCTGCCGTGTCATACATGACACTACAAGCAGAATACAGAGGTGCCAGCCCCGGTGGATTCTCAGCACTGTCTTGCCAGGCACCTTGGCACAAGCCACATCCATCCGCTGCTTGCTGGGCTTGTAACCCCGACTTGCTTGCAGCAGGAAGAGTAGGTATCCTCGAGCAATGAGTGCCGTTCCCTTCACCTCTCAAGGTGTTAAGTGCTGTCCCTTCCAGCCCGAGAGCGAGCGCTGCATGTGGATCTGGTCTCCAGCCCTACACTGCTCCGGCACTAGACCGAACTCAATAAAAACTCTAGCACTAGTGTCCTGTACTAGCTTCCCTGCAGCCTTTCAGTGCAAGGTGCGAGTCCCTGGTGTGAGGCTCACATGTTCACCAAGTGCCCCTTCCTGTTAGCTTTTCTCAGGTTAGCTTTTCCTGTTCCACTGCAGTGCAACCATCCCACTTGATTCCTCTCATGTATTTTCCTGGACACTTCGTAGTCCGTTTCGTTCTATGCAGAAGAGCCGTCTGTTGCTTGGCAGCTCCCCCAGCCCCCTGCCTGCTTTCAGCAGGGGGTGTCACATGTGTCACTGACTAGCATTGATTTAAATAATTTTCTAGCTCATGACAGTTGATCAGCCCAGCTAGACAAAAAGCTCCGCCACGGGGCTGCATCAAGGCTCAACGCAGCCAAGTGGGTTTGGAACATAATCAGGGCACGGTTGCATTTAAAGACAGTGCCCCCAGTGTGATCCACTTCGCTTTGTAACTGGGGCTTCGGAGATATGAGGCTGGGCTTATTTGGAAGAGGGACTGATGGGTGAATCATGCAGACAGCTCTTCCCTGCTTTCCACCAGCCAGGTGTGGCTTGTTTTGAGTGAGGATCTAAAACTCCTCACCTCCACCTATTCAAATTATTGTGCCTTGGACCAACCCTTCTCCAGCTAGGCCGGCTCCTGGCACCATACTCCTCCCAGGAAAGGTTTCTTTGCTAAGTGTTAGGTCCCTTCTTCATGAGAAATCTAGTTGGATGGGCAGCCCCACTTACAGCGTGATTGTACTACACCATTATTAAAATACCTGACATGCAGTTGTGACTGTTAGAGGACCTGGGGGCATCAGTGTTTGTTATTCAGAGCTAATGGCAACGGTGCGGGGTCTAGAATTAGCCAGACTGCAGCAGCACATTGGTCCGTCCCTCCTGCTATCCTGAACCTGGTCATTGGCTATCCCTGTTTCAGAAAATCTCTAATGCAACCGGCAAATTGTGCGTGGCTAAGCAAGAAGGTTGGGTGAGGGGGTCCCGCCTGCCCCCGGTGCTAACTGTACTTGGAAGGAAGAGTGCTTTTACTTGAATGAGCTCATTACAAGTAGCATGCGTCATAAAATTCTCTAGGTGCAAGGAAACCAAGGGTGCTATTCATGTGATGCGATGCTGAGCTGCCTGTTAATTTTATGTGACTTCCTGAGCTGGCATTGTCTGAAAGCTTCATCTCTTCCTCCCCATGCAGGTTTCTTCAGCGTGGGCCGGGATCGCAGCTCATACCAGTCGATTGATCAGCAAGATGCACCCTGCCCGTACCCTGATCTGGACAACAAGCCAGCCCCACGTCCCTTCTGAGGCTCCCCCCCCCCTTGCCAGAAACAGAGAGCAGGAATCTCACTGATGTCCCCCACCCAACAACAAATTAAAATCTACCCCTCCCTGTTTCCCCCCCCTTGTTGGAGTGGGCTCTAAAATGAGCAAGCAGGAGAGGGTCTAATTTTACTCTCCTCCCTCTGAGCATCCATCCCTTCCTAACGGTGGGTAGGTGGAGTGGGTCTGGCAGTGAGTTCATAATGGGCCAGAGATGTCAGTTTAAGAACCATCGGTCTGTCCACCCCTCCCACACCATGCCCCACAATGACACTATCGTCTGAGTAATTCCAAGAACCTTCCCTGTAGTCTCCCAGATCCTATGCTCTGTAGCTCCTGCATCCCCCGATACACCTCGCTGCCCAAGAGGGCGATGAAGAAGCTGGCTTAAAAGGTTCTTTTAAACGTCCATCTGATTGGGCAGCAGTCTACTGAGCCAGTGGAGGTGACCTTGGGCATAGGGCTCGATCTCACAAGTGATTGCCGCTGGTGTTCACAGAAACTCTCCTGTCTGAGGTGTGGGGGGATGCTCCTAAAGTTGTGCTCATGCTAGGAACTGCCCTGGCTGGCTGAGCATAATTGCGCACCGAGAAGGTGGGGCTGCCGGCCCAAGGAGCTCCTAGGTCTTGGGTTTTCATTGGTGGTCGGGGTGCAGGTTTCAAGGACGCTGGGGCCTGTTACTTGTGCGTTGTAAATACGTTGTGCCTTAACACACACTTTCTGCCTTCACGTGGCATCTCAACAGAACTTGATTTTTTGTCTTAAAATAAAAGGAGCACCTTAGCGCTGACCGAATTCTGTGCCAACTTCCCCCACTCGCCCCGCTGCCTCGTCTGTAATGGGGGAGGTTCCTGAGGAGTTAGAATCAAGCCCCGTGGCCTAGGAGAGGTAAAAGAAAGAACAGGCTTTTATTTCTACGAGGTTGCTGCAGGGCCGGCTCTGGGCACCGGCCGATGAAGTATGGCCAATCTTGGGGCAGCACATTCCCACCCACCCCCCTTTTGAAACCGACAGCCAGATACACGCAGACAGAAATGCAGACGGTGCCAGGCATACACCCACCCCTCTTGGTTTTCAGGGGTTCGGTTCTAAGGTGTTTACCTGCCCTACGTCCTTCATTATCGGCCGGGGACAATTTTCAGGGTTCAAATCAACTCTCTGGCTGTGTTACTTTCATTTCCCACTCTGCTGCCAAGAAAGAATAGCCATTAAAAAAACATGGGGGGGAGGGGGCTTTGTAGGGCCTAAGTAAACGCAGGCCGGAGTGGGTGCTCCCTTGGGTGCCGACCCTCCTCCCTCGGGAGCCAGAACCCTTTGCAGCTGGAGACCCTGCAGTGTCTTGTCTGGAACAGCTGGAGATTTTGAAAGAGGCTCTGGTGGTTTTGGAGGGGCTGGCAAGTTCCCTCTTGTGAAGTCCCCTACGAACGATGTTATGACCCTCGTTTGTGGGTGGGGAAACTGAGGCACAAAAAGTTCTCAACCCCCCCCCCCTTCTGGTGGTTTTGGAGGGGCTGGCAAGTTAGGTCTTGTGAAGGCCCCTACGAACTGGATGTTATGACCCTCATTCGTGGATGGGGAAACTGAGGCACAAAAAGTTCTCTACCCCCCCCCCCCGGTTGTTCTGTAAGCAAGACCAGGCCAGGCTGCTAGCTCGCCGGGGGGCTCGTGCCTACGGGGCTGGCTGCGGGCCGGAGCTCGGCCCGTCGAGCCTCGCGGGCTCCCTGCCGAGGCCCCAGCGGGGCGGCCCCGGCTCGCTCCGCCCCGCCGGTGACGGGCTGAGAGCCGCGCCCGGTTCGAAAGAGGGCGGGAGACGGACAGACCGACCGACCGACCGACCGACCCACCCAACGGCCGGCAAGAGCCGCCTCCCGCAGCGCGGACAGACGGACGGACACCCGGGAGGAGCCCCCCCCCGCGCAGACAGACACAACGCAGCCCCCCCCCCTCCCCGCAGCGCAGACAGACGGACGGACACCCGGGAAGAGCCCCCCCCCCCCAGCCCAGACAGACACAACGCAGCCCCCCCCCCCCCCCTCCCCGCAGCGCAGACAGACGGACGGACACCCGGTAGGAACCTCTCCCCCAGGACAGAGAGACACAACATAGCCCTTCCCCCAGCACAGACACCCAACAGCCCCCCCCCCCCCTTCAGCACAGACAGACGCCCGGTGGTCTCCCCTCCACAGACACACGGACATCCCACAGTTCCCACCCCCCAACCCCCAGCACAGACACCCTCCCCCCGTCCAGCACAGATAGACACACGGCCCCATCCCTGCCACAGACAGATGGACACCCCCCAGCTTGCCCCCCCAACACAGACAGACGCAGCGGTAGCCCGCCGCCCCCCAGCACAAATGCGCTAAACTACACAGCAAAGAAAACGAGCCCAGGGTGTTAAAAGAGGGAGCCAGAAAGACAGCCGGAGCCCAGCGGCGCTGCTCAGACAGACAGAAAGACAGAAAATTCAGCACAGCCCCAGCTTGCCGGGCATTGGGGAGGGAGGGAGCCAGGCAGGCTGATTTTTCCAGCCATGCAGAGGGGTTGAGGCGCACACACAGAGGGGCCTATAGGAAGCCCAGGGATAACTTCAGGGATGTGCTATTAATGTGGGATAACCAGGAACATCTGGATGCTCCCAAGGTCCGTAGGCCTTCCCAGCAGTGTGGGATGTGGCGGGGGGAACACCTGGGACTGTCGCTCTGGAGCAAACAGATCTGGCTGTTAT
This sequence comes from Sternotherus odoratus, assembly GCA_032164245.1. NCBI lineage: Eukaryota > Metazoa > Chordata > Testudines > Kinosternidae > Sternotherus > Sternotherus odoratus. The sequence goes on from JAVMKO010000018.1 coordinate 9,690,467, forward strand.
TACCGTCTGCTCCCCCTGCTGTGGTGGTTTTGGGTTCCCATAGGGTGGGCCTGCCGTGGCGAATCACCTGCGTTGCTGTGGGAAAGGCCTTTCCGTGAAGCCAGTTTGCAGGGTGCAAAGGTCTCCCCTGAACCGTGCGGTGAGCATGGAGAACACAGATAGGAGCTTGCACAGTAGGAAGAAGGAAAACATCCCCCCAGTCCTGAGCAGCTATCTGAAATCAGGTAAGCCGTGGTGCTCTGCCTGCTGCGGTGTTCCTAGGGTGCATATCACTGTGTTACCTAGGGGCTCTGTCCAGGTAACCTACCAAACTGGGGGGCAGGAAGGCGGGCCCACCACTTTTCATTAGCCCTCCCCAATGGGTTAGCTACTTTATCTGTGCCATCTTGAGGATGTAGCTCTAATTAGACATGGGTCAAAGCTCCTTTTCCATGGACATCTGTAGTCACAATGACAAGCCAGCATCACTAATCATGGGCGATAAGCTTCTTAAAGTGCCTCAGCTGGGGTGCGCTGGCTGCTGGGATTTGGGGCATTAAGCGGACAAAGCTGCAGGTTTGCAGCGAGCTCAGAGAATCAAACACAAAGAGCCGTTTGTTCTCGTCCCCGAGGTTCTGGCCGGAGCGAGTGGCATGTCCTGTGGTGGCTATCGGGGTGAGTAACTTCATCCAGGAGAGGTGGTTTAGCATGAAAGGAGAGACAATCCCACGGGCGAAAGCGAGGTGCAGCCGGGGGGCTTGGGATGTGTGCCAGAGCGATTTCCTGCTGAGAACAACTTAGCATGGCTCCTCCAGGCTCGGCCCAGGGAGAGAGTTCCCTCAAACCCAGCCAGGTACAGCTTTCAGTGCCACCACGGGAGCTTGTATGGTTGTTGGCAGATGGAGTGTGCAAGATGATGGGGCGAGAGGATCTGATCAGCATTTAGCAGCCATGGCAAACCCACCCTTTTTTCAGCTCAGCAAAGTAACATTTGTGTGTCTCTCTCTCAAGGGATAATATGGGGTTAAAAGCCCTACATGCAGGTGGTGGCCAAGTGCATTGAGCAATCAGGACATCTCTATTCCGGACCTACGGTGTGACCTTGCACAAGTCACTGCTCCATGTCTGTTTCCTCACCTGTGTAATGTAAAACCTACCACCTTAAATCTCTGTCGATGGGGAAAGAACTCACTGATCTGATCTAAGTGCTGTGTGTTTGTTATGTATTTTAACAATAGAGGTCCCCTTTGTTACAGTATTGATAATGTCTCATAGTATTGAAAGGGAATGAATTTAAAACAATTCAGTTGACTTCTGGTTAATGATGCTGTTTGTTTCTTTTCAGTAAACATTGAAAATGGATTGATCAGTTTCACGTTTGTTTCTAGCCTTGCCTTTTCCAGTTCCAGTGCACTAGCTCAATTCTGCCCAACTTCGTTTGCAATTATTTGTGGGTTTTTTTAAAATCCTGCTTATTGTCATTGGAATTACAACAACAGCAACAGAAAGTCCATTGGTCGGTGGTAGCGTTTGTTATACTTGTTTTTATTTCAAAGCCTAAATCTGGGGCTGAGTTTGATGTATGTCCCTGTTAAGCCGTATCGTTTTTCCTAGTCTAGATGTTTTTAAAAATCTTATTGGCTTTGATCAATTAATCCTGATTTAAAAGAAGAAGAAGAATTAAAAGTGTTAAACTGCATCTACACTAGAGTCCGAGTGGCAGTTCTAAAAGGGTTAGTTAACACACATTAGCTAATGTGGATTTCATAGACACCATTATTTTCTAGTCTACATGAGACCTAAATGAGTTGTTAAAATCTAATCCTGACCATGTGTTAAGTGCTTGGCAGAAAGATGTAATGGGGATTGGGACAGCATGTGTGTCTATGTGAGAGATTGTTTGCTTGTAGCTTCTAGATTCTCAAACTTAAAGGCAGACTGATGTGACCCTGTGGTGACCATTGATGGAAGGGAACGCAGCACCTGAAGGGACTTGTCCCTTCGTGGTTCTGGGCCTGTTATTAAACCCCCTTTTTAGCAACACGCTGCTAGCTGTGTGGAAATTCCTGGGATGCAATGAATCCTTTTCTGAAATGCCAGCGTGCTGTGCTTTGTGGTTATGCTTTCTGCAAGAATAGGCACTGAGAAGCCAATGCCACCCTGGAAACTTGTGGAAAGTCTGTTCGTTTCTGCGATGCCAGCCCCTAATTAAAATCTTCCCCTTTGCAATATGTTTGAGACCATATGAAAGACACTGACAGCCGTTCCCAAAGATAATTGGAGTAGCAGCGAATGAGTGTCTCCTTCCTGGCTTTGATCAGTTTATTGGTTGAATTTCTGTCTCTGAAGGACCAGCAGCCCATTTGTAAAGGGAGAGAGCTGAGGTTGGTAGTTGGCTGTTTGGGCCTTTTTCTGGGACAAAGGATGAAATGGATACAGTCTGGAAATTAAGCCTTAGTGTGTAATACCTGACTAAAGATCCATATTTGGCTTTCAAGCATATTGTTCCAAAACACTCTTGATGTGACAAAGATGATTGGTGTTCATTTCACGTTCAGCTTTGGCTCCTCCCCACCCCCTCCCCCGATTTATCGAGTTTGCTGAAGACAGAGGGGTGTGGGTGTGAGTTTATTTCCTAATGTATTTTTCAGTTCACATTCACTGCCCATTTTTAGAAAAAGTAACTAATAGTTAAACTGCGGACTTCAAGCTGTTCCTTCAATCCCCTCTATTTTTTTCTGATGCGCTATCTTGTGTGGGTACAAATGTGTGATTTCCAATCTTAATCAACCGGCAGGCCAGCGAGATGGAGTAGTGGGGACTCCTTGTAAGCATTAAAATGGGGTGAATGGCCATTCTTCTTACCGAAGTCAGGGGAATGAAGGCACACTGCCCCCCTAGTACTGCACTGGTCTCTCAGCAATGGGTATGAGCCTACATCCTGGAGGGGATTTGAACAGAGGCAAGACTGCTAATTAGGGACTGGTGTGCACTGTAATTCTACTTAACGCATGCTCTGGCCTTGTAATGTAGCCGAGACTAAACTGTGATTCCTAGACGTGTTGCAGCCTTGGACTCTTGCCAGACTGTATCATGATTTAGGAACCTGGTTAAAACACAGTTCAGCTCCATCTGTGCAGCAAGACCGAATGGTACTCTAACCAGCTCAGGGCATTATCCTGAGCCCAGGAGGAATTCGTGTGGATGAGAGACCCAAGCCCTGCTGACAAACATGAGGGCGTCCCCACGCTCCAGTTCGAACCACGTCCTTCGGAACTGTTGAAACATGGGTCTTGCTTGAAACGTGTTAGTTTGATGGCAACTGGGTCTGCCGCCCATGCTATAGAAAACCATCGACAGGCTAGTGTGTGCGCTGGCCAGGGGACCACTGTATTCGCATCTTACTAGCAAAAACCTGTATTTAGTCATGGTTCTGGCTAACGCATTCTGCACTGAAATGCAGCTAGGGCCATAGCCATTGGCGGCTGCAGGTGTAAGAATAATAGTGCTAGGAGAGATCCCTCTTTCCCTAGGTCCTGTGGAGATCTCGGGCGGTCCCCTTGAAATTCCTCCTGCCCTGCCAGAAGGAAGCGTCTCCCTTTAACAGGAACTCAGTAGTGTGCGTGATATTTTCAGGGCTGGGGTCGAGGCTGATGGGAGAGCAGAGGTCCATTATATGGGGAGTCCCCGAGGTGTTGGGGAGGTGGTGATGAGTTACTGATGCTCCCTTTAAAAGAAAGGTTCTTGTTTTCCTTTAGAGCCCAGAAAAGTCCAGAAGAATGTGAACGTGAATCTGTGTTTGGGCGCTGGAAGCGGAGCCGAAGCTACTCCTCGCTGGGGCAAGGCTGCTGCATTCGCTGTCACCCCTGGCAGGGAAGCGGAGCCAGGCAGGAGGGCGCCAGCGGTAAACAGCAAAGGCCCCAAGAAGAGGGATCCCGGCCTGGTACAGACTAATCTCTCTTGCCCTTCTCGGCCTTTCAGGGCTGCTACCAACCAGCTCTCGGCCTCCTGCTTCCAGCAGCAAAATAACCTCTGCTGCAGGCTGCAGCGGTGCAGCTCTGAAGTGGTGGCATGTGGTCATCCCCCGCTCCCTTCACCAGCTCCACCCAATGTGGATCTTCGGGGGAGGTGTTCCGGCTTTGACGTGGCTGGGCCAGCCGGGAGTGGGGAGAATGTGAAGAAGCCAAAGGAGGGGTCTAGCCCCTGGGACCAGCCCTCTGTGTGCTGCACCTGCCATATCCTTCCAGAGGGAAGAAACCGCAGCAATGAGCAGCAAGTGAAAAAGCAGCCACGGGGACCTTGCGCTGCGTATGATGCAGACCATGGGAATCCATCACTAGCCAGAACAGATTCCCTCTCCCCAGCTGTAGTGCCTGTAATCTCCTCGGCTGGGCTTGTCCCCCACCACAGCCCAATGGTATGTGTCTCTCTGGGGAGCTCCAGAGGAAGCGTGACCTCCTCTTGTCCAGGGCCTGCCCTCACCTTGGACCAACTGGGTCCCCCAGGCTTGGCCGCGTCCCTTCCCAGCTCTGCGGCCCTTCAGTCTCTCTTGCAGTCCTCCAAGGCCTCTGCCGGCCTGCACTGCTCAATCCAGAGGCTTAAGCAAGAAGCTGCTTTAATGGGGATGTGGAGCTCCCTCCCTTTGGAGTCCAGGTCTTCTCCACTAGCTTGCAGGTTGTGCTTTGCTCCTGAGGTCTCTACACCCGCTGTCCTGCATGTGGGAGAGCAGCTTGCTGGAGAACAGAGCAGTGCTAGGCAGGCTAGAATGAAATGGGCTCCCCCGTTTGTTAAGGACTGGGGTCTTGGTTCAGTGGCTGGTGGCTTGGGGGATGCCGAACCTACCTCTCTCTGTCACCGGTGCAGAAATACTGAATTATATGGGCAAAGAACCAAAGTTTCAGGTGGAATCTGGCCAGAGACCCTCGGTGCCAGCGCCAGCTCAGTCGCCCTGGTTGACACAGATGTAGGCAGTCCCTATGACTGGTCTCCCTACCTCCGGGATATATCTCCGGCAGAGCACGCTCCACAAGGGGACAGCACGTTCAGCCACGTAAAGACTCCTTTCCCTGAAAAGCCACTTGGAGTGGAAGAGTCCTTTGCCAGAGCGTCACCCCGCTCCTTGTGTTGGAGGAAGGCCCTTCCAGCCGGCCCAGACCCAGATGGTTTGCAGATGTCAGTGGAGACCCAGGAGGGTGGGGCTCCGATGAATGTCAGTGTAGCTGTGTATGGGACTCCAAGGGAAGTGCATCTTAGAGTTCAGTCTCCTGGAGATGCAGGGATCGGCCAAGTCCAGCAGCTCAGTATGAGCTCCATAGATGTCGGCACCGCTGAGCCTCATGGTGAAGACCAGGGAGAGTCAGCAGAGGGATGTGACATACCGTCCGCAGCCAGGAGAATAACCATGGTGAATAGCAGGCAGTCTGGGCCTAGTCCCAGCTACAGCCCTCTTAGGGTAACAGCCAGGCAAGGTCCCGGTGAATGCTCTTTGGTTGCCACTGGCATGGATGATATGGATGCTACCAATGAGGGAAGAAATGAAGAACGTTTCCAGGAGGTCTTCTGCAGGGATCAGGGGCTCAGCACAGACCGGGGCCAATCTGAGATGCTTCCTGCAGAAAGGAGCAGCAGGGAACTGCAGGACTGCGAGGAAAGCAGCCAGGCTCAGGACAGGACACCACCCCAGGTGAGGACCCTGGCAGTGCACAGCATCCAGGTTCTCCTGAACCCTCCTGGGTTCCTCTCCACCTTTCGCCAGCAGCAGCTGGAGGTGCTGAGGGAAAGGAGGGGTGGGGATGAATCTCATGGCCCCGAATGGTGAGAGCCCCCCAAAATAATTGCAGCCATCATTTCCCTTCCCTCGGGACAGACCAGCGGGCCATCTGGTCTTGTGTCATGTCTCTGACATGGGCCTTAGCATCAATGGCACGGTCTCCCCTTCCCTCTCCCTAGTGTCTCATTCTCAAAGATCAGCTCCTCACCTTTGCATTTCACCTCCCCTGGCTCTGGGGCGGGAAAGCCCCGTGATGTTTATCTTTGCTGCAGGCATGGCAATGGGGCACACAGGACCCAGGTCTCCCTCTCTTTCTCATGCTGAAATTAAAAGAAAGCACTTGCAGAGCAAGATTGTACTCGGCTTACAAGGAGCTGGGGTAGCCGGCTGGGACCGCCATGGCTGAGCGGTAGAGTTTCCCAAGCCCAATGGTTGTGTGAGGTTGTGCACCACGCTGACCGCAGCCTGATTCTTCCACCTGGGGGTTGTGCGTACTTGTGAGCCTGGCGCTTATTGTGGCTAATATCGGGGCCTCACTCTCTGCTCTTACTTGTAGGATCCAGAGAGCAACGTCTCGCGTTTGGAGATGGAGAGAAGGTAAAAGGGGCTTCGGGTGGGGGGATTACCTTGGGAAATGTGTGGCCATGGAACATTTCCTGGGGCTTATAATTCCAGGGAATGCTCCACAATACTACCTGGAACATGTAGAGTTGGGAGAGTAATTAGTCCTTGGAGAATAAACGATACAACATCCAGAACTGTCTATGCAAAAAAAAAAATATTAGCACGTCTTTTAACTTTCATCTTGGGTAGCTGGCAGCAGTGGGCAGAAGGCAACCTTGTTGCATGATCAGCAGAGAGCAGTCCATGGGCTAAGGCCTTGAGAAGGGATGTGAGCCCACAAGCTTTGGGATAAGAGGAGAGAGCGCCACTAACTTGGCAATACTTCTGCCTGTGTTTGTGCAGGGCTGAGTACATGGTCTGGGAGCTGCCTTGGAGAGGCCTGGGATCACTCATTCCCTGGGAATGAGAGGACTAGCTGAGGCGGAGATTGCTTGGCGTGTCCTGCTGACGTGTCTTGGCTGGATTCGACCTTCCTTGCTCATCTCGGAGTTCAGCCCCTCGTTTCTGTTTCAGTTCTCAGCTGCTGTGTAGTAGACGACGACTCGCCAGGTGTTTCCAAGCCTGGAACAGCCACGTCCGCAGAAAGAGGATGGCGGCCAGGGAGCTCTACAGGCAGCAGCTGCTTCGCAAGGGGCTTGGGGCTCTACAGTGGGCAGTGCAGCTAAGGAAGGAGCAGGTGGAGATTGCCCAGCGGAGACGCTCCCTGGCTGTGCTGGCCATCAGCTTTCACAGGGTAAGGATGGGCGGGAGACGAGAGGAGATGCTGTCGCGCAGTAAGGAGGGGGGAGGGGAGGAAGGGGGCAGGGGAACGACTGCTCCCACACGCGATGGGGAAAGGGTGCTCCGAGCTGGATTCCGAGCCGGGGATTCGGATGCGGGCAGCCTCACCGTGGCGCTCCTCTTGCAGTGGAAGGCCGCTGTGGCGAAGCGACGCGGAAGCCGAACCTCCCTGCAGGAGCCAGCCACTCTCCCCAAAGAGTCGCCAGTGGGTTTTGTGGGACTGGGGAGAGGCCCGGCTGTGACAGCCCCGGTGTGGGGCCGGCTGGCGGCGGGGTCCCCACAGGAAGCCGCATGGCACAGTAGGTAAGCTGGGAGTTTCTCCTCAACGACTCTTTGGCTTGGGTGGCTGCGGGGCTGGAACTAGAGGCAGAGGGACTCCCTTTAGCAAAGTGTCCTCAGCCGAAGGGAGAGCTGGGGGCCCAATCCTGCCCACCTCTGTGGCTCCCAGAGAAGATTCCTAGGGTGGGAATTCTCACTTACAGCTTCTGAGCACTGGAGGATCCTACCTCCGACTCCGATTTCAGTGCCTCTGACAGAGGGGACAAGAGGGAAACCCGGGGGCATTTCTCGAGTCCAGTTGCTACCCATACATGTGGAGCAGGGGCTGGTGAGTCCAAATCTGACTCTTCCTCAGTCCCTGGCAGGAGAATGGACTTGGGGAAGGGAAAGACCCATTTGCTCAGGTTCTGTGGTCGGAGAGCGGAGTCCAGAAGGATAGAGGCAGCCTGGCAGTAGAGTGAGCAGACAGCAAATGTGAAAAATCAGGACGGGGGTGGAGGGTAATAGGAGCCTATATAAGAAAGAGACCCCAAAATCGGGACATCTGGTCACCTTACCTAACAGCAAGGGAGGTCTTGATTGGAACCCGGTCTGGGTCTGTGAGCGTCCTCTCGGGCAGGCTCTGGGGCTAAATGCAAGCTTGGGACTCTTTCAGGGTGGAAGCGAACCTGTGGCTGCAGCTTCATCGCAGGCAGAGAGCCGACGATCTCTGTCGGGGGGCACAGGCCATCAGGGACCTGAGGCGGCTGGCTGGTAAGCACTTGCTCCAGAGCCTTCCAACAAATGCAGTTGACAGTGTGCTCCCAGGCTGGAAGCACCTGACAGGAGTTCTCTGTTGGTGTCTATTATGGCTTCGTCTTTGCCCGTTCAGGACCCGATCCTGTGAAGTGCTGGGCATGGACTCTGCCGGGAGTGGAGGCTGCTCAGCATCTCCTAGGATGGGTCTCCGATTGTTCTGTTTCAACATCTCCTTTGTCTTATCTCCTAGGTGAGTTCAGCTGGAGTGGATGCTCTGGCTACAGCGATGTGAGCTTCCTCCCAGCAGTGCCCGGCCATTCCCAGCAGGAGTCCTGCCGGGGGATGTTTGCGTTGATGGGGCTAAAACGTTCTAGGCTCTTCGCTTCAGAGCTGATTTTTCTTTTCTCCCCCCCCCCTTCTCTCTCTCCCTGGGCTTGTAACACAGCAGCTTTCAGACTGTGGCACCTGCAGAAGGAGCTGTTGGACAAAGAGGAGGCCAGAGTGCAGGAAGCCCGTGCCTTGCTGGAGAAGAAGCAGCTACAGAACATTTTCCGGGCGTGGCATTCACGGAGCTTGGAAACCGAGCGGATTTTGCCGCTGCTGACTCAGATCTGGAGAGAGCTGGCTGCCCGGTAAGCAAAAGGGGAGCCATCTTCCTTCTCTTGGATTCAGTCTGGAACGTGTTCTGTTGTTAAAAGCCAGGCAGCGGCCTGGCAGTGAGAGATGCGACCCAGAATGACTCTATTGAATTCTAGACAAAGCCCGTCACCCCCGCTCATTGCTCTAAATCAGAGGTGGGCAAACTATGACCTGTGGGCCACCATCCGGCCCATGGGACCATCCTGCCTGGCCCTTGAGCTCTTGGCCAGGGAGGCTAGCCCCTGGCACCTCCCCCACAACCTCAGCTCGCTGTGCCACCAGCGCTCAGGGCGGTGGGGTGGCGAGCTCCTGCTGGACAGCGCAGCAGCATAGCTGGCTCCGGCCTGGTGGTGGTCAGAGGGCGGGGGGCCCCTGGGGGCAGTCAGGGGAGGGGGTGTGGACAAGGGACAGGGCAATCAGGTGACAGAGACAAGCTCTCCAGGAATGAGTTACGGACAAGAGACGCCTGATTCACAAAAGTTCCATGGCAGAAAGAACCAGAGAACCAGCTGTTGCCGCTTGATTTATTTTATTCTTTGGTCTCCTCAGGTGCTTCCGTGCCTGGAGGCAGTTTGTGGAGCGGAAGGCATTGTGCAGGCAGAACCTGGAGCGTCGCAGGGCAGGGTCTCTGAGGAAGTGCTTCCAGCAGTGGGTCCTGATGCTGCGGCTCAGACAAGTGGACAAGATGGCGGCTGTGAAGTTCTCTATCTTGAGGAAGAGGAGGTGTTCTGGTGAGGCATTGAGGGCCTGTCTAGTCATCTTAGGCTCAGAAGATACTAATGTGCCTCTACATTTCCCCCTCCCGATGTGGTGCACTGGAGACTGGATGGAAGCTCATTGCAGGACAGCAATGAGTCAAGTCTGCTACACTCCAGATGAAACGTGATACTGACGTGAAGTGCCGAGTCGGGAGGAGGGTTGTCCTGCTGCTGCAGGAAGATTTGAGCCCCTGTTGAGAAGTTGAAGAAAGCCCGGCAGTAATTTTCTTTTGAGATCTAGACAGGAAGCTGTGGGGTGGGGGAGTCGGTGGCTGTCCCCCACATCAGGCTGAGGTTCTGAGCACTGAAGAGTCACTCCTGACCAATGGTTTCTCTCTCTCTCTGGGACCTGTAAAGGACAACAAGCCAACTCAGCTGCCCATGGGCCTGTGGGGAAGGAAGACGAAGCTCAGCTCTGCTCGGCTGTAAGGAGAAGCCACCTGTGGAAAAGCGGTGGCTCTTCAGATGACCTCTACCAGCGAATGAAGCTCCAGCGGGTTTTTCTGCTCTGGCAGGCGAGGCTCCATCAGCACCAGCGAGCTAAGTGAGTGTTAGGATCCAATGCCGAGGGAACACCTTGATTCTTGGGGGGTCTAGGTTTCCTCTGGGTCCTTGAGGAAGAAATCGCTTTGCCTCTCAAGTTACGTCTGCTGCAGAATCTCTCTGTTGCTGGCACAGATGAAATTACACTAAAAGAAATGAATGGAAGGGATCGGTCTGACCTATCGAAAGCCTGTAAGGAGCTTATTGTGGTCCCAGCGAGACCTTTTCCAGAGTGGGTCTGTGCATGTGTGCTATTAGTGCCAACCAAAGATGGTGCCAGGAGCGGGCATTCTCTAGGAATTGCTGCTGAAGGTGTCTTCACGGCACTCCCCTGAAATGTGCGGGTGTGCGGTTTCCTTCTCATCGATTCTGAATTTTAGAGAGAGGAGACACACAACTGCATCGCATTTCGAGTACCATGGGGAAGTTGCCTCCATTGCTGCCCATGTGTGAAGGACAGTTTGTTGGCTCTTCAAGGCCCATCCCCAGGACCTGCTGCTGCAGTGCTGGGACAGGCCCCGAGTCTGGGAATGGAGGGGTGGAGGCTGGTGCTAGAACCCATCACCCCTCGATTCAGGAATCGGCCTGGTACGGGCCTCCCCGCTTTGTCCCACTAGCGTGTCTCAGTGATCTAGAGAGTGGGGCAGGCTCCATGTTCCACTCGGTCCTTGGCCTCTCTGCTGAGATTGCCGGCGTCGGGGCTGGTGACAGGGGAAAGACCCTTTAAGCCGGCACCAGTCTGCTAAGCCATGCGAACTTTTCCTTACCCTCTCCTCCTCCTCCTCAGTGCCTTCTCCCGGGCTTCGGAGCAGCGCCGACTGCGGGACGCTCTGAGGCGGTGGCACCAGAAGACTCTTCAGCTGACTCCTCTTACCCGCAGGGCATCTCCTGGGGAGCCTCTTGCCTTGCTGGACTCTGAGGAGTCGTCTCTGTCTTCCGGCTTCCACAGCGGCGCTCTTGCTCCTCTGGTGTCCCATGGCTCGCTGGAAAAGGTGAGGGAGTCCTGCTGACAGTCCCCTCTGTGCCGGGGCCCACGCGCTGCAGGGAAGTACTGTCTAGTGGTGACAGCAGTGCACTGGCAGTCGGGAGACCTAGATAATTCTGCCACTGACTAGCTAGGCAGCCTTGGGCCAGTCACTGCACCGCTCTGTGCTTCACCTTCACCATGCCAGCGTCACGCTGACCTGCTGCCTTTCACTCAAAGTGCCCTGCCCAGATCGTCCTCCTTGACCGATGGGGGAAGTGAGGCACAGGTGGGTACTGCCTTGTGGCACTGAAGTGCTGGGATTTGAACCTAAAGTTTCCACTTCGACACAGTCTGCCCCGGCCTTCGACACGAAGGCTCTGATGCCAGGGGGCCCGTGTGCTAAGTGTCCTCAGAGGCAGATCCGGTCGTGCCAGTCCCCTCAGTGAGGGGTCTGAGGGCTGGCATAAGGGAGCCGCAGGCTGATGGCAGGTGGGTTCTGCTGTGTGCTCACTGCATGGCAGCTAGAGGGCACAGAGATCCCTGCCAGTTGCGGGAAGGGATACACAGGACCCTCTTGGCTTGGCTGCCCTGGGCAATGGACGGCAGAGCTGCTGGGCTCTGTTCTACGTACCACCGTGCTGCCAGCCTCTGCGGAGCCATCAAGATGGGAGGCTTTGCTGTACGCAGGGCATTGGGGCAATCCACGGTCAGGGCGGGTAGTAGCTAGCTAGTTAGGTCGTGCCCATGGCCCCGTCCACAAACTGGCGGAGGAGTGTTCCCTGTGGCGGCAGAGGGATGGATGTATCTTGGATCTCCCTGCAACGAGGCGTGAACGTAGAGGTTGGAGGTCATTAGCAGGGTGAGTGGCGCACTAAGCTCATAGCCATGTGCTTTCCTCTGACCAGGAGAGCAGCTCCTGTGACAGCAGCCAGAACAGCCTCTCCTCCCTCCTGACCTCCGAGGATACCACGCCCCGGTCCCGCTCTGTCTGCCCAGCGGTTCCAGCTGATCGGGGGGGAGAGCTGTGTGTGCGGGCGTCCTCTCCTCCACAGAGTCCCCGAGACGGGTGAGTTGGATCCTGGAAAGAGGGGTCTGTGCTGTCCAGGCCTGGATGGCTGCCTTTCTCCTGACTCCCAGCCCAGTGTCCCTGTTCTTGCCTCATTCTGCTTGGCTGGAGAGATCAGCCTGGTGCTTGTGTCTTGCAGGGAGAGTCGGTTTATGGGAGGCCGGCTCCAAGCTTCCGTGCCATGGAGACCCGACGATGGGATCCAGTCTCTCGCCAGTTACTCTGCATGGGAAGAAATGTGCTTCCAAGATGACGCCCTGCAGGTAACGAAGGGTTTCTCCACGCTGCTCAATTTACAGCAGCCAAGCCCACACCTCACCAGTCTGCTCTCAGTTGGGCAAAGAGGTTCCCACGACCGGCAGATCTCGTCCCCCTCTTCCTGCCAGCCTCAGCGGTAGATGAGCAGGGAGATGGAAAGGCTACTTCGGAGGGGTTTGGCCGTGGTGAGGGCAGGTCGCAGCAGCATTGGGAGTAAGCAGTTTGAATGGGGGCCCGGGTCTGTGCTGGATTTCAGACCCCTGGGTGGTTGTGTTACAGGGTTACAGTTCTGGAGAGGAACCGGAGAGTCCCTGCGGCTCCCTCTGGCACCAAGCAGAGCTCCACCTCCTGCGGAGATATTTCTTGATCTGGTCAGCTCAGACTCAGCAGCATCTAAAGATCCAGCAGCGTCGCAGGCTGGTCCTGTTGTCCCGGTACGGGCCCCAGAGCCGGTTTCTCCTTTTCTGACACTCTTCTGTTGTCATTGTTTCCAGAGCATCTGTAGAAATGTCTCTTGGGTGAAAATAGCAATAGTGGTAATCCCTCGCTCTTCTTAGCCCTAGAGCTCAAAGTGCTTTACCAAGGAGGTCAGTATCATTAGCCTCATTTTATAAGGGGGGAAACTGAGGCACAGCTGCTGTGACTTGTCCAGATTCACCCAGCAGGCCAGTGCAGATAAAGGAATAGAACCCAGGTCTCCTAAGCCTCCGCCCTGTGCACTGTGCATGGGATTCCTCCGTCCTAAGTGCAGGACTCTGCACTTGTCCTTGTTGATGCCTGTGTTCACTTCCTGGCGCTGCCACCAACTCACCGGTGATCTTTGGCAGGTCACTTAACCTCTGTTCCTCAGTCTGCCCCTGTGTAATGTGGGAAGATATTAACGCTCACTCCCCGGGGCGTTGTGAAGCTTAATTAATGCTTGTGAAATACTGAGCTCTTGACTGGAAGGTGCCGCACACATGCCAAGTGCGAGTTCATTGGTATGAACTCTTCCCCCAGCAAAGTGATCCCAAGTAACATCTCCAGCTGTTTAAAAATGAATGGGATGTAATTCCGGAAGTCCGTGAAATCTCCCCCCGTAGTGGGTATTTCATTAAATGTAACATACCAAAGTAAATCTCTTTGAGCTGCTTCTCCGGCCTCTCACATGTCCTGCATCCTCCCCCCTCCCCGCCCCCACAGGGTGTTTCTTGGCTGGCGCAAGTGGGTTGTGGAAGATAAGAATCGGAAAGCCATGGCCTCCCGACAACATGGGCTCCGTTGCTGCCAGGCTGCCTTTGAGCTGTGGAAGCGGAGGCTAACTCAGAAAGTGGAAGCTGACCGGAGATTCAGGCGTCGGATCTGCCAAAAGGCAGCAGATGCCCTGCGGTGCTGGCATATCTGCTGGCAGAGTGAGTTACGCCATGGCATAATAGGCCCTGAACGCTATTTGTAGAAGGGGTTGAAGGGGAAGGATATTATGATGTCAAACTGGTTGGGAGGAAATCCTGTTTGTAGTCCTAAGGTTGGGCTCTGCTGATTTCAGATGTAATGAATTGGCTGGTATGTATCCACACCACTTCTCTCTACTGGTTGCAACCAGAATTGCTCAGTTGTGTTTCATGTGCCCTGTACTGCTTATAGCTAATGGAGATTCTCCTTTGGCTCGGGTAGTTTGGATCAGGAGGACCTGAGTTCTAATCCTGATGTCACTATGAAGTTCCAAGTGGCTGTGACATGTAGCGACAACTAGGAGTCCTGGGTCACCACCGTTTTGAACTGAACACAACGGAGTGGATCTTGCTCCCATTGAAGTAATTGTCAAAACGTCCTTTGGCTTCAGTTAGAGCAGGATCCAGCCCTGTGCAGTCTGTAAGAATCCTGCGTCCATAGCACCCTTCCTCAGAGGATTTCCAAACAGGAAGTTTCCATAATGGCCAGGGAGGTAGGGAAGGATCCTCTTTTCTCGCGGGGGTAGCTGAGCTGCAGAAGAGTTGCCCAGGGTAACACCATGTGCTGGTGGCAGGAGATGAATCCAGGAGTCCTGACTCCACATTCCCTTGTCAAACCACTAGACCACACTGCTAGGAATTTATTTGGTCTCAAAGCCCGTCTAGCTGCTTGTGTGGAAGGCAGGATTTAAAAGCCCGCACTGACGTCTGTCTGGGGCGTGCGTCAGATCCGTTCGGTCTTTGTGCGGCCGCCTGGCCTGGGTGAGGTGGCTGCATCTTCTGGCTGCTCCGGCCTGACCCCTGTGTTCCCTTTCAGGGCAGTGCACCCTGAGGGATCTGCAGCTGCGGTGGTCCCAGCACAGCTCCCAGGGGAGGAAGAGGACGGTCATGCGGGCCTGGCGCTGCCAAGCTGCTAAGTGGAGAAGCGCTGCTCGGTGCCGGAAGCGTCTCCTCTTGCGCAGGTTTGTCGGGAATTTTGCATGAATATTGTTTCTGTAGAAATCCCCCCCCCCCACTCTTCTCTTCTGCCCCTGCTGAAGCACTCGGGGGGGCCTAGCCCTTTCAGGGTGTCGGTGAGCCGTAGCCTAGCACTCCCTGCCAGATGGCCAGTCAGGAGTACCCTCACCCTGACTTCCTGAGAAACAAGGCATCCTGGGAGAATGACCCAGGCTCGGGTGAGCGATTGCGAAGGCCTGCCCCGTTCAGACACCTTCTGAGACCATTTCCTCTCGGACTGGGAGAACAAAGAGGGGGAGGATTTTCCTGCCTCAGCAAGAGAATCAATTCCGCCCTCCGCCAGGCAGGGTCGGTCCCATTGGAGCCTCTTGGAATCGCTCTCTCTAGATTGTCTTCCTCCTTTGCGAGACTACATTGAATCAGGGAAGGCAGTGGGGTCACACCCGGGATGAATCGGGCCCTCTGTGCGCACAAGGCCCTGGCAGACTGGCCCCCCACTCTCGGTGGTGAAGGTGTCAGGGCGCACACCAATAACAGCTAGGCCCCGCTAATGACTCCTCTGTGCTGCCAGGATCCCCACTGCCTTTAGAAAGGTTAATTGGTTCCCGTCCAGCCATTTGGCTTTGGTTAATAAACCCCTAGTGGCCAGTACTAAATCAGGAGGGAAGAGGGAGTCTTTGCTGAGAGGAAAGGAATCCTTGGAGTCCACCAAACGGCTGCTCTCCAAGCCCCCAAGCGGGAGGAGGATGCCGGCAAAGCTGCTGGCCTCTGGAGACATGCAGTACTGCAGAGGAGAGCCGATGGGCACAGACCCTGGGACTAGCAGGGTCAGGATTTCACCTGTCAGGTTAAAAATCCTGTTTAAGAAGCACGTGCTCTTCTCTTTCTTTGTGCTCCAAATAACGTGGTCGATGATTAAAAGTGAGAATTTGAACCCTCTCATTTGCC
This sequence comes from Sternotherus odoratus, assembly GCA_032164245.1. NCBI lineage: Eukaryota > Metazoa > Chordata > Testudines > Kinosternidae > Sternotherus > Sternotherus odoratus. Next base: position 9,706,203 of record JAVMKO010000018.1, read on the forward strand.
ATCCCGTTTCTGCCGTTCTCCGCGCAGGCAGCACCTCAACTAGTCGCGGTTGTCCCTCATCACTTTAGTGTGTGTGTGTGTGTGTGTGTGTGTAGCTCAACTAGTCGCGGTTGTCCCTCATCACTTTAGTGTGTGTGTGTGTGTGTGTGTGTAGCTCAACTAGTCGCGGTTGTCCCTCATCACTTTAGTGTGTGTGTGTGTAGCTCAACTAGTCGTGGTTGTCCCTCGTCACTTTAGTGTGTGTGTGTGTGTGTGTGTGTGTAGCTCAACTAGTCGCAGTTGTCCCTTGTCACTTTAGTGTGTGTGTGTAGCTCAACTAGTCGCGGTTGTCCCTTGTCACTTTAGTGTGTGTGTGTGTGTGTGTAGCTCAACTAGTCGTGGTTGTCCCTCGTCACTTTAGTGTGTGTGTGTGTGTGTGTGTGTAGCTCAACTAGTCGCGGTTGTCCCTTGTCACTTTAGTGTGTGTGTGTGTGTCAAACACAACAAGAGAGATGGTGCTTTGTTTAAAAATTCCGCCCCCTCTTTCTCCTGGAGTTGCACAGGAGTCCTCCTCCTGGCCTGAGCTCTTGAGAAATCTCTTTACAGAATCTCAGTGAGGGTATGAATTGGACCTGACAGGTTGGCTTCCGTTTCTGTTGGTGTGAAAAATGCAACTAACGGATCTCGTGGAGAGAAGCAGCGGCCATAGAACACAGGGACATGAAACCATTTGCTGAACTATCACCAGTGTCTCCTCCTGACCCCTTTGACTTCGATAGTGGGTTAAACCTCAGGCAAGGCTGTTAGTCTGTCTCAGAGCGCCAAGCAAAAGGCCAGACCCTGAGGTCCTCAGCTGGGACTAGCACGTTTTAAGCAGAACAATGAGGAGTTCTCCTTCTAAACAATTGGCACGGTAGAGCATCCTGGTTGTACTTCTCTTTTGTTGAAGTCAGGGGCTTGTCTCTGGGGCAGGTTAGTGCCCAGCGAGCCAGCGTGTGACTCTCCTACCCACCAGCTTGCCATGCACTAACGCCCCATGGGGATCCTGCTACAGTGCCCTGAAAGTCCAGCCCTGCTCTGGGCCGGCAGGATTTGGCCCTAGTAGATTTTCTTGGGAGGGGCCGAACTTCCATTAGAAAGCAGCAGAAACCAATGTCCTGTGCCCACAAGCTCACCCCGACTGGTTTAGCAATTCAGTCCATGTAGCAACCGCCCCAGAAGGTATGTTTGAGAGAGACGCAACCTTTTCTCTGCCTGCAGCGCGTCTGTCTATCAATAATCTTTCCACTGAGCGCTTCTTTGATAAGGAAACACGTCCCGATTTCCCACCTGGCTGAGCCGTGCCGCCTCCGGAGGGGGGCATTTGTCATGCTACAATAACCCACTATAGACGCTCTTGATCTCAAGAGAGACCCGTCAAGTGGAGAATATTTACACCTCAATCCTACAGAGTAGGGGGATGATTTGCATAATGGAAACCCTGGTGGAACGAGGAACAAAGGAGCAGGCCAGAAGCTAAAAACGCATGTGAAGCTGCCGCAGAAGGCTCTGGTGTGTTTCATGTCCGTGTGTTACGGTTTGACTACAAGGGGAAGTTATTCTGGAATGAGGTAGGGTGGGAATTGAAAGTGCTATAGGTATTCTGGAATAGGAGCATCCACACGGAAAGCTAGTGTGGAAGAGCTCCTGTGGTCATATAGACAAACCTGTAACTGAGCCGTATACTAAACAAAATAGATATTAACCCCCCCCCTTTTCACCTCTGCTCACCCCATTCCAATCCAGCCCAGGTGTGCAGCAGCCAAGTATTGTGATAGCTTGTCAGTGTTCTATCAGTTCCCCATGGAGAGAGTCCCCACCAGCTAAACCACCACTGTGGGCTCCAGTGGATGACACTGGAAACAAGCTTGGCAGAGAGGCCAGGACTGATAAACTCTAGAGGCTGAACCCCCTTCAGAGTCCCGACCTGGAAGAATCACTTCTTGGGGTTCAGGGCGGTGGCAGCGCAGAGTGGAGGTAGCTTGTGTCCATGCTATGTGTTCTGTGGGCAAAGCAGGGTTTTAGTACCCAGGGCTCTTGCTCGGACACCTTCTATGAGCGTTACATTCACTCTGTAGGCGCTTCTGCATTAGTACAGATCCCAGAGGCTCATCATTATAATGCGACAGAAGGAAATTGCTGTTCCCCAGGTCACAGGAAGTACCCACAGGCTACTCTCTGGGGGCAGGGATTGGGAGCATTCAGCAGAAAGCTGCTGCAGGGCAGAAGTCTGGAGCTATTTGACCTCATCCTGCCATGCCATTGCCCGGGAGCACCTGTGAGCCTGGGCACAGGGCGAAAGTGGGTGTATGACGGTGCCCCCTGTGCCAGTGAGTGACACAATCTGATCTGGTAGCTTTTTGCACTTCCTTTGAGCGGTTGTAAATGACCCCCCAGGATGGGAGGCAGAGGAGACTCGGACCGGTGCCGAAATGTTACTTCAGGAATCCCTGATTGCAGATTCTTTTCCAGGGTCCTCGTTGCGTGGTTCCAGGTTACTATCCGTGGAGCCACATGGCACGAAGTTCTCGCCCAGTTTGAGCTCGCCAGGCAGCAGCGGAGCCTCACATTCTGTTTTGCCCGGTGGAGGATGGAATTCTTGAGAGCTAAGAAGTGGCAACGAGAAGAGAGAGACTGCAAACAACAGAGAAGAGAGATCCCCGCCTCGGCTAAATCCGTTCAGCGCTGGAGAGTGGCCACTAGGGGGCATCAAGCCCTGCACTTAGACTCCATGGCTGTGGTGAAACAGGTGAGCAGTATCTGTAGGAGCAGGGATCTACCACATTCCCGGACCGTTTTGGTCACTTTCACAGTCCTAGGCTTTTTAAAATGGTAAATTTCAGGATTTCAGCCGTTTAAATCTGAAATGTCACAGTGGTTGTAGGGGTCCTGACCCAAAAAGGAGTCGGGGCCAGGGGTGTCGCAGGATTATTTTAGGTTGTGGTGCTGTTACCCTTACTTCTGCGCTGCTGCTGGCGGCAGCGCTGCCTTCAGAGCTGGGCAGCTGGAGAACTGTGGCTGCTGGCCAGGAGCCCAGCTCTGAAGGCCCAGCCCCCAGCAGCAGCAGTGAAGAAGCAAGGATGGAAAGGTGGGGTATTGCCCCTCTTCTGCGCTGCTGCTGGCAGGGCGCAGCCTTCAAAGCTGGCCACCCGTTCAACCGCTGCCGCTCTCCAGCCGCCCAGCTCTGAAGGCAGCGCAGAAGGAAGGGTGGCAATACTGTGATCCCCCTAAAATAACGTTGCGACCCCCCCACCTTTTGGGTCAGGACCCCCCAGTTTGAGAAACGCCGGTCTCCCCGTGAAATCTGTCTAGTGTCGGGGTAAAAGCACACGAGAGACCAGATTTCACACTGCGTGATGCGTTTTTCTTGGCTGTGAATTTGGTAGGACCCCCTGTATGAGACATCCCCCTGCTCTCTGAGGACGGGCGAAGCTGGGTGACTCGGCTCAGAGACGGGCGATGGAGCTTATCTCCAGACTCAGAGACATGAGCGCGGATTGTGTGACCGGCACCATGACGGGCCCTGACTCTGCCTGGCCTTTCACCTGGAAGTGCTTGTCAGGCTCCAGTCATGCTGCTTCCCCGCTGAGGTGGAGGGCAGGAACCAGCGGGTGAACACCACACTGGCCAAAAAGGACTCGAACAAATCCTGCTCCTGAGAAAGATGCCCCTGGATAATTTCTGGCCCACAAAGCAGACCGGACCTTGGTTATCACAGTCCGGCCCAGAGCCAGCAAACTGCACGAGACGCCGGTTATTTTGAAGGATTTTGTCAGCCCTGCTGGGATCTGAACCATGGGGTGTCAAACCTGCGGCTCCGTTTGTGTGACAAGTGTGTATGGGGGGTTCCCCCCCCCCCGCTTTTGAGTTAGGACTTGAGCTCTGCTTTGTAAATTCGATCCTCAGGCCTGCAACTACTGGACGAAAGCAGCCGCCTTGTCCCAGGGCTCCCGGCAGCGGTGCACCCTCATAGGAGCCAGGAAGTGCAGGAAAATGCCCCTGTCCGGGTCAATCAGTAAGAATCAAACCCGCTTCCTCCTTTCTGGGGGCTGTAAGGGAACAGCGGGGCGTTGTCGGAGTGTGTGGGGGTCTGTCTGAAAGGGAGCCATCCACTCCAGCTCTTCTGTAAATGAGGAATTGACTAGGATGGAGGCGGTGGTCTGTTTTGGGGGCTTTTGGAGTTGAAGGGGAACAGCCCCTGACAGCTCTTTACCTTGCCATGGTGTCATGCCCTGTGTCTCCTCCCCCAGAGCCGAGACGATGCAGAGACAAGGGTCTTGGACCAAGCTTGGCGACTTACCACAGGCTCCTTCCCAGTGCCTTCCGTCGCTGGCTGGACATCTACAGAAGCCAAAGCAGGACAGAGAGGCTTCTGGAGAAGCCTGGTGTGGTGGGCTGGACACCTGGACATGCCTGGCCCCGGGAGAGCAGCACCGAGCTGGTACCAGATGAGCACTATAGAGAACAGCTTGGGTGAGCACAGGGGCTGACCAGGGTCAGCACCCAGGGAGGTGGAGAAGGAATCGCTGGTAACTGTGCGGTCACGTGCAGGTTGTTTCCATCAGTCCGGGGCGGGTAGCGAAGATGGACGTAGCTGGCCGAGCAAGACCTCGAAATCCCTGTTCTTCCTCCTCCTTCCCAAAGGGGCCCTGACCATAAGGACGGACGGAGCATTTCTTAGGTCTCATGTATGTGCGTGTGCTAGGCCCCATGCTTCTGCTGGGGGCAGTCAGCAGGAGAAACTCCGTAAAGAATTGATTGTGCTCCGGGGGCTCCGAAGCAGGGAGGAGGACGGGGGCAGTGGCCTGGTGATGGTCATTGGTTCCAGTCTGGAGCAGATGGGCAGCGACCAAAAGCTGCTACTGACCTAGGGAACACGCAGAATAAGATGGGGGGGTGTCAGTCCCGGCCCTGTGGGAGGTCAGCGCTGGGGCACATGGACGGGCAGCGTGGGGGAAACGCGGACCTGTCGAGAGGATGCACAGAGGCCTTTGGCCTGCAGGGCTGTTAACTGACCCCCACTATCTGCTCTAAATGGGCTAACCAAATAAGCAGAGTCATTGATAGAGAGGGGAGAGGGCAGCAAGTCACAGCTTGTCCCCCTCCCCCCACTGCGCCCTGTAGGGCCAATGGAGAGCGCACACCAGATGCGCCGCGAGTCTCCAGTCGCTAGGTGTATGGAGCTAGTAGACAGGATACCGGGCTAGATGGACCGTTGGTCTGACCCAGTACGGCCTTTATGTTCTTCTGAGCTGAGCGCGGGTTAGATGTCAGTACTGCCGGCGTTGCCGGTCCTTGCCTTGGAGCGGCGTCAGGACGGCTGCGTCTGTGCTGAGGGAGAACGTGTGCTGGGGCGAGTGCGGTCGTTGGTACGAGCACGTTCCTTGTCCCTCGGCCTCCAGGACGAAGTACCTGAGCCGCTGGCGACGTACCGTGCTGCTCCGCCGGTTCCAGGCCGGCAGGAGGATGCGCGCTCTGGCGGGCGGGTGGCTGCGGTGGAAGGACGCCAGCGGGACGGCGCTGATCGTGCGGGTGCTGGTGAGTGAATGGCTGGGCCCATCCACGGGGGGAACGCTCCCGCTGCGTTCGTCCTCTCAAAGCCCCGCCCTCGCGGCGAGTGAATAGTCCCCATCCCCACGTCCCAGATGGGGAAGCTGAGGCCCAGGGCGGATTAAGGTCACGCAGCAAGTCCCTGGTGGGAATGGCGAGAGAACCCAGGAATCCTGCCTCCTGTCCCTGACAAACTACTAACTCCCACTCCTCCTTACTCCGAGTCTTCCCTCCTCCCTCTCCCTCCTCATCTATTCAACCCCCAGCCCTCGGTTTCTGCCGTCCTCCTCCTGGGACAAGCGACTGGTTGCGTCTGTTCTGAGCCCCACATGAGGGTCCCCGCAACAGGCGCGCTGCTTCAGCTGGCTCGGGTGCCGCTGTGTGCGGGATGCTTTGCTGACGGGGTACGAAGAGCTCGCGGTCTAAACAGCCTGAACGCTGGCTGAGGAGGGGGCAGGAGGTGCACGGCCCAACCCAGGTGCCAGTTTTCAGCAGGAGTCTGGTTAACGGTCAGCTTTGGGGTGAGCTCAGTAGAAGAGGATGAGGGGAGACTGGCCTGGTTTTTAGGAGGTGACTCAGCTGGGCAGCAGCATTTCCAGGTCATGGGAGGACCTCGAGAGAGGTGGCCAAAGGCACCGATGAGGTGAAGCAGAGAAGGGGTTGTACAGGACGGTGCTGGGACCCGGAAGCTGAGGAGGCAGGTGATGCTGGGCAGAGGGAACTAACCTCTGTGTGCTGCCTTGTCTCCTCGCAGGCTGGGGAGAGGCTGTTGGCGTGGGGCTGGAGGATCTGGAGGAGGCGCTATCTGCAAAGCCGGGTGGCCCAGAGCTTCCTGGAGGGTGAAGACCGGAGCCTGCTCGCCAGGGTAGGCGCTTACTGCTCTTCCGCTTGATCTCCCAGTTAGTGGCCGAAGCTTCGGTTCGGTGGACTACAAATGATTTGTATTATGGGAGCACCTAGAGGCCTGAACGCTGCACCAACGCCTAGTGAGAGAGAGCCCGTCCCAAAGAGCGCACGCTCTGAAAAGGGCCGATGCAGGCGGGAGAGCAGCAGGGAAGAGCTGGGAGCAGAGGACCCGGACGGGAACGGCGCGTTTCCATGCTAGTCCCATCACAGGGGCTGTTCCCATTCTGTGTGTTCCCTAGCATGGTGGGTCCTTGCCTTGGTGCACAGGGTTCATGAAGCCTTGGGAATCCGAGGCCGCGCTCTTCCCTCCTGGCTGAGGGAGGGGTTGCCGTTGTCTAGGGAGGTGTGTGGATTAGCGTGTTCCACGGGTGATGGCGCCAGTGGCAGGGGCCCTGCTCTCTCAGCTCCCAGGAGGCGGTTTCCAAACGACACTGACTCCATTTTATGCTGTTCGAACTCCCAGGGCAAGGGAAGCTGGAGGATGCTGCTGACCCGGGCCGGTGCCCCCGGCGCTAGGTTTCCCCGAGTGCCAGGGAAGGGGCAGGTCTGTGAGCCATGCCCCAGGGGATCCCAGTCCCATCCTGCTGCATGGGCCCAGGCCACGCTCAGCCCTCCTCATCCCCTTGTCAAAGTCGGAGGCCCACACCCAATACCGTGTGCAGAGAGGGCAGGGCCCACTAGGCCGTGCAGTCTCCCCCAAGGAGCACTATAATCCGGGACCTCTAGTCCCCCTCTGTTGTAGTCCAGGTGAGGGGGGCTGGGGCTGCATTGCAGAACGCTGGGGGCCGCCCGGCTGTGCCCTGGGTCCGACTTCTCCCCTCTTCCATTTCAGGCCTTTGGAAGGTGGCACCAGCTGACGGCGGCCCGTCTGGAGGGCAGAGGCCACCGCTGAGCCCCTGGAGGGACTGGGCAGAGCTCTCCTCATGGGGCCAGCTGAGAACAGGGCTGGGTATTGCAAGGAAGCGGGTGTGATGGTCTCCTTTGAACGCAATGCCGGGAAGTGCTGCTTTCTCAGAACTGTCCCCGCCAGGTACCAGCGTCGGGCAGAGCCAGTCCCTGCTCGGCTAGTGACCTCGGCCTGCCGGGCAAGCGCCCAGGAACTCCTAGGAACAGAGTGTCTCCAGCCCGGGGCTGGGTTTCAAAGCACAGGACACCACGCCTCCTCCCTGCAGTGCGGCGGGGGCGTCTCCGCTTGAGGTAGCCGGGCACAAGGGGGCACTCTCCTCGCCCCCTGGCCTTGCCTGCGTTGGCGCAAGACAGGATGAAGGCCCTGCTGGGGGCACGCAGCTGGTCTGTTGCAGGCTGAATGCGAGTTCGGATTAAATGTCAGTCTGCCACGTGCACTTTTCTTTCAATCAGGTTCAGCCGGGCCCCTGGACCACAAACGGCTCCACCCTGACCAAGGCTACGCCAGGCTCCAGTTCTCTGATCTGGGGGTGGGCAGGAGCCGTTCACCTCCTCCAGCCCTCACTGCCTCTTAGCCGAACCTGCCTGGCTAGGGGCAGCCCAAGGGCTTTATTTTTAGATCTGCCTCTTCCCAGCAGGGATTCTTGTGCCGGACTCGGCTGCTGCACGTGTTCCCGTCCATCAGCTCCTCATTAAGCCCTTCGGTGGGTGGCCAACCTCTGCCTCCCGCAGGCTCCTTTTTCTGCTGAATGGCTCTGTGATGAAGAAACCTGCTGGGAACAGCTGAGCATCACAAAGCTTGGCTGGGGCCAGGTGGGCCTGTCTGCCCCTAATCATTGCTGCTCCCACCCCCTGCCCCTCATTAGATCCTGCAGTGATTGATCTATCCAGGGTGATTACAGGGCAGCAGCCATTCCCTGCAAGGCTCAAATTAAAGGGACAGAAGGCTCAGACAGTGCTTCTCCCCAGTGCTCACGGGGAAAAAGCATCCCCTGAGCTGGACCGGGATTTTGAAATCCCTCCAGAAGCTGCCCTGGGCTTGTTTGTCTGGGGACAGTAGGTCATCGGCCCAAGCTTTGCAACACTGGTTTGCCAATGTGCAGTGGTGCTGCAGCAGGCAACGGACTTGCTGCTCCCCTGGGTGCTTGTTTCAAACATCTCCCTGCCGGGGCCTGGAACTGGCATTGCTGTTCTTCCCCCACTGCTCCCTGGCTGGTGAGGGCCTGTCTCCTCCCCCACCCCCCAATGCGACACATCGACTCTGCAGCCTGGTTTGAGGTTGGGCCAAGTCTCCCTTCACGTCATGTGCCGCCCAGTAGTAATGCTGGTGACAGGCATTTGTGCAGGATGGGCCTTTCCCACCGCCCGGCTAGGCCCTGGGGGGGGCTGAATCCCTAGCTGCCCCGTTTAACTACAGCTGCTGCTGCCTGAGGACTGTTTACTTTTCGAGCTCGTGCTGGGGTTGAGCCTCCCCAAGGATGCTAGGCCCTGGGTTCAGGGACCCAGGCCTAATCCCCCTGCTAGCAGAAGCTGTGTTCAAAGATACGCACACAGTGCTTCTGAATGACTCCGCCAGGCTGGGCTCTCCCACTTCCGCCCCTTTGGAGAGATCGTTCAAACGTGGTTTGGCCTGATCTTGGAGCACAGAAGACAACACTGCCCACCTTCGGAACATGAGCGGGATAAGGATGGTACAGTCCCATGTTTTAAACTGTGTCAAGAGCGTTCTACCAACTCCCTCCAGTGTAGGGATTAAACATAGTTGGCTCCACCATCCGGCCCGGCACTAGGAATAGTTGGTCCTGGCCTGAGCTGTGGGGAACATGAAGCCCACATACCAACCCTGGATCACATTGTGACACTCTAAGGTTTCCCTTGGATTACTGTAGAGCTTGAACATCCACGGCCGGAGGGGGAAATCCCCAGCTGTGTTAGCCAGACTGGAGCAGGGTTAAGCAGCTCTGTGGTCCAGCCCCAGTGGTAGGTTGTGTGCCCCCCCCCGCCGAACCATTGGTGGCCGTGAGCTGTTAAATCCAGGCCGTGAGCATTTGGGGCATGAAACACCCTAGCCCCATGGCTAAACTCCCTCCTGTCAGCTTGGCCTGGCTGGCCCCACCCTTAATGGTAAGTCCTGCCTCCAAGCAACCTCAGTCATCCTTAGCATGGAGAGGATGCTAGGGTCACCCTAAACACCCTGTTCACCTGTGTTAGAGCTGGAATACAAACCCAATGCAGAGAGATTTTGCACCCCATCTCCTTGCTCCAGAAATGAGGCAGGCTTGAGTGTCTGCTATTTATTTATTAATTCCTAATCACCAAACTAGAGAGGAAACTGACTTAGAGAATTCCCCTTCCTTTAAAAAACAGAAAGGGGGAGGGGGGCGTCGTGGGGAGAAACCTTGACCAAGTCTTTTAGACCATTTAGTGTCCAGCGACCCCAGCCCACTGTCTGCTGCAGTGAGCAGGGGGGTCTCCACTGCTATCCCATTAAAACAACCCCGAAGAGGACACCGAGAAAGCAGCTGGATTGTTTCATAGAGCGTAAGCTGGAGCTCTGTGGGGAGGCTCAGGTGGTTCTAGCTGCCATTCGCATAGGAGACCAGGGAGCGGGAGACGTTTAGTTTGTAACTGAGAGGGGCGTTGAGAAGCCCCGGCTGGAGTCTCGCTCTGGGAGAGACGAGCAGGTGACTCTGGCAGAGGAGAGAGAACGTGGCTCCCGGAGGAGGCGAGAGCAGAGTGGACGTGGCCCTTGGGCGGTGTCTCTGGCTCCCTGGCGTGCCGAGGGGGGCGCCTCGTGCCCCATGGCGCTTGTGCTGCCCGAAGTGAGCGGGTGGCTGGGCCTCACTGCTCTGTGGGACAGTTCAACAACTCGAACGTGTCCTCCATGACCTGCCACAGGCAGTTCTCCAGCGGGAACTCGTTGTCCACCAGGTTGACCAAGTGGTAGTTGTCGTGGATGTACTGGATAATCATGCGCGAGGGAGACTCCTCTTCATACAGCTTAGCCCACTGCTCAATCCACAAAGCGAAGGCCTCATCCTGCCGGGACAAAGGCAGCAGAGGGCTTGATACCGTCACCACGCACGTGCGTTACATTAGCTGGGACTCCTACAACATTCTCTGGAGCGACGGGTCGGGGGAGGGGAAGCCAGAGGGCGGGGGGCTGTGTGTCTGCCCCACCCCCACACAGTGGAGGAGCTGGGTAGTAAATCAGCACCGCTGCCTGCTTGCTAGGAGCCAGGTGCATGCGTATTCTCACACCAATGCTGCTCAATGCGCCTCAGCCTCAAGGCCTGTGAGAGCCAGCACAAGTACTGGGGCTGGCACTCACGTCTCCCACTTCATATAGAGCTCAAATACATCAGGGGAGGGGGAGAAATATTGCAGTCCTCACTCAGGCAAAGTTTCCACTGCATAAGGACTAAGGAGCGCAGGATGGAGTCCATCTCGGCACTGATGTGGCCCTGGGACTGTCCAGGGGGGTCTTGATAAAGAAGAGACCAAAACCCCCCAAACCGAACCCCACAGCCTCTCTCTAACCCCTGGGTGGGGACAAGTTACATGGCAGCTGGAGTAAGGCGCTTACCTTCCAGTACATGAAGCTCACTGGATCCACGACTGTCGGCTGAATGATCTCTCTGCCCGGGAAGATGCCCCAGGTCACGGCGTTGGGCTGCAGATCGGGCGCGTTGGTGATGTTTTCACCCTGCCAAGAGGATGGGACATTGGAAGCCGGTTCTAGGGAAAGATGAGCCCGAGCGGGAAGTGGATGCGGTGGAGCTGGGGCAAAGGTGCGTTCGTGGGCGCTACTTCCCTGAAATCAAACTACCCTCCGCCAACCCAAACGGTGAAAAGCCAACGGCTCAGGAAGGAGCAGCAGGGAACAGCTAGTGCTGCTTCCCCCTGTCCGATTACCAACTCCCATCTTCCTGCCCCGCTGGCAGACTCGCCGTCTCTCCTTACCACCTCGGCTGCCCGTGTCTCGGACATGGCGGGAGAGAAGCACGGTCTGAGCGCGCTCTTACCCGGACGTTGACAATGTGGTAGTTCACCCGGAGCTCGTACTTCTTGGTCTTCAGCACTTTAAGCAGCGCGGTGATGTTCTCGCTGGAGGTGAAGAATTCCAGGTAGGCCTGCGTGGGCGGGAGGAAACAGAAGCCAAAACTCAGTGCAATGCAGGGACGGGACGGGAGGAACCAGTGGGGAAACCGAGCGGTTGAGGACTCATCCAACTTTCTGAAGCCTCAGCAGCTAACATGGGGAAGGTACTAAGAAGAATCCATCCATCCCACCCTCCCAGAGACAGGCCTAATGCTATTCCCATTTTATAGATGGGGAAACTGAGGCAAATCCATGGTAGAGCTGGGAATGGCCAAATAAAGGGCAGAAGTGGCGCTGGCCCCAAAAGTGCCCAGAGGTACCACAGGGCACAAGCCCAATGGATGAATAAAAATTTGCAGGCAGCCTCTTACCCATCCTCCTAGCTTAGGTCATTCAGAGCAAAGGGGCCCCAAAATCAAGCCTCCTTGTGGGCTGTGCAATAGGGGATGCACCCAGGTAGCTAAGACAGCCTCTGGCCCGGTCATTCCAGGCGCGCGGAGAGTGGCAGGTGCTGGCTGTTTGTAACCAACTCAGGCTGGACATCTTTGTTCTGCGCCGCACCTCGCTGGCAATTTCACCCCCGCGGTCCGGTGAGCGGTGCCGCAGAGGGTTAGCCCAGCTGGGCTCTAATGAGGGCCCGACCGTTCACAGCAGCCCTTCTTTTGTCCTGTGTCCTCTGCGGGTGCCTTGGACAGCCTAATTCCTCGTTTTCCCCATTGGCTGCTGCTCTGGGCTGGATTCAGCCACGGCCCCCCCTCCTAAGGGCACTAGCTCCGTTTCCCGCCCATTGTGTTGGATGATTGATTTCCTTGCTCCTGGGGAATGGGTCTCCACTAAACTGCACTTGCCATCTGCTGGCCCGGCGGCTTTAAACGATCCAAATCCCTTTGAATTAGCTGGTATTGTTCCCCGCCATGTGCTCTGCTCCCACTTGATTATGGGGGACCCTCACCATCATCGTTATGATACGGATATTTTGCACTTCTCTAGAGCCATTCACTGGAGGATCTCAAAGTGCTGTCTGTCTCACAGGAGACAGGCAAGGGACAGAGATCGCTTCCAGGCACCCACAGGCTCTGGGGTGGAGCACACCCACTGCCTGAACAGTGCATGGTAACACTAAGCAACTGCTCAGGATGGGCAAAGAAGAATAGTGGGCAGGGAGTATAGTTTAGGGGACAGAGCACTAGTCTGGGACGCCAGGGAGCTGGGTTCTCTTCCTGGCTCTGTCACTAGCCAGCTGGGTAACCTTGGGCAAGCTATTTCCCCTCTCTGTGCCTCAGTTTCCCCATCTGTAAAAGGGGATAATGAGCCTTTGTCTAAAGCGCCTCGATCTCGGATGAGAAGTGCTACATACGAGCTAGGCATCCCCTCAGGGTGAAACTACAAGAAGAGTCTAGGGAAGCAGAACACCACAATGCAAGCTGACCAGACATCCCTGCTTGTGCGGTCAGTAAAGATCCCACTGATGTTCTATTTCCTCCTGCACCACCAGATGAGGCCCTGGGTCAGGACTGGCTCGGAGGGAGGAGCACCACCCACTAGATACCCCGGCAGGCAGCACTTGGCGTGGGGCCTGGTCCAGGAGTGACTGGGAGGCATCCTGGGAAAACGGAAGTACCACTCTCCATCCCCGGCTGTGAAATGCTTCACAGGCTGGTACGTAGCACTGTTCTTATTTTACAGATGGGGCAATAGAGGTTCGTAGATTAACTGGCTCGCCCAAGGCAACACAGTGAGTCGGTGGAACAGGCAGTGGGGGTAATTAGCCACTGGAATTAATTATCTAGAGATGGGTCATCATGCAAAGCTTTAAAAATCTAGGCTGGTTCTCTTTCTACACAGGTACTTCTAGCTCAACCAGCTGTTACCGGCTGGAGGCAGAAATCGAACAATGTTCTTTGATCTCCTGCAAAGGAGGCCAGACTAGATGCTAAGGGTCCTTTCTAGCTTTACACGTCTATGGTTTGGTACCTTCTGGAAGACATAGCCCCCACTGGGCCCCCAGCCCACGATGGGGTCAGTGGACGGTTTGCCGTTAATGTTTGGCTGGGAGTTGATGGTCAGGATTCCTCTTCGGTTCACCTTCTCCAGCTGCTCCTTCAGGAGGTTGGTTTCAGCAGCAAGAGGGTCGTCGTTCCAGGGCAGGCAGGTCACCTGCAGGAAGGAAAGAGGGTGAACTCCGAGAGGCCGTCCATTACCAGAACCTCACAGCACCGGGCAGCGACAGGACTCCAGTGGATGGGGACGCGGCTGCCCACCTCGTAGGTGAGACATCCCATAAGTGCGCTTACCTTGCCCAGGCTGACAGCTCCCTGCTGGGTGCAAACCAAGATCCCAGACAGCTTCTTTAAAGCCCTACGGGGTCTAGGACAGCCTGTCTGAGACCCCCTTCAAACCAGGGGGCTCTCCAGCTTGTGGGCCCCAGGGCTGAACTCATGGGGGTTGTTCCTTCTTACCAGGTGCGCCGTTACTCTGACAAATCCCTGGTCTTGGCCCTTTCACAGTACAAGGACTTCTCTGTCCAGGCTTGTTCCTAGCCCTGGGGGCTGGCTCTCCCGGGCAGAGAGTCCCCTCTGGCCATGGTCTCCTATGGTCACAGTGTGGGTTTGGCGGAGAAACGCCCTGACCCGTGTGTAGAGGAACATCACAGGGTGCTGGACGCCATTGAGAGGGCCTGAAATAAGCACCAGTGTCTCTCATTGGGTGCTGCACTGCCCCCCCCTCCCTCCAATGAGCCCCCTCTCCGCTCTCACCCCCAGCCCTTCACTCACCTTGTGCCCCTCCCTGCTGGGCTCTCCAGAGATGTAACAGGTGAACACCTCGAAGACGCTCTCCTCGCTCGTCAGCTCCTCCCCCCACATCTTCAGCAGCTCCTCCCGAGGCGACTTGCTCTTCAGGTAGAAGAGGTAATAGTCCTTCAGCTCGCCGAAGGCTGGCGAGGAAGAGTTCCCCCTGCAGGGGGGAGCAGAGAGACGGGGTCAATGTGCTGCCTGGGGTGGAACATGACCTGCTTGACTGTTCCAGAGGGTGGGGTCGGGGGGGGGAATAGCCACACGCGAAGGTGGGGAGACAGTAGCCTATCAACCAGGGATCTGCACCCCCACCGTACTGGGGCCACCCACTCAACCCCACCCAGCAGCTCCAGGCAACTGGGCACCACCAGAGATTCTCCCAGCAAAGTATCATCAGATGGACCAAGTGACCGGACTCCAAAAGGGCCCTGAAACGCGTCCAGCGGCCTCTGCCTGTGACGCTGGAGCGGATGGTCCCATTACACAAAAGGGTTCCGCCCCCCCGAGTCCCCTTTGGCCTAGGCCGGAGACTCACCAGCGGCCGTTGGGGAAATCGTCCCATTCCTGAGTTCGGTGAATGTAGCTTTTTGGCCTGGAGGCCCAGAAAATAGGCCGGACGTCTTCAACTCTTCTCTTGGGGTGGGCGCTGACTGCCCAGGGCAGAGGCCGCCTTGGGGAAAACAAAGATGATTAGGATGGTTTCTCTGTCCAAGACGCCCTGCTTTGGGAACGAAAGCACTGCTAGTTAATGCGTTTCACAGGAGACTGACGGACAGGGGCTGAAGCAGAATCGAGAGCCCTCACTGCATCCAGAGAGGCACTTCTCCCCCTTTCAGGAGATGGCGGTGGGGCAGTGTGTTGAAGATGAATTGCACAGATTAAATACACAGACATAATCCTGCCCGTTTCTGGGGGCTAGACAGGCCTGAAAGGTTGGTAGATTTTCAAGAAAAAACGGACCCCAATGTTTGTTGTCCCCCCCACCACCCTTGCAGGACACCCCCCTGCACAACTACTGAACATTTCCCCTATTTCTGCTGGAGATCAGTGGCAGCTTTCTCGGCACCTAAGAACTTTTCATCTTCCCCACCCCTTGGTGTTATCTCCTGACTGTTTGTCGGGCATTTGAGTTAAGTGCCCTTTTAAAATAAATAAACAAACAAACAAACAAACACCACGACCCCAAACAAACAAAGCCACAACGAACCCACACACCCCACAAAACAAAACCCCACCAATAGGTTTAAACAGTCTGACTGTAAACCACCTTCCCCTCAGTTGCTGCAGCTCTCCCACCCTTGGTACTTTGAGGTCATAATCCTCCCAGCTCTCCAGTTATCCACAGAGTCTTCCAGGGAAGGCCAGACCGGAATTTCTAAGGTATCAGCACAGACGGAGGGGGGGGGGGGGGAGGAGGAGAACACCAGCCATGGTTTACTGCTTTCTGCAGTAGCAGATAGACACCAGCTTTTTTTCTTTCCTTTACGGGTCATATCTATTGAAGGTGCAGCCATGACCAGAGAAATGCCTCCGGAGTAGCTCTCTGCTCACCTGGGGTCCTCTTTCCAAATGCCCAGACGTTTGAGGATCTCGGTGGTGGCCACTTCTCTGTTGAGGGTGTAGAAATGCAGGCCGGACACCATGCCGCTGTCCAGCAGCTCCCGGCACATGGACACGGCCAGCTCCACCCCGTAGTTCCGGATGGCCGCGTCGTTGTCCTTGATGGGCTCAATCACTTCTTTGATCTCCTGCGGCACCTCGAGTTTGGAGAGCTTCACGAGCTGGCGCAGAGAGTGGTAACCCTGGGCATGGGACAAAGGGGAATACCTGAGGGAAAGGCTATTCAGGCCTATTTCGGCCCCCAGCCAGCTGACAAGGTGATATCTGTACCGGGAGAGGTAGGGTGTGTGTGTGTGTGTGTGTGTGTGTGTGTGTGTGTGTGTGGGTGTGTGGGTGTGTGGGTGTGTGTAAACAGGAGACCTTGCATCAGGACTCCTGGGTTCTATTCCCGTCTTTATCACTGATTTTTAGTGCCACCTTGGACAAATCCCTCTGCATCTAGAGAGGCATCTCCCTCCAGAGTGGACACCCCCATTCCCCCCACCCATCTTTAAAAAGGGGGCAGTATTTACCTCCTTCAAAGGGAGTGGGCAATTGGGGAGGGGAGGGGGTTAATTCAGGTCTGAAAAGCACCCGAGACCTCTGCAGGCAAGGCGGAAGCAAAAAGAGGAATGCAAAGCGCCGACCCGCTGTTCTGTACTGTAGAATCCTGGCTGGTGTCTTTAGACTGTAAACTCTCCAGGGAAGAGACATGGTTATTGGCTTGGCACCGTTTGGCACGCCGCACCCTGATCTCCCCGAGACTTAGAGCTTTAGTTGAGAGTGCTTGAGACCCGACAGGATATAGCCCAAAAATCCAACCATGGCCCCCTCCTGGCAAGGGCTGGGGATCTCACCTGTATGGGAAAGATGCCAGGTACGATGGGGCAGGTAATGCCAATGGCCTGACAGTCCTTCATGAAGGTGAGGAAGGTCCTGGACCGGAAGAAGAGCTGCGTGATGATGAAGTCAGCCCCAGCAGAGACTTTCTCCTTCAGGTGCTTCAGGTCGGCTTCGTAGCTCTCGGCTTCAGGGTGGCCCTTGGGGTAACCTTCGCAGAGAAGAGGAGGAGCTGAGCCAGCCTGCTCTCTCCTCCAGCGCTTGGCTCCCGCTGGAGCATCAAACGTCTGAACCATTCAGGACCAAGTAACCAGCACCCACAAACCGTCGCTCAGAGTCCTGCCATCCCGGTCTGCCGATCCCCGCGACCAGAGGCAAACCCCGCCACAGCGGGCCCCTAAAAAGATGCGTTTACCTGCCACGCAGATGTCAAAATAGTCATCGAACTCGCAGCGAATGTGCTTCACCAAGTCGACGGCGTAGTTGAAGCCTTCCACCTCTTCCTGCCACTCCTCGCCAATGGGGTCTGCGTGAGGAGAAAGGGAGACGGGTCCGACCCGTAGCCTGGGTATAGCTAAGCTCAACCAGCACTAGACAGGCTGCCCATTACGGAGAGGAAGGGGAAATGGAGTCAGAGTTCACCGGCTTCCTTACTTGGTTTCACCCTTAGGCCCTTCACCTCCACCCCGTGTGCTGGAGACCCCACGCCTTCTGGGTCAAGGTTAGCTCATCTCTAAGCTCCCTGAACCACTCATCTAACCCAAGAGGGCCACCGTGTCCTGGGGCAACAGGGAGAACAGATTCAAACAGATGCTGAACCACCTGGCCCCAGAACAAGGAGGGATGCTAGATCCCCAGGTTGGTTCATTCTGGTCCCTCCCACCGAGGAGTCGCTCACTCTGGCGTTATCCCCAGGGCCGAGAGGAACGCTTACCTCCTCGCAGCGCCATGATGTTCTTCAGCCCCAGATGCTTGGCCTTCTGCAGGTGCCCGGTGATCTCCTCCTTGGTCTGGTTGCAACACGTCATGTGCAGGACGGTCTCCAGGCCACAGTAGTTGACGGCCGTGTTGGCGATGATCATGGAGGAGGTCTCCTTGTCGGAGCCCGGGTCCCCTGCCGGGTGCCAGGTCACATCAATGAAGAGGGGACCGCCCATCCCCATGCGGTCGAACCTGCAGATCAGAACAGAAGCCGTTTATTGCTAGCCTGTGGGGGCGCGGCCTTGGCTATCGCACTCAGGGCCGGGCGCCACCAGACAGCGTGTGGCATTGGACCAAGAACAATGACTGGGCTGGAGCAGCCACCTCCGGAGAAGAGCCCCAGAGCGAACTCGCTCCGGGTTGATGAAGGAGCCACTAAGGGCCACGAGAACCTGGCAGATCCACACCACAGAGGTGAGACCGCGTTCAGGGAGATCCAAAGGGCTGGAACTGGTCGTTCGGGCAAGATCTATTTTTTTGAAGAGGGGGAATTCTTGGCTGGATCTACCAGGACTTCCTCCCAACCACATCTAGGAGGCTGTGGCATCTTCTTCCAAAGGAGAAGGTGGCAGGCCTAAAGTTACGATACACATCTAGGGAATCGGGTACAGTGGGGACTACAGGGAATAAGCAGACGTTGCTGGGGCCACTGGGAGGGGAAGGGGAACCAACAGGCCTAATCCAAATCCAGATCCCAAACGGAGGCTAGAGACTCCCCTGCCCTCCGCGCTGCTGCACCTGCTTACCGCAGGCTGGAACCTGGCCAGGGCATGCAAAGCGGGGCCCTGCTATTCCGTGAGCACAGGCCGGAGACAGGACAGAGGTTTTCAAACCACACCTTTCCCTTTGGACGTTGCCACGGTGCCTTGTGACCCGAGAGGCCCTTCCTGCATGGGCTGGGCACAAGGGGCAGCGCGTTGGCATTACACAGCACTGCAGAGGTTTGGCCTGGACACACAGGGAGAGACTCCCACCAGGAGGGGGAAAAGACAAGGGCCTAAAGCAAAGCATCTAGCTGACCGGAAAGCAAGCAGGATCCATGCTGCCACACCCATGGCCTCACAAGGCTAGACTAGCCACTGGTCCATCTAGTTTGGTCATTGCCAGGAAAAGAAACAACTACTTGATGCTTCCTGGAGAGACACCCATATGGACCTACCAGACCCTGCACACTATGTAAGTGGAGGATTCCATTCTGCTCCCCTGCCTGACCCCACAGCTCAGACTCTGAAGCATGAGAGTGGATTCACCTTTAGCAGGAATATGTTCATATACAAAATGATCCAGCCCCCTTAGTAGTCCCACCATGGCATTTAAGTCTCCGGGGATGCAAAGATGAATTACCTGGAGTCCATCACCCTTCTCAGCAGGGAAGCACAGACCCATTACCTGCTTCTTCACCTGGAAGGGAGACAGAGCACAGGCCTGAACCGGCTCTATCAGGCTGTCCCCCAATCAAAGCCATCGCGCCTCCTCCCCGTTCCCCCCCACCCCGCAGGGCTCACCTGGAGATCAGGTTGACCGCACCATTGGCCGTCCGCGGGGGGAAGAACTCTAAGGAGAACCACTTGTCCCCGGAGTCGTGTCGCCGGCGCATCTTCTCCCGCAGCCGCTCATGGCGCTCGGCGTCCAGGACGGGGGTGGAGCATCGCGAGCTGTCCTTGGAGCCCTCACTGCCGCTGCTGCTGCCGTCCGACCTGGAACTGGCGCTCCCATTGCTGGCGCTGTGGGGCTCGTTGACCATGATGCGCTCCCTGGGAGGAGAATGGGTGTCACTGCCTAGGGGCCTTTATGGCGTGACCAGGAAGGTTGTTTATGGGAGGCTGCTCCAAGCAGGAGCTGGAAGAGGGGGCAGGAAGACAAGGGGATCACAGGAATGCATGTTGCCTCCCTGTTAAGGATCCACCACACCTGAAGATTTCAGTGGGGCTGGAAGGAGACGGGGGGAGGGGGGGGGGGTTAAAAATAACTCCAAAGCCGCCCTTCCCTGAACTGTATCCTCCCACGTCTGCTCAATGCTTTAACAGTCCAGAAATCCCACAGAGCCGCGATGGATTGGAGGAGCCACAATGGGGCCTGAGCCGTGACCAGGACAGCAGGGCCGGCTGAATGACCCTGGCGCCTGCCAATGCTCCCCAAGGAGTTCGGGCAGGTACAGCAGGCCCTGCCTCCAGACTAGCTCCTACCGGACCTTAGTCGGCCCTACTCCGCAGCAATCAGCCTGAGTATGGAGTGACTGACGGCACCCTTTGGGAACCGCCAGCGATGCCAGTCAATGGACCTTATTCACTCCTGCTGTGAGTCTTAAACCAGGAGCGATTTTGTCCCCCGTCAGAATCGGCAGGTTGAAGAGTTTCTTTCTGGACTTTCGAATGCTTTAACCTCTATTACCGCAGCGTCCGGGGCAGCTGGGGAACGTCAGTCTGACCTTCTGGACAGCGACTGGGGTTGCCAGCAGCTCTGGGCCGCGTCCAGCCACCTTTCTGGCACAATCTGTGCCCACAGCAGGGCCCTGCGGTCTCTCTCTTGTTTATTCCCAAACTGCAGTGTGGCTTAAAATAGCTTGAGAGGCGCTGGATCGCTACCCAGCATGCCCTGCCCTCAAGCCCACAGCGGTCTCCTCGGTCAGGAGTCGGGTGGAAACGTCCAGAGTGCTCAGCTAGTCGCAACGCCCTGACGTGTGGCCCAGTGTGTTCCCTACGGTCTGGTACCAAGTGCTATGTCCAGTCTGGCATCACCCAATCCTGCTTCCCAGAATCTGACTTCTGATGAGAACTCTCCCATCCCCCAGCTCGTCTTTCTAAGGAGATTCTCCCCAACTCACCCCCCCCCCTACACACAGCTCCTTCTCCGTGGACTCAGCAGTCCCTTCCCCGTACACCATGCCGGGAAGCCCAGACGCAAGCGAAGAAAAGTCCTATTGGGGGCCAGAGGGAATGTGGTTATTCCTTGGGGGACAACCAGCCCCTTAAAAGTGAGGATGTCCTGACAGATTGACAAGTCTAACCTGGGTCCAGGAATTCAAACAGCCTGGCCTGCTCTTGATCCTGTAACAATATCAGCGCTGTTAGCCTGGCTTTACCGATGGAGACGCGGAGATGAAGGGACGTGCCCAAGATGGACAGCAAGTCAGTGGCAGAGCTGGGAACAGACTCCAGACCTCTTAACTCCCAATTTGGAGCTTGGCTCCCTGGCCTAGAGGTGCCTTGGTAAAGGTCTCCTCTCCGGGGCACTCCACCCAGGAGCATGAAGCAAAGTTTACAATCCAGCTCAGCCCAGAGCAGGCTGCTTTAACGTCCCTTGGGAGGAAGCGACAGCACAGATCCTGGACTTGTGGCACCCCCTGTCCATGTCACCCAAACCAGCCACCGGCAGGCGGACTTTGCTCTCTGCATGCACGAGGGCTCAGGCTGAAACGAGCAGGAGAAAGGCTTCGCCTGCCCTCCGGGGACCTGTCCAGCTGGCAGGCATTGTGAAAAAGGAGCAGCTGATGCCAAGAGGTACCTGGGCCTCCAATCTCGTGGAGGGGGGGGGGGTGGGGGGGGCGGGGAGAGACCAGGGGCGTGTACAGAGCAGTCACAGTAACTCAGTGACAGTTATGACCGGAGCGGCAGAAAAACTCCAATCCCAGTGTTCAGTAACCGAGACGTGAAGCCTGATCCTCTCCGCTCCCACCATCATTGTTCAAATCCACAGCTCAGAAGTGGGCGTTAGTGGTTAGACCAGTGGTTCTCAACCTGCGTCCCAATCCACACACAGCTGCAGTCCATGAGACATCCTCAGGGTCATACAGGTAGGATTGGATGTGGCTCACAATGGTAAATAGGTTGAGAACCACTGGGTTAGCTAGACCAAAGGTACCAGGAATCCAAACTCATGGGTTCTCTTCCCACCTCTGTTATGGAGTTGCTACAGTTCCTTGGGCAAGTCACAGGTGTGCCTCAGTTTCCCTGTCTGAGATTATATCTCCACCTCCAGGGAAGGGTTGAGGCTTCATTCCTTAGGGTCTGTGTATTGTGTCTTGAGGCCCTTTGATTAAAGGAGCAAGAGGAGGACAATTTATGATTGTAAGCCTGGAAAAGGAGCCTGCAGAGAAGTTATATCCACCAGCAATATTGCCAGGCCATGCCCTCATTATCAGATTCACTAAGGGCTTATTGTCAAGAGAAGCCAGACAAAAGCTGGTAACATGAGAGAGACAATCATCTGCCCAGCCTCTCCCTTCGAGGCAGGTTTGGTTTGTTCCCTGTATCCATTTGCTGCTGTTGACGGGATTGCTTGGGTTTGCACAGCCGCAGCGAGACAGCAAGGAGGGCAAGGGATTAGCAGGACAGAGGATAATGGCTCACATGATCTCGGGAGCTGCCAGGCAAGCAGGGCTAATGGAGTTATAAAGGGGAAGGGGGCTGGAGACAGAAAGCCCTGAGCCTGGGACTTACAGCTCCCTGAAGTCAGGAGGTGAAAAGTTTCAGAAAAGCAAAAATCTTTTGCCCAGGCTTCAAAGCCAGATCCCGTGGTGGTGAAAGAGGAGCTAACGCGGCTTTTCTTCCAAGGATCTGGACAGCTTGGCCCCTGCCCACGCTAATCAGTTATTCATCTTAAATAACCCCCACGACAAGTACAGGGAGGAACACATGCCTAGCTGCTCAGACAGACTGTCCCTCCCCAAAGCAGAGCAGAACCAAAAACAGGGTGCAGCCAGGCAGGGCTTGTGACGAGTATCTACTTTCCAGCTTTGGGATGGGAGGTGTAGCAGGGGTCCTGGCTGGGTCCCACATTCCCCTGACCCTGGGGGAGCAGGCCACTCTCCCAGCTCCCCTGTGCATCTGCAGCCCCCAGGTGGTCTAGCACAGTGGTTCTCAACCAGGGGTAGTGTACCATGGGGAGTACGCAGAGGTCTTCCGGCAGGTACATCAACTCAGCTCGAGATTTGCCTAGTTTCACAACAGGCTCCAGAAAAAGCACCAGCGAAGTCAGTACAAACTAAAATTGCATACAATGACTTTATACTGCTCTATAGACTGAACTGCAAGTACAGTTGTTTTATATTCCAATTGTTTATTTTATAATATGGTAAAAATAGGAAATTAAAAGCAATTTTTCACTAGTACTGTGCTGTGACACTTTTGTCTTTTTATGTTGGATTTTGTAAGCACAAGTGGTTTTTAAGTGAGAGGAAACTTTGGGGTACACACGACAAATCAGACTCCTGAAAGGGGGACAGTACTTTAAAAAGGTTGTGAATACTGTATAAAGCCAAGAAGGGTGGGCTAGGACTCCAGGGTTCTAATCCCATCTACTGTGATCCCTCTGTTTCCCCATCTGTAAAACAGACTACTCCCCCCACCCTCCATTATTAGAAGTATTGTCCTTATCCACCCGCCCGCAAGGCCCTTTCCCCTACTTCCAAACAGGCAGCTGCTGCCAGCCTAGGAAGGCTGGGTCCATGCCAGTTTGCCCATACTCCAGGATGAAACTATCCCTGTGGGGATGGAGTACGGCTGGTCAGAAAAACTCCCAAAAATAAAATAAAAAACCCAAACAAGCTGGGCGGGGGTGCTTCAGAACTTCCCGATTCCTCAATAGAGCCAATGGAACAGTTCCAGTTAGCATAGCCAAGTGTTTAGTAACTGTTCAGTAAGTGTCGCCATGGTTACACTTACAGCTTTATAGCCGCGTTGGTTATACCCGCCTTCAGATACAGCTCCAGGGATAGCGCTCCAGCGTGTCCACTCTCACAGCCACAACCGCACTGGTGTGGCCACATTAGCGGCACTTGCAGCAGCAGAGTAGTGTGCATAATGAGCAGCTTTCCCAGCATTCAGCTGGGTACAAGGTGCAAGGAGAGAGCAAGTGGATTTTTGGAGTGCTGAGAGTGTGTCAGCAAACTGTCTTTAAAATGCAAAACCTACTAATCATCTGCTTCTCACTCGCTCACAAGGTAAACATTTGCATTGTTGATTTGCCAGTTACAGATAAACTCTAACAGGTACTTCTGCATTCCTCCAGCTGGGTTCAAAACAAAGGGAAGAAGAGTGGCCAATTGCCTTAAATATCTTAAGAGGCGTTTCCAGGGATCGCTCAAAGCGCAGTATTGTTACTACCCATTTACACTGGAGCTAAAATGTATCACCCAATACGCAACACTTGTTAATCCTCTGGGAACGGAGGATTACCAGGATTGCTATAAGCGTGGATTTATAGGGCTCTATGTGCCTAGCCAGTCTGGATAGGTAGGGAGTTATAGCGCTCCTGGTGGCTTTATAGTGCTATAAAGTGTCAGTGTAACCAAGGCCTGTTTGGCTAGACCCCAGATAGCATTAGAAACCTGCATTGGCTTCTGGTCAACTCACAAGCTGGGCTCCTCCCCAACCTGCCTGGGCATTAGGGCTTGCTCCACTGCAGGCAGCCTGGGAGCAGGTTTCATTTGGGCAACCTTTCATTTTCATTTGGGTTCAGTTTCCAAAACAAACTCTTGTGAAATTTCACTTCAAGGAAGCGTTTCAGGTTCTTGCCATTTTGTGCCAATCCAGCACAGGGACCTTGTTTGAAATCTCAAACCAAACAGGAACAACAGTTTCCCACCCAGCTCAAGGCAGGAGTCTCCCTCTCTTTTTCCCTAAATCTCCCCCTCCCCACTGCCTGATTCTGGCCCACATCAGGGCTCCATCCTGAGCTGGGTGCTCTCTCTGTGTCCCAGCCAGGCTGTCCTCTGTTCTTTCAGCTCCACCACCGCAAGAAATCTGAGCTCCCCACCTGTCCTGCCCCAGGGAGGGGGCACTGAACCGGGGTCTCTCCCCCGGATCACACCCAGCCCGGGGATTTGGGGTGGGGAGAGGGAGTCTGATGCGGGGTCTCTCCCCCGGATCACACCCGGGCCGGGGATTTGGGGTGGGGAGAGGGAGTCTGATCCGGGGTCTCCCACACGCACCTGGCCCAGGGATTGGGGATGCGGGGTGCTGATCCGGGGTCTCTCCCCCCCCCCAGGCACGCACCCGGCCCGGGGATTTGGTGGGGGGGAGGGGGTCTGATCCGGGGTCTCTCCCCCGGATCACACCCGGCCCGGAGATTTGGGGGGGGGGGTCTGATCCGCTGTTTCACTGGCCCGAGGATTTGGGGGGGGGGGAGAGGGGGTCTGATCCAGGGTCTCCCTGGCCCGGAGATTTGGGGGGGCTCTGATCCGGGGTCTCCCTGGCCCAGAGATTTGGGGGGGCTCTGATCCGGGGTCTCCCTGGCCCGGAGATTTGGGGGGGGGTCTGATCCGGGGTCTCCCTGGCCCAGGGATTTGGGGGGGGGTCTGATCCTGGGTCTCCCGCACGCACCCGGCCCAGGGATTGGGGATGCGGGGTGCTGATCCAGGGTCTCTTTCCCTCCCCCCCCCCCGGCACGCACCCGACCCAGAGATTAGGGGGTGATCCGGGATCTCTCCTCCTGATCACACCCGGCCCGGGTTTTTTTTGGGGGGGGGAGGGGTCTGATCCGGGGTCTCCCGCACGCACCCGGCCCGGGGATTGGGGATGCGGGGTGCTGATCCGGGGTCTCCCGCACGCACCCGGCCCGGGGATTGGGGATGCGGGGTGCTGATCCGGGGTCTGTCCTCCCCCCGGCCCGCACCCGGCCCAGAGATTAGGGGGTGATCCGGGATCTCTCCTCCTGATCACACCCGGCCCAGGGATTGGGGATGGGGGGGTTGATCCAGGGTCCGTCCCCCCCGCACGCACCACGCGGGAAGAGCCTGGCTCCCCCCCGGCACTCACCCCGCTCTTCAGCTGTCCCGGCTCCACCACGTTCCAACGCGTGCCCGTTGCCACGGGAGCGCGCGTTAAATTCCCCTCCCCGGGGGCGGAGTCGCCCAGCGCGCCTCACCACCGTCACGTGGCCCGGACCACGCCCCCCACTGCCCTCCTCGCGCCATCCTGCGTCGGCCGGCGCGTCCCCGCGCGCGGGAGGCGGGACCGGGGGCGCGTCACGTGATCGCTCCGGGGGTCACGTGAGGAGCCGGCGGGGGGGAGCGGGCGGCTGGAGGAAGATGGCGGGCTGCGGGGCCCCCTGGTGCTGCCGGTGCTGCGGGGAGAGGGAGAGCCGCACCCCGGAGGAGCTGGTAGGCGGGCGGCGGGGCCCGGGCGGGGGGGTGTCGCGAGCAGGGCGCGGCGGTTGCTTTTCCGTTATGCAAATAGGCTCCTACAAGTGTCTGTCTCCTTCCGCCCCCTGCACCGCCCAACCCCCCCTTTCCCGGGGGGGGGGGGTCACTGGCATCCCCCCTGCTCCCCCCGCCCCCGCTGTCGTGTCTCTTTGTCCCCCACTGCCTCGCTCTGTGCTGCAGGGGGGCGGGAGGGGGCCCAGGAGCCTGACACGAGACGAAAGGGGTCGGGGGGAGGGGCCAGTCCCTGTCCAAGGTTTCTCTGGGTCCTGCAAAATCACCCCCCCAACACAGCCCCCCCCCAACACACACACACGGGGGGGGGGTCTGTCCTGTCGGCCTTCCCCTCTGCCCTGTGTTCCTGGCTCCTGTCTTCTGCTCTTCACACGGTAGATCCCTTTCCTTTAGTCTGTCTGCCCCGCTCCTGCTGCCCTCATCGAAATCTGCAATAACCCAGGCAGGTGAGAGCAGAAATTCATCGCCGCTGAGGTGGAATAAGTGTCTAAGGCGAGTCGGGGGAGTTTCTGATTTTAAGATTGGCCCGCAGCCTCGAATGAATTGAACACAAGATGAGGGGGACGTGTCTATACCGCGGGGAGGTGTAATTCCCTGCTGGGGTGGCCAGACATCTGCTAGCTCCCCTTGACCAAGCACCTACGCATAGTCGTGTGGCTGTGTTTTTCAGGGCCAGCCACCCAAGTACGTGCCCTGGGGTTGGTAGGGATTGTACTCGGGCAGGTAGTTTGAGCAGCCACTGCTATTTTTAGATGCTAGCTTGAGCAGTGCTAGTGCATGTATGTCTACCTGAGCTGGGAAGTACACCTCCCGGCTGCTGGGTAGCCATGCCCTGAGAGGAAGGAACTCCTGAGGTATAGTGTTGGCCCTGCCGATGTCTTTCTGGGCTATTCCTATAATGCCTGTGTTTGTTTCCCCATCTCTAAATAATAATAATAATAATAAAAAAATCCTGCATTGAGGTGTTTAGTGTGGGTTGGTTAGTGTTTGTAAAGTGCTTTGATAAGATGGAGTGTTAAGTGTGGATCATTACTGTCATTCTGGGCTTGAATGTCAGTCTAGCTCCAGATTCTGCTTTCTTTGGTCTGTCTACGAGCTGGAATATCATTCTTCCCATTATATTCTTGGATGGAGGGCTGGCTACTCTTGCAGAGCCTCATGGGGAGGCCATTTTTCATCAGTACTAGCTTTAGGGAGTGCACAAATGTGAATTACGCTTCATATGCTGCTTAGAGTGCCATACTAGCTCAACCTCACGTGGATGGCTCTAGTGTTCTCTCCAACAATAGGACCTGGGAAAGTGGCAACTTTGCGAGTTCCCCCTGCAGCATTTTAGAGCGCTGCCGGGCACTGGGCCCCTTACAACCTGGGGACCTGGATTAATCAGTACAATGATAACGAACACCTGTCAATGCACAATATCTGATGCCTGTACCTTAGCTCTCCTGACAATTCTCCTCCTACCTCTGGGGTTTGTTTCATAGACTATCCTTGGGGAAACACAAGAAGAAGATGATGAAATTCTTCCACGCAAGGACTATGAGGTGAGAAACTAAATAGTTGCAGCTTGTGAAATGTGTGTGGGACGAGGTGGGGGAGATTGGGTCTCGTTTCTTTTGTAGTGGCACAAGCACCATCACAGCTGGCACTCCTTGGCATCTTTGGTATCAGCAGAGATGCCAGGGACTGGGGTGGGTACTGGAGAACTACTACACGTGGTTTTGCTAGGCCAGGGTTCAGGTCTGAAGGTCTGAGGGAAGACTGTACAGCTTTCTAGGTGGGAGCCATTCTGAGGTCAGGGTTTTAGTGCCACCACGCTGCCCCCCATTCAACAACGTTATATTCACTTGAGCCTGAAGTTGGGTTTCTTCTTGTTTATTTCCTAGTAGCTGTAGGGTGCATGTATTGAAAGTTGGCCATAGCTGCCTTATTGAAATGTCTGGGAGCAACGCCTCAGGTTCGGATTCCTGGGGAGGCTTTCTTAGTGGGGGCGGGGAGGGTGCTGGCATGGTAGCTGTTGCTGTCAGCTGGGTTGACACTGGGGCATCCTATCACCATTTGGCTTGTAAAGGTTGAAGATGCTGCAAACGGGCATCTGAGACTAGCTGTGCTTTGCAAGTGCAGCACTCCAGCCAAGATATTGCTCTGTGTTGCTGTGCATCTCCTATAGCAGTGGTGTTCAATAGGAATTTGATGTTAGTCACACTTGTGGTTTTGAATTTTTATTTGCCACATTATAAAAAAGGATTAAAAACACTACAAATGACATTTCAAATTATTTTTTATCATCAAAAATAAGTAGATATTACACACAAAAAATATTAATAGGTACTACTAACACAGAATTACTTCAGTGTGACACTTTGCATTCTTTTTCTTGTACCATAACTCTGAAATCTGGGTATATAATTCATAACGTCTTCCAATACACCAAGGCATTGCTCATGCATTAGCTGCTATTCAGTAGCCTATTCGCCACATGTGGCTAGTGGTGAACGTATTGGACACTGCTGTCGTATAGTATACAGTTAAGACCCTGTGCATTGTATCCTGGGCCTGTCATCTATTCTGGAATCTCTCCAGTTGCCTGGAGAGGGATTTCTCAGCTGGTGACCTTTGTCTCAAGCAGTTCATATTTCTGGGGGGTTGAGGAGTGGGAGACGCAATGGGTCCTGTAGAACCCTTCATGTAATACATAGCTTTTGAGGGGAGAAGGATTAGGCATATCATTTTGATGCAGTCCATTGCACTGTGAAATTGGATTCTCTATCAAGCTAAAAATCCTGTTTAAATCGTGTGTTACAACTACTTCACATTAAAACCGGATTTAAAATTTCAGTTGCTTTCCATCTCCTATGCTTTTTTGTTTACTTTTGTATTTCACATGGTTTCTGCAGGTTGGGTTGTTTCCCTTCCTGGTTCACATGCGCTAATAATGCTGTAGGGTTTGGGTTTCCAGTCCAACAGGGGTAATGTTTCAATCTTTCAAAATCTCTCTTTTCATTGAAATTGCTCCCAAACACTTCTCTTCTTAGTGGGGGTCTTCCAAGCCTACATATGGGTCACTGCAATAGTTCAGGCCCTATACCATACTTCCCCATGCCCTGCTGTGGGCCTCATAGTTCTAGATAAGCCTCAAAATTATCAATTTCAACTCATTATCTCCCCTTAACCCTGTGGTGTTCTTTGCCAGAGCTTGGATTATGACCGGTGTATCAATGACCCATACTTGGAAGTACTGGAAAGCATGGACAACAAGGTAGGAGCCTTTTCTCTCTCTCCCATTTTGTTGGTTTAAGAGAGCCAAATACATAGAAATATGCTCCACTGCAGTCAGGTTTGACTGACCCCTATTCACATGGGAGAAGTATTGTTTACCCTTGTGTTCTGCTCAGCTTCTCTATCAAAAGGGCAGAAATCGGCAAAGAGCTCCCACAGCACCCAGGACGTTTCCTGAGCCTCAGGTTTAAAGTGATCTGTTTATCATTCAAACTCCCTCTTCCCAGTCCTCTGATGCTCCTCAGGATACTTGTCTGTGCCCACTTTTATCTCCAGTTCTGGCCCAGCTAGTGACTGTGATATCATATTTCTCTGGTCCCCATTTGTGTGCTCTTTGACATGCTTATATTGCCTTGCCCTAAACAGAAAGGCCGGAGGTATGAAGCGGTGAAGTGGGTGATGGTTTTCGCCATTGGAGTCTGCACTGGACTGGTAAGGAGCCTATTGGGTGGGAAGCAGGGAAATGATTAGAACCCAAGACACACTCGGAGGGTGCCTTGTGTTTCATTAAGAAGACCGCTTTGTCGTCTTTGACTGTTTTGTCTGCTTTGACTGGTGCTGGGCCTTTGAGCATCACAAGGGAATGCGTCTGAATTACTTTCTTTCTGAAGGGCAGGTTTTTTCCCCTTTAAGTCAGCTCGTGTTTTCCTTACAAGGTTTACCTTGCAGATCCCCAAAGGCTACTATTCTGCTTACAGTGAAACCCACCTTAAGAAACCACTTAATGGAATGCTAAAATAGGACAGAATTGTATCCTCAGACATACTGAATGCTCCCTTCACAGACACCCCAGGAGATCCAAAAACATACACAGTGAAGTTGGGGGTGGCCTGTGCGTGTCTCAGGTTTAATACAGACTGTCAAGACCTGGACTCTGTTGACAAAGCTACCTCCATGAGAATGATGGATTCAGCTGCAGCTTGCTCCTACTGCTGATATGCTTACATGGGAGTATCTCTTCTCTAGCTCTTTATCAATTTGCCCAGGCAGTCATATGGAGAGGTCATTGCCTCATCTTGGCTATAGTATGTGGGTGGATGCATTTGAGAAGAGCATAGCGCAGGGAGAGAGTCTGAACAATCTGAGTTACTTTGCCTTGACTCTCATTCCCCACTCGTGAGGTTTAGGAGCTGTCAGGCATAATTGCTGCACTACCAGTGTTCTGGCAGACTGCAGCTGTCCCAGTGGGGTGATCTGTTGGCATTGCAAGTAATTGATCTCTGATGCCAGGTCTCTCCCCTTCTCTCTCTTTCACAGGTGGGTCTGTTTGTGGATTTCTTTGTGCGACTCTTTTCCCAACTCAAATTCCATGTGGTACAAACCTGTATCCTTTATGTGGTGCCTGCCTTATTGTTGGACTCAGGTGGCCTCTTTCTCTTTAAAACCATTGCCTTGTCTTGAAAGGGTTGGTTCCACTAGAGAACTCTCCTGGGCGGAGGAGTTTATTAACCACTAAAATTCCTACTGTGAGTTCTGCTTCCGGAGCTGGGAAAGTCCCCCTGGCAGAGGTGACAGAGCGTGAGTAGCATGGTGTCCTGTGTATGGATGCTTTCCGGCCCAGTCTTCCTACCACTGAAGCCATTGGCAAAACTCTGTTAACCAGGATCTGGCTTTGAATCACTGGGACCAAGAGCTGGATTCTGGAAGGGGAACCGGCTCCATCTTGTAAAAAATCCCTGCCGTAGAGTGTCTCTGCAGCAGAACCTTGAGAATGATTTGATATTAAATTGTCAGCGTTGTCTATTGGATGCACCCTGTGACTTCCTAACCCTCATGCTTCCCTGGCTCCTTCTCAGAAGAGCTGCCTTATACTTTGTGCACAGAAGGTGCCTTCAGCGTTTTTCCTTGCCCTTCTCTGTGGCTGGGCCCTGTGAATTGTCCTGTTGGACAGCACGTGAGAGGGGAAGGCATAAGGTGTTTGCAGTGAAGATGGAAGTCAAGACCACTTGGTGGTTTCTGGCTGTAGTACCCAAGGAGTGGGCTGCCACCCCCTGGGAAACTTCGATCCATGAAAAAACATCATGGGCCTGTCATGCTTCTGTTGGTCTGTGGTTTGGGCATCTTACACTTAGTCCAGCTTGGTTGAGGGGGCTGTGCTGGGGGCCTGCTTTCTGAAGGCTGGTGGCTGGAATAGGAGATGCAGCCTTGGACCCAGTTAATGGGCCCTACAGAGTGTGCTGGCTGAGGGGTGTGTGTTCCTGTTGCCTTGACTCCCTCCCTGCAGCGGTGGAGGAGTGCAGCGAGAAGGGCTGCCTTGCCGTGTCCCTCCTAGAGTTGCTGGGATTTAACCTCACCTTCATCTTCCTTGCCAGCCTTCTTGTCCTGATCGAGGTGAGACTGCTTTTAATATACCCTTTCCTCCCCTCTCCGTCCCTGCAATCAGACAGGTAATGCACACAAAGTCTGCTGCCCTCCTGCAGCACCTTCCGACCCAAGATTTCAGAGCATTTTACAAAGACTAATGAATTCAGCCTCTCGGGATGCTGTTTCCCGTAGTCCCTTTCTGCAGTCATTGGTGGGGGCTCATCAGTCTGCTGAGGTGCTGACACACCGTGGTGTTTAACGTGTCCTCCCCCCAGCCCGTGGCAGCCGGCTCTGGAATTCCGGAGATTAAATGTTACCTGAACGGAGTGAAGGTGCCAGGGATAGTCCGTCTCCGGACACTGGTGTGCAAAGCCCTGGGAGTACTCTTCAGCGTAGCTGGAGGTAAGAGGGAGCTGACACGTGCATCATGGACTAAGTGTGTGATGGTGGGGAACAGAGTTTGGCTGACAGTCTGCAGGTGGACAGGTCAGCAGTGGCTCTGCACCTCTATAGCCAGTGATGGGAAGGAGAACAGAGACCCTGGTTGGTAAATGCGGCCCGAGTGCCGGGAACACGCTGCCTAGAGCTGCCTGAACAAGCAGCGGGAAGCATTTCACCCACTATGCCTTGGGAGAGTGCAGACACCTGGGGATAACGGCCCTCTTCGATGGGTGTATTTATTGTCGTCCCAGTGCCAAGCCTCAGGGGCATGGCTGAAGTCACCCACACATGATTCTGCACAGTGAGATCTCCCTCTCCCCCACCCCCCGGCCATACCTGCCTGACACTGCCTGGAATATTGACATCCTGGAGTCATGCTGCCCCTGAATTTCTCTCATTGGTCACGTCTCGAGGAGCAGGCGGTACTCCTACTTTGGGGGTCTGCACTCTGCCTCCATGCTGGGCAGAGTATTGGAAACTCCTACCCAGGCACAGGGGTGATTGGTTTCTGTGCCCCATGGCACAGAAGTAAGAGCCCCTCTCTCCTTTACTGCAGAGCAGGATGGAGCATGCTGGGTTTATCTGCAAACGTCTGAGTTCTGCAACAAGACTGCTTTCTGTTTTTCAGGTCTCTTCGTAGGGAAGGAGGGCCCCATGATCCACAGTGGCGCTATTGTGGGGGCGGGCTTGCCTCAGGTTAGTGCCGGAAAGGCGCTGAGACTCTCTGCAACTTGGGCTGTGCCTGGGATGGGTTAGGCACTAAGGACCGCGCTCTGACATTTGTCCCGTCTCAGCCCCTTGGTTAAGATCAGGCGTAGTGTCTGTTTAGATGTGTTCTCTTGGAAGCTAAAGTAATGATGGAGGGATGACGTGGCTGAGTTGGCCTCGTTCTGCTCCTTCTCTGTTGTGCGTTTCTAGGTCACAAATTTGGGCCATCTTAAATCCGTGTGAGCGCCAGAACCTCCTCCCTCAACCACCACAAGCTCAGGAGAAAGCCAGCACTGAGCAGGGATAAAGCTGAGATCCCCTTTCAGAGGGGTGGCTCCTCCCAGGTGTCAATAAGGCTCACACAGCACACAGTGTAGCTGTTCTCACTGTCCTAGAACAACTGATAAATGGAAGAGTCCTTTCTCCTGAGCACAGATGCCATCTCCTGGCTCAGCCCCACAGCCTCTAGCATGCAAATGTTGGCTGCAGGACCCCTGTGCTGGAGTTTCCGGGGAGCCTCTCTAGTGACGCTGTGAGACGAAAAGGAAACTGACTCTAATCCCCCAATGGCATGTAGTGCCTGTTTAGGCCAAGATGTTGCAGGAAGGGAACATTGGCTGTTCCTTTTCCTCACGATGAGAGGAGAAAGAATCCCAGAGCTTGGTCAGCAGAAGCGGGTAGTGTGCACTTTGCAGAAACCCTCCAGTGACAAAGCTCCTAGCTTCAGCAGACACTGTACTCTGTACAGCAACCGATACCTTATCGGAAAGGACGTTCCCTGTCCTGCTTTCCCTCCGCCATGGCGTACAGTTGGGGTAACTACGTAGACAGCAGAGTTCGTGTTTCCCAAGCGTTGGCCGCTCCGAGAGAGTGTCGTGGGAGGGAGGGGCTGCTTTGGTTCATCACTGTGTCAGTTTTGACTCTGTCCTTCTGTTTTTCAGTTCCAGAGCATCTCCTTTAGGAAGATCCAGTTTAACTTCCCCTATTTCCGAAGTGACAGGTACCGTATCCAAGAGGGGGGGCTGGGTAGGGTGGTCGGGGGTGTTGGATTGGGTGGGTCAGTATTCTGGAGACCTGTCGACCCAAGGGAGAGAAGGTACATACTTGTATATCCAGGTGAGACTCCTTCCTGGGGCGCATTGTCTCCCCCACAATCCTCTTGATGCGCAGCCCCCTCCAAAAGGTGTCGGGAACACAAGATTTGCCCTAATGTATCCGACCACTGGTCCCTTCAATCCCATATCGTACTTCTGGCTATGGCCTGTGTTTACTACTTTAGGGAGAGATGATAAACCTGACAGCAGCTAACTAACCGGGTAATGCTGCCCACTGGGCACAGCTGGCTGCAGGAGTAAGACTCCTTCCTGCCCCCATGGAGCCATTAGCTTAGTCCCAGGCCTGATTCCCCTTTTCCCAGTTCCTTCCAGATTCTGCCGTGATCAACTCTCATTGTTTCCCTCTTTGCTTAGGGACAAAAGGGACTTTGTCTCTGCGGGGGCTGCCGCAGGGGTTGCCGCAGCCTTTGGGGCCCCAATCGGGGGCACTCTGTTCAGCTTGGAAGAAGGTTCCTCCTTCTGGAATCAGGGGCTCACGTGGAAAGTGGTGAGAACTTTGGCTCTTGGGGTTCCCCTTCCCCGTGAGAGGGGACTCGAGCTGGAAGCCAGTGAGCTCAGCTGAGAAGAACCCGAGAGTCTTGAATCTCTCGAGCTGAGCTCTCCTGGCACAATGTGAACAGCTTGCAGTGTCGATGCCAGAGAATTATAGCGCTTCCCAGGGACGCACTCAGGGCGGAATTGTTCCGCATTGTCGGGGCAGCTCTGAGAAATGGCTTTGCTCCTGTGTTCCTTCTGGGCAGAGTACAGATCCCTGCTCCCCATGGGCTGTTTGCCTTAAGGTTGGAGAGATTCCCTCACTCCGATTGTTGCATTGGGCTGGAGTTGGCAGAACACATCAGCTGGCACTAGAACAGCAATATTTGGTGCTGTGACTTGGCCTTTTTTTGTGTGCCAAATACTGCGCATCTTGGAAGCAGTGGCAGACTCCCCTCTCCAGAGCGGATTAAAGGAGCTGAGGGCTTCCCCAAGATTGTAATCTGATCCAGAGCCAGTTTAGGCCTCAGTTTATACATTACACACGCCAACAAGCTGTGTAAGCACCACATAATCAATTCTAGCTGCTGCAGTTCAGTGCCCATGATTAGAATGAGGGGCTTGTTACGGGAATTACTGGGCTAAATTCTACAGAGCTGTGTTATGCAAGCGCTCAGGGTCAGAGATCACAATGGTCTCTGGTGGCCTTATTTTCTGAACACAGTTTAAGGATTAAATTTTGGAAGTGCTGGTAGGTTGCAAGTTCCATTCCCCAGACATGATTTGAGTGGAGAGACTGACCTTGTCACCGTTGATGTAGGTGTTTTTCTTCCTGCATCTCTCCTTCTCCAGCTCTTTTGTTCCATGGCTGCGACCTTCACCCTGAACTTCTTCCGCTCCGGGATTCAGTTCGGAAGCTGGGGAGCTTTCCAGCTACCTGGGCTCCTAAACTTCGGGGAGTTCAAGGTGCGTTGTACTTGCTTTACTGCCTCTCCAGTCACCCCTGGTTGTAGCTCCTGGCTTGCAGTGTGAAACGAATCAGCCGTGTTCATTGAAATCCAGCAGAGGGGAGCTCTGGCTGGAACGCCTTAGCTGCTCCTGGAGAAATGGGAAAATTACTGCTCTGCTTTGACAAAGGGAATGAATCTTGTTCTGTGGTCGATGCTGTTAAATGTTTCCTGCCTGAGGTAGAAGTGGCTGAGGGGTTCGGTGCCTCCTTTGGTATGTCTCCATCTGCTCTCTTGCTGCCTGGTCTCATTCCTGCATTTCTCTCCCTCTCTTCCCTCCCCTGACGTCCCTCCCCAGTGTTCTGACTCTGATAAAAAATGCCACCTCTGGACGGCCATGGACTTGGGCTTCTTCATTATGATGGGGATTGTAGGAGGCCTCCTGGGAGCCACTTTCAACTGCCTGAATAAGAGGCTGGCGAAATACCGCATGCGGAATGTCCATCCAAAGCCAAAGCTGGTCAGGTATCAGTGCTCCTTTCCACCTGCCTTGATGTGATCTTTGTGCATGTCTGTCTGACCCCACTGTCTGTGTCCACAGCGCCTCAAAGAGTAAGAGCCATGGAGCCTAAAACACTGAAAAAGGGGAACTAGGTGAGAGAATGCAAATCCATCCAGTGAAATAACAAAACCTGGCAAGCCGCATAGCATCTGCACAGAGAACATGAAGCTAACCTCAGCCGCTACAATCCCACTACACCCTGTAATGACCCTTGTGGTATCAAGAGGCCAGGATACCTTTATGATGAGTATGAAGGGGATTCTTTGAGGCTGCTGTACACACAGACCCTGTAGATACTGTAGATCTCTTCCCTGTAGATACTGTAGATCTCTTCCCTGTAGATACTGTAGATCTCTTCCATTCCTAGACTACCAATACAGCTTGTGCAGCCTGTGTGTCACCACTGGGGGGCGCTCTAGGTTTTGTCTGGGACTAAGTAGTCATGGTAGGAACAGCTGATCCTGTGGCAGTGCCTTTTATTTCATCGGTTCATTTGATCAGAACATCTGCAGTCAAACTGTGTCCGCTCCATTGATGCAGGAAATTGGTGCATAATTCAGGCTCTGCTTACAGGAAATTACCATTTAGCAGAGCAGGAAGAGACAAATTTTGAGCGATACGGAAAAGCCCATGGAAGGCAGCTAAAGGCTTGTCTGGCAGACGTTGCTCTGGATGCTAGCCTCACCCAGTGGACAGGGCCACGAGCCTGACCTTCGGGAGCATGTGGATGAGGAGAAGGAGAGGCTGTAGCAACATCTTTCAGGTCCTAGTGTGGACCTCTTGGATTAATGTGAAGGCAGAGAGGGTCCGTACAGGGGAAGCCACGTGCAGAGTTAAATGATACTGTGTCCAAATACTCTCACCAGCCAAAGAGCTTTCAAAGCCTGTCATCCCATGTCAGAGGAGGGGCTTCCTGGCCTACAGTGGCTTCTTTACTCCTGATTGGATGGATCTCTCTGCCCAGCCAGCGTGGCCGGCTGGAATGAACATGATCACTGGACAGCCTGTCTCGCAGAACCTAAAATGACCTGCTGTCTGCTTAGTGGAGCCCCAAAATATTGGTTACTGTAGCTTTTTTTCAGTGCAACGTTGGGATGCGGGGCTGTGTGTAAAGACCAAGGGCTTGATTACTCTGAGCATGGTTGTCCCTGCATGGTTTCCACTTTGTGCTTACAGAGTCTTGGAGAGCCTGCTGGTGTGTCTAACAACCACCGTTGTGGTGTTCGTAGCTTCCATGATTCTAGGAGAATGCCGGCAGATGTCTTCCACCAATCCTAGTGGCAACAGCACTCTGAGCCTTCAGGTAACACTCGTCCTACAGAGGGGCACAGTCCCCACCGCCCCAGGAAACACACATCTGTAAAGCGTGCCCATGTAACGCAGCCTCACCTACATTAATCTACCCCCTTCATAGAGACACCCACAGAGCTTCACTAATAGACCGCATCACTTGCAGATATGTCTGCATGCACTGATGAAAGCCAGATGCATGAAAAAATATTGTCCGCCCTGGGGTAAAGTGGTGGCAGTTGTGTATCTGGGCTCATTTCAAGTCCTGTATCCTCTGTCTGTATGTGATTTCCCCAAAAGGCAATGCTGAAAGGTGTGTGTGTGTGTGTGTGTGTGTGTGTGTGTGTGTGTGTTTACTCCTGGTGGCAGTTCCCAATGGGGCGTGGCCGGATTACATATTAACATAATGTCTGATTGCTGTTGGTTAGGGCTCTTCATCGGAGGACGTGAATTCAAGCATCAAGACTTTCTTCTGCCCCAACGAAACCTACAACGACATGGCAACGCTCTTCTTCAACCCCCAGGAGTCAGCCATCCTGCAGCTCTTCCACCAGGATGGTGAGTGTCCAGGAGATGCCGTACTCAGGTTCCCCGCCAGCGTCGTCAGAGTCTGGTCTCAGCCTTTCCTGTGCTTCCATGGGAATCTGAGACCTAAAAGCCTCTTCAGGGCCTGCTGAGAAACAGGGCTATGGCTCCAGCTGCAGTGAATAGGGCCTGCGGTCTTCGCTTCCCCCCTGGCTCTGTGTTGTCATCCTCGCTAGTGCTCGCTGGGACTCTGAGACTAAGGAGTTGCTTTGAGGTGGAGAGGAGAGTCTGCTTTGATCCCGAGGGAGGAGGTTGTGTGATCCCAGCTTGACCCAGGAGGCCTGTGCCCCTGGGTCATAACTCTTCTTGTGTTGCAGGTACTTTCAGCCCAGTCACACTCTCCCTGTTCTTCCTTCTCTATTTCTTACTCTCCTGCTGGACGTATGGGAGCTCTGTGCCCAGTGGTCTCTTTGTCCCGTCGCTGCTTTGCGGGGCTGCCTTCGGACGCCTGGTCGCCAACCTTCTCAAAAGGTGCATTGTGTGCGTGTGCTGTAGAACGCTGCCGAAGCTGGCTAGGCTCTGGACCGGCTTGGTCCTGATGGCAGGGTTGTGTGTGCTTCCTCCCTAGCTACATCGGGCTAGACCACATCTACTCGGGGACCTTTGCGCTGATTGGTGCGGCGGCGTTCCTGGGAGGCGTGGTCCGCATGACGATTAGCCTCACCGTTATCCTGATAGAATCCACCAATGAGATCACGTACGGGCTTCCCATAATGATCACGCTGATGGTGAGCACCATGTCTATGCCCCTCTCTTGGCTCCTGGCCAGACTTTGGCTTTTCTCTGATTGGCTGAGGGAGGCTCCTATGCCTGTCCATCCGATCCACCTCCTCTCAGGCTTCAGAACCAGGAGTCCTGGGCTTGGGAAGCAGTTGAACGGCTGCTTTTCTGTCTTTCTAGGTAGCCAAATGGACAGGAGACTTCTTTAACAAGGGCATCTATGACATTCACGTGAGCCTGCGCGGGGTGCCGCTGCTGGAGTGGGAAACGGAGGTGGAAATGGACAAGTAAGGACATTGTTCTTGACTTTACCTGTGTTTGAGAACTGATTGTGGTTCTCTGGCCTGGGGATAAATGGGTATGGTGTGGGAGTCCCGGGGGGTCTGTCAGGGGGCAGGGGAGTGGATAGGGGTCGGGGCAGTCAGGGTGGAGGGAGCAGAGGTGTTGGATATGGGGTGGGGTCAGGAGGGTCTCTGGAAGGGGTGGTTAGGGGACAAGGAGCAGTGGGGGTTGGATGGATTGGGAGTTATGGGGGGGGCAGTCGGGGACGGAAGTGGGTGGGGTCAGATAGGGGGCGGGGCCAGGGTGTTGAGGCGGCACAGCCTTCCCTACCTGGCCCTCCATACAGTTTCACAACCCCGATGTGGCCCTCAGGCCAATACGTTTGCCCACCCCCGGCCTAGAGGTTGAGACAGACAGAACACAGCAACAAAGGGCTTGGTAAAAACATCGAGGCAGTACATAGTTGTTGTATCATGTGAAGTCTCTCTTCATTGGTTTTCTTTCCTTTTCCTGGTGGTGGTGGTGACGGATCCCTTACGTTGTCCGTCTGACTTAGATGGTGAGATTTTTGGGATAGGAGCCTTTGTCCTCTTGTCTAATTCCTGTGATGCTCTGTAGATAATGCTGCTACCTCAGTAACCTCACAGCTGTTCTCTGCCAACGGGGTTTGTAGGAAAGGCAAAGGCAGCACTTGTGTGAAAAGCATTCCATGGGGTTCTCTCTGGTGCTGGGTCTGCATCATGCTTGTTTGCACCTATAGCAGTGCATTCCTTCATTGCCCCAGGCTGAGAGCCAGTGATATCATGGAGCCCAACCTGACGTACGTGTATCCCCACACCCGGATCCAGTCGCTGGTCAGTATCCTGCGCACGACAGTCCATCATGCCTTCCCCGTGGTGACGGAGAATCGGGGGAACGAGAAGGAGTTCATGAAGGGGAACCAGCTGATCAGCAACAACATTAGATTCAAGGTGAGGAGGAGGGGGCTGCCCGGTAACCTCGGGGATAAGGGGCTTTTCTCTGATCACGGAGGGAGGCAGCTTCTTGTATCATGCTTGCACAAGTCATGCTTGCCTCAGCGTGCAGCTTGTCCTGGACTTTGTTCCGCAGCCGAATATGTTTTGGTGTCAGGAACAGTTTCCCAATATTCTAAGTACGTGGCAGGAGGGACGGAGTGAGGCTGTCGCACTCCGGGAGGAATTCTCCCCCAGGGCAGTGGTGAACGCTCATTCCTTCAGGTGTGGAATGCTGGTGAAGTGCCGTATGGAGCACGCCTGAGCTAGCAAGCAGCAGGCCTGTCCCAGCTCTAAATCATCTCATTTTTAAGAGAGTGAATCCTGCAGTCCTGGCAATACCTGCAAATACCATCCCTGGAAGAGCTCCGGAGCAGATAGCCCTTTGCTGACGACTGAAACTAAACCAGATCAGAACGGGTTAATTCTTACACTCCGGGCCTAGAGCACTCAGATGTTCTGCACTTTATCTAATTCCTGACCCCCCCTGTTTTGCACGAGACCCGTGTCCCCTGTCTAAAGGTTCTGCTCACCCCCCCCAGAAATCCAGCATCCTCACCAGAGCTGGAGAGCAGCGCAAGCGGAGCCAGTCTATGAAATCCTATCCCTCGAGCGAGCTGCGCAACATGTGTGATGAGCACGTTGCGCCCGAGGAGCCGCCCGAGAAGGAGGATCTGCTGCAGCAGATGCTGGAGAGGCGGTGAGACCGGGGGGTGGCTGGACACAGGATGGGGATTACCTATGGTGATGATGCGGTCCCTGATGCCATAGTAACCGAGCACCTCACATCTTTACTGTAGTTCTCCTCAGAGCGCACTGTGAGGCAGGGCCAGGCTGTTAGCCCCATTGGGAGCCAAGAGCGACTAAGTGACTTTCCCAAGGCAAGGACTTGTCATTCAGGGAGTCTGCAGCAGAGCAGGGATGTGGACCCAAGTCTCCCAAGTTGTAGGGCTGGTGCCTTAGCCACTGACCCGTTCTTCCCCTCTCTGTACTGGACTCCAGCCCGGTCATCTCCACGCCTCGTGACGTCTCCATTCCTCCTCTAGCCTTCCCGCCTGGCTCCTGCTGGGCCTGGTGTCCTTGGGAGTTTGCCCCTCTTTTGTAAGGGGATGTGGGGCTGGTGAAACCAGTCAGCTGTCTGCAGCACGGCGGTGGCCGTGCAAAGTTCCCCCCTCGTGTGCCTCACCCTGCCGGGGTGATCCCTGCTGAGCGAGCAGCCAGTGTCGCCACGTGGACAGCAGCCTGCTGGGAACTGGGCCAAGACCCCAGTCAACTTTCACACAAGTGAGCATTTTAATGGTCTGAGCAGGAGCTCCGGATCGGGAAGGCTGGTTTCTGGTCCGCTTCAGCCACTGAGTTGCTGTGTTGGGGAAAGTCACTTAACCCTCTCTGCCTCAGTTTCCTGATCTGTACGAGAGCTGGGCAAGTGTGTTCCCCTTTGGGGAGTGCTTTGAAATGCTTCATGAAAGGTACTCAGTGCGGACCACTTCCCAGCTGTCAGACAGGAACCTATTTTGTTGCTTCTGTTCCTCTGCCATTGTTACTTCCCCACAGTACCCATTGTAACAAGTGGTGTGAAATCTGTCACAGATACACTCCCTACCCCAACCTGTACCCAGACCAGTCCCCCAGTGAAGAGTGGACCATGGAGGAACGCTTCCGACCTCTGACCTTCCACGGCTTGATCTTGCGCTCGCAGCTGGTTACCCTGCTCGTCCGAGGAGTCTGTTACGCTGAGAATCAGTCGGTGGGTCTTGCGGATGAGGATTGTCTGTGGGAAGGGAGGAGTTGGGAAGACCGCATCCCCAGGGGCTGGCGTGCAGCATTTTAAACTCCATCGTCCCCTTAGAAGTTGCAACTGGTAGAACAGCGAATCCTCCCTTTTGTCTGCCAAGTGAGAACTACTCCTGTTCTGTAACTGTGCAAGCACAGGAAAAGGCACAGCGTAGAGGTGACATCCCCTTGTGGGAGTGGAGAATGGGAGGGGAGAGGTCTGACTGCCCATAGTGCACCCATCAGCCGGGTGTCATTGTCCCCTGTGTCTCTGCTTCTCAGTGGCTTGCTGGACAGATATATCTCTGGGTGTGTAGCAAGCAAAATGATCCAAGCTGTTTGGTGCCCAGTTCCTTCAGAGTATCTTGGTGCCACCTTCCAAAGTGGGGAATAGATCCTCCCTGGATTGGAGAGCAAATCTCCTCTGCCAACTCCTTGTATTGGTTAAGTGTGTCCTGCGCCATCGTGAATTATCTCCAAGAATCCCTCCAGACACGTGTGTAGCTCCCTGAGCTTGTCGGGGGACCTGGAAGGTTGCTGAGGGGAACAGTCTTGGCTGTGCTCTCGCATGCCTTCAGCTGCTTTAGGGTTCCCGTTTAGAAAGGGTGATGCTTCTCCTCAGCGAGGCTTTTCATTTTTGACTTGCAGAGCACCAGCCAGCCTCGACTGTCGTATGCTGAGATGGCTGAGGATTACCCCCGTTACCCCGATATTCATGACCTGGACCTCACCCTGCTGACCCCACGCATGATAGTGGTAAGAGATGCTGATGGGAACCTGCTGCCGTCTCGCAGTGCCCTTTCTCCCTGATACACATTCTGAGACATTCTCCAAAGAGCTCTAAAAATCCTTCCCCGGCCTGGGGTTACAAAGACACTTTATCCTAATCTGACTCCCAAATTCCAGTTCTGGTCTCCCTGGGCTGCTGCTTTGGGGTGAGCCCAGGTTCAAATCCACTCGAAGTGACAGTGACCAAAACTCCTGCACGTCTGAAATACTCTTCCCACCACTTCCTAGCTGCCTGGATTTAATAAATCAATGTCAGTGGGAGAACAGACCCTGTTCTCAATAGACTGGACTCTTGGTTTAAGTGAATATGGGTCTCACTTGTACCTGTTCAAAATCTCCCTGCCGTTGGATTGGACCAGCAGGCTCAGCCAAGAGGCCCAAGACTCATGGAGTCTACAGGGCTGCTTTAGCCCTGCTTGTCCCCTCACTTCCAGGAGAATGGAAATTCACCTTGAAACTACCTGGTAGAAATGACCTTGTTGTTTTCTTCTTGACTCTCCCCAGGACGTCACCCCTTACATGAACCCGTCTCCCTTCACAGTCTCTCCTAACACTCATGCCTCGCAAGTCTTCAACCTGTTTAGGACAATGGGGCTCAGGCACTTACCGGTGGTGAATGCGGTGGGAG
This sequence comes from Sternotherus odoratus, assembly GCA_032164245.1. Taxonomy (NCBI): domain Eukaryota; kingdom Metazoa; phylum Chordata; order Testudines; family Kinosternidae; genus Sternotherus; species Sternotherus odoratus. The sequence goes on from JAVMKO010000018.1 coordinate 9,748,964, forward strand.
AGGTGAGTGCATCCTGCGGCTGTGTCCGGGCTGAGGGGCAGTCCCAGATTGACGTTTAACAACCCCTTCTGACCCCATCAGAATGTGACTTGCAGGGGTTGGAGAAACCTCTCTCCACTAGATGGCGCTGCGTTTCACCCGACCGGGTCTTAACTGACACCTCTCACTCAGGCTGGTGATCAAGTTGAAACCTTCCCCTGTCCCGAGTCTGGATCCAGCCCAGGTTGGCCGGGGACTGGGAGCTGATGCTGTCTGATGCCTATTCAGGGGTCTTAGCCCACTTCCCAGTGGGCAAGTCTCCACTTGACAAAAACCACCCCAAGTGGCACTAATTGCCCTCTCTTTTAGCAGCTTCCGCAGCCACAGAAGACTGAAAGCCCCTGGGAGTGATCTCTCCAGGTTGGGGCACATCCTTCTGTTAGACAGGAATTTACATTTGTATTGGTAAGAGCCAAGACAGTCCAGTATAGAACCAATCCAATTCTCCAGACTTCTTGTGACACTTGCAGTGCCCCAAAGTGCCCAGCTGGTGTCCTCAGCGTCCCATGAACATAGTAAAGAGTAAGCATCCCTCACTAGTGCTGGCGCCCACAAAGTACCCGAGGACTAACCGCAGCCTGTGTGCAGGAGGGGGTCTTGCTTGTGTATTGTGAGCTGTTGCACTGGTGGGTCTCTTGACAGCGTGTATCGTGACATGCAGTCAAGTTGCCCCACAGACTGTACACATCGTCCTCTTATCTAATGCCTAGAATTAGCTCGGGTGCGTTCCAGGGACATAAACTATGTGGTGGGCAAGGAAGAGGCTGCAGAAGCGTTCTCTGAATGTCAGGATTTCTGATGTTTGCCCCACTGAGCCTGCTAGTGGAAAGCGAACATCACAAGCAAGAGCTGAGTGGTTACTCGTTTTCTACTGTGACCCACAGAGTACATGGAAGGATCCTAGCACTGATTTTTAAATGCATTCCCATTCTGCTGAGCACCTGGCGTTTCTGCCACTGACCACACTTCACAAGGTTTAAATCTTCCCCCAGCCGCTTGCGAGGCAGAGCAGCGCTGTAGGAGAGCTCGGTGGTGACTTCTCTCTGACACCAGGAAGCACCCAGCACTTTACCTTGTTTAACCTTAGTCCTCTAGGTCTCCTGGATTGCCTAGAATTTACTGCTGCTACAATAGGTCTCCCGTGTGACGTCCCACAGTGGGGTTCACGGGCGTCTCTCTAGTACACCCACGCCAGGGTTGTGCTGGCCAGAGAGGCCAGTGGATGGACTCTGAGGCTAAAACGGCAAGTAACAAAATTAGCTAACGTGACTTGATACAGAAGTGCCTAATGCTGCTGGCTGATTGGGTGAGTCTAACGCATCTCTGGGCCTGAGCAGCCCTTGTGCTGGCGCTGACAGTAAAAGTTAAGCTGAGTAGAGATCCTGGCTTTAGCTGCCTTTGCAGCTGTAGCCTGAAGTATTCCCTGGCTGTGTTCCACCCTCCTGAGGATGGAGCTGTTCCTGGGGGTGAGGAAGGAGGGTGTTGACCTGGTCATGTCTGGTCACGGCCCAGCTGGACAGGCAGCTTCGGAGAGGGAGAGTTAAAAACGAAGCTAACCTATGGCACAGAGGCGTTTCTTTCCTCAATGATACTCTGAGATGTGACAAGCACCATCTAGAAAGGGCTGAAAATTACAATCATGCATAAGCTGCTTGATCCAAGTGGGGGTGACTAGAAACCTGGCTACTTGGACCCTCCAGAAGGTGAACTGAAAGAAACGGATCTAGGGATGGTTTCACTTTTCCCCGCGGAGACAGGAGAGCAGTAACACAGTGGCCCAGAGCGTTCCTTTTAGCTGCCTCACTTGAAGCATTATTTCTTCCCCAATGTACTGAGCCCCTGCTCCCCCCAGTGATGTGCTCAGCACCACCGATATTACGGCCACAGAGGTGCCCAAATCGATGCACTTGACTTTGAAAAAGTTGTCCTCATTATCCAGCTCATGAAGCAATACCACCCCTTCTGGGCACTGTTAAACCAGTTTCAGATGGAGAAAGTCTGAGGTGACTTGTCTGTGGTCTCGACTATATGCAGATTTTGTACCAATATAACTGTTTTGGTTAGTGGTAGGAATTTCCTACAGATATGTAGCTATATTGGAAGAACGCCTAGGGTATAAAAGTGCCTTGTATCCGTACAGCTTATTCCCTTTCCCATATGGTTATAAAGTAACTTCATATGGATATTACTACAGCCATGCTAAGGTTGTGCTACCATTATATCAGTCTAGTTGCATTGGTGTAACTTTTTTGTGTGTAGACAAGCCCGAAGGAAGAGAATCCTGTCAGAGCAGGGATTAGAACTTGAACCCTCTCCCAGCTCTGTGCCTAGGTCAAGTCTCAGAGAATTGCCTGAGACTTCTCACTGGTTTTTCAGGTCAACCAGAAGAAACACTACTGCCTCCTCTCCTCCACCGAGCCCGTGTCTTCTAACAGGGGTTGGTGAGACTGACTTGTATGGTTTCCTCTCTCCCCTCACCAGATTGTTGGAATAATAACTCGGCACAACCTGACTCATGAATTTCTGCAGGCCAGACTCAGACAGCACTACCAGACCATCTGACGCTGCTGTCGGTTTGGCTCGCTCCTTCCTCCAAGCCTGCACATGCCCTCGCTTTCTGCCTGGATGCCCCATGTCCAAGGACACGACGGTTGGCTTCTCTCTCACACAGTCTGGGGACCAGAGAGTAGAGGAGCTATTTGAGTCCAGAGCTGCTGGCCGGCCCCAGAGAGGTGCTTCGTTTGACTGCTCTTGGCCAGAACACTCTTCTCTCCTGACGCCTCCTTTCATCAGAAGTTGTCCTGACACTGCTCTTCCTATAGAAATGCCTGCCGTTTGGAGGGTAACAATAACGCTGTCTACACCATGTCATATGTGGAGGAGGGCGGCGAATTTCCCCTCCCCTCTCTTGTTGATTTCGTCTCTCTCCCCGGTTCTTCTGCAGCAGTTGCCTTATTCACACGAGAAGGGGTCCTTGTCAAAGCTGACATCACCCACTGCTAATATCCTCAAAAACGAAATTGCTGGTTATTCTCAGTGGCATTAAAACTACACCTGCTTGGGGGAGGGGCGGGAGGAATTTTATGCCATCAGGAACTCTTAAGTTGTCCAGATTTTTCATTCTGGCTTCATGGTTTTTCAGTTCAGTTCTTAAAGCTCCTAATTTCTTAATGTCCTTCAGGTGCTGACATCCCTGCTATGGATTTGTCTGATAGCAGCTGGCTGCTGAGAGCATCTGGGCAAGTCAAGCATCCAAAACAATTTGGTTCTAAGCACTGGATTAGCAACCCTGAATGCACCCACAAAACAACTCAGAAGAGAGAAATCCCGTCAACCTCATTAGCTGGTGCCAATGATTCCCCTTAGAAGAGAAGCCTTTTATAAGGCACTCTTGTCCCTTCCCTAGAACACTATGTTGCACCTCTTTGGAGCGTTCTGTAGTGCCCTGCTGCAGAGATCCAATGTTAAGAGTCTGGTTTCACTCGGAGGTTCTGGATTCCAGGGTCCATCTTTCCAGTCAGGGCTGTGGCGCTGGAGGAAATCTCTTCTCAGCCCTGCAAGCCCAGAGCTCAACATGGGGAAGAGCAGGAGCGTTGCTCTGCTGGCTCAGATTCAGCAGCGGTGTTGGCTTATCTCGGTTTTGCGGGAAGAGAAGGTGCGATTCGTGCTGCGGCCAGCCAGAAGGGGCTCTGGGAGGTTGACACTAGTGGAAGGGCTGTCGGCAGCTCTGAGAGCACTTGGGGTGTTTGTTGCCACCGCAGAATCACCTGCAGGGGAAAGTCAGCACTGGGGAGCCAGTCACAGCCAGTCTGGTGCTCTGGCAGGTACCATCCTGGCAGCACCTGTGTTATTCCAGCAGGCTCCTGCCCTTGTAGGTTTTGCATGCAGATAACTGTGGGAAGCCAGCCTCATGCCTTCAGGGGCTACAGAACTGATTGGCTTGATAAAGCACAGAGCATTCTTGCTGCCTCTGAGACTGGCCCAGCTAACCTGGGGAATGCATCCCAGGAAAGCTTCCCCACAGCCCTTGTACCAGCCCCTCGATTAACCTATTCCACACCACACTAGGCTTTAGCTAGCTATGGAAGGAGCTACTGTTTTAGGAGTCTTATTGTCTTTGAAAACTCAGCCCTCTGGAGGGCTCTTCCTTCCAAGTGTGAAACCTGTGTTTTCACATGTCAGTCGCCAAGCCTGTGGTCTGCAAGCTGTGTTTGGTCCTGGGGGAGCTGTACGTTCCCCTGCTGGGCAGCACTCGGGAAGGCTGTGGCGGAGTTGGCTGTGCTCTGACTTCCCGAAGATAAGAGGTAAGAGCACAAGTGTCACACAAGGTGTCCTTTGGTACCTCACGTCTCTCTTAGGAATCGGTGAAACTTTCCCCTGCAGCCCAGGTGGTGGGTGGCTGAGTTGGTGCAGGGTGATCCAGTCTCTGGGGGTATCTACACCATACAAAGAACCAACTCATAGGAGCTGGTTGCAGTTTGTGTTGTAGTTAGGAGATAACTCTGTGGTATCTGCATTACAGCCTGCAACCAGCCGAAGGATGGAAGACGGTCCCCCTCCATTCTGATAGGTGTAGTGGAGAATGGACTCCCAGCATGCAGGGCAGGGCTCCGCTACATATTGATTTATTTCCTTTAGTCACTTCCAATGAACTCTAGCAAACCCTTCCCTGGGTCTCATCTTTCCCTTTCTATCCCCCCTCTTACGAGATGGGCAGCAGACTTCCTGGGAAGCCCTGCTCCTCCCCAAGTCTGGAGCAGAGGTCTTGGCCCTCCTTGCGTATCCTGCTGAGTGGAGAGGGAGGAGCCTTGCTACATGTAGTGCAAAACTTGCCTTCAACAAGTGACTTTCACCTTCCTGGGTCCATCTGGTTATAGCAGGTACCATCCGAGTTCTGCATTCCAGCCCAGGTGGTGCCGTGTGAGCAGGGTGATGGAACACCTTCCTCACACCTTCCCTGTCCCCTCCTCTCCCGCCCCCAGCTTGCGGCAGCTGTTCAGTCTCCTCCACCATTCCACATAGCCCATGTGCTCAGGAGAACCTTCCACGGTAGCCCCAGTGGTGTGATGATCCTTCAGCTCCCCAGAGTGATGTACGGGCATCTTCCCAGGGTCAGCACCTATCTTGTACCCCTTCCACTTGTGCTCCATAGCTGTGATGGGAGTGACACCGTTGTACGTCTCCGGGCCCAGTTGCCCATGCAGTTCTTAATGGACATCTTTGGGTAAAGGAGTCTAAATGTCTGTCGGTGGGTTGACTTTGGCTTGTGACTTGGGTGCCTTGCTCTACATAAGTTGATTAAGGGTCTTCAGCCTGTTTCACCCGTATCTAGAGCTGGCTTGTCAGTAACTGACTTGCTATGCTTTGGGGCAGGAAGAGTACTGGTCTCCATGGCTTGAAAGAGGCTGAACTGGTCTAAGAAACTCCAGGACATATCCCCTCCCCCATTCTCCCCCAAGGTGAACTGGAAGTTTTGAAATGCACTTGTGTAGCACTCACTTCCATTCCAAAGGGGTCTGGCACCTGGACCATCCCACAGTGCAGTAAAGCAATCCCACTTCATTATTAGAGGTTGGGCACTTAAGGCATAAACCACAAGATGCTGCAGCTCTGTACACCTGTCGGCATAAGCTCAGTGAGAGATCCTGTCTCTCCCCCTCTCCACAGTTGCTATGGTGAGAGTTCACTTACCTCCCTTTCTCCCCTCCATCCCAAAAATAGGGCTTGTTAACTTTGTGTCAGTCGCATTCGCCAGTCATGTTCTGTTGTTCAGTACATGACTCATGGTGGTATATTTTGCCACACTATGTCTTGGCCTCACTAATGTGTCATGGAGCTAGAAGTCCTAGGCAAGCTGAAACATCTTGCTCAGGTAGGTCTGGGCATCAGCTGTACCTTCCCTTGCAAAGGCTGCTGGACTCCACCCCGTGCTCGGCCGCACCTGCTCTGCCTAAGCATCCATCTTACTAAAAGCCTGTCGCTCGAGGAAAGCAGTGCCTCCCGCTGCTGCAGCCAGAAGAACATAACTGCCCCCTGTGGCATTCTGCCAGCCGCTTTAAAGGGAAATCCACAAATGGACTTGCCAGATGTGCTCAACAAAGTTGCATATGGTCCATAGCAGGGAAAGTTCCTCTCCCTGAAATGAGGGGTACATGGATGCTCTTCTCTAAGCGGGATTTTGAGATGCAGCACAGCCAGGGACTCTCGTGTGCCACTTATGAGGGGTGCAAAGGATTGAGACTGCTCACACATAACTGACCACTGACCTCCCTTCTCCCGAACCTTAACTGCCTCTGGTCAGGCACTGATTGCTAAACAGGTGCCTGTGATTCCAGGGAGAGAGTCCACTGAGTGGATCAGTATTGATGGCAAAAGCTCAGGAGAGCAGAGGGGGCTGTCTCCCTCTTCCTGGGTTCCCAGGCAGTGTTAACACGTGGTAGCAAGTCCCAACTCCTCTGTACTATGAGCCATGCCAGGGGCAGCCACTTATTATTTTTTTTGCTCTGTTTTGTTACGAGATGATGTAAGCTAATTCCACGGTGTATATAAACTGTATTTTTGTTAAATTTGTATGAATATATTTTTTATTTGAACGTTGGCACTTGAGATGTCGTCCTGTAACCATAACGTGTCTGAGAGTAAAATGTCGTCGTGTGTCCTTCTGCATCTGCTGGGCTCCGTGATCTTCTTCCTCCCTGTTGTTTGGTTTGTTTAAACTTTATTGATTTTTCTTTTCACCCCCACCCCCATAAGCTTATAAAAGCATCTATACAGCAGTAAGTATCCTGCTGTTTCCTTAGCGGAGGTAGGTTTGGGTATTGCTGGTGCCCTAACTTCATCCTTAGTGCTTGGAGGGAGGCTGGCTTTACTTTATCTCGAGTAGCTGTGCTACCATCTCTGAGTAGAAAACACACGAGCTGAAACAAAGCCACTTAGCCTGAGTCCCACCAGTGGCTGCTGTAAGGTGTGTCCTAAAATGTCATGTGTGGAGGTGGCAGAACCCCCACCCTCGTTTGCATGTGAGCTGTAGCATAACGATGGTAGTAATGGTCTCTTAGTTCTCTGCATCCTAGGCAACATCATTGTTGGGTGTTTGTTTATGTTAACCTTCGACTGTGCAGAGGCTGCCCTCTGCCTCCTGCCAAGTTCCCAGCCTAAACTTCAGTGCAGCCAAGAGCGAGCGCCTCTCCTGGGGGAGCAGGCTGGAAATTGGCCTCCAGCTTCTTTTGGCAGGGAGCAACTGCAGTGGTGGGCCCGAGGGACTGACTGGGACTTTCTGTCTCCCTCCCCCTGGCAGAGGGGAAGTCCAGAATTTGGGTTAGTGGCTGTGGGCTAAATTGCGGCTACTGTGGTCCTAGTCTCTTGTACTTCCAAGCAGGAAACAGGGAAGATGTCCTACCTGGGAAGAAAACTTGACTCAATCTGCTCCTCATTGTCACAGATGCACTGGAGTGGGGATGGAGGCGGGCCTGGGCGCTGCCTCTTTCTCAATCCCTCTCTCAGGTGTAATGTAAAATGAGGAACGAGGCTCCACTTCTCTTAGAAGGGAGCGAGGCAGCCCTGGGCCATGGGCTATCACTTGACAGCTCAGTGCACCTGGAGTTTAAAAACATCCCCAGCAGGTGTGAAACAGATGCTTGGCGATGGCATTTTCAGGACTGGATGTAGGAGGGAGGGAAGTTATTTTTTCATAGGACGGAAGCAGCAAGTGTCTTGCTGGGAGAAGAAAGGGATACGCTGTTGTAGATAACTCTGTGCCTTTGGTTTTATACTCTGCACAGTTGAGTTAATACAAGTAGCTATAATATAGTTACACTTAAACCAGCCCACTGCCTGTACTCGGACTTAAGTGGGGTTTATTGGCTCAGTACTGTTAGGAGACCCCCTCCCCCCCATACCTTTAAATTGCTGATATTTGCCAGGTGCGTTAGTGCAGGGCAGTGAGGTTTTGCCGTGGTCCTCTAAATGCATCTGAGCTACATTTTTACACACACACACACACACACACACACACACACACACACACACACACACACACACACACACACACACAGAGGTCATGCAGGGTGTGGAAAAATTAACCGTAGCCTTTTATTGCACTCATTTATTTGCCCAAAGAGACAGACCTGCGCTTTCTGTCCAGGGTGCTGAAATCTAGGCTGGAATTCTTTTCAGTGACAATGATCCTTTAACCCTTACACTTCAGGGAGAAAGCCAACATCCTGTATGTTGTTTGACTCATGGTGCCCAGGGGAGGGGACAAATTGTTTGCAAATGGGTGAAGCCAGATGGCAGCTGAGTTTCACCTACTGTCCCTGCTGCAATACAAGTTACCAGCGAGGAGCTAAGAAGATGCAGTTGACTTTGGAAGAGCTTTGATGTCCAGGCCTCTGAGGAAGAAGATCAGGATTGCCCCCATCTCCAGGTATAGCTTCAAAGCTGAAGGAGAAAGAAAAAGACAAATGCAGGGGTGGTAAATGTCTTTATTCTTTGGCGGTGTTATTTGTACTATCGGAACATAACCTTTTAGCTCTGAAGGTCCCTGGTTCAAGCACCAGTGTGTTGCTCAAAACAGCAGCTGTCACAGTGGCACCTAAAGGTATGGAGAGCAGGATCCTGCTGCGCTAGGTACTATACGTGCACCCAAGAGACTACTGACAAGGCAGCTAGAGAGGGGGAGAATTAGCCCCATTTAACAGAAGGGGAGTTGGGCTACAAAAAGATGAAGAAACTTGCCCAAGGTCACGCAGGAAATCTGGCAGAGCCAGGATTTCATCCTAGATCTCCCGAGTCCCACCATTCAACAATCCTTGCTCTTAAAAACCCCCAGCGGAACCAGAACTAATGCAAGGCATGGTTTTAAAGGATGGATAAAGACAAGAGCAACTTAACCAGCGACTGGTGTATCAGCATCCCTTTTGTGTCTCATTTTTTCCCCTCCAGATCCCTTTCCCCCATCCTCCAGCTGGGCTGCTGCAGTGTTAAATGTTTGGGCCCTTCTGTCCTGAACTCATCACAAGAGAGGGTGGAAGCTCTTTCTTTTTCAGTAGCTCATTTTAAGCTTTGAGAGGAGCCTTCCCATGGTGTGACTAGCTGGGATCGTTAAAGTGGTGGGAAAGTAACACATCGTACTGTCTGCTGCAGGTGACCCTGAACAATGCCGGAGTGTGGCTACTTGAGCTGAATAGACAGAGCTGGGCGAAGACAGGAGCAAGATGTGGTGGATAAGGCATAAATGTTTAAATCCTTGAATCACACACAGAGCAAGGAAGCCCTGGAATTGTTTAGTGTGGTTCACAGGGGCTAACCAGGGGCTTTTTCATCATCACAAAGTGTTATTGGGTGAGACCAGGACCTTGAAGGGGCGGGTTAGCTACTGTGAGTGGAGACAAGGACAATTGTCTTCAGTGCCATGTTGGCTACTTATGGTTACTCCCCATGGGGACTGGGGTGTAACCAGGACTAGCTAAGACGATGCTGTACAGGACTTGTCCTGGTCTGTGCTGACTGCAGAGTTGTCAGCCTCGTGCGGGTTGATCCTTTGAGTCTGGGATCTAACCTAGTAACATTTTGCAGGGGTCATGCCCTGTGAATGATGAGCTGAAATGAAGACAAGGCTGCATTTGAGTCTGAATAGTGAGGGAAACTTACTGTCACTGATACCTTTTAAATCACAGACGAGTCGCCCGCGGAAGGAAGAGGTAGAAACTCCCTCAGATGGGATTGTAACAACTAGACTGAGGAGAATGCTAGGTGTTGAAAGGGGACAATGCCGCACTGACCTCCAAGAGAGAGGCTCTGATTTCTATGGTCCTTACAGTGGACAATTCCACGGCTCTGGAATCAAATGCATCCCTCTTGAAAGGATTGTATCTAGGGTGGTTCTTATGGTACCCGTCACATTGGTGTCTGAGTGCCGGGGTTGTACGTTCTCACTGCAGCACCTTATGTTAAATTAGGGAATTGACTTTGAGGGGCTCAGCCAGAAAAGGACACGGTCTTCATTATTGTTTCTAAAAATGAACATTTCCTAAAAGTTCAGGATAGACCCATAAGCGAGAGTGTCACCCAAAGCCCTGTAGCTGGAGCCCTAAACCCATTTCAAGTCCCACTGTTTTTTAAATTCTCCTCCTGGACACTGCAGCACAAGAACAAGAGAGCTGGGGTGGGCGACGCCTCCAAATCCATCGTCCATCTTTTAACCTAGACCAGTCAGGCCACCTGGGCCTTCCCAGGAACTCTGCCCAGAGCATAGCATTGCTTCGGCCTTACTCTAGTTTGTATCCAGTGCCCCAGCTGTGTGTGAGTAGTTCTAGCCCTTCCCTCTCCCTCTTACCCTGTAGTTGTTGCATCCAAGTCCACTCAGGGCTCCTATTCTATCTATTCGTTGGCCAAAGCAGTCCGAGAACCTTCTCATGCTGCGGGGCGAGTTCAGCAGGGCTCGTAGTTTGCTCCTCAGGGCGGCCAGAGGTTTCTCAGGCAGCTCCCCACTGTTGCGCCCATAGGCAAGGTCTTCTCTTTGGGGTCTAGCGTATTCGCTGTTCCAGGGAGCAAGGGGACGCGAGGCATCTCCTGGGGCTTCCTCATTCTGCTCACTCATTTCTTGGGCCAGGCCTGCCTCGGCTTCGGCTGATGGGAGCTTGTCCTCCAGGCGGTCGAGCAGGGTCTGAAATGCAAAGGGGCAGGGGGGTAGAGCGCGTTACCCTAGACTCGCCCGAGGGGGTGGAGTGAATGGCAAAGCAGTGCACCCCTGCCCCGCTCCCCCAGCCCTTAGTTGCATTGCGTTCGGACAGTGATGCCCGCTGCCCTACCTTGAAGTCCGCCAGTTCCGCAGGGGAGCCCGAGTTGTACGTGGGATGAGCGTTGGCTCTTCCTTGGGGCTGCACGGTGAACAACAACAGCAGCAGCAGTGGCAACCGGAGGGCAGCGGCAGTCAATGAGCCCATGCTGGGGTCCCAGGTCTTCCCTCGCCTCCAGTGCTTCACCCTCCCTCGCTTGTGGGCTGCGATCTTGACCCCTCCCTTTTTATACACGCAGCGTCTGAAGGAGTCACGCCCAAGGAATGGAGCCCGCCGCATTCCGTCACTTGCCCGCGATAAAGGATCTGAGGCCGGAACTGGCAGAAGATTCCCTTTTAAAGTTATCCGTCCCCTTGCTGGCTGTCGCTGGGGCGGCCAAGGCGCGGCGGCTCCAGCGGGAATGACCGTGTGAGGGCCACATTCCTGTCGATTTGTCTCAAGAGGTTTCACACGTCGAAGGTGTGGGAGAAGCACCGAGAACCATCCCCCTTTATCTCTCAGCGGCGCCTCCGGAGTCTTGTTCCTTCACAGTGGAAACAATGAGGCAAGTGTTGGACAACGGGCCGGCGAGCCTCGAAGGGGCGGCGCGGCGGTGTCCGGATATGAGAGGGAGACTCCGAGAAAGGAGGCCGGAAAAGGGGCTGCAGAGCTACCATTAAAACCAATGACCGAGACATGGGGTCAGAGCCTCCGCGGGTGTAAATCAACCCAGCTCTTTGGGGCAGGATCGCTATAGACTGGCTGAGCGCCATTAATTTCGACACCAGCTGAGACTCTCTCCCTTCTGCTTCTGTCCCATTCCTTGTAGCCCCAGAACCATTTAATGCTCCTGCCAGCCTGGTGCCAGGGCTTCCAGCTCCTCCTGCCGGAGATCGGGGATTTCATTCAAGGAAGGTGTTAGGAAGGAAGCCGGAGAGGGGTAGTCAAGTGTGCAGGAGGAGAGGAAAGTCTGCAAAGGCTCTTTTTGAAAAGACTCAGTCTCCTTCTTGGAGCAAAGACTGCAGCCCGGGGGGGAAAGGAGGGGGGGAGGATGTCAGGGCAGTTTTGTATTTCAGACCCAGGCCTTGGAACTGGAATCCGTAAATGGAAGGACAAGACACTGCTGGATTCTGAATGTCCTTTCGTGTTCACCACCAGGATACATGAGCACGTGATTCTGGAGAGCTTAAGAAGGAGCCAGCTGTCAATCGGGCAAGGGCCGGGGGGTTCTGTAGAACTGGGCTCTCTGGCCAGCTGCCCCTGGCTCCCTTTGGGGCCATAGTCAAGTAAGGGGACTGCTCTGCCTCCATCTCCCCCTTTGGTAATGGCGGTGATAACACTTCTCTCCCTCCTGGGGTGCTGGGAGCTTTAACGGCTGGTTCTAAGGCCTGCGAAGAGTCTTGGGTGGGGAAGGGGAGATATTTGCGGAAGCTGCTCCTGTATCGGTGTTTGCGGTTCCCAGCTACGCTGACTCTCCCTCTCCCGGCTGCAGTCCCTCACGGTGCTCCCCACCCGAATGCTTTCCGGCGGGGTAGTGTTCCTGGCTCAGTTGTCTGACTCCCCCACGCCTGGTCTTTAGCTGCACTTTTAACCCCCGACCAATAGCGCCACCTCAGTCTTCCCCTTGAGGGGGTCTCTGTAGGGGGGGGGGCTTTGTTCTGCTCTGTTGCCCCGGCCATGCCCAGAAGAGCCTCTCTAGCGATTTCAGGCTATTACTGGACCCGTCATTCATTCCACTAACTGCCTCTGAACGGTGCCGGGGGTCGCCAGCAGCTTCCACTATACAGCCACACCTCTGCCAGTTAACTAATAAGCCCAGGTAGGGTGGCAAATAGGACCCAGTGCTTATTGTGGGGCCCACGCTCTGCCCATGGAGTGGGTCTAAGCAGCAAAGACTTGAATGTGTGCTGCACAAGGGCTCACCGAAGGAAGTGTTCCAGCTCCCAACTACAAGACCATGGGCCAGCGCCAGGGCAGGGGGGTTTTCTAGGCCTACGTGTACCGTCCTTCTTAAGTAGAGGCAAAGCCAGCCCCGTGCTAAGCCACCGTGGAAGTCTATCCAAGAGCCCTTGTGCATGGAACATCCTCCTGGAACTGATCCCTAAGGACCCGGCCCTGGGCTGTTTCAAGTCTCCCCTCATCACCCACCTCTGCCATAATGCCTGTAAGAAATCAGCCCCCGGGCAGGGTTGGATTGAGAGGCAGTGCTGGCCTCCTGTGAGATGCATCATTTAAATAGAGGCACTGGGCTGTAAAATCAGGTCTGTTTGCAGCTCGCGCTCTCTTGTTGTGCCTTAATCACCTTCTCAGAATGTAAAAGCTCTTTGGAGCAGGGACTGGGCCTTCATATGTGTATGTACAGCACCTAGCACTATAGGGCCCTGCTCCTGCCTGGGCCTCTGGGACTTGACGTACTCTCACTATAAAATAATACCAAAGGTTGGGCTCTAACACGATTGCTTTGGAAGCCAGGGGGATGCTCCACCGGGGCCTCGAGACGGGGAATCGCCTAACGAAGGGGGCTTCGTTACCCGTGTGACCGTATTCTGGAGCTAGCTAGGCACCCATCAGCATGGTGGGTAGCTGTCCTGCAGGGAGGAATCTGGGGCACGTGATGTGCTCTGCTCGTAATGCTGAAGGAAGAGTTCTGCTAGCTAATGCCAGCAGAGAGCCAGGTTACAATTTTCAATGCTGGGCGCCTAAAGCCAAGCTCCTAAATCCCATAGACTAGAACTGGCCTGATTCTCAGTGGTGCTTGAGCTCTTCCTAATCCCTCTGAGGCCAGTGGAGGCTGCTGGACACTCAGCGCCTTTGGAAATCAGGCCGTTACTATTTAGGTGCCCAAATATAGACTTAGGAAGCAGGGTTTAGGCAGCCAGCATTGAAGATGGTGACCCTAAGTATTAGCAAGACAAGGTGGGTGAGGTCATCTCTGTCACTGAGACAAGCGTTCACGCTGACCCAGAGCTCTTCTGCAGATCATCTTCCTCACTCCCTGGCATGGTGGGACTTTGAAGTGATGTAGGAGCTGGGTCTGATGATTATTATTAGGTGCAGGCTCAGAACCACCATCAGGGACGTAGTATACAGTAAACCCTCGATTTAACGGACTTCTGATTTAACGGACAAAATTTCCAGTCCATATGTCATATGTGAAAATTAACACCCTGTTAATTTTAAAATGCTTTTAACCAAGATTTGCTTATAATTAAATTAACAGGTTATTTTTTGTTATTAATTCACTGTTACAGTAGACTCCCGATTATCTGGGTGCGGGTTAACTGGGCTGCGGATTAACCGGGATGTCTAAACGGGTCGGTAGGGGAAGCCCCAAAGCAGCAGCGGGCTCAGCCTTAGCCTGCTGCTGCTTTGGGGCTTCTCCCACTGGCCCCTTACAAGCTGGGGTCTCAGCCTGCTTCCAGCCTGGGTGTAGGAAACGCAGGCTGGCAGCGGGCTGAGACCCCGGCTGGCAGGAGCCTGGGGGGAAAGCCCAAAGCGGCAGCAGGCTCAGTGCTGAGCCCGCTGCCGCTTTGGGATCTCGCCCCAGGCTTCTGCCACCTGCCCCAGTCAGCTCCCGCTGCCAGCCTGGGTGTAGGGAATCCAGGCTGGCAGAGGGAGCTCAGACCCTGGCTGGCAGGAGCCTGGGGGGAAAACCCCAAGGCAGCGGCAGACTGAGCACTCAACCTGCCACCGCTTTGGGATTTCCCCCCAGGCTCCTGCCAGCCTGGGCTTCCTACACCCAGGCTAGCAGGGGAGCTGACTGGGGCAGGTGGTGGGACCACCACCATCCACCCCCAGCCCCAGGGCGGCTGGCGAAACACCCCACCCCCACCCCAGTAGACGCGTGATTAACCGGGATTTTATTGACCGGGATTAAGGTTTTCCCGATCATCCTGGATAATCGAGAGTCTACTGTATAGGAAACTTTTCTGTGAAATTTAAACTTTTCATATATACAGTAAACCCTCGATTTAACGGACCTCGATTTAACGGACTTCGGATGCAACAGACAAAATTTCTGAGCAAGTCTGATGCATTCCTGATCCATTTCTGGTGGGCTGGCTGCCGGCTCCCAGCTGCTGCCCGGATCACGGAAGTGGGAGGGTTGGCTGGCGGGTCCCGGGAGCCGGGACCCGTGCGGGCTGGCTGCCGGCTGCCGCCCGGGTCACGGCAGCGGGAGGGTTGTCTGCCGGCTCCCGCCCGAGTCCCACCAGCGGGCGGGCTGGCTGCAGGGTCCCGCCCGGGTCCCGCCTGCGGGTGGGCTGGCTGCCGGGTCCCGGCTCCCGCCCGAGTCCCGCCAGCAGGCGGGCTGGCTGACGGTTCCCGTCTGCCGCCCGGGTCCCAGCAGCGGGCGGGCTGCGGAGCTGCCGCCCTGACCCTGTGGCGGGCGGGCTGCTGCTCCGACAGCTCGTTTCTTTTGTTTTGTTAAATAACGGACTTTTGGATTTAACGGACACCCCCTCGCCCGAATTAGTCCGTTAAATGGAGGTTTTACTGTATTTCAGTTAGGCTATATCCAGAGAACTGGTAATGCTGAAGTTTCCTACGAGGATTTTAAAACTAACCCTCGTTGTCCCTAACCTACGAAAAGAATTTTTAGACAAAGAAAAGCAGAGAGTCAGGAGGCAATTTAAGGTCTCGCCATGCAGGCTACATCTGTGGTGATGAGCACAAAGTGCAGCTCACGACGGAGCAGAGATCTGGGTGGGAAGGAGTTAGAGTCGCGGTGAATTGCAGCTGCATAAGTGGCTGGGATTTTGTTTGTGGGTCTCAGTGAAGTGGATTAAAGGTCTGGAAAAGTGCAGGGAAGAGAACTGGAAAAACAAAACAACAAAAAAACCCTCCAGAGTAATGAGGGACAATCTATATTTTCAAGTATGCTGCAAACTCAGTAACCCTGGTCTACTCTCTGTCGTATCTTTCGCCCGGCTCTCTGAACTCAGTTAATTCTGCCTCACAAACCCTCCTTTCAGATAGGAAAGTATGAGTGTATCTACCGTTAGATGGGGAAACTGATGCACAGAGCTGGGAAGTGACTTACCCCAAAGGCATGTGGGAGTGGGTTTGAGAGCCCTAACCCCTACACAGCGCTGCCTCTGTGGGGCTGAGCCTCTCCAGAGCAGACCATGACCTGTCTGGGTTGCGTCACCATGTAAGTGACACGCCAATTTGCTCCGTCGAGCAGTTTGGTTGTTGCCAAGGACATTAGGGGATAATGCCCTTGGCATGTAGAATCCATCAATGCTAAAGTTTTTCTTGATTTATATTTCCCAAACTATCTCCTCTCCGTGGAGCTGCGATCGGAACTGGCTCGGACGTTTCCCTGGGGGAGTTTTGCAGTTCGGTATGTTTCTAAGTGTAGCAATAAAAACCCGGTCCCAGCACGATGCGTTTCCTAGACAGCCTCCTCTTGCAATCTGGTTCTCCCAGACCGCAAGGTCTATTAACATAACACCTGCAGCAAACACAGACATGTTCCACCAGGAACTGGCTTGCTGTTGATACCTGAGCCACCTGGCTTTAGGTCAGGCAGCTCGGTCTCTTCCTTCCATATGTAGCACATTCCACGGATTTTATTAGTATTTTTCCCCTTGTAAGGGGCTCAGGGAGGAGGAATAATTTTCAAAGCCTCAATGTGTCTCCAGAGGTTTTGCTTGGTGGGGCGACATTCAGCAAGGACGGGATTGATTGCTAGAGCTGGGATGGCTCTTCCCTTCCCTTCCCCTAGAGGGCCTCACCTGGGGGTCGCTCTGGAGTGTGGGGCTGGTTTCTGGCAGCTCACTGCTGTTGGGTGTGGAGGGGGAGGACGGGGCTGTTTATGAAACGCTCTCCTCTGAGAGAAACAGCCAGTTGGCCTCGCGTGGCCTATTGCTCACCGAGCTCCTGCTTTTGTGCCCCTTGAAGACAATGGCAGAATATCCATTCAGTCCAATGGGAGGCAGGACCTGCCAGTGGAGCTAGAGCCTTTATAGATGTGATAGTCATGACAGGTGCCTTGTCATTGACCAGGGAATGAAGTCCCCGGGGCAGGTGTAACAGCAGGGCCAGCGTCCTCCATGCTGACCCTCCGGGTGCAGCCCCGTCTAGGGATGGAACTGGAGTTTCCACTGAGATGGCTAAGGAGAGTGGTGGGAGGCCAGGCTGTCTCCGTAAGGAAGCAGGGGACGGGAGTATACAATCATTTCATAGGATATAATAGTGCAGGGGTAGGGGGGTCTCCCCCAAGCTCTGCCCCCAAACCAAACTCCACCCACGAGTGACACCACTCACAGTAGACTGTACAGAACACAGCCGTCCTTCGGCCGGGCAGGCTTTCAGCAGCAAAGTTGTTCAGGTAACATTTGAATTCTCCTCGTTGCCAGGGTGAAAAGTTAATGCTCCATTGAGATCAATAGGCTGGGGCACAGGCTGTGGGCAGACTCAGGCAGACATCAGGGCTTCAGCTCCACTCCATTCACAAGCTGAGGTTTTAAAATGAAACCTCAGATTGGGGATCACCAGATGGCAATACCCTCCCCTCACCCCACCAAAAACACCTGGCTGTTCTGCTGCTGTGAGCCAGTCGGACCCAGTCCCATTTGGCCCCAGGAGAAAAGCATTAAAACCAACTACTCAACTGTGATCCAGACTGAGCAGAGCTATGGTCATTAGGCACCCAAATACCTTTGAGGATCTGAGACCAGGTGACTCATCATTCTGTTTGCATGAACAATCCAGTTCTGATCAGCTGTTTCTTTAACTGACATGCCCTGAACAAACTGCCCACCCAGCTCTTAAACTACATTTCCCAGAATGCCAGTGGCCAAGGGTCAGAGGTCACATATTCCTTTCCAGGTATAAAAGCTCCGGCCTCTCTATCTATCTCCATTACAGGCTATTTCTGCTACCAAGATAATAGTGTGGGAATGAAGCAACATTGTCTCAGGTGTCTCTGATCATCCCATGGCACAATCAGTCACACAGTCAGCTTTACCAACACAACAAGGTACTTTATTGACC
The DNA here is from genome assembly GCA_032164245.1 of Sternotherus odoratus. NCBI lineage: Eukaryota > Metazoa > Chordata > Testudines > Kinosternidae > Sternotherus > Sternotherus odoratus. Next base: position 9,766,780 of record JAVMKO010000018.1, read on the forward strand.
ATTAATATAGGGGTTAGGGTAGGGGGCAGTGGCTCATGTAACTGGTCTCATATTTACTCTTCCCAGCAGTAATACCTTTGGTACTCACCGTACCTCAATATGCATTGGTATAAATATCTCTCTTTCCCCAATGTATTCTCTGTCTGGGTTAGCTGGGGTCAGACCAGCACAAAAGGAAAAAATTGCTGACCGGTAAGTGGTGAGTAAAACACGATACCTCTTCTCCTTACACCTGTATGTGTATTGGCGGTGACCTGAGTTCTGCATCCCATATCTCTCAACCCCCCTGATCCAGGTAGTCCTTAGATACTACCTATGATGCTGTAGTGCCTGTAGGGTAGACGCGGTGCTAGCTCAGGAAGGAGAGGCTTTTGTGCTTTGCAGCTAGCTGGTAATTGTGCTAGTAGTTTTTGTGATGCATTGCTCAGTTAGGAAATGAATTGAGACCAACAGCTCACTTCATGCAAACCATTGGACAGGTCACGTGCTTACAGCTTCTGTTGCTTCTGCCCTGTGTGGGATTCGAACTAGATGTGGAAACCAAACTCTGCAGCCTATTATAAAAACCCCAGGTCATCCCATTTGTCCTTTGAGTATTTATTGCAGCAGGGTTATCAGTAGGACCACTGAAGAAGTGGCACAAGGGTAGGTACAGTTGGAAAAGGCCTCACGTAATTGGTGGGAAGAGCATGGTAGACCAGAGTTGTGTTCGCTTCTTGATATGACCCTCCTCAGGATTAAGAAACCAGTGAGAGCGAGCCGGTTACCAGGGGCACTAGATAGTTGACCTGACTGTCCCTCCGTGTACACAGAGGAAGCAATACCAGCTATGAGTACGTCTACCCAGCAGCCCGGAGCGTGCTTCCAGCATGAGTAGACAGAGGCACTTCCTCGGCTCACGCCAGCATGCTAAAAATGGCAGTGTGGCTGCAGCATGGGTGATGGCTTGCGCTAGCCATCCCACCACCCAAGTACGTGCAGGAGTGGCTAGCCCAGGCAGTTAGCCCACACCGCTATTTTTAGTGGGTGGGCAGACACTGCATCACTGCTGGGTAGACGCACCGTGAGGAGGTAAATTGTGAAACCTCCTCTGTTTAATAGTAAGGAAATGAATTCACTTGCCCACAGCTCTTCAATTCAGAGCTACCACGAAGTAACTGCCCCGACTAGTCGTGGACCATTGTATTGACAAAGAACCCTGCTTTGATACAATTACATTGACTTATTGGGTCTTTGCTGTTCGTGGCCTTGTGTTGGGGGTGGTGTCACCAGTGTGGGTTGTCGGTGGGAAGCAGCAGCTCTTCCTAACACACACATCCCATCGCTGTAGGGTTGTTGTTGAACTGGGGCAATGTACCGTTGGGCAGCATGTTACTGATCTTCCCCCTGGCACGAGTCACTAGGCCCAATGCAGTCAGGGGTATCGGGTGCGAGTCCAGTAGGAATCTCTGTGCCCATGTAAGCAGTAATATAAAGGTGTCAGTGTGCAGATCGGGGACAGTTGATCAGAACCATGGCTGGCCAGGTAGCAAAACTCCTACAGATCTGCCGTGGTGACGATGTGTGAGACTCTCAGGCTGAGAAGGGGGATAGGGAAGTGCAGCAGGAAAAGCAGCTAGCAGGAGGGTGAGACACAGCAAACCCGTCCACACCTTTTCAGTTATGGTGGCAATCTTTGGGCCACCTTTAATCTCCGTGTGCGCAAGTATCATACCCAGGTAGCTCGACTTTCCCCCATGTAACTCAACCGCCTTCCATGGGTGACTCCTGATTTCCACTAGCACGTCTGAGATCATGGTTATCCCAGCTGGGCCAAATTCATTTTGGCACCAGTGCAGAGACCAATATCTTGCTGTTCCATTAGCCAGATCTGGCCTGGTGGGGGGGTGAGGAAAAGATGCCAAGATTTTCAGAAATTGGTGCCTAAAGTTTTGGCACCCAAATAAGTGGCCTTATTTCCAAAAGTGCCTGGAACCCATTGCTTCCATAGTCCTTGATATAAACTACTGGGATTAGGCATTTAGGCTAAATAAGTAGCTTGATTTGCTAATGAGCTTGATTGAAGTGCCTAAACATGGATTTAGGGGCCTCATTTTAGATAGCTCTTTTTTTTTAAATCTTGGGCTGGGCCTGATTCAGATCGTGGGTGTAAATCAAGAGTTTAAATCCATTGAAGTCAGCAACCACATGAGTGTAAATGAAATCCGGATCAAGCCCACCACGTGCATATGGTGAAGAGGGTGTCAGCTGAAGCTGGCCAGTGTTAAACAGAAATGGCTGCAGAATCCTGGTGATCGAACTGCAGAGTTCAGAAACCTTGCCCCCAAGCCCTGGGAACTCTGGTGAAAAGCCCCAGAATGCCGAGGGGTCTTGCTTCCTACCAAAAGTGTTAATGCTGCAAATGCCACACTTGGGCTGTGAATCTAAAAGCCGCTGATAATGGATTTCTCCCTGGGTGCTTAGAGCCTTAATTTGGTCTGCGCAGTTAAACACAAGCAATTATCCATCCTCCACCACCCCTACGTATTTTACAAACTGACTGCTAGTGATAGGAAATCTCTGTCCCATCTCTCCCAAGCATGCTGCTTTTGAGTCTCTAAACTCTGACGGATAGCAATGCACCTAATAAAATGTAGGCATTTAAATTCAGGAAAGCACATGGATATTTTTTTTTAATGCAACAGACAGGGGGAAAAAATTCAACATAAAAGACTAATGTGTTAGTTTTATTCAAACATGATTTTTTGGGTGCTAAAGTAAGAAATGTTCTTATAAAACATCAAATAAATAAATAAATATAAATAAATAAATAGGAATAACTTCTCCATGAAAGAGTTTAGAAAGCACATGGAAAGCGGCCTGGGAGGAGTCGGCACTGTAACACATTCTTCAGAGCACGGGAGAGTCACCTTAATTCTTCCTGAAACCTGCAAGCAAGTCATGAAATAAGAGTTAGGGCAGGAAAATGGAGAGACTTGGAGTGCACTTTGCTCTGTCTTTCAGTGTTTGCCATCCTCATCCTAGGTCTGTGCTTTGAAAATCAAATCCCTAAACTGCCTCCTTTATTAAAACACAGAAGGTAGTTTTGCTGGGTGATCTTTGGCAAATCACTTTGCCTTGCTGTACCTCTGTTTTCTCATGGGAATAGAATGAGAATTTACACTCTATTGTAAAGCACATTAAGATCTATGGATGAAAATCGCTATACAAGAACTGAGCAATATTGTTAAATCCTGGGTTAATATAAATTGTCTGGGGGGGTTAAAGAAAGATGCTTCTCAATGTGATGGTGTCCGAAATCATTACCACAGCTGCTTTTAAAGGACAGTGTCAGTTAAAAATTATAACTAGGCCTGGAAGGATTAGATTTTTATTGGTAAGTGTCAGGAGACGTCAATTTCACCGTACACACAAACAAAAAAATACTGCCAAGGATTAATTGTTGAAATTTACAGCTAAGCAAAGTAAGATGCTACTTGAGAACTTACTAGAGTTTGATTTAAGGATATTTACTTGATATGTTTTGGCGTGATGTTGACAGCTTGTGTTCCTGACTGTTATAAAACTTTAACTTTTGAATCTCCCTGTCTGCTATCATAAATAATTGTCTGTTCCCTCCCTCTGTTCATTTCCTGCCACTGAAAATTATAAAGGATACAATTGCTTAAAAATAAACGTCTATATATTTTTTAGAATCCCAACTGAGACGATCAAATTCTGCCAAGCCTAATTATAATAAATCAAACTTGCAAAAAATGTATTTTGTTACTAATAACCACTGTATGTCATTAAAATGAAGGCGAGGTCCTCAGCTGGTGTTAATCAGTGTGAGTCTGACTCCATGAAGCCAGTTTACACCAGTTGAGGCTCTGGCTCTGAAAACCGTAACAATCTTAGTCCATGTCTGAACCAGGAGCGCTTCGTCTGTCTAGTGTAGTGGTATTTTCCTGTACCGGTAAAGTGCTGGGCTTTTGCGGGTGTCATTTATTCCAACCCGTTCGCCCTCTCTGTCCTGAGCAGAACAAGCTATACCCATAGAAGTGCAGTTTCACTGCATCCGTACCAGTGGCTTTTTCTGGCACAGTTCGGTTGGTTACAAATCACAACTCCAGCGACACAGCCATGCCAGCAGAAGTCTGTAGTGTGGCCATCGCCTAATTACTTCTCCCCATTTCTGTGGTCGGGTTTACACCCTGTACTTCACACAGAGGGGTTAATGAAAACAGACCAGTTAGTCTCATTTTCTCAGGTTTTCGTGTCCTAACCTAATGCTGCAGTGATTGGTTTGCAATCGCCATTGGCAGGGGTGGGGAAGTGGTTAAATCCAAACCAACCCCTATTTATAAATGAGTCTTCTAAACAAATGTCACTAAAACACTTTTATTTTAAATATTTTCATTAAAAAAACACAACAACAACAAAAGCCAAATTGCCGGCCTATGCTAATGTGCATCATTTCTTTGAAAGCAAGACCTCTTTGGTAGCAGAAGCATCTCTCTACCAGGTTTTTATGCTGTGCCTATCACTATGGTATCCAAGCACCTTGCCCTGTCCCTACACTTTTAATACCGCTATAGGTATAGAGTGGCACTAATTTGCACGATGATGTGCCAAAACAGGCTTAGGTCCTGCATATGGCTCCATGTGCCAGCTGGATAGATCCAATAGCAAGATCAGAGCCATAGACAAGAGGTCCTCCCTGCACAAAGCCTCAATAAGGTGAGAGAAATTTTGGAGAGGACACAGGCTGCCAGCTCAGGAGAAGGAGGGGGAGGTGGGTGTCAAGGCTGGGTTTGGAGAAGGGGGCTGTTCTACACATGGGGGTAGATGGTAAAAGGCCCTAAGACAAGAGGGAGGGGGAAAGGAGGGGGAAGATGTCCTAAGGCAAAAGGAGTGAGATGTGTGATGAGCAGGAAGGAGGGGAGTGGGAATGAGAGCAGATGACAGGGTGGCCTGATAGGACAGGGATGTCCATTGGGTTGTCTCTAGGCTGTAAGGTCCATACCGAGATTGTCGTCTTGTTCTGAGTTTGTACAGCGCCTAACACAATGGGGGGTCTGGTCTGGTCCATGACCCACCTAAATAACCCATTTCTAATGAGCTGGGCTAGGAGGGACTCACCATTGCAGCCCATCCCACTCAGAGAGCCGATCCTGTCGAGTCTTCTCCCAAAGCAGCCTGAGTCTCTCATCATCTTGGGAGCTTGCAGCCCCCTCAGTCGCTTGAGGACGGGGTCCCTATAGGACAGAGGGGCGCTGGGGGCTGGCCTGGGCTCGGACTGCTGGTCACTGTTGTCATTGAAGAGTTCTGGTGGAGTCTCCTGCTGAGTTTCGGGCTCCTGAAGATCAGGGTTGGACTCCAGGGCCTCCATCAGTGAGAACTTGTCCTCCAGCCTCTCCAATAGAGCCTGCGAGGGAAGGGAACAGACTGAAACACCCGTCCCTGTGCATTTCCCCCTGGCCTTCCCACCCACCCAGCCTTTGCCTAAGCACTGAAAAGCCCTGAATAAGGTGGAATCAGGCCACACTTGTAGGGCAGCTCAGAACAGCTCAGAGCCTCTTGCTGTCCCTTCCTAAGTGTCAACGCCCCACAGGGAGCAGCTACCTTCTGGCGGGTGCTGCCTGTGGGATTCTCTCCTCTGGGCACTTTGCCGGAGCCAGAACCTAGCTACGAGGCTCCATGCAAAATTTAGCAGTTTGGCTTAACTTTTGCCTGTTTTATTCCGGGGGTTGTTCTAATACTTTTGGGAGCTTGTTCTTTAAGGGCTTGGTCCTATGTAGAGCTGCTCACACCGGTCCCAATCCAGCAAAGCACTTATGCACATGCTTAACTTTAAGCAAATGTATAATCCTATTGAAGTCACTGGGATCCTTCATCATGCAGGACGGAAACTGAATATTGGTTGCTATGGCAATGGACACGATAAATCCCACAAGTGTATCATTTCCCAGCTCTGGGGGCTTTTCTGAGGGAGTCCAGCTCTGTGATCAAACCATTCATTTTTTAAAAGCAATGTCTCTTCTACAAGTTCCCACCCATCTGCCCCAATCCCCTGCTCATCTCCTGCCCCCCCCAAACCCTGGGTCTTTCCTCATGTGAATTCCCAAATGTGAATGCACACACAGTCTTCTGCTTCGGTGCACCCGTACTTTAGTGAGAGAAGTCATAGGAGGGACCTCATCTCAAAAAACCTATTGTCTCCTCTTGCAAAGCTACACTGATCCCTCTATAATTCCTTCGAGAGGAATGTCCCTACGTTCTATTAGAGCCTTAAGGAGAGATGGTTTCTGTATTGAAGAGGCAGATGTTCCACAGATTTCTTCCCTGCTACCACCAAGGATCACCCGATGAACCTGGTAGCTGAAGGGATCAATCCCTCAAGGGTTCTGGGCTCTCTGAAGTGAGAGCCCCGTCCTCATAGGGTTTGGAGCTGACGGTGCGGTTGGCTGGGTCACCTTGTCCCCTGCGAGTCTATGCTAGTTCCACTACCCGCACTAGAGAGAGGTGCTGGCACCACACCGTGCTCGGCTGAACCCTAGGAAGTCTAACCCCACAAAGCAAAGAGTCCTCACCTCCATGCTGGCCAGTTCTCTGGCAGGGCTGAGGCTGTAGACGGGGTTGGTTCTGCTGGACTGGAACTGGATGAGCAGCAGCAACAGGATCCCGCAGGAAAATGAACCTTTAGTGTCCATCCCTCTGGATTGGTTTGGAGTATGGGAAAGTTCAGGCTTCTGAGATGTCCCTTCAGGATGGTCGGTCTCTCTCTCTCTCTCTTCCGTGTCCTGTTTTCTCCCTCCCCTGGCTGGTCTTTTATACCATTTGGGTGTGATCCCTGCTTCCTAGGTTATCTGTGGATTTATCGGGGGCACATTCCAGCCCCATGGCAGGCATGCAGCTCTGTCAGGAGAAGATTCCCTTTATTAGCTGTCATTAGGAGGCAGCTGCTGCTGCTGCTGAGGAATGTATGTCACAAGTCAGTGATTTCATGTCACTCTCCCCCCCCCCCCTTGATACCGGGCACTGAGATTAGAGTCCAGTTGGAAATTCTTAGCAATTTTGTTACCAGAGACCCCTGTGGTCAGATTTGTGGAGATGGGGGGGGAGGGGGGAGCAGCCCTGAAACGGCTCTGAACTCCTCTTCATTGGGTGCTTTTGGGGGGAAATCACCTTGTACAAGGAAAGCAAAAGATCCCAGGCCCAGGCTTTGGGGAGGTAGAATCTGAAGATCCATCTCCTAAAAGGAAATCTGAAGTGCTGGACAGACTCCCCTTCTATATATGTCTATGGGCAGCTGCTGCATACCATGGCATGTGCTGAAAATCCCAGACCTGGGGCTCTTCTCAGTAGAATCTCACTATTGGGATTGTGCGTGTGTGTGTGTGTTTGCACAACCCCTACCGCAAAGGGGCCCTAATCCCTCTTTCCTCCACCCTCTCCCCTCCATTGCAACGCAAATGGAACCTTTAGGCTGATGGTTGAGGTGCTGAGTACCCCAGATCCTCTTTACTTCAGTGGCAATTGAGGGTACTTGGCATATTTTGAAAAATCAGGCCACTAGTCTAGATATAGAGAGTGTGTGTAAAATATATATCAAGGGCCACATTTTAAGGTCAATGGGTATCTTGTCTAAGCAGGAATTGCAGGGTTTGGTCCTAAATAAATTTGGCTACAGCATGATAAGCAGTCATAGGTTCAGGAATAGTCTTCTCCGAGGGCTGGATTTGGATGCCCTTGTACAGACTAGCAACTCATTCCACAAGTAGTCGCACTGATTTCTGTGTAAGTGCTATGGCAACAGTGCTGTTCAGCATGAGTCAGGGCAGCAAACTCTGGCCCTAAGAAAATGTGTGGGGTCCACATACAAGCATATATTTGGTATAAAACATTTTGGGGGAGGGGGCGTTTCTTGGAGATCTGAAGTTTTCAATACAGTAGACTCTCGATTATCCAGGATGATAGGGAAAAAAATAATTCTGGTTAATAAAATCCTGGATAATCACCATCCATAGGAAATATCGGGAGTGGGGGTTGGTTCACCAGCCCCCCCTGCGCCGGGGGGAAGGGGTGTTGGTTCACTGGCTGCCCTGCACCCTGGTGGGAGTTTTTTATGTGTGTGCTTGGGGCAGCAGCAAAGCCAGAGCCGGCCCTGTGAGTTGCGCATATTTTTTTTTGACATCCTGGTTAATCCACATCCTGGATAATCGAGAGTCGACTGTATTCATTAAAAGCCAGAATGCTTAACTGTGATTGTCAAATTAGATGCCTGGGGGCAGTATTTTTCCTATCATGAATTCACCCTTCAGCCTTGTGCATAAAACACAAGAGCCCACAACAATGACTCCGTTTACAGGTTTGCAGGGGAGATCTAAGTCCGACACATAACGTTCTCTTGTGGAACAGATAAAGCTGGAGCAGGGGAGGGGATTCCTGAGTGAATCCGATTTCCCAGCCTAATCTAAAATGAATTTGATTCATCATATTAAAAAGCCAATCAATTATTGAAAAGAATCTCCCTACAGATTATGTATATATTTATAAATATCACTGTTATTTATGAGTGTGTGTAATGTATTTGTATATATACGCACACTCTGTGTGTATATGTAACAATGCATAAATATATTTGTGTGTGTGTGTGTGTAATATGTATAAAGAACGTCATTAAGATTACAAAGCCAAGCCCTCAAAAATGAGGAAATTCCAGAATTAAGGGTGACTGCGCACCTTTTAAACCATACCCCGTGTGCTGTGCCTTATAATAGTAGATGAAGGTACAACTAAAAACTATTTCTCCCCTCCCTTCCCCATACAACCTCTCCCTCATTCTGTGCTCACTTGATGAGCAGTTATTCATTCTTCATTGTGTGGCCCTGGGCCTTATTTGCTGCACACAGTTCAAATCCTGCTCTGAATTATTTATGCCCTTGTGGGCTTTTCGGTGACACTCATCACTATGGTATCTGAGTGCGTCACAAATGCTAATGCATTTATTTCGTGGCATCCTTGTGAGTTGAAGGGGTATTATTCCTGGTTTGCAGGTGTGGGAGCTGAGACACAGAGATTAAGCTCCAAAGTAACCGCTAGTTTTGGGTGCCCAATTTGAGATGCCTAAGACCTGATTCTCTTAGTTAATATATAAACCTTTGTTTTCAGTTTAAACCATTTTTTTAACCAAAAAATTCCCAGGTTTTACAAAAAGCGTGATTCTGGGTTTTTTTTCTGATTTTCACCTTACTTTTGTATCATTCAAATGTATAAAAATAACTTGTTTTATTAGGAAAATACAATACACGGCAGGAGAGCTATGTATTACGATAATACAGTACATTAGTCTCTGTGTATATGCCAAGCTGCCTGTTGAAGTAAGACTATGTATTAGTAACATACATAGTCACACGGGCACACATGTGAGCTCTGAAATGTGCGCATCCGCACGTCCTGCTGAATCTCACGTACACATTTTAAGCTGCCAGCAGATAACCATTGAAAGATTTGACAGTAAAATGGGAAGAAAATAATCTCTCAGAACACACTTCAGAACATCAGGAAGTATTCAAAAGTTTAAAAAAACAAAAACAGGAGAAAAGGATAAAGTGGTGTGCTTCACCTGGTGTGGCCTAGTTATTAGATGTAAATATGGCTAAGTCTCAACAGTAAACTGTTCAAAGGAAAAGTTTTATTGGGGGATTAGAGAGATTATTTTCTTAAACTCGGAGCTGGTCTTGTGTTTGGAGTTCTGGTGCAGCAAACCACATTGATGAATGGAATTCAAAGTATTGCTTGACTGAATACTTCCCCCCCATCTTTCCATCCACCAAAATAAACCCAGAACAAGGAGTAGTTTTTTGCACTGATTTTCACCTGTTTTTGTTGTGATAATAAACACTGAAATTCCCAGGAAAAATTAAATAAAATCAAACCTGAAAACAAGAGGCCCTGTTAATATACCATTATATGGTACGGTCTATGTTCCAAGCACAGCTCTCACTTACTTCAGGAGCAGCTGTGCATTGGCCCCAGGGTCACAAGATGGGCCCCCAGAAAATGAGAAGCACACAATTAGTGACAACCTGTGAACAGTGATTTTTTAAAAAAAATTCCTTTCCCAACGTGGCATAGGAAATGAGAGGCAGGGACAGAAGCCAGTTCTCCAGGGCAGCATTCAACTCTGTTATCAATGACACACACTCCCCCAATTCCTGCCATCCCCTCCCTCCTTCAGCACCCAACGTCCAACTTGGGCAGCAAAAGAAACCCTTCTGACTAGGGCTGGACTTGGCAAGTGGATTCGTGTTCTTTTAAGGCAGTTGGTTTTGTGTCTGGAATGGGGGCTGCGTGGGAATGAGAGTGCATGAGAAGGGCTGACTGCAGCTGTGGGTCTTGGAGTTGTAGGGCCATATTCTGCCTTCCCTGCCCCCTTGGCCCGTCCTTATTAGTACAGTTAGACTTTTATGACGTTCCTTGTGGGACAAACCCTGAGGACCTCACTCAGACTGACCACTTCAGGGTTTGTCCCTGTGTAGTTAGGGTGTAGCCAGGTCCTGGCAACTGTGAGGCCCTGAGCCTGGTTTCCCCTTTGCCCCGGCTGCACACGCACCGCTGGCCGGGGGGAGGGGGGGTGCCCTTTGCACCCTGGGAGAGGGGCTGACTCCGAGCCTCGCCCCAGCAGCGGGACCTTTTGGAGGGTGCCGGTTGTGAGCCCCCCAGGGGGAGGGCGGGTTGCCAGGACGGCAGGGAGCTTGGGGCAGCGGGCAGACTCCCTAGCCAGGCCGGCCACACGCAGCAGGGCGTTGGGGGGCCCCTTGTTCTTCAGCGCTGGGACGCCGCCCCTGGGGGCTGCAGGGCTCGTCCCCCCGGGATCGATTCCTGCGCCCCATCCGGCCCATGACCCCGACTGGCAGGGGCCGGGTCCCGGGTTCATTGCACACCCTCCAGTCTCTTCCAAGGCATCGCTGCGCCCTTCCCGTCCTCCCGCGCCCTGCAGCCTCTGGGACCCGTCCCCAAGGGGCAGAGCAACTGGGGGGGGGCTCTTCATCCCCTGCAGGGACCCGCTCTGTGTGCCCCCAGCCCCGCCATGTGTCAGCCGGCCAAGCGCGGGGCCCCTCCAGTCCCAGAGCTGGGGGCTCAGCCCGGCCCTGACTCTGCTCCCTGGTCCTGGGGGGGTCCCTCGGGGTGAATCCCCCCCTCTCCCGGCACAGGGGATGCCCCGGGCGGGCAGAGACGAGACGCGGCTCCAGCGGCCCAAGGCCGGAGCCCCGGGGAGCCGAGCCTGGGCGAAGGGTGGCGCCGCCAGAGCCGGCCGAGGGCGCCCCCTGGCGGATGCCGCGAAGCGCGCGCGCTGGCGCTGTCCGAGGTGCTGAACGCTTCCACCCAGCCCCGCTCGGGTCCCTCCGCCGCCCTCGGGGGTGGGGTCCCTCCCTGGGGTCCCCCCTCCCTGGGGTCCCTCCCTTCTCCAGGGAGAGTTTCCCCCTCTCAAAATCACCGCTGGGGGGAGCCACTCCAGGCTGACCCATGTGGGGAATGAGAGCGGAATTGGACCCCACGTAATAGGGGGGAGGGCAGGGGGGCTTCCCCCAGGAAACCCAGCCCACGAACTCTGCCGGGTCAGGAAACTGGCCCCAGACCCCCAGCGCCCTGTCGGGACGGACTCGCTCCTCGCAGGCCTCCAGTGAAACGAGCCATTTGTACAAAGCGTTTATTGAGCCGGTTCCCCGGGCAGGGGGGGGGGGGTTCAGCCGTTCATATGTACAGCGCCAGCACCGCCGCCGGCCAACCGCCCTGCTTAGGCGGTTTCCGCTCGGGAGGGGCCCGGGGCTTCCCATCAAGCTCACCCCAGAGGCTTCAAAAATTCGCGGGAGGCTGGCGGGACGCTCCGGATTCAGCCTCTCGATCTCCCCTTCCAGGAACCTAAAACCGAGGGGGAGAGAGACGCCCCGTGAGCCTCGCGTCCAGCCTCTCGGCTTCTCTTCCAGGCTCGATCCGCCCTGTGCCCCGAGGCAGGGGACGGGGAAGCACCTTGCAAAGAGCGAGACACGCCGTGACCGCCAGCCGGGGCTCCCGAGCCGGGGGCGGGTTCCTGGCTAGGTGGGGAACCCGGGACGCGAGGCAGGTAGCTCCGGGCTTTGTAGCTGTTGCACCCCAGGCCCGTCTGGGAGCCGATCCTCTCGAGCCTGATCCCCAAAGCACCCCGAGAAGTGCCTCGTCCTCCGGGGGGAAGCGAGGAGGTTCCGCCACCGACTCTCCACCGGATCCCGGCTCTGGGACTGGGGAGGGGGGTTGCTGGTCTCCGGCACAGCGAGGTCCCGCCCCGTAGTCCAGCATCTCCCCTTCCTCCCCTCCGGGCTCCTCCTCCAGCAGGTCCTGGAACAGGAGAGGAGAAGGACGCGATCCGCTCCCGCCTTGCCGACCAGGGCACCCCGCGTGTGTCTGGATCCCTGCGGGCCCAGTCCGGCCCTGGCCCCTCTCGGACCGGCGCCTCCCTGGGCTCTGCTTGTTACGGTGCCCGGTGCTAACACTTTGACCCGGCTCCCCCCCAGGTAGCCGGACCCCCCCCCCCTCACCTGCAGGGCCTGGAGCTCCTGGCTGGGGTGTTTGCTGGGCCCCGGGTGCCCGCTCGCTGGGGCGCCGAACGGCACAGGGCGGCGCCTTTCATCCCGCCCGGGTCCGGCTCTGCCCCCAGACCTGAGCTCCTTGGTCAGTTCGACCGGCTGCCCGGGCTGCCTTTATACCCCGCTCGATGGATCGCCTGGGAGCCCTTCCGCGCACTGAGCACGTCCCCCTGACCCCCTCCTTTCGGGGGGGCACGATCCATTGCCCCCCTGCCTTGGGCCGGGCTGCAGCCTCCTGTAGCAGCCGGTGGGTGCGGAGAGGGGGCTGGACCCGGTGTCTGCTCCGCTTGCGGCCGTTCCCAGCGGCAGCGTTTGTGTGTCTCTGAGCGGGACAGTGAAATGGGGGGAGGGGGAGGCTCTGAGGTGGTGCCGAGAGCTGTAATCCTGGGGGCTGCCGTTCCCGGGTGGAGTTTCGGATGAGGGTGGTGGCCTGTGATATGCAGAAGGTCGGTCTGGATGACCCCCTGGCCTCAAACTCGGACTCTAAATCCCCAGGGCTTCACTTAGCCCCTCTATCACTACAAGAAACAGAGGCCGTGTTCTCCAGCGGGGAGGACCCCGGACTGGCGACCAGGCAACCTCCTTTCTGGCTCCGCCACTGACCTTCCAGGTGACCTTGAGAAAGTCACGTTCCCCTTTCCCCCTCCCACCCTTCCTGTCTTGTCTGTTTAGCCTGTTTGTACCTGGATTGGGTCCTGACCTCTGCTGGGGCCTTTAGATGCCTCGGTAATAATACATCTCCCAGGGCCTGAGCCAAAGCCCACTGAAGTCACAGGGAGACTTTCCACTGCAGTCAATGGCCTTTGGAGCAGGCCTTCGAGGGGAATTTTGCATAAATAAGGATTTAGCCCTATGGCAGTAAAATGGGCAGCTCTGACTTGGACACACGGCCACATGCTGGGAGGTACTGGGCCCCTCTTACGGTCTGGGCCCCGGGAGCAGACCTGTTGAGTCAGATGGTGCCACTGATGCTTTCGAGGCCAGAGGTCATTGTGCTCCACGTTCCTAGTATTCCACAGAATGTGGTGTTCATCCTTAAAAAGAAGGGAGGGGGAAAGGCCCTTCTGGTCTTCTCAGCTACTCTCTTACTCTCCGTATGTAAATTCGTGCTCTGCCACTTTGTTCAGTCTGCTCCGGCCAGACTGAAACGACAATGCTGCTAGAGCAATGAGCTTCTTCCCATTTAGCTGACTAGCAGGCTAACTTCAAAGGTTAGCTGAGAACATTTAAATACTTGCTCATTACTATTAGTTACCGAAAGGGCAAACCCATCCAGCGTGAGTCCTTGGGATTTAATTAGCGAACCTTTGATGTGATGTAAATTGTTCCCTGTGACATTTTGAAAAATAGCATTTTGAAATGATGAGACACAAGGCCCAGGGGATAGGTTGAGCGGGTAACACCGCATCCTTTGCAGAAGGTCTTGTCCATTTGAGGTACACACTGGTTTACCTTCTGTAGGTTTCTGTTCAAAAGCAGGCCATTCCCAGTCCTCAACCAGAGCAATACCGATTCTGGTCTCCATTACGTTGGTGTAAATTTGGAGTCACTTCACTGACCCTGGGTGTACACCCGTGTAACGGAGACTGGCACAGGATGGTTGGGAAGTAAGCCCCCAGAATCTAATGCTAGAGAAGAAGGGAGACACCTGCCAGTAGATTTCGATTACCCCTGGCCCAGGTGTGAAGTGGGCTAGATTCCATTGGGTCACAGATTTGGGTCTAAGGTTGTGAGGAAGGGGAAATTGATAAGGGTATTTGGACAGGTTCTCAGAGCCCTTCTTAGCTCTTTGGGGCTGGAACCACCGTTGTTCTGTGTTGGTACAGAGCCTAGCGCAATGGAGTCCTGACCTGTGACGGCGGCTCATAGGCACCCCTGCAATACAAATTATAACCACAACATCATCACAAGCTAATGAGACGCCACCATCTGTGACTAACCCACCTAGCACTGCAGAGAGACCACAAATTGATCCCTTTCCCAGGCCTGTCTTTCCTCCCAGGCATTGGCAGAACCAGCTAGCTGAGGAGGTTATTGACGCTGGGAGGTTTGTTGGGTTTTCTCAATTCGCGGTGGAGCAATAAGCAGCCTGTTCTGTTCCTTTATAATAGTGATGAGAATGCAGCTATTATAAGAGTGCCATCCGCATGGGACGGACATGGATTGATTGACTGATGATAGCCTAGATCTAAACCGAGAGAATACATAGCTGGAAAGTCCCAGCTGGTTCCTGATACGCACTGCATTGTCCTTGTTAGAGCATCAATTCAGCATTAAATATGGGAAGTGGTGCTATTTGGCTTCCGTCTCCCTGCCTGTGCAGATCTTTATAACTCCAGATCTTCCCTCTCCTCTGGGCACATGCATAGAATCAGTCAGCCTTCAAGGGCGAGAAGTTCTCAGGCGCTAAGCGGAAAAGTGGCCCCCGGCCTCAAATTCTTAAGGAACTTTGGGCCAGATTCTGATTCAGTTAAACCAGTGTAAATCCAGAGATACTGTATTGGCTTACATGGTGTCTTTGCACTGGTATAACTGAGATCCAAATCCGCTCATATTTTCTCTTCTGTCTCTGGAAAGCGGCACTGGAAGCAACCAGCTACTATGAGACCATAAAGGACCTTGAAGTGAAATAACCGCTTTAAGAGAATACAAAGAGCAGGCATAAGTAAATAAAGAAGCGTTGACGTTTTGTTGTGACTTTGTTTCGGAATAACATCACGCTTTTAAATCTGGCCAGTTAAAACGTACCACCAACACAAACAAACAAACCCCACACAAGGAAAAGATATGCACCCCAGCTAAGTTGAAACCCAAAACCTTGGATAAACAATTGGTTTTGGTTGATGCAAAATGAATTGAAATACTTGAAAAAACAAGATTGTTTGGGTCAGCTCATCGTTTTTTAAAAATCCATTGAAGGGTTAAGTTTTTCCCCATTTGACAGGAAGAAACTAAAAAAAAGTTTGGTTAAAATCAAACCAGATTTTTCAGTCCAGCTCCCAAACCGAGAAGTCTGTTATTTGCCCATCTTGTACCAACAGCACCACTCTGCCCTTCTATCACACAACCAAAACTCTTTGCACAATTTGGGTTCAAATTCAGTGAATAGTTTTGGACCCTGAAAAAAGCTTTTTTATCAGTGAAAAAACAATTAGTGGGGGAAAAAACCTCACCTAGCTCTCATTGTTATGAAGCATGGCCCCAATCCTACAACTGAGCCATTTGACAGGTCTGCACACTCTAATCCAAGGGTCTGCAACATGACTGAGGGATATATCTGTATTCTGTCTAGATGCTATTCTTCATTAGCTCATAGAAAAGATGGGATCTAAAGGGATCATCTAGTCTGTCCCTCTTTGCTGAGGGAGGCTGAAATATGTTTAGACTATCCCTCACAAGTGCTTGTCTAACCTGTTCTTAAAAACCTCCAAGGACAGGGATTCATTCCACTACCTCCCTTGGTAATCTGTTGCAGTGCTTAAATATTAGAAAGCTTTTCCTGCTATCCAATCTAACACGTCCATGCAGCAAATTAAGCTGATTCCTTTTTGTCCTTCTTCAGTGGACATGGAGAACAATTGATCCACGTCTCCTTTATAACAGTCTTCAAATATGTAAAAGGTTATGCTCCACCTCAGCCTTCTTTTTTTACGTACTACAGTTATTATTGTAGTCGGTCACTCTGAAACTGAGTTGACATTTTCCATGCTGCGATTGCACTGATTTTTGACTGCTGTAATCAGATGGTGAGCTTCCTTTCCTCATGATGGATGGAAGTGGAAGCCTGTCACCATAAAATACCGTTTTTACCTAACCCTCAATCTGGGATCTAAATCAACCTGCCAGATCCCTTCACCCTCTACCTGGCTTGATTCTTCATTTACCGTCATGAGTCATTTCAAGAATATTGGTGGAATGTTCCATTTTGCACCCTTGTGGTGAAAAGTAACACTGTATATAATTGATATGGTGTATCGATTATTTCATAACCAGGATGCTCAGAGCTCTGATGTGCCTAAGTAAATGATTAGAACATCTTTCACCAGCAAGAGACAGTTTTGTTCATTCTCACTGATACAGCTGATTGATTTTTCAGAGAGAAAAACAAAGCTGATCTCTTCAATTGAATAAATGGTGAATGCATAAGACCTAATGAAGCCTGACAGCTAGAGACCTTCAGGAATTGCTACTGAATTTCCTATTCCTGGGCTGAGAGAGTGTCACTTCATTGGCTGCTCACTAATGATATGCGTGTTTTGCTTTTAGGAGAAAGTAGTGTTTGGTGGAGAGAGGTTGTTTTGTTTGCTCCCTAGAAATGGAAAGGATCATGAACTTGAAATAACAGGGATAAAGGGGACATAAAGGGGTAGCCATGAGAGAATACATTGAAGGTGACTTTTAAATGTTAAAAGGATTGATAAAGGATAAAGTGGAACCACAAACAATAAAGGAAAGGACACCTCCATTCACAACGTAACAAAGTCCTGTGGCACATTAAAGACTAACTATTCAGTGCTTCAGGGTCCCCTCCTGATGGGATTCTGACAGTTTCCATAGAACCGTGATCATGAATTTGCAGGGTATGCCTTGGGAGTGTGTTGGTAAATTCCATGCAGAAGTGTACTTGAAAATGGACTGGGTAAGAATCTGAATTTGCTTTAGACCAGTTTCCAACTGGGGTAATGCTGCTGGGTGGCACATGTCTCTGATGTGCACTGGTGTAAATCCACCGGAACTCTGATTCAGATTTCGCAGTAGCTCCAAGGAAGTCGCTAAAGCCACAGTGAGGCTCGGAGGAAGGGTCCCTCTAGCCTCTCAGTGGCTAAGGGGCAGGTCCGGAAACTACAGCTAGGTCTACGCTGCAATCATGTGGTGTGCAGCTCATGTAGACAGACCTGAACATAGCGGAGGTAGCTTTAATCAAATATGCTTTGTGTCCAAGCACCCCTATTGTGTGCTCTTCCCGGGAATACTGTGGGGAGCAAGTTTACAGGCAGGGATGTTTTGCTCAGGGCAGGGCCTCTTACATGAATTACTGGGGCATATTCATAGAAGTGAATTTCAAATTAACGATCACAAGAATTTTCACTGCACACCAGACCTGAAGAATGCAACTCTTGCCATCAGTGACCCCAATTATGTGACCCCTCTTCATACATTAGCAGTGACGTCCGTGGTACCGCTCACCGGCGTTGGGGCTGACCTGCACTCCATGTGTCAAGTAACAATGAACAATTCTGAGGGCAGGTCTACACATACAGTTCTGCAACGTCTGGTGAAAACGCTCTATGTCGACAAGAGAGAGGACTCCCATTGGTGTAATAAAACCACCTCTGTGAACAGCAGAAGCCATGTCGGTGCGAGAAGCTCTCCTGCTGACAGCACTGTGCACGCGAGCGTGTATATTGGTGTAACTTATGTGGCTAAGGAAGGGGTGGTGATTGATTCACATCCCTAAGGGACATAAGTTCTGCCGACACAGTCTGTAGTGTAGACATAGCTTGAGGCACAGGAAAACAGGGCGAGGTTCAGTGATTGAACTGTTCTCAGTAAAGAGCCGGCCCTGGTGTATTTTGGATACAAATTTGGTCAGAAAACTAGTTTGTGTACCAAGCAATCCATGAATAAGACTAGGAATCATGATGAGCTTCGCTTCAAGGAGGACAATGTTTTCCTAGACAAGACTGACCCTTAGTCCAGGTCTACACTGAGGAGGGAGGGGGTCGTCGACCTAAGACACACAACTTCAGCTATGAGAATATCATAACTGAAATTGACGTAACTTAGGTTGACTTACCTGTCTTCATGGCAGCGAGTTGACTGCTGCTGCTCCTCCGTTGACTCCGCTTCTGCCTCTCATGGCGGTGGAGTTCCGGAGTCTTCGGGGAGAGAAGCTCAGCGATCGATTTATCACATCTAGATGAGACGCAGTAAATCGATCCTCGATAGATCGATCACTACCCGCCAATCCAGCAGGTAGTGTAGACCTGGCCTTAGACATGCAAACCTCCCCCAGGCATTTCAGCTGAGATTCCCTATGGCACTTAGCAAAGGAGGTGAACGTTTCCTTAGAATAGGTATGTAAAAGGGCCTCAGTCAGTGTCACTTGCTTGTAAAGTGTGTGTCATCCCCTTTTAATGGCTGGCCCACACAGAGAATAACAACCTACTACTGCTGCCAGCTAACAGGGTCATTCCTTTATCTTAAGTGATAGAAGCAAATGCTTTGGTGCTACAAGCCAGGGTTCACCTCCCAGTGTGGGCTGTTGCATCAGCCATGCTGTGTTCTCTTGGACTCTCCCCCAGCTCCTGCTGCTTTTCTTAGGTAAATGCTTTTTGTTTTTATAAAAACCCTTTTTATCTTTCTTCAAACAATCTCCCAGGACATGCATGTTAACCATTAACCAGCCATCAGATTAATTTGAATCATTCATATTTATTTAACCAAATGTAAATCAGGGCAACACTTTGGCCTCAGGAATGATGGAGGAGGAAGAAAATCAGAGTGGAGCTTTGAAATAAATTCACCAAATGAGGAAAACCCAACGTGTTTACAGCATCCATGACACAACAAAGACTGTTCTGGGAGGGTATTTTCATACACATAGCACATATGAAATGAAACCGATAACAGCGTTGAGAAGTTAATACTGTGATACAAACAAGGTAGTGATGGCCAGTTCTTAGTGGTCACGTATCGGGGGGAACGGCTCTGGAGGAACTTGTTCAGTACAATATCTACAGGGTCATTAGTGGAGCTGAAGCAGTTGGAGTTGAACATCTCATTGAAAGGCAACGGGTCCTCTAAGTCCTGAAGATCTTAGTCCTGCCAAGGAAACACAAGGAGTAAGTGACAGGAAGGAGGTCAGCCAGGTTTCACTAACAGGAACTAATTGACTTCACTATTTTAGGGCCCGGTTCTGCTCACTTACCCTGTTCCACGGGGTTTCTCTGGGTTTATACCAGGATCACTGGGGAGTGGGCCAAAGCCTCTCTTGGCTGGCTTCTCGGAGGCAGGACAAACCAGACACAGCTGATTTGGAGAAGGCCAGGGGGGTAAAGTGCTGGGGGTGTAAGATTAATAAGCCAATAAGCAGGTGGTGCCAGGGACATCAGTGGTGAAGACCCCTTGGGTCTGACGGGAGGAGGGATGGCAAGTGCCGTATGTACCTTTTCCTTCAATTCAAGCTCTAAACTCTTCCTCCTCTACGTACTCAGACACCCCCCCAACACACACGGAGAGTCTCTCTTACCATAGTGAACAGTTAGCATCCCAGTCCGCTCAGGGAGCCAATTCTGTCCAGTTTGACACCAAAACAGCCCCTGGACAGGCCCTTTTTGCTCCTGCCTCGGTATCTCCGGGAGGAGCCCAGAAGGTCGCTGAAGAGCTTCTGGAAGGTACTGTCGCTGATGGAGACCCCCTCGGGCTGGTCCCTGGAGGTTCGGGCCCATTGGAGCTCAGAGTCCTGCTGGTCGAAGGCACCTGTTGGGATCATGTCTTCTCGCTCCTGGTCCATCTCCTCTGAGGCCAGGGGATGCTCCAGATCCTCCTCTAAGAGTCTGGACAGGCTCTGAAAGACATGGAGGGGAGTGAGGGAGGTGTTGCGGGTCAGACACTCCTTCGATTATTGTCATGGAAACCTACGTCGATGCTAATCGCGAACGAACCCCAGGAAAAATGCGCTAAAACCTCAACAATGATCTCCGCTCTTCATTGGCCTCCCAACAACTCTGCTTTACATTGGACACTGGCTTTCACATGCCTTCGGGCTACAGGCTACTGCTATGGTCTTAGTGAGACATGGACAAGCAAAGTGAGGGCTGTAAAAGGAGTCTCTCCTAAAGCTGGGAGCCTGGTGTCTGGGATGATAAAGGATGAGGCTTGTGGGCGACTGAAGGAATAGTAAGCAAATGATGGAGATAGTGGAACAGCTGGAGAGAGGCTAGGCTGATGTTGGAAGGATTGGCTCTGAGGAGGCTGGAGGGTTACATGGTCAGTAGGGATGCTGGCTTGATGGTGAGATAATTAGAGTATGCTCTTTCTACTGGGCATGCTTAAAATGCTTTTTATTAATGGTGCAGGATCCCTTCTCTTTCCTGGGTTTATCAAGCGGGTGACTGAATCCTCTACAGTTCTGTTGAGAGCAGATTCCCCTCCTTGCTAATAGCATGCAGCCAAAACCGGATACTTTGGCTGGAGACAGAGGCAGGTTAGGAACTCGAGGAATGAGCTTGGCTGTGCCCAGGGCAGGGTTACAGGTGGGCGGGAATCCATGCTCTGGGGAAGAAAATGCAGCTTCCTTTTCTCGGAAGTTTAAGGACTTCAGCCAATCCCAGACTGCCCTGAAATTTTGCAGTCTCCCTCCTACCCCTGGGGAACAAACACTTGACCTCCAATTATCTAAAGTCAATCGAGATAGAAGTCAGGCAAGGAATGGGCTTTTGGTCAGTTAAGTAACCCATGTCTGCCAGCTTCATGACCCCGATGCCCTTGAGCATCTTCCAGCAGCCAGGGAGGAGCTATATCTAACCAGAAGCTTTGGAGTCAGTAACCCCAAGTTCCAAGGAAGCATCAGCCACAGGATGTTGAAATGAGCAGCTGCTCTCTTACCTGTAAACTGGAGAGGGGTTTGGCCCTGGCTTGATCCTGGCTGAGGAGTAGCAGCAGCAGAAATCCACAGCAGAAAACAAGCTTCGGGTTCATCTTTGTGTTGTCTCTCGCAGCGATGGGGCACCTCTGGCTCCTCTTCCCCCGGCGTCTCTCCAGTTGCAATGCCACTCTGTGTCTCTGGCTACCAGCCTTTATACCTTCCCCCAACCCCTCCCGGGGCCACCTCTGAGCTCCCTGCCACAGCCGGGATTGGTTGAAGAGGTTCTGATCGGCTTGCCAAGGGGAGGAGGGAGTTTAACTCTGTTTGGCTGGGAAGAAGAGGGGCACATTCTGCGCTCCTCGAGCTGGGTGGCAGCACCCTGTAGTTGTTGATCCACTGCCTGCTCTTCTGATGCCACCTGCGTGTCTGTTTTCTGCACTCAGTGTCGTCGGGGGTGATCACTAAACCTTACCCTGGCTTTTCTGTGCCTCTGTAGAAAGAGAATCAAGAGAGAAACATGGAAAGAGGCAGGATCTGCAATGCACTCCCCCTACACACGGCTACTCTGTCACTGCAGAAGAGCAGATGCTGGGAGATCTGGGGGGCTCCTAAACATGTCCGCTCTAGAAGAGTGTCCTATTTTAATTACATTGGTACCTGATGAGAGGAGGAAACAGGGGAGGGGGTTTGGAGAGTGCAAGGGAATTCCAAGTCCTGCCAATGTGACCAAATTGTCTCAGGACGTTGCATTTGTTGATGTTTAGATTCTCACCGGTCTGGGTGACAAGCAGTGAACGTAGAACCGGATTTCAATGCCGAGAGAATTCCCTAGTGTCTTGTGCATCAAGAATGAAAATTCCTCTTCCTCACGCACTGTTGAGACTGGATCCCGCTTGCAAACATTCTCCCGGGTGTCTTGTGAAATGTGCTTTTCCCACCAAGCGCCTTGCATTTAAATCTGGGACGTGCCTGAGTTAACCCCCCCCCCCTCCCACACCCCCGTCCCACCCTGCCCCTTCTCCCACACACAGGCCTCCTTCGCGAGGGATAAAAATGCACCCCGAGTGCTAGATGTGGATGCAGCAAGTGGCTCTCTGGATTGAATCCAACCCCCAGATCCAAACATCCCCAGGCTTGCGGAGTGTCTGAAATCACCTTTACCCTGGGAGCAGCTTCTCTTGCCCCTTCCCCATCAGTCTCCTGTTCCCTCCTCTCAGGCGGCCGTGTAGTGTCAGGCTATGAGCCTGACTGGACCTTTCCCAGGGCCTAACTCTCTCCTTGGGGCTTTGCTGCCATGGCAGCGCCTGGGCCCTGTCCCAGGTGCAGCATCCGCTCTTCTCCCCCGGTCTGCGGGGAGCACTTCCCCAGCACTGCCAGGAGCATTAACGGGAGAGTGGCCACGTCATGGCTGCCCCTACGCGGGGCGGGTGAAAGCTGGGGGAGGCCTGGTTCTGCTTTGTCTGGCCCTCACAGCTACCCACAGCCTGGCCTGGCTGTTGGCAAGTCCAGCAGATGAAGGTGGTCTTGGCTACTTGTTCACCGGCACGTTCGCTGGGGGGGGGTGCTCCCCCTGCAGCGTGGCCCCGGGGGCGTGTCTCTTCCGGGGCCCAGACCAAGTCCCAAGGCGCGTGAGAGGCAAGCACTGCCGGCATGAGGCCTGCCTATGTCCTTTGGCTTCGGCCCACAGTGGTGACCCTCTTTAACAGGCACCGGGGCAAGATCAAGCCCTTCCAGCAACCACAGCTGGGGCCAGCTCATTTAGGGCCCAACTGGCCCTAATAAGAGGGCTGGGGGGCCAGAAGCTGGGAGAATCCTGGAGTAGGAAGGGCTAGCTGCTTGACAGCAAGGTGCCTAAAGTAGAGCCGGGCTGGGGAATAGGGCAAAAGGAGCCGGGAAGCTCCAGCCTGGCAAACTCCCAGGCTGCAGGCCTTGGGGGAAGATTATACAGGTACTGGGGTTGCAGCGGTGCAGTCCGGGGTTCGGCAGAGGCAGCTGCTCCTAACCCCTTGCCAATGATGAGTGGCAAAGGGCACCAGGGCTTGGGAGGGACACAGGTGCCCTGAGGCAGGTGAAAGACGGTCCTGCAGAGGCGCTCCAAGGCTGAAGAGCTAGTTCCCAAGACGGCCAGCAGGAGGCGCTGCGCTGGTGAGTCTTCGCCACTCTACGGGGGGATCTCTACTGTAACACGTAGTAAGTGCTCAGATACGGTGGTGGTATGGGGGCATTTTGATCAACCACCACCACTCCAGGCCAATCTCATTTCCTGGAACGTTTTCCACCTACTTTCAACCCCCAAATTAACCATTTTATCTGATCAGAGAAAGAGCAATTTAATCAGCCACTTCCCCACTCTTGGGGCTTGAATGTTGGGCCCACTGAAGGCAATACGACTTTCCCTGGAAGAGGAATAATACATCTTTCTCTCGCACAAAGCTCTTTTCCCCACATGTTGTGCAGAGAGCTGGGGCCATTAAGCTGAAGTCTTGTGGAGAAAATGGAAATGATGAGCCATCTGGCTTTTTATTAGGCATAATTTCATCGAGATTGAGATTCGCCCTGGCGATGTTTGAAAGGAATGTGTGTGTGTGAATGTACTGAGCCCTCTCACCATTTATTCCTCCGTGAAATCAATTTAAAACACAATGGTTAAAGGCCTCTCTGGAACTGGCCATTCTAAGGAGAAGGGTTATAAGCATCCCCTTATGACAGAGGGGGAAGATGAGATCTCTGGCCTGTTGTTTTGTTGATACAACCACATTTAATCGGAGCCCTATTGAGAAGAGAAATCATTAAAGCCACAGCATTTGCACTAGCAAACAATAGCACAAGAACTATTTCCCTTCTGGGGGAGTTGAGGTGGGACCCGAGCAGCTTCAATAAACAAATAGATAAAGATCGACAGTCAGAGATGTCATTTCTCCCGCTTATAACCTGGTTGAGGGGAGGTGGGGGAGAGGGGTTTGAAAACTGGTCCTATGTCTGTATATATCTGTAGGAGCTCACAATGTCTAATTGTCATCAAAATAATAGTGGTTTCGAGTCATGCCTCAGATTTGGATCCTTAGCGGCATCTCTGTGTTCTGAGTTCTACAGGGAATCAGGCGCAGTTTGTTGTTCCCCCCCCCCCACACACACACACTCACTTAGGTGGGGAAGGGGATTGCTCCATTAGCTTTCCCTCCCCTTTCACTAGCACTAGTGTAACATACACACCAAGCTGGGGGATGGGTGGGGATGTAGAAAGAAAAGAGTGTAAAGGAAACGGCATTTCTCTTTTATCTTTCCTCTCCTCCCTACGCCATCCTGGTGGCTGCTTTTCCTGCACCGGCCCCACATTCCCCTTCATCATGTCAGTTACACAGACTTATTGCTATGTAATTGACACCGCAATTCACCATTCCCTCTGAATTCACTCTATGACGTCCTG
Organism: Sternotherus odoratus; assembly: GCA_032164245.1. Taxonomy (NCBI): domain Eukaryota; kingdom Metazoa; phylum Chordata; order Testudines; family Kinosternidae; genus Sternotherus; species Sternotherus odoratus. Next base: position 9,791,405 of record JAVMKO010000018.1, read on the forward strand.
CCCTGGGGAACAGCCGAGGTTTCAGATACATGATGGATTTGGCTAAAGACAAGGGGCAACACAATCCAAGAGCTGTCCTATCCAACTGGAGTTTTGCTGTTTGCTGCCAGGGGAAGGTGCCCTTCACAGGTGGGAGAGGATATTTGGCAGTTCGGGGCTATGGCAGCATGAGACAAAATCTGTTTCTGTTGTGACTTTGGACTCCAGCATGAGCAGCTGTCTGTCTGTCTCTCTCTACAACAGCAATGGGGGTAGTGGATGTACTACCTTCACCACTGCCCACTCTTCCTCTCCGGGAGACACTCAAAGAACAGTCACCAGAGAGCTCTGCTCTGCTCTTGTTACTAGTGTCCTAGGAAAGGACCAGATCCTATGGGAATCTGAGGCAACTTTTCAGTCAGTAAAGAAGCTATGTGGCTTCAAAGCCACAGCCTCTCGATCTTCGGAAGGAGATGACAATGCTAGACGTGAAGGACTCAATTAGTGCTGCTAGCGTGGCAGGAGGCTTTCAGCATAACTTCACTATTGTTTCTCTGGTGTTCTTGGATTCAAGAGCAGGTAAATACAGGTCAGAAATATCCTTGGAGTAGATGAATAGATGGACCAGGGTTAGGGAGTCCTGGGTTCATGTCTCTGCTGTGCAATAGACCTCCTGTGACCTTGGGCAAGTCTCTTAACACCTCTGTGCCTCTGTTTCCCATCTGTGAAATGGGGATATTCACACTGCCCTGCCTTACTGTGGTGCTGTGAGGATAAATACACTAAAGACTACGAGGCACTCCCATACTATCTATTACCATAGATAAATTGGTGCTGGACTCCCAATCCTCATACAACAGAGAATTCAATACCAGGGGGAGTACCTGACCATCCTGCCAGAATTCGACAGACAGGCATTGCTGGCGCAGTCAGAGGCTCCCATCTGTCCTTCCCAGGGCAAGATGGTGGTAATGGAAAGTTTGACAGGTCTGGAGTAGTTCCAGCTTCCTCTTCACTCCCTGGCCCAACCTGTCGGTGAGTGTTGCTTTGTGCTTTTGAACCGTTGCCAGCCTGCAATTTAGATGTGGCTGCACAGCACTTGACGGTATTAGGGCCAGAAGGTACCATTATAATTAGCTAGTCCGAGCTTCTGTATAACACGAGCCAGAGAATTGCACCAGATTTGTGTGCTAAAACAGAGCATGTCACTTAGACATCCAATTCGGATCTAAAAACTCAGCAGGGAGAGTTTCACCACCACCACCACCTCCCTTGGGATTTTGTTCCTGTGGTTAATTACCCTCCTTGTTCCAAATTAGCATCTAGTATCCAGTTTGAACTTTGGTGACTTCATCTTCCAGCTGTTGTATCTTGTGATGCTAGATTAAATAAAATGAATGATGGTTGGTAGATTAAGTAGGTCCTGACTCTATCTTGCAGAAGCCACGGTTGCTATTGTCTACCATTTCATTTAGGAGGCCAGTATCAATAGAGCCCTTTGACTTCATTGGCTCTACTTTCTTAGACCTCCAGGTGAGCCTCAAGGCAAAATACTCTGCACAGAATACTTTCTGGAAGAGCCAGGAATCGAACCTGGATTTCTGGTATGTTAGGCAAATGCATAAACCACAAGGCCAACCTTCATTCTCTTATAGGTTGTGGACTCTGCAAAGTGTGCAGAAGACAATGGAAAGGTGTTATATAAATGCAAGATTTGGGATTTGTTACCCGAGGTGGGAAGGATTCATACAAACCATTTTCTATTTTTAGTGTCAAGTTGTGGAGCTCTGCTGAGGTCCCCCAACAGAAGCAGGGCAGGCCTGGGGGTATAAAGAGAATCTAGCCAGAATAGGCAGCTTATCAGCTACGGGGGGGAAATCATGTTTATTTCCTAACATGATAAAGTTACTTTCCAGCAGCATTTGCTTTCACTGTAACTATTGAAATATATAGCAAGGGGGGTCGGGGGATGGCTATATATTATTGAATATGCACCTGTATAGCAGTAATGTGACAAAATTCGCTAGTGTCCATGTCCTTAAAACTATTACAACACTATTTAAAGACTTGCCTCCTCTGAGCATAGGCCTTGTGGTATTTGCAATGCAGTTTTAAATTGTCGTCTTTCACATGGTTGTTTAATTATTTGTATTCCGGGGCCCAGTCCCGGACCAGGGCCCCTCAGTGCTGTACAAATGCAGAACAAAGCCGGTCCCTGTGTCCCTTAAAGCTGGCGATGTGACGCACACGGGCCATTCATTTCCTAGAACAGACTGAGAGAGACTGTCGGAGCAGGAGTCGGGAGCTAGGAAACGGAGCTGAGGGTCAGAACCAGAGTCCGAGGTCAAATGCCAGGGCTGAGGCTCGCAGCCAGGACTGGGGTCCGAGTTGAGCCGTGGCTCTGAGGTGGACTCAGAACAGGGGCAGGGATCAGGAATCTAGGAGGAACCAGAGAAACAAGCGTGGGAACAAGTCAGATCAGCAGCGCTCAAGAGTCAAGCGAGACGGCAGAGGCTGATGTATCTGTCAGGAACTCCCCTGGTTGCACCCATGTCTTGTTTCTGTGCTGCTTTTCCGGCTCCGCTGGCCTAATCGGTAGAGCCAGGCACTTCTCCAGCCACCACGCCTGTGGACAGCGCCTCTGGCGGGGGTAGGTTCCACTAGCCATTCGGCCCACCAGCTGCTAACAAGCTACGGGAGGGTGGCTGGGCCAAAGGTTACCTGGAGACCTGGCTCCAGGACCTCTGGATCCTCCCAGAAAGGGAAATCTGGCTCCATCCAGGCAGCATCCGTGTCCAGAGCCAAGTCATTGGGAGAAGCCATTTGGTGAATATCTATTGCTCAGACATTGGCCGCTCCAGGTTTCCTCTGCTGGGTCTTGATTAGCATTGGAAATCTGGGCTGGGATCCAATTAGAAAACAGAGGCACCAGCATCAAGCTTCAGTCCCCCGGGAGCACAGAGACCTCTTGGGGTTGCTGCTGGGAAATAGCAGGAGGCCATGAAATGACATGGTCCCCGTTTCCAAAAGTGTCTTGGCTCTGCCACTGACATGGAAATGTCTCTGCGGAGAAAAGCAGATCCGCCTACGCCCCCACGTCTCCTACAGAACCCCCCCCCCCCCCCCCGGCTCTCCCCAGGGCCTCTTCCCCATTAGCAGCTGAGATCTGGGCCCCGGAAAGGAGTGAGTCAGCCACCTGGGGCAATGTGGCGGGTGCTGCTGCTTCTCTGTGCGAGGCACATCTGTACCGAGCACCATCGAATCCTGTCGGGACTGGATCTGCGCCAGGCTGCCTTGCTTGTTCCTTCTGCTCAGGACAGCGGCACCCGGCAAACAGTGCTCCTCCTAAACCGGGGGATCTACTTCCGCCAAAGACCGAGCCGGCTCTGCTGGTGACATGAATGCTCAGGCTATTGCTGGCCCTATGCATAGACTCTGGAGACTACATTGCCTAGATGATAAAGCCGGGCACTGGGAGTTGGGACCTGTCAAGTTTAGTCCCAGTTCTGCTACAGATTGGTCATGTGGCCTTGGGCAAGTCCCTTAGCTCCTTTGTGCTTCTGCTTTCCCATCTGTAAAATGGGGATGACGGCTCTGACTTGCCTTGCAGCAGGGTGGTAAGGCTTAATTAATGTATGTAAAAGGCTTTGAGATCCTCGCATGACAGGCGCCATTGATCAGGCAAAGTGTGATTATTAGTCATATGCCTCCGCTTGCATTTCTGTCCCAGCCCCCGAGGGTCGGCTGGGAGGGAGCTGGGATCCAAGGCTGGAAGCCAGTGGTGTGCTCAGACGTGCGCTGGGGTAATATGTTTTGGTCCCATTTGAGCAATGAGGCGGGTTGTTCATTATCCTCCGCTCTGCTAGCTCCGTGACCCCCGCGGCCTCCCCCACATCGGTCTTGCCTGCGTTTCCTGGCTCACCACAGCCGGCTTAAAGGGCAGTGACGTGTTTGCAGCAATGCAGGATGACCAGTTCCCTGATGGAAGCTGGCAGGAGGGGCCCCTCATTATTAGACGTTAACATTTTGCTTGAGTATCTGAGCACTCACCTGGCTGCCCTCCCCAGCTGGCGGGTGGCAGGGCTGGGCCAGGGGTCAGTGCACAGCATCACGCGCCCGCCCTCGGCTGGTAATTACCCAGCGGCAGGCGCCCGGCTGGCCCTTCCGTCACTTGGTTGCCTTCACCTTTCGTTCTGCGCTGACGGCCCAGGCTTGTCAGCGCGGGCTGCCTGCAGGGTGTCGCGGCTCTCTCTGAAACAAAGGAAGATCCAGGAGACCAATGGAAACCTAGAGTAACCCCGTCCGATTTACACCAGGGTAACGGAGCAGAACTTGGCCCATGCCTCAGGGATTTCAGGGACCGCCTAGCGTGGGAGCCAGCCTCTGATCCCGTATGGATGGTCACAATCCTCAGCTGCGGCGTATAAACCATCCTGTTAGGAAGAAACTTTCCACATGGGCGGGTTTTATCCCATAGCTGCCTTCAGCAGAGTTTCTGGCACCCCCCCCACTGAAGCGGCTGGTCTTGGTCACTTTCAGAGACAGGGCCCTGAACTAGATGGATCCCTGGTCTGAGACAATAGGGCTGGTCCGGTGTTGCTCCGACGTCCGCTTTGCCCTGCGAATTTACGGAGACTCTGCTATTGCTGCTCTCCCTCTCGCCCGTCTGAGCTCAGTCCCACCCGTGTCAATGGGGAGTCCTTCCTATCACTTTAGTGGAGCTGCTGCACACCCCGCCCCTCTTGATTGGCAATCCCTCACTCTCCACGGCCTGATGGGTATAAAGCCCCTGGGACTGGCATGTGCTGATCCAACTAGAGCAATGGCAGCGATTGGCTGGAGCGAGCCAGGGCGGTTCTGTCCCTCCTATACTGTCTAGTGGGGAGTTTGCACTGGCTGAAGTATCTCGGATCAAACACCGTCCGGGCGAGGAGTGGAGAACGCCGTGTCTCAGTGAGGATTGCAAAGACCATTCGGGAGAACTCCCTCCTGGCCATGGGGACTGTAGTTAACAATGTCTGAGCTCTGAAACATTTGTTAATGGAAAGACTTTCTGCGTGAAAAGGCCTCCCCAGAGCAATCCCTGCGGGAGGATTGCAGGAGGCAAACAACAGGGGCCGAGAGAGATGAATGCCCCTGACCAGTGTCCATAGACTGCACGTCACCTTCTGCCTTGCCATCATTGGCATTCACTGATATCCCCGGTGGCATTCCCTTCCAGGACCTTTCCTTGGCATTTGAAAGCGAGGAGGGGCTAGTGCTGCCTGGGGAGGAGGCCGCCAGCCTGGTATTTAACAGCAGGTCAGAGGTGGTTCTGGAGTGGTGGGTTTTGATGGCCAAGGGTTTGTATTAGGTTTGTCAGGTGCATTTATCACATTCTGCTGACGCTGGTGAAGCCCAGCGGGGAGCCTGGATTAAGGAACGAAGTCCTGAGCGCGCTCGGTTCTAATCCAGCAGCTCTGGCAGTGCCGTCTGCCGCTTGCTCTTCTTGCTGGTGGAGGCCTTGGGCCAGATCCCGATCTCAGCCAGGCTGGTGCGGAAGCAGAGTGAGTGCACGGATGTTAATGGAGTTACTCCGTATCCGTGCGGGTGTAACTGGGATCAGAGTCTGGCTCCACCACTTGCCACGTGCTGGGATTTGGCTGACACGAGGGAAATGAGGATGCATTTGGTGCAGGTGCTGGTTGGGGGGGGTGCATGTGTAACCCACAAACCTTCTGTGTTTCCGGGCTTCTCTGCTCCAGAGGCTGTAGGTTCGATCTGCCTACCGATGATCGGTGTTCCACATGCTCACCTCACTCAAGGGTAGAGTCTCCCCTTCCATTGACTGGTCCTTTAGTAAGTGGTAGAGGCTCATGGGGAAGGTCCCATGCTAGCCAAACCTGTGCTTAAAACCTCACTCTAAATCCTTTTGACATCTACATTCAAACGAACGTTTCAGTTCTTCCCCCACTACACACAGTCCAACTGCCTTGTGTTGACCATTGCTCCGCAAACGGAGCGCTGAGAGAAGAAGGCATCAAATAGTCCCGTTACAGAGAGAGAAATACTAGCAGGGAAGCGGGTAAGACAAAGGAGAGAAGAGGTCGCTCTCGGTGAGAGGGAGAAGGCTGTTCCAGGCAGCGGGAGCTGCACTGGAGAAAGCTCTTGGACCAGCAAGTGGCAAACCTGTGCAAGGAGAAACAGGCCCATGGTACCTGAGCATGAGGAGGAAGGAGAGTGGGGCCGAGGGGAGTTCTGTGTGGTCAGCTGGAACAAGTCCGGGGAGAGTGTTTAGAAAGGATTGTGCACTGGATCCTGAAAAGAGCGGGGAGCCCGCGGTGCTTGGAAAAGGGGGGGCTGCTGCCGCACAACTCAGTGCGTGTGCAGAAATGCAGGCTGGCCTAGACCAGCACCTCGGATCCTGCCCTGTGGGGAAGTCCAGGTGTGGAGCCGAGCCTTGTGGCTAAGGTCTGTTGCTAGTGAGAAGGTGACCAGCAGCTCCCGGCACATCCTGGAGGTGGGAAGCTGGGCTCTGGGTCATTTCCAGGCGGGTAGGTTATACGTAGTCCCTTTGCAATAAGATCAGGACACCTGGCTTTATTTGTTTCCCCCTCCCTCCACCACATATAACTCGTATAACCATAAGCCAGCTCTTAACGTTGCAGGAGCCAGCCGGTCACCCATCTCCCACTGACTTTTACACTGATCTTTAGACGCTCGGAGGATGATCTCGTGTTGTCAGTTCACCCTCACTCTGTGGCGCTGTTTGATGGGGGAGAGGCCTCCTGGTGTGTTTATCCAGCCTCCGTGCTACAGATTCATCACAGCTTCAGAGGCAGCAGGGATCAGGCCCCACGACCTTGGACATCTAAGTGTGTCTTCAGTATAGACCAGCATCCGCTAAGACGAGCCAGTCTGGTGTGGGCCTCGCTCATAGCCCTGACTGGGAGCAAGAGGAAAGCTCTGTGTTCAGCGGAGCATGGGGCGTCTGCTGTCCAGGAGAATCCCAGCTGCTTTGAGCTAGGAGAGGGGCTTCTTTAGCAAACTGAGCAGGGCGCTCCCATGAGAACAGAGCCTCCCCTCAAGCCATCCCACAACTGGCCCGGCTACGACCCTTTTTAATGAGGGGCGTGCTGACCTCTGCTGGCGAATAGGGAACATGGCCTAATGTTCATCCTTCGTAAGCCACCAAATCAAGGCAAACAAAGGCCGGGCACTGGAGAGGCTTTGATAAACTGGCTTCTGTAATCTTTGCTCTAACAACATGGTCCGTACAGTATCGTTAGGGTCAAAGTAGCCGTTCCACAATGCGGCAGGCATAAGGCTCTGCTGCTCTGTGCAGGAACCTGAATCCGTCTGCATAGCTATTGCTGTGTCATGTGTGGGTCTCCAGCCAGGTGGCAAAGGCCCAGGCTGAGAGCTGAATCTAGCCCCTCATAAAGCTGCAGCTTGGCAAAACTCAAGTGTCCATTTTTTTAAAAAGAAATATTTCTAACCTCCTAGAGCTGCGAAGGGAAACCGCCCAGTGCTGTCCAGGTGGACCAGAGCTCTGAGTGGTGTCCACTCTCCCCACCGAACTCAGTGAGCTGTTGACTCTGAAGCTGAATGACGGTTAAGTGGTGCACCGCTGTCACGTACGTCGAGCCTGCTGTTATGGGCCACAGTGGTGCATGTGGTCACCATAACTGAGTGTGCGAACTGGGTAACCACTTGTACAAATGGCTAAATAAGCAAAGGGAAGCATTAGCCCCAGTCCAAAACATGGTTGCATTGATTTCCTCTCCCAAGAGTAACTTGATTCAATGCTTAACTGAACATTTAGTTATAGCATATCTACCCTCAATCCTTCCATTTTCCGGGAGAGACCAGCTGTGGTCTGAGGGGGGGGTACAGTATGTGACCTGCTTTTGCGGCCCTGCTCCGGCCCTTAAAATGTAATATGATCCTCCTGGCAGAATTGGTTTGACACCCCAGGTTGATGAGGTGTGTGTGAGCAGACATAGTTAAGTGTGTGTAATTGTGGGTCTGGATGGATGGGTGAGGGAGGGAGTGCAGGTGTGTCTGTCACTTGAGAACAAAAGTGCCTGCTAAGGAGACCAGAAGTCTTTCTATGATAGAAAGATAATGTTCCTGTGTATATACCCACATGTGTCTATCCAACCCTACTCCCATCTGCACGCACGCCCTGCAGATTCTCACCCGACTGTCCCTGCCCAGCAGAACTGGGAGGCAAGATCTACACGTTGCAGCAAGAAGAACATGATGGCAGTTGCGCAGAGCCAGGGAGCCCTTTGCAGTACAGAGGGATGCACCCAGCTGTGGCTCGGTTGAGCCGGTCTCCCCTCCTTGCTGCCGTGGACGGTGATGCGTGGCTGGGTTGAGTGGCGGGCGGGCGGAATATTGCTGTCAATGGATCTCCTTAATCTTCCCTTTATTAGCAAGCGGCTGCAGCCGGCCGGGGGATTGCTGTCGCTCTGCTAGTCTTCATCTGACAGCACTCCTCTGCTTTCCCAGAAAATACTGGCTGGGTGAGCCAAGCCCCTGGAAATAGCCACGGCCTTATGTGGTGGCGGGCATTGCGTGCCCATGCCAGCGGGGCAGGATATTTTAACCGTCGCTTGTCAGCACCAGCAGATTAGTGAGTAGTGTCTCGAAAACGAACACTTCTCCAGCTGCGATAAGGTGCTCAGGCTACAGGGCAGGAGTCTGTGCTCATGTTTTCGATAAGCCCAGCTGTCAGCTCCACATTCACACCTCCCCTGTCGCATTAAGCACCACGGGGCTCTGTATTTCCCAGTAGTCACTAGCTACCAAAGCCCCATCCCAGGGGCGTCCGACCTTTCATGCTGCTGCTCTTGCAGAGCCCTACACAAGGCCCCTCCAATTGCACGGCTCTTGTCCTTGTGGTGACATTGAGGTGGCTGTTGGTGGTCGCTCATTCGTGGACCTTTCCCGTCCAACCTGGCGCCTGCTCTGCGCCTAGCAACATCCCTTGGGATGCTCCCTGGCTGGCTAGGAAGAGAGTGCTTGGAAGAGCAGGGTGTTTAGCAATCACATCCTGTAAGTTTGATTTACTTAGGCTGTGTCTGCACTAAGGAGACTACACCCGTCGGCATGCGAGAGGCAGTGGGATCGATGCTCACGTTCTCCACCAAATTTGTTACCCGTGCAAAATTCTGTCACTTGCACACTCTAGGCTAGGGCACCCGCCTATACCTAGTTCCTAGGGCTCGAGGCGTAACCTAGTTAATTTAGGCACATCTCCTCCCTTTCCCAGTTCATAGGGCTCCAGGAAAAAGGCACCTAACTTTACCCCTCCATGGGCTCCGGGCTCTGGGTAAACACCATTCCCTGTGGACTCGGAGCAAATACACATTTCCTGTGGACTCAAGGCTTAATCTTTTGTGGGTTTACAGGGTCTTTTACCAGTCAAAGAGCCTCGCACAGTAATATCCTACTTAACCTCTATTTATTAACGATCACCAAAACAGAATGCACAGAGTACACATTCAATGCTATGTTGCCAGACACCAACAGAAGGGACTTTTCTGTCACTGTAGGAACACCACCTCCCCAAACAGAAGTTGAGTATGTCAGCAGAGGCATTCTTCCATTGACATAGCTGCATCTGCGCTGGGGGTTCAATTGGCACAGGTATGCTAGGCGAGGGTGTGGGTTTTTTCACACCCGTGACTAATGTAGCTATGTAGACCTAACTTTTCAGTGTAGACCAAGCCTTAAAGTCTGTCTACTTGAGCTGTACTAGTATAGTTAAAGCAGTTCATCTCCCTAGTTAGAACGCAGTTACACTATCCCAGTGTAAGGGCTTGTCTATGCAGAGAAATTAATTTGTATTAAGGTACAGTGTGAATTAAAAGTGCAACAGCTACTCCTGATTAGCTCCCACTGTGGATTCTCTTGTTGTGGAATAACTCACAGTGTAAACAAGCCCTTTGGTACCTTTATACTGGTATAACAGCATCCAGACTAGGGGCTGTACCAATATAACTATTTTGGTAAAAAATCATGCCCCTATTGGAAATAGCTTTTGCATCAGTAGTAGTATGTGTAGACCAGGCTTAGGCTGAGGGTAACAGAGCTAAAGGGTGACTCCCAAAAGAGCACAACCTCCCGTGTTTCCGCCATCACATACTGCATCTGCTCCAGCTTGCGAAATGGCAGCTCCTTGAAATGAAAAGAAACAGGAAACAAAATCACAGATTCCATACATTCTTCTTCTTTGCACTGCTAGGGTCTCCGTTCCCATTTTGCTAACCATGGTACCAACACCCAACAGTCCCTGCCCCTCACCGCCGTCACTAGCTACACCAATTCTGTGTGGCACATTGGTTATAGTTCGTTTCTTAACCGTGTTGAAGACCATGAGATGGCTACATTTCAGAGGTGCTGCATTTACAAAGAGCAGAGTCCCTGTCTAGAAGACCCAAGCTAGTGCAGAGGCGATGGATGAAAAACCAGCACGAAAACATTACTAAAAGGCTTGAAGAAAAAGGCGGGGCTTCTGAAGGCATTACAGGAGAAGGAAATACAGTCATTGGGCAGTTCTTCTGTGCACAGGGGGTACCGTGGACGATAGGTCTATGTTGGTAGTGAAGGAATAAAATCAAGAGGACTGTAAGTGTAGAGGCCATGGCTTCAAACATGACTGGTGACTCCGCGCATTCTGTAAATCGGGCCCCTTTAAGGAGGCTTCAAGTTGGGCTCTAAAAGCCACCTTTGAAAACCTTGGGAAGAATTTATAGAGGTCACAGACCACAAGATTCTCCAGTCCCTGGACCTCCCATTAAACGCTCCCTAGAGCGCCTGGCCTTTGGAAGAGCTCAATGACCGGCAAAGCAGGCTGGGCTGTCACCATGAAATCACGTTCCCTCCCACAGCGTCCTCGTGGAAATCTGAGAACAGAGGTCTAAGCTTTAAACCCTTAATTGGGTTTCACCAGAAGGTGTGGTCGCTTTGTACAGCTAAAAGGAAGTCATGAGCACAGAGATCGTGGAGTGTTTTCAGTCTCTGTCACCCAGCTGGAATTCCTTACATAGCGGCTACCTCGCTTGACCAATGGGGTTTCTGGGTTTTTTGACACCATGTTGCCTCCCGGGGGATAAAACTTTTTTTTTTTTGGCCTGGTGTTGAAGTGTGAAGACCAGCCTGAGCCATGACATCATGATCTCAGGCAGACCCAGGAAATGACCAAGAGGTACCGGTATATGAACCCTGAGGACAGTGAGAGAAGGAGCCCGATATAGCAACATTCCTTACGCCTATCTAGGTCAGATACATATTGCAAGGGTAATGGTCTAAGGAAGCCTTTGACACGTTGGAACTCAGAACCATTTTTTTGGCACCTGGTGCTCTTTCAGCACAGAGGGGTGGTTTGATATGGGCGGTTGTGTTCAATTTAGGGGGAAAATCCGCTGTCTCATACTCCGAGTCTGTTTTGTTTTATAAGAGAGTCAGAGCTGTCAATAGAAAATAATGCATAAGCTGGAAGTAAAACATTGCAACTAAGGGGCTCCAGAACTGACCATTTCTCCCGTTGACCCAGCGTGGCATAGACACCCCCAGTAAGTCAACCTAAGGCTACGTCGACTCCAGCGCCGTTATTCGTGGAGCTACAGTTGCGTAACTGAGGTCGACTTAACCCTGTAGTGTTGACCAGCCCTCAAGTTCAGGCATGGTTGGGAGGTGGGGTTTAGATCTAGTCCCTCCCCTCTCTACACATCTGTACTTGAGCAGAGTTTTCGGCACATATGTTAAGATTATTAACAAAGAAAGCGATGTACGTGCTTTGGCATAACCCGGGCTGGCTGTTTGGGGTGGGGTGACGGGCCTGAGTGGGGTCAAATCAGACCTCTTCATCTGGTAGCTCTTAAATTTGCTTCAAAACAAGGCCCTTCATTCAAGCCGCTACTGTCCCTGGGATTGAAATACCAGTCCCGGCGCCTGGACGGTTTGTTTCTAGCAACTCTGCCCTCAGGGCTGCTGGGTAGAAGTGTTTGCGAGCCATTTGTGGAAGGTAGAAAGGGTGGAAGGCGAGAATTCCTGGAGCAGTGAAATGGGGAGCAGGGGCGAGATTATGCTGAAGAGTCTCTCACTAATAGTGCAAGAATGACAGTTTCCCTTATCTGGTAACATTAAAGGAGGGGACCTGTCGACACTCCCGCCTCACACCCTGCTCTGCACTCAGCCGCCTGCGGATACAGAGTGGCTTGAACATGTTCCAGTGCTTTCGCTGGGAGTTTCCCATGACTCCTCACCAGGGAGCATCCCTATTGGGCAGTCCAGATGACATCACCACTGGCCACCACGTAGGCGCTTCCTGTGTCACATTCCCCACTGAAGAGCCTCTTGCCAAATCTTTGTTGTTCTCCAAGGTCTTTTTAGGAACAAAGTGTCTAATTTTAGCCATGCTGCAAGTAACACCTTCTTGAAATAGAATATGATTTCCCCCCTGACTTGCATGCGCTCCTGGGAGTTGAAAAACAAAGACCTTAGTTCTTAAAGTTCACATTCCAAAGCTTCCATCAGTGAAAATTTGGACTCCAGGAAATCTGCTCAGGAAATACCAGAGTATTTCAGCAGTGCCTTGGGGAAGTGGCCCCTCCTTTACGAGCTCTTGCTTAACAAAACCGGTGTAAAAAGGTACTGGAAAGATAGAAGCCCAAAGCAATGGGACATGGCAAAATGACACAAGTTTGAACCAAAACGAATGACCCGTTCTGTAAATCAAAGGTCTTTTCTACTTTAGAGCGGGGTTACCTATACCAGCAAACCATGGCTTATATCAACAAGAATTCTTTTGCTGGTCCAGCTTACTGAGTCTTTTGCTGGTATAAATGCATCGGCAGTAGCGCATTTGCCAGCATAGCTATATCAGTTAGAGAAGAATCACACTTCTACTCACCATAGCTAGGCTGGCAAAATTTTAAATCTAGACCAGTCCAAGGAGCAAAATTGTACCGGGGAGGGCTAGGGGTGTGGAGGATGGTGATGGTGTGTGGGGAGGGATTGCTGAGAAGAGATGAGGTCAAACCAAACCCGCTAGATCCCAATATCCCCAACTCTGAAGAAGTTAGAAGCCAGAGTCGGGTCCAAACTTTGGAGCCTGGGCCCCCTTCTGCTTTTGAGGCCCCCTGGAAGTTTAAACACATAGGACCAGATTTTCCAAAGACCTCAGCCCCTAGCAACCCTCCTTGTCCTAAACCAAGACAGAGAGGATCTTCCGAAGGCCCCGCCTGGAAGAACTCCCCACACTAAGCCCCATTCCACACAGGAAGAGAGCAGGAATTCAGGGATCACCTCATGACTTTTTGGAACCAGCCTGTCTTAGGTCCTTCTCTTGCCCCCATTACCAAAGTAACTGAGCACCTCAATTTTTTCTGTAGTAACCCTCCCAACACCCCTGTGAGGTAGGGTTGCTAGCCCCATTGTACAGGTGGAGAACTGAGGCACTGAAAAGCTAAGCAACTTACTTGCCCGATATAACATAGGAAGTCTGTGGTCAAGTAGGGACTTAACCATGGCCTAATGGGTCCTAAGATACCCTAACCACCAAATTATCCTTCCCTTCCCTGGCCTTTGTACAGGGGTCGCTGGGGAAGCAGTGTTGCCTCAGGGCTAGAGAACTGGACGGGGCTTCACGAGAGCAGTGTTCTATTCTGTGTTCTGCCAGTGACCTCGGGCAATGCTCACCTCCTTTGTAAACCATTTCAAGGGCTCTGGAGAAAAAGTGCCACATAACAGCCAAACAGTATTATTGAGGGGGGGAATCACCAACTCCACTAAAGTTTTCTTTTTTCCTCAAGTTCCTGCACTTTGCTGATTCCATTCGCCTGCGAATCTAAGCCCTGGTCCAGCCTAGGCGAACAATCCAAGGCACTGGAGGACAAAGCCTCTGCTTTTAATTAGCAGCGAGTCTTGGTGGAGCCGGTGGGAAGTGCTGTGTTCCCCCGAGCTCTTCCAATGGGAACAGAAGAAGGGTTTTCAGGGGTCCTTGTTGTTATGCCATTTCCCTCTGCGTGGGCTCCCCGGCTCGGGCCGCTAATTAACCGACCCCTTGATCAGCTAATAGACTCCCTGCTGCCCTCCAGTGCAGCAGGCCCTGGAGTATAAACAGCAAATGGGAAAAGGACCTCAGACCCACAGCTGCGTCCCATGCTGCCTGCTGCTCGGGGTCCTTTGTGAGCAGCATTGAAAACAGACTGGTGGAACAATAGCTCCAGAGTTGCCGAGATCTCTGGGCCCGTTCCTCGCGTTGGCTCTGCGGGCTGCTGAGGTGGTAACGGCTGCATGATGGTAAACTCTAAAGCCCCTCCGGCTAAGACCTAAAAATATTGTCTGCTCACGTAAGGTGTGCGTGGAGGGGCGGGAGTTACTGACTGCTCTACAGGACAGAGTCGGGCCCATGACCCCGGCTGGGCTCTAATGGACGGGAACAAGAGGGACCTGTGGGGCCATGTGCTCTGACCGGAAATGAGAACAAAGCCTTAATGCGAGGCGTGGACGTCATCGTGGGCAGGGCGGTCTCTTTGGCACACGCCTGGATTATCGTGAGCCTTCTGTCTTGTGAGTTGAGTGACTGCACGGCCCAGGGCCTGGAACCGACTGAAGGCGAGGCAGTTAAATCACCCGCCCTGCTTCGCTGGCTAGCGCCGCTGCTCACACAGCAGGACTGGGGCACCTCAGCCAAGCCTTGAGTGACATCTCCTGGGCACTCCGTGGCACAGCTGCGTGAGACCTGTTCGGAAACTGCTGGCAGGTGTCAGCGGGGGGACACGGTAGCTAAAATGCTGGAAGGGACGCAGGGGTTCCCCGTGCTGGGTGGGTCGGAGTGTTCCCCCTCCCGCCAGGACGGTGTCTGCTCTGGGGCCTGCCTTCCATAGTTTTCTGCGGGGGCAGGCAGGGCTGGCTGGCCTAGCTTCGAGGAGCTGAGATGGGAGATCTCTGGGCTGGATGAAGCGGGATGGAGGAGGCTGTGCACAGACAAACCCATGTTCCTTAAACACACGTGGCCAGAGTTAAACATCCAGTGGTAACTCTCCTGTGTTGTCTAGATTGACTTAGTTGGTCAGGTGGAGGCGGAAGAGCTCCCAATTTCTAATGCCGGCTCTGACACTGGTTTACTATGTAGACCTAGGCAAATCACTTAACCTTTCTCTGCCTCCGTTTTTCCCATCTGCAGTAGTAGTATTAATTATTTGTATTGCCTACGGCCCTCAGTGTGTGACGCATGGTACAAGAAAACAACAAAAAGACTCTCCCCGCAAAATGGGAACTGAGATCTCCCTAACTCTTAGGGAGGTCGTGAGGATTAACTAGTTACGTAGGCAGAGAGGCCGGAGAAGTGCTAAGCTGTAGTAGCAAGTGTGTGGCCACGAAGATGTGTATGAAGCCGAGTGCCCTTGGCCACCAGCGGGCCCGTGAGTGGACGTGTGTGCCTGTGCAAATGCGTAGCAGGTTCCCCACCGTGAATAACCGAGGTTCTTCTCTTGAAACCAAACACTTCCCCCCTTGGAGCTAGTGGCACAGGCGCAGCAGCTGATGCAAAACTTCCCGCTGCTGGAAAACAGAGGCCTGAGACCCCGGCACGCCATGTTATGACAGATAGAAAACCGTCAATATTTCATGTAACGTCCCTCTTGTAGGGGACAGAGGGAGACCTGCGTTAACCTTTGGCTTTCCAGTGCCGACTGCAGGCACGGACACTTGGATCCGAGTGCCAAGCAATGTTAGTCGTGGTCAGGGTGGCAGGGGCCTTGCCTAAAACCTGGCCTCCATCCACGGGCAGATGTGCTCTGTCTCTGTCCCAGATTTTGCTGGGTCCAGTTGCCAGTGAGGCACAATGCAGGCAAAAGATGTCATTCCAACCAAGCTGGAGAGGAAGTTGCTGTCACTTGCTCATCAGTAACCCAGGGCGTAAACCCAACAAGAAAACACCAAGTGAAACTCTCAGCAGAGGGCACTAGCCTCCCCTCGCAGTGTTAACTGCTCCATTATAAAGGGACTCCCCCGAGGCCCAGCCAGAGATTTGGAGAGGGAATTTGGAGAGGGGAAGAGCTGCTGCGGGGAGAAAAAGAGAGTTAAGTGCCCTTCACACGTCCTTTGTCTTACATAGACCTGGCCCAGAAAGACATTGGAATTAAAGAGGCGTATTTCCATATTCCCTGACACAGGACACATGCTGACTTTACAGGCACCTTCCTCTCCACCGGCTGTTTGCTTCGCCAAGTTTCTGGGCTCCTAGGGATATGTTCTGCTTTGTTCCACTGGAATAACCCCAGAATAATATGACTGGAGTGAAAGGATTTACAGTGATGTAAACCTGGAGTAACAGAGCAGAATCTGACCCGATCTCTCTCTCTCCCTCCCTCTCTATCCCTCTCCCCGCTTTGGTGAGGGGGTCCCAGCTGAAGCGTCACCATGTCTCCGGCGTTAGAGAAAAAACACTTTTCCTATTTCTACTCCAGTTTTCGATCCTAGCACTGGCTGGCTTCCCTTGTTAAGGGGAAGCCAGAATTATTGCGAAATACAAAAGGTGGGGTCCTTTAATAGCAAATTATGGTATCTGGGAAAAGTCCGTTCCCTCCTCATGGGTCACATCTCCTCCTGTCACACCTCATCCACAAACCCTGGGAGAAACCCATTTTTCCCCAGCAGTCCACTCCCGTAGTCCCCGAGATACTCCCCGGGGTCCAGATTGGCACCGTTGTCCACTGGCCCAGACACGGGAGAGCCCGCTGGAACAATGTGGGAGCAGCTGTGATGAGATCCATTCTTTGGCTCCCGGCCTGCGTCGCTGACCGAACTCCCAGCTGTCCAAGCCAGATCCGAGATCACTCCGGTGTGGCTGGCTGAGCCCGTCCCATCCTGAGATGCTAAGGTGCTCCACTCGCTCAGCGCGGCACCCACGGTACCGGTACTAGACTATCAAACACAAAGGAACACTGGAGTTACCATCTACACACTGCAGGGCCTCCCAATAACCCTAGAGGAAGAAAAAAAATCCAAGTGGCCCCCTGATCTCAGCCGATCACCATTCATTACATAGGACGTCCCACCCGACCAGAACACTCGCCCCCTTACTTGTGGGGCAGACATCAGACTCTTCTCCATCTTCTTTCTCCTGGAGATGGCCGGATTCCAGTGACAGACCAGACTGTCATTTTGGACGCTGTAGTTCTTGTTCCCAAGGAGCCAGTAGGTTTTCATTTTGCCTTTGCCCTGGGCAAAAATGGGGAGAGAGACGAACAGGGCTATTGCCATCAGCAGAGGGACCTACGGCTGTGGCTATGCCTATGAATTGTGTTGTCAGGGTATGGGACTGACACCCACAGGCTCTTTCTCCTCCCTCTCCGGGGGAAATGATTGTGCCTATGGAAAGAGTTCATACTCTGCCCAGCCTTGAGGGACTTGCAGGGGGGGGAACGGGCAGCATCATTCCGTGTCATGGCGAGGCTCTTCTGTGTAGACCTCATTCCAAAGACGTTTACGAACTGTCTACGCAGAGCTCCTACCAGCCCCGCCCCTGCCGACGAAGCCGTGTGGGTCCGATCCAGCAACCGTGTTGCACAGCACACGCCTTTAACGTGACAGGGTAACATACTTCCCCCGCTGAGGAGATGTGAAGTGCCCCACGTGGAGACATTGGCAGGGGCAACTTAGGTCAGCCGTGGGAACTGGGCCGGGAAACCCCAGTTCAGAGCCCTACTCCGGTGTGAAAAGTGTCAGGACATGACCGGGGGGGGGGGGAGGGGGCAGCAGGACGGGGCCCTTTCAGTGTCATGGCTTATCCAACAGGGAGCACTGCTAAGAGCAGAATAACCATGAAGTCCTCAAATGGCCGAGTGTCCCCTGCTAACTCACCAGCACCTCTCCCGGGACAGCTGGCTTCTCCCTCATGACTCCTACTCAATCACCCACCAGGCCCAACCCTGATTAATCGGTGAGGGGGGTCACAGACGATCCCAACGTAGGGTGAGGGGACTTGAGGGGGGGGAATCCATTTTCTGTTTCTTCCCTGTCCTATTAAACTGCTTTCTGACTGCGGCCCCCCCAGGAGACGGTTACCTTGATTTCAATTTCCCCCCTCAGCTCGATTTCATAGGCGTTGTCCATGAGCAGAGCCTGGTACGTAGCAGAGCTGATGTGGATCTTCTGAGCTGCAGTTCAGGAGAGAGCATTAGATGTGCCTGGCCCCGGACCTCCCCATAGCAGGAACCCTGGCCCTCCTGCTTCAGTGGCCGCCTGGCCCTGCCTTCGCAGCATGGGACTCAGCCGGTTTGGAAATCAGTGGGACTAGCTATGTGCAGCTGAGTCTTGGGTAACGGAGGGTTGAGGGGAGAACTGTGAACCACAGCGAGTGCAAGAGGGGCGGAGAGTTTGGACTTTGCGCACACAAGATGGCGGTTGCGGCCGCTAATGCACCGTGCGATAACAGGAGCTTGGCCATAGCCTATGTAGCTGGGTATTTCTAAGGCACCTGTTACTTTCACCTCTCTTAAAAGCAGATGCCTAGCTCGCCTCAGAGGGCTGCTGCCCTTCTCTGCTGTGGGCATAGGCACCGTGGCTCCACCCCTTCGTGTGAGGCCCCGCCCCTGTTCTGCCCCCGCCTCTGCCCTTCATTTGCTCCTCTCAGCCCCTTCCCCAAGGCTCTCCACCCACCCATCCACTGCTGACTCCTCTCTGCCCTCTCCTGAGCCCCGCCACTGATCAGCAGCCAGGCCTGGCCCACCCAATAGCTGGTGGGGGCCGAGCATCCCCTATTTTTTCCCATGGGTGCTTGAGCCCCGGAGCACCTACAGAGTCAACACCTATGGCTATGGGTCATATTCTACTCAGGTTCTTGTGTCACCCACCTCGTCAGCGTAGCTGGGACCTTCCCGGAGCGCCTTAAGTGACACACCAGCATTTACCAGACATCACGGCCTCTCTTTTCCCCTTTTCTCTCCCATGGGAAAGTGTGAATGCAAAGTGGTGATGCTTGAAATGGTTCTTAGAGCCTAGGGGAGTTCATTCACCAGCCCCCGAGAAACCTCAGTCACTTGCCCGCTTAACCCCTGCCATTGTGCGGCCGTGGGCAGGACGGATATGTTGGGTATTTCTGATGAGTCAGTCCTCATGGTACTGACATGCCCTGAGCCTGTTTGGGGCATCGGCCTGTTTTCTGGGTGAGCTCTGGGCAAGACAAGACTCGGGGGGAGGGGGAGAAGGGAAGCGCCCAAAACACTTACGTAGGCTGGTGGACTCCATGCGAGAAGCTGTGTTCACCGTGTCCCCGAAGAGGCAGTAACGGGGCATTTTGTACCCCACAACGCCAGCCACGCAGGGGCCTGCAGAAATGCAAGGCAGAGAGAGTCCAGGGTTGAGAGAGGTCCAGCAGAAATGCCAGAGAAAAGTGAGGTTTAGTCTCTCCTTGAGCATATCATTTCGGACCCTCTGAAGTCAATGGGAGTTGCAGGGCCTCAGGGCCTTGCTTGAGTCAGGACTTCAGGACTTGGCCAGCTATTAATACTTTGGATTGATGTGGCACTTGGCATCGGAGGGTCTCAAAGCGCTTTGCCGATACTAATTCAGCTTTAGAGCACCCCCGTGATTTGGAGGCAAGAATCCTTATCCTCCCTTGGCAGCGGGAGAAACCAAGGCACACAGACCAGACCATCTCAGGATCATACTGAGAGTTAGCGGCTGATCTGGAAATGCCACTGAGAAGCCCCAATTCCCGTCCCCACCCCGTCCTCAAATCACTCGACTGCCGCCTCTCCCCTGGGTTTGTCCGTCCGCGCACCTGTGTGGACCCCGGCCCGCAGCTGCAACCTGCCCGTTGGCATGTGGGGGATCAGGACCTGTCGGACCGCAGCCACCAAGTCCAGAGACATTTTGGCAATCTCCTCAGCGTGCTTCTCGCCATTCCTCTCCGGCAGGCCGCTCACTACCATGTAGGCATCGCCGATGGTCTCCACCTGGGGGGAAGGGACAAGCACCACTGAACTGCTGGTGTCGGTTGTGCCAAACCACCCTCTCCAAGAGACAGGTGGGCTCTTGATTCAGGGATCAGGAAAGAACAGGGTGCCTGTGACCCCCACCCACTGGCCAACTGGTTGGATATTCCCTCCAGGAGGGTGTTTTAGGATCACACCCTGTCCTGCCAGGCAGCTGGCATTCAGTGTTCTCCTGGGCTGCAAAGACCTGGGGAAGCTTTTGTGGACATTCCTTGCACTACTGATCTCTCTGGGGGGAGCCCCATTATCCTAGGCAGAGCGTGGATTAAAGCTGTGGTTCTCGACCAGGGGCACATGTACCCCTGGGGTACGTAGAGTTCTTCCAGGGGGGACATCAACTCAGCTAGATCTTTGCCTAGTTTTACAACAGGCTACATAAAAAGCACTAGCAAAGTCAGTACACATTACAATTTCAAAATGGTTTCTACCACTATCTATACTATCCCCTGAACTGGAAGTACATTATCTATATCCCAGTGGATTTCGTTTATAATTGTATGTTCACGATGAGAAAAATAAGCAACTTTTCAGTAATAGGGCCCTGTGAGCCTTCTGTAAACACGTTGTTTTTAAGTGAGGTGAAACTTGGGGACATGCAACCCAGATCAGCCTCCTGGAAGGGGAACAGTAGCCTGGAAAGGTTGAGAGCCCCTGGGCTAAAGAACCAAAGCTACAACTCCCAGCCAAACTAGTGGATTAAGGGTTAAATTGCTTAATCAGCTCTGCTGGGGGTTAGGGTTGGGCAAAGCAGCCTGTGGCTGTCTTGCTGAACCTGGCTTGATGGGGGCAGGTGACCCTTGTTGCCTAATCAGGAGTTTATAAAAGGCCTGGCTGCCTCTGAGGGAAAGAGAAAAAACCACCCCCAGGCCTTGGGTGAGAGAGGGGATCCCTCCACAGCTTGAACCTGCCCGGTAGGTACTTAGTTTGTTCCTTGGGACAGCAGCTGTGTGTTCACTTTGTCTGCAAGCTTGTCTTACTACTAGATCTTTGCTGGCCCTTCAAAGGCCGGGGAAGTCCTGTGGATTAGGGCTAGTGTGAGCTGAATCATGAAGTCTCTTCACAGAGAGGTGGACGTTTTCAGGGGGTGGAGGGTATACCCTAGCCGTGCCCCCCCCCCATATACCCCCTACCCCTCTGCCTTGGTCTAGACTCTAGTGGTTGATTCACACATGTACCATTTCTACATATGTTTAATATCTGCTGCCCCCCTGACTTTACACAGAGCTTCTCTCTTCTCCACAATAGTCTAGGTACGGAGCAGAAGGCTCCGGTGGGAGAGAATTTGCTGAAGCAACAGCAGCTGGAGAGGGGCCAGAGCTCGAATGAAAAGATCCATGGTGCCCCGCCCCCCCCCCCCAAGAATTTCACTCACCTTGTAGACGTCATAGGACTCGATCCTGGTGTCGAAGCAGTTGTAGAGGTTGTTGAGCATCTCTACCACTTGCAGGGGGGTGCAGGAGGCAGCGATGCCAGTGAACCCCACGATGTCAGAGAAGAAGATAGTCACCTGGCAGAGGGAGATGGGTGCCATGAGCTAAGGTTGCTAGGGAAGGCGGCGGAGCTTTTGAAGGCTTTGTGTGTCTTGCATTGATTAAAAACTACAAACAAGGACCTGATCCTGCAATCCCCACTCAGCGGCATAGTCCCATTGGCAGTCGTAAGGCTGATTTACCAGAAGAATGGTTCTGGGATCAGGACCCAGATTTTCCCAAACCTAATGATGAACACAAAGGTGCTGAAACTCCCGTTTGCAGAGTGAAATGCACGTCCGTGTGAAGACCCAGCACACGGTGTATGCACCACATAAGCCTTATTTCGAGGACTTGAATAGAACTGCCTGCCTGGAAAAGGGATGCAGGATCGGGCCATTGATTTCCAAGGTTCTTCATTTGTGTCAACGTAAATTACTTTTACTAGCAGGAAGTTTTAAAAACGACATAGGAAGGTTTCAGTTTCCACATCTGGGGCCTATTTTTGTTTCATGATTGAAATTGTGGTGATGGCTGAGTTCAAGTATCTGCGCAGATTTGGAAATAAAATCTCAATATTGTTTTTCCCGTATTAGGAAATACTAATAACTAATAATCATTTTCCCCCTTCACATAAAGCCTGTTTTTCCTATTCTTGTTCATCAAAGAACTTACTGAGAAGGGAAGAGACCTTTTAAAAACAGCCCGAGCATGGAAAAGAAAATGTGTGTTAGTGGCCTTGACAAATAATTCGCTCTCCTGTGATAGCACTTGATCAGTATCAGTTCCTTAAATTGCAATTGATGGTCAGGGCTTTTTTGGTTTTATGTTAGTAGCTATTATAATGCCAGATGGTTTATTTTAACCCCCCTCTGCCTTGGTTTAGCTGCCTTTGATGGCACAGCTATGGTTAATTATATGTAATTACCCAATTATAGGTTATTATTTGGGTAATGACACCTAGAAATTAAATGGAAATATTCGGTTTTTGTGTGTGTCAGTTGAAAGTAAAGGAGCATCCAGTAAACAGGATTTCTGTGGGGGGGGGGGGTGATGTGATCTTCGTTATGGGCTCTGCAGCACAGCAAGAATAAATGTCCCACTAGCTGGCTTTGTGTAGCAGCCACATGCAAGAGGTGGGGGAAATCCTCTGGCAGATCTCCATTTTGAGAAACTGGATAGAGCTCCGAGAAGGGCAACAAGAACTGGTTGGGGGAAATGACTGAGGAGGAGGAAATGAACTAGCTACCTGTGTGTCATTTGGCTAAGAGATGATCAAAGACATGGCCAAGGCAAATGACGTTTGTGGTGTTCTCCCAGCCCTCAGCCAACTGCATCAATGCAGAATGAGCGAAAGAACACATGGTGCTATATGATGTTACAGGGTAAGCAGATCCTGGCCAGACTTGGTCCTTGGTTATATCCCTGTAACCCTATTGACTTGAGTGCAATAGCAACCCGGAGTTAGTCCAGCCCTGTTGTCCTTCTGGTCCAAATTCTGATTTCAGTTCCATCCAGGAAAACCCCACAGATGTGCAGCTACAGAGATGTAACCGAAGGCAGAATTTGGCTCATTCTTCCATGGTGGTTCTCCTCATCTTGGAACCGGGCAGTTCAGACTTAGGATTTCATCCTGCAAGCTGACCCAAGTGAGTGGTCCCTTCAGCCCAAACCGAACAGTTTATAGAAACAAGGCCTTTGCTAGTTAGAGCCGGACTTTTCAAAAAACGCCTTTCTTTTTGCACCATCTGATTCTGCAAATCCACTTTTAAAACACACTTTGAATGGTAGGGGTTCCACCCTGAGTTAACAGTGGATGCAGAATCACTTGCACAACAATGGAAACCAGGGAGAGACTCTTTTAAATAAAGTCAGATGCACAATACCTTTCCAGAGCTGCTGTCGCTCTGCTATTCACACTCCACATTAGGGACTTACCTGGTCATAGTTTTCTGCCTGTACATGTTTGTGTTTCCTCAGCTGCTTTGCCACAGATTTTGGCAACATCTGGTGGAGGAGGTCCTCAGCCAGCTGCCTCTCCCGCTTCAAGTCTTCTGTCCTTTCCTTAAGGCTCTTGGCATAATTCTGGATCCAATCAGTCATTTGCTTAAAGGACACCAGGACAATGGGGTAGATGAGGCAGGCTATCACCAGTAGTGTGATCTTAAGGCTAATTGTGGAGACAATCTCCTTAGATTTCCTATGGAGTTTTTCGTGCCCTTTCTGTAATAAACAGCTCTGTACATAACTGAGTTCCTTGGCCAGGCCTCTGCTGGGAATTGGTGGGGATGAGCCCAGGAACGGGATGAAAAGGGAAATGCCTTCATAGTGGGTGACGTAGCGGGACAAGTTCATGTTCTCCATCCAGCAGGTTTGCATGTTCTCTGATGCAAAGATGGCATAGTTCAGAAAGGTGGTGACTGGCTGCCATGCTGATTGCAAGTTCCTAGCAGCTGGTGGTGCCTGGGGCATCTCATGAGCTTGGAGGATGACTTCCTTTATTCTAAGGATGAGTCTAAGGGACATCACATCTGCCCAGTCGGGGTTGGATCTCACAGTTATCAGGTCCTCATTGGGGCTATCAAAAGCCTCCAGCAATTCTGAGATAACACCCGAAAACACCACACCAGGCTCAGCGTCCCAGGTGTTGTTTAGTCTTTGTTTCATTTTAGTGATGTAAATCCCGCAGGCAGATCCTTTCTCTTCTGTGCATTGGTGGTTCTTGCTATATAATGTCTCTTCGGTCTCTTGGCAGAGAGAGTTTAACTTTTCCAGTAGCCGAGTATGCCACGATCCATTCCCCCTAGCTGGTTGGTCCCAAGAGCAGAGACGTCTTTCTTCTTG
The DNA here is from genome assembly GCA_032164245.1 of Sternotherus odoratus. Lineage (NCBI taxonomy): Eukaryota > Metazoa > Chordata > Testudines > Kinosternidae > Sternotherus > Sternotherus odoratus. The sequence goes on from JAVMKO010000018.1 coordinate 9,815,694, forward strand.
GAGGAGAACTATAAGGCGAAAAGCCAAAATATTCTCACAAGAGGAAAATTCCTGAAGGGATTTCTCTGTGTTTCTCCACATTTCAAAACTATGGCTTAAATCAAGCGAGATGGCTCCCAGGAGGGTAAACAGGGAGACCATGCACGCTGCCAAAATCCTCCGGACTGTTCTGCTACCTCCAGAGATTGAGTTGGGAGAGCATCTAGAGGAGAAAGAAAGAGAGAGAGAGAAGGAGGAATTGGATCATTGGAACAATTCTTCCACTCACTGGAAATATACTAGCAGAACTGGAGACGCTTCAGAACTTGCATGTGTTAAATGTAGAGCACCAGGGGAGGTGCATCAGGTGAGAAGGTTTCAAAGGTTATTAAAATATTTTGTATTTCTTTTATCCTGCCCTACTCCATAAGGCTGCTTAAAATGGAAACTTGGTGGTAGGGAGGGGAGGGGAGATTGGTTAGCTCTCTTAGCCTGCTCAGTGCTGCACAGAACACATAGATAGAGACAGTCCTGACCTCATGTATTCTAGGATTGGTCACTCAAGTCACATGGTATTTGGTTTTGCTCCTCCATTGGAGGCCTCATCCAAGCCCCCTTGAAGTCCAGGAGAAGATGCTTTGGATCTGGCTAGGGGTGATTGAAACATGTTAAAGGGGAGAATTCGTTTTCTGGGGTGAATTTTCAGAGGTAGAACCATTTGTGCTGACATCTGTGAAACTTTAAGGATATGGAGAGCTGCGGCTGGATGTTCCCCTGTTGTCCCCGGTCTGGTGAATAAGCGAACTAGATAGTTGGTGCTTTTATTTTAAAAACAGTCCTTGTAAATATTGTGCTGTTCTCATCCAAGCTACTGCTCGCTCCACGTGGCCAGTACTAGGGGACAGAGCCAGTCATCAGTCATTCATAATCAGTTACTTGAATGGGTCTGATCAAACTGAGAAGCCGGCTGGGAATTGATCACCACACGTGGCAAGGGGAGCTTTGCCAGTGGGCTCCAGATCTGGCCTTTGATACAGAGATTGGGAAGCGGGAGAGTTTCACGTGTGGTCCAGGGCGGAGCCCGGTTGTCCAGGTCTCCTCCCGTGCTTGGTTTGTTGTATGCAGTAACTGGGGGGGTTAAGAAAATTCACACGCCAAACCTCCCCCCGGTTTCCTAATGCCTTGGCTGGATGGTGGTGGATTTCCAGCAGAAGGACGGTTAAAAAGACACGAAGCCCGGATTTCTCCGCACAGGCGGACGCCTCCCCTGATCTCTCGGGCTTTCGGGATTAGAAAGAAGAAAAACCGTCATGTAAATATGCTCCGTATTACCGCCATTTACCAATCGAATATAAATACGGGGGGGGGGGGGGAGAGAGAGAAAATCCCCCTCCCAGCGGACACCCAGACAGTTGTATCCCAAAGTCTTTATACTCCGAATTAGTCCTGGCTTTTGGGTTTTCTCTCCAATGGTTGCTTGTCTATAAGCTCCCCCCCCCCAGTCAATCCTTTTACTGCTTTTCAAACTATCCATCAATATTAGGAGGAAAAAAATAAATCCTGGACGGGACTTTCCCCTGCCTGCTTTTCGGCGCACGCCGGGTTGAAGGGAGCGCAAAGCGAGCGGGGCCGGGTGGGTTTTGTTCGGTGGCGAGGCGGTTCCCAGGGAGCGGCGCTGGATGTTTTACTCGGTTAACGGGATCGTTGGGGTCTTACACCAGCAGAGTCACTCCTGCGGTTTGAAATGTTACCACGTACCGGCCTCTGCTCGCACGGCCACGTTTATCTGACAGTATCTGCTGAGTTTGATCTGAGCGCTTTTCCCCACTGGGTCCGGAGTCAAATAATATCCATCCCAATGCGTAATCAATAGCCCCGTTGATCATTCCGACGATACGCGGCCGGGGGGGGGGGGGTATTGCGTATTTACAGATCGGGGTATTTGAAGCGTATAAAAGCAGACAGGATAAAGAGAAGATTTAAACCCCGGGAGCGTGAGGTTTCTAGATTTACCCAGAGCCTCGTGTGAGCGCGGGGAGAATAATTCCCGCCGCCCACCAAGGGGGTGCACCGAATAACCTCGGTCGGATCGGCTCAGTGGATTTGGTAGCCGGGTCTCCCTTATCCCGGCCGGGGGCTGGGACGGAGGAAGATTTTCCCCGCTTTCCAGCCCCCTTCGCTGCCCGGAGGAAGCTGGGTCGATCCGTCCTAGCGCAGTCCAGGGCGAATTTTGCCCAGTGGCAACAGGATCGGGGCCCCGGGTTCCGGCCATTTCTCCCCGCCAGGGCCCGTCTCCTAACTTCTGTTCTTGGCCATCGTCCCCCCCTCCCCCGCTTCTCCCGGGAATTGGCTCGTTTGGATAAAGCGGCCCGCCGCGCTCCGTTCCGGGAACCGAAGAAACCCCGCTAACAAATGCCCAGCCCCGGGCGCGACCTCGCAGCCGAGCCGGGTCCCCCCAGGTCCTAAACCCCCAGGGCGAACGGGCCGCGAATCCAGGTCTTCGCAAAAAAGAGGGGGGGACCCATGTGTCGCCTCTGAGCTCCCCCGACCCTTCGCGGGGAGCGTCTGGCTCTCGCCTCGGGGCCACCGCTCACTAACGAGGACTATCGGCCAGGAAACCCACTTTCCGGAGAGGGGGGGTTGGAAAGTGCCCCGGGATTCGGTGGTCTAAATAAAAAACATCCGTTTATTTCCCCCCCCCAGCACTTCAAGTAGCGGGGCAGCCCCCTCCTGTGCCGCTGTGACCCCCCCTTTCCCCCTAGCGGGACTGTCAGCACGGGGCTACCCCCCCCCATCACACTCCCCCAAGAATCCCCTCAATTCCCAGCCCCGGCTTCTCCTCCCTTGTCCTGACCCCTGCCCGCCACACCAGCCCTGGCGTCTCCCCACCTGCAGGTTCGGCCGAGGCCGGACCCCCCTTGCTCCACGATCCTTCTTCCCTCCGGAGCCTGCCTTTCGGTCGGTTCCCCCCCCAGGGAAGCGGAGAAGAGGAAGCGGCCCCCGGGGCCTGCCCCGGCCATGGGAGCCGGCGGTCAGAGGCATCCACAGCCCAGGAGTGATGGGGGCAGAGGCGGCCCGGACTTTCCCAGGCTCTTCTATCCCGGGTAGAAAGGCGCGGAGCGTCCCCAGCCCCGCGGGAGGGTGCGAGGCGCGGAGCAGCGGCGCAGCGCTGGGGGAGAGGCGCTCCCGGAGCAGCTCCGGCCCCTTTGCTCCCCGGTAGATCCGCGCAGGGGCCCCGGGCTCTGGCGCTCTCCTCTCGGGCTGGAAGGGCCGGGTTGGCTCCAGGAAGCCAGTGCCAAAGGCTCCCCGGGGGAAGGGGGCTCCCATGAGCCAGGGTCGATAGTTTCACGGGTCCCTGCGGCCCCCCAGGCTCTTCATGGCAGCGGAACAAGCCTCCAGGCAGGATCGGACGCGGGCCGGCTCGTCCCCGGGGCTGCCCGGGCGTCTCTGCGCAGCGCCCACCCCGGGCGGTGGCGAGAGGGACCCCTAAAGTGCAGCGACGCCGGTGTGAATCCGCCAACTCCCGGATCCGGCCTGACTCCGGCGCGGGGGCTGGAGGGGCCCGGGGCGGAAGGCCGGGGCCTCTGTCCGTGGTGCTGAATCCCCAAAGCCGGACTAGGCCCGAGCCCGAGGGGTCTAGTCCATTCATGATGGGCAAGGTCCAGACTCCAGGGGAAATCACAACAAAAGACATTAGACATGCTGGGGCCTGGTCAACAGTCCCTGGCATTGGCAATTGTGACTGGAGCTTCTGGTAGGCTGGACACTCCTGAATCCCTGTTGGAGCCCGGGCACTGGACAACACGGGCCGTGGCAGCTCTTACATGCTTGTATGGCAGCACCCATGTGCCAAAATCCGGACTGGCCCCTGAGTGCGCTAGCGTCTGTCCAAACACAGAGATAGAGCCAGTCCCTGCCTCAGGTTGTGCAATCTAAAAGGGTCTCAACAAAGAAACTCCAGCATTTAACCCCTTCAAACCTGCCGGCCATGTAGCATGGGAACACAATACAACCAGAAGGGAGTGTCTGAAATGTGACAAGAGTTTGATTTTTCTGTACATAGGCGGCATTGTGACTCCCCCTGGTGACTTATCCACACTGCCTCTCTTGGGAGAACATTTCTCATATGCTTCCCAGAAACCATCCTGTGGATAAAGAGGCTGTCAAAGCAGCAAGGATAATATCAGACCCACTCTTTATTATTATTAGAGAACAGCACCGAAGAAGAGTTAAAACAGCTCAGTGAATGGAGACTACACAGTTACTGTTTAATCGGAATCAGTACGTTCTAGGGCGATGAATTTATCGGGGTAGAACACAGAATTCAATTTTTGGAGATTTTAGTGTATGGAAAAAGTGTCATTTTTTACTATTCACGTCACTAACGTTAACTAATATGGATGATCACTTTGATTATAAGCTATCAGGGAAGGGAATCGCCTCATTTGTCTCTTTTATAGCACAGAGGCACTTAGAACTGAGCCCCTGTGAGCCATCTAATTTTCAGTTGTCCATTTGTGAAATGAGCGATTAAAAGAAACTGCCCAACTCTCCAGTAAGGCAGAGCTGGGAATAGACCCCAGGTCTCTATGCCCTCCATTTCGCACAGGACTATTTTCAATCATCCCATTAGTATCTTTGACTCACCCAGCTTCTTGTTCCGACTGATCTAACAGTTGGTTAGAACACAATGTCCCATGAAAGTAGCTTTTCTCATGCGAAAGGTGGGAAGGCCTGTGTAGTGGGGTGACTACCCCACTCCAGTGGAGAAGGTTTGAAACAGCCCTGGGAAGGGCTATGGCTGGGGGCAAGCAGCTCCCAGGCTGAGGGGGAAGCAGGCTCAGCTGGGTGGCCACGCCCCAAACAGACCAGCCCCTTATAGAAGGGCTGAGGGGCAGGGGCCCGAGAGAGTCCTTCTCTAGCTGAGGAGACAGACAGGCCTGGCTGCTAGGGAAGCCCAGAGTACCTAGAGGGAAGCGGGGCTGGGGCGAGGCAGAAGGAGCTCGGGGAAGCTCTGGCCTAGAAACCCCCAGGCTGCAGGGCCTAGGAGAAGGCCCCACAAAGGGTACTGGGGTTGCAGGAGGCAGCCCAGGGCTCCAGAGGCAGAGCAGTAGGCCAACCCCCCTTGCCGGTGATGAGTGGTAATTATACTGCAGTCTGCCTCAGTGAATGGGGGCAAGTGGTGACTGGCAGCTGCCTAGACTGAGGCAAGGTGGGGATAGAGGGTGGGGGTTCCCCAGGGAGGGGAGACCCTAGTACCTGTGGGGGTACTGCAGGGGTGCAGCACCCTCAGTAAGAGGGCACTGGGGTCCGGAGGGACAGGGGGCCAGAGCAGCAAGCGGGAATTTGGCCTGCAGAGGGCGCTCCGGACGCTGGTGAGCTAATTCCCGGAGGAACCTGCAGGAGGTGCCACAGGGGTGAGTCACTGCCCTGCTACACCAGGCAAAGGTTATGATGTGTGTTCTTTCCACCACTCCCTAAGGGGGACACTTTGATGCATCCCTTCTTCCCCAGTTTCACTAACTTCTTTCTCAGGCAGGTTGCTCCTTTTCCAAATAGCTGGGTTGCCGCAAAGGGACTGACCTCTGTGTCAATGGACTCAGGCAGAGTTCTGCACCCCTACTAAATGAATAACCCCACCAGTACAAATCCAGAACCAGAAAGGCCCTTTCTCTTCCATCAGTCTTTAAGTAGATATTTTGCAGATGCAATGATCTGAGAGTCCATCACATTCCATTCAAAAAAGGAACCCCAGCAATTGTAATAGGAACAGTGTGAAACCCTTCTGATCTGGGATGAAAAGAAAACTGAGGCAGGGGCTTGGCAAGACATTTCAAGGAGGAAGAAAAGAAAATGAGTTATTAGGTTTATTTAAAGCTGACTCCTACATTCCTTACTCAGGCAAAACTTCCACTGGATAAATCTGACTAAAACAGTTATAACATTCAAAGTTTAAACACCGGAGCAAATCAATGCCAAATTCATCCATTACTCCAGATTTATGGCCCTGGGATTCCACTGGTGTCACCACTGTAATAACCAAGAAAGGAACTTGACCAAAGTGTGTCTGCTTCCAAATCACTCTCCAACTCCGATATATGTCTGTTAGTGGTGCCTCTGCTGCCTAGTGAACTGACATGGCCAGTGTATTCTGCAATTCTTTCCTCGGGGTGCATTATAAGATTCCAAGGAGTTCTTAAAAATGCACATCTGATTCCGTAACACAAATTTTCTTATAAGAAATTGTGTGCATGCTCCCTGTTGTAGAGATTATCTGGGCCCTGTATGTTATATACTGATTGGTGGTTGATAGAGTTGCTGGTGCTGTTGTTTCCTAAGGGCGCACTGGAGCCATTGTTTTACAATAAAATAGAATTGCATGGACATTTTCAGACAAAGGGAACAGAGTGATCACAAGGTCTCTTGAATGCCGAACCCCCTGAAAGCCTGTTTTCTCCCTCCTGTGATCAGCACGGACAGCTCGCCCACCTCTCTCCAGGTGTAGTCATCAATATTCATGGGAGCAAGTCTAACTGGGCGGAAGTAGCTTCCCTGGCATAATTGCGCTCCTGAAACACTTTTGATGTTCATTGGTGGAGAGGCCAAAAGCTGCAAACTGCAGCTGAGGCCAATGCTGATCAAGGACCCAATTCACCAAGGGCTGCTAGAGGCTCGTGTCATCTTCATGAGAGTCTTTTCATCCCGTCCTCTCATTGCAGATGCTGCACAGACCCAAAACACATCCTGGAACTTCAGAAAGACAGAGCAGGGAGAACTTGTGTGTGTGCAGAGTTTACTGAAGCATAAGAACAAGTTTTTTCTTACCCTATAGATAGTTCTTACTAGGTGCAGAGTTCTAATGCCTGCCACCTGCTGTCTCCCCATTAGGCTGTTCACTCTTGGTGTAGCAAAAACATTAAAATAACAGGTGTTAAAATTTGCTTTTCAGAAGATTTTCCACAAACTGTACTTTGATTTTTCAGTAGTTTACTTTCCAAGGCAAAAGGGTGCAACGCGCTGAGAGGGAGAGAACAAATAAGATTCAAGGCCAAATCCTGCCCCTGCCCTTCAGGAGGGCCAGATAATGGAGTTTCAGCTTGTTTACAAATCATCTTGTTAGTTTCCCTATAACGAGCTAACCCACAACTGTCCTGAGCTCCTTGTGACCTCTGCAGTAGGCTCAAGGTCTTGCAGAAAGGCCTGTAGTTCCGTTCTACTTTCCATCACCCATGGCAATATAGATTTCTTAGGAGCAATGTAACATTGCATCAAGACCCTCCTCAGGAGGATGCAGGGAGCTGCTGATCTGAGCAGAAGGCGGTGTAAAATAATCATGTCTAACACTTGCATAACTGTGAGTAGGTGCAGACCAGATGCTCCAATGTCACCACTTATTTGATGACTCCTGAACAATATTCCCTCTAATTTTTGACAGGCTGTGTGCACAAAAAATTTCTTCTGTGCAAATTTTTGTGAGCGGGGTGTTTTGCTGTGTGCATGGGCTTTAGGATCTCTGTGTGTGCGCACAGCTTAGAGGGAACAGTGCTCCTGAAGTTGGCCCCTGGCAGTTTCCTGCTCCCTTCTCAACAAACTGATATGTTCAAAAGCTTGGCCAGTGGAAGTGGCCTATGTGTTTGTTTTTTTGCTGCCTATTGTCTATAATCTATGAGTCATCCTCCCCTCTGCTTTGCATTCCCTAACCTGCCCCACTGCTGCTGTCTGGTGCTCTGTTCTGGATGTAAGGCAACTAACTTGGAAGACAAATTGCAATAGGGCTTGAGAAATCATTTCATATATAAGAAACTTAGATGACAGAAATCCAGGAGCCTTCAGGCTCTTACTGCATCTGCGGTGATGGGGACCATGGTGAAGGCAGCGGTGATGCACATGGAGAAAGCCAGCTGAGGTTGCTAAAGCCAAGCACTTAAAAGGTAGACGACAGAATTAAGGTTGCTATGGTGATGTGGGTAACCTTAATTCTGGCATTCCTTAGACTTTGCAACCTTAATAAGCTTTTAACAGAGCACTGCTCTGTGGTAATGTGTTTCTTCCCAGTGTTGCAAGTACCTCATTTTATTACTTGGAGATACAGCTCTGAAGGCAGGTCATTTATTCTCACTAGAAATTCCTTGGCAGTTACCAGCCTGGTGCTTCGTTTCCAGAACAAAGTACTGAACTTAACACTGAGAGACCATGATCTTTTAATAAAGAAATAGTCTACTTTCCTTGTAATCCAGAAGCATTATGTTCTCGTCAATACTATGCAGGGAAATAAGATACAAGGTGCTGCTGCAGAACAGCTAAACCATTGATCAGATACAATCCTCTTACAGGAAAATGTTTTTCAAACCCACTAGTCTCTGGTATGGTGATAGCTTACAGCTAGTAAATACACTGCTCTTATTCCCTTTGCTGGCACTAGCTATTGCCCTAAGAGGTTCTGCAAACTGTACCCTGAGTAATCTTTGTGTGTGTGGGAGAGAGAATTAATGGCTCTTCTCACAGTATTACCTCGATCATCTAAATGGCACCAGAAGCACTGAATAAGTTTGGATAACTGAGGAAACTTTAACTGATCCTGTGGACATGACCTTGTTTCACATACCTAAACTTGTACGGTTTTAGTGGAGGGCAGAAATACCACAGGATCAGATCTCATTAGTTTGGCATTTCCCTACAACATACCTTCCGAGAGTTCGGTTAAAAATATTGACTATAAAACACAGGTTAAGATTTCCCAGATAGTCTAGGGCATCTAGACATTTACCTTAAAATAGAACACAAAAAGAGTAAATATTACTGTTTTATGGGACAAGTCTTCAGGGGTGGGCTAAAGAGATCCTTTTTTGGCCTACAGCACAACACAGAAAGCACAGAAAAAGAAGTTTGTGTTAGAGCTGGTTCCTTCTTCCCCCATTCTATATGGAACTATACTGGGCAAGGCTGAAATTGTACTTACCGTATTTTTCGCCCTATAAGACGCACTTTTTCTTCCCCAAAACGGGGGGGGAAAAGTTGGTGTGTCTTATAGGGCGAATGTGCGCCCCGGTTCCCCCCCTCCCCGCCGCGGGCGGGCTGCCGGGAGCATCCCGGTTCCCCCCTCCCCGCCGCAGGCGCGCCACGGCGGGGAGGGGGGAACCGGGACGCTCCCGGCAGCCCGCCCGCGCGGCGGGGATGGGAGAGCGAGGCGCTTTTTGTATGTGGTGGTGGGGTGGTTTTTTTTTGTTGTTGTTGTTTTTTGTGTGTGTGTGTGTCCGGCTTTTTCATTTAAAAACTCGGGGGCCTCTTATAGGCCGGAGCGTCCTATATGGCGAAAAATACGGTACTTTATTCTCTAAGGTGCTACAAAGTCTTCCTTGTTTTCTTTAGTCTGCTTCCTACAGTACTGAGTAATAGCATCTTTAGTTCTTTCTAAAAAGATAATTGCCTGGAAATAAGTTTCTCAACATCTAGCTATTGTGTGTGCAAAATTTTACTTTTCCCATGATTTTTTCCTATTTATTTCCCCCTGAAATCCAAACCCACTTCAGTAGCATACTTGGTTCTGGCTGTAACTAGAGGTGTTGGCCCTCCATTTCCAAAAGGTGCTGCTTTTTAACCTACGGAAAAAGTGACCCATAACACATGTAGACTGAAAGGTATTTATTTAAAAACAACAACTTTGGTATTTTAAAACCAAACAATCTTCAAATCACTACGAAGTAGGATGCCTCCCCAGTAGCCAGAACATACCAATGCACAAAGTCTCAATATTATGCTCAGAACAGAAAATTGACAGGTCAGCATTTCCAAATTTAACCCAGAAATCACTTCATTAAACTGATTATTTTGCACTCTACAATCACAGAGGCTGAGCTAAACTTGTTACACCAGCACTTATATATACAGTTTAAGTGGGTGGTGTTTGCTATCAAATTTGAATGAAAAATTAACATCCTGCCCCGCAGTGCAATAAATTAAAATGCATACTAGAAAGCAGAAGTGACATTGAATGAAAAGTTTTCTAGTGGGGTTAACTCTGAAGGGAACGCTCATTCTTTATTTTCCTGTAAAATTAAAAAGAATCAAAGGACTCATAATATTTTCAAGTATTCCTCACCAAAAGGATTAATCTTATGCAACTGAACACAACACACACAAAAAGACACCCCAGTGATACATGAGCTTCTAGTGTAAACCCTTGAATAACCATAAACTTTCCAAGTCAGATTCCTCTCAACAAGGCACAAAAAGGTTGTTGCTTTCAGAAGGTCCTTGTTCTCCACCGCAGAACTGTCGGGCACTAGGTGTCTTGTGCAAATGGAGGCTGAAAGCAGGACTGTTAGTTCACTTGCTCAGACACTGGGATCTTCCTGTGCAATTAATAAAACAAGGTGTTATCTTGCTTACAGCTACAGAAACATTATATTTCAGCAACAGATTTCACTTCATCCCTGTCTGTGGCACTGCGCTGTCATTAGACCTAACAGGCTCGGTACCATCTTCATTGTAGCCAACTCCAGCCCAAGACACTGAATGAGCGAATCTGCTGTACATTGCACGACTCCTTGCAAAGCAAAGAGCACCACTGCAAGAAACAGATGATTACTCAGCTCCAAGTCTATGGCTGTGCAGTTTCTCAGTAATTCAGTGGATAGTGTCAGTGCTAATAAGCTGTAATGGTGAACACAATCCATTATGTGAAAGGCAGAAGGTGAGTCTCCCTGATCCTCGAGTAGCAAAGGCAGAGAGAGATACAGACAGCAGTGAAGAAGGGTCATAAGACAGTTCTGAGTTCCAGGATGCGGTAGCACACATCACAATCTAAATGACTTCCTGAGCACTTTTCCCTTTGCATTCATATTTTGATCATGATCTCAGGGGAATGCCTGGAGAAAGGATGCAACTGTCTGTGGATTTCTGTGATCTGTACATTTGATCTACATCTTCCTATGTCTAGCTGGAGTCTAGTCACAAGTGCTGCTGGAGCACCTTCAACTCCCAGTGACCTCACAGGATTGCAAGTGTTCAGCAACACTCAGGATCAGCCTCCCAGGAGCAGTCAGGGAGCCAATAAGTTACTTGCATATGAGAGAATCTCCTTGAAAGTCCACCTGTAACCCCCTCTTACGTGGTGAACATTAAACTAAGTCCAGTGTCTAGTTCAGCCTCAGCTAACCTTTGCTGAATTTGCTTTTCTGATTTAGAAAAGCAGGACAATCTGAAGTCAGAATGTTTCCCCTGAGCATGTCTCTATTTGGTGACTGTTTATTCATAAATACACAATAGTTGATCCTAAAGAGAGAAGGTATTGAATAATGCTCTTGGCTCACACAACAAGTCAGTCTAATTTTTCATCTTCCCTCCATGACAGTGAGGTGCAACTAGAAAGGATTGGCACCAAGAGCAGGAGAATCAGTTTCCTAGTCTGTGTTCTGTACTAAGTTTCCATCTCTTCCGCTGTTGCTCTTGACTATGCCAAGTCACCCTGGACACTAATCTTAACATAACTTTTAGTAAACCAAGTACTCAAAGCCTTTATGCAGCTGGGAGGTGCAACAAATCTTGTGGCCCAGATCCCCAGCTGTCAGGAAAGAACACTCTGTCCTGCCTTCAGGATGGCTGCATATTTAGTCTAAATAGCAGAACTAATATTGGTTTAGCACTTATCCAAACTGAGGCTGGTAAAGGTGACATTCAGTGAGAACAACACAGTGACTACAAATCTAGAATATTTATCCACAGACCCAACAAATAAGCATTTGAACTATCTGTACTAGGGCAAGAGCTTGCACGTGTGAATTTCCATACTATACAATTCACTCACGGCAGACAAGTGTGCAAGCAAGTGTGCGCGGTAGGGATAAGAGTACTCCATGAAAAAAAGCACAGCAGCTGTCACTAGCATTCCACTACTGCATAATTGCATGACAAACACTGTATGGTGTCACTGCTGCAACTGTGGTGTTAATACAAACAAACCTCCAAGTTGCTGCAGTGAAAGAGGGTGTTTGCTTTAAACGACAGCCATCCAAAGGTTCTTGCAAGGAATAACAACGGATTTATTTGGTAAATGGTTGAGTGAGCCCTATTCTTGCAGCTTCCTGACCTAATCTTACTGTCTTGCAGGAAGTCATCTTTCCGGTGCAAGTGTACACACACACACACACACATCAAGACAGACTCAAAACCCTTTCACAACCAGAGAGACCCGCCCTAGGAACAGCTGACAGAAAACCAGGCTGATGACTTGGCAAGCAGCGGAGAGTGGCAGCTTTATACCTTACTCCTGAAGAGTGGCTTGGCTCCTGGCCCACAATATTCATTGTAGATGAGTTTGAACAGAAACAGGTGGAAGAGCGTGATTAACGAGGCCACACTGAACCAGAACAGGAAGGGTAAACCAGGGTACTGCTTGGCCATGTGCTCTTCGTGGGCCAGGATAGCTTTCAGGTGTAGCGTGTGTCTCAGGTCCTGCAGATGGGTCAGGTCTGTAGATATATAAAGTAATGGTGTGATAGGCTGAGTCACCATGACAGGGAAGATGTGACCCCGCAGCTCAGAGGTCAGCTCCACAGGCTCATTCAAGCAGCCTGCCTCGCAGGCATACAGCCTAACTGGCTTCTCCTGGAACTTCACGGATACATGCAGGAAGGGCTTCCCTTCAGCATCTAGCAGAACAGCCAGGTTAATCAGGTCCTTGTTATAGTGGATCCCACGCAGGGAATAGCTGTTGTGAAGCACGTCCGGGTCAGCCTGAAACTGGAGATGGTTCTCTGTGAACTGCAGGCCTCCAAAGCTGAGTACCATCCCCTGCATGAGTCCATGGACGCCAGCTGCCACCAGGCTCTTGCATCCCCGTTTCTGGAGAGTCAGCTTCCACAAGTCTGAGAGCTGCAGGATCTGAGGAATGCTGGACAATTTCTCAGGCCACAGGTTCTCGGCATGCATGGTTGCATGGCCACTGAAGCAGTGGTCAGCATAGTTTAAGTTGGCTTCCATTTTTTCTCTGTCCTCGCCACTAATGAGTGGATCCAGGAGAGGAGCTGGCATGCAGGAAAGGACATAGTAGAGAGTCATATTGACGGTCTTGCTGGACGGTGTGTGGGAATCCGTAATCTTCCTCATTTCGACCCCTGCAATATAGAAAAAAAATCCCTCAGCAGGTCACACCTGTCTGTCAACAAGTGTTTAAATAGAAAACAGGAAGTTCAGATTTGGACACTGGTGCCAACAGCTACACAGATGTTCGTGGGGAGGGGGAGAAGGAACTGAGTGCAAAAGCTCACGCTTGACTGCCAGTGCTCAGTCATTTCTTACTCTGGTCGTTTCCATTTTAACTTGTTTTGAAAACGCTGAAGTGAATGGAAGAAGTTAGGGACCCGACCACGTCCCATTTATTACAAATCAAAACAGGAAGAGTTGCATTTTTCTCATTTTTAAACAGATTGCTACGTAGAGATCTTGTACTAAGTTTCAGCCCAGAGGAAGCTTTAAAGGGCAAGTTACATCTCCTGTGGAAGGAGACTTACATACGCCCTTTCTCTAGAACTGTGCACATGTAGAACACATGGAGACACAGCAAGGCTACTTCAGTTCCAGTACACTCACATAACTGACAGTAACTTAGTGTTAACCAATCCTATCCAGTCTAAAGCAAGTACAGTCCTGTTGCATTGTTCCTGGAGAAACCAAGGAGTTATCGGTTAGGCATGTTTGCGGTTGAATTCTCTCTAGTTAAATTAATGGAACTTCTGCTGCTCGGAGACCCTGTGGATGCATGTGTAACAGTGACTAACTTCCTTATTAATATAGTTGGATTTTCCATGCTTTTTTAAAAGATTTACAAACTATAATTTACCAGATTTATTTAGGTACTTTGTAACCTCATCCTACTGATCCCCAGAATTGATTTCCAGCCTGTAACAATAGATTACGTCCGAGGAAAGGTTAAAAATGGGTATATTTAGTCTTGGGCTGGGGGGGTAGGGGAGGTGAGGGGGAGAGAGAGGAAGACTTGATAAGTCTTCAGGTGTTAAGACCTGTTATAAAAAGGACATGTCCATTTGCACATGTCCATTTAAGGTAGGACAGAAGTAATGAGCTTAATCTGCAGCCAGAAAGATTTAGGTTAAATATTAGAGAAAACTTTCTAACTTTAAGGGTATTTAAGTATTGGGATAAGCTTTCAAGGGAGATTGTGGAATCCCCATCATTGGAAGTTTTAAAAAATGGGTTAAACAAACACCGGTCAGGGGTGGTCTAGGCATACTTGGTTCTGTCTCCACACACAGGGCTGGATGAGATGACTTCTCAAGGTCTCTTCCAGCCCTATTAAGTGACAGTGTCTTAGTATTCAGCCTCCATCAGTCCCATTAACTTCAATTAAAGTTGTGGGTGCTACGCACTTCTGAAAACCTAGCCTGAGGTTTCTCAGATTGGGCAGCCAGGATCAGAGGCTATTTAGTTTTGGCCTCTGACTTGCCTCAGATTACCCAGCAAGTTGGTGGCAGATCCAGAGCAGGAACTAGAAATCAGAAGCCACTTCTTAAAGTCCTTTCCTTAACCTTTGTTTCTTTATCTAATAATGCTTAGTTACCTTTGAAGTGCTTTAAGCAAAAAGCATTAGAGGTTATTAACAATCTGAGACATCCCTACTGTCCCTCTAACCATCTCAGAGGGAGGATGACATTTCATGTGAGCTGAAATACTTCATAAGTGACCAGAATGCTGTGGGTGGGGCTCACCTGTTAATGCAATGGACTGCTCTTGCTATTTGGTTTTCAAGTGAACCTAGCACTCCTTACCTGAAATAAACAAATCGGACCAAGTCTGCTGGTGCTCCTGGAAAAGGTCCTCCACTCCCATCTGCATCACCTCCAGCATCTCCTTCTTCGCCAACTCCCTCAGCTTGCTGAAGGTTTCCTCTAGGGTGGAGGTCTCTATGGGCTCGGAGGTGTACACCACGGACACCACGGTCTCATGGAAGTGAGACTTGGGTGCCACCTGCACCCGGGTCACCAGTTTCTTGGTGGCCACCACCACTAACACCACCTTGGAGGTGCCCGCAAGGAGCACCCGGCCGGAGGAGAGCAGGAACTGCCGGTCACCCACCTTCTCCAGGCTGGTGGCGAACTTGGTCCCCAGGGCAGAGGAGGGGGAGGACGGGGTGGAGGCCTCGAAGGCGGTGACCCGCTCGGTGGGGTTGGCGATGTGGATCCGCTGCAGGTAGAGATGGGGCCGGCTGCGGTGGGCCAGCAGCTCCTCCCGGACCGTCACGCAGTCGCGGGCGGGGGGTTGCGCGGCGGCCGGCCCCGGCCCGCTCTGGATGCACCGGACCCGCCGCACCGCCCCGTCCCTCAGCCCCACCGCCGCGGCGCGGGCCTCCGCCTGCCCGCTCACCGCCTTGAGCTGCACCAGCGCCGGGTAGTCGGTGGCGTGGGCCGGGCCGGCGGCGGAGGCCCCGGCGGACACCCACAGCCGGTTGGCGGCCACGTCCAGCAGCAGGAAGCCGTTGCCCACGAGCGCCGGGTGCCCCCCCGCGGCCTCCTGGGCGCCCTCCCCGGGCAGGCGCAGCCGCAGGGCATCGCCGCGCGCCTCCAGCCCCGGCCAGGCCCGCGTCTCGGCCTGCAGGCAGAGCCCGGCCTCCCCGCCGCGCGGCTCCCCGGCGCCCCAGGGCAGGCGCAGCCGGGCGCCCCCCAGGGACCAGTAGGCGACGAGCAGGAAGCCGAGCAGGGCCAGCAGGCGCCGGGCCCAGCTGCTGGAGAGCAGCCCCGGGAAGCCCTTCAGCCGCTGCTGCAGCCACATGGGGGGCGGGGAGGCCCGGCGTCGCCCGGGGCCTGGTTCTACCGGCCGCCCCGCCGAGGGGCCCGCAGGCCCGGTCCGCGCCGCTCCCCTGCGCTCGCCCGCCGGGCCCGCAGCCCCGCTTCCGCCCGCGCCAGCCCGAACTGCCGCCAACGGCGCGCCCCCCGCGGCCGGAAAGGGGAGCTGCCCCCGAGCACGACACTTTGCGACAGGCAGGGTGGGGTTTAACCCTTCGGGGCCCGGGGGAGGTGGAGTGGTCGGGGCCGCACTGGCGGGGCGCTGGAGCGGGGCGGTGCTGGGCTGGTTTTGCCCTGAGCGGGGCGCGGGGTGATGCCAGGCTGGGTGTGCGGGTTGGGTTGGGATGGGATGGGGCACAGTGCCAGGCTGGGTGTGCACTAGGGGTAAGGTAGTGCCAGGCTGGGTGTGCACTAGGGGCAGGGTAGTGCCAGGCTGGGTGTGCACTAGGGGCAGGGTAGTGCCAGGCTTGGTGGGCACTAGGGGCAGGGTAGTGCCAGGCTGGGTGGGCACTAGGGGTAGGGTAGTGTCAGGCTGGGTGTGCACTAGGGGTAAGGTAGTGCCAGGCTGGGTGTGCACTAGGGGCAGGGTAGTGCCAGGCTGGGTGGGCACTAGGGGCAGGGTAGTGTCAGGCTGGGTGTGCACTAGGGGTAGGGTAGTGCCAGGCTGGGTGTGCACTAGGGGTAGGGTAGTGCCAGGCTGGGCGTGCACTAGGGGTAGGGTAGTGCCAGGCTGGGTGTGCACTAGGGGTAGGGTAGTGCCAGGCTGGGTGTGCACTCGGGGTAGGGTAGTGCCAGGCTGGGTGTGCACTAGGGGCAGGGTAGTGCCAGGCTGGGTGTGCACTAGGGGCAGGGTAGTGCCAGGCTGGGTGTGCACTAGGGGCAGGGTAGTGCCAGGCTTGGTGGGCACTAGGGGCAGGGTAGTGCCAGGCTGGGTGGGCACTAGGGGTAGGGTAGTGTCAGGCTGGGTGTGCACTAGGGGTAGGGTAGTGCCAGGCTGGGTGTGCACTAGGGGTAGGGTAGTGCCAGGCTGGGCGTGCACTAGGGGTAGGGTAGTGCCAGGCTGGGCGTGCACTAGGGGTAGGGTAGTGCCAGGCTGGGTGTGCACTAGGGGTAGGGTAGTGCCAGGCTGGGTGTGCACTCGGGGTAGGGTAGTGCCAGGCTGGGTGTGCACTAGGGGCAGGGTAGTGCCAGGCTGGGTGTGCACTAGGGGCAAGGTAGTGCCAGGCTGGGTGTGCACTAGGGGTAGGGTAGTGCCAGGCTGGGTGTGCACTAGGGGTAGGGTAGTGCCAGGCTGGGTGGGCACTAGGGGCAGGGTAGTGCCAGGCTGGGTGTGCACTGGGAGCAGGGGTAATGCCAGGCTGGGTGTGTGCTGGGGGGCAGGGTAGTGCCAGGCTGGGTGTGCACTAGGGGCAGGGTAGTGCCAGGCTGGGTGTGTGCTGGGGGGCAGGGTAGTGCCAGGCTGGGTGTGTGCTGGGGGGCAGGGTAGTGCCAGGCTGGGTGTGCACTAGGGGCAGGGTAGTGCCAGGCTGGGTGTGTGCTGGGGGGCAGGGTAGTGCCAGGCTGGGTGTGCACTAGGGGCAGGGTAGTGCCAGGCTGGGTGTGCACTGGGAGCAGGGGTAATGCCAGGCCGGGTGTGTGCTGGGGGGCAGGGTAGTGCCAGGCTGGGTGTGCACTAGGAGCAGGGGTAATGCCAGGCCGGGTGTGTGCTGGAGGGCAGGGTAGTGCCAGGCTGGGTGTGCACTAGGGGCGGGGGTAGTGCCACACTGGGTGTTCACGGGGTGGCACTGCCAGGCTGTGGTGGTTGCCAGGGAAGCAGTGCACACTATGAGAGAGGGGGGTATTGCTCAAGTGTGTCGGTGCTGAGAGCTGGAGACAGTCTCTGCTCGTCCTAATGCCGGGGTTGTCTGCTGCGATGGTGGGTTATTAGGGTTGGAAGATGATGCCAGACTGTGTCTGTAGCTAGAGCAGTGCTGGGCTTTGTCTGTCCTGACTGTGACAAGCTCATGATATGCTGATGGGATGGTGGAGGCAGTGCCAGGCTTTGTACTGCTGGGGCCAGCGTTAGATCTAGGTGTGTGTGTCTGTGGAATAGTCTCCAGCTATCTACAGGCAGTACCAGGGCTGCTAGGTTCTGCGTGTCCTAGGAAGTCCATGATTAGTTACAGGATAAAGGTTGTTTTGAAATCAGTTCTTTCTGACAGTCTAACACTCCTGTGCCTGTTGCCCTCCGCTGTAACTTCCTTGTTAGATTTCTCTCCCCAACAATCAGGCAAAGCTTTCTAGCTGTTACTGTTCTGGTGCTGGCAGAGATCAAACAGAAAGTGATAGATAAAATGAAGAGTCGATATTCTCCTCTTTGAATCCCAGTGTGGCATAACTGGGCAGTCAGAAACGCTTTGAAGTTCCAATTTGTCTTGTTCTATTTCTGGTTACAGGAGGGTGATATGTTCAAAGTACATGCACATTATAAAGTGTCACACATAGATGCAGCCACTGGAGAGGCAAGGAGAGATAGGCCCCTCAGTTTTACTCTCAGTGTAGCTGAAGGACTGTTGAATTTCATCCTTGCTCTTCTTCCCCCAACTTCTGCAATCTTAACTTTTTTTAAATGTGGTTGCACCACAAGTTAAGGTTTGCAAAGAGCAACTTCCAGCACAGTGTAGAGACCCTACCATCTCAGGGGCTTGTTTCAAGTCACTACTATGGGAATATGCAAGATCCACACACAGCAATTCTATCCATTGGATAGGATCATTAGTAATTGATAAAAGCTTGCTGTGCTCTCTGGCAGACACATACCAAAATCAGGCAGCCTTCCAGAGTCTAATTTTAAAAATAGCCTGACTTGGCAATAGGTTTCTTATAATATAAAGTGGGTATTGTTACTGCACTGTAGATAGAGCATTACTTAGAGCAATACCACCAGCTTCTTATTATAAATCTCTCTTTTCAGACGTCTTGATCTCAACCACTTAGCATCACATTGGTCTGAAATAGGATAGTTAAGCAGCTGGCGCAAATGAGCCACTTCAAGCTCATTCGTTTGATTTTAAGTTGCTCTACAAATACATTTCTGTAGTTTCGGGAGATTTTACACCAGTCTCAAGGCAAAAAGAATTATTTTGCTTATAAAATTAAAGTTGGCCAGGCAGTTCTTTTTTGTTACTTGGGTGAGACTACTCCAGAGAACTTCCAGTGGCTGCAGGAAGTGGTGTCAGTGATTTAGAGTCAGTACTGAATACAGTAGACTCTCGATTATCCAGGATGATAGGGAAAAAAATAATTCTGGTTAATAAAATCCTGAATAATCACCATCCATAGGAAATATGGGGAGAGGGGGTTGGTTCACCAGCCCCCCCCCTGCGCCGGGGGGAAGGGGTTATTAGTTCTCTGGCTGCCCTGCACCCTGGTGGGAGGTTTTTTAGTGTTCTTGGGGCGGCAGCAAAGCCAGAGCCGGTCCTCCGAGTTACGCATATATTTTTTTACATCCTGGTTAATCCACATCCTGGTTAATCCAATCCTGGATAATTGAGAGTCTACTGTACTAGGAATACCTTAGAGACTAGCCAGTTTATTTCAGCATAAGCTTTCGTGGGCTATAGCCCACTTCAGTACTGAATCAGTGGCCCAACATGGAGGGTGTTGTATGGCTGAAGATACAGTCTTTTGTTTAAACCAAATTCTTGGCCACGTGATGATTTCGTGATAACTTTTGTATCAGCCCAGGAGTCATGGGCACATTTCAATGTAAGGAATTCTATTTTACCTCCTTAAATCTGCTGACTTTACTGACAAAACCAATTTTCCCCCCTCATAATTACATTTTATTCCTGTTATCCCAGTGGAGCCGATAAGCATAGGGAGAAAAAGCTGGGTTCTCATCTATTAGGTTTAAATATTTGCTCACGTTGTATAATGAATGGAAAAACTAAGCTTTATGCTGGGACTGAAATCTATAGACCAAGCCAATGCAAATTGTGCTTTGCCCTGTAGTTTCCAAATGACAGTACAAATCACAGAGAAATGTAATGAGGAGAAGTGGGGTAGGAAATGTGTTCACTGGGTGGGAAATTAACTATTTAGAGCCAGAGAATTGACAGTTTAGTGAGGGGAGAGAGAGGAGGAAATTTTCTTGGCTTCCTCCCTGTAAATACATTACTGACTTTATGGCACCTGGGAACTTTTCAAAAAATGGAGGGAGAACTCCTAGTACCATCAAGTGAATGATAAAACTTCCTCTGATTACATTCAATAGGACCACACTTTTTCATTCAGAATATTCACTTATTTAGTTGAGGACCTATTAAAACTGAGTTCTGTTTCTTTAAATCGTTGGCAAGCTGATGCTTCACAGGAGCACGTGTTGCACGTACTCACTGGAACATCTGCGTTGGCAGCTCCTGCTGTTTAAAAAGACAGGCAATGAATTGTAACAGGAGGGCAAAGAGGAGGACAGAGAACCAGGAAAGAAACATACGCTCACTGGGATGGTTGGTATAGCTGAAGAATGCAAGCAAGGCTGCCAAGCTGGGACAATTTGAATAAGGGGAAATTATACACAATGCCAAATTCAGGTTTTAAATGCATTGAGAAATCTCTCATCTTAAAATGGAGATACTTAAACTGACTTAAAATGAGAGACAGCCCAGTTCCAAAAATCTGCCATGAACTGTGGAGCTGAATCTAAAGTTTGAATCAACATAAAGTGCTGAATCAAAATCTGGATCTGAACGGAAGACCTGGCTCCAAACCTGAACTCACAGATTAGAAATCTGAATCTATGTAGAGGGCTCAACCAAAACCTTGGATCTGAACATCCCTGACTGCAGGGAGTTTGAAATCCAGATCCAAACTTTCCTAGTGTTTGGTGTGTCCAGATCTGAGGTTGGAATCTGCCTTATTGCATAGATATTTATTCAGGATTTATATTGCAATAGCACCTAAAGATCACACACAGGTTGGGGGACACTGATGGATTTGAATCCAGGGTTTTGGTTCGGGCTTGTCTCTAATTAAACAAATCCCAAGTGAAAGGATCTTTCTTAAAAATAAAACAAATTAGACCTGGCAGGTTCTCTAGGGAGAGATATCTGTCTATCTATCTGTCTGTCTGTCTATCAGATTTCTACCTGCAATGGTACATTGTTTTATACTGAAGACTTTTCTGTTTGCCCAACTATATTGAGAAAATCCCTACGTTGAGGTCAGGGACTGGAATCAAAGGTGGTTTAAACACACTCAGGCATTTACTTTGAGTGCACAAACAAAATCAGATCTGTGGCTCTTTGTTGTGGTCTCAAGGTTGCCAATATTTTTATATGAAGCAAAACGGAATGCCCCAACTAGTTATAAAACGATAGACCCTACATCTCTCTGGGATATCTTTGAGGTACTTCATATTTTCTCTTCCCTTTCAAGATCTTGCTTCCTTAGGTTTCCCTGGCAGAGGCCCGTAGTCCTTAAGGAACTAAAATTCCACTTGATTGCAAGTTTGTTTTGCCTGCCTAAAGACAGCAGCAGGATTGGGCTGGGGGGATTCTACATCACACTGGGTGAGTTTCTTCTCTGATTTACAACTGTGAGCTTTGTGATGGGAAGAATCCAGCATCTGACCCATTAGTCTGATGCTAATATCCTGACACACGCTGTACATTTCCTGAGACTTGCTCCCTGTCCTCAATCAAGCACTCCCCATCTCTCTGATACTAATTGCACGTTTTTCTATCCCAATGCACATGCTCTATCATCTTCAGTTCTCTGCCCCTGACTTTCATATATGGCCCAGTGCTATTCCCTCTATCCTGACATATTTCCCTCTATCCTATCACATACAGGCAATGGGGCAAATTCAGCCCTGTGGGGGGCACCTGCCAGGCTCAGGGCTTCAGCGGCCCCGGCCCCTGAACTTCTGAAGATTTTTGTATGTGGCTTGGAGGGCCAGTAAGTTTGGCCACTCCTGCTCTAGGTTCTACTGCAATATAAATAGTAGTAAGAATAAATAATAATAAATAATATTTAATAACTTGCTCCAGGCCACACTGCAGTATCAGAGATGAGTCTACTTGGTGCAACATTCAGTACCTTACAAAAATGACCAGAACCCCCCACCTCATCCTTTTAAATGAATATATTTTTATTACACCAATAAGGCAAACCAAACATATAAAATCGCCTTGTTATGGAACTAAGCAGGGCTTCAAGGGGGGAAATGTTTGCACAGCAAAACAATTAAAGATGAACTAACCACGTTCTTAATGATAAACAGAAAAATAAATGTAAGCAAAAGGAGAAATGAGCAATAAATGGTAGCTGATGAAACACACCATGTATCTATGTGAGTATCCTAACAGATTTTATACTCTGCTAGTAAGAGATGACTAATGTGAACTGACAGGTGGAAGGAAAGTATTTAATAATGATCCCCAAATTCCAAAGCTGTGTGTAATCTTTTTCTGCTGCAACTTTCTCATACTTAATGTCCATGCAAATGTGCAAACTACATGCAGGGGGGCTGGAACAATTTGTATATCGTAGAACTTCAGCCTTACGAACACCCCAGGAATGGAGGTTGTTTGTAATTCTGAAATGTCCATAGCGCTGAACAAAACATTATGGTTCTTTCAAAAGTTTCCAACTGAACATTGACTTACCTCAGCTTTGAAACTTTACTCTGCAGAAGAAAAATGCTGCTTTCCTTTTTTTTTAGTAGTTTAAGTTTAACACAGTATGTATTTGCTTTTTTTAAATCATCTCTGCTACTCCCTGATTGTGTACTTCTGGTTCCAAATCAGGTGTGTGGTTGACTTTGGTGTTTGTAATTCTGAGGTTCTGTTGTCTGAGGGTGCTAAGAGCCATTGAACCAAACTGTATGTGATGGAAACCACTTCAAGCCACGGGGTGCGGTAGCACCCATAGTTCCACCACCTACCATC
This sequence comes from Sternotherus odoratus, assembly GCA_032164245.1. Classification (NCBI taxonomy): domain Eukaryota; kingdom Metazoa; phylum Chordata; order Testudines; family Kinosternidae; genus Sternotherus; species Sternotherus odoratus. Next base: position 9,838,405 of record JAVMKO010000018.1, read on the forward strand.
ACATGATAACCATACATTAGATGAGGCTGGGGGGGGAGAGTGTTCCACTTCTAGTGGTTCATCTCTGACCACGATTAAATGCTCCACTTCCCTCGGCTCCTTCATTACAACTCCATCCCTTGCGTCCTGATACCGGGAGGCTGGAACAGTGGGGGCGCTGATGATGGAAACCATGTTATTTGGGGTTTGTTATATTATGACTTCAATCCAGCCGCACCCCCGCCAGTTCCAGCACCACGGGATGTACAGTCACACTAGAGGGGGATCCAAAGCAAACCCCAGCATTCCCCTGAAGACACCCCCCCCCCTCCGCTCTCTCACACACAAAACACAACACCCACCCTTTGGGGAAGTTGGGACCTGAACTTTGCCACATTAGTTCATTTCTGTTAAGAGAGAGGATCGCTCCCTGGGGCATTTTTCATGCCTGGATCACCCACAGTACTGAACAAGGTGTGTCCATAAAGCCCCCTGAAGTGGGGTAGTGGGGAGGGGATGGCTGCAGACGGAACGTGTCTGCCCTAGGTCCCCCAGGGTGGGGGCTGGGTTAGCGGTAGCGGGGAGGCGAGGGGGGGGGGGTTGGTGGTGGGGGGAAGGGGGTGGGATTGTCCCAGGCGGCTCCGGCGGAAGGCTGCAGCCGGCCGGGAGGGGAGGGGGGGGGGGGGATGAGCCAGGGCCGCGGGGAGGAGCCCCCCGGAGGGGCGGGTTCAGTGCGTGGCAGCGAGAACCGCGCAGCGCCGGGAGTTGGCCGGAGCGGAGGCTGGAACCGGGACCGGACTCGGGGAGCCCAGGGTCCGCCACACGTCGCCCCCATGCTGCTCCTGCTGCCCGGGCTGCTCCTCGCGCTGCTCCTCGCGGAGGGGAGCTGCGGTTCCAAGCAGGAGGGTAAGAGCGGGGCACCGAGCCCCCGGGCACCGCCGGAGAGACCTGGGCACCGCCAGCCCGGGCCAGAGTCCCCTGTCCGGAGAGACCTGGGCACCGCCAGCCCGGGCCAGAGTCCCCTGTCCGGAGAGACCTGGGCACCGCCAGCCCGGGCCAGTGTCCCGTGTCCGGAGAGACCTGGGCACCGCCAGCCCGGGCCAGTGTCCCGTGTCCGGAGAGACCTGGGCACCGCCAGCCCGGGCCAGTGTCCCGTGTCTGGAGAGACCTGGGCACCGCCAGCCCGGGCCAGTGTCCCCTGTCCGGAGAGACCTGGGCACCGCCAGCCCGGGCCAGTGTCCCGTGTCCGGAGAGACCTGGGCACCGCCAGCCCGGGCCAGTGTCCCCTGTCCGGAGAGACCTGGGCACCGCCAGCCCGGGCCAGTGTCCCCTGTCCGGAGAGACCTGGGCACCGCCAGCCCGGGCCAGTGTCCCCTGTCCGGAGAGACCTGGGCACCGCCAGCCCGGGTCAGAGTCCCCCATCCGGAGAGACCTGGGCACCGCCAGCCCGGGCCAGTGTCCCCTGTCCGGAGAGACCTGGGCGCCGCCAGCCCGGGCCAGAGTCCCCTGTCCGGAGAGATCTGGGCGCCGCCAGCCCGGGCCAGAGTCCCCTGTCCGGAGAGATCTGGGCGCCGCCAGCCAGGGCCAGTGTCCCCTGTCCGGAGAGATCTGGGCAGCGCCAGCCCGGGCCAGAGTCCCCTGTCCGGAGAGATCTGGGCACCGCCAGCCCGGGCCAGTGACCCCCTGGCCATACAGATCTGGGCACTGCCAGCCCGGGCCAGTGACCCCCTGGCCATAGAGATCTGGGCACTGCCAGTCTGGGCCAGTGTCTGTCCCCTGCCTGGAGAGACCTGGGCACCACCAGCCTGGAGTCAGTGCTCACAGCATAGAATGTCTAATATGAGCTTCAGGTACCACCCAGTCTCAGGTAAGTGCCCATGGCTCAGCCATTGGGCTCTGTTGTATCACACAGCCAGTGGCCAGTGCCCATTATATTTTTATGCTGCATCTAGACAGTCAGACAGAGATGGGTAAATTGAGAGTTGGAGCCCTGGGATGCCTGTGTGGTTATCTGAGGTCTGGAACAATCAGAAGATACCATCATTGTATCCCTATATCTACACCTGGTGAGGGAACCTCTAAAGTATCTTGCTAAATGCAGAGGAATTGCAGTTGACTACGAGGATGACCGAGTTTCATGCGTTACAACTTTGAAGAGCAATTTGGCTAATTACATTTATTTTCATTAAAGAAGTGGCAATTAAGAGGCAATGTGATTTAAATTGTAAATAACAGTCCAAGTTCAAAATCAGGAGTACGGAATTTTCAAGATGCCACAAGTTTCTCCTTCTTGAATCAGGCCAAAGAGTCAAAATCTTGAACATTTTCACAGATTTTGTCCTGATTTAACTATTTCAGTTGAGAGTGATTTTTTTGTTTGTTTGTTTACAAAAAATAGTCCCCTAGTGTGGATCTAATTGTACTAGTAATAAGCTGTCTGGTATCCATACAGTTTATTCCCCTAAATTAGCAGGAATAAGTTATATTGCTATACAAGTAAAAAGATGCTTATAACTTCTTCCCCCCAGAAGCAGTGAACTGCTTTAACAATACAAGCATAAGGCACCAAGAGTTAAAGCACCACAGTTTTGGTGTATAGAAGACTCCTTAGATGAGTAAACATAGCAACTCTGTGCAAACCTTGGGTCACACATCCTGCATTCCTTGTGCACCCCAGATTCTCACTGATTTTATTAACAGGAGTCCGGGGCACACCAGGAACAGAAGTTTGGCCCTGTGCAGGAATCAGTGTGGTGTGTGCACAGGGCGAGGGGTTTGGAATGAGTTCTTTTCCCTTTCGGCCACTGACTTGCGGGGCCTTAAGAACAATCTACTACCCAATCTGTACCTCAGTTTCCACAGCTGTAATCTGAGGTAAATGCTACCTATCCTTGTCTGTAAAAAACCTGGAGACCCATCTTTTTGCAAGTCTAGGTACTATTTGTGTTGGGTTTGTTTGACTTACTACTGAAAGAGAAAGTGTGCTACAAGGAAACTTACTATGGTAATTGAATTCTCAGCTGTCAACTCAGGCATTGATTTTACTAATTGTCTCCAGGGTGAGTCGTATTTTCTTAAGCTTTCTTTGACTCGGGCGCTTTACGGTAATGCTTTCCAAAGCGCAGCTTTGGGCTAAAGACAGTCCTTGGCGGCTGAAAATGCAACGGCATCTGCACTCTTCCGATAGATTCAGGAAGAAGATGATCGTCTCTAAGGGGCTGTCTACACTGGCACTTCGTTGGCAAAACTTTTGTTGTTCAGGGTGTTAAAAAAACACTCCCTCCCCCCAAATCACAAAAGTTTTACAGATGAAAAGTGCCCGCGTGAAGAGTGCTTTGCTGGGATGAGTGCTCTCCTGCTGACAAAGGAGCTGTTGCTCGTCGGGGGTGGAAGTTTTTTATTGGCAGGAGTACTCTGTCCTGCCAACAAACAGCAGCTACACCACACACCTTTTAGTGGCAAGGCTGTAGCGGAACAACTGTGTCGCTAAAAGCTGTGTAGTGTATCCCTAGTCTGTTTATTGCTGCTGAATTCCTCCAGCAAGCAGATTCTAACTATGTGGAGAAACATTTGAATCCATCCTGAAAGCATTGCTGTTTGCATTTATTATTGATCTAAAAGTTATGTATCTGTAATGATACTTTGCCTTCCCTAGCGCTTTTCACCACAGTGCTCCAAGTGCTTTAGAAAGATTGGTAAGCATCATATCCCCATTTTACAGATGGGAAAATGGGGGCCCAGAGTCTGAAGTGATTTGCTAATGTCACAGAGCAGGTCAGTGGGAGGTAGAACCCAGGTCTCCTGAATCTAAGTCCAGTGCCTGATCTGCTGACCGTGCTTATAAATTAACTGTAAGGGCTCAGGTTTCTGGTTGTCTGAGTGGCCCTCTGCATCGCTGAGTCTGGCTGACCCTGCCTGGCAGAAAGGAGTCAGTGTTTCTGCATGCAGGAAGTAGTGTGGGACAGAAGATGTGAAAGAGTAAATCTGCTTTGAAATGCTCCCACGAGATACCTAACATATGTTACCCTGCTCACAAGGACTCTTGAATGATGGTGTAAACTGGCACCGGTCCAGTGATTTCCGGCTGGGGAATCTGGCCCGGAGTGATTTATGTCCGGAGAGGGGAGCTAGGATTTGAAATGGTGAAGTGGCGAAAGAGAAGAGCATTTGGGGAACCTAGCAAAGGGCTTTGCCGGTTATGGAGCAAAGAGGAAGACAAAAGAAGGGTTTTTACTGCAGCTTGGGAACGTTCACTTGCAGCAGTAACTTTGAGGAAGAAAAGGGTAAAAGGGGAAGGAAGCCGGAGGCTGCATAGCTCAGCCTTAAGACTTCCAGGACTGGAGTGAAAGAATGCTAGAGGGTGCAGAGATCTCTCTGCAGCTAGAGGTCTCTTGGCCCAGAAGTGAGGCCTAGCTAGTGTGACTCAAAGGCCTTCCTCCCCTCCAGGTCAGTAATTAAGGGGAGTCTTTATTGAGGAATTCGGCCCAGAGTCTGGGTGGGGAGATTGAGGCGCTGCACTGGCTTTTTCCGGCTCTAATGAATTGATATGCTGCACAGTGAGGTCTTTTCCTGTCGCCGAAATATGACACTTCTCCCTCAGCCATCCGCTGGAGCCTCTCGCACTCCCACCAGCCTGGCCATCTGGTGCAGGAAACCTCTGGAGGTCGCAGAAGATGAGTGTAAACAGTTTGCTGACTGTCTTTGGAAGATGGCCTGAAAATGAATTCCTGCTTTGTTTGGTGTGAGGTCCTCGGTCCTTGGAGAGAATTCAGCCCAGCAGTGGGCTCCTATAAATGATTCCCCCTCATTCCGTTAATAGCACGAGCTGGAATTTCATGTCTCTCTTCCAGCCCCCCCGCCTGGTATTCCATGTTCGCAGCCCTTCTCATCAGCAGTCTGATTCCCCCTTTCTAGGAAAGTCTGAGCTCTTGGCTCCCTAGCCCAGCAAGCTGTCCTGGTGCTCTGCACGCTGTCACATGACTGGAGACTTGCTGGCTTTCGCATATTCCCTGGGGGACTGCATACTTTGCTAAGCTGTTTACCTCTTCTGACTCCACAGAACAGAAAAAGCCAGAGCGGCCCCAACTATACTGGCTAAATAACTGAGTTTAAAAACTGCGCTTATGCATCATTCAGATTCCTTTATAGCTTGGTCCATCTGTCTGTCCATCCATCTGGCTCATACTCAACATTGTGGTACCTAAATGACTAACAAATAGCCCAGACGGGCTCTGTGGAACTTGAAAGTGTGTCTCTTTCAGAAAATGGTTCAATAACAGATATTACCTCACTCAACTTATCGCTAACCAAATATACTTAAATCCAACTTGATGGTCTGTTATTGACCTATAATCTCTCTTCATATTGTTGTGATGGCAATAAAGGATCTAACGGACTTCTGGTTAAGGCCCCTTCTCTCCCTCAGCTGAGAATCCCAAACTTATCTCTAACCTTGCTAACCCTACCCCAAATCTCTCTCTGCAGCTATACTATAGCTTCATCCATATCCCAAAGACTCCGACAGATAATTGTTATGAGTTAGTATGAACCCTTCACCATTTTCATACAAACATAAGAATGGCCATGTTGGGTCAGACCAAAGGTCCATATAGCCCAGTATCCTGTCTTCCGCCAGTGGCCAGTGGCAAGTTCCCCAGAGGGAATGAACAGAATAAGTAATCATCAACTGATCCGTCCCCTGTCGCCCATTCCTAGCATTTGCCAAACAGAGGCTAGGGACACCGTCCCTGTCCATCCTGGCTAGTATCTGCTTTGTGCTCAGTGGTCTACCAACCAGATCCATCCAGAGATCCTGCTTTCGCATGCATCCAGAGGTGTCAGGCTCTGTGCACCCAGGAAATCTGTCCAGATGCATCAGGGATGCACATCAGGTGCTTGCATCCGACGAAGTGGGTATTAGCCCACGAAAGCTTATGCTTCAAAACTTTATAGTTAGTCTTTAAGGTGCCACAGGACTTTGTTACCTCTGCTATTCCAGACTAACACGGCTACCTCTCTGATTCTCCACTAGGAAACTCACTCCTCCAATGTCACTGGAGGACCCTGCTAGAGCCAAGAAAATGCCCCTTGAGGACAATCAGTTATTCTTGGAATTTTCCAGTGTTCCATTCCAATGGCCAAGGATCCTGTTTAAACACCACTGCCCGGACCCATGCACATTCCTAGCCAGCTGAAAGTGTGAACACGAAGACCTGCCCAAAAGTAGAGCGTTCAGTGACATCAAAGAAATCATGGGCCCAATCCTAAACGTTTTTCTCCATTTTCACTTCGACAAAGCACTTATCAAAGTCAGTGGGAATTTTGCCTGCTTGAAGCTGTGCAAACACTGGAAACGTACTTCAGAATTTGGCCTTATACTTTAAGAAATTGGAAGCCAAAAAAATCAAGAGCAGTAAGGAGAGAATGTTGGATGGAGGCTGTGACAGAATAAATCCACATTATATATAGTAGACATCTGGAATACAGATCCGGAATACAATAGAAAATCGGAGGCGCTTCCAAGAGAAAAATAACAGCTACCTGGCCAAATTCTGCAGTTCCTTATATTGGTGTAAATGCTCAGTGGAGAGAGAGAGAGCAGGGAAGGACTTAAATTAAGCGGATGGTTTTCAAGTACGCACTTTCATTCATGGCAATGGGGTTTTTTTTTACCTTCATGTTTAATTTTCTTTAAACTCGGTCTGAGGAAAGCGAACGTTTTACGTTCCTAGAGAAACTCAGTGAGGCGTATTCTCTGTGGAAGTCTCACAAGCCGTGCAATGAAATGAGTTCTGTAAAGTCTCACACTTCCCGTGGAGGGCCTGAGTCTGACCTGTACCAGTGGAAAGGCAATGTAATGATGCTGGTTTCATTGGTATTTGCATAGGGCTGCTTAGCCATGCTCTGTCTCTGACTGGCCTCAGATGGGGGCTACGCTGCCTGGCTGCTGCAGTGGACCAGAGCTGTGGATGGGCATCTTGCATTGCCGCGGTGCACCTCCAGAATGGCGTTCCACCCCAGCAGCAGACTCCGGGCTGTGACTCAGATCCTGACTGTAATTTAGGAGCCATCTTTTCCCAGGGACAGAAGCAGAATTTGGTCCAAACCTAGAAGCTGAGCGTCTGCAGTGGAGCACGACTTTGCTCTTGCAAACCTTTGACCCTAGATTCAAGTTAGACGTTGCGTTAGTCTGTTTCCTAGGACTATGTTGTCGCAATGAAAAGCAGAGGTTGTGCGGAGGCAGTCAGACTGGGTGGTGAGTGAAGAAGATGTAAGGACTCTGTCACGTTCTATTCCTGCATCTGCGGCTAGCTGGCCTTGGGAAAGTCACTTAACCTCTCGGGGTTACGTCTACACTGCAGCTTGGACCGAGACGGGTAGGCAGGCTCACGCTAGTGGACCTCGGGCTAGCATGCTAAAACAAGCAGTATGGACTTGTATGCAGTATGGCTGCAGCTTGGGGGTCAGACCCCGAGCCTCAGGATCCACACTGGTATATATATATATATATATATATATATATATATATATATATATATATATATATATATATATATATATATATATATATATATATATATATATATATATATATATATATTGAAGTGCTAGCTTGAGTCCCGCTAGAGCGAGTCTGTCTTGCTGGGCGAGAGGCTCGCTCCCAGCTGCAGTGTAGACGTACCCTCCGTGCCTCAACTTCCCCCACACTACCTATCTTCATGAAGTCACTTGGGGTCTTCAGGCTGCCAGTCCCCACCTTGACCCTGTTTCTAATAGCAAAGCTTCTTTCTGAAGGTGGATTTGTAAACTGTGAAATGGAGAAGGGCGGAACCTCTTTCTTGACCTTGTGCTTTCTCCTGCCTACAGAAAACCTGCTGGTTCTTACTGTGGCCACCCAGGAGACTGAGGGATTCAAACGCTTCAAAAGATCAGCCCAGTTCTTCAACTACAATGTCCAGGTGAAGGCCCGCAGCCTCTGGTAGACAGGGAAAGGGGAACTCTGAGGTGGTTTTCCTGAGGGCGAGGGGGCCAGAGACATGTCCTCTCAGGGCTTATAGACACTCCCCCAGGGAGGGCATTTCCTGGGACAGCTCTGGCTGACAGAGGCTGGGATGGTGAGCTGCTGTACCCCAGGCATCCCTACCTCTTTCCCATAGGTGGGCTGAGGGGAGACCCCTAGGAGCTGTTCCAAAGGGACCCCCCCACAGCGTTTCCATCAGAAAGCTTTCCGGGTTGCGTCAAGCCACGCTGCTGTGACTCAGCATCACGCCGCAGGGACTCAAAAACCGCTACGGCGAGCCTGTCCCTGGTCATTCCCTCCAGAGAGACTCTTCGCCGCCCGCTCTCCCGCACCATTTCTCCTGGTGACGCTCAGTGGCAGAGGATGGCCCAACGGTAGCTGTGTGCCCACGAGAGCAAGTGTCCTTACGCCCTTGTCCACAGTGGGTTACACCTGTCCTGACCTCTCTCCGTGTAACTGAGCTCCTCACTCAATGCTCCTGCACCATCGCTCCTCACCCAAAGTCTCACCAGAGGCCAGCAGGGAAGTAGCTGTGAGTCGCTGGTCCTCCTGCCCCATTTCTTACAGTGACTCCTGCTGGGGAAACCAAACTGTGTAGCGTGAACCCTTTGTTAAAAGATCCCCTGTCACCGTGTAGGTGCTGGGGCTGGGTGAGGAGTGGCGTGGTGGAGATGACCAAAAGGCAGCCGGAGGTGGGCAGAAGGTCCGTCTCTTGAAGTCAGCTTTGCAGCAGTATGCGGATAAGGAGAACTCAATCATCCTCGTCACAGAAAGGTAAATGGGGCGAAGGGATTTGCCAGGAGTTGAGCCCAGAGGGGGTGATTAACCCTGCAGGAGGTTGGGTGGGGAAGATGAATTCCTGCCTGCTGGGATTCCCTGCACCATGCTGACTGCGAACGTTAAATGTGTCAATAATAGCTGGGAAGCTCCGACTGCAGTGGGCCAAATCCAACTCTTGTGTAAGAATGATAGAGTCACCTGCTTACGCCAGGCTGAATTTGGCCTTCAAGGGATCAGTGGTCTAGTCTGCCATTCTGTCCTGGCCTTTCCCAGGGGAATTGTCTGCTTGGCGAGGAGAGGCGGAGAGCCAGGCCAGGGGCATCTTGGGAGCTAAGAACTAGACTCCGGTGAGGAGAAATAAAAGAGTTGGCCGACAGATGCCAGGGTTAGAGTCCCAGCGCCCCCAATGGACAGGTCTGGGGTGCCAGTGTCTGGCACGGGCTCCGAGGACGTGGAGGGAAAGCTGTATGGAAGCAAATCCCCTGGGTGTTAAGGGCTGTGAGGAACGATCCACCTGTGAGCTGAGCATTTTAGTCACCGAGTAGGTTAGTACCATATCCCGTGTGATGAGTATTCACAGAACCATAGAAAAATCGGGCGGGAAGGGACCTCGAGAAGTCATCGAGTCCAGCCCCCTGCACTGAGGCAGGGCGAAGTAAACTTAGACCATCCCTGACCAGGGTTTGTCCAACCTGGTCTTACAACCTCCAGTGTCGGGGATTCCACGGGGCCATTACTGCACCATGCTGATGCCTGGAATGACTTCAGAGATTGTAATGTCATAGTGCAGGGTTAAAAGAAAGGGATTCCTAGAGAACCTCGTTTCTCACGTGCTTTTCTTCCTGACCTGTTCTCTTTGACTTCCTTCCTTCCTGTTCTCCTCTCTGCCTTGCTCTGCTGCTCCTGTAGCTACGATGTGCTCTTTGCCTCGGGCCCTGCAGAGCTGCTGAAGAAGTTCAAACAGGCCAAGAGCAAGGTGGTTTTCTCAGCCGAGACCTTCATCTACCCTGACCGGAGGCTGGAAGCCAAGTACCCTCCGGTGCGAGATGGCAAGCGTTTCCTGGGATCCGGAGGTAAGAGACAGGTCAGCGTCTCCCAGCTTTGTGTTTCCGGGAGACAGGGCCCTTGGAGAAGATGGGGGTGGGGGTGGGGAGAGGGAGAAAAATATTGTGCAAATAGAGGGGAATTGAAACCGTGTGTGTACACATTCATAGCATGTAAGCTAGACACTTGCAAATATGTCTCCCTCCATTGACTGCAGTCCATGTAGAGGATAAAAACCTGCAACTTACTCTTAGCTAGTGGGACTACTACTTTAGATCAGGTTACAGAAGCCTGTGCTTTGGGTGCTGAAGATTAAGGGTTCTATCCTCACTGATGACCCATGGCAGGGGAGAGTGAGTACACATGCTTTTGCAGAAAGATTGAAACTGTGTATCCGTGCTACATTGCAGGGGGGGACTGAGACATTGGAGAAGGGACTGAGACATTGTCCACGTGTATGAGTCCCTGAGGATTTTCCCTTCCAGGCAGGGTGGATTGAGACAGTGGTTCTCTTCACCCTTTGCCTTGTTCCCGCAGGTTTCATAGGTTACGCTCCTAACCTAAACAAGCTGGTGGAGGATTGGAAAGGCCTTGACAATGATAGCGACCAGCTCTTTTACACCAATATCTTCCTGGATCCGGAGAAAAGGGTACGTGTCAGTAGGTGATGCAGTTTAGGCGGGATCGGGTGCCGCATCTGGCCAGTGCCAGTGATCCCTGGTGTCCTTCACCCTCTTCTGGGGCAGGATGTGTGTTTTTTATTTCCAGACTTTCTTGTGTGGAGTCCCCCAGCCCTCCAGGCAGCATCCCAGCTGGCTGCAAAGGAGGCTGAACACTTAGGAGCCTATCGCATCAGCAGTATTTTCCTGGTTTTTCCCCTTCTTCTTCTTTTTCTTCGGATGTCTCCCTAGGTGTCTCTTTCTTGCCGCAATAAGGATTGCACTGGCACATGTAAATGTTCACTTATGTCACCCAGTTTGTTCAGGCCGATGTGCACCTTTGCACACACACACTCACTCACACACACACACACACACACATACTCTCTCTCACACACACACACACTGTACCGTCCTTGCAGTTTTTGACAGCAAGGTGTCCTGTCGCTCAATACCAATGGCAGGGACGTCATAATATTTTTAAAGGTTTATTAGCTTTGAACAAATAAACAGGCTCCTAGAGTGTTTGTGACCCAAACGTTGCAGGATTGCGCAAGAGCAGCTCACAAACCTGTGACGATAAAAGTGAAAGTGAAGTCAGCTATTTGCAAAAAGCCGAGAGAAGCCAGTAAAAGTTGCAGGTACGTCTCTGAATCCGGCCCATAACTTTTAACAGGACAGTTTCTCTTTAATGATCTCAGCTGAGGTCCTGGCGCAAGGCCGGACCCGAGTTGACCTGGCTTTCAAAATCCAGATACTGTTACATCCATTCTCCCCCTCTGAGAGTTATTCTCATGTATCGTAGGTGATGCTGGGAGGGGCAGTGAACTGTTAAGTTAGACCTCGTGGCTCCTGTAGAGTGGTATGCTGATGAAACCCAGTGTAGTGTGGTTTGAAGCCGCCTGGTGTAAACGCAACCTCTGCCACCCTGTGTTAAACCATTGCTAAGTTGTGGTTTAACACTGCTAACGTGGGCAGCACCTGAGGCAAGCATAACCCTGTCCCCGGAAGATAGATAGAAGCTGGAGACTGTCCACCGAAGAAATGTATGCCAGACCTGCGCTCCTGGTTGTGTTGTTCCGCGTGGTTCATATACTGCTGTACCAGCAGGAATATTTCTATCCGTTCATTTTATTTCTCGTCTGATCATGCCCTGGGAAGCTGTCTGCTGTTCGTGCTATCTGCTTAGGGGGTGGTGAAACTGACCTCCTTTGGAGAGCACTTTGAGCTCTAACGCTGAAAAGTGCCATGTAAGAGCTCGGTGGTGATGGTGGTATTTTCACAAAGGGAGAACTGCTAAAGTTCAGGTGGGACTGGGGATCATTGGGAGTATTTAAGGTTTTGGAGCCTGTGGGACATGCTAGTGATTGGAATGATACAAGACAGTTTTGTTTAGCACATGGTCTTTCACACAAGCTGTATTTAGAAATGACTGACATAGCTCGACCGTGGCCCAGGGAGGGAAACATGAAGAGATGTAGGCAAGGAGAGTTGTTATTTTCATAGGAGACCTGAAAAGAGATGGAGCATCCGCTGTGGGTGGAGGAGGCTATTCTAGAGATCAGACGATAGAGCAGAGAAGCCTCTTGTGCTAGCTGTGGTTGGACTGGGTGAAGGGGCAGAGATGAAACCTGTGGTAGGTGCGTGGAGGGATGAAGGAGCAAGTTCAGGGCTCCTAGGGGGTTGAAGTTAATGGTGTTAAACTGATTTACAGCAGCTAAGGGCCTGGGCCTAGATCCGTGAGGGAGATTGAAGCAAATCTATGGAGGATTTGGGGGACAAGGGTGGCTAGTTTTATAGTGTTTTCTTCAATGAATGGAGGGGCAGTAAGAGGGGTGGGAGGACTGGCGTGACCCATCTCTTTGCCGAGCCTATGCCGCTGTGTGTTCTAAATGAGGTTCTTTGTTTCATTCTTTTGAAAGGAAAATATCAACATCACTTTGGATCAGAGATGCCGCATCTTCCAGAACCTGAATGGAGCACTAGGTGGGGGCTCATTCCTCCTTGGAGGGTGCGGAGCAGCTAGAAATAGCACTAGGAGAAGCTGTGTGGTGCAGCCCCTGACCTGGCACCCCAGTGGGAGCTCACGGGTCAGCTTAAAACTGCTCATGGGCCATAGTTTGTCCTCCCCTGGCTTAGTAGATTTCACTCCCCAAAGGCATCCCTGCTCCTATCCTTTCTTAAATTCCATCTCCTCCCTCCTAGTTCTACCCCTTTGGGCCACTGTAAACAATTCCTCTCCCTCGGTGGATTGTCTGTGCCCCACAAATATGAGAGATGGGTATCCAGCCCCACTCTCCTCTCCTCCCAGGGATTGCTTGTGTGGGATGGCTAGGGCATTGTGTTGCCAAATGGCTACTAAAGCCTCCTGCCGATACCAGTGCTGTGCTGTGATTTCTAGATGAGGTGGTTCTGAAGTTTGAAAATGCACGCGTGAGAGCAAGAAACGTCGAGTATGACACCCTCCCAGTCCTGATCCATGGCAATGGACCCACCAAGGTAAGTGGGAGCCTTGAAGGAGAAGGTTGGGTATGAAGCCAAGGCAAATAACCTCTTTAGACTTGAGGTGGTGAAGCACTTGCCTAGGGAATGCTGGGAAATCAGGCCTCCATCCCTCACGCACTGACTTCTTCCTGCATAAGTTCACAGATGGGGGGGGGGGGATTGGATGGCCCCCTGCCATGACAGCGAGACATGGAGCTCTTTACGTCTTGGTCACTGGGTCTAATCAAGACCAAGATCAGCAGTGCTTGAAAGCGTCCCCATCTGAGGAATATCTGGTCAGCGTGCACTGAGCTGGCGGTTATCAGTCCAATTCCTAGTGGACAGGTATCCAAACCACAATAATTGCCACCCTTGGTCCCCTGCTTGCCATTCTCAGCACCTAGACGCCAAGGACTGACCAGGCCACAGAGGCTGAAAAGTGCTCTCCCCCCTTCGTATTATCTCAGCACATCAGTATCCTCCACCGTAGGAAATTAGACCCGCAGATTTGCAACCTTTTCCACTCCCCTTCTCCCAGGGAGAGAAGGAAGATGAGGCTGGCGTTGGAACCTGATTGAGATTTTCTCCTGCCTTGTAACTAAGCACTTGGGGGATTTTCCCTTTGCAGCTGCAGCTGAACTACCTGGGAAACTATATCCCTCGGGCCTGGACCTTCGAGACAGGCTGTACTATGTGTGACGAAGGCCTGAGAAGTCTCACAGGGTTCAAGGTAAGAGTTGATGCATATTGAGAGTGGCAGAGGCCTGATGCTAACAAGAGAATTCTTACATCGCGTTCTTGGGTCACCTTGGAGACGGTGAGGGGGTAGCTAGGTTTCTGGAGCAGGAGAGCAGCCCTCATGCATCTCACCCTCTTGTTGAATGCAGGATGACGCGTTGCCGGTTGTTCTGATTGGAATTTTCATCGAGCAGCCCACTCCATTTCTCTCCCAGTTCTTCCGGAGGCTTCAGAACCTCCAGTATCCAAAGCAACGCACTCAGATCTTCATCCACAACCACGTAAGGACCGTCGGCCTCGGATTGTCTTATGCGGTGTTGTTGTAGCCGTGTTCGTTCCACGATACTAGAGAGACAAGGTGGGCGAGGTCATATCTTTTATTGGACCAACAGTAACAGATACGACCTCACCAGCCCTGTCTTGTTTTGCCATGTGAGGGATGGCTTGCCTCCTCCCATATCCCAGAAGTCTTTGCAACTTCCCCCGATGGCCAGGTCCTGGAAGTCAGGTACAACTCATGTTTTGTTTTCCTAGAAGCATGTGCATCAATTACCACCAGCCACGAAGACATGGAGGTGAGGGTGGGCAGCTCACGTCCTCTGGTGTGGCCAGAGCTTCGAGAGCTGGGCAGCCGGCAAGTGTAGCCTTAGCTGAGGCCAGACAGCCTGTGTGAAGCTCATGTAACCTACTCTTCGCTCTGTGTCATTTCCCTCTGTGTGCAGGAGGAACATCACCTCTCCCAGGTAGAGACGTTTGTGAAGGAGCATGGCGAAGAATATCACGCGGTCAAAGTGATTGGGCCGGAAGATCACGTGGAGAATGCCGATGCTCGGAACATGGGCATGTAAGTGAAAAGGCCGGATGATAGGGATACTGGAGTCAATCCCTCCCTCTGTCTGGGCTCAGGAGCACAAGGGAGAGGCTTCTTGCATCCAAGATGACCGGCCTCTGTGGGCAGAGCAGCAGAAGCTTCCCTCCTAGATGTCTCCTTTGGGGCTTTGCAGGAACAATGGCCGGTGCAGCAGCGGTCTATTGTGTAACACCCAAAACCAGTCCCCCTTTCCCTTCCTTCCATATGCCCTTATGCAGACCCATTAGATACAGCATATCAGGGGTGACAGCATTACAAACACACTTCAATGCCGTCATTGCCAAAGGGGTTCTCAGACCCTCTGCTAAGAACAACCTGTGTCCCACAAAACACTCTCTCTATCCAGGTTGCATCCACGTTCCCCATCTTCCTGCCACCGCCCTGCAACCTGTCCGTGGCAGGCATGAACTTAGCTCATGCTTAAGGTCTAGCTGACATGGGCTAAAGCCAGGCTAGATTCCCAGGCTAAGTGTACAGCCGTCCACCGCCTGGATCCAAACCAATGGAAGCAGTAAGGCCCCTGCATCCAGAGGACTTTGAGTTTCTCTAGCCTCAGGTGCAGCTGGATCCCCGTTTCAGTTCAGCTTCCAAAGCAATGGTTCCCCGTACCCATTCCCTCTGTGTCACCCTTCCTGATGGAGAAAACATCCTCCCCTGAGCTCAGCCCCATTCCTCCCTGCCATGAGGGACCAGCCACCTGCTACTCCTTTGCTCAGGGATGGGGTTTTAACCCTCTCTTCCCCCAGCCCAGTCAGGGGCTCTGCACCCAGACTGTAAAGGACAAACACCCCCTCCCAGAAGAGAAGGCCCCCTTGACTGCAAAGGGAAGGTCAGCTCTGCTGTCCCGTTGCTGTTTTCTCTCTGACCCGTGGGCTCTCTGGCTGTAGGGATTTGTGCAGACAGGATCCTGACTGTGAATATTACTTCAGCCTGGATGCCGACGTGGTTCTGAAGAACTCGAAGGTTCTACGGCTCCTGATTGAACAGAACAAGTGAGTCTGAGCGATCCTTACTGGGCAGGCTTCAGGTCAGGAACATAGCTAGGGAGCTCCTTGTAAGGGGCTGAGAAGAGAGAACGTTGCTGGGAATGAAACTTAGGGGTCTTCTCCAGTAGAGATGGAACCAAACTGGAGCCTTTCATCCAACGCTCCTCCCTGGAATATTGGATTCAGATGCAGTGGGCCCTGGATGTAAACCATCCCTTGTTTTACCCTTATCTCTTGGGAGCAGAGCCTGTACTATTGGGAACAGAGAGGCCAGAAGCAGAACCATTTTTTTCCAGATGAGATGTGGGTCCAAGCCACAGGGTCTGGATCTGGATTTACGTTTCAAACATCCCGGGGGGTATATTCAGATGCAGGTTTTGCTTCAGCCCATTATAAAGGGAGGGATTCACTGGAAAATTGGGATCTTTATCCAGGTTCAGAATCTGAGTTCTTTCTGCTCCATCCCTAAAGATCATGAGTGTTGAATCCAAGAATCCAGATCCTTGACTGATGTAAATCGGCATAGATCCATTGATTTCAGTGATGTGACACTGACTTTCAAGAGCTGAGCATCTGAGGGAGGGAGTTTTTCAGGCCCATTGCTGGTTAGAAGCCTCCAAACATTGGGGTTTCATAGAGAACAGTACCTGTTCCTGGTTATGTGTCTCTGGTTCAGAGATTAAGCTGGGGTTTCAGTCTCAGGGAGCTGGATACACAGTAGAGAAACACAAGTTGTGTTACTGAAATGGTTCCCCTGCTCCTCAAGAAGAAAGGTTTCCAGCTCTGTCTCCAGCGGCTAGAACTCTTTAGCTCCCCTTCAGAGGGGACTGTCTGCTGAATGTGTTTAGAAATAAGCTTAGGGCCCACGTTTGCCCGTACTTACACGGGTGTCAAGCGAAGGCAGAACTGGACCCCAAGACTCTTGTTGGTTTCCTCCCCTGGCAGCCTCCTGCCCGCCAATCGTCTCTCCCTCTTGTGCCCGCAGGCCGGTAATTGCCCCGCTGGTGAGCCGTCTCGGAAAGCTGTGGTCGAATTTCTGGGGTGCGCTGAGTCCGGATGGGTACTATGCCCGTTCGGAGGATTACGTGGATATTGTTCAAGGGCGGAGGGTGTGAGTATTGTGAGGGGCTTTTGCCAGTTGGAATCCCCTCAAAACAAGGCTTGCTGAATAGACAGTGAATAGAAAGCATGTACTCCCAAAATCAGTCTAAAGCCCGTTGGGATCCTGGGGCAAGAGTACCAGACCATCACTGTGTTTAAAAAAGACAAGGAAGTCTCTCCTCCCAGGCAGGAGCTGTTTTATGTACCTGTCTTCTACATGCCACGTGCCATAGAGGGAGTAAGGTCTGGTGACCAGAGTAGGGAACTTGGAGTCAGGAGCCCTGGGTTTTGTTTCCAGCCTGGTCACTAATCCACTGTATGGCCAAATCGCTTAATCTCTCCTTGTGCCTTGTTTTCGCCATCTGCTAAGGATAGATAATGTGATGCTTAACTACCCCACAGTGGGTGGGGAATTGTCATTCTTCTTTAAATAGTGTTTGTAAAGGGCTGGGTGCTGCATGGGTGGAAGGGGCTGTGGATGTCCAAAGGGAACAGCTTACATTGCTGATTTGCTCCTCTTTGGCTCTGTGCAGGTCCTTGTGTTTGGTTGCTATGGGGTTTTGAGTCTGACCCTTTAAGCTTCGTAACAAACCAAATTCCAAAGAACAGCAATGCTTTGTTTCTGGGGTTTTCCCCCTAAATAGGTTCAGAATTAAATTTAGCCCTTAGTCCTTTGGGGCCTGATCTTGTAAACTCTGTCCTGTTACTACTTAGTGTCTAAATCTCCCTCTCCCTTATTTTTGCAGTGGGATTTGGAATGTTCCCTACATTTCCAGCATCTATTTAATAAAAGGCAGCACCCTGAGATCCCAGCTCAACCAGAGAGACCTCTTCCACAGCGGCAAACTAGATACAGACATGGCTTTCTGCCATAATGTCCGGGATCAGGTCAGTACAGGGAGCAATGGTGGAGATGAAACAACTCCACAGGCAGGTTTCAGGACACCCATTACAACTGTCCATGCCTCGGTGGAAAAAATGACCTAAGCCTACATGCCTTTCCTGAGGCACATGCAGCCAGGGGGCAGGGGAATCTCTTCCTGTGGTCTGAGAAACACAGACTGAATTCAGTTATACTCCAGGATCCACTGGTGCAGCTCCGGTGGACGTCAGCGTAGCCACATGCCAAATGACCCTTTGGGAGCCATTTTATCCTGCTTCTGTCTAGAGCTGATGAAACGTGCAGAGGTTCTGCCCCCATCACTGGCCCTTGCTAGGACTATTTAGTCTTCTCTGCACCCAGGGTGGGTTTGGATTTAACAATCGAGACTCACTGGGGAGGGGATGCCCAGTGTGAAGATTAGAGAGGGAGGTGGGTGGACAGAGGGAATGGAGCCATGGCCACTGGGAAGCAGCTCCCAGAGTAATTAGTTGCAGCCTGATAGTTTCCCTCCATGCTACAGAGGGTCTTCATGTTCCTGACAAACCGGCACCAATTTGGACACATACTCTCTCTGGAGGATTATCAGACGACTCATCTCCACAACGACCTCTGGCAGATCTTCAGCAATCCTGAGGTGAGGGGCTGGGCAGGCCTGTCACTATGGGATACGTCCCTAGCCTCCCTGTTAGCTAACGCTGCTACTAGCCGTGTCTCTGAGGGGAGGATCCAAGCTTTGCTGGGTGACCTTCCTCTGATGGGGTTCCCTAGGTGCTTTCCCTGCAGGGCTTTGGGAAAACATTTCACTCAGAAACTCCTCTGGGCCCTGGGGATTCAAAGCCGAGCAAACACTGTGAATTGCTGTTTACTGCTCCGCTTCCCCTTTCGGTGATGAGAGAGAGGGTGATACCACATCCTTAGCCACGTGCCACAGAAGTGACCGCTTTGCTTGTCTTTTTCTAACCATAGGACTGGAACGAAAAGTACATCCATGAAAACTACACACTAGCTCTGAAAGGGAAATTGGTGGAGACGGTAAGAAACGCGGCTCTTGTCTCTCAGCGGAGGAGAGAACGGCATGTCACTATCGTATTATTTCAGCCTTTAGCCCTCAGAAATAGGTAGCTTACAGGGGAACTTCAGATTCAGAGAGACTGATCTGTCATTATTTGAAAGTATTCTTAGGGACACATCCCTCCTTCACAGGTACCTGTCCAGCTTCCTTAATTTTACTGGGGACAAGGCATGTGAATCTGAAGGCAGGAGTCAGCCTTTAACATTTTAGCTGTTTTTCCAGTGAGCCCTCTCTCCCTCCTCTTGACTTTGTCTTCCTCTTTTCTGACTAGGGACTGTTCAGAAATTACATAACACACTGTTTGGTGTTCTTTTTTTTTTTTTTTTTTTTTAAAGACCCAGCCACCCCCTGGTAAAACTGAAACAAACACCCCAGTGATGCTGTCCTGCAAAATTAAGGAATTCCCCCTCCCCCATGCATTATGTAGCCTACGGCGAGCCCCCTGTGTCTGTCTGTGTTTGTCTCATTCTTCTGTTTGTCTGAATTCTCATGTGTTCTCTGTCTCCAGCCCTGCCCCGATGTTTATTGGTTCCCTATATTCACTGACGTCGCCTGTGACGAGCTAGTGGAGGAAATGGAGCACTTTGGCCAGTGGTCTAAGGGAGATAACTCGGTAAGAAAAAGTTGGAGCTTCCAAAGCCACAGCTCCCACCACTTGTACAGAGTCCTTGGGCATAGCTGCAGCCTGCTACAGGCAGGAGGTTTAATCCCGTGGCTAAAGCAGGCACTGGAGTCAACTTGACTCCCTGCGGGATCTTGGACTTAGGCCCAAACATTCAAAAGTGGTGGCGGGACACTCAGAAAATCAGGCTGAGACCCCTTAGGCCTCATTCTTGCAGGCCCTGAGCACCTGCAACCTCCACTCCCATTCACTGGAGCATTGTAGAGCTCAGCACCTCTGAAGATTAGGGCCAAGAGGTTGTAAAGTTGGACAACCAGGATCTTCTAGAGTCCGTAGCCGCTTTTGGGCTCCGGCCTCCTCTGTGCCTTGACTTCCCTTCTATAAAATATAGATGATCCTTCCCTGTGTGACAACCCTGAAAAGCCCTATAGATGAGCATTATGTTTGTTGGTTACCGTCAAACTGCCTTTCATACTTTTCATCGAAGATATTTGTCCCCAATCAATCTTATGGTTCTATTCCAGGACAACAGGCTACTAGGGGGTTATGAAAATGTCCCAACTATTGACATCCACATGAACCAAATTAACTATGAGAAAGAATGGTACAGGTTCCTTCTGGACTATATTGCTCCCATCACACAGAAATTGTACCCAGGATACTATACGAAGGTAGGCACCAAACACTCTTGGTCAATGGGATTTCATTGTTTACCCCCTTCCATGATCATGAACACGGAGAAGCAATACCACTGGGGCACTGTACCAAAGTATGTTCCATAATGGAGGAAATGACCCTGGAGTATGTTATCAAGGTGTGCACTATACTTCTTTATAAGAACATGCCCCTTTCTCTCTTATTTAAGGGGTATGTTGCCCCTATTACACCAATGTACACACCATCCCCTAGAAGTGAATGCCCCCTGGATGCTGTGGCACTGGCTGTGTATGCCTCTCTTCTCTCCTGCAGACACAGTTTGAGTTGGCCTTTGTCGTCCGTTACAAACCCGATGAGCAACCCTCCTTAATGCCTCACCATGATGCTTCCACCTTCACCATCAACATTGCCCTGAACCGGGTAGGGATAGATTACGAGGTAAGTGCTTGCAAGAAGGTCAATCTGAAAGTCTCCCGGACCAATCTAGGGTTGGTCCTGCTTTGAGCAGGGGGTTGGACTAGATGACCTCCTGAGGTCCCTTCCAACCCTGATATTCTATGATTCTCCTCTTTTCTGTACCCAGAACACCTTCCAGCTCATCCCCACCTCCATCTCGGGCACCTTGATGCCAAAGGACGGCAGGGTTTGAATTTCAGGGATAGGTAGTAGAAAGTTCCACCAACCCATCCCAAAGGAGTCCAGAAAATCAGTTGACTGATGGGATAATACAGGGAACCTTTGTCTGCTGGTACTTGGCTGATGCCTGTTTCTTTTTGTTGCACTCAGGGAGGAGGCTGCCGGTTTCTGCGTTACAACTGCTCCATTCGAGCACCTCGGAAGGGTTGGACCCTCCTGCACCCGGGACGCCTGACCCACTATCACGAGGGCCTTCCAACCACAAAAGGGACCCGTTACATCGCAGTGTCCTTTCTCGACCCTTAGAGCCATGCTTCACGAGAAGGACCTTTTCCCGGCATCACTCACTGCTGACCGTGAGTGAGAGGAGGGAATGCTGCTGAGTCTCCAAGGCATCCAGCAAAGTTATTTGGAATTTGATTTTTTTTTCGCTGTTGGAAGATCGCCTCCGCTAACACTGCAGAGAATAATTAGGAGTGTAGTTCTAGAATTCGGAGAGATTCTTTGTGCCTTCAATTCCGATACTCATCCTCATCTGTGCTTGGACTTGACTTTACTTCTTCACTAGCTACCATGGCTTACTGGACTAATTGCTTGGACTGAAACTCCAGCTGTCTGGGGGCAGGTCACTTCTTTCCCCTCCCCACAAGCCCCTTTCCCAAGCAGCAGCAAGGTTGTCTCTATGTGCATCTGACAAAGAAATGGACTTTAGGGAATCCTTTCTGGACGCTGCTCCAAACATGAGTGGGATCAGGGAGCTGGTTCCAGGATCAGGGAATGGAGTCTTAACAGCTGCAGCATTGGATGAAACTCAGTAGCCCCAGCCTGAAGTTCATTTTAGCCATACCTCTTTGAAGTTACTTGGAAGCACATCACCTTGTTAAAAACAGCAATGATAACCCCCATGGATCCTATTAGCCAAACTGTGGTTGGCTGATGATACTTGACTTCTCTGATGAGATTGAAGAGGTGAAAGATATCATCCCAATCATAGCTTTCTGCAGCTGGAAGGGAATGTGTCCACGCAACCAAACTTTGTAGGTGTGTGTTTGAGAGGGGCTTCTTAGTAAGGGGAGGTTGTGGAGAACTGGATAGTTTGGGGATATTGGAGCCTTTCACCTCCATGTTCTAGTTCAAATCTATCCCATATTGGTCAAAAGTTGTTACCATCTGATAAGTGTTCAGTGGCCTCTGTGAAATATCCTTGGTTCTCTCCGTCCATTTTGCAGTGATCAGTTGTCCATATTACACTTGGCACTGACTGGTCCCTTGTATCTAGACTGAGTGGGCCACGGAAACTGAATTCCCCTCTCACCCCTGGAAGAGATCATGACTGATCATTATTAAAAGAAATTCCCAAGCCAAACTCTACACTGCACACACTTTTCCTTGGGAGATGAGAGAACAAACATGGGACAGATGTCAGTCATGTTACTTATTGCACTGCTGGAAGGGACAAAGATTCTACTGGGATGAGCCCATTATAAAAATCTATGTAGAAAAGAATCTTGGCTGAGGCATGTTTCTTGGGCAGTGTAGGGGAAACATGTACTGCCATCACCCATGGTGTATCCGTTCTTCTTATTAAATAGGAGTCTTTAGTCCTCAGGTCTGTCAAACTAGGATGTTGCTTGAGCACTAAATTTTCAGCAATAGTTATTTTGAACAGCTGCCTTCTAAAACGAAATTCTTTGTGGGTTTCTTTGTGGGTTCTAGTTTGTTTATAACCGCCAGGTGGTGGAGCTTACTGCCTCTGACACCAGGCAGTTACAATCAGATGGAAGGAATTGCTCCACGACTAGGGTAGATAGATGTGTGTTTTGACAAAGAACTTTAATTAGCAAATATAGGACAGAAAAATGGGACGACGACCTTTTACTTTCCGGGCACAGGTGCATAGATATCCACAAACACATCTACAGAGAAGGGAGAGAAATCCATGCACCAATAATCCGCTAAAAATAGCAAACAATGCTTCTATTTGTAATGAAAATCTGAATCAAGTTAATTACTCAGTGTCACCAAATGAATGGCCGGTGCAGGCCAATCATTAGTAAGAGGATGTTGAAGAGTTGTATGTATTTATTCAACAGATTTATCCACTTATATGTTGTTTTTAGCTCTGCCCCAGGAATTGACTGGAATGAGTATCCTAATATTTCACACAAGATGTACAGTTTTAAACAGCAAGTTTTACATTAAAACTTAACAAAATGATGTGCAATAATTTGGTTCTTTAATAGGTATATTTAAATCGTATGGGAGAGGCAGGCAAACTTTATATAATTAATGACAGAACTCATAGCCCTGATAAACTGGGGATCCACCACGTTATCTACAGTAACTGGTAAAGCAGATGCTGAAAAATGATGTCACTCTCTACTATGGTTATGTATGGCTCTTGACATGACCATTGGTCCTTCACAATGACGAGGAGAGGATGAGTGGTCTTGTAGTTAAAGATCAGGACAGATAGTCTGGGTTCAAATCCTGGCTCTGCTGTGGGCCTGTAGCGTGACGCTGATGGCTCTGCACTCCCATCGGCTGCAGTTTGATGGGGCGGAGCTCAGTTGGCAGTGCCCCTGGCACTGGTGGGTGACACGGGGCTGGATTACCCCAGGACAGCGGGCATAGCTCCCTCAGGCTCGCACCATGCCTGTCTGCCCAGCAGCACAGTGGCCCCCGGCCTGCAGAAATGAATCTCCTCCCAGACACTCTGCTGCTGCTCCCACCAGCTCCCACTGCCCAGGTAAAGAGCAGGAGGGGGACAACCTCTGAGTACTACAACTCCCATGATGCACTGGGCTAAAGCAATGCCCTCAAACTACAACTCCCATGAGGCATTGGGCTAAAGCGATTGCCTCAAACTACAACTCCCAGGAGGCTCTGGGGAAAGGGGCGTGCCTGGACCTCCCTTCCCATAATGCATGGCGGTTTTGGGGGGGCAAGCGACTTGTCGGAGTGGCCCGGTAGCGGCCGTTGGGTTCACAGTAGTGGCGCCGGCGTGGTGACGCACATAGCGTGGCGCGCTCCGATGACGATGCGGGGGTGTCATGGCTGCTGTGCGGGAGAGAAGGTGAAGGTGAGAGGCCGGGAGAGCCGGGCGGCGGCGGGCGGGTCCCCGGGGGGGGGGGGGGGGGGGCGAGACGGCGGCGCAGAAGCGGGGACCGGCATCAGGCCGAGCTCGGGGAGCGGGGCCGCACGGACACGCCCCCCGGGGGGCAGCTGTGGGGCTGGGTCCCCGCCCCCATCGCGGACGAGGCGCTGCTTGCCCACTCGCGTGCATGTGGCACGTGGCTCGGGTGCACACTGCGTGCAGGGCACGGGGAGGGCGGGGGCGGGGTGTGCCCACTCGCGTGCATGTGGCACGTGGCTCGTGGCTCGGGTGCACACTGCGTGCAGGGCATGGGGAGGGCGGGGTCGGGGTGTGCCCATTCGCGTGCATGTGGCACACGGGCTTTGGGTGTGCACATTGTGTGCAGGGTGGGGCCAGAGTGTGCACACTCTGTACAAGGCATTTGACTCAGGTGTGCCCACCCAGAGAGGGTGGTGGGGTCAGGGTATGCAATGCCCACAACTATCCCTGTGCACAGTCATGTGTGCAAATGACCGGCTGCCTGCCCGCCCTGACAGCCACTCACCCTGTACCCTCCCCTGTCTGGGTGCATCATCTGATCATGCTCCTTCTCCCATGACTGGGACAGGCTGGACACACATCGCCCCAGGAGCTGCCAGACCAAACCCCACCCAGAGGAGTGAGCACTGTGGAAAGAAGTTATTGTCCCTCAGGACAGAGGGAGCTGACCATGCCTGGCTTGTAAAAACCTAACACTCATCTTGAAAGTAAGCTAGGCTTGCAGCCCCTCCCCTCCGCCTCCCACCCTGGGAGGGGCAGAGTCACTGGGTGGAGAAGTGTCGTTCATGAAAAGGCAGAAGGGATGGAGGGTTAGGTGCTCGTATGGCACTTCCCTATGGGTGTCTCTGTATGAACTCTTGCTGTAGTGGGTGACACGCTTCCTCACAGTGTTACTCAAAAAGGATACTTCCCTTTTCCCATAAGGGTCCCCTGAAGAGCTTAAACTCTTTCATGTTGTAACACAATTGGATGTTGGGGCATTAGGGTGTGCTGTTAAAGTAATTGTTCTGATATGTTTGTGTAGTAGCTCTTTTAGGATGCCTTTTGTCCTTCTTTTCTGTCCATTCTTTGTGAAGCATTTGCATTGGTCTCACCCAGTATGGCCTTTCTTGTGGTGGAATGCAGTAATGATCTCTCTGGTGCTATAGGGAGCCTCACCAACACAGTGTAATTGCTTTCTGAGACCGAAGTTCAGCGTTTTTGCAGTTGGTGTCTATATGATTGATGCTGTGCTCCAGTGGCAGCATGAGTAGTGGAGTGACTTGGAGCACATGGCAGGGAGCCAAGTACTGTGTTCTATTTTTGTCTCTGGGAAAGAATCCCTTCATCTCTTTGCCTCAGTTTCCTCATCAGTACAATGGGGATACAACAGTTCTTCAACATCCCTGTGAAATATTCTCTAACATTTGGAAATACTCTAAAAAGTAAAATGCTGTAAATATCAAGAGAGACAAGGTGGGTGATGTAATATCTTTTAGTGGACCGGCTTATGTTGCTGAAAGAGACAAGCTTTCAAGCTTACACAGAGCTTGTTTCTTTCACTAACAGAAATTGGTTTACTAAAATATATTCCCTCACCCACATTCTCTTTAATATCCCGGGAAGAACACAGCTAAAACAAAAATGCAAACATAAATGTGAAGTAACTTTTTTTTTTTGTTTTGTTTTTACTCCCAATGCTTTTTTTCTAAACTTTATCTATATTAGAAGGAACTAGAGATTAGAAAAAGGAAAGGAAGGAAGGATGACCAGTGGCTAGGTTATTAGCATGGTAAGTGGCAGGCATAGATTCAATTCCTTGCTCTGGAGTAGATGGCTGTAGCTGATTGTTCCATAATGCATTCTGTGAGTTTCTCAGTGACTGTAGATTGGTGGCTTAAATACCATGGGAAGCAAAAATTGCAATCAAATTTAGATTTTAAAATCTAAATTGTCCATATAAGAAATCTGGGTAGCAATAACCAGCATGATTCGTATTGATCTGCTACTCAGACACTTATGTTTGTGAAATATATAGACTCTTTGTAACAGGGTGTTCTTTAAAATGTGTTAGCTTTTTTTTTTTTTTAGCTGTTTGGGCAGTAGACGCATTTTAAAAAAACTTTAGTTGGGCAGGAATTAGTGTTTAAGGAATTGTATCTTATTTAATTTTTTCCCCCCACAGCGCAATGTCCCTGTTGTTCACTCGCTCCAAGTCCATAGTTGCTGTAAAGAAAGATAAAAGACACATGGCCGAGGTAAATGCTTCTCCACTCAAACATTTTGTCACTGCAAAGAAGAAAATCAATGGCATCTTTGAACAGTTGGCTGCATATATTCAGGAGAGTTCCACATTCCTGGAAGGTAAGCTTTATCCCTGAGTAACCCGCCATCACCTGTACAGTAGTGTTTTGTTTATTTCGGTACATCACACACAAAACACTAGGTTAAATGCGATCACTAGACCGGTATACGTATAAAAGAGACGAAATTGCATCAAATTTGGATAAAGGTACAAGCTTCTGAATGTTAACTATAATCTGAGATCAACTTTATCATTGAATTAAATTAAAAATTAAGGAAATTAGTCTTGTACTAGGCTGCATTGGGTTTTTTCTGTCTTTAATTCTTTAATGAGAGTCTTATGGTCCTGACATCTCATTGCTGGCAACATGCGAATGTCACATGTGCCAACTTCTGGCATTAACTGATTAAGAAATGCACAGCAGTGTATTTAAGGGTGTGAAATGTCAGCTCTTTGCTGATCAAGACACTCTTTTCCATGATAACCCTTAGAGTTGAGAGAGGGGTACCATTCAACAGCTAGTGAAACAGGCTTCAGAACATAGGCAAGGTATATTTATTTGTATGGCCCTCAAACAAGCAGGGTCTGACTGCCATGCAAATAAATATAGAACTACACTCCAGAGATTTAGATTAGATTTATTCAGATTTATTTTGACCAGGTGCTGTTGATAAATTACTTCTGAAATTCAGGGGGACAATTTATTTGCATTTTAGAAACCCACAGGAATGTGGAACTTGACCCTGTCACCACAGAAGAGCAGGTATTGGAGGTCAAAGGATACCTGTCAAAAGTCAGTGGCATTAGTGAGGTGCTGGCCCGGCGACACATGAAAGTGGCTTTTTTTGGCAGGTGAGTCGGATACTTGTGTTGCCTGGACTCTTCTCAATGAAGCAACTGGGATCTTTAGGATCATGGCCAGTGAAAAGTATTTATAGGAACATAAACTGTCCAGACCCTGAAATTTAAAAGTCTGATTATCATTGGTGTTCTCACTTTCATTTTGAATCCCTCGCTCTGTTTAGAAGAAATTTTAAAATAAGGAAATAATAAAACCTTTCATACTGATTTGGAGCAAGTTGCATATGGCAGCTAATACACTACAGTCATGTTTATAGTGAGGGACTGCTTCTGGCACAGTTCTGACAGAGTGAAGAGGTGTGATCTTGGATCAACATATCTGTGCCAGCAGATGCCCCAAGAATGCACTTAGACATACCAGCAAAACTGCACCATTGGTGGTATGGCTTGTTTTTTTCTGGGGGGATAGAAGAATCTATTCTGAACAAAATATCCACATTAGGAGTGCTCTTCTGGTGTAGTATTTCAGAATTCCTATACCGATAGAATACTTTTAATATATGGCCTACCACTTTCTGGAGCTCGCTGGGACATGAGATTTGAATATAATATGCAAAAAGCACAACAGTGTCTGGGGAGCCCCAGTGAACCATTCTGCATTTAACCCCAGGACGAGCAATGGAAAAAGCACAGTGATAAATGCCATGCTGTGGGATAAAGTTCTTCCCTCGGGGATTGGACACACCACTAATTGTTTCCTGCGTGTGGAGGGGACGGATGGTCATGATGCCTTCCTACTTACTGAAGGCTCAGAAGAGAAGAGGAGTGTCAAGGTAAGCTCCTAATTAGGACAAAGTCCATCCTCGTCATATACGTCTAAGAGATATCAAGAGAAAATTCCTTTCTGAAAAGGGTAATCTCAGTAACGTGTGCACAGAATCCTTCCCTTGAGTAATTCCTACTAGAGGGAGACCTTTCTCAGCAGGAACACCTGTGCAGTTTTATGGGGAAGCCCCTTTTTCAGTAAAGGGAGAAAATGACTCTCATTTGGGTCTTGACTTATTTTTGTCTGTGAATATTTCAGGGCAGGGAGATAACTGCTAGAATAATTATCAGACATTTAATAACATACTCCTGTGAATCTTTTCTCCCTCCCTCCCTCCCTGTCCCTTCAACAGACAGTCAACCAACTGGCTCACGCTCTCCATCAAAACGAATTTCTGAATGCTGGCAGCCTGGTCAGTGTGATGTGGCCCAATTCCAAATGTTCTCTCTTAAAAGATGATCTGGTGCTTATGGACAGGTGAGAGACTTCACTCTTCCCATACAGAGACTCCGCCATGAAGTGACCTGGAAGCAAAGCTGAGAAATGTAGCTGGAGTGACACTTAATGATTCCTTTCTTTTCCTGAGCTAAGTAGCCCCAGAACACATGTAGCCCAAGTATGGATATTAGCTGTATTGAGCAGCTACATCATTTCAAGGCCTCTTCTGTAAGAAAATGTAATTTGCTGCTTTCTTCTTCTTTGGAGAATCTGTCTAATTATATTTTTGAAGTTTCATAGCTCTAGTGACATTTGTTTTTCTGTTATCTATAGCCCTGGCATTGATGTAACCACAGAGCTGGACAGCTGGATTGACAAGTTTTGTCTGGATGCTGATGTATTTGTGTTGGTGGCAAACTCTGAGTCCACACTGATGCAAACGGTAACTCGAATTCCACTTGCAAATGCTGCTGGTTTGGGGTAAATGCTTCGACATTTTGCATATTGATATGTGATTTCTTTGTTTAGGAGAAGCAGTTCTTCCACAAAGTGAACGAGCGTCTGTCTCGCCCCAACATTTTCATCCTGAATAACCGCTGGGATGCATCCGCTTCGGAACCTGAATACATGGAAGAGGTTTGTGCCATATTTAAATTGGTGTCCACTCGAACTGGGAGTATTTGTTCTATGAGCAGAGGAGTGGCTAGTGGTAAAAGAGGATGATTCTCTTACAGTTTGGATGTTACTTACCATAATGAGTCGTCATCTGGAAAAAGGGGGCCGGAGAAAGTATGGTCTAATGGTTAGAGCAAGAATCTGGCATGCAGAACTTCTTGACTGCTTTGGAGACCTGGGGCTGGTCATTTAGTGTCTTCATGCATGCAGTTATGTATTTGTAAAATGGTTAGAATATTCAACTGTCCCACAGGGGTTGTGTGAGGCTTAATGTATAAAAAGTGCTTTGAGAATAGACCCACAAAGGAGTTAATAAAAGAGCAATATATTTTTATTGTAGACTTGTATTGCTATATAGCGTCTGCAGAGGGCATCTGGTTGCCTGATCCTGTTGAATGCAATGGCGTGGACTATCAAGCAGACTTTAAAACAATGTGTATGTGGGTTTATCCTTCAGGTCCGTCGACAGCACATGGAGCGCTGCACCAGTTTTCTAGTGGATGAGCTGGGTGTGGTGGATCGAGCACAGGTTGGGGACCGCATCTTCTTTGTGTCAGCGAAGGAGGTGCTAAATGCCAGGATTCAGAAAGCTCAAGGAATGCCGGAAGGAGGTAGGAAAACTACTAGCTCTGTTTCATTTCATTTGTGTGGGAAGGTAGAGATTGTCTTATCCCAAATAATCAAATGGTAATTTAACTAAAAAGTGGGGAAGGAAGAGAAGCCAAAATTAAACAAGAAGGTATCTGGCAAGTCAGTAGAACCAGCCCCAGAGATGTTTCTGCCTTTTCTGCCGGTGCTTCAAATTCTCCGTTCGCTTTCTGTAAACTTGCCCCGTTGATCTTGTCTCCTCCTAGGTGGAGCATTGGCAGAAGGATTTCAAGTAAGAATGTTTGAGTTTCAAAACTTCGAGAGAAGATTTGAGGTAATCACCATAATTCGTACCAAGCTACTATTTGAGTCACGGGGGGGTGGGGGATGGGATGAATGGCGCCTGTAACTTTGGGCCGATGCTGAGTCTTGGCAGTAAATGATGCAGGAGAGAGGTCTATGTTAATACTTTTAGGTCGCTGTTCATTTTCTGATGGCTGCCTCTGTGTGCACAGGAATGTATCTCACAGTCTGCAGTGAAAACAAAGTTTGAGCAGCACACAGTGAGAGCCAAGCAGATTGCTGAAGATGTTCGCCTTATCATGGACTCTCTGCATATTGCTGCCCAGGAGCAGAGGTGAGCAGCTGCAGAGTACAAGAAGACTGAAGCTTGCACGGAGTATTTCTGGGATGGGGACTGGGAAAGGCCTTTGCTTTTAATATCCCAATATAGCATAGATGATTTCTAGGGCCAGGAGGACACATACCATTACATCTGCATCTAATGTATAATTATGGAGAAACCTCCTATCTCTCCTGTATGCTACTTGTGTGTAACATGTCTTAGCTATTGTTACTGCATGTCCCTGGGAAAGAAAATCTCTTCTCCCTCCAAATGTCTTACCTCTGGGATTCCACTTAGCTTGCAGATCAGAGAGATGAGCTGATGCTACTTTCTGACAGGCACCTTCTTTTCTCAGGGTTTACTGCCTAGAGATGCGAGAAGAACGACAGGAGCGCTTGGGTTTTATTGACAAACAGTTGGAGCTGCTCACTCAAGACTACAAGGTGAAAATAAAACAGATCACAGAAGAAGTAGAAAGACAGGTAAGGAACAGATACTTCTTTGGGCTGGTCTTCACTCACGCGGCGCGGGATCGATCTTCTGGCGATCGATTTATCGCATCTTGTTAAGACGCGATAAATCGATCGCCCCAGGCTCCCCCGTCGACTCCGGAACTCCAGCTTGCTGGGAGGCGCAAGCTGGAGTCGATGAGGGAGTGTGCTGCCGCCGCTGTGGGGACAGCAGGTAAGTCGGCGGCAGATACGCAAACTTCATGTAGCTGAAGTTGTGTATCTACTGTCGATCCCCCACCCCAGTGAGGACAAGCACTTCGACTTAGAGGATAATCGGGGGGGATGAAAGGAAGGGTGTGAAGGGTTGACTAGAAGATGGGAGACCGATTAGGAGCTGAGAAAACACAACAGACTGAATGAATACTGAAGTCACAGGGGTTCTGCTAAAACATACATGGTGGAGACTTATTGCTGTAGGGGTAATTGGTTTATCTGTGTATTAGTGCTTATTAGCAAATCAATTTTTCTAACAGCTTTTTTAAGCTGTCCTGGGAACGGTCTTGAGTTCTCTGCTAGTGTTCCAGATAGCCCTGTACATACAGTGTATGGTTGTGCTTTCAGGTGTCGAATGCAATGGCTGAAGAGATTAGGCGGCTCTCGGTGTTGGTAGATGACTACCAGATGGATTTCCATCCTTCTCCAGTTGTCCTCAAAGTTTACAAGAATGTGAGTAACAACACTGACTTTTAATTTGTTGGCCCAACCACCTAAACGATTTTGTTTCTTGCTCTGATGACTCAGTAGTTACACCAGCTGTTTTAAAATACCCAACTTTCATGACAGGGTGCAGGCACAGTTCTTTGTCGTGCGGAAATTGTTTGTTCATATTTATCACTTGTGCTTTGAAGTTTTCATTACATCCCAGAAAAGGAATGGGGGCTTTCCAGACTAATCTAGTAGTAATAGACTGGTATAAAAGTATATAGTATTTAATTGCAGCACACGACAGTAAGAAACTCGCTGCCTTCGTATCTTGTTTCACTTTGAATGGCGCGGATCAAATGTAAGCAGCATTTTCACCAAAGAGGGCATATGGGCAGTTCTATTCTTCCTTGCCCCCTCACTTCTCTCTTGCAATACTGAACTACTTTTAACAGATGGCAGGATTGGGGGTGGACAGAATTTATGGTTCCTATTTTGAAGAATTGTTTGGGGAGATTCTAGCACCTACAGTTAATGAGCAGTCTGGACAGAGATTCATCTTGTGTCTGGATTGCTTCAGTGTCAGCCTCTGTTTTCTGTCTTTCAGGAACTACATAGACACATTGAGGAGGGTTTGGGCCGTAACATGTCAGATCGCTGCTCTAATGCCATCACTGCTTCCCTGCAAACCATGCAGCAAGAAATGATAGGTCAGTACAGCATGTAAAGAACCAGCACTTACTACAGTCACATGGGAATAAGTTTAGCATGGTAGTTGTGTCCGTGCAGGTTTAGATGGGCTGATGAACTGGTTGCAACTTCTCAATTAATAGTGCCTTGTTTAGCGAGACACTAGTTCAGAGTGTCTCCATGGCCCTCCTTAAATACCTGTTTTCAGGGGATTTCCGTGTTCATGAAACTCATTCTAGATTGAAACTCACACCCACCTTGTCTGTCTAGGAGCAGTTTGTTCCGTAAAATTTCAAAAACATAGACCTTTTGATGAGACTTATGCAGCAAAAATGCAGTGGTACTACTAAATAAAGAGCTGGCAAATCTTCCTGTGACATGTTGTGCTGGACAAGACCTCATTGCAGGAATAGGAATCTTTTGCGGTACCATGGAAAAAGGTTTGATACTGTAACGTGCATAATTTACATTACTTTCAGTTAGTCCCACTGCAGGGGCTTTTTGCTACTTGCTCTGGCAAAGCTCCCGCCCACAGCTGGCAGGAACCATACTTTTCTTGAAGTAGTTTCAAAATTATTTTATGAAACACTGTTTATGGTTTAGTGTGGTCAAGGCAAATAAAGTGGCCATTTGTTTGCAATAAAACCAGATGGTGGAGATGTTATGCATTTGCCTCTTTTAATGTTGGAGCATGTTCTAATTTATATAATTAATGGAGGGGGGTAAACAATGCATCTGGCAACTTCTGTATGACAGAGCTTCTGAGACTATGGATCATAGACTACAGTGGTCCATAGAGCAGTAGAGGGAACTATCTGCAGACCACCTGAATGCCGCTTATGGACCACTGGTGATCTGCGGACCACTGTATGAGAACCTTTGCTCTAGGTAACTGGGAAAGTGCGGGGAAAAGAGGAGAGAAGCGGCAAGGGAAGCGTCCAGAGGAAGATCTCTCACAAAGTGGTCTATAAGATGGAAAATTGGAGAATGACTGACTGCTCTGGGGAACCTTGGTGCCATATTTGGCCATAATACATTTCAGATCCTACCAGTAGTTTGAGGTCAGGTTTGGGTTGTGTGGTGCTTTTGTTTTTGTTTTTTAAGAGAAACCAGTTTACTGATAAACAAGGTAAACACAGAAGAGAGAGCCTGATTTGAGAAATATGAATGGGCTTGACTGGAATCAATTATACTAACATTTTTCCCTATCCTCTCCCATTTCTCATCTGCAGATGGTTTAAAGCCTCTTCTCCCAGTGTCTCTACGGGGTCAGATAGACATGCTGATTCCCCGGCAGTGCTTCACACTCAGCTATGACCTGAACTGTGACAAGCTTTGTGCCGACTTCCAGGAGGACGTTGAATTCCATTTTTCTCTTGGATGGACAATGCTCGTGAATAGGTTTTTGGGACCAAAGAACAGTCGCCGGGCCTTGATGGGCTATAATGACCAGGTACGTGGGTCAGTAGTAAATACTGGGTTTCACTGAAGACTTCAATGGCTGCCAAAGCTCTGAAAGAAACAGCTGTGACTTGCGTTCTCCCTTTTTATCTTCTGCTTTTTTTTCTTTTCCCCTTCTAATTAGATTCAACGTCCTGTACCTTTAACCCCAGCGAATCCCAGTCTGCCTCCCCTACCCCAGGGTTCCATGACCCAGGAGGAGCTCATGGTGTCTATGGTGACTGGACTGGCATCACTGACTTCGAGAACCTCCATGGGGATCCTTGTGATTGGTGGAGTGGTGGGTTGAAAATCTCTGAGATCCAATTGTCTGTACAGAGCTAGTTGTGCTGTTGCTCTGGAGAGTTATTTGGACTGCAGGCTTCAGTCGATGACTGATGTGATATTCATCCATCATGGAGCCTAGAGCGAAGTGTTGTATCCCAAGGAACATCAAAAGGGAGAGATCCACTGAATTTATTGCACTTGAAGTTTGGGGATGGCTTCAGGGTTGTTAAGGAGATAAAATAACACTTCCAAAGCACGGTACAAACATTAACTACTCTTCTGAACCTGGGTAGTAGGTAAATATTATTCTCATTTCAGTGATGGGGAAACTAAGACAGCGGTGGAGGCTGAAACTTTCACAGTCTCTGATTTTGTTTTACTTTCACTTCAGAGATTTGGGGCTGTTTTTTCACCCTGGAGCTACTGAGTACCCACCGCTCCCATTGATTTGGCATTGTGGGTACTTAGCTCCTTCGAAAATAAGCTCTATGTGCCTCAACCTGGCATCCAAAATTAAAAGTCTGGAGACTTGGCTGCAGCTGCAGCCAAAATCCTTTCTAGAGCAGGAACTAGAGTTCCAGGCCCTAGTCCATAGAGCAGTCTGTCTAGGTATGGAAGATCTCTTTAAGAAGACTCTTGCTTATTTGCCTACCCTTGAGACAGGGATACCATGAACAGGAAAGGGAATCCCTTACACTTGTGGACCTTTTTCAAGTGTTCCATTGTAAGAAGTTAGCATCATTCTTGGCCTATGACTCGTGCATCCTTTCTACTGTGCTTATTGCAGGTCTGGAAGGCTGTGGGCTGGAGACTGATTGCTCTCTCTTTTGGCCTTTACGGACTCCTTTATGTATATGAGCGCCTCACTTGGACTATGAAAGCAAAGGAGAGAACCTTCAAACGCCAGTTTGTGGAGTATGCGGGTGAGAAGCTGCAGCTCATTGTCAGCTACACGGGCTCCAACTGTAGCCACCAAGTCCAACAGTGAGTTGCCTCAATTCAGCTAATCTCTTAAATAACACCATTTTCAAGGTACTCTCCATTAAGCCATGTAAGGCCAGCTGGCGACCACATGACAGATCTATTGTACATAATTTGTAAGCCAGGTCTAAAAATGTGCAGTGATGGATGAACATGCATTGAAACTATCACATGTATTTCTAAAGCATCTGTCGTCATAGTAACTGGGTGCTTTTAAACATGAGCACTAACTCTTCGGGAGTATCAAATTCTGAAGTTTCTATGCCACCGTCCAGAACTTGGAGTAAATTCCCTGTTGCCCGCTGACTGTGAAATGTTCTGAAGCTGGCATAAGAAGAGTGTGTGTCAAGCTAGGCTTTCTGCAGGTGGTATAATCAAATCCGTGCAGAGTGTACATACCTTTCTTGTTTGATCTCTTCTCTCTTCCCTCCTCTTTCCATTTTCTAGGGAGCTTGCTGGGACATTTGCTCACTTGTGTCAGCAGGTGGATGTCACACGGGAGAATCTTGAGCAGGAAGTTGCTGCCATGAATAAAAAAATTGAAATCTTGGACTCCTTGCAGAGCAAAGCAAAATTGCTCAGGTGAGATCTTTTTCCCTGACAGCAGATATATGGAGAACTGTCTGTATACTGGCAGGTTCAAGAATAGCAGCCGTGTTAGTCTGTATCCATAAAGAAAGCCAGGAATACTTGGAGCACCTTAGAGACTAACTAGTTTATTTCAGCATAAGATTTCGTGAGTTATAGCTCACTTCATCGGATGCATAGAAAGGAACAGAAGTAAAATGCATTTATACACATAGAAAGAAAAAGGGGGAAAAAATTTGTGCATTAGCATACCAATTCTAAGAGGGCTGTTAAATGTAGATGGTCCATTATCACTAGGAGAAAAAAACACCTTTTGAAATGGAGATCTGTTGTCAGTGAAATTAACTCAGGAAATGCAATCAATTACTGTAATGAGAGAACCAATCTGAAGTTATGTTAAGCCCCTGGTTAATTGTGTCCAATTTGAAAATTTAATTCCAGTTTCTCTTTGGAGTCTGTTTTGGAAGTTTTTCTGTTTCAAAACTGAAACCATCAAATCTTTAGTGGAGTCACAATTACCTGTAATGTATAGATTTCCTTCAGGTCAGAATGTGTCTTACTGTATCATCAACTCCTGCTGCTTGGAAGGGAAGTAAACATGGTCATTGATCTCTGTATCTTCCAACTGGCCAATGAGAGTTCCTAAGGGGCCAGATCTTGTATTGCTTCTGTAAATAGAGCTGTTATATGTCCTTTCATGTAGATGGCATTTCCTTCATTCACCCTGTAAGAAGAGAGGGTTCCGGGATGTTTCTGGAGCTTTGGTAGCGGTTGGGTTGTTACCTTCAGCCCCTTCCTTTCTTTAGGAAAAACTGATTTATTTATTTTTCTACCGTCAGACATTTTTTAGTCATCTAGCACTTGACCACTTGCTTCTGACTCTAGATCTGGTCAGGATCATCACAAGAAAACTATGGGTCTTACAAGGTCCTTCAGGACCACTCATATCTCCTAAAATATGACAAATGGCCTTTTCCCTCCTCATTGCAGGGCATGCGAATTTCTGCTGTTCACCTTCATTCCAGGTGGGCAGGGAGCTCCCCTCTGAAATGTTCCACTCCCATAAACAGAGAATAAGATCACTTTAAACTTGCAACTAGGATTTTGGACTTTAACCCAAAACATATAGATCTGCCCGTGCAAGTTCCCTGACCTTGAGTAGAGTCCCCTAGTCATGGGACTCTGTGGCAGCACTCTCCAGTCTTTGCTGCTCGTACATGCCTCTCATACCTTTTCAGACTAGAGCGAGCAGTGAATGTTAAGTAATGTCAATGCATAGGCCTCACTGAGACTTTTTTTTCTTCCTTGCAGGAATAAAGCGGGCTGGCTGGACAGTGAACTCAATATGTTCACACATCAGTACCTGCAGCAGAGCAGATAATGTGGGAAGGCAAAAAACCCCAAACATTTCCCGTCAGTGCTCTCTTAACCGCTACAGAGAACATGGTGGGTGATGGAGTCCCTAAGGAGCATGAGCAGAAGCAAGTTGTTGTGTGGTGTGTCACCATGTGAACAATGGGATTCTGCTTTCGTATATAATGTCCAACCTCTCTTCTTGCCTGCCAGGGAGATGAGGAGGAATTTCTGCTTCAGACACTTACAGGGGGCTTTTGTAGTGCATAACGAAGTACAGTAGTCATCAACTGTTTAAAAAAAAAAACAACCAAACTCACTAGTCACCAAAGTTTATCAAGTTCAGATTTATTCTAACAAAGCTTCCCCCTTGATGAATTCTCACCTGAATAGATAAAGATGGCTCTTAGTAATCCTTTGAGGTACAAAGTCTCAAGCTTAGATATGTGTGTGAAAAACAGCATTCATCTAAACATAGACCATTCCCTTCCTCCCTCTCCATATGCAACTAGAGGCCCATATATCACTAACAACCCATGCAGAGACCTATCCACACTTCACTTCCTCTTCAACTGCAATACAATGGGAGAGAGACTTGCTCTTTTTCTTTCCATGGAGAAGTGTCCATGCAAAGGATGAGACCCAGGAGCAGAAAACAAAGCTTTTTTTGGTTGGAGGTTGGGATCCTGTTGTAGTAAATTTCTTCCCCTGGTTTCTTTGGATTTGGGGCATCTTCCTCCTGCAAGCTCTTCAGTTTGAGAAAGCTCTTTGCTTAGCCCTGTGTTGTTTGAGACAAATCATGGCGCAGAGAAAACATTTAGTTATTGTGGAGTTAGTTGAATTAGCAGTTGCATTTGGTGACCAGGTAAATTGATATCTTATCAAGGAAGGATCTGAGATGGGTCAGTCAGCGGTGTGTGAAGTATATGATACTTTATGTTCTTTATATGATGTGTAAAGACAAATGTGTTTTTTAAGAGTGTGTGTTTCGGGATGCAGACTTCTGGAATTCCATTATCACTACATGGCCTTTAGGACAGGGTAGATTACAAGCTGTAGGAGATCTTGGTTCATGTAGAGCTTCCGTAGGATATTGCTGTCTGCATTAATATGGTTCAGTTTGGGTTTTGTGTGTGTGTGGGGGTGTTAGTGTTGTTGTTTTTTAAGGTAGACAACAGAATGAGGATGGGCTGATCCAGTGCAGCGCATATGGCGTATTGGTGTATTGGTGTGGAAATTCCATGTCAGGGAAGTAATGGGTCACTAACTTTCAAGCTTTATTTGCAAACCGATCCGATTGGTTTTGGGGTTTGCCCTAAATGCAGTTTAATTCTGAACATATTCAGAACAATGTGGGTCTGACCCTGTTACCGCTGAAACGGGGTAAAACTCCCGTTGATTTCAATAGCAGCAGGATCAGGTTCCCCCCCGTTTGTTGGGAAGCTTTCTTCAGTTGGGGAAAATGCTTATGCACTATGTGTAGTGATGGGGCTTTTCTTTTTCCCCTGGCATGTCTCCAGACGTCCGAGATGTCTCTAAAGAATCCAGAATGAGTCCCTGTGCGATAACTCTAAGGAGGTCCCAGATGAGATTAGAAAGACTGAAGGGAGTTTATGTTGACAATGACACTTGAAAATGGTATCAAATGGCGTTCGAATGACTTCTTGCTCAAGTACAGATGTTGATATCCATGTGCCAGTAACTAGCGTACGTGCTTCTCATCTAGTCCCAGAAAGGAGGAGGGAAATGTTATCCGGGGTCTAAGGAAGGATAAATAGTGAAAATAGCAGTAAGTCAGTTTTGTTATTTTAACCTCGAAGCATTAGGATTTGGGATTTCCCAGTGGATTAGCACAGCATGTTGGTAGACTGTGAGTTCTGTTAAATTCTTGAGTCACAAGAAGCAAGTCAGTTGCATTTTGGGGATGGAAGGGAGGGGAATAGATTCTGCCATGGGGTGGCTCAGGGGATTAGCTGTAGGATAAGGGAATGTTTCACTTCTAGCTTGCTGGTTTGAATCCAACTCAGATTGGAAAGTCCTGGCCTTCTGATGGCTCTTCAGTAGTCTTTGGGAATGGAATAATTTAGTCTTTTTCCTAAAGAATGTGTGTTCCTGTCACAGCTTGCAGTAACTTGAGGTCAAAGGCTGAATAGACTGAATTCTTGCCTCTGCGGGTGGTTTCTTCAGGTCATTATTGTTGGTGTATGTGTAAGCAGAGACAGCAGTAGCATGTTCTGTTGATAAACTCCACCCTTCAGACTGCAGGGCTGCCAATCCAGCATCACAGTAGGCTGTATGGTTTGCTGATGAGTCAAAACAAAATAGGCAGATCCCTGCTGCAGTAGAAATTCTTTGTTCCCGAGCGCCTGAAGGATCTTACTGTGCTACATTGGACTCTGGAATGTGCTGATGTGACTTTCTGGGAAGTTTACTGCTCAAGTGTGGACCCGGTCTTTGTACATACTGATAAGTGACATAGGCTTCAAATCAGACACTGTATTGTGGTCTTTGAATGCCCTTTAGAGGCTGGAAGAAGCAAAACAGGGTATCTTGCTATTGAGTTGATATTGCTAATGCTTTCTTCAGAGATTTTGGTGACTGGGACATTCTCACCAGATTTCACTGCCATAGTAAGAATTACTTGAACCTTTTTCAAAGCAAAATTGCTAACACAGGCAGATAAATGCTCTTAAGAGGAAGGATCTAACCCTAAACACTAGAGTCTGGAGAAGATTGCCTTCTGCATGTTGTACTACCAGAATCCAAGTTAAACATAATTGCCAATTAATTTGATTCTTTTAAAACTAAAGCAAACTACAACTGAACTCCTTTAATACAAACATGGATGAGTTCACATTGTTGCTATATACCACAGAGACAGTTCACCTCTGCCTCCTATGGGGAGTGATCTAACTCTTATGAGAGCAAAGGATGACAAGAACAGACTCCTCCAGGTTCATATTAAAGAAGTTCGGCTAAATGCACTTTATTTTATTGCTGCTAATTTACTGGGTTTTTTCTTAGTTTTTTTGTGTTGAGTTGATGGAACTCTCAAATCCTCTTAACAGTGAGTTTTTTCTCTGCTGTATTTAAGATGATACATTTGCATGAATTATTCCTGTATCAATGTGGTTAAAATTGGAAACCATAATAAAAATGAACTGGGGGGAAAAAGTCTGCGTGTCTGTCCTATCTCGATATACAAAATCTACATGAACTATTCAGTAAATTCTGAAGAAAATGTGCTTTGGAGTAACTGTGAATAGCTTATTCATCATTTACTGTTGTTAACCTATTGTTGATTTCACATTGACCACCTGGGAATTCTCACTGTACTTTCTTCACAGCAAAACTCGGTAGACCCAGAAGTATGAGATCACTTTATTTCATGGGGTGGGATTTGAGTGTGAGGAGGAGGAACTCCGTGATCTCTTGAGAAGATTGCCTGAACTAGTAGTGGTTGACTAATGCTACTTCAATCCTCATACTCAGACACAGAGAGGTTGAAGGCCAGATTTTCAGGAATGTTTGACCCCCTGCAGTGCCTGTTGACTTCAGTGAGGAGTTGCGGGTGCTTCGCTCTCCTGAAAAATCAACAGCCAGAGTAACTTGTCCAAGGCTACAGCAGCAAGTGTCTCAGTGGTAGAGTTCTGAGCCCTTGAACTTTCACTTGAACTGTCTAGATTTTGTGAAACATAAGGTTAGGAAAGAGACCACTCAGACAACTAATAAAATGCCTTGTATGCTTGAAGGTCTACTCATGTGGGGTGTGGGTTAGTTGTCCCCTGACCACCTTGCCTTACTCTGTGCTATTACCCTGACCTGATTTGCTCATTCAAAATAGCTTTCCAGGCTTGCCCTAAATTAATTACTAACTGAAGAACTTGCTTCCCAGACTGCCCTAAGGATGGTGATGGAGGGTATTCTCCCAGCAGGGAATGTGGTGTCTGAATCATGGATGTATGAGCAAACGGATCCCCTCCTCAGCCCCCTTCCGCAGCCGGGCTTCTCTCCATCAGCCCTGGGGTGCTCTGGGTGAGGGAGTGGGCAATGAATGACTTGGATCTTCTCCCTTGGGCCCCCTGCTCCCCAGGGCCTGGTGGAGGGGAGCCCCGCTCACAGCCGGGGGGGCAACACCGGCCGGAGGAGCCCGCCGCCCACGTGTTCCCTCCCAGCTGTGGCCCTTTAAACTGAGTTCCGGGCCGTTGGGGCGATGCATGCCGGGGACGCGCGCCGGCCAATCAGGAGGCGGCGGCTGGTGGCTTTTTGCTACACGCCAGAAACCGAGCGGCGGGTGAGTGTGCGCGGGGCCGGGCTGGGGAATCCCCGGGGCTGGGCGGGCCCCGCGGAGCCGGGGGGGAGCCCCGGGCATGGGGGGATCCAAAGCCCCGTCGCCCCCGTGCCAGACTCCGCCCTGGGAGCTGGGAACGGATCCTTCTCGCCTGCAGGGGAGGCATCAAGACCTGATCCACCCCCCCACGCGGGGACATCACAGCCTGGGCTCTGCCCAGCTCCAGGGGGACACGCGAGACCTCCGGGGCTTTCCAGGAGCGGAGGCTGCTTCGCTCCCCGGGTGATCAGGGCCCGAGAAACACCGTAGAACGAGCAGGTCTGACCCGCGGGGTGCCCCAAGGCCCCATGCACGTCTGGTGTCTGCAGGGTAGGGCCTCTCTCCTCCTTGCTGGGGGTTATGTGGTGTCCTGAGCGCTACATGCAGCCGGCTTTGATCTGTGTCCAGCTGCCAGGGTAACAGGCACATGTCAACAAATCCGATGTGATTTGTACCGGGTGCTTCCTGAGCCGTGAAGGAAAAGGGGGCTGTGAGAAAATCCATATTAGCCAATAACATAAGAACATAAGATACATGTTATCTACAGGCAGGGGAAAGAGGAGTTCCCTTGTCTAGCAAAGCTGTATATTGAGGATGAGAGAAGTGGGAGACAGACTTGTTGAGAGTCTTTGGGTAAGGATGAAAAGGGTAAAAACCATGGGTGCTGCTATGATCGGGCCAGGCCACTTAACCAGAGAGAGGAGGCGGATGAGGCTTTCCTTAAATAACTAACAAAATCATCCAAAGCGTATGATTTCATGGTGACGAGGGGCTTCAACTACCCGGGGGTCTGTTGGGAAAATGATACAGCAGGGCGCAGGTTATCCACAAGTTCATGGAATGCACTGGAGACAACTTCGTATTACAGAAGATGGGGGGATTGGAGACTGATGCATAGGAAGGGACTGATTGAGAATTTGAAGGTGAATTTCAGCGTGGCTGAAAATGACCATGACATGATTGAGTTCATGATTCTTAGAAGTGGCGAGAG
The DNA here is from genome assembly GCA_032164245.1 of Sternotherus odoratus. Taxonomy (NCBI): domain Eukaryota; kingdom Metazoa; phylum Chordata; order Testudines; family Kinosternidae; genus Sternotherus; species Sternotherus odoratus. Next base: position 9,880,125 of record JAVMKO010000018.1, read on the forward strand.
GGAAAACAGCAACATAAATAATGGGCTTCAGAAAGGCAGACTCAGAGAATTGGTAGATAAGATCCTATCTTATCCTTAAGCTTATGCCCAAAGCAATCTTTAAGGTGCCACCGGCCTCCTTGTTGTTTTTGTGGATCCTTGTCTCTAGAGAGGAGTTCCCTCAATTTGTAACTCAGCTGGCTCCTCCCAGTCTGTTCCATTGTGGAGTGCTCAGTTAGGCAGCTCACCTCTCTCTGGCCCTACAGGGACCATCATGCAGAAGATGGAGTCAGAGCAATTGGAAAGGCTGCGTCATGCCAACCAAGATCTTCTGGAAAAGCTCAAGGTGAAGCAGGAAGAAATCAAGAGGCGACTTCCTCGCAAGCCACTATCAGCGTCGTCTCTTTCCAGAAGAACGACTCCTGCAGAGAGAGCTGGTCCTGTTCCGAAGAGAGGGGTAGGTGCTGAGGTGGGTGGGGCAGGCTAGATAAGAGGAGTGTGAAGGAGCAGTGAGACTGTAGCAGAGAGGAAAATGAATTTCTAATGGTTTCATGTCTGGAGCTGAGCTTTCCTAATGTAAAAGGCGTTTTTCAAACCTGGGGTACCCACAAATCCGCCAGGCACAAGGCTGAGAAGCAAATGGGCACCCCGGGGAGAGGCAGCAACGCTGCAGAGAGAGTTGCTGGGTAGATGAGGTGCATGCGCGTGAGCCTCAGGGTGCAATCCAGTGGCTGTGGAGTCAGCTGGAGAAATAAGCGATCCCATGGTCTGAGCTACATCCGTCTAGCAAAGGCTCTGCCTCTCGGCCCCATGAGACTCAAGGTGGGAGAGAATACAGTGCCTAGCTAGGGCAGCATCTGTTATGCAGCTGAAGTGGGACGAGGGGTCTCCTTTAATTCCCCACCACACCAGAGGCTGCCCATTCTCGCCTGTGGGTGAAGAGGCCTGGAAGTCACCTATTCACCCCCACTCCGTACAGTGATTGGTGGCAGCTCAATTTGAGGCCTTTCCCCTTCTCTCTCCAGCAGCCTCTGGATGATTGTGGCATGGCAGGGTGGGGATGCATAGAGTGGTCTGAAGCTGAGTTCTCGTAGAGCTAATTCCCGAGCTGTCTCTGGTCTCTGTGCTTGTTACAGAAGGAGAATCAAGTCCGTGTGAGGAAGGCCGCGAGGGACCTCGTGACACTAGTGTCTGTGGAACCCGGAGTCGGGGCAGCCCGGGCAGCCCTTGGTTCGCCACTGAAACCCGCAGCGTGCGGCAGGGAGGACGGGGGGGAGCCGTACCACAGAGCGGGGGCGCCTCCGGGTTCCCCCAGGGCAGAGCAGAGCTTCACGCCAGCAGCATCCGTCGCCAGAGAAACCTCCAGCCTGGCCAGAGACGGCAAAGCCCTCAGAAGCCCAGAGGAAGAATCCAGCCCTGTGAAACACAGAGAGAGCAGAAGGCAATCCACCGTGGGCCACAGCACCCAGGAGAGGGGCAGGCCAGGGGCTGAGGCAGAGACAATGCTGGGCAGAACCCCAGCGGAAAGGAGTGGTCGGCGGCAAGCGACCGTTAGAGACTCCAGGGCTCCCAAATCAATCCTGCTGACACCTGGGGGCAAAGAAGCCAAGGTAAAGAGCACGATGAGCAGCTCAAGTCAGGCAGAGGGGAAATAAATATCTGGGTCGGAATTGGTCCATTCCTAGTAGTCTCCCCCGCCCTCTTCCCCCCTCCATCACCCCATTGCCGCCCTCACCAGGCACATCTGGGACAGGCTGCTCCGGCAGCACAGCTACCGGCTTCCCGCGGAGGGCTCCAGGGCTCGGCGCCATCAGCACAGGATTGTCATCCGGCTAGGCAGCCTGGGGTAGCGGGGTCAGCGCGCAGCGGGACGTCGGCAAGCCCTGTGAGCTGATTGCGGCTCTGACGCCGACTTGCCGTGTGGCCTTGGCCACGTGTCTCCGTTTTGCAGATGGGGAAATTGAGGCAGAGAGGGGTGAGACTCTCACCCAAGGCCATGCCGTGAATTGCTGGTACCGCTGAGACTACAGCCCAGATTTCTCAGTCCAGTTCACTAGACCACAGCTGCCCCCTTTCTATAGCCAGCAGACAGGTCCCCTTTGAGCAGCACAGCATCCTTGTAGCCACATAGGGGAGTCTCTACTGAGCTGTGAACTCTTTTCACCCCAGAAGGAAGCTGGCCGTGTGACTTTTCTGTCGGACCCTGAGGAATACACCATCCCCACCGCTAGCTGGTCACCGCGTCCTTTCTTGGGCTACGACTGGATTGCAGGTGAGTCCTAGCCCCGCTGCGCATCTGTAGTGTTATTGAGGGGCTCCGGTTGACCGAGGGGCTAAGATCACAGCTCCCCACCTGTAGGCCGAAGGGTACAGACCGGGGCGTAGGCCTGGGGCTGGAGACCATACGAGTTTTGGGCCCCGGCCATAGCGAGCTATTGCCCCAGTACCGCTGAAAAGTCTGCAAGTTGGCAGATGTTCTCTGTACGAGAGCTGCGGTTTTACCACACCAGACATGGTTCCCCAATCAGGGCAGAGATGACCTGTGCTGTCCTGTAACGGCAGGGAGGAGACTGGCCGGGAATCCATGCAACCGCTGTGGGGCTGAGAGGATTTGAGGGGGGCACAGAGTAGCAGGAGATGACCGAAGGACCAGAGGAGGAGAGATCACGTTAAGGCTTTTTGCACTAGCTGTGCAGAGTCACAGAAGTCACTGGCTCTGCCAGGGGTCTCTCCTTCGACAGAGGCAGTATCTGCTTGGCAGTTGGCCCCGCTGCTCCCTGCATGTCTGCTGGTCTGACCCGTCGCCCTCTTTGGCACTCAGCCCCCCCTGGTTAGCGGACCCCTTCGCGTGAGCTTTCCCAGGTCACCTGCCTCTGCAATTCCAGCTTTGAATGTCCTCCTCCGCTTTGCGTTCCCAGGGCTGCTGGAGACGGACTCGTCGTTGTCAGAAAAATCGGAGCAGTACTTCTCTGAGCTGAGGGAATTCCGGCAGGTGAACAAGGAAGCCTGTGTCCACGAGGAAGACCTGGGGTAAGGAGGGGCCTAAGGTAGCAAAGAGCAACAAGGGAAGAACGGGTGGGGGGGAGGGGGTCCTGCCATCTGGAGTAGGAGAGGATGGTTCATCCAACCCATCAGCAGGTCACTGAGCGTTTGCTCTCTTTCCGGGGAGGTGGTGTTGGCTGTGGACGCAGAGCCAGGTGCAGAGGGTGAACTGTACCATTCCCGCCTGGCCAAGAAGCCAGGAACGTCTGGGAGCGATTGAAACGGATTTCTGAATTAGTTCCTGCCATCAAGCAGAGTAAAAGCTTTGTTATCTGGCATGGTGGGAGAACAGGGGGTGCCGGTATGTCAATAATTCTTGTTAAGTAAGAGTTATATTTCCCAGTGGGAGGGAGGGAGTTTGGGGGGGCGCTGGGGGGGGTGGGGTATGGGAGGGGATGCAGGGCGCGGGCGCGCTGGGAGGAGTTTGGGTGTGGGAGGGAGCTCAGGAAGGGATGTGCGAGGGAAGAGTCTGGGGGGGGAATTTGGGTGTGGGAGAGGAATGGGGGTTGGGGTGCAGGAGGCGGTGCAGGGCAAGGGCTCTGGGAGAAGTTTCCCACTGGCTGTTGTTCCTGGCCAATGGGAGCTGTGGAGCCAGCACTCAGGGCGGGGGCAGCGCATGGAGACCCCTTGTCCGTTCCTCTGCCTAAGAGCAGCATGGACATGTCGCTGCTTCTGGGGAGCCACGTGGAGCCAAGTAGGGAGCCTGCCAGCTCCGCATTAACCAGACTTTTAATGGATATCAGAAATGCTTTCCGCTTGGTGAGGTGCCGGATAGCACAGCTTTCACTGTATATTCGAATGCAGCAGGTCTGTCCTCTGCCCAAAGACGGGCATTTTCTCTGTGAATAGCCCTTCGGTTTCTTGGTGTAAGTGTAAAACGTGACCAGTGTTTTCCCCACCAAGCCGGAGAACCAAAGGGGGGGCTGGACAGCCGGAGCCGCCCTCAGTGGGGTATTGCAGTGTTCCTGTCACTGTCTCCAGAGTTCACAGCTGTGACTGAGTCTTTGTTTCCTTAGGCCGGAGGCACCGGATTACTTGGCTCCTGATCAAGAAGCGGATTGGGTTTCCAGTTCCCATCAGTGTAAGAGGAGATGTCTTCCAAATCTAGTTCCGAGGCACGGGCAGCTGTGCTCTGCGGCTTTCTTTTTGGAAAAACCCGGCCTTAGAAGAGCCTCTTAAAAGAGTCACCGAGAGAATTTACAGTTCAGCCCCTCTCCAGCCCCCACTTCCCACTCCAGAGAGGCAGGAGTCCCCGAGTTGATTCCCTTTTGGGTTGTCTTTGTCTCTCGAGAGTTCTCTGTCATTGACCTGCCTGACCGTGCTTAAAGTTGAGGAAGTTCAGCTGAATCTGCATCGATTTTCAGGAAACAGTTGAATGGGAGGGAAAGTAACATGTGAAAAGCACTTTGGGAGAACAGCGGGGTTTGGTTCTGTGTGGTGTGTACGGTGCATTGGGGCAGCAGAGTGCCACAGGCGACAAATGAAGTGACAATCTCTCCTCTGCGCGGCAGGTGTTTATTGCTATCGATTAAACCGGCGCCTGTTCGCCATCCCTGTGGATTCACAGTCTGCCTGCCCCGTGTGTAAGACCCCGAGAGCCCGACGGCCTCCAGAGACGCTGGAGGAACCAGCCTACGTCAGGTCTGTACTGATGGACTCTGCAGTGCTGGTAGCCGGAGTGTCACGGGATGCCATCAGGGTAGACGGAGAGCGAGCTAAGCATGAGGCCTCTTTAAGAGGCCTCCTTACAAAGTTGCTCTTTTAGGGGAGAGGGAACTCTGGGTGTTGAGAGGCAAAAAAGGGCCAAATTCAACTCTGATGTAAGCAGGAGCAGCTCCCATTTGGAGTCAGTGGGAGATGTGCCCTCTTCCCTCAGGGCTGAATTGAATCCAGCATCTGCGGGTACACACAAGTCCCTAAGGACCTTCTCCAAAGCCCGTTGACTTCAGTAGACGTTGGAGGAGGCCCAAGACTCCAGGGTTGGCAGGAGGAGTGATGTCTCTTCTGGAGGACCTGCGCAGTGACTTGCTCTGTTTGGTTGCAGGGTCAGCATTCCCAGGTCCACCCTCCTGCCTGCCTATAAGTACAAAATCCATCGCCGGAAGAGCTTTGAACCAGCAGACGATCTGGCTTTACCCTCGGTAAGTTTCCACCTTCCCATTTGACTGTTATGAGGGTGGCTGCATCATCACCGGGCGATTGGTAATAGCAGCATGTTAGGAAAACAAGAGAACCAAGAGCCTTGATGTGTTAACGCCAGGGCAGGGGTCTCGGCTATGATTGGAGAGCTGAAAACCCTCAAACTATGGGAAAGGTCAGGGCAAGGCTTTGAGACTGGTCCAATCATGGTGACAGCCGGGAAGAGCCAAACCTAGGTGCAAACTCTGCAGCTCATGCCCTTCTGTAACACAGTATAATTAATACAACCCTCTGCACGCCCAGCGTGTGTCCAAATGCTATACACGGAGAGCAGACGCCCGCAGAGTTGGGTACAGTGGCTCTCCCGCAGACAAATAGGGCAAAAGAATGCAGCAGAGAGAGGAAAGCAGGCTATTGTCTTTACTGCTTGCAATTGCAGAGAAACAGTGTTGCTGGTAAAATGCAGTGAACAGCAGCCTGTGGTAAAAGGAGACAGGCAGGATAAATGGGTCGAGTGTGGGCCAAAGCCCTAAAGCAAAGAAAGCCGGTATTTATAAAGACATGGTGTATGTCTACGCTGCAGAAATAAAACCCACGGCTGGCCCGGGCCAGCTGACTCGGACTCCCGGGCTTGGGCTGCGGGGCTGTTTCACTGCGGTGTAGACTTTGGGGCTCTGGGACCCTCCCACCCTGCAAGATCCTAGAGCCCCGGCTACAGCCCAAGCCCCGAAGTCTACACAGCAGTGAAACAGCCCTGCGCGCACAAGCCCAAATTGGCTGGCACAGGCCGGCCACTGGCGTCTAGTTGCTGTGTAGACATGCCCTCAGTGGCTCGGAGAGCAAAGAGCTCCAGAGACAGACGGATCTGGGCTTGAAACTTCTGTCATTGAAAGCTGCAGATTTAAGTGGGCTGAAACGTTTTGTGAATTCGTGTCAATTTCGCCAAATCGTTTAGGTCCCAAAAACCACCAACCTCTTAAAATATTGTTTTCCAGAAAAATAGAAACGTTGAGTTTTGACAATTTCCAAAGGAAACATTTTTTTTTAAGTTTGAAACAACTTTTTGATTTGAAATTTCCTTCCATTTGATTTAAACAACAATAAAAAACCCTTCCGAAATTGGAACAAAACATTGTTTTGGGTCAAGCAAAACATTTACTTCGACCCGAAACAAATATTCTCTTGGCTTGTCAATTCGCTGAAAAACTTGAAAAGTAGTTCTTAGGAGGCAGCCTGTCTGGAGGAGCCGATGGGTACATGGAGACCCGGTGCATTGAGTTCAGAATGCTCAGGAAGCTGATGTGACAAATCTTGCAATTAGGTGTTACTCTGCAGGGTAGCTGTGTGAGTTCCAGATTAGTAGACAGATAAGGTGGGTGCCGTGTTCTCTCAGCCATGGTGGCTGTCATTGCAACCACATGTGATTTCACAATCATTGGGTTCAAGTTTGATTTCAAAGAGCAAATAGGAAACCTTGATTTAAATAATCAATTTTAATCTCGTTTGCATTTGTACTTCTTACTTACAGAAAGTTTGGTTGTGATTGCTTGGTACTCCTTTTTGCTAACCAGGAGGATACGCTATATTTATATGCATTCGTTTAAGAAATTCTATAGCTTAACATTCATTTATTCAGAGTTTTAACTTTTACAACTGTTTTGTTGTTACAAAATGAAGCATTTTATTATGTTGGCGAATGATGCATTTCTTCTTAGTAGATGATTCATTTGTGTTTTGTGTCGCAAGCTGCATTTGGATGGAAGTTAGAATACAATTAAAAATGCTCCAAAAGGATTTTTTTATTAGTTAAATAAAACTGCCGTAAGTGTGCTGGATACAGAAGAAAATGCAAAGTGAGGTCATCAAAATGTGTTGTTTAAAACTAACTGATTTATTAAACAAAGGAAGCACAATCTGTACTAGTGAATTCAACAGATTGTTTCTGGTCACCATGTCCTTCAATACTTTAGAACTAGATTTCATCCTCTCACACCCAATTTTTATCTACAGATTTGAAAAGAGGGTGGGAAAAAACTTGGGTGCTTTTCCAACTTCTAGTGAGTTTTTTAACTTTGAATCAAACTAATTGAGTAAACTGATATGAAAATTCTTTCTCCATTTGCAGAAGAGGCTACTGCAGTTAAAAGCTAGTTTACCATTTCAACCAATTCTGACTCCCAAGTGCTTAGCCAGAAATTTCCACTAGTTTAGGGCTTTGACTTTTTCTTTAAAACTTCAGCAGCCAATGTGTACTGCTTGAATTGTAATTACTTGTATTTAATGTAAAAGATTTTAATAGAGTATAGTAAGGTTAGGCCTAAACATAAATTTGTCATAATTCTAATTTTAATTAGCTTTAATTTTTGCGGGGGGGAAAGTGTATTTAGTTAAAATTTAAAAAAATCCAATTGATTTGATTTAATCAATGTTTTTAAACTGCTTTTGGAAATGGCCAGTGAAGGGGACACATGAGGGAAGTGAGGTAGCTTTTCCTCATGGAAATTGGGAGCAAGTCTGGCCACAGCACCTTAGAGCCTCTGTGAAGTTCTCATCGGTCCCCCTTTGACCCTATAAAGCTCTTTAAGAAATGAACTCAACAGTCTCCGAGTCTCCTTTTGGCTGTTGCTTTTCTGGAGGCATGTACATAGGGTGACCAGACAGCAAATGTGAAAAATCGGGACAGGGGATGGGAGGTAATAGGAGCCTATATAAGAAAAAGACCCCAAAATCGGGACTGTCCCTATAAAATCGGGACATCTGGTCACCCTACATGTACACTAACAGAGAAGATATTCACAGATAGACCTCTCCCCGCAGCACTGCCTGGCCGGCTGGGAGAACGTCGTCCCTTCCAGCAGCCCCGCTCTTAGCAGTTTGGATCTGCGTACTTCACTGGAACAAAAACCCGCTGACCGTTCTCACCTGGTAAGAACGGGCTGTTTCGAGTTGCACTTGCCCTGTTTTCAGGGACCCAGGGTGAGAATTCACTGATAGCTGAGCGAGTGACCTAGAGCGCATCTGGCTCAGTTCCCCCCCCCTTGCCCTGGGTACTGGGTATGAAGCTGGGAAGCATCGGCCTTTCAACGGGATGTCTGCCCTTTCAGGCAACGATACCGCTGCTGTGATGCAACGTAATGTAGCAGTGAAAAGGTTAATGGAGCTGGGAGATAAGGCACTGAGCCAAGAGTGCGTTGTCAGGCGCTTTGTGTTGTGACGGGGGGGGGGGAGTGGGATTTTTGGTTTTGTAGGTTGATCGAGTCTTTGTTTGAGTTCTAGACCTTGGCGTCCCGAATGTCAGGAGGAACCAGAACGGACCAGCTCCTTGACCTGTCCCGCTCTGCTCCTTTCAGACTTAGTAAAGCTTCTCAACAGAGAGCTCAAGACAAGCCACTATGTTACAGGCCAACTCCTCATTAAAGTCCTACTGTCTCAACCGTATGAGCTGCTGACCTGATTACCCAGGGGCCGTGGGATACTGGGAGTGAGTAGCAATGGCAGCGTTTGCCCAGAAACGAACCTTTAAAGGAGAGATTTTTCCAAGCCCTGCAAATGCAAACGCCCTCGCAAAAATCCACAGGCACGTGTGTATTGGAATTGCACAGGTTGCAATAGACAATTGCAGAAATTGCTTGCAGTTGACCAGTTTGGGCCTCTAACTGGCCACTGGTACATACAATCACCGCAGTTGTGTGCGCGCGTTGTACTGTCCCACCCAGGGGTGTAAATTGAGTGTACTTGGTCAGTTGCTGTAAAAGAGGTCTGGTAGGTTTAAGAAAACAGGGTGAGTAGTACTGTTCCCTGTAATAAATTCGCCAGAGGGTATGTTGCAATAGACACGTACAGAGTTCATACACCCAGCTCGCAGAAGCGATAGGGTTGACTCATCAAACCAAGAATTCTGACTCTCTGGATAAGGAGTTGGGACTGTGAGCCACATGGCACACCATGAAGTACACAAAGATTTTCCATTTCATGCTTCTAGGAGGTTTGGATCATGATTAATTCTAACATTAAAGAAGAGTGACTGTGCTTTAATTCCAATAAGAAACGTTTGGTTTTGTGCATTATCTTTGGACAGAGGATTTGATGGATCATGTTCGGGCCTAGATCTGTGGGGGCGGGGGGAAGAAACCATTGTCAAAGAAAGAGGTGTGTTATGAATCACAAAGCCACAAAATGTCTTAGAACGTTCTGAAGTCATGTTTACCTCTGATTGTAAAAGGCGGAGGGGACGGCATTTTGAAGGCCCGCCCATGGAGGTTTTGAATTGCATTGAAATCATGTGTGAGGGTTTGAGGTGTGTGACGTGGTGCGGTTTTATTTTTCCTTTAGAAAACAATAAAGAAGGAGTTTGATATTTTCTGGGATAACACCTGGAAGGTGGAGTTCTGTTACAGGAATTCTATGGATTGTAGTCAAGCCTTCTTAACTCATAAGTAAGGCTATGATTTACTCACTGGTATTTTTAGTATAAGTCATGGATCGGTCTTGGGCAATAAACACAAAAATTCATGCCTAGCTGTGACTTATCCTAGAAATACTCCGGGCTAAATCTTGGGGGCTGTTGTTGCCGAGGGCGGTCCCCATCTGGTGCGGCTGGCCCCAGGGATGCTCCAGCCATGGCTGGTGCAGCTGGCTGCTGGGCCACTCAAGCAGCTGGCCCTGGGGTCAGCCACACTGGCCACTGCAGAAGTCATGGAGGACACGGAAAATCACGGAATCGGTGACTTCCGTGACCGACAGAGCCCTACTCATAGGGGTATTTAGAAACCTTGGTCCATACTTATCCCTAGGGTGTGACACCATTGACTTCTATGGGCCTACCCCAGGGATGAGTTTGGCTCATTGTCTGTTAGTGTTACAGATCTCACTACAGGCACAAAATGTAGGCTGTGAATTTTTTTTTTCAAAAAGCGGGAATTAATTTTACACGGCTAGGAATGGAATCATTTGAATAATGGAATCCATATTGAATATGGAAAGCAATTTTGTTTTCAGTTCAGTGTTCGTCTTCAGTGTTGGAAGTTTAGACGTGGTTGCGTTGGGTGACTAGATGAGAAATAGAAAATGAAACTGACTATAAATGGAAAGCACAACTGATCGAATGCAGTGCGAAAAAGGTACAACGAACAGTGTATCAAATATGATGCAAAGTACATGGAATTTTTAAAGTTCTTTCCATGGGGGGGGGGGGCACAGAAACAAGACACACTCCTCAAACTAATTCAAAATACAGCAGTAAAACTTCAATGTGCGAACTTGTATCTTAAGGCAGGACTCCTTAAAACCTTTTCAGCACTAAGGCCTCAAATCATAAACCTTTTCCCAGTTCCTCCCTGGAATAAAGCACAGCGTTTTTATAGAGTGTCACACCCCCACTGGTCCATTCTATGCATCTCCATGGCTACACCGTAGCCATCGGAACCTGCTTCTGTTACACCCCCATCCACATAGGTTATCCCCATATTACCAATGGGGAAAGTTAAAACCCAGGCAGGTTAAGTAACTTGCTCAAGGTCACACAGTGTATTAGTTGCAGAACCAGGATTACAACTCAGCTCTCCTGCCACCCAGGACTATACTGCCTTTCTAAAAAGGTGGTCTGTGAACACTTTGGTTCCATATGGGAGCCAGTAATGCCTGGGAGAACAGGTGATTTTGATAGTGTCGTGCTACAGGTCAGCCAGAAAATGAGTAGCATCCTGTGGTGGAAGCCGTGAAAGGGAAAACCGGTCTACACTTGAGCATCAGGGTACATAAAGATCCAGGCTCTGCTGAACTGAAATGGAGCCAAGCACAGGCAGTTCTGAAGACATCACCTGGCGCGCGTGTTCTATAGAATGGCAGCTATTGGACCGCCTTTTGTGATGTTGCTATGGGAGCAAGTAAATATCCCCTGCTAGGTTCCAGCAATTCCAGGTGGCCTTTGTGCATGGTGGATTTTGGGATCCAGCTGGAGCACTTGTCCTACTCTAACCTACATGGAAGAAGGCCCCAGTATCTTGCTGTTCCTGAGCTCTGAGCTGTTGTTACTGGGATGTGTTCGTGGTGCCAGCATACAGCAGACTGTAGGTAATTGTTACTATTCTTATTTGAATGGTGGTAGTCCATAGCTTGTTAGCACTTCTGCCTATCCCCACACTGCTCTGTTGCCCACCCTTCCCTGCCCATGTATCTGATTTGACTCTCCACAGGGGATCAGCTCTTCCACTGGAACAACTGGCAACCCTGGGTCTGCATGTGTGAGTTACACAAACAGGCGCGAATCCGGCACTTTGTGGTTTCGGCGGAAAACATCACCGTGAACCTGCAGGCGGGTGAATTCTGGGAGGAAAAGGCCTGCTCCTTGCCAGACTGCATCATGTGCAAGCCGGAGGAGTGCCCGGGCAGCCCCCAGCTGACTGGCTTCTTGCCCCAATTCGAGCATCTCTCCGTTTCAAAGCCCAGCCGCGCTAGCCCACCTCCCGGGAGCGACGCTGAGTTCGAATCTTACGAGAGTCTTCCGGTGGTGGATGACACGGGCGAGAAGTAACGGCCTAGAGAGGAGGGACGTGTAACTTTTCTGATTGTGCTCTACTCCGCGGCGACAGACAGGACGGGCATGGATGGGTTGAGGACACGGGTGGCAGGGCACATGGCAAGATGGAGCAGAAGGCATACCCGCTGCTGGAGCAGCCGCTTGAACTGTACTGGGCTGGATGGCTAAGGGCTGCATTGTCTGACTGGGGAATCCATGACAGCTGACCCAGCATCGGCTGAGTTTGAATAAAGTTAAATGGAGACGTAATCATCTTTGGAAAGTTAATTTTCCCTTTTCGCCCTCTCGTGCGGCTCCGGGATATGAAAGAGACCTCTGGGCCAAAGGCAGAGTTGGCTTAAACCCGTCGAGATGCACCCCCGTACGGCCGGTCTGAATCTGGCCCTGCGTTTGGTCTGTCCTGCTCTTGCCTCCTAACTGTAGCAGTCTGGAAATGCTGCCCACTCATGGAACTTTTTACCCTGGGTATTGTGGTCAGGAGGCCAATGAGTCTTTGTTGGCCCGGTTAGAAGCTAGACCCATCTCTGATTGCCTCAGTGAGCTGTAGAACCCCTGCCTCCATTAACTGGAGCAGGCCCCAATATGGTCTTCATTTCTTGAGCAGCAGGAGGGCCCTTTTCCCTCATTAACAGGATGAGGCTCCCGAGCCAGGCTATGCCCTCGGCCCGTTTTCTCTCCTTACTTAGCTGAACCGGGCCCCAGATTTCTCTCTTTCCCCAGGTACATCATGAAACTTTTCCCTCTCTCAGTAACTACATTAGACTCTGGACTATTCTTCTTGCCCAGACAGCCTGCGCAAGGAGTGAGACTAGGAACCCTCTGCTGAATGGGCTGGACCCAGATTTCTCTCTGACTCCTTCCCAAGTACAAGACGTGATTATATGTTCAGGAGCCAGGCTCTGATCCCGTTTTCATGGGGTAAAACTGGAGTCACTTCACTGATACTGATGCAATTACTCTAGAATTATGTTGGCGTGATTGCAGTAACAATTCCGTTAATCAGAATGGAATTAACAAGTTCTGGGTAAGAGTAAGACTCTTAGCCCTTTGGTAACTGACTAATAGCAGTTAGTTGGCCAAATCCTCCACTGGTGTAAATGGGCATAACTCCATTGACGTCAACGGGGTTATGCTGATTGACTCCATGAGAATGACCCTGTCTCTTAGTGTTGCTGGCTCAAATGTGTACAGTTAAATGTATTGAGGGAAAACCAAGATTTTATTTTTCCTAATTGGCCACCTTTGCAAATTCAGCCTGCTCTTTCTGTCCCATGTCTCATCACTGTTTGCAAAGATTCTGCAGTTGGAACTGAATTGATGTTGGTGGATACGTGAGCCGGAAGAGAGTCCAGATGGCTCTCCGGGGTCAAGAGGGCTAAAAGAAAATGATTGAAACTGTATATTTTTGTAAGATCTGACTCTGAACTTGCACAGTGAGGGACTGATCTTCTGGTAAGAAGCTTTTGCTTTTACTCTTCTGATCACAACTCCAGTGTTCAGTCACCAGTGAACAGCTCAGAATATCTTCTCTTGTGGCTTGAAGCGAAGGGGAATGAGTGTTCCCTTCTTATGTGGTGTCTCACAATCACTCCACTGAGGTCAGAAAGGGGGAGGATTGAGAGCTAAGGATGCATACGAGATTCCAATGCTTACACAAACCTGGTTGTCTTTAGTCAAACATCAGTGACATGCCTGGTGGGGGAGAGAGGATTACTAAAACATCTGGTCATGTTTGCTGAGAAATAGGGTTTGAAAGGTTATGGTAGTTTTGTAGCAATTGGATTTCAGGCCAAATTTTCCTGAAATTTCCCATACTTTCCTTTATGGTGTAACAACTTGGCTAAGCAAACACCCGCCACAGGTAATGTTAAGCCGATCCATAGTTTGAGGAACTCTTGGTGGTTCTTTTAAGCCAGAAGAGTCTTTGCTATAAGTAGGTTTTGAGGGATGAATATTGTCCAGTGATAGCTACAGTTGATGCTGCTTTTAGACTCGTGCGGAGAGGTAAGTTTCAAAGAGCAGAGAGATCAAGGAATTCTTCTGTTGTGGGGTGAGGTTTGACCCTCCCCCCCCCCCACTTCTCCCGAGGAAGAAGGTGAGGTTTCAGCCCATAGAATCCTGTAGGGTCTGCAAGTGGACACACTGCCCATTGAGAGACCCTGTGCTTCCACCTAGATCTTGGCTCCCACGCCTTTTGTCCTTCCTAGGCAGATACATGCTGCAAAGGAGATCCCTGCCCATGACTACTCCTGGAACCAAATTGAAAGGCTGCTGGGGTCTCCACAGCACGGAGGGGCAAAGCGGAGGAGTCAATACAGCCGCAAGCTGAGGAACACATGGGGCACGGAGTAGCTTTCAGGATTTTGTCCACTGTGAGCTAGAAAAATATTGCATGTATTTTGGGGAATTGGAAGATGTGACTACACCCGCGCCTCTGTTCCATCACTGGCCTGAGTGGCCAGGGCAAAATCCAGCATGGACCTCCTCTGAGTTTAGCTTCCCTTTGGTACTGCGTGGAATACACTGGCTTAGTGTGTGTGAGTACAGCCACATGTGCGGGTGGCTGGCCCCAGCAAATGTAATAGCCAGCTAAGGGAGTTCTCCTTTAGTGCCATGGGTAGGACTCCTTTAGGCCTGTCACATCGCCGATGAAGATCTAGGGTACCACCTTGTGTGGTCTGTATTGTATGTAGCCACAGTTTATTCCCCATAGCATAGGAAAGCCAGAAATGCTTAAACAGATGAGCAGGGTGTGGTCGATGATGCTTTTTTCATTGGCGCCGGTACAGAACAGATGCTCAAGGGCTAAACTCCATTCTGTTCCTCTGCGCTAGCGAGAGACGCTGCCAGCGGGGTCGGCTTTTACCTGCTGCCTGCCTCCGGGATTATTGTAAGCTATCTTGAGAGTTGTTTCTTCATTAAGCTTTCCCGTCAGCAATGCATTCCTCGGAGTAGCACCAAGAATGAGTGTGCAGCCCTGGGCTACTTATGTTATGTAGTAATCAGCTTGTCGGGAAATGACTGTCACGACCACACAGAGCTCCTTTGATATGTTTCACCCAGCCCCAGCCCCCAGCCCGGGCTTGCTTTTGGAATGATTTGCCAACTTTGATTGGAGGGGGGGGGGCAGCTTTCATCTCTGGAGACTCTGTCACAGTCTCGGGGCCGGAGTGCCAATCTTTGCTTTTGAATGGGACCACACCTGACCGCGTGGGAGAAACCCGCCACCGAAACCTTCCATTCAACCCGGTTCCTGGCTGATGGTGGATGCTGCTTTACTTCATCAGAAGGCTTAGGGGCCTGATTCGCCACTCATTCTGGTGTAAGTTAAGTAGCCACTGCTGATTTACACTGGTGTGAGGGAGGAGGATCCGCTCCTAGAGTTTTGTGTGTCCAGCATCTCAGCAGTGGGCACCGAAGACACTTAGTCTGTCTCACAAAAGGTAACTTTCTCAGAGACTCATTGGAGCCACCATAGACCCAGAAGCAGAAGGAACATACGACCCTGAAAGACAGTCTCATTTATCTATTTCATATAACGATGCATTGCATGCCTATATCTCCTTCCATCTGAGGAGCTGGGAAGTGTCACCATACCCCTGTCAGTATTACTATCCCCAGTTTCTAGAGAGGGATTTATATGCCATGTTCCTCTCTATTCTCCCACCGTGATCTCTCCATGACCGTGACTGCCTTCATTTCCCCTCCCTGAGGTGCATGAGCCCACACTACCTCCAGCCTTCCCCCACGTGACCACACTATCTGTCATGTCCCCTGTGCATGGGGAAGCCAGACGGCTCACCTCTTTGGCTGGAGTTCTGGAGGAGGGTGTGTTTTAAGGTACTGTGTGGGAGGGGCGTTGACACTGATTCCAGGGACTGGGCTGTGTAATCTAAGCTCTTAGGAGGAGGTAGCAAATAGATCTCCACCCCAGCAGCGTGGCTAGAGGCCCTGAGACAGTAGCGGTGCCTAGACACTGTTTAGACTGTGGGGATTTAAGGGTTGGATCAAGAAATGGCTGCTGTGAAGATCAAAGGGGGAGTCTGCCTGCTGCTGAGGAATTCCTGTACAGAGAGGAAAAGTGACTTGCCCAGTGTTACTCAGCAAGTGTGTGTCAGAATTAGGAAGACACCTCAGAACTCTTGACTCCTAGTCCTGTGCTTTGGCCACGCTGCTGTCCTTCCCCGAAATATAGCTCTATTTTCAAGTCTGAAGGGAAACTGAATTGGAACTTGTGGTGCTTTCTCAATTTCCCTCTTTTACTTCCCAGCCATGTAAGCAGCTGGAGCCTGCTTCATTTGCAACAAATAATAACACTTGGCAAGCGCTTCATGTCATGAAGGTGCTGCCCAAAGGAGAGCTAAGTGATATTGCCAAGGTAATTCTGTACCTGTGCACAGGGTGTTTCATCCTGAAATCCCAGCTTGGTATATTCTGAAGCTACCTCTTAATTGACAGGTGAGTTTCAGCAGTAAAATACTTGCGGGTGTCAATGAGAGTGGCTCCCACTGATTTCAATGAAGCTGTATGAATTTACTCCAGAAGAGTATCTGGCCCTCAATCTTCATTAAATTGCCTGGATAATAAACGGCAGTTTTTGCAACAGACCCATTCACCTCACCCTGGCCCTGCAGAATCTCTCATGCTGTCAGCTTTCCCAGAACTTGTTTACTTCACCTCTTCTGAGTAACCTGTGTAATGTCTTTGAGGTCCTGTGTTTGCCTACCAGCCTGATTCTGGTTCCTAAGGAAAGAGCTAGCAGCCTCCAAAGGTTGTGAGTGAAAAGTAGAAGAGCCTTGGAAGGTTTATATTAAACCAGCTGGAGATGGAGTTCAGTTTTATTTAACAAGTTGGAGCTATCCACATATTACATGCAGGGGGAAAAAATGGTGTGAAAAGAACATTATTAAAGTTACAAAGTCAAGAACTCAAAAGTTAGGAAATGTGTAGGGATGGCACAAGTGCAGTCCACTCACACCCGTGAGCGGCACCGAGACGGAGCATGCTGAGTGAGGATGGAATCTTCAGCGATTTCTCTACTGAGCCTGCACATTTTCAAAGGTTTGTAACTTGGACAAATTTTCACAGAGACTGTAAAAGGCACATCCCTGACCCCAGGATCACCCTGCTGTCAAATTTCAAGGCCTTGCTTCAAAGCATGTGGGTGCTGGAGCTGTTCAAAAATAAAACACCGGCCAGACAGATATTTATCATCTCAGCCGCATTCTCAGAAACAGCTGAACTCTTTGGGCTGAAATTTCCCAGAAAAAAAATCACACTAAGGCAGACCGCATAGGAAATTTCAGGCCAAACAGTTCAATTTGGCAAAGTTACAAGCACCTGAAAACAAGCTTGGGGAAGCATTGGGAAGCCTTAATAATAGGTACGCTGCCAACTCTGTGTGTGATAACCAGGTAGGGACTGAAATCCGGTGCTGCAGACTAAAGCACATTTGATGGACCATATTAGTTCTGAACTGGTCTGCATGAATCAGCAGTAGAATTTCTCTGACTCAGAGATGCAAACCAGATTTTATCCCTGTACTGGGCATATACCTAGAACAGGCTTTCGCTTTCTCTAAGCAGAAGTGACCTGCTGATCAGTTCTACCAGGAATATCTCTCTAGCTACTTACATGGTGCCCATCACCTTAGAGTTACTGTTATATTTGTCTTCATAACAGCCTTGTGGGGTTGGGAAGTATTATCCCCATTTTTATAGCTGGGGGAACCAAGTCAGCTTAAATGATTTGCTCCAAGTCACCCAGGAAGATTGCTGAAGCAAGGAACTTGGGAACGGTGTTTTCCAAGTTCTAGGCTAGACCCAGAATCAGATTATCCCTAGGAGTAGGTTCTCTCTGACGTAACTGAAAGAGATGGAACGGGCTCTGAATGGATGGCTCTGACGCTAGCTCCAGATGGATCCAGGCACAGACGCCAACTCCATGGGTGCTCCAGGACTGGAGCACCCACAGAAAAAAAATTGTGGGTGCTCAGCACCCACCGCCACCCACTGATCAGCTGTTCAGCAGCGGGCGGGAAGCATTGAGGGGAGGGAGCGGAGCAGGGGCGGGAAGAGGCAGGGCTTCTGGGGAGAGGGTAAAGCAGGGGCAGGAAGAGGTGGAGCGAGAGTGGGGCCTTGGGGGAAGCGGAAGCAGTAAAGTGGGGGTGGAGCACCCACCCAGACAAATGAAAATCAGCGCCTGTGAGGATCTGGGAGTAGCTTCCTGGAAATGGATATCACGGTCTCTTCAAATGCTAGCAAACCTCCTAGGCCGCCTCCTATTAAAACACTGTGCACTTAGAAATTTGCCAGCCAAAGCGAAGTGTATCCTTCATTTCCTGTGTTTTGCGAGGCCTTTCTTGTCCTTGTCGGTCTCCCTGTGCTTTGTGATCAGGACAGCGTCGCAGCCTCACTGAAACGTGTGCTCAAACCAGTGTGAGATTGAGGAGGACATGAGTCCGGCCCTGGGGCCGTAGGGCTCATTTCCACTGACATGGTAAAAAATAAAACAAAAATCATTTTTTTTTTTAAGATGATGGAGACAGGTGAGTTGTGCCAGAAATAAGGAGCGGCCGAGCAGAAGGCTCCTGTACAGGTGTGAGATTGCATGTAGCGTCCTAGGCGAGGCCAGCGCTGGAGGAGTGTAAAGGGAAGCTACAGCGTAGGCTGAAGTCTTCATGTGAACGCTTCACTCCCCACATCCCCCCTCAACATTCTTCCCAACTGTTTGATTATCATGGTTGATTGGCTCACAGCGTTGACTGTGCTGGTGACTCATCATTTCCTCCCTGACCCCTGCCAGTTGCCACAAGGGCGTAAACCAGAAGGCGCGGCAAGGCAGGATCATGGCATGCAAAGAATGAGGCGGCATCAGAAACCATCCTAGCAGAGAACACAATGTGTAAATCGATTGCTCGTTTCCAGAGGCTCTGTCTGGCCAGGAGGCGCATGAGGGTTACCGAAACCATCAGATATGCTCTGATCTTTCTTCTGAGGTCACCCATCTCTCAGTCAAGCTCTCGGGATAGTAATTCTGCAACATGGTGGTGTCTTTCATGGAAGGCCTAGCAGCCTCTTTCCTGACAGCACCCTGACTTCTCTGTCAGCTTTCTCACTTTTCAGTTTGACTCAGGAAGTGTTTTTGGTTTTGATGTTACTGTGCTCAGAAAGAAAGAAAAAAATCTATCACATAACTTCTCCTTTCTTAATATCAGGGTAATTTCACCTCAACATATAAACTAATTATTAGTTGACAGGCCAAAAATAGGATCAGAGGACTTCCCTACTTAAGTCAACTCTATGTAAATGAGAACAGTTTGTAACAGCCGTTAATTTAAAGTCCCAGCGATCAGGATTCAGGTGGAACAGCCTGACACATTTTTTACGCCTGCTTTTATTTGCATTGAAATCAAAATAATGAATGAATCAATACAATAAAAGGCAGATAAAATATACATCGTGTCATGCTCAATATCAGCCGCTAAAACAAAGGGCTAAAATCTCTGCAGATGTCGGGGGACTTACATCTGCAGAAACGTTGGCCCTCTAATGGATATCCACCATTCATACATGCAAAGCCACTTTGCTGTTTTCCGATGGCCAAATAGCAGCAGCCTCATTGAGGGTAACAAGACTGCGGGGAAGAGACTGTGATGACAATTTGGGTACATTCAATGGGTCTATATGCCATTATATAAAGGGTTTATGGGGTAAATCAAGCCCCCTTTTTTGCATTAAAGTTAAAACCAAGCATGAAGTTTTTTTTTTTTTTTTGGTGTTAACTGACCACTCCCATTCCAAAAAAATATTCCTAGGACTAAATTAAGCTGGGATGTCATGACTCTCATTGAATGTGTGCCATCATTTTGTGGAACCTGTGACTGCAGCCAGGCCTCTCCGGTCAGTGCTGGCTCTGTAACCACTCCACCAGATCTATATATTTTTGCAGTCTAGTTATAGAACCTGATCCCAGTCCACTGCAGTCAATGGAAGACGTTCCATGGACTTCAATGGGCCTTGGATCAGATCTATAGTGAGTGGAGACCAGAAGGATGATGGTCATCGGAATAAGAAAAGGTGAGTTGGGGAATTTATGTAGCGGCAGAAGGAAAAGTTCAGTACTTCCAAAAAAAACCAAAAAACCCACGTCATATCGAAGAAAGTCTCTACAAACAAAATGGAAATATGCTCTTTTGAATTAAATTCTAGCTAAACTTTCACATGCATAAAACTGCTTTATGCCTAATGCATCCATCCTCGCTTTATAGCTGAGGCCCAACCAAAACCACTGGATCAGGCTTCAGATCAATATTGCTAAATCTTTTCCCGTAATGGACCAAATCTGAATTGCTTCAGAAAGCTTGGATGCTAAGTTGGAGGCAGTACCTCCTAGTAGGGGGTGTTCAACTGCAAGTTTGTCATTTGGATCCATGTCTACCTTGTTCAATGTTGCCAACGCTTATTATTTTATCACAGGTCTCACGGTATTTGGTGTTTTTCTTAAAGCCCCAGTTCCTGGAGTCATGTGATGATGTGAGACACTCAGATTTCATTTAGGAGAAAAGGAAGGTAACTCTCATGGCTGCAGAGGAAAAGTTGAAAATATGCATCCTGAAGAAAATAGGCTCAGAAACCAGAAAGCAAATAAGATTTTAAAATCCCATGATCTTAAAGCCAATCTTACGATTTTCTGGGGCCTGAGTCATGGGTTTTGGACACCTGAATATGACTTGCTTGTAACTTACAGGAGAACTCAGTAGCAGATGAAATGGAATCTTGGAGGAAAAAGTAACCTCATGATAGGAGTGACCAACAGGTAAATCCTACGAAGGGCCAGATTGTTCCCTAATTAACACCAATGTAAATGTGGAATAACTCCACTGACTTCCCAGGAATTATACCAGGGTGCTTAAGTGTAGAATTTGGTCTAATACGGGGAGAAAACAAATGGAGAAATGCCCCAAAGGTTCTTTTCAAAATTATACTTTGTAATAGTAACAATGATCTTGGTATTGCTTGGGATAAATGACCAGTTGGAGTTAATGGCCCAAAGTGAATCAGCTTCCATCAGCTGGCCACTAATTCTCCCCCCAAAACACTGCACTTCAATTATTAATTTTCAGTAGCACAGCTGCTTGAGACAAAAGTCCCATTCCCCTCAAATCAGAAAATCTGATCTGTTTTTCTACTTTCTTTTTCTCTAGATTACAGCTGTGGAGTATAGAATTGTATATACTATTCGAGATGTTGATATTCTCCCCCCCCCCCTTTGATTGTAGAACAACTCCTCAGTATGAGGATGTCTGCTATAGTTGGAGCCACAAGTGTCGAAATAATTTGGGATTTTCCCTCTGTGCGAGGGTTTGTTGTCTCCAAGTTCACAACAAGAAATTCTTAGTATTCTCCTAGGACTTCCCATTTTAATTCTTAGAGATTAAATCTATGGGAGAGAAACAAATAGGAAAGTGTATTACACAAGACCGGTCATACTGGGTCAGAGCAATGATCCATCTAGACCAGTATTCTGTCTCCAACAGTTGCTAGTACCAATGCTTCAGGGGAAGTGTACAGAATGGGGCATTTGTGGGGAGATAGCCCTGTGTATTCCCATCCTGCCTTCTGGCAGTCAGAGATTTGAGTCGCCCCAAGCATGGGGTTACATCCCTGACTGTCTTGGTTAATAGCCATTGATGGATCTATCCCCCATAAACTTACCTAGTTTTTTTTTTGTTTTTTTTTTAATTTATACTTTTGGCCATTGCAACATTCCAGGGCAGTGAGTTTTATGACTTCATTGTGCATTTTGTGACCCAGTATTTCCTCTTGTTTATATTAAACTTGCTGATTAATTTTATGGGGTTTTGTGTGGTGCAGATGAATTCTCAGGAATTGCTACATCTCCAGGACTGAGGCATTCAGCTTTCTTTTCATGTCCATAAAGAGCCTTCCCAGCACTCCTTGCACAACCCAAACCCTTAGCTTTCTGTGACCACAGTCAGAGGTCTGGGTGTGAAGGGAAATGCAGAATCAGGTCTTAAAAGTTTAATGAAAAATTGCATAATTTGTGTGCTAAATACCTAGGCTAGCCAATTCATAACCAAAACATGTAGAAATAGCAAAGTCGCCATGAAGCCACTGTTAAATCCAGTTCAAGAGGAGGTTACTTTTTATGAGGCGCGCTGGACAACAGCTAGCATGACATAGTAAGAATAAACAAAGGTTGGAACTGTGGTGAAAAAAAAAGAAGAGAAAGGCTGCTATGGTGACGTCTGACCATAATGGACACCCAAACTGGGGTGAAATTGGAGGATTAACAGCACTCTCGAGATCATGTTATTAAAGCTGACCTGAAAATATTGAACATACCCATATTGCCCAACTGCCGGCCCCTGCAGCCCTTGTCCTAAGACTTTCCCTTGTGCTCCCTGTCATCCGGTATTCTTATTGCTGCCTTCGACATCTGCAGCTTCACCACCCAGCCCTGCAAACTATGACCCTTACCCACTGCACTTAGCCCCCATTACCATGCATTTTAGCCAGCCTGGAGTGCAGCCCTCACCGCGCGGCACTCCAGACAGGAAGGCTGGAATATGATAACAGGATATATGCAGATGTGTGACTGTCCCATTCCCCACCCCACACTCTTCCCTCCTAGCACAGATGGGTCAGGCCCTTTCTCTTTTCCCAACAGTTGTTTCTTTTTAATACATTCATGTTTTGGCTTTGAAAACATTCTTTATTGCATTAAGTAAAAGATCCCGTAGCCCAGCAAAGCAACAGGAGCTGCAAGTCAGTGCATCAGACGTTGCAGACACAGATGCATACTAGCATTGGAACCACTGCACTTCACTCCTGTGCAGGGCCCCAAACATTATTGGTGGCTTTCAGCATCAAATTGGTCCCTCAAGGCACCCCCTAATCCTAATCCGCACTGGGTCCCTCTAATAGCCCTGCTCTCTGGCTGTTCAAATTTAGCCTCCAGGTATTGAACCTCTGTGGTCCATGCCTGAGTGAAGCTTTCACCCTTCCCTTCATAAATGTTATGGAGAGTACAGCATGCAGCTGTAACCGTAGGGGTGTTGTCATCGGCCAGACAGACAGTGCCAGCGGCCATTTAAATGTCCAAAAGCACACTCCACACCGCCTCAGCCTGTTGTTGAACCACTCCTTGCTGCTGTTCAGGCTCCCTGTGTAGGGTTTCATGAGTCACAGCATTAAAGGGTAAGTGGGGTCTACAAGGATCACAATGGACATTTTGACTTTCCCTACAGTGATCTTCTGGGTTGAGAGGAAAGTCCCGGTTTGCAGCTTCCTGAACAGGCCTGTGTTCCAAAAGATGCGTGAACCATGCACCTTTCCGGCCCAGCCTGCGTCAATGTCCATGAAATGCCCACGGTGATCCACAAGCGCCTGGGAACCATAGAGAACTGCCCCTTCCGATTTATGTACGCGGAGGCTAGGTGGTCTGGTGCCGGAATTGGGATGTGCGTCCCATCTATCACCCCTCCGCAGTTAGGGAAACCCATTTGTGCAGAACCAGCCACAATGTCACACACGTTGCCCAGAGTCACCGCTCTTCTGAGCAGGAGGTGATTAATGGCCCTGCAAACTTGCATCGACACAATGTCAATAGTCGACTTTCCCCACTCTAAACTGGTTAGAGACCGATCAGTAGCTGTCTGGGGTTGCCAGCCTCCAGACTGCAATAGCCACCCGCTGCTCCACCGGCAGGGCAGCGCTCAATCTCATCTCCCGGTGCCGCAGGGCGGGGGCGAGTTCAGCACACAGTCCCATGAAAGTGGCTTTTCTCATGAGAAGGTTCTGCAGCCGCTGCTTGTCATCCCAGACTTGCATGAACGCTATGATGCCACCGCGCAGTGCTCGTTTCCCGAGCCCAAAAACGACGTTCCGCTGTGCTGAACATATCCATGAGTGACACAAGCAAGGCTGTGTCATATGCAGCGAGTCAACGTCATCACCGGACTCCTCACTGACACGTTGTAGCTTAAAGAGGAACTCGACTAATTTGTGACGGGCTGGCGAGACCCATCAGCATTTTCCTCACACATTCAGGATTCATTCCCGCAGACCGAAAGGGAAGCCAGAGCGCGCAGTACAAAAAAATGTGGAAAGCTGGCGCCATAGGTGGATGGAAGCACAGGGATTGCTGGGATGCAACGCGACGCATCATGGGGCACCCAGACTTCCCCACTACCCCTCCCCCTTCCCACAATCCACAGCACCAGAATGGGACGAGGTGCGTTGTGGGATAGCTGCCCATAATGCACCGCTCCCACTGCCGCTTCAAGTGCCACAAATGTGGCCACGCCAGTGCGCTTGCAGCTGACGCTGTGAACACACAACTGCGCTTTCCCTACTGTGCTCTCCGAGGGCTGGTTTAACTCCCGGCCCTCTACATCTGCAAGTGTAGCCATGCCCTAACTTTGCACCTGCATGTACCATTGTGTTCAAAGGACTATTTCTAGGCAAATGCACATTTTAATAAGTGTTTAAATAGAAGGGCATATACAATTAGATGGGTATTATAAACAATCCAATTGGGCTACCACGGATTTTCTCTTTTTGCCTATTAGATTAAAATTCCTTACAGAGAACTGGACACCGGAAACACAATTCATCCGTAACATCTGGTTTTGTTGTCAATGCAGGGGATTATTTTCTAGGAAATGAATGGAACGTTTTGAGAAAAATAATTGTATTTTGCTGAAGCAGAGGTGGGTGTTGTAGTTCCTGGTATGGCTCCTTTCAGAAAGTCCCTGATAATTCACTTGAATATAATCAAAACACGGGCTGAATTTAATGTGTTTATTTAAAATACACAAATACCAACTCCGAGAATGGTGTTATTTAATACAGAGCCTACAATAGCAGTGGTGGGTGACCATTTCAGGGTGGGGTTTCCCACATTGACACGTCACATTCAATGAAGATTTCATTTGATTTAAACCCACACCTCTGATCTTGGAAAGACTTAAACACTTGCCTAACATTGGACACCTGATCTATGAGTATCCAAGTACTGTGGTCTTGGGGACCCTTCAGTCACCTTGCTACACTTACTTCAGTGAGACTACTCATGTAGGTAGAGCGGAGACAGTCCCATGCTGGTGCCTGGCCTAATAAAACACACATCTTATCCCCAATTCCCCTGTTATATTTATGTTGATTCAAGTTCAAAGCAAAGCCAAAAAATAACCCAACCCAGCAGCCTTGATTCTAGGCGGCTGTTATTTAAAATCACAATCTATGAACCAAGAAAATCATGGAACCATGCAACTGTTAAAAAACATTTTCCTACCAGTAATTTTAACACAAACAAACACACACCCACTCACCAGTGAACTCTACAAAGCAGGGTTCAAGGTCACCTCTGACAATTAGGCCTCTGTGTTTCTCTTAGGTTTCAGCTGGTGTGTGATAGCTGGGAATAACTTGGGGTTCCGCTGAACTTTTAAATGTACAACATTGCTTTTAAAAAGAGCAGAGGACTCACTTTACAAGGAAGGACCCGATCCTGCAAAAACACCTGAGTCCACTAGTCCAGGGGCAGGGCTCACCTGTGCACAGTGAAGTAGGTGGGATGTGGAGGGGGGGTGACTCTTGAATAAAGCCCCCCGGAGGGGAGGGTTAAATAAGGAATTCAAAAGCCATTTCACGGAAAGTGCCCCGTTTTGCATAATGAACTTAGCTGCGGGAGGGTGAAATGTCGGGTAATTACAGGGCATGTGGACGCGGGGCTGTTGCACACCAGGGAGGACTCAGCAAATTACCGTCCACTCATTCCGCGGTGACCTTTTGCTGAGCAGAATTGACACGTGCACAAACTGCAGCTTCTCCGGGCTTGACTGCCTGGCTCGGTTTGTTTTTACCCGTTTGCCAAGAGGCTATTTGTACCCCACTGTTTGTTGGGGGGGGGGGGGGGGGGTTGCAGGAGAGGTTTCATGCAGAGCCCCACAGTGGCTGAACTTCTCATCGGGGTGAGAGCTAATGCGGCAGAAGTCCAGGGGACAACCCGGCTTGAAACCGAGACTAGCCGAGATCCAGGGCAATACGCCCCTTGACCCGGGTGGGCTGTAACCTAAGGCCTGACCTTGTTAGGCGTGGGGAGGAAGGGCAGGTCCCAGTTCAGCCTTAACCCTCCCTCCCCCCCCCCAGACGTTGCCAGGGGGGTGGGAGCTCGCTCCCCTGCAGGCAGGAGGGAAAGGCGCGGGGGTTCTTATGGGAGGCGCTCTGCGGGTAGGCAGAGGGCGAGGGGCGGGTAGGTGACCGGAGTAGGACTTTGCAGGGGCTCGGACTTGCCCAGCCCGGGGGAACTCCCGGATTCTTTGTTCCCGCTCTCTGCAGCCAGGGACGGGGCGAGGGAGAGAAACAGACCCAGGGGCGCCCGGCGTTTTGGGGGCCCGGGAGCGAAACCCGGCGGCTTCATTTGCATAGCGGGGGGGCCGCGCGCGGGGTAGCCCCGGGGAGCCGGGCTGGAGGGGGCCGGGCCAGCGAGCCGTTGGGTCAACCCCCTTTTCTCGGTCTGATTTCGGGGTTTCGGCTTCCGCCGCCCCCGCTTCTCCAGCCGGAGCGTCGCCGCGGGCGGCTGCAGGGGCGCGGGGCTGGCTCCGGGGCCAGCGGAGCTCGCAGAGGGGCCGGGGGAGCTGGGAGCCCCCTTCCCGGGATGCGGGAGTCGCGGGGCCGGAGGCGCTAGGACCCTCATGCTGCCGATGGCTGCCCGGGAGCTGCTGATGCTGCTGCTGATGCTGCGTCTCCAGGGGACCCAGGCGGCGCCCCCGCAGGTAAGAAGCCGCCCTGCGCCTGGCGAGCCCGGGAGCACCCAGCGCCGGTGGGGGCGCGCCGGGGACACGTGGCGCTGGGGCGGGCAGGTGCGGGGCTCGGCCCGGCGGGGAGCAGCTGTAGCCGGGGGATTCCGCTGTCCGGGGGGGGGGCGGGTATTGGCTGGGGGGGGGGAATCCCACAGCGGCCCCCTGCTAACGCCCCGGGCTGGGGTCTGCCCGTTGGAGAGGCGGGCGGGGACCGGGGGAGGGGCCCTCGCACCCCAGCGGCCCGATCCCCCAGCGAGCGGGCAGACGGAGAGCCGAGGAGCCGGGTTTATGTCCCGGCCAGTGCCCGGCGTTATCCCTTCACCCGGTCATCGGCGGAGCGGAGCCGGTCCCGGGCAAAGCCACCGCGCCCCGGCTCCTAGCTGCGCCGTGCCGAGAAGCCTGGCCAAAGATCTCGGGCCGGGCTCGGTTCAACTCGGGCTTGACTCGTGTCTTCCCCAAGTGTCCCAAGAAAACGGTTCCTTCCCCGGCCCCTTCTGGGGTAGCCCCTTCATGAATGGGGTGCGGTGTATGAAGAGACCGCCTGGGTCTCAAGCCCAGGATGAGTTGGGGGGACGAGACCGAGCTGGTTCCAACCCAGGAGACCTAGATTCTCTGCTCAGTTCAGCTGGGTACCGGGTTATAATGGGATAACCGGTACCTGGGAATCTTGGGACAAGGTTTGCTTGGTGCAGTTCCCAATAGTTGCCCTCACCCTCGCTAATACATGTGTGTGATGCAGGGGAGTAAACTCATGCGCCGCCTTGCCTGAAGGAAGTCAAGCCTAGGGGGGAGCACCTGCAGGAATCAGGCCCCAAGCTCACTCCTTAATGATTTCCCCAGTCAATGGAAATATTAGTGAAACCCAAACAGCCCCATGTGAATGAGTCATTTGTAGGTCGCCTGTGCCTATCCTGGGACATTATGGACAAATAGTTCAGCAGATCTTTGTGTGCTTGGAGATATTTAAATCCGGATCAAAGCCAGATCTGAAGTTTGGGGGTCTTCAGGAGCAGACCTCTGAGAACACTCAGTCCTGCCTATTCTGTGCTGAGTTAGCAGAGCCTCATGATAAATTTTGATAAAAGTAGGGGTTTGCCCTGTGGCCCTGAGCTGTAATTTCCCCTCCCACACTAACACAACTTACCATGGTGATCTAGCTCCCATCAGCTCCTCCTTAAATTGGTGATTCCCCCCCTAGATACAGGTCCTGATCCTACAATCCCTACCCATTTTAGCAACCTTTGGGACTACTCACCTGAGTAAGGATTGCAGGACTGGTCTGATGGTCTGCGGACTGATTTGGGAGGGGAAAGGCCCTATATCAGTGCAAAATTATTATTTTATTGCAAGAGACAGTGCATTTGCTTTTCTAATATTCAGACTCGGGTCCTAGCCATTACTTGTCCGATACCTGTTAAAGCCTGGAGTCACAAAGATTGATTGCTTTGGTCCAAGGATTGTCTTTTTACTGTGTTTCTGTATGATGACTCTCGCTGGTAGCCTGAGACACCCCTGGAATTCATATGCTACTCTTTAGTGTCTGGCAATTCCTAGCCTATTTATATTTTAAATTTGCTTTTCTGCTCTTTGGTTTACTTTTTTACATTCCGCTAACAGTTATTATTGATCTTTCTCCCACACGCCCCATTAGACAGGTGAAGTTTATCGGGTCACACTCTTAGACTGGGCAGGGTTCGCTTCAGTATTCTCCGCCTTTGAGTAGGAGTCAAAGAAGGAAGCATTTGTTTTGCTGTTGCAGTTCTGTAGTCAGTTCCAGAGCAGCTAGTGTTGGTAGAAGATCAGTTTTTTACTGTAATATACTGTTCTTCATAACGTGCGACTCATCTGTAGCAAACGGACTTTCTCATCCCACTGTGATTCACCACCACACTTTTTTTTTTCTGTGAGATCAAATGAATATTAATGAATGAGTTCAGTCAGCACAAACTCAACTGCAGCATAACCCGCTGAGATCGGCTCTACCTCGGGTATGACCGTCCCTTCAACTGGGATATCTCACATGCCTGCTGGCACCAGAAGAGTGAAGACGAGGAACAAACCTTGATGTTCTCCAACAAACGTATCTACATGATATCCAAAGGGTTCAGTGTTCCCAGGCCAAAGACGTGTTCATTTTCAGAGAGTCCTAGATATGTGGGGCAGGAAGGGATCTGGAGTCCATACCTCTTGAGCACAGGCAGGATTAAATAAATCTAGACAGCCCTGACAGGTGTTTGTCTAATCCGGTCGTTCCTAAACTTTAACCCCTGAACCCCTTTCACTAAAATGTCAAGTCTTCTGAATCCCCTCCTAAAAATGAAGATTTCCAGGGTTTCTCCCTTAACACAGTATAAATGATAAAAGCAGGGATCTTGGCAATATAAAATTTGTGTTTGACATGCTTATTACACAGTATTAATCATGATTCACCATCACGGTATTTTTATTACATTTATGAAAACAGCAACACGCTTCCAAGATCTCACTTTTGTAGCTTGTATCACTTATAATCAAAAGTCTTATAAGCCTGTTATAAGACAAGGCTCCTACCAGAAGCACCAGTCGAAAAAAGGGGCACAGGGGTGAAGCCTTTGTGCACCCTGTGGGCTGGAAAGTGGCAGGGGGCATGCGGGCTGCTGGAAAAAAGTGGAGGGATCTGGGGGGGGGGGAGGAGGGCACGCCGATGCAGGAGTGGCACATGACTCTCATTGCCTCGGCCCCGTACTGGCGCCTCTGGCTCCTATGTTCCATCAAGGAGTATCGGATGTGAAACGGCAAGAAGGTGTTTAAGAAGCCAACGCAGAGAGTTCCTCCTGCACAAGCATTCAGTCCAATACAACAAAGCTTAACCCCTTGTTCTTCATAATAATTTAAAAACAACATTAGCAGCCTATTTAATTTTAAAAACAGCAAAAAATATCCACCTCCCTTTCTATTTCTTATAAGAGTCTTGAAGTTTAAATCTCCCCTGTGTGAGAGAGGTGCTTGCTTTGATCGGCTTAGCTCTTGGAAGTCCCCAAAGCTCCAGGCTGCTGGCTCGGTTCCCTAGGGACAGTTCTGTCCGCCATTAAGGATTTTTTTTTCTGAAAACCACCTGTACCATTTTGTGAACCCCAAGGGGTTCACAACCCTCAGTTTGGGAACCACTAGTCTAATCTGTTCTGAACCTCCAGTACAAGGGATTCCACAGCCTGCTGAGGTAACCCGTGCCCGGGCTTAACTATCCTCATAGCTACAGAGTTTGTCCTAATATCCAACTGTGGGGCTTTGGGGCTCAACCCAGACCAGAAAGGGGTTGTCAGGCCTTGCCCTGCAACTCTGGGTGCCTTAAATGCTATGCTGCTGTGACTCCCAGCCCTGACACCAACAGCCTGCACACAAGACTGCAGGTCACACCTTGGCTTTCACCGCCCAGTTACTGTTTGCGAAGTGACCTGACAGGACCTAATCCTGAATTTCCTTCAGACCAGCTTCCAGGGTGACAGGCTGCTGGGGTTCCCAGAACTGAACCACTGCCTTGCCCCTCTCAGCTTCAGCAAAGGAGAGTTTTGCTGCTCTTAAACTGTGGGACAGCTCCCTGACGCATCATCGGCTTGTCTGTCTTGCCAGCAAACCCTTCAGGACTCCACCAGTCCAATCCTTGTCTTACAGGTAGGGTGACCGGATGTGAAAAATCAGGACAGATTGGGGAGTAATAGGAGTCAATATAAGAAAAAGACCCCAGAATCAGGACTGTCCCTGTAAAATCGGAACATTGTCAGCCTACTTGCAGTTACTAAACACTGAAGCCTGATTCCCAAGTTCCTCAGAGCCATCTCCCTGCAGTGCCCAGCCCTGTCACTGAACACTGTGAGGGGTTATTACATTCATTGCTCCTTTAAAGAGACAATACCCTGCAGCTCATGAATTTAACTGGGCCTTGGAAAACTGTCTCTCATTTAAATCACAGCCCTGAAATGGTTTACAGTAAAAGTAGAACAAGTTTATTAAACAGAAAGTTTGTGATACCGAATCTTAGGAGTAAAGACAGAAGGGGTTACAAAGAAACAAAAGAAGAGTATTTTTGCTAAGATTAAAACTTCATTTTATCCAGTTACGATCTTTGCCTAAGTTCAGCCTCCCTGTTGAAGGACCCAAGGTTCTGGGATTTCAAGAGCTCTGGCCCCTTGAATCCTTCAAGTGATGGACAACTACGGGGGACTCTCCCCTTTCTTTTTAAAGTCCAGTAAGCCTCTGAAATTTCTTCTCTGAAAAGTCAGCCCCACCTCTCCTGCCTGGGGGTGGGATGGGAGGCTGTCTCCTCAAAATTCATTGATCCTGTTTAAAGAAGCAGGAAGGTCTCCTGCAGTCCTTCCCATCTCCCAGCTGATTCGTATGTAAATGGGGCTTCTGTTGTTTTGATTCCATAATGCTTAATTTTAAACCAGTAGGTTACAATAGTGTTGCACAAATGGCTTCGTTCCTTTGGAGGCCTGTCCCAATTTTACCTTCAAAGACAGGCAGACACAGGAAATCTTGAATACAAGTTTATTTGCTCAGCAAATTGAAGCCACAGAGTTAACACTCAAATTGTGGCTTGGCCCTATACATTGCCGAGACCTCTTTACATACTTCTTTAGATGAAGGAGGGGCTCCAGGCAGTTTGACTAGCGGACAAGTTTTATGGTCATGTTTGTTTTACAACCATTGTTTATCTGCCTGGAACTTCCCAAAACGATACATACAGACAACAAAGTTCTTATTTTGTAAAGACGCATATGAGGCAAGGATGTATAGAACAAGATAAGAGTTTGACGTGCATGAGACAAGACGTGTGAGACAAGATAAGAGTTTGACGTGCACGAGAGGAGCAGGAATGTATGTGCCAAGATGAGTTAAGTTTCCCCTCCCTTTAGTGATATAGAAGAAATAGCTTCGAATACTGTTACAACATTTGAAATACATCCTATATTATAAAAGACTAGAGAAGGTGTGTGAAGCCGTCCTGCGCAGTAGAGACGACCCGGACGAACCACATGATGGGAGGTGTAGTTCGGCAGCACAACATGGCTGCTGCGCATGTGCTGCCATGAGGGAAGCAGGGTCTGGATCAGGGGCTCGGGGAGCGCGGGCAGGAAGGAGGATGGGCGCAGGAGGCGCGGGCAGGGAGCTCTGGCCAGTCGGGGCACGGGAAGGGGGCGCTGGGCTGGCGGGGTGGAGGCGCCTGCGCACGGCCAGGTCCGCTGTGCCCAGCGGAGAGCCGAGCGAGGGGGAGGTGGTGGCAGAGAGCCGAGCGAGGGGGACGCGTGGGAGGCGGGGGCAGAGAGCCGAGCGAGGGGGAGGCGGGGGCAGCGAGCCGAGCAGGGGGGAGGGGGAAGGGGGGGCTGAGCGGGGGGTCCCTTGGAGTGGGGGAGGCTGAGTGGGGGGGGGGCATTACTGTTGGCCCGTGTCCACCGGCTTTTATACTAGTTTATTTAAACTAGATTTTTTCCTATAATAGTATCCGCTAATTTCACTGTTTATCATGTGGGGTACCGATCTCTGTCCTCATAATTAAGAGGCTATTTCCCTCACGCTCTAGTCTGAGGGCTTTGATTATCTTTTATATATAGCTGTATCATCTTTGTCTTCACCTGATGACCAAGACAAGGAAATACACCTTCCTTTGCCTAAGTCTCCCTGTGCTTAAGTATTTCTTGCCATGCACATTTTAAGACCATAATTCTAGCCCTTATCCATAACTCTTTGTATTTACATACACCACACAAGAATATTAATGATCAGCGAGTTATTAGGTTTCCAGTCATGTATTGCATGCCACCTTGTGGATATGTATTGTGATGACAGTGTGTTAGTGAGTATGTCAGGCCTAACCAGTTGCTGACGCAGAATAGTGAATCTCTGTGTCATACCAACCTAAATCTCCCTTGCTGAGGATTAAACCCATTACTGCTTGTCCTGCTCCTGGTGGACACAGAGAACAGTTGATTGTTGTCCTCTTTATGACAACCTCTAATGTATTATGTCCTTCCTCAGCCTTCTCTTCTGTAGCTTAAACATGCCCAGTTCCTTCAACCTTTCCTTCTAGGGCAGGTTTTCTAAACCATTTATCATTTTGGTTGCTCTCCTCTGGACTCTTCAACTTGTTCACATCTTGCTTATAGTGTGGTGCAGTACCCCAGCTGAGGCCTTACCACTGCTGATCAGAGTGAGACAATTACCTCCCATGTCTTACATATAATGAGACAGGCCAGAATGACCTTTGCCTTTTCCACAATACCGGCACACCATTGACTTAGTCAATCTGTGACCCGCTGTAACCCCCAGATCCTTTTCTGCAGTACTGCTGCCTACCCTATTATACTCCATTTTGTACTGGTGCATTTTGATTTTTCCTCCATTTTATTTCGTTGGTCTTTATTATCTTGCAGTTGAAAACAGCATCCAACTCCCTTGTAAACGGAACTGATCTTTGAGATCCATCAGACTTACTGCCCAGGGGAACCGTTGTGTTTTGGGTACTCTCTAATATTCAGGATAGTCTCAAATTTATTAGGGAATTGTGGGTTCTATTACTCTAGTGGGGCCTCATCCCGCTCCCACTGAGATGATAAAATTTTCTTTGGCTACACTGAGAGCAGGATTGGGCCCTAAGTGCCGGGGTCCACTACCTGAGTCCAGTCTCAGTGTGATCTCTGCTAGTCCACTCTGAGGGGAAAA
Organism: Sternotherus odoratus; assembly: GCA_032164245.1. Classification (NCBI taxonomy): domain Eukaryota; kingdom Metazoa; phylum Chordata; order Testudines; family Kinosternidae; genus Sternotherus; species Sternotherus odoratus. Next base: position 9,913,352 of record JAVMKO010000018.1, read on the forward strand.
AACATCTCACCTCCATCCTGCTCACAACCACATCTGGGGATAAGGAAGAGCCACTTACCACATTCCTCCCAGCTTCTGACCCTAGACATGGTGGGGGCATGTTTATATTTCTAGTCATGCTGTAACATGCTTAACACAATGGTATATTCTGCCCACACAATAATTTTACAAATTGTTGTTAGTTGTGTTTAATCCTAGACTGCAGCTAAAGAATACTGGAAGCTGTATAACTTCATGTATTTTCGCTTTCAGAGTTGGTCAGTCTTATATGTCACTGAGATAAAACTGAAGCTTTTTATTTTGGAGTGGCTGGTCCTTTTGGATAGGAAAATGCACCATTTAAGCCTCCTCCCCCCTCTTCTTGCCTTCAGGAACAGTTGTGATACCCAAGCTAGGGTGACGGTTGCTACTGATGTTGACTTGCCCACTGGAGCGGGAACAGCTCTTTGCATTCCCCTGACCAAAGGTGCTGAGTTCAATTTGCCTTCCCGTGGAGGTTGAGAGATGACAATGGGGGAAGGAAACAGTCAAAAGACGAAAGGGGAGAGATACACTAAAGATTAAAAAGAGTTTGAGGTTACCATGTTTTCATTCTGTACCTTTCACAGATGAGGGAAGCAGCTGAATTTGGCTTTTGAAGCTCACGAGAGGTTTCCCTGATAAAGCCAACCCACGTCCTGTGCTGAAAATGAATATCACTTGTATTACACGACACTCTTAAATGTGTCTAGCTATTCACAGGAGAGTGGGGCAGAAGTGAAACTTCTCATACAGAGGTCATTCTTTATGGCATAAGAAACAAGGGGCAAAAATTATGAAGTGAATCTTCTCAAGCTGACTAATCAACCAAAGTCTGCAAGGTCATAGGATCATTCATTCTTCATGGACCCAAGTTTGGTGAGAGGTGGAGTGGTTCCCTGGGATGTTTTTGCAGCCCTAGCTTTCTTTTTAGGGGTCCCCTAAACAGAGGAGTGCCTGATGGGTAGGTCCCCCTGCACTGATGGCAGTAGCTGCTTTGCAAAATGTTGATAGTTTTGAGGTTTATAGAGTTTGGCTGACACCTTAGATTTCCCCTCCCTCCCCACCCCATTCACTTCATTTCAAGATCTAAGTATGAGCAATGGGGCCAGCTAAGTCAAATCTTTACCTTCCGTTTTTGGCTAACAAAGCGTCTCTATTGAACGAGACCATCTTCATTCTGAAATAATCCGTTATTAGTGATATTAATAACAGTGAGTCAGGACGGGATGAAACCCATCTCTGAACAGAATCTGCATTTGCTGGTTCCCACCCTCATTGTGTGGCTTGTTTTTAAAGCGCTCCCTTTGACGTAAGGGCAGTATAACAAATGGGGAAATCATTCTCCCCAGCAGACTTGGTGAGGCTGGGAGGGGAGAAGGGGGAATGAGAGAAGGACCAGTGTATCTCCAGAAAGAGTAATTGGCAAAGGGCCTTTTTTCCTTTTTGTGATCATAACGAGCCCTTATAAAGTGATTTTCAGCTGTTGGTCTCAAAATGCCTTGCAAAGGAGGTCTGTGTCATTACCAGACAGTCGCGATGCAGTAAACTCATTATCTGGGCCCCTGGTCTCTTTGGCCAAGGCTACCCTATTAGCACCCCTTTAGCAGGTTGGGCTTAGATATGGTTTGTGGGTTTGTTTTTTTCCTGGCAAGGTGCTAAAACAGTTTCCTTGGACAAAGGTCCTGTCTGCTTTAGGATATTGCCCCATGGCTGATAGTGAATGCTCCCCCTGCACTGGTGCTGAAAAGTTTAACTGCTAGTGCAGACAAGCCCCGAGTATCTCCAGCACCAATGTCGAAACCTGCTCAAGACTTGTGTTCTTTAATGGAGTGGAGAGAAGAGGTCCTTTTTTAGCTGTGATGGAGCACTGCATGTATCAGCATAGTGAAGCTGTATTTTCTGGTGATTTCTCTCTGGGCCAGGGGAGTAGCTGGTGTCACATGAGCAGTAAGAAGGTTAAAAGAATAGGGATAAAAGAATTTTGTAATGGGTATTTTAGCTATATGTGCAACATGTGCCATGCCCTGATATTCTAAACTTTAATACATATGCAATGCTTTCTATCTTCAAAATGCTGTACAAACCCTAAGTAATTAATCCTTACCACAGCCCCAGGGGGAAGTAATTACCACCCTACAGATAAAAATAATAAGAGACTTCTTTTCTAATGGGTCAACTGAATCCCAGAGCTCTTTAAGTTACTCACCTATGGTCACAAAGTGACACAGCTAAGAGAATCATAGAATATTAGGGTAGGAAGAGACATCAAGAGGTCATCTAGTTCAATCCCCTGCTCAAAGCAGGAACAATGCCAAATAAATCATCTCAGCCAGGGTTTTGTCACGCTGGGCCTTAAAAACCTATTAAGGCTGGAGATTCCACTACCTCCCTAGGTAACCCATTCCAATGCTTCACCACCCTCCTAGTGAAATAGTGTTTTCTAATAACCAACCTAGACCTCCTGCACTGCAACTTGAGACCATTGCTCCTTGTTCTGTCATCTGCCACCATTGAGCTCCATCCTCTTTGGAATCCCCTTCAGGTAGTTGAAGGCTGCTATCAAATCCCCCTCACTCTTCTCTTCTGCAGACTAAGCAGGTGGATTGATTTAAATCACCATTTCCTTATCATGATTTAAAGAACAGGAAACCTTTGGTTTAAATATTTGATTTTAACTTGTTTTGCATTTGTACCGTTTGGTTATTTTCCTAAAGAAAGGTTGTTTCTTATGGGTTGGCTTAGTTTGGCGATTCTTTTTGCTAAGCAGGAGGATCTACTCTATTTATTTAAGTAGATATATGCCTTAACATATGTTTACTCATATATATTTTTTCCTTTTTTTTATTACAATAGAGAATGTTGAATAATTCATTTCTTTAGTAGGCAATGACTAATTTTTAAACTGTGATTTGTGTCAAACTGCATCTGGATGGAAGTTAGAATTAAATTAAAAATGCTCAAAAATGGGATTTAAATTTTTAAATGCCTACGTTTGTGCTGAACACATAAGCAAAGAAAGTAAGTATATCAAAACATGTTTGCATTTAAAATAAACTTCTACATTCAACAAAAGAAGTATTCTCTATAGTAGTGAACTGAACTGATTGCCATGTCCTTTGAGGTTTAGAAGCAGTAGATCTCATCCTCTCACACTGTTTTTATTCACAGATTGAAAAAGGAAAACAAGCTTTCCTGCTTTTTCATCTCCCAATCAGTTTCTCAACTTTGCACAAACTAGCTGAATAAACTGAAATGAAGAAAATTCTCTCTGTACCAGCAGTTAAAAGGCTACTGCAGGCGATAGCTAGTTTTTTAGCATGTCAGCAAACTCTGGTTCTGCGCTTTGCCAGTGATTTCCCCTAGTTCATGGGCTGACTTTCTTTAAAATTTTGTCGGTGCATGTGGGTTGCTTAAGTGTTTGGTTTTTTAATCTACATTTAATTTAAAGTATTTTAAATGTTTAGGCCTTAACATAGGTTGTCATAATTTCACATTTAATTTTAAATAGGTTTATTTTTATCAAGAAAAAAACATTTAAATAAATAAATCCAATTTACATTTAGAAACCTCCTCCTTTTTTAATTTATTAAAAAATAAATAAAATAGCCAGGAATAGAGTGTACAAGACAAGGGGAATAGAAACCCCCACACCTGTGCAGTTTGCACTACGAAAGTAACAGCTGTGTGTAGATGGTACAAGAAGGAGCTGAAGGAGTCTAGTTCTTCACTGGATCTGCTAGATTGCATAGTCCTCTTTCCCCCCCCCCCCCCCCCCCAGTGATTAGACTTTGAAATTGACTGGTGGGATTACCTTTTACATTGTTATAATATCCCGCTCATTATCTGGGCAGGGATTCCTCGTCACCCCCACATTTTGTTTGCAGTATTTCAGCAGCCGCTGTGCAAAACACGCATGCTTGCCAGTGAGAACAGAGATGGCCTCTGCCAAAGTTATTTTCCTGAGAAGTCACTCAAAACTGCTTTCATCGTCTTTTTTTTTTTTTTTGTGATTCCATGGAAGCCTGGAGGCTGGTGGTCAGCCCTTTGAAATACCTCCGCTGTTTTAAAGAAGTCTTTCTTAATCTGCATTGCAAAGATTTCACGATTCAGGGTCTGGAACGAGACATTCGATCCCAGGGCAGCCGAGGAGGGGATATTATACAAGAAAATGCCCTGCGGTCCCAACCGACTGTGATGGAGGGATCTGCAGAAACAGTGTCCAGCCTTCCTTAATCAGAAAGAGAGAGGTTGCTACATGGATAAAGGGGGAAAAAGAAGTACAGGAGGTAGTCTCCAGAAACTATCCCTTGGTATAGGGGAAATCACATACATGTTGACTGTCCATTATATACAAATAATGGTCCGATATGATAGTCAAACGAGAAAGTACGTTAAATGTCAATTATATTGGTACTAGAATTTTGATTATTATTTTTTAAATGGGGGTTAGGCTAAAAGGTAGAATTCTCAGCACTACCCTACATGATGCTTTCTAATAGGCGTTGTGATGCAGTGGGAAGGGCCGTGGGTCTGGGAGTCGGGAACTGTGGGGTCTACACCTGGCTCTGTCATTGGCTTGCTCACCTTTCTGTGCCTGTTTCCCCATTTCTAAAATGAGGGTAATGATATTAAAGCATTTTACTTCGTGATTTGAGATCCACAGGTGAATAGTGCAGTGTGAGAGCAAAGTCTTAATGTTAACCTGAAACTTATCCTTCCCCACAAACACGCCCATGATCTATAAAACTGATTAGATTAGAAAAGCCAGAAAGGTGACTCCTTAATTAGCATTTTCTGAGCTGCACTGAGGATATGAATTTGCCCACCTGTGTTGTTACCTCTCTCTCTCTCTCTCTCTCTTTCTTCCATGCATAAGTTCTCACAAAAGGATGGTAAAAATTAGAGTTGGTTGGAATTGTTTCTCTCTCTGAAGAAAATTTTCATGACAAATGGAAAAAGAATCAATTTTAATCAATTTTTCTCTGTGGAGAATTTTGACTTTTCCTCAAAAAACTGAATTATTAATTTTTGCCAGATACTTTTCCCTTTTAGTTTTCTGACAACAAAAAAATCAAATGTTTTTGAGGAAAGCAGTCACTTTTTATGACATTTTGCTTCAGCTGAAAACCCAATTTTCTGCCCAAACTAAGTCTCAATGGAAAATGTAACCTAAAGGTAGCTAGAATTGCTTCAGAACAGGGTTTGTGCATGGCAGTTGGAGGGGCGAGGGTGGCTAAGAAATAAGGTATGATGAATTCTGCCCTCTGCTATGGGACTGCACTTTCCATTGATGTTGATGGAAGTCTGGCTTCTATTATTGCTTGGAAGGCAGAAGTTTAAACATTGGCCTTGATTTCATTTGAAGAGCCTGTGCTTTCAGTCTACAGCTTTGGAAATGTCTGAGTCCATTAGAGACGTCGGTTTAATATCTATGGCTGTTCAAACCATCAAATCTTTGCTCTGTCCCTTTGGCAGATGTAACAGGGCCCTCAGTAGGTTTCTGTATCAAGTTTCAAATTATATGGACTATGTGGCCTGGGCTTTAAAACCTAGAATAGTGATACTCAGACAGCTCAGGAGCTGCAAGAGGCTCTTGACTCCATCCTGCGACATTTTGCTGCACGTGATATTAAAACATTGTGTAATTGTAATTATTAACCAGTCAGGATGTGTTTTCCCATGTCAACCAATTGTAGTTGATAAAATAACACCTGGTCAGTCATTTTGCTGTGAAAATAACAATCAGTTATATAATTTCCTGTCATAGTGTTTAAGTATGAATCTATTGTAAATGAAACAATGGATTTACGCACCCCGGGCTCTTTTGGGTAATGCTCATTGCTAATTTGGTGCCTGAACCACAAAAGATCATTTCTAGCAGCACCGTGGATCCTGCCTCCTCTGCTCTTGGGATTCCCCAGAGAATCACTTCCCTATATACTGGGCAAAGTAATTCAGCTTCATTGTCTGTTCTCTGTCATCTATCTCTCTTCTGCTCTCTCAACGCATTGAGGTTTATTTCTAGGCCACTCACCCTGGTTGGAAATACTGAACTTGATTTTTTTGTTTTTTAAATCAAACCAACCAACCCTTTAAAGTAGATCCAGGGCCGTAATCAGAGCAAATGCACAGGGGGCGTTTGAAAGTGACGCATGAGTGTGCCTGCTTGAAGGCAGCTAAAATGAGGTAATTCACACCAGACCCTCTGTATGTGTTCCATCAATTTATAGCTAGACCCTTTTATCCACCATCCTTGCTGCCTGTAGTTCCCATGGGTAACTTTGAGCCCCACCTTCCTCAAGCATTCAATTCACACATGTACCCAGTTGGCCTTGTCATTTTTAACCTGCCGCTCTCAACCCCGAATGCCTTCACGCCACTTGCTCCGAGGCCCGCCAGGCGGTTTGGACACCTTTATGCCTTCGTCCCACACAACCTTGTGGTTATCACGGTACGGTTTTGACATCAGAAGTGTGAAATTCTGAAACCGAGGTTATAGAAAACCTGGTGCATGTTAAAGAAGCGAAGCCCACATCATTTCCCTGCTGTCCGTTTTGCTTACATAATTCACTTTCTGCCTTGATCCGGCATGAATGGTTTGCTGCTACTACAGGGACTGGGGACATGGGGCAAAATACACAGCCAGGGCGAGGGTCCCATTGTCACTTCCCAAGGGCCATTGCTCCGTTCATCTCACACATACAGCAGAACTCTACCACCCTGTGCTGCTGTGTATTGGTTGAAAGAGGAATTAACAGCTGAGGGAATGAAAGGGGGAGGCTGACAAAGGCCCGAGTCAGAAATGTGATATCTGCCGCACCCCAGCGTGCAGCGGATGGAGCTTGATGAGTCAAGTTCATGCTCTTGACACAGCACAAGTAACAAACGCTCCTGAGGATTGCGGGGCGGCCAAGAAATAGGGAGGCCGGGTCAGCAGAAAGAGACGTGAAACTGTGCCTTGATTTTAAGGAACCGTTTTACAGAGTTTTCTGCGAACTTGGAGCACTTGGGGATTTTGCTTCGAGGATAAGAAAGGCAGCGACACCACTGTGCCGGCCGCAGAGTGGTAAGGGTGCGTGGCGTACGTGTTACTATACTGTGTCATTTTCAGACCCGACCTTGGCAGCAGGTCAATCTGCCAGGCTGTGTTTTTCAGGCAGTGAATAAGCAGGAAACTGGCAGGCAGCTGCCCTCTTGTGGGAAAATGATGTATTAAGTAATCGAGTCACATTTGTTTGCAGATGGGCAATAATTTATCACAGACATTCAGGGTGACCAGACAGCAAATGTGAAAAATTGGGACAAGGAGTGGGGGATAGTAGGTGCCTGTAGAAGACAAAGCCCCAAATATCAGGACTGCCCCTATAAAATTGGGACATCTGGTCACCCTACCGTCATTATTAGGCTGTGGCCCAGATTCTGCTCTGTCAAATCTGGAATAAGTCCATACTCCAGATTTGCATAATAGTAACTACGAGCCAAATCTGGTCCTGGATGTTCAATATTTTAAACTTTGAAACCCTCTCCTTTAATTAAATGATGAAAATCTCCTACGTTTTCCCCAGAAAATTCAGGGGATGAAGCTGTGTTGCATCAATCATTTAAAGTGACATTGCTCAACTTGATCTGATGCTGAACATCACTTACATCCCAAAGTCGGGTCTCATCAGAGAGCCAGGAAGCCTGGTCAGTGACTGTGCAGAGAATTTACAGAAAAGCTGGCCCAGCAGGTCTTAATATGGCCCCTGACTGTGGCTTTTAAATTTGTCTTTTTAAAACTGGGTAGAAAAATGGGGCTTTGTTCTAATCCCCTCCACAGTACAATGTCTTTGGGTATGGCTACGCTAAGCGCTTGATATATCAGGGATCGATTTATCGCGTCTCATCTTGCGATAAATCGATCCCCGAAATGACGGCTGTACTCCACCTCAGCTGGAGGAGTAAGTGGAGTCGGCGGGGAAGTGGCCCCAGTCGACCCGCTGTGGGGATGGCCAGGCAAGTTGAACTAAGTTACTTCGACTTCAGCTAAGCGAATAGCCTAGCTGAAGTTGCATAAGTTAGTTCGAAACTCCCCCTCCCGCCCGTAGCCCAGCCTTTGGTCGAAACAGTCTAGGGTGACCCCTGAGGGACCTTTCACTCTAAACAACTGATTTAATAAAGTCCCCTCCTGCTGCTTAAAGTCTTAGAGCGGTTGGCTAGCTAAGGTGCTTCTGCAGGAGAGGCAAGGAGATCCTCTCCTCCTCCTGTGACCTCGGGCAGCCTTGTCAAGATTCTTGGTTCTACTGTCTCTAAGGTAGTGTGTGCTACCGGTTAGAGAGGTTCTCTTTCCAATTCTGCTACTAATTTGCCATTTGACTCCATTCCAGTGGCTGTGTCTACACTGCAATTAGTCACCCACAGCTGGGCGATACCGGCTCATGGGGCTTGGGCTATAGGGCTGTTTTAATTGCAGTCCACGGCAACCCTCCCACAGCCTAGGTTCCAGCCAGAGCTTGAATGTCTACACTGCAATAAAACGGCCCCCTGAGCCCGAACCAGCTGGCAGGTGCCAGCCACAGGTTTTTAATTGCAGTGCAGATGTCCCTTCTGGGCTTTCCTTTCATTCTGCTGCATGATCTAGGACACACAGTTTCTCACCTGTAGCAGAGAGAGAGAGCGCGAGCTTTTTTTATTGGGGGTGGGGGTGGGGTTTGAGGTTAGTGGATGAATGTTGGTAAAGCTCGGTGAGATGCTGCAGTGTCTATGGAAGGCATTGCAGAAGGGTGAAGCATTATGTCGAAGGATGGGGTGGTGGTGGTGGGGAAGTTAGCTCGCAGAAGCCAAGGGGATGTTGATATGCTGTGGATTTCCGGAGGTCCTTGTTGCGTTTGTCACTGTAGGCTTTTGAGCACTGAAATGGCAGGTGGACGGACTGCAAAGCCGCTTCCCATTCCCACACTGGACTCGTCTACTCGGTCACAGAAACGAGCTTCAGGAAGATGGGCTCTCCTGTGTTTCGGATTGGGTGCCTATTGGATAATTACGAAGTGCTGTACGTTGAATACGGCTGCTTCTGCTCCCGACCTCTAATGCTGTCTTTGGTCTCTTTGATTTTCTAGACCCTGACCCCCGCACCTCAGTCGTGTGATGCGCTAGAGAACTGGCTCTATGATGAAACTTTCCAGCGCTGCTGTTACCAATGTCCCTCAGGTCAGTATGTTTGTAACTCAGTAACAATTAACAGGCAAAGGTTACGGCACATCTTACTGGTGCAAATGCACTAGGCAGCTTGCCGTGGTGGGGAGAGTTCTTTCTGTTCCCTGCATCAGTGTGCAGTTTTATGCATAAGCAACAGGTCTGGATTCAAATCCCCTCCCCACAAACGTCCCAGTGATCCGTAATATGAAGGGCATAACCCCCTGCTTGATTTTAGGCATTCACAGTTTAGGCCTGGTGTACACCTTAAAATTTAGGTCAATGTAGCTACTTTGGTTGGGGGTGTGTGTGTGACAAATCCGAGCTCTCCCCTCAAACACACACACAGATACACACACCCCGATCAATGTAGCTATGCAGACCTACACCTCAGCATAGGGGCAGCTATGCTGACAGAAGGATTCTTTCATCACCCTATATGATGTCCCCTGTGGTGGGGGGCGGTAGGTGTTCCTATGCTGATCAGTGTAGGCAGTGTCTCTTACGGGGTTATACCAGCATTGCTACAATGGAATAGCAATGCCAATATAGTCTCCATAGTGTAAACCTACCCTGTGGACTTGGTCTGGCAAGGAGCTGTGCCTCTAGCAAAAAGGCCCTCAGCACCTCATTGGAGGTGCTCAGAGCCTTGCAGAATTGTGGCCTTAATTTGCATCCCACTGAACTGGAGCCTGCACTGCCCTGCACTTTGCGTTGTCACTTCCACCACCTGTGCGAAGGGTGTGGCCGGAAGGTGTAGAACGCTGCCGTCGTGAGTTGCGGGTGTTCTGCGCTCACTTTGCACTGCCGCGAGTGACTGCACGAGAACCGGACCCACGGATTTGCTGCTGCAGCGTTTCAAACGGTCCAGTAAAACTGTGAAGCTCAATTTGCATCCGATCGCAGGCCATAAAAATAGAAACCTGCAGAGGGGAAACTCTCTGTCGCTCTCTTCAGAGTCAGAACACTTTAGAAAGTGTTTCAGAGGAGCGGGAGGTGGGCCACTTGTTTTCAGCGCCGGTGGCAGGCGACTCGGAAGCCAGCCGTGACTCATGAAGGGGAACGAGCCTTGTGGTCAGAAACAGGAAATGGCTTAGTGAGACCGAGTCCTGGCAAGACCTGACGCTAGCCCCATTGGCCAAAATAGTTCAGTGGGCGGGGCACTTGGTGGCATTTCCCTCTTTGTAAAAATGTTTTTCTCTTTTGCCTCAAAAGGAAATTTCTGACATTTATTCGTTAGGCTGATAGCGCCTCACTTGTGCTTGGCTGCGAGCATTTGCATGAAGCTGGATTGGGTCAGGAGCGGGGCCTGCTGCATTCTGGCCATGTGATATCACGACTATGCCAGGGTTCCTGAGTGACCCACCCTTGTGTGTGGCCAGCTGAGACATTACAAGTTAGGACTAGGGGGACGCGTCCAGTAAAACAAGAAATTAGGGATGAGGAAGCTGCTTTTACCCAGTTGGGAACCTACTCAAACGGCTGGATAGCCATGTACCTTGTTGTGTCTACATCATCCAAACCCTGCATCTTGGCAGGGGTTGGACTAGTGACCCTTGAGGTCCCTTCTAACCCTATGGTTCTATAATCCTCAACTGGCGTATGTCAGTGTGGCTTCATTGCCATCAGAGGGGTTCACCGTTTTTATAGCCACTGCAGATCTGGGAGTAGTTACATTTGATTTGTACCTGAAGGATGTTGGCTTGGTCTTCTGCTTAAGGAAGACTGGGGGTTAAAGAGGAGCGCAGAGAGAGGAGAAAAGGGGGGGGGATCTAGGGGGAGAATAGCTTTAAAAAAGGATCAGAGAGGGGAACATTCCCTGGACAAATAGATATGATGGTACATAGCAAAAATGACATGCAGAATATTCAGGTTGCGAAATCAAGCCCTCAAAAGTCAGGAGATGCCAGAAGGAAGGTTGTCTGTGCCGTCCTCTCTTAGCTGGTCACCCTAGTCCTAGTCCCCATCCCCCAACCTCAGCCCCACGCCTCCATCCCTGGAACTGTCCACTATACTAGACCATCATTCCTGCCAGCAGAATCCCAGAGTAGGCCCGGTCAGCTGATCCACCGCCACGCTCGGCCTGCTCTCTGCAGTGCATTCTTTCAGCCTCCGTTCCGGAGGCAGCTGGGCGCTAAAGCAAATAGCTTGCTGCTTTTTTGTGTGTGTGTTAAAGGACCATGTTGCAGGCCTGCACACTGGCATTGCAGCCCCCTTTCCCCCCCCACCCCCCGCCCGCCCAGTGAGCCTGTCTTCAGACAGTGAGAGGTGGGAGCCACGTCGCTGGGACTTGTCTGGTGGCATTTAGTCACCTAAATATAGCACCGACGCTGTCACCTGCACCGCCCACGCTGGGCTGGCCAGAACGTTTAGCGAGTGTGGTGTTCGCCTCTGAGGTGGTAGCCCGGAGGGCTGCGTTCTGCAGAGAGAGGTGGGCCGTTTCCCTGGATTCTCTCTCCCACCCGGTGCCCCATTCCCGTGCTGCTGCTGGGATTTCTCATTGTGCACTTGCTGCTGTCGCTGTGTGGCTGTGATTTCCCAGCAACCCAAGCTTTCTGCAGCCCTTCTGATCACCACGGTAGAGTCAGGGCCTTCGTTTGCCCACGTACCCATCTGCTTAGCATACCAACCTTTTAGAGGTGCCTCTGGCCCAGCCATCCCTGCTCCCCACAGGGGCTGCCCCAGAGAGGCCACTTCCACTTCCCAGCACAGCTTTTGAGGTGCAGCTCTGTCTCTTCAAGCCCCCCTTTGCACCAGCATCCCACGGATGCTGGCAGCCGGTGAGACGAAAGCAGATCTCTAGGGCCGTCAAATGCTTAGCACCAGCCCTGGGTGTGGCTCCCATAGACCTGAAGGAGCCAGGGAGGAGCAACTGTCTGAGGAATCTGAGGGGCACTGCCCTGCAGACCTGCCCACCCCCTCTATCTTCCCTTTTGTAACCGCCCTGCGGCAATGATTCCCAGCTCTGCACCTCGTAATAGCATTACTGCAGCCCAGGTGCCAGAGACAGAGCGAAGATCTATCCCAGTGTTGTGTGGGAGGTGACTGAATGGACTGAGGAGCCTTCGGACATATAACAGGGTGACTGTCCCCTAAGAGGGTAGTAAACACTAGATGCTGCATCCGACGAAGTGGGTATTAGCCCACGAAAGCTTATGCTTCAATACTTTAGTTAGTCTTTAAGGTGCCACAGGACTCTTTGTTACCTACCGTATCTATATATACTCCATAGTCCCTCAAAAGCAGTGGAGACAGTGGCTGGAGAAGGTCCGCATGGGAGTTCTCCTAGCGGGAGAGTGAAAGGACTGAGCAGGGGAAAAGAGCCAGCTGGAGAGAGGAGCTAGCTGAGGCTCTACAGCTGACCTCAGCTACACCCCAGCTCCAAGGTGGAGAGCCCGGGGCTGGAGCAGAAAGCAGTCTGCAGCGGAGTAGAAGACCGCTCCGGCCAAGTAGGGCTGGGCAGGATGAAAGTTGGACTCTGAGAACTTGACTTTGATGGGAACCGTTTATGATGATAAACTAGGGTGCTATTGGAAGAGAAGAACCTATTTGAAAGAGAAACTGAGGCATGGCACTTCTGAGCTACGCTTGGCCAGCAGACGGTGCCGTCGGGCAGGCGCAGCATTGGACAGAATGGTTCTCGCCCTCTGCTTCTCTCGGAGCCCCTCGTAAGAGGCTTCTTATTGATTTTCCCTTCTTTCTCTCAGGCTACCATAAACTGAAAGCGTGTCCCACGGATCCAGGCCGGGACTGCGGGCGGTGTGAGCCCGAGCACTTCCTGAACAGGGAGCAAGGGAAGCCACACTGCGAGGCCTGCGTGTCGTGCAAGCCAGGTATTTGCTTTGCTTACCCCCTGCCCCTGCATCATGCCGAGACCTTCTCTGGGTTCGAGCTGGGCCAGTTTCATTGTACCTTGATTTCCTGCCTGTCCATTACCTATCTGGACTGGCCAGGGAAGCTGTTCTGTCCTAGTCCTTGATCCATCAGCTGCAGCACAGTGCTGATGTGATCCCCCTTTCAGGTTAAGGCACAGGCTGTAAGGTATCCCCGTTATGTAAAACGGGTAACATTTGCATATTTGGGTATCTCAGTAGGACATCCAAAGGCTGTGTTTGGGGAGAAGCTTATGCTTCAATACTTTAGTTAGTCTTTAAGGTGCCACAGGACTCTTTGTTACCTATCTATATATACTTCATAGTCTCTCATATTTGGGTATCTCAGTAGGACATCCAGAGGCTGTGTTTGGGGAGAAGACTCCCACTGACTTTGGTGGAATTTGAATCCGGCCCTTGGAGAGTGTGCACTTCTGGCTGTTTTACTTTCCCACTTGATGCACTTGAGCATCCAAATGCTTGACTTGGATGTTCTGTTAAAGTGCCCAGTTTTGAAAAGTCATCCCACCGTGTGCCGCCATAATAGAGAGAGGAACGAACCAGGGAGCTTGGATCTGAATTCCGATTTGCATCTCGGTTCTCCCAAAGTCTGTTTCTGGGGTTCTGGTGCAGACCCATCTCATGCATCTTTCACCCCAGGGAATTCCCAAAGAGTTTTGCAGATGCAGAACTCAAGTGCAAGCCTTATGGGATTGCAGCTACATCTGGGGTGATGCACAGAGATACTTAACAATGCCCAACAACACAACCCACCAGGTTAGAACAGGGAGGCTAGCGCCATGTTTAAGAGACGCTACCAGGAAAATGTAGGGGGACAGAACACAATTGCCGGAGCTAAAATTTGGCTGAGGCGGGAGAGTTGACAACCCTTGCAGTGAGATCTTGACAGCCCACAAGTGGTCGGGATCCCAGTAATAACATTGCATTTAGAACAGCATTTCCAGCAGCAAAATGGTCCCTTGTGCTAGCTCAGGACTTAAGGGGGGGAATACCACCTACCACCTCACAGTGCCACTTCCTACGGGACCTGGAATTTCCCCAGCGGTCTCCTATTCAGCTATTGACCAAGTCTGATCCCTGCTTGGCTGATAAGACTCCAGCCCAGTGGTCTGCAGACTTCTCCTGCTGTTGCGACTTAAGTTGTCGCTGAACAGAACCCTCATTATCCTGCTTTCTAGGACTATTGCCTGGGTTGAAATAGCTCAGCTCCTCTCCTCTCCCTGCATCTCCTCTGTGCTAATTTTCTCTCCCTCCCCCTTTCAGAATATGACCTGGTGGAGAAAGTGCCTTGCTCCTTCAATTCCAGAAGGGTGTGTGAGTGCCGAGCGGGGCTGTTTTGTAAGGTTGCCGTGCTGAACAGCTGTGCACAATGCCTTTCTCACACGGTCTGCAAGCCAGGATTTGGAGTCCTAGCCGGAGGTGAGCATCCCACCTGGGCCCGCCAGTCTCCTCTGTCTTTGTCCACGAGGCGGTGCTGGCGACACGGCTCACTCTGTCCCGTAGGGCTGGAGGATCATTCTTTTTCCTCCCCGCAGGCACCTCAGAAGTTGATGTCTCCTGCGAAAAGTGCCCTTCGGGGACCTTCTCTGATCGGCACTCCAGCACCGAACGCTGCAAGCCCCACACGGAGTAAGCCCAGTTTTCTGAGCGGCTGTCTAAAGCTAGAACTGGAGCTAGATGGAAGCTGTCGCTCTTTTGGCGCAAACTAGCCAAATCCAGCCCCGGGATAAGGGGCAGCTTTTTGCTAGTGAGCAGGGATTTGAGGGCATCTGTTTCTCTTATTATTTGCACCAGAAGACATGGCCGGGGGGGGGGGGGGAAGAGTTGAGTGTGGATGGATGAACCCCTCTAACCTCGAGTTCACTTGACTAGAGTGGGTTAGACTTGAACATGAACGTTCGATTTGCATCTGGCTTAAAGGGATTCTGTGGGGCAGGGGGAGGAATAGTGGGAAGGGCTGAGCTTCTGGCTAAGGGTAGATGGCAAAAAATGAGCAAGGGGGGTAGTTATCCCTCAGGTAACCTCTCTCCTGTCTTCCATTCCCCCGACCTCATGCGTTTTTACTCGGTGACCCGTAACCTCCGTGTTCTCCTTCCCCTTCCCAGCTGTGGCAAGCTAAACAAGGTGGCCGTGGGCAGCGGAAATTCCACCCAGGACCAAATCTGCATGGACCCGCCTCCCACCTACCTCACCCCCGCCACTTTGTCGGCGAAATTCAGCCACGAGCCCAAGGAGTCCCACAGGGCCAAAGCGCCGCTCCTGAGTGAGCAGCCAACAACTGTGGGAGGGCAGCATTCCCCCGCGGCCGCAAAGCCAGTGACCAGCGCCAGCATCCTCGTGCGTGACGCAGCCCCCGGCGATGCCAACTGGACCGCTGCAGGCACCGTCGGCGGATCGGGTACAAAACACGCAGCTGGCACTTCCCCTACCTCCGCTATAGCCACAGAAAAGACTGACAAGACAGGTAACCGCACTGGTGATGCACAAGATGAGTGCAGCGCAGGAAGGCGAGCTTGGGTCTGCGTGCGTGTTCTGGTGTGGGAACATCTTTCTCTTTATATTGCCTGTGGACCCCCTCCCCCCCCCCCCCGACTTTTTTTCTTTTTAAATCCTAGCTGGGGAAACATGCAGCTTCATTAACGATCCCCCCTCTGCCCGCTCTGTGTTGCAGGTGATGGGAGCTTTGTCCCCTGGGGTGCGGTGGTTCTCTGCAGCATGGTGCTGCTACTTGGGATGCTGGCGGTTTGGCAAAGGAAGGTTTGCAAGAGGCGGATCTTCGCCCCGAATGGGAAGAGTGAGTTCCCTTAGCCCTCTAGCTCTTCGTTAACCCAGAGCATGCTGGTAGTGTCACCTGTTCTCCCAGAGGTTTGGGTGGCCGCCGCATGTGTTGGGAAGGCGGGGAGAGCTACCTGCCCCTGAGAGGCAGGTGAGGGCTCTAGGCAGATCCTGGCCTCCGGGTTTTAAACATTAGAATTATAAGCAGTTCACGGAGGGAGAAAGAGATGGTGCTGCCGTGAAACAAACGGGAGCTCACAGGCTGCGTGGGGAGTTTCCCAGAGGCTGTGGTAACAAAACGTCTCTCTTCTCGGCACAGAACGGTGTCATCTGGGCTCTGTTTTGTACAGGGAGTGTGTTAACTGGGATAGCCCCAAGCGGAGAGAGGGGAAGGGTAACCTTTGTTGGTGATGATCAAATCTAGTCCTCCAGATGTCCCAGAGCTACTTCGGCCCTGAACATGGTGTGTCTTGATTGTTTTTCAGCTCTTGATCTGTATCCAGTCACTACATGTAGACCCAGATCTGCACGTCAGGGTAGGTGACTGAAAGACCAATAAGATGGCTCCAGACTCTATCTTGGGAAGGTTTTCTAGCTGAATTTCAATCCGTTTTTGTGTTGATAGGGACAACTGTTCCTGAGAAACGTTTTTACGTTATTAGACTTATAGGACCGGTGCCAGTGAAAACACATTGCATTGCTGTCCAGCATTATTAAAACGGTGCAATAGATGGCGCTCTTCCACCTGCATCCATGCCCTTGAGTAGTAAGTGGGGCCTAGTGCTGCTGCCGGAGATACAGCTTAAAACCACGCCTGCTCCCTGAAGGCCTTGTGGCCTGTGTTACAAAAGTAGAGAGGGCATTAACCACGGTACCCTAACCAAACTCCAACCTGAGTCACTACGGTCATGCTGTCTGGGAGTGACTCAGGACCATGAGTTTCGCCGCAAAAAGTCATTGGCGGGTGTAGACGCTCCCACGGCCTTTGCGCGAAAAAGGAACCTTTTCTGCCTTAAATGGCCAGTGTAGATGTGTCCTTCGAATCTCTGGCACTTCAGAGCGCAACCAGCCAAAAGGCTGGAAATTTTTCCTGTGGCTTTGTTTTATTTCCTTCATTCAGCTTCCAAGCCCACAGGAGGAGTTTCCTTCCACATAGCATTTCCCAGCTGGGTAGGGCCATTAACCAGTCCTTTGTGTTGCCTTGATTCTTGGTGGCCCATCTGACTTTGAGAGTCCTCCTGGATCGGTGGAGGGAGTGGGGGATGGTTCCCATGCTTGAGTTCACCAGTTCAGGGCAAACCTTTATAGGTAAAACACAACTACCGTATTTTCTTATAGCCTGGAATACAGACACTAGAAGTGAGATTAATGCAAGCAGCAACATACACGCATTTCATAAACCCTAAATACATTCTTGTACAGCTAATGCCTATTTTGAGCAAAACTAAAGTACAGTTGACCTGGTCTGGTCTCCAGCTATGAGGTTGTCGAATCTTAGCCAGTGCCTGCAGCCTGGACAAGAACTGCTATCTGGCCTGCCCTCCTCGCTGTTCTATTTTGCCCAGCTAACCTCCCCGTGTGATTTCAATTGACTAGTCGCTTCTATCCGACTTTTCTTCCATTCTCGTTGCCCTCGTCTCTAGAGACGTTCAGCAGCGCGCTAATCAACATGACTAACATCTGCCCTGTGTGGTTCATTCTTTATTGAATATGGGGTGGTTCTTTACTACTCCACTTAAACCATAGGTTATGTGGCTGTGCAGGTTTAAACAGCTGCTTCAGTCATGCCAAATGTGCCTGCGTGTCAGTGGTAGGGAAGGAATGTGCCTGCGTGTCAGTGGTAGGGAAGGAGTGCAAAAGGAACCTCGGTTCGTAAAATAACTTAAAATCCATCAGGGTGAAGGGTGCTGTACAAATACAAGATGAGACGTTGATATTCTTCTTGTGATTGTTACATTAATAGAAACTCACCCACGATATGTGATTCTCCCCCCTTTTCTCATTGTAGGTTCTGATCTGATGAAGAACTGTGCAGTAAGTATGAACTAGACCCCAAAAATCACTCCTGTTTTCCCTGAAAGGGGTAGAAATAATTAGTGGTATTTTATAATGTCTTTTTAAGCCACTAGTGACAACCGTCTCAGGCCAGGTCTACACTACATACGTGTATCAGTGTAACTGTTACTCAGGGGTGTGAAAAATCCATCCCCTTGAATGATGTAGTTTACCAACCTAACCCCTGGTGTAGACAGCGCTATGTCGCAGGAGAGTTTCCCCCATCGCCATGGCTACTCCCTCTTGCGGAGGTGGATTAACTACACTGACCAGAGATGCTCTCCCATCAGCATCTTCATCAACACATTTTGAGTGTAAACCTGCCCTTCAGTTTGCCCCTTTCCATTGTAACCTCTGATGGACGTGCACATGGCGGATGTATCCATACTCGTTCTTTTTATATCTGGGACCTGACCTTGGAATCCTTCCACTGGCAAAATTCCCATCAATGTCATGCTGCTAATGGGAGTTTTGCTTTAGTGGGGCATGTAGGGTGACCAGGCAGCAAATGTGAAAAATTGGGATAGAGGGTGGGGAGTAATAGGAGCCTATATCAGAAAAAGACCCAAAAATCAAGACTGTCCCTATAAAATCGGGACATCTGGTCACCCTAGGGGTGTGCAGGCTCTGACCTGTTGTCATTAGATTGGGGCAGGAACCCAAATCCCAGAGGCGAACGGGCCTGATCTTTTGGGAGCACTTTGGATCTGAACTTTGCCGTTTCGTCACCCCCAGTGAAGTCACGGGGATTGAGCCTCCTCTTCTGTTTTCCCCCTCTGGTGTCCCCTTCCCTTCTCTGCCATGTGGGCAAGAGGGCTTGTCCTAAAATGGGTGTTAGAAGGATATTGTTTGCCAGGTGTTCCAGGCCTGGTGTAAACTCAGATTGAAGCTGGTTAGCCACTAGGACCCTCTGGAAATAATTACCCGATCCACAGTGCGGGGATACTCCCAGTTAATACAAAACAACGGTAATGATAAAGTAAGACTATCCGGGGCTGGAGATGAACAAATCAAACCTAAACAAACAGTGTAACATTAGAGGACAGATCCTGAGCGGCAGTAAATTGTCCTGGCTCCCTTGAAGTAAAGGTCTTTTGTTGGAAATGGATTTGTCTGAAATCTTTGAAGCCTACACGTATGCCAGGCTAGGTCTTTCAACTGAGCTCTGTATTTTAAAAAGCATTTCATGTCCCCCATTAAAATGTTTTTAACTCGCCCATTGGAAAGAGACCTGGTTTTACAAACTTCTACCATCATTTCAATATTTCACTGCCAGCTGCTGCCGTCCAGGAAGCCTCCTTTGGTATTTTTTCGTAGAAAATGAGTCAGAGATGTGCCAAGTGCTGGGAACTTCACACTTGAAACGTCTTGCTTTGTTTTTGCAGATCTAATCGTGTGCGAATAGCAGCAGAGCTAGGAACCATCAGCAGAATTTGATTGTGTGATACGAAAACTAGAGCTTTGGTTAATTGGATCTTAGTTTCCGCTTGAAATAAATAAATATTAATTAACCCTGCGGGTGAGCTCTTCTGAGACAGGATTGCAGTGACTCCATGTTGAAGTTCTGCAGTATTAATTCAAATCCTGCGCTTGCTTGACCTGCCACAAGAGGGCAAGAACTCCTTGCAAGAAATCAGGAAAAATTTGCGTGCATCTGTTTTCCTTTAAATTCATTGCCCCTTGATCACCCAGCGTGACATAATTTCATGCTGTGCTATTTGCTTAGCTCACTACTAAATACAGAGCAAGAACAGTCCAGCTTGAAGTTCTGCCTGAATGCACCCGTTAAAAACCAAGTTCTTCTCCCTGGGATTTCTGTGTATTACACATACAATGCTCCCCTTGAGCAGGGGTTCTCAAACTGCAGGTTACAACCCCATTTTAATAGGGTTGCCATGGCTGAGGTTAGACTTCCTAGGGAACAGGGCGAAAACTGAAGCCCGAACCCCACCACCTGGGACCAAAGCTGAAGCTCAAGGGTTTCAGCCCTGAGTGGCAGGTTCAGCTTCAGCCCTGGGTGGTGGGGGCCCAGGCTACAGGCCCCCCATGCCCAGGGTGGTGGGGCTCGGGTGGGCTCAGGCTTCGGTCCTCCATCCTAGGGTTGTGTAGTCATTTTTGCACTCAGAAGCGGGTCACGGTGCAATGAAGGTTGAGAACTGCAGCCTTCGAGCTTTGCAAATTCTATACTCCTCCGCTGCAGTGCAGCTAACTCTAGGATTGAGGATAGCAACCGCCAGTGCACAGCATGCAATGCAACAGGATGGGGAGAGGACAGTCCTGGCCGTGGAAGCCATCGGACCATGCAGAGCAGCAACATCCATAGGGTTATTTCTTTTAAGATCTCATGTCACAAAGTTCAGTGTATCCAATTTCTGTAGGACAGATGGTCTGTGTTTATGGGGCAGGCCTGGGAACTTAGGTTCTATCACTGGCTCTGCCAAAGACGCTCACTTTTTGTCAGTTTGTGACCTTGGGTAAGTCATTTGACTTCTCTCTGCCTCAGTTTACCCCTCGATCAGTTGGGGAGCGCTAGGAGGCTCAATTCACTGCTATATTTCAAGTGCTTTAAGATGGAGTAAAATTTTTGAAAGCAGCTAGGATCCCAACATACAAAGATACTTAGGGTCTAAAGTTGCAGATAGGAGTCGAATCTGCTTAGGCACTTTATACATCCTGGTACACATCTATCAGCATCTTTAGTCATCTACATATCTTTGTAAATCTGGCCCTAAGGGACTTAGGTTCCTTTGAATTAGGCTCCTAACCTCTGAAGTCATTTAGGCCCTCTTGAAAATTTTGCCTCAATTGATGGAAGGTATTCTGTAAATACAACTGTTGTTCTCACTGAGTCAGAGGGATGTGGTTGCTTCCAAAGCTACCGTGGTCCCTCCCTGTTTTGTTTCTCACTATATGAGCTGCAGGGTTACTGCCCTATCCATCTCCTCTTTATGTCGACAGAAGAGGTTCAGTATGCTGAAAGCTGACAAAGAGCCAGAAGAGAGGGAGTTAATCAACAGACCCCCCAATGTGGAAACCAACAACAACTTGCTCTCCAGCTCAGAAAAACATCCCAGTCCTGACTCAAGCCCGGCTGAGATGATCCAGAGCCTTGGGAATGCCACCGATTACCCTGCTGATTCCCAAATGAGGAACCACACTAATAACCGAATCGGTGAGTCTTGTCCGCCTGTGTAGAATAGTGTGTGTGTCGGGGAGGAGGGAAGGAATTCGGCCCCTTTGTATAATTAACTAGCAGCTTTTTAAAGTGTTCAGTTACTGTCAGTTGCATGACTTTGGCTCCAAACATTTCCTCAAGCAATCAACAGAGCAGCACAGAATCCTGACCCGGAGTGACGGCTGCCAAAGAAAGCTGCTTAAAAGGAAATCAAGAGCTGCTGAGATGGAGCAAAGGGGAAAATGAGCAAAGGCCATTTCCTGTGCAGCTGGGAGCACGCCCAGGGTGGGATGAAGCAATAGAGTGGTGAAGATTTAATGGCGGAATATATATATATATTTTAAATATCGATCGCGTCTCTTCTCCCGCCTGGCAAACTGTTTTTAAACCACGGTAATATTTTTCCCAGTGAGAAGTTGTACAGGCCATTTCTGCAATGAGGCCGGAGGGGAAGATGCATTTGAGGGCCTCTTCTCCGCGGCAGAAAATCTTGAGCAATGGTCCCGATCCTCTGCTGGTATAAATTGGCAGAACTCCACCGGACCTAGGCAGATTGACACCAGCCGAGGTCGGGCCCTCTGTGCATATCTGAAGGAAGGACAAATCTCCACTGGAATTTGTTCTCCAATTCAGGGAGACAGACGAGTGCGCAGATTTGAGTTTGATATTATGAAATGATTTGGGCTGAGAGTTTCCCTTTATTTGTTTAAGCGTATGTGTAACGGGGGCGGGTCTTTATCAGTGCCTGGTGTCATTTCAAAGCCTGGTCGTCAGATAATATGCAAAGCGAGGAGAATGAGAGGTGCTGCAGATTCTGTAGTGCAGTGGCTCTCAACCGGTCCCGACTACTGTACCCCTTTCAGGAGGCTGATCTGGCTGGCGTATCCCCAAGTTTCACTGCACTTTAAAAACTACTTGCTGACAAAATTGGACATAAAAACACAAAAATGTCCCAGCACATTATTACTGAACATTTGCTGGCTTTCTCATTTTTGCCACATCATTTATAAAATAAATCAACTGGAATATAAATATTGTATTATATTTCAGGCTATAATATAGAGAACAGTATAAACGAGCCTTTGTCTGTCTGAAATTTTAGTTTGTACTGACTTCGCTAGCGCTTTTTATGTAGCCTGTTGTAAAATGAGGCGAATCTCTAGATGAGATGATGTCCCCCTGGAAGACCTCTGTGTACCGCTACATGAGAACCTCTGCTGTAAGGTATGCAGTCCACGCTCTGTTCATGCCCAGTGCAAATGCTAAGAAACACTTTTAAGTGAAGTTGATTAGAGGGCACGGTGAGGTCATGGCAGTAGGGTTTTGGGAACAGACCTCCTGCCCTTTGCACCACCGGGAAAGGTTATCGCTAAAATGCAGGCCTGGTTTATGTGCCAGTTTTCAAACTGATTGTATGTTTGGACGTCATGGCATCCTGTCCGAGTTCTTCAAACAGTCTGAATTAACATTCCCAGGAGATCTTGGCTGCCTGGCCTATTGTACATAACTCACTTATTCCAGTAGTATTTTGGAAGTCAGCTCCATGGACGTCCGCTCCCAGTCTGGGCTACCCTGTCCTTGTTAGTGCTGATATTTCGGAACGAAGTGCCTTTCATAGGTCCTGCAAACGCACCAGAACCCTCCCATCCTGTGAGTGATGGACTTGTAACTTCTGCAGAAAAGGACCTGGGATGAGAAACTGGATATGAGTCAGCAGTGTGCCCTTGTTGCCAAGAAGGCTAATGGCCTAGTGGGAGCATTGCTAGCGCGTTGAGAGAAATGATTATTCTCCTCTGTTTGCATTGGTGAGGCCACATCTGGAATATTGCAACAAGTTTTAGGCCCCCCACTACGGAAAGGATGTGGAC
Source organism: Sternotherus odoratus (assembly GCA_032164245.1). Lineage (NCBI taxonomy): Eukaryota > Metazoa > Chordata > Testudines > Kinosternidae > Sternotherus > Sternotherus odoratus. Next base: position 9,936,313 of record JAVMKO010000018.1, read on the forward strand.
AGATTGGAGAAAGTCCAGCAGAGGGCAATAAAAATGACCAGGGGGCTGGAGCACATGATTTACGAGGAGAGGCTGAGGTAGCTGGGCTTGTTTAGTCTGCAGAAGAGAAGAGTGAGGGGGATTTGATAGCAATCTTCAACTACCTGAGGGCGCGGGGGGGGGGGGGGGTTTCAAAGAGGATGGATCTAGACTGTTCTCAGTGGTAGCAGATGACAGAACAAGGAGCAATGGTCTCAAGTTGCAGTGGAGGAAGTTTAGGTTTGATATTAGGGAAAACATTTTCACTAGGAGGGTGGTGAAGCACTGGAATGGGTTACCTAGGGAGGTGGTGGAATCTCCGTCCTTGGAGGTTTTTAAGGCCCGGCTTGACAAAGCCCTAGTGGGATGATTTAGTTGGTGTTGGTTTGTGCTTGGAGCAGGCGGTTGGCCGAGATGACCTCCTGAGGTCCCTTCCAACCCTGATATTCTATGATTTTATGATAAAAATGTAAAGTGTAAGACCTGTCATCTCCTCTCCTCCCCCCACTCCCGCCCACAGCACTACTGAACTGTAGTGATCTCTGGGGTGGAGGGTGGTCATATCCTAATGAAGGCTTTGAATTACCTTTCCATCATGGCCAGGTTCAACATGTTGGACACTATACTCATGTCTTACAAATCTGTCCTAAGATACCTTTTCTAGCATAGCTGATCCTGCATTGCCTGACCCCTGATACCAAATCTCTTGTACAAGACCTAAAAACAGAGTTCAATTATCCCTCTTGTTACAGCTGTCTGAATTTCCTGTCAACTGAAAACTTTGCTTAAAGGCAGCCTTTTCATGCTGCTATTGGTGTAGCTGTAGATTAAAGCAAAAAACACCTTGCTCTTATGCTCTGGGGTCATAGAAGACTCTTGCATCCTGGTAGTTGGTGGTGGTAATTTCTCTGGTCCTTGCAGAAGGGCCAGAGCCTTGTTCGTTGTTAAGCAGCAAACATGCCTTTCTGTTAGAGAAGAATGTTTCTGTTGCTGGGGGCGGGGAAGGTGGTTCAGATGAGATTGGCAGGAGAAGCGAACAAATATTGACTCCAAACTTTCTATGTGATCCAAAAAATTTGGAAATTTTATAGCATGAAATATCCAGATCTCTCTTGCACATGGCCTTTCCATATCGCCTCTTTCATTCACTGTGTTCAGTACTTGGATTCCAAATGGAAGGTGCCTTCTGAATATCCAAGACTGACTATTCATAACTAGTGGGGTGCATACCAAAGGCCGGCACAGCGGTAACCATTTATTATGGAGGGGAAACCAGAGCGGCACACCTGAATTTTTGGGAAACGTCAGCTTGGCATCCAAGTGTTGCAACAGAGGAAACCGTCTCTGGCTAGCACCAGAAACGATCATTAGTCCTGCTCCGAACTGATTCCTATCTGCTTCCTTCCGCAGACAAAATATACATAATGAAAGCCGACACTGTGATTGTGGGGTCCATTTCGGAAGTGCCCATCAGCAAGAACTGCGCGGTTAGAGGATGCGAAAATGATGCCGAGGCCCAAGAAAACATGGAGGAAAAAGAACTTGCAATGCATTATCCGCAGCAGGAGACGGAATCATTTCCAGGAAGTGATGAAATGATTCCAGTGGAGGAGGAGGGCAAGGAATTTCATCACCCTACCACTGCCACTGAGAAGTGATGTCTTGCAGAGCAGATCTTGAAGACTAAAGCTACAGAGGGTGCCCCTTGTGCTAGTGATATCCAGTGCATTGGGGAGCCTTATTGTCTTGGATGCTGAAAGGATGGTTGGGGGTCATGGGAGAACTTTGATACAAGGTGTCATAGAATTGATTTCATCCAGGAAACGAAAGAATCATTAATAGTAACAAGAAGAATTTACACGTATGGATCACATCAAATATTTCTCTCCACTCCTCCTCCCCACATCCAGTTTGAGAGGGGACTGAATCAAAACCCTAGGTATGAACATTCCAAAACTCTGAGGACTTTTAGATCCTGATCCGAACTCTGAACGGTTGCCCCATCTTCATAACTGAATGGAATAAAATCTATTTCCAAGCACCTCCATTGTGAAAATTCAAATCAGGACTCAAATACTGAAGATTGAGGCCTATATCTCAACCATCTATCTGTAGTTGTGCTGTTCCTATCATTGTTGCCAACTTGGGATTTTATTGCTATACTCACAACATTTTTTTTTCTGAAAGTCCCAGCTTCTGGAGTCATGTGATCACATGGGACTCAATTATTATTATTTTTTTTAAATAAAAGTTTCTAGCCCTGACTGTTGTGGAGAAAAGCTTGAAAACGTGACCTAAGTGTGTCCTCAAGGCACAGAAACTAGACTGTAAATAAAACAAATCCAACATTTATTCATGATTTATTTTTAAGCCAATCTCTTGGATAGTTTGAAGCTGGACTCAAGGAGGACTTCTGTGATTTTAACTTTTTTAAATGATTTTGATAAAGAAAACAGACAATGAAAAGTACAAAAAGGTAAATGACTTACAGCTTGTATATATTTCCTAATCCTGCATGCTTCACAGGACCTCCAATTCAATAATGCTGTTTTATAACCCGCCAAAGCTGCAAGATCGGACAATACAAAACCAGGCACTACTAGATAGACATAACATGCTAAAAATAAAAAAGGAGAAGTCATACATGAGTAGAAAGAAGAGGGAAGAGGAGTCCAAGGGGAGAGAAAAAGAGAATGGAGATCTGGCATTCTTTGAGCTCTCTCTACAGCCAAAGGGTTTTGAATAGTTTGATGTTGTACAGAAAGTGAACTTTGCTTCCGAGTCTGAATTAAGCAGGCCTGGTGGATATGGTCTTATAAGAAAAACAAAGGAAATGCACTGATTTTCCCATAACAAAGAAAGATTTTTTTTTTTAAAAGGTCACATTGCTTGTTTCCTAAAACCATGTCTGATTCTGCTGCTTTTGGAAGAAGTGCAGGTGATGATCTGGGAAGCGCTTATTTTACATAGTGTTTAAAAAAACCTCAAGTTTTGTCATCAAATTACGCAAGATGCCAACCTCTCATGCTGCTAGGTCTATAACTGTACATTTAATGCATCAGTGCTGACGGCGCTTTCTCATGATTATGGAAAATGAGCTACGTGACACAGTGTTTCTTGATTATTATTTTTTTTTAAAGAGGAACCACAGAATTACTCTATTGGACAGAATACAGTGATGGATAATTGTGCTTCTCTAGTGCATTCATAAGAAGAGTCATACTTCATCCGACTAATGGTCCAGCTAGCCCAGTATCCTGTCTCTGACGGGGGGGCCAGTACCAAAGGCTTCAGAGGGAATGAACAGAACAGGGTAATTTCAAGTGATCCATCCCCTGTCACCCAGTCCCAGCTTCTGGAAGTTGGAGGTTTAAGGATACCCGGAGGCTAGGGTTGCATTCTTGTTCACCTTGACCAACAGCCTTTTATGGACCTATCCCTCATGAACTTACCCAATTCTTTTTTGAACCCAGTTATACTTTTGGCCTTCGCAACATCCCCCTGGAATGCATTCCCCAGGCTGGACTGTGCATTGTGTGGAGAAGTACTTCCTTATGCAGGGCTTACTTTGTGCCAGGCCCGAGCCCCAACACAGCTAGGCTTGGAGGTTCAGAGCCCTGTCACCTCTGGGCTTGCCGTGTCAGTTGTGAAGGTAAAAAATTTGCTTGAGCCTGGCACCTCTTTTGTTACAAATCAAGCCCTCTCCTTATGTTAGTTCTAAACCAGCCTTTTATCTGAGACTCTCAGGGCACTTTACAAACATTTGGTTAAGCATTGCGCTCCCCGTGTGATGGAGGGAAGAACTATGTTGTGGGTGGGACCAGAGGCACAGAGAGTGGGACTTTTTGAGCACGCAGTAAGGCAGAGCCAGCCGGAGAATCCCAGCAGCCTGACTCGCTGCCTCTAATTCATTTGCAAAATGGAGCTAGCTCCAACATGGGCACACCCTTCCCCCATTCCTTCTTGAATTCTCCTTTCCATAAAGCTTCTGAGATGCTCAACGCAGAGGAGCCAAAGAAACCTCTTGTGTGCACCTTCTCTGTTCTTGTTTGTTACATGCTGCTCCTAAAACCAAGAGACAACAGTCTGGGTCTCTATTATTCTCCGTGCTCTTCAGTGGACGTTGCACGTGGGGAAGACGGAAGCAAACTGAAATAACATTTCTCGCTCAAACTTCTTGATATTGTGCAGCACAGGGTCAGCTCGCCAAAGACTGTTGTTAAACTAAGATGCAAGAAGGAAGTGAAACCACAAAGGACACACTTACCCAGACTTTCTTCATTTTAACCATGGGTGCCTCATTGTTTCCCAGGGCTCAGCATGGGTTATGGAGAAATGACTCCTCTTTCGGCTATTAACACCACCGCGGTTCTGAATAACAATGCTCATGTGATTGTAAGGGTTTTCCACAATAATGGAAATGGTTATAGGGGTGTGTGCCCTGTGCATATATTAATGTGGTTAATTCAACCGTTTTTTCTAGGGGGATCAAATGCATTTTCTTGCTAGATCTAGTGTAGTTGGTTAAAATTAGAATTTTGCTGACTTTTGTAATGAAGATAATTAAATGTGGTTTAACCTATGGCCACGCTTTTCTTTTTTGATATTCTTGGGCAACTTTATACAAAATGCCCTGCAATTATGCAAGTGCTAAAGTATCAGATTGGTCCCAGGAAAATGAAAAGGGGTGGGTGGGTGTTTTTTCTATTTCAAAGACCAAACAATTTTAACATTTTAAGAAAGCACGTTGGCAGCTTGAGGTTCCCTTATCACCAGGGAATGCAATTCACAGTCCAAAGGATCTGATTTTCATTCCCATTACTGCTTATTTACACCATTTGGGCAATATGGAGAGAAGCCTTCATCTGGGTGTCAATAAACTTCAATGTAAATTAAAATTCAGGCTCAGAATGGCAAGTTCCCATTTCTAATTCGAACAGAAGAGCAGAAATATCCACGACGCTCATACATGTGCTAAAATGTATTGCTTGCTGCAGGGGTGATGTATAAAATATAGCTACAGTGTTCGGAGTGGAGGGGGTAAAGGTAAATTCCAGACCCCACAATCATCATCTTCACAAGGGCTGAGATATTAGATTGAGAGAAATGACTTATTTCCTTCTTCCTGTCCCTAAATTCAAACCTGTGTGTGGGCCAAAGGAAAAAGGGAGCTAGGCTGGCCCTGGGTTAAATCTGTGTCTTATTATAATTAGGGTGAGATGGAGAAAGGTCAAAGGCCACTTCAGTTAGTGGGAGTCTTTCTATTGACTGCACTTGCTTTGGATCAGCCGCAATTTTTTTTGTTTAAGTCCTGGCTTAGTTGATCTTACTAGGGGTTTGCACACTGACTCGGCCTACTGAAGCTACTATCACATACAGCAGGGCCTCCTTACTTCCCTCCATTTCCTCCGACAAGTTCCCTGGGCACCACTCTCCCATTCCCCTGTATTTGAGGGACTCCCCACAATCTCCCCCTGCAAGTGGCTCTTTGGGCAGACCCATTCCTTCTTTCCCCTTCCCTGTGGCACGTGTTTATGTAACGTCTCTTCTCGCCTTCCCTATAGCAGAGTCCTCCGTTTTAGCTCCAGGGCAGGTGCTGTGTGTGAACCTCCGTTTTCCACCTTGTCCACCATGCCAGCAGTCCCCTTCTTCCCCCCTTCTCTCATACAGGGATCCCTCAATATACCTCCTGTCAGTGGCTGTGCGCCCGCTTCCCACCCTGAGATAAGAGTACGGGATTGAAGAGCTGGAGCCCAGATACTCAAATGTGTGAGCCAAATTTAGTCCTCACGGAGTATGAGATTACATCATAGATTAAGATGTTCAGTCTGCATCTTGACTTCACTGGAATACATGGAGGACAGGGCTGACTAATAGCAGATATATTAGTCTGCGAACAACCAATTTGTTCCAATGGAGCAATTTCACAGATGTTTGTACGGTGATTGTGGGGGTTGCTTAGTGTGTGATTCCCATCCCAACATCACAAAGTTAGAAAGTGTATTTGGTGGAGGATGAGGCTGTAGAAGGGATTGGGAAAAAGCTAAAGTGGCAAGATAGCAGATCAGAGGAATAAATAATGAAGGGGTAACAGAAAAGGGACCAACTAGCTGGAGAAATTCCCACTGAAACTACGCTTCCCCTCCCCACTCCATCCTGCTGTGGTGTTCCTGTCTTCCTCTATCCTCCTAATCTCTGTTGCCCCACCCTAGCCAGATACTTCTATGGCTCACAGCATTGGAGCTTCTCTCCCTTCCCAAGAGGTGACTTGAAGCCAGTGGGAATATTCCCATGAGTAAAGGGAGTAGGGTTTGGCCCATAAAACATGACAATTTTTGCTACAGAGTAAATTCAGACAAGGAAACTTTTAACATAGCCACGGGCTGTGGATACAATGGGAAAATGTATTTTGATGTCAAACATGACCGCAGTCAGGGTAGAGTGGGACAAAGCATGTGTAAAAACTTATTACCTGGTCATGGTTTTCCCCATTCCCACCCAGGGATTGTGTTTCTAAGTCATGGTTAGCTCTGGGGCGTTAACCACAATCAGCTAACATGTTTTTAAACATGCCTTGTCCCTGTCTACACTAGGTACTAAGTCATGTGTAATAATATATTTTAAAGCCAGTTAGCTGTCACAGTTAATCTTGGAAAGGTTCCCTAGAGTTAATCACAAGTAGCAGACCTGTTTTTATACACAATTCTCTTTGCACTAAAGACAAAATCATGCTTGGTAGCTAGGCAACATGTTTTCTATCATGAGTCACTTCCCAGTGTACACAAGGCCTCAGGGAATAGATTTCAATCAGACAGGTGCAGCTGATTGTACTGCAGGGCATGGGTGGAGAGCAGGAAGGAAAAAAGTGTCATGTTCCCTGGAGGAATCTGTCTAAAATCCATCACATGGGGATCAGCTCTTCCCAGCAGTTGTGATGCTAGGGGCTCTTGGCTACACTTGAAATTTCAAAGTGCTGTCCCGGGAATGCTCAAGCGGCAGTGCTTTGAAAGGCGAGTGTGGTCTCTCCTCTATGAGGGGTTTAGCTCAGAGCACTCGGAGCCCGGCTCCCAGTGCTCAGAGCTTGTCCACACTAGCGCTTTAAAGTGCTCAGACTTGCACTCGGGGGGGGGTGATTTTTCACCCCCCTGAGCCAGGAAGTTGAGTGCTATAAAATGTCAGTGTAGCCAAGCCCTAGGTTTAAGCAGATGAAGGGCTTGCCTACATTTACAACACAGCACTGCACCACTGTAGTGCTTAGTGAGATCCTACCTACTCCTACGGGGCGCATCTCCCATTAGTGTAGTGCAAGGGTTCTCAAACTGGGGTTTGGGACCCCTCAGGGGGCATGAGGTTATTACATGGGGGGTCGCAAGCTGTCAGCCTCCACCCCAAACCCTGCTTTGCCTCCTGCATTTATAATAGTGTTAAATATATTTAAAAGTGTTTTTAAGGTATAAGGGGGGGTTGCACTCAGAAGTGAAAGGGGTGTGAGAACCACCGGCATAGTTCTCCATGAGAGGTGGTAGCTACAGCAATGGAAGAAGGCTTCTTGTTGACACAGCATTATCTACGCCAGGAGTTTGGTCCGCGCCGGATAACTGCGTCGCTCAGCAAAGCAGCGTTCTAGCCACATACGTCTGTAGTGTAGACGAGGGGTCTCAGTTTAGTATTATCCTGCAACTCCCATTCATCTCATTGAATGAGGACTTTTGACCCCCTGCACGAGTGCAGGTTGGGGTGGGATATTTTGGGTGTGTGGAAACACTGCAAGGCAAGCAGTGGCCCTGAGCCGGCTGCAAAAACATTCTTGCTTTGGGCAAGCGCTGGCCCACGGCCTGTGCCGTGCATCTTGGGCCGTGCACAGCTGGGACTAGGGTGACCGAAGTGGGACAGGGTGTGTGTGTAGGGGGGCAATTAGCGCCTATATAAGAAAAAGCCCCCCCCCCCCAGGGCTGTCCCTATCAAATCAGGACATCTGGTCACCCTGGAAGGGACTGAAATTGGGGGACTGGATCAGCCTCCTCCTGCAACCTGCCTTACCCCCCTCAGTCCCCGAGGCCCCCCCTCGGATATTTGCCCCCCACCCCCCCGTATTTCTCGCCCTGCAGGGCCCCAGCTGCCCCCCCGCTCCAGGCGGCCCTTTCCCAGCAGCCGCGAGGGAGGGGCCCCGGCCGGCGCCGGCTTCCGCTCAGCCCGACGGGGGGGGATGTCCCAGGACCGGCCCCGCCCCGCCTCTCGGCCGGCGGCGGGTTCCAGTCGCGGGCTGTGCTGGGCGGGCGGGCGAGCGGCGGGATGGGGCCCGGCCGGCTGGTGGGCGCGCTGCTGCTGCTGCTGCACGTGGGGGGCTCGCTGCCCGGCAAGGTGGGTGAGCGCGGCCCGGTCCCGGTTCCACCCCCCCGGGCTCCAGCCCTTTCCCGTCACGGCTCCCATGGACTCAGAGCGGGCGGCTGCTGGGAACCCCTGGGTGGGGCCCGCGCCCCATTCCCGGATCACCGCAGTCAGCCCAGCCCTACGGCCTCCCCCCCCCTTTGTATGGGGCAGGCCCCTCTCCCCCCATTGCTTGGGCCTGAACCCCCAGCTTATTCCTCTCCTTAGAGTCATTTCCTTGTCTCCCCTCCCTTCCCCCCACGAGCCCTGTTTCCAGACCTGGGGAGACCCGGCTAGGAAACCCCCATTCCACCTCTGGGGGCCTTAATCCCTGGCACAAAGGTGCCCCCCCCCCCATGCACTTAGGTGTGGGTGCATCGCTTGACTATGCGCGTTGACCCGGTGTATGGTCCCTCTGCGGCATGAGGTGACCAGACAGCAAGTGTGAAAAATTGGGAGGGGGGGGGGGAATAGCAGCCTATATAAGAAAAAGCCCCCCATATTGGGACTGTCCCTATAAAATCGGGACATGTGGTCACCCTACAGGGTGGTGCAGAGCCTGTCTCGGCCCCTAAGAGATGATCACATCTGGGGGCTGGTGTGTCTGCTCTGAATGAGGGAGAAAATAAATTGCTCATGGTTTTACTGTTATGACTACTTGTAACTCTCAAGCGGCCTCTGCTTCGCTGCAGACCCTCAACTCCCCGCCAAGTTTTAACCTTCTACAGCGTTACAAATGTCAATACTTTTTTTAAAAAAATCCATACACTCCGTGGGGTCCCTCTTTCTGGAATCGTGTTAGCCCTAAATCCACTTCCGTAGCCGGTTTTCTTGATTTGCACAGACTTGATTTGCACCCTGGCAAGTGAAGAATAAAAATCTGCACACTATTTACTATGTGCATTAAACAGGAACCTTTGATTGTACTTAATAAGACTTTAAAATCTGCTCCTATATACACAGAAAAGTCCTTTGGTTTAGATCTTCAGTGTGATTTGGAGCTACAGCTGGGACCTTTCTACTTTAACCTATGTTTCTGTCTAACAGAGCTCATAACTTGTCAAGTGGGAAACCTTGGAAAGGTCATTTTGCCTTTGAATGTTGTGTTTACACACTGTATTGATTGATTCCTGGAGTGGATTTTAGCAAGGATAACTACATTAAAGGTAGAGGTAACAAAGTCCTGTGGCACCTTAAAGACTAACTATAAAGTTTTGAAGTAGTGATGTACTCAGATACTGTGCAAGGGAGAGCATATACTTCAGATCAGTGATACTCAGACTTCAGTGGTTCAGGAGTGAAATTAGCAATCAATATTACCCAAAAGAGCTGTTAGTGGTATGAATTCATTGTTTCATTTACTATATTTAAATTCACATTTAAACAGTATGATGGGGGAATACTTAGTTTATGTGCGCGAACACACACACACACACACACACACACACACACACACACACACACACACACACACACACACACACACACACACACACACACACACACACACCCTCGCTATAGCACGGATTCACATATAGTGTGGTCGTGGCCAAGGATCCCAAATTTAATTACCTTAAATGTTAACGTGCATGGATCCCGAACCTGTGTTCTAGCGAGGGTGCGGGCTGTGTATGTATGTACACTCACAACATTCTCACAGCAAATAGGTTGTTACTTTAACTTTTTGGTTAATAATATACTAAAAGCATCCTGATCGGTTAATGATTTAATTAAATTATGCAGTGTTTTAATGTCAGGTGCTGCAAAGAGCCACAATAAAGTCACTTGTGGTTCGTGAGCTTCAGTCTGAGCACCACTGCTTTAGAGAGAGAGTTTCAGTGAAGCTTTGTATGGACCTGGTCTTGTGGTCCTTGCACTCCCTGATCTCCCATAGCCTGGGCTGCACAGAGAATCCAAGATATGGCTCTTTGATGCTTGTTTATAGCAAATGAAGAATTCTGGAGACTAGAATGACATTCGTGAACAGGGCTAGGAATCTGGAGAAAAGAACACCAGAAAAATTGAGATATTCCAGGAGCTGAAAATAGCTTCCAAACAAATGTTAGTAGGGGAGGGACCTGGATAATACAACCCACATGAAGGTGAGATAGTCATGGGCAAGTCCACAGGGCCTTGACATTGACCTGCATGTACAGTAATGAGGGATCTGAGGTGTCATTTGCCTTTCTGATATTTAGAGAGAAGTGGTTTTGTATTCGTTTTAGTGACCTCTAGTTAACATATTGAAAACATCTATACAAACACTTTAGGCTAGGCATCTTGGATGATGTTATCTGAATAGGTATAGAATTGGACATGCATAATTTACCTCCATCAGACTGATATGTACTTTTGTATTGTTTATTTCAAGATCTAAAATATTTTCCAGGTAGGGGAAGCTTTGATAGGATGTGCAATTTATTTACATATTTATTTATATTAATTTAGGGTTTATAGGATGAAAAGCTAAAGTGACCAGACTATCAGTGTGTGTGTGTGTGTGTGTGTATATACATGTACACACACACACACACAAGTTATACAGTGGTATTTTATATATGTTACATAGTGGTATTTTAGAAGGATTGGTTACCTTGGTGGATTGGTAACAGTTTAGCAAGCTTTTCAGCTATAGTCGTCCAGTTTGAATGTAGCCCAGGTAAGTAGTGACTGAAAGCTGTTAGCATTTGGTTGCCAGTTTGCCTACTTTGTGTCTTTGTCTTGTGGGGCGTCTCATTACCAAAATCCTCATAGTTAGCCCTGCTTGTGCCCCTTGCTGGCAGCTTCAGTTAGGCCAAAGATTGACTAGGTTATGGACATAGAACTCCTTTCTCACTCCTACATGTGGTCTCACTTCGGTAGCAGAGAACTGGGGAAGCTTTCACCATCACTGCCCATGCTGGACCGGTTCTGTTGACAAATAAGAATCTTTGGTCTTTTTGGGCTGTGAATCCTGCACCTTTCACCAGCAACAAAATAAAAACATGCCATGCAGATTGAAAGACAAAATGGTTGCTTCAGTAACGTAGCAGCCACCTTAATGATGTGGAAAAAGAGATCTCCTGCCCATTATAGCAAAATGTGATCAGTTCAAAGAACTGGCGCATAGTGGGTCTAATGAAAGCTCAGCGTTTTATTTGCTGGCGAGAGGGTTCAGTCAGGGGACATGAGCAAAGCAAATAGCTCGTGAATGACACACTTTTTCTTGGTTTGTTTTTCTCATTCATTCTGAGTTACTTGAAAGATGATTGTCAAAGTCTGCACTTACCCACAGGAACTGAGTCTAAATCTTGCCATTTAGAACACTTCAGTCACCCAGAATATTTTGATGTTTTCAATAGAAGTGGTTTCAGCAGCCCACAAAGGCACATGCCTTTCATTCGCAAGCGGAGTGTCTCTGGTCTCTCCCCACTGACCTATCCTGTAAATAACTAACTGGTTTCCAAGGAATTTCCATCCAGATCTTGGCAGGAGGAGTGATGACTATGATACAAGGCTTGGGCAGCTGAAGGATGGGGATGGGGGAGAGGTTGTTAAAAACCCAAAGCAAGAGGCTCAGGATAACGGTGCTGATTTCCCCAGCTTGTCTCACCATAGATCTAGGGGCTGTGTGCCAGTGCTAGTTGGTTGTTGCACAGTTTTTCATTTGTGCTGCGATGGCGAAGGAATTCTCTGGCTAAGAGACTGTAAACAGAGCTGTTCAAAGCCATAAATTTTGCAGGGAAAACAGGAGGATCATGCTTGAGGGCAGGACAAGAGGCAATGGGTTCCAACTGCAGCATAGCAAATCTAGATTAAATCTCAGGAAAAACCTTCTTACCCTTAGAACGGTAGGAGAATGAAACAGACATCTAAGGAGGTCATGGAAGCTCCTTCATTGGAGGCTTTCCAAGGGAGGCTGGAGAGCCATCTGTCTTGGTTGGTTTAAATACAACAAATCCTGCATCTTGGCAAGAGGTTAGACTGACCCTTGTGGTCTCTTCTAACCCTATGATTCTGTGTTCAGCTTACTGGCAAAAAATGTCACTCTAATGTTTGCAGTTTGTTTGATCCATAGTCATTTTTTTCCAGTGGCAGGTATGGGAATGTTGAGAATACCAAGCCTGCTGTTAGGTTCCTTGTACAGCATCATTTTTGGAATTCCTTGTATCTAGAGATGGGCCCAAGTTGCCAAGTTTGGAGCCATCTCTGAATTTTCCCCAGGGCCAAGGATACAGGGTTTGGGTTTGGCCAGTAAGAGTATGTCTAGATTATAATTAAAAACCTGTGGCTGGCCCATGCCAGCTGATTTAGGTTAATGAGGCTTGGGCTAATCATCATCATGTTCCGATTACGCCTCTGACGTTTAGGGCAGCGACAAAGATCTTCCATTCCTGTCTGTATTACCCAGTCGATGGCAATGTTGAAGAGGACTGCAGACGTGACATACCACTGACGTGCTCCTGTTTTGACTTCCAAACTGAGCTCACTGTGATCAGCACTTCATGTAAAGTTGAAATAGAAGCTTTTGATGACATTGATTATGCGGAAAGGAATTCCATATGCCTGCAGAATGTGCCATACGCTGATCCTGTGAATGCTATCAAAAGCCTTCTCAAAGTCTATGGAATTTATGTAGAGTTGCCATTGCCAATCTAAGGACTATTCTGTTATGTTTCATAGAGTGAAGATCTGGTCTGTGCATCCATGCCCTTTCCAGCTTGCTCTTTTCTGAGAACACTATCAACTGCCTCTGATATGCTGGACCATGATCTTACACAATGCTTTGCTTGTCACAGTTAAAAGTGTGATGCCATGCCAGTTATTACAATCACTGAGATTTCTTTGGTGTCTTCATTATAACCCCATTGGTCCACTCATCTGGCACTTTTTCCCTTTCCCGGACTGATGTAAATAGAGGGGCCAGGATAGATGCTGGCTGCTAATTTAGGATTTACCCTGAACAATTCTGCCTTCACGTTATGCTTGCCAGGAGCTTTCTGATTTATTAGATTTGTGTGCTTGGTACCGAACCCAGGGTCTGGGACTCTCCGCAGTGGGAGGGCTTCAGCCTGAGTCCAGACATCTATGCCACAATTAAACAGCCCTTTAGCCCAAGACCCTTAGATCGAACAACTGGCACAGGCCAGCTGAGGTTGTCTAATTGCAGTGTAGACGTACTCTTGGAGAGAACCAGCTGCAAAATTCACACCCAGATCCCATTTTCCCCAAAGGACGGGACTATTAGGATCTGGGTGTTACTTTTGGCCCATCTCTTCTTGTATTATTTCCTCTTTGTTTCCCCGGTTGACACCAGGAATGTGGGTATTATGCAGAGAAATTATAGTCTCAGAAGGAGCACAGTGCAGAATATGGAAGAGGAAGGAGACCAGGCGATGACGGAGAATAATGCACTAATGCCCTTTGTATTTGGATTCACAGTCCAAATTACATTAAAGGGGAGTTAAGGTTGTAAATATGTCTCCAGACCTTAAAGGGAGAAAATCTAAATAGGACATTATAGTTTAAAATACACAAACACTGCGGAGCCAGGAAATTCTATATTAAAAATCCCCCAAATGCCACATTACAAGAAGCCTTTATAAATGTTTCCCCTTAATTTTATATAACCAGAACTTCTCCTTTTACGCCCTCTGTCTGGGTGATCTTGTCTCCTCACATGATTTCGTCTATTATCTTTATGCTGGTGATTTGCCTGTTGTCTTCTCCACTCCCACTCTTCCCCCTCCATCCAGTCTTACATCTTCGTCTGTCTCAGATACATCTTCCTGGATGTCTCTCAATCAGTTTATACTTAATTTGGGCAAATCTGCTTCCTTGTTTTTTTCCCTCTGCAACTTTCTCCGACCTTCTTCTCTGCCAGTGTTGGCACCACCATTCTCCATGTGCTTCAGGCCTTTTAATCTGGTGATCATCTCTGATTCCTCCCTCTCCCTTACTCTGCACAAAATGGCAACTGTGTGTAATATCTATCCTCTTTTGTCCTGACCCTTGTTTTACATTGTAAGATTTTTGGATTAGGAACAGTGTCTTCATATTTCTTTGGACAGCTGCTGTCATCTTGAGTTCCAGATCTTGATCCAGGCGTCTGGACACCTAGTATAAAATATTTAATAATAAAAGACAAGAAAACTTGGTGGGTTGATTACTTGAGGCTTGTCTACACTTAGAGTGCTGGTGTAGTGCTTAGTGAAGACGCTACCTATGTCGACGAGAGCTTCTCCCATTGGCGTATGTACTCCACCTAAATGACAGGTGGTAGCTATGTCACAGGAGAAACCCTCCCATTGACATAGTGCTGTCTACACTGGGAGTTCGGTTGGTATAACTGCGTTATTCAGGAGTGTGGATTTTCCACACCTGAGCGATGTAGTTCTACCGGCATAAGTTTGTAGTGTAGCCCAGGGCCTAGTCAGTGAAATATAGTCCCATCAGAGAGTAGTGAAGCTTTAAGGGGTCCACCAGTATCAGAATTAGAGGGAAAATAATACAATTTCATAACTGTTTTTATAAAATTCCACACAGGTGTTAACATTTGCTGTGAGCCTACAGATATAAACGTTTTGTGTATGTATGCCCCAAAGCAGTATAAGTCTTAGTTAATATACACCAGTCATGGTGAGCAGAGCAAGATCATAGAAAACAAACAGGATATGTGACTAAAATCTCAAAAGTATGATTCTCACCTTCAACATATTGTTGAATGTTGGTATTAGAAGATGTATCATCAAACGTAAACCAACGTTAGCTATCAGCAACAAATCAGAAACCCACTGACAGCTGTGGTCTCTTAAGCATCTTCCTCTGGATCTGATATTACAGACCAGAGATTAAGGTATAGTATTCTAGACAAGGACCAGTAAAGAAAATTAGGTGACTCATAGGATTTATGAAGTATTGTTGCCTGGATTCTGATTTTGTCTATGTCAGAATAGCTCTACCCATAGTCATGGAGGGGGCCGTCAGGGGACAAGAAGCAGAGGGTGTTGTATGGGTTGGAGGTTGAGGGGGGCAGTTGGGCCGAGAAGTGGGAAGGGGTCGGATGGGGGCAAGGCAAGGCTGTTTGGGGAGGCACGGCCTTCCCTACTCGGCCTTCCATACAATTTTGCAACCCTGATGTGGCCCTCTGGCCAAAAAGTTTGCCCACGCCTGTCTTAGGGCCTGGTTCTGATCTCAAGTACGTGGGTGACTTCAGTAAGAGTTGCCACCATCTGAGGGCAGGATTTGGCCCTGGCAGTATTTGTCCTCCAAATTACCAGCTCAGGTATTTTAAATAAAGCTCTCTATTTTCCCCTCTTGCAGTAGATCTTGCTGCCGAGCAAACTGCGTCTCTGAACCACAGTCTTTTCCATAGCAACCGGTTCTGATGTCAGCGTGCTAGATGACTTCATTGTGGTTTACATACAGGAGGCAGTTCCTGTTTAAAATCCTCCACTCGACCCCTTATTTGGAGGTGGCATTTTAGTGAAATGTGACCAGTTAGTGCTGTGTGGTAACCCCAGGGCTGCAATGTAGATGTTCCTGGCTAGCAGCAGAGCCGGACGGAGGTCCAAGGGACACTCGCCTGTAGGGCAGGATTTAGAGAGAGTCAGCATCATACGAATGATACCTAGTACCTGTGAAGTGCTTCACATTGTCACAGCAGGGTGCAAACCTGGCAACTCCCCCTGAATGTTGGGGAGGACCCTTCTCTGGAGCCTACTCAGTGTCTCCATCCCAAGCCCCTCACGCTTCGGGGAAGCGTGATTCCCAATCCGGATTTGAACTTTATGACCCAGGTCCACCTCTAATACAAATATTAGGGTCTGGATTGCGGCCGCGTGTGTGGGGAGAGTGAGTCTCCTCCCATTGGGTACAGCAGAGAGGCCAGGCACCGTTGCAATCCCTGCGTGCCATGGACAGCAGAGATGCTCTCTATTAATGTATCCTTCCTGGGGGGCTTATACCCCCAAAGGGGGCCGGGAGGAGGCGGCTCAGCTCCACCCTGGAAATTTTTGAGCACAGGTGTGTTGTAGATCTGTGTTTTGATGAACTACCAGCTGCATTTGTTACAGAGGCTGCTGCTAGCTCCCTCATAAGCGATAGGTTAGGTCCTCAGGTTGCTGGGTGTCTGTAATACACCCTATAAGAGTGGAATGCGCTGTAAGCATTTGTGTTTTTAACTCAATAGGGGTAGAGTCCTGGGTCTCTGACTTCTTGCATGTAACCTCTTGTGCACTGCTTAATATCCTGGGCACTGCCTACTGTGCTTCTCCTCCCTGTGCTGCCCTGTGTACTAGACTTGTTCCCATTTGTTCTGCTGGTATTCCAGCACTGTAGCAACATGCCAAAATTTGTTCAGCTAACGTACAGAGGCTGCAGTAGAAAACAGTTATAAAAGGGTGAATCAAAATCTCTGGTTTAAGTGTCTCTGCCTTCTCTTGGGAAATGAGTTTTGCTTCTATTGACGATATGCAGATGTTTCCATTCTGTTTGTACAAATCTCTTAACATTCTTTCCTCCTCATGTGTCTAGTCTGAGCCATTCTAAATTTGACCCTAAGTATTCAGCTTCTCAAACTTGACTTGTGCCAGATTGTGACTCTGGGTTACGTTTATCTTTAATCTGGGATCATATTTTATTCCTGAGCGATGGTATGAGTCACATCAGCCCATAAAAGGGTTTCAGATTTACAATCTTCTTTTTCAGGTGAAGAGTTTATTTTCATAATACAAGTTAGGTGCTGTAATTAGAGGTACAAATTAAAGCAGAGGGAGAGATGGGTGGCACAAAAATTGGGTGGAACTGAAAAGTTTTAGGCTAGACCCTGGCCCCTGTTGCACCTGTGTTCTGGCACTATCCCAGTGCAGAGCTGCTATAAAGCCAGTGGATCTGGATGTCTGAGGGTTCGCCTGGCATAATAGCTTCTACACTCATCCTCTTCTGACCCCTGCATAGTGGGAAAAGGGGAATCATCTTGTGGCCAAGTAAATTAGGACAGCCAAGTAACATCGCTTTAGGACAACTCTAATTTTGCCCTTCCACAGCAGATCTATCTGACTGTTCTTGACTGTTCTCTTGCTTACGCCAGCATAAATGAGAATTAATTCCATGGAAGTTTTAACAGTGAGATTAGAATCCGGCCCATTGTATTCAGCTGAGAATTCAAGTCCAAAGTGTTAAGATTCTTTTTAGTTTCTTATAATGCACTTTAGTTTAGGATTAATTGACAATTTCTTAAGTTAGTCAGCAACAGCCACCACTAATCAGATAAACGTTGTGTGATCGTATCAGTCAATAGACGCACCATGTCAAGCAAAATTTCTGCAAAATTTCAAGCAACAGGTTTTCCTGTCTCTTCAATGCTTCCTTTCTCTTCAATGCTTCCAAGACAATAATTGCAACATCTAAAAGACAGTACAGAAAATGAGATAAGCACGTCTTGCCGGGAAGCCTCACTTGCAAGATAACTTATGATGTGGTTTGTTTTCTTTCTCTCTCTTTTTTTTTGAAGTGAAGGTTTAAGATTTAAAAAGTTCTTTCCTTAGGTGTGTTTCACTTAATACCGTTCAACATGACCTGACTGGAGAGCTGCAGCTACTGCACTTGATCGGCCTCCTCTTAATAAACAGGCGAAGAGTTTCAACTAAAAATAATTTGGTCAGCAGCAGAGCCTTCAGAAGCTATTTTCTTTGTTTGCTTTTGCAGCAGAAGAGCTGTCAGCTCACAGTTGCAAATGCTGTGGTTTCTCTATTACTTGTTGCTCTTCCTGTGAGACTACTATAGCAAGCCCAGAAGTAACAGTGATCACTGAACCTAGGCGTTTTTGAAAATATATATATATTTTTCCTTTTTAAATAAATGAGAATAATTATAAATAAGAATGAATCAAACCTCCTGCTGGTGAAAAGGGCTGCATTGTCGGCCACAGAGTCCCCAGTAAAGAGAACGTGCTTAGGAGTTGCAGACCATGCTGGCTTTTGGAGCCTATTATAACTAGAATTGACAAAGAGTCCTGTGGCACCTTAAAGACTAACTAAAGTATTGAAGCATAAGCTTTTGTGGGCTAATACCCACTTTGTCGGATACATGGATAACTAGAATGTGGCTCCTTTAAAACTGGCTTTGTTCTCATCCTGGGGTACTCTACAGAAAATATTCTGTGCACCCAGAAGCCAAGCCTGACCAAACCAATCGTCCAGGAACTATTAGAGATGAAGTGCAAGGGCAATATTCTAGTGAAAAACCCAGCAGTCTCAGCTGCTGAGAAGGTGAGATTCCTACCAGGGAACTCAGGAACTCCACTTTTGTATCCGCCTCTGGGGTGTAGTGATCCAATACATTTGAAGATCTTCTGTGGCTACTGAAAGGGAGAAGGAGCTTCCTGTCTGCCCATACTGGAGCCTCCAGGATGTTGAGGGGTCTGTTATTTTACCCTTCCCCTGAGAAGCCTGTCTGCTGTAAGCTGTATTTGTGTGTGGTTGGGTGCTGGTATGGGGGTGGGGACTGTGCTACTATATTCATCCTTCCCAGTGAATGTTGCACGTTGGTTCAAAGATGTCTCAAGTAACTGGAGGTTGAAAGTGTCATGATTCTGGTCCGTTTCATAACCACCCACAAGGTCCACAGTATTTTGAAGAGCAGCTGTGGAACTGACCAGAGTCCTGTCAATGTCGCTTTGTGGTGACCTACTGTTGGTTTACATTCAGTAGATTTTCTACACAACCACCATAAGTAAGACTACGGTTTAGTCATGGGTATTTTTTTTGTAAAAGTTATGGACAGATCACAGACGGTAACCAAAAATTCACGGCCTGGCCTGTCCATCACTTGTACATAATTATGACAGGGGCCGACGCTCTGGGGAGCCAGTGATCGTCGGGGGCTGGGAGACCTGTGGCACCAGCCACCAGGGGGCCATCAAGACCAGCTGCCAAGGGTTCCCCCAGGGCTGCCCACCCACTGTTGCTCCTGCCACCTCGGGAAGCGCTGCTCAGGTGGTCCTGGGGCCAGCCACACAGGTGGCTGCAGAAGTCATGGAAGTCACAGAAAGTCACAAAATCTGTGACTTCCGCGACTTCTGTGACCGACAAGGAGCACTAACCATAAGTATTAGAAACCATTTTTTTCCCTTTATTTTTGCGGGTTTTGTTTAAGTGAACGTTTACATTTGACAGCAAGGGAGGGCTCAGCCCCACCTTTACTTGACAGGGAAAGTTCTTCCAGTGGCTCGCATATTCCCACTTAGGGATATTGCACTGTCTAATGGCGCTGAACTGTCTCCAAGCAGTGTATGAGGATGGGCCTATGTAAAGCGGTGCAGTGCCCTCCACCACCTCAGTTCCTTCCAGCTGCTGTGCCAGACTGAAGCGAACCACTCCAGTCTATTCGGGAACTGGGGTTTTCTCCGTTCCTAGGGCTTGTCTACATGTGCGTGTGTGGGTGAATGCAAAGCTTGTTGTGCTGCATCTGGAAAAGCGCTGTCGGTGAGCTGCATCAATACTATGCCCGTGGAACTCCTGTTCTGTTTCTCAGTTTGCGTCATGTGTATGCCCAGTGATGGCTTGTTGTGAACCAAAGGTGTTGCATTTTCAGAGGGTGCCATCCTTTACTTCACTGCACAGCAGTGTACCTCCTGGGATTGTGTTATGAATGTGTTGTGTGGGTAGCCAGGGGGCGTTAGATCTTTGGGAAGTCCCATGTCTCCACCCTCCTGCGCCAGCTAATGCCATTTTTCAATTGCTGTCGGCCAGCACGGAACCAGCAATGCTCTGCTCCGCTGGTGGTAGCTGTGATCACACGGCATCTCCCTGGGGTGTATTCCAGTACTCAAAGCTGGGCAAGTTCGGCTTTGAAGGCCAACGGCCACATTGCCAAACAAATGACATGGTGGCAGCAGCAGGAGATTCAGCGGTGGTGGGAGCGTGGAGGAAGAGAACACCGAGTAGTTGGTACTAGAGGACCAGTTCCTGGATCCGCTACACATGATGCAGCGCTATTTCTGGGCTCTGGAGACCAGCGTGGATTGGCGCGAAAGGATTGTTCCGCAGACCTGGGATGACCGGCGGTGCCGAAAGAATTTCAGGGTGGGATTTTTTTTTTAAGGGATGTGCTGGACTGATTGCAGAGGCAACGTACCGATCTGTGCTCCCCCATACCTGGGTCACCATTGTCATCTGGAAGCTAGCCACTCTAGAGTGCCACCAGCATGTGGTCAACCAATTTGGTGTGAGGAGGTCGACTGGTGGGGCCACTGTCATAGGAGTGCGTCGTGCCTTGGAAAAGATACTGTTGCACCAGGTTATAAAGCTGGGTAATGCTCAGAAAATGATTGAGGTTTTGTACCAGTGGGGTTTCCACACTATATTAGGCACATGGGTTCCATCATTTGCCCCCTTTACTAAGGCACAGAAAAGGAAATTTCTACAATGGCGTTCCAAGGGCCAGCTGACCGCTGTGGCAGGTTTACAGACATAAATGTAGGAAGGGGCTGTGTTGATACAGCTGAGCTCTGGGGGATGCTTTTTGTATTAATGGAGAAAGGATGTTCACCAGCAGGGACCCGGTGGACATCAGTGGTGGTGAGGTTTCTTTGGTTATTCCCTGGCTTATCCCCTGCTTCCCTGTTTGATGGCGCCATTCATAGGCCTCTTGGACAAAAGGAAGGAATTTGCAGAGTGGAAGTGGAGCGCGCAGTTGGCCCATGGAAAGGGAGATAGCGCTGTTTGTGGAATAGGTTCAAAAGCCGCTGAAAAAAGCCTGCGCTGCCCATTAACAGCAGCATGTTGCCTTCTGCGCAATATTTGTTGGATGAAGGGAGAAACCCTGCAAGATGAGTGGGAGTCCGAGGTGCAGGCGCTTGCTTGGCACTTTGAGCAGCCACCAAAAATAGAAAATGGAAACACCCGGGGGATGTTGTTAGATGCCTGTCGTTCTCGCTGTCTCAGGCCTGGAAATGTGCAGCTTTCAGCTGTTAGCCCGTGGAGAGGGGTGTTTGGGTCGACGGAGAGCTGTATGGTGTAGCTTATGGGTGTTGGAAGTGGGACCCTGCTATTACTTTCCCCCTTCGTGTGAAGGGGTTTTTGGCTTCAGAGCGGTGATGAGTTATAATGGATGAATTTTAAACTGGTTTCATGAAGAGCCAACCAAGACTAATGTAACACATAAAAATAAAGTTTTTAGTCGAGCTACTATTAAAACGACTGTTACTTGAAAATATGCTGAACAAACCCAGCTGCCAACTGTGGAAAAAATGTTAAAAATAGTGCAGCCAAAACTGAAAGTGCAGAGTATGGCAGAACAGCTAAGGGGGGTTAGCGTCAGAGGTGGGCATACGCCTTCGCTTTTCCTCTTCTTGTCTGCAGGGCTTCTGGGACGGAGAGTCACCTGCCAGTTAGCAGAGCCGGGGTCAAGCTGGCGTCAGAGCCAGGAATTGAAACTAAGGGTCGGAGCTGAGGTCAGATGCCAAGCCAAAGTGAGGGTCATAGGTTGGCGGCTGGGGCCAGAGGAGGGCCTGGCCACTGAGGATTAGAGGAGAGGTGCAAGGGCAGGAGGAGAGGCAAAGAGCATGGTGGGAAGAGGAACAAAGACCAGGGTGAGGCAGGAGCCAGCAGCAGAGCAGGATCAGGAAGAGGTTTGGCTGCAGGAAGCAGGCACAAGCAGGGTCCAATACAGCCACAGCAGGATACCACCTTGTTGCTGGGACAAACTTCCTGTGTCTTCTCCTGGCTTAAATAGCATGGTTGGACCAATTGGAGCTGGGCGATTCTCCATTCAACTCCTGGAGGTGGTGCCTTGACTGGGACTTTAGTCCTAGTAGTTTCTCAGCCCACCCGATTTCAGTGGGCTGTGGGTGATGGCCAGGGTGGAGCGGCTATCTTGAAACTGCTACGCCCAGGTTCAAGAGCAGGGGTGTCACAGAGTGGACATCTGCTTTGCAATGTCTACAAACAGCTCTTTATGCTGGTGGGAGGCCACAAGAGCTTACTACCCCAATTACTTCTTCCCAAGAGGACTCCAGATTTCAGCTTAAGTGCAGCGTTAATGGACTGTGATGCATTGCATCATGGGTAGGGCTTGTGTTTTGGAAGCAGATTAACTCTATTTGTATGGTTCAAAACCCCATGTAGACAAGCCCTTAGTGCATCTCGATAATTGTTTTGTGTAGTTACAGTTGAGTGATCGGTACAGGTAGCTAAGCGAGGTAGTTAGCTCGGTTCCACGTTATGGTGGTGCTGAAGAAAAGGAAGCTGGGATTAAAGAGATGTACTTTATGTACGTTGGATGCCTGAGGTGCTTGGGACAAGGCCACTCTCCTTCCGGATGGTCTATCTGTTGGACATTCAAACCTGGAGTTCCCAAGGAGCAGTAGAACAGAATGCAGGTGCTCCTTCTTAAGAGGCCCTTGAGGCTAAATCCACCGGTTCTGGGCATGGGCTGGATCCAAGGTCCAAGAAGCCAGTCTTGCTGGTGATTGCTACCGGCTGAGTGGATTTTCCAAGCCCTGTTCTCAAATACTATTAAAAATAAGGGCAAAACATTTCTACTAGCTAGAAGAAAAGCAGTGGGGTTCCCTTTAAATGAAAGTGGGAAGTGGATATCTATGTCAGACTGTGAAGAGGAGACACAGTGGTATATGATGAACGTGGGGTGGGTTTTTTTTTTTTTGGCAAGGAAGAAGGATATTCTCGTTGCCGGTCTCCAAACAGCTTGTTCCTGCTTTGATTTCTCTTTTTATCCCTGTTTTAAGGCACATCTCCAAGTTTATATAAATCTTACAATAACAATTGTGTTAATGAGGTTTTGGAGTCTGATGGAGTGGTCTTTTTTTACTCTTCATTGAACTAATAATGGTTAAGTGCTTTCTGAGCGGTGCCCTTTTCATGTATCAGGAAACTCCTACACTTTTGCTGCCCAAAGAAAAGTGTTCCTTTATTATTTTTTAAAGGCACAGTGAACTTTTTGTGGTTGCTTTGAGAATAAAGGGCTAGTTTTCAGACATTTGTCCTTGAAGTAATTGATTTATGCCAATTTATATCAGCTGAAGATCTGGGCCGGAGTGTTTTGTGATTGTTCTGTATTCATCTGACTTGCCATATATATAGGTTTTAAAAAAGAAAGAGACTCACAGCCAACCACTTTCCATTAGAAGAGGCATCACTGTTGTAAAAGGCGTCATTTTTTAATTCTATTTTGATCAGGTCTTAAACAAAGAGGTTTCTCCAATCTGCAATGGTAGCAGAAAATACTGACAATGATAAAACCACTTCCCGCTTTCATCTGGCGCCATGGGTTTGATGGGGCCGGCTCTTTGCCAGGAGGGACAGAGTCTCTTGCCTGCGCTGGTGTTGCTTGGATGTAATTCAGGGCCGCAGAGGAGAGGAATTAAGGGTTTCATCCACTGTCTGTTGAGATGGATGGAAAGATTCCTGTCCATTTCAGTGGTGCTGGAGCACGCCCCCAGTCAATTCTGTTGATGATGATGTTCTCGCCCATACATCAATCTCCCCTCCCACCTTAGCGATGGTTTGAAAAGCCTGATAGAAGTGAAAAGTTGTAAAATCGTACCTTTATTTAAAAAAAAAAAAAAAAAAGTTGGGAGATAGGATTCTGAATGCACCCAGGGAGCAGAAATGCGGAGTAAGAAGGTGCGTTGGTCATGCATTTGCTTTTAAACCCTAGAACAACGTGTCAAGCGGTGCTTAGGGCCTGCTGCTTACGGCTGAATTGTATTCCCTGAATTGCAGTTGAGATCATTTTGATCACAGCTGATTTTGATGGACTGTGGATTTTTGACCAGGAGAGTTGATCACTACTCCTGGTTTTTGTTGTGCTATGAAATTACAAGGGAAAACATTGCGGAGCAGTGGTTTAGATGCAGCACAATTAATTTTTGTGTAGTGATTTGTCACTAGAAAGTAAAAAGTCCATAAACTG
The DNA here is from genome assembly GCA_032164245.1 of Sternotherus odoratus. Lineage (NCBI taxonomy): Eukaryota > Metazoa > Chordata > Testudines > Kinosternidae > Sternotherus > Sternotherus odoratus. The sequence goes on from JAVMKO010000018.1 coordinate 9,960,613, forward strand.
CAAGTCGAGTTAAATGCGAAGTCATTATGAAAATGAAGGAAGAAGGCCCAGTTCCTTCCATCTGTGATTGTATGTACTGTGGTTTTGTTGAGTGTCCAGCACCCGTCTGGTGATGAAAATGTTAGAACTGTAACGTGATGCAAAACACGTTCTCCTTTTGATTCTGCAGTGTTGCCAACGCTTACGATTTTTATTGCCAGTCTTGGGATATTTGTTGAAACCCCAAATACTGGACTCAAGAGACCGCATGTGAATCTCGGATCTTCTTTTTTTACGAATTACGTTTCTAGCCTTCTAGCAGCAAATGGTGGTAGTTAGATAATATGAAGCAAGTACAGCCTAAAGGCTTAGAAAGCAGAAGGCTACTGAAAAGAACTCCCAAACTATATTTTGTAAAAAACTCTTGATTTGTATCGTATGATTTTTTTGCGTGCCTGACTCCTGATTTTTGAATGCTTGCAATTGGTAATGTTGATTGTTAAACAGAATGGGGGGTGGGGGATCAAACTGTAAAGTCTAGAACCGATCAGATCAGATCTCAAACTTTCCCGGTGTTTGTGGTAGGTTTCTATTTTTGTTTCCGGTTTGGGGCATTACAGAGAGTGTCCTGACTTGTGATGTTTGGATTACCCGAATCTGAACTTTTCCAAAATCTAGGATGGGAGGTGTGGATGTTTGCAGCCTTTTGCCATAACATGGAGGGCAAAAACAGTGATGTTAATGGGTTCAGGATTTCACCAGGACATTTCAGTGGCATTTGGAGTCTCTTTTGAAAAGGTTTTGAGGTTTATTGGGGAGGAAAAAAACCCTCTCTTTTAGAAATAGCCTCTACTGTAATATTACTGCAAGAGAAACCAAGTTATTATTAATATACACAAGGGCGAGGGATAATGAGGATATGGAGATAAGATACTTAAACATGCCTGAAGTGACTGAATTTAACTTCTCTTCAAGAGCTATAAGATGGATGTGCTAGAACATAGGACAAGCTTCGGCCCTGGCTGCAGTGGGGTGTAAGTTAGGGCAAACTTTGGCCCATGCTACTCCACAGACAGAGATGGCCTCAGCTTCCTCTATCTACTAGGTCATGCACACACAGCAGATTGAAAAGAAAGCTGGCTGCAAATATGCTGATTTTTATAGTGCTAACTCTTCAATTTCTATTTTATTATTTATTTATATTGAGCTTGCTGCTAGAAGCCCAGTTAGGGGTTCTGTACACACACACAATGAAACTACATTCCCTGTCTCAAACAGCTTTTATTTTTCCTTTATTTAAAAAACCCAAAACACACCAGCAACATTAAGGGTCATAATACGCTTGCATCTGACAACTTTTCCTTTCTTTTTCCTAGGACTATTCATTGCCTTATAAGTGGCAGGCCTCGGAGTGCAGAAACCCAGACTTTGAATACTTTAAAGAAGACCTTAATCAGTGTTGCAGCAAATGCCCTCCAGGTATTGGTTTTAGGTTATTTATGACTATTACTGGGCAAGTCTAAATTCATCTGATTTCTGGATAAACATGGTGCGTCTGCATCATTGAGAGAGCCAGAAGAGCAGCTGGTTTTTGCTGCTTTAATATACTCCCAGCCGCAAGACCTTGTACTGTTGATACTGGGACAGTAAGAAACTTCTACTGCAGGGCCTGGAGCTAGTTGTGTGAATTACATCTGGCCAGGGTTTACCAAAAGGTTCACCTGGGTGGCTGAACCTTTCAATGAGTGGTGCCAAAGTGTTACCTGGCATAATTTTGGATCCTGTGCTAACTGCAATGTGGCGGATTCAGCTATTTCATGGTGAGGCTTGGGGTTTCTTGGGCATTTGCTAGGTTCTTAAACGTGAACAGATGCGGCTTCACCTGCCTATTTTTTGAGCATAATCTTTTTATTAAAATATTTGTAAAAATGTATTTTCATACAAGGAAAATTAACATATAAAACTAATTAAATCACTAGCACCGAATCCTCACCCTCAATTTAACATCATTTGCCAACGTCAGCCTGAGTACACTAATAGAAAATACACTGTTAATCCCTGTGTAGGGTACACTTTAGTATTTACACAATATTATTAGATACAATCTAGCTTTGGGTACATTCCGTTGTTCCGTAATTGTTGTTATGGACATAATTGTAATTGTTCATTAGGTGCCTTTTTCCTATGAGGCATCTAGTGTTGATCACTTTCAAAGACAAACCACATGGACCACCGGTCTGATTTGCAATGGCATTTCCTATTGTTCCCAATTATGCCTACTAAGAAACGAGGCAAGTTACTAATGTCAAGCCAGGCCTACCCCCATACGCCAGTGATATTTAGTAGTGACATCTTCTTGGTAAGCGTTTATTGAGCATAGAAAACCTTCTGTTGGTTGCAGGTGAAGACCTTGCAGTTGCTGGTGGTTGTAATTGCCCACCAGGTATTTTCAGCATATAGGTATAAAGTTCAGAGAGAGCTCAGAACTTTGGCAGGTACTTTGTCGTCAGAGAGAGGAGCCATCAGAGTTATTCTTGCGCCTCTGGCATTTACCTCACAACATGCTGAGCAAATGCTCTGTAAGTGCAAAGTTCCTGTCACAGAGATTTGGATGATTAAGCAGGAAACGAGCCTGTGCTGAAGCCGCCTGAGTGATTCGAATTGACCAAAAATGTCAAGACCCAACGTTTGGGTTTCCTGTGTTAAAAAACGCAATGGAGGCAAATGTCATGATTCATCATTAACCCTTCACACTCTGGCAGTAAAGAGCGTTCCAGCGCCAGTGCCGCCCTCTCCCCTTTTATTGCAATATTTCCCAATAACAAGCCCAGGATTTGGACCACTGCATAGGAAACTGAAAGTCTCTGTCGTTGTTGATATTAGTGAAGTTGAACAGAAGGGGTTTTCATGTTGATTTATTAAAAAAGCCCAGATTAACGGTATGCAGTTGTTTTTGCCGTCAGCACTGCAAAGCCTAAGTGGTTTAGGAGCCCAGACCAATTTTTTCCAAAGGGGGTTTGGGCACATAGGAGCCTAAATCCCATGGATTGTCAATAAGATTTAGGCTCCTAAATCTGTAAGGTGTTACAGTGCTGAGCTCAGTGGTGCCTAAATGCCCTTTAAAAATTGGGGCCTAAGAACCTAAATCATTAACAGGGTGCATGGAGCCGAATTAGAAATTGTAGATAAAATATATTTGGAAATCATTTCCTGTGTTACTTAACTGTCAGGGCCTGGCTTCATGCTTCCCTGTGTCTCCAGTACATCACTAATCTCTGAAATGGAGATTCTGAAAGGAGGGGCCACAGCTAGCTATGGAGGTTTTCTTGGCAGGGCCTCATTGTTCCTCTCATTGAGCAAGCATGTCCTCCAGCGTGTTCCTGAATGTCGTGCTCTTATCCCAGATATGGACCGGCTACAGAGCTTCCTTGTGAGTGATACACACCAGATGTGTTCGGTATAAAATCCTTCAGTGCTCTGCCAGTATGGCTGAGTTGAGCTGAAATAAGGGACACCCCCATCTGGAATCAGAAGTATGCAAAATCAGGCAGCAGTAGAGACAACAAAGCAAATGCAGCAGAGTACAGTGTTACTAAAAAAAGTAAAGGGAAAGTTTAAAAGAGAGATTTGATATGGTAAGAAAACTTTGTGCTTGTTTCATTTAAATTAAGATGGTTAAAAGCAGGATTTTTCTTCCCCATAAATGAGGAGGCTTTGTGGCACCTTAGAGACTAACAAATTTATTTGGCCATAAGCTTTCGTGGGCTAGAACCCGCTTCATCAGATGCATGGAGTGGAAAAACAAAATTCCAAGCTGTATTAAGTCAGTGCTCAGTCTTACCACCTCCATTCCTGAGGTGCGGGTAATATTGAGGCTCTTCTGTGTGCCACACACAACGCCACCTAATGGCTGACTAGTATAATATAGGACTATTTGTGGCACCTCAAACACTAACAAATTTATTTCAGCATAATCTTTTGTAGGCTATAGCCCACCTCATCAGATGCATAGAATGGAACACACAGTAGTAAAATAAATATATATATGTGTGTGTATGTATGTGTGTGTGTGTCTGTGTGTATATATAAAATATATACACACACACACACGCACAGAGAAATGGTGGAAGTTGCCATACCAATTATAAGAAGCTGTTTAATTTAGTGTAATACAATTTAGCATTTCATTTCATCTCCCTTTAAGTTCTACATTCCTATCATTTTACAAAATTTACACTATCCCACTGGTTTTGAAGTTCAATATGGAACAATATGTTAAGTGTCTCTGAGTTGTTCTGGTTTTCTAATTGCATGTCCCAAATGCATAGCAACTTTGTCATCTGGCGATTCATTAGCTGCACTGATTGGCTGTGGTCTGTTTTGAATCCTTGAGTCGTCTTGTTCTGCATCTGGCATCTGTAGAGTTGGCTCTGTTGATTGTTCTTTCTGAGGAACAGACTGTAGATGTCAACAGTTTCTGTTGAACTCTCCACTGTCGGACGGTCTTGATTTACATATGACCTGACCTGATATTTTTTTCTTCTTTTCGACAGCTGGAGTTGTCCATTCCTCCCCCACCCTCCTCCTTCCCTCCCAGTTTGACAGGAACATGGTCACGGGGTTCTAGCCTTGGCAGTTCTCTAATCTATGACATCTGTTGTAAAAGTGTTTGCAAGCTCTCTTAGCCTTTTGTGTCCAATTTTGCTACCTCTTCATGTCTGGACACTTTGGAGATAGATTCTTTCCCAAATTTGGAACAGTAGTTTTGAGTTGTCTTCCCATCAGGAGTTGTGCAGTAGCAGCTCTTGGTGTTGATCTGTAGCTCAGAAAAGCAAGGAATGAATCTTCTGGCTGGCTGTACAGTTCTCTCAGCCTCTCTGTATGCTTGTGGGTAACGTGGGCTGCTAGTAATATGATCAAAATCATATTTTGTTTGGAATGACTTACATTCTGCTGCGGTGAATTGTGATTTGTTTCTCATGACAAGTTCTTCTGGAATACTGAAGTGAGCAAAAGTGCCCTCCATTTGCATTCATGAACAGTTCTGCCATCTTTCTTTGGAAAATTTCAGGTGTACTGGTAATCCCGAAAGGTAATCTTTTGAAAACAAAATCTTCCAAAGGGCATGATAAATGTAGTTGGTTTAGCACTTTCTATGGCTAAATGGATTTGCCAGAATCCACTCAAGGCCTCCTGCTTGGAGAATATTGTAGCTCCTTTTGCTTTGGAGAGAAAGACATCCAATGTTGAAAGGATAGGTTGTTCTCTCAGAAGTGCTTCACTAAGGCTTTTAAGTTCCACACAGATTTGTATTCTCCCATTTTTCTTTATAACTTTGCCCACTGGGGCACATCTTGCTGTTGGCTCAGAGACTCCATTTGCCAGTCACTGCATTCTCGTTAACTCAGTTTCCACTTTATGAAGCAATAGGCTAGGAATCCTGTGAGGTGTATGTACACTGCATGGTTCAGCATTGTCTCGTAAAGTTACTTGTACTGGATCTCCTTTCAGAAATCCAGAAGCTCCAAATATTCCATCAAGTTCTTCCACCTCTCTCACCTGGCTGCCATGTTGTGGCTTAGCAGGCTATTGATCTGTGATCCTTTTAATCCCATGCACTCTGAATGCAAAGCTTTTGTCTTGTCTTAAATTCTTTGCTAAATCAGTGCCCTCATAGTGGTAAGGTGCTTTGAGATCTTTGAAAGGTATTGGATATGTCTGTTACCCAGCATAGATCATCAAACTCTGCCCTTGAGTAAAGGTTTGCAACTCTTACTTAAATCTTGAGTACATACACCTGTGAATCTGTGGTAATTCTAAGATCCTTATCAGCTTGGTATCCAAGTGCCATACCAAAGTAAGAAGTATCTTAGCTCAGAATTTGGTACAATATATATATATATATTGCAATATTTAGGAACAAGAGGATGAGGAGTTGAGGTTGCTGTGGCATTTCTTTGCCTGTGTCCTTTAATGTCTCAATCTCACCATGATTTTAACATCTATGTTGTGGTTATGAAAACTTGCTTCATGTTTCTTTTAATCAATGAGCAAACAGGATGATGGTGGAGAGAAATCGGTGCCACAGCTATGAACGAAACTTACCAGATGCAATTCCTACTGAGTCATTCCAAGCAGACATATGTTCATTGTTTATTTTGTAGGTTACCGTGTGCTTCGAAGCTGCAATAGCAGTGCTGACACAGAATGTGTACCGTGCGACAGCAGCACATATACTGCGCTCTGGAACAGAGCTCCGCGCTGCTTTGGCTGCTCGCCCCGCTGCAAAAAAGGTATGCCAAGGTCATTGCCTGGGATGCTTACCCCTTTGCCAGCTCTGTTTTGTTTTTGTGAGGCTGAGAATGAAAAGACAGATCTAAATTGTACTCTAGAGGTGAAACTCACCTCTGTGTTGAGAGCTTACACATAGGTGCTTGTCTCACTTCAGCTCTGTTGTGGAGACAGCTGTGGTGTGTGGGTTTTGCACCGGGCATGGTACTAGTGGTCTGCTCCTAGGTTTGGTTTAGCCTGCGGGGTTTTGTCTTTTCATGGCAGTGGGGAGGAGGTGCAGCACTGCCCGCTCCGATTTGGCTCCATCATGAGGAATGGGGCCATAACAGAGTGAGTGGCATCGCCACTTGGCACACAGGGGTCACAGTGCTGATCAGGATGGGCTGTGGGGCTGCGTGCTCGCTCCCAACCTGAGTGGGCTGTGAGGCAGCTGACTCTTCTCCGTGTTGCTGCTGTGAGGCCAGCTCCTACACCAGGGCTCCCTCCCCGGGGGCTTGCCCAGCCTCATCCCACTTCCAGCCACTGCTGAGCCTTTCAGACTCACTCAGTGACAACCTCAAGACCTGCTACAACTATGAGGAGCTGTGATGAGGTCCCGCACAGGGGAGCCAGCCAGGAGAGGGACTGTGGGGAGCCCTGGTTAGGGGGGAGAAGGACATGAGGGGGTTCAGCTGTGTGTACCATGTGAAAGTTTTCTGGGTGTGCCCTTGAAAGCACCATATTAAATGGTGTCTCTTTCTCTCACTGTGAGGTATATTTTCAGCTGTCCTCTCTTTGGGTAATCAGAGGCACAAGAACTTAGGCTTTATGGCTGCAGTTCAATGGTGGGGATCCAAATCTAAGTGCAAATTTTTGCAAATGCAAATTGCGCCCGTACGAAAGGTCATTCTTCAGAAAATAGGCAAAACTCAACCCTAATTGACCTTCACTTCCATTATGTACTAACAGTGCTGTGGTGAGGACTGTCACTTTAAATCTTCCCTATATCATCACAACTTACTTTATTGTTTTTGGAATTAGGGTTCGTGCAGACTCAAGAGTGCACAGAGACCCAGGACAGAATCTGCAACTGCTCAGCCAACACCTACTGTGCTACAAAAAAAGGTCGCTGCCTGCTTTGTAAAGCACACAAGACATGTGGAAAAGGCTATGGTGTTTCCAAACTAGGTAAATTAAGTTTGAGTGAGCAGGTTCCTTGTATAAAGAATTATTGGATGACGAGTGAGTAGTTTTGCTACTTGTCTGCCCATAAAAATAATTGCTGATCTGCCCTGCACACTATACATTACAGAAATGCTTTCCTCTGATCTCCTAAATTACTTTCTTAGGTATTTATAGTGCACCCATTATAAATGTATCTATGCATTAAATACAGCATTAAGAGTCACAATAGAGTTGTCTGGACAGGGCGGAGGGAAGACACGGGTTATGCTCCTCTCTTCTCATGGTTGCATGTTTCAGTAAAGCTCTCCACATCTCTCTCTCCACTCTTTGCTTTATTATCCTTGTGATTTATTCACACAAGTGAATTTCGCGCTGCTGTAGATGGTTCTGCATTTTCCAAGGACCCTGTGAAGGCGTAGCTGTCTCAAGATGGCTTAACAGGTGGATTTATTTCTGCAGTCCTGTTTTCAGTGGGACTTCAGGGTGGAATAAAAATGACCATATTGTAGTTTCCACAAAGGGAACATGTCACCCATCAGTAAAATGCAGCCACAACTTGGGTGGAAGATGGCAGTCACAGCTATTATTATGTTTATTTATAAAGTGCATGTTACCCTGGTATCTGCAAAGCAACACTACCAGATGGTTCAGGACAAAAAGTGAAGAATACCTAAGATGATGATAAATTCAGGGGAAATTTTAGATGAGCAAACTAAGGAGAAGTAATGTGGCCAGGATTCTGGGGCTAACCCACTTTATCTTATCAGAGCTTCTGTGGGATCTTTAATAAACCCAACCTGAGAGATGGCACATCCAGGAGCAAGTGCCCCTAAAATGATATTGGGTATTTTAATATTCTTATAGGGTGAAATTCATTGCTGGCAGAGGGCCAGTTCAAGGCCTATGAATTACTTAAGTCCTGTTTTGAATGATTAAGTGACATGGGAACCTTGTGCTGGCTCTTCACAGGGAAGAAATTTCATCTTAATGATCGCAACGTTAATGTTTCTAGAATGGAGACATTCATTATTTTTACTAGTGCCTTGCACTGGAGTGTCTTCGGTGTCTGCTGGGTATTGCTGGGGACTGTATTGTTTTAAGTGGCATTGAAGTGCGACTGGGGGATGTAGTACATGACTCTTAAACTATGTTCCACTGCAGCTGCTTCTTCATTTCATTCTGTAATCTTCCTTCCCCATGCCACGCAGTGGAATGTGCTTGTTATGATCCTGACTCTACTTACGAAATACGCATCCTCCGTTTCGGGGACACCTGCGTGTTGAACGTTATTTGGATTGCATCGGGGTTTAGACGGTGTTTTAAATTTCGTGCCTACCTTGATTGGCCCCAGAATAGTGCTGAATGTGAAGAAAGAGCATCACATCCAGAGAGAGCCTAATTTGTTATGGTTGCCAAACGCTGCAGCCCTTACTCAGGTAAAACTCCATTGACTGGAGTAGGAGTTTTGCCTGATTAAGGATTGGCAAAGACTGCAGGGTTTGGCTTTTAATGCCACGTTTTAACTGTTCCAGTTGATTCCAAGTAACCCTTTGAAAAATACTGCACCCCTCAAGGGCATAGAGATAACAACCCACTTAATCTTTCCTATTGTAACTGGGATTCTGTCCTTATCAAGGGCAACATGTGGGATTCTTGGTTGGGAGGCTGTCAAAGCTTGCGCTTTTGTTTACTGTCTGCGTAGCATTTCCAGGATCTGTATGACCCTCCTAGAACTTTGATTCACTTGGCGTTTCTCAGTAAGTGACTAACTGGCGACATTCGGAAATATTTATTTAAAGGAACGGACATTACAAATACAGACTGTTCCCCCTGCCTTCCCGGCACTTTTTCAGATGAAGAATCCTCAACTGCCTCCTGCAAACCGCACAGAGTGTAAGTCACCGATTTGCCCTTTCTGATTTAACAAGACATCAGCCTGTGACTGTGTCTGGAGATAGTTTTGTTTTTAAACTCTCCTCTTGGTTCTTGCAGCTGTCAATCAGTGTCTGTTGAAGGAAGCAACACAAGTGATGCAGTCTGTGGTGACTCTGAGGTAGATGTCATTATCCTAGCAACATCTCCTCTCACCACCACACACAGCACTGACCAGTTTACAGCAGAAAGCACCAGTTTTGGAATCACCACCGCCAACATAAACACCAACGCCGTCCAGCGAGGCCTTTCTCCTGATGTCTCTTCGACCATTGGTGAGCTCTTGATTAAGTTCACTTTTTTTCTGTTCAGGACGTGAGCTGATGCATAGATGTTTCTTTGCCGATCGCTTAGGGAATCATTTGCAAATGCAAATTTGCACTGCTTGCATTCCGTTGGATGAGTTCAAAAGAGCTTGCTTAGACTAGTTTGTACATTTTTTTTCCCCAAAAAAATATTTACCTAGCTTTAGTACACTGCAGCTCTCTTGTGACTTGGCAAATTTCCTCCAGGGCCCAGTGCCAGGTTATGTGCTGTGTCTCCTGAGGGATGCAGCCCGGGAGGAGCAAGTGCAAAGGTGTAATGGTTAGAGTCTGGGCTGCTGGAGGGGCCAAAATGGCTCCTGGGAGTCATTCCAGTGTTTGTCAGCCTCACCCAGGCTGCCTATGAGTAGCTCAGAATCTCCATAGTACTGACACTATGGGGATACTCTCTCCTTCTCCTGATATACCTTTTATGCTGTATGTGTAGAAGGGGCAACATAAAGTTCGTTACGTTAGCCCTATGCTTCTCCTGCACCTGGGGAATTCTCCTCCTGGCCCATTGTGGCTCCCTGATGGGTGGTGTGTGGGCCAGAATCCATCCCTCACTTTTCAAAACTATGGGAAAGTCCAATTTAATGAGGCAAGTGAGATCAAAATAAGATCTTTTGCGTCTATCAACCAAAACCAGCGCTCACTGTTAAACTTAGATGCACAACTGACGTGTGTGATATTTAACTTTTATAGCCAAAACCAAAGAAATCACTAGTTTTTACCAGTTCTACCTAGATCTGTCTGCTAAATTATTTTCCTTGTTTTCTGTAGGTATAATAGCAGGATTGACGTTTCTAGTACTCATCGTAATTGCAGGGGTTGCCTGTTTCATTGTTTCTAGAAAAAAAGGTAAGATTCACTGAGTGAAAATAACACAGATGAAATTAAATGAATAATAAGCTTAGATATACAAATGCTAGTCTCCTATCCATAATATTCAGTATGTGTGTGGGGTGAAATTCTTCCCTGGGTGGAAGGCTGGCATAAGACCTGAGCACCGCTGAAGCCTCTCATAATCCCTCGTATCTGGGACACAGGCCTTTAAGCCTCCAGCGTTCCCATGAAATCAAGCACCTGTGCAATGAAAACTCCCGCTGCAGTTTGTAAAGTATTTTGTGCTGCATGATATAATTACACAGCCTTGTTAATTGTTAGATCACTTCATTAGTATGGCCATGATTTTGATTAGCAGTTTGTCCTTTCCACTAGAGAGTGCTGATTATTTAATTCAATTGATTTTTTTGAGAATCCCCTTTGTCCACTGCACCTGTCCCAGACTCTAGGCCCATTGCAGAGTAAATATAAAGCAAGCGTTTTAAAACTGGGTATGCCACCAGGTCTGCCCCATCTACAGATGATACAAGAACAAAACAAAATAAAATATTGACCTCTTGCAGCATCTCCCTGTTTAGATTTTTTTTAAAAAGCAGCTTTTTTGTAATTGATAGTACTTGGTGTTTTGTTTTTAATTTTAACTTTCTTTTCTCACTTGCAACCTGATTTGGTTCTTGTCCAATTGAAGCTCCAAATTTGGTGAGTATCAGTTCATTCCTTCTTCCCTGCTGCCCCTTGTCGTTAATTAATGTGTTATAAATTCATGCAACTGCATTTTTGCTATATTTTTAGTGAAGATTGAATACCAGAAAAATATAGCTGGATTGCGGGGGAGGGGCTGCCCACTAACCAAGTTAGAGCCAAGATGCACTGGTTTGCAATGGCCTCATAGTGGTCAGTATGCCAGTGGGATCACCAGGGGATCACTAAAGGCTTCTTCAGGCCCCTAAGTACAGACCTAGGACATAAGGGGTCAGACCATCACCTGGTTTAAATTGCTGTGGCTCTGTTGACGTCAGTGAAATTATGCCAGTCGACAACAGCTGAAGATCTGACCCAACCAGTGAAATAAAACTCCAGGCTTTATTGCAACCTACTATCTTCTTTTCTTGTTCAGTTTCACAAAATTTGACCTTTTGCCATTTACTGTAACCATCCCAGCCCTTCTTGTGTCCTCCGAAGCAGCCTGACAAAAGGCAACGAGAGGCAGGAGCACAGTGCCCCAGTGGTCCTACGCAGGAAGAGCAGCATCTCTTAGAAACTCCTGGGTCAAGCAGCAGCTCTTTGGACAACGCAGCGTCAGGAGTCAGTGGAATCAGTATTAAGAACACAGAAAAGAAAGAAGCTGAGAGACCGCCGCAGAGATGTATGACCTCGGAAGGCTGTAATCATCACAATGGAGCCAGACCCAGCTCTGCAAGCTCAGGTAAGAGCCTAGCGAAAGGTGAACACCAGAGCCCTCCGGCATTTTATTATTTTTTAACAGAGAGAGTGCCAGAAATGGCAGTAGAATTTTAAGATACAGGACAAGAGGTGGAAGTGTAAGGAGATGGTGGATGAGGAGGAGGGAGGAGTGACTGCTTGAAGAAATAGGATTGGGAGACTACAGACGCTGGACGGGTGTGGACAGAATGTTGTAGGCTGTTGCTCCTTTGGCGTGAGCAGTTAGCCAATATCTAGGGCTCTTGCAGGTTTGTTTCTGTTACAAAGAGAAATTGATGTGTCAGCTTTTTCTTTGGTGTAGTCCTGTTTCATGACGAAGAGTGTACACACAGTCCTGTCATCTTGAACACACTAGGACACACACACACCTCTTTCCCCCCCTCCCCCACCTTCTCTTCAGTTAATATTCTAGCAGGGAATCTCTCAGATCACATGACTTAGCTAATCAGGCTTTGCCATGTGGCCTAATGCCTTGGGTAGTAGCCTCCTATTGTTTCCAGCTATCACTACGTAAAGGGACATTTAATTGCTCCTTCCATTTAGCCTGAAAGAAGGGGGCCCATTAACTTTTAACCATGTCCTTGGTTGTGTATATATTAAAGTACGGCTTGTTGGCAGCTGTTAACATCTTCCACAAAAAACAGGCAAAGGGAGCAGTATAATTGTAGGTATTCAACCGAGAGTGGGACAAGGAGGCAATAAAGCAAGAAAACTGGGAAGAGTGTAGGGAATGAGACGGGAAGTAAGGAGAAAAAGTCAACAAATATCCAGAGGTAACAAAGTCCTGTGGCACCTTAAAGACTAACTATAAAGTTTTGAAGCATAAGCTTTCGTGGGCTAATAAGCATAATACTTTGTGGGTATTAGCCCACGAAAGCTTATGCTTCAAAACTTTATAGTTAGTCTTTAAGGTGCCACAGGACTTTGTTACCTCTGCTATTCCAGACTAACACGGCTACCTCTCTGATTCTTAACAAATATCCAGGGAGTCAAAAATGATCTAAAGACTCAGAATGTTTTTTGTTGCCCCAATATCTTTACGGATTACATCCAAAGAATGGGTGTTAAAGGAACATTAAGGTTGCAAGGGCAAACATTCAACAGTTAGGAAATTCCAGAATGAAGGTTGCTTGTGCAGAATTAAGGTTTCCCTAACCTAATTATTGAAAGCACCTGAACTGTTTTAGTTGAAATTTTCCCAAAAAATTCAGCCTGGGGCAGACACCTGGCATGAAAATTTTAGTCCAAACAGTTAAAGTTTGGCAAAGCGGTAAGCCACTGAAAACAGGATCTTATAATGGAAAGTGTTTTGGTAACCTTAAATCTAGGGATATGTCTACACAGCAATTAAACATCCACCACTGATCTGTGCCAGCTGACTTGGGCTTAGGAACTGTTTAATTGTTCCAGCCCGGGCTCTAGGACCCTGCAAGATGGGAAGGTCCCAGAGCTCAGGTCAAGCCTGAACATCTACACTGCAATTAAGCAGACTCTTAGCCTGAGCCCCGTGAGTCTAATTCAACTGGCTTGGGCCAGCCTTGGGATTTAATTGCAGTGTAGACTGTACCCTAGCTGGTGCTACCAACTCTGCCTATAGGAAGAGAAGGAAGGAGATTTCATCTACATAGTCTGTTCTAAAACTTAGAATTTTTTCTTAAGTCATTAAACTGGACAAAGAATTGTATCGTCTTGCTGTAGATTTCACTCTTCCACTTTTAATCTGTTTTGTTTTCTGTTTGTTTCACAGAGCATTCCGCTAGTGGAGGAACGCAGGTGAATGTAACTTGTATTGTTAACGTATGTAATTCAAACCACAACCCACAATTTCCAGAAGTGACCACTTCAACCGCCATGGATTATGAAAATGTTCCCTATTGCACTCCAACAGAGGAAGAAATTCCCCTTTCTAAAGAAGAAAACCCGTTGATAAGAGAATCTGACATTCAAATCTCAGTGGAAGCTACAGATAGTTTACCTCCGAGCTTACCGTTTCCAGAAGGAAAGCCATTTCCTCTGAGTGTTCAAGATGCAGGGATGAAAAATAGCTAAAGAAGATGACAGATCAGATATTGACCAATAAAACTGCTCAAAGCAACTTCTGATCTGCTAAAATAACAATGCCTTAAAAATGGCATTCTTACGGAGACTTAAAATCTAAAACATATATAAATATGGAGGGATGCAGAGCCCTTTAAAAATGTTTTAACCCTCTGATCTGTAATGCCTTTGAAAATTGAAGGAAGATCTTTGCAGAAGTCAGTGTTATTTTTAAGTGTTCTTTTTCTTTTCCATTTAGTAGTTTGTTTATCCATCCACTTGTCATGTGCAAGCTTCCTTCTGTCATGTGTTTACACGTGACAGGAGGAGGGATGTCTGCAGCTGAAAAGGAAGTGTATTCCATCTTCATGCCTGTTCAGTCATTGACCTATCTGCTGATTCTGCCTCCAGGATGCCATTTAGGGATAATGATGATGGGATTTTTGATTCACATATCCCATCGGCTAAGAACAGGACTAAAACCAGCATCCCATGAGAAATGAGTTGGTGACCAGCTATCCAATGCTAGTTACATGTTTTTATGGCATCAAATTATACCATTTCTCATCTGATCCACCCACCTCTCAAAATATTCACTTTTTAAAAAGGGATGTATGCTTCAGTTCTTTCCTTCTGTCCTTGATATTTTTTGCTCCTGTTTTCTCTCTTTCTCTCTCATACCATGGAGGCATATCTGTTCTCTATGACTTGTGTATTGGAGGGTAAAATCTTCTACATGAGCTTTTATACTAGATTACAACTATTCTATTTAACAATAGCAAACAAAATGCAATTATTTTTGTCAGCTGTACATATTATATTTTTTTTAAAGTAAATGTATATTAAGTAGAATTTGTTACATTGAAGTAGATAATTGTCAATCTAAGGGCTGTCATCTTTGTGTCATGGTTGATTTAATGCTGTTAGCTGGCTGACTTTAATGTCTTTTCTTGAGGTCTGTCAGAGAGAACTGTGCGCGCCAAATATTTTCCTCTACATTTCAATTAATAATGATGACGACCCAAGCAAATATGTATCTCAGACAGTTCATCCCGATTGAGCTCAGGAAACTGGGAACAGCTGAATGGAATGAAACCTCAGAACCACAAAATCAGCTGTATGTGATTATACTGTCCTCTAGTAGCCGATCTGCAAGGAGATTGAACTCCCTACTGGCAACGAATGGAGACGTTTCTTTAGCCCTGGTGGCAGAAGTCTGCGCTTTTGAAGCTCAAGTTCTGGGATTGTACTTCACATAATCATGTGTGGTTTAACCAGCACTTGTGCTGTCTGAATTCAAACATAAATTTGTTACAAAGTGCCTGAGTCAGATTCAGGCTAAGCCAAATAGGGGTCTGAATTCTGTCCTTATTAAAACACCTGCAAATCCTATTGGCGCTGCTCAAGAGTAACAGAATGCAAAATTTATTCCAGAGGCTTTAGGCTGAAGAAGAATGCCTTTACGTAGTGTTCATTCAACAGCTACTGAAGAGCAAGTACACTTTCACCTAAACTTTCAGGATTCTCCTCTGTGGCTGTGGAGGTTTGAGGTGAAACATGCTGAACTATATTTTAACTTGCATTTGAGAGTGTGCTTTGAAATGACTTAGCCCATGGAAACATTGAAATTAATCCAAAACCACAGAACTTGATTGCACAGCAGGCTGTTTCCAGCAACATCTGCATCTGTTGTTCATCACTTCCAAGAACTGGGTCCGTATCGAAACAGCAGCCCAAAGGAAAAACGGTTAATATTATGAGCTCTTCCTATTATGCAGCTGCATGGTGGAAGAAAAATCCTATATATTCTTGTAGATATCAACAAAGCAATTTTTTAACCTGTTCATAGCTGTGTATAAAAAAGTAAAAATCTGTTTATTTTTATAATTTGTCTGACTTGAACTCTTCTGTCCTTTCTGCTAAACAAAATGACTTTACCTTTTCTTTGTTTTTTAAATAAAAAACCCACTATTTGTTGATTTCATTGGCATACCCTTAATATCTGTATCCAAGACATTACTTTTGGCTCTTTTAATCGTTATTGCCTACTTAAAGGAGGGGTCTCCTCCACCACTTTCTAAATGTTGGTAGTAGTTTTAAAATTAGGTAGGATGTAGTATAAAGCCATGCATCTTGAATTTCAGAGACGTTGAGTGAAGCTGTGGTGCTGCAATCTGTTCTGTGCTCTACTCCCATCCAAACTCCCATTGACTTCAGTGGTGGACATGCATAGCTGCGTGAAACTCATTGCAGGATGAGGGGCCTTGGTGATTATATAAAAAGATTCAGTGTATAGAGTGGTGTACAGAAATCCCAATGTCCTGTACTGTATGTAAACAGGCCAATATAAATATTTATTACAGCCAACCCTTGATGACTGGCCTACAACGAGGCTGCAAACCCTTATGCTACTGCCATCTAGTGGCGACAGCGGTTCTCATACTTTCATACTGGTGAACCCTTTCACATAGCAAGACTGAGTGCGATCCCCTTTATAAATTAAAAACACATTTTTATATATTTAACACCATTATAAATGCTGGAGGTGTGAAGTGGGGTTTGGGGTGGAAGCTGACAGTTTGCGAACCCCCCCATGTAATAACTTCGTGACTCCCTGGGGCATCCTGACCCCAAGTTTGAGAATCCCTGTTTTATCTCCCATTAGAGAGGTCTGTGCTTTTACAGGTTGAAGAACCAGCATTCTATTTCCTATTCTCACAACCCTGATGTACAGAAAATTGTCCCTATGTATGTGGCCACAACAAATGGTATCAAAGGGTCTTACTCATTTACATGCAAGTTACTTAGGAGTGTATTTTATCTGAAATTGAAATTTATTTACAGGAGTTACTAGTCGTGCTATAGGTTACTCTTTTAAGATTCAGCCCTGCAAAGTGCTGAGCCTGCAAAGGCCTGATTCACTAAAATACATGTTTATAGGCTCATGAACAGTCAGTGAAGATAGTAGGGGGTCTCTGACTTCAGCAGGCATTGAATCATGCCCTTAGTGTCTGTCTGGGGAATGATGGAGGAAATATCCTTTCAACATGAAGCCATGCTAAAGTAGGGTTTCAACCATTATCAGATACTAACTTTTTGTTTCACTTGTTTCCTCGAAGAAACATTTATTGTGTCTAAACCATGTGCCTTATGTGGCATCTATTGACTCATGACCGTTATCAGATCAAGTGCTATTAAGGAACATTTGATCATACTGAAAATGTTTTAAAGCAAAAAACAGTTTCACACACTTTTAAAATTATATCACACTAGTGTAAAAGCCCGTGTACACGGGCCAACAGTAACGGCTTGCGGCCCCCCTCCACTCGCTCAGCTCTCTTCCCCCCTCCCTCCCAATACCCCCCCCCCCCCCACTCGCTCAGCTCTCTGCCCCTCCCGGCTCTCTGCCCCCTCCTCCCCCCCGATCGCTCGGCTCTCTGCCTCCTCCCTCGGCTCTCTGCCTCCTCTCCACCCCCGCCCTCGCTCGGCTCTCTGCCTCCTCCCCCCTCCCCCCCCGCTCGGCTCTCTGCTGGGCACAGCGGGCCGGGCCACGCCCGGGCACCCCGCCCGGCCAGAGCCCCCTGCCCGCGCCTCCTGTGCCCAGCCACCCTCCGGCCCGAGCCCAATCCAGACCCTGCTTCCCTCTCGGGGGTGCACGCGCGGTGGCCATGTTGTGCTGCCGAACTACACCTCCCAGCATGCCGTTCGTCTCTGGGCTGACTCTACTGCACATGACGGCTTCACACACACTTCTCTAGTCTTTTATTATATAGGATTGTGTAGTGGTCTTCCTTACAAATAAAATTTACCCTGCATTTTCCATAGCTATCCTTTGTCCTTGAAATATAGGTGGTTCCATTGGTACACCCCTTGCTAAACATCTCTGTTACACACACACACACTGGTATACAATTCATGTGATATGAGTATATGCCTCTGGTACACACTGGCTGCACTGAGTGAGTTCTTATTGTGTGGGTGCACACCTACTGGCAGAGTTGCTGCCTCTTGTGATTTTAATCACAAGTCTTGCAATACTTACTCATTTCCTCTAATGTGCCAGCTGCTGGCGTCATAGAATCATTGAACTGGAAGGGACCTCAAGAGGTCATCTAGTCCTGTCTCCTGCACTCAAGGGAGGACTAAGTATTATCTAGACCACCCCAACAGGTATTTGTCCCACCTGCTCTTAAAAATCCCCAATAATGGAGATTCCACAACCTCCCTAGGCAATTTATTCCAGTGCTTAACCACTCTAGACAAGAATTTTTTCCTAATGTCCAACCTAAATCACCCTTGCTGCAATCTAAGTCCATTGTTTCTAGTCCTATTCTCAAAGATTAAGAACATTTTTTTCTCCCTTCTTGTAACAACCTTTTATGTACTTGAAAACTGTTAGGTTCACTCTGTCTTCTCCAGACTAAAGAAACCCAATTTTTTTCAATCTTCCCTCACAGGTCATGTTTTCTAGACTTTTAATCATTTTTGTTGTTCTCTGGACTTTCTCTGATTTATCCACACCTTTCCTGAAATGTGGTTCCCAGAATTGGACACAATACTCCAGTTGAGGCCAGTTGAGCACGGAGTGGAGCGGAAGAATTACTTTGCATGTCTTGCTTACAATACTCCTGCTAATACATGCCAGAATGATGTGGGTTTTTTTTGCAAGCGTTCCACTGTTGACTCATATTTAGCTTGTGGTCCACTATTGCCCTGAGATCCCTTTCCGCCCTACCCCTTCCTGGGCAGTCCTTTCCCATTTCCATGTGATAACATCTGCCTCTTGAGCTTTCATTGGAAAATAAAGAGTATTGTTACCCTTATGGGTGGGAGACCAGCCTGCCAGCACCCCCATAAGGCCGGTCCCGGTCACAGCTCCTGCCGCCGCGGGCTGCTGGTGGCCCCGAGAGCCTGGTCCCAGCTCCTGCCACGGTGGGATGCTGGCGGCCCCGCGAGCCCGGTCCGGGCCCTGGCTCCTGCTGCGGCAGGCTGCCGGCACTGCCACGTGCCCTACCCAGCCCTGGCTCCTCCATGGGGCTGCTGGAACCCCCCCTCAATCCCGACCCCTGCCCTGGGGGCTGCTGGAAACCCCCCCCCCATCCCAGCCCCTGCCGGCTACAGGCACCCCCTCTCAACCCCAGTCCCTGCCCTGGGGGGGGGGGGGGGCTGCTGGACACCCCCCCCCTCACCTGGCCCCTACCGCATTGGGCTGCAGGCATGCCCCCCCCTGCCTGACCCCTGGGGGGGTCGCGCTTAGAGGCTCGGTGTGGGGAAGGGGTCACCACTACAAAAAGTTTGAGAACCACTGTTGCTGTCTGAATGCTGGGGGGATGGGGTGGCACTGTGGGGGGTGCCTGTGGCTGCACCCCTCTCCCCCTGGCTGCAGTGCAGGGTGGGGTGTGGCCAGGAGGAGGCACAAGGCACCTGCGTGGGCCAGGAGGTGGCCACGCCCCCCCCCCCGTCTCTCTGCCCCCCCAGGCCCCTTAGCTGGGCTCCAAGCTCGGCCGGGCCCGCGGGCGGGGACGCGATCGATTGCTCGGCACTCTACAGGCAGGCGGCCCCATCCGTGAGCTCCGGCTCGATTGGCGCAGGTTCCGGCGCACTCACTCCCAGGCCCTGCGCCATTGAGGGGACAGGGAGCGAGGCAGGTACCTGGGGGGGGGGGGGCGTCGCCGCTAACGGCTCCGGGCGGGCCGCGGGGGACGCTGCCTGGGCTCCTGTCCCTGTGAGTCCCCCTCCCCTTCCAGGCGCCTGGTCTTCAGAGAGTGACCCCCCACCCCGGGTCTCCGCCGTTGGAGTGACCCCCCCATGCTCCTCGCCCCCCCCCCGCCCCCCAGCAGCCTCCAGGGGCTTGGCCTTCACCGAGTGACACCCCCCTCTCCAACTCCCTAGGGCCCTGGCTCTCAGAGTCACCCCTCACCCCTGGGCGGGGTCTAGCTCCCTTGCTAGGGCGCTGGCACAGCTGCCCCGTCCTCCTGTTACACCCCCCCCCCTCCAGCAGCCCCCCCCCGACGCCCTCCCCCCGCCCTTACAGTGACCCCCCCCGTACCTCTGGAGCAGCCCCTGCTGTGCTCTGAGCAAGGTGACCTTCTCCTGCCTCAGGCCAGTAGCACCCCCTCTGTTCCTAGGGGTTTGCTTCTGCCTGCTCCCCAAACAGTGACCCCCACCCACCGTCCAGCAAGGTACTCCGCCCCCCCTCCCCCCATAACCCCTTACACGGACCCTGCCCTAAGACCGCCTTTCCCGTGGGCCTGCCTTTACCAGGGGGCAAGCTCCTCTCTCCAGAGTCAGCATGAGGTTTATGAGATTTCTTGGCATCTCCTCCCAATCCTTTCTTAATACCGTCCCCACTCCTCCAGCCCTTCCTGATAAATGCTTACTCACTTTTGTTTGGTATTTTTCAAGTAAGATTGTGTATTTCCCATGGGTTAATTTAAATGAAGGTCAGAATTTGTATGATGATTTGCAGAGATGTGCCTTTTCACGTGATCCTGTTTATTGATCACGCCACTTTAAGTCAGAAGATCTGATAATTTTAAGTAATGAACTCCTTGATTTTTAATATTTTTGGTTTTCATAGTTTGTTACTTTGCGTTTATTGTAAGCTGTTTTGTGTTTAACTTAGTTCTAGTCAGTTTCACTTTTCAGCCTTAGCACAGCTCTTGTTTGGGTTTTAATGCTGAAGAGAAATTGAATGGTTGGAGGCATGGTTTAATAGAAGAAAGGTTTCACTGATATTTCAAAAAAAAATGTGAATGTTCATGTTGCAATCATCAGTCAAATAAAACTCATATTAGCTATGGAAAAACCCTGAATTTTAATATAAAAATTAAAATATGGTCCTCAAATTAGTCATTTCCTTTTATTGCCCTGCTTTTTTTATGTAAAGTATATTTTTCACTTTCCACCAACTGCAACTCCATGTTTTTTAAAAAAATGATTCTTATTACCTTGGGGAAAATGATGTACCCCCAGACACCCAATTAATAAAGCAGGGATATGTATAGTATTTTTTCACATTATATAGTGTATTCACCTTTTGTTTATCAATGCTTGGCCCTGTTCCCATTGAAATTAATGATAGTTCTACAGTTGACTTCAATAATAACTCTGTGAGGCATAAATTACAATGTGCCTTTTTATTTTCTGGCAACAGCATGGGTTGAAATATAAATGCTTGGTAAAGATTGTGAGGGTAAAAAAGTTGGAAGTGTGACCATTGTTGAAGTATGTGTATTTTATCTTTAGAATCTTGACAGTATCCCTTAAACTATAAGATCATGATAGCTGTCAGTATTATCTGAGCTTATTGAACCTGAGCAGATAAGAAATTAAAACTAAGTAATTTGTTTTGCAAGTGTTTATAAGAGTGCCACAAAGAAATAGAATTAAAGCCTGTATCCTGGAAGCTGATCCGCATAGGTAGATCTCTACTGGTTCATTTTACCCATTGACCTCACTGGGTGTGAGAATCCTCTGACATGAATCAACTTGAAGAACTGGAGCCTTTGTTAACAAAAGTTGAGATGAGCTTTTCATGCATACACACTCTTTCAATTCACATCCACTGAGGCAAGAATAATGGCACTACATTCTTTTCAGCAATGGGTGCTGGCATCCTAGCACGGTCAAGTAGCTTCTTATTTTATGAACATAATTACATGTTGGTCAGAGAGTTTCAAAGGCTAATAAAATAAATACAACATAAATATTTCCGACTGAAACTACTAAAGGTGTATAATGTATCACTAGATTGTTTTAGGCTATTCATATGTAGTGTATAGATGTGTGTTGAAAGAAGGCACATGCTTATATTTGCATCCTGTGCACAGAGCTAAGTAAAAGATAGATAATTTCATCCTATTTTTTCCTGTTCTAGGGCCACAGCTTCTACAGCTTTTTAGGGGATAGGAAATCCATCAATTTTCACTTATGGAGTTTCCGGTTCCCTCTTCTTTCAGGGAGTTTGGGTTTCTCTAGTCCTATAATGAAAAGGGCTGGAAGTTTGGCTCACTTTTCCCCCCAGAAAACCTGATCTGTAGAGTCCCTGAAATCCAGAGAACATGGGCCTTGGCGTCTCCCAGTCATTTCCAGCCTCTTCACAGAGTAGTGCTGCAAGGATTTCCCCTGCTAGCTGCTGCTCCTGGGAATCTTGTTCAGGGGGTCTTACACAGAATGGAGTGGGGATAGTAAGCAGTATTGACAAAATCAGCGTTAAAGTGACCTAAAATAAGTGGGAAATAATTTGAGAGCACAATCTCTTAGACATGTTTCCCTTTCCCATTTAAAACAGAATACAACTGAACTATGGAACAAAGCATGACAACAGAGTCTTAGCCACCTCTCCCAGGATACAATCATGTTGGAGGGACTAGTAGCCTGGGTCCTCAATACCTATTTGGGCAAATATGTCAATAACCTGAACACAGACCAACTCTCAGTAGCTCTTCTGAAAGGTAAGGGTTATTAGCCATGTATCTCTGTTTTATATTTTAAGAATTATATTGATAGAATGATTTTGTATTCCCTGAAAGCTGGCATATATATATTGAACATATTTTACATTAGTATTATTGATTAGCACTTATGGTCTTGTTCTTGTATTGTAGTAATAGACATAAATAAGACTATACCATTAAAACAAAAATAGTGAGCAAATCTTTCCCAGCAGAGGTGCTCCTTAAAGGGTTAGTGTCAGCTTAACTTTTTTTAAATAGACTAATGAAAAAAATGATTTTTTGATAATGCACCCTATTAGTGTGTACTCTGGGTTTGTTTTTGAAATCTTTAACAAAATCTTTATGGGTTTTCTGTTCTACTCTACTCTTGATGTTTTGAAGGGTCTTCT
The DNA here is from genome assembly GCA_032164245.1 of Sternotherus odoratus. NCBI lineage: Eukaryota > Metazoa > Chordata > Testudines > Kinosternidae > Sternotherus > Sternotherus odoratus. The sequence goes on from JAVMKO010000018.1 coordinate 9,983,455, forward strand.
GGGAACACCCAAGAGCAATAACTCCAATTGGACTCAAGCACAGCCTTTTCTATGCGCGCACACACTTGTGTGGTGCATCTTTTGTTTCAGTTTCAGTTTTGCTGCTGCTGTTATTAGTAAGGGACCTCTTTCAGAGCCTTGCAAATGTGATGCATCATGAATGAACAGTGAAAATGACTATGCACTTGACCACTGTATGTGTGTGTGTCAAGTAAAGAAATTGACAAGATAGAAGGACATAATATTTTGTTTAATCTATTTGTTATAGTATTCATAGGGGTTGCTTGCAACAGTAGTAGATATATCTTCTAATGGAAATCTGCCACTTTAAAAAATCATTCCTTTAAATATCAAGTGGCAATAATGAGTGTTTCAGGAAATCATTGTGTTCTCAAGATGTTTAGTATAACATTTAAAGTATTTTTTCAGAACATATCAAAGAGCACACATGAGTCTAGCTGATGATATGGGTTATTCATATAAGTTTTTTAAAATCAGTAAAGCAAACAGCAGCATCTGATATCTGTATCTGAAGTGCTCCATGGAACAGGGATTTCAGGAAAATTTTGAAGGTGAGGAACTAGTGCTTAGCAAATGTTAATTGAAAAGTTGTATCAAGCAGATAGAGATGCTTTTGATAGCGTATTCAGTATGAATGAGGGGAGAGATTTGTAGAGAAGCTTGGATGGAATATAGGCAGCTTAATAGTTGCTTTAGTTTTCAATATGTAGTTGCAATGGTAGTTTGTATGTGCGTGCATGTTTGCGAAATTTCTTCTCACACTATAGACGGTACATAACCGGTAATAGCGAGAACTTATTTGAATACTCACTGACTCACTCATGAAAGGTGGGGTAATAACTCATGATTAAAAAAAATTCTTGACAGAGTTATGTAATGTAGTACCTCACCATCACTTGTTTTGAGAAGAATTTTTTTTACACTGCAAGGAACCAGTTTTGACTGTTGGTTACTTAAAGAAATAGTTCTAGGATGGAATTTTGGCTGACTGTCAGTGTATAGTATAGTATTAAGTTCTTTTTGACTCTTGGTTGGCCTAGCCTTGAGCTGTATTATTGTTATCAGGCACATTGATAGGGCTGATGGGTGAGAAACAAACAGAAGTATGCATTAGATTGCCCCTGTCCTGAAGAGTTTATAGAGTCCTCTTGTGAGTTTAGCTTTGATCCTGATTGGAACTTTTGGGTGCTATGACAATAAAAATAATAAATATTAATAATCTACTGAAACAATAAAAATGTAGTCACATAAAGTTCCTTCACTGTGTGAAGTATATTTCCTGATCATCAGAGACTAGACACTTTAAGATTTCGTGGAATAGATTCTTAAGGTCTTCCATTGAAATTTCAGTTTTCAGATATGTTGGTATTGGTGAGACATCTCCTGTAATTATTCTTCTCCTAACAAAAAACAAGGTTTATATTCTGCAGTACCTACTGAGGTCAATGAAAGTTGTGTGCATTAAATAATTATGGGATTTGGCCTTAGGTTTTCAGTATGTGGCCATGTTTTCTTTTAAGGGCCCAATCTTGTACTCCTCACTCAGATGAAACTCTACGGAAGCTAGAAGGAGTTTAACCTGAGTAATGAATATAAAAACCCAGGCTCTAAACAAGTTTCTCACAATGAACTTTCCATATACTGTACCATTTTATCCTCCCTCTTCTTCATGCCTTTCACACCATCATTTGCTCCTTCCCCCTCCTTTGCTTCCACTTTTTCATCCTGTTTATTTTTAATGCAGTCATTGTTGTTATTGCTAAAATCCTCCCCTTTCCTGAGTCTGAAACAACATTTCAAGAGTCTATTTTTCTTCCCGTGTGACACATAAATTTACATATTTGAAAGGAGCAGCCTTTCTTGAAATGTTAATTAAATGCTAGGAAGGAGGAAAGAGGACACAATTCTCATCTGGGCCTACTCAAGTGATAAGGAAGTGTAAATATGAAATATTAATGTGTAAAAATGAAATATGAGTTAAATATCTACTGTATAAGACTTTTCATAAAAATATGATTGTCTGTTATGGAACTATAGAGACCCAGTGTGCTACAGTTTAAACTGTTGTATATTGGGCATTTATGTTTTTCCTTTGCTATTGGAACTATTTTATTTACACCATGCTACTGTGGTATACTGTGGGTATGTTTACAAAAACTAAAAATTCAATTTCCATTCATCTGCGTAATGTCCCAGTTGTAATTTTAGCAGGGGACATTTTAGAGTAATCCTGTTTTTTCTTTTCTACATACTAATGTCAAAGTTTCTGTCTTGTTTTGAAAACGTGTACCCTTGTTTAAAATCATGTGTGTATTTTTGTAATTTCCAGAAAACATCTAATTGGTTATTTAAAAAACAAAATGCCTTCCAGATGCTTTGCTGTTGAGGGAGAAGTTCAAATTAAGTACCTTGAAATATACGCTGAGATCATATTAAATAAATCTGCCAGATGGCATTTGAAAATCATTACAAAATATTAATTATCAAATCTAACTGCCCCATTCTTTAAAACGATAGGTTTGCTTTGCTCATGAAATAGAATTTTTATCCCACTTCGTTTATTTTTATTAGTTTTAAAGAAAAAACTTATTATGGGTATTAAGTTCATAATCCTCAGACAAGCAGTCTCTAACTTAGTTTTGCTCAACAGATTGCTATTTCTCTTCCTCCTTCAGGTGCTGTTGAATTGGAAAACCTACCATTAAAGAAAGATGCCTTGAAGGAACTGGAGTTGCCATTTGAAGTGAAAGCGGGTATGTATTTGTGCCTCTGTTTGTGACAGGTGTTCTTTAATGCAATTATTCATTTTGTTAGTTCCTGCTACAAATATGAAGCGTTTCATACACTGGTGATTTTTTTTTAAGATCTCTTTTAGTAATAAGTCATGGCTGGAACTGACCTTAAAATAAGAGTTTGCAGCTAAGTGTCAAATTCTTGGACAAATTACTTACTTTGAATTTATGGCGATCAAATTCTGTTTTAACATTGCAATGATTACATCTTTTTCCTTTATCACTTTACATAGAATATAACAGTGTACCTGTGTAGGATTCTAACAATGTTTCATCTTGGTGATTCTAGGTTTCATTGGCAAAATAACGCTCCAGATACCTTTTTATCGCCCACATGTGGATCCCTGGGTGATATCTATCTCAAAGCTCCACTTAATTGGTGCACCTGAAAAGCAAGAAGATTTTGATGAAGAAAGGGAGAAGTTGCTGGAAAGAGAACACAAGAAAGCTCTCCTTTTAGCACTGGAAGAAAAATGGAAAGTGAGTAACATAGGACTTACCTTTTAAAATAAAGGAGTTGATTTGGTTTTGCTTTTAGGGAAGATTGATCATGTTTAAATCTTCTACCAAATGTAAGTCTCTTTTTGAGTCAATATCCAGGAAACCAAGTTATGATTTTGATCTGCAAGTAATAAGGCAGCCTGGTCTTTAGCTTCCTCAGTAGACTGAGACGACCCAGATCTATTTTATCATCACTTCAGATCACAGCAATTTCACTGTAGCACTGTACTGCTACCTGGCCAATGTTTCTGATTGATTAGAGATACTGGTTAAAGCTCAACCCACATCAGATGAAGTATTGGTGGTGGGCTGGAGATGTTTGGAGCATCTTCCTTGATCATTTAATGTGGTTTACCCTAGGAAGTTTGGTAAGTGTAGCAACTTAAGTGTATATTTAATTTTTTTTTTTTTTTAACTTTGAACTGTGTGGTAGCGTATGGTTTTTGTTTTTTTCCCCTCCCCTTTCAAGATATTCACAAGTTTCATTTTCTTTTGGACCCAGACTGTTCCACAATGATTGATACTTTGGCTAAGTTACAAATATGCTTTTTGTTTGGAATTTCTGTGGAGAGCCGCTTTTGGAGTTGCAACCTGCAGGAAATAGCTGCACAACTTCAAGAGCCCTTATCTACAAGTATTGATTACTTCCATGCTTTAGGAATTGGGCTCATTGCTTGTTGTTCCACAAATGTGCTTTGAGTTATGACTACTAATATATGCAAAATCTTAAATATAGAACCAGTCTACTGGAGGAACTGACTGCTGTCCGATTTCCTGTTCCTTGCAGTTGTGATTGGCACACTCTCCGTTCTCAAGGGGATGGGAGGCAGGCTCTGCTCAACTGAGAGCCTTCAACTCTGGAATGCTCTCTTTCTAGATATAGCAAAGAGTAAATGTGTAGTGCAAACATTTTGTTTCTAGTTTTATTTGATAGGAAGATGATGTGGGTGTTATGAAATCACACTGATTACTGTTGGCCCATGTTGTTGTAATTTTGAATGTGGGGAAGTATTTTCTATAGCACTTCTGAAAATTCTGCCTTTAATGTGTGTTTGCTTTCATACGTACTGTTAGGAACTCAGAGGCCTTTGACCATAACATGTTAATTATTGTGAATTACTGAAGAGTTCCATTAACCCATGCTTATGTTGATCTGAACCATAAGCACAGATGCGCTTGTTTCTAAGAACATGTACTATGTTGACTGTCATCATAAGTGCTTTGACTATACATTGAAATGTATATTGTGCAAATGTACATTGACCAAACTGGACAGTCTCTACGCAAAAGAATAAATGGACACAAATCTGACATTAGGAATCATAACATTCAAAAACCAGTAGGAGAACACTCTATACATCTGATGAAGTGGGTTGTAGCCCACGAAAGCTTATGCCCAAATAAATTGATTAGTCTCTAAGGTGCCACAAGTACTCGTTCTTTTTGCTGGGGATTATTTGCTTTACATTTCTACTAAAATCCTACCTTGTAATAGTTGGCAAGTGGTCTGTGTAGGGAAATATTTCAGAATATCAAAATAGGGATTAGTCCCCCCGCCACTTGAATCCCAAAATAATAGTAAGTCATATAAACAGTAGCTAACTATAAATATTTTCTAATACATCTCTTACTAACCATGTTTTAGCTTGATATCATTACTACGGATAGTTTGGTATTAAGTACAGTTATAAGACCGTTTCTAACCTTATACTCCCAAGTAGTGTGACTAGTATACAACGTGTAGTTGTACTGGTAAAGAAAAGCATCTGATACGTATCCTCATCCTTGTGTGATGTGTAAATTATATTAAAATTTTATCTTAATACACATTTTATAACATTAACAAATTATCTCATATTGAATAGATATTTCACTCGCAATACTTCTTCTAATGCTCTTCCATCTTCCAAGAGATTGTCATGTAGTTCATGCCCCACATTGTGGTTTTTAAAAAATATTACCAAAACTAATAGTAATCATTTTAAAATGTCTTGAAAATGGACTATTTCAATTAAAATAGTCTTTTGTTTATAAGTAAACATTCCATACCAGTGTTTGCAATGCAAACATACTGCTAATGGAACAGAACCAGAACGTGAAGCTAACTAGCTTACTTTGTGTGCTTCATTTAACATAGCCTTTGAAAGTAAATAGCATAAATGGTAAAAAAGTAAAGTGGCATTGAAAAGTTCGTTCTTTATTATAATCTAAACTTTTGGTAACACAAGTAAATCATAGTTTGTTAAATAGGAGTTTTAACATGACAATTCCGTTCTAACAGTGTCAGGCTAGCAATCTCCTACATTATTTATTTAGATTTTTGCCTCTGGCTTTGTAAACATTAAAAATTTATTTTCCAGACCTTATATTTAAAGAAAATGTTTTTTCTCTCTCTCTCTCTCTCTCTCTCTCTCTCTCTCTCTCTCTCTCTCTCTTTCTTTCAGAAAGAACTACAGCAGAAAGGAGAGTCTTACTGGTATTCAGTTACTGCATCTGCAGTCACAAGAATTGTAGAGAACATTGAAGTAAGTCTAATAGGACCCACAATTTTTCATTCTATTTACTAAAGAATACTTGGTTTGTATATAATGTGCTGCTTGTTTATTTTCAGGAGGCTCAACATGTGTAAAATGGAGGTGGATACTTAGTAGAGAGAGACCCCTTTCAGAGCTAGAATTCTTTTTCCTCTCAACCAAGCCAGAATTGGCAAAGTTAATGGGGAGGAAGGAGTCTTTTACCCGCCCAAGCCTTGGGGAAGTGTCATTCTTCCTTGCTTTGTAGGGATCCCTTCCATGTGCTGATTCTTATCTCATAACAGAAAACTGAGGTAACAGTCCGTTATAAAAGGCTGCCATTAACAATAACTAGAAATAACTGGGGCCTTCAAGAGATGATATAGCATGTAGTGATGACACAAGTCAGATATTCTGGATGTGAGATCTTGGGCCAAGTATGATATTGTACAATAAAGCATGAAACAGCAAAATTCAATTGGTTCCATGACCATTATGAGATTTTGCTACATGTAAAATTGTCAGGTCACCACTTCATGTTCTGCTAATGCAGCACTAGTTTTTATTCTAGTCTGTATTGATTATTCTAATGTATTTGATTTGAACATCCTGAGTTTCTGTAGGACTACAGCAATTGTGGCCTACAAGCAAGGGTAGTAATAAAAAAGCAGAGAAAAATGGCCTGTTTTGTGAAAATGGCAAATCCATGTAGCTGGTGTTTTTAACATCTGGGGAGATGGATAGACCAGAGAGAACAGAAGAAGAAATATGGAATGGAGCCTGTGGGAGTGCAGTCAAGAAATGGCAAGAGGGTCCCATCACAGAATAACCATTTCAAGAAACAAACAAGATTTATTTAAGATATAAGTACTAAAACAGCGTGAATATAATTTATCAACAATGAAGTACACTAGATCTGTTTCAATCTCTCCTCAGTTAAAAATTCAAGATGTCCATTTGCGGTTTGAGGATGGCATCACAAATCCTTCACAGCCATTCGCCTTTGGAGTGTGCATCAAAAATGTATCCATGCAAAATGCTGTAAATGAGCCTGTGAGTATAGATCAAAGTTAACATTGCATGAAGAAATGATACCCACTAAGATGTGATGTCACTTTTGTATGAGATTGATATAACTTTTTCCTGTTTTTAAAATGCAATACAATGGTTGTTATTGAATAATTGCAGCAAATATTGTTTTATAATATAACAATCTTATCCTTAAGAATTATTGTGGATACCATGATAAAGTCAAAAACAGCTGCATGTTATATACTGAATATTTAATGGTGCTCACAATACAATCAGATCTAAAATAATTTGTCACATTTTGTTTCATGCATTGTGACTGAGTTCAAATTTTTCACTTAAGGTAGAGAAGTTGATGCGGAAAAAGCAGTTGGATGTTGCTGACTTCAGTATTTATTGGGATACTTGTTGCACTTTATTGGGAGACCTGCCTCTTGGTGAGCTACAGGTATGAGATGAACACTTGGAAGGAATAATGTTTACTTGCATGTGAAGGGGGGGAGGAGGGGAAATCAAGCATTTCACATTCTTTCACTGGTTTGTAATATAATTTTTTTAGTGGATTTAGATCTAGGAATATTTGGTTTGGAGCAACTGAAGCTATGTGGATTCATGTTGTAATGGAAAGATTAGTATGGGACCAAGTAAAAACTGAACTATGAGCCACCTACATTGCCTATTTAAATTATCTTCTTTAAAAGCCCTCCTTAAAACATGCTGCCTCCATGAGACTTGCCAATGGTACTACTAATATAGACTATAAAATAGTAATTCGGCCTATAAATGTTAAACAAAAATAATGTAAGTAATAAACAAGAAACAAGTAAAATTAATCCACTCAAATATGTGCTCTTGACATGATTACCTTCTCCTAAGAGAAGTTTTCCTCTCTTTGTATGTACTGGTCTCTTTGTTCCACCTCTTGATTTGTAATGATGTATTCTTGGTCTAATTTAGGCCTCAGTGTAGCTACTTGATCTTGTATCTGAGTCGAGATGCACTGAGTTCAGTGGGAGTCCGTTCAGGATTCAAGAGTGTACCTGAGTGGATTTTACTGCTTTAGATTGTGGGCACCAAAGGACAGAGGCTGGGTTTTTCTTTTCAGATACTACGCAAAATACGGTTTTGTGGGTAAAAATGGACCAGCGTTTCCCTTAACTTCTGTATGATCTTTGGTAAATCATTTAATCTTTTTATGCCCCAGTGCATTTATCTTTGCAGGGGATAATATTTTCTTATCTCCAGAGGAGTGGTGTTAGACTAAATTCATTGATTTTTTTTTTTTTTTTTTTTTTTTTTTTTTTATAAAATGCTTTGAGAACCTCTGACACTATAGAAATCCAAAGTATTATCATTTGTGATGTACCTTTTGCACCGCTATGGCACTGTATAAATAATTTCCCCAAATATTTAAACAAGCTAAGCTTACCTTCTTGATAAGAACAGTTTCATGAGGAGAAAACCTCGTTAAAAGGAGATAAAATTCCAGCAGTGTAATACACCTTGTAGAATTCTTATTAGTAGATCATAATTTAAATAAAGTGTTCTATGCAGTGACAGATTGAATTTGCTTGCAACTAACAGGAAGCAATGGATGAAAGTATGGAGAGCCGTGATCATAATTACTTCATGGAGCCTGTATGTACTTCAGCTCTCCTCAAGAGAAACTGTTCCAAGGAGCCTTTAAGATCACGACATACACCCCGTCTTGAGTGTGATATCCAGCTTGAGACAATACCATTAAAACTTTCACAGGTAAAATGATTTCTCATTGAATCACTTCTCCAGATCATGCCTTAGATGAGGTTTATTTTCTGTTGACCCACAGAACATAAAATTGAGATTTAATCATTGTGCAGGTGATTTATCAGAGTGGTTTATAATTTAACAGAATACATTAACACTGCCTAATTTATTTTTATGCTGTTTTTTAAAAAAGATGCAGTATCAACAAATCATGGGGTTCTTAAAGGAACTGGATCGAAAAGAGCGACAGCTAAAATTCAGGAAATGGAAACCAAAGGTTATGATAGCTGACAAGTAAGGTGTTCTTTTTTTATACTACTGCTATTTTTATGTAATGATGTAAAATACCCCTTTATGCAGTCTTACGTTTATTTTACACTTATCTGAACAACACTGTTTAGTCTAAAGTTAGCGCAAAAGTCACAAAGGTGATAGCTAGTGATTATGTGGTGCACAGAATTTAGAAATAAATTGAAATTATAGTTCTAATGTTCTGAGCTCTACCAGGCAAATTATTGCTGTATATTTATTTTATTTAATTTGGATTTATACCTAAAATATAAACTGCACTGATCCAAAGGTCTTAAGTTATAAGAATGAAATGATGAAACCATGAAAATAGCATAACAGTTTCCCCTCCCCCTCCTTTGGAATGAGTAGGCTTTTTTTGGTCGAAGAAGGTGGGAAATCCCACACACTCAGTTCACAGATCTGTATTAAGAGTAAAGGTCACGGGAGCTGATGAAATGAAGGTAGTGCTTCTTACTGTAGTAGAAGAACATGCTGGGTTGACATGCTGTTGAGGCTGTGGTGCCCATTTATTTCCTGGCTAGTGACTCTCTCTGTTTTTCTCACCCATCCTTTACTCTGGACTGAGAATCAAACTAACTGGAAATGTATTCATTTGACCTGTTTTAGCTGCCGAGAATGGTGGATTTTTGCTTTGAACGCTAATCTTTCAGAAATCAGAGAACAGAGGCAACGTTCTACCTGGGACTTCGCATTACACCGAGCCCAAGATGCGGTGTCTTACACAGATATGTATTCCAATCAGTTAAAAGGCATCCCACTGTCTACTGCAGAAGAGGTATTGAAATGTGCAAGTACTGTACAGTATAGATAACATCTCAATATGTGACCATAGCATCTTTTTGAAAATGAAACTAAATGTGTTTTGCTTATGTTCTTGTTTTAAAATTGACCTCAAATTTTACTGTAGTTATTTTAAATTTGCTAAACAATATGTTGTGTGGCAGCGAATTATTTTTAGCATGTACAGAATCTCTTTGTACTATGAAAGATAATCTTTCCTTGAGTTTGTTACTTGTATCTTGCAATTATCAATGGTGCTTTTTCAGTAATTATTCATGCTGATCTTTTCATAGATGAAAAACTTCTACTTGAAGTCTTTCAAAATGCAAAGCTAGATAGTATCCCAAGCCTTCCATACTGGGAGATGAGAAGCATAGGAAAAGTAAATTTTTATCTTTAAGGTAGTTCTTTCAAGATTCGGTTTTCAAATGGAAGACAGAATTGCTATTCAGTTTTCCTGCAATTTGCAGTGATTAGCTATTTAGAATTTTTAAGTAAACATTTATGATGCTCATGACAAGGGGTTCAATTGCTTGAAAGAGTATCCCTCTGAGTGTATTTTTTGAAGTATAATGCTTTTTAATTTCCTGAGAACCAGCACACATTTACCTTTTTTGCCACTGTAGGAAGAAATGCATCGTATTGAAGAAGAGCAGACATTTGAGGAGCTGAAGAGTTTACGTGAGATTGTTTATGACAAATTCCATGATGTAGCTGAGGTGAGTGACTTTCTGTACACTGGATAAAATTGAGAACCTAAAGGTGCATCATTACAAGAAATTGTATTTGCCTCATTGTAGAAGGAATTGTACTATGTACAGTATTTTCATGCTGAGCAGTGTGATGCCAATGCTAAAACCACCATCATGCTCAGATCTTCAGTTGTGATAGGCTGAGTGCTATTATTACGGTGCTTGGGCAGCAAGCCCCGTCCTTCAGCCATTTGCTGACTGTCAGTGAAGATAACACTGAGCTCCATACTAGCAACTCCTCTTCCTCTTTAATATTAAAAGAGAGGAAATAATGGAATTTTCCTGGAATAAATTGTACTTTTATAAGAAGGACCAACTCTGCACTAACATTTCAAGGCCCATTTCATAAGCTGTAATGTTGATTACTGATTGTAATCCTGAGTGAGAGTTGTACTCAAAGTAAATATTTATTGATTGAGCTATGGTTAGGGTGCCTGACAAATGATTCTGGCAACTGTTAGGTTGATAGAGTAACTAAGGAAAATTAAGAAACTGATCTGGATAAGTCCACAAATGTTAACTCATACAGATGTCTATAAATACGCAAATAAAACGAGGAAGACTATGTAGCACCTTAGAGACTAACTGTGCTACATAGTCTTCCTCGTTTTATTTACGAATACAGACTAACACGGCTGCTAATCTTAAACCTATAAATATGCAGTAGCTAACTTATGGTAATCATAAGTTTACAATGTATAAAACACAATTCTCATAGTTCATTTAGACTACACAGCAATATATTTGACAAGTGAAAACAGCATTGAATGGTATTTATGCTTAGGGATGTTAAGTAAATAAATAGTAGATGGAATCATAGTAAGAAATAGTACATTCTGGATTTTTAAGACAAAGGTTCTTATCATTTATTTATCCTAATGTGTGCTTGATTTTGTTTATTTGGAACAGAGTGTTAAAGAGCCTTTGTCTGAGTCCCCTGGAATTTCTCCTACTGCAGACACTGAATGCAGCAATAGCAGAGGGATGCTGCAGTATCTTCAGTCTTGGTTTCCTGGGTGGGGGGGCTGGTATGGATATGCTCAGCAAACATACGAAGGTGAACCTTTTGAGGGACTGCTACCAGAAACACAAGAACAGTGGAATCCAGAAGACCTACTGGGTACGGTAATAATTTATCACCTTAGGGAATGTGCATACTGGGGGGGGGGGGGGGGGAGAAGAAATGTGTCAGTGAGTTTCAGAGCTTCAGTCAACTAACTAGGGCTTGTGCTACGGGGCTAAAAATATTGTAAACTGGTTGGGTTGGATCCTGGACTCTAAAACCCACTGAGGGGCATGGGTCTCCGAGGCTGGGATCCAACCTGAATGGGAACATCTATATTGCAATTTTTAGCCCTGTAGTGCAAGCCCCACAAGCCAAAGTCAGTTGACCCAGACTCTGAGGCTTGCTGTCATCTGGCTGCTTTTTTTTTTTTTTTTTTTTTTTTTTTTTTAACACTGTAGATGTACCCTCAGTTAAATGCTTGTTAAAGATGAACTGAAATGATTTTTAAAATTTGTATCATGAAAAGGAGAGAGATGTAGACTTAAATTTCTAAAAAAATATGTATAAAGGAGACATTTAAAAAATATCTTTATCACTGACTATACCTAAATTTAAAGTTCTGTGGGTTTTTTCTGTTAATGTCTAAAACAGCATAAAGATTGCAGCTGTCTGCACTGTTTTAGTTGTTTGTAGTGATAACTATTGCAGGAGACGTACAGATGGCTCAGCTCTGGTTAAGCAGGTAATAAGCTGTTATGTTCATTCCTCCCATCCCTGTAGTTGGGCCATCTTTGTCCTTCATTGAAAATTAAATCTCAGGCTTTTGCTCACTAGTTGTCTTGTAGCTTGTTTAAACTCACCTTGTTCTCCTTTTCAAATTAGGTGCTGATGAATTTTTTGATGCAGCTGCAGATGCTTCCAATATGAACACGTTTACAAAAAGAGATCATGTGTTTGCTAAATTAAATCTCCAGTTGCATGGCGGCACTGTCACCTTGTTGCATAAGGAAAAGAGCGCTCCCTGTACAAATGAAACTGCTTTCATGCAGCTGGAATTTTCAGGTAACATATTTCAAATTTTGATAGTAGTTATAGGACAAGAGCTTTGCTTGCTTTATAAACAATGCAGCCACTCGTCACTGAGCTAATGTCATGGAACCGTACTGAAATAATTCAAATTCAAATCTCACTTGCCTTGGTGAGCCCATGTTTCATTAGTTTGTGCCAGAGGTAGGCAACCTATGGCATACGTGCCAAAGGTGGCACGCGAGCAGATGTTCAGTGGCACTCGCACTGCCCGGGTCCTGACCACCGGTCCGGTGGGTTCTGCATTTTAATTTAATTTTAAATGAAGCTTCTTAAACATTTTAAAAACCTTATTTACTTTATATACAACAATAGTTTAGTTCTATATTATAGACTTATAGAAGGAGACCATCTAAAAATGTTAAAATGTATTACTGGCACGCAAAACCTTAAATTAGAGTGAATAAGTGAAGACTCGGCACACCACTTCTGAAAGATTGCCCACCCCTGGTTTATACCTTGACCGTTTTAATTATTTTAAGATTGTAGTAGGTACTTTCGTATTCACAATCTCAATTAACTTCTTGAACTTTCTTTTAAGTTTTTATTGTGTATAGTGGTAATCTCTTTACTTTCAGATATTTGAGTAGTTTCACAATAATCTAATTTTATAAATTGAATTTTTTTCTGGTTTTTAGTTCTTAGTTCAGATAATAAATTTGTAGAAATAAATGTGCAACAGATGCTGTTAGTAATCTATCTCAAAATGCATTTTTCAACTTTTGATGCAAATATTTGCAGACACTTCTAACCACATTACTTGCGCAAAAAAAAAAATCCCTTTTAGTACAAGAGCTTTAATTCTTCAATTTGAAGAAACACTTAGCAATGAGAAACTGATGGTTTAAAAAGCTGTCAGTGAAGCATAACTGACCAATCTTAGCTCGTCTTGTTTCTCAGCTTGCTTATGAATATGTAAGATGACACTTATATCCGTCATCTTTAAATACATTTGTCATTTATTTTAAATAGAATGCAATACAGCCACTTATGTCTTCATTTTCCAGGTGTAAAGATCTTAGCAGAATCCCTTCCCCGGAGAAATTCTTCCCTTCTCACAGTTCAACTGGGTGGCCTTTTTCTGCGAGATTTAGCAACAGAAGGGACCATATTTCCTGTTCTTGTCTTCCCTAATCCTGTATGTAAAAGAATGAAGTAATATCTTGATATAGTACTGTTGCCATTTTAGGATTGATATTTTAAATAAAAAATGTATGGCAAAACTTTAATATAAAAATACTAATGTTCATATGTATCTTAGTATGAAGCATTTACATCATAAGCACAGAAGAAAATCTGTAAACTTGAAAATGTCTGAATGCTCTTTGGCTTTTTTTCTTTGCGAGGATCCTCCATAAAGCTTTTCCCATTTTTTAAATCTTTGGGACTGTTTGGGTATTACTCTTCAGTTGTTGGACTGAATTTGGTTTTGGAATAATCAGTGCTGCCGCTTAATTAGCTAGAGAGTTATTTGTTCTTGCTTTATTTACCAATTCACCCCTGGAAAGACCTTGGTTCCATGGAGGACTTCCTTCAATTGTATCTAGTTCTACACTACAAACCTAGGATCCAGGAACTTCTAGTACGGTCACTGAAAAATTTTAAGTGTTTCCATCAGAGGGGGATGAAAGATTTGATTTTGCTTGAAGTCTATTAACTATAATGTTCTGACATTGGTAGAAATGTGATTTCCACTTAAAGTTTTTATTCAGACCTCAGCTTGTTGACAAAGAAAGATAACTTTCCCTCCACATGCAAATGGTTTTCCTTTCTTTCATTATTAGTGCTATGAAGAAAAAATACACAGCACAATGGCATTATAATAATATAAAACACATTGCATTATAAAAGGAATGTACATTAAATGGCTTATTTTTATATTCATTTTGATGGTCTTTGATTTTATTTTTTTTGTTCTAATTAGCAAAAAGAGGTTGGCTGCGTCTCCTCCTTTGGTCTACAAACTTCATCTTCAGAAATGACTAATCAGGACACTGGTAATATTTTCATTTTTATGCCTGGTCCGAGCATGCCACCAGATATGCGTTTAAAAATGTATTAGTGAAATACTTAGGCTAAAAAAATTCAGATGTTGGTGCCTAATGTTAGGTTCCTAAATCCATATTTAGGCTCTGAACTTCCTTAGAGAAACTTGCAGGATATCTCCCACACTGAAGTCAATGGGGTTTTGCATGGGCTCAGAGATGCACCTTTGCAAAGCAAATTTGCAAGATTGGGTTGTTATGCACCTAAATAAATGGCCCGATTTTGATAAATGGAGCTCAGTAGGAACTGCAAATACTCAGCATCTTTGAAAATGAGAGAGGTTCTTAACTCAAGCGGCAAACTTTAGGCACCCAGTTTTGAAAATTTTGGTCTTTAATTATAGACAAATACTAATTTGCCATATTTGGGGTCGAGAAGGAATTTTCCCCCAGGTCAGAAACTAGGGGTTTTTTGCCTTCCTTTGCAGAATAAGGCATGGGTCACTTGCTGGTTTGAACTAGAGTGGATTATCTGTAGCTTGAAGTCTTTAAATCATGATTTGAGGACTTCAGTAACTCAGCCAGAGGTTAGGGGTATATTACAAGAGTGAGTGGGTGGGGTTCTGGGGCCTGCGGTATGCAGAAGGTCAGAATATAAGATCGTGATGGTCTCTTTTGGCCTTAAAGTCTATGAATATTTATTTTTAAATTGAGCTGCTTTTGTTGCATATCCATTGTAGTTAATTTTTTAAAAATACAATAGTATGAGTGATCATCAGATATTAACTACCCCCATGCAAACTAAAAATTGATTTTCATACCCTCCACACTCCTATTTTAGACAGAATTTCTTTTAGATTCTTTTGTTTTCTTGATTCAGATGCAGACCCCGATGCACCAGTATTTGAGATGCTGTATGAGAGAAACCCAGCCCACAGCAATTTTGAGAGACGCCTGGAAGTCAGTACCAGACCTCTAAATATTATTTACAATCCACAAGCCATTAAGAAAGTAGCCGATTTCTTCTACAAGGGAAGGGTTCATACCTCAGGTTAACCTTTTTTGTTTTATATTTTTTCGTCTTATTTATTTTCTCAAATTTGATTTTTTTCTCATGTTTATTACAGTAAAGTGGCAATAAGAGTTTCCATTGTAAATTCAAATCAAGAAATAGCACAGGGCTTCTCTTGTTTTCTGCAGTAGAAAGGGCTTGCCTTCAGGTCATCTCCCTACACTTCCACCTTTAATTTACTACTTTTTGTAGATGCCACATTATCACAGTCTGTCCCTCTGTCAGGTCTGTTGTTGCCACTCTTGGATTTGTCAGAGGGAGTGTCTTCCTTTTACAGTTGCTGTGTCTCTTCCATAAAGATAGAGCTTCACTGAACTAATTCTTGCTTGTCCTGGGGGCTTAAGAACTGAGCTCAAACTTTGTCAGCTACCATTAGAACTTCAGCTCTGTGTGTTTGCTTCTGAGGGCAGAACGGGTGAGAATAAGGAACAGTAAATGATTCTTTTTGAATTCGTAGTGTTTGAGTACTAATAGTTTGATAGCAGCAAGCTATGGGATAGGCCTAGTATAGAAATAGTTTTTCCTTCCTTTTTCACAAGAAATCAGAAGGTTCCTCAGGGGACATTAGAAATGATTTTGGATGCCTTATAGCCCTTCCTTAAATTCCACTAAGTACATTTAGTCAGATTTTGTTCAGGAAATTAAAATGGAAAGTGTGACCTGCCATAATGTTGAGACGAGGATTTAAGAAATCCTTTGTTTGCTTAAAAGCTCTGTTTTTGCCAAATAATCAGTTAGTGTTTAGGGCTGATATCGGGAATGGCCACTCCAGACTGCAGATGCAATTTTTGGCTGTCTTTATGCACTTTCCTGAAAAAAATAACAACTTAGTTTACATTTTTAACATTCTTATAAATCACAGTAAATAAATTCTCACTACTTCTTCCTGATTCAGCAACATGTGAACAAAATTATACATAGTCAGATTTGTATCTTTCATGCAGGTTTTGGATATCAGTCCGAGCTAGAGGTGAAAGTGGCTGAAGCGGCTAGAAGACAGTACAACAAATTAAAAATGCAGACGAAAGCTGAAATCAGGCAGACGATTGATCGTTTATTAGTGGGAGATTTCATTGTAAGTTTTTTTTTGTTTGTTTTTTTTTCTTCTCAGAAATGTGTTTTTGTTTCTTTTGCCTTGTATATTCGTTCTGAAACATGGAAGGGATCCACAAAGTTCTCCAAATTCCAAGTTCACATTGAAATCAATGTGAGCTGTTGGGTGTTTGAGCTTTTTTTGAACATTCTCTCCAAGTATGTCATAATCATCTTTCATCTGCTTTTGGAAACTTCTTTGCGCTTCCTAAAAATTAAAGGGTAATTGTATTAGTAATGTGCATGTTTTTCATAAACTATTGTCAAATAAATGTTATACAGGTAACTTAGTATCAGTGGAGATTTGCTATTTGAAATTTATAATTTGGATAGGAGAAACTTGTTTTGTTTTCTTTTCAGGAAAACAGCAAACGTTGGACAGTGTGCCTTGATATTTCCGCCCCTCAGGTGATCTTTCCTGATGACTTCAAATTTGTGGACCCAGTGTTAGTAGTATTGGATCTGGGGAGAATATTACTTACCAATTCTCAAGGTATAGCCTGGAAATAAACTCTATCTGTTTATATGTATAAGGTAGAAACACATTTTTTTTCTACTTCAGCATTCTTCTATTTGCCTGGGCACACATACAGTTTTACTAGTATTAACATCATATTTATTGGCGGAGGATAGGAGGGGGTAAACTTTTAGTTCAGGGCTGGCCTTACCTCTCCAGGACCTAGTATGAAATCTGAAGTCTACCTATAACCAGTCACATCTGTAACCTGTCTCGCACATTTGAGCGGAGTAGAGATTCTTGTCACAGAGAATCAGGCTGAGAGTCTGAGACAGCTGTTCCAGAGAAAGCATGTTTTGAAAATGGTCTCCAAAATGGCATTTGCCAAGGGCTAGTTGGTGAGAGTAAAAGGAATTTTTTAAAGAATCCAATAAATAAAACAACTAAGCCAAACCAGTGCCGATAGTAATGTGCAAAAACTGAAAAGGAAACTCAAACACACACAAAAAATAATTAAGCTTTTAGATAAAACCGAATCTGCTTAAAATGCAGTATAGCTAAGTAACAGTTATTATTACATTGGATTTCTCTGTTTAGTATTCATTTTTGAAAATGAAGATGTCTGACCTTAAAAGAAACCTAGTCTTAATGTCTCCTCAATGGAAAATAGTATGATGCTGATAAACGCTACATTCCGGGGTAAAATCCTGATCCCACTGAAGTCAATGGGAGTTTCGCCAGGATTTCACCATCAAGGTCCATAGACATTCTACCTCTTTCTAGCATATTGACAAACCAATTTCTGCAAGGTCTTCACAGCTCTTTTTAGTAACTGCTATATTATGGATTGAACTGGGCAAACTCTGAGTAAACTCTTTTCAAAACACCCATTTGGGTTCCCTAGTAAGGTTTAAAGAGGAATTAGATTCTTTGGAGTGGCATGATTTTTCTCTCCTCTCGTGCTGTGTTTAAACCACACAGAAACAAAAGTGGAAATTTCAAGATTAGTCTTGTATGGATTCTCTTCTATGGACGTAAAGTTAATTAGCCACAAAAGGGTTGACCCGATTGAAGTCAGTTTAGTCCTGAATTGGCTGACTTCAGTGGCCCTTGAAGCAGGCCCAAAGTGTTGTCAAATGCATCACATCGACATAAGAAAAAATATTTTCCTCTAATCTCCTTTAGTAATATTATAATTGTAATATATAATTTAATAATAGATTAACAAAAATTCACATAAGCATAATTTTTAAAATAGATGTAACATTTTAAAAAAATCTGTCACTTTTGCACCATGTGCAAGAAATATAATGGTGACTTTTCTTTTTGCTTTCTTAATGTTATCAAATCTAGTGATAAGAGATCAGATACTACATGAGTATTGCACTTGACAATTTCTTGACCTTTGTTTAAAATCAAAACATATACCAAGTCAATATTTTAGAAGTATCCAAAGGAAAAGAGTGTATGATTTTGATGAGTCCCTCCTTTTTAATCTACAGATGAGTCCAAAAAGAAGAGTGCAGGCGGTTTGTCATCGGAGATCAATGAACTGAGCGATGATGAATATAAAACACCTCTTGCCACTCCTCCCAATACCCCACCTTCTGAGGCCACCACAAGTAGTGGAATCAAAACATCTGAATTGACTCGAGTAGAAATCAGTGAAGAGCAACTACAGGCACACTTAATGAGTAAAAAAATGTATGAGAGATACACATTGTCATTTATGGATCTTCAGATCATGGTTGGAAGAGTGAAAGATAACTGGAAACATGTTCAGGATAGTGATGTGGGTCCAACTCATGTGGTAGAAAAATTCAATGTTCATTTGCAGTTGGAGCGCAGATTGATATACACATCTGATCCAAAATACCCAGGAGCTGTCCTATCTGGGAATTTACCAGACTTGAAAATACATATCAATGAGGATAAAATATCAGCGTTGAAGAATTGTTTTGCAAGGCTGAGTGCATCTGAAACAAAGTCCCCAGATGCTTTACACATAGGGAAAGAGAAGATTTTCACAGAAGTCGACCAGCGTGGAAGTTTGCATGATTCTGTAATGAATTTAACACAGAGCGTCATGATGGTTGAGCAACATACTAGGGAGGTTCTTGTAGAGTCTCAACTTCTTTTAGCTGAATTTAAAGTTAACTGTATGCAGCTAGGTGTTGAAAGCAATGGGCGCTATATCTCTGTACTTAAGGTTTTTGGCACCAATGCCCATTTTGTGAAGAGGCCTTATGATGCAGAAGTGTCACTAACTGTTCATGGCTTATTACTGGTTGACACTATGCAAACATATGGATCTGATTTTGATCTTTTGATGGCTTCTCACAAGAATCTTAGTTTTGATGTTCCAACAGGAATTCTTCGAGATAGTAGGGCACAGTCTCCTATTTATGGACCAAATGAAGCCTGTCCATTTGATGTGGCCAGTTTGACAGAGAGATGTGCAGCAGCAGCCTCAAATATTTCATCTGGTAATTATGCAAAAGATCAAGAATCTTTGATAAAAGTAGAATATCAGTTTGTGAGTGCGGAATGCCCATCAATGAATTTGGACAGCACGCTCCAAGTGATATCAGTGCAGGTGAACAATTTGGATATCATTCTTAACCCAGAGACAATAGTTGAGCTGATAGGGTTTCTCCAGAAATCCTTCCCAAAGGAAAAAGAAGATTCTAGCCCTCAACCTTTAATGACTGACTTGGAAAGAAATTTTAGGGAGCAGGAAACCTTTCAGTCTACCCATGCCCAAAATATAGAAGTAGCAGTGGATATTCACTGGCTAAATATACTCCTCCTTAGGACAGTTGCAATGACAAATGGAGAAAAATATGGGAGAAAAATTGCAACAGCGAGCATTGGTGGCACCAAAGTTAATGTCTCCATGTGTAGCAAGTTGGATGTAAATGGCTCTCTTGGCTGCTTGCACCTAATGGATCTGACACAAGATAACGTTAAGAACCAGTATGTTGTCAGCATAGGGAATACAGTAAGGTATGAAAATCTCATCAATGATATTGGCTACTTTGAATCTGTATTTGTCAGGATTCATGAGGAAAGTAGTCTCCCAGATGCTTTGAGCTTCAATTTCATAGAGCAGTCAAAAGAAGAATGCTCCCTGAACCTCAAAATGGCTTCTTTACATTACAACCACTCAGCTAAATTTCTGAAAGAACTAACTTTATCCATGGATGAATTGGAAGAGAATTTCCGCAGCATGCTGAAGAGCGCAGCAACAAAAGTTACCTCTGTCCTGGCAACTAAAACTGCTGAATACAGTGAAATGGTTTCTCTGTTTGATACAACACCACGATCAAGAGACCTTTTCAATTTAGAAGATAATGAAGAGGACGGGTTTGGATCATCATCTCTCAAAACTGATACCATTAAGCTCATCTTAAATGTAAATGTTGAGTCACCAATTGTATCAATACCCCGCAAGCCAGGTAGCCCTGAACTGCTTGTAGGACATCTAGGAGAAATATCTATTCAGAATTTTGTGCCAGGAGAAGATGAGTCTAGAAGTGACAGACTGCAAGTTGAAATTAAAGATATTAAAATGTATTCTGTAAATAGCAACCAGTTTATGGTCAGGAAAGAGTCTGCAAGTGAGATGACTCCGGGGTTACACCCGCCTTCAGGTACTCCCAGTGTTACTAGTCAGGAGGAATCCAACTTTACCCGTCATGATTTTTTTGAATCATTACATAAAGGGCATGGTAAGTAACATGAAAAACTCTGGTTTCTTTTAACTAATAAGTAGTATTAAAACCTTTAAAAAGAAGCTTTTCATTCAATGTGCTGCTTGGGAATTTAATTATAATGCGGACAAATTTGCATTTATTTGTATCCAGATTTTGCACTCCTAATCTGACAACTGAATAGTTGCCTCCATGCACAGCTTTGCTAAAATATAATCCGAACTAAAATAAATTTTAAAAAAAAAGTTTTCAGAGCAACCAAAAGATTTAGCATTAGATCAGCAAAAGCAGAATTATGTTGTCTTTTCTGGGCTGTGCTTATTCAGTCCTGTATCAAAAAAGAGCCTGTAGGTAATTGTATACTCCATGGTGAGGTAATTTTTGTCTTTTATTTTAATTTGACAGTTATTTATCACAGGATACTGAAACATATTTAATACTGTGGATGTTGGTGATAAAAATGTATGTATGTATATCTTTTAATAACAGCTTTCCACATTCTGAACAACACCACTATCCAGTTTAAATTGGAGAAGATCCCAATAGACAGAAATTTAGACTTGACGTTCCTTTTGAATAATGAAGACTTTGGAATATCAAGCATTATGAGAATCGAGGGGAAATTTGTCAACCCTCTTCAGGTATAATAATTTAATATTTACCAGTATTAATATAGATGTTTTACTCTACAGTTGAATATAGCAATTTTTTTATTAAAACTGTTTTTTGACTATATAGAAGAAGAAATGTCAGGGACTGAGTTATTTAGGGAACTGGAAAATGGAATACAGAATTCTACCTCTATATTGCTAGTTCAAATCTAACTCAGAGCAAAGTTGTCCAGACATTAATATCATAAGGCATTTTGGTAGTCTGTCTGAAAAGAGTTGATGGTCTTTTATTCTTAGTCATCCTCCGTCCACGGCACCAAGAACCCCCACTACCATTGTCCTAATTGGCATGCTTGTTAGGAATCTCAACAAAGATCAAGGATTCAATAACAATAGAAAGTTGGCTTTCCTCTCATCCCAGAAGTGTTTCCTCAAGGTCAAGTTTGGGCTGGTTTTGGGAAGCTTATACTGTCTCTTCCCATGCTGTACTTGTGCTGTGGATAAACAGAATTAACTTTTCAGAGCTGTCATTCTGGTAACTTTCACCATCATTAATTTTTTTTTTAAAAAAATCCAATTCCTGCCAAAACTATGGCATTAAGTGGCATTTAGGAGATCAAATTGTTTCTTTAACTGAACACAAAGTTATCCTTGATCAAAAAAAATATTTTTCTCCTAGGGATTGAATCCCCTGATTTTTTTTGTTTGGTGTTTCCAACACAAGCTTTGTGCTACTGGAAATGGTGAAATCTTGAATTTGTGGAACAGTTCAATTTGTGTACTACCTTTTGTGCTGTAGGCAAGGTCTCTCTAGTAAGGCCTATGCTGGCTTCAATTTGAAACAGAATGTAGTGTATTTCAAACATTCACCATAAATTGAGCTTGTGGTGTTTTTTAAAAGGCTAATCCTCTCCCTGTGACATTAATTAGTTGTTATGAAAATTATGATGGTGTGACATGGTGGATTATGACTTCATGTGAAGAAGCAGCTGTAGAACAGATGAAATTTTAAGAATTTAAATGCCTTTTTCATGTGAATGTTCTTAAAAATCGAGTAACAATGGTGGAGGTGGTGAATGGAGGGAAGCAAAGTAGATACACCTAAGCAGTATTGATTCAGACTAAAATGTTTTTTTCAGGATTTGCTACATGATGTTTTAATTGTTGGGGCCTAATGTACTTGAAACAATGATATTTTAGCATTAAGAAAATATGGAGATTTTTTACACATTTGCTGAGCTTTGAAAATATTAATAGATACTAGACTTATGACTGTTTGTTTTTAAATGCAGGTGGTATTAGCAAAACATGTTTATGAGCAAGTTTTGCAAACCCTTGACAATTTAATTTACAATGAAGATTTGAATAAATTTGCATCCAGTTCTACATCTTCAACTTGTCCTAGTTCTCCTTCAGTATCGCTTCGCAGTGGAGGCTCAGAGTTCCCGAATGAACGGAAGGAGAACGGATTGTTCAGCCATTCCAGCTTTTCTGCTGTTCCAAACAAGTCAATGCCCGTTAGGGAAACAAAATCTTTTACCCAGATTCAAGCAAACTTTCGTATTTCAGAACTCCAGGTTCAGTTATGTGGAGATCTTACACTGGGAGCACAAGGTCTGGTCAGCTTAAAGTTTCAAGATTTTGATGTTGAATTCACTAAGGATCATCCGCATACTTTATCTGTTCAGATTACCTTGCGTTCTCTGCTGATGGAAGACCTGTTGGAAAAAAGTCCAGACTCCATGCATAAGAACCTCATGGTGTCCCGTGGAGCACCTAAACCATCCAGTTTAGCGCACAAGGAGTATCTTTCCCAGTCTTGCCCTTCAGTATCCCACGTGGAGTATCCAGACATGCCACGTTCCCTCCCTTCCCACATGGAAGAAGCAACAAACGTCTTTCAGTTGTACCAAAGACCAACTTCTGCCTCCCGTAAAACACAAAAAGAAGATGCTGACTCTGAATATCCTTTGACCCCCCCACCTTCTCCGACATTAAACAAGTCCAAGGTGCCTTCTGGGAAAAATAACTTTGATGATTCATTGGTTCATATCAATATATTCCTAGTGGACAAGAAACATCCTGAATTTTCTTCTTGCTATAACAAAATTAACCGTAGTGTGGATGTTGATTTCAACTGTCTAGACGTTTTAATAACTTTGCAAACGTGGGTGGTGATATTGGATTTTTTTGGGATTGGATCCACTGCTGATAACCATGCTATGAAGCTGCAGCCTGAGGATATTCAGCAGATGGTGAAGTCGGAAGCAAGTATCTTGTCAACTTCTGAAGTTCATGATCCTGTAAACACCACGCTGAACCTTAAGGTACTAGAAATAGAGATGCTGAACATTGACCCATGTTTGTCTCCATACCACATTGCTTTATGCAAATTTTAGATGTGTTTTAATTCAAGTTAATATTTTATATTTACAGTGGAGAGCATTCCTATGTATCTACACACAATATATAGAAGACCTATGTGGTAACTCCCAATTATACAAAAGTATTTGGAAGGAAATACAAAATCCTTGCCAAATAGAGGATTAATAATAATGAATTTGCATTTTAGGTGAATTTGGGGTAAGGGAATAGATTTGATTTTTCTCTTTAAAAAAAAAAAAAAAAAGAGTTTTGGATAGCCAGTGTTTTGGAATACTGGGGTTTGCCTGTTCTGTGGTAATCCGAGTAAGAGAGACTTTCAACTACTCTGTAGTAGGAGAATAGTCAGAGCCCCAGTCTCACTCTCACCTCTAAAAGCCTTATGGGAGACACACCAAGAAGGCTTCCTACTCCCTGCTAACCTTATCTGCTTGCCTGAACACCCAATAACTTATCACCCCCAGCCATCCCAGATATCTTATTATGCTCGGCAGAATCTGATGGACTCCTAAATAGAGTCATCCTCCCGTGTCACAGATGAACAAGCTTCATAAAGCCTATGGTGGGAGAGGTTGGCTTTGTTGGGTCCCCAAACAGCATCTTGAGAGTCACTGATGGCACCATGACCATCTCTGAGGCTTGTATAGTCCACTCAAGTGGGCAGGTTTGAGGGCCCCTGCCAAGCCTCAGGAGGCTTGCCTGGGTTAGGGATTAAGAAGGCCCCAATTATTCTCCTAAACCTTTGTGAAGGATGAGTGTTGGAGAGAACTCTAAAGAACCCTCCTAAGGAAGATTCTGGGGTTAAGCAATGGTCCTCAAGACTCAGTGGAGTCCACAATCTTAGAGCTAACGAGGGAGGTTGATTGAACCTTTGGATCCCTAAAGTGTAGTGGGTGCTCAACCAGCTCCTTAAAATTTCCACTCAGTAAGAGTTGAGGGGCCCCCAATGAGCCCCATAAGATTAATCAGCTGGTTGTTGCACCCATCTAGATCCTAAAGGCTCCACTCAAAACTGGGGCTTCAGCATGCTAGGCACTGTAGAGATACACAGGAATACAGTTTTTTCCACAGGGGTCTTGCAATCTAATTGTGACCAGGCACAAATATTAAGAGAGAAGGGGAAGGAGGATCAAGGTAATATGTTCTTGTGGTTACATTGGATAGCTGAGTGTACAACTTGAGGGGTTCCAAATAATTTTGAATGTTTGTTTTTTAATGTAAATAAACGTCTACTAAAAAGGATAACACCCACCTCCCAATCTATCCATTGTTAGTGGATTAATTTAATTTAGGAGTCATAGTAGAAGTGTTGAAAAGGCATATGAGGGAGGATAGGGTAGTGGACTAGTTCAGTTGGACGTTCCATGTGTATTGGGTACTTGAAGGAAAGCGCAAAGGCAGTTGTGGGAAAAATGGAAAAATGGGTGGTTGAGACTGCTTTTGGAAGAGTGGACAATGTAGTAAGAGACTAGTAGATGTAGAAGCATGGGCTGAGTTGTGAAGGGCCTTGAGAGTAAGGACAAAATTTTGAACTTTATGCATTGGAGAAATGAATGACGAGGGATTCCAAGAGGGGGCTCAGATCATTAGAAGGGCAGGCAAGGAAGAGTCTTGTTGTGTAGAGCCTGTGAAGGGGATGATATGGGTATTACAGGCAAAAGTTCTCACTCTTAAAATTGAGTTTTTGTTTTCAGTAACAGAGAGGGCCTTATCTTCCCCTTCTTTAGATCAGTTCAAAGATGGTTTCAGTTATGTGATCAGATTACATACTACTAATCTGTTTCTTTTTGCTTGACCAGGTTCATTCCCTATCCTTAGTGCTGAATCAGACAACCAGTGAGCTAGCTAAAGCTAATGTGTCAAAACTTGTCACATATCTGGAAATGATTGGTGAGTATAGGTGGTAGTTAATATTTTAAAAATGCATACAATTTAGAATGAGCGGAATCATTGCATTAGAATAGTGTCTTGAACTGGTTTTCCTTTACTGGGAGCTTGCTTTTGCTTGTCAGGTAAGGCAAATTTTAATGCAGACTTTCAGTGGTTAATTTTTATTGGTTAAATGACTGTATTATGTAGCTCACAATATTTTTCCACACATGACTTGTCCTGTGTCACATGGTGTTCCCTGCAAACACTGAAATAGGAATACC
Organism: Sternotherus odoratus; assembly: GCA_032164245.1. Lineage (NCBI taxonomy): Eukaryota > Metazoa > Chordata > Testudines > Kinosternidae > Sternotherus > Sternotherus odoratus. The sequence continues at coordinate 10,009,458 of JAVMKO010000018.1, forward strand.
CTCTTAAAACTTAAAACTTACAGGGCTTACTGTTTCAAATCAAGGGGTTTAGAGATTAGGCGAACTCCCAGAAGTCGGAGGTTCCACAAGTGTATAGAACACGTTCATTTTCTGTAAATGACAATTTATATCCTGCCAGTCTAGTTTTTTGTCAACCTTTATATAAATGAAAGATGGTTGTTGTGCACAACTATTCTGTTTAAATAGTGTTGCAATCATTCTTTTCCAGTCTTATACATTAATCCATCCAGATGTGTGTATTGTCATATTGTAAAGTTAACGTCCAGCATGTTGCGCAGCATAGGGTGCTAGGTTTGGAGGATTAATCTCACAACAACCACTTTTTGGAACGTTTGCATCACTTGTAGCATGCTGAACACTTAATTCTGTGTGCTGAGATCAAAAGATTTAGGATCTAAATCTGTTTAGTTTTTGAAACCTTTTTTGTTCTGTTTTATAAAAAGTGATCTTGATTTTCTCAATGAGCGAGCTTTTAACAAATCTATAAAATGTTTAGTTTTCAGAGTGTATACATCTCAATTTTTAGGCATGGGGTTGAAATGTAATTATTAGACTATATATGCAAACGTTATTTTTGGCAATATAAATTGTTTAGATTAGTACAATCTTTTTATATTACTCGTAGGAGTGATTTGCTTTGATATTTGGAATGTGTTTTCCCATCTCTTTTGTTCAATAGTCTGTTAAAGATCTAGGTTATCCCAGTAAAGGTAAGCCCGTTATACAGTAACAAGGGATTTACTAGAGTTAGTTAATATTAATATCCTCAAAGGTAGATGATGATTGGTCTTTTTTTTGTTTTTTAGATGGAGATTTAGCCCTACAGGGAAGCATTGGAAGCCTGTCCTTAAGTGACCTTACCTCTCATGGAGAGTTTTACAGAGAACGTTTCACTACAAGTGGCGAAGAGGCACTCATTTTCCATATTTACAAGTATGGAATGGAACATTTTCTTGTTGCACAATGTTTAGCAGGGTATTAAAACAAAACATCAAAAACCATTAGAATGATCAGCTTATAAAGGGCTCTATTGTGAAAGCCTGTGTTGTTGTTAAAAATTTACTCTTGCATCTGATGTAAACTCTTTTAGCGGTTTGACTGGTAATTTTAATTGATGTTGGGTATCTGTCAACACAGAGCAGCAGCAAAGGAATTTTTAAAAAACATTGTGTATGGCATATGGTGCTGTCAAGTGCTTTGAAAAACATAAGTTTGACCTTTCCCTAAATAAAATAGCACTTGTGGTTTTTTAAAAATTTAAACAGTTTTGTGTCATTTGATACAACTAATTTTAAACAAAGATTTTATTATTATTAGAGCAGAAGTTAACTTTAAAACTTTAGGAAGAAGCAGGTTGTATAGATAAACAGACTAGACTGCATCATAAGTTCTTTACAAAACAAAGCTCCCATTGACATATTGGGCAAAATTCTCATTTTAAGGAACTCTGCATCAGAGTATATACAGGCAACCCCATGGTCCTTTTTAGGTTTAGCCTAGGGCTATGTGTGTGGTGCCCTCTAGGATGGAATATTTTTGTAGTGGCAGGCTACAGAGCATATATAAACGAGGACGTGAAAAGCGGAAGATATGTGGGGATCTCCTTCAATGTCACAATTCCAGCAGCCTTGACCCTTCAGGGGAATCCGCTAGTGTTATGATACAAATCTGAACTATTCTAATGACACTTGGTTTTTTAATCCTCAAAACTTCCCATTCAGTATAAATTATACCTCTTGTATCAATTGTGAACTGCAATAGGTTTTCCACTGGTCTCCCTTACATTTTAGACTTAGTCTTTTTCAACATTATGTACTTCCTAAATTTGTGCCCAGTATAAATGCCATTTTGTGCTATGTTTTTAGACGTTTTCAATTTTCAACTCAATGTTTCAATCCTTCATATTCTGTCATTAGAAAATAAGTAGATGTAAAATTGTTCAGACAGCATTAATCTTAACTTAAACCAACAGAACACATTGAAATTCAGTTGGATGCTTTTTTTTTTTTTACTGTCACTTATGACCTAAGTATTATAACACATAATATGGTATTGAGATATAAAATATAATGGTTCTGGACGTCTGTTGACTGTAGGTATGACTTGCTAAGTTAAAGATAGAGTAGCACTCAAAACTCAGAATTTAAATTTTTTTCTTCTAGCTTCATTTAATCAGAGTGGTGTTTTATACATATTGGCAAAATAAATTAGGATATAATTAAGAATTTATTCTTTTTGTGGTCTAAGTTCAGATTTTACTTGTGTAAGGTACTGTTAAAGTTGTTAAACTTGTCACTTTTCATCGTAACAGAATTTGCAAATGGTGTTGCTCAATTGTGGGTGAATTTAAATATGCAAGGGGAGGGTTAATTGTATTATTTTCAGTATTTTATTTTTTATCACAGATATGGGCGACCTGACCCTTTGCTACAAAGAGAGTGTGATATTCGTGTCAGCTTGCGGATGGCATCAGTTCAGTATGTGCATACTCAACGCTTTCAGGCAGAGGTGGTGTCTTTCATTCAACATTTCACTCAGCTTCAGGATGTCCTAGGGCGCCAGAGAGCAGCAATTGAAGGACAAACAGTATGTTTGGTTTTTTTTAACATTCTTAGTACAGTGTAGACATTCCTGGCTATTGAAATATGGCATGCACTTTGTTTTACTGCATCATCTCACAGTAACTTGAGAAGTATTAGGCTGTAATGAGATCTGATTTTCCAGTATTGCAGGAGATGCATAACACTGTTAACATATTAGATGTTATGAGGGATCTAATTTACTGGAAACCATTTCTGATTTTCCCTTCAAAATTATATTACATATAACCTTTTGGAGTCTTGACCCATATAATGTGACTGGGGGCAAAAAGTGAAGATCAATCCCTCCGTTAGGAGCTATCCTGTGAGTCACATTTGTATCATAATAAATAAAATCATCTATCCCTTGTGCAAGTGCTACTTGGTGAATTTATCAGGAAAATGTATCCCAGCTTTACAGGGGAATGGATTTGATGGTCTAATTGATCTTTTCAGTTTGTAACATGAAATCCTAAATCGTTCTCACTCTAACAATAAAAGTTAATCCTTGCTGTATCTGGGTCTTATTTACTAGGTCACTGAATATTATTTTAGTACTATAAATATTTTTCAGAAATGTAATGGATTAATACTCTGAAAATACACAAACATATTAGAGTTCTATTGGAAGAAACAATAGCCATTTTCATAGCACATCTTCTTTTGATTATGACAAATATATGAGGATTTTGTATAAAGAATTTCTCATGGCTTCTTATTTGGCGTTTTATACATTTATTTGTGTTGGGAAATGAGGAGATATTATATAGGATTAATTTGTTTTTCACTGGCCTCTAGGAGAAAAAAGATTGATTATATTGTGTTTTTGTCTGACTGTAATGGTAAACTCTGAAGGTGAAACTGTAAATGCTGGCTCAAATTCCCTGTTTTCTGAATTTAGAGTGATACTTCTGAGTTGCAAAGAATGCCTGATTCTTTCTGGAATCCTTAATCCTGGCTGGTTTAATTAGGCTGATTTGAAGTAGACCGGTAAAAACTCTCTTTCATTAGTTGATCAAATTTCAGCCTACTCCTGTTTTCACTAATAAAGAGCTGATGAAAAGTGTTGTCAGCTGTAATGATTTGCAGATGTGATTATTGACTTCCTTTCAGTCTGGGATGACTATAAACAACAATTTGTTGCTAAACTGAAATTTTAGGGTTTTTTTTTTTTAATATAGTTCAGTTTTACTTCAGTGTACCATATTAATACATACTTGAGTTTGGCTGGGACAGTAAAATATTTTATGCTTTACTCTTGTCTTCAGTGTATGTCACATAGCCCTTTCTTTCAAAACCTGTCATCTGTTTCTCTATAGCTTAAACAAGAATTCACTATTGTAGGTGGGGAGAAAATTTAGAATTTCTCAGATTTCTGTCCATCTATATATAGTTATTTGGTCTTAAATTAATATAAATGTTAGCTGTTGTCAGCATTTGTCAGCAAATGAGCCAATTTTTAATTGGACAGCCTTTGAATGTATTTTAATTATATCACAGTCAAGAGCTAGAATAGGAGGAAGCTATTTCATATTAGATGTTAGAAGCAGCAGAAAACAAATCTTTATTTAAATTGTTTATATAAAGAGAGATTACAAAAATGACTAGTGTTATTACAGAATTACCAAAAATAATTACATCCTGGTAAATTATTCTGTGGCACTTCAAAGTATGTTTTAAATTGGATGTTTATTCCACCAGGTGAGAGATCAGGCACAACGAACCTCCCGAGTTTTTCTTGACATTGAAGCTGGTGCTCCTGTCCTGCTTATCCCTGAAAGCTCCAAGTCTAACAATCTTATTGTGGCTAATCTTGGGAAACTAAAAGTCAAGAACAGGTTTCTCTTTGCAGGCAGCCCAGGTACCTTCTCATTAAAAGACAAGGTAAGGACCATTTTGTATATTATCTTTCTGAATGGAAAGAATATCTCCTGTTGATGTGGTGTTTTTTTTTTTAATGTATCAATCTTAGCTCTCTGACTAAATATGGAAAGGCCCTTTGAAGTTTCAAGAGAATTTTCTTTAGTGCTACGTACCCATAGACTATTGCATCAGAACACACTTTAGAGGATAAAATGGAAACCAGTGCTTTAATCGATAGGATGTTTTTTCTTTGAAGGTTAGTGTAGTGACTTTGTGAGCTGTGGTTCCCATCTCCAAAAGATTTTCCCATCTCCATCAAGTTTTTTTCTATATTATTTTGCATTACAATCTTAGCTATTTTGTTGGTAATAAAATTAATTGTCAGAATGTTGAATGAGAGGTACAAGAAGTACATCCGTTCCTTGAGTAGCTGCCATTCCTCTGCCAATAATTAGTCATTAATGTCAGGATCTGAGCCAGCTGTCATAAGTCAGACAAAATTCCCATTGGCTCAGTAGAGACAAGTAAGGCTAGATCTCCAAGAATAACTAGAACATTCTCGATAAGCCAGGAGTTTGAGAGCAGAAGTGGTGTGATGTATTCTACTACTTCCCCTTGCCCTTTAACAAAGCCAAGCATATGTTCTTTGGTGGGGAGCAAAATTAAATGAGACTGATATTGAGAAGGGCAGCAATGTAATTTGTGTGAGGGGAATGTATGTGGAACCCTTCTATTCCATCTCTACTTCCGAAGTAGGTGGTTTGGGATCAGTTACTTATAGAAAGCAGCATTTGGCAGGAGAAATGGAAAAGGGCTGACAGACTCTGATTGCAACACAAAAATAAACTCTTGATAGCCGGTGTCAAACACTGTTCCCCCTTCTACTGATGTTCAAAACTGTTGTTCCACTGGTTGGACAGTGGACTTGTAGCAAACTGAGAGAGCCCTTGCTTTTGGGATGCTTGGTGCCTTTTAACTTTTATCCTCATTTCTTCCCCCAACGCTGGCTGAGATGACCAATAGGGAATGTGAAGTGTGTCTACTACAAGTGATGATGGAATTCTAATGATGAATTGAAATGCTGCAATATTGCTGCATCTACAGATTAAAATGGGATTTACATTAATATTTGGGGATCAAGGAGAAGCTGTGTGACTATCCGTCACTTAACTCTTTGCTTAAGCAGTTTTATTAATGTTTAATAATAAAAGATGTGTGTGTCATTTGGAGCCTTTAATTAAATTTTTTCCCCCTGCCCCTCATTTGTTTTTGAGGATTTAATTTTGCAAAGCAGTGCATATGAGGATCCCATTTTATGTGAGGTATTAGTACATCTTTTCAGAGGTGCTAGGTGTTCATTTAAAGAAAAAAGATCATTGTGGAATTCAGCACTCATTCAAATAATATTTTTAAAAAGTTAGTTTATATATTAAAGAAGGTGCAATCTTTTTGTTGTGATGATTTTGTAGAATTCCATAAGGATTGGACTTGTTTATTTTGCAGTGTTCTTACACTTATTACTCCTTTAAGTTTTTCACACATGCATGAAGAGGACCATGTTTGGATTTTTGTACATAACTTTGTGGATTCGTGGGTGTTGTGATTATGATTTTTTGATTGCATGTTCTTTCTTTAACTTTTTTTTATTAATCAGGGATGAAAGTTGCATATGAAGAATCCTGTCCAAAAATCCCTTAAACTTTACAGCTAGAAAAATTCCTAATTTAAAGCTAAAAGGAAGGTTTTTTAAGGAAAATTTTAAAAATATGGAAATTGCTTAATGGCTTATGAGAGGGGGTAGCATTCATAACATCTCAAATACAGTACAAAAGTGAAAAACAAATTCTAGTAATAGCCCTGTAGGGGCAGGGAAGTGAGAAATCCAAGACTACTGAAGCAAACGGGGAAAATAGGTGGTAATTAGCTCAGGCAGATGGAAAGTAGTTAAATCAAAGAGTTGTGTGTGAAAAACAAAACAATACCCCAATCCCACAAAGATAACTTTGAATTGGATTTGGGGTATACAGAAGGTATGTAACCCACAGTCGCGTTTAGTGAGAACTATTCAAGCAGTAAATGGGGGAAATAGACCCCATAACATTAACATATTTTTAGTTCATTTCCCACTGCAGAAAAACCAGATCAAATTAAGAAACAATGAACCAACCTTTCATGTAGGTTTGAACTAGTAGGTCTCTTCCAACCTTCTAATGTTAGATGCTGTCTTTTGAAGATAGAAGACTTTAGTGCATGAAACTTCTACAATCTGAGTGAAGCAGAAAAGGTATAATGCTAAACATAAACAAAGCTCCTCTTTCTGGGGAATTGTACTTGTAAAGATGGGAAATTATTCTGAGGCAAAGAGATTTCAATTTTGAAGGTATTGTTTTGCATGCATTTTTGTCATGTCAAAGGTCCCTAGAGCGTATCGAAAGTCACCATTTTGAATATTTCTATAAATAAATGAATAAATTATGATTTTTTGTAGTAATTTTCTGTTCACAGTATTCCTCATCTGAGGAATATGATTGAGGTGTAGTTACTGTGCTATTAAAAAAAAAAAAAAAAAAAAAAAAAAAAAAAGACTGAGTCTACAGCAATCATCATTTATCCAAGTGATTAAAGGCCTGAAAATAATTAGCAAAAAATTGATCATAAAATATATGCAATCTGACACTGGCAGCTGTATCAGAAATATCCAAAATACACCCCCCTTAATAATAATTAATGAAATATTTTTCTGAAACTTTAAAAAAAATTAGTATCTGTAGATTTTTCACTTGTATTATACTGTAAATGTTTTGTTAATAAGGGTTTTTTAAAATAGGGGCAAGGAGCTCATGTGATTTATAAGACTTCATTTTGGAGCTGTTATAATGTTTAAGTTGGCCCACTATTTGGAGTGACATTTTGTTTTTCAAATATATGACTTTGTTTATGGTTAGTGATTATATCACAGCTTCCTTTATACTTTTTAGAAAATGACGTCATGAATACATCATGTATTAATCTCTCTCTCAAAATTAGAAGTCCAATCTTTATTGTAAATCACTGTATTCTTTTCGTTAGCAGGATTCTGTTCCGTTTTCTTCACCACTGGGAACCCCAAAACACAGCATAAAGAAAACAAGTGCAGATGAATCTAAGGGGCTCATGAACCTGAAAGAAGGGTTATTCATGAAATCATCTTCAGGAACAAATATTATGAATCTGAAAAGTGAGTCTGGACTAAGTACATTGACTAAGCAGCAACAAGGACAACTACCAAAATCACCTGTTGCCCAAATCCCTGACAGTACAGGTACGTGAGAGATAATAGAGCAGCCTACTTAACTTTTCCTCCTTTTAATATCAATTATTCATTTTAGTTTAGGAGATATCTTGTATGGCTTGGTTACTTCATGACTTTAGGGTTGACCTTTCTGTCTCCTATTGTTCATGTGAAGGGAGTAGGAATGTCTGTCCTTCCCTTTTGTACAGTTTGTAATTAAATTTCATTTCACTGTAGCATAATACCATTGATAACAGAAGCCTAGGACCAGAATAGGAAAGGCATTTGAGTGCCATGGTGAGAAAAACCTACATACATTTCCCTATCCACTGCTTGCCCACAGAGTTGTACTTCAAAATCAATCAAGGTTTGATTTAAGATTTTAAAAAATGAGATTTTAATGAAATATAAAAACCAGCAATGTGTCCAGTGTGTCCAGATCCTATGTTGCTTATTTTGATATTCAATTTATTGTATGCTCTCTCATATTTTCAGGACACAGGTTTTCATATTGGCAGGATATAACTGCTTTATAGAGGAAAGAGGAAGCTAAAAGTTTGGTTTCTGGGAATGAGTAATAAGCAGTTTAAATTTGTTGGCATGAATTAGTTAATGGGGTCCAATCCAACTCCCATCGACATCAGAGGAAGCATTTCTGTTGTCTTCAGTGGAAATTAGGTTGGGCTTCAAATGATCAGCAGTGCTAAAATAAACAATGTTGAGATTTGTATGTTTGTTTTTAGGTTTCAGAATTAACAATTCACTGAGAACAGTGGGGAAGTTTACAAGGTCCCCCGCCCTCCGATTCTGTCTGAAAACTCAAGGATGTTACTACCTGATTCATGTTTGACGGTTATGTTTGCAATCACAAGGATTAGAAACATGACTTTTGCCTAAACATGAAACTTAAATTCTGCACAATTTTGCTGCATGAACTGGATTCCATGACACATTCTGCACCCACATAATTGAGGAATTAATGGTATCATACCTATGAGTTAATGCTTATGTGCATCAAAGGCCATGGTGTTGAATGCAGCGGCATAAGAACATAAACAGAAAAGAATTATTTCCATAATAAAGTCAACCTTCTTCTGCAGTAAAGTAGGTGGTTTCATTAGTTCAGAATGTTTAATCTTGCTTGATATATGAATCTTATGTACTCTCACAGAGGATCATATCTGCCTGTTAGACTGCATTGTGATTGATCTGCAGAACATGGACATCTTTGCTGCAGAGAGATACTCTAGAGAGTATTCCACAGCTATGGAGGACACCAGTGCAGATCTGACCTTCCCCTCCTACTTTGTCAGGCAGACAGGAGGAAGTCTCTTAACAGAACCTTTTGGATTGAAGCTGCAAGTAGAGAGGAACTTAGATAAGTGAGTTATAGTTATCTGAATCATTTCATACTCTATACTATGGTTTGATGTATATTGTTAGCCCCATAACATATCATACAGTTTAGATTTCCCCCCGATTTTTACTGATATTATGAGATATTGCTACCCATGTTACACAGTCCAGCGGTTTGTAAGTAAATATAAGAAGCACTTCACACTATAGTTTCTGACATGTATTTTAAAATAAGGACAAAAAATAAAATTTAGGTGCCTAGGATTAAATACTTGCATTCATATTGTGGCACCTAAGTATGTTCCTTGATTTTCAGAGATGCAGAGTACCTGCATCTGGCATTCACTTCAGTTGGAATCATTGAATGCTTAGCATCTCTGAAAAACAGGCCACTTCTTGCAAAGGGCTCCATATTTACAAGCGCTTAGGCTGAGTTATATGATTTGTCACTTAAATTTGGTGATCTGTCTTGGATGGAAGAATATCTGCCATTTTCTCATTTACCATTGAAACCTATAGTTGGATGAGAGATGCTGCAGTTCAGTCAGGGAGGTGGAACTCTTTCTTTGGGACTGTTTTCTGTTGGATAATTTTGTTGTTTGTTTTTCCCGGGCAGTAGGCATTGCAATTGAAGGTTTTATGACCTTGATTCTTTCTCTTTTGTAGGGAGATGAGTCATGCAGTTCCAGACATATCAATTCATGGCAATTTGTCATCAGTCCATTGTTCTCTGGATCTGAGTAAATATAAACTGATTCGAGGACTTTTGGAGAATAACCTTGGGGAACCTATAGAAGAGTTTATGCGACCATATGATCTGCAGGATCCAAGAATTCATGTGAGAGAAACTTTGAGTTCTATTAGGTTAAAACATGTGCAAAAGAGTCCTGTCTAGAGTTTATTAAAAGACACTGTTTCACTGGTAGCTAAAAATGCTAGTGGAAGAAAAATGGCAGTTGTGAAGCTCTCTTTGAATGTGTTTGGGAATTTTCTGTCTCAGGAGCAATTAGAGGAATAAAGGGTAGCGCATGTGTCATTTCTGTTATAACCTGCTACAATCACTGCTGGTTTCAGAGCTTGTTTTGAACAGAGATTATGAACAATAGTAAGTGTCCATGGATGATAGTGGCATTTAAACAGGTTTTCTGACTTAAAAAAACCAAACATGTTCACTATTATAAAAAACACAAAAACTCTGAGTTTTAGTGAAAACTCTAGTGTGGTTTTTCTTGGATGCCTTGTAGCAGAGTCCTGACTGCCCCCTACTCCTTAAGCACTGCATCAAATACAGTCCTTACAAAAAGACTGGACAGCACACCATCTGGAATGAATCCATGTTTGTTGTTAGCTGATGGAAGGGAGGAGCTGAATAACAAATTAAATCTTTGTATCTTGTGTGGATCCTGAGTACTGTCTCCACAGCACACCGCTCCCCTATCTACCATGGAAGCAAATTTACATTTTTGAAAATTTACTAAAAACACTCAGGGTTCCCCAAAGATTTTAGGCAAGACTGTGTGAATCCTTCTGGTCCAACTATGTGCACCATATAAGTCTTGATTTTTAAAAAGCACGTTCTTAACTAGAATCAGAGAGGTAGCCGGGTTAAATCATTTGATTAGTACTTGAGATGAAATTTAAGGCTTCCATGGAAGGGATTTAATTGGAATTGAAAATGTAGTTGGGTTGCTGTTTCCTTGAGGGCTTTGGTCAAGAGCCTAGCATGGAGAGTACTTTATTCAAAATAAATAGATAAATGAAATTGTCACATGCAACAAAATTATGTTTGTTATAGAAGGAATTTGAAATTATTCTTTTTTTTTTTTTTTAAATAAAGCCATAGATCAGGTTAGTGGATATTACTGTGGAACTGAATTACATTTATTCCGGTTTGTGGTTACAGCTCTAAAATTAAATTTTTCTGAAGTATGTTAATCAAGTTCAGTTGAGAAGACACTGTATATGGCCTCATAAATGTTTACTTATTTTGCTCATTAGAAAATTTTAAAATCAAGGATCTGAAATAACCAAGGTGTTTTATAGGGAACTAGCATAAGTGCCCGGCGCTGCTCGGGTCAGTCGGAGGTGGGGAGGTGGCAGACAGCTGACACCCCCTGACCAACCCCAACACCCACCTCTCACCCCTCACCCACCCCGATACCTTCCCACCCCCCCAAGCAAACTCAACACCCCCACCTCACCCCCCGACCAAACCCGACACCCCCACCTCACTTACCGTCCCACCAAACCCAACTCAGATCCGTCGCAGGCGGGGAGGGGGCCCAGAGCCGAGGGATTCCGGGGACCTTCGCAGGTGGGGGGCGGCACAGAGCTGATGGATTCTGGGGTTCCGTTTGGAGGGGGGAGGGGCAGAGAACTGAGGGATCTCCGGGGTTCCGTTGGGAGGGGGGAGGGGCAGGGAGCTGAGTGATCTCCGGGGTTTCGCTGGAGGAGGGAGGGGCAGTGAGCTGAGTGATCTCCGGGGTTCCGTTGGAGGAGGGAGGGGCAGAGAACTGAGGGATCTCCGGGGTTCCGTTGGAGGAGGGAGGGGCAGTGAGCTGAGTGATCTCCGGGGTTCCGTTGGAGGAGGGAGGGGCAGTGAGCTGAGTGATCTCCGGGGTTCCGTTGGAGGAGGGAGGGGCAGTGAGCTGAGTGATCTCCGGGGTTCCGTTGGAGGAGGGAGGGGCAGTGAGCTGAGTGATCTCCGGGGTTCCGTTGGAGGAGGGAGGGGCAGAGAGCTGAGTGATCTCCGGGGTTCCGTTGGAGGAGGGAGGGGCAGTGAGCTGAGTGATCTCCGGGGTTCCGTTGGAGGAGGGAGGGGCAGTGAGCTGAGTGATCTCCGGGGTTCCGTTGGAGGAGGGAGGGGCAGTGAGCTGAGGGATCTCCGGGGTTCCGTTGGAGGAGGGAGGGGTGAGCTGAGCGAGTGAGGTGTCTGTTGGAGGGGGGTATTATGACATCATCACCACCTAACCGCCCAGCCGATGTGATTGGCCCTGAAAGACTTTCACCCCTGGGGGGCGTCAGAGGTGAGATCCGAAAATTTTTCGACCCTTACCAGCATCTAGACCCCAAGACCCCTCACTGTACCAAATTTCAAGTCTCTGGCTCAAACGGTGCGGGAGGACTTCGCAGTCATACGTACATATGTACATACATACATACACCACTTGACTTTTATATATATATAGATCTTGGTGTTTTCCATTTGCAGACTGTGTTGAGTGGAGAAGTGTATACCTGTTTGTCTTTCCTTATTGACATGGTTAATGTGAGTCTGGAACTGGTTGAGCCTAAAGAAAAGGATGGACTCCGCTCATTAGCCAGGTATGGCTTTGACTGCTGCTTTTAGTCTGAATTAATGTTTATTAAGTGTAATAATTTTCTTACTTTATTTCCTTCATATCATAATGTTATGCTGATTTATTATACAAATTGATACTTAAATATTTCTACAGAATGCATAAGCTAGATCGTTTGAGAAAGTATTGTTACTCTAAACCTCTTAATTTCCTTGCCTCTCCCAAGTTGTATTTTGGATTAAGAACAGACACTTAATAATTGAGCTTTGCATGAAAAACCCAAGGATTCAAATTCCAGACGGGTTGACTCAGCCCTTTATCCTTCCAAGAGAGATGGGATTCCATGCAGTTTGTGAGTTGAAGGACTTTCAGGTTAATCCTTACAAACAGAAGTCCTGTCTGCATTTCATGGACGCTTAAGATTCCATGGCTCTTCTTTGTTGTAGGAAGAGTCTTAACAATATATGAATATATATTGAATATGTTGAAAGAGTCTTAACAATTAATCATTTTTCTTTTCATTTAAATCTGCCAGGTTTGACTTTAAGAAATCCAAGTTGCTTTTTGAGAGTTTCTCAAATCAAACAAAATCTGTTAACTTGGTTTCACATTCTATGATGGCATTTGACACTCGTTATGCTGGGCAGAAGACAACTCTAGGCATGCCCAATGTGTTCAATTGCATCTTTCAGTCATCTAAGAACAGTAGTAATAAAGGAGCAATACAGATTGAGTTGCATTTCAGGTAGGTGAATCCAGGAGCCCTTTTCTTTATCATATTGGTGTATGAATGAATATTTTGTGTATGTATATGCAGTGTTATTGTACTGATTCTCAGTCAACAAGAGAGACACGGTGGGTGAGGTAATATCTTTTATTGGACCAACTTCTGTTGGTGATGGAGACAAGCTTTAGAGCTTACACAGAGCTCTACTTCAAGTCTGGGAAACTTACTCATAGGCCTGGTCCCCACTAGGGCTTAAAGTCGACTTTATCAAGCTAAAGTCGATTTAAGCCTGTACCCGTCCTCACATACATGCCCTTAAAGTCGATTTAAAGGGACTTTAAAATCGACTTTGGTACTCCTCCCTAACGAGAGGAGTAGCGCTGAAATCAACCTCTCTAGGTAGATTGTGGGCTAGTGAGGAGGCATGTGACGTTAAGCCTCCGACCTTCTGAGCAGCTCTGCGGACCCCCCCGCCCGCCCGAGCAGCCCCGCGCTGGCTCCCCCCGCCCGAGCAGCCCCGCGCTGGCTCCCCCCGCCTGAGCAGCTCCGCGAAACCCCCCCGCCCGCCCGAGCAGTTCCGCAGCCCCCCCCCCCCCGCCCGCCCAAGCAGCTCCTCAGACCCCGCGCCGGCTCCCCCCGCCCGAGCAGCCCCGCGAAACCCCCCCGCCTGCCTGAGCGGGGGGGGAGGGGAGCCGGCGCGGGGCTGCTCGGGGGGGGGGGTTTCGGCACGGGGCTGCTCGGGCGGGCACGGGGGCCACGGAGCGTCTCAGACTGGGGCTGGTCCCCTGGGGACTGTGCCTGGCTGCCCCGAAAGGTGGTGCCAGCTGGGGACTCCTGGCACTGTGGGATACCTACCCACAGTGCAATGCGGGCTATGTCGACCCCTGCAAAAGTTGAAGGACAGACACTGTCGACCTGCTGTCCTTTGTGGGGACACACTAAGTCGATTTTCTAAAGTAGACTTTAGAAAATCGACTTAAGGGAAATCGACCTACTGCTGTAGTGAAGACATACCCATAGTGTCACAGCTAAAGTCAAGATGGAACAGATTGTTTAGCATAAGTAGTTACAACATTTCAAGGAACGATTCAAGGTGAGAAGTGGCTTTTACAATCCGAGAACATCAGTATTTCTTCTTCATCATAAACTCTTCTTTACCTTTACATTTTTGTAATTTTTAAAAAAAATCACCTGCCTACAAATTAAGTCTTTATTACGTGTATATATACATACATATGATTATGTATTTAAATTATGGAATTTTTGTTCAAAGGGATTATGCACCTGCAGTTAAAATAATGTTCCAGTAGATGTCACCCTTTCCTTTTTTGGGAAGTTAAATAAATCCAGAAATGGTGCCTCATCTATATAACATTTTAACAATAACAATTAGTATGGTTATATTGGAGATTTTCAAACGCAGCGCTTCATATAATCATATGAAATGATTGTAACTCACTCTAGTATTTGTGTAAAAATGGGCATTTGAATATTAAAGATTGTAGCTTTGTTGAGATCACATCAAATGAAATATAATTACTAGTCATTTTCACTATCTATTTTATACTTTTTCATTGCTGAGTATCTCCTTGGCACTAGATAAAAGGTTTTTCAGGGTTAAGTGATAGTCTTGCCTTAGGAAATATCCCAGAGAACCAGTGAGGGTGAAAGGATTTTACTGTTACCGGCTGGGCATGTATGTCACTTCTCACACAGGAATTGTTTCTTTCGGGACTGTACAGTTTAGAATGAGTCAGAAAATAGATTCATGGGTATTTAAATACTTGAAATATTTTCCAGTTAACATGACCAGATATAATTGACATTCCAGATAATTAAGTCAATTTTTTTTGTTCCTCCAGAAGGGATATTCAAAATGTGGAGCTAAAAAGTTCAGTTAGGGTAGCATTTTTTCGGAATGACAAAGAAGCTGCCTGTGCTACAAAAATGGTCAGAGTGTGAGAGGAGACGTATTGTATTTCTAATCTTTTTAAGAGGCACTGAGCCAGGTTTAAATTTCACACACACATCAGAAGTGATACTGAACAGATGTCAAAAATAACATTTAAAATTTGAAAGTTGACATCATCACATATTGCATGTTATGTACAGAATATTTTCATTGTGATAAAAATGGTCGTATAAGTTAATTTATAATTACAAGAAGCCCCCTATTTATACCATTGTTCCTTTTTTGTTTTGTTTTTATGAAAGTTTTGATGATTTTTGATTTTAGGTTTACATGCACACAGTAAGTTACAAATGTAGACTGATGTAAAAAACAGACTGTTTGTTTAAAAATCTCTAATAGAGTTCCAGAAAACCAAGGTACATGTAAGCTGATTACATTCACATAAAATCCACTATATTATCGGTTCACCTGATACTTAGGTCCTTAATATTAAAGTGAATTCTAAGGTGGAAAGTCAGATGCTAGAACTAAAGAACAGATTTTATGGCATGTAAAATTGGTATGATACAAGCTCTTCTTCTTCTTCTTTTTTTTTTTTTAATTAGGTCTACTAAGGATTCCTCCTGTTTCACAGTTGTTCTGAACAACCTTCGTGTATTTTTAATATTTGACTGGCTGCTGCTTGTTCATGACTTTCTACATACTCCCAGTGATGTTAAAAAGCAAGATAATCTGACTTCTTCCCGACAGCGCAGTTATAGCAGTGAAACAACTGTAGTTCCTAAAACAGTGAAGAGTGGAGTAGTTACCAAACGTTCTTCTCTCCAGGTGACTACTGAAAAACAACTGGAAGTCAAGATTAATGTAACGGGTAAATACATACTGTTTTATGCTTACACAAATGAGAATAGACTGCCTTTTGGAACTGCCACATTTACATTCCTCAGTATAATGCTGAAGCAGAGTAAAGTCAGGTGCCTGAGGGATGGATAATTAAGAATCCTCTACTCAAAATTTTAAAAACAGTGTAAATGAAGTTTTCAAGTTTCATAATTTTAAGTATTTTTCATTTATTTTGGTCAGGTACTGAATTTGTGGTAGTTGAAGACATGTCTTGTTTTGATACCAATGCAATTATTCTGAAAGGAACCACTGTCCTCACATACAAGCCCAAATTGGTGGATCGTCCGTTCTCCGGTAGTTTGTTTGGCATTGAGGTAAGATTAAACTTTTTGGATTTTCTAAGCATTTATTCTAATGTTGAATTAACTGAGTAAGTTGTTCTACTATTAAATCTTCGATTGAAAAGCAGTGACAAATAGAATACATTACAAATGGTCTCTTGAGTGCTTTATTACCATAGCCTGTTAATTTCCTTATTAAATGTTCTCAACCCATTGCAGTTTAAAGGCCATCTCTGCACTGCTCCTGCCACAGTCTTAAAGTACTTGGCTGGAAACCCACCAAACTGTCAGTCAGATACATCTTCTCAATGGTCTAACCTTTTAAGTTTGAATTAGCAAAGGACTGTTGTCTGCAAAGTATTGCTCAGATATTTTTTTTTTCAAGTATTCAGTGATTATGTATGTCTTTTTGATTTTTATGTTAAGCTTTGTTAATATATACCTGTGGGAACTTCACTTCTGAACACCTATATATAGTATGAAGTAGGGAACTCTTGAATCTTTAATTTATATAAATTTAGTTTGCATACTAGCTTTGGAGAGGTTGAGGGATGTTGTTAACCATCCATTAACACTGATTCCAACTGTTTACCATGGAATAAAATATAACCTTTGGATTTGAAGCTAGTTGATCTGAGCTTTGATTCCTCAGACGCATGAGGGTTATAAATTTGTGATTCCTCTTTAAATATATTATATATAAAATTCCTGTATATAAGACCTATCTGATAAAATATTAGAGATTCCTTTCAGACTTGGGATTTGAAAAGTTTTGCAAATCTAATAGCTTATTTTGTCATAATGATACTATGATTGAAACACTTTTACTAAACTGTTGGGTGGCTAGAGAGCCTTTCTTACTGAGGTCACCAGTTCAAATCCAGGTCACGTGAGAAGTGACGGTTAGTTATCTGATGACTGTTGGTGGCATACTTGAAATTATTTGGTTTCAATCTACTTTGCAGTAGGTAAATGTCCATGTGAAAAAGTCACCACTACAATTGACGCTAATTGACCACTTTGTTGATATTTTCAACAGAGACCAAGGATTAAATGGGCTGTGAAGACTGAGCCGGTTTCTTGCCTACCCCACACTTACCCAAAGTGGCTCCTATAGATCTGGCGTTTTGGTGGGGCATTGGGGGGGAAGCTTGTCTTGCCTTTGTCTTTGTCATGTTTTGTGGCTGATCTAGATTACTTCTGTGTCTAGAGGCCTTAATTCAACCCCCTTTTATAAGCCCGAAATTCAGACAAATATCTTTAAAATAATAATCATCTTGAACTCTTAGTTCACGTCATTTCTGTATGAAATGGTGTTGGTTAATTTAAGAATGAAAGTAAAAGGGAAAGACTTGCTTAAAAATAGATTTGATAAAACCTATCTGCTCCCTCTCTACAGATACCATAACCCCTAATAAGGGGAGTTGAGAGCTTCATTCTGGCAGCTGAGAGCAGAAGCAAAATTTGCATAAGCATACCTAGCAATGCATTTTGATTTGCACTCATTTCAATCATTTAGGTTTTTTCATGCCGACTGGGAAATGAGCAGGACACGGCACTGTCCATCATTGATCCTGTACATATTCAAATGGAACTTGTAGGGAATTCATCCTACCCTAGTGGCTCGGGACTGTTGGATGCATTCAATAGTGAAGATTTCCCCCCCATTTTAGAGGTAAGATCAAAGAAAGTGACTGAAACAAATTTCATGTGCATTGTCATAATAATCTAGAATACTGGTACATCACATTTGGGAGTTCAGAATAATGCTTTGTCATATACCTAAGAAAAAAATAAGACAAAATTGTTTTTCAAAATAAAATTAAGAAGCAGACCAGCCGGAAACGTATTTTTAATGGTAAGTATAGTGATTTCTGGTAGTATTTTTGGCGGTATTAGATACGTTTATTTCAGAGATTAATAGGGAAAAATAATTTGACAAAAAGCAAGAGATGTCACAATGTAGCTTTTGGTCTTGGCCATAAGTTTTTTAGTAAAAGAATAACTTTATTTTTCTGTATATCTTCTTCTTAACTTTTCTTGTAGGAAATGCATTTAAAACTCCCTCCAGCCCCTTTAAATCAAAACAGAAATTCCTCTCCTGATTGGGGATTTTGATTGATCCCTTTCTGGACAGGAACATACTAATATCTAGGGTTCTTCAGCATATTCAGATGGTTTATCCTGTAGTTGGATATTTAAAATTACTACATTATTGGTTAATGACAGAAACTTGGCATTTTAAATATGAAGGCTTTGAGACCAGTATAAACATCTGATTTTGATATGGTTATTCTTACCTTCATCCTGGCAGTGTGTTGCTACAATATAGAACATGCAAAAGGGAAATGAATGAAAAACTGTCAGTTTAAAAGCTTTAATTGTATTGGATTTTTAAATTTCCTTTAGATTCAGTTACAAGCACTGGACATCAGACTGTCCTATAATGATGTTCAGCTGTTTTTGGCCATTGCAAAGTCCATCCCTGGGCAGACCAGTGCTGCTGTGCCTGAGTCCTGTGTCTTGGATACTGACACTGCTGCTAATAATCTTTCCAATTCATCTTGGGAAAATGAGACCTCATCATCAACATCTGAAAACAGAGACACTTCTAAACACGTATTGGATCCTGTTCTTGGTATGCATTCAACTATTAAACTAAAACCATTTTCCATGCCTTAAGGAGGCTCCTGCAGAGTAAAGCCAGATGTAATTTTTAACAAAACAGATGGTTGTAGCTTGATTATATAAAATTTGATATGGTGATGGATGCCATCAAGTAGTGATGAAGCTCCTTTCATTCTGCTTGAATGTGAAAATAGAACAGTCAATGTTAGTCTTCAGTCAGTTTTAATCAGACTTTGCCTTTCTATTTCAGCAGAATGCAGTAATGTTTAGGTTGCAATCACTGCAGGGGAATACCATCTTTTTAAAGGTAACAAAGTCCTGTGGCACCTAAAAGACTAGCTATAAAGTTTTGAAGCATAAGCTTTCGTGGGCTAATACCTGACGAAGTGGGTATTAGCCCACGAAAGCTTATGCTTCAAAACTTTATAGTTAGTCTTTAAGGTGCCACAGGACTTTGTTACCTCTGCTATTCCAGACTAACACGGCTATCTCTCTGATTCTTGACATCTTTTTAAATTGTTTCGTTAGAGAATTATAATTAAAAATAACAAGCACCACCTTCTCCCTCCCTGCTAGCAACATTTCACTGTTTTTAGGCTTTGTTAAAGGTTGTTTCTAAAATGTGAGTGTAGTTAGGAATATGTGAAAATACGGAAATACACAAGAGTGAAATAAGTTCTGTCTTTTCTACTACAGTACTTAGAGACTATGTGGGAGATGTGAAAGTAGATGAGGAATGCCCCACAGCATAGAAGGATTTGATGTATGGAGCCAAGAATTGTTAGTACAGAATTAAATTAAGTGCATACGCTAAAATTAACCCTACCAGAATTGAGATCTAGCATATGCTTTAACACACAAACATTAAACAAAATATGTTTGGCCTAAAACATCCCCGAATCTTAATGCTTTGTTGTTGTTGTTTAAGTAGAAATATTTTATATTTTGTGGAGGGAAACGAATTTTTGAACAATAATACATTTCATTTTAATAAAACATAAAGCAACTTATTCATATGGGGACAAATGTTTGGCTAAATGTTTCTTTAATTACAGAGGTACAGCTGGCTCGACTTCAGGAACTGGGATTTAGTATGGATGATTGTCGTAAAGCTCTTTTGATTTGCCAAGGTAATTCCAAATAATTTTTCTATTACTTGCAATTCTAGTTTTGCTAAATTAGAGCCTGGCTTGGAATACATCAAAACGGACAAATTAGCAGTCGCTTGATCTATAGACAAAATAGAAAGTAGCTTTTTCATTCTGCAGTCATCAAAAAAAGTCTTTTTAACTAGATCCTTTAAATATTCTCATTCTCTTACTGCTAGTTCTTCCGTCTCCTAAATATTATTCTCTTTTGACTACGTCTCTGAATGACCTATTTTACTCCAAATATATTACCATAGTGTCTTTTATTCAAATTACCACTTAGCATGATTAGTTTCCCTGTAGCTGTTACATGAATCAAGTACCGTATTTTTCGTCTTATAGGACGCTCCGTCCTATAAGACGCACCCTCATTTTTTAATACAAAATCCGGGAAAAAAAAAAAAAAAAAAAAAAGCGTCTCGCTCTCCCGTCCCCGCCGCGCGGGCGGGCTGCCGGGGTTCCCCCCTCCCCGCCGCGGGCGGGCTGCCGGGGTTCCCCCCTCCCCGCCGGACCAAAAAAAAAAAAAAAGCGCCTCGCTCTCCCGTCCCCGCCGCGCGGGCGGGCTGCCGGGAGCGCGCCCGCGGCGGGGAGGGGGGAACCGGGACGCTCCCGGCAGCCCGCCCGCGCGGCGGGGACGGGAGAGCGAGGCGCTTTTTTTTTTTTTTTTTTTTTTTTGCATTCGCCCTATAAGACGCACCAACTTCCCCCCCCCCCCGTTTTGGGGAAGAAAAAGTGCATCTTATAGGGCGAAAAATACGGTATATTTTCTCCCATCACATCCTAAAATAATTTTTTTTAATCTAGAAAGTCTCATTCGTTTCTACAATGCATATGTTTCTCACATGCACCTACTTCTTCCCCTTTACACACACTGATATTCATGGTCTTCATTTCTTCGTGTTAAATGGTTTGCTTTCAGTACTCATTTTTACACATAAACCCTGGAAAAGAAATTAAAACTTAAGGCACAAATTCTCTTTTGTTTCTTAAACATTCTCATTCTGCTTCTCATTTATAGTCAGTCACATTTTAATCCAAAAATTTACTTTGTTGCTTCTAAGTATGACACCTTAAAAGATCACTTTGTATTGATAAAAAAGAATGCCATAATATTTCCTAACTTTAATCTCCCTTGTTTTCCTTAAACGAAACAAACCTTATACCACTTCTACATTTTGCTAAAACTTTTTGATTTTGTTGGGAATTCATTTGATTCCTTCTCAGGGTTATTTTGTTTGAATATGTTTTATTGAATAAGGTACATCACAAATAGTTTGATTGTTTGCTTATTTCTTTTAAGGCCAGTTGAAAAAAGCAGCAAGTTGGTTGTTTAAGAATGCCGAACCCTTGAAATCCCTTTCGCTAGCCTCTGGAGGTCGAGATAGCCAGGGGACTAGGCCGGTTCAATTGATCTCTGGAGTGGAGATTAAAGCAGAAAGCATATGCATTTGTTTCATTGATGACTGCATGGACTGTGATGTTCCCCTAGCTGAATTAACCTTTTCACGTGAGTATTTTTCTTAATTGTCCTCTAATCACTTCCCTAATTTGAAGAATTCCTCTGGGCCACTTACTTTTTATGTTCATAGTTTGGGTTTCCCTTTGCTAGGGCCAGATAAGATTTTTAAAACTTTGTATATATGGTTTCCACAAAGGAATATGTGTGAGCAAATGTGTGCCAGTGCGCAGCACAAAAATATGGTGGTGTTGATGAAATTATTTTATAATTGCATAGCAGTGGTGTTGGTAATTATCTGTATTGTGGTAGTGCCTAAAAGCACTAATTTAGATCAGTGCCCTGCTTTAAGTACTGAACAAAATCATAGGAAGATGCTGCACCCATCCTCCTTACTTGGGAGTAAGCAGAGCGCCTATTGGGAATGGAAAAAAAAAAGGGCTGATAAGCATAGAAAGCTACATCATGAAGGTAAGAAATTGTAGGAATAAAGAGACTTTAAAAGTCAAGCTGAATTGGGTCTTGTCAAGGAAATTAAAATTAAATGATGAGGCTTTTTAGTTCTCTAAATAAAAAGAGAATAAGAAAGGATGAGATGGAGCCACTCTGCAGTGTGGATGGAAAAGAGATTTAAGATAATCTAGGTATGACCTCAAAACTAAATGAATACTTTGTTTCAGTTTTCAGCAGTGATGATAATATAGAACAGGTGCATGAAGGCAGTAGAGCAGATAGATATGAGTGTCTAGAAATGGGAATGACTACATCTGAGGTGGAAGAAAACATTTTAAGAGCTTGGTGCACTCAGATCGGGGGGACTGGTTGATTTCTATCTAAGAATACTGAAAACTGGCTCATGAGATTGCTAGTCTGGTAGCAAGGTAGTACCGTAACATTGGAGAATAGCTGAGACGAGGCTGGAAGAGGTTGGCTTGTTTAGCAGAAAGAAGGGTGAGAAAGATGTGATTTTTTTTTTCTCTCTACAAATACATGGGGGTAATTAAATACCAGGAATGGTGAGGAACTATTTAAGTTAAAGGACAATGTTGGCACAAGAACAAATGGGGATAAACTGACCATGAATAAATTAAGGCAGATAGGAGTTGTGTGGGGCTAATCATCATCATTTGTTTTATGAGAGAGCTGGATAAATTCGAGTGGGTTTGTTTGATAGTTACTCGTGATGGATAGTAGGGGGCAGGGCCCTCAGCAGCTCTGGGGCTCGTTTCTGGTTTATGTAACAGGTTCCAAAAAGCACATGCCTCAGGGTTTCAGCTGGCTACCTGTCGGTGTCAGGATGGGATTCCCCACCCCCAGTATATTCTGTTGCTTGTAAATCTCTGAACCTCTGAAGCATCAGGGATGGCCATGTCTAGAGATGGGATAATGGATGGGGTGGGCCAGGGTTCTGAGATGGCATTGAGCATTTTCTCTGACCAGTTCTTGTCTGGCTGGCTCTTGCTCACATTCTCAGGGGCTACCTGATTGCCCTATGTAGGGTTGGGAAAGAATTTCCCCCCCAGGTCAGATTGGCAATGACCTTGTTCTATATATGCCTGACTTTGCTGCAGAGGAGTCCTGGTCACTTGCCAGGATTAACTGGATATAGATCTCATAATCATTTTCCTACTACTACTGTGGCCTCAGGCACTGGTGCCCATTGGTCTGTCCTATTCTGTGCTAGTGCAAATAACAGTCTAGTCACCTATGGACTGCAGTGCTTTGATCTAATTTCTGTTGTGTTTAGTGTGCAGGGTTTGGGGGATAGTGGTAGCAGCCTGTGAGATAGAAATCAGACTAGATGACCCAATGTTCCCTTCTGGCTTTAGTCTTTGACTTGAATCAGAGAGGTAGCCGTGTTAGTCTGGAATAGCAGAGGTAACAAAGTCCTGTGGCACCTTAAAGACTAACTATAAAGTTTTGAAGCATAAGCTTTCGTGGGCTAATACCCACTGAAGTATTAGCACTGAAGTGGGTATTAGCCCACGAAAGCTTATGCTTCAAAACTTTATAGTTAGTCTTTAAGGTGCCACAGGACTTTACCTCTGCTAGTCTTTGACTTGTGATTTCAAAATGCTTTCTTTGCAATAGAATCGGTACTTTTTTCACTAAAGAGAGCCTGCTTTTCTTTTCTCAAAGGTAATCAGAATGGTTTAAGTATGGAGTTTTCTCTTGCATCCTTAATATTTTTCATTGTATTTTACTGTGTACCCTTGGCTATAAAATCTGATCTGAAGGTTGTGGGAGGCTGTGTTCCATTAAGAAGTAGATAATTAGCCTTTTATTAAGGAAGGAAGCTAAATAACTCTCTTGACCTCTGGCAAAAGTGACTCAAAGTGTTTTTTGCATAGCTATCGCACACAGGAAAAGAAAGGAACATTTCCTCCATTAAAGTAACCTATAACTGTCTTTTGGCAGATTTCCTCGCAGGGTTTATAACGTTTACTTTTTTTTCTGATCGCTGATCCAGGGCAAAGCTGGGAAGTTTATTGGTCCTGTTAGTATTTGTACTTGTCTCTTGAAGTGTTTCTTTCTAGCTCTTGAAGTTTATGAGGAATTGGACCTCGAAATTCTATCATGCTGACTACCATTTTGCTGTTCCCCCCCCACCTCAATTGCAACAGGATTCCCACACCAACTATCTCACAGGTTGCTCACGATAGAGATGAATGCTTTACACTACTTTAAATCTTGTATTCCTAGATGTCTGCAGATAGTATTTAGTAATGGTATTTAGTTTTGATAGCTATAGAGATACCAGCTGCTAACTTCATGTTAATTGAAATGTGAAGCAAAAAGATGGTAATCAGATGTTCACTTTTAAAAAAAAAACCTAGGATTGATTTTTGGACAATTTGTGAATGCCACCAATCAGTGCACTTTCACAGTTTACCAGTTGTATGGAGCATTTATTTCTAGTCTTGTTAGTTCTCAAGCTACTTAGGACCATCTGTTCAGCCCTCAAAGTTAGCCATACAGTTGGGCACTGATTCAGAACTTGTGTGACAATATTGTAGTGGGTTTTGTTTGTACCTTCTGCTGTATTGTATTTGGAGAAGTGACCCTTGTACTTTTGTTTAATCTGACGTAAAAAAATTATCCGTGAAAATTTGAGGAGTCTTAGTGAGATTCAGTGGAGCCACCTGCTGTGTTAGAGTAGATTAAATATATCTGAGAAACTGACACTCATGAGGGTATCATTCTGGTACTGGGATGGGAGGGTGTGGTATCGGAGGCAGATTACAAGCTGTGGTGCTGGGACTGTCCACCTCGATTTGTACAGCACATATAGCCCAGTAGGGCCCCCGTCCTGATGTGGGCCCTTGATTGCGGTAACACTAAAAACCTTAATTATCTGTTCATCACATTGGTTGATTTAAAGAAAATTGTCAAGTGTGTTGCTTTGTTGGTACTGTTCAGTATTTTTTAATAAAATTCTTCATTGCTTCAAGGCAACGTTAAATTAAGGACTCAGTCATATTTTTCTTGTATTAGTACAATGTTTACTTTTGTTACAGGTTTGAATTTTCTCCAACATGTGAGAGCCAGCCCTGAAGGCTATGCTCATTTTACACTCTCTGGAGATTATTATAACCGAGCGCTTTCGGGTAAATATAAAACGCATACATTGTTGTCGGAGTTGGAAAGTAGTCTTGCATGCTTTAGCAGTCTGGAGCTCACTCAACATAAATTTTATGTAAGGGGTGGGGGAGGGCTGCTGTGTCAGCAAGTTGTCTGCAAATGGAACAAAGGGGTTTCCTTAAATACACCATGATGAAAGAAATTTATAGGTACACCTTCGACATTAAAATCAAATATATATTAAAAATCCTTACTCCTGTTATTAATCTCATCCAAAATAAATTTTTCTTGTTGTTTTATATTCCCTTTCCTTTTTGGTATTTCATTCTCTTGTTCTGGTCTACTTAACCTTTCTTATAATACAATAACTGTAAAGAAGATATCTAATTAATTTTTAAATCCAACGTATTTAGAGCTGAAAAATGGCAACTAGAATTAGACATTTATAGGGACAATGAGAACATCACAATTACTTTAGATAAGTTTTTTTTTTTTTTTTTTTAAAGCGTACAAATTCTCATGGCTCTGGGTTTAAATCAACCACTAAGCAAGGAAGGAACAACTCAATTTTATACTAGTTTGCAATGTTCCTACAATTTATATAAAAAACTCCAGAATTATTAAGTGTTGACAATGAAGACACCTTCAGGAATAATCTGTCAATGATGAAGTAATTAGCTACACTAGCTGGACAAAATGATTAATTTCTTTCCTGGTTTTGGGATGTATGTCACATCCTCCTCTTCCATGATATCATGTAGTAGACATCAATTCACAGCCAAATTCTTTGCAATTGCTTGAAATTCTGCTTATTTATACAAGGAGAGAATGTGGTACTCAGTCATATCACTAATTAGTATTCATTTGAGGCTAGTTTATTCTAAGACCTGTTGAATAAAAGTTCATCTTGAACAGTGTTTGAAAGTGGGAGGCCTTTTCACCAAGGTTTGTCTTTACTGGGCATGTAAACAGCTTTCCAATCTAATGAAGGTAACATTTCCTGTGTTCTCAGGCTGGGAGCCATTTATTGAGCCATGGCCATGCTCAGTATCTTGGCAACAACAGGCAGCCAGCCGCCTCCACCCTTCTCGTCTGAAGCTGGAAGCAAAGGCCAAACATCGTCTGGATATCAACATTACATCTGTGTTAATTGGTGTGTATCAGATCACTCCTAGAATATTATCCAATATAGCACACAATACTGACATTAGACATTGCTAACTGAGTCCCATCGGTGTTCTCTGATATAAGCCTTGGCATAAGTTTCTTCAGATTGTTGTTGTAGGCAAGTGCTGATTCAGACATTCTGTATTTTATGAGATGGTAAAAGTGTGAAGAGTTGAACTACATATTTTACAACGTAGTAGGCATTCTTACTTTTGGTCATCTGAATTCTCTTAATTCATATGCTAGCAGTAATTTCTCTTTAATGAAAAGCAGACTTTCATTAAAAACTTCCCACATTTCAAGAATTTAAAAATAGTTTAGTACGCTTAACAATTTTCAGCAAGCTGATGTATAATGACTACTCGTTTAGTCTAGTAATGATATACATCAATATTCTTCTGGGAAGATGGAGTCTCAAAGCTCTCACTTCTGCTTCCACTTTAAAATTTCATAGTGACTCCTGGCCTAAGTAATAAAAAATGCCCTGTTTTGCCGCCACCTGACACTTGAGAAATGGGTTCTCCTAGCCAAACAGAATGTTTGCCTTAGTCTTTTTCTGCATCAGTAGTGGAGAGGTGGCTATTATACACATTTCTTATTCTGTTCGAGGTTCTAAGTATCCATGGTACAGCAATACAAGAATAAACTGCAAAGAACAAAACATCAACAGTTTGCATTTAAGAATCAGAGAGGTAGCTGTGTTAGGGTATGTCTTCACTACAGCTAGTCTGGATTTGCAGAAGCAACAGAGTCCTGTGGCACCTTAAAGACTAACAAAAGTATTGAAGCATAAGCTTTCGTGGGCTAGTACCCACTTCATCGGATGCATTTAGTTGTTCTTATTCATGAGTTGATTCAGCCAGCTAAGGATCTTTTGGTTTACTCTAGGCTTGATTGCAGTGAGGAAGAAGGCTTATTATCTCCTTCAAATGCGATCTCAGGGATTCAAGTATTTCTTAAATTGTCCTGCTCCAAGTGGTGCTGGCAGAACAGAGGTAGCCAGTGTGGGAGGGTTGGGGTGGAGGAGTGGAATTATCTTAGTCCACACTCTTATTTTTTTCTGGGCACTCTATTAAAACTTGAGTGCCCGAAAACTGGTATGATTAATGTTACTTTGATTATTCTTCCCTGAGCATGTTTATATAATGTGAAAGAGTGCCATAATCTTGTGTGGTACTTTTAAAGCCATTGCAAAAACAGTGTCTGAAGGTAGTATGGTAAATAAGATGAATTTCCCCCTTAAATTGTGATCTTACCCCCCCCCCCCCCAAGAACATTTTAAGAAAATAAATGGCAGGAATGTTATCAAAGTATCACAGCCACCACCATAGGAAGATAAAAAATGTAAGCTCAGTACATGAGTGTAGCTTGGGTGGTTGTTTTGAGCAGAGTGCTGTGATTTTTGAGTCATGGCTTGAAATTAACCTATAAAAATGGCCTAGCAACTAAAATAACTTGGAGATAAATTATTAGTCACTTCAATATGGAAGAGTAATTTTAGTCCTATGACTTTAATGTACATTTCATTTAGTTAGCTAGTACTTGATTCAACTGTCATCTCAACAGACATTTAGCATTTGTCCTTATTCTTATCTTTTTGTTTATATCCCTCTAGAACAGTACTCGAGTACCAAGCAGTCATGGATGGCAGATTACTGTAAGCAGGAGAAAGTGGACACAGTCAAATCAGAAGATTGGATGGGATCTTCTGTGGACCCACCATCCTTTGGACAGAGTATGACATTCGTTAATCATGTTTTTCTTTATCTGGAAGTTTTGACACATGCAACCATTTCACTCATAACATTAAAATCTCAGAGTTTGGTATTTATCAGCAAACGGTGCATTTTAAGGAATTCAGGGCAAGAAGAAGTTAGCTTCTGTTGTACTGCAATAATCCCTCGAGTGTTTTCCATTTTCAGGCTCCTTGGCTTTGAATTAAGAATATGCACTGCTTATTATACATCCTTATATCCGTCAGATGCTCTCTGTGAATGGCAAACTATCTTCTAACACTAACATATAAAAGAACAAATAAGTTGAGTATAATGGTAGCAGTGACATTCAAGTGTGGGGAGGTTTTGTGCCTCATGTTACTCAGGACTCTTGCTTGCAATGGGGTAGTGTTAATGATCTCCAAATTAAGCTCACTCCAGTCTTCTTTGTACCAAGATTTATTCCTCTAAGGCCACTGAGAACTGGAGAGCTCTTTGCTGGACAACTGACTTGCTTCTAGTTGTCACATGACTTAATGTGATTTTTCTGAAGTTCTAGGAGTCTTAGCAGTTTTTTTAGTATTTTTGGAGAATTCCGTTATTGTCCTGACTGCACATTTCCAGGGAGAGTTTCAGAAATGTCTCATCTATTCAGTAAACATTTCATTGCCAAAAAAAAAGCTCTTTACACCTAAAATTTCTCTCCTCCTGGTGCACAACATTACTTTGGTAGTTTGACTTTTACAGTTAAAAAATAAATAGGGAAATAAGAAGAAACAACAAAAAGTATCTATTTTATATTTTTTGACTCCTCTTCTATAGGATTCTGAGATTATTTCAGAAGTCATTTTTAAAAAGAAAAATGCTGGTCTGTCCCACTCACACTGGGCTGCACTAATTCACCTCTGAGGTATCTTTTGCCCAGGAATACAGAAGATAAGTTTCCCCTCCTCAATGAACAGACCATAAAGTTTGAGAGTTCTAAAATCCGTGAACAATGTCAATTCTCTGAGTTGCAGTTCTGCAAGGCAAATTGGTTACTTTGGCAATCCAATTGCCACTTGATTGCTATACAGACAGCCCCTGAAGAAACATGACTTTTCAAAACAATACCTCTCCTGGTATAATAAAGGAAATACATGTCTCTTTTGACTTACTGACTTCGTTTGGGGTATTGTAGCAAATTTAATCCTAGGACTTTTTCTCTATCAGTGTCCGCTTTCAGTGTGAAACTGTCATAGCAATGGTCTTCCCGACACAGAGCCAATGAATTTAATATTCCAGCAGAGTTTACAGTATTGTTACACTAGCTGTAATTTGACCTCTCTGTTAGTTTTACTTAACAGTATGCATTGAACATGAATAATAAAATATCCCCATCAAAGAGAAAATATGATCCTTATGATCTGTTTTTTTTTTTTTTTAAATCAGTTGAGAAATAAACATTGAAACTTTCCCAGATGTAACTCCGTGTCTCTCACATCAGCCAGGAGATACTAAGGTTAACCAGTCTGACAGCTGAATTTCTGAATGAATCACTTTTAACTCTGGCTAAACATTTTGCTTTGAATGTTCATCTTAATTCTAAGAGACCATTACTCTTCTCCCCCATGTGGTGTTTGGAATTTTTTCCGAGAAGGAATAGAAATTCTAGTTTAGTACTAGGAAATTGATAGTGCCCATTTAACTGATTGCATGATGCCAACAGTCTGTGTAATTCTCCTTATTCTTGTATGCATAATAGAGAAGCTTCTGCCTGTATATCTGCATTTTTCTTTACCTGCTAACTTTGTCTTTCCTGTCTGCCAGGCCTTCCCCTTGTCTACCTTAGAACTAGAAGTACAGCCAGTCTGACTAACCTAGAACATCAGATCTATACTAGAGGTACTGTACTGCAGTGAGAGAGAGAGAATGCTTTGCTTTTTCTAAGAAATGTCTTGTACAACAAATACTGTACTGTATAAGTGACTTGCCTATAAATCAAGCCTCTAATTCCTAAATATAAAAGCTAACAAGTGCCATACATGAGTTGTTCATCCCTGTCATGCACCCTGTCTATCTCGCGTGTTTTTTCTGTGTCTGTGAGCAGGGAGGGAAGTTGAGCAGCTAGTCCTGTCTAGGAAGGCTTTCGCCGTGAGGGAACGAAAGCAGAATCGTATCCTGCTCTGAGTCCGTTTCTTAGGCAATAGGGTAGAAGTTTGGTAGAAATTCCTGTGTACAGACACGTGCTGTAAATGCTTACTTAAATGCCAAGATCTGATAACCTGTTGAATACCCCTGCTGTAATCACTGAACTAAATATTACAATGATTTGAAAAAAATATTTATCTGTTCTCAGTGAGAATCAGAAAGTAAAACTTGTAATAAATGAAATGTTAAATTCTGTGCTGTATGTTTAACTTCTACTGTCTTTTAGACAAAGTTTTCCTGTTTAAAACAGGTTATTTTCAATTTGAGAGATTATGGAAAAGTAAATAAGTTTTACATACCGGTAAGTCATTTCCCATGTAAAAAGGTTAACAAATAGTTGGGGGGAAAGCCCGAAATAAAACTACATTTGAAGTCTTTTCATGAATCCATTCACTGCTGGAGGGCAGTGAAAGGCAATAGTTAAAATATTGTGCTCTTTTTCTGATTTTTCACATTTTGGAAAAATGTATGATGAGCAATATATTAGGCTTCATTCCTTTTAAAAATTTTTAAAAACATTTTGTTCTAATGATGTTTTCCTAATGATTAAAACTAGTGAGCAGCCTCTTATCTTTTAAAAACAAAAAAATCTTTGAAATTGACCATCTGCTTTTGTCAGTCAGAACCAATATCCTGATATAACAATAGCTTTAATTGACAGAATGCAATGTAATAGGAAATAGGGTAGAATCTGCTCTTTTAATAAAAGATTCTGAACATACACACACTTGATTACATGAAAAGGGTCAGCTGTGATGGATGAACTTCATTATTCAATGTTTTTATAGCCTTTAGTTCTACATTTTAACAGTTCTGTTTTGTTTTTTTTAGATGCATTCAAGTTGATTTTGTTTTTGTTTACTTTGTGGTCTAAAGTGACCTGATGCTGTTCAGACAACATATTTCTGCCTTGCTGTCATTGTTAATGTTAAAAATAACTCTTAAGTGGGTACTGGATGGCTCAGTGGTCTGTCGTGAGTAATGCAGAGCTTTTTTTCTTTAGTTGATGGCTTAAATCCAACCCAGGTTAGTAGTAACTGTATGTGGTTACCATCTCATGAGTGTTTGGGCATATATGAAACATGGGTGATCTCAGTCCAGTTCCTAGTTGGACAGCTATCAACATAATTATCAACACCACTGTGGAGAGACTCGTTTGCCAGTCTTGGTAGAGGCACCAAAGAATAAGCGAATGAACTGACTTTTGATTCCTAAGGGGAGAGCCTCTCATCAGGGGCTGATGCAGTTGGGTGAGACTGTGGGGAAAGCTTCCTTCGCTCACTGTATACCTGTCCTGTGAATATAGACAACTGACAGTTTGATGCAAGCATTAAGTGTGTGTGTAAAAATGCTTTTATCTCTCTCTTGTGCTATTTTTTTCTCTTTCACTTTGTGCCAGTTTTGATTCTCTAGACTTTCTGATTTATTACAGCTGTGGCATCTCCACCAAGTTTTGTCAGCACCTAACACGTTTCTGTGATATTCATCTAGTAAAGCCTTCTTTTATTCTTTTATAGCTGAAATGAAGACCCCAAAACGCAGACAGCCCTTTGTACCATTTGCATTGCGGAATCACACTGGATGTACTCTATGGTTTGCTACCTTAACAACTACTCCTACCCGGTAAAGAACTGTTATGGTGTCATTGTAACAATATTTGTCATGCCTTTCTGTGATGCAGGTGCTGTGGAAAAGGATAAGAAAGTAGATTTGTTTTCTGTTGATGTATCTTGCCCTTTGTGGCGCCTTTTTGTTTTTAATTAAAAAAGATAAAGCCAAGAGGAAGCATAGTGACATTTGCAGTAAATTAAATATATATATAAATATTTATATAAAATCACTTTTATTCATATTGGATCTAAATTTTTTAACAAAAACTTAAATCTCTAATTATGACCATCCTTTTCTAATCATGATTACTTTGAAAGTTGCCAGTACAAGGGTTGATTTTCTTTTTAAACCTCTTAAAGACCATCCCCATTAAACAATTGGTGGTTGTTTTTTTGCAGAGCCCTTAGTTTTCTCTCATAAGACAGTTTTTACCATGTTATGATACTAAGTTTCCTTTTTGTTCAGGAATATGTACAAATTAAGAACAACAGTTTATACCATAGAATTTTAACCTGGTGTGATTCTAATTACAGTGCAGCGCTATCTCACAGTAGGAGTCCAGGTGTTGTTCCTGACGAAAATGGAACATTTCTTGATGACACACACAATGTCAGTGAGTGGCGAGAAGTTCTCACTAGTGAGGAGATTCCATTTGAATTTGAAACCAGAGGGAAACTAAGACACAGGTGAAGGAGAAACCCGTCTGTTTTCCTCTGGAATTTATTCACACATTCACAGGACACACATTTATATACGCGTTCATGGGAACATACTTTTTGGAATGCGGTCTAGTAGATTTTTTTTTTTTTTTTTAACATTTGGCAATTCTTTAATCTTGCCTTGATTTTTTTTTTTCATACTTGAAAATATATTATATCTGTGGCTAAATTCTGCCATTCGACAAGCAACCTATTCACAGGGATGTCAATGGGAGTTGGGTATAAATGTGTGTTTTCTCATTTTAATTTTGTAAAAGTGGTATTTCCTGTGTTTCTAGAGAAACTTGTGGGGGGAAAAATTGTCAGTTTGCTTGACTGAATGTCTGCACACTCTGCAGAATCCATGTTGGCTAGCAGTTGAATTTAAAACCAGAGGATACTAACAAATATTTAACAAGTTTATTTATTTTTTTGCATGTGCTGCATAAGGGCTATAGTTTTAGTTGTATAGTTTGTATTAACTGACATTGGATAATTGCATCTTAAATTAAAAGCACATTTTAAAATCCTTGGAATAGAAAACTGATTTTTTTACATTTGAATAGTTAAGAATTAATCTTCTCTTAACGCAACAGATAAATCCAGACATATTTTGGTTCTAATTATTGTCTTGGCTTTCCTTTGTGAGGTGATACCCAAATGATAATTTGACTTTATCTGAATTGACAG
Source organism: Sternotherus odoratus (assembly GCA_032164245.1). NCBI lineage: Eukaryota > Metazoa > Chordata > Testudines > Kinosternidae > Sternotherus > Sternotherus odoratus. The sequence continues at coordinate 10,042,555 of JAVMKO010000018.1, forward strand.
GCACACACATGATCTAAGAATTCATCAACTGCAAGTGAGAGTAAATGGCTGGGAACAAGTGAGTGCGGTGTCGGTAGACAAAGTTGGAACCTTTTTCCGATACGCAGCACCCGACAAGAACACATCATCTTCTACTGTAAGTTCTGATTCTGAGTATACTTCAATGATACCTTTTCACAAAGTTTAATTGGGTAGTAATCTTCTCTCCAAAATTTTATTTCTAAAGCAGTGACTGTTCACTGATGCGACATTCTTTCTCTTCAGTCAGCTCAAAATGAGTGTTTAGTGATTTTGGGTCAGTTACCAGCTGACAGTTTTACACATTGCAAAATAACATACGTTCTGAGGTCAGCAACAGAGCATCGGGGCTTAGAATGACAGAAATATTGCATTAGTAAAGGTATCATGGATTCACTGATTAAAATTGTGAATCCCACTAACATTGCTCCTATGTTCTTTTCCTTTATTTCAGGCTTATTAGGTCTGCCTTCAATAATTAATTGATTGAAAATAAACTATATTGAAAATTTTGTATAATTCTGGAGTTGTGTTGGAGTGTTGCTGCTTTGACAAAAATCTGTTTTGTGAATGAAAAATTTAATTGTGCCAGCCCACAGACTTGCATTCATGGTAGATAACGAAATTGAAGGGCTCCAGGTTGCAAGTTGCTGAACCCCAAGGGAAATTAAAAGTTGATGGTCTCTTGGCATTAGGCAAGACTTGGCTCTAATTTTAGAAAATTATTCAAAGGGCAAATCACTAATCCGCAGGAGTTTTGGGGGTGGAGGAGCTGTTAAATATTTTCAGTAGTCCTGAGAGTTGCACATTATAGCAAGTATAGTATCATTTCACTTTCATTGCCTTATATATTTAAGACCTATTTTTGCTTATGCCAGCAAGATGATGTGGTTAAAGAACTATTGTGTGGTTGAAATTACTCCTGCATATATCTCGAATACTGAACATTTTCCAGCAGCTCCCCTCTTTTCTTTGTTGCAAAACAGAACTATAAAGTACAGGGAACAATCACATTTTACTTTCAGGAACTAATTTTCCTGATACCTCTCCAGAGCCATCGAGAGCACCAGGAAGACTATTGACTATAGTTCAGCTTCCCTTCTCACAAAGCACTGTGGTGCTTTAGAAGGGACATGAACAATTTACAATGTGCTCTGATTGGTAAGTTTTACTTTGTTCTTGTCTAGGTTGGGAGCCCCATCAGTAGAACAAATATAATACATCCCCATGTCTATGTGAGTACATTTTTTTCATTGTTCCTTTAGATATGTGTTAATTAAAGTAGACTAATTCTATGACTAGAGTGATGATTATTCTCTCTTTATAAACAGTTTGACAGACTTGGTACAAATTGTACTCCTGCAGTGATGATTACCTGATTATGGATGTCAGTGTTATTCCTGTGGGAATTCTGTTCCAAAAAAATAAAAATTCTGTGCACAATATTTTAAAATTCAGCAAATTTTATTTGTCAATAAAGGTGGAGCATGGTAATGGGGAGCATAGGCCACTGGTGGCATGGAGGTGGGATATTACCCTGAAGCCCACCCCCGTCGATTGTTCTAGGTACGTGCACCTATATAACAAAAAGGTTCCTAACCAGGGGTGAAAGTAAGTCTAATGACTTACCGGCACGGGGCTGGAGCCAGCTTTTGGCTCCTGGAAGAGGCGGGGTTGAGTGGGTCAGAGCCAGCCACAGCCTGCCCTGTAGGGTAAGTGCTGCTCCTCCTTCCTCCTCCCCGCCCCCCCACCTCCCACCAGGGTAGCAGTGTCAGGCGGGGCTATTTAAAGGGCCCCGGCGCTCCACTGCCTCTACTGCCCCACCCCTTTAAATAGCCCCCGGAGCCCTGAAATAGCGGTGGGGCTCCGGCAGCTAGTTAAAGGGCCGGGATGGTAGAAGCAGTGGGAGCCCCAGGCCCTTTAAATAGCCCCCGGAGCCCTACAACCACTACCCCAGGGCTCCATCAGCAGGGCTCTGGTGGCAATTTAAAGGGCCTGGGGAAGCCGGTCAGCCCTGGTTCAGCTCACTGGCTCTTGCTACTTTCACCTCCTGTCCCTAACCCACAGAGCTTACTGCCTAAGTAGAACATTGGTTCTGGGCACTTCTTCACACGATTAAACTCTTTTTAAAAACTGGTATATTTAGTGCTCACAATTAAGTATGGGCGAAGACTGAGGCATAAGCAAACTGAATGGAAATTTCAGTTATTGACCTCTTTAGAGCCTGATCCAAAGCCCACTGAAATTAGTGGAAATTCTCTAGTGCTTTACAATGAGTTTTGGAGCATGTCCTTAATTCTTTTGAGGATCGTATCCTGTGGGGCTAAAATACGGCAATTTAGGAAAGGAAGAGTAACGCTTTTCCTATACTGCATAAATCTGTGATTTAAATATTACAAGAAGTGTTCAGTATTGTACTAATACAAGCTTCCTGCAACAGAAGGGAACATTGGTAGAAGCAAGCACCATAACCACAAAAGACCCACACTGGCCAGATTATCAAAAAATCCATCTGCACAAATAGCAGAATGCCAAACTCTGTTTTTGTTAGAAGCATACTGTCTCCTCAAACACTATCATTGAATGACTCTTGGACAGAGTCTCTAATTCCAGGAGAAAGAAGTGCTAGTTTCTCCCTGCCAGAATTTGTGTTTATTATTGAATCAATTTTAAAACAACAATCCTAAATGGTGAAGCTAAGAGATCTTGGCACTGCTCATCTTTTCCTGCTGCTGTTGTCATCCGCAGCGCTGGGAGCACAAGGTTAAATGCAGAACTATTTGTCTTCCACCTGAACTGGGTTCAGAGTTCACCAGAAATATTTAAGGGCAAATCTTTAAGAATTAAATAAAAAATACTATAACATGAGAGCAAGATAATATTTGTTAATAAATCTCTTCAAAATCTTTAGAATTCTTCTTTAAGGACATGAGATTTTCTATTTCAAAATATTAAGTAAATTACACACCCCCAACTAAGGTTAGTATTGTGAGTTGCTTTCATTGGATGGCGAGTTTAGTGGAGGTGTCTTAGTTGTTTTATTTAAAATAGTCTTGTGAACTTTGTTCCCAGAACTGGGGCTATGTTTAAAACAATAAAATACTTCTATGTTTTTCCTTATGATCTTAGACTTGCTGAATGTGCTGTTGGCATGTTTCAGCAAAACTCTGTACATTTCATTGTGTTATATTTGTTTTTTTTACATTGTTTTAATAAAGTTTTTGGCAGTTCTAAATCCTGGACCAACTGTCCCTTTTTCTCAAATACAAGAACATTGTCAGCATGTTCTGGGCACAGTCTCTTAAAATAATAGTTACTGCAGCAATTTTTCTTTGGGTCCATATATAGTATAGAGTTTTTTATGTTTCTGTACTATGAAGGGAAAAATAAATTTTTAAAGTTTATAATGTCACTAAGGATTTTGTGATAATGCATTGTGTGTGTGTGGTAATATTTGTTAATCTAGATAGCTGAGGATTTTATTTTGACCATGTATGCAGAAGGGCAGTGACTGGGAAAGGAGTGGGAAGTGCTAAGGAAAATGAGAATGAACAGAACCTTGAGTTATCACAGGCTGTTCTGTAATTTTTTTAAAACATGAAACATTGAAATGTTTAGCATAAATAATGCTCTTAACATTCTAGCTCAGGAATGCCCAGGGATGCAGCCACTTTCCTGTTGGCTACCATATATCGGGAGCTGCTGCTCATAAAGAGCAATGATTGTAGCCGGTCAAATCTGCTCTTCCGTTCTAGTGGGCTCCTTGTATTTTTATTTTCATTCCTTTTTTCCTGTAGGTTGACAAGCCCTCCAAAATGAGCTCATGTTTATCGAACAGGATATAAGCACAAGTAAAAATTATGGGTATTTTTAAAAATATATGAAATGTGTAAATTAAGTGTGGCGCTTGGGTTACTGGCAAGCTGCAGTTACTGCAAAGATTGGGCATTCCTTTGCTATATATCCTCATTGCATTTGCTGATATGTTAACTTTTTAAATGGCTTTGCAGTTTTCTTCATTGCCTCCAGTTCGTGTGGTATTTGAAGTTACCATGGAAGGTAGTGCTCGGAAGGTGATTACTGTGCGCTCTGCGTTGATTGTGAAAAACAGGCTGGAAACACCAATGGAATTAAGACTGGATAGCCCTTCTGCTCCTGACAGTAAGTCTCCCTACGCTATCACTACACTGCCCTGCTACAGATCAGTGAGAAAAACCTTACCAGCAGAACCATTTATGATGGCCCCAGTTTTGGTTGTTGAAAAATTTCTTGTCCTATTCTCTAGTAAAAATGAATATCTAGAAGATGCCATCAAAAGGTTCAAAGTATAAAAGCAAGTAAGACTTCCCTAAAAATCTTAGGTAGAGATTTTTCCTGTAGATCAAGTATGAAATCTCAAGCAACAAGAAGAATTTTGTGTTATGCTATTGTCAAGTTAGTGTAACATTCCTGTCCCCAGAGTATTTCAAAGCAGAAGAAAGGAATGTATTGTGCTTTGTTTACTTATCTTCAGTTTAGAAGTGTCAGACTTCTTTTATTTCTTTGGCTTAAGTCAAAATTACATAAGCTTGTTTTCTACAATAGATTCTTTACCCAACGTCTAGGATTTTTATCATCTTAGTCAAACAACTTGAGAGCTCTATAAACAAGTGCATTTGAAAGACTTTACAGTATATTTTTGTCATATGAGAGAGAGCTTTCTGCTTTTTTTTTTTTTTTTTTTTTAAACTGCAGCTATGTAACAGTCATCTTTTGCCTGAGAAAAGTGACTTCTGTACTTTTGGAGTATTTCAGGGCAGATTTTAGGCACTGGGATATAGTGGTCTCGTATTCACTTCTTGAACAGTTTTTAACCCAAATTATCTTTTTGTGTCCACCATAATGGCAGAAGAATCGATTACCCCTGAATTTGTTTTTTCTTGTGTATGGGGTGCGGGGGACTGAGCAGAAGAGTTGGGGGATGGGGGGAACTTTATAGATTTCAATACTACTTGGGTTGACAAAAACTAGCCCTAACTAAGGGGGGAAATGGTCAACCAGCTAAACTGAAGGAACCAAAGGAGAATTTTAACGTGCTGCTTAGGTGAATTGGAGGAGATGAGGATGCAAGAGGGCCACACCTCCTTGTGAGTCCATGTCTATAACATGCCATATATGAGATGAAGTCCTCCTGTAGTCAGAATTTGGTAGAGGGTTTTGGTCTTTGGTGCTGTGTGCAGACATAATCCAAGAGCGTGGATCTATTTTGACAATTTACTTGAAGAACTCTAGTAATAAATGAGTAACTTTTCTTTCCACACCCACTTAAAATGGTACTTTTAACTAAGGAAACTAAGTTAGAACTCCAGCTAATTTTTAAAAATCATTCCATTCCCAGTTTATCTGGAATCAGCTCACTGGTTCTATAAGCAGGACTTCCTTGCTGTTTGACTCACTATTGGGGCCTTTAAACAACAGCTTGGCATTTGGACTGGATGGACTGGCTTTACCGAAATTGTAACTGCTTCTTTCATTAAACGCGTTGTCCAAAGTTTATAACTGAAGAAATTATTTGTAGTTTGACCAAAGGACGCAACCTGACGCGTGTGTTTTCTTTGTGATTTGCTTGCAGAACCTGTAGTGCTTCCAGCAGTAATGCCAGGAGACTCCTTTGCTATTCCATTACACCTTACATCTTGGCGATTGCAGGCCAGGCCAAAAGGAATGGGAGTCTTTTTCTGTAAGACTCCCATTCATTGGACTAATGTGCAGAAGACAGCAGAAGTATATAGCAGCAAACGGGAGTGCCATTCGATGGAGTCTGAAAACAGCCGATTTTTCAGGTAATTATGACCACATAAAGCTAAATATTTTGCTATAACTTAACAGGTTAAGTTAAGGTGAATTAATGTGAAAGTAAGTAGTTAATAGGTGAATTAATGTGAAAGTAAGTAGTAGTAGAAAAAGCTAAAGTGGAATAGGAAAGAGAATGTTCAGAGAAATTTTTGTAGTGTTTTATTTTTGTTTGACACCTTATGTATAATATGAGGTGTTTAAGTGTGACTATACCGTAATTATGCAAGGAAGATAAGATGAGCTATGAGGTCATATCCATCAGGGTACTTAAAAGTAGAAAATGGGGCCCTAAATAATCGATACTTGGTAGCGTACCAGTAAATGTACTGTAATATATTTTGTAAAAGTTTAGTATTCTGAGACCATTTTGCTATTAAGTATGTGTTGAGAAATGCAATAGGACTTTTCGTGAGGATAAGCAGTTTGTAGATTAAGGAAGACTCTTCTATCATTATCTGTGGTAGTTCACAGACTTCTTATTAGGTGTAATTGTTTGTAAACTGTTTAGAGCGTACCAGATGAGAGCAAAATAAGCGCAAAATATTTGGAATATTTTACAATCCAGTTTAAATGTTTATTATGGAGAATTAATTCTAAATGCTATACGGGTTTTGAGTCGTGTAAACTACACTGTGGCGTGAGATTCAAGCTAGTGCTTGGGAAGCCAAAGTACAACTATTCCTTTGTCCATTGCTCTTTTTTCACATGCATATGTCTTTCTTCATAGGTTCTGTGTGGCTATAAAGAAAGAGAATTATCCAGATTACATGCCCTCAAACATATTTTCTGACAGTGCTAAACAGATTTTCAGACAGCCTGGGCATACCATTTATCTCCTGCCAACTGTGGTAATCTGTAACTTGCTACCTTGTGAACTCGAATTTTATGTTAAAGGGATGCCAATTAACGGGACACTAAAACCTGGCAAAGAGGCAGCATTGCATACAGCTGATACATCTCAGAACATTGAGCTTGGTAAGGTGTTACAGAGGTGGTGTTGTTTGCTGTTATTACAAGAGCAGCTCAGAATGACTGCATGTTTTGTTATACAAACAACTATGGCACCAAAAAGAAAAATAAGCTTTTTAATACAATGTGATGTTTCAGTGGGTGGCAGCATTTTTTATGAAATTGTTCATCAAACACACACCCATCAGTTAGAAAAAGAATGAATAATCTGATAGAAATCTGAGTTGCCCTTCTCCATCTTCCCCTTTGTTCTCTATACACAGAGAAAATAATGCCAAAGAAGAGCGAAACAAGAGTCTCTAGTGGCTTGAGTTTGGTGTAGTTTAATTTCAGTCAGGAAGGGGCCTTGTCCTGGCTAACCATGAAATGCTGTGAAAGACCGGAGACGCATGTAATGTGAAGTATAATATGTACCTACCTCAACCATTCTGTTTCCGATATTTGCGACCCTAAGTGTTCAAAAATCATGAGCTAAGCCCCAGAAAATCAGGAAATTGCCTTTAAAATCATGATTTTTTTTAAAAGTAATTATTTGGGGGTTTTCTTTACTTTCTGGTTTCTGGGCTTTCTGGTATACTCTGGTCACATTTTCAAGACTTCTTTGAGTGCAACCATCAGGTCTAGAAGCTTATTTCTCCCCTTCCTTAATTAAAGCTGAGAGTCTCACAAAATCACTTTGTTCCAGGAGCTGGATCTTAAAGAAAAATACCTAATGTTGCAAAACTCACAGTAAAATCACAAGATGGCAACACTGTGTTCATAATATGTTAAATTTCCAACTGAAGTCAGTTTCGGATTTTTGGGCACTGAGGGGGCTTGGCTGTACAAAACTTTAGTTCACAGCAAGCTGGGGTATCTATCTGCTTCATTCTAGTCTGCTGCATCTTAACTATCTGTGTGGACCTCATGGCTGAGCATTAAAAGGTTCAGTAGTGTGCTTTGATCAAAGTACACTAGGGATTTCTCAGTGAACAGCTGCAGCATCTATACACAGATCATGTGCATCAGGTCGGTAGTTCTTCTCGAAGTAGCGTCCATGTGAGTGCTCCACATCAGGTGCACTTGTTGATGTGAAATTTCTCATCAGCTCATTTTATTGCCACAGGAAATTGCTTTATTTTCAAGAATAACAATAAAAAAGAATCTAGTTAGTTTGAAATTGAGAGTCAGTGCCCATATTCTACTGGGAAGAGTGCATTAGAAATCTTTATATTGAAGGAAGAGAGTTAGATATTACAGAATTATTTTTTCAATCCTGGCTGAGCTGTGAGAATATTCTCAACAGGTGACATTTGCCCTTGTGCAAAGGGCCTGAACATTTTGAGATTTAGTTTGAGGACTGACTACAGTAACCTCTTAGCTCATGTTCAAAAGTGAAACAGGTACTTTTAAAAGGAAGTAAAATCAGCGAAAGCTGTACAAAATATTCCAGGAAGCCTTGACTCTTTCTCAGAATAGTCAGGAGAACATGTTTATTGTGTTTGGTTTTTTAGGAGTGTCATTGGAAAATTTTCCACTATGCAAGGAGCTGTTGATTCCTCCTGGGACACAAAACTATATGGTCCGAATGCGACTGTATGATGTCAACAAGCGACAACTAAACCTAACCATAAGAATTGTATGTCGAGCTGAAGGGTCTCTAAAAATATTCATTTCTGCACCGTATTGGCTAATTAACAAAACAGGTATGTTTAACTTGGCCTTTCATAACCACTAATGATGGTTACTCACCTGGAAATGAGGATGCCATTTAGTATTGATTTTCTGTGCAGCCACATACAGCTTTTGAAAATGAATTAAAGGAAATGAAGTTGCAGGAAATAGGCTGCATCAAATAGCAAATATCCATTCTCATTGTGAAGGTCTTATAAACAATTAAATAACTGAGTTGTTGCAATGAAGATTGCTTTGTAGTTATGCATTTTTAAATGTAATAAGGTGCCTAAGTTAGAGCCTTGGTTAGGCTCTGTATACATCAAAATAAAATGTTAGAACTTGTTTTTCAAACTTTGAAGAACCTTCATTGAGTAACAGAAGTCTAAAGCAGTAATTGTATTATGATAGTGCCATCTTTGGCCAATATACAAGGGTCTGAAGCAGAGAGCATCAGACTCAGCAGCTTGAACTAAAAAGTCCAGTTGTGTAGCTTGGAGTTGTAACAATCTCCTATCCTGTATGGATCAGACACAGTGGAATATGCTGACCAGTGGGTTACATATTACATAAACATTTTAAAATCGTTCTTAAACTTGAAAATTGCTGCTATTCCCATTTTTAGAACTAATGGTCCTGAATGAAGTATATTTTTGTTTTAAATTTGAGTGTAAATTGAAGTTTAATTTATGATTCTTTTTGCTGGAAGGGTTACCACTGATCTTCAGACAGGACAATGCAAAGACAGATGCCGCCGGTCAGTTTGAAGAACATGAACTTGCTAGAAGCCTGAGCCCGCTTCTCTTCTGTTATGCTGACAAAGAACAGGCAAATTTGTAAGTAATGTTAATGGGAAGGAAAAATGCTTACAAAGAATGAAAATAAATTAGTAAAAGAATCTGGTGCTGATATTTAGGTATGAATATCCTGTAGAGAAAATCCTTCATTAACAGGATGACCTGGTCAGGTGTTTAGTTTGAGACATGACATTTGACATTAGACACTGAAAAGTAGCCATTTGGTTGTCTAGTTTTATTATAAAAACAGTCTACTGTGGGTTTTTTTGTTTTACATGCATGGAAATTGTGCTTCTTTTCATAACTTGGTAAAGCAAGAAAATCCAAAGTCTCTTTTTCCTGAGAAAATTTACCAGACTGCTCACTGATAATGTCCTTACTACAACTAAAATGATTTGATTAGCATAAAAAGACGTAAAGTAATCGCACACTGGATAAACATCAAATAATTACTCAAAGTGTGTTTAAAAGAAGTCCACCTTTTGTGTTTTAATTTAACAAATTACTTGACTGAACTTGTCAAAAAACAGGGACAGTTTTAAGTGATATACATCTGTACACACGCGTGTGTGTATATATTTATAAAATATAAATTTTAATATATTGAAAATATTTAATAGTAACAAAGAAAATTGAGGAGTCTTTGTAATTTGTGGTCTTATTACTGCTTCAGTGACTTTTAGCTAGTTCTTTGCTGATTTTTCACACCTACGTTGACTTATTATTCTGAACATATCCATCAGCCTGAAAAGCTGCCCCAAACTACCCATTTCATATGTGAGTTAGAAGTTCTGCTGCTGTATGTTCTGATACACAAGGGAATGGCAGGATTTTGAAGCCGTTAAACTTCACGATGCATCAGGGTTAATCTCAGCACAGGCTTCCTGCCTGGCTATATGCAGTTGTTCTTTGGGAGAATCTGCTACTACATGGATCTGCTAATCATTAATCCCCATGTATGGTTGCAAGGAATGCTATAGATACAGCAGTCTGCCAGGAGATTTCTTAATGGATTGTCCTCTGGAAAGATGATTCACTGTTTAATGACCGTTCTTAATCATTGGTGAAAATGTATATTGGAAAAAAATCAAGACTTTTTTTTTTTTAATTCCAAATTGGTACATGAAAAATTCTCTCCAAGCCAATTGCGAGGCCCTTCTGTTGAGATTCTCAGAAAGATAATGGATGCTGCCAATTGTGATGGTGATTTTTGTGATGTGGTCTGAGAAATAGGACTTCTCTAATATTAAGTTGGACCTAATCTGAGGAAGAAAAATGGGCAACATTTTATTGAGCACATCACAGCTTCAAGTGCTTTGAGTTGTACTAATGCTATATAAGACTTCGGCAGTTGTGGTGGTGATTATTATTATTATTATTATTATTATTATTATTATTATTATTATTATTATTATTTTATTATAAGATTTGTTGATTATTAAGAGTTTTAACTAGTCTGCCATGAAAGAAAATGAAAAAAGGAGGTAAGAATAGATTTGCTGCTAACTTTAGAAAAATGTGATTTGAAATTTTATAGTGACATACATATTTTACTTCTAAAAAAAAGTATTCAAGTTACTGAGACTTTCCTTGTCTCAGTTTACCCATCTGAAAAATAGTGGTGTTAATGCCTACCTCCTATGGCCATTGAGTTTTCATTAATTTTAGATAAAACATGATAAATATGTAACGTTACTAGGCAAGAGATTTTGCTTGTAGTTTGTAATAGTTTTGTATTACTATATACTGTATGAATACATCTAGGTTCAGTAGAAAAACCACCAAAGTATTGATCTGATACTTAACCCTTTAGTAATCAGCATGTTCTTTCATTACCCATAGTTGTACAATGCGAGTTGGGAAAGGAATCCATCCCAAAGGTATGCCTGGCTGGTGCCAGGGATTCTCACTGGATGGAGGCAGCGGTGTCCGAGCCCTTAAAGTGATCCAGCAGGGAAACCGACCTGGCCTGATTTATAACATTGGTATGTAATCATGGATCTTGCTGCAATGTTAACTACGAAGGCATGAGACACATTACTCATGCCTTGGTGTCAAAACAAGCTATCACAAATTATAATTGATTGTGTAAATTTACCACGGTCAATTTTACACATTTAGTCTAATAAACAGAGGGGAAAAAGTAAATAGCTAACATTTTGTCTTCATTGGACTTTTGGGTCCTTAATACATAAAACAGGCTTTGCCAGTATGTAGGTTTTTTGCTAGTGTCTTAAAGTGACTGGGAACTTTCATATGAATGTTGCAGTTAACCTAATATATGTGTGTGTTGTCAAATTGGGTGAGAGAATATAGATTAAATATATAGAATATCACCTTGATCGATCAATCCATCAGCCCTCACAGCACGTCAGACATGTTGTTCTAGTCAGTCCTTCAGCTAACCCACTGGCCAGGCTGTTAGCAATATAGAATATATGAGAGAATATAAATTGATCTGTCCATATTTCAAATTTTTAGTACCTTATTTGCTTGCATCAGGTTTGTTGATTCTAGCCTAAGGAACTGCACTACTGGCTACAATGTTTTCTGATTCAGTATCCATGAAGGATTTTCAGAGAATAGAACATGCTGCTATGGACAGTGATAGAAGCTGAAATCCTAAGGAAAATAAAGGAAGCAAATGTTAGTTTTGGAATATAGCAGAAAAGAACTGAATGAAGTAGTTTTGCAAAAAAGTTCAAAAGGAATACTTGAATTATTTGGATTAGCAACCATAGTCATTAAAATGTGCTCTCCAAGAAATCGCAGTGCTATTTTTTATTTTTTATTTCCTCAGTGCTCTGAGTTTCTGTTTGCAAACTGTTCTTGTAGTCTTCCTATGTTTACATATTTACACTTATGTAGTAGTTTCAAAGCACCTTTTTGACTCTCTCTGAAGGCACTGTTGCATACTTCCTAAATTTCTTTTGAATATCTCTGTTTTGTAGCTTCTACGCCATATACCTCCTGCGTGTTTTTCATGTTGGGTGTTTATAGCTGCTTTTATTTCCAGACCCCTCTTCTGTCTCCTTTTTTCCCCCTTTTGTTTTACTCCATGTCTGTTTCCCAGGTATTTCTCCTTTCTTGTGATGTTCATATAATTTTTCACCTTTTCCTAAAGGCTTTTTTACCTTCTGGAATAAGAGGGGAGGAATATTGTATGGAAGGAAAGAACCACTGGAGCAGCTGTTTGAAAGAAAAGTTCAAGTGGGAGGACGGATAATGAATGAAAGGAAGGGAAGCCCAAAATGTGTTAAAACTCAGTAATCTACAATTTGGCTATAATACTTCATGTTTTTGGTGCCCACTGAATTTTATGGGATGAAAATTTTATTTTAGCAATTTGTTGTTAGGCACTGCCTTGACTCACTGTCCTTCACCCACATCCTTCAATGCCTTGTTTAAACATGATTCTGGCTCACCTTGTTTGAACTGCAGTGTAGTCCCATTTTACCCATCTCTAAGCAATTGCTGCACAGTAGCCTAGGTAAGCCAGTAAAAAGGATGGGAGAGCATGACAACTCACTTCTCTGTCAATGTCCCCAGGGCACAGGTATTCCTCCTTCAGAACTCTACCATTCATTGAAACCTCAGGCTGAATTTTCACAATGAAGTGCTTTTCCCCCAAAGTGTTCTGAGGAACTTCTGGGATGTTCAATAGTATTGGTATTTGCCTATCAGTGTTCATGTACCTGGTTTTCATGATTTGAGGAGCTCATGGCGACTTACTTTACACCTCTAAGACTCCAACTGAAGATAGTTTAGACCATTCTTCTGAAGAAGAAAATAAACATAACTTCTGAAAAGGACCCCAAGCTATTCCTGTGCCATCTATAATGCTGACAAGACTAAACTACTACATTCCACTTTATAGACAATAAAAAAGTATAATAGATGGCATGTTATAAACCAGATTTTGATTGCTTTTTCTGTTTAAAATATGTACAAGCTGTAAAACATATGCATTGTATTTGAGAAACATTATTTTAAAAGTTAACATTTCTTATACTAAATATTTTTTTCAGACAGTAGATATTTTTATTTTTAACAGACTATTTCTTATTATTAGGTATTGATGTTAAGAAGGGCAGAGGTCGTTACATTGACACTTGCATGGTAACATTTGCACCCCGTTACCTATTAGATAATAAATCATCACACAAGCTTGCCTTTGCTCAACGGGAATTTGCCAGAGGTCAGGTAAGACTACTTTTCTACTAGCAAATATTTTGTATTTTTTTTAATAGCATAAACCTATTTCATAGAAGATTATATTTAAAGGCGGGGAAGTGTAATTTATCATAAGGTGAAATCTCAATAATGTTGACTCTGCCATTCTGAATTAGATATATCTGAGTTTCTTGTAAGGCTGTTAGATCAGACCTTGAAAAATGAGCTCCTATATAATTTCTATGCACATTAAAGATCCTGTGACCCTTTTTACAGAAATAGGGGTTTGTACGTGTGCCTTTTCCCAAAATACTCTCCCCCCCCCCCATGTTATTTGACAGTATGTTCTGGTCCCCTCCATCCAAGAAGTCGATGCCACTGCAGTGTTACCATACATGTACATATATATTCATTCTCATTCTCATTCTCATTCTCTCTCTCTCTCTCTCTCATATTCATTCATATATATATATAGTAACACTGCAGTGGCATCGACTATTTATATAATATATAATAAATATATAAAATGCAAAATTATTTCGAGATGCTTCTGGATGAAAGTTGGCATGAAAATATAAGCTACTATTAATACATGCTTTTGAGAATATATTTTCCTGTGTATCCAGTTGCATGAAAAAATGGTTTCATTCAAATGTAATGGTCTGTATAGATTATTTGTAGTGTATTGTTTTTAAGGTGGGGATGATATTACCACCTGTCTTTCCGTTATTAGGGTACCTCAAATCCTGATGGCTATATCTCTACTCTTCCTGGTTCCAGCGTTGTGTTTCACTGGCCACGTAATGATTATGACCAATTATTATGTGTTCGGCTAATGGAGGTTCCAAACTGCGTTTGGTCTGGGGGTTTTGAAGTTAACAAAAATAGCTCCTTCCATATCAATATGAGGTAGTTACTGTACATAGATGTTATATATTTAAAGTTGTCTTCTGTGTACAATAAATAGGCAAATGTCTAAACTTGTGACTACAATAACACGTCAGATGTCTGCTTCTCTTGTTTGACCTTTTTCTTTGGTTTAATGTGAAAAGCAGATACTTGCTGACTGGTGGACTGTTAAGTATCTTAATTAAAAGAACTGTGAATGCTTGTGTACATTTGCTGTTTGTCTACATGGTCTTTGTGTCTGTGCGTGAGAAATGTACTACTGTGTTAAAGTCCAAGGATTTTATCAGCCTGGAGATGATTCAGCTTACACATACCATGGTGATGGGCACAGTTTAAGAATCCAAACAGAATTGCATAAAAGAAAAGATGAATGATTGAATTTACCTTGGGGAAGTCCTGCCCAAGCAAGTTGTTTAGCTGGAGGATTAGATTACATTATTTTTCTACTGTACCTTTTTAATATATGACTAAGCTGTTCCAGAAATTGTTTGACTAATTGATGAAGCATTGGTTACACAATGCTGACCTAGATACTAGTTTATAGCTCCAGTTTATGAATGCTTTAAAATGGATTGTGCTGTTTTTTTAATGTTCTGCAGAGACACACTCGGAAAATGTTACTTTTTACGAGTTGAAATTACCCTTCGAGGAGCCACCTACCGCATCTCATTTGGTGACACTGATCAGTTACCTCCTCCTTTTCGCATAGACAATTTTTCCAAGGTAAAGACCTATAGATCCATTGAAAAGTAAAAACAATTTTAATTGTGTGTGCTTGATGTAGTCTTAACTATTCTGTAAAAGAGCTACACCAGTTTGCCCAGTGAAGCGATCGGAAAGTTCACATAGCGAGAAGCATTTGTATATGCCAACATTAAAATCTGAGCTTCTTACTAGAAAGCATCATCTTACTGCATTATTATTTTATCATCATCATCATCATCTATCCATGAAAAACACACACGTATTTCTCATGTATAGATCTCAAAGCTCTTTTACAAAGGAGGGTCGATATCATTACCCTCACAGATGAGGAAACTGAGGTGTAGATGATTTCTAACTTGTCCTGTGTCATATTGCACATTAATAGCATAGCTGGGAATTGCATTCAAGCCTCCTGATTCTCAATCTTATACCCTATCCACCGGCGATGCCTAAAGCGAGGCATTGTTTAAGTTCCATGCCACCAAATACCATGTTTATACTACAAAGTAGTATGTGTTTAGAATAGGAGACTGAGATTCAGGGCTACCAGTTCAATTTCAGGCTTTGATGCTGAATTGTTGTGACCCTGGCAAGTCATTTAACTTAGCTATACTTCAGCTTGCTTATATATAAAATAATATTTCCCAGGGAATCAAAGGCATTGGGAGCTTTGCACTTATAAACTATCTTTCATTCAAAGTATATTGACATTCATCATCAGACAAACATGAATGCTGAGACTTTTGTATGAAGGAATAAAATTTCGTAACCCATAAGAAGGAAGCAAAAATTGAAAGTGCGTGAAATAAATTTTAGTCAATTCAGGGAAATAACATGACACATAGAATGCAACTTACATGCTGAAAAATTAGAAAATCACAACCCTGAACTACACTGGCAATAGCAGCCTGAATCCTTACACATGCCATTTTCTAAAGTCGTCTTTCATTATTATAGGTCCCAGTTGTTTTTACTCAACATGGTGTTGCAGAGCCCAGACTCTGCACTGAAGTGAAGCCAATGACTTCTTTGGATTATGCATGGGATGAACCCATCCTACCACCTTTTATTATGCTGACAGTTAAAGGGGCAGGCTCCTCAGAAATTACCTGCAGCATGAATGACTTTCAAGACAGCAAACAGCTTTATTATGAAAATTTCATTTATATTGCTGCTACATATACTTTCTCAAGGTAACTTTTTTTCATATTACATTGAAAATAGCCTTTGAAAGCAAATGGTGAATATTCAGCCATCACTTAAAGCTATTGTTTTTAAAAACTGTTGCTGTTATACAGTACTTATGTGTGTGAGGATTTCACATATTGATGAACTTATGCTGGCTACAGGGTCAAGAAGACTGTGCGTCAGGATTCCAGAGTTGTATTTCTTGCTCTGCCACTGACTTTTTCTGAGAACCTGGGCAAATAATTTTGCCTCGCAGTGTCCCAGTTTACTTATCTGTAAATTTGGTGATGTGATGTTTATCTCACATGGTCTTGTGATACTTAATTTTTTTATATATCGCCAAACAAATAAATATTTATGGCATGTAAACTTAGAAGAGCTCCAGTACGGCATGAAGTATGGTGCTTACATAATTTTTTTTCTTACAGAATGAATCTCTACTTTTAATTAGTACTGGTCTTTCAGTTCTTTTAACTTCAGCTGTCATTAATATTAGAGCTTTCAGTGTTTTCTGATATTGCAAAGACAAAGTTATAGTACTGTCAGCCAGAGCAGCAGTGGAAGAAAGAAAGATCTGGTTCCATACCAGATTAGATCATGGTAGGAAGACATGGGTGGGAGGTAGGTTAGTAATGGTATCTGTTGGAATACGGGGTAGGGAACTGAGAAAAGTGAGATAAGGATTTGGTGCCTTCAGCTGGAATATCTGCTCTTTGGGATGTCTCCAGTTGAATTGAGTATCACTGAATATCTCAAATAGAGGGGAATTGATCTTTGAGGCCTTCTTTTAACATCTTTGTTACTCTAGTGTAGATTATAGTGGAAGATGTCTCTACATGTATATGTTGCTTATTATCATGACTGAGCTAAGATTAGTTAAAATGTGAACTAAATATTAAATGGACTTTAAGGTGTTCACATGTGCATGTACAAAGTGCATTGTCCACCAGTTCTTCAGGATATGATTTCTTTTGATCAGTATCTCCTCTGTATAACTAGTTTATTGAAAGACAAAGAGCTTAGCATTATTCATTTCCTGTAATGGCCCTTTAGGGATTTAATTTGCCACATCCACAGTTACTCCAATATCTGCCATTCAAGGGAATGAATGATCAGGACATGTATCCAAAACTTGATCTTAACCATGATGGTTCAGAGCACTGCCACAGGACAACTATTGTTTGTAACTTACTAGTTGCATTTCAGTCCAGATACACTTGTGTAACTGAGTTATGGAATACTGAAGATAGCTTTTGATGAAAATGTTGATTCTTCCATACCAATATTGACATAAGCAATGAAAACCTTAATCTGCCTGTCAAATTGAACGCGGAGTAGGACATTTAGTTCCTATTACTAATTCTAGACACACAACACTTTTAATAATAGAAATACCATGCTGATGGTTTACCCTAGTGATTCCAAAAGGGAAGGGAAATAGCGTAATGGGCAACCTGACTAAAATTTGCATAATGTGTAGTGAAGAGCAAGCATAAGTTGTCCTGTTAGTCGCTGGATATTGTTCTGACTCAGTCTTCGGAAGAGACAGCAACTTTGTATAGGAATGTATCTGAATGCATGTTGGATTTTCTCGCCATTTTAGTTTGCAAGAGGGAACTGGAAGGCCAGTTGCTTCAAATAAAGATGTTGCTTCTGCAGAGCTTGTGCTGGATGTTTCTCCAAAGACACACAGAGTCATTCTAAAGAAAAAGGTACGAGACTCCAGTGAGGCTTCAGAAAACAGTATTTTGCAAAGAATATTGTTGCTGTATGATCCTAGCAGCACAACACTTTAGAACCCTGATCTAAATATGACCCAATTGTAGTTTGTTTGAGCTGTGTATTTAGTATTACTAGATATTTTATATTCTGTTAAAGAATGCAATGTCCATAATATAATAATTTGACTATAGAAGAGTGAGATGGGGTAAGTGCTGAAGGAAGTTGGGGGGAAGGAAACAGGAAATGTTGTGTTTTAGGTTTGGATTTGTAAAGGTTAATAACCTCTGTAAAATGGAGAACATTGAGAATGTGTTATAGGTAGAATAAGTAATTAGAGATCCATTCATTATGATAATAATAATACTTATCACTTATATAGCACTTCTAAATTATTTAATAGTGAAGAAGGAGAAGATCAGAGTAGCTCTGACCCAGCAGAATAAAAGGTACCACACGGTGGGGGAGTAGTGTGTGGCAGGTCCAGTGAGTGGAGACAAAGCTGCTGAAAGACTTGGAAAATAGTTCGTTGATATGAAGTTTGTATTCACTGGGAGAAGCGTCAATAAAAACTAAGTGAGGTGATCACGATTATACACTGTAGGAATAATAGTCTGGAGAGGAGATTGCAACTACAGTAAAACCTCCATTTAACGGACTAATTGGGGCGAGGGGGTGTCCGTTAAATGAAAAAGTCCATTATTTAATAATAATTAAAAAAATGAGCTGTCGGAGCAGCAGCCCGACCGACACAGGGTCGGGGCGGCAGCTCCTCAGCCCGCCCGCTGCCGGGACCCAGGCGGCAGCCGGGAGCCGTCAACCAGCCCGCCCAGGTCCCAGCTACTGGGACCCAGGCGGCAGCCGGGAGCCGTCAGCCAGCCCGCCCGGGTCCCGGCTGCTGGGAGCCGTCAGCCAGCCCGCCCGGGTCCCGGCTGCTGGGAGCCGTCAGCCAGCCCGCCCGGGTCCCGGCTGCTGGGAGCCGTCAGCCAGCCCGCCCGGGTCCCGGCTGCTGGGAGCCGTCAGCCAGCCCGCCCGGGTCCCGGCTGCCGGGAGCCAGAAGCCAGCCCGCCTGCTGCTGTGACCCGGGCGGGAGCCGGCAGCCAGCCCACGACAAATGGATTTCGGATGCATCAGACTTGCTTAGAAATTTTGTCCGTTGCATCCGAAGTCCGTTAAATCGAGGTCTGTTAAATCGAGGGTTTACTGTACTGTATTGTTGGCATTCAGCAATGGTCCAATGAGGGGTTTAAGGAAAAAGATTGCAGACTGATAGATCAAAGAAAGAATTCACTGGATAGTAACAGATTTGGACATGGTCTTGCAGATATTTTTGCTCTGAGAAAAGCATAGAAGAGCAGAGGTTTCTGGAAAGCCAAGTATGGAAATTAAGAGAGTGCATAGGAGAGAAAAAAAGGTGAGAGTATTTGAGGAAAAGAAACTAAAGATCATGTGTTGAAGTAAGTTCAAGTAGCTTCATGCACTGGAGGGAGAGAGAGAAAGAGAAGGGAGTAATGAGATTAAAAGTAGTAAGAAACATTACATTTAGAGATGAGATGCCTCTAGGGTTGTAGTGAAGTGTAAAGGACCAAGAGAGAAGTTAGAGGTGGTGATGAAATTGCAGACAAGAAGTCCTTTTGAGGTAAAAGAAGAGGACAATGTCAATAAGCCAATCATTTCTTTACAAAACTTTAAATAAATGTATGTAAATAAAAGCACATATTTTGAAAATATAAGCATTATTGAACAGTGTTTGTGTAGCCCAATAGCTTCCAAATTACCAATATGTGTGGGATTTATGCACATTTGATATCGATGGTCAATGAGAATATTTTGATAATTGCAGTAGACTTTAATAGGTACCATTAGCACCTAATTTTAAATCAGGGCTGTGAAAATGGATATGTAAAAGTCATTCCAAATACTATCACTTCCTGAATTCAGTACTTAAATACAAATATATATTGTTTGCTCTGCATTATTTATGATCAACTTAATCTTTTATGCATATGCTACAGGAGCCAGGGAAGCGATCGCAGCTTTGGAGAATGACTGGCACTGGCATGCTTTGCCATGAAGGTTCCTCAGTTCCTCATAACCCCAATAAACCTTCTTCGCCTCGATCTGTTGAGTCCTCTATGATTTTAGATATTGCTGGCCTGGCTGCAGTCACAGATAACAGGTTCTTTGGATAGGATTTCTATTTAATTGTTATAGATTAAAAATTAATAGTTGTACTCTTTTTTTAAAAGTTACAAAAGATTAGTAGTCTAAGATGTTTAAAATACCCACAATAGATTATTGGATGGCTTGAGGGATCAGTAATTATATTCATAGCCTGTCATTGCTATATCACCATTTTGAATCCAGCCAGAGGTGGTAAAACCCAGAAGTTACCATCTCGTAAGTGTTTTTTCACAGAACGATCCCTTGAGAACAAGTGTCCACATCACCAAAACTACCACCACCATCACAAGTGGCACTGAAGCAGACAGGCTAAATATTAAAAGGGCACATGTCTTGAATTATCTCTCCTCTGCCCCCTTCCCAAAAATGCTCTTTGCAGGCCATGGTGGAGTTGCATCTAATATTGCTTGGGCTATCTGTCCCTTTGGATAAATAGAGTACTTCATTCTTAAAGACTGTCAGCCTCACAGAAGCACTAAATGCTATTTGTTTTCATATATGCATTGTATCTCTCTTGGGTTTCACGCATATTATTGGTTGTCTTTGCCCTTAAATAAATGGACAGTTAATGCAATGCAGCAGGAGAAAATTCAAACAATATTTTTAAGAGCTAAGGGTGAGGAAGCCAGAATAGAACAAAATAGGGATGCATGGCTAATTAAAAACTTCCCAACAATGGAATGTAAAAGTAGAAATTTTTGGTCTGTCACTGGTTTATTTACAGGTATGAGCCCCTGATGCTGAGAAAGCCAGATCGGCGGCGCAGTACTACTCAGACGTGGAGTTTTCGAGATGGCAAGCTAACTTGTGGTATGCATGGCCTTGTTGTACAGGTCAGTATTAATTAGTCTACATTTAACTTGTTTTGATTGTTGGCTGAGGTATTGCAAGCTTCGTTTAAACCTTGAAAGAGGTGGGGAAAAAACTTAGATTCCAGTAGCAATTCACATCATGTAAATTTAAGAAATGACTTTAATTGTCTTCACATATTTTTATTGGTAAAAAAATAATTAAACATGAGGCAACCTATCTCTGTGGATTTGCAAAGGGATTGCAAAACTGAAACCAGAATTTTCAGTCTTGGGTACCGCAGGTAGGTACTTAAATCCACTAAAAGTTAATATAAGCCAGAATTGCACATCACTGCTAAAAATCAGACCAACATTTTAGATGCTAAATAGGGTTTTAGGTGTCTAACTTAAGGCACCCAAATCTGAAAATTTTGGTCTAAAGGCCTGATTTTCAGAGATGCCGAGCCCCTACAAACTCACTGTTGTAAGTTGGAGTTGTGTGTGCTCACACTTCTGACAATCAGGACATACAGCTTTCATGCCTCAACCTTGTTTCCAGTCATGCATGCTTTATTAAGTTCTGTATGACACTTGTATGTGTACTTTTCAAACAACTAAAACATTCATTTGCATCTGATCAATTCTGACACCTGCATGCAGGGTCTGTGCTCAGAAGTGAGAGACGTTTTGAATTGCTGGCCCTGAAAGTTAAAGAATGTTGATATTTATGATCTGTTATGTGTTTTATATCTTTCTGCTTTTATTCATATTTATCTATCTTGTTTACAAAGTTTGTTAGTATATGTACACAGAATATACCTTCGATCTCTTGATTTTTGTGATAAATATTGTGCTAAGTTGATATTTTATAATAAAAGGATGTCCAAAGACAATGTGTTGTGCAAGCTATACCAGTAAAAAGTAACCCTGACTTGCTCTAAAGATGGACTATGGTATTTGCTATGTGAGCTCTTTGATCAAAGACTGACTGTTATATTATGCATCTGGAATGGATTTGTAAATTGCAGGATAATAGCATCACTATTCCGAATTCCATGGTTAAAGGGACACTGTCAAGATCTGTGAGCCCTACATTTGACCTGACTTTTTTCTTGTTTCTGAATTCCATGTGATTTTTATGTGCTGTTTTTTCCAAAACAATTGCTTCAGTTATGTTTATTCATTCAAAACAAAACACCAGCAGCTCTGCCATGCTGATGACTAATCCTATAATAACAAAACAGCATGTGCATGCAATGGAGAAGGAAATATTCTGTCAAGATCCAGTCTCAAGCTTCAGACAAATAATTTTTATCCTCTCTGCTTGTAACAAAAAAAAGAAGGAAAATATTTGTAATGTGTTTCACAATGTCCTTTTAAGACTGTCTGTAGTTCTGCTCTGATGAAGCTTATGTGAATGCTATGCTTGTAAAAGGTGCAAAATAGAGACTCTTGGAGATAGAGGACTTCAGTCTCTAGGGGGGAGAGAGAAAAAGGACAGCGGTGGTGAAACACTCCCACATTGCCCCTACCAATGTGTTTCAATCCTGATCTTAAGAGATTTTTCTTGAGATAAAAGTGTAATTTAGTCTCTGTGTTCATTCACTTCTTAGCCTCTCAGCTGAGACCACCAACAAGAATGCCAGTCTGTGTCAATTTGATATATGATGTAGATGTGTCCTTTAGGAACTAGACTGAGAGCATCAAATTGATTTCACTTAGGCCATCAAGCACTTTGTGATGAGTTTCAGCCACTGTTAATCTATCCTTTCGTTGGAAGGCTCTATAGACCATAGTCCAGGTGTGGGCAAACTTTTTGGCATGAGGGCCACATTGGGAGCTCTGGGGCAGGGCAGGAGGGTACCACAGGCTGTATGTGGTCCACGGGCCATAATTTGCCCACCCCTACCATAATCAGTCCCTTTTGCCATCCATTTTCCTTATAAACCGAACAGGTAACAAAATTTTCATTATGCTGAAACTTGTGCAAGTTTGCAATCCAAGAGCACATATTCCAAACCATTTTTAAATGGGATAAATCTTTTTTAAAAAACCATATGAATTAATCCTGTTTACAGGTTTCTGGACTTTCTTGTTTTTATGACTCCACTGACTTTGTTTCATAACTTAAAACAAAATTAGCAAGCAATTAATCCTCAGAATGGTCTAATTACTCTCATCTTCTTGAGAGGAAAAAATACATACAGTCTGTCAAGATGCTAAATTGCAAAATGTTATTTCCACAATGTTATATTGGCTTTCCATGTGCACTAAGGCATGCTTGTAAATATATACATGCAAGTTGTATACATCCTACATGTGGTGTATTTATGCAGTACAGTGGAATTGCTTTGATGTAACATCTGTGTATACTGTGGAAACTGAGAAGATAGGACATTCCTCTTATAGTGGATAGTACAACCTTCGCTGATATAAGGGGTGGTAGCATGTTCCTCTGCTGTCAGTCTGAAGCAATCAGAGCAATAGAGGTTCCACCATTAAGGACTTAACTCATAGTGATGTCAGTCTCATTTTAACAAGTGAAGGCCACAGTGTATTTGGCTGAACTCTGGATCTATTATAAAAGATTAGAAAATAGAACCAAGAAAATTTCTGTCCCTCTGCAGAATACCTTTTAAGAACTTTCACTCACATTGAGCAGGACTTTGATCCCATTCTCAGTTCTGAAGATGCAAGGTGAATGTTTAATCATGGACTCAGCAAATTGCTGAACTTCAGCAAATTGCTGAACTTCAGCAAATTGCTGAACTTCAGCAAATTGCTGAACTTCAGCAAATTGCTGAACTTCAGCAAATTGCTGAACTTCAGCAAATTGCTGAAGTTAACTTACCAGTAACTTACCAGTACTTTAGTAACATAAAACACAACTTCTGTTGCAGCCTTCATCTCTTACACCTGTGCTGTCTGAATAGTACAGTTGGCCTAACTGCCCATCTGCTCAAATCAATTGTGGATTCCTTTCTCCAGTTGCACAAATAGAGAGAGAGAGAAATTAAATACATTTTCAGTCAATTGAAATATCTTGAACTGTAAAAGAGAAGTGATTTTGAAATAAATTTTAAAATTATTGTATTCACTCCCCATTATCTGTGCCCTGGTGTACCTTTTTAGTGTTTTCTACTTTGTGCCTTTAATAAAAAAATTTTTCTAGGCAAAAGGAGGAATATCAAGTTTGTGTGATGGAGCTGAAGTGGTTCTTGGTCCTGATACATCTCTAGAGCTTTTGGGGCCCATTCCACCTGAGCAGCAGTTTATAAACCAGAAGATGAGGCCTGGATCAGGAGTACTGGCAGTCAGAGTTGTTCCAGATGGGCCAACTCGAGTTCTTCAGGTGAAAGTCATTCATACATTCTGGACACTGTCATCATTAATTTCTATTCTGATATTTCTATAATGTATGGAATATTTTGGATGATTTAACAATGCAGCTGTAAATTCTCATGCAAAAGAAAGGTAGAAGAGCATCGTATTAATTTGTAATAGCATGAAGGGGAAAAAATCTCATGTAATATAGAATTGGTTTCAGATTTGATCAAGAATGTTGCAACTGTATTTTTTAAATTAAAGCTTATTTCCTACCATATGTAAGTAGGATATACTTGATTTCTCTTCTTGTACATAAATAAGAAAAAGCTTCTTAGTAGCTCATTTTGTTTTAGATAACAGATTTTAGCCAACGTAGAAATGATCGTTTATCATGTGATGGAGGTGAACTTCCAGTTACGGAACAAGATCTGCGCAAGTTAAAAAATCCAGACACAGATCAGGAGTTGGAAGTAAGATAATAAAGCTGATAGGCCTTTATTTTTTACCATGGGGGGTGTATATAATATTGTGCTTTATAAATCTTTATTGCTATTCAGACTTCTTATGCTGTTGTTTTTTCCATGTCACAACCCCAAACTCTAAATTGAATTTCAGCAGTGAAAGTAGCAAGTCATTGTTTGTTACACAAGTTTTTTGTATAGTTTAGGACCTCTATATGTATTTGAAGACTTGGCTAGCAATTTGTATATTTTTAAAACAGTTAAGTAAATGCAGTGGCCAACAGTGTGTGTGTGTGTGTGATCTAAACATTTTAAAAATTGTTTTTGTGTTTTCAGGTGCTAGTGAAATTAGAAGGTGGAATAGGATTATCTTTAGTTAACAAAGTCCCTGAAGAGCTTGTATTTGCAAGCCTCACTGGAATTAATGTTCACTACACACAATTATCAACCAGTCAGGTGCTTGAGCTCAGTATACAGGATGTACAGGTAACTATTTTTGGAACAAATTTGTGAATTTATTTTCCTAACTTACATAAGGATGCAATAGATCTTTGTGTGTCCATATGTAATAAAATAGTGATTTGTTGTGCAGTTTACAATGCTTAGGGACAGGTGGTCTTTCAGATGAAACAATAAAAACCCAGGTCTAGTTTGCAGCATATCAACATTAAAGGTGTCATGGACACCTTCTTATAAGAGCAGAATTTTGCTCTAATATCCTGGTCAAAATGTCTGTTCACTACCTTAAATCAATCAGGTAAAACATCAGGATTCAATCTAATCTTTCCTTTTTTGGTTTGATCACAGATCCAGAGGTAATGTTTTGCACCTGTGCTTTTTCATTATCCTATGTCATATACCAGTAGTTGAGACACTAATCTAATCTATTTCTTGCTTTAGTCTTTCCGTTCCTTTTTAATTTTTGGTGTTGTATAAGTCAGAATCATTGTAATGTGCAATAAACTTTGCAAAAAAAACCTCTCCCCATTCTGTTCCTTGTTATACAAAAATCATCAGGTGCTGTAGCTGAATAATGCGAAGTCAACCACTGAAGGCGGTAACAGTGGTACATATAGTACCATACATAAGTCAATGTAGGACAGACGTGTCCAGAATGCAAACATTGTTGCAGTTTTTACTCAGATGGTATTTTGCCTGAGAGAGGGGAATTCAGGGCTTGTCCATTAGGGGACACCACTTAACTGCTCCTCTATTGTGGTGTTTCACATTCATGGCTCAGGAACCAATGTGTCCAATTTGGCCTCATTTCTGAGAAAAGAAAATACACTTCCAAGTGTTTCTAACCTTATTCTAAGCCAGTTTGTAATACTTAGGTTCTCTTAATGTCCGCTGTGTGTTTCTGTAGAATGCCATGTGTAAATTGAAAATGGGTGGGTATCATAAACTCATTTTAAACTGAGAAGCAATTTAATTCTGCATATCTTTTGTCAATAAATTCTCTGATTTATGCCTTTAAAAAGTCAAACTTGCTGAACTTATTAAGGATCCATTTTCTACTACCTAGTGGTGTCCAGCATTTCAGGATACTCCTGCACATTTGTGTATGCTACTAGTTGCAACAACATTGGCAAAGGAGAGGTATTGCTGAACACTTGTGGAGGGATTTTAATGATGAATAAGAAAAAGGAGACGTGCATAGTGTTCTGTGTGTGCTGTTCACGAGACATAAACAACCCCACCCCTTTTGCAAACTTATCATTTCAGTTTAAAAATAGAGCTTTAGTTTTCATTATATATGCTGATGAGTTGTCCCGTTCTTCTGCTTTCTTGTTAATGCTGCAGGTGGATAATCAGCTCATTGGCACCACGCAGCCTTTCATGCTCTTTCTGACCCCTCAAATCAGTGAAAATGAAGCAATTGAGACAGGCCCTGCCGTGCAATTAAATGCAATGAAATTTCCCAGTAAGAATGCGCTAACTGATATATACAAGGTAATCCAGTTTGATTGTAGCATTCAGATGTCATTGTGTTTATTAAGAGTGTTTTTACCTATTCCTAGTTTTTAAACTGTAAATAGTCTAAATTAAATCAAGTGTGCAGATGTACTAGTTTTTGTGGCTGAGAGGATCTCTCTCATTCATACCTTTGAGGCTCTAAGTATCCTAAAGTATGTTGTGATTGATGAGTTGGTGACAGTGCAGTGACTTTGTGGGCAAATGTTGGAGTCATTTAACTTCCTTTAATAGCCCTCCCTTAAATTTTAGAACCTGATTTATTAAGGGAAAGAATATTGGCCAGGACCCTAGTCGTCGTCTGATCTTCTCCAAAAAAAAGTTAATATCTTTAAATTGCACCCAGACACCATTAAGAAAAACAATAATGTCCTGAGTTTAGTCACCTGAAGAGTATTACATATAACAGTACATGGAATTGCAGAAGTTGCCAAATTAGACCAGACTTTTACTACTTCAAGTCTAGAATCTAGCCTTCAAGTCATTAGCTCATGCCTGAGTGAGACCCCATCTGCCATAATGAATGGGCAGCATCAGCTATGCTTTACATAATGTAGATAACATGAAAGTTTTTTTCCTTGTTCCTTGTGATGAACTGCTGACACCTTGTAGCATCAACCCTAATTTAGAAGCATAACTACAGATGTTAATAGTTTTATATATAACATTCTTCACTGATCCTAGCCTATATAGAAATAACAAAACTAGGTTGGTTCTTAAGGCCTAGTATGACACTTCAACTTTCAAAGAAAGCCTGTATTAATTTTGACATATTTGAAAAAAGCTGATTGAAATGTTGAATTCCCTTGGACGGTAATAACTCTGCAATTTTAACCTTTAGTAATTAAGCATAGATAGGGATATTTCCATATTATTTTTTGTAACGATCTCCTAGAACTGGAAGGACCTTGAAAGGTCATAGAGTCTAGTCCCCTGCCTTTTTTTGCGCCAGATCCCTAAATGGACCCCCTCAAGGATAAAACTCCCAACTCTGGGTTTAGCAGGCCAATGCTCAAACCACTGAGCTATCCCTTCCCCCAAATACAAAAGTATCCAAATACAATTCACTGCAGATTTCTTGTAACTGTAAGGGGATGGGTGGAAAAAGACCCAAGACACTTTGGAAGTGGGAATCTTATTATGAAACCCTATGAATAAAAGAATGGTGTCAAGTTACAATAGATTTTCATTGTTCTTGAGGGTAGATGGAGAATATTTCTGTTGTTCACAATGTAAATTGAGATATATTTATCTCTGTAGCATCTGATGATCACAGCTCGGAGGTTCACAGTCCAAATTGAGGAGAAACTACTCCTAAAACTATTGAGTTTCTTTGGCTATGATCAGTCAGAATCAGGTACAGTATAAATTTACAAGGTCAGTTCCACAGTATGCAGATTTGATTGTGTCCCTATTGTCTGCATACAAAATTAATTCAAAATGCCTGGCAATTTCCACTGTTAACTTGAAAGCTTTTGACAGCCTGGAAACTTCCACTGTAAAAAGCTGGAAAGCTAAGATGTGTCAATAGCAGCTTACATACTGTACAGTGTTCGTTCCAAGATTTGGTGAATGACTCACAGAACATTTTATGGTCCAGTGCATAGTTGAGCTGAGCCCCTATGGGAAGAAGTTTAATGTTCCTCTTCAGTTCCTGTATCTGGATTCAGCTGAACTAGGATAAAAGAAATGTTGTTGTTTAGCCAACCACTTTGTTTGGCAATTTTGTTTATTAAACAAACTCAAGGCTAGAGATTTGATCTCTATTCATTTGTTCCTGGGACACTTCCTCTTGGTTAATTCAGAAAACTTTTTGGCTGCCCCTGACTTCTTAACTTGTGACATCCATATCCTTGGCTTTAAGTGTAACAAAAAGGTTTCTTGCTGTTAGTTGAAGCAAAACAGACCTTGGAATGTTTTCATCTCAGAAGGATTAGAGAGGCATCTATCTGGAGACTTATCAACATTCGGAAATTTGCTGAAATCGCAATTCTGGTATAATTATTCTGGAATCATTCATTTGGGATAAATTCCTGTGCGGATACTCTTTTATTTAAACATATCAAAACAACTATTCCAGAATAGCTATTTCTGTCAATTTGCAAGTGTAGACAAGTCTACTCTAGTAGCTGAGTGCCTCACAATCTTGAATGTAGTTCTACCTGTGAGGTAGGACAATGCTGTTATCCCCCTGATAACAAACACAGGCACAAAAAGATGGAGTGACGTTGCCTGGAGTCATATGGAAAGCCTCTGGTAGAGCAGAGAATTAAAACGTGGTCTCCCAGCTCTCAAGCTAGTACCTCAGCAACTGGACTATCCTTTCTCTCAGTTTACTGCATTGCTTTTGCTCTCTTGCTTCCTTTCTTCTCATTGGTTCTTTGCTGTAAAGAGATCACTTGCTAAAAGACATTCACAGGTCATCAAAGATGCAGACAAAATATGGCTAAACTTAGTAAATGATTAAATTTATATGACAAAACAATTAGAAATGCTTTATAAAGATGGTTTCATGAACTCTAGAAAGAAAGAAGGAAAGAAAGAGAGAAGCAGCTTGTATCATTTATTTGAAATACTGGAAATTGTTCTCTTTTCTGGAGGTCCCAGTAAGATCTTTAGAGGTTCTAATAGTCACTTGGGGTGGTAACATAAGCTGTTTCTAGTCTCCTGTCTTCCCCAAACTGAAGGGAAGGAGGCGAAGATGGAAATTGTATCCTTTCCCCCCTTCAGTTTGAGGGTGGGAGAAAAAGGATTGAAGCGAAGGTTACTGCCTTATTTTATACCACAGTGGAGGTCCTCCAAACAGCTTGTCTGTGTCCTCCATAAATAAGAGGGAAAAGAGAACCTTTTACACCAGATGTGAAGTATTATTTCTGTTAGGGAAAAATAAACATCTTTGAGGTCATCTTGATTCATGGTAAAGAATCCATAAAGGGGAACAAAGTCTCTGCAGTTTGCTTTTCAGCGTGCTTGGTATTTACATATTACATTTGTCAACATGCTATAAAAATTTCTTCCAGAGCAAAAAAGATTCTCTTTCCAAAGTAACATGTAACTGAGATAAGAAGCAATTCTCAGCTATGGAAAAGATACCTATTTCTTGCTAGAGCTACTTAAATTATTTTTGTTGGTTGGTAGACTAATAATTTATCTTCTTTAGTTCTAATAATCTTCCTTTGTTATTTTGGGAATGTTTTTCTTTTAGGATGCTTTAAACAAGCTGTGTAATATTTGTGAAAGCTCAATGAGTCACACTGGCTTTGCTAATCCTTTGAATCAGTTGTCATTTATTCTCTGGGGTTTGTTTGGATTTATTTTCATTTTCCCACATGATCCATCTAACATCTCTCTGCCTGAGGGCTTGTCTACACTGTCAAGTTTCTGCGCAGTAAAGCGGGTTTTTGTGCTCAAACTGCAGATGTATACACATTGCCAAGTCACTTTTTTGCGTAGAAACTCCTCAGTTGCAGCGCTGCAAAAAACAACACCTCAACGAGAGTCGCTGCACAGAGGTTCCAGCTCTCTATTGCCAGTGTAGATGCTTGATTGCTTTCTACGCTGTAATTGGCCTCCGGAGCTGTCCCATAATGCCTCAAGTGACCACTCTGCTCATTGTTTTGATCTCCGCTGCCCTGGAGACATGCGCCCCTCCCTTTTCAAAGCACTTTTTCTGACAGCCTTTGCTTGCTGTGCTGATCTGCTCTGTGACACAAAGCAAACCATTAATGTGGAATGCTTGTGCTGTTGAACACCGAGGTGTGATTTTTCTCAATTTCCATTCTAGTTGGGGCAAGAAGCCTAAACTCATTATCAACGTCAAGTACTTAATACAATATTTCAAAACCTCGATGTATAAGAAAGTATGAAGGAAGCAAAAAGAGAACAGATTTATTTGACTGCCAAACTTCATATTTAATTTCCTGCATGTAGCTCCCTTAAAGAGACTGTGTCTAAGAACACACAGGGAAGGTTATGTAGTTATAAGATACTTGTGTACTACTTTGTTTTCCGCAGTTCGCACAAACTAGAAGTGAAAGCAAACATACTGTCTGAAGACTAAGGTCTGAGGTCACAAGTTAGGTGTCTGGGTCCCATCATTTGTATTAACTAGCTACAAGTAAGGAATCAAGGTTTAAGCTGAAGGCACTAAACTGTGAAATTTCTCCCACGTCAGAGGCAGATTTATTGAGTAGGGATGAGTCTAAATGAACACTCCAAGCATGGGAAAGTCTTGATTCAAATATTACAAAGATACAAGATACAAATATTACAAATATTACTTGAATCCCTTTGTAATCTTCAGCTAAGAAAGCTCATAACTATTTATAAAATACACATTCATAGTTTTGCATATTTTCATAATTTACCTGATATTTATTCCTATGTTATGCTCTGATAGCAGAGGTTGAAAAGTATGATCAAAACCTCCATGAAAAGACCCTTGATCAAGGTGGGGCCCAGAAGCGATACTACTTTGAAAATCTTAAAATCAACGTGCCTCAGATAAAGTTGAGTGTCTTCACTTCCAACAAACTGCCTCTAGACCTCAAGGTAAGCCAGTGCACAGCGCACATAATTAGATCTATCTTTCTTTCTAACTAGATAGATTTACTTTGGGAGAAAAAGGCATGTACATTTTTAACTTGCTGCTCTCTCTTGCTGTTTATGCAGCATTTTCCTAGATTGCAACAGCTTTCTTATAGCTGTAGACTCAGAGGCTCATTGTTCCAACACCATATATTAACTTCTTGATGCAACAGCCTAAAGCTTGGAGGTTTAAAGCTCCCCGCTTATAAGAAGCATGGGCGTGTCTTCTTCACTATATAATCAATAGAAAAATATCCATTGCACACATTTAAATGCATTGTTGTCATCAGTACTTAAAGGAAGATATATGTATGTAGGTATCAAGTGGTAGCAACTGGGGTTGAGTGAATGTCAGCTGAGTGACATGCTTAATATTAGTGGTAGTGTGTGTTCTCCATAAAGAAAATGAGGAATACTGTCTTGTGGCAAATTGTTGGGCAAAAGTCAACATGGTTTCTCCAAAGGGAAATCGTGTCTTACTAATCTATTAGAGTTCTTTGAAGGGGTCAGCAAACATGTGGACAAGGGGGATCCGGTGGACATAGTGTACTTAGATTTCCAGAAAGCCTTTGACAAGGTCCCTCACCAAAGGCTCTTACGTAAATTAAGCTGCCATGGGATAAGAGGGAAGATCCTCTCATGGATTGAAAACTGGTTAAAAGACAGGGAACAAAGGGTAGGGATAAATGGAACTTTTTCAGAATGGAGAGGGGTAACTAGTGGTGTTCCCCAAGGGTCAGTCCTGGGGCCGATCCTATTCAACTTATTTATAAATGATTTGGAGGAAGGGGTAAACAGTGATGTGGCAAAGTTTGCAGATGATACTAAACTGCTCAAAGTAGTAAGGACCAAAGCAGACTGTGAAGAACTTCAAAAAGATCTCACTAAACTAAGTGATTGGGCAACAAAATGGCAAATGAAATTTAATGTGGATAAATGTAAAGTAATGCACATTGGAAAAAATAACCCCAACTATACATACAATATGATGGGGGCTAATTTAGCTACAACCAATCAGGAAAAAGACCTGGGAGTCATTGTGGATAGTTCTCTGAAGGCATCCACGCAGTGTGCAGCGGCAGTCAAAAAAGCAAACAGGATGTTAGGAATCATTAAAAAGGGGATAGAGAATAAGTCGGAGAATATCTTATTGCCCTTATACAAATCCATGGTGCGCCCACATCTTGAATACTGCGTACAAATGTGGTCTCCTCATCTCAAAAAGGATATACTGGCACTAGAAAAGGTTCAGAGAAGGGCAACTAAAATGATTAGGGGTTTGGAACGGGTCCCATATGAAGAGAGATTAAGGAGGCTAGGACTTTTTAGCTTGGAAAAGAGGAGACTAAGGGGGGATATGATAGAGGTATATAAAATTATGAGTGGAGTGGAGGAAGTGAATAAGGAAAAGTTATTTACTTGTTCCCAAAATAGAAGAACTAGGGGCCATTCAATGAAATTGGCATGCAGCAGGTTTAAAACAAATAAAAGGAAGTTCTTCTTCACACAGCGCACAGTCAACCTGTGGAACTCCTTACCTGAGGAGGCTGTGAAGGCTAGGACTATAACAGGGTTTAAAAGAGAGCTGGATAAATTCTTGGAGGCTAAGTCCATAAATGGCTATTAGCCGGGATGGGTAATGAATGGTGTCCCTAGCCTCTGTCTGTCAGAGGGGGGTGATGGATGGCAGGAGAGAGATCGCTCGATCATACCTGTTAGGTTCACTCACTCCGGGGCACCTGGCATTGGCCACTG
This sequence comes from Sternotherus odoratus, assembly GCA_032164245.1. Taxonomy (NCBI): domain Eukaryota; kingdom Metazoa; phylum Chordata; order Testudines; family Kinosternidae; genus Sternotherus; species Sternotherus odoratus. The sequence continues at coordinate 10,075,600 of JAVMKO010000018.1, forward strand.
TCGGTAGACAGGATGCTGGGCTAGATGGACCTTTGGTCTGACCCAGTATGGCCGTTCTTATGTTCTTATGTTCTTATGTTCTTAAAGACTAACCAGTTTATTTCAGCATAAGCTTTCATGGGCTATAGCTCACTTCATCAGATGCATTGTTTCTCTCTCACTCTTACTCACAAACTGAAAAGCAGTAATGCAGGGTAACTAAAAATCCTAGCCTTCGATTGAAGGCCAACACAAATAAGACCAGCATACCCTGGAATTTAAAGCTAGTGTCTTTATTTCACAGAAGTGATTTATAAAAGTACATTCAATTGCAATAAATAGCAGTCACATTTCAGAGGATTTTAAAGCCGTTTCCTTTGTCTTGCCTGGATGCCTATGACATGCTGGTCCATCAAACCATTGGATTTTTTAGAGAGAAGATGTACAACCAGTCCAAGTAATATGCCGCTTGACACACACGATTTTAGTACTAACTAGTTTTTAACATCTGTATGAGTCATGATGCTTCAGTAAGTTTTTGGAATGTCACTAAGAAATGCCAGTTTATGAATAGGAGTTTACCAATAAATGGGCTTTCATCTGGTTCTCTTCTCATCTTTTAGGCTTCTACCCCTCCCCCCCAACACTTTATGCTGCTTTAAAGGAGAACAAGTGATTATTGCTCAGATTCTCTCTTCATGCAGTTCTTCATTAGCATAGAATGTATCAAATCCAGCTAATCAAATTGAAAAGAAGTTGTATCATCAGAGTGGAATCCACTTTTACATAGTAATCTAAGAGTCTGGGATCTCAAGCCACTCTTAAATTCTTGCCATACAGTCTGCCCTTAAATTCTTTAAAGGCCTGAGGAAAATCATGAAATGAACACTGGATCTCTGTGGCAGCCATTAGTGCATCCATTTTACCGTTTATGTAAAATGTATATACCTAAAACTGAGAGTTGTATGAAGCTCTGAAGTAGTTGCTTGTCGCTCATCTTTTGCTTACTGCAACGATTAGATCTGTGAGCTTCTTTAATTCATAGTAAGGTAGCAGCTTCAGTATGAGGCAGGCCCCAGGGACATCTGGCTCATATTGCTCTGAAAGTATCTTGAACTGAAAAAATGCTGTTCCCAGTTGTGCCTCTTTCCTGCTAAGCAGTTTGCAGTGTCTGCTTCAAGAGACTTGTATAACTTTTGCTAGTACAGAAGGCAGAAAATTTCCAGCAGAAGGGAAAGTAAACCCGCAAGAGCTCAACTGTGTCTGAGCTGCTTGATTCTCAGATCTGAATTCTGCTCTGTTACACTGATGGGAGGGACCCCATTGTCTTTAATTATAGAATCAGTGTTAAATGTGGTAACACAGCATCTGACTAACTGAAGGCTTCTTTAATTCAGAATGGCCTCCGTGATTTTTAGAGAATGTCAAGTTAATGTCGTACGTTAAAGAGATGGCAAGAAAGGAATAGCCTGTGTCTGGAGGGGATGGGGAATATAGAACGAACAAGGCAAGCTCCTCAACTGTGGGGAGCAGCACGCGGATAAGTAGAGGAGGACCACAGGAGAGTGACTGTAATATGAGAATACAGACTAGGGTGACCAGATGTCCCGATTTTATAGGGACAGTCCCGATTTTGTGGTCTTTTTCTTATATAGGATGCTATTACCTCCCCCCCAATCTCCATCCTGATTTTTCACACTTGCTGTCTGGTCACCCTAATACAGAGAGATGTTTGCTAATATGAGAATACAGAAAGATGTTAGAGAACTGTTTGCTAATTCTGGTCATACACTTTTTGACTGGGGGGGAAGGTTGGAAACTGCCATTTTTTCAACCAAAACATGTAGGGAAAACAAAAAGATGTTGATAGAAAGATTTCATAGGTTCATGATGGATGAGAGAGAGATTGAAAACCCAGCTTTTTGCTCTAAAAACACACATTTCATCATCATTTCATTTTGCAAAAACCAGTGTACAGTGAAAACAAATGTCCAAATCTTGAAAGTTGTCATGAAACAAAAAGTGTCATTCCCTGACCAGCTTTACTGGCCACATGAAATGATGGGGAAGACTTAGCTTTCCGCCATTAACCCTACGGTTTAAGTAAAATTAAATAATAAATATAAGAGATGGGAAAACATGTTTAGATCATTTACTGTTTTCACCCCATTAATACAAACACTGCTAAAAACTACACATTTTAAAAATGTTTTCTTTTGTGGCATGCAAGGCGTTACCATGGAATTCCATGGAGAACTCAGTGGGAAATAAAATGAGATTCTGTTCGGTCTGTTTTTAACAATGGTCCTGTGAACAAGGACAGCTCAAGAACAGGTTGTCGGCACCTCTTAACCCGGGATGCAAAATGTGTAATTTGTTTTGTACTGGCACAAGAGGATGCTCCTCATCCAGGTCTGCTTCAGGGCGAGGAAGAGGAGGGAAGTGGTAGAGTGTGTAGGACTGCCTGGCCAGCCAGACAAGTTTGTAAGACAAGTTGTTTTAGAGACCTGCACTTATCAAACAAAGGCAGCATTTAGCTAGAACACTGAATGTATTTTCACAGATCTTAAATACTTTTGCTGGACATTTTTTGACCTTACTACAGTCTCTTGCTTTTTTTTTTTTTTTAAATTGAAAGAAACTGGTATTGTTAACGGTGAAAAAAGATACGTCCCTGCAGCTGCCAGCATTGTCTCAAGAGAAAACTGGGCATATAAACTTTTTTCTTATAAAAACAGTCAGTGGCTATGTAACGTATATTAAATTTTCGGAGGAGGGAGTTCCAATCCTGTGTGGTACAGAATAGTTTGGGAGAAAGATAATTTACAGTACAGTTTTATGTCTGTAATTTTTATACTATATTGATAGATAGGGAAAATATCTCCTCAAATGTTTAAGCCTTGGGCACTAATTTTTGTCAATGTTAGTGCAGACAGATTATTTTTATAGTTACCTGTATCAACAGACCTGCTTTATGTAACATCTAATGATCCGGACAGGAAACTGCTTAACACTTGTGCAAATAAGTGACAGGTTTGTACACTATTGCATTCATTTAATTATTCACCTACTGCATGTGTATGTGTATCCTGCTCCTAACACACACTTATACCCGTTGTGCAACATAATTTAATGGCCTGCAGATGGCAGAATAACTCACTTTACCTGATTTAACTTTACATTTTAACATGGGTGTAACAATGATGAATGTAGAAAGATGCAATACAATTGCTAAAGATTTCTTGATACCTTAGAGTCTCAATGGATTAGGTATTTGGTGTGAATTTTGAAGTTAGTAAATGCTTCAACAGTTAATGCCACTTAGGAACTGAAATAAACGTGATTTTTAATCTTCATTCCCTTTCTACATTTTCTTCTTAGAATTTTAGTTTTCTTGTTAAAAGGAAATAAACAGTTCCTCAGATGCTTTTCATCTCATTTTCTGTTGTATTTGACATCATATCTCAATTCTGTGATGTTAAAATATATTTTAATTTAAAAAATCCCCACCTCCAAAAGATCTAAAATACTACATTTTTAATCTAAATGTTATCGTTATTTGTTTTTCATTTCTTTTCCTGAATTCACTTGTCCAAAATTATTATGCTGGTATTAAAAGGTAAGACAGGAAACCATAAAATGCTTGTCTCTTGGGCAACATTCACCATTGGAGACCAAGTGACACTGTCTTCATGGAACCTCACTCTCTTCTAGATAGAACATGTAGGGACACTGATAGCAGTAACATCATGGATCATCATTTCAGTCATAAATCATCTAGAGTTGCAGTTCACAAATAGAAAAAGTTCTGCCAAAGATGGTTTCTGTTCCCAGGTAGGAAAGGTTCTGCCAAAGCTTGTCTTCATCTAAGAGTAAGTTTCAGAATCCGTGCTATGAATCAAACAGAAATTTGGTGTTCCTTCTAAGGTGAGAAAAATATTTCTGGTATATCATGTATCTGATAAATTTTAATACTGTCAAATAGCCACAATTGAAGACTCCAAAGTTCATATCTTTTTTTGTGCTAGTCCTAATGAATGCTCCAGTAGATACACTTCATAAAGAGAATTGTCCTTTTCAATCTTACTTTCTCGCCGACATTGTCTCAGGTGAAGATGAGCAGTGCTGCTCTAATGTAATGTTAGCATATGTGTAAACATCACCTGGGGTGTCCATTTCTTCAGTCATCTTCCTCCCACTTCTCAGACTTTGCCCCATTAGGCTCCCTCCACTTAGATCTCTTCTATCTTCATCCTATTTAAAAAATAAAACTTTGGTTGCAGAAGGGATAACACAAACATCCTTACTTTTACTGTATCCTTAAACCAAGTTCTGAACATAAGTTTGCGGGAGACAAGCTATATGGAGCAGGCTGTTGTAGGATCAAAAATGCATTGAAACTACTGGAGGGGAAGGCAAAGGCAAATTCTGACTAAAATGTTTTATTACAGTTGTAATTGGTTTTAAGCGTAATTTTATAATGTTAGAACTACAAATAATTATTAAAAACTTGAAGCAAATAAATACATTTACGGTTAGTCTGAGGGTTCCTCAGCCTCCCAGCTAACTAGCGAATGGATAGACCAGACTATCTTTTATTTTTTAAATAGGGGCTTAGGCCATGTCTACTCTACCACTTATGTATGCAAAACGTACGTTGCTCAGGGGTGTAAAAAAACACTACATTTCGCCAGCATAAGCAGTAGTGTGTACAACGTTATGTCGGCGGAAGCACTTCTCCCGTCAGCATAGAGCGACTACATGAGAGATCTTACAGTAGCACAACTGCATTGCTACAGCTGTGCCACTATAAGGTCTCTAGTGTAGATTTAGCCTTAGATACAGCATGTCTACCTTAAATATCCTTTTAACATACATACCAAACAAAATACAGACGGGGCCTGTATTCTCACTGCTGGCATAATTCCCTTCCTTCACAACGCTGTTTTCAGAGTCCCAACAATAGTTGTCTGGGTAAAAACAGACACTAACTACATTGTTGAATGAACTCGCAGAGAAAAATAAGAGACGAAAAAAACACCCTGTGGGCAAACACTTTCCACAAAGCGATTGTCCCATATCTAACCTATGAGTCCTCTTCCTCAGGGGAAACCTGCCAAAAACCCTTCAAAAGAGGAGCTTGGGAACTTAAATTAACTCTGCTAGACACTAAAAATCATGGTCTCCCAGAGACACTTGTGTTATGGCTCATTACAACTATTTGTAATCTTCTAACCCTCCTTTGTCATATGACTGTAAAGGTGTTAATTGCCCCCTTCATTTTAAGTGGTTTCTTGCAACATGTGTTAACGCCTTACACTTAAATACAAGGTGAGGCAGATAGTTAACTCTGACACTCTGGTTACCTTTTCTGGACCTGAAGAAGAGCTCTGCGAAGCTCGGAAGCTTCTCTCTTCCTCCAACAGAAGTTGGGCCAATAAAAGGTATTACCTCACCCAAGTCATTCCCTTCACAATGTTAATTTAAAGGCAGTTCAAAGTGAATCACACTAACCGCAGATAATGATGACAGAGGTACGTTAATGCCTGTGGCCTCCAGGAAATTGTGTAGGTAATATCACTTCATCCTAAAACATCCAGAACAATGGAAAACCTCTAATGCGCCATCCAATATATATGGAGTGAGAATTCCCAAACTTTGGGATCTGATTAATTCTGTGTTTTTGAACAAGTATCAGAATAATTAAGTAATTGATACAAAATTAAGCACAGGATCTTAGAAATAAGTCTGACACAGGGTGTTCTTTTGAAAGCAAAATCCTGTTAAGTTGTTGGAACATTTGTTATATCCGGAGGTGTACTTAATTACTCTCTAACCCATGGGCCAATAGGGTTCAAACAATTTATCAATTGTCCGTATATTGGCGATGTCTAAAATTATTGCCATAATCACTGTATGCTCCCTATGAGGGATTCAGATTTTATCTGAATAGTCAGGAATTTGGATAGCCCGACAGTGCAGGAGTCATTCCTCAGCAGGGTGCCTTCCCAAGTCGCCACCCACGCACCCAGGGCTCATCCTTCCCTGGCCTGGACTGCAAAGGAGGAAAGTCTCTGTTGTGCCCTGATCATTCATTCCCATGTCAGTGGGGCTGCAGAGGGCTCCTAGGGTCACTGACACTGGATCCCTGCAAATGCAAGGTGCTGGAATGAGGCAGTGCCCTGCCCTGCCAGGATTGCAGCCTTCCTTGTGCCTGCAGACATCGGGTGTCACTGGCCCTGCAGCATCACAGGGCCCTTCTGCAGCTCCGCTGTCATGCTCCGCTAGCTCGCTGACTCCTGTGACTGCAGGAGGCTCCCTGTGCTGCTGCATGAGCCATTCAGGAGCAGGGTTGCCTCCCCGGTAAGGGACTTGTCGTCATCCCCTTCCTCACAACTCTGAGTGAAGATCTCTGCTTCGTTATCCAAACTTTCTCAATTATCCAAGTCCCTTCCTGGTCCCCCAGCAACGAAGGGATTCCGATGATAGGGTTTTGGATAAAGGCGAATATACTGTTTCAGGAGCAAGTTGTGTTAGCTGCTGGATAAATTTAGTTTGTTGCCTCTTTAGAAATCAGTTAGTTCAGATCTCGTGGATGAGAAGTGCAGATGAACATAAAAGTTGTAACTCCAGTTTTATTTCGTTAGGCCCTGAAAAGCACACTGGGATTTCCTCTAATCCGATTTGAAGACGCAGTGATTAACCTGGATCCGTTCACTAGGGTCCACCCATATGAGACAAAGGAGTTTATCATTAATGATATCCTTAAGCACTTTCAAGAGGTGAGTGTCAGATAACTCATATTGTGGTATCCACTAAAAGTCTAAAACTTTTCTGTTTTAGGAGCTCTTTATCAAATATGATAAAATATTAAATTCCTTTCCCTGTTGTAATGACTAAATATGGAACACTTAATCATTTTATGTATATATAAATAGTCTTTAATCATACTGAATGTAAGGGGCCAGATACTCTGTTGGAGTCTATCAATGTAGCGCCGCTGAAATCATTAACCTCTATCTTGAACGTTCTGGTATACTTTTTACTTTGAGGGGAAATAGTCTCTCCAGAGCTAAATAGTTAAACTATGTTCCCATTTTTCAAATTGATCAACAGACACAGATTGGTAGGCAGATATCATATTAGATAGTTTTACCAATCAGAACATTGTAGAAAGTACAAATGTTGTTGACCATGTCTCTTATGATAATGTTTTGACTTTCACAGCTTTTTGTTCTTTCCAGGATCAAATGTTAACGTGTTGTAGTTTTTAAAATACTGTTAGCCCTGCTGACCATGAAATCTGATGTGTAGATAATGTTTTTCATTTAACTGTTTTATAGGAGCTGCTTAGTCAGGCAGCAAGGATTTTGGGCTCGGTGGATTTCCTTGGCAACCCCATGGGTCTCCTGAATGATGTTTCAGAAGGTGTCACAGGACTAATAAAATATGGAAATGTTGGTGGCCTTATAAGAAATGTCACACATGGAGTATCAAACTCTGCTGCAAAGGTAATTGTTACATGAAATAATCTGTAGATAACGTGCAAGTTAACACACTAAAAAGACAAGATGTACATTTTTATAGATACATTACAACTAATTAGTAACTAAGATGTAATTACAGTAAAACCTCGATTTAACGGACTAATTTGGGCGACTGGGTGTCAGTTAAACCCAAAAGTCCGTTATTTAATAATTAGGAAAAAAAACAGCCTGCCCAATTAGTCCTTATTTCGAGGTTTTACTGTATTCCCCTCCGCTGAAAAGCCGCCTTTTTTTCTAAATAAAACGAAAAAAAAAAAAAGCCCTGGACCCCCATACACCCCGGCCCCAGTCCCCGCTGGCGGCCGGGGCTCGTGGCTCCAGCCGCCGCCTGGGGAGCGCGGCTTGGGGCTCCAGGCGCCGCGCTCCCCGGGGCTAGGGGCTCGCTCCCCAGGCTTGGGGCTCCAGGGGCGGCGCTCCCCGGGGCTCGCGGCTCCAGCCGCCGCCCGGGGAGCGCGGCTGGATCCGCGCTGCTCCAGGCTCACTCCCTGGGGCTCGCGGCTCCAGCTGCCGCCCGGGGAGCGCGGCTGGATCCGTGCTCCCCCGGGCTCCGGGCTCACTCCCCGGGGCTCGCGGCTACAGCCGCCGCCCGGGGCTCGCGGCTCCAGCCGCCGCCCGGGGCTCCAACTGCCGCCCGGGGAGCGCGGCTGAATCCGCGCTCCCCCGGGCTCGGGGCTCCAGCTGACTGCCAGGACCCGGGCAGCCCACGGGACCCGGGCGGGCGCCGGCAGGCAGCCCTCCCGCTGCCAGGACCCGGGCGGCAGCGGGGAGCCAGCAGCCGGACCTCGATAAACGGATTTCGGATGCATCGGACTTTCTTTAAAATTTTGTCCGTTGCATCCGAAGTCCGTTAAATCGAGGTCCGTTAAATCGAGGGTTTACTGTATTAACATATTGTCCTTGAATTTTAATTTTTATAGGTCTTGCGTGCAGAATATAAACTGTGTTTGGGGTGCAGGCCTAGCAAACACTTATGCATATAGTTAACTTTAAGCATGTGAGAAGCCCCACCAAAGTCAATGGAATGACTCAGGTGCTTAGAGTTACTCATTTGCATAAGTGTTTGCAGGTTCAGGGCCCCAGTTAGTAAAGTAATAATTCTCTATCATGGTTAAAACATGAGTATTCCTGTGTAAATGAACATAACTGTAGATTAACTCTGTTATTGAATCCTGCTGAAATCTAGGATATACAGGGCTTTTGGATGTTCAGGTTTAATTCTTCACTTGGAATTGAATCCGTTCATATGATGTGAATAGAAAGATTATTGTGACTCTGGAGTTGAAGGATTTGCCCACACTACCCTGGATGCTACTTTTTCTATGCCACATAGTTAGCAAGTTTGATTTTACTAGATTTTAAAGTTCGTTTTGCTTGTTTTGAAAATGTCCTTTATTATTTGGGGAAAAAAAAAAAGTATTTGAAACGATCTGTGTACAGCTTTCCAGTTATGTGCCTTTTTGATACTCTTAAAAAACAAAAGTGTTTGATTTAAATTTAGCTAATAAATAATTCTATGCTATGGTGAAAATGCTTTTGTCCTTCCGAGGAGAGCCCCAAGGTAAGTTGATTAGGAGGCTCTAGTGCACTGGTGTGTAACTGTTTCTAAAATCTCATTAATTATTTTGTGCTGAGAAAGAGGCATGGTCTGAACACAGGTCTTAGAGCCAGGGAACTCCTTGAATTATTTTATTATTTGTATTGCGGTAGCTCCTAGGAAACCCAATTATAAACCAAGAGCCCATTGTCCTAGGGACTGTACAAACACATCTTGGTTTTGGCACTGATTCCCTTTGTGGTCTTGGGCAAATTACTTAACCTCTCTTCCTTATGTTCTGTATGTGTAAAGTTGGAATAATACCTTTCTCACATGAGGACTTTTTGATGGAAAGGGGAGCTCTATTTAAGAACTTACTATATTATTATTAAAACATATTTCCATCATAGCTCATGGTGGACCCTAAAGATATGTTCTATCATTTTGGGAACAAGAGAGTCTGAAATAGAGAACTGAAAGTCCATGATCGTTACGTGGAATTTAATTATAGAGAAAGTAATATACATAATGGTTTTAACAGTCTGCTTTTGAGAGTTCCATTATGTTGCTCTTTCATCTTTGTGGGTGGATGGAGTTAAGGCATCTACATATGAACAAAATCCAGTCAGAAAGGGTTATCACATGGTGAAGCGCAGTTATCACGTGGGCTGTCTGTGATAAGGGAGAGAATCCTTTTTTCTCCTTAACTTAGAGTGTCAGAAAAGATGCAAGGAGAGAGATGACTAGGGCAATAAGGATATATAGAGATCTTCCTTATAAAAATGACCTATATTAATTACAAAAAACAACTGTTTGTCAACTTCTTGGTCACAATCTGTATGGAGATAAAACAGATCAGGGTTAGTTATAAGGCACGTCAAATGTCCAGTGTCAGTTGATATGAGGACACAGTCCATGTTTCAAGCACAAAGATGTCTAATAAACCGAAATCTGTTCTGGAAGATCATTCACCTAGGATTGAGGTAGACAAGAGAAGGGCCATAGTCTTTCTGACACAGGAAAAAGGTCAACATGATCCAGTTTCTGATTTCCAACTGGGTGATAGCAATCCTGCTTTACTTGCAGCTTCTGTCTCTTCTAGTCTTCTGCATGGAGATTACTCCAATGGTAAGACAACACATGTGAGAGTTTCATAGATTCTTAAACTGGGATAGAGTAATTCCCAACAGGAAATGTAAAGGAAAGTGAAAATGCCATTCAAGAGGGATCCATTGTCTTGGATAAGGATTCTCCTTTCACAATCTGGTCCCCAAGGCCCTGGCCACAGACACCAGCCTTGATATATATGGGAGCACATTCAGTACTCACAGGGAACACGGTCAAGGTATGAAAGGCTTCACAGTGTCAACTTCTGCTAGAGATAAGTGGTCAGGTTGGCTCTTCAAGACTTTGCAGATCACCTGAGGAAAGAGCACCTCCTGAGCCAATTGGGTAACCAGACAACTGCAGCATATATGAACCAGAAAATGGAACTCAAAAAGTTGATCTAAATACAGGAGCTTTATGGCTGCTATCCTGGACAGAACATCACTTAGTTTCTATCAGGGTGTTCCAAATAAAAGGAAGCATGCTGAATGAATATTGCAGCTGCTATGCAGGGACCTGTTATCCCCAGGCAGAGATGTTGCCGTCCAGCAGAAATAAGGCTGCTCTTCGCTAAGGAAGAAGACGAGGTCAATAGGAGCGGAGGCTGTGATTCAAACATGGCCAAATCTTCTTTTAGACACTTTCTCTTTCTGCCACTAATATGAAGAGCAATTCAGAAGGGCATTCTCATAATCCCAGATAAGCCAAGACCAGGTTTTTCATACCTAGCAGATCTGCCACAAAGCTCTTCAATAGGTCTTCCCAGTAAACAGAATCTTCAAAGTTTGCTTCTGTATCCTAACCCAAGTTATCCGAGTCTTAACACCTTGTCTCTTGAGCAGCAGCAAGTCTTAACCAAGATAGCATGCTGCTTCTCAAAAGTGATAAATAACCCCACTTGGTCTCACAAGCTTTTCACCCTTTGGACCTACGCAAAAGTATGAGCCAAATCTCATACTGGTGTCAAGATGGGAGTATCAGCACCATCTCCTTTATATTTCTTACAGGGAAATCTAAACCTATAGCTGAGATCTCCCATCGTATCATCTATGGTAAGGCTTGGACAATGTCACAAATACAGGCCTTTCCAAGTCTCTGGTAGTTCACTTAATGATACAGAGCTTCCTTAGAAATGTACATTTGTCCAAATGAACTCTTGTGCCCATGTTCTGTGCTTACAGTGCTCTGTACTCTCATGATCCATCCGTTCCAACCATTGATATCTATTTCTTTTGTATTTCCTTTCCATACAGGTTTGATTCCTGGTTGCAATCACATCTGCAGTAAGAGTCTCATAAATCTCTGCCTTTAAAGGCATGAGCCTTACTGCATTTTCCACAGGTTATTCTTTGAACTTCAGAGTTACTTGTAACTAAGGTTTCTGTTGGAGAGATTTTCAAAGACACAGAGGGAAGTTAGATGCCAAACTCCCATTGAAATTGAATGCAAGTTGAGCAACCAACAGTCTGCTTCTCAAAATGGGCTTCTTTCAGCAGAGTGATAATCCCCTTGCTTATGGGGCGGGTGTGAGCAGGACACTTGTGATGGAGGTGAAGGTTCCTTCACAAGTAGTTGGACAACTAGATATAACTCTGGAATGCCAATATAATTAAAAACTGAAATTTTAAATATAACTTGTGAAATGCCATAACTACCGCAATGAATAAAATTAATTAAAACCTGCTTTCTCTTTAAAATATATATATTTAAATACATTGAACTTCTCCCTCTTGAAAGAAGGCATTTACCCACTGTGTGTTCTGATAGATCCATTTTATTTTTTGTTAAGTATAAAGGAAAAACTCAAATCTGACCATAACTGTTCAACAGTTGACCTGGCCAATAGATCATGTTCATGTTGCTCCACTGGTGCCGTCTGTAGAGACAGTATGATTAATTAGTATCTGTTCTTGCTATAGAGGGTTTCACCTGATTCAGTGGGACCAGAAATTGTCCTTTTCATCACTGCAACCAATTCTGTGGAGCTGGTGATGCAGCCAAAACTTGATAAACTGTCTTCCATATCTAGTAATTATCAGCCACAGATTGGAAAAACTTTCACAAATCTTATTTGTTTTCAGTTTCCTGTTGTCTTATTAGATCGTTTAATAAAATTTATATTAGATTTTAAGGTGAGTTGGAGGCTGTAAATAGGAATAGATCTGTTCTGTTCATACAACCATATCAGGCTAAGATTTAATCATGACTTAAAAAAAATAGAGAGTGTGCCTGCATGTACTGAAAAGCAAGTTGTTTGAGTTGTATCTGTTTTTGTCATTTTATGGGTTTTCTGTTTTACAGTGCTGTTGATTATTCCTGTAATGGATTCTCCATGCATCTCAGAACACACAGTGGATAAAGGCCTTTTTTCAAGTAGGAGAAGTTCAGTGTATTTAAATTGGCACAAAACCGTAGGTTAAATAAAGTTCATTTCAGTCAGTTTTGTAGTTTTTATCCCTTGGAGGCTACAAGTTTTGTATTTTTAAAAGTACTTTCATCCTAAATATAGGCACCTGAGGGAATTTGATTCCCTCTGCATAGAGGCTCCTACAGTGGCCATATGCACAGAAATGACTCAAATTCTTGGCAAGCAAACTTTTTTCTTTTTTCTTTTCCGCCTTAGGCATGATACTACTAAAACCTAAAATGATTACTCTTTCAGAGACTTCTCAGTCAGAAATGCATGTTAGATGCTGAGCTAAATACCAAAATAAATTAGAGCCCTGTATTGAGGCTGACGTGAAGTCTTTGTTGCATTGTACCTATTACTAGGAAATAGATATTGTGCTGAGATAATGGAACTCCTGGTGTAAAGTGATTAAAAAGTTTAATACTTTTATAATTGCTTTGTGCTATTTTATGAGAGAATCAACTTTTCAGATGCAGTACATGATTGGCCTAAGTTTTGCAATCCTTATAGGAATCCATCCTATGGGTATATATGCATTACAGCCACTGGTGTGAATAGAAGCTCCTGTAGAGCTTGCTAGCTGTGTTCAGCCTAGCTTGCTAAAAATTGAAGTGAGCTGCACGAGCCCTGACCACCCTGTCTACCTCCTCGCTTGTGCAGCCAATGCTGAAGCCCGTACCACAGTGTCCTTACTTTTCTTTATGGCAAGCTAGCTATAGTACAGCTAGTGCCAGCTACCTGGGCTGCCATTCATCCATTTACATTCCTGGCTTCAGTGTAATGTATTCTAAATCATTGGTATGTGATGGAAATACTTCATTTCTGCAGATAAATATCTGATGGAAAAATATTTTAAAACAATAAAAGCACCACTGGAAACAAAACAATATTATAAAGCTTTCTGACCTTGAACATTCCACCAGACCGCTTTGCCAACGCACCTCAGTCCTGACTTGCAATTTCCCTGGTTTTCAAATTCTAGGTCTCTCTTGAACCATGAATGCCAATTGTAGCAAATTACTTGTGTGCATGAACAGACAGGAACTAGTATGAATCCATTAGAGCCATTTTTACTTGAATTACATAAGGAGGTGAAAGGCTTGAGCCCAGAGTCTACTGTGCCTTACATTCAGCCAAACAAAAAGGGCGTGTCCGGGACTGTCTGTTTACAAATACAACCATGTCCGGGATCCCAATTATAACAGGACTGCTCATTAGCCATCTACAAATCTGTAGTGCAGACAAAGTTTTAACATGTTCTGTAACCTGCCTAAAGACTTGGTCATGTCCCAGGCTTTAGCCTGCTTTTGGCAAAAGGTTAAGATCCTAGCTTTACTTCAAATGAGAACTAGGTCCGTTAACATGATTCCTTTTGTAGCATAACAAGTCTCTCTTGCAACCATCTATCAATATAATACTAAAAAACATTTAAATCAAAGGAAGAAAATCATAAGTTCTTCTTCGAGTGATTGCTCACATGCATTCCACTATAGGTCAGGCACGCGCTGCGGGCCTGGTTGCCGGGCAGATTTTTCCCCTAGCTGCAGACTGGGCGAGCAGGGAGCCCCCTGGAGTGGCGCCACTGAGGCACTCTATAAGTACCCCTGCGACACAGTCTGGCCCCCAGTTCCTTCTTCACCGCTCGCGCTGGTAGTCGGAACAGGAGTACTGCTCTTGAGCGTCCTCCTTATCTCCTAGCTGTTATTCCTATTGTTCTCATTAATAGTTGTTGTTAAGTAGTTGTTAAGTAGTTGTTAAGTAGTTATAGTGTAAATAGTTAGGTGCAGGGGATTTCCCTGCCACCGGAGCCATGTCATCCAAGGCTCCGGGATTCAAGCCATGTGCGGAGTGTGGGAAGCCCATGCCTGCGGGGGACCCACACTCCAAGTGCCTTAAGTGCCTCGGGGAAGCGCACTTGGCAGACTCCTGCAAGATTTGCAGGGCCTTCAAACCCAGGACCCGCAAGGACAGAGAATCCCGCCTGCGGCAGATCCTGTTAGAGGCGGCCCTCACTCCGGACTCGAGTGCGGCACCGGGCCCCGCACCCAAGCCGGCGAAAGCAAAGCCTCGGCACCGGTCGCGCTCCCCCAGCGCTAAGCGCAGAAAGGACTCGGAACCGCGCCCAGCATCGGCACCGGACCGCGTGCAGCCTCCGGCACCGCTCACGCGCCCACGGTCGCCGCCGGGGAGCCGACCAGAGGCACAGCCGCCCGCACCCGCACCGACGACTCCGGCGCCGCAGGAGGCCCCGTCGAGTCCGGTGCCAGTGGTCTCGCCACTCAGGGTGCCGATTCCGCAGCAGCTTCCCTCCACGCCGGAGGCGTTCGCTGCTGCGAGGAGGTTGCTTGCGGAGGACACCCCTCAGCAACCTGTCCGGTCTAGGGGCAAGCCGCCCATGACCGTGACGGAGATCGCGGCTCGAAGCCCGGCGGGGCACGGACGCCGATCGATCTCGCGGCGCCGATCTAACTCCCGGTACCGGTCAGCTTCCCGGCACCGGTCGCAGTCTCGGCGCCGCAATGAGTTGAGACCATGCTCCGGGTCTCCTCATGGCCGATCGCGCAGATCGCGCTCCGGCCGCCGGTCTGAGTCCTGGCGCCGGTCGGAGTCCCGGCACTCCCGCACGGACAGACGCCGGTCGTACTCCCGGCACCGGTCGCACTCCCGGCACCGGTCCGTCAGCTGCCATAGGGGCCGCTCTGGACGCCGTTCGCCGAGCCGCTCATCTTCCCGGCACCGCTCGTCGTCGCGGCACCGGTCACGATCAACACGGCACCGATCTCCTCGGCACCGTTCGTCGTCGCGGCACCGCAGACATCGGCGCTCCACATCCAGACGGCACCGCCGCTCGCCCCGGCACCGGACCTCATCCGGCACCGGTCGTCATCGCGGCACCGTGGATCCCGCAGAAGTGGATCCAGCAGTAGCCGTTCATCAGAGGGCAGTCGCTTCTCCCGGCACCGGTCGAGAAGCCCTCGGCGCCGCAGGCGTAGAGAGTCGGCTGGCACACAAACCCAGCATGACTCTCCGCCCAAGGCCCTCCAGTCGGCCACCATAGCGGCTCCATGGCACTCCTCTGCCTCAGCGTCCCCTCCAGCTATGGGACCAGCCCCAGCCACCCTAAACCCGGCCTGGCCAGAATGGGTGGCATGGGAGCATGACCAACCGGGGGAAACCCAGTCCGAACCAGGGTTCCCAGTATGTGCGAGGGCTGCTCGGCAGGACCTACCAGGGCCATCCTTGGCCAGCCAGCCGTCGGCAATACACAGCCCCCGAGAGCCAGGGCCTTACGCCTCCCCAGTGGGGGTAGAGGTGGTGGCGGGCACCTCTTCCAACAGCCCGCCCGCCCTGGAACCCTCTAATTACCAGCACCTCCTCCAGGCAGTTGCGAAAAATATGAACCTGCCCCTGGAGGAGATCCAGATGGTGGATGACCCGGTCACCACCATGCTGACAAAGGGCACCCCGGCACGTGTGGCTGTGCCATTCATTAATACAATTAAAGCGCACACCACGTCGGTCTGGAAGACCCCCGCCTCCATCCCCCCCACCGCCCGGGGGGTAGAAAAGCGCTACTTTGTCCCGGCCACGGGCTATGAGTACTTGTATGTTCACCCTACACCCTCCTCCCTGGTGGTGGAGTCGGTGAACAACAAAGAGCGCAATGGACAGGAGGCCCAGGTACCTAAGGCCAAAGAAGCCAAGAGGCTGGACCATTTTGGCAGGAAGGTCTACTCCTCCGGGGGCCTCCAACTTAGGGTGGCTAACCATCAGGCCCTAATGAGTAGGCACCACTTTGATACAGTGGAGGCCCTTAACAAGTTCGAGACCGCTCTCCCCCAGGAGAGCAGACAGGAGTTTAGGGCCCTTCTGACTCAGAGCAGGGATATCTCAAGACACACCCTGCAAGCGGCCCTGGACTCAGCGGACTCAGCGGCCAGGACTATGGCCTCGGGCATAGCCCTTCGCCGGGCAGCATGGCTCTCCTCATCCAGCCTTGCCCCGGCGATGCAATACAAAATCCAGGACCTCCCGTTTGAGGGACAGGCCCTCTTTTCAGAGGACACAGACGCGCGGCTCCAGGCCCTCAATGACAGAGGGGTGACCCTCAAGGGTCTCGGCATGCACACCGCGGGGCCGCAAAGGCGCCCCTTCATCCCGCCGCGCCGCAAGTTCTTCCCACCCGCCCGCCAGCCACAGGACTCCTCCAGCAGGAGAAACCGCCCCTTCCGCAAGCGTCAGGGGCCTAGGCAGGGCGGGAAACAGCGGGGACCTAAGCCTTCCCAGGGGCCTAGGTCCAACTTTTGATGGTGCGCCCGGGGGCAGCTTAATAACCACAGTCCTGGATCCTCCCTTCGGAGACCGTTTGTCTCACTTCCACTGTGCATGGTCGGACATCACATCGGACCAGTGGGTCCTCCGCACGGTGGAGGTGGGATACTCCCTCCAACTCTCCTCCACTCCTCCAACCCACCCACCTCCCTCGTCCCTCTTCAGGGACCCATCTCACGAGCAACTGCTTGTACAGGAGGTCAGGTCGCTCCTCGCACTGGGAGCCATCGAACCTGTACCACAGGAGTTCAGGGGAAAGGGGTTCTACTCCCGCTACTTCCTAATCCCCAAGGCGAAAGGGGGCCTCCGGCCCATCCTGGACCTGCGCGAACTCAACACCTACATGATCAAGTTCAAGTTCCGCATGGTCACCTTGGGCACTATCATTCCCTCTCTGGATCCGGGAGATTGGTTCGCTGCCCTCGACATGAAGGATGCCTACTTCCACGTGAGCATCAAACCTTCTCACAGGCGCTACCTCCGCTTTCTAATAGCGGAAGAGCATTATCAATTCGCAGTCCTGCCCTTCGGCCTGTCCACAGCGCCCAGGGTATTCACGAAGTGCATGGCAGTAGTGGCGGCGTTCCTGCGGCGCCGCGGGGTACAGGTATACCCGTACCTAGACGACTGGCTGATCCGGGGCACCTCCAGGGACCAAGTGTCAGAGCACGTGCGTCTGGTCATCAACACCTTCGACCGCCTGGGAATCCTCCTCAACGAGGAGAAGTCCACCCTGGAGCCCACCCAGAGCATAGAGTTCATTGGGGCCCTACTAGACTCCAGGGTGGCAAGGGCATCCCTGCCCCAGCCCCGGTTTCTCGCCATCCAGTCGGCCATCAGACAGCTTCGCAGCTGTCCAATGTCCACGGCCAGAGTCTTCCTCAGCCTGTTAGGCCACATGGCATCGTGCACCTACGTGATACAGCACGCCAGACTGCGACTACGCCCACTGCAATCGTGGCTCGCAGTGGCCTACCGGCCAAGAAGGGACAGTTTGGACACCCTCCTTTCTATCCCCAAAGCCACCCTATCCGCTCTGACTTGGTGGGAAGACCAGAGCAATGCGTGCCGAGGGGTCCCCTTCCTCCCCCCCAGCCCGTCCATGTCCCTAGTGACGGACGCCTCATCGATGGGTTGGGGAGCTCACCTAGGGGCTCTCAGGACACAAGGCCGCTGGTCGGAGTCAGACCTCTGCCTCCATATCAATGTCCGGGAGCTGAGGGCCGTCAGACTTGCGTGCCAAGCGTTCCGGGACACGCTACAGGGTCACTGTGTGGCAGTGTTGACGGACAACACCACTGCCCAATACTACATAAACAAGCAGGGCGGGGCCCGGTCCAGTCCCCTGTGTCAAGAGGCGATTCTCCTATGGGAGTTTTGTATAGCCCACGACGTTCACCCGGTGGCCTCTTTCCTCCCCGGGATTCAGAACACGCTGGCGGACCACCTCAGCAGGTCATTCATGTCCCACGAGTGGTCCCTTCGGCCGGATGTCATCCGACCGATCTTCCTGAGGTGGGGATTTCCCCACATCGACCTCTTCGCCTCCAGGCAGAACAGGAAGTGCCTACAGTTCTGCTCCTTTCGAGGCGGCTCCCGGGGATCCCTGACAGATGCCTTCCTCCTACCCTGGACGGGGCACCTGCTCTACGCGTTCCCTCCGATCCCGCTTCTCCACAAGGTGATCCTGAAGATCAGACGGGACAGGGCACAAGTCATCCTCATAGCCCCGGCCTGGCCCAGGCAATGCTGGTATGCGTCCCTCCTCCGGCTGTCCAGGGCCCCTCCCATCAGCCTCCCGCTGTGGCCCGACCTGATCTCGCAGGATCACGGTCGCCTCCTGCATCCGGACTTGCAGTCCCTCCACCTCACAGCGTGGCTACTCCATGGCTGAGAGGTCCTGAGCTCTTATGCTCGACGGAGGTACAGAATGTCCTTCTGGGAAGTAGGAAACCATCCACCAGAAGTACCTATACAGCCAAGTGGACCCGCTTTTCTGCATGGTGCAGACAACATGATGTAGTCCCAAGTGAGGCTGCTATCCCGCGCATATTGGACTACCTCTTAGGCCTTAGAAACCAGGGCCTTTCTACTTCTACTATACGCGTCCACCTCGCTGCCATATCAGCTTTTCATCCGGGCCAGGCGAACCACTCAGTCTTTTCAGACCCTGTGGTATATCGTTTCCTCAGGGGCCTGGATAAACTGTACCCGAACGTCAAGTGTCCCATTCCACCCTGGGACCTCAACCTGGTGCTCTCACGCCTTATGATGCCCCCGTTCGAGCCCCTCGCCACGTGTTCCTTACTCCACCTTTCCTGGAAGGTGGCATTCCTAGTAGCTATCACCTCGGCTCGTAGAGTGTCAGAGATCCGCGCACTGACCTCCGAGCCGCCCTACACTATCTTCCACAATGACAAGGTGCAGCTACGTCCCCACCCGGCCTTCCTGCCTAAGGTGGTCTCCCCCTTCCATGTGAACCAAGACATTTGTCTCCCAGTCTTTTATCCTAGGCCACACACCTCTGGAAGGGAACAACAATTACACACGCTGGACGTTAGGAGGGCTCTTGCTTTTTATTTAGACAGAACAAAGCAATTCAGGAAAACAACGCAACTCTTCGTGGCCGTTGCAGAAAGAATGAAGGGCCAACCAGTTTCCGCCCAAAGGCTCTCCTCCTGGATCACCTCGTGCATTCACACCTGTTATGAACTCGCGGGCAAGCCGCTTGAGAGAGTAACAGCACATTCCACGAGAGCGCAGGCGTCCTCTGCGGCCTTCCGGGAGGGAGTCCCTATCACGGACATTTGCAGGGCGGCTACCTGGTCCTCCGTCCACACCTTCGCCGCCCACTACGCCATAGTCCAGCAAACCAGGGACGATGCGGCGTTTGGGTCAGCGGTCTTACGATCAGCAATGGGTCCACCCGACCCCACCTCCTAGGTATTGCTTGTAGTCACCTATAGTGGAATGCATGTGAGCAATCACTCGAAGAAGAAAACAGGGTTACTTACCTGTAACTGTTGTTCTTCGAGATGTGTTGCTCACATCCATTCCAGACCCGCCCTCCTTCCCCACTGTCAGGTTAGCCGGCAAAGAAGGAACTGGGGGCCAGACTGTGTCGCAGGGGTACTTATAGAGTGCCTCAGTGGCGCCACTCCAGGGGGCTCCCTGCTCGCCCAGTCTGCAGCTAGGGGAAAAATCTGCCCGGCAACCAGGCCCGCAGCGCGTGCCTGACCTATAGTGGAATGGATGTGAGCAACACATCTCGAAGAACAACAGTTACAGGTAAGTAACCCTGTTTTTTTTTGGAAAGGGACAGTAAAGATTCTAAAAGCTATAAATATAAGCAACATAAAAGGATAAACTTTATTGTAAAAGAGAGCTCAGATTTTTTGGTAAAGTTTGTTTTCTGGAGAAGGTTTTATTTTGTTTCCTTAAGCAGTTGCCAACTGGGGGTTGGCTTTTTGTAGGAGTACTTTTTGCACTAGCTCTTAATTTCCCAACTTTGGAGTAAGGCCAGGTCTACACTACCGCTGGATCAGTGGGTAGAGATCGATCTTTTGGGGAATGATTTATCTAGTTTTGTCTAGACACAATAAATTGATCCCTGAGCGCTCGCCTGTTGACTCCGGAGCTCCAATGCACCGAGAGGCTCAGACGGAGTTGATGGGGGAGTGGCAGCAGTCGCGGTAAGTCGACCTGGATACGTCGATTTCAGCTAGGCTATTCATGTAGCTGAAGTTGCATATGTTCGTTTGATCCCCTCCTCTAGTGTAGACCAGGGCTAAAAGAGAAACAAAAAAATTCAGGTAAAGGAGAATTTCTTTCATAGAAAATCGGGGAGAATTCAGAGATGTGACAAAGCAGTTTATAAACTGACAGATTTTAGTTGCTTCCTGTGCAAACTAAATATAAACAAGATTTGATTAGTGGCATTCAACCTATCATGTATGCCATGTCCATGAAGCAGATTAAAGCTGTAGAACATTTCATTGTGTGAACAGTTGACAGTGATTACTTATGAACTATTTGCTAATAGCCATCTTCCTTTAAATGTATATATAAAAAGGCAATTTACTTCCTGAACTTTGCTACTTAAAGAATCTATAACCATTCAGGATGTCACTTTTTAAATAATATTTGGTTTTCAGCACAGAGCACAGCTGGGAGATGCATATTTTAAAAAATACATTAACATAAGATTGAGGGGGATTCTGTCATGTATCTTTGATCCTTTATGACCTATCACCCATCCTTTATTCTGTACATGACAGTTCTTAGCTCTACATTTTTCCCAGATTTGCTTTTCTTATTGAATTGTCAATGCAATGTTTTTAGGTTTGTCAAATAGGTCTTGGTAGGGTTTAAATCAGTGGTCCTTAGACTGAGGCTCCAGAGCTGCAAGCGGCTCTTTAATGTGTTTCTGCAGCTCTTCGCAGCACATGATATTAAAACACTGTGATTCAATTGTTAACCAATCAGGATGCTCTTACTATATAGATACATCTATATAGTAAATGAAACAATGAATTCACACTGCAATGGCTCATTTGGGTAATGTTGATAGCTAATTTGTCTCCTGAACCACTGAGGTCTGGGTATTACTGATTTAAATGAACACTTAAAAGAATCTTTAAAATGACATTTCAGCACATGAATAAGTATTTTATTTTCAGTGACCTGTTTCCTGTTTTCTTTAGTTTTCAAATTTTGTGACCTTCCTACTTCACTAAGATAGTAAGTCTGCATTGTTGAAGAGAATATCCGCTTTTATTTTATATACATCACATACACACACACACACACACACACACACACACACACACACACACACATATATATATATGTGTGTGTGTGTGTGATATATATAAAATAAAAGCGGATATTCTCAATGCAGACTTACTATTTTAGTGAAGTAAGTCTGGATAGATAGATATCTATTCATTGTTCTGTTTTGTGGTTTTCCACAAAAGAAGAAACGAGCTTTTCTGATCCTTGATGTTTCTCATCCCCCTTTTGGTTAAGCAGTACTGCCAGTCAGATGACAGTTCTGTTAGTCGTGTGCCACTCCATGAATCTTGTCTGCTGGTATTACAAAACAACACTGGCTGCATAGCCAACAAAGGCAAGATGTGTTTTCCCATGTATATATTAGGTGTTTATCTGCTGCTTTAAATTATTCTTTTGGGGGCAGATGTCTGGAAACATTCAATGGGATATATTCATACTGCACAAGACCAGAGGTTCAGCCCATTGTTTCAGAGCTCATTATAATTGTATATACAGTTTTAGCGCACCAGAGGTTTGCATGGAGGTTTTTAGAGTGAATAAATAGTGTCTTGAGGATATTATTAGCTGTGTTAGATATGACACAATAGCATGCAAAGAAAATTGACATCATGCAAGGCAGGTGGAAGGAGGTTAATCAAATAAGGATAGAGTGTTTCTTGTTTCCGGAAGGTACACATAATGTTGGTTCCAACTTTTAAAACGTAACTGTTGCCGTAGGATCATGAGTCACTGTTAGAGATGTGGAAAGAGGTGGATTCTGACACCAGGTAAGGAGGCTACATTAAAATAAAGGTAGGGGAAGGCTATTCCAGGAATTTGGAGGAGATGCAGGCATTTGAGGGAAACGGAAGCAAAGACAACATGAAGGGCAGTAGAATCGGCAGAGCACATGATCCTAATAGGTGACTGACAGGAAACAATAGATGAGATGGTAGGCAGTGGTAGAGCTGTGATGAGGGGATATGAATTTGAAGTGGAAAGGGATTGAGAGTAATTCAGGCAGCAAAAAAGGAGTAACGTGGACAACTATTGACAGAGGAATATCAGTTTGTCAGTGCCGGTTTAGTCAGGCTGGAGAGATGTAAGAAGGGAGTCATGGGGTGACTATCCCAAACCATGAAAAATGTCACCCCTCCTTCATATGTTCTGAAAGATCTGGTATCCATGACCACTGTGTATCATGAGAGAGATTGGTATAAATCTGTGCAAAGATCAGGCCAGTCTAAGCGTTTTAAAGGGTCATTGAATTGTTGTTTCTTCCCTACCACCTAAGTCCTCATGTTTTATTAAAGAAAATTAACTGATAAATAAATAGACCCTTGTGGTCTCTCTGATTCTGTTGTGGCCACAGTCATAGCTGAGGGAAAATGCCATTACACAAGTGAGTGTTTTGTTAAACAGCTACATATAGATAGATAGATAGATAGCTTTTTACCTTGCCTGTGAGTCCAAATGAAATTGATGACTTGCTCTGTTGAAAGAATTATTTGATCTGGACTTGGTGTCTCTTTTAATAAGTGTGAATTCAAAAGCAAACTAACATGTATTTGGCAGCTTTATACAAAGCTTTTTCCAAGCAAAATTATGTGGTAGGCAAAGGGCATCAGTTCCTAAATAATAAATAGCTTAGTCATTTATTGAATTTTAAAGTGTGTTAAGTTGTAATGTAGGCAGTTTCAAAAAACAAGTTAAAGAACTTCAGTTTCTACACCTGCTTTAGATTCCTGCCAGCTTAAGTTTTTACAAGCCATTATTATTATTTTTCTTAGTTTTTCTGTCTGTTTTTTCTGTGTGACTGATTCAAAGTGAGGGAAACTAACTGTACGGAGGAAATAGTAAAATATCATATACACAAAGTGCTGCCAAATACATAAATTAAACCAATACACTTAATAAAGAAAACAGTTTTTCTTTCGGTTACAGTAATGTTAGGTATTGTGGCACTGGACAGAGGAGAGTGTTGTGTGTGTGTGAGGGGGCATTATAAGCAGAAAAGGGAGAAATTGAACTGTAACTTATCTGTTTTCTATCGATGCGCAGAGGAGGACAACCTGTGGCTCCGGAGCCATATGCGGCTCTTCAGAAATTAATATGCGGCTTCTTGTATAGGCACCGTCTCTGGGGCTGGAGTTACAGGTGCCAACTTTCCAATGTGTTGGGGGGTGCTCACTGCTCAACTCCTGGCTCTGCCACACTCTGCCCCTTCCTGCCCTGTGCCCTCACTCCTCTCCCTCCCAGAGCCTCCTGCATGCCACAAAACAGCTGATCAGGAGGTGCAGGAAAGGAGGGGGAGACCCTGATCAATGAGGCTGCTGGTGGGCGGGAGGCACAATGCGGGGGAGAGCTGATGAGGGGCTGCTGATGTATTACTGTGGCTCTTTGGCAATGTACATTGATAAATTCTGGCTCCTTCTCAGGCTCAGGCTGGCCATCCCTGATATAGTAGGGCAGGGGTGGGGAACCTTTTTTCTGCCAAGGGCCATTTTGACAGTTATAATGTAACCCGCGGGCCGCTTTCTCTCCCCCCCCCCCCCCCCCCCGAAGCCCAGGCTGGCAACGGGAGCTGAGACCCCAGCTGGCAAGGGGCCAGCAGGGGAAACCCCAAAGCAGTGGCAGGCGGAGTGCTTAGCCCTGCAGTGCTTTGGGGTTTCCCCCACTGGCCCCTTGCCAGCCTGGGTCCTGCCGCCTGCCTGACCCGCCCAGCCCAGCCTCCCCCCCCACCAAACCACCTTCCTTCCCTCCCCCCCCCCCACTGACCCGCCCAGCCCGGTCTCTTCCCCCCCCCACCGTCGGCTCCCCGCGGCTCCTCGTTTCGCCGCCGGGCTGAGGGTGGCCGCGCGGTGCTTCCCGGCCCCAGCGCGGAGCCGCCCCCGGCCGGCTGGAGCGCAGACCCGCCCCTGCGCGTCCCTGGCCGGCGGCTCCCCGAGGCGCTTCCGGCCTCTTTGCCGAGCGTGGAGCCGCCCCGGGCCGCCAGGCGGGGGCGGCTCCGCGTTCGGCGAAGGGGCCGGGAAGCGCCTGGGGGAGCCGCCCCCGCCTGCCGGCCGGAGCGCACAGCCACCCAGCGCGTCCCTGGCCGGCGGCTCCCTGAGGCGCTTCCGGCCTCTTCGCCGAGCGCGGAGCCGGCCCGGGCCGCCAGGGGGGGCGGCTCCGCGTTCGGTGAAGGGGCCGGGAAGCGCCTGGGGGAGCCGCCAGCCAGGGACGCGCGTGGGCCGGACGGAAGGCTTTGGCGGGCTGTATAAGGCCCGCGGGCCGGAGGTTCCCCACCCCTGTAGTAGGGTAAGAAAATTAGATCGAAGTGTGATGAATACGTTGCTGGTGTTCTTTGAACACAGATCATTGTTTGCTTAAAAAGTTCTCATTTTTAGTGTTTGATAGGTGAAAAGGATAGAGTCTCAATTGTTTGTGAGTTGGGATTAGTCAGGTTTTAGTGATTTAATGTCCGCCTAAACAGGGCTCCCAACTATAATTTGCATAAAGACAAAATAGAAAGTTTTGTAGAAAATGTAAAATAGATATATACAAAGCCTTAATGAGAATGAATTCTGTTGATTAATAAAATGTTTTATTTTTGAAGATAAGGTGACTGACTACACAGGTTTTTTTGTTTTTAAAGAGATGCTGCAAGATAGTTTTGGACACACATTTAGGTTTCATTTTAAACTTTAAAGCACTACAGAAAGTACAAGTATCTTCATTTAAAAAAAAAAAAGAAAGAAAAAGAAAATTCTTTGTTTTAAACATTCTCCAGCAGTTCATTTTGTAATAAACTGGATAATAGGATATCAGTCACAGAAAGTGAAACTGACATTAAACAGAAAGTGAAAGTGGACTAGTCTGTTTTCCCAAGCAGAATGAAGTTCAGAATGTAAACAAATAGCACAGATGGTAAAATGAAAACTTTATTGTTTTACTCATCTAAGGTATTAAAAATAAAATGCCTTTATCTTATGTTAAGAAGACATAAGCTCACAAAATTCTTTAAGAACATTTAGGCTTGGAAGGATTTGCTTTCGATTCCTCGGTAAGCGTAAATCTCGGTAAGCGTAAATCTCGGTAAGCGTAAATTTCATCATACACACACACACACACACACACACATTCCCCAAAAGTAATCCATGGATAGTAATAGTCAAAGTAGGAAAAATGCTGCTTGAGAATTTATTAGAGTTTTGATTTAAGGATATTAACTTTGTGTATTCTGACATGAGGTGTTGACCATTTGGATTTTAATGGTTATAAATCTTTCACTTTTTGAATCTTGGTGTCTACTGTTATCAAATAATTGGCTGACTCCCTCCCTATAATTTTCTTTAATTGTGAAAAAGTAGATCAATGAACACTGAAAAAATGCTTAAGAATAGATCTGTCGGATTATTTTAAAAAATATAAATCGAATTGTGCCAAGATATTTTTATTACCCATTAAGTCAAAGAACTAGAAAGGGTCTTCAAAAGCACTATAGAGTTTATAATACATGCCATTACACTGTGTAAAAAAGAAAAATCTTAGAGAAGATTTGAAAGAGTTAATATTTTTTCCTTCTGAAAGTTATCTGTTAAGAGTATTAGCCGTTTAATAAAGCATAGCTGCCCTCCAGATGAACCCGCCAGTGACTCTGCAGTTGGGGTCATTCCAAGTTCATGCTGTGGACTTTTGACTGCCTTCTGTGTATGTGAAAACAGCTGGCGGTTCCTGCAGGGATCACTCATTCAACCCTGTAACACAAAACTATTGCCAATGGGCACCTGCTGGTGCAGCTTCACAGGAGGTCCTTGGGGGGAAGCTACCCAACTCATCAGGCATCTGTGGAGATAAAAACAGTGGGGGCTCCCCTGGGATACCCAGCTAATCAGGCATCCATACAGACAACTCATCAGGGGGCTTCACAGATTACCCAGCCAACATGCCGTTGTCAGAATGCATTACGAAGCTTAGTTAACGATGGGATGTGAGCTAATTAAAGGTCCTTTACTTTGATTATATGACATAAGTGGGAGTGGAGGAAATGTCTCCAAAAAGGTATCTTGTGTGTTCAGTGTTGAATGCAGCTGGCTTCTTTTTTGTCCTTCTGTTGATCAATAACTAAGGGCAGAAAGGAGTCAGAGTCTATATGCATTTTGTATACACCACCGCCATGATTTCTGCATTTGTAGAAATTCAGTAGAGTACTGCCTAATTTTAAGCTTAAATCAGTTCTGTCACTATATTTAGTGTTCGGTCAGTATTTCCATTATAAATCGCTGTCTTCAGAGGATTGTAACTTGGTCATAAACATTTTGTTCTTGGCTTAAACTTTCTCATACATTTTCTTGGCTGGGCCCACTTTTTTCTTTTAAATTAAGTTGGTATGTTTTATGCTTTCTAAGAGAGAATATATATATTAAATGATTTTTAGAAATGCTCTTGTGCTTGAACAGGAGAGCTGTGGTGTGGGGGTTTCTCTGGTGGGGGGAAGTGTTGTTAACGATGATACGATCTTGCCACTTCAAATACTTTGTGAATCAATTTTAAATGATTACGGCTTTTAATTTGGAGAAGAAGCTCCTTCCACATGTGCAGAGTAAGTTTTCAAAGACCACAAGTCGTTTTATTATTCATATTTCAGGCCCAGGATAACACACAGTTGACAAATGTGTATTTGTAAGTGGGGGAAATGGTTTCTTGCTTTTTCTGATAAATAGTGTATGGTTTTTTATAATTGTTTAAATATGTAGTATTTATACAATCCATCTAATAACACTGCTCATTTATTTTTTTTAAAAAGCTAGCTAAATGTGCATTTGAGACCCACACAAATGCATTAAACATCAACCTGTGACACTGCAACAAAAGCAAGGAAATCTATAATAAAGGATTGGCCACGCATTCTTAATTCACTCATTGTGCCCAGGTGATGTGAGATGTGTATAGCTGCACGATCTATCTTCCTTGTTGTATGTGTTTTATAGTAGCTTACTACAGCAGAGTTGAGGATAGATTGCCAGTGTTAACTCCGAGTTTCCTTGCTTTTCACTAATGCTAACAGGCTGTCCTTGATGCATATCACTGTGCTTAGCTACAGCAGCATGTTCATTAAACAAAATCATCCAATGTGTTTAAGTTTAGGGAACAGCTAGACACAGTGAAATAAATAAATGATGCTTTTACTTTGAATTTCTTTGCATTTCGAGGTGAGAGGTTTAATTAGTATAAATTTTTTTTAACCAACTAAATTGTAGATTTTCTTTTGTAAATCCTGTAACTGATTAGTGAAATGGCAAATAACTTCAAGGGACTAAAACATATTCACTTCTGTTAACTGAAACCTATTGCATTATCCATTACATTAATCACTATTAGAGACTAGTTATTACAACATATATATTCAATGGTAAACTTATAAAAACTGGTTCAAAGAGTTCATATGCCTCTTTTAGTACAGAATCAGAGAGGTAGCCGTGTTAGTCTGGAATTGTAGAAGTGACAAAGAGTCCTGTGGCACCTTAAAGACTAAAGTATTGAAGCATAAGCTTTCGTGGGCTAATACCCACTTCGTCGGACGAAAGCTTATGCTTCAATACTTTAGTTAGTCTTTAAGGTGCCACAGGACTCTTTGTCATTTCTTTTAGTACAGTATATATTACAAATCTCTGGATATGTTTCTTACAAATATGAACTTGTAGCAAGGGTGCCAACTTTTCAAAGTGCCGCTTATTTATAACAGTGTAAGTGAGATCAGAATCTGGGCTCAAGTGTCTGGAGTGGAGGGTCAGAGAGAACAGTTCATTGCCCATTCATGGAGACGGGAACTGGAAGGTATAGTCCGGGGGCGACCCCTTTTTCGTTTCTCCCTCGGTGCGGCGGACCCTTGTATGTCCGCCGAAAAGCCGCCAAATAAATTAACTTTGCATTCGGCGGCTATTTTCGGCGGACATGCCGAGCGCTCCCGAAAGCGCTCTGTATGTCCGCCGAAAATAGCCACCGAATGCAAAGTTAATTTATTCTGCGGCTTTTCGGCGGCGCAAGCAGCTCGCAACCCCTCGGGAGGCGGCCGGCGAGCCCCCGAGGGGTCGCGACCCACAGTTTGAGAACCCCTTGTATAGTCTATTTGGAAGGAAGATCAAAGAACACAAGTGAGTTGGGAGAAGGAAGAATGTGTGAGACTTCCAGTCATTTGAATGGTGTCCCTGGATCCGGTTTTGTTCAATATCTTCATCAGTGATTTAGGGCATGTGTTCACTGGCAACGTTAAAAACCCCAACGTTAAAGCGCTGCCCCGGCATAGATAGCACTGGGAGAGAGCTCTCCCGGCACTCTGGAAAAACCACCTGCACAAGGGCGTAGCTGAAATTTGCAGCACTCAAAGGGGTGCTGCACAGCGCTTTAAGCTGGGTCCTTTAAAGCGCTGCCAAGGCTTCTGACGGGGGAGAGGGGCAAAAGGAGCAGCTACCCACCCCTGGGCAGTGGTGGGGGGGTCTGCTGATTCCCCACCCTCGCCCCTTCCGGAGGAAGCTGCCCCCGCCTTCCTCCCCCCCCTCCCCTCCCCCAGTACCGGTAAGTCACAAATTTTACTTTCACCACTGTGTCCACCCTAACAGTCCTCCAGTTGCTGTCCCACAATCCCTGACGCTGACTGCTCTGCTCACAATTGTGAACTCCAGTGCCCAGGGATTATGGACACTGCAAGGCCCCCCTCCAGATTTGCATGACAATGGTCCCAACACTGAATTTCCAAAATGATTTCTCACTGACTGGTAGCAGTCTGGTGTTGCAAGTTTTCATACAGTGATCACCACCCTCTTCTCAGCTCTCATTTTGGGGTCTCTGCACTAGAACGCAGGGGTCTGCTCTGCGCACAGGTCCAGGAATATGGCCTTGCAGATTCCAAAGTTCTTATCCCAAGCCTGCATTATGATGCAATCCCACAGTCAGTGCTCATTTCTCTGGCCCAGAAGTGGTGCTACCCCATCTGCAGCTGCTGTGTGAATGCCAGGGTCCTATTAGCCATCCTTTTTGCTACTGATAATTGTTCTCAATTAGAGTAGGGGTGCTGGGCTGTTTTGTTTTGTGTGTGGCTTGGCTTTGGGATGTGATTTTATCTAAAGTGGCTAAAGAATTAATAGAGCACTGGAACTGACCTACCTTCGCTCTAGCTGGTGTTTTTTCAGTATCTTCTTTCAGTAATGGTCAGTGTTCTCATATCTCCTGCTCAGCTTAGGTATGTGCTCAAATCTCCTGCTCCTATCTCCTGCTCAGCTTAGGTATGTGTCTTAACCCTTCACTTGTATCATAAAAAGTATATGATTAGGAAAGAGGTCAGTACTTTTAGCCCATGCCTTCATTACAGTCATTGAGATTTCCCTTAGATTACTTCAGATCTTTGTCCTGTGATGCAGTACACGTCTGTCAACACAGCCATCTACTTCTGGATCATCTTGCACCTTTCCCTAAACATGGCATGCCACCCCACCAGCTGTAAACTAGAGTCACTTTAAAACCCCATTACTCAAACGTATTTAAATTGCTTCTTCGCTTGCTACAAAATGTAAAGTACTCTAGTACAAGCATATTTCTGGGAGTGTTTGCCTTGAAGGTTTTCACATATCTCTGCAAAAAGGAAAGCTGTATGTTTAAAAAACATTAACATTCCAGTGAGTTTTCGGAAAGGTTACCCTAGGGTCACTGGCATTTAACTACTTGTTTTGGGAGAGGTTTCACTAGAAAGTTAGTTATTTAGCAGTTTTCATTTGTTCACTTGACTACTATAATTAGGCACAGATGTGGTTTCTTATTTACTGTCATAGAACTTTTCAAAATGCATAATGACAAAACACAGGTTATTGTACTTTCTCAATCCTTTTTCTGATAAAACATCTAAAGTGAGAGTTCATGCTTATCCATAAGATGCTCTCCTGATTCGGGCCAGCAAACGTAGTTTAACTTCGACTAGAATGTAAGTTGGCTATGTATTGTTGAATATTTTTTGAATGAAATGACTAATTTACTTTATATGCTATACAACTCAGTGTGGTAGATATATAGCAAAGTTGAGTTAGTACATTTGGTCGGGGAAAAATAGGTTGACCTATTTTGCTGCCTATGTAAAAAATATAGTGCAAACAGCCACAGGAGTCAACAGTGCTGCTGCTGAAGTCCATGGCAAAACTCTGTTGACTTTGACAGGAGCAAGATTGGACCCTAAATCATTTAGCATTAAAGGAGAAAAACTGGATGACTTCTGCAAATATTTATTTTTTAAAAAGTGCAAAGACACTGAACAATCAAGTCTAATTTGTAGAAATTTGTATAGTTGATACAAGTTGTCATTGTACTACTTTAAAAAAGTCTCTAATTCCAGACTATTAGAGTAACACTTGTCTTAAAACTTTCCACTGTTGTGCTACTATTGGTGCAGATGCACTGATGGTTTCAAGGAGTGAAACTCTGGTGTGGACTAGCCAATGATATTTAGCCCACATTGGTTAAAACATCACTGTTAAGAGAAGTGGCCGGTCTTACACTGCTACTACTTCCAGTAGAATGATAATGTGGGGCTGTCTTAAGGAAAATACTCATGCAGACAAGGCCTTTCTGAATATAAGAAATAATGAATATAAGAAATTAAACTGTAGATGCAGGTCTTCAAACAAAAAAAATCTCTCCATGCTGCCATGTAAGTGTGACATGCAGATATTGAGAACTGGACAAATTCTGGTCTTTAGCATTATAATAATTTTTTTAAGTAAAGCAATAAAAAGAAGAGCTACATAAATAATTGTTTCAAAACCAAACACAGAGCTTGTTTCAACAAATCTTGATAATTTAGAATTCTGCTCTTTATTATTATTTTTAACTTCCCATTGTTTCTCTTACTGTAGTTTGCTGGGACTTTATCAGATGGTTTGGGAAAGACGATGGATAACAGACATCAAACTGAACGAGAGTACATTCGATACCATGGTGCAACCAGTGGAGAACATCTCATAGCTGGGATTCATGGACTTGCTCATGGTAATTTGTGCATCAATATATTATGCTATTTTAGTATCAGTTGCTTTATCTCTATTGCTGTGATTCAGAAAAACAATGCAGTTCAATTTAAAGCACTCCACACTGGTTGGTTACATGTGGCTTAAGGTAATGGACCAATTGCTGGCCTTCCTTTTAATTTGTGTTTTTAATTTTGGCAAAGGCACCCAGATTTGAGAATAGGTTCTATTTAAGTATACTATTTAATATCAAAACTAAATTTAGGAAAGAGATCAGCCAAAACTTCTAGTTTTCATATAGGTTCATAAAGATGCTTACAAAGAAATTGTTTGTAAGTGACAAAAAAAGATAATATTCAGCCAGTGGTACAAATGAATGAATAAGTGTATCACTCTTAGCTTCCCTTGCTTTTACTCAGTTCCCGCAGATTCCAGTTTTCTTGCACAATCCAGCTCTTAGCCTTTCTGGATTCAAAGCTGCACCCATTTAACTTTCAACTGTCTTAAAAAAAAGTTTATTTAAACTGGTGCAAAAGACCATGTGGACACTCTCTTAATCTGATTGAAGACAGGCTTAAGTCAATTTAGGTTGAGTCGATTCTCTGCTGAATTAAGTTAAATTGATATAAGCCCTTTTTAAATCATTTGAATATTCACACTGTGTTTTTATATCAAATTCAGTACATTTGTTTAAAATTGCACCTTTAATTAAACTGATGCCATTTGAAATGCAGTCTGTATGATTATCAAAAAGTCTTGTACTTAAGAAATGTAAAATTAGGGGAAATTTGTTTATTTCGTCTCCAGTATTAGTCTTCTAGGTAGTTGAAGCCCCATCACTTGAGAGAGGTAATGGCCCAAAAATGGAAAAGGTTCATTTCTGTAAGTTGTTTCCATATTTAACTCTTAAGTGCAGGGTTAAAAAAAAATTCTATGAAAAAGATAGCAGTGAAATTCTAAATGGATCACATTAGACTTCCCTTTGAATGCAAAGCATTTGGGTTATTAAAGTTACAGAACATTGTGTTCTAAAATAGGTATAAATTATGTTGCTAGCAACATGTGATATCTGAATTATGATCGTTCAATGAAGACCTTCGTTAGTTGATTGGCTTCTTTGACTGGAATCTTTTTTGTTTGTTTTTGGTTTTGTAATGTTTCTGATTTCCATTTCTTCAAAGAAGCAGGTGACTGCTAAATTCCGTCTTTTGAACTGTCGTTTTCCCAAATGTATAGCAAAGTTACCCAAATGAAACAATTAACCATAGCATACGCTATGTGCTTCTTGACTCTAGAATGTATGTACCAACAATACTGTCTGAACCTCCAACATCATAATGTTTCCTGTCTTTTGGCTGTGATATAAATTCTATAGGGCAGTCAGTCAGTGGAGCTATGTCAGTTGATACCAGCTGAGGAACTGCCTTTTAAGTTCCTAACCCCTTGTGGCCCCTGAGATTCTCATGGACATTAATGTTTTGCACGGATGAGATGCCTATTCTCAGTGTCCTGGTCAAAATTCCATTTTGGGTAATTAAACGTTGCCTGCTTAAATTTATCTTTGTATTTCCAGTGGAACACAACATTTTTCATTTCCTGTCCTAAGCTGCTGCGTAATATTTTGTGTTCTGTTAAATCCTTGTCACACTGTTGGACGTGGCTTCCCTTAAGCAATAGACAAAATACTTTTGTGTATGTATATCTTCAGGATAAAATGTCCTAAAACCTGTCACTATATTATTAGTTTAATTAAAAAACATCCATTCATAATTCAGACTTTAATGTGCTGCATTAAGTGGCTAACATGCTTTCCCTCGATCAAGAACTTTCAAAGAAATAAATCATTTAACATTTTCAGCTGTAATAACATCCAGTCATTTTATTTTTAGTAGCAAAGCAATTGGTCCACTTACAGTTTTTGTTGTCTTTGCTAGGTATCATTGGTGGATTAACTAGTGTAATAACCTCCACAGTAGAAGGTGTCAAAACTGAAGGAGGAGTCAGTGGTTTCATATCAGGCCTTGGGAAAGGGCTGGTTGGCACAGTAACCAAACCAATGGCTGGTGCCCTTGATTTTGCTTCTGAAACAGCACAGGCAGTGAGAGACACGGCAACTCTTAGCGGCCCCAGGTCAGTGAACACTTGACATTTATAATCAATAAACTGTCTAGAAAACCAATTTGCAGTACCTTCTGCAATTTTGTAATGGATTTGGTTTCCTAGCTCAAAGGAACTGTAATTCTGTAAAATTAACTGTGTATTATTAGTTTTGACTCATTTGTTTAATTACCTCCTTTTTGAAATACGGTATTTGTAGACTCATTAATGTAGCCTCATGTACTAGTAAAATTGGTCCAGAAAAGCTACTGTGTATTAATAGGAGATTTTTATGAATAAGAACATAAGAACGGCCATACTGGGTTCATTTAGCCCAGTATCCTGTCTTCTAACAGTGGCCCAGAGGGATTGAACAGAACAGGTAATCATCAAGTGAATCATCCCCTGCCACCTGTTCCACACTTCTGGCAGACAGAGGCTAGAGACACCATCCCTTCCAGTCCTGGTTAATAGCCATTGATGGACCTATCCTCCATGAACTTATCTAGTTCTGTTTTGAATCCTGTTATAGTCTTGGCCTTCACAACATCCTCTGGCAAGGAGTTCCACAGGTTGACTGCATGTTGTGTAAAAAAAAATAGTTCCTTTTGTTTGTTTTTAACCTGCTATTCCTATTCCCCCCAAACCAAGGGTTCTCTGCCCTCCCCCCTCCTTTTTACCTTCCTGCCTATGTGTTTGTGTGCCCAGCATTTCTCCCTCCACCACTCCAGGATCCACCTTTCACTCCTTTGGCAGGAGCTCTGTATGCCTTCTGTTGTGCAGACACTGTGCCTTTCTGTATGTGTTCAGTGGTTTGCATGTTGTGCTCACTACCAGAAATCAATAATATTTAATTATATGAAACGTGTTTAAGATAAATGTTGTACAAAACTAATAAAAATAATAATGGCAAAGTAAATGAGGAAAAGGGGAAAGAATAGGAGTGTTCCAGAGGGTTGGATCTTGGAGAATAACCATTTTATTTCCAGTGGTTAAGTGGCGTTCCGTTCCCATATGCTGATGCTGTGCTATGTTACTGTATGCCTTAGATCTCTGGTATGTTTATTTTGTAATTTTCAGAATGATTTTTTTTTTAAGTCTTTTCATTTGGTTTTTCGATTTCCTGCATTTTATTATGCCACACTCACAGTCCTGATGTGTCTGCCATCACTATTTCGGTAAGGAACAATAAGCTTGATGAAGTGTGAGGGAGGTGTAGGAAACTCATAAGGATGCAAACCTAGACATACTTTGTTGTGGAAGTAGGAAGTGTTCCAAATGCACCAGCCTTTTTAACTGCCAATGAATGTAAGAAATCTAAAAAGAATTAATGTTAAGACTTGTAAGATTTATTTTAATCCTTGGCAAATTAAAAAATTCCTAATTTAGTTGCATAGTAAATGAATATCAGAAAACATATAAGACATCTAAATATAATGAGTGCAGGACAAACGTGTGTCCAGGACACAGAAATCTTGTATTGTTGCAACTGTCCTATGAAAATGCATTGGCCCCAAACCTTTCTTAAAGAAAAAAAATATTTTGAATAATTAATTTCGGAAGCCTCTTTACACAGCTGTGACTGTTTTTTACAAAAAGATTTTAGTCACTGATCTATAGACCTTATAAATTAAAATACACTCAACCACACTTATACGTTGCAAAAGTTCATAAAAGAATCCCCTACCCACCTTTCTCTCTGATTCTCTTATATAATCAAGTGACTAAATAGTTCTTTGGAGGACAGAGAGAACAACAACAAAGGATTTGTTATGTACCAATAGGCCCCTGTTGCATTTGTTAACTGTTCAGCTATGTGTGGTTTGGAATCCAAATAAAATGATGTTCCAAACTGAATCTGCTGGCGCAGGTTGCACTTCCAGCTCTACGTGTGCTGGGCCATGACTATTCCGAGTTAAGTCGTATACAGAAATGAGTGCTCAAGCTGATCTGATTAGTGGTGTTTAACCTTGCAAAGTAGGAATTGAAGTAAGTTTCGGATGGATGGACTCAGTCTGTGGTTGACGCTATCCCAGTCCTGAGATCCCATTCTGCTCTCCGATGCAGGAGGTCACACATGGCCAGTTACCTAGAAAAATCCGCTGTAGAATTTCAATAGCTGATTTTAAGTATATAAGGCAAATTGCTGTTGTGGGTAAAGGGGTATTTTTAAGAACTTCCATCTGTTGTAGTTTTTATGATGTAGGAGTCGGGAGTTATGTCTTCAGCATGCTATTTTAGTGCAATAGGGAATTTTCTGTCAAGTATGTCTGACAGTAAATGAGGTTGTAGTTGATACAAGGCCATGCGTGATCAGGAATCAAGCATTCTAGTTTTTGTGGTATCTAAAAGTTGGAGTTGTTTGCTCTTCAAGTGATTGCTCGTATTGATTCCAAGTAGGTGCGTGTGCGCCGCACACAGTCATTGGAAAGTTTTTCTCGTAGCAGCACCCATCAGGTTGGCTGTGGAGTCCCCTGAAGTGGCGCCTCACCAGTTCCTTAGTCGATGGAATTGTGGTGTCTTCCTCAGCAAGCTCTCCACATTTCCCTAGCTTCTATCTACTTTAGTGTTTGTCTTCCTTAGTTAGTTTAGTTAGTTATTAATTAGTGTAGTGTTAATAGTTCACTGTAGGGAGTCAGGGGTTCCCCTCCAACCCAACTGCACTCTCCCTGGAGACCCTGGGCATGCCTAAGTCTCAGGGATTCAAACCCTGCAAGTCCTTCAACAAGCCTATGCCAATGGACGCCATCCATGATGCTTGCTTAAAGTGTCTGGGAGAAACACATCAAGCGAATAAGTGCAGGATTTGCAAAGGGTTTAGCCCGGGTATGAAAAAGGAGCGGGACTTTGAACTGAAGCAGCTCCTCATGGAGGCAGCACTTAAACCGCAAACTACGTCGTTAGGAGTGCCTTAGTGCCCCGGCAGTGGTAACGGAGACAGCACCGTGGAAGGATTCTGGACGAGACCCACGGCACCGCCGCTCTGTGGTGCGGAAACAGGCCGAGATGATTCAGCACCAGTCCCATTTCCCAGCACAGAAGCGGCACCAGAAAAAAGGGAGAAGTTGTTGCCCAACTTTGGGGCCCATCCCTTTGGAACAGGCCAATAGAAGCCTTGGAAATGAACCAAGTGTTTTGAAGGCATTTATTTTACATTTCCATTTCTGCCATTTTTGCATAGAACTATTGAAAATTTGACATTTTTTTATGTGTACATTTGTGTGTTTAAGATAAGATTTAAAAATACAAGTAGACATCAAAAATATTAGCCTTAGAATTCATTCATCCTCAAACTCAGTGGTATAAAAGGCCCCTAGGTGAACAGGGCCTGATTCTATTTTGCCTGACAGTGTCACTTCCAGTTTAATTGCATGCTTATTTTTCGAGTTCCACATTATGTGAAACATTCCACATTTTGGTCTAAAGCAGAATGTTTATCCCACTTCTTAGAAAATAAGGAGCCAATTCTTTTTCCATATGGGTGTGTTTAAATGGTTGTATCAGGGAATGTATTTAACATTTTTAGGTCTGCATTATACTCTAGTATAAAATATTTTCTTCTAAAAAATTACCCACTTTTCCCCAGGGTTGGAAATTTCTACCCTTTTCTGTACAATTTAATGATGCAAGACACTAGTAGATTAGAGAGCTGAGAAATGTACTTTCATAGCTGAATTCACCAAAACTTACTGCTTTATTATAAACTTCTGTGCTCAGAAATTTCCATAACATTTTAATGTTCCCTTTCATGTTGTAAATAATTGTTATGCCGTTGGAGCTATTCTGAGCGCATGCAGACCCAGAAATCTGGAGTTCTGTGGGCTTGAGCATGTTACTTAAACTTCTGTCCGGTTTCCTTATTTGTAGAATTGGAGTATAATACTTAGGTCACCAAGATGTGGTGAGGATTAGAAAATGGAAAGCACTATAGTATTTATAGACTTCTATATTGTGAGTCTAACGTGCGCGGAGTCACGGTGCAACCACAAGTTGGAACTTTGAGATTTTTTTTTTAATAGTTATTTACACTCTTCTGAAAGTAACTAAGTTCCTGTCCTGGAGAGCATCCAATCTATTCTTTTAAATTTCTATTGCATGCTTTAAATTACTATTTTTCTTTTTGTCAGTATTAAGAATAATAAATACACACATTATAGCCTGGGACTGACAGTTATCATGCAAACACGCTTAGAAGCCCTGTCATGGCTGCTTCATAGCTCATAGCATCTTTGAGAGAAACATAAAATCATGGATGCTAACAAAGTATAGCAATGCTAGCTAACCTGGATGGAGACGAGTGTAATGACTGAACTAACTTTCAGAATTGTGGTTTTGTACAACATATTTATTGGCCTGCATGGGCACAGTACGTCATTCGTGAGAAGTATCACTTTTAAGGCTGGAATTTCCTGTAGTGATCTTAATGTCGTCCCAACATACTTCTATGTCATTTGGGTGTTGGGAGTGAGTTGAGTGGGTCAGGCATTACATTTCCTCTTTTCTTAAAAGTGACACGTGATACATCACAATAAATTACTAAGAGTTCCCTTGCAAAAGATCTGTGCAAAATGAAAACTGTCAAATTAAGTGTTAAATCGACCAAATATTAAGGATGGGAGAACATTCCATTTCAGAACCCTAAAGCAGTGATCGACTGAGGCTCGCAAGTTGCAAGTGGCTCTTTAATGTGTCTCTCTTTGCAGCACACAATATTAAAACACACTCTGATTTTAATTATTAACCAATCAGTTGGTCCTTTTACTTTATCACCAATTGTAGTTGATAAAATAATAATACTTAGTCATTTTTGCTGTGAGAATTATATAGTAAATGAAACAATGAATTCACACTATGTGGCTCTTTTGGGTTATGCTGATCGGTAGTTTGACTCCTGATTCACTGAGGTCTGAGCATCGCTGCCCTAAAATAATGCTGGCTTTTTCTTTTCCTCTCTGATACCATAACAAGCACCATTGAGGGATGATGTACTTAGAAGGGCTCTTTAATCTAGCGCATAAAATCCAATAGCTAGAAGTTGAAGCTAAAATATTCAAACTGGGAATAAGGTGCACATTTTTAATAGGGTGGGTAATTAACCATTGGAACAGTTTACCACTGGATGTGGTTGATTCATCACTCAGTCTTTAATCAAGATAGCATGCCTCTCTAAAACACAAACTAATTCCAGAACAAGTTATTGGATTCCAAGCAGAAATTACTGGATGAACTTCTATGGTTGTGTTATGCAGGTGGTCAGACTAACTGATCATAATGGGTCCCTTCTGGCTTTAAAATCCATTAATCTATGTTGCGACACACCCAGCTTGCACAAACTGTGGTTGGAGCATGGAGCCAAACTGTGGAGGCTGGGATAAGTGGTGTTTTTCTAGCATATGGTGCCAGTTTAAAAACGTTTCATGTACTTTTAGCAGGTTGTATTTAAAAAGCCTGACCTCCTGATGAACTTCTTCGGAAGAAAGAAATCCTATAATTGCATAAGCTGTCTGAACTTCTGAAGCATAAACTCATTTAATTTGTGAAGAAAAACAAACTTCTTATTATTTTGTTGGAGATAAACTTAACATTAATTTTATTCTTTATGAAACAAGAAAGGACAGCTGGCTTAATTTTTTAACAGGTTGGGACACTGGAAGATATTAAAAGAAAATCTATCTTGACAGAGCAGCATACATTTAATTTATTAGCAACTAATGTGTATGATTTGATATTTTATTTTGAGTAGGTTTTATATTTTCTTCTAAGTACTGCAGTGTCACATACAGCGATTCTGATTATTTCCACATTTGTGTAGCACACTGCCAAAAAGCTCTATCCAAAACGAGAAAACTGTACTGTCATTGAATAGGTATATTCAGAAAACTATCTTCTAAAATCTGCTTTACTGTATGCTACAATACTTTTTGGTTAGTTAAGAAAACCGCTATTAAAACTTTTTCCTGTAATTCAGAAGGTAGCAAAAGGAATTTTCTGATATTGCCCTTTAGTAATCTTGGATACGTGCCTGTGGACTTTTGGAGATCCTTTTTATACCACAACCACATGCAATAGAGGAAATTGCCATTATGGCTTTCACGCAGTCTTCTGCCAAAGCAGCTTAACTGTGACCAGAGACTTTTCCTTAGTTATTACTGAATTATGTTGTTTTTTAATATCAGCAACATGAGACTAAAAATAAAGAATTCACTTACTGAAATGTTGATAAATAGAAGCAAAGGACTACTTCAAGTTCTAACAGGTTTGTTGGGCCCGTTAAGTTAGGAGTGCTTTATTTATGGCTAGCCTTAATGTGTATAGGGTTCTTTAAAATGTACTTCTATCCCAGAAGAAAGGCAAGTATTTGTAATTCTTCATTTTGTCTTTTTAATATCAGTGCCCTGTAGCTGTGCAGTAAGATCTTGGCTCTTAGTGTCAATGAATGACCAAATGGCCTTTAAAATAAAATAAAATTTTTATGTCTTTGCCTCCTCTGCTACCTCTTTTCATATCAGCGAATAGGATTGTAGCATTCAAACTGAAGATAGAGGCATAGGAGGAGAAGAGGGAGTAGTTATCTCTGATGTCAGTCTCACTGTTCAGCCCTGTAATTCTTCATAATGCAACAGCAGCAGAACCAAAAGAGTGCATGGGAGGAAAGAGGAAAAGTATGAATGTAATTCCACATAGTGTACAAAGTCTGTGGGAAGGGGAGAGCTCAGTTAAGATTCTATCAGGAGTGTCCCACCATGCCCCTTGTTTTAATCTAGAGTTGTCATGCTTGTTTTTGCGAATTTACCCATCTTGTGAGTTAATAATTAATGTTCAGAGAGAGTACTCCCTTGCTAGGGCACGTGTCCCTGAAAGAGTCATGTTGTTTGGCATTCTGCCTCCGTCCTAACTGAGCAGGGGATAAACTTGTTTACCTATAGACCTATCTAACTCGCTCCCTCTTAATGATTTCTTTTATGTTGACCCTTATGCTTGGAAATCCTTCCCTACCCTGGGGCCTGATTCAAAGCCCATTGAAATCAACCGGTTTTCCATTGATTTTAGTGGACTTTGGATCAGGTCCTTTTGAGACCTTATCCATCCTCTGCTCTTTTAAAACCTGCCCAAAAATTCACCTAGAAACTAGAGGTGAAAAAGACTTATCAGCTAATACCCAGTCTCTCGTGCCAATGTGGAACTGTTGCTTACAATGTATTCTTGACTTCTTTATCGGTGTGCTTTGTGAATGACTCAGGCAATGGCATTTCTTTCCTTTGCGTTGCCTTAATGTTAAAAGACCTTTGTTATATTTTCTCATAATTGGTCTAACTAGAGGGACACACACTTCATAGCTTCTGTAGCTATTGCATGCACCGAGGCTCTGGGTGTTCCCCCATTCCATCCTCTTCAAGTCCCGATGTGTGCCACCCTCCCATCTCATATATTTTAGGGACTCTGTACATCTTCCCCCAATCTCACTCTCCCTAGGAGTCTGTATACCCACCAGTTGCACTCCTCCCCCCCACCATGGCAAGGGCTCTGTGTGACCTCCTACCCCCATACCAGATTCCCCGAGTCTCATCACCTACCAGGATTCTGTGCCCACCCAAATCTTTCTCTTCCCACTCCCCCCCCCTTCACAATCTTCCATTCTTCCCACACATGGCAGAGGCTCTGCCCCTCTTCCCCTGTGCCAAGGGCATTATGGGTCCTCCTCCCCATATCAGGGTCTTCCATTTTCCATCCACACCCCCAATGCGAGGGGCTGTGTGCATGCCTCCATATTCCTCCTTCCCCTCCCCACCATTATCTACATGGGAAGCAAGTCATTCAGAGTATTAACATGTTAAACTGTATGGGGAAGTAAGTCATTCAGGGATATTGCTGTGCTAGAATGCGTTAATGCTGTGGTCCTCAAACTGTGGGGCACACCCCCTAGGGGGCACAGAGGAGTATTTGAGGGGCACAGTGGGGTCTGGCCAGCCCTAGCCCCCAGGGGAAGAGGAGAGCGCCACCCCGCCCTGCTCCAGCCACAGCTCTGGCCCTGGCCCTGGCCCTGGCCTCAACTTCCAGCTCCACTCCTGGCCGGGACCCCGTATGCCACCTTGCTTCCAATCCTCACCATTGGCCCCGCTCCCCAGCCCCGGCTCCCGACCACAGCTCAGGGGTGCATGACTTAAAATGTTATGGGACCACTGCATTAATGGGAACCAATACCAAATTATTTTATATGCAGACCAATGTAGAAGTGCTTGAAGCTGTCACCCATCTTTTCCCCATTAGGTTTTCAGATTTCCCCCCAAAATCGGAATGGCTCTCGTCTTTGAGGTCTAGAACATTAACATTTCCTGAAATTTTGGAATTGATCATAGACATCGTTCAAAAGTTAATGTGTTGGAGACAAACACAGAAATGTCAATAAGTTGAGTGTAGGGCCTGTGCGCAGTCAGCCGACTTCTCCTTTGTGCATATTTTTCCCGTTACTTCTTGTGAAACCCTGTTGGGCTGCTCAAAACAATTGATGTTCCTCATTGATGATCGCGTTTCCCCTGTCTTCAGTCAGTGTTAGGCCAGGTTTTGCAGGTTTAAACTCCTTTCCTGCAGTCAGCTATCCGAACTCCCTCCCCATTTTTATTCCTTATCTTTGAATTTCCTCTAGTATAACCTCTCCCTGAATTGTAAGTAGCATCTCATCAGTACTGTGTGAAAACGGACCATCATCTCTCTGTTGTGTGACATCATGCATTGCCTGTGCAAGCAATCGAAAACTGTATTGTCTGGTTTTGCAACTATATTTCATTGCAAATTCATATCCACTTTTCAGTTCACTCTTATTCTGAGGGTTGGGGTGGGAGATTGACTTGACTGCTTTACACATGTCTCCTTTCCAATATATATCTGTGTTTTGGGTTATTTTTCCCTAGGTGTATTGGGTTGCAGTTTTCCAGGTTGAATCTCATTTCATTTCCTGCCATATTTCTAACCTCTTTAGGTTCCCTCATGTTTCCTCTCCTCACTGGAGTTTTAAACACCTCATAGTTTAATGTCATCTACAAATGTATTTTCTCTGCCATTTTTACCAGATCTTTAAAATGAAGTTAAGTAAGCCTGGGATCAGTTGCACTCCCTGAAGTACCTCACTAGACATTCCTGTAGGCATACCCACAAGGGAGAGAGTACCACTGCCCAGCATTTGTTCAAGATGCTCAGGCTCTGTACTGAAGTGTAATAAATTAGTAAATATTCCTATAACAGTGGGACTTGGGGCTTATTCCATAAGGGCTAATATGCCTTTTGTGGCATGCCTTAGACATGCCTTAGAGCTG
Organism: Sternotherus odoratus; assembly: GCA_032164245.1. Lineage (NCBI taxonomy): Eukaryota > Metazoa > Chordata > Testudines > Kinosternidae > Sternotherus > Sternotherus odoratus. The sequence continues at coordinate 10,118,679 of JAVMKO010000018.1, forward strand.
AAATTTGTTGAATTGCATCTTGAAGCACAATACATCTTTTGACTAAGCAATCTTTAGACTTTCACCACTGGCATGCCCAGCAGCATGACAGGACTGCACCCACTGGACACTGCTTCCAGAAGGTTTTGCCGTACTCCTGAGCCCTGGGCACGTCTTCCAGGGGTGTGCATGTGTAGAGGCCCATTTCAAAGAAATTCAGTCACTCATCAGTAATCTTCATATTTCATAACTTACATGTGAAATGCAAATTAAATATTGTATAGAAGTAACTAGATCTTCTCCTGGGATTTTGTTCCTTTGCGGTCACGCAGTGGATGATAGGTGTGGATGGATTTTGTCCTATAGAATGTTTTCTTCATGAAACACACTGGCTATAAGACAGCAACTGGAAGAGAAGCAAATTACACTAAGTTCTGCTTTTTTCACGCCAGCAGTGACACACTGGACGTCCCACAGTTCTTTTTTTTTTCAGATAAACAGCTGTGGCGTGATTGCTCAAAAGCTTGATCTTTGTCAGGCCTTACAATAAAACAACATTTGCTATGCCTGGTTGCAGAGAAAAAGCTTGACAAATGCAGTTTCTCTGATCTGTCTTTCTGCCGTAGGAGACAGTAGACAGTAAAAAGAGAGTGAAGCTCGTAAAAATACCAGTTGCTTCTATTTTATTTGATTGTGGTGTCTCAAATTATGCAGCCCCATGTATAGATCCCCTTCATGTCCAAAGAAGAAAAATGCATTTTTAAAAAAATGCATCATTCATATTGATATTGTCCTGTTCACTGCTTGGATGCTACGCAAAGCCTAAACGATTCAGAGATGGACTAACCTATACAAGGTATCCATCTTATTTTCCACCTTGAAGTTGTGAATAAAGAGGGTCATGAATTCGTACTCATGAATTACCAAAATCCAAACCAAGCCAGATTTTCATGCAGTTCTCTACTGCTGTCAATAATATATGCCGAAAAAGATGTTTACTAGATATTTGAAGGCACTCTTAAGGGAATAGTTGTGAAAAGTCACACTAACCATTCCAGTTGTTGGTGGCTTTGTGATTTCATTGGGTATTTACTCTCATTTGGTGACTGATGTCAGCTTTAATCATGTGGAGGAAAAAGGGGGACTGTGCTTTATAATGGACTGAGGCTGCTCTGTGATAAGCTGTGAACATTAAATGGTAATCTGGTCATTAGGGAGTTAATGGTATTACTATGTTGGTTTAACTGCTTAAGAACTATTGGCTATTTGGGGGGAAAGAGCAAGAAAAAATGACTTGAGATAGTCCGTCTATTTGACAAAACTTAAGGGGTGATGCAAGAGTGTGTTTGTTTCAATGTACTGCCTCCATCCCCTTGTGGAACTCCCCAAACTGGTTTCGGGCGACAAGGTCCAAGCTGGGGAGGCTGAGGAGAACAAAGACCCCAACTCGTTTAAAAGAACAGTACCTCAAGCAGTAGGGAGACCATTCAGGGAAGCAGACTGACAGACACCCGCTAGTGTGTCTAAATTTTGGCTTTCCTATGCTTCATCAGGCGAGTGGTAAGCCTTTAGATAAGACTGACATTCATGTAGTCCCTTTGTTCTTCTAAAATGTTTTTCTCTTCTGTCGTGCTTTGTTCCTGTTGGTTTAAGAAGGCTGTCTGGGCTCTGTATTCACCACATCATAGACTTTCAAAGGGAAGAAACTGCAGGAACAAACCTGGAAGAACTGCTAGATAAGCATGGTCAGTAGTCAGAAGGAGATTCACATGATTCTACTCCAGGAAAGGTAAAGGCACAAGTCCCGATCTGTGGGGTATCTGCTCAGAGAGACCGGAGTGTGGTTTAAGGGGCATCTAGAGCCCATAATTGCAATTTGCATCTGCACATTTTTGAGGAGCATTGAGTACTCAGGACAGATTTGGTAGCTCATGAAATAGCATTTGTATCTTTTCAATGGATATGACCTTGGATTTTTTTGGTCCTCCAGCTTGGATTTCCCACGGATGTATAAGTGCAAACATTGGTAGAGATTTTCTTCTCAATAAGAATGTTGCAAGTTGTTTCCTCTTAACAAGTAGATAATATTTTTGTAGTTAGTTTCCTTCCCTAGCAACGTACTGCTAATAAAATCCCATTGTTCATGATCTGTTTACTTTCCTGGAGTGTAGAATAGGAAATGTAGCGGTACCCGCCTGAAAAACTAACCAAAATTTGAATCCTGTATGGCTTAGGAATTTGCTTTTTTAGAGGCCTCAATTTTTAGATCACATCCATTGTTGGAATTTCAGTTCTGTACTTGCTTATTGGCATTTTGATGTTTCTCATCTGTTATGCTTTGTGTGGAAAATATATTATTTATTTTGAAAACAGAAATCCTGCATTTCTTCAAGCGCCTTCCTTCAATGCGAGTTTGTTCCTTGTGGTCTTGTTTTCTATTTCTTGTCCAATCTAATTTTACATAACAAGTCAGAGCTTCCACCACTTACCCTGGAAAGACTATTCATAATCGAATAGAACTGACCATTAAAGAGTTTTAGATAGCATTGAAGACTTAAACTTTTATTTATGGAGAACAGTTAAAAATTCTGAGGGGAAATTCACACTAAAGCCAGATTTTTGTTTGTTTTTTGTTTTGTTTAAAAAATTAGTTTCAGTTCCACCCATATGTCACCTCTGATCTCACCTCTTTGTATTTGTATATTTTAAAGAAGCTTTTTGTAGATGGCTCTTGTCAATCCAAGACTGCAACATGAAAGAGGGAGCATACAAACCATTAGTGATGAGGTGCTGTTGCTGCTACCATTTGTTTAAAAGTGTAAAAGATATTTCAAGGGAGCCTTGAAATTCTTACTACTGATGTTCATTTTATAGTTTGAACTAAGGTTGTTGAAAGTTTTCTTATCTTGACATTCAAGGGCAGGGAGGTCAGTCTTCAATAGCTCATAACAAAAGGAGCAAGAGCAGTGGAATTTAGCACTAAAATCTTAGATCCTTTACCAGTCCTGGAAAAAAAATAAGAAAGGACAATGGTTTGACTATAAATAGAAAAAAATAACATTAAAAACTATGGAAGGGGGTTGTCAAGTTTAGGGTGTGACATTTGGAGTCATTCTCTATAATTCGGTTTTCCCCCATTTATAGTGTAGCTGCAATTAGTTTTGAAAAGATTAATCGCTAAAATATATAATTCTTACTGTGTTTCTCCCTGCAAAAGTAAAATGTTGATATCTAAAGAGAAGGTTTAATTTAAAGTATTGACTGGATGCAATGACATCAAACAAAACTCCTAAAATTCCCACGTTACACAAGAAGGTACCGAGGCCACTCCTGGGTTCTGAACAGGAACTAGATTAAGTTTAATATCATTGTGTACAAGAACTGAATTGAAAAAGGTGTGTGAGGACATGAACTCACTTTGAACCCTCTTGTCTTAAGCAGGTGATCAGAGCATTATTGTTAGTGTCTGTTGTAAGTGATATGCCTCCAGGTTCAAGCAGAGTTCAGCCAAGAGTCCCACATCATATTGAAACCTGCCCTTGAACCAAGCTTTGCTGGTAAAAGTTATGTGGCGAATGCCTTCAGGGGTCAGCATCTACAGTATGCAGGGGCAGTGCCATTTGTTACAAAAATGGGATTAAAAAATGACCATTCCATGACTGAAGCTGCCCTACTTCTGTAGCTAAACCATCTGTCTTTGAATAAACAGCTTTTAGAGGCAGCAGCTTTGCTGAAAACGTTTATTAAAAACTGTTATATTTTCAAGAAGCGTGACAGGTAATTGTTCTTTTGACATGCAAGAAGTGGGAGCAAGATTCATTAACATATAGTAACCAAAATTTTAATCCATTCATACTCAATATGTTGTTTAGTAATAATATCATATAGTTCTGATACCTTCTATCAGAAAAAGTTAATCAATTACCTCAACAATTGTTAAAAAGTGAGCCAAGATATCCCTTATCAGTTTTTATGGAGTCCATTACCTCATCAACTAAAAACCTTGTTGTGTGAATTCTTCATAATTAAAACTGTTTAACTGAACATAAGAAAATGAACTTTCAAATTTAGAAACGTTACACATAGTTAATTCTCTCAACTACAGTTCAGTTGCCAAATGTATATAGTAGAGTCCTATTTGTGTTTAATCCTATATTGGGAACTGAGCTCATTGGCTCTCAATATATTAACATAATAAATGGATTTTATATAGAACTAGCGAAAATACCCGGCGTTGCTCGGGTCCGTCGGAGGTGGGGAGAGGGCAGAAAGCTGAGCGAGTGCGGGGTCCGTTGGAGGGGGGAGGGGGCAGAGAGCAAACCTGACACCCCCACCTCACCCCCCCGACCAAACCCAACACCCCCACCTCACTTACCCCTCGACCAAACCAGACTCACATTTTCACCCCCCCACTCAAACCCAACACCCCCACGTCTCCCCTACCAACCCCAACACCCCCTGACCAACACCCACACCTCACCCCCGTAGACCAAACCTGACACACCCACCTCACTTACCCCTCGACCAACCCTGACCCCCCTCCTCACCCCCCCCAACCAACCCCAACACCCCCACCTTACCCCCCCAACCAAACCCAACACCCCCTGACCAACCCCAACACCCACACCTTACCCCTCACCCACCCCAACACCCCCGGCTCACTTACCCTCCGACCAAACCCAACTCGGGTCCGTTGGAGGTGGGGAGGGGGCAGAGAGCTGAGCGAGTGCGGGGTCCGTTGGAGGGGGGAGGGGGCACAGAGCTGAGCGAGTGCAGGGTCCGTTGGAGGGGGGTATTATGACCTCATAACTATGTCACAGAGAACAGCAGCTGCTCAGCTGATGTGATTGGCCTTTAAATAATTTCACCCGTGGGGGGCGTCAGAGGTGAGATTTGAAAAATTTTCGACTCTTACTCTGATTAGGACCCTAAGACCTATAACTGTACCAAATTTCAAGTCTCTAGCTCAAACGGTGTGGAAGGAGTAAGGGAACGTACATACACGCATACACCATTTGACTTTTTTATATATATAGATATATACATTTCATATCACTATGCCAAACAAGTCCTCTTAATAAGAAGATGTAACTAATAATTAAATCTGAACAAGGTTTCTGATTTTCCTTGCAATTAATTTTTATGGTGAAATTAACAAAAATATTTTACACAAATATTCAAAATTCATAATTGACAAAAAGTATTTAATGTGAACCTAAAAACAATGGCTTCACTTTACATGCTGAATCTTTTGCATCACTCTGTAACTAAGGACTTGTCTACATATAACTTGCACCAGTTTAACTTGTTTCATTTTAATTAAAGTAGTGCAACTTTTATGTGTGGAGTCATAATGATTTGAAACTGGTTATATTGGTTTAGTTGACACCTGTAAATTTACCAACTGCTATAACCCAGATTTAAACTGATAAGTGTCCACACAGAAAGTTGTATTGGTTTAACTAATTTGATATAAAATCACAACTTTATTTAAACAACTACAACTTTCTGTTTAGATCAGGCCTAACACAGGTGACTTTTGTGTTTAATATAAAGGATAGTTAATCTTGCTATTCGGTACTGTAACCAATACCCCTAAAATTCTGTAATGTTTAAAGTGAAATTAATGGTAACATGGCGGTGTTGATTCTAAGGCAAGTTTTTAGCATGACACATAATTAGCTGCAGTTTCAAACTGATAGAATCAAGGCATTGCCAACAGCGTGCTAGAAAACTTGTATTTCCACAACTAGGTAAACATGGCATACATTTTAAAATCTTTGAAAAATATATGGATATATAGATAATGCCTAGGAAAGTGGGTAATACACTATGCTTCATAACTGAAAAATTATTCCTTTTAGACATACTGATATGACATTGTTAGTCACCTAGCCAATGAAACACTGCTGTGTCACTGTTACAGAAGAAACTTCTGTGCGTTGATATCTCTATCTATATTCTCAGATGAAAACTGTGGAGCTACAGCTGAGAATATAAGGCAATAATTTAGGGTAAGAAAAGATTACAGGTTGTTGTAATTATTCCCCAAACCCCCACAAGTCTTAAACTCGGATTTAAGGTTTAATTTAATAGAATTCCAAATTTGTTAAGCTATGGAAATGCAGAGTTAGGGCACCCAAACAACCTTAACTCTGCCCTGTAGTGATGCCATGTAATTATGTGATTGTGACTAGACATTTTGGTATATGTGGTATTGGATTATCTTTAAATGTTATTTAAAGACACAAACTTTGTTTTCCCTCCTCCATGGTGTTCGTACAGGGCAGAGTTGAGGTGATTTTGGTGGGCATGTATAGAGTATCCAGAAAGTCTCGTTTGTTTCCAAGTTTAATTGAGATAGTGAGCATTTTCGGACAGAGAGCATTATAACCAAAGCTTGGTTTTGTAATTTAAAATTTCTCCTGGTCTTAGACCATACTTGGTCAGTAATTAGTCTTCACAGAACTGTATATACACTGGTTAAAAATCAGCACAGAATTGTTCTAATCTACGCAACATTACATGGGACATAAATTTTACAAGGCTTTGACACATGGGTTTATTCCATCTGAGACACATTACATTCCCAAGTGACAGTCCTACCAGAAGAAGAACCAAGTTCATTCTCCACAATGAAATTCACATATGGGCTGCCCAGTTCAGTGTACTTCTGTGAACTGAATCCCCTTTTTATTTTATTCATTTAGATATGTATTAGTTAACCTAAAGTTACTGAATGGAATATGGTTACGAGAGAATAAAGATAGATTTGCATGTTTCCAAAATCTTGCATATTTTGTCCTCATTTTTTATCAAATGTTTTTAGACACTAGACTGTCTTAGCAAAGTAATATCTTATGCAGTGTGCATCTCTCTCCTGGTTATGTAAACATTACAATTCCTTTTTTATCCTTTTTTCCCAGGGAAGTCCTTTAGCTTCATGATGTTACAGTTATAGTGTATCTAAATAATAATCTTGTTACAAAAATATTTACAAAAGGATATAGATTTAAGTACTCCAAGGGGATACAAATAATGAGGGAGAATTTCTCTCAGAAAGGTACTGTAGATAGTTTGGAATGGAAGCTATTTTAGCTCATACATTAACATCAGCAGAATAAACAGACAACGATCACGAAATAAAGTATTCACAATTTCCATTCAGAAATCTACTTATTACTTAGAATTAGGCTGAATAACTTAAAGCGTCTACACCCCAGGAATGAACAAAAGCTTTATTTAAAACAGACGTCTGGTGGAATGTACCGGGAAAAATCATCAGACTGCATTAAACCAGTTGAACTGGATCTCCAGAATTGAAAACATTTACTGCATATCCAGTGGTTTTTATAACTTTTGGCCCCCCGTCTAGTATTTTTAGTTTATAAAAGTATGAAATGATGAAACTAGTGTTCCATGCAACAGGAAAACAATTTTTAAAAGCATAAAAGCAATCAACCACTTGCCAATGCAGTGGCATTGACTTAATGTCCAGAATACCTTCTTTCTGTGCCAAGAGGTTCAAGTCTGGTACAGTATGTCTAGGGTGACCAAATGTACCAATTTTATAGGGACAGTCACGATTTTTGGATCTTTTCTTATACAGGCTCCTATTACTCCCCACTCCCATCCCAATTTTTCACACTTGCTGTCTGGTCACCCTAAGTACGTCTAGGGTAACTTCTTGAAGTTAGCTTTACTAAACTTGTACCAATATTTAAAAAAAAAAAATTGTAGAAAATATGCAAATAGCTTTCAGATTTATTGCATATAACTTAACTATGTAGATTATAGACTCTGATAGAGCTAGGTAAAGTATGTGGAACACACATAAGCCACTTTGAACTGTAACAGTCTCCGTAAGCCATAAAAAGGGATAGTCAGATGTCTAATAGAACACAAGGACTAAAAACTTTCTTTTACATTTTTGCTTCTGTGTGAGCATTTGGAGCTACAGCTTCCACTTTTCTTTTCCATTTACTTCCACTTGAATTATTTTGCTTGAGGTTAATTGCTAGCATCTTAAAGGCTTCTCCATACCCTACACCTCACGTCCTTTATCAGGACGTGTCTTTTAACTCCAGCAATAATAAAGCTTTTACTTGAAAAAGCATCTGAGAGTATACAGGCGCACTTTTCCTTTCCTTTTTGTTCTCCCATGCTCAGTGACCAGAAGACCACTATAAATCTGGAGCTCTGGAAATATTTAGCATATGGCAAAACCAAGCCCCATTATCCTCTTGTAATCAGTATAGTAAGCCATCATGTTTACTTTTTAGCCTCCATGTTCAGTGTACGTAGAAAGCGTATAGCTCTCGACTTAGATGCACTCTCCGTAGAAGTCAGTGGCATATGTTTTGTATAATCCGATTTTATTTTGTAGTGTGTTGCTGTTGTTGTAGCTCTGCTATTTTCACCCTGAAACTCGCAATGATATAAAAAGATATTTTTAATTGACATTAAGCACTAGGCAGAGATTTCTCTGGTAAGATTTGTAAAAGTCAGAAAAGGTTTTAATGTTATGTTGGTTTGAAAGTTTTCCTGGTATTTCTGTAGCTGCACATATCTCCGAAATGTTTTGATCCAGAATTTGTGTGTGCGCACACTTTTAATTGGAGTTGGTGAAGGCAGAAGTGTCTTCACTTTGTTTTTATTTTGGGGTGAAAAGAAGGATGGCAGAGTTATGCTTGTGTATAAAGAGCAGTATTTAAGCCACCACTACCACTACAGTGGGTGTATATGGACTTTCATAATACAAACTGACCATCATCCAACTCCAGGCTTTGGTCTAGCAGCTCCTGGCCTGGGCCAGAGATTGGGGACTAAGAACCCAAAGGAAATATGATGGCGCAAAAGTTCGATATGATACATGGAGAAGGGAGTACGACCAGGAAGGGGCATGGCATTTGGGAAGTGCAGGACTGGAATATGTGGAAGGATGGCATACAGTAGTGCTCCCTGATCTCCGAATGAGGTGGTAAGAGGAGAAAGCGCACATCAGGTTAGCAAGACAATGGCAGGGCATGGAGGGGAATAAAAGAGAGAGGCTGGGGGTCCTGGGTACATAGAGCAAGTCAAGGGAACTGGTTTGCGGCGTAATGAGGATGTACACAGGGAATGAGAAGTGGAGTGTACATGAGGGATCATGAAAGGAGGTGCACAGTACTGCGGAGCAGAAAGAGAACATGGATGGGGTTAGGGAACATGCAAATGAGACCGGGAACCCTGTCTGCCAACGTATGTACAGCAACTAACACAAAGGGACCCAGATCTCGTTTGGAAACTTCGGATTCTAACATAAGAACAAAGGATTTTATGGCAGTGTATCCTTTAACTCGATCCTTTAATTGTTCATTTTCAGCTACTGTACCAGCTGGGGGCAGTTTATATGTTAGTTTTTCATAAAGAAAATGTATTGTTTTTGAGGTTTTAGCTGGAGTCCACTAAAACAATCTTTCAAGCTTAACTCTTGATAAACTCTTAGTTTTTTGTATTGATCGTGAAATGATGAATGGGGTCAGTGCAGCTGAACAGAGCCTGAGTTCCCCACATAAGGAAAAATATTCCCGAGTAACTCCCCTACAGCATGTAGCAATTCCATAGTTATTTTATTATTTCACATGAATAAAGAGAATAGGTGCCCTCTGTTTGCCAGACATGTGCAATAGTATTGCAAGTATTATTTCTGCAGAGAGGAGCGTAAAGATCATCACATTAGGTTCTCAGGAACTCTTCCATAGCTTTAAAACTGGTCATTTAAAAACTATTAAATGTGTTGACCAGGTGACAGTTTGCACTTCATAGGTTTCATGTTTTTTTAAAAAAAATTAGAGCAGTGCTTTAAGGGTCATTTTCATGCTAATTAGGATATTATGCTGAATGATTCAAATTCATCTGAGTGCAGTAATATAGCTTTGGTTAAACTTAAGTGGCAGTTTGGCAAGATATTGTGCTAACTTACTGGTTAGTCTGTTTAGCAGTTACTAGAATGCGATTTTTCCTTTTGTCATTAACAGCAGGTTTTTATGTTCAGTACTAGTCCAGAGTCTGTATATGGGATCCCAGAGCCCGCTGGGATAGGGTTTTACACTTGTGCTGTCCTTTTGCCCTTCCATTGAACTCTTTTCATTTCAGTCATGAGCAAACAGTCAGTGCCTGAACTAACAACCCTGCAATCCTCCAAAGCACGCCTTGCTTACAGTACCAAACAAAGGGAGGCCTGCGTGGGCCGGCCCAAGCCAAGGAATGCAGCTTTGGGGTTCTGCTCCATAAATTTAACCAGCACGACAAAAAGGAGATAATATGAGCCTTCGTGATGATCTGAAAGGGGGAGGTTTGTGTCCCATTGATTGCGGTCTGGCCCATTGCCAGGCCCCGAGCCTGACCGACAGTTGAACCATATCGTTAAGGCGTGTAATACAGCTCAAGTCTTGTACAGCAGCCAATGAGTACATATCCAGAGGGCAAAAGTTTATAAAGAGTTGAGGCTGTCCTATTTAACCCTCTCACACTGTTTGTAATATATACTGCTGCCATTCAAAATAGTCATATTGCTATTAAAAACTGTAAACCTTCAATTTTTTCTTTAAAAAAAGTAGTCTGATCTCTAATATGCAGCAGCTTTATAAAGTGATTTGAAAAAAAATATGTAAAACTGATCCTTCAAAAAAAAAATTCCCAACCTACTCTTCTTTTTCAGTCATTCTTTATCCAAAGTAACTTTGAGAGTTTTTGTTTAGAGATATTTCCTATTTTCTAGGTTCCCATACAGGCTATTTCATACAGACATAGCTATTTCTTACCCTGATCTAACTTCATCTGGTGTAAGTGTTGGTATATTTTATAGGTGATTTTTCCACCTTTTATTGCTGTTAACATGTAGAAGGCCCTTTAGTGTACTGCATGTGCTACTAGCTGATTTGAAGTGTTCCTTGCAACTGTAAATTTTAAGTCACAGCCAATGTATTTAACATCTTTGCCCTTTTCTGTTTGTGCATCTTAAGAGTTTTGCATAGCACCCATTGCTGTATCATCTGTAGCAGATTTAAAAATATGTACACCAGGGTCTGGAGAAAAATACCATCACAACTTTATCAAGGAAATCCATTTTGTTTGGCTGTTTAATTATATACAATTTAGTATTTAGCCCGATGTTCTCTTTTTAGGCCTGTGGGTTAGTTTACTGTCTCAAAAGTTTCTGCTTGCCCAAAGTATGAAGCTGGACCACAAAATAGTTTTCTTATTGAATATTATTGAGCGATCACACAGCAGTTTTCATTACAAAGTGGCAATTCTTGGTGCATTCTAACTTAATGGTGAGCACTGTAGCAATTGTCCTACTACAGAAGACTAATTCTCCATCTAGTCCTGCATCCACCTCTGAAGCAGTCAATTCTAGAAGCTTCAGGAGTAAGGTGCAGTTGTACCTTATTGTGAAATGCTATGCTATGGAATGGGATTTCTCTGGCTTCAGGTTATCATTGTGTGCCTGAAGCATAGGTCTTTTTATCTTAGCTAAGGCAACTGCAGCACATTTTATTCAAATAAGTTCTAATCCTTTTTTGAATGTTGGGAGTTAAAAGTAAAGCCTTATACTTGCATACAAGATAGCAATGAATTATCTGACATTAGTGACTCATCCTATTAAGAATTAGGGCTATGTGTGATTTGCTTTAACCAACACTTAAGAGTGAGACTGCAAATCTTTGCAGTCAAAGAAGAGAGAGTAGTTTCTCAGGCAGCAGAAATCAGTGATGTATTTGAATGAGGTAATTGTCAAACTCCATCTGACTTTTTTAAATTGGGGTGAGTGAAAGAGTTTTTCAGCATCTTAAAAAATATCCTAATAAAACAACTATTCTGACATCAGCTCTCCAGGCTGAAACTGGAAGCTAATAAAGGCAATAGTATATTTTCCATTTATTACGTTTTTTTTTTAAATGCCCAAAATCTGTTAAAAATGACATTGCTACACTAATACCATGGAACTAAATAGTCAAATAGGGCTTGTATGCACGTACATGAATAGGGTATGAATTAGGTAATTGCAAATGCATCCAAGCAGTTAGGTGCACAGTTATCCAGTTTGCAAATGCAAGTTTTAGTTAGATTGTACAAATATCAGTTCTGGTGTGGGCACCACAGGTACCTCCATTCCTTTGGGCAGACCTGCTGCTTTGTCCTATTTTGAAAACTTGGCCCTCAGGATCTGCCTTAAATTTATAAAAGCAAAATTAAAGTGCATTCCCTTAATCCTTATTCAGTCTATTTTAATGATCAAAGTCCGAAGGTTTTATCTGGGGTGCCTGCAGTAAAGCACATGGGACTCATTTCTGATCTAATCTCAAATGGCTACATCTTTGAGAAGCTGGCAAGAGCAGCCTCCATAATAAACAGTTGCTTCCCCAGCACACTACAGTCCTCCAAAAAGCATATTGAGTCAGATAAAGATCCTCAGCTGAGCTAGTAGATTCCCCAAAGGAGGAGGGGGAGGTTTTAGTCCTAGGCATGGTTTACCTTGCATATTTTTTCCTGAAACTAGCATATTGGGAGCACATTTCACAAGTGCAATGCATTCCGTGCATTTGCTGGAATAAACAAGGCATATGAACCTCCTTCCACATGTTGTCAGTAGAGAGCTATCTGGCTGCATGTGATTTTTACACGTTTTTTCAGTTCACTCCGATATTCTAATGCATTTGTAACGCACTTTAAAGACATCTGTGACCCTGAAGTGGTGAATGAGTTACATTGTAGAGCTGTGACAACTCATCAGTTTGTTTGTAGGAGTTCATATACTCATCTTCTGTGTTCCTTGTTGGGATTTGCATCCCCTGATGCCAAAACTGGACAGGAGGCAGCTCTAACTGACCTTTAAACGTTTAATGCAAACTTCATCAGAGCAGTCGTGTCCAGCCAGGAGCTTTAAATTAGAGTAGGGCTGCTCAGGCCACTTTGCTGTGTCTCTAGTCACTGCATATTTTGAGAAGTTGAAATAGTCTTTGTCCTCTTATCCTCAGAGATTCTGCCTCATCTGTTTTTTAAACACATTTAGGAAAAAGTACTCAATGTTATGTGCCCCAAACTCTTTCCACGGTTAAATAGATCAACAAATGTAGTATTCTCTTTCTTCAAAATACCAGCAGTGATTGAATTGTTTCATGGACATATTGCCCGCCAAATTTTCTTTGTTTGAACTGATGTTTTTTTCATAATTATTTAAAGAAAAAAAAAAGAATTGTTCCCAGGCTGAAACTTTGCATGCCAAGTTACAACCTGTAGCAGACTTCCTACAGCTGAATTTCATACATACATGGAAAACAGGATTTACAATGGAAACATTGACAGAGCTTTAGCTGTACCAGCACCAGTAAGTTACTGTTTTAACAGGGTTTGGTGACCAAGCTGTTAAATTGGAAAACTGAAACACCTTTCTTAACACTGACATGGGTGACAGTTGCTTGCCGTTGTGTTTTGGCAGCAAAAAATAGATCTGGCTGAGGAAATTTATTACTAGTGGGAGTGTTGAAGAACTTGATGGCTTCAAAGAGATTTGTTTTTATGTGTTTGTCTCTGATTTATGTAGGAGTATTTGTCAGATGGAAGGGAGCCAGGGTCTTGTTCTAGATGTTGAGGGGAAGGGTTTGGTAATAGAGAGGATGGGTAGGGCTGAATAAGTTTGGTGGTATGTCCATTCCTAATGTTTTGTAACTTCCAGAGCAGTTTATCTAGATGAGTTTGTGGCTAACTGGTTTTGGTGGTGGGCCACCCTCTTCTGACTGTGGATGAAATTCTGCATACAGCCGCATGTTCCGAGTCTTAGTGTCCCAGATCATTTCTGGGATTTGGATGGCCCCAAACTGCATTACATACTATTGGCTGCACAATTCCATTAAGGGCCTAGCACAGGCCTGCACAACATGCAGCCCGGGGGCCACATGCGGCCTGCACGGGCTCACTGTGTGGCCCGCGGGGAGTGAGCAGGGGTGGGGCAAGCCAAGCGGGGGGGGGGGGGGGGGGGAGAGCAGATGGGGAGGGGGCAAGGGGGGGGCTTTTCAGCCTGCAGCTGGGTTTTTTGCAGTAATATGGCCCTCGCTGCTTTCTGAGTTGTTCAGGCCTGGCCTAGCAGATAAGGCACAAGTAAAGCCCAGCAATAACATGGGCGTGGGGCTAGCAACTCCACCCCGTAAGGGAACCAATTGCTACTGAAACACCAACACCAGTTGGTGGCCCATACCCCGGCTGGGGGGTGACGGGCAAAGAGAGAGAGAGAGAGCCCAGCAAAGAGGTATCTGGCCTTTAAGTCACTTTATGATGAAGAGAAAGCGAAAATTTGTCTGGAAATCTGGTAATATTGAAAACAAGATAATCGGCCTCCTATCTTATCCCTTTCTAATATAAATTGGCAGAGGCAAGGCCCCCGAAACAGAAACAATCCTAGAGAATTTATGAATTGTGTGCAACCATATCTGTTTGTCCATTTATCTGGTGAGGTAACTGATTTTCACCTTAACAATTTTAATGCATTCATTTGAGAATTGCAGTTAAGTCCCCTGGAAATGTGTAAAATTGATATGTCCTCCAAGAGGAACTGTCATCTTGAAAATACTTGAAAAGAAGATTTTTCTTCTTGCAAAAGACTTGCATCTTAAGTACTGTACACAGTGCTTAAATATCAGAATTTCTGTCATTGCAGACTCTTAAATCACAAATGATATTAAGATCAGTGAAACTAGTAATCTGAGAACACTTTTTGGATCTCTCTAAATTCTTCAAATAAACTTAGTTCCTGGCTTGTACACCGAAATCCTTATATACACTATTGAAAAGATCAGGATATTTGTGTATACCAAGGAAAAGTTTATGATCTGTTGATTTAAAAATGTGTTTAACTGCTTTTAGTTTTTCAAATGGGACAATACGTGACAAAAGGTGGCTTTCTAACCAGGAAGACAGTTTTACAAAATCTCACGAGCTTGTGTTTCTTAGCAAGACCAGAATTTACAATGCGGTGTTCGGTTTCCTCCTTATGATAGAAAGAGATGGAATTTGCGTTTCTTACAACTACTATGATCCTTTGAAAAACAGCTGTTGATTGGGTGATGAGGAAATGAAAAGGTGCAATAGAAAAAACATGCAAAAACTCTCTCATTTATGTGCAATTTGGCAAAGACTAAATTCCACAGAGATTTTATTTGCAGGGACTTCTCTGTTCATTTCCTCTTTATTTACCAAAATGATACTTTCCAATCTGCCTTTTTATTGAACCCAAAGGAAAATATTGTATAGCCCCTTTAAATAATGTATTACAAATTTTGCCATCCAGTATATGTGTGTAACTTCTGTTGACTTCAGTGAGTGTTGCACCTGTGTACCTGAGCACAGAATTTGGCCAAATATAATGTTAATAGTGCGTGTGCAGACAAACTTAGGGTATTACATGGAACAGAGGGCAAGAAAATATAATTTGTAGAAGTACTGAACAATGGGTTGTGATGCATCTCATTTATTTTTGTTTTGCAACCCAGTAGATACGCTGTAAGCCAAGCTATGCTGTTATCACCAAGTTCTTAAATGGCCCTCACCAGTGAGATGAGAGCACCTTGCCACAGCAACGGAGTCACTGATCTATTTGCTCACTAAACCTTTTTTAAAAAAACATGAAGCCATTTTGGCTGACTCACCAAAAAAAAAACAAAAACAAAAAAACCAAAAAAACCCCTGCAGATTGTAAAGCAAAAGACAACCAATTACCACAGCTACAATAATACAGGTCTTGCGTTTTTTAAACATGCCTATAGCAAATTGAAGTAAGAATCTCAAGTGTCATGCTCTGTCTGAACAGTGAAGCACTGTACTATGTGCCTCCACCTTCTGACACCATTCACAATCTCTTCGCACTCATTCCTGCTGGGACTAGTAGACATAAGGGCATTTCTCTCTTGCATTGCTTTTGTGTGCTTATTAAAAAAGAATCCGCAAATCTGTTGAGTGCATGTTTAATGTAACACAGATGTGGGCACACCACCGTTCATTCTGCGTTATAGATTTTCAGTTTTTTTGTATTTCATCAGTGTTTTTTATTTACAGAATGTAACTTGAGACAGCAGAACAAATTGTAGATTTTTTTTTTTTAAAAAAAAAAGCCCCTCCAAGTAGTGAGGAATGTTTTTAGCTATCCAGACCAAGCAAACCAGTTTGCCCAGAGCTGATGGACTAAGACAGGCAACACAATTGGTGTTATTAGTGGCACTTAATTAAAAGGCAACTGACCTTCTTATCACCAAGAGGAGAATTACCTTTTATCACCAGCTTGAACATCTTAGTACCAACAAAAGCAATGAGGAACAGTAAATAAATCAGCTTAGTAGACACACTGTACTCCTGATTTCTTCCAGACTAACTCATAAATTGCCAAGAGTCTTTCAGAAACACATTGCAACATCTAGGACTTTTCTTCTGTTTCTCTGTCCTGCTCCTAGGCCAGACATTGGAAACCAGCACTCCCTCTGAGATTCTGATTTCTGCAGAATAGTTACGATTAGAAGGACCTATTCTCTCCTCTTCCCACAGCATTCTCTCATGCCACTTTTCAGATGCCTCCAGACTCTGTGCTACAGAAGAGAAATTGATAAAATATTAGTAAAAATTACATGATTGAGTGTTACTGGAAGAATATTTTATGTTGAAAATGATTGGACACTTTGTTGCCCATTCCAGGGCAGGTGGATTAATGATCCATTATTCATTTCACTTTCCTGAATGCATAATGGAACAGTCTTTCATTGAAAAGTTAATTATTGACCTGTAGTTTAAGTTTAAACCTTTTGTTAAGAGTAAGCCAGTCACTCCTTAAATCTGTCACTGGATAAGCATTTCTGAAACACTTGTCGCTACAGTGTCTAGGTGCTGCAGAAAGATTTAAGAGCCAGTGAGGGCCGCCCAGGAACAATAATTTATCTGTTCTGCACTTTTAAATGTGGGATATTCAGGCACCCTGTTTTTTCTTTGAGGAGTGTGCTTGACAAAGAGGTGGGACTAACAGCAAGATGGAAAGATAGTGAGGGTGGGACTCTGCTTCCTATATATACCGTGTTTCCCCGAAAATAAGACAGTGTCTTATATTAATTTTTGCTCCCAAAATTACATTACATTATATTACAGCGAGAGGCAAAACTGGAAGTACGTCTTATTTTCGGGGGATGTCTTACTTTCAGGGAAACAGGGTATGGGGGGGGGTACTACATGGTCAGACATGCGGTAGATGTCTTATACTATGCAGCCCTAAATCCTCACAGACTATTTCTGATTTAAATATGCATTTTAATGCCATTTTTAGTGGACATTTATAGGAATGGAAACTGGCAAAAAGGTTCTTTTTGGATAGGTTCAGGATGAAGTAAAGAACATCACTTTGTCATATACTAGTTTTCAACTTCTGAATAGGGATGGTTGGAATAATTAGCTCTTGTATAGCATTTACATCTTTAAAATGTTGTACAGTCAGTCCTCTGAAAGTCATGTACAGGTAGAAGTATCATGTGTTCTCAGATGGGGAAAAGTGTTCTCAGACACAGAAAAGTATATAGTATTCTTGGTCCATAATCACACAATAAGTTTGTGGCAGTGCCAAGATTACATCTTAGATGTTGTCTCTTAGTTCCCTACTTGGTGATACTGCTGCATAATAATTTTATCTAGTGAAGTGATTCTTCATTCAGCAAAATTAAAAGCTGCTTGACAACAGAGCAGGAGAGGCTGAAAATCAAATGTTGCTGGTAGAAGTTATGTCTACTCTAGAAACATTACAGCAGCACAATTGCAGCAGTTCAGAGTAGATGAGTCAGCCAGGTCTACGCTAAAAAATTAGGTCAACCTAGCTACATCGCTCAGGGATGTGAAAAATCTACTCCCCTGAGCAGTATAGTTAAACTGACCTACCCCTCCGAGACAGACAGTGCTACGTGATTGAAGAATTCTCCTGTCAACCTACCAACCAAACTCTCAGGGAGGTAGATAACCTTCGCTAATAGGAGAACTCCTCCCATCAGTGTTGGTCATGTCTCTACACTGAAGTGCTATAGCGTTTCAAGTGTAGACAAGCCCTATTACTACGGTGATGGAAGGGATTCTTCTGTCACTGTAGTAAATTCACCTCCCCGAGAGACAGTAGCTAGGTCAAAGAAAACATTCTTCTATCGACCTACTGCTGTCTGGCTTAGGTTGGCTTAACTACCGTATTTTCCGGCGTATAAGACGCATTTTTAACCCCGGAAAATCTTCTTAAAATTCGGGATGCGTCTTATACGCCGGATATAAGAAATTCTGAGCCGGTCTGCAGTCGCCGCATATGGTGGGGGGAGCTCAAAAATGGCCGCCGCCGCATCCACCAATAGCAGGCGGCGTTGTGGTTGTCAAGCGAGTTGCTACAACGGAGGAGAGGGGCAGGGACACCGGGCCGCGGGGTCATGTGCGCAGCCCCCAGCAGAGCCGGGAGGGGCGGGTCGGGCACGGAGCGCTACATGCGGGTAAGTCACGGTCCGGAGCGCGCCGCGAGGGGGTGGGATCCCCCCTATTCGGGGTGCGGGGCCGAATGGTTTGTAGGTCCCGAGGGTGTGGGGGAGGCAGGTCGCGGGGACAACTGGGTCCGCTCTGGTGGGCCTAGAAGCGGCCCCACAGTGACCGGGCCCAGCCGGGGAGCGGCCGAATGTACCCGGGCAGTTACCCGGGCAGCTCCATGGCGCTTGCGACGGGGCTCGCCCTGGATCCCAGTCTCCCCCATGCCTCTGAAAACCCCTCTGAGCTAGACATACTGGAAGGCGGCAGAGAGCTGGAGAGGAGCTGGTGCCATGGTAAAGGGGGCGGGTGGAGAGAAAATCCTGCTCCTCACCCCTTCCGCGGTTCAGCAGCCAGCGAGCCGCAGATTTGGTTCAGAATCTTTTTTTTCTAGATTTTCCTCCTTTAAAATTAGGTGCGTCTTATATGCCGGAGCGTCTTATATGGCGAAAAATACGGTATTTCTTTTTGAGTTGTGGATTCTTTTCTTGATCTGAATTTTTGCTATTAAGTCCCTGGAAGAATGAGACAGGTTGCACAGACTTGGGAAGAGGTTAAAGTAAGAAGACAATAAGCAATTTGTGTCTGTTTTGTAATTTCTAACCTCTTCGTTCCTATTCAACAATTGATTTTGTTTTGTAAAGTTGTGAAAACCTGCTGTAAGTGTGTAGGTGCAGGAAGGAAGAGTTGGGCCTTTAAAGCTGTCAAGAATGTGGTGCATGGAGAGAAGGAAAATTCACACAAGTAAGGTTCACAAGTGAAATGTTCTGAGAAGCTGATGGATATGTAGTGATTTCTGCTTTAACCTTTTATTAAGTTCTTAGGTTACAAACTAGCCTTCACAGTGTCTTCCAGCTGTCTGGAAATAGGAGCATACAAGAATTTTGATAAATGGATTAAAGTGCTGTCTAGTTTTACTTCTAAGTACCTGTCTGTCCCTGATGAAATGCTGTTTTATTACTTTACACGTTTGTAATTCATCCCTGTACCACCTCCAACAGAACAACGAGGGGGGAATATTTTATCTTTTTTCTACAGTGCAAGAAAGATCACAGCTGAGCATTAGTTAGCTACAGGTTTCTAAACCACATACAGCACAGCAGTTTCTAGGTAATTTAGATAGATATAGCAATTTGTTAGACAGCTGCTAATAACAAAACTGTGGGAATGTCAGCTAGCTGTAGAGGCAACATTGGACATTTTTAAGGATGAGGGTTGTGGCTATATTTGAGGCATTTCAGGTTGCCATTTTGTATGCTAATTCAGACTTTTAAATAGTACATCCTACAAATCTGACATCTATCCTCTCTAGCACTAATTATTCCTGTGTTTCAGGTGCAGACTTAAAAGAATAGATCAGAGGTAAAAGCAAACAAACAAAGCCTTTTAAAAGAGCCAATGGCATTTATGACAGTAGCCTGTTCTCTGCATTCCAAGGGCTTGGGAAAGGGAGGTTTCCATTTCTTTCTTCCACTGAGCCAGCTAAATACCAAGCCACAGAGGCTACAAGAAAATAAAGCCACAGGAAGCAGCAATAGTCAAAGTGCTTAAAGTGAATTTAGTCACAATAACTGACTCAATAAGTAAACAGTTATAGCAAATAAAGCCGTGAATCAAGTCAAAGGCAGCACGAGGGACATATAGAAGATGACTCTTACTAGTAGGTGTAGCCAAGAAGAGTAGAGGCAGTAAAATAGTTTGCCATGATTAGAGTTAGAGGCAGGGATGCCAAAAACTTGGAGGAAAGCAGAGTTTGTGTATTTGTGTATGCGTGTATAGGGATAGGGTTGATGAAAAGGAAAAGCACTAAAGAAGTAACAAGACTCCAGAGAAAACATCTGCAACAGGCAAAACGTAGAGGGCAAGTACTCTTGTGTGTGCTGTTGCCAAGCAGCTTAAAAAGTAAACTAATTGTTATGTGGGATTTTCCCCCTCCTTAGATCAAAAGGACAAGAGCAGTTCATTCTGCAGCGTCTGTCAAGAACATTAAGAGGGGAAGTAGGGTTCAGTTATCAAAAATGCTGTGTTCTGCTATAAGTAGTCTCTTGAAAAATTAATAATACTAACTTGAAAGAGAGTCCTGAACAGCAGGCAGCAATCTCAAAGTGGTGGTTTTGGGAAGAGGCAAAGAGTGAGGCAGGGGTAGGTATCCCGCAGCACAATTCTCCACATGTTGGTCGTGTCCAAAGTTTAAAAAGCATTCAGGATTTTTAAAAGTAAAAATACACTATAGTACTGATGCAGATACCAGTGGGCAAAGCATTAACATGTGCAGAGTACTTGTGGGTGTGTCTTACTTTTCAACCTATTCCCATCTTGTTCATCAACATGCAACCTTCTACAACAAATACAATAACTGTCTGGATATACCATTTACAGATTCTTGTTTCTGGAAAAAAGGGTAAAAACCTTTATGTATTAATACATATTTTTATTAAAAATTTGCAGTCCATTGTGCTTCACAGTGCTTTTCCACATCAATTTCACCTGCTTTCTTTTGAATTTCAGACCAGATTTCAATAGAAAATTGGAAAAAGAAGCATAAAGACCTGTCTCCTGTAGACACCCCCAGATAAAATAATATTGTATTTGTATGAAGCAGATACCAAAAGATCTAAAAACATAATGGCTTTTTCATGCCAAACCTTGCTTATAATATGACTTCTTATATTGAGTAAAGTTTCCAAGGGAAACTTAAACGTTGCATTGAATCAGTTAATGTGTGTTTTGTGTGTAGGACGCAGGCCGAGAGAGTGAGGAAGCCACGCTGTTGTAGAGGCCCTCAAGGATTATTGCCCCGGTATTCAGAAAGCCAGGCAGAAGGACAGGAACAGCTATTCAAGCTGACAGACGACATCCAAGATGAGTTGTAAGTACTAACCCAGCAACAGCTGTGTTATAATATAATCATTATATGATGTCTTTGTGATAGCCTAAAAGTCTTTTTTTTATTCATGTCATGTATTTCCCTTTTGATGTACTGAAGGATATTTTTGGTGCTTGAGAACTTCCATCATCCCCTCCCTTCCAAGTGCGTTCACATGTTTTACAAATATTGTTTGATGTAGCCTCACAAAACCCTTATAAGTGAGCTCATTGTCATGATCTCTGAGTCACCAATGAGGAAAATTGAGGCAATAAGAAATTAGTCCAAGGTGTGAACCATGTCTCTTGATGTCCGGTCTGAGTTGCATGGCCAGTTGTAACTCAGACTGGGCCAGTTGGTTGTGCACTAGAGATCATTGTCTTTCGTGGGAAGTTCTATTGTTGCAGTGGCTCTGAAATACACACACTCTGGGGACAGATTTTCCACTGCCATGGACCATAATCTGGCTTCTGATGGAGGAAAATTGGGGAAAAACTTGAGCCCTGGGAGTTAAAAATTTTTGATTTTCCAAATAGGACTTTTATAAGTGAGGGAAAGGGGGTGGGGCGTATGTACTACTAAATGAGTAAGTACATCAGTGAAATTAACAAAAATGTCTCAACTTCAGCTGCTGTATTGCTCCTTCACTGTGACTTTCACCAACAGGAATATCACTCCACAAGAAAACAGTATCTCTTGTCATGGAAAACCAGTCCAAAATTGACTTTTGACTTTTATCCTGGTATTTAAATCTGTTTTTAATTACAAGATCTGATTATTTGCATATTTCCCTTCAAAGTTTAATCCCTAAAAAAGGGGGGTTATAATACCTTGCTTTACTGTTCTAACTAAATGTTTCCACATTTTTTTCCAGTTAGGCTCACTGTTTCACTTCTGGAAAATATTGTGTAATTACTTCCTGATGTACTTAAATCCCCACAAATTCTCCAGAGATCCGGTTGCTTCTACTTTGTTCTACTGGATCATGTTTCATTTAATTTTTCATTTTCTTTTATTAATTTGATTTTGTAAATCATAGAAATGTAGGAATATAGAAAAAAACAAAACATGTCTTCGTTTTCAGCTCTTCTTTTGGAAGTTTAAGCACAGAGGAGAGGATGTATGTTGTTGGCAAAAGAGAATGAGTAATGATGTGTGACTCAAACTGAACAAAATGTAAGGTTTAACTACAAATTTGCTAAAATGTCAGTGCTTCACCGGGAAATCACTGCCCTTGGTTTTCAGACCTCTGTTCCTCAAAACACACCCCTGACACCGTGAAGGAAAATTGCTAAAGAATATATCTGGCCTGTTGTAAAAAGCATAATCGAAATTAAATGTCCAATTTTTCTAAAGTGCTGGACCGGAGAATTTCAATGAACTCAAGGATCAGAGCTTAAATATTCAGTAAACTACAGCAAGAAAAACTAATTTCCTTTTATTGTCTGTTTGCTTTCAGTTACACAATAGTCTTGCCATTTGGTGGGATTTTTTCCCTCTTTAAAATAATTTGATTTATGGAATGTGACTAATTGATCAAGAGAAGCTGGTAAAATGAAGTAAACTCTTGTCAGTCAGAATATGGTATTGGCATTCTATGTAATTGTGTGTGTCTATCTATCTCTACCTATCTATATAGATATAGATATCTATCTACGTATACGCACACCAGAAACAGTGATATAATAATTTCTCATAGGCTGAGCCACATTTTAGCAGAGATTGTCCCATGATTATCTCCCCATGCCTTTGCAATTACACAGACAGTCTCCTTTCCCATCTGAAATTTCATAATTTCCCCGTGACAGTTGCTTACACAAATTTGTAGTATTATTATTCTATGTATCTTTTAATGCAGTTTAGCAGCTGGGAACAAGGAAAACCAGAAGCATTTGGCCAGTAAATTCTCTGTGGACCATCAGTAGTCTATAAACCACAGTTTGGAAATTTGACAGAAGCCAGAGCACCTCACTGTGCCTCAGTTTACCAGTCTCTAAAATGGGTATAAAACATAGTAGTGTCCCAGTGGTAGTTGTGAGGAGAAATTCGTGTTTTACCGGTCTCTAATATCTGTATAAGTCTCTAGTATCAACTTAAAATTAAAATTCCCGTCCCACTCCTCAGGAAATGATGCGACAACTCTACTGATGTTTCTCTGCATCTTCCTGACACTGCCCATAATGGCAAGAGCTGCTTATTTGCTGGATCCTGTCCTGCAATGCTCCTTAGGATCTGTGTCCCACTTTCCAGTGCCATTAGCAATGAACAAGACCTCTTAGCCTCGTCAAGCAATGTCCTAGCAGTGGGGTGCAATGCAAAGTGCCCAGTAAACAATTGCAGTTTTCACTTTTTAGTTTTAATCTTGTGGGTCTGTATGCCCTGCAAGTTGTCAGCTCAGAGGCAAATGCTTTCAGCGATTTTTCTGTTTATTTCTGTATTGGTGCACAGCAGAAAGATAGGGGAGAAGGATTATGAACCAGTTGTTAGGCAGACTTGTTGTATCCGTAATAGTTTAGAAAACATTAGCCTGTGGGGGATGTGGTTGAGGTAGTGCACAAGGAAAATAATAGAATAATGAGACAAGGGGGTGGGTTGGTTAGTAATTAAGGTGAAAAGTATGAATATTTTGGGGGAAACTTTTGTGTTCTATGCAGACCGGGGGCTGATTACCGGTAGATAATCCAATAGGTAGTCTTCTATTCAGGTAATAAATTAGACACACAAAGTAGGTCATCATAGCATTAAAACTAAGGCATAAACTAAAGTATGGAAATTCTGAGTTTAACCTGCCTCAAAACCTTTGATCCAGGCTCATTTTGTCTAGCCAATACAGCATGGAGCATCCTTTGACAGAGGTATAAATTATGTATTTTGCAAATATCATCTGCTCATTTTTGAGACATTACATCAGCAGGCTCATGCGGTGCTTGTCACATTTTGGCACACAGTGTGGATCTGCAGAAACAGTGCCTGCAGAGAACACTCGGTTGGTAAGGAGACTAGGACAGGTACCACAAAGTTGAGGTAACAGAGTCCTGTGGCACCTTAAAGACTAACTAAAGTATTGAAGCATAAGCTTTCGTGGGCTAAAACCCACTTCGTCAGATGCAAGCAGTCTAACACGGCTACCTCTCTGATTCGTAACACAAAGTTGTCAGTTTCATTTGAATAGCACCATCATTTCTGAAAAACTGCAATAGGGACTTCAAGCTGTAATGATTAGGAAGAGGGAGATTTAAAATTAACGGAATGTGAATGTTAATTGTTGCTATGCACAATAATTTTCAAACTGCCTGATAGTTTATCTAAAGGAGTAGAATCTCCTTCCTGCAGGCATGTTTCATACACTAGTGAATTACTGACAGTGTAGGAATAACCTTAAAAATTAATTTAGCACTCTCATTTAATAGTGTGAATAGAGAAACTAAATACATATTTACATTTGTAAAATATCCCATTAATGTTCAAGCTTGTTTGTTGACTCAAAATGTTGTATGTATATAAAAATATTTCACTTTTGAATTTTCATCATTTTTACATTGATCTTTTCAGACAGTATAATTCTCTAAATCTCCTTAATTCACCCTATACTCCCGCCCATATTCATCACTCAAACTAACTAATCTCTCTGGGAAACCTTCCTGCTTGCTGCTTAACCTTTCACCTCCAATGTTAAACAGCTAAATTCTCTTCTCTAGCTACTGGTCAGGCAGTGGGTTAATGTTTTTGTTTGGTTTGGTTTTTTTAAGAAAGAAAAGTGAAGCTCTATAGTTTGTAATGTATCATGAGACCGTTGTGAGGTTTCATTAATACATTCCAACACCTTGCATCGGAGTAGATTTATAAACAATTGCAATTTAAAGATTTGTCAGCAATAAAATTGACTTTAAACAAACAAACCAAAACACCCTGACTACCTCTCCATGCTGGGGAAATTTCTTGTGTGGTTTGAAAGGTGGGGTAGTGACTCATTTGAACCCCCCCACTGAACAATATTTATTAACAGAATGCTCCCAGCCACATATGTCATGGGGTGGTTGCATCTCTACCTTTCCCTCTCTTCTCTCCTTCCTCTCCTACTGACATAAATATAAAAAAAATCACACCCCGAACTGACAGAGTTACGGCAGTAAAACTTGGTATGCTATGCGCTCACTCCGGTCTCATTGCCTTGCTTTCTCATCCTTCTATTATCTATTCCCCATCACTTCTAACACTCTGCCTTTCTTACCGCTGACCAGGGAAATAACCCACTTCCTCCCTTCCCTGACAAGCCGAAGGACACACCCCACCCACCTACCTATTTTCCACACTACTACTGACTTGGACTCTTAATACATTCCATGGGTGGCGTGCCTGAGCCCAGTTATCCACCGATGCTTTAAAAAACTCCCATACCCCAATCTGGATCTATGCTGGTTATGTGCTATGTATGTATCTTGTGAACCTTGTAACGATACTTGTAATCCCTCATCACTCCAGCCTGACTCCAGATGTGCAGCACCTTCCTTCTTAACTTGTGTATATTTTGATTTTAAACGTTAGCTTTAATAAAAATGTTATGCCTAATGTTTGGTTTGATCTAGAATTAATCCTGTAACTGCCTATGTTGTAGCCCTCATCTCCAAAGCTCGAAAGGCTACAAAACGGGCACGTTAACATTAAATATTACGCTTATTGTGAAAGGGTGACCATTTGGGCACCGTTCCGTTTATTTTTGATGAACTAATAAAAACATTTGACTCCTACGGTCACAGCCCCATTTAAGATGCAGTTCATTTTCCTGGTAGGTTTTCAAAGGTTACACAGGGAGTAGCAAGTATAGTCTCCCTCCCAGCTCAGTGGCTTACAAATAAGACAATGTAAAACAAAGCTGACTTATCTTTCTGGTTTTGCAGTTTCATAGCAGTGGAGAACACAGACAGCTTTTGTGTTCTCATTTCATCCAAAGCTGTTTATTTCCTGAAGAGTGGGGATTACGTAGACAGAGAGGCCATCTTCTTGGAAGTCAAATACGATGGTCTCTACCACTGCCTGATTTCGAAGGACCACGGGAAAGTCTATGTACAGCTGACGAAGAAAGCTGTGAATACTAGTAGCGGTGTAGCAATACCAGGCCCATCACAGCAGAAACCTATGGTGAGGACCCAGCACTTACTTTTCTGTTCATATTATGTGTCTTTGCTTTCTGTGATGCAGTATTCAATGCTGTCATCATTGGTATACTGTCTTCTATGCCATTTAATTATGAAAATGTCATTCAGTCGGCAGTGAAAGTAGACATTGTAGGGTTTTTTTATAGTGTTTTGGCCATCTGTGAGGAAGACCTGGGTGCAGAAGTGATCCTGGTACTTTAAGCTCAGGAGAAAGATAAGGGAAATCCAGCGCCTCCGTGAATAAGGGAAGGTATCACTGACTGATATGGAGATTGTTCCGCTTCCCGAGGACAAGAAATCCAATCAGAATGATAGGTGGGGCATTACCCAGAATCCTATTACAGTAAAACCTCCATTTAACGGACTAATTCGGGCGAGGGGGTGTCCGTTAAATCCAAAAGTCCGTTATTTAATAAAAAAAGAAAACGAGCTGTTGGAGCAGCAGCCCGCCCGCCACAGGGTCAGGGCGGAAGCTCCGCAGCCCGCCCGCTGCCGGGACCCGGGTGGCAGCCGGGAGCCGTCAGCCAGCACGCCCGGGTCCCGGCTGCTGGGACTCGGGTGGCAGCCGGGAGCCATCAGCCCGCCCGCCTGGGTCCCGGCTGCTGGGACTCGGGTGGCAGCCGGGAGCCATCAGCCCGCCCGCCTGGGTCCCGGCTGCTGGGACCCGGGCGGGAGGCGTCAGCCAGCCCGCCTGCCTGCCCGGGTCCCGGCTGCTGGGACCCGGGCGGCAGCCGGGAGCTGGCAGTCAGCCCGCATGGGTCCCGGCTCCCGGGACCCGCCAGCCCGCCCGCGGCTGGAACCCTGGCGGGAGCCGGGAACCGGTAGCCAGCCCTCGACAAATGGATTTCGGATGCATCAGACTTACTTAAAAATTTTGTCCGTTGCATCCGAAGTCCGTTAAATCGAGGTCCGTTAAATCGAGGTCCGTTAAATCGAGGTTTTACTGTACTAGGGACAGAATCTATTTAAAAAAAAACAAAAAAAAAACCCCACACACATTCAAAAGCCTGACCCAGTATTCCTTTGTTTAATGAAATATCCATCAAACTGTTTTATATGTTATGTCTGTGCTTCCTCACCTTGTAGTAGCAAAATATTCTCTCTAATCTCATGATATTTATTCCATATATACGTGTATAGCTATATATAGTAAAATAATCTCTGTAATGTAGACAGCTCAAAAATAGAGCTCTGTTCTAATTCAGCTGGAGTTTGTACACTTACCATAATGTATTATGGTGGCACCTAGAGACGTGAGCAGAGATCAGTGTCCCGTACGAAATTGACCCTGCCCAAAGCACTTGTATTCTAAATAGAAAAGACACAGAAAAGATAGGAGAGTTAAAGTGACAGGCCCCAAAATACTTGTATGGCCCATCTTCCCCTTCCAGTGAAAATGTCTCTAGTTGTCTGCCTGTCTGTCTCTCTGAGCCAAGTTCCATGTAAATAATTAAAATACTGTTCATCAGAGTATCTCAGAACCCTCTTACTAACATTAATTCACTCCAGCACTGAGGTAGGTAAGGAAATTTCTACTTTAGAGATAGGGAAAATGATGAGTAAGTGGTACACCAGGGAACAGAAACAGAGTTCAAATTTCTAGTTTTCTACTTAAGACCAGATAGGATCTGCCTCTTAAAGTAACCAGCCTGATCATTACAGTTAGATGAGAGATTTGATAACTGCAGATAGTTACTTTAAGTGGACATTTTTATTTCTCTTCACAGTAATATTAAATTTTCACACTACTTTTAATACTGCTGTATGCATAATAAACTTTTATTTGTGCAGGTCCATGTGAAGTCTGAAGCCTTAGCAGTAAAGTTATCTCAAGAAATAAACTATGCAAAGAGCCTTTATTATGAGCAACAACTTATGCTAAGACTCAGTGAAAACCAAGAAGAATTGGAGCTGGACTCCTGAAACCATCCAGCTTACTGCTAGACCGAATTTCCCTAACTCCATCGCAAGTACTTATCCAGGGGATAAGGGTATTCTGTCTCCAAAATAAAATGAAAGAACAAAAATTGATTGGTGGAGAGTGTATTCTGTAATTTAAGAACACCGTGCACTGGAAACAAATGAATGCAATTAATGTATTTGCTATATGGGATTATTTAGTTTGAGAGAGTGATTTTTTTTTTAAAGTGTTTATTGAAGAACAAACATTTGAAATGTTATGGGGCAAGTTCTGTATTTTGATAACATGTATATATGTAAAACTGTGTTTGTAAATAAGGAAGTACACAATAGTTTGTGGGTTTGTATAAAGGTCTGTTTCCTGTAAAAAAAAAAAATTAAAGTTCTATTGAGTCATATTGCACTAATTGACACTGTACATTCTCCCTAGAAAGCTATTCTTAAGAGTGGAAGAATGTCAATGTAATATAAAGACCTTCATTTGTCTTCTGTGGAGTAGGGATCCAGAACACAGAAGACCTGTACTGTGGGTAGTTAAATAATCTTATCATAAGGGTGCGCGTCTTTGATTTTCAGGCCCCTGGGTGCAATCGAAAGCAGATGCATAAAGTGCTTTGCCAGAAGGGCACTTCATTTTTTACACCGGATTCATAATACTTTTGTGAATCTGTTTACTGGAGCAGAGTGGTAGGGCTTACTGGTTCACATAGTTTAACGGCACTCTTCAGTACTAAAATCAGAGAGATCATTTTTTTTCAAAATGATTTAGTTTTCAGAAAAATAACCACACCCTGTTCAGAGCTGTATTGTAGACAGATAAAATCCAGTTGCTTGGGACATTGGCAAGATATTTTAAAAGGACAAAACTTGAAATCTTAATTTATTGGTTTTACACACACTTCCTCCACCACCCTTTGATTTAACAAGTGTGATTTAATACGTTAGTTTGTTATGGTAGGGTTGCTCATAAGTGTTAGGCTGCTGGCACAGATTTGGGTTGAGTTGAAAAAATCACTGCATCATTTCTTTCAGAATCTTAAAAAATGCACCTCCTAATTAAACTTTTTGAATAGATACAGTATTGAGAGACAGAGGTACTTTACATTAAATGTTGGACTCATTAACTTTGACAGTGTTCCTTTACCAAAAGCAGAGTGTGATCTTGTAGACATAGACTTGGAGGAAAGATGGCGGCTTGTCCTGTAACTCAAAGAAACTAGGAAGATTGACTTGATCTGTAATGGAGTTAAGTCTTATTTTGTAAGTTTTTTTTCAATTAAAAAAATATAAGGAATATCTTGCTGTTTACTTTTTTTTAATGGTGCTTTTGGGCTCTTTGTCTCACTGCCTGCAACACGGCATCTGCTGTGTAAGTTTCATCATGGGATATGGTATTGCACAAAATTATCGAGTAACATGTTGTGGGTTTCAGGAGGTTATCCTAACATTCATAATTTTTATAAACTGTCAATTAGAAATAAGCAGTCCATTAAAGTTTTACTCTTGAGTTCACTTGCCAGCAGCAACCTGGCATTTTTATTCACTGTATCCACCTCATCCAGTCATTGTCCTCGAACATTTCCTCTTCCATCGCACACCACTGAAGTTCTGCACCGACAGGAGAATCCTATGCTGTTTTAGCAACGGTCATTAGAATGGCACTGACTCTGTAGGGCCCATTCTTCTACCAGCGCGAGGGCAGAGACTGAAAAGCAGCACGCAGGATGGTGGGAATTTTGTAAACAGCATGAAAATTGTGAGCTGGACTAAGTCTTCTGGGATGGAGAAAACGGCATTGTGAGAACATGACCCTTCCCCTAGTTCCCAGAAATCCTTGAGTGAACTGCTGACCTCCCACAAAGCATTGTGAAAATGTCCCACAATGCCTTGCATTGCCATTTAGTGCAATGCCATCTGGGATACCTACCATAGTGCATCACATCTTTCCATCACCACAACCTCTTCTGGTGAGTAGCCAAGGGTCAGTCTGCCTTAACGGTCAACAAAAGTTAGCAAATTAAGCCAATGTCCGTTACAACCACCAAACTTGGTAGTGTAGGTACAGCTTATGATTAAAAAATGAGCAGTAGATCTGTAATGAACCATGCTTGTTCTCTGCACCACAACGGGATTTGCACTCTGGTGGATAGCGACAGAGTGTAGCATTAGTTATCGGAGAGGAGGCCTGCCAAAAACATTTGAGTAAGTAACTCATTAACAATGGCCAAGCACAGAATAATAATTTAGCCATTTTCCTCGGTGGAATTACAGAACACTCATTAGTATAGAAGTAAAAATAATCTTGGAACTAGCTGTGCTTATATAAGAAATGCCTATTTCATTATATAAATTCTATTAATGGTCTGGTATACAGCAATGTCCTTACCTAGTGCGCTTTGACTCTAGTATCAGACGGCCCCTTATGGAAACTGATACTCTGCGGCCCAAGCCATGTGCCCAGCACAAATAGTTCTCGGAGAGGATAAGAATAACCTTGCACCTCGGGCTTTTTCTGGTCTGACTCAAAAGTACTAAAAGGCCAGGAGAGAAGTAAACAGCTTTCATGTGCGTTTATACTTTGGGTAAATGAATGGGTCACCCAAAGGACAAGGATTGTGCATAGAAGCTATAGAACAATTGTTTCCAGAGGCTGCTGAGAACACAAGGAAAAATGGTCCTCGGAACATTGTGGCTACAAAGAGCTTTTTAACTCTCTCCCCGCCGCCCCCCAAAAAAGTAAAGAAAACCAAGAGAACTATTTGTGGAAACACCTCCCCCCCCCTTCCCTGCTGCCCCCGGAAAGCGGAGGCTACTGGAGTCTGTCTGATCTTGAATTGATCCCTTTTACACACTGCTGGCAGCTGCTGTGCAAGCCCCTCCCAAAAAGATCAGGCACAAACGTTTGCTTTGAGCGTGGAGAGCCGCTCACCAGAGAGAGTCTGTTCTGTCCAGGCCCTTCCTGAACTCTAGTTTGCCAGTGGTTCTGAGCTACAGGTGGTAGATTAATGACATTGCGGGGACTGCCCTGGCCCTGTAGTTCTGTGGCGGGAAGGGGGGGCAGAAAACACAGCAGTTCTATTTGCTTAACCTACCAACCCTAATGCAGGTAAACAGGCTTTGACTTTGCTCCTGATCCCCACTGGCACTTGAGGCCTTGGAGAGCAAGCGACAGGTGATTTTTTTTCATTCCAATGGGCTCTGATAGGACTAGACGGGTATACCAAGGCGACCTGCCCCTTTTATAGGCTCAATGGAGGGGGAGCAGCCAACCCTGCCCTGGAGAGAATCCAGCAGATGGGTGCTGGGCAGCAGCTGCTCAGCACCTCGTGACTGGTCTGCACTCTCAGCTGGGCAATATAAAGGAGATGGGAAGTGGGGGATTGAGGGTCATACTCTGCTCACCAGAGAGCAGACCCTGTGGAGCCCCCTGGGGCTGGAAAGGGCCCTTCCCAGTAACCCCTGGAGGCCAGAGGACCCCAGTCTGCGGTCCCTAACCAGGCTGTTGTTTGTATTACTTTCTTTGCGACCTGACGAAAGGGGCAGAAACCTAACCGGGCTGTGGCTGACTGTCTATCTTCAGCTGGTGACCATGGGCACCAGCATCCAATGCGTCTGTAATTTATTTAACAATCAAAGGGCTTGTGCCTTCCAGGAGCATGTGTGACCAGCCACATCAAAATAGGCAATTTCCTTCAGGCCAGAAATCAAACTTCTTAAGGCAGCGATGTGGGCAGGCAACCTCTCTGCATGGCTCTGAACCTATGGAGGCATAAGTGCAAATATCCTGGCTGCCCAGCCCAGCCCTGAGAAATCCATGACTGTATCTCTAGAAGACCTGCCATAGCAGCAAATTCTAAACATTAAGGAAGCACCGTAACATCCCTTCAGTGTAAACCAGTATCACTGTGCCCATTTTCAGATGAGAAGAAGGTTCAGCCTCTTGGTCAAGAGCTTATAAAATCAAGGGCAGCACCAGAAACCGGGCTCCTTCTCCCGGTTCTGTTTCTAGCCAATAGAGTTCCTCGGTTTTATCTACACAGATTCTTAAACAGCCACACTGAGCGAGGAGGAAGTGAAAGCGGCCAGGATGACACAGGGTGTGATATATGTGTATTGGCAGCTAGAGTTAGAACAAGAGGGTTTGTCTCTCCTCTGGGATCACAAGTCAGTGTATTCACTAGAAAATGTAGTTTTTGCCAACGTCTGTCTGCCCACAACACTCCCCCCTTCCCTGGCTCTCTCTTCCACGAAAGAGGACGAAGGATCAGAATACACTGGCTGCAGTGTGTTTCCTCCAAAATAATGTTATCCACTCCTCTTACTTTCCTAAGAAAATAGGAGAAAAGACAAATGCTTTAAATTTACTGAGTTCTTCTTGAAAAGGAAGGGGAAAAAAGCTTTCTCTGAAAGCGAGTGCATTTTTCAATGGCTTTGCTGAATCAGCACAAGCTCCATTTGTTACTACAGAAATAGTTTCATTCTGAGTGCTTTGCAACTGAAAACCATCCTTGATGATTGATAGGGAAGAAAGACACCACATTTCAGGACTAAAGCTGGCAGAATCAACAGACTGAGGTAGGAAAAGGACTCAGCTGAATTTTGGTATAAAAGGACCATATAATCTTTATTGACAAAGAACAGCAGCTGTTTGAAGTACATTGATTTAAGAAGAACAAACAAACCCTGAACTTTACAGTAGGGTTGGATGGTCTACGAAAATGTGAACCGTGGTCTAAATTTCTCAACTGGCTACCTATGATGGGGATGACCCAAATTATTCCTCCTCATTTAAGTTTCTTCACTTTGCAGTCGCCTGTTCAAGCCAAACTGAACTAGTTTCCACAGTATGTTTATGTGATTGACCATGGAAAATTTAGCACTCTCGCTTCCCCTTCATCTGCTAATCTAGAAAACAATGGAGACTCTTGCAAGATTTATTCCTTAGGAGTGTGAATGGTTACAAAACCCCCGACTCTTATTTGTTCAGTTAGTTTTCTTGGGCTAGAAGAGAGCTATACTGGACATAACTCTCGGATCACTCCTGGGTTTTTTGACGATTAATACCTACTTTGCTTGTCTCTGATCTTCCAGGACCTTTTGATTGCCCCATGACTCAAAAAAAATTCTTAATGAGCACATTTGCTAGTGCTCTTAACATCCTGTGATGCAAACCATCCAGGCTGACTGACCCGCCTGGCATATGTTCACATTTTCATTCCCTTGCTTGGTTTTTTTCATCAGTTTCTCTCTTACTTTCCAGTTCTCCAGATTTCTTTTCTTTTTCTTGTTAGTCATAGATTATAAATTCAGACAGGAGCATCTAGTCTGATCTCCCACATAACACAGGCCGAAGGAGGTGAGTAGCTAAGCCATCATATAGTTAATTCCCCACCTCATTTATTCAGACCCTCTCCCTCCACCCAGCCTTCCCAGGATCTGTAAAAACCTTTCATTGGCTTAGTCCCTGAAAACTGGCCTCTCTCTCTTTAGCTCCCCACTCCCCTCCCAATTTTTCCCTATAAGCACTGTTTTGGGTTGTATTTCCAATATAGGAGCCTCAGCTCATTGAGCAGTTTCTTGGGAAGCCAGCCGAGACGCTGTTTCGTTCCTTGAGATCTGGTCATACAGAAATCATTTTGCCTTAATTATAGCTGTCTTTTAGGCCTCTGAATCCCTCTCTGGCACTTTTTTTAAATGCGCCCCCCCCCCCCCCCCCATCACAAACTTGTTTCATAGCCCAAATTCGTATTCCTGAAATCCCTTCTCCTGCTGAGCTATTCAGCAAACATGATCTTCGCTAAACCCTGTGGACTCAGCCTTACCCTCTGGGTCAATCATACCTTGGCCAGATTCATACAAAGACGGCGTGTTCCCATTTTCACCCCACGTTCCCTGAAATCACATCCTTCAGCCCGAGCTCTGCAAACTGCTGCTCTTCCTTGCCCTACAACAAGTGGCTCAAAGAATGTCATCTGGCCGCAAAATATGGGGGCAACTATATGCTGAGTTTTATCACTCAGCACTTTCATGCACCATTCTTCCCGCCAAGCTCAGGTTTTCGAAGCCTTCCCGGGTTCGAGTTAAAAGACACTAGCACCAGGCTCGTACCCCAGGCCTCTAGATGTGAACACGTGGAAGTGCAGAATGCCTCCAAGTTCAGGCGCACACTTCAAATGTGCCCACCTCGCTGCTCCCCCTAGGGGAGGAATCCATTGCTCACTGCAATGCCACTTTTTGACACACAGCCTGTGTTGGTAGGGACACAACAATAAAAATAAATAAAACAACCCACATTTGCAGTCCGAAAGGGCTCATCCTGAAAGGTCAATGCTTTTACCTAAGCGGTGAACCAGAACACTCCCTTGCCTGGTGTATGGCCCATGGGTACGGTGCCTAAGCAACCCAAAGGCATTTTCCTGCTCTTGCCTCTCAAGCAGCCACTTAGCACCCTTCCCTTAAGCACAAAGATGCACCCCAGATGATGATTCCATTAGCTTCTCCATCCACAGTATCCGCGAGCAGCAAAATTAATTTTTCAGCAGTGCCCGTTCACAGCCAGCCTGGCACGTCCACAGGTGGAGGCTATCCCATTCCCGGCTGCAGTTACCAGTGAGACATTTAGTACTGGGCGCGTGGCAGGGCCGTAGACAGACCGTTGGTTTCAGAGTGCAGTGGTATTGGAAGGGTCTGGTATTTGTTTGTTGCGGGATCTAGTGGAAGTTGAAGGAGGCCAGGCCGAGAGCATGGGACCTGCTTTCACAGAGCTGTCATTCCAGAACTGTACTAAGGCCCTGGAGCCGGGGGCAAAAAGTGCTGGGAAAATGTTGTGTGGCCTGATTCTTGCTCTCAATAAATTGTATGGGTTTCAGGCTGGGTAACAGCCCAAAAGGCTGTGCAATGCAGTGTCTGTATCTTCCAAGGAGCCGAGGGCTAGAGGCCTGTCCTTGTCTGGACTCCGTTCAGCAGTGTCTCTTCACATACTGCAGCAGCTAGTGGCAAGCCGAGCGGCTGCCAGCACAAGCGAGGCACACAGACGCGACGTGACATTCGCTTCTGGGGAGAGTTGTCCCCAGAAGAGAGCTGTTTCCCTTGGCTTGGGAAAGTTGCTCAGCGAGACCAGGCGGGAGAAGCCAGCTTTCCATTCCCCTGTTCCATTACTCTTTTTGATTGGCACTTTAATGAGGGCGCTAGGGGTCGACCCCCTGCCAGGGGGCTGGTTCATGCCCCGTTTATCTCACAGTCCATGTAAGACTAAAATAACACGCCAGGCTGCGTTTCGCTGCCTTGTGATCCAGCAGCCCACCATGATGGATTGAGTGACTTCGGCAAGTTGGCAGCTGAAGTGTGTTGTAACAGTATCTTTCTGTCAGCACAACACAATGGATTTGCTGAGTGCCGGGTTTTCGCCGCGTTCGCTGTTGCCATCGCCTCGGGAGTTGCTAATGTTCATTTTCCCGGGGGCTACAATATAATTTAAAAAAAAAAAAAAAAAAAGTTCAAAGGTTACTTCAGGCTTTTCTTCACCTCAGCTGCCCTGCAGCTGATGAAGTAGGTATTGTGGTGCCAACTTCACTCCCCACACAAAAGGCGCCATAAATTCCTGTTGCCTGCATTTCCAGCACCGCTTAACGTTCAAAGACTAAAGGCGGCAGGCACGCCGGCGCATTCTCCTGGGCCAGCGGACGGAACACGGGGCTCTTCACCCCGAAACACGCAGTATCAGCCAGCGCGGCTGGGTTGCTCTCTTCTGTTTAAAATGTGATGATACAGAACTGCTGTGCTGTTAGCCTGGGCTAGAGTTTATAAAGTGAGGTCATGCAGTGAGCAAACTCTATCCCATGCGCCTACCCCGGAGCGCTGCAAGGCTTAAAGTAAAAATACTCTGTGCCCTGTTTCAGTGGAGGGTCTCAGAGAATCAAAACCTCTCTCCTGTTTTTACTATTCCTCCCTCTGCCTCACCAGTAAGAGCATCCCTGGTGGGAAAAATCAGGCCCTGTAAAGTGAAGTGACCTGCTGTGAATCGGGGAATCACGGGCAAGGGTAGGATTATAACCCAAACTTGATACATTAGGATAAGTAAGTGGCATTAAGCTAGGGACTGATCTGGCCTCAGGTTCCTTTCCTAAACATTACACCACATGCCCTCCTTCCATTAAATATCCTGCAAGCCAAAAAAAGTGGATGTTCATTTCCTAAAAAAAAAAAGGTTTGGGCTCAAGGGTCTGTGTGGAGGGGAAGAACTGGGTTTTTTTTTTATTAGTCATCTGAATCCTAGAGTCATAGACTATCAGGGTTGGAAGAGAGACCTCGAGAGGTATCTAATTCAACCCCCCGCTCAAAGCTGGACCAATTCCCAGCTAAGTCATCCCAGCCAGGGCTTTGTCAAGCCTGAATGGGTTTTCCATCCCCCCTGATATCCACGGCCTTGCTGGAGCTCCCGGCAATTCTTAGGGGCTCCCAAAAGTGAACGCATTCGTTCCATGTGACACCAAGCCCTGACCCCGCGTACTGGAGACAAGCTCTTACGTTCAACTTTTGCCATCAACAGCGTGGGACCTGCAAGCTGGTGGGATGAATCAGCTGGCTCCACACACACAGCGAGCAGGTTTCCTCCCCAAGGCTAAGAATCTTGGCATGCAAAGATTTCATGAAGAGAAACTGGAACAAAAAAATGACCTTATATAACCAGAAAAACAACCCAGACCCCGGGCTCTGTAACAATCAAAGGGGGTTGGAGTGGAGATCTCCCTTCTCTGCAATGAGCCCCAGCCTCATCACTCTAAGTAGCTCAAACTGGGTGTCGGGACCCCTCAGGGGGTCCGTGAGGTTATTACGGGGGGGGGGGTGGGTGTGAGCTGTCAGCCTCCACCCCAACCCCTGCTTTGCCTCCAGAATTTATAATGGTGTTAAATATATTTAAAAGTGTTTTTAATGTATCGGGGGGGGGGGGGGGGTGCATTCAGAGGCTTACTATGTGAAAGGGGTCACCAGTAAAAACAAGTCTGAGAGCCACTGAAGTAGCTGTTTATATGCTTTCCTATCTCCTTATGTCTATCTTGTGCAAGATCTAAGCAAGGGTATTAACACTTAACCTGCTGTAAAATACCCTGCCACTGGCATGAACCAGAACCCCTGAATTGAACCAAACCTGCAGATTCCAGGGGAGGGGAGGAAATGCGGCTCTGTCTAGTCCTGGCTGACCTCAAGCCGTGCTCTGAGCACATGGAGAAATGTGCAATGAGGGAGAGAAGATGGCAAAGTGGTGAGCTCTCTCTCTGTAAGCACGCAGCACAATTTACCCTGATTTAAATGAGAGCAGAGGTGGGCCCTATATATATATATATATATAGTTTAACCTAAGAGAAAATTAAACTTAATGGCTAACATACATGTCATGTTCTCTCCACATCTGTCAGCAATTAAATGTATTTACTAGCCCTGCCATTGCGAACAAGGTCAGTGAAGAAGAAACCTCAGAATTCACTGGATTCCCCTCAGAGCTTGGAAGCTTTAGAAGGGATCCCCACTAGCCCTTGCTTAACCACTGTCCCCCCCCCCCTTCTTTGCCCTCTCCAGAGTAGCATGTCTTCTAAGTTCTGGAGGGATACGGCTAGAAGGAACAAAACCTCATTCTCCGGCCAGGCCCTGGGGAGACGCAGCCGTTCCGCCTTTGGCAGGAGTGGGCCTAACCTCGCCGTGTGCCTGTAACATCTCCTAGATTTCAAAGAGCGTGTCCAGCCCCTTTCAGCGTTTGCTCCGCTGGCCTGGTCCCTGGCCTGGCGCTCGGGTAGCGGAAGGCAGTGGGAGCGAGCGGTAGGCTCTAGTGGAGTTGCTCTCCACCTGTGCAGGGTCGGGTGAGGAATAGGTTAGCTGGGTGAAAAGTTCACCGTGCGCTGAGCTGTCTGTTTCCCTTGCTTAATTTATCCCATATTTGGCTAACCTTGCTCTGAACCCAGCCCCCGAGACCCCCTTCCTCTCCCCACGCCCCATCGAGCTCATGTCAGCCAAAGACACCTCCTCCCCTTCTCGCTGGCCCTGCTGAAGAGAGCGGGGGTTGGGACAGGAGGCCGGGCGTTGGAGGAAGAGCTTGGTGCATGGGAGAGAGAATTATTTATGGGCTGCACTTTGACAGCCTCGTCCTCGGGAACAAAAATAAAAGCGCCACCGTCAGCAACACTTTTGCTTTGTAACCATGCTCAAGAAACTCAGCCTGCCCTAGGCTGGACGGTACCTCCCCACGCTGTCCTCAATCTCTTCCCTGTCACGCTTCCATGAAGGTGTCACTCTGCGCAAGGATCTTGCAGCCTGTAATGGACTTTTGAGCCAGTTTTTATAGGCCTTTGCAGCAGGATTTTCTGACACTGGCGCTTGGATTTTAAAGGAGTCAACATTATTCTTGTTTTTAACTG
This sequence comes from Sternotherus odoratus, assembly GCA_032164245.1. NCBI lineage: Eukaryota > Metazoa > Chordata > Testudines > Kinosternidae > Sternotherus > Sternotherus odoratus. The sequence continues at coordinate 10,157,567 of JAVMKO010000018.1, forward strand.
CCACCCGGTAGCATCCTGCCATGTCCTTCCCCACCCACCCGACATAAAGGTGCAGAAGTGGTCAGAGGAAAGCCCTAGCGTAGTGCCTGCAGAAGGCACTCCTGCTGGGATTGTGTGTGTTTTGAAGCATTGTGCTCACAGCCTCAGTATTAGCCCTGCCCTCCAAATTCAAAGCAATTGTCATCCCAAATCCACACACTCAGGCAGCCTGGGGCAGTGTTTCCCAATCTTGTTTGATACCAGGGACTGGCTTGCTGCCTTCCTAAACTGTGTCAGGGACTGGCGCCAGTCCACGGAGCGATCATTGAGAAACTCTGGTCTGGGGGAATACAGATGATTCACATAGGCCTCACTCGTCTGTCAGTGTTAGAGAATACTGTGTTCCAGGGCATCTGGTATCCTGACAAAGAGCTTTCTAAGTTCTTCACGGCTCCTTGATTCATGCTGGCTGCGTTAGCAGCAGCGCAAGCTAACAGAAAACAGGGGAGAGCGATTTCAGGGTCTTAAGTTAAAACCTATTTTCTTGAAAGCAAAAAAAAATCAGACGGTGGGATGACTGCTCTAGAGTAAATGGAAATTCTTGTGGCCTAAGACGACTATTTCACTGGCTTTTCAGGATCACTCCCATGACCTGGCCATGTGAGAGGGCTTAGAGTGTCTGCAAGCGCGGACTGAAGTAGCTCTGATGTGGTCACACACTTTGGTGACACCATCCAGTTCAGCCCTCATCACACCCACCTACACAAGCCACAACAGACCTGTTGTGTAATAATGGAGTCCCCTCGATTCATGGAAGCCTGGCCAAATAGCAGCGAACAAGATGGAGAGCCTCCCATCTAACTCCTGGCATAGCTTCAGGATAGGGAACCTGCAAAAATGAGTTGAAGATGTTTATGCCAAAAGGCAAATGATTAAAAATGCAAGATTACAATGCGATCAGAGGACCCCCACTAAAACTCTTAGCCTCTCTCACTAACCTATATATCAAGATACATTTCCCCAAGTATCACGGTCAAGTAGCATCTTGTCAGGGTACTTTAATAAAAGTTATAATTTCCACTTAGTGTAGCTTCTAGCCAGCATCTCAAGGCATATTAGTTAATCTTGCTAACACCTCATTGAGCTGGGCGTTGTTGGAGCCATTTTACAGATTGGTTGGGGGGGGGGTCAACTGAGGCCTGGGGAAGCTTACGGGACTGTCAAGGATAGTGATCAAGCCACTGGCAGAACCCAAGAGTCTTGCCTCCCAGGTCTGTGTTTCAACTACTACACCCCATAGCAAAGCACAACTTCTGCAACAGCAAGTAGTGCATTGGCTGATACCCCCTGAAAACTTAAAAAGCTGTTGGAGCGGGAATGCGGCGTAACACTTTACAGTGCGGGCTTTAAAAATGGCCCCACGGAAGTGCTTTATCGGCGACTTAAACGTGTCCAGGCCTTTCCACCACCCCATCGATCCAGCCTGAGGGAATAACAGGAAATAGTTTAGCGAGGGCTAATACTCAGAGCAGGCTCCCTGCCGGGCGCATGCCAGACGCCCCTGCCTGCACTTTCACCAAGCTAGCCAAGGCAGCATGGAGGAAGGTCACAGCGAGGGCAGGCTCTCAACGAGCCAGACAGCTCATTCACTGCACAGCCAAGTTAGGGGCGTTCACTTTTGAAGCACTACAAAAGTAATGGGCTGATGAGCTCTGCCCCTCTCTCACACAGAGACACACATAGTCACTTCTTGAAAAACACACACAAAAAATATTAGGGAAAAGTGTCATTTCAGTCAATGAACAGATGCTTATGGGCCAAAGGACTAGCACTCTTGGGCTGCTCTGGAAAAAAAAAACCCATCCCAAAGGAACTAAGGATCTCTATGCTGCGTGGACCCTGGGGCGGTGCGCACGGGGCGGGGAGGGCGAGGAAGCGAAAGGTGTTTCTGGGTATAAGCAAGAGATCCCCAGCTGCTTAGCCCTACTACAGGACTGTGATAACTAAAGGGAAGGGTGGGTGTGGGTGTGGGTGTGCGCTAGTTCACTTTGATGGACACCAAGCCAGATAGTTAGCTATGAAATCCCTCTTGGTAGCTGTTCTTTACCTGTAAAGGGTTAAAAAGTCCCCCAGCTAAAGAATAAAAAGTGGGCACCTGACCAAAAGAGCCAATGAGAAGGCTAGAGCTTTGTAAAATGGGGACAGAAATGTTCCCTTGGGCTTGGTCTACACTGGGGGTGGGGGGAATCGACTGAAGAGCCGCAACTTCACCTAAGTGAATAACGTAGCTGAAGTAGGCGCATCTTCGGCCGACTTACCTACCGTCCTCACGGCAGCAGCCAGCTCCCCAGGCAACTCCAGCTTGCGTCGTTTGGCAAGCTGGAGTTCCGAAGCTGATGGGAGTCCCTTTGGCCTGAGGGCAAGGGCCTGTGGCAGAGCCAGGTGTTGAGCAGTGAGCGCTCACTCCCGCCCCCTTCCTGGCACATTTGAAAGTCGGTGCCTATACAAGGAGCCACATATTAACTTCTGAAGAGCCGCATGTGGCTTTGGAGACACAGGTTGGCTACCCCTATCCTAAGAGGTTTATGCATATGTTGTTTAATTAGCTGGTGGCAACTGCTAATTTCCTTTGTTTTCTTCTCAGCTCTTTGGGGGGGGGGCATGAAAAGGCTTGAGGGTACCCCACAGGGAGGCATTCTCAAGTGCTCCTTCCTGGATCCAAGGAGTTATTTTGTTTGGCATTTGTGTGGTGGCAGCATTTACCAAGCCAAGGACAGAGAAAGGTCACCTTGGGGGGTTTAATACAAGCGTGGAATGGCCAGTATTAATTTTTAGACTCCTTGCAGGCCTCCACCTTCTGCACTCCAAGTGCCAGAATGGGGATTCTGCCTTGACAAGAACACATAGAGCTTTCTGGCCCTAGAGACCTTTTGAAACCTAAGCCTATAACTCGTTTGTGTGTGTGTGTATGTTTGCTTGCTTTAACCTTGTAAATAACTCTTTCATGTCCTTTTTTTATTAACTAACTCTTCATACAGTTTTGGTTATAAGCCTTGTCCTTGGTGTGAGACCTAAAGTGCTGATGTGCTAAAGTGACTGGTCCCTTGGGATGAGGATTAATTTGAATATTGTTATGATTCTTAATGTAAGGGACCCACAGAGATATGCTGACCTGGGTGGCAAGACAGACCAGAGTACCTAGGGGACTGTGACTCTGTGTTGAGGCTACTAATGTATCTAAGAAGTTTGCACTTGGGTTGGTGACATCTAAGCTTAGATCTCACCACCGATTTGGGGGGGGGGGGGCGAAACTGTGCTCTGGTTTGTAATGGTCTGCCCTGAGGTGGGTACCCATGCTCTTGGATCACTGCAGGGAGCTTCACACCCTTCATCCTTACTCTCATCAGCTTGCTGGCTTATCACATTTCAAGGTGCCCATCTTTCCCCTTTGATTGTATATGGAGCCAAGATACCTAATTCCGCTCTGTGGATGGCAGGGTGTTCCTGTGATGGTCTAAAAAAACGCCTAAAAGTTGGATGCTTAGTGTTGCAGTGGCTAAGTTCCTTGGGAGAACACCCCTCCCCCGCCCGGGTTCTTGGCCAACACTGTCCCGCAGGCCAGTTGGCTACCTACTGAGCACCCCAAATCTTAAAAATCATTACCACGTGGAAGCTATTAAGACATTTAGACGGAATTCCCAGTCATTGTTTCATTTGAAATATAAAGGTTATAAAACTTAATGACCACATGACAAGGAAACTATATGAAACACTTGGAGATTTACAGAGTAACTGTTATGAGCCTCAGGCAGGTAGACGGAAAATTGCGTAATGCTAGGCAACCCATCCTCTGGCTTGCGAGCTGGGACTTTCTGGCAAGTTCTTCTGCTGACCCTGCCGCCTGGTATTCGGTTACCACAGCAGCACCAAAGTAAAACAGACACACCGCTTGTATCATCTGTCAAGTATTTATTTCCTTGGTCCTGGTAACATGCAGGACGGAGAGGAAATTGTAAGGATTTTAAAGAAAAGAAAATACCAATGGGATGGTTTCATGTCTAGCAGCATGTGCAGCACAAATGAACAGCAAACGCATACCAAGGAAAAAAATGCAAAACGAAAAGTTCATGCGAAAAGCATCCGGAGCGCCAAAGCAAACATTTCCATATAGCACACTCCTGAGGCTTTGCAGTTCTGGGTCAGCTTAGCATAACAGCAGGAGAGAGAGAGAGAGAGAGAGAGAGAGAGAGAGAGTGTGTGTGTGTGTGTGTGTGTGTGTGTGTTTTCTCTCTCTCACTCTTCCCCCTCCCCTCCTGCTCCCACTCATAGTGCTACATGTCAATGGGCTAGAAGGGGCATGTAATAGGGACAGGATTTCGAAAGGCTCTTAGCCGTGTTAACTAACAGAAATAAAACTGTAGCTCTGCTGCAGTGCAGTAGTGAGTAGGCGACTGTGGTTTAGGGGATTGAGCACAGGACTGAGAGTCAAGAAAGCCAAGGTGCTGCTCCCACACTGGTCACTGAGTGACACTGAGCAAGTCTCTAAAGGATCTGTGCCTCAGTTTCCCCATCTATAAAATGGGGACTGGGTCAGCTTAGCACAACAGTAGCACCTAGTCTCTCTCTCTCTCTCTCTCTCTCTGTGTGTGAGAAGGCCCTCAGATATATATCCAGGTGTGTGGGTGTTGGGGGAGAGGTCAGAAGGCCCTTCAGTTATCTACTCAGTGTGTGTGTGTGTATGTGTCAGAAGGCCCTTCAGGTACATATTCAGGTGTGTGTGTGAGAAGGCCCTTCAGTTATATACTCAGGGGTGTGTGTGTGTGTCAGAAGGCCCTTCAGTTATATACTGTGTGTGTGTGTGTTATATACTGAGGTGTTTTGTGTGTCAGAAGGCCCCCTCAGTTATATACTCAGGGTGTGTGTGTGTGTGTGTGTGTGTCAGAAGGCCCCCTCAGGTATATACTCAGTTGTGTGTGTCAGAAGGTCCTTCAGTTATTATAGTGTGTGTGTGTGTGTGTGTATGATATACTCAGGTGTGTGTGTGTGTGTGAACAATATAAGAACCTCAATAAAACTGAAAACTGCTACTGACGCTGTCACCTCTGGTGGCATGATGCCCCTTTCAATGTTTGCTGTTTGCCAGTTTAGCTCATTTTCTCCCGAGTCACAATCGTTCCAGGGGCAGGTCCAAGTCCCATGGCGGGTGGACAAGAGTAGTAGCTGGGTGGCAGCTCTTCAGGCCTTTGTAGCCCTTTGTGCTTTAAAAGTGCCTCAACTCAAAGGAGGCTGCCATGTTAGCTCATGATAGGGTGTGTACACAGGTGAGAGCTCGCCTCTGGGGAAGGAGAGGTGAAGGATAATCTGCTTACACAGCACACTGATTCTGAGACACTCAAATTACAGCCCTGCTCAAGGAGAAGAAAATGATGAAAACAGGTGTGTCAGGGAAATACCCAGGCACTTCCTATATGGGCCACGGTTGAATTTATAGGAAAGGATGGCCGGCTTGCCGCCCCCGGCAATGTGCCATCCCAAGCATGTGCTTGTTTTGCTGGTGCCTAGAGCCACCGCCGCATGTTCCTGGAAGGGACCTTGAGAGCATGGATCAGGTCATATGATGATAGACGTTGAAGAAAAAAAACAAAACCCTACCATCCCTACAGAAAGTGTGAGCAGTGTCCGTAAAAATGGGGCCATGAAGAGGAGCTTCCTCTAGGAGATTGTTCATGTGTTTCAGACAGCACTGCTAGCTTTGTTCCTGATTAGCTGAGGCTAGAACCGGAGCCTGAGAACAGTCCTTGATGAGGACTGGGCAATAGCATGCTGGTCTGGAGGAGATGAGGTATGGTTTCCTTCAAGTCTTGGCATGTCCATGGGTTTCTTGAATTTGGCAATGGGACAAAATTGTGTCTGTGATTCTTGCAAAGCTCCATAGGGCACCCCCCCCCCTCCAATGCCCAGCGGTGTTGGTCGCCATTTGCTCCCAGGCTGAAAGACCCTGGAACTCACTGAGGGTGTGGTTAACTCAGCATAGGCGTGCAGAAAGCTCTGAGGCATTTGAGGGCATCTACTGACCTTTCCTCAGCATTCTGGATTTGTTCCAGCTACCATTTGCAAAGTGGTAATCTCTCTTGTTGTACTTCAGGGGCGTGTTATGTGAGCTTTATTCGTTTCTGCAGTGTCTGGCGGGAGCCAGGATTGTAAATCTACTTTTCCAATGAGTTTTTTAATAGTCTCAGCTTTCCCTAAGGTTTCCCACTGTAGCACTAAAAGAATTGGGAACACAGTTGCCTGAGCATCTGGTCTCAATAACAAAGGCCCCATGTACCTGCCTGGAACAATTTTGTGTCCCCCATAGCTTTTTCAGGGAAAACTCTAGTCTATGTGGTTACAAGACTGAGCAGGCTGATACTTGCAATACCACCCATCCGCATGAGCATTGCATGTGGAGGGTGTCCAGTGACATATAAGGCTTTTATTTAGTTCTTCTGTTAGGCTATGCTGTCTGAGAGCTTTCGTGCCCTGGCTGCCTGGAAAGGACCTGTAAAAGGAGGGGGGGCCAATCTTTCAGGTAAAGTAGTTCTCCGGGTTAGAAATGCAGAGTCCTTGACTGCCACAGAAGATAGCCAGGCATCTTTGGGAATGATGCCAGGTTGAATTTGGACTAGTGCACTGAGGCACCAGACGGCCTTATGAGACCAGGGAGGCTCGTGAGGTAAACAGTAGGTCAAGAAGCCCCCTACGTCCTGCTTGTTCTTCCACATCAGAGCTGTTCTCCCTCTTGTCACACCACTGCCATCAGCTGCAGGAAGAAGGTGCAGGTGGTATGGAGACTTAGCCACCTGCAGCTGGGAACAGTAAACAGACCATTAGGACGTGGTGGCCCCCAGTAGTCACTGGAGGTAAGAGGCTGATAGTTAGGGGAAGGTGACCACAGCAGTGGATGATGGTGACAGCCAAGACTTTCCTGCTCTTTAGGTGTGGCGGGAGATCTTTTATCATGACATCGTCCCAGGGAACATGACAGAGGATAAATCGTCATAGCTTGTTTAGGGCTGAAGCGAAAGCCCTAGTTTCACACTACTGACTAATCTGCCTGACAGCGTCCATCATCAGTGATGTCTGTCTTTTTAATGATATCTATTATGTGATCCCCTAACTCTGATTTGGACAGCTGGCCCTCTTCCCTGGAGGAGGGATTCCCTTCTGTGTGTGTGAGACCATCTGCACACGGGAGAAATCAGCACAGATCATGCTGCACTCAGGGAAGAAGGGGATTAGGGGAAACCAGCAATGATATCCTTTTTTTCAGGCAGCAGATAAGAGATATTCCCTTATCCTTTTTTTCAGGGAGCAAGGCAGATTGATTTCAATGAAAGCAAAAGGAACACTGGGCCAAATTCTCACAGGCATGTCTCCACTGAAGACAAAGCACTCACCTTGGTGGAGTCTGAATTTGGCCTGTTGCTTTTTGAGATTGGGCAAGGGTCCTGCTATCTGTTAGTACCTGAACGTGGGGAGTGTGCAGTAGGAACAGTCTGAGAGGCTAGTAAACCTAGATCTAATCACTCCCGCCCCCACAGATCAACACATTACTGAAAAGTAGAAAGATTGTCTTTGCAAATGCTGCAAGCCCTGGCCCAGGCCAGCTCTACAGTCCCCGGAGGGCAATGTGGAGAGTCTCCATCATTGCTTAACTGGAAGAAAGAAATAGGGGTGCAGGATTTCAGTGCATCGAGGGGAGCTCACCCTCCTCTCTGGATTCGTCTAAACTAATTCACCATAAAGGATAGAGCTGAAGAGGGCAATTTTGTATTTCATGGGGTTTTTTTTTTTGCTTGTATGTACAGCAGGTTGCACTAAGTGGTTTTTCATTAAAAAACGTGAAGGGGGGTGGGGGTGTTCACAGGCCTCGCTTGCAAGGGCGTGCTCCCCCCCCACACCCACCCGCTCCGCAAATTATCCTGTGCAAATATCAGCCTCTGACAAGACACAGCCCGGCCGTACGCCCCCACTTAAACCCCAGGCACACTGCCGGCTTTAAGTCAGGACAGAACAAGTCCGACAACATGTCAGGTTTCCCTAGCACTCTTGTTCTAACAGGGGCAGCAGCAACTGCCTGCACAGGCAAAAAACCCATGCAATGTGGGTACTTTGCTATTGGGTCACAAGTTGGAACGAGTCGAAAAAACCCTGAAAAGCTTCCACAGGAGACCTTGACGGCCTGTTCCCGCAGCCTCCTCACGACTCCTTCTCCGACAGGCTAATAAATATAGACCCGTCTTAGATTTATTCCAGACCCTCGGTTTGACATCTGGCTACAAGATGGTGGCACTGAAATGTGCAATAATGATTTAGGGATTTTTTTTAAAAAAAAAGGGTGGAGAGAGCAGGGAAAACCAAAATTAAAATAAGGGGAAGGGCAGAAATTCTTTTGAGAAAGCCTTCGGGCTTCTACAAAGCATGCCGGCATGAGCCGTGCCTCATGTCAACCTTCTGTCTGAGGGGACAGAAGACCTCAAACAAGCATTCCAGAGGCGTTTCTCAGTGAAACAAAGTCTTCAGACTGTATCCAGCTAAACAAGAAACTGGTTCATAAAGGCGCCAAACATTCCTTCTCTTCGCACCAGAGGGAGAGCGCTTGCCCAACTCGAAAGAGAAGAGCCAATGTTTGCCTTGTTATTTTCTGTTTGCCGCATACCTCTCCCCCACTGTGACTGCTATTTGACCTGCTGTCCGCTCCGAGACCCTGAGGGGAGGGGAGCGCTAAGGGCGGGTGTGCGCGGGGAGGGGAAGGGTGAGTCTCGGGTGGCATTTGACTTGTTCATATTCATTAGAAAGACACAGACAGCACTCAGTGTGCAGAGACGGAGCAGGTCCGTTTACTGGCAGGGATGGGGGGGGGGGGTTTGGTATATTCTGTGGGAATGCCTCTTTTCCCTCCTCTTTGAATTGGCATGTTACTACTTAATGGAAGCTCAAAAAGTTTTAATTTAGGGTAGCCACCCACCAGGGAAGCCCCCCTTCCACCAATTCTGTTTGTTCTTACAGTGGCACGGCTGGCATGCCTGATATCATGGATAATGTGAAAATACATAGGATTAGACAGGGAGGGGGAGGAGGGAAGAGTTCCCCCTCACCCCAAATGGATCTCAATACAGATGGTACCTTTGTATTCCTGGCAGATCCCTGGAAGGGCTCGCCCATGAACTAACTAGAGCTCTAGACAAATTCTCCCGCGTCTCAGACAATAAATTAAACCTCCAAGAGCCCACGAGGGGAGCACTGGGGTGCAGAATCACAGAGACTAAAGGGACTTTTGCAACCTCTCCACCGAAGCACAGATATCAAGGGAATCAATACAAAACCCCACTGGCAGAACCTTTTCAAAGCAGATGCCATAATAAAGTTTGTAGATCTTGTATCCTGTAGAGGAAAGCACAGTTATAGGTAAATCTCCAACAGCTAGGAAGTTGGATACCATCATGGCAATAATGATCCCCCAAACCCTGATCCTGCAACGGAACTACTCTGGTGGAATCCCATTGACTTCTCTGGGGACTCTACGGAGGCAAAGGAGTCTGCATGGATCGGTATCTTTGTTGGATCAGCCTCTCAAGCTTGATCCACACTAAAATTTAAAGTTAAGTTGACCCAGTTACATCATGCAGGGGAGTGAAAAATCCACTCCCCCTCCTCGAGCAATGTAATTAAGCCAATGTAACCCCTGGTGTAGGCAGTGCTAGATCGCTGGAAGAATTCTAGCTACTGCCGCTTGGGGAGGTGGATAATCTCTACCGACAGATGAACGCTTCCTGTCCACGTAGGCAGTGTCTACACCGAAAGGCTAGTGGTGTAGATGTGCCACTGCAGCATTTCAAGTGTAGACAAGCCCTTAGGTCAGTGGTTGGCAACCTGCGGCCCATCAGGGTAATCTGATTGCAGGCCAGGAGACATTTTGCTGATGTTGACCGTCACTGTTCTCAGGCACCACCACTTGCAGCTCCCAGGGGCCGTGATTCATTATTCCCAGCCAATGGAGGGGGAGGGGGGGTGTGCTGCACGCCCCTGCAGACGGTCAACGTCAGCAAAGCGTCACCCGGCCTGCAATCAGATTACCCCGACGGGCCATCCGCAGGCTGCCCACTGCTGCCTTAGGTTGTGCAGCTGGCAAAATCCATTCATTGATGAATCTATACGGCCATACACCAGCCCAGGATCAGCCCCTCCGATTTGAAGAGCATCACCGACTCTAGCTCTTTGCTCTCCATTAGAACAAAGAGAGGCTCCAAAGGCATAGATCCATGTCCAGCTTTTCCAATGAAACACAGATCGCCTCTAGAACCAGATGTTTTATTATGTGGATCCTTCCTCTCGCCGCTACATTTTTGCAAGTAACCGCTCCGTCGGTCAGCCAATAACACTCTGCTCCCACCATTTGAGGACTCCAAAGCACTCGACAAATATGCAGGAACCGAGTCTCACAACACGCTTGTGAGCTTGGGAAACGTTAGTCTCGCCCCTTTGCTGATCAGGAAGCTGACGCACCGTGAGAGATATGACTTGCCGCCTGAGTCAGACACAGAATGTGTAGCAGGGCTGCAAACAGAAGGCGGGAATCCTAACTCACGCTACTGAGCCTTAGCCACAAGACTGTCCTTCAAGCACTTTTCTTGAGGTGCTTGCGTATCACGCCTGTGGCCGATCTATGCTGCAGTTAGGATGAATCCTCTCTCGGCTGGGTTCTCTTATGGTTAATACATGGAAGTATGCCTAGAGTTGCACCTTGGCTCTGTTATGGGGATGCGTTGCTGTACTTTACGGGGTTGTTAAAGAAACTGTATTGTACGAAAAAATACCAAGAACAATAAAAATTAATGTCGAGTTGGGAATTCTACCTCACTGCTTCCCGCCTCTTTTGGCTCATTTAGGACTTGATCCGACTGTCACATAAGTCATTGGAAAGATTCCCATAAGAAAGATCAGGCCCTCGCTAATGGCGCGTCCCACCTCCCCGTTTCTTGTCCATGCGTTCCATCCCTTCTGCTTTTTGGAACATAGTCCATTTCCTTCTCTGTGCGGGTTGATCAAGGGGATTTCTCAGTGTAAGGACTGCTTGTGTGAAGAAGGATGTGCCGAGGAAGGCCTAAGGTTTGTTCGTTTCCAAGACAACCCTGGCTACATGAGTGGAAATCTAGGGATTAGTGCTCAAAGGAAATGATCTTTCGCCATAAATGAACAAAAATATTCAGAAAGACAACTACGTTCTGTATAGGATTTCAGCGGCAGGCGGGACTTTCCACTATTCAGATTGTCCATCTCATGAAATATGTCTGTTCGCTCCTTTTTCGAGCTGCAGCAATAAAGACTTGCTATGGTGAGTGCTGTCCTTCCACACACAGGCTTCCTGAGTGGCCCCTGAGTGGACCAGCCCTTTACTTCTTTCCAGAAGGAGCTGGAGGAACAATCTACTTCCACGGCTGTAAAGCATAGCCACCCAATGCAGTGAGGGGGGTAAAACAGGTGGGGTCCCCATAAACACCCTTAGCTAGTAGCCCTGCAAAGCCATTTTAAAATTCTCATTCAAAAATCTGATCTGAAATCAACACTAGCTGCTTTTCCCGTTTCTGTGAGCAGAGTGGGGAGAGACGGGCTGGGCCCTGGTTGGAGCAGCCTAAGGGTACAATTAAAACGACAATTAAATCTTAAAACTATGAGCAGATTTAACAATCAGACGCTAAAGAATTAAACATTGTACAACATCGCAACATGTCTTGTTGTTCCTCCCAAAAGTCAGGTCTAGCCATGTGGTCCTGGGCAAACATCGTGTTGCTATGGATATGGGCTGTAAGAAATTTGTTGCCGGAGAGCAGTACAAGTCATGCGAGCAAGGCAGGCGAAAAGCCAAAAGGGTCGATTCACAATCTTGTCAGGATTTTTTGCTGCTTGTGTTGGCTTCACTTTAGAATGAGTCTAGGTACGACCAGGTCTATGTTCGCCCTTTAAACGTGTTCATACAGGTATAGCTTCCAGAAAACTTGTGGATTTCTTCAAGTGCTGACCGAGGGAGAATGCTATGGAGGAAGAAAAGGGGAAGAAAATGAACACCCTGTGCAACCTTTTCATCTGTTCTAATGAGAAGACGTGCAAACACACATGCACACACAGACAAGATGGGATGACTACTGTGGCATGAGGCAATAATCTTTCCATCAGAAATACCAAGGATCCAGTCTTGCAAGTTGCTGTGTTTTCAACCACTTCAATGGGATCTGAAGCTGATCGAACCTGGCATGACTGGTCCTAAAGGTAAAAGTACTATAGAGTCTTTTCCAACTAAAGAAAATGAGGAATACTTGTGGCACCTTAGAGACTAACCAGTTTATTTCAGCATAAGCTTTCGTGGGCTATAGCCCACTTCATCGGATGCACAGAATGTAACATACAGAAGTAAGATGAATTTATATACACAGAAAGCAGAAAAAGTTGGAAATTACCATACCAATTCTAAGAGGCTGTTTAATTTGGTTGGGCCATTATCAGCAGGAAGAAAAAAAACCTTTTGTAGTGAAAAATCAAGTAGATCTGTGTCTGACAGTCGATAAGAGCTTATGCTGAAATAAACTGGTTAGTCTCTAAGGTGCCAGAAGTATTCCTTGTTTTCTTTACGGATAGAGACTAACACGGCTGCTAATCTTAAACTTTTCCTACTAAGTGATAGCTTACTAAACAGGTCCTTGTAGAACAATGTAATCTGTAAGAAAGCATCATTGCCAGCCTCTGTTTCCCAGAAGCTGAGAATGCGTGACAGGGAATGGATCACTTTGTTACCTGTTCTGTTCATTCCCTCTGGGCACCTGGCATTGGCCAGTGTTGGAAGACAGGATACTAGGCTAGGACCCTGGTCTGACCCAGTAAGGCTGTTCTTATGTTCTTATCTACGTTTCTTAAATTGCAAGATTCTGTTCAATGTTGTAAATCTTGAGAGTTTACAGTGAGACTCAATCTCTATATTTATCTTGAATACCTATCTATCTGTTACTTTTTTCATCATGTGGTCCTGGTATTAATGAAGCGTCTGGTTGTAAAGTGTCCATGAACTGATCAAGATTTTCTCAGATTTATTTGTGTTGAGATTTTTTTTCACTTTTGGTTTCCTGTCTGAAATCTGGGATGTCTCATTTAGTTGGGATCGGTGACTTAAGTCGCATGGCATTGTTTCGGTTCTGTGATTGGATGAGCTCTATTTTTAGATGGTTTCTGGTCTCAGTGCTCACAGAAAATAAATTCTAAATGTGCCGTCCTCAATTATTTCAGCGAGAGAGACTAGGGTTCACTTTCTGCACACAGTTTCAAATTCCCTTAAAAATTGATCACACAAAATTATTAATTTTGGTTTACATTTTTATGTTCTTAGCTTTACAGAAAGAGTGGTCTCTAAATTGACATGAGAAGGTGTATATTTTATACAGTGTGTACAGTTCCTGGAGACTGGAGAGGGGCTTACTAAATAAAAATCAAGTAGATAAATGGGTTAATAAGTAAGAAATTTCCTGGAAATGAATTGTCAGTACAGACCTGAGGGATCTGTGAGATTTGAGGGCTGAATCTGCTTCCTCATTGGTGGAGGGAGTGGGTTGGGGGGGAAGGGGTGGGGGCATACTCAGATGTAACACGCTTAAGACAAAAGGAACTCTACAAAAGGAACCTTGCAAAGTTTTCTCCCCATCCTTGATGCCCCTCCGGTTTCTGTGGGAGGGGACAATCCAGTCCTAGGTAATTATTGTATCGTGCAACTGCCAAATTGAGATTTGGCCTAGCAGACCGAAATCAGGATTGCTTCCCATCCCTGCCCAAAGGGAAAATGAGTGGGTCAGGCAGCCACAGAGAAGTGAAATATTTACCTTTTCAAGATGACAAGTACATGCATTGTCCACGGAAGGAGGAGGAAGGCTTGGTTCAGCTGAACAGCTTCTACTGTTCTCCTGGCCACAGTCTCTGGCTTCAGTGGGGGAAAAAGGTTGGGGAACCTGAGTGAAGAAATTAAGAAGTAAACACATTACCTAAGTAGGGTGCAGTACAGTCCAAGTCCTTGGGCTCTCTGAGCTGCTGCCGGCATTCAACCACCCCACAAAACTGTCTGGGAGGAGCAGAGAGAGGATGAGGATCCAAAGAGGATGGATCTAGACTGTTCTCAGTGGTGGCAGATGACAGAACAAGGAGTAATGGTCTCAAGTTGGAGAGGGGGAGGTTTAGGTAGGAGATTAGGAAAAACTTTTTCACTAGGAGGGTGGCGAAGCACTGGAATGGGTTACCTAGGGAGGTGATGGAATCTCCTTCCTTAGAGGTTTTTAAGGTCAGGCTTGATAAAGCCCTGGCTGGGATGACTTTGTTGGGGATTGGTCCTGCTTTGAGAAAGGGTTTGACTAGATACCTCCTGAGGTCCCTTCCGACCCTGATATTCTATGATTCTATGAGACCCTGGTCCTATCACTCACTACCCATACCAGCAAAACTGGGCTGGCACCAAGGCTTAGGGGAGCATATGATGCATCCCATAAGAGGGCACAACAGGGGGCCACTCCCTCCTCTTCCTCTCTCCTGCCCTTTTCTTGGATTAAAATATTGGCAGGTGAAAGACAAAAAACAGATGCTTCCCCGCTCCTCTTAATACCAGGGACATGGATTTCCAGCTGCCAATGCCGATGTCACATTGCACCATTCACTAAGGTGGAGGGTGGAAAACCGTGTTAGCAGTTCATATCAAGAGATCCACCACTGGCAAAGGGTTAATTTGGCTAGTCATTAGCCCCTTGAATATGGTTAACGTTCATAGCAAGGTTCCAGTGCTCTTCCCAGTGGAACTTTTTGCCATTCATTCCAGTGGGGGAGGAATGAGCCCCTCAAAAGGAATAAAGAAGGAACTTGTCATCTGGATTCCCAGTTTGTAGGACTGTTCGCCCCTTTGAACAACCTCCGACACAGTTTGGTTCGCAGTGTCTACAGCTGGCTCCCAGTGCAAAGTCACTTCTAATTTGCTGTCTGGAAACAACTGCTTGGAAAACACCTTCCCATACAAAATGCAAATTGAACAGTACACGTTGGGAGTGTACCAGCAAATCCGAACAACCTGCCTGATGGTTTCAGGAGGCCTAGAGTGACCCGTCTACTCACAGGCAGCCAGATCAGCCATCCAATTCTCTTTAAAAAAACCCAGGCATTAATGAACATGTTCAGTTGATTAATTTCAGTGAGATTGCTTACCCCATCTCCCCTGGACTGACCTTATTCTCATGCCCTGAAACATCTCTGTGCTGGTGTGGAACGGCAGGACTGTTGTAGCATTCACTCCAGGACAGTCCAGCAGTCCCAAAGTCAGGCTCTCCATAAAGGCAAAGGAAGAGGCTTTGGAGGTGCAGTAGTCAATGGCACCAGGGATGGCTGACAAGGCCAAGACAGAGTTCAAGCAAACAATGTGCCCATTCTGCAGCTCCAGCATGCGTGGCAGGAAGGCCTTTGTGGTCTGTAAAGGAACAGAGAGAGGAAAAAACCTTCATTAACCAGAGATACAACAGAAATTATAGCCACTAAGAAAACAAGCCTTGTGATGCAAGGCCCAATTGTGCTTTCGGTTGTGCAGGGGTATGCGGAGTAATTGCATTCAAACTTCATGATTCATTATGAAGGGAGCCTCGCTGCTCTGTGAGTAGTTCCAAAGAGCCTCAGTTAACCTGATTTCATGTGACCAAAACCAAACCTGTGCTACCACAACACTAAACTGCGTGCAAAATAAAAGGCAATAAAGATAAAATATAAGAATGCCGTACTGGGTCATCCATCCAGCCCAGTATCCTGTCTACCGACAGTGGCCAATGCAGTTGCCCCAGAGTGAATGAACCTAACGGGTAATGATCAAGTGATCTCTCTCCTGCCATCCATCACCCCCCTCTGACAAACAGAAGCTAGGGACACCATTCTTTACCCATCTTGGCTAATAGCCATCAACGGACTTAACCTCCATGAATTTATCCAGTTCTCTTTCATGGCCCTGTTCTGCTCACATGCACATTATTTAGGATAAAGACTTCAACATGGAGAGGAACAACACAAATACATTATTTTTTAACTGATCTAATTAGAAACTGAATGAGTTTAAGGCAAGCTCTCTTCCTTGAACAATGCAGCCATGCGTCTGGTCATGTGTCTCTCATGTTCCAGATGTGCATCAAACAGAGAAACTCTCCTTTGTGCGCCTGGGATTTCTCAAAGGAAATCAGAGTTTTTCTTGTAAGTCACAGGGTGGGTTTAAAAGATCATCAGAGGCTTTATAATTACTGGAAGCCTTTAATATGATATTTTAGCAGAAGTAACCGAAATCAATTTGAGGGAATCTGTCAAACTCAATTTTTTTCCTCAGCCTTCTCTCCTTTGGCCTTTGCCTTTCACATTGTTTTTCCTGGCTCATTTTCATGTCAGGCTAATCTTACCAAGCATGGTTTGGGAAAGTCTAGCAGCAGCCAAGTGTTTACTGGCTGTAATTTGTCACTCTCATTTCCAAGTCTGAATACAGGAGCTTATCTTACCCAGAACTGTCCCAGGGTATTTATGTGTTGTGATTTGAGTAGAGCATCGTCATCGCTGTCCATCAAGCTCTTACCATGAACGACAGCGGCATTGTTCACTAGGATGGTGATATCACCCACCTGGAAAAAAGAAGAAGGGGGCAGCTGATTGTTGTGTTTGAGAAGAGAGATGTCTACTGTAACCAGTGACTGTGATTTGGTCCTTCTACTTCAGTGTGAATCCATGGCCGTTTCTAAGTTCCTGCCTTACGGGGCTTTGTAATATTTTTGGTCACTGCAATGTACTTAATTGCTTAAAGTAGCTTAAGCACAGATACATAATGTTTGCACAAAGGAATTCTCCATGATTCTTCTTCCTAACCAGTTTCATAGCATGTTGTTTGGCTACTAATTAAAATTCTACACAGGTTTTGAAACAAAGACAAAGTGGCGAAAACATTTATCCCTACAAAGAGATACTCAAAAGGAGAAAGGCAGCTGGAAAGAGAGCCAGGAGCGTGAGAAGGACTAGTGATAATTAGTTAAAAGAAACTCCCCCAAAATCAGCAGCCAATTGCCTTTGTTGGGCTATTATTAGGATTCTCTTATATATTATTATATCTTGCCTTTCATAATTCAGTCTCAGTCCTATACTATCACCTAGATCAGAGGCTCTCAAACTGGGCATCGTGACCCCTCAAGGGACTGCAAGGTTATTATATGGGGAGGCGTGAGCTGTCAGCCTCCACCCTAAACTCCTTTTCACCTCCAGCATTTATAATAGTGTTGAATGTAAAAAAAGTTTTTTTCCATTAATAAGGGGGGGAAGTCACACTCAGAAAGGGGTCACCAATGCTAAAGTTTGAGAACCACCGACCTAGATATTTCAGGAGAAGAGAGGCTGGATCCGTGATGAGATATTTGCTCTTTCACAGCTATTTATCTCCGCTCTTCCCACACTCAGCTTCTTGATACAGCATCAGAATCCAGCATAAGACCTACCAGGACTGATTCTCTGCTGTCTTTACACTTTGTGCAAATATTTCCTCTGTACAAAATTGGCGTCAAATGGACACCCAGTGTGAGTGGGTAGAGAATTCTGATTTGGTAGCACTTCATAACTTCTTTGCCCAGATATAAATGTCAGAGCAAGGTTGCAAGGCATTGGAGAATCAGGCCCGATATTTCCTACCATAAAAGCAAGAAACAGATAGGGTCAGGTCTTTGAGACATAGCCAGACGCAGAACGTATAGCTTCCCATCTTCCTAAGTTGCCAGAGAACGTTTCTACTCGCCATTGGTTAGCAGTGGTTCTCAAACTTTTTGTAGTGGTGACCCCTTTCCCACACCGAGCCTCTAAGCGTGACCCCCCCCTAGGGGTCAGGCGGGCGGGGGGGGGGTGCCTGCAGCACAATGTGGCAGGGGCCAGGCGGGGGGGGAGGGAGTGTCCAGCAGCACCCCCCGGGGCAGGGACTGGGGTTGAGAGGGGGTGCCTGTAGCCTGCTGGGGAAGGGACTGGGATAGGGGGGTTCCAGCTGCCCCCCCAGGGCAGGAGTCAGGTTTGAGGGGGGGCTCCAGCAGTCCCACGGAGATGCCGGCAGCCCACTGGGACAGGGGCTGGGGCTGGGGCTGGGGTGGGCATTTGGTAATGTTAACAGCCCGCTGCAGTGGGAGCCAGAGCCTTGACCGGGCTCGCGGGGCCAGCAGCAGCCCACCACGGCGGGAGCTGGGACTGGGTTCGAGGGGCCACCAACAGCCCGCTGTGGTGGGAGCTGGGACCGGGACCAGTCTTATGGGGGCGCCGGCAGCCCGCCGCGACAGGGGCTGGATGCCAGCAGCCCGTGGCAGCGTCATTGTTCAGGGCCGGCTGCTGGCAGCAGGGGCTCGCGACCCCCCACAGAACTAGCTCGCACCCCCCAGAGGGGTCCCAACCCCCACTTTGAGAGCCAATGGGTTAGGGGATTTTCTAAGCTCTGCCCATCACTGGATCCACCACACAGACCAACCTTTTCCCGGACAGCTTTGGCTTGCTGATAGACTTCCTCCCGATTTCCCACATCGCAAATGAAGTAATGGCACTCGGTTCCCATCATTCTAATCTCCTCCGTGGTTTCCTTAAGGCACTTCTCGGTTCGACCCCAGAGGATGATCTGCAGCAAGAAACATTTGCTCAAGTCAAACTGTTCCTGGTTTGACTCTACTGTAATTAAAATCTGTTTCTAACTTGAACAATTCGACATGGATCGTTAATTGCATTTGCAGTGCCAGTTCTCTCACATTGTTTCGTTTAGGGCTGCCCTGATTTTTAAACAAAAATATTTATGTAAGACATGGGTCTAGAGAACTACGGTGCTGGTGGTCATGGTGGTGGCGAGAGCGAAGGGACTCCATTGCGATAGTGACTTATGCACAACATCCTGGTGAAGACTTCTTATTTTCAAGCTGTGTAACAGCCGGCACTGAAAATCTGAGCTCTGGGCCAGTGGCAGAAGGCGACCATTAAATAAGCCAGGCACATGGGCAATTAAAACAAACAAACCAGCAAAACAAACATTGTTTCTCTGATCTAATCCTTATTTTGTCATGCAGACATGGGGTGGAACTCAGGGAAGTGGGGTAGGTTTAGCCCTAAAAACATTGACCCTATATATACATACTGCATGTTATTGCTTGTCATACACTGACTACTACACTTTGCTCTGGTTTAC
Organism: Sternotherus odoratus; assembly: GCA_032164245.1. Taxonomy (NCBI): domain Eukaryota; kingdom Metazoa; phylum Chordata; order Testudines; family Kinosternidae; genus Sternotherus; species Sternotherus odoratus. Next base: position 10,176,816 of record JAVMKO010000018.1, read on the forward strand.
ACTGGGGGGCGGGAGCGGAGATCGATCTAAGATACACAACTTCAGCCACAAGAATAATTTAGCTGAAGTTGACGTACTCAGATCGACTCACTGCGCGGCATCTTCATGGCGGTGAGCCAATTGCTGCCGCTCTCCCATCGACTCTGCCTGTGCCTCTTGCGGTGGAGGAGTACAGGAGTTGACGGGAGAGTGCTCGGGGATTGATTTATTGCATCTAGACAAGACACGATAAATCGACCCCCGATAGATCGATCTCACAGCATCGATCCCTGCCACAGTGTAGACCGGCCCTTTGTTAGAGCTTGTGCTCCCATGTAAGGTAAAATAAAGTTCAGTCAAACCATGGAAAGTAACTGTTTAGAATGGTGACCATTTATATTATTATTCTAGGTCAGTGGTTTCCAAATTGGGGTACATGAGCTCTCGTCAAGGGATACGCGAGAAAAATCCTGTAATGGCGGACAATGCATTTTATTTAGTAAGACCTGGCAATCTAATCATAGGTATATTATGAGGCTCTCTCAGTTGGGGGTACGCAGTAGACTACATCATTTGGAAAGAAGTACACAGCCTAAAAGGCTTGAAAACCACTATTCTAGGTGAATTCCCAATCCAAGAGAATGGAGGAGGGGAAGCCAACACTATACAAAAAGAGGGGGAAATTTAGCAAGTAACTCATTATAAAACAATGTTGTGGTTTTCAGTTAAACCCACAAGAGCAAGAACACTCACTGCTTGGTGAGTTCAACTGGCTTTTTGTCTAAGTAAGGCCACAGACTCAAACCCTAAGATTTCTAAACCAACTTTGTCTCAGACTGGCTGGCCTGAGGACATTACGTGACCTATGACCTATGCATAGAATAATGAGCCAACATCTGCAATGGGGCTGTGAGAACTCTAAACACACAGCGACAAGGACATTTTAAGTCAGAAACCTCAGTTGTGACCTTTATTTATTTTGCCATTAATACATGCAAACTCGCATTCAGCATTTATTTAACAGGCTGAGAGCAACACGCAGGAGAGAAAGCTTCTCCTAACAAGAATTATAACAATTCTTAATGGCCACCTGAACAAGAAATTCAGGTTGTCCCCATCACAGAATTGGCACATAACAAAGACATAACTAGGACCCACTATGTTCTACATTGCAGTGGCACCACAGAAGTTAGAGACGGAAAGGTCCTTAAGGTTCATCTTCTTCCACCTAGAATGTCCCCTGCAGCTCGTTTTCCTGTGACTCACACAGTCTAGTTTTAAAATCTCTCGGGTGAACGATGAGGCTCTCACCTCTTTCCATGGAGCATGTAATTCCACGGCATGTAATTCATGTAACTGACAGGCAGATTCTCCCCCCCCCCCCCCCCCCGAAACACACCATAAATTTCCCCTTTCTGTAAAGCTCTTAGGAAGTATTTCTGCTTCCCCAAATTCTAAGACTCTTGCCCATGAACCAATCCACACCCTCTGCTCTCTAACAGTTACAAATAAACTTCTCAGCTTCCCTATCCAGGGCCGTCCCTAGGAAGGTGCAAATCAGCCCCCACCGGTTTTGGGGGCCTCCGCTCTCCATCAGCAACTGGGCCGAAGGGACAGATCTGAGCTGGTCCCGGGCTGCTGCTGCTGCTGGCAGTTGCCAGCACCTACCGCAGGGTTATTTTTGGTCATAGCACCATGGTGGCTCCGGGCTCCGGCTAGGGCAGGGGACTCATTGCACCGAAACATGGGTGGCCGAGCCGGGCGTGGAGTGGCACTGGGTGGCATCCAGGACCCTGGGGGTGCTTCAGCATCCCCTGCACCCTAGTTCCCGTGCCTATGTTTTCCAGGACCAAGCACGCCAGCCCGCAGGACTCCCCCCTCCCCCCAAACCCAAAGTTAGCCTGAGTTCAGTGTCATCCTGTATTCATAGCTTGACTGGGCGTCACTTTCAATTCCTCCTCTGTAGACTTGAAGAGAAAGTCAGAATGTGTGTAATTTCACAAGATTTTAAGCTATTATTGAAGATGGCTTTTTTCAAAGGGTGGTGGAGGAGGAACGGTGTGACCACAGAAGGAGTTATGAACTATAAAAGGGATAATATAAAATTCTCTGGGGCTCTCTCACGTATGTATAAAGAGGGAAACAAAATACAACACGGATGGCTGCTTATGAAGCCATCAGGCAAAGATCTATGGAATTATGCATGTCCTGGGGAGGTTAGCCTGTTTGCACGGGGACTGCCAGGTTTGTGCCCATCAATACACCTGGTGAAAAAGTAAATCAACAAGCTGAAGGTGGGGGGAGGGGAGAGAGAGAGAGCGCCAGACAGGGGGAACCAGACAAGGCAAGAAAATGACCTATTCTCCCCAGCTGCCTGGGCTATCACAGGGCCGATAGATAACAGGAAACAGATTTCTCTCTCCATTTCCATTCTGCTTGTCAGCATTGCCATCTGTGTGAGTCAAATGGGGACAAACTAACATATAATGATTTCAGGAAATAGATCACAAAGAACTGTACAAGCAGGGGATGAGTGTGCCATCGCATTATGGCGCATGTGGGGGCGATGGTGACATTTTGTAAGCCAATAATGGCTATGTTGGGACCTTAGGTAGCTTGTGGTTTCCGGTAAAGGGTGGTGTTTGTGTGTCCATCCCTTATGTGCACTGTAGTGGTCAGGAAATGGATCTTTTGTGTGGACTGGTCCAGGCTGAGGTTGACGGTGGGGTGGAAATTGTTGAAGTCCCGGTGGAATTCTTCAGGGGCCAGATGGAGAAGATGTTGTCAATGTAGCGCAAGTAGAGGAGGGGCACTTGGGGACGAGAGATGAGGAAATGTCTTTCTAAGTCAGCCATAAAAATGTTGGCCGCTGACTTGAAGGTATAAATCATCCCCAAATCTGGAAAGGTTGTGGCGGAGGACAAAGTTCTGTCACCAGGTGAGCCATGACATCATCGGGGATACTATTCCTGACAGCTTGCAGTGGAATGTCGGTGTAGAGACTCTAAGCAACTGTCTTTGTACCTAATGCTTAAAGTCAGCCTTTAGAGACTTCAGTCATCTTTATCTTATTGCAGAGAGCACATAGGTAGTTTTTTAACACCCTAAACTTGAAAGGTGTCTGGATCTGGAGGCCAGGGAATGGTCCATTCTAAAGAGAAGAGGCATTTGCAAAATGCAGAGGGGGATGTGGACTTTGAACGCTCCAAAGTTCTGAGGTTTGGGGATCTGGGATTCCAGGTTGGGTGCCAATATTAAAATGTAAGCCTTTGGTCCCAAACTGGTTACTAAGTTGGCAGCTAAAAGCTAGAGAGAGGAATCCTCACGGTGCCAGGAATTCCTGCCTTAGAAAGTGGTGAAGGAGACAGAGAGACACTGTTCATTATTACATGGATGCTGCATAGCCATCCATTCATGGCTTTGGAGGTGGGGAGGGGAAGGAAGGAAAATTTAATCTCCATCATGAAGAAGTTATTGGACAGATGGTTTCCCACCCTGGAAAGAATCCAGCCACCGTGTCTTCACCCCCCGCTCCCTACGGCACAAGACACGCTCTCCTTTCAAAAAGTTACTGACCAGAAAATTGTTGAGGGCAGCGGCCCAGTGAGGCGGTTAATCCCCGCTGTGGCAGGGCTGCTCACAGAGGCTTCCTGCCCTGTGGTTACCTCTGGGTGACCCCAGTGGTTGGCAGTCAGGGAGGCAGGTGGAATGTGAAAGCAATCGCTTAGGCTACCAGCTGGTGGCGGAGGGATTCTTCCTGCTAGTGGTCACATGAAATATTGGGAGCTTTATGCGGCATAGGAACTTTCAAAGCAGCTAATCGCTGCGACCTCTCAGATCACTGCAGATTTCCCCAGGATTGGTTCTCACCTCTGGTTTGCAAAACAAGCCCTATCACTTTATCTTCCCCTCGCTGGCAAATCACCCAGCTCCTTATCTGGCCTGGAGAATCATTCTAGCTAGAGTGGCAGGCTCAGCAACTTGGACTCTAAGGAATCTTTAACTCTGAACCAGGGTGCTAACGAGACATGCCCCTGGGATGCAAGAAGTCTCTACTTGCCGTTATTCTAAGGCAAGAATATCCCATTGAGGGTTGTACTGGTGATTTGCCAGGATCTTAATGTCCCCCCAAGGGTTAAATCCTAACCTTCCCCCATCAAACAAGCCAATAGGAGTTATGCTATTGGCTTCCATAGCATGAGGGATAAACCGGTGCAGATATCACCTGCCAATGGCCTAAACACAGATCGGAGGCCCAGGCCAGAGCGGAGGTCCAAGCAGATCTGTAGCAAAGAAAAAGGCAGCTGGAGATTGTTCCGCTATCTGTTAACAGCAATGTGAGCTATATTTGGTCCATCAGGGGTGGGGAGGACCCTTTGGCCAGTGAGGTCATAAAGGTGTCCTATGGTTTATTCACAGCTTTCCAGAGTCCGAAAGCAGAGCAAGAATAGCACAAGATTTGACAGGAGGAAAGAAGAGAGCCTGAAAAAGTTGTATTTTAAAAAGAAGTAGAGAGACAGCACGGGAAAGATAAATTTCTGCAGGTGAGATCTACAACCCCAGACCTTTAGATATCGATTACAGGGGTTTTTACAGTCATAGGAGAGCACTGGCAAAGCTATGTAATCTATGGCCCAACTGCATTGCTGGCATTAAGATGGGACAACACTAGAGAACGGCTGTCCTTTTATTAGATCATCAGTGATGAATTTGGCCCTAATATTCCACACATCCAACATACTGTGCTAATCATTGCCCATCAGGGAAGCTACCAGTTCACTAAATAAGGGCTAGGAAAGAGTCGATAGCTGGAATAGTTTTGCAAGCGAATGTCTCCCACTCCATGCTACTCACTCTATACCGTGTTTCCCCGAAAATAAGACAGTGTCTTATATTAATTTCTGCTCCCAAAATTACATTACATTATATTACAGTGAGAGGCAAAACTGGAAGTACGTCTTATTTTCGGGGGATGTCTTACTTTCGGGGAAACAGGGTATTCATCAGTTTTAATAGATCAGAGAAATGCAGTTCTATGCAGTGGTTAGCAGACACAGAGTTCCATCAGCATTTCAGGAGGGATGAAGCAATCTTGTTTGTAGATCAGTTTGAAGATACTCTGGGATAAAGGTGTTTATGTAAAGATATCAGAGCCCTTCCCCACCTTCATCTCATTACAGCTATCCTCACAAATCAAAAGAAAGCATAGCGTCTCCTAGCCACAGATTACTAGAGATATTCCGGGTGGGTAGGATAACACATTTTGGCCCCTCTCAACCTCCTTCCTCTGTCAGAGAAACAAAAGTCGCTCTGTTTGAGCTGGCATTTGCAATTGCCCGGGCTGTTACCCATGTTTAAACAGAGAGCCTTTGTGTCCCCAGTACTGAAAGCTGCTGCATGGTTTTAGGCAGGACAAAGTGTAGATAATCCAGAGAAGTATTTCAGCCTTATCCCAGTATATCTGCAGAGCCCTGACACTCACACCTCAGAATTAGCCTCTCAAACACACATCTTAGACACACATCTTAGACACACATCTCAGTATATCCCATATCCAGGGAGATATACTGGATACATCTGGACTCAGGGTACCATAGGCCCTCACAGCCTGAGAAACATGAACATAATTTGGCTTTGATGTTGCATGGATTTTCTCCCCCACCCCTTCCACTCCCTTTCCCTCTGGGTAAATGCAGACAAGTTAGTTCAGGAGTACTTCACAGGAGAGGCACGCTAAAAACCCGATTGCAGGGGGAGGAGGAGGTGTGGCCGTTCAGAGAGAAAAGTCAACCTTTGCTTTAAAAAGGAAAAACGAACCTTTTGATGCCTGGAGTAGATCAAAATACTCAGCCCGACCCCTTGGTGAAATCTGTATGAACTGTAATGATAGGTGCTGGAACTAGGGGTGCTGGGGGTGCAGCGGTACCCCTGGTTTCCATCATTTACAGGGTTTTCAGTTTTGTTTAATGGCTTTCAGCATCTCCACTATACACTTACGGCTGTAAGCAAACAAAGCAGGGCAGTTCCTATATTAGAAAGCAATAACAAGTGCAGGGGGTGGGGTGGAAAGGGACAAATATGGGTATGGGGGGGGGGACCGAGAAGGGGAGGAGGATAGCCCTGAATTAGCCATTTCACACCTAGGTTTTTCTAGACTAGGATTTCAAGGTCTGATGTTGGATCACATGAGCTAGCTCAACCTAACATACTCGCTTCAGTCAAGCCAAGGGAAGTTGTATGTTAGAACATGCTACGCTGGTAACGTTAAAGCCTGGGGGAGCCTGAGTATTGCTGAATTTAAATATTACAAAGAGGTCTGCTTCTTCTACTAGGAACACCTCCCTGACGGGTAATGAGGACGCCCTGCCTCCTCTCTCTCATACACATATTTTGACACTGAGCTAACTCAACAGACATCAGTGGAGTTACTCTGGTCAGAGTGAGCAGAGTCAGGTCCAAAGTCTTGAGTCGAAGGCTCAACTGAGGAAGAAAAACAAACGTTCGAGACAGGGTTCGGGAAGAGAATATATAAGAAATGAAACGTGGGTTGGAGTTATATAAAGGTGCAATGCTTATAGCTGGGTCTTTCCAAGGACACTAATGGCAACAGGATGTGGATGCCCTAGGGCCTAGTGTTTAGGCTCCTTTGATAATCTCAGCCCCTAATGCTATATGTCACGACATACAAGGGGTAAATTGAGCCATACTTGCAAAGCTAAAATACAGATTTATTGTTTATAGGGCACGGGGGCAAACAGAATTAGCACAAGTGTTTTACACCAAAGCGCTGAAGCTAGTTCACCATGCACCATTTCCCCGACAGCTACAGAGCAAGCCATTGTTGCCATGGCAGGCGGGAACATTTGCTGAGCTAAGAAGAATAAAGGCCAGTAAAGACTATGAAACACGTCCATCTGACTGCCATAAAACGAGAGGCCTTCTGGACTCGCAAGATCAGGAGGTGCTTTCATTTACGACAGAGTAAATGCAGAGTAATGACTGATATGCAGAGAGATGCTGGATTTATAGTGGAGTAAAGGATCTGCTCTCACTCCGATTGAGGTGAATGGTCATTTTGCCGCTGACGTCAGTGGGAGCACAGCCGGGCCCCTAAGTGAGATCAGAATCTAGTGTTCAGTTTTAGCTATTGAGCTCATGGGCAGCTGAGTAGGAGAGCAGTCCATGGTATCTTCATGGAAATCCTGAATTAACGTTGCTCCAGGATCCTGACTATTAGTCTGAGGCTCTTCTTCTCTGAAGTCCTTGCTTTTGCCCTTACCCAGTTTTCCTCTCCTTCCAGACAGGAAAGAACAAAATAAAACACAAACCTTCTGTTCCCTGCGCTCTCCATCTCCCAAGGCTCCAGCTGCAGCCAGGACAGTTGCCATCCAACACAGAGCCCAGCCCAAGTCATGTTCTTTCCTTCCTCCATCAAAAAAAGGTCCTTTTTCTCCAGCTGGTGTATGAACATCAAACCTATTTGAAGTTTCCCTCCTCTCTGAAGAAGCCTTTCACATCTGGACGCCAGGGGTCAGATCTTCAGCTAGAGTAAACTGGCATTTCTCCATTGACTTCAGGGGACTGCTGGTGACTTACATCATGGATGGACCTGACCCCAAAAGTTTAAAATATCAAGATTAGACAGCAAACTCTTCATCGCAGGGACTGCCCTTCGTGTCTGGCCTTGTAAAGCAGCAAACACACTGTCAGCACTGAACAGATAGCAAATAATAGGGTCCATATCCTAGTGTGATAGGACCCCATGTGCTGCTCCATTGGCACAGAGGGTGCTAGGATGCAGGGAACCCCTGTTTGGGGTGGAGTTGGTGTACTGGCTCTCGGTCATCCCCAGCAACAGGCAGTGTGGCCATGGAGAAAAGGCCAGTGGATTTTTGGGTTGCTATCCTGACCTTTGAGGCTGTTCTATCTGATCAGCAGGCAGTGCCTCAAAAATGGCCTAAAGCATCCTCCAGTCCCGTGCTCAGTGCAGCCTGGCCAAACCTGCGAATCAGCCCCAGTAATCCTCAGTCGTGTAAATTAAATACATGGGGTTTGTTCAGTTTTGTTCGTCCAAGTGAATCTCTGGCTTTTCTACTGTCAATTTTGACTTCCCCAAACCCAAAGGATTGTGTTCAATACAACTGGTAGGTGGCGTTATGCTATTTATTTAAATGCAAACCAGATTCCAGGTCTCAGATGTACCTCTCTCTCTCCCCCTCCCCCCCCCCCCCAAGGAAAGGAGATGGAGAGAAGCAACTGAAAACCAGCTGTAGGCAGACACCTGCTCCCAGTAAAGCTGGATCAATGGAGGCCTTCCTCACTGTAGTGGAGAGAACACTTTGATTTTCTGTCTGCATACAGGAATTTAAGACCATTTCCCTCTACTTTGTGAGAACAGAGGGTATTTGTTCACCTATCCGGAGTATGTGAGGATAGGTGGCCCCATGCTGATTTCTCTTCAGGGGTTTTTCCAGTCGCTTTTGTCTGTAACATAAACGGCAACTGCAGATTGCATGGGGAGCAACACTTCTCAGCTCTGTTGTATAGAACAGTTGAGGAAGAGGAAGGGTGGATTGTTTGCAAGAAGAGGTCACACAGGAGTCAGCCTTTACAATCCTATTAACGCTGGGACAGGGTCAACTGGAGTGCACCGTGCCAACAAAAGCAACAAGTGGCCACAAGCGGTTACACTGCAAAGGTTCACGGAGGCATTTGTAGGGGGGAAAGAAATGACAGCTTTTTAAAAGTCCGTTTCTGCCACACAATGTGCAAGAACTTGCCTCTGCTCTGGGAAATTAAAGCACCCAAAGCAACATCCAGTCATAAAATTCCTCTGCCTGCAACTAGTCAAAGGCAAAGGGGCACATTTGTGGGGATTCTTTAAAAAAAAAATGTATTTATTTGAAGAACTGCTTTGAAAACGTCTAATGACAGAAATACGATCCGCCATCTCGGAAAAATAATTGCTGTGTCCTATCCAATTTTTTTTTTTACTACGAATATTTGCTTAACAAACCTGCATGTCTAATATGCGCAGTCAGAGATTTCACTCAATTTAATAAATTGACATAGGTCCTGTCAAGATGCTCACTCTGTACCATTGTAACACCCTGGTAAATAGACATAGCTGATGATTCTATTACTGTCTAATGTTTCTTTCAACAAAAGCTCACCATTGTAATGATTATTGGATTGTCTCTGATATGTTCATGGCAAAGAGATCTGTAAACCTTTTCAAACTTCCTACATCCGTTGATTAAAAAAGGAATCAAACTGCTATACTGTAGCCTCCTCCATCCACTCGGCAAGGCAGACCACTAGCTCACATAACCCACATCCATATAAAAATTTCCACAGAGAGCTCAGGAAATTATGTGGAGATAAACAGGCCTAGAAGGAAAAAGCACTACTGTAGCAGACAGGGATTAGGGAAAGGCCAATGAACAAAACTCTAAAAAGAGCGTCAAAAGTTACTGGGTCTGCTTTGGGAAAATGATTTGATCCAACATCAATATACTGAACTGTGCCCTTTTGCACATTTTTCCTTGAATTCAGCGTTAATTATTATTATTGTGCACTGCTCATAGCTCCCAGGGTATTAGGACCCCACAGGACATAATGTATCACAGGTTAAAACATGGCTGCAAGAGGCTTATCCATTAACTGCAACAACAACAAAAAGTTACACTGACATTAAGGGTTAGAAGACCATTTATTTTTATAAAGCAAGAAAAGGCAGAGTTTAGGTTGCCAATGTTTTCTGTAATAGCGCCAATTGCTAGGGTGAAGGGAAATGTGAACTTCAAAGGTTAGTCATGACTGGTCACATAAGTCACATATTATTATTTCCCATCACCTGACTGGATGAGCGTAAGTCTTAAAATCAGGTTTCCAGTGTGTCTGCTGATGGAAAGTGAATTGAAACCATTGTTTTCCCTGAGCATTTGAACATGGAAGCTATAAAACTGGTGCAGAGAATCCAAACAAAAACAGTCAATGTTTGTGGAAAGAATAAAGGGGCGGGGAGGGAGAGGCAGGTGCCACAAACACAACTAGAGTGATTTGTTTAGGAATTTGCATGTACAAGCGTGTAACATTTCCCCCTAGTATTCACCCAACTCTGTTATTGATTTTGGGCTTGATCCTACAAAGAGAGAAGTGCTCTCAACATCTACTGAAGTTACACTTGAGGAATGAGTTGAGGACACTTAGCCCTTCCCAGGCAATGCCCAGAAACTCTCCGGATTGGACCCTTTCATTCAAGCTGTAATGCTTTCCACCCAAACTTTATGTTGACTGCAATATAAAGACCAAAAAAGGATGTTAAACTTAAGAAAATTCTAAATTAAACCTAAATAATTTTAAATTAAAATGTTAACAGTGTTCTATTTTTGTTTTGTTTTGTTTGGAAAATATGGAGAAATTGGGGAAGAGTTTTATAATAAGAACTGTAGGCCAACCAGGTGATAAAGAAAGATGAATTAACCCTCGGATACTAGGATGTGTCTAAACTTTGACAGCTGATCTACGACTGCTGTTCTGTGAACTGGGGCTGGGTTTTGCACAGCATTGTTGCCAGGTTTACAGCCAGTATGCATCCTTCTGGCTTCATTGCAATCCAGGGGATTTTGCATTTTATTGCACTGTCACAAGGCTCAGCACTGGTTCTGGAGACTGTGTCCCCATCCCATGTCAGAGAGCAGCTCCATAGAAGCCACGGTATCTACCTTAAAAGTATGTGGGGTTAGTTCCTTACTGTAAACGTGTGGAAAGCCCCACAGGCTTAGGCTGACTAAAGAAAAAATAAGAATTGGCCCTAAAACTAATTGTCAGCATCCTTTGGAGGAGGACACCTCCATAGACATGGCCAGATTTTGCTCTCCGTTACACCCATTTAAATTCAGAGTGAATGAAGTTAGCCTAACTTCACATTTACACTGGAGTGAAACCAGATCAGAACAATGAATCTCTCTTCCCCCGTTTACACGGTTGAGGCATTTGCAGAAAGATTTTCAGAAGTGATATCTGCCCGCGAATGAGGGTGTGCGCACACACAAGGTGGGCATCTATTAAATTGCTGCTTGAAAATCGGGCTTTTACTTATTAATGTCAGACACAATTAATTCACGCACTGAACTTGGAATTTAAAAATTTGATTTTCAACAGGACTGAGCAACAGCTGTTCCCGCTGACTTCAGTGGGAAAGTCTAAATGCTCATCACCTTGACAGTCAGACCATTAGGAGCCTAAATATGGGTTCAGCAGCCTAAATCCGTGAATTAAGAACACAAAATCTTTTTTTAAACTTTAACTGCATCTACTCTGATTTTAACCACTAGAAGATCTCTGTTACACCAGAATAAATCCAGAGTCAATCCAGAGTGAAAGTTACTCTGGATTTACACTGCATAGCTTGCATGTGGATCTGACATGGGGTTTTAATGGCAGTATGAAGTACTGCTCTTGAAATATTATATTCCCAATGCTCAGAATTTTCTGACTCTAGTTTTCCCTTTGAACTTCTAATCAGGAACAGAGATTTCAATCCCTTTAGTGTTAAGACACTTCCTTACTATGCTTCTGGTTCTGCAAAAAATTGCTGGGGTTGAGCAAAAAAAAAAAATTATGCTGATGTGGTCAAAGCCCATCAGTACCACACTTCCTCTGTGTGAGTGGTAAACAAGTGTAATGATGTCATTAAGAGCTGGCTGACCTGCTGATGAACCCTGGGCTGTAAATGAGATGCAAGGTGCCAACTCGCCCCCCCTCCCCTACGCACACAGAGCCAAAGGTGTCAAACACCAATTCGCAACTGTTACACATATAACCCAAGGAACTGAAACCCTCCAGAGCCTCTTTGATAATCAGCCCCTTGGCTTCTAAGCAGGCAAACTTCCTCTCCCCATAAACCACACATTCAAGCAAACACAGGATAATCTCAGATGTGTTTGGATGAAAATAAAAGTGCAAGAAAAGCGGGTTGTGCAATTTTGCACAGACATCACATCCTGCAACCTAAAATTGAGCAATCTGATTCAGAGATGCTGGGATCCCCAGTTTCACAAGGTTCTTGGAAATGCTCTCGCTTCAATGTGGCAGGAGCTTGTCTTGTACTCCTGTGGCCTAGGGAAAGAAATATTTATGTCAAGTGAGCTGCAGTGAAATATTGAATGTTTCTTTGCCTTGTAGTGGAGGGGACTTCTTTCAACATTTCATCTGGAAACATGAATTCTTCATTTCAGGCAAATAACCTGGAGTTTTTCTCCCTCCATTAAATGATTTTTTGCAGGGAGCAGGGAAGTTAGGGAGTTCATATTCAGCGCAGTTCCAAGTTGTTAAAACTGGATCTCAGCATTTCCCGTTCCCTCCCCAAAGTTTAAGCGAGCTAAATCTCACTCAGTGACTATTCTAATCACAGGAGTTGGTGTCTCTGTTTACTATTAGCCAGGAGGTTAAAAATCAGAGATCCAAGAAAAAAAATAATTTAATCTTCAAGCTGGAAAAGTCTGTCTGTTTTTTTGCTATTGAGCATTAGTGACAAAACTGCCCATTCCCTATAAACAGAGAGAATGGTCAATAGTGTACTCTCTTTATGCTCAATGTTGCCAAATATCATGATTTTATTTTGTGTAGTAATGTTTCAAAAAAGTAGACATTAGCAGACTCAGAGGACTAGTAGGTAAGGTCTCATCCGAAGAAAATCTAAAGGAAGACGGAATTCAGGAGAGTGGACAGCTTCTCCGGGAGTCAATTTTAAAGGCACAACTGCAAACTATCTTGATTAGAATGAAAGAAAACATGAGTAGGTCAGAGGCCAATATAGCTCCATCAGGAGCTGTTTAAGGACCTAAAAACAAAGAAGAAAATCTACAAAAAGTGGAAATATAGCCAAATTGCTAAGAAAGGACACAAAAGACAAGCATGTGGGGACAAAACCAGGAAGTCTAAAGGGCTTGTCTTCATTATGGTGATAAGTCGATCTAAGTTACGCTACTCTAGCAACATGAATAATATAGCTGTAGTTGATGTAGCTTAGGTCGACTTACTGTGGTGTCTTCATTGTGCTACATTGATGGGAGACGCTCTCTGGTTGACTTCCCTTACTCTTCTCGGAGAATTGGAGTCGACGGGAGAGTGCTCTGCCATCAGGCATAGGTATTTAATGCCTATTTCACGGCAGATTTAATTAAAAAGGTTAATGTGATCAGATACTCAACACAATTAACATTAATGACAAGGGAGAAGCAACACAAGCCAAAACAGGAAAGAACAGTTTAAATGAATATTTAGCTAAATTAGATGTATTTAAATCAGCAGGGCCTGATTATATGGATTCTAGGGCACTTATGGACCTAGCTGAAGTAACCTCAGAACTGTTAGCAATTATCTTTGGGAACTGATGGGGGACAGGTGAGGCCCCAGAGGCCTGGAGAGGGTAAACATAGTGCCTATCTTTAAAAAGAGGAACAGAGAAGACCCAGGGATTTATAGACTAGTCAGTCTAACATTTGATATCCGGAAAGATACTGGAACAAATTATTAAACAATCAGTTTGTAAGCACATAGAGGATACTAGGTTATAAGGAACAGCCAGCATGGATTTGTCAAGAACAAACCATGGCAAATCAACCTAATTTCCTTCTTTGACAGGAATTCTGGCCTAGTGGATGCAGGGAAAGCAGTAGACATGATTTATTTGGATTTTGCTATGGGTTCTGCCACAGTCCCACATGATATTCTCATAAGCAAGCTAGGGAAATGTGGCCTAGATGAAATTACTACAAGATGCGTGCACAGCTGGTTGAAAGACTACTCCAAAGAGTCGTTATCAATGGTTTGCTGTCAAATTGGCAAGGGCCTTTATAGTGGCGGTCTGCAGGGATCAGTCCTGGGACTGGTAATATTCAATATTTTCATGAAAGACTTGGATAACAGAGTGGAGAGTATGCTTATAAACTCTGCAAATGACACCTAGCTGGGAGGGGTTGCAAGCACATTGGAGGACAGGATTAGACTTCAAAATGACCTCAACAAATTAGAGCAACGATCTGAAATCAACAGAATGAAATTCAGTAGAGACAAGTTCAAAGTACTTCAGTTAAGGAAAAAAACATCAAATGCACAACTATATAATGGAGAGTAACTAGCTAAATGGTAGTGTTGCTGAAAAGGATCTGGGGGGGTTAGGGGACCACCAATCGAATATGAGTCAACAATGCAATGCAGTTGTGAAAAAGATTTTTATCATTCTGGGTTGTATTAACAGGAGTGTCATATGGAGGTCATTGTCTCCCTCTGTTTGCAATGGTGTGATCCTAGCTAGAATATTGGGTCCAATTCTGGGCTTTGCACTTTAGGAAAGATTGGATAAATTAGAAAGAGGCCAGAGGAGAGCAACAAAAATGATGGGGGGGAGGGATAGCTCAGTGGTTTGAGCATTGGCCTGCTAAACCCAGGGTTGTGAATTCAATCCTTGAGGGGGCCATTTAGGGATCTGGGGCAAAAAATCTGTCAGGGGACAGTACTCGATCCTGCTAGTGTAGGCAGGGGACTGGACTCGATGACCTTCAAGGTCTTTCCAGTTCTAGGAGATTGGTATATCTCCATTTATATTATATTATAAAAGATTTAGAAAACCTGACCCACGAGGAATAGTTAAACCAAACTGGGCATGTTCAGTCTTGAGAAAAGACGACTGAGAGGGAATATGTGAAGGGATGTTATAAAGAGGACAGTGATCAATTGTTCTCTACGTCTACTGAAGGTAGGACAAGAAGTCATGGGCTTAATTTACAGCAAGGAAAATTTAAATAAGATATTAAGAAAACCTAACTATAAGGATAGTTAAGCACTGAAATAGGTTTCCAAGAGAGGTTATGGACTCCTCATCACTGAAGATCTTTAAGAACACGTTGGACATACATCTCTCAGGGATGGTCTAGGTTTCTTTGGTCCTGGCCAAGTGCAGGGGGCTGGACTTGATGACTTCTCCAGGTCCCTTCCTGCCCTTCATTTCTATGATTTGGTGTTTTTCTTAAAGCCCCAGCTCCTGGAGTCAAATGATTACCTGAGAATCTTGTCTTTCATTTAAATTAAAAGTACATTGCTAGCCCTCATGGCTGTGAAGAAAACAATGAAATGTGGCCCAAGTGTACCCCAAAGGTTCAGAAAACACAAGGTTAACCCAGCTATATTAATTTATTTTAAAATCTCGTGATGTTTTGAGGACTGGTGCATGTTTTCTTAACTGTGTTTTACCGCTGAAGGAAGGATACCCCAATAAGTTCTGAAGTGCAATTTTACTAGAATTTGAAAGTTGTTACCCTCTGATGTTGGTATTCAGTGGACTGTGTAAAATAAGTTAATGGTTTCAGTCAAGTACCTAATGAGAAAATGTGCATATAACAAAATTAGCTACTGATACAATGGTGCTAATTGGCCCTCCATGTTGGCCAGGGAAATATTATGGACTGAATGGGCCATGGAGTCTGATACCTCCTTCACATCCCGACACAGGTGGTCTCATCCAGGTCAAAGGTTGAAACAGAAACAGTATGGCATTAAGCTTGCCAAAAGCTCTGCCTACACTGTACCTTTTCTGCTAAAAGGGGACTTCCGCCGACAGGGCTGTCACAGTCCAGCTCCATTTCTGAGCAGTAAGTTTATACCACCCCAAAGAACAATAGAATATTCACACCCCGTCCACACACAGCCCCTCCTTAAATGTACAATGGCCACGTGTGACAGAGTGAGAACCAAATTCTGCTTTTAGCTATAGAGGTGCCACTCAGCTGACTGCGTGTGTGTAACGGAGACATTTCGGTTCTCCAATGTCTTTTTCTCGCCGCAAGTGCAGTTCTTAGGCATTCACTCAGGCAAAGTTAAAAAGCATGAATTGCTCAGGTTAGCACAGGGTTGCAGTACCGTCAGTACATTGTAATTAAGAAGGTAGCAACGTTAGGGTGGCTTCCGGCAGGACCCTCAGTTAATTAGGTATAATTGTGGCTAACCTACGAGAAGGTGCCATTTAAATGCATTACAAATTCTGCTAAGGTAGCCATCTCTTCTCAAGACTATTAAATTAGTATCAATTTAATCCCTGCTGGGACAAAGGTCAAACTACATATATTTGACCCTTCTCTGCTGGCGTCAGCGTTATCAGTCAATGGATCTGGCATTGCCTGGGTTGGACTTGTCCCAACCCTCAACGTGTTGACGCGATGCTTTGAAGAGGAGAGGTTGAGTTAGACTAAGCGCATCCCTCCAATAACTTCTGCTTTATATTCCAGCCAAGCACGAAGGTATAAAGCCCCGTGAGTACAAGTCCTCATTTGTTCTCCCAGGGGATCAGATCTGGAGCCATTATTTGGCTTTCAAGATTTACCCCCTATCAGTTTGGCATCCTCTGCCTAAACACTTCCTCCAAACTCAATGCCAAAATTACTAGCCTTGTACATTTAATTTGACTTAGAAATACAAGTGAAAGATTTACAGTAAAGGCAAGTCGATACTAGTCACTAGATTTTAGAAAACTAAAACAGGATCAACCTTCTGAAGGGAAGCAACAGCCAGAGTTTCAAAAGGTTGACCTAAGAAGATGCAGACGTTTCATTCGAGTGTCAAAATTCAGAGAAAGGGAACACTAGTAATAAACACTTCTCTATTTCTTGTTCTTCTTCCTTTAATCACTGCACGGAAATGAGTCCCTCTGTGGCTTTCATCAGATTCCGTGCCTCAGTTTCTTCATCCCATAACAATACTTTCCTGCCTCACAAGGAAATTGTAAAAGGCTAAATTCTCTGGTCACGAGCACGTGAACCCTGGTGCGTGGTCTTTGAATATGCTCTCTTTTCAGGTACCCTCGGAGGAACTGTGTTTGGAATCTATTCACAGACTTTACTAAGGCCTATGGTTACTACTGTTCATTATTATTAGTTGTACTGCACACTCCCCCGAACGCTCTGCTCAGGATTTGGAGTCCCAATTGTGCAAGGTGCTGTACAAACATATAGGAAGAAAGAACAAGAGGAGCAGAGGGGCGCATGGCCATTTTGAAAATTCAGGCCACTTATTTACGTCCCTAAATATTAATTCTAACTTTAGGCTCCTATTATTTAAAATGTTGACTCCATTGCTTGGCCCTGATGTACGTACAACCTAGTTTTGGACAAGTCACAGCAAGGGAGTGCAGCAATCCAGGTGAGGAAAGAAGGGATGAAGAAGGCAGGGAACCAGGGGCGCTGGAACAATTTGTACTGTGGAGGTGCTGCTAAGAGCATTGAATCAAACTATAAACCCTGTGTATATGATGCAATGGCTTCAAGCCAGCGGGTGCTGCAACCTGTTCCCCATGCAGGTTCCCCAAACCTGCATGGGGAACAGTAATACATTTGTGATATATATCACAGGCCAGCCCTGTGCACAACTTGTTGGTTCTCAATCATCTCACAGGTTGTTTGGTTACCTGACGTAGCCATTGTGAGCTGGCTGATTTTTTTTGAAGGTATCGTAGCAGGCGCATGTCCCGAGGAAGGATTTTAAGGAGAGGGCAGAGGCTTTATGGATTAGTTCGGGGAAGCAGTTCCGTGTGTGAGGGGTCTGTGGAAGAAAATACAAAAGCAATTGTGGAAGAAGCAAATGAATGGATGCTCAGAGGCGGCATCACTGCAAGTCCAACAGGGGGTGACATGATATGAGACAAGGGCAAAGAGGTAGTAGAGTGGAACAGAATTGCCCAGGGCCAGGAAGGCAAGCACAAGAAACTTCACTTGGCTTGATTCAGAATTTCAAAAGGCTCTTTCCTCAATCCTGCCTTCCACAATTATATTAGTGTTTCCAAGTCACCCCATCCCCCCTTCCTTCCTTGAAGCACTTCAAAGGCCATTTGGGTTCAGCACAAAACAGCCCTTGTATCTTCTGCTCGTCAGCATCCACGTAAAAAAGAACAAAAACAACCACCGCAAAGGATATTAAACTCTTTATCCCTTCTGGACTTTTCAGTGGCAATCCTTTGACCGGACACCCTGAATGCATTTCTCTCCTAAAGCAAATTGCTGTGCCAGACTAATTAGGCATTAGCTCAATAGCATGTTCAGCTCATTTTATAGGGCAGTAAATGCCATGTATATATTTTAGGGCTTCAGGGGGAAACAGTTCTGCCAGTCTGAGTCAACTTTTCCCTAGTCTGCACCAGACTCAAGATGTGAGGGCAATGTACACAGACTGAGGCACGGTTTCAAGTCTTCATAGATGATGGCACCACATAGGGATGGATGAAACAGGGAAACGGGGATGGATGAAACCATAAAAAAAAAAAGGACCAATACTGAAATCAAACCCAGCTCCTCTCGTGTTTGAAAAAACGGTGGCTATGAAGCCTCTTTTCCTCCCTGCGACCCTGATGAGACATCTCATCTTTGCTAAAACCTCTCAGATAGCATTGTCAAGCTTCTCAAATTGTACAGGAATGGCCAGTTTTACTGCATCTCACTGAAATTTCTGAAACACGTGATTTCCCCTCACTACAGTGCTGCTGTAATTGGATAACCTTTGACATCTTTATGACACCATGCTATGATATGATTGCATGACACCACCCTGTTGTGATGCAATTTCCTCCCCCATGACGTAGCTATTTATCTCCTTACATCATTATGATAGGTTGCAAATGCCAGGTCTGTCCTGACGGACAAACTGAAAAAGGCAGAGGCATTAATGTCGGCTATCTGACATTTCTGGCTGTACTTGCCAGCTAGACATATTATTGACTGGTGAGTTATTAGTTTTTAAAATGATACCTTGCAAGGCATACTTTGTACAAAAGATTATTACAACAGTGTGTAGGATACGGGGGTGCATTCAGTCACACACAGCCCCTTAGAAAAACCCTGAAACCTTCCAGTGCTATAGTATCTAAAGCTAAGTCTACACTGCAGTTGGAGGCGGGACAGCAGCATGTGCTGACATACTGGAGCTAGCTTTAACTTAGCTAGCACAAGTGCTAATAGCAGTGAAACCATGGGCAGCACTGCCTTCAGCACAAGCTAGCCACCCAACTGTCTCTGGTGGGCTAGTACAGTCCCCGCTGAACCCCCAACGTCACTGCTATTGGTATTCATACTAGCTAAATTAAAACCAGGGTATATCATGCCTCCATTATGCAAGCTCTAAGCCTTCACGCAACAGGAGTTTCATGAGCTACAAAGTGATATTTACACAACAGAGACAAATGTCCTCAATGTACCCAGTTAAAATAACTTCCTTCTGTGCAAAAAAACCAAGCACATCCGCTTCCCTTTTTGCGACAGGTCAAATCATAGTTTCAATATATCAGGCTTCAATTTTGTTAGGTAACTAAACCACTTATGGAAACCTATGGTAGATAGTCTTTGACAAGCTTGTCATTTTGATGTCTCTACACAGAACCAAGGGGTTTCAATACATATTCATACATTTTGATCCAAAATTAGTTTTATACTGAGAGTTCAAAACCTTGTACATAAAGCCCACTGAATGCTTATTTGCACAATACTTTTTGCCTGCCACTGCTGACCGTGGAAAAAGTAGATTTGGAGTGTGTCAGTTTATTCTGTAAACCGTGTTCTTGAAAGATTTATGATTTCATTGTGTCAGATCACATAACCTAAAATAAACAAATACGATGGTGAATTATGGTGCGAGTAAGATCAACCCCTCTGTTCTGAAGGTCCTTGGATAGGAAACAATCTCATATCCTTATTCTGGAATTCACCTGCTCTTGAGGAGGTTAATTCTGGCACTTTCATTGTTTTAAAGTTAGCCTAGACTATAACCATATAGATTTATAATCAAACTACATGTCAGAGTCTGGTTTGTTATTTGTATTCAATGACCCCAGTGATGACTGGGATCAAATTGCACTGGCTTTACAAATACATAGGTAGGCAAGAACCCTGCCCCAAAGAGTTTAAAATCTAATTTGAAACAAAAGGCAATAAAATGAGTTTACTTTGGGTAGGTTAGGTCAGCCTTGCCAATACAGGATCACACCCATTCAGGATGTAAGTCAAAATTCACCATATCACAAATTTCACTCCTTTGTCATCTTGTGGGTACTAGAAACGTCTTCCTTTGAAGAATGTTTCTGCCTGAGAGGGGTGTCTTGTTTGGACTTAGGTGGCAGATTTAAATTCCTATAAGTTAAGTATCCAATGGAAGGTGCTTTATGCAGAAGAGAGTTTTCAAACACAGAATAGCAGGGCATTCAGAGTTTTCAGCAGTGCATTCCGAAATGGATTATTGAGCCTCTCTCTAAAAAGGGCACATCAGAGCAGTGGATAAGTCTTTCTTTCAATTTCATACTTGGTTGTATGTCAGCATTTCAAGGCCTCCGTGTCATTTGTAAGTCCATCTGTTGCCATAATGCACTTGATCTTTTAATATATAGAATTTGGTAAAAACACCTCAAAAATGTATGCAACTATCTACACACATATGTACAAAAGAGAAAACATCATCTAAATGTGATTAACTAAGGCCAAAGTCAAACATTCACAGGCCCATAAATGCAATCCACATGATTACCGTGGAGGGATCATAAGTAGTACTCAACATCTGCAACTTGGGTCGAAACCTGAGTCCTTCCTCCATCTTTATTCCCACTGACTTCTGTGGAACCTTGTTTGAATAAGCACAGGGCTTGTCTACACTACGCAGCTTGTAGCGACAAGACTGTATCGACACAGCCTTGTTACTAAAAGTCAGCGTATGTGAAGGCTCTGTTGGTATTTTGTTGGCGCCTTTGCTGACAAAATACTTCCAGTCCCGCAAGCGGCATTAGCTTTGTCGGCAGGAGACTATTCCTGCCAACAAAGCAGTGTTCACACTGCTGCTTGCATTGGCAAAACTTTGGTCTTTCACAGGGGGGCTTTTTAAAGTACCCATGAAAGACAAAAGTTTTGTTGACAACGTTGCAGTGTAGACAAGCCCTTAGCTGAAAGAGTATGGAGCTCAGGATTTGGAGCATTGAAGTAGATGGGAGTTGCATGTACTCATCACCAAACAGGATTTGACCCAATGGGAGTTTGTCTACATTAGCAAGGACTTTAGAATTTGAAGGATTTGATCCTGGACATTTTGCTTGAATATAGCCATATGGGATTTTGTTCTTTGGTTTTAGGCTGGGGGGAGAAAAAAACAACCCAAAAGCCTTTAAGTGGAGGAAATATGAGCCAACCCAAAAGCCATGTTCAGTTTTCAAAGCAAAACTTCTCAAGTAATACTTGCAGGGAATTTTGTTCACCATCCCAAAATAATTACTGTGTTATTATCAGGGCGGCATTTTACAGCTGCCCACCATGTCGTCATCCTGGTTAATAGTATTTTGCAGACTTAGTGACATAACTGTCTAGATTCGAGTGCTGACAGAGTGAGGCCCTGACCATAAAACAACACATTCAGCCTGACAGGGGAATTCTCTCGTTGTCGTTTTTATTGGCAATAGTTGATTCTTGCCATCTAGCACTGGCTCCTTTCTGTCCAGTCTGCCTGCCTTATTTTCATACCACAAGCAAGTAATTCCCTTTAATCACCTTGTCTCTGCTAGTGCAGGGAAGTGGACATCCCAGACGACGTAACAGGCCAAGGGAGAGACATTCCAATGCACACATGAGGCCTTATTTTACATAAGGGGAGAGTTCCCATAACACCCATTGAAGGGTTCAAAAAAGAACTAGTTAAGTTCATGGAGGATAGGTCCATCAGTGGCTATTAGCCAGGATGGGCAGAGATGGTTCCCTAGCCTCTGTTTGCCAGAAGCTGGGAATGGACGACAGGGGATGGACCGCTTGATGATTACCTGTTCTGTTCATTCCCGCTGTGGCACCTGGCACTGGCCACTGTCGGAAGACAGGATACTGGGCGAGAGGGACCTTTTGTCTGACCCAATCTGGCCATTCTTAAGTCAATGGGAGTTAAGAGGGTTCAATATCTTTGGGGAGTTGTGTATCACCATGCGGCATCAGGCTTGCATTAACACAAGCTCAAGGCCACCCTGAGAGTCACTATCTGATAGTTTGGAGATCTCTCTAGGGTCAACACCACCACTGACAGCTTAAAAGCCACCACCGGTCCAATCTACATCAGCGACTACTGCCAGCTAGGCACACCTAGTACAGATAAGAACAGACCTACAAAGATTTCCAAAGAAACTACGACTACTACTAAAAACAGATTCACTCAGAAAAATACAGATGGGATGAACAAAAAACAGTAACAGGAGAGCATTGCTATAATTAATGTTACTCGTAGAAATGCTTTGGGGGAATGCCCCTGGATCATTTCTGAGCCTAAATTTCATACATGTCAATGCAGTGCTCAATGAAAATCAATTTTGTCCAGCTCCCAGTAGTAGAGGATAGCCCAAGATGCACTGCAAAATTCAGATTGATATGTTTGGAACCCCAAATACAGTCCAGAGGTTGGAGCAAAGGGGTGATGTCAATGCAGTAATTACACGGGCTTTTTTGTCAGCTGTATTACGTTATGGCAATGACAAACGTTACAGGATGTGTCCGGTCAGAACAACTCTTTGTTTAGTCATGGCTCAGTCCAAATAAACAATCAACAAAGTAAATAAATACAAATTAGTAGCAGAGAAGTGAGAAAGTGAGATCAAGAAAACTGCCTTAAAAGGAATCAGAGAGGTAGCCGTGTTAGTCTGGAATAGCAGAGGTAACAAAGAGTCCTGTGGCACCTTAAAGACTAACTAAAGAATTGAAGCATAAGCTTTCGTGGGCTAATACCCACTTTGTCGGATGTATCCGACAAAGTGGGTATTAGCCCACGAAAGCTTATGTCTTTAAGGTGCCACAGGACTGTTATCTCTGCCTTAAAAGGATGATTTGACAACAGAACAGATGACTTGATGTGGCAACCAAGACTTCATCTTTGGGGATTATATCAAGGGCTTGACAGATTTTTGACCATGCTAGCATAATGGAAAATCCTGCAAGATGCGTCAAGTTAGACTAGTCGATCCAAGCAGTACCCTCCAACATAACCATCAATGAATGAATGACTCATACTCAGTCATTCAGCCCCTTGTACATTCACTGATTTCACACAATCGGCTTTCTTGATCAGGACTCTCCATGCCTAGGGTCCAGGATTTCCAATGTTAAGTCAATAACACTTTTCTTACAAAACAGCTAGGAAAAAGAGAACTGGTCAATCGCAACTGTATTTTCATAGTACGGCCACATAAAGACACCATCATACACCCAACACTGAGATCAATTATAAAGGGATTTTTTGTTTTTAAATAATGCAGATCTATGCTGTATCTCTTGGCTACAAGCCCATGAGGACAAGCTGTGTGCCCCACTACACAACCTATCTGTGAGTTTATGCCACAACACCGGAAGTCCCATTGTGAGCTAATTCTCAACTTAACATAAAACCTGGAGTAAAAAGCTTCAACAGTTACACACAACATCATGCCAAGCCTTTGGGATTTTTTAATCACTCAATCAAACAAGAAAAAAAAAAGTCTTCCACTCCTTTTTCAGGACTTGAATGGTAGTTATATAAACCCCAAATATGACTGAACTCATGTTGGCAATCAGCAGTTTTGAAACTGGACACCTCAGTGTGGGAGATAGTGTTTATTTTGAATCAGAGCGTTTGATCCTTCTGGAGGAAATTCACAAGAGTATTTTCAAATGCAGTGGGTTGCTGCTCACCCAGGATAAGACACGAACACATCCAGTTTCTTCTGTAAATAACTCTCTTTATATAAACTAGATTTGTACACTTCTGCCAGAAGTGCTCTTAAACATTTTTCAATCCTAAATCCCTTTACACCTGTCTAGCTACTTCGGTTTTGAAAACTTTTTCTCCAGAGATGTTGAAAGGACTCAGGACACAAGTAATGGGATATAGAGCCTTTCATTTCTATGGTATATCGCTGGCACAAATTCATTCTGGATCTAGTAATAACCCAAATCTCTTACTGTCTGACGGCTGCTGGTTGTCTCAGTCCAAAATCCTAGTTAACAAGTATTCATGAAATTAAAACCAACGCTGCAACTGGCACTGAACTTCTCTCTCCCCCCGTTGGCAATTTCAACAAAAAGGCCAATGAATGAATGAAGATAGAAAACAAAGTACCCCTAGAAGAGGAAATGCTCTCTCCTTGAGATGGTACATTCAGATCAGATTTGAAGTACATTGGCAGAACAGTGTGGAGAAAGGAACTTGCACACTGCCATTGTCCATGATGCGTCTGTGCTATCAGTAGACAACTTCAGTCTCCAGAGTGGTCAGTCCAACTCTTTCCAGCTCTTTTCACAAGCAGGGCATTCACTGACTCACACACACACAACTCTCCGACATCTATGCAACCTTAACTGAAAACACATCATATTTTAGAGTTAAAGAATCTTCAGAATCAGAGATATTTTAAAGCGGATTCTCAGTGAGATACAGCAGGGGTGATATTCTCTTGCTGTCTCACAAAGAATCTGTTTAGCTGTATCTTGCATATGCCTAAAAAAACCCAACAGGCCTCGATAACAGGGATAGGAGCTCAGGTGAAAGCCAACCCCCATTTAATTACCAGGAGTGCCTTCATACACTAGGAATAATAACTAGCCCCTCTCTAGCAAGACTCTGATCTCAAATACATGGTTGTATATCGCCGCCTATCTCCAAAACTCCACCACTATGCCTGTGTGCGCAAGCGCAGTGATGGACCTTTCAAGGCATACTGTGCTTTCACAATTACAACCTGATTTGTAATGTCAGTTTCCTCTCCCCATCACCCAGCAATGTTTGTGATCTCAGAATTTCATACCACGGATGAGAGCCTGAGTTTGTAATACTTGCTAACAGACAAGCAGGATCAAGAGTGGAAAATCAACTATAACAGATAGTTCCAGAGTAGACACAACTATCTGAAGTAACTAACTCTAATGGGAGTGGGACAGCAGGACAACAGAATATTTAATTCCTATGTGTCTCTTGGCAACATACTAGAATAGGCAATTTAAAATTTAATTTTTTTTGCAATTCTTTCCAGTTGTTTACAACCAAAACACAAAATTAAGGAGACCTCTAAATGAGATGGATTGTATCCTTTATGAAAACACTGCATCACACAGAGGAAGTCAGCTTTTGAAGTAAAAGCGAGTCAAATCTCAGGGCAAGTCAGTGGAAGTTATGAAAACTTCCCCTAAACAAATATTGAGGGAAGAATACCGTTGGGTTTATGAGTCAAGTTCCACTCCAAGAATTCCCGCTTTATATACAGACCACCATCTGTTACACAAACTCCATCAGACTCAGTGGGATAGAAATGGTGACATGCGCCCAAGTTTATAAGTGAAGACAGTTCCTGAGACAGATGAGAGCCAGAGGACAGAAGCCATGGAGAACAAAGTCAGAACATACTCTCTGTCCATGTAGCCCTACATAAATGATAACATAGGCATATTTTCATAGAAAGTACTAAACTCTCCAATACTTGATCACTTTCTAGTTAGGTTTATCCCTCTGAGACCTTTTTTGATTCTCTGTATGGCATAATATACAAATGAACTGCATTGTGAAACCGATGACAAATTATTTTGCTTTCAACTCGACACCTTTGATGAAAACAGTTCCCTCTCCCTCCACCCATGTTAATTATTTTATTGGGGCTTATTCCCATTGTACGGTCTCTAACAGGGCTGCCACTAAATAGCTAATAAAACTAGTTAAAGAAGTGGCGACACTTTCAGACTCAGCCAGTCTGACAAAATAACCAAGCCAGGCACTGTGGTATTTTAATAGATGATGAATGTACACCGTCAGCAGATTGTCTAGGTCCAAAGTTCAGTGACTTGTATGTCCAGCTTCCAAGGAATTGTAAATCTCAATGCAGTATTTAAACTCAAACACATCCCAAACCCGGCACTGTAGGCCAGGCATACCTCAAGCCACACATCCCTCAAAGCTAGATGCAGGTAAATCTCAATACCACACAGGAGTCAACCTGTAGACAGGTGAAGCTTGGCGAACCCACACATACCCTGCAAGTTGCATACAGGATTTACTTTGAATAGGTATTTACTCCATCTCCAGGCTCTATGTGATTGTCTCCTAGGCACTGACTGGGGGTGGTGGGGATTCCTGGCCAGCCCCTTCCCAGCTGCTATAGTGTAAATCTATCTAAGTCATGTGGTGGTGTTTGCTTTCCCAGCTTTGGACTCACCAGGGCCAGTCCACAGGGAGGTTCTTATGCCATTGCTCTGGGTGACTCAGTGACTCACCCCCAGCTCTTTCCAAGGGGAGAAAGGCAACCAGCCTCACATCCCAGTAGAGGTGCTGGAACTGGGTGGGGGTGGGGGGCTGCAGCCCCCCCCCCCTGGCTTGAAGTGGTCTCCATCATAGGCAGGATTTACAGTTTGCTTCAATGGCTCTCAGCCCCCCCCCCCCAACTGTTCCAACCCCCCTATATCTCAGGTTAGATTCTTGCCCTCCCCCCCTTAGATCCCCCCACCTCAAATGATTCTGGGGAACAAACAGCACAAGGGGGTGTGGGGTGCTGGTGGTGAAGGATTGACTTTCAGTGGAAAGCCACCAGGGTGAACTCAACCTGGCCGCTCAGGGCTGCCCCTTCCCCTCCCCCAAAACCGAACTCTGCCCCCTTTTCCAGGCGCTTAGGAATCGGACCAGGATCCCGTGTAAACGGCTCTCAGAGGAGGGGATCAGCCGCACCCATCCCCTGCCTAGCAGGCAGCGGGTGCCCCCTGAAGCGAGGCCCACGCCCACCCCTTCCTTGTGCGCTCAGAGCCCCCCCTCCCCCCGACCGTGTAAACAGAAAACGCAACTCCGGTTCCTGCCGCGCGCAAAACCCGGAGCCGGGTCCACACAGACTCGTGCGCAGCAGGGGCAGATGCGCGGGGGGCTCCGAGGACACAGGAGCCCAGGTAGCAGGGCGGGGATGGCGGAGGGAGGTTTACAAAGCAGCCGCCCCCCTCCCCGCTGATCAGCCCCACACCAGGCGGGGAGGGGGGGGGGGGAGGTTGTGGGGCAATTTCTCCCAGTCACCCCGCAGGGAGACCTGGTAGCAGCAGCAGGTGGTGGCCGGGGGGGCTGGTTGCCCCCCTCCCCTCCCCCAGCTCAGTCCTCACCTTTCTGGCTCCTCGTTTAGCAAACTCCCTGGCCAGGTGGCGACCGATGCCTCTGCCCCCTCCGGTGATCAGCACGTTCTCCCCGGCCAAGTCCCGGAGCCTGGCCGGCAGCAGGGTGCACACGGCGGCTTTGGCCACCAAATAGACCATCTGCAGGGGGAAAAGCAGCAGCGCGCCCAGCCACTTCCAAACCATCCTCTCGATCCAGGCGGGGCGGGAAGACCCCGAACCCCACCCCCCCAAAACTGCTTCACGAAACCAAATCCAAGAGAGGATGAAAGGGGCAACACGCCCTCTTCCTCCTCCCCCCCCCCAACAGGGGGAACAGGCTTCAACCCCCTTCCAAAAACCTTGGACGGGAAAGATCCTTCCTGCCCCCCCCACCAGAAAAAAAATTGGGGGGGTCGGAGTAAAATGGTGCAGAAGACAGTTCTTCCCCTCTCTCGCTGCTCAGCTCCCTGTGGGATTGTCACATGCAGGTACAATGGGTTGCTACCGGAGGACAGAGAGTTTGGTTGAAGTTAAAAAGGGGGGGGGGTGAGGTGGAAGACAAAATAAACCCCACCAACCCCTCCAGCTGAAAAGTGCAAAATTAAAATCCAGTTTCCGAGTGGCAGGGTTTTATTTCAAAAAAATAACAATCAAGCCACCTAGGTCTCCAAATTCCAGCCTGCAGCGCCCATGAAGAGTCTTGAGACTCAGGGAATTGCTCAAGGCTTGCCAGGACTTTCTTGTTAAGGTCTAGTCAGTGTAAGGTGGTGGTCGGTTTCTTAAATAGGTGTATAAATAGCGCCAGGCAGGCTCTTCTGCGCCTGTTGCAACAGGCAGAGCGGGTGAACTGCCTCTCTCCTTGTTTCTTTCACTTGGAGTATCTGTGCTCAGACAGGGAATTAGGCTGGGCACTGGTTCAGCTCTGGGTCTTATTCATTTCTCCCCCCTGCTCTCTCTCTGCCTATCCCAGCTGCAGCGCCGGGGAGGTTTTATACCCCCTTGAGCCTGATTGACAGTTAAAGTGTTGGGGAGATTTTACTACTGTTTCTGAGTGGCTGGCTTTGCTCTCTCGCCCTCCCTCCCCCAGCTATCTCTGAGCCACTGCACATAAACTCACACGCTCTGGGTTGCAAGCCTGTAAGCCAAGACTTGCTGCATGCCACGTCGGGTTTGGCGCTGTAATTTGAAGAGCATTGTAACTAGAGAGCGCCAGCTAACCTCCTCCTCCTCCTCCACCTTCCTACATTTCCGAGAGCATGCAGGGATCTTACCTGAGCCCAACAGAAGCAGGAGAAATTGGGGTTAAGGGTCAATTCACGGGACTCATCTGTTCCTAAGAGTTTCAGCCTAATGTGGGCTAGAAAAGCAGAGGACCCCTTGGCAAAGCTAGGCAGCTGGCAACGGGATAGACTCTTTCACACTTTGGTTCCTGGTCTGAATCCAGGCGAGTTAATAACTGAAATCTGTTACCATTGGGTGATTAATTCCACGGGCAGCTATGCAGCAATCTGGAAGATTTAATCCAGTTCCTAGTGGACTATGTTCACACCACAGGAGTCAGTGACAACTGGGGGAATACAGAAGCCAAGCATTGAAAGAGCCAGGGAGACTGCG
Organism: Sternotherus odoratus; assembly: GCA_032164245.1. NCBI lineage: Eukaryota > Metazoa > Chordata > Testudines > Kinosternidae > Sternotherus > Sternotherus odoratus. The sequence continues at coordinate 10,205,552 of JAVMKO010000018.1, forward strand.
GCCCTCAAAGGGAGTTGAGCTCCTTTGAAGCTCTGCCCATTCATTTCCCCTTCACTTGTCCTAGGCTTTAGCCCAGATACAGGGCAAGGTTACAACACATTTAGGTCACATCAGGAAGATAAAGCCCTGTTGTAACTGGGTGAAGGGGCAAATGTGTTGTAACCAGTTCTCTTGACTGGGTTGTTTTGCTTTGGTCCAGCAAGTGTTGTTTGGTTGTTTTATAGTCTGTTCCATGGTGCCAAGGCTCTTGAGGAGGGGCTGTTTGCATATTGGCTGAGTATCTGCTGCTAATAATTGTGGTTACAGTTAGGAATACTCATCTCATTCATAAACAACGCGGAGTCCGGTGGCACCTTACAGACTAACAGATTTATTTGGGCATAAGGTTTTGTGGGTTAAAAATACCCTTAGTGGGGTTCTTTATGCCCAAATAAATCTGTTAGTCTTTAAGGTGCCACCGGACTCCTTGTTTTTGGGGATAATACAGACTCACACGGCTACCCCCTGATACTTGCCATCTCATCCATGTGGCGCTAAAAACAAAGAATGCCATGCCCGGCTCTGCTATTTTTATCACTGGTGTCTTTCATTCAACGACCTTGGAAAAGGCTGCTTTTTAAAATGACACTTTTACGATTGCATATTTTGTGTAAAGGGTGATGAAAAGTAAAAGGAAAGGCTTTCCCAAACTAAGTCCACACACCAATGTGTATGAAGTGCCTCTTTCTTTCACATGAAGTTCATCTGTTATACTGGGAAGCCATCTAGTGGTCAAAAAGAAAATGGAACTGGCTGATCTGGAGCAGTGACTTTTTGACCTTTCAGATTTACATTTATAAAGGGAACAAACACTGTCAATTTGAATTACTTTTAAAAGTGGGCTAGTTTGAAAAAACTCTGTACTTAAGGACTTAGGTTGGATTTTTCAAAAGTACTGAAATGACTTAAGCCTCAAACTCACTGAAAAATCATTGGGGTTTATTTAGCCTTCAGAGTCATCCTGGGCAGGTCTAAACAGCGTATTGGAGTTAGGCGCCCAGCCAGGGTCAATACCCTCTAGGAAGGAGGTGGGCTTCACAGCCCAAGCTCCAGCTACAACTTCAAAACTATTTTTAGCACACTAGGCTAGCCTTGCTAGGCCTGGGTCCGTCGATCTGGACTGGAAAACTTGCTCCAGTTGGCTGTATAGACATACCCGCTTGTGCTCTTGACAATGTTACCTTCACATAAAAGTGGATTTATGCCCATGGCAATTTGGTGCTCACCATGTCTGAAAATAGGCCCACGCAGGTTTCAGCGCTTAAATGTCGATTTAATATCTCCTTTGGGGCACCCACATTTGAAAATTGTGGCTATGTGGCTTGCTCAAGGTCATAAAGCCAGCGGTCCTGAATCTTAGCCCCCATCTTGGTCCGTTAGACCACAAGTGCCTTCAGAAAGAATGTAGAATTGAAAGCGAAACCTTCACAGTCCTAATCCTTAAATGCCAGACTACCTCACATTAAGAAGGGCACCTGAGTGCCATCCTACGACACGATACCCTCAGGAGGGGTTATTTGGGAGAGATGAAAATCTAAACTTTCTAACTGCTGGAAAGTACACTCTCTAGACTTTAAAAATGAGACGGCAGCCCTAACCGAAGAGCATATGAAATGAGTTGCAGTTCAGAGAGCTTCTTTTGCCACTTGGCAGCATTTAGCACCTCTGTGTTATTACAGTGATATTTTTAGAAAGTGAGCGGTTGGAGGCCACCTGGCAATGCAATTTTCGTCTCCGTCCGACAATTCTGGAGGGGAAAAAGAAATTACACAGAGGGCCTAGTGTCTGGTTTGAACAAGGAGGACTCAGTCTCTGGGTCGGTAACAAATATAGCCACCTCCTGGGGCGGAAATAAGGGGCGGTGGTAAAAGCGAAGGGAAAATAAATGACAGTTTATGCAAGGGGAGGAGTAGTTTTTATGTCATTTATTATATTTATATACAATTCTCTCTGTATATTGATATCATACAAAGGTGTGTGTTTAAAAATGTTAAAAAAAAGATGAAAACATCTGCTGACATTATTCATGCATTTGAGTCAAAGGGCTAAATTCAGCTGTGATTTACAATACATGCACTGCCTTTGATGTCAATGGAACTACTCTTGTGAATATTTATCTCACATATGTGTCTACAGTTTTAGTATGCTAGGGAAGACTGGAAGAATAGTTAAGTATTATTTTATGATTTGCTTTTTCACTCTGTTAAAATTAAGGCGAAAATTTTGATTTGGAGTAAAATAAACCAACCAACCAAGCAAACACCCCCAAAGCTAGCAAACGGTTTTAGATACCGTATTTAAACAGAAGTGTTTTCATAATTTCTTTTTCAATGTCAGTGAAAATATGGATTCTGTTTTGTATGGGTTTAAGCTTCCCCTGCAGCATTTGCAACACAAACACAACTGCTTTGTGCAAGTGCAGAAAGCAAGGCAAGCAGACTGATTAAAAATGAAGTAACTAGTCTATTTCCCCCAGAGTGAATGTAGTGCTAAAAGTAAAACAATAGAGAAATGAGGCAAAGCATAATAGATTGTAAAATTCTTTCTGCTTTAAAAATCTAGGGTGTTACAGAAAATTTTTAATATATTCCTATCCTGACAGCATCTTTTAAAATACCCGTGCTACACCAAATGATGACGAAAAGTGGTATTCTGGAATTTCATGTTGTTGTCTTTCAGTGACTACAAATCACATTTCCTTATTTTATGAGATTTTTTTTATCCCCTAGCAAAAGTCAAACTGGGTTCAAACGGTCAAGCTGAGCTGTTTCTTTCTGGAACATCATCATCAGCAATAAACATTCCGCTGGCTAAATTATCCCTCCTCAGTTACACCAGTTCATCCAAATTGCTTTCAGCAAGTTTACACAAGTGTAAATGATTGGAACACCGTACACAATTCTGTGGTTGGTAACTTAGGGCTTGTCTTTCCAGCTGAGTTAACATGAGTGAGGGGCAAGACACTAGTTATCATTGGGGTCCTGTCCGCACACAAAAACCCGTAAGTGTGGTGATGCTTTCAAGTCTCTGTCGGGGGGGCATAGACTGCTACTCAAGTTAGCGCAGCTCAGCTGCTAATATAACCCTGCAGCATTATTTTGCAGCATGATTGCTCTCACTCAAGTTAGTCTGACTTGAGAGGACTTAATGTGGGTGTAGATACGTTAACTATAGTGAAAACAGTAACAGAATCCAGCTCCTTCATATGAGAGCATATGGAAGTCAGTGGAAAGTCTCCTGTTGACTTTACTGTGCTCTGGATCAGACCTCTAAAGTTCTGTGTTGGCTTTCAGAAATAAAAAGTAGTTAAAACTTGTTTGTTACTCGAGTAGATGTGCCTCTAAATACAAGCCACTTGAGTAACAAGGTACCATTTTTCCACAGTCATTTTTCATAGTACAACGGCACTATAAATAGGCTCAGGAAGTATGTTCAAAATGAACAAGCTCAGGGCAGGTCTATACTACTCGCCAGATCGGCGGGTAGCAATCGATCTTTCGGGGGTCGATTTATGGTGTCTAGTCTAGACACCATAAATCGATCCCCGAGTGCTTTCCCGTCAACTCCAGTACTCCACTGCTGCGAGAAGCACAGGCAGAGTTGACGGGGGAGCGGCAGCAGTCAACTCAGTGCCATGAAGACGCTGCAGTAAGTCGACCTAAATACTTTGACTTCAGCTATGATATTGCCGTAGCTAAAGTTGCGTATCTTAGGTTGATCCCCACCGCACCCCCACGTGTAGACCAGGGCTAAGTCCTAATCATGTAGTGACATATATGTGGGTGAATCATGCACCGGTGTATAGCCCTTTTGTTTTCAGTGGTCCCTACAACAGGCATAGTGGTCTGCCCTCACATGCACAGTACCAAAATGACAAACTTTCTCAAAGAAAAGAAGGGGAAATGGAGAAGCATGATCAGAAGAGGGAGAACTTCTCTGCTTTTTCAGTTTGCTTCTTTTGAGAGCTTTGATTTAGAAGCATTATTTTAAAACAACTATACATTATCAAATAATAGGTTGTCAGCAGATCTGAAAAAAACCCTTAGACCAGAGCTGTTACAAAATGGAAAATTCTTATGACAAGTAGCACTAGCTTTTTACATCATGCAGGGTGCTCTGCTAAGGGGAATCCAGGTCACTGATTAAAATTAAACCTCTTTAGGAAAAGAAAAGCTCTTGCCAAGTGGAGCTGTTTTCCATGAAGTACTGCTGTCACAACTGGATCAATCAAGAACTGATTAAAATGACCTTTTTGTGTTCCTTGATTTCGTTTCCCCTTGAGTTCACATTTTCCCTTTGAAACATGTCTCAGGCATGTCTACACTATCTGCCAGATCATAGTGATCAAGCTATCAGGGATCGATTTATCTCCGGAGCTCCACTGCCACGAGAGGTGGAAGCAGAGTCAACAGGGGAGCTGCCGTGAGGACGCCCAGGTAAGTCGACCTAAGATACGTCAACTATTCGCGTAGCTGAAGTGGCGTATCTTAGGTCGACCCCCTCCCCCTTGGGGTAGACCTGGCCTCAGTTTCACTATGATCTCACAGTCTTCTTTTGCATAACTATCAAGGGCCCGATTCTGTTTTCAGGTAACTCAATGGCAAAACTCGCCGATCCAGTGGGAAGTGTAGACGTACCTTAGTCACATATTTGTAATGACACAAGGGGCCCGAGTTTCAGTGTGGCCTCACCTCAGCCTTCATTGGTGAAGACATAACTTTGTGCATGAAAGTATCTGTGTAGACGCCATAGGTGTGTGCTCAGGGTGTGCCAGGTGTGCCCAAGCACACCCTAATGTCTCCAAAAAAAGTGGCTTTCAATGCAGAGTGCGGCACCTTTAAAAAAATAAATAAAATTCCCTGGGTGCACACCCTAATGAGATGTGCTGCGCACGACTGGACACTGTGACAGTCTGTACCCCCGTGTTCACCTCTTGTGAGGTATCATTCGAAACTCATAATTTGCTGATCATTATTGTCTTGGTAAAAGATGTGCGGCAATGTTGTCTGTAAAGTTGTAAGATTCTACTGTAGGCTGCTACTAAGACACATTCTAAATCTGGAGAACAGTCACAAACTGGTTCTCCAGAGACAAAAGGCTAGCCAGTGCCTCAGCTACGTGACAACAAGATGAAATGGGCCATAATATGGCTAAGGGGCCATTTTTTGGCAGTAAAGAGCACGCAGGTGAAAAATCTACTTTTGGCTTGTGGTTCCCATCCATACAGACTTCCTGTCTCCTGAATTGTAGCTGGAGATGACTCACAAAAAGAAGGAACTATAAGAAAAGAGAAAAGATTTCCTAAACTCAACTTGTTTCCTAAACTCAACTTGTTTTACTGGTTTATCTAAACCAGCATGTTTGGGGAAACTCCATTTGAGATAACAGGATCTGTGTATATCGTTTTCTATTAATTAATGGTTGGACTTCATATGAGCTTGTGTTGTTCAGGAGAGGTCTGGGCAGCCCAGAACGTACATTTCTGGGAGAAAGTCTGGGAGTGGGAGTTTGCTGGTGTTGCTTTGCAGTGTAACATATGAGTGGCTAGCCATAGCACTCAGACTGTATATCTGGGAGTAATTTACATGCTGGCGGCTGTGTGTGAGCAGACCAGGAGTGCACCCCAGGTTGGAGAACACAGCTGTTCATCAGTCCAAATTATACCTTGGGTAATGCCACAGATGCATTTTGTGTACTATTCACTGCCTGGGGATGATAGGTTTTTGCACAGTAAGGGCTGGATCCAAAGCATATGGAAGTCAGTGGAAAGACTCCTGTTGACTTTACTGAGCTGTGGATCTGACCTCTAAAGTTCTTCCACCTGTGTGTGTGATTCAAATGATTGACAATCGCTCTGTCATGTAATGGAAAAAGCATGTTGAATGCATGTAAGTGGAAGCCACGTTTTGAAAAATGGATTCTATAAGCAAACTGCCATGTGGCATGCAGGTTGCAGTCATTTGGAGAATATCATCACCCGAAACGAGGGGAATAGAATTCTCACACACAGCTCTGTTTGGAGAGTTCCATTTGCTGTGATAAACATGACAAATCTCTGTCTGTTTACAGAGAGCAAGAGCAAGCACAAGGTTCAGTGTGCAAAGACCTTCATATATGCAATTTGCAATCCTCTCATGCCCAGGACTGAAAGAGCCTATATTAGATCAACACTGCTAAGCAAACCTGTGTCAGTGGGCCGGGTCAAAGTGCAATCCCTCTTTTCTGTTGGCTTGCTCCATCATAGTGAGCGGGCAGGCAAAGCAGCGGGACAGTGGGATACACATTCAAGTGGACAGGAACCAAACAAAGATGGCAGCCACATCCTGGTGTCTTTGACACTGGTGTAACTCTGAATTATATTGATTTGAATGGACTTGCTTCAGATTTACACCAGTAGAATCAAGATTGGAATCTAGTCCTGTATTTGATTGAATGCCTAATTCCCAACACCATCCCTTTAAGAAACACCAGGCAGTACTGAGGCAGGAAGAGAAAGCCAATACTTCTTTGGAAAGGCCCTCAAAATTTCAGAAAGTAATAGTTTGCTTTGTTCTGTGACCCTGAAAATAAATCCTATTAAACACCATAATATGGATTTGACAAATGGAACAAACATAGGCTAATTCCTTTAATGATCATTTGGCACCAGAAGTTTGCAGACTAATATAAGAAGAAAAAAAAGCAAGACAAAAATCCTTTTCCTAAGCCCTTTCTAACAATGTGCTTCTTTCAGAGGGTTCATTACATTTAAGCGTTCTTGGTTTGCTTGTGTTTCGGGGCTGGCAGTGAACTCATTTTCCCTCCTCTCCACACACGTCCCAATCCAAGATCCTATAAAGCGGTGGTTTTCAAACCTTTTTTTCTGGGGACCTCATTGAAGAAAATTGTTGATACCCACTACCCAGTGGAGCTGGGGGATGAGGGGTTTGGGGTGTATGAGGGGCTCAGGGCTGGGGCAGGGGGTGGGGACAATGTCTGTGGAGTGGGGCTGGGAATGAGGGGTTCAGGATGTAGGAGGGGGCTCTGGCTGGGGCAGGGGGTTGGAGTGCAGGAGGGGGTCAGAACTCTGGGCTGGGGGTGCAGGTTCTGGAGTGGGGCTGGGGCTGAGGTGTTTGGGGTGCAAGAGGGGCTCTGGGTTTGGGGGGGGTGGTGGGTTCAGGGCTGTGGCAAGGGATTGAGGCACAGGGTGGGGCACTGACTTACCTCCGGCGGCTCCCAGTCAGCGGCGCAGTCGAGGTGCAGGTCTGGCTCCTAGGCAGAGGTGAGCAATCCCTCCCTCCATCTCCCATTGGCTGGGAACTGGCCAATGGGAGTGCAGAGTTGGTTCTCGGGGAGGAGACACTGTGCGGAGCCTCGTGGCTTCCCTGCCTAGAAGCTGGACCTGCTTGCTGGCCACTTCCAGGGTGCAGAGTGGTGTTGGAGCAGGTAGGCACTAGCTTGGTAGCACCAAGCACTGTGGGTAGCACCACCCATGGGACTTTTAACGTCGCGGTCAGATGTGCTGACCAGAGCGACCCAGTGCCTGACATGCCATGATCCAGTACTTGGTCGTGACCTGAACTTTGAAAAAAACTGTACTAGAGGGCTGATCAAAGCACCCCGCAGGCTGAATAGTCCCATGCCCAATTTACAACTGTCTCCCAAATAGCTCCTCCTCTGCCCTTCAGAACTGGGGCTCTTGGTGGTCAGTTAGTTTTGTGGGTCCCATAAACTGACTCTGGATATAGGTAAACTGGTTCAGCTATGAGCCCCAATCTCAAACCCAAGGACAAGAAGTCTTTTCAAGCTTAAAAGAAATCTGAGTATGTCCCTGATCCCCAGTAGGCCTCCCTGGCTAGTCGATATCCATCTTTTGTGTCCCAGAAGGTCTCTGGTAGGCAGGCTGAAACCTTCAGATCTTGAAAGCTCCAGGCCTTTCTCAGGGTCAGAAGCAGCGTAGTCAGGGGAGGGTCTCATGAAAGCCTGGTAGCTTTCAAAACATTGAAACAGAGCAGTGGAGCTGATCCCAGAAGAGAGACCCACCAAATCTGAACCCCTTGATCATGGGAATTTTATCAGTGGGAGGCCTGCCCATCACGGTCAATCCACAAGAATAGTTTGGAGCTAAGGAACCAATAGATAGATAGAGGAGAAAAAAATCCTCAAGAAATAGGAGTTATGGGGGAGAGAGTTGGTAGTAACCCCAGAATTTGTTCGTCACAGAATTCCAACAATTCAAATACAGATTTGTTGCAAATTGGAACGAAAACTATAAATTTTGAAAGTTCCCAAGGAAAGGAAGTGCTGAAAACAACAAAAACAAAATAATCCAACCCATGATCTTGGAAAACCTGAATGTGTTTGGTTTTATTTGTTTGGTTTTAAATAGATCCGCCAGTTGCCCCAGTTCCTGGGGACCCTCCATGCTACCCGGCTTCCCGGGACTGCCTGGTGAATCCCCCTCTATGGAGTGCAGAGCTTAGAAGTCCTGAAAGCCCCATCTTCTAGCGCTTCCTGACCCTTGGCTCCGTGGCAGGAAGTCTGGAAGCCCTCGGGACCTCAGCCCCAGGAAGTCCACATGATTGGGCTACCCCAGAGCTATAGAGACTCTGGAATTCCCACCTCGTGACATGTCTGGGTAACATTTTGATTTGGATGAATCGGCCTTTTCAACAAAAACCTGTTTTGTCAGAATTCTGGACCAGCTCTAGTTAGGAGTCAGGGGAACTTCTGAAACGTTTCAGAACAAGACACGTCATGTTTTTAAGCTTAGTACAATAGAGCGGATTCGTTCTTAGACCCTGCTGACCTGCAGCCATTGTGTCGATCTCACTGAACAGTTACAGCATGGATTGTTTTCATGCTAGAAGACATGAAGGTGGACTTTGTGGCTGAATGCCACGGTGGGGCAAACCCACTGGTCAGCTAGATTAGCTGATTTACAGCAGGCGCTGCCCTTCTGAAATTAACCTCTGTGGTGTTTATTTACCCTACTATGCATAACTGTGGGCTATCGCAATTCTCCCTAAATAAACAGGCACAAGTGCCAATCAATGAGCTGGTTTGTCAGGGGACAGAAAGATCAGTAATGGTAAGAGAATGCCCCACAGGTTCAGACTGACCCGCTAGTAGCAACTTGCTCAAGTTGAAAGAGGCCCTTTCATAAGTCTTTGCTGGGTGATATATTTTAGCAGCATGCAGCCTAAAGCAATGAGCTGATCCCAGGAGTTTGCAAGAAAAATCTTTGACTTAAGTTTTTAATGGGTGTTGGCATGTTTCTTTCTTGGTCTGACCTTTTACCTAGTGTCTCTGAAACCACATGGGGATTCTTGTCTTACTAGTGTCCAATTAAATGGCACTTATCAAGGAAGCAGGCAGAATGACCAAATGAATGACGGGCCACAATCTGCTTGAAATTATACCAGTGTAAATCTAAAGTAACAACTGAATTAATTTAGTTTAGATACTATTTAATATGCCAGAGAGCAATTTAAATGGGTGAAGTGTGCCAAAAAATATAGGCGCAAACATTACAACATGTTCCAGATGGATGCAGGGTGCTGCCTGGTTGGAACAAATCCCCTATCATGATTAGTATAAAAATAATAAGAGTCAAATTCTGCTCTTGGATTTACTTGGTAGAACTCCCATACAGAGTGGTACAACGTGCCAACCTGACCAGGTGTACTAATAAGTCTAAAACCAGCTACATGTCTATGAAAGAAAGAAAAAGAGTGATTTTTACCTTATTATTCAATGTATTATTTTTCTTTATTTGAGAAATTTGCTGTTTCAGGGGCCTGTGAAGGAACGCAGAGTACGTGCTGAGCACAGAAACATGAAGGCCCATTTCTGCAACTATTTTGCAAAAGAGTGATAATATGCCAGACAGAATATATATATAAATTGATATAATGCTAATCTCTAGATTTTTGCTTCACACAGCAACATTATCACAGCAAGGCTACATCTCCTGGTCAAATCATATACCATATTACCATGCGTATTAGTAACTGAGAACTCCACTTAAAATGAGGTGGAGATTAACCCCCCCCCCCCACTTCTTTGTGAAGAGAAAGGAGTTCACAATATTGGAGAAGAAATGAAGCAATAGTTTAAAGAAAACAATGTTGACTAGATTAAAACAAGAGAGGGAGAAGACTCCTATGTTAGTAGAAATGAAAACATTACTTAGTAAGGTTACAAAACTTAAAAACATTACATCAGAAAAAAAACCCACAGAAAATATATCAGAAATAGAGGCCAGAAGCAAGTTAGATTTGTTACAAACAGAAAAATCAGGAAATCAAAAAGGGTAACAAAAGTGACTTATACTAAAAAAATAATAAGTACAATTATTCCTTCAGCCTGGAAAACCCCAAAGGACATGGCAAGGGACTCAAAAGATAGACAGGAGGCTTTTGCATACTGCTATTAGAGACTTTACTCCTTAGAGTTAGTTGACCATAAATTGATAAAGGAATACTTAGCTAAAAGTAACATACTCAAACTAGAAGACCCAGACCTAGAAGCCCAGGAGGAAGATATTAATAACTTCTAGAGCTTCTCCTTAAGTCCCTTAACAATGGTAAATCCACTGGCCCTGACAGACTTCCTGCGGAATTCTATGAATTTTTTAGGGCACAGCTAACATAACAATTAACAAACCTCTTCAATGAAATAACAGAAAGATCTCAGATACTTGGCGAGAAGAACAAATTGTAGTCATCCCAAAATCTGGTAAGTGTGTTTTACAGACTCATCTCCTTATTACATCAAGATGCAAAAATGTATGCTTCAGTCTTAGCAAATAGATTCTTACTATATCTAGGTATTTTTTTCAAAGACCAGACAGGATTAGTATGAAATAGGCAGCTATCATTTAGTGGTCACAGACTTTTAGACTTGATCTTCACAGACTCTACCAATTTGCCCAACCTAGAATTATCAACAGATGCAGAAAAAGCTTATGACAGCGGAAAATGGCAGTTCCGAAAGTTACATTTGGTTTAGGCTCTAAATTTCACCATTGGATTTCCATTTTATATTCCAAATCCATATGCTATTATTAGAGTAAATGGGTCTCCATTTACTGATCTCTAATCTTTTCAGAGAGCCAAGCCAAGGCTGCCCTTCATCACCTCTTCTTTTTGCCATGGTCATGGAGTCATTCCTCAATCAACCAGATATAAACCTAATATCAGTGGAATTACAACAGGAAACAGGGAACACAAAAGAGCCTTTATATGCAGAATCCATGCAGGCTGAGGACACTATGAAAGGAATTAGGTCTCAGGCCAGCTTTTAGGAAAAAGGGCCTTCAGGCTCCCTCATGGCAACCTTTGGAATTTTTGGGGGGTCAGCTACAGAAGCAGCAAAACGGGCAGAGAATGAGGAAACTTCTCTAAATTTATCCTCCTAAAAATATTGCTTTTGAAAGACAACAAGGTCGTCAGCCCAGCCAACAGCATGCCACAGGAATGGACTCTGTCTCAGCAGAAATGATGAATCTTGGTGCAAGCCGTCAGGGAAAACAAGACTCTAAGCAGCTCATTTATGAAAGGTAAAACAAAAGCCCACCAAACCAAATCCCTCCCGCTCAAATCAATAAGACCAACCCCTGAGTCAATCAAATCCCCTGTCAATCAAATCAGCTTTCCCCGGATTAGTCAGCTGAATTCCCCTTCTCAAGATTTCTTTTTTCCATGTCTCCTCACAACAGCTGCTCAGGTCTCCATACCCCAGTGTTGGGCCAGGCTGCTCTTCACAGCTGCTACTGGATGCTTGCCTTCCCGACAGCTGTGTGCTCCCCGCTGCTACTGTCACAGCCCTCCTCCTCAATCTCTGTTCTAAGGGTACAGCTAGCTACCTCGCTGCCTGGCCCTCACATGAGGACAGTTTCCGGGACACTCAGAGCATTCTGGGTGGGCTTCAGAGGTGCTGGTGCCACCAGCTTCCAAGATATATGGAGACAGCTGGGCAAAAATAAGTTCTGAATGGTGTGTGTCAGTGTAAAGAGACAGACCTCTTTTAATAAGAATCCTGTGGCTAAAACCTGTGCATAATTGGGATCAGAGCTTCTCTGGGAAATTTTCCAGTGACTTTGTGGCTGTGTGAGCCTGTCCCAGAGTCTAAGAAATGGGAATTGTGTGAACAAACTTCCCCTGGGGAGAAGGAGCGGCAGCTCATGGGAAGTGGCACAGAAGAGAAACAGGAGAAGCTGCCAGGGTTTAGGATTGCCTGCAAAGATCCAAAGCCCAACATTGTGCAACCATCTCCAGGCCAGTTTCACTCTCCGTAATGAGACAGTTACGTCTTACTTCCTAACCCCCTTGGCTTTCCCAATACGCACATGCCTGTTCTGGCATGCTTCCCTTCACCAAACCAGGCATACTTTTCTTCTATGGCCATGTTGCTTCTTTATAATTGAATGTACTAATTGTAATCAGCTCCCAAACATTCAGTAATGCTGGTCTGATGTTAATTGTATTCTGTCGACTGGCCGGAGGTATTCACAGAGTAAAATCTAAGTCTGGCATCCTTTTCTCCCCTTATGGCAAAACTGCTTCACCTCAACTTGAATGGCTGCTCCACAGTATAAGGTTTCAGGTGCATGGGGTTTTAGACATTCTCAGTCAGGAAAATTGAGTCCATCATTTGGAACATATAAACAGCATTATATCTGAAGTTAGATGGAAGTTCTTAAGTTATCAAGAAGCATAAGATACCTGCAGAGGGACAGCTTATTTTCAAGGGAAACTTAAAAAGAAAAACAGGACAGGCAAGTGCAGTGAAAGGAATGATCCATACAATGGTCCTACCTGTCATTTTGAAGCAGTGAATATATTTTCAGCCCATCTCAGCCATTTCACCCCTGTGAGTAGCCATGCTATCATGGCTACTCTGCTATTTATGCTTCCATTGTCCCTCAGTGACAAGTATCTGAGCAGGGGAATCCTACATAGTCTTGCAGTGAAATGTCAGATTCTCTCTCCCTCCCCCCCTGGATTGCCCATCAGTCTTTATGTAGGCTCATATTTGGCTAGATAGTTTCTGATATAGTCAGGATGTGTTGTGGGAAGGGTCTGGTGCATTATGATGAAAGATTTAAATTCAATTTGGAAATAAACCTTTAGCCAGCAGAGTCTGTGGGGGTCCTGATGTAACATTTCTGCAGACCTCAGGTGCTCAATGAGCATACCACTGTGTTTTAAGCGATTTGCAGCTTGCTGGTGATGTTTATCTTCGTACCCAGACATAAGAGGTGTAATTAGGCTCAGCAGATTTCAATTTTTGTAAAACAATGTTGATGGAAAATATTAATGTTTATTCTTAAACCATTAACAAAAATCTTTATCCCTTTAAATTGTCACAGGTGCAGGAAATCGTGGGAGGGTCAGACAATTATTTAATGACAGTAGATTCCAAAAGTTAAAGCTTTATAGCTGTTAAAAGATGAATGGTCAACATCGCGTATCAAAGTATACTAAGCAAATATCCTTACATCAAGCGGTGTGTGCAGTGACATCAGCGTTCACCGACATTTACTGATAAACGTCCTTCCAAGGCTAGTTGTAGTCTAACATGAAGACGGTGAGTGCATAGAGCAGAGTAGCCAACCCCACATAATCAAATGATCTTGTTCCTGTCACCCTGTCCTTTCTCTTCCTTTGTTTATGACCCCGCCTGTTTCATGTTCATGTCATGCACCATCTATGCCAAGGCCCCGAGCTTTAATTTTTATAAAAGCACAAAGCCAATTTTTGAGTGAGTGGAAAATGACTAACAATCAACATGCTGCTATTTATCCCATTTTCCCTAAATATGGCAGAGTCTGGAACAAGACACGAACTCTATGCAGGTTCTGAATATTTGGGAGACAGGGGTCTCCAGACTAATTTCTGGTCTTGCTCACTGTAAACAGGCAAAGGATTTGAAGGCGCTGGGTATCTGCAGTGAGATTAGCACCGTGACGGATGAAATACTGCCACTGAAGGATTCAAAGCTCTTCATAAAATACCTGCAGTTTGACGAGCTGCCAGTGACGGATGATTTGCCAGCCAAATTTGCGATTGTCTGGCCCAAAGACGAGGAATCCTCTTCTTCCATGGAAGAGGTGGAATGTTAGGAAGAAGCAGTGGGAAATGTAAAGGAAAAATGGAATCCTTTATGATGGATATACTTAGAGTTTAAAAAATAAACTGACTTGAACCTCAAAAGCAGTTCAAGTTTGATTTGAGATTTGGAACAATACCGCCAGAGCCTGTCTGGAAGCCTTAATAAGAAAGAAAGCATTCCAATTATGATGGCTAATTCAAAATTATTAAGTAGAGAAGCATCATTTTAGCTACTAGTATTATAATATACCTGTTCTTTTGTGGGGCTTTTGATACCATCTCACATGACATTTGTGAGAGCAAAGACAAATGGTTTATGTTTGACTCAATAGAGAAGGGGAGGCAAAGAAAGGAGTGATGTGGTCTAAGGCCATGGTTACACTTACAGGATTATAGCGATTTTGGTTATAGCTGTACCCATATACAGCAATAGGTGTAGCGTTATAACATGTCCTGGCGTGGCCACATTTGCGGCACTTGCAGCGGCACAGGGAGTGGTGCATTATGGGCAGCTATCCCAGCATTCAGCTGGGTGCAACGTACTTTTCAAACGAGGGGGGTGAGGGGTAACGTGTAGTATGTATGCAGAGCGAGTGAGGGGATTTCTACGGGTGACAGTCTTGTCAGTGGTTTCCTTTGAAATCAGAGCCTGCTTTATAAGTTTCTCACCACACAGCTCCCTTTGTAAACATTTGCAGTGCTTATCTGCTGAGTTAAGAGAGAAACTCTGAAAAGGTACTTCCACATTCCTCCTGCCGAGTTCAAAACAACACAGAGACGTCAATTGCCTTAAATGGCTCGGTGGCGTGCCAGAGATCACTTATAGCGTAATGACTGTTTACACTTGCCATAACATGCTACATGGAATACGCAATAGCTGTTATTCCTCAAGGAAGGGAGGATTACCAGGAGCGGTATAACTGTGGGTTTATAGCGCAATACATGCCTTGCCAGTGTGTATGGGTAGAGAGTTATAGCGCTCCTGGAGACTTTAAAGCACTATAAAGTGCCAGTGTAACCAAGCCCTAAGTAATGGGGACATTGGCACATACCTGTGGTGTTACCTAGCTTTGTGAGGGTTTTGTTCAGATAGTCTTTAGCCATTCATTCCTGTGATTGATCACCCATTACAGCAGGGGTGGGGAACCTCTGGCCCGCAGGCCTTATAAGGCCCGCCAAAGCCTTCCGTCCGGCCCGCGCGCGTCCCTGGCCGGCGGCTCCCCCAGGCGCTTCCCGGCCCCTTTGCCGAACGCGGAGCCGCCCCCGCCTGGCGGCCCGGGGCGGCTCCACGCTCGGCGAAGAGGCTGGAAGCGCCTCAGGGAGCCACCGGCCAGGGACGCGTGGGGGCGGCTCTGTGCTCCGGCCGCCAAGTGGGGGCGGCTCTGCGCTGGGGCCGGCAAGCGCCTGCGGGAGCCGCCGGCCAGGGCCGCGCGGGCCGCCAGGCGGGGGCGGCTCCCTCAGGCGCTTCCCGGCCCCTTCGCCGAACGTGGATCCCCCCCCCGCCTGGCGGCCCGGGGCGGCTCCGCGCTCGGCAAAGAGGCCGGAAGCGCCTCGGGGAGCCGCCGGCCAGCGATGCGCGGGGGCCGCCAGGCGGGGGTGGCTCGAACCTGGGTGGGGGCCGCTGGCGCCGCAGGGAGTCGACGGTAAATGGGGTGTAGGGGGGAGGCCGGAGTGGGCGAGGTGTGGGTGCGGGAGGGAAGGAGGTTTGGTGCGGGGAGGCTGGGCTGGGTGGGTCAGGCATGGGGGGGTAGGAGGTTAGCTTCGGTGGGGTGGGCCGGGCCAGGCAGGGGTTAGATGGGGGGAGGCTGGGCGGGGGTAAATGAAGATCACCCTCTTCACCCAGGCTGACAGCGGGAGCTGACTGGGGCAGGCGGCAGGACCCCGGCTGGCAAGGGGCCAGTGGGGGAAACCCCAAAGCAGTGCAGGGCTAAGCACTCCGCCTGCCACTGCTTTGGAGTTTCCCCCACTGGCCCCTTGCCAGCTGGGGTCTCAGCTCCCGTTGCCAGCCAGGGCTTCCTCGGGGGGGGGGGGGGCGGAGTGGCCCGCGGGGGTGGGGGGAGCGGCCCGCGAATGACATTATAAATGTCCAAATGGCCCTCCGCACAAAAAATGTTCCCCACCCCTGCATTACAGGGTGCCTCCACTGGGTTAACACTGTAGGGGTTGGGTTGGTGCTGCGGAGGGTGCTGGCCTAGTTTTGTGACGATCATTGCGCAATGCACGTGTGTTCATATGAACACCTTTTGCAAGACTTTCTTATCAGGGACAAACATCTGGTGCAAGACACCTGTTTATACCTCCAGATCAGCTGCTGGAAGTGAGCCTCACCCTCCCTGATTGCTATCTTGCCTGCATATTTATACCTGCCTCTGGAGATTTCCACAACATTCATCTGATGAAATGGGTCTTAGCCCATGAAAGCTCATGATCCCTAAAATCTGTTAGTCTATAAGGTGCTACAAGACTCTTTATCACTTTTGCAGATACCGACTAAGGGCTGGTCTTCACTACGGGGGGGATCGACTGCAGATACGCAACTTCAGCTACATGAATCACGTAGCTGAAGTCTGCGTATCTCCAGCTGCCTGACCTGCTGTCCTCACGGCGGCGGCAGGCGGCCGCGCACTCCCCTGTCAACTCCAGCTTGCGCCTCTCGGCGAGCTAGAGTTCCGGAGTCAATGGGGGCACCGCGGGCGATCGATTTCTTGCGTCTTCACCAGACGCGAGAAATCAATCACTAACAGATCGATCGCTACCCGCTGATCCAGCGGGTAGTGAAGACAAACCCTAACACGGCTACCCTCTGATACTATCTTATCAGGAGCAGTCAGTTTAAACACCAGATTTCCATAAGCAGGGGGAGGGATTCAATGCTAAGAGCACTTAGAAGCTGGTGTGCACCACCACAGCGGAGGTGGAAACTGGTAAAGTGTGTTTTCCTGTTCTGTATGTGAAGCAACCATACAAGAGGTTCATCTACCCATTTTCTGTGTTGTGACGCCGACTGCTTTTGAAACAACCCACACATTCTAAGTACACAACAATACATTTCCCCATCCCTCTCAGACAGTTATGGACGAGAAATCAATCACTAACAGATCGATCGCTACCCGCTGATCCAGCGGGTAGTGAAGACAAACCCTAACACGGCTACCCTCTGATACTATCTTATCAGGAGCAGTCAGTTTAAACACCAGATTTCCATAAGCAGGGGGAGGGATTCAATGCTAAGAGCACTTAGAAGCTGGTGTGCACCACCACAGCGGAGGTGGAAACTGGAAACTGTGTTTTCCTGTTCTGTATGTGAAGCAACCATACAAGAGGTTCATCTACCCATTTTCTGTGTTGTGACGCCGACTGCTTTTGAAACAATCCACACATTCTAAGTACACAACAATACATTTCCCCATCCCTCTCAGACAGTTATGGACTTGGGAGCGGGGTGGAAGTGGGGGTGGCAGGAAAAGAAATGTGTTTGCAATGTGATGGCACCAGAGTTTTACATGATTCCAATTCATGTGGGACCAATCCCAAGCCTGAAAACTTGATGTTTGTCAAATGCAGGAAGGCAGCGCCACACTCAGTAAATGTTGTAGCTTCCTCAACTTGAAAGTGGCAATTAATATATTGTCGTAGCGTATTAATATATTGCCTTATCAGCCCAGGACTTCACTATAATGGGTGTTGTACAAACACTTTTGACAACGTGGTCGTTGCCTGGAAGAGATTAAATTCTCAGCACAGAAGAGGCATACATAGGGTTGAGGGAGAGGGAAAGCGTTTACTGCTTTCGATAGCCATATGTACATTTGCCTTTTGGCGAGTTATTATAAACAGATGAGTGAAGTACCCCCAACTTTCACTAGCTCTAGTCATCAGTAGCTGGATGGTTTCTTATAAGTGTCATGGCAGAGGTGGGACTTGAGGAGAGATTTGCAGGAGAAGGTCCTGGCCTTAAAAATCAGTGTTTCATGTGAATTGGGCAACATGGAAGACAGGGCAGAGAAATTTGTGGGCGAAGCTGGCAAATGGGCCACTGAGATTGGCATCTTTAGGGGAGTAAGGTGTGACTGTACAATTAGAGACAAGAAAAAACAGGTAAGGAAAGTACCCAGCTGTGAATGCTCTTGAAGGCGGCTATAAAAAAAACTGACCGCAGGAGTTGAAAAATAATAGAAGCCTGATTGTCTTGTAAAAGACCCTCTTCTCCTAAAGAAGAGGCTCGATTCAAGCCACTTTAAACCTCTTCCTAAAGAAGAGGGTCGAAGAAGCTCGAAGAGGGTCTAATAGACGCTCTTCTCCTAGAGAAGAGGGGCGATTCGAGACTCTTCGACCCTCTTCTTTAGGAGATGAGGCTCTAATAGACGCTTTTCTCCTAAAGAAGAGGGTCGATTTGAGCCTCTCCGAACCACTTCTCTAATAGACCCTCTTCTCCTAAAGAAGAGGGTCGAAGCGGCTTGATTCGACCTTCTTTTTTAGAAGAGGGTCGAATAAACCTAAAGTAGAGGGTCAATTCGAGCCCATTCGCCCCTCTTCTTTAGGAGAAGACGGTCTAATAGATGCTCTTCTCCTTAAGAAGAGGTTTGAAGCAGCCCGAATCAACCTTCTTCTTTAGGAAAAGAGGGTCGAATAAACCCTCTTCTCCTAAAGAAGAGGGTAGATTCTAGCCTCTTTGACCCTCTTCTTTAGGAGAAGAGGGTTTATTTGACCCTCTTCTAAAGAAGAAGGTCGATTCGAGCCGCTTTGAACCTCTTCTTTAGGAGAATATAGTCTTTTAGACCCTCTTCTCCTAAACAAAAGGGTCGAAGAGGCTCGAATAGACCCTCTTCTTTAGGAGAAGAGGGTCAGCTCATGGGACTGGAAGAGAGACAAGAAGAACAGAAATGCAAGATCAGTGAAATGAAGTTCTGAAAAATCCTCCTGCTATTGCAATATGAGAAGAGAAATCTCAAGTCTCTCGTTAGAGCCAATATATCTTTGCCAAGAGAAGCATTAATCCCATAATGATAGGCACAGTAGGAAAACACATATAGAATGCATGTTGCCATTATATCTACTGTTGTTTCATATTAATGAAACAATCATTTATGCAAGCCTCCCCATTTCCTAATTAATATTTCCTGTGTGGTGAGATCTCCAGCTACCTATGAGTATTTCCAGGAGTAGGAGGATGGGGTGTGGAGGGATTTTAGCTGTGGAGACAACTGCAGGATAGTAGCCAGTTCTTAGTTCCATCCTTCTGAGCACTGTGAAATGGAATTCACATTAGCAATTCTTGTCGTTTTTATCTTGTTGGTGGCATTGGCATTTTACTATGAACACCCAAAGGCTGAAATCCCCCGAGAAGTGGATCAGCACATAAAACTTCACATTATTCATTATGTCGTGAACTTTGTATTTGGTCTGGTGAGTATACCTCGTTTGAAACTCGGGTTTGATTTCCATTTAAATATATTGTAAAGAGCTGGCACAAGGTCCCTGTTCGTTCTTGGAGGTAAGAGAAGAAAGCATCAGGCAATGTCACTCATGAGTAATTGCAAGGGAGAATTATTTAGGCAAAAGGCTTTCTAGAAAAAGTACAAAGCAGGAGAAAATATGTGCTAGGTAGGAGCTCTGGGCAGGGCTGCGAAACCTTTTGCTTATGCAAATACAGTAGAAAGATTTCAAGTCGGGGCAGCACATCCGACAGTTCTTCAGTCCAAGGTATAAGGAAGACTATTGTGTGTGTGTATATATATAAAGTGTATAAAATGAGGCAAGTGTGTATGTGTGTGTGTGTGTGTATATAGATATATAAGTGTTAAAATGAGGCAAGAAATATGATTCAAGTCAATAGAGTTACATCAATTTACATCAGCGTAGGAGCTAGGTATGGTCTGAATCCTGCTATTAAGAGAGTTCTACTTAAAAACAGTAGTAGGGAGCTGCTAGCTATGATTCCACAGTGAGGCTTATGTTGTGTTTTTAAAGCAGGGATTCAACCACCTCTTTTTGTGGGTGTGATGGATGTGATGTAGCTTTGCCAAATTCACTGCACATCATGTGAGTCAGCATTGATTTTTCTGAGGATTTTCAAGGAAATCCTCAATTAGTTTATCACCCAAGGGTAAGTCTACACTTCACGCTCTTTCTCTCTCTGTGCATGTGTGTTTGTGTGTGTGTGATTGCCAGGGAAGGAGACATACCTGTGCTAGCTCTCAAGATAGTGCACTATAGATAGAACGGAGCTGCAGTGTCACAAGCTACAAGATGGCTAGCAGCCCTGAGGACACGCCTCTTGGAGAACTTCGGCCCGTACTTAAGCTTTTTCTTATCAGTTAAGATTTAATTGATAAGGGGAAAACGGCTGGGCAGTAGTGGCTTGGCAGTCAACAAAGGACGGGGTAAAGAGACAGAAAGTGCCAGCCTCTATCTTAGGCCAAGTCTATACTATCCGCCGGATTGGCGGGTAGTGATTGCTCTATCAGGGATTGATTTATCGCATCTAGTTTAGATGTGATAAATCGATCCCTGAGCGCTCTCCCCGTTGACTCCGGAACACCTCCTTGCCGAGAGGTGGAAGCGGAGTCGACGGGGGAGTGGCAGTGGTTGACTCGCCACCCTGAGGACGGCAAGGTACGTCGACCTAAGATATGTTGAATTTAGCTATGCTATTTGCCTAGCTGAAGTTGCATCTCTTAGGTTGATGAACCCTCCAACCCCAGTGTAGACCTGGCCTTAAAGCAGAAGATGGGGACTGGCCGATGGTCACAGGAGTGAAGCTGGCTACGGAGCAGGGCTATGGAAACTGGGGAGCTGCCTGTTGATACAATAATATTCATGGTGTTTAAAACTTGGCAAGCGTTCTCTGCTCGGTGTTCCACAGGGAGAGATTAGGGATGGGGGCTGGCGAGAGGAGGGATGCAGATCAATGGAAGGAAGTGTCCGAGGGGCCTCAAACTGTGCTTCAGTGGAAAGGACCCCTGAGCTATGCCTGGACAGCTCTGCCCTCTTCCCCCAGCAAACTAGACAGTTCTCATGCACACACTCGCCTCCTTTGCTTAATCCTTTTTGAGGCCCTACCCTCAGCATAATCCAAGTTCTACTCCCATAACCATCACTACCCCCAAAACTCTGAATCCTACCCACTTCCCCCAATATGTAAGTGTGACATCAACTGCTCCACATTTCAAAAACCTAGGAGATTCATACACAAAATCTGTGTGTGTGTGTGTGCGCGTGTGTGTGCAAGAGAGAGAGAGATAAGATTGCCACCATAACTAAAACCAAAGCCACAAAAGCAAGGATACGAAAAGTTAAATGAGCTCAAAGTACATATTCCCGATCCTTCCACCCAGAGATACACATTTTACCACTAGAGGAACTATACACCACAGGCTACGAAGCACAACCGTAATTTTTCCTTCCTAGGGATGCAAACCTCCACCACTGCCTATTGTTGCCCATGGGATCTGTTTTTCACCATTTCAGCTTGAGCATCTACGTACCATTGATCACCTGCTATACCATTTGTGTTGATTGTGGGAGGAATCTTTGAGCAGCACAAACTTGTGAAATGAAGTCACAATTGACTTGTCATTTAGGTTTTTTTTAATGCTAGCTTGCAGTTCTTACAAAATTTGAGGATACACCTCCCATTGCCAGACCTATTGGCACGAAACAGAATGCTGCTGTCAGCTCCACCAGAAAATTGCATGTGTTTTATGATTACGTGTTGCAACAGGTGACACATTCAAAACCATGCCAAGTTCACGAGTTACTCATTTAAGAATTAAAATGGATGAAGACAGGCCCTTTACATGCAGATATCAAGATACTAGATCACGCTTTTAGCATGCTAAGACTCAACAGCTTATATTCTTATCTGGAAATGCTTTGTGTTATATTTATTGCAACATTTCAGAGTCAGCGACTGGCATCCTTATGGATTTCAGCTAAGTATGGTAATTGTGGTAGTGACAAACTGTATATCAGCAAATGGAGAAAAAGATGGCACAAACTGTAAGGAAGCTCAGCTTTTTACTTCCTTGCTGTTGTTGTTTTGTTAGGTAATGTGAGTCGGTTATGTAGATAGTTAATTTAAAGCACACTGTCTATTTGCATATAAGAAAAATGTTCAGAAGCTTGTTGGTTTAATAAAGTTGTTAAATTGTAAAAGGCTTCTTGATTACAGCCCTTAACAAGCTGTTAGAAGAAAATCAGGTTTGTTGCCCCTTCTTCCAATACTGATGTTGCTTCTGACAAGCACTGCCAAGCGGTAGCAGATTTTGTGACCTTCCAGGTCAGCTCCCGACTGAAAGGGACAAAGTCAATGATACGGAGTATGGATATATTCTAACTGTAACTTGCTTTAACACATTTATCAGTCCTGGAACAGAGATACAGGAACCTCAGCCCAACACAAATGCCTGATTCTCAGAGAGTAAAATCTACTTTAAGAATGGACTCTAATCAGAGACTAAGGCAGAAAGCAAAACTCTCCTGCTGTTCCAACAGCTTCTACTCACTGAACCTGGTATGACCAAGAATTGGCAACGCCACATGAATTTCTTCCAAGACTAAAAACTTGTTCATTCTCTAAGAACAAGAACTTGGAAGACAATGTGGAACAGCACCACCGTATGACATCTGCTATAACAATACTTTATTGTTGCTAACCAGAAGCAATTAGTCACTTTAGCAGTAGGCACTGGGGCTCTGCACAGCAAAGTGAGGGAGATTTTCTTTATGTTCACTCTAGTTTGAGCAGTGATTAGCCAGACTAATAAACTCGTGATGAGTCAGAAGTCATTTAGCACAGGACTGAAGTCACACGTGAAACAAGTTGGTTGTCTGAATCTACTTCAGAATGAAGTGACCATGTTACCATCACAATAGGGCCCTTTGATGGCAGCTCCAGCATAGACCCCAAAGTTTGAATTAGTTCTGAAGGCAATTTCCTGTTCACCCTCCAGGCTATGGCTGAAGCACATTGACAGGGAACTGTGAACTAATTTTTGGTCTCTATCTCCCTATAAACAGGCAAAGATTTTTGATAAATTCGGCATCTCCAGGGAGATTTACACCATCAGGGCCATCATGTGTGGAATAGCACCATGGAAGAATGATGCTAAGCTCTTCATCAAGGACTTGAAGTTTGGGAAGGTGTCGGTGAGGGTTTACCACCCGAAAGCGCCATCTGCTGGCCAAAGGAGAGGAGTTATTTACCTTCACGGAGGAATTGGCCAGATTGGGAGCATTAGTAAGATGTTTACAGAAATTAGGAACTATGATAAAGATGAAGTATAATCTAGTTCACTAGTTCTCAAACTTTTGCACTGGTGGTGGCCCCTTTCACATAGCAAACCTCTGAGTGTAACGCCCACCCTTATATAACCTCATGACCCCCCCCCAGGGTCCTGACCCCCCAGTTTGAGAGCCCCGATCCAGTTCCTTCTATTATTATAGTTCTTACATGATAATTAAGAACTACTGCAATTAATAATTTAAAAAATAAATTAAGAACGATAACCAAACATGCAAGTTACATATTTTTAGTCAGATTGTCCGGTATTATGCAGCTAAGCATCCCCTTCTATGAAAATTTGTACTTATCCTTGGATTTCTGTTCTGACCATTCATGAGAATTACTTTAGTTTTCCCTTTCATTATTGCTATTGGAGTCAGAAAATTGGAGCTTGGCCACTGATGGGTAAACCATGGGTGAGCAGAATTCCAAGTCACATAACCCCCCTCCCCAATCCTCCTGTAAGTCCCTCATCAAAAATGAACACCCATCTGAATTTTCTTCTCATGTAAGGATATAGAATTGAATATCTTGAAGACATTAATACAACTCCAATTAGCATGTTTTTGTTGCAGGCATGTATGAAAGAGGATGCCGTTTTATTGCCAGGAAAAGTGACTCAGTGGTTGTGTGTGTTAGGTAAGTGATTTTATTTCAGTTGCATTGTGTGGAAACCATTTACAGTGTGTCAGCTTCCAGGTGTTTATGTCTGTGAGACGCCTCCCTATCAGTCTGTTCTTTCAGAAAGAATCCGAGAGGTAGCTGTGTTAGTCTGGATCTGCAGAAGCAACAAAGAGACCTGTGGCACCTTAAAGACTAAGAAAAGCATTGAAGCATAAGCTTTCGTGGGCATGCATGCATCCGACGAAGTGGGTATTAGCCCACGAAAGCTTATGCTTCAATACTTTTCTTAGTCTTTAAGGTGCCACAGAGCTCTTTGTCACTCTTTCAGAAAGTGGTTCAACAAAAGGAACATATAGCTGGATATAGTTCTGCATTCTTTGCTCTGCTCCCTTGTTGAGTTCTTTGGATAAGACTTCCAATAAGTCTGTTATGGAGCCTAACAGAGCAGACCAAACAAAGAAAAAACCATTTAACTATTTTAATGAATACATCATTTTTATAGATAGCGGGTCAAATCCTGACCCCTCTAATATCGGAGGAAGGGGACTGCACATACCTTACTCTCACCTGTCATGATACAGCCAGATCAATCCTTAGGATGGCTGTTATGGCAATGCATAGAGAATGATAGAAATGTAGGGCTAGAAGGGATCCCAAGAAGCCATCAAGTGTAGCCCCCTGCACACCATCCCTGACAGGTGTTTGCCCAGAGTGTTCTTTAAAACCTCCAGTGATGGGGCTCCCCAACCTCCTGTGCAAGCTATTCCAGTACTTAACTATCCTTGTAGTTAGAAAGTTTTTCCTAATATCTAAACTAAGTCTCCCTTGTGACAGATTCCACTCCTTACATAGTACTGTGTATCTCTTACTACTGTGTGTTCCATTCTATGTATCCAATGAAGCGGGCTATAGCCTACGAAAGCTTATGCTGAAATAAATTTGTTAGGTTCTAAGGTGCCACAAATACGCCTGTTCTTTTTACGGATACAGACCAATATGGCCGCTACTCTGAATCCAGATTAGTGGAGCTGTTAAATGAATGCTGATTGTTGCTGACAATCTTGTGTGGTGCATTGTTGGATTAAGGCTCTTATGTTTCCTGATATTGTGTGTTTCTTTAAGGGAAATTTTATCTCCTTTTTTTTGGAGTAAATAAACTGGGATAAAAAGTTATTTTCCTTGAATTATATTATAAATTGAACTACCTGTTCCCTAAATCCTGGGCTATTGGAATTGACCATGCAGAATCCTTAGCGCCTATTGGCTCCCTTTATAAATAATTCTCGACACAAAAAATAGTAAATCTTTATCAGTTTCAGTGTTTATTTTATAAATCTCTAATCTCACATATGTACTTAGGGAGGTATTAGACATCAGTGCAAACCTAAAAGCAGAAAGGCCGCTTACTCGTACATACTCCAGAATGCTTCAGTACCACACAGAGTTAGATGATGTGTCTACAGTTGTCTAAAACGTAATTTAAAAAGGATGGGTGACTCCTGAAGCTATTCTACAAAGTGGAATTTTAAACACATACATCGGTAATAATAAACGTATATTTTTCTAACTTTAAAGATACCATATTCTTCGCCCTATAAGACGCACTTTTTCTTCCCCAAAACGGGGGGGAAAAAGTTGGTGCGTCTTATAGGGCGAATGTCTTATAGGGCAAAAAAAAAAAAAAAAAAAAAGCGCCTCGTTCTCCCATCCCCGCCGCGCGGGCAGGCTACCGAGGTTCCCCCCTCCCCGCCGCGGGCGGGCTGCCGAGGTTCCCCCCTCCCCGCCGGACCAAAAAAAAAATGTGCGCCCCGGTTCCCCCCCTCCCCGCCGGACCAAAAAAAAAAAAAAAAAAAGCGCCTCGCTCTCCTGTCCCCTCCACGCGGGCGGGCTGCCGGGAGCGTCCCGGTTCCCCCCTCCCCGCCGCGGGCGGGCTGCCGGGAGCGCTCCCGGCAGCCCGCCCGCGGCGGGGAGGGGGGAACCTCGGCAGCCCGCCCGCGCGGCGGGGACGGCAGAGCGAGACGCTTTTTTTTTTTTTTTGTCCGGATTTTTTATTAAAAAACCAGGGGGCGTCTTATAGGCCGGAGCGTCCTATAAGACGAAAAATACGGTACTTGAAAGAGACCTTTAAAGGTACTTGAAAGGGAAGATGACACTACCCAGAGATATGATGACGTTAAAACACTGTCATTGATATTTTAGTTATCGTTTGGCTCCTGAGCACCCATATCCAACCCAGTTCTGGGACTGTCTCACTGCCACGGAACACTTTATGATGACAGCAGAGGACTATGGGGTGGATCCCACCCGTATTATCATCTGTGGAGACAGCAGTGGAGGCACCCTTACTGCTGCTGTCTGCCAAACCCTGGTGAGTAGAACAGACCTCCCAAAAGCACGAGCCCAAATCTTACTCTATCCATTTCTCCAAGCGTTGGACTTTAATTTGCCTTCATATCAGCAAAACGGTTCAGTCCCCCTCTTGTTAAAGGAACGGACCCTTGCACTTGGCATGCAGTATCTCAATGTGGACTTGTCACTGATGAAATCTGTCATAGAAGGTTCCCATGTGCCTGAGGATTTGAAACGGAAGTTTAGCAAATGGCTGAGTCCAGATAATATCCCTGTGGAATTTAAGATCAGAGGCTACAAACCACCTGCACCTGCTTCAGATCCAGAAGAACTTCACCCTTCGACCAAAACAATTGTTGAGACCATCTTTTCCCCACTCTTAGCCGAAGATGCCATTGTTCGCCAGCTCCCAGAGACTTTCATCTTGACCTGCGAGTACGATGTGGTCAGGGATGATGGACTGTTGTACAAGAAAAGATTGGAGGACAATGGCGTCCCAGTGACGTGGTACCATGTAGAGGATGGATTCCATGGAGTACTATTGCTAATTGACAGTGGGTATATTTCATTTCCATGTGGAAAGAGAGCAATACAAAATGTAATTAACTTTATAAAAGGCTTATAACCCACTTCCCTCAGAAAACAAAAAATAACCCCCCCACACTCCTGTTCTTCAGAGCTGGGAGTCTTGCATGCCTTTCCCAAAGTGATATCTCTGGGTGGCCACAGAGATGACTGGAAACGCTCAGATTTCAATGATCTTTGTTCAGCTCTGAAATACTGGCATTGGGGCTGCCCCCTCTTCCTCTCCCGCCCCCGCGGCTGCTGTTCCTGGCTGCTTGTGAGAAATGCAGCTAGAGGAGCTTAAGAATCCGTTTCCCTCCCTTCTGCTACTCAGCTAGTCTTCCAGGGAGAGATCTGTGCCCTGCTGCCCAGAGGATGGGAGAAAACACTAGGGTTGGGAAATTGAACAGACAAAGGGACTTGGGGGGGCTGAATCTGGGGGTTATGGTGATAGGACGAATCGGGGTGGGGAAAGGAGGGATAAATGGAATGGTGACTCATGGGAAGTTGAATCTGGAGCTGGCTGCAGAGAAGCCTAAACCTGATGGAGGCTGAATCCAGAGAAAATGCGGTAGGGCATAAAGAACTGAACATGGGGGCTGGATCTGGGGATGCAGGCAAAGAAAAGATGGTGGAAGGAAAGAGGAGGAAAGGAGGGGATTGACTTGTGGAGAGCAGAGCAGTGCAAGTTATAAAGCCGTAAAATATGAACCATATTTATATCAGGAGCTAGCTGCTGTTATGAGTTTCAAACGTAAATGAAACAACCTTGTGCCAGGAGGTAGGAGACATGTTTAGTGTGTTTAAGCAGAGCCGTAATCAAATGGTGTGTGCCACAGAGATGTTGCATAAAATAAAGTTGTTTAGACTCGAACATCTGAATTAAAAAGCCACCCATAAGGGAGAGACTTTTACCTGTGTTTCAAAAAGAGCATGTTAAAAATAAATAATTGTCTTCCCATGAATCTGCTTTTTGGATCAGCCACTGTAAAAAGGACGTGTCGCTATGGATCCTAGGCCTGTGTTATCCAAAGCAGAAAGCAATTTCTGATAAAAAGAATGGATCCCTGAACACTGTACCATGCGGTGGCAGAGAAAGAGCTGGAATAAAGGAATGGCCAACGTTCCAATGGTCTATATCCAGGACAGAATGTTGGATAAGCAAAAATGCATTATGATTTTTAACTAGGTGGATATGCCTGGTGACCAGGCACACATGAAGGAGCACATCATATCTGAATATCCCCTTGGTTCTTTCACCGGAGGCCTGAAAGACATTACTAGCTCCCTGCTGCGGTAACGTGCTGGTTATCAAATCTAGATACAAATTTGTAGTCACTGCTACCTACTCAAGCCATATGAAAGCAGACAACTGGGTGGATGGAGCAAATATGGTCTGAGCTCTTGGAAAATCCAGAAAGCCCCAAGATAGACTGATTTTCAAGGCGTGCCCCCCTGAAAGAATGCCTTCTTTTGCATTAGAACATTTTAAATATGACACATGAAGCATGTTTTCTATGTTGAGTAATCAGAACCCTGTTCTCAGACAAAACCTAATAAGCTGAGTCCATCCCCCCAAATGCGATAACAATCCCTACCTGCTTCAGCCCTTTACTTTTCTTACAAGAGATCAACCAATTAAGAAACTCTCAGACTGGCTGCCCCATAATGTAGCTGTAAAAACCAGACAGTTTTGAACCCCCCTCACTCTTTACTTCACAAATGTTAGGCCCAGCGTAAGACCAGAGTCAGAACATGAGGAAAGCGTCACCATGAACATTTGAACTCGAGCACATGAAACCAATGGTCAACAAAGATGGAGAAGTCAGAGCTGAACAGCATCTTTCAATGTGATCACCACCAAAACTATGAAAAACATTGATATTGTGTTATGCAGGTGTGTCACGGGAACACAGCTGCATAACACAATACCTCTGATTGGTTAGCTCTGCCATCCTAACACCCTCATCTTGACACCTCACTTAATTGCTCTGTGGCCTCCCTCTGTCTCCTCAGGAGCTGCTCTGCCTTGTCTTCATGGCTTAGCCCTCTGGCCAAGTCACAAACAGTCCTCCCCTTTTGGAGATGCTCTCAAAGTCTTCCACACCAGCCTAGGCAGTCCGTAAATCCACTGCCCTGTCTCTGCCACTCCCACAGTGACTAGAACGAACGATCCCAAGCAGTCTTCAAGTTCACTGCCCAGATTATCCCATGCATTCAGCGGCTGATTGAGGAACCCAGGCCCATCCCTACACTGGTTTCCAGCCCAAGTGCACCAGCAGCTAAGGTCTGTACTACCATGAACTTTCCTGCCACTCCCCTGGAGTGCTTCCTGCCTTGCCTGTCCCACGCTTGCATTCTCCACCCTGCTAGCTAAATCCCTATCTCCTGGATCTGCTAGGCAAACTCTTCCTTAATAATCCCCACCCCTTCTTCGCCTTTGTGCCAGGGAGAAATATTGCAGCCTTCCTCCCTGCAGGTTCCTTCATTTTATAGATGCCCCACCTATTCTTGCACAGATGAGCTTCCCTTAATTAGGACTTTCCTCTCCACCTAAATCCCAGGTGGCCTTGTTTGCATACGAATGGGTTACTTGGCCCATCTAGCCTACATGTACTCCCATCAGGGTGAGTATGGAGGGTGGGGGGGGGGCAAATCCATGATACCCTACATAGAAAAACGATACCAAGATGATTATTCAATACTCTGAGATCCTGAAATCTTATTATTTGCAATAAACATAAATGCCCTGCTATCTGAGAATATCCTACATGCTGAATAAAATATAATGAACATATTTATAATACATATATACAGTGCAATACAAAGAGGATTAAGTATTTAAAATGACGTGATACAAAACAAAAATATTAAGGGAGGTTGCCTGTGATTACACCCAACAGGTGATTTTCAAGAAAAAGTAGTAAATAGCTTAAAAATCATTCAGTACATTTATTTCAGGTTTACAATCCGGAGATGTTTGTGTATCTGTGAGAACACCACAGTTTTATGTTTTTAATTTTGGGACATAATTTATATTAGTTGGCTTTCAGTAATAGAAGTAAGGATACAAATTATTATGAATTTAAACTTTCAAATGGATTTTGATGGTATTGTCACTACCAATAGTATAACTCATTCAACTAGGATCTGTATTAAGTATTAATGTTTGATAACTACAATCTTCCCAGAAGAGAACAGAATAAAGTTAGATCAAATTATCTTTGATATTTCTTTGATTGTTGTGTTGAAGTGCTGTAGAAGCTGGAATAAGGTGGGTTTGTGAGAATGTCCAGGAAGGGAGAAGATCATGGAATCATGGAATATCAGGGTTGGAAGAGACCTCAGGAGGTATCTAGTCCAACATCCTACTCAAAGCAGGACCAATCCCCAACTAAGTCATCCCAACCAGGGCTTTGTCAAGCTTGACCTTAAAAACCCCTAAGGAAGGAGATTCCACCACCTCCCTAGGTAACCCATTCCAGTGCTTCACCATCCTCCTAGTGAAAAAGAATATCCTAATATCCAACCTAAACCTCCCCCTCTGCAACTTGAGACCATTACTCTTTGTTCTGCCATCTGGTACAACTGAGAACAGTCTAGATTCATCCTGGAACCCCCTTTCAGGTAGTTGAAAGCAGCTATCAAATCTCTCTTAAGGTGTTTTGGATTTTCACCATCACCAGTAGGGTTCTAGCAGCTATTGATACCTAGAACGTTCCCCTAAAATTTGGAATTGATCAGATGCAGCCACCAGAGGTCACTGCAGGATCACATTAAGTGACACACTTTTATTAAAAAGAACTAGGAGTACTTGTGGTAACAAAGTCCTGTGGCACCTTAAAGACTAACTATAAAGTTTTGAAGCATAAGCTTTCGTGGGCTAATACCCACTTCGTCGGATGCAAGCAGTGGAAGTGTCCAGAGGCAGGTATAGAAAAGTAGGCAAGAACCAGGTAGGAGGTAACAGGGTTAGTCGAACCAGCTTGTTATCTCCAATCAGGGAGGGTGGGTAATAACCCACCCTCCCTGATTGGAGATAACAAGCTGGTTCAGCCTAATTGGACTAACCCTGTTACCTCCTACCTGGTTCTTGCCTACTTTTCTATACCTGCCTCTGGACACTTCCACTGCTTGCATCCGACGAAGTGGGTATTAGCCCACGAAAGCTTATGCTTCAAAACTTTATAGTTAGTCTTTAAGGTGCCACAGGACTTGGTTACCTCTGCTATTCCAGACTAACACGGCTACCTCTCTGATTCTAGGAGTACTTGTGGCACCTTAGGGCTTGTCCTCACTGGGGCTGGGGGGGGGGGGGGAATCGACAGCAGATACGCAACTTCAGCTACGTGAATCACGTAGCTGAAGTTTGCGTATCTGCCGCCGACTTATCACCCGTCCCCACGGCAAGCTGGAGTTCCAGAGTTAACGGGGGAGCCACAGGCGATCGATTTCTCGCATCTTAACGAGACGCGATAAATCGATCGCCAGAAGATCGATCCTGGAACAGCCTAGTGAAGACAAGCTCTTAGAGACTAACACATTTATCTGGGCATAAGCTTTCATGGGCTAAAACCCACTTAATCAGATGTGCAGCGTGGAACATACAGTAGGGAGATCTCTCTCTCTCTCTCTCTCTCTCTCTCTCTCCACACACACACACACACACACACAGAATGTGCAAAGATCTGGTGGATCAGTGAGAGTTCCAGAGCAACGAGTATCCTTTGCTTTAAATATAAGACCAGCCAGGCAATTTGGACAGCGGTGGTATGAAGCTGGATACCTTGGCTTAAATAGTTGTCGGCTATGTCATAAGCTTGAGTGCTGAACAGGTAATTATCTGGTTGAAACACCTGAGAAAGAATCCTTTAAGACACCCTCTTGAAATGCAGGCTCTGCGGAAGGTATCAATAAACATGCTGTATTCATAGGCCCATAACAGTGAGAGATGGGAAATGTTTTATTGGTCCATATTGGCAGAGAAAAGGGCTATGACCTGGATTCACAAAGGCATTGTAAGGCCTATCTCTGAGGGACCTAGAAAATCACAAAGATTTTTGTGATAATTCACAAAGGCTGAGACAGGTCCCTATACGATGAATGAATGAGGAGAGATAGGGTTCTTCGACTGCAATTCACAAAAGCCAGAATGCTAGGTGAGACGCTGCCTGAGCTAGCCAATGGGAGATGTTCTAAGCCACACCCCTCTCTCAGAAATAGGTGCATAAGCCTGCGCTTCAGAGCGATGGTAGAAATTCATGCACAGGACCCCCTCTCCTGGAATCAGGTGGATTAGGTGCCTATGCCACTGTGACCAGACTCCTGATTTATGCAAAGGGGCAGTTCTTAGTAAGGACTCTGGCTTTTGGTTTAATAATTTGCATTGTTACAGTGCTCTCTATCTGCATTTCTCAAAGTATTTTACACAATTTTATCAAAGCATGCAGCATCCCTGTAAGGACAGACCCTGCACATCTTGATTATTTTGACAATTTAGGAAGGCTCAGAGAATGAAACCGGAATTCTCAGAGAGTCACTTTATGAGGTTACAAGACCTGGAAACTTACTTACAAAAGAAGAAAGAAAGAAGCTAGCTCTGTGGTGTAGTGGATATTACGGACAAGGAGCATCAAATCAGTGGCAGCTAGAAAGTGTTGTATTTTCTTAAGTGCATGCAGAATCATTATTAATTTAGAGTGTGGACAGACAATTCTTACTGCTGTCTGCATAAAGTAGGTGCTTGTTCAGTGAGGCTTATTCCAGCAAAAGCTTTAATTTTCTGCCCTGGATATAAAGACTAGGGTTGATTCCTTATACCAGAAGAATAACTAGATTATTCAGTTATTCATTGCTTCAGCTATGGCAGATTTAAAACAAAATGTTTCAAAAGAAGAGACTAGATGGTTCAAAAAGATGAGCAAAAGGAAAGCAGAGTTTTTTGTCTCTAAATTACGGGTTGAAATCCAACCAAACTCTAAGAATATATCTTTAACTGAAAGCTAATTGGAGATCTACATGAAATGAACTGATGATCTTTTTCAACAAAAGTACTGACAAAAAAGGAGTATATCCCATCCCAAGTAGCCAAGGTACCGTCAATAGATCTCTCAGCAAGTGAATTTTCACATACAACACACTTTTCTTCACATTAGTATTGCAAAATGCAATCTATTCATTCAGCGAGGCCACTCTTTTGACATGTCTCTGAAAGAGGTCGTAAATGTTGATCAAATCGTCAACATTCATCTGTAATGAGTTTAATCATGTTTTGACAGCACAATGTTGGTTACATCAAACCATTCCTGAGATGCATTTGATGGGCAAGAAACCATATCTAAAACCTCAATAACTGTAAAGCTAGTTTCTGGGGGGTTCATACACAACCAAGATTGGAAAATACTTCTCGGACTTGTTCAAACTAGCATCCAGTGCCAAAATATTGTTTATGGCCTTCAATCACATTTCGTACATTTTCACATGCTTTGGGTGAGATAGTCCCTGGGATAATATGGGTCATTTTTCTGGAAGCACACGCATAGCGGTGAGCAATTTTGGAGTCTGGAAACATTTTCTTGAAGAAAGGTCTCACATAATCACTGCTAGCAGGAGGAATGGTATGCTCCAGAAGTAATCCTGTAAATAAAATGTCAGCTTTGGTTACGCCGTCACTAATTTTTGACGCAGCAGATGGAGAACAAGCGACCAAAGATGTTGATGGCATTGCAGCCTTGACACAGCTGACTTGTTTCTCCTTAGCAATAGGTCTTGGAATCTCATTGTATCCGCCATGACTAAGAGAAAAATCAGCTCTGCAATACTCACAAAAAGCAAATGGCAGCCCTTTGCCTTGGTTTTTGGAGAAAATGATGCTCGTGTGGAGCCCTCTATTCCCCAAGAGTCTCAAACTGAAAAAGTCTCGTCACCTTTTTCTTTGGCAAAGCCTCAATGTCTTCATAAGCCCCTGCGGCTGCTGAGTCTTGGCCAAAGCCAGATTAAGACAGAGTCAATGTAGGCACATGTCTAGGGCCCAGATTGTGGGGGACCACCCAACATTAGCTCATGATCCCCAACTGGCCTAGTTCAGGTACTGGTGCAGCAGCCAGTCCCTGGCAGCAGCAAGAAGTGGCAGCCCCAGCAGCCCCACTACCCACTGAGGAGTGGGCTCAGTGCCCCCCATCACGATGGTCAACAAAGAAAGTTTATGAAAATAGATCACAGAATTGATTTTTCTCTAGGGAAGCGTCTACTCCTATTGCCAACGCAAATATCCGCCTTTTGGAATGTCCAAGGGGTAGTTCTTCAGTCTGTGGACCAAGAAGTCCATTCACAACTGAGTCATAATGAAACTAAATACAGAATAGAGTTTTAGGCCCATTTTGAATGTTCATTTCTCCTGTATTTAAGAAGAAATCAGTAATAAAATTACACCTGAGTTTGTTTGTCAGATTCTAGTTTCTACTGTTGATATGTATTCGTGTGTGGGTGGAGCCATCATCATGATTCACGGGAAGAGGGTGGAGAGAATTATTAATATTGCAATCTTCGTCTGATTATATATTTTGTGCTGTGTGTCAAAAGGGTGCTCTGTATTGCTTAGTCTTCTGTAAGGACACTTCAGAAACAAGTACTGGGAGAATCAAATCAGAGTCACTTCTCTGAGTACATCATCCTCATTCAAGTAAAATGGGGTTTGTCTGTGCTCCTTTGACATTAATAGGAGTGATCTGGATTGCTCCCTTTATGCTACCGGTGTTGTTCATTTGGGCAATTTGTTATGATCTCTTCAAATCAGACCTGCCTCCTGGAATTGACCAGCCGCTAAAGCTTCGGTTTTATCACTCGCTATTAGTTATGACAGCTGTTCTGGTAAGTTGACTTGGCTTCAAAGAGGGGATTCAACTTTTATCTTTGACTAATGGGTTGGGAGTTGGAAGAGCTGTAAAATAAAATTCTTAAATATTCTTCAAACATCTGGAATGTGAATTTATACCAGATTAAATTAATTCATAAATGTAAAGATTAGAGGCTGATTTTAGAGTTTATTTATTTATATTTTTTTCAGGGCCTCTCTCAAACTCTACACACTTCATAATTTTTAAAACGTTGCTTTACACAAAATGTTTAAAAAAATCTATATTATACTTATTGAATTGTCCATAGATAGATACCCACATAATAGCAAGCCTGACAGAATTCTAGTACATCCACTTCCTAGCCAAATCTGTTAAAGAAAAAATGAAAAGTCATTTCAAACTGGGAAACCAAAGCTTTTCGTTTTGATAATTTTGAAACATTTTCTTCAACTATTTCTGAGTTGAGAAATTTCTCAAAATGGACCCTTTTCCACAAACACTTTCAGTTTTTGACCAATCGACTCTTTGACAGGAAAATCTTACTGAAAAAAAACCCATCTAGATCTAATTCAAAGCACATACCTATATTTGTACATTCACCGAGATAGATTGTGCGTTGACAACTCACCGGCATTTTACTACAGCGAAATCTATCCGAATCAACAACCCCAGAAATGAATAGCTGTATTCTTTAGCTACAGATCAGACTAATGCCACCTTGCACCATATATATATTATACCACCTTTTTTTATATTGTATGTGTTATGCATTCACCCCACAGCTGGGATACAAAAAGATGTGCTACAAGTTCTATTACTCTGAGTTTGGGACGGTTGCTTAATCAGAAATGGCAAAGAGAAGAGTGGAGTTATGCAGACAATCACAAATGAGTAGCAATAAAACTTTTATCGTATATCAAACCTGCCATATCTACATGTGTTCTTTATATATTACACATGGCCCACAAAAGAAAATCTGGGATACTTTTAGGGAATTTAAAACATTGTATTGGGATTATTGATTGTATCCTTCCACTTGTACAGCTATGTGCCTTAGTTACTATGATTGTGCATGGATCTGAGGAAGAAAAATATTAAAATTAAAACATGAAACATCTTCAAAATGACCAAAAATATTTTTTCTAGACCAAAAAAAAGTCAGTCTTGGAATGCGAACCTTCCAGGGCTAGGAGTGACCAATGGGTTCCCTTCCTTCTAACAAATGACATAAACTCTTTTATCATTGAACTTTGTAGCTCATAGACATATCTTAAAGTTATTCCTTTTTTATGTAAAGAAAAAGCTGTCCTGGGCCAAGAGTTAAATATTTGCCACCCTGGACATCAAGCAAGGTGAAGTTTTTTGTTTGGTTGGTTTGGGGGGTTTGTTTGTTTTTAAAGGAAAATTTCCCTCTTGGGAGGAAATATTTCTTTGACAGGTTGCTTTAAAAGCGTGGCAGGTATTTGAACATACTGTACTGAAGATTCTGGAATGTGATATTAAGTCCTGGACAGATGGATTAGTGGATAGGTGATATGGTCATAGCCACGTGATAAATTTACCACATACCTATCCAATTTATCTGCAGTTTAATCACGTGCAGTTTAATCACGTGCAGTTTAATCACGTTAAATCCTGGATAGATGGATTAGTGGATAGGTGATATGGTCATAGCCACGTGATAAATTTACCACATACCTATCCAATTTATCTATCACGTGCTTGTGCAGTTTAATCACGTGGATATGTTCTCCACATGTCCAGATGTCATATTACATATTTTGAAGGCAATGGTGGACAAGTTAAAGCTGCCCTGAGATTCACACTCAAAGCATGAATAAACTCCTTGTGTTTTACACTGCACATAATCTCCAAATCTGGCACAATGACACTTCATAAGACAACTGAATCTTCTTTGCAATTTTTAATGTAAAGTATTTACTCTCTTTGGTAGAGGAAGCAGTCAAATTTAAATTGTTGTCCTCTTTTTCTTGGGTTCCTGAATCTAAACAGCCAAACTTCCCACAGACCACACAGATATATTCTCAGACATCAACTAGGTTTGACATTTATGAGGACAATCTTATGGAGCTATTC
The DNA here is from genome assembly GCA_032164245.1 of Sternotherus odoratus. Lineage (NCBI taxonomy): Eukaryota > Metazoa > Chordata > Testudines > Kinosternidae > Sternotherus > Sternotherus odoratus. The sequence goes on from JAVMKO010000018.1 coordinate 10,242,463, forward strand.
CATGAAAAGCCAACAGAACTGTTCAAATAAATCCCTTACTCCCTCTTTCCAGTGTTACAGGGGTTAGCTGGCTCTGTAGTGACATTCCCAATTTTCTGGTCTCTGATAACTTGGGCTGCAACTATTCCTCTCTTCTTAGCCTCTCACATCCTGTTCTAGCCCCTGTTCGCAGCAAAAGGTGATGGAAGGTTGAAGAACATGTTGTCAGAGAGGTCAGGGACTTGCAGCTCTGCTACAGAAAAAGCTGCTCCTTCTGAGGATGCTGGCCAGAGAGAGGAATCTTGGGCTGATGGAACTGAGGGCATCTGTTCGGCTAGGACTCAGCTGCTGGGACTGGATGTGGAGAATCACAATGATAGCAGAACTCCTGTCTGTTTTCCTGATTATCTCACAGAGCCCACTGGTTTCCGAATATTTTTCAGAGCCCCGTTTCTTGGTTCCAAAGAGTAGCCTGGCTTCCTAATTATATGCCATCCTCTCGTCCCTTATATCCACATGTCTCTACAGTGAAGGTGTGGGCCGGGGATTGGTGGACCTCCCCAGGCTAGCTTGAATCTCGCTAGCGTAACAATAGCAATGAAGGCACCACACTATAGACCTCAGAGTGAACTAGAGAGCTGAGTATGTACTTATGGTCTGTGCCAGGTTTGTACTACCTATGTTGAAGCCTACACCAACCTGTCTTCATTGCTATAGTGACCTCTGCTAGCTGGACTCAACCAGCTTGAATAAGCTAGCCAGTGCGCAGCTTTTGCTGTGGGGACCTCTTTGCCAAGTCCCTGTTTCCAAATCAGAAATTATTTTTCCTTTTCTCCCTATGATTTTAAGATCAACAGTTTTTGTGATTATTTGGCTCCCTAAGAATGAATGATCACACTCACGAACAGCAGCAAAAGACAACCCTTTTCTATTTGGAATGGGGCTGTGTAGGGAACTATGCATCGCACCATAGCCCCATTGCTCCTTGTCCATGGAGAGAGATGACTTAGGTCTCCAGCAGTGCCAACCCGGCAACTTTCAGCACCACTCACTTTACTTAAAAATAGTTTGATCATTTCTTGGTAGGTGACCGTACTCGGCACTAAAGTGCCACCTCTGTTTCCTGAAATTCAACCCACCACAGCAAGCTACTGGCCACGCGTGTTGAGTACCACAAAGATTTGGGTCTCTTTGCGGTAATCCATTTCAGATCACTTTCGTTTTAACAGGGAAGGATTTTGGAGATGCTGGGAATCTGCAGTGACATCAGCTTACTCCGGTTTATAATGGATGGAATCCCATCATGGAGAGATTCAAAACTCCTCATCAGAGATCTGAAGTTTGCTGAGGTACCAGTGAGGGTCTACCAGGCAAACGCACCGTCTGCTGGCCAAAGGAGGGGAGTCCTTTACTTTCATGGAGGCGCCGGCACCGTGGGAAGCATTAGTAAGAAACATCAAGATTAAAATGATGTTTTGACTTTTTTTTTTTTGCTTTTCATTGATCTGAAATAATTTTCTTTAAATTAATCCAACAAACAAAAAAATCAGTTATTTAGATAGCTCTAAAAATGTCAGAAGTCAGAATGTCCGGCGGCAGTGTAAAGGGCCCAGGGCTGTAGCAGTGCACCGGGCTCTTTAAATAGCTCTCCGGAGCCCCGCCGCCACTTCCTTAAGGTTCCGGCAACAGGGCTCCCGTCCCCGCAGAGCCCCGCTGACAGAGCCCAGGGGAGGCTGCGGCGGGGCTCCCAGCCAAGCTCCCATACGGGTAAGAAAGTTAAGTTACTTTCACCCCTGATACAGATGCACCAGCCGCAGACACAATTTTCTATATTTTGGGCCCTGGTGGCACCCTCCCCTCCACAGTCTAGCACCTGAGGCGGCTGCCTCAGCTCGCCTCAAGGTAAGGCCAGCCCTGCTCCTCAGTGTCAGCATCCCTGCCAATTTCAAGTAGTGACAGCATCCGAATCCTTCTCTTCTCTAGACCTGGTGAGGGTGACAGCAGCAACTGCTCAGTTGACTTCCACCCCAGCTCCTAGCCCTGACACCAGTCTTCCTGAACAGTTTCTCCAGGTGATGCAAACTAAAAGTAGAGTCCCCAACTTTAGAATCCATGTGGACTTTCTCTAACTCTCAACGCTGGACTCTAAAATACACTGCAAAGAGCAGTTTCAGTGCTCTCAAGTATCTAGGGTACAGTAAGAAGGTTCTAAACAATCCCACTGGTTCCTGGATGTAGGTCAAACACAAGTCAAACACTGGAATGGGTTACCTAAGGAGGTGGTGGAATCTCCTTCCTTAGAGGTTTTTAAGGTCAGACTTGACAAAGCCCTGGCTGGGATGATTTAGTTGGGGATTGGCCCTGCTTTGAGCAGGGGGTTGGACTAGGTCCCTTCCAACCCTGGTATTCTATGATTCTAGGATTTTGAGTGTGTTTTAAAGCATGAATTAACATTTTGTACCATTACAATGCTACTTCTGTTATAGACCAAGAGAAAGGCATTTCCACTGTTCTGTACTTATTGTTTCCTTGCATATTAACACATCTTTTAGGCATATATTGACTGTAGAATACACCTCTAAAATCTGTAAAAGTCCCCAGACCTCTAAAGATACTTTGGTGATGAATTTGGCCCCAGGGGAATACATGCAAGAGTAAGGTGATATGGATTTGGCTCTTTTTGGGGTGAGGTTTTTTGGGGGTTGAAATGAGTTGTATTGTTGAATATAAGGAGTTGTATATTGAAGTCAGTCCTGAATCACTAACTGATGGAAAGGGTTTATTGTGTGAAGAAATGTACTCACAGGACTCAGGATTGCACTGGTTTCGACAGCAAGTATGCTCCACGCCTTATTAAGGGCTGTACATAACAACAGATGTCTAGCACGTTTCAAGGGTGGTGCACTATTATTACATCAAAACATCCCAGCTGTAAGAATGGTAAGACAATGGAACAGATGCCTCCAGAGGGAGACTGCTTCTTTACTAGAGGTTTCCAAAAGGAGACTGAATAGCCACCTGTCATGGATGGTTTAGACATAACGAATCCTGCACCTTGGCAGGAGGTTAGACTAGAACTAGATTGTTGTGGTCCCTGCTAACCCTATAATTCTAAGATCAACACAGTTACACTGGGCAAGAATTTGGCACAAAAGACTTCTCATGTATGGAGCAGGATTTGGCACTTAGATTTTACATAATTCTTCACGAGTTTCAGTCTTATTTCTAAAGAATATGGAATATATGAGAACGCAACTATCTTCTACCTTGCCACTTCCTTATTCAGGGTTGGCAACTTTTATAGCCTTCTTTCAAAACTCATGATCGTACATAAAACTGTTGCACAGATTGGTCTCTGAGGACCGCTGATAACTGGTTCACGTATCAAGTTTTTAGTTTTCCCTTTGATCGTCTTCCATTCACACGTATTAGAACTCAAATATGTCACTCTTGAAAATGTTTGTTTTCAGATGCCTTTGAAAGAGTGTGTCGTTATATTGCCAGAGAAACCGATTCAGTGGTTGTATCTGTTGGGTAAGTGAGCTCAATCCAGTGTTTTTATATAGTTTTTTTCCCCCAGTCTGACAGTTTACAATTGGAATGCTTCTGCGATACATGCAGAGATCTGACAACGTGACAGTCCTCACTATTTTAGCTAGTGCCCTATATTTCCGGTTTGAGAATTTTAGGCATGCATTTTTAGGCAAATCATGCTAGAGTAACTCAAATAAAATTATTTAAAATGTTGGACATTTTTATTGAATTTAAAATACACAGGTTTTATAATTGTGCAAATTTAGAAGGGCATTTTTAAGAGAAGATGCCAATTAGACATAAAAAATGGAAACAAAATTTTTGTCATTATTTCTTTAAAAATCATCATTTCTTTGATATTCAGTTATCGGTTGGCTCCTGAATATCTGTATCCAAGCCAGTACTGGGACTGTCTCAATGCCACCATACACTTTATGAGGCATGTGGAAGATTATCAGGTGGATCCTGCTCGCATCATCATTTGTGGGGACAGTTGTGGAGCTAATTTCGCGACTGCTATTTGCCAAATACTGGCAAGCAGGACAGACCTCCCAAAAATACGTGCCCAGGTCTTGATCTATCCAGCCCTCCAGGGGCTGGACTTTTATTTGCCTTCCTATCAGCAGAACCGCTCAGTCCCAGTCTTGTTCCAGGATCACGTGGTCTACCTTTGTTTACGTTATCTCAATAAGGACACATCACTAGCGGAAGACGTCCTGAAGAGTTCCCACGTTCCTGAGGATATGAAACTGAAGTATAAAAAATGGATAAGTGCAGACAATATTCCTGAGGAATTTAAGATCAGAGGCTATAAACCACAGAAACAGCCTTCATATAAATATAAGCATGATGTTCATGTAGTGATTAAACAAATGTTAGAGGTCATGTTTTCCCCACTTTTAGCTGAAGATGCTATTGTTTGCCAGCTTCCTGAGTCTTGTATTTTGACCTGTGAATTTGACGTGCTTAGGGACGATGGACTGTTGTACAAGAAACGATTAGAGGACAATGGTGTCCGAGTCAGCTGGTACCATATGGAGGATGGTTTCCATGGAGTATTGACCCTTTTTGGTTATGGAATTTTTTCGTTTCCATCTGCAAAAAAGATACTGGATAATACTGTGAACTTTATTAAAATATTGTGAAAAATATTCTTTTTTAAATGCTGCAAGTCCTATATTTCCAATAGCAAGTGCAAAATTAACAAAGCAGAGAGATTCAAGTCAGGGAAGGTAGAAGTATTGGAAACAGACGGTGACATAGAAAATCAAATCGTAACATGCATTCTAGAACCTAGATTTACTTACTAGACACTTTCATGTCTTACAGAGTGTAGCTCACCCAAAATCCTTCCAGCCTGTTACAGCCAGGCTTGGCTTCGATCCTACATTCATGAAACAAGTTACACTGCCGGCTTTACCTCCTTGGTGAACGATTCAGAATGTCTGTTTGCCCCCACAGACACATCAGAATAATTCATTGTACTATCAATATGCAAGACACCCTCTGCTTGTTGTTTTTTTCCTGTGTACTCTTTGCTCAGAGATTTCACAATCTCTTAATCAGCATCTGTCTCAGTATGCAAATCAGCATACATTACAAGGCACGCAATACACAATGACCAGATGGGAAATAAGCATCTGTTACCCGCTGCCTGAAAGGAAACTGTCGGAGAACGTCACCTCCTGGTTACCTGCCTTAAAAACAACATTTTCAGGATAGATATGACTCCTTAAATAGTGCCCGAACATAAATTTAGGAGCGATCGTGTTGACCAGTGGATTACTGGCTCTTAGGAGGTATCTCATGTGCCACCCTTTAGTGAATTATTATGCATATATCTGACCCATGTGATCGTTGGAAAATCCAATGCACCCCCTGTATACTCTGCAAGTCGGGATCAAAAAGTCCCTGGGTCACTTCTCTCTCTTTACTCCCCCCTGCCCCTGGAGAGTGGGAAGAGAGCCAGAAAGGGGCCCCCTTCTCCCTCTCCTAGGATTGGGAAAGTCACATCATTAATTCCTCCAGTAAAAGAAACATCAGCTACGTTTGGTATCTGAATATGACAGAGTACTTTCAGCGGATATTTGGTTAGAGGCATTTGGGTTACTCATTCTCACCTCTGCTGCTCTTCAGAACAACTGACCAGCAACACATTTGGCTGTCTGCCTGCCCAGCATAGCCAGGACATAACCTTTGAACCAAACACCCAGAAAAACACATTTATACCATGATTTTTACAATGTAAGTGTAGCAGAGTTATACTGCAGGACGGTCAGCATAGTTTTCAGGCTAAAAGCTGCTATCATATTAAAAGTAGACAACATGGTGGACACTGCAAATGGTACATTTACCTGAAAGCTACATTATTTCAGATAAGTACTAGAGTAAAGCTATGCCCTGGTTCTCTTGCACAGAGGTCTTACTACCATATTAACACCTGTAATTATTAAATCAGACTATAGGCCCACATTCTGTTTTCACATGCACTCTCTCAGCTGCAAACTAATCAGAGCCTGGAGCAGGTCTTGGGTGCATATTTATGTATCCATTTACAAGAATTAAGGGAAAAGCACCCTCCAAAACAGGAAAACCAGATTAAACCATAATAGAAATGAACAACAATACTTACCAGCTGGAAAAAAGGGAAATGAAGCAGACAGCAGCCATTTGCAAAACAGCCACTGTCTGGGGGGGGGGGGGGGCAAGGTGGCTTGTTTCTGCCAAATTTAAAGGGACAACTCTGAGAAAGGGATGCTGGGAAAGGATTTTTGTTATGAGCTGGGGTAAACCTTGTTATGGGTTGAGTTGAGATCTCATTAAAAACCTATGTATGAACATGCCCTGTATTTAAGAGAGTTGTGACAGGTAAGGGACCATACCTAAGCGAGGTCTCAAAGAGTCTGTTTGAAAACTAGGGACCGGCAAAGGATATACAAAGGTATTGTAACCTGGTGGGGCTGGGTGTATCTGTGTGAGAAGACAGACACACAGGCACAGATCCTCAAAGATATTTAGGCTTGTAGTTCCCAATGATTTCAGTAAGAGATAGGCACCTAAGGTGCCTTTGAGGAACTAGCTGACAGAGACAGCTGGAAAAAAATCTGAGTAGACACCTGTAAGCACAGCTTGGCCCAGAACCTTAGAGAGAGGGCTTGAGTCAGGGTGTGGGCTGAAAAGAAGCACTCCTTTTGCTTTCCGTTCCTCCTGCCTTCGCAGCAGCAAGCCTTTGTACACTGCTTGTAAATAAACAAGATGGCATTAAATAAAATACCAGATTCCATCATCAGTTTCTACCCCCCCCCCCGGGAACATCCTGAGGGCTACTGTGACTAGCCTCTTGAATCAGAAAAAGGGCAATGACTCCTGTAAGACAGTAAGCCTCCAGTGCTGCATCTCAGCAGACATGAATCAGTAACTGAGAGGTTCTTTTAGGGAAGAGGGCTGCTTTTCTTTCTCTCTCTCATTGCAATTATATGTGCTATGACACAGTATTCAGTGATTGCTGAATAGAGGATTTGCTCTCTGGAATCATAGAATATCAGGGTTGGAAGGGATCCCAGGAGATCATCTAGTCTTATCTGCTGCTCAAAGCAGGACCAATCCTGAATTAAATCATCCAACAGATTTTTACCCCCTATCCCCAAATAGTTCCCTCAAGGATTAAATTTACAACCTGATTAGCAGGCCACTGCTCAAACCACTGAGCTATCCCTATTACTTACATCCCTATGGCTCCTGTTACTTACATCAATCTATTATGACTCGGTAAATTAATACTAGACTTAATAGACTGAAGCCAAAGTTACAGCATTGTCTGTGACAAATGTTTTACTAAAGCCAGTACATTACCTTGTAATCAAATGGGTTTGCACTATGAGCATTTGAAATAAAGGGGAATATTTTGCAGTTAGAAAAAAAGACTGATTTGATCAAAAATATTTTTCTGTGTCTGGAATGCTGGCTATGATTATGTTTCCATAGGAACTAATAAGATGGTGCCATGAAGAAGATCATTATTTGTGGTAACTTCATAACAGTATGAAAGCATATGAACAAAGGGAAAGAAGGATTGCCTTCTCTCTTGTTTTGGTAAAAGTGGCTTGTTGTTTAGCTAATTCCTTCCTAAAGGTCCCATTCTGATGATTTTTAAAAAAATAATGGCATAATCCCAGTGCCCTTTGAGATGAATAAATTAGGACTGCAGATCACACGCAATGTACAGTACAGCCTTTTCGCTCTCTGCTGGTAAATGTATCTGCATACCACAAACTTGAACTTCAGGATCTTTACACCGGCCTAGATAAAGATCACCTATGAACAGCCTCATGTACCATCATGGAGATATGAGAGTGAACTATCGAGGTAGATTACTATGGCCCGCACCCCTTCTCCTTCCCACAGTCAATGCAAGATTAAATGCAGTCAGTGTATGAATAGCTGGCAGCTTGTACCGTGTTTTGGCATGTCTGACACCTCATTGGCAGAGCTGCTGTCAGATGCATAGCTGTGAGACTCATTGACTTATTACCGTTCTGGACCTTGAGGACTCTGCAGCATTTGCTCACTAACCGAGAGGCCTTTGCCAGACCTGTAACTGAGAAGGGGAAAAATTCGTTCTTGTGCAGCCTGATTACAGGCAGAGGTGCTCCAGAAACAGGAAGTAACAAATCAAGGAGAGCTGAGGAGTCAAGTGAAAGTCAGATTCCTGGCTACTTCAGCCTAGCAGCACGAAATGGAGTTTGCTTATGCACTGCTGGTGTTAATACTGGCCGTTTTCATTGCTGCTTTCATCTTGCTAGTCGTGGGGACAATTTATTTTGATCTCTCCAACTCAGAAATCCCTCCCGGAGTGGAACAGCCTGTAAAGCTCCGAATCGTTCATAGTATTTTGATTGGCATGGCGGTTCTGGTGAGTTTACTTTGTCTGACACTAAGGATTCTGACAGGTGGGGTGCTTAGGGGAACATGTAAATGTCACTCTAAGCATAATGCAAATGCTGGACATAGGAACTTTGCCAGATGCATTTCCTTGCAGTGAAAGCAGGATGCTACCTTTATGCGTTTGGGCTGTACTTAGGAAGCAGTTTCTCTAAGTCTCTGTCAGACTTTTTACCTTTGTAGTGCATGTACAGTCAGATTCTGCTTGGGTCGGAAGGTGGTATGGGGGGGGGCAGTGTGGCAACCCCACAGGATTCAAAAATCATGAATCAGGCCCTAAAAATTGAGTTTTTTCTATTTTGAAGAAGAGGATAAATGTTGGGTTACTTTTATTCCCTCCCCTGGCTTCGGGGCCTTTAGACTGCACTCCAATCTTGTTTACAATTCTCTCTGCAACCCTTTTGAAGAAAGACCAAAATTCTCCTGAACTCTCAGACTCTCCGGAGCAGGGACTCTGAGCAAAACACCACGTGTTGTGAGAGTCGTGATAAAATCATGCCATTTGGCAACAGTACATGATGAGGAGGAACCTTTCCTCACTCCAGACCCACGCTCAGGCTGCCGCAGGGCCAGTCCGAATTGCAGCCCCAGCACAGCAAAGGGGACAGGCAGGAACCAGAGCCATGGCTCTGCCCTCTCTATTAGCTGGCCAGTCGCGTGGAGAGGGGTAAAATGAACCCCAGAAATAGGTGTAGTAGCAGGCATGCAGCTTTTGCAAGCTTAGTGGTGCCTGGAAGAGTCCCGCCTACCAGAAGCACATTGCCCTGCAGGCAGGGTTGGTGTTAGGGGGTCGCAAGCAGGGCAATAGCCCAAGGCCCCATGCCGCATGAGGCCCGGGCCCGCGATGGTGGGGCTTAGACTCGGGCCTTGGCTTTGGCAGATCCAATGTGTGGGCAGGTAAAGGAGGCTGGGCGGGGGACCCACTCTTTAGTTTCTGCCCTGGGCCCCAGCAAGTCTATCTTGGGTCCAGCCTGCAGGCAGCATCATGCTCACACAATGTGCTCTCCCTGCTTGCTTCTGAAGGGACAGTCTGGAGCACTTCACCCGCTCATCAGCAGGTGGCAGGAAGGGCAGGGGCAGGGCGGGCACAGCTCAGCAGGGGGCAGCTCCCAAGCACAAGAGACTTGTGCCCAGTGCTCTCCAGCAATAACCTCTCCAGTGTGTGGCTTATGAGGAACTCTGCAGTGACCGCAGTCCTGAGTGATCTGAGACATTTCTGATCCGGTCAATAGATATGAGGGGGAGGGAAGCACTAGAAACCCTTGAAATAGAAAATGGCTCCATGACTCAATGTATATTTAAATCCCGGTATTTAAACTCTTCAGATTCGTTTAAAATAAAAGCAAAACAAAACAAAGCCATACTTCTTTCTCAGCTGGGAATATCCAGTGTTGCAATAGCCCAAATAACATGGAATTCTATAACACAATGCATGCTTGCAGTTCATGACAAGTATGCAATGAGTGGTTTTGAATTTTTAACAACCGGGTTCTGGATTTTCCAGCTTCCCGAACCAGAAAATCCAGTTCTCTTGTACTCTTATTAACCACACATTGGCTGCTACATAATAAGTCAGCTTTACATGCTGCAATATAAGTGACTGGGGTTAGAACATTTTAAAACTGGGAATAATTTAAAAAACCCAACGCATAGACTGAGGCAACAATATTATTTGCAGTTGTTTTATTTCAATTGTTTTGGAACCTAGAAAATAGAACTGGACAAATCAAATCAACCAGTGTTTCTATATAATCAAAAGCATGAGGATTAGCTTCTGTAGAGTTACCAGAGCCTTGCAGAATTTAAATCACTACTTTAGAGAATCTGCTTAGTTTGGTTATCTTCAGTGTCACATGTAGGGAACATATTTATTTACAAGAAAATTCACGACCAGTTTAATAAAATGCCTTTCATCGATAAGTACTTTACTGAGCTATAGTCATGCAGTTTGCAGTATTTTAGCTGTGTTAGCCCCAGGATATTAGAAAGACAAGGTGGGTGAGGTTATATCTTTTATTGGACCAACGTCTGTTGGTGAAAGACACAAGCTTCTGAGATTACACATAGCCCTGGTCTACACTGAAGGAATCGATCTAAGATACGCAACTTCAGCTACGAGAATAACGTAGCTGAGGCTGGTGTACTTACATTGATTTCCTGCGGCTTCTTCACAGCGCTGAGTCAATCGCTGCCGCTCCCCCATCGACTCCACTTGCGCCTCTCATGGTGGTGAAATATCGGAGTCGACGGGAGAATGCTGGGGGATCGATTTATTGCGTCTAGACTAGACCCCCAATAGATCAATCGCTACCTCCTATAGACCTGCCCATAGCTCTTCACCCAGGCTGAAGAAGAGCTCAATTGTGTCAATAAGAAACACATTTCATGGGTTATGGTTTCAATAAAATCCCAAATAATATGTTATGGTTTTGAGTCAACAATACCATGTAGTACATTTGGACCTATAACAATGAGCCCCATATTGAGACCTTAACATTATCGAATACTAAACGGTTCCGGTGTCATTAGCCTGCTAATGTCACTCTCGCTCCCAGAAGAAGTCACCTTGTCAGGCTCAAGGACAATTGCACTGACATAACTGCCCATTGCTAACATGATCTGTGGTGCAAAGTCCCATTGGGTCTAGATTAGACAATCAGACAGTGATTCACATTCACATTCATTCAGGGTGTTTTTCCTTACATCTTATACCCCTTGTTGATTCTTTTAGGCTGTGCCTTAGGGCTCAGCTAATTCCTCATTCCTTTATGTAGCAAATTCAAGGTTTTTTTCCTTGCTTTCAGTTCTTTCCATCAATACATCTCCTGTCTGATTTCCTTTAATTCTTTCGCTCATTCCATCATTCTACCCAAAACTAGAGCTCGTCCAAATTTTTCAGATGAATATGTTATTTGCTGAATAATGCACGTTTGAATCGCATTCACGAATCTGTGACAAATAAAGGGCATAGTTTTGGCCAAATAAATTAAACCAAAAAAGTCAAAATGCTACCTTTCAACATTTTCAAAACAAACTGTCTTGATATTTTCATTTCAAAATGACTTTTGCATAAAAATTTGCCTAAATTTGTTTTTTAAACAGGATTAAAAAAAAACAACCAGCACTGCAAAAAAATATTTTGTTGGACCCAAACCAGACAATTAAAAAAAAAAAAAAATTTTTGTTTTGGGCAACCCATGATGATTTTATTTGTATTTTATTTCTTAGTTTGGCCAGAGAACCAAACAATTTCCTTTACTGCAGATTACTTCTTGTCTTATCTTCAGTAGATTTGGAGAATAATTGATCTTTGTCCTCTAAAATCCCTTAACATATCTGAAGACTGTTATCAGCTCCCCCCCCCCCCCCCTTCAGTCTTCTTTTCTCAAGATTAAATATGCCCAGTTTTGTAAACCTTTCTTCATAGGTCAGATTTTCCAAACCATACATTGTTTTTATTGCTCTCCTCTCGACTCTTTCCTATTTATCCACAACCTTCCTGTAGTGTGGCATCCAGAATTGGACACCTCCTTTGTCTGCTTCTCACCCACACATCTCCAGGTCCCCAGGTCTCTTTGATGCCAGTAACACCCATTCCAAACGTATCCACCAAACCACCACTCTCGCCTCATCTAAGTTCCTCTCAAAGCCTCACTAATGAAGCCCACAGGAAGTGAAATGATTAAAATGAAATTTACAAAAGCAAACGAACTTCTAAAGTCTATGGAAGACTCTCATTGACCGTACTTGGCTATAGAGCAGTTGGTTGGTCAGTAAGGGCGTACAAATTACTTGCACTTCATCCATCCCAACTGCCCTCCACTTCCTGTTTGTTCACTCATCACGTCGTGGTTTCATTCTAGATTGTGAGCACTTTGGTCTTCGAGGGGACTAGAAAATCTTTGGGCATGATGCAAATAAGAAACAATAAATAACTTATACAACATGCCTCATTACTAAGGGTACACAAACCCAGAGAGGCTCATGTTCTGCTAATTCTTTATTAATGTAACGGTGACATTCCCCAGCGTATAATCTGGGCTGTTGAACAACTGTGGCCCCTCAGTGCTCCAGTTTGGGTGTCTTTTACACTGCTTTGCTGTGAAAGAAACAACCACGGCGGGTATAAGAGGCCAGGGGAGGCACTTGCGGGGCAGGGGCGGTTTTGGGGTTTAGCGGCAACGTTTTTGTTTTATTACGCCGCGTGAAGGCTCCGGGGTGGCTGAGGAGTGGTATGTGGTATTCAGCTTTATGGGTTTATCAGTAATCTCCCCGGACTCTAGAGAGATTACTGAGGAACCCAGGAAACGGAGCAGAAAACATAGCCTCCTCAGCTGTTCCGGAATCTGCTTGGGGCATATCAAAAGCTTTGGGAAGAGATGCTTTTCCCCGGGGCTGCTTGGGGTCTGGGAAAGGGAGGTGGGGGAGGTGGAGGAGCTTGGGGCTTCGGCCAGCCCAGAACTCCTCCAGCTGGGGTGCGAGGGGGAGGCATTCTGGGCTTTCTCCAAAGACAGCAGAGTTTATGCCTATTGAGGAGAATGGAGTTTCTTTATGCTAATCCCTGGTCTCTTTCACTCTAACCAGGGGAAGATTTTGGAGAAGCTGGGTGTGTGCAGTCAGCTTGGCTTCACCCGCTCTATGCGATGGGAAAAGAAATTTGAAGAGGACCCAAAGCTCTTCATCAAGGATCTGCAGTTTGGGGAGGTGCCAGTGAGGATTTACCAGCCTAGAGCGCCTTCTGCTGGCCGAAGGAGAGGGGTCATCTACTTCCACGGGGGAGGCTGGATATTTGGAAGCATTAGTAAGAGATTGAACACAAAAAATGTGATGGATAATTAAAGATGAAAAATCACCCCATTTTTACAAACATCAAAGGGAAGTTGGTTTGGGCCTGAGATTTGGGAGAAGGTTTGAGGTTTGACTCTTCACCGCCAAATACACACATACCCTGGCAGGTAGGTGTTGGCTGCAAGAAGAGAGGTCTTGGTGAACACTGCATGGCTGGTCCAGACAGCGGGGCACCTTGGAAAGAGGTGTGATATCATGATGAGAAAAGGGGACTGTGAGAAATGAATCTGGACTGGTGCATACACGGTGAGGAAGAGCAGGCCTTGGATGGGGGGGAAGGAGAGACGTATCATTTTCCTTAAATGCGTGAGAGCGCTAACAGGGTATAGAATTGCTACTCTTTAGTGCGCTAGCAAGGCACCAATGAAAACATTTGTTTTCCAGATATTTATGAACCGGTGTGCCGCTACCTTGCCAGAGAAAGTGAATCGGTGGTCGTGTCTGTTGGGTAAGTGAGCCTGCTCCACTTTTATTATCTAGGAACTAGTGACTCTGCATTGTGATAGCCACTAGCTGCCCAGCTTCTAGGTGCTACAAGTATTCCTCGCTTTCTTTACGAATACAGACGAACATGGCTGCTATTCTTGAACCTGTCAGCTTCTTGGGTGTCCCTTGTCCCAGAGGACTATATTTTTCAGAATCCAGGTGGCTCAGTAAAACGCACAAGTTGATTTTGCAGCTTTTTTACCACATTTGTGCTGAGCTAGACGGAATAGACCCAGAATAAGATTGCTGTATACGAGCACATTTTGTCCACTGCTGGCAAAAAAAAAAACAGAAAAAACCCAGAAAAAAGTTATCAGATCATTTTAATAAAAAGCAAAATCTGTCTTGCACCCAGCCATTAACATAAAGTTATCAGATATTGAGCCAAATCTTCATCTTAGTCCGTAAACTCCCTCTGAGGTCTTGAGGTAAATGGGGATTTTGCCTGAATAAGAGCTAGGGATTATGATTATAGGCATCAACCAAAACTGGGGTTGCATGAGGCTGATCCCAATGTAAACACAGCAAGAGACTGTCCCCATCCCAAAGACCTCACAATCTAACTAGATAACACAGACAAAACCAGTATTATTAATCCCCATTGTACAGACGGGAAACAGAGGATTAAAAAAAAGAGATTAAATGACTACGCCAAGGTCCCTCAGGGAGTCTGTGGCACTGTTGGGAATCAAACATAACTCTCCTGATTTTCATTCTAATGCCTTAACCAGAAGACAGTCCTCAGCATTTGGCCCTGCTGGTCATAGTTTATCTGTGCTCTGCAAAGGTAGGAATGATTGTTTGGAGGGTGGGTACACGCTTGTGAGGTAATATCAATGTCCATGGCTGCAAAATAACAGGAGGGCTGAAAGCGGAGGAGTTTGTAGCCAAGAAACTTCCAACAAATACTAATGGTGTCCCCCCATTTTTATAATCACCGACTCTTTGCTATATTAGGTATCGTCTGGCTCCAGAGCACACGTACCCAGCACCGTACGAGGACTGTCTCGCGGTTACCACACACTTTATGAAGACTGCAGAAGACTATGGAGTGGATCCTGCCTGTATTATCATTAGTGGGGACAGTGCTGGGGGCAACCTTGCTGCTGCTGTTTGCCAGACACTAGTGGGTAAACCAGACCTTCCAAAGATGCGCGCTCAGGTTTTGATCTATCCATGCCTCCAGGCAATAGACTTCAATTTGCCATCGTATCAGCAAAACCGTGCAGTCCCCATCTTGTTCAGGGAACGCATGGCTTTTTACGTTCTGCAGTACCTCAAGGGGGACGCATCATTTTTGGAAGATGCCCTGGAGGGCTCCCATATGCCCATAGACGTAAAATTGAAGTTTAGAAAATGGCTAAGTGCAGACAATATCCCTAAGGAATTTAAGGTCAGAGGGTACAAACCAAAGGTGCCCCTCGAATGCTCAAGTGAAGTTTATGAGGAAGTTAAAAAATGTTGTGAGCCAGCCTTTTCCCCACTTCTCGCGGACGATGCTGTTGTTCGCCAGCTCCCTGAGTCGTTGATCGTGACCTGTGAGTATGATGTGCTTAGGGATGACGCCCTGTTATACAAGAAGCGATTAGAGGACGGCAGTGTGCCAGTGACCTGGTGCCACATTGAGAATGGATTCCATGGGATCATAAGCTTCTTTGATAGTGGTGTGTTGTCATTTCCAGCTGGCAAAAAGGGCCTGGATAACATTGTAAACTTTCTCAGAAGCTTATAAAAACAATCTTCTCAAATATTGGGTCGTATATGTCCTCTGGTCTTCATCAAGGCCCCCAAGGTCTGGGAAGAGAGCTATAGGAACGGTATCTTATATCACATGATGGGCTGCCATGACATGGTTTCTGTTGGTGATGAAGTTCGCAGGCTTGTGTGAAATTCCTTCTGTTATTGGCTGGAATGTTGATTACACACCTACATATTTGAAATGATGTCTTTGCATCATGGTGCAAGCTATTGTCTTTATAAATATCAGTAAAGATTAAAGAATACTATTTGTAATTGATTTTCTGATTTGCCCCGTTTGATTCAATGAAGGCCTGACTGTTAATCCTTCCATGGAGGGATGTGGTCTGTGTGTGTGCATGTGTGTGTAGGTAAAAGTACACACCACTTACATCACAACATTATGATACAAAGTCCGTGAACTGCAGGACTTTTGGAGAGCAGCACCAGCATCCAACTTACATCCAGCTGCAGTAGCGAAACCCTTGGTCTTTTGTCTTCTGCAAATTTAAGGGTTCATCATGGATCACAGAATATTTTTCATCTCAGTCCAGAATATTACTTATATTCCATTAAACAAAGATTAGCCAAACATTTCGCGAATACCTCTTTTTATTTTGCCCAGTGCCACACCTGTAAATAGAATGAAACATGAAAAAAAGATCATTGTTGTCCATCTAATGTGCCCGCCAAAGTCATGGTGCCCTGAAGTAAACATCTTTGCTACATCCCTTGGAGATGTTTCTGCTCTTCTGTTTAACAATGCTCCATCACGTTTCAATAAGATCCAGTGTTATGTCAGTTTAATCTCATGTCCTATTAGGGAACTAAAATCTTCCTTTGCAGTGAAACATACTTGATGCTTTACCTGCACTGATTTCTCTTTCACTTCTATGAGTAAAAGATGTTTCCCCTTATGGAAAAGTTCTATAGAATCTATTAGGAAAGCACAACCTTTTTGGAAACCATCCTATAACATTTAATTAGTTTATATCTGCTATCGAATTCTATAAGATGGTGAAAAAACACTCTGTAGAAAGGCTAACATTTTTGATTATTTGTTTTTTTAGGTTTCAAGAGTAATTGCTACAAAAACCTGCTTAATTTCTGTAGTAATCCTATTGGCTGTATCCCTACTAAATTCTATAACCATTCCTTAAAGCTAGTCCCATTGCCGTGTCCAAATTTTAACTCCAGTAATCATGTCCTTCCTACTTTGTCTTTGTAATGTACAGCACTGTTGGACTAATTTTTAAAAAATTACCTTATGTGGAGTGTAAAGATTCAGTCCTGCTCCTATTGAAGCCAGAAACAAACGTCCATTTATTTTCAATGCTGCAGGAGTCTCTCTTAGCAGTAGGATCCACCCTTGCTTAGAGAGTGTTTGCGTCCATTGATGATCACCATGGAGACAGCAAACAATGGTGATTCCAAGGCAGGGGAGTTCCACACATTAACTATCTTGCCCTGCACACAGCAGAGGGGAACATAGATCTCGTTCCGCCTGATCTCCGCTGCATGACAGAATCATCCTTCACATCCCAGAAGGGAAAGGGCAGAGGAGCCATTGATTCTACAGAAGTGGACGGAAAAGGGTGCTGTTGACACTAAGAACCATGCTTAAATCTCAGCGGGATGTGCAGGAATGGTACCTTCCCAGCTGGAACATAAAGCCAAAGTACTCCACAAAAGTGCTCATTGGAAACTGGTTGGAAGAGAGGAAAAGGGTAAGAAGGGATAAAAGAAAAGGGAGAATGGGAATAGAGAGGGGCAGACCTGATGCTCTGGAGATGATCAACCACCAAACGTTAGGGAAGTTTGGACCCAGGCCCGTTTCAAAAGAGGAACAAAGGCAGAACATTGGGTGCCTTGACCACAAAGTTCGCTGGCCTGCTTCCGTTTATTCTAGTCAGGAGGTAGTACTCTTCCCACTAAAACAATGCCCAAGCGTGATGCCAAGGGTTGTGGTGTAGATGGAGAGGCTCTTACAGACAACACATAATGTGGTGGTCTTGACAACTCTGGGCCATTAAAAATCCCATGGCACTTCTCCCGAGACCAGGTATGTTCATTCCAGTTTTCTGGTTCACTTTCAGTTATATAATTAAGTTCTAGCTATCTCCGATTTCCCAGGGCTTTCAGGGGGATAGGAGATTCTTTGTTTCTTTGTCCTACACTGTTATTGGGTGCTGTATAAAGGCATTCCAGTCAGGTGAAGCTGTATTTCAGCGGTGGGTGCAAACAACGCTGTACTAGCATGTACACTTTCTAACCAGCTATTAAAATCTGTCAAGTGTGTCATTGCGTAAAAGATGCTTTGTAATGATTGTTCATTATATTTATTATTCATTTTTATTGAATTCTGCTTTACCACAGGTCTGTTTCTCACAGCAAGGCAGCCAACCGTCAGGCGTGTTCTTTCTGGGGGTGAAGCAATGCCCTATTTGAAATAAAGAAAATAAACACATTCCAGTTTTACTGGGTGCCTAAGACCCGCTTTTTAAAAAACTTTAGATCCTTTTACTTTAGGATACTAGCATTGTTTATGTTCTTCACAGTCAGCCTCTCTCTCTCCACACATATGGTCTGTAGAAATTATCTTATATTTAAGTGGCCCCTTTTTATGTCAAAGTATGTCAAAGTAATTTACAAATGGAATGAACTGTATATAGAGATATCCAATGAAATAATCTCCCAAGGGAAGCGGAAGAGGCCCCACCACTTGGTATTTTTAAAACTAGACTGGACAAAATCCCAGAAGATAGACTGTAGGGAACAATCCTGTACTGGGTGGTAGATGGACCAAGGATCAAAATGAAAGTTGATCACTTCCTTCCAGTATCAGAGAGGTAGCCGTGTTAGTCTGGAATAGCAGAGGTAACAAAGAGTCCCGTGGGACCTTAAAGACTAACTAAAGTATTGAAGCATAAGCTTTGTGAGTATTAGCCCACGAAAGCTTATGCTTCAATACTTTAGTTAGTCTTTAAGGTGCCACAGGACTCTTTGTTAATCTTTCCTTCCAGTAGCTAAGCCTACACTGGGAAAAAAGGTATGGCAACAAACCATGGGTGAGTTTGTAATGTCCACACATAAGAACCATCCCAGGCTTTTTACAATGGTTTTACTGGTTGATTTCAACATCTGAGCCAACATCTTCAGGGTAGGCCTTTGCAAGCAAGAAGGGTCTCCCGAGTGCGGACAGGAAGTCATTAGTGTTGGGGCTTTGGGATCCTTTGTAATGAGAGCCACTGGGCAAATCTGCCAGATCTGTTCATTTTAGTTCAGTTGTTCCATTGCTCTTCGGAAGGCTGAAGGGGGACATTTTTAAGGGCACACGAGTCACCCAGCAAAATGGGAGTTTGACACTCTCGTAAAGTGGTCATTAAGGGATTAACTGGGTTACCAGAGTACTATGGGTTGGAGCCACGTTCTATCCCTCCCTTCCTGTTTAGTTAGCGTGTGTTTCCCCCCACTCTGTTCGTAGATAGTTAAATAAAGTAGCATGTTTTTTACCTATAGTATTGTAAGCAAAATGTGTTTGCTTACAGTGAGTGGTCCCTGTAGAAAAGATACTTAACTGCACGTTGGGCCTTTGAAAATCTCTCCCAGTGAGCAGTTGTTTCCGTGTGAATAATTGCTACATAGCGAGTGTCTCCTTTTGGATCTCTTTTAGTTTATAAAAGACATTGGGAAACCCAGCAACAGCACCTATGGGACCGACTTTATTCCCTTCCCTGACCACAGACCAGATCGAATAGTGAGGAGAAGCATTATGAAGAAACTTGATGTAAGTGAAGAAAAAGGAGTCTCGGGACTGGACTATTCAGAGATTTAATACTCAGCAAGCTGGAGCGTGAATCTACAGCGCACCAGCCTACTGGGAGCTGAATGGCCACATGGACCCTGCTACCATGTGCTAAAAGCACCATAGTATACTTTGCTCTCCTGCTGTTTGAAACCCCAGGCCAGAGGGCTGTTGATTTACACCCTAGCTTGCCATGCACTAAGTGGCCATCTAGACAAGACCTCAGATTGAAGACTGTAAATGTCAGCATTCAAAACAGGCGTGCATTACATGTAAGATTAAAATCTTGCTCAAATGTGTGTGTATCCAGGGGAAGGTACAGAGTGAGAAGGAGCAAGTTAAGACCCGCCAGAGCCATTCTGCATGCTGCTTCAGGGCAGGACGGCTGGCAGAAGAGGGAGACTACAAATCCCACAATGCTTCTTGCAGCTCCCTCCAGTTCCTGTTAACCCCAACACATGCAGGGGGAATAGGACATGTTTCCTAAGGCAGGACATCCCCCAGGCAAAGTGCCTGGAGCGGATCCTGCAGCGCAGCATCACAGATGTGCACATGGAAGAGGCTCCTTGTGCCCTCTTCTCACCAATGCACCCCCTGTAGCAGGGAGGTATTTTGCACGAAATGGGGCCCAGATCCTCCAAAATGTTGGGGTTCTCCCCAAACGCCACCCCCTATAGTGTCTCTTCCTGCAAAATGCCCCCATCCCCAGATACCTTGATTATTTCCTGAGGATACCTGTATATGTATGTTAATGCTGCAAAAGACTTTAACAACACATGATCCGTTTTTCAACTGTATACTCCACTGTACCTGCAAATGCCTGAATGTGTGTGTGTGTGTTTGTGCAAAGCTGCTAACAATGTACCTGTTTTGCACGTGCAAAAGCAGGGGTTTGTTGGGGATTGGGTTCTGACCCATATTTGCCAGATCACCCGGGGCACAATCTGACCTAATAGTCTCCAGCACCTTTTAAATGCTCTGCCTGTACAAGCAATATGCTTTCGTGCACCTCTCTTTACAGGGCCTGCCAAAGCAGCATCTGTTTATGCATCATGAAGAACCGAGCAACCGAAATTTAGTAACTCAGTACGATGATCATTACAACAGACGTGGCTATAATCCTGTGTTGCCTCCGCTCCGCAGATGGAATGGACAAAAGCTAGCCTGGCTCCCGGAGAAATCAGATATCCCCATTTTCGGTACTTTTTAGCGTTATCCTGGTAGTCGCTCACAGGCAGAGGTGCAGTCTGGTCTAGTGGTCAGCATTCAAGCCTTAGGAGTCAGAAACCTCACTACATTCAATCCTTTCATCTCCAAATGGCTTGCTGTATCCCCCAGTGGTTCTCAACTCGTTTCAATCCACGAATGACCAGGCCAATCAAATAATTTTCGTGGACCACCTTCTTCTTTTTTTTTTTTTAAAGTCACCATGGACCACCAGTGGTCCATAGACCATCAGTTGAGAACCACTGTGGGCTGAGACCAATCACTTATCCACTCTGTGCCTTAGCTTTCGCATCAGTAAAATATAAATAATAATAATAATTAATAATGAATCATACTTATCCACCACAGAGGAGAGTAGTGAAGTTTAGTTAATGGACCAAACTTTCCTCCCATGTAAACTGTGAAACTCCCAAGGACAACAATGCTGGTGTAACTGCTAAAAGAATGTGGCCTATTGTTTGTAAAATTCTTTGAAGATGAAAAGTACCTCAGACAGAGTGCTAAGTGTTATGAACTGACAGGGTAGGTGCTCTGTTCATTTCCCATTGCATAAGCACAAAGTCATTAATGTCCTGTCTAGTGGTTAGAGCCAGGAACTTCTGAATTGGGGGGTTGAAGTACCCCAAGTTTCATTCTGAGTTTAACAGCTTATGGTTGAATGGGCACCTGCTTAATACCCTTGTGGTTTCAGGGAAAAACTTACAAAAGTCTCTAAGTGACTGAGGAACTTAAGTCCCATTTTGATGTAGGAATGGGGATTAGGTGGCTAAATACCTTTGAGGATCTGGGCCTTAGAAGTGTAAGTGTCTAAGTCACTTTGGCTCCTAAGTCATTTAGGGGCTTTAGAAAATTTTACCCAAATGCTAGTAGTTTGGTTCAGTTACCCAGAAATATTATGAACTAAAATGTTAAATGTAATTCCACTAATTTTTCTATGCACCAGAGGGTGTGCCTATATACCGCTGCTCTCGACTGGATGGATGCGGAACTGCTTGCCTGTGTGTCATAGCTCCTCCACTGTCAACAGCTAGCAGTACTTCTCCTTCCACTCGAGGAGTAAAGGTCTCTGGTTGTGGAAGAAGAGGGTCTGAATTCTGTCCTTGCTGTTGTCACGAGGTTCTGAATTAACCCCATGTACCCTGGGTTATGGAAACCGTAGTGGGCATGAATTTGTTTCTATTACCATGACATTTCATCATTGTTTGTTGCAGAACCACCCACCAACTATGGCCTTTTTGAGCAATTAATGAAAAAATGGACCCGCCAAGAGGCTGGAGTGATGAACAGTGTCTACACTGTTTCTTATGAGGTGCCGCCTGTTTCTGCTTTTGCCGTTCGCCGACGTCCGGTCACAAATTGCCCACAACCTCCGTGCGAGTCTGGAATGTGATGGCGCGCCAAAAGGCCTTGACGCTCCTGAGCAGCCGGTCAGAGACATGGCAGCCATTGACACCACTCTGTAGAGGGCTTATGGCGATACTATAGCTGCTCTTCAAATACAGCATGTTGCCCAACCATTAAGACTATTCTGGTCCATGTGCTATTGGCGGAATTAGGCTGTATAGATGGTGTCTACTGGTGGGAGCAGAGCACTGGAATGTAGGGTGACTGGGTTACATTCCCAGCTCTGCCTTTGACCAGTGGCCACTCTGCAGGGTGCACTTTGTTTCCCTTATTTGAATCAGACACCTGCGTGATCTTTCTGTGCTGCTGTGAATGGCTCTGAGGTCACCTTCGTGCATCAGCTTTGCCTACTCACTGACAAAAGTCACCATCACCCACCGCCTCTACTGAGCGAGTGACCTTATTCAACTTAGGGGCGGGCATGGCCCTTCTGTGCCTCTCTCTCTTGTGAAAAGAAGCAGTAGGATATATAATCCATATACAGGGCGAGTACCCTATTTATTTATACACATTACACAGGACTGTCATATATGACAAGCCGCTTTTATATTAGAGTGAATACAGGATTTCTCATGAGTGCAATAGGTAAAACATGTGGTAGTTCTATGGCATCTGCCGGTTTTGCATAGTTTTGTTTTACCTGAGCATTTGTAAAATGGTGTGAGGATCTTTGCCTACTTCATGGCGGTGCGTTGGGGCGGGGGAGGGGCGAATAACTGTTTATAAAGTGCTTTGAGATCATCAGCTTGGAAGGTACTAACTATTACATAAGTTCAAAGAGTTCAAAACAAAGGAATCAACACAGCCCTGTTCAGGCTAGGAAGAAGTTGAGGTATTTGACTGTGATGGAATTAGTTTGCAATTTGTAATGAGTTTGACTCATGCTTACCAGAAATTCCAAGCGCTTAGTGGTGGAGTTAAATGATTTGGGTGAATAACATTTAGTCTTTCAGGATAAGTGGGATTTGACTAACATAAAGCACATTTAGCGTACAGACACTGGGGCATGGTCTCCCGTCCAGACAGTTATTAGCGTGGCTGTAACAGAAACACACTGTGCAGCATGAGTGTTACCCTGGCAGGAGCTGTGTCTCTCTCCCGGCTTTTTCTTTTTCTCAAAATTCCATTTGTACCCCGGTTTCCGTGTCTTGCTTCCGAGAAACTGGCAAGAAATCTGTTTTTGCTCAGCCCCCTAACCTGCCAATATGTATAAACACACGAGATGGTGGATACAAGGTGAATCAAGGTTGCTCTCAATACAATATGCAAGCAAACCTTCATGTGCCCTTGGCTTTAGCTTACTAAATGGCTCATGACATTTGCAGAGTAAGTCATGCTGCCGGGCCTTAAGTTACCAAACACTGTAAACCTAGAAGACATAACAGGAAGTGGCCTTCACGCTGCTGCACCTGGCACCTTGCTACTGTTTTCAGTTGCCGGTAAGTCTGCGAATGAGCGGCAGAGTAATGATCCAATCCAAACTCTGCCATTCCACAGATGTGCATTTAAATCAGGGGTCTCAAACTCAAATGACACGAGGGCCACATAAGGACAAGTGCATTAGCCCGAGGGCCGCATCATTGACACGCCCCCTCGCTGTTCCCGCCCCCGCCCCCACTCCACCCCTACCATGACGCCCCATCCTTGCCCCGCCTCTTCCCACCCCTTTCCAACCCCTTCCCCAACGCTGTCCCCTTCCTGCCAGCAGGGAGTGCAGGAGGTGTGCAGGATGTGGCAGGGGGCAGGGAGTTGGTGTGTGGGGTGCAAGAGGGGCGAGGGGTGCGGCAGCAGGTGGCTCAGGACAGGGAGTGCAGGAGGAGTGCGGGGTGTGGGGAATGCAAACAGGTTTCTACCCAGTATCAAGCGGGAGGGGGCGGGGGAGGCTGAAAAAGGCTCTCAGAGGGGAAGAAAGGGACAGAGGAGCGGACCTATGCAAAGGACCCAAGGGAGGGTGGGGGAGCTGCCTTATGTCTTCTAGCGGAGGGGCCACATCGGGTTTGGAAAATTATATGGAGGGCCGGGTAGTGAAGACCCTGCCCCCTATCCAGCCCCCTCCCATGTCCCGCCCCCGACTGCCCCCTCAGAATCCCTGACCCAGCCAACTCCCCTGACCTTGTCCCCTGAGTGCCCCTTCCAGAGATCCCTCACCCCCGACCACCTTCCAGGACCTCACCCCCTACCCAATCTCCTGTTCCCTGTTCCCTGACTGCCCTGCCCCCTATCCACCCTCCCGCTCCCTAACCATCACCCTACAACCCCACCCCCTATCCAACCCACCCTGCTCCCTGTCCCCTGACTGCACCTGCCCCTTATCTAAACTCCCCCTCCCCCGTCCTGGGCCCCCTTACCATGAGGCTCCTAGCTGCTCCGTGTGGCTCCAGAGGAGGGGGACAGCGCGCAGCTCTGGCCCCCGGAGTGCTGCCGACGTGCACAGCTCCATGGGCTGAGCCCCGTGCATACCCCTGCTGCCCTGGGGTATCCCCCTAACCTCCCGGGTACCCTCCAACCCCTCCCCCCGGGGTACCCCTAACACCCTCCCCCTGGTATCTGGCGGCGCCTCCGGGTCGGGCAGGGAGCGTCTCGCGCATGCAGGACTCCCGGGCTGGTCTGCGACTCCCGGTCCCGCTCGCAGCGCCGGGGGCTGGGCCGGGCTCGGGCACGTGCACGGGTCGGGGGGGGGGGGTTGGAGGGATTCCCGGAAATCAGGGACTTTCTCTTCAGCGGCGCGTGGAAGCCCAGGCACGCGCCCCTCGCCCCTTCCGGGCACCTGTTGCACACGTGCCGTCGGCTCATGCAAAGAACCCCGGCCGGGGGGGGGGGGGGGTTGCCAAGCACCCCCCTCCTCGCGACCCGTTAACCCAGAGTCACAAGGGACACAAGTCTCGCCCCCCCCCCCATCCCTGGGAGAGACTCACGCGGATCCCCTAGCGTGGGTCCAGGGGACAGCATGCAGCCCCAGCCCCCAGAGTGCTGCCGGCGCGGCACTGGAGGAGGTGGGGAGCACGCAGCCCTGGCCCCGGGAGTGTTGCCTACCCAGCATGGTTCAGGGCGAGGGGGGAAGCGTGTAGCCCCGGCGCCCGGAGTCTGCCCGCACAGCTTGGCGGGCCACACAAAAGGGTCCTGAGGGCCGCATGTGGCCCGCGGGCCGCGTGTTTGAGACCCCTGATTTAAATCATACTT
Source organism: Sternotherus odoratus (assembly GCA_032164245.1). NCBI lineage: Eukaryota > Metazoa > Chordata > Testudines > Kinosternidae > Sternotherus > Sternotherus odoratus. The sequence goes on from JAVMKO010000018.1 coordinate 10,267,604, forward strand.
GCCCCCGAGGACAGCATTTAGCCTGGACTGAGGTTCATTTCAGACACAAGCTGCTATGTAGCCGGGACCCACCAATGAATTAGCAGAGTAAAATGCTGGAATAAGCTTTGAAGTAATGCCAAGTACCTGTCTTGAACCTGCCCGTGAGGGTTGCCAATCAATTATCCTAGAGTATCGTTTCTCGGGAGGATCTCATTTATCGCAGTGGGTTTTTTTCCCATTGCTGTCACACATTGTAAGGGTACGTCTTCACTACAGCAGTAGGTCGATTTCCCTTAAGTCAATTTTCTAAAGTAGACTTAGTGCGTCCCCACAAAGGACAGCAGGTCGACAGTGTCTGTCCTTAAACTTTTGCAGGGGTCGACATAGCCAGCATTGCACTGTGGGTAGTTATCCCACAGTGCCGGGAGTCCTCAGCTGGCACCACCTTTCGGGGCAGCCAGGCACGCTCCCCAGGGGACCAGCCCCAGTCCGAGCACCTCCATGCCCCCCCCTCGCCCGCCTGAGCAGCCCCACGCCGGACCCGCCCCGCCCACCCGAGCAGCCCCCCGAAGCTTGCTAAAGTCGACTTGAAGCCCTAGTGGGGACCAGGGCTAAGAGTCAGATAGTCCACTGGGGAGGTTTACTGTGCACCAACATACCTTAAATACAGCAGTAGTAACTAAAAATGACTGAACAGATCTCAGCCGTTTTCTCTATTAAACCTGGCCTGGTGGGGTATTGTGTACTACTTCCCCTGGGTCTCCCCGTAGTCCTCAGCGGTGATTGGATCGTGCCTGTGGTTAGCACTGCTAAAACCTCACTCTGTGTGAGGTGCATGGAGCCCTCAGCCTTAGCAGGTTGTGTAAAACAAACACAGGGCAGATACAGCTGTGTAGAGCAACAGTGACATCTAATGGTAAAGTGCATATTGGAAAATCTATGTGAGCATACCATGGTATTACAGTCATACGCAAAACAAGTCATGCATCCAGGGATCAGACAGCAGCATTGTTAGTGAAATCTCTCTGAGCTAGAAGCGTCTTGATAAATACACAAAGCATTGAGTGCCCTACGTTGCTTTTGAGTCCCAAGACTATCAAAGCAGGACAATTTTAAAGAATGAGCATTAATATGTATGAGTGAGATTGTAGTGGTCACTGAAGCATATCCGGCAACATGCTGCGTCATAAAAACACTAGAAAAGCAACCTTAAAAGGAATCCAGAATAAGCTAGTCCCCTTCAAAGGAATGAAACTGGTCAGGTCTGGGATTCCTATACCCACAACCACATTTTGACCTGTAATTCAAGTAATACACACTGTAGGTCACACACGTGTAACTCTTGCTAATGATGGTACGACTGGTGTGCATCTCAACAGCAAAACTAAACCCATATGTTCCAAATTCAGGTTTGACATGCATGCAAATGTATTCTCCATTAGCACTGTCCTACCTATTTGCTTGGAAACCTGGACCTCTATCATTTATAAGTATTAAACATTTAAGATAAATGAAACATTGCTGATGATTATCTGCAGTATGTATAAAACCAAAGCTTACACATGGGGAGGAATGCCCAGCTTGGGAATCATCAAAACACACAAGCTGAGCCCTGTGAAACTTGCATGAAGAAATTCATTCCAAACCTGTGACTAGAGAGAGCTGGGCTCCCTGCTGCACAGGTCTGAGCTAATGCAATGACTGAGAATTGTAAAATTAAGTTGTATAACCAGAAAAACCCCAAAGAATCATATCATGCTGGTGGACTGCATGTGACAGCTCTTCAAAATAATCTGCTTGCAAGTGAAATATGCAAAAAACTACCAGGAAGTGCTAGTTGCGGTTGGGACTAGCCAGCAGCAAAGTATTTGCTTTTACAACATAAGTTCACTGCAAATTTTCAGCCATTTCCTTTTCACTTTAACAATACAACAGCATCCATGTGCCACCTCTATTTAATGGTGGCTTGGTGTAGAACTTCAAGATTCCAGGCCTGTGTTGAACTCATTCCGTGAAAGGACAGTCTGGAGATAATATTAGAGATAATGGATTTAATTCTGGTTTGAATGGCATTAGCTTGAGATAATTAAGGATAGTTAAGTCCCAAGCAGACTGCGAAGAGCTACAAAAGGATCTCACAAAAGTACCGGTAGGTGACTGGGCAACAAAATGGCAGATGAAATGCAATGTTGATGAATGCAAAGTAATGCACACTGGAAGACATAATTCCAACTATACATATAAAATGATGGGATCTAAATTAGCTGTTACCACACAAGAAAGAAGTCTTGGAGTCACTGCGATAGTTCTCTGAGTCATCCACTCAATGTGCAGCGGCAGTCAAAAAAGCGAAGAGAATGTTGGGCATCATTAAGAAAGGGATAGATAATAAGACAAAAAATATCATATTGCCTCTATATACGGTAAATCCATGGTATGCCCACATCTTGAATATCGCAAGCAGATGTGGTCGCCCTATCTCAAAAAAAAATATACACGTATTGGAACTGGAAAAGGTTCAGAAAAGGGCAACAAAAATGATCAGACATATGGAATGGCTTCTGTATGAGAATTGATTAATAAGACTGGGACTTTTCAGTTTGGAAAAGAGACAACTAAGGGCAGATATGATAGAGGTCTATACAATCATGACTGCTGTGGAGAAAATAAATAAGGAAGTGTTATTTACCCCTTCTCATAACACAAGAACTAGATATCACCAAATGAAATGAATAGGCAGCAGGTTTAAAACTAACAAAAGGAAGTATTTTTTCATATGACGCACCATCAACCTGTGGAACTCCTTGCCAGAGGATGTTGTGAAGGCCAAGACTATAACAGGGTTCAAAAAAGAACTACATAAGTTCATGGAGGATGGGTCCCAACAATGGCTATTAGCTAGGATGGGCAGGAATGGTGTCTCTGGCCTCTGTCTGCCAAAAGCTGGAAATGGGCGACAGGGGGATGGATCACTTGATGACTACCTATTCTGTTTGTTCCCTCTGGGGCACCTGGCATTAGCCACTGTTGGAAGACAGGACACTGAGCTACATGGACCTTTGGTCTAACCCATTATGACCATTTCTTATATTTTTATCTGCCTTCCTAGAACAATGAATTCAGTGGGAGCTGAGGGTGACCGGATATGCAGGGTAGCCTTTGTAGCTTACTTTACAGACAAATATAAGAGCATAGCAATATTCACTCATTTGCAGGGTTAACTAAAGAAAAACACACAACGGAAACTCCCACTCTTCTCACAATGAGAGAAGAAACTTGAAAATGGCAGAAAGAAGAAGCTATTACAACTAAAAACTCTCCAAATTCTTCGGAAAAGAAAAAGACAAGAATAGAAAGTCTACAAATAGAGATGGGTTTGAAACAGATCGCTGGAGCGAAATACCCCTGAATTCCGAGGTCTCTGAAAAACAGATCGAAGTTTCACAGCCTGAATCTGTCACTATTAAATGAGGTTGTCGTATTTATCCTATCTCACTAGAATGCTGTGTGAAGTTATTAATGTGTGAAAATTATCTTGAAGTACTTGAACAGAAATCTCTATATAGTCCAACTATTATTAATAAATAAAACAATGATGATGATGATTTGAGGTGGTCAGAACATTATTGATCTTCAGAGGTTATGGGTCTACTACAGGAGTAGGTAGGTGAGAGTCTCTGGCCTGCAAAGTCAGAGTAAATGATCATGATGGTCCCTTCTGACTTTAAAGTCTCTGAATCTATTGTCAGTGAAATTCCATATACTCAAAATACACTGTTTCAAAGTCAGAACTTTTCACTGAGCTGTGTCAGGAGGCCTTTTAGGGTCAGGGCTCTCTGGTCACTTCTGTCCAGAGAGGCAGAAAAAAAATCAGAACCAGAACTCTCATCTTCCTGAGTAGAAAACGAACATTTCACACTATTCCGTTCTGTGAAAACATTCAAAAGGTTTTGGTTTTGTTCCACTGTGGAATGAAAATGTACACATTGATACAGCCTGGACTTTCTCATGGTCACACCTCCTCAGGCTAAGCTTTGTCTACTTTCTTTTGAGTCAGAGATGGTACAATCCTTACAACTGCTGTAACTTGGCTCCAAGCTCACCCTGGGTCTCAGTTTTGCCTGCTTGATTCAAGTGTGAGCCCGATTGCAGGCTGCAACCAGCCTCTGCTGGCTTGCAGAGAAAGCATCTAAAATAAAGTAAAATATCATCTGTTTATGTCATTATCCATAATTATTCCCCATAGGGAGTGTAAACGGGTGGTCTGCGCTGGTAAATATCCAAGGCAGCTTTGCCAAACTGTATTTGAGAACAATGGGGAGAGGGAGGAATTTATCCAACGAAAGCACGGGCAATGATTTCTATTTTATTTCTCTTTTTGAGGGCAGCCCCGTTGCACTGAGTGGTCTCTCACGGGGACTATCGAAGAAAAACCTGGTAGAGTGAACTTATTAAGACATGGAAGCTCGCGGCTAGATGGGAGGGAGCTTTGAAACAAGGGAAATGCAAAAGGGCAGGATTGAAACCACCTAGGATTCTTCTGATCTTTGTGGGGCTTGAAAAACGCCCCATCTGCTATTTGGTTCACAAAGGCTGGAAGGGAACAAATTCTTTCAGGATGGTTTGAATGTTAGATTTAAAGTCTGTTAGGAAAAATACCTCCTCCACCACCTTCTTCTCCTCCTTCTTCCCCTTCTTGGTCCACAGAGGCCTCAATGTTCCCCCTACTTAGCTGCCTCTTCACCCCCACAACAAGCCACAGCTGCATCCCCACTCCCTGGAGATATGGGGGGGAAAAGGGGCTGGTTTCATGCAGCTCAGGCAGACAATAGTTTTATTCAGGAAAGATCAAAGCACTGCAGATATGCAACAATGTGACTGTTGCCTCCGGGCCATTCCTGTAGGGTGCTTGTGTATATTTAATTGAGAGCATGTTAAAAAAGTCAATGACAACAATAAATCCTACACACAAAGTTAAAAAAAGATGCATAGGGCCAGATCAGGTTGGTAAGGGTTATAACGGTTCCCCGCCCACCCCACCCATTTATTTTATAACAGCGTCAGTAGGCATGGGTCCCTGGTAAGCCCTTGGAATGCCCTTCCTCCTTACAGAAGGACGACGGAGCTTTGCTCAGTGAAATCAGGCTCACACTTGAATCTTGGGAACACCAGAGAGACATGCAGCTGGTTAGGACTGATACACGCCTCTCAAAGCTAGCCCATTTCGTGCCTCGAAGGAGACCGGTGTCAGCCCAGATGAGCTGTGCAAACAAGCAGCTGGATTCTTTGGACGGAGAACCTCAGGGAGTGTGGAGGCTGACCGAGGAACCGAGATGCAGGCTGGCTGAGCAATAACTGGGATTGTGCATGCCAGCTGGGAGGTTAAGGAGAAAAAGGAGAGGACTTCAGGGAGAAGCCCAAAGAGAAACAGGCAAGTGACAGGCGGTTGTTAGTATGGCCAGGAAGTCTCCTTGTGGAAGCTATAAATATTCCTTGTAAGCCTCTGAAAAGAGCATCCACAGGCGTATTTGCTATTAAACAGTGTCTCTCGTCTGAACCTTACCCCCACCTTACTAGGGGACACAGCCAGATTCTGCCCTCAAAAAGTGCATGTGGGACTCCCACTGACTTGTCTCTGAGCAGTATCACCAAGCCCATGCACCCAGTGAGCCCAGTGCAGGTCCCACAGGGGCACTAGCAAAGCTTTCTCTGATTTCACAATGCCTGAAAAATAAAGCCACTTATTTAGATGACTAAACTTAGGCACCCCGTGTTTGACAACGTTGCCTTACATATTTAAATAAATATAATGTTTTCTTTCTTACTGAAAAACTGAAATGATTAACACGGAAGGAGTATTTTTAAAACTATTAGGTTCTAATCTGCAATAAAGCCAGTATGTTACTTATATCTATCAATCACCCCGCATACCCTGGGTCATTCTATTCTCCAATGACCCAGGGCATGGGGGGTGGTTGATAGATCTAAGTAACATAGTGGCTGGTTGAAGGCCAACGTTATTGGCTGTGAAGAAAATTTTCTAGGTGTATCCACCATATAGGGGAACTGCTCTGTATTGTTCATTTATTTTTACTATTTCTATTCCAGTCACACCTAAGGTTCCCACCCTCACTGTGCGAGGCAGTGTGCAAACACCACAGAGGCAGTCCCTGGGCAAGAAAGCTCCCAATTTGGGGTGGCCTAAATACACTGACAGTGTTTAAAAACTATGTTTGGACAAGCCAGCCCAGTCTCTCAAATAAGAAGCGTGGACTGGCAGCATAAACATGTACTTTTCTGCTTCAGAGCTGGTCTTGGGTAAATATGCAATTTAGGCTGGTGCCTCGGACGATATTTTGGGTCTAATTTAAGGGGCTGCATATTTGGGCGAGTGGGCCTGGATAGCTGTCAGGTAAATATTACAAGCTGTGCGTCTTTGACGGTCGATTTAGTAAGGGCTTGATTTAAAGATAACATGGACCAGACTGCAGCTTGTAAGTCATTGGCCACATTTGGGCTGGGGGATGCGGAAGGGGTCCCCAAGAGGGATGCTGCTGGGTGTTCTCCTGGGGCTCAGAGAGTGTGCGCCCTGCAATGGCAGCTGACACCCGTTCACTCATTGTAACATGTGCCCCTCCAATGCTCCTGCAGTTCTATTAGTGGGCTTGGAGGCACAAGGCCCTCACCTCCCCCAATACACCTGCTTTAGGAAGACTAACATCACTGCTTGATTAGTACAGTGCCTGTGTTCCCTTGTCAGACTGTGACTGCCCCTAAACTAAGGGGCTGATGCAGTACTGTTTATCCCTGATCACTGCTGGTTGCAATGTGGCCTGTTACAGACTCCTTCTACTAGCTGAGCTGGGGGAACTGTTGTTCCTTCAGCTCCGCAGTGGAAGACGTGTGGGTATTTTTTGCAACGTGGTCTCCATTCCACCCGTACTTGGCTAGCTGATGACAGCGAGTCATTTCCCGTTAGTTCCCTACAGGGCAAGTCACACTGGTCTGAGGGCACAGCCGTGATCCAAGGAATTCATTGAAAGCTGCTATGCTTGCTCTCCATCTAGACAGGTACCTGGTTTTGCATTCTAATAAATGTGGAACATTCTTAACACACTTCCCGCGTGTCCATGCCTGATGTCCTCGCTCAGGACAGACGCAGAGGACTCTGGTCTCCACTGTTGCCAAATGAGAGCCAGAAATCAGTGCTCCCTTCACTTTCAAAAAAAGTGGAGCACGAGCATTTCTTCCAACTTGGCGGCGTGACGGCCTCTTATTTTAGTTTCATGGTGCCAACGCTCTGTGATTTTAAAAATGGCCATCTCGAGCCTCCCGGGCCTTTTTGATATTTCTCCCTGCAAAGGGGGATGATATTTATTGTGTTTGTTTTTGTTTTAAGCTTGAACTTTTAACACCTCGGAGCTGCCACCAGCATTCTGGGAGACGCTATTTTGATGTTCATTAGCAGCTGTGAAAGAGAAAAATAACGCGTCTCTCCTTTGCTATTAATTAGAACATATTCTCGCCGGTAGCAGTTGCCTGAGCACGGGATGGGTGTGCTGCTGACTGAGGTGCCGTTGCAAGTCTACCCCTATAAATAGAAAATAGCGAGCCCTGTTTGCAGAGTGACCAACATGCAGAAAGAGAAGCCAACAAGTGGGTTACCACCATTCTGTGCTCAGAAGGCACTGTTATTAGTCTGTGCAGCACAAGTGGTCCTTTGCTCCTTGATGGAGGTTCCTAGGCCAAACTGGAATAGCAATAAACAAACACACCACATTTCTGTGGTACACGTCGTCCCCGGCATTGCAAAGCGCTCCACCATCTTTTAGAAATGCAGCCTCCTCTGGGAGTGGAACATGATGGTTTGTTTTTTTTTAAAGACAGTGAACAGCAACAACGCATCAGGAGAAGGACAGCTGTAGGTTCGGCGGTGCAGGAGAAGGACAGCTGTAGGTTCGGCGGTGCTGGAGAAGAACAGCTGTAGGCTCGGCGGTGCAGGAGAAGGACGGCTGTAGACGGGAAACAGCAGTAGCAGCGTGGCCTCTCCTGCCCCATGACGGGCTACGCTCCCTACCTACCTCTGCTATTGTGGAGGCTATCGCTGCCCTGGGCTCGGGCCGCCCGGCTCCCCCTGACCGGCGCCCGGTTCCTGCTGTTCTCAGCCGACAGGTGCAGGGCCCCAGCCGAGCCCGGCCCCTTGCGTCTTCTCTGCGGAGGTGCCCCCGGCCTGCATCCTCCTGGGCTGCCGCAGTGGCAGCAGCTGGGGAGCCTGATAGGAGAAGTGCCCCCCAAGCAAGCGGAGGAGACTCTGAGGTGAAGAGTCTGCTGGCGCGGCACGAGCGCTGGAGTTGACAGGTACTTGCCCCTAAGTAATACTGTAAAAAAAAAAATTGGGGCATAGCTTTTTGGCGCCCCAGGCAGCTGCCTAGTGGTTACACCGGCCCTGTTCCTAGGAAATACTGAAGAGGCTCTCTTTGGAATTTGTCACACAGTGCAACCTTACCTGCCATGACCTGCTGTAACGCAACATGTTTGCTTAAACAGAGGTGGAAGAGGCTAATGGAGTAAAGTAGCAGATACTTAGCAGCTGCATTCAGTGAGCAGCAGAGGAACTGCGAGCTCTGCAGGTGCTTGTTATAAATGAATATGTCCACCAAATTCACTGGAATTAATAATCCAGGATGTGAAAGAGCCAGGATCGGAGAGGTGAGAGAATAACAACAGCATTTTACCGTGCACCTTTTACACTGCAATAACCCGAAGTGGGTGATAAGCTCCCATTTACACTGGACAGAATGCCGCGCAGAACTTAGTCAAGTTCATCAAAATGCACTTCATTTTATACCATTTTTTTTTACCGAGGTCAACATCAAAACAAAACATTCAACTGACCCAAAATGTCTATTCCCGCCCTCTCCTCCCCCCCAAATGTTGTTTCGTGAAAAATTTCAAAAATGTTGGCTTTTTATACTGATTTGGGACAAATCATTTTGCGCAATCTCCATCTATTTTGTGGGGCAGAAAAGTCCACTTTCCAAGCAGCTGTACTTGCTGCGTTCCCAGGCTCCTGCGAGAACTGCTCCGAGGCTACAGAAGAGTCAGCCATGGAAGCAACTTCCTCATTGCCTCCCTGAATTGACGGTGCTGAGTCACTTCTGCTTGAAAAGCCCAGCCGGGTGGCGCGGGCAGCACATCTTCAACTAATAATCGACGGCACGTTTTCCTCTTAACACAGTCACCCTTGAGGACCAGAGGGACCGGACTAGATGATCTCCCGAGGTCCCTTCCAGTCCTCTGATTCTACGACCACAGTTCAGAGCTTGGAGGGCCATGTATGGGGAGACACCCTTACTCTGGGAGCCATCCAGCCATTCAGAATTGGCAAACTACATGCTTGGATATAACAAAAAAATCCTCTTAATGCGGTGAAACCACATGATGGTCATTTCAGGTTAAGGGTGACCAGACAGGCAAGTGAAAAATCATGACACTTTTTTTTTTCCGGGGGGGGAGGAGCATAGTTTTGTATAGAAGACAAAGCTCCTAACATTAAGATCTCTTCTGGACACCTTGAAGCAGGGGCCCTGAGAGGGATCTTGCTAGCTGTGTCTGAGGATGAAGGAGTCCCAGCCCTTTCAAAGACAGTGTTAATGTCCTTTAACTCTCTCTCTTTCACGCACACAGGCGCTGAGCTCTGACTTTCCTCTGAAGGGCACAACAGACGGGAGTGATGCTCACATGATTCCAATGACAGCAGCAGGATAAGCCTATTTTGGAGTGTGGCAAATTACTGTAAAGAAAGCCCAGGACATTTGATTGCAGTGTGACTTTCAGGAGGGATTGCGCATCGTAAGGGTAGGAGGAGACTCAAAGTCAGGGGCGGTAATGCTTACTCATCGGCACAGAATATCAAGAGCTCTTCACTCCACAAAGCTTGGGAGCTTCCCAATTTACAAAATACCTTGGTGGACCCAAATCCTGCTCAGGGGTTTCTTCTCTGCAGGGAAAACTAGACTTTGTTAGGGATTGGCAAAAATCGGCAATCTTATTTGAGACTTACTGGAGGTGCTCACATGTGGAAAGTGTTTGTTAAAGAATTATTCCAAAGAAGCCAACAAACGGAGGCCCTCTCCCTGTAGTAGCCCTCTCTCCATCTATTTATGCACAATTTCCTATTAATATTGTGACTGGTGGTGCTTTATTACTTCAATAGCCCTGAGAAGCCTCAGTCCAGGATCAGCTGGTGCTGGAATCTGTACAAACCAGTTAACATGACGGTCCCTGCCCCAGGATACTCACTGCCTAGGATTACGACAGGAATGCAATAGGCAGAAGAAACAATTCAGGGGATGAGCAGACCGGGGGACAGTAACAGAAGTGTGCTTTGCGAAATAAGGGGTAACAATACCTCCCCACCTGTTGAACCATTGTCTGGACCCAAGAGCATTATACAATATAGAACTGGGAAGACATGGTCCCTGTCCCCGAGATCTCCATCTCAGCAGGGAGGGGAAGGGGAAGATCCCAGCTGTCCATTAGGCATGTGTATAGTGTCGCGATGCAGGTGGTTTTATATTTTATTATATAAACAATAGTTATAATAATTGCCTTCTTCTAGGCAGCACTGCTTTCACTTGTAAATCCCCAGACTGGAGTTTTTTGCTTAAGCAAATGAATTCGTGCTTTCCTACCTCTGCTCCGATGAGACATAAGCAATGTCCAGAGCGCTTGCAGTAACCAAAGAGCTTATAGTACTTTGCCTAAGTGATGGGGTATTAGTTGGCTCTAGCCTGGCTAGATTCCAGTTCAGACAAGTATATTCTGCCTTCCTAGGTCCATGGATCGGGTGGTCAGCAGATAGTGGAGAGTGCGGTTAAACAGTTGCTATGATCCACCGAAATGTGATCCAGAAAGTCCCTCCATCTGGCAGAGTCCTTGTCTTCAAAGGGGCTTCCAAGAGCAGCAGCCAGCCGGGGAAGCCTGATGAGCACAGTCCCACTTGAACCCTGCTCAGAGGGACCTGGGTAGAGCTGGGTTTGCTGCTTGCAGCTCTCCACTAGTCTGCGTCCCCCGACCCCCAGCTGGCTGGCCAGGACCTCCAGTCCCAGATGCACCTGCACTGTCCCCTGCTTTGGCAGCCCAGGTCTGCCAATTTGCAGCACTTAAACAGCGCCCCCCTGACCACAGCGCTCCAAGAAGTCACCCATGTTGCCCACCCGTAAGGCCAGCCTTAAATGAATGCTCCCAGCAAGCAGCTCACAATCAACCCAGAGATTGTGAACGTTCGTACAAATTCTCCAGCCAATTTCTTTATTTTTTAAATAACGATTTGGCTAATTGGCAGACGATTGGGCTAGTTGCAACTAATTTGATCGGGCAGACGACTGAGCTAATTGCAACTAATTTGATCAGCTGTCTCCAGGAAGCTGAAAAGTAGTCAAACACTGTTTACTTACATCCTGCTCAAAGTTTTGGGGACTTTTTTTTTGTTCCTCTTGAATTCGGTGGGGCACGCATCAAATACGTTTGTGTGACAAGGAAATCTTTTAGGTGGTTCCATGCCTACTTATGCCCTGTTACTGGTTTGAGCTACATGACTTATACAGATAGTTACTGAGCAGGGTCTGTAAGGAAAGGTGAAAACACGGTCTGTTAAAAAAAATCAAACCAAAATGGATGAAAGATATTAGTAAATGGCTAAAATGTTTTAGTTTTTCCCTTAGGAATTATTTGTATACAAAATATTTTGGCATCGATTTATGTTTTAAAAACAGGAACCAAGATTTCCAAGCGTGATTAGCGATTCTGGATGTCTACCATTCCTTCTAGGCCCCTGATTGCCAGAATGGGGAAGTTTGACTGGTTTGAAGACAAAGGGTAGAACATGCTAATTTAGGGCCTAATTTGGCATGTGGAACCTTTCTCTACTCTACTGATAATGTGTGTGGGGCGGGGGGAAACATCTTCATCCTCCGATTCCAGGCTGAGTTTGCAGAGTTGTCAGCTTGTAAAAAAAAACCCCAAACCCTTCTACCTGTAAGCAGAGCACAGTTGGTAGGAGGTCTGAGAGGGAATAAAGATGAAACGTCACAATCCTAGGTGTGCAGTCGCTTTTCATAGCTAAACTGCACTTCAAATATTACACTGTGCGCGGTAATGTTATACAGGATTGTGGATGCTGAAGTACACACATTGTCAAGTTTGTTTAATGACATTAGCCAAGCTTTGAATAGCATATGACACATAACTGGCAATTTGGCCATAACTCTTTCTCTGGCTTCTTGGCTATTACACGTAAGCAATAATATTTGACCCTAAACATAATCGAGCCCTGAATGAATTACTTTTATTAGTACAATTAAATACATTTACAATCCATTTCTAATTTCCTTGGGGGAAAAACAACACCCAGGCTGGTTGCTGGTCGTGTTACATGAACAATCAGCCTGAAATGTAACTCCAAGCCCTTTCACAGAAATTATTCATAATGAGCTGTCTGTTAAGGTGTAACGTTACTTCCTGTTCCCTCTCACTAACACAGGAAGTCTGTGTTGTGAAGGGCAGCCTCCTATGGTTGTTATAGCGATGCCTTCAGCGGGGTTGTATAGTGCCTGCTGATCCTAGGGTTAAGTTAATTCAAAGGAACACGTGCCAGGACAGAGGTCATAGGTTTTGTCGACATGTTTTTAGAATTGCATCAACAAGTTGCTGCACATGTATAATTAATAGAGGAAGGAACCCTAGACTGTCAGAGAACTCCGCCTCCATCCCAGCACATCTTCCTTCTGTATACCTTCTTTTCTCTTCTATGTTGCTTCTAAGTCTTTGCACTGAACAAAACTACTCAATTGTATGAGAACTTGCAGGCAATTGGTCTCTTACAATTGGATACAGACAATACAGTTCAGGTACATCTGACACTTCAGTAGCGGGTTTGTCAGTGTTGTAATACAAGCCTTTGGGATGTTTCCTGCCTTTTTAGTGGATCATTGGTGAAAAAGCTTTGCAGAAGAAATGAGGTTTAGTCCTTAAAGCCCTTAATAGGGAATGAAATGACTCTATGCAGCTTGGCAATCTATTTTTGCCTACTAATTTCCCCCCAAATTGTCATTCTGTCAAGAGTAGATTAGGCCGCACAATCTGTGGTGCGTTAAAGTATTACCCGTTATCCTTCGAAGATCTGGCTTCAAACATGGATTTAGGTCACAGAAGAAAATGATCAGAAAAAATCCCTTAAAGTCATTTAGATCAGCTGGGCAAACGTATTTGAGATCTTTCTTAAAAGTATAGATGCTGCACCTGCCAGGTTTGGGAGCTCCTTTGTAACCTGTTCAGTCTCTCAAATACATATAGACTCAGATGGTTTTTGAAAACACCTGTGTTACTTAAAAGCTGAACCAACCTTCTGAGCCATCAATCTGTTTAAGAAAGTGTAGAATTGCCCCAATTACTTGAAGTGGTGCATTGTGGGAAACAGAGTCAGCACATTAGCTGCATATTTAAAATCCATACGGAAAGTCATTTTAAAAGTTTAAATGCTATTCTTTATTTCTGGTAGTGCTCACAATGTACTGGGACATTGGACAAGCAGGTATGAAATCATGGCCCCCACCCCAAGGAGTCTATTTCTATGACCTTGTCTGATTCCATTTTTAAGCAATTACGTCTTAATTTATTTCCATGAAAGGCTGTAATAATATTCATTTTCAAGCTATCTAGTATTAATTCAGTATTTATACTGGAGACAGGGCAAACATAATAGAATGTTTTGATTTCTGTATTAAATGTCATATTTTATACCTAACTCCATGTCCATAAAAACTAGGTGGTCTATTTTGCTTGTACATTATTATTATTTTATTAAGGGTGTACAGCAACACTTTCCATCCATAGATCTCAAGAAGTTTACAAAGACAGGTACCATACACATTATTATCCCCATTTTACAGATGGGGAAACTGAAGTGCAAAGAGGTTAAGGCCAATGTTTTCAAACCTGGCTGGTCTTTTTGAGTGGCCTGATTTTGGGGTGCATCTCAACTTGGGTATGTAAATATTAAAACCTCCAGAATCAGAGATCACTTCTGAAAAATTGGACCAAAGTCATTTCTCCAAAGTCACATGCCAATGCAGTGGCAGAGCTGGGATTAGAACCCAAGTGTCTTGACTCTTGTTTGTTGTAGAAATGAGCAAAGCAGCGAGTGATCATTGATTTTTGCAAAATACGTATTCAAGAGGCACTCAAAACAAAGCTTTGCGGGGAAGGAGATGTTCAAATTCTGACCCCCGATCTCACGTTTGAACCCCACCGTTATCATCTGATCTAAGCCTTCAGCTCCAAACTTTCAGAGTCTGGGGCCAAATGAGGATTTTACATCATAGCCCCTCTAACCAAGATCATAACTGTGGGTTACTTTGGGCATAGAAGCAAATAGAAGGATGTGGGAAAGGCCTGATCTAAAGCCCATAGACATTTCTGGAAAGACTCCCAAGCCTTACAAGGTTGTAGGTCGCTTGATCTTTTATGTAGTGTACAGAGTAGCGTAAAGAGAGGGAAAGTGGATAACTTTCCAATTTTGCTCCCATTCTCTTTTACTGCAGATTCCCTGGGATATGTATTACTGAACGTAGGCCCCAAACTTTAGCAGGACAGGCTCTCAGCCAAGTTCCAGACAGACGATGCTGTAATCCTGCCACGGGATGCATTAGGTTATGGGATTGTCCAATTTCTGTGACGTATGAAAGGGAGGGATTTTCCTGTGTGGGGTTGATCTCGGATTAAATCAAAAAGCAGAAGATAATTGTTTTGTCTGGCCTAATCTCTCTGAGGAGCAGCTTTGCCATTCTGGCTTAATTTATTAGTTCTCCGAATGTTGCATCAGAAAGGTTTTTTGATTGGTTTTTTTTAAGGACCTTTCATTTGATAGATGGATGTGAAAATGGTTTGTCGCTAAGAGGCCATTACTCCGATCTCGTTTTCAGCCTGGGACCCTCACTGAGTTTGGGGGAGGTGAGACGGCTGTCAAAAAACACAAACTGGCCTAAGGTTGTTTTGTGTGTGCGTGGAGCGGGGGCAGGAAGAACCCTTTAGTACAATGCCCTTTGTATGTCTTTATAAAATGATTTTATCCTTATCATGTATGCTTTGAATTGACCAAACACTTTTCATGGCAGGGTCTCAACATAATTTGCAAATTTAGGACCAAATCTTGCCCCTTTCACAATAGCCCAGTTCACCTCCTGTTTGCTGTTCGTTCCCGCAAACTTTCCTCCTCCCAAGAGGCTAAAGCTAAAGCTTGTTCTGCGGTGTTTACTCCGATGTTTTTTGACAGCCTGAGAAAAAGCACATTATGCACTGCTAACCTGATGTTGCACATTTCCACGGGGCTTCACAGGGCTGGTGGGGGGAGCGAAAGTGCTGAAAGTGCACATGAGCCAAGAGTGACTCAACTGCCAGTCAAATATTCAGCATGGAAACAGGAGGGCTTTCTTGCAGGCTTGCACTGTCAGAAAGCTTGAACTCCAATGGGTTTTCCCCCCAAACGCTTTGCCAGAATCAATGCATGGACTGTCATTCAGTATAAACAAGATCCTGCTTTATGGGGGAGCTTTCCTTAGTCTTCTGGTTAATCCTAATTTGATTACGTTTGATTGGTCACTTCTGTTACTGTAGCATTTAGAGGTTTTAACCAGGTTGGGACCACATTGTACTGGGTACTGTAAAGTATAGTAACAACAGTCCCTGATGCAAAGACCAGTCAGTGTGAAAGATAAGACATAACGGGGCGGTAAAGCAAACAAGTGAGCAATGGGAGGGAGGATGTGGGAACTAAAATAGGATGTTTCCGCACAAATTAGCTATATGCACAATCTGGAGCTGATCAGTAGCAGTGATCACAGTCACCACAATTTGTGAGCTGTAACCCCAACCTTTCCTCTTCCCGGTTAGTAGGGAGCTTCTGACTAAAGTAGTCAAATTGGTCACAGATGATTGACTACAGAAAGGTGGGAAATTTCCACCCTGCATCCTGACTTTCATGTGTGCCTCTGCACTACGCCACAGCATGTGAAAAGTTCAGGCAACTGGACACACTGAAAGGTAATTACACAAATACGTAAGTAAATAATGCTTTGGGTTAATCCAGTTTGTATCTGAGTCTGAAATAGATCCTGTGTCACTTTAGTTACGAGTGGATTGGAAAGTACTTCATCATCCTCACGTGATATAAGTACATCATGCTTCTTTCCAAATACTGTCCATGAACACGTCAGCCTTTTCTGCATCATTATTCGCAATTTTATCATCTCTACCTAGTAATAGGCCTATAGCATTGTTAGGATTTTTTTTTCCAGAGGCTGCATTGACCTTGAGTTCTCTAATCCCAATGGAAAAATGAGGGGGAAAAGATTTTCTTTCAATCCTAGCACTTGGGTCCGTTTGATTCCATCAGGTAGGGGCTTCATTAATCCCTCTGGGAACTGTCTTGTTTTTACTTTATATTTGCATTGCCATAAACACAGCACCTCCCAGTTTATAATCTGTTTTACTGGTATCTGCGATTTCTCTTTTGCCATCAGACCACGACTCTGTGTATTACTCATGAACAGAAGGGGGCAGCAAAAGCTTCAGTGCACTAACATTTTACTGGCTAATGTAAGGGTTATAATTTTTGCACTTTCTCTGGGCTTCACAAGCGCACTGAAACACACACGTATGCACAACCTTTTGTATTTGTGTAGATACAAATGCGGATTGTATCAGCTATTCCATGATAAGAAAAGAAAATTCTTTGCATGGGGCTGGCATAGATCCATTTTTCTCTTTGGGTCTCATTACTGAAATTTGATCTATTACACAAATGTGACCTGCATTATTTTCTGTGGTATTCTGCTATGGAGAAGACCAGTTTAATAATGCTGCTGCTGCTTCTACCAAGTGACTCTGTTCGTCGGTTTATTC
Organism: Sternotherus odoratus; assembly: GCA_032164245.1. Taxonomy (NCBI): domain Eukaryota; kingdom Metazoa; phylum Chordata; order Testudines; family Kinosternidae; genus Sternotherus; species Sternotherus odoratus. Next base: position 10,284,548 of record JAVMKO010000018.1, read on the forward strand.
GATTTTCATGCGCTCCTTCTCAGGGCTCTGTCTCTCTCTTCCCATGGAGCACGAGCTCAGATTCAGTAATGCGTGATGTTGCAAACTCAAGTGAACTCATAGGTAATGCCAGAAGTTCTCAGCTGGCCACAAATGACTGTGAAGATGGGACATTGCATTTATGCAGTGCAGACATGGGATTTTGCTTGAGCACAAATACTAGCCATTTGTGAATGCAATTTGCATGTGGACTGGACCAATGACAAAATTCACAGAATTATGGGAGAGCCAAATTGGAGGGTCCATTCAGCGCTGATCAGAATCATGCATAGTGGCATTTTGTTTGGACAAATTAGCTAAGGCCACACAGTCTGTTGCACATAGGAAACCTCACAACAGGTAAAAAGTTTTTGTTATTAGTAGGTGTGTCCTGGGCAGAATCCAGATTAGGAACCTAGGACCCACCTGCCATTGGCTTCAATTAGACTGTACTTCTGTGAGAGGCAAGCGGGATTTGGCCTTTGCGTTGCCATTTACCAGTTCTTGGGACCATCCCCTTACCTTGTTTCCATGTTTATGTTGCTCTAAAAAACTGGCCCGTTCTGATCCGTAATTGAATATGAGCCATAGCAGGGAGAAAGTCAGCTCAAAATACTTTGGCTGATTAAGAATAAAATGCTGGGCTCATATAATCACTCCACGTGATATCTTACTTAAATATTTGCTATGTTGAACCATTTTTTTTTCTAGCCAACATGTACATTTCTAAAAAGTCAGTGCCCATTTCTCACAATTTCATCGCACAGATATGCTTCCGTGCACAATATTTTGGACCCTTATGCACAACCCCATGACGCTCCAGCATTTCGTCAAGGAGATGTATCCTCAGGCAATTTAACAGCTGCTTCCTGGCTCTTTCAGCCTGCAACATTTTATCTGGGTCACGCAAAGTATCTCTTCTTCCCTTGAAGCAGGTAAAACATTTGCTCATTTCTGGGTGATAGCAGGAGACATTACTGCGAGCTCAAAGCCATTTTTACAAAGGAAATTGTAAATTAGGATGCACCTGCTCTGCTATTACACAAGTGTTTGTAATAAACCGCCGATAAAAGCATCTTGTGCGTTGTTTTGAGTTGGTTGCATAGGGAATTCAAGTAAACTCTCTCAATTGTATTGGTGACAAGCTTAGTTTAATAGGGTTTAAATCTGGATTAACACCCGTGTTACTGGAAGAGAGGGCCCAGTCAGACTCCCTCCACAGGTAAATATCCCACTTCCGCACAGAAGGAAAGGGATTAGCCACACCCGACTAGCCATACAGAGCTAGGGATGGAAAAGATAATACAGGCTCTTTAATTATGGTCACTCTCTTCATGGTGGGCTTCCCTCTTAAAAAGGGGGTGCCCCCCATGGCCTCGGCTAGTTGTGGGACTCCCCTGCATCTGGACTACCAGGAAAAGGAAGGGAAGGAGGTCCAAGTGCCAGGGCAAAGGCTTGGGGTCAGGTGCCCCTAGTCTCTTTCCGATCCCCAGTATCTACACAGAGCCCAGAAGACTCGAGAATATTGCACTCACCGAGGTCAATGGAGTTACCCTGGCTTTGCCCTGGAGTCACTGACAGTAGAATATGTCCCATTAGCTTTACCTGCGGCCATAGAGTGTCTCTCTGTGCACTCCTGCACGACAATTTTTCCTACCCACTCTCAAATGCCACCAGTCTCCACTGATTAATAAGCCACTACTCCATGCTTATTTTTTAGTAAGTCATAGAGCGTATAACCAGTCATTTCAATGATGGGGAATAAATCAGAGTAATTGGTTGGCAATTAGTACAGCACAAATGATTCTGAAAAAGTGAGTGATGGTCATAAGGATGGAATGCTTTGGACTTTCACGGCACCGTGCATCCAAGAATTTTAATGTGATTTACAAACATTTTGTTACATCTGACCACCTCACTTTGAGGGAGGGAAGTGTTCTTCACCCCAGTATGCAGCTGGGGAAACTGAGGAACAGGGAAGCTCAGTGATTTGTCCAACTTCCCACTGCAAGTCTGTGAAGAGCTAAAGACAGACTCCTGGTTCCAGACTGGTGCTGTGCCACTTGTACCATGCATCTTCCCTTCCTGGTGCAGTTTGTAGCGCAGGAGGTGATTTCTAGTTAGGGGGGGGGGGGGGGAATTGCTACTGTACACACACACACACACACACACACACACCCCTATCATTGTGGGTATATGCATTTCCATGACATTCACATGGGTTTCACACATTTTACCAGCTAGTCAATATGTTATACTTATATATGTAAAACTGTACATATTTGATTGTAACCCTCTCTCTCCACCTGTTCCTTATCCTCATAAGATCATAAGCTATTTGGGGCAGGGACCATGTCTTCTTCAATGTTTACCTAACACCTAACACAACAAGGCCCGGTTCTGATTGGGACTGTGTGCTTCAGCAGTAGTATTATTAGTGTTATCCTTCCATTTACATTGTGGGCATTTTTAAAACAAATAGCCTTCACAATGTAGACGATCTTTAAACTTAAAAAGGGGTCTCTGCTGTCTAAAATGTATCCCCAGGAGTCACTGATAAATCCTGAACATGAACTGACTCTGTAGGTAGTCAGGAGTTTTGTTAAACCCTTCACAGAATTCTTGCATGTTCACATGCACTCGTTCTCCTTGACTTTCCTTAAAATTCTCCCCGTGCCTACGTGCGCTGTCTTCCGGAGGTCACCGATCCTGACGTCTTGCACTCCCGATGAGTTCCTGAGCCACTCATCCCTATCCTTAGGGATCAATCACTCCAGCAGTCACTGGGATTGTCTTTATTCTAGTTTTCCATAATCATTCCAGTTGGTGGCAGAGTTCTTCATACTTCACTATCTTCTCCTCTTGTTTCGTTTTCTATGTGTCTGTCTATGTGTCTGTCTGCTGGGATCTCAACATCGATAAACATGGCCTTTTTTGGCTTCTTTTCTACAACAACGGTGTCCAGCCTGTTTGACAGCACCTTTCAGTCTGTGACAATTGCCAGATCCCATAAAATCTTGGCCTCCTTGTTCTCCAGAGCAGTTTCAATTAGGTGGTCATAATACCGTACGGTTTGCTTAAATCTGTATTTGCCACAGAGGCTCCAGTACAGACACTTGGTGACCTCATTGTGTCTGTTCATATATTATTTTCCAGCCAGGCTCCGACAGGCGCTCGGTACATGCTCTACCATCTCGTCCTTTTCGGAACATATTCTGCAGTTCAGGGAGCAGTGATGTCGGTTAGTTTTGCTTCGAACATAATTCAGCCTGAAGATCTGCTCTTGTGCACTCATAATGAGGCTCTCTGATTCTGTTTTGAGGAATCCTTCTACAAGCCATGAGCATGTTAGTTTTTGATCACTAATGGGTCTGAGCTCTCTCCACCACTGTCCGTACACTGATTTCTGTGTGCATCTTTCTTTGGTGATTTGCTTTCTCCTTTCTTTTATGCTTTCTTGGGCTTGGATGCACACTCATCACTTGTTATCATAACGAGATGATCTTTTATTCTGGCTGGCTTGTCATATATTTTGATCTTATACTTTACATTGTCAGATGCTTCCTCCACAGATAGCAGACCTTTTGTTCCAACATATGATCAGACCCCCAACACCTCTGCTGTCAGTACTGTCGTATTTTGTTCCCCCATCCATTTGCTGCAATGTCACAACCCTTCAGGAATTCTAGATTTTGGAAAACGAATGGCTTCCCATCCACCAAGACCTTAACAACGTCCCTCACCACTGCTTGAAGTCACGCTCATTGGACCCATGCATTTAACTTTCAGCAATGCAACTTCAACCCCGAGGAAACTTGGAGAGCCGAATGGACTTCACAAGACGTCACAAATAAACACCTTGTGAAAGACCCGAAGCACAAAGCTCATGGGCAACCATAAAACATAACCGCATAAACCATGGCAAATGCAGATACTTGCTGCACAACCGGAAAATTAAAGACTCTCCAGTGTGCGACTGTGGTCACCCAGAACAGACCATGGAACGTATAACAATTCAATGCCTGATTCACAAATATGAAAGAGGTATCACAGCAATAAACTCTGCTATTCCAGATGCAATTATCTGGTTTAACCATCTAAATGTAAAATTGTAGTTGTTGCTGTACACCTACATCAGTCATATGAAGAAGAAGAAGAAGTCAGGTGTAAATCCTGTCAACATCTTGATTGATATTGATAGCTCCTGGCGATGCATAGAGTATTCTCCCCTTGATCACCCGCATAGTCTACTGTTCTACTGGTATCACCCACATATTAATCGCTCAGATCAAACTCTTCTAGTTGAGTTTTGTCCTTAAAGTAGTTCTCATTTGGCTGTACTATTCTTTCCTCAACTCTTCATTGACTTCCTTATGTTGTAACGCTGATAGTTCCCTGATTCCAAGGTATTTGTAGGGGCTACACTGAGAGATTTCTTGACTAGCACCTTTATTATCTTGTATGCCATCTGACTGTACCCGTTTGCCCTTCTTTACTGACGCGGATGCATGTTTAGCCAAGCCAACTTGTAGCTTTATATCTTCACCAAACATATCTACCACATCATCAATTTCTGAGGCACAGAGAGATTAATTGCTTTGCTCACAGTCAAGTCTGTGGCAGAATTGAGCCCAAGTCTTCTCTGTTCCAGCTCAGTGCTTTAGCTCCAGACCCCCATTTTTTCATTATAGATATTAAAGAATAATAATAAAAAACCCAGTGAGAACTAAGTCCAAGTTCTGACACATTAAATAGCAAGTAAAAATACCTGAAACCCATGTTAATGGCATGTGAGTTCCTATGTTTACAATGCAAAAATGATTCCAAACAGTTGAGGATAATACCAACGTATTATATATTATTTAATAGTGTACTATGTTATGAAATGCTCTTACCTTGAAAATAACATATTTTGCAAAAGTCACTTTAACATGAGACAGTACCAGCGTTATAAACAGAGCTTTGCTAAACTCTGCCATTCAGTTGGCAATGGCTTTGCAAACTATTTGGGGTTTCAGCTTGGCTTGACTTGGTTCTCATCCCCGGAGTTTCAAGTGATGTTTAGGCCCTAACCGAAACCAATGTTTCAAAATCCTTTTATCTTTACGGTGGGTTGAACCAAAATCTTCAAATGCCAACAGCCCTATACCTGGGAGCATTCTCAATCCAGAGACTCTTCCTTTTGCGAAGCCATCTCTAACAAATTAGAATGAACCTAGAAATTCAAATCAGACCCCCGTCGAAAGGGCCAAAGTTTTGCCTAATTTGGGTCCAAAAGTATGCAAAATTGTGGAGTTTCATGGGACATTGGAGCAAAACCATAAATCCCTCCCTCAAATGGTTTTATGAGTATTATTTATCATTTGCATTACCATAGCAAATTGCCCTCATAGTGAGCAAGGATCCTGATGAGCTAGGCACTGTAGAAACCTAAAAAAAAGATGATCCCTCCGGGGATTTTCCCCCTAAAACCCAGTGAAGGTTCACTTGAAAATTTGCCCGAAGAAACATTTGGTGGATCTGGACCAAATTTTGGAGCCATAATAAAACCTGAAAGCAGAAAAGTGTCACCTTGGTTCATGTTTCACTAAAAGCTGTTTGCACAGCTCTAATTATAAAACTGTTGATAACAAACTGCAAATGGCGCATTTTTCATTAATTGAGCAAGCACGGCAAAGGAGTTGTGTATTTCACTCATGTTGCGAAAAGTATCTTTTTAATAAGAACAGAATCCGGTGTTAGTTTGCAGTGGGTATCATTCTCAGATACTAATAAACAACAGCAGCAATATATTCATTAGAAATATATTTGTGTAATTTGTAACCATGGCACTACATAGTGAAAATCACGTCAGTTCATTTTCTTGGAAGAGAATAGGAGAGAATTGATGCAGCACATTCTTTGACTGAACCACTTAATTTTGTTTCAGTGTATTTCCAGAAAGAATAGTCTTATGATTATAACTGTACCATTACGCAGATTGAAGAAGCTGGAGAGATAGGTTGGAATGAGAAACTGAATTACACTAGGCTCAATTCTGATCTCACCCTGGTGTACATGAGAAGTTACTCCACTGAGATCAATGGAATTATACTGATATAAGATCAGAATTTGACTTGCTGGATATCTTATGCTCCAGCCTAGCTTATGTAATAATAACACATAGCTCAATATAGTGCTTTTCACCCACAGATCTCAAAGCACTTTGTAAAGATAAATAAGTATTAATCCCCTTTGTACAAACAGGGAAACTGAGGCACAGAGCTGGAAAGTGACCTGTCATAGGTCACACAGCAGACCAAGGGTAGAGCTGGAAACCCAATGCAGGTCTCTTGAGTCCGAGTCTTGTTCCCTATCCACTGACCCACGCAGCCTGTCAAATAGGCAAATTAAATTTCACTCCCATCTGCTTGAGCAATCCGCACACAATAGCGCTACAAGAGTGATTGCCATAAAAATCAATCCACATTAATTGTGCAAGGCAAAATCATAGCAATCATCGTTTTACAGAAACAATACCAGTTTTTACAGTAGTTAGATGCTACTTATGGTGACATCTGAGGCTTCTACAACAGAGCATAGTTCTTGGCTTGCTTTTACTATGTTTTTGTTTTTTGTATACTATTTTCAGTCTTCATAGCTTTTCTAAATAATATTTTCAGTCTGTACATTTTTAAAAAAATATTTCCATGACAAATTTTTTAAAAATATACTCGTCCAAAAATGTCGTCCGGTGCAATTCCAAAAATCTCCTGTAATAAATGTTCTTTTATCTTTTTAACAAAAATATCTGCCCTTTTATAGATGAAATCAAGTTTCGACAAGGCCTATAATACAGTCAGAGTTGCTATATCCTAAAGCTAGATTCCGCTCTTGTTTGCACTGGTGCCAATCTGGATTAACTCCATTGATTTCACTGACGTTATTCTGGATGTATACCAGTCCAATCGTGAGCAGAACATAGCCCTTAGTATTTCAAAACAATAATTTAGAGCCAGATTCTGCAAGAAGACCCTTGCTCCTGTTTGAAGTCCAACTGAAGTCAATAAGAGGTGTGTGAATGCAAGGATCTGCCCACCTGGAGATGCTTGCAAGATCAGGTCCTTATCGGCCAATAATTTTCATTGATTATGTCATTCTGCCAGAGCATAACATAATCCTTCTGCCCAGTGACAAGGCTGTTGGGATCACTGTGATAGAGAGGGGCGAGAAGCCAACTCTGCTCTGAGTACTCCCTAAAACCCCAATTCATCAAATGCTTATTCAGGACAGCATTTAAGCATGTGCCTCAATCCTACTGAAATTGTTGGGGCTTCAGCGCATATTTAAATCCTGCCTTGAATCAGCGACTAAATGTGTATGCCGATGTGTATTCTGAACAACGATCCACAGCCATGGTTTACCCTTGGCCTCGTCTCAATGCTGGGCCAAGCTAAAACCTCCATGCCAAACTCTCCAATATTGTGGGCATTCAAAATCCAGATCCTTTGATTTCTCAACGTGCCAAGAGTGGACCATTGCATGAAGTACGAATGATTTAACGGTTTGTTTTGTATTTCATAATGGGAACTTCGTAAACTCATACTTGGAACCCACTTCTAGTTAGGCCTGGCCTGGAGCTTCAAAACTCAGAGACAGATCTGACCCAGATTGCAAATGCCCCAAAACTGGGGCTTTTCCAGTTCAGCTGAGGGAACCAATTTTAAAATGCAAACTCCGAAGAAACCTCTCAATCTTCTGGGATGTTCAAATCCAGTTTTCTGCTTCATGCTCAGGTCTCATTGTAATGAACTTGGGTATAATGAAGCTCTGTTTATACTGCAGTAGAACGAATGCACCAGAGTATTACAGTACATTGCTGTATGCAGACTGCAATTCCAGGTAGGGTGGCCCCCTGTTGATTATAGTGAAGTTGTTCAAGTGACTAATGACACCCAGCGTTGTTCCAATATTTGTATGATACATTAGGATAAAGAGCCTGGTACCCAGTATTACAGGGCTAAGGGTTGTCTTTGCTTCATTGCACCCAAAACCAAAAAGGAAATCTATTATTATTTATACCCTGGCCAAAGGTATGTTGGGCAGTTGCTTAATTGCAGCTAATGCTTGAGGGGTTTTGTTGTTGTTCAGACCTAGAACAGTATTGGCTTATTTAAAAAGTTTCTTTGCTTGAATGTGGCCCATAACTGAGGTGGAAGTATCTTTACAGAGACACCTCATGGAAAGAAAATGTCAAATGTCCTATAATGGTTTATACAGCTCTACAAACCAATTTAATTGAATTTGGTCATTTGGGAAGTTGGGTAAGTTTACTTGACTGTCAGGTAGAGGGAGGAGATGATATGAAATTGCTTTTGTATTTCCAACTGAAAGCTCTGTATTTATGCTACATATAGTGGGCCCTTTCCAGGGTGCAGTTAGAAAAATCTATTGAGTACATTTGCTATCATGAGGACAATCTTTTTCAAACACTGGGACTTCTTTTGAATTCATTCCCCTCTTTCTTCCTGCCCCACCCTCAGTTTAAATGCAACGTTTGACTGAACTCCCCAGAAACAGATCCAGTGTCAAGAGATCTAGGTTCACTTTTCTTTCTTTCTTCTAAACTTCTTCTTTGACACTGGCCGTCGATCCAGTAATTTATAAATGAGGGATATTTAAATACAGGAAAGGTTCAGTCCTCGCTGTCTTCTTCATCGTCATCATCTTTGCTGGGAGCGCATCTCTGGAAGCAATGCACCAGTGTTGCCAAGAGGAAGCTTGACAGAATGGCGGCGACGGAGACCGCGACACCAGAGAAGATGATGATCAACAGGTCCGTTAACGACAAACTAAATTTGCATTCACTGAAGCTGACCTCAGATAATTCATCCAGAAAGATCCTTCTGTTTTCCACGGGCAAGGAACACTGGAGTTCATGTAGACCTGCAAAGAAAAAAAACAACAAAAAAACGGAGGGAGGAGATGAGAAGCGCATTGGCCAACCGTTTGCTTGAGTCAAGCTGGGACACAGCTAGCTGGGGAGATTTGTATGGGGATCACCTTTAGGTTTCTAAGTTTGCATTCGGTGAGTCCAGGAAGGAAGTGACTAAAAGCTGATATCAGCCGATGGCTGTTGATACACAGCCTGTGCCAAATAAGCTTTGGGAGTATCTCTGGACAAGCGTCCACACCCCAAAAATAGAACATTAGAGTTGACCTCAGCAAAAAGGCAAAGAATGGGCCATAGAAGCTAAGTTATGCACTCCTCTTTACCCTTTCAGGCCAGGCTTGAGATATATTAGTGAGTCAGGGTGGAAAAGCCTGCCATATGCATGTTCTGTAAATAACTTCAGTCTTCAGGGCTGTCTGTTTTGGGTATGTTTCTTGTGGGCTACCATCACCTGTACAAATAAAACACATTCTTAAATGTAAGCCTCCAACTCCACATCATGGTATTATTTTCATATACCACCCTATTATATCTGTGCATTCTCCTGTAGGATTTTTGGCCCATATGTGCAGCAATAAAAACCAACCAAGTGGTCACTTTGGGTAAAATTCCCCTCTGCGCAAAGGGTGAGCAACTCTATGCACCATCTAAATCCCAATTACACATTATTTTGAGAGCATAAGCAGAGGTCTTATGCTGCCCTTTACATGAGGGTAAACTTCCCCTTTTGTAACTATCTTGTTTGAAACAGATCATTGTTCCTTTAAGCCGAAGGACATACAGAAAGATGCACAGGACTACTGCCCTTTGTGCTGATGTCGTGAACTTTGGCCTTCCTCCCCCCTATCTCCGCGCTTCTGCTGGATAAAACGATAGTGATATTTTTCCTTCTGATTAAGACAACAGTTTAGGCTTAACCAATGCTTGATTAACTCTGTGATCTGCTTTCAACTTCTCCTTTACACTTTGTTACTCCTTTATTCCTCCATGCATTATTGAGGAATGCCTAGAGCTGCATAAGAGTTTGGTTTCTTTCTGATGAAATTAGGAAATCCAAATTCAGAAACGAGTATGACTGGAGCTCAATACGGACAGCGAGGACACTAGTAAAAGTAATCTCCTCCTTGCAGAGCAAGGCAGACTAGAGAGGGTATTTCTAATGATGCCAAGGGAGTGCTTTGATGGACTGACGGGTAACATGCGTGAGCTCTTCAGAGGTCGTTAGCATGATGAGCTCTGCTTGGCTATTGAGGAGAGGAATGTAAAGGGGAAATATGAGAAATGTGAATCAATGGCCTGGGAGCCGCTACTGGTCTATTTGATACATCTTTCCCTGTGTCTGCTGGTGAGCACATAATAACTGGAAAGGCACTGGGCCCCTCAGGTTTTGACTCTGCATCATTGCGTGCTCGTGGTTCCAGGTCTGTGTCTGGGGCAGTACTGAATGAACACAGTTCCCACTTCATTTTAGTGACATGGAGAATTGTTACAATAGGACTGCATGGAGCGTTTACGACTATCAGATTGAGGTGGTTGAAGCTAGTGATCTAGATGTGACAGACAGTCTTGACCCGGCCTAGCTGTTACATATTAGTTGCTCCATTTGGGATGTGGCTTGGTTGAAGTACATCCTAGGCTCACTGTTCCACTGTCTGACCCTATAACGTGACAACACTGGGTTACCAAATTCTGGCTCCTAAACCTCTCAACACAACTCTGGCTAATCCTCCCAAGGTTCGATCATCTTCCTGGTGCCCCATGTTCCCCTCCCAGCTGCCCGACAGCTTCTTCAAAGCAAGCCAGCAAAAGAGGACACCAGTCTGCATGCCCAAGGCTGGGTGGCAGAGGATGCTACTGAGAGGTTTCCGCATGACACCTGGAGCATGAACTGCATTTTCTAAATCTTGAGTGCAGTGGAAATGTCAGCCAGGCAGACTGGCTGGCTATAAGGATACCCTTGTGAGGCATGTATTATTCCCTGTTAATGTATGGGGAAACTGAGGCACCAAACTTTAAAGCGCACACCACCTCCAGTGTGTCAACGGTAGACGAGAAGTAGATACCACTGGCTCTGAACCCTGCAAAACTTTTGCATACATTTGCACCTAGAAATTAATTGCCTGCTTCTCTGGTAGTTTGAAGAGAAGGCCTCATATGTGGTAAGTTCAGTTTTATGCTCTCTAAAACAAAAGGATCGTTTCTTTCCTCCTGCTTTTGAGAAATTTCCTTGCTGCTGGGCTGTATCCTGAAAAATGCTTCATGTCAGGCTGCTACAATCACACTGTGTAACATAAAAGGGCCTGACTGGCCGACTGTGCTGAAAAAAATCAGACTTTCATCATCTGAACGTTTGAGAAAAATCCTGTCTTTTTAAATGTCTTGGCTGATGCGTTACACTGGGTCAAAAGGGTCAAGTCATGAATCATGAGGCGATAGGGCCAGGAAATAACAAAGGGAGAGAAAGAAACTTTCTGAAATGAAAAGGGGGGGGGGGGCGGGTTGGAGCATGCTGCGCGAGAACTTCTTTGAACAGCTCCGCAAGCCCATAATGGGTGCTGTAGCAAATCAAGGGCGAATCATTTGGAAGGCTAGGAGCTTGAGCCATTACACATTTCATTGCAAATTGAAAGTTAGCCCTGATTCCATTAAATTATCCTGCCAAACTGGGACCATTTTCAGAGCAGGGCAGCGTGTATGATCCCTGAACTGCAGCCTCATTCACACGTTGGTTCTGTGAGCCCTCGCTGATCAAAATTCTTGGTTAGCCAAAAGTTGAGTACACCCCCACATGTTCAGAGCGAAGCTCAGGTTCCTGACACGTGGCTGAATCACAAGTCACTTTTTAATTTGAATTAATAGGCACAGATATTCTTTCCCCACGATTCCCTCAGTTTTAACCATTCAGTCTTTGCTTCCGTCTATGAGGATGTCATTTTACAGGGTGCTGAGTGCCCTCAATTTGCAGGACCAACCTTTACTCCTGGGCCTCTCTGCTGGGACTGCAGAGGGCCAAAGTAATGGGGAGCAGCAGGGTGGGATGCAGAGCTCCCCTTCTGTTGTTAAAATTAGCAAGTGCTCCCCAACTAGTGCTCCCAGATACTGGAGTTACTCCTATAACTCTGGGATTGGCTTGAGACCATCAACTCATCACATATAGTCCATCAAAATAGTAAACGTGTGGATGCTTTTTCTATAGACTAGCGTTGAAACAGGGACCAAGACAGCAAAGGCTACATATGCAATTCCCCAGAGCCATCCAGTTTCCTTATGATTCATTTAATACAATTCATACACTAGAAATAATGAAATCTAGTTGCTCTGTGCTTCTCAAACGCTAATTACATCTTATCGGTTAAAACACATTGGAACATAATTAGGGAGCAGCCAGAAGCGAATCAGGGAAACATATTGCAAATTAGAATGAACAGGAAGATGTTTGCTATGGGGAGGAGATTGGTGCCATGAAAAGTCTGCTCCAAGGGGACACAGGAAGGTTTCAGTTAAGTACAGCTGAGGAAATCGGGGGAGGGCAGGAGAGAATCTGCAAATCGTCAAATGTGAAAGTGAACTTCAGGTTGAATGTGGTTGTGACCCTTTGGGCTTTACTAGCATTAATACTCGTGAGCTGCCCGTTGTTTAACTCAAGTGCTTGAATATTCACTGAGGCTGAAACTCACCCCAAATTCAGAGGGCAAGTATAACCTAGGCCTGCTACGTGTGGTGCTCTGTCCCCCTCTAGTAACACCTAGACCTCTAGGGATTGATGAGTCAGCTACAGCTGAAGCTAGGAGGCTCATATATAAGTCCTTAAGGTCCCAGGTTCAATCCTGCCCACTGACAATAATGTCGGTATGCCACAAGGACCAGGCCTATGCACCGCTTAAATTCCACTAGATTTAAATGCAATTTAAGGAACTGGTGAGCTTTGTGCTGGGGCTCTGCACAGGGGTGAATTTCATCCAGGGAATAAAATTCTGCACTGACTTACTGATATTATTATTAGTGGTATTCCGGAAGTCCCCAGATCAGAAGTGGGGTCCCAATGTGCTAGACACGGTACAAAAATGGAATAAAAGTCAAAGCCCCTGCTCCAAAAAGCATACAATCTAACATCTTTGCAGTCCCACTGAAGCCAATGGTGAGAGTCCCGGCTAGATATGACCCCTTACGTCAAAACTGGTTAATAGTGTGTTATTTTGAAATGTGTAAGCCTGCTTTTCCTGTTTCCATCTTACAGCTACAGCCTTATCAAGAGCACAATCTCTGGTGCCATGAAATGAGTGTTGGTGTAATTATAATTCTTAGCATAGGCACCCACCTACGAAAATCATAAAGCTGGGATGCATAGCTAGAGCCAAACTTCCTCAAAGGTGAAAAGAATCGGATGTTCTAGTTTGGGCCAACCATCTATCGTCCTCCATAGTTATAGTTAGGATGTGAATACCATGCGGAGAAACTAGTTCCGAATGGCCATGGTTTTCCCCCACACAAAATTCAAGGCATGTATTTCTCGGCCTTGATTGCAACAGTAGCTACTGGAGTCCATGAATATGGACTCCTATTTGTTGCCAGCACTCCTGTCTGCCACACCCTTATTACACAAACAACATTTATTTTAAACAAACAACAGAAGAAAGAATGAAAGAAAGAACAGCTCTAAAATCTCCAAGGAGAGACAGAACACAGTCCTGACCTTCTGTAACATTCAGCATCTGGACTAAAATTCAAAACAGCAGCTACCCTGTGCAGTAGGCAAGGGAACTCCAATCCATTTAAGGTAGGCTAACCAGACAGCAAGTGTGAAAAATTGGTACGCGGCCTGTATGCGTGTGTGTGTGTGTGTGTGGGGGGGATAATAGGAGCCTATATAAGAAAAAGCCCCAAATATCGGGTCTGTCCCTATATAATTGGGACATCTGCTCACCTAATTTAAGGGGACAGCGCACAGAAAACAGTGAAAGCTTTCCTTTCCAATTATGGTTACGCAGAGCAAAGTCGCCAAAAACTAGGGGTATGGAGATATAGGGTTATGGTAAGTGGCACCGTAACAAAGAGGAATCCTATTTTCTGGTGCGTCTGAGTTGTAGCCAGCACAAGCCTAGATGCAGAAGGTGATTTTAAGCCACCTTTGTGCCCACTAATCCTGGGGTGCAGTGGGGGTATTGATCTGGGCTTCAATGTAGCTTAGAACAACCTAATTGATACTGTTCTTGGAGGCACTGTTCCGGCAACCAGACATCAAACTGGCATAAGTACATCCTGGCTGCTCCCCCTGAGCCAGCATGTAGCAGTCTCTATACAGGGAGACTCCTTCGCTGTCTGGCTCCACCGCATTAGGGTTGTGTTGTGTGCTGGAGTGGCACAAAGCCACCTCCGTGCACAGGCAGATTGGAGCCAAGAGATTCAGTGTATTGTCTTGAGAGAAAAAGACATTAAGAGAAACAGGAGAAAGAGACATTGTTCCTCGGTGCATCCCTCCTGGCACCTGGGAATAACCCAGCATGGTGCTGCGTCCAGGATCTATGAGGAAGATTTTCTTTGTGCGGTACTGGGAAAGACTGGGGCCCAATCCTGCATAACTGATGTCAATAGTAGTGTTGCTGTGGACCTCAGTGGGAGCAGGAGTGAGCCCACAGGGAATGTCAGCTCTGTTCCTTTCCCCATGCGGCATTCCCCGTCTTCACCTTGAATCAGGACGTAAAGCATCCAAATCAAAGAGCATTTGTCTTGTACTGAGCCCGGGGGGAATATTTCCTGCTGTGTGTGAACTAGAGGATGCTGCAGTGATGGAAAGCCTGATTATAAAACAAAACACACTCACATACAAAGTGCTCCTCTTTGTGTAGCTGTGGGTCCTGGAATCTAGGTCACGCTCTCAAACAAACCAGATTAGATTGGAATTTTCTACTTGCTTTATCCTCACACACTCCAACATGCTAGTTTAGCCCGGAGTTTTCACAGAGTTCTTAGTCATGGAAGCTAATAGATGCCATGGGGAAAGGTTTGCCGGAGACAAAAGAGGCCTTGCTGGCTCTGAGCTATGGCTCACCCGCACTGTGTATGTGCCTTCTTCTGGGTGAGACCGGGGGGGGGGGGGGAGGGGGGACACAGCCTGTTAAAGCTGTTTTGGGAATAACCTGAAGTGACTGCATTACTCATTGGGAGCTGGAGTCGGTGGGGGTGGGGGGTGGGGGGTGGGAGAGAGAGACATCATGTATTATTCCAGTCAAATTGGTGAATTAACTTTGTGAGGCTGTTCCAAAGCCCATTAAAGTGGGGGAGTTTTCCTGTTGACTTCAAGAGGCTTTGGATCAGGTCCTTTATTTGTAACAGGAATGATAATAACAATAGCAATGTCTCCAATTGCACATGGTGCTTCTCCTCCCTAAGTGATGCACGGAGTGTAAGATAATGTAGAGGTAACAAAGAGTCTTGTGGCACCTTAAAGACTAACTAAAGTATCGAAGCATAAGCTTTCGTGGGCTAATATCCACTTCATCGGATGCAAGATAATGTAGTACACCAATGGTTTTCAATGTTTTCATTTGCGGACCCCTAAACAAATGTCAGCTGGAGGTGCGGACGGCTTTGGAAAACTTGTGCCTAGTCCACAGACCTCCCATGGGTCTGTGGACCAGGGGTTTAAAACCACTGCGATAAACATTGCATCATACCTATTGATAGCTGATTGGAAGTGCTACATTCCTGGGCAACACACGATGAATTTAATAAGATATGGGGACCATAACAAACCCTTTCTTGCCTTTCATAGCTTGGTGTCATGCCCTTCATGCTGTTTAAATATGAGTCGTCCTCATCATCATGAAACTTGAGTCCACTATATCGGAAGGTCAGATGTTCTGCGTTCCAGAAGAGGTCCTATCTCACATCTAGCAACAGAGCCACGTGGTGGATCTTAAATCCACTGGTTGGTGTCCTCTCTACATGGAACTCCCTCCCACAAGTAATCCTGGGGGTTCTGTGCAGGAAGGAAGGGCAAACAGCCTGCAGCAAAGTGGTCAGCATTAATTACAATGGTTATTTCCCGGCTGCACAGAGTGGCTTCCCCACCTAGTCCCTATTCTCTCCGCCCACCTGGGTCAGAGGGCCAGAAGAACGATGACATTTAAGCTCAGCTCTTCATCTTCTGACAGATGTATTGTCCATTTGTCTATGATTTATTGCTTCTTTCTTCCTCTCTGCAGTGAAAATCCGCAGGGATGATCTAACCCTTACCGACCTCTTATACCATGATAATAGAGAAACACTGAGATACTTTCCAGAAAGAGTCGCACCGGTACTAACCTACCGAGCCACTGTAGCAAAGGCATAAATACACAGTGCTGAGGATTTGGGACTTTTTTTAGACATTCCTTTTGTCACTTAAATGTGTGTGAATCCCAAGAGCTGCAATCCAACAAGCTGTTGGAAATAAGCACTGCAAAGGATCCTGGTCTTGCCTGAGAACCCCCGCACCTTTTATTTAATCGTTGTGCTAAAAATTGATTTAACCACAGAGCCCAGAGCTCCAGTCAGGATTGGGGCCACACCACGCAAACATGTCTGAAGACACCGTCGCGTTCTGAAGGCCTAAAAAAATAACTCAGTGGGAATTTCAGCACCTTAACCTGCACACAAGCACAGAGCAGAAGGAAGGAAAGAGAAGCCGTGCATCACCAAATAGGGCTGGCTGTGCCTGGCCCTACACAGGTGTGCAAAGGGGGGCAACAGCATGAGGAGCTATTTGCTTGTGCCCCTAATGAATTCCCCGAGTGCAGCAGCTTCCCCCAATAGAATCAACTCCACCTGCGGTGTGCTGATCCCATCTTCCTGTACATGAGACACGGTGTGGGTGGGCTCAAAGAGAGAGTGGTCAGTATGGACCTGGGCCCCTGTGATTCTTCCCTCCTGTTGCAATGGTCATTACAACGAGGATACAAGATAGGGCTGCTCCGGCCTATATCAAATGCTTCGCCTTCTGAATGTGGACGGTGGCAAGCTGCCTCCCTTCTGTACCTGCGCCAGGACCAATCTGCCCTGAGCACTCCGCTATGTTCCCCAAAGAGATTGGGGAGGACTTGGCTCCTGAAACAATCAGTAGAGGCCCTCAGGTCCAAGTTGTGCTATTTGCTGCTTATCTTGAGCCAGAGGGACATACATCCAAATCAGAAGTTACCGTACCGCGGTCATGCTGTCTAGGCTCTAGGGGACACTGGAGAGACCATTGCCGGGATGTGTGTCTCCACTATGGCACATGACTTAGAGCCACAGTTCAAGTCCAAACGCCTAGACGGCACCATTTCCTATGCGTGCAACAGAGCGGTCTGAGCACAGGACATTAGATAACAGAAGATCAAGACATGCACAGCTAGCATTACTTATGTGCTTGCACAACATGAAGCTCCAGTTTTACATACGGATCATTGAGACTAGGTCTTTCCATCACCAGATGGGAGATATAATCTTCTCTGGTGAGTAATAAAAATCCTTTTGAGTCTCCTAACAAATTGCAACAGCCTTGCCAGAAGACAGACTGTGCAGAAGTGGGCAAAACGTGTACAGAGATGTGTGCAGAGCTCTAGAGAACTTGCCCCACTGCAAGCCTCCACTCCTGCCTAAAACCTGACAAAGAACAGGTCCCATTTATGTTATGCTGTTTGACACAGATAGTAAACCCACAGTCAGGTACATCAATCAACTAAATGGTCACCAATCTCTGATGTTGACCTGTCCAAGATTTTAGTGATTTTACTGCCTGCAGCATTGGATTTTGGTCCAAGAACAGGTGGCCAAGCTACCCAGGCCCTTGGAGATAAAACCCCAGTTAATGGGGGAAAATGTAAAAGCCTAGCTAGCACTTGAATGGCTCCTTTCTATAAGTCCACAGTCCCTTAAAGAAGAGTTCTATAGGTTGTAATAGAAATGTGTGACGGTGTACCCCATAAGGCTTTATGGGGGTGTGTGTGCCTATAGATGTGTGTATGCTACAACTGGAATATGCTTTTGTTACATATGCCAGTTGTAGCATACCCACATTATAGGCACCCCCCCCCCATAAAGCCTTAAGGGGTATACCGTCACCGTTACCTTTTTTAGAGGTTTTTGAACCGTCCTAGTCAGCTGAGTAGAGAATTCTATCCTGGCTACACAATTCTATAAGGTAAGGTCAGGTGCCCCGGAGCTCACGTGACAAAGGCACATCAGTTTTCATGGCCAGCAGCACACATGGGAGTGATGTGGCCAGCACTATGTCCAACCGCACTGGAGATGGGCCCTGTTTTGAGCGGGGGGTTGGACTAGGTGACCTCCTGAGGTCCCTCCCAACCCTGATAGTCTATGATTCAGTGGGAAAGTGAGTGGGAACTGAACTAGCAATCTTTAGGATTGTGATCAAGACCCTGAACACCCCAGCCACCTCCTACACAAGTTTATAAAATGGTTAAAATAACTGGCGTGAGGATTCTCATTCACTGTGAATTTCTATAGGCTTTGAGAGTAACCTCTATAGAACCCTGTTGATTTCACCCCTTTTAAAATTCTCCTAGGCTTTCCCATAAAAGGTGTCTCATGGGGGCTGTGAAAGTTTGAAGTTCAGGAGCTAATAAAGAAGACAGCAGGTGTAAAAAATTGGGACGGGGTGGGGGGTAATAGCACCTATCTAAGAAAAAGCCCCCAAAATCGGGACTGTCCAGATAGAATTGGATATATATATGTGTGTGTGTGTAAATCAACTTGCTCCCACCCAGTGTACAGAAGAACCACTTCTTCATACCAAACACAAATCTGGAAATGAAATAACAAGTGTTATAAATATGTCACGTATGTTATTTTGGTCAGGGTCACCCTTTATCTTGTAAACTCCAGCTGTCCCAAGGACAAGGGCGTACGTTCTGTATGTTTCTGGTGTGTCATTTGCAGAGACAGATGTATTCATGTTGCAAGTAGTCTATTGTTTCCCATTCTTGTTATTATGGGAACACTTAGAACCCCAGGCAGAGATCAGGCGCTAGGCAGGAGCTAGGCAATCCACTGGGGCCTTTATGTACACATGACAACAAGGTGGTCTGTGTCTTAAAGGGCTGACAATCTAAATGAAGTGGGAAGTTTGGGACTGATGGGGCTCTAGACCCATATTTTGAAAGGAGGTATGTTCTGAGGCCCGTCAGGATATGTGTACTATTTCTTTAAATATCATAGAATCAAAGATCAGGGTTGGAAGGGACCTCAGGAGGTATCTAGTCCAACCCCCTGCTCAAAACAGGACCAATCCCCAACTAAATCATCCCAGTCAGAACGTGAGGAAGCATAGTGCTGAGGGAAGGTTCGAGGTAGAAGCGCTACTTATTTTAATAAAGTTCCTTGTTCGGTGTTTGGAGAACAGGACTCAGGGATGCTTGACGATTGTTACACGACAGAGGGGTAAGTGTTAAGGAGTCTTGCTGGTTGTTTTGCCTCTAGTGAGACAATCAGATGTAGGCACTCGCACTGCAGCGAATTCATACCTAAAT
The DNA here is from genome assembly GCA_032164245.1 of Sternotherus odoratus. Taxonomy (NCBI): domain Eukaryota; kingdom Metazoa; phylum Chordata; order Testudines; family Kinosternidae; genus Sternotherus; species Sternotherus odoratus. The sequence continues at coordinate 10,304,006 of JAVMKO010000018.1, forward strand.
GTGGAGAGGCACAGGAGGACTGTGTATCTGCTTAAGTGCTTTGAAAATGGATACAATCTGGAAAATGGATCTATATCCCTCCACTTTTGGGGGGAAGGGGTGAAAAATGGAAGAAAGTTCCAGCAAAAAACGGTTTCTCTTTTTTAAAAACAACTCTGTTAGAGATGTGACCCTGTTGTCCTACCCGATCCTAACAGCACACAAAACACCCAGATACATTTAAGTTGTATAGGAAATCTGCAACATTCGATATCCATGATTCAATCATGTTTGTCACTGGGGCTGGTTAGCCAAACAAGTTTCTAGCTACACACCAGCTGGCCCACTGATTGCTTTGAAATTGCCTGCTCTGGGTTCTGATGTGAATATTTCCCCAGACGTCTGCAACGAGTGATGTTGTATTGTACGGTCACTTCTGATTTGGATTTCTGTTCCTTTGGTTCAAGATAAGCAGCAAAAAGCACAACTGGCCTCAGGTTAACTTGACTCTGCTTTAAAGGACCTTCTGAGTACATGCTCTGTCCTTGGTTATTCCTAATACTTAGGATGTTGTAGGATATATTTGTATTAGTTATGCCTTTTATAAGGAATATTTTGAAGCCCATTAGTATTGCAGAACCACTGCTTTAATCTGTTTTCCCTTTAGGGCTGAGATTGTCTCTTTTCCTTTCACAGCATCCTACACAAATCCCAACTGGGCCTTTTGGGTGCTACACACTATAAATATTTACTACTTCTATTAATAATTATAATTCCCTAATACCAGAAACTTACTGGTGCCTTAGTTAATATTACATGTAAACTATCCATTGAATAATTGATACATTTGTAAAAACCAACATATGTTGGCAGGCAATTAGCCAGCAGAAAGAGGGACTAAAGTTATTGGTTACTGCAAATATTTTCCTGGACTCTATTTTAATCTGCATGAGTGAGTTCCTGAAGATTATTGCAAGAGCATTGGAATATTCCATACCAATGTTTCTAGAAAAAAAGTGAAATTGATAGTTGTCATCTTGGGTAAAATTGTAGCTGTTCGCTGATCTTACTGAGTTTACCAAGCTTTGAAATATTTAAATGTGGCATTTTATTCCTTATATTGTATTTTGCCTCTAGTTACATATCCCTTTCTTCTACTTTAACACTGTCATTAATGTCTTAGCTGTATTAATAAGTACTGAGAGAGACTTCTGCTCTGAAGAGATTTGAACAGCCACTCGGCTCCTACCTATGGCTACCAAAAAAGAAAGGCAAAATAAATGAAAATCTGGGTGTCTATGGTTAGGTACCTAATTCCACATTTAGAGACCTATAAATAACCTACTTTTTTTAAAGAAGGCAAGTTCCCACAATTCCCACTGACTTCAGTTTACCTTCAGTTAGAGCTGACTGCTCATCACCTTTGAAAATCAGACTATTTGTTTTGGATCCTAAATGTAGATTTAGCCTGAAACATTTGGCCAGACTGAATTTGCAAAATAGGAATGACCAAAATTCTCCTGAAAATCCTAAGAGGAACACAACAAAAGAAGCCAGTGACAAAGCATTTTTCTGCAACTGAGTGGGATTCGGTGTATAGATAAAACCCCATGACCGGTGCTTGTGGAGGAATCATATTTCCTTTAGGGGGATCCTGCATGAATAGATTAAAAGATGCTGAATGTGTGAGATGTCTCGGAGTTTTTAATTCCATTCCTGGCCTTGGATATTATGTACTAAGCTACTGATGTGTTAGTATAGGCATTGATACCCGATGAAACATTGTGCTATGAAAATGGATTGTAGTCTCCGGCCTTTCCGGTGGAAGCGATATCTAATTCTATACTAGCCCATAGTGTGAAGGCGGTCTGGTGTGTATAGCAGATAAACAGGTACAGGTATTACTGGCAGGAAGATAAGAGTGAGAAAAAGTTCAGTAGTTTCCACCTGACTTTCCACCTGGCTAGAAATTTAAATAAAACTTGTGCCTTTACATAGAGGGCATCTTTTGAAATTAATTTACCATTTTTGTTGAGTCCATTAAGGGCAGTGATGTCAGTGTGGCCAGGATTTGGCTGCTGGCAGCAAGAACTTACATCAGGAGTGCAGATAAACGAAGCATACTGTTTTACACTACATACTATGACGTGGCCATCTCTTGACTCTCATCCATTGTAGCCTTTCCCTCTGATCTCTCCCCACTCCATTCTACAAAAAGCCACTGTTACTAAAGTTATTCTTTTCCATTGCTCCAACCACATTGTTCCACCCTTGGAATCCCACATTGGTTTCCTGTTACTGCATTCAATTCAGCCTCCACTTCCTCACTCCGGAAAACTTGCCCGTAATCTCATCTCCACCTACTCTGTATCACGGCTCTCATTTTCAGTTACTCCCGCGCTCATTCCTAGCCTGCTTCCCAGTTCTGTTGTGCAGCTCATCTCTAAGTGGTCTATATTAGGGAGGTAGCTGACTACAAAGCTGCTCATTGCAGTAGCACAGCAGGGTGTATGTCAGCTGTGAGATGAAGCCAATACCCTTTGGCTCTCCTAAGGTCATATGTGACTCCTGTGCCTACCGCTTTCTAAAGCGAAGCAACAGCTGATCAAAAGGATGCCTGGCAAACAAGAGAATAACATTGCTCGGGCCAGGGCATTTGTATTTTCACACGTGATTCACCAGTGGGGTCCCTTCCAACGATTTTAAAAGGGAACCAGAGGGCTATGATTCCACTGTTACTTCAGCACAGGAGATGTGGTTATGTCTCTTCTAGGCTGAGATGGGCAATCTCCCACCGTTACTCTCCCACTCATGGGAGTGTAGATAGCATTGTCATTTAAAACCACTGTGTTATCTAACCATGTTCAAAGCAGTGGTAGACAGTTAGTTTAGTTAGTTATGTCCGTCACCCCAATCGGGGTATGGGCCGCCAACCGCAAATCTCCAGAGTTCTCTATCCTGGGCCATTCTCTCAAGCTGGTTCCAGGTGTAGCCCATTTTTGTGGTATCAGCCTGAAGGTCATGTCGCCAGGTGTTTGGTAGACAGTACACCAATGAAAACCAGTTCCCTCTCTGCACTGGAGCTCCCTCTCCTGGGACCACTGATTTCCTAAATCAGGGGTCAGCAACCTTTCAGAAGTGGTGTGCCGAGTCTTCATTTATTCACTCTAATTTAAGGTTTAAATTGATGCAAATCCTTCACCTAGTTCCACATCTGCAGCATTTTAACAAATCAGACCATCAAAGCCTTTTGTCCCTATACAGTGTAGGGGGGAGTTTAAGTAGGCTGACCATATTTCCTTTAGACAAAAACGGGACATTGGGATGGCAAAAACGGGATGGGGGGGGGAGGAGGCCCCACCTGGGCCCCCCAGCGCCGGGCGGGGGGGAGGCAGAGGGGGGCGGGGGGGGGGATGGAGGAATAAGCAGAACAGGGATGGGGGATGAAGAGGATGGAGGGAGAGAGAGAAGGGGGGATGAGGGATGAAGATGATGGAGGGGATGGAGGGAGAGAAGGCACGAAGGTGAGAAGGGAGAGGATGGATGGATGAGAGAAGAGATGGGGTAGGGAGCAGGGGGGATGGAGGAGGCAAGGGACAGCGAGAAGGAGGGATGGAGAGAAGGGGGATAGAGAGAAGGAAGAGAGGGATGGAGGGATAGAGAGAAGGGAGGAAGGAAGGGAAGGAGGGATGGAGAAGGGGATGGAGAGAAGGGATGGAGGGAGCGAGAGGAGGCAGCGGACAGAGGGAGAGAGCAGGGAGGAAGGGAGGGATGGAGAAGGGGGATGGAGAGAAGGGAGGGATGGAGAGAAGGAGGGAAGGAGGAATAGAGAGGAGGAGGCGGCAGCGGGTGGCGGGCTGAAGCCGACGGCGGATCGGAGCTGTCCGGAGCTGCAGCCGGGGGCTGAGCGCACCGGCGGCGGCGGACGTTTTATGACTCATAATCACATAACTGAATTTATGTGATTATGAGTCATAAAACCCGGCCGGCAGCCCCCCCGCCGGCATGCTCGGCCCCCGGCTGCGGCTCCAGACAGCTCCAATCCGCCGTCGGCTTCAGCCCGCCACCCGCTGCCGCCTCCTCCTCTCTATTCCTCCTTCCCTCCTTCTCTCCATCCCTCCCTTCTCTCCATCCCCCTTCTCCATCCCTCCCTTCCTCCCTGCTCTCTCCCTCCGTCCGCTGCCTCCTCTCCCTACCTAAGGACTAGTATCAGATGTCAAAATCTCCGATGAGCGCAGTTTGCTCATCAGAGATTTTGACATCTGATACTTGTCCTTAGGTAGCAAGATTCTTCACCTAAGATCTTGGGAGTCCTGCACCTGCCCCAAAAACGGGACAAAATTGATATTTTTGACAAAAAGACGGGACGGTTCAAAAACATGAAAAAAACGGGACTGTCCCGTTCAAAACGGGACGTATGGTCAGCCTAAGTTTAAGTGGGAGATGCATTAAATAGCAACAAGGTGAAAATGCCAGTACTATTGACGCTCGTTTTAGTGGCACAGTGGCTGCTCTTTGCAAGACCAATGCAGCTCAGCAGCTTGCGCGCCCTTCCTTAAAGGTTTTTTCCTAAAGACACTAAAAGGAAAAAAAAAAAAAAGAGGGCAAGATGACAGAAAGGAGACACCACAGTCACACTTCAAGGACTATTTAAACTCTAATTAAAAGTCATGTTAAAAATGCATTAGCCATTAGTAAACAAGGTCACGCTCACAGCCACCCAAGACATGTCCTTGCAAGGTATAAAATAGCAAGAGAGACCTCTACAAAGCACTTAATTCAATATGGGCACCTCAGGCGACCTGAATTCCCTTCCGGACCTGCATTTCATCGGAACCCAGCTTTTGCATGCAAGTGGGAAGAATCAACGGGGTCCTTTTACAGCATTTAATTTTTAAAATCGCATCTTCCTGCCAAGCTATGTGCCCAGAAGGCGTTACAGGTTTAAATAAGGAAATGGCAGAGTTAGGCCCCAATCCTGCGGTTCATGGCGCACCTGCAAGCAGCAAATTGCACCACCAGGGCCTGCAGTAGTAAATAATAACACTGGAAGCGTGAAATTAAGACGTTTAGGCCTTTTCAGCTGAGATGGGACGTGAGAGAGAGCAGATGAGGTCCGGAGATACAGGAAGGTTGTTATATTTAGCAGGAGCAGCAGGGTTGTATTTTTATGGCATTGCTTCATTCCACATGAAGCAGCAAATACCAAAAATCTCATGAGATTATGGATGAAATCCTGGCCTTACAGAAGTTCAGGGCAACATTTCCTTTGACTTCAGTTGGGTCAAGATTTCATCCAATAGTCCCAAGATCTCCCTAGACCAACCCTGCAGACTTGGGTGGTTTGAATAGGCCTCTGAAAGTTATTCACACCAACCCTCCGAAGGCCCTGCTCACTTTTTTAATAGCACATTTCTTACCCTACTTCTATCTGGTTCCTTAAAGAAGCCCATGTGAGGTCCTTCCCTCTTAAAATTTCCACTTTGGTAGATCTGGATCTTGCCCATCCCCACTGGTAAAACCCAGCAAGCAAAAAATAAAATGTGTTATGGAGTCAATGGAACGAAGCAGAGGGAACGCCATAGTGGTATAAGCCTCAAATGTGAACTTACCTTGATTCCCTCAAACAAGAGGGTCAAATCCTGGCAAAGCCAGCTCAGCCCTTGACCCAAACAAGACCTTTAATGAAAGACACTCTGTCTTCTCTGCATAGGCCCTACAGAGCGGATGGAAGATTTCTTAAGAGCAGACATTTTCCCTGGTTTTCTCACTCACTATTCTTAGCATTCTGTGCAACTGTCATCTACCTGGTTGGGGCAGTTCAATGGTGCCACATGTATATGCAGTGAAATTCACCCTCCCCCCGCACAGAGAGCCTGCACAAGATTGATACGTCAGGTTGAATTTCCTCCATCGTTTGGACAGCACTGTTTGGATCCTTTCAGATAAAAGCTGCTATATACGAATCACAATATTATTATTACACGGACCTCCACTTGCCTTCCATAAAATTGGTAAAGTGATCAGCAGCTGTTTGTTTTGAGTGCACAACATTTTATGCAGCTCCTGTTACAAGTCTGATGGCAATTTAGGGTGTGAGAAGAAGCACTTTTTGCTGCGTAACGCTTTACTTAGAAATAAAGTTTGGGTGCATAAAGGCTGAGATCTGTAGAAGGAATCAAATGGAAGCCGTCTATGCGAAGATAGGCAGTGGCAGCATAGCTGGGAAGAGACTTTCTGGTCAAACAGCCAAAGACAGGTCAGTAGAAAAAGTAACTTCAGAGACCTGTTCCAGTAGTAGCTCAGATGATTAGAAATCAGGCACAATGGATGTAGGTTTTGCAGAACATCATGGATTAAATTGTGGTTCAATCCAGGCCACCGATTTATCCAAACATTTGGAGCAGAGGGGAAGGAGGGTGTTTGGGATGAATTGTTCTGGGGTTTGGCCCTTATCGGCTGTAGCAGAATGGAATTTCTATTCAGATGGGCATCACCAAGGTGGGCAAACAACAGCCCGCGGGCCGGATCCGGCCCCTCTGGCCACTGCCACCCCGGAGCCGCTCCAGGTAAGCAGTGCTAGGCTGGAGCCCGCACCCTGAACCACAACTCCCTGCCCTGAGCCTCCTGTCTGCACCCCAATCTCCTGACACACCCCTCCTGCACCCCAACCCTTTGACCACAGCCCCCTGCTGCACCTCTCACTCCTCCTGCACCCCAACTACCTTCCCTGAGCCCCTTCCTGCACTCCACACCCCTCACTGCACTACTTCCCTGAGCCCTGTCCTGCACTGTGCACCCCTTCCTGCACCCCAACCCCTTCCCTGAGCCCCCTTGTACACCCTGCCCTCCTCTTTTGCCCCAACCCCTTGCCCTGAGCCCCTTCCTGCACACCGCACTCCCTCCCGCACCCCAACCCTCTTTTCAAACACTGGAATTGCTCTAGAAGTGAAAAGAAAAAGTGTGGTGTTGAATTCAGACCTTTATCTTGCAACCTGCACAATTTGTCCCTGTCTTTCCTTTCTAAACTATTTCCAGGCATAACGCTGGTTGCCCTACTTATCTTGATATGCTGGCAGCAAGAACACGCCTCTGTGACTCCAGACTTGCAGCCACACATCAGGGAATTCAGTTAGTCTGACTGCCAAATGTCCAGGTGGATTGCTGTTTGCAGAGGTGCTGATCCCATGGGTGCTCCAGGGCTGGAGCATTCGTGGAAAAAAATTGGTGGGTGCTTAGCTTTCTGCCGGTGGCCCCACCAATCAACTCCTCCCCCTTCCTTCCATTAAGTAGAGGATCTATACTTTCCTTTGTCTTTCTCTTGCTCCTAATGTATTTATAGAACCTCTTCTTATTGTCTTTTATGTCCCTTGCTAGGTGTAACTCTCTTTGTGCTGTAGCTTTCTAATTTTGCATAAGCTTGTGCTATTCTTTTGTACTCATCCTTAGCAATTTGTCCATGTTTCCATTTTGTGTAGAATTCCTTCTTGATTTAAAGGCCATTAAAGATGCAGCCATACTCTTTTACTGTTCTTTGCATCTTTCCTTCATATTGGACTAGTTGGCAGTTTCACCTTTAATATCAACTCCTTGAGAAACTGCCAGGTCTCCTGAAGTCCATTTTCCCTTAGATTTTCTTCCCATGGGATCTTACTTCCCAGTTCTCTTAGTTTGTTAAAGTCTGCTTTTCCGAAGTCCATGATCCTTATTCTTATGATCTGAGGAGGGGAGGGTCTCATTATTTGAATATTTTTGAAGGTGGAACACATTGGGTTGGGGAGTGTCACATTGGCACTCTCAGTTGGTCCCACTAGGAACAGCCCCGTCACAGGGATATGGGAGAAAGACTGGCTAAGAAAAAGGGATGGAAATGAGTGATAATGCTGGCACTGAGATGGAGGGGTTGGGGGGGGGGGGAAATGATCACAGCTTTTACTCAGCTAAAGGTTTGGGGAATAAAATTAAAATGTCGTCCAGCAAGGAGTTGTGGGAAATGGGTGAAGGTTCCATTAGGACACAGAGGGTCAGAGGGATGAAGGCTTGGCTTGGATCCGGGGAAGAGATGGGCTAGGATTTGGCTCAGATACTGCAGTGGATGTGGGCCAGCACTCAGCTCAGAGACAGACTAAAGCCGGCTCAGGCATCATCGGGGAAGTAGGTCAAGATTTGGCTCACGCCCGGCAGGGGTGGGGAGATCAACCCTTTTTCTCCCCAAATCACTTCATTCATCTCTAATAGGAGCTGGTTTCATTACATCCTTGAGCATCTAGGGCAAACAAGATTAATGCATCAAAAATGCCACCCAAGGTCACGAGCACAGGGAGAGCTCACAGACGTGATTACAGCCTCTCTGGTGGTGAAGAGGAGGGAAAAAGCTACTGAAATAGTTTGCTTGGCTCATTCTGTGTTTTCCTCCCTCTGCCTCTGACACTCCATGAAATACACAGAGATGTTCGTAAGAGAATGGCTCTCTCTCTCTTTCTCCACCTCCTCCCATTCTCTCTGACTCTCCAGCCTCAGCCTTTTATCACCCCGTTCTCCCTCCCCAGTCAAACATAGTTCTGCTCAGAAGCAGACTAGGCAGCAGTGATCTCATTGGGGGTGTTACTTTGTGTACCCTCAGTAACACTGTTAGCGCCTTCGCTCCTAGCTGCTTGTCTTTCACGTGCATTGTGGGGGCTCGGTGGCATGACTTAATGATCCATTGCTTGCTGGGAACCATGCACTATGGTGGCTCTCCAGCTGAGGCTTGTAAGATTAAGAGGCGCTTTGGGCAGGGAGAGTCTGGATTTCTGCACATGGCTGCTTCGGCATTATTTCAATGCACATCTGAAAAATAACCGGCCCAAACCCCAGAACCCAGGGCATGGCCATTTGAGGTGTTCCAGATCCAAACCTGGACGCTGTTCCAAATTTTGCAGCTTGAGCTCTCATGCAAATTGACTTCCAAAACTAAACACTACGTTATTTGTATGAAAACCAGCAACAACCAAGCTGGAATTGGAGTTCCCAAGGCAGGCAATCCAAAACAACGAATTCCAAGAAAGGGTCAACAACCACAGTGGTATAAAATGGGATACATGGACTGAACTATTCTGTACTGCTTCACAGAAAATCTAGGCAGGGTAAAATCAGGTTCCCCTATGTGCTGGCACAAATATTCAGCCATTCAAAGGGCTTATTAAGGGAAATCTATTTATTTACTTAATAGAAACCAAAGCCTGGAAGAAAATCAATGCTGGGTTACCCTATTTGAAAAGGCTCCTTCTCCACCTGGTTAGGTTTAGTCTCAGGACCAAAATAACACATTTCCGGGGAGGAGATGTTGTTACTAAAGGAAGCCAGCTTCATTTTAAGGGACTCGCTGGTTCGAATGTGTTATTGTGGTAGGACCAGAATTCACAGGTTGGATCACTGCAGGCAATTCACCCAGACAGACAAGCTGACCAACAGGATCAGCGTGCGCGCACGCACAATCTCACACACACACAAACACACACACTAACTGCCTTGCAAGTCACTTAGCTTTACCTTTCTGAAGCTTGGATGCGTTCTCTTGTATCCAGCTGAAGAGGTTGGCAAAGTCACAGTCACAGACCCACGGGTTGCCCTCTAGACGGATAGTCCGAAGGGACGGGAGGGCATCTAGAGCAGCCACGTTGAGGCTCTGCAAGTTATTGTCATTCAGTTCCAACACTTGGAGCTGTTCCAGGTTCTCAAAAGCAGCCTCGTCCACATCCACGAGGTTATTGTTCCCAAGGCTTAATTTTACCAGCTTCTCTGCCGACCTGAATATCCCAGCTTCAAGCTGCGTTAAATTGTTGTAGCTGAGGTCTAAAAGCACCAGCTTGGTGGAACTGCTGAAAGTGCCCTCTTCTAAGGAGGTGATTGAATTATTCCTGAAGTCCAAGTAGACTAGATCTCCATAAAATATAAAGAAATCAGCCGGTATAGTCTGAATGTTGTTGTCAGCTATGAGAAGTTTCCGTACATCCAGTGGAAAGAGATTAGGAACACTGGGGAGTCCTTGATCCCTGCAGTCTATAGTGTGGGAGTCCATACAGCTACAGAGAGGAGGACAAAGATGCCCCAAGGGTAAGAAGAGCAGGCAGAAACAGAGAGAAAGTAGAATGCAGAGGGGAAAGCATGGCCACATCGTCAAGGATTTGAAAGCCAGGATGAGTACCGCTGCTAGGAGAAAGACATTTTGCTCAGCTGGGTAGCAATGTGCCTGGTGGTTTGTGTGTGTGTGTGTGTGTGTGTGTGTGTGTGTGGTTGTATCCAAGAGATCACATATCATCATAGATCAGATAGCAGCCGACTAGAAAGGAGGGGGAGCGAGAGCGTGTGTGACTGAGGGAGAGAGGGAGGGAAGCCAAAGTGAGGATTTACACTATCAGGGATTTAGAATGGAGGGAAGAGAGATGACTGAGCGGATGGTTGAGCTCTGAAGGACTCCCCTGTTTTTGCAGGTTTAAGGAGGCAGGGGGCCTGTGTGTTTGCCCCTGCAAAAGGGAAATCAGACCTGCCAGCAGCAGTTAACCGGCAACCAGTAAATGGTGAACTAGCCGTGAACGTAAGGAAACCTGATGTAGTCAGTTATTTTATTTCTTTCCCTATCGTGCTGCGTTCCTAGTTCTAAGTGCTCCGTGCCCAAAAGACAGCCAGGCGGGGGGAAGGGAGGAACCAGCCTGGACTGTTGCTAAGGGCTCTTTCTTTTCCATTTGTAAAGCGGGGGCAAAGACCACCTGGGGCAGTGAACACTGGCTTATGTTTTATCTGAATGCTCTTCCTGGAAGTACTGGCTACTTTGGGTTCAGATCATGTACATCAGTTAGATACGAGTCAACCTACCTTCCATGAAGGGGCGAGAACCCATAATAGCAAGAGGGGGCACTTGATCTGTTAGGCATTTTACATGGCTCCTTTTTTATGATCCACAGCGGCTACTTTTTAATGTTGCGCTGGCCATGTCCCCAGGAGAGAGAGAAGACCAACATGCATCCGACGAAGTGGGTATTAGCCCACGAAAGCTTATGCTTCAAAACTTTATAGTTAGTCTTTAAGGTGCCACAGGACTTTGTTACCTCTGCTATTCCAGACTAACACGGCTACCTCTCTGATTCTTAACTCTGATTAAAAAATTCCATAACCAAATTAACGCACAAATGGACAGCTGTTAATTTGCCACAAAATGCAGGTCCCTTCTGGCCTGGAATTATCCGCAATCAGCATCCGGAAGGAACGACAACTGATATTTCTTATGCAGAATTGCAGGCTTTTAACCTTTAAAGGCCCAGTCTTGCAAACAACTGCTACCAGGAAGTAGTCCCACTGGGAGTTATAGGTACCTCTATGTTTAGCCTCACTTGTGTTTTAGGACGGAGCTGGTGCTGTTCCTGTTTCCTTCAGGTACAAAAGACAGAGCTGTCACAATACCTGGTCATGTAGTCCCTGTAAGTAATAAATAATAATAATAATTAATAAGAAATATTTTATTTCATTTACATAGGGCTTGTTCCTGTGCTCATCGATGTCAATATTGACTTGCATGTTTCAGAATCAGGACCATCATATTTTTCATTCAAAAGGCAGCTCAGTAATATTAGTCTTATTTTACACCGGGGAAATTGAGCTTGGAGACATTAACCCCTGATTTGCCAGGGATCATGGTATTAGTAGAGGCAGGAACAGAACTCAGTTCTTTTGACTGCTAGGTTCAACCACAATCTCTTCCCCAAAGAGCCTTTCCTGTTGGTCAGTAAATCAGGAAGTTCTGTTACCTAGCATAGAAGATGCTGCCAGTGGGGAGAGAAGTTTTCCTCGGCTTGTCGTTTTATACCTCACACACATAAATGTGGCATAAGATTTCCACGTGGCCAGAAGGCAGACTTCACGTCTGAGGCAGTCCGTATGCAGAGCAAGGCAGGATCCTAGAGACTGCGGCCAAGCTTTGGATCCCATTGTAGCGTGATAGCAGACAGGCAAACACCTGTTCTTGTGTGGTGCAAATATATAGCCCACAGGCCCTGTCCCAATGAGTTTACAGCTAAACAAATAAAGTTTAACAGACAATGATTGTGTGTAACAATGTTACTCTTTGGCTGTACAATAGCAGCTGTTGTGTTTCTTGAGTCCTACCCTGCTACCTCTCCTGGACTGGCCTTGATTTCTACTGTTTTCCTCCTGACTTGTTTTTTAATCTGACATTTCTGTCTCTTTTTGTTTTGCTGCTTTGCTCAGCAATTTCCTTTGTGTTTGCTTGTTTGGGTGTCTCCCTCATCTTCCTCAGAATCGAAAGCCTCTCCTCCTTTTAAAACTTCATCCATCATTAATATTTTAAACATTCAAAACATTTCCAGAAATCCTGCTATGGGGACAGAGAAGCAGCAGAATGATCTAACTAATAATCCAGTAAGACACAGTTACTGGTCTGGTCCTGTATTTGTATCACACAGACATAGTTGCCCTATGCTATTTACATAGCCAGTTTTCTGCTAAGTATATAGCACCCTCTTGTGATCTGCATGTCAGTGGCCATTATATAGTTAATTATATCGCTATATTACACCTATTACCGATTCTAATGTGCAGTTTATATTCTGAGTTCTGTTTCTTCCGCCCTTCCTTCCAAAACATGCTACAATATGAAACTACAGGATTTAATTCATGCTGTCTCCCTTTCAACTGGCTATTTTTAAGGCGCTATAATCAGACAGAGGCATAGACTGAAATAACTATGCTGCCCAAGGGTAATTCCTCCAACTCTGTGGCTTATGCTCTGGCCAGATCACACCTACAGACTTGTGCAGAATGGATGAATAAAGTTCTTCTATATACTACAGCTTCTATTTCCCTGCCAGCAGCCCTGGCTCTAAGGACAAGGAGCCAAAATTCGAGCCCACTGCAAAACAAAGCAACTCCAGTCAATGGAGCTGGGATCACACGAGGTATCAATTTGGCCCCCTGTGGGTAGTTCAATAACTTTCTTGGGCATTTCTTCCAGTAATTACGACAGGCAGGCTTAGGTTTCGAATGTCATCTGGCAGTTTTGGAAATTTCCAGTACATGTAGAGGCATCTGATGCTGGTTAAAGCAAAACCTCAGCACTTTTCCTTTGGCCCCAGAGGCCCCAGAGCTAGAAAACAAAACTGCTCCATCCGTGAACATTCCACAATTTTTTGGAGTATACAGCGTTCAGTCATTTTCCATTTCTCTCGTGCCCAGCTAGCACCTCCGACCAGGTAAAGCCATGCCCACAGGAATCTAACCTTACCAGGGCCAAACTTCCATTCATCCAATTCTGAAAAATCACAACTTTCCCAATTAGGTACACGACATGCAAGAACCAGAGCGGCTCCCACTTGAGCACGTGGTGAGCCACCTCCTGCCCCAAATCGTCTTTCAACCTCCAGCCATAAGACCCACTTCCAAGCTCCCCAAAGGTCAAGGGGGAAAGACGGGTTTTGCAGTGTGCCTGGAAGGTTACCACAGTCCCAATTTCCTTGTCAATGCCCTATATTTTGAGGCATAAGTCGCTCCCCTCGCCACCTGCTTGCACTGGCTGGGCACAATGACAGGCCTTGTGCAAGGACCTGAGTACAAATCTGCTTTCCATGCAAGGGACTTTCAGCAGTTCCCAAGCTGAACCAGGGTGGGGCGAGGCGGTCCATTGGTTGGTCGGTCTTGGCGTTTTATAGCCCTGTCCATCACCAGCACTGTAGTGTCTCAGTACCTCCCACATACAATCAATAGCAAAATATCCATCTGGATACTGCTCATGTTACACCCTTTCTTCACTGGGCACCAGAGGGAGAGGGAGAGGAGTGGATTCTTCACCCTTGGGGAAGGTGGCAGAATTTCTGTGTTCCCTCTGCTTCCCTGCCTCCAACAACTGACTATGCCTTAAAGGCACAGGATAAACCCAACCCATTTCAGTAACTCGGTAACAAGAAGAGCAGGTGCAGCCATCTCTCAGAAATGCCTGAGGGACACAGATATTTCAACCACGCGACCATTATGTATGACTGAAGCGGGGAGCTGCCCATCCTAACTGAAGTCTGTAAAAAGTTAATGGAGCAATCTTTTTAAAGGATGTTGTTATTCCAGGCTTACGCTTCATTGGGTTAAGGTATGGGTCATGCCCTGGGGCTGCTCTGTACTAGGTGCATTTGATGATCACCAACTCCCTTCCTCTTTGTTATCATCCATCCACAATGTGTGCCAGGGCCCAAATGTTCAAACTTGGATGGACAAAGTTAAGAACTTAACTTAAACCAATTAATTTATTAAACACGGAAATTAATGGTATTTTCAAATACTCAACACCCCTGAAAAGCTCCGATTTAGTTGCCTAACATTTTGATGCAGATTCTTTCTTCTGATGACAAATATTTCCAAGGGTCTGGGCATGGATGCTTGATGTTAGTAGGAATACCACTGGGCAGTTTTCTTTCACTCTTTCTTATATGTAAGATCAAAAGAAAAAAAGGGAAAAAAGGAAATCTTCTTTGTCTTGTTTAATTCCCAAGGAATGTCGGGAACTGTGAGGGAAACTGAAGCTTGTGTTATACCTGTTCAGAGTCCTTCATTGCTGCTACTGCTGCTCCACTGGGAGACAAAACATCTCAGAATGAATCAACTTCGCAGAGAGAATGATTGAATTTGAAAACTTTAGACAGTGCAGTTCAGCAGCCAAACGAGTCCAGCAATCTACATCAGAATGATTCCATCATTTGCTCCACAGGGAACATGGGTTAGACAGGCATGTGTGACTATGTAGTTAGCAAGTCCTTTAAAAACAACACAACCATTCATGGACCAAAGTAAGTTCTGTTTCCCTACCCCAAAAAGGGGTTGGTACACCACTGCCAACATGTAGTTAATTGCCCAGCCTCTGTCACAGTAGCAGGTAATTTGACATGTTGGCCAAGTATTACCAGGGTTTCAAGGGGAATTAACGGCAACTAAAAGTGGCAACTTGCCCACTCATGGGAAACACTGTCTTGTTAGTGAACGGGAATGAATGTGTGTCCTCAGGGTACTGTGATGTGCATTGTTGTGACTCAGGTTACTGGGAGTGCCTTAAGTCAGTGAGGTACAGGATTGGGAGCTTTATGCTCATGATGTGCTACACCGGTATCCATACAGCACTTCCTAAGCTTCCAAAGTCCAGTCCTGGCCATGCCCATGGCTCAATGAAAAACCTGGCCTGGGGTCCCCAAACACTGCATGAATTTTAAAGTACTAGTTCTCAAAATGTGGTCGGTGGACCACTAGTGGTTGGAGAAAGCTGACAGGTTTTCTTTCTTATTTCCAGCTCCTCAATTACATTAGAAGATAGCTAAAAATACATTAAATACTTCCCTACTGTTACCTTTCTATGTAGTTGCCACAGAGATGTTATGCAACTGTGACGGAAAGAGGACAGGACCCAGATGGTACCAAGTGAGAGGGGAGCATAGGTGCTGGAACTAGGGGTGCTGCTGCACCCCCTAGTTTGAAATGATTTCCATCATATACAGGATTTACAGTTTGGTTCAATGGGTCTCAGCCTTCCCACCCGCTACCCCCGCTCCAATACAAATTGACCCAGCAGCCCCAGAAGGGAGGTATCTATGCAACACTATCTCCAATAAAAAGTGCTCCTCCAACTATGAGAAAAATTGAGAATTCCTGCTTTAAAAGGATTGCTCACCTCCGGGATTGGTTTGGATGAGCAGTTTGGAGCATATCTGGAGTCTGCATAATCGGCCAGGACTCCTCACAAGAGCAAGCCTTCTCATGAGATTTGCAACACACTGCATCTGGTCAAGCTGGGAATATGGCATGTCTTGGAGAATCATGGTGCAGTCCTGGACATGCAGAGAATCACAACTATTCAACACAATGGGATAGGAGGGGACAAAAGATTAGATATTTTAGAACCTTCAAAAAGTTTTCAGGTTTGGGCTCCGTTCTCAAAACAGCTGAAAGGTTAGAGTGGTGAGGAAGTTCTATTTTGTCTGACCCAATTTCTCCAACTCTGTAGCCAGATTCATTGAAGGACTCACAAAGATTTGAAAAATCTGGAGCAAACCAGGGGTCTGAGCTTGCAGTCTGGAGATAAATTTTTGAGTAAACTTCATGTGACTTCTTATTTTCACTGGCAAACATGAATCTCACTGATTTTTAAACAGCAGCTTGGGTCGAGTGTTGCTTTGAGGTCTGAGCCTTGTTTGAACTTGAAACTCGAAATGAAGCTCAAGCAGAGAGAGCTTATGAGAAGCATAATGAAAAAAAAAGTCTGACTGAACCTCTAGGAACTGAAACCACAGAGTTTCTTGCAGCTTGAGTTAAAAGTTACAACATGAAAGGTGATTGGAATCCATTTTTGACACTGTAAAGATGTATGGTTTGCTCCAAATAACAGGATTCTAAGGACTTTGTGCAGTTGATTTTTTCCAAGTGTAACCCCTGCCCTCCACATACATTCTGCCTAACCTTTCTGTAGAAAGCAATCTCCAAATACTTTATAGAAGCATTCAGAGTCTGACCATGCCACTCTGCGATCTGGCTAAGCTAAGCATAATAGAGTATGACAAATTGTGTATGTTCTGGGAAGTAGAGGGAGCAAAAACGCTCTTGGAGAAGGGAAAACAAGAAATTAATCTGGAAGATCTGGGAGATAAATTTGTGTTGTTCAAGGGGGTGATATCTCATTTTTATTACCCCTCTGAGCAATTTATGAAACAATCCGGATAGACCCCTGTGCCCTGACTCCATGGGAACTAAAGCCAACAGAGACTGAAATACATAAGCAGATGAGCAATGGGGTTTATTTGTTTTGATTTATGGAAAGGTGTTTTTCTGCTAACAGGCATCTGTCCCATGCTGCGGGACAACACTGAACATCCACTGACTGCCCCAATAACAACTATGTGAGTGAAATCAGGCCATCACTACGCTCCCAAATGAATTCACACAGGAAAAGGATGAGACAAAAAACACCCTGTCACCTGTGGATAAATACTTATTGGTTAGGCTCTAAGGTGCCACAAGTACTCCTCGTTGGTTTTACTTACAAAGCGATCACTTTATATCTGATCTATCCGTTTCATCCTCAGAGGAAACCTGCACCGCACTTTCCAAAGACAAGCCTGGGAGCTTCAATTCATCACTTTGTTAGACACTAAAAATCATTGTCTTAATAAAGACATGGGACTGATGGTTTATCACAATCTCTAACCCACTAACCTTCCTTTTTGTCCCGTGACAACGGGGTTGTTAATGGGCCACTTCACTTAAATACGTGCGAACTATTAATACTGAACTGCTTGACCTTGGATTTAGCTGCGGCACTGAGAGGTGGTCTACATGACATGGTTAGGTCAACGTAAGCTACTTTGTGGCGACCCGGCCGTGTAAGTGGGGATTGCGGATGTTGTGATTGCGGGAGTTACATGCACGCCCTTTATACTTTGCGATCACCAAGGACACACAGCCCTTCAAGCCAGCAGAGCACTAAGAGAGAAGCTCCTGTTTATTTCCGAAGGGCTTGAATTCACTTTGCCATTAAGGCTGTAATTTTAATGGACTGAAAGGTCTTTTGGGAGGAGATCATGCACTATGGTAGTGGCTTTGTGCAACCGAATGCCACATTATATACCTAGCTAGAAAAAACATTCTTTGCAGGCAAATGAGGACACAGGAAAATTAGTGGGTAGCCAAGGTCTTTAGAGCTGTTCCTACTTCTTTCTACTGCAAGAAAGGGGCTTATTTAACATAAGACATTCTGGGCCGCCACATTTTGCTGGGTTAAATCACCTTATTTGATGTGATCCAACCTAATCACAATGGAAGAAAACAGTGTGGTTCTTCCAGTCAATAGAAACCAACCCAGCAATCCGTGAGCTTGAGTCTCTTCTCCCATCCACCATACGGATCACTACTGCGTCTTCCTCACTGATGCCATGTGCACAGCGCCTGTTTGTGTCAGTGGGGATTCCACGCACGAGAGGAGCGAGAGTCGGAATGAGAATAATCGCCTTGCGTTTCTCTGGCGTCTTTCACCCAGAAGTGCATTACAAGCTTCACTAATAATGGCTGTGTCTACACTACAGTACAACAGTGGCACAGCAAGCATGCTGCCCCAGGCTGCTGAGTTGTAGACACTACCTACAGTGACCTACAGAGGTTTTTCTGTCGTTGTAGTAAATCCACCCTCTTGAAAGGGGATAGCTTAATCAACAGAACAATTCTTCAATAGCAATGTCTATACCAGGACTTAGAGTGGCTTAACTCGGTCTCCCAGAGGTGTGATTTTACCCCCTCCCCTCTTTGCATCATTTCCTCCTGCACCACACTTCAGGGGCCTAGGAGTGCCCAATTTTTTGAGTGATGGGTCACTCATAGAGCAAGAGTTGGAAGTAAATTTTTGGCAAAATAGTAAACGTAATTGAAAAATGGAGTTTCAGGGCAACTGAAGTTATTTGCTACTTCAGGCTGAATTCAGCAAATAGCTTCAGTCAACTAAAAAGGTAGGGAAAAAACTTCCAAAAAGTCAAAATGGTTTGTTTTGACTTTTGGAAATGAATCGTTTTGACATTTTGTTTCAGAACGATCTGTTTTGATTCAAAATGTCGTTTTGAATTTACATTCCATTTTAAAATTTGAGCCAAACAAAACTTTCAGTTTTTTATTTCAGTTAGAAAAAACAGGGGGAAAATCAGTTTCACTTTGAGACAAACTAAATTTTTGTGTGCCACCAAATCAAAAAATCAATTACTCGGTTAGCTCTGCATAGGACCTGCTCCTATAAATCCATAGTCACACAAACAACCTTAGTTCACAGTAGTAGAGTCTTATGGAAGCCACTGGGACTATAGCCAGTGTAGGGACAGGGCCCTGAATGTTTGCTGGGTGGGGGCCATATTGATTAATTAGTTCAGTTACTATTCTCTGGGTTACTTTGAAATTTATCTGCAGTGCTGTGCCTGGCATGTCGCACTGGTCACTCAAGTATATTCACACAAAGATGAACCTTCCATGCTCTGAACAAGTTTCTCTGGCTCCACAAAAATATTGCACCCCTCAGGGAATGCAACATATTTTGACTTAATGTTTTCTGACATTTCACTCGCCTTCTTAATAAGATGGGTGAAATGTCAGGAGAAATTAAATCAGTGAGTGCAGCAATCCCCCAAAGGGGAATATTTGGAGTGCTAATACTTCCTCTGGATTTGCTTTCAACCAATTTGTTACCCATTCCTAACTGTTAAAATTACCAGTTTCCCTAATTGTTACAGAAAGTTCTTATCGCAGTATCTAGTAATCACTGGTAGCATTCTTGTACTTAGTGATTTTACACAATGTCCTCTACATTAATATTACATGTGCACTTGGTGACACTACATTAGCATGTAGTAGTGCTACTCTAATATTTGTCAGAAGTACTATGTGGCTTTACAGTACCATTACTCAGTAGTACTACATTAGTATTTTGTGGTACTGTATTAGTACTCACTAGTAGTATTTTGTTAGTACTTGGTGGTATCATATAAGTATACGTTATTAAACCAGTAGATTCTAGGGAGTGTCGTAGGGTGTTTGTTTATATGTCTTTACTCGTATCTGGATTAATTCCTCTTATGACTTTTTATTGTTGCCTTGTTTTTTTTTTAAAGAAGGGGCAGATTTTGCTGCAAGTGACTATTTTTTCAAATGGCAAAGTATTCACCAAAAATGGCAAATTTCCACTCTGCAGAACATTGATGAAATTAAAGAGTTTTCTCCTGGATTGGCAGTTTCTACAGCATAGTTTTCAGGTACCATCATGGTCTTTCTGGGATCCTCTCACACTTAAGTGGCAAATGAAGCTTTTTGTTTTTGGTCCATTAAAAGATTACCTCACCTATCTTGTCTCTCTCCTGTCCTGGGACCAACATAGCTACAACAACACAGCAAACAGACACTTAAACTCAGGTACTTAGGTCCTTGTCTTGCATTTGACACTCCCTGGGAAGATCCCAGCAAAGCCTCACTGAAGTCACACTCATGTATGTGTACTTCTAAAGCATCCTGTACTCTGCACAAACTTGAGACATGCCCCATTCCTACCATGAATCCTGCTTTCAGCTCTGCATGTTTAAAGGGAGCATCTCCAATAGCACAATGAGCAATAGCACCAGACTGGCACATACTGACCCAGATGGAATGCTATCTACTGATAAATGAACACTGCGTCTCCTTGCTGTTTCTTGACAGCCTCCATCCATCTGAACCTATTTGACTGGTCAGATTTGACAAGATCATTACTAATGGTGGCAGGGAATTATTATTTGTGGTCTTTGTAAGAAAAAGTGGTAATCCTGGAACACTCTGAAACATGTATGCTTGGGCCTACAATTTCTAAAGCAACTAGTGATTTTGGATGCCTCCATTTTTGGGTGCTGAATAGGAAACACCCACTGAAAGTGAGGCACCTTTTAAGGTGTCTCATGTAGACACACAAAATGTAGGCTCCCAAAATCACTAGTCATTTTAAAAATATGTTGGCCTTGGGCATCAGTAGAATAAGGGGAATCATTTGTGATAGCTACCAGAGACTCCATGCCAGAGACTGTTACTCCCAGTCTGTACCCCTATGCTCACCCCTTTTACAGGACTATGATAAATGTTGTTCAAAGTATGCCTTGTGAGGCATCATTTGAAAACTCATAATTTACATTATGGCCTCTGAGTTCTGATTATTTTTATTATACAGGGTCCACAAGTGTGCTAGGTGACACACAAGATGGACACATTGCATAGGATCCTTGTCCTAAGAACATACAATCGATTTTCTGTTCATTAAAATGAAAGGTAGCATATGATGGGAATTGAGAATATTATTATTATAAAAAATATTCCCTCCAGGCAATTAAAAATTGTCCACATCACTTGTGTTGCACATGGTGTACAGATGCCTACGCCTACGAATATATGAATCATGATCCCTTAATTCACTTTACTGCACTAATTCCAAGGAGAAATTTATAGTCCAGTAAACAAAAAGCTCTTAGCCCACTATTAATATCTAATAAAATGACATAGCAGGAGAACAGTGTGATCTAGTGGACAGGGCCCTGGGGGGGGGGGGGGAGGGTTAGACACTTGGGTTCTATCACAGTTCTGCCAAAGACCATCTGTGTGACCTTGAGCAAGTCACTCCACCTTTCTGTGCCTCAGTTTCCCAGTACATAAAATGGGGATAATGAGATCTTTTCTTGGAGGCTTACAGATGGAAAAATACATTTAAAGAGCTACCTACTATTATTAATAGGCTAAAGGGCCCAGTTTTGCCCATCTGCTCCACAGAGGTCAGCAGGAAATACACTATTGACGTAGGGCAGGACTGAGCCCTAAGTTTAGATGAAATCTGTTTTCATGTAGTTATCCGTATTTCTATTTTTAAATTCAAAGACTCAAATATTTACATTTTGTCATTGCAACAGTGCCTGGATCTTAAGCCGATTTTGTGCTATTAAAACCGCACGACACTCAAAGGGAGCAGCTGACTGGCTCTCCTTGGTGTCCTTGAATTGGTTTACGCAAGGCAGGTCTCGCTTGTAAATGCAGAGCAAAGCACAAAGCATTTATCCACTAATTTAAAGCTTGACTTAACTTACCCCATAGCTATAGAAATCCTGCGTTTGAACTGCGTTCCCATCCCTCCCTCCAGTTATCGTAGACAAGATATTAGACTATTAAATGATCACAGCAAAATACTTCCCTAATGCAAAGAGGTCTCTCTCAGTGAATAGCCCATTGAGCCTTACTTGTGCCACCCCACATCCATCCTCCACTTAAAGACTGAGACTCTGTTGCTCTGCATCTTCCATGAGTGTTACGCGCATGTAAAATGCAACAAACAAAAATGATAGCATCTCACACCTACTTTGCACTCATGTTGAACAGGTGCAGATGATGACAGAAGGTGCAAGGTAGTGACCAATTAGGCCCTGACTCTCCAGCTTTCACTCTGGCACTTTCTGAATATTCATTAGATGATGATGTCATTGGCTATATGTTTAGTTATTATGATACTGTGACTGGGTCCCAGTGGGGGCCAGCTATGATCACACAATTAGGGTGAACTGCAAAGAATGGGGGAGATGATCCCCAAAAAGCTGGCTAATATTCCAATACTTAGATTCACCAAACCAGCATTAAATGGCTTCTTTATTACCTTATTGATTACTCAGAAGTCCAAACAACGCAGTTCCCTTAAAGTGATCCAGCCTCAGACCGCCATCCAGGTACCAAGTCAAATATGATGATTTCTGAAAATCTTTATTTCATCATATAAAAGAAAAGGTTCTACCAATCCCAAAGGATCAGACACATTACCTACCAGGTCGCCAAGTATTCCAGATCTTACCCAAATACATGCTCCAGTCAATTCTTATTAACTAAATTAACATTTAGTAAAAAACAAGAGAGAGAGTATGGTTAAAAGATCAATTACATACAGACATGAATTCAATTCTTAAGATTTAGATTCATAGCAGATATGGTGAGCTTTGTAGTTGCAAAGAGTTCTTTTAGAATTAGTTCATAGGTTATAGTCCAATGTCCAAATATCATATTCAGGGCATACCAGCATAACTAGAACCTCAGTCTTGTGACTCAAACTTCCCCTAATGAAGCAGAAGAAGATCTGGGATGACAGAATCAGACCCAAGAATCTTTTATACAATTTCATATCTTCTTTGACAAGTTGGGAGTTCCTCCAGGAACAAAAGGTAATTAGGACTTTGAAGGAGGTCCATCCCTGGTACTTAGCTACAGAATTAACATAAGGCAATTTGCTTGTTCCCCCACAATTCACAGATTATTTGCTATACATTTCAAAGAGATATGAATACAGAGATATGTCATGTTTGCAATTCATTTAAATGATAGGATGATCTTTTGACCTCTAAAGTATCAGAATACACCATTGACAGAGACTGTTGGTTACATTGTGGACCCTACTCATACATATGTAAAACACAAAAACAAAAACATTATGTCCCCACCTGTCTTTTGAGGATTCTTTATTTTGCAGGATGTTTAACCCTTTCTAGCCATACGTCACAGATATGTATTGATGTTTTTTTTCCTCTCCTCTCGTTTTATTTGAAAAATCAAATCAAAATAAAGTCCAAATCAGAAAAATAAAGCATTCACAAATCCCATTAAAAATGAATTATTTGAGGGGAAAAATTCTGATTCTAATACCTTCTCCCAGACAAAGAACTAGCACTTGTGGATGGAAGCAAGACCTTATTGATTTAAAATAATACTCCTGTATTTTATTTGATGTGATTAGAAAACTGGGCATATAATTTGTGAATATGTCTGGATCTTGCAAATATTTGTGATTTTGTTGTTTTTGTAAATTTCAAGTTTTCAGACTGGTTTTGGTTTGATTTGAAGCATGCTTTGCCCCTAAAAATCCTCAGATTGTTAATTGTTGAATTTGTTGCAGGGCCCCATTCACTCAGCGTCACTACCGCAGTGGTCATTTCAGAAAAATACAATTATTTCCACTGTTGCCTTTTATCTACTTCTCATCGAGGCATGTGATGTTTCATTCCCATTTCAAAATATATCTGGGGTGGAGCGGTTGTGGGAGACACTGGTGTCTGAAGATGTGCCATAGAAGTTGCAGCCCATGAGTCTGGTTTGTTTAGAGTGTACCGTATTTGTCTGCTAAAGTTTCTTGGGGGGGGGGGGGGGGTTGAGGAAATAGTGGAATCCAACAAATAAATAGCGACTGAATTTTAATAAGTGCAATATTAGTAAACATGCAACTCCCTCTAGTGGTCACAGAAAGACTCTAAAATATATAGGCTCCCTTGTTGCTCAACCACTTTAAAAATGATTTGGAAATACATAGCAGAGTAAGTCATAGCCAATTGGTATGAAGTGTGTTGCAGAACCAGAGAAAGACACTGGGATTACCGATCTGTGGGCACCTTTTCTTTACTTTCAAAGCTTTGCAGCTCTCTGGTCCTACGTACATCTTGGCTGTCCTATCTTCCTTTCCTTTCACATTTGTTCAAGCTACCGTTTACTCCTAGCTGCTCCCTTTTTACCCTCTTTTCACAATCATTTTTGCACTGTTCTCTATGACATCCCTTAACCCTGCAACATTTTCTGTATCTGGAAGCAGAAGAATCCACCATCTCTGTATCACATCCCTCATTAGAAACACCTGGCTGAAGTCAATGAGAGTTTTACAACAGCCTTCTGTGTGACCAGAATTTCACACACACACACACACACACACACACATCTTCTGCCCAAAGAGGCACTAGTGCTTATTTACAAATAGAGAGCAGCTGCACCACTGTGCACCATCTGCTAGCGACCCGGCGTGAATTTTACCCCACACAGAAGAAACACAAAGGACCTGTGCAGAGAAGATAGTAGAACTTAAATGGCCTTGTGCTAACTGCACAGGGATGAATTTCAATCCCAGTGATTTAGATCTGAACGGTTTCCTATTTGCCTCTGTAAATTATAATCTCTGCCTGTATACTGTCAGCGCTCAGCACACGCAGATTAATAACAAGAACGAAAATGCCCAAAGTCCCAATGACAGAACTTTGTTTTAATACATTCTACTCACTTTAAAACAATGAAACTGCATAAAAATAAGACCAGGCTCAGACAGATCCATTCCATACATCATAGATCTGATGAGGGTGAATACACAGGACGTGTGTCCGGCTTCTTTTTTTGTTCCCTTGCTATATTGCTTTCCATATTTAACCACCCTAGTTAAATAACCATCCGTGCCCTAAGAGAATCTATGTCAACATTGTAATTTTTGGTTAAATACATGGTGGCCATCCACAGATTTAAAATTAGCAAAGTAAAGTAAAGAGTGAGCTTTCCATATTTAATTCTGTGTCACACTATTGTGTGTCATGTACAGCTAACTACTGGCAAAGTTTGGAAAGATTTCTCGCCTTCCTCCCCTCCCCCCCCCCCACAGGATAAAGTGGCAAAATCAATTATTGTCCAGCCTAAGCAGCAAGTCCTCACTCCTGCAAACAGTTGTTACCATACGTCCTCCCATTAATTTCAGTGTGACTAATTTTTGCAGGAATGAGCAGTTTAAGAAAGCAGAATAAACATTCTCATAAGCTCTATTTTATTTTCTCTGCTAATATAAAAAGGGAATTACAGGAAACAATGAACAGTTACATTATATACTGTAGTCAGTGGGACTCCTTTTGTTAATAATTTGAACTGGGTTTCCTTAACAGAAGATAATCACATCTCATGCCTGAGGGTATAAACTGATTGTCACAACTGATCCTTTCTTTTTCCTCAGTACAACATTTCATGGCTGGCTTGGTACAATACAATTTTTTCCCCTTAATCTAAAATACCAGATATTGAACACTGTCAGAGCAGGATATTGGACTGGATGAACTGATGGGTTGATCCACTACAGTAAACCCTATCTTCCTATAAAAGCTCATTCAAAGAGATCCTATTCTGTACAGGTTCTTATACAGTGCTTATCATTGTCGCATCTGAATGCAGAATCTGAGAAGTATTTTTGAGGATCTACAAGTTTTGTTAATCAGGGTAGTGTAGAATACTTCAAAAGTGTGCATCATATCCCTCCCCGTGGAGGCTAGGCCTCATGGAAGTTAACACCCTTCTACTGCTACCACACAAGTTAACAGTAGCTGGTTCTTAGGCTCAAGAGGTAGTGATCCATTCTTTGGTACAGAAGGGCCCAGATTGAAACCCTGCTTCTGGCAATGACCCCACAGTAAGAAACAGGAAACCCCACGCTTTGAAATGCCAAAGGCAGGAGATAAAGTCACATTAATGTCATTTGCTTTTGAAACACAATATCTGAGACCAGAAACTTTGGACAGGTCAAAAAGCTACTGGCGTTCATCCCCTCCAGACTGGTTTACTGCTGACTGGGTGGACAACATGGAAAGTCCAGTTTATTCAGGCTGCAGCTACCCACCTCCCAGGTATGAAACTATACAGACACTCATCGCTGAATCCTAGTTCACTCTGAGTGTCAAGGCCTCAAGTCTTCATTGGGTTGAAACCTGGCTACTTCAGAGATTGCCTCTCCATTAGCAACCCACCAAGAATGCTGCTATTCCAGAGACAATGCAACTGGCAGTGGTCAAATTTAAGCTCTTGAAAGACAGATGTAGGACATTCTTGGTCAAAGGCTTTTGACTGTAAGATAACATTTGGAGGGGGCAGGAGCTAAGACTGCATGTGATCATTTTCAAATACATTAAAAGACCCACATTAAAAGGGCCACAGTGCATTGTGGGAATCACATGGCCACAGTGCATTCTGGAAGATGTAATCGAGACAGGGAGCCTGTACTTGCAGTATTACATGTTCCAAGTTCAAATCTAAATATAATACCATGAATGTTGCAGTCACATTAATTTTTCCAGCAACAAGGTTTAAATGGTGATCACTATATATTCAAAAATGGATATAAACAATAAAAATGAAATTCTTTCTTTAGAAATGGTCTTTGCCTTTGTAAATGTCAAGGGTGTTGTTTCTCTTGTCAGTCTCCAAATGGATTCCTACTGCTTCCAGACCCCATTAAAAATAAAAAGCTTTAGTTGCTGTGCACATCAGTGTCTATTTCCTTCCAACATCACCTGTACCTTTGGCTTCTGCCTTCTAGTCACTTAAATTAACAAATGGGTGTTCTATAATTTACAGTGAGAAATGAGGTGTTTGACTGTTTTAGGGGACAGATAAAGATTTATCGCTGGAAGTCTCTGAATGTGAAAAAATTCCACACTGATGGTCGGAAATTGAAGAGGTGGAAATCAACAAAGGATTTGTTCTTCTCCCTTCATTTCCTGTACTGCAATGAAATAACCATCAGAGTTCCCTTATGAACTGGCTAGTGCATCACTGCCCTATACACCAGGGCATCAAATAAAGATTCGCCTGTAGCTCAAGTGGTAGGGGCCTGGACTCTTGAAAAGGGAGCCTTCGAGTTTTCTCCTTGCTTTCCTCTCATGCTGTCTCTAGTTGCTAGGGCATGCTGCGTGAAGTTTCTGGCTGGCTCCAGATTTGTTATAACACTTTTTTGTTTACAGTGCAGCCCCAACTGCGGCTAGAATTTCTGTTTCTGCAGAATTAGCCCTGATGCAATTGGGATCCTTTGCCCTTGAAGAGTTTCTCTGGAAACCCCAGTTTATAGAATGCATATCGGCCATTCCCCAGCACCAGAAAGTATACTGGAAAAGAGCGACTGAAGCCTACAATTTGTTATCCTTTGCAAAGCTGCTCTATAACTAGAATGAACTTGTCTTTTTCTGTTGCCAAATTTCCTGTTTCTGTATCCTGGGGCAGCTGTGGGCCCTGCAAAATTGGGTCAGAAACATAAAAGCTGTTTTCTTCAAGCTTTATTAATTTTCAAGTCATTTCCTGTTTTCCCACTGCAGCCAAAACCACCCCTTTGGCAGGTATTGAACTATGAAACCCCCCAATTCAGTTCTGTGGCCACTGAGTAAATGGCTTAGTAGCTGAAAGAAGAAGCGACCTGGAATGACAGCTACAAGGTTTCATTATTCTGCTTCAAAATGGCAATTTTGCTTTAGTGTGAACAAACATTTCAGGAAATCACATCCACTCTACAAAAGTCCCTGTCTGACTTTTTGAATCATTTCCAACCCAGAACCTCCCCTCCAATTCGATTTTATAGGGACTCGGGGCTTTGTCTTACATAGGACCCTATTATCTCTCATCCCCCATCCTGATTTTTCACGCTTGCTATCTGGTCACCTCCAACCGCTTAGAAAACTTCTTAAAAGTCCTGAGCAGGGTGGTGTCTTCCCTTACACTGAATGAAAAATATAAAAAGGAAATAAAACGTGTTCCAGTATCTGGGGTTGTATTTATTTATTTCTGTAGCACCTTCAGCCGGGATGGAACCATTAAGTCCAGACGCTCCAGAAATGGCCTCTGATTGTGGGTGTCCATCTTGAGGCACCATGATTCAGATTTATGGAGACACTGATCACCCACAGCTGTAAAGAAAGTCAACGGCAGCTCTGCATGGTCAGCTCCTCTGAAGATCAGAGTCTTAGGAGGGGCACCCCCAAAACAGAGGCATGGGCCCACTTCAGATCATATTGACAGAAGAGCTTAGGGCTTGACTCACAACTTGCGTTTCCTTGTGCTAGCAGAAGCGGAGGGAAATCGTCGCAGAGAGAAGGCAGGAGAGTGGTTCTGCTGCTCTCATTCCTTGAGATTTCTGCCCAAGTAAATTGAAGCTATACCTGGAGCTCCATAGGAGCCTCCCCTGGAAGCTACCCAAGGTGCATGTTTCCCAGAGGCCATTGCCAAGCCTTCTCCATGGCTGGTCCTGCTTAATTCCTGGGCAGCATTGGGCCCCCAGCAGCGTAGGGATTGTGGCTGCCTTGTGCCGCAAGGTCCCCTGTCCTTCAGATGGACTTCATGTCACTGGGGTCTGGATTCTTTCTGTGAATATGAATCACGCCATTACAGCAAGGGATTATTTAATTCACCATCTCTGAAGTGACATATGCCAGTTGTAACAGCACAAATCAAGACTACACAAGAGCTTACCAAAGGGAGTTAAGAAAAAAGCAGGCAATTAAATTGACTGGGGAATCTGCACACAAAGAAGGTACAGCAGGGCTCTGGGAAAAGCCCGTTAACACAACCACAGGTCCCCTGGCCGCACCCCTCTGTGACTGTGTGCAGGAAGCCCATACACCTGTGTGCTCCGTGGGTGAGAGCCAGGTTCTGGCTGTCTGCACTGGCCCCGTTTCAGGCTCATCCCTTCCTGCTCAGCAGACTCACCCTGATTCATCTGGGGTCAAGCCCTTCCTCATCTGCAGAGCTGAAAGCACCTCATTGAAAAAATATCATCTGAAGTCTGGATTTTAAAGCCCTGAATCTTTCCATTGACTTCAATGGTCTTTGGAGCAGGGCCTTCTTGCAAAACCCCATGATTCAGAAGGAAAACAAATGATCCCAGATCTCATAATGCTTTTGTTGCTGAGACATTAAACTTTGCTGGATGATCTCTCTCCACCTCCAGCGGCTCTCACCCTCCGCTCTCACTAAATCAGAGAGACAGCCTGGCCTCTCAGGAGGCTGTGTGAATGACTGATAGGGTCAGACCGAAAGAAGAGATTATGAAATGAAAACAAAAGATCAGCTTGTGTTCAAGGCCCTGTCTCCCTCCTCCCCTAAAGGACTGTGATTAAAACCTCACGGAGCAGCCCTGTGCAAAACCAGGCAGTTTTAAAGGGTGACTCACCCATTCACAGCCTGGTACATTCCAGACTGAAGAATCTGACTGGCAAGACTTTAGGTGAGTCTTCTTAGTAAGGCTTATAGGTACAGAACAGCTCTGGTACTCATCTGTAGTGGTCCGGGCGCCAGTTCAGCAAGACATTTACGCACATGCCTAAGTCCATCCCTATTCAGCAAAGCACTTATGCTTAAATTTAAGAATGTGCTTACTTCCCCTGATATCAAGTAGTTAGGTTAAGCACACGGTGAAGTGCTTTGCTGAGAAGGCTGAACTGTAAAACGGGGGCCCGAGTTAGGGATGAATTGAAGTCTCCTTCTCCATTAACAAAACATAATTTCTCTTTATTTTTACAAAATATATTGGCTAGATTAGTAGAATAACAATATGTGGTGAAATATGTTTTCCCACAGAGCTCTGACTTCAGGGGACTTATACTAGGGAGAAATTTAGCCTATTGTCTAGTTTCAGACTTCCTCTCCCTTATCCTAGGTACATGCCCATGCATAAGGAGATTCCCCTTCTGAAGATTATTCTTTAAAATGGTGATTTGGGTTTGTGGTTTTGTTTTGGGGGTTTTTTGTTTGTTTTTTCATCCCCGGGGTCAAAAAATGGTCCCAAATTCCTTCATTTACATATTTCGTAGGGACCTTTCCTTCCGTTCTCTCCCTTGGATGTAAATGAACAATTTTCATAAACATTATGCAAGGAAGCCATGCACATGCAGCAAAGACAAGAGTCTAGAGAAATAATTTGTCATAAGTAACAACTGGCTGGGGCTCACTAGCTTGGGTTAGTTGTAGTGGAAGCTTAAGGCAGTTTACTCCACAGAGTAGCACATGGCACTAAGAGTTAAAAATTCTATGTTCTGGTCCCAGCGGTGCCATTGATTTCCTATATTTCCTTAGGCAAGTTCCTTTCCTTGTTTGTTGTGATTGGAAGCAGACTTTATAAAATTCTTGATAGACAGGTAGACAGAATCCTCTAAAGCCTTTTTCTGATGAGGAACTGATTGACTTACTGGTCAGAAGAAATTGGCATATATCATAAAAGGCTTAGACAAAAATGTTCAGAAGTAGCCATTGATCTTTGGAAGCCTCTATTTCTTGAAAGCCCAATTTGAGACACTTTCTGTTCTATCAAATAGAATTAAATGATCTTTAAAGAATGAAGTTATTCAGTCCAGCAAACCACATGTCCTCCTTCAAAATGATTCTCATTCTGAATCCAACAAGAGATACATCCATGCTTCTGAGGACAAATTTGACTTTAAACATGCAAAGTTATCAGAGTACATGTAAATAGGTTCACTGATCAAGGAGGAAAACTGGGCTAATGTCCTGGAAAGACCCTGACCTTTCTATTTGTTTTTGTTCCAAATCAGAACAAAACCAAAACATTTCAAATTCTTCTAAGTAACAACATTTTCAAATATTTTTTTGTCTCAAGTCAATCAAAACATCTCGTTCCCATTTTGACTTTTAAAATTGAATATGATATTAAATGTTATACAATAATATAAAATAAAGCCCTAGACTATAAGTCATTTTGAAACAAAAAAATCTAACCATTCTGTTCCGATAAAATCAAACTACTTTGAATAAACTGGTTAGTCTCTAAGGTGCCACAAGTATTCGTCATCTTATTTACGAATACAGACTAACAGGGCTGCTAATCTTAAACCTTAAAATGAAGTGTCATTGAAATCGGCACATTCCTCTGAAAAGTTTCATTTTTAACAAAATCTTATTTTCCAATAGAAAACATTCTGTTGGGAATTTTTTAACTAGTCCAACCCCTGAATAATCCACCCCAGGTGTTATAGGAGACTCAGGGCATGCTGAAACACAGGACATGGATATATTTGTTTAGTTAGCTCTATGAAGACCAATAATCCAGGCAGGCTATAGTCAAAAGAAAAGCTGCTAAACCTTTAAACTTCAATATGGAGTTTATGGCTATAGGCACTTAACTTACTGGTATAGCTAAACCTTTGGCACTGAATACAGAATTGCTGGAAAATTGGATGGATGATTGCTGGGAAAACAGCATGACCAGTGATGAGACATCAAGCTAAATTCATCACCGGAATAAGGGGATCTTCTTCATTGAAGACACTTATGCCAATAACACATCCAGCCCCTCACTTCTAGAAGTCCTATTCTTTTGAAACAATCCCTAAGAAGGCTGTTACAGCATGATGAGTCGATGGGGGGGAAAACGGGGGAACTTTTCTATTTGTTGCCTCTGATTCAAGAGGACCATCATGTTCTCCAAAGCCAAATTAGTGGATGGAATGAATGGCCCTGAAATGAAGACACCAGTAATTTTGATGGATGGTAGCAGAAGATATTGTCTATAATTTTCGATGGAGTAAATGATTAACATTACGTTGTGCAGATGGGAATCAACAGCATTAATTAAGATGCCTGATATGTAATGGGCGGGAGGGAGAACAAACATAGGTTTGTAATCAGTAAAACAGCACATGGAGAAATTTCAAATAGAATATAATCAAAATCTTTTAAATAAAGGAGGCTAAAATAAATACCTAAAGAAGAGCCGAGTATTTTAAAATATCACAAGGTTAAACAAAATTTCATTTTTAATCCAATTTCCAGCTGAGATTTTGGTTCCCTTAGCAAGGGGAACATCTTCCCAATGCCATATACAAGACTGACACAAACGGCTGTGAAGCACGCTGCCCCCAGCCAACCAGCTCACTGGCAACCCACAAATGCCGTGTATTTGCTTGGAAAAACACCCCAAAGAATTCTGTTTATAGCACCTTTCATTTGCAGTTCTTTATATACATGTTCAAATTTAGCCTCAGTTTACTCATCTGTACCTACTACTTATGGGGGCTGTGAGCCTTCATTCATTCATGTGTGCACACACGAAGCTCTTGCCAGTCTGAGGACTTCACAGAGGCTGCTTCCACAGACCCAGGGTAGATGTGTGTGACCA
Organism: Sternotherus odoratus; assembly: GCA_032164245.1. Taxonomy (NCBI): domain Eukaryota; kingdom Metazoa; phylum Chordata; order Testudines; family Kinosternidae; genus Sternotherus; species Sternotherus odoratus. The sequence goes on from JAVMKO010000018.1 coordinate 10,336,266, forward strand.
TTAGTGTTGCCCACTTCCCTGGATTTATCGGGCAAGGGGATTTTGGCTCTGCCACTGGGACCCTCACCCCCTATATCTGCCCATCCCCTGCTCAGCAATGAATCCTGCTCCCAGTTCTCCTCCCATATCAGTTCTGCTCATTCCCCCACCACATCAGTTCACTGCCACCCCCCAGGCCTCAGATAGTTCTGCCCCCCCGCATGGGTGTCCCAGGAATAGTCAGTCAGTTACTGCATCTATCTGACAAGTTTCACAACACCCTTACATGGCAGGTACTGAGTAAACTGAGGCTAAAATTAAGTTACTTGTTCAAGGTCTCAGAGAGCAGAGTTCTCTCAGTGCTTGCCAGAGCAGAGACATGTCAAAATATAAATGCTAGATGATAGCTAGGATGTCACTTAAAAAGGAATAGAGAATAAGATGGAGAATATCTTATTGCTCTTATATAAATCCATGGTGCGCCCACATCTTAAATACTGGGTATAGATGTGGTCTCCTCATCTCAAAAAAGATATACTGGCATTAGAAAAGGTTCAGAGAAGGGCAACTAAAATGATTAGGGGTTTGGAACAGGTCCCATGTTAGGAGAGATTAAAGAGGCTAGGACTTTTCAACTTGGAAAAAAGGAGACTCTGGATTGGCGGGTAGTAATCGATCTATCGGGGAGCGATTTATCGCAGCTCGTTTAGATGCTATAAATCGATACTCTAAGGCATTCTCCATCGACTCCAGAACTCCAGCTCGCCAAGAGGCGCAAGCAGAGTCGACGAGGGAGCCCACTGCCACTGTGAGGACGCTAGGTAAGTCGACCTAAAATGCGCCAACTTCAGCTACATTATTCATGTAGCCGAAGTTGCGTATCTTAGGTTGACCCTTCCGGCCCCGCCCCTCCCCCCGGCCGCTGGTGTAGACCAAGCTTAAGGGCGGATATGATAGAGGTATATAAAATCATAAGTGGTGTGGAGAAAGTGAATACGGAAAAGTTATTTACTTGTTCCCATAATATAAGAACTAGGGGGTCACCAAATGAAATTAATGGGAAATAAAAGGAAGTTCTTATTCACGCAGGCTAGAACTATAACAGGGTTTAAAAGAGAACTGGATAAATTAATGTAGGTTAAGTCCGTTAATGGCTATTAGCCAGGATGGGTAAGGAATGGTGTCCCTAGCCACTGTTCGTAAGAGGGTGGTGCTGGATAGCAGGAGAGAGATCGCTTGAGGACACACGGACACACACATACCAAAATCAGAAACTGTGTTTACTAGCAGCATTAAATTCTTTGTTCCACAATTATTTCTCTATCCCTGCACACACCCACACCCACACACACCCACGGGCTTACTGACAAGTGAAGAAAACACCATCCGTTTATTACTGGAAAAAAACCAGGACAAATTATGCTATACCCTTGATCCTTAAATATATTTGAAGGGGGACTTTATAGAAAGGAGGGAACTCCCTGCTCACCTCCTTCTGCCTGAATTCCCCTCCCCCTTCACTAAAGATAACTGTCTCAAGCATCTTCCAAAACTCCTATGTAGTTCTTGTAACTTTAAACCTGGTCTGAGGTCATAATTCCAGTGCTGGCCAAACAGAGTGCAGAGGGCGGGCCTGGCTCTTTTTTTCAAGACCACCTTAGATAGTCTCCCACCCCTGAGTTAAAAAAAAAATATGCTGACTCCATTCTCAGTTACTTTCTTTTAGCTATCTAGTTATCACTCTGGGGAAACCTATCCCTCTAGCTACTGCAGTCAAAGGACTATTTGGAACCCCAAAGTTTTTCCACAGTGATTTCTGCGTGTGATTTCAACTTTCCTCCACCCTGTCTCTAAAATCATCAGAATTTGGAATAGTTTGATCCCAGGTTTGGAAACCTATATTCTCGAACAGAACTATCAAAGATGTTTATTCAAACTCCACTCCTCATCTTCCTCCTAGGGAGCGTGCCCTTCAGGGCATTTTCTGAAGAAGGTAAGAAGAATCCTATGATGAAATTATTTCCAGTGATTTGCTGTAATTAGCACAGATTGTGTTGTTCTTATTCATTTGCAGCGGGATTGGGCTGTGTTGTTGATTAAGCTCTCACTTTTGCATTCTTAAAGCCAGTGTTGAGTGAGAGTCTAATGTGAGAGAGACACGTCAAAGTTTTCAAACTGGTAAAGTTTACTGAGTGTTCAAAAACAGTTTTTCTGCCTGTTGCAGGAATGCAAGGGAGGGTGAACTATTATACACACTCAGTGAAAGCATTACATCAATAACCCTTGGAAATGTCTCTAGTTTTACCATGTACTGTTTGCAAGAGGATCCTGTCAGCAATGATTTAGTGTAACTGAAATTAAACAGTGGAACCTTTGATACCAAAGTGATTTTTATTCAAAGAACAAATTCTTTGCAAGCAGATCGCGTTGTAGAGTTCAGTGCACTATAGCAATGGAGGACTTTTGCACAACTTCACTTTCAAAGGGGTTTGCTAATATTGACTTTACTATAAGCACGATTGACTGTATTTCCATATAAACAAGTATTGTGACAGTTCTTGAGGAAATTTATGAACTGGCAAAAATTATTCATTAAGACAGGTTCTAAGGAAATGTAACTAGACTCTGAAATGTGCCGTGTGCCTGCTCAGGGGGAGTACATTTTGCAAACTGTCTTTTGAATGTTAGGTATTAGAAGCATGAAATACTCTGCATTCTTAGAGCTCTTGGATTTTTTTATCTAGCTAAAATGTGTAGGGGTAGATCTTACACTAAACAGCACCTTTAGTCCATGTTGAGTCACATTGAAACTGATGGAATTATTCATTGAGTAATGTTCTGTTCAATATAAATCAAGATATCAGAATCTGGCCAATAGGCAATTAAAATCAATGGGGTTGCAGTGGTATAATATAGAAGGCTTTTGCCAAGAGAATTCTGCATGACAAGCTAATATTTTTTATAAAATGTGTTAATCGTGCCCAGAATTTTCAGAAGCGGAAAATTATTTTGCAACCTTTTGCTTTTGGGAAGCTACTTAAGATATTGGCCCAGATCCTCTGCTAAAATCAGCACAGTTCTGTTGGAATCTGTGGAGCAATGTCAATTTATACCAGCTGACGACCTTGCCCACTGACTGTCACTGACTGCTCAGCACCTCGGAAAATCAGGCTCCAGGGGTTTCAAGTTGGGCTTCCCAACTTCACAGCAATCCAAAGTCAGTGGACACTTTTGAAAATGTTTGCTTAGTCCATTTTGTGTTTCCCAAGATAAGCACATGTAGCTCCAATCTCCATTACCCTGCACCTCCTCATATAGTCCTTTACACCAGGGCAAAATGTCAAACAGTATTTTTCTGACTTAGCATCATTTTACATTGGCTTTGCACGTACTTTTCACCAGTATAAATGACTACACAAGCGGCAGAGAAATGGTGAATCCGTCCAGTGTTGCTGTCCAATTTTAAATGCATCAGAGTGTCCAGCTGTGAAAAATGAGGCAGGGAGATATGTAATGGCTATCTGTAATTACTGTAACCAGTTTCTGGGATGTCAGAACTGCAGCCAAAAGAGAGCTTTCTTAGCTGTTTAAGAAAAGAAAAAACCCTTACTTTCTCTGAGCTCTGAAGCAAGGAGTGTGGCTGTGACAGAGTGGGTGTTGTGCCCGTCTCCACTGAATGAGTCACAACGTTACAGTTCAAACTGTGTTAGCCAGGAACATGTTTAAACACAGCTCTTGCTGGCAAAGTGCTAACATGGTTTTCCTGGGCAGCATGGATAGAGCTCAACTCTGGTGACTCCTGTTAGAAGTTGGTTCACAGGACCGTGCTATAGACTGAGGAGCTCTTTAATAGTCTAATCTGTCTGTCTATTTTGGTTTAAGATTTTGCAGACACAGAATTCCAAGAGGGTACAGCATCAATGTTGGCTGAATCTGTGTCTAGTGTAGACACAGATGGGCATTTGTACCACTGTGTCATCTAACTTGTACCCTTTAGTGATTATGGATAAACAAATCCCACAGGACGAATACAATTTCCTTGGCCAACAGGAACTGAGCTGGGTTTGTGTGTGTGTGTGTATGTGTGTGTGTGTGTGCTATGTTAGGCAGTGTTGTGTTTAAATATAACTATTCTGACTTAAATATCTGAACCTCTGGGTCTGCAAAACTGGCTGGAGATTTTGTGGAAAGAGACTTTCTTGTAAGATTTTTGGTATTTCTTGCTTCCGCTTAGGCTAGAAATAAACTTGCCATTGTCTCTTAGGCCAGGTCTACACTGGGGTGGGGTGGGTCAACCTAAGATATGCAACTTCAGCTACATCAATAGCATAGCTGAAGTCAACATATCTTAGGCCAAGTCTACACTGAGGTGGAGGGTGAGGGTCAACCTAAGATACGCAACTTCAGCTATGTGCCTAGCGTAGCTGAAGTCGACGTATCCTAGGTTGACTTCCCTCAGTGTGCTCACAGCAGCAAGTCAACTGCTGCCACTCCCCGTCGCCTCTGCTTCCTCCTCTCACAGCGGTGGAGTTTCAGAGTCGGCGGGGAGAGCGCTTGGGGATCGATCACGACCCACTAATCCGGCGGGTAGTGTAGACCTGGCATTAGTGGCATTTTGGCCTTTCCATTTCTGAACCTAGACAGAATGTGAAAGGGCAAGTTCGGTTTGAGTCTGGGACAAAGTTTTAGAAAGATTCTTATACGATCTTCCCCCAAGATACTTAGTGCTCCATATAACCAATCCAAGACCTGTTCTGCTCCTGGCAATATTCCCCTCCTGTACTGATATTCCATATGATCCACTCTACCATCAAAGCAGGTTGGCAGTATCAACTACTTCCAAGTCTCTGAGGCTTAGCCAAAGCCGGATGCACAAAGCATATGGGGCACTTGTGAGCCAGCAAGCCTTTATAACATATGATTTAAAGACAGCGGCCAGTGCAGATCGAGTAATGGAGGGCATCAGCAAAGATACAAATAGCTTTGTGTGGAAAATCTGTGAATCCTATGGGAATGGCCAATAATACATAAACATGCTCAGCCCATGGACGCTCTAGGGTATGTTTGCATTTCAAGACGGAAGTGTAAATTCTAGCATGAAAGGACATAAATGTGCTAGCTTGCGAGAGACTCAGAGGGGAGACTAAGATCAAAAGGGACCATTGTGATTGTCTAATCTGATCTCCTGCACATACAGGCCACAGAATCTCACCCACCCCCTCCTGTAATAAACCTCTAACCTATGTCTGAGCTATTGAAGTCCTCAAATCATGGTTTAAAGACTTCAAGGTGCAGAGAATCCTCCAGCAAGTGAATTGTGCCCTATGCCGCAAAGGAAGGCGAAACACCCCCACCCCCCGGGCCTCTGCCAATCTGCCTGGAGGAAAATTCCTTCCCAACCTGAAATATGGCGATCAGCTAAACCCTGAGCATGTGGCAAGACTCACCAGCCAGACTCCCAGGACAGAATTCTCTGTAGTAACTCAGATCCCACCCCATCTAACATCCCATCACTGGGCATATTTACCACTAAAGTCAAGAGCGGGAAGCTGTGGCAGTGCAAGTGGCGGGAGGAGTTAGCTGCCCGGAGAATGTACCTAGTATCTGGAACAGGCATGGTTAACTGCTCGCACTGCTCACACAGTACAGCTACACACTGCTTACAGGGAGCTTTACATGAGTATGTCTCCTTGAGCTGGAATTTACACCATCTAGAAGTACAAACATATATCAACAGTATCCACCACGATGAACAAAGAGCTACGTGAACTTTTCCTTTGGCCTTTGTGTCTATCTTAGTATCGGGGGGGGGGGGGGATTCCCAAATCAGTTAAGAAATAGTCTTTCAGTGGATATCAGCCCTCACTGCAGAGAATGGACATGGTTTGCTTCGTTCTCCCATCAAGTTCTCAAAGTTAGTTAAAAGAAAATGAAAATTAAGTCCTTGTTAAAGAAAACCTTCCCGTTTAAAGATCACGTCAGTTCTTGCATCTGCTGAAAGTGCACCATGAAAGCTGGACACAAAGGTAGATCCTGAGCGGGTGTAAAACAATATCAGCTCCCGTGGATCCCTGTACTTACACCAGCTGAGAATCTGGACCTAATATTTGACCAGCAAAGATAAACCACTGGCTGGCACCACAGCTGTGTGTCAAAGAAACAAAAAGTACAGTCACAGATCATTATAAACAATTACAGAAAGCTTCACCCAAAGCAAACCGGCTGCTGGACTCCACCTCAAGTATTCCACATACTTCCTCCTTGGGGCATTGTTTTAAGCAAGCCTGAAGCCACAGTCTCATATACCACAGAAATCTCTCTCTCTCTCTCTCTCTCTCTCTCTCTCTCTCTCTCTCTCTCACACACACACACACACACACACACACTCTTAATGCAGCACAACAAAGCTCTCACAGCGATTTAGGGCACAGCTTGGTACCCAGTGTTTCTCAATGAGAAAAGGGTTGGGAAGAAAGGCGTGGGGGGAAGATCTCCCAAACAGGAAACAAATGAAAAAACTGTGAACAAACATTTACAATGTATTTCGAATACGATGCCTCAGACGTCTGGCCACAGGGCCTCAGAGGGAACAGCGGTAATGGAACCACACTCATGCTGGCACTGTTTTCTATTGCCTTATACTTTTTCATCTCACAAATACATGGAGAACCTTCCTGTTGCTGACAAACACCGTAACATCCACCAGAAATTACATTTGAAAAACTTTCTGAAGGCTAAAGAGACTATCCGCCACTTCAATCCCACTTATACCCTCTTACAAGGACTTCTAAATTGTGTAGACCTTGTGCTAACTGTCTGCAGGGGGTAGATTTCATGCTGAATGCTTTCCAGAAGGGCCTTTGTAATTACTAACCCCATCCAGATACTGTGTGTGTGAGACTGAGGGTCTACGGGTGTGTCTTGCTGACTACCCAGAGAGAACAGCATGAATAGTAATAAATCTTCATGAAAGTCAAATTCAAGTCCAAACATTTTCAAGTTTCTAGTGTTGAGCATATGGTAAGAGAAACCAGTAAAGATGGACATTAAGAGGCTGATTCAGCAAAGCACCTATGCATGTGCTTAAAGTTAAGCATGTGTGTTTAAGTGCTTTGCTGAATCAGATATTTGGCAAGGAAGCAGTTCCAGGAAAGGCTTCTTTTATTGTGAGACCAATGACTCTTCCTAGCCAGTGTTTCCTCTTTTTTTCACACTCTTTATTCTGCTTGACTTGTACATAGATTCAGCCTACCTTCTGCTTTGAGATGAACAACTTGTTGGATACACTGTACGAGAGGCTGACCTACCACTTGAGTTTGTACCGTTTGCTTATGTACTTGTCAAATTCAGATCCCTGGGACCATCTCAGCACTGCACTCTGCACTCTGGTAGTGCAGGGATGAGCACTGTGCGTTATTGTATTGTAGTTTCAGGTGCAAGGTGCATACCTTTAAGACGCTGATACAAGACAGATGCACACCCAATATCTGCAGTCTTGGCGAACTGCTCAAGCCCCAGAAAGCTGTGATTCCTGGCTCCTCTGGAGGCTGAAATATTCAAAATCTACTAGGCCTGCGGATGAGGCAGCTACTGCAATTGTGGGACAGCAACAGGAGCGGCTTAGCTAAATTCTACAGTCATGGGGCATCAATAGACGCTAGGTCAGATGCTACATTCATGGGACAGCAGTACTGAAGGGAGAGGACTTAATGAACAAACATGGAAGACTCAGGAGACGGCATGACTGAAGGTGTAAAGCCCAGATGACTCAAACTCTATAAGGAATATATTGTAAGGAACTATCCTGCAATGGCAGGTGGTGAACTAGTCAACTATATCGATCTTTCTCCTAACATTTTTCGTTCTATGGCTGGTTTTCTGCTGCACAATATAAAAAGCTGTAATCTCTGAACAGTAAAGAGTCACTCCCCCCTCCAATTGGCTTTGCCTCATATTCATGTCATTTACATGACAGTAGTTCTCCAGCACTCTGGTCACTTATCCGTGCATCTGTCCCAGTTAGAATATTACTTCATTTTGAAGGCATCCTTTAGATGAGCAAAGTTAAGTGCAGTATTGGAAAGCTCAGAGGATTTATTTTGAATCAGCTGTTTCTTCGCTAGCTGGCCCTGCAGGATCAGACTCAGAGATGGAAAAATGCCAGCCTCGTTCCCCTGGCTAGACCAGTCAAGGCAACAAAAACCATCTGCAGCGGGGTGTTGTCATGCAGCATGAACAACATGGAGCCGCAGGGCCACAGAGCACGATGCAACATAAATCAGGCCCCGACTGGATCCTGTACTGTACATCAGGAGCTTGTTTACAACAGGAAGAGGCTTTCTTAGGTTCACAGTGTCCATTCACCTGCCTTCAATGCCAAAAAATACCACCAAGTCCATATGTCAGTACATGTATTGGGCATCAGGCACTCCAGGGTTTAATCGACACAGACTGCATCTTCCTGGATAACAAAATCAGGCAGCACCTTTCAAAATGTCACAGCACAGCCACATGTCACACCATGAGTTTCAGTCACAAACTACCATTAAGAATGATAAGAAAAAAGGAGCCAATGGTAGTCTGAAATGGTTCCAAATAGTTCCTGTTTCCCCTCTCGGGATTTTATTCTGAGTTTCATGATATTTCATATTTTTGTTAAAGCCTGAGCTGCGGGAGTCATGTATGTAAGTGAAGAATCAGAGAGGTAGCCGTGTTAGTCTGGAATAGCAGAGGTAACAAAGGGCTGGTCTCCACTAGGGCGGGAAATTGACTGTAGATATGCAATTTCAGCTACGTTAATAACGTAGCTGAAATCGACGTCTCTACAGCCAACTTACCTCCCATCCTCACGGCGGTGGCGGTCGGCAGCGCAGTCCCCCGTCGACTCCAGCTTGCGCCTCTTCATGAGCTAGACTTCCGGAGTCGACAGGGGAGCTGCTGGTGGTCGATTTATCGCATCTTAACGAGACGCGATAAATCAATCACCAAAAGATCGATCCCTGCCGGCTCAAGTGAAGACAAGCCCAAAGAGTCCTGTGGCACCTTGAAGACTAACTAAAGCATTGAAGCATAAGCTTTCGTGGGCTAATCCCCACTTCGTCGGATGCAACATCTTCGTCTTGCATCCGACGAAGTGGGGATTAGCCCACTAAAGTTTATGCTTCAATACTTTAGTTAGTCTTTAAGGTGCCACAGGACTCTTTGTTACGTATGTAAGTGAGAACTTCAGCTTCATTTTCTAGTTGCAGAGAAAAAACTTGAAAAAGGTGACCCTTACCAGCTCCAAATCCAGAAGGTAAATAAAAAGAACCCCAAATCATGTATTATTTTTCAAAAGGCCATGATTTTTAAGCTAATATGATTATTTGGGGGCCTGACCCATGATTTTTAGTGTCTGGGGTTGGCAGTAATGTGGAATCAACCCAGTGGGTTACAGACTCTTTGTACTCAAACTCTTAAGCAACTGTCTAATAAGAACATAAAAATGGTCATAATGGGTCAGACCAAAGGTCCATCTAGCCCAGTGTCATGTCTTCTGACAGTGGTCAATCTTAAGTGCCCCAGAGGGAGTGAACAGGTAATCATCAAGTGATCCATCCATAATAGAAGAAAATAATACACTGCACATATTGAGAGAGGTGAGCAGAGGTAGTGGGGTTTGGATCTTCTTCCAATTAGGTTTAAACTGAGGTTGAAACCAGATCATGGACAAGGAGATCGGATTTTAAATCTAGAGAGCTGCTGTTGTGAGATTTTGTTCTTAAATGCCAGAAACCTCATGAGATTGGATGGTTTTGTGAGTTTCCCGCCACTTTGAACTCAAGTCTTTCCAGAAGTGTCCATATCAGAGCAAGTTCCAGAAGATAGGCTCCTTGCAGTTTCAGAACTCAAACAATAAGGGGCAAAGGTGGGTCCATACCCAGGGATTTGAATCTCAGACTCATGGGTGTTAGAGCTGTGGTAAGTAAAGGGTATATAGGGATCACGTTGCCCACTACTAAATGGCAGTCATCTCTGGAGTAGAATGAATGAGCTGCATATTACGCACAGTAACACTATAAACGCAATAGTTTATGGCAAGAAGTGAAGAATGATGCCTCCAAAGGGAAATTTCAGCATGAAGAATGTAGTTACTTGACGTGGAATTTGGTCAGGACACTAAAGTTAATACACCCATCGCTATATACAATGCCATAGGGTCTTTAACAGCCATAGGTGCTCCGGTGCACAGGAAGTCTCCCATCCAAATACTTCTTTTGAAGTTTAGATACAATTAATCAAATTGAAAGTTCAATTTTTTCAGCATGAACTAAATCTGTGGTAGCATTCGTAAACTGCAGTGTCTGCAAAGTAGGCTACCACATCATATTTAATTATAACATGACAAGATGGGGAACTGCTGGTTTGGCTCTGATTAAAATGCAAGCACTCAGTTAGTCCATAATAGTGGGTATATTTCCAGAACTAGCTCATTGGCCTACATGAATATTTCACCATGATGCCGCCAGGGGTATTATTAGACACACATACATTTTCCTTGGTTTAACTTTCTGATCCCACATCACTGGTGTGGGCTTCTCTCAAACTTCCATCTTTGGTGCCTCCCAGACTTGGCCCTCTGGTAAAGAACATTTTAAATAAGAAGCGACTTTGCTCCTAAAATCGGAGAATAAACCCTAAGCACCAAAACTGTCTGATGGCATAATGGAGATGACTAAGCCAGCAGAGAATTTGGCCCTACTGGAAGCATGACGAGCTGTAAGGATGACATTAACCAAACTGTAGAACAAATGCTGCTCTAGATGTTTTAGTACAAACCAGTTCTTAAACAGCTCCATTAAGTTAATAATTTTCATGCCACATAATGACACAGCCTAAACTAAAAATTAACATGTACATTCATAAAACGTAATATATCCTGCAATTACCATTTAATACAAGAAGTGACATACCAGCTCTGCTCCTTTAAATTAAATTTATAAAGCACTAAATAGAGTTGCAAGGCCTAACTTTGCTTTTAGTGCTATGCACATGGAGCAGAAGCTGGCCCCAGATCTCTGGCAAAACTATCCAAGCAACATTTTGGCGTGTGGCATGGTGAATATACTGCTTCCCATCTTGGAATCATGTACAGGTGTCTTTACTGATATATTTGGCGGAGAACTCCACAGTTGTATCCTGCAATATTTTTTCAAAAGACATTTTTATTGACCATAAGTTCTTTCCTTTTAGAAGCAAAAATCAGGGTAGTTTAGCTCCAACAACATATGACTCAGCAACTAATGGGATAATCTGCCAGTTTTGCCACTTCCACCACTTTTGTAAATTGGATTTTCAGGACCTAAAAGTTACAGTCTTTTGAATATTAACAAAAACTTTATGTGTGGAGTGAAGCTCAAGACCATGGAAGCTGTGAAACAGGTGACCAGTTTGCATCCAGAGCTAAACCAAGAAGTTGTGAAGTGCCACCCAAACCAAAATAAAAGGAACTGGTGAGTTTTGTACAGCTCCAGCCGAAAATAATGTTCTTCGAAAGCTCTTATTTCCCCCCACACTTGTTCCTAATCAATCTTGTACTAGTTTGTATCCAGTAGGTAGCAATTACTTTGGGGATGGAAAGAAGCCAGGTTTCCTCCAAGGTTAGGGTAGAATTGTAGCTGGCTGTCCCTTGGCTTTCATGAAAATCTATACATTGTGTGATGCAGAATGGACTGCAGCTCTCCTTGTTTCCTGATGTGACATACAGTAGCTTGATCGGACTTGACATGGTGGATACACATGTTACTTTACATTACAACATAGATTAGGTATAGCAGATATTCTACTGTGGTGGATCAGTTCCTAGATACTAGATGAAGAAGAGGGTTCCCACAGACGGCATTATTCCATAGGGCTTCGATAAATTTATATCAACCCTTTAATTTTACAAATATAGATTTGGGACATTACTCAAAATGGAGTAATTACATTCAAGATGGTGTAGCAGTACTGCTGGGGTGATATGTTAACTACCCCCAGTCTACTACTTCTGTAATGGGAAAGGCATGACATGTTGTATATGAGACATCCCTAAAAAATGTATAGTTATGATCAGCTTCTAATCTAAGCATGGGACTTTGGCAATACCCGAGTACAGCTGCTGTATATTGTATAGCAATATCAATATAAATTGTGTAGGGAAGTCAGTGAAACACTTGTCTAGTTATTTGTAGGTACCACAGCATTACTTTTTCTGGTGAATAGAATACCATGCCCATTATAAGACAAAAATCTGCTTCTGGTATCTCCTATCAAAACTGACAATGGGTTTCTGATCTGAAAAGGAACATTCATATAAACACATGCATTGACATTAATCTGAAATCTCAGGGCTCTGCACACAATACAGCTACTGGTCAATATATAGACTCTAAATAAGCAGGTGCAGTTTGGATTGAAATCAAGAGAGTTGTACCCATTTCTGTTAGATTTTAATTTGGCCCCCAGACTTTGAAACAATCCACTTTCCCTGGGTCAATCAGGGTTGGTATCTGAGGCAAACTCGCTGGTTCAATTGCATTCAAAATTCAAGTTGCTTTGACCATGACAAATGCTCTGATGCTTTTAAATCCTGAGAGTTAGTTACTAGGTAATGATTGCTGATTTCAATGAAGGAATGTGAATAAAGTAACTTGAATTCTATGGTGCAGTGACCCACTGACTGTTTTCTGTGTGACCCAGGTAAATTGTTTGAACGGAGTGTATTCTAATTAATATATATAGCAGGTCATACACAGTCTCATGCTTTATTATGTCAGCATATGATGTGACTAAATCCATGCTACGCACACACACAAAAACCCTATGCCTTTACACTACAGAATGCTTCTTTTCAGATTGTATATTCTGTACTTGGACAGAGAGAAAATCATAGCAAAGCCTCTTCCAATTTTTGTTAAGGTGGATTATTTAACTGCTTTTACCTAAATATTCCCATTACTCACAGGGAATGAAACTCACCATATAAAGAGGGGCAACCCAAAGTCTGCTCACCATTTATATCCTACTTAAACCCTATTTTGAGGGCTGTGGTGGGGCACAGGCGGTGTGCTGGCTTTGCACACAGGGGTCTCATTCACCCAGGCTGCAGGGAAAGTCAAAAGGTGGTTTTGGTATCTTCTGTCTTCTAAAGCGTCTTTGTTTTTCTTGGAGATACCTGAGAGACATGCTAACTGACAGCTGTCCTGCAACACCTGCTCATTCTGTTGACCTACACAACAGGCCTACTTTGAAAGTAATCATAAGAGACTTTCCCAGTAGGTTGTCACACCATGATAAACAGTGAGCCATGAGCTCATCTTTTCATAAGTGGGCAATGGGATGTCTAAGCATTTGAAATATTTTCAAAGCAATACTGAGCTTTCAAAGACATTGTGTCTTGTCATAGTGTAAGAAGTTGCATCCCAATAGCAGCTGGGGGCTGTGAACTGGAATCCACCCAGTTAGAATTTGGCAAAGCAAAATGCACTGCTTCATCCACCTCTGCGCCAATCTACAACTGAAACAACAATGACAAGGGATGAGGCAGTGGTAGGAGGGAGTCAAGGTTTCAAAGGGGAATGTTTATGTTTACAAACTGCTCAGAAATAATAATGGAAACATATGTTGAACTGAACTGCTGCTTTGTGCAGTGGTTCCCCCTAAAATCTGGATCAGCTTGGGTGAAATTTATATCTGTACTCATGGTCACTAATGGATCAAGCCCATGCACCAATTAAATCCCAATTAAGCCCTCCTTTGAAGATTTAAGTGATGAAGGGCTTTGTGCTGAACACTTGCATGGGGTTAACTTCATTCCCTGTGAGGACAGTTTCCTCTCAGATTTGTTCAAATAATATTTGAAACTTTGGAAAGCTTGAAGGTGAAATCAGATTCCTTTTCCAAGAACATTTTTTTCTCTCCTGTGTGCTCACATTGGTTTGTAATCAAAAGATTACTTGTTAGTCAGACTACACATGCTGGGTTATTACTGTAAGAGCACTTGCAAGCACTGGGCCTTCTACACGGCTTTTATTACTGTAGAGATGCTCATAAATACTGGAATGCCCCATTTACATAAGTTTTCTCGAGTCTGACTCTTGTGATGAAATCCTGACCCCATTATAGAAAATGATAAAATTGTCATTGACTTCAGTGGGATGGGATTCCAGGCTAGTTCTTCACTGACTCAGGGCTTGTCTTCACTATGGAGCTAAATCGGCGCTGCTTCAGTCGATACATCAGTGTTTATTTACCAGGTCTAGTGAAGACATGCTCAATCGATGGGAGAGCGCTGTCCCATCAATTTCTGTACCCCACCTCAACGAGAGGCGGAAGCAGTGTCGGCGGGAGAGCATCTCCCATCGACATAGTGTAGTGTGGACCCCGCAGTAAGTAGATCTAAGCTACATCGACTTGAGTTATGCTACCAGTTGTAGTGTGGACTAGTCCTCTAATGGAGTTCATTCCTTGTGTACAATAGTATACGTGTGGGAAATGCAATTAACTACACTGGTCACTGTGTATTGAGAATTAAGGTTGGCAAACATAGAGTATGAAGTTTTCCAAACCTCTGTGTTTTGGGGTCAGACAATTAATGAGAGTTTACAAACTCTTTTCACTTGTAATTGTAACCCCAAAATGAATAATAGATTTTTAAGGCCAGAAGAAACCATTAGATCAACTAGTCTGATTCCTTTATAACATAGGCAACAGGATTTCACCCAACTTCCAGTGTATTAAACCCAAGCCCTTTAGTACATGATACTTTTTCTCTGTAAAGAATCAGAGAGGTAGCCGTGTTAGTCTGGAATAGCAGAGGTAACAAAGAGTCCTGTGGCACCTTAAAGACTACTAACTAAGTAGTCTTTAAGGTGCCACAGGACTCTTATCTCTCTGTAAAGGTACTTATGTACCATGATCAAGTCACCTCTTTATCTAATCGAATCTAAAATAAAGAGATTGAGCTCTTTAAGGCCGTGCACTATATAAATAACTAATGCAAACCTACCGTCAAAGACAGATTTCCTATACTAACTGCTTGCATCCGACGAAGTGGGTATTAGCCCACGAAAGCTTATGCTTCAAAACTTTATAGTTAGTCTTTAAGGTGCCACAAGACTTTGTTACCTCTGCTATTCCAGACTAACACGGCTACCTCTCTGATTCTATACTAACTTTGGCATACAAAATCAGATTATTTCACAACCCCTTGTGTCTCTCTCTCTCTTTGTGAACCTCACAAATGCTCTACTTGTTCTACTGCATTGTTTCCTCTAGGTGCCAATAGTATCAAGTAATTCTTAAGGGCTGAAAGCCATTGCACTGCCAACAGAGTAATTAGTTTCCTTGAATGGGGTTCTTGTTGTGCATGTAGTGAACTTCTTTCACTTCCCATGTGGGGTTTTCCTTCATTCATTGGTTTTCTCCATCTGTGCTTATTCTCTGACTAGTGAATAAGGGATGTTTTTTTCAGTTGGGACTGGGATTATAACTTGAACTGATCCTCACAATTTGTGGTGTTGAACTCTCAAGCAGATGTTTCTTGATTTACACACAGCTTATACAGCATCCTAATCCAAATATTGTAATTTAAAGGTATTACTTTGTAAACCCAAAGAGGGCCAAAGACATAGTATTTTATTCGGTATCTGCATTTAGACTTTTTCTGTTCAGTTACTGGATTTTTCTTTTTAAATATTTGATGTTTGGTAGACATTTCAGAGCTGGAGAAATGCCTTTATTAAATATTTTATGGTTAAGATCTGCTCTCGGGAAACATTTAATATGTATCAGTATTTGTTCTTTTAGAACTTCTGCAAAAATAGATGAGAAAACTAATCATCAAACACAATTTTTTAAAAATAATTTAGATAGAAAAAGGATTTTTACAGTATTTTCCAACACGCAAATGATATAAGATTATAAAATCACTGGGACAGCTCTTTTTTGTTATGTGACTGCAGTGCCTAGTAGGGATGTAAATACGGTTTTAAAAGTTAACTGTTTAATATTTTACATTCCTAGTGCCTAGTGCAATGGAGCCCTGATCTTTGGTGGAGGTACTACCACAATATAAATTATAATATACACTACTCCTTAAAACCCTGTCTCACCAGAAACAAGTAGTAAACAGTCCTTCATTCATTCACAGCAAATAGACCTCAGAAGGTAAATAATTCTTCTATTAGAATAAAGAGATAAGAAAGGAGATAAATAATGGGTGTGATAGAGGAAGGCCAGGGAGCTGTGGCAGAGTGTTTGAGGGGAGATATATCAGCTCCAGGTTCATTAGAGCATGGCTCCCTGTAGACTAGGGAAGCAGGCAGCAGGTTAATTTGGAGCACCTGCTGTCAATTAAGGCCTTAATAAAAACCCCTGCCTCATGCAGACAGGTGTGGGTGTTTGGAAGGAGTTTGGAGGCATTGGAGCAGAGAGCAGTTTGGAGAAGTTGGAGCAGAGAGAGTTTGAAGAAGTGCTGCGGTGAGCTAAGACAGACCCAGACCTTAAGTAAAGGAACACCTGGCTTGTGTAGAGAGAGGGCAGGAAGCCCCCCACAAGCTGAAGAGTAGGAGAGGGAAGTAGTCCAGGGGAAGGAGTAGCTAATCCCAGTGGTTTACCGCTATCCTCAGGGCCCCTGGGCTGGGACCCGGAGTAGAGGGTGGGCCCGGGTCCCTCCCTCTCCCCTTCTCCCCTCTAGGATACTTGTGGGACAGTTAATACCCTGTTCAGAGGCAAGAAAAAGGCTCCCTGAATTCCCCCACAAGAAGAGAAAGCGCAGGACCCATCAATATCGTGGGAGTAATTTGCCACACGGGTTATACTGCCTTTCGTATGGAAGACACACGTTCAAATTCACCCTGGTAGTGACTGAAAGCTGTTACCTTTTATGGCTGACTGGGGTCTGTGTGAAATTGCTTCAGTGATCTTGATCCACTTCCCAGCAGACAGCATGGAAAATTACTGCCATTCAGGCACATATTAACTGTCTGACCAGAGAGACCAATCAGGACTGAAATAGTTCATCTTTCAGGTCCAATTTTCCAGACGTGACTAGTGATTTTAGTTGCCCCAAATTTTAGGTGTGCAAAATGAAACATCTGAAAAAAGGGGCCTGCTTTTCAGCAGATGGGTGCTCCGCACTTTCTGAAAATCAAGGTCTTTAAATTGTCTCTCTAGGGGAAGTTTGCATGGCTGCTTCCCTGCTGGACTTGGTCTGGGCATTTATATAGGAATTTAGGTCAAAGTGTTCAAAACTGAGTGCCTAACAGTAGGGTCCTAAATCCATATTCAGGCACCTAAATAGAATCTGTGGGCCTATATTTTGGCTCCTAAATCTATATTTAGGCTTCTAAACAGAAACTTCTATATATGCCTAAATATGGACTCAGAAACCTAACTTTAGATGCTCAAATTTCAAAATCTTGGAATAAATCCTCATGGTTGTCAAGGCACTATACATTTATATACAAAGTAATAAAGAAACAAATAGTATGGACATTAAATCAACTGTTCTATGAAACCATTTCACTAGAGAGAGAGAATAAAGCAATAACTCCCTAATGTCAGGCACAGAAAAGATGTGGCTGATATTAAGATAATCTAGTAATAAAAGGTGCAAATAATTTCCCCCTAAATAAAATATTAAAACTATGTGATAAGCCCTGCTTGCTAATAGGGCCCTGTGAATAGCTTCCCGCTTTGCTCACACGCACAGCACTGCAAATATATTACTCGTCACTTTGTAAATCACACTGGGACATAAAAGGTACAGAATAAAACAATTCTATTCATTAAACATATTGCAGAAATACTGTGGAATAGAAACTAGCTAATGAGGGAAGCAAAAAAATCAGATACTGGTTGTTCAGAATACTCTGATAATAAACAGGGATGGTTTTCAGAGTTTTGAGCCCCTTGGACAGGTTCATTTTGGGTGAACCAATTCTCTGTAGTTTCTTATACCACAACCACTTTCTTTTTTCATGCCCTCTCCAGGCAATGCACTTATCCAACCTCAGTCTTATGTCAAATTTGGGCCTGTCACACAAGCTGGTTAATACAGGGTATATACCGCACCTGTGGTGTTCCATAAGCATCTCTTTTGATTAAACAACATAAGTCTTGGTACGAAAACACTATGGCCAACTGTTCCAAAACTTGCATGTTTCCAGTATGGCACCAACGTCCATACTTAGGTCCCACTGATTTCAATGGGACTCTTTTTGTGCTTAAAGATACATAAATGCTTAAGTGCTTTCCTGGATCAGGGTGCTGTTACCTCAGTGGGTGGTGTGGTTTTCAGAGATGTGAGAACCAGCAGCTCCCATTGAATTCAAACCTTAAAATTTTGTACATTTGAAGCTTTGTCACTGACTACCTCTCTAAAAATCATTAGAAATAAACGATGAGTACTATGGGAAAAGTTACAAAGACATTTCTAACGTTGGGGTTCAGAATTTCACCTATTTTATCTCTACTATTGTGCATCACAAAGGTCTGAAACTCTGAAACTTGCTGGTATTTGAAGCCTTGAGCTGAGAGTTACAAGAGGTGATGCGGATGCTCAGCGTCTTACAGGACTGACCGTTATTTTGCTTTCTGTACAAAATCAGATGTTAAGTTGATTTGAAGTATACACGGTGACAAATCGATAAATTGTTTGAATATCATCACTATGGCGTTCCATTGCGGTTTAGTGAAATAGTCAGGGGAACTGTCTTAATGAAATTATATCTTGATAGCGACATTTCTAATAAATGCACTGCAGCCCAGACTGGGAGAATATATATATAGTTCAGTATATATTCAAGGAAAGAAGAACTGGATATGGAAATCAGTCATTTAGAAATCATACCATAGCACTTGAAGAAATTTAGTGCAGAAACAAGATGCACGTTGCGCACCTCCATCAAGTGTTTAATAATGCTAGTCATGGTAACAGGTAAACCCAGTCTAATTTAGAATTAAACTATAGCTGATTAAACTTGCTTCTAGGGACTTGCCTTTGTATTGTCCTTAGTGGCGGAGTGCAAAACCTTCCCAAACACATGTCTTTGAGAGTCCTCTTCACAGTTCAGTGCTCTATCAGATGAATTCCAGTGGCACAACAGAACAGCTGTTCATTGTTACTTTAAGTCAATCACAGGTGAGTATTGTTTCAGCCTCCAGGGCCATCTCCAAAAAGCAAAATTCTACTTCTTCCATGTTAAGGCGAGCACCACGAGTTCTGTTTACAGTACCTGGTGGACTCAGCACCTCTGGCCAAAACTCTAGATAAACTTTAAACATTGTAAATAAAGGACAGCTGAGTTCTTGGCCAGGATGCTTAATACAAACCAAGGACCTAGGCCACCAGGTTAAACCAAAGTATATTGCTAATGTACATGTCTAGACATATAATACAGATAGATAGATATGGCATTGGAAGTAAAAACTCTCTCATGTTGAATATACTTAATTTGGAAAATGTTCAATTTAGCCATAATAAGTGACCATCAACTAAATCCCTAACTCATTTTCTGTGTTTTCCTTAGCAAGCACAGTTGCACTGGAAGATGAAACAGTATCAAACGATTTCAAAGACAGAAATGACTCAGATGTTGAAGAAAGGCCAACTCTGGTGGGTGTCTCTTAAACTGAGGATCTTCAGCCCTAGCTGACACCGTATTCCTTGTCTTTTTGCTTTGTCTTTTGAGCAATCAGATTTTGAACTTGTAGCTTTACGGCAATAAGTAATGATTTGTTCCAAAAATAAAGGGTGGCCAAATACAGTGGACTCTTGATTATCCAGGATGAGAGGGAAAAAATTAATCCTGGTTAATAAAATCCTGGATAATCACCATCCATAGGAAATATGGGAGGGGGTGGTTGGTTCACCAGCCACCCTGTGCCTGGGGGAGGGACTGTTAGTTCACTGACTGCCCTGAGCCCTGGTGGGGTTTTTTTGTGTGTGTGCTTGAGGCAGCAACAAAGCCAGAGCCGGCCCTACGAGTTACACATATTTTTTCTGACATCCTGGTTAATCCACAACCTGGGTAACCCAATCCTGGATAATCGAGAGTCTACTGTACCAGTTTTTGCTTTGCAAAATTTTGGGTGGAGGGGATGAAGCTGAAAATAATTATAACATTTGCTGAATTTTGCAAAATATTCAGGGCTTATACCAGTTCAGCCCTGGTGTGCCCCCATTGGCTTCAGTGGAACTGCACTGATGTTGAACTGATGTAACACAATGGACAAACAACTTTGTAAATTTCTATGACACTGGGTAAAACTCCCCTTTCCCTGCCTCTGCAGTGACAATGTTTTGCTGTTAGTAATGACTGTGGCACACAGCTATAGCTTTCAATTGCATTGACTGTTGTTCCTTTACAGAAAAGTTGAATTAGTGACAATGAACAAACCCCGCAAGGATTTAATTTTTCCCTGTAGGAACTGATGAACTGGCATATTGTTTGCTATACTGGAAATACTTCCCCACAGTTGAGTTCCTAAATGCTGGGCTTCATGGTCGACACGGCTTATTGCTGATCAGTAATTCAGCATATATTGTTCACACTGCAAATCCAGACAGTTAAATATAGACTTATATTATTAAAACATGGAAAACACATGACAGCCAAAGAGGGCTGTTTCTTTCTGTCTTTGTTTACATGCTTTTCTTTCTGGTGAAACACAGGCCTTGATTCTCAACTGATCTTGAGCTGGGGATAAAAGGTACCTGGTTGTGGCTCCCTGATCACGTGGCTGCATCTGACCCAGTCCTGGGGTAGATTAGAGCAGCCTAGGGATTGCTGGACTGCATCATAGTCACACTCCATCCCATCAACCCATACACAGGAGGATCTGCAGGCAATTGCATAGGAGAACTGCTATCCTTTCTATATGTACACAGGGGACTCCACCAAATTAGGGCAATAGGATACCTTTTCACTCCCTCTATGCTGCAGGAGTAGAACAAAAAGAACAGAGCTGACCTCAGAATCCAGACACTGGACTTTATGGAGGCGAGGAAATTAAAGTTCTGCCTTTATATATAAATGTTAAAGAGATTGGGTCTTACTTTGTCTTTCTCTTTCTCCTTTAACATTCACTCCTCCCAGTTGCCTACAAGACTGCACACCATAAAAGAACTGTTCCCCTTAGAAGAGCTAATGACCACAGAAAGTATGGTTGCCGATAATGAAGACAGTGAGAACTCAACTGATCCGGACGTTGTTGAAAATTCTGAAGGTAGAAGCCTTTACTTGTGATTTTTAGTTTTAATAGACTGTAAATTATATTCACTAAGGTTCATGAACCTGTCAAAGCCAAGCTGAGCCCATTCACGGCTTTGCACTGAAATCCCATGAATTCCAGTGGTTGCCACTGAGTTTTGCTTTGGCAAATGAAGTTTGTTTCAAAATGGAAAGTCAAAGTGGAACTTGGATGGCACTCGTCTAGCCTCGGTGTGAAGTAGTTCCACAGATACATGCAAAGCAAATTTCATACAGTTGTCTGGAACAGCCTGGCCTTGGACTGTGCTTTCCTAAGGACCTGCAACCCCACCTCCTAAACTGCTGTTGCTCACGCATGCAGTTACTGGAGATGTCGCTAGCCTAGGTCACTCCCTGTTCTACCTGGATGTTGGAACTGGCTCTATCTGTTGATAATTAAGAAGACATTAAGTTAACTACAGTCCTCATACAAAACTTCTGTCTTTTGTGCTGGTTTCTTTCTCTGCTTTTCTATGCTGCAGCTGTTGCATATCCCTGGATAGAAGATCAAACACATTTGTTTAAAATGTATGCTCTTCTGTCTCCTTCTCTGATTCTTTGTTTCTGCTGCCAGTCTGGGCATCTCTTGACTTTGTTCATTATTAAATAACAGAAGCAGTGGTAACCAACTTTGAGGTTTACAGGGGGAATTTCAGACTCATTTTCTAACGTACGTGTGAGTGATTTGAGATCACTCTCTTCAAGGAAAGAAAACAACAATCGTGTTCCATCTCCTTCTGGTTGCTATTTGAGTAAGGAGTTAATAACATTGGCTAGAGAAAGAGATTGTGCAGCTTCCGTACAAACTTCCTACACAATCTTTGGCAATTCCTTGCCATTCAAATCTGCAACACACTTGTTAGTTCAGGCTTGTTTCTTTATTAGAGAGGGTCACTCATCCAAATTGTAGCAGATTATGGGGTAGATGCAGGCCAATGACTACTTGGGATTAGTATGTGGCAACAAAATTTATCTGGCCCCAAGCGTCTGGAGTTCAAAGGCATATGCATTAGTTAAGCTAATACAACATCGAGTTCCTACCATTTTATTTATATACAGAGCCACTTTTTAATTATTGAAAGAAGGAAAAAATTTGGTATCAGTCAAGTATGAAAAAAAAAGGCTGTAAGTACAGGACATATACTTTGATTGCTATAAAAGAATTTCTATCATTTAGATCAGAACGCCTTTTGTACAAAAAAATCTTCCAGTCTTCAAAATAAAAGCTCTTTCCCAAGAACCATAATAATTGTACTGTGCACAGTAATGCTCGCTAAACACTTCTACTCAAGGATCTTACAGTGCTTAACATTAATAAATACACAACACCCCATTGCAAGGTGGGTAGTATTATCCTCATTTTACAGATGGGGAAACTGAGGCACGGAGAAGAAAAGTAACTTGCTCAAGATTATGCAGGACATCAGTGGCAGAACCAGGAATAGAACCTAGATTTCTTGAGTCTCCAACCAGCACCTTAACCACAAATCATTCTGCCTCACAACAGCTGCAAACCTTTTATAGGCAATCTCACCAGCCACCCTAAAGAGTGAACCCTGCCCTAAATTAGTGCTGTTCAGAATTCAGTACCCAAAGAATCACTTTTTCATCAGGTGCAGCCTGAAATCACCAATTAACTGCAGCATGATACCCTGAAACTGCACGGTGACACTGGTCAGTAGTCAACAATGCTGCATCTCCGACTCCATTTGACGATGAAGCAGCCTTTTAGCTTTCCCCATCTCTCTTGTCCATTGAGAGAGGACACTGATCTGCCCTATTTTTATTGATACCTTTCATGTTAGAACTAAGAGGAATGATTCAATGCTCAGGAATCGTGAGAAGGAAAAGCTTGTGCATGATTATAAGCATTTTTAAGTGCCATAAAATATTATGAGCATGCTCTGCTTTCCTAGCCATCAGTGCCCAGTTTGTGCCAAAGAGCAAAAATATCTTCCCAGTGTTTTACAAAAGACAAACAAAGCCATCCTAAAAATGACACATTTTCCTTGAAACATTGACATGGTGTCATAAAAGCAACCTACTGCTGCACTGTCAGATTGCAAGCCAGTAACACGCTGTGCAGTACAAACTCAGGGGGGTGGGGTTCGCCCCATGGAGTGCAGATACTGTAACAGATCTGTTTAGGTCAGACAAGCTCACGGCATCCAAAACAAATATGCATTCCTGTCCGGTTAGGCATAAATCTAGAAGAGAATCTAAAACAAACAATGAAAGATTAATGTCTCTGGGCTCAAGCCTCGAACAAATCAGTCCAAGTTTAACTAGCTCACTTAAGGATCCAATGTCAGAAACAAAATGATATACCAAAGAAACTACACTCATTTTAATATCTGGAACACTGATCACTTCCCTGCCAGTCTGTTGTCCTATATTAACCAGGCAGGTATCACTCTGCAGCTAGGCTAGCTAAGATATTGCTATTATTTATTATACAAAAAATTGTGTTAAAAGAACATTAAGGTTGTAAAGTCAAGGACTCAAAAGTTAGGAAATGTCAGAGTTATGGTTGTCTGTAAAATCTAATTTTCAGTGGCTTTACATAAGTGTAGCTCTATTGATCTCAGTGCTGTTGATCCTGATTCACAACAATCCAAAACCCTTTCAGATCTCAATTTGTCTTTGGGCTGACTTACACTGACAAGTTAGGTTGACCTAGGGATGAAAAAACCACACCCCTGAATGACGTAGTTAAACTGACTTAATGCCAGTGTAGACTTGGAAGAATTCTTCTGTCAACCTAGTTACCACCACTGGGAGAGGTGGATTAGCTATAGTGACAGGAGAAATCCCTCCTGTCACGCAGCGATTCTCAAACCATGGCTCAATTAGCACACAGCTGCGGCCCAGGTCAGCTGTATGCTAAAGTCTGAAGGCTCCGGGCTCCCGGCTGCCCTGCTCCATGGCAGGCTCCAGGCTGCTAGCTCCTGACTGTTGCATGGCCCCACATGCCAGGGCTTGGGGTCCAGGCTGCCGCCCAGCCCCATACAATGGGGTCACAGCGGGATCTGGGGTCTGGGCTGCCGCCTGGCCCCACCCAGCAGGATCTGGGATGAGGGTCCTAGGTGTCCCCTGGACCACTGCGGTGGGGTCTGGGGTGGGGGTCCACACAGCAGGGTTGGGGTCCTTGCCTCTCACCCCACCCCCAGCTCTCCGCTCCTGGCCCCACTCTGTGGAGGGGTCTCTGGACGGAGGGCGCTGAGCACAGGGCTTTATGGAGGAGTTTAGGAGGGGGGCACTGTGGTTCTCAACCTGCAGCCCACAATGATAAATTGGTTGAGAACCGCGGCTGTAGGGGGTATCTACACTGAAGCGCTACGGCGTGATACTCAATCCCTTCACAACTCTTTTTACTCTACACTCTCTGTGTGCTCTCTGTTTACACTCACTCACTCCCCAATTAACACCCTATTAAACTGCACACCTGTGGTGGTTTCATTCTCAGACCCTTGTGCCATCGTTTTAATAACCTCCCCTACAGTGTGACATCACGGTATGAAGACATAACAGTCACCCTATTAAAAGATTACTTTGGTTCTTTCTTTCCAGACGAAGTGGGTGGCGAGCCAAAGACTCCAGAGGAGAAAGGTAAGTAACAAAATTGGTTGTAAAAGGAGTAGATGCACTTAAATCCCAGGTGATATATGGCTATGTGCTTTTACAGGCTTTAAAGTAGCGGTGTCCAATAGAAATTCGATGCTAGCCATACTTGTGGTTTTGAATTTTTCTTATTAGCCGCATTTTAAAAAAGGATTAAAAACAAACTACAAACGACATTTCTAATTATTTTATTAATATCAAACATAAGTAGATATTAACAAATAATATTAATAGGTACTACTAACACAAAATTATTTCAGTGGGACACTGCATTCTTTTTCTTGTACCATAACCCTGAAATCTGGTATATAATTCATACTGACCGCGCATCTTAACTCAGCCTCCAGATTTGCATCCATAAAACTGATCTGTACTTGGATTTTATAAAATTTACGGCAGAAAAAGTGGATTCACAGATCCATGTGGTTCCGAACGTACATAATGGCTGTCTTCAAAACACCAGTGCATTGCTCATGCATTAGCCACAATTCAATAGCCTATTCGCTATATGTGGCTAGTGGCAAACACATTGGACACCACTGCTTTAAAGGGCCTTTCTCAAAGCCCATTGAAGTAAATGGACAAACTCTCTTTGACTCCAGCAGGCCCAAAGAAAATGAGCAAGGAAACTGATCACTCGAAAATATGTCATTTAGGGTTGTTTGCGGTATTGTTGTAGCCGTGTTAGTGCCAAGGTAGTAGATAGACAAGACGGAGGAGGTAAAATCTTTTATTGGACCAATATCTGATGGCGAAAGAGATCAAGCTTTTGTGCTATACAGAGCAGAAGAACAACTCTGTGTAAACTCAAGAGCTTGTCTCACCAACCAGTGCTTAATGTGTAAGGAAGGCGGTGCTTCATAACCAATGTGGCAAACCTGGAAGTGCAGGGTCTATGAACTGCCGAGCATAGAGGTGCCAGGGCTCAGCCCTGGCACAAAGTAAGCATTATCGCCAACAGAATCTGGTCCAATAGGACACGTCTCTCTAAACCGACATGACATATTTTAAAGTTCACAGGATTCAGGGAAGATACCCAAGGAATCGAATGTGACAAAAATAATTCCATTTTATTATAGAGTATTAGTACCTCTTACTCTCCAGCCCCATAGTTTTACATGGGTTATGTGGAAAACATGCTAACATCCTATATATTTCCCCACTCAGATGGCCTGGCAACAGTTGCGCTGGTTGGAATAATCGTTGGAATCATAATAGCAGTGGGAATCGTTACTGGAATCATCATTGCCGTTGTGAGGAAAATGTCGGGCAGGTACTCGTAAGTAGATTACTAGGCAGGCTTTATAACTAGAGACTGCTATATGTCCAATTTCAGTGATGGACACCCTTCAAAAGGGGTTTGATTCAAGATCCAATGCAGTTTTCCCATTGATTTCAAAGGGTGTGGGATCAAGCCGCAGGTTTGACTAGTGGATAATATAATTGCCAAATATTCAAGCAATTTTTCTGGATCCCAGGAGAGACTGGAAAACTCACAGCAACGGGCCCTAATATTTCTAGCATGTCTACTTTGGAACATAGCAAAACATAGTTTGGGACTGCCCCTTACCATGGCATTCGGTGCTTCTCATTCCAGTCGTGGCTGGAAAACAGACAAAGGGTGAAAGAGGAGAAACAAATACTGAGCTTTAAAAAAGTTTGATCAGCATCTACTTCCAGATATTAAATCATAGAACCAGCGGGTTAGAAGGGACTGCAAGGGCCATCTAGTTTAACCCCATGCCAAGACACAGGATTTGTTGTATCTAACCATCTAAGGGTATGTCTATACTACCCACCGGATTGGTAGTAGATCTCCGTATGGTTGTGGAGAAGGAGAGGATTTGCCCCTTATGATTTGTAATGCACATTGAAATTCTCCGACAGAGAGTGCACTGAGTGTTGTTATTATTTCCTGTTTAATTTATCCAGCAAATAGGTTTGCTGTGAAATGGATGTGTTCCCAATGTCCACTCTGTGTACCCATTAGGTCCATTAATGGCTATTAGCCAAGGAATGGTGGCTCTGGCCTATGTTTGTCAGAGGCAGGTGGTGGATGGCAGGAGAGAGATCACTTGATCATTACCTGTTAGGTTCACTCACCCCGGGGCACTTGGCATTGGCCACTGTCGGTAGACAGGATACTGGGCTGGATGGATCTTTGGTCTGACCCAGCATGGTCATTCTTATGTTCAATGCAAACAGATCCTTTTCATTTCCAATTTCTGCTCCAGTAGAAAAAAGGAAACAATGTTTCTCTATACATTGTCAATGGAATCTATGCATACTTTCCATTGCTAATATCATAGGTCATCATAATGAACTGCCAAGCTGCTTTTAAAGGATTTAAAATGCTCTCTTGTCACCTATCATTTAACTTGTATGTGACTGTCTGAAGCAGATATTCCAAGTTTCCAGAGTCCCTTTGAATTTCCAGCTCTGGTGGCCATCTGTCTCCTTCCTACTTTTGGAAGACAATCTTCCACATATGATGGTGTCAAATGGAAATGCTATCCCTTCGGACCCATGGATGTGCCTCTCAACTTTCTGCTGTTCTCTGTTTAATCTCTTCCCTCCTCTTACCAATTTACCACTGGGAGAGATAGGGCTACAAGTTGATATCACCTCTACAATGGGACAATCAATAGTAGAGCTGGTAAAATGCTGAGGAGGGGATAAAACTGCAATATGTCATCAATATTAGGACCTCCATTCAATTTTTTGTCAGATTTGGGCCCTTACACTATGTTAAAACCCATTCATGATTTGCAGAGCTTCAAAACTGGTCTGCATGGTTTGGTCAATGTTTACAAAGTGCTCAGATCCTATGACGACAAGACCTTCTAAGGAGCTAGACAGAGGATGATATTTTCAAAATACCTGACACTTGCACTCTTATCGTTTAGGCACTTTTGAAAATCCCACCCAGATAGGATGCTCCAGAACAGCACGTGTTCTCATAATAGGGTTTAAGAAGGACTTAAGTGGCATTCTGCTGGCCACTGCACAGGGGTGAATTTCACCTTAGAATATTAGGGGGACTGATTTTGAAGCTGGAATACCTAGATACAACACTGGATACTGCATAGACTATCCTCTGTTCACTTCTGACATTCTTGGAATCTATTCTAGTTCTTACAAGATATAGAAGCAGCAAGACCAGTCCATGAATGCTTTGCAAAACTGAAAGAAACAAACATGTATAGAATACGGTATTTGGGGAATGCACTTCACACTGCTTTAGTAAATGAGCAACAGAAGCAAGCTGCAATGGTGATAGGAAAGGGGAAAATATTAATTGAGTACGGGAGGAAAGAGGCAGTGGGAAAGGCAGGGAGGAAGATGACAAGACAGACAATGAATATATTTCTCTGACGCTGGGAGCCAAAATAGTATAACGTCACCCCATTTTTCCATTTGTTTTCACAGGCCCTAAAAATAAGTGGAGAGAACAATCATGTTGTTTTAAGCCAGAAAATAAAAGTGCTTCCTATTTTACAACTGCTAGAGACTCTATTCCTGTATCGCTGTGAGAAGATGATCCATGGAAATCGTGAATACAAAATTCCAAATCCATGGGGATCCCACCGAGCTTTCCAGAGGGATGCTTTACAGACTTATCAGAAATGCAACGATTCATAGGACTTTGATAATCAAAAGTATTTAAGAGGAATGAAAAAAAAATGGTATAGAAAAGAAAAACAAACAAGCAAAGCCACATGCATCTGAAAGGTGCTTTATAGGTAGTATAAATACAATTGTAGATAGATATTAAACCATGCCAGGAAAAAGTCGCCATCTCACATTGCATCATATTGGTTCCTCTGAAAAATTAAATCCAGATTCTTTTCTGTTATAATTCCACCGTGAAGTCAGAAAATCTGGTGTATCCTTCAGTGCTATAGATGTTTACAACCACCAGTCCTTGTAGGATGTTGATCTACTGAATCTGTACTGAATCTGTATTGTTTAGCAAGGTAAGAAAGTAACTTCATCCTAACAATCTAGAACTGACTTCAGAGGGAGACAACTGTATTTAAATTATGTAAGCAAATTGCATTCATGGCCTGGCACTTAAATCATTCTGGTAAGGATGCTGCACTCCTATATAGAAAAGCATGGTGGGCCCAGCTGGAACTGACCTACCAACTCATCTCTCTGACTGTTGTGCCAAGACCATCTGTCTTCTCTGTTGCAGAGATGTGCAGGGATTGGAATACACATCTTAACTTAAGAAGTGCCAGGAAAATACCCACTTTTGATGGGTCATCGTGACCTATTAGTCAACATGAGTTGGATTTGATGCGTAGGTAGACGATGTCTGAATCAGTAAATGGCATTCTTTTTGTACCTTTTTCTTTTCTTTTTAACGGCATGGCAGGCTGAGTTTGGCCACACACTGCAATATCACATCACTGCACATATTAATGAGCTGTAACACTTCTCTGGACACAACATTATTTTTACCATGCCATACATAACGCAGTGGGACAGGATGTGACTGAGATTTTGAAGTAAAAGGCTTTAAATTCCAAATGGCTGCAAAATATCTTGTTTTGTAAGTGCCTACTCTGGAATCCACTTCCGCAGAGTGGACTAAACATGCCAACTTTTCCACATTTGTTCTTCTATTTCCTTTATCTGCCATGACCTATCATATAGAGCTGAGCTTTGGAAATAAAACAATTATGGTGTATCATATGTCAGATTTTGCAACCATTAGTCTTTATTTTCTTTTATACTATACACAAAACCACTTAAACTCTTACCTTCCTGAATCTTTCTTCCTTCTGTTACTGTTTCTCTGTCCTGGATTCTTTTTGTCTTTTATACACTTCGGCACATTTCTTTTATTTAGGGTGACCAGATGTCCCAATTTTATAGGGACAGTCCCGATTTGGGGGGCTTTTTCTTATATAGCCATCTATTACCCCCCATCCTGTCCCAATTTTTTACCCTTGCTATCTGGTCACCATATTTTTATTAAAAAATCAAGTGTATTTAAAAACATCTATGTACCAGTCTAGATACACTCATGAGAAAAAATAATTTAGAAACGGTTTGCAGTGCAAGGCTCCAACTTGTGCATCAGTGAATCCTGGTCTCTGGTGACTGTGATGAGCTCATAAAGTAGAGAGAGAGAGAGAGAGAGAGAGAGAGAGAGAGAGAGTAGGAGAGGAAAGAAATTCTAGTGATCAGCAAACATTTTAATTCAGCAGACTTCAGGTTTAGGGCATTTTATTATGGCCTCAATCACGTTCAGCCCTGTGTTTCATCAAGCTGAGCATGTGCGAACTTTTCTACCTAGGGAAGGGCCCAAACTGAAAAAATAAAATAAATATCAAATCTGGATCTGGGGGTTGGGATGTTTTGATGTAGGCTTTTGCTCTGGCTCATTTATAGAGTCCAATTTGCAGACCTGGGATTTAAAATAAAAATCTCAGAATTCAGACATGTTTGGATACAGGGTTTTGGTTTGGGCCCGTATCTTTAAATCTATTGGCTTCTGCAGCCACTGAGAGGACATTTATAAAGTCAATAATTTAGAAATAAGTTTTCTATTTCATCATTTCCCACTAATAACCTTTGTTTTGTTTTGTTTATTCCTCTGCATAGTTATATGTTGGAATTTTGAGGGAATTAGTTTACTATCAATATCTTAAGAGGATGAGGAGAGTACCTGTTTACCATTGGTATTTTTTAAAGGATTATTGTATATCTGTTTTTGAATCTCACATACATGACTATCCTATCTGATTTTAACTTCATATGTGACCCTGTATGAAGTTGCTGAAATGTGTGGAAATCCATGTGAAAGCAGCAGAGAGATTGATTTTTCGTACTGTGGCAAGATACGATTATATGAAGAATAAATTACATTAGTCTCTAGACTCTGAAAAATGCTTCATGTCTGTACTAGAAACTTCCCTGCATGGTGTACTTGACCACTGAGCAAATGGATGCCATCTGGAATTATGAATTATTCAGCCATTACAGGGAAGATCGCAGATTTCGCTAGTTTCCTCTGTACCAGTTCAGTTTGCTGCTGCTGACTTTCACTTGCACAAAAAGAAAATAAATCCTTTCCTGTGCCTATCCCTCAACCTGAATTTCATAGTGGTTAAGCCAGAAGCAACCGCACACGCTCTCCAAAAACAGCATGGTAGGAGGTCAGGCAACCTTTATGGATTGCTCCCAGAATTCTCCTTAATCATTCACAACATGCCTGCTCAATGCTAAGCATCAGCATCTTTATAAGGTGTTTTGTTTTGGGGGTTGGGGGGTTGGCCAATAATTCAGAGATTCTCACTAAGGGCCATAAACTACCCTTACTCCTTGCACGGAAGTGCCACAGGTATTCTGAACATAGCGGTGAATTCTGGACTTTGACCATTAACTCACACAAAGGAAGCCCTAAATCTTAAAGGGTAAAATTCACTCTAAGCAGATAGGCAGCCCAAAACCTATGCACCATCACTCCCTTATGTCTTGCTTTAGGAGGGGACCCTTAACTCTCTCTTGCTGAAATCTTAAGTGAAGAGTGCAACCAAACACCAGTTTCAATGAGGTTTGAACTCAACTCGTAACAAGGTTTAACCCAGTGGATGTTGGACTGGGATCATTCTGCCATTGGCAGCAAACAGTAGCCCAGCAGATGGGGATGCACATTACTTTTTGTTCAGGTGAGCAGCACATTGTCCTGGGCTGGGCTGTGAAATCCTGACCTGGTCCCTAATCCAGCAAACTGGATTAGTTAAACATGTGCAAAACTGTTTACAGGATAGGACCCCAGGTCAGCAGTATTCCCGTAACCAAGAGTGCACTACAGAATGACTGCTCCCCCCACCATGACTTGTTGGCCAGATCAGGATTTCATTCACAAAGAATAACATTTAACATTTCAACACTTACTATTGTCAAGCAAACACCTCCAATTCCTCGTCAAGTTCACAGTGGCAATGCTCCCTTTGCAGCTTGCCTCTGGGTCATGAGTGTGACTCTCACTAACAATGGACAGGCAGAGACCAGGTTTCCTGTGAGAAAACCGGATGTCACTGGACCTTCATAAAACACTGTCATCTTGGTTTATGGGTGTCTGGGAAGAAGACAATGTAATGGACAATAAAGGCAATTGTGACTGCGTATACGCTGCAGAACTATCAGTACAATAGGTCTGACACATTTCTGCCATCCGCCATATTTTCACTGTAATAACTTAAAACAAGTGGATGGGGATATGCTGAATCATGAGAACAAGTTAACACAAAAACAAACAAACAAATACAAATTTTACTGTACCCATCATAAAAACTCATAAGGTACTCTCACTCTAATTTTAGAAGTGTGCAAATCTTTTACACTAATGATTAAAATCAAAAGAAGAATTCAGCGTGTGCCATTAAAATGTGGATATTTACCATTTGAAACTAATTACCACTGCATATTATCTTAGATGTATGCTGAAATGGCTAGAGAGTATTTTACACATCAACAGCACCTTTCATATTAGGTTTTAAAAAAATCTTAATTATACATCAGCCCTGTGAGATAAGTAAGTATTACCCCCCATTTCACAGATGGAGAAAGCGAGGCAGAGAGGTTAAATGACTTCCCGGGGTCACACAGTAAGTCAGAGACAGAGCTACAACTAGAATTCCAGGAGTCTGTAAGAGTCAGTACAGTAACAACTAGGCCACATTACTTCACAGATGAAGTAATCACTTTCCATTGCACATTTTTATGTATAACATGGCATTTTTATGCCCTTTAATATGGTGCACATAGACTGCAACTAATGGCACAGGAAACAGGGGTAAATTGACTAATATGCCAAAAATCCTGAAGAATGTCCACTCTGTGCAAACCCAGATTAATTTAATACAGTGGAAACCCACTCAACATCTAAACTAACCCCTTTTAGACCATCCAAAAGGTTTCATTGAAAATAACAGCAAACCACTATGACTAACTCAGTAACTATCACAGCTGGCCTTCAGTATAATTCCTGAACAGACTGGCATAACTATTCATAGTCTCTTCCAGTTAACGAGATTAAATATTAGATTCTCCATCAACATCAGCACCTCATCACTGATAGCTTCTTAATCACACTGAAGTCTGTAGCATCTAGTGTTCTTAGTGGTCACCCATAGTTATTAACAGGATGTAGAAAGTGGTAGTGGGTATGTAACTTGACCCTAGGTGCCGTAATAAGACATTTGAATCACTGCTTTGTACATTTCTTGCAGCTGTAGCATGGAGATATTTATGTATAAATAAACCCGGCATCACACTAGCCATGTGTCTCTTTGTCTGGGCCTTGTGGATTTAGGCGTCAGACCAAATCCGCAGCCCCCTGCTCAGCAACAAACAGTTGGGTTAGGACACAAAGGTCCCCATTCAATCAAGTAGCTTGTTAGACGTCTCTAGGCTGGAGAGGGTAGATTTTCAGATTCCTGTAAATGCTCAATTGGCAAGTGTCTTAACAGGCAAGGAGCCCTGCAGATTCCATACATTTTCAAGGGTACGTATTCTGTTTCCAGAAAGCAGTTGGCAAGAATGATTGATTAATTACAGAGAGTGTCACTGGAAACAGGAGATTTCAAAAACAACAAATGAGCATGAACAAGTTACCCTCCTGCAACGTAAGAACTGGAGATGTTCAGAAAAGAGAAGGGGAGAATCATAAAAATTGAACTCTCCCTTTTTTGTTGAAAATCCATTTACATCAACACTTCCAAACTGCTCTAAAAAGCCCATAATGGGCCATGCTCTATGCTCTTTTAATAAATAATAACACCGACTTTTGCATTTATGCAACATTTTTCATCCTAAAAGATTCCAAAGCTCTTTATGGACTATAGGCTCAATTCTCAGACATAGACATCTAAGTTGGAGCTCTCATTTCCACAGCCCTCAGCTGCTGGCAGCAAAGGTGCTGAGCTCCGGTGGACATCAGCTGGTGTTGTGTAGTGCCTCAGCATCTTGGAAAGTCACATCCAGAGCATGATTTTAGCACCCAAAATGCAAAGCTGGTGCCCCAGAGTCAGGCAGCCAGCTTTGAAAACTGGACTCTTCATAGTGATCGCTTCATCAGTCTCTGAAATACATTCACTGCATAGTAGAACATAGTGAACAGTTAGAGTCAGCAACAGTTAGGAATAGGAAGTGAGGACTAACTCCATCATAATCCTATCCATCCATAATCCATCATAATTCATTCCATCCCCAGAGGTGCTTCTGTGTATATTAGTTCTGCAGTGGCTTCCAAATGGCCAGCTTGCAATGCTTCAGCTAAAAAGAATCCAGATGTGGCATCCGGGGAGAAGGAACTAGATTATTGCTATTTGTCTCCTAGGTATTCTGTCAGTTATTGTGATGCCAAAAGATTAGAGTAAGAGACTGATGAATGGCAGTTCTGCCTAGTAATCTTCTGAGTGCTTGCTTGAGGTGTAGCTGGCAAGCTTGTTTTGTTTCTCTTTCAGGTTTCACACACACTTGCAAAATATTTGTAATCTGAATATCTGATCTAGATGTTGAACTCATTCACTGATGTTTTGTTCCTGGTCTGTTCCTGCATTCTTCTGACTGTGGAGTGTTTGTTTTTTAAATGCACTGTCAGAAACAGGTTCAGCGCAGACATTAATTGACAGTAACAATATATAACACACAGCTGGCCCAGTCAACCTTTCGGTAGTGAAATTCATCAAATTAATTTTTGATGAACATATTTGCAAATTATTCACCCAGCAGTACAGCTCAGAATAGAAATGTGTATTTTGGGGGAGAATAATGAACAATTTATTTTTGAAATTAGCTGACTACATTATTCAACAACTATTATTCAGCGGTCTCTTTTGGAAAGGGAGGTGGGTCCACAACAAAATAGCTTGAGAACCATGGATATAAAACTCTTGTGTTTCAATGGCTGAGTGTTCTCTCAGTCATTAGGCTACTGGGGGTGTGGAGTTGTGTTAGAGGAATGCTGGATGGAGTCAGAACTTTCCTGCCCCACCTACCTCATGTAGATGAGTTTACATCCTAATTAAAGTTTTTATTTTTTAACTCGCCTCTAAACTTTTAAATATTGTTACTTCAAACATACCAAGCTATATATACACACTTAATATTTTCAGCTGTGCAAAAACACATATAACTAGTGGACAGGTCTACTGCAATAAACAAACCCAGATAATTCTGTTTGAGTGGAAGCAATGGCCTGGGATGATGCCTGAGAAGTCTGGCTTGCGATTCAGTCCACATTCCAAAGAGGTAATTTTAGAATAAAGCCTAAACATCCCTTCAGCTGTAGGGACACCATTATGTAGCAGAATAAATATTTGATTGTGTCAATACTTCCCCAAAATAGAATGTTCCAGCCAGCAGTTTTGAAGCAACTTGTAATGGATGCTAATCTTTTTGAACACAAACAGTTTTTTTGTATGTCAAGTTTATTTGCCCAGAACGAGCCTTAGGAGATGAGAAAAGCTGCTGCTTGACCGTCCCTCCAACTGCATGGCTACTGTGCAAAATATTCAATATCATCAGCTCATGGGAACAATGAACTGTCCATGGCTCATATGCCAAGGATACAATTTAAAAATGTCCCACAGTTTATTAAATCGAAGTTTTAAATTTTATCTGATAGCAGCATAAAATTCAGGTACACCATCAATCTGACCTGACTGGTCAGTTTCAGGTGTTAAAGCAAAACGGTATCCCAGCAGAAGTTAACATTAGGGGGAAAGTGCAAAAATCTTAGAAACGTGCATGGCTTGATGAGAATAGATCAGGATTGAGATTTTTAATGACCCAAAATCGAACATTAAAACCCCAGCTATAATGCCTCCAATGTAACTCAATGCACAGGGGTTACATGGCAAAGGCATAGCGTAACTTTGCACTCTGACTTCTCACCCATGTTCAAAGCTCATTTCCATCACCAGGGAAGTAGAGTTTTCATGTGTCTACATCACAGACCTACCACCTGATGTAAGCATAAGGTTTGTGCTCACTGACTAGGGTTCTGCAATCACAGGTGTCGCGCACCAGGGATGGCCTGCATTAGGACCCTAATTCAGCAACTAATACCACTAGGCTTGCACACTGCATAAGGACATGGAAGCCACAGACATTTCATCCTTAGTGGATTTTACAGTCTTCCACAGTGCAGACCAGGGACATGCTTATTTTTGTATTGAATCAGGCGCCTTTAGATGATCAAACATTGAGCCGCAATTTTCACTCAGAAGTTCAGTCATGTAGAGAGAACTCCCTTTTCCCCCTTACCACCTTTTAGAAGGGGTACCCTCTTCAAAAGAGGAAGGAGGACACACTGTGACAGGTACAACTCTTGGAAACTCTTGCTCACATTCACACATTAAAAGACATCTACAAACTTTTAGTTAAAGGACTATCATTTGGAAAAAGAAATCACAGATCCTTAAGATATTGACTGTCACGTCACCCTCATCTCTATACCGAGACCTTGAAGGTTAAAAGCTGGGCATTTGTACATACACACATATGCACAAATTCATAGATATTTAGCCTCAAGGGATCATTAGAACCATTTAGTCAAGTCTAACCTCAAGCATAACTCATTCCAGGGATATTTACACAGGGATTCCTGCATCAAGACCATAATTTCTGTTTGAATTAGAACATTTTTTTAAAAAAAAGTCTTCCCGTCTTGATGTAGATTTCAAGTTATGGATATGTCACTACATCCTTGATATGTTGTACCAGTGGTTAATTGAAACCCAGTAGATGGGGTGGGTCTCAGAACCTGGAGGTAGCTTGAGAGGGAATATCTACACTGCTATTTTTAGCCCCACACTGGAGCCAGCTAACCCGAGCTCTGAGACTCACTGCTGCAGGGTTTTCTTTGCAGCACACACATGTCCTGAATCATCCAGTCCCTACCCAAGACATTTTCATGGATACATATTATTCCTGGGAAACCTTTCACGACTTATGCCTCATGCAAACTAGGAAACAACTCAGTTTCCTGCTATCAGCACTTGTGCTGTTCTCAAATGACACTTTTTCTTTTTGAATACCCGAGGATATTTTTCACATTCCTGTCCCGAAACATAATGTCATGCAGGAAACGGGAAGAACTGGCAATCCTGCCAGGTACACTCCTGGGAGAAAGAGATGGGACGGCAAGCTCTTCCTTGTTTCCTGTCTGCCATTCTGTTCGGAGTACATCAAAAAACAGGAATGTGAAGGGGTTCCATGGGCATTTAAAAAATGTACTTTGGGCAGAACACTAGCTTTCTTCTGGGTGGAATATATTGCCCCCATATGCATCATTTGGAGCCACTGATTCATAATCACCCATATTTCATCCATCATAGAAAGGATTAAAGACACCAGGCAGACACTGCCCTCAGTACGTTGTTAACGGTATTGTGTGAATTAAGGCACTCTTCTACATCTGGGCTGTTGGACCTTTCTAAGCTTTGCGTGTGTCTCTGCAGAGTAGTAGCACAAAAGGGGAGATGTGAGGAGGGGGTGGATTTAATAACAGAGCCACTGTATCCAAACCATCTGGTCTATGTGGAACTTTGGATTAGGGGGTTCCCAGGTGTAGAGTTCAGGAAATGAGGGAGGAAAGGGGGAACAGAATATTTGTTGTGGATTCCGGAGACAAACAGATGCTTGAGGCAGCTCCTTTTTGGGACAGGGCAGTGGCAATGGGGCCATTCCTGAGGTTCCTTGTGTGGAGTTTGTTGCCACCCTTCTTTGAGGCAAGAGGACTTGTGCACATTTTGTAAATAAACAACGTACCCTAAGAAAATACCTGATCTGTGTCATCAATTTCTGCTCTGAATGGGAATCTGACTCACAAGGCCTTGAAATCTACTACTCCAGAATGGAAAAGGAGCAGCAGTGCATTACCTGAACAAGACTACACAACAGGAATAGAACTCAAGACTTGGTGTCGCCAAAATACATAGCCCTGACAATCAAACAAAAGGAGTCTCTCACTCACTCTCTCGCACGCGTAGGCCAGACATTTATCCAGCAGAGAACAGTGACACACATGCACATTTGGTGCAGAGATTGCCACTGACCCTGGGCAGGTGCACAAGAGTGAAGGGCAGAGGACATAAGAACTATTTTACAATGTGCACTAAAAACGCCTACAAGCTTTTGCAAGTTCTCCAGGACAGAGTCAGTGTATTGTAACACACATTTCCACAGGATTCTGTAGGCAATCTTATCTGACTACAAAATCTTTACAAATTGATCTGAGGGGGCCTCTACCTTTGTAGACAATGAGCATGAAGATTGCTGCTGAAAAAAACCCACCATTATCAGTTTATAACCCCTTGAACACTGGGAATAGCCGGGCCATGAAAACCACCATGCCGCTTTAATTACGGTATTGTGAAGGTGGGATTAGTGACTTTTTGCCAAATCAGAGATGGCCTATATGTTCTGTGCTATTGTCTGAGAAAACTAGGTTTGAGTCTCCGGCTCTACTGCTACAGGTTGCTAGATTTTAGCTCTTCTTTAAATTTACAGTATCTAGATTAACAAAAGAAGTTGATATTAGTTTGAGGTGAGAGAATACAACTGTTTTCCTAGGGCTGGTCCTCACTACGGGGGGGGAGGGGGATCGATGGCACATACGCAACTTCAGCGACGTGAATCACGTCGCTGAAGTTTGCGTATCTGCAGCCGACTTACCTGCCGTCCTCACGACGGCGGCAGTCAGCGGCACGCTCCCCCGTCGACTCCAGCTTGCATCTCCCGGCAAGCTGGAGTTCTGGTGTCGATGGGGGCGCCGTGGGTGATCGATTTCTCGTGTCTTCACAAGACGTGAGAAATTGATCGCCAAAAAGATCAATCGCTACCCGCCGATCTGGTGGGTAGTGAAGACCAGCCCTAATGTATGTAGATCTCCTGGATTTAGTTTAACACCTAATCTCGGCCTCCTCTGATAGCCTAAACAAACCCTTAGAACTTGACAGGATATTTGTCTTATTTTGGTTGAGAAACATCAAAAAACAAACAAACAAAAACCCTTCTACCATACAGCTTTTTTCCATTCCATAGCCCTTGTTTTACTAGTGAAAAACATTTAGTTCAGGCAGCAGCACAAGATTTTCTAGCTGGACCAAAGCTAGATTCACCCAATCAAAACTATCTTTGGCACTAGGACATGGCTGTTTTAGGGCCTCAAATGTTAATGAGATCATGAAAACATTCATTGCTACTAACCGTGATGCAAGGGGAGATTAAAAATACCATCTGTTCATTAGGATCTAGATGTGTTGGCTCTGGTAAAAGTTTAACCCACTCCTTGCAGTTTAGTCTTTTAAAAACTGCTTTTCAGGGGGGATTCTTCTAGTTAATGATGTAACAACTAACAAAATAATACTTTGCTTTCCCAGGGAATATCTTGGAAGCAACCCAGTAGAAAGCAATAACAGAATATATATCTGAGAGAGGGGAGAGGAGGCAATGCTTTGTTAAAACACCAATGCGTGTAAATTGTCTGAAATACCAACCAGACCAGGTGTGTTCATGACAGGAACAGGGTAGAAACCATAAAAATTCCTTAAATACTAATACATTAGATTATGGAGAGTGACTAACAGTGACATACAGGCAGAATATTAAGATGGAAGAATTCCCTATTGCAGGCCAATAATGCAGATGTTTTCTTATAATTGCATGCTTAGTAAATTGTATCCTAGCACCAGCTAGTGGCAAGAATTAATGGAGACATTATTATTTACAAGAAAAATAGGGAATATGTTTGTCACAGGAAAACGTCCTCTCTTCCATCCTTTTAAACATATAGAATATTTTTAATAAAACCGAGGCTATGAAGGGGCCTCAAAGGTCTTGTCTATACTAGTTGTTTTGGAATCATAATTCTGCATAAATTCAGACCAACGTGTGGTAAAACAGGGAGAAGCTTTAGTATAGAAAGGGCTCATGCGGTTTCTTTCCCCCCATTCATTGTGCGATTTAATCTGCTCAGATCCAGGCCTGTCGTTGCCCAATGTTACTAGCTCATAGCAAGAGTTTTAAGGCCTAGAGAGGTTGCTTTAATATTTTTATAATGTTCTCCCTTCCTTTGAGAGTGGAAACTGGGAGTGGGCAAGGCAATTAATTGCAGGACATTGATTCAGATTCATTCATCTCACTAGTGATGAGCTCACAGTCCTTTAGTGCCTGATCCAATTCCCAAACTGCCTGGTCAGTTTTAGGAGAAGGAAGTCACAAAACACTGGGAGATTGCTTTTACATGGGTCACCACCTGATACCACTCAGTGGAAAGACTTGACACCTGCTGTCACACCTTTGGGCTGCTGATGGTTTAGCTTAGCCTTTCACCCGGACTGGTCAACAACATGAATCATCTAAGAGTGCAGGATCCAGCACAGATTCCAGTGCCAAGTTATTTGTATTATGGTAGCACTTGGAGACCACAACTGAGTTTAGGGCCCAATTGTTTTCACTATTGTATATATAGTAAGAGTCCCTGCCCAAAAGAATTTACAATCTAAATATACTCCTCAGCTGCTACTGTCTCTGTCTGGTCTGATAAGTTTGTCTATGTATTTCATATAATATATTACAAATGTGTGTGTGCCTGATGCCTATTTACCTTGTCTTCTCTCCACAACTCAAAGCTGCCAGAGATAACAGACTGTCATCTGAAGTTTTGAATGCTTGACAGTTCAAGCCAGGCGTGGATTTTACAAGCCAACATTCAAAATAATTTGAGGGACTTGAAATCGTAGCAAAACAAATAGGTGAAAATTTCTGCCAAAAAATATTTCTCCTAGCCCTAATTTTTATCCCCATATCGCAGATGGTATAAATGATGCACAGATAGGTGAAGTGACTTGATTAAAGTCTCTAAATGAGTCATTGGAAGAGCCAGGAATAGAACTCCGTTTCCGAACTCTCCAACCTCAACTTAATCCACTAGATAAACTCAACCCACCCATAGTAGGCCATAGCCCTACATCACATTTCCTCCCACTCATTCATACAATGCAATGATGTGTCTCCATGCAGAGGGTTATTAATATGGACAAATAAAAAGACAGGAAATAAATAAAATTTAAAAAGGAATAATGCTTAAAATAATCACATAAGAATTTTTTGCTTATTCCTATGCATGGTTTATATTTATGTAAATTAAATCCTTATGATGATAGTCTCAGTTTCCTCCTGTAAAAAAAGGTATGAACTACCAGGTAACAAAACACCTAAATCCCATTCTACCTGGATCTTTCTGGCTGAATAGAAAGACTCATTTAATTGATAATAAAATTTGGTTCAGTTAATATCCACTTTGCTGTTAAACTCAGAACCCCACTTCTGTATGTTATACTTAATAGAGGCTTTGTTGAAAACTTTATTCAAAGCTTGGCTGGGTATGTTATCTTTCCCCATCGGGGCTAAACCTTGTGGTGATCATAAGTTTAGACAATGTCTTTAGGTTGATCAGACTTTCTGATTGCTGCTCGGAATTGAGAGTGGTTGCTTTGATGGACCCAAGCAAGTTTAATATTTAAGCCCTTTTGAGACAGACGACACTCCCAGCCTGGCTGGTGCGTAGGGCCTTTGAGGGTGGCTGAATTAAAAAGCAGAACCTTCCCAGGAAGAAGGTAAAGGCAGGATGGGTGCTTCTTCAGCTCTCTCATGATTGATGTAGCTCAGTTTTCATCAGCGGTCTTAACAGAGCCCATTGGGTACACTCCAGAGGATTTGAACTGGACACTAGCAATCTCACCAGCATTCAGAAAAGTTCTATTTGAAAAGCAGAAAATATAGATAATTCAGGCCTAGTTTGAAAAATAAATCTCCCAATGCTTTTTGCCAAAGAAGCATTTAATTTGTGTCTTTATTGTTATTACCCTGAGAGATTGCTAGCATTAGCCATAATAACAACATGCAGCACATTGTCTCCTGTGTTTACCAAAACAAGCTGGAGTGGTACAGAGAAGTTTGATAATACGGACCTTGTTCCAATTAGCAAAAGAAAAGCTTACACATATCAGCATACCTTAGGTCAAGTTATTTTCAAGGCTACTTCAGACTGTATAGCTGTATACATCTGGTGACTTAATTGAGTGAAATAAAATGGAAATTGAATTGTATGTCTGCAGGATTGCCACCAGATGGTGCATATTTTCATACACAGTATGTGAAGGAAAAAAAGAAGAAAGCATTTCTTATATGTGAGTAGTCAGATTCATGTAAATGACTTCAAGTAGAAGCAAACATGTGGCTATCCCAAGACAACCAACCAATGAAGCCAAACAGGTTGGCAGGCCAGAGTCTAAAGGCATCCAGTCTGACATATTCTATGCCAAAGTTAAGCAGCCCAGTTTGGTTCAAAATGGCTAGAATGATCACTGAGAAACAACACAAAGAGCTGAATCATTGATGGACCATGAAATACAAAAGACTGCATCTTGTAAATGATCCTGACTTAAGTGTTGCACAAGACAGTGAGGTTGCTACTGGAAACTCTTCTGTTTTGAGCTGTAATAGAGTTAATAAGGTGCCACGTTCACTGTCTGCTTTTGGTTTGTTTTTGTTGCTGTTTTTTTCCCTTAATGCTGCAGACCTGCTAACTTTCACACACTCAGCATGAGACTCAACTCAGTCCGAGTTGTGTCTGAAATCTTTTTTTTTTAAGTTCCTCACACTTATGAGGAAGGATTTTATGATTTGTTTTGACAAGACATGTATTATCTCATATTGCTCATTTTAATGATCCAGCTCGAGGGCCTTGATAATGCATGAAGAAGGAACTGTGCTTCACTAATCCATATTTTAGCAGCTCACAGTCAACGAATTTCTCTAATGTTTCAAGTAAGTAGAAGCACCTGGCTGGTGATATTAAATTGTTGTGCATAAAGATGAGTGTGGCCTCTACCCCTTTTTGTCTTCTGTAAA
The DNA here is from genome assembly GCA_032164245.1 of Sternotherus odoratus. Classification (NCBI taxonomy): domain Eukaryota; kingdom Metazoa; phylum Chordata; order Testudines; family Kinosternidae; genus Sternotherus; species Sternotherus odoratus. The sequence continues at coordinate 10,379,084 of JAVMKO010000018.1, forward strand.
TAATCCTGTAATGTCACTTCTGAATTGCAAATGCCTTGGTTCACAGCATGAACTCCAATTTACCTAGTGTCAATACCTTTATTATTGCAGTTATGAAATCATCTTGTTTTCTTTGCTGTAGTATAGAAACTGCACAGATTATGTTTTACTACATTTCACTGTGATCCCCAAACTCATTTTAAATAAAGATTTTAGTTTAGAAATGATTTGGCTAATGCTCTCTCTCACTCACTTTTTGAAGACTATGAAGGCCTTTCAAATGAACAACTGAAAACATTAGGCTTAGATGAGACTATATGCCCACTTGTGAAAGAGAACAGATGGACTACAGACGGTCTACGAGTACGTTGGTACATCTACCATCAAGAAGCAGACCACACAATGATACCAACCTCTTGGTAATGTTTAATTGGAAGAGTAAGACTGTAACAGTCATCTCATTGTTAATATGCTGGAGATGTTAATTATCTAAAGAGCTGATGGAGTATTATCTTCTGATGAAGAGAGTTTTATACTGAAATCCTTTTTTCTTCCCCTTTTAAATGTGCATGTAACCCCAATTAATGATTATTGCAGTTCTGCATATGTATTGAAAGGCTAATGATACCTAGTGCTTTATATCTTCAAACTAATAAATCTTCAAAACAAACTTGGGAGGGAGCCTATGTAATAGCCTCTCATTTTAGAGAGGGAAACTAGCAGAGAGGTCAAATGATTTTCCCAAGCCAAAGGAAGAATTATAGTTTGGCAGTTCCTGGGTCCTCATCCCATGCTGAAAACACTAACTCATACCTTTGAGTATTTCCCTGACAGCTAATGAAATCCTATCTATTATCAATGAACCAAGAGATCTGGAGGGAACTATTATTGTATTTGAGTTTCTGTTTGTGTGATCTCTGTTGCCTTCTTTAGTGTTCTATTCTTGTTTCTTAAAATAGCATAAGAAATTTCTTTTTGTAAAGACAAACATTTTAATAAAGCTTCTGTTAAAACAAAGCTGTATTTTCTTCTACAGAAGCACTACTATAAGTGATTTAGAATTAAAATATATGTTCATGCACATGGATGTATCTAAACAAGAGTTTCATAGCACTTCTAATACTAAATACCTAAATGAGTAAAAATAAAAATGACAGTAGGTCATTGCCTTAGATACAAGTATAAAGTCAAGTCCAATTAAAAAAAAAACCCACAACAAAATACCCCAAATAGCACAATAATGTAACAAACTACCAAACAACACCCCACTACTTCTCCAATACATGAACTAAGCCCACATTTTAATTTAAAAAGTGTGTATGGCTCTCTTGCCCTTTTATAGGGAGACAATTTCTCAGAGTTCCCACTCACCTGTTTCCTTATGCCAATATCCCAAGCTTTAGCTTCCAGTTTAGGACTACATTTCCCATGATGACCTTTTGTCAAGCATCCTCCAATCAGCTATAAGATGGGTCTTTAAATCAGGCTTCTATGGGGGTGGTTCCTCCCTTAGAAAGGAAGGATGGTTGAATCAGTTCCAATATATGAAAAAAGTTCTTTCTTCTTCCCTTCCCACAAATGGGTGAGTAAACAGATCCACAGGTAATAAACATTGTAACAAAATTAACAGGATGTAAAGTCTTATGGAAAAATATTATTATTCTGCATTTAGTGCTATAGTTGTGCATGGTGCTTTACAGGTGAATAAATAGTCAAGATTCCCTATCCCATTGAGTTTATAACCTAAATTAGAGCAGATCATAAAATACCAGCATCTGGGATATAAGGAGTGAGAGAGAAGTGAAAATGGAGTGGGGAATTCTGCTGTTAGGACAGCACATATTTTAAAACATGAATGAAAATCTACTTTCATATTACCTTTACATATTATACTCACCCATATGTTGTATTTTGCATGAAAATAATTATAAATTACTTAAAGAAACTTTAATTCTAAATTAATATTTTTGTGGGTGGGAGGATTTGTGGGTGCTAGTCATGTTCCTTGCCTTCCCCATTTGCCTTCATCCTTTCTAACATAAGTCTCCAGTTTCTCAGTAGATCTGAGGCTTGGTTTCTACTAGAAAACTTGCATTGGTGGAATTAAATTGATTATTAATACTAGTGCAACCCCTAATATAGATGCACTTTAAGATTTTTCATTTATGCTTAAACCAATTTAGTGTACTATATTAAGCTAGAACAGTTTAAGCAAGTCTATGTTAGTAGTTTGCTGCTGGTGTAACTAGACTAGTTTTAAATGGGTTATGTTATATTGGTGCACATTTTTTAATATAGACTAATATTCCAGATGAGAAAAATGGCTGATCAACCTTCTAAAAAAAAAAAGGAAATAAACAAGTATAGTAATACATTTACATTTATACAGAACACCTTTCTTTCCAAAGTGCTTAACACACAATGAACATATAAGTCCACTGAAATGCATCCGCCTCTGGGTAGAAGTGAGGTGGGGATCAGTGTAATGATGGAGGGAAAATTTTGGCCAGGAAACTGGAGCATGCTCCTACTCTTACAAAAATGAATCATGGAGGCTACAATTTTCAAAGCAGTACAAAGGAGTTAGCCATATATCTTCCACAATAGAAAAAAAATCCTTTACATTGATTTTAGAATTTCAACAAAGGAGCTTTAATGTCCATGAAGCAGAAAGGGCCTTCGTTATCAAGATGGTCCCATGCAGACTACAAGGAAACTGTTTATCTGTCTTGAGAGAACGGCTGAGAAGACCCTGCTTGGATTTGAATTTCTGGTTCTGAAGAATCTTGCCATTACAAAGCCGAAGTTAGCTTATCTTGTCCCAAGAGCTGTGTAGGGTCTAACTTATAAAACGATGGCTCATAATCAAGAATATTTATTTTGAAAATACTTGTCTTTGTAATATTCTGTACAGTTGCTGAATTTACATGACACCCTATAGCCTGAAGAGTTACTTACAAAATGCAAAGAGGGGAAGGGCATAAGTGAGGAGCAAGGAGGTGCTGCCGTGGTGAGCTACTACACCACCCAACTTCTGGAAAAGATCCTGGGGTTTCTGACAAGGTGCTGTCCCTGAACAGGGTTCAGGACTTCATTTCTGAATCAGTTTCCAGCTAGCAGGAGTTAAATATGAAACGCCTGCTCTACTGTGCTGGAAGGGAGAAGTAGTTTTCTGCCTCCTTTCCTACATCCAGGGTTTCCTTATCTGCTACAAGGATGGAGGAATGGGGTTTTCTACTTTCCATCCCTCAGAGGTTCCTAGTTATTGGGAGGGAGAAATAGTCTGTTCTTGTTATACTCCTCTCCTCCAATTTTGTATTTTTGGACTTCCTCCATGAGTAACTCCAGGACCTGCTTCAGCTACCTGTAGTTTTAGACAAACAGCTGCAGTGAGAAATGAACATTATCCTTGACTGCTGACCACAGGATTCTGATTTCTGAAGAGCAGCTGTGAATCTGGCTTTTGTTCTCATAATTTCACTCTGCTGTTGCCTGGCAAAGCTATGGACAACAACTGAGGCACATAGGGTGACCAGAGATTTGATTTTGGGGTCTTTTTCTTATATAAGCTCCTATTACCCTCCACCCCCTGTCCTGATTTTTCATATTTGCTGTCTGGTCATCATAGAGGCATGGGAGTTGTCTGGCTTCAGACTCTGCACTTTTTAAAGTTGAAAGGTTATTTTTGCAACCATAAGTGTTAGAAATTGAATGGGTTATTTTAAATTCAGCAGAAATTGTCAAGTTAGGCAATTTTTCCTTGCTTGCTAGGGAAAGTTTCCAACTCACCATGTGGAACAGTATTTTTTCAAACCAGATATTGTATAGTTTGTATTGATACTTTGCCCATATTTATCACTAGTTTTACTTTCCCTTTTTATGTACATGCACAGTTAATATGAAATCTAATTAAACTACAAAAAAACCTTCTACATTTTAGATCTACAAATCATAAACAGTCTGGTTGTATCAACCCTCTTCATCCCCAATTGTGTTAACAGAAGAATTCTTTTCCATTTGTTACGAATGGCACATTCTCAGCTCCTCTATGAAAGAGGGAAGAAACTCAGGCCACCTAATTCTCCTTAGAAGGGTTCCTCTCATCCAGGGTATTATATATATAGAATTTCAAGTTCAAATCCTTAGACTATACAAAGAGAGACCCTATTATACTTGATGATACATATGCATAAATGTATCAAGAGCTGAGTCTACTCTGGTTTTTCATTAAATACCTGCTCAGAAACTAAACTAAGATGTTAGTTGCTACAGGACATCACACAACATGTTTGTGATTTAAAAAGGACACTAAAATTTCACATTAGGTCCCAACAAGTCAGGAATTTCACCATGACCCACCCTTTCTACACCTGCCAAATCTTACTTTTGGGGAATAGGGAGGTCTCTCAAACCTGTGTCCCATGATGATGAAGTGTTTCTCTGACATTTAACATTTCCATTCATTCCAATTAGTTTTGGACAGCCCCTGACTTCAATCAGCTTGAGCAGTGAGGAGAACTCCTTTGTGGAGCTGAACTACTGAGGAGAGAGAAGCAAGAAAGGGCTAAGAAAGGAGAAGAATCTGCTGGGGGAAGGAAACGGGCTAATTATGGAGGTAAGCACTGGCAATGGATTTGTCAGGAGGGACATTGAGGGAGGGGGTGTAGTCAGAGTTTGAGTCTTGGGAAATGGGGCCTTTTGAACTGGTCATAACATGAGAATTATATTTTTAAAACTGTGAAGAAATTGTCCTCCTTTTTCATCACCAAATGTCAGTGTTTCCCCAGCTCTACTTTGAGGGTACTGAGCCATGGAGGAAGGGAGTCAAGGTTAAAGTTTTGTGGATCTTGAGAGTTTGTGAATAGCTAGAGTGGGCAGAGGAGGGGATTGGGGGTTTGGAGAAGTGACGAGGGAGGGCCAGAGCATGGGAAAGTAGTTTGGGACTGAGTAAGGAGGAGGCAGAGGTGGGTTGGGGGAGAAAGGAAGGGTTATGGTGGGTTTGGGGGAAATAGGGGGTGGGCACAGGCAGTTTTGGAGAGGAGGCAGAGGCATGATTGGGGGATGTCAGGAAGGATTTGTTGGGCAGAGGTAGTTTGGGAAGTAGGGAGAGGACAGAGGCAGGGTTGGGGGAGTCAGGAAGGGTTTGGGGGGGGGCAGGGCAGAGGTGGATTTGGGGCCATAGGGAGGGGGCACAGGCAGTTTGGAGGGGGGGGTTGGAAGGAGTAGGTGAGAAGCAGGTTTGGGGGGAGTGGAAAGGGGGCTGGAGCAGCGGGGAGAGGGCAGAGAAGTTTGGGGAGGGGGTTGGGGGGCAGTGAGTGGAGGGGGCAGAGGCGGGGTTTGGGGCTTGTAACGTGAGGGGGCGCAGAGAGTTTTGAGGGGAGGCTTGGGGTAGTGGGGAAGGGATTTGGAGGGGAACGTGTGGAGGGGGCAGAGGCAGGACGAGGAGACCCGCAGGAGCTCTGGGCGGACAGAGGGGGACACTGTTGCGGGGTGCCCTGCTGGGGAGGGGGGGCCCGTTCCTCGGCGCCCCCCTCCTTTCGACGTCACTTCCGAGGCCGGAGACAAAATGGCGTCCGGCTGGTGCCGGAGCCTGGGGCTGCTCCGAGCCACTTAGAACCGGGCCGGCCGCAGGGGGCGGCGGCGGCGGTGGTGCTGCAGGTAAGAGGGACCCGGCGGCGCTAGCCGCAGACGCCGCCGCTGCAGGGGATTATGGTCCCGGGATGGGAGCATCCTCCCGGGGCCGCTGGGGGCGCCCTTCCCGGGGCCCTGCGGTGGGACAGGGGCGGTCAGGGGAGGTGGGGGAGCGCCGTGGAGCCGAATCCATGGGGTACCCCTCGGTGGGGGCTGTCGGAGGGCTCCGGCTGGGGTGTGTGTGTGAGGCCCTCGGGTGGGGGCTGGGGGGAGTAAAGGCCCCCCGCACCCGTGGACCCCAAGGTTGTGCCTTGGAGGAGGCGAGCAGGGCTGCTTGGGACACTCCCCTGCCGAGGGTACAGGGGGGCAATGGTTGGTGGGAATCCATGGGGAAGGTGGCGCTGCGTCCATCGAGGTAGGTTTAAACATTTCTTCGCTAAGCCGTCTGCAGGGTTTGGACAGGTACTGGATATGCCCCCAAACGAAGGATAAACGCCCCCAATGCAATGAGATTCCCACCTGACCAGTTTGAAAGTGCAAAATAATAAACCACCTCATTCAAACACCCAACAGTCTTAACCTACCCTCTCATCAATTGTCATGGCTTTTGATGAGCCTTGCAGCTCACCTAGAGACCAAGAATCCAAGCGCTGTTTGATCAAGGAGAAATGAATTCCAGAGAGAAAGGCCTGTTCTGCTAATAAAAATTAGATCAACCTAGGTAGGTTGGTACGGGGTGTGAAAATCTTCATGCACTGTGCCAGGTTGTTGGGTTGACCAGACCATCACTGTAAATGCTGTTGAATTGGTTGACAAATCAATCCATTAAAAGCTACCACCTTTTGGAGAGTTGGATTAAACTACATTGATGGAAAGGTTTTTCCCATTGGAGTCAGAAACATGTACACTGCTACGGTGGCACAGCTGCTGCTGCCGTGGTGTAGATGTACACAGACTCCTCACTGAAAATACCCTGTAACCGGCTGCCTTGTGCAAACCAGAGAGCTCTTGCCTGGAGGTGCATCGGTATCACTGGGGAGAGAGACGGTCCTTCAGGTAGCTTCAAACACAAAACACTTAGGGCTCTGTAGATTAAAACTCCAGTTTGACTGATCGGAAGCCGGTGCAGGACATGGAGTGCTTATATAACAAAATGTTCTCTTTGCAAATGGAATTGCTGACAGCAGTGGTGGGCGATTTTAAGAAATGGAAGACCCCTCAGACATGCTGAATAGTAGGTGTGACAAGACTCTGATGCCCTGCATGAAAGGCGTCAGGCTGACTGTCCCCTGGAATCTCTTAGAATGAAAGTAATACAGCAACCCTCTTGCTATCCTTTGCAGTTACTGTAGACGTGGCCAAAACTTCAGGCTCAGCAACGTTGTAGGCAATTTTCATATGTAAAACACCACACATTTAATTTTCCCTGTGATTTTCTATGATGGATCTGTTAGTGGGGAGATGAAGGTTTAAGTCCCTGGGAACAGGACTGTAGATGTGCAGTTGTGCAGATTTGGGAATTCTGAGACCAAAAAGACCTTTTTCCAGGGAGGCAGGCGTGAAGGGGGTGCTGTTTGTGTGTTCAGCTGAGGGTGACAGGTTTTCAGGAGTTGGACTGGACACCCTGATTTCTTCCCTTTTCAGGAGTAGGAACTGACCAGATAAAAAGACTGGCTTTTGTTTTAAGAACTTGTATATGCGAGTTTTTATTGTTAAAAAGTAGGTAATGTGGCTCTGCATGTGTGTAATGTAGGCATCATTGGAGTAAAGGAAACACACATGCACAAGTCTCCTTTATTTTGGCTTTCTACATCATCCCCTACCTAAAAATCGAAGTGAAAGATACAGCAGTAAATGAAAGTGAATCTAAATTTCTCTCAATAACTTCCTGGGCTGTTAAGATTTGAAATGGTTGATGAAGGGCTGATGCCTGTAGTTCCCACCCCTCTCCTTTGAAGTCAAGTGTGTAATTCATGGACAGTGAAGGTCTCTTAGAACTCTGTGTAAGAGCAATATTGTGTCCTGGATTCCTTTGCCAACCTTCCTTTCCCCAGCACTGTTGTGCGGTGTGCGATAGGCCCATTAGTGTCAAATCTCCACTGCAGAAATGGGTGTGTTTCAGTGCTATATGCAGGTACTTTCTGAAGCATTTAGGCATGAGAAGGAATGATATAGAATATTAAATATTGTGCCTTTCTAGGTGTCTTTCTACTGCAGACAGAAATGTGCAGGCAGCACGCTTTAGCTGACAGGTGTAGTAAGATTGCTCTATCCCCTTTCCAGGGGTATATAAACTCAGCTGGAAAAAAAATGCATGGTGCTGAAACTTATACATCAGATCTTTTCTTCAAATGTAACTTAAATCTTTCTCTGTTTAGTTAGCATTGCTATTGTATTTAATGCTTTCACATGTACAATTGTAACACTCTTGTCTATTGTGCCCTTCTGGATCATGTTTTCACAAGCGATACTAAATTGGTTAGGTACCAGTAATATTTTTATTCTCGTGCATCAGTATATTTGAGATACGTTTAAGGTATATATGAATATTTTACCATCCCACTTCGTAGTCAAAACACTGACTTTTTACCCATTATAGAAATATTTGTATATGAACAAACAATTCCACAGTATTATCAATAGGTTTCCTTCTGAAACCTTATTTGTATTGTGCCTGTTATTTCAGTGCAGTACTTATAATTTTGGGTGCCCTACCTACAGCAGTTTTCTGAGGCTGCTTTGAAGTGTGCCTTTCCACCTCTAGGAGATCCTTATAGCACTGCTGCTTATTTCATGCTGTCTTTGGTAAAGTATTTAAAGGGCAGCCATCAACTCAAAATCTAATAATTAAAAAAAAATGTTGCCATGCTAATTTGTGGTTTTGAAATTATATTTTGGCTTATTTTTTTCTCTTGCTATACTGAAGACTCCTAGAAGCAAAAGGGAGATGAGAACTGATTAACTATATAAAGGAAAGAGTGACCCTGACCATATATATAATGAGCTGTAAAATCAATTATGTAAATTTCTGAAAGAAAAATATCTGTACTTTAATATTTCAGTTACACTTAAATGCTGCTTGCAATAGTCGTAGTCACATTTTTTCAGGCGGAAGTGTAATTTTTAAGTCAACTGTGTTCCTGTAGATATATTTTTATTTGTATCTTTAAAATATAGGCTTCATGAAGGAAGGAAAGTTTACCTATTTATTTTGGGGGGTTATATTCTTTAGGGTGTTTTGTGGTATTTAGAAAACATGGTTTAGAGGTTAGAATAAGGGACTGGGAGTCGGGACTGCTGAAGTCAGTTTTCTGTGTGACACAGGGACAAATCACTGACCTTCTGTGCCTGAGTTTACCTGTCTAAAATGGGCATAATACTTATATCAGGGGTACTGAGTATTAATTGCTGATTATAAAGGTTTTTAGATCCTCTGATGAAAGACTAGATGAGCACAAAATGTTAACATTGTATTTGTACCATGCAAGTGTTAGTTTTGTGCCTTGGTTCTTTGGGGTTTTATTTTTCTCTATTGTGGCCTAGTTTGTAGATTGCCACACAGGTAGGTATGCAGGAAGAATGGGGAGCTTTAACCCATGATTACCTAGTTTGGGTAGTAATCAAATCTACTTTTAAAGCTGCTTTAAATATGTGCTACTTGTCTGTTTTCAGATCCTTGTTTATGTAACTGTCCTCTGACCTCTCCTTGACTATCTATTACTTAGTCTACAATGGGAAGAAATTAGTTGTTGTGGAGAGCTTGATTTTTGCATTGAAGATTCCTTAGCATGGTTATCTGTTAAAAGTATTTATTTAGGTTAAAGCAGTTCTCTGGTTACTTAATATACTGGTGCTAGCTAGGGTCATCCCAAGGGTTAATGATGCAACAGTGCTTACTTATGGTTTCTGTCGGAACACTAACTTTTGTATCCCATCTTCACTTTGCTTTTGTTTTCACAGTCTGGAATGACTGACAGTGTCTTTGTAATTAAGCTCCCACAGACAATGCTAATTGTTTCTGGGTTTTTTTAAGGTCTGGATTTAAAAAAGCCTGATGGGTTAACAACAATTAAGATATTTCTACAAGCCTTATTTCCCTGAATTTGTTTACAATTGCTATATATGTTAAAAACACCTCAGTATTAAATAGTAGGAATAAAATGGAAATGTGGCACTCCTTTTTTTTTAATTAAAATTTTTCACTTGATATAATTAAAAAAACCCACCATATAACTTGAGTTCTCTTTCATCTTCTGTCACTGATTTTTACTATGAGATGGGGCAAGTCATATAAATTGTGTGCACTTGGTTTTCAATGTCTAAAATGGGAGTAATCTTTGTTTTTCCTATATATAAACTGTGGGGTAGACATCCGTTTTTGGATTAAAGATTTTCCACGTGTACAAAGTTGATTGATATTGCTTATATAATCAGAATTTACCCTATTTAGTTTAAATTTAGAACTTTTTCTAAAAATACTATAAAATTTAGATAAAACTATGGTCTGCAAATACAGTTTTTGTGCTGGATGACTTTTGCTTGTTTCTTAACTTTATTCCATCTATGGTGTGTTTTTCTTTTTTAGTATAAAATATATTTTAATCATAAACTTTGCGAGTAGAATTCAGAACAAGGCCAAAGTATTTTGTTTGTAAATTAAGCCAGTGTTCTATTGCAGAGCTACTGCAATGCTTTCTCTACTAAGAATGTCATGCATAGCTTCCTCAGAATAAACATAACTTGTTGACTAAGACTGAATGTTTCTAAACAGGTTTTTCTGAAACTCTAATCAAGGTTATGAGATGCAGCAATTCTTGTTTTACTTACAACTGTTTATTTTCCAGTCAAATTTGTAACTAATGAAGGGACCTAGTAATTTTGTAGAATCGAATCTTGTGGTAGGTTTGATTTGAAGCAACTATTGTCAGCAATGCTTCCTTTAAATTAGTTTTTAAAAAATTCAAAGATTGCTGAATTAGTGAGAATGCTACCTGTAAAATGCTTGGAAAACCCATTCATTCAGGACTTCTTTGTATTTCAGGTGGACCTCCGGGTTTTTTTTATAGACTTACTTAAAACTGTTTATAAAAAGCCCGAAGACTATATTTAGGCTTGTGCATCAAGTTCAGAACCTACTGGGTTTTTTTTTTGTTTTTTTTTGATTAAAGAACAATGTAGCAGGGATTCTTGTAGCCAACTTCCCCCCACCCACATGGTGAATAAGAATTGGGAGCCAGGGCCTTTTACCAAATTCCTCTCTACCAGTATGTGAGGTAAGAGTCCCACTCCTTTAGTTCCTGGGGAGTGCCTATAAAAGGGCATCTCTCCCTAGGAGGGCTGAATAGCAGGGGCCATAATTTCTTTAATGCAGGTATCCAACTGACATCACCATCTGTTGGCTTTTGGTGAGTTTTGTTTAAAGGGGACTTGGCAATTTGTAGAGGAGCTGAAGTGACTGAAGTTGAAGGAGGGAACGGTCAGAAAAAAGGAGGAGGAATAATTGGGAACTGACTTACTGCTATCATATAGGCTTTTTAACTACAAGTACACTAGAAATATAAGCTAAAGCAGAACATAAGCAGGGACTTCTGGACATAAAGCAAAACAATTAGTAATACTTATGAAATAATTGAAAATATTTTGATCTAGATTGGAGTGGGGCAGAAGGATGATAGTGAACAAATGAAAAGAACAAAAACAAAAGAAACAAAACTTTTGGGCAGAGGTTAAAATACCCCAAATGGAAAAAGCCATAAACCCGGACAAAATGGGCAATGGCAAGGAATGAATACATATATATTTTAAAAGTAAAATATAATAAATGCACAAAAATATAACACATCAGCTTAGACCTGTGCTTAAGCATCCTGACTGCTTTTCCTGTATGTTGCATCACTTTTCTCCTCTTATCTTCTGTCTTGTCTTTTGAGATTGTACATTTTTGGGGGCAAATATCGTAGTGTTGTGTTTGAAAAGTGCCTAGCACTTTGCAGGTGGTACCACAAAATAGATTAACAGTAATAATTTGTGCTCTGATGTGTTCTCCACCAGGGAGAGAGAAAATAGCCAAGTATAGTGTTTCTGTAGGAGGAATAAAAATGTGATTCCCAGAGGGAATGAGTCTGAACAATATTCTAAAACAGCATTTGAGTAGAGGATACAGAATTTACAGTGAAACTGCCTTTTTAGTTTAATTTATCAAGCTCTTCATTCAGTATTTATATTTATCCCTTCCTTGAAATTAGTGGGAACAGCTCATCTTTATCCAGGTAATGTTAAGGGTTTCTGAGGTTAATGAGTTGGAGATCAGTGTTTTTCTCATACCTCTTGTCAGTTTGCATTGCATAAAATAAAAATAAAGCAGCCCTCCCCTCCACCAGAACCCTCTTTGGAACTCTAATTTTGAGACCATGGTTTTGAGAACTTTGCACTGCAGTGTTTTGCTGCAGAAGCACGCAATAATATGAAACATACCATATAAAAGATTATGCACCCCCTCAGAAGAAAAAGGCCTGTTTGCTCAAACTGCTTAATTGGTGTTTTCCCTCTGATGTTTAATCACATATGGCCCCCTCAGTCTGCCTTGTCTGTTCAGGGGATGCAGTGCTGCTACTGAGGCAAAAGTGATCGTATTCTACAATATTCTCCACATTTTTTCCTTTTTAAAATTTAGCAGTAGTGTGTGAGATGTTGGCACAATTGCCCAAGCCTCTGCACTTCCCATTAGAGCATTGTGGGAAGAAGAGTAAATATTATATCTAATGTGCAACTAATACTAATAAATGTGAAATATCTGAGAATACTGCAAATTTGGGGGTACTCTAATCATTCTTCATCATTTATAAGGGTTTATTGAAAATACAAACCTAGCCAATATTACACATTCTAAGAATAAACAAATGAAAAACTATGAAGTTGAAAAATAAATTTCTTCACAAAGCAACTATCCTATTGGAAAAAACTCTATGCCTAGGTAACAAGTAAAAATAAAAATTTAAAAACAATTGTTGGGTTTTCTCAACTGAGGTAACTTAAGCTTCCATTAACTATTCCTTGGTTCAGAAATCCCCTGAATTGTAAAACAGATACTGCTTGTTGAGGATACTCCTCACCTCAGTCATATTATCATTATTTTTGCATGTGGATGACTTTCTCAGTCTGCAAGGCATCATTCACATGAGGACAGTCTCTGCCTTGAAGAGCTTGCAGTTCAGGTTGGTTACTTCAGTGGTATGTGAAATAGTCACTTTGGAGGAGGAGGGCAAAAAGACTTATACTTGACATTCATGATTGGTCCTGGGTCTGGGAAGCAAAACACCTTGTGCCCTGTATTAAATCATTCCCATTATAGAATTTTACCCCTCTTTGGGGTGGGAGATGTGAATGGTAGTTTTAGCAGATTTTACATTATTTACTTCTTTACTGAAATTATGGTATTTTAAAAAAAGTTTGTCATCTTAAAAACACAAACTGTCAAAGAAATAGTGGTTTCAAGCTTTTGTGAGTGGCCTGGGTGAAAGCTAAAGGGAGCATTTAGAGATGATACAGAGAAGAAAGTAGGAGGGGAGCGTAGGATGAAATAAAAGAAGAGACGGGAACAGGCACAGAATTAAAGGTAAGGACAAATTGTTGCAGAGAGGAGAAAATGTAGAAGGAGAGGAGATGCTGGTAAGGGAAAATGTAGAAGAAAAGGAGAAATGTAGGAGAGGAGCTAATGGTTTTCTTTGCAGTTTCCAAATAGTGGGTCAAATTCTGATCTCAGTTACACTGGTGCAAAGCTAGAAGAACTCAATGGATTAATTTATCCTGGTGTAACTGAGAGCAAAATTTGGCCTAACCATACTTAACAATCTTCTTTTGCCTTGATGAGCCCAATGTTTTAAAAATAAAATGATTGCTTGGGCCTGGGTGTTTCACCTTCTTTCTCACACAAATTTACAGTTGAGCCTGTGTTTAATTTTCTAAAAGTTCCTTGTGGTAACAAAGTCTTGATTTAAAGATGGAAAAACAACCAGTATTAAGGTCAACTAACAAAACATCGTAGTCTGTCTTTCTGTGACCTTCATTTTCCCTTAGTCTACATGGCTGGGAATGTGAAGTTTAAATGATGCTTCTGAGAATGTTCAAAAGGTGAACTTTAAAGGGAAACTCGGTATTGAATTGAGCCTTGAAATTTGTGCAGAATTGTATAATGGGGAGTTTGGGGGAATTCAACACCTAAGGGCTGGTCCCCACTACGGGGTGGGGGGTGGGGGTGGGATCGACTGCAGATATGCAACTTCAGCTACGTGAATCACGTAGCTGAAGTTTGCGTATCTGCAGCCAACTTACCGCTCATCCCCACGGTGGCGGCAGTCGGCGGCGCGCTCCCCCGTCGACTCCAGCTTGCGCCTCCCGGTAAGCTGGAGTTCCGGAGTCGACGGGGGCGCCGCGAGCGATCGATTTCTCGCGTCTTCACAAGACGCGAGAAATCGATCGCCAGAAGATCGATCGCTACCTGTTGATCCGGCGGGTAGTGAAGACATACCCTAAATCTAGCCTTAACTCAGTTCTAAGTTTCTCTTTGCAGTCCACCTTTCACATAGCTTTTAAAAATTAAGGGGAGTCGCACATTCTTCCCAGATCTAGTGGAGAACATTTCAGTCATATGGCCATAATGGAAAATAATGATGGACCATAGTAGTTTTTACTGACAATACAGTGGAAAAAGAAGTAGTGTCAAGCCATTTTTGCACAGCAATGGTGGTTTGACAATAAATATGTTTCTAATGCACTGTAATTTTATGGTAGTTTAACACTGCTCTGATTATTTAGCAGAATTAACTGGGAAGCATCCTGTAATGAATCAGCTCACTTTGATCTCTCAGTATTGTTTTATGGCAGTAGTATGCAGTGGATTTAAAATCTCAGGCTGCATTAGGTAGGGTTGAATTGCTGTGAGGATAGTGACTTCTGTAGTCTTCAGCAGTTAATTTGTTTTATCAATGTTGCTGGGAAAAGTGAAGAGATAATACCTCTTAGAGGGCAGTTGTAATTGCAGTTGCTAAAGAATGTGAAAATTGTTAATTTAAAGACGTGTGGCTAGAAAAGGGGCATATGACCATTATAAATATGTTCACTGGTTGTCTGCTACACTGTTGATATCTTGCCATGTAATGGAGGGAGAAGAAATGTTAAATAATCCTTTTGTGTGTGTGTTACTAGTAGAGAGGATTTTTTAGCCATCTGGTGAACAAAGGCAAATATATAATGTACCAAAAGGTCTGTTCATTTCTCAGTTCATGACTAGGCAGGCTGTTCTGCAGTATTGAATTATTTCTTGTGTTTTTACTTGGAGGAGGGCATTCTTATTGAATTCTTAAGCCATTCTTGTATTTCTCCCATGTTAATTTTTATGTAGTACAGCACCCTTTCTTCTGCTAGTCATTGCAGTGATTGCTTAATGCTAGTCAAAGTACATGGACTGTTATATTTAATGAATTACATGTTAAACAAAAGACAAGTTATAGAATGTCACTTCTGGTTTGAGGAATTTATTATGTTGGTATCAGGTTAGTTTCCTTAAATATTTTCCAGTTTTTAATGCTTGCATTGTATCGGTTTGTCAGCAATGTTTCAGTTGTTTTTGGTGAAAGACTGAAAACTACTGAGCAGGTGGTGTACAGGTTTATACTATAATAAATATAAGATGTTTTTAAAGCATATAGCGTAACCAGTAATTAATCCAATATTAATTTAACAAAGTTTAATCTTGAACTCATTCTTGTATCTGACCTATATAAGCCTGACCTTTCATAATTACAATGTATTTGAAGTTTTCTTGATTTGATTGGCCTGTTGCTGTTATCCTGTCTGCTGATCATCAGGATCAAATAGGTAATATGGAGTTTTTAAAACTTGAAAGTGACTCTTAAACACCTTTTGGAAGTTATCATTTCATTTTTATTATTTTATAAGGATCTGTTTTATTGGTTTCTTTGCAACTCATTTAACCACCACCTGGAGAATTAACTAGATAGCCATTAAAAGTCCAGAAAACTGTCTGGGTGGTGAATGTTACTGCTTTAATTATAGCTATTTATAATAAAGGAATCTGGATTTCCTTCCAAATTCCGATTTGATCATGTTACTACTTGTTAATGATTGTATTCTAGCATCTAGAAATAGTATTGTCAGAAATGACTCTTATGAACGTGAATGAGAAGAAATAGAATGTTCACAGCCATAATTTAGAGCACAGTAATTGATATGGACATTTTTGAGACTTTGTTCATTTCCAGTAGGATAGCCAATGTCTGAATATTGTATTCTGGTCTGGGTTTTTGACTTTTACCTAGTGGATACAACTGTATGTTACTGTTGAACCCAACAAATGAAAACACTGTCAGCTAAAATATATTTTACCTCTTCCTAATCTGTTACAGCAGTTGATGTTCGCTTTTCCCATAGTAATAACACAGTTGTAGTCTATTAACATTTTTAAATATTTCCTTTTAGTGTGTTTGTTCTAATATCTCTGAATCTGGTTTGTCAGGATTCTCAAGGTCATAAATAAAGGTGATGTGATTTCCTTTTATTTTTTTTCTTAATTTTTATTTATGTAATAATTTTGTGAATTTATTCTGAAAATTATCCTATATGTGGTGTAAGTCATTTTTTGTGATTATGTAGTTAGGATCTAATCCTGCAAACATGTACATATGTTGAGTAAGGCATTGTCTTCACTAGCATTTTTGCTGGCAAAACTCTGTTGGTTGGGGTGTGGGCCCCCCTCCCCCCCCCGATTGACATCAATAAAAGTGTCGGTGTGGATAGTGCTATGTTAGTGGGAGATGCTCTCCCACCAGTGTAGCACTGCCACTCGTTAGGGGTGGCTTAATTATGCCGACAGGAGAGCTCTCTCCTACCAGCATAGAGAGGCTACGTGGGAGACCTTACAGCGGCGCAGCTTGCAGTGGTGCAGCTGTGCTGCTGTAAAGTCTGTAGTGTAGACATAGCCTAACTTTACATATCAGTAATCCTTTTGTATTCAGTGAGACTTTGTATATGTATGAAGTTACTGACATGCACAAGTGTTTGCAGAATCAGGGTCTTCGTCTTTCATTTTATTCGGTTGTCTAATGTTTAAATCTTTTTTGGCTGCCTAGTGGAAGTTGAAGATTACATTGTTGCTGTTAAAAAATAACTTGTGTTTGTGTCCTGAAACTATCCTTTGTGTAGGCGTAAAGGAGCCAAGTGACTGTCTAGGAGTTTATATTTAATAGTCTTATTCTTTTTCATAATGAATATTAATACGTTTTTGTAATACACGTTGATTACATTCTTTCTTGGCAGTTTAACAATTAAATTCACTAACCACAAAGTATTGTCAAACGCACCAAGTTACAAAACTGAAAAAGATTTAAGAAAAATTCTCAAATCCCTTTCCATTATAGATGGGACTTGTAACAAAAGTAGTTAAAAAAATTTAACCACCAAATTTCAGTAGGTATATCTATAAAATCAAATTCTAGCTATACTTATGCTTTAAGCTTGATTATATTTTCTCTGCTAGTTTTCTGCCTTGAAGGTACCTAGTTCCAAGGTAAGTTCACGATCTTTTCCTCATATTGTTAGAGACATTGTCAAGAAGTGTAGACAGCTAGCTTTTAAAAAAAATGAATAGAACATTTCTATTAATATCTAGTTTTATAAAGATTTTTATGTGCTGGATTTAAATACTCCTTTATAGTGTTCTCAGTAGAAACATCACAACATTACATTAGTAAATGAGAACCAGGGAGAAACAGTCTAGCTCCATTGTCCAGATAGAACAAAGTTTAAAAAAATTAAATAGCGTGACAGGGGTAAAGCGAATTAGATGTTTACAGTTCTTTCAGTGTTAATAGTGTGCCTATGATTACCTTATTAACAAGGATAAGAAAGTTTTTTTAGAAATGATTTTAATATGACAGTTTTCATTTAGCACCTACCCCTCAATTTGATATGCTTTGTTTACACTTATTGTCAGTCCGTGTCAAATAACCAACATTCAGTGGGTGAGAAAGTGGTGCTGATGTAAATATGCTGTTTTCAGGGAATGTTTTTATTCCTCATTATTTGCGTTAATGTCTTTACAGTTTCATAGGTAAATCCATTCAAAGTAAATGCATTCAGTTTTGAATTTTAGGGATATTTACTGGTATTGTGTCCAATTTGTTCCAGCTCAACAAGATCAAACACAAACGCTAACATATCTCTTTAACAAAACAAAACCATGTTGTTTTTTTATATCAGGAATTTCTTTTGCAAGATATTGTGAAAACAAGACCTTTATTTTACTAAAAATATAAAAAACTAGCAAAAATACCCGGCGTTGCTCGGGTCCGTCGGAGGTGGGGAGGGGGCAGAGAGCTGAGCGAGTTCGGGGTCTGTTGGAGGGGGCAGAGAGCAAACCTGACACCCCCACCTCACCCCCCCCGACCAAACCCGATACCCCCACCGCACTTACCCCTCAACCAACCCAGACTCACATTTTCACCCCCCGCACCCAAACCCAACACCCCCACGTCTCCCCCCTACCGACCCCAACACCCACACCTCACCCCCCGTAGACCAAACCTGACACACCCACCTCACTTCCCCCCCCCACCAAACCCAACACCGCTACCTACCACTACAAACAAACCCGACACCCACACCTCACTTACCCCTCGACCAACCCCGACCCCCCTCCTCACCCCTCGACCAACCCCGACCCCCCTCCTCACCCCTCGACCAACCCCGACCCCCCTCCTCACCCCTCGACCAACCCCGACCCCCCTCCTCACCCCTCGACCAACCCCGACCCCCCTCCTCACCCCTCGACCAACCCCGACCCCCCTCCTCACCCCTCGACCAACCCCGACCCCCCTCCTCACCTCCCCAACCAACCCCAACACCCCCACCTACCCCCCCATCAAATCCAACACCCCCTGACCAACCCCAACCCCCACACCTCACCCCTCACCCCCCCAGACACCTTCCCACCCACCCCCAGACCAAACCCGACACCCCCGGCTCACTTACCCTCCGACCAAACCCGACACCCCCACCTCACCCCTCCGACCAAACCCGACACCCCCACCTCACTTACGCTCCGACCAAACCCAACTCGGGTCCGTTGGAGGTGGGGAGGGGGCAGAGAGCTGAGGGATTCTGGGGTCCGTCGGAGGGGGCAGAGAGCTGAGGGATTCCGGGGTCCGTTGGAGGGGGGAGGGGGCAGAGAGCTGAGTGAGTGCTGTCTGTGGAGGGGGTATTATGACATCATAACTATGTCACAGAGAACAGCAGCTGCCCAGCTGATGTGATTGGCCTTTAAAGAATTTCACCCCTGGGGGGCATCAGAGGTGAGATTTGAAAAATTTTCGACTCTTACGGTCATTAGGAACCCAAGACCTCTAACTGTACCAATTTTCAAGTCTCTAGCTCAAATGGTGTGGAAGGAATAAGCATACATACACGCATACATACACACACACACCATTTGACTTTTATATATATAGATAGTGTCTCACACTGCAAAATGTTTTGAGTCCTATATTAGTCTACAATATTTTATCTATAAATTGTCTTGGCTATGGATACAAAGCCCAATGGAACAGTTAAACACTTAAGCAGCAATGCTGCTAAAATACTCTCAAACTTTTTCATGATATAGGTTAAATCCTAACAAAGAAGTTTGTCATACTGTCTGCTTTTGGTTTACATATGATAACCTCTCTCTGTGTGACAAGCCAGCTTTCCCTAGACCATTAGTAAGTCTCCATGGAACCCTAGCAGTTCATAAATCATATTTCAGGAACCTATTGAGTAAAGCATTTAAGTATCTAAAGTAAAAACGACGTTATACGAGGGAGAGGCAAGTAAAGGTATCAAAGCTGAGGGCGGTATAGGAGGACCCTGAAGAAAGACTGATAAAACATAAGAATATGAACCTCAGCCAGAGGACTAAGGGACAAAGGGATGTACTGATGTCACTGTAGGACTTAAGAAAATCTAAATATTGATGCCATTTGGAAGCTGCTGAAAATAGAAATGAAAAGCGTTGTCTTATCTATTTGTCTTGAATTCTCATTGGTGCTGCGAATCTGGAAAGTCAAATTTATGGGTCAAACTAAATCTGAACATATTGGGAATGAAAATGAAATATTTTTTTGAATGATTTGTGCCTGCTTGAGGGTTGTGCTGAAATCTTTTGGAATAGCGTAGTTAAGTTCCAATAAGAGGTCCCTTCTTCAAATGTTCCAGAGTTATTCAAATTCAGGGGCTGATCCTGAAACTGATTCTGTTCAGAGACCTATACCTGTGGAGCAAGTTGCCAGATTTAGGCCAGATAGTTTCCCAGTCTTTTGTCTAAACATAAGCGTAGTAAGTGGATTGTAGGCCAAAATGAGTTATTCATAGAGGACTAAAATACAGTAAGAGGTTCCCTTTTCAAGGAAAGATTTTCTTTCATTTAAAATCATATGATCCTCTATTCTTAAGAAATCATTATGGGTATATACATGACAATGCCTGTTATGTTCTTATGAGGCATTTCCATTTTTGTTTAAGTCAGAGAAGTGAGGAATTACCAGTAATTTATTTTGAGTGTTTTGCTCAAACATTTTAAATTAATTGTAATTTTAACATTATTTAGTCCCATTGTTTGAAAACATGCGTTAAGAAAACCAAAGCCAGGAAAGTAACAGGAAAAACTATACTTTCATAAAATCCATTAGCAGTGTAGACACCAGTTAATCTCCAAGAGAAATAATGTTGTACAGTATATTTAATTTACTGCATGGTACTAAACAATGTTCATGTAACAATTACAATGTAACTTGCAATAATGCTTCCTTATACATAAATAACTACAATCTAAGATGTAGTGTTCTTCTGGTAAATATAGACACAAGGCGTTGGGGCCTCCAAATTTAACTTAAAGCTGTGCATTATTTTATGGAAATATGCTTCTTCAAACCTGGGTCCTTTATTTAAAAAAATGCTAGTATGCAATAAAAGAATATCTATAAGCACCTTAGTGAAAAGTAGGCTGAATTTCAAGTAAAAAACCTCCTTTTTAGATGTGGTAAGTGGAGACTTAGTTGCCTGACTCCGCAGCTAAGTCCTTTCAAACTGCTTTAAACCTATGGGGTAAGCATCATGACTGTGTAGCTTAACTAAAATAAATCACTAAATTAGACTAATTCTTCAGCAATGCTTTATATTGCAAAATGCTAACAACTAATTTGTTTATAAAAACTGATTAATCAATTTCAGTCATCTGAATACAGCTTGTCTCAGTTTTAAAAGATGCAGTGGAAAGATCAGTGATAGAAACCTTTCTTTGGGTTTTAAGATTAAATTTGAATCAGTTATAATGACAGTAGTAGTCTGAAGCAGATTTGATATAAAGTAATAAGCTTCTTTTTGATAAGCCCCTTTTAAATAGAACTCTACAGATCTTTATGTAGTTTCAAATCACTGTAGGTAGGCGTGTATTACAATTGTCTGTTTTTCTTTTTAGGGCTCATGTAATCAAAGGAGTTTCTTTGTTGTGTGTATCTTTTCAGAACACAACAGGAATTCAAAATGAATCAGGTGAGTTTAAACGTAAGACTTTCAAAGTACCTTACTTAGATGTTAAATCAGTTAATTATTACCAGGAATAGTAATAGTGATCCACTAGAAAGCTAAAATGTTAGTCCTGTTCTTTAAAACCTTTGACTTAATTAAATCTCATAGTCCTTTTCCTCCACAGTGTGGGTGTATGTGAAGTTGATCTTATTTTATTGATTTTAATTGGCTTTCCTATGTGAACTCCTGTTAATCAGATGTAAGCTATTGTGGTTGGCACCACTTACTAGAAAGCCTCTCCAGGAGACATATGTCAGTTTGTACTTTACTTTTATCAGTTTACCTACTTATAAGAACATTTTGAAAATTGCAGCCTCTGTCTATTTTCCAGTTTCAAACCCACAATCATTAGAACCTATTGTGAAGATTGAAACTGATTCAAGAAGAAACCTTCCCACTGTTCTAGATACTTAAAATCTCTTTATTCGGAAAAGTTAAGAACATATACTGAATTATAAGCATTTTTCCTTATGGCATGCCTGGATATACAAATATACTGATATGCGGTTTTTGTGTGTCGTGTAGTGTGGTGTTCTAAGCAGTGCTACTATATATATGATTTCATTTATTTTGAATTTACATGTAATCAGTAAGAATATTTATGTTGGCCAGTTATATACACTTGGATTATTTAAGAACACTTATGAAATAGGTAAACGCTTCCTTTTAATTCTTACAAAGGCTTCTCTTTGGATAGAGCTAAAAAACATCCCTTCTGACTGCAAATGGAAGAATAGGCTATGATACTGAAGGGATCTAATCCAGTTTTTGAGTTTACAGTACTGAAAAAAATGACCCTGAGCAGATGTTTCTTGTTTCTTTGGCTAGAAACAACCTTGGTTGCACAATGACATTAAAAAACTTAGTTGTGCACCTTCGTTTTCCTTGATGTTCACGGTTTCTAATGTCTGGCTTTATCACCCACATGCTCCAAACATGTCACTGAACAATAATGTAATTAATTTATCTCCATGAACATAGAACACAGATGCTACTTCACTGAAGAACACCAGACCACGACCATTACAATGGACTAATTATAACTAATTACGGTTTGGAATTGGCTGGTGGGATTTTCCCTCTCCTGGAGCTCCCCTTCTCCTATTGTCTTGTGTGGAAACAAAAAAAAAAAGATTTATAATATTTATAATAAATGGCAATATAAAAATATCTCTACCAATGGAGCTATCCAGCTTGTAAAGTAATATGGTAATTATAGTTTATGCATTAACACTTGTGCCAATGTCCCTTTGCAGTCAAAAGGACATTGGCACAAGTATGGGATGGTTGGAGGAAAATATCTTGTCACAGTTGCATATATAATTGCAACCAGACATCTTCATTTGTGAGACTTTTTTGTATGTACTCAGCAATATAAGAGAGAACAGCTTGTTGCTGTGTAGCTGCTTGAATAGTAACTGGTTTAGTTTTTGTTCTGGTACACTTTGGGAACTGCTAAGATTCTGTAAGCTCCAAACTCTAGTTTTTGGTAATTGCTGTTGGTGATTCTGCTTCTTTACCATATTTTTCAACAATAATTTATTTTTAGAGTTAAATATGGTTTCACACTGTGTGAACAAAACAATCATCCTTATGTTGAACTGCTAATATTATTTTTTCAGTGCCATATGTGTGTTCTGCAGTCAAATAGAGATCCTGTCCCCAAGGAGTTTTTCCTAAAGTATGAAATCTGTTTTTGGCAACTCCCACATTCAGATTTGGTCTTCCAAATGTGGAGAGTACATATGGCTTCTTATGATTTAGTTGCCGTTCAGATTAATTATATATTTCTTGTAGTGCCTTTGTGATTTCATTCACTATTGACAAGTTGTAGTGCCAGATCTGTACAAGAGCTGTCTTTGATGCCAAACATCTCTCAAGTGTCCTGTTCTCATATTACTTTCATTCTTCTTATTTTTGCTTTTGGTCTAATTTAAACAATCCTCAAGTTAATTACTTTTTTTCTCACTCACATTATGCAGTGGGACATTGTGACGCTTCCTGTGGGTACCCAAGGTTGTGAGGCACCCTTGCTACCAGCTTGCTTCCCTTGCTTCCCACAGCTCCCATTGGCTGGAAATGGCGAGCCACAGCCACTGGGAACTGCGTGCCTGCAGACGGTCAGTGTAAACTAACTGTCTCGTGGCTCGCCAGCGGATTACCCTGTTGGACTGCTTGCCAAAGGTTGCCAATGCCTGGGTTAGCGATTGGCAAAACCCCAACACTTGAGTGTTCAGACCCTGTCCACTGAACACTTAAAGTATTCACAGATTTGCTGCTTCCAAAGAAACAGTATACCCAAATTTACCAGTTCAACCTCCGATTACTGCCCGGCTTAACACTTGCATTTACATATGCTTACATACGTATATGTATAAGTTTATTTAACAA
Organism: Sternotherus odoratus; assembly: GCA_032164245.1. NCBI lineage: Eukaryota > Metazoa > Chordata > Testudines > Kinosternidae > Sternotherus > Sternotherus odoratus. The sequence continues at coordinate 10,402,724 of JAVMKO010000018.1, forward strand.
AGCATAGAAATTCAATAGTAGAAATTCAAAAGTAAAAGTATTGTGAACATTTGTAAAACAATCTTCATATACATTATAGGTCTTCGAATTTATTATTATTATTAATAATAATAATAAAAAAAAAATTAATTAACAAGTTACTCTCATGTCTTTTAGAGTATAGCTCAGGGTTTCTCAAACTGGGGGTCGCCGAGCTCTCCCCGGGGGGTTGCAAGCTCCTGCCACCGCAACTCGCGGGGGGGGGCCGGCGTGCAGCCGGCAGCCCGCCCGCGGCGGGGCCGGGGGGCTGGCGCACTGCACCGAGGGATCTGGAAAAGGGGTCGCGGTCTCACCAAGTTTGAGAACCGCTGGATAGCTCATCAAGAATCCTTGCAGCGCTTTATAGCCATCCTGGCTATGATCCTCCTTTCATGAGACAAACACCCTGTCAATTTGGGTCCCAGATGAAGGATTCCATGTGTCCTTTTTGCACTCCAGATATACCAGACCACTCCTTTGTCTTTGTTCATAAGCAGGACACCACATCCTCCCACCCACCTACTGTCTGTTTCTTCACTTTACGGGTCTTTACTACCCGCCGAATTGGCGGGTAGCCATCGATCTTCTGGCGATCGATTTCTCACGTCTTAAGACGCGAGAAATCGCTCGCAGCGCCCCCGTTGACTCCGGAACTCCAGCTTGCCAGGAGGCGCAAGCTGGAGTTGACGGGGGAGCTGGCCGCTGCCGCCATGAGGACGAGCGGTAAGTCGGCTGCAGATATGCAAACTTCAGCTACGTGATTCACGTGGCTGAAGTTGCGTATCTGCAGTCGATCCCCCCCGTAGTGAAGACCAGCCCTTCCTGTAGATTTCCTCTCTTGTAGATTTTCCACTCCCTTAATTTGCATCTGGCCCAATATGTAAAATAAATAGGTATCAGTGTGAGGCATGCAATACACAAATAGCCAGACAAAGAGATAGGTATCAGTTACCTTCTGTCTGCAAGGAACCTCTCTGAATTATGGCACCTGGTAATCTGCCTTAACTGCAAGACTATAAGAACATGCTTTTCAATATAGATACATGACTCCTTACAAATTAGTTGTACATACATTTTTGTAATGATTATTGGTAGAGACCTCACATGCCACCCTTTGTTGAACTATTATGCAGATATCTGACCTGGGGCTCCCTGTACAATCCCTGTGCACCCGTTGTGCACTCTGCCAGTTGACGCCCTAGTCACAGACATTTGTTTCCTGGATTGTTCCATAACATTCTTGAGGTAGACATAGATGTTCTAATGAAGCAGTTAAGGTGAGTAACTTATTTAAACAACAAACCTGGATCTAGCAGAGGATACTAACCAAGCAGACGGTGAAAAGCTACAAAAGAATCTCACAAAACTTGGTGAGTTGGGCAACAAAATGGCAGATGAAATTCAGTGTTGATAAATTCAAAGTCATGCACACTAAAAAACATAATCCCAGCTATACATATAAAATGATGGGGTCTAAATTAGCTGTTACTACTCAAGAAAGAGATCTTGGAGTCATTGTGGATAATTGTCTGAAAATACCCACTCAGTTTGCAGGGCAGTTCAACAAACAAAGAGAATGTTGGGAATCACTGAGAAAGGGATAGATAATAAGACAGAAAATATCACATTTTAAATACTGCAGGCAGATGTGGTCACCCCATCTCAAATAAAGATGTACTGAAATTGGAAAAGGTTCCGAAAAGGGCAATAAAAGTGATTAGGAGTATGGAGCAGCTTCCATATGAGGTGAAATTAATAAGACTGGAACTTTTCAGTTTGGAAAAGAGACAACAGGGGATACGATGGGGGTCTGTAAAATCATGATTGGTGTGGAAAAAGTAAATAAGGAAGTGTTATTTATCCCTTCTCAAAACTCAAGAACTAGGGGTCACCAAATGAAATTAATAGGCAGCAGATTTAAAACAAAAGGAAGTATTTTTTACACACAATGCACAGTCAACCTGTGGAACTCCTTGCCAGAGGATGTTGTGAAGGCCAAGAATATAACAGGGTTTAAAAAAGAACTAGATAAGTTCATGAGGGATAGGTCCATTAATGGTTATTAGCCAGGATGGACAGGGATGGTGTCCCTAGACTCTGTTTGCCAGAAGTTGGGAATGGATGACCGAGGATGGATCACTTGATGATTACCTGATCTGTTCATTCCCTCTGGGACACCTGGAATTGACCACTGTCAGAAGACAGGATACTGGGCTAGATGAACCTTTAGTCTGACCCAGTATGGTTGTTCTTACACATGCATCTCAGACTGCATTAAGATTGTGTAGCGAAGCCATTGCATGCTATCTAGGATATTTGTATAGGTGGCCATTTAAAAAAAGGGCGGGAGTATAAATTGCTTAAGTGATCAAATGACATTCTTAAATCAGCCCCCACAATATCAAATCAGAGTTTTGCTGTATGCATTCACTTGTTACTAGTATCCCTTCTTAGTTTCTCTGTTTCTGAAACGGTCTCTAACATCACTGCCAATAGGAGCAGCTGCTGCAGCAGCCAAAACATGTACCTTTGGACATTCTGAGAACTTCCTACAATTTTGACTAGATTCTCTGCTGTGTTATAACTGGCTGTTTGTGCCAACGCCCTCCCCCCATATCTTGTAGTATCTTCACCTTAGCTTCAGTGCATCCCTGCCCATCTTACCTTTTTCTCCCCTGCCCCTCTCAACCCTTTCTTTTCTATGGCCCCTCTTCCTTGACTTTGCATTTGGTTTGTCCCCTCCTAACAGCACCTACCTTAAGAAAAGTGGAACTAACGTTTGCTGGCATCATATTGTGTGTTATAATTTTTCCCTCACCTTATGTCTGTCTTGCCTATTTAGATTATAAGCCCTTCAAGGTAGTGAATGTCTACTCTGTGTGTAGAGTGCCTAACAGAGTGGGGCCCCATTCTTGATTGGGCCTTAGGCGCTAACATACATGGCTTTGGGAGTGGTGCTCTGCGGAGCTCTACTCCAGCTCCAGGCAAAAACCAGCAGCTCCACTGCTCTGCGCTCCAGCTCTGGGCTCCGCTCCAAAGCCCTGATAATAAACATGGCTAATGGTAATAATGCTTCAGAAATGTCTTCAGATGTACTGTCAAGGAGGGGTTGCTGGGCTCAACCTTTTATTTTAACTTCAAATGCTTTTTTGCATTTTTTCCCACCATTTTACCCCCTGTAAATTTGAATGCCAGCAGCTCAGTATTTATGAGCGACTTCACATTAACAAGTCTAAAAGGTAGTAAATGAAGCTGATTAGTCATTCTGTTATTCAGTGAGTGCAGGCTTTCTTGATGTATTCAAGTGGTAGACTCTGTGGAAAACATTAAAACAATACCCACTGCTTTAGGATTTCTTTTTCACTCTTTCAAGTTGGTTCTAAAAAGATATCTGTTAACATTGCGTGTAGCACATGTACTTGTATAGTAGCCCCATAAAATATCCTTGAGGTAAACAAATTTCTTTTATAGCAAAAGTTATTTGAATGCATTTCTTCAGTCTGTGAGAAGTCACTGAAACCATAGTATTTCTGGATTATGTTTATGCAACTGCATTCAAGTTGCAAATAAATGGGGCTGCAGTGATTTTAACTGAAAACAGCATTAGGTCCATTGTTTATTGTATTTAATAGTGTATTTGGTTACTTATTAAGAGTTTAGTTTTGGAGGTGTAAATCTACTGTGTCGTGAACCAGGGCATTGTCAGTGCTCTTGAACAAATGATTTGTGAATTCCGTTAGTACAGTGGAGGTGAATTGTTGAATGACTTTTAGATGCTAATCTCTTCAATTGATGTAAGTAGAAGTAAATTGAGGTACTGATTTGTATTTTAATACCTGCAGATACATGCAGGTTACGTGCTCTGTTACGTACTAGGACTGTTCTGAAGTTTTTGAGGCTGAAGTGTAGTGCTAGTATTTAGGGAAGAATTTATGGCAGGCGTAAGTGGATAATCTAGTAAAATGCTATACAGTTTTGTCCAAACTAGTTGACTCTGTACTACTTATTTAAAAAAAAAAATCATGAGAGATTACATTCTTAAATGGGGATTAACATTTTTGAAATGATCAGTACTGGGAACATGTCCTGGTCTGCTAACCTCTTCTGGCCCTGACACATACTGGGAAGAATCAGATCTTAAAATTGTGTAATTCTGATTACTATCTTGTGGTTTTTCATGTATTCTAGAAGACACCTACTAGCCAGAGACCAATATGAACAATAAAGTGAGGGGTCACTAATGAAGTCCATGTGCAGTGCCCTGGTGTGAAGTCCAATCCCATTTGTCTCAGATACTGGGAAGGGGAAAGTTGCTGGAATTCCAGTCACCGTGATCTGTCAGATCAGGTGCCTTCTGCTTCTAGATTTGTTTAAGGCTAGTAAGTGTGTGAAAGTCATACAACCTCCCCATTACTCCTACCTTTCTCTGCCTGCTGAAAGAGAAAAGTAACTTTTTTCTTCCTCCCTGGATTTCTACTGGAGGTTAGGAAGTACAGTAGTTTCTACCCATCTCCTGACCTCTACCTGTGGGTAGCAAGGAATCACTGCCATTCTACATCTTCCATAGTTTCCAATTTTTAGGTCATCCTTCTCTGTGTATGTGTCTTTGCAGCTGTTCCAGGCTTACCGAAGTACAATGCAATAAAATTGGTATGACCACAGTATTGTCATTTTCACTCTGCTGCTGTTTGGGAATGCTGTAGTAGTGGCAGAGACACTGAAATGGTCTTTCTGAACTCAAGAAACTGCACTGTATCATTTCATATTCAGCAAATCACAAACATGAGGGCTAGAAAGTAAAATATTTTAAAATAAAAGGCTAAGCAAAAACCATTGGTTAGAGCTTGCCCACTTAGGGCTTGTCCTCATGAGGCTGCTCTGGGATCGATCTTCTGGCGATCGATTTATCACGTCTCGCTAAGACACGATAAATCGGCGACGGGGGAGCGCACCACTGACTGCTGCCGCCGTGAGGACAAGTGGTAAGTCGGCGTCAGATATGCAAACTCAGTTACGTTATTCACATAGCTGAAGTTGCGTATCTGCTGTCGATTTCCCCCCCCCCCCCCCCCCCGTGAGGACAAGCCCTTACTGTGCAAAGCCTCCTAACTCACTTCTGCTGAGAAGGTGAGTGGATTTATGAAACCCTGTGCATATTTGTGCTATACTTGTAAATGTGGGGGGAGGAGGAGGAGGAGGAAATTCTTTCAAAGTTTTCAAACAGTGGAAACTTAAATAGTTGTAGCCACTGTGAGCTGCTACATCCAGCAGTGCTTCAAAAAGTATGTACATTTCACTAACCACTAACAGGAAAAAATATACATTTCCCCCTTTTTTTGCTAATTAATGTATTGAAGAAGACCGATGTGGCTAATTATTGTAAACCTGACCTGAAAGTTTTTCAAATGATGATTGGCTGACTGCTAAATTCTGCCCACCTATGTTTATCATTTTTAAAGAAACAGTTCTTCAGCTTCACGTTACAATGATGAGTATTTGTTTTACCTGGTATTCTTATTTTTATAATAGTAGGTTGGACATATTAGACTAATTCTGTGTAATTCTTTTCCAGCTTCATTGAGTAACTTAGTCTGTTTGGGAAAGACATTCCCCTGGCTTTGTAATCACTGAGTATGAGGCTCTGTCAAGGATACATACCTTTGAAGAAAAGGAAATTGCTATATTTACCTGTAATTGGAATTCTCTAAAGGTCATTTCCTCTGCACATCGACATCTTCCCTCCTAGTTCCCCCTAAGAGTTAGGATTTTTGTTCTTCCTTTGATACTTAGGGCATGTCTTCACTACCACTTTAATTCGACCTTAACGACATTAGGTCGAATTAAAGGTGTACCTGTCTTCACATACATGCCCTTAAAGTCGATTTAAAGGGCCCTCAAGATCGATTTCGGAACTCCTGCCTAACGAGAGAAGTAAGGCTAAATTCGACATTACAAGCTCGACTGTGGGCTAGTGAAGAGGCATCAGAAATTAAGCCTCCGACCTCCGAGCAGCCCCGCGAGGGGGGGGCTGTTCGGGGGGGGGCTGTTCGGGCGGGGGGGGGGGGTCCGCGGGGCTGTTGAGGGGGGGGGGGAAGCCCGCGCGGGGCTGCTTGAGGGATCGGCTCAGCTGTCTGGTCAATTTCACCAGGCAGCTGAGCCGATAGCCCCGCGCCGGCTCCCCCCCCCGGGGGGGGTCCAGTGGGGGGCTGTTTGGGTGGGGGGGCTGTTGGGGGGGCTGTTCGGGTGGGGGGGGGTCCGCGGGGCTGCTGAGGGGGGGGGAAGCCCGCGCGGGGCTGCTTGAGGTATCGGCTCAGCTGTCTGGTCAATTTCACCAGGCAGCTGAGCCGATAGCCCCGCGCCCCTCGGGCGGGGGGGGGGGTCCAGCGGGGGGCTGTTTGGGTGGGGGGGCTGTTGGGGGGGCTGTTCGGGCGGGGGGGGTCCGCGGGGCTGCTGAGGGGGGGGGAAGCCCGCGCGGGGCTGCTTGAGGTATCGGCTCAGCTGTCTGGTCAATTTCACCAGGCAGCTGAGCCGATAGCCCCGCGCCGGCTCCCTCCCCCCTCGGGCGGGGGGGGGGTGTCCAGCGGGGGGCTGTTTGGGCGGGGGGGCTGTTTGGGCGGGGGGGGGGGTCCGCGGGGCTGCTGAGGGGGGGGGGGAAGCCCGCGCGGGGCTGCTTGAGGGATCGGCTCAGCTGTCTGGTCAATTTCACCAGGCAGCTGAGCTGATAGCCCAAGCAGCCGCGCGCTGGCTCCCCCACCCCCCCTCGGGCGGGTGGGTACGGCGAGGGGGGGGCTGTTCGGGCGGGGGGGTCCGTGGGGCTGCTTGGGCAGGGGGGGGGGGGGGTCCAGCACGCATTGCACTGTGGGCTACCTACCCACAGTGCAATGCGGGCTATGTCGACCCCCTGCAAAAGTTCAAGGACAGACAGTGTCGACCACTGTCGACCTGCTGTCCTGGTGGGGACACACTGATTCGATTTTCTAAACTCGAGTTTAGAAAATCGAATTAAGGGAAATCGACCTAGACCTATAGTGAAGACATACCCTTAGAAAAGTTCTGTTGAAAAAGAACTGGCAGTTAACGGCTGAGATGTGCTATGTATATTTATATATCCATCCGCTTGGGCATGAGGCATGTGCATAGACTGCCTCACTGTCGGAGGATGTTAAACTACACTGTGCTAGCCTGTCAGCTCTCAAGGTCATGAGACCCCCAAGAGTATAGATTAATAGCCTTCCTTTAGAGAATTGCATTTACAGGTAAGTACTTTTCCCTTTAAAAGTGCTAATGAGCCAAAGTCGTCGTCTTTATATAGACTACATACTACATTTAAGTAAAAATATTATTTGGTCTTGAGCCTCCAACCCTCTTCTTGGTTGAAGCATTAAAATATGGTCAGAACAACCATTGAAAAAATAGTTACTATATAATTTCACAGGCTTTGCAAAGAACAAGAAAAGTAGAAAATGACCCTCTTTACATGTATTAACATACTCTTACATTTCTGCCTTTTAAAGGAAACTGCAAATCTAAGATTGGTGTTTATTATTATTATTTGAGTTCTGAGCAGCTAAAATAAAATGTATTAGTAAATTTCTGATTTCAGGAGCTCTTATGCTGTGTGCATGGATAGGTATACATACAGACACACAGGTTCATGATACAATAAATATGAGAATTTTTAACTTAAGTGCACTAAGGTAAGGACAAGTCTCTTTACCTATTTTTTGTGTGAAATAAAAAAAGGCAAAAAAATTATGTAAAAGCACTGGAGAAAAGTATCTAGTGACTTCTGCTGATGAGTTAAAACAAGTTTAAAACAACCTGATACATTAATGCTTACTGTTGATTGACAGCAGTGGAGGTTATATTTTAGTACTTTGTTGACAGTAGACATTTTGGGGTGTACTCTTTAAACTGCCGGATCAATCGTGAAACTTTACTACTTTTATTTAGCACTTGGCCACACAAGTCTTAAATGTTTAAATACAGAGCTATCACAGTAAACATACAGAAAATGGCATACCTCAGTCTTATTTATTATTATTATGTTTTGGTGTTTGAATCTTAATATTATGTATTTTTTCCAAAGGCCTGTTACTTATATGGAAAATATCTATCTTACTACAAGGATACATTTCTCATTGCTTAAGGGTTTGCCTACACTACCGCGTGGGGTCGATCTAAGATACGCAACTTCAGTTATGTGAATAGCGTAGCTGAAGTCGACGTACTTAGATCTACTTACGGTCTTCACTGCAGTAAGTCAACAGCTGACACACTCCCATCGACTCTGCCTGTGCTTTTCGTTCTGGTTGCATACTAGAGTCAATGGGAGAGCGCTCCGCAGTTGATTTATCGCGTCTAGTATAGACCCGATAAATCAACTCCTGCTGGATTGATCGCTGCCCCCCAATCCGGTGGGTAGTGTAGACAAGCCCTAAGATATGAAACGTTTGAAAAGAAACATCCCAAGGATGGGGAAAACTCTAAGAAAACAAATTTGTGATGGGGAGAAAACAAATGTTCTGAGGACAGTACCAGGACAGATTACCCCATTGTGAGAGTACACTAAACGGAGTGGCTATGTAGGTGATACATATTGAACTGTTTAATACTTCAGTTGAAATAAATTAACACCATGTCTTCATTTGCAAGATCCTAATCATAGGTTGTCTGCTTATCTTTACATTCTAGATTTACCATATTTTTTTTTGCTTGCAGTCTTGTCATTACTCTGTTACTACTCCGGGCCAAAGGAAATGTAGCCTTCTCAAGGGTATAGTAGTCAATGTTGCTGATTAAATCACAGGACATAGACTTTTCAAATCAGTGTACCGTATATACTCGAGTATAGGTCGACCCGAATATAAGCCGATGCACCTAATTTTACCACAAAAAGCTGGAAAAGTTATTGACTCGAGTATAAGCCGATATCAAATCCGGACAAAAAAAAAAAAAAAGCGCCACGCTCTCCCGTCCCTGCTGCGCGGGCGGGCTGCTGAGGTTCCCCCTTCCCCGCCGCGGGCGGGCTGCTGAGGTTCCCCCCTCCCCGCCGGACCAAAAAAAAAATGTGCGCCCCGGTTCCTCCCCTCCCCGCCGGACAAAAAAAAAAAAGCGCCTCGCTCTCCCGTCCCCGCTGCGCGGGCGGGCTGCCGAGGTTCCCCCTTCCCCGCCGCGGGCGGGCTGCCGAGGTTCCCCCCTCCCCGCCGGACCAAAAAAAAAATGTGCGCCCCGGTTCCTCCCCTCCCCGCCGGACAAAAAAAAAAAAAGAAAAAAAAAAAAGCGCCTCGCTCTCCCGTCCCCGCCGCGCGGGCGGGCTGCCGGGAGCGTCCCGGTTCCCCCCTCCCCGCCGTGGGCTCCCGGCAGCCCGCCCGCGGCGGGGAGGGGGGAACCGGGACGCTCCCGGCAGCCCGCCCGCGCGGCGGGGACGGGAGAGCGAGGCGCTTTTTTTTTTTTTTTTTTTTTTGTCCGGCGGGGAGGGGAGGAACCCGGGCGCACATTTTTCACTGACTCAAGTATAAGCCGAGGCGGCTTTTTTCAGCCCAAAAAGTGGGCTGAAAAACTCGGCTTATACTCGAGTATATACGGTAGCTATCCTTCTCTTGAAAACCGTACTCAGAAAATATTTTAATCTTCCCTAGGGAAGGAGGATACTAAAGATTATTTCCCAAACAAGGCCTACCATTTATCTTATTAATGCTTGTCATGTTCAGTTAGTCTGTTAATGATTAAATTAGTAAAAAGGAGGAACTAGGAGAACTGCATATACCATATACTCTACAGCAGTGGTCCCCAACCTTTTTTGCGGCACGGACCGGATTTCTTTTTTCTTCGCCGCCGCGGACCGGCTGTATGTCCGCCGAAAAGCCGCCGAATTTACTCCGAAAAGTGAAACTGCGGCTTTTCGGCGGACACTTCCGGGAACGCGTCCGCGGCCCGGTAGCGATCGATCCACGGCCCGGTACCGGTCCGCGGCCCGGGGGTTGGGGACCACTGCTCTACAGTCCTACATGAAAATAGTTAAATGTCAAAACATGGTCTTACACATAATTAGCCATTTATTAAAATATCTAATAATTTATTAACCCCTAACTTCCCCCTTAGTACAGTCTGACCAAATTATTATTTTTACTTATTAACTGTATGTGGCTATTGGAGAATTCTGACTTTAGAATGTTCATGATTCAAAATCAGAATATTAGAAACATTATTTTTTTTTGTGACATTTAAAGAAACTAACAGCAATTTATAATGTTTTTGTAGCAAAGTAGGTAACTGAGACACAAACTTAGCACTAAAATACATTTGTTTTCATGCTAATTTTGGAGCTGCAAGGTTTGTTGTAGATAGGAATTATTCTAGTAATCCGCCCAGCACTCCTTCAGGGAGTGCTATGTGTTTTGGCTTTTGTAAATTTCCTCAATAAAAGCCTGCCTTTCATTTTCATGCGTTGCTGATCCAAATCATTGTATTTTGCAGAATGCAAAGTGAACCTTCCCAGTGTCTTTTATCAAGTTGAATTGTGCAGCGTACATTGTGCTTGGAGCAAACTGATATGCACTGGAGGGAAAGGCATATGGAGAAAAGTGCAATCTGCAGAGCTTTCTGTGAAGTGTCCTTAAAGAGACACCAACTTAAAAAATCACCTTATTCTGAATTTTTTTAGTTACTACAGTAGAACCTCAGAGTTACAAACACCAGAGTTATGAACTGACCAATCAACCACACACCTCGTTTGAAACAGGAAGTATGCAATCAGGCGGGGCGGGGGGGGGGCACAGGCAAATACAGTACAGAACTGTGTTAAACGTAAGCTACTTAAAAAAAGGGGAAAGCAGCATTTTGATTTTGCATAGTAAAGTTTCAAAGCTGCATTAAGCCAATTTTCAGTTGTAAACTTTTGAAAGAACAACCATAACATTTTGTTTTGAGTTACAAACATTTCTGAATTATGAACAACCTCCATTCCCGTGGTGTTCATAACTCTCAGGTTCTACTGCATAGATGCGAGTAAAACCAATGATTACAATAAATGAGACACAAATCAGAGAGGTAGCAGTGTTAGTTTGGAATTGCAGAAGTGACAGAGTCCTGTGGGACCTTAAAGACTAACTAAAGTATTGAAGCATATTCGTCCACGAAAGCTTATGCTTCAATACTTTAATTAGTCTTGAAGATGCCACAGGACTTTTTGTCAATAAATGAGAGAAGCATTTTCCACTACTTTTAAAGTTACTCTGTGCACTTCACAGCACTTTCTTTGTAGTCAGTTTCACTGTTTGTCCTGTATAAATAACTTCCTCCTGTTTGCATTTGTTTTCCACACAACAGACGAGAAGAAAAACTTTTAAAATTGAAGAAATATGATTGCAAAAATGGACAGGGAGACTCAGGTTATGGTGTGGTATCTGAGCTACTTATAATTTGTTTTAAATTGAATAGATTTCAACCTAATGTCCCTTAAAAATCTGCAGCTACCATAGTAGGCTTTTTTATCCTATTTGGGGTTTCTGGGTACTAATTTAATACAAATAATAAATAAATAGGGTAATCATCACTCTAATCACTCTACTTTCTTGTTTCTCTTATGTCCTATCTTTTATTTTTAAGTTCTTTCGGACCAGAGCAATGTGCAGTTGGAAAGCACTTACTACATTGTGGGGCTGTTACCACAATACAAATAGTAAATATTTATCCAGTAGATCGCATAGCCCCGCCAACTTGACACATTCTTCAACACAATATCATTACCATCTCTTGGTATCTTTTGACTCATTATATCCTAAACATAAGTCCCAGGTATGAAAAGCTATTTGTACTGGTATGAAAGCTATTTGTAAATCTGTAAACAAAAGTAAAATAGGATATGTTTTCTTTAGCCATGTTTTTCACTTACACTGTCAATTTGCGATGAAGATAGATTAATTACAAGCCAGACATTTGAGGCAGATCTAGTAATCCTGTGTAAAGCTACTCCTCTGTTGAGGAAAATTAGATTTACTAACCTCAGCTGAAGCCAGCTTATTGCTACAGCCCTACCGAATTCATGGTCCATTTTGTTCAATTTCACAGTCCTAGAATTTTAAAAATCATAAATTTAATGATTCAGCTATTCAAATCTGAAAGTTCAGTGTTGTAATTGTAGGACTCCTGACTCAAAAAGGAGTTGTGGAGGGAGGGGAAGTTACAAGGTTACTCTAGGGAAGGTTGTAGTACTGCTACCCTTACTTCTGTGCTGCTGCTAGCAGCACTGCCTTCAAAACTTGGCAGCTGCTGGCTGCTGGCCAGGAGCTTAGCTCTGAAGGCAGAGCTGGTGCCAGCTTCAGTGCAGAAGTAAGGATGGCATGGTAAGGTATTGCCACCTTACTTCTGTGCTCCTCCCTGCAGAACTGGGCCCTCAGTCAGCAGCTGCCACTCTCCAGCCGCCCAGCTTTGAATTGCAGAAATAAGAGTGGCAATCCTGTGACCCTCCCTCGCCCCTGCTACTCCCTTTTGGATCAGGACCTGCAAATTGAGAAATGCCAGTCTTCCCCCATGAAATCTGTACAGTATAGGGTAAAAGCACGCAAGACCAGATTTCACAGAGAGAGACCAGTTTTCAAGGTCTGTGATGCATTTTTCATGGCCGTGAATTTGGTAGGGCGCTACTTATTGTGGATCATAATTGAGTAAATGTGTTCCTAATTCCACAAACATATTTCATCTGGATTCATTTTTCTTCAAGATCACCACAGTGCTAGGCTGTAAGAATAAAATCAACAGCAGACATAAGTTAAGGGAGAAGTAGATCAGCTGCTCTTCACTTCTTAATATGCTTAGATTTCAATTTATTTAAGGCAAACTTAAAGATAATTTAAGTGGGGTTTCAGCAGTGTTTGAGAATAGTTAATGTAAATAAATGGTTAATATAGTGGTGACTGAACATATTTTAATATAGAGTCCAAGAGGGAACAGTACATCCAGTCCAGTGGCTTTCTCAGGTTTATATTGTCTTTTTAGCTACCTAACAGGTAAAATACCTTCTCCATCAGTGTGGCTTTATAATATACAACAGTTCTGGCAGTATTGCTGATGCTAATTTGAATTAATGTACTTAGCACAGCAGTTGACCAGCTTTCATCGTTACCTTTGCTCATTACAGGGTTGTGCTGTATCACTTGTACAGATGTTCACATTTTAACATGACCTTTGTCAACTTTCTTCAAATATTCAGAAGCTCAAAATAAAAATATTGAACTACCAAGTAAAGTTTTATATTCAAAACTGTCCTATTAAACTTAAAACATGCTGCAGCTGAAGAGTAAATCTCAACATGCACTTGCTTGCCTTACTCAGTTAGCTTCTTTGGTCAAGGGTCAAATATTTTAAAAATGCACTTTGCTACTGAAACCCAATTTCTTCTTTTTAAAACCTGTTTAGTGTCTGTCGTCATATACTCAGTCAAGGAGGATAGGCCACTGGGTCAACATTTACTGACCTTTTTATTCTCTGACTTGAGGCATGAATCTTTCTGTTTATGTACGTCTTGGTTAGCAGCTGTGACATAAGCTGTAGGAGAAGCCCAACACTTTTGGAAAAAAAATCCTAAAATTTAAAAAGCTTCCTTTCCTTATTGCTAATTTTTAGAGTAGTTAAGTTGTGAATACATCATTTGTAGCACTTCCTTTAAATAAGATTATGTATGCATTTTCCCACTAAACTGTCTTTTTCAGGGACTTAAAACTTTCTCAGACTATTACCCAGGGGATGATATTTCCTTTGGATTTTTTTTAAACTAGAGCAAAAGTTGTGCAGCCAGTTTGCAGTGTGGACACATATACCAATTTCAGGCACATATGAGATTAAATATTTCTGAGATGGAAATTCTGAATTTTAATAGAACTCAAGGCTGAAATAAGTGGCAAATGGTCTGTGGGGTATAAACAAACCTAAGTTACATTTGCTTGCTAAATAGTGACCATAGACCAAAATACATGCATCAACTTGTCAATATAAAAAATTAGCATAGAAAAGCTGGAAGATTCCCAATTGTACCCAACAATTGAGTACATTTCTCACTAGGAGATATTTTTTAATGTGATTTTAAAACTCTCTACAATAGTATAAACCAGTGTGATGGGCATACCAAAGAACTTGCAATGCCTTCATGTGGAAGACACTTGCAATATTGAATCCCTAGTTGAAATGCCAAATTAAAAGTTCACTTTCATTTTGTCACCAGTTTTTCTAGCTTATATGGGTTGATCATTGTTGCGCTAAAATGTTTTTCTTTCATTATGGTCATGGCCCTTCTGTTTTTTGACTTGTAGAACACAACGGAATCTGTAGGAGCAGCTGAGACCTTGGCTGATGTACCTGAACATGTGCTTAAAGGGCTTCCTGAGGAAGTGAGGCTTTTCCCATCTGCTGTTGACAAGACACGGCTTGGTAAGTGCTATAACTGTGAAAAGATAATGGAGAAATTAGAAGACATAAATATCACATTCTGGCAGCTATGGAAAGTGAAGCATTAAAGTAACAAAGAAATGGTGAAGTCAGTGTGAGTTTCCCCATTCCTCAAAGAAAACAACAAACGAGAAGGAAACTAAAATGGGATGGGAAGTTAAAATAAAACAGTGTGAATTATGAAAATGCTTGTCAAAGGACACAGATTGCAATTGTGTAACAATGACATTTTCTGTTTTTAGTGGAAAAAAGCCTCTTTTATGCTTGCTTCTTCTCCTTCATCATGCATTTTATCAGATCAGAAGTGACATTAATAGGTATCTAGTGTTCCACCAGTTAAACTTGCACTGGTAAATGCTTCACAATCTACAGTTATGATTTTCCTCTCTGTTGCTTGAGTTCTCCACAGACACCTTCTACTTGTACCACTGGTTTTTACATAGGAACTCAGATAAGTGTTTCACTTTTATTGTAACAACTTGCTTCCCAGATGGAAAGTAAAGGCAAACGTCTGTTGAGCTTATGATGAATGATCCACAGTGGACTGTCTAGCAAGGTCTCCGTGAGAATGATCTGTTACTGCACTTCCTCCACAGACCATGCTTATCTGCACTGAATTGAACATCAGAATGTGAATCGGAGTTACATTTGATTTTTTTGCATCTTGGCTTTATTAAAAAATACTGCTACATCAGTAGGCTAAATCTCCACTCACTGCTTTACCTGCTTCACAGTTTAATCTTTTGCTGGTAGTTCTGTGCAGTCATCTTTCTGTTTCCATCCAACCCCCCATTTTGCTCTCTGATCACAATCATATCTCTTTGACTTCAGCATGTAAGGGGGGATTCACTGCAGACCTGGAAAATACCACACAAGACTGGCTTCCTTGCTGCAGATATTTTTCAGGATATGGCATAAAAAATGCAGTCTCCTTGGATATTCAGCAGCTGGTAGAGTACAATGGAGAAGTGTTTTGAGAGAGGGCAAATTTGATCGCAGAAATACTTCACCATGCAGTTGCACTAATGCCTTTCGAAGAGGTAAAGTTCCCATTATGAGCTTTGATGGAGCTTGTTCTGTAGGGTAGAGAATTTGTGTAGAAAGCTAGCAGCTTGAGATAGAATTTGACAAGTAATTGGAAACTAAAGACTTCAATATCAATTAGATTGTAGGCTGTTTGGATCAGGGACAATGCTTTCCAATAGGATCCTGATCCCAATAGAGGCTGCAAAGTGCTACAACAGTACAAATAAGAAGTATCAAATTCTCAATGAAATCAAAATGTTTTATCTTTGTAGACCAACAGGTATGTACCTACCAGAGGTTAATTGTCTGTGCATGGAGCTTGTCTTTTAATTCTAGTGAAGGATGCATGGTTTTAAGAATTAAGGTTGCTTGACAAGCATCAGTTTTGTGTGTCAATTACTTTTTTTTATTATAAAACATGAACCATTACTCATATTTTGACAGCTTTTCAGAATTAGATGTTTTGAAAAGATCAAAGGTCTGTTAAGATTTGTGAATAATAAGGGCCAAATGTAGATTTTGAACAAATCTCAATTCAGTTTTCTCTTTGATATGCTATTAAACACCACCTAAGAACTTCTGTATGCATTTTATTTGCCTTTCTTCCATTATTGTATGTAAAGCAGGTGAAAATGGTTTTTCCTAAAACGGTCTTCAAATAACTTTATAAGTTGTTCTTTAACAAGTTAAACAGCCCTACATAGTAGCTGCATATGGGTGTTTACTAGCTATATTAAAAAAAGACTTCAAGATAATATAGTAAGGCAGCAGTTCTCAATGAAGGGTTCAGGGGGGCTTGAAAGGTTTTGGGGGGCCTCTAACCAGGGCCAGCATTTGACTTGCTGGGGCCCAGGGCAGAAATCCAAAGCGCAAGTCCCTGAGCCCTGCCACCCAGGGCTGAAGCTGAAGCCTGGGCAATGTAGCTTCATGGGAGCCTCTGTGGCATGGGACCCCAGGTAATTGCCCTGCTTGCTATCCCCCAATGCCGGAACTGGTTTTTATATGCAGAAAACCAGTTCCTGTGGCACAGATGGGCCATGGAGGTTTTATAGTATGTTGGGGTTGGGCACCCAGAAAGAAAAAGGTTGAGAACCTCTGTAGTAAGGTATTGTGAATATGATCAGAAAAACAAGTGGGATTGGAGTGAAAACCTGTACCTTACTGTATAAAGACTGGGATAAGGGATACAAGATAAGATGGGGAAATGCCTGAGTTCAGTGTATGGTACTAAACAGAGAGTTCTCTTCCTTTCCCTTTTGTCAGTTGTACATTAAAAAACTGGGATAAATTACGGAAGTGTAATTCCAGAGTTCAGTCCACTGAGGTCAGTGTAGTTGCTTTAGATTTTCACTGGTATAATTATATGCACAATTTTACTTTATATCTACAACACAAATAGCATTTAGTTTTTATTCTGAACTGGTCTGAGACAATGGAGGTTGTTGCAAGGGTGTGCGAGCTGTCTGTAGACCATCAGCTGAATAGTGTGCTTAACTGAAACAGTGCAAAAAATGGTTTGACAAATGGTTCATGTAGCTTTATAGAAATTTTCTATACAATCTTGCATACAGCAGTATGGGATTCAATGCCTTTACCTGGTGATGTAATATGAAGGATTCAGAACAAAATGTTTTAGATTAAATACCATTTTTCATCCTTCTGAAATAGATTCTGCAATTCTGCTAAAGTTACAAATTCTATTGCTTTAATGAGATAGATAATTGTGTGTGTGTGTGTGTGTGTGTGTGAGAGAGAGAGAGAATATTGCTTGTTTTGCTTCATTTCCTTCATAAGACCGCCTCTTTTCCTCTTCACCATCCCACAGGTTGATCAGTTATTAGTACATTCCAGCTAGTAATCTCTAGGTTTGAAGTCCTGATTGGGTAGAGACACCATTCTCATTTGTGAATAAGGAATTCTAGTCTGGGATTTGCTTGCCATTTCTTTGGTTCAGCAAATCTGAAGTTCATTCATCTGTTAGGTCAGTGGCTCTCAAACCTTTTTGAGAACCCTTGTGTTAGATCTATAAATTTACTCAAGTCTTTCATGGGTAAGTTTCTTTTCTGGGCTCAGAGTTGGCTTTGTAAGTTGACTTTGAGTAAATTTGTATTTATCTGTTCTCTTGACATTGTAAATGCTCCATGAAGTTGGCATGTATTTGATAATTTTATGAAATTAGAAATGGTTAAGAAAGCTATTTGTCAGAAATAAAGTAGACTAATTAGTTACTGATTTAACTCTCCAGGTGTCTGGGCAACAAAGTCAATTTTAAAAGGCAAAAAATTCGGACCGTTTGTTGGTGATAAGAAAAAAAGATCCCAAGTTAAGAGCAATGTATACATGTGGGAGGTAAGAAACAGCTGGTAAAGGAAGTAGCCAGCTATAGTTAAGTGGTTATTTTCTATTTGACATTTAATTTTTTTCAGATGTTATAGATATTGATTATTGTGTATAATTTAAATCAAAACTATTTCCTTTTCAGAAAATGTTTAGTTGAAACTACAGATCAGACTCTGCACTTGTTTTGAATCACACAGCTAAAATCCCACCATTGTTATTGATAAAATATTAAGTAGATGTTTTGTAAAGCAACATGAAGTATATTAAGTACTGCTATTGGGCCCATTTCCTGCAGAATGGTCTGTTGTTGATCAAGCTTGGCTTCAGATGGCTCTGTGGCTGTGGGGGAGGAGGGACAGTGGGGGGAAAGGCTGGGGGCTGTAGTTTGCCTATCCCTGGTTTATAAACTTTAAGACTTTGCAACGAGTGGGTGTTAAACTGAAAGAGTCAGGGGAAGGATGGGTAACTGATAACATATTATTTAACAGACATGTCGTGCACATTTTATAGATTTCAATAAATAGATTTTAATATCAGTAATGCCTGTTGGCCACCTGCCTAATAAAATAAAACAAACTATGAAGTACTATGTACACACATGCATACACACACACGTCAAGCTAGCTGTTGACCCCTGGCATAGAAATGGACCTAGAATGGTAATTTCCTATAAAAGCAAACTAACAGCCAGTAAAATAAGAATCAACAATTCATACAGAATGCCCACTAAGCCGTTAAGTGCCTCTAGACATTACAAGAGGATACACTGGATTGTACTAAAACATTGATAATCGAACAAGTTACTATATTAGCATGTAAGTATATACATAGACCTTAATCAGAAATCCCAGTGCTGAGCATGAGGGATGCACCTACAAAGTACTGAAACAACCTTCTCTGGATTAATATTTGGCTGGGAGGACACTCAGTAATTTGAATTTTTAAGGGTAGCAGCCATGTTAGTCTGTATGCTTAAAAAGTCCCCCCCTCCCCCTTGAATTTTTAAGGCTCATTTGGTTCTGTTCTGATTGCTGGCATTGACCCTGGTGGGGCTATTTCAGAGTTCGCAGTTATGTAATATACCCATGAACAGCTAAAAAGGCATATTTCCCAGTTTGACTTCCCCTATTTTTGCATCCATGGAACTGCAGGTACTTATATAGCACACATTCTAGCAACTGACTGTAGGCACAGTCATAGAGAGAGTTAAGTGCTATAAAATACATCTCCAGTTATTTGTAAGTGCAAAATCAGAGGAAAATATGCCAACTCAATCATGTTACTAGTTCTTTGTCTGCAGTGCACCAAGCACTGTTACCTGAGGTAAACAGTATGCTCTGCATTTGAGAGGACTTAGAAGTTTATAATGCTTTCTGATCTTTCCTAAGCCATTAGCTTCAAATAAACTTGAAAGTGAATTCCTGTCCCCACTGAAGTCAATGAGAGTTTTGCCATTAATTTTACTGGGGGCAGAATTTCATCCCTTGTGTTTTAGGATTAATATGCTGTTAATACTTGAGCCATTTAGTATAACCATCCTCCCACCCCTCAAAAATTCTATACACATTGAGGGAAAGTGCCTGCAAGTTTCTGTTTTCCAAGCTCCCAAAGGTGAGGGGTGTTATCTGGGTTGGCAAATTTCAGTAAAATATTTACTTTGTACCAGTCTCAAAGCTCTATAATCAAGAAATGACTTTTGTCATAAATTATTGAACATGTATTCCTGTGTATTTAAGCATCTATATTTAAGACTAATTCAATTGTGCCTTTACTTTACTTTTTTTTATTCCAAAGGTATATTATCCAAACTTGGGATGGATGTGTGTTGATGCAACTGATCCAAGGAAAGGAAACTGGCTGCGATATGTGAACTGGGCTCTTTCGGGAAAGGAGCAAAATCTATTCCCTTTGGAGATCAACAGGACCATTTACTACAAAACCTTAAAGGTAGCACTGTCCATTTGTGATGTGTCAGTGATGACTTTTTATCCATTTCTTCCTTTTCCTTCAAGAGCCTGTTTTATTTTCGTACTTCCTGTGACAGATTTGGGCCCTTTTGGGTGTCACCTGATCTGTTGGGGTGCCATGGAGTCAGCCTATTTTGCCAGCCTGAGTCCCTGGCTTTGCTGGGGTAGGCTCACAAGCCTCTTCCAGCTAAGCACAGAGGCAGGGCAATGCTCAGCTACAGAGAGAGACAGATCGGCTCTGGAAAGATTCAACTTGCTCCAACACTCTGGTGCCCACTACTTTTAAGGAGTACAATCGCAAAGGTTTTATGAAATTCGCCCTCTTCCTCAATGGGGGGGGGGGGGGGGGGGGAAGGAGATGAGCACAACTTCTTGTCTCCCCATCCTCCAGTTAAAATGACATAAAATGGGTTATATTATAAACAAGTAGTTAACAAATGAATTTCAAAAGGGTGAATTTTAAGTGAGTACAAGAGATGACAGAACAAAGCAGATTATTGAGCAAATAAAATAGTATGCAAGCTAAGCTAAATATACTTAAGAACCCAGTTACAAAATATAAGTTCTCACCCTAAATATTCTTTTAGCAGATTGAACCACAGAAACTTTGCAGAGTTCCAATTACATCTCTTTTCAGACTGGATCCTGTCTCAGTCTGGACTCTCCCCTTGCCTTCCCTTGAGGTGGCTTTAGCAGTCTTTTTTCTTGGGCAGACAGGCCATGGAGAGGAGTCCTCCCGTTTTGCCTTCCTCCCAATCCTTAAATAGGATTTACACAAGGCAGGAATCCTTTGTTTCCCAAACTTGATCCCTTCCCTTTCCCGGGGAAAGTTATAAGAAGTCTCAGGTAATGTTTAGTATCAGGTGACCAGACCACCTGACTCTGTAGTATCACAGCGTCCATGAGTCATTGGCGGTATGGAGCAATCCACAGGCAGGCCAAGCCTTTTCACAGTCCATTTTCCTCGCTGATGAGCCATTAATCCTGTCTGGATTTTCCATTGTTGTACCTGAAGTGTTATCAGTATAGTTGAAATACAGATACATAGTCAATATTCCTTACTTCAGATACAGAAATACAGGCATACAAATTAGATAATTGAATCGCATGAATCATAGCCTTTCCAATGATATCTCACATGAGCCATCTTGCATAAAGTATATCTGTTATGTCATTCATATCATAAGCATATTTTGGAACAAAACATCACACTTTCCATCTTTGAAACCAAATTCTTGAACAGTGAGAAAATGTATTTGAAATGTCAGTTGTAGCAGTCCAAGGTGTCTTTTCTCTGTAATTAAAATTGCAAGCCACTATTACAAACTGAGATATGTATGAACACTCTATTTTGTATTTGAGCTCGTTAATGGTTTGATACAGCACAACTGTCAATACTGAGCTATAGCAAGTGACTACTGACAATAAGCATTTCTCAATTCCTAGGGATGCTCAGGGCACACAAATCATTCCTTAGCACAACCTGCTTTCCTCCCCATTTTTTCATCTCATAATGCATAACCTCAAATCTTCAATTTTTTTTTAAAAAGAGGCCTGATGGTTTACATATTTAGACGTTGAAAATACTGTAACCACAGTTTCATGAGATGCACTTCTTGTTTCTCTGATTAAGGGAAGGATTAATTTACTAGCAATGAGCGTTGATAGCATTGTTCCAAATAAAGGCAATATAGCTTCATGTACACCTAATCTTGTCATCACTGTTCTTGTTTATCTAATGTCTCACTTTAATATATGAAGTTCCCTCTGTCTATGGACTATATTCTGTTCATTCATGAGAATTGATTCAGTGCTAGTGGGTCTTACTCTGCCAATAGTCATTCCAACTTGTCCTCATAGTCTTTAAGCAGCATTTCCAAAGCAAGTGTCACAAACAACATAGATTGTACCAGCAATCAGTGTGGAAAACTGTCTGGGATCTGTGCTATCATACATGGTCTTTGTGCTATGATCAGTTTAAAAGCTTGATTGGAAGATCCACAAGAAAAATTATAGCTACTCTTGCATTTTCCTAGCTCCAAACTCTTCAATCAACCTTGCAAAATATAGAAGGATTTTGCAAAATATATCAGCATCTTAGCCTATGACGATGAGAATAATTAACCATTGGAACAATTTACCAAGGGTCCTGGTGGATTCTCCATCACTGATTAATTTTAAAATCAAGACTGGGTTTTTTTTTTAAAGTTAACTTCCAGGAATTATTTTTGGGAGGTTTTGTGGCCTGTTGTTAATTGGAGGTCAGATTAAATTATCACTGTGGTCTTGGAATTTATGGAATCTATCCAGACTTTTAAAATTTGTTTGTGTTGCATTCTTGCAACTTTACTGCACAACAAGATCTGTTCATGGAGGGGAGAAAATATTTTGCAAAAAGACCACTGACAGCATTGTCCATTCTCCATCCACTGAGCAGGATTTCGTCCAAGATGTACTTAATGCAAATTTTAAATGTATATGTATGGTTTACTTTTAGGACTTCCCAGTAAATGGGAATAACAGATAAGGTTCAGTTTACAATGCTGCGTCCCTTACCGGCAAATAAATAAGTATCTTGCCAGCTATGCAGATGTTCCCAGTCACATCTGAAAGCAATTTTTTCAACAGCTTTTGCTTCTCCTGTTCATATATCTTCTTGAGAAGCGGGACCAGGGGCAAACTCCAATCTTCCTAATCTCAGTTTATACTAGAAGCTAAGCAGTTTTTAATACTGTTACAATTGTCAACATTGGGTCAGTTTCCTAGTATAGATTAGGCTTTGGAGAGTCACTTAGCACAGTTTTCAATGTACACAAGTTAGTAATATTCCTTGTAACTTTTTAAAGAGTATTTGAATTAATCTGATGTTTTGTTTTGTAATGAAGCTTATCTGATCCACAACATTACAAGATCTAATATTTTGTAGAATTTAATAAATTACCCAAAATTAAAACTCTTACATGGGAAAATGATCTGATCCTAGCCTTCTGTTGGTAGATAGAGTTGTATGCTTACTCTACCTCAAAATCAAGTGAATGTGGATTTCCTCAAAGTAGAGCTGTTGCAATAGAACTCCTATATTAGCAATACTAATTAAAGCAGGAGCTTGGACTGATTGATGGCAGGTCACATCTCATTTTGGAAGGACTGGGTCAAAAGACTTTATTTAGACATTGATTTAACAACTCAAACACTACACTCAGCAAATTAAAAGGGAAAAACAACCAACCATGGAAATGACAAGTGGCATGCTTATCACATCACTGACTTGCGTTGGTCTCTGTTGTTGACCAATTGTAGGTTTAGATTGGAGCAGGAACCTTGCCTACATTTATTGGTTGTTTAGCACTACCACGCTGACACTGTGCAAATAAATAATTTACCCAAACAGGTCTCCAAAACTGCAAATGGAAACCAAAATCTTAGGCTGTGCTTATATTAAAAATTACACTTGTTTAACCATATTTTAAATCAGTTTAAACTTGTGTAAATTTCTGCACAGACACTTACATTGATTTAAACCTAGCATATATTGATTTAGGTTAATCTAGTTAGCACTAGCCTTATATTTTATGTATGTGGACATAAAGTGAAGTATAATGGTCAGTGCAGTTTTACAGCTGGATTCTCTGAAACATACCTTTTCACTTTCCTGATTTTTTCAATTAATCCTCACAATGTTTATGCTTTGGAATTTAGCAAATCAGGAGACATTGTTCTAATAGTCAAATAATAAACACTTAAAGTACGGTATATGGTTTTAAAAAATACTGTACATTTTCTTTTCCTGAAAATTATGTAATACTTATATAATGGTACCATATTAACACAATGTAAATATTATTGAAATATATCTAATTTATAAAGTAAAGTTATACCAAAAATTTGAAACCTTCTATAAATTGTAACAATACTCCCATTTGTTATTAGAAGAATCTTATGTCAGTAGACGTTTCCAGTAATGAATGCTAAGCTGCGCATGTCACATTCTGTAATGGAGATTCTGTTTATAAGTACTCAGAACAAACTTACTTATTACCGTTTTTTTTCCAAACTAACAGTAAGATGTAAAGAATTTTGGCTTGATCCAATTCCTATTGAAGTCAGTTTGGTGTATGCATTTTGTTTGCAAAAATTTCCACAGAATCATCATAACACATTAATCAGTTCAGCAGGATAGGGGACCAT
Source organism: Sternotherus odoratus (assembly GCA_032164245.1). Taxonomy (NCBI): domain Eukaryota; kingdom Metazoa; phylum Chordata; order Testudines; family Kinosternidae; genus Sternotherus; species Sternotherus odoratus. The sequence goes on from JAVMKO010000018.1 coordinate 10,426,708, forward strand.
GAGTAACTCATGATTGGCAGTAGAGAATAGGGAGCTTTGATAAACAATGGTCTTTAGGAAAAATTAATGACTTTTTAATGCTGTGAGCTGACTTACATTTCCTTTGCAAAGAAAACTTCTAGATACCCTTTTAAAAAAAAAGTCCAGGTAAAATTGATTGTTTCTAGGTGTCCCTCTGTCCCCCACCCTCACCCCAAGGCACAAGGGATTGCACAAGCCCAAAAAGCTAGATCTGATCATGGTAAAGATGGCTATAATGTGGATGCCTGGAACCTTGCATCTCTTGAGTTCTTCCAGCATATGAGGGTAAAATAGTCGTCCCCCTCCCACCCCCCAGCTCAGGTGAAACTTAAAATAATAGCTTGGTCCCCTTTGCTCTAACCTAATTACTTCAAAATTATAAGAACATAAGAACATAAGAACATAAGAACGGCCATACTGGGTCAGACCAAAGGTCCATCTAGCCCAGCATCCTGTCTACCGACAGTGGCCAATGCCAGGTGCCCCGGAGTGAGTGAACCTAACAGGTATGATCGAGCGATCTCTCTCCTGCCATCCATCACCCCCCTCTGACAGACAGAGGCTAGGGACACCATTCATTACCCATCCCGGCTAATAGCCATTTATGGACTTAGCCTCCATGAATTTATCCAGCTCTCTTTTAAACCCCGTTATAGTCCTAGCTTTCACAGCCTCCTCAGGTAAGGAGTTCCACAGGTTGACTGTGCGCTGTGTGAAGAAGAACTTCCTTTTATTTGTTTTAAACCTGCTGCACGCTAATTTCATTGAATGGCCCCTAGTTCTTCTATTTTGGGAACAAGTGAATAACTTTTCCTTATTCACTTCCTCCACTCCACTCATAATTTTATATACCTCTATCATATCCCCCCTTAGTCTCCTCTTTTCCAAGCTAAAAAGTCCTAGCCTCCTTAATCTCTCTTCATATGGGACCCGTTCCAAACCCCTAATCATTTTAGTTGCCCTTCTCTGAACCTTTTCTAGTGCCAGTATATCCTTTTTGAGATGAGGAGACCACATTTGTACGCAGTATTCAAGATGTGGGCGCACCATGGATTTGTATAAGGGCAATAAGATATTCTCCGACTTATTCTCTATCCCCTTTTTAATGATTCCTAACATCCTGTTTGCTTTTTTGACTGCCGCTGCACACTGCGTGGATGCCTTCAGAGAACTATCCACAATGACTCCCAGGTCTTTTTCCTGATTGGTTGTAGCTAAATTAGCCCCCATCATATTGTATGTATAGTTGGGGTTATTTTTTCCAATGTGCATTACTTTACATTTATCCACATTAAATTTCATTTGCCATTTTGTTGCCCAATCACTTAGTTTAGTGAGATCTTTTTGAAGTTCTTCACAGTCTGCTTTGGTCCTTACTACTTTGAGCAGTTTAGTATCATCTGCAAACTTTGCCACATATAAACGATTTCTGGCACCATATTATTCTTCAGCCACTGAAAAGGGTACTTCCAGTCACAAGGAAGAACAGCAATCATATCTAGGGCCAATGGATTTTATTCCCACACTTGAGCAGAATTGTTCTGAATGGAGAAAAGTGTGGGAGACTATTTGAAAAATATAGGTAGAGGGATTTCTCTCTTTTTACCTTCTCAAGTTGGGAAAATCTTCAAGGGGATTCACTAAAAATTTGATGATCCTGATGATGCTATTTAAGACCACATAAAATTACCAGTAAAATTATTTATTCTAGTATTGATCAGCATGGTAATGGCACTGGGACAGCAGAGTAGCAATCACAATGACCTGTGCTTAGTTCAATTTCTTGTTCCTCTCTCTTAAAAAAAAAAAAATCAAAAAAAAAATCTGTGTTTCATTAAGACTCAAATAAGTGTGGAATGGCACACAATTCTCTTATTTATTGGGCTTCATTCAGGGGGGCTCAGAAACATGTAGTAATTGTCTTCCATTTTCCTCTTTTTCTCAGCCATAAACTTTTCCTGTCAATGTATTCCTTAAATTAAGTTCCAAACTGTCAACTTCAATAGATGCTGTTTCTATATGATTTTATGCTATAGACATTTCTTACTCTTTTTTTTGTTGTATTACAGACAAGACTGTCTTGTTTGTGTAATGTAAATAGTTGCAGTTAAATCTACTAAAATGAAAACATTTAAAATGACAGTATATAGTTAATTAAAAATCTTAAGAGATTGTGTATCCTAAATTCAGAAACTGCATTTTTTAAAAGAAATGTATGTAATATATACATGCAAGCACAGTTATTCCTCAGTCAGCTTTTGCTTGGCTTAACCTGAACTTTAAAATTTGTGTTTGAAAACAAGATTTGGGAAAAATAATCTAGAAAGTATCTCCTAAAACAGTGTCATTTCCCCCTGCTCCGAAGCAAAGAGGAGTGGCAGGCTTTCTCCATACTGTATCTTAATTTAACATCTCCTATGACCTACTTTCTCTCCTTTTCCATAAGAGCCAGCTTTCCAGATCCAAACGGCACTATTTCCCACATCCCTGTTAAACCGAGCTCAGACCCTGGTGGGCGACTAGCGATCAGCCTTTGCTGTGTCGGGTTTAAACGAAGCGTGTTGCCTGCCAACCCAACCCAGGCGTTTTAAACCTGGATTCCTACTTGCAAGGCGTCTCCTCGGCGCGGGACCAGTGCAATTGCGTTGGGCCCATGCAGTCCTCCTTCCAGCAGAGGGGTTTTGCTGCGAGCCTCTCCCCGCTCGCCCCAGCCCGGGAAGGGTTAAAGCGCCCTTCCTGCGGGGCTCGCCAGGCAGTTGGGAAATAGGTTCTCCGCGCAGGCTACAGCTGTTTGCCATCCCCAGCGCGAGCTCCACGCCCTCTGGCCCCGCGCCTGCTGGTCGGCCTCCGGCTAACAACCCCGCCGCTGATTGGCGTCGCCTCTGTCTCTCTGCCTCCCCCCCGCAGCCAATTGAGCCCGGCGAGGAGCTGCTGGTGTGGTACAATGGGGAAGACAACCCGGAGATAGCCGCCGCGCTGGAGGAAGAGCGAGCCGCCCACCGCAGCAAGCGGCACTCCCCGAAAGCCAGGCGAGGTAAGAGCCGCCGCCCGTCCCCGTCCCTCCTCCGGCCCCCCGCCGCCGCCACTCGGGCCGGGAGTGAAACTTGCAAACTTTCCCCCCCACCCGCCGCCGGGACGGGCGGCGCAAGTATGTCGGGGTGACCTTTTCCCGGCTCCGCCCGATCGGGCCGGCGCTCGCCTCCCCCTTCAAAGTCCTGCCCGCGTCGCGGGCTCCTGGGGGGTCGCGTTTCTCGCTTTCTGAGGCCGAACCTAGACTAGGAAACACGGAGGAAGGGGCGGGATCGGGGATGGGTGGTTAAAATAGCCAAGTTCTGAACTTTGTCCTCATTTTTTAAAACAAATGGAAACTTCAGAAAAATGTGACTTTTAAAAATACATGAAATCTGTGGTTTTTCGTATTTTTTTTAATGATTTGCAATCCTACTGTAAGGTGGTATATTAAAAATCAATATTTCCCATGTGCGGTTTTAATCTCCAGATGACATTTTAGGCTGGATTAAGTTAAATCTTGCAGGCCTCACTAGGTGAATTCAGACAGGAGAGGAGCAGTGTGCACTTGCAAGAAGAGCAGTAGTTAACTTAAAGAACAGTTTTAAGTTTATTTCTTTATCTGCTCATGAGCTCTACTGAAGTTAAGGAGGTGATACATTGAATGTTACCAAATACTATCGTAACATTTGCATTTCTTTGGTGTATTAACATCATTAGAACATAACATGTATTCGCACCACAACACTTAAGGCAGTGCTTTTTCCCCGCTATATGCAAGCTCTTACTGTGTGAGTGGGGTTGCTGTCAACTCTGTCTACAAATAATTGTATCATGCAAAGTGTCCACAGAGCAATCATTTTCTTCTATTGCTAAATAGCTTTTATTAATTTGTAAAAGTGAAAAAAATTGATTCATAATGTAATAATTCATAATGTAATAACATCACAACATAATTCATAATTTTGATTCTGAAATTATATTTGTTTTAATGCAATTGTGGACAGATCTTCACTAAACTAACCTTACAGTTCCTGAAATTGTTGTTACTAGATAATACTAACAATTTGGAATTAACTATTCATGTCTGGACAAAGTTTTAATTAGAAATAATCCCATAGAGGACATTATCTCTATTTTGTACATTTAAAAACTTCCTATCCTATGCTCTAGACGCTTAGATTATGGTTTTGTTAATTTTTTTTATCGAGAAACCAAAATAAAATAAAAATATAACTTTGTAAATGGTAATTTATGTGTGGCGTTGGTTACAAGGCAAAAGTAGAACAAATTGATCACAAAGAATTGCCAACCATTAAGGCTTCATAATGTATGCTTTAAATGATATAGCACATGCACAGCTAGATGCATGGTTGATAGCTCCCTGAGAACATCTGCTTAATATGCAGTAACAGTCCAAAAAACCCCAACTCCAACAGAATGTTAGGAACCATTAGGAAAGAGAGAGATGATAAAACTCAAAATATCATAATGCCACTGTATACATCCAGGGTACACTCAGATCTTGAATACTGTGTGCATGTCTGGTTGCCTCATCTTCTTTTTTTTTTTTTTTTTTTTTTTTAAAGGAATTGGAAAAAGTGTAGAGAAGGGCAATGAAAATGATGAGGGGTATGGAACAGCTTCCATATGGGAAGATATTAAAAAGACTGGGATTGTTCAACTTAGAAAAGAGATGACTAAGGGGGCATATTATAGAGGTCCCTAAAATTGTGAGTGGTATGGAGAAAAACAAAAGGGGTATGTTGTTTATCTACCCTCCTCCCCACCCAAGAAGGGTCACCTGATGAAATTAATAAGCAGCATTAAAATAAACAAAAGGAAGTACTTTGCATAGTCACAGTGCACAGTCAACCTGTGGAACTTGTTGCCATGGGATGATGTGAAGGCCAAAAGTATAATTAGGTTCAAAATAATTAGATAAGCTCATGGAGGATAGATCCATCAGTGGCTATTGGCTAAAATGATCAGGGATGCAAACCCAGCCTCCCAGTGTTCCTAACCCCCCTCTGACTGTCAGAATCTGAGAGTGAACAACAGGATGGCTCACTCAAAATTGACCCGGTCTGCCCATTCCCCTGGAAGCAACTGGCACTGCCACTGTCAGAAGACAGGATATTAGGCTAGATAGATCATTGTCTGTCCCACTATGGCCATTTTTATGGTAGGTGTTCCATACTTTACATCCTTTGTGTGCTCAGCATGAGTTCTATTCCTTGTTCTATCTGTTTTGTTAACAAATTTTGTTGGAATAATTTTAGAGGAGGAAAGAGGTGTACACAATCTGTTACATCAATATTTGTAACTGTGTTGCTATTCTTTGGTATTCAAGCCAATTTACGAGTAAGTAATATAGTATTTTTTGCTTTCATTGGGAGCAGCAGCCATAGTTAAAGTTGCAAAATGGTTTCCAGTATTACCTCCTGATTTTTTTTTCTCTCAGGCACTCAGTTTCCAAAAAGGGGGAGGGTATCCTATGTCTGAAATTATCCAAGCTTGATCTCAGCCCAGAGTTTGAACTTTTGTGGAAAAGTTAGGAAGTTGCAACCAATCATTTGTGAATTCAGCAGTGATGAAAAGGAAGAGTAACTTTCCCTTTTGAAAAAATTCTATCCCCAGTTGTTTAAAAGATACTATATTACTTGACTGTCATTGATAGAACTGGGAGCTGAAATGTCAAATCATTTTATAGGTTAATTCCTACTTTACCAAAGCTGCTTTTTGGTTCTTCAGGAGAGATGTGACATTTGAATAATCATTAGAAACCTGACCAGGATAGTTAACTGCACATGACATTCTGTATTCTGAGATGCAGATTTTATCCCCTTCATAAAAAAATTAAATAAATAAAGATATACCAATCTCCTAGAACTGGAAAGACCTTGAAGGTCATCGAGTCCAGTCCCCTGCCTACACTAGCAGGATCAAGTACTGTCCCCTGACAGATCTTTTGCCCCAGATCCCTAAATGGCCCCTTCAAGGATTGAACTCACAACCCTGGGTTTAGCAGGCCAATGCTCAAACCACTGAGCTATCCCTCCCCTCCCCATAGGTCTTAAATATAGCAATAACTCTTTTTAGGAAATATAAAACCATATACTTTAAACAGCTATGAATGAGTGTTTACTTTAGTAAATATGCCTTTTTTACAAAAGAGATTTTGACTGTTTAAAATGTTAAAAAAACAAACAGCATCTTTTTATTCTGCTTGCTAAATAAAGTTATATAACAGGTATTTTCATGTTTGTATTCAATTAAACAATATCCCCTTGGGTTTTAACCAGTGTAATGCATTTAGTGGGCAAAAATTATCTTTAACTAGCCATCAGATTTTGAACAATTTGCAATAAACAATTGTCTTTGAATTTTATTTAGCTAACTGATTATTTCAGAAGGGGGGTTGTAATATTTACTCAGGAATTAATACCTCTTCCAAATTATCATAGAAACTCCATTGTGAATTTCCAAATAAACACTCAGTCTCCTGTCAAACAAAGTCTGTTTCGGTAGTGGTTTCTGTTCATGTGAGATTGGAATTATTTGCTTTGTAAAGTTCAGATAGCAATTAAGCATGGCAGGGAGAGGTTGCGATAGCTGCAAAGGATAATATTGAAATTATATATTCTCCACAGATTCAATCTGGCCTCTCAGCCTGACCTCTGTTTCCAAGCAGTCATTGATGGTGGTACTATAATCGCTCTTAAAGCAAACACTGGAGGACCTCTGGTATTCCCCACTGTTTCCTGTTGCCTTTGCAACCATTGGGTTTTATTTATGCTTAGGTTATGCCTCGCAGAATTGCATCTTCACTTTATATACTCTCACAGCCTCTTTACCAATCACTTCTGATCATACAGCCTAGCTGTAGTATCTGCATCCTTCTTAGAACTCCACTTCCAAAATGAGATACAAGATGTAAACATGCGAACAGCTAGTGTCTGATTAACTTCTAGCTCTTCAGATTGAAATGCATGATTTGCCATTTTTCTTAGCATTTCATGTCAGCCTAGGAGTTGTTAGGAAGACTTCCCTGAAAAAGACTTCAAAATCTATTTCTTTATTCTTTATATATACTTGAAACTTAGCATGTAAAAAGAACCCTACTGATGTGGAGTGTGTATTCTAGGTTTCGGGGAAAATTCCGAGTAAATAACAACTGAAAAATCTCTTTTGAACTTTCTTAGCTCATCTAAAATTTTTCTTTGAGCCGAACAAAGCTGCATCTTCTTTTTGACATATATCACATAGGAAAGTGTGAGAACTCTAGATTTGAAAGTTACAGAAGGTAGGACTGGGACAATTTAATGAGAAGATTTTCAGCGAGGCCACAACATGCAGAAAAATCCTCTAAAAGGCATATTTTTAGCTGAATTTTGTAAATTCCAAACTTTCATTAGCAAAAAGCTTAACTTTTTTTTTTTAGTTTTCTACTGTGATAATACAATCACCACAATTTTAAAGTGAGTTGTGTTTGGCTTTCTTAACCCAGGATTTCAGAAAACTGTTTCAAACCGAACAGTGACATTAACATAGGCTGCTTCTTTGCATTTAATTTTTTTTAAGAAAGGTAAAAGTTTGCAACTACATCAGGTAAGTAGGATAGTTATTAATTACTCTATCTTCTCTTAGCCTCTTTCCCCTCTCTACACAGCACACTTTGAGTTATAAAATTAATGAATAATACAAAAGTTGAAGCCCTTGGCTAAGGTCCAAGGACAGCATCTCCCTATTTCTAGGTGCGGGGGTGAGGGTTGGTTTCACATAAGGGCATTACCTCATTAAACAGAGGCACCTACCCAGATTTAATACCAGATTTTGGCCAATATGTGTAGGTTTAATCATCTGGACATTTGGTGTCTGATACATTATTCAGTTCTTGTATATAGGAGCATTGGGGGAGGTGGAGGTGAAGGTGTGTTGGCTAAGTTTTTTTTTGAAAAAGGCAGTGTTATAGAAGGGGAGAAGTGGGAGAGGAAAAGAGAAATAAATATAAAGAAGGTGGCAGAGAAGTCAATGCAAAGAAAAGGGTGAAAGAAAGAAAAAGTAATGCACTGAAAATAGTGCAGGAAGAAATGCATCATGGTATTTTAAAGAAAAGAAGAGAAAACTGCAGTGTAGCCAAGAGGGGAAAGTACCATACCAAAAGCAAGAGAGATTCAATCAGTTGCACTATAAAGTAGTGATAAATACAAAGTTGATTGACAATATTTAATTGTATTATTCAATTAAATACAGTGTATAATTGTTTTATTTTTTTAAATTGCAGTAGAGAGGTTGGAGAGGGCATTCACTCTTGTAGCAAGCAATTTTTTTTAGACTTCTGGGTAAATTTATCAAGCTCTAGATAAGACTAGAAGATGGATTTCATGCTTACGCTTTTCTAATATTTATTTCAATCATTAGTGTGCGTGTGAGACAGTTTTGGTTTGGTGGGTGAACCTCTTATGGAACCAAAGGTGGTTCTTTGAGTGATTGTTCATGTCTATTCCAAATTAGGCGTACGCGCGTCATGTGCACGAATGTTGGAAACTTTTTCCCTCAGCGGTTCCCGTCGGGCCGGCAGGGAAGCCCCCTAGGTGGTGCATATATTATTTGCTGGTCCGACCCCCCCTTTCAGTTCCTTCTTGCAGAGGGGAAGGAGGGTGGGTCTTGTACTGACGTGAACAACACATCTTGAAGGACAGCAGTTATAAGGCAGGTAACCGTCTTTTAAGCTTTCATAATTTTTGACACCTACTTTCATAGTTCCCCTTATCTTTAGAAGGGTTTTTTCAAAATTAAACTCTTAAAACTGGATGTTTAGGATTCACCACATTAGATAGTGTAATCTACTGCTTTGAGGAATTAAATGAAGGAAACATATCTGGAATATCTACAACCAATGACCCTCTCAAGAGGAAAGATTGATCCAGTTTAACCAAATAAGTTTGCTCATTTACTACTTTAATAGTCTCCCACACTCCCCTCCAGTGTAACTTTTTAACACTTTGTTTTGCTTCTGTGTCTATTTGTCCTGGTGGTAGTTCTCCCCATGCTGTGCTTCTGAGGTGTATTTGTGTCTGCTGTGTTTCACTTAGTACTTCTTCCTGACACCAATTCCCAGTTGTATAAAGTACGCTACAGTCTGGCATGAAAACTGCATGTGCCTCTCCTTTATTTTTCCCTCTCTGAAGAGTCAGGCTAGTAAATTAGAACAGAGTAGGTGACTGCATTTTGGCAAGCTCAATATTTTCTTGCAGAAAGAAGTGAGTAGGATTCTATGGTGATGCTCTAGATCCTGTCTGCATTACAAAATCAACCATGTCAGGTGACCCAGTGAAAACACATATTATAGTATAGACAGGATGTGGTCATACTGTCAGATCGTACCAATGTCACCGTGGGGTTGTTTGTTGAATAGTAGTAGTCTTATAACACAGTCCCAATGCTGCTGATAACAATCCATGTTAAAACTGCTACCATAAGTGGCTTTACCACAGTATAAATAATGTTGATATCTAGCATAGTTCTGATCAGACTTCAAACAGGGCCTGAAAGGTACAGTGGTTCTCTTTAAAGGATACCATTCATTTTGGAGCCAGTGTGGATTTGGAGAGGGTTATTAACAATTAGATTTACTGTGATCAGTTATAGTTAGTTATTATGGCATCTTTATTACAGGCTGCATATAAAGTTCAGTTGTAGTCTCCTGTTTCAGAGACGTTAAAGGAACACTCAGTTTCCATTTCTCGTGGGTCCTTCACACAGAAACAGCGAGAAGTGGGAAAATGCAATTGCAAAGCCACAAAAATTGGCAGAGGGATTAATTTTATTTTGTTTTTGTCTAAAAGCAGTCTCTTTCAATTTGGCATTGCTCCTTTAAGAGACTGGTTTTCTCACATGGAACTTTATATAAAGAACTGTAGTACAGTAAAACCTCGATATAACGGACTAATTTGGGCGAGGGGGTGTCCGTTAAAGCCGAAAGTCCGTTATTTAATAATAAAAAAAACCCTGAGCTGTCGGAGCAGCAGCCCGCCCGAATTAGTCCGTTATATCGAGGTTTTACTGTATCATGTTAAACTATCAAGGGAGCCGTGAGTCATCCCGCCCGGGGAGCCGGCAGCCAGCCCGCCCGGACCCGGGCGGCAGCCGGGAGCCGGCAGCCAGCCCGCCCGCTGCCTGGACCCGGGCGGCAGCCGGGAGCCGGCAGCCAGCCCGCCCGCTGCCTGGACCCGGGCGGCAGCCGGGAGCCGGCAGCCAGCCCGCCCGCTGCCCGGACCCGGGCGGCAGCCGGGAGCCGGCAGCCAGCCCGCCCGCTGCCCGGACCCGGGCGGGAGCCGGCAGCCAGCCCCCGAAAAACGGATTTGGGATGCATCAGACTTGCTCATAATTTTTGTCCGTTGCATCCGAAGTCCGTTAAATCGGGGTCCGTTAAATCGGGGTTTTACTGTACTCTGAAAAGCAGCTCTTGAGAATATGGTGTGTTTATTAGAAATGCTGCATTTTTTTTCTTTAACTTCCCCTTCTGGATTAATAATTATTAACTTGTTAGGTATGAAGGAATATCAACATCTCTTTGATTAGATTTTTTTCCCATGAAGAAAACTGTTTCAGAAGTATCTATGTTTTGACCACTTGCAGAAGAAGAATTAAAGAAGGGTGAAATGACCTGTGTAAATGGGTGTGTTTATTGGGACACTTTGCAATTTCCTGCTGATGTGAAAACTTTGATTTCACAAGTCCTTTTGCTTTTGTTTTGTTCCAAATTAATTTTTCGTAGACCTTAGTCCATCCTGTGCTTTGCTACGTATTGTGCTACCCACATTTGCAAATTTTTTTTTTCAGAGAACCACTTAAAAATACAGTTGGAACTTGACACAATGCAGTCCTTGGGTTACTATTTAAAGTTAAAAGAATAATTTCATTTGAATAAAAGAGACTGTGACCTTGAAAACTGCACCCTGTTTGGTACGTTTTTATATTAAAAAAAATATTTAGTCCAAAAACACTTGAAAGGAGGACTCTTTCCAAATGTAAGATGAAATATATATTCAGTGAAGAAGGATATATTAAATATAATTTATAAGTTGGGCTTTAAATGACTAAATTTGTTAATGTTCAGCTGCTTGAATATTGCTTTATTGCAATGAGATCTCTACATGAAATAACATTCTGAGCTACACAGTGTTGCCAATCAGCTGAAACTGGTTTGGGCCAATGATTGAAAAACTTACTAGACACCTAGTAATTAAAAAGTTTAAACCTACTAGCCAGAGTCTCATTCAAAAGATATGGAGGGACACCAGCAGCAAGGTCAAGAGGCAATGCCCTAATGAGAAGCTTCACTCCCACTCCTCTTCCCCAACTGATCTGAAGAGCAAAGGTGCTGGTATTCCTATTTGGTTGCTGCCCCTGCCCCTATCTGGAGAGTGTGTCTTTCATGTTAGCTTCTATGTTGTACATATCCAATGCATTTGAGGTCACCAGGGCAATTAAACTTTTCTCTTTTGCCCCTTGATTGCTAGAGTTTTGCACAGGGCTGTGTGTGTGTGTGTGTGGGGGGGGGGTGTTTGCTACCTCATATTTCTCCCTCCCTCTGTCCCCATCCACCCCAGTAAATGCCTCCAGTTCCTGCCTCTGCTGCTGCTCTTAACTTTTCCAAGAGTGAAATCAACATGATTCATTCTAGCTTCCCTGCTGCCCATGGGGTTCAGCATAGCAGAAGATTGTGGCTCAGTTTTTAGGAGTAAAAAAACATCTGTTTTTAAAAGACGGTTTGCCTTGAACGATGTAAATATGTTCTCAAATTATGTAAACTGATTCCCTCAAAGATCCAGGCTGCCTGGGATTAACTCCCAGCATGTGTGGGAACTCAGCAAATTCAGGTAACTTTGCTGTATATTTCATTAAAAAAAAAAATTGAAAGCTTTTCCTTCAGAGAGATTATTAGTTTCACATGAACACTGGAAACCTTGTGTACTCTTTGACTAAATCAGCATCATGCTAAACTCCAAAGCCTTGTCTACAGCATTTGAATCAGGGACATGGAAGTTGAAGAAGGGAGAGGGGAGGAAGCAGTTTTGCAATACCAATTTTTAATTGATCCAGTCTTCTTTTAAAATTGTGTCCTTTTACTTGTAAAAGGAAGATTTTTCATTACGTTGATGTTGAGCCATAAGGATGTGAACTACATAAGCAGCCAGTAAAAATCAGTTTTGTGCAGCAAAGTTTCATTGTATGAAGGCCTTCCCATACTTGGTTAGAGCTTTTCTTTCCAACTCATGGAAAAACTATTTAGATGTTTGCTAATGTAAGACATTTAAAAATAGGGTGCAACTAATTTAGGAAACAGCTTTCAGTGGACTTCGAAATTGCGTTCAGACATGTGGAATGGCAGAGAAGCCTGCTAATTTTTATTTCTGCAAAGTCATTTCATAGAAATGTCTGACCATTCCAGGCACAGTGGTTCACCTAATCCAGGTGCTTCAGAATAAATTATACAGTTATGCAATAATGTACAGACGGGTAGAAGTGTGTTCCTAACCTCAAGAAGTCAGTGGTAGCTTTACATGTCCCAAAGCATGAAGGTTGCAGTCACCTCTAAAATTTTATTTTAAGTACTGTAACTAAATGTGTTTTGTTCATATACATTTCAAATCCTTATTTTAATCCCATTAAGATATTTGCCTCTATTGCAGCATTGATTTCCAAGAGGTAGTTTGTTTTGTTTAAAGTAATTCCTTCCATCTGTGTGGTTATTTATTATTTGTTGCCTGTTAATTTAATTGGATGTTTCCTGGCTCTTTTACTATGAGAGGTGAACAGGAGGGAGTGCATGATTGACTTTATATATAGTCTTATTTTATTTGCTTTCATCATGTCACATCTTATTGACCTCCTCTCTAAATTAACTAGTTGTAATCTTTTTAAATTCTCCCCATCTGGAAGTCTTGCCAAGTGTCTAATAGTGCCCGTCTCTAACCCGCTTCTATTTCTGCTGATCTTTTAAAAATTATTTGAAGGATAATATACAAGATGAGGGCATATTATCAATTTATATAATGCTATATTTTCAATAGTATTCTTTGTTCCTTAATGCAATCAACACCTTCCTTGCAATCTCTTGTTCATTGAGAATATTTTCAGTTAATATTTTCATAGGGAGTTCTTGATTGTGTGGTTTTTTTACATTTCACTAAGGACTTGTCTACATGCGCAGTTGCAACATAATATGTGTATTTTAAACCAGTTGATTAAATCAGTGCAAAAGGTTGTGTGGACACACTTATAGGCTTGTTTATGTATAGCTTAAGTCTGTAAGACAGAGGTTTAAATCAAACTAAAATGAGCCTCAAACTTGTGTGTGCATACAGGGTTTTGTAAGGGTTTAAGTTTGTGTAGAGACTCCATAAATATGTATGAGTAGTTTGGATTGCTCCTTTCAATTTTCTCTTTGCTTTTACTTACATTTTGAATTTTATTGATCATTGTGCATTTTGCCCAGACAATAAGTTTTAATTCTTTAAATTTCTTGTAATACTTCTAATCTTGATTAACCTACATAATGTCATTAACAGTTTTTTCCACTTCATTGTCTACTCTTCCAGGTCATTAATAAATACATTAAATAACACTGATCTTAGCATGCATCTGTGGGGCATCCCACTGTAAACCACCTTTCATATTAAAACAGACCATTTATGGCTAATTTTTCAAATGGCTAAATTTCTCAACTCTCTTGTTTATGCTTTCAGAGAATTTCAGTAGGATGGCCAGGTATGACTTTCCTTTACAGAAATTAAGTTGGTTTATGCCTAAAGACTCAATGATCTTTAAAACTTTTGGCTGGGTGAATTAAGAATCTCCTACTGAGTGTCAGATATTTATTCCTCAGTGTTCAAGTTTCAGCATCTAAATCTCTCCTCCTATACTGTTACTCCTTTGCTTGAGAAAGGTTAACCACAGTTTGACCACCATTGCATTTTAGCTGTTCTTGGTGGGCTAGTCAAAACCACCCAAGAGATTTAAGTCAATGGAACTTTTTGTCCTAAATCACTTGGATGCCTTTGAAACCCCCCCACCCTCAGTGACTCCTTGCCACTAGGTAGGTAGGTTTTTTTGTTTAGGAGTTGATTTAGTTATTAAACTTCTCTGCATAATTCTCCTCAGTAACACTGATAGAATGTTAAGATGTATGCTTTTAAAAATTGAAGATAATGTAATCATTTATTGTAGTGGTTGTATTGCAACTATTTTGTAAATATTCAGATTTGCCCCTTTACTATTCCTAAAGGTTGACTGCAGAAAAGGCTATGAAAATTAATAAAAATATTGATATACATGCAACATTTTGGTAAATGTCCCAAATTTCAGTGAGATTTTAAGAATTATAAACTTACAATTTTGCAGCTTTAACCATTTAAGGATTTTATAAGATAAATAACTGACTTTCAGTGGGAGACAGGCACCCTAACTCCCTTGGGGCCCTTTGAATATCCAGTCTTAGTCAGATGTAACTTCCATTTGAATGAGATTTTTGCTTAAGAAAACATCCTGGAGTTCTGAAAGTGGTTTAAACCTAAAAACATTGTGAGGAGTTTCACATTCAGTCTGCAGCGCTTGGAATAGTGGCAGAGCATTTTCCCAAACCACTTCCATTGGAATAAGACATCTAAAGTTAGAGCTTGATTTTTGCTATCAAGTAAATAAAATTGAGCTTTTCTTACCCATTTTACATAAGAATTACAAAGCAGTACTGAATTGCAAGTTTAAACACACGGTTTGTAAAGAAGTGCTTAACTGGCACAACCAAGTTACACATTATATTCACTCTGTTTTTTTGTTTTTTAAAAAGAGTAGTTTGTGAGAGAGGTATAAATCAGGATATAATATTGAAATTACATTCACCCTTATAATAAAGCTTCACACTCAAATTCAGCCAATTTTAGGGTAAATAATTGACTGTCTAAATCACTTTATTTATAGCAATTTATTTCAAGTTGTAGTAAATAAAAAGTATGATGTTTCAACTCGTATGGATCCTTGTCAGGAGTTGCAAAAGTAAGGTGGACTTTGTTCTAAAACTTTATTAGTGGCAACCACATTCTTAGCTGTTGAATGTCTGTTTCCATGCTTTCTGCTGTCCCAGATATGAGAAGATTTTTCCTGTTGATTCTTTCATAAATAAATTCCCTAAGTGCATTTTAGTGCAAATCATATTTTGTGTGTTATTTTTAAACCTATACTCCAAACCATCCAAAGAAGTGTGTATGCAAAAACAGCCTTTATAATGATCAGAGGTTTAATTTGCTTACAATAGGTTGCTGACTAAAGTGTTTAATGATAGTCTATTGGGCCATTATACTTGTGCTCCAACTTATATACGGTACATTTTAGCCTTCTTGGTGGAAAAATAGAAGTTGCTGTTCTTGATAGCAGATTTTATGTTTAGTGACCTTTTTCTTGGCTCAGTAAATAGTAGATCAGGCTGTTTATTTTGTTCTCTTTGATTTGATGCAAAATGTAACCTAAATAACTTGTGGTGTTTGTTTTGTCAACCAATACAGCAACTGTATTGCTCCTTCTGTTAGGCAAGAAAGGCACTGACTGAGCAATTGCAGCTATAGTTAGTTGTCCTTTGGAGCTGCAATTCAATAAGACTTTTGATCTTATAAAGGCCTAAAATGTGGTGTTATTGGAAAACATTCACTGAGGCCGCTCTTGAAATGAATGAGTTTCTTGCCTTCATATAGAAAGTTTGGGGAATATTCTGGAACGCATCAGGCCTCCTTCACAAGTGTGGAGGAGAACGTAAATAATTCCTTCAGAGACCACATTGCACTTAGACACCACATAGGCCCATTATTTTAAACTTGTTACCCTCTCCTTGTGGTCTCTGTTGATCAAAAAAGATGAATTGTACAGATGGAGGAAGGAAGCAAAGTTTTCATGCATGCAAATGCATGCATAGCCTTAATAGTGACCGCCTAGTAGGATGGGTGACCAGATGTGACCAATTTTATAGGGACAGTCCCGATTTTTGGATCTTTTTCTTAGTCTCTACCCCCATCCTGATTTTTTACATTTGCTGTCTGGTCACCATCCTGCCTAGCAGCAGTTAAAAGTATATTTGAGTATTGTTAGATTGGAAAATTGTAGTTTATGTAACATTAACTGAGCCTTTTCACTATGACCTAAGTTTAAGAAAATATTGGAAGAGCCTTAGCAATGTGTTGGGTTTTTTAGTCCAGCAGTATTTGTTGAAAGAAATCTTGTATAGTATTTAGCATTGTACACTGATATTTGTCTTCCATTATTCTGCGGATTTATGTGTCTCTCTGAGGGCGGGAATAGACGGTTGCTTAATCCCCCGTTTTGCATCTTCTCTATTTAGAGGTTTTTTAGAAAAACAATGATTTTCTTCGTGGCAGATTATAAAAACATGACTACCCTTCATTTGACATACACTTCCATACAGCTATTGTGCTTATTTCTGCAGTGAGGATATATGCACTATTGTCATTTCTGTTGTGATGTCAAAATCTTAAATGCAGAGCAAAAGATCAAGGAGGAGAGTAAGCACTGTAAGTGGGAGGTGAATAAATAGCCCTTTCTGGCTTGAGCAACAGATGACAATACCATGTATAGATAAAGTAGACTTGCATAATGAATCAAAACTGACCCCACACACAGTACAGACGCTCCCCGGGTTACAGAAGACCTGATTTACAGAAATCTGTGCTTACAGAAAAAGCTCCGTAAGCTAAAAATAGGCTGCTCCCCCCTCCCTCCCCTTAATGGTCAGATACGTCTCCGACTTATGCAAAATTTGACTTATGCAAGCGTTCTATTACAGAAGTCAGGGAGCATCTGTATTCTGCAGCTTATAGAATTTGCAGATAACAGTGAGGCAATGAGACTCAACGGGATGCAGAAATTATTGCTGATCATTTCACCCAGATTCATTTCTTGAACTTCTGAATGGGACCTTAGAGGTGTTACACATCTGGCAGGAAATTGTTGGTAGTATTACAGAAATAATTCTCCTTGGTGAGCATGCATACTGAATGGTTCTCTATTATCACAATCTTTCATGAAACATGAATTCTAATCTCCCCCGGGTTTTGTGAGCACTTTTAGTTACAGTTCTTGTGATTTCATTCTGCTTACAAACAAGGAAGAGGAGGAGAGAGCTTAATGGTAAGAAACTAGCAATGTATAATGATAAAGGTAAGGTGAAAATGCAGAGAAATGTTCCATTTGGGTAGTGCAGAGCACATTTTTTGACATGACAATTCCTGGATCCTGCAGGAATACCTGGGTAAAAGAAAAAAAATGTAATAAAATGGCTAACAAAAAGGAAAACTTGGATAAATGTGAATTTAACACGTGCCATTTATTTAGCAACTCTTGAGTATTTTTAATTTCACACTCTGGGAAGGGAGACAATACCTGGGGCTTACAACACATAAAGGTAATTTTCTGTTTTCAACACCTCTGAAAGACTTTGGTTTTTCTCACCCAATGGTAAACAGCCAGTCCGATGACAACACTCCCAGTGCTCCAGCTAGATACAATGGCAGCCCTGTTCCTGGGTATTGCAGTCATTGCACAGCTGTGTTCTCCAAGTGAAGCCACAGCCCATGTTTGGGCAGAACCATTTCGATAGACTCCTTTGCATTTTCAGACTTCCATGCAGTCATGTCTTGGTGCACCAATCCTTTAAAATCTCTGATTGGTGTAAAGGTGCAGAAAGGAACCTTTCACAGTGGCCGCAGAATTGGCAACATTTACAAGAGGTACAGTAAGGACATAAGCTTTTGGGTCAGCATTAACACTACTACAGCCTTAGCATGTGAGGTCTTAATGCAG
The DNA here is from genome assembly GCA_032164245.1 of Sternotherus odoratus. Taxonomy (NCBI): domain Eukaryota; kingdom Metazoa; phylum Chordata; order Testudines; family Kinosternidae; genus Sternotherus; species Sternotherus odoratus. Next base: position 10,444,612 of record JAVMKO010000018.1, read on the forward strand.
CCTGTACTGGAATTCAATATTTTTTTAATAGAAAATACCAATAAAAGTTCTCATGTAATTGGATAACACATGGGGATAATGACTATCCTAGAATCATAGAATATCATAAAGCCAGTGGGTTTTTTTGGACAGTTTTTGATTAAACTTTAAAATATAAAACACTACACCGTATAAGACGAACGTTTCTTATTGGAATTGCTATCCAAATCATAGGTTAGAAGTGCTACTACTTTTGAACAAAAGGCATTTTAAACACATTACATATATGATGACCCGATGTCCTGATTTTGGGGTCTTTTTCTTATATAGGCTCCTATTACTCTGAACCCCATCACGATTTTTCACATTTACTGTCTGGTCACTCTAATTATATATGACTTTTGTGGGGTGAGTTGCTAGGATGCAAATAGCGGCACCTAAAGTGCATACTTTTTTGTATGTGTGTGTGCGCGTGCACACTTGGGGCGGCAGCAAAGCCAGAGTTGGCCGTGAGAGTTGTGCACTTTTTTTTTTTTTTTGACACCCTGGTTAATCCACAACCTCGTTAACCTGATCCTGGATAATTGAGAGTCTACTGTAGTACATGTAATTAGCTATCAAGAGACTTGCCTGGAGTTTGAAATGAAATGTCAGAAGTCATGTTAATAGTAAGAGTGGGAGGTACTTTGCTTGTAATACCTGCAAATTTTTACAATCCACTAAAGACTGGAGAAGGCATAAGTTTTTAGTTATTTATATTCATTTGTTTTAATTCCTTTTAAGTTAATATAGTTGACATGGCTAAAAATATCAAATTATACCATACTGTGGTATTGGATTTTAAAAAAGAAACAGTTGTCATGCTCCATTTTGCAATTATTGTGCGACTTCCCTTGCTGTGTAAAGAAAAGTGTTTGTATACGGGCAATAGAAATGTTGGTATCTTTGAAAGGTAAACTGCAGAAGAAACTACTTGATTCCTGACAATATCCTTAAATTACCTTTAGTTCCCAAGGAAAATGTTTTGACAGATGCCAAAGTTTTCAAAAGTGGGACTTTTCCTATGCCCTTAAATGACTTAGGCCACAAGTCACATTTAAAATCCCCCACTTAATTTTAAGCCACACTTGAAATTTTTGTTTGAAATTTTTGGCCACACTCCATAGATTTCTTTTCCTGTTCTCTTAACTGGGAAAGCTATTTTATTGCAAAAAAGAATGCATATCTTCAGATCAGGATGTAAACACGCTGCCAAGCTTAAATTTTATTATTTTGTGTACATACTGTGTGTGAATGTACATAGAAAATTGGCATACAAAGTTGTGATGGTGCTTGTTGTTGTTTGCCAGTGAGATCCCCTGTGAGACAAAAACTGTTAATGGTTAATCTAACCTCCTGCTGAGTTGAGAACTGATACATGTCTGTTTACTATGAGCAATTGTCAAATTTCAGCCGTTTCCCAGAATCTAAAGACTGTGTTAGGAGCAGATTCTCTTTTTTTTTTCTTCTTGATGCTTGTGTCTTCCTCCTACTTCCACAATTTATTTTTCCTCTGTTCAATTCCCTAGTTGTGTAATAACTTTTCCAGTGTAATTTTCATCTGAATATTTTTTGTTTTAATAACTTTGCTGTAACGAACTGCTTTTTTCCCCACTGTATCCAGATTTAATCATGATTGCGTTTACTGGGACATTCCTCTCATCTGTTCTGATAGGACAGGTCTACCCACATTGATGTCCAGTTCTATCTGCCTGAACTTTTTGATTCAAAGTCTTGCAAACATGTGATAAAGCAAGGAATTAAACCACAGAAGTGTTTATCTACCCATTTTAAACAACGGGTAGATAACATTCTGCAGCATTTAAATAATTGTGGATAACTAAGTCTCATGTATTCAATAGCTACAGTAATTTGTGTATGTTATATTTGTATATATTACTCCATAAAGCCAAAGTATACATTTTCTCCTGCTGATAATAGCTCACCTTAATTAATTAGTCTCATAGGCTTTGGTTACGACGAAGTGGGTATTAGCCCACGAAAGCTCATGCTTCAAAACTTTATAGTTAGTCTTTAAGGTGCCACAGGACTTTGTTAACTTTACAGGATTATAGCGCTTTTGGTTATAGCTGTACCCATATACAGCAATAGGTGTAGCGCTATAGCATGGGATGGCGTGGCCTCATTTGTGGCACTTGCCGTGGCACAGGGAGTGGTGCATTATGGGCAGCTATCCCAGCATTCAGCTGGGTGCAACGTGGTTTTCAAACGAGGGGGGTGAGGGGGAAGTGTTGTGTGTATGTGGAGGGAGAGAACTTTGTGCTGACAGGCTGTCAGTGAGTTTTCCTTAGAGAAAACTATCTATCAGGCTCTGAATTTCAGTCACACAGCTCCGTCCATAAACATTTACATTGCTTATCTACTGAGTTAAAAGAGAAACTCTGAAAAGGTACTTCTGCATTCCTCCTGCCATTTTCAAAACAACACAGAGATGTTAATTGCCTTAAATGGCTCGTCAATTGCCTTAAATGGCTCGGAGGTGTGCCAGAGACCACTTATAGCATAAAGACTGTTTACACTTGCCATAACATGCTACAGTGGTAGCGCAACAGCCTTTATTCCCCGTGAAGATGTGGTTTACAAGTAGCACTATAAGCTGGTACTTTTAGCGCAATATGTGCCTTGCCAATGTGTTCGGGTACAGAGTTATAGCGCTCCTGGAGGCTTTATAGCGCTATAAAGTGCCAGTGTAACCAAGGTCTTAGAGTTGGTATGCAACTCCCATCTTTTCATGTTTTCTGTGGGTGGGTGTGTATATAGATATGTATGTGTAGATGAACATCTTCCTACTGTATATTCCACACTCTACATCTGATGAAGTAGGTTTTAGCCCACAAAAGCTTATACCCAAATAAATTTGTTAGTCTTTACAGTGCCACAAGTGCTCCTCGTTCTTTCTGTGAATTAAACTAGTGGCATTGTAGAGAGTACATAATCTCAAACAGCATATTTGTTTTTACTCTTTTTGTCCTGAATGGCGGTGGTGTACAAAAATAATACAGCAAGTGCATGAGAAAGGGCGCAAGATGTTCCCATGTCACTTATTTCTGATAATTTAGTACTGTGCAAGTAGACATCTTTCCATCTTTTATAGCTCTTCAGCATAAAACCATTCTGTTCAGAGGACCCTGTGGACATTTTAAGATCAGCTTTTCAGGGATTTTTTGTAAATTCTTATAGTGGTGATGTTACTTTGTGCTGTTGCAAGTCAGTCTCATCTTATATTATCTCATGACACGTGTCATGATTTCATTTGTCTCATAGGATTAATATAAAGTTTCAGAACTTTGTGGTGAGATGAAATAGCGAAGTGTTACTTCCTAAAGATGCCATTAAAGTGTCCACCATAGAGGTATTGAGTATCTGTAAAATCTAATTTAACCTTCCATAAATCGCATTATTTTGTCAAACTTTCCATGGCATTGCAGCTTTTGTTATGCAACCATTTTATCAATCATTTGTGATTGTTCTGCAATCTAATTGCTGTATTTGCAAGACCTATATTGACTAGTACATAACACTTTTTGAAATATTATAGATTAAATAGTATATTTGTTATCTAACTAATTTTAAAATATGCATGATAGACATAAGTGCATTTGTAATCCTTCTGCTTCTTTTCTCCTATCCGTCCCATTTTTTGTTTGCCCTAATTTGAATGTCTTGTGTTTATAGTTAGAATGTAAGGTCTTTGCAGGGAACGTTTTGTTTTTTTGTTTGTGAGATTCCCAGCATACTTTTGGACATTTCAATAATAAGTAGTTATAGTTGACCAATTTCATCTTTTTATATAGGTTAGAAATAAAATCTCTGAGGATATAGCCTTTCCCATATTCCAGTAATAATTTTAGAAATAGTACTTAACAGGCAAAATATTTGCTCATTTGTTGTAAATGATTCAGCTATTGCTTTGGGGAATACCTCAGATAGTGCCATTGCATGGAAAATGAGACAAAAATGTGACTTGTGGAATATTCTGGGCCAGATCTGGTGTGTGTAATAAAGCCTGTGTTTAGATGTTTTGGGTGTATCCTCCCAAGAAAAGACAAAATTCGCATTGTTATAAACTTTAAGTATCATAGTTGTAATTGAGTTCATACGAGACACCCAACTGAATGGAGGAATTTCTTTGTAGTTTATACACAAACATCCAAAAATATACTTTAGAATGGTTCATCTTCTCAAGAAACTTGCCCTAATTAAATAAATCTCCATACATTAACTTAGATCAGGGGTCTCAAACATGCGGCCTGGGGGCCACATGCGGCCCGCAAAGCCCTTCCCTGCGGCCCGCCAAGCTTCCTGGCGCCCCCCGGCCCCCCCATAGCAGTTTGCGGGACGGAGGGGCCAGAAGTGGAGGCTTCTCTGCTGCCTGGCTGGGCCACGTGTGTTTCTAGCTCTGGACTTCCTATATTGCTCTTGCTTTGTTTGCCAAACAGCTGTTGGTGGTGCCTAGCACTTTCCAGGAGGGAATGGGGAGCTGCGTGCTCAGAGGAGGAGGTGGGGCAGGGGTGGGACCTCTTGGAAGGGGTGGAGTGGGGGCAGAGCCGGGGCAGCGAGGGCAGGGTGTGTGTCAGTGGTGCGGCCCTCAGGCCAGTGCACTAGTCCTCATGGAAGGGGTGGAGTGGGGGCAGAGCTGGGGCAGCGAGGGTATGTGTGTGTGTCAGTGGTGTGGCCCTCGGGCCAGTGCACTAGTCCTCATGCGGCCCTCGTGGTCATTTGAGTTTGAGACCCCTGACTTAGATGGACGTGGGTAAAAGTTTCTTTGGCATGTTGTTGTAGTGTCTACATTTAAGTCAGAAATATTCAAAGTTAATGTCATAATAGTAAAATGGCGTTTGTTTTTTGTGATGAGGCACAATTTCTGAGCGTTTTTCTTTTAATTTTTTTTTTTTGCTTAGTCTAGGAGCATTATTATTATTATTTTCCCTACCCAGTATCCTTGTTGTTGTTTTCCCTTAGTTTCTTCTTTTGCCCAGTGTTTGCGAGAGAGTATTTCATTTTAAGCTTGGTGGATTGGCACCTGATCTCTAATTGTTGCATGGCAAAATGGAGTGGGATCACCTGGCCTACATCAAACCCCTGGAAACTCTGGACAACTTTTCAATGCCTGTTTATTTTACAGAACTAGGAAGTGGGTACAACATTCCATATTTGATCTTGGATGCTACATTTATGTGAATTGTGTAAATTATCAAAATATTTCCTAGTGCAGCAATGTTGGTGGATGTATAGATCAACAATGCTTCACAGATAGCCTTTTTTTTAAAGTACACGGCATTTCATGTTAAAATGTTGACTTATTGCTAAGCTTTACATGTGTTAATCTGCAGAATCTTGGGGTGGGAGCAGGGAGAGGATTGAACAGGTTTCAGTATTCCCGGCAGTTATACAAAAATCCACTCACAGTAAGTGGAATAGAGCATATACAAAATTTCCATAAAGTGTGAAAAATTTCCAGCAGTTTTCTAGTGTTACTGACTTTAAGCAGCCGTTTTAACATACAGGCTTTGTACTGACTTATCAGTGAGAAGGTGTTTATGATTTGGCTTTACTATCCCAGCAGGTGTTGATAGATTGTAATCAAAATCTTTGAAAATGGGATTTCTTTATGGGGTGAGAGAGTAATGATAGACATTTCAAAAAGCAAATGCCAAGACACTTAGTGTTAACAGAAGAAATGTATGTAGATGGAAATGGTATTAAAGTGTTCATATCTTTACTAACTGGCATTTTGTCACCTGTTGATTTGTTTTCTCAGCTTTCTTGCCACTAAATTTGTTCCCCCGCCACCATCCTGCAGCATAGCTGCTATTTAAGCCCTTCCACATTCAGAGTAGACCTGTGCTAGGAGCCATATTGCTGCTAGTATGTTTCTGCATGTCCTCATTTTAATTTTTGACCCATTCAGTCAACCTGAGTTATTAAACACACAGGGTTGTATTCTAGACAGACTTAGGCTTTGCAACTCTTTCTTACAGTTTACACAAAAATTTAAAAATGCATAAGTTAGCACTGTAGTATTTTCTCACCTGTATTTTGTGCTTCTCTCATATGCATGGGTAAGGATGACAAATTTAGAAGGAAGTAAATCAGGGTGAAAAGAGAGCTTGCTGTCCCTGTCTTACCTCGTTGCACCAAGTTTGAAACATAATATTTACAAATAGAGTATTTTAAGTCAAGCAGGACTTTAAATTGCTCTTGTATTTCACTAACATGGACTTGACCCTATTGGAACAATGTCTCTTCTATTTTGAACATAGTTTTTCCATATGTGTAAACTGCATTTATATCTAAAATATACAAGAAGTGTGATGGCTGCAGGTGCCTGGAGATTGATGTAATTCAGCGTTACTTTCAAAACCATGTGGGCAAACATAACTGCAAAATTGTTAATGTGCATCTGTATTCTGGATATAAGCAGTCCTCTTCTGCCCATTCTGTCATTACTCAAGTAAAAATAACCTACATTGAGAGCTGAGTGTAGTGGTGGTGGTATAGTCCAGAGTAGGTGGACTGAAATGCAAACTTTTGCCATTTGACCATAGTCTTCATAGCTCTTGAAGGTTCCTTTTAAGATGAAGTAGTTCCTCTCTGGTTTTTCAGGAGAGATAGGATTTTTTGGCAGCCATTCTCTTACTATGTGCTTCAGCAGCAGCACATATGTATAAAGTGTTTTTCTAGTGCTGTGTATCTGCACAGCCAGTTGCAATTTGATATGTTGATTTCAGACTTGGAGGGAATTTTTTTATCTTAAAGGAGGAGGTGTTTTTTGTTAACTATTATCCCTTGTTTTTGGTGTAGAGAAGTGTGTTCTGTACTTTAAAATGATCAGAGCACTGTTTGAGAGAGAAGAATTAACTATGAGATTTGCATATTGAGTTATGGCACGCTCTGCATCCCATTGAAGTCTTATTTTTTCAGTTGGTTATCCCTTTGAGACAGCAGCACCTTGGCCAAGCTGGTAATGTTTATTGACTTTTTGCGGCTCCAATTGCAGGAAAAGATGGATATTGATTTCTCCCACTCCCCCCCCCCGCCGCCGCCGCCACCGGCGGCGGCATGTGTGTGCTTTCTTCCATCTCTCCAAAAATCACCATCCGCAAAGGATGCAATTTACAGCAGCTTTTTGGATATTAGCAAAGTCCACATCCGCATAAATACTATAGCATGTTTTGAAGCTGTTCTGGTCTGAGCTATAAAATGTTGCCAGTCCCTTACATTAGGGATAAATAGAGAGGGTACTACTTTTTGCTAAATACTGTCGAAGTTCATCTGATGTAAATTGATTTGCAGACTTCTAGGGATAGCTCCTTACTTAATGTAAATCAGCATAGCTCCATTGAAAACCATGGAACTACGTTGAATAACATCAGCTGACGATCTGGCCCAAAGTTAGTAATGTAGGATTTCTTGTGTCTGTGACTAGACAGCAAACGATACAGATAGTACAGTGGTGGGCAAGCAGTGCACCTACCCTATTGCCTACAGAATACTGGATAAGTGGCAGGAGAGAGGACGGAAATACAACTGATATTAACCAAATGTAGTACTGAAAATCAAAATGCACAAATTATGGTCATTCCCCTTTTGACCTTTGTCACTGTAGGCAGTGTAGCTGTTCTCCCTCTTTCTTTCATTCAGTTTTCTTTTGCATCCTTTTGCAATTCTTTTTATGCATATACATATATATTTAGTTCTACCTTTCATTTATTCTTTAGTCATTGTTTCCATTTCACTTTCCCTGTGTTTCATTCCTGTATCTTTCTTGTTTAGACCAAGTGGAGGATCCAGCTGGCAGTAGCAGCCATGTAGGACCCTTCAGGAACCTGATGGTAAGTGCACCTGTGTACTTATACTCAGGCTTCCACCAGGTTCAATGCTGTATTTTTCCCCTTTGTGGTCTTCTGCTGGTCTTGAAGTCTTAAACTACAAGAAAATTAAGGGGCAACAATTCATTAGCTAATCACCGGTATCTGTTTTTATCAGTATCGTGGATATTACTTTTGCTTGGAAATGTGTTGGATAAAACATGCGGGTCTTTGAGAGTTGTCTGTCTTGAACACTTTTATAAGCCGACCAGAATTGGAAAAAAGGCAAGATGTGGTTAACTGCTGTATGTGTTTGTTTTTTTAAAAAAAACCTGTTGAAAAGCAATAGATATTTCCGTTACTCCTTGGAAATTGATATGACTAATCTAAAATTATATATACATGCAAGTCAGCTTGTTGGCTATTCTGAGTAAAGGCAAGTAGTTGCCAGACGCATCTTCTCTTCAAATGTATTTGTTTAAAGGCCATGAACTTGAAAATGCTCTGAGTATATCAACTAGGAGTTATTTATTTTTTTTAAAAGCAGGAGGCTGTCTAGAGGGGCTTGGAAATTACCTTCTTTTCATTCTGACATTGAGAGGAATTTTTAGCAGTCCATAAGCAACAAGATGACACATTACTTTTGGCCCTAGGTAAATAACTTCAGTTATGAAGACTTGTTCCTCTCTTGCTTTCTCAGGTCATGTTGGTAGTTCGAGGATGATATTTTTGGTAGTGTATTGTATAAATGGATGAAAGTTTGCGTTCTCTTTATCATTTAAAAAAGACAAAAGCAAAGCCCTTGTGATTGTTTTCTATATCATTTACTTAGCCCCTTAATTATCACAATGCATGTCTAAGTTTATCAGAAGTGAAGAGTTAGTTGTGGTCCCATTTCAAAGGTTTTATAGCAATCACATTAGAGGTGGCACTAGGTTTAAAAGTGCCCAGTGACCTGTTCCACACTGTTCTAGAAATAGTTTGTCTATTATAGCTCCAGCTGCCACAGCATGTAGGGCAGGCAAAATATAGTCCTCAGCTACCACCATCTTTGATGTGAAGGTGAGGCTCTTAGAGATTTTAAATCGTGAAAATGTTCCTTTCTTAGGGCTGGTCTTCACTGGGGGGTGGGGATGGGGGCGGGAGATCGGCTGTAGATACGCAATTTCAGCTACGTTAATAACGTAGCTGAAATCTGCGTATCTACAGCTGACTTACCTGCCGTCCTCATGGCGGCGGCAGGTGGCGGCGCGCTCCCCCGTCGACTCCAGCTTGTGCCTTTTGGCGAGCTGGAGTTCCGGAGTCGACGGGGGAGCCGCTGGGATCGATTTATCGCGTCTTGACGAGACGTGATAAATCAATTGCCAAAAGATCGACCCCTCCCCAGCGTAGTGAAGACAAGCCCTACGAGTGGAATGCTTCCCTCTGTGTATGAAAGCGGAGACTGTGGGTTAGACTACTTCAGAACACTACATGTCTTAGCATATGGACCAGGGGACCCAATTTTCCTCTTCACCTCAACTCCCGCTTCAGCAGAAGGTGAGAGAAGCTGTGGAATTTTGTCTGTGCTCTTAAAATTCTATTATTGGGTTTCAACCCATATGTTGTTTCAAAGCCCATTAGAGGCAGTGTCCAAAGGATACATAATGGCACTTGTTATGTACAATGGCTTCTAGACTCTATTGCAGTGAACAGTTGAGCTTTTAAGAATGTACTGAATTTTTTTTTTTTTTTTTTTACACTGTTGGTCCCAGAGGTGCAGTTGCATCAATTACACTTGCTGTGAGCTTCAGCAGGGATGACAGGTGTATTAGCACAGATATTTGGATGTGTACAGCTCTGAAGCCCTTGTTCACAAATACGGAATTGCATTAAAGATCATGGCTGTGGCTCCTTTTCTTTCAATGGTTATCAGAGGTTCTGACTAATAGCATATAATATTGAATTGTGGAGTTTGGCAGGTAAAGATGCACAGAGAAACTCTGTCGGAGTGGTCAGTCGGAGCATCATTTTTGATGATGCCCAGTGCATTTGCCCAGCACTGGATAATGATGCCCTATGACACAATTCCAGGTAGGTATGATAGTCAGGGAAGTTCTTAGAGACAAAATATTATGGTATTTGGGGATAAGATGAGACACAAAGCTGCTCAGTTGAGAGAAAGCATTGAATATAGTAATGTATGATCCAGAGATGGCAAAAAAAAAAAAAGTAACATAGTGATTTCTTCATCTGATAGAAATCTGTTAAGGTACAAGAAAATAATCAAAAATGGAATGAAACACTGATGAAGCTATATAAAGAACTGGAGAAATGCTGGACATCTTATTAAACCTAAGCTTCTCAAAGAAGAGGGAGAAAACACAAAATTAGTTCATACCTTAATGGTGTCCAAATAAAAACGAGGAATTCTTATTTTCTCTAGTGAGAGCTGATCTTTCTTTGACCTTTACACTTTTCTGTAGGAAGATTAGCAGGCTCTGAAAGTTTTCAGTGGGAGTGGAGAGGAAAAACTTCCTGCAAAAGATGTGCAAAATACTTCTAATAGTAAAGGAATAATCTCAGATTTAAGTTCAAAACAGTTCATGTGAGGCATGTCCAATGGTTTGTTAGGTAGGAGAGTGTGCCTCTAAGTGAGACACGGATTCCAGAATACATTTCGTCTCTGGCCGGAAGGTCGCATTAGAGGTGGCACTATAGGTTTAAAAGTGCCCAGTGACCTGTTCCAGAAACAGGTAATAGAAAGGTAATGTTTTGTGGCTAAGGCCAGGTCTACGCTGGGGGCGGGGGAGGAAGAGGGCGTGGTGTCAACCTAAAATACACAACTTCAGCCACGCGAATAGCATAGCTGAAATTGACATATCTTAGGTTGACTTACCTCTGTGTCCTCATGGCAGTGAGTCAACTGTTTCCGCCTCCCGTGGCAGTGGAGTTCCAGAGTCAATGGGGAGAGCGCTCGGGGATCGATTTATCGCATCTAGACTAGAGAGAGATCGATCACTACCCCCGATCCGGCAGGTAGATCTGGCCTGAGAGCCTGTCAGAGGATGTATTACTTCTCTTGTAGCTGTACCATTCTAGCAGCTGGGTAGGCAGAGGTTGCTGTTTTTAGGGCTTATGTACTGTTGAAAGTTAATTCAGATTAAGGTAGGGTGTGCATTTAAAGTACCGTAGCTAGTCCCGAATAACTCCATATGTTGACAATCTTATTTTTAAGTAAGAGTTCCTTGTTCCTGTTTCACGTACTCCACTTTTGAATAACTCCATGTGTAGATAAGCCATTAGTTGCAAGGGAAATGTGTAGCATACATCATTGTATCAGAAGTGTGAGATTTTTCGAGGATGGAAAGTTTACCCAGAATGAAGATGTAAATAAACACTTGAACATCCTACATATAGCTGCGAGAACCCATCCTTTATCCTTTGAATATCATAGAATTGGATGAAGAGAGACCATATGTAGGAGCAGGGGGAAAACGCTGGTTTTCCAATTTGTAAATGAAGTTTCTGTTCATCTTTCAAATCATTGGCTAGTTCTTCTGATAATTCCATATTTGGGCCTTTTTCCCCCCAGAAGGCTTCCCTTTGTAGAACAGCATATTGGCTATAGTGGCAAAGTTATATTTGACCTACATTTTTTTTTTCCTTGCTAAAGCTTCTTGGGCAGTGAATTCCTCTGTATTCCTTTGTCTCACATTAGCTATTTCTCAGGGAGAGAATGTCTGTTTTCTCATCTGTAGTAAGCATGTCTGGTTCTTAAGCTTTCATGATGGATCTTACTTTCTAAACAATTCTTTTTTTTTCCTATTCTCTTAACTTTGTCAAGTGTATCAGAATGTGCTGCCCAAAGGTTACATGCAGCATCCCCAAGTGAGGTCTAACCAATGTCTCTGATAGAGCAGACTAGCTACCTGACTTGCTTTCTTATAGTGTTCCTTTAGTATTTTCTGGTTTTTGTCAGCATTATTTGTGTACATTATGTTCATCATCCCTATCTTTCTGTAATTCTGCTCACTAACAACTATTATCCAATTTTATAGTTGATTATTCTTTATATAAATCACTTTATAGTTACCTTTATTGAATTTCATTGATTTCATCTTTCTCCAGTTTGCAAAAATCATACTGTATATTTTAATATTTTCTTTTGGAATATTTATGATCCCTCTGCTCTTTGTATCCCTCTCTTCCAAGTCATGGGTGAAAAGAGATGTAGAATTATTTTGAAAACCCACATAGAAGTATATGGAACCCATGTGGAATACCAGTTGACAGCACTTCCCAAATTGACACTAAGCATTAATGAATGCAGTGGAGTTGTAGCCATGTTGATCACATGATATTAGAGAGACGAGGTGGGTGAAATATCTTTTATTGGACCAACTTCTTTTGGTGAGAGAGACACCTGAAGAAGAGCTCTGTTTTTGAGCTCAAAAGTTTCTCTCTCACCAACAGAAGTTGGTCCAATAAAAGATATTACTTCACCCACCTTGCCTCATAAAATACCATTACTAAGATACCATTACTGCGTAACATCCTCATAGAAGTCTTGTTTGTCTAGTATACCTATGAAGATGTCAAATAACTGTATGTGATGACTTAGTTGATCTGCACTGTATTTCCTCTATCCTTTTTGTGCCATCAGTGAAAGAAAACTAGTTCAGCGTGTTTGTGTTTGACAAACTCCTCTTACCTTGTACCGACCGTTTAATTTTCCTCTAGGCATTTACAGGCTTATTGCTTTATCAATTATAGTGAAGGAACCGGTATCAAAATTATATTTGCTGAACCGCTAATTTCTTGCAAGTCGCCGCCTTTTCCTTTGTGTTATGCTTTGCCCTTTGGCAATCTTTTTGCATACACTTAATGTACCCTTTGATTGTGCTATCTTTTTTTTTTTTTTTAATTGAGGATGTGCCATTGCATTCCTCAGGAAAATGCAGTAATTCAAAAATGTGCAGTTTTTCTAAAGCTGGGTTTTAAATTTTGTCACTCAAAATTTTTTAAAAATATTGTTGAGCAGCAGTAGACAATTTTCTTTTTTTCCAGGGAAGAAAAAGGAGTGTAAAAACAAGGGAAAGAAGGCAATAGATACCAAGCAAAGAAAGACTGATTTGGATTTTACTTCCACAGATATGAGGGAGTCTAAAGAAGGTAAGATTTTTCATTTATTTTAAATGAATTTCCTTGGGTATCTTATTGAATTAAAGGAGGAGATATATATAGCATTATATATACTAAGACCATCAGCATTATAAAAATGTTTATACTGCGTGCCCAGCTATCTTGTAGTGTTAAATAACTTGAAGTTACCAGTTTTATGTTCAGAGAAGTATGTCATATGTTCACACCTTTACAGTGCAGAAGAGTTAGCTTGGAACAGAATTTAAACAAAAAATCCCAAACCCTCAGATGGAACATCATAAAGAAGTCCCTATTTTAAATTTGTCTTCTGAAACTTAGAAATAGGATCAGGATGTGTAGTACCAAATGACTTCGGGAATCATGATTATATAATAAAATTATTCTGCCACGGGCTGTCCTAGCCCTTTGCCCAGCCATTTGGATTCCTATACAACAGAATAAAACAAAGTGCAGTATAATGCAAACAGAAGAAATTCCCACCTCTAAAAATTCTAACACAAAAAATGGATGCAGTCTATCTTAAAGGTGACCTGCACAGCATATTTTTCAATATTGGCTTCTGCCCTTTTTCACTTTGTGATGTATATTTTAAAGGCCTGAGGGATCTTTTTAAGATTTTTTTTTTTCCTGATTGTTTTTTTTGGTTTAGAAATATCAGGAATGTGTAAAGTCTGTCTTCCCTGGCTTTGTTGTTGGACCAGTGGGAGATATAATTGAAGGAGGTAAGGGCAGCATGTAACTACTGGCTTCATTCAAGATCTTTTCCTCCAACTATCCCTTGACCAACCCACTAAAAAATAGTAATCCTAGGAATCTGCCATTTCCCCTCACCACAGACATGCCAGCATTCCCAGGCTATATAAAGAAGGCAGAGGAGGAGTTTTTGCCTTAACTGCGTAGCTGCTCTGATGACACACTCTGCTTGTGCACATCCTCAGCAGGATAGCTTCATTCTCCATCAGTAGGCATTGATGATGTCTGAAGGCAGGTAGATGAAACTGGCATACAAACGTTCCTTCAGTCAGTTTACAGCAGCAAATGATGCTCATATTGTATTTGATTCAAAAGAGGGTGGGCTCTGCCTGTGGGGGATTCTACAGCTACTCATGAAACAGAATTTAGGGAATGGAAAATGACAAATTGGATCAAATAATATGTTTTATGGTGTTTTTAAAAACACCAAACAAACCCAGATCGGTGTATTATAAACAAAATGTAAAGTAATTTTAGTTTTCAGCCAAACTCTAAAACTTATTTTACTGACTTTTTAGATGTGTGTCCAGGCAGAGGTCAAATTTAAAATGCTTCCCTGAGTTTAAAAATGGTGACAAAGGTCAATAATTTCATCTGAGGTTTTTTGTTTTAATATCCAGAAATATACAGTGAAGTGTACCAACACCCTGCTCCCTTTCTTGGAAAAGGCTTAGCTGGCCACAATATTAGCAGTAATTCTCAGTTTCTCAGTGTATTGAATGCAGTCCCTCAAAAAAGTGCAAACAGGAAAATGTGAATAAAGTTTTTTGTTCTAAACACTATATCTTAACAATAGGAAACAGTAGCATTCTAGTACTCGTAAATATTGAGCATATTGGCGGGGCGACAGGGGAAATGAAAGGGTTTATAATATTGTGGAAAACTTGCTAAGTTCAGTAATGCTTTTCTTTCTCTTCCTCCTTTTCTTTTTCATAGACCATAAAGAGGAAGATGAAAAGCCATCTGTTTCTGCTGTGCTGTCACTCGAACAAACAGCTGTGATTCAGGAGATGGTAAATCAAGAAGTTCTTCCAAAACTAATGATCTCCAGTCCTACCAGTGAACCACGAACAATGCCTGAAGACAAGCCAGGAGCAATAACTTGTGGATCAGATGATTTGGAAGAGGAGGAGGTGGAAGAGGAGGAGGAGGAGGAAGAAGAGGATGAGGAAGAGGAAGATGAAGAAGAGGAGGAAGATGAAGAGGATATGGAAGATGCTCATTTACCTGAAGAAAGTCCTGGAAAAGAGCCTACAGCTGTGTGTGAAGAAAAGCTGGAATCTATAGAGGAACAAAAAAGCATATCAGAAGAATCTCCAGAGAACTCTCCAAAGAAAACACCTGTAGTAAAAATTCCTAAAGCAAAAGGTGTATCTAATGGTGACCTCCAGGAAACATTTATGTTTCCCTGTCAGCATTGCGAGAGGAAGTTTACAACAAAGCAAGGACTTGAACGCCACATGCATATTCATATATCTAGTGTCAATCATGCTTTCAAATGCCGATACTGTGGGAAAGCCTTTGGCACTCAAATTAACCGGCGAAGGCATGAGCGGCGTCATGAAGCAGGGCCAAAAAGAAAACCATTCTTAACACTAACTGCGGGCCCACAGTCTGATGATGTTGCTGATGGACAGACATTTGCAGATGATGGTCTTAAAGATGAATTCAAGATTTCCAGTCTTGTGCAAGACTTCGCAGTCTTGGATTCTGAGAAGGTCTCCCAAGAAATGTCAGATTCTACCCTTGTTGAGGAGAACAAGGAACCCAAAGAATTGCATCCTTGCAAATATTGTAAAAAGGTTTTTGGAACTCATACTAACATGCGTAGGCACCAGCGTAGGGTTCATGAGCGTCATCTTATTCCCAAAGGTGTCAGGAGAAAAGGATTCATTCTTGAAGAACCACAACTTCAAACTGAGCAGGCTCAACCAGCCCAGAGTGTGTATATAGCAAGTACAGAATTAGAAGAGGATGGTGAAGCCGATGACATATATATTATGGATATTTCTAGCAATATCTCAGAAAATTTAAATTACTACATTGATGGTAAAATTCAGTCAAACAGTAGCACTAGCAATTGTGATGTCATTGAGATGGAATCCAATTCTGCAGACCTCTATGGAATAAATTGTTTACTTAGTCCAGTCACAGTGGAAATTTCTCAAAATTTAAAGTCTACACAAACACACATGACTGATCTTCCTAAGGAGTCTTCTGGCGGTGGAAGCAATGAATCCAAAAAGAGGAGAACTGCCAGCCCTCCTCTTTTACCTAAAATAAAAACTGAAATAGATCCAGAACCTATAACCCCTTCATGTTCGTTAAATCTTCCTCTTAGCATTTCAACAGCTGAGAGCTTACCTTTTCATAAAGAAAAAAATGTTTATTTGTCGTCCAAGTTAAAACAACTTCTTCAGACCCAGGATAGTAATAAAATAACTCCAGCAGCAGTAGCAACTGAAATCCCTAAATTAGGTCCTTCTGCTACA
Source organism: Sternotherus odoratus (assembly GCA_032164245.1). Taxonomy (NCBI): domain Eukaryota; kingdom Metazoa; phylum Chordata; order Testudines; family Kinosternidae; genus Sternotherus; species Sternotherus odoratus. Next base: position 10,460,852 of record JAVMKO010000018.1, read on the forward strand.
TCTTCACCCATTTTGCCTTCAGTATCTAGTAGATTTAAAAGGAGAACCAGCTCTCCTCCCAGTTCTCCACAGCACAGTCCAGCACTTCGAGACTTCGGCAAACAAGGTGATGGAAAAACCATGTGGAATGATACAGTTCTAGGTTCAAAGATGCCAAAATTAGAAAGTCACAGCAACTCACCTGCATGGAGCCTATGTGGGAGGGAGGAAAGACAGACTATGAGTCCTCTGTGCTTTGAAGACTATAAAATAAGTAAGGAATGGACAGTAACTCCAGCTTTTGGTAGTGTGTGCAACCAGCAGCCTTTGGATTTATCTAGTGGTGTAAAACAAAGGTCTGATGTCAAAAGCAAGACTCAGGTTCCTTGGGAATCGGTGTTGGATCTAAGCGTGAATAAGAAGCCATATAGTGACACTGAAGTTAAGGAATACAAAGAAAATAATTCAGTGCAGCCAACATGTAGTGGTATTAAAAAGAAGAAACCAACCACATGCATGTTACAAAAAGTTCTGCTGAATGAATATAATGGCACAGATGTAGCTACAGAAAGCACACCAGATTTGACTTTGAATAGAAGCCCAAGTCCATGTAAATCAGCAGTACTCGAGCCAGAACATGATGTTGCTCCTGATCTGTCAGCGCCTACTGTTGAGTCCCCTTCTCATAGTTCCTCTGCTTCCCCTTTACCTCAAACATCTACTATATCCTCATGTCAGTTGCCCCCTCTTCTAACGCCAACAAATCCTTCCTCCCCCCCACCCTGTCCTCCTTTGTTAACACTTGCTACGCAACCCCCTCCACTCCTTCCTACTATTCCTTTACCACTTCCAGATGCTGCTGCCAGGGTCACTCCTACTCCTCCATGCCCATCACCACTCTGTAACACTGCTACACAGTCCCCACTTCCAATCCTTTCACCTACAGTATCTCCCTCTCCATCTCCTGTTCCTTCTGTTGAACTTTTTACTACTGCTTCACCTGGTCCTCCAAACCTTTCCTCCTCCTCTTCATCCTCATCGTCGTCCTCATCTTCCTCTTCTTTCTCCTCCTCCTCCTCCTGCTCCTCTTCCTCTTCCTCTTCCTCCTGCTCCTCTTCCTCTTCCTCATCTCCTTCTCCTCCTCCTCTTTCAGTAGTTTCTTCGGTTGTTTCCCCTGCTGATAATCTGGAAAGTACTTTCCCCATAATAGTTTTTAAACAAGAGGAAATGGAAAGTGACCACCTGAAGCCAAGAGATGATCCAGAGTCTTCAAGTGAAGCAGATGTAGTTCAGGAAACGTTCAGTAAAAGCTTTGTGTGCAATGTCTGTGAATCACCTTTTCTTTCTATTAAAGACCTAACTAAGCATTTATCTGTTCATGCTGAAGAATGGCCCTTCAAATGTGAATTCTGCGTACAGCTGTTTAGAGAAAAAACTGACTTGTCACAACATCGCTTTTTGCTTCATGGAGTAGGAAATATCTTTATATGCTCAGTCTGTAAAAAGGAATTTGCCTTTTTGTGCAATTTGCAACAACATCAGCGAGATCTCCATCCAGATAAAGAATGCACACATCATGAGTTTGAAAGTGGGACTCTAAGACCCCAGAATTTTACAGATCCTAGTAAGGCAAATGTAGAACATATGCAAAGCCTACCAGAAGTTTCCTTTCAACCCTCAAAAGAAGAGGAGGATGAAGATCTAAATGACTCCTCTGAAGAGCTTTATACTACCATAAAAATAATGGCTTCTGGAGTAAAGTCAAAAGATCCAGATGTTCGTTTGGGCCTCAATCAACACTATCCGAGCTTTAAACCCCCTCCATTTCAGTATCACCACCGAAATCCTATGGGTATTGGAGCCACTGCTACAAATTTCACTACCCATAATATTCCACAGACCTTTACCACTGCCATCCGTTGTACAAAATGTGGGAAAAGCGTTGATAACATGCCTGAATTACACAAGCACATCTTGGCATGTGCCTCTGCCAGTGACAAAAAGAGATACACACCCAAAAAAAACCCAGTACCACTGAAGCAGACCGTGCAGCCTAAAAATGGCATGGTCATTATAGCTGGCACTGGAAAAAATGCCTTCAGAAGAATGGGGCAACCTAAAAGGCTTAATTTCAATGTTGAGATTAGCAGAATGTCTTCTAATAAGCTAAAACTAAGTGCATTGAAGAAGAAAAATCAACTTGTCCAGAAAGCCATCTTGCAGAAAAAGAAATCTGCACAGCAGAAGGCGGACTTGAAAAATAGTGCATCGGAGTCAGACTCTCACATCTGCCCCTACTGTAATAGAGAATTCACTTACATCGGAAGTTTGAACAAACACGCATCTTATAGCTGTCCCAAAAAACCCATCTCCCCTTCTAAAAAAAATTCATCCAAAAAAGGTGGGAGCTTCTCATCGTCTGCAAGTGGCGATAAAGGCAACAACCAGCGCAGGCGAACAGCAGATGCAGAGATCAAAATGCAAAGTATGCAGGCTCACTTGGGCAAGACGAGAGCACGAACCTCAGGACCTGTGCAGATTCAGCTGCCTACTGCGTCCTTCAAATCAAAGCAAAATGTAAAATTTATACCTTCAGTTAGATCCAAAAAGCCAAGTCCCTCTTCAGTGTTAAGGAACTCCAGCCCTGTAAGAGTGGCCAAAATGACTCATATTGAGGGGAAAAAAACTAAGGTGGTAGCCAAGAATAATTCTGGAATCTCAAGCAAAACATCCCAGAAACTGCATGTCGGAATACAAAGGAATAAAGCCGTTTTGCCAAGTAAGTCTGCCGTGGCAAACAAGAAAAAGGCAGATAGGTTCAGTGTAAAATCTAGAGAGAGGATTGGAGGACCTGTCACTCGGAGCTTACAGCAGGCCGCTAATGCAGACACAATAGAAAACAAGAGAGAAGAGAGCAGTACAAAACAGGAACTAAAAGACTTCAGGTAAGCTTTTAACTTAACTTTGACTAAAACAACAACACGTTGTGTACGGGCTTTCTAGTTGCCTGGCCTTTTTAGAATTTTTCTCAAATTTAAGATGAAGAAGATTGAGCTTTGCAAAGCTTGCAGCAGGATCTGTTGCTCATTGCGCACACTTCAGTATCTATGCATCTTGTCAAATCCCATCATGAAATACCACCGAGAGATGGAGCAAACTGAATTGGAAAGCCTGGCACACACATTTAACAATTGTATGTCATTGGATAACATGACCGTACTACGGCATATAATGTGCAGTCAAATACAGTAATCATAGATTTAATACTTAGTGGTTCTGTATGTTCAGAATCATAGCAGAAGAATTCAGTTATTTAAATATTTTGGATCAGCTATTGTTTTAAGTATTGCCCTCTTAACATATAGAATAATAAGAGTATAATGAACAAATAAATACAGAGATAGTAACAGTACAATTGTTGGTCAAAATTTAACTACTTGCCTCATATAATTAAGGGCAAAATGATCTTCTGCACTTTTAGCTACCAGTAAGAACAGAAAATCCTCTCTTGAGGCCCAAAATTTGTCAGCAAGTTGAGTGTGACCAGAAGCATTATCTCCCTTATCCTCCATAAAACCTAGCACAAACCTTTCAGAAGATTTTTAGGCAAATGGCTCACTCAGGCTTCCCCACTCTACACAGCGTTTTCTTCCAGCAAAACAGTGGGGAAATCCTGGGTGGAAATTCTTATGGCTTCCTGGTCCAAACCTCTAACTCCCTTCAAAGGAGTTGTGATGTGGGTATGGACACATGGTAACTAATGGACTCCCAGTCATATGGGTATACATAGGTCCTAGGCATGTGGCACAAGGGTCTAGCCCCTGCCTAGCTGCTTTTGAGATGATTGGGAATTGCTGTGTGTTTAGGGATATCCATAGGTTGGGAGATCTCCTATCCTTTGCTGTTCAATCCCTTCTATCCTGGAGTGGATAATGTGATGGCATATTTACAACCTCAAGGCCACCGAGTTTTCCTGCTCAGTAGTTCTCCAATTCTTTTAGCGGTGCCTCCCTTTTTGGGTGATTTATAGTGAACATCAGATGTGATGGACAGATTAAACTGACTGATCTTACATTTTTTTCTTCCCAAATTAACTGTTCCAAAACTCATCTAGAGGAGAAAACTGTCTTTTTCTGGCGGTGGTGTTCTGGTTGCAGTACAGTGCTTGTGATTAAACAATAATGCAGGCCTTTCATTTTTAATGGTCCTTTAGAGGAAATACTGTGTCTAAAAGTACAGGTTTCAACACAGGCACGTTATTCCAGTGGGCTAAAGGAGAAATAGACTCCAGTTACTTTGAACTCTAAACAAATAAAATACACACACACACGAAGCAGAAAAAAGGTTTTGAATTTTTTCAGCCTATAATACAGAAAAATGTCTTCAAAGAGCAAGAGAAACCAGCTAGCCCTAATTATCTCACTACATCAATGTCTCTGTATTACTTGCTTCAAAATCAGTTGCTGTCTTGAAGAGCTGTCTCTAAAACTGTTCTTTGTAACCAAGGGTTTTGCATGAGACATACTGGAAATCAGCAGAATGTGGATCCAGAGATGTATATCCTCACATCCAGATTAGCTATTTAATAATGAACATTGAAAAAAGTGATCCTTTGCATTTGTGGCAGTTGTTTCAAAGTGTTCATGGCATGAATAAGGATTTACATGGAGACAGCTTTGACATTGTCTCAAGTATTACACATTTCCCATTGCCTCTTGCATTGTTGGCTGGTCTCAAAGGAAGTTTGCTGTTTTGTTTTATGAATATGCCATTTAAATTCACAAATCTAGATTTTATTTGCCTGCTTATCCTTGATATTTGTCAAGAATTAAGGGTTTCTTGCCCTAATACATTAAATGATGCCCTACACACCAGGCATCAGTCGGCAAACTTTGATTCTGTTCTGCACACAAACATTTCTGTTTTTCCAGGAAATCTTAATTATTTTTCAAAACCATCTGCTTCACTAAGCAATTGTTTGTCTTCAAGTCAACTTCTCACACTTTGTGTTTTCTTTGGACGCATATTCAGTTCATAAGCAACTTATACTATTATTTTTTGTCATTTATCTTCAGTTTTTTTTTCTTATTTTCTAGGAACCTCCTGTAAAAACAAAACAAAAATCCCTAAATGCTCAATTTAGGATAAGCACTACGACAATGGATGTGAAATCCACCAAGCTTGCGAAACCAGCTGAAACTGACTCACAATCATAAAATGCAGCTGATTGCCTGCAGGCTTCTTGCTCTAATGTTGAGTGTCAGGCATATGTTTTCTTCATTGGTGCCTCATACACGTGCTGGGCTACAGGATGTTTTAGATACAAAGAGAAGGGTACTATTAATAATAAAAGAAGGAAGCAATGTGGGCTAAACTGAACAGAATCTGCTGCCACTGAACTGATAGCTCAGATTTCTGGTTTTGCCCATATTTTGATGAATGGCATGCAAAAAGACATTTCAGCTTAAACTTTGCAAAGCAGGTTCCTGTTTTATCAATAATTTGTTGTATAGTCAGGGACGACAAATGTTGCTGCACTCAGAAGTATTTTTGTCATGTATTGCATCTCCTGAAGGTTTTCTTTTAAAATAACTAGTAGAGAGGAACCTAGCGTTACAGAATTTCCTCCTTTTCTCCTTCCATCCCCACTTTTGTTTTTTGTTTTGTTTTTAAGTCTTTTAGATGCCCAGCATAGTTGTGGGGGGAAAACCAGGTTTGGACATTTTAATGAATTTCCTGATCTCCTATTTATACATACAGATACAACTTTCTTCCTGTAGAAATGAAATACTGGCACCAATTTCTGAATTCCATATAATTGGATACAGTGTACTATTTTATTAATAAACAGGCCAGGAACGGGGCTGTGTAGGTGTATATTTTGAAAGATAAATGTATAATTACTGTAAAAGGTCTGACACCTCATTATCTAATAACTTAAAAGCAACAAATTGACCTACTGCTCATGAAGAGTTTTGGTGGAAATATCATTTCTCATGCATTTATACACCCTGCCGGATGAATGACTCAGTTGATGGAAAGCAGCTAGTTTCATTATGCACCCTCCCCCTTCCCCTCTACTTCCCTCCCTCCGTTGACTTAACAAGTAATCTACCTCTTAAAATTTGTAGTTTAATACTTGTTTGGTGAATTTGTGCCACTTTCACTTTCACTATCATTCCCATTTTGTTACATTTCTGTTATTGGGACTTTATGTTGAAATATTGTATAAAGCATTTGTAGCAAGTTTAAAAAAAATAAAATATTTAAAATTATTTAAATTGTTTTGGACACTTCAATTGTATTATATGTGATTTACATTTTACATTAATTTCTTTTTGTTTTTGTTTTGGCTTGTTAATCTGGAGAGTGTGCCTGTATTAAAGTTTGCTGTTAGTTATATTTTCTTTTGTTGGAGAGTGATATAAAGACTATTCTAATGAAAACATTAAAAATTACAATTTGACATACAAATGGGGTTGTCCTTGCTTTTAAACATTGTAGCCCTGTTGGATATATTTTAAAGTGCAGGCAAGCAAATGAAGAGTGGTTTGGTTTTGTTTTTCCTCCAGCATGAAATAAACCTTGGAAATCTCTCAGATGTATAAGATCTCTCTGCTGTTGCAAGCACTTAATGACCAGCTAGATGGGACTACCGTGGTACATTTTATATAACTGTAACCAATAAAGTGAACTTTTTAAAAACTCGTGAAGAACTTGCTTTTTGTACCTAAATGTGGATTATGAGGAAAAACATCTAGAAGGAATTAAGTAAGCTTGCATCCTTTAGATAATTACAGTGCCTAGCAAAGCAAATATACATAAATCCTTCAGGGTTTTTTGTTGTTGTTGTTTGGGTAAAATGAATACCTTGAAATAATACCATTACAGATGCAAGGGCATTAGATTTACATAATACTCTGTGATCTTTTTAAAAAAAATTGTCAGAGGGAAATAAAATATTCCATGTATTAAATATTAACGTTTATACCTGGTTTGTATTCCTGATTTCTGAAATTGTTTATCACAAAAATAAATTTGAAGGTTTATTGAACAATTTGGATTTTTAGAATGTTACATTCCAAAGGAAGGAAGAATTATGACATGCCTGATATCCAAGCTAAAATCTTCCAGTAGCATAGCTATTACAGTTCACCAATTTAAGATCTGCTCACACTAACATGACACTTAGTTTAATTTATTGTGGTTCTGATGGTAACTGTATTTAGTTAATCTTTATTCATAGACATGTTGGAATATCCATCATTAAACCTGCAGGAACAAGTTAATATGTTTTACAGTGCATGAAAACATCGGGCAAGATATTGTGTGATATTCTCCCATGATTCTTTTCACTGTGTAGACGGACTTGCCATTGAATGATGGGGGAATATCCAAAACTGAAGTTTATTACATGACTGCCTATTCAAATAAATACCTTTATTTTTTTTTAATGAGATTCTCAGACAACTCCATATTTACTTCCTAGTATGGAAGAAAATACCACACTACAAGTATTTATTTTGTCAGCTTTATGCTACTCATACCAGGAGTGCCAGTCAGGAGCAACTGGCATAGTTCTGCAGAAAACCCTGTAAAACATTTTACATTTTTAACATGTTTAAAATATTCAGGCTGCTCCCTCGAGTAGCATTCAAACCTTATAAACATTTAAAAATTGTAAGGAAAGCAGGGTCTATCTGTGCTAAAGTTCAGTCCCTGTGAAGCTATGTTTTTAGGATGGTTTGTTCTTGAATGTTGCAGCAATTAGTTTTTATACATAAAACAAATAAATTGTGGATGAGCAAATACTTTCAAAGGCATTTTGTATGTGGCATAATGTGCACTGTAGCTTGATGCCTAGGGTGGGCAGACTAAGGCCCGGGGGCTGCATCCAGCCCTCCAGACGTTTAAATCCAGCCCTTGAGCTCCTGCGGGGGAGCAGGGTCTGGGGCTTGCTCTGCTTTGGCATTCAACGAGGGAGTGGGATCGGGCTTGTCCTAGTCCGCGTGGCTCCCAGAAGCAGCGGCGTGTCTCCCATCTGGCTCTTGCTACATAAGAGCAGCCGGGTCTGTGCGCTGCTCCCATAGCTTGGAACTGCTGCCAGTGAGAGCTGCAGGGGTGGTGCCTGTGGACAGGGCAGGGTGCCCTGGCTGCACCTCTGTGTGGGAGCCAGAGGGGGACATGCCAGTGCTGCTGGGAGCTGCTTGAGGTAAGCCCCACCCAGAGCCTGCACCCCTGACCCTCTCTGGCACACCAACCCCCTGCCTCTACCCTGATCTCCCTCCTACCCTCTGAACCCATGGTCCCAACTTCTGCACCCTGAACTCATTTCTGGTCCCTCCCCAAAGCCCTCACCTCAATCCCTAATTTTGTGAGCATTCATGACCTACCATACAATTTCCATACCCAGATGTGGCCTCGGGCAAAAAATTTTTGCCCTCCCTGGTCTAGTAATTAGAATGCCGCAGAGACTTGCTGTTTGTGTTGGTTACATTAGTGATTGTATAACTATTCAGTTGAATAGGATGTGACACTGTGTAATCACTGGTTAAGTTTTGCAATTTTTGGTGATGGAAGACATATTTTTATTTATTACTTATGCATTGTTACATGGCACACTCCAGGAAAATTAAGAAGTGTGAAATAAGTTGAGAAAAGCATCCTACACATTATATTAGATTGGGATTTTTTAAAGTTGCTTAGGGACTATAGAGCCATTTACCTATTCATTTCCAGTCCTTCCAACATTGGCTCTAAAACTTCTCAACAAATGCTTATTTAGTGCTCAGACCACTTTCCTGTTGGCCATTGTTCACCACAATTTGACACCTTGTGATCTTTTGCAAGGGTAAGAGCAACAGTGAATTGGTCACTGCTCTCTTGGTTTCGATGTTTTGGTAGAAGTTCTGTTGTCATTGTAACAGTTTGTAACATGGTTGGTTCGTAACTGCAGCTCTACTGTATATAAAAACATGAAGAGAATATATGTATTTTATGTGTCCTTTTACCCTTTAAGGACAATTCATTTTTTGCCCCCACTAAATGCAAGAAAATCTTATCAAGGTTTTACAAGAAACAAATTAGCATAATCTTTCGTGTTTATAGTCCTATTCCCTTATTTTAACCCAGTTTTGTTTGTATGTTGGTTAATGGGCCCATTATCACTATTAACCATAGGGTGCTTTTATGCTGCATTTTGATATTATTACATGTCTTGTTAGCGGCAAGTAACAATATGCATTGTATAGCCTTACAGTGAGTACACTTTTACTTTGCATTGTTGTGAGCAAGAAAAGATCATGTTCCTGAATTCATCCCTCTATAAAATTATGCATCGAAGTAAGTTGTGCACAGGAAAGCATGTGACGACCTATTACTTCTGTGTTTGTATTTTCTTTAGGTTCCAATACCACACTCATCACTACATACCTGAACACTTTGCAGAGTCAGCAAATTAAGCAAGAGGCTAGCGTCTGTCAGTTGGCCTTTCCTCTCCATTTGTTTCCCCCCAGGGGAAAAATGCATGCATAGTACTTTTTTAACGTTAACGTGCGAGGTGCTGGGCTTAGGGAAGTCGAGTTCAAAATGTGATAATTTGTCTGCTAGTATTAGAGCCCCCACCAAGAACAGGGTCTTAATTGGGTTGCTGTATACATGCAGAATAAGACAATCTCTTATTGTAAACCCAAAGAGTTTATAATATAAATAGCCAAGAGAGCTAAATGGAGGGAGGGGGGAACAGGCCCAGAGCTGTGACGTGACTTGCCTAAGGTTACACATGGAGGTCAGTAGCAGAACCAGGATTAGAGCCCAAGTTCCGGACTCCCCATGCCAGTGCCCCCTCAACTGCATTTAGGCCAGAGTGTAGTGAAGTAACTTTTGGTTCTTCCGGGGGTGAATTCTATGACGTGGGATCAGCCCCAAGAAGGTCCCATCTCTGACCCAGCCCTGATGGCTCACAGTTTTATTACTCAGCTGGGCCACTGGCAAGATCCTGGAGACAGAGTTGGTCTTTGAAGTATCCTTAGCCCGGATCATTTTGGATAATAACCAATGAGGGTTCTATGAGACAGCGTATCTGGGAAAGCCCCAGCGTGCTGTGCTTTTGGTCATGTGTTGCTGAAATGGTGCTGTTGCTTTCTGCACTAGTTGCAGTTTTCATATGGCTGATTCAAGCCCAAATAAACTACGCTGCCATAATCCATTCTAGGAGGTGAGGACGGGCCCAAGTCTTGAGCCACAGTCTTCTAACCAGTTAGCAGCATCCACCTTTTACCATTGCTAAATGAAACCCAGCATCAGCTCAGAGTCCTGAATGGCAGGCTGGTTTGAGCTGTTTGTGGGGGGGCATATAAAACAGTGTAGAAAGGGAGAAATAACTTTTATTTTGATGTGTAGGAAAGCTGTCATGATAGGGTTAACTGGGTTGGCCAGAATACAAGGGGGTAGTCTGGGTTCAATTTCTGTGGGAGTTGCACAGAGAGAGAGAGTCGTGATGCGATTAAATAGAGCAACAAGTTCCCAGCCTGTAGGCTTGTCAGCAGAATTGGTTTTGTTGCCCTGAGTGGTACGATACAAAAATATGTCCTTGAAATATATTCATACTCATCCACAGCTCCCTGGGTCAACGGAAGTGCTCAGCACCTCTTAAAATCAGGCCATGGGCTTGTAAAATGACCGCAAAGAGCTGATAAGAAGCTGGGATCTTAGATTCTAATCTCAGCTGCTTTCTTACTGACTCCCTGTGCTCCCTTGTTAAGTCATTTGACTTTTTGTACCATGGTCTGCTCATTAGGGAAACTAGGTAAAATGAAGGATCTCACTGGTGACCAGGAGCTGCAGCTCACCTGACCTTAGCATGGTAAGTAAACTGTAAAATACAGGGTGTATTACAGAATTTGAATTAGTCTCGGAAGTAATGTAACATTTTAGAGCACAACTGAAAAAATAAAGAGACCCTCGAGCTTATAATAAAGCAAAACCAATGTCCCATTCTCTAAGAAAAGATTGAGGCTTATACAATTTTTTATCACAATGTTACCGCCAATGTGTTTGAGCCTTAGGCTGGGATTTTCAAAAGCACCTGAGCATTAGGTGCTCAAATCCCACTGAAATTCAGTGGGAGTCGGGAGCCTGATTTTAGACTTCTGTGTAAATCCCAGACTGAGTATTAACAGTGCCCACATTAGGTGCTTGCCCTAGTTTAACTGTATCAGTACAAAACCTAGGTGTAGACTAGTAAATAGATCTCTCATAAATTCCTGTCTTCTAACTCCATATTTATGCCTCTGTATAGAAAAGCTATGTGCCTACCCTTGCCATTGAAGTCCGTGGGGCCTGCAGGAGTTGAGCACCTTTGAAACTGGCCACATCTGTTGAGGTGCCCAAATATTTTCATTGTTTCCATTTTAATAAAGATGCCAATACAAAGCTCTATGACAAGGATGGGCAACCGTCAGCCTAGCAACTGCCTCAGGTCTGCCACACCCCAGCTCAGGGCAGGGAAGCTGCTGTCACCAGGGCTGGGAGGCGGTTGGGGTGTTAGAGCGGAGGGGCTGCCTGGGTGCGAACACGGGCATCGCCTAACACTGGCGAAAGTCTGAAGCAGGGGGCCCTGCCCAGTCCTGGGGTAGGGTTGAGTCAAGTCCTGCCTCTGAGGGATGGAGAGTTCCGGATGGTTGGAAGAGCAAGCCCATCCCACATTCCCCCTCCAGTGGCTTCCGTTCCTCATCCATAAACTAGAGAGAATACAACACCCTAGGAGGTGAGGGGGTGAAGATGAATTGATTGATGGTTGTGACGAGCTCAGATACGGTAGTGACCAGCCCCAGAGAGCAACCCAACAGGCCGTTCACAAGTCTGTCTCCAGAAAAGGGTTTGCATAGTGTACTGTAAATAAGGCCTAGGGCCACGCCCAGAACAATGGGATTAAAGAGAAAATATTGAATAGCAGCTCATTAAATGAACCCAATACAGTCTGTGCTCTGAATGTGGCATGGATCCCATGGAAAAAAGTGTGTAACCATGCAATTAAAGATGCACCAAGGGGCCAAGTTAAGGTTGCACGGGCAACCTTAATTCAGGCATTTCCTAACTTTGGAGTGCTTGATTTTTGCGATCTTCGTACAGTGGTCTTTTAACAGTTTCTGTGTGTGTAATATATCAATATCAGCAGTGCTGGGAACTCTGCAGAGTCCCTCTCAGTCCTTGCCTGGAAGAGCTGGCAATCTATATAGATTATTAGACAAAGTATGGGTGGCGAAACAGAGGTGCAGAGAGCTGATGTGACGTCCATGGTCAAGCAGCAGGACCGTGGCAGAGCCAGGTGTCCGGATTCTCAGTCCAGTTGTCTATTACTGGACCGTCCTATCTAAGATAAGAGATCCCTCTTGGGAGTAGGTTTCCGAGAGGTAGCCATGTACTCCTCATCGTTTTTGCTCTCTGGAGTAGCTCTCCTTCCAAAACTCCTTTCCCACCTTCCCTGTAGCATCTTTACTGTCTCATCACATGAAATAGCAATGTTAGGATAATAAAGAGAGAAAAATTACAATAAAGTCACCGTCATCCGACTGATGTGGCAGCTGGAATAGGTATCCCCATGCTATTCCTCCTCGGGAGGTAGAAATTTACATTTATTAATACTGAATCTTCTCTTTCCCTGCTGCTCCCAGGTCCCTCGAGGTCACCTTGCGGTTTGTCTTGTCACTCCTTGGTTGAGTTGATGTCAAAGAAACAGCATGAAGAACAAACCCACATCTCAAAGATTGACAGATGCTTTTCCATAGTGGCAATAGCAGGTTTTTCTGCAGCTGATAGTTTGAGAACCAGTGACGAGTCTTTCAATATAGGCCTGGCACCTCATGCTGCGTGATTCTTCTAAGTTTCACAATCCAAGCAGGGCTGGCTGAGTCATTCCTTGGCTCTGAGAACTGTCAAAGAGCTGTGAGAAGCGGCGTTGGCTGATTCAGCAGGTGACGCTCCATTTTTTCAGAGTCGTTCCTGGCCCGGTGCCCAGGCAGAGTGCTAGATGGCATTGTGCTTCTGGAGCAGTGCCACCTTTCAGAGGAGACCCAAAACAGGCAGTGACCACTTGTCCCTAGGCTACTTAAGAAGAGTGAGAGGGTTAATCCCGGTACCAGGGCCCAATTCAAAGTAGAACACAGAGTCTACATCAATTCCGCCTGCAGTTTTAATTGGATACATTTCCTTTCTTGCCCGAACCTGTCGTATGCTGTTGCTCTGCATAGTCAGCGTACCCTGAAGGGGAAACTCGCATCCAGGGGTGGGTAGGCAGTGTTCTCTCTGTTGCTTTCCTTACGAGGGTTCTGCTGGGGAGAGCCATTGGGGGCTGCTGTAGGGATGAGCTGAATCAGTGCATCTCCCAGTTGCCCTGGTTGTATCCTGCCCATTGGCAGGAAGATGGTAGCCACCTTGTATGGCTCTGTTGCCCTTTCTTTCTCTCCAGCAGGAGAGATTTGCCTTTCTCTAGGCAAATCCAGCCTGCTGGGTTGAACTGAGGCCATCTCTACACTATGGGCACTAGACTGGCACAGCAGCTTTAGCACAGTAACATAGACACCTCCCGCAGCAAGGGAAGGGGTTTTTCCATTGCTGTAGGTAGTCCACCTGTCCGAGAGGCAATAGCAAGGTGGACCAAAGGCCTAGCTGCATCTACAACGGGTTAGGTTGGCATAGCTGCAGTGCTCAGGGTGTGAATTTTTCACACACACCCGGGTGCTGTAGCTGTCAACCTAATTTGCAAGTGTACCCAGGGCCTGGCTTTGAGTAGCAGTTATGCTGCTATTTCAGCGTATTGCAGGATTCAGGTTGATTGTGTTTTGCTTGGGTGCAAGTTTGGCTGTTCAGTTCTTTGTGGAGTGAGGAGTTGAGAGAAATGCTAGATGATTAATTCTTGCTCTATTGTGCTGCCTTGTGTGGTTCAGGCTCCTTTCTTAGGGTTCCATTTTTAGTTTCCCTGAGACTCAATCCGTGCACAAACATGTATTAGAAGTGTAACCCATTGTGCAGTTTGTGTGATGTAACCCCTTCTGTGCCTATGCCGCAGAGAACATGAGTCTAAGTCTGCCAACTAGGGCACTTAGCCTTTTACTTCATGATCTTAGCTTTGCTGGACCTAGCTTCAATCCCCAGTGACGATCAAGGTGACAATTATTACACTAGCAATTACTCGCATACATTTCAGTCCCCTGTGGTACTGCCAACACATTATCACATCAAAGCGTCTTTTAAATCAGCTACACCCAAAGCATTTTTTGCTGTGCTGATCCTTCTGTGTGTGTTGTTTTGTCTGAAGCAAATTACGTAATGAGATATGCAGGGCTGAGCCAAGCCATTTCAGGTCTGCTAGCCAGGATGGGTAAGGAATGGTGTCCCTAGCCTCTGTTTGTCAGAGGGTGGTGATGGATGACAGGGTAGAGATCGCTTGCTCATTACCTGTTAGGTTCATTCATTCGGGGGCACCTGGTATTGGACACTGTCGGTAGACAGGATACTGGGCTGGATGGACCTTTCATCTGACCCAGTACGGCCATTCTCATGATTTCTGAGAGCCCAGCTGGAGGTACCTCAATGGGGCCTGAAAACGCAGAGCATCCACTCTCTGAACATCAGGACCTCTGACACTGGGCTCCCAGAAACCACTATTTGCTTTTGAAAATCTTGGGTGTCATTGTTAATAGTGAGTACGATGTTAACTTTATTGCATGGATTCACCTTCTAACATCTTCAATAAGGACAGCATCACTGTGGTTCAAGAGTGGACTTGATACATCACTGAGACTGCATCATAACTGGGCATCTTCAGAAATTCTCTTCCCCTTTCCCCCTGCTAGCAATGATGAGGGTGCTGGCATCAGTGAGGCACAGGGGTTTAGTTACAGTGTTAAAAAACATTTGGGCCTTGCTGTCATTGTTGTTCCCAGGTGGGGAAGTAGCAATGGTGGGAAAACATCTGCCGATGTCCAGTATCCACGCAGGCTGGCAGAGCAAGAACTGGTTCTAGAGCTTGTGCAGTTGCAAGATTTTCAAATGCTTTAATGTGCGTGCAGTGCCTTATTGACTTCTTGGCAGTCTCTCTCACCTGCTCGCTGATCCACCTGTCCCAAAAGCAGCTATCGTGGGAAGCCAGCTCATGAGCCTCCCAAGAGGCTAATTTAAGGTCAGTAGAGACCTGGCTTGTTTTTCTGTGGGAGCCAATCATTGAAGTTGTTCATAACAATGCAGGGCTCCATCCTGACCCATTCAAAACACTTGTGGGCATAACATGCCCCATAAATACTGTAAAAATGCAAGTGCAACACAAGGCTCTTCTGTTCCTGTTGCAGACAGGACCAATGCATCCTACATCTGCCCCAGATGGGCTTCATGAGGAGTTCAGGGCCTGATTCCCTGTGTCTGTCAGTCATTATTGAGATCATTCCTGATGCATTAAGTTGCTACATCAGTGTCCATTCACTCTGCCATCTCTTGCCCGGCTCCTGTCAATGCTACGCCTTCTCTCTGGCTGGGAAGGCAATGGCACCACCATGTGGGGGATTGTTATGTATTTCTATGAACAGGGCTCTTGCTGCAAAGGATGGGAACTGGCTGCTGCTGTGATGAGTAGAGGTCTGTCTGTGTCCCCTCACACAGGCTGGTGTGCATTGCCATAAATGATGTTTAGCTTGCACGGAGAAAGTCCAAAGTGTTGTGCCTTGGTGCAAAGGCCCCGGGCTGCTGTGCTGGTTAAAACGCATTCTGTTCTTTGTTTTTTAACACATCTTTGCTGCTACCGCTTTCAAGTTTAAGGTCATGATTTAGTAGTGAATACTTTTCCACCTCCTCACAAAGGGTGGCTGTCTTCCCTGTATTCTCAGCTGGCTGACTTTCTGTGTTCAAATTTACTATTACACAATACAACAAAATAATAATACGACAACTCAGCATGTCTCAGTGGAAACTTTCCGTGATCTACACAATTATTACGTTTTTCACTGACCCTTTCAACTGCATTGAGTCCTACTCAGTGAGAAAGCTTTGCAGGGACAAAATGGGGGCAGGAGGGCCAGTCTCACATATCCCCTGAACAGGACTGTCCCTTCTAAGCAGGAATGGGCATCCGTTGCAGGTTTGATCTCAACTGATAGCTCTGAAATGAAAATATCAGCTATAGATTAACATCAGGACCAACTGGGGTGAAGATACCACCCCCTTTGTGTAATATACAAGGTAATTACCACAGCTGTGTGTACAAACACGGTACATATTTGTGCAAATGATGGGTTCTGTGGAACTGGCAACCACAAGGGTTCAAAAATCATGAGAGATTTCTTTCAAGCCGGAGTTTCTTTAAAATAAAATGTGTGATTCTTTTTATCCTTGCCTTTTGGTCTTTTAGCCTTTTACATGCTCTTTTTGCCTTGTCACTAGCTTTTATCACCAACCCTGAAAACTAGAAATGTTATTTTTATTTTGAAATGAAAGATGTGATTCTCACATAGTCAAAGGATCCGGGGACCTGGGGCTGAAGGTAAAAGGCAAATCTCAAAAGCCTTGCTGTAAAATCCTAAGAGTTAGCTGCTCATTTGGTTACCTGTGTGTGCAATTATCTGATTTGCAAGAGCTTTCCTGGTGATGGGGCATGCAGCTTAGGAGTAGTTGAGCGCCTGGCCCTGTTACAGTGCATGCGGTTCTTTATGTAACGGGAAATGCCTTTTGCCTCCACACAGATGCCAAACGATGACATGGTAACATGACAAAATAGACCCTGACTCTGCCAACTATTCTGTACGTGGGGGGGGACACCTGCCACAGTCACAGCCCTATTGACGTCCAGTTTGTCCTTCCTGGAGGGTTCTCCACATACTTATTTGAACCTAGACATGGGAGAGGCTGGCGGGGGAGGGGGCAGGGACAATATACACAACTTTCTCCTGAGACCTTTCACGTCTTCCCTAAATTGACTAAAGGGTTACTGCAGAGCAACACAAGTCACTGCCTCATCTGCCTGAGTAACCTCTGCAGCCCCTGGGTAGCGAGAGAGCCTTTCTACAAAGTCTGTTCATCAATGGAAGGTCTCCCACTGCTTTGGATCAAGTCCGGGAAAGGTGCCCCGGCTTTCATATGATACTGGGCCAGCAGCCTGGCAAGTAGGTTGGGTTAAATGTTTGAACCGAGATGGTGTGTTGGATATGGTGGCCTGCCTTTGCTTTTATCCCAAATATGATGTGTGTGTATGTTTCTCCTGCCTTTCTGCAGTTACAGACTCCGCATGGCCTCTAGATGTCCCCCCTCCTCTTCTCAAAACACCATCACCAGGCAATGCAAGAAATCCAACTGCACGATAGCCCATTTCTTCAAGGAATAGACTCTTCTGCACATCAAATCAAAAGAGGTACAGGCAAGGGGGTTGCCCCGTGGTAGTGACAAACACGCTGCGCTTTGTGATGCTTTTGCGTTTCTATAGCCAAAGCACTTTACAAATGTCAGTTCACCTCCGAGAACCCCTGTGAGGCAGCTGATTATTGTCCTCAGTTACTGGTGGGGAAACTGAGGCACACAGGCTCAATGACTTGCCCAAGGTCACAGAGACCTGGGACTAGAACTCCATATGTGAGTCCTAGTCCCTCACTTTAGCCAGGCCCACAAGACCATCCTTTCCTCTTGTTCTGAAACGCCTACACCTGCTGGACCCACAGGTTCAAATCCTGATAGGATTGAGTTAGCTCTCCATTCCCCTGCCACAGGAGAACAGAGTTCCACTACACGCCCTGTGCATGAGCCTTGTGGAGGAGACTGTAAAGCTCACTGTACCGCTGCTACAGGTGGATCTTTGAGCTCTTGGCAATTCTTAAGTGCTCCGAGTCTCCATTTCACCCATTCTGCAGGGCAGGACCCGTGTGCCACTTGATTGTCATCCCCCACCTCACACGGGGCTTCATTTCATTTCTGTTTTTGCAGTAAAATCCTAAGAGCTTTGAGATCCTTTGGGATGAAAGGGCCAAGGGCTTATTGTCACTCTACTCTTAATATCAAGGCAGCTGCACCCAAACCACCGGGAGATGCCTTTGAAATGTGCCAATAGCTTAAGAACTAGGCCTCGTTTGCATATTCATTTTACATATTTAATAGCCTTGACTTCATTATTTGCTTCTTTAGTAGGAATACAAAAAATATAGTGCTGCAATGCATTTTAAAATACATTAGGTCAGCTCCTCCACGGGTGTAAATCAGCGTAGCTTCACTGTAATCAAGGAAGCGACATAGATTTTCCTCAGCTGAGGATCCGGCCCAGTTCCCTTAGTGATACTGAAATGACTCCCTTCTCTGTACGTCAGAGGAAGTTTCGACTAATCCAGTTAGTTGAGGAAGCCCAACTCAGTAGTCAAGTTTGTTGAAAGCTGCTAAGGTGCTGATCCTGCAAACACACGGCCTAGTGGATAGAACAGTCGACTGGGACTCAAGACCTGGCTTCTACTACTGGGTCTGTCACCGGCCTGCTGGGTGACCTTGGGCAAGCCACCTCATCTCTCTGTGCTTCAGTTTCACTACATGCAAAATGGGGATAATCCTAGAATCTCAGAGTTGGAAGGGACCTCAGGAGATCATCTAGTCCAACCCCCTGCTTAAAGCAGGACCAAATCCCATTTTTGCCCCATAGCCCTAAATGGCCCCCTCAACAATTGAATTCCCAACCCTGGGTTTAGCAGGCCAATGCTCAAACCACTGAGCTATCCCTCCCCCCCCCCCCCCAATGATACTGACCTCCTTTGGGATCCGCTGATGAAAAGCGCTATGCAAGAGAGAGGTGGTATTATTATTAGTCATGTGATAAAGTTAAGTATATGTGCAAATGGCTGCAGGGACGAGGCCCTGGATGGGTGCAGGGTCTTGAACCCTGAAATAGGTTTATATTATAGGTTAAACTAAACTGTAAATGAAATTAGTATTATAGGGAAAAGTTAGTAGGATAAGAAAACCAAACTGCCTCCTGCACTACCAGGGATGGTGGCGAATAGTAAAAAGTTAACATTGATTGGACAGTGATATCTGAGTTTCACCTGTTGTTTCTTGTTGTAAGAGTAGGGGAGACTGTGACTTTTCACATACCACTTTGGGTAAATGGTGACTTTTCTATGGAGGCCACCATTATTGCAGGTGACTATGTGTATTTGCAGGCACAGACCAGTGGTGAACTGAAAAGATGAGAACAAGTAAGTCTTAGAGATCATAATCTGTTCTGTTCATTCCCAGTTCGAGTGAAACCAGGAGTTCCTCAGGAGAAAGAGGGACCGATGGTATTCTGTGCCAGAAGCAACAGCACCTTTCTGTCATATTGTCCTTCTTTGCAGAGAGCGAGCCATGAACTACGGAGGCCGGTGAGAGGATGATTCTGTAGCATCCCCTGCAATGTGAAGTCCATTCCTCCAGAGCCAGTGGAACAGCATGGGAAAACATTGAGAGAATTGTAGGTTGTTTGACTATGTTGGGAGGGCAGGTAGATTTGGACAGTTCTTTCTGCTGGAACGTAGAGAGGTTGGACATACTATGCAATTACATTTTCAAGAGACTTGCATCATTTTATCTTCTAACTGAATGGTACACTCTATAGAACTGGGCAACCCATGGAAAATCCACCCAGTGTGCAGAGTTTGCTGAGGTGTTATATCCCAAATCTGTGGGTACCCCAGTCTGTTGAGTGTGCATCATGACCTTTTAAGATGGTAGACCATTTCAAAGGTATGATGCCCCTGCTTTTAGAAGATGGTAGGACCCACATCTCCTGGAAACTTGCCTATTAAGTGGTCTCTGAAATGCAGTGATGGTGTCAGTCCAGTTTTCTAATGGGACAAGCGTTCATTTTGCAAAAAGATTCCGTTATATTTGGCACTTGTCTGGCACCCACTCATTGCTGCCATGATTCAGCTTTACAAACATTCCTAAATTGCCCATCACAGTGCATGGTAACAAGCAACATCTGCCCCCAAATAGAGGGGTTAGTGGTTGTAACTCTCCATTAGAGCCAATCTAGTTTGGTTAATATTCGAGAAGAAGGAGCCATGATGGTGGACCAAAGCCTGTAAAAACCAAATTTTGGGGTGTTGCAGCTAGTGAGAAGGCTAAACAGATGTATTATCTCTTGCTTATAAAGAGCCACGTTCACGCAGGTCTATCATGGCAGAGGTGCCCACTTCTTACTTCCACAAACTTCACCTTTGTAGTATACTATTGACGGGTTCCTTCTACTTTTCCTCAGTAATTAGGTAGTATCTGCACTCCATCAATGTAGTTTGAGAGGTTGGGATTTTCAAAGTAGATCAAAGAGAATTTGGTGCCTGAGTTGCCTTGAAAGTCACTGGGAGTCAGATGCTGGACTCTACAGCTGGTGAGGGAATGATTTTTTTTTCCCCTAAAAAAAAAAAGAAAACATTTTTTCCCAAAATGGTGGGAGGGTTTTGTTGGACAGCCAAATATGTGGAAACAACAAAAAATTCACAAGCCACTTCTCCCCACCTTCCCCAAAAAGTCAAGAAAAATGCAGGCGCCCACACGCTAAGAACTGAATGAACCATAAAGAGTCAGATCCCTTCCACCACTGAAGTGGTGCTTGCAGATCAAGGCTGAGGGACCCAAGATGAGGGCACTGTGTGGGAAGCTTTGCTGCTGCTGACTGTTCTCTACCTCCTCCGTACCAGAGGGATCTTGTTCTCTAGTGCTTGTCCCATCTGGAATCTTTTACCGGCACTAAATTCCCTTAAAAATCATTACAAGCTGATTTTCATAGCTGCTTAATGAATTTGGATGTCCAATACCCATTAAAAATGAATGTAAACTGCATGTACAAGGCCACTAAGCAGCTTTGAAAATCTCAGCACACAGATAAAATAATGTATGGGTCTGATATGTCCCCACTGTACCTAATCTCCAATTTAGTCACTTAGCTTCATCTAAAGGGTTCCACACTAGACTGCTGCACTGGATTCAGCAAATTCTCTTTTCTTTCATTTACCTGTCCTCATTTCTTCCTTTTTTTCATGATCCAGG
The DNA here is from genome assembly GCA_032164245.1 of Sternotherus odoratus. Classification (NCBI taxonomy): domain Eukaryota; kingdom Metazoa; phylum Chordata; order Testudines; family Kinosternidae; genus Sternotherus; species Sternotherus odoratus. Next base: position 10,481,876 of record JAVMKO010000018.1, read on the forward strand.
ATTTGCAGGGTAACACCTGCACTAGAGTTCTTTAGAAAACAGATGATCTTCCTGTATGTTTTGACAGTACCTAACGTACCAACAAATTAGAGAAAAATTCTAACCAGTAACCTGTGTTTTAAAGCACCACTTTGAGGTATCCCTAAAGTTTCCATTGCAATGTTGTTAGACAATAAGCATGTTTACTAAGTGATCTATTTTCACTCCTCACTCAGAGGCTCTTGCTTAAGAGACGCCTCATTTTGCAGCCTGAACTATACCTAAAATAGCCCACTCTTTTGAGACCCCCCTCTGTATCTAGGAGTCGGCAAGGTGTGTTTAAAAATTGAGATTCTGGCTTGGATTCTGCTGGGCTTGGTGCCTTTAAGGCAGACCTATGACGTTATTAGAGCTGAATTTTGTGCAGTTTACTTTTCTTTGTTTTTTAGTGATATGAATGATGCTCAAGAAACTCATGGAGAGAAGTGTGTAAATGCTGTGCTATATGAATACTTTTCCCAGAGCAATTTTGGTTGATCATGCAAACTTGTAAATTTGTATTTACAATTTTAAAAGCACGTCTTTACCTCCCTATTGTAAATGCTCCATTTTTAAAGTTTTATATCTTGTTACCCTAACGTTTGCAGCACCCCACTTGACATTGCGTCAGCCCACACTAAAAATCTATTACAGTCTCAGCCGTGGTAGAAAAATCTCCACACCATCAGCAAGAAATGTTCCATTATTGCAGTAAATTTTTCACTGTTTTCCCCTCAAACAACGTTCTTTGGGGGGAGGGAGTCCATCTGTGCACAACAACTCATTCAAACTCATAGCATTTCTATATGATGGACACCTTTCACCTCTGCATATTCAGGAAAATTCACCATTGTTTTCCAGGGCAGAATTTCAGTTTTGCAACAACCCTTCACCATGCCTGCTGGTGAAACTTGTGAAATTTTGCCTTTGACCTCCTTCCCCCAAAATCACAAATTCTCATGAAAACTCAAGGTGTGGGGGGGAGGAACCCTCAGGTTTTGCATGTAGAAATTTGCAAGGCTGACACTGGTAGCTCTGCAACACTCTCATGACACTTGTTTTTAAAATAAAAATCTCAGTGTAAACAACGTGAAGACTTGGTGTTATCTGGTGGGGCTTGAGTTCTGAACATTGCTCTGGAAAACTGAAGACTCCATCTGCCGTGTAAAGAAAAAACAATAAACAAACGTGGCGAAGTGCTACGTGGGTACGGTTACTGACTTGCCAGCCCTTTCGCTCCACCAGTTTTGAATCACAACCATGCGAAAGGAAGGGCTGAAATGTAGAATCCCTTCATTGGTATTTCCTGTAACTTAAATGTGGCCAAAGGATTTTTTTCTGGAGGCGGGAGAGTGGAGGGGAGAAAATCACTGTCAATAAAGGAATATTGCCAGGGTAGCACTGGGGGGGTCAATGGCCCATACCTGCTAATAATTATGAATAAGAAGGGCTGAGTGCTCCTTTTGTGTCACCACCATCTGCCATCTTTTTGGACAAAGCCAAAGCATCACTCTGTGTTCTTTGGGTCCTCCACTCATCCCCCTATCCCCTTCACCCCACCACCTTTCTCTGCTCCTACAGAGAGCAAAGGTTCCTGCATTCTCAGGGATGTGCTCAGCAGCCCGGTCTAATGGATGGACCATTGGCCTGGGGATCAAGAGAGCTGAATTCTGTTCTGGCTCTTGCAGTGACCTGGGGCAAATGATTTGCCATCTCTGTGTCCCTTTCTTTTATCTGTTTAGATTATAAGATCCTTGGGGCAGGGACTGTCTGTTATGATGTGTTTGTATGGTACCCAGCACAACAATCCTGGTGGGGGCTTCTATGAACCACCACAATATGTACAAATAATAATTTAAACAGGAGAAATTTCATCTGAGAAAAAAGAGCCAGATGAAATAAACCGGAGCCTTTTTAATGGTGTGGTGTCTGGACACAGACTGCAAAAAGTTACTCTACTGGGAGTTAAAGCGTTTGTTAATTAAGAGAAATTTCGATGCTCACACTATCCCCGCTCTTGTCAGCACTCACAGCTTTTCCTTCCACTCTGCTGGAGTTCTCAAGGAGTCCCCGTCTCTCACTCTCAGGAGGTAGCTTTCTGCTTTAAAGAGAACTCAAGCTCTTGATCTTTCCAAACCCTCCTTCATCCAACTGTCTGGAGTGAGTCATGTCATCTGTGCAAGCTCACTCTTCTCTCCTTTGATTGCTCTTCTTTTTAGACTTGCCTATTCTCTCCCGCCACCCAAAGGAAGGGTCCTTTGCTCAATCTGTGTCAATGCAAATATGTCTGATGTTGGTTCCTCAGAACCCTCTCTCTAGGAGTAGTAGGGCTAGGAAAGAAGTCCCATGTTAATCCTACAGAACAGTATACGTGTTCAGAAACGGAACAGAATTGTAACTCATCTGTTCAGCTGCATCCAGCCAGACTGAGTCTTTTATATGCCATTCTTCATCCCCAGCTTGTAGTTATTACATCCTGAAAATGAGCTGTCCAGAGTGAAATTCCACTAGATTGCTAATTGTGGTGGTGTTGCTGGAACGTACTTGGATCCTTGAAAATGACAAATGGCCTGTGACAATCCATTCACCTTGCTAGTCTTTCCACAACGACGTTCCCCCTCGCTCACACCAAAGGTAAATCTCATTATCATGCATTATGCAGCTCATGCACTTGATATCAGAGAAATATACCTATTCACGGCTTGCATATGATTTTTCAGCGAAGACCATGGCAAAATTTAAATGAACAGTCAAAGGCAGGCAAAAGGTGCCCTTTACAGGAATTGTAATAATGAATTGTTGGGGCTTATCTAGTTCCCAGTAGACAGTGGTCTGCATTACAGAAGAGACATCATTCTAACTGGCACTTTTGCTGGACATCTCAGCAGAGGAGCCATGAATGCAAAAACCAAGGGGACAATCAATGTCACCTATTGGGGGGGGGGGGGGGGAAGTCCTTCCAAGACAAGGTTTTAGATTCCAAAGGTCACGGAGAAAGAGAAGCAAGCCATTGAAGAGTCTGACATAGCTTCCCTAACCCAAGACCTACTGCCGTCCAGGTAAGAGAGGCTGGGACTCAGAGAAATAGAGAGAAGGGAGGTGGATGACGGGTAGGATTTTTACTGGAACGTTTCTCATCTGAATGTGTTCTCTGAGGTCTTCTCTAGAGCGGAATGAAGGTGAGTAGGGTGTGGAGAAGGGTTCCCTGAACCGGTTCATCCGTCTCTGTTACAGAACAATCGCATTCAGTGTCGAGCAAATTAGTGGTTTGAAAAGGAGATTCTGTGCCATTCCTTATGGTGGGCAGTCTGTACACGGCTATAAGGTTTATTAGGGTTTTCAAAGGGTAGGGTAGGGAGGGCTCATTATTAGTGAATTCACTTCGGCATCTTCCTTCATTCTCGGAACAATGGCAGACGTATTGAGACATCCCACTGGGAAATATTTGAGGGGTAGTTTTGAGGCTAAAAGCGGTAGGTTTTTCCCTTTGACATCTGGAGATTCCTTCATGCCCCATAAGACTGCCTTGTACCTTAAGTCACCACTTTTATCCTTGCTGATTAATGCTGTTAGCTGGTTTGAAGTTGCATACTGAAGCTGTCATTTGGCCGCAGTACACTGTTGCAACTTTGATGGTTTTTTAAAATCCTAGTTTCAATTAGGTGATGAGCAAAACCAGGCTTCTCTGACCATAAATCTCTCGCTGCATGAGAGCAGCTCTGAAGTGTTCTTTAGCTGGCTGCCTAGATGTCATTTGCTCTCAGGTCCAAGCAGCAGCACTAATCTGCCCTTTGACAGGAATGAAGACCAGCTTGGTGTTCTGGCTTGTGGAAGAGAAGGGGAAAATCCCTCCAAATATTACCGTGGCTGCCTTTGCAGTCTCTAGGGGGACAAAAGCTGGAGATGATGAAGCCGCTGCCGAACAAACTCTTTGGGAACAAAAATCTCAGCCATTTCCCTAAGGACAGAGAGCCTCATAGGAGAGAAGAAACCTGGTTTATTTATTGCAGTCTTCGATGCCAGTGCCCAGATAATGTTCCTTGTAGGCGATGTCTGGAGAACAGCACATGTAAAGGTTAAAAAAAATTAACCAAGGAAGACACTTTCAAGTGTCTGGAGCTCCTAATAGCTTGTCACTATCTGTTAGACATGAGGCAAGCTGCTGAGGTAGGCTGACCATATTTCCTTTAGACAAAAACGGGACATTGGGATGGCAAAAACGGGACAGGATGTGTGTGGGGGGGGCATGGCCCCCACCTGGGCCCCGGGCGGGGGGGAGGCAGAGGGGGGTCGTGGGGGTGGATGGAGGAATAAGCAGAACAGGGATGGGGGATGAAGAGGATGGAGGGAGAGAGAGAAGGGGGGATGAGGGATGAAGATGATGGAGGGGACGGAGGGAGAGAAGGCACGAAGGTGAGAAGGGAGAGGATGGATGGATGAGAGAAGAGATGGGGGTAGGGAGCAGGGGGGATGGAGGAGGCAAGGGACAGCGAGAAGGAGGGATGGAGAGAAGGGAGATGGAAGAGGAGGCAGTGGACAGAGGGAGAGAGAGAAGGGAGGGATGGAGAAGGGGGATAGAGAGAAGGAAGAGAGGGATGGAGGGATAGAGAGAAGGGAGGAAGGAAGGGATAGGGATGGAGAAGGGGATAGAGAGAAGGGATGGAGGGAGCGAGAGGAGGCAGCGGACAGAGGGAGAGAGCAGGGAGGAAGGGAGGGATGGAGAGAAGGGAGGGATGGAGAGAAGGAGGGAAGGAGGAATAGAGAGGAGGCGGCGGCAGCGGGCGGCGGGCTGAATCGGATCTGACGGCGGATCGGCAGCGGGCGGCGGAGCGGAGCTGTCCGGAGCCGCAGCCGGGGGCCGAGCGCGACGGCAGCGGCGGGGGGGGGGGGGCGGCGGACGTTTTATGACTCATAATCACATAACTGAATTTATGTGATTATGTCTCATAAAACCCGGCTGGCAGCCCCCCCCAGCCGGCGCGCTCGGCCCCTGGCTGCGGCTCAGGACAGCTCCGATCCGCCGCCCGCTGCCGATCCGCCGTCAGATCTGATTCAGCCCGCTGCCGCCTCCTCTCTATTCCTCCTTCCCTCCTTCTCTCCATCCCTCCCTTCTCTCCATCCCCCTTCTCCATCCCTCCCTTCCTCCCTGCTCTCTCCCTCCGTCCACTGCCTCCTCTCCCTACCTAAGGACTAGTATCAGATGTCAAAGTCTCCGATGAGCGCAGTTTGCTCATCGGAGATTTTGACATCTGATACTTGTCCTTAGGTAGCAAGATTCTTCACCTAAGATCTTGGGAGTCCTGCACCTGCCCCAAAAACGGGACAAAATTGATATTTTTGACAAAAAGACGGGACGGTTCAAAAACATGAAAAAAACGGGACTGTCCCGTTCAAAACGGGACGTATGGTCAGCCTATGCTGAGGGGACAGACTAGAAATAGTGCAAGAGTCAATCACCAAGGAACGTGCTTTCCTTGTTCATGGGGAAGGAGGGAGCCTTTTACCTCTAGGTCACTGGTTTGAGTCTAGCCTAGGTCAGGGACCAAAAGTCACTACTGGCTGACAGCTAATGGCCTCTGTGAAACAAGGAGGGGGTGCTCTCAGTCTCTAGCAGGCCCCAGTGCATGCACACAGCCCATTATAGCTGGTGCTATCAACAGAGAGGCCAAGAACTGAATAGCCCCATGAAGCCCCTCCACCCTAGAAACAGTCCCCCTCTCTCAGGGATGAGCTAGCTTGGAAGGGGAGTGTGGCCAGGGGAAGCTTGCTGTGGATCAGAGCTTTCACACCACAAAGGGTGTGTGCTTGGCTGTAGATGATTAATAAAAGGCAGCACCTGCAGTGGCCAGCTTGTTGAAAAGCAGAGCAGGCAGGTGTTTGGAGACTGTTTGGGGCAATTCTTTAGATTTAAAACTCAAGCTTTACTTATAAGCTGCTTTAGTGCCTGTTGTGCTCCTGCTTTGGAATTTAAGACCAACCTGGAATGACTGCATTTGGAGGCTGAAGTAAATAATCACGCTGGTTCTTCCTCCCAGGTACAAGTTTCCTTATTTGTTGTGCTGCTCTATTACACTGTTAGTCCCCTTGACTTTGTAGCATCTTTATGTGGTTGTTCTCTGTAAATGGTAAATGATCCATTTGTGAAAGTTTAGGGATGTTTGTATCCTTTTATTTTTTTTAAAAAAGTGTGTATGGTGTTTTCATCAGCTGTTGGAATCTGCCCTTACTCAGTGCAGCTGCAAATGGCTATGCAGAGTGCAGGACAGCAGATAATCCAGCCTAAAGTCTCTCAACTCCTTCCTATCCCGTCCAATTGGGTTTGCATATTGCAGAACTTTTCTAAGCCAGCAGCATGACACAATATTTGTGTTACAAACATCCCACTGCCATGATTCATCTGTCAAACTTGCTTTCTCTGTTGCATGCTACACTGAGGCTGGTTCAGCAGGCTCTTCTTCCTGCTACAGGAGTGGGTCCACTTGAACTACTGCTGTTTAGATACTGAACAGAAAACTATGAATGAGGCAGGGCAGTCTAGAGGTTAGACTTGGAGTGGGGAAGATGTGGCTTCAATTCCCTGCTCCACCACAAATTTCCTGTGAGACTTGAGCAAGTCACGTTGTACCTTGGTTCCCCGTCTGCATAATGGGGATAGCAGTTCCCCAGCTCACAGGGGTGTTGAATATAAATGCATCAGACTGTAGGATGGTCAGACACCCCAGTATGGGGCCATATAAGTGCCTTTGATACCATTTTTTTTTAGAAGGCCGAGAAAGATGACAATGAAACTTTCTTTCAAAGTGCCAACAAATGAAATCCATACATACCAACTTTCCACTCCCTCCCAAAGCTTCTCTTTGTATTGTTACATCCACCTAACCATGCAGAAACCAAAGCCTCTATCTAGCTGCAAGAGGCAGCTCCCTGTTTTGATCAGGCTTCAGAACCCTGGCTTATGTGACAAATAAATCTCTGAATTCTCCAGCCACACACTGACCCTGAATGCCAGGAGTCTTCAGATACCAAACACTGGAGCTCAAACCCATCTCAAGTTTTTCTCATAGCAGTTGCTTAATTTAAAAATTACTTCAGTTATTTTCTTGGTATGTGGTTTATGCTGCTGGCATCAAACTCATTATTCTTCCTGCCAAGAACTACTCTCCGAATGACTCTTCACTGTATTATCCCCCCTTCCTTTTGTTCCCAAACGGCAAGTCATGAATGACTCATCTATTTCCAGTGCACCTGAATGGAATCCCAGGAGATAATCTTTAAATGTGCAGTACTACTCCTCATCTGCATTTGAAATTGCTTGGGGCTGCAAACTGAGGGAACAGCAAACATTCTTTAATACTTTGCCAGTCAATATTTTTCGATAATGATACAATTGCTTCTTTCCATGTCCTGCTGGTGAATTTCAGTTAAAAGCATGAGTTAATTCCTGGCTGTTCTATTTAAACCCCTCCTCTTCTATTCCTGCATCTTCTGCCATAGCGGAGCACTGCCTGGCATAGCATCCATAGTTTGTGCAGGGATATATAGATCTATAGAGAGATTATATACCTCTGTATCTATATCATTTTCTTGCTTGAACAGCTCCTTGCATATTGTGGGGTCCTGCTCTGACCTATATATTGAGCCCCCCGCTATATGCTTGTTCTTCCACTCAGATAACTGAACATGGGAGGAAAAACAGGTACCAAGTGGGTTGCATTTATCAAGGCCTAGCCTTATGTGAATTGCTTCCACTCTGCAGTCTCTTTAGACTTTCTTTGCTAATCTTGCAGAAAAAGCTTTGCATCGCAAAGATTCTTGACTTCCTGTCAGACCTACTAAGCGTCAGCATGGGGAAAATACATTGCTGCATCTTCATAAAATGATATTAAGGACCTTGTCGGCAGGGATATTAGTCATTCCAGACAGAGTGCTATGAAAGGTGAAATAGCTGAATTTTCTCTTTTGTCAAATCACCCAGTTCTATAATAGCTTGGTTTAAATTACCAAGTTGCCTGGGAAACATTTCAATGGACTGATCTGTTGGATCCAGACCTGCCCCCTCCCTATATGGGACAGGTTGAAAGCCCTGTTGCTTCAGACATAGTAGATGTGGCCTCTCCTCCCATGGGAGATGTTAGATGCTCTATTGGTCAGGACTTAAAAGTAAAATGGACAAAGTGTGTGTAGATGTGCTGTGGGGTACAATACTGCTTTGATCCCAGTGAGCTAACAGGTGTCGAAATGGAAGAACATCTGTTTCGCAGAAGAATCATTGATCTTATTAATACTCTGCCTTCCTGACTAGGCTTTGCCCAAGGATTCAAGGTGAAAATTCACAGTGATACCGTCAATCAGGGTCAACAAATCTAGAACTCAGTGTGGAGTTTTGGGTGGTCAGACCTAGATTTTTTTTCCCCCCTCCTCTCTTTTAGGGCCATGTCTGAAGTGACCTGCTAGCAGTGGCCATGTTGACTGGCTGACCCTGTGACTTTCTCCAGGAGGCAGTGTTTGCAGGATGTGACAAGGTAGCACCAGTAATATGCTCGAAGGGCAGAATGTCTTTGGCCCTTTGAGATTGTTCATATTGATTCTCCAGGCACGTCACAAATGTGCCCAGTGTGTGAGCACTTGATATCTGGAGGAGGGTGGGAGTAATCCCAGTTTCCTGGGTGTTACTTTGTGTTTGGTAGAAGTTTGCCGCATGTATTTAGTGCTGCTCCCAATATCCAGGGTTTAGGAAGAAGAACTAGTCATGGTATGCACAGAAGAGCTCCATCAGTATTCGTTAGTACAGTGAAAATGTGCAGGCAGTAAAAGCCCAACAAGGCATGAACAATTTGCTTATAAAAATTAAAGAAAAACCTTGGCATTTGCAGATCCACTTATCTGAATAAAGAGTCAATTAGTCAAAGTTCATTGATCAGGGCTGTTGATATTCCTCTAGCCATGCACCTAGAGCTGAACTCCAAAAAGCCTTCACAGTAGCTATCATAAATCAGACTCCAAGCACCAGGGCTCTTTCAAAGAGCAAAAATAGATATGTGCAAAAGCAGCAGGTTGAAAGACGCATTGATATAGGAGACAAGCTGGCTCACATGCATTTCCTATTAGTGAAATTGCTATAAAACCATGAGCTTGTCCATGAGGCAAACGCATCCATCCTGCCTCTCCATGAACCCTACCTGCCATTTTTCAGCCATCTACCATGAGGTTTGCTTGGAACGTTTTCATATTCTTTGGGAATTAACCCCTTTTTTTCTCCCTTATCCACCGCTTTTCATTTTGCCACTGAAAGTGCGTATGCATGGGTATCCAATACCCATTGCTTAAAAACCCATGCACCCCACCAATGTTTCACTTTATCAATTAGAAGAAAAAAACAATTCACTTTTGAGAAAATGCCAACTTGATCAAACTTCTGAATGAAGATTTGTAGCATTTTTGCAGCCTGGACTCCAACACTTTCATGTGTTCTGATGCTCTGCAATAAGCTCCCTGCATATTGCAGAATGAATGCCAGGAAGAGAACAGAGGGTCTCAAGTTTGACTGTTGAATACTGTGCTGGAATAGAGGCATCGGTCCCTGTATCTGCCATACCGTTGCTGTGTGTTACTTAAGCCAAACTTTTCAGAGGTGGTCATAAATGGCGTACTCCTCGCTTTCTGGGTGCCTGGTGAGAGATCTTGGGGCCAGGGGGGAAGCTGATTTGCAGAATTGTGGAGCATTCATAGCTGCAGCTGAAGTCCACGGGAACTGTGCTTTGAAGCTATCTAATGCTATATAGTGCTAAGAACTGTGAAAATTCAGCTCCTAGGGACTAAACTTGAGCACCCAAAGTTACTGGATACTTCTGACCTTTAACTTTTCTGAACTTCAGTTCCCCAGCTGTAGCATTGGGCTAATAATTGGCCCTTATGGTGCAGGCAGCTTGTAAAAATACATTCGTCTTTGCGAAGACTTAGATGCTGTAGCACTGAACACCACAGAAGAGCCCAGGAGGAAATGAATACTTCCATCTTCAGAGCAGCATTTGAAGTGTGTGCAGTGAATAACCGCCTGCGTCAGATGCTGAACAACAAGGAAACAAAAGTACTGACTTAGCTGCTCGTCCAAGGAGCACGCTCCATTCTGTGCACTGAATCAGGCAGGGGTCCTGGGTGGCGGGTGGGGAAATGGAAGGGGAAGTATTTGATCATGTCACTACAGATTCTTATAATTTAATACATAGGTGCAGAGGAGATGAATTAAGATTGCACAGGGAAGGTAAAAGGCACATACCTGCCATGAAAGTCACCCTCCTGCCAAATTTGAAGTCCCAGATCCAAAGTGTAGTTAATCAAAGAAAAGGCCACCAGCATTTTTTCGTAACATTGGGCAAAACAATGCATGTTTTCCTTGACTTTGGTCATCAAAACCGCTGCACCACTGCCTTTTAATGAGTTGGGCAGGTAACCGTCCTTTGTGCCTTTGAAATGTTCCCCTCTGCATCCCCCCCCCCCAATCCTCTGTTGCCTCTGTCCCATTTGTCCTTGTAGTTTTATTAGATTCCCTCCCCCCAGTCTGCTCCTGTTTATTTTCAGTCTGTTTCCCCCCTCCCAAATACACGGCCTTTATAGAGCAGCCCATATAAGTCTCTCCTAATTAATGTCCAATGTGAGCTGAACTCTTGAATCCACAATATTCAAATAGATTCAGAATTAAGCCAAATTCATTCTAAACTCAGAGCACCTACCAAGTCATTAGCAGAGATGCTCTGAGGGGTAACAGTGTTTCTGACAGAGGCTTTATAGTGTCGCCAAGAGACCAATAAAGGCAGGCGTGAAATTTACACCTTGGTCCTTGAGCAGAATTTCCTATTTGAAGCAGTAGGCTCTTTGCTTCAGTTTATGGTTTCAGGCAGTGAAGTTGTGGGAGGTAGTGATATGCAGCCTGTGTCACTAATTATGTGTTCGCCTCAACACACATAATGGAGATGATAGAATACCTGAAATCTACTCTAGCCACAGCTGGAAGACAAGCCCCCTGCTACCGTGTTTCCCCGAAAATAAGACAGTGTCTTATATTAATTTTTGCTCCCAAAATTACATTACATTATATTACAGTGAGAGGCAAAACTGGAAGTACGTCTTATTTTCGGGGGATGTCTTACTTTCGGGGAAACAGGGTACTAAAAAAATAATGAAAACATTTACACCTTTATAATGTTAGGTGGAGCTCTCAAAAAACTTTTGCACATACTAATGAAACCTGAACTTCATTGTTAAGATGTTAATACTGACATTGTACAGAGTGGGAAACTGAGGCACCGGGTGACCAGATGTTCTGATTTTATAGGGACAGTCCCAATATTTGGGGCTTTGTCAGATAGAGGCACCTATTATCCCCACCCCTGATTTTTCACACTTGCTGTCTAGTCACCCTTGCCATGGGGAATGGAATTTCCTAAACTTATGCTGAATTAAGAACAGAATCCTTGAGCAAGCAGGTGTGTAGGAAAAGTTCAGGCAGCTGTAATGAAACCTATAGCTCACCGGATCAGGATCCAAGCCATTTTTTTACAGTTTCAGGATCTTTTGGCGAATAATAAGCACTCATTTCCCAAGCATCGCCAGTAATTATTTATACAGGTTAACATAAGGCGATTGTCCCGTTTGTCCGGCATTTGCAGATGATTTGCTATATATTTCAAAGGGGGAAGAATACAGCAATATGCTATGTTTACAGTTCATTTAAATGTTAAGATGTTCTTTTGATTTCTGAATTACCAGAATACAGCATAGACAGGGACTGTTTGATTACCTTGTTGACCATACCAATATACACAAAAACACAAACATTATCTACCCCTATGTTTTTCAGGGTTGAATTTGTCATTTCTCCTGCAGGATGTTTAACCCTTTCTGGTCATGCATCACACACGGCTGTTCTGAATAAAGATGCTGTACCTCCAGACCCTGTCACAGTGTTTTCAGCATGCCCCAGCGTCTGTTTGGGCAAGGAGGAAGTTAATGTACCCTGCTTTCCAATCAACATGCAGTAGAGATCTCATTGTGTTTGTGATGTGTTTCAGAAACATGTACTGACTCGATTTGATTACAGGAAGCTGTGAACAATGATGTTAAATGAAGCGCAGCTGCCCAGCTTGCAAGGAGCATGCTCATGTGTAATCGCTGTGGTGCTTAGTGCTATACACACAGTACACTACACCCACACCCAGGTTGTGCTCTGCTCCTCAGAGACTGGAATATGGTGGCAGGACTGCTGCTTCCCCAGCCCCAAGGCACGCTCCAGAAATCGAAACAATGAGATGTCAGCCTGTGTAGTTGAACGCTGCCGTCATGATCTGCCCTTGTTCCACACTGGTGCCAGTACATCCCTCTAAAGGTGTGTCTACACTGCACTATAAGCTGGACTGTGACTCCACCCCCTTTCTGCATGCATGCAAATCAGTCTGATTTGGGTCAGCAAGAACTCAGGATCCAGGTCCTAGGCTCTTGTTATGGGGGTAGGTCAGAGCCAGAACCCCACTGTGACTGGTTTAAGCCCTGTCGTTTTTCAGTGTGGATGCAGGTCAAGCTGCACAGTTGAGATAGACAGTGTGTATAGTACAGTATCATGGTATTAGCACAACTGAGAGACCTGGGTCTAGCAACTGTAAACCCAGGTTCACCATGCACGGTGGAAACTTAAGCCCAGCCTTGGAAATGCCATATGGGTAAGCCCAGATCCCCCAGCCTTCTTATCCCTTTCAGTGCGAATAGTGGGCAATTCTGGCTGCTTTTCCTAACTCTGGTGGGCCCTGCATGTCTCTTCAAAACCCACCCATTGCTGAAACCTTCTGACATCTGGGTTTGAAAAGCCTCAACACTTTTATTTAACCAGCATAAACCTAACAATAGCATTCAGTAACCCTTCTAGGTCTAGAGGGAAAGCCTGGCAGAGTTTCTCTGCCTGGTCACCATCTATCTCCCAGACCCTCTCTGTGATTCTGCTCTCAGAAGCCAGGCAATGACCCTTCAAATTCCGAGCCTCCAAGGTTTCAAACAAGCAGTCTGGGTACAGCTTCCATCCAGCATCCCAGCCTTCTGCAGCATATGTTGTTTTGTCTTCGCCCAACAGCATACCCCATCATACAAACTGGGTCAACAACACCACTAACAATCTCTCATACCCTACAATTTCAACTTAACATTGCCCTGAGAGGAATCTCTTCCAGATCCGGGCCATTCACCCCCCCCCCCCCACCTCTTAACACATGCACCATAAATGCTTCTTAAACTCTTTTATCTTGCTTTTCATTGACTTTAGAGCCATTAGGCTGAATTAATCCTTTTTAAGAGCTAAAGGGAGGGTAAACCCCCTCCACAGACTTTTCTTGTATATTTTTCTACATTAAAAATCTAAATTGTTCAAATATGAAAATGTAACCCTATGCTTAAAAAAAATATGGGGAAGGAGGGGAAAATGAAATTTTTTTTGTTGTATTTTGAAATTAAATTATTATTTTTTGCCTATTTTGGGCATCCTATCCCCTGCTCCTGCCAACCTTGGAACAGCTCCAACACCTGCCAGGTGAAGGAACCAAGCCATTCTTTTACCCATATTAATGAGGGAGGTGCGCTCACCCGAGAGAATGGAATTCGGCCTGAAGTCTGTCAAGTTTATAAGCAGGCCCTTTGTTAGGATTCCGCTGTGCGTTCATTCAAACTGAGCATATGCGCTGTTGGGACCGGCTCTCGGGGAGGGTCGCCCCAGCGGAAGAGGGAGCCTTTAGCCTTACCCAGCACAGAACCAGCCAAGAGGCTCTTCTGCCGCTCGTCGCAGTCTTCCGGGTTTCTGGCCTCGCAGGGAAAAGGGAGCATAGCTGGAGGAGTTGGATGGGTACCTCGATCCATCGCTGTGTTTAGCTGCTTGTGGCGGCCTCGGGGAGGATGGTGCTAGGACGAGGGGGTAGGAGGAGTTGGCAGAAGCTCCCGGGGGAATGGCGGTACTGGGGGGGGAGGAGTGAGGGGAGACATTGAGGCTGTGTGCCGTGGGGGGACGGGCAAAGGAGACCTCTGTCTCCAGGCGGCGAAGGAAGATTCCGGGGGTTTCTACCTGCTTCCAGGCCCACTCCAGCCCCTCAGGCCCACTCCAGCTCCCTGTCCAGATCCTGCAGTGACTCTTCCAGTCCTTCCGGTTCCCGTTCTTGCCCGCCACCCCCGGAGCCGGCATGGCTTTACAATATTTCCAGGGTGGAGGGGGCCCTCTGCCTCCCCCCCCCTTACAGCATGGGGTTGCCACCTTTCTAAAGGCTGGTAACAGAACCCCTGAGACCCTGCCCCACCTCTTCACCCCAATGCCCTGCCCCCATCACTCTCCCCCATCCCCCAAGTCCCCCAACCCAGTCGCTCACTGGATCTTCTAAACCTCTCTTCCCTCCTCCTCTCCACAGGGTGCTAGAACAATTTGTATTGGGGGGGGGGGGAGGGAGGGAGAAGAGACCAATTAAACCAAACTCTAAAACCTGTATATCATGGAAACCACTTCAAGCCAAGGGGGTGTGGCAGCACCTCAAGTTTCATTCTCTATGCCCTCCCAGCCTTCCCTCCCTCCCCCCCCCGAGCTGGGCCCTGCTTCAGTGCTGGGATGGGACTACTGCAGCCTGACAAGGAGCCTGCCTGTAGTAGGAGGCAGCCCCCGGCTTAGCAGGGGCTGGTGTGGGTTGATGACCGAGTGCACCCCCTGTCCTGAGGTAACTGGACTTTTGGTGTCTGGTCGGACGTAAAAACTGGGCACCTCGCAACCCTATAGCACTAGGCTGGGACTTGGGAAAACTGGATTCATTTCCTTTGTTCACAGATTTCTGGTGAGACAGTAAGCAAGGCACTTACTTTCTGTGCCTCCATTCCCATCTGTAAAATGGGCATAAATTCTTCCCAACCTCATGGGCATGTGGTGAGGATAAATGCATTAAAGACACTGGTGCTCAGATACAATGGGGAGGTTGGGGTTGGTTATCTCTGTGCCTTATATAGGCAAGTTAGCCAACCCTTGTACTCTTCTTGTAAAGCACATGGGAACCAGCCAGATGTCAACTTTAAGGCCCTTTTGCACACTTAGATGTGCTGCCTATAGGGTGACCAGACAGCAAGTGTGAAAAATCGGAATGGGGTGGGGGGTAATAGGTGCCTATATAAGAAAAAGACCCAAAACTTGGGACTGTCCTTATAAAATTGGGACATCTGGTCACCCTAGCTGCTCACCCTGGCCCTATGATGTCTATCACCATCACGCTATGTGGTATTACAGTTTCATAGTCCTGCTTAGGTTGCAGGGTTTGTTTGCATCCTGATTTGTCGGTTCTTCATCCCAGCAGAATTCCCAAAGACGGCGCCTGTGACTCACTAAGGATAAAATCATGCGACGCTCTCCAACATTAGCCTCCTTTGCATCGCCAGATGGGATTTTTAAAATAAAGATGAATCAGCTGTCACAGATGCTGCTGGGAGTTACCACTTGGTCCCTTTTCCATGGAAATGGCCTTCCTTGCTACTGTACCTTACATTAAAATAGAGACAGCAGCTGCTCCCATCCCGATTGTGACACAACAGCTGGAGTTAAAGATACATGTGTGCACAACTCAGCCCTCACCCTCCTTCCCCCTTTCTCTTGGGCTTCTTGGATCCCTGACAATTGCAGCTGGGCGTGAGAGGGTTAAAGCAACCAGCTTTCTCCTGCCTGGCTGAGTTAGCACTTCCCTGTGCTTCCAGGATAACTCCAACAGGGACAGCCTTTGCATTGCAGAACAGAGGGGGGGACACTGCAGCAGGTCAGAGGAAATGTTATTTAACGTTGGCTCCAATCTCCTCCCACTTGCCTGTTGGGCTGGGGAAAAGAGAGAGACAGATCTGTAGTGAAGGCATTAACCAGGGACTAACGCCACGAGCCAATACCGTCTGTGACGGCAGAGGCTGCCTGCTGCAGACTGCTACTGGATTCAGGAAGGGAGACAGAGAAATTCAGTCAGACCACCTGGAGAGGAAGGAGACTGCTGCAGGTGGAAGGTTCCCTGAAGCACTGTTCTGGCACCGACTTGATCAGCTGAAAAGAATATTTCATCCTGCGATCGCCCGCTGACTGTGAAGTCCAGACATAAAAGCTGGACAGACTGACAGAGCTTCCTGGTAACAAACGTCACTGGATTTTGCAGCCAGGAGTGGATACAAGGATTTTTGCGTGTCCATCCAGCAGACTGAAATGATTAAGGCTTAATACCCCCAGCTAACCCAGTTACTGAACCACTGGGGAAACTCCATTCATGGTCCTCACGTGGAAACGTGCCAAAGCTCACCGACAAGCTCATCACACAATTAGACACTGAAGTCAAAGGACACGACTGCTTTGGGGAGAAACTTGCATATTTCCTACAACTACTGCAGTTACCCCAAGAAGTGCGGGGAGTTAATCAATATCTATCTTTTTAAAAACTCTGGCTTATGTCTGAGGCCCCCAGAAGGGGTTAAAACAGGTACAGCAGCTCCTGAAGAGAGAAGGTTAGTCTCATTCTAAATACCAATGACACCTGAGTGAAAACAGCAGATGGTGTCATTCCTTTCTTTGAACAAGCAGGGGAAGAACCTTGGGCACTGAGAACAAGTTGCCTAGCCCAAGTGGTGGCCATCTTCTCCGATCCACTCAGGTTCTCGATCTGAGACCGTGGGGGAACGGGAAACTTCTTCAAGGTTTCTGGATTGTGCCACATGACTAACACGAAAGACCCTAAGAGAGCCATGGATGCTTTACCAGTGACCTCCAGCTCTGTCACTTTCTCACAGGTCTTTGGCCAGCAATGTCAACTTATGGAGGCAGGTAGGTGGGGTATATGTTTAATTTCCTAACTTGTGGCCCACTAACTGGCAAATTATCTTCTCCCCAGATCCAGTACTTACCAAAGTCTGGGATTGTTCAAAGGAGCCTAAGGGTTTTAAGCACCCAATTCCTTAGCTTCTTTTGAAAATCCCACTTTAAGATTCCTAAATCCAAATACTCACGAATTGGAAAGCCATGGCCTAGGATGGACATTATACTGTTTGGATTAACGTGGTTTGGAATCAGCCACTCTTGAGCTGATGGTCCAAGGGAGGTTGCCACTGTGTTTTGAACAGTAAATGGGATGCATGATAACACATCCAGTTACTAAGAGTCATGAAAACCAATGGTCCTGAAATAATTACTCAAGTGGTAATTCCACTGCTGCATCTTTTTGCCGTATGTAACTTTTGTAGGAGATGAGTTGTTTCTAACTGGTTAGGGAACACGGATTTGTACCGTGTTGGGGAGTGACTATTATAGAATGGTGCATCTCTGGGTGGGGTGGACCTTTGGTGAAAGTGTTCTGTTCTATAGAGGACCAGGTGACTGTTCATTATTACTGTAGTACCCTGGAGTCCTGGTCATGGACCAGGACCTTACTGTGCTAGGTACTGTACAAACACAGCCCCCAAAAAGGTCCTTGCTCCAAAGACTTTTACTGAGTTGCAACTCCCCTAGGGTCAGTTTGATTCTGTGTTGCCCTTGTGGAGTTGCATACAGCTGTGTAAAACATAGCTAAATCAGAATTCTCCCTCTGCTTATTCTTCACATTCACGCTGCAGAGGTGCAAACAGCTATGCAAAGTGCAAGACCATAAGGAGCTAGGCCCACTGCTATAGTCTCTGAACACCTCCTGGGTTAATAAAGTGTCATAGCAAACAAGGACCCTAGTTGCATCCGATGAAGTGGGCTATAGCCCATGAAAGCTTATGCTGAAATAAACTGGTTAGTTTCTAAAGTGCCACAAGTCTTCTTCCTCTTATTTAAGGACCCTAGTGAAATTCACGAGTCTACATTTCTTCTCCAGTGCTCTCTCCACAAGAGGTGGAGAGAGAGGACTGGTAGTTTCAAAGACTTATGATGACTTTACAATGAATTTTCTTAATTACATATTGTGTTGACCTATGTATAGTGTCCATGTTACCAAGACCCATTGGCACTTTCACAGTGCTGGTTATGGCTACGGAATAGGACTTATTTCCTTGTGAATTTCTAGGAGTGAAGCTAGGACATAGACACCTAGTTGTCTCCCCTAGAAGATCACTTGAATATGTCCGTCCCGTCCCCCAGATCCTATTACAAGTTATGTTTGGACCATATTTTTACTGGTTAGAGGGTGAATTTTGAAAGAATTACACTGCGTTATTTCTGCATGATTTCCACTGACATCTGTGGAAGTGACTTAGATAAAGTTAAGACATATGGTGAGTTAAGACATTTTCTAGATTGTGACTGTGTTGGGCTCTTGAAACAAATGTCAGGGAATAATTCAATGCAGCTTTACTTTTCTTCCTTGCATATTTCAGTTCATATTATCAATGATACCAAGATCATAGTCCCACTGGGCAAGGTGCTGTACATAAACACACTTAAAAATAGTTCCTGACCTGAGGTCTTGCATTCCAAATGGTAAGACAGACGAAGGATAGATGAAAGCAAGTAATAGTAGCTTTGCTTTCAATGGCTGTTGTCTATGATGTTGCCTAGATGTAACTGAGGAGAGAATATGGACCTGAGTAGAGCTGAGTGGAAGTTTTTGGCCAAATTTGTGTGCGTGGGTTTGAAAAATGCAGATTCAATGACACTGAAATATTTCATGAATTTGTCAGCTTTACTGAATTGGTCGTTTTGGGGGGGAAGAGAGAAACACAAATTCTGATTTTTTTTTGAAACATTTGATTTTCAGATTAAGACTACCTTTAGTTTCAAAATGTCCTTGAATCATATTTAAAAAAAAATTTCAAAAAGTTTTAAGAAAATTAAAATGAAATGAAACACTCTGATTTTGGTGGAATGAAATGTTTTGTTTGACCCAAAATGGAATGTTGTAAAAACTTTTTAAAGTTACCAATGAATTTAAAAAGCTGTTATTCCCACCACCGTGCTAATCCTGAGAAGAGAAAGAGTAATGTAATAATGAATATTGACAATGTTCTTTAGCACACGAAAACAAGTGCAGATTTTGGCTGTGCATGTAATAATGCAGTAGTAACAGCTGTCTCCTCCACTGGGTGCTTAGAATGGGCCTCCAGTTAGCAACAGCATGTGCAGGAAGCCAGAGCAAACATATTGTAATAGACAGGCAAATACTACCTGGGTTTGCATAGCTGTACCTCAACTGCGTATCTTGGCCACTCAGAACTTTGCAGATGGCAATGACAGAACTCTGATTCTACCGTTCTACAAGCACTGGCATAGCTGGGGGCACAGTTTTGACCCAGGACTATTAACTAATGTGTGTGTCTTTGTTTGCCACCCCTCTGTAAAACTCACAAAGCCCTGCCACAGACTTCCTGCCTGACTTGGGCAAGTCACTTAGCCTTTTTATACCTTACCATCTGTAAGATGAGGCTATTAGTGCTGCTCCTCCTCACGGCATATTGTGAGGACAAATTCATTAGTATATGTAATGCACCTGGATATAGTTGCACTTAGAAACCTCAAGCCAAATTCTGCCTTCAGTTATAGCTATGCACCAGTGACTTCACTGTGATGCTAGAGATGTAGAGTCTGACCCCAGGAGCCTAAATTTAAACAGCAAAATGTGTAGATCTCCTATATCACATCCCTGTGGTTAAGGATGTTTTGGTTTTTTTGCATAGCAAGAGGATGGGCTGAAATGACGAAAGGTCCAGACCAATCTGCAATGTCAAACAGGCACCTGCAGAAATACCAAACTCTATATAAATCACAGACTTGGCTGTACACCTCCCATTAGCCCTTTTCAAGTTGTCTACAAGTGGCAAAGTTGTCTATGGCTCGCCCTTCATCACATGGAAAGCAGCAGGCTCGCAATGCTTGAGCTGAGTTTAAATGTAGAGGGTTCTGTTTTTTAGAGCAAACTGCCAGTACCCTCCAAGACCCATTGAAGGCAATTGGAGGGATCGGGTGGGCAAATTTATTTTCCCTTAAATGTCTTTAACGACAGCAGGCTCACAAGCTCCCACACAGAAAAGCAGCCCTTTGTGGGTAGAGCTCCCGTTGCAGTCAAGATCTCTCCTGGTGGAAGGTTTGCACGGGTCTCCTGGGGGCTAAAAAACTTGACGTTAGAAACTTTGTCGAGGTTTGTTCTCTGAATATTTGTATCAGTCAAACCAACCTCTCTCTGCCTTATAGATGTTTGGGGACCAAATCTGCCCTTGATCACATGAGGCTTCTCTCCTAGTAACTGAAAGAAGAACCAGGCCTTGTAGGCTACCTTAGGGTTTTGTATAGTAGTGTGTATATTTAGCAGGGCACACACAGGCACTGGAGACTCTCTTCCTAGCTGGCAGGCTATGCCGGCTTGCCGCTGTGCAGTGTGAGGGGGGAATGGCAGCCACACCCGCTCCCTGGCAATTTTAAGTGCTGGTTGGGGATGTTTGGCTCACGTCCTGTGACGGAAGGTGGGAGAGTCTCTGCTCTGCTGTCCCCCAAGAGCGAGGACTGCGTCCTGCTTGCTGACTGCCGAATGGTCTGCTCGATGAAAGAAAAAAATTCATTCTGTTTCACTTTTTCCTAGATATATTTCGGTTTCACTGTTACCAAGGTGACACTTCCTTTCTACTATCTATGGGGTAGTTACGTGGCTCCTGTTACTATCATGTCTGAGCGCCAATACGACCGGAGTGTATTTATCCTCCCAGCACCTCAGGAAATAGAACAGGGATCTTATCCCCATTTTACAGAGAGGCACAGAGAGACTAAGTGAATTTCCCAAGCTCACACCTGCAATCTGTGGCAGAGCTAAGCCCTGAACTGGCTGAGTCGTGAGCTATTGTGTTCACCACACTTTTTCTCGCTCACCTAATCTTGCTGTTCAGTCTCTTTTTTTTGAACTCCAAGAATTTACTTGGAGGAAAAAGTTAACTCTTCTCCCCCCAGCTGCATATCATTTTGCTTGATATGAAAGTTTAATCATTAAAAAAAAAATTAAATTCTGTACAGCTGGTTTTGCATAATTAATTATTTATGCATGCTTTTTGTACATTTGCATAATTCCTTAGGATGTACCATGGTAATTACATTATTAGTCTAATACTGTAGTTTGTTGTCATAAGGGAACACTACTCCATACCTGTTGTCCCCTTGCGTAAGTGCTTGCTCTTTTTCTAACACCTGAAACGTGATTTGCTTGTAAATTTACATGGTAAATTACTTTTTAAAAGACCATCCTCTCTTTTTATCATATTTAACAGTATATCTACCTTATTATGCCCCAGTAAATCTGTTTGCCTGGCTGGGTTCTTTAAGGTGACCTGTTTTATCTGCATTTAGCATTAGCAACTATCGAGGGGGATATTTTGTAGGAGGGGAAGAGGTTACACTTTTAGAGCACAGCTAGTTTAACTCCCTGGTTCAGGTCAATCTGCAAAAAGCTGCAGCTTCATAAAGGAACAAGTCATCATTGTAGCAGGTGTTCAGCATGTCTGACATAGGAGAGAGATTTGTGTCTAATCGAGAGTTTGCCAAATAAGGTCTCACTTCAAAAGTAGGCGCTAATTCTGACGTGTTGCAGGGATCCATAAGGAATAACGAGGGGGCCAGCATTACAATATTGGTGTTTTCCACACTCATGATCTGTACCTCCTTCTCCTGTCTTCTGCATTCCCCAGGCCTCTCCCGCCCATGCCTAAACTGTCCACTCCCCTCCCAACCCTTTGCCATGCTCAGCACTGTGAGGTCTGATCAATGCTAATAATCTGGGTTGAGGGTAAAGGCGGCTGTTCGCTATCTCTAATGGCTGATACTGCAGTGGGCAGTTTTGTAATGCTAATGAGGGACAGAACCCAAAGGCAAAAGAGGCAGAGCAGGGGTGGATAAACCAATATAGAAGGTTGCCCATCGCTGGGCTATGGATAAGAAGCTAGCATGACTTCATACCATACCTCTTACCCTGTGCTTTTCATCTGTTAATCCTCAGGGAGGTCAGTGTTACTATCCCCATTTTACAGGTGGGTAAAGTGAGGCAGAGCAGTGAAGTGACTTGCTCAAGCTCACCTAGCAAGCCAGGAACAGAACACAGCTCTCACGAGTCCCAGTTTAGTGCTCTCTCCTCTAAATCAAACTGCCTCCCCTTAAGAAGTGAGTACTTTTGTCAGAGCCATTTTCGAAAATTATTATTTTCTCTCCTCCTCTGAACCGCCCGTGCAGTAACATTCTGGGGATTGGAGTGCTCCAGATCAAAACTTGAGCTTTTTACCTCTGGATGAGGTGCTGTTGAGGTTGTGGGATTTCAGCACCTTGCAGAACTGGGCCCGAGAAGAGCAGCCATTGTTTCTTGTGTAATTAATTCCAAGTAGTTTGTCATTCTCTGCAGGACACTTCCCAAGATTGGGTTGCTGACTCCATGACTCACTCATAAATACATCCTGCATTAGGTTAATTGTCATTTTCCTTAATTCATCTTTGACTCACAGCTTCGTTAGCCTGCAATATTTTTACATTGCCAACAAATTTTCCTCCATCAGTTAGAGGAATGAGTCACTCAAATCTCCACGTGACTTGAATGGACAAGGAAGGCAAGGAAGTTGCAAGAAGCCACTATACTTTTGGATGCTTATGGGAAGCGTTTGCATGTTGTTCATCCATCATATAGACTTGTGCTGAGTGTGTGTGTGTGTGTTATGCATCCCACTCTAATGGTTGGTCCAGAGAGATGTCTGCTACAGTTGCAAGCAAGGGAACAAAGGGCCTCATGCAAAATCCATGGGAATATTTTCATGGACTTCAATGGGCATGAACATTAGGGCCAGACTTTTAAAGGTATTTTGGCACCTATTGAAATCAGTGGGGTTCAGACCTGAACTCACAAAGATTCTTAGGTACCTAACCCACTGATTCCAGTCATGAAGAAACGACACAGTGGACTGGAGACGCTGGGAACTGAGCATCTTGGGACACATCCTCCCCACTCTCCTGGCTGCTCTGAGCATGATTCTTCATGCTTCTGAGCTGCATTCCTCTACGGAGCCATTCCCTCCTTTTCAGAGTCTGTGCAGTCCAGGTCTGGGAATTCACCTCCTGGGAATATACTGCTTTCCTCCTCCCTGGCTGCATGCAAGTCTCAGCTCAAACAAAATCACTTAGAAGGAGCACAAATCACTCAGCCCAGTCAGAGCAGAGTGGACATGATGAAGCTACATATATTTGCGGCTTTTATACACCCAGAAAATCCTTAGGCTGAATTCACTGCGGATGTTGACAGATTGTTTAATAAAGGATCAGAACCACTGCTAAGCTGAGCAGGGTGGTTTTTTACATTGTTTGTTTCTGTTGTTTCCTTTTAAGCAGAACCACAAATTAATGCGTATCTGCAGCTCATTACATTTCCATGCGGGATGCTTGCTACTTCTAATAAATTACTTAGGACCAAGGACTAGGTTAGGAGGACTTAACTGATGGCAGTTGTGATGGAAGGAATGCATCATGCAAATGATGAAGAATTTATGAAGAAGCCTCTCCATTTAACAGGACACCAAAGGAAAGAGGTGAGATTTTAGAACAGTGCTAAGGAGATGCTTTACTGACAATATCCTTCCTCTGTTTTGTTTGATCTTTTTAATCCCTTTTGTGTTGTTGCTGGGTTTAATTTTCCACTGTGTGGTGACCTTCCACGCCTTTAACTCAAGGTTGAAGTGGGCCCGATGGATAAATGTCACCTTCTTCCAACTAGGTGAAGACTGAAGGCGTTCACCAGTGTTGTTTGTTGAGGAGCTGCGCTATGGAGCTTAGAGTCTCTGAAATATAAAGTGAGGGAAAGGCAACGATGTAATGTGTTGGCATCCAAGCTGCATTACTCACTTCTGAGGTGGGTACAATTGATTTATACTCATCAATAAGGGACAGATTTCTCGTAATAGCTCAGCACTCAGCATGCAGCCAGTGGGCGGAGCCCATTTGAAAATCTAGCCCTAGCTGAGTGAAATGGCCTGCAATGACATAAGAGAAGTCTCTTCTCCTGGCTTTCCTGGAATGGGTCTCTTAGCACTACAGTGCTGGGTATGGTTGAGTCCCCCATAACCTCCGCCTTTGATTACAGAAGGAAAGATTTCACATTCATATAGAATTACATTTTCAGATGGTATTTCTGCTTTTACATCATTACAACGTAAGGATAGCTAATGACACTTTGCTTTTGCAAAACCAAAACCCCCTACCCCTTGATTTCTTGGCACTATTATTATTTGCATTGCATCGGTGAGATGCGGTTCCAGCAAATATTGGGTATCTCGTGCTCGGTGCTGTTCAGACCCATAGTAAGAAACACTCCCTCCCCTTTGACCTCATCGTCTTTAATAGCCAAGACAAAGGGCAGGGAAACAAAGGCACAGTGGTGAAATGGCGTGGCTGAATTCACAGAGCAGATCAGCATGGAGGGAGGAAGGGGGCGAAGCTGGGATGAGAACCCAGCTGTAACTGAAGGATGATGATGCCCTAAGCTACCATGAAAAATATATGTGCACAATGGACCCGACTGGCAGAGGGGTTTACATCCAAGCTGCACTACTCACGTCTGAGGTGGGTACAATTGATTTATACTCATCAATAAGGGACAGATTTCTCGTAATAGCTCAGCACTCAGTGTGCAGCCAGTGGGCGGAGCCCATTTGAAAATCTAGCCCTAGCTGAGTGAAATGACCTGCAATGAGAGAAAACAAGTGTCTTCTCCTGGCTTTCCTGGAATGGATCGCTTCCAAAAGGCAAGAGACATTATTTAATATATACCTCATTGCCATGCCTAGAGGCCCCAGCATCAGAGGTGGGCCATAAACAGGGTGGCAGAGTAGCTTTCCAAATTGGTTCAAGGAGGATGTTCTATGTGCGAGGAGCAGCATGGAAGAAGGTGGGAAAAGATTTGGCTTACAAGCTGGAAAGGAGGTGGATGAGGCTGACGTCATTTGGACTGGAGGACCTGGGAGCCACATGGTAAGCGATGAAAATGGCCCAACCTTAGTTTGTAGTGTTTTAAGACAATGGCCCTAAAACGTGTGGGGATATGACTGCACAGCTGGGGCGTCTCAAATCACGACAGTGTAGCTCTGTTGTTTTTATGTAGCTGTAAATCTAGTTTGCAGGCATGTGAATTAATTGCTGTCAGACCAGACTGCAGTACGTCAGACACAGGAGAGGCATCCGCAAGGAGCTGGGGAGGGACGGAAATAGATATGTCTCTCAGACAGGTTTACTAAGTGGTCAGCACCGTACTGAAGCGGTATCCTATTTCCTCTCAAATTTGAGGCTCAGAGCCCACTACCTCAACGGAATTCTGCATGCATAAGGGAGGAGGGGGGGGAGTCGAGTGAAACCTTTTTTAAGTAGGATGTTCTGTTATTGGGACTTACCCTCTTCAGATACACAAACAGCATCACAGGCACATAGTGCCTGCAATGGGAAACATCGCAGTGTTTTCTGTGGGTGCGCCTCTCTGTATTTCCAACAGCAGGGTCGCTGTAAGTGAACATTTACCTATTTATATAAGGTACTTTAATGGCCCCATCACCACTGTATCTGAGCACTTCACGGTGTTTACTGTGTTTATCCGCACAACACCCTTGTGAGGTCGGGAAGCGCTATTGTCTTTATTTGAAACATGGGGAACTAAGACTTAGGGCTGGTCTCCACTAGGGGGGGAAATCGACTGTAGATATGCAATTTCAGCTACGTTAATAACGTAGCTGAAATCGACGTCTCTACAGCCGACTTACCTCCCATCCTCACGGCGGTGGCGGTCGGCGGCGCGGTCCCCCGTCGACTCCAGCTTGCGCCTCTTGAGGAGCTGAACTTCCGGAGTCGACGGGGGAGCCGCTGGTGGTCGATTTATCGCGTCTTAACGAGACGCGATAAATCGATCACTAAAAGATTGATCCCTGCCGGCTCAAGTGAAGACAAGCCCATAGAGTGCCTTATCCAAGCCATCAACTATACATTCACCAACGGAGGGTTTCCGTGGTAATTATGCTGGGTAAATATTCCCCTAACCATGGCCGAGTAGCCCACTGTCCCTGTACGTAACACCACCATTCCTTAATCCAGATCTGGCAACAAACTCCATGTTCGGCAGCCATCTGGGGCTGCCTGGAGTCCATCAAAAGGATTAGGGCCGTAAGAAACTGGGGGAACTCTGCCGCTGGGGACTTGACCAGGAATTGCAAGGAGAACGGAATGCAAAAGTGGTGACAATTTGTTGCTATCTTGAAATAGTTGCAAATTTGCACCCTGGGAATTTCTCATTTCCATCAACATGACCAAACTGTCTCTGAAATCTTCATGTGTTTTCTCTGCGAATCCAAATTCCTTGGGCATGCCCCCTGCACTGGGGGGCTAGCAAAAGAGCCCACTGTATGAGTGCTCCACTATCTGGGCCTTTCCTCGTCCTTCGGGAATCCTCAGGAACCCACGTCAGCCGCCTCTACAATTGCTTCGTGCCACAAATTGACCACAGTGGGGGCCCAGATCTGGCCCACTAATAGTTACAAGAGCGGTCTACAAGAGAGCTGTAAATCAGTGACCCCTTTCCCATACCGGGCCTCTAAGCGCGATCCCCCCCCCCAGGGATCAGGTGGGGGGGGACGTGCCTGCAGCCCACTGCGGCAGGGGCTGGGATGGGGGGGTGTTCCAGCAGCCCCCCAGGGCAGGGGTCGGGATTGAGGGGGGGGGGGTTCCAGCAGCCCCACGGAGGCGCCGGCAGCCCTCTGCGGCAGGGGCCGGGCTCACAATGGTGCCGGAAGCCCACCTCTGCAGGCAGTGGGGCCGGGTTGGGCATGTGGCAGTGCCGGCAGGCCGACGCAGCAGGAGCCAGGGCCCGGACCAGGCTCGCGAGGCCAGCGCGAGCTGCGCCTGGGGCTGGCCTTATGGGGGCGCCGGCAGCCCGCTGCGGCAGGGGAACGGCTGCCTGCAGCAGCAGGGGCCGGATGCCAGCAGCCCACGGCAGCGGCATTGTTTGGGGCCGGCTGCTGGCAGCAGGGGCTCGCGACCCCCGCAGAACTGGCTCGCGACCCCCAGAGCGGTCCCAACCCCCACTTTGAGAACCAATGCTGTAAATAGTTAATAAATATAGGGCCAGTAGATGGCACTCAAGCATAGTAGCCTCGTTGCTGGATTGTGTAGGACCAAGACTTCTTGTGCAGGGAAAACGGCCCCCTCTGTGTGCAGCAATTTACATCCGCCATTAATAGTAACTTTCCACAGGAGCCGTTTCAGTCAGACACATTCTCTGTTCTGGGGCTGGGACTGACACACCAGGCTCCATAGCTCAGGTTTTACTTTGTTCTTATTCAAGCTAATTTCCATTGGAAGCTTTGGTCCATAGTAAATGATTGTCTATGTCGAAGCATGTGCAGACGGGGAGGTGGCAGGCATATCACAAGAGTAAGCCTTTTAAATGTTGCCTGATTTGGGGGGAAAGGGGGATGGCAACTTTCCTGACAGCAGATGTTAAGAAGATTTGAATCTTTGCTGGGCCTTTTATTAACACACTGCTTAGAGGTCTGTTTCACAGTGTTTGCTGTGTTAATGATCTCACATAGTGTGTTTAATGCTATACGCCTTGCCTTGGGCTATACTGGTTATATGCAGGCACTGGGCAGAAAGCTATGGATAAGTCGATATATCAAAGGTCATCATTACAGCAAGGGTATTTATATAAAATGACCAATTTTCACGCAGCTTTGGGTTTGAAGAAACAGACATTGTCTCTGGCATGGCATTCCCTATAAATCCTTACAGGACTATGGCCAGTGCTTCATTTGTAATGAAAGAGGGGCCGGGACTCTGAACTGCCAAGCCCTGGCGCAAATTAGGCCCTAACTATGGCCAATATCAATGACTTGAACAAGTCTCGTTCTTTCGTTCTAAATATCCTTGCAGTATAAATGTCATTTCAGCTTCATGTGCTGTGATACTGACCCCTAGTGGCCAAACAGATTAATAATGTGGTAATTTCATCTGACAAGGGGATCCCATTGCAGGATTGGGGGCCCCTCTTGTCATCCAAGAGCTATTTTTGAACGTGCCCCTGGATGCTGCTTTGGCAACAGAGCAAGCAATAGAGAAATTGTCTGTGAAATTGAGCCTGATAGCATTCACAACAGTATTGCCAGTCGCAAACATGCAAAGAGCGTCAGCCGGGCATCCAGAAAATCATGGGAGTTAAAAAAAATAATGAAATTTGGGTTCACATTTTCAAGCTTTTTCTTTGAAACCATAAGCTTGCTTTTTAAAAGTGAAAGCTGAGATTTTCCTGTAAACACACACTGAAGGCATAACCCTCCCCCCCCCAGATATCATAAGACTCAAGAAAATCGCACAAGTTGGCAACACAGAGACACTTGTGCATTTGTTTTCTGTGAACATTCATGCTTTATTGGTGCAGATACTCACAGATATTGAATATAAGGAGCCAAGATAGTCAATTCCTTAATCTCCTAAGGGGAAGGCACAAAGGAAAAGGGGATAATGCACTGGCTGCCAATTAATTTCTGGGTTGTTTTGGAAGTGTTGGTGTTGACCTATAAATCCCTACATGGTCTGGCACTTGCCAATGTAAGAGACAGGCTTTCTTCCCATTACACACATTGTTGCGGTTGTGATCAATGGAGTCCTCAAGCTGGAAGCCTGCCCTATGGGAAAGTGAGAGAGCTCCGTGCTGTACATTATCCAGGTGTCACCCACAGTTTAAGAATTAACACCCGCCCCCCATAGTCTGAATATGGTGACTGTCAGGGGATGCCAGGATTATTTCCCCAGTATTTTGGGGTTGGGAGGACTATAGGGAGCTGTTTGTGTATGTCGGGAGAGGGGCTGTTTTGTTATGCTTGATTTTTATGCTGGTTGCTAATATTTGGCTTGGAGCTGTGGAACAGCTGTTGTTTTTACTGCTGTTCACGGGTTTGAAATCTTGGCTTAGGAAAGGTGCTTTTTTTCTTTTGCTACATGCTGCAATAAATCAAAATAAACAAATAATGGCAGAGGGCAATTTCCACCCACCCTTTGGCTAGAAGATCCCCAAGCAAGTGGTTTATTTTAATATAGGCTGACTAGAAAGCCAAACCACTGCCAGGCTTGGATTCCAGTGTTGTAGTCTTGTTGGTCCCCAGATATTAGAGCAGGTTGGTGGAGTAATATCTTTTACTGGGCCAGCTTCTGTTGGTGAGAGAGACAAGCTCTTGCGCTTACACAGAACTCTTGACCTGGTCTTTCTAAGGCTTTCATACCATCACTTGTTCTTTTCCTAAGCATGGAGCATTTGGCCTCTTCAGTCATCTGCTGCCCTCTCTCTGGCTGTGCAGTAGACGTCACATCCTCACATACGGCTTCCTGGGACACCTTTGAAATGTGTTTCACTTTGGCCCCAGTCCACGTGGGCACAGGGATCTTCCATTGTGAGTTACAGTGCAGGATCAGGGCCTCTGATAACCATGAAGAATGGATTTCCTTTGGAACGTTCCAATGTTTTACCCATAGATTCTGGGAAATGCTAGTAAAAAGCCTAAGTTCAGTGAACAAACACAGTAAATAGACAATAAGCCAAGAGTTGTCCTGATCTGACAGTAATGCTGCTTATATCAGCTAGGAGCTGAAGTTTCCTGCACTGGGGTGCCTGATTTATATAATGACCTGGAAGATGCCAGGAGAGGGAGGCAGAGTACACCGTAAAGCAAAGGGATCATTTGAGTCTATTTCAAATCTTCTCAGCTCTTGTGGGTTTCAAGCCTTATGCACTGAACTAACTGACAGATTATTATTTATTGGTATCGCAGGAACACACAGATCTCAATCAGGTATTTTGACCTCAGTGGGTAGGGGGGCTGGAACACTTGGTACAGTGGTGGTGGTGGTGGGGAGGAGGGGGGAGGCTGAGAGCCATTGAACAAAACTGTAAACCCTGTATATAATGGAAACCACTTCAAGCCGGGGGGTGTTCTGCAGCACCCCCATCACTCCTCGTTCCAGCACTTATGCCAAAGGGTCAAACACAGAGAGACATTCTTTGCTCCAGAGTCTGAAGTCGCGGTCCTGAAGTCAGCTCCATTGCCAGTATCTAGGATTTAAATGCAGTTCAGAAAAGACTCCCGTGTCTTAATATCCTAACTCCGCGTGGCAACGTCAGCTACAAAGGTATTGAAAATTGGGAAGCATGAAAAAACAAACACTCAAACAAAAACCCAATGGCCTGATCTTTTTTTCTGGGATGCTGAGCACCCACAAATTCCACTGAAGTCAATCGGAGCCTCTTTGGTATAAAAGAAAGAGAATGGCTAGCAAGGCATTATCCAGGAATGGTCAATAAAAGTTGCAGGTCATAGCTTAAAGCCAGGAGGGACCACCAAAGATCATCCAGTCTGACCTCCTGTATATCACAGGCTGCCCCCACCACTCAGCTACCACATGCTAAACCCAGTAACTGAAATTAGACCAAAATATCACAGCCCCCAGCAGTTTAGAGTGTTTGAAAACCAGGCCCAAAGTTTTCTTGCTGGTCCAAGGGCAGCTCTTATTTAAAATAAATAAATAAATAAATAAAATGGTCAGGCCTTGGGCAACATGCATAGGGACATCTCAGCCTCCAGTCTCCTGCGTGTGTTATGTTGTCACTGTAGATTAGACCCTCTTGAGAATCTCCTGTGAACAAAGTTGCTTGTCATTAGAAAGTTTGGGACCAGCACTGGATTCGGTATTGACTTTTCCCTAATTTTCAGTGGAAATTCTTGTAAGGAATTACCAGAGGGAGTCATTTAAAACTTCACCCCATCTGCTACAACTTTCTAATACGTTGAAAATTATGATGAATAGTCCATTCATCCAACCTTCGCTGATATTTATTGCATAGCTAAAGGACAGAGAGAAACTCTCATTTGCCCGTAACTTGGGCCCCAATCCTAAATACAGTAAACCCTCGATTTAACGGACCTCGATTTAACGGACTTCGGATGCAACGGACAAAATTTCTGAGCAAGTCTGATGCATTCCTGATCCATATCTGGCGGGCTGGCTGCCGGCTCCTGGCTGCCGCCCGGGTCACAGCAGCGGGCGGGCTGGCTGCCGGCTCCCGGCTGCCGCCCGGGTCCAGGCAGCGGGCGGGCTGGCTGGCGGGTCCTGGGAGCCGGGACCCGTGCGGGCTGACTGCCAGCTCCCTGCTGCCGCCGGGGTCCCAGCCGCGGGTGGGCTGGCTGCCGGCTCCCGGGTCCCGCCCGAGTCCCACCAGTGGGTGGGCTGGCTGCCGGCTCCTGCCCGAGTCCTGCCATTGGGTGGGCTGGCTGCCGGCTCCCGCCTGAGTCCCGCCTGTGGGCAAGCTGCCAGCTCCCGGCTCCCGCCCGAGTCCCGCCAGCGGGCGTGCTGGCTGACGGCTCCCGGCTGCCGCCCGGGTCCCAGCAGCGGGCGGGCTGCGGAGCTGCAGCCCCGACCCTGTGGCGGGCGGGCTGCTGCTCCGACAGCTCGGTTTTTTTTTAATTAAATAACGGACTTTTTGATTTAACGGACACCCCCTCGCCCGAATTAGTCCGTTAAATGGAGGTTTTACTGTATATATGCACCTGCATAAAGTTAAGAATGTGTGTAGTTCCATTGCAATCAGTGGGACTACTCTCAGTGCATAAATATAAGCACGTGCCCAAGTCTTTGCAGGGTCTGAACCTCAGGGTCTGATCCTGTGAAGTGTTACACCCATAATTCATCTAAAATGGTTAACATGTAGGCAAGTATTTTGAAGATCGTACTCACCAGCTTTCATTTTAATGGGTGTAATTCAGGTGTGTTCTGAGCATTTAACCTGACACAATGTTCAGATGCACAAAGAGGTGGTAGGGACCTTATTGGCATGAAAGGTATGAAAATGATGCGAAACAGTTGGAAAATCACCACTTTGATGTCTTATGCTACATAGCTCAACCTAGTGATTATGGAAGCAAACCTGCAGTGATGCATGATCAGGAAGTGCATACATTTTCAGGAGTGATGACCACTTACTTCCATAATGAATGGTGTGACTGATTTGATGGTTAAACATTTATATTAGTACATTGTATAACTTCTGAATAGCTGCTTTAAAGGCTTGGAGTTTGTTTTTTTTTTAATTTAGCTGCTACTCCTGTGATTATTTATTATTTCCTTATCATTTGCTCTGTTTGAGTTTTAGGTTATTTTTTCAGGGGGGGTGGGGGAGAAAAGGGGGGAGCTTTTAGACAAAGCTCCTACTTCTGGCTGAACTTGAATAGAATAAGGCAAAGAGGATTGTTTGAGGATGAAACTTCCCCATCTATCTAAAGGAATTGGAACTGTCTCACTGAAAGCATCTACTAGGAATAAGGTGTGATGGGGTTGTTCACCCCACACCAACCCTGAAGGAGGCCCAGAAGTGGCCAATTAACCTTCACAGTTGCACCTGAAGGCACACCCCGGGGATTTATAAATATGAAATGGTCATGAAGCTCCACTGGCAGACAGACTGGGTCAGGAATATAAAAAGAGGAAGTTTGTAGCAGCGGCAGCAGCAGGATAAGGGGCAGAGTCTGCATTCGCTTGTTGGGAGCAGAGTGGTGGGGAGGAGGAGCATAAGGCCTGGGAAAAGGGTCAATCCTAGAGGAGTTAGTGGGGAGGGAAATGGCAGGAAAGCCTAGGAAGAAGCCCAAAGAAACAGGAGCAAGGAGCGAGACTGTGACGATCTAGGCTACGGGTTATAGGCTTCCTGGGAAGTTGCAAAGGACTGGTGGAGTTGCAGTTTGGACACCTGGTCCAATGAGACTTTGATACCACATAGTGACATGGCTGGAGGGCTGAGTTGAGAAGGGAAAGCACTGTGACTGATATGAAGAAAGACCACCGCTGTGATGGAGCGGCCATTGGTGGGGACGGCTAATGGGAATAAAACCACTACACCCACGCCTGGCCAGGAGGAAGGGCTCTTGCAGTGAATGGAACACCGTTCTGTCAAACTAGGGGGAAAAATGGAGTTTGAGTCTTCTCACAGATCCCTGTGTCTGGGCCTCACAAACTGAACAACAACATTTTGCAGTGTGAGATGGCTTTGCTGCCCTTAGTCTTGCTTTAGTAGGGAGTCACACAAGATTTAAAACATACTATGAGCTGGGGCTCTAATTCGCATCTTAGGATCTATTATCTAGAGAGGTTTGGCACTAGTTATAAAATCTGAATTTGATTTAATGCTCTTGCTTCCTATATAAGAGTTAAACAGACATGTATGACTGCCCTAGGCATTCTTAATAAGCCCCTGGACAACAGGGCCGGTGTAACCACTAAGTGAAGTAG
The DNA here is from genome assembly GCA_032164245.1 of Sternotherus odoratus. Classification (NCBI taxonomy): domain Eukaryota; kingdom Metazoa; phylum Chordata; order Testudines; family Kinosternidae; genus Sternotherus; species Sternotherus odoratus. The sequence continues at coordinate 10,515,210 of JAVMKO010000018.1, forward strand.
GCAGCCGCCAAGGGTGCCAAGATTTGGGGGGGGAGGGGGCAAAAGCAGTGCCCTGCCCGGGGGGGTGGTCCCGGCCTTCCCACCCTGCCCCTTGCCCGGGGCACCGAGCGGCTCCTGCTGCACCGGGGCTTCTCAGGCGGCTGTTTGCAGCTGTCTGGCTCGGCAGGGAGGAGTCGCCTTCCGGAGGCACCGGAAAGCCAGAGTGTTGCGCTTGCGGCGGTGGCGAGCCCCAGCCATGGAGGAGCTGGCAGAGCTCAGTGGGGCAGCAGTCCTGCAAAGGCAGCGGCGCCACTAGCAGGGAGCAGCTGCGCCTCCTGCCCCTCCTGCCCGGACTGTGGCCCAGTGCCCCCCCCCGGGGACTCCTGCAGCGGATACATCGTGGGTGCCAGCCCCCGTGCACCCCTCAGCTCCATGTTGCCATGCTTGGGCTCTGCGGTTCCCGGGCGTGTGAGCCATTGCTGCCACTGCCCCTTCCAGAGCAGGCTTGGGGCCCCTCGGGGACTATAAAGGCTCATTGGGATTTGCCCTCAATGAACCAATGTGCAAGGGGGAGGGGGTGCAAGATGGAAGTTTCATCTAGGGTGCAGAATGTCCTTGCACCAGCTCTGCTGGACAATGATTAGAGCAATTTGCTTTAATTCTGCTTCATATAACAATCAGTGAGATGCTCTCAAGTTTGACCTAAACGTATCACACTTAATCATGCTACTACATTTTGTGCAGCTCTTGGATGGACTTTATGATAATGTAACTGAAATAGCCACAGAGTCCTAGCGTCAGAGGCAAACAGCTTGTGTGCAAAGAGAAATCAATATTGGCTTTGCCTCAAGTATCCTAAAGGAAGCACAGTGTTATCAAAGACTGAAATAGCTCAGCCTTAAAATAATCAAGTGACTGAAGCATATGGCAAATTGCACTTGCTACAAACCTCTTCTTTTGCAGGGAAGGCTAAGTGAAGTTTCAGACAACATTTATTTTCATAATTCAGTGATAATCCCATTAGGGAATTGCTCTCTAACTAGTATATTATTAATTAGATCAGCTAAAATAATAAGTGTTGTGATACTCTTCAGAGGTAGCTGAATATTATTAGTTATCCAGGACTTCACTCTTGATTCCCAGATCTGTGGCTGAATGCTGGATTCCCAGGGCTTCTAACTTCTTTGTTTTTTGTTTTTTGGCTTTAATGTTTTTTAAATCTGCAAATCATGCAAAGCATCTGCAGTCTTTGCTGCAATTGGACTAGGGTTTCTGAGTGGGAATAGAACACAATACTGTGGCGGCGGGGGTGGTTTTATAGAACCAAATTTGAACAAATGTATTTGGATAATTATCAGTTGAAAAAATCTAGGGTGGGGCAACCAACCCATACTACTGTCCAAAATTCAAGTCAATCACTGTTTGAGGCTTGGTAAAGCTTACTTTTATTTATTTTTATATGTGTATATAAATATATATCTTTTTCCAGATTTTTGACAAGTACATTGGCTGTTTTTACTGTATGTCTAACTTGACTTGCTTAGGTTGACCTGGCTGCGATCACAAAGGCCTGACCATGTGAGTTTTCAGAGCCAAAGCTAGATTGGTCAAAACCGGAACATTTTTTCCATTTCTCCTCACTCTCATGTGGAACTTGGTATTGAATCACCTTTCTACCAATAGATCTTGAACAAATGAAAATGTTGCCTCCTTCTGTCCATCTCCAAATAAGACATTTGGCGATCTCGGTTTGTACATTTGGATTTTAATTCATGAAAGCATCTGAATTTTGTGCATGGGAAGTGGCAAACTGGGCAGCTGTACTTTCTGGGACTGAACCATTGGGGGTCAGTAATGAAATAGACTGTCTCAAATTGCTGGGAAGCACTTTAAATCAAAGCACCACAACTAAATCGTGAAGTACATAACTATGATCTTTACTGAACATCTCTCCCTTCTCCCTTGTCACCCCAAGCACCCTTCCAGTGCATGGTCAGGATCTAGCCTGGGTTGTGTGGCTACTCATACAATGCAGTCTGTTTTCGGGGTGTTACAAAAAGTCCTGGCAAGGAATCTGAAGGGGACAACATTAGACCAAGGGATTTTTTGCTGTAGAAAAACCAGCAGGCAATACCTCTATGACCAGCTTGATTGGCAGGAAACGTCACCTCCATTCAGTGGAGTTTACACTTACAATTTTCTCAAGCAGGTGGGGAGACTGTCCTTCATTAGGACATACATTGTGTGCCATTTTCTGTTCACGTTAACATTCCCTTCTCCCTCCCCCCTGTATCCGAAGACTGAGGCATTAGGGGTTTGATTGCCTCATCCAGCCCATGATTTTTAGTGGTCTCGTAGGCTAGTCAGACCTCTCTACTCCTGTCAGTGGGAGATGACAGTCCGCTGCTCTTTCTGTTTACAGCACCACTTGTGAGAACCGACAGCCAATCAAAATGCCAAACAACTGAAAGGTCAACACTGTAAAGAACAGTGTGCCGCTAGGTATAATAATTCTCATGTCAAACTTGCTGTAGGAACGGAATATGGCACAACATGAATCTAACCTGGTGACAGACTAGAGCAAAACTGAGGAACGGTATAAATGTACTGTAACTCATTTTTGTTACAATCTCAAGCCCATAATTTCCTGGTCTTCCTTAGATGCTGGAGGGGGCTGTTAGGCGGATGAATGGCTCCTTTCATTTGTTTTATTACATGGAGAGATGTGTGTCCACTACAAGATACTTCCCTTTAGGGCATATTTTTGCCTAGTTCATGAAATACGACTTCAAGTATATTATGCTGTGCAGTGTATCTTTTATTTCTTGTAATAAATTGAAGTAAATGTGAGAAAGCTGACTTGCCAGGAATGCAGTATTATAGTAAACAATAATATGTCTGAAGAAAAGCACTGGCCACACTCTCTAAAGCTGGCAGGCTTAATAAATAAACAGGTAATTAAAATTAATCAATAGCTCTGCTAGAAATCATCCAGTTTGAGAGAATATCACATGGTCTTTGGGCATAGGATCAAATATGGCAGGCCGTTCTTCAAGACATATATGGATTAAACATTGAGGGAACTGTACCACATTACGGATGTGAAAGAATTTGGAAATAAGAATTAGGATTCAGTCTAGCTACTGTCTCTTGTGGCAGGGTGGGCCTGACCCAGCCTGCTGCCCTTTTAAGAGGGAGAAAAGCCCTCTGCAAACCTCCCTGCAGAGAAGCCTAATTAGCCACCTGGGCTGCAGAGCAATCAGCCGTATGGGTTGCACCTGGCAGCCTCCCCAGGAGGGATAAAAGCCTGCCAGGCAGGCAGCCCAATGTGGTGGTGGTATGGTAGTGTGGAGGAGTAAGAGAGAAAGATAGAGAAAGGTACAGAGCTGAAAGAGCTGAGGCTAGAGGCCTGACAGAGCTGAAGTATATAGAGTTGTATAGAGCTGTAAGCTGAAGAGCTGAACTGTATAAAGCTGTGTATATTGGTGGTGGGGCCTTGCACTGTGAAATAAAGAGCACTGTTGGAGCCAAAGAAGAGTTTCCTACCTGTGTCTGAAGAGGGGTGAGAAGGCGATCTGTCAGACTCTGCACATTGCCAGTGATGCTGGTAGTATTTATTGGTTGTTAAAAACCTAATTTTTTGACTCACACTATAAAGACATGCCTTGTCTTATCGTGTCTTATCCCTATGGCTCATCTAATATTGTGTGTCTTTCGTGTTCCTATATAGTGGTTGTGACATTACTCAGGTATAGTCTAGACTGATGGACAGCCGTGTCCCCATCAATTCCCCAGCATGGGGTGCCTTTTAGTTTTACACTGCTTCACTGTGAGAGCAACCGTTCCTGGTCTGCTCTGTTGGCTTTCAGCCCATAAATCACTCCCTGCTACACTCTGAGTGCCATGGCCAGCCACTCACCAATTACACTGTAGGGAAACACTAGCAAACTCCCAGTCCCAGGCTTTCCCCCTGAAACTTGTGTTCTCTACTGCTCAGTCCTCTCCTGGATAATAGCAGTTCAGATGAAGTCTGTCATTTTTAATAGACAATGATATGCACAAATCTTGTGATCCCAAATGGAGTTTCCCAAACACTTCAATCCAAGTACACTGGCTTAGGTAAAATAACAAAACAAATTTATTAACTACAGTAAGATTGATTTTAAGTGACTACAAGTAATGAGGCATACAAATCAGAATTGGTTACAAGGAAATAAAAGGTAAAAATGCAACTAACGCCTAACTCAACAAGCTAAGTGAGTACAAAAGCCTTCAGTAAGGATATCTTCCACACTCCCCTGGTCCAAAGTTACTTCCTTTGTTCTTCAGGTGTTGATGATGCTGTGGGCAAAGAGCAAGGGAGGGATGAGTTGGGGCACCTGCCCTCTCCTCTCTTAACCCTTTCTTTTATGCAAGAATCATCTCCAGCTGAGATTCAGGAGACAGAAAGTCTGTGTGGCCAGGAACCTTACCCTGCTTCTTTGTCAAAATGTAGATCTTTTTTGCCCACATCCTGCCAAAGAGTGGCCACTTAATCAGGTGATGGTCCATTTGTTCTCAATGACACCTGGCTAAGGCACTGGCTAGCCTTTCGTCTCTGGGGAACTTGTATGTGTCTGCCCTCTCTAGAGAACATGTTGGAACCTGTCTTGGTAACATTATACTGTGGAATCTTATGACTTTACATGCAACATTGTTACACATATTTTACCAGGACAATAATGAACAGGGGATCCTGAGTTTTCAAATGTTAGTTTAAAAGTATGCTTTGTACAAAATTTAACGTTGTCTTGCAAAAGGGGTGAATAAAGGGGTGTAGAGTGCCACAGAGGTTATGTTTGATGGCGAAGGCAATGCACAAGGAGAAAAAATAGACTTGTATCTGGGATTTTCAAAGCCGCTTATAGGAATTAGGTACCCCAATCCTATACAAATTCAATAGTTGAGTGCCCAACTCCTTTAAAATCCCAGTCTGAATTTTATATAGGGAGCATTTCAGCTTTATGTCTGGCTTCCACATTTATATTTCATAAAATATCAAAAACCTCAAAAGGAAATTAAAAATAAGTGAGAAGGTTATTAGAGATGCATCATTTCTTGAAACTTCATAACATCCGATAGAGGCTGAGTAAGGAGACAATCCTGAAAGGCTCTGAGCTTCTCACAGAGTAACTGGGCACCCTCTGTGCCTACTTGAGGAAAATTGGGTCATAAATGAATAGCACGTAGTGAAGAGCAGGAAAATGCACTTTATCAGTGCTGGAAAATAAACCCCGGGATGGCAGTAATGGAGCACTATGCTGGGGGGAGATGTCATCTGTCAAAGGGAATGTAAAACCAAAGCATGGGAAAGAAGGGCTTTCTACTTTAGAGAACTTCGCACCTGCATCCACTCAGCTCATCTGGAATACACTGATGTAATCCAGAAGAGGTGCATGGCTGTAAAGTGGGGTTTATGGATGCAGTCAGAGTGGTGAAAGCCATGCTTGACATCCGTGCAACATATGTGTACCGGGGATTTGCATTGGTGTATATCGTTAAACTGGTGCAAACTTCTCAAATGTAGACAGGAACAGAGAAAATTAGATTCACTCAGGTTTTGAATAGTGTTGCTGTGAATCTTAGATCATGTAGCCCTACTGAATTTCCTCCAAGCATTCCTTGGGACTTTTAATTCAGTCAACATTTAGCTACTTTATTTTAAAAAAGAAGAAGTAAAAATCCATTGATATGATGAAAGCAAAAGCTGTCAGAATCCTGCCCATTAAATTAATATAAAAGAGCTAAAACTTTTGGCAAATTTGAACAACTTAAATCCTATTCACTCCTTGTGGGCTAAATTGTTTGAGAGCTGGCAATCAACATATTGAGTAGAACTCTATATTTACTCAAGGCTAAAATAGAATAAGTGTTATATATTTTAATAATGAGTCTGAAATTCATTTATTGTCCAAATATTATCATGTGAGGCAAGAAATCTGTGCAGGTTTCCAAGAGGATGTAACAGAGGAACCTTGATTTGGACACAGTACTAACAAAATGAATGTTGTTTTGAACCACTATGCTTTCTTCATTTGGGTTTTTGTTAATTCCTTTTGGTTCTTAATTTAGAATAACCCACTGCGCCTTCTGGAGCACTAGGACTTTCAGTTCTGTATCTTTCCTGAACAACTTTTGCCTTAAAATTTTAAGAGGGACATAACTGATCATTTAAAATCTGGTTTTGGACTTTTGTTCCAATAGAACACAGAGGTTATGGGTCAAATTTGCTGCCAAATTTTGAGCCTCTGAATTCTGCCCACAGAATTGGGCACACAAGGGCCTTCATTGATGCTCAGAACTTTTGAAAACAAAGTATGCACTTTTGAACATTTTGGCCTAAATGGTGTGCCAAAAACCTCAGAGCAATTCCATGGCAGAGATGAGATGAGGAGGGAGATTTTCCAGGGCACAAATAGCGGTTTGATGTCTAATTTCCAAAAGTCTGTGAGAGTGAAGAACCTAGCTGCCATTTATGCCTTTGAAAATCTTCTGCTGGAGCACAGATCTCTTGACTTCCCAGATCTATGCTTTATCTTTTTGACCATGTTGCCTGTGTGTGTGTATGTATGTATGTATATATATATATAAAAAAAATACACAACTAAAATGAGAAACCCTCAGATCTTTGCCTGAAAATCATATCGAGCCCAATACAATCTATTTACTGGGGGATTATTTTCACTTTTGCTTTACCGCCACTCGTCCCTTTTCTGACCAGGAATTGGAAGTTGTTCGTTAACATATGTAATATGGTGTCACCTCAGATTTCCCCATTCACTGCTTTGGGCATTATACAAACCTATAACAAAGAGATGGTCCCTCCAAAGAGAAAAATACTGAAATGTTCTTGTCATATTTCCAGCCATACTAGAATGAATAAGGAAATGTCGGAGAAAAATCCTGTGGGAAAAGACCTTTCAAATTAAGATTTTGTAGCCTTGAAGTCCAGATCATTTGGGCAACTTTTGAAATTTTCATTGCTTACCTAACCCAAACTTGAACTGTAAACCATTTTAAGTTCCATCTATCACCAACAGAAACCTACTGGACATACCACAATAGTATCTTCATGAAAGACATCATTATTCAGAGGGAGAAAGAAGATCAGGAATATCTATTTGTGAATGATTTTTCCAATCCAGAATAACTGCCATTCAATGTAATATTTTTAATCTTTCCTGAGGGACTTTCCAAATGTATTCATGACTTGATCTTCCAGGAGAACAAATGAGAAATTGACTAATAAAAGTCTGTAATATAACATTTTTAATAACTCATTTTGTCCTTTGCTTTCAAAGAAGCAAGCGCCTGTTACTCCATTCAAAAGCTCATCAGACGAATTGACCTTCATGTCAAGGAAAAATTACTCCATATGGTAATGTAATCACAAAGGGGAAACATTATTCTCCTATAGATTATTCCCTCAAGATATCCTAGTAACAGTCATTATACTATAAAATATAGAGAGTGTTGCAATTCCTGGTGGCAAATCTGATTGACATTCATTTCCTTTTAAAGGTGCAATATACTTCACACTGTGGTAGCACTTTATTTTAAGGGTTCATTTAGCAATCCTAAATTGCACTGGATCACTGTAAGAAGTACAGATAATATCCACATGGCTGTACATGAAAATACTATGATCAGTGTGCTATTACAACAATAACAGATAACTTTTTAACATGCTAGAATGAAGTACACATGTGTGTTCATCTTTTCATTTTGAAAGTCAGTCTGATTGGGAACCACCAAATCTTGGCTTTGTATCCTGGAGTGCTTGTACTCCTCAAAAATGGCTACCTAAGAAAAAGACATTTCCTTATTCTAAGTATTTTCTCCTGCTATATGCCTTTGAGAGAGATCGGCTTGGTTTACCAAAAAAAACCAGGTTCTTACAGTTGACTGCATAGTCAATATGGCCATGGGACCGCAAGAGACTTTTCTGGCATAGTCAGTTTGTCAGATACATTCTGAGTGTAGACTGAATGCAGGTTGAATTCTTGTGGTATTTACTTCTGTATTGTCTTGCAGTATTTCCAGAAAGAAAACCAACTTGGGAAGGAAAAAAATTCTTTTACCTTGTAATCTTAAGCATGTTTTATCTGGAAGCTGTAAGAGAATACATATACAATCTCCACCATCTAATGTTTTAAACACTCTTGAATGTAAACATACTTAAAGAAGAAATTACCTGTAATCTGATATTAGATGCCTTAAGAACTAAGATAATAGGTTAGTTGCCAAAGCAGAAATGATCAGCATTATTTCAGTAAAGCATTGGAAAACAATCAAAAAGTTATACTCCTCTCTGGCATTTGCCAGATATTCCCTCCAGATTTGTAGTGTGTATGTAAATATTTTACATGGTGTTTTGGTATCAATAGGAATGAAAATACTATAATTATCCTGGAGGCTCACATCTTTCTTTAATATCCATCTCTATAGCATATAACAGTGCGATACACACAGACCTGGTCCCGTCTATAGTATATAATCATAACAAGTAGATAAATCAATAACTTAATTACAACCTAATTTCTTCTATTTAACTTATATCTGAAATTCTACCTTCTTTTGTTCTTGAAATCACTCAGGACAATAGTGTCAGATGATGAACCCTACACTCCTGAGAGGGCCCATTCTTAAACTCATTTTAACTCATAAATTAATTAACAGATGTACTTGCCAACTCTTAGAAAATAAATTCGGAGCTCAGGGTAAGTGCTGCAAATTTGGGGATGATCTTTTTCATAATAAAGGTGGAATTCCTGCTTTAAGTGCAAACAGTGTCCCGGGTTATGAAGGAGATCAGACTTGATGATCGGAATGGTCCCGTCTCTCTTTGCAATTTCTGAACCAATGTACAACCCAAGTCAGCCTTAATTATGGAGGTGCAACCAATGCCTCTATTTTATTTATGTGTAAGTGTGGTAAAGAAGGAGTTAACAGTTCAATCTTTTATGCTGAATGAAGATAAACTTTTTTTAAAAAAAGCAATAACATATTGTGTTGCATGTGGTTCCTGGTACTTTTAAAAATAGACTTAGGGAAAATGAGATGAAATGGATCAAAATGGGCCTTTTTTTAAAATGAAGCAATTGTTTTTTGTGGTAGTTAAATAAGGGTAGAATGGGTTTAATGATTTGTCATTATCCTTGATTCATATGGAGCAGCTGAATAAGAGGGTTCGCATAATTGTTTTGGGAATACTTTCACAGCAACATGATCTTGACTGAATGTCACATCCATGTAATGCTGTTTAAGAGGAGACAAAATCACTCAAGTCTTGTGCCCCTGAGAAAGGTCAGAACGTCAGATTATCTGTTTGTCTGAAACCAAATGAAAGTACAGTGTAATTTCAGTTTAATAAGGTTTTTGTTTGAAGCAGGTTTGAAGGAGGAAGAGTCATAGGTCACTATTCTGCCCTAATGGTTTCCACTTCCACATAGCATAGAGGATGAAATCCGGGCCCCACTTTGAAATCAGTGGGAGTTTTGCCACTTCAGTAGGGCCAGGATTTTGCCCATCATCACTGGGAGTGGATCAAAAGGCAACAAGAACATGGAGGTGAGAGGAGACTGGCAGTGGTCTGCTCCTCTTACAAAGGTAGTATTAACTGCCTACATCCCCCATCTCAGAGAGAATGGGCCAGGTGCGGTTTAACTGGTGGAAATGAGACTCTAGAATGAGGCCACCAGAAAGGCAGGTGTATCTGTCCAAACTCCCCTCTCCCCCATGAACTTTTCATAAGAACATAAGAACATAAGAACGGCCATACTGGGTCAGACCAAAGGTCCATCTAGCCCAGCATCCTGTCTACCGACAGTGGCCAATGCCAGGTGCCCCGGAGTGAGTGAACCTAACAGGTATGATCGAGCGATCTCTCTCCTGCCATCCATCACCCCCCTCTGACAGACAGAGGCTAGGGACACCATTCATTACCCATCCCGGCTAATAGCCATTTATGGACTTAGCCTCCATGAATTTATCCAGCTCTCTTTTAAACCCTGTTATAGTCCTAGCTTTCACAGCCTCCTCAGGTAAGGAGTTCCACAGGTTGACTGTGCGCTGTGTGAAGAAGAACTTCCTTTTATTTGTTTTAAACCTGCTGCACGCCAATTTCATTGAATGGCCCCTAGTTCTTCTATTTTGGGAACAAGTAAATAACTTTTCCTTATTCACTTCCTCCACTCCACTCATAATTTTATATACCTCTATCATATCCCCCCTTAGTCTCCTCTTTTCCAAGCTAAAAAGTCCTAGCCTCCTTAATCTCTCTTCATATGGGACCCGTTCCAAACCCCTAATCATTTTAGTTGCCCTTCTCTGAACCTTTTCTAGTGCCAGTATATCCTTTTTGAGATGAGGAGACCACATTTGTACGCAGTATTCAAGATGTGGGCGCACCATGGATTTGTATAAGGGCAATAAAATATTCTCCGACTTATTCTCTATCCCCTTTTTAATGATTCCTAACATCCTGTTTGCTTTTTTGACTGCCGCTGCACACTGCGTGGATGCCTTCAGAGAACTATCCACAATGACTCCCAGGTCTTTTTCCTGATTGGTTGTAGCTAAATTAGCCCCCATCATATTGTATGTATAGTTGGGGTTATTTTTTCCAATGTGCATTACTTTACATTTATCCACATTAAATTTCATTTGCCATTTTGTTGCCCAATCACTTAGTTTAGTGAGATCTTTTTGAAGTTCTTCACAGTCTGCTTTGGTCCTTACTACTTTGAGCAGTTTAGTATCATCTGCAAACTTTGCCACATCACTGTTTACCCCTTCCTCCAAATCATTTATAAATAAGTTGAATAGGATCGGCCCCAGGACTGACCCTTGGGGAACACCACTAGTTACCCCTCTCCATTCTGAAAAAGTTCCCTTTATCCCTACCCTTTGTTCCCTGTCTTTTAACCAGTTTTCAATCCATGAGAGGATCTTCCCTCTTATCCCATGGCAGCTTAATTTACGTAAGAGCCTTTGGTGAGGGACCTTGTCAAAGGCTTTCTGGAAATCTAAGTACACTATGTCCACCGGATCCCCCTTGTCCACATGTTTGCTGACCCCTTCAAAGAACTCTAATAGATTAGTAAGACACGATTTCCCTTTGGAGAAACCATGTTGACTTTTGCCCAACAATTTATGCTCTTCTATGTGTCTGACAATTTTATTCTTTACTATTGTTTCAACTAATTTTCCCGGTACGGACGTTAGACTGACTGGTCTGTAATTGCCAGGATCACCTCTAGAGCCCTTTTTAAATATTGGCGTTACATTAGCTATCTTCCAGTCACTGGGCACAGTAGCTGATTTAAAGGATAGGTTACAAACCCTCGTTAATAGTGGCGCAATTTCACATTTGAGTTCTTTCAGAACTCTTGGGTGAATGCCATCTGGTCCCGGTGACTTGTTACAGTTAAGTTTATCAATGAGTTCCAGAACCTCCTCTACTGATACTTCAATTTGTGACAATACCTCAGATTCGTCACCTACAAAAGACAGCTCAGGTTTAGGAATCTCCCTAACGTCCTCAGCCGTGAAGACTGAAGCAAAGAATTCATTTAGTTTCTCTGCAATGACTCTGTCATCTTTAAGTGCTCCTTTTGTATCTCTGTCATCCAGGGGCCCCACTGGTTGTTTAGCAGGCTTCCTGCTTCTGACATATTTAAAAAACATTTTATTATTACCTTTTGAGTTTTTGGCTAGCTGCTCTTCAAACTCCATTTTAGCTTTTCTTATTACATTCTTACACTTTACTTGGCAGTGCTTATGCTCCTTTCTATTTACCTCACTAGGATTAGACTTCCACTTTTTAAAAGATGCCTTTTTCTCTCTCACTGCTTCTTTTACTTGGCTGTTAAGCCACGGTGACTCTTTTTTAGTTTTCTGGCGTTGTTTTTTAATTTGGGGTATACATTTGAGTTGGGCCTTTATTATGGTATCTTTGAAGAGAGTCCATACAGCTTGCAGGGATTTCACTTTAGTCACTTTACCTTTTAATTTCAGTTTAATTAACCCCCTCATTCTTTCATAGTTCCCCTTTTTTAAATTAAATGCCCCAGTGTTGGGCTTCTGAGGTGTTATTCCCACCATAGGAATGTTAAATGTTATTATATTATGGTCACTATTTCCCAGCGGTCCTTTTATAGTTACCTCTTGAACCAGATCCTGTGCTCCACTCAGGACTAAATCCAGAGTTGCCTCTCCCCTTGTGGTTTCCTGTACCAGCTGCTCCAAGAAGCAGTCATTTAAAGTATCAAGAAATTTCATCTCTGCATTTTGTCCCGAGGTGACATGTACCCAGTCAATGTTGGGATAATTGAAGTCTCCCACTATTATTGGGTTCTTTATTTTGACAGCCTCTCTAATCTCCCTTAGCATTTCGTCATCCCTATCACTGTCCTGATCAGGTGGTCGATAATAGAGCCCTATTGTTATGTTCTTATTTGAGCATGAAATTACTATCCATAGTGATTCTATGGAACATGTGGATTCATTTAAGATTTTTACTTCATTTGATTCTACACTATCTTTTACATAAAGTGCCACTCCCCCGCCCCCACGACCTATTCTGTCCTTCCGATATATTTTATATCCTGGTATGATTGTGTCCCATTGATTGTCCTCGGTCCACCATGTTTCTGTGATACCTATTATGTCAATATCCTCCTCTAACACGAGGCACTCTAGTTCACCCATCTTATTATTTAGACTTCTGGCATTTGTGTACAAGCACTTTAAAAACTGGTCACTGTTTATCTGTCTGCTCTTCCCTGGTGTGTCAGATTCTTTATGTGAAAATTTCTCATCTGATCTGGCCTCTCCTTTATCCTTTTCCATCCTTTCCTGTCTAGAACCTAGAGAATCTTTAATGACAGACCCTCCTGTAAGAGAAGTCTCTATCCGATCCACGTGCTCCTCTGCAGCAATCGGCTTTCCCCCATCTCTTAGTTTAAAGACTGCTCTGCAACCTTTTTAATGTTAAGTGCCAGCAGCCTGGTTCCACTTTGGTTTAGGTGGAGCCCATCCTTCCTGTATAGGCTCCCCCTATCCCAAAAGTTTCCCCAGTTCCTAATAAATCTGAACCCTTCCTCTCTACACCATCGTCTCATCCACGCATTGAGACTCTGAAGCTCTGCCTGCCTACCTGGCCCTCACTGGTGGTCCCACTGCAGTACCAGGGGTGGGCAAGGCCCCGGTGATGATTTGCTGATTCAGCACCTTGCTGATGGAGCTACCTGAGCCGAGCTTTGGCTAGAAGGTGAAACTGTCTGCTACTGACAGACTCCCGGGGCTGGGTGGGGGTGATATTGCTGCCTGTCTGTCAGCGGGGGTAGGGAGGAACCTTAAGTGGAACAGCTTCTCCCATGGGTGCAGGATGGGTGCACACTGAGCAGGAATGAATATTTCAGGGCTGCTTGTCTGCAGTGTAAGAACTACACAGACTGTAGAAGTGTGATGGGTGTCCTCTTGGGTGAGGATGATGATTGAACTGGGGCCCGCTAAAGCTAAAAGCAAGAGCTGCTACCACATGAGCTATCGGGTCAAAGCTCTGGAGATGAGAGTTGCATCAACTAAACTCTTTCTGGATCAGCTCAGAAGAGGATCAGTAACACGCTCACAGGAATGGTAAGAAATTAGTAACTACATACTGCTGTGGTACATCTGGAATAGTTTGCCTTCACCTTGGGGTTGCTATGAGGGCTTTTGCTTGACTGTGTTTTGAATCTAAACAGGATGTTTATTCTGCTTGGTTTGTGTAGGATTTGAGGTCTGGCCCTGTGGGTTTTGGCTGGTAAGGAATCCTAGAGAGTGCTGTGGTTTTGCTCAGTAGATAAAACTAGAGTGTTTGCTCTAAGTAAATGTACTCTGTTCTCCTATCAATTGCTCTGATACAACTGTTACTTGAGAAAGGAGCAAACACAAAGGGAAGTTACTTAAGATGAAATTCTCTTTCTGCTATCGGCTGTGGCAGATGTATGCTGCATCTGAATAAGGGCCTCTTTGTTTATGAAAGGGGGAAAGGTTGTTTGGTTTAGTAAGGTTGCTAAAATGCTTGGCTAGGGAGGCACTTACTGTATGGAGAAATACAGCCTGCTGATGCTTAGAAAAAACATTCAGTCCTTCCCTTGCGCAAATACTATTGTCTGTTTATTATGGGTTAGCAAAGAGGTGCAGATATAAAGAGTGAGAGTCCTTTTGCAAAAGATGCCCACTCCAGATCCAGCAGCATGTCTAGGCTACAATACTTGCAAAAAACAATAGTGCTGTGCTGAAATTCAGCAATTGCCCAAGTGTTGCCGGCAGAGCGGTGTGATACCAGGGTCCCTTTGTGTAGCTCCCGTATAAACTGTTTTTATGCTTAAGCCATAATAGGCGTCCTTTTCTTGTCCTGAAGCAGAGGGCCAGAATGATATGGAGGGTATTGAAATGTAATTCTGTACTGGGGATGGAGGAGTCCATTTAAAACTAACCCCAAAATCGAAACCAATTTTGAGTGTACAGTAAACCCTCGATTTAACGGACCTCGATTTAACGGACAAAATTTCCAGTCCATATGTCATATGTGAAAATTAACACCCTGTTAATTTTAAAATGCTTTTAACCAAGATTTGCTTATAATTTAATTAACAGGTTATTTTTTGTTATTAATTCACTGTTACAGTAGACTCCCGATTATCTGGGTGCGGGTTACCTGGGCTGCGGATTAACCAGGATGTCTAAACAGGTCGGTAGGGGAAGCCCCAAAGCAGCGGCAGGCTCAGCCTTAGGCTGCTGCTGCTTTGGGGCTTCTCCCACTGGCCCCTTACAAGCTGGGGTCTCAGCCTGCTTCCAGCCTGGGTGTAGGGAATCCAGGCTGGCGGCGGGAGCTCAGACCCTGGCTGGCAGGAGCCTGGGGGGAAAACCCCAAGGCGGCAGCGGACTGAGCACTCAACCTGCCGCCGCTTTGGAATTTCCCCCCAGGCTCCTGCCAGCCGGGGTCTCAGCCCGCTGCCAGCCTGGGCTTCCTACACCCAGGCTAGCAGGGGAGCTGACTGGGGCAGGTGGTGGGACCTCCACCATCCACCCCCAGGGCGGCCGGCGAAACACCCCCCACCCCCACCCCAGTTGACGCGTGATTATCCAGGATTTTATTAACCGGGATTAAGGTTTTCCTGATCATCCTGGATAATCGAGAGTCTACTGTATAGGAAACTTTTCTGTGAAATTTAAACTTTTCATATATACTTAATTTAATTACACAAACGTGTCTACATAAGTAAAAACAGGTAAACTAACTAATTTGTCAATTTTTTAACATACGCATTCGGAAAACCTACTTTATTATATAACGGACTTTCGGCTTTAACGGACACCCCCTCGCCCGAATTAGTCCGTTATATTGAGGTTTTACTGTAGTTTAAAAACGGGGTGGGGGCGGGAGGAATGAAAGCCTAGTTAGCCTTCACCTTCTCCTAAGACTTTTAGTGCTCCTTTACCTTTCTTGGTTCTTGAAGGAAGCTTTCTAGAAGCAGAGATTGGACATCCAGTACAGTGGTGGTGCCAGATGCCAATAATTATTTTTATTAGGATGGTCTACTCTGTGTGACTCACAAGGTAACTGTCTTGTCACAATGTGGCAGTGGTGCGCCATTGGGGTAGACATGCAGTTCATGCCCCAGGGACCAACGGTGTCTGCAGGACAACCCTGAGTGGTCCCTGTACAAAACAGCATTCACCGTAGAGCATGACAGTGCGTGCGAGGTCAAACGAACAACTGCAATTACAAATGTCACAGCATGCCACTGTATGGCAATAATTACCAGGTAGTCAGCAATGGGACATTAATATGGAGAGCAAGGTCATCCTGTTTTATATGGACAATAAGAATAAAGGAATGACAGTAATTATTAATAAAAGCCAAACTGAAGCGCCTCCCCTCCCCCGGATATTGGAAGGAATATAAACCCTCATGATTCAGAGCATAAGCCAGACTCTGGGTGAGAGGGTTAAAGAAGGAGCTATCCCAAACCTGCCAACCACAAGGTTCCTTCTATCTTCCTCTGAAGCACCTGATAGTGGAGTAGATCACATGTCTGATCCAGGTTGCCAGTTCCTAACATCTTATCTATGTGATTTGCTCTGCAACAATTCATTTTACTAAATAAATCTGATGGCAAATTTTTGATACAATAAATGCCTGCAATATGTACAAAACAGCTATAGAGAAAAACAGTAAATGGCAATTTTATCTTTAGCATAAACTTTATATAGTATGAGATTTACTGTTAAATTCAATCCCCAGAATTCAAAAGGGATAGTTTCCAAAAGACACAAAATCCCATGCTGCCATCTTCATACTGTTTCCCTCTGTATCATTTCAGTACAAGAAACCGCCTCACAGTTTGTCAAAATAAATGTGTCCCTTCAAGAAGACGTGGAACAAGCCATAGTACCTGATCAAGAATAAAAGCCTCTCTTTGTGTAGAAGACAGAAAGGGCTTACAAAAAGATTTTATCTATAGAAAGATTTCTCCTTACTGGAGCCAAGTTCATTTAGAACTTTTGTTATCTATTAGATAAGTAATAATGTTGCCACACATTCAAAGCCACCCCAATTATTTTCCCAAGAGATTAGTATTTTTGCCATTGTAAATGTTTGCAATTTGCAGGTGATTTTTGAAGCTATTAGTCTGCGTATGTGTTTCCACGCTCAACTTGAGATGTGCATTGTGCTGAAGCAGTTTTAAGAAGAAGATGATTGCTAACTTCTGCCATGTCTTTCTTTGTATGCCCATAAACTGATCCTTGAGTGATGATGGTGGACCCTTTAAAGGGGACAGAGTAAAGATCTGGGGCCTGATGCTGTAATGAGCGCTTCATGGATGCAGGGCTTTGCTTGCACAAAGCTCATTATAGGATCGGGGCTTTGGGTTAGAGCTCCAAGATTGTATCACCATGATCAGTTGCTAGGGCACCACACTGGGTGAGAAGAGACCAGGATTCTATTCCACCTGGAAATCCTGGCACACAAGTGACTATAGCAGCATAGATAAATGTTTATATTGACATAAAATAAGCCAAAATTTGCTAACAAATAAAGCAGAATACGTCTATGGATTATCCAAAGGCCTGCAAGGACTGAAGCTAGATTCCTAGCTGCAAGCAAATGGAGAAAAGGGATGAGGAGAAAGTAGCCATTGGACAATTCGTCATAACACCTTATAATCATGTTTTCTCCCAAAGCTTCAAGGTATTGGCTGGTTTGCAAATGCACTGAACTCCTGTTAGAAATGTGAAATAGTCTGAGCTTGTATTTAACCTCTTCTTTATGACAGAAAAAGTGGTGAATGCTCTGGAAACAGTCCAAAAGATGATTGCCAACACACAGGCTGGAAACACTCTAAATCTTGGGCCAGGTCTACACTACCGACCTATATCGGTATAGCTACACTGCTCAGGGGTGTGAAAAATTAATACCCCAAGTGATGTAGTTATAATGACTCAAATCCCTAGAGAGACAGCGCTGTTTTGACAGCAGAGCATTTCCCATTGACATAGCTACCGCCTCTCAGGGCCTCCTTCATACACAGCACTAAAGCAGCACCGCTGCACCCCTGAAATGATGTACGTGAAGGCAAGCCCTCAGTGGTTGTCCCCCAGAGCTTTAAATGGCATTTAAAGAGTTGCTAATTATGTTCTTGAATTAAGTCAATGGTTGCTTTTCACGCACTCTCTCACAGTGCTACCAATTAAGGACTCAGTCCTGTAACACAAGTAGTTCAGTGGAACAATCTGCCAGAGCAGGGAATACTGCCGTTAGCAGTGGTTGCCACTTATTAATTGTTTGTATTGACGTAGCTCCCAGAAGCCCCGTGAAGGTGCTTGGTGCTGTACAGATTATGTAAATCAACACCAGTCCTCAAAGCATGCTTTTGAGCTTTTTTCCAGGGTCATGCTGTGCTTACAGGTGCCTGCTGCTTGGCTTTTCTTGAGTCTTTTCCTCTGCCTCTCTCTCTGTTCTTGTCTGTGACCTCAATATTTGTGTGTTCATTCGCACTCCCACACACACCTACCCAAAACAATTCCCATCCCAAAAGTTCCTAGGCATGTTCACACCCACTTTTTGTCCTAGATGGGACTTATGCTTATTGTAATGTTAACTGGAGGGTGAGTTCACACGTATCAACATCATGGGATTTTAACATAACCCATAATAAGGCTTCACATAGTATATATAGTAGACATCATCAAAGGGATCTGTAATGCAATCTAGTATAAATGAAGCCATTTAAAGACCAAATAGGCACACCCATGCATTTTCAAGTTTCCTTTTGCAACAGGATATAAAAGAGCCAGGAAAATAGAACTTTATATGTTCCGAGATGGAGTAAGACTAAGAACTGTAGACTAAGAACATGAGGGCAAGTGTCTACTCTATATAATAAATGATATCGGGGAAAAAAGCATACAAGAGGTTTAAAAAGTGGAAGCATATATAAAATAATGAGGTAGCATATGAGTTAATAAGATACATTGTCAAAACGATGCAAATCTAATCAGATTCTTGTAATAGCTGAAGTGGTAAAATGTTCCTTGGGTGAATGCAATGTCATTCCAGTGACACTAATATTTTACCAAGTGATAAAATGAGGGTAATTTATTATAATTTTACAATATTTTTCCTTGTATCCTGAGAGGTTTGATTGCCTTCGGTACAGTCCATTTCACTCTTAATAATATTGATTTTGCTGTCCATTTTTCTCACATTTCTAGAGTTATTTTCTCGACTTGGAACATGATTTAAATTTTAATGCAGCTGACAACATAAAAGTCCAGTTTTAAGAAATCGTATTATGATAATTACATTTCCCTTGCTGGAAGCTAACGTGTGTGCTATACTGAAAGAAAACTTAGTTAGTTGGGGAGTTCTGAGAGAAGGCAAATGTTCTGAGAAAAAATTTTGTGAGCTCATTTTAAATCTTAGAAATATAAGAATTTCAATATGTGTGAAACGCTTCTAAGGACTGCTTGAGGATTGCTTTACTATATTTTTGAAATGTATCCCAGCTGTTAGTGTTTTGTCACTGATCCCTCCAATGCTTAGATATGGGCTTAATTTTACTGACATATGATGTCAATGGCACTACTTGTGAATAAAGTTAAGCATGTGCCTAGGTACTTAACTGAATTGGGGCCATAGATTTTTGAATCTCACAGTATCATGAGGTTTTCTGCTCAACTTGAAAACCAAAAATCGCAAACCTTATTTGGCTAATGAAAATCAGAGCTTGAAGTAAACAAGCAACATGAAAGGCATTCTTCACCATTAGAATCCAACTCTCATGCACAGGCATGCACACAGGGTGTGTCGGGTGTGCCCAAGCACACCCTAACCTCTCCCAAAAAATGGTTTTGTATGCAGAGTGCGGTGCCTTTGAAATAAAGAAATAAATAAAATTCCCTGGGTGCACACCATAATGAAATGTGCTGCGCACGCCTATGCTCTCATGCTTTGAGACAAAAGGAACAATAGAAGGGTGACTTTAATAGTTGCACGGTAGTTTAGCATAACAGATATATCACCTCCCTAGTCTCACTAGTTAAAACTCTCCATAACATAGAGCCATGACATGCTCGTATTGGTATGACTCACGTGCCATCTAACATTTTGCCATCTAATATTTTGAATCCTTTTGGCCCATTCATCCTTGCTCTTGTAGGTAAAAAACAACAACAACCAAACAAAAACATTCCTCTTTTTTTTTTTGCCTACTATTAACAAATAGGTTGCTATGGTAATTTGATGATTTAGGTGTTAAGCCAGAGGCACCAGCTTTCTGTCCCCAGACTTGTTTTTCTTTAATAAATTAATCACGTTTAAATTAAACATATGATTTTATTTCATGTCAATTAATTTGCACGTTAAGCTGTCTGTTTGCTTAGTTTCTCTTTTGCCATTCATCCTGCAACATTAATTAACTCCACTAGATAGCACAGTCCATCGCATAAAGCTGCCGTTGTTCCCAGCTATCTGCGCTTACAAGTATGCGGTGCCTTCAGTGGAAATAATCAATGTCCAAAATAATTGCTTTTCACAGGTCTATAGTCAGCTGTCAGATATTTAAGCTGTAATGAAACGGTTTTGGTTTCTGGAGAAATGATACAGTTGAAATGTACTGGGAGAAGGCCAAAAGCAAAGCTGATAATGGGGCCGTGTATGTGCTTAGCACATTATGGTTTCATCTGTTTCTGTTTTCAGTGGCAATTCCTACAGTATTAGCACCATCATGCTCGCTCCCTGTCTTCTTGCTTTGGAAGCGGAAGGCTTGGGTTCCTTATTGCAAACGTTGGGGATTGCTTTGCAATAAGGTAATAAAAGAGGGGAGACAAACTTCTATGGGAAGACTGAAAGAAGAACATTCTTTGATATAGAACGGGTCAGATGATACAAGAAGTACTCCGTGTCCATTCACCATTGTTTGTTCACAAAGATTCAGCCAGCACTGGGGATTGGTGAAAATATTCACCAATTCCGAAAGATAATAAAAATGATATTTTTTTTCTAGAGATGAAGGGTTAGCTAAGGGTTGGTTCTGAATCTGAGCCTTCCCAGAGTTTAGCAGCATTTGAATCCAGGGTTTTGGTTCAGGGCAATCTCTGTCATGTGGTGATTGGCTTTCTCCTTCCTAAAATTTAGTATGGTTCACTCAGGAGACTTCCCAGGGGCAGCCGTGATGGGCAGCAGCTCAAACCAAAGAAGAGAGAGATAGCAGGGTTTATGTGTGTGTGAGTGGCTGGATCTGACATGAATGAGTATTTTATACCCAGTCTCTGATCCATACTTGTAAATTGTAGAGAAACAGATTAGGAACCTACAGGGAGTTCTTATTTACATGCAAGGCACGAGGACAGCAGAAAGATCACCATGTCTGTATTGATCTTTTTTTGAAGAGGCCATATGTGTTCTAAATGATCAGATCTGTAAGCATTAGTCACAAAGTGATTTGTTGCATTACTCCACCATGTATACCTTCCCTGGACCTTTTCTTCTTCCCACCTACTTATTTGTTTCTCTAATAAAAATGGCCTTGCATTGATAATCCACTTTCCTTGTGAGTTTCTTGGTCTTTCCTATGGTATCGTCAGGTAATGATGCAGTCAAAGAGCTTGTTTCACAGCCTGCCAAAGTCACAGAGCAGGTGATTCTGAGGACGTGGGAGCTGCTGGGGACTGGAAGGGGCACTGGAAGCATTTGTTTAGAGGAGCATTTGCTCACAGAGTGCTAACTTTCCTGGCAGATGACTTGCAATCGTGTGACACTATGGGTTTTTTCCACAATTAACTCCAAAACATAACAAGGAACTACTGCAGCATGTGACAAGTCAGATGTAGAGTTGCTTGTCACATATTGGAAAGAAACTCATCACTATGAGACAATAGATCCTATGCTGTACTTGCTACGGGAAGTTTAGAAGCAGTGTGATAGGTGTCTTATAAATACCTACCAAAGATAGAGAATTACCTCTGTGGGATGATATCCTCTTTACACACTTGCCTTATTCCTGTCTGTGCATGTGCCTTTGATTCTCATATTCAATCCTACACAGCTTCAGTGAGGCTTCTCCAGTGAGCTTTAAAAATACTGGAGTCAAGTTGCCATAGAAACTCATTGCATAGTTATATTTTATAGTGGTTTCTTTATTGTCATCCCACTTTCGATACAAAGATCACTAGAACTGACACTCTCAATGAAGATAAAATTACAGGACTATGCCCCTGCCTTGAGGAATATGTTCTACCTGTAGTGATTTTAAAAAAATCTGGGTGCATGTTGCCCTTGGAATGGTAATTTTTTATTGCCAAACTTCTCCTGGCACTTCGGAAGCATTATTATCTAATAATAATAATTAATGCAATGAAAATCCTCTTATTGTGATGTTTTCTCTCTCACACACTTTTTCTGAGATTTATGAACCACTGAGTCTGAATTTTTAAATGAAATGTAAACCTCATTAAAAGCCTTTAATTCCTAGTTAACCTTGTTTCCTGGCTGACTGCAGCTGGAAGATGGAAGTGTTTTACTCTTTCTCCTCACTCACCAAACATTCAAGAGTAATGTGCATCGTGAATTTAGGAGGCTATATTAATGCCAAACAGAGGCATGCTCTTGTACCACTTAGATTATTGGACTGAGTTATTAGATACACGAAGAATACCATTTAAATGTAAATCCATCCTCTCGCCATCATAGACAAATGTGCTTTGCCTTGAACTTGTAAGCAGAACACATCATTTTTAATATACTAACTGGAACTGAATGAAGACAGTTCACGGGTGAGGGGGAGATACTCATGGTTTTAAAGCAGTTAGAATACAGGGGAATATCAGCTGGCTAATTAGTTTTAATTTATTTCTTAATGAAGATTTTTCTGATGCTTGCTAAGGTGCCCAGATGTTTGCAGTTGTTTTTCTCAATAACAGACTTCTCTTTGAATAAAAAAAGGTGCAACAGTCTCAACTGGTCAAGAAATAATTATGTTTTTAGGGTTTATGTTGTGGTGACATTTCTGTGCAATCTAGGGTGGGGCTCTATTGTTCTAGGCACGGTATAAACATGTTGGAGTGGTGGCAGATGTCCAAGATCTTGCAGGTTGGCTTCCTGTTGGAAGAAGAATCCCATGCACTGCTACAGACTAGGGACCAAGTGGCTAGGCAGCAGTTCTCCAGAAAAGGACCTAGGGGCTACAGTGGATGAGATGCTGGATTTGAGTTAACAGTGTGCTCTTGTTGCCAAGAAGGCTAACTGCATTTTGGGCTGTATAAGTAGGTGCATTGCCAGCAGATAATTCCCCTCTATTCTGCATTGGTGAGGCCTCATCTGGAGTATTGTTTCCAGTTTGGGGCCACACACCGGAAGAAGGATGTGGAAAAATTGGAAAGAGTTCAGCGGAGTCTAAGACTACTGATAGCCTCTAAGTAATAGAACAGCTCATCCTGGGTGCAAGTTTATCGGATCAAAAACTATTTACTGCTGGACACTGCAGCAACACGGCATGCCTTCAGAGAGAGCACCTCTAGCCAGTATCTAATAAACAATGGGGCTTAGATAGGCTTGACTATTTCCCTGGTGTGTGTGTGTGTGTGTGTGTGTGTGTGTGTGTGTGTGTGTGTGTGTGTGTGTGTGTGTGTGTGTGTGTGTGTGTGTGTGTGTATATATTTTTGGGTAGCTGGGTTGAGCAAATGTTTTAGTGTAGACCTGGTCTTAGAATGGAGGTTGAAGGTTGAACAATAGCATGAGCTGCTGCTTTAAGTCAGAATCCTGCTTTTCATATGCAATTATTAGTTCATGCATTTAAATTTTGCTCAGGATGAGTGCACCTTTGTGATAAGAAGTACTTGGTTTACCATGGCCTCCTAAGGGACAGCAGGTCCATTTAGGTAGTTAAACAGTTATACCAATATGCAAACATACAATTAAGATTCTAATCAAATACTTACAATAATATCGCTGTGCAAACTTAAAGAGTTTTCATATAATTAAAAACCTCTACAATCAAATTCAAAGCCAAGGTAATATAAGCCCCTTTGTAATCCGCCTAATCAGAATTTTAAATTCCACTCAAGAATATGTACATTTTATATCCTCCTTCAAAACATTGCGTTGCCAAAATGTACCATCTGGAAATAGCTGCCCGACAGATTTGGTCTTATAATTTGTATCATTCACTTACATTACCTCATACGCTTCCTAAGAATTTGCCTGGCTGCCAATCTGAAAAGTGCCAATATTCTAAGGATTAGAAGTAAATATTAAATAAACTAACAATGAGTGAGAAATTTATGGACCACCTGCTTAATGGACTCTACAGACAACAACAGCCCTAAAGAAATCAATATGCCTAAGACTTGCTAAAGGCTGCATGACCCACTGAAAAGATTCAGCAAAGAATTGAAGAACATGCTTAACTTTTAGTATGCATCTAAATCCATCCCTATTTAGCAAAACATGCAGGCACAAGTTTCAGTCTTATTGAAGTTAACAGGACTGCTCACTCGACTAAAGTTAAGCACTTGCTTGGCTGATCATTGTTTCTTTATTTGTATTACCATACCGGCTACTAGCCCCCGTAACAGACCAGGACCTCGTTGTTCTAGCACTGAACAAACACAGAGCAAAGAGTCTGTCCCGGCACTAAAGAATTTACCATCAGAGATGGATTTAAGTAAGTGCTTAATGTTAAGCATATTCTTAAGTGCTTTGCAGAATCAAGATCTAAATCTCCCCTTCATTAAGAGTACAAATGAAACCTTGTTTGGGGGAAAAAGGGAGGAAGGTTAACTTCTTTTAATGATTTGGGAGTGTCTTGGTAATTGGATTATTAATTAAACTAAACAATTCCCATTCATTGGAACATCAGGTTTCATATACAAGGCTTGTAAATAAGCTGTATTTAGTAGATGTTATTAGGCAGGGGATAGCACCAGAGTCAGACAGCAGTGCCTTTGGTTAAGTGTCTGTGAAGAGAGTAACCAGACCGTGCGGTTTCATTAAATCTGTCCTTACGGGAAAGTTTACGGCATGTGGATGAGGTAGCTCAGGTGCCCTTTGCATTCTCTAACACCTGGTCTACACTCAAAACGTACATTGACCTAGCTACGTTGCTCTGGTGCGTGAAAAGTGCACACCCCTCAAGAGACATAGTTAAGTCAGCCTAAGCTCTGTATAGACACTGCTAGGTCAATGGAAGAATTCTTCTGTCCACCTAGCTGCCCTCTCTCGAAGGGGTAGATTTATTGCAGTGACAGGAAACCCCCTTCAGTCTCTGTAGCTAGTTTCTACGCTACAGCAGCGCAGCTGCAGTGCATCTCTATAGCACTTGGACTTGGCGTGTAGACATATCCTAAGCAGTAACAATGGAATTGGTCTCTTCCTTCTAAATGTGTCATACAGAGCACAAGGGTTTGACAAAAACCAGCAGAGCTGTCTGATGCATTGGGAACATTGGCTGGGAGCATTGGGAACTTAGTGTTAAATAAATGAAAGTCTCTTCTTCTCTGTCTTTTCTAGTCTGTTGCCTTCCAATGTATGCTGAATCCGATATCCCTCAACTGGGGTGTTTTGCACACTGTTCAACAACTAATACCAAACATGAGTGCCGTTATGATCTGGGTGATCTGGATATAAACTGATTGCTGAAGGGATCAGGGAATGTTCTTTATTTATTTGACCTGTACATTCAGCAAAGCATTCTTTTTTGTGCTTTAGGCAGGGTGCTTTGCTTTTCTCCAAAGTATCCTGTAGCAATGACTGCTGGAAACAGGGGTGCCCTATTTAATGGCTATTTATATTGCAGAGCTGGTTGAAATGGAAGTTGGTGAATTTCACTGTTTCCCAGCAAATGTTTTATTTGCTAAATGCTTTTTGCAGCATCCAGCTCCTTCTACCATTGATGGAATGCTAGAGGAGTAAAACGTTGTTTGATGAATGTTGGTATTTATTTATCAAGAGGTCAACAGCACAACAAGGTAATAATGCAAGATTCATCCCTACCCTGGGGAGTTATAGCTAAAGGTTCTGATCCTGCAATTGCATCCAAGAGGGCAGATCCTTGCATCTGCACAGATCCTATTAATGTCCATGGGGCTCTGCACAGATGCAGGGGCCACTCATGAGTATCCCATGGCAAGATCTGGGCCTCAGTTTGAAACTTGTCAAATACATTCAAAAACACTTTTGTTTTCTACCTGGCCTGGCCCAACGTCCGTTGAAGTCATGTGGGAGTTTTGGATCAAGGCTCTGTAAGTCCTTCAGGGTGTGAATCATAACTTCTGTTATGTGATGTGAAGAACCACGTCTGACAAATAATGGGCCAATGGCCTGATCTGATGTGACAGCCGTGGAGGTACCATTGTTGATGAAAAAATGGTCTGATCCAGCACAGCCATTTCTCCTTGCTAATTTGTTAACATTTTCTCTCCTGTGATTTGATGACAGCAAGTGGTTTCTGATAGGTAGGAAAATCCTGGCCTTACTGGTACGTAACTGCCTTTACATTAAGTTGTCACATGATGTTTACCTCACACAAGCTGCGAAAGGGTTAATATGTGCCTGAGAGGCCAATTACTCAGGTTGGGTGCACCTGGAGGGTGTTCCAGGCCTAATTAGAGTTAAAGCCCAGCTGTGGGGGGAGCTGTTCTCCCCCTCATGAAGAGTTGGAGAGAGGAGACCCTGAGGAGAGGAGATGGGGAATTCCTTTCTCTGGGAAGCAGTCTGGAAAGAAGGCTGAGAAAGAGAAAGGAGGGGAAAAAAGACCAGACAGGCTTCCCCAGGGGTGAGCAGGCAGCCTGACTGAGAACAGAGGCCCTGATAAGCTGGAGCCTCTTTGAACCTCTGAGTAAGGGGAGAAGTGTGCCAGCCCCTGGATCGTGGGACTGGTGGAGGCATCATGCCTGTGGTGAGGTGTCTGCAAGCTGAGACCAGACTGAGGCCAAAGGTTTGGTTTTTGTGGCATTTCTGTTGGACTTTGGTAAAGAATTTGTGGACCTGGGAGGGGCTGGATTCTGTAATGTGGTGTGTTCAGAAGACCAGGAGACTCCTATGGCTGGAGGAGGCCAAAAGAGGATTGAAGAAACTGAGGCAAAAGATGCTGCAGTGCCATAGTCAGCCAGGAGGGGGCATGTTGGGATGGCAACTTTACCACGCATGGGGGCTTGTTGGGGAGCTACCAAACTGCCCTCCTCCCCCAGTCCCAATCAAGGACAGATAAGGGAAAAGAGAGAGCTGAAATATGCAGAAGCTTTTTCAGCAGAGTATGGAGGGCACCAGAGGTCCTGTTCCAGTTGCAAGAAGCAGCCCAGCAGTCAAAACAGATCTGGTCTGTCCTCCTGCAGCTTCTGGAACATCAACCAAAATGGTGGCAGGTGCCATTGGACCTGCAGAGGTGCCCTCACTGGAGGGACAAGACCCAGGACTGACTAACCCAGAGGTGGAGAGTGTCTGGTGAGTAGCTGACGGAAGCGCTCATTCATATTTTCATATTGTCTTTTTCTGTAAAATAAGTGAGACCGTCAGAAGAGGGGCAAAGTGTCCTGTGTCACCTTATAGATGTATTGGAGCATAAGCTTTTGTGGTGATGGTAAAATGTTCCCCTTTTTCCTCCCCGAAAGTCTTTTCCTTTAAGGGCCCCAAAAAGCTGATGGGTGGAATAATCCATCCTCTCATTATTTTGTTCACCAATTATGCCTAACTGCTGATGCACCAATTTTGTTTCATTGATTTCCAATCCTCTACTCTGGTTTACGAGTCATAATCTTCACACAGTCCTTGAGTGGTATCGGTAGCTCCTTTCTCTTTAAATTAATTCAGAGTGTGTCTCCTCCTCACATCTTTTCTTAAACAGTTTTATATAGCAGATCATTGTGACAGTTCATGAACCTTTACCCACATTCCACCAGT
Source organism: Sternotherus odoratus (assembly GCA_032164245.1). Lineage (NCBI taxonomy): Eukaryota > Metazoa > Chordata > Testudines > Kinosternidae > Sternotherus > Sternotherus odoratus. The sequence goes on from JAVMKO010000018.1 coordinate 10,542,679, forward strand.
TAGGCTAACAATTAAAATAGGTCTGATAGGCCCTGATTATTATAACAGGACCCATCCCTAATTAATATGCCCAGTGCTGGTATGCAACTTCTTAAGGAAGCTGGTCACACAGATCTGAATTCCACAGCTTCACCGTCTACTGTGAGTTTCGTAACTGTTCATGGCTCTAATTCACACTTGAAGGGTTCCTGAGAATTTGTGAGACTTTTTTTTCTGAGGGGCCAGTGGCATACAAGGGCACACCAAATCAATAAGAGAAGAAAAAAAACAACAGCGAGAAAGAAGGAAGCGGCGCTACCTGTGGCTAGCAGCACATCTTACCTTCCAGTAAATTAATTCTACTTTCCAAGTGGCAGGGAGACAGAAGAGACTGTTCCAAATATATCAATCCAAAGGGCAAGATCATCTTCTGCAGAAGGAGAATACGACAGACTGTGACCCCAGGAGCATCTTCAATCTACCACCGACTTAGACATAAACATCTTCAAGCCCTAGTAGGAGTGCTGTATAAATAACTTAAAAGGAGAGAGAAAAAAACCCCTAGAACCTGCTTTCCTTTGCATCAGGCTGTATGGGTACTTAGACACGAGCAATATAGCCTTTTTAATTTTGCTAACATAATGAAGATTAGCAAACCAAACACAAAATGACAAAGGTTTTATGTCCAATTCAAGTTGTTGTTAGCACAGGCATTGGCTTCCTCATTTTTCCTGGGGGTGCTCAACCCTCATTCTGCCCCAAGCCCTGCCCCCAATCCACTCCTTTCCCCCAAGGCCCCACCCCATCTTGCCTCTTTCTGCTCCGCCCCCACCCTGCATCTTAAATAAGTTAAATAAGTATGGTTATAACAGGATCATTAATAGGGTTATAACAGGATCATTAAAATGCTATTGTTGTACCAGTATATCTCTCCATGCAGACACACTTCTTCTGGAATAAGAGTGTATTTTTCCAGTTTAGCTTAAACCACTTCCAAACCAATATAAGCTAAGTCACAAAAAGGCACTCTTCTTCCCAAATAAGAATGTCCAGATGGGGAGTTATACCAGTATGACTGTAGCATTTTAAATTCACATCCTAACTTATAATGGCATAACTTCCCCAGGGAGGCTAGCCCTGAATTCTCTCCTGAAAGCTGCTTTTGGAAAGATGGTGTCTAATGTTTGATCAAGTCTTCAGTTCAAATAACAAATAGCAACAACTTCAAAATTACCTTCAATAAAGTTTAGTTTGACCAAACTGAATCTAATTTTAGATTGTGCCTCTCAGCTTTACTTCATTTCAAGAGATGTAATTAATTTCTGTCCCAACTTTCCAATATTCCACACAAATTCAATATCCCCTCTGTTTTATTATTGGCAAGAATAATGAAACTGAGGCTGTAGAAAGTCATCTACACCAAGGGAATGGTTCCCGTCGTATTTTAATTTTCCTGAATGAATAATTTGTGCACATCCCTCATTTTGGGCCTTTTCCACACATGGCATTCCACATCTGGGCTTCGGCATATTGAGTGGTATAATCTAGGCTTATCCACATACTCATGTAAGGCACCGTTTCTCAACTTTTTCAGGTTGTTGACCCCTTATTCAAAGTCCAAAGTTTTCACAACCACCCTGGTATACTTACTTAAAATATATTAATGGTAACGATAAGCCCTGCGCTCTCCCCCTTCCCTTCCCATGGCCCATCCCACGTTATATGCAGGGGTGAGCTCTGTCCTCCTCCCGCTGCTTCTGAACCACAAGGCTCTCTGGGACTGCAGCTGTGAAAGGAACAGAATGTGGGGCTGCCTGGCAGGTCCTCTGGCACAGCTATACCACACCGAGTCCTGCCCCAGCCTTTTCCTCTGGCGGGGCTGCCTACAGACCGCAGACGAGATGCTAGACGCTGCGTGGACGGGTTGGGAATAGTATAGCCGCGCTGGAGGAGCTGCTAGAGTGGGTCCGCCTGGTGGCCCCATGTTCTGCTCCATATCATCTTACTTGCATCACTGCCTCAAACAGACTTCTTTAAACTCATCAAAGGCAGCAAAGACCGAAGACCCATGCTACAGTCCACATCAGATTGTCAAATGGCTAGGAGTGAAGCCATGGGTCATTGGCAGGTTGTTTATTGATAATTTTTGAAGATGTTTAGGAAGCAGTCGTGGCAGGACATACTTGATGAAACCATTTGGGCTCATTCTCATTCCGTTATTCACCTGTATGACCTCATTGATGAGTATGGATTTACTCCTGATTTACACCAGTGTAAGTGAGAGGAGAATCTGACCCAGTGTCTGGTTGTTGTTTTTTGCTCTCCCCAGTACTATCGGGCCGTGGCAATTTTTTAATTAAACTATAAAAGAAGTGACCTATCTGCTATGAAATTGATTTACTGAAAATACTAAAACCTTTAGACTACATACAGAAGCCATCACAATCTATTTTTGGCTAAGGCAATTGCAGCTTGCTTAATGGCCTTGTGATTGCTTTCTCTTTATTTTTGATCTTTGATGCAAGACGTCTATGGGGGAGGGGAAAAAGCTACATTCTTAGATTTTCAGCCAACAGGATGGCTCCCTCTCCCTTTTCATCTCCTATTTAGTATTTCCTCCATCAAACAAACCAAAAAATAAAATAAAATACCCAGACACTTGGTACATGAAAAGCAATGTGTAGGAGTTGCTGAGAGAAAACAGACAATTTCCCCCCTCCAAGAAAGTGGAGGGTACTTTTCATTGTTTGCTCCTTCTCAACAGAAATTAATAGTCAGTTTAAATAAAGCTGGGTTAACAGTATAATTAATATCTCCCTCTTAATCTGTGTCATCCTCACATCCGATTAGAGGAGGAGAGGGATGAAAGGCCCTGACTCCGCAGTTGCCTTTCTGTTTTATTTTCCCATATTACTGTGACAACATTGCTTGCTTCCATGGATCCACAACCATGGTCTTTTTAAAGCTTTACTTTTTAAAAGTCAGAAACAGCTTTAATTAAAGCAATCTATGCTTCATGCAAAACCAACAAAAGCTCCTCCACCGAGTTACACTTTCACTTCCTGGCACCTTACGCTGTGAGTACCTGCCTTGACTTTAGTGGAGTTTACCCTGGATTTATAGCATTGTGACAAAGCAGCATGTGGCTCTCTCTTTGGCATCTAAGAGCAATCTATACTGTTATGGAGGGAAAATAATCCCGAAAAAACATTTGTTTCTTCTGCATTAGTTTGCAAAATGAAGTCATTTGAAGGAAGAGCCCCTTGGAAGATTGCAGCAATCCTATGGTTTAGGGATTAGAAATAAATCTTTTGCTACAATTTAAGGGGTTTTTGTAATGCAAAGCTATACTCAAGCAGGAGTGACTTGTGTCAGCATGATCTAGCCCATGGAAGATGTATGGGAGTGCAAAGCCAGACTCAGTCTAGAATGACATACTGCCTTTGTCTGATTCTGCTTATGTTTCAAAATGCTATAAAACTGGGAAGCAACATTTTCAGTTAGGTCAATATGTTTCAGTGGGGGGAATCATTTGATTTGCACATTCCAACCTGAGGCCTTGACCCAGCAAAATGCATATGCTTAAGTCCATCTCTGTTCAGTAAAGCATTTAAAGCCCAGGTTTAAGCGTTTCGCTGTACTGAGCTCTGGATGGTGATAAATGAGTCATTAGTAAGAAAAAGATCCAAACTGGGTCAACAGCTGAGCAAGCAATCCGCATGCTAGATTGGAAGTGGAAAACTTCAGCGTCTGAGTCATATCAAGAAAGAGATGGCTCAGCATAAGTGAACCCAAAAGACAAAATCAAGGTATTTGGGGAATGATTTTCAGAGGGACTGAGCACTGGCAGCTATCACTGACTTCAAATGGTACTTAGTGCGCTCAGTAACTTGGAAAACTAGGCCATTAATCGTCGATTCACCAAAAAGAAGGATTAACTAGCTCCATCCTGTGTCAAGTGAGCATCATACAATGGACGGCGTAATCAGGTGCAGTTGTTTAACTGGACAATACATAATGAAAGATGGTGGGGGGAGGTTGGCAGGCATTTTCCTGTGAACCACGTGCTCATTATAATAAGAAAATTAACACATTTTAGAATGAGAGCTCGTCAGGGCAAGGCTGTTCTCATCTACACGGCCCTAGCACATTGTGAGCACTGACGGGAACAAATAATAACAGAACAAAGCATAATGCAGACAGGCCCTATGCAAGTTTAATCACTAGACAGTTATTTACACTATCTAGATTGTCATAACAAAAGAAAAAAGGGGACTTTTATTGGACCTGAAAGAAGCAAATTTGAAAGTGATAAAAGGAATTGGTTTTTTACATAGTCCATGATTTGCCTTTGGAACTCATTGCCACATGCAGAGAGCCAGCACAAGACCCATGCACCATGCAGATACTAGTGAAATTTGTTTTTTGAAACTTTAGTAGTATGTGGTGCACCATGTGCTGGCTTTCTGCACTGGGTGAATTTCACTCAGTGGCAGTAAATTTGCCAGATTCTAGCCCGTTGGCCTTGTCTACACTTAACTTTTGCTAGAGTTAAAGCAAAACACACCCCTCTCCCCCAACCAGTGGTTTGCCACCTGAGGTGAAAAAAGTTTTCAGTGTCTGCTGTGCAGCCCCTGCCCCTCCCCAAAATAAAAGCTGAACAATGGGGTGCCTTCCCCAGATATTGATTTGGGACCCACCCCTAAAATTGGTCCTGCTCCTCAAATGTCGATAAAGTTATTCCTGTATAAAAGTGCTGAGACTGGTATAACTGCATCTACACTAGGGTTTTTACTGGCACAACTATGTCGGTGAAAAATCAATCACACCTGTTTAGGCCAGGCCTTAGTTCTTAGAAAAGTCTTCACCAAAAATGACCTCGGTGTTTCTATATTGGGTGTATTCTTTAAATTGCATCAGATGGATACTATTGACGAACAGTGCTAAGCACACTACCATGGTTTGCTCTGCCTGTTAACAAATGATTTGTTTTACTTGCTGCTGCACTCCCCAGAAAATATTCCCATTAAATCTGTAATGGGCAATAAGAACTTGTAGCTTCAGGACAAGATTTCTGCACCTTATTACCACAGCAGTAAGGTGAAAGGAAAGAGTCCTTACAGATGCAGAACAGAGCTTTCAGGGGGTTTTTTAAGCCGCCATTAAAAACATATTTGTCAGCTTCCGCAGAAGCTAATGAACAGAAACATAATGATGTGCTAACAGCTTGAGCTCCTCTCCTTTTCCAGAGAAAGTCTTTAGTCTAATGTGGTTCATTCACCTTGATTTGGCAATGTACAGGATGTTAGCTTTTAGAGGGCTTAAAGCACGACCCAAAAACTGTATGCATATAGACTCTCATTTACTTCATTAAAGAAAAAGCCATTAGAAACAACCGCAAGCATAGAAGGAAAAAGAGCCCAAAAATTCTGGTTGAACTTCTATGATACTTGGGCCAGTTAAGCCAGGCCCAAGCATTGCAGATGTTTCTGAAAAGGAAAGAGTTGTATGCATTGTGAGTGAAAATCACCTTTGTGTAGAGTTAAGAGCCCTGTGCAATACTTAAGTTCCATTTAAAACCCTAAGGGCATAAATGAGGCATAGAACTTTGCTCTAACCCTCTCTACAGAATTTCAGTTGATACCGCTGCAGTATGAAAACAAGAGAAGATCGTTTAGAGCTGAGGCACTTACTTTAGTTCTACCTATCCTAGCTATTAGTCTATGCACATAATTTAAGGGATAACATTCATAATGGAGGTATATCCAGGAAAATTAGTAGCTCTTACAGGTAACAAAATGGCATGGCTAAACTGCCCTGGACACGCCCGATCCTGTCTGATCTCAGAAGCTAAGCAGGGTTGGGTCTGGCTAGTACCTGGATGGGTGACCTCCTGGGAATACTAGGTGCTGTAGGCTAACACCTGGCAGTAGGTATAAAATGCCTCCAACGACAGGTGGAGTGACGCATCAGTTAGAGTATACCCCGGTCGTATCACTGGTCCTGTCCGAGCTCCGAATGGAGGCGGATATGCTGACCAAAGCGGACCCTGCCATAGTGCGGGACTAATGTTAAGAAAAACAACAACAGGTAACAAAATGCCATCATGTAACTGAGGCTTTTGCTAACAGTGTGGAGCCGTTTGTTCTGAATATATTCCGATCTCAGGAGCATTGTTTCTCCAGCAATGACCAGAAATAAAGCTGACTCAGCAAAAGCAGAGTTCAAAGCAATCTTTTTTCTTGTCTTGTGTGGGTGTTGGAAGTGTTACAGGGATGCTGTAGAAAGAGCGAGACGTGAATATATATAGAGAGTTCCCACGAAAAGTGTTCTCTACTTAAGTAAGAATAAGTAGCACTGTTCATAAATTAATAGGTTCAAAAATGTTGTTCTTATGTTTCCCTGAGTCCAGCTTTTCACAGAAATGTTTGCAATCATTTGTGAAATTCCTAAAACAGAAGGAAGTGAAAGTGTGCAAGGTTCTTGCAGCTACTGATTGCAACAGTGTGTGTAGTCATATAGGTCTCAAGTCATACCACAAGCTACAAAGAAAAATAATGTATACCATAAAGGGGGAGGGAAAACATTTATATGCTTTGTGAACCTATTATCCCTTTATCAGTGAATAGTGATAGTATTCAAGCATTCTGTACTTCAGGCATTTTTCGACTGTGAAGTGTTTTACAAAGGTAAAATAATTTTCATGCTCACAGTCCCCTCTGAGGTAAGCAGTTAAATATAATCCCCGTTCAGAGAGAGGAGGAAACAAAGTCAGAAATGATGAGCGTTACCCACTGAATAGTCCATATAAAAATCTGGATTAGCATTTGGGAGTTCTTGGATCCCAGCTTACACCCCGTTAAAAGTTCTCAGGCCAAGCCCCTTTCCTTGGAGACAATGAACAGAGAGGATAAGGAGGTAATGTCCCTGATATTGGTTTCCCTCTTCAAATAAATCTCTGAGGTCCTGTACTATTGCCTCCTTGGCAGGAGCATAGGTGACTACTCGTTCAAAGGCAAGGCTAAAATGCTAGTGGGGGTTCAAGAGGAAGGAGGATGGAACTCTGCCTCTCTGCCTGAAGGGAGCTTTGTTTGCAAAGTTGCAGAGAAAGGAGTCTGCTAGCCAGAGCAGTCATTGCGGAGGAACAGTTAGATCCCAAGAAACGAGCACTGTATGAATTAGAGACTGTTTGGGAACCCCAGGGAGACCAGCTGCCATGTTGGGGTGCCTGGATGGTCCACTACAATTCCAGCCAGGCCGTTATGATACGTCTGTCTGGCCGAAACCCGAGTGTGCCTTTCTAAAGCTACCAGTTCAGTGCCTTTCATCAGTACTGAAAAATTCACTCAAAGAAATGTATTTGTTACTAGTGAACTCCTGTTTAATTTCATACAAAAGGGCCTGGATCCAGCCCTCTGCCCCATTGTCATTTTATAGTTGCTATTGTCGGCATGTACAGTCTCACATCCAAAGCCCAGTGTGGTCAAATTCATTGCTGAAGTACCTTGCTACTGGGAGGTTGTACAGCTCTGTAGCTAGGAGGGGAGGAAAAACCTTCCTACTGCATGTCCCAGTTAAGCACGTGATGAGACTGATACGGTTTTTCTCTTTACAAAGGTGCCAGATGTTGCTCCCATTGAACTCAATGGCAGAACTCCTTTTGACTTCAGAAAATGCAAGATCTGGCCAATAAAGAGGGCTGAATTATCTTGGGGCAGCTCTATTGTCATTGCTTGATGCAAGTTTCCTACTTGGATTACAAAAAAAGCACCGATAGGCTATTGTAAAATGTATGCAAATACATAGGTCCTGGAACTTGGGCTGCAGGGTGTACTGCCACACACCCCTGGCTTGAAGTGGATTCTATTATATCCAGGGTTTACAGTTTGGTTCAATGCCTCTCAGTGTCCCTGTGCAGATAGCTAAGCTAAAGTGAGTTGGGGTAGGCAACCCTATGTAGCCCTATTGCAGTTGTTCCTCTGTGGACCTGGCTCAGTCTTGCTGACCGTACCTTGGTATGTCTACTCCTGAGGGTATTCTGCACCCCAAAAAATAAAATAAAATAAAAAAAACATAGTGTGCCAAAGAAATAAAAATTCTGCACACAATATTTTAAAATTCTGCAAAATTTAGCATTTTTAATTTGTCAGATAAATGTGGAGGCTCCCAGCACGGCACTGGGGAGCACAGGCCACTGGCTGCAGAGGTGGGAGATCATTGTGCAGCTCCTGCCCTGGGACATGGACTCAGCGGTGATGCTGCATCCTTGCTGACACCGAGCAAGGACCAGGCCTGCCCCAGAAACACCCCAGGGCCCTGCCTCTCTCTGCCAGGTGCACCAGGTGTGGGCAGGCAGATTCAGAAAGGCAGACTCCAAGTGTGGAGAGATCCAGGGGTGGGTTGAGAGTATTCTTTGTGGGGCAATCTGGGAGTGGGGGGCTCCATGGGGTATCTGAGTGCAGGGGGGATCTGGATGCACAAGGAGTTGTTGGGGGGGTGTTCTGGGTGCAACAGTAATGGGACTCTGCAGGGGGATCCAGGTTAAGGCAGTTGGGGCTCAGCAGGAGGGGGTCTGGTGTGGTGGGATAGCGCTTGGCAGGGGGGTCTGTGTGTGCAGGGCTCAGTGAGGGGTCCAAGTGCTGGGTGGATGGGGGGAGCTGATGCTTGGCTAATGGGGGACCATCTTCCTGAACATGGATCCCTCCCCCTGCAGCTGAAGAGCGATGGGTGCAGGAAATCAGGGAGGGGGAAGTTTGCAGAGCTTCCTGCAGTTGGTGGAGAAATCTGGGGGTGCATCTGACCTGACCGTCCTCCCCAGCCCATCCGAGACTAGCAGCTGAGCCCAGCAGAGGGTAGGAGCCAGGTCTTCCCTAGTCCCACCTGCTACCCCACAGTAATTTACTTCTCTGTCAGCTGCTCTGGGCACCTAAAACATACTCCTGGGAAGGGTTGCATGACCGTTCTTGTGGCTTCCCTTTGCTTCCCCTTCAGAAATTCATTTTTCTGCAGGGAAGCAAAGAAATCTGCGGGGAACATTAATTCTGTTCATGCAGGAGAATGTGTCTTATAAGTAGCACTTCTCATTTGTTTCTTAATTCATCTGTTTCCTCTGAGAGTAACTTAACAATCAGCAGTTTAAAAAAAAGCCCATTTATTAGAAGCATAAATGAGTCTGCATAGACATTGGAGGAATATTGTGGCAAATGTTTTCGACAGACACTGGTAAAGTATGGAGCTATGTAAAATAAAGTATGCTGGTATCCTGGGTGCATGCCAATTCATAAAAACAGCATTGCCACATTCAAAATCATGACATTTCTTTTTAGAAAAATTATACATTTTGGTTTCATTGTGTTTTCCTTCTAGTTTTTGATCCTTCAGGCTCACATTTGTGTCGTATTTGCAAGCTGTTCTCTGTAGCCACAGGAACCAGAATTTATAAAAAAAAAAGAAATCTGAGATTCTCAGATTATTCCATGTCTCTAGGAGCTGGGGCTTCCAGACAAATGCCAAATATCAGGAAACTTGCAATACAATCATGAGAGTTAGCAATATTGTAAACAGAATAAATATTTGTCGTCATTTGCTTTCAAAATACTATAATATTTTCTTGTGCTTGGGAAAGGAAAAGAGAAGAGGTAATATAATCCAGTTGATAGAGTATTATGTTACCAGATGATCCGAGATGGTCACCTTAGCTTTTGCAACAATTCTGGTTCAATTTTCCCATGAGCACTGATGGGGGTTGTGGCATGGTGTTTTGTTTTTGTTTTTTTTAATGCATGGATGTTGGGTTCTTTTTCCATGGGGGAAAAATATAATAGTGGGGGATGCATTCTTTTATTAGTGGTAAGCTCCTAAAACAACAGATTCCTTCTTTTCAGTCCAGCAAGAAATATCTGTCAAGTACATAATCATTCATTGAATGGAGGTAGATTTACATTCTATAGCTCTGTGTGTTTATGCTTAGTTGGGGAGCTGCATTTCCACTCTGGAAACTTGTTTTGCCTTTCAGGCATACAATGCTATTCTTGTTTCATTTATGCCTTATGGCTCTGCAATAAAGCAATCAGTCGGAGTAATCTCACATGTTTTATGGCACAGTAGAATAAAAGAGAGGCTGTGACAAGGAGAGATGAACAAGCTTGTATAGTTGGGTTTCCAGTCTAGATTTTCAGAAGCCAACTTGAAATCAAGCACCTTTAAAGTCTCTCAAGTTGGGTCCTCCAAAAATGAGGCACCCAGAAGCACTGTTCACTTTCGACTCCTGCTGTTCAAGTGCAGTCTTCAATCACTAGTAGGACTTAACCCATGCAGTTTGTTATCACAAAATGTCAACCACATTGTTCTCCTGTTTCACTAGCATATGGGTAAGAAGTTAATATACCCAGATGGAATCGTGTTGCTCAGAAACTTTAATTTGTCTGTATAAGCTTAAGTCCTCTTCCAGTGGGTAAACTCTCTCTCTGACAATTAGGTGTGTGTTTCATTATTACTAACTTGTCCAGATGAGGGTGCACTTCCCTCATGTCTTAAATGAATCCTCAAAGCCAGTCTTAATAGGGAAAAAACAAAAGATGGCTTTATAAATGCATACTGTACCGTTCATTAAAGGGGATCTTTTTTTTGTTTCCAAAATTGCTAAACTCCTGCTTGGCAATAGCAGAATTCTGCAGCCAATTATGTATTTACTGTACTGCAGCTTTTTTGGAAAACAGCCTCTTCATGAAAACAAGTGGGTTGCTGGTTTCTAGTTGCTTGTAGCTAAGAAATGTCATACCTCTGTCTAGCAAAAACTGTGACAGAAGGACAATTTAAAAAGCACAAGCCAGCAGTTTGAAAGTAGCGCTGCGTAATGTTCTTGTTGTCATGGCAAATTGGAAGTAAAGTGCAGAGCTCCTCAGAGGAGAGAAGGTTGCCTCTGTAGGGAACCATAAAACCAGTTATTTCTAATTTTTTAAATGTAGCACTGAACCCCCTTGAATGAAATCCGAAGTCTGAGTTGGAGTTTTTCTAACATTACTAGTGGCCAACTGGCCCTGTGCAGCAGGCCTGGATCATCTGTTGGTACGACATTTGTATTGAGTGAACTTTGAAAACCTCTGTTGGTTTCTGCCCGACGAGATACAGCTTCATTGGAAGGGCAGGAGAGTGGTCTGGTGATTAAGGCGCAGGACTGGGAGCAAAGCGATTTGGTGTCTGTTCTTGGCTCTGCCACGGATGTGCCCTGCCACTGTGGGCAAGTGACCTAAAGTCTCTGGACCTCAGTTTCCTTGTTTGTAAAATAGGGATAATCGGAAGTTGAAGGTGAAAACATCAATAGCTGGAAAGGGGTTTGAGATCTTTGGGAGGAAGATGCTATGGAAATGCAATGCATGGGTGTGCATGCATTGACATGCAGTTGAGTAATAAGTGTCAGGCTGGCTTACTCCTTCCTCCCCTACATGCTGCGGCGACGCCAAATGGCAACTGCTGAAAACCAGTCTCCTGGGGTTGCAACTTCAGTGCTGCTTCATCAACATGCTGTGCCACTGCCGTAGCGAGGAGCAGGAAATAACAAGTTAGAGAATGAAAGGCGATTTCAAAGGAGAACTGACGCCCCCATGAAATCAGAGGTCTGAACAGAGACAGGGAAAATCCTGGCTGTCCTTTCACTGTGCCAGCAGCTTTCTTCCCAAGAGATTCCTGTTTGCTGGCCCCAGCTGTTTGAAGTAAACCAACCAAAAGAACCCTCCCGTTGATACAGCTGCATGCATATCTGGCATGCAGCTGTTTGAGTTAGTCGTTATTAATGTGACCCATAAGTGGCACATATTACTGTAAATCTGGAATCATTTCAGGATGTCAAGGGAGAGAGAGGCAAATACTGCTCTCTGGTATTGGTGTAAATTGTGAGTAAATCATCCAAGTCGATGAAGTCACTCCAGATTTACAATGGTATAAATGAAAGCAGAAATCATCCCAGAGAGCCTACTGCATCACATCTCTAACAAACCTCTGGATATTTTGCTACTGAGAACCAATTGTGTGCAGGGGAAGGAGGGGGGTTAGATGTGGCTAGACTTATTGCGACTATTGTTTTTTTATTTGCATGCCTCATATTTAGTGTAATGTGTGACACTCATATAGCACACCAGGGGTCTGTTTCTGATCTCACTCTGGTTTGGCAGCAGTGTAACACATTGGGTTCAGTGGAGACTACCTACTCCTCATTCATCCTACCGTTTGTGAGACCAGAACTAGGCCCTACATTTTCAAAATTCTGCATAAATATTACACCATAGTTGGTTTATGAAGTTGGATTATTGATTTTCTTTTATAATTACCAGTGACACTCCCTGTCAATCAAGTACCAAATGAAAAGATGTCTTGACATAGATCAAAATGCCTGCGTCAAAGAGAATGGCTGTTTCATTAGGCAGCTGCTAAGGTAGATTGATGGGGTTATTAACTGGATAGATTAACTTTTAATGTTAATGGTGTTGTTTAAATGCCTTGAGGTGCCTCAGTATGCTAAGGCTCTATAAAAGTTTAAGTAGCTCTTACTAACAATCTAGAGGGCTAGCAGTTTGGTACCTAGAGAAAACTCAAGAGCACAATAAGATTCCTAAACTCCATCTGCTTTCATCCCACCCAAAAGATTGCAGGTGCTCAACAGTTTCTAAAAATCAGTTGTCTTCTTCTAGGGATCTCAGACTGGGCACCCAGAATAATTAGTCATTTTTGAAAATCTTGCTCAAGATTTAAAGTTTGGAATGAAACTTCTGTGTCTCTTCACTTGCACTTCCAGCATGGCTTCCCTCACTCCTGCCCATCCTAGAGCCAGGGGGCTTTATGGGCAGGGTTTAGCTGTCTGTGTGTAATAACAGCAACATTGACATCAACAAAATTAGTTAGTCTTTAAGGTGCCACAGGACTTTGTTACATCAACAAAATAGTTAATCAACATGCACTAACCCCTACTTTTAGAGGTTAGCCCTCTGTATGCTGAAATAGGGTAAGGTCTCTATGCGGGGAGGGGAGAGATGAATTTACATGAGTGCCCAGACTTTCCTTCTGAGTCGGGATACTGAGGGCAAAACTTCCAGAAACATTTAAATCCCAGATTTTAAAAGATATTTAGATGTTGTGCTGCTCAGCATTGCAATGCCTAACTGACTTAGGAGCCTCAGTCTCACTGGAAGTCTGAAAATGGGGCTCCAGAGTGCCTACATGAAGTCTGAAAATCAAGTCTAGGCTCCTATGTCACTTAGTGCTTTTGAAAATTTTACCCCCAAACTTTTTCTGTTTAGGCAGCATTCTTTATTATTTGGGAGGGTGAGCATCTTTCCTTCCCTTCTTTATTGCTGTTCTGCTTTTATCTGCTTCAGACATCTGCCCAGTATTGTAATTACCGAATGCTTCCACATGCATGGCTGGGATCCTGGCTGTTGTATTTGTTCTTCACAATGTAATGCTAGTTATCAAAACTGGAAATCCAGCTGATACGTGCCAGAACCCAAGTGTTTCTTGGCACTGCCTGCAGAATGCTAGCCCTCTGAAGTCGGATCCTGCTAACTTGCCACCCCAACTCCTCCAGTGACTTGAAAAGATTTCAGGCTTCATAGTGGGGGTTGTTTTTCCGGCCCTTACAGTTCATTGTCTGGACCCGGAATAATTTCAGTGCAAAGGCTGCACATGAAAAAAAATGAGGAAGGCGGTTAATATAGTACATGCTATATCAGATCATTTCAAAAGATAGTGTTTGGTTCCCCCCGTAGTCCTACTCTGCTGTCCCAAAGCTGAACTAAATGTCACCAGTGAATGTTTGCTATTACTGTGTGGGTTATCTTGAAATAACATGTAAAAATTCATAAAATGTCCCGGTTCAGAGATAAAATTGTAAGAACCGGAAGAGTCAAACTGGACAGAAGCCTCTGTTTTGCACCTGGGGAAATTTAAAAAAGCAAATGTTTTCCCCCACTGATTATCAACAGGTAAATTACTAGTGGATTATTAAACTCTTCGGCATGACTTTACAATATGAAGAGACATGAGATGTTTCTGCACTCTTTATTGAAAGGTGCTATACAATTTAACAGGGATGAAAGCAACCAGGTTCCATGGAAACTTTTAATGGGGATTTACAAATACTACTCTGAAAACCTATAGATTTTGAGAGTGATGTCTTTTTTATATGATTTTTAAGCCATCCTAAACAATTTAATAGAGACATACAGGGACAGACACCATGTCTTTATATGTTTTTGGATGGCACCCAGCACAATAAAAGAACAAAATGCAATTTCCATGAACAAACAAACCTATCACTGTTTTTAAGAATGTGCATCGTAGCATTTTAGCTTCGCCCTGGATACGCTGAAATTCTAGTTGCAGACCTGAAAAGACTCTCAGAATGTTTTTGTTTTAATCCTTTATCAAATGTGCAGCAGGAGAAGCTGATGTCCTCCTTGTTTACTGCTTTTGTGCTGCAGATGATTAAGAATCCTACAAGCCAAAAGAAGAATTTTAGTTTGAAAAGTGATTTCAACATGAAAATTTGAAACGTTCCATTCTGAAATTTTTCAAATGAAACATTTTCATATTCTCAAAATCTTCATTTAGGTTTTTTTTTCCTGAATGAAATATCATCAAAAATGTTTGGAAACATTTCAATTTAGAATGTTATTGTTCATTGGAAAAAAACATTTTGATCCCTAATTTCCAACCAGCTTTATTCACAACCTCTGGCAGTCAGAGGAGAAAAGGATCTGAGTAGTTAACCCAGCATCTTCCCTTGACCATTTTAAGGTATGTTGAAGCTTTACATATCTTTGTCTGAGGACCACTGTTTATCACTAACGTAAAGCAGGACTTGCATTAATGTTTCACTGTAGGTTGTATTTTCCATTTATTTTAGTGACAATGAAATCCCATTTGTTGGGGACCTAAACCTGTCCATTTTTCTAACTCTTTGGGAGGAATGCTGGATACACAATTAGACCCAGCAAGTAGAAAACCCAAAAGGCTTTTCAAAACTGCTTCTATTGTTACTTTGTCTTACTATAATCTGACAGGGGAAACCCACCCTAATTATGATCTGGGCTTGAGAATATAAAGCAACTGATCTCCAAGAAAGATCTGAACAAAGAAAAATATCTTATTCCATTTGTGTACACTGTGAGTTGAAAAGATTAGGAATAAATACTGCTGGGAAAAATGTACTTTCCTCTTGTTAGCAGTTTTACACTGATACAAATAAATGACAAACCCTAAACAAGTATCAGCGTGACTGTGTTTTCCTGTCAAAGGTCTAATTGTGCCAGTGCTGTTAAGAGTGTTGAATGTATTTTAGTTGTCTGCATAGATTCATTTCTGCAAAGTTATTTTTATTCCATGTAAATATTGTATATCTTCTATGAGTCCCCTTTATTGGGACAGGGCACCTATTCTCCTTTTCACATATAACTGTATAGATTCAGGACAGTCAGTGCTTTGCTTTAAGCCATCTTTTATTGGTTTCAATGGGACTTAAGCATGTTTTTAAACTGTCCTGAATAGGGATGCTTTTCGGGGCTAAAGCAGATGGTGGAGTTGCATTCCAAATCCGCGCCCTGGCCCCGCCTCTTCTCTGCATTCCTCCCCTGAGCACACTGCATTCCCACTCCTCTCCCTTCTCCCTCCTAGAAAGTCCTAAGTGCTGCCAAACAGCTGTTTGGTGGTGGGAAGTGCTGTGAGGTAGGCGAAGGAGCGGGGATGCGGCGCACTTGGGGATGGGATGTGGGGGGTTAAGGCAGCTTGGCTGCTGGTGAGGTGGGTGCCTATGGCAGGCCGCAGGAAATAACTTGCGGCCCGCGGGCCATATGTTAAAGACCCCTGATTTAGAACAAAGATATAAGAGATACACCATGGTACCAGAAAAACACAGTAGAAAGTTAATTGGTTAAATCTCGTTTCAGATGTACCTTTTACTTATAAACAGGTGGGGTTTAACAAAATGATGTTAGAGGGCATTACTTTGGGAGCACACCTTCTATATGAGGTGAATGTAAAAGTGCCACACAAGATGGCTCCTCTTTTATTAAACCTTATTCGTGTGCTATCTTGTTATTGGCTTATAGCAATAAACCTGACTGATACTGATTATTTGATCGCTTGAATATATTTCATAATGAACCAAAGTGTGGTCAAGCAATTGACTATATAATTTACCAAGAGGCGGTAGCTAGGGCAACGGAAGAATCCTTCCAGCAGCCAAGCTGCAGCCATACCCTAACTACATCACTCAAGGTGTGAAATTTTTCAGATCACTGAGTGATCTATCTAAGTCAACCTAAGTTTTAGGTGTAGACCAGGCCTAAGCCTCTCTCCGACTCAGTTCCCCATCTGTAATATGGGGATAAAGCACTACCCTACCTCACAGCATGTGTGTGAGGATAAATACATTGGCAAGGCACTCAGATATTACAGTCAAGGGGCCATATAAGTATTGCAGATAGAGACAAGTACTCTCAAAAACATGGTTCTGAGCTTGCATCGAGAGTGATATTAAAGGAGTTAATGGGATAAGACTTTGAAGCATCGGATGTTGAGTTACATTTCTTTATTAGTAGTACCGGTGCTGATTTATCATGTAGGGTGGTCCTAGCTTTCCCTTTATCTACAGGATGAATGAAACTTTTCCCAAATTTATCTAAGACAGCTGGTTTCAAGCCAGTGTTTGATAAAACTTGACCATTTGATCTGCCGTACTCAACTGGCTCTTTTTCTTTGAGTTTTATCAAGTCATACATTTATAGTGTCTGGATTTTAACTTTCTATAATGCTGAACATGTGCAGTTTTAGGGAGAAAAAGGGTCTTTTTAGAAAAAGGAAGCAAATGTTCACTAGCTGAAAATAACATCTTGTTGAATTATCTTCTTTATATTTTCAATCATAAGATCTCCTTAAATAAAGAATTCCTAGGGAAGTTAAAAATAATTATTTTAATAAGTCACCTCCATCACTCTTTTCAGCTATATATGTATGTATATAAAACAGCATAGACATTTAAAATGAGAGATTTGCAGTGCTGCCAACTTCATGATTTTATCGTGAGTGTCATAATTTTTGACATTTTTATTAAAACCCCAGCCTCTGGAATCAGGGGATTACATGGGAGTCTCAGATGTCCTTTAAAAAAAAAAGAGTCTATCCTTCATGGTTATAAAGGCTCAAAAACCAGAAATCTGCTCTATTGGAAACCAGATGAAACCTCACAATTTATTTTTAATCTCTCTTAATTTTATCCCATTCTCAGGATTTCCTGCAGCTATATCTTTTTCTCCTCTGGAAGGTAGTACTAAGTAGTTGCAAATTTAAAATTAGCGTATCTTGAGGTTGTTAGACTTACCATGCCTTCAGTAGTTCTTTAAACCTGACATCTTTCCTGGCCTTGCAGTTTGATTGCGTGTAGCTCTCCAGGGAATAAAAATTAGTTAGCTGCTTGAAATGTTTATGAAAACAACTATATTTAGACTATCAAAGACTGCTGGAATCCAGTGAACTGTGGAAGCTATCAGCTGTTCCCATCTAACATGCTATGCTAAGGCAACAAGGATGTATCATCAATTTCCTTATTACAAAAATAATAAAATGACATGAAAGTTTTCAGAGTTCTAGTTAGTTAGAGATATTTTCTCCCCCTCATTCCTATAAATACATTGTCTCTCCCTCTCTGTCTGCACAGGGCTTTAGTATTAATTCTGTGAAGGATCCATGGTAATAGTTCAGCTAGAATTACACTTAATCTTTAACCATTTCAAAGCTCTGGACACACAGCACTCTCTAAATAGGGAAACTGAGGCAGAGACCAGGCTCTGAGATCTAGTGAGGGAGATTGGTCTCAGTCCGAGCCACAACTGTGCGGGACTGTCTCCATTGCTGTTTTTAGCCCCAAAATGTGAGCTCTGCAAGATGGAGTCTGTTGACCCATGCTCTGAGACTTGCTGCTGCAGGGTTGGGGTTTTTGTTTGTTTGTTTGTTTGTTTGTTTTTTTCAGTATGCAGAGGCAGAGCAAGACATAGAAATCAAAAACTCTTGCTTCCCTGATTTTATCTTATTTCTGATCAGGCCACATGATTGCTCAAATTTTTTGACCAACATTTATGAATGGAAAACTCACCTAAATGGCTACAAATACCCCTCAGATCTATATATATATAAGTCAAATGGTGTATGCGTGTATGCGTGCGTGTATGTATGTGCACTTACTCCTTCCACACCGTTTGAGCTAGAGACTTGAAATTTGGTATAGTTGTAGGTCTTAGGGTCCTAATCAGGGTAAGAGTTGAAAATTTTTCAAATCTCACCTCTGACGCCCCCCAGGGGTGAAATTCTTTAAAGGCCAATCACATCAGCTGGGCAGCTGCTGTTCTCTGTGACATAGTTATGATGTCATAATACCCCCTCCAACGGACCCTGCACTCACTCAGCTCTCTGCCCCCTCCCCCCTCCAGCGATCCCCGCACTCACTCAGCTCTCTGCCCCCTCCCCACCTCCGACGGACCCGAGTTGGGTTTGGTCAGAGGGTAAGTGAGGTAGGGGTGTCGGGTTTGGTCGGGGGTGAGGTGGGGGTGTTGGGTTTGGTTGGGGGGGTGAGAAGGGGGGTCGGGGTTGGTCGAGGGGTAAGTGAGGTGTGGGTGTCGGGTTTGTTTGTGGTGGTAGGTAGGGGTGTCGGGTTTGGTTGGGGGGGGAAGTGAGGTGGGTGTGTCAGGTTTGGTCTATGGGGGGTGAGGTGTGGGTGTTGGTCAGGGGGTGTTGGGGTTGGTAGGGGGTGACATGGGGGTGTTGGGTTTGGGTGGGGGGGTGAAAATGTGAGTCGTGGTTGGTTGAGATGTAAGTGAGGTGGGGGTGTCGGGTTTGGTCAGTGGGGTGAGGTGGGGGTGTCAGGTTTGCTCTCTGCCCCCTCCCCCCTCCAACGGACCCCGCACTCGCTAAGCTCTCTGCCCCCTCCCCACCTCCGACTGACCCGAGCAACGCCGGGTATTTTCGCTAGCCCTTTATAAAAATAGTGGCTTTGTTAGAAACACTTGCTAGTCAAACAGGAGATTGATGAATCAGGCATCTTAGCTGGTACAGCTGGTAACAAATACATGACCACCTAGGTTGCTGCTATATTGCATTCAATGGTCATTAAGAAGACACCAGTGATAGCAAGATATTTGTACAAGGGCTATCACAATGGAGTCCTGGGCCTTAATTGGGTTTAGGGGCTATCAGAGTACAAATAATAATAGATTATAACTGAATCTCCTGCTCTAAAACATGAAGTCTCTACTGCTTTAACTAAAGGAGAATCTTCAATGCAGGGCTGTGGCATACATTGAGCAGTTTTGGTTCTATCCATCAGAGGACAGTGGTCACAAACTAAGCAGTTTGGGGGAGACTGACAAAGGCATGAATGGGCATTAGGTGCCCAACACTCACTGATTTTTTACTTCATCTGATCTCATTTACTCAGGTGTTAATCAATAGTAACTTCTTTTAAAGTCCATAGAGTTATGCTGGTGAGGGAAGAAAATCAAGCCCCATGGACCACCTATCAGATGGGTAGAGATCTTGTTGACTGCTTAAGTTCTCCATTCTGTCTGGACACTAGTTAGCAAACAAAACAGCTGGGAAGTCTTTTACTAGTAAAAGCCACTAATCAGACAAAGGTTACCTGTTGTGTTCCGTGCTTTTTACCGCAGACCCAAGGTATTACAACAGTTTTGTGTAAAAGATACTTCTGTTTATCTTGATAATGTAAAGAGAGCCAAGGCACATAAGAATATGTAGCATTGTTAGTAGGTCTATAAGTGTTGTTATGCACCACAAATGGTTTCAGGGGGTTCCAATTTGAATTTCCAGGTGCAAACGTGACCCTTTGGTTTTAGCTCCAGGGTGGATCCAAAGTTTGGGTTTGGATGCATTCAAAATCTCACAAGAACAGTCTCAGGTCTGGCATACCCAACTGGGGAGAAGCAATCATTCCCAAGGTGACAGGAGAGCACTTGAGAGATGGCAATAGAAAGATGAACTGACTATTCTTTATGCAAACAAAGCACAGACCACTGATCTGTATAATTGTATGCACCACACACAGGGAAAACCAAGCAATTGTTATCTGATACTGATACCTCCAGCCAAGGGTGAGTGACACATGAATAGGGTTTTGCAAAGGAAGTCTGGGCATTTTACCAGTCCTGGCTATTATTGTCTCTATGTTTCTGGAGGTCTCATGCCAAGAATCTGTGGGCTGCCAAAACATCACAAGCTGAAGTGTTCCTCTTTGACTTGTTGTTCTGTTTGTAAATACCCCCATAGATCATCACTCAAGGCTTCTTGCTAGGATCCGAGGCAAAATGTCTGGTAAAAGTGAAATCTCAACGCAGCAGCTGGTTGGATTTTTTTCCCCGGTAGGTTAGTAGAAAGCAACTCCATCCAGCAGACATCTAAATTTCCCTTGGGGTGGTTTCTCATTGAACAGCCTCACATTTTAAAGGTTACAATGATATGCTGTTGTTAAATTATAAAATCACTAAAGAAATTCTGTCAATGGTGTCATTCCTTTGGCTGAACGTTTTAGCAGCTCTTCTTGGTACAGATGTCCACTAGGGACTAACTACTCAGGTCATGGGTGGAATTCTGGGGCAGGAGCTCAGACTACATGATCTAATGCAGCGTTTCTCAAATGCAGCCACCAGGGGCTTTTACTGTGGCCACAGTCCTGGACAGTGATGGGGGGAACTGCAAAGCAGTGGTCCGTCCCCGAGGGCCACCACCAGAGGTTGGACCCTGCCCCGCTCTGAAGACACAAATCCTGGGGATGTGAAGATCCCCTTGCTGAGATATCCACTCTTTCTTGTCCTAATTCCCCACCTGTCATGGAAGAGCCTGCAGGACAAGCCCCTGAATGTGGCAGACCCTGGGAATCCATGTGGAGCCTGTGTACCTCACAGCTTCTCACCCCAATATGTCTGTCCTTTGAACTCCCAGGACTAATTTTCCTGGGGGGTAGTGGGACTCAGTAAGAAGATAGAATCATAGACTATCAGGCTTGGAAGGGACCTCAGGAGGTCATCTAGTCCAACCTCCAGTTCAAAGCAGGACCAACACCAACTAAATTATCCCAGCCAGAGATTTGTCAAGCATTACCTTAAAAATGTTTAAGGAAAGAGATTCCACCACCTCCCTAGGTAGCCCATTCCAGAGCTTCACCACCCTCCTAGTGAAATTTTTTTCCTAATATCCAACCTTAACCTCCCTGACTGCAACTTGAGACCATTACTCCTTGTTCTGTCATCTGCCACCACTGAGAACAGCTGAGCTCCATCCTCTTTGGAACCCCCTTTCAGGTAGTTGAAAGCAGCTATCAACCCCCCCCCCCCTCATTTCTCTCTTCTGCAGACTATTCCAGTTCTCTCAGCCTCTCCTCATGAGTCATGTGTGCCAGCCCCCGTATCATTTTTGTTGCTCTCTGCTGGACTCTTTCCAATTTATCCATATCCATTTTGTAGTGTGGGGCCCAAAACTGGACACAGTACTCCAGATGAGGCCTCACCAATGCCAAATAGATCTATCATTAGTGTCTTCCCCACCCAGTTTCCAACCCTTTCCCAAGCACTAACCATGGACCATGTGGAGAAGCCTTCACAGTTCCCAGGAGAGGAGGAGATGGTGACACGGATGTGGCTTAATTCCCTTTCATGTGTGGAGGTTGCCTTCCTGTGCATGGGACTAGCGAATCATATCTGACCCCAAAACATTTCTTAGGGGGATTCCAACAAATCCTATTGGCTTTATCCCTATTATGTTCTACTGGATTTTCCCTAAAAGTTTATCTCAATTTTTGCATGGATTGTATTCATTTACTAAATGGCTTTGAGATTAATGAAACTTCTGGCATAAATAAAGCAGGAGAAATCAAATCCAGTTTACAAGGGTTTAAAATAACCAATATTTGCCCTTATAGTATGAAGCATCTTTTATCTCAGGATCTGAAAGCCATTTACACACACAATTTATTAGGCCTCCTAATTACTTCTGCGTGGAACGTAACTCCACCTTTTTTTACAAATGGGGAAACTGAGCAAGGGAGGGCAAGGGCCACTGTTTAAAAAAGCCTTGACTCCAGGTTTTCAAATACTTAGCACCCACAAGCCCATTAGGCCTGAATTTTTGAAAGTGTTTGTCCCCATGATTGATGTCAGATTTTCTAAGAAACTCTACACCCCATGTGGCCACTTCTTTTGATGCGTACAGGGGAGTCAATCTCTTTTGAAAATCTGGCCCTGACTGGGGATGCTGAGTAATTTTCAAAAATTCTGGCCTGAGCACCTTGTCCAATATCCCACAGCAGAGCCAGGCGGAGAACCCAAGAGTCGTGATGCCAACTTCTGTTTTAACCACTAGCTTATATTTCCTCGTCTATTCAGTCATTCCCTTTAAGGATAATTTTGACTGTTGGCTTTTGTCAATAGATTTCATAACGCTAACCATTACTTGCACCTTATTTTACGTTTTGTTCAACTGGGCAGCGGTTTGGAAAGAGCATAAAATGAGTCCTCCTGGATTAACTGATCCACCCTTTCCTTGAAGTAGTCTTCAGCCTAAGCTTATTTTTTATCCCTGACAGAAAGCAATTTCCTTTTTCCCCTGTGTGTCCTTTGTCTCTTGATTCATGCTGTGAAACACCCTGCAAAAAAAAATTTTTTTTTTTTTAAATCAACTTTGCTGGCCTGTTGCTGATTCTAGTGTCAGACATGCCATCCACTTTTAAAGAGACACGGCACGTCGCCTCTGATGGAAGGAGCAACACAAAAAGGCCAGGGCTTAGAAAATGTATTTTTTTTCCCAATCTCCAAGGTAATGTCAAACCATGAAGGGAGAATTGCTGTGGTACATTCACCTGTTTAAATTGCTTTTTGCATTTGAGAAATGTTGAGATTAAAATTGGAGAAGGCTCAAGGAGCTGATGGGGATCCCATAACTGAAATTCCATTAGGATGAATGTCTCACTCATGGTATTTCCAATATATTATTCAACCAGACTAAAATGCAAACTGTAATCTATTGCAGTTCAGGGATCAAAGGTATTTTTTAGTCAGAGCCAAATATACCTTCTTCATTGCATTTATATCTGAGGACCAATTGTTGTTGTTGTTGTTGTTTTTTTGGTCATTACATGTGTCTCTATGTAGGTCATTACTATAGCTAGCAGTTTCCCCACATTTTAGTAAATTGCAGTTCAGCAGAAATGTTAAGATTTAATGCTGATGGGGATGGAGAATTTGCCTCGTTATTCTTCTCACTTAGGATTTTGCATCTGGCAAGAGGTTCTTCTCCATTTATTTAAATACTAAATGGTAAAGTTCTTCTGCAGGTGGCTGATGTCCTTTGGAATTTGGGATTCAGTCTTTGACACAGGGCCCCCATAATAGCAGAATAATTGTGTGTGATATTTTTCAGTTGTTGCCTGCTGGTGAAAGGCTCAGTCATGCTTATTTTTTCTTTAATAAAAAAATACCCAAACAACTTTATTTTCCAATACAGTGTCCAGCATCTGCATGGCAAGAACTAAGCATTACTCACTGGAGAGAGGTACTGAAATGACTTAGCTTGGGCGGTATTTCTTCGGGGGGAAGGAGGGGCTTAATCCATTCAATTCAGTCGTAAAAGGGCATGAAGTAAAGTATTGAAACAACGAATAAAACAATCGCATCCTGGCCAGCAGCAGACCTTCTACATTTTCCTAATCATCTTTGATCACTTTTTTTATCTAGTTGAACTTGCCTGACATGGCCCCAGAATAACAAAGCAAGCGCTAGAAACACACTAGCAAGCGAGAAGACTTCTGATCCAAAAAAGCTAGATTTTCTCCAGCTAGGCGCTGCAGATGCTGTAGGTTACAACCTTAGTCTTCTGAGAGGTTGTGAAAGCCCTGGCTATGAGTACATACAAAATTAAAGGTATTTTGGCAGTTCTTCATCAACTAGACAAGAGAAAAATCTTCTAAAAGAGTCTTACACTCTTATCACTCTCGCTCTCGCTCTCTCTGGCTGGGATGCAACTTGCAACCCTGGGACTGGATTTTTTAAATGCTTTGTGGCTGTTTTGCACAACCTTTCCTGGTAAGCACTGGACTTGGTTGCCAAGGATACTATGCCTGACACACTCTACAGAGCTATTTTTTTATAGCAGTGGTGAATTGCAATCACTGTTGTCAGAGGTCAGATTTAAATTGGTAACTTGGGGCCTGATTCTTCAATGAGCTATTTGTCAGGGTAGGGGGTCTCCCTACAGTGGAACTAATTAATTGATTGGGGTCTAACAGACTGTAGTGCCTCCTGCTGGTTGCTCCAGGAATTAGCTCTGTCCATAAGCAGGGCGCCCTCCTCTTGTGGTGTCTCACCCTCTGTCGCTGCTTCTCCACCATCTCCTCTGTCTGTGGGGACTTGTGTCATTCCTGGACCACAGCATCCTCTCTGGCTGTGCCCCAACTCCATTGTCTCCGCCCCTTCCAAGGGAATCCGCAGACCTTTGCCCGACCTCTTGCTGACAGCTGCTCACTGCCTCTCCTTCCCCTCTCTGCCACCACCTGCTTTCCCTGGGCCACTTCCCCGTAGCCCCAGCACCTACTCGCCCCCTATATCAAGGCCTCAGTCTGGGCGCCAGACTGGAGCTCCGCTTGCTTCCCTGACCCTGCCCACCACTGCTCAGTTACTGGTACTTCTCCCTCAAGCGCCAGGGAGAGACTGCCCTCCTCTCTTCCCTGCAGCCTTTCTTATAGGGCTCAGCCTGACCCTGATTGGCTGCTTCTAAGCCTTCCTCTGGTTGGCTGGATTCTGCACAGCCTCCCCAAGGGCTGCTATTAACCCTTTGCCAACCATTGAGGGGCAGCTGCCCGTCACAGGATCAGATAGGTAACTGGTTCCCTAGCCCATTAGAAAAGTTCCCTAAATCTATTTGCCAGTCCCTATGCCAGTCCACCTCTCTTTTTTATAATATTTAATGAGACTTTCCATTATTCTAATACCCCCTCCAAAATAAAAATTAACAATTGTATTTTTCCCTTACCCATTTTATCCTTTTCCAGTTGGCAAGCTGAAATGAACACACGGCATTCTTATTTACTTCCTATGTGGTTCATCTACTCCATTTTATGTCAGCACAGCTGCAGGACAGAGTTTGCTAGTTGTTCTCTGCTCCTCCTGTTTGTTGGTTCTGCATCGGAAGAGCACTAAGCATTTAGACTGCGATATTCAAAGCTGCCTCCTAGGGAATTTGCACCGTCAACCCCCATTAAAATTAATGGGAGTTGCGGGTTCAAAACAATAGACAACTTAGAAAATTTCAGCCCTAGCCTTATTACCTCTACAATACCTTGGGTAGGTATTTAAAAAAGAAAAGAAATGCACACTTGACTGTTTTTTCTTTAGATATTCCAATCAGACATTTTGAAGCAGATATCCATCTAAAACCAGAGGCTTTCAGATAAGTGTGCATGTGTGGTTCAAGATGGGGAGATAAACAGTAGTGCAGTTGCAGTTACATGCACAGCAGCCAGTGGCTGCATGGCTAGCTGCTCCACAAACAAACACACCTGCGCCCCATGGGTACATATTCAGGGAAGCTAGCTCATCCACTGCTCACTGCAGCCTGTGTTACCACAGCTACACTAGGGAGCGCACCTGTACCTCCAACTGCAGATGTGGCCTTTGCCGTGTGGTGGTTCATGGAAGTTACGTGGTAGCAGGTGCATCATGGGAGATATTGTCCAAACAGGGAGTGGGACTCTGGCCCATGGAGGTGAATGGTGACATTGGGTAACTGAACCACAGCTCCTGTGAGGCAATCTGGCACTATAGAGTGATGCAGTTAATGTGGCACTGACTGCAATGGACACATTCCAGGTCAGTCCAACAAACTGAAATGACATATCTGAAAATATTCAGTTTTGATCCAAAATTCCCTCCCCCCAAAAATCCCAAATCAAAATTTTTCTGACCTTAGCGTTTCATGTGATGTATCAAGAGTTTAACTTTTCAATCTGATTTGTGTCGAAGAAAAAGCTGAAATACTGGAGTTTCCCTGTGGGGTGGGAATTCTGATTCCTTTGCTCAGTTCTAGCCAATAAATTTCCAGCAAGTTGAAAAAAGAAATGGGACTGTTCCTACGCCACTGAAGTTAGCTGGGGCTGCTCATCACCTCTGAAAATCAGGGCCATTTCTTGTTTGAAGAATCTAAGTATGGCTTTAGGAATAAACTAGGCTTGAAAATGTTTGATATAGGATTTACCATAGTGAATGTGTCAAATCCTTACTCTGCAATCCTTCCTCTGACTGTGACCAATAGTTGATGCTATAAAAGAAGGCTCAGAGTCCATCATAATGCACCTGACAAACTGTGCTGTGAAAGAGGAGGAAAAATTGTGGTGCTGGAAAAAATCCCCATGTGTGCTGACAGTCGTATATCACTTAAAACCTAATCACAAGAGCTGCTGAAAGCATGATAGCTTCATGTCCAGCGTCGTATATTATCCTCCCACATCAATAATCTCAGCTGAAGTATTTGTCATGATGCTGCCTTGCGTTACCTTGGAAGTTCCGAAGATACATGATTCAATTGTTTTAATACTGAATGAGTCTCTAGAAGAGCTCTGGATTTCTGGAAAATCTGAAGCTGTTCATGACTAGCCCATCTTTCAAACTAGGTTTCTCGTTAGTTATGTGGTCTGCTATCTCAGAATCTTTTATTATTGTTCACTTGTGTATTACAGTAGCACATAGAGACCCCAACTGAAGTCAGAACCTTTAAAAGTCCCGTCAGCGGTGCTGCCCCACTAAAGCAGACTAGCGCCTACGTTTTCCGACAGTGCACTGTGCCCCAGAAGCAGCCAGCAGCAGGTGCGGCTTCTAGGAAGCGGGGGCCACAGGGCTCTGTGTGCTGGCCTTGCCCCAAGCACCGGCTCCACGTTCCCATTGGCCGGCAACCAGCCAATGGGAATTGGGTGCGGGGCGGGGCAGTGACTGCGGGTGAGAGTTGTACAGAGCCGCTTGCGCACCTCTGCCTAGGAGCTGGACCTGCTTCTGGCTGCTTCCAGGGCGCAACGCGGTCCATGGTGCCAGGACAAGCGGAAAGCCTGCCTTAGCATCCCCACTGCACCACTGACTGGGAGCCACCGGAGATAAATCCACGACCCAATCTCCCCAGCCCTGAGCCCCTCCCACTAATTGCATTGTGAGGTGAGGATGTGTTCACAAGCATGTATTTCACATGAAGAAGGAAGAGGAAAGAGAGGAGGCGGGGTAGGTAAGAGATGTCAGTTTTGGAAGGAACTTTAAAAGGTTTGGATTATCAACACTTTGGGAACCAAAATGCTTCGTAAAGCACAAAAGACAAGGCCTCTATTAACTATCTTCCCTGTAGTAATGTGGAGAGGCTGTTGTGGCCACAGCTGGGTTAAATTCTTAAAACCTCAAACACATCCCCTTAGTTGATTCCAATGACCCGCAAATGAGCCCATGTACATTTTATTCTCATTACAGCTTTTGACTTGTGTGATGGGGTGGATAACATTCAGATGTAAATGTGAATTTTCAGTATTAAGTAATTCTGCTGGCTTGTGACCATGGGAAGCTTTATCATAATGTATCTCGCCTTCAAATATGATTTTAATTTAGTTTTAATCCAGCTGCCTGCCCCCCTTTAACATTACATTGGAAATAATTCACAGAGCTGGAACAATTTATATTGCCACAGCAATGTATTCATGTGTGTTAGAAGCTCATAGGCCCCGGAGAAGCTTTGGCTCATGTTATCAACCACTCCACCACCAGTAGTTTTTTTAGCATTGGCCTGCTAAACCCAGGGTTGTGAGTTCAATCCTTGAGGGGGCTGTTTAGGGATATGGGGCAAAAATCTGTTGGATGATTTAATTGGGGATTGGTCCTAGTTTGAGCAGGAGGTTGTACTAGATGATCTCCTGAAGTCCCTTCCAACCCTGATATTCTATTATTCTATATGTGATACCTTGTGTATAGACATAAAAACAACCCTACTGGGCCAGACCAATGGTCCATCTAGCCCAGTGTCCTGTCTTCCAACAGTGACCATGCTGGATGCTTCAAAGGGAATGAACTGGACAGGGCAGTTATCAAGTGATCTATCCTCTGTCGTCCACACCTAGCATCTGGGAGTTAAAGACTTAGAACACCCATGAGGCTGCATCCCTGACCATCTTGCCTAATGGCCACTGATGGACCTATTCTCCATGAACATATCTAATTCTTTTTTGAACCCACATATACTTTTAGCCTTCACAACATCCCCAGCAACAAATTCTACAGAATGACTGTGCATTGTGTGAAGTACTTCCTTTTCTAAATTTCAGTGCTTAGCATTTTTAAAGTCAGATTGTCAGAGAACTCTGCATACAATTTCTAATTCATAAACAACCTTGGCAAATCAGAACTGGCAAATAGACATTATACACAACTAAAGCACCATTCAGAATAATGTGCTACCATCAACTGAGAGCTTAGCAGAGGGTTTTACTGCATGAAACTAGAAAAAAAGATACACTGAAGAATAATTTTAGGCTCATTTATTTAACAGACCTACAGTAAAGATGAAAACTCAAAAATTGTGATGGTTTAAATGCAAATTGCATCATGGATTTTTCCAGTATGTGGAGTCACAAAGGTTTTTATTATGCAGAGATAAATTTGATCATTAGTTCATATCATTATGGTTCATATAAATTACAGTATCATCAAGTGCATTTGCTTGGGGACCTCAGTGAGCTATGCACATGTTGCATTTGAGGCACTTTTACATGAAAAAGGAGCAGGGGCAGAATTCCCACCACATACAACGTCTGGGTTTGGCCCTAGATTGCTAAAGGTAGATTAATATTACATGTCCTGTTATTCAGCATAACAAGCTGAGGCACAATTTTGTAGAGTTTTATTGGTTTTCTCTCTCTAGTTCTGCCTCCCACAACTCATATACTCTCTATCCCCCCCCCCCATCTCTTTTTATCATCTTGTTGTCTAGGTAATAAGTCACTGGACTTGGAGGCAGGAGACCTGGTTCTAATCCCACTGCTGACACTGTCCTGCTGTATCACTTTGTGCCAGTCACTCACTTCACCCTATAGTGTTCCTGTTTTCCTTTCCATCTGTCTTGTTTGATTAGATTTGTCAGCACTTCGGGGCTGAGATTTTCTCTTATGCATATTCACAGTGCTCAGCACAAAGATGCTTTGGTCTCCGTTGCAGCCTCTAAATCAGCGGTTCTCAAACTAGTTGAGACCGCGACCCCTTTTTGTGATCCGGTGGCGCGGTGCAACCCCTCCGCTGAAAAGCCGCCGAATTACAAAAAAAAAACCCACCAAAAAAAAAAAAAACGCATGCGCCCCGGTCTCCCATCCCCGCCGCGGGAGGGCTGCCGGGAGCGCCCCGGTCCCCCCTCCCCTCCGTGGGGGGGGGGCTGCCGGCTGCGCGCCGGTCCCCAGCCCGCCCACTGCGGGGACTGGTGGCCGGCGCGCAGCCGGGAGCCCACCCGCGGTGGGGACGGGGGACCGGCGCGCCCCTGCCCCAGTCGCCGCGAGTTGTACGGGGTGTATGTGATGGGGTTGGCGTGATGATGTCATCACGCCGGGTACTCGTATGTGGGCATATCTGCATGTGGGTGGACCCACCTGGAGACGGATAGAGGAGCGGTGTCTCGGTTCCTAAGACCATCGGAAATATGTGTTTTCCGATGGTCTTAGGCGACCCCTGTGAAAGGGTCGTTCGACCCCCAAAGGGGTCGCAACCCACAGGTTGAGAACCGCTGCTCTAAATGCTAGTCAAAAATATTATTTTGCAACAAAATGTGGAACCTTACAACTGAGCATTCCCAGCCTATGAATTGTGCTCTCTTACTCTATGATGTAAAGCCTTAAATATTCATACAGGTGTAGGTGGTAATAATTAAACATACATTGAGCAATAACCCTACTGTTTTATAATCCATATGCCTGTGGTGTCATGCTCTGAATCTTAAGAGACTGAACTTTTGGTGCTGTGGAAGCACCTAAGTAAGAGGCTGTTCACAGAGGGAACTGGACTGACTGTGGTTGGTAATGAGATAAGGAGATTGCCAGGTGGAGCCCAGTTCCCAATCATAAAAGCCACCGTTGTGTTTGACATCTTTTATCTGCACTCTCAGCAGAGAAGTCAAGGAATTAATAGAAGCATTGGACTCCCTTTCCACCCTAGAAGAGGTCCCTTCAGGTCAGGACTGAGGTGTTGCACGAAGTAATGCACATTGGAAAACAATCCCAACTATGTATGCAAAGTGATGGGTCTCAATTAGCTGCTACCATTCAAGAAAAAGATCTTGGAGTCCTTGTGGCTAGTTCTCCAAGAACATGCTCAATGTGCAGCAGCAGTAAAAAAAAAAAAAAGTTTACAGAATCTTAGCAACCATTAGGAAAGGGATAGATAAGAAGACAGAATATATCATAATGCTACTATATAAATCTATGATATGCCCACATCTTGAATACTTTGTGCAGTTCTGGCCTCCCCATCTCAAATAAGGTATATTAGAACTGGAAAAAGTACAGAGAAGGGCAACAAAAATGATTAAGAGTATAAAGTAACTTCTATATGAGAAGAATCAGAGAGGTAGCCATGTTAGTCTGGAATAGCAGAGGTAACAAAGAGTCCTGTGGCACCTTAAAGACTAACTAAAGTATTGGAGCATAAGCTTTCGTGGGCTAATACCCACTTCATCCGACGAAGTGGGTATTAGCCCATGAAAGCTTATGCTTCAATACTTTAGTTAGTCTTTAAGGTGCCACAGGACTCTTTGTTACCTCTTCTATATGAGACAAGATTAAAAAGATGGGGACTGTTCATTTTAGGAAAGAGATGACTACGGGGAGATATGTTAGAGATGGATAAAATCCTGAATGTTGTGGAGAAAGTGAATAAGGAAGTGTTATTTATCCCTTCACATCACACAAGAACTTGGGGTCACCCAATGAAATTAATAAATCACAGGTTTAAAACAAACATAAGGAAGTACTTCTTCACCCAACATACAATCAATCTAGGGATATCGTTGCCAGAGGGGATGTTGTGAAGATCAAAAGGATAAGTGGGTTCAAAAAAGAATTAGAGAAGTCAGAAGTTCTGACTGAACGACAGGGTGATAGATCACTTGATAAATTGCCGTGTTCTATTCACTCCATCAGAATAATCTGGCATTGGCCATTGTCAGAAGATAGGATATTGGGCTAGGTGTACCTTTGGTCTGACTCAGTGTGACCACTCTTACTTTTTAAGAGTCTGGGGTTCTGGTTTTAGATTGCATGCTCTTTCTGTTGGGAAATGGATTTTGCACATTTTGGGTGCTATCCAAATCTATATCATCATCATCATCATTAATCGTCCTGGGATAAGGAGAAGTCAGAAGTTCTAGGAATCTACCAAGAAAACTGCCTGTCATGAGACATCAAGCCAGCCATTGCAGACTAGAAAGATTTTAAGGAATAGTTGTTTGGTTGCTTGATTGAACCAAATGTCTCAATTTTTAGAGTGGAAGTGGTTTCAAGTCCCATCATTGGGATCCGGGTCAGAACTTCCCCAAAGTTAGAAGATATTTCGGTCTAGCATTTTGATTCAGGCATGTTTCAACTTCAGAGGTGTAGCCACTGCTAGTATGGTACTGTTAGGGCAGACTCAGTTTCCCTTGCTCCTTCTCCCCGTGTATTCTTCCTCACCAGCAATCACATAGTTAAACCCCCAAGGTTGCAAAGCATTCGCTTGAGGCTTTAGACATTCAGTGTAATAGTGCTGAACAACAAGTTGTTTCTGTATTGTTATCTATACTGAGAATGTGACCTTGCCTAGACAATCACGAGCTGTAGGCCTCACGAGATGAGCTAATGTGTTATATCACCAGATTGCATTATATGTATGTAACGATTTCACTAGGGAATGAATAGACATCTATTCATAAGCTTGTTGGCATCATGTAAACGGTCTCAAAGTCTACACACCAGGTGCCTCAAGAGGGCAGTGACCTAAGCGTGATGTAAGGGTTTGCTGATGCGCATGCTTCAAGTAAGCCTGTCCCTCCCCCTACCCATTTCCCCTCCCCTTTGAATATACTCTATAAACGTTTGCTTGGTCTTGATAATAAACGGAGCTGCTGCCAACCCCCTTTCTTGACCGAGAGGAGAGTGCCTCAGTTTCCCCTTTGATCAAAGTTAACTTGTGTGTTTCTTCAATGGTCTCTGACAGCTTGTGAGCTCCTTGCCTCAACGCCGCCACTACTATCCGGAGTGTACAGTAAAAGGGAGAGACGTGCCATTAATTTTCCCCTGACAGTACCTGTATAGTCACTGTTGGTAGAAGAAGGGGGAGACAATATGGGCTTCTGCCAACCTTCTAAATCCCCATAAAATTCTGTCTCCATAAGGAGCTCTAAATATTATAGCTGTGTTTGGTATAGCTCCATCAGAAAGGAAGGCCAAATACAGCACAATGTGTAAGTAAGGAGGAAAAGTGAACAGTTTGGTGCATTCACGTGAGTTTCTCTCTAGCTTCTCATCACAGCACTATTCCAGGACTTTTGCATGGAAATGAAATGCTAAATTAGCCTTTAGTAGCCTTTTATGTAACAGTACATTGTAGCATATGGAATGGAGTAACAGCATCTATTGCATGTGTAATGTTAATGTTATTGCTAGTGACTCACTCATAGACTCTAAATACAGTCATGGTGTAGATGGCTCTGCTTCCTTTAATCAATCATTTTCATCTAATGTAGCATGCTATTGTCTTGACTGCTAATATGCATGTTTTGACCCTTGGTTAATTAGCTAGTCCAGAATATGGTAACATCTGCTCACCCTTTGGAAGTTCCAAATGTTTCCAGTGATTCCAGCCAATCCTCCTGTATGGTTTCAGTGCTCTGTTTTCTTTCTCTCTCCCCTTAGCTGTGCAGTCTATGCATACCCTAAATGACCAGCTCTCGCATTTTATCGTGAACAAGTCAAAAATGCTGGATGAGGACAAAGATGCTTTCTTGCCCAGTGAAAAAGAGTCTCTGAAAAATTCCATGACGCTGATGAGACACCTCTTAATGGATGCACAGGTATGAAATCAATAAGCTTGTATATGTTTAAACACTCAGGAATGCACATTGCAGAGATTCAAAGGCTGTGCTTCATTTTTATGGCAGGTTTAAGCTGTGGAAAAAAGTCAGCCCCCTACGTTTGTTTGACACTGACTTTTAGATCACTGAAATTCACAGCCATGGAAAGGACACCTTAGTTCATAGACTACTGGGGTTGTAATGGGCCAGCATGTTGGATTTAGGATTGGAAATTACTTTACTCCATTTTCTTGTATGTCTTTAATCTACCTGTCAATGGGAATCTAGCATTTCTTCTATGAAAGTGAAAATCAGTTTGCTACTGAATATCTGTGCTGAATGCCGATTTAAGGGTCAGGCATGGTAACATAATTGCTTGGTTTAGCTGCGCTCCCAACTATGACTTGCCCATGAACTCGTGACTTTTCAGATGTTTCATTTCAACGTTTCACCTTAGTACTTAAGAATTTTTCAAAAAGTCTGTACACAGTAAATATATCCCAGGGTAATTCCCTCTAAATATGAGAAACTTCTGAAAATATTCAATACATTTTTAAACTCCCCTTTAAGCTTTACAAATATATCGTCCAATGAAAAAGGCATCCTATGTTGGATAGCTGTTCGAAAACACACCAGTCTCCCTTCCCTTTTGTCTAAGTCCTAAATTCTGGGTCTGCTACCAAGAAGGCCTCTGTTGTTCATAGCATTTTGCATTTTATCTTCACCTTTAATGCATATGGGATACTCAGAATTTATATGGCATGGGTGCTGCAGGCACCCCCAGTTATGCCAATCCTTTCATTCCTGTTCACCACATCCTCTCTTTAGGCTGACACTGAATAACTTTGCTCAGCTGTGCCAGTCGGTGACTGCCAGTACCAGAAATAAAAGGGAGTATTCTGGGGCTGTGACGCTCCATTTGAAACCCCTAACAAGAAAAGTAAACACAGAATCGTTTGCAAAATGAAAGAGGAGGAAATTATTCCAGCACAGATTAGCTGCATTATGTGCAAAATCCTCTCAGCCAGGGCTTTTCCTCATCACTATTCCATGGCTCGCCCTGTATTGCCAGTGGGAATACTTACATGGATTGCTGCAGGTAGTGTACAAACCTCAGTTAACCAAACTGTTCACTTGCTCCAGCGCACTCTGTGGACCCGTTTCCTGTGACTCGCTTTTACAAATACTTAAATGGGAAATTTAAATAGACAAAACTGCTCCTTTCATGTATTACTCCCATAACCTCTCACTTGGAACCTGGTGGTTATCTGAGCAAACATATCTCTCTCTCTCTCTCTCTCTCTCTCTCTCTCTCTCTCTCTCTCTCTCTCTCTCTCTCTGTTAAAGTCCTTTGGTCTTAATTAGTTTAGCTAATCAAGCTTTCGTTATACAGAAAAAATGGGCTGGAAATCTCTGATAGCAATAATGCACCTATTTTAGTGCTGAATACACTTCTTTGTAGAGTTGGGCCTATGCATTCAGGTGTGTGGCACATATGCCCCCATGGCTTTAGTATGCTCTGTCCTTGGAGTAAAGGGAGGAGGGAATGGCAAGTCAGAAAGAACCATTCCCCAGCTGAAAAAATCCTCCTTCCCTATCCAACAAGCATCCCCAGCTCAGCCAGCATGCAATCCCTCCCAGCTGTGTGGATTGAGGGCTTTCACATCTAATTTTGCAAAGGACTCCACAAAATATGCCCATGACTCTGTTTCTGTGACTGAGGCAGTGTTGTGGAAGAGAGGACAAACTTTACCAGGCATTGGAACTGCAGGAAACTTGTGTACAGAACTAGACACACTCCATTCAGGGAGTCCTAACATAAAGCACATGGAGAACAGTGGACAAGTTACATGCCTTCATTTAATTCCTTGGAAGATAGATTTAGTTTCACAGCTGCGATTCTTCAGAAATACCTGCTGTTAATGAGGCACCAGCAGAACCATAGCTCCCAGAATACTATGTGGGACTGGGAAACTCCACCTTTTGCTAGGAGAAGGGAGCTTACTGGGAGGCTAAGAAAGGAGCATGCCTAGTGAGTTCTCAATGTGTTAACAAGGGATGAAGCTGTGTCTGGGACTCTTTTTCTTGAGGGTTCAGTACTCAAATGCAACACTGCACACCTTTGGCAAAGGCACTTCCACTTATGCCTCGGACTCCTTACCTTAACTTATGCAAATATCACTTAAAAGCCAAACTATGGGGCAAGAGAAATGAAAGACACTAAGAGTTAAATTTTGCCTTTCAGTTGCACAAATGCAGCTCACATTGCAGTTAAAATTCGCTCCAGTGGTAGCCACGTATGCACATCCAAGGACAGATAGGAGCTCTCGTGACATCTGCATATTGCAGGTAAAATAAATATAGAGACCAAAAAAGAAGAAAGCACCTGCTGATAAGCCACTTTTATAGAAACTTCTTTTGAGCCCCTGAGAATTGATTTATTGCCTATCATTTGCCCTGAATGCATATTAATGCTGTCTATGATACTGTGCCTGATTAAGGAAACACTAATAACAATGGGGAAAATGTCAAGAGCGTCTGTGTCCTCATAATACATCTGGAACACTTCCCAGGCAGTACTGGACATTGTTTGTCTTGGATTTTGAAGTTGGAAGGATGACAAAATGGAAGGCAGTAATGATGATTAAAAGGATGAAACAGGCAAGGTGACAACTTCAAATACTTAAAAACCAACAACCACCCTGTGGGGAATCAAAAATCATGATGTTGGCAGCGAACTACATCAATAGGAACATCACCTCCAGTATGTGCATATAAAGTATGTAGTAAACATAATTGCAGGGCGCCCTGTAGTCCTCATTACCAAGGAGGGGGAAAAGATCACCAATGCAATTATTTCCATTTCTTTAATGAGATCTTCTTCCACCCGTTTTGGTATTATGTCTTTATACTGTCTTAGTGCTGGGAAGCCCCAGAGGCCCATTGTGCTAGGCACTGCACAAATCGTAAGAGACACCCCCTGCTCTGAAGAACCCCCCATGTAAACAGACAAATAAAAGGTATTTTCATCTCTATTGTAGATATGGAAAACAGAGCCAGGATGAGAGGAAGCCTGATCCAGCAGCTTGGGTACTAATCTGGAACTTGAGACCTGAGTTCAATTCCCTGCTCCAGCACAGACTTCCTCTGTGACCTTGGGCAAGTCACTTAGTGTCTCTGTGCCTCAGTTCCCCACTAGGAAAGGAGAGATAATTGTGCTGTCCTCGCTAGGATAAATACATTCAAGATTGTGAGATGCTCTGATGCAATGGTAATGCAGGCCATGAAAGTCCCATCCATGCCCCACTAACGACTGTGTGGGGGAAATGGGGCTACACTCTGAAATGAACTCACACGCGAAAACGATAAAAGACAAAAACGCCACGTGGTCTGTGAGGGAACACGTTTCACAAAGCAGTCCCTCTACATCTGATCTCTCAGCCTCAAAGGAACCCTGTACAACACTTTCAAAAGAGGAGCCTGGGAGCTTAAATACATAACTGTGCAAAATGATGGACTGAATTGAAAGGCTGGATTTGGGGTTTATTACAACAATTTATGACCCATTAACTGCCTTTCCCAGCTTCTTTTTCTCCTTTCTCCCCTATGACTGGAGAAGTGTTAATGGACCAGCTTACCTGGAACGGTCTCTTGAAATATGTGTTAACAACGTATGCTAAACAATCAGGTTCCACCTTGTATTTAGCTGTGACACTCTGAGTAGATCTCCCAGACCTGAAGAAGAGCTCTTTGTAAGCTTCAAAGGTTGTGGGCTAGTCTACACTGGCCACGTTAAAGTGCCACAGCAGCATTTTAATGTGGTTTACGTAGTTCTGGCAGAGCACTGGGAGAGAGCTCTCACAGCACTCTAAAAAAAACTACCCCCACAAGAGGATTAGCTACCAGTGCTGGGAGTGCGACTCCCCATCTGGGGCACTGTCTACCCTGGTGCTTTACAGCACTGAAACTTGCTGCACTCAGGGGGTTGTTTTTTCACACCCCAGAGCAAGAAAGTTGCAGAGCTGTAAAGCGCCCATGTAGACAAGCACTAAGCCTCTCACCAAAACAGAAGTTACTCCAATTAAAGATAATTACCTCACCCACTTTTTGGCTCTAGTATCTTGGGACCAACATTTTATTTATACATATGATATAAATGAATAAATACCGCCCATACTCTAGGTTCATAAGTAAGTCAACGGCCCCAGAAAAACAGTTGGCTGTAGCTGGAGCCTAGTATCCAATCAGCTCTCGGGTCTCCTAAAGCTAAACAGAGCTCAGTCAAGCATTGTGGGGAATGCTTCTTGGGCTTGAGAAATTGCAGTCAGATGAAGGCTAGACAAAAGACAGAAGTCCACCTGGCACTTTGTTTAATTAGGCTTACAGGAAATAAGGGGAAGCAGTTATCAATCTTCATAAAGGGAGATGCGCAATAGCTTCAGTGCATCAAAGGAGATTCTGCCTCATTCTGTTAGCATGGAGAAACCAACCTCCTCAAAATGCAGAAAAATTAGACCAGTGCCTCCTGACTCATTCCTCATTCAGGTGGCAGGAAGGAGAATCTAACAATGGGTATCACTGAGCAGCAGCAGCTGGAATGTACTCAGGCTGGTGACGTAGGCACCCACAAGTAACTTTGCTGAGAAGACTTAATGTGGGCGATCAGCATCCAGGGTAGCCTCACCCAGATGTGAGCAGCTGCACTGCAAAGCCCTACCTGAGTTACTGTGTCCTCGCTGGTATAGCTGTCACCCGTGCGAGGGTCGCTAGGACATCTGGAAGAACATCCCCTGACTCTTTGTGCTGTAGTAAGTTGAGCCGCTCTGATTGTGTCCCAGTGAATTGTGGGTGAACTTGTCTGTCCTTCTGAGTACATGGGGAGAATTGTAGGAAGGCAGTGGAGGATTATCAGCACTTGAGTGATTTAGCCTACATCCTCACTGCAAAGGGAGTGGCTTTCCAGCCTGTGTGAAAATCCCACGCAGACGTTGGCATAGAGCCCAAGCTAGGCCAGCTAACATCTGGATGAAAGCACCAAACTTGGGTCAGAGGCTTGTGTGTGTGGATGGGAGAGGAGGTTAGGGACAACATCCAAGTACAAGCCCCGATGAATTCTACAGTGAAGACATACCCTCACTGCCCTTTAGGTTTGTAAATGCTCTCCCTTAATTCCTTAGCTCAGGAGTCCAGGCTCTTGTTTTTAGGCCAAGAGCTTCCAGGTTCAAACCCTGAAGGCAACTCATCTAGTCAGATTGTCACACTGGGATTAGTCTCTTCGTAACTTGTCCATTGCCCCCACTTCACCCCAGCACAACCTCAGCTCCACCTCTCTGATGCATTGTGAGCTGTAGCGTCAAACTTTGCACAAAGATTCTCCAAATTGTGTTTTGTTGAGAGGGACTCCAAGGGGACCATAGAGCCTAATGAATCAAAATTAGGGCCAAACCAGCAAGAATAAGAAAGCACGCTAAATACAAGAGGAGACGCTTGCAATGCCGAGTGGCAGCGGGAAAGGGAAGAGAAGGATGCTCTGCATTGTTTTTCAGTTCAATATTTCCTGCACTGAGAGGGAAGCTCCTGCAGAAATAGGCTGAAGTTTTGGAGGTTACCTCTGTGTACGTGCAGAACACAGAGATGGGGTTAAAGTGGACTCCACTCTCCCATCTGCAGTGGGGATCTCTCGCCCGCAGAATGGGGCTCTCCATTGCATATTCCACATTCGTCCTGCCTTCGGACATTTCACTGATGTCAACTGAAGCTGCACGTGCTAGACAAGTGCTGAAGAGGCAATGGGAGTAGAGCAGGCTGGCTAGGAGTCTCTTAGCCGCTCAGCATATTGATAAACCTGCAGTCCCAAGTCTGCCCTGCCAACAGTGCTAAGCAATGTTCCAGGGAATGCATTGTATGTGGAGTGTCAACTCAAATTTAGCCTAGGGTAGGTAGTGACTAAATTAAAGTCATTACAGTTTGCGGGGCTGTCTCTCGACCCTGGTGGTCTCCATCCATATCCCACCAGCCAGGATTTCCCCACCACAAAGACCTCCATTAAAAACAGTCACTTGCTGACCTGTCACTTTACCTGGGTGCCTGAGCAGAGAAGTCAATGGGCTTTGGGAAGTCAGCTACCGTCTCACACCCTTTCTTCAGATCAGTATGGCTTTCTGGCTGCCTATACTGGGTACCTGTTTTGCAGATAGAGAAGATTTCAGCAGCCCACGCTGACAGCCTGGCACTTAAAGGAACTAAGTTCCCTTAAACAATGCTTAAAAAGTAATCACTTTAGCTAGTGGACCTTAAGAAGCCAACAGGAGATTGAAATAGTGTAATATGAACTAAAAGCTGCAATACAATGCACTCACGCAGTGCTGGTGCATAAAAACAGAGTAAGTAAAAAGATGCATCTTGCCTGTATGACGCATCCCATCCTCCAGTGTATGGCAATGAATAAACAAGTTCATACCTTCTAGACTACCTAATGCAAGATGTTATCTCACAGATATGACCTTCTATGATAGATTGTCATTGTTGTCAATCACTTCTGGCATCCCTATTACGTTTGGAAGGGATGTTTGCTCTGTGTATGTTGTTTTATAATCCTCTGAGGTGGAATATCATAGTCAGGCAGTGTTTTTTGCTCTGACGTTTTCCTAAGCAGGATTTATTGCTTCTAAGACAGGTGTGACTTGAATCTATTATGTCTTCCCTGGTCAAACTTTAGACCAGCCATCAGCTTTGCCGAAACTATTATTTCTACTAGGCTCTTATCTGTTAAGTGATATTGGAAGGGCCTTAAGTAATGTGGAACAGAAGGTACAAAAGGTCTAAAGGGTGAGTCATATGGATCAGATCTACCATAGCAGTTTGCCAAAGCAATTTTTCTAACCAGTCGAAAATGTGCATCCAAGCTCAGAAGTAGACTAGAAGTAGGTTAATATTTTCTTTCATATGGAGGTATGCATGTAAAACAAAAGGTTTTACTCTCAGATGCCTGACCTTTAAATTTCAAACTTTGCTTAAGTCCTGAGCCTCTCACCGCCTTGTAAAGAGTTTAATGCATTGTAGTTGGTCATAATCTTTTTGGGGCAAGAATTGTTTGGGTTTTTTTACTCTGTCAGCATAGTGCCCAGCACAATGGTGTCCTCATTCTGTTTGCCAGAAGCTGGGAATGGGCAACGGGATGGTTTAGAAATCTGACCTTTCCATCTCAGTGCCTAAATGGGAGCTGATCTCTTCTGATTCTCTTTCCCCAAGTGTATAGTAGCCTTCCAACATTGTGCTGCTCCATCTTACATTAAATAATGAGCCAAGTCTTCACTCTTCAGCAGCTGCAAATCGGCACTGCTCCTTTGACTTCTCCAGAGCGCACTGATTTATATCAACTGAGGATCCACTCTACGATGTTTTGAAAAATATTTGACTATTTCAGTTTGCTTCGCCAGGAGTGCATCTTAAGTCAGATGCCAGTATGTTATCAATATATTACATACGGTATGATCTCTTAAAAAGGGGAGAAAAAGCCATTTAGTTTTAGTGACAGAAAAAGTCCATCTATCCTGCCTTATTTAACTGATGAGTATCCCAACTACTGCTTTTTCATGACTGATAGAGCTTTGCTGAACTGGTCGGAGAGCTATTTCACCAACTGACCTTTTTCAAAATAATTCTTATTTTTATTTTACAAAGATATGTTCTAAGATTTTGTTCAGCAATTAAATGCTTGCTACCATCTGGCCTTCAGTCTTTGAGCAGATAGTTTGAGGAATAAACTCTGGTGACCTCTTTGTGGGAGTGGATCATATTTATATCCATGGGACTAAAAGTGTGGGTAGAATCTGACCTCTAGCCAACAAATGTACAGTGCCTGGATACCAAAAATATCCCCTGCCCCCACTAAAATGTTTTTTTTAAAAAACACAGCTACAGATAGAATACTGATTCCCTGAGATACTGAGTATTTTAAAAATGTATTTTTAAAATGGGGCAGGGGAGGGAAAATAAGCAGATTTAGCTTGGAAAATCACTTAAAAAGGAAAGTCCTAGAGTTTGGTCCCTTTGATGTATCCTAATTTATGTATTAGATGCCTTGATCCTGCAGCGATAGTGCTTTAGAAA
This sequence comes from Sternotherus odoratus, assembly GCA_032164245.1. Taxonomy (NCBI): domain Eukaryota; kingdom Metazoa; phylum Chordata; order Testudines; family Kinosternidae; genus Sternotherus; species Sternotherus odoratus. The sequence continues at coordinate 10,583,926 of JAVMKO010000018.1, forward strand.
GGCAGACAGAAAGATTAGTTAGATAATGTATAAATACCCTTTGTTTTGTCCTGACTCACAATTGGTTAAAAAGAATCACGTGGTAGAAAATATTGTGTTCTTGCTGTAAAGTTGAGCTCAGTGTGTGCATGGCTTATGTTTACTATAAGCAAACTGATGTTTCCAGTGGCACCTAATGTGACTGTAGTCTCACTAATAGCTCCCATGTACTGGGCCTCTCGATCATCACTGCCTTTGGGACAATTGCCACCTGCTACATTATGGATCTGGGAGACTGTGTAGGCCAACTCTGGCTGCGAGGTACTCAGTGCTCTGCCTCCATTTCACCTGATGTGTTTTCACCTGCTGTGGTGCACAGTAGATTTGTCCATAGTGCTCCCCGATTCATAGGTCCCTAGTCCAGAAAGAACCACTGCGCACCCCAGACTCCACTGTGGCAGTGGAACATTGTTCTCAGGACTTCCTGTAGAAAACGTCAGGGGTAAGAAAGGGGTGGTGAGACCATGTGTCCTCCCCAGTGAAGGTTACCCTTGCTGGGTTGGAGGCAGCAATGTCAAAATGCGGCTGAGGGCTATTCTCAGGTTGAATGCTTTATAGCCTTTCCCTAATAAGTATGCTATCACAGTCGCGGAGGGGCCAAGGCAGTTTTAAATATTGAACTGGACCAAAAAGAAGAGGGGGAAAATTCATAAAGAAAGTTTTCATTTTTTCCCCTATCAACAGTTTGACTTTTAAGCACTATTTTGAGAATAAAGGTTAGCCTGCTCTGTAGTCAATCGAAAACACGGAAAAATTCACAAAAAAATCACCACATAGTTTCCCCATGAAAAGTGGAATTCTGACAATATTTTTCATCGGAATTTCAACACCTCAACATTTTGACCAGCTATCTAAAAAGGGGGGGGAGGGGGGGAGAGAGAGAGAGAGAGAGAGAAGAGACTGCACATGGAAGGACTCTGAGGGCAATAGCAATCATCGAAATAATTTCCTTGGCTGTAGTTTTGGACAATATTACCACAGTCTTAGGAACTACTTTTCCCCAGCTTGGGCAATATTTGACTACTATTGCTCATTGTGCCACTCCATATTTTACATACAATTGTATTTATATATCCATAAATTAGTGTAGTAATACAGGCATCTCTGTTTCTATGAAGACAAAATAATTACTTATGGGGAGGTAAACTTGAAAAATAAGCTTTCATTTTGACATGAAACTTTTCATCTCATTTTCATAAGAAGAAATATTCTAAGCTACTTTCAAGCTGGCAGTTCAGATACTAATGATCCCTGTTAGGCCCTGTCTGAAACAGAGCACAAAAGAATATCTCATCTGTTTGACATACACATACACACAAAGGATAAAATGCAAAGTCAGGTGAGCTTCATCAATTATCATATTGTACTTCGTGTGTTGCAGGGTACTTTTCGGATCTCGTAGAGACGAGGCTTACACACTGGCTAGATGGAAAGTGGTGAGTTTATTGAAGGTAGTGACATCACAACACCTGGGGGCCCCCGGCTGCAGGCTGTTACTGATGAGGGACTTGGCACACCCAAGCGATGCCCAGGAAGGAAGCCCAACACACAAGGGTGTGTCAGCACAGAAATACTTATACTCATTTACATCTCATACATAAACATATCTTGTGAATAGCAAGCAGCAAGCAAAATTGGTTGATTACATGCTGTTTAGCCCTTGTTGATTATACGCTGTCCTGCCTCAGTTTACCTATTTAGTTTCACACGCACTCATTCTTACACAGACAGGGTAAACAACTCACACAGCTGAGAAGCTGTTCTCAGACACACACGAGATAACAGAAACACAAGGCCATTCTCAAGGTGATAACCTTATTATGCTGTCCCCTGGAGACGACTCAGAAGCGTAACTGCGCCCCCTACCGATTGCCGTCACAATAATCTTCCGCTCACTACATTGTGGTATCATTAATATGTGCTATAGGAGCCAAAGTTTGCAAACCATTCCCCTAGCAGTGCATCTACCAACACCTGCTTCTTCTCTTGAGCTAGGAGAGAGAAAACTGATTGTGGTCTTCTCTGCTAGTCCAATTTATTTGGGGAACGATATCCTGGATAATAAATGATGATCAAAATCCTCTTTTAAAAAGCCATTTGTGTGTTGGAGTATATACTCTGAAGTGCACTAAGACAGTACTATAGAGGGAATACATATTATTTGCTACCCACAAATTGTGATACTTGGCAATGGATACAGGTCTTTTCATCCAAGGACCCCAAAACACTTTATAACTTTTAAAAGAACTGAAGTATCATTTTCGCCTTGAAATGCTAGAGTTGAAATTTGGTTCTGTCTCCTGTTTCTTGGCTAGCTGCTTGGAAATTAATCAGATTCATTCTTTATAGATTACCCATTTTCCATGCTCCGTCCTCAGTCTGAGTGTAAAGTGTTCAAAAAAGTCTGAATGGAATCAGTTCTTGAGTGAGGTGAGACTGGAAAAGCTGTCACTTTCCCGACATGGTCCAAATGGGAAAATGTGGGGGATTTGTATAACTCAGTCTTCCCACACAACAGTCGTGTTGGAAGCCTAGAAAGCTCAAATCCAGCTGGCTTAATTTGTCATCTTCAATGAAGGAAAACAGTCTGAGTTTGAAGGCAAGTCAGTGTTCCTGCGAGGGTTTGGATCTTTTGCATATGCATGTTAGGGTTGAGCCATGGCGGGGTTTAGTCACATAGTTAAGGGGAGTTGCGTGGCTAACCCTCATATTCAACTTTGCAAATCCCCAGCTGGAACCTCTCTCATCTGGCTTTTCCTAGGACTAAAGCTAAAACAATTTGGATCACTGGCCATGCACAGAATTGCTTTAGTAATAGTTTACCCTGAACTGCCTAAGGCCTTACGCAAGAGGGGGCTTAGATCCAAAGTCTCCCTTTAAGTTGAATATTTATCTGGTTCAGGCTTGATTCACCTCTGCAGATTCATGGGGGTGCTTTTTCCACCTGTTGTAATCCCCTCTTGAGAGAAAATAGTTTTAATTTGTGGTCAGATGCATACAGATTTCTGGGACTTAATATGAATGAGTTCCAAGGTCGCTAGGCCAAATTCTAAAATAAGATGAAATGGCATATTCAGCCACAATTTTATCCTATTGCGGCGATTCTCAAACTTCATTGCATGACAACAAAAATTACTACATGACCCCAGGAGCGGGGACTGAAGCCTCAGCCTGTCTGAGCTCTGTCACGCCGGGCGGGGGGGACAAAGTCAAAGCCTGAGCCCCACCACTCTGGGCGAGGAGGGAACCAAAGCCAAAACCCAAGGGCTTCAGCCCCAGGCAGCACCAGTAACCTGAGCCCCCTGCCCAGGGCCGAAGCCCTCAGGCTTCAACCCCCGGTGGTGGGGCTCGGGTGTCAACCCCTGAGCCCCAGCAAGTCTAATGCCAACCCTGGTGACCCCATTAAAACAGGTTGTGCCCCAATTTGGGGTCTCGATCCACAGTTTGCGAACCACGGTGACCTATTGCAATGTTAGGAGTCCACCTTAGTCCCGCCAGCTACTCTTTACCCACCCTAATTCCAACCCCAAAGTGGCTACAGTACATGAAAGGAGCACTTGTCATTTATCCAGCGCAGACAGAGCTGTCCACAAAGTTCACCCAACATTTTATTCCTTTTGATACCAACTCATTTGATTAGCTTCAACCAAGAGAGCACAGTAAGAATGGGTGTCTTTGTACATTTCTCATTGTTATTCCTTGGCAGGATTGTCATCTGAGGGTCACAGTGGTCATTTAACTACAGCTGTAGCAGTACTGTATGGTAGCCAGCCTCCACTCAGCCCTTCCCTTGAGACTTGTGAGAGAGAGAGAGACATCCTGGATTTGTTGAATGCTTATCCATACAAAACATTACTGTCTGTGTCACCAAGAGAATCTAAATTCAGCTGGCTTATAACACAAGGATGCATTTTGTCACTAAGGAACTAGCCGTCTCTTCATCACTCTGTGTCTCAATTTGTTTCTTGCCTTTGCCGTATAGTACGTGTTACTATTTTTAATATGGCTCAGGCCACTCTTGCAGATCCACACCATGCTCCATGGAAAGAGATGGAGGAGTGTGCGGGAAGTCTTGTAATTCAGGAGGGCAGGGCTGAGCTTCAGGAAGAGAGCAGATTATAAGGGAAGGGTGAGAAAGATGGGGCATGACCCATGATGTAGTAGTCTATGCTAGAGGGAGTGTAATATAGGAGGATATGGGGAAACTCCTGTCATGCTACAGGGGACTCCTGGAATGCTGCAACACAAGTCAGATTTGGGGCTATGGAGCATGGCACAGAGGAGAGGAGATTGGAAGGGTGGGTAGGGGAGTATAACGCATTACTGCTGTGAAGATGGCAAGGAGATGAATGAGCAATGCAAACCTGGTTCTGCCAGACCCTGCAGCAAACTGTTTTCTCCCCACCTGTGTCTTTCTGGCTTTGATTTTCTTGCCCAAGTGAAACAGGCAGAATCTTTCTTTTAAAAATCAGGGTAAGTCACGAGAGAGCTTCCATTGGGGGTAGTAGTGCAGGAACTCAGCTCCTGGCAGCTTCCTTTCCATTTTGAGCACTACATCAATGTAAACGCTGGATTTTCTTAGCTGCTAACACTGAGAGCCAGAGTAAAGGCCTTGGAAGAGAGCAGAATTATATCCAGCCACCATCTCAGTTGTTCCCAGAAAAGTGGCAGTGATGTATCAAGTTGAAGACACATTAACACAGTGACATCAGTTTGCTGTTGCTTTTATGCTTTGCCACCTGCTTTTTTTCTTACTGTGTTCTTCTTTGGTGCAGTGATGCAGTTGCTCCTCTTTCTGAGTTAGTTGTAATACCTCCTGGTTAAGAGGATTCCATACGGGCTGTGACACAATGGTGGTTGAGAAAAGAAGGAATACAAAATGAAGGACTGTTTGCTAGTGGTAGGAGGATGGAGGAATCAAATCGTCTATATGCCGTTCCCAGCTCTGCCTTTGACTTCGTGATGTATAAAAGCGTTCTTATTTCCCTAGTAGCAAGATGGCTCAGCAAGAAGGCTGGCATGGGCGCAGGAAAGGTAAGAGTAAAATGTTGTGTAACATCGCAGCACTACATCAAGGGAAGAAAGCCTTAGAACTAAGAAAACAAGGTGGGAGGGTTTCTAAGTTCTATCTGGAATAGGAGACAATAGATAGGAAATGTCATGGTGTAGAGGAGCCAGTGTTGCCTCATTTCAACCAATATTTGGGCTTATGGGCTCCATCATCCTTAAATATTTTTGGTTTCCAGAAACATTTCATCCCTAGAGGATAGGATAGTAAAAGCATTGAGGCTGCAGACAAGAATGGGAAATGTCTTTAAAATACTATAGCAGGTATACTTTTGCACTGTCCTATAATGGATGGAATCAGAACTACTCATTTGTGTGTCATAGGGCCTATACTGAAAACAGCTGAGAGTCTCCTTCAGCTGAAGTGGAAGGGAACAACATTTTCAGAGCAGGAGGATCTGAATTCCATCCATTGCCAAGGTGACGGATATGGTAGAAATGTCTAGATAGATGACCTTCATGGTGGCAGTTGGGACCTGTCTGCGTATGCAGCAATGTGGCTACCATATAGTTCTTGTGGGGGGCAGGAGTAGACATATTTTTGCAGTACAATATAATTATTACTGTTTACTTTGGGGCAGCTCCCAGAGGGCCCCAAAACTGAGATCAGGGCCCCGTTGAGTTAAACACTATACAAACATGTATGAAGGAACAATTTCTTTCTTATAGAGTTTACAATCAAAGTACTACACAGTCGTTGAGTGGAGTAAGAGAAATGCTTGGATCTAGTTCGTCTGAGGAGAAACTCTGATTGCATCCCAGATTTATCCCACCCTCTCTCACAAAAACTCTCATACTCCGCAGCATATTTAAAGGGGAAGCTCTTCCTACTGAATAAGAGGGAACTCAGCAGTCTGTATCAGTGCAAAGATTAACCAAATCTGGCCCTAAAAATAATTGTCTTCTGAGCTAAACAGATTGTATTTATTCATGGAGGGAGAAGAAATCTCTACAAGGCTTAATTGGTGTTTGAGAGAGAAATGAGAAAGTTTCTTCCTAGATGAGGAAGGAGTTATTAGGGGAAACTGGAGTGTGTTTGTTATCATTGCAGTTTATCAGCAATGCAGATTTTCACTTAAGAAGAGAAAACAGTAACTGTGCAGCAGATAACAGAACTATAAAATCCTGCTTGCTTCCATCCCTCCTGCTCTGTATTCCACAAGCACTTTCCAAACAAGTCTAGGAAATGAAAGCTCAGGAGAAGTTATTTTATTCTCTCCAAATGCGGCGTGGTACTTTGGTATAAAAACTCTCTATAACTGTGGAGATAAGAGTGACATGGCAGGGAGCGATAAGACATTGTCCTGCTTATCTCCTCTGAAACGTATAACGCCTCGACGGAACCCATTTAAAACAGAAGTTTGTAAAAATTCAGGCTGCATCATATGTCGATAACCAATTCCGGAAGGCTGTTTATATAATAGTGCGCTTGTGCAGCGCTTGGTATCCAGAGGTGCTGAGTGGAGAAGCATGAAGAGATTCCTTCCAATCAGGATGTGTAATGACGAGCACTCAAATATATTTATCTGGCTCCTGTCACCATAGTATTTAAGCACCTCACAATCTTTTAATGTATTTATCACGATGCCCCGGTGAGGGAGCGGAGGGCGGTTACCTCCATTATTCTCCTGGGGAATCAAGGCGCAGAGACGCCAAATGACTCACCCACGATTACACAGGAAGTCTGTGGTAGAGCCGGCAACTGAGCCCCGCTCTCTTGAGTCCCAGGTCAGCACCCTAAGCACCGGGCCAGGCTTCTACACAAATCTTCCCCATGGCAGGAGCTGGCTGCCAGCTTTCCCCAACTTCCAGATACTTACATAAACATTGGTACCATCCAACCCTTCTTTATGCCCAGGCACTTCTCCCTGAGGCGAGGGCAGTGGTTTCCTCTCTGTTTATATAGCACCTAGCACATGAATGCTACCAATAGAATAAACCATTAAATTTACCCTTCCAATACCCCTGTGAGGTAAATTGACCGTGGTGGAAATGAAGCACAGAAAGATTAAATAACTTACCCAAGTTCACATAGGACTGGGGCACAGCCATGGGTAGAGCCTAGATCACTTGAACCCCAGTGCACAGTCCTCATCACAAGACCCATTGTTCCTTTAAAGGTGCACAGCAGAGAAACACAAAGACTTGAACGCCTAAGAATTCTGCCCATCTGTGGAGGCAGCAGCCATGTTGTTCTCAGAGGTGCTGCAGCCTTTCAGAGAGGACAGACACACACTGTGCTCTCACATGGAGATTTACTTTTATCCTTTCTTCTTTTTGTTGATTTTAGACTGAAACTAGTTTGCTCAATGCGTATGGAAACCTCTTACTATTTAATCAATAAACAAAATGCCTAGACCACTAAGCAACCTCTAATGTTGGGCTCAAAACAGCTAGCTTCCTCTTCATAAAGGTCTTCAAAGTTCAGCGCATCGGTAGGCATCACTGGGACTTGCAAAGCAACAGTTATCCATAGAACAATAATAATATATAATAAATATTTAATGACTCTATGGGATAGAAGAGGTCCACTCTTTTATCCCTTTGGTTTCAGGAGCTCCTAGCCAATATGAGAAATCATTTGCATTCTTTCTCTTTGCATCAGCACTCACTAGAAGTTACTTCTCATGGTGTATGCCTTAGGGGCTGGTTATGTTCATAGGCAGCGTGGTAGAGTAATTTTGCAGAAAAATACTCATATGATTTTGGAGGCAAACGCTACTGGAAGAGCTGAGATTGAAAAGAAAATGTCTGTCTGCTCCCAGTACTTGAAAGATACGTTAAAATATTCTGCCAGTTTGCAGTCTTTTGTATTCTGATTCTTTCAGTTCTGTAAGTTAAATAGCTCAGTAAACGTACATGTCTACCTCTCCCTTTCATTTGCACAGAGCTTTGGCAAATGTGCTGCTGCTTCCTTCTGGACTAGAATTCTCTTTCCCAAAGAGATCAATTTGGTGGTTATAAAATACCAACCCCAGTTTAACATCTTAACTAAAGACTTCTTTACTGATGCCAAAAATCAGAACCCCTTCACTATGCTTTTTGGTGGGGAGAAAGTGGGGCCAGGGGTGGGGAGCTTGGGTCTATTGTCAGGGATCCAAGCCTCATGAATTTTTATTGACTGTCACTAATTTTCTGTGCAGCCTTGGACAAAACTATTTAATTTCCCCCTCCCTCACTTTAGCTATCTCCAGATTGAGGTATTAGCTACCTACTTGAGGTCCCTTCCAATCCTGATATTCTATGATGATACTTCACAGAGATGAAGCGCTTGGGGAGCCTTAAATGAAAGTTCCTTTAGAAAGTAGGGTTGTGAACAATAATGTTCTACTGCACCATGATGTTTCTGAATGATGTTCTGTTTATATCAATGATATAACTTGCATCTCTTTGTTCCATAAATCAAAACAGATGTTCCATTAAAATTAGATGAGCATGGACTGGGTCCAGTTCACGAGCAGTCATGATTCATCTTTTATAGCCTTGTTCCCTTTGACTCTCTGGCAAAACTCCCTGGAGACTTTAACTATGTTGGGTCAAGCTCTAGCACTGGGTGAATCTCAGAATTTGGCTTAGAATTGGCTTAGGAGTTAGCCAACCTGGTGCACATTGTGGTGGCATTTTAAGAATCCCAATAAATTTGAGATGAGGTACAGATGTGGGAATTGAAATCAGGCATCCAGTGTGACATCAGACATAGGTACTGGAGTCTAATTATTTAGGGTAAAATTTTCAAAAGCACCCAAGTCCCATTTTCAGAAGTGACTTCCATTGACTGTAAGTGAGCCTTAGCTTCTTCCTAAGTCAGTTTTGAAAATGGGACGTAGGCTGCTACATGACTTAGGTGCCTCCGAAAATTGTACCATTAGTGCCAAAGATTTATGCATGGTATTGTTCAAATGTAGAACAGTCTCTTTCTTGAGAGAGTGAACAGTGCTATCAAGCACAGATAACAAGAGACACAGGACACACAGTTGGAGGGCTAAATGGGTTAGTGCTGACACTTTTGGTTTTAATATTATTGCCTACTTGTTGCATTATCGTTTTGAAGGCTTTGAGGAGGGAAGAGAGTTAAAAGGAGGGATTTGAATGGAAACAGGGCGGCTGCTTGGTGTACAGAGCAGTTAGAAGGATTCATTAGTGTGATTTCCTAATATGCAAAAAAGGAATGACAGTCCCTTTCTTTGCAAAGGGCTTGTGATCTACTAAGCTTCAGTCACCACCTTTCTCATTTCTTTTTAAGGAAATTCTTTTTACCATCTCCGAGTTAATGACTAATGCCAAGTTCCACACCAGAAATTCACCTCAGAAGTCATCAAGAGACTTTGCTTTAGGGTAGCAGGCAGTATGTGCAGTTATGAAAAATTGGGAAAGTAAGATTTTATTTTTTAAATTAAGTTTCAAATCTGTATTCTTCCCTGCAGATTGTTAAAAGGGCACCAGCTCTAGGGCATGGTTATAGATTTTGCAGGAGGCTGGCAGCTGGGCATGCTAATCTGTAGGGGTGGATGAATTTGGAGAGATGTATAGTTAGCTTCAATTCTTGACCATAGAATCTGTCCAGCTGGACCTCAACAGCTTCCCTGCCTCTGCTAAAGCAGAAGGAAAGATCTCAGTGCTCCCTCACCTGGGATAGCAATTTCTCCCAACAGCTCCCCCTACTCCTTTTGAGAGCTCCCTTTCCTGTTTCAATCCATTGTAACCACTTCCCATCAAACAACATTGAAGACAATTTTGTCATTGGCACAAGGTTGTTTTTAAATAGCTGCTGTTACCCATCAAGAGTTTTCTCACCCATATTTTAAAAATAAGAATTAAAGAAAACTTTAAATTGAACATCTATTTTAAATCTCTCCCATTGGTTCATGTGTGTTAAGTGAATGGGCCTGAAATTTTGTTAACGTATCTTCCGTTCTCAATCCTTTAACAACTTAGAATTCAGAAACACAGTGCTATACATGCACCTTATAATGTTCCCGTCATCACTTTTTCTCTTCCAAATAGTGTCAGTCTCCACTATTCTTGATGTTGGAAGAGGAATGACTCCGTTTTTCTAGGATGCATTTCCTTTGCTCTCATTTTTCAGGGCATTGCTGAAACTAAGGAATTCTTTTCCTGTCTAGTTTTGTCTTATAGCACAGAAAAAAATTCGTTAGCTTCATTTGTTACCTTGGCGCTACACTCCTCTCATTATTAACAATTATGCCATAGTTAATTAGGCTGTAGAATGTATGCTGAATGTATCATTAAGATATCCCTAATGAAAATCCATGGTTGATGCCTGTTTTACATTGATAAAAGCCACCATGATTATAAATGTGAAAGTCCTTGAATATTTCATATCACCCTTATAAAACATGGTGGCTTAAATCCTTTTTTGCTGCCCCTTTGAAAGAGACATCAGATTCCTCTGTGCTCTCCTCTGAATTGAACGCTTATGCTTATGAAGGCCTGAAGTTCAATTCAAGTCCTTTTAGATTCCAGATCAGTGATTGATTGTTGTACAAAATAATTTTCCTTTTTTATTTTCAGGTCATTAAAGAGCTCCTGATAGAGCTGTGTTGTCCTCTTACTGTTCTTCCTATCTTTCCTTACTTACGCTCCCCTCACCCATGTCAAGGTTCCCTTTGGACCTGTAGAATCTCTGGGTGACCCATCCCTATTTTTAAATGCAGTTGGGTTTGGGAAGAATGAGCAATGAGGTTATTTTCTGCTATTTCAACAGCCACAGGAAGGTTTTGATTTCTTTCTGTTTGTGATGTTCTAAGAAATGTGGAGTGGCCTTTGGTGCTGAGATCTCTTGAAGCACTTGTGTTAAAGATGTATCATTTTTCCTTGTACTCCTCCTGTAAAGTTCCCAATGCATTGACAGTGAATCATTCCTTGATGCTGTTAATGCACGTACAACTCTGTGAAAGCATCATCACCACTAAGACACTGTATGTCAGTATTCCCTTATTCCTTGCAACAGCTAACATTTTTGAGGGTCTGTAAAGAGGTCAAAAAGAGTCTCTGTTAGAAGAGGAACCAGAGAAGATGTTTGAGGCCAATTGATGTCTTGGGAATAGATTTTTAACCTATAAATAATTGAGACTAACTTCCCATTCAGATTACCTTGGACCAAATTTCCCAAACCCAGCTAATTTGACCTCAGGCAGCAAGCAGGGTGTTTTAGCATTATTGCATTCATACATGGGAAGTTTTGGGGCATGTAAGTGCAAGTGAACAAACGATGGCGATATTTTAAAAAGTGCAAATCTGTGTGTGCTCACACAATTGTATACCCATAAATGAAACTTGGATGAAAATCTGGCACCTAAATGGAGCTCTGAGGTCTGTCCAGTGCTGGTGGAAAAAATGGATTTACCGATTTGTCTGTTTGCTGCCAATTTGTGACAGTGTGTTTGAGTTGTTATAGGCGTGAATAAGTCCGGAGGCTTGAGCAATGGACGTTCTTGTTTTTATGAATCATGGGTGTAAAGAAAATTGTTCTGTGCCTTTAGTCAGTGAGTCGGTTTCTGCTTTCAAGGGACTCTCACAATTTGGAGTAAATTGGTCTGAAGAGTATGCTGGCTGTAGAACACCTGGTGGTATGTTTCATGCACTGGAAGTATTAGTATTTCATTTATATTTGGAATGACAAAGCCCTCTAAAAAACCCTTCCAATCTGTTTTTTTTTACACCAGTTGATCAGGTCAGTATGTGTCCAAGAGAATTAAATCAAAATGATTGTCATCCTATATTATTCATTTCTATTCCTTGTCAGGATTGTCTCTAAGGGGTAGAATTACAGGCTTCATCCAAGCATAGCTGTTGCTGTAACAGTAGCCAAATCCCTCCTGGCTTGCCTGGTTTGAAATTAGTAAAGACACATGAAGCTTTGAAGCATATTAGTATTAGTACAGTTATTTAGAAAATATCATTGCAGCCAAAGTATTATAGCATTATCCAGTAGAAGGTGTCACGGCTGGGATGTGGGCATCAGAGCAGGAGTCGGGAGCCAGGCCGAATCAGATATCAGTAGATCGGAGTGTAAGACAGGCCAGAGGCCAAACCAAGAGTCATGTGTCAAGAAGGCAGGGTCAGGAGATCAGAATCAGGCAGTAGAGTAAGGGAGCAGATCGAGCAAGGGAAGCAGCCCAAAGCAGGGGACACCCAGTTGCCTGGCAACTTCCTGTTCCTGTGCTTGGTTTCAATACAAGCAGGGTAACAATAGGACCCACAAAGCTCCATGGGTCAGATACCAGGACTGGGTCCTCTGTTGCAGTTGAGTTGCAAGTTCTGGCAACAGTTAGTAGATTCCTGGATGGTAGCTTGGAACTTTGCTGGTTCCAAAGAGCCCTGTGGACTGAAGTTTGAGACCCATGGTCCCTGACAGTAAGGCTCTGCTGGCGTTTATCTATATGGTTTCCAATAACATAGTATGTAAGCACCTCACAGTCTTGAATGTGTTTATCGTCACAACATCCCTGTGTGGCAGGGCAGGGCTATTATCTCCATTTGTGGAACTCATTTTCCTAATACATTTACAAAGATTTATCATGAGTCAGCTTCCGCACAAGTGGTCCTTTGTTACTTCAAAGGCCTCTTGGTTTTGATTACATCCAAACTAAAAAAACAAGTGTATGCAGACTCATACTCTATAGCCTAGCAACATCAGAGTTATAAGCATTAACCAAATACTCACAATAGGATCAGGCTTGGGAGATACCCTCCTGGAGTAGTGCCATGTTTGGATGGTAAGGACCAGTTCTGACAAAGAAGTTCCTTTTATACACAATAATAAACAAGTGATGTCATTTCTGGTTATCAGGCCTTAGCTAAAGCCAAATGAAGAGATTTAGAGCACAGCTCTTTGGCCCAGCTGAGGCAAGGTTAAAGGCTGAGTTCCTCTCTTCAAAGTTTTCTTATTGTCTTATTTGCTGAATTTCTGCCTAACACTTCTTTATAATAAATTAAACAAATCTATATAACCAATTGATTACCGTACCTGGTACCCAATTCACCATGTGTTCTTCACTTTGGTTACCGCAGCCCCAGCTGCGATAATAAGAGAATGCTGATATGTCAAGGACCACTTCATATTTAACACAAACAACTCTTCTTTTTCATGATTTCATTCTTTTTGGTCATGTGCTTTGGGCCTATTCTTCCTCCTAATCTTCAAACTCAATTTAAAACCATAGTGCACCCAGGCACATTGTAGGTCTCTATTCCAACACCATCATACAGACAAGGAATCGAAAGAAACTAGGGTCCATATTTTCAAACTTGTTTAGGTGCCCAGCTTCTACTGATTTCAGGGGGACTTATGCACTCAAATACCTTTAAAAATCTGGCCTTAAGGAACTTGCCCACGGTCACAAAGGGATTCTGTGACAAAGCAGCAAACATAATGTGGGTCTCTATGTAGGGTTGCCAGTTTTGGGTGGACATACTCCTGGAGATTTAATCACATGACAATCCTTAATTACTGGAGACTCCAGGACAATCATGGAGGGTTGGCAACCCTATCTCTAAGTCCCAATCTAGTGCCCTAAACACTGGACCACTCTTCCCCTCCTTGCTACTCCCACTCTCCACTGTATTCAGTGGTTACTGTCGTTCAGGTGTTACAACAAAAATCCCCTCCAGACTGGAAACTTAACTCACCAGTGAAATGGTAACAAAATCAGGCCTTTAAAAAAGACACTGTTTTTTAAAAAGTTTTAATTCTGACTTTTAATTTAAAACAGTAGCCACATAGCATAATTACCTACTCCTCAAATACATCCTTGTCATCATTAGCCCAAACCTCCCACCAAATCCAAAGATGTGTGTTAATGCTGTTCTCATTGCTACACACACATCACTCACATAATCAATGATGACTCTGCACAAACAAGGAAATAAACCAAATCAACAGTTATATTCATATATTGGCTCCCCTGAAAACATAGGAAAAATGAAATGTTTGCAAAAGGGGGGGGATTGATAGGAAAGGAATTTTATTGTGGCAGGTTTTAGAGTAGTGCACACAATGGAGAGTGAATAAAATCCATATAAAAATACCCGGCAGCACTCCCTTTAAATCTGTCAAGGTGTGAGATTCTTATTTGAGTTGATTTACCGGGTCTTACAAGGAAGCAATCATTATTAATCAAAATAACTCATTCCCACCCCGTGTATGAAAGCAGAAGTTAGATGAAGGTCACAGAGAAGAAATGATAAAACGTCAGGCATCCTGAGCTGCTTTAGCTTTATTAAGAAGCACATTTTGTCAGGAAGCGGATATTGCAAACGCTAATAAATATGAGAGTTGGATTTTTCACAATGCAATACTCATGCTTTGCATTGGATTCACCCATACCGGCGTTGCAAAGGAGCTGATGAATGAGGCAGGGAAAGTGGATTTACGGGCTTCCTTTTTACTAAGGGATATTGTAACAACAGATATTGTGGATTTTGTTGATGGCAGAGAGCAAAGTAAGGACTTGCGTAAATGTTTCAAAAATGCCTGTGTGACTTAGGCTTTTAATTATTATCTTCTAACTGGATTTAGGAGACTGAAGATGAGACTTAAAGCCTCTAAGTCACTTAAGCACTTCTGAAAATTTCACCACTTGTCTATAATTGGCATTTGTCCTAACTCTGCCATTGGCATCCAACACCTATTTCTGTTTCAAGCAGAATGTTCAACTAATACAAGTGGTGGCTACCATGGCTACTAGCCATTGATTCCTGAGTCCCCACAATAGACAAACGCCTAACAGACAAAAGCCCAAAGGACTCCCTGTAGATATTTTTTGAGGCTTGTGAAGAAAACAGCTCCATCTTTTGGCTTGATAAGCAAGTACATAACCAAGACAATTGCTACAAAGCACACTTCCATCCAGAAGTAGAAAAGTTGTGTCAAAGGCAATGGAAAGTTATTTACCAAAGTTGAGAGTGCTGCCAATACCATTAGATAGGTCCATGAATGCTTTTGAGTGGGAATTACCACCGGATGGTCTGCCACCAGAAAACATTAAGAATTCTGGGGCTGCATGGTGGAACATGAATAATTTGGTGACAGGTCACCTTAGAAATAACTGAGATGCACTAGGTTCTACATAAAAGTGGTGTAAAGTGGTCTTTGGAGTTTGTTCTCCTTTTTTGTTTTTTGATGTTTGTTCTTCATGGCCTTCTTTGTTTGTTTTGGTTTGGGGTTTTTTTGCCTCCAGGAATCATTTATGGGCCCATAATACTGTGAGAGGAGAAGGCTATATTTTTTTGTTGTTCCAGCCTCGTAAATGCTGCTTTGAGGCATTCAAAAGCCCCTGAAGAATATGAAAATCAATACAACCAATATCACCTCCCACACACCCCCAGGAATTGTTTACCACACGTAAAAAGCTGCACAAAAAGCAAACCAAGTTAACTTAAGGCAATCAAGAGCCTGTTCTTACTCTATTGAAGACCATGAAAAATTATCAACAGTGAATTGGAGATGTTTTTTCCAGAGATGTGTTTGCCAATATGTGGGGAAAAAATATTATCAGAGGCAGTGTTTCATTGATAAACCGACAGTGAGATAATTAAAGCCTCCTCAAGTTCCAAATTTGTTGGCAGCTGCAAATCCATTCAGCAAGTACCATTCCAGGGTCCCGACGCTCTCCTTCTGTGGAATGTTGCATAATATTTTTTAGATAATGCTTTCTTAGCCAAAAGGCCGAGAAGGATTACACTTGTGGACAATAAAGCTTGATAGAGCACAGATTTCTTTCCGAGAATGAATATCCAGAGGTAATCAATTGGCAAATGTGCAGGAAGTGGTGGTAAGTGGCAATTCTTCAGTCCCCATAGAATACCTGTACAGACTCAGAATGAACAAGATAGTCTGTTAACATAAGAACGGCCATCCTTGGCAGACCAAAGGTCCATCTAACCCAGTATTCTGTCTTCCAACAGTGGCCAATGCCAGATGCCCCAGAAGGATGTTTTCAGAGAACCATCCACAATGACTCCAAGATCTCTTTCTTGAGTTGTAACAGCTAATTTAGACCCCATCGTTTTACATGTGTAGTTGGGATTATGTTTTCCAGTGTGTATTACTTTGCATTTATCAACATTGAATTCATTCACAAATTCTGGAGAGGCAAATTTTTGTTAAATCCATGTTTTCTATGTTACACACTCCAATTAGAAGGATATTGGTTGTTTTCAGGGAAGACACAGATGTAGTACATGCTACCGTGGTGTAGTTTTGGTTTTAAAGTTTAACTAATTTTTGATAGACAAAGCAAGAGATAAGACTAACAGTTAGTAGCCTATTCCATAATTAATTGAGCATCACAAAGCAGTAGTGGCAGAAGAAGCTGATAGCTCAGATGTGATAGTCTATGTGCTAGAGGGAACTAAGCAGTAGAATGAGAGTCTGTGGGATATCAGTATGGGATATAAGGAACTAAACAGAGGAAGCTAAATCCTGTTTAGTAGTCTATGGGACATCAGTAGGAAATAGGTGTGGCCTGCCTCTTTATGAGTCAGGGGCCTCAGTCCAGTCAGCCCTGTTCTGTTATTGGACCCAGCTTGGGGAGGAATGAGGTGGTGACACCAAAGGGCTGAGAGAGCTCAGCTGAAGAAGCTGCAGGAGAAAGAGGGCAGACAGCCAAAAGAGGAGCTACAGGAGAGAGATGGGCTTCCGCAAGAGCCCCTGGAGCAAGTGGGATTAAGGGAAGAGTGTATCCTCCTTTCAGCCCAGTCCTTCTTGGGAAGGTCGGGAGACCAAACCTGAGTGAGGGGAAATAGAGCCAGCAACTAGCTGGAAGCCAGGCCAGTCAGGCAAAGTTGCAAGAAGGGCAACTGTAGGTGTGCCCTAGCTACCTCTGATGTTACTCTTGCTTAACTGAACCGGAGCTGCCTGTGCATTTTCCTGGCACTGAACCAGATGGTTTTTGAAGGCAGAATGTTGGAAGTAACAGCCTCTCAGCCAGCAAGGGTTGGGAAGGCTGCAGCGGCCCTGTGCTTATTCTTTGAAGGAAACCCATTTACATTGCTCAGCAGCAGCCTGTCTGAATGAGTAAGGAAGGACATTGACGGGGGCTTATGAAGTGATCACCAGCCAGCCTGTCTTAGACACAATGCACGTCCTCAACGTCTTTACCGCAGATACAATGGGGAGCTCTGCAGAGGAGCAGCAGGACTGAGACGAACTCCCTGGGGAATAAGAATCCTGGGTATTTGACTCATCTGCAGCTACGCACAATCTGTGAAGAATGGCCAGGTGAGCACTAAATTGGATGTGAAAGTCAATCTCTATACACTGGAAGCAGAAAAAACAGAAGGAAAAATAAACTTTGCTGGAAGATATTTTGGGGTCGTTCAGAGCCCTGTTTTTAACTGTGAGGGTAATATGACAGCGCTGGAGCTACTGTGGAATTTCTCTGATGTTTGGGTGGCACGGCATTGCCTATGTACTGAGGTGACATTAATCAGGTTTGTTGTATCCTGTTTATTCAAGTGCATAAAAAGAGACTTGTGCATCTCACCCGTGCAAATTATGTCCTTCAGTAAGCAGCCGTGTTCTGAGGAAATGTAGCTCTTATGATTGCATTAGTTACCTGAAGGGTGTGGGTGGTGGTTAGGAAAAGCACGAAAGGATCTAAAATGGTTTAGTACACCCACTTAGTTGTTCAGCTTGCCTGTCTGGAAAACAGTCACTTATATCGGACAGGGACAAAATGTAGTGGTACAAAATGACTAGTGGTTCAGTATAGAAATTAGAGATGGCTAGAAAAGGGAATTTCCATTTTGCAGAAAATTCTCAGCTTTTGACATTTTGTTCCTCATTGGAGCAAAATATTGACATTGCAGAATTTCCTGTGAATGGGAACAATCCATTTTGGTAGCTGGCACACCAGACGGGCAAAGGTTTACAGCAAAAGTTTTGATGGAATCGACATGTTCCTGTGGAATGTTTCAGTTCTGCCTGATCAGCATTTTCTGATCGGGGGAAATGGTTTATTGGAAACTTTTTGACCCTCCAAAGCCCTTGACTGGGTAAAACACCAACAGAAGAGGTCATAGTGACTTATAAGTAGGGTTTCAGAGTGGGAGCTGTGTTAATCTGTATCAGCAAAAAGAACAAGGAATACTTGTGGCATCTTAGAGACTAACAAATTTATTTCCCTAGGTGTCTGTTTTGAACAGAGCTGGGGAATTATTCACTTTTGGAGAATATCCATTGTGAATTTAGTCATTCTTTCTGCCTGTGAATCGTTTGCAAACTAATCCTGATTTCTGCAAATGTCCCTCATCTCTGGCAAGCGCCCATTGAATAGTTTGCAAGCAACCTATTATGCAAAAAAGATTCGGCCAAACTGTTCACTTAAGCTATTTGCTATGTGCCGTGTGTTATTTGGTTACCTAAGTCACAGGATATTTTCTTGTTCCATGACTGGATGACAAACTTCTGTTATAGAATGTATGGATGAATGCTGAAATTCATGAAATTTTCAGGATGTGAGGACATTTTCACAAATACCTGGTGACTAATACTTGTGTACACAAGCAATGCACAGAAGTCAGCACTTTTACTCATGACTATTTGAGTTATGTCAACAGCTGTAACATTGCACCAATGCCACAGTTAGGTGTTAAGACACATTGAGATGTCTCCAATGGCCCCAATGCTCTTTAGCTTAGGACAATGATTCTGATCGTTCTGTGTACCAGGATCCTGCTTCCATTTAGCAATATGGGAAGGCACTACAGACACAGACAGATATCTGTTGGCACCCCCCAAGTTGTGAGAAGATCTGACAAAATCAAAGCTGGAGATCATACATCTAGTCATTTAAAAACATGTAATGTAGGGAATATTTTTTTAATAAAAGGAACATTTTTAATGTGAATTTAAATGCTAACAGTATATAGGTGGCATTTGAGGACTTTTTCATCAGATATCAGACTCCTGGATGTTATTTTAAAAGAATTTGGTGTATATTGTGAATGTACAGAGAAATGACCTTCTTTATTTGTTCTATGCATCTCAAAGGTGGACAGGACAATATACATATTCTGGGCTGTCCATTCTATCTGGGTAAAAGCTGTTGATCGTGTTTCCTATGGAAGCCAAACAAGCACTTAAGGATTGTCAATCATGTATGCCATGAGGCATAACACACTACAGTTTTTCACATTTGATCAAATCTGGTGCAGTGATTTGCGAATGCAGATGAAAATGCATTTGCAGGTGGCTTGCACAAATGTGTTTAATCTTTAAAAATAATGGCTAGATGTCTTCCTTGCAGTGTAATGAGCTTGTGATTCAGATATTTTTAAACAAAAATGTCACGTTGTTTTTGCATAAATCATGCAGCTGTCTCCAGCTTTGATATGGTGACATGCCAGGAAAACTCTATGCCATCCAGTAAGACAGTACTTTCTAGTGCATTATTTTTATTCTAATACTATAATACAGCAAGCCCTGCAGTGCCTTGGCTCATGCAGCTTCTTCCATCTCTACATCACAACAGTCAGCTCTTTCCCAGCCTGTGCGAGCTGCAAATCCGATTAGTTTAAAAGCAACATAAGCCACAATATCTTTCTGCTCGCAAACCATGTTTATCTAAAATATATATATTGTTTGGTTGCAATTTGGGGTCTATTAAAACCTGTTTGAATAGCGGAGCATAAGGTGGTTCAAAGTTGGAGGGAACAAATACAAGTCTTGCACCGTAGGCTTCAGAATCCAAATTCTGACTTTGACTGGAGGCTTTTCAGATCTCAAGGCAAGACCTCGTCTCTGATGCTCTGCTCTCCCTGTACGCTTGAGCCCCAGGCCCGTATGGAGAGCAGAATATTGGAGTCTAGAACGACTTCGAACTTCTCAGAGAGAGGTCCTCTCACAAACCTCTATCCTCTGGGTGTCGGTGTGGGGAGGATTTGTAGGTGGGAAAACCCTAGGGTGTGCTAGATTTAAGATTAGCAGCCGTGTTAGTCTATATCCGTAAATAAGATGATGAAGACTTGTGGCACTTTAGAGACTAACCAGTTTATTTCAGCATAAGCTTTCGTGGGCTATAGCCCGCTTCATCGGATGCACAGAATGGAACATTGCATAGAATGCATTGCCCTGTGAGGTCCTTAAGTGCAAGATGACACGGAATTGCCCTTGTCCTCCAGCTGTAATCCAAATTAACCTTTGAAGTACAACCCCCAAAAAGCTCCTTTCTAATGCTGCTATCCTCTTCCTGTTGAGTCTGCATTTAGCTCACCCTGGTGATTGCAAAGGAGACAATGGACATTTCCACAGCTAGATGCATAAACATCTTTGGTCAGGCAGGAAACTAGCCTCTGCTAGAGAGTAACTCCTTGATACAAATTATGAGGACATACTTTAGGTATAGAGACATAATCTTTTAAAATGTGATTGGTCCATACATTGCACCATAACTTTAATGACCAGCATGATCCTGGCTTTCATTTATGATCTTACATGGCACTCTTTATGAAGTGATGTTAAGTTTAATGAGTTTGTTTGTCCTGATAGGAGTAGTGAAACTTTTGCCACTTGGCATTGAGGGGCTCGAAGGGAAGCAGATGGCGACCTTCTTACTAGCGATAGTCCTTGAGATGTATGTGGCAGAGAATCATAGAATATTAGGATTGGAAGGGACCTCTGGAGGAGAATCCCAGGCTCACTTGTGGGCAGCAGCGTTGTGCAAAGAGGGCTGATGGAATGTGATTGAGAACTGAACTGTGAGTGAAATGAATGGACTTGATCTCTTTCTGTCTCTCACTGCCATGAATAGGTCACTGTGATCAATGGAGCTACACTAATCTGCAGCTGGCGTAAGTTAGAGGGGAAATAGGCCCTCGTGTGGCAAACCATCACCTTCACTCTGTCCCTATATTATTGAGTCTAGTGCCAGGCGCCGCAAATCTTGCAGAAAGGCAATGGACGTTTTGGTAAAGGAATGTGCCAAGAGCAAAGGGTTAATTTGACAGGTTAATTACACCATGATTTAAAACCAGGCATGGCTTACAGAGCAGAGTTGAACATCCTCTGTATCTGATCTGCCGCCTCAAACACTAAAAAAAGCCATTGGTTCTCTAATTAGAAAAATAAAGTTTCTTTTGGATATTAGTCACAGACCATGACTGGGTTTCAATTATATATATTTTTCTTTTAGCTGGATAACGGTAATGAACAGATCCTTATCGAATAAATGGATATACTTTGTTATACTGAACACACTGCACTGGTGAGATGCTTTGCCTCTCTCCTTATGTTGGAGATTTTTGGATTGTCTTCTATGGGGAATTTATAGAGGGAGCTACAAAAGGTCAGTTGAAGTTGGCCAGCATCTGTTTCTACATGTGCATTGGACTAGCTGAGTTGAATCAAAGAGTTTGCCCTGCTCTTGAGTTCAGGCCAACCAGGCCTTCTAAAGTTTGCGGGCATCCAGTCAGTAGGCCTCCTCTCCCTCCAGACACTGACTATTATGCTCTGGATGAAGAGTGAATGTGAAGGAAAGATGAGAATTTGCTGCTACTAAACCTGCAGAGAACTGGAACCTTCCAGGCTGGTCATGAATTTTTTGATAAAGCTTTTTTTTGTTGGAAATTACATTTGGATTAATTTCTCAGTTCAAGCAATAGGGAGGAAAAGGACTGGAAATTGTTGAAACATCCCATTTTTACCATTTCTAACTGAAAAATTCCTCTTTGTTTTGTTTTTCAGGCCAAATAATTCTTTGCTTGAAATTTAAGCTGTCATTTTTTTAAAAAAAGATAAAAATCAAAATTAAACATTTCCAAAATACCGAAATGAAACATTTCAATTGACCAACACCAATATTTTTCTTTGGACATTTCCTTTGCAAAAATCTTTCAATATTTTTTTTACTCTTTTTGTCCTGATTTGGGATGGGAAATGTTTTCTCATCTCTAGTCTTGAGTGCCCAGTGAGTTTCTTAAATTTAAAATTAACATCTCACACCAGGCTAGTGACCAGACCTTCCTCACATGACTCAAGTCCACTTGACTTCAGTGGGGCTGCTTGCTTGAGTAAGGTGAGCAAGATTTACCCCCAAATCCCTCTGAACTGGGATTTATTTTCTAAGGTAGGTGAATGAAACTAAGGTTACCGTGATGAATGTGCATAGAAAGAAGAGCATTTGCACCAAGATTGAAAGCTAGTGCTTTATCTTTAGCTGCTGTCTCAATTTCCATAATAGCATCTCTGAGGTTAAAAGGCGGGGGAAACAATGCAATGGGAATGGTTGGGCTATGAATCTAAAAGCATTTTCAGTAATCCTCTAGGACAATGAGCAGAAAAGAGATGGGGCAGAACAGGGGAAAGGAAAAGGTGCGTCTCATATTTCAGGGCATTTTTGTGTTTGTTCTGAGACAAAGCAGGGCGAATTCTATAGCAGCATGGTTGGGGCCTCCTGCCACGCCACAGCAGAAGAGCTTTTGCACCTACAAGCCAAGCCACGGTGATGCACACAGTAAGTGAGAGACGTGGGCAGGGGCCCAGCAGGAAGGTCAGTGTGATTTTCTACATTAAAAGCTTCTGCAGTGATAGAGGGGAGCCCTAAAATAAAGCTTTAAGAGCCGTATCCAGCCTTCCATGAGCAGTGAAAGGGTTTTGACAGCCTTGGGAGTTCCACGTGCAGATCTGCAGCAGGATGTATTCCTAAAGCTGTAAGTATCTTGTGAGAAACGTGTATTTGAGAGGCTGCAAGCGCTTTGTCGTCTTGGAACTGTAGATATGATCATCTGACAGAGGCTGTTCAGGCAGATTAAAATGAGACGCTCAGCAAGGCTTTGGGTGCTGTGATACGCTTCAGGGATTGCAGTATGAGCTTCACCTCCTTCTTTAGGATGGTAATTTGTCTTCCTGAGATGCCAGCTTTGTTTTACAGTATCTCCAGGAGCAAAAGAGACATTAAAAAAAATTCTGAGTCTAGACCAAGGTGCAGTGACCCAACGGGTCAAATGTAATGAACCAGGGGACTCCGAGAAAGCACGGTTGTTTTATGATGGGCCAGGTAAGTTAAGGCTTTGGGTGAATGAGAAACAATTCTGGGATTTGGGGTTCAAAGGAATTAAGGCAAAAATTCTTTTCACCATCAGTCTTACCTGAGGCGCAGGGACTGGATGCCAAATCAAACCAGCCTTATGCAAAAGTCTGACAGAATTGGACAGAAAATGATAACTTTTCTATAGTGTTTTTAAAAATCCTGTAGAATTTAACAGAGGATTACATCCCTGCTATTGAATTCCCAAGTGTGTCATAACCCTATAGGAAGTATCCCATTCTCCATTAATCTATGGGTTTTGGAATAATTTCTACAGAACCTTATTTATTTTATCTCTGTTACAGTCTATAACTGTTCCATAATAGTATCTCAAAAGTTTAGTTTTGCTCATAATTTGCACTAGCTGAACCCAAGGCATATTCTTCTCATTGCAATAACAAGGTAATATCTGCAGTGAAGACAGGTATTACGTATCTGCTTAAAGAAGCAGTGTTGACCATCATCTTGACCATTAGCAGGTGGGTCTACATACTTGTTACAAGGCAATGCTCTGCAGATGATGAAGCATCAATACAAACGTTTTG
This sequence comes from Sternotherus odoratus, assembly GCA_032164245.1. Taxonomy (NCBI): domain Eukaryota; kingdom Metazoa; phylum Chordata; order Testudines; family Kinosternidae; genus Sternotherus; species Sternotherus odoratus. Next base: position 10,607,627 of record JAVMKO010000018.1, read on the forward strand.
AAAGAACCGTTATAATGTTGCTGATAATTCCCCTGACGTCGTTGTGTTCTTGTCAATGCTTGTGTTTCACTTGATTCAGCATATATATCTTCAGAGCCATATGCTGTGTCTTTGCGGTAATGGAATGAGCCCTAACCTTCTTGGAACCCAACCGTTGACCGTACAGGGTTCATAACTGTCTTTAGAGGTGCCCTGCATTCAGAAACTAGCTAGACATGCTGCACCTTCTGCAACATGCAGTGCGTGGCCAAACAGATAAAAGCCGCAGCAAGATGCCTGAACAACTCCAAGCGTTAATGCTTGCTGCATTAATGTTCTTTGTGCACTGATTAATAAATTAGTATTAAGATGAGAAAATGATGGAGGAAGAGATCTGGAGAAGTTCTTGTAAAGAGTCCTGGTGTATTCTCTTTGCCCTGCAGTATTTCAATAGCCCTCTAAAGCCTAATTGTTTCCTTACAATATTTGACTTTGAATGACCCCCAGCAGCCATGTTGTGTCTAGGTAATTGTGATAGCTAGCTAAGATGCTTTCTCTCTCTCTCTAGGGTAAATAAGTGCCTTCTCATAAAAAGTATAAACTATCTCATTTTTTCAGGTGTATGGATCTTTTAAAAGAAATTGACTCATTTTCTAACTCCCTCTTTTAATTAACTCATGCAGTTGTCGTTCATTGGTATTTTTGACGTTTGACTTTCCTATGCCTTGTTTAAAAAGCACAGGGCCATGTGCTTTCTCACATTCCTCGGAGGGAATGTTGTCCGTGGTTAGAAATGGGATCATTCTGGAAGTCAGAACTCCTGGAGTCCATTTCTGGTTTTACTATTGACCAGTTGTTTGACTAGTTACTGAACCTCTCTGAGTCTGGGCTTTCCCATGGATAAAATGGGGATGATAATAGTGAAAGGATAGCTTCTGTGGTTAAGGCACCAGACTGGAACTCAGGAGATGGAAATTCGGTTTTGGGCTCATTCTGTCTGTGCCTCCATCCCAGATCTGTAAAATGGGGATAATAAAACTTCATACCTCAAAGGAGAATTAGTTAATTCATATTGGTGAGGCACTAAGATACTTACAGGTGGGTTATGAGAGTCTTTGTTAGTGAATGTGAAGCATTTTGGAATTAATGAGTGAAAGATGCGTTATATAATTCCCCGTTTAAATTCATTTCACTTGTGTTGCTTTTTCTATCTACTTCTTACTAACGAGGTCATTGTTACTACATTGCCTCCATTGGTAGTCTTGGTTCTTCTCAGAATGGTCCTGGAGTTTCTATTCTATGGCACGTATTGATTTCAGTATATATAGCCCTTTGCCTTGTAATGCATTATTAGACGGTAGACGGATCTGTTATGTTATCTTGCTCTGTCTCTTTCAGAATTGCCAGGTGCCAACCTTTTTAATTTTTTTCCTTGCCGCAGAGAAGATAAATTTGGTTTGACATAATTAACAGTTAATTTTTAAAAAATCAATTATTGTAGTGACTCCAAAGAAGATCCAAGTCAAATGAAGTAAATAAGCATGGGGTCTGTTTCACAGATTTATAGGTGGCAAACTGAAATGTCAAGGGGTCATGCATTCATCTGTCAATTTATAATGCAATTAGACAAGATAATTGGGTAAACTAAGCTTTTACAGATAACTGAAAAACATGTTAGTCTAATTTCATTTTCTTTGATAACGGTGCAGCATCACTGAAGATGAGGCCATGCTGCAAAACTCTGATCTGAATCCGGATTTAGAACAAAACTCGGGAGTTCTGGTCTGAGGGGAGTATAGAGAGGGCGGTTCTGATGCTGGACCCATCTCTGCATGTCTCAGGCTTAGCTCTGAACCGAGACTTCATCTTAGGTTTGTGTTGCTTTTCATTTTTCTGAAGCAGGTTAAAAAATTGAAACGATGAAAATGATTATAAGTATGAGCCATGTGCAATTTCTTATTGCAAGCCACAACTTATAGAAAGCCTTGAGGTGAAAATAATTATACTGGCACTTACATAACAATTTTCATCCTGCTATCTCCATGCACTCTACAAATGTGGATAATTATTTGTTTCCTCATCTTACAGATGGGAACACTGAAGTCCAGAGTGGTTAAGTGACTTGCCAAAGATCACACAAGTCAACAGCAGAGTCAGGTATAGAAACTAGGTTTCCTGATTCTGGGCTGAGTCCTGTACTCTAGATCACTAAACAATCCTCTTCCCTGGAAATGGACATAGTCTATGAAAGATTATCAAAGTCATGTGGATGACTTGGAAAAGGTCATAAGCAGTGGGAAAGAGATAGAAATTGGGCCACTAATTTGAATTGCTCCCTTTCTCTGGTCCTGCAGTCAGCTAGCTATTGAAAGGGTAGAACTGACTGGTCTATGAGACGGGATACCCAGTGAATGCTAGACTTTGAGGCTACAGCTGTTTGCTTGCATTGTGTTTTTCCTCTGACTTGTAAATTGGTAATCTCCTCAGAGTTGTATGCAATTTTAACCTTAACATTTTCAAGATCTGACTGAAGACAATTAAAGAGGTGGACTCAAGTTAAATTTAGCCCCAAATTTAAGTCTTATTTAAGAACCACCAGCTTTTATAAAATCTTAAAGGAAATGCTGTCCTAATGCTTCTCCCTTTATGGAATGGAAATAGTGATTTCTTAACAATAAAAACTCACTCTCTGCAGTATTTGGAACCTAGAAGTCTCACCCTTGTGCCTGTGCATAAGCATTTGAATATGAAATTGAGCAGAAACTGATTAGTGTGGTTTTGTTGTCCATTATTCCAGCTCCAGCTAGGATGAAAATACAAATAATAGTGGGGGAAATAATTGTTGAGAATGATTTAAGTTTTAATAATTTAAGGCAACTGTTTTCAATTTTTTCTACACGGATGACCCCTTTTCCTATACGAGGGTCCCTGGCCCCATTTACAAGGTACCTCTGCCATTTGGAAAGATGGGAAAGGTGGAGCAGGTCTAACCTGCATGTTCTAATCTGGGTAAACTACGTAAGGGAAGTTGTTTGGTAAAGTAATTTTTAAATTAAGCATCCATTTGATTGTGTGTATGTGCTATATACAGTCATGTGCTTATGTATTCCTTGCTGTGATTTTAAATATCTAGTATATTTCAAGTGCAGAACCATTTAACAATTAGGATGATCTATATAAGGTGAAATTAAAAATCAAGCCCCTAAGAGCTGGTAAAATTCCCACAAAATTTAAAATGTGCTTTAGCATGCAAAACAGTGTATCCAATGATATATTTTTGACTGTACCACAATTAAAATGAGCAAAGATATTTGATTTCCACCTTTAAAGGTTTTTATTGAATATAGATAGTCTCATGCTTTTACTAACGTTGTTTTATACTGAACAGACTACTTCCATGTGATATTAAGGAAAAAAATCAGAGAAGTCTCTCCTTGATAACAAACATGAAGTAGATTCTCTCCCGTCAGTGGGATTGTTCACTGAGCTGCAGGTCACTCAGCATCTGGGGAAGGGAGCATATGACAAAAACAGATGTGGGGGGAAAGAGGAATTGGGGAGCAGGCCCCTTGAACTGGTCTAGATCCCGAATTCAACAAAGCATCTAAGTGCATGCTTAAGTTTAAGCATGTGTTCATCCCAGTATTTTAAAGAACTTAAGCATGTGCTTAAATACTCTGCTGAATAGGAGCCTTAAACAATTGAAGAGTGAAGGTACAGTACACATTCCTTGTGTGTGTCAGAGCATGTTGAAGCCTAGATAGCTGTGCCTAGTGGGCTTGACTACAACGCATAATCTGCACTACTCCACCCCCCAGACAGGTGGATTGGCAATACCTAACATACCTGCAAACACCTCCATACTGACCCCTTCATACTGTCTGCTTTTAGTTACCTGCAAATTAGTTGCATCAGGCAGTTTCTAACATAAGAACTATGTTTATCCCAGCAACCAGCAATGTTTCATTGTAGTGACATCAACCTACTATTTTAATATTATGACTGAGAATGGAAGAGAATCATTTCCCACCACTGTGGTCTCTGGATTAATCTAACAGGCTGTATATATACTGTCTCACTGAGTTTGTTACTCCAATTTAAACCCTGAGCAGGAGCAACCACTGTTCTGTTTGAATTGGGGAGGAGGGGAATGATCTATGAGTCTGAGCCTGAACTCCTTTGAAAATTAGCATTTAAGATCATTACTGCATTTTTCCTATATGTTTAGCTTGTAGGAAAATCTTGGATAATTATGGAGTTCACAGTGCCAAAGCACACAGAGAATTTGTAGTTTTTAAGAGGTTGCTTAAAGGTGGGTTTTGTCCAGCATAAAACATTCCATTAAGCTGAAGATAATGCAGACTGTTTCTTTGTAAATACAACTGGGTCTTTTATGACTATGGAGACTCTAGGCTTGGTTAATAAAATGAACCAAAGGAACTGAATCAGGATCACAGCATTCTGATCAGAGCGAAGTGCCACCAGAAACATAGTAGGCAGTAGGGTAACTCGGGATGGTGAGAGACACAGGTATCTGACCCAGTAACAGCACCAATGAGTAACTGTTAGAACACTGAAGTCAAGGGTACTTCACTACCTGAGTCTCTTTACCTCCTTCTGATAAGAGATCTCCCCTCCTATTCCTCTGCATCAAGCCGTATCCCACTCATCTTGCCTGACTGCCACAATGCACCCTTCCCAAGGTCTGTGGCTCTGGGGCAGCCCCACCATGCCGACTGCCCTGAGGCTGGGGACTCCAGGGCTTCCATACTTCCGGGACAGCTGGCTCCCTGGGCTTGCTGCGCTGAAGCTAGACAGCTGAGGGAACCAACTGGCCCAGGGGTCTGAGAAGCCTGGGGTCCCCAGCTTCAGGGCGGTCTGCATGGCAGAGCTGCCGCAGAGTCTGAAAGCCCCAGCTGCCAGGAAATGAGGATACTGCGATTGGACAGAAGTTCATTGAGCCCAGAACAATTCCGCCAAACATTTCAGGTTTGAATTTGCATTTGCCTGACCAACTTTAGGTCTTATCCCAACTCTCACTTGGATGGGCCAGTCTGCTTTAGGCCCGGTTCCAGCAAGACACTGAAACAGGTGTGTAATTTTAAGGATGTGAGGAGTTCTGTTGAAGTCAATGGGACTAACATGCTTGATTGTATTGGGGGCCCCAATCACCAGACGTTATACATCAGATATTTTTGGCAACAACTGACTATATCCATTTGGGGTAGTCAAATATAATTATCTGTTCCTCATTTCTTCTGGAGGATGGAAACGCTACCAAATCTGTAGGGCTCTCCACTAAAAGCCTGAATGATGATATACAATGGTATGAAACTTAGAATTTGAATCTGTTAGTTAATAAATGCTAGAAAGTTACTGTAAGTTACAAATTAAAGGCCCTAATTTTCACAGCCAGGCTTCAAAATCTAATTAAGGCTGGTGGTGCGGTTTGCAGTGTTTGGAGAGTGGCTGCCTTGTTTAATTTATCAGTGGGGTTTGCTACCTTAATTTTTTTTTTAAAAAAAGTAACTCCTGTAATTTTTCAAATAGAAAAACTCAAGGCTGGGAAAAGGTCTCTCCTGCATTTTATTGTAATTAGGAGGGGAACAGAATAAAGTACTGAAATTGTCCTGAGTGTTGAACCACTCACAGCCACTTGGCTGTGTGAACAGTGCTGGTTTATTTTTCGCCTTCCTCTGCAGCATGGGGCACGGGTCCCTTGCAGATTTAAACTAGTGTAAATGGTGGATTCTCTGTAACCTGAAGTCCTTAAATCATGATCTGAGGACGTCAGTAACTCATCCAGAGGGTAGAGGTCTATTACAGGAGTGGGTGGGTGAGGTTCTGTGGCCTGCTATGTGCAGGAGATAAGACTGGATGATCGTGATGATCCCTTCTCACCTTAAAGCCTATGAGTATTACTGTAATGCATAGGGGTCCAAGTGATATCTGAGCCCCGCTGTGCTAGGTGCGGTACAAATTCATAATAAGAGACAGTCCCTGCTCTGAAGAGCTTTACAATCTAAATGGATAAAATGCAAGGTGGCAGAAAGGGAGTAGTATCTCTGTTTTACAACCAGGGTACTGAGGCACAGAGAGATTAAGAGGCTTGCCCAAGGTCAGACAGGAAAGCTGGGGAGTGACTGCTGATCTCCAGAGCGGAAGAGCAGCAAGAGGTTTCAGAGTTAAAAAGGGAGAAACACAAGGTCAGCTCCTCCCCTGGTGCAAATCAGCAGAGCTCCATTGAAGTGACACCAGCAACGGATCTGCCTCACCATTTCTAGCAATGCTGCAGGATCAGGAGGTGAGCCATCCTGCATGTCTGCAGAGAGGAGTAAGAAGGGCCGAGTATCTGTATCACAAGCAGCAGCATGAAGCGGAGCAGCCTCCTCACAGGGCCGCTGCATCCTCTCCACATCATGCATGTAGGTGGGATGGACCAGTAAAAGGCGGAGCATCGGCTCCTTACTCCTGCAATGTGCTGGCTAGTGTGTCCTGAGCCAGATATAGCACTTTTGTTGTGTATGTCCTCTCCAGAATAGGGGACTACTGGGCGACAGGGCTTCCTCAGAGGCTGGCCTGAGACTGGACTGAACTCCTGCAGGAACTACGGACCATCCCGAACCACCTCCCCTTAGCTCCAAGTCCAAGGCATGTTTCTTTGACCTGACTGTTCTAACATAGGCATAACAATTAGCGCTTTTCCAGTTTTGCTCTTCTACAGACACTTCTCCTGCAGAGAGGATGAGAGAATAAATATGTAACAGATGTTAGTCACACTGTTCAGTGCATTACTGGAAGGCACTCAGATACTACACTGACGAGCACATTCTAAGAACCCAGGCAGAACAGAATAGAGAGGAGGCAGATTGCGATTTCCTGAGTCTCGTTCTGTCTGCGTGCTCCTAGGGCAGATTGTTAATGACATTCTTGCCTACAGTAAGACACCGAATCCCCAAAGTTCTACTTTACAGCCCTTTAGTGAGGAAAATAATAAATCTAACAACGTGTCTTTGTGGGGAAAGCATAGATGGCGCCCTGTCCTCTGCACTTACAGGGACATGAGCAAGTCATTTGGGCCAAAGAATCAGGGCAGATGATGAAATGGAATTCTTGGTTTTGTCTTGTTGTGTTTGGATTGTAAATTCTTTGGGGCAGGAGGTATATCTGACCAATACGCTTTATAGCACCATGTCAATTTCCATCACTTTAGGAATGTTTTTATTACAATAATTTGTCTCTATTATATATCCCAGTGGGAAATGCTCTTTATTCCACCGAAATGTTACATTCCTAAGTAGTGTTCAGGGTTTACCTCTGTGTGTGGGGTGGAGGACATCAGTAAGACTAAACTGTATTGTGTAAGTGCCTGCCCACTACTTTTAAAGTATTAGGATTAGCAGCTTGTTTCTTTTCAGTTGGTACTTACAGCTAACTAACGATTTTGTAAATTAACATTTAATATAGAACTAAAGTCTGAACAAAGTTGAACAGAAGTTCTCTGCAGATGCACTGCACAATGTTTCAAAGTACAATGTTGGGGTTTTTTTCATCCCACCAACCCCACTCATTTAAATTCAGTGCAAGTGTAAGGTGCCATCCTATTTGATAACTGGGATTGGTGGGCGGAGTTCAGAAAAGCAAGAAAAGGCCCGCACTCTTGGGTGAGGAAGGGGCTTTAGAGCCTAGTAATCCACAGATTGAGAGACAAAATTGAAAAATGTAAAGTTGGGGTGCAGGGTCAGAACAAGGCACCCAGGTAGGGATTCTGAACAGAAAACCCTGCACTGACCCACTGCTCCAGGATGCCACCTGGAGGAACTCTGTATAGATAACTGACCGAATAAGGGGAAAAGCCCATAGTTGCAGAGTGAGAGTGCCACAAAGCAGGTACTGATGGGCCAAGGCAGTGCAAGATTCTCCATGCTGTGTGAGGTCTGGCCTGGAGAAATGGATAGTTCTGTCATTCGGGGGCCCCCTTCGGTGGTTGATGGCTCTCTGGAGACCATAGCTCATTTCACACCAGCCACTCCACAGATTATAAAAGAACTGGGTGGAAAGTAGTTTTCCCATTCTGCGAAAATATTAGAGACTTTCATAAAATTTCCCTATCTCAAATCAGGACAAAATGTTAAAATCTTTAAAAAATTTATACACCAACATTTTTTTTAAGTGCCAGTCAGTTGAAATGCTTCATTTCAATAATTCCAAAACATTTAGTTTGGACTGTAATTATTTTTACTATACATTAACATAGATTTTGAAATTGTTATTTTGAACTGCAAGTTCATTTCACTTTGAAAATGTCAAAAGGGACCATTTCAACAACTACACAAAAAATTGACACAGAGAAATTTGAAACTGACCCTTTCCTGTGAAAAGTTACATTTCAACAAATCAGTTTTGATGAAAAAATGTTTTGTCAAAATTCCTGAGCAGCACTAGATTATAATGATGATGTTCAGTCACAGAACTAAACTGGTGACCTGGAGCTAAAAGGCTTTATTTCCCATTACAGATCTGCTGACTCATTTCTCACATTAGCAACTCAGCCAGCTGCGAGCAAGTAATAAGTACCATGGCTTTGGGAAAACACATCCAAGTCAGAAGGGCTTAGCAAATCACCTAAATTCTGAGACTGGCAGATATGGCAATTTCCTGCAATATTCTTGGAAGACCTTATTGTATTGTATGCATTATTGTAAGCCAGGATTGTATATATATCTGAGGTTGGGGGAAGGAGCGGGGAGGGAGAAGAGATGTGACAGATGTGAGACCCTGAGAGTTCAAAAGACTATATTGAAAATGTTTAAAATTAGCAGCCGTGTTAGTCTGTATCCGTAAATAAGACGAGGAAGACTTTGTAGCACCTGTGGCGAAGCTTTGGCCTTCTCCCTGTGGGTACTGCACTTCCAGGTGATTTGTGCTAGCCTCAGAGGCTCACTGTGATTAGTTGGGGAGGTAGAAAAGGCGGGGGGGGGGGGAGCCTGGGCCCACCCTCTACTCCGGGCTCCAGCCCAGGGACCCTAATAGTATCAGATAAGATGGCTGACCTTTTAGGCACCAAACACAATACAATTCCCTGGGCTACTTCCCCACAGCAGTCCCCCGCTTCTTCCAACTTCTCTTCACCCTTACCTCAGGGCCTCCTCCCAAACTGCTCTCTGCTCCAATGCCTCCCAAACTGCTCTCTGCTCCAATGCCTCCCAAACTGCTCTCTGCTCCAACGCCTCCAAACTCCTGACACCCACACCCACCTGACTAACTAGGAGGGTTTTTAATTGGTTTCAGACAGTCCCTGATTGGCTCCAGGTGTCCCCAATCAGGCTAGCTGTTTCTACTACCTTCTAGAACCTTCTTAATTGGCCCCAGGTGTCCTGATTGGCCTGGAGTAGCCTTTGTTTAGCTATCCAGGGAACAGAGACCTGCACATCCTGAGGCTGATATACCTGCCTTCCAGCACTCTCCTATACCCTTCTGGTTTGACTCCGTCACACACCTTAGAGACTAACCAGTTTATTTCAGCATAAGCTTTCGTGGGCTATAGCCCACTTCATCAGATGCATCAGATGCTATAGCCCATGAAAGCTTATGCTGAAATAAACTGGTTAGTCTCTAAGGTGCTACAAAGTCTTCCTCATCTTATATTGAAAATGTGCCAGACAGGGATGGACTTCTGGGAAAATATGTGTTATTGGAGTTCCTGGAGAATTCCCCAGGAGACATTCATGTGAATTTCCCAACTCCAGTTATGCAAAAATTCAGTTTTTTGAAGCTGCACCATAGGGAGAGGGCCGCTGCCTGCTGATTACCTGTTATAGGAGGTGAAGATCAAAGGCCCAAGCTATATAAAGAAATGACTGATCTGCCCAGTCTTGGTTCTAGTTCTTGATCTAAGACGGATGAACTTGCAACCCTGGGAAAAACCCAGTCATGCGTTTTGAAGTAGTAAAACCTATCAGAGCCCCGGTGATCTCTGGTAAGCATTCTAGCATGTGTAAACATTCTTTTATTGTTTTCATCTGTTTTTTCTGTAATTCTTTTACCTTAAGAATAAAGGTGCTTGCTTTTCTCAGCTATGTGGTAACTTATAACTGTGGGCAATACACTGGGCACAGCCCTTGAAGACACTGTCGGTGATTTTTAAGCAATTCCATAGCAGCTAGGGAGCTTTTCCGTGATTTCAGGTGGGTAACTGCCATGGTGTAGCCATGTAGCAGATAGATGGATTGTGAATGTCTGAGGTTAGCAATACTGCAGATGAAAAGCCAGGGCAGACAATTGATCAGAAACCGGCAATTTCTGTGCAAGAGGCCAACCTGTTGTTGGGCCATATGAGGTCTATGGAATTCCATTCTCACTGGATGTAGAGAGTGAGATGACTTAATCCATGCATTTTCTTGGAAGGGGTTAGGATAGTGCTCCCTCTCCTCCTCCCCCGCCCCAGCAGTGCTAAGCTAGCCTCGGAGGGAAGTGAATACAATTGATATTTTTGTTGATTTTACAGACTTGGGGAGGGAGTGGTGTGTCTAGAGTAGTGTGAGTCAGAGTGCCTGAGTTCTATCCCTTGCATTGCTTCTGTCTACCAGTGTGATCTTGGATAGTCACTTCACCTTTCTGATCCAGAGCATGCACCTGTAACTTGATGGTAACATTTAGTGCCTGTGTGTATAGCACTTTTTGAAATGCATGGTTGAAAGATTCATGCAATGTGCTCACCAGTAAAGCTACTGCTATCGAACATCCCTCCAGATATCTCAAATTAGTCCACAAAGGTTAGTATCATTATCCCCATTTTACAGATGGAGAACTTTAGGCGCAGAGAAGTGATTTGGCCAAGGTCACGAAGCATGTCAGTAGCAGAGCAAGAAGTAGCTCCCTTGTCCTGACTTCACTGGACACCGGTGGGAGTGCTTTGTGCTGCTGCTATGCAGTGGTAAAATTCTGCTCCAAACATGAACTAAAAGACATTTAACGAAGAGACGGGGGCCAAACCCTTAATGAACAAATGAGTTTAAGCACGTTTCATTTCAAACCCCGGAGGTCGGATTATACTGCAGTCAGGAGGTGACTGCAGCATGTGTAGACACGCTGAAGCTGGCTTTGATCTAGCTAGATTGCTGTGCTGAGGTAGCCTAATTTATCCTCAGAGCACTGGTCTCTACTGAGTGACAGTGAACCAAACAAGCAATATAATGGGTGGGGAAACCAGGGCAGTTTGGTAGCCGTCAGCTTGGTGCACACATGGGATGTTGAATCGGAGCTGCTACAGCATGAGATAAAGATCCAAGGCTCCTTAGCAGTGGCTGTAACCGACTGATATCCTTTGCGATGAGGCACAGAGCAGGACCTGTAACATATGCTCACCAGTGGGTTACAGTAGCATGTGGGACCATTGCATAAGCAGAGAATGATCCATTCTAGATATTTATAGGGTTGCTGTATGGAATTGAAAACATGGGCTTTGTCCAAGGCCTCCCCTTTAGGCATTAAACTTTCATGAAGTGCCTTACACTGGCTTGGATTTCTGCAGCTTTTCCTGTGTGGTGTGTGTGAGGAGAGAGCTGCAGGAGCTAGTTAGCTGGTGAATGTCTGAGCTGCCTTTCCCTTTCTTCTCTTTCTCCTTCTTTTCCTCTCCACATGCCAAGGGTCATTTCTCATGTCTCCCGCACGTCCGTGCTGATGGATGAAAGGGGAAAGGTTGTGTCGTACTTGTGCATTTTTCCGTAGTGTCCCAGCTCTGGCTGTCTACTCCCTTTAGCACGACCAGCTGCTTTGATTACAGCTTTGCATGCTGTTCATAAGTAGCATTTGCATGAGCAGGTTGCAACCTGCAGCATGTCGGAGCCTCCGGCTGCCTCTTTGCTTGCAGTGGTGGTGGCCCTTCTTCTGTGGCCGTAGGGGCTCCCGTACGAGCCATGTTTTGCCATTGTTCAAAGCCATGCTTGCTTCATTGATCTCTGCACTGCTGCACCATTAATCCCCCGGGGACTTTCCAGGCAGAAATCTCTGGGCTGTACAGGCTCTAGTGCTGCAGAGAATGGCTGGTATCCTCTCCCAGACCCAGCACTCCCACACGCTCCAGGGAAGTCTGCCAGTGAAACAACAGCTCCAAGATCCAGGGAAGGGAAAGTGGTATGAGAGGGTGATTCTTTCTGCGTAGTTCCCTCCAGTCACATAATCAGAGGGGCGAGGCCAGTCCCTTAAAAGGAACAGAAATGTAGGGATGTTAGGTTGAAATGGCCGACGTTTTCCCCATGCCTGGATAAATCACACCACTTAACTCCACCCCGCTGTATGATGCCTTTCGCCAGCCTCAGAACGTGCTATGGAATTGCAGCCTCTGTCCTTGTTGCAACACCCATCACTGAAATGCAGTTTGGGGACACAAAGCAAAGAAACTCTTTTTCCAGTTCTGGCAGATGGATTTATACCTAGGGTATGTAGCTGTATTACACTGACTGAAATTTCAATAGGACACTGGGAGGAAAACCATGATTTTGCCCACCTATCTCCCACTCCCCCCATCCATCCAAAAAAAGAAAGTGCTGTGGGATTTTCAATGAGCACAAAGGGAAAGACAGTACCTCTAGCCCCATGCCAAGTTACTGGTTCAGCAAGAGCCACCTACGGCAACAGAGCAGTTTCCCCCCTGACATCTCCTAACGAAGTACTGCCCCAGACCCACCCTTGATCTGATCGACTCATGAGATCTCATGAGACTAGAGGTCAATGTGGCGTAGCTGCTGGAATAGAAATGGAGCTAAGTGGTCAAAACAGGAGGCCTCCATTTTTGATTGGGCATTGTTCGACTTTCCCTGTTTAATTACGACTTTCACAGCTTTCATTTTTATTCCCAGCCTTAATATTCTTTCAGCATAATCTTGGCAACGACTGGGTTTCATTGCCTTTTATTTAACTACTGTGTGGATTATGGTTAGTTCACAGACTAAAATTTAGCAAGGGAATAAAATGCAAGTGGGCATGTTCTGAAAAAAGAAGAAGGCTGAATTGTTTGGGAGGTAAATGAAAATCCCCATACACCCCACATGAATGGATGCTAGCGTATGGTGTGACCATTTCTAGACTGAAACATCCATGATCAGATCTGATTCTGCCAGGATCCGTGTTAGGTTGGAGAAATCTCCGGTAAGTTTATTAGCAAGTGTGATGGTTCTTTTTTTGTTTGTTTGTTTTTAATATGTTTTCTCTGCAATGCTTTTTTACCTTAAGAATGAAGTAGCCTTACATAGGTACGGTACCTTATAACTGTAGCAATTACACCTGTTAACCGTCTTGGAAGAGAAAGCAAGCAGGTGTCCTTGGGCAATCCATCTTTGCTGGGAATAACACAGTGAAGGCAGGGAACTGTGCAGCCTGGAAATACCCTATTGAGAAGGGAGAGAGAACCAGAAAGGCACCTTCCCAGAGCTGGAATCTTAAGAGCAGGTGCCCTTGGTGAGCTACAGAGGGGAAATATGGGTGCAGTTGCCCTGCACGCTGATGGGGTGGACTAGAGGTTTTCTGGCAGAGAACAAGGGCTGATGTTTCATACAAGCCTGTCAACAAAGAAAGGGAAACATGCCTAAAATATGTGACATGCCCTTAACAAAAACATTTGCATTAGGCTGTGAAAATATACAAACAGTCCTGACTGACTTGGTAAACACCCTAAACACAGCCTGCAAATAAAGCCCAATGCCTACCACATAAATGGAAAGGAGAACAAAGGGCGATGAATAGCCAAGAGTCCTCTGTGAATTAAACCACCCTTTCATTTAGGGTGGCAAGGAGATGTTTCAGTCAAACCCTGTTTTCATATTGAGTTAAAGAGCTGCTCCTTAAAGCCTCCTTCCCTACAAATTCATCACATAAGACAGCAAGTAAGAGATAACAGACTTTTGTTGTTTAAAGTACTTGTCACCAACACCCAGCCAAACACAGCTGATAAGGCTCCATGGGAGGAGGCCGGGAGCCCACACTTCGCCCACCAGGAAGGGGAAGATGAAAGGCCCCCTGACAATAAAGAAATCAGGAAGCTGTAGCAGAAACTGGTCTCTTTCTCCAATTGGCAGCAAAAACTGAGGCAGAGACAGATTGGATTTGTAAGGGTGAGAATGGGGATGGTTCAAAAGAAAAGGAAGAATATTACAGCAGGAGGCTAAGCAGCAAATACCGTGGTAATGTCCTCAAATAGCAGGCTGAAGATCTAGAGGATTATACATAAAGGTGTGTGAAGACAAATGCCCCTAACATGTCATCTTCACACTGGATGAAATTCACCCAGGAAGCAGCACCAAGACCTGTACTTGGAGGCACATGCTTGGCCTTACACACAGGGGTAAATTTCACTCTTTGCAGAGTGAATACTAGCCCAGACTATTTTACATGTTTAACACTTAACCCAGTTCTTTTAGTCAGTAAAATTCACAGTTGGAAGTATTTAAATAGTGGATAAAGCACTGGCCGGGGAATCAGGAACCCTGGGTGCTAGCCATGGTGCTGACTGTGAGCTTGGACAAGTCAGTTCATACCTATGTGCCAGGTTTCTCCATCCACCTTTTATTTTGTCTGTTTGGATTCCAGGTTCTTTTGGGATGGGGCGCTCTCTCTCTCTCTCTCTCTTTCAACATGTGAATACATATCACAGTGTGGTTCCGTTGGTCTCATCTGGGGCCTCCAAGTGCTATTGTGATTCAGTTAATTATTGAGGAGATCATATTGCTCCACTAGGTCAGTGAAAGGAGTTTTTAAAGCTTAACTCCAGATTAACAAAGAGTTGGGTTTTTTACTTGGGAATTTCCTTAGTTTTTTTTTAAAAAAAAAAAACACTTTCTGTTCATCTTCCATATTCGGGTCTTTATTATGTTGAGTATATATGTTCCAGTGTATGAGATTTGTCTAAACCTGCTGCCATCACAGTGTTCATCCTTCGAGCATGTGGAATTGAGGATGATACTTAATTTACGGGCCTTCTCCCAGGAATCCCAGCCAAGCAGGTTGCTGTGCTGTGCTTTAATGAAATCAAAGCTTGGATGTAACATAAACAGCATGGGCCTCAGTAATGATTAAACTGAATTTTTCTTGATAATAGGCTTGTTATGTTTCCCTCTCTCTCTTCTGTTTTTCATTAGTGACACATTGCTAGGTCCTTCACCAGCAAGAAATAACACGAGACAGAAGATGAATCTGACTAGATTTCAGTGATCATTATATTCAGTCATCTGAAATTGACATAATGATTATTATAAGGCCAGTACGATGCTACCTTTCCTAGGAAGATAGCAGAGCCATGCTTTTTTGGTGTTTCAGGTACAGTTCTTCAGTTTTCTTGTCAGAGGTCTTCCCAAATGGAACATTTTGTACGTTGATCACATCTAGACATGGACCAAGGGAAAACGTGCAGTTCTGGATTAGCTTTAGGGTGGCGACTGGAGTTCAGTTGCAAGGACAACCCTGGGCTAAAGTTTCGGTTCAGTTGCAACATAGATGAAATCTCACAAGCTGTTCTTACAAGATTTCTGGCCCAACATGTTGGGCATATTGAGAGATCAGTTGTTTCTCAAAAGTTTTTTTCCCTGTATCTTTGGCTGCATTGTAACTGGTTCTGAATAAGCCTGAAACAAAAAACTGCACGGGTTGGTTCAAGTCCAAGGATTTGAAACCAGAACATTTTCTCCCCATTTTCTTCCCCAAAAAAGAAAAAAAATCATAGGAATTTTGATTGAAAGGTTCAGTTCAAGACCCTTTCTAGTTGGTGCCTAAATACTGCAGTGATGGACACATTACAAATATGGTAGAGAGGAAAACACAGATAATTACCACTAAGACAAAAGGATGGTAATAGGATTCTAAGTATCCTGGGAACAGATTTTCTCCAGTGGTTCAAAGGGGCTGAAAGCTATTCATATCTGGCCAGTTGAGGGAGCTCTCAGCTGGCATAAAGCTGTGTACAGTAGCTGGGTTCTATGCCATTTCCTCCCTTGGCCCCAATGTAGGGGTATGGAAAAGCGCGTGATAGGAATACATTTTGCTCCATGAATCCCAACTGGCATAAAGTCCCAGGGCGTGGGGGTGGAGCAGCCTGTTCTTAGATGGCAAAGTTTAGAGCATCTCTTAAATTGCTTTAAACTCTGCTGGGACCAGGGTGTTGCATCAAGCAGTTCTCAGCAAGGCAGAAGATTTAGCACCTGGTTTCCAGGGAAATATCAGGAGATGTTGTTTACCTTCAGGGCATGTTTCAGTTTTCCTCTACCATGTCTTACAAATATGATTGTAACTTAGATTCCTTAGGATTTCTTCTGCCCTTGGCATATAATCTAATAGTACCCAGAACTAAATTTTGAATGTTGGGCATTTTAAATATTACATTATGCCTTTTGCTTTTGGTGTTCTTTATCCGGATGTGGTAGGTTGAAAACTTCTAGTGGTTTTTTTTTTTAAGACCTAAACGGAAGACTCACATGTTAAGCCTGCTTTGATTAGCACAGGGTTTTTGATGTATTTGCTCCCTCTGATTTTGGCGAGGCACTCTGGGATTTTTGTGAAGATTTGAATCATATTGTATTATTCAACGGATTCTTCAGTGGGCTAATGCAGACTCAAAGCTCACTGTTATCGACACTTTCCCCTTGATTAAATAAGACATTCATTTGCAACATGAAACAGCTAGCAGTAACAAAGAGTACATCCAACTGGGGGGGATGTGTGGAGCATATACAGTCCATGAGCCTAAGAGCAAGAAAGTGAAATATGGCCTGTGTACTAATGGGAGTGGAAACTAGATAATCAAAGCCGCGTACGTCTTCACTCCTTGTCCATTAGACATCTGCATAGTTTGGGGTGGGTTTTTATTTATTTGTTTGTTTTTTGTAGTGCCATTGTGTAACTTGTGATTGGTCAGCATAATCATAAGATGGGTCATCTTGGATAAGAGACATTTTCAAAAATGCCCTGAAATTCAGAGGGATATTTAGAGAATTTTAAAAAAAATCCCTGACTTACAAACATAATGGAATTCAAAATGTGTTGGAATTTACTAAAATTTCCATTCACTTTTTTTTTAACCCAATAACACTAGTCTGAACCCTGTCCTGGAGGAACTACTTCGTGGAGGTGACGGGATTGCTCATTCTCTGTGTTGAGGGGTTCTTCTGAGGCTGCCAGCAAACTAGCTCCTGGTGCGATGGTGCTTTTGCAATGTGCACACCTGTCTAGTGAAACCATCAAAGCTCATTTCATCCAGACAATTGAGCTGCCATCAAACAGTAAGAAGTCTGTCACCCCAGTGGTAGACTGGCTTTGAACTTGCAATTTAGAGGTGAATGAATTCCTGGTTAATGATTGATCCCCTGAGTCACCTGCTCTTTTCCTTGATGAGAGAAACATAGTTTAAAGCCTTAATCCAGTAGAGAGAGTCATGCAGGCCTATCAATGACTTCGGTAGGACTCAGTGCAGGTGAAGGGGTCCACCCACGTGACTGTGTTGCTTAAGTTTGGTGTTGTGCCTGCCATGAAAACTGTATATTTCAAGACCCCATTCCCCAAAAGCATCATTACCAATATTCACATTATCCAGTACGCTATTCCATATTATATAGAATATGAATAAATAATACAGAGGTCTGTGTTATGAAAGACAGGCTGATTTTCACAAATGGTCTTGGACAAGGTCCTATCACAGGACGTGTGCTCTACATTTTGGGAGCTTTAAGTAATGGACCAGGCATACAGTTCTCCCTAGCTATTTCCAAGTCACGCTTTCTTGTAGCATAGATGAAATCTTGCATCGAACCCAACACTCTTGATGTGCTGTCAGAGACCAAGCAGTGGCTTAGAACTGGCCAGGAGCCACGCTTACACTATTGAATGAAGTAATGTGGGACCATGCTGATCTGCATCCTTTTTATTTGCATCGTGTGGGATGTTATTGTTAAATTTGGAGGAAAAACCGCCCACACTCTTAGTAAAAGTAAATATAGTTCCTCCTCGATGATTTCTTTTGGAATCCCCAACATATTTCCTCAGCCCTGGGACTTGGCAAATCTAATGAGACCTAGAGATCATGATTGCACATCTAGACAACTTTAATAGAGAGAATTCTGCAGTTAATCTCTTCCCCACTCCTGCTCACCACACTGGAAATGTACCCACCCATCCATTCCTGCCCCACAGAGATAGATCAGACATGGGCAAATATAGTTCTCCAGTAAAAAATGAAATTCAGTGAGAGTTGAGAGACAAATCCCAGGCAATGCTGCTAATCACCACCTCAGGCAACTCATGCACCAGCCAAACAAAGCACTTGCTTGCATGCCCGGAGTGAGTCAACTAAAGTAAACAAGAGAAACAAGAATCACTATTGAAAAAAGAAAATAGGACTGGGCATTTTCTTTCTCTTAGAGCAAGAGCTGTTGAATTTTACCTGGTCAATGATATCGGCATTTTAAATCAAAGGAATTTCTATAAGCAGAGAGCTGCGAGTTACAAAATATTACAGCATCACAAGACTAATCACTGGTTGGACGCACAGACCCAAGTCTGTAAACATTTATGTGAGCAACTTTGCACCCGTGAATAATTCCATCAGGATTAAAAGGACGTGCCATGGGCACAAAGTTATTTACATACATAAATGTTGGCAGGATCAAGGCCATGGGGGATGATGCATGGCTCCCTACATTCATTCATCTCCTGATTGTATTTTTGTTTTTATGCTTTTTTTAGGTTTAAGGCCCTGCTCTAATGCCCACTGAAGTTAATGGAAAGATTTCCATTGGATAGGAGTACATATTCTTAGCCAGCATTGTGGACATTCAAGAACTGCTTTTGCAGTTTCCATGTGACCAATTTTTGGACACCTTCAGCAAAAGGCAGAATTTGATCAGTAGTATGAGTCGTGATGCATGGTGAAATCAAACAGAACCCTAAACTAATTTGCCCATCACCTCCATTTCAACCAAAGTGAGTAAACTACTCGGAGGACTCACTATGTAAATACAAAAGGCGATTTGAAAAATGGTCTGGCTTTATTGCTTGGACACTTATTCACTAAAGTAGCATTTTAGAGCCGGAGAATTTTGCATACCTTTAACTCTTAGGTGAGCAAACTGAACTGAGCAGAATTATACACACACACACATTTCCCACTCCCTCTTTCTTGCTTTCATCTAGGCTGGGAACGTAGGTGCCAAATCTCAGCTGGATGCAAATTAAAATGGTTGTGTTAGAATCTAATGGGATGCTGACATACTCTTAATTAGAGAGGTGCTAAATGGCAGTCATTTACTGCCTGATCCAAAGCTCATTCAAGGCAATAGAAGGGCTCTAATTGACTTCAGCTTTGTGTGAGGCCTTGACTGAATGCACAGTCCAGCATACATCATGTAACATATACTGTCTGCATGCGCTCACCTACAGACCCATCTAGACATGAAGGCAGACCCTCCGCATAGTTCAATTGATTGCTCCTTCTGAGACAAAGATTTCCACCAGCTGAGGCTTCGGCCCCGAGTATTTAACCTAAAACTGGACTTCACTAAAAGGAACATGAAGTCCAACAAGAGACCCCGATATGTTTGTTTACCTGCTTGCTGATTTCCCGATCTAGCCTCGTCCAGCTGTGCTGCAGTAATTATTTGAATCTGCTTGATTGGAAAATGAACGCTGTGAGCTATACAAGCTGCATTCATTTCAAATGACCATTGATTCCTGGTCTTTAGTCCTTGCTAGGTGCCAGGAATGGGAAATGGCAAGAGGCAGAGCTATATATTGCTCCTCTTAATCACAGATTCCAAAACCGACTTTTTGTTAATGAACATTTCAGGCCGGCACTGGGTGCTCCATTATTACATTTCCATACATAAAACATACACTAACATCTGGAAGACGTCTTAATGAACTTTTCCAAAGAGTGCCACTTGCCTGAGGCTTTAGGGATTGATGGATGGCTCTGTGAAAATGCTAGAAAGCATGTCATTCGAAACCGTTCTCTTTATGCGTCATATATATTTAATGCAAGGCTCATCCCTTATTTATTTTCATCACCCGGCTCAATGGCTCAAAAACAGAATCTTTTTTTTTTTTCCTGAGCCGTTTTTTTCCCCCTTCTTCTTCTGAGGCTACTTCCCAATCTGAACTCACCCCACTTTCCCTTTGTGACTTCAGCGGATGTGCGTGTCACAGATTGAAAGGCTGCGTCGCAAAGATGAGCTGGCTCTTTAATAATAATACCTCACTCATATGTAATGCTTATTATCCAGAGACCTCAAAGCAAATTCACGAAGGAGGTCAGAATCATTATCTCCATTTTACAAATGAGAAAATTATGGGGCATTCAACTGCCCCCGTGCCTGCTGGTTAGTCCTCAGTCCATAAGAGGGAATGTCTGGGGTGCACACGACTGAGAGGCCGTCCGGCTGGGACAGACGAGGGAGCTCCGTATGGGCAGATCTGTGTAGACTCTTCTGCGACCTCGTACGATACCACCACTGGTCATGGCATTGGTGGGATTTGAACCAAGGACTTGTGGGTCTAAAAGCTTTTGATGCTACACCAGGGCTAAAGAAGCAGCACTGCTATTGCAAAGGCAGACTCATATATCCCTGTATTTGGGTTAACTACAAAGAGCCACACCCTGTTCAGAATTTGAATAAGCAGCAGTCCCATAATGGTCTTAAAATTAATTTTTATGGCCATGAAGATCAAACTGAATTTTTGATATTTTAACCTTTGGGTCACCACTTTTAATCCCTTTGAGACAGTGAAAGAGACCTTTCCTGCATTTTGCATTCTGAAAAGTTCCGTTCAAGGGGGTGGGGGAGGTTTGAATAACACAGGAGACTGCTAATAAGATTTGACAACTTTCATCTCCTAGGTCAGCAATTACAATCCAATTCAGGTTGCTTGTGGCCAGAAATTATCTTATCAGCTGATGGGTCCTTAGTATGAAATGAGTTGGTAGTTTTTCTGAAGTGTTTTATAGACTGGTGTCCAAGTCTCCAAAAACCATTGCTACAGATGGCACTATCCCCTTGTTGACAGTCACCGCAGAGAAACATTGAATGGGCCATTGAGACTGAATTTCCCTCTTCTCCCAAGGGGGGTGGGGGTGTCTCTCCAGATCAGTGTTGGGAAAAAAAGTTTGCACTGTCACTGTTGATCCTGTCCCTATTCTGTGAGTATATGGAGGATCTCTCTCCAAGGCTGCTTTGTACTTCCCAGGAGGACTACATTCTCATACTAACTCTATAAGCTTTCCTTTTCCTTTTCTTTTTCTTTTTTTTTCTTTTCTTTTCTTTTCTTTCAAAAATTGATAGGCCCAAAATCATTATGAAGAAGAAACAGATAATAGAAAGAATCAGAGAGGTAGCCGTGTTAGTCTGGAATAGCAGAGGTAACAAAGTCCTGTGGGACCTTAAAGACTAACTATAAAGTTTTGAAGCATAAGCTTTCGTGGGCTAATACCCACTTCGTCGGATGCAAGCAGTGGACGAAGTGGGTATTAGTCCACGAAAGCTTATGCTTCAAAACTTTATAGTTAGTCTTTAAGGTGCCACAGGACTTTGTTACCTCAGATAATAGAAAGGCACACAAGGTTTGGGGACTATTAACAAACAGAAAAAGAGGCAAAATTTATCATGTAAATTATGTGTAATGAATTATTCCAGCCATTCTTTAACTAAGCCCACAAATCCTTATATAGACCACCAAAAGTAAAATCATCCCTTGGTAATTCAGACAGAATTTTCCATATTTGATTTCTTAATAGGATATTTAAAGTCTTATATTTCATAGAGCATATTTATTGCCAAAACACTTCGATGAAGATTTTTATTTGTGTTATGTTTGTTATTAACTTTCCATTGTAAAAGATTATGTGGAAATGTTTAGTTTTAAATGTGAACAGCTGCAACGGTCTAGCAGACAGTTTAGTGAACAGATGTGTATTTCAGGGAAAAGTCATTATCTTTTTTATTATGATGTCAAAAAATCTCATTTATTTTGGAGGTGATCTACATTTTAAGCTACAACTTGGTTATATACCAACGATAATGCAGTGCCCTCCAAATAAGTAAAATGTATCTCGTATCTTGAAGAAATGTCGGCCAATTCAGAATGATCATTTTTAGAGGTATTCCAGGCAGTTGTACTTGGTGTACCAGTAAAATATCCACTACTCACAGGCATTTATCTCTTTTGAAATAAAACAGTAGATTTATTTTTGGTTTTAAATTGCATGATGCACAACGGACATGGTATCATTTCATAATGTGTTCTTGGTTAAGTCACTCTGCGCCTCAGTGCCCCCCACCTGTTAAAATGGAAACAGTAATACCCGCTTCCCAAGGATATTGTGAGGCTTCATTAAGATTTGCAAAAGCGTTTTAAAAGTCGTTGGTGAAAGGTGGCCGAGAAGGGTGGCTGCAGCTCAGTGGCCTGTTAGTCTGGAATTGCAGAAGTGACAAAGAGTTTTTAAGGTGCCACAGGACTCTTTGTCACTTCTGCAATTCCAGACTAACACGGCTACCTCTCTGATTCTTGATTTTCTGGAAGTGTGGGGGACTGATATTAATACAATAGGTTGTCGTTAAAGTACTAGGCAGCTATGAATTTATCAGTCCAGGTGTCTGATCCACTAGGGCCAAATCCTGGTTTTAAAGAAATTAATGGGAGTTTTTCCATTGACTTCAATGGGATCGGGATTTGGGCTTGACTTTTTATTGGTCGTCTTCATTGTTCGCTGCTGTTTGCATCTCTTCCACCCAATGATTTAGAAGCTTAGAGAGGATGGTGGAGGCTTGCAACATGCAACAGTCATACTGAATCTGCATTTGGTTTTCTTCCTCCACATGGGGATAGTTTCTATTGGATAGTTTCTGTTGGTTGGATCATTTTGGGGTGGTGGACTCTATTAATAGGCAATCGCATATGTTAGGGTAGGTTAGAAAATTACTAGGTATGATGGATGTGAAATTTGTCATGCCAATGAGAACTGAGCATGTGGCTGTGTGTTCCTAATTAAGACCCACTGATAGACTAGGTGAACTCACCATTATGCATGCTTTCTTCTCAAAAGCATGCTTATTTTTGTGCATGTGAAACTTCCATGAAACCACAGCAAATTTGCAAAGGTCCTTCTTTTTTTTTTATGATCTTTCATATGGAATATTTTTCATTAGATGGATATAAGCAAAATCTCATTGAGCCACTTTTGCCTGACATTTCATAAATCTGATAGAATGCAAATCTCAAGTACCAGATGAAAGCTAAAATATTCAGTACGTTTATTCCCATTTATGACTAACTAACTAATTCCTGCGGGGCTTGAACTTGGGTCTCCTTATCCTAGTTGCGTACCCTAACCACCAGGCCATAGAAATTATACAATCATGTGTGTTCTTTCTCTGGCCCAATGACTATTCATTGTCATTCATGGTGGCTATTCATAGTCATTAATCATTTCCCCCAGCTCTATCAGTGGCAATACAATTTTGAAAGGATATTAAACCTAATGCCTCAAGGCTTTAACCAATCTCTAACTATAAGCATACGTCTATACACACACACACACACACACACACACACACACAAAACTATGGCAGAGAGTCTCAGAGCCCAGCCAACTGACCAGGTTTCCAAGGCTGGGCTCCAGCCTGAGCCTGACTGTCTATGCTGCTATTTTTAGACATGCGGTGGAAGCCCAAGTCAGTTGACCCAAGTGCCAAGGCTCGCTGGTGTGTGGTTTGGGATTTTTTTGCTATGTAGACGTACTCTCAGAGACCTATGTGAATGGCAGATTATTCCACATATTGCTACCGCCGCATCCTCTGAAGCATCTAGTTCTGGTCTCTGGACTAGACAGACCGTGGCAATTGCTATGTTCTTAACTGCTTCCTGCGGAGCAGGATTTGAATCACATTGGGGTACTATCAATTTAATATCAGAGCCACACTCCAATCTCCTACATTGCCAGGAAGATGGAGTGGATGATTTTAGTCACTAGAGTCTAGTGGTTCTTTTCCATCCCTAAGACATCAGTCTCTCGGGTTTTCGATCTAACACCTGTCGCAAACACTAAATTCACTTAAAAATTGTAAGGAAAGGAAAATACCATCTTGTATAAGACGTGCAGCACGATGCTCGATTCTGAAATTACATATAACCAAGAAGGGTTGCCAACCTTCCAGGATTGCCCTGGAGTCTCCAGGAATTAAAGATTACTCTTTAATGACAGATTATAACATGTGAGGACTCATCCAGGAATACGGCCAACCAAAGTTGGCAACCCTACAACCAAGAGAAGTGCATGAGCTAATAAACTGTGTTTGGAAATCAGGTGCACTTTGCATTTGATAATTTCCCCATGAGCCTAAATTCACAGGATGCACTGTACCAGCACAAACTCTCCTGTAACAAAATTATGGTACGTGAAGTCCAAGAAGAAAAAAAGGAGCACACTTCAGTGAGCAAAGCATACCCATTAACAAGAGGGCTTAGAAAATTGTCAGGCAAATGACTCTTGCTGGGGCAATAGGAGTCTAACCTGCCATTAATATTTAAAGGTGTTTTAGCTGACTATTCTGGTGATATGCTGTCTCTTATCCATCTGGGGAAGGCATCTGGCTCCGTGTTCTGTAATTGACAGCATCTTCCCCTTTCCCTGGGTACTGAAGCAAACTGCTACAAAGGGAGAAAAAAGAAATAAGCATCCACATTTCATTTCTAGGCAGGGCCATTTTTGCAAATTGTACATGGATCAGAGCCACCCCCTTCTTCCTTAAAGAAGTCACAGCGCGTGAGAGGATTGGAAAGATTTCCAAGCAGAGAGACGGTTGCAGAATTGTTCCTAGTTGCACACTAAATCAGTCCCTCCGTGCTTTTGTCAAGCCAATTCCACTCTATGCCCACTTTGGCTTGTGCTCTTTCAAACCTTCCCTTATTATCTTTCCTAGTAATTCTCAGGGCTGAAAGGTGTTTTGCAGTAAAGCGTCCTTTACACACAATAACCCTCAGCAAATCCAAAAGGGCGGGCAAGAGAGATACAGCAGGGGAGTCAAATTTCACAGCACTACACAAGAGATGGCACAAAGGCACAAAGCAGATGCCAAGTGGAGATCAGTTACTAGAAGGATGCGGGGATTATGAGATTTTCTATTTAATAGCAGAGCTGCTGCTTGTGGAAGGCCAGCAGAAGTGTCAGAAATGTATTGTATGCTCTTTAATTTCCTCGGTAAGCATGGGGCAGTTAACTTTAGCAATATCAAAACACTTTCATTATCATATTTACCTGTAAAGGGTGATGCAGCCTGCCATTGTGTGAAAACAGACAGCAGAGGGAGGAATTTATTGCCAAGGGCTCCATCATAATAAGAAACCTAAAACCGACTAGAAGAGATTCATAATGTAGCTGTAGTAATAGAAAGGAGAGCCCTCTGCACAGAGAATGGGAGAGAGCAAAGAGAAGTGTCTGATCGTTGTCTATTTCAGCATGGATCCATGACTGCATCCTTGCAGAATATATCCAACACCTTCATGGAGCACAGGTACAGCAGTGGGGTTAAGGGAGAGAAAGAGTCTATTTCACACAAGCATCATGAATAAGGACAAGCTTTATCGAGGAGTCCTATGGAACATATTAGGGGTTCTATAAACATGGACTTTGTGTTATAACACACAATAACACTGACTACAGTCAGCTGATTAAACTGCTTATTCTTCGGGCTCCAGACCCCCTGTTCCTATGAAACGACTTGACTTTTCCATAAGGAAATCAGTTCAGAAAAAATGAAAACTGGTCCAAATGCAACCCCCCAAACCATGTTGGAGATTCAGCTAAGTGCCCCCCTCATCCTGTCTGAGATCCATTCTGCTTTCCATTCTCACCCCCCTTTTGCTAACACCCAAAAAAATTCCTCGCAGGGGGGAATAATGCGGTCTGGCAATTTGTGCTGGGACAGCTCCTGTTTTCAAATTTCACTGGTTTCCCCATGACTTGCACGACTCCCCGAGCTGGGAATGACCTCTCCCAGCGGCAGTGCAGACGTAACTTCCGGCTTTGTCTGCACTGCTAAAAGAGGTGTGCGTCCTGCTTTGGGGTAACTAACACACATGAGCTCTCCCGAGGGAAAAGCACATTGAAGGCTGGGTTCTTTAGCTTTACGATCAGCTAAACTAGCTGAGATCAGTTTTATGCTCATGCACCTAGTTTGCCTCATGGGAGAACTGAAGGGCCTTGTACTCACTGTGCTTCTTACCTAAGGAAAGCTCACGTGCATTGTTCATCCCTAAGTAAAACATGCACCTTTGTTAGCAGTAAAGACAAAGCCTTAGGCGCTTCTGAAAATGGTATCTTTGGACTCACTGCTGTTCGTGTCCATGCTAGAAGGTCAAACGTTGCCTTGATTTTCCTCTTGCAAAACCCCACGGCTCATGCAGGCACAGCTCTGGCTGAATGCTTTTAAGGAGATAGCATGGTTGTTTGAATCTGAGTTACCACTTAATTAATATTGTTTCCTGTGTAATTACTGTACCTTGTAGTTGCGGCCAAATAATTAGGGTCATTTCACGGCAATTATGCCGTTGACACATTATCACCCTTGCAGGCACAGATGTCTGTCACAGGGTGACAGGTGGTAGGGCTCTACAAAGAGGGCAGACCATGATTCACGGGATTGCCATGGTACATAATGTGTGGGGAGTATGAAATAGAAAATAATGAAAGGGTCTTTCCTCTTCTCTGCATGGCTTCTTCAATGCACTTTTTTGAGACATTTATTTACTCTCTCCATAACCCTCTCCCTGAAAAAGGCAATCCATCAAAAGTGCATCATGACGCATTGGGCTAAGGTGTACTTAGTGCCAAGAATAATGCTATCACCTATTTACATAGGTGAACGAGCAGTGTTTTACTGCAACACAAAGCATCCGGTCATGTCAGAAAAGGGAAAATGTTAATGGTTTGTCGTACAATCTTCAAATAACCAGCAGGCAGTGAATGTGGTGGCGGGAGCATGATCGATGGTGAAATTAACAAGGGCAACTTGAACGTGAATGATTGGCTCTTCATGTCACCTTAGAGTCACTGAAGCCAGCCTTTTCAAGCTGAAACACACCTTTGTGATGTGCTGCTTACTGATAGATGAACTGCCAAAGGTTCAAAGTTCAGATTTGGATAAACTGGCCCATATCTGAAGCAGCTGGAACCGCTTGCAAAACGGACCATTTGGAAATTTCCTATGAACATGTTCCTTTGTAGTAGAAAATCCCAGAAATCCCAGAATGTGGTTTGCTAGGTAATTCAGCTTCAGACTTCCTATGGACCTGGGAAATTGTGGTGATGATGCAAACATTCTGATTTTAGCCAGACCAGCACATCCCTCCGTAATGCTATCCGAACATAAAAATTATGAGCAATGAGAAGATGCAAAGAGAACCGGTTTATAAACATCATCAGTAAGGATTAAGATCCATTCTCAGGTATTTGTTAAATGGGGAATAGATTGTGTGATAGAAATTCGCTATGCTGGCTAACTCGGTTGCAGGGGAGATGGAAAGAGATGGATGAGAACTGACATAAACATAGGTAGTTGGATAACTATATTTGCCTACTGAACGAATTCAATTTCGGTTGGGTGTTGGATATTTGAATCCTGCACCAGTAAAATCTTCCACCTAGAATGAATGAGAGAAGGAAGAGAGAGCACAGATAGTCTTGCTAACCTGCAATAGAGCTCTTAAACTATTTATAAATTTCCATCAATGTGTGGCTTCCCATTAAGTAAGTTTTAGCAAAATAAAAACAGATGGCAATGGATTAAGTCCAGCACTTCTTTTAAAAAAACACAGTAGCAGCATTACAGGCTTCTCCGCCACACTCGCTCACTTTAATGGGCTACCAAAGCTCATTTTTCCTGCAAGTCGATCACTTGCCACTAACTGCAGCTTATTTCTTTAGAATGCCTTCTTCCTTTTGCAGAACGCAAAGCTAAGCTGTCTTCCTGGTGAAGGACCTGCCTCTGTCAGGCCAATTTATGGAACTCCCTTTGCTCTGCACTGGCTTTTGGTTATGTGGGCACGATCCTGTCTGGCTGTCTGCACCCCTAACATCCTTTTGTTTTTAGTAGAAGTTGCGACTGCTTAGCCCCTTGTAAGGGATGTTTAGCAATTGGGTTATTTAAGAGAAGCGATACAGAAGATGACAAGGACTGTAGTGCACCACTGCTTTGCAATGGCAAGGAATTGGTAGCATAGGGTAATCCAGATATTTCTAACAGATGATCCCTGCTCAGTGCTGCAGAAAAAGGTGAACGATCACAAACCTGCAAGGTCCCTGCCAGGCTAACTGACCCATCAGCATCTCTCCACTCATTCCTGCGTTTTGTGTGTGTGCACAATTGCATGGAGACATAATAAAAGACATGCTTCTGAAGTAAGTGTGCCCAGAACCTCTAGTGAATTGAAGCTAGATTTAAATCAGCAAGAAACCAAGTTTTCCCCTCTCTGCAACCAAGCACATTCCGGGCAAGTGACAGGTGTACATCATGCAAACCAAAGAGCAATTAAATGTGTGGGCTATAATTGACTGCTCACTAATGATCCACTCAAGCCTCTATGAAGCTGAACATCCAAGAAGCATTTAGCTATATTTTTTTCTTGCCAATCTTTGGGAAGATATTTAAGCAGCTGAACACTTAGGCCGTGCCTAAGAGACTTAACAAAGGGTACGGAGGAGGTTCTGGAGAGGTGTGGATCCACCTGGCACTCCCCTGCATGATGGTGCGCTCTCCATCCAGTGCACGAGACATCGCAAACCATGCAAAAGAAGAGATGCCGCAAGCACTCGAGTCAGGCTGCCCGCCGTGCCAGCAGCACAACCACTGCACTTCTACCAGTTTTTTGTAAACAGCAAACACCGTGCTATTGATCCAAGTTGACAGAGTCCAAGAGTTGTTGCCATCAGGCAGCTTTTCCATGACCTTCTCCGTGTTTGTCAGATTGAGGAAAGTGCTCCGTCTGTGGAAGGATCTCAGACACGTCTGCACTCCTTTAGCCGTGTTGATACATGGCCAGGTTTTGTCTTTTAAATAAGATTTGTTATTTTTAACATGTGACGTCTCTCCTCGTATTTATTTAGGACCTGATTTTTCAGCGGGCTTGAACAGAGATGCTCAGTATTTCTGAAAACTAGGCCTTATTTATCTACCATCAAAAAGATTTTGATAGGAAGACCCTGGACTTGGGACAAGGTTGTCAGAGGTACGGGGAAGAAGACAAGGTGCTTCCTGATTGCAGGGTGAGGGAATGAGAAAGTCACTGCCTGGTACAGCGGAGATTTTAGTCTGTTGATTGAAATTGCCTGAAAAGTTTGAGAATTACTGCATAGAAAATATCCCACAGAGAATGCCTGCAGCATTTCTGCCTAATAATTTGTCTGAAAATTAGCAAGACAAGATTTCAATCACTGCTTTATTATTATTATTTTTGTGCTTGCCTTTTCCCTAATCAATGTAATAGGTATTTGAATACTCAGGCCGCAGATTCTGAAAGTCCTTTGTCAAAATCACTTTAAGGAAACCCGAGAGAGCCTCTGGAGATCAGGCTGAATCTGGAATTTGTCTTTGAGAAGGGTGATTTCACATTACTGCCCTTGCAAGTCTCAGTCCAGCTCAGTTTTATCAAAGAGAAAGTTCTTTCTATGGCAACATTGCTCGCAGCAACAGGCTGCATGAAATATTGGTTTTACCTAAGAGCGACCCCCACCCTTCAATTTCCCAGAGTCCCAGTCTCCTCGAATTCCATCCTTCACAATGTGACAGGCCACTGGCAGTAGCTATGACTGGCAATACAGTTAACACAACACTGAACTCCTCATACGGACAAGCTGCAGCTAACATTCCTGTAAGCTTTACAACATCTGCTTTAGACAGAGGTTCACAGAAGTTCACATCTGTTTCTAGACCAGGTAATACTCATGAGGAAAATCCTGCCATTCTCCAGCTCTGTCTTCCGAAAGCAGAACAGACGGGACAGCATCAGTCCCTACTTCTGAGCCCTTCGCAGGGAGTTTGTGGCTCTGGCTCCAAACTTGTCAGAATGGCCCCATCTCTATGAATGTGGCCTCCAGGTTTCCTCTAGCTTTTCAGGCAGAGAGTGGGGAAGTGGTGTCACAATTCAGGCTAATTGTTACACTGAGCAAAACCTGGCTGGTATCCATCCGCATGGGTCCCGTGAATCAGAAAGAGCAGCTTTTGTTAACAGTGCAACACCTTCAGATTCACTTGGGATGTTTTGTGTTTGAACTCCTGTCACCGCTGTCTCATACCCTAAGGGATCTTGCAATGTCTCTACCACGGAAGGTTAAGCCTGCTGTGGTTGTGTAGTTGTGACAAAGTGTGTGTGGGGTGGTTCTTGGTTTTTGCTTTTCCCCCCAATGGTTTGCATGCGGAGGGGGTGGGATGCAGTGTCCTGGGTGTTACTGGTTTAAGGAGGTGATGGGAGAGGGAGTTTGTTGTTACAGAGGACCAGCACCGGAACTTGGGACCTGGTCAATGGCCTGGAGAATGGATACCCCAGTGACTGGTGACCTGCTGATGGGAGGCCCAGCCCAGGATTCACAGCCGGTTCTGGCCAGTGGGAGGACAATGGGCTGTGAAGAGAGGACCCTGATGACCTGACCAGCTGGTTCCAACCAGAGGGGGACAGAGAACAGCTGAGAGGAGAGGAGGCCCGGCCCAGGCAATCCTATTTACCTGCATAGAGACAATGGACATAGGCGGGACTTGGGGAAGGTGACATCAGATGCCCAGCTGGGAAGCGGGAGGGAGGAGGAAGGGCTCGGTCCATGACAGTTGCTTACAAAGAATCACATGAACTGCATATGGGAACTGTTGTATTTGTAATCAGTTTGTCCCTTTGCCATGTGGCATTGAGGTGCGAGAATTGTGACAAGGTATTTGCACTGACAAACGA
The DNA here is from genome assembly GCA_032164245.1 of Sternotherus odoratus. Lineage (NCBI taxonomy): Eukaryota > Metazoa > Chordata > Testudines > Kinosternidae > Sternotherus > Sternotherus odoratus. The sequence continues at coordinate 10,638,575 of JAVMKO010000018.1, forward strand.
TGCTAGAGGACACAGTGTCATGTCTTCGACTCTTGAGTCAGTAAGTTACTCCTGATCACAAACCGGGCAACCTAGTGGACGGTAGGCACAGATTCCCAGCTATATGAATGTAGAGAAGAAGGGGAAAATACAAGTGTTTAAAATGTACTTGATCAGCGTCATGAGAGCTGGGGCTTTGTTGTGTGGATTTTAATGATCAAAGACATGCTGTGGCTATGTGCGTATGCTGACTACCTGCCTTGTGCTTTCTGATGTTCCTATCACCACCGTACCGTAGGCGACAGAACAAAAACCTCTCGCATGCGTCCACTAATCCTTGCTTTCTGGCAAGGGATGAACATGGGTGGGCCGGTGTTTTCATGTATTTGTAGTTCTTGGTTTAATATTTGCCTTCCTCCTGTTGTGAATGTCACATGGAGATAAAGGTAGACACGCACGGTGAGTTCAAAAGGAATGCGATGAAAAATAACTGAGCGCCTCTCACTTCCAAATGAGCTGCTGCAGCAACTGCAGATGAAGGGAATCCACAGACCCAGCCCGGCACCATTATTTAAAATACCTAAATGTTGGCCGAATAAGCATTTATTTCCAGAGGGTGGGGAATAGCTGCTTCTCTGTTCTGGTCACTGATGTCTAGGGTCAGTTACCCCTGGAGAGGCTGGGGGCCCTTTGTACCTATAAAACTAATGCAGCCCTGACCCCTGGGAATGTGTTGCAATGATACATCAGCCTGCCATGATGCAGCCTTCTTTCGGCTTATCTTGGTGCATCAAGGTAAGGTGATGTTGACTTCACTGGAGCATGCTGGTTCTTGTGACTTGGGAACATCCACCCAACGCACTGGGTCCTCTTGCTCATGGTAAATTCTCTGGGAGCTAAGGGAGTTGTGCTAGGTTAGTGAAAAGAGAGATTAGAGGCTTGATTCTCCTTTCTCTCATCTCCTGGGTGCTAGGAGAGATAGTAGATCATTGATCCCCTCTCAGTTTCCCTGGTTTCCTCAAAGAGAAGACAATGTCTCTTCTCCCTGCCCCACTCCACCTTCATGTCTCTCTCTACTGGTGTCCTGAAGGGAGAATGGGATCTTGGTAGCTGCTTTCTTGCCTCTCTCTGTGGGGAAAATACTTCTGGCCGCTCCCAAACTGCTAGTCCATGTTATGTCTCTCCATGCTGTCTTGAATGTACTGTACTAAGCTCTGCAGACAGTGTACACATCTATTGGGCAGTGCAGAGACTGCACCTGTAATCACAACTCCGACTCACAGCTTGGTCTCTCCTCTTCTTGCAATGATCAGGCTCGCAGGGTTTATGAAAGCTGTGTGCATGGCCATGAAGAGCCCAAGTGCTGGCAGGACTTGAGCTTTGGATAATATAGACTGGAGATCAGACCTAGAGCTTGACGTTTTTGGGTCTAAATCTCTGCTGGCCTGGCTGAATTGGAGTGAAAATCAAGGCAGTCACTGAAGTGAATGCAGCAATTAAATTTTACTATGGTGTTTGTTCTGTACAATTTATCTGAACAATGCCTTTCTCCTGTGCTGAATTGTTTTGTGCCTTTTCATCAGGCTAGGACTTGTCCACAGTGGGTATTTGTCCTGATTTCAGCAATCAAAGGCCAGCTGCATCAGTGCAAACTCCAAGTTGCACACAAGGAAAGCTGAGATTTGTACCAGTGGAACTTACCTTCTTCTTCGAGTGATTGCTCACATGCATTCCACTATAGGTTAGGCACGCGCTGCGGGCCTGGTTGCCGGGCAGATTTTCCCCTAGCTGCAGACTGGGTGAGCAGGGAGCCCCCTGGAGTGGCGCCCTCATGTCGCCCTATAAGTACCCCTGCGATCCAGTCATCCCCTCAGTTCCTTCTTACCGCTCGCGCTGGTTGTTGGAACAGAGGAGTTCTGCAGTAGCATTCTCCTTATCTCCTAGCTCTTAGTGTTCTTAGTAGTTTTAGTTGTATTCATAGTTAGTTAATAGTTCTAGTTAAGTGTAAATAGTTCTCTGCAGGGGTCTCCCCTGCCGCCCGGGGCTTATGCCTCCAAAGGCTCCGGGCTTCAAGGCATGCGGCGAGTGTGGGAAGCCCATGCCTCTAGGCGACCCACACTCTAGATGCTTAAAGTGCCTAGGCGAGTCCCACATTGCAGAGACTTGTAAAATCTGCAAAACATTTAAACCCCGCACAAGAAAGGACAGGGAATCTCGCCTCCGACAACTCCTAATGGAGGCAGCCCTTGCTCCGGGGTCGGGAGAGGCACCGGGACCTGCTCCCAGGACTGCACTGCCTAAGACTAAGCCTCGGCACCGGTCCCACTCTCCGTCTAAGAAGCGGAGAAAAGACTCGCAGGCGCCGCCACCGCCTCCTTCTTCACGGGACCACGAGCAGCCGCCGGCACCGCCACCCGCGCCACCGGGTAGGACCGCGGAATGCTCGGAGGAGCAGCCCACGGCTCGGACACCGCCGACTCCGGCACCGGTAATGGTCCCGTCGAGTCCGGTGCAAGCGGTCTCCCCGCTTCGGCTGACAGTCCCTCAGCAGCTCCCCTCCACGCCGGAGGCGTTTGCTGCGGCCAGACAGTTAATGGCCACGGACTCCCTGCCTATGCAGAGGCAAGTGCGATCTACGGGCAAGCCGCCCTTGATCAGCACTGAGATCGCGGCCAGGAGCCCTGCGGGGTCCACACACCGCTCGATCTCGCGGCGCCGATCTGACTCCCGGTACCGCTCCACCTCACGGCACCGGTCGCAGTCTCGGCGCCGCACGGAGCTACGACCAGCTTCCAGCTCGTCACGCGGACGCTCCCGCTGCTCCCAGTCCCGCCGCCGGTCGGAGTCCTGGCACCGCTCTGAGTCCCGGCACCCTTGCTCTGCAAGGTGCCGGTCGCACTCGCGGCACCGGTCGTACTCCCGGCACCGCTCGGTCAGCTGGCACCGGGGACGATCCCGCCGCTCCCCGTCAAGACGCCGCTCTCCGTCTCGGCATCGGTCCGTTTCTCGGTGGAGGTCTCGGTCCCGGCGCCGATCTCCATCTCGGCGCCGATCGTCATCCCGGCACCGGTCACGCCACTATGACCGGTCACCAGAGGAACGGCGTACCCCCCACCGGCACCGGACACCGCCCCGGCACCGGCATCCTTCGGCGCATCGGTCTTCCTCGCGGCACCGTACACCACCACGTCGGCACCGCTCCCGGGACCGGCACCGCTCTCCTGACCGACGCCGCTCCCTAACTGACCACCGCTCCCTAGACCGGCACCGCTCCCTAGACCGGCACCGATCCAGGAGCCCAATCTATCCAGGGCGTAAGGAGTCTGCCAGGCACGAAGCCCAGCGGGACCCTCCGCCCACAGCCCTTCAGCCTGCCAGCGCAGTGGCCCCCTGGCCCTCTACATCGGCCTCGGTCTCCCCGCGCTCAGCACAAGGACAGCAAGCCGCTTACTCCAGCTGGCCAGCTTGGGCACCCTGGACCTATGACCGACAGCAGGGTACCCAATCTGAACCCGGGTTTCCTCTGCGGTCTGAGGCCTCGGGCGAGGCCGTAGCAGGCCCATCCTCAGCAATTCTACATCCTGAGGAGCCGCACAGCCCGGTGATACCGTGTCCCTATGCCTCCCCAGCTGGGGTTGAGGCAGTGGCTGGCACAACATCTACCAGCCCCCCGTCGGTTGACCTCTCCAATTACCAGGACCTTTTAAAGGCGGTGGCATCTAACATGAACTTGCCTTTGGAGGAGGTCCCGATGGTAGAGGACCCTGTAACCACGATGTTGTCGAAGGGAACGCCAGCCAGGGTGGCGGTGCCCTTCATTAACACTATCAACCAGAACGCAACAGCGGTCTGGAAAACTCCTGCCTCCATTCCTCCCACCGCCAGAGGAGTGGAAAAGAGATACTTCGTCCCTGCGAAGGGCTACGAGTATTTGTACACCCACCCTCCTCCGTCCTCCCTGGTGGTAGATTCGGTCAATGATAAAGAACGGCATGGTCAGGAAGCCCCGGCCCCTAAATCGAAGGAGGCCAGACGGCTGGACCACTTTGGAAGGAAGGTCTACTCCTCGGGTGGCCTTCAGCTCAGGGTAGCCAACCACCAGGCTCTCCTGAGCCGTCACCACTTTGATACCACGGAGGCCTTGACTAAATTGGAGACCTCGGTTTCGCAGGACGGAAAGCAACAGTTTAGGGCGTTACTTAATCAAAGTAGGGACATCTCGAGGTATGCCCTACAAGCGGCCCTTGACTCGGCGGATTCGGCGGCAAGGACAATGGCCTCGGGGATTGCCCTCCGCCGCGCCGCTTGGCTGCAGTCCTCTACCCTACCACAGGGAATGCAGCTTAAAATACAGGACCTTCCGTTCGAAGGGACAGGCCTCTTTTCGGAAGACACGGACGCTCGTTTAGAAACTCTTAAGAACAAAGGTGTCACTCTAAAATCTTTGGGGATGAACGCTCCCGCATCCCAGAGGCGTCCCTTCTACCCCCCAAGGAGGCAGTTCTTCCCTCCCGTACGCCCACCCCGAGACTCGCAACAGCGAAGGGGACGGTCGTACCGTCGTCGCTCGGGACCTAGGCAAGGGGGGAGGCAGCAGGCCCCGAGACCGCCACAGGGGCCTCGGCCAAGTTTTTGAAGGTGCGCCCGAGGGCAGAGCACCAGCCATAGTCCTGGATCCTCCCTTCGGAGACCGTCTGTCCCACTTCCTCCGTGCATGGTCGGACATTACATCAGACCGGTGGGTCCTCCGCACGGTGGAGGTGGGATATTCCCTCCAGCTCTCCTCGACCCCTCCGTCCCACCCTCCCTCCCCGTCCCTCTTCAGGGACCCCTCTCACGAGCAACTCCTCGTACAGGAGGTGAGGTCGCTCCTCGCGTTGGGAGCCATCGAGCCCGTACCGGAGGAGTTCAAGGGAAAGGGTTTCTACTCCCGCTACTTCCTGATCCCCAAGGCGAAAGGGGGCCTCCGGCCCATCCTGGACCTGCGTGGACTCAACACCCACATGATCAAGTTAAAGTTCCGCATGGTCACCTTGGGTACCATCATCCCCTCTCTGGATCCGGGAGACTGGTTCGCTGCCCTCGATATGAGGGACGCGTATTTTCACATCAGCATAAAGCCCCCCCACAGACGCTACCTCCGCTTCCTGGTGGCAGGGGAACACTATCAATTTACTGCCCTGCCTTTCGGCCTGTCCACTGCACCCAGGGTCTTCACCAAGTGCATGGCAGTAGTGGCGGCATTCCTCCGCCGTTGCGGAGTTCAGGTGTACCCGTACCTCGACGACTGGCTCATCCGAGGCACCTCCAGGGCCCAAGTGAGTGCGCACGTGCAACTCGTCATCAGCACGTTCGACCGCTTGGGGATACTGCTAAACAGAGAAAAGTCCACCCTGGAGCCGACCCAGAGGATCGAATTTATAGGGGCCCTTCTAGACTCCACTGTAGCAAGGGCTTCCCTGCCTCAGTCTCGATTTCTAGTCATACAGTCGCCCATCCGGGAGCTACGTGCCTGTCCCATGACTACGGCCCGCGTGGTCCTCAGCCTGCTGGGCCACATGGCATCATGTACACAGGTCACCCAGTACGCCAGACTGAGGCTACGCCCACTCCAATCGTGGCTGGCATCGGTGTACCGACCAATCTGGCACAGCATAGACACAGTCCTCACCATCCCCAGGGCCATCTTATCCGCCCTGGCTTGGTGGGAAGACCGGAACAATGTGTGCCAGGGTGTTCCCTTCCTTCCTCCCAGCCCATCTATGTCGCTGGTAACGGACGCGTCGTCCCTCGGATGGGGAGCTCACCTAGGGGAGCTCAGGACGCAGGGCCGCTGGTCGGCATCAGATCTCTGTCTCCACATCAATGTCAGAGAGCTGAGGGCCGTACGGCTGGCGTGCCAGGCCTTCCAGGACACACTACAGGGCCGTTGTGTAGCAGTACTCACGGACAATACCACGGCCCAGTTCTATATCAACAAGCAGGGCGGAGCCCGCTCCGGCCCTCTGTGCCAGGAAGCAATCCTCCTATGGGAATTTTGCATAGCCCACTCTGTCCACCTGGTAGCCTCCTTTCTCCCAGGAGCCCAGAACACTTTAGCAGACCACCTCAGCAGGTCCTTTATGACTCACGAGTGGTCCTTACGGCCAGACGTCATCCGGCCGATCTTCCTGAGGTGGGGATTTCCCCACATCGATCTGTTTGCCTCCAGACAGAACAGGAAGTGCCTACAGTTCTGCTCCTTCCGAGGCAGCTCCCGAGGATCCCTGACAGATGCCTTCCTCCTACCCTGGACGGGGCACCTGTTTTATGCCTTCCCTCCGATCCCGATGCTCCACAAGGTGGTCCTAAAGATCAGACGGGACAGGACACACATCATCCTCATAGCCCCAGCCTGGCCCAGGCAGTGCTGGTATGCGTCCCTCCTCCAGTTGTCCAGGGCCCCTCCCATCAGCCTCCCGCTGTGGCCAGACCTGATCTCTCAAGATCACGGTCGCCTCTTGCACCCAGACCTACAGTCCCTTCATCTCACGGCGTGGCTGCTCCATGGCTGAGGGGACAGGAACTCTTATGCTCCGCCGAGGTGCAAGAGATCCTTCTTGGCAGCAGAAAGCCGTCCACCAGAAGTACTTACACAGCCAAGTGGACCCGTTTTTCGGCCTGGTGCAGGCAATATGCCATCGTCCCGAGTGAGGCTTCTACCCCTCAGATACTGGACTACTTACTAGGCCTGAGAAACCAAGGCCTATCTACCTCTACCATTAGGGTCCACCTAGCGGCTATCTCGGCCTTCCATCCCGGACAACCAAACCACTCGGTCTTTGCTGACCCGATTGTGTATCGTTTTCTTAAGGGTCTCGATAAAATGTACCCAAGTGTCAAACGTCCCGTTCCACCCTGGGACTTGAACCTCGTGCTCTCACGTCTTATGATGCCCCCGTTCGAGCCCCTCGCCACGTGTTCCTTACTCTACCTTTCCTGGAAGGTGGCATTCTTAGTAGCTATCACCTCGGCTCGTAGAGTGTCAGAGATCCGTGCACTGACCTCCGAGCCGCCCTACACTATATTCCATAAGGACAAGGTGCAGCTACGTCCCCACCCGGCCTTCCTGCCTAAGGTGGTCTCTCCCTTCCATGTGAACCAAGACATTTGTCTCCCAGTCTTTTATCCTAGACCACACACCTCGGGAAGGGAGCAACAATTACACACGTTGGATGTTAGGAGGGCTCTTGCTTTTTATTTAGACAGGACAAAGCAATTCAGAAAAACAACGCAACTTTTTGTGGCCGTTGCAGAGAGAATGAGGGGCCAGCCAGTCTCAGCCCAGAGGCTCTCCTCCTGGATCACCTCGTGCATTCACACCTGTTATGAACTCGCGGGCAAGCCGCTTGAGAGAGTAACAGCACACTCCACGAGAGCGCAGGCGTCCTCTGCGGCCTTCCGGGAGGGAGTCCCTATTACGGACATCTGCAAGGCGGCTACCTGGTCCTCCGTCCATACCTTCGCCGCCCACTACGCCATAGTCCAGCAGACCAGGGACGATGCGGCGTTTGGGTCAGCAGTCTTGCGTTCAGCGATGGGTCAACCCGACCCCACCTCCTAGGTATTGCTTGCAGTCACCTATAGTGGAATGCATGTGAGCAATCACTCGAAGAAGAAAACAGGGTTACTTACCTGTAACTGTTGTTCTTCGAGAGGTGTTGCTCACATCCATTCCAAACCCACCCTCCTTCCCCACTGTCGGGTTAGCCGGCAAGAAGGAACTGAGGGGATGACTGGATCGCAGGGGTACTTATAGGGCGACATGAGGGCGCCACTCCAGGGGGCTCCCTGCTCACCCAGTCTGCAGCTAGGGGAAAATCTGCCCGGCAACCAGGCCCGCAGCGCGTGCCTAACCTATAGTGGAATGGATGTGAGCAACACCTCTCGAAGAACAACAGTTACAGGTAAGTAACCCTGTTTTGCCCAGGGAAAATCACAGTTTACCCTGTCTACACTTGGGGTTTACACTGGAGTAGATACATCAATGTCTGGCCATTGACTCTGAAATTGGGACAAATTTCTATTGCAAACAAGGTCTAGGGAGCTTCAGGAGGACATTAATGTATTACCTGGGCTGCAAACTTCCACTATGCAGTAGTTCTGCTGGAGACATCTGGATTGTTGCATCTTGGTTTGCCGTAAGAAATGGCTTCTAAATGATTTCCAGAGCTTCCCTGTAGAATGTTTGCAACCATTCTTTCAAACTTAGTTGAAATATTCTGTTTCCCCATTGGTCTGGGGAGAATAATTGGATGCCCATCTGTGCTTAATATTTCTCCCCTTCATCATTGCTTTAGATTCAACAGCTATGAAGCAAGGGTCCATTCTCAGAAACTCGTTCTCTTGGTCCTTCACGACCTGAAAATTTGTTAACAAGTATTTGATTGGTGTTGATGGAATGAAAGGCTGTTTCTGGCCACTCGCTGAAGCAATCAATTATAAGAACAGCAAAAAGGGAGTCTGCTGGTGATGTTTGCACTGTATCAATGCAATATTTTCCTTTGCCAGCTCAGATAAAGAAACCAGATGCAATGGTGACATGTTATGGATGTGGACCACAAATGGCAGTAGCATGTGCATATAGGTTGGGAGTTACAAACAGACCGAAAAGAGTTGGGTATTTAAGTCCCAATGACTAACTCACGTAGACTTTTTTGAAAATCCTGGCCACAAAGTGTATGTTGCCAAGTCCTTCCATTTGGCCCCATGCTCCTTTTTTGTGGACAGTCAAAGCTTCGAGGTTCTCCAAGGATTTTCTGAAGTATAAGCAGAGAAAGTTTTCATGTTTCAGTGTTCATCCAGCCCAGACTGGAAAAGCTGAGGGATGAAATTATATATGTGTGTCAAGACCTCTTTCAAACACTTTTGGGTGACTTTCAATCAAAATCAATGCTTTTGAAAGGGGCTTTGATCCTTCCTCCTTTCCCGGGATCCATATGTAATAATAGGGATGAAACATGGTGGTACTAAAATGTAAGACATGATGCCTTTGAAATTCATGAATGAGAATAACATCAAGAATATTCCTGCCATCTCTGTGATCCTCCAACTTTGGGATACATCTGTCTTCACTGGCTTTAAAGTGTTTTAGGTAGTAATTACCTGCTGATGGATTGACTCTTAATTTCAGGGTTGTTGTACAATGCCTTGATGTGAGTTTGGCTGGACAAGTCATTGTCCTATAACCCAGTCTGCATATGGGACTGTTCAGTATGTTGGCCAACATGGTCCTGTGAGCGAATGACTGGCCAGAGTTCTAATCCTGGCTCTGCCACTGACTTTCTGACCCTGGACAAGTCACTTCTCTGCTTCTGTTTAACCTTCCCAATGTTTGTCTTGACTAGTTAGGGGCATGGACATGGTTATGTCGACAATGGTGCCACAATCTCAACTGGAGCCCTTAGGGCAGGGATCTCAAACTCAAATGACCATGAGGGCTAGTACATTGGCCCGAAGGCTGCATCACTGACACACACACCCTCGCTGCCCCCGGCCCCACCCCTTCGATGAGGCCCTGCCTCTTCCCACCCCTTTCCTGTCCCCATTCCAATACTTCCCCGAATCTAGCCTGCTGGAAGTCAGGCTAGATAATCAGAATGATCTATACTGACCTTAAAGTCTATGGCTAGTATGAATAATGTGTGTGTGTGTGTGGGGGGGGTTATTGTTTTATAATTATTGGACATAGAGGCCCCAATCTGATATTTCTCCTAATATTTTCTATGTCCATGTTCTCCACAGGGCAGAGGTTGAGGGCTTGTCTTCACAGCAAGTCACTGTGAGGCAAGGGAGGGTGTGACTGTCCGGCAGACCAGCTTGTCATGCAGTAACCTCTCCCTGTGTTGTAGCTATATCCACCTGAAAGTCCTGGAATGGAGCTTAGCATACTACGACTTCAAAGTGCAGTACACAAATCTGCACTCTACGACTTTCACTGCACTCTCGCCAGGTCCACACAGGATAATACTGCAGGGCAAGTCGGTGCCAATGTAGATTGGAACCGTGGTTTGCCAGGCGGTAACTTGCTGTGTAGACAAGCCCTTCCTGAGACCTTAACCCAGACTGACTATTCCCTTACTCCGCTATAGTCCCAGCAAAGTCCACTTCTGAAGTAAAGTGCTATCCAGTATGAGTCCAGAAACTGCTCCTGCATTCAGATAACACCCTTTAGCCCTTAAACATTGGCAAGCTTTCACTGAGCATTTGGCATGTTCAGTGGATTGTATTTTTAAGTAAAGTTTGTGGGAAAGAAAAGTTACCACATAGCCTGTTCAGATCCTGTCCTCTGGAATTACGTGCCCTGAATTCCCCCCCCCCCCCCCCGATGGTTTATACTACACTGAGCTAACCTAGGAATGTTGTTGGCTTTCTAAGAGAGAAATATATAAAAATGTCTTTCACAACCACTCTATGAATAAAGGCTTCAAAAAAATGCTTTGGAGTCCAAGACTGCAAGAGCTTCAGCCCAGAACAAATTCACACGATGTTGTCATAACAACAAACAGTGATTTGAAATGCAGATTCTTCATCTTGACTCTTTATTTTGTGATGGAAAGCTGTGGAAAATCTGTATGGAGACGGGGCCTATTAGAATGAGAATGCAATAATGGAATTTGGTAGAATGCCCCTGGGATAAAGAATATGATTTATGAAGCATCTAAACCAGGAATTATATATGTTTACAGGGATGTCTATCCAGCCATTTCTTTTCAGCGTGTAAGGCTGGGGACACAGCAGCAGTAACCTTTGAATTGCTGAAATAAAAGACAAACATCATTTTTTTTTTTACTGCAACAAGAGCCAGGCTCAAACTTTGGGACTTTGCAATGAAACAAGTGGAAATAGGAGTTTTTTATTACTCACCTCAAAACATGTTTTTCTCCCTGGGGTAGTTTTATCAACTCACTCTCAGTATTTTTAAGTATCTTTCACTGGGAAAAATCTGCTGTTCACTTTCTCAGACCAAGGAGCCTAATTATTCCCTCAGATTTACTGCTACATGTGGAGGTGTGCACTGGGGGCAGAATTTGGTATAGTGGATGTGGATGTAATGGTCAAAACCAAGATAACACTTGGGAAGTGGGTAGAGTACTGGACTGGGGACTCAGTAGACCTGGATTTTATTCCCAGCTCTGCAATTGATTTGCTATATGTTTGATCTTGGGTACTTCCCCCTGTTTAGATTCTAAGATACTAGGGTCAGATGGTCTCTGGCCATGTGTTTGCACTGTGCCTAAAACAATGTGGCCCTCATACATATATCCAATGATGCTGATAATGTACTGTGTCACTTGTTGGGAATCTGAGAGCTTCCCAAAAGGTTTATGCTTATCAGAGCTCTCTATTAGAATAGGGCACATGGACAGAGTAGATGGATCATATGAAATTCTAAAGAATAATAGTGGAATACAGAGTTTGCAAAGTTTTAGATCCAAATCTGAACTTCCCCAAAGCTCATGTCATGTTTGGAATCCATGGTTTGGAGTTGGCCCATTATAAAGATACAGTCCACCACATAGAAAAGGGGGGGAGCATGGTCTAGTATTGGATAGGATACCAGACTGGGAATTAGAGGACCTGCCACTGGTCTGGTGTGTGACCTTGGTCAACTCACTTCCTTTTCCATGCCTGAGTTTCCCATTTATAAAAGTAGAAGTATAATAGTGACCTTCCTTTGAAAAACACTTGGAGAGCTATAGATGAACAATCCTAGATGAGAGCTTTGTAAAATAGTGTGACAAAATTTAAATCTAGGTTCGGATGCTGCACTTTTACCAATGGTTGTGATTCTCTAACATGGGCAATTTTTAAATCCAAGATTGGATGGTTTTCTAAAAGAGCTGCTCTAGGAATTTTGGGGAGGAAGTTCTATGGCCTGTGTTATACAGGAGGGCAGATTAGATGATCAAAGTGGTCCCTTCTGGCCTTGTAGCCTATGAATCTAGGATATCTGAAATTCTGGTTCAGGCCTATCTTTAAACTAGAAACATCTTACAATAAATTCAAAGCCTTTGCACTGCTTGTAGTTCTCTTCCTTGTACTGTGCATTGTGCCTAAAACATCTGAGCATCTTTAATGTCCAGAGGGCTGCATTCTGCTCTGATAGACCTATGTAAATATGGAATGTGAGTGAACTCACTGGAATTACTATGGCTTTTACTGGTGTAATGGAGAACAGAATTTGGTCCTAAGATTAAGGGTCTTCCTAGGGACATTTGAACCAGTTACAGCTACCCGTGCATTTGATTTTTTCTTTCCTAAATGTAGTACCTTGCCCTTTTTTCCCCTTGAATTTCATCTTGTTGATTTCAGGCCAATTCTTTCACTTTGTCAAGATCGTTTTGACCATTTTTATCATGAACAGACATGAGCACATACGCACAAATATCTTAATGTTTATTTTTATGTGTACTTGCTTTGCTAACAAATGAAACACATGTTTAAAGCTGTGTTTTCCAGTTATATCATCACTGACACAGATGTGTAAGTTTGTCTTATCAGCCACAGATATGGGGAACACCTGGCAAGCTAGGCGCTGAGGGGCAGCCAAAATGAATATACATAGTAGACCACTTTTTCAACAGGGCTCGACCCTGTCATAAATTTACATACACACTGTGAAATCGCCTCCTTCAGAAGAATAGCACAAGCCCTATGTGGGGAGCTTAAGGGGTTAATTTGTTGTGTTGGTCCTCTGCACAAGCAGGGATTTCACCATGGGGCCTTGTCTTCCTTAGGAAAAAGATGTATTCTGAACATGTTAACTAATGTGTTAAAATCCTGGTAAAGACAAGGCAGGTTGTAGTTTTAAATGTTAGCAAATCAAAATAAACCCAGGCTTCCCTCTAGGGTTTATGCCTACTGGGTAACATGGGTCAAAATTGTAGCTGCCTTAATTAACTGCACTAGGGTGTTAACAGATGTTAGCCAACCTGGGTTAAAAGGATAGAGCTGTTCCCCTAGTGTAGACATAGTCCTAGAAGACAGACAGTGCTTCTGGAGCTAGGGAAGTGACCTGACCCTTGTAGGGTTAAGCAATACAGTAGCAGTAAGAGGTAGAAAAGCCCCAGGGTACCATTGAGTCCATCCCACTGCTCTTTGGGGGTGCCATAAAATTATTTCAAAAAAGAAAGTTACAGCCCATCTATGGATCTTTGTGGCCACTTAAAATTCCTAGTAGCAGGTGCTTTTTGCCTGGGGTATAATACATATATCTCATGGATTGTGTTTTCCTAATAAAACAAGTTATTGGTTATATATTTGAATGATACAAAAGTAGGGTGAAAACTGGAAAAAATGAATAATACTTTTTGTAAAACCCAGGATTTATTTATTTATTTCTAAAAATCGGTTTAAACTGAAAATGAAAGGGCTTAAGTATGGTTTAAAACACAGTACAGTCGGGGCACTAAAATTCTTCAGCTGCAGTCAGAGAAGAGATTATTGAGCACATCTGTCTAAATCTCAAGCCTCTGAGCATTCTATCAATATTTTTTGGCATACAACATTGTTGCAAGTCCAGTCACTGTCATAACACACTTGACCTTGTAATATAAGCCAGTGATGGTCCACTCAGGTGTAGATATGAAAGCTCACAAAGCCAAACAAGAAAAGTGAGCCCCTGAATTGATATACTTATTTATTTCTTCTTCTTCTCCTCCTTTAACAGATTTCTGTCTAGTGATTTCATACTTGACAACATGGATAATACTTACCTCCCATGTAATGTTTTTCATCCACTGAGAAAAGTACTCAACGCACTTTACAAAGTAGCATTATCTTCATTTTATATATTGGGAACATGAGGCAAAAGAGAAGGCAAGACAACTTACCCCAGGTCACTGGCAGAGCCAGGATAGAATTCAAATCTCCTGATTCCCAATCTGGTACCCTATTCTCTGGGCCATTCTATTGTTGTCTATTACAACTGGTTGGGAATTTTCTGATTAAACATTTTTTCATCTGAAAATGTTGATTCATCAAAACTGAAACTGTTTAGAAGAAAGGGTGAGGTTCGCTGAATCCCCTGATTCACCAAAATGTTTTGGGTGGGAGGGGAGAAAAGGGTTTGAAATTACCAAAAGATCCAGTTTTGCTATTTTTCAAAATAGGTTTGTTTTTAGAATCAAAATGACTTCATTTTGAAATTTTAGTTCATTTATGCTAATGATGGTTAAAACATTTTTAAAAGGTCTAAGTGAAAACGAACCCTTTTGAAACTATCAAAACATTTTGATTGACCAGGTCTGGATATGTTGCTTGGGGAAAAAATTGAGATTTTGACTTTACATCCTGTTTTGGGACACGGACAAAGTTTCCAAATCTCAAAAACTCTGAGGAGATGGGAAAACCATTTCCAAACCAGCTCTCTTGTCTGTTCCACAGCAGAAAAGAAACTACAAACTCCCAACAAAGCTAGGTCAGCAATAATGCAAGACATAGGCTCTGAGCTAGTTTTAAAGGCGTATTCGTGTGTAAGTCCCTTCAGTGCTGGTTGGGAAGAGCAGCACAATATTCCAAACCTCCTGACAGAACTCCTTGGCTAGCTATTAGCAGAGCTAAGTGCTGCCCAAGTAGTAATATAAAATACCTGTTCATGACCAGATGACTACTTCACTGTTAATTTCTCCAAAGTCAAGTAAGCCTCTCCATAGAAGGGGACAAGGCATGACTGTAAGCAATAGTAATAATGATCCAAGGACAGGAGCAACTTAGTAAGGCCAGAGAAGAAGGTTTATGGAAGAGATTTTCAGAAAAGTCTTAAGATGCCAAACTCTTATTGAATTTCAATATGATTTGGGTGGCTAATATTAACTCTTTTTTTTTTTTTAGCAGATGTAGGCTCTGATCCTTCAGGCAGATAAAAAGCTTACTGAAGCCAGTCTCCCAGCTGAAGCCAACAGGAGTTTTATCTCCCTGAAAACTTGAGGACTAGGCCCCAGGAGGGCAGGGAGGCTTAGAGATGGGCAAACACTCTTGATACTTCATCAGAAACTTGCATTCAATGTAAACTAAAAACCTAAAATTCTAGTTATCTACTTCCCTCGGCATTCTTCATTTTAATGTGGATTGATGCTTCTGGGTTCTGACATGACTAGTGTTAAAATACTGTAATAAAGGTTGTTCTCACACTATTTATAGCTGGACTGTAGCAGTACTGGAACTCTTGTAAGAAACCCATTTTCTCTTGAGATTTCCTGACAAATTTAATGGGCCCAAGCAGTTTATCTAGTTTGGTTGGCCCTTCAGGTAAACACCTGAATTTCTGCCTGCTTCTTCAGATTGACTGTCTGAATCTTGAGTTTTTGCTGATTGTGAGCTGAGATATAGGAAATCCTGAAAGGAATGGATAGAAGATAATGAAGTATAGGCAATAAGAGCTGTCAAGCCAGTGATACATACAAAGACCAGGAGATTCAGCACCAGGAGGCTAAGACCAGGGTCCCATTGTGCTGTGTGCTCTACACAGATTAATAGACAGTCTCTGCTTCCAAGCATCTTCTAGTCTAAAAAGACTGGACAGATGAAGAATGGGACAGGGCCAACAGAGTGGTGAAGTGACTTGCCAAGAGCACACAGCAGATTTATATCAGAACCTAGGTCTCCTGACTAGTCCACTAAACCATACTGTCCACTAGTCCACTAGACCATACTGTCCTTTATAAGACGACTGAACAATCAACCCATCATTATGGTGGTATATTTTCAGTAGTTTGTAGTAGCAGTTTCTACCTGTGGTCCAGGTCTGTTTCACTCCACTGCATTCCCTGTTTCTTTCAGGTTTAGCTTCAGTTTAAGTCTATTATATTATTCAAATAAGTCCCAGGTTAGGATCTTTTGAAGGTAGCTAATGCTTACTCAGTTGAACAGCATGTGCTGAAAGTCAACAGCTCTGTTAATGTATTCAGAGGGTAATAGGTTCCATCTTGGTGTTGCCTTGGATGCATTCATTAGGAATGGAACAGTACTGAGCAGGTCGTACCTAATTTGAATGTACTGTATGCGCAGAGTGATTTCAGCATTTTTCCATCTTAAAGGGGGCATTAAGGCGACTTGCTTGCAGAAGTGGTTATTTCCTTCTGGATTTCAAACTGCTTCTGAATTGGGCACCCTGACCCCAAAACACAGCTTGTTACTAGTGTGACTGTTTCGAGCATGCTCGATTTCGGCTATGAATTTTATCACACTGTGGAACAGCATCCAAGGGGGAACACAGGGCTGGTTTTCCATGGTGCCTCGGGGATTTTTAAAACTTGTTTTTACCCCTGCTTTCTTGATTCATCTGAAACACAAGGAGGTTTATTTGTTTGATGGAGGCTCATGGGGAAGACATGGAGACGCTGAATTCTGATGTCACATGAGACTGCAGTCTAGAGTTCCCATCACCTTGGTGTCTAGGTTCTTCATAGTATTTCTGGTGGTGCCTGTAGGTCTTTGGTTTAAGTTCAAATAATTTGTTCCTCCTCTTCTTCCCCCATGAATCTTTCCATCTGTGCAAGAAGAAAAGCCCATCTTTAGGCTCTATTTTTCTCTTAGGTGCTGTGAACATCTAACAGAAAGATTCTTTGCAATGAACTTCATCTGGGTGAAGTTCACTGAATTGCAAACAGTTAGGAGTGGGTGGTACACAATGCTCACATCAATCATTCACAGCACTCTATTGTGCAGCCCATGACGCAGAGCTTGGAAGAGACAAGTGACAATTTATCTGTCAGTAATTTTGATAACATTGGGGTGATTTTTTTAAATAGACTTTTTAAAGCCTCTGTTAACTTGTCCTAAAGTCCCTGTTTCATTTCAATGAAAGAAGTTGCTCTTCACTTCTCCTCCACTTAACAATATGGCACAATGGTGAGGCAACTTCTGCAATATAAAAGGAGAACAAACTTACACGTGTGTGGACTGTGTGTCAGTCAGATGTGGCTGTATCTTCATACAAGAGAATGTGAAGTCAGAGTTCAGGTTTTGCGTTGGAGTGCGAGTTGGACGCAGTTGCGTGGCCTGTCACTTTTCAGTATCCATTGGCAGTGGAAGCAAATGCCTCATGGAGTATTGCAGTGTGTTGTCAAGAGCATTGCAGGCAATGAAAAGGTGGCAATGAATGAATGCTGAAGATTTTGCCCTTAACTTCTGACTTCCATGCCTTTCCGGGGGGTGGCCTGTTGCAGCATCAGCTGTCACTAAGCCAAAGTTTGTCTGGGGTGACCAGTTCAGGGGAAGAGGATGGTCTTGTGGAGAAGGTACTGGGGAAATCTGGGTTCAGTTCTTGGACTCCCAGAGCAACTTAAGGCAAATTGTGTCTTCTCGGTGCCTTAATTCCTTATATTTTTAAAATAAAGGCTAATTCATCCCTACCTCACCGGGGTGTTGAAAAGAATGCAAGGAACTTAGACATGACTTGGATGATATCTAGGTCGACAGGAGGGCTGCAGCTTTCCGTGACTGAGATGGCCATCAAGATTGTCTGTTGCTCCTTGTAGAGTCTAAAGTAGGAAAAGGGGTATCAGGTCATTAATGTCTATCCCCATCTCTCTCACCCATACAGGGCTATGTAGTATCCCCCTAGTGCTTTGTCCAGTCTGGTTGTATATGCTCAAACAGTGAGGTTTCTACCTGCCCTTGCAAGACACCTATACAACAGCCCAAAGGATCTCGCTGTGTAGCAGCCAGTAAGAAGCAATTGAAGAACGAGCGACCCATAAACTTCCACTCCCACCCTCTTCCACCCAGATCTCAAGCATGTGTGCCTAAATTCCACTGGTGGAGAACAAGAAGCTCAGTGTGTGCTCCTTAATCCCCACTGCGCAGAGCTGCAGCTAGCAAAACCATTGGGCCGGCAGCTATGTTTTGGTTTAGCATAAAGCTCTTTATAACAGCCATAAATCATCCTAAATTCTTTGGTTTTTCCCTGACCAGGAAGAGAGATATGCAAAAGGAGATTGTAACGAGAAAATATAAGTCAGTTTGACAAAGGAGAGCTCCCTCTGCTCCTGAAAGATACTGCAGCAAAACCAATCACCACAGCCAAAGGGGATTGGTTTGCCGCTGCTGGGTGGGACAGAGCAGGCCTTTCCTGCCTTTACATAAGAGCAACAACGTTTAGTATCTCTCATTTAGGGAGCTGGAACTGAACCTCAGAGCAGGAGCCGCTGGCACACGAGAATAGGTCTGATGCAGTTTTGCTAATTGACCTGCCTTGCAGAGCTGAAGTGACTAATAAGTGTTGTCTAGCCCAGGGTTTGTCACAGTATGGAACACGTCTGACTGCAGCAATTGCCTGCCTTGTGGGTATCTCCTCACCCTTTAGTAGGGGCCTCTTCCCTCCCTACCGGGCCTGTGGCAACCAAAGCAAGTGCTGACATGGGGAAGTAACATTAGGGGAGCATTTAATTTATTTCTAGCTGCCTTGGAATGTGATTCAGGAGCTGATGACAGGGAGGAGCAACCGCACCATGTAACCTGCCAGCTTTCTACAGATCACTAGCCAGGAGCCTTCCCTACTGAGCCCTCCGTACAATTTCAGAACCCCTACGTGGCCTTCAGGCCAAAAAGTTTGCCCACACCTGGATTAGACCATGCTTAGGAAAGTGGATTGGAAACTGGTTTCCACTTCCCAGTGCTGACTCCCGAGAATGCTGGTTCAAAATATTTCATATGCAGTGTATTTGCAAATTGCTGGGTTAAGCTAAATGGGGTGCAGTTTTCCTTTTCAGTTGGATAGCACCTTTACTTAAAAATCCTGGGCTACTGAGTGCCAGTACATGTAGGCTCCAAATGCCCTCACAAGAGACATTGTTACAAGAAGTATGAACAGGTTCTAGTATTTGCATTTGTGTTCCAGTATTTGGGATGTTTTACACGGACATCAACAGCCATCTATGTGCCTGAAATAGAGTGAAATCTTCTCTGCTTTCAGTACTTCAGTTCATGGCGGGTGGTAATCAAGTAAAAAGAGCAGGTTTGGCATTTTTGATCCCTTAAACCACTCGCTAAAACAAAACAAACAAAAATACAAATTCAAAACGAGCCAGGATGATTTTAGAGATGGGCAATTATCAGAACCTCCCCATAGCAGCTGAATTTAGGTGGTTCAGAGCAAATGAATCTTAGATCTAAACCAACCTTGGGATTTTAGTTCTGCAAAAACCAAAACCTCTGACTGATATGTCTTTTTCAAAACCACCTTGGATTTATCTGTCGCAGACATGGGACCGGATCCAAACCTTTCTCCGAACCCTACAGACATGGGGCATCTAGTTAAAGTTGAATCCAGATCAGACCCACCAAAACTTGTGCAAAACCAAAACTAAAGCCAACAAGGTTGGGGAAAAGCAAATACGAGCTTCCTAGGTCTTTGTATTTGGATTCCTTGGGATCCTGAATGTTCCATCCCAATTATCAACAAGTTTCTTGACTTGGATGGCCTCAGCAATCATCAGCTTCTGTAGGGAGAGGAAGATGATTTCAGAGAGTCAGCAAATGAAGGCAATCCTACCGGTGCTCCCCATGGACAAGTTGCTGGAGTAACCCATGGAAGTTATTAATTAAATAATTTCCCTTCTGTTGGAGATCATCATTTTTCTTGATTGTTCCTTAGCGTTTGCTCATCGTAGTAGAATGCTTTTAAAGGGCAAATCGAAAGATCCAATCCTGGCAGAAAACCAAAAGTGATTGGGGAAGGGAGAGAAGGACAGCTGTTCTGTGCTATCATAGCAACCGGGGCTGTGAATTAATGCCACTGAGGTTCCAGAATCAGGTGGGAAAACAATGTCCGAGACCTCATAAAAAGAGCCAAGAAGCATGGAGGAGCCCCGGCAAGGGACAGCACTGAGTAGACTGTGGCCCATGCTTTGCATGAAAACTTGGCCTGTTTTGGGTCAGAGACTTTAAGATCAGAAGAGACCATAATGAGCTGACCTCCTACACTTTGCAGCCACAGACACTCACCCACCCACTCCTGTATGTCAAGCAAATAGATCACATAGAATCACAGAATTGTAAGACTGGAAGGGACCTCAGGAGGTCATCTAGTCCAGTCCCCTGCACTCAAGGGAGGACTAAGTATTATCTAGACCGTTCCTGACAGGTGTTTGTCCACCTGTTCTTAAAAACCTCCAATGATGGAGATCCTCCACCACCTCCCTGGGCAATTTATTCCAGGGCTTAACCACCCTGATGGTTAGGAAGTTTTTCTTAATGACCACCCAAACCACCCTGGCTGCAATTTAAGCCCATTGATTCTTGTCCTAACTTTCGGGGGGCGGGGGGTCCTGTGTTTAATGTTTCTCTTAACTGAGCACTCTTATTCCATCACTGGCAGACTGGTTTGTAGTGAATTTTCTTTTATCCTGGTGGCAAAGCTCATCTTCTGCTGGGTTCCCACTAGGATAAAATACTGGCTGAACTTGTGACGGATTTCCTTTTGATGAACTACTGGCAGAGCTCCTCACAATGGATTTCTTTCGCATAAACAGTTGGCAGAGCTCCCCCGTAATGAGATTTCCATTGAATAAGCTGTTAAGGGAGCTCCTTTTAACTGGATTCTAGTTGTTAGAGTCAGAGACTGGCAGAGCTGAGGCACTGAGAGATTAAATGACTTGCCCAAGATCACAGAGACAGGCTGTGGCAAAGTGAGGATGCCAGAAATCCCAACCCAGTGCCTTAACCCTAAGACCATTCTTCCTTTTATTTCTATATCTGGTCAAACTCACCCCGAGACACAAGTGCTGGCTTCCAACTTTCCCCAGGGCGGCTCAACCCCCTCTTAGCCCTAAGCCCCATCCCCACTCCACCCCTTTCCCCCAAGACCCCACCCCTAACCCACCTCCTTCTGCCCCCACTCTGCCCCAGCCTGGCCTCTTCCCGCCCAGTTCCGTCCCCTCCCCTGAGTGCACCCCATCCCCACTCCTCCCCCTCCCTCCCAGTGACTCCTGCACACCGCAGAACAGCTGATGGCAGCAGATCAGAGGCACTGAGAGGGCGTGGGAGGGATTGACAGGTAGGGCTGTCGGTGAGTGGAAGGCACCGGGAGGAGGAGAGAGCTTGGCTACCGGTGGGTGCTAAGCACCCACTAATTTTTTTCCGTGGGTGCTCTAGCCCTATGGCTGTGGGGCCAAGACTTGTGGGGCCCAGAGTCCAGTTCATTGTCCCCTATGCACACCCGTTGCTCCCTCCCACCTGTATTGCCTGTTATTGCCGCTTTCCATAGAACTTTGGGATTAGAGTGGTAGGCTTTCCCGCTGCAGGCCTTTGTAATGGGATTAAACTGATAAGGCCACATAGATAATGATTTCCGCTCTCCTGGGAGCTAGTAATAGTGTTTAGAGACCCTCCCGGAGGTAATGTCTACCAAATTATGTCACTCAGTAGGAAACGTACACTTCTTCTAGCACTAATTTTAGCAGGAGCGTGGATCTTCGGGTAATAGGGATTGATTTGTTAGAGAACTTCTTCGTTGCCGAGGCTATCGATTTAATCTGGAGGCACATATCCCATAGAAAATCGCACATTTCATTAACTTTTTGTTTTGCTGAAGACTGGTCTGCAAGAGGGCACGTTTCTGTTCTTTTTTTGCCCTGTGCTGCCAGCTTCTATGAGGAGAGACTAAAAGCCACAAATCCCCCATGAAATGGAGAGCAGCTCAGAGCGAAGACTCTCTTAAATTGCTTTGTGTTAAGTGAAGTTGTTCTGCACCCAGGCAGCGGTGTCTGTGGACTAGAAAGCATAAAATGGAACACATTTCCCACTGTGGTCCTGTAGAATTCTCAAGAGATGCCAGGACAAAGCACTGGGTGTGACTGTAATATGGATCATTAGGGCAGTCATAACGGCTGCACCCTGACTGACTGGTTTTCTACAGCGTCCAGGGCTTTTCATTTCTCATTTGCTTGGCTAAGTACTGGGCTTGTTACACCTTCTTCTGAAGCAAACAGGTAGTGAGTGATTGGTCTCTGAGGCTACGGTCTGATCTGGTAATGCCTATGTTTTTGCTGGTCATCCAGATTATGAGTTTCACTGAAGAATCCTTCTGACTTTAAGAAACCTAATCACTGACTAGATTCCCTACAGTCACAGTTGTAGTTCCCCATAAGTATGCAGGGTTGTGTAGCTATTGCATGCCACCCTCTGCCCTCGAGTGCTTACATTCTAAGTTTGGATGCACTGTGATGTGAGAAAGCAACAACAATAAATGAAAAGGGAGGGAGGAGCGTTAGAGGAATAAGCTATGTCGTTACAATAATAATACTTACCTCTTAATTAGCACTTTTTATCAGATGTCAAAGCACTTTACAAAGGACATTGGTATCATTAGCCCCATTTTACAGCTAAGGAAACTGAGGCATGGAGCTACTTAAATAGCACTCCATAATCACACTCCTGGCTATGGAAAGGATGGTCCTGAAGCTAAGGCATGGAACAGGTGTCAGTCCATCTGGGTTCTATGCCTGGTTCTGCCAATCTCTGGGGGTGTGAACTTGGGGAAATTATAGACTCATAGGACTGGAAGAGACCTTGAGAGGCCATTTAGTGAGTCCCCTACACTCATATCAGGATAAGTATTATCTAGATGATCTCTGACAGCTGTTTGTCTAACCTGCTCTTACAAGTCTCCAGTGATGGAAATTCCACAACCTCCCTAGGCAATCACTTAAGCTTCCTATGCCCCGGTCATCACAAGTAAAACAGGGAAGAATGGCTGTTTTAGACTAGTTAGTTGCCCCAATACTGCTCTCAAATACTGGAATGATGGGCACTACAGATAACAGAGTTGCTTGCCTAGCCTGTTTTAAAAACAATCAGTTATGGAATCTGTGTTTCCTGAAGCAGAAGCCTATTCCCGTTCATAGCAATTGGTATTTGTAGCAACAGCTATTCGAAACACTGACAACAAATATTCCCCCTGCATTTCTGTTTCCACTACAGCCAGTTTCCATCCTGCTCAGGGTTAGTTTATTCATGAAACATGTCAGAAAACAGTGGGTCTTTTCTAGCTATTGCCCAGCCCCGCTGGTGAGGCCAGAATGACTAAAGCTATTGGGGGGGAAGGGGGTGGACCTGCCTCCCTCCCACCTCCCCTTCCATATGATTCCACGCAGCCCAGCTCCTGCTGTGATTGAATTTCCTCTGCTCCTGAGGCTCAGGCTTAGCTGCCGTGATGACAATGATTTTCAGAAACAAAGTCGGCACAATGGGAATGTTGAAAGTTTGTGGTTTTCCCTTAAAACTGTCATTTGAGACTAGCAAGCAATTTTCAGTTCTTAGGTGAAATGGTGTCCTGTCCGGAACCTCCAGAGCACTGAAGCCCCCTCCTCCTCCCTTCCTCACACCTCCTCTTGCAATCAGAATCAATGGACGGTGCAAAGAATTGCCCTGTTTTTGCAGTCAGATCTATTCACAGCAGCATTCCCCCTCCCCCCGCCCCGCCCCCACCCCAGCATCTCCTTACTCCTGCCCTGGCCCATTCTTCTCTTCCATGGCAAGGGCAGGAGTCAGCAAAGGAGGTTGGGTCTGATTTACACTCTGGCACAGTGTAGCCAGCAAATATGAGTTCAGAATAAGCACAATAACCACTGGGATGAATGGGAAGCGTTTGGTTTATACAGCCTTGCTGCATTGCGGTGATGTAATTGTCCTGCTTCTGAATGAAATCTGACTTGCCCGCCAGCATTTAAACGCAGCTGGCACATCAGTATTGTTGACACCCTTAATACAGAGCTGATGGTTGGCACAAATAACAAGCAGCTTCTTGTTTGGGCATTGTTTTAAAAAAATCCAATACTAAACCCATCGTTTAGGTATACTGCTCCTCATGGGGGAAACCTTTGAGGACTAGATTACTTGGAGGAAAGAGGCATTTCTTCTCTGACAGCCCCTCCACTTCTTGTCTCCTGCCAATATCATATTTCCTTTTCTCAGAGAAAAGCCCCGTCCTCCCTAATCCTGTTCAGGAAGATGCTTGGGACAGATATGAATCTGTTAAAAGAGTCTAACTCTGTTGAAGAGAGAGTCTGGTTTACAAGTACAGAAGACTTCTGCATGAGGGATGCTGAATTCCTCTGCAATGTGTGAACAGAGCAAAGATTGTTAATGGTAAACAGATGAGCAATAAATTTCATCCCTCTGCAGGCTGGGCTACTGATACTAAGGACAAATATTTCCTGGGGGAAATTCTGGGCTGCGAGATAACATGGCTAGATGCCACAGTGGCCCCTGCATCTTCAAATGCTTCCTAATTAAGTTCTGGCCAGTAATCTGTTTCTCTGGGTTAAGGGTCTCTTTTAAGATAACAAATGAGCATGGAGCATGTTGAGGTAGTGCAGGAAGGTTTGTTTGATTTGAAACCAGGTGTCACCCAGCCGATTTGCAATGGAAATTGTCTACTCCTAATTCTGGTGGTGGCTGAGGGACACTGATGACTTTGGGTTTGTTTAAATTGATCCGAAAGCTGGATGGGTTGCAGTATTCTCCCGTGCACTGATTATGAGTGATTACAGAATTAACTGGCTCTGAAAGATACAGCAGGATGTGATTACCATACAAAGGTATCTTGTGTTCCTCCATTCCAGACTCTAATCCCCAGAATGACTCATCCCCACTAATATTTGCAGCAAAGCTACTGACTTGGCATTTTTAAAGGTGCACTGTTTACTCAGATAAGTCTGTACACTATGGCAAGAATCTGATTGTACCCCCTGTACTCCTGCCCTGAACTTCTGAAAAGTTAGAGAATGACACCCAGTTCTAGGGAGTATCTGCCTTACTTATGCCGGATCTAATAAAGCACTGAAACACATGCTTAACTCTAAACACATGGGATGTAATGCAAAGCTTACTGAATTCAATAGAAAGTCTCTTGTTGACTTCAGTGGACTGTGGACCCAGGATGAGTAGTCTCATCAAAGTCACTGGGACAACTGATGCTTAAAGGTAATAATGTGCTTAAATTACCCCTGATAGAATTCTGTGCCCATGCAGGGGCCACAGAATTCATATGGCCCACATATTTCTATGGCCCCCCATGCAGAAAAATGCAAAATAAATCTGAGAGAGACACACGTCCCTTCCCCAGCGGCCCAGGCAGCGCATCCGTTACAGCATGTGTGGAGCAGCTTCAGAGACACAAATCACTGCGGAGGAAGGGCGCTCGGTGTGCATGTCTGAGGGAGAGACGTTAATCACTGTCAAGGGGCAGGGCTGGCCAATAAGAGAGAGAGACCTTGTCCCTCTCTCTTGATACTGGGGCTCCAGGGGCGTGGAGGAGGGTAGATCTTTTTGTTATAGAGGAGGACGGCTCGGTCTCGAGGCAGAAGTGTAGCAGCCTCCCTACTTAGTAAAATATAACTTCTTGAGAACTGAAAAACCATTTAATTAAATCTCATGTTACTGAAAATGGTTTGTTTTTAAGTTAAAGAAAATAGCTTATGTAAAAAAACCAAACCCCACATTTTGTTAATGTTGCTGTTGGTGCTTATTTGATCTCATGCTCTGAGGCAGAAAGGTGAGGAGTTCGTCCATCAAAGCTGATGAGGACCTCCCAATGTCATCAGTTTGTTTGGGAGTGGGTTCTAAGAGGGCTGATTAGTCCAATCCGAGCCCGGAATTGATGGTTGCAATGGGGACATGGAAGATCAGGCTGCCGACCGGGGGAAGAGAAGATACCAGCCCTGGACTTGCGAAGAAGACACTTCTCTACAGCATCACTCAGTCTCTTTTGTTCGTAGGCTGTTGCACCATCATGAACTCCTCTGCGCCAGGCGAAGCGATCATTAGCGATGCTCTCCCAATTTTCAGGATCTATGTTACAGTTCTTAAGGGAGGCCTTGAGGGTGTCTTTGAATCTCTTCTTTTGACCTCCAAGAGATCGCTTGTCGTATTGTAGTTCGCCATAGAACATCTTCTTGGGCAATCGTTCATCGGGCATTTGTACAACATGCCCAGCCCATCTGAGTTGTGCCTTGCAAAGCAGGGTGTGGATGCTTGTCATATCAGCCTGTAAAAGGTGTCTGGAATTTTATCCTGCCATCTTATCTTCAGTAGTTTCCGCAGACAGCTTAGGTGGAAGTGGTTCAGCTTTTTCGCATGACGACTGTAGACAGTCCAGGTCTCACAAGCATAGAGGAGAGTGGGCAGGACGACTGCCGAATAGACTTTTAGTTTGGTTTCAATCTTAATGCTTCTCCGATCCCAAACATTAGATCGAAGCCTTCCAAAAGCTGCGCTGGCTCTGGCGATTCTAGTGTTCACTTCCTCGTCGATGTTGGCTGCCTGTGATAGAGTGCTGCCAAGGTGTGTAAACCTGTCCACATTGTTGAGCTTGTGGCCATTGACAGTGATGGATGGCTCAGTGTAGTCACAGCCAGGAGTAGGCTGATGCAGAACCTCAGTTTTTCTGGTGGAGATCGTGAGGCCGAAGTTCATGCACGCTGTGGAGAATAGATTCATGCAGTGTTGCATGCCTGTTTGCGTACCTGAGTTGAGGGCACAGTCATCAGCAAATAGAAATTCATGAATAGTCTCAACTTGGACTTGGGTTCTGGCCTGAAGGCTCCTTATGTTGAATAGTCTTCCATCAAAACGGTAGCACATGTCGATCCTGACATTATCATCTCTAAAAGCATCGATCAGCACGGCAGAGAACATAAGGCTGCAGAGGCAGGGAGCCAGGATGCAACCTTGTTTCACACCATTTGTAACTGCGAATGGCTCTGAATAGTTGCCATGATCTTGAACTCTGGCAAGCATGCCGTCAGGGAATTGCTTCACCATTTCAATGAAAGTATCTGGACATCCAAATTTGGCCATAATCTTCCAGAGGCCCTCATGACTGACATTGTCAAAGGCTTTAGTTAGATCCACAAAGACAGTGTAGAGCTGGACATTCTGTTCTTGGCACTTTTCTTGTAGTTGCCTGGCGGCAAAGATCATATCAATAGTACCTCGTTCCTTCCTGAAACCACACTGACTTTCTGGCAAGAGACCTTGATCAAGGTGCTGTGTGAGTCTGTTTAGAAGTATTCTAGCTAGGACCTTACCTGCGACACAGAGCAGAGAGATTCCTCTGTGGTTGTCACAAGATTGGCGATTTCCCTTGCGCTTGTAGAGGTGCATAATGGTCACATCTTTGAAGTCTTGGGGAATGGGTTTCTGTTTCCACATCTTACAGAACATCTCAGTAAGCCTCTTAGTTAGCTTGGGTCCACCAGATTTGTAGATTTCAGCTGGAATGGAGTCAGCTCCAGGAGCTTTTCCGTTGGAGAGCAGTTCAATGGCCTTTTGAGTCAACCTGTCTGTCAACCTTTTGAGCAACCTGTCTGCATAGTAACATTGTTAATTATTCTCTTGTTAGTTAACTGTTCCCATTCTCAGGGTATGGCTAGACTAGAGATTATAGCGCGTTTTTTTGTAGCGCTTCCCAATGTAACGCAATAGGTATCGCGCTAGAGCCTGTGCAGATTGAAACCCTGTAGCGCTAAAGAATGGATACATTTGTAGCACTTCTGGTGGCAGTGACAGTAGCGGGATAGGGCAGGTATCCCAACATTCAGCTGGGTGCAACCTGCTTTGCAAAGGAGGGGGGTGAGGGGGAACTGGGAAGTTGTTCGCAGGGAGAGAAGATCAGGCTGTCAGTGACTTTTCCTTAGGGAAAGCTGACAGGCTTTGTATTTAAGACAAACAGCTCCGTCCGCACGCATTTTCACTGGTTATTTGCTGTGTGAGTTGTTAGAGAGAAACTGCAAAGCTACTTCCGCTTTTATAAAACAACACCTCACGTCATTTGCCTTACATGGCATGTTGATTGTCTTTAATGGCTTGCTGATGGCCTTAAATGGCTTGCTGATGGCTTTACATGGCTCGGAGGCATGCAAGAGATCCCATGGGTGTCCACATTCCCAACCTTGCGCTACAGCGCTAGCGCTAAAAGCCTTCTGCCTCTGGAAAAGGAGGTTTAATACTTGCGCTTTAATCAGTGAGTAAATGTGCAAAATCTCACTTTGAAGTGTGTACGGTACGAAAATTATAGCGCTACTGGAGGGTTTTAGCGCTGCAAAGCGCCAGTCTAACCATGCCGTCAGTCAATTCCCCCAGGAATAATAAAACCCCTGTAAAGGTTTTAAGGCTCCTACATTGCCAGAGTGATGCAAAGCCTTATAAATAACAGTGAGGGAATCAGCTAAGAAGATCAATGTGGTTTCTCACTTTTGTCCTGTGCCAAAGTGGCAGGGAACTCATTGAATCCCCTTAGCAAGGTCAAGGGATTGATTTGGCCCCACTAAGATTCGAACTTGTGGTTCTGGCAAATTTAGGTATTGAAAACATTGCTACTCCAACCACCAGTTGTACCTAGCGATCCTTCAACCCTTAACTGTTTTTGGAGGTACAATGAATCAATACCTTTACATTTTCTGCCATTACATTGTTCACTCCATGTGTTATATCCCTTTCCTCTATCCTGTTTGTGCCTTGTTGGCTCTTTAAGGCAGGGATTGTCTTCTATTTTGTGTCCATGCAATGCCTGCTCTGTGACTCTCCCAGGCGGGACTGCAATAAACATCATTCATAATAATTCACAGAGGTGACATGAAACAGATTGTTTCATTTTCTGAGTGAATGGGAGGGCTACAATGCAGTATACTCACAGAGATGAACTGGGACTTACTGAAACTCGCAGTGAGGCAGAAAGTCTCTCTCTTTTAAGGTGTTTCCATAGCACCTATCCCCGTAGTGCTGAGTCCTTCAATGCTTCAGAACATGGCTGTGTGCAGTTCTCATGACAGAGAAACTCTGAGTACAGTGAAGTTATTCTCCTGGGAAGGGAGTGGGTAATAAAGAATGACTTTAGGAGGATCCCAGTGGGGGTAATTTCCTTTAAACACCTAATTTTCTGGCAAGCCAATTGCACCTATTTTCTAATATGCAGTTGCCACATTATAATGATTTGTAAAGCATCCTTCTGGGTGTCCTCTTATCTATGCAAGAACAGTCATGGCATCTAGCTACGCAGCTTTGCTCTTCTCTTCTCTGACCTAAATGGCTCACATCATGCTCTTATCAGGCAATAGGGCCATGCTTCAACGGCACATTTAAATCAGTCCAACCGCTGAGTTCTGCCTTCCGAAGTGGCTGAACCCTCTGATCAGTCATATTTATTAGAGGCCAAGGTTTGACTTGGGAGATTTCAGAGTGCAGGAAAGGCAGCTCCGGTTGAATCTTTTCCTTCGGATGAAAGTGTGGATGGAATTCAAAGCATGTGGGGAAGGAAGCCATAATCGTGCTGCTATTCACTTTTATTGTGCGATGTACATGATGTAAAACAGGGAGGAGAGAAATGCATCCTCCATAATTGAGACAAGCTGCATGTAGAAACAAAAAAAGAAGTCTGTGGAGGCCAATCTACAGTCAGATGCTCACCTGGATTCAGACCATGGGAAGCATGGGGAAGCATATTTTAAAACACATGCTAACAAAATAAGGAAAGAATGAGACAAAAAAAGAAAATTAGGGACTCCTGTCTCTGTCAGTTATGCAAATCAGCACAACTTGTGTTTAAGATTGTGAAACACTTGGAGATCTACTGGTGAAAAGTACTAGATCAGAGCTAAATATTATTATTATTATTATTTTATTATTTATTATTAAATACCATCAGGCAGATTGGCAAGGTGGCGTGTATTACCACAGTTCCCGTGGAAGTATATGCTGCTACCCTGCTTTATACAAGTTGAGGTTCTGGCCTCATATTTGTGATCCTGCTGGGATGATTCTGGTGTCAGCTCTACTTACGATGCTGTGGAGCCAATGGTGCTAACTCCACACCTGACTAGTGATGTACTTTACATAGCACAGTGGGGAACACGGAAACCGCTAATTCTTTGGACGTAATGGAGGGACATACTATGGATAGCGCTTCATGGTCCTGCCTGTGCATTGCTCACAAGTGAAATGGTGTTTCCGTTGTCCTGAGAAAAAATCATTTGTATTGTGAACCTACCAAGTTTGGTGTAAATTTGGGTGTAAATTGGGGTAGCCCATAGGTTTGAAGGCCAGGAGGAACAGTTATGATCACCATCCTAGTCTGATGTCCTGCAAAAGACAAGCCATGGATTACTCCCTATGAATTCCTAATAGAGCCCCAACAACTTACATAAGCTGAGGATCTGGACCAAGATGTCAAAATGAGCTATTTGTGCAAAGGTCCCGTAGAAGCAAAAATATCCGGGGCTTGATTCCAGCCTTGTTCGGCAGCGATCAAATATCATTATTATGTGAAATGTCTTTGGTTTATGTTGAAAATTGGGCTTTCTCACCATGAGAAGACTTCAAGACTTTCCTCTGCCATGGGCTGAAAATGTTCTGGTGGTGACTATTCTCTGCTAAGGGTTTATCCAATTATCCTGCCTGTAATGATCTGCCGTCTGAAGTGTATCAATTTCTGCTCAGTTCACTGTACCCGTGAATTCGATAGTGATTATTCAACTGTGGAACAAACTTTGGGAGGAATCTGATAAAGCCAAAGTCTGACAAGGGTGCAAAACCATCCCCTTTGACAAACCATTTCCACCATAACCAGCATGATGATATTTTAAATCATATATATTCTCCAAACACAATGTTCTTTACAGAGAATGAGAGGAGCAGACAGGTCTTTCAAGTTTCCTTTGGATCTCACTGTGTTAGTTTTTCTGGGAGTATTTGGAAATTAATCAATTTAATTTGCAGCAAGAGAATTATAGGTTGGATATTAGGAATTTTTTTATAACTCTAAGGATAATTAAGCACTTAGGTTACCTAAGGAGACTGTGGAATCCCCATCACTGCAGGTTTTTAACAACAAGTTAGACAAACACCAGTCAGGAACATTCTAGGTTTATTTAATCCTGTCTCAGGGCAGGGGATGGACTAGATCAGTGGCTTTCAAACTTTCCAGACTACCGTACCCCTTTCAGGAGGCTGTTTGCCTCGAGTACCTGAAATTTCTTCTCACTTAAAAACTACTTGTTTACAAAATCAGACATAAAAATACAAAAGGGTCACAGCACACAATTACTGAAAAGCTGCTTATTTTCTCATTTTTACCATATAATTATTAAATACATTAATTGGAATATAAATATTGTACTTACATTTCACTGTATAGTATATAGAGCAGTATAAACAAATCATTGTCTGTATGAAAGCTCGTGCTTTTTATGTAACCTGTTACAAAACTAGGCAGATATCTTGGTGAGCTGATGTACTCCCTGAAAGACCTTTGCATACTTCCAGAGGTATGTTCACCCTTGGTTGAGAACCACTGGACTAGAAAATCTCTTAAGATCCCTTCCAGTCCTACATTTCTATGATTCTATTAAGGTGATTGATGCTATCAAAAGTTCTACAACTCTTCACCATTCCAGAAGCTAGAGATGAACCATAAGCCCTTGGACTCAATGTGAGAATTCTGGGTTTCAAATTCAATAGCCTGCATTATGCATGGGATCATCCTCCAGAACCTTAAGAATTCAGCCTGATTTCAGTTCTGCACCTCGACAAAGGCTCAAGGGCCCCTTTTTCCAAACAAGTTTTCCCATCCCTAAAAGTTGCACCTCAATAAAGAGACGTTAAGGGCCTGATTCTCCACTGTCTTACGTGATCAATTTATACCTATGCAAAACAATCCTGTTCTGGAACTCAGTCTCCATCTGGTATACACTGGCATAACCCCTAGGTCCCCATACCTGATTTGGTAGCATTTTGCATTCACTTTGGGTAGAAGTAAATAGCCACCACCAGGCTCTAGGTAGTGGAGTTTCAGGCCCTAATTTATAACCAAGAATGAAAGTGCTTTGGCATAGGCTGTATGTTTAGTCCAGGAAGAAGCTGGGAAGTACTTCTGATTCCCCATGTATTTTCATATTTACTGGCTACTGAATCCAAAATATTCCTTCAGCACAGGTTTTGAGCAGATAGCAAAAATGTTTTTACTGATGTGCTAGTTGAAGGTGTGTGCATTCTGTCTAATCCTTTGTTTGCCCTTTCTCTATATCAACTGCACTGTGAACATTGAAGCCATCAGTTTGATTAATGTGAAATAGGCAGTGTGAACAAGGCAAAACAATGCCAGATCTTCCTCTCTCTCTCTAATCAGATTAACCTGGAAGGCAGTCGGAAGTGGAGATAAACTGGAACGTGGTACAATATATCAATGGAAGCTAGGGAGAAGCTAACATGTAGTAGTATTTTTTCAGTCTTCATTGTAGTGCATAGCAGAGGAAAGTAACTCGAGTGATTGAATAACTCAACAGTATATTATGCATGGACCTTAACCTTCAGCCTCTCCTGCAGGGAATTTCTTATCTTGCAGAGTGAAGCCAATTTGTCCTTGTTATTTCAAACAAACAATTTCTTCCAGCAGAGCAAGGAATAATCATAGAAACTCAGTTAGAGGAGACCATCTAGTCCAGTCTGCTGCTCAAAGAAGGACCAATCCCATTTTTGCCCCATATTCCTAAGTGGCCCCCTCAAGGATTGAATTTACAGCCCTGGGTTTAGCAGGCCAATGCACAAACCACTGAGCTATCCCTCCCTCTCCCAAATATAGCTTAGGATCAGGCCTTTAACTTTCCCTCGTAGGACTCTAAGGGCTTGTCTCCACTACAGGGGGATCGACTGCAGATACGCAACTTCAGCTACGTGAATCACGTAGCTGAAGTTTGCGTATCTGCAGCCGACTTACCTCTCGTCCCCACGGCGGCGGCAGTCGGTGGCACGCTCCCCCGCCGACTCCAGCTTCCGCCTCCTGGCGAGCTGGAGTTACGCAGTCGACGGGGGAGCCACGAGCGATCGATTTTCTTGCGTCCTCATCAGACGCAAGAAATCAATCACCAGAAGATCGATCCCGTGCCGCGCGAGTGAAGACCAGCCCTAATTCTAGAAATCGGGAAATGGCAGGAAAAGATGGAATTTGAAGCCTCCTGGAATGGACTGTTTATGACAGCTCTTTTAAGACCAGATCCTGTAGTCCATTTTCCAGCAGATATGTTAGTCAATTGGTGTTTGCCTGGGAAAAGGAACTTTTAGGATTAAGCTTGTGACACTGACTTTTAACAAGCACCTAGCATATTTCTAGAACACACATCACCATAGTATCTACGCAAGAGCCGGGCTCATTCTCTGAATGTCAATCTACAGAATGGCCCAATATACCTGGCACAAATTGATGTTGTATTCGTTTGAACAGGTGATGGATAGAAAACAGCTGCAGAATTGCATGTATATTTCAGAAGCTAGACTTGTGGCAGCAAATACCTTGTATTTGCTTTGCTCTTCTGGTTGCCCTGCATTGTGGTGGAATAAAGAGACTCTAAAGTGAAGCAGTGAAAAGTGCATGTAATAAGTTACTCCTGTTCTTAAATACATAGTGAAAAGACCCCGTTTTAACTCTCAGCACATCAGAGTGAGCCAATTGGTTTTTGGGGTCACTGGCCTCCCCCCTCCCTTGAAATTCTCTCTCTTTTTTATTATAGCCTAGTCAAAATATTTAATTTAAAACATTTAAAATTAAATACGTCCTTTTTTTTTCAAAACCAAAATCTTTTACTAAAAGCTTTCGGGTGTATGACATTTTCTGTTTTTCAGTCAAACTAAACATTCATAAATTTTGAGTGTTCAGATTTTTGGGGTCCCCCCCTCCCCTTTCTGTCTATTTTTACCACTGAATGCCATACAGTGAATGGTGCCTAGGGTGTTTTTGTTTTCCCTTCAAGAATTTTTATTTCTTCTTTTACACTAACTTCTAAAGGGAAAGAGAAACTCTTTAACCTTTCAAAAGGTGGCCAGTGTGCAAAAGCAGAAATCCCCTGAAATAGTTTGTTTGGGGTAACATCAAAAGTGAAATTACCACCTAAATATAGTTACCAAGGACCTGATTTTCAAAAGTGCTAGACCATTTACAACTGCAAGTACCCAGCACCTCTGAAACTCTGGCCTTAAAATATACAATGCCTGCAAGTTTCCCACCATAACCAAGAAAGAGAAGAGGGTCGTAAGGTTAAAGTACAGGGTGAGAGTCAAGTCCCACCTCTATTATCAACTTATTTGGTAACCTTGACCAATGCACTTAGTCTTTCTGTTCCTCAGCTCTCCATCAGTAAATTGGGGATGCTACCTTTCCCCCAGGCTTTCCCATATCTATTTAGACTATAAAACTCTATCTTTAGTTATGCGTATGTACAGCACTAGCATTCTTGGGGCCTCTACATGCTATTTTAATTCAAGAAATGGTAACTGGTTCATACTTTCTCTCATAGGTTGCACTTAATGAAACCAGTGTTCAGTTTTTTCTCCAAATCTCAGCCCCACGGGGATTATATTTAAAAAAAAATAGTAAAACAAAATTCAAGTACAAGAATCACTGGTTTCAAGCGAGTCAAAAGGCTCCTGTAACTCAGAATTGCTTTGTAATGAAACTTTCTCAGGCCTTTAGTCTTTAATGGTGCTTTAAAAGAATCTCCCATGCTATGTACAACCACTTTAACTTAATAGACTCTAAGTACCTATTGATTCAATGGACCGCAACAGATTCAATCTAATGGGGTGAAATGGAGCATTATAAAAATGTTCCTATACATTTACGTGATATATCTTAACCCTGGGGTCTTTATGTTCTACCAGGTAAATAATCTGTACAATGATAGGTTTCCAGATATAGTCTATACTTGCACAGTAAGATATAGCTGCAAGTTTCCAAGTATGAACTAGAGCTGGGTGAATAACTGATGTTTTGTTCATTGGCCGTTCTGGGGAAAAAAATCTGTTTCAACCGAACCAAAACCAAATTTTTTATTAATTTTCAGCAAATCAAAAATTGACCAAAAAAAAAAATAGTTCGGGGTCAGATTTGTTCTGGTTTTTGTTTGGGGCATTTTTAAAAAATTAAAAGTACACAGGAAGGAAAGGTTAGATTCACAGCACAGGTGACCTGGTGGTTTTCCTCCTATATCCCAGTAATTTAGATCACTCCTGAGAAAGGATTTGAACGCAGGTCTCGCCTCCCCTTATCTAGGTGTCCTAACCACTAGTCTATTATAGGGTATTTTTTTCTATGTTCTCTTATTGAAGTAGTACTGACCACTGCCATAGCAGAATGCCTGACTTCATCGACCAGAAGTCTGCTTAGTTTTTATGTTGCTACAATATGAGAGCCTGATCCTGCAAATCCTTAGTCATCTGAGTAAACTGTCCTCACATTGTCTTCATGGGAACTGTTGGCATGATTACAGATTCATAGAGTTTCAAGCTAGAAGGGGCCACTAGATCATCTCGTCCAGTGGTTCTCAAATGTATTTGATCATGCCTCCCACTTCTATGTAACAGTCCGTAGTAGTTTACCCCTCTCACCTCCCACCCTTGGCCACACAAGTACATATACTGATAAACATGACACAGGTGCTTCACTTGAGTCAATTTTGGCTGCTTTGTTTCTCACTCGTTATTTTTTTTTCTACTGTAATAAGAGCAAAAGCAAAACCACGATGGTGGTCAATGCTTACAATTAAATGTGCACATTGCATCGAAGCAAACAGATTAATGTACAGACAGCAACAACTTTGTCTAATGCTAGGCAAGCGTAAAAGAAATCTGTCAAAACTCACAGCACCACCTAGAGTCAAATCCACAGCGCCATCTGAGGACCTGATGTGTCTGGAGGATTCCACTGTGCTGTGGGTAAAATTGGGGAAGTATGTTTTTTTTCCCCCTTTGAAGCTTCTCAGACACCCTTAGAATACATTCTTCATCCCCCCCAGTTTCAGACGCTCTGATCTAATCTGATCTCTTGTATGTCATAGGACATTAAATTTCACCCAGGTACTCCCAGAGTTAGCCAAATAACATATATTTGATTTCCACAAAGGATTCACCATCTCCTGATGTCTTCAAATCACTCCTTCCCTTGGGAGTTTGTTCCAGTGGATAATCACCTGCACTGTTCAAATTTGCGCTTATTTTCTAATTTGAATATGTCTGACTTCAGCTTCCAGTGATTGCTTTTGTTCTGCCTTTCTCCATTAGATTAAAGAGCCCTTTAGTGCCCACTATTTTCTCCCCATGAAAGTACTTACACACTAACATCAAGTTGCCTCTCCATCTTCTTTTTGATAAGTTTAAACAGCGTGAAGTCTTCAAATTAAGATTAAGGGTGATTCACTTCAGTTAGAGCAGGATCAGGCCTTTAATATACTGTTCTGCTTTCCCATCCTCAGCAGCATCAACAACGTATGGGTGTGTATGTTGTGTAGTGGGTAGCAAAGTTAAAAGAGAAATCAATATACTGGTTAAATGTCTGAGGATCAACTCTTTTCCTTTGTGTACCTGTACATACAGATTAGATATGCTGCAATAGATCAATGTGTACAATCATTAGAGTACGCTTTGCTGAAGGCATCTGAGGACAGTAGGAAAAAATCAAAGGTTTTATCATTTCTTCAGCACTGTACATGTGGCAAATTATTGATTAAACATTGAAATGTTCAGAACATTTCTCTCTGTAAGGTCCGTCTGTCTTCTGAAGGCTCTAAAAGACTTCGCAGTGTTGCCAGTGGTATTTTAAGTAGAGGAAGGTATCTCAGTTCCTACTGGAGAAGTGTCTATATAGTGAAATAAATGAGGAGTACTTGCAAGTACTCTTCATTCTTTTTTGTGAATACAGACTAACACGGCTACCATTCTGAAATCTATATAATGAAATAACCTTATCCTGCAATGTACTTTGCCTCCTCAAAATTTGCTCACATCAATTTGTCCCTCAGAAGAGAGAAACTACTTTCATCCTCATAATGGTGGTTCCTCCAGTTTAAGGTGGGATTAGTTCCTTCAGGACAGGGTGTTATCAAGGGAAGCTTGAACTGCCACTACCTGTTCTGTGGGTAAAGAATTTGGCACCTTTCACCAGCACTAAAAGTCATTAATTACCATAAATAAATACGGTGGGGAGAGTCTAACCAATATAGCAAAAGTCAGAACCAGCTCTAACTTCTAAGATGAACTTCAAACCTATCGGTTTACAGTTTGAATAAATACCCAATATCTGACTTGTGCCAAAATCTTCCTCAGGGAGTGTCTCCCGGCAGGTCTGGCAATCTCTGTTGTGCTGTTTATTGTCAGCAAATCTCACAACTTCTAGGCCATCCCCTTGCGGAGGAAACAAAGCTTTCCGGGCTGCCTCCAAAAGCCCTACAGTTCATTGTATGTCTCACAATGAGAACTGGAAAGGGCTCCCTATGGCTTCTTACTAGAAGAGACCTGGCAAGTTCTAAAAGCTGTTTCTGTCATGGAAAAGGAGCGGAGAGCAAAAGGGGCCTTTTTTGGAAGGAGAGAGATAGCGATGAATCACTGTTGAGGACAGGGGAAAGGAAACTGACTTTCAAAGAGTGGAGAAAACTAATGGTTGAGGGAGGACTTGATGAAGAACTGGTGGAAAGTGAAAGCTGTAGTTGTCTGGGAATGAGACAACGAGAGGTAAGAAGGAATGTATCGAAGAGGGGAGGAAGGGAAAAGGGGATACTGCCTGTGGCTGGGATCAGCATTCAAATGCGGGAGATCTCCAAATGTCTGAACTTCTTGAAGTATATAGTGTAAGTATATAGTTACTTATAGTAACTGTATACTTATATATACTTTTATATAAGTATAAGATGATAACTCTATATAAACTATATAGTATAAGTATATGGCTACCCTCTTAACAGAGTTGCTGGGTATTGTAAATAAACAGACCAGTGGTTCTCCATCTTTTCCACATTGGGATTACCCCCGGATCCCTGAGCAAATTAGGAAGGGCAGGATGAGCATACTTCATCACTGGTCTGAACACTGGTGCTAAGCATACAGCATAGGAAGATCAATACTACAGCTATGCTGGTGAATTCATGCTCTCCTTGAGGGTTTAAAAAAAAAAAGATTTCTCAGCCAAGAGTAGTAAATTGGAATGAATCAGAGTTTTAATTTGACAGAAAATGATTATATTATGTTCACTGTGATTTCTCTCTCTCACCACCCACACAGAGCCTGCTTCAGGGAATCAAGGAAATGAGAGGCACAGCCCATGTTGCCTGGAAAAAGTGATCTGCCATAGACTTGGGTAGAATATTAGGCAGTAAAACAGGTTTTCTAGCAAATGAGATTGCCCTGAGCACTTGCCTACCCATTCAAAACTCAAGAAAGACAGGGGGGAATAGTGACATCTGTGAAGTAATAGGTGTTCTGCTGTCTTAATAATTCATCCATAAATTAAGCATCTTTATTTTGAAACACAGGGTCTGGTTCTGCGCTTCTCCCACGTTTTATACACATGTTAACTTCCACCAGGGTAAGTGAGAGCAGAATCATTTATTACTATTCATATCACAATAGAAC
Organism: Sternotherus odoratus; assembly: GCA_032164245.1. Taxonomy (NCBI): domain Eukaryota; kingdom Metazoa; phylum Chordata; order Testudines; family Kinosternidae; genus Sternotherus; species Sternotherus odoratus. The sequence continues at coordinate 10,676,987 of JAVMKO010000018.1, forward strand.
ACAGAGGCATCAGGTGACATCTTCTTTCTTCCCCCATTGTTATAAAAATTCACAGTCCCATCCACAAAGAGCTTGCAATCTAAACAGAGAAGACAGAAAAAAGAGTGTGAGGAAGGAAGCATTATTATCTCCATTTTGCAGATGGGAAATCAGAGCAGGAAGAGGGAATAAGTGACTTGACCAAGGTCATGTAAGGAGTCTGTAGCATGACTGGGAACTGAGCCCAGAGTTTCTGAGCCCCCAGTCCAGTGCCTTAACCTCAGTATCATCCTTCCTCTATGGTGCATGAAGCCTTAGGAATGCAACTGGATATGGGCTGAATATGTGGTAGGACTGGTTTTCGAAATGTTAAAAACCAAGGATTTGTTTTAAAATGGACCCAATTTGGAACAATCTTTTTCTGAGGATAGGGGTCACAAAATGGATCCATGTCTTCAATTCACATCTGACCCACCGCTCTTTATAAAAGGCTGAAGCAAAACCCCAGAGCCAAGTGCCCCTGAACTTTTTGGAGATTGAAATCTGAATCCTAATTTTGCAAGCTGGGCTCTGCTTTAATTCTGGGGCTCAACACGGTGAGGAGCTGTGAGCTCCACATGGGCTGAGGGCATTCGGCAGTAAAGTTAGGCCTGACCTGCAAAAAAGGAATTTAGATTTTTAACCAAAATCAAAGTTGATTCATACCCTGGATGCATTTCATCCCACCTCCGGGATGGAAATTTAGCTAAATTGCTCCAGTGTTTGTCCCATCGCTGGTTTACCAGGGAAAGTTGATACGTTATGGGGAGCAACTATCCACAAGTGGCTGCTACCGTAGTGTCTTTCAGTAGCTTTACTGCATTTTCATAGTGTGGACCACATCTTAATAAAGAGACTTTCTTGTGGGTTTCTGTAGCTGCAAGTGAATGTTCTCCATACAGGCAACACAAGCTCCGACCACGCTTTGTATGGAAACTTTTGTGTTAGTGCTATTGCCCAAGAGCAGCAAGATGAAAGATCTTTGTCATGGTGTGAATTCTGATAATTTAGGCTTTACAGGGTTTTGTGATTGCCAGTTCTCCCATACTACTCTCCCATATTCGTCAATGTAAGAAAAAAAAAAAACCTGCTGTGAATCTGAAAAGGGAAATTGCTTTGAACCACATCTCCCTGTATCCAGCTACCGACAAAAACAGAGTCATAGATTTTTGTGGATCATATAACCTATTGTGTATAAATTGATAGTCCTAAATTTATAAGGATAGAACTCTGATAGTGTAGATTACAAAGGGTTAGATATAGTCCCTGCTAGACTAGTCTTTAAATATTCCTATTTTCCTAAAGGAAAAATCAAATGTGGGGTTGGAAAAATTATTTGAAGGGTTTTAATTATTAATGATTTTGTTGCCAAGGAAGAATTCTGTGATTGACAGATGAGGTGCGGGGCTGGAAATGATGCACTGGAGCTGTGACAAAGAGAATGGCAATATTAGCTCTGTCGCCCAAGGATTTCCTCAGGATGATAATGAAAGAAAAATCTCTAGGAAATTTCAAAGTGCTTTTCTTCCTGCTTGCACCCACTGCTTTCTCCAAGCTGAGACAGGTGGGAAAGATTTGTAATGTGTTGCCCAGATTCTTTCCTGCACCAGAATCCACAAGGATTGGGGACCAGAGAACAAACTGTGACTCCCTGAGTCTCAGCTTTACCGGCCCCAGCCTACTGGCACTAGTTAGAGTGACCCATAGGCTGCTTTATCATTCACCAGCTGGCCACGGTCGCTCTGGAACCCAGACCACAGCTGAGAATTGGCAGAGCACAGACGCCCTTCACCCCACCAAGGTGTAGGTAGGCAGGAGGCATAGGAGCAGGCGTGTGCCATTTCTTGTCCTCTGAGAATGCCCCCACCCCCAACCTGAAGAAATTCCCAGCTAGCCGGTTAAGGCCAGAATTTGCGGCATTGCACGGCCTGAGCACAGCAATGGGGCTGGAATTCTGGACCCCGGTGTGCTTGGGTGTAAGACGGAGGGAAGAGAGGTGTAACAGAGCATTGGTATGGGTGAGGGAGGGAGATTTTGCTCTAAACCAGGAGGGCGTAAAGTAACAAATCAAACCTTACCCTTGCACCCTGTGCCACATATCTGCTTTCGGGTCGATTCTACTGCCTTTGCAGAATCCGCTCTCTGTCGTTGTACTTCAAAAGGGGGTTGGAGGTCAGACAAAATGAAAGTGAATATCAGGCCTGGTTTCCAGAGGTGCTCGAGCTGCAGTCAATGGGAGCTGCAGGTGCTCGGGCCCTGATAATTTTTTTTAAAAATAGCATCCTCACTGTGTTGTTTTGGTTCCAAGAAAATTTAAAGGCTGCTGTTAAGAAAACTGTGAGTGTCATCTCTACCGTGCATGCCAAGTTTCAACTTGGTGCAATATGAAATAGCTGAGATAGGGAACCTTGGCTATCAAGATTAATAATGGAAGCGCTGACAGATGCTTAACTAGAACACTTTTAGACACTGATGACAGAATAATTTTGGCTCCATGCCTTTATTTTCAGAGATTGGTTGATACAGAAAGAGACAGGAGAGCGGAGCCTAGCCTCCGTGAGGAAAGCTTTGCAGGGATCAGAGCCTATTGCGCTGTGTGACAGTTCACTTTTTGACGTAAGCCTTGTTTCTGATTTAAACAGGGCGGCGTTGGGCTGCCGACAGAAGGAGGGAGAATGGCAAAATGTTATAAATGCTTCTGAAAGCAGAAAATAATATTGAGCAACGTTAACCAGAGTCACGGTCCATGTTTCTTAATATGACTAAGCAAAGCAGCAGATAACATTTTGCTTTTACAGAGCAGGAATTTCTGTTACTTTCAAATTAAGAAAAAGGAGACTCACCATGACAATAATTTCCTTAGGTACCGAGTTCTGCAGTGGGATGAGCCAGGATTTAGAATTGATTAAAATAATAAGCATGTTAACACCTCTTACCGGTCCCAAGGCACTTCTGCTATTTATGGCAACAAATCTGTGGAGGACGGGACGGATGGCTTGGCCTAAGGCCTGGGGATGGCTAATGCCTTGGGCCCCAATTCTGCAACTTGCTTTGCACGGGTGGATCCCTGTACCCCTGCTGAGCCCCACTGACTTCAGTGCAGACCCATGCAAGCATAGGGGGGTCCACCCAATTGCTGGGTTGGGGCTTTTGCCTAAAAGTGTGAGGTCCATCCTCATGCAAAAGATCAGCACAAAGCTTGTGAAACCTTAGCATGGAACACCAGCCATTATATGGTGTTAGCCCTGTGCCCAGGGGTGAATTTCACCCCAAAACCTTTCCTATTTAAGTGACCATTTCAAATCCGCCCAGGCCACCAAAAATTGTCACTAAAATCATTCCGTTTTGATTTATCATCTTCTTGGCTGCTGGCCTGTGTGGGATGGGTTGGTGGCCCAGTTCCTGACGGGAAAGGCACCCCACAATACAGTGGTACTAATTGGTCCCCCTTTATGGACCATCTCAGCTCAGAGGCCAAGGGCTGAATGGGCCATGGAGCCTGAATTCACCTCTCACCCTGTTAGGACCGGAAGATATTGTGACAGGCAACCACTAGAAGGCGCAGTTACGCTTCTAAGTCAACTCCAGGAGAGTGCATAATGGTAGTATTATCTGAGAATGACCTGGCTGTTATCTGTGTGTTTGGGAACCAGTTCCCAGCTGCATGAGTGTTTACCCTGTCTGTGTGAGAACGAATGCGTGGGAAACTAAATGGGGGAACTAAGGCAGGACTGCGTAACCAACAAGTGCTGACCAATCAGTTTGTTGCTTGCTATTAATGAGATGAGTATGTATGAGATGCAAATGAGCATGGGTATATCTGTGCTGACACACCTTTTTGGGTTGGGCTTCCTCCTTGGGCTTCTACATCGTCCGGGTGTGTCAGTCATCTTGTATTGCGGCCGTGCTGGCAGATAAGCCCCCCAGCACAAAATGCCGCTCCCTCCAATAAACTCACCACTTTCCAACTAGCCACCTGTGTGAGGCCTCGTTTCTCCCGGCAACGAGATAAGCCCCCTGCAACACACCCCAAGAGGAAGAATATCAGTAGCATGAGACAGCCTGTACTGTCAGAGGAAGGCTGAATCATGAATCTGTATTAACAGGCAACTTCATGGCTTTCAAATGAATTGCTTCTCCTTTTAAACTCCTTTCTCTAGTCTTTCTGAAAGGCTGAGTGTCTCATCTTGGGCCTTTGCCTAGGACTAGACTCTGGCTTGCCAAAGCTTTGCTGCCATGTAACTGTTGAGACAGAAGTGGGGCACCGGCTTTCAAGGAAAGACTTATTGATCCTTTGACAACTTCCTGCTACAATAACGTTCTCTCTTTGATTGATGTAGATTTACCCATCCTGCCTGGTCAGTTACAAATCTAAAATCCTAGTCTTGGGTTTTTCAAGTTCATGACCCTTTCAGCACCCCTGTGGTTCGGGGGGGGAAACCCTTAAAAAGTCACTGGTTTCCATTTGAAACAACGTGGCATTCGGCAGTTTGGTCTGAGTTTCGTTTAGTGTTTCAGGGTTCTTTCAAGTAAAAGACTCAAAAGGACTCTCGGGGCACAAATGATGCATTGAAACTGAAATGACAATCTACCACAGCACTCCGGGGTGGGTTGTCTGCAGCAGAGATCGGACCTGAGATCCCTGTATCCAACAGCATGAGCCCTTATTAAAACACTTGGGGCTGGGAGCTGAAAGGCTTTAGCCAAGTCGTAAATCCGTGTGGTCCCAGCACTAGAGGATGTGAGAGAGCCATACTATGCAAGCATTGGTTACAGAGGGGTGTATCCATATCATTCATCAATTCACTGACCCTAATTACCATAATATAAAAAACCCTACAAATTGAAATTCACGAGCTCCAGACATAGCCTCCTTACTCTAACCTCTGAGCTTCCCATAGGAAAAAAAATCAATAAACCGGATATACTCTGAAGGGAGGCGGAGGTGAGGGGTGGATGAAAGGTTTAGAAAGTGGCTTGAGAGGAAAGGTTAATGTGAGCTGGAAATGTAGAGATTAAAAAGGACTGAAGGGGGCACTGTGATGACTGTAAATCCAAGAAAGCCGCAAAAAGGAAAGAAAGGATTTTCCATAGTAATGGCTTCAGGTAGAAGTTAAAGCAAGCAAAGTGTAGGCTAAATAAAGTGTGGGGGGGAACCAAGATTAACTGTAATGGTAATCTATATATATAAAAGTCAAATGGTGTGTGCGTGCGTGTATGCGTGTATGCGTGTATGTATGTATGTATGTATGTATGTATGTATGTATGTATGTATGTGCGCTTACCCCTTCCACACCATTTGAGCTAGAGACTTGAAATTTGGTACAGTTAGAGGTCTTAGGGTCCTAATCAGGGTAAGAGTCGAAAATTTTTCAAATCTCACCTCACCTAGGGGTGAAATTCTTTAAAGCCCATTCACATCAGCTGGGCAGCTGCTGTTCTCTGTGACATAGTTATGATGTCATAAATACCCCCTCCAACGGACCCTGCATTCACTCAGCTCTCTGCCCCCTCCCCCCTCCAACGGACCCCGCACTCGCTCAGCTCTCTTCCCCCTCCCCCCTGCAACGGACCCCGCACTCGCTCAGCTCTCTGCCCCCTCCCCACCTCCGACGGACCCGAGTTGGGTTTGGTCGGAGGGTAAGTGAGGTGGGGGTGTCGGGTTTGGTCGTGGGGGTGAGGTGGGGGTGTTGGGTTTGGTCGGGGGGTAAGTGAGCCGGGGGTGTTGGGTTTGGTCTGGGGGGGTGGGAAGGTGTCGGGGTGGGTGAGGTGTGGGTGTTGGGGTTGGTCAGGGGGTGTTGGGTTTGGTGGGGGGGTAAGGTGGGAGTGTTGGGTTTGGTTGGGGGGGTGAAGAGGGGGGTCGGGGTTGGTTGAGGGGTAAGTGAGGTGTGGGTGTCGGGTTTGTTTGTGGTGGTAGGTAGGGGTGTTGGGTTTGGTTGGGGGGGAAAGTGAGGTGGGTGTGTCAGGTTTGGTCTACAGGGGGTGAGGTGTGGGTGTTGGTCAGGGGGTGTTGGGGTTGGTAGGGGGTGACGTGGGGGTGTTGGGTTTTGGGGGGGGTGAAAATGTGAGTCGGGGTTGGTCGAGGGGTAAGTGAGGTGGGGGTGTCGGGTTTGGTCGGGGGGTTGAGGTGGGGGTGTCAGGTTTGCTCCCTGCCCCCTCCCCCCTCCAATGGACCCCGCACTCGCTCAGCTCTCTGTCCCCTCCCCACCTCCGACGGACCCGAGCAACGCCGGGTATTTTCGCTAGTTAATGATAAACTGCTCAGGGACCCTGAGGTGTCACCTTTCTTAGTCCAGACTGCAAATAGAAACTGCAGAGCTACAATTCATTTGCAAATTCAACACAAACAATCTCGGATTGAACAAAGACCTACAATGGCTTGCTAATTACATAAATAGTTTCTCCTCTCTCCATGTTCACACCCCCCATTCAAATGCTAGAAGAATAACCCACCCTCCCTGATCGGAGATAACAAGCTGGTTCAGCCTAATTGGACTAACCTTTTTACCTCCCACCTGGTTCTTGCCTACTTTTCTATACCTGCCTCTGGACACTTCCACTGCTTGCATCCAACGAAGTGGGTATTAGCCCACAAAAGTTTATGCTTCAAAACTTTATAGTTAGTCTTTAAGGTGCCACAGGACTTTGTTACTTCTGCTATTCCAGACTAACACAGCTACCTCTCTGATTCTTGACCTTTCTTAGAGTTATCTAAGGCAAGATTAGTTCAGGAAGTGTCATGGATCCTGTAGTAGACCTGGTCCAAGACCCAGTTAAGTCAACAGAAAGGCTCCCATTGACTTCAGTGATCCTTGGACTAAGAAGTCCAAAGGAATCTCAGCAATATTGCTCCATGAATAACCCCATTTAAAAAAGAAGTGTTCAACCAGATTGGAGTGGAAAGTGCAGTTAACTATGGACATGGTGTCTAAATTCCACAGTCGTGGGATGCTGGAAAAGCATAGGTCAGTAAAACACGAGAACTAGTTAGCCCAAGCCCAATTCTACATATTTTGTGCACCTCATACTACGTCCATGTGATTTTTAAATATGTCTGGATTGTATGATTAGATTAAACTAGGTACAGAGCTAAATGTATGGACCAAATGACCAAGGAAACCATTTCTAGGCATAACACATGTGAATAAAACCCTAATCTAAAAACATCAGCACCTAATTTAATAAGGAAACTAGTGTTTTCAGAATTGTATGTGGTTCTGATTTTATTTTTTTATCAGGTCGGTATCTTCCCTCTTATTTTGCATTAGCTATTCTGTGGTCTCTTTGCATCATACTGCTGCATTGATAGTCAGCTTTTAAAAGCACAGTTCTTTCCGGGGTTTGAATCGTTCGAGTTTATTGAACAAAATGTGCGTTTGTGTAGAATGGAAACTATGTTCCTTATCAGGATCATCTGTCTTGGTGAATGACTTGTAACAACTGTTCTGAGAAGTAAAATCTGATAGAAACATTCTGAATAGACATAAATACAAACAGTAGTTACTATGGAAACAAAAGTTGCTGAGAGAGGTCTTGAAAATGTGAGCGTTTATATGCCAGGATTCATACACTAACTAAGAATTCACAAGGGATTTTGCCAGTTAATTCAGCTGAATTTATCTTTAAAATGCTCTACTAGCATGTATACAAATCATTGCAGAACTGACACAAACTGGAATTCTGGGCCAGATCCTTAGCTGGTGAAAATCAGCCATTAGGATTTACTGATTTCTACCAACTGAAGATTTTTCCCTCAAAGTTTTTTTTTTATTTAAGGCCCAGGACAAAGTATAATTTAGGAACTGGTTACTTTTGAGGGGATCAGGTAGTTTAGGGGATTGGTAAAGGAATACAGAGGCTTTTGTGTCTCAGCTCAGACTGGACTCAGATTGGTAATGCCTGAAACCCCTTACCATCTGATGGCTGGCAGGTGGCCTGTCTGAAAAGAGTTGGGGGTCTCAGTCAATTTCCCACTGGACAGAGGTTCACATTCACATTGCAAAAGCCATCGCTAGCTACATCCAGCCATCTTTCAGCTGAGTCTTGGAATTAACAAGGTTTGGAGACTGACCTCTATGCTACCTTTAGGTTGAGGCCCCCTGGAAGGGGGAGTATGGAGGAAGTTTATGCTGCCACTGCCCACAGCCTAAGCGACAATCTGGGTAAAGAGAGGACTTCACTCCAATTCAGCTGCATTTGCATATGCACAAAATTAGCCTATGTGGGGAAAGACGTTGACTTCAGAATTTCTGAAAAATAATTATCCTTGACTTGGAGGGAAGAAGGGAACTGGATCACACTGGGGTTTTTTTAAGGGACATGTAAGCTTTTGCCTCTAACCCTGATCAGGTTAGTGGTGACTCAAAGTCATTATCAGTAGGTGACTGCTGATGAGCTTGGATAAAAGGATCCAGTGGTCTCACTCTCAGACCAGTCCCGGGGGGATGGATTTACACATCACAATAATTACCGTTGTTAACTGGCTGTCTTGACAGATAATCAGGACAGGCTAAATAGGGCTGAACCCCTCTTCACCCCCAGCAATGGACCTTTCTGTTTAGGCTTGAGCAGGGCAGAGAACCAAGAACGTGTCCTCCTGCTGCCTCTGCCTGTCGCAGAATCCTAGGTCCTGATCCTGCTATAGTTCAACATGGGAAACATCCTCACTGAAGTCAGTGGAGTTTTGTAGCAGGGAACAGTTCTCTTTACATGGAACAAGTTGCAGGATCGGACTGCAAGGAAAGTCCATTAGATCCAGGTAATCCATCTCCCTGGGTCCCTACTGCACCTGCGTTGTGAAGAGAGCTGGTCTGGCACAATCTGGCACTGCTCACAAGTGCTGAGTTCACTGAAGACAAGCGAACAAAGTGCTAGTGAACGGTGATGACCACATCACAGAAGCAGCCAGTGAGCTGCAAACATGAACCTCTTGGAAGCAACAGCTGCCTAAGTCAATGTCAACTTTTTGGCTAGTATTTAAGGGAACCAGGTGCCCCGACAAGCATCTCCCAACATTTGTGGCACTGTAAACCCTCTGTAGCTACGCAAGCTCCTTGGGTTTTCTTCCTCATCCTTTCTTATAGTAGTTTAAGAAAATCTACACCATGAGTCGCCATAGCAACAGCAACCTCTGTGATACACATGGAATATTAGAGTGCATGTAGCCAATAGCATGCTTTCAAACAGCAATCGGTAACTTTCATGACGCTTGCAGGAGTGTGGGGAGACATGCCTTGCAACAGGCTGCTTCCCATTCCTTTTGGATCAGGCTGGTGATAGAGCCAACGCTAAATTATTCTGTTTTCTCCCATCCATTTTTCAGTGTAAAAGCAGTCAGTTGAGTAAAGAGGGTTTTTTAAAAGCAAAGATTTCCCTTTGAAAAGGGATGCCCATGAATGTGCAATTACATTGTATCATCTCCAGAAGATCTGCAGTGCACTGCCCCCACTTCCCCCGCTTATTATACTCAGATCAATGGGAAGAGAGGAGGACGGTTAGACGGTAGCATTGGAGGACGGTGGTGCTGTGCCTCAGGAGCTGAGTCCCTTTCCTCCTTCTGTTGCTCTCCATGAGGCCAGTGGTTTTACCGCAGGGATGCATTTGGCTCTGTGTGTTTAGTTATCTGAGGCAAAGCAAGGAAATCACCGCTAATTATCCCCACATCTGCTCTCGTGTTTGCCCATCGATTCTGAACTCATTATTCAGTCCATTAAAAAGGCCACCTTCCCTGCTGCCGCTTTGGACTATTGTTCCTGAGGTCAGCCGGGCAGAAGCACAGCTGCCAAGCACTTTACATACAGTGCATCTGAAGGTACTTCACACCACAGTACAGTCTAAAAAGGCCAGTGTTTGTTATGGGCTTTTCTCTGGCCCCCATCGCTGTGGCGGCTGAGTGCTTCACAAGCTGCAGTGAATTCATCCACAAAACGCCTCTGGGAGGTAGAAACGTATCCTCCCTATTTTACGGACAGGGAGCACAGCTGAGGCATTTGCACTAAGTCTACATTGCAGTCAAAATCTCGCATCACCGAGCCGCAGAGCCAATTGGCTCAGGGTGCAGGGCTGAAAATAGCAGTGTAGACATTCAGTCTTGGGCTGCAGGCTGGGCCCACAGACCCTCCCCCAGCAGGCTTTTAGAGCCCAAGTTCCAGCCGAAGCCCGACTGTCTACACCACAATTTTTATTCCCACAGTGCAAGCCCCACAAATCTGAGTCAGGTGACTCAGGATGGACGTGGCCATGGAACCGGTCTTTGCTGCAGTGTAGGCTTCTCCAGAAAGGCTGTGTGTAGCTGAAGGTTGTATTATCAGCCGCATGAATGCTTAGGAGGACAAGAATATGAGTGTGGACCAGATTTTCCAAGGGTTAATACCATTTCATATTTGCATAGCATCTTTCATCTGCAGATCTCAAAGGTGTTTTATAAAGCTGGGTCAGCCTCATTGTCTTCATTTAACAGACTGAGAAACAGACACACAGAAAGATATATGTGGGATTGCCCAAGGCTACAAACGGAGACTGTGGCAAAGGTGGGATTAAAACCGAGGTCTCATGGGGCTCAGATCAGTGGTCTGCTCTGAAATGCTGCCTTTCATAGCACAGATAAGCCTGCCACTTGTGAAAAAAAGTGTGCACACATGCATCACAGCTGTGTATACCTTTACCGTATGTGCAAGCCAAGTACATTATATTCACGTACAAAGAGCCATAAAGTGTCTAATTAGCTTCTGCATAGACTTGTGACATGCAATTATGGTAGCTGCTGGCACAAATGGATGTGCTATTTTGTACAAGGACTACTGTCCTCCATCTGGGAAAATGTGTACGTCAGCAGTACCCAGAGCTGTTTGCATATTGCGTCAGGATGTTTTGAGTCCCAGAACTTGTTTTGCCATTTGCACTGGCAAAGGCAAAGAAAAATTGCCTGTTGCCGAGTTTGAACTGCTCGTGTTCACAGCACACACACGTTTGCTCTTCAAATTCTGTAGCAGATTTTAATTTCTCTCTGCCTTTACCTGGCTAAATGTCTCCCCTGCACTTGTCGCTTTTTCATGGTTGATGTTAGGGCTTGTATGTTCCCCTTCATTTGCTGATGCTATTTTCCTTATTCCTGATGCTCAATCCATGCTAAGAAGAGACTAAGTAATCTACAGGGTTTTACCTGTTCCAAAACCCAAGTTAGAGAAGAGACAGCAGCCCCATCACCAACGGATATTTGGAGAACCAGCCGTGTTAGCAGAGGAGGTGATTAATCCCTCAAAAGGGAGTTCTGTGCTCACTTCACTAGGCATGGGAGGGTGCTTTGAATCTTGTGTGATGAAAGAGTCAGGTCCTATACCAAGCCGATTGAAACCATTAATGTCAGTAGGCTTTGGATCGGGTTCTTAAGGCGGTATTTATAATGATTTAAATGGCAGGGAACTGGACTGGGACTCAGAAGGTACAACGTCTATCTCCAGCTCCGCTAGCTCTATGACTTTGGGCAAGCCACCGTGCTGCTCTGTGCCTCAGTTTCCCCTTCTGTAAATGCAGATACTGATCTCTATTGAGATTCACAGATGAAAAGTTCTCTACAAGAGCTAGGTATTATTACAGAATAGACACCACCAACTTCAAAATCACACTTCTGTCTGAAAATGCTATACCTACTAGTTTGGAGACCATTATCATGGCAGCGGGAAGATGGGGGAAGGAAGATTAGTGGGGGGAGAAATTCTCACTGTTTTCATTGGGTTGACTTTGAGCATTTGACAGCTCTTTGTGAACATTCTGCCATATCTTGGAGAGCTTGTGGGACTCTTTCACACAACACTAGGGGAAAGAACAATATTTTAAAATAGAGGAACATGTAATAACCTCAGAAATGGGCAGGAAGATTCAGGCGTGACAGCCTGACATGACTTTTAACTGTTGAAAAATTGAGTTAGTTTCAAGCTGAAGGTTATCACAGTCCTTCCTCCCAAGATCACAACTCCTGTGAGTGGAGCTTCTTCAACTGCAAGGTCTTTTTGCAAGGACTGTCTGTGCTTCTACGACAGCCAGCATGACGGGGCCTCTCTGTGCTATATTAATTGAGATAAAACAGAATCCGGGAAAGGGATTAGCTGTTATATTGTTTAACTTGACTATTCACAATGAGAGCCTGTTGAGCAACGCAGATGAAATCAGATGGAGCTGTGGGGGCTCAGTGCAGAAAAACTCATCCTTTTCTAACATTGCTGTTCTAGGTATTCCATCTTTATATATCGCTAAGTTTGCATAATAATAGCTCTTCCAATTTCCTTTTCTTTTGTTTTACTACTTGGGTTTATGACTTTTTTATTCCACGTATACAGAGGTTTTGCTCTGAAGGCGGGAAATCAAGAGATCTAAATTCAATTCCTAGCTCTGCCACAGACTGGCTGTGTGACCTTCGATAAGTTACTTAACCCTTGGGCTTCAGTTTTTCCATCTGTACAATGGGCATAAAATCTGTGTAACAGAGGTGCTGAAATTCTTATTGTGTTACAGTTTGTAGCGCACTTTGAGATCCATGGCTGAAAGAATCAGTGCAGGTTACTGCATTGAGGGGGTTTACCCTCAATCTACATGAAAAGGGATCAAGTGGCTGGCCCCCGTGCACTGCTTGGAAAATATCAACTATTATTATAATTTATTAACTACTAGAGTTGCCTGAAATTTACTGTTGCATTATTATAATAATTATAACTTTTATAAACATTTAATAGTAAAACTGTCCCAATTTTTTAAAATTATTACAATTTCAAACATGGTTTCATTCTACTTGTTTTCAAATCCACCACATATTTTTTATTTTTCAAAATCTTCTGTGGAAAGTTTTAATTTAGATTTTTCCCCTCTTTCTCTGTGAATTTGCTAAAACGAAACATTTCTGTTTCAAAGCTGAAAATCATCCTTTTTGAAAAACAACCCATGGGACTGAGCCAACCAGCATGAACTGGCAATTAGAAAGAGAGAGAAAAGACCAAAAAAACTGAAAACAAAAACAAACATGAAAATGTTCAACAGGAAAAAAAGAAAGTTTAGAAAATCAAAAGGTTTTCACCAAAAAATATTTTTAAAAAGGCTCTTTAGTTGTAACTAGTTTTTTAAAAAAATTAAAATTACTGGTAACAGAAGCATAACTTGTAAAATTCTGTGCAGTGGAAAACAAACAGGAAAAATCCAGGTTGTGTTCTTCTTTTGAAGCCACAGCTGTGTTGTGCACTCTAGCACTTTTCTCCCAGCAGAGAAGTGTCAGTTAATGAAGTTCCATTGGCATAAGCAGCAGAGTCATATACTGAAGCTGAGAGAAACATTGGCTGAATGCAGTTCACTTCAGCAATAGTGTCAGTACAGCTATCAGTAATTGGAGAATCCAGGGCAGGATTTTGGTTAATAGAACAGAGTATAAGCCAACAGGTTATTTTGTGGTGCTTGTTAGGAAACGGCAATTATTTTTGTGGGAATTTTCATTAAAAATGTTAATTTTTCCAAAATTCCATGTGACAATTTTTTTATGGAAAAATCCAAGCCAAAAATTCATGGTCATAAAAAAAAGAAGATAATGACTGTAATACAAATGTTCATGGAAACTTAAATTTTCCAACTTGACAACAGTTAGGCAGCAGGTATGTCAAGGTCATAACCCACTACGTCGATCACTATTGTCCCATTGTTTCCCTGTCTTCTCCCATATCTGTTTGCCTGTCTGTTGTCTCTTACCTTGTACTTAAATGGTGAGTTCTTTGGGTCAGGGACTCTGTTCAGCACCTAGCACAAAACCTACTGCAGTACAGATAAATAAATAATAAATAATCACAATCATGCTCAAAGGATCAGTTTTCATTAAAAAGAGTTTCCACTAAAAGTATTATTTTGCTATATGTTGACTTAAGTGTTACAAACTTGAAAGTAAAAGAAGTAAGGTTGAGATTTTCAAGAGCCCAGTTCCCACTGAATTTCAATGGAATCCCGGGCATCTAATTTCCATAGGTTCCTTTGTAAATTCCAACCTAGATTCTCTTAGCAAATCTACCCTAAGCTTGTCTGAATTGTGTTGGCAGGCTCTGTACACAATAGAATAAATTATTCTAGCTGTCAACATATTTTTCCCCCTCACTGTAGATTTTGTTGTTGTTTTTGAAAGCATGCTTATGTAATCATGTCAGGCTATTGGACTGAGTGATTATGTCATTATATCTGCAGCAAATATTTTGAATAAATATTAAATAATCCCACAAAGTTGGGCCTTGTTAACATTGGCAACAAAAGCCAGCTGATTCCACAGTCGTGTATTAAAGAGCGAGAGTGGGGGAGGCTCATGCCATTCAGCCCTTCTAAGGAACGATTCATAATGTTCTAGCGGGTTGAGATGCCTCTTGCATAAATAAATGCTTTAGCTGTAACGCTGGAATTCTCAAGACTGCAGTGAGTCCCCTTAATCCCCCCTGGTCTGGAGATCATGTGAACTGTTCTAGCTGGCCGGTAAGTAAGGGTACCAGTGGGGTGGGGACCCACTGAGAATTTAGTCTTTCCTGGACTGTGGGATTGCCCCTTAACTCTCTTTCCATTCACCTGAGATGTTCGAAAGTAACCAGTCAGGCCCTGAGAAGATCAGGAGATGAAAAACCATGAGAATTTGAAAAACTAATCAATGGTGGTTCCTTTTTATTTACCCTCCGTTAGGGTTTTTTTAGCCACTAAGGTTCATCTTACCAAGCTTTTCTCGGCAACCCTTAAGGTGGGAAACTTGTTTATATTTTTAATAAACATGGTGATTCTGACATTTCCACCTGACCCAGGAGCTGGGGCTTTAAATAAACACCCAATGGCATAAGACTTGTGATAAAATCACAGAGATGACAATACTGGGTGGGGTTTTTTTCTTCCCTCTGTGATAGTCAGTCTCCAACTTACGGCTCAATCTAACTCCCTTGGAACATAGGATGGTAGGAATCACCAGACTGGATCAGAGCCCTGGTCCATCTAATACAGTCGCCAGTAAGAAAAGCTTCAGGAGGAATGTACATGAAACTTTGTAGTAGGCAAGATTCTTTTCAGTGACCTAAGTTGGTCCCATAGACTCATCCCTATTCAGGAAAGTCCTGAAGCATTTGCCTGACTTTAAGTATGAGTTTAAGTGCCATTGAAGGTAACGGAAATTGAGAGCGGGAGCTGGTCTTTGCTGGCAAGCATTCATGAGATCACGTCGGTGATACGTCATGCTCACCTGGCCACTCTGTGAGTCCTGAGAATCTTCCTGCAGCTGAATGATGTGACAGTCGGTTATTGTTTGATACACTAAGTTCCAAGGCTTTCTAGCTAGCGTGAGTCTAATCTGAAGTCTTTTTTTGAAATGTGCAGGCTCCAGGCTGGACAGTAGACTGCTTCACCAATTCATATCTAACAAAAATGGCTTTTTAATCTGCTCAGGAGAATCCTAGGGGTTCAGTCAGTATCAGACACATCTCTCTAAACCTCAATGGGTGTTGTACAAAAAGGCGCATGATATGAATTTATTTTCATCTTTTAACAACGACTGGGTTATTCTGCTGGGGAAATGTGGTTAATGCCTCCTTATGCTGTTTTTGTGCTATGTCCAATTTTTGCAGAGGTGGGGAAGACAGACAGAGAGAGAGACAGAAAATGCTTTTCAATTTTTTCTGTTGGACTGAATCAGGGTTGGAGGAAATCCCTTGGCAGGGTCCAGAAAGCCAGATCCCCAAACACCAGCTGTGCCATTAGAGAGAATCGTTGGACCAAATCCTCAGGCACGTTGATCAGTTCTATTTCCTCCTGAAATTAATGGCAATTGTCTCCCCTCTCTTTACTGCCTGGCTGTACTCATCCCAGCACAAAACTCATTGAAATTCTGGCCCTGTAGCTGATCAGCTGCCAGATTCGTAACAGCCCCTCCCATGGGTCATCTGGACCTTTAATGCTGAAGCACAGACCTCCACTGCTTGAGTTAAAGAAGCAACTCATTTAGCTGAGAGCAGTAGTGGGATTAGCCACTAGAAGGGAGTACAAGACACGATTTACAGGAGTTTCATGCAGCGTTGTTGTAGCCATGTTGGTCCCAGGATACTAGAGACAGGATGGGTGAGGTAATACTTTTTATGGGGCCAACTTCTGTTGGCGAAAGAGACACACTTTCGAGCTTACACAGAGCTGAAGAAGAGCTCAGCGTAGCTCAAAAGCTTGTCTCTTTCACCAATCAAAGTTGATCCAATTAAAGCTATTTCCTCACCCAGCATTTCTCTCTACAGGTGTTTTACACATGCCTCAAGAAAAATGACATACTGTGCCATGCGAAGAGACCTTTCCTGCTCCAGTGATGGAATGAGACAGTATAGGGAGATTTGGTGATGAGCTAAACGATGCAGATTCTAATGGAACATGAACAGTCTTTGTGTGATCGTAATTGAAAACCATAACACAATGAAGGATCCAAAATACCTACTAGAACCTTAGGGTGTCCCAGGAAGAAAACTGGACCCATTACATTTTTCCTATTTTGTACAAATTAAATCTTGAAAACATAAAATCAGATGGGTTTTACAATTTCAATGTTACTTCCTAAAAATGAGGCTGCTTTGCAGAGTAATTACATACAACACTGGTCAGGGGAATATAAAGCCATAAAAGTGGTGGCAATGCTTTGCCATTTAATAACCGAAGTGTAAATGAGTTTTCTTTTTTCAGCCTCAATGTAGCAGATTGATACAATTAGGAAAACATTCTTCAGATGGATTTTAATTTTTTTATGTTATTGTGCAGTTCACTGTCATTCATTTTAGTGTCAATGTTTGAGGGGGCCATTTAGGGATATGGGGCAAAAATGGGATTGGTCCTGCTTTGAGCAGGGGATTGGACTAGATCAGGGTTTCTCAAACTGGGGGTCGTGACCCCCCCGGGGGGGTCGCCAAGCGCTCCCCAGGGGGTCGCGAGCTCCTGCTGCCGCCGAAAAGCTGCCAAAGTGATTATTTCCGCATTTGGCAGCTTTTCGGCAGACATATCGAGCACTCTTAGAAGCACTTGGCATGTCCACCGAAAATAGCTGCCGAATGCAGAAGTATTCTATTCGGTGGCTTTTTGGCAGACATGGAAGGGTCGCACCGCGCCGCTGGAGAGGAAAAAAGGGTTGTGGTCTCAACAAGTTTGAGAACCGCTGGACTAGATGATCTCCTGAGGTCTCTTCCAACTCTTGGATTCTATGATTCTATTATTTCCTCATGCATAGAAGCCACATGTTAAACCAGTTCAAGCCATAAAATAAAAGCTTGGCTTCCAAATGGAATTTTGTACTTTCATTTCCTATGGTAACCACCCTGGAGATCCACTGTGTAGTGAGTTTATGACCTTCTGAGCCTTTACTTACACTCGTTCTCATTCATTGCACAATAATGCCTTCTGCAACTGTGGGTAAAAGGAGAGGGAGCAGGAAGAAATTGGGTACTGTGACTTAGATAGCAACGCGATGTTCATGATAGAGGAGTTTAGCTTATAACCTTCCCCCTCCTTTTCTCACCACTTCTGCCTCGCCCAAAACATTCCACAGTGGAAGGATTTTGTCTTGAAACCAGAGAGGTGGCCATCGGCATGGGATGTGGTCTTAGAAAAGGATGTTGCTCTAGCCACAACAAAGAGCGTTAGCTTACCAGAGCCTCTTCTGTACAAAGATTAGGGTGCCAGAAACCGCGACAGGTCTAATGCGGGAATCATAGCCGCCTCCACTGTTCACCACGTTTGCACACACGTTTGCAGCTTGTTCTGATGCTGTGATTACCCTTTCCCAGGTCACCTTCGCAAGGTCACACAGAAATTCTGAACTGAACTGGAAAATGGGACCCTTTTGTAGGTCCCAAGCCAGCCCCCTACTCACTGACCAGCTCCTGACTCTCCTGTCCATTATACCTAACGGCTGTTGTTTTCACTTAGGCTGCCAACGTCACCTACACGGTTTACAGTCTGAGAAGGTCCTCTTAGACAGTAAGACCAGGAGGAACCATAATGATCATCTAGTCTGCCCTTCTGAGAGAACCTCACTCATACAGTCCTGTAATAGACCCCTAACCTCTGGCTGAGTTACTGAAGTCCTCAAATCGTGAATTAAAGATTTCAAGTTACAGAGACTCCACCAGTTACTCCAATTTAAACCTGCAAGTGACCCAGGGCCCAGACTACAGAGGAAGGAAAAAAGAATCCCCAGGGTCCCTGTCAATCCGAGCTGGGGGGGAAATTCCTTTCTGACCTCAAATACGGCAATCAGTGGAACCCTGAGAATGTCGGCGAGACCCACTAGCCATGAAATATTGTATCTGATTTTGTTGCTAACATCATTTGTACAACTTATAGTCTTCTCTAATTTATCACGGTATGTGATTCTCCTGTCAATAATGCCTAGTATTTATAGGGAGGAATATTGGAATCATTGTAACCTGCTGTGTTGGAAATGCCATATTGACATAATTGTAACATAAGTGAAACAACGGCAATTTGAAGTTACAACCAATTATACGAACCAATAAAACTCTTGTATTAAGACAGAAAGAAAACAAAAGCTAAACGTTAAGGCCATCAGGAGGAATACAAGACAGATTTTGAAAAACCAGGTGAATTATTTCAAATAAGGCCACTTCACATTCTATAGCACCTACTATCGAAGGATCTTGACGCACTTTATGAAGCTCAGTTCAGCTCCCCATTTAACAGATAGGGAAACTGAGCCACAGAGAGGCTAAATTACTCCCTCAAGGTCCTTCATGAACCCTACAGAAGAGCCAAGAATAGAAAACAGTTTTCCAGCCCCCCATTCTCATGTGTTAAATCTTAGATATTGCTTCTTCTCTATAGCTCCCACATTCATGCACATTAGGGACAAAGTCAAATTCAGACCTGGCAATAAACAGGTGAAATTCCAATTTGTGGAATGCATCCCCTTACTTCAGGTCTGAAATGGGCCCAAGGAGAGCACATGATATGAGGAAATGACCTAATGCAAGTGTATGAGCCTGTTGCATTCTTCCTGAACACCTGTTATCCTCTTCTAAGTCACCGTTTCAGCTCTTTGTGTTCACCAGCCACTTCCAACAGGGATTTGAATGATCATCTATTTCTCCCTAATTATGAAAAATCTGCTCCCCAGTGGCATGCTGTGCTGAGCCAGGCAGGGAGACAAAGGAAAGAAAAAAAGCCAGTGTCTCGGTTTATTATTAAGACTGGGCAGAAAACATGCTCCCCATCGAACCTCTTTCCAGTGAAGATGTTGAAAGCACAGTATTGATGTTTGTATATTTCTGTACGGAAATGCTCCTGGATCTCCGACACAGCTCAGGTGCTGGGATTTGATAGTTGTCAGGGCAACAACATGTGTTTGCTTCAAGAATAACCGAGTGAATGGAGAGACTGATTTCTGAGTCACAGCACTCGGCAGAAAACGTGGACTGGGGCTGAGGCAAGTGCACTTGTTATACACCAGGAGCTGGGAAGGGTTGTGCCGGATAGCGTGAAATAGCAAAGTGTACAAGAAAAGCCCGATCCAAGCTCTTGCTGCAAAACCACCTGTTAAGTCTCCTATTTTACACAGTGCCAGTCCTTGCTTCAAACTCCCTCAAATGCGGATGATTTGGGCCAACCTGCCTGGTAGCGTTGCAGAACCTGGGGCTCTCTCTTCCCCCCTGTGATGGGAAACAGGGAGCAGAGTGCCCCAAGGGTCAGTCCTGGGGCCAGTTTTATTCAATATCTTTATCACTGATCTGGAGGATGGTGTGGATTGCACCCTCAGCAAGTTTGCAGATGACACTAAACTGGGAGGAGTGGTAGATACACTGGAGGGTAGGGATAGGATACAGAGGGACCTAGACAAATTAGAGGACTGGGCCAAAAGAAATTTGATGAGGTTCAACAAGGAGAAGTGCAGAGTCCTGCACTTAGGATGGAAGAATCCCATGCACTGCTACAGACTAGGGACCGAATGGCTAGGCAGCAGTTCTGCAGAAAAGGAGCTAGGGGTTACAGTGGATGAGAAGCTGGATATGAGTCAACAGCGTGCCCTTGTTAATGGCTAATGGCATTTTGGGCTGTATAAGTAGTGGCATTGCCAGCAGATCGAGGGATGTGATTGTTCCCCTCTATTCGACATTGGTGAGGCCTCATCTGGAGTACTGTGTCCAATTTTGGGGCCCACACTACAAGAAGGATGTGGAAAAATTGGAAAGAATCCAGCGGAGGGCAACAAAAATGATTAGGGGCCTGGAGCACATGACTTATGAGGAGAGGCTGAGAGAACTGGGATTGTTTAGCCTACAGAAGAGAAGATTGAGGGGAGATTTGATAGCTGCTTTCAACTACCTGAAATGGGGTTCTAAAGAGGATGGATCTGGACTGTTCTCAGTGGTAGCAGATGACTGAACAAGGAGTAATGGTCTCAAGTTGCAGTTGGGAAGGTTTAGATTGGATATTAGGAAAAACTTTTTCACTAGGAGGGTGGTGAAGCATTGGAATGGGTTACCTAGGGAGGTGGTAGAATCACCTTCCTTAGAGGTTTTTAAGGTCAGGCTTGATAAAGCCCTGGCTGGAATTATTTAGTTGGGGATTGGTTCTGCTTTAAACAGGGGGCTGGACTAGATGACCTCCAGAGGTCCCTGCCAACCCTAATATTCTATGCTTCTATGAATGGAAGCAGCTTCTAGCCAGTAAATGCAGAAGGGGAAGGACACGAGGATTTATTTTCAGACCATAAGGATACAACCCATGTCTGAATATGTGCCGTCCATTTTCACCAGCAAGAGACAGCCTTTCTGCGATGGGAGGAGCATAGGAATTACCCGGGTTAATGGATGACCAGAGCTGCCATTTCATAATCTGCTTGTGCCAAAGCCTTTAGTACATGGGCAATATTGACTCCGTCATGTCCCATACACACTTTCTGCTGTAGGGTCAATGGTGTCCCATCCTCAATCTGCTGTAGGAATGACTGCTGTTGTGTTTGGCAGTGGATGTTTCTTTATGCAGCACTTATAGGCCATGTCTACACTACCTGCGGGATCGGCGGGTAGTAATCAATCTATCAGGGATCGATTTAGCGCATCTAGTGTAGACGTGATAAATTGATCCCCAAACTCTCTCCCCGTTGACTCCGGAACTCTACCTCTGCGAGAGGTGGAAGCGGAGTCGACGGGAGAGCGGCAGCAGTCAACTCGCCGCTGTGTGGACGCTAAGGGAAGTCGACCTAAGGTACATTGACTTCAGCTAAGCTATTCACGTAGCTGAAGTTGAATATCTTAGATTACCCCCCCACACACACCCCATGTAGACCTGGCCATATATACAAATAGGGAGAATGAGAGGGGAGGGGAAAATATAAAGTCATCTTGTTTAACCTAGTGCTCTAATACCCTGAAGCCCTTAGTCAGTTCTGATTCAGTCCTTACTCAGGCAAAACACCTAGTGGCTTCACTGGCAGTTTTGTCTGTGTTAGGACTGTGGCATTTGGCACAATATTAATAATAAAAGAAAAAAGTTTTGGTGATTGTTGTCATCATTGAAAACTGATCGTTATAATTTAAACATCTCATGTGCACACACGAGAGTATTTGCAACCCAAACGCTGACGCTCTACACTAATGCATGACAACCAAGAAATGAGTCATTCCACACATCAGCAACCTGAGCAAATCTTTCTGAATGAATCAGGTGAAAAATTATTGCCCTTGTCTCCACTCGCAGAATGTCTGTGAACAGATTCTGATTTTCTCTGATTTCATTATGCAAAATTGTTTGGAAAAATTTCTCCCCAATCTTGTTTACTCTGCAGCTCCATATTTGAACTCTCAAATTCAAGCTGTGTTGCTTAGTTGAGATTGGTCGCCTACATCACATGGTGTTGCATCTGTTCCTAGTGGAGGAGTGTAACTCTTGTATGCTCTTTGAGGCTGTCATTTGCAATGTGTGTACAACGTCCATCCCAGGGGGACCTCAGCCTGGTTGGCTACTAGGTGCTACTGCAAATAAATGTTTAAGTGTAATAAATAATTGCAGTCAGGTTTCCTGGGTGAACGCACACAGAGAGTGAATTTAAAATTCATTTCCTGTGAGCCTTCAAGCTTCAAATTCATTTTCTGTAAATGTTTGTGTAAAACTCCTTTGCACAGGAAACGAACACAAGAGAGATGCAAATATAACGAGGGGAAATTTCCTTAAGAGGTCTAATGAATATTCAGACTTTTTTTTTTTTGCAGTATTTATTTAGCTTTGCTATAAACATATCAGTTTAGTTCAAGGTACAAGTTTCAAACATATACAAATCTTCCCCTTGTATTAATCTAAAGGATTGTTAACATCAGATAAGGAACATTGTTTTAAATACACTTTATCTTGGGAAACAGCCCCTTGTACCCCAAAAAGTGACATCATCACATCAATTCACAGCCACTTTCCAGCACATATGGAAGATTTAAGGCTGTGATCATTCAAAGATGCATAAAGGAGTTGGGTGCTTAACTCCCGTTGAAAATCCCAACCTTAAACTCACGGGGTGTGATCCTGGCCCTATTGACATCAGTGACAAAAATCTTCAGCAAGGCCAGGATTCCCCCCCCCCCCCCCCCGCCCACTGTTCCTCCTTGTTTGCGCCTGCTTTGAGAACGGCACCTGTTATTTATTCCTTCTATACACACAGCTATCACGTCCCCTCCACTTCATCTCCGTTAGGCTTTCCCTAGTGAGTTGTCGGGACTTGAAAGTCTATTCCATCACCCTGCTACATACAGTAACTTTCAAAATTTAGTCTGGCTTCACATCTTTACAAGAACAAATCATCTGAGGTGGATTTGCATAAGATTTCTGGTGGTTGCTGGAGAGTGTCACTTTTTTCTCTCTCTCTTTAAAGCTGTAGGGTTTGGATTCAGATTACAGTCTGTGATTTGCATCAATTTCTCTGCTTGTCTTTCATGTCGTGGTGGCCTTAATTATTAGAGTGATAGGGTGATCTTACACTTCAGTGGCTCTTTCTTTATTCAAAACCAAGCCTATATGTTGAAGGCCTTGGGGGATGTTATGTCTTTTTCACTCCCAGATAGTGGTCGTGCTGTTTTGATGCCTGCTTCTGATTTGATTTCTGCCCTAGAATGAAAAGATATCCCAAATTAGCAAAAATGAAAATGTTCATTAAAAGTATCTAGACATACATTCTAGCAATAGGATAATCATGAAGCTTTATATAAAATACCCTTAAGTAAATTCATGCTATTTTTTTCTCATAAGATATCATGTTAATTTAAAAAAATGAAACTTGGTACCTGTGAAACTAGGGTAACTGTTAATTAGGTAATTGGAAATGGCAAATTTTAATCTTAAATTGGACTGGTGCGGATTATTAACTGGTAGGTTTAACCATATGTCTTCACCGAATGAACTTTAGCCAACTGTTCTGAGGTCTTACGTCAAGCTCCATGTTTGTGCTGGTGCTTTGTATAGCACTGGGCATGCGGGGTGTATAATGCCCCATAATGCTCTAGCCTAGGACCTAGCTCCCTGCTTATACTCCAGGGATTTGGAAGCCTGAGCTTGTTGGCCCTCAGACTAATAATTGAAGAGAGTTGGCCAGCAGATCACAGCTGCAAATGGCCCCAGCAAACCTCTCCTGAAGTGTCCATGAAGGCATGGGAGGAGGCAAGTCACCGGGCTCTGTCCCAGCACAGAGAAAGCAGATGTAAGGAAAAAAGAGTCCATGTGATTTGAAATGTCTCAGTTTTGGAATGCCCAGCTTGAAAGCACCTTAAATGGTCCAGGGGACGGGAGCCAAGGCCCAGATTTGTAAAGGTGTTTAGGCATCTCTGTGCCCAACATTGCAACAGCTAATTGATATGGGAGTCTGACGTTTCATTTTCAGAAGAGATTTAGGAGCCCAAATCCCACAGTCAAAAATCTGCACCTCAGTGCGTTGGAGAATCAGGCCCTCTTTCAGGAGTCAGTGTGAACAGTGCGTTGCCGGCAACAGCTCTCTCCTGCCGACAACGCGAACGCCGCTCGTTGGGGGGAGACGTTTTTGTCGCCAGGTTCTAAACCAAGACTGACTGGGCCACAGAACTATGTCCCATCCTACTTCTGCTCCCCTCCAAGTCAATATGGGGGAAGGAGCAGGGTACGTTTTCGAGCGATTGGGCTGTACCTGTTCCATGGGGAACTTGAGGACATATTCTCTAGGCTTGCCAACCAGACACCCTTCACCAGCACTTACATTCATTCTGTAAAATGCTTTAACGAAATGATTGATGCTTTCTAAACTTATGATAGCTAAACACCTGAGACAAGACATATAGTCTGCAGTAAAAATACTTTCTGGTATTCGTGTCCTCCATTGGCACAAAGCATGATTGGTACAAACCTAATTACATTTGAACTCATTTGGCTTCAGGTTGCTTATAAACACATGGGTACAAAACTACCTCTGAATACAGAATATGTAAGCATTAGCAGATATTGTTGGAGGCCTGTAAACAAGGCAAAATCGGTACTTTCTCTTGTTACATAGAGCAAACTGATTGTTCGTTATTCTAATTCATCAGGAAGCCATGTGCATTGCTGATCAATCTAGGAATCCTTACAACAGCTCAGCACAAATTTATTTAGCAGAGAAAATGATGAAATATTGGGGAAAATGCAGTACTCTGACCAGGTTTGTGATCCGTTGGGTTGTGATCCATCTGTAATCAATTTTTTTTTGTGTTGCTTTGGACAACTCCAACTGATGTATGGCTGCAGATACGAGCCAGGCAAAACTCTCTGGTTTTGCATGAATTCAATCCAAAGTCACACGTGGCTCTGAAGTTCTGACTGAGTTTCACTTTCCTAACCCCAAACCTTAATGTAAAATTTAGGGGCTATGAATCCACATGAACCAAAGCAAAACCAAAAGTTTCATTTTGCCTCCCCTTGTCCTTGTACTGTGATGAAGAATGAATAGAAGGGCCTGACGTACTTACTTCAGACAATGTTCTTTTCTATACCTATGTTAAATCCCCTCTTATTTGTCTCTTGTATGAAGTAAATTGTCTGAATCTCTTCATGCCTCTTGTCATTCTCATTGTCTATCTCTGAACTCCCTGTTATTAATAATATAAGAACCCGTAAAAGGCTAAGGCAACTCAAAGAGAAACATAAAACTAAATTCCCATCTGAATTCCATCTTGATGTCTTAATTTTTTTTTAATGGGGAACGGTAAGGGGTACGTACACTGATCACAACCTCTCCCCCCCGCCCCCGAACCGCCCTCAGTTATAAACATACTCTTTTTAATTGTGCACCTGTTACCTTTTGAGCCTTTACATTTTATGCCTCAGAGGAAACCTTAAAAATACAAAAATTGCCCTAAAGAGTTATGAAGCCATTAACGTTTGTGGAATAAACACAATACCCCAGTACAAGCCATAAGACAGTGGGACAGGAAGCATTAAATACATTTAAATAGCTTTTAAATTTTTAAAAAGCAACTGGCAAAACTCATTCATATTTCAGCTGATTGAGAGCTAGTCTATGGGTGTCAAAGCAAACAACCATCCCGTAGCAATGATCCAGCCCTGTTTATTGGCTCTTGGTAGATTTCATATGTAGTACATTCTTGAAATCCCAATAACCCATCCAAGATTTCTTGAGTCCTGCCTGGAGGATCTATTATTATTTATTATTGTGTTGTTACCCAAAGAGCTGCTTGAATGTACTAAAGTTTAATAATCTATTTATATTCTTCTAAAGGATTTCATCCAGCTGTGTTGTTTCAGGTTCATGCCACTAAAAGGATCAATCATAGGCTTTTGGGTTTTGTAATTTTTTTTATTTGTGTATTTTTTTCAATATTTACTTTTGAAAAAATATCCTTTATACATTAGGAGGCTAGTTATGAGAGGAAGGGAAAGCATTGTCTAGTATTTGGATCAGGGGATTAGGAACCAAGAATAGACCTGGGTGTTGTTTTTGGCCAAAACTCTGTTTCAGTGAAAAATGCAAATTTGGCAACACCTAAACATTTTTCAAAGATGTCGGTTTCACTGAATTGTTCAGTTCAGAAACAACAGCAATTTGCAAAAAAGGAAACATTGTCTTTGGACATTAAGAGATCAAGATGTTTTGATTTTCTGGTCTGAAATGAGTTTTCCTTTAAAAAAGTCCTTTAATTGTATTCTTAAAAACATTTTTAAATGGTCAAAATTGATACGAAACATTTAGTCTGATCCAAAACAATTATTTTTTTTTATGTTTCAAAATTGCCAGCGAACCAAAGAATCCGCTTTTTGCCCATCTTTATTCCTGAGTCTCTCCCCAGCTCTGTGAGGATGGGTTATCTAGTCAGGTAGATGAGTGGACAAGGTGTTGGGATTCTAGAATTCTATTCCTGGCTCCGTTTACATTTCTCTAAGTAAGTAACCCAGAGCCTGACGTCAGTTACACTAAAACACCTTCACGGGCATTACTGCTTTACGCTGCCAGGCTCATGTTAATGGACCTCTGTGAAATGAAAATCAGACCCTTAGCCTCCCTGAGCCTCAGTTTATCAATCTGGTGGTGGTGTCTCCCTGAGGGATGTGGTGAGGTTTATCAATAGGTCCTAAAATACTTTAAGATCCTACAGAAAGACCCTCTACAATTATTGCAATGAGAATTTCAGCTTATTCTATTTGTGCTGGAATGGAGACTAGAATGTTGTTGCTCTGCTCTGCATTGCACATCATTTTGGTTCCTCTGCATTTTGTAGCAGGCCACCTAACCTTATTCTCACTTATGTCAGCGTGTGAGATTTTAGGCTGTTAGCATGGAGACCATCGATCAAACTGCTTTGGCATTGTTAGTGCCTGAACCATAAATCAAAATCTTTGAGACCGATGGATTAATTGTGATTTATGAAGCAGTAATTATTCAAAATAAAGACAAATAACCAAGTAGCTACTGAATCTGTAATAGTCACTTTTACCATTTTGTGCATAGAGTCCATGAGTGTGGATTCCCTGGCCCCAGGGACTTGGTAGACAAGGGGGAAAGGTGCTACTTCCAGAATTGTTTCTGGGACATTGGCAGCACAAGATGAATTAAGCAGCTCTAAAGGAGAATAAAGGTCTCCCAGAATATTTTCATTGTGCAAATAATTTTAAAATTAAAGGGATATGTCTATCAGTTCACAGGAAACAAGGGATGCATATTTTATTCCATGCTTTGCAATATAAGATAATAAATCTTTTCTACTAAGCAAACCTGCAAGCTTAGAGGATGTGTTGCCAGATTCATGGATTCCTGAGAATTTCCCCATTTCTCAGTGTGAGCACAGCTCAGTCCATTTATTCCCTGGGTGCTGGTATCTGATGCTCAATCTTTTCCCAGCTTTACTTCCTCCCTGCTTGTGACATGAGAGCAGAGGAAAGAGCAGTGAAAAGATGCACAGCAGGAAAGATTCTGTTACTGGTTCAAATCCTGCCCACACCAATAAGAGACTAGGGCCAAAACCATCTCACATGTAAATGGTTTCAGTCCAGTTACTAGTTGACAGGCATTCCCAATGCAGAAACCACGTCAGAACTGGCAACCTCACTGGTGTTGAGCAGAGAAACCAAGGACTGTATGGGTCAAGGAAAGTGAACTCCCCTATTGCCCCTAGTGTTTCTCTCCACAGTAGAGGCAGACAGTAAGAGCCGTATTGAGTGAAGCTTGTATTACCATTGAATACCTGTTATGGTTACAGGGTGAACAGTGTCTAAGACCCCTTTGTAATTCTTCTCAAGTGTACCTTCTCTCCCAAAGGTGGAACTCTAAGGTTCGACTGCTCTTAGACTGGAGCTCTGGGCTGCAGCCATCCCTGTATTCAAACCGTGTTAACTCCACAGGCCTGGCTGTATTTGGCACCTGCAAGAAATCCCTCCTAGAGCTTGTGACCACTGGCTGATTAAAGTGACTCAAAACAGCCTCTTTGATACAAACGTTGTTTATTCACCCAAAGGTACATAACAATCAGAGAGGAGGGTTAAAACAGCACAAGGCCTGCATCTCAGTTGGCTTGCTGCCTGTGAGCAGCTCCCTGCTTCTGTAAAGAGAGAGGTTTTTTATGTGTTTATTGTCCTTTAGATTTTAGGCCCTCAGCCTTGGCAACCCCACTGTGTAATTTTGGCTAATGCCTGGAAATAGCATCTCCCATTCTGATAATATGTCCACACCAAGCAAGATGGCAAAACTGAGGTGCTGACAAAGGTGGTGGCTGGGTTTGGCTTTGAATATCCTCATTTCTCATCTTGTCCTGCCACTTAATCTGGAGCACCTGACAATGAGAATTGAAAACATCAGTCCAGTGTTGTTAAACCTTCTTAGCGCCCATGTTTCACCTCCATACAATGGAACTGGTAGAATCGTGGTTCTGTAAATGTACAGCTTCATGGCGAGCTTCGTGTCACAAGGTGCCCTCAGAGCCTGCTGAATGTCCTCCAACCAGGCCACCTTAAGGACCTAGCCAGAGATTGGTCAGGGTGGAGATCAATCTGCAAGGAGGCCACTCCCTTTGGAATTTGTGTGGTGATAGTGATGAAAATAGCAGCTCCCACAATTAATGGCTGAGCCATTGGTCTCTTAACTCCCTCGAAGTTGCTAACCAGAGGTGTCTTATTCTCTGGCCATTGTTTTATTTCCTCTTTGTTCTTCCAAACAGCTGGTTTTGATTTAACTCCGTGTAGTTAAAATAATATCAAACAGATAAAACTGAGGTACATATAATAGTAAAAGAAATAATACTGATCTTTCCCATATTCTCAGCACCTACATGCCAAGGTATCACTTACCATACTCCTTCTGTTCCCACATATATCATGTCTGATTCTAAGCCTGTGCAATTCACAGAAGAAAGGAGGATAGCAGCCTACGGAGCAGGACTCTCCACCCCCAGTGCAAGTCACTGAAGTGGGCTGAAGAGAGAGGAAATTAGGAAAAACCACAAAGCAGCCTGATGTGTTGTAAAATCCCTTCCCCAAGCTGCTGTGTTCCTCTGTTTAGCTTCCTGCCTACTCATGTAGATCTCCAAGTAAACCACCGATTACCAAGCAGATGGCCTATCTGTATCTATACTCAGATCTACTACTAGAGGCTGATGATGATCCTCTACTAAGCACAGGGGGAGAGGAGATCATTTTCTTTCCTCCCATCATGCTGAAGAACTGTTTATTAGGTTTGCTTAGTCTGCTGCAAACACTTTAATGCATGAACTTTACCCATAGCATTGACTCATTTTTTTTCTTGTCAACATACCCCCTAGAAGCTGCAGCTACCATATTAAAATGCCTGCCACTTATCTGGGAATGCAATATATAGTGAATAAAATATGATGGTTTAAATGTCTTTCTTTCTTTTCCTTAATTAGTTGATTTATAAAGGGACTAAGAGGAAACTAACTTTATCCATACAGTTTTTGAAGGGAACATGTACACACGTGTGTGCACACATACACAAATACACACAGAGCCTTGGAACTACTATATAGTACTTTCCAAAGTGGACCAGGGCCAATTACAGCTTTGAATACAAGCTCTGAAATAATTGGCTTCCAGGTTTCTATGTGACTCATGATTAGGGTGCAAGAGAGATCCCACTGGTATTAATTTCAGTCCGCATCTCTGGCCA
This sequence comes from Sternotherus odoratus, assembly GCA_032164245.1. Taxonomy (NCBI): domain Eukaryota; kingdom Metazoa; phylum Chordata; order Testudines; family Kinosternidae; genus Sternotherus; species Sternotherus odoratus. The sequence goes on from JAVMKO010000018.1 coordinate 10,706,658, forward strand.
CAAGCCTGCCCAGGAAAGAATCGGCACATGGTGCGCCTGCCTAGAACAGTCAGGGCCGGCGACAGGGTGGTACAACGGGTACAGCTGTACCAGGCTCCGGACTTCAGGGGGGCCCGGGGCGGGCCCGGTATGCAGCTGTACCCCCTTGTCGCCGGGCCTGCACAGTAAGGCGCGGCTCCGGGCAGCCACTGCAGCGCTCGTCAGCCCCCTCCCCCGGCCCCCAGCAACCTCCCCCCGCCCCCCTTTGCTTCTCCCAGCCGGGCCACGCGGAGCCGGGGGCCGCGGGCGGCGGGAGAGGCCCCGTGGGCGGCGGGAGACCGGCCGGGGAGGAGGGGGGCACAAACGATCAGCGTACGGGGCCCCAAAATTCCTGTCACCAGCCCTGAGAACAGTGTGAATTCAAGTGATGATGTCGCATCGGAAATGAGCCTCTTTAAACATGATTGACTGTAAGAGACTACCGGTAACTGCAGATGCTTATAAACTCAGGTTTAACTGAGATGCCAACCTAAGTGAAGCATCCCCCAAGCTTGCACCGACTCCACAATGCTCCTAACCTCCAGAGAAGGGAAACAGTGGGGCTGAAGCCAGAAGAACTCCTGATCTCCGCTGCAGCTTCGCTCCTGCAGAGCTGAGAGTCATTTCCAGGGAGCTCCACAGAACCATTACTCGGTTTCTGAAGGCTGGGGTCCCTGAGACCTCTGAAAACCAGAGTCCCTTCCACCCCTTTGCCTCTGCTGGGCAAGAGTGTGGATATGAGGGAGAGCTTGATGGTGTCATTTTTACCTGGTGGTTAGAGCAGGGAACTGGGAGTCCGATTCTCTACAGCCTGTTCCTAGCTTTGGCACTGACTCAACACGTGACCACGAGAAGGCACTTAGCCACTCTTCACCACCCTTTACCAATCCCTGCCCGTGCAATGGGGAGGAAGACACTTGCTGATCCTACTGGGATGGTGTGAGCCTTCCTTCATGCAAGGCTGTACAGCTCTGAGAGACCCTTGAGTGAAAGCTGCGATAGTAGTAAAGCAGCATTAGTAACATATGCACATCATCCCAGATCCCCCATCCTTTGCCATCTCTGCTCCTGCTTTGGCAAAGATCTGATGCAGGGGGATCAGATGCTGTTATATGTGGGTGTAGATACACTATTTGCCTCTTTGCATGGTCCTTGCCCTTGCAGACAATCTCGTACGCCTTCCTGGCCTCCTACAATGTCACATGGAACGTTGTCTCTCGGATCAAAGATCTTCCCAATGCCAGAGTATCAGCTGGGTCGGGCTCCACTGGTTTTCATTGGAGGGCATTTCCCCCATCACCCAACCAAATAGGATTGTCAGATAACCGTGAAGAAGAAATTCACTAGCAATAGAACCATTTCATTGACACCCCTCCCAAACTTGAGTCCTGCTGCCCATACCAGAAATTCCTCCTGGATTCTCAGCATCTTCCAGCTTCCTTAGAAAGTAACTTCCTTTCTTTCATCTGAGTTAGTTACAAAGCTAGATCACATTCCAGGCCCTTTTCTTTTAATAGAGGCTGGAGCTTCACTATGGAGATGTTCCAACTGATGGGCAGCACTATCAATTAAGGACTGCCGATTATTTGCCCTGGCAGCCAGGAAATGAGACTTTTGAATCTAGGCCTTGCTGTGGCAGCTCACAGCTGGTCAGATTTATTTTGAGCTTTCCCCAGCAGTGCAGGGATTGATAAGAAAGTGTTGACAGCTCAGAGTTTCTTGCTGAATATAACAGCTTTCTGAACTCGGCAGGAGACTTTTTAAGGTGGGTGGAGGGAGCCATGGGGGAGATTTCAGCTATGTCATCTTGTTTTTATTTTGGGGCATATTAGAAGGGATCAGGAAAGCTTACACATATGCATAGATAAGCACACCCTGCATTTTAGAAGAGAGAGTCTCATGCTTCAGGGCATATCAAACTCTACCTAAGGGGGTTAGGAAGAAGCTGTGGACAGGTTATTCTAAAACAGTTCACTGCAGGATCTCTTGCATTTATTTATTTTTTTGGAAGCAGCTAGAACTAACCACTGTGCAGGGAAACAGAATAGTGGACTAGATGGACTACTGGTCAGGTATGGGGTGCTAGTTTCTAGATACTTTGATTGTGCCTGATGTGTGAGTGGGGGTTGGAAGAGATGCTCTGATCTGCAGGTTTAGATGAATTTTTAACTATTCTGTGTCAGGAAGAGAGTGAAACCCCCATGTGAGCTGGTAGCACCTCATTTGATCTCGGCTGTGTAGAGACGCAAAGGAGAAACCCTGCCGTAATACTTCAGAGAGTGCTAAACTGCTTGCTATTGATTTTATACTAAGATACTTTATCACTCTTGTTACTTGAAAAAGAAATGTAATCTGTGTCAGGACCGAATAGGTTTTATGAGAAAAATCACCCCCCCCCTACCCTTTTATGCTGAGCTGCTACAGTTATCCATTTTGGCAAATCAGCCCCCCCAGCAGTTCTCCTTTTTATTGGAAGAAGCACCTGTGTGGCAGGGTGCCCTCTCGAATCCCATAGAAACGAGGCTCACACACAGTGGCTAGATGGAAAGTGGTGAGTTTATTGAAGGTAGTGACATCACAACGCCTGGGGGCCCCGGTTGCAGGCTGTCACTGATGAGGGACCTGGCACACCCAAGCGATGCCCAGGAAAGGAGCCCAACACACAAGGGTGTGTCAGCACAGAAATACTCATACTCATTTACATCTCATACATAAACATATCTCATAAATAGCAAGCAGCAAGCAAGATTGGTTGATTACACGCTGTTCAGCCCTTGTTGATTATACGCTGTCCTGCCTCAGTTTACCTATTTAGTTTCACACGCACTCGTTCTCACACAGACGGGGTAAACAACTTCCCAGCTGAGAAGCTGTTCTCAGACACACACGAGGTAATAGAAACACAAGGCCATCCTCAGGCTGATAACCTTATTATGCCGTCCCCTGAAGTCAACTCAGAAGCGTAACTGTGCCCCCTACCGATTGCCGTCACAATAATCTTCCGCTCACTACAACCTGTTTCGTTGTGACCTAGTGGTTTAGCAAAATGTTTTAAAACTTGTGTCTCTCTTCTGAATACAGCAATAAGCTCAAAACTCGGCTGCGCTAGTTTGTCCCGGTCAAGGTAACTGCAAACCTAAAACTCCTCTTAAAATAGTCTTGGCCTTTTTTGAGTCTAATTTTGCTCTCCAACTAAACGTACATACAGAGCTCTCAATGCTGTAGAATCTGAGGTAAAGAAGCATTATTACAGGGAAATGAGGCCAAGAGAGATTAAGTGATTTTCTCAAGGTTACATCGGGAGTCCAGGGCAGAGCTGCAAACTGAACTCAGATCTCCTCAATCCCAGTCCAGTGTCTTTACCAACATGTCATCCTGCCCAAGCTGGCTACTCAAGCAACACTCCCACTGAAGTCAGGGAGAATTTGGGCCTGCAAGAAATGCAGAGCCAGATCTGGAGAGGCAGCATGTTTATAGCTAGATAAGGCAGTCAGTTAGGTGTCAGGAGCTGCATGGGTTCTATTCCTGCTTCAATCACTGACCCTTAATCTCTCTGTGCCTCTCCAGCCCCTTGTCTGTCAGCTACTTGGGGCAGGCACTGTTTCTAAGTACATGTCTGTATAGCGCTGCCCCCATCTCAATTAGGATGATTAAGTGCTTCTATATTATAAATAATAATAATCTGGCCCTGACTTCACAACCTTCTTTTTTCAACAATTTCTTTCCAGTGCAATTTTTCCTTTTTCCCATAAAACTATTTTTGGCTTTCATTTCTCTCTCCCCTCCTCCCCTTTATGATCTACTAAGTCACGTGTAGGCAACTGACTGCCTCTGCCTGTAGCAAGGGCAGATGATCTCTTCTTTGAGACACAAAAGGCCATTTTTGCACTTTTGTCCCTGACCTAAAATTTAAAAACCAGTACTTAAAATCCATAGATGACTTGCCTGCTATGCATAAAGCCAAGAGAGTTCTGTCAGCTGCAGCACAAGGAGGGAAAAATATTTCTGATGAAAAGTGCATTTAGAGCATTTTGTCTCATATTGTGGAACCAAGTAGTGGGCTATTCAAAAATGTGCAGCTTCTAAAGCGTCACTCAGGTTTATCAACCTTTTTTAATTAGCACGTCTCCTGGGAGTAAGGTTGCATCAGTTTGAGATTGATGGGGAAACTGACCATTACCCAACTTGCGCTCAGGGAAAGCAAAGTTTGTTGAAGTTTTACAAGAGCCTGAGCTCTTCCAAGGAGTCTAAAAGAGGTAGGCACCCAACTTCCACTTAATTTCAGTGGCATGTGGGTAAGTTTATAGCTTTTATTGGGCCATCTTCTGCTGGTGAAAGAGACAAACTTTCAAGCTACACAGAGCTCTTCTCATACCTTGGGACCAACACACCTACAACACCATTGCAGACAAGTGGCATATGAATAAAACTAGATTTTTAAAGGTGTTTGGGCATTGCGCCTGCTTAACACTACAGTGCTTCACTGACTGAAGAGCATAAGTCATACTGACTTTCACTGATCATCAGACTTCTAAGGCCCAGATCTTCAATGGTATTTGGGCTCCTATCTTCCATTGAAATACTTTTTACACAGGATTGTAAAATACCTTTGAGTACCTGAGCCCTAAGTGCCTAAGTCATTTTGGAAAAGGAGACATAGGTTCCTAATTCACTTAGGTGCTGAGAGGTGCCACCTGAATACTTTTTAAAATCTGGACCTAATTCCTATGAACTCCTTTGAAAATCCCAGCCAAGAGGTTCTACAATACAGAGACGAGAAACCTGTGCAACAGAAATCACGATTATTTATTTGTATTGGAGTGGTACCTTGAAGGACTTGCCTCAGAGCCCATTGTGCTAGGTATTATACAAACATATCATAAGACACCAAAGGTGGGCAGCTGGGGTGTTGACACCACTGCCCGTCACAGTGATCAATATTGTCTTATTGTTTCCTTGTATTCCCTCTCCTGTCTGTCTATTCACCTTTTGCCTCTTGTCTTATACTGTGTTTGTAAGCTGTTTGTAAGCTGGTCCATGACTGAGGAATCCAAGGTGCTATTGCTATACAAATATTAATAAATAATAATAATAATAATAATAATAATAAATAGACACTCCTTATCTTGTAGCACTTACAATATAAATAAATACAAGCAGCGGGTAAGAGAGAGAAAAGATTATGATCCCCATTTTACAGATGGGAAACTGAGACACGGAGCTATTAAAAATGTCTCCATAATCCCGATAGGAATTCTGTGGAAAGCCAGAAATTGAGCCTTTATCTCCTGAATCGCAGCCCAGTGCCTGACTTTTTGTCAAACTCGGTTATGCATTTGTGGTGTTTCTGTGCTTGGTTATTATTTGATCGTGTTGTGGTCAAACATATTCCTCTGAGTTCCTATTGATTTTTCTTTTTGATCCCTCTTACCTTCATCTTTTTTATCAGCCTTTAATTTATTCAGACAAGGTGGGTGAGGTAATATGTTTTATTGAACAATTTCTGTTGGTGAAATTGATATACTTTTGAGCTTACACATAGTTCTTCATGTTTGGGAAAGGTAATCAGAGTGTCATAGCTAAATACAAGATGGAACAGATTGTTAAGCAAAATGAGTTAACACGTGTTGAAAGAGACCATTCAAGGTGACTTGGAGTTGTATGTAGTGGTCAGAGGGTTATAGATGGTGAATCCTCTGGGGATGATGGGGTTTTTTCTTGCATTTGCTCAGGAAGTAGACGCCTCTGTTAAGTTTGCATCTTGACACTGACACCAGTAGTGATACTAGATGGCAAAAAATGGTGTTGTTTAAACAGCCAGAATTCCAGGGCTGTATATATGTGTATATTCTTCCCTGAAAACATAAAAAATATGTACTGTAACCTGTTGAGATTAACAAATACACTGCAATATTGAGTGACTATTATAGCCGGGTGAAATTCTGTTTTAACTTTTCAGTGAAAAGTGCAGATGTCGTGACAGCAAAAAATAAATTAGCAAATTTGTGTTGGTATTGCTGTTATTTGCACAACTTTCATGACTATAAAATGCTGGGAATGTGTTGCGTAGTTACAGTGTACAGAGCAGGGACCCAGAACAAATTCCAAGTCTACCACTGACTCATTGTGCAACCTTAGGAGAGTGATTTAACCTCTCTGTGCCATTTTACCCTGCTGTAAAATGGGCTCAATAATATTTTCCTACCTCACAGCTTAATTGTTTGTAAACTGTTTTGAGAGTATAGGTGGAAATTAATATGATTACTATCCTTGAGAAATAGCAATTTTTTCTCATTCAACAGATTATTGTTATTAAAGGACTGTCTAAATGACATTTTAAAACCTTTATAATTTAATGGGAGATGCGCTACAGAATTCTGTGGAATTTTTCATCTGTTAAGATAAACACACACCAACCTCTCTGATGATGATGCTTTTTTAAAATAGACATTGTTAATGCCACCTGTTCAGCAATTTTGCTCATCTTCTGCAGAAACAGTCAGTTCACCAGCAGAGGGAGCACAAGATAACAACAATAAAAATCCAAGCATGGGAGTGACATCATTGATGATGCTATTAAGAGATAAAGGAAGTAAACCATTTAGAGCAGAGCTGAATTTCCTTCCACTTAAGAACTGGAAGGAATGTAGTTGGGTTAGAGAGCAGAGTCTTGCGTGTATGTTAAGTTTTGCTGGTCGTCTGCTATGTTTCTTTATACAGACAAAGAAAACAACCCAACGTAGAGAGAACTGTGTTGACTATAGTATGTACATTGGTTGGCAGGTGGCTTTTAGGAGTCCTGGAATCCATGTTTTAACTGTGGGTCAGATTCTGTTACATTTAATCACACTGAGTAGTACGTCACTCTGCCAACAGCAGCATTGCCAGCTTTCATGATCTTTATTGGTAGCCTCACAATATTTGGTGTTTTGCTTACCAAATGACTCCTGGAGTCATGTGTTAGGTGAGAATTTCCGCTTTCACTGGAATAAAAAAGTAAGTTTGTAGCCCTCATGGTTGTGGAGAGAAACTTGAAAATGAGGCCCAAGTGAAACCTAAAGACTTGAAAAGAAACAGAGTGCCCCAAATGTATTACTTAAAAAAAAAATCATCCTGGTTTTTAAGACAATGCCATGATTTTTGGATTTCGACCCATTGTTTTGGAACACTTGAGCCTTGTCTTCACTAGGGAATAAAAGGTGTTTTTACCTCACGTTAGTTAACATGAGGTAACGAATATGAGATGCTAGGGAAGACAAGGAAGATTGGCGTTTTTACATGTTAGCAGGTCAAATACCCCACCCTACCTCTCAAGGCTGTTGTGAGGACAAATTTCTAAATTTTGGTGAATTGCTCTGATACTGTGGTGTTACAAGGCCCTAGATAGGCAGAGGGAAAAGCCATATTTTTAACCTCCCTAAACTGAAAGGAAAACCTTGCAAGACAAATCCACTCAAAATGTGTGTGTGATCTTCACTACTTATTATACAAGTTACATTCCATCTCTTTTTATTAGGCGTCCTGTCTATTACTTTCCTTTCCTCTCTCATTGTCATAAGAGATTATATCTGAAGCTAGCCTAAGCAGTTTCAGAGATAAGCATTTTGCAGATATCCATCTACCACTTGAGGCTTTTGTAAGATCCTGGTATATTGGCTTTCATGTACGGATACAATAATTCCCCCCTAATATTAGCTAGAGTACAGTTGCTATCATTTTAAAAGCCTTCTGTTTACAGGATTCTCTGTCTGTACTTAAGCAATGCTAAATATTAGTAGCAATCTCCTATTTTTTCTAAGTGCTATACCACAAAAACCTCACTGCTTCTTACTAATAGACATTTTGCTTTGGGTGAGGGGAAAAAATCCTGTTCAGATTCAGATGTTAGTTTCCACCAAAATGCAAATAGGTTTTTTAAGCTGAAAAGCAAAGGCATATTTTCCCCAAAATGCATATTTTAGGTCATGGACCTCTTATGTTAAATCTACCAGAATTAGCTCTACTGTTCTAGCAATAATGATGGGTTTTTTCTTTTGAATTGGGGATTCTATGCAAACTTCCACTATGAACCCACAAAGAAGATCTATATCTAGTATAGTCATCGTGTATAATTATATGGGCTCATAGAACACTTCCCACCCAAAGATCACAAGGCACTTTACAGAGGTCCAAAATGTTCATTGTACAGGTGAGAAAACTGAAGCACAGTAGCCAAATTGTCAAAAATGATGAATGATTTTGGGTGACTTGATATTTGGGTATCCAATCTGAGATGGCTTAAAGAGGCGTGATTGTGAGGAAGTGCTGAGCCTCCATCCTCTGAAAAGCAGGCCCCTTTAAGAGATCTCAGATCGGGCCCCTGTAAAACAGTAGGGCCTTTAGAAAATCTTGGCCATATTTTGTACTGTACAAATGACTTATCCAAGGTCATATAATCATAAAGTCCATGCCTCAGCCAGGAAATAGAGCACGGGGTAAAATCAGCAAAAAAGTCTGAAGGAATTTAGGAGCCTACATCCTACTGAAAGTCAATGAGATGTGAGCTCCTAAATCATTAAGGCCCTTTTTCAAAATTTTACCTCAAAGCTCTTGATTCCTAATTTAGTAGAAAGTGAAATTTTATGTTAAACAGAGAATTACAACCAACACATACCAATCAATAATGTCTGGTGGGAAATTGGAAGTAAAGATATTATGGAAGAGACAGACAGTTAAAGGGGAAAAAATCAGTGTGCTTATACTGCATGTGGTCATGAAAACCATCAAGCAGGCTGCTATGTTTCACAAATTCTAGGGTAGACAGCCCAGAGCTACAGATGCAGAGGCAGCAGGCCAAAACCTCCCTTGCCTGTGATGAATGGCAATGATACTGCAGTCTGCCTCACAGAACGGGGGCAAGTGGTGACTAGCAGTTGTCTAGACTGAGGCAAGGTGGGGATAGAGGATGGGTGTTCCTGAGGGAGGGGAGACCCTGAGATTGTGGGGGTACTGCAGGGGTGCAGCACCCTCGATAAGAGGGCACCGGGGTCCAGGGAGGGACTCTGGGCCAGAGCCGCAAGTGGGACATAGGCCTGCAGAGGGCGCTCCGGACGCTGGTGAGCTAATTCACGGACAAACCAGCAGGAGGCGCCGCAGGGGTGAGTCGCCACCCTGCTACAAGCAGGCAAATTGGTACTCATGCAAAGACCGAACTGTGTACGCACCATTCTGCCCGTGTAAAGGCAGGGCTTGCACCGCCCTTGCTCGTTTATTGGTCCGTCTTGTAGGCCTAGATATGTGAGTGTCTGACTGTGGCTGCATTTGGGGATGTTAGTGACTCTGCTGCATTCCACCCACGTGCTGCTCTGAAAGCTCCTAGGCTTTCTTGAGTACTTCGCTCAGCTGCTGTTAAACAACAAACGCCCACACACAAAGCAGAGGCCTTAGAAAGGTGGTACGATGGAAGATAGCTTTGAAGCGGACCAAACAGGCAAGCACTGAGGATGAAGTCCTGCAACCCACAATAAACATCTTCCTCTAAGATGGGGAGGGAAATATCTTTGGGTAATTTGAAATCAGAAATGGAATCTGCCACTTGGCAAAAACTAAAAGATCAGAGACAAAAACGAACTCTACCAAAGAAGACGTGAAAGCTAAACCCAGCTAGGGAAGCATGAGAGCCAGGACCATTTTAAAAACAAACACCTAAAAACTGAACATTAAATTCCTTCCAGCGAAATACTCTCACTCTGCTCTGCCCATGTCTGCATTGGATGGAACCAGTCACCCCTCTTTCCCCTTTGTTTAATCACATCTAGGAGCTGGGAATCTCCACCAGTCCTACTCTCAGTTCTTCCCCTGAGGCCCTGAAGAAGGGGAAATTAAGCTGGCCCAGGGGTACGGGCTGAATACCCAGAAAAAGGGTCTGCATTTGTGAGATTTTTGATACTACCCCAGAAGGGGTCACTGAACTATGAAGAGTGACTCAGGTGGGGAAATAGAGGAAGAGTCTCCAGGGAGGAAATCCCAGTAGGGCACTGCTCCATACCAGAGTCGGAACAGTTAGAGGGCTCAGGGAGGGCTGCAGGAAAAGACCAACTGAGGGCACTCAATTAGGCCCTGTTGGACTTGTACACTGGAAGGGAACTATTTTATCTGTGTGCACACCGACTGTGTGTGACACTGAAATCTGCCTCAGAAGTTTAAGTGCCAGCAGGGGTCACAGCAAGGTGCAGACACACTCAGCCAACAGGGGCGCCCCCATGAGATGAGTGACCCCATCACAGTGTATACCAATTGATTAACCAGTTATTAAAACAGCAGTTAATCATGTAGTAACACTTTATTAACTATTGAAGAATCTACCCTAAAGACAGGAATCTGAACATAAAAAATCCCATTGCTCTTTTTTTAAACGTGGCCACGGTAAAATGTATTAAAAATCGTATGCAGAACAATTCATAAAAGGCACATTAGATGGATGGTCCTAGACCTCTTGTGATGTCATGCTAATGCATCTTTTGATTCAGAATTAGGTTAAACGTTAAAAAGGAATGTTGCCCATTGATTGTGTTGGACCTTGACAAACTCTTTGCATTGAAAAAATTATTTGATTCATTTAGCCATTTTTTTTCTGTTCTGCAATTTTTATGAATTTCTCCCTTATTCATAATGATTTGACAAATAGTTTGTGCAAACTAACTGTAGACTACGTGGACTGTTCACTGAATAGTCTCAATGAGTATTCACAACTCATTACTTGTGTATTTGATTGGACACATTGAGTGTTTCTAAACTGCAACAGAAGATCCCTGTTTGGCCCCAGTCAGCTGGTTTGGGCTACCGGGTTATAAAATAAAAGAAGTGGTCAGACAGGGACCCAGGCGCTGTAGATCTTGTGGAATAAGGACCTCACAATAAGTAAGCTACAGAAAACCACATTTGCTGAGTTGGGGCCTGCTCCTGACTTCAGTGTGCTTTGCTGAATTTCAACAGTAACCGGGTCCCTGGAGCATTTTGGCAAGAGGGACAAATCTTAATGCCTAAATTCAATGGCAAAACTCCCATTGACTTCACTGAGACCAATATCTGGCACAGAGAGCTGTTAAGGGACATTTACCCTCAGCTAATTGGAAAGCTAACAGTAACTGACATTAACTAGGCTGCATATGAAAGCTGTCAGCTCAAAGAAGAAGCTCCTTATTGACTGCAAGAATTCTTTATTTGTCTTGATAGAAAATTTGCAGAAGCCCAATTTATTCTGGATGATAAAAACTGAACATTAACAGCAGCTATGGGCAATGGACTCTCTGGTTACTTTTATTTTTAAAAGCTCCAGTTAAGCAAGGAAAATCAGTGCTGATCATAGTGCACCGCACACAGTTGAAATATTGGCTCCAGTATCTGAATCCAATTCTGCTCTCAGAGGTAAATCTAAAATACCTTTGTTGATTTCAACTGAGTTACTATTCTCAGAAATAATTATTGCCTCTTTGCTATTCATGTTCCATTTTTTACATCCTCTCCATATTTACCCTCCTTCTTTCTGCCTGTAGGGGGAGTGGCTATTATCAATGCTGTTAGGTGTTCCCTTCCTATCAGTCTGTCTAGCTCTAAACCATTCTGTGACATTGTGCCTGAAAGATACTACAGGAAAACAAGTTGTATGTGTATTTTGATATAGCTTCTGCCCTGATCTATGACCTGGAGGCAGTTCTATAATTGAGTCATACAGTTCAGTTATATAATAATAATAGCTAGCCCTTATATCAGACTTTATAGCAGTAGATCTCAAAGTGTTTTATAGAGGAGGGCAGTATCATTATCCCCATTTTACAGCTGGGGAAACGGAGGCACTGGGAAGTGCAATGATTCACCCAAGGGCAGTGGCAGAACCAGAAGTAGAACCCAAGTCTCCTGAATTTCAGCTTGGCACTCTGTCCTCTAGACCACACTACCTTATATGATCACCATGACCACAATTCTCAGTCATCTTCCTTACGGTTTTTATAGTGGCGTGCATTGTTGAAGAATCCCAAAGTGCTTTATAAACTATAAATGCATCAGAGTCACTCACCCACTTCTGAAATGTGGACGCCTCAAGGATGAGACAGTGGTGGTTTAATTGCACACACTAGCACCATGCATCAGTGTAGAGCAGAAATTGAAGGATTCTTCATTCAGTTTCAACCAAAGGAAGAATTTTAAGAGGACAGAATGTAACACCCCAATTAGATTTGGCCAGAACACCACAATTAACAAGCCCAACTCTTGTGAAGAGTGTTGCAGGATAATTAATGGCCTTGGCATTACATCTCATCAGAGAGAGGGTTCCTTCAACAGCACATAAGTCCACTCTGGGGTGTGCATTCAGTGCTCTCTCGGGCACCTTTATGCTTGTGTAACCTACTGAATTATCACCCCCACTTTCTGCAGTCCCCATCTAAAGAAATGCAGCCATGTCATTTCAGCCCCAAATAACAATGTATGTCAATGCATAATTCGTTTGCTAGTTAACATAAGAACATCCACACTGGGTCAGACCAGACCAGACCAGGTCCATACAGGCCAGTATCCTGTCTTCCGAAAGTGGCCAATGCCAGGTGCTTCGGAGGGAGTTCACTAAACAGTGATGCTTTACCTATAGAAATGTTACCATTTATTTCAATGTCTTAGCACAGGGTATTCTGGGACACTGGGTGCAGGCGGGCATATGCCAGGTATTTGGATGTGTACAATTTTCAACTACCTTGGTCCAGAATTTGTTAGGGTGCCTGGTGGGCGTATCTGTTTATCATCACACAGCTAGGGCTCCTTAAGCGGGCCTGCTGCTAGATTGCATGTAATGATAGCTCCATCTGAGGTGCGGGAAGTTGGCCATAATGAGCAAGAGTTTCTGAAGAGCCCCACACCCGGCAGCTTGTGGTGTTCTCCCCATGTTGGGCAGGGAGAGGGGAGCAATTCTCCCTTGATCTCCGTGGGCGGTGCTGGACACTGAGCTTTCCAAATATGTTGCAGGTTCAAATTGCTGGCTGCCCCTATCTGGGACTTCATATTTGCCATGTGCTGTTCTGCTTGTATCTCACTGTAGAGTAGATCTGCATTCAAGTGGCCGGAAATGAGAACAGGAGAGCAAGGGCTTTGAAGTGGCAATTGTTCCAAGTATGGAGGAAAGTGAAGGCATATTTCACACTTTTTTTTTTTAAAGCCTTCACTGTCAAAACAGCCCTGGCTTTCAAAGTCTCTCCCTCCAGATCTAGTCTCTAAGGCCTTGTCTAGACTTTGACAGGGAGGATGGTGTTAAAAACAAACAAACAAACATGTTAGGTCATATGTTTTGGGTTTTTTTAAAACCACTTAGCACATATGTTGGCAGGGTTTTTAACATCTTTCAAAATGTATTGGACCTTTTCTACACACTCTTTAACTATAGCAGTATGGTGAAAGCGATACCACCCCAATAGTGTGGACACTGTTATAATGGTATCAAAGTGCTTATACCAATATCACTTTTTCCTGTACACAAAGGGGAATGAACTTTTAACTGACAATGGGGTTCTAGTTTATGACTAGGGTCCCAGGGGACTACAGTAATACAAATAAATATTATTAATAATAACTGTACAAGGCACCTTTATACCTGTGTAATTGTGTCTACATTTGGGGCTTTACAAGTATTCTGGTTTTTAAAAAATCACATCTCTAATAGTTTTATACTCCTACCAAAACTGTGTGTGGACTAGGCCTTAAATGGTCCTAAGCCGCTATGAAGAAATGTCCACTGGTTCTCCTTGGTTCTTTATTACACTACACTACACCCATTCGTTGAGAAATTCACTGTGGTGCCATTAAGCATATTTTATCTAATTAATTAAAAAAACTAATCCAGAAAAATAAGACCTCCCTTTGGTGTTTGAGGAGACATCTACTAGTGGCGTAGATTGAAATTTGGAACTGAATAGAAATTGTAACTAAGAAATGAGGAAAATGTTGCAATATTTCATTTGGGTTTCCCAAGCATTTCCCTTATTGGTTTTGATAAAGGCCATTTTATCAACCCCTGTGAAATATATCAATTATCCATATATGTCAACCGTTGGGGGGGGGGGAGTTCAGAATAAATTGTATTAAAAATTTTTCACAAATATTGATTCCTTTTTTAAAGCTGACTGCTGGAGTCTACCACATAAAATTCAAATACAAACTGATGATCTACAGACTCATTGGATTGCTGTAATTCATTAAACAAATGCTGGATTTAATAGAACTGGATATTGAGATGTGTACTATAGATGCACTCAGCTGTGAAATATGCTATAGAGTCATTTGTTTTCTGGGGTCTAGATGTCTGATTCCCATTAACGACAAAGGGAGTTACCAGGGAAAAATCTCTTCCATCAAATTTTGCTTTCAGTTATACCTTCTCAATGGATGTACTCTGGGTTTATACCAGGTTCTATGAGTTTACAGTGTTTGGATCTAGACTGGGGCTTTAGTCTATTACATTTGGTCCATATTCCTTGGCTGTGATGTAGTTCCTTTGATTCAGCAGTTTCAAGGCACATTACAAACATTAAACAATGTATTTTCACAATCCCCAGGGAAGTAGCGTGGGCAACTGCCATTGTACCCATTTCACATATCGGGAAATTGAGACACAGAGAAGGCGCATAAGTTATGACCGTGAATCAGTGAGTCAGCTGAGAGTATGACCCAGGATTTCTGATCTCCCAGTCTTTTGCTCCAACTGCTTGACCACATTCCAGCCTCTCGTTAATTTGTGCAATTTATGCTTCCTTAAAACAAGAGCAAAACACTAAAATGTGATTTATGCTATCGCAGTAATGCATCCAGCAAGGTCACCCTTTGTATTAGAGCGTTGGCCTGTTCTCAGATTGGGAAGAAAAGGTTCACTGTCCTTTGAATCAGTGCTCAATATTCTAAGAGTGAGAAGGAGAGTCAGATGCAGTTATGAAAATACAAAATAAAAAACGTGCCCTTTAGAGGGAAAAAAATTCTGTAAGTAATAGAACTACAGTCACTTAGTTCACAGTCTGAAGAACTGGGAACAGATGTCTGCAGTATACATGCTGCAACAGTCCCATTCATTTGTATAATAACTAGAGGTATGCTAAGCTTTTTCTAGTGGCCAGTTTGTAAATTTGCTGTTTGATTAGATTTGGGGGAGGGGAATTGCTTTGCTATCAAATTGCTCAGTGGATGCCTCAACTAAAATTTGGAATAGGCCATAATATTGCTATTTGCAGCACAGAATTCAAGTTCACAATGAAAAAGGGAACAAAGAAAACCCCACTGGAAATTTATCTTCACTTGATGGCCCTTTTTCCAATCAGAAAGGGCTGATTTTGTTGGCAGGTGTAAAAGAAACTAGTGATATTTCAAGCCTTTTCAGCTGGGAATCATTATTGTAAACAGCGATGCAATGAGAAGATGGGGAAAGAATTTTAATACACTGACAGACAGCATTTTTGTGGAAGGGACACACAAGCGGATAAAAAGGAATTCACAGAATTTACATAAGGCTTCGTGATCTCTAAAGTCATCAGATTGGGAGACGACACTGAAATTCATTTTATATAATCGTGGCTGATTATTTAATCAAAACAGAAAGAATTTAATTGAGTCAAGTCAAAAGGCCATATTAGATTACGGTCACTCTTAACATAAAAGGCATTTCCCTTTTGGCTAAACAGCTTCCTTTACATACCATACATAATAAACTACAGGCTGGTAAACCAAATACCAAATTAGTGGTTGGCTAAAACTCTTAATGGTATCTCTGTCCTACTCCCCACCCCTTTCATTTTCGAATTCCCTCAGATTTCCTTGCCTGAAAACACTCAGACATCTAAAGCAATACCAAACAATATAGACTGTATTTTAATATTTCCAAATATTACTTGGATTCCCTCCACCTACCCACCTGTCTTCTATAACATCTGGGAGAATATAGTCTTCTCTGAAGGTCCATTGCTCCTGAAACTTGTTGCTCAAAATTCAACTTTTCAGATATTTAAGAAAACTGGTGTTAAGTTTGTGTTTGATTCTACAAGTTGCTGAACACTTAGACTAAGAGAGAGGGTAACAGTGGAGCTCAGGCACTGAACTGGGGCTTGTGTAATGTGATGTAATCACTCTGTGCTTCAGTTTCCCCATCAGTAAAATGGAGCAATAATTAGAGTTTCTGATTTTCGGTTTTATCCAGTAAAATATCTGCAGTACCAGACCAATAAAAAAAGAGAGAGACAGAGAGAAAGAAATTGGTGTTTATCCAACAAACACTGGAAAAACATCAAAACTAGTTATTTAGAGGTAAGGGTTTGTCTACACGGAAAAGGAGCAGTAATGAGGACTATTGGAGAGTGATGTCTAAAGCACACTAATGTGTCGCACATGATTTGGTCTATGAAGACACAGCTGGTTCACACTTAAAGTTCTCTAGTGTACTTTAAAGTAGTGCTGTTTGAAACTACACTTAGTTAAAGTGCACTAGGGAATATTGCAAAGGGATTATTCATTACAGTGTATACTACTACTTTAACGATTAATGTATATAATCTACATTACTCATTACAGATCTAAGATCTTCAGGATATTGTTTCTTTTTCTGTTTGTAAAATATGGTTACATGTTGGATCCTCTAAGCACTACTGTCGTATACATAATAATAACTCTTGTTGAAGTCAATGGGCATTGAAGGCACTCTTTCTCAGGTCCAGGCACATAGCAAGTAGTGTTAGAAAGGGGTGGGTGGAACGGGTCTTTTGAACAATGAGTCCCCTCTTTTCTACTCACATTAGTGGCATGTTTTCCCTTTGCGTGGACAGAAAAGGGCAATAGACTACAGACTCTGTAAAAGTTAAATGTGTTGTTGCCTCCATGAATCTTCAAAGCTTTATTTGATGTCTTTTGATTTAGCTAGTTGTCTTTTCTATTGTCAGTCTCCTTTTATATACCCCATATGGGGAGAGTACATGGACTACTCTGCATTACCAGGCACAATGGAGCTGATCCTGTGTATGTCAAGTTGTTTGAGTGAAACTCAGAATTTAAAAAAGACCACTCGCAACAAACCCACAGAATATTTCAATAATCTCGGGGAAAACATGGATTTGATTCTTGTCTTTTGATTGTTATAAAAGCTTATATGTGATAGCTGGGGAAATCCTAGATGCAGTAAACAATTTATAAAGAGGCTTTCAAAAGCACTTAAGAGATTTAGGAGCAGAAGTTCCATTGATTTTTCAACAGCATCTATGCTCCTAAACCCCTTGGGGATTTTTGGAAAAAATCACCCTTAAACCTTAAGTCATCCCCAAAATGCTTTTTTTTTAAAACTGTGGACACCATTTAACTAAAAATAGTCTTTATCTGGTTGATTGAAAGATAAACTGCATTTCAGTTGTGCAGCTGCATCATCTGATTGGAGTATCAATCAGTGCTACACGCTGTCTATGCTTGAATTCTTATTTTGGGTTCATTTATGGAACAGGCACATGTACCAAGATTTTCCACTATTATCCCCCCTTGGCTCGTGCTCACTTAATAGCATAGCATGTAACACTGTTGTCAGAAAATAATATGCTAGATGTCAGGTGAAATTCACCCCTATGCAAAGTAAAGCTTCTGCACCACTAAAGTCTAATTTAATCCCTATTTTAACCATTTAAGTGATACTTGGCCCTCTGCACAAGAATTAATCGCACACATAATAATTTCTCAGGTATTCTATATTTACTACACATCTTGGTTATGGGCTCAGTACAGTTCCCCTTGAACTCAAATTTGCTGTTGCAGTGATGATCAGGCCCTGAATGGCTGAGGAATCTCTCTGATTCTTAACATGTAATTTGTGTATCACATCACTAATAGAATGGGTACTAAATTCACAGGAGCGTGTTTCTAGTCTCTCTCATGTAGTTTGGATAGGCTTTGGCTCAGACCAATCAGGGGGACTCAAGCTGCATAATTTTCTGTTATAGTGTAGTCTCTTGAAAAACATTTGTCCTAGGAAATGGCTTCATACGAATCCATTAGTCCCTCCTGTTTAATTTCTTTTGGGTCTTTTAAAAAGTAATTTTAAAACTTTGCATCAAGTGCTCACAAGAGTTGACTCACTGTTTTATTACTGGGCAGACCCTGAGCAGTTCCAATGCTCCCAATCCTGGTCTGCCATTCCCATGCAGTTCCTGAGGAAAACTTGTCAGTCAACCCCAAATTAGTGGTATTTTGATGTAGAAACAGACTCAGCAGGAACTAGACCGGGGTGGGCAAACTTTTTGGCCTGAGGGCCACATCAGGGTGTGGAACTGTATGGAAGACCAGGTAGGGAAGGCTGTGCCTCCCAAAAACAGCCTGGCCCCCAACCCTGGACTGCCCCCCTCAGAACTCCTGACCTATCCAACCCCCCCAGCTCCTTGTTCTCTGACCACCTCCTCCCGGGAGCCCCTACCCCAAACCACCCCCTCAGGACTCCACCACCTATCCCCTCCCCCTCTCCTGCTCCTTATCCCTCGACTGCCCCAGGACCCCTATCCACACTCCCGTCCCCTGACAGGCCCCCCAGGGCTCCCATGCCTATCCAACACCTCCCCCCCCCAGTTCACTGACTGCCCCACCCTGAACCTCTGCCCATTCCAACCACCCCCTGCTCTGTCCCCTAACTGTCACTCCCCCGGGTCCCCCTGCCCCCCACTTCCCACCCCCTTACCATGCTGCTCAGAGTAGTAGGAGCTCACAGCCGCTCCGCCTGGCCAGAGCCAGCTGCACTGCCCACACAGCGGGGTGACTTCGGGGGAGGGAGACCAGCAGGGGAGGGGGCAGGGACTAGCCTCCCTGGCTGGGAGCTCAAAGGCAGGGCAGGACGGTCCTGCGGGCTGGATGTGACCCATGGGCTGTAGTTTGCCCACCTCTGACTAGACTGAGACCAAGGATCACACAGATGAATGTTGACAGAAGCAGGCATAACTCTGGTGAAGTCAGTGCAGTTGCACCTGCTTACACTAGCAACAAATTTGACCTAAGTCCAGAGGTGAAAGTAAGCCGGTAGTACTCCCCGCTACAGCATACCAGCAAGAGCCGGTGCGCTGTACCGGGGCGGATCAGCTTCCCCAGGCACAATTTAAAGGGCCTCGGACTCCCAGCAGCGGCTGGAGTTCTGGGCCCTTTCAATTGCTGCCAGAACCCCATTGCTGGAGCCCTGGGTTAGCCGTGGCAGGGCTGGGACGGGTGACTTAAAGGGCCTGGACCCAGCTCTGACCCCCAGCCCTGCCCCTTTCACCCGAGGCCACGCCCCTTCCAGGGGCCAGAGCCGGCCTCAGCCCAGCCCCATAGTGGTAAATGCCTTCAACTACTTTCACCCCTGCCTAGATCTACAGAACTGAAAGGCCTCATCATTCCCGAATACTTAGTGTCGTTCCCTGCAACATGTCTAGATATGGGCCCACTCCTGCCATCAGACCCGTGTGGAGCTCTGTTGAAGTGAACAGAGTTCCAGGGAGGCACGATTTCAGGATTGGGGTCATTATCTCAGGGAGGTTGATTTGGCTTTTGGCAAAGTGTGTGTGTGTGAATGAGAGAGAGAGACCGAGAGGACCCTAGGATTTCTTCAGAACAGAGCATTCAGCCATTGCACCACTCAGCCTGCAGCCTGTTCAAAAAGCAGAATTGTCTGTTTTCAAATGATGAGCACCTCTTGTCCCTTTATGATGCCGTGGCCCTTTCACGGTGCCTGAAGCCCTTGAAACACCCAATTAATAGGAATTAATGGAAAGGCAGCTTACTCTGCATGAGCATTTCTTATGTTGCTGCTGCACCCCATTGGGGACCATCTGTGATCTGGAGCTCAGCAAGAAGAGGGTTTTATTCTGTTTTAATTGTATGCGGCCAGCAAACTCCAACCACTGTCACATTGAAAATCACTTTGCCCATGTCGCTGTCTCATGCTTATGCCTGTGGGCACATAGCGAGCTGCTCATTTTCTCCTTGACTCTCGCCACGCCAGCTGCCGGCTGACATCTCAGAATTTCTGCTATATTGTGCACTCTCTTCAGGCAAAACCTCAGAGTGCGGAGAAATCAAATCCTGCTTGGAGAGATCAAAATCAATTTTAAATAGACCCAGCTGTTCCCTATTGCTGGGTGCTGGGAAGGAGAAAATCCCTTAGGATATCTTCAGAGGAAACGCAAAGGGGTTTAAAGTAATAAGGAAGATTTCGAAGGCTGGGTTATTCATTTATGGAGGAGTCCATGGTAACATTCAAGATTTCAGAACAATTTTTAAAATAGACAACATCCCCAATTTAAAAAGGTTTCAGTGCTGCCAATATAATACATTGACTAGTCTTTTATTGAGGTTACATTGACTAAAAGTGTAATCTGGGCTTTGCCTTAGATGCTGGATGCTTTCCTGGAAGGCTCACATCAAGTTTAATTTAAAAGAAAAATGGTAGGCTAAAAATAATAGGCCTGGGGTTTAAAGAAGTTGAGTTTCATTTAAGCCCTGATAGTACATGTGCTTGTATTTTATTCCAGTATAGAATGTAAATTGTTGCCCGATCACGGTTTTACATATATGCTATTGCAGCTGCACATTCAATTATCTAGTTGCATATGTAATTTCCTAGTTTGCATACACCGTTGCATTAAATGTGCATCCAAGTCAGACATGCAACCAAGCATTTACATTGTTCAGAAATCAAACCTTACATACGGTAAGTGTCCTTGCCTCTGTCACTAATAACAATCTAAATGATGAAGAGAGAATTTCAAAATTCAAATTCATTCTTCGTTTATCCACCCTGAATAAATGTAACTAATGAAAAGAGACATCGTGACTTCCACGTCTGTTTCTAGTCACTTTGAGGTTTTCATGCACTAGCCCAAGTGTGGCAATGTTTGGGCTGCAAACACTGCTGGGAATGGTCAGTCAAAAATTATTTTCCTTTAAAAATAACCATTAAATAATTTCTATTAATTAGATTCTTTCATCTTATTTTTTTTTAAAAAAACCTAATCACAAAATGTAGATTTCATCTGCTTGACTGTAACTTTAAAATGAGCTGACTTCTTTTGATGTTATAAAAAGGAGTTGAAGTAGCAGAGATATTTAGTGTCTAGAAAGATCTATTGACCCTGTAGTTAGTTTAATAAGATTACTGAGGTAGATCCTGTTTCAAGGTAATATACCCAGGCCATAAAGTTCTCCCGATGATGGTGTTACAGTGTATGCCTGGTTTTAATCTAACTAGTGTGGGTAACAATACTAGCAAAGACATGGCCACCTGGGCTACATCACAGACTAGCAACCAAAGTATGTACCTAGAGTCTTTGGCAGGCTTGTACTGAGGTTGCTTGCCCATGCCACCTGTCTTCACTACTACTGGGACCTATGGCTATCTAGATTAAAGATAGTGTTGCTAAACCTACCTGTGCTATAAAAGAGTCAAACACCTTCACTTTGTAATGTAGATAAGTCTTTTCTACACAGGGTCATCCAGGAACATAAATCGAAATTAACAAAAGATGTGGACTTGAAATGGATTAGTTAAACCACATTAAACTCCTGTGTGAACACCCATCAGAATTAAGCAGCTTTCCTGAAGTAAGGCCACATTAATTCTGACTGACAGTGTTCACACAGGGCTTAAAGTAGTTTAACTAATCCACTTAAAATTCACACCTTTAGTTAATTTAGATTTATTTTCCTGGATGTCCCCTAGTAGCCAAGCCCTTAGAGAGGACTTCCGCCCGATATTCTCTCCACCCAGGGTATATGTGGGAGACCCATGGATATCACTGGGAGATTGACCTTTGCACAGAGACTAGAATATCAGCATATGGTTCCAATGTGCAGAAAACAGAATTTTACCTTGTGTATTGACTGACTTGAGAATTCATACTGGTTATTTTGAAAACTGAAGGGGATTAATTTTCAGTACCCCACAGGATGGCCAAGGCCTTGCCTCTCGGTGGGACACAGTCCAAGTTCCTTGAGTGACAATCTCATAAGAGTTTCCATGGGCTGCAGCTCCCATATCCTTCACCCAGTAAATGCTGTAGCCATCTTAATCTGAGATTAAATCAGTAAAAGGTTTGGTGCTGTTTGTGTCTGAGATACTGTTGCCAGACTTTCCATAATTTAGCACCTGTTTACACCATAAGTTAACGTGCTCTACACAGGTGTGATTTCCAAAGCGCACTCATGGGTTGCGTATTAATTGCTCTGTGTAGACCCTGCTGGTGTGCAGTAAAGGTTCTCTACTGTGCTTTAATGTACTACTGTCTACATGGACCAACTAATGCACAAGACATGGGTGCTTTAGAAATCACTCCCCCATAGAATACATTCCCCTGCTGTGTAGACAAATCCTAAGTGAGATGCTGCCCTTAAGTACATACAGGTTCAATCCAAGGGACTTGGTGGGCCTCTTGCTTAATTCAGTGTGCTCCAAGTGACCCTGCAGAAGTTGATGGAGGTTATGGCAGTGCAGAATGGACGGTCAGGATCAGACCTGACGCTCTTGGGGAGCAGAACACCATCGAAAAGCAATCTACGGCAGCCTGACAGCATGTGAACACAGATTCATCTTATTTTTATTCCTGAAAGTTGCCTGGAGGATCAAGACACACCAAACCCCTCCCAAGTCGCAGCTGTACAGTACCTTGTTCCATGGCTCCCTGTAGGATCGTTGTCTTGCTGGAGAACAACGCACTTTTGATTTACCTCATTTCACTTCCCGTGAGTGAGCAGCAGAAACTATCGGCCCATTGGTTTGTTAAACCATTTCCTCCCTCAGCCGCGGAGTGGTGATTGGACACCAGAGCGGCTCCTGGGGCCGACGAGGACATTCTCTGTGCTCATCGAAGGGGCCACTCTTGTAATGCCATGGTGCAAGTCTGGACAGAGAAGAGCCCAGCTGGCAAGAGCCAGCCTGCAATTGAAACTGACATGATTTCCCATCAGCTCAACCCCACCACCACATGGTGTTTATGCTGCCAAAGGAAAGATAAGCCTGACATCAATTCTGTCTTTTTCTAACTCCGAAAATAATGTCTCCAGCTTTGAAGCCTGCTGGGACAGGACCCACCTTTCTGTGTCCTTCTCCTGCTGTGGTCTGGTCAAGGTCACTGTGATGCCTCTGCCACTGAAAGTGCTTGGATTTTTGGAATCTTCCTTGCATTTGCAAGGCCTGAGAGCACTCTGAAGGCCTGGCTGGGGAGCCAAAAGCCCGAGGCAGCCCGGAGAGCATCCTGCAGCAACTGCTCAATCTCCCCCTATTTCCCCCAAACGTTTATTTTAATCTTCTGCAGTAGAGTAAGAGACATTTTTGTACCTCAAGAGAAGTGCTACTTAGAGACTGGCCCAGCTCAGTTCCCAGGGAACACGGGCTCACTTTGGGACCAGTCCTCCCCTTTCATTTCTTAAAGGGTGCATGGAAGTGTGGGGATAACATTGTGTCTCCTGAACTGCTGTTCTCACTGCATCATTCCCTCTTGAAAACAGGGAGTGATGGCCTGGCTCTTCAGAGAGAGATGGGCATGTTCCCTGGGCATCTAGGTGACAGAAACCTGCTTACAGATAATCATAGAACAATAGGGTTAGAAGGGACTGCCAGGGTCATCTAGTCTAACCCCCTATCACATGGGTTGTTATGTCATGAATTCAGGTCTAGTTTTGCTGCCTGGTGCAATCAGGGTCCCACCATCCTTATGCGAGTAGATCACCTGCAGTGTGTTGAAAAGACAGGTCAAAATGTTGTTGCTCCCTCTAGAAGCAGTAATTTATGATGCCCAGTAATTCTCGATCACTTGAATGGGTAGATACCCTACTGAGCTTGCCAGTACCTCCTGGGTGGACGTGGCTTATGCAATAATACCAGGGAAGCTGTTGCCCTTCCCTCACCGCCCCATCCTCTCCCAGGAGATGTTTGGTCCATTTTCCTCCTCTTTGGGCACAGACATGCAGCAGACTTCTTTGCAAAGCCCGGTGTAGGGAAGAGACAGAGAAGGGGACTGAAAAGAATCACTTGCTCTCCCATTGCATTCCTCAAAAGAGCTTGAGTCCTTAGACAACTGATTCAACCCAGCACATTTAACCAGCTTTGCAAAGTTCTTGTTTGCCTCATTTGCTTAGGGCCAGCACTTCATTTGTCTGTGGTGCAGCATTAAGCCAGCAACTGTCATAATTCTCCTCTTAAGGATCATCCATAGTCATGGCAAAGGTGGAGCAAGCAGATATTGCACCCGACTTTGCACATTTGATAGCAGTTTTGCAAGCCAGGCCAGCGTGACTATATCTCCATTTTACAGGTACCTACACTGAGGCACTAGAGAGAAAGCTGATGGGCTCAAGGGCATGTATTGAGTTTAAGGTAGAGCTTGCAACCAAAAACCCACCCCAGCAGTCCCGACTTCCCCTCACGCCCAGAACATGTGGCGCCTCCCCCCAGGCGGAGAGAGAAACTCTTCTTCCCCAAAGGGGCCAGGCGCTCGCAATCTCGGGGAGTCCATGAATCATGCCTCCCTTTCTATTTGCAAATTGTCACCAAGTGGCTGGTGAGTGTCTTGGCTTCTCTGCATTCCCGGCGGTTCGCTGGAGGGTTTCTGTGGCTGAGCCGGGTGTAGGACTAGCAACTGCTACTCCCCGGGCTGCTGTGGTCGGTGGCTGGGCTCTGTCCCCGGCCGGAACTCCAGACTCGGGTTCCCGGCATGAATTCTCCCGCTTCTCAACGGCAGGTTTGCTGCTTCTTCCCCGGCATTTGCTTTCCGCCCCGTGGCCCCTTCCGCTCGCAGCGGCTCCGATCCTCGTGGCAAGCGGACGCCAGCCGGGACCGCTTCGGGGTGCAGAGGTGGCTGGGGTTTGGGGGGGGGGGCGGTTTGCACGAGTCGCCCCCTTGTGCCATCCGCGGCGCTGGGGGGAGAGGGATTCATGCCCCAGCCCCCTCCCCTCGGGCAGACAAAGAAGCCCCCTTTCCCCTTAGCATGGCGACCGGCTGGGGGGAAGGGGGGGTGGTCACCCAGCTCCCTGCGGCCGCCCTGCAACCCGACCCGACGCCAGCCGGGCCTGCCTCTCTCCACCCCGGCCCCGCCTCCCTCCGCCCGGCCCCAGGCCCGGCTGCGGGGCCCCGGCTCCCCGCGTTAAGTTCGGCCCTTCGTGGGTGGGCAGGGCACGGCAGGGCAGCCCCCCCTCCTCCCGCTCCGCCCCGGGGCGGCCCGTCCCTGCGCCCTCCCCGCCCCTCCATCCCCCCGCTCGCGCCCCCTTGTCCCCCCCGACTGGCAGCTGGAGAGGCAGGGGAGGGGAGCCCCGCGGAGCCTCCCCCCGGCCGGCGGAGCCGCACGCCCGGGGAGCCCCTCCCCGCCCGGCTGCAGCGGGGCGGCCGGGGTGGGGAAGGCGCCCTGCGGAGCCCGGGGCTGGCGCTGGCCGGGCTCCCCCCCCCCCGCCGCAGATGGTAGGCTCCATTTAAAGAGTGCTCGCCCTGCGTTCTCCCCGCGGATGCCCTTCGCCAAGCGGGCTCCGCTCGTCCCTGCGCCGGGGAGAGGGAGGCGGCGAGGGGGAGCCAACAGGTAGCGGTGGGGGGAGGAGAGGAGAGAGCCCCCGTCCACACCGACACCCCCCCGGCTGGTGCATCATGCGGCTCTCTCTCCCCTCTCTCCTCCCCAGGCCAAGATCCGGAGCATGATGGAAGACAATCAGCAGCTGGCGCTCCGGATCGATGGGGCGATCCAGTCCGCCAGCCAGGAGATGACCAACCTGCGAGCCGAGCTGACCGCCACCAACCGGCGACTGGCCGAACTGGGCAGCGGCGGCCCCGCCACCCCCTCGATCATGGAGAACAACCAGCACAACGCGCACGGTGAGGGGCGCGGGGAGGGCGCCGGGTCCGGCGTGCGGGGTCCAGCGACTCCCGGATGGAGCATTGGCGGCGTGTGCGGCTTTTAACCCTTTCTCCCTGTTGCTCTGCGGGCAGGGATGCGGGGGAGAGGAAGTGTCCCTCAGCCAGAGCTGGGGGATAGGGGAGGGTCTCCTGGAACCCCCTTCCCACCCCCACCCACTGCGAACCGGTCCTGGGTGGAAACTTTTAATTGCAGGGTTGGGTTTTCAGTTCCTGGGAGGTGTGAAGTGCAACCTTTTCAGACCCATCTTCCTCCCTGATTTTTTTTAAATTCTGGTTGCAGATTTTCCGGCGCGGGGTTAAAAGGCTCCAGATGTTGTAACCAAAACAAGGTGTTGTGTTAAACAGCAGCGTGTTGACATGTTCCCTTTTCCTTTTATCTGATACAGAGATATTTTTTTTATATACCTGGGTTGCAGATTTACTCCCCGGTCTCCCCCCCCTTTTGCACTGTGTCCAGTGCAAAGAAATCAGACAATGGGATGCTCGCTGCATGGAGTTTAAATATCTGGGGCATTATGAAAACAAGTACCTCTAGGGGATTTTTTGTTGTTGTTTTGGTTAGTTTTTGGTGGACATCTTCCCAAATCTGGCTAAAGTGTGGATTAATCTCTGCTGATGATAGTGGGATAGATGCAGTCTCAGTTTGAACTGGTTCCTTATGTAGATGAGGCAGTAGAAATAGGTTGCCAGTTTACATTGACGCTGTCAACCACAGCAGCTGTTGGTAATCCTTCAAGGATTAACACTGGGATGAGGTGGTCCTAAAAATGCATTGTTTCCCTGATTGGTGAAGTCCAATGGCAAATGCGTCTGACATTCTCTGCTAAACGGCTTTTGACTTTAATATCATATGTTCTCCGCAAATTGAATTTATTACAATTTAGGCTGCAGAAATCCCAAACAAGAGTTAAAAAAGGGCAATTGAATGGAATGGTTACTACAACAAATGTGTAGCTATTTGACCTCATATTTTCTCTTTTTTTAAATTAATAGGTGGTGGTAATTTTAAATTTATTTTTTTAATGATGGGTTCAGTTTAAATGTCTTTAGGTCAAAATTAAAATATCTTTTACCACAAGTGTGACTTGTTTTAACCTGCAAATTAGCATTGTTCAGGTTGAATTCCATTCTAAATTCACTCTGTGGTACCTAGAGTTTGATGAAGGTCTAAGAATCACATCAGTAATTTGGTAACAAAGCAGCCATGTTATAATTGTGATTAATGTGTTTCAGTCCTGCTGTTTAATGCATAGTTTTCTAGCATGGAATTTGGCAAATGGCATAACCTGTCCCATAACATGTCCGGTAGGGGGGAGGGGAGGAGGAAAGCATTATTATGTGCATTTAGATTACCTCACCTTAGAAAAAAGTATGGGAGTGTTGTATTTGCAGAATGCAAGGTGTTGGGGATTTTATGAATCACAAGAGAGAGCTGTAGCCAGAGCAATGAGTTTTGCTAAGAAAAAAACCCCAGGGTTTAAAAAGTAGTAAAGGATCTATTTGTTTTTCTAACAATTTAACCCTTACACGCTCCCCCTCTCTAAAGTTAGGTGGACTTTACCAGCAAGTCTGCCAGATTCAGTAGCAAAGACTGAGCATATAAAACAGGTCGATATATGTAATGTCATGAATGAGGTTTGGTCTAAATTTTGCATGGGGGTTACCAAATGAGTGCTAAATTGTTGATGCACAGCTCTTAAGATTGTATGGTTTGTCTTTTTTCTTGTCTGGCTGAAATATGGTATGTTATACTCATGAAAATAGTGCTTCAGTCACAATTACTCTAGAAACGTTTAAATAAAAAATACGGAATGGGTAAATACTGAAGTGCAAAATAATTCACACTCAGAACAGTTTCAAGAATAGCAGCCGTGTTAGTCTGTATCCGTAAAGAAAGCGAGGAATACTTGTAGCACCTTAGAGACTAACTAGTTTATTTCAGCATAAGCTTTCGTGAGCTATAGCTCACTTCGTCGGATGCATAGAACATTGTTTATGTCTGATCAGAAATAGTGCAAACCCTTCTCCACCTTGAGAGAGCTATAATTGATTTGAATTTGCACCTGCATGATAAAAATGTCAGCAGATATTATTTACTTATTAGATGTTTACTGCAGGAGTCTCTTGGTATGATGTGTATACATTATTTAACAGCTGTATTTTTTGTATGTTACCTGTAGTTTTTTAAACATAATTGCTCTTCTAAAAGGCAGTGTAGCTGTTCTCATAAGACTGCTATTCCTTTACATCATTGGTGTTGCATTATTAAAGTATTAGCACAAATTGATTTAGAGAGAGTAATTTGTGGATTTGTTCCATCAAACTTGTCATATTTTTGCCATTTATGCTGCACAGGGAATTGTAGCTATTAAACAAACTTAATCCACCATCAGATGGGTTTACTGTGCAATCAAGAATTTGTCCAAGCAAAAAGAGCAACCAATTCTGCTAATGCTTAATTTTGCTCATGTGATGAGTAGCCTCTTCCAGTCACATAGAAAAGATACCACCTGTGCTTAAGCATTTTCAGGATTGGGCCCCTATTCTGATATGATTTTAGAGGGAAGTTAAATTTTTTAATATGTTCATATCATCTCTGTGTAGGGACCAAGCAGTTACTTTAAAAGGCCAGATAAAATACTTTTTTTATTTTAATTTCATTGAATCCTTGTGAACATTAAAGGAACTGAGCTTAAAAATAAATTCCTCCTGAAATTTAGTGGACTTTACTAGCCAAAGTACTCTCTTTTGGAATATCTTTGTTAAAAGACCCTGTGAAGAACCACCTCCCTTCATCTTTCTTCTCGAGTTGAATGATCGATAACAGGACTGTTGATGTACTATATAGATGGCATAAAAATATAGTCTTTTGGCTAGCAAAGCATGTCAATTCCCATTACCTGTTTTTATGGTCCCTTTCTTACATTTTCCCCCTCACCCCTGCAAAATGTTTTAGCCTTAAGCACTTGTTTGATTTTTGCAGCAGAAAAGTTGATTTGTTTGTGTAACACCCAGGTGTGTTTGTGTGTGTGTTTGTATTTTCTAAAAGGATGCTTTGAAAAGGCTGTTTGTTCTGAGTAGTTTGTAATTTGATGAGTGACAGAAAAGAGCTTATTCTGTTTGTGTTACTCACCATAACTGAAAACAATAGATTTGTTGTAGCCTATTAAAAAAAAAAAAAAGCCATTTATCAAAGTGTTATTTTGTGCCCAATGGAGAGCCTTATCTCTGTTTAATAACTATAATTACATACATTATTTTAAAAAATACACATTGAAAGGTCAATGGGATCTTTCTGTTATTTAAGGAGTTGGGACCCAGTGATAAGAGGTGAGAAGCAACCATAACTCTGCACCAATGAAAATCAACCATCAATATAGCATGGATCAGTTGTAAAATTGCTGAAGGGAGTTATACTTAGATAGCTTGATGCCTGCTTCTGCAGCATGCTGGGAGCTTTCCACACCACCCGTAACTCCCCCTGAAGGCCTGCTGCCACTGAGTGGGTCAGTGGGAGTGGAGAGTACAGGGCAATTCTCAGGATTGGGCCCCAAGAGCCAAATTCAGCCCCGGAGGTCTCCGTGTAGGAGTGATGACATTGGGTGCTTTCCTGATGAAGTGCGAGTCTGGCAGCGTAGCCAACACTTCTGTTTGATTCTTTGCCCGAGTTAAAGAGGAGGCTATTATTTTAAATGTGACTACAACCATGTACTGCTAGTATTATAATAGAAGCCAATCAGTTAAGTGTAAAATTACATTTGAAGTGAATTGCATTTGTCTTTCTTATGTCTCATCAAAACGCCAATTAGATTCCCTGTCTGTTTTGTATCTTCTTCCTAATTTGTCCTACTATGTGTTGTCAAATACCTTTTTATATAATTTTGTGTTTGCTTTTCTAGGTCAACTCTATAGACTGATATTCATTGAGTTTTCTCCCAAGAATTGTAAAAGGACACTCTGGAGGGTGGTATTGAAAATGAATAGCCATAGGTGCTGGAACTAGGGGTGCTACTGCACCCCCTGGATTTGAAGTGGATTTCATTACTTAGAGGATTTACAGTTTGGTTCAATGGCTCTTAGCACCCCCACTATACTAATTGTTCAGCACCCCTGTAAATATCTGTGTCTGTGTTCTTTGAATAACTTAATTGTGGTGGGTTTCAAATAAACGGGCTGCCAAGCTCATCGATTTTAAGTAAATAAATTTTGGGAAAGCAACAGGACTAAGATTACGGGATGGCTTTACAGGATAGAAAGCCTTTCACCGATAGGTCACAGGTTCAAATGCAGCCCATGTTGGTAGTAACTGGAAGTTCTTACCATCTGATAGCGGATTGATAGACTACATGAAACTGGTTGGTGAACCAGTTCCAAATGGACGAGAACGTTACAAAATCTCTGCTAATGCTGCAGCCCCCTTGCCTGGTGGTGTGAGAAGAATGCTTGAGGACTGACCAAACTCTCTTGGTCATACAGGTACATACTCCAGGTCATGTTTAATGTACATTGGATGAGGGGAGGTGCATGTGGAAAGCCTGCTCTCCCTTGCCCCAGCTCGGTAGATATCCACAGGACAGATCCTCAAGTGAAACAAAGGGCTTTGTTATCCAAGGCTGTTAACTCAGTGTAACTTGCTGCAAGTGTTGTTTTTAAAACCATTCTACTGACTGGGACCTCACAATAACAAACCAGTGTGCATGATGATGCTCTTCTCTGATGTTCTGTCAGGATTTTTCTCTTGTATGCAAACAGCGAAGCTTCACTTTTCAAGGATCCTTTTTCTTCTTGTCTCTCTCTCACACACAGACACACACATATATGTGTGTGTATATGTATATAATATATATAAATTTACTTTCTGCATGGCAAGGATGGAGCATCAGAGGACAGCTGGGGAGGGAGGTGGGTGGGGGGACACGACATTTTTGCTCCCACAGGCCTGAATGCATGTGGTCAGTCAGGAGTTCAGCCTAGCAACCTTCACAGCCTCCCCACCCCAGAAAGTGTTAAGCTTACTGGAGAAAATTTAGTGACTTTCACCTCGCTGCATTTTTAAGAGCACAAGACGCCTGGTCTCATTTAGTCCCCATGTGTTCTGAGTTCTTGTTGCCATGCTTTACATTGGTTAAGCAATTCGTTCTAGGTGAAATTCACCCTGTGCACAAGTCCATGTACCACTCAGACCCTACTTGAACCCGCAGATTTAAGTGGTGCATGGGCATTGTGCTGTCCCTTTGCACAGGAGTGAATTTCACCATCTGGGCTTAGACCTTTGGAGTTTGATGGATTTGCAAAAAGTAAACTAGTTGGATTTTTGAGGCAAACTCTGCCTGGGTTGCTCCCTAATGGATGTCCCTATATTATGGTGGTTTTAGTACCACCGTTGACCCTGATTCACCAAAGCATTTAAACCTGCCTTTAAGTTTCATTGACTTCTGCTGAAGTACTTTGTTGAATCTGCATCTATGTACTCAGCCCTCAGGATTCACTGCAAAAGCTCTGGGAAAGCTGACGATTGGGGCCCCAAGGAACTGCAATTCTGGAACAGACAGTTGGTCCATCTAGCTTAGTATTTTGCTGCTAGCTGAAGTCTCTACCTGTCACCTCAAATGCGAACACCTTAACTAGTTAATATTTGTAAAGCTCTTTGAAGACGTCAAGCACTGTAAATAGCTACATATTATTAACTGTAACATCTCATTTAGCATTTGGTTACTCTTACTTCCTCTTTTACAGTTCTGTTTGGCTGGCAGTGATAGCAGTGGTGCTTAAAACTCACTGTGCTGAGGAGCGTTGTGTTTGATATGTTGAATGGCGCTGAAAAGCTAGAGGATTATAGCTATGAAGTGGGCTGGTGTTGTTAAGACCGTAGGGGCTGATTTTAAGGGGTAGTGAGCACCCACAGTTCCAGCCGAAGTTAGTGGGAGCTTTTAATGTAAGTCACTGGTTACAGGGTTGTATGTCTCCCTCTGTCTGATTACAGAGAATATGAATTTGTTACAGCTCCTAAAGTTTCATGCTTTTAGCTCTGGAGATTCCTGGTTCGGTGCCCAGTTATGGCCTGGATGACAGTTGTCATGTCTGCACTTCTGATAATAAGGTCCACAGTGTTTTTTCTTTAAAGGGAGCAAGGTTAACACCCTACTATCTAGTAGGGGATTCCCCATGATCCTTACTCCACTACACTGCAGCCTATTTGGTATTAGGAGAATTTTTTTTCTTTAAGGCTGGGATATTGCAAGGAGCCTACAGAAACTAGGCACTCAAATCCAGTTGGGCACAGAGGTCCTCTTGCACAGAGTGCATTGCATGACTGGGGCCTTAATGATTAAAGATCATGATGTTATTTTTCAAGCTACCTCCAACTTTGTTTTCCTTTGACTCCCTGCCCAGCTGAGGGTGAAGTGAGTTGTGTGTTTGCAGAACAATTAAATACACTGGAAAATACATCTGCGCGCAATCATGTTCAAAGGATTTTTTTTTTCTAAGCTCAGCATACCCGTTTGCAGACAGCACTTTAGGTCCCCATTACACTTTAGTTTTTTTAGTGTTTTTAATTAAAAATATCCCTCTTACATCTTTTTCCAAATTCTGCCTAATCGGGTAATTTCCTTTCGAACTAGTAGGATAATATTTATAATAACACTTAGAGCTTCTTTTCTCTAAGGCTCTCCAAGTGCTTTACAAACATACATTAATTAAGCTGCACTTGGAAATGGGTTAGCTTTATTAATACCCCCTTTTCCAATTAAACTGAGGTTATGGGGGTAGTAGAACTCGGAGCTGAATGCTGGGGTCTTGAGTTCCAGGACCTGGTCTAACTCCTGGGTCCCAGTCACTCATGGATTCCTGGATGTGGACAGTGGGGTATTCGGCCCTATCAGAAAGATCAAGAAGGATTATATCCGTCTGATCAGATCTACCTGCATTCTCATAGCATGCCCATCACCATAGTATCTGGGCACTTGACAGATGTACAGCCTGTTTCTGCCACCTTGACTCATACTTAGCTGTACTTCCCCTTTCAGTTAGTCCCATTATCTGCTTACTATAAAGGCAGCAGATCCGAACCCTGAATTCCTGCCAGTTCACCTGAGAATAGCACTGCTGTTAACTCTGGAAAGTTACTTGCACACCACATGCAGTCAGTGAATATTCTTGCTGTGAAACTGCAACAGAGGAGTGGGAGAAGAGACCAATTGATTTAAAAATGGAAACGACATCAAAATATGTAGACTTGGAATCTAAGGTGGTTGTTTTTTTAAGTTTTCCATAGGCGTTGGCAATTTGCTAGCTTGTTCACACTTGCATAAGCAATACATTGACAAGACATATTCCCTGATCTCTGTCAAATGATGCAATTCCCATTCCTTGATTAGCTTATACTTTTTATTTAACCATCAAACAGTACTTTATTTCCTTGTTTTAATTCATGCACAAAAATTCAGTGGTGCCATGATGTATGATAGTGCTTCAGTCTCCAGCTTATTAAAATTCAATTCTCATAATTTCTTGTTGACAGCCATACATGAGATAAGAGAATTTGATACTGACACAGCAGCTTGCAAATTCGGTATATTTGTAATATGAATGATGATGTGTGTTTATAGCTGAGCAGCAATTATAATTATATTCGATACCCTGATGACTTGGTTGACCAGAGGCATCGTTTTCCAAATAGCTGAAGAATTCATGTTCTCTTAAGGGAGACTGAAGGGCTCAGTGCATTGGGAATGGGCTAGAGAGCCTTTCACTTCTAGGTAATGTGACGGTGAGAAGCAGGAATTACGATGTTTACAAGAACAGCAGAAGGGATTGAAGATAATTTGGGGCAAGATTCCCTAGGCCTTAAGAGTTTTGGAGAACAGGGGCTTCATTGTTTATTAGCAGTTAGCTCAAGTTACTAGGAGTTAGATCTGGTTTCTAGTATCCGTTTCCCTGCCACCTTGCTACATAATTGTGGGCAAGTCACCCAGGCCAAAGTTTTCAAAAGTGGCCACTGATCTTTGGATGCTTCAGTCTGTAGGAACTCAGTCTGGGGAAATGGCTATCCCTGATTTTGGAGATGCATGTTGAAGTCAAAGGGAGCAGCGGGTGCTCGGCATCGCTGAAAAACCAGGTGAAAGAAACCGTTGGCTTAACCTTCATTCTGTGTCCATCTATCTAGCTGCATAGTAGGGATGAATTCGTCCCTATGTTTGCAAAGTGCTAGAAGATTCTGGGGGTGAAAGTTGCTGTATTAGTGCAAAGTATTATTATTACACATTCTGCAGGGAGCTTTTGAGGCTGAGAGAGAGTGTGAGCAAAACAAATTTAGGGAACTAGGCGCCTAAAACCAGGAAGGATGCAGCACCAGGAAGCCACAGAAGTGGATTGAGATTCAATGTTTCCTCTCGGTCAGAATATCTTTGCAAAGTCTGCATAACCTGGGCTTTCTCTGAGATTTTTCATTATTGTGTGCAGGATTTTAGCTGTCTATTCTTCTTCCAGTGAAGTCACCACCCAGCAGGCTGCTGGGTAAACCCGGAGGTGTCTCGACCTGTGGGTCTGCTCTCCAAGGGAAGACCAGCAGTGATTATCTGGAGATGCTCTCTGGCATTTTGAGTTCCCTGCACTCCCATTGTGCTGAAGCCACTCCAGTTAGTTACCAGTCCTGGGATGCTAGGAGTGTCCTGTAGATGGGTGTGCTGATTACCATTGAGCTATAGAAACCAGGAACAAAGGCTAATTCTGGGACATGAGGGTCACAATACAAAAGAGGCTGAGAGAGGTTGTGTAGACTAAGCAATGGTGATAAGAGACTGAACCAAGAGAACCTAGGCTTGTAGGAAGTGGGTGGGGAGGGGGCACAATATACTCTGGCTCTATTGCTAGAGTAAGAACAACTTTGCAGTGTTATTTATTAGGATGCAATGTGGCACAGGCTTGGGGCTATAAATACCAAAGATGTCCTGATGCTTCAGAGCAAACCAGCCAGGCTCTTGTCAGAATTAAGTAATCTGATCAGTTACTTGTTCCTGTGATCTTGTTAGTCTTTCCCTTTCTCAGATCCCCTCCACGAGCGCCCACAGTGACAGAGCGGGCGGACAAAGATACCTCTGGGATTATCATTAACGTGTAGAGTCCTGTCATTCGCAGTTGCAAATCTCTGTGTGAGATGTGGTGGGTGGTGCATTGGTCCCTTGTGTAGGTGGCTTTTGGGGGTAGTTTTCCCTTTTTGCCATGCCTAATTAGCTGTCAAGTCTGTTTGAAAGCTAAATTGCTGCTCTATATTCCTCGCTCTGACAAATAAAGGGGAACTAAAACCTGGACTTTCAAGTGCACAAGATGAGCCAAAAGAGGGTGCCGTGTTCCAACACTAGAAGCCCAGGTGAGGAATGGATTTCTATCATTAGACTTTCTGGTCTATGCTCTTAGCTCCTGTCTTGTGATTTCCCCATGAGCCTTTTACAGAATGGATGGTAAAGAAAATTGTATCTTCTTGATTACCATCAACTTGCGGTGTAAGTGCGAGGACAGCTGGGTCTACATTTTAAAGCAAAAGAAACGTGAAAGTCTTTTTCACTCTGAACGAGCCAGTGAGAAAACATCATGACATTTAAAATACAAGCACTAAGCCAAGCGTCAGTCCATCACCTGTAAGCAAATTGCCCATCCTCATTTCCATAAAACTAGCTGCATCTAAATAACTTAGAATGAATGTTGGTCTACACTGGCCAGGAGATGAATAGCAAAAACAGGCCATCCCTAGGTTTTGGCCATAATGATTTAATGGGACTGTTGCCATGACTAGTTACTGATTCCACCACCTTCTTAATAAAAAACCCCTAAAACACCCCAAGATCTTGATCCACTTTTTTCTGCTCTTGGTCATTCTTGGCCTCTTCAGTATTGGAGAGGGTTGCATTTATGTAACAATTCTGCTTACAACATCCCCAAGGTGAGCTGTCTTTGCACTTCCGGTATAAAGCTGTAGGGGGGGGCATTTATGACTCTGCAGGGTGAAGTTTGCTATAGGAGCATTGGCATGAAAATGCCACATAAAGGTTGAAAGTGAAGCTAATCGGTTTGTGGGTTTATTATCACTTTTATTATTATTACTCTTTATTTATGTAAAATAGAGACTGATGTTAGGATTTAGTCTGGCTGTTGTGAACAGAAGGAAGGAAAGTGGAGTGGCTTTTGCTTCCTTTCTCCTGGTCCTGATGCTGCTGTTTGTTGCCATCAGTGATCAGGGCCTCACTGTGCTAGGCACCATTCAGGTGAAGAGAACAAAGATGGGTTGGTTTGTACAATTGTTCTCACTGGTCATAGCCGTCACTGGGTAGCTGCCATTCTACCCGAGGGTATAGACTGTGCCTAGGTCGGTACGGGGCTCTAGTGCCCATTGAATGAATGTCAGCTGCCCCCTAATGGTTCCAACTGGCAATTAGATTTTGGCCACTGTTAGAAGACCGGGTACTGGGCTAGATGGATCATTGGTCAGACCCAGTATGCCTGTTCTTATGTGTGAAGGCTACATTAAACTCCATAGTAATAGGGGACTGATCTGGCATATTTTTTGCTTGTGTGAACAGTCCTTACTCACATGAATAATCCCTTTGACTTCAAGTGAACTACTTTGTATGAGTAAAGGTTTGGAGGATTGGGTCTATGATGGGGTGGATTAAGCCTAGAGGCACTGTGCTGGAGGCCTCTGGGTCCTACACACCTCTTCCCAGAAAGGAGCAGAAGAGAAGTCCTCCAAGGAGCCTAGAGGTGTTACAGGGAAGCAGCCAATGAGGGAGGCTGCAGGGAGCAGCTAATCAGGGCCCAGCAGGCTGACATAAAATAAGCTGAAGGGTCAGAGTCACTCAGTTACTGCCAGGTGCTGGAGGAGAGATGATTGTGTTCCTTGACTGGCTGAAAGAGCAGCAGGACCATGGACAGCTCAGCACTGGAAGGGATGAAGGCGAGCAAGAGAGAGCTCCTGGCTGGCTGCTAGGATTGAGCCTGGAGAGGGCCGCAGGAAGAGTGTGCCCCCAGGGAGGAAGCACTGGGGGGTACGGCCCCATACCAGGCCAGTACAAGTTAAAGAGTGTATGCCTTGGAAGGGATTTGTTCTGTTTCATAAAACGACTCTTGTGTGTGACTCAGCCGGAGCACCGAGTCACAAGCCCCCTGAGAAACCACCGAAGGGATCACTGTAAACTGCAGACATACCCCAGCAGAGGGGGAACTTGCTAGAGGTGGGTGCCACCCTGTTACAGGGTCCTTAGATTTCATGGTAATAGGTGATTTAAAAATACCAAATATAGATAGAAAATGAACCGTGGATCAATGTCACAGTTATAGAAGTTTGAATGGCATTTCTTCTCCAATGATTGGCATTGGCTAGCACTGGTAATTGAAGGCCTCGGTTAGTGAGGTCTGCTCAGCCAACATACCTCTAATCGAACCAGGAGATGCTGGCTTAGAAGGTAGGAAGGTAGATCAGTCTGCATGGCCCAGTCATTCATTGGACTCTCTCCTGAGAATTTCAGCAAAGGCATCAAGTATTGTCAGTTGTGGTAGTGGTTTTTGTGCGATGGACACCTGTCCACTGAGAACTGTTCTGAAATGCACCAATTTATATCACACAGGCCACTGAGCAGTCAGAAGCTAATGACTGTGTCGTTATTAACCTCACCTGTGTTCGTATTCCTGATCTAAAAGTGAAAAAGGCTTTTTATATCAACTGAGCTTACCTGTTCCCCATTTAATAACTTTAGTTGACAGATTTTTCCTAGTGTACCGAATGTTACATTTTACAGCGAGGTTTACATTTACAGTGGGGGGTTTGTTTTGTCTTTTAGTTCAGGAATAAAGCAAGATCAGCTGTCTCTAGTCATGTCAGTTTTGGTGCTGTTTCTATTAACCAAACAGACTTCTTCCATATCTCAGTGCCACCCTTATATCCGACTAGTGCTGGGTTGTTACTGAATCTGCATAGGTTTGTGTAAATTGCCATTTGTACTCCCATTAATTAGCAGGTAGGAAGAGAAGGGCTGGGGAGAGGTTAGCATTTATTGACTGATGTCCAAACGTTCAAAAGTGGCCTCTGATTTTGGGTTGTTAGATAAATCAGGCCCAAGGCATCTCAAGTTCAGTATCCACTGATTCTGTATACTCTACTCCGGAAAATGTCAGGATCAGACTCTGGATACACAAAACCAATTCCCTGTAACATTGGCTGGGAACACTTTTTTGCTTCTGGCTTCTGTGTTTAACTCTTAAAGGGAAAATTAGCTTAGAGCACTGAGAATTTTCTGAGTTTCATGCTGGCCTGTTTTCCTCGCAGCTGGTGATTAAAGAATCCAAACAGGGAATATTTTTGCTTAAATAAAACTACCAAGAAAGTGCTCTCATTTGTTAAGTTATTTTGGGTCATTAGTGGAGAAGCAAATATTAGTTCCTCCACACCCCCACCCCCAGCAATGTAATTCTGCACATTTCTCCTGGCCTCAACAATGTTTTAATATGGAAAAATAAATGAGTGGTGATGTCTCCCTAATGGGAGGTTGGTGGGGAGAGAGAGCAAACTTGGATTGATGCTCTCGAGAGGTATGTTCCTAAATGTTGATATCAGCAGTCAAAGTCATGTACCAAACAAAATGGCTTGAATGGGTGGTTGAGTTGGTATAGCCAGTTACAAACAAGTATTAGAGATGGAATTAGAGTCAGTATCCACGATAATCGGTGAAATTTATTAAACATTCTCTGGTTCCCCTTGAGCTTGTTCTCTGCATGTCTTGAGTTTCTGTAAGCAGCTGTACGTAGTTCAGAGGGCAATACCATTAATTAGACCAACATGAAAGACTAATAAAAGGTATATCCCTCTATAGTATACTAAATTTATCCCTGATTAGCAGAGCTGCACTCTTCTAATCCTGGGTCTGTGTATATATCCCTAGGATAGAAGTATGAAATTCGTAATTAAAATTGTCAAATAATTTTCATTATGCCATCAAAAAAAATGGGTACAAAAATGTTAAAGCAATGAAAAAACCCACCAAAAGCTTAAAACAAAATGCACATGATAAAGCCATGAAGATAGATCTAGTTTTCAGTTGGAGTTTGTAACTAGCAAGTGGAAGAAATTTGCATTTGGGAAATTTAGGAAAGCTAAAAATAGTTGAGATTTTACATACAAAAATTGCATCAGAGAGCTAGAATTTTTAGTTCTAGTTCTCTGGTTCTTTGATTCTGATGACTTTTCTTGGGGGCATAGAGGACACTCATCATCTTGCAGAACTGGGCCCCTAAAATATGAATTGCAGATGCTTGCTGCAGGATCTAACTTGCTATGAGGCAAATTCTCCCAGATGTGTGCAATTTTGTTTTGGAAGAAAAATGATTAATCACACTTCAGACTCTACTTATCACATGTAAAGTCAGAATGACCCCAGTCGAGTTATTCTGGAAACCTGTGAGTGATTAAAATAAAACCCTTATGACGATGAACTTTCCACTGGATTCTTCAGGTTGTCTTGGGCTTCCCATCTAAATTACAGCCCAGATGACCTATTTTTTTCCATTCAACATTTCTCAGTCTTGGAAGACCCTGCCCTCTTCTCCTTCCTTTCCTGTAGTGAGGTGGGTAGATATGGACAATTGATGATGAAAGAACTCACCTTAAGCAGAATGCAGCAGATGGTTACCGTTGTAGAGCTTTCATGGAATACCAGTGGCCAAGACGTTTCTCTGATGCGGTCTTCTTTGGGTTGGCATGAGAGGCCTGCAGCCATCTCATTAATTATGCTATTTTTCATTGCAGCATATAAGAAATGATCACAACAGGGCAAAATATAGAAAAACAAAGATGCTGCCGTTCTGACTTAAATTAGCTAAATCGAGAATATCCTTGGCACTGCAACCTCATTGTCTAAGATCTTGCAGTCCCACCTCATAGACCTCTCTACTGAGGTGTTCTGTTGTATTGGACTAAAAGTCCATCTTAATATGTGTGTCACGTAGAGGAATCTGTTTCTGTCTTTTTATGTATGCTTAGCTCCCATTAATGTCAATGGGAGTTATAGGAGTGTATCCAGAACAAAACAGATCCCATAGATAGCAATGCAAGTGGTGCACAAAAGTATTTATCTCCATGTGCCTACTTAAGGAATTCTGGCAAGATAAATATTGTCCCAGGCAGTATGCATCATCTGCTTGCAAGATTTTACCCAGAGCTTTGCCCAATGAACTATCTGAGAGTACAAAATGCAGTGGGCTTCTCCCCTCTTTTTGTTGACGCTGGAGACATTTCCCATTTCATAATCCTTAAAAAAAAAAGATGCTGTCTGCAGCAAAATAAAAGGAAATGTTATTATTCGTAGGCAAATGATTGTGGATCTTTGTTGAAAGTATGGTGACCAGAGGTAACAAGTTCCTGGTCCGGTGGTGAACTCAGTAAACATGCTTACAGGAACTGTGACAAGTATAATCACCACAGAGGAATCTTGTGCATGGGGAAACCTTTCTGGTTACATACCGTGTGACTTTCGCATGTTACAATCTGCCTCTGACAGGCAATTTCCTTCCTGCCTGTTTATGCAGGCAAGTATGAACTTGCTTTGGTGGTGGTTTTGCCTTTCATAAATGATAAATAGTAGGGAAGAGTAGGTACTTTTTGATGATCTAATGAACATTTTTTTTGCATTCGTATGGGTCCAAAAATGCTGACAAGGGTAGAAGTCACTGCCACATGGTTTAACCGTGGAAGGAGTTGGTCTGTGCCCTTTTCAGTGCTACCCTTATGCTTTGCCAGGGTTATTTCTCTGGGCTGGGGCTTTAAACCCACTGTCCAGTTCTAACCGGCAGCCCTTTCCTTTCTCTCTATTAGCCACTTAGGCAAATGAAGCCACATAACCGATTCACATGCTGGGACCAGTACAGTTATCCACAGTTATTACAGTGGGACTCATGAACAGATAAAAAGCAAAGTGTTATTTATCAAAGCTAAGTCTAAAGCCAAACCTGTGGATCTGAACTTGGGGGAAATGAGGGTCTGACTTTGAAGCACAAGCCCCCCTGGTAGTTATTTAGAGATAATAACAAAGAAATTCTTAGATATTTTTAGGCTGAAATTGCAAAGCATAGTAATCTTGGCATGTGTCTTACTCTTAACTACATTATTGCTGAAAGCCCTAAGTAATCTTAGCTTGGAATTACACTTGGTAAAGACCAGGGCCCTTCTTACCTCAGGTCATTTGTCCAGGAAGCTCTAGGACTAGTCTTTTGGGGGTGTTTTCGGATTGGTGTCTCCTCAACTCTGGTCTTTTGAGAGCTGTTTCTATAAGCTTTTCTTTCACTGTTCTGGGAAAACACTCCTCAGTCATTCTAGGTAAGGTGAGCCCCACACATCACTCTATCGAAACCTCCACATATCTTTCAGGCTTTTCAAGAGAGACTTCTCCACTTCTCAACCTCCTACCTTGGAGAAGGTCTCCATCTGTCTCTGTGACTGTTTCCTCTGTTCAGTGATGTAAAGAGAGATGGGGGAAAGGGAGTATTAACTCTTCTGCACTTCTCAACTGATCATTCAAACCCTTCTTTTGAGGTTTGTTCCAACCTCAGACCTTCTAGCACTGTTGGGTGAATACACCTTGGCAACCCTGCATCATCTCTTAATTCTTCCGTTTCGCCACCTCTCATTAG
This sequence comes from Sternotherus odoratus, assembly GCA_032164245.1. NCBI lineage: Eukaryota > Metazoa > Chordata > Testudines > Kinosternidae > Sternotherus > Sternotherus odoratus. The sequence continues at coordinate 10,748,245 of JAVMKO010000018.1, forward strand.
CATTTAAATAACCTGTCTCCAGGGCACCGTAGGAATTTTCCAAACTACTGGTATTCTCAGAGATTGGAAGTTCTCCATTAAGCCAGATGAGTTTGTAAACACAAATAAGGCAAAACTTCATGATTTCAAATGGACAGGTGGGCTACTGCAATTATGGATCCCTGCTGTGTTTCAAGGGACTAAGGAATGACTGTCTGAAATAGTGCAGCATTTTTGCATGATTGTTTCAGGAAAACAGCCTTTTATCAAACAGATGCCTCTTAATAGGTCCTCATTGGCCACTGGTTGCAGGACATTAAGCACTGAATAAAGGAGATGTTCCTTAAAATAGGAGACAGGAGGTCAATCTAGTTACCGCCTGTCATCACTGCCATGCAAAGTAATATATAAACCTTCTCTTTCCAGCGAAAGCTGCTATCGAGACAGTATCTCTGCAGCTGATATTGAGGTTAAAGGTTCTGTATTTTCTTTCTGTGTTTTCTTTCTGTGTTTTCTTTCCTTTTGGAGGTAATGGTCTAAAACAAGTAAAAGATATTATCTACATAAACACTTTTAAGCTCTCCCTTTGGTTTTCAGTATTCATCACAATTTTCAAATTGTTTGTCCAGCAGCCATTTGTGTGATGTTTTGTTTTCTTTAAAGTGAATTTGCTGTCTGGGAAATTGGATTCCTATATTTATCTATAAGTATTATCCAGCTTATCTATGACACTGTACGTATGGTACCTGAGGAAGGCAAAATGATGTTGTCCATATAACAGGGTAGTACTCCTCCAGCAAGAGCACTGAGCTTCTTCCCAACACTGAATTGCATTGCCCAGCAGTATAGTAACACCTGACTGTCATACGGTGCAGCTTAATGTAGTAAGGGCTGCTGCAATTCCTGATACGTGTCATTAAATGCCAGTGGAAGGAAAGGAATGCTACAAAGCTGCTATTTCAGCAGTGATGAGATGCCTAGGTTCTACCAGGACACTGCTTCTTTGTGGTGTGGAGCAAGCTGCGATTCCGTCATAACAGCCAGCCCTGCCCCTCTAAACCTCATGGTTGTGTCACACATCATGCATAGCACAGCATTCCCTGCCTCCACCTTGTATTTAGAATAATAAGTCACTTTTTGCTTTTGTTCTTGCATTTTCTTGAAACAAAAGCACCTGATAGGACAGTGAGCGAAAGATGGTGATTTATCAAATGAATTGCCATCTTCAGTCTGTTTGTATGTTGGTGGTCTTCATGGGGAATTTCCTATGCTCTTTGGAGGGAAAGGTGTACAGTTTTCCTTTGCCAAATTCTCGCGGTCTTGGAGAATGGTTCTATCTGACTGTCTCGGATGACAATGCTGTATTTATGTCTCATTGTATTTCATTCATTGGCTTATAGACCCAAGTCCTCCAGGGAGCATCACAAATCCAAATAATGTTTCCTGAGAGCATGTTTGATTTATCAACTTCTTTAGTGATCTGCAGGAAGGAATAAGCAGAATGTTAATTAAATTAGTAAATGATAATTAAATTGGAAGGTGCCGCAAACGCAAAGGGATCTTAGGGCATGTCTTCACTACCACTTTAAATCGATGTTAACGACGTTATGTCGAAGTAAACGTGTACCTGTCTTCACATACATGCCCTTAACGTCGATGTAAAGGGCCTTAAAGATCGATCTTGGCACTCCAGCCTAACCAGTGGCATAAGGCTAATCTCGACGTTCCAAGCTCGACTGTGGGCTAGTGAAGACGGAACCCGACATTAATAGCCTCCAGAGGCTGTCCCACAATGCTCCATTCTGACCGCTCTGGACTGCCTCACTACTGCTCCACTGTGACCGCTCTGCACTGCACTCTGAACTCGCTGCTCTGGCCAGGTAGATAAGACCCGGGAACATTTGAATGCCATTTCCTGTTTGGTCAGCGTGGCCAGCTCACCTGAACTGATCAGTCGCCATTCAGAGCAATCAGCACTAGCCGCCATGCAGAGCTCAGCATCACAGGAATCCATGATGAGCTCATCTACCCTGGAGACCAGCCAGAGGAGAAGAGCTCCAGCATGGTCCACTCGTGAGGTGCTGGATCTCATCGCTATCTGGGGAGAGGAATCCGTGATGTTGGAACTCCGCAACAACAAACGGAATGCCAACACCTACGGAAGAGTCTCCAAGGCCATGCTGGAAAGGGGCCACAACAGGGACACCACACAGTGCCGCGTGAAAATTAAGGAGCTGCGGCAATCTTTCCAGAAAGCCAAGGAGGCAAACGGGCGATCAGGGGGCGCGCCACGGACATGCAGGTTCTACAATGAACTAAATGCCATAATGGGGGGCGCCCCCACCACCATCGCGCCGGTGTGCGTGGACTCCACCGATGGGATCATCGTCAGGGAGGAGACTGATTCCGAGGAGGACGAGCATGAAGAAGAAAATCTCACAGAGCAGCAGGAGCCCAGCGGAGAACCCTTGTACCCAGAGAGCCAGGAGCTGTTTGTCACCCTGGAGCCAGTACCCTCCCAAGCCTCCCAGGGGGGTAAGTGTTTCTTTTTTAAGGGATTACATGACGCGTGATTTTGTAAAGGAAGCATTTATTAATGAGTAACTTGCCCTAAGGACTTAGCGTGCTTTCATTGCTGGTCAATTTCTACTCAAAGAGTTTGTCAATATACTCCGGGATTGACCATAAGTCCTCCGCGGACATTTCAATGAAGCTCTCCAGGAGGTAGCGATGAATCCAGCGCAGCAGATTTCTGGGGAGAGCTGCCTTATCTGGTCCCCCGTGATAGGACACCAACCCACGCCACGAAAGTAGTAGGTTGTCTGGTATCATTGAGCAGGCCAGCATTGCGGCGTATGGACCAGGACTTTGCATGGACTCAAGGAGCATGCGCTCCCTATCTCTCCGAGAAATTCTCAGCAAAGTGATGTCATTCAGGGTTGCCTGTTTGAGATACGGACTGCAATTAGTCGGGAGATAAAGAGTCCCAGCTGCAAAGTTCTCTTTTCTGCTGAGGACCGACGAACCGAGCACCCCCCCCCACGAACGCTGACCGCCGCCCCCCCCCCCCCCCCAGCCCGTAGCGTTAGCTGGCAGGGAATCCGAGCCGTCTGCACGCGGTCTGAAGAGCCCCAAAAAGACCTTAGCCCTTAGCGAGAGATTTTTTGGCATTTGCTTTGCAGTTTGCGGTTTCAGTGGGAGCCAGCCACGCGGTGGGGGGAAGGGGGCGGGGTTACTCTACAGTATGCAAGCGCCACTTTTAACTTACCATGGCCGGCTGCACGGTGATTTCAGAAGCCGTCTTGGGCTGAGGCACGCATATGTGTCTGAGATGCTCTGAATTTTCTGAGAGCTTGTCAGTCAGTTTTAGGTGTACAACATGACCTTGTACAGAAATCATATCAGGCCTCTGAATACTGAGGTTGCAAATGGAATACTACTCCCATTGTGTACCGTCCGAGACTGCCTCCTAACCTTGAATGTATCTGTCTCATAACTTTCAAACTTTCTTTTTCCCACACTTGCCCACAGATGAACAACAAGTATCTCACAACCCCCCTGCCTCCTCATCACGCCGTGCACCGCAGATAAGAAAGCGTAAAAAGAAAACGCGAACGCGCGATGAGATGTTTACTGAACTCGTGGAGAACTCGCGTGCTGAGGCAGCCCGCCAGACGGACTGGAGGGAAAGAATGATAGAGGCAAGGGATCGAGAGATTCAGGCAAGGGATCGAGAGATTCAGGCAAGGGATCAAGAGAGAGAGGAAAGGAAGCGAGAGAGAGAGGCAAGGGATCGAGAGAGAGAGGCAAGGAATCGAGAGAGGCAGGAATGGAGAGCCGCTGAACAAAAGAGGGTAGAACGTGAGGAAAGACGCATGGATGCTTTCCTCCGCATAATGGAGGACCAGAGCGACATGCTGCGATCTCTGGTGGAGCTGCAGCATGACCAAAGACCACCTCTGCAGCCCCTGTGTAACCACCTCCCCCCCTCCCCAACTCCCATAGCTTCCCCACCCAGACGCGGGTTGAGAACACGGGGGGGCAAGCTCCGTGGGCCGCTCCACTCTACCCCACAAGCCAGCAGAAGCAGCAGCAGCAGCAGCAGGCTGACATTCTCGGAAAACTTTTGAAAGCTGCTGAGTCTTGCCAACCCCTCCTCTCCACCCTTCCCACCCCCCCCTCCTTTGCCCGCTCCTCCCCACTGCGACTCCAGGATCCCTCCAGGATACCAAGACAGTGATCCCCTGTATTTGTATTTCCGAGTAACCAATAAAGGAACCATGATTTTTCAAACAGTGATTTTATTTTCTCTGCAAGCATGGGGAGGGAGGAGGGAAAGCATGGGGAGGGGGGAGGGAAAGAGGGTTCAAGGGCAGCAGGCTTACAGCACAGCAAGGGAGCAGATTCTCAAACGCCATCTCGGGCACTGATAAAACTGTCTTTCAAGGCGTCCCTGAGGCGCAGGGCCTCACGGTGGGCTCTTTTACTTTCCCTGCTGTGTGGCTGCTCATAAGTAGCAGAAAGTAAATTTGCCTCTGCCTCCCAGCCCGCCATAAACGTTTCCCCCTTGCTCTCACAGATATTGTGGAGCACAGAGCAAGCAGCAATAACAATGGGGATATTTCTCTCGCGGATGTCTGAGCGTATCAGTAAGGAACGCCATCTCCCTTTCAAGCGGCCAAATGCACATTCTACGGCCATTCTGCACTTGCTCAGCCTGTAGTTGAACAGCTCCTGACCCCTGTCCAGGGCTCCTGTGTAGGGCTTCATAAGCCAGGGCATTAGGGGGTAGGCTGGGTCCCCAATGATCACGATCGGCATTTCGACCCCCCCCACGGAAATTTTCTGGTCGGGGAAGAAAGTGCCTTGCTGCAGCTGTCTAAAAACCCTAGAGTTCCTGAACACTCGAGCGTCATGAAGCTTTCCCGGCCACCCCACGTACAGGTCGGTGAAACGTCCCTTGTGGTCAACCACTGCTTGCATGACCATTGAGTAATATCCCTTCCGGTTTCTGTACTCGGCGGCCTCGTGGTCCGGTGCCAGGATAGGGATATGAGTCCCATCTATAGCCCCACCACAGTTAGGGAATCCCATGGCGGCAAAGCCATCTATTGTGGCTTGCAGGTTTCCGAGGTTTATAACCCGGTGTAGCAGCCGCTCGACGATTGCCCTGCTTACTTGCATCACAGCAAAGCCCACTGTAGACCTACCCACCCCAAACTGATTCGCGACTGACCGGTAGCTGTCTGGCGTTGCAAGCTTCCAGAGGGCTATCGCCACTCGCTTCTCCACTGTAAGGGCCGCTCTCATTTTGGTATTCCTGCGCTGGAGGGCCGGGGACAGCAAGTCACAAAGTTCCATGAAGGTGCCCTTTCGCATGCGGAAGTTTCTGAGCCACTGGGAGTCATCCCAGACCCGCAGCACTATGCGGTCCCACCAGTCTGTGCTTGTTTCCCTGGCCCAGAATCGGCGTTCGATGGCATGAGCCTGCCCCATTGCCACCATTTTTGACAGATTGTCAGTCGCCCTACTTGCAAAAACGGCAGTGTCCCTGTCGTCCCCGCTGTGCACGTCAGTGTCCCTGTCGTCCCCGCTGTGCACGTCCGTGTCCCTGTCGTCCCCGCTGTCCTCGTCCATCTCCTCCTCACTGTCATCGGGTTCCAGAAAGCGCGGTTCTCCCCGGATCGCATTCCTCCTCTGCAGACGGTGCAGCAGGAACTCAGCAACCGTGATCGAGGTCCTCACAACAGCCATTACTGCAGCCGTGGTGTCAGCGGGCTCCATGCTTGCAATGCTATGGCGTTAGTTCGGCGGGGAAAGGGCGCGAATTATGGGATGCCTACCCACAGGGCACCGCTTGTAATGGGGGTGGGCGGCGCGGAAAAAGGGCGCGAAATTTGGAAATGCCTACCCACAATGCTGCACTCGAAATGGTGCCTGCTGGGGGATCAGGGAACTGTGGGATAGGTACCCAGAGTGCAACGCATGTCATGTCGACGCCTGCAAAAGTTTTGCAGACAGACACTGTCGACTTGCTGTGCTTAGCTGTGCGTAGTGAAGACAGACAACATCGACTGTATGCCGTCGCGTTCACAAGATCGACATAAAGGAAATCGAACTAATGCTGTAGTGAAGACATACCCTTAGAGAGGTCAGAAATATGGGCAGAGCACAGCAAATAGACAAGTGTATTTCCATCCAGGTGGTTGTGATGGAGGAGAATCTGAAACATTGTCAATGGGAGGGAACTGCATGGAAGTGTGATGGGAGTCAGCAGACTGTGTATTGACTTGCAAACTGGTACCTCAAAAAACCCCAAAACAATACAAAAAAGACATTGCAGCAGCACAGGATATTGCAAGCCCTGGACACCAGCATCCTCATCTGATCAACGAGAAGAGCTGGAGCCTGGAGAGGAGAGTTCTTGTTTTAAATACCCAGTAATATCACGGGAATTACAGACAAACTCTAGCCTGCTACATTTGGGAAGGCACTATTCCACAGGCAGACACTTTCAAAGAGCAGTGTGCAGTCTCAATCTGTCTCTTGTCTCTTCGGGGACCAAAATAGATTTTCTCCAAATCAGCAGCAGAAAGGCCAGAGCGTTGCCGCCTTGATCCTTGCCAGCAGAGGCTGTGGAAGCAGAAAGCATCAGAAGTGGCAGCATGAAGAGTAGCAGCGTCACCAAACTGTCACAGCAGTCTTCCAACTTCTTGCTGTCAATCCATCCAACCCAATTCTTGTCTGTCTCTTCCTTAGAAGGAATCATAACTCAGCCTTTTTATTGGCTTCAGCACCTGAAATCCTCTATTATGTGACTTCGCTGGACTTCATTGGTTTTTTTAGCATATTTCAGGAAACGAACACTATTCCAAGAGGCCTGAAGTAGATACTTAGGGGGCTCACTTTTCAGCGTAGGAGGGCAGCTAATGTGCATTTGCAGATTTTTGCGTGAACATCTGCTGCATCCATCCACAGATCACACATTTGCATGTGCAGGCAGATTGAGCTGTTTGATCTTTGAATACCCATTGCGAAGCACCTTAATTTGATTTCCCCATGTAATTGTGAGAGAATGATGCCCAAAGTATTTTTAAAATCTGATTTATTTTTCATTGCTGACTTTTTTGCTGGTTTCAGTGCTTGCACTTCTGTGGACTTCAACAATGAAAACAGTCTAGTCAGTTCTACTGTTGGTTGGTTATTCTGTACCAAGTTTCTAGTTGGTTATGTCTTTGATTTCTCATGCACTAGCACAGTCTGAAGTGTTTGGCTTTCAAACCATGGCAGGGGAATGTTTGTTGTTTTGAAGGAAAAAGGGTTTCTATGTATATGCCAGACTTGTGTGTGTGTGTGTCTGTGTCTGTGTGCACACATACATATAAGTCTTAGGTCAAAGTTGACTTTAAGGATCTGGTCCTGGAAACATCCACCTCATTCATTAACATTAAGTGCCTGAACAGTTTCATTGTCTTCAGTGGGACTTGTGCTTAACTTGAAGCATAGAACAGGGGTAAGGATTTTCAGGATTGTTCCCTAAGACAACAAACAATCAATCCATGCCAGTGTGCATGTTGTTTGGTAACCTCCCCTAATTTTTTTGTGTTAATATCTTTGCCATTTCTAATTGCATCAGGCTGAAACTGTCAAAAGTGAGCTTGTATGAAAAATATTTTTGTACCACATTTTTGGTAAGAAATAAAATCTGTGTATATTTTTGAAACAGCGGGTAGATGAATGTCATCCTCCTCTACTAACTAAGATGGGAATATTTGCTTTATTTTCAAATCTGCATCAAGGATGTTCTGTTGAGCACAAAGTCGCATGTTAGACTTCGACAGTGTTAAATCAGTAAATGCAAAGGAGATCAAGGAAAATGCTCACTCCCTTGAGTTCAGGACAACAATAAAGCCAGTTCATGTAACAGCACACGAAGAAAACTGTAGCATCACTCCTGATTATAGAGAACAGCAGATGGCTAAGTAGCACACTGAGATTTACACCTGCAGTAGCTGCTTAGTTCCTGGTTTATACAGTAAGAGAAGGAAAAGTGTTTACCGTACATTCAAGGCGTTCTGATGCTACATGTTTTGGAGCAAGAAGAGCTGTAAAGACCGGGAATAAGAATCGATCCCAAGCCTTTTGTAGGAACTTTAACAAGAGTCCTTCATGAAACATTTATGCATATGAGGCCAAATAATACCTGTGAATTAAAGGGAGTCTTTTTTAAGCTTTCTGACAGCAGACACTTTAAGGTGACGACCTTCTGCATCATGCTGACTTAGGCCAAACTCCCCTGTATAGTGCTGAGAATTTTCCACCCCCTTTCCCTTTGTAGATTTGTTTCCGTGGGGAGTTCCTGCACCCTAGTCACCCCCTAAATCAGTGCCCTGCTCCTGTGAAGAAAGGGCGGGCAGTGATTGGCGAATAGCTTTGGCAGCCTTGTTTGTGTAATGTTTACAGTATCTAAGCATCCTCAAGATGAAGCACAACTAGAGAGCCAAAGGCACAGCTTGGGGATATAGAGATTGCTCTTACTAAAAGGGACACTGAAAAGGTTATTGGGCTTTAAGAATAGTTTTTAAATAGCTTTCCTGCAGTGATATGTTTTAAAATGTAAATTTATGGAGAGGTTTTTTTAGTTAAATGTTTTTTTTTAAATGTGTATATACAAGTATAAATCCAAATAAATATTCCGAACTTTATATATAAAATAGAGCCCTGGAGAGGAGACTAACTGCCTATTTCCTATATCTATCTTTAGATATATAGACTGATTGCCTTGTTTTATAGATATCTAAGTAATACAAGCACAACTCAAAACCGATCGTGTCATTATAAATTGGTGTAGCTCCATTAATATCTATTGAGTGATGCCGACTTACATCAGCGGCGGATCCAGCCTGTGTGTGGTGTGATGAAGGCACAGCAGGACAGGTGATCGGTTTACGTTCTTACAACACACTTGCTGATCTCGAGAGAGCCACCAAGGACCGTATTTTTGAAATGGGCTCAGTATTCAGCATTTCCCATTGCTGATTCTTCCAGCTAGATTTTTCACAAGAGCTCTCAGCATCCTCGTATTACCTCAGTGCCTAACAAATGTAATAATGGGCCACTGTGGTAAGCATCGGATAAATGCATAATAATAAAGATGGCCTCTGCCACAAAGAGTGTACAGTCTGCATATTGAGCTCTTCTTAAAACCCGGACCCAAGTGTGGGTGATTTTTGAAAATCCAGGTTTCAATCTCCTGAGGGCTCAGTTTATCCACCTCCTTACATACCAAAGGTGTTGAAACTGAAGCATTGGTGAGGGGCTTAGATGCTGTGGGGGTCATGGCAATGAAACGAATCAAAATTAAATCCTAACTTTGTGAACTTGCATTTAACTGTTAGTTTATGAGCTATCTAAATTGTCTTGAATAGAGCTACAGTATGAGCTAATCCTGCAGACACTTGTTAAATCACTTTAAATACTGGCTTTGTGTAGCTGTGAAGTTCTGACTACATGGATCTGTTTGCAGGATCAAGGCCTATAGAGGGAACTCAAAAAGCCCTTGAATGCCTTGATATGGCTGTGTAAATTAATTTGACCTTGTCTGACCCCCACTCCCAATCCTCATGTACAGTGCTCATATTAAACCCCCTTTTTAAAATGAAGAATTATGACTCCATCTCAGGCCAGGAGAAGTATGTTAATTTAAAAATCTATTCATGCTGTTGATGTTCTGTTCTCTGATCTTGAAGACGCACGCTGTTTTGGATTTCATTATTTTTGTCCACATGTGTGCTCACTGCACTGGGTAAAATTAAGGAGTGATTTTCAATCCATTGAGTTAAACCAGTTCTAAAGCCTGGGCTGTCATACGAGAAAGAGAGCTTGTTTTCATGTGGTACACAGAGGACTCCAGGTTCCTTAGGCTTTGTCTACACACAAGTTTGTTCGGTTTAGTTAAACTGTGTGGTGGAGACTCTTATTTTTATTTAGCTAAAACCTTTTCCTCATCACCTTAAGTTATAAGCACATTGGCTTATACAGTAATTACTTAGAGTAATGAATATACCACTGAAGAATTTAAGGCCTCCTTGTGCTAGATGCTGTACAGACAGTTAAATGAACTCCATGCCCCACAGAGCATTACAAGCCTAAAATAGATTATAATTGTACCCAGTGACTATAGCAGTGGTGTAGGGATTAAGAGAAATTTGTCATTTTTAAGGCAAATTGCATTTGTTGAATCCTAATTCCTCTTTGACGGTTCATCCCATTCAATGTGTTGCTGGAAAGATCGGCTGTTTTGTAAGATTAGTTTCTCAAGTTCAGCTTGTACTTTTTCATTTTTTGGAGCGGCTAATTGCAAATGTTCCAACCTTCAATTTATTATCATACTTTTTAATAGGCCATATAATTCATTATTTAAGTGACTGCGGTCTGATAATTAGCCGAGTTATTTTATCTGGGCTGATTAGTTTGTAAGTACAGATTACTATGTGGTCAGATCCCTTAGTTCTTTGCTTTCCAATTGAGTGGTTCAGGTGATGTGACTACCCCTGGAATTACTGAATGTTCTGCTCCTGACAGAAAGATTGAGGGCACTGAAATAATTTAAACAGAGAAACAAATAAAAATGTTTGAAAGGATTGAAGAGCTGATTATCTGTGGCTCTAGACAGTTGTTTACACCAGTGTAAAATGTGCACAGAACTCTAATAATCCGACTCTGTCCTGTCTCTTTAGGAAATAATCTCTTTGAAGCAGCGACCGTCTCTCACTCTTCTCGTACAGCACCAAACACAATGGCCCTCGGCCTCAGTCAGCATTGCTAGGTACTACAAATACAGTAAAATAATCATAACGATGAAAATCCCTGTTGCATTGATCTCTCTCTTCTCGTCTTTATGACTGGAAGTGCATTGAACACCTTAAATCACAAACGTGACTTGTTCGTTCTTTTTGTAGGGCAACAAAGAATCTGAGAATTGGGCCCTCAGGTTTCTGTGGAATGTATGTGTGTGTATAGATATAATACAATCCATAGAGATGTTTCTTAGCTACTGGATGCTGGCTGTGGTTCTTCAAATTCATCCCCTTGTGTCACTCCGTCGTCAGGAGTTGCATGGGAGGTTAACTTGGTCCGATGCAGCTTGTTCAGGCTTTGTATCTGTGTGATTGGCTCCCACTAAGTGCTGAAGGTGGAATTTAATGTAAAGATAAGAATGGCCAAAAGAGGCTGCAAACCAGTGCTTGGCTTTTCAAGTGTATCTGACTGAGTGCAGGACTGCCAATCCCTGACTTCAAACAACAAGAGTCATGCTCCAAAAAAGCAGTAGATTGGTTTAAAAATCTTGAGATTTAAAAAAAAAAGAAAAAGAAAAATATACCAACTTCACCTTTTGAACTGTTAGGGGGCACTTGGGTCGTGTTTTCAAACTTCCTCCACAATTATGAGGGCTAGAAACGTTTTTTCTTTACTGTTTATTTTGAAATTCTCACATGATCACATGAGTCCAGCAGCTGGGGCTTTAAATAAACATACTATATATCATGATACTTGTGATAAAATCACAAAAACTGGCAACACTTTGACCATGATTTATTGGTTAGAGCTGCGGATTTGAACTCAGGAGATTAAATAATCTCAATTATTTTGAAGCTGGGTCTGTTTATTTACATTGGACATAGTTTAACAACAAAATTATTTAATCAAAATTTTGAGGCTGAGATTTTTTTTAAAAGCTGCCAAAGGACTTGATCCTGCAGTGTGCTGAGCATCTGGTTGGGATCCAGCAATGCACTTTAAACACGTTTGAAATTAAGCATGTGAGTAAATGCTGTTGAAGTAAACTGAGCCACTCATGCTTTAAGTAAAGCACGTGATTAAGTGCTGTGCTGGATTGGGGCCAGAGTGATGAGCTCCTTGCGGGAGGAAGCCCAAAGGGATTTGGGAGGCCCAATTCCCAACAGAATTAATAGAAAATCTCAGCCTGTGTGTGTCCAGAGAGACCACCTTGATGAGTAAATAAGGCGAGGTGTTTACACTGGATCCCTACTCTACTTGGGTTGCTCAAGGAACTCTGCTTTCGCCCACTTGTCTCAGCGCTTGCCCAAGGTGCCTGGATAAGAGCATTTTTGGAGGGCCTGTTGTTGCACAACATTCGTGTGCAACATGCTTTCGCTCTCCTTGAAACCGAATGGTGGAATTCATGGCTTCTCTTCTTACTCCTGTGATCTTTACCCTCCTCTGTTGCTCTGTCATACAGAGATTTAGGATCTGATGCTCCCTACTATCCTGCACCATGCTTCCCAAAGTCAGGGTGCTTCTTTTCTTTCACAATTCCTTCTTTCACATGCATACGTTTGAAAAAAATATCTCCAGAAAGTAGCTCAGTAGTTAGGCCTGATCTTTTGAGGCTCTTTGCTGCTGGATATGAACTAACAGCACCCCCATGCCCTTAAGCCTCAGGGTGGAGCGTGGCAGTGAAAGTAGGAGAGCTCAGGGGGATAAGAACACAAATTGGATCAGAACGGACAAACCCAAGGTAGCTTGCTCAGTTACCATACACAGGCTTTCCTCCTGCACGGAATAAAGAGCTGTAGCTTTTCCCAGAGTTAATTACCTAGCACCGAATCTCACTGCTGGATAATGTGTGCTTTGTGCATTGAGAGCTCCGTGTCCCTGAGAACTCTGTGTAGCTGGGGGATTTTTTTTGCTCTTACCTGCGTTCAGCACGCACAGTATAGCCACACATCACCTTGGATGCAGAACTTTTTGTGTCTCCGGGGGATATAATTACGGTCGCCTTCTCACCTTTTCAGCTCGAGTTATTTGGTTTGATTTGCTTCAAGGGGAGGGAAAAATCCTCAGTACATTACGAATGAAATATAAATATCAAAGAGCTGAGATATATTAGTATTGCCACCTAATAGCCCAATATGGCCCAGACTATTTGAATTATTCTTGCACCATGACTTGCTTAAGCATGTGGGAAGAACACTCCTTTTTGGAGTAGATGGTTGTTGGGGTTTTTTTTAGTTATGGTGCCTGGCTTGTGGATACAGCAAATGTAGCTGGCGTGGAAGGATGCTAAGTATCACCTGAGAAGAGGCCATGATGACACAACATGCTTTTAAGCCTGGATCAGAGCAGTGGACAGACTTGGAGCTATGCTAGGAGCAAATAGGCAGAACATGACTGTGACAGATACAAAAGACCTTCTAATCACTGGTCATGTAAAGATATCCTCATTAATCAGATGCCTTTGCTGTTAAATATCCTGGGTTTTAAATCTGCTTCTTAAGACTCCTTCTGAATAAGTGTGTTTCCTGATTAAGGAACTGATCCAAAGCCCACTGAAATCAGTGGAAAGACTCCCATTGACATAAGTGGGGTGTGGTTCAGGCCCTGTTGATATCCCAGTTTATGTGATGCTGGCGTGGAGCTCCAATCCAAGCAAGGCAATAATCGGGTGAAGTTCAGGATTCGCTCTGTAGGAGAGATTGTGGGATGGTTTCAGAGGTGATGTTCAGTGCTCACTCAGTATTCAGGGCTTGGAATCAGACAGTATCAAGCAGAGTTCTTGCAACTGGCTGAGCACAACAAGAGTTTCATAGCCTTTGGTCTGGAAGCTCAGCCCTTAAAAGTACTGTCCCTAATATCACAGCAGAGGCTGTGTGGGGAACGTTATGGGAGTGTGCTGGGAAAAACCAGTAGAGGGATGTCATCTGGGGCCCTCAGGAGTCTCATCACTGATGAATCATGGTGCGGGTAGGGAGGGTTGACTGGAAGTTGCAGGAGATTACCAGTCCAACAAAAGATCACCATGATGAGCAGAGAGAGAGCAGCTGAGCCTGGTGACATGCGTCACCTCCCATGTAGCTTTATAATCTAGCCCATTGTTGCCTGTAGTTCTTCAATTTTTGGACTCTTATGTCATTTGGAACATTACATTTTACTGAAGGAAGCTTGTCTTTTGTGTACAATCTCGATCCTTCTACAGATGAGGTCAGAGTGCAACTCAGTTAAGGGAATGGATTGTTCTGGGGAGTTTGCCACAGGATCATGGAAAATTCCCGTGAGGAGCCTGCTTGATCTGAGGCCAAAGGAAACAGGATGAAGTTGAAACCTATTACACCAGAGAAATGATAGTGGAGACCCTGTGCATCTTCCTGTGACTGTGCGTAGGCTGCGGCCAGCATTTCTACAGATCCAGAATAATTTCCTGAGGAAAATTCCTACGTCCGTAAGGCAGTTGTTGGTAACACCAGTCTTCCCATGCACTTCGGCCCTGATTCTGGTCTCGTACTGCTTTTACATTGGTCCATCAAATTCAGTGGAGTTACTCCTGGCCTCTGCCCTTGTGAGAACAGAATCAGACCCTCCGTATCTGGCTCTGAGGTTTTTTTCAGAGAAGGCCTAAGAGACTAGGTTGCTCACTTCCCATTAAAGCCCCTGTGTGGCCATGACAATCTCCGCCCCGGTGATTTCCCTTAAAGGACTGTTCTCCGCACTAAAATCATTCTGGGGGCAAACTGTTACCTTCAGAGCCTTCCCTGGAGCCTATACGTGGTTTGGAACAATCCAGTTCTCGGTGAGCTGGTGCCCAGATCACAACTAGTTGGTACCTTTTGTGGAAGTCACAGGAGGCAGGCCATGGAATTGAATGGTCCTTGAAAGTTGAACTCCTCTCCCACTGGGGGTGGTGTGGGAGTGGAAACTTACCCTTGCTGCCATTTTATGGATGTAAAAGAGAACTTTGCTGTGGAGGGCTGTAATATTTCACCAACACTCAGTCCACGTGAGAGGGGAAGCAGATGAAAACCCGTAATGAACGGAAAGGCTCAGACTCCTTGAATGCGCCATATTCCTTTTGAGTAGGTGTCGTTCTTGGCGTTCCGTTTTATTTAAAGATTTTCTTAATTTCAATGTGGTGCTGGCATGAAACGTGTATTAAATAGAATTTCATTTTCCATTGTCAGCGATTACAGGAGGGATTCATTGCTGAATAGCTGCCCTGTGGTCAAACCCCGCTGGAATTAATATGGCTCTGTGATACCAAGCGCTGTCTCTGTATCGCATCCAGGGCGGCTGGGTGACAGGGCATCTCCTTAAAACGCTCACTTCTTGTTCATTTATCTTCTTCTAGGGCTTTGCCTGTCTGCCTCCGTTTTTAATTTGGATTCCTCCTAGGGTTAGTGAGACTGAAAATCTTAGTTGTTTTTTTAATTGGATTTGAATTGCCGCTCTTTCAGAAAGCTCTCGCCTGGGTGTTCTGGCCACGGTTTTCCCAGTTGCAGGGAAAGTGAGCCTTTTTCTTCCCAAAGTGTTTTGCTTACCCTCCCTCCACCTGCACCCCGGTTGTATTAAATCCAAGTCCCAGTGCAGCCGCATTGTGGAGTACAGTGCGACAATCTGGATAATGTGATTACTGTTTGCATGATTGGGGCTGGGTCTCTGAGAAAGGGATGCAAGTGGTGCTATTCTGCACGGGTTACCAGCAACAGAAAACTGCTCCTGTACCGCCGTGATGCAGCAGAAAATCGCTCTCCTTCCTCATCCGCTTCAAACTTGAACATTACAGTTTCTTGTCTCTTCCTCTTCCTCCCACCACAGACATACTCCTACAGAGCCAAAACCCATTAGGGTGAAGGGGAGCCTTTCCACTGGCTTCAAAGAGCTTTGTATTGTCCCTCTTCCGTATTGCTGAATGGGCAGTTTTAAAAAGTTGATCGAATGAACGTTTTGTAAAGGTCTTGAGCCGTGTTCCTTTAGGGATGTTTGGGTGACCGCATTCACAAGCCTTCACTACCCAGGCTTCAGACTGAATGTTAAGCAAGTATTTCTCATTCTGTTGGCATTAATAATATCACACTGCACTTTGGCATAGTTCATTCAAGGATCTCGAAGCACTTCATGAATGCTAATGAATTAAGCTTCACAGTAGCGTTGGGAGGTATCTTGTTCAGGAGCTTGGTCCAAAGCCGATTGAAATCAATGGAAAGATTTCCACTTCACTGACCTTGGCTCCAGCTCCTGACTGGATTCAACAGAGACGTGGACAGGTTAAGTGACTTGCCCATGGTCATAAATGGAGTCCATGGCAGACTCTAATAATAGCAGCCAAAAGTCACGATCAGTCCCCTGATCTAACCATTAGACAGGCTACATTTCCACATCTACTGAAACAGATGGAGGCTGGCAGTGAACGGTTAGCTACGAAAATGTTACCATAACAGTAGAAAACTGGGAAAAACATGGATTTGTATCTTTGGATTTCCTGCAAGCGGCAGTTGAGTTGTTTAAGAATGTCATTGTTTTTCACTATGCAACCTTTTCACCAATGCCAATGTTTCCAGCCTGCCTGGTACTCTGAGCCTCAAATAAGTGACATTTTATCTGTTCTGTTGATAAGGAGATGGATGAATAAGTTATGTAACTGTTTCTGTACCATCAAGATAAATTATTTAAGCGCTCTACGTTCTTGCTTGCCGTCTAAAGTGCAAGTGCAGCTTTGCAAGTTGCATAGCCTTGGGTGGTGGTTAAAGCATCGTGAGAAATAAAGCCATCATGTTTTTCTTAATTAAGCATGAAGGGCTGGTTCTGGATATTCTGGGTGAGCTATCCAACTTGTGGATGTAATTTAGGTTTTTCTAACATGTCAGGGGCTAAGGGCATGAAAACCATGAGCAGGATTAGCACACGGGGACACAGTAAGAGTCCTCACATATGTAAAAGTTTGTTATAAAGAGGATGGTGATCTGTTCTCCATTTCCACTGAGAATAGGACAATAAGTAATTGGCTTAGTTTGCAGCAAGGGAAATTTAGACTGGATACTAGGAGAAACTTCCTAATTCTAAGGATAGTTAAGCACTTAGCTAGGGAGGTTGTGGAATCCCCATCATTGGAGGTTTTTAAAAACAGGCTAGACAAACACCTGTCAAGGATGGTCTAGATATACTTAATCCTGCCTCAGCACAGGGAGCTGGACCGATGATTTCTTGAGGTCCCTTCCAGCCTGACATTTCTATGGTTCTATTTTTACTTGTTGTTTTATGCACTCAAAAGTACCTAGTGCCTTGCATTGAAGATCAGTTGCAGATGATGCTCACATCTGACACGTGATAAAACACTAGAAGAGATTCTTCCTCCTCTTCTTTCTTTTCCATGTGAGTTGACCTTTTGGGATTCGAATGGCCAGAAGGCACGTATTCTGGAGCTCATCTGCCTCACTTGGATGCCATTTGTGAGCAGTGAGAGACTCTTCCCCTCCCTCACCTTCCTTCCCCCTTCTGCTGAGACTGTCAACATGGATCTCAATAATTGCTAGTTGTGGGGCTGGCATCGTTTGCGGTCTGGATCCCTTCCAGCTGGCAATGGAGAATAACAGGAGGTGAGGTTTAAAGAGTGGAGAAGGAAGTTAGCAGTTGGAGGGGTAGAGAAGTCCAGATGGCTGGATGATGCACCATGAGTGGAAGTGGAATCCCAACTCTCCGGGGTCTCTGGGAGGGGACAGAAGAGGCCAACACTGATGGCCTTATGGTAGGCATTAGACTGGATCTCGGTTCCCAGGTCTGGGTTCCCCATTTTACCACTGACTCCCAGCATGACCTTAACAGGTCAGTTAATTCTTTCCCTGGGTCTTCGCTTCCCGGCTGTAATAGGATGTTGTGAGGTCAAATTCATTATTCTTCTATTGTCAGCAACCATCGTTTTGCTGTGCCTGAGCAGCACCAAGTACAGTGGGGTCCTGATCTTGGACTGGGGCTCCAAGTCGTTGCCATAATACAAATAAATAGTGAGGTGCTCAGATGGGAACTATATGGGTACTGAGAAGGAGAGACGTGGAACTAACTTAGGTGGCCAGGACAGTCGATGGGAGGTTAGATGCCAGGAGGCAGGTCTGACTTTGAATTTGGAGATTGGTGAAGGCGATGGAGAAAGCGGGAGTGTATCATCAACGCCCATCCTAGAAGGAGAGTCGTTCGGACCATGTATTCCTGGGTCCCTGGGCGTTAGAGTCCAAGACAGAATGAAGTGAAATATTTTCCGTTGTCCCACTGATTGTGATTTGAGAGGCATCAACTACGCCGCAGATATCAGAACGCCGATTAAGCTGTGCTTCCTCAGTAAAAGAATGTATTTTAACTGTGTCAAACATTTGAATTTGACCCGAGGCAGATTATAATTATTCCGAAACAAACCGACAAAATGCTAGGGAAAGTCCCAGTGGAGAGAGCACATCCGTTTATGGAAGATTTCCCAATGGAAATCTTCAAAAATGCCATGTTCTTAAACCAGTCAGTTCAACAACAATCTCTGGTCGAGCTTTTCTATTTTATCTCCATTGAGAGAGATGCTCTTTTAATTCCAGGTCAGAAAGTATTGAGAATCATTCTGGGAGAGAGAAACCTCGCTGGTTTAGTAACAGTATATATAGAACTTTTAAAATCCCTTCTACTTTCCACTCTTTTCTTGTCAAACTCTGGCACTAACTGTGTCCTGAAGGTTTCTGATTGCATCCTTGAATGGTGCTGAAAATTAATTCCAAGGAGCCGGATCCTGTGCAATATTGTAGCTGATGGTGTTCAGCAGCTTGGGGAAGCAGATTATTATTTGTGTTTATGGGTTCTGCTCAGAGGCCTCCCTCAGAATTGGGGCTCCATAATGCTAGACACTATATAAACATGTAGTGAGCAACAGTTCCTGCCCTGAGGAGCTTACAATCCAAATCCACAAAGCGGAGCAAAAGTTGGAGAAAGGAAAGGTTGTTGTCCCATTTTACAAATGGGGAGCTGAGGTAATGTGATCGGATGAGGGTCATACAGGGAGGCTGTGCTAGCCCTGGGAATTTAACCCAGATCCCCTGAGTCCAGTCCGGTGCTTTAACCACAAGACCATCCTTCGTAGGTCTGCGCCTGTACCCACTGACGTCTGTGGGAGTTTTGCCGTTTACTTCAACTAGCCCTGGAGCATACCTTTCACGAGAATAGCCCTCCTGCCGGCAAACATAAAGGCAATGCTGTTGTGCTATATGGAAAGTTTCATTGATGCTGGCGGAATCTTGTTTTGATCCAGATCAGTTAAAGCTAATGGTTACCAAACCTACTCGCAAGAGATTTTTCCTTCTTTAAAATTTAAAGAAGATAAAGGCAGTTTTGGTCTTGGGAAGCCGGAGCAACAAAGCACTGTCAGTATCTTTACATACTCTTGCTTTCCCTGACGATATAATGGGTCATGTAATGTCCTTGTGTGTCATCACACATGAAGACTTTTATGTTTACGGAGTCCCTTTCCAATTGTTACGCAGCTGTTATTCCTGTCTCCCCCACCCCCAAATCTATCATTAATTATCTTTCAAAACCATCTCATCATTGCTCTGATTTATTTTTTCCAAATCGATAAGCTTGTTACAGATAATCTTATTTTCCCGGCGGAGAGGAAATCCAGCAATCTCCTTAATAGCCTCCTATGAGGATTTCATCTTGTTTGATAACTGGACGCAGCTACCTATAAATATTCTATTTCTTTGCGGTTCTGCTGGCTGATGAAAGCCCGTTCTTTCGCCCAGATAAATGACGTCGTAAAACACTTTTGAGAGGGGAGAGGTTTGTGGAAGCTTCGCATGTGGGGCTTTCTATTCCAGTGCACAGTACTTCTCAACAAATGATTTTTGGCCCTGATAGTCAGGAGTGACTATTGATTTTTGGATAGTTCCGTTTTCATAGAGTTCTTTAGTGTGGCCTGGTGGACAGAGCACTGAACTGATAGTCAGTAGTTGTGTTTTGATCTTTATCTCTCTCTCTGTCTCTCTTTTAGTACACTAGAGGCATGGTAATGGGGCACATCCAGTAGCAAAGCACGGAACTTGACATCCGTTTGTAATTGCAACCTGTTCTATAATTAATCAGTCCTCAAATATGGAATTATACGCTGCTAGCCTGGGCTGTGATGGGCTCTTGTTAATAACTGCGGTGTGGATCTGGAGTATCTTAAATGCAGCACTGGGCACAAAACTAATGATAGGAAAGACAAGGATCTGTATGATTCACACTGGCCTGTGGAGCTCTTTTTATTCTTGACATCCTGTTGCCATTACTGAGTTTGTATTTCTGTCCTCAAGACTGAGCTACACTATCTGACCTTGGCTGTTCCCAGAATCCTGACTACATGCCACAGTTGCTATTCCAGGGGAGGTTGTTCCTTGATTCCGTTTTACGGCGGTCAGTGTGAGCTTTGCACCTAACTTCTACTGGAAGAGGGTCAAGTCCTTGACACCCACTCCTTCCCTTCGTCATGCAAGGATCTCAACAGTGCTTTGCAAACACTAATTAGTCTGACAACCCCCTGTGAGGTAGGCCACTGTTTGGTTAGTGGGTTTGTTTTAGGGCTGGTCCCCACTACAGCTTAACGTTGACTTTAGCAACGTTAAGTCGATATAAACATGTACCCGTCCTCACATGCATGCCATTTGAGTCGATTTAAAGGGACCTCAAAATCGACTTCTGTACTCCTCCCTAACGAGAGGAGTAGCGCTGAAATCGACCTCTCTGGGTTGATTGTGAACTAGTGAGGATGCATGTGACAACTAGCCTCCGGCCTTCCACAATGCCCGTTTGCTCCCCAGGGGACCAGCCACCACTCCGAGCAGCCCCGCGCCCCCCGCCCCTGTACCCGCCCGAGCAGCCCCGTGCCGGCTCCCCCCCCCCCCCCCCCCGGTGCCTGCCCGAGCAGCTAGCTCTGCGCCGGACCCCCCGTGCCCACCCGAGCAGCTCCGCGCTGCCTCCTCCCCCCCCCCCGTGCCCGGCTGCCCCAAAATAGTGTCTGTTGGGGACTCCCGGAATGGTGGGATATCTACCCACAGTGCAACACTCCCTATGTCGACGCTTGCCACAGTTGTGGGGACAGACACTGCCGACTTGCTGTGCTTAGTGGGGACGCACAAAATCGACTCTATACAGTCTGCTTTAAAAAATCGACTTAAGGGAAATCGACCTACCGCTGTAGTGAAGACATACCCTTATTTGCTAAAGATTCTTGTTTTGCATTGGGGATGTAGGGGTGCCAGAATTTGTAGAAACCACAAGTTGGGGTTGGATTGTTCAAAGAGTTCAGCTCCGCATGTCGATACCTACATGAAGTGGCCAGATTTTACAAGAACTGAACTCCTTTTTCTTAGTGGGAAATGCTGGGTTGTGAGCCTTTTCTTCTCTTTCTCCGGCCACTGAGCCCTCTTAATAACTCCAACCTTAGAGTCAAACTGAACCTTAAACCATGAGGTTTGAGCTTCTCTCATGTTGGTGCCATAATGTTGCTATATTAACTCATTGATTGCTGGACTTGAAGATTTTTGTTTCCTGTGATAAAAAAGCCCAAACCTCTCCGTTCATTTCTACAGCATTTTATACCTGATGAGTGCTGCTGCTTGTTTTCTGTGCTCCGTGGGTGGTCATATTACAATGAGCATCCCCATCAGGGATGATAAACCATGCCAGTGCTCATTTTCTTCAGTAGCAACACATTTTCCATATTCTGCGAAAAACAAATCTCACTATCTCTCCACTGGAAGTAGGGGGTATCTGTCTTCCCAGCTCCTTTCAGCTATTCTGGTATCATCTACTTGCCGAAAATGATGTTCCCTCCAGTGCGGTTAGATCTTCTGCAAGGTGTGCTGGCGTGTATTTCAGAGAGCATGTAATACTCTGGGTGGTGGTTATTCGTGTTTTGATGTCTTCCTCTAACACTACAATGGATGGCCCTAATTCTGCAGTTCTTACTGTCGCTAGCAGTCCTCCGAGCTAATACAAATACTCCAAATGAGTAGGGAACACTCCTTGTGAATAAGGAATCCAATCCTGCAGTAACATACCATTTATTTTTTTCTCTAGAGACAAACATCTGAGATGAATGCATTAGGGCTTTCTCCGATTGTGTTTGATTTCCAATAACCTGTTAACTTGTCCATATGCTACAATATTTTCTATGGAGCAGACTTTGGGTTGGTTTTTTTTTGCTTTTTCGCCCCATGGTTCGTTATTGACAATAAACTGGGGCACAGGAGACGATGGCTTCTATTCCCAGCACTGCCACTGCTCTGCTGTGTGTGACCTAGGACACGTTGCTTATTTTCCCAACCTGTGAAATGATGCGTCTGTTTCCCAACCTGTGGAATTATGGCAAAGATACTTACTCCTTTGTTAAAGGGCTTTGAGATCTATGGATGCAAAGTGCTGTATGAAAGTAGGCATCAGAATAATAAGTCCCCAAGAACTAATCAGTTGCATGATGTCACAATAAGAAGCTGCAGCAATTCACTTCAGCTGCAATGGAGAACAAATGCGTGGCCCGGTCTTGCATGCACATGTACGCCTGAGTAGCTTTACTCAGTGGGACCACTCGGTTGAAGAGGTTGCCCTTCCTCTCTCTCGAAGGGCAGTACATCTCAGTGTTCACTGACTCATGAAGTCGATCAGTGTATTGTTACATGTACACTGTTGCGAATGTTCTCCTTTGAAGTACGCAATAGTCTCTCCATTGTGGCCATGAATATAAAAAGTGGAACCATTTTTCATTGTATGCCGGTGTGTGATGTTAGAGGCCCTGGTAAACTTGTGCTCTCAGCTCCCCAGGTCTAAGCTCACTGAATTCAGCTGCAGCCTGGCAGGTAGCACTTATCTCCACATGCAAACTGATTGGTTGACATTGCTTCAGACCTAAGTATTGTTCCACTCCCTGGAAGTAAGGGATAGAAACATAATAACGTGTCAGTTGTCAGCCGGTCGTGTGCCATAATTTTTCTTATATGCAACAATCATTTTCATTTTTTGAAAGCTTAATTCGCAATATGGTCCCCAAAGGCCTGATCCTGCAGTTCCTTGCTTACAGGAGTAGCCTCAATAGACCCCGATTGTTGGCGGACAGGATCGAACCTGGGGTTTCTGGAGCTTAGTGAATGAGCCTCTATTCCATGAGCTAAAAGCCATATGGCCCTTCACTACGGCTGCAGAACAAACTTATTCATCTCTTTCTAGTGGTCTCAGTGCCACTGGATGGGACAAAACACCACACCCAGGAGGTGTCTGAGTTACACATGCGGGATTAGAAGCCGAACATATTTAGCAACCAAAATTCTCATATATCTTTTTACCACTTTTTGTACTAACACTTCATTGATTTTCTGTAAAGGCATGAGCGTATAAGCCAATCCTATATGAACTCTAAACATGGAAGCTAAGTATGCCTTCCATATTGGATCTCATGCGTTCAGCTTGCTGTTGCATGCGAAAAATTGGGGGGACCTCCTTAGATAGCTATTTCCTGAAGGGCATTAATTACAGATCAAGGTGGGAACTGATTTTATTTTTCCAGTGCGTTAATTATTCTTTGTGACAGCTTTGGCAGAGTTTAAAAACCAGCATTAACATAGTGATTCTGTTGATGATATTAACATAACGATGCTAACAATAGACTTCAATGCAAAACTACAAAGATACATTTTTTTCCATTTCACCTTGAATGCTGGCATTAGGGGAGAATACTACACTGAATCACTGTTTGTTTCTAGAATTGAACTTTGAAAGTTTTATAACATTCAATTCATTGTTAATTTCCGGTTATTTTTCATGTGTAATGACACCACCATCTGGGTCATCTGCAGGGATCAAACCTGGGACTACTGAGTCTCTGACACAGATTCAGTAGCTTGGAGTTTGTAGCTCTGGGCTGCATTTAAGCCTTATTTTACAGGGTTATATGATAGATAGGGCTTTGTGCAGATCCTCTGTACTGGGAAGAATTCAATCCTAATGTGTTAAAGTGCTTTGAGATCCCCTTAGAGTAAGGCGCTATGGAACCCCAAAGCCTTTCCTCCTCCCCCGGAGCCTCAGCACACTGTGCAGGCATTACTCTGGGGGGGGGGGGGTGGGACAACATTCATGAAAAGCACCAGACTGACAATCCCAAAGACTGGAGCACTCTCTTTCCAGGTGAAGTCAGGACATCCTGGGCAGACACAGTGCAAACTGCCTTTCTTCCCTTCCTGCCAACATACCAACCTTTTCCTGCAGCGAACCCATCCATGGCTGGAGCGCTAGTTCAGTTTCCAAGGCCCATCCTTAGCCTTTCTGCTGCAATTGCCAGTTCAGGTCCGGTTATGGTGGTAAGGTGTGTGTTGAGAACATGCCTCCTGGGAAATAGACTGAGATCACCCCTCCCAGGTCACATGCCAGGGCGGGCCTTGAATTTTGTAGGTGTACCCCATCCCCAAGAGGCTGAGGAGGCCAGGGTCATCTACAAAACAGGCCCTCACCACCACATTGCCTCCCAACCATTCTGGTACTGTGGTCAGAGTGTGCTCCCCGCTACTGCTCCATCCTTAGAGGAAGTTTCACTGCGTGGCATGGGAACCTAAGCAAGCCAATTCTATATGTGGAGACAGCATGATTTTGCTCTGGGCTGTCCTACAGAATTGAAGGTGATGATGCTGTGGAAGAGCAATTGTCCCACCAGTGCATCCCTGCTAAGGAGAGGGGGGCATGTGGTGCCCACTTGCATGGGGATCATTCTGTTAACACGCTCAATTCTTCCTACCCAGCGGAACCCTGGAGCGAAGTCCTCATTTGGCACGCGCTGGATTTCACAGTTCTTCTTAATACAAAAAGAGGGGATGAATAATGAGCAGTGGTAATTCTCCTGCAAACATTAGCATCCCAGTCACTCTTATTTGAATTCGGTTCCCAGTAAGTCCCTTAAAAATCCTATCTGTATTTTCAGACCTCTTCATACAAAAATTCTGTAAGACGTAGGACTCTGTTTATATTCCCCTCCACTACTTTTAAATTGCATTTATCAAATCTAACAAGTAAGGCAAGTTTCATATGAGAAAGAAGAGATGACGGAAAGGGGACATGAATCGAAAACCAGTCCGAAACCATAATCCATGCCTCATACATGAAAGCACCACTTTAGGAACGAGTGGAGGGAAAATAAGTTGGCTATAATTGCCTGGGTGCAGTGTTACAACACAGACAATAAAAGATGCAATTTAAAGCTTGGCAGCTCAGGCTTTGAAAATATTGGCACTGGCATGCCAGGAGGGATGCGTCCAGATCTGTAGAACAGGGAAAGCCTGTGTGAAGGTCACTGCACCTCCCTGCATCTCCAGTGTGACTGGGCACAGTCACATTTTGCATTGTGATGCTGTGTGGAGGATCCCCTGCCTCTTGCGAGAGCCCCTGAGAGCAGGATATGTTCACATAGTGATTAGAAAAGCCAGATTGAGTTCAGGTTGTTCTGTCTCCTGTCTGCACCTCAGCGTTACTTTAAAGTACAATAGACCATTGGTCCCCCAAAGACAGAGGAGAGAGCGCCTGTGCTAGACCCTTCACCCTTTCTACTATCCCAGTTTCCTCTACTGCTTAGTTCTCGTCATTTAATATTGCTGATGGGCTCTTTACATCACGATTGATCTGCAGAGCCATTAGCATGACCTTTTGCCTTTCCTCTTAATGACAGCTTGCGTTGACACATTTAAGACCAATAAAGTATCTGCCAACACTAGAGGTATGTCTCCACTACCCACCTGATCTGCGGGCAGCGATTGAGCCACTGGGATCAATTATCGTGTCTAGCCTAGTCTTTAAAAGAAATCCTCTTCCTGTCCATGTATAAATGTAAAGGGAGTTTTCAAATGTGTATCTAAAACCAATAGGGGGTTGTTTTTATGGACACATGCGCATACATGCGGCCTCCTTCCCAGGGCCGGCGACAGAAATTTTGGGGCCCCCTATTCTCATCGTTTGGGGGGCCCCCATCTCTGATCGTTTGCCCCCCCCCCCAGCTGACAGCGGCTGGGGGCAGTGCGAGCCTCTGAGCATTGCCACCGCCTGGGCGCTCGCTGCTGGCGCTCGCCCTTCACTGCGCTCTCGTGCCCGGTGGGGTCCTGTGGGAGCGCGAGCTGCGGCCCGAGGGAGGGAGAGCCTGGGAGCGGCGCAAGCCGCCCTGGCTGCTCTCCCCTCCTCCGCCCCCCCCCCCCCCCCGCGCGCCCTTTCCCCCCGGACCTGCGCGAGACCCTGCGGCTGGCGATGGAGACGCCGCCGCTGTAACCAGCCGCAGCCCCCCGGGCCGGCGTGGGAGGAGCCTGGGGGCAAGGCAGGGGGAGGGCCGCTCCCCGCCCTTGATTGGCGCAGGGGCTGCATGATGCCACGTCCGGCGGGGGAAGCCCTACCTTGCTGCGGAGCCTCCCCGCCCTTGCCCTCTTTGCAGGTGGGGAGGCCGGCCGGGCTCACCGCTCCTGCCGGGGACACGCGCGCTTGTCCCGTGCACTGCTGTGCTGCTGCTCCGGAGGAGAGCCGCGCCGCCTCCCTGCCCCTTCCCCGCTCTCCAGGCCCGGCGACAAGGGGGACAACTACGGGTACAGGTGTGTACCAGGCCCCGGACTTAAGGGGGCCCCCCTTAAATCCGGGGCCCGGTACAGCTCTACCCGTAGTACCCCCCTGTCGCCGTCCCTGCTCCTTCCCAGTCAAAAGATGTCAGATAAAAATATTTCTGGGCTCTGAGTATATTTTCATTTCACCAAGAATTCTTCCTCGCCACCTCTGAAATGAGCTCACTGTGATATGGTGGGGTGAACCAGTGAGACCTACCGTAGCAAGCACTAATCTGATTTTGGACCTATATTCTTCAGTGGGAAATTTCAATCTAGATCCTAATCAAACGCACCATACAGACTTGGGGTCTTTGTTTTGGGGGATAGATTGCTGTGTTTCGGAACAAAAATATTTTCTTTTTGCAGCACTGCAGAAGCAATCCTGAAGCGATTGCACTCCCTTTATACTAATTATCCATCTTGGGGACACTTCATCTTATACAAAGTGGAAGAGAAACATTACCTTTTGAACTTTCCCATCAATGCAGAAAACTTACATTTATGCCATCCATGGAACACTAACCCTGAAAAGCCTCTTAATAACTTACTTCTATAGCTAATATCCATAATTCATCCAGGGCTGCTTCTTCCCTCCCCCCCATGCAAATTTTGCTGGCCTAAATGTTTACCTGTTTTTTTAAAAAATAAGCATGCTCACCCATGTGCAGGATGATTTATGAGGGTGTTTTGATTCTGGATTATTTCCTAATCCTGATTTATTATTATTATTTCTAATTTTGCACAGTCTTTCGATTAATAAGGTAATTAAAAAACAATGCATAGTTTAAAGAGCTAATATTGAATCTCTGTTTGCAATATCGGGTGCATAGGGCCAGTCGGGGTAACGAAAGTAACCCTGCAACATATTTGTTCTAAATAGGGATGGGAAATCCAGTTCGGATGCAGTCAGAATCATACAACTAATCAGCACTGGTCTGAAATAAAGGGAGAAACTAACAATTTTTTTAAAATACTCAGCTTTTTCTTAATTCAAACGTTTGAAAACCTTCAACCAGTTTCATAACTGGCTAAAAGAACAGGAAATATACCATGAAAATGACATTGACATTTGTTATGGTATTTTTTTAATTGTGAAATTTCATCCAATTTTTGAAATATGGAAAGTTTTGATCAGTTGCAAAAATTAACATTCACGGGGCCAAATATTTACTCAGGCTGTGATCCGGCTAGTCCTTGCATGGTTCACGAGATTGGTGCTTCCGCTGTTTAATGTAGGCCCATTTAAGCTTAAGCATTCGGACCACAAACAGCATGAAACACCTTAAAATGTGATATAATGCTCTCTCCTGAATGGTAAACGGGAGGGGGGAGATTGTTTACTACATTTCATTTCTGATCTTTATTTTTTCTTCTTTTAATATTTGAGCACTTTGATATTAAGAAGCCGAATATTAGAACTTCAACTTCAACATTTGGTTAAGCATCACATAATGACTTAGCACTAGCCAAACACATCTCCATTCATAAGAGTTGCCACTTAAGCAGCCGTCACTTTTGTGAAGTCATTCACCACATTGATTCCCTAGGAGATGCGCCAGTAAAGTGCTCATCCCCATTATTGGCCCAATCCGAAATCCACTGACGTTGATGGAAAGACGTCTATTGACTTCAGTGGGCTTTGGATCATGTGCACAGCGAAGTGAACTCTATGGCCCCACCTTAGGACATGGCAGATGCAAGGAAGGAAAGTATCCACAATGTAGCCATGGAAATGCAGTGGAGAAGTTCTAAACAACAGTAAAATTGGAATCCTGGCAGGTTTGTTTTTTGTTTCTATCTACAGTCATTAAAAGCTTAAAAACGTGGGGGGGTTTTGGGGGGGGAGTCGGGGGGGAGAATAGGTAACAAAAATAAGTAGCTGTCTGCACTCTGAACAGCTTGCTGTTCAGCAAAGCCTGTAATTGCAGCGTCCCGATCGGAGGCACACAGCGTCTCCTGGGTGTGCGGAGGCAGGCCCGGGAACAGTGGGGGCATAAGCTATTTTCTTTTGGGTTCAGCACGTTGAACATTGCTGCTGCTCAGCGTCCTGGCCGTTCAGCATCAGAACAGGAGAAACGCACTAACCTGCACCGACGCTGAGCGAGTCCACCCCACGCTGAGCTGCCGGTGGCTTGCACTTAATGGAGAAGATTTGAAATGTAGCATGCAGGCTAAGCATGGTTTTAGCATAGAGCTAGAAGGAGACAGGCTATTAATGCTTTTGACGTTCCCTTTGAAGACCATCATATTTCAACCCTATTAAGCTATTGGGCCATTGTTTATTGGTTTCGGACTGAAATAACTAGGGAGAGCCTACAAATGTTGTTTTACTTTCTAATTTACTACATAAATCTTACTGCCGCGGCCGTTGTTTCTTTCCCCCCCTGCCCTCAACAGACTAAGCAACATACTGAACATATGGGAGCGAGTCAAGTCCCGGCCCTTGTCCAGTGATGGAGTCGTGACAACAGTGACCATGGACATGAATCTGGAGATCCCCACTTCCCCCCCCCCCCCCCCCCCCCCGCTATACAATGTATTTTTGAGAAGAAAGTTGGAAAGGGGTAGAACGGATAATGTTCATGGAAGTAAGAAATGGCTAGAGTTGGTGAGAGCCAGGTACAGTGCTTTAAACTGGGGTTCTCAACCTTTTTCTTTCTGAGCTTCCCCCCCCCCCAACATGCAATAAAAGCCCCAGGGTCTAACCGGGGAGGGGGAACTCGGGCATAGATGTAGTTTGACTTCTAATTTGGGTGGGCTGGGGTCAGCAGGGCTCGGGCCAGCTTGGCACATCAGGGTGTAGGGGGGGGAACGCCATCTACACCCCCCGACTCACCTCGGCAGGCCCCCCACCTGTCTGGGTTGGGGGAGAGGTGTGGAACCAAAATTATAATTCAGAGGTGGGGGGCTTAGCTCAAAAGTTTGAAAACAGCTCAGGCAGGGGGTAACTTGGGGCTGTGTGCGGGCAGGGGGGTGGTGCAGGGAGGGGGTTGTGCAGGGGATAGCTAGGGACTGGGGGGGGGGGGGGCAGAGAGGTGGCACCGGGGCTCTGGGCTCCAATTTGACTGAGATGGAAGAAACACAGCCAGCAATTGACTCGCCCTACCCTCCAACCCGTCCCTGGTTTTTAATACATTCCAGTGACATTGATCGAGTTTGATCTCTGGAGGTCATAGGTTAGCACATTCATTAACCCACAGGCTACTTGCCTCTGCCCCCCTTTTATCCACTTCCGTCTATTGATATGGGACAAAGGAACGTAAGAAAACACAATGGCAAGTCATTTGTGTAGCCAAACCTGGGCATTCCATTTCCATTGTTCCTGTGCCTTCTGAGTGAGACCTCGTGCTTTCACCGTCCTCTAGCTTATTAGCTGAGCTTAATCAAAGTCCAGCTCATCAGACAGTGGAAGCCGGTCTCCGTGGGGCTTCCAATACAGAGCACTCCGAAAAGGTGCCGGCCCCAGTCCTAGCTCTGCAGTCTGAACTGCAGTGTGCCTGCCTCTCCTTGTTGGCAAGAATTTGAGGATTTACTGTTGATGAGACTATAAAACAATGACAAGCCCGCGCCGATTATATGATCTGCCCGCGATAACCCTAATCAATCTTGGCTCTCGCTCGGTGTGCGCGCTGCAGTAATAAAGACGCAGCCAGTGGGGCTGCTCTGACAAATCAATGACCTTTTCGTGTCAATCTTCGCCGGGAGAGTCAGTAAAATGGAGACGGTGCAATTTGGGCCCCTAACAAAGTCGGCAGGGGCTTGGGAGGCTCAGGGGTCACTTTACCTTTTTAAAAACAAGGGCCAGATTCTCTGTGGCTGTAGCTGAGTTCAGTGGAGCTAGAGACAAAGCAGGTGAGGTGATATTCAGTGGAGCTATGGCTGATTTGCCGGAGGATTTGGCCTGTATTTGATTACCCAAGGGTGTTATTTCTTCCTGCCTTGATTTCCAAGGTGCTGTTCTCTTCCACTCACACTGCTCACGCAGTGTCTCCTGCACAAGGGGAAAAGCATGTCCCTTCCACCTCCTCCTTCATTGTTTGGATCAATACAGTGCCTGGAAGCTCCAACGGAGATCAAGGCTCCATTGTGCGAGGGGATCTGTGCGTAGAATAAGACAGTCTCTGTCCAGAAGTGCCTATGTCGGGGCTTTGCGGGGCCCTATCGGGTGCCGCTCCATGGAGGAGCTGGAGTTCAGAAGCCCACAAAATGGCTTGGTGCCTCCAGCCCCACAGCATGGATAGCAGCAGGGTTTGTGGGCAGGGCGCAGGAGCAGAGAGGATGGAGCTGCCGCTGCACGGATCACTGGCCATTGTCTCCCCGAGTGACTGTCCTAGCAGCAGGGGTGAAAGCCCCGGAGAGGCAGTTATGGAGCGTGGCTCTGCTGCCATTCCAGACTGGGGATGTGGGGCAGGGCCCCTCTTCCCCAGCCCTAGTGGAACCGTGTCCTGGACCCCCTGGGTCTGCTTGGGCTTCCTGTGTGTGCGGGAATCCTTGTGGTGGAGGGCTCCAAACGGCCAGGCCCTCTCGTTATACATACCCAGCTCTTTGCCTTCCAAACCTAAGTCCCCATCCTCCCTCCTTACATTTCTGCAGCTTCTGGGAGGAGGTTCCTGCAGGGCACCAAAGCCAGTGTACCTCCCCCCCCCACCATCACAGGTTCTCCTTCACAAGTGGCTCCCCCAGTTCCCCAGTGAGCAGCCCGAGGACCCTTCAGAATGCCTCTTAGCAACGAGCTGTGTCTGAAGGCATCACGTGCACTGAACGGAGGGTCACCAATTCAACCTCTCACACGAGGCCTGGGACATATAACTCAGAGCTTTGTGCTCCCCAAACACAGACCCCTGCCACTTGCGGCCACAGCATCCCTATTAGCTGGCAAGTCTAGAGTCCAGCCGTACTCTGAGTTCTCAGGTCACATGAGAACCTGGTTTGGTTGCCGGGGCTCCCCGCCTCCCCCCATGTGTTACAGTTTCAAGTGAAACCCGGCCAAAGCAGCCAAGTTTCTCTCGCTTTCAGACTGCGGAGCCACTGAATGTTGTGTGAGCTTCCATCCAAAACCATAGCTTGACCCGGGCGTTCATGGTCCTCTCAGACAAACCTGACCTGAATTTGGGGCTTGCATGGGATTCTGAAACGTGGCATCGTTTCAGTGCAAACGTTTTGCGCCATTGTCGTCCGTAGGAGATCTTTTATTTCCTTTGGGGTGACAAGACCACAGCCTTTAAATCAAGACTGACTCCTTCCACCAACAGACAATGGCATGCATACACCCGAGCCTCGTATATATTACACCGGGGGCAATCACTTATTGTTTGTCAAGATCCAAATTTCTTGGTCCGGGTACAGTCAATGTTCAGACGCCAGAGAAACATTTTTCACACTGCAACAATAATAATGATCATACGTAAATAAGATTTCACGGTCCATTCAAAAGGGGCTGGTGGTGCAGATTTGGCCCACGCTCCCCCCCATTGACTACCCCTGTATTACACCATGGAGTGGTGCATTGGGATGTTTCCGGATTCACTGGAGCGGTCCTTACCCACTCAACATAATTTCACTCTAATTTAGCATCTGGGTGATGATCATTCAGGAGTTTGTTTAGTTGGCAGGGAGGCAGCTTAAATATGTTGGCAGAAAAAATATTGAAGTAATAATTTTGCCTACGCACCTATGATCAATTTGCTAGATGCCGTTGGAGCGGAATGCAAAAAGTCTCTCTCTTGTCTGCATTGCAACTGCAAATCAAATACAAGAAACCCCTAATCCAAGCAGCAGTTTCTGGTGGCGGTTTATACTCCTCACAGACATCCTGGGTGTGATGTTATTCCATAGACTCCTTTGTTAGTTTGGATGCAGGGAGGAAAGATTAGAGGAGAAAACAGCAGCAATGAAATCATAGAGGTTCCTTTGTTGGTTCCTTGGTTATAGGACTAGCCGGGGCTTGGGAGACTCAGGTTCAGATCCCAGCTCTGCTGCAGGCTTCCTGTGTGACCTTGAGTGAGTCACTTAGCCTCTCTGTGCCTCAGTTTCCCAGCTGTAAATGGGAATAGGGGCACTGCCTGACCTCACAGCAGTGTTGTGTGGATAAATACGTGAAAGATGGTGAGGTGCTCAGATGAACAGATACGTTTAAAAGTGTGAAGTTATGAGCTGATCTTTCGCTATTTTTGTTTAATACTGGTTTGGAAAAATTGAGCTTCCCCGTCCCCCCCGACCCATCCTATCAATTCTCCTTTGTTAGTGATGTAGTTTTTACTTGGTTTCTCTAACACACCAGAGGGCACAAGATATCCTGGATAAGCCAAGGGCAGAGATTGAGAGCAGGAAAACTTAAAGCGAGAAGAGAGATTTGGACAAGAAATTTGTCAGAGGTTGTTGGTTTTTTTTCTTTTCAGAAGTGGCCATTGGCTTTGGTGCCGCAGGTTTTTGGGTGTCCAGCCAGAGACACCAAGGGGCTGATTGTCAGAAGACTGTGGGCGCTGCAGGTTCTCAACACCTTTGAAAAGCAGACTGGAGGAGGGTCAAGTCGAGCACCCGAAACTGAGACACCTGCAATTTGTGTGTGTGTCTGAACATTTTGACTTAGTGTATCTTCAGTAAATCAAGACATTCTTTAGTTCCTGCATTACTTCTTGTAGCCTCTATCTAGTGAACCGAATCTTTCCAATGCTTGGTATTTCTAAGGCACCCGTCACTGTGGTATCTGAGGGTTGGTATTGTATTTTCCTTCCCTGCCCCTCCTCTTCCCCCACGCCCCCAGCTCATACATCTCCTCTCTCTGCCTAGCAGAGTGTGCACTTTATAACTGCCCGGGAAGGCTGACAGGTAACCAATGAGATGCATATTAGCCTACCCCCTGGAGAGCAAGGACCCTCTTCCCCACTGCTTTACATGTTCAAGCCTATCTTCATTGTCGCTTGATTCTTCTCTGCGAACAGATGGGTCCATTGTCTGCACTATTTATCATCAACCTCTACAGTGCAAGGCTGTGAACCAGCGATGGAGGAGCAAGGTTTGCTCTTTTGTTCCCGTCTAATTTCAGTGTCAGTTTTGATGCCGACTGTCATTAAATGCATGTGCTTTGGATTTACTAACTTTTAAAAAAGAGAATGTAGGGGAGAGGTCTGGAAAAGACGGAGCTGCAGGGATAAAGCAAAGGGGATGAACAGGGCAGTCCGTTCAGGACGGAGGAAAAAAACCCACCCTTGACTAAATATTTTTTGTCATCGCTGCTAGGAATTGCGGTTCCAATGCAAGAAAGGGAATATATCAATTCATGCCTCATTTCATTGATGGGACTTGGCTTTCAGCCTTGTGACTAACATGCGGGAATCAATAGAACACCATTCACGCACTATGGTATCTCCGTGCACCTAAGGAGTATTAGTCTGGCAGTTAATTTTGATGATTTAAAAAGGTGTCTCCCCCCCCCCACCCTCTCCAGTGTTCGTTCATTGTTGTTGTTTGTTCTGTAGCTTTTTAGTGAAGCATTTTGCAGATTCAAGTACTTTGAATATTCTGTGTGATTGTATCGAGGGCTGTGGAGTGTCTATGGAGTAGCCGCTGCACAGGCTCATGGGGAGTACAAGACTGTGCATGGCATGTTTGGGTTCCCGTGTACCTTGTTTTGTTCTGAATCTAAACACCGGTGTGGATGTGTTGAACGGCTGAAAAGCCGTTTGAATGAACGTAGGCCAGGCTTCCAGACTGCCCGGGGGAAGGCTGATGTGTCAGCGAGCTTCCAGCTAGCAGCTCATTTATTAAGGCAACCGCGGGGGCCTGAGAGCAGCTATGGCCGCGGCAGCACTTCGTGTCTGTATGGAAATGAGATGAGCCCATAACCACCCCCCGCACCAAACAGCAGTGAAGTTCGGGTGGGGGTGTGGCAGCTGAACACTGTCTGAATTGTGCACTTGTTGTGTTTCTCAACCATGCCCCAGATCAAAAGCCTGGATCCTCCATATTCTCTGGTTGTGGAGGGGTCTGGGGAAGGGGCTCAGAATCCAGAGCTTGAAACTTAGATCCATCTCTGGTTAGGAAAATAGATTAGGAATTTCTTTCCCAGCTGCCCGCTGCTTCTTGGTCTGTGTGCTTGTGTGACAGGGACGTTTTGTGCCTTACCAGCGAAGGGAGTGCTCCTTCTGACCCGTCATGTGCTAACCCACATAATCGGCCTGTTGCAATCCTAAACTTTAAGGAGAGTCCTGGGAGATGCGACCCAGAATGATACAAAGGAGTCTGTAGACAGGCAAGTCTCTTTGCCATTAAAAGGAAAGCTGGGGAATTTTGCACTCCTCTAGTTTCTCTGCGTGGCCTTCGGAATCCGCCTGCGGGGCTCTGTGGAAGCGCGCTTTATTTAACAAAGGTTGCCCTCAAATCTCTTCAGCCCCGGAACATGACAGTTGCTAAATCATCTGTTATTTCAGAAAGAACAAAGCTGTGCCTCAATGAGCAAAGCAAAGATAAGTCTGAAATCTGGGGGAAGGAAGAGCCTAACGATTTTGAGGGCGAAACCATTCCTGTGGGTGAAATCAATAGCTGTCAGCAAGCCGCTAGGAGTTGGAGAGCGAATAAACCTACACACACAGTAAATAGCAGTGGGATGCTTCCTGGGGCCAGTTATTTAGAGACAACGTGTAGCGGTGGTCTGTGGGGGGAGACAGTGTTCCAGATGTGCAACCTTATCTTGAATTCGGACGTTCTCTCCCTCTCTCATATATCCTCTTACTGACACCACGGCATCCAAGCACCTCACAAACAGTCATGGATTTAAGGTCACAGTGCTCCTGTTGTTATCCCCACTTTACATATGAGAAGACGGAGGCACAGAGAGACTAAGGGAGGCTGCACAGGGGAATCAGAATTTGAACCCAGGTCTCCTGACTCCTAGTTGAATGGAGGACCATCCTCCCTTCCTGGCGGCCTGATATCTTACTCCTTCCTTCTCTGGCTGTATCCTCAATGAAGGTATGAACTTCTACACACACGCAATGCTATTTTTCTCTTTACTTCTCTGAAGGTGACTGTAGCGGAGCAGTGACTCACCCCACGGCACCTCCTGCTGGTCCGTCCGGGAATTAGCTCAGTCCAGCCTCCGGAGCGCCCTCTGCAGGTCGATGTCCCACTTGCTACTGGCCCAGAGTCCCTCCCTGGTGTCCTCTTCCCTTGGGTGCTGCACCCCTGCAGTAACCCCTCAGGTCTTAGGGTCTCCCCTCCCTGGGGAACACCTACCCTCTATCCCCACCTTGCCTCAGTCTAGGCAACTGCTAGTCACCACTTGCCCCCGTTCTCTGGGGCAGACTGCAGTATCATTGCCACTCATCACTGACAAGGAGGGTTTGGCCTGCTGCCTATCTATGGGCTGCCCCCTGCAACCTCAGTACCCCTTTTCAGACCATCTCCTAGGCCCTGCAGCCTGGGGGTTTCCAGGTCAGGGCTCTCCCAACACTGATCCATTCTGGGTACCCTGTCACAGTCCCCAGCAGCCAGGCCTGTCTACCTCTGTAGCCCAAGGAGACTCTGTGCTCCAAACTCTGGGCCCTTATATCGGGGCCAGCTGGGCCCTAATTGACCCAGCCACAGCTGTGGCTGCTCTGCTTAATCAAGCTGGAGCTTGCTTGCTCCCAGCCACAACCCTTTCTTGGGCTGTTTTAAACCCTTTTCCACGGGAGTGGGGCAGCTGCCCCACTACAGTGATACTCAGGGTGTTGGCTGAAGCATGGGTTGTTCCCGCTGAAATAATGTTACATTAACATATGTGGTTTTTCATTAAAATAACCACTTTTGACCACTACTAACGATATTTTGCACTTGCCTAGCACCTTTCCGTTGAAGATCTTAAAGCGCTCTGCAAGCCGTGCAACCTACTTCTCAGGCGTAGCTAATTATGATCCCTATTTTACAGGCATTCCAGTTTGGCAGTCTGAGCCAAATTCAACCCTGGTGTCAGGGGATGCCAGTTGTGCCAGCTGATGCCTGGGCTGAATTCAGTGTGCAGAGGTTAAATGACCTGTTTTTGAAATCCTTTCAGCAAGTCAGAGGCAGAGCAGAGAACAGAAGTTGGGAGTTCAGACTTTCATTCTCCTGATCTGACTTCTAGAAAATGCTTGATGATGTCACACACCAATGTGTCTAGGCATGGGTTGTACATTAGGCACCGGTACATTTGGAGTGTGAGTGAGAGATGCATGGTAAGAGAGACATGTGTCCTGGGTGGGGAAAGAGAGAGAGTCAAAATGAAGGGCAAAATCCTGGCTTCATTGAAGTCAATGGCAAAACACGTAGTGATTTCACTAGGACCAGGACTTCACCCACAGAATAGACTGTTTGGACAATTGAATAGGAGGGAAGCAAGTCCAAAGAGAATTGGGGGAAACCAGGGAAATTTTGTGTTGGATGTGAAGATGGACAGAGAAATAAAGAAAGATGGGAAGATGAGCGATCTGCTTATTCTTCGAATGATGGGGCAGGAGGAAGGGGCTGAACACAGCTCTTTGCCCCCATACCGCCAAAGCTTGTCAGCCAGTACGCATGTACCAGAGGTAACAAAGGGCATTGCAAGAGGATTTGGTTTAAATTCCGTGTCAGTTTTTCAGTAGAGGCAGGCTCAAGATAACGATTAATCCTGGTGTGCTTTTCAAAGGTGGAGCCAAACCTGCTGACATCCTGGGCTGAAAAAGCATTGAGTTGCCAGAGCTGACTTGGCATGTCTGTCTGTCTGCTCCAAGCTAAGCTGCCTGCCTTTGCAGCCCACTTGTCGATGTGGGATCTGATTCGAAACCCCAGGGGTGTTGCCATTCTAGTGAAAAGCACACATCTGTGTACTGCCTATTCCCGCTGAATAACAACCATTAGTGTAGTTTAAAATGGCGACAGAATTTTTTTGTCAGACACTTGCCTGACGTAATTTCCCCCTCCACTTGGGGTAATTTCTGAACACAGAGGGGTTAGGTTCTTTAATCGGGGATTGTGATGTGTTTTGAAGTAACCCTGAAAAGCAGTTGATGATCATGGAGACTAGCTACATCGACTGCTTCAATGGTCCATCGAGGGGAGGTGGACTTGGAAGGGAAAAATCATACCGAGGAGACATCCAATTGTTCGTGTAAGTCGACAAGGCTCATTAATATCCCTTTCCCTTAAGCACTGTGGGGACTCACTGTACTGGAAGATGAATGTACAGCGGTATCTCTGCTTGATGGACTGGGCTTTCATTTTCATCAGCTGTCATTTGGGGGTAGCAACTGTGGTCAGACTTAATGCCACTTTCTTGTCTCTTCATATAGTGCCTCCAAAATGATTGCACTACGGGGGGGCTGGGGAGACAATCTGCAGAACGTTGTGGCATTACTAATGAATGAGCCTAATGCTCATATTCATGTATTCATCTGGTGTAGCCTGTTCCCAACCTTTCATCTGTTCTGTGGCTTTTTAGATCGGGGTGGGCAAGCTACAGCCCAGGGGCGCATCCGGCCCTCCGGATGTTTTAATTTAGTGCTCGAGCTCCCGCCAGGGGGCAGAATCCAGGGCTTGCCCCGCTCCAGTACTCCAGCCAGGGAGTGGGGTCAGGGGCTTGCCTCACTCTGTGCAGTTCCCGGAAGCAGCATGTCCCCACTCCGGCATCTGGGGGGGGGGGGGGGGAGGCAGCCAGAGAGCTCCGCATGCTGCCCCTACCCCAAGTGCTGTTCCCACACCTCCCATTGGCTGGGAACCACGGTCAATGAAAGGTGCAGGGGCAGTGTCTGCAGACAGGGCAGCATGCAGAGCCACCTGGTTGCACCTCTGCATAGGAGCCGGAGGGAGGATATGTTGCTGCTTCTGGGAGATGCTTGAGGTAAGTGCCACCCAGAGCCTGCATCCCTACCCCCATCCTGTGCCCCAACCCCTTCCCCAGCACTGATTCCTCTCCCACCCTTCCAACCCCATGCCCCAGCTTGGAGCCCCCTCCCACACCCTGAGCTTCTCATTTCTGTCCCCCATAGCTCGCACTCCCAGCCGGATCCCACATTCCAACTCTCAATTTTGTGAGCATTCATGGCCCGCCATACAATTTCCATACCCAGATGTGGCCCTCGGGTCAAAAAGTTTGCCCACCCCTGTTTCAGACTGTAAACTCCAAGCAGGAACCTGGTCACATGGTTGGTGCCTGGTCTGTGGGAATAATTTGAAACCAAAATCAGCTTTCCACTAAACTTTTTAAAGTCCTCCCTGTGCACCAGATGAAATGGTCTTCGTATGTCCTGCTTCAGATCCTACTGTAGATCCACAAGAATGCATCGTTCTGTGATATTGCAAAACTTGGCGTATGTGCCAATAGCACTGGCAGTGTTGCAGAATGATGCATTCTGGGTTTATCTTCCGAGAACCTTTATGTACCAAGCCGATTTCCCAGAGGAGGGTGTATTCCTTATCTAAAAGGTTAACAGGAATTGATTTCTGAGCTGAATACATCCCCCAATTACTCCCCCCCCCCCCATGCGCGCCCACACACAGCCTGCATCATTCTGCCCTTAGTCCCTGCTCCAGCAAAGCACTTAAATATGTGCACGAGGATCATTCCGTCGGCTTTGGCTCATGCTTAAAGTTACGTGTGTTTTAAGTGCTTGGCTAGATCCGGCCCATAAATCTGGGTTTAGCTCAGAGTCCGTTTCCCTCTTTTATTTTGCAGTTCAAGTTCAAGTAAATGATCCAGTCCGACCCTCTTAATGTCAGCATCAATTTATCCCAACAATTTTTATGCTAGCCAAGGTTTCTCAGGAAGCCCTCTGACCGCTGGCAAGCCGAGATCTCGATGAGCAAAGCAAGAGGCACTTGTGCTTTTAATAGTCTTCTGATGCTAAGAAGTTGAACTCTTGGTCTCCCTCTGTCTGTCATTGGCTCACATAGTTGTGGCACCGACACATCATGCCAGTA
This sequence comes from Sternotherus odoratus, assembly GCA_032164245.1. Lineage (NCBI taxonomy): Eukaryota > Metazoa > Chordata > Testudines > Kinosternidae > Sternotherus > Sternotherus odoratus. The sequence goes on from JAVMKO010000018.1 coordinate 10,787,562, forward strand.
AAGAGGAAATACACAAGCAGATAGTGCAGCTAATTGGAAACCGTTGTGGATCACATGCAGTGTCGAGCGAGACCTTTTCTCCTCTTGGGTATCTGTAAAGCACTATATCCACCAGTGGTGCCATCTATACATGAATATTTCAGGACTCCGTCCTGGGGTCGGAGCTGCTGAGTCGGGTGTATTGCGAGTCTCCTACAGTGAACTAAGCTGGATGTTCTGCTGGCCGGACAACAGGAACGCTATGTCCATCATGCACCAGGAGACAATTGGCTGCGAGAGACACCATTTCACGGGAATTGTCAGATTGCACTTGAGTGGTGCTAGCCTAGGCAGAACCAGCTGCTTGTTGCCACACATCCCCCTCACTGGGCTACCAGTCATGGATCGCAAAAGGCTACAAATTAGAAAGGGAAGTGAACACAGAGAAAAGAAGATTGAGTCAAGCAGTATTTTGAGTACTTAGCACCATTGAGGCTGTGTAAGGTTGCAAGTCCGGGACCTAGGCACTGTACACAGGCCAAGGAGAAGTGTCTGGGGATAGCAACTCTTTGCACAGGAGTTTTGGCAGGAAGAAAGATTTTTTCCGTGCATGTATTTAAAATGACTTGTCACAGGCGCCCTGTTCTCCCATCTGATGGAACAAGCCAGATGATGTACACCACCAAGGAGGCTAAAGGCCTGTCAATCACAGATGTGCATAGCTCCCCTTCCTCATCCTCCTTTTGACAGAAACATGACATGCTTGCTCAGTCCTCGGCTACTTTTGTTCTAGCCTGTATTTTAATGTATCCATTCTTCCGGGTGGGTTAGCGAGAGAGCTTCGCACCTTCCAAAGCTGTGAGTTTGGGCTTCCACTCAGGGACAGTTGTTTTGCTGCCCAAATGTTCTGAATGTGCCTGTGAAGCTAAAAGGGGGTGTTTGCAGTCGAAGGAATGGTCTTAATTAACTCACCGACAATGAATTTCCTGCTTGTGGAAATAATTCTTGGCCTACCCATCTTTGTAAAGGACTGAATTGACAGCCCTGAAAATCCAAGACATGCATAGGTGATGATAAGCTCCCCCAAATCTACCCCAGCAAAGTGCTCCTATGCTGTTCTGGAGGGGCCATGTGTCGTTGGGGGGGAGGGGAACATACAGTCTCTGTGGTTCATTCAACTCTTGGCTTCTTTGCTGGAGCCTCAAAGGTGGGGCGGTTACATCGGCTGAGATGATGGTTTTGTATACCGGAAATACATTCACCAGTTTAGCAAAGTACTTCAGTACTTGCTTAAGAGCAACCCAGTTCAGATAAGTGGGTGCTTTAATGCTTTGGATTTAAGCGTTCAGTATTTTGCCGAATCAGGGCCTAAGAGCTACTCTGAGACCATGCTTACTACAGCTCCATCCACTTTCAGCATTACGGAGAAAATAATCCCTTGCTGAGGTGATCATTAGCAAAATTTTCTCTTCCGGACTGGCCGGAGGAGATGTTGGGAGAAGCAGTCACGGGCACTTACTTGATATTTAATAAGAGAATTTGAAATTTTGAGGTGTGATTGATAATTAACTGGGGAAGAGGGTAAAGGCCTGAGGAAAAACATGAGTCATTTTTAAAGTAACCAGAATGGGTTTACGGGGTGGGTTGAGGTGAGAAATCATTAATTGGCCTCTTTTAATTAAACTACCTCTGTTACCAAGCCAGGCTTTAATTTCATCTCTGTATGCCACAGAACACTGTAGTCTGGAATAAAATAGCAGTGCATCTCCAGAACGGTATTGTCAATGGTTACCGAAATTTAGAACGCGGAGGAGGGGGGATTTTAGAGGATTCTGGCGAGACCCTACCATGAAGCGCACTATGGAAAGCTTCTGCAATGGTGGGTTTTTTTCCTCGATATTGCTGTAAAACATGAGCATAAAAGAAAACATGCATCAAACAAGCTCGTTTTTCTCCAAGGACCATATCATCATTTAAGGCTTAATTCAGCTTGATGTTTTGCCTGTCCTCAGTAAGCTGCACTGTTAAGGTTAAATCTGGTACAGCATGTTTCTGTGATTATACTAAACACATTTGAGATCCACGATCTTTCTTTAATTTTTTCCTGGTCAAGTAAATTTTCACAGGTCTCTTTAACCGAACAGAATGTTATCACAGTTAAAACCTCTCCAAGCAACAGAAGCATTGGCTCAGGCCACGGTCACTCATTGCTTTGTACAATGTGTGGCTTTCTTAAAATTTGAACAATTAAGGGGGAAGCTTTGCCCAAAATCTGACATGTCCTTAGAGCAATTGGATAAAGACAAAGCCAACTACTGGCCTTTATTCAACATGTGGCGAGTAAATAAAGCTGAAGGGTTTTGTTTTCTCCTTCCTGCTAGTTTTATGAAGGAAAGTGGGCTTGTCTTCCAGCTTTTTCTTTTTTTTCATGTTGGTTCAAACCCATCAGCCCAGGGACTCTTTCAGGGGAAAAGGTAGGAATTTATCAGCGGGGGCTTCTGTTTTCAATGTTGGTTTCTTATTTTATTTTTATTTTTTTATATAAATGATGACACAGCGAGCCTGATCTACAGCTGATGTAAATCAGTGTAGGTAGCTCTATATCACTTCAGTTCACATTAGCGGAGGATAGTAGAATTAAACAGCATCAATTCCCTGCATTTGAGAGCAATGTCTGGTTGAACTGGGACAAAAAATAGGTGGCTGAAGCTCATTCCAAGTCAGTAGGACAAGAGGCGTCATGGTTAGATGCATTTCATCTGCCCCCACATGGTGGTATGATTCCTTTCCCATGATTTCCTGTTCAAACACCCTGATTTCCTTCAGTGTTTTCTTCCCCCTATTGCAGGAGATCCTTGTCTCTTTCTGCCTTCTGTCCCCTACATCCTCTGTGAACACCAAGGCCAGGAGTGGAATTAATTTTACATATCTCACTCCTCTGTCAATGCTTCTGTCAGTAAATTACTTCTTCAATTTCTTAGCAACATCACCGTTTCCTTTCATGACCTTTTTGTTCCTTATGTGCTTGGAACTTTTTTACCTTAATAGCTTCTGCAATCTTCCTTTCCGTCTCCATCTGTGCTCTTATCACTTTTATACACTCGGCTATAATCTTACCATTTATGTCTACATATGTTTGATAAGTGGGTTGTTTTTTCCCTTAACCCTAGAGGGACAGTTTTTGATTTTCTTATTCGTATATAGCCGTTCTTGTGCCAAATGTTTCTAATGCTAGAGGGCACGATTAACTCTTGGGCATATTCATTTATTTTTAAACTGTTTTACTAGACACTGAAAAGAAAAAAAACAAAAGTATGTGATAAAATCATCCATCTCACTCCAGTGCTTTCACTTTGCACTAACCTGGTGTGTCAGATCTAAGCAGCTCAAAGTCCTTCGCAAATGTTAGTTAATGAAGCCTGTGATGTTGGCCGTTACTTTCATACCCTTTTTCCAGACACGGAGAGGTTAAATGGGTTGCCAAGGCCATGCTGTAAGTCAGTGGCAGAGAGAGGAATGGGAACAAGGAGGCCAATCCAAAACCTCTTTTCTAACTATTAGGCCCCATTTCCTATCCTTTATGGCTGGTGAATGTTGGAAATGGTAACGTACATTTGTACACTCTCCACACTACCAATATTTAACTTTCAGAACAGAAATTTCTCACTAAGTACTTCCTATTTTCCCTCTAAAGCTTTCTTATCCATTATTTTATCCCATTTATCTTAGTAATTAGATACTAAATTGATAGCTTTCTTATAAATAGGTGTCTTCAAGTTTACCTAACTTTTTCTCTCACTTGCTTTTCTTCCAACAATAGCTCACTTGATGGCATTTTTTTAAGAAAAAAGAAATGATTGAATCTTAATTAAATTCTAATTTTTAAAAAAGAGAGATTTAGTTGCTTGCATAATTGTCCACCTTTGGAGCCATCGTCTTCACAGCCACTCCAAACTATTCCAAAATTTGCTCCATTCCTTTTTCCTTCTTGCATCTTTTACATATTGCACGTTCCATTTGTCTGGGCAACTCAGGCGTTCCATTAAAACTAACTTATTCATCATGTATTTATTGGATTTTTGCCATCATCTTTTCTTCCCACTGAGTTCCTCTTTCCTATCTGATTTGTTTGATCAGCTTCTGATTCTAATTTCCCCCTGGGGGCCATTCCTCTGGTGTAAACCTGTGTATCTTCAGTGAAATCAGTACTGAACACTAGTTGAGTATCTAACCTATAATTGTTCCGGCTGTCAAAGGACTTAGACCCATTGTCTACTCTATCAGATTCTTTTTTATTTCTCTCAACTTCTTTACAATCTTTGCTTCCTCATTGTGTCTTGAGTAATGTTCTCCTCTCCTCTGAAAGTCTTCAGTAAATGTCGAGCTGTTACCATACCGTTAGAGATATTCTGGTAATGGCTGTACAAAGGGATATGTGGAATTAAATAAAACTTAGAATGGGAAATTGTGCTCAGACTTTAATACTAAACACCTTGTCTTGGTGTAGTAGATAATTCTTTAGATCTTCAAGATAAGTAGGCTTGGAAGGATTAGCTTTTTATCGGTAAATGTCAGTAAATGTCAATTTCACCCATCACACACAAACAGTGAAAGAATATTTCCATTGATTAACCATAGAAATTTAAAGATAGGCCAAGTAAGAAAAATGCTGCTTAAGAACTTAATAGAGTTTGATTTAAGAATATTTACTGTGCGTATTTTGACGTGTCGATAATTTGTGTTTTAACAGTTAAAGCTTTATAACTTTTTGAATCTCAACATCTACTATAATTAAATAATTATCTAATCCCCCTCCCCCACAATAATTACCCACAATTGTGGAAATTTAAATAGATGAAGATAGAAAAAAGTGCTTAAAATAAACTGATATCCATCAAAATTGTTTAAAAAATAAAAATCAAATTCCACCATGCCTGAAGATATCCCAGTGGAGGCCACTAAGGAAATCAACACCAGTCTTGTGTTGGCAAAACCACTGATGATTAGTCATTGGAAAGGTGCTTTGGAAGGTAGTGAGGAAGGGGGTAGATGCATTGGCTTGGACAGCTATTTCTAGAAAACAGATGTACACATTATGAAACGCAAGAGATAAATTTGAACACATATGGCAGCCTTTTCATGGTTATTTAGAATCACAGCCATCCACAAATGATTAATCGAGTCCTTCCCAAAACAGGAATGCACAGTCTCTTGTAAAGCATAAGACATTTTTGTTTGGTCTTTCCCTCCTACTGTCTTTGAATGAAGGCGCGCAGGTACTATAGTTATGGTCCCCAACACCGGATACAGAAGACTCGGTAAGACTACACATCTCCAGAATACAGGACATTCTGGTACTTTCTGGAACAACGTGACCCCACCTCTGGCCAACGTGACCCTGCTCCTGTCAGGATGCCGTTTTTAAGAGCGCGCTGCCCTGCCCCCACCAGTGTGACATCACTCTTCAAAATGGCTTTCTCCATCCATAATCCTGAGGAAAACTGTGTCTCGCTTCGTCTCCATACGAGATGGGCGACAAACCTTAGAAAAAGAATAATAGAATCATAGAATATCAGGGTTGGAAGGGACCTCAGGAGGTATCTAGTCCAACCCCTTGCTCAAAGCAGGACCAATCGCCAACAAAATCATCCCAGCCAGGGCTTTGTCAAGCCTGGCCTTAAAAACCTCTAAGGAAGGAGATTCCATCACCTCCCTAGGTAACCCATTCCAGTGCTTCGCCACCCTCCTAGTGAAAAAGTATTGCCTCTTTGGTAAAGGGAAGGAAGGGCTATGATAGTTACACACTACAGAATTTAAATAATAACTGAAAGAGTGAAAATGCATCATGGGACGTGGAGCAGCTTGTATAGCTGCCTGGGGCTGGCCCGTTGGTATGGGTCATTTCTGCGGCATCCCTGCTTGAGTGTACCCATCTGTGAAGTGCCATTTCTTGCAAACCAGAAAATTGTAGTGAAATGACCTGCTCTGTGAAGGCCCAAGCCACAGCCAGAAATGAAGTATATAAAGCAAAGCTTCGTTCAGCCACGTTCCAAAGTTACAAGTATCCGACAAGGCTTCCTTCAGATTTCCCTTAAAAGGAATAGCAGGGCTACCTCTCTGTCTCTCCTCTGTTTGGGAAGTATGGAGTTACCACTCTTTCCCTGCCAGAACCTATGTAGGGGTCCTTCACCTCATTGCAATCTCTGAGCTATCTTCATAAATATCCCTCTCCTGCTCCTCCAGTTCCTTTCCCAGCAGAGCCAAAGTAATGGAGTGTACTTGCACAGAAATAGTAGTACATGATGGAGGTAAAATTCCTCTACTATGTCAGGACCTTCCAAAACTATCCTTTGAGGAAACTACAAAGCATCCCTGCAATTAAATTTAAATTCCTTATTTGGGTACAGGAACTGTTTGTCCTAGTGGAAAGTTTTTAAAGGTGGGTGAATCTCAAATGGGTTGGCTTCTCAGTTTGCATAAACATCCAATAGTTGAGATGCTTATCTGAACCCTGGGCCAAGTTCATCCTCTATGTAACTCCATGAAGCCAATGAAGTTAGGTCTTGTTTACATGAGAAATTATACCAGTGATACTGATTTAGTTATACAGGTATAATTACACCAGGATACCCCTCCGCCCCCGGTGTGGACACACTTATTCCAATATAAGAGAGGCTTTTATGTGTGTGTTTTAATTTAAACCCGTTCCTAAGCAGGATAACAAGCTAAATTGTCAAGCTTCAACTTCCAGCTATTGTACTGAATTACCTATATAACAAGACTGCTACGTCCATACTGCGAGATGTAACGATATAACTATATCATTAAAAAAATTAATCTCATTCCTAATTGAAATAGTTATCAATACAAAATGTGTATGCAGACCAGGGCTTGGGAGCACATGTTCCTTTGAAACTGAATTGGATTTGCACTCCTGTCACTTAAACATTTTTTTTAAATCTTGCCCTATATCTGTAAGGCTGCACGTTGTATATCCAAAGCAAATCCATTGTACAATTGTAAACCGGTGGGCGAGAGAATGAGGCTGTTTTGTGAAATGATTGCTGTTTCTCTCTTCGGCACAGAAGTGGCTATTATGTGGTGTGTTGCTTATATAAATCCAGAACAGGTGTTGGTGGTGATAGACTATATCTGATCAGTACTTGCCCTGTCCACGCTGCTGCTGACAAATGGCTGTTGTAGGACGTTGGGATATTTCGCGATTGGTCTGTGGTGCTGCATGGTAGAGAGAGATCATGAGGCTCACCAGGCTTTTTAATTCGGATGGCAAGCCCAAATTCTGGACAGGCCTCAATTCAGCAAAGCCCGTGTTAAGTCTCTTTGAAATCAATGGGAATTAAGTGTGTACTTAATTGTCAAAGGATTAAAAAGGAGTTAGGCCCTCCACTTCCACTGAACAGCAATGTGAAAATCCCAGCCTATGTGCTTTGTTGCACAAGAATGGATTTAACCACTTGCTTCAGGGCGTTGCTGAATTGGGGCCTTGGGGCCCAGACCTTGCTGAATGACCATCCCAGGCTGGTCAGTGGCAGAATTCAACACCTAACTGGCACGGGGCCACATTGTCAACTGGTCCAAATTGGCATGGCTCCACTGATCATCATCAACAGATCTATGCTGATTTACAACAGCTGAGAATGTACTGGTACGTAGTATGGCTAAACTTCATGGAGTTTGTTCATCTTATTAGAAGGTCACCTATGTTAATAGACGGAGAACTGCGTGAGAGAGAACATTTGAAGTTCCCTGCTGTTCCACCGTGCATTGCTCAGTTTTGGCTGTTGGCCATGTGATTAGCCCTGGGTTAAGAAAAACAGAATCCCCAGCAAATCCAGTGCTCACTGAATCTCTAGTCCACATCCAGATGACAATATTCCCTTGAAGCGTGGGTAAATTGTGGCTTCAAATTATCATTTCAATCACATGGACCATGGTGAGTAAGAGAATAGGAGCAACTTGATGAGGTCTTTCAGCCACAACTACAGAAATTAGACTCTTACTGTAATTACTTTACAATGGTTCTTTTCTCTTCCTTAGTTGGTTCCATTGGTGTATGACTGTATGGTGAAGTGTTTATTGTTGCTAATGAGACGGTCCTCCAGAGGCCTATTTACTCAACAGGACAGAAAGTGAAACTGTTAAGAAATTAATTTAGTCTGTGGTGATGCATCAAAAAGCAGAAGTAAACAGAACACCAGCCCGATCTCTGCTTTAACTAGCATGCCAGCTTGCTGGGACGTGAACGGAAAGACCAGGGTAATGATAAGAATCCATAGACAGTTATCTATCCTAATACAAGTAATACATCCTTATTAGCAAATATATATTTAGAAGACACATCAGTTTCTAAAAGGCAAACCCTAGAGACAGCAACATTCCTAGGGTAACAGACTGCAGACAGGAGTCAATTTAGACGTGTGGAATGAAAGTTAATTTTGTGTCATGCTAAATTCTTCACCAGTGAAAATGGATGAAACACCCAATGAAGTAAATGGAGCTGTTTCTGTTTACACCAGCAGAGAATTTGGCGAAGTATTTTTCCCTCCCTCCCAACCAGCTGTTCAAGTACCGCTGCCAGATGATGGAAAAAACCAGTTGTGTGTAAACTGTGAGCTAAAGCAGAGTTGTAAGTTAAAAATACCTGCTTATGGATACTTTACTACAGCCTTTCATTAGGTTATAAATATATTCATTCTCCAGTTCCCACAAATCTGGGCTTTCTTTTTAAGCTCCTTAGGATAATGTGGGGAAAGGATTCTAATTTCATAGACCACACACTTAAGACAATAACTCATGAAACCTATTAGATTCTCATATAAAAGACTTTAGTGGAACCGATTAGAGTGAGGTGCACAGAGCCGACCGGAGGCGGAGGACTGCTAGAGAGGCTTCCCAAAGCAAAGGCAGTTATGTAACTTAGAACCCCGACTAAGCCCCTGCTCGATTGAAAAGCAGTTTCTAGTCGATGAGACTGAAAGGCAATAAAATACCCATGAAGAGAAAACAGTGAGCTACAAAGTTATCCGTCCTTACACTGGGGGTGGGGTGGGAGGGGAGAAAGCAGGACTCAGATTCTCCATTCTTCCACTTGGCATGAGAGTGTGAGGATGGGGGGGGGGGGGGGCAAACATAGCTTTATGCCACCTTGGCATTTCTCAGATTCTTGAGCCATCCAGGGAACTGCTCAGCTCCCACCATAAGTCAGAGAAACATCAGGGCTGCTCCAATTTATCCCTAGGCTGCATCAGGCCCCTCTAGGTCATCCCCCAGCCAGTAATAGCAGCGATGCAGCATGGTCTGGCTCTGTCCCCTAAGCTACCAGCTGTAAGGGCTCTGGTGGGGAGTCATTCCAGCAGCTTTAAGTTGCCTGGGGAACCCCCTTGCCCCAGGGGTATGTCCCCAAGGCCATTTCCACTCAGTTCACAACTCCGTTCTCCTGCCAGAATGCCATAAAGGAGCTGTAGGGTAACAGAGAAACCGGCCACAGATCTTCTGTGCCTCACAATATTCTGGTGGTAGGTTTATAGTCCTCCCTATTTTAATTAATTTGGTGAACACTTTGTAGATCCTGTAGAGCAAAGTGTGACCTGAAGCATCACTATTAGCTAGCTTATTGTGCACTGGAAACAGTTGAAAATGAAGAATTCCTGCCGTTAAGGACTCGAGTTTCCTCTGGCAATCTGCATTACAAAACATTGTTTGTATTGATTAGACTAGAGGCAATTTAGGGACCCCCTGTTGCTTTCAGTGGAAGTTGTCTGCATAAGGAGGATGGGCTCGGAGGGGAAGAACATTACCGTGTATAAACACTGCACAGACAGGTGGATGGGCGCTTCAGGAGTCACATGGCCTCCTTTCAATCTGAAATATTTCTTTCACTGGGAGGTCTAGCAGAAGATGCCAGGAAGCACATGGCTGGTCTGTTGTCTCCATATCAGCATCCAGCATCCAGCACTGTCCTGTCCTCTTGGAATGAGTCTTTAAACGCCCTCCCCAGCCCCAAAGGTGTGGACCCAGAGCGCTCCCTGACTCACTTTCACCAGTCAGATGAGAGCTATCCCACACGTTGGGCGTTCTGATCTATATTTTTTTAATCTTTCTAATTTCTAGATACGTCACTAATTTGAGTCCCAAGGTCACCTACGGTGTCCTCTCCCTGCTTCCATTGTTTAATGATTTACATCCACGATAAAGAATGATGAATGAGATCGAAGGAGATATTTATGCTGAAGGAAGGAATTTCACAACATATAAGTTTCCCACATGGAGATATATATATATATTGTCATTCTTTGCCACATGTAACGACCTACATGTGGATCTTGGTGGATTAATACGTAAGGTCTGAGCCCACCAAGAAATTCCTGGTTCTTGGCCTCTAGGACTTTGGTTTTTTGCCACATGAAAGGTTTGCCACGTGAGTGGGAGTATTCACTTGGTAAATGAATTAACTATAATTTCCTTAGTATGAGATTGAAGATTTTTGGGATGCTTATAAAATTCAATTGTTTGATCAGCGAGGGTATGGGATCTTCCGCTTTTGATGTGTTTTTTTTTAATTGATCTGCATGATTCTGTTTCAGAAGGGAAAAGGAAGCAGCTAAATGATTCAGTGCTTGATCCATTAATAAGTCTGATATTACTGACACCTTGCTTAACGGCCCCCTTTAAAACAAGACTTTTCTGCGCTGGCTCTTTTAGAGCAATTGCGAGGTTCCATTGTAGACAAAAGCGAGTTTTGATAAAGGCAGATGTTTCTAATCCAGTTCCTGTGCCTGGGTTAGGATTTCAGTCTGGAAGTGCCAGAAAAACAAAACAAAACGCAAGTTTGTGTCAGTTTTGAGCCTGAGTTGTTGGTGCTTCATAACCACTTCTCCCCCTTTGTGTGCATGTGTGGACTTAAAATGGTACACTTTTTAGCAGCAAATAGAACAGTCATCCTGCCATTCCTCTGACCACTGATGTGATGCTAAAAAGGCTCATGGAAAAAACAGAGACTTTCTGATTTTTTTTCCCCCACCAGCAATTTTAAGCCATTATAGGCAAACTGTAGCCTTCAAGGCCTTGTGCATTATTATGTTTAAGGGAAATCAGTGGGAGAGGGCTATTATGATTTGTGGCATGACTTAGAAGTGCTCGAAGGGAAACAATTTTTGGCGCATTTTTGTGTAGCTGTGTGCTAAAAGATCACGACTGATTATTTTGGAAGAACTGCTGACTCACAGATGTAACATCCTAACCTCCAGTACCATGCAATGGTTAAGATGCCAGGGTTTGATTTTCACAGGGGGTAGGGTGAAAGAGAGCAATCATGTTGGGCTTTTACTCAAAGGGCATGTTTGATCAGAGTTCTGAAGATAAACAGCCTAAAATAGATAGCGGTGAAAATGCGAGATGGTAAACAGCGCTTCCCCGAGAACAATGCATTTGTTAGGGAGCTGTTGGTAGCAAAGCCAAGAATGATTATCTCCCTGAGAAACAGGGGGAAATTATCATCGCTCTTCCAAAACTCTAATTAACGGTTGCTAATAGTCATAATAAAAACAAAAGGAGGCTTCTTCGGAGTGACTTCACCGGGTGGCAAGAGGCTCTGTACTTGTGACACGCTGCTTAGGAGACCAATGACCTGCAAGCATTAATGGTTGGCGGGACTGAGGAACGAGGCTGGGAATAGGGTCTGGAGACATTGGACATCGCTGAGGTGTGTCTCGCTGCAAATCCGTGGAAACTCAAATACAGCACAGAAAATATGGAACGTATTCACCATAATAACGTACGCATTCACATATAGGCCAAAATCTTTGGCATAAAATTTGGTACGTAGTAACATTCCACGTTGAATTCTTATGAATTCTCTAAACCAGTGGCTCTTAAGCAGCAGTATGCGGACCTCTGGGGGCATGCAGAGGTCTTCCAGGCAGTACATCAAGTCATCTGGATATTTGCCTAGTTTTACAACAGGCTACATAAAAGGCACTAGAGAAGTCAGTACAACTAAAATTTCATACAGTGAGTTGTTTATACTGCTCTATATACTGTGCATGGAAATATAAGTACAATATTTATCTTCCAATTGATTTATAGATGTTTAGTAAAAATGAGAAAGTCAGCAATTTTTCAGTAAGACTGCTGTGACACTTTTTGTATTTTTTGTGTCTGGTTTTCTAAGCAAGTAGTTTTTAAGTGAGGGGAAACTCGGGGTATGCAATTCCTGGAAAGATTGAGAGCCACTTCCCTAAATTAATATTGAACCATTTTTGTTTTGCCTTTTGTAAGGTCTTATTTTCTCTGTAATTCTATTTTGGCTGCTAAAGCTTTTATAATAGGTCTCTAGTCTTTACTTTAGCTGAGGAATAGTGATCCAAAGAAGAGTGAGCAATTTAATAGAGAGAATTGGTTAATCAGAATTACTTAACCAAGATCTGTTTTATCACATCTCTTCCTCTCAATACCAAGAGATGGTGTCCCATTAAATTCTGATTCTGACCATCCCTGGATTTGGAGGCGCTTTGGCGTCTTGACTTGAATCCCTGAGTTCTTTGGCAGGTTTGAAATCGGTGACCAAATTCTGCAGGTTGGGCTCATTTCTACAATAACTGGAACCAAGTGAGTGACAAAGATGTGACTTATTTTATTCCTGACCTTTTCAAGGCTAGCTTGACTGGCCTTTACTTCTGGCTCATAACCTCCCAGACACACTTGAGTGGATTCTGTGCCAAGTTTATGGCAAAGGCCACGCAGGTTTATCCTTTCACAAGTGCCAAAAAGGAGATATTTTTTTTTAACTCTAACTACTTGAGAGCTAAAGATCACTGTTTTTCTCCTAAAGTTTGGAACACAGCCCAAGAGGAGGTGTTTTTATTTTATTAACAACTGGCAGCCTGCGAGCACAAAATGTCTGGGTAATTGTGATCCTGTGTGTTAAACTACTGATCGTAGGGAAAATTGCTTGATAGTTTGCTCCGGGGCGATCAGTTTCATGAGCTGCTTGTCGTTCCGAAGAGTGTGTCTTCATTGCAGTCTGAGGTGTGATGGTAGCATGGGTAGGCATATCTGTGCTAGCTTTTCCTGCTCTAGCAGGGCTAAAAGTTGCAATGTAGATGCAGTGACATGGTCTTCAGTGTGAGCTATGCAAGACCCCTGGGAACCCTGATATTTACTTGAGTTGCTAGTCTGTGCTGAGGCCCACTTCACTGCATCTACACTGCTATTTGTAGCCATGCAATCGTGGGTATACATCCCCGAGCTGTGGTCACCCCTTGGATTGCAATGTAAACATACCCCAAAAGAGAGGCGAACCGTGGAGGGTAAAGTGATGTTGCACTAATGAACATGCAGCTTTCCAGGGTGGAAGGAAACGGGTTAGTATACGCTGTATATCATTTCATTTTCTTCTTGGGGTGGGGAAAAATATATTTGATGCCTTGGTCCTGATTATCTGTAAGACTAACCTTGTTGCTTGTGTCATTTCAAACTGGACTAGACAAAACCCTGGGGAATACGCTACAGTAGACAATCCTGCATCAGTAAAGGATGGACTAAATTATTGAATAGTCAGTCAGGTCTGTTACACCTTTCACCGTGGTATCCAAGCATTTCCTGTTGTAACTTGTCCTTGGCAATTTCAGCGTTTCATAAAGTTTTGAAGCATAAGCTTTCGTGGGCTAATACCCACTTCGTCGGATGCAAGCAGTGGAAGTGTCCAGAGGCAGCTTGCATCCGACGAAGTGGGTATTAGCCCACGAAAGCTTATGCTTCAAAACTTTATAGTTAGTCTTTAAGGTGCCACAGGATTCTTTGTTACCTCTGCTATTCCAGACTAACACGGCTACCTCTCTGATTCTCAGCTTTTCATGTGTCCAGATTTCCTGGTTTATTTGTATTACAAATTTTCTCTAAAATCCTTGTTACATCATTGGCAGTTTTAAAAAATCATGTGTGCCTGAAGTTTTCTTTCCTTCTGTTACAAGAAACACCTACAATCACTATTGAGAGAGGATGAAGGAAAAACTTTTCCTTTGTGCATTTCCCCCTGGTGGGCTTTGTGCATTTGACAGTGCTTTGTATGTAGTCAGTATGTGTGTTTGAGCAGTGTGTAGTCAGTTTCTCCTTGGTGGCTGGGGTAGCCCCTGACACTATTTTAAACTCTCGTTTGAAATTGACTAGCTTTCTGCTTTACCAGGACCCTTCAGCATAAAATACAGTGTGGGTGTATCCCTTATATTACTGTGAGCTCATCTGAAAGTTAAGGGCTGTCTTCTGCTCTCAGTTGTATCAGCAGGTGCTCCACTCAAGTCGGTGGAGTGACACCAATGTAAAGAATAGAGACTCAGAAGGTTCTGTTCCCAGCTCTACCGTTGGCCTGCTGGGTGACCTTGGGCAAGTCACTTCACTGCTCTGTACCTCAGTTTCCCTATCTGTAAAATGGGGATAATGACACTGACTTTCTTTGTAAAGCTCTTTGAGATATGGTAGCTCTATAAGATCTGGATATTATTATTATTTTATTATTTGCATCTTCCCAGCTTCCATTTATTTGTCTAGAGTTGGCATTCATCACTGCAGTACCTAAGATTCTTAGAAATTTATTGCATATTCTTTAATGATATCATGAAATTCAAGTTCAATTGCTGTTGGCTAAAGTGCCAGCTGGACTTGGGCGAGGGGGGCTGTTTTGGTTTGTTTGGAAAACTAAGGATGGGTAAAGAGAGTAGCAAATAAATATGCCAGTCACGATATGGAAAATATCACTGACATTTCACTAGCTTCACCAGTGACCCTGTTGCTGCTGAGGGTTACCTGAACTTTTCCAGAGTAATGTCAGTAACTCAAAGTGGACCTGCCTGTTAGGGGTGAAACCCTGCACTCGGCCCTGCACCTCGGCCCAGCTGTTCTGCCCTTTCTATGCAGCACTGCTCCTTGCAGGCATGGACAGCTGGGCGGATCTGAGAGTGGGGATTTTCCCCTCTGTCGGGAATCTCTGGGATAAATGGAGGAGTTTCATGGGATACACACCACAAATGCATTATTCTTGTGTGGCAGAGAGACCAGGACTGTCTGGATACACCATTGTAACTTGAATCCAGTGACAAGATTGGCATGCCAGAATGTAGCGTGGAAGAGAGACTTTGTGCTCTGTATGTGTGTGGGTTTTTCCCCTACTGATGTTTAAAGCAATCTTGTTAGATCAGGATGTCACTGATGTTTCCTTAGAGGATTGGTGAGAAAACGTTTGGAATATGGGCTTTGAAAGTGATTATGATTAGTCTTGCTTCACAGTGACTTTGTGCTAACCTCCCCCTCCCAAAACAATGTGTTTCATCTAGCGCTGATAGGAAACAGGTTGAAGTATTAAAAGGGAGATCTTTAAAACGCCACCAACACTCTGCAGTAACTTCACTGTTTGTGAGAACATCCTCAGTGGCAGGGGAAAGTAGCCCTGTTAAGTTGTAACCAAAACAATAAGTAGGACAAGGCCTATCGCTATTTTGGGACTTAGGTGCATTATCGTCAATAGGACTTGTGTATCTGTTATTAAGGACCCATAAGGTCTTGGAAGTGAGTAAAGACATACTTCTACTTGGTTTAAAAAAATGCACAATAAATAACAGACAACAATATCTTTCCATATTTAAAGTGATCCACCCGTCCTGTGGATAAACTTAGAGGGCTGAAGTTTGATCTTGAACCAGTGCAGTCTCAGTAATTTTGAAACTTAGGGCAGAATGTGTCCTAGTGTGTGGAACATCAAAATATCTTCCATGAAAAGCCATTTAAACTATTTTCGCTGCTCCATAACTGTCTATGGGAAAAGGCGGCCTGATTGATTCATTCCAGCACTCGTTAATTACTGTTGTAGTGAAGAAAACCTCAAACCACCTCCACCGTCCTCCACTCTAATCTCTGTAAAGACGGCCTGCCATCATCTAGCTGCATCTGGGGTCAAAGGCCATCCATCTGTGATCTAGGGGAAGCACAATTCTGGAAGCCTGTTGTCAGGCGTAGCTAAATGAATTTGTAATGAATATTCTTATCTGAAGGTTTTGTCAGATCAGGTTGCCTAAACTGTGGATAAGTGGCTGACTCTGCTTAGAACACATGTAGGGTAAACCTTGGCTAACGTTAAGCGTGACATTACCTGTTGTGTGCCAACTCTTGCTGAGAACAGTCGTCTGTTTGTTCGCAGCAGGGGTTAATTTTGCAGAGGGCCACTAATCAATCTTATGTTTTTTTTCTTTTAATCCTGACTCCCCTGCTCTAGTCAGAAGACTTCATGACCTTCATGTTTATAATTGCAAAAATAGGTTTGTCCAAGTGGTGCTGAGTGGTAACCCTTCTCCTGGGTAAACCTCCCTCCAGTCCAGAAGTGACCCGATGCATCCATATCGGAGATGGGACTTTCTGAAGGGATGTGAGACGAAGTTCTCGTCTTCATGTCATGCTGTTTGGTCTCTCACTCGCAATTTCATACAAACCCTGCTGTCTGAGCCCTAAGCACACGTGGGAAGGATACACTCTGCTTTTGAATGGAGTGAGTTTGTTCCTGTAGTGAAGAAATCACCTCCAGGTAAATCTTAATGGAGTGCTTTACTCCTGGCTTAGTGGCTGGAGGTTGTTGCTCAGTGATCAGTTAGCATAAACAGATTTTGGTGAGAGCGAGCGAGCTTTCAACTATGACCAGGACTGCCCTCCTCTTTCAGAAGCATGGAAAGTTCCTCTTGGCGTTTGAGTGCTAGAGAAGGCATGTCGGAGTTCATCATTCACAATAAACATAAGCACTGAGGAAATGCTTAATCCCAAATACCAAAACACCTACGAGAAGAAAAGTCGGAGGGTTTTTCTCACATGCGGGGAGAAAGGAAATGAGCCACATACAGGGGATTTGCTGGCTTGGTGGTGGTTCAGTGCTCACTTTGCATTTATTCTAGTTCAACTCCAAACCTTTTTACCTAAGAAGTGTAGTGGCTCCTCCATGTTCTCCCACAGGGTCATTTTGTAAACTGGCTTTACAGTGTAAGATGAAAAGCTATCTAGCTGGTCATGGATAAAAGGGAAAGGCAGCATATTTTGCTTGCTTATTCCGAGCGTTTGATTTATGAGATCTCCATTGGCATTGGGAGAGTCGCACAAAGCATGTTGTTGTGTGTCTCGTGTCCTGGATTTGGATTTTTGGCAAGGTTGGGTGGAGGAGGGGCTGGGACACCAACAAAGGGAAAGGCGTGATCATTTTCTACTTAGATTGTCAGCTTCCTAGGGCAGGGACTTCCTTTTTGTTCTGGGTTTGTACAGTGCCTAGCACAATGGGGTCCTAATCCTGGATGGGGGGCCCTAAGTGCTACCTCAATACAAATCAATAATAATACCATTGCTACTGTCCCAGTATACAGTGTATGAGGCAGAACCTCTAGTGGGACCTGGGGTGCAGCACTGTGTCCCCTTAGTAGGACCAGCATTACAAGGGAACATGCCCCAGCATAGCCAGCTACGAAGGGCTGAATGCTCAGAGCAGTGCATCACCTGCTGGGCCTTGTACATCCCAGCCCTATTATGTGTGTTGGGTTTGACCGAGAGGAAGAGGGCCACCCTTCTGTGTGGCTCTTTCCTGCCCTCCTCTCTCCCCTCCCCTGGTGGGTTTTTTTCTATCCCCTTTTCAGGCCTGAAGGAGGTGATATTTTAGGGGACCCCCTGCTGGTTTTGTCTGGTTAAATATCAGCCGTTCTAAGCCTTAGGGTCTGCTGAGATCAAATCGTACGGCTGCACCTTAATTCTAAGCTGGCGTGTGCTGACTTAGTGGCTGTCGATGGAGGAGAAATAGGAGACCGTGGTATGGGGACGGCGGGGAGGCTTTCTTCCCACATTGTATCACGGTATGACTCCACACACACACACACACCGATCCCCACTTCCAGTGGGAACCTATAACATTGGGTTGCCCTGCTGCTTGGTCTGCCGCCAGTGGCACAGACAAGTCTGATCATCACGTGGCTAATCTGCTGTTCTTCCCCCTCACCCCCTGATGGCCCATCTCAAGGCATTTTCCAACATACAGGTTGGGGCCTCACCACAGACCAGGCAACACCTAGTTTTACTGAGTAACCTTAGCAATGCAGTCTGCTCCTCTCTCCCTTTCAACAGAAAGGAGCGGAAATTGCCCATCTCAGAGCAATCATGGACTAGGGGAGGCCCTGGCAATGGCTGATTATTGAGGTGAGTTTGCACCATACATAGGATGAGAGACGGGTCCTTGTCCCAAAGAGCTTTTACCATCACCTAGATAAGACACAGCACTGCAACCTGTAGGTAAGTGGAGTGGGGAGGGATCTGTGGTAAAGAGACTAGCATGGAGAGGAGGTCCTGGGAGAAATGAGGTTTCAGGAGGGAGGAAGTGAGAGGATTTTGATGGACAAAAAGTCATTATTTATTAGTTGCGTGGTGGTCGCAGCTCAGAGCCCCAGCCCTGGAGCAGGACCCAGTTGTACTGTGCACTGCAGAGGGTAGTGAGATGTGCTGAAGCCCCTCCTCTATCTCCAGGGGCTCTATGGGACCTCAGTGTGAGGACTGGAAAAGCTGATTGTTTTGATCCCTGCACACCAAGCGCAGAGCGTTGTTACAAGGCTGTGGCTGAAGGCCTGGCCTCACTGCAGGGACAGCTGAGTCTGGGACTTGGATACAGCATGGCTGTTCAGTTTCAGTTTGTAGTGCCGGCAGGAAGTACAGAATATCATTAAGGTCCCAGGCAGACTGTGATCAGGAATCATTTTGGAACCAGCCCTACTGTATTATGAGCAGGTCATCTAGCTATAGCCCTCATCGCTGTTGTATATGAGCACCTTGCAACAATAATTCATTTATCCTACGAACAGTATAGTGAGAAAGGAACATACTGTTGTCCCCATTGTACAGGTGGGGAACTGAGGCACAGAGAGATCAAGTGACTTGCCTTAGGTCATACAGGATGTCGGTGGCAGACCTGAAGACAGAACCTTAACTTCTAGCCACAGGGCCATATTCCCTCTCCTGACTCCTCTGTGTTTGCAATATAGACAGGTCCTGTAACAGAGTCAGAAATGGTTTCAAGATCTTGGATGTCCTGAGCCTTGCTCCAGTTTAAAATTTTTAAAAGGCAGTAAAGAAAAGCCAGGGTGAAGGGAGACCCTAGAGGAGAAGAGAGGAGAAAAAGAGGAGTCTTAAACTGAGCTGCAAGTTCCGACAGATTTGGGAGCTGGGCTATGGAAGCTGTTGGTCCATACTGCCTTTGAGTGAAGGGATTTAAGAGTTTTGTGAGATTCTTGCATGCAAAGGCTGGATCCCAGACCCTAGTGCAGGCCTGCACAGCTTGGAAAGCAGCGAGGGCCACATTTACTGCAAAAAACCAGCTGCGGGCCGAAAAGCCCTGCCCCCGCCCTGCCCCCAACCGCTTCCCCCAACACTCCCCCCCCCCCCCCACTTGGTTTGCCCCACCCCTACTCACCCCTCGCGGGCCGCATGTGGCCCCCGGGCCGCATGTTGTGCAGGCCTGCCCTAGTGCTTTACTGCCAATGCCAAGTGCAGCTAAATAGTAACTTTAATACAAGGGGGCTATTTTTTTTCCCCTTTAGGTTTAAAAATGTGATCCTTGAGCTTACGGCTCACAAAGGGTCAGACCGGGGTTTATTCATGGTAATGTATCTCTATCAATTTATTTCTCATTACAAATTTTACACTGCAGTAAAAGTCAATAGTAAGAAAACAATGGAACTTTATAACCTGTTAAATCAGGCCACCAGCTTTATATAAAGCAGCCTCGGGATATTATCAGGATTTTAAATGAAACCAAATCAATCTCATGTGGTTTTTTCCCTCTGTGACCGCATATGCTAAATACAAAAGGGGGGAGGGGAGAATCATTGGCTTTGAATGACTGTTACTAGAGAGTTTTTGGCAAGGCGGAGACAAATTGATCTTTTCGTCAGATGAGCAGGTTCTCTGGGCTTCTGCATTAACGATGCTTTATCCTCCTGCACTTGCAAAGTAAAAGATTTCGGTTTGTCATCTTGAGGGAGCCTGTAGTGAAATGTCTATTTTACCCTTTAATTAAAGCAGGGTAACATTAGGGATTGTTACGAGAAGTAAATTGTAACCTACTGATCTGTTGTGACGCTTGGTGAACTATTAATTATTACATAAGAATGGCCATACATGTCGGACCAATGGTCCATTAACCCAGTGTCCTGCTGTATCCAAGTGGCCAATGCCAGGTGCCCCAGAGGGAATAAATAGAACAGGTAATCATCAAGTGATCCATCCTCTGTCACTCAGCTTCTGGCAAACAGAGGCTAGGAACATCATCCCTGTCCATCCCAGCTAATGGCCATTGATGGACCTATCCTCCATGAACTTAACTAGTTCTGTTTTGAACCCTGTTATAGTCTTGGCCTTCACAACATCCTCTGGCAAGGAGTTCCACAGGGTTGACTGACTGCTATGTGAAGAACTTCCTTTTAATTTGTTTTAAACCTGCTGCCCATTAATTTCATTTGGTGACCCTAGTTTTTGTGTTATAAGATGGAGTAAATAACGCTTCCTTATTTACTTTCTCCACACCGGTCATGATTTATCTATCATATCTCCCCTTAGTTGTCTCTTTTTCAAGCTGAAACGTCCCAGTCTTGTTAGTCTTTCCTCATATGGCAGCTATTCCATACCCCTAATCATTTTTGTTATCCTTTCCTGAACCTTTTCCATTTCCAATATATCTGCACACAGTATTCAAGATGTGGGCATACGATGGATTTATATAGAGGCAATATGATATTTTCTGTCTTCTTTTCTATCCCTTTCTTAATGATTCCCAACATTGTTAGCTTTTTGGACTGCCGCTGTGCACTGAGTGAATGTTTTCAGCGCTCTAGCCACAAAAACTCTAAGATCTCTCACTTGAGTGGTAACAGCTATTGTTACCACTCAAGTGGTAAGATGTAAAACCCATCCAGTTCTTCCAAGGGTAGGAGGGACATTATCAGGAACTCAGTGTTGTTCATTGGAACTGATCCTGTAAGGCAGGAGGGAAACTTCAGAAGAGCTGCAATTCTAAGGGTTCAGGAATGTACACAGAACTTTACAGACATGCACAGAAGGGCCAGGGGCCAGAGCTGGTATAAATCGGCACAGCTTCACTGACTTCAGGATCTATGTTGATTTACACCACCCCTATCCTTGCAAGGTGTCGACCCATGCTCCACTGAAATCAGTGTCTCTCTGCCTGGGTGCAAGGATCCACCCAAGTGGGTACGTTTGCAGAACTGAGACCCTCCATTAAAATCTGAATGTTGTGGCTTAAGATCACGTCTGCTCATTATGCCAGAAAGCCACATGTTTGAGAGATGCCCAGGCATATTGGCACAAAAGAATGGATGGGAATGAAAAGCCATTTTGAAGGGAGGAAACTAAAAAAAAACCGAACAGACTCCATTTTGACTTGCACATGAAAATACCTTCTCCCTGCGCATGAACGGAAGAAATTATTATAATTAACGGCCCCTTCCCTAAAGATTCGTATTATCAGGTCAGGGTTAAAAACGCTCCTGATATTTCTTATGCGGATCATTGATTTGGCTGAGCAGGACTCTGTTCACCTGGGGCCATGGAAAGATTCTCCAGATGTAAATGGAAAGGGCGGGGGAGGATCAATTTCCACTGTCCAAGCGGTGCCCTTTGATTTATTGCCATTGGAAGAAGAAATTCTTTATCTCCCCCTCTCTCTCGCTCTCTCTCTCTCTGAAGGAATTGCTTTACTGTTTTTCTAGTGTTGCTGTTTAATAACAGCCCTGTTTGTCCAAACCCTGATATTTTGATAACCTTTAGAACTCAGAGGACATTCACCCCCTATTTTGACTGCAAGAGTTCACTTTGGATTAAGTAATTAAGGGGACTTTTTTAAAAAAAAGCTAGGTTACAAAAACCATGTGTCTGCCCGTAGTTAGCACACCAAGGCCCTGAATTTCAATTTTGAACACAGAGGGGAAATAAGAAGAGAGTCATTCCGGATGAAGCTAGCTACTGCAGCTCACAGCCATCCCAAAAGCATCTCTGCAGGCATATGTACGTGTGATGTGTGGTAACATTTTTGCAATTAGTGCGTTGTATGGGGCCCTTTCCTACTGGCGAGGCAATTTAGCCCACAATGTTGAGATGAATCACTCTTCCTGTGGAGGGTGTGTATGATGATACTGCCAAAGCGATCTTGAAATGGTAAGGGAAGAGAAGCAGCAATCTGTGGGGCATATGGGTTAATATTTTTCTCCCTTCATCTGAGGGATGCTGGGATGTGTGAGGAGTCGTTCAGGTTTCATGGTTTTAAGGCACAGGCACCCGTTCAGAGGTGATGTCAGTGCAACATTGGTGGCCGTAAGGGAGTCTAATACGGTGTGGTATATGTCATGGGGACGAAGGAAGGTAGAAATTGAAGTGTGAGGTGGTCTAATTTAATTTACACCATCTTATACTCTTATGTTACACTCCTCTGGTCTGATATAGTGTAATTTACACTGTCTTAGATTATACACATTTACTAATATGTAACTTGCATCACCCCTGATTTTGGCCCATGGAGAGATTAGCTTCGTAAGTGAAGTGATCTAATTTGGCAGACTGCCCTTCAGTCTCTGTCCCAGTGCGCAGTGTGCCCAACCTCTCTGCATTCAACATGCTTCCAATACCTTCTGTCTTCTCTGACACCCAGGTCAATATCAAGTTCTAGGCTTCTGGGTCCTCCACAGTGTTTCCATTTGATCTTGCTCGTCTTCTGTTGCATCTGCTACCCTGGAGAGAGACTGTGGTTGAAATGAATGGAGGGGCTGTATTTAAAACCCTTTGAAAATCTCAACCCATCTCTTTGTATTTTCCTGTGTCTTGTACAGTATCAAGCACACAATTGGCCTTTAACAAATAATACAAGTTTTTAGACAGCTGCATTGAATTGATTAAAGCCAGCACTGAAGTAATCACATTGATACAACCAGCTCGGAGTCCTTTCCAAACATACATGAAATTGTCTAACTTTTTAACTCAGGAAATTGTGCAACTATGGGAACTACAGCAGAGACCAAAGTAAATCTGAAGTGTTCTCATGCAAGCTCCTTGTGATAAATATGGGGGGAAGATGGTGCAAATCCTTATTGATGTGAGTAGCCCCTGTTTATCTGAACTGCTCCTTCACAGTCGATCTGATGCACCTTTGAAGTCAATGACGCTGTTCTTTGTGATTTGAGTCTACTCTCCTAAATGTGGTATTGCATGTAGGTGCACAATCAATCAGGGCTGCAGGGGCCTTCATACATTTTCAAGATCTCGACTAGCTCTGCATTTGCAAATATATGTTAAGTCTTCACAGCTTGCTTGCTCTTGCATTCCTTCAACAGCACATTATCATAAATGTATTCCCTTGGCTTGCAGGGAGTTTATCACAGATCCAAGACGAATGTGCATAAAAAGAATCTGATTGTAATTACTGTGGCTCTGTTCTGCTTTTTGGAAAGTCCATCCTCCTGCAATGACAAAAGGGCATTAAGGAAAGGAATAACATAGTCCCAGGGAGCATGAGTAGAGTCTGTTGATTGTCAGAAGGTGCGCATAGAAGCATTGACTCTGAAAGCAGCCTTAAAAAAATTAATGGCCTGGCCATTTTCCTAGTGTGATTTTTCTAATTGTAAGGAAAAGCTCTAGTTCTCCCTGATTTCATTTTTCCTCACCCGCCTTTGTCACCCAACAATGTGGGACTAGGGTTAATTGGAGATCTGATTGGTGTATTGACAGACCTGATTCAGGTTTGCAATTCTGCATGAGGATATTATGTGGGAAGGCAGAATAATGGAAATGAGCATTTCCCGTCAAGCTTCTGGGCCAAATTCAGACCTGGCGTAGAATCAGTATCATACATCGAAAACAACATGACGAGGACAGAAAATTGGGTATAAATAATCAGCTGGACCTTTAGTGAAGAGTGGATGCACGTCAAAACCCAGGGCACTGTTCGTTTGGAAGCTAATGAGTCAGATCTTCAGCTTGTGTACATCAGCATTATTCCATTGAGCTCAACACACGTGTGCAGATTTTTCTGCTGAGGATCTGGTCCTGCATTATTACATATATTTTCTTTTACACAATGGCTTCCACACTCAGCTTTCTCTTTCCTCTTTGATGTATAGATCTTCCAGAGGGAAAATTGGGACCCTGTTAAATATGTGTGTGATTATATTATTAGAGAAACCTAAACAAATACTCTGCGAAATCTTGTGAGTTGTGATATTGGGAGTTGTGAAGCAATGACTGAAAGCCTGATTCAGGAAAGCTCTTTAGCAGGCATTTAAATCTCCTTGAAGTCAAAGAACTTAAGCATTTGCTTCAGTGCTTTCCTGAATTGGGGCCCGAGTGTTTGAAGGATTTGTGCTCAATCCTGCAAAGTGCTGAATGGGGCATTCCATCAGTTCTCACGGGCTTGAAGATGAGCTGAGAGTTCTCATCTCTTTTCCAAGGACTGCTCGCTACCCTACAGAAAAGGGCTCAAGGACCAGTGAAATCAGCGATGAGTGCAGCACAGGAGGATGTTCTCGGCTGTTACAGGATATGGGAAATGCACACCAAGAGCCGGATTGAGAACCCCTTATTCTGAGCGGATGAGATTCTGTGCAGCACCTTAAAGGGCTACAGCACAAAACTTGCAGCCTAGGGGAAGGGGGGCTATGGCAGGAGTCCTGGATAATGTGTCCATTGCTTCAGTGTGACCTTACACAAGGGACTTCCTTTCTCTGTGCCACTCCCACCCTTTGCCTGTTTAGCTTGTAAGCTCTTCAGGGCAGTAACTGTCTCCCACTATGGCCAGGTCTATGCTACCCCCCAGATCGGTGGATAGAGATTTATGTTTTGGGATCGATTTAGCGTGTCCAATCTAGATGCGATAAATTGATCCCTGAGCGCTCTCCCGTCAACTCCGGAATTCCAACACAGCAAGAGGCGCAGGTGGAGTTGATGGGGGAGCGGCAGCAATCAACTCAGCACAGTGAAGAGGCCGAGGTAAGTCGACCTGAATACATCGACTTAAGCTACGCTATTAGGGTAGCTGAAGTTGTGTATTTTAGGTTGATTCCCCCCTCCCTCCAAGTGTAGACCAGGGCTATATGTGTGAACATCCTCCAGTACAGTGGGGCCCTGAGCTCCGCTGGTGTCTTTAGGTACAACTGTAATACAAATAATAATAATAGTGATGATGATGAGAAAGGCTTTGAGATTTCTGAGGCCAGTTACAACATTAGTAGGGATGAGAGCGGACTGTTCAGAGCACTGGTAATGGGAGTTAAAACTTTCCATCTCCTAAGTTATTGTTGTTCTCATGTCCTCCTAGCTCACTCATAGGTTTTTTCAGTGTTGGCCGTGTGATATTGCTGGGAGCTTATGGTCCGGAATTAAGCGTCAGTGGTGTGCATCTGCCCACGATTCTACTAGTTCACCATTTTCTTCAGTTAGTCTATAGACTGTTAGTCTCTGATGATCACCCGCCTTTTATCATGTTCAAGATTATACGGGCTAATGAACATTAATTGTTTGCATGGTGGTTTGTGGACAGATGGGATGGAAATGCCACCAATGTCTACAGTGTTGATGACCAGACCAGGTTTGAGGAAAATATGAGGCTATTGTATGGCTCATGTCGTCTTTCGATGGCCAAGTTCATCCCGAGTATCTGGGGGTGGTGATTGTTAATCCCTTTATGACTCCAGTAGACACATAACACCTGCCAGTTGTAATCAGTACACATTTTGGCTATATGGTCGCTACAATATAACAATCTCCTAAGTGACCCGTTTGGATCTGACCTAGATCAGTAAGGACAGAAAGCAATTACCATTGGCGGTCTCTGTAAAATGAGTTCTTTTTCGCACTGTTTTGAAATATCTGATCAGGGAAAAGAATAGAAATTTGTGTTCTCTCTGCAAGGTGAGATTTTCTTACCTTGCATTCCATTCATGGCCCCCACCCCTTTTGGGTATGGGTTTCATTGTGGAATTGTGAGCCATGTGTTTCTGATTCAGCACTGCTAACCTTGGCTCTCAATATTGTATTCTTCACCTCTCTGCTAAAGTCATCAAGACTTCTATAGTCAATAGAGATGTCAAGCCAGTAAATCGAAAGAAAGAAATACTACTTGAAGGAGAAAATTTGCTGGGTTCTCTATATAGGTATTTATGGCACAAGGATAGAGTAGGTTTCACAGTCATCTAGGCACAGAAATCATTTTCCGAACTCCGAGATGAAACTGTGTCGATCATTAATCTTCTCGCATGTTATTTTGGTTAACAAGGATCCAACTTTTCCTGATGACTTCTCAAATGCTTAGTGACAATGGTGCTATGCTCTCCCAGTAGCTTAATGCAAACATTTAGTTATTCATATGCCATAGACTTCACAGATCAAATTTGTGTCCAACTTCACTCTATCCGGCATAATATTTGTATTCTGCCTGCAGGGGAAAATAGGAGTACTGCAGTGAACAGAGATTTTTTCCCCTGGAGTCAAACATTAATGTGCTGCTCTTCAGCTAGTGTAAATGGGCATACTTTATTGACTTCAGTGACTCGATGCCTGTTTCCACCAGCTGAGAACCAACGTCACTGACTGAGGTCAACAGGAGCTAAGAGTGCTCAGCACCTCCAGAAATCAGGCCACACCGCGTTTTTCTGTAGGGGACTGATTTGAATGGTGGTGGATGCTGGGTGATGTTTTTCATAATCTATACTTACTCAAGCAGGTCAAACGAACAACTGGACTAATTCTTTTGTTGTAATAAGTGTGAACTGAGGTGAAGTCACAATTTTAGGGTCACTGCATCTGTATTCCCCCTCTGTGGTCCCTTGAAGGCACCCACTTGAAGTTTATGGCCCCCAGCCGTCACCTCGCTTGAGTGGAAACCTGCATCTCTCACCCCTGATCAGGGTCTTAAAGCTGCAGAGCTCCCTACCTTACGCTGTCATATCCCCAGCAGGCCAGTCTGCCTACAGGCCAGTGCCTGTGCTTTGCCTTCCCCCAAGGGCTATAAACCAGCGTGTTGCCAGCAGTTACAAGTTACACCACTTTTTCTAATAAGCCCATTTATTCTTAAAGTAAAAGCACCACTGAGAAAACATACGAAATGCAATAAAAGTTCCTATATCTGTGCTAAAAGCTTATCCAAGTCACCCACAATACTTGTGGGCCTTTCCAATTCTTCTGCAGCCGTTGGGGCCTCCCACTGACAGAATGTCCTCTTTGTTTGCTGGATCAGGAGGAAGGTCCCCATTCAGTTTAAAGGAAGTCTTTTTATATCAAAAGCCCTTTCTTTATCTGTTGGTCTCTGAAAATCCTAGTCTGAACCAGTACCCAGTGGGTGGCACCTCTCTGGAGGTGTTTACAAACTATGGGTACATCTCTACTACCGGCCGGATCAGCGGGTGGTGTTCGATGTATCGGGGATCGATTTATCGCGTCTCATCTAGATGTGATAAATTGATCCCCGAACACACTCCCCGTCGACTCCGGAACTCCAGCTCCGCAAGAGGAGTAAGCAGAGTCGACGGGGGAGCCGCCGTGGTCGACTCGCCGCTGTGAGGACGGCCAGGGAAGTTGAACTAAGATACTAAGCCCTGGTCCCCACTAGGGCTTAAAGTCGACTTTAGCAAGCTAAAGTCGATTTAAGCCTGTACCCGTCCTCACATGCATGCCCTTAAAGTCGATTTAAAGAGACCTTAAAATCGACGTCTGTACTTCTCCCTAACGAGAGGAGTAGCTGAAATCGATCTCTCTCTGGGTCGATTTTCAGCTAGTGAGGATGCAGGTGACATTAAGCCTCCGACCTTCCGAGCAGCCCCGCGAACACACACACACCCCGCCCGCCCAAGCAGCCCCGCGCCGGACCCCCCCCGCCTGCCCGAGCAGCCCTGCGAACCCGCCCGCCCAAGCAGCCCTGCGCCGGCTCCCCCCCTCCTGCTCGGGCGGGCAGGGGGGTTCGCGAAGCTGCTCGGGCAGGCGGGGGGGTCCGGCGCGGGGCTGTTCAGGTGGGCGGGGGGGTTCGCGGGGCTGCTCGGGCAGGCAGGGGGGTCCGGCGCGGGGCTGCTCAGGTGGGCGGGGGGGCCACTGAGCTGCTCGGACTGGGGCTGGTCCCCTGGGGAGCGTGCCTGGCTGCCCCGAAAGGTGGTGACAGCTGGGGACTCCTGGCACTGGGGGATACCTACCCACAGTGCAACACTCCCTATGTCGATCCCTGCAAAAGTTTAAGGACAGACACTGTCGAGTTGCTGTCCTTTGTGGGGATGCACTAAGTCGATTTTCTAAAGTCTACTTTAGAAAATCGACTTAAGGGAAATCGACCTACTGCTGTAGTGAAGACGTACCCTTTGACTTCAGGTACACGAATAGCACAGCTGAAGTTGCATATGTTTGAAACATGCCTGCCCCCCAGTGTAGCCCAGGCCTCAGTGACTTGATGCCTGGAGGAGCTGTAGTGACCCTCCTGTCTGGAGTTGCATGCAACCCCTGTCCCACAGGGATACACAAACCATTCATAAACTTATCTGATGCAGATGTGATTAGTGCTAATTATACATTGGCACATGTATCGGTGCCTTAAAAGGGAAGGGCGAATATTTATGCTTAATACAATTAAACCATGTGTCCGCCATGTAAAACATGCATTATGAGGAAGGGAAGAATTTCATTTATGATGTAGCAATGCCACTCCTTAAGGGATAGAAGACTGCCAGTAATAATGACAAAGTGGGTTGGTTAGTCCTATACGTCCTGATTTGTCTTTCACTAAGCACTTTGCTCTGTAAGAGCCTCATTCTGTGGAAACAAGGCCTATTATTTATGTCAATACCTCCCCTAGTTAAAGTGTGTCTGATTCTTGGAACGTGTTCTCCACCAGAGATGCAAAGGCTGCATAATAGCAATAAACGAGATTTAAAGCAGATGGAGAAAATTCAGTCTATACCCAAATCACTTAGTGCCAAAATGAGCCTGTCTCCTGTGTTAGTTACTTCAATAGTGTTTATTTACTAGTGTGATTTTTCTAGTACCTAGATTCTGTTCCCCATCAACAATCCATCTATTTAATTCCTTGGCCACAGATGCTATAGTTAGTGTTTAAAACAACCTGAGTCCCATACAAAGCAGCCTAAGGATCGGAGTGCTCATTTCCTTTGTGAAGAAATAAAGGAAAATGGCTGGTATTGTCAGAGGAGCCTACAGGAGCTGGTTGCCCAAATCCCATTGAAGGTCTTAGTTTCTTTTGAAAATCCAGCTCATGTGTTTAGCAGCATTCTACCCCCATGTGTAAGGGGATTGTGGATGAAAATGTGATTTGCATCCTTTATCTATGGGCTTGCTTCCTATAGTCTATGGTGAGAACTCCGAGAGTTTGTGCCTTCCATCCATAGATCCAGAGCACTTTGTAAATAAGTCTCTCAACCTTCTGCAGATAAATATGGTCTCCATTTTATGATTGGGGAGACTGAGGCACACAGAGGTTAAGTCACATGCCCCAGGACAAATGGGTAGCAATTGGTAGAACCGGGAATAGAACCCAGATCTCAGGTGTTTCATTTATCTATAAGTCTGTCTTTTCTCCCCATCTGTGTAGAGAACAATACCAGACTTGACACGCTAGAATGAATGACTTCGACAACCATATTCATATGTAATAGATTGGAGAACCAGAGCAGACAGACAGTGTTTAATCCCAGAGGGTAAGCTAGCGGTGACACAAATACTGGCTTTTATTTTGCTTGAGACTTGACTTAGCTGATACAGAAAGCTTGGTAACTCTATTTCCCTTCTTTAAAAACCCAAGCTGGCTGACTTAGCATCTAGTCTCTGAATGCTTAACAAGGAAGAAAAAACCTGTCTTCATATAATAGCATCACTGAATTCCCTCAAGGATCCAGTTCTCCAAGGAGCAATCTTTACACAAGCAGTGTAGCTAGCTAGCTGGAGAAGTTAGGGCTTCATAATTCAACATTAATTTATATCTTCGCGGTGTAATGGCTGTCACTAGAGATCAAGTGACGTCTGATGCTTTGTAAATTTAAGGTGAGGATGCCAAAAGAAGCACTAGCTACAGGATACATAACTACGGGGAGTTCTACATTCCCTTCAGAACTGCAAATCAGGTGAACGTCGGCGTCACTGAACTAGACAGACAGCGCAGAGAGATGTTCAATAATTGATGGCTAAGGATCAGTCCAAGGTACATTTTTGACAGATTACAGCCATTTTATGAGTGAAGCATCTGAGATTTTTAATAGAGCTTCCATGAAAGGCAAATACAAATCAGAGAGATGACCCTGCAAAGAATGAACATGAATTTTAATTTCTGGTCACTGTTATCTAGTAGCTGAAGAGATCAACACACTTAAATAAACTTCAACAAAGTTAGTATAATGCTAATGTTGTTGTAACTCCCCAAAGCATAATGTTTTTAATGTCTCCTATGCAGTGGGCCAAATTCTGATCTTACGCTAGTATAAATCCAGGATACTTCAACTGACTGTAGATGATTTACTCCAGTTTTATAGTGTAACTTAGATCAGAATCTTGATACAAATTGCTTAACTGAATATTACTGTTTCACGTAACACGTTAGATCCTCTGTTGGAGAAGAATATATGCTGCAATGCAGAAGCCCATTGGAATTAATTCTCATGAAAAAGTCCTTTGGAATAGAATTTAATAGTGATTAAACCAACTGAGTTCTGCAGAAATGAAATAGGACTCCACAGGAATTGCACTCAAAATCTATAGGATTTAATAGTGAACAAATACTTTCTCTAGGATTTCTAAACCTTATGTGGAGAGTTATAATCTTGCTATAGAATTGTATAAATTGGCCCATTCCTTAGGAAGGTTATAATTCTATATTAAATGTGTAGGATCTTTCCGTGGAGTAGATAAAACCGAAGTGTAATGGCTCCCTATCTTGTGGAGATTAAGATCGGGGCTTTATGATGTTGTAATACAGTAGACTCTCAATTATCCAGGATGATAGGGAATAAAATTAGTCTGGTTAATAAAATCCCAGATAATCACCATCCATAGGAAATATGGGGAGAGGGGGTTGGTTCATCAGCCACCCTGCGCCGGGGGAGGGGGTGTTGGTTCACTGGCTTTCCTGTGCCCTGGTAGGGGGGTTTTGAGTGTGCTTGGAGCGGCAGCAAAGCCAGAGTCAGTCCTATGAGTTGCGTGTATTTTTATTTGCCGTCCTGGTTAATCCACATTCTGGTTAATACAATCCTGGATAATCGAGAGTCTACTGTATTAATGATTGCTAAGGAAGAAAGTTGAATTTTAGTTTTGGTGTGTGCATGGAAAGTGCCTGATAGAATAGTCCCATAGAGAATAATGGAAAAGCGCAGCCCCTTTTATTTTGCCGTGTGAACTATTCTGTAGAACTGAATAGAAAATTATACCCTTGCAAAACATCTTTCTCTGACATTGACAAATGCAATCTTGCCTGGCCTCCTGTCCATTCAGAATGCTGCTGCAAAGATCATTTTCCTGACCCAGTGTTTTGACCATGTTACCCCTCTCCTTGAATCCCACCCTGGTCTCCCTTCTCTGTGGTATCAAACGTAAGTCCTCCACTACCCACATGTTAAATCTTGAGCCCCCAAACCTTGGTGCTTTCTCCTATGCTGCCAATTACTCTTGAGAGGAGCACCCCATAAACATCTACAAAGCAACCTTATTTTCCACCTTCCGAACTCTCGTGTGTGACGCCTACAAAACACCTGACAACAGTTACTCGGCCTGTCACACTAACCAATATTATCTCATTGTTTCATTGTACCCGCTCATTTGCCCATATCTGGCTGTCATCTTTCATCTTGTACGTGGTTCGTAAGGGGCAGGGACTGTCTTTTAGCTCTCTGCTAGTACAGCATCTAGCCCAATGGGGTCCGGGTCTGTGACTACGGCTCCTTGGTGCTAAGGTAATACATATAAATAATAATAATCACACCCTACTACAATATTCTACAAGGTGGTGAAAAAAATACCTGCACAAAGTGGTCTCATTCTCTATTGAATTCTATAGGATTTTTTGAGTGATTTCTCTAGAACCCTGCTATTGCCTCTCTACTAGATATGGTCGGTTTTTCTCTTAAGGGTGGTTTTCCTGTTGCTGACTGACTTTTTCTAAACTACTCTACAGATGACTTAGTGAAAGGGAGAGTTGCCTTCCAGAGCGTGTTCCAATGCAAAGTGAATTACTATGCGGCCTCAACCATATTCAGAGACCTGTTCATAGCAAGGGGTCTCCTCCTCTTGCAAATATCAAGCCAAATAGTTGCTGTTGTCTGTCAAAGTGGCACAAAATCACCTTCCCCACCCAGACATCTGGCAAAGGAGTGATTTCTGGACTGCTGTCTTCTAACATGTCTCTGAGTGCCAACCACCCTAAGAAAGGGGGGAGGTTGGAAGGGCACAGCTGGAAATGTACACTTCAGGCCACTAAAGGGTGTAGTAGCAGCCATGCTTCCTTGAAAGCAATGGGACTTTGCACAGGCCTTTGGTTGTGGCCTGCCTTTACATTGTTCATGTTGTAGTGAAGTGTGCTGGAATAGCAACGCTGGTGAGGCCAACATTTCCAATAAGGTATTTTACTTGGAGGCTTACGGCAGCCGGGAAGCCAATTAGCTGCCTCAGTGTTGTCAAAAGAAGCAGCATTCTGTTTTTTCCCCTCAACAGGAACTTTCTCTAGATTTTAGCTATGAATTTGACACTATTAAAAAGATGCCAGATTGAGAGATCGGCGATACTTCGCTTATGTCCAGAATGAGGACCATGCAGGGAGAGTCGGTACAGGTCCCATGTACCTATCCCAATGGACTTCACCCCATTTCTGCAGGGATCGCACCAAAGTGTCCATGGCCATTCCAGCCCATGTCCCCTCTGCTTAGTTAGCCAACGAGGGCACTCATTAGCGTCCGCTCTGGAAGTGTGGAGGCTTTTTGATGTAGGCACCTATCCACAGGGACCTGGATTAACACTACCCTCTTCCCCAGTTGCCAAGAAGTTCTGTGATCCATCCACATTCAATTCTAAAGAAGTCAGTTTCTCATGAAGATAATTGAACAGCACAATGTCACTAATGAGGCTTTCACTGAATATGTGATTCGGTATTTGCCTGCTCTAATTAATGTGATATTCTAACCGTGTTCTTAAGCTCCAGAAAACTCATAATCAGTGAACTTCAATGCTTTCAGAAGCCAAAATGAAAACAAAAATCATATTTCTTTTATTGATTTTTCTTGTAGTCATTTCAAGCAGAACATGGGGGCAAAGGTCTCTCAAAACTAATTATAAAAAAACCTACCCTCTGCTTTCAATTTCCTTCCAGTATCGTGGTTTGCGTCTAAGGAAGCAGATTTTCCTTTAGTACCACACTCGCATCTTTTTTTTTTTTTTTTTTTTGATGTCCCAAGGATGTATTCAACTGGCGTGCATGCATTTACAGCATTACAATAATTCACTTGAAGACAGATTTCTGCTGCAGACCTCGTGGGAATAGACTGAGTAAATAGGTATTTCTTATTTGTGAGGCAAAGCAAAAAACTGGCAGTAGAGGAAATAGCTTCGGTAGATTTTGTTCATAAACTTGTTGGGTTTGCCAAAGGGAAGGCGGGAAAAGGCGCAGCCGTCAGCTCTGATTCCATATTTTTCAGCAAACCGCGTCTGCCCTGGTGATTCCACAAACTTGACGTAAACATGGTGTCATCCAAGCATAGACGCTTCCTTTCATGTGCACCTGAAACTCGGGATGCTATCTGGCACTCCCAAGGGAAGATCTGCGTTATTAGGCTCTCGCTCTCTTCTCTCCGCTCGTTCAATTACTTCTTAAAGGTGTGGTTCTGCACATGCTGTTTGAAAAGGGAAGATGGCTCTGTGCCCCTTTGGCCTAGGGCTTCCCGGGGCTGGGTTGGATTCCAAGGTGTTAGATAAAACTTACTGGATAGGTCTTTTTTATGCTGTACTAGCTAATGTGGAAATTACCTGGAGCTGCAGGGAATTTAAGGTGGAAGGACCCTAGAATGTTCTTCTTAACGTGGAAGGCTGCAAGGTTTCATTTCCCTGGTGTATCAGCTGGCTACTCGTTGTGCCCTTTAAAATATCCCGCTGCCTCTTGAAATAGCTCAGAGCATTTCTCCAGATTGCTTCTTGTCTCCCTTGTTGGATAGGCAGTGCTAAGGAGTGGAATTCTGACTGGCTGCAGATGCTGAGCTATGAATCTAAGTCAGTTGGAGATGATATGACATAGCCTCCTTTGAGGCTATTATTATCATTTTATTTTTATTGTGGTAGTTCCTAGAGGCCCTAGCCAAGAACTAGGTAGGGCCTGATTTGTGTAAGGTGTTGTACTAATGCGTAGAACAAGAAGATGATCACGGACCTGAAAGTTTACATTTAAGGAGCTGAGAATCAGAGAGATACCCGTGTTAGTCCGACGAAGTGGGTATTAGCCCACGAAAGCTTATGCTTCAATACTTTAGTTAGTCTTTAAGGTGCCACAGGACTCTGTCATTTAAGGAGCTGTAGGACTGCAGAGCAGTTTCCCCAAATACACGTTTGGGGTTGAAATCCTGCATGGTGACTTTGGTGGGAGCTGTAAGAACTCAGTGCCTTTTCAGGACTTGGCTCTTGGTTTGCACTCATTGCTCCTGGGAGTATAAACTCGAATCACTTCGCGCCATGTGGTTCTCCATGGAAACATAGATTCAGAGAGTTAAGATCAGAAGGGATCTCTATGATCATCTAATCTGACCTCCTATGGAACACAGGCCATAGAACTTCCCCAGAACAATTCCTGTAGCTGTGTACCCGGTGGGGTGAGTGACTGCACTGGGTGAGATTCATGCTAGTTGGAAACGCATATTATTAACAATAATTGAAATAGTAGAGTTACAGTAACAAAAAAATAAGAGCAAAGAAATGAGGCATTTAGATGCTGCTGCAGCAGGTGCAGTAGACATTCAATTAAATTTTATTTAATTTAAATAAATTAATTTAAAAGCTATAATCAATTCACGCAGGCATCTGACCTCGCAATATTGAGCAAACACGACGCAGGTCTTGAGGGCACCGTTGTTTCTGATCTGCCGGGTTGATGACTATTGGTTTATTTATTCCATTCTTTGGACAATAACCTGCTGTACGGCTGGCTAATAGGTTGTTTCTTTTGCGGTGTTTGTCTTTTAGCTTCATGGGATCAGGATCCTTCTAGATTTAAGATGCCTCATCGCAAAGGGTGGTTCTGCTCTCCCTTTTGAACAATTTCTTTGTTTATTCTGCCTCTACACACGTAGACAGCAAACAGTCTGAAACCAGACATCTGTTAAATATTGTATGTGACAAATACTTGCAGAAGCCTAATTCCAGTGGGAGTCAACTTCCGTGGGAGAAGGCGCAGGCCTTACTAGGATTAGGAGTATCGATGTGTTTTATGATGTAATTAGAGCAGGCCAAATTAATCACTGGAAATAAAATTATCCAGTGATTTTTCTTTGTGAGTCGGTCTCATCCCATTCAGGTTTCTGCAAATGGATTTGTTCTTCATTGGTATTGGCTGAATAGGGTGAGCCAATAGCTTGTCAGCCGGTGGGTACTGTCTACTTACAGTGTTTGCTCTTTATGGCACGTGATTTAGTTTCATGGGTTTGCTTTTGTTTCCTGATTGGAGGAATGACCACTTTTAAGTAGGAAAATAGTGGATATTGAATAATAAATAGCAAATGCTCTCATCCGCTCACAAATATCCTGGTTTTCTTAAGAACACAGCTATTAATCAAAATACAATGATAGAGTATTTACACTGGCATGAAATTGTCCCTTCTTTTTGTAGGTGGAATGGGTGTAAAGCAGACATCATACATCATGATGTAATTTCAAGTAGAGACTATATAGACCTGCTACAACATCACCTGAATATAAAACAACTGTATTGTCTAGTCCATTGTTATAAAGGTGAATGTGACCTCATGGTAGAGCCTTTTAGTACCCTACATGTGTTCTTTAATCAATTGGGCATAGAAGAGAGTTGTTTTTAAAGTCTGTGGAGTATTTCATTCTAGTACCAAGTTGTGCTGGGATGAATTATTTACTTGTTAATCTAAAAATTCTTCAGTAGTTTCTCCCCCCCCCCAGTCCAAGTCTTCAGTGAAGGGAATTTAACTTTCCTTTTTCAGTTTGAACGTGGCATGTGTTTTTAGTGGTGTATATTAGAGAGCCAGGTTTGCCCCTAGCAACTTGGACAGATAAACCGAGAGCCTTTTGACCTGCTCTTATTGCTTCCTTCTCTCATAGCATCTAAACAGAATTGACTAACACCCTCCCCCCCCCCCCCGCCCCCACACACACATTGCATTGGCAGTGGGGAAAACAGATTAACCTGCCATCCCCGATTCAGAATTCCCAGTTTGTCTGTGCTGCACTTAGATTTGCTGTAATGTGCTAGTATGTGATGGTCTGATGTGTGTATTATACTCCCCCGTGTCTGTGAGTACTACTTGGTGCTTTTGTAACCCGCCATTTACAGAGGCCGGAAACACACCGTTCTGCTTTTTTTTTTGGTAAGAGTTCAAATCCCCTGGTTTGGTGCCGAAGTCATCCAGACATTCCAGCTGCTGGATTTGGTATTGCACAGAGCAGCCTGTCAAACCCAGGCATCAAACTTGCTCATTCCCAAGAGCATCCTTGACTCACTCCTTGCCCAGATGGAATTCTCACTGACGCCAGAAGAATTTTGACCTGACCAAGAACCTCAGAATTTGAACTGTAGATCCTGGCGTTGGGTTAACCTCAGAAGGGAATCTTAGAACTGTAGGATTAGAAGAGACCGCAAGGGTCATCTAGTCTAACCCCCTCCCAAAATGCAGGATTTCTCGTGGCTAAACCATCCAAGTCAGGTGGCTCTCCAGCCTTCTTTTGAAAACCTCTAGTGAAGGAGCTTCCATGACCTCCTTTGGCATCTGTTCCATTGTGCTGCTGGTCTTACAGCAGTGAACCCATTGCCTCTTGTCCTGCCCTCTGTGGCAAGAGAGAACAACTTTTCTCTATCTTCTTTATGGCAGCTTTTCAAATATTGAAGACTATCATATTTCCCCACCCCCTTAATTTCCTCTTTTCCAAACTAAACATACCCAGTTCCTTCAGCGTTTGCTCATGTGGCTTGCATTCCATCCCTTTGATCATCATTGTCACTCGCCTCTGGATCCTTGCCAGTTTCTCGACATCCTTTATCTGTATCAGTGACTAAACTTGGCCTAACCAGCACCAAGTGGAGTGGTGCTATCATCGCTTGTGACTTGCATGCTATGGCTCTGTTAATGCAACCTAAAATTGCAGTTCCTTTTTTTTTTTTTTTTTTTTTTTTTTTTTTGAAACGGCATCTTATTGCTGTGGGGAATGCTGAATGGGGATTGCAATAGGCAGGGAGGAAGGATAATCTGTGGCGAAAGCCCTCTGGAGATCTGTTTTCCTAGCTGTACTATTTGACTTTCTGTGTGACCTTAGGCAAGTCTCTGTGCCTCATTGTGAAGTGGGATAATAAGTCTTCCCTACTCTGAGAGGGGTGTTGGGGAGGATTAATGATCATGAGACCCTGGGTTACTGCGGTGATGGGTGTGGTATACATACCTGGACGGAGTGAGGGCAAGGACAGAGGGAAGTGATCAAAGGTCTTGCTGGTGGGCACTAAGGAAGAAAATAATGGGGGCGGGGGGGAGGGTTCATCGGCTTGATTTTCCACAATTCACAGATGTGCCACTTGTCTCTCCTCTTGCAGTAGGATCCACCAGTGCAGATCCCTGTGACCAGGCAGAACTCCGGTGGACTTGGATGTGGAGAATCCACACTATGAGATTCAGCTGCAGCACTGGGGCTACGGGGAGACTTACTGGTTTTTTCTGTGCTCTAATAGCCCCCTTAGAATTACCCCTTTGATCAGGAAGGTGGGGGAGGGGAGATAAAGAAATGATCTTTTCATTATTTATCTTTGCTATGAAACTAAACAAACCGATTTTCCTTGTTTCTTCTTTTCAAAAGATGTTGTCGCTACCTGCTCCCACTCTGGTTAGTCACCAGCCTCATGTTCTGTGTGTAGCATGCAATGCTCTTTGGATAAAGAGCTGCCTTTAACTTGATCCCTCTCCTGGTGGTTCTTGCCTGCAGTTTTCTGCACGTTGCTGTGGAGTGTTAAGCTGTGGAGCAAAGACGAGAGGGGAAATGTATTTTTATTATCACTTGGATATAGCAGGCATGCAGAAATTAACACCGATTAAAGTGTATTTGACATGATACTAACCAAACCTGTAGAGTCATGCCCTTTCCTCACTTCCTCAGTAATCAGAGAGATTCACAGGAGAATGAATAAGATTCTAGCTGGCAGCACAGCTGATGATGAATGTGCTATTGACAAGCCTTGCAAATTCCATTGGTTTAACTTAACTCTGGCTTTATACTCATATAGTTAAACTCTTATGTTGCTTTGTGTGGCTTATTTCAGTTTCACTTAATGCCCTTCCCAGGCAAGGTAAGCTAAACAGAAAAAGCCACTCCTATCCCAAAATGAGACCAGCCACACACAGCCTTCTGGTTTACCTGTATAGGTTCAAAAGCTGATTCACATTATTCCGATCCAACTTTGTAGTATAAAGAAGCCCTTAGTTAGGTACGAGTGGGTAGAAAGATAGTCATGGGGTTAAGGCACGGTCTGTTGGGTAGAAGATGTGGGGTTTAGTCCTGTATGTGCCTTAGGCTCGGTGTGTGACCTTGGATGAAAAATTTCAAAAATGGCTTCAGATTGGGTGTGTTTCTGTATTTGAGCCACCTGCTTGCGACACACAGGGCCTGATTTTCAGAGAGGATGGATGCCCTCATCTTGCATTGCCTTCAGCTGCAGTGGTAGGGGGCCCTGCAGCTCTGAAAGCCAGGCCAAACCTCAGGTTGCACACCTTGACCCACTAGCCACGTTTCTCTCCCTGCCTCAGTGTTCCTCTCTGTATAATGGGAATGGTAATACCACAGCTTGCAATGAAAGTGTCCTTCTGTGGAAAATGGGGAGAAATCTGCTTTTTTGGATTCGGTATCTGGGTCCTTCAGTGAGCCCTGGGGACATTTCACCGTGTCAGCTCTACAAGGGGATTTTGTGCATGTGGCATGCGACGCACCCTGGTGGGTATGGACCGCACACAGACCAGCCTCGAGGAAAATCACCACGAATTCCTACCCATTCAAACTCTGGTTCAGCCCCATGCGCTCATGTAATAGAGACCAAGTTCCTCCCCAACTCTTTCTGACAGGTTTATTAAGACACACATTTAGAAAAATCAATATGTACTGTATCCGTTTTCTTTGTGCAGAACCCTGTTCCTGCAGCGCTGTGTGCGCTGGGAGAGTTAAACGGGCAGCAATACAGGGAGGTTTCCAACACGTGGCTCTCTGTGGGGGGGAGGGGTGAAGTAGGTGCTAACAGCCCCCAATCTACATGGGGCTAGATGGTAGTGTAGTGTGTAGCTCCTGGGGCACTGGATTGCAAGGAACATAGGCCTATGCCAGGGGTAGGTAAACTTTTTGGCCCAAGGGCCACCTTGGGGTATGGAAATTTATATGGCAGACCATGAATGCTCATGAAATTGGGGGTAGGTTTGCGGGAGGGCGGGAGGGCTGGGGCTGTGGGCTCTGGGGTGGGCCCAGAAATGAGGAGTTGAGGGTGTGGGAGGGGGCTTTGGGTTGGTGTGGAGGGGGAGTGAGGGCTCTAGGGTGGGGCTGGGGATGAGGGGTTTGAGGTGCAGGAGGGGGTTCCAGGTTGGGACCAAAGGGTTTGGAGGAGGGGGATCAGGGCTGGGGCAGGGGGTTGGGGTATAGGGGAGGGGTCTGAGGGCTCCGACTGGGGGTGCGGACTCTGGGGATGAGGGGCTTGGGGTACAAAAGGGGGCTCTGGACTGGCTTGAGGGGTTCCGAGGGTGGGAGAGGGATCAAGGCAAGGGATTTGGATGCAGGGGGGCTCAGGGGTGTAGGCTCTGGGCGGTGCTTATCACAAGCAGCTCCAGGAACCATGTCCCCCCCTCCAGCTCTGAGGTCTGGCCAGGCCCCATCTACAGGCGCCACCTCTGCAGCTCCCATTGGCTGTCGCAAAGGGGAACAACGGCGTCTTGGGGCTGCCGATATTGCAGGCAAGTTGCAAAGCACTAAGCACCTGAACGTAGAGAA
Organism: Sternotherus odoratus; assembly: GCA_032164245.1. Taxonomy (NCBI): domain Eukaryota; kingdom Metazoa; phylum Chordata; order Testudines; family Kinosternidae; genus Sternotherus; species Sternotherus odoratus. Next base: position 10,827,831 of record JAVMKO010000018.1, read on the forward strand.
AATGAGAGGGAAAATCTAATTGGAGCATTCAAAATCGTGAGGGCAGCGGCTGAGATAATTGTAATTGAGGAACTGTTTTTAACTGAACTTGGAAGATTAAGTAAAGAGGGCAAAGGCTTAACTAGAAACTAAATGAGGGACTAGATGGCTGAGAGGATTGGTAATAGGATATGCACCCTTCTCGCAGGAGGTCAGTGGTTCAAATCTGGCTCTAGATGTTAATCACTTAAAGTCATTACAGTCTGAAAGTTGTTTGGGACTTTCTCCCTCTCTGGAAAAAAAACTCTGTGATGTACAGGTGTGTGCCATAAAATTCACCAATACAAGGGACCCCTTCTTCCCCACATCTGTCTCTCACAGGACTTGAGGAAAAGCAGCCAGTGATTAAATGGCCATCAAGAGAGCATTGCTGTACTAAATTGTCTCACCCGTAGAGATGGCCCTATTGGGTCAGGACAGACGCCTGGTATTTTGGGAGATTGGATGCTGTAGCTGTGTAGCTCATACTGCCCCAGGAACGCAGAACTTAAGTCAGCAGGGTGGTCGTTTGATGTAACTGGGAAATGGAGTAGGGATGGGAACTCTAAACAAGCAGTAAATAAAATAAAAGGCCCTTTAGTTTTTAGAAAGAAGCCTTGTTCCAATTTCTGGAGGGGGTACCCTGCTCCAAGGCCCATGCTGCCCCAGTTTCACTGCTCCAGTAGCCAAGCTAGCTGAAGAAGAGCTCTGTGTAAGCTCGAAAGGTTCTCTCTCACCTACAGAAGTTGATCCAATAAGAGAGTCTCATCCCCCTTATTGCTCATATCCTGGGCCCAACACACCTACAACACTGCATGTGCTTAAATTCTATGCAGTCAGAGCTGTACATCTCCCAAAAGCAATAGGATTGCAAAAGTGAACCTAATTGGGCTTAGAAGACCCTTTTTATTGGTGATAATGAAATAAAGGGAAAAGTCCAGTTTGAGTATCAGATCTGTGGGTAAATTTGCAGGGCTTGAATTTAGGAATCTACCTACCCCTTTCCTCATGTTTTTACTTGTACAATGAGGACATTTGGTGTGAAAATCACAGAGAAAATTACATCTAGAACCCCCACAATGCCTCTTCCCCGAGCAGGCCAGCATTTTAATGGAACATAAACTAAGCCATTGTCTGAAAATGGCTCATGATTTAAGACCCCTATTGCCACATCAGGGAAGCAGAGATGCACTAACTAGGTTCAGAGTCTGGAGAGGAAGAAAGGGGAAACTGCAGGAAATTCCTAGAGCTGGTGGTTATTTTCTAAGATTAATGTTGAGCAGATGCTGCCATTTTTCACCGTCGGGGCTAAAGCCAGGAGGGGCGTGCTGCGGTTATCTAACTGCATGAATAAAAGATGTCTCCAGACACAGTAGACACCTAAAGTGCTAGCTGCAGAGCCGTGATTTAAATACCATAACTCCTGGGTCTGGCTAGATTGTCTTTGATGTTATTAGGATTATGGCCCCCCTGACTAGCTCCACTAGTGACCATTTCCTGTCTGTCTACCTGTTTATCGATCGTTGTAGAATATCTAAGGCCATGTCTGTACATACCGATGCATTGTCTGGTGACGATGCTCTGTGGCGACGGGAAAGAGCTCTCCATTGTTCTAATAAAAGCACCTCTGCAAGCAGCAGAAGCCATGTCGATGGGAGACGCTCTCCAACTGACATAGTGCTGTGCACACCAGCATTATATCAGGGTAACTTCTGTCGTGCCGGGTGGTGGTTTTTTCACACCCCTGAGTGATACAAGTTACGCCAGCGTAGGCTGTTGTATAAAAGTAACCTTATGTTGTGTTTCTTTCCTCTTCTGCTAGAAAACACTTGGGGTTGATCCTTACAAAAGGGCTAGGTTTCTCAAGGAGGTAACGGGCAGGTACATTTTAAGACCAGGTCGCGAGCCTCTTACAATTGGTGAGCTTTTACTCAAGCGATCTCCCTGAAAATGAGTAGCTTAACTGGAAAATTTGTCTGCGTTTGAGATGTCTGAAGAAATCACCCAACCTGAATGTTTAGAGTGATCCTGGTGGCAAATGAAGATTCAGAGCGGTGATAGCGTGTTACACACCTGCCTGGAATATCTCCGCCACGCTGTTGGCCTATCATTGTCACGCTGTTCTTTGCCGCAGCGGAATGTGGCAGCTGCGAATCGAGGATGATGTAGCCAGTACGTTGAGAAGCCCTGGGGCTGCAGTTTGCCTGATGTGCCAGAACACGAAGACAGCACTCAAAAAGTTGAAATGGTCGGGAAAGGACCTGGGAAATATCCAAGGGACAAAGCATAGGAAGATCCTGATTCCCCGAAAGCTGCCCCCAGCCTGTCTCTGAGCCCTCTTCTCTTCCCTCCTGCCATGCCTTTAAACCCTTTCACCAGATCACATGCCAGCCATGGCAGGAAATTAAGTTATTACTTGGTGAGGGCAGTTAAATGGGTCCCTAGGTGAATGTCTACACAGCCCGTGGGAGTGAGCCTCCCAGCCTGGAGTGACAGATTCAGGGTAGCAGGGCTCACACTAGCACTCTAAACATCTGTGTAGACGTACCCTGGGAGTGGCAGGATGTGCGTGACTCAGCCCGGCTTTCAAGCAGTAGGATCGACAGTAGCATCAAAGTGCCCACGGGCGTGTGGATATTCTGGAGGTATCAGTTTTGGTGTTTGAATGTCCTCCCAGCACGTGCTTTATTATCTCATCCCCTTTCAGCTCATTTCCCTGTTTTATCCCCACCAGCCGGGTTATGTTCCTGGGAGAGGCAGACGATGCTTTAAGCAGCGACACCGATTTGCTTCTGTATCATTTTAAGTGATGCACTTTTTTGAACTCCCCCGTTGCATTAATCTGCTTACGCACCAGTTGTGTGCAGCTTATGAAGGTTTCATTCCGTGGGAAGCAGCGATTCCTATAAGAGAGCTTTCCCGCTGATGTGAGAAGCGGTTATTTCCAATGGCGTTTCCTGACAGCCCACTGCAAGCTTCCTGGAAGACACGTGTACATTCCTGGAACAGCCCGCGCTCGTCTCCTTTAAGACTTAAATGTCAGATCCCCCTTGGCCTCTCTCGTGCAACACAACTTTCCCCGCTGCAGCACAATAGCTTACTTCAGGATGCACAGTGGCTTTGATTCATCGGGTGGTGGATAAAACAGCCTCTCCAAATATGTTTGGTAACCTAATGAACCAAGAAGAACATATTGTGCTTGTTAGCACGGGCGCAATTTCTGAAGAATGTGTGAGCTGCTGTGTGTTGGGGAGGAATTTCCTTCTCTTTCATAGGAGATGGGTCCAAGCTGCAAAGTCCAATTCTGGACCCAAATGTCTGCTAAGGTGTTTTGGATCCGGAGTTTTGGTTCAGGGCTTTAATACTTAATAGGAAAAATTATAGTAAAGATACCATGCTAAGTTGAGGCCCTGATTCAACCAAGCACTTAAACATGTGTGTAAATCCATCTCTAGTCAACAAAGAGCATACACGCTTGCCTAGATCCCATTGACTTCAACTTTAAGCCCATACTTGAGGTCAAAGTCATACTTACCTGGTGTGCTGAGTGCAGGTGGATTCAGCATGTGCTTTTGTGAATCATGGCTTAATGCAAAGTATTGTTCCCTTCACTCTGATGAGAAGCGTTTGGCCCAGGATTTTATGTTTTGGTGAAGGTGCAATGGACTCCTCTTTCATCCTATCAGTTTGCTTTTCCTTAGGCTAAACATTCTCGGCTCATCACCCTGCCAGCTAAACAGCCCTGTTGAATGTTAGATAATCTTGGAGACAGGACATGGAGGAGTTAAACCTCTACATGGAGAGGGCTAAGAGAAATCACAGAAAAAGCTGTACTCCTTTCCAAGCCGCCTTCTCTATCTTCCAACCAAACTGAGGGCTTAATCCAGCAGGATCCTGGACTCCCCCCAGTCCCGTTACCTTCTGGGATCAGGCCCATCACCCTTCAGTACTTGAAGTCTCCCGTTATACTACTGGCCAAAATCTTTCTTTGCATGTACACCGTTCCCATGGAGATTGGTGCACCTAGGCTTGTCTGAAACTAGATTTAGGCCCTCGGGAATTTCTGCAAGCAGAAAAGCCCCCAGAGTGCAAGAAGCACTGAGCTGTAAAGGCATTACTGTTGTTTAACGTTTATATTGAATTAGCAACCACAGGCTCCCATCCAGTTGAGGACCCCATGGTGCTAGGGACTGTACAAACATAGAAAACAAGGCCCTGACCCCAAAGACCTTATACCCACAGCACTAATGCAGGGGAGTAAGTTTAATCACATGCCTGTACTAGGGTGACCAGGTGTCTGGTTTTGGACCGGGACACCCAGGCGAAAAGGAATCCCGATGGATTCCACCACCGCTGACCGGGCCATTGAATGCCGGTTTGCTGCAAGGCAAAGTTACACCTGTGCTTAAGTTGCCGCCGGCGGTACGCCTCCACCGCATTGGTGGAAATGCTGCGATTTGGAAGCCGTGTAAAACATAGGCGTTGGCGACTTGTGTTCATGAAGACGCCATGGGACTTGGGCAGGGACAGGGGTGGTAGCCCAGGTGTTGTGGCTGAATTGGACTTAAAGAATCATCTCCATTCTGTGACTGCACCTGATCGCGTCTCTGTCACACATGCTGAGAAAAATATCCCATTTCCTGTTCCTGGACCTCCATCCGTCCCTCTGCGTTGCCACCACCCAGTTTGGAAAACCAGCTGCAATCCCTTTCCCAAGGACCACGAGCACTACGGATTGGAGGGCACGATCCAGTCCTCGGCCTTTCACAATTAATCTTCTGCTGTCAGCTGCTAAGCAAATCTGTTCCCTCCCGCTGTCTGGTGTCAGTGCCGTTTGATCACATCAAACCAGTGATGTGCAATTAAAGTGACAGTGGATTAGTGACTGGCGCTGGGTATCAGTCAGTCTCTTGGCATGTCAGTCAGTATAAAACCGTGTACGTTTTGGTTGACATTTAATTATATTCTTTTCCCATCAGCTGTCGTGGCAACTTCTTGACAGGATAGCAAATTACACCTGAGGAAATCAGTCTTTTGCAAAAGCCTCTCCCCTCTCCCTAAGCTTCTCACCGCAGGACAGTTGTAAGGCGGGGTAAGTGAGCCCACCAAGAGGGTTCACTTGAACGCTTACTGGAGTCAATGTGTATTCTCTGTGCCTCTCTGATTATTCCCTTTCCCCCCCTCCTCTCCATTGGCAATTTTAGGGCCTAATCAAAGCCCATTGATGTCAATGAGAGACTTCCCAAGCTTCGAATCCTGCCTACTGATTTGATGCAGCTATGGTATAGCCATTATCTATTATAGTACCTTCCATGTCATTGTGGGTCTGTCTGTGTAAATACTTGCCTGCCTCTCTGTTGATCTATCATGAATATCAGGGTTGGATTGGCCCTAAGTCCCCTGCTCAAAGCAGGACCAATCCCCAACTAAATCATCCCACCCAGAGCTTTGTCAATCCGGGCCTTAAAAACCTCTAAGGAAGGAGATTCCACCACCTCCCTAGGTAACCCATTCCAGTGCTTCACCACCCTCCTGGTGGAAAAGTTTTTCCTAATATCCAACCTAAACCCCTCCACTGTAACTTGAGACTGTTACTCCTTGTTCTGTTATCTGGTACCACTGAGAATTGTCTAGATCCATTCTCTTTGGAACCCCCTTTCCGTTGAAAGCAACTCTCAAATAAAATCCCCCCTCATTCTTCTCTTCTGCAGAAGCTCGAATAGGTAAGGAAAAAGGAGCAGGGAATATCCTTCCCCATAGACTTTTTGTGTCCTCGTACCCAGCTGGAAATGTTTTTCAGGTGGGGGTCTGAAACTATAAAAAGGAAGGAGAAACACACACTCACCCCACCCGTCATATTGAGGGCACCTGAAGTGACAAAGGAAGCATTTGTTGAATTCTGGGAGAAAGGGTCCATATCTAAGAAGCTTGGTCAGACTTCTGAATCTTACAGTGAGAAAACTTTGCTTTTAATTTAACACCATTTAAGTTATGCACCAGTTGCGTTTTATCTTTATTTTTCTTGTAGCTATTTCTGACTTTTATGCCTCATTACTTGTTCTCGCTTCAAATCTATCTCCTTGCAGTTAATAAACTTGATTTATTGTTTTATCTAATCCAGTGTGTTTAAATTGAAGTGTTAGGGAAACTCCATTTGAGGTGGCAACTTGTGTGCATATTATTTCTATTAAAGAAAGAGTGGACTTTTAAATAAACTTGTATTGTCCGGGAGAGGGCTAGACAGGAGAGGACATACATTACTGGGGGAAGATCTAAAACTGTGTGTGTGTGTGTGTGTGTGTGTGTGTGTGTGTGTGTGTGTGTGTGTGTGTGTGTGTGTGTGTGTGTGTGTGTGTGTGTGTGTGTGTGTGTGTGTGTTGGGGTCACCCTGCAATATAACTCAGGCTGGTAAGAGCCACGGTGTGGCTGGCGGACTGGGAGGGACTTGCTGGAGGCTGTTTGTGAGCAGTCCAGGCTGGAGCCTACAGCAGCAAAGCAGTGTAAAGGGCACTCTAGGTTAGAGGGCAAGGGTGAGACAGCTACGCATTAATCTGGGTTGTAGGCTGGCATGTCACAGTGGTGCAGGGAAGTAGGGTTCACGCACAGCTTGTTGTTTTAAATGAGGTTGACACTTTAAGCACTGGTAGTAATCGTAGTACTTTTAATTGTCTCAAGTGTAGTGGCTGGAAACGGACAGGTTACGGTTTGTTGTTTTCTGTTTACTTTGGGTAAGGGAAATGGAAACAGTAAAGCACAAAAATGATCCACAGCGAAACGACTTCAAAGCTAGAGCTGGTCAGACCGCAGAAAGAAGAGAGGCAGAGAATGTGTGCACCAAAGGTAACAAGCAGTGATGAGGCTCAAGAAGCCGGCAGCTGCCCGTCGGCGAGCCAGGGAGCTGAAAGAACCAGGAGCAGCTGAGAAGCTAAAAGAAGGAGTGGGAAGCAGCCCCCCTCCAGCGCATCCTGGAAGCTAAGAAGCTGAAAGAAGAGAGGGAAATAGTTGCCCACAAGAGAGCTACAGTGTGGCTAGCTGCAGCACACACACAGACGGAGCTGGGAGTGACTTGCACGCTGGAACCTGTTTGTGAGCAGTCCAGGGCTCCGACTATAGCAGAAAAGCAGTGTGAAGGGTACCCCAGGTTAGAGGGCAGGGATGACACAGTCACTCATTAGTCTGGATTGGGCCATGGTAGGTCACAGCTTCCAAGTGAAATTCATTGGGTTTTGTCTAATACAGGCAGGTAAAACGTAGTCTGCAAAATCATACATCATGCTGTGGCACTGTCCTTTACTCCCCACTCCCACCCTCCCAGCCTACCTTTCTGCTCCACTGAACTCACTCATTTGCTGCTGTTTTGCGGCCTAGCTGGGAAGAATGAAATAGTGTCTAATTACCCCTTAAAATTCTGGAGGATGCCGCTGTTGATTGACAGATAAATCCATTTCCAAATATCAGAGCAATAGAAGCGGATCTAGAAATCACACTGCGATTAAATTAGGAGAGGCAGACGGACAAACTTGCCATTTATCTCCCTTTTGGGTGCGTGCGAGTTTGGGTAACTGTATACATCTGAAAACAGATGGTGGGTCCCTCACTAGTACCTGAGACGGCTGTGCATTCTTGGTTGCTGGCGGGATTGTGTTTTTGTTTTTTTATGATGGTAACATTCTCTGAATCAGACAAGTGACAATGAGGGAGAACAATCATTTATTGTTGGCAGCATTGTCTCTGTGTTCCGCTGAGATGCCTTGAGATTTAATCGCTTCTAGCCAGGACGCTTCTGGCTCCGAGGTACCGGGTGCCAGCTGTTGCTGAGAGCGTGTGTGTGCAGAGTAAATATGACACATAGTTTATGCTCTCTTGTGTAATTCCCTTTGGGTAATGTATCTCATTCCAATCACATATGTTTTACCAAGGTTTATGCTTTTGCTGCAGTACTGGAATGTTGCAGTTGGGGGTGAGTTTTGGGGTTCTTTTATGGGTGCTGGCTTGTTTAGATGAGGGGCAGATTGTTTATCTCCATGCAAAGGCATTGCATAGCACCCCTACTGTTACACTGACTTTGAAATCACTTGACATACGTTTTGCTCGGAAATGTCTTAAATCGGAACGATGCACAGGGCTGAATCTGTAACGTAGAGAATGTATCTCAGAATTTTACATCGGGCCTTAACTGAAGTGCTGGGAAGCTGTCTGGTAGGCTCATGTGCATTAGAAATAAACATCCTACTAGACTGTTAAGTCGGTTCTCCGGTGAGGCAACAGTAGATTCCTCCAGACTAGATAGCTTCCAGTCGGCCTAGACCCGATACTAAACTCTGAACCAAATCCTACTTGTTGTACTCATGCAAATAATACCATTGACTAGAGTGGGAGCTGAGTGAAGTGAACCGGATCTGGCCCTGGATTTATCATGAATGTATAATACAGAAAATATTGAATCTATCATGAAAACAAGGAGTGAAAATAGCCATCTGCTCCAACTAGCCATTGGGTGGATGTGATGCTACAAAACAGAATTGTTCAGAAGACGGGGTTGGGGAAAATCATCAGTTTCCAATTTTGGGAAGCCCCTGGCATCCGTTTGTCAGCCCAGTCGCCTGCGTTTGCTCTGAGTGTGTTATGAACACTGTATATTGCGCAATAGAAAAAGACTGTAATTATTAAAATTGTGTGTATAGGAGAATTTAGCCTCTCATTTGAGGTGTCCTAATGACACTTCAACAACTGGTCGGGAAGATAATAGGGTTTATGGTAATTACATAGCCAGTCAAATACAGTACATGAATGATTCAGCTTCATGCTTGAAGCAAGAGTGATTCCCGGTGTTTTTGTTAGCACACAGCTGCTTCATTTAAAATATTTCGGCAGAAATTGCCAAGCAGCCCGGGTAGGCTGGTGTGTGTTAGGGAAGCTTAACCGCTTCATGCCCGGGACTTTCCCGACTGGGCATCTCCATTGCCTAATTCAAGCATTCTCGGAGCACTTAAAATATGTTTGTTGGCATTATTCAAGTGGAGGTTCCCCCACCTCCTCTGGGGTTGGTGCAGTATTCAGGTCTGTGTTTGTAATGTTAGTGGTTCTGACGTTACCGGGCCTTACACCAATATTGAGAGGCTTAAGTCATTAGGGTTAGATCATAGGATGATGCCCCTGTCCGGTGTAGGGGTCAGTTACAATGCCCCTGGAGGAGATAGGCAAAATCTATCCAGGGACTGCTCCGTGCCCACAATCCACTCTGTGCAATAGAATGGAGCAAATGATTCCCCCGTGCTCTAGCCCTGCTCCCCTAGTTGATGGAGACGGGGTGATGGGGTGATGTCTTCACCTCCTCTTTGCTCCCTTTTTGGACAACGGGCTCCCTGGGGTGAGCAGGAGTGCGCTATCTGCCCTCCACTGAGCACAGGGACGGCTGTTGTTTTAGGCCCATACTGAGCTGTGAGGGTGCGGATGATTCTTGCACCACAGCTGAGCCAAGGCCATCACCATCCAGCCCTTCATGCTCTTTGAAACCCTCCGGTGGAGGATGCTAGAGAAGGGCAAAGTGTCCTTCACTTTAATGATGGCAGTTTAGGCCTGCGGCCAGGCTCATGGGGGAGTTCAGCTGCTGGGATTGCGTGTGTAGACAAGGGAGTTGTTCTGTAGAGTAGCTAAGGACCCCACACCCTGTCGGGCGTATGTTGGTGCTCTCCAGATAATGAGTCATTTAACCCCAGACCGAACAACTGCCACATACCATTGGCCTTCCGATTACCCCAGCCCCATCTTAAAGCCAGCCACAGTATAGGACTGGGTGACTTCCTCTGCTGACTGATGCGATGACATGCGTGGCTAGCATGGGGATGGGCCCTTTAAACAGCTTACTCTCCGTGGTGGGGCTGCGTGGAGTGGGAAAGACATGGGTGTAAATACAAAGCCAATGCCCCACTTAACTTGCACTTGTAGCTCTGGATTTCACCACAGCGAGTGACTCCCTGCCAGATCTGGCTTTGTGAAGGGATGGCAAAATGAATGGGGGGTGATATAGGATTTACTTCTCTTTTGTTCTAAGCTCCACATTTTACTGCAAGTGGGAGACGTCGGTGACCTCCAATTAGCCTTTCTTGACATTCTTCTTTTCCTTCCACATTTGAGTTTGTGGTGTCAGGTTGGGACACTGTGTCGAGATTTCCTCCCCCTGCTTCCCCTCCCCAAACGACACTCTCCTTGTGTTATTAATGTTCTGCCCTCTGAACGCAGCCCTCTTGGTCTCTATTGTTTACTTGCATAGCTCTGTAGCTGAGTTCCTCTGGAATTCCCAGCCAGAGGCCAAGATGAGGGCTTTGGGAATGTTTGGGTAGCTGGAGGCAGGGGACAGTTTTGTGATTTGTGTTAATTAAAAGTTATGGATTATTTAATGGTGAGCTGGTGAGTAAAGAAAATCTGTATGAGACTATAACATGATGGGAAAGAGAACAGACAATCTGATCTCTTCTATACCTTTTAATACTCTGTTCCCTGCAAGATGTGGCATTTAATTGCTTCTTCCTTGACCTCAGCCTCTGTGCTTCAACAATCTTTGCCTGGCAGGCTATTCCAGCTAGTTATTTCTGTGCAGTTATGCAGGCAAGTGCTTTTCAAGGTCTGTTTTCTTTCACAAGGTTTTCTGTTCATTTACTCTGCCATCCTAAACTTCACCGTCAGCATTTTTGCCGCAACTGGTGGCTTGAGTGAACGGGGCGCGGTTGGGCGTGGTTGGCGCACGATTTAAAGCGTCTTTTTGCAAAAAGTGTAGTGGAGCAAAAAGACGCCAATATTTTTTTTGTTCAAACTTGGGTGCATAAAGTTAGACACTGAAGTCCATATTTAGGCACCGAAAGAAGTGGCCCGATTTTTTCCACGGTGCTGAGAACTCACGGCTGCAAATGACATCAATGGCATGTGTGTTTAGTTGCTCTGGAAATGAGATTGCTGATTTGGGTGCCTAATTGAGACTACCAGTTTTGAGAATGTTGGTCATAGATTTTATCCCATGCTATCCTCCCCTCGTGCAACTGAAACCAACCCATGTTTGCTGACAAACCTATGCAAGAAACATTACGTAAGGTGGGGCTGCTGCTACCACTTGACTGCTCTGCAGGGGGCGGTGTTAAGTACTTTAATTTGGTTTAAGCTCTTTGAAATCCATGCTTAGAAAACTAAGTGCAAAAGAATATTATGCAAGCTGCTGCCTTTCAGCTGGAAACGTGGGTCCAACTCCGGTGAGCAGCGTACAGTGGTTGAAATTCCAGCCATTTGGGGAAAGTGTTGCAGCTCAGTTCTGACTCACCCCAAATGATGATGATTGCTCTTACTGTAGCACTTAGAGACTGCAACAGAGACCAGTGCCCCGCTGTGCTAGGCACTGTACAAACATGTAGCAAGGACAGCCAAAGAGCTTACAGTGTAAATCGACAAGCGCAACAAAGAATGGGAGGGGAAACTGAAGCACTGAGTTGAGGGGTAACATTTTCAAAAGCTCTGTAGGAACTTAGAAGGGCAAGTCCACTTGAAAGCTAATGGTACTTAAGCTCCTAAATCCCTTAGATTATATCCAAAATTACGTGGCCAAGGTCACACAGCAGGTCAGTGAGAGAGCCAGGGACCAGCTCAAGTCTCTTAATTCCCAGCCCCAGGGACTTACCCACAAAACCCACCCAGCAGCTCCTCTGTGTCATGAGCCATGGAGAAGAATATTTCCAACGCCCTGGGGGCAGGCGTCATGTCTTTCTGCTCCGATGGCCCCCGAGGCAGCAGTGGAAAGAGTTTCCCCTTGTGAGTTGCAGATGTTTGCTGCTTCTGGTAAGAGTAATCCACACGAGAGCTGATTTGTTTGGCGAACGGGATTTTGTGAGCATTGCTGCTGTTACAGATGAGAGCTCGCTGGGGTGGGAGCTGTGGGTGCATCTGTGTATTGGAAATGTTGACCCTGGATTTGTTTATTACTCAGTTTCCAAGCTGTTTGCCAGTTTTCCAGTGGTTTTCTTCATAGCTTTTCCTAAAAACTGCCATGAGCAAACTGTAGCTGTACCAGTCTTTCATGTCCGGGTGGGACAGGTGCCAAAAGCTTTGCATTTAATTAAGAAAAGCATAAACTAGTGACATTCCTAATGGGCGGATATTTTGTTTGGCTTCGTTTCTAGTTCCCTAATTCACTATTATGCGAATACTGATATTTTCCCCTGCATCATTTATTACGCTGCTTGATAAAGATCTTAATCCAACAGGCCTGTTAGCTTCCTGGGACAGTGTCAGCTTGGTTCTGAATAGAAGGAGAAGGACCAGATCCTCAGCTGGTGAAAAGTGACTTCAGTAGACCTGTGCCGGTTTATAGCCAGGGAGAATGTTGCCAAAGGGTTTATTTCCACATTTTCAGAAGCTTGTTCAGCATCAGCAGTACCCTGTCTAGGCCTTCAGGAGTGTGTATGTATTTTGTGGGCATCAGGCTGCTTCCTCCTGTGTATTTTATCTTTTTGGTTTGAATACCACATAATAAGCCTCTACTGGCACCAAGGATCAGCATAAAAATCTTTTCAAACTCTTCTGCAATGGGAAGGGCCGGCAACTTGCTTTGATTTTGGTTTTTTGTGTTTAACGGAAATGATTCCCTGCTGCGTCAGTTGTGTGTCACTTGCAGGTTTAAACTGGTGTAGATGGTGGATTCTCTGTAACTTGGAGTCTTTAAATCGTGATTTGAGGACATCAGCAACCCAGCCGGAGGTTATGAGACTATTACAGGAGTGAGGTGGTGAGGTTCTGTAGCCTGCAACGTGCAGGAGGTCAGACTTGATCAGGGGTTCCCAAACTTGTTCCGTGGCTTGGCCAGGGTAAGCCCCTGGCTGGCCGCAAGATGTTTTGTTTACCCGAGTGGCCGGAGGTTTGGCCGCTCACAGCTCCCACTGGCCGCGGTTTGCCATTCCCAGCCTATGGGATCTATAGGAAGCAGTGCGGGCCACGCCACGGAACAAGTTGGGGAACCCCTGGACTAGACGGTCATGATGGTCCCTTCTGGCCTTGGAGTCTGGAGTCTAATCACATGACGCTCAGAGCTGTTTATGAAAAAACAACAACCCACCAAGTATTCTGAGACTTGTAATAAAGTCATGAGAGTTGGCAACACTTCACTGTAACGCATATTGCTGTGGCTCAAACTGCTGGAAGGACATGCCAGGACAGTATAGGAAAGGGGCTAAGAAGACCCTGAATGTAAGAAATGGGGGAGAAGTAAGTAGAAGCTCAAGAACCAGAAAGCAAATGAAAAGAACCCAGTTTTCTTCTTTTAATCTCATGATTCTTAAGTCAACCTCATTATTTTGGGAGGCAGATTCCCAGTTTTAGAATGCTTGGGGGAGGCTTTGGAGCAGGCTGAACATTTTCCATTGGATCCTTTCTTTCCCCCCTCTGGAAAATTGGGGGGTTTGACTCATTGAACATTTTCACAGAAAGTGCCACTTTCCTCCAAAAAAAATTCAGCTTTGTATTGGAAAACCAAACATTGTTTGCTGTTGGCTTGTTTTTTTGATGACCAGACAGTATTTTTGGCTGAAAAGTTAGACAAAATTAAAAATGGAGGTTTCATCAACATTTTCTACTGGGTGAAAAAAATATTTTCTGCCAATTCTAGTTGGCAACACGGTGTTAAAGTATATTGTACTTCTTATATGTCACATCAGAGTCTTCTGAAAGACACTGAGTTGCATTATTTCTCTGTACCTTAGAAAAAGCCAGATATGCTTATTAAATCCTTACTTTGGAGCCACTTCTTCAGACCTGGCTCAACAGATTTTCCTACCGGTTCATATGGCACAGGTTAGTGTTCGCTAATACAATATGGAATTAGTCAGCAGCACTGGCGTTTGCGTGTAGGAAAAGAAGATGTTCATTTCTTAGATGTGCCTATCTTGAGAATGAAAGGGAGCGTTTATCACACTCCGAATCACATTGCATTCCTAGCACCTGCTCTGATAGGATTATCCAGCTGTTCTATAAACTTCATAATGTAATGACAAAGGCGCACGGTATTGTAGAACTGATAATGCTGGAAGACTATGGTGCAGGATTAGTGTTTGTCTGTTGTTAACAATAAATTGGGAAGGTACAAATGATGCACTGAAGTGCACACTGTTACATTACTGTCCTCTAGTGGTGGGTCCAAGCTTCAGAATTTGGATTGGATCAGCCTTGCAAAGCACTCGAATGGACCTTGAACAGAACAATGGGGAAGCAAGGATCCAAAGCAAATGTTATGAGTCAAGTCCATGGCTAGTTTATACATTAGCTGCCTCCCCCACCCACAAAAGACTGCACTGAATGAATATCCTCGGTGCATGTCTTTAAAAAAAGTTGTCTTCAGTTCCCTGCATGTAGATAACCACAGATACCCCTGTTCTGTTCTCTTCATTGCTTCTGTTTGTATACATTAAGCCCTGCCCATTACAGTAAATGGGATTCTGTGTAGTATGGACTACAGAAATAATAGGTCATGTTCTCATGATACGTACGTTCCATGCTTCCTCAGTGAGGGTCTTTAGTTTTGTCCTGATCATTTTCTTTCACCTGCTTCTCCTGGCAGGCCTGATTCTCTTCTCACTTACACAGGTGAAAAGCAGAAGTGACCTCATTGAAGTCAATAGAGTTAAACAGGTGTGAAATCAGTGCAAGGAGAAGCTGGCCCATTGAGCCTCGTTCCAGTTCTCTGCCCATGCTACCTCTTGCCTGCAATGTGGTGGTAATAATGATGCTCCCCGGTCATCATACCGCACTTTCCATCCAGGGGTCTTAAAGCACGTTACAGAAGAGGGTTACTATTCTCTGTTTTAGAGATACAAGAACAAAGCAGTGACATGCCTAAGGTCATAAGACCATCAGGCATAGAATCCAAACCTTTTGCCTCCCAGTTACATGTGTCATCCGCATTGCCTCCCTTGTATGGCAGAAGAAGGCTAGTCCACTGGTTAGAGCAGTAGCCTGGGACGCAGGAGACCGACATTCAACACCCTGCTATGCCAAAAACTTTGTGTGTCACCATAGGCAAGTCACCTGGGCTCAGATTTTGAAAGGTGTTGCTGCCCCTACCCGATTTAGGGGCCTAATGTCAGTTTCAAAACAGATTAGGAGCCTATTTCCCATTGGCTGTTAATGGGATTTAGGTTCCTAAAGGCTTCTAAATCAGTAGGTGTTGCAACGTTGAGCGTACAAATATCTGAATACCTTTGAAAATCTGGGCCTTAGCCTCCCTGCTCTTCATATGTAAAAGAGGAATAATAAGACTGCCCTATCTTACGGTCTGTAGTGAGGATAGATACATGAACAGAGTGTGAAGAGCTCAGATGCTAAACTAAAGGTAGCCATATTTGTCCCTAAGAAACAGCAGCAATTATACGATTATACATCATGTAATGTATCTGCCCTATTATCTGTAGATCCCCCTACCCATCCTTCACATCTCCATCATTACCTTATGGCAAATCTGCAACCGTTAGACCCAAACCCTATTATTTTCCCTGCATGATGTTTTGATCTTTCTCCCTCGGTTCCCCCACTGTGATGTCTAGTAGGAAATCAGGAAAAATTGGCTGTTGTGTGTTAGGCTAGATACTAGTTCTCTGACCCTGTTTTCAGATCTCTCAGTTCTTTATTTTTAATGACACTCATCAGCACCTAGAAAGATGACCAGAACAGACTTTCAGCGGGCACAACACTGATCTTGTGAACTGGTGCTATCCCTCCCCACTCTCTTGCCTGCTTGTAAAAAAGACTTCTATAGAATTCTAAAGAGCTTTTGTGCAGAACCTCCTGCATGTAATCTGCCTAATGGTACTATTCTCATTGGCTGCTCAAGATTTAAGAATTCCCTTTGAGTCTTAAATGGGTCTAGAAGATTAGAAACCGTAATTGCAAATGTCTACCCACGTTTCTTTCTTTGCAGAGGTCAGTTGTTCCCATTATTGTTGTTGTTATGCCAATTGAAATCATTAGGTTGCTTGGAAGTTTCCAAACGCCAAATGAAGCTAATCACATGTTACAGAAACCCCTGGCAAAAACCATTTTGGCTTTGCTTCGTCCCTAGTGGTGATGCTATAATCATCAGGGGTGCATGTGTCAGTGACCCAATGCTAGCTGCTCTAAAGATGCGAGAAAAGGGTCCATGGTACAAGATGGGTCCATGGCACTGCTCCTTCTCTTAACATCCATGGTCCCATCTTCCCCTCTGCTGCTAGATCAGCCTATGTCCATTCCCATCTGTGCTAGAAGTTCACACCAATGGGCTCCGTCAAGGGAAAGCTCCTGGCACCTTCTCCTATCCCTTTCCCATCCGCTCAGGGCTGGACCCGTCTAGCTCTCAATCAGCAGATTCCTCTCCAGAAGTGCCAAGGCGAATAGCTCACTTCCCATCTACACGTCAAAGCAGAATCCAGCTCTGATCCGCATGTAAACGTGTCCTTGGCGGGGATATTGATTTTGGCGAAGTAATAGAAACCATTAAAGAAATCAGGAAAGAAACGGCACAGAAAACAGATGAAAGTTGCTGTGGAATTTTAGCTAAGCAAGAGACAGAAAGAGAGAGACATGCACACTCTTACTTCCTGAGGCGCCGGCCTGAAGATAACTGTAAAAGAGACCAGATCAAAGCGTAACAGTTTCTTATTTAAAGGTTTATAGAAGCCTGTCAAACTGCCCTGGCTAATGGAACATGTGTGTCAGCGATACTACCGCAGGCTTCTGCAGGGGGCTCTGCAAGTCAAAATATTTCCCCTTGCGTGGTAAGTGAAAGCGATGCACTGACAGGCAGCGAGGGTGGGCGGGGGTCGGGTGGGGAGGTGTTTGTAATGGATTGTCTGAAATGGTAGAGAGAGCGTCTGATTTCCAGAGCTCTCTGTAACCCAGCACTTCTCCTTGTCCACGCGGCAGAAATGTTACAAGTATCTCTGTTCGCTTTTTTGAATATATGAGCAATAAAATAAAGGAAAGGAAGTGGGCGGATTGAGCGGAGCAGCTCCTCCCGATGTCGGTGGAAGCCCAGTGGTGGCAGTGTGCATTGTTGTTCATTAAAGCAGGCCAGAAATTTTGGGTCAAAAATGTACTTTCTGGGTTTGGAGATGACTTTTCCCCAACACAGCTGTTTTATGGAAATTTTGTCCATTTTGATTTAAAAGGTTTGGGGGTTTGAGGGGATATTTGATATCTGCCTCACAGAGCCTGATCCTGGAGACCATTGCTGAAGCCCAGTGACTGTCGCAGGATCTCTTTGAAGGCACTCCATGAAGGGGTCTGCACGTGGAGAGTTACTTTCCAGTTGGAGGTTCATAGAGGTTAAGTCCATTAATGGCTATTAGCCAGGATGGGTATGGAATGGTGTCCCTAGCCTCTGTTTGTGAGAGGAGGGTGATTAATGGCAGGAGAGAGATCACTTGATCATTACCGGTTAGATTCACTCATCCCAGGGCACCTGGCATTGGCCACTGTCGGCAGACAGGATATTGAGCTGGATGGACCTTTGATCTGACCCAGGACAGCCATTCTTATGTTCGTATGAGGTTTACGGGCCTGCACCTGCAAATATTTAAGGATGGGATTCTAAAAGCAGGCTAAGGGAGATAGGCAACTGAGTTCCATTGATTTTTTTCAATAGGATTTGGGTGCGTAACTCCCTTATGTTCTCTTGAAAACCGCCAGCGTAAGCATGAATAACTTTACATACAGGCAGTTCCACTGAAATAATAAAACTAACCCCATGAGTAAAGGTAGTCCTAGATGCAAGATCGAGCCATAAAAAAAAACCCAGACAAAGGATGGGGGATTGGGAAGTCACAACCTATCAAAGTACAAATAATTAAAAATAAATGCAAAGTGATTGAAGTGATTTTTGCCACATATATAGTTAGTTTCCTGCTTGTTGTTGTTTTTAATTTTATAAAAGCCATCCCCGGCTTCCCCCTTCTCCATGCAATTTGGCTCTGAATTATATGGATTGTTGTCTCGTATTTGGGGGGTAAAGAAGTCTAGTCTGGTTGTTAGTTTCCCCAAATGCCGTGGAGGTCCAAATCTGAAACACTGTTAGAAAAAAAAGAGTAGCTAGCAGTTCTGGATCCAGCGACATTTCCTACCCACTGAGGGTGTCTGGTGACAGATCAGTTAATCAGAGCACGATTCATATTTAACATACAGGGCAATTAGTGTCAGAAAGCCTCTTCAGACCTCTGCCAGAAAGCCCTAAGAAACAGGAGAGGATCTAGCAAAGAAAAAAAGAATAGCTACAGTCTCAGCACATATAAATCAAGCAGCGAATGTTCATGTCAGATTGCAAGTGGAGGCTGAAGGTAAAACAAGAGGGGATCTGTCTGGTCTTTGGGGATTGTGATGGGTAGAGACGCTGAGAAGTGTATGTGTGTGTGTGTGTGTTTGTGTTGTCAGAGAATGCAAAAACGTTTGTTGAATTCTTTTCAAAAATACTTTCAGGCACAATTGTCCAGCCAGCTCTAAGAATGAGGTTAGCGGGCCCAGATCCTCAGCTGGTGTAAACTGGCATTGCTCATTTGACTTCAGTGGAAGTAAGCTAATTTACACCAACTCAGGATCCGGCCCAGAGTCTGTAACCTTTGGATTACCCAACTGAACACAGACCAAGTTGATAGTGACTGAAAGTAGTTGTCATCCAATAGCTATTTGGTGGCCTATTCGGTAGCCAGAAACTGGCTGCCTGTGGAAAGATGCCCATGTGATTAAAATAATTGGCCCTGTCGCTGGCATTCTTTGTCTAGAGGCCAAGGACTCTCTGGGTCTTTGGGCTGGTCTTGTGAAGACACGATAAATCGATCGCCCGGAGCTCCCCCGTCGACTCCGGAACTCCAGCTCGCCGGGAGGCACAAGCTGGAGTTGACGGGGGAGCGCGCCGCCGACTGCCGCTGCCGTGGGGACGAGAGGTAAGTCGGCGGCAGATACGCAAACTTCAGCTACATGATTCACGTAGCTGAAGTTGCGTATCTGCTGTCGATTTCCCCCCCTCCCCCCAGTGAGGACAAGCCCTTTGAGGGGCACAATGCAGGAATGCAGGCAGGCGTTGGAAGTGAACTGAGGTTTACTTTCTTGAACACATCTGAAGTCCCCCATAACCTTGTTTTCGAGATTCAGCATTTCTGACTTTATTTTGCCCCACTTATGAACAGCAGTAGGGTAACCAGACAGCAAATGTGAAAAAATCAGAACGGGGGTGGGGGGTAATAGGAGCCTATATAAGAGAGAGACCCCAAAATCGGGGCTGTCCCTATAAAATCAGGACATCTGGTCACCCTAAGTAAGGGAAACATCCAATTTGAGTGGCCTGGTGTTAAATTGGAGTCTAAAATGCAGCACTCTCTCTCTCCGCCCGTCACCCCTCAGGGGGGTATGGGCCACCAACCACAGAGCACTGCCCTCCTCCTATTGAGGTCCTGTTGAAGGGTGCCACTGCCTTTTACAAAGTGTCTATTCTTTAACCTGAACTTGCTGGTAACAAAATCCAGAGGAACTGCCTTGAAGCCCGTGGAAACATTCCAGGAGGGGTAATTAGAGTTGGGCCTGTCCCAGAATCCTGGATCCAAATAACACCAAACGTTCAGGATCCAAATTTGGCTCTGAACTTTGCAACTTGAGCCTAATTGTAGGGGAAATCCTCAGTGTTCCATTGGCCTTGACAGTATTTGGGAGGGAGCAATGGCATTGAAGACATTTGCTCCTTTCTTTCCATGAGCACGTCTGCTTTTTCTCACAAGGAAATGCTCCCGAATCTTTAACTGCCTGATCGGTGTCTTAGGAAAGCAATACAAAACCCTTCAGTGTGTGTGAATAATGCAAGC
This sequence comes from Sternotherus odoratus, assembly GCA_032164245.1. Lineage (NCBI taxonomy): Eukaryota > Metazoa > Chordata > Testudines > Kinosternidae > Sternotherus > Sternotherus odoratus. The sequence goes on from JAVMKO010000018.1 coordinate 10,847,705, forward strand.
TTGTTTTCTTTACTGAATGCTGGCTGGTGAAAATAAGTGCTGAGAATCATACCCTTTCAAAAACAGATTAAGGAAATGAATTCCTTCCAGCTGGGTTTATCCGTGGCCCTAGATTAAAAAAAAAGAAATATCTTGTATTTTAATTGTAAAGGATTTCCTACAATGACCGAGATTCCGTTATAAATGACTGTGTTAAGCATTGCATACAGCATCCAGTTCTACTCAGTTTAAACAGTAGGGGGGGGAAAAGCTGCTTTTTGACTCCTCTTTCAGGGTTTTTTTTTGGTGATGTCATAAGAGCTGAACTTAGATTGGCTACAATAAGCACGGCTGGGATTTTAACTGTGATCTTTGCTGGTTAGCAGGTAGCGGATGCTCTCAACGCGCTAGGTTCCATTACTTGGAATGAGAAAGGGAACCTTATAAATTCCACAATGTTGTTGAGCTTACCTAACGTGGGCTCCAATTCAGGAAAGCATGGAAGCACATACTTCTCTTTCAAGCATCTGCTTAAATCCCTTCGACTTCAGTGGGACTCAACACCTGAGTGCTTGGATGCTTTCCTGACCTGGGACGCTTTCCTGAATCTTGGTCATCAAAGGTCCGTTTTTCAGGCATTCTCACCTAAACTGACATCCTAGAAAACGTGTGTGCCCCTTGCTTGCGCAAGCTCTGTATTTGTGCGTGCAAAAGGACATTTGTGCATGCAGACCGGGCTGCTGAGCATGCAAAGAGCCACCTTTTTTGCATGCAAGTCCCTGTTGCCATTCACAGACTCTGCCCCACTGAGCTGGTGCGAGTACTTCCTTCCCCAGTAGTTAGGCCATTAATGTCTTAAAATTTTGCCATTGCTAAATCCCTACAAAGCCATGTCTGTTTCAGGTAGAGTTAGAACAAATAATGTCTTTTCCTCTTCACAAGCCCCCTTTTAAGATAAAGAACAAGGCTAAGCAAACCGGCTGCAATCTCTGTTTTAATTTTTATTTGCAAATATCATAGAGCCATTGCCTCTCTGTTAAAATCAGATCCTCTTATCTGAGGGATAATAACTGGCTCACTAAACAATATAATCCCTCTATAACCCCAAGCAATCTTTCAGAGGGATTTCCCAAGTAGCTGAAGAACATAGTCAAATCTCCAGATATAGGATTAATTGGAATAAAATCAAGTTTATGTCCAACCATAAGTGTTAAAAAAAAAAAAAGTGTGCATGTATAAATACTAGCGTGTATGTGTATATATGTGTTTAGCTTTTAAGTGTTCCTTAAGGGGCTGTACAGATTTAGATCCTGATTCTGCAAACCCTGATATATATGTTAAGCTTTATGCTCAGGAATTTTCCCGTTGAAGTCAGTGGGATTACGCATATACAAAAATTTAAGCACATATATAAATTTTGGCAGGACCAAGGCCTTGGATGCTAAAATCATTTGCTTTTGGTGCACACCTTTCAGTCTGAATCCTTGTCTTAAATAATTGGACTGGATCCCGCTACTCTGACTCACTGTGTCCTTCTTACTTACAAGCATTGTCCTCTTCAAATCAATGGGACTGCTTGTGTGAGTAAGAATTGCTCAGATGAATAAGGGCAGCATGTTTTTCCCCACCAATTGGTACAAGGGTCAGCCAACGTCTCTTTCCGCGTGTCTATGTAGGGGTTCCTCACCCTTGGATTAAATCATTTATCACGTCCTGATTCTGAGTGAGTCAGGGTATTTCTTAGGGTATTTCAGCAGAATTGCCTCCTCTGTGTCAGTTTCTGCCTAGATTCATCTGCCACATTTATTTCCCTACCAACTGTTCATTTGTGATCCAGATGGATAAGTGCAGGAGAGCACAGAGAAGCTGAGGTAATACAGGTAAAACATGCAAACAGGTACACAGAATGCCCATGAATCTCTACTGGCAAACTATGCACACCCTGAGAAACACTGGGGCTGTCAAGATTGTGACACTGGTAATAGGACGCTAATTTGGTATTTGGTGCAAGAAATCCAATTTGTAAATAAGTAGCAATCCGATCCCTCAGGGAGCGGTCTGTATACAGAGCTTGGGGTGGCGAGAGTTTACAATGAGGTAGGTTCTGGAGGGGTTTGCTGTGGCTTTGTCATATTTTGCAGGGAAGCTGGGTTCAATTTGTATTGGTGCATTAATATTCTGGGGCTGGTCTTCACTGCAGACCCACTGCAGTGTGTGTTGGGGGGGTTAACGTGGAAATAATTAACTTGATGTCAAATCTGAATGCAGACAATGGGTAACGTCTACACTAAGGAAGAACCCGTGGTGCCAACTCTTAGAGCCTGCGTCAGTTGACTCAGACTTGCGGGGCTCGGGCCATGGGGCTAAAAAGAGCAGTGTAGATGCTGCCTGTTGGGATCGGAGCCCAGGCTGAGAAAACTGGCAAGCGGGGAGGGTTTTAGAGCATGGAATGTCTACACTGCTCTTTTTAGCCATTCAGCCCGCGCGATTTGATCCTGGCTCTGAAACTTGGTGAGTTTTTCTTTGCAGTGTAGACACACTCAAGGCACAGGTGGTTTTCATCTTGATGGAGCTAGCTGAGGTTAACCCTGTACCCACCCTCCCCACTGAGGTCAATCTCAACTAGCTACATGGAGGTAAAAAGTGCTTTGTTTCCCTTAAGAGTAGGCACTGAGTGAGGGTAGGCGAGTGGGGTGGACATGGGTAATTCCATTTTGCCAAAGATCTCAATGTTTTGGAACTGGATTTTGCTCTGATATGGAAAGAAAACCAAACACTTTACAATTCTTTGCAAATTCTATGGCGCAGTCGGCCTGAAAGCACTGCCCTTAAAATCCCCACTCCTGAGGCAGTCCCCACGGCAGGCTGCCCCGGAGCCGCGGGCTCCTGCAGAGCCCACTGGCCGAGCGAAAGTTGTGTTGTCTTCCTCCACCCCGTCACCCTATGGCCTTTACGCTGCCAGATGTCGTCCATCAGACTCTGTGCCAGCAGAAGCTGGGAAAATTTGTTGTTATCCTGCTCAGTTGCATCCACTGAATGCAGGCCAGTGAGTTGGACTGATAAACAGTTCAGTTCCTTGAGGTTTGTTTTTTTTGGTTTGGTTTGTTTTAAATAAAGGAGAAAATTAACAGCGACAGGCAGCACGGAATGACTATGATTTGGGTGATTTGTACCCAGGAAAGACTGGGGTGTCAATCTTCCCTAAAGTTTGAATTTTAATGGTATTAAGATTATTAGTAGTCATTTTATTTAAAAAACCAACCTATTTCCTGCAATTTAGTTGATAAAGAATCAATAAGAGAAGCAGATACTGTTCTGGGTTTTTGTGTTTTAACCTCTTATTTGTGCAGAAATCCTGACAAGAAGTAAGTGACATATTTTGAAGGTTAAACTTTGCAAATCAGATTGTTTGTTTCTGTCTCGGGTGTCATTTTGGGACAGTTTTGTTTTCTTTTCGAGCACATCAAATATTTGTAATCCCAGAGGGACTGTGTTGCTATGGTCACTCTCACTCAAGCGGGAATGAAATGTTTTATAATGTGCTGATCTCGCGTATACTAACAAAACTGCCAAAGAATGAAAGTGAACAGGGAAATAAAGCTAACCGAACTTTGTCAAACTTGAAAAAAGTTTCATGTGGGTTTGGTGGAAAAGTTTTGAGTTTGTCCTTGTTTTAAGCAATCTCATTCATCTCTCCCTAATATGCAGTGGGTTTGTTACTATATGATAGCATGACCTCTGGACTGTCATCAAAAATTTCAGAAGTACCTATGATTTTGGATGTGAGTTTTTGGACTGTCTCTATAAAATCGGGACATCTGCTCACGCTATCACAAATACAGAGCATTGTCCTCCCTCCCTCCAACCCCTTCCCACCCCATTCCCTTCTCCACCTGTGTAGGAAAAGACAAAAGCACTTTATGAAAAATCTCTCTCTTCATTCAGTCCTAAAGAAATCTGACCTGAAGGCACTGAAATTGAGCGAGGAGGTCTAGGTTTGAAGCGATGATTACAAATCACTTAATAGTGCATGCAATTTTATGTGATATTGGCTGCTTCATGTATTTCCTTCAGTTCCTTGCTTCGATCCTGATCCTTGAAAGACTTCCGTACATGAGTAAATTTACACAGCTGAGTAATCAGGCCATTGATTCCCCTGGCTTGCTTAACACTTCAATTTGTGAACTCTTTTAAGCATATGGTTAACTTTAAAAAGTACCTAAGTTGCTATAAGTCACGCGAGCCAAGTGAACATGGGATTATGAGCACGGTGACAATGGTTCTGTATCGATAATACATTCACATAAGTATTAGCGGGACTCAGGAACAGCTGCATGACATTAGACCATGGGCCGGTATCCTGCCTCCGTCGGCAGTTGCAGAGGAAAGTGAAAGGAAACCCGGCAGTAGGCAGTTATGGACACAAATATCGGCCTCGCGGGGGGAGAACTTTGGATAAATGGTTCTGGAGTTGGCCAAGCTCCCTCTTCCTTTGCTTAGAAATCAGTGATTAAGGGGCTTGCCTCTGTGTAAAGAGTGGGCTGCGTTTTTGTTCTGGAGTTATACAGGAGGCACGTTGAGGGGGTAACACTAACATCAACTCCTAAGCCTGAATTTACGGATGTAGGCTGTCAGTAAGATCAACAGTTCCATTATGTGGCAGCCCGCTCACGGTGTGAGTGATTAAAATGTCTGCATCCACCCTACTCTTCATACATCATATCACTGCACTGGCACTTAATCAGGAGCTGAATAAAACGCCAGGCATTGTACATAGCTTTTTAGTTTTTCCAAGTCAGGGACCCAGATGGGGTATTGCCAAGACGTACTGTACTGTCCACCACAGAGTTTGTGTTTTTTCTGGAACTGAAGTTCATCATTCCAAAAGTTGCTTTATTACAAACTGCTATTTTCTGATGATTGAAAAAGGAAACGAAGTTACAGCTTTTGGCCTGAGCAAGCTGTTTCTGTTTGGGTCTGGAAGGAGCTGGACTAGTTTCCAGATTACCAGGATCCAATGAGGAGGATTGGTTTTATGGTTAAGGGACTGCACAGGGACTCAGTGGGAACTTGGCTAAATTCTTATCTCTGCCACAGATTTTCTGCGTCACCTAGGGCAAATCACTTAATCTCTCCATACTTCCAACTCCCACCTTTTTTTCTGTCCTATTTTGTTTGTAAGCTCTTCAGGAGGGGGGCTGCTTCTGACTGTGTGTGTGTACGGTGCCAAGCACACCGGGGCCCAGATCTTGGCTGGAGCCTCTAGGTGCCATGGCAGTACCAACAAAATAACTGGACCCAGGCCGGCAGAGTGAGTCTGGGGGCCCAGTGGAAGTCAGCGAGGCTTCCCATGACCGCAGGAGTCTGCACATGGAGATCCAGGTGCAGGATCGGGTCCTGAACGTGTCATAGGGTAAATGATAGTTGCAACCTTCACCGAAGTAACAGCTCTTTTTAAAATAAAAAGGGAGTTGGTGATTTTCCAAACTGTGCGGTAACTTTAAAATAGCTGCTGAAGCCCTCCCGGAGAGCTCTGAAAAGCATTTTAGGCAGCAGAACAATTGAGCAAATTCCTCCACCAACTTTCATGCCAGTTTTCACTCAGCTAAAGAATTAAATTCACCCTGGCTGCGTTTGTGCCTCTTTGGGGGCTAACTCCCTGTCACATGCTGTAACCACAAAGACCACGTTTCTTTCACTCCGTCAGAGTTGTGTCTAAACATAAAGTTTCTCCGTGGTGCTACCTTCTGCCTGTGCTGATGGCTCTCTGGCATTTCACAGTCCGAGGAAACACAGCACTAAAACATTCTGTGTCGTCTGGGTTTGTTTCACAGCATATTTTCAGACAAAGAATGGGAATAATCATAGAATATCAGAGTTGGAAGGGACCTCAGGAAGGTACTTTACTTCACCTGATAATGAAAAATAACCCTGCTTAAGCTGAGACGGAGATTGCATAATACTTCTTGTTCCATCTGCCTATGGTACATATGTGGCCTCCATTACTGTGCTATCTGAGCAACCCACAGTCTTTAATTTATTTATCGTCACAATACCTCTGTGAGGTAGGGGGATGCTATTATCCCCATTTTACAAATGAGGAACTGATGAACAAAGAGATTAAGTGACGTGCCCAGGGTCATATAAGAAGTCTGTTGCAGAGCCAAAAATTGAGCCTGGGTCTTTTAGGACATAGGCTCAAGTCCTTGATCAGTGGGACCAGTCTTCCTTTCCTTTTCAGCTTGGATGTCTTCATTTTTTCACTGTGAGAAGCAGTTTTTAATTTCAGATCAATTGGTTTTCCACTATTTTTGTTTGTTTGTCTTCAGGTAGCTCCTAAAAATGGCTAAACCACCCTGAACACGCCCGATCCCGTCTGATCTCGGAAGCTAAGCAGAGTTGGGCCTGGCTAGTACTTGGATGGGAGACCTCCTGAGAATACCAGGTGCTGTAGGCTTAACATGGGTGTGTGGCTAGCAACTCCACCCCGTAAGGGAACCAATTGCTACTGAAACACCAACACCAGTTGGTGGCCCATACCCCAGCTGGGGGGTGATGGGCAGAGAGAGAGAGCTCCTAAAAGCCCCCAACTCAAGCCCTAGGGTGTGCCAAGCTGCACAGGTGTATAATGCAAAGATGTGCCCGCCGCAGAGAGCTTCCCATCTTGAAGCCTTTTCATTGGTTGTTTCCACAGCATCTTTGCGCCCAAGAGCAGACGTGCTCCTTCCATTGTGCCATCCAAAGATGTCGCTGGGCTTGCGAGCAATCCCGTTTCCGTCACAGATTCTGTTTTGCTCAAAATAAAGAGGTTTAAGTGTTTGTTTTCCCATCTCTCTCGCTGCCGAATGGCGTCTGGAAACTGCTCTGCAATCAGAAAGCAAAACGAGTAAGATCCTTTGAGTGGGGCACCGTGGGGTGAACCCAGTGGCACGTTTGATACACGCGGAGCAGCTTATCTTGTATTGCTTACGAATCTGCAACGCAGCGTCAACCTCCAGCTATTCACGTGGCAATTAGAGCCCTTGAGAATTTTAAAATGCACGGCTCCTGCGAGGGGGGATTTCTCCCCCTCCCCCAAATGATCAGAATTCTAGAGCCACAGGGTTAGAAGGGACCACCGGGGTCATCTCGTCTTAACCCCCGGCCAAGATGCAGGAATCGCAAGTGTCTAGCCAGCCATGCTCGACTTTTCTCTTGCCACTTGGCAGCTGTTGGTAGGGGAGGGGGCAAGCTTGTGAAAATTGCTGTGTTGGCGTTTTATATAATGCTGTGCTCGGCGTCTGGGAATATTTCCAGTGGAGTAGGTGGCCTCTGGTGCAAATGCACCATGCTTTCATTGCTGGTTTGAATCCATGCCCATGGAAAAAAAGGAAGAGCAATGGGCCTGGTTAATGGGTCCGCTCTTAAAAGGGCCAACTTTAGCAGAGGCCTAGGGGGGATGCAGCTATGACAAGCTGTGCGCGTGAGTAATAAACGGCTGCCTTTTAGGCCACGCACAAACATTTTGGCTCCTTTTCGCCTCACATTTCGGGCTTCTGCTGGCGGACAGTACTGACGGCGCGTTACATTCCCACGACCAACAGCCCCACAGGCGTTCTCCATAACTAGCACAGAACTACTGTCCTCGGAGCAACTCAATGCTCGCTGGCGCTAACATCGCGCCCTGTCTATGCTATCCCAGCCTTGCTGCCAGTTAGCACCATATCAGAATGGAGGGAGGGAAGGGGGCATTCGTCCTTTCCCGGAGCTAGAACGCCTGGCTTCCCTGTGTTATATAAATGTTGCTAATGCTGATGGTATTGCCAGAAGGTTTATGTTTGCCGTTTTTTGGGGGGGTTCTTTTTTTTTTTTTTTTTTCTATAAGCACTCCGCTCGCCACGTGTGAAGCAGTGATAACTTTGTCAAAATTGGTGCCTGTTGTCTCAGAGCATTATGGCAAGAGCTAAGATTAATAAAAGCCAGTCACTTTTATTAACTTGGTAATCTAGTGCATTCTTTAATTCCAGGAAGGCATGAGCTGCCGCTATCAAAGCTTTTTAACTGCTTTGTGCGTGCTTGTGAAATAGTTTACTGCAGCCGGTATTGTAAAGCCAACCGCACTGAGATCCCACAACCGTTCAACTGCAGTATCCCAGAACAATGCACTTTAATGGTAGGGATGAATGCTGACTTCACTAGTGACCACTGTGCAATCATTAATGCTTTTTGGGGTTCTTTCCCTCAACCACTATGATCTGATTCGTATATAAGTGTTGCCAACTCTCACAATATTCAAGGGTGTTTTTAAAACACCAGCTCCTGGAGTCATGTGAATATCTGAGCTTTCGTTTTGTGGTTAAAAATAAATGTTCTGGCCCTCATCATGGTGAAGAAAAGCCAGGAAATGTAACCTGGATGTAGTCTAAAGGTTCAAAACCCAAAAAGTAAATAAAAAGAACCCAACCTGCCTTTTTTTTAAAAAAAAAAATCACGATGTTTAAGCCCATTTCATGATTTCTGTGGTTTTGGAATTCTTGGGATTCTTGGGATTAGCAATACTAATGATTATCTGAGAAAAAATACACCAAAGAGATGTGCTAGGCGAATGCTCCCCATCCATCCATGAATGGTATGGCAGGGTTTGACCTTATCTCTTAGGGCCCTCAAACAATGACAGTTAGGGGTCCTTATCAACAGCTCAGTAGAGCAATGGGTCACCTGTGTGCTGGGCTCCTGCACTGGTCATGAAAAAGGCTCTTTGCTCTGTCATTGCCTCACCCGCAGACACCAAAACACAGAGTATAGCCAAGAGAAGATAGAGATCCTTACTGTAGGTCATTGACTTCATCGCATTCTAGTGGGAATCACCTCGTTAACATTCTCCCCCACCCCAACCCCGGCTAACAAGAAACCATTAGAACATCATTAAAAGCCCATTGGCATGAAACATGTAAATAGAGAGCCCCAGAAAAAAAGGCGGCTTTAGCATAGTGTGTGCCATAATTGCATTTACTCATTGTAGCAACCTGTACAACTGGGACCTAAAACACACAAATCACTGGCTGGGGACAGGGGGATGGTAAGTGCAGAAAGAAGCCAGGAAATTGGAACATTTGTATATTGTCGGGGCATTTGCAAAGCTAGTGCTGGAGTAAGCAGAGCCGCGAAGGGAAAGGCAGCGTGACAGGCTGCAAACAGAGTAAGCAGCGGGTGAAATATTGCTTAACATGCTGGTGCTTTGGCAGACACGCTGATGGATGCTGAAAAGGTGGAAATAATTCCAGAAATAGTTTGTAACGCTGTGTCTTCGGGAGGGAGGGGACCCAGACTGCTGAGTTTTCAATTGTGCCTCTGTTCTAGAGCTTTGTCTTGGCCATGGAAAGAATCAGATGTTTTAGATTCCAAGGCATTAGCCTAGCTGACTTGGTTTTGTTTCAGAGAGAGACGAGGTAGGCGAGGTAATATCGTGTGCTGGACCAACTTCTGTTGGTGAAAGCTTATTTTGGTATTAGACATTTCCTGCCCATTTGTGCCGCTCATGCTGGATCGGATAAGGTTCAAATAAGCATCAGAATATTCATGTGTTTAACTGAATCGCTAGCCCTTCTAACCTCCACCCATCACGGGTCTTCTGCCAAGCTCAGGTCCAGAAATTGCCCTACCCATTTTGCCCCTGTATTTGGCAGACTCTGCTGCTTCATTGTACCACCAGTGTTTTGTGAATTGAGACCATATTTTAGTTCCACCTAGTAAGCAGGTGGTGGGTGCCTCCACCTGAGTCGTGACATAGGACACACACAATAGATATTGTCCAAATTCACCCCCAACTCTCCTCCACCCCCCAAACATCTCCACTTGGGATGGTTTAACTCTATTCTTTATTAAACGTATCTCATTCCTAGGACGGGATTGTGTGTACAAACATTAGCCTACGCTCTTTGTCCTGGGATGGTCTAATTAGGATTTCTCCCTACATAACCCTTCAGCTCTTCCTTCTTGCAACAGGGAGACTGTTGGTCTATTTTGTTCCCAGCTCTGTTAATTACAGTCTTTCTAAATCCCCTTTGTAGTTTATAGTAATAAATAAGATAGAAATAATACCAACAAATAATATCTCTGTTGTAATGATTGTCATTTTTGTTTCTGATTCTACATAGTGATGATTTGTAAACCTGTTAAAATTCCTAAATAGATATTTTTATTATTATTATTTATTATTATATCTTTATCGCTCTTCAACATTTCAGTAAGATAGGATTTTCTTCAGTTACTGGCCAGAACTGTTATGTAGCGTTGCTGTCCATTATCATGCTCTGCCCCCCATGTGGCTGCAAATTTGATGACAGGTGAGGATTCTTCCTGTTTCTAGTTTGTAAATCTTTGCTTCCAGATCCTTAGCAATGGAATATTTGTACCTGTGATGCAAGGACAATGTAGATATGCAGAAAGTACAGTACTGCAAAGAAAGCACCTATTACAATATTTGTGAGGACTTTAACAACACTCCACCATAGGCTGTGAAACACAGAAATAAGTGTTTGGTTTTTTTTTCTGCAATCCTTCTGCATAAAACAATTGTTATGGTTTGGGGGATTTTTTTTTTTAAAGATTCTGTGCGTTGTCGTGAAAAGTAGTACATCTGAGCTGTTCTGAAAAAGCTGACAGCAAACAGAGAGAAATGAAATTTCTAGGCTATGTAAACCCTTCCACTAGAATTTAATACTTTTTTGCAAGTTTTGGAATTTAAAATGTGATTCAGGCCAACAGCTTCTGATAGTGAGTGGCAGAGTGAAATGTAAGCTCATGTCTGGTTATTTGAAGGATTAAAGGAAACTAAAGATGACAACAGGTGTCTGCAGAAAAAGTTAATTGTATTATTATGCTGGAAAATAAGGTTGTGTAAGGTTGACATCAGTGGAACTTAAGCAGCTAACAGGTGCTTCTTCATATCCCATTGGCCTTCGATCTCTGGGGCAGGAACTCTTCTTTGGTTCTTTCCCTTGTACAGTACCTAGCACAGTGGGGTCCTGATTTATGACCTGGGCTCCTAGATGCTGTGATATAGTAGGTGCCTATCTCCATCTTTAGCCGCCTGTGGACCAGGCAGCATGCAGATGTGTCTGACCGCGCCTCCGCCTAAGAGCTGGAGTGGGACATGCCGCTGCTTCCAGGAGCTACTTGAGGTAAATGCCACCCAGAGCCTGCACCCTTGACCTCCTCCCACACCCCCAAACCCCAGCCCTGATCCCCATCCCACCTTCTGAACCCCTTGGTCCCAACCCAGAGCACCCTGCTGCACCCCAACCCCTCATCCCGAGCCCCACCCCTAAGCTTCCACCCCCAGCCAGAGCCCTCCCCCCCTCCCCATGCACACCAACCCTCTGCCCCAGCCCGGAGCTCCCTCCACCATCCTAAACTCTCCATTTCTGGCCCCACCCTAGAGCCCGCACCCCCAGCCGGAGCCCTCATCCCTTCCCTCACGCCAATCCCTAATTTTGTGAGCATTCGTGGCCCGCCATACAATTTCCATACCCAGAGGTGGCCCTCGGGCCAAAAAGGTTTGCCCGCCCCTGGTATAATCCGGTGATTTAAGAATACCTGTCTGCCTTTTGCTGACTCCATACCTGGGGCGGGGGGTATTTTGGCAGAATGCAACTCCTTTTAAATGCAGAAATCAAAGCCTGGGCGTAAAATAGAGAAATGTTTAACGTGGGGCCTTCATCTCTACAGAGTGTTGGACCCCACCTGAACTGAATCTCCGCTCTTAGGGCTCTGCTGGAGTAGAAGTGCAGAGAATAGCCGCTTTGAACTAGGAGTTGAGCTTTGGAGTTGCAGACTTTAGGTGCTCTGCCAGGAGGGACCAAGCAGTAAAACTCCTGGTGACTTCAGGGGGATTTGCAGTAAGGAAGGGGGTGAATTTCCCCCTTGTGCAAGTATCCAGCACAAGGCTTACGTGATGCTTACATCCCACTTAATTTTAATTTTGAGGTTGTAACTGCTGCATTTCTGTACTGGCAACTCTGCAGAGGGGTGAATTTCACATGGGAACTATAGCAGGGTGGATTCACCCTGGAGCTAAGCCACCCTGATTACAGAACGATCCCACCTGGAGGGAATCAAATCATTCCCCATAATGAGCAGAAGGAGGCTGCACTAGTGGGAATGGAGCCAGGCTTCAGAGGTGATAAAGTCCAGCTGGGGAGAGGGGTGGAGAAAGAGCCAGCCAAGAAGCTCAGGGAGTAAGGGAGGCCTGGGGAAGACTCTGATTAAACAGGGAAGAGACAGAGAGAATCAGGAGAGAACTTGAGATGCTGGATAGGAAGGGGCGCAGGGAAAGCTGCAGCACAGGTAAAGGAGCAGACCTAGCTCTTCAGTCCAGGATCCCATGGGGCCAGTGCTCAGAGTTGAGGGTGGAACCGGATTCCCCTCCCAGCCCCCAGGAATGGGGAGGTATAAACCCACTGCAAAGGTTATTGGGCCCAGCAAGAGGGCTACAGGCTGAGCTGAAGATGGCAGAGGAAGAGCCCCAGAGCGGGTGAAGGATTTTTCTGTTCAACGTTTTGGGGACTTTTAGTTTGAAGGGCTGGGCCCCAGAAGGGACAGATTCTAAGATGGGGACCCGGCCAAATGCTGAATTATTGATAGAGAAACCACGTCCGCACTGAAGCAACTGTCGGCAGGGCGCGCCTGCCCAGCACAAGAGCTGCGACCCCAGGCCCGGTCACGTGGGGGTGCCTCGCGGTGAGTGAACTTTGTTACAGGACTCTAGTATACAGCATTGTCAGTCCGTCAAATCCCAGAGGACAGAACTAGTCTGTGTCTAGCCATGCGGACTGAGGTTATGTGTAAATAAGTAGCGATTTGTAATTCCCTCTCTTCTCAACATGGACTAAGCAGAATAGATTTAGCCAATGACCCTAAATGCCTGTAAAGGCAGTAAAAGATAATTTGTCTGAGCAATAAACTGCTCCTGAGGTTACTGTCCTGTTGACACTGACATACAAAATTGCACTACTTTGTTCTTTGCCCTAATCACTTAGCCAGGAGGTAGGGAAAGGAAGTAGGTGTTGCTAACATGAACAGCCCTGCAAATTTGTTAAAGCAGATCCTTTTATTGGCCTAAGATGATCCCCAAAAATTGCCCCAGAAGCGTGGCAACTGGGGGGAAAAATGGAATCAGGTGGGGAAAGAGAAGAAATGTTTTTAAAATATATGTCAAATGCATCTGTGAAATTTAGTCTGCTGAGAATTTTTTTTTCCAGTCAATCCCCAAAATGATGGTACATGTAATATTTATTTTACTGTGAGGGATTAGTGCCATGGGATATGTCAAGTGGATAATATTAGGATTTATATCCTCAGAGGCTTCTCTTTAAGTTATGTAGTCATTAGTCTATTATTTGTTTATAACCCAGCTGGAAGGGGCAGGTCTCTTAACTAAATCCTGCTGAATTGGGCCAAGAAAGTGCCAGTGTATTTCATATTTTTGGGGATGTGTGTGCAAATGTGACAACTAAAAGGACACTCACTTAGCCGATCTTGCCGCATAATGATAACTCGGTTCTCTCAGCCATGTGTACGGCCTGCAGCTACGCCACTGTAGCGTAGACGTTCCCTATGGCGAAGCGATGGAAAGGGTTTTCCCATCACTAAGTAATCCACCTCTCGGAGTGGCAGTAGCTAGGCCCTATCGTCACCCACGGTTAGGTTGGCGTAGCTACAGCACTCATGGGTGCCTCTGGGCACTGTCACTATGGCAACCTAACTTTTAAGTGTAGACTGGGGCCTTAGCGCCTTCTGGCTCAGTGTCTTGCCCCTCTTTAGGGTTGTGGTGCCTTTCCCAACAATTTTACACCAGGTTGTTTTCACTGGTGGACATTGGGAGTAACCCCGCTGAAAGGGAGAGGAGAATGAAGAAGTGCTCCGCACCTCTGCGAGGTGCATATAGTCCTTAGACTTTAGGGTTTAAGCCAATCTCTCACTGTAATTGATCAGGAGGCTGAAATCTGATATGGGAACCAGATTATCCCATTTCTGCTAGTGCAGGGTTCTGCCATCTTCCCCTGAAGCAGTTGGTATTGGCCACTCATGATACTCTGCTAAAAAGACCTTGGTTCTGATCCAGTCTGGCAGTTCCTCTGCTCTTAATTTCACAGAAGAGCAAACCAGAGGTGATGGGATTCATCAAGGCTATATAGTGAGTCAGTCATTGGGCAATTTTTGTTCTTAGTCCCAGTCCCCTGGTCTCCCCAGTAGATAATACTCCCTCCCATGTTAACGAAAAGACAGAAACTTCACTGATCATTCTGGCCCTCTCCCCTGCATCCAAGAGGTAACACAGTTTTTTATCCTGATTTACCAAATGAGGCCCCAATCCTGCAGGAAAGTGAACGCCCTGGACCCGTTGACTCTAGACTGTGAGAGCTCAGGAATGAAGGTTTTTCGCAGCTCTCACCTCACAGTGGGGAAGGTTTTTTTGCACATTTGATTGTTCCATAATGTACTGAACCGAACCAACACGCTGTGTTTGTTACAAACCGCCATTTGTAAAAGCTGTTTGCACGAGCCATTAGCTTTTCCTTTTAATCATTCAGGTTGCCTCTTCTTTTTCAAAAGCAGAATTAATAGGCTTTGAAAAGGAGCTTTCCAACCACAAAGGTTTCTCTGGGAAAGAGTCCTGTTGGAGTATCATGAGCTAATCAAGCCTTCATTTTCTCCTCTTTCTTCTTGTAAATGATTAATTGCTTTCAATTGATTTATGAGTATTACGCTTAATATCTGCAACACACAGTAGTAGGTGCATTGGCTATTTCATCGCACATCAGGTCAATGACCCATCTGTTCTGGCATCCTGTTTCCTGTCATACCAGATCAGACCACTGGTCTGTCAGGTCTGATATCCTGCCTCCAGCACTGGCTCACATGTGATGCTTTGGAGGAAGATAGAAGCAGCCCAGAACTTACTTAGTCATTTATGTACAGCTGTGTCATTCCAACCACCGTTTATCTCCTCTTTGATTCCTGCAGGCAATCCACTAAAGCCCTGCAGCATCGACTCTGATTACCATCATCCAACCCGATGCACGGCTCCAAATCTGGTTAGCCTGCCCTGCCTCTATTAATTAGCCATCAGAACATTTGTATCTTTCAGTAAAACGTGTTCTAATTAGTGATTAAAAGTGTATTCTGTCTGTCTTTCTGTCTGTAGGTGTTTGGCTCCATTTAGCGTAAGTCTGTTCCAAAGAGGCAGCAGATTTTTATGCTCAATCTACTTCATTAGGACTGACTTCCATTTTTTTTAAATGGACCAAAGAAGCAGGTTCTGAGAGAGGCTGGCAGATTCCACAGCTCTTGATGTTTGAATTCCATCATAATACTTTGCTCTTATATAGCATTTAAAATCAAGGAGTAAAACAAAATATGGCTTGATATTAAGCACATGCGTTAAGTCCTGTTGACTTTAACGAGTTCTAAGGATCAGCACAAATTTAGGTGCTTTGCTGAACTGGACACTGATGAGACAGTCCTGAATCCAAACACACTTAAAATGTAGTGAGTGTCTGAAATGTGTTTCCCCATCCAAATCTGAATGTTGCAAATGGCTCCAAACTGTACTCTGGGTTGTGCCAAGCCACCAGAATTCTCTTCCACGCCCCAGAATGTGGGTTATTTCAGATTCAGACCTGGATATGAATTAGGAGCTTTCAATGTGTCTGTATCAAAATAGAGCTTTACTAATGTGAGTAGTCCAGTTGAAGCTAGGGATGCAGAATGGGGCTTTTATTTGCATTTGGAAAGTAACCAGTTTTCGGTGAGTCAAACTGCCGTTTATGGGTGAATTCCACTCATACTGATAAGCATGACAGTGCATGTGCCCATTTGACAAGGCAAGGGGTAGATATTTTATCGGAAGCTTTTAGATACCAGATTCTCTGATATGCATAAATAAGACGAGGAAGATTTTGTAGCACCTTAGAGACTAACCAGTTCATTTCAGCATAAGCTTCCGTGGGCTATAGCCCACTTCATCGGATGCATCAGATGCTATAGCCCACAAAAGCTTATGCTGAAATGAACTGGTTAGTCTCTAAGGTGCTACAAAGTCTTCCTTGTCTTATTTACGGATACAGACTAAGACGGCTGCTAATCTTAAACCTGTTCCAATATGCCTCTACATTGGGGTGGGAATGGAGTAGTTCATGATGATGATCCATTTGAATTTCTTATTAGAAGCTATCAGCTTGCTGAGCGTTGAGGGATTGGGAATGTGGGAAGGGTAAGCAAAGAGGAAGGAAAACAGTTTCACCTGCCCCTTTGCTTCTCCAAATCCATTATTGTGTGACATGCTGTGCAACTGACCTGC
This sequence comes from Sternotherus odoratus, assembly GCA_032164245.1. Taxonomy (NCBI): domain Eukaryota; kingdom Metazoa; phylum Chordata; order Testudines; family Kinosternidae; genus Sternotherus; species Sternotherus odoratus. The sequence continues at coordinate 10,864,026 of JAVMKO010000018.1, forward strand.
CTAGAAGGGGGCTGTATTTCAGCAGTGTAGTTCTCTGCTCTTCACCTAACCAGCTGGCTCCTTTCATTGGAGTCCTGGAGTTCTCCTGTAGGACGGGGTGGAGTCTGAAGGCAGAGCATCCATTTGGTGTTGCTGAAGCTCAAACCGCCCTAAGCACAGAGTGAGCAAAGCTGAAGGTAACCTTGAAAACAAAATCACTTGCCTGTGACCAAAAGTGATTTGTGGGGGGAGAGGGGGAAGGGATTGGGTTCCAGGCATGTTTGTGTGACCAAATGCGCAAGAACAAGTGAACACCGTGAGAGAGGGAGGAGGAGGCAATATTGACCGAGCAACAAAACAGCACTTTGATTTCTTTTTCCACTTTGAAGATTTATTGTGCATTGTTCAATCTGATCTGAGAGCGTCACATTGCGTATATCTGAGCAGATTTGGAGAGGAGACCAAAAATGTTGGACTTTGACCACAGGACTGAAACAAAAGAGGAGTGGTCAGCTCCTTGCGGTGGGGGAATGTGCTAGCTTTCCGAGTGCTGTATAATCTGTGAGATGTACTGTGGGCTAGTGGTTAGAGTGGCAAATAGAAGCCAGGACTCCATTCTGTTCTGCTCTGGGAATGTTGCCCTGTGGTTAGAATACGGGAATTCCTAGGGTCTATTCCTGGCTCTGGAGAGTAACTGGGAGTCGAGACTTTTGCAGTCTGTTCCTGGTTGATGGGGGAGTGTAGACAAGTGGTTGGAATTAGAGGATTGAGAATCCGCATTCCTGGGCCCTACTCACAGGCTTTTCAGTGATTTGGTACAGATCACATAGGATGTGTCTACACACGGCTGCTGGGACGTGTCATTCCCGGTTTGCGTCAACTTCCACAGGCTAACTCTGCTCAAGCTTCATGCTAAAAATAGCAGTTTTGGTGGCTTGGGCTAGGTAGTCTGAGGTGTGGACTCTTATGGCTAACCTGAGCCTCCTAAGCCACACTGCTACTTTTAGTGTGCTGTCTCAAGCAGAGCTAGCACAGACATATCTCCCTGAGCTGGGTATCATGCCTCCCAACTGCAGTGTAGATGCTCCCTTAGCCTTTCTGAGGGTCAGGTTGCCTGACTGTAAAATGGGTGTAACAACATCTGCCTCACCGGGGGGTTGCAAAGATTAAATAACAAAGGAACGTTTCTTTGCCATAGAAGGTTTTATCTTCACAGTGGCTGGATGGCGAGTTATCTACCCTCCAGTTAACTCCTCTTGAGAGTTGGCCTGGCTTGAGGGAGAGCAAACACACCGCAAACCAGAAATCGAGCTTCAGAGCGTAGCTCCCCATTGCTTAACTAGCTCCTGCATCCGCACAGCCACACCCGAGACTCAGACCAGACTCCCCAGAGGAGTTTAAAGCACCATCTAACTCAAACTAGTTTTCTCTGCATGCCCAGGAGTCGGGTGGGGGCAGCACTCGAGTTAGACCTCCAGCCAGTGACGACTGACCTGTAGCTGCAACGTTGTTTGTTATTCTCAGTCTTACTGGAGTAAATCTATAAGTAGATACAAACTCCGAGCGCCCAGGCTTAATTGCATGCTACTAATTGGAGAGTGGCAATTTAGTGCACCATTAGTACACAAGGCTGTTGCTTTATTATATATTTCTTAGGAGAGCTGTAATTTCTCTATCATCACTTATGATAATATATTCGCTGCAGTATGACATAGGATGGGATCCAATGAATAATGTAAAACCCCGAATAACACTGAATCCATATGAAATGTACTTTTTCTCCCAGCCCTTTCTTTTAAAAAAAGAGGAAAATATTGATTTTGATTGGGTTCAGAGGTTTAAAGCTCATGCAGGGTGTCTACCTTTTTGAGTTTGTAATCAATATTCTAAACCTAGTTGCTTGGTAATGTTTGAACACCTATATTCTATTCCCCTTCATGTCTGCAAATTACAGGCTTTCAGGTAAGTCACACTCCATTTTGCAGTGATTGCAAGAAATGGATTTAATTAGCGTGCCAAGTTGCTCCAGGAGGTTTGCATTATTAAGATCTTCAGGAAGAAAAGCAGCACAGGACGCTGCTGTCCTTTGCCCCCACCAGTAAGTGTTTTGTCAGTAGCGCTAAGGAGCCAGGGAAGAATGTCAGACATGGTGAGAAAATCAAGCTGCGGGGGGAGCGGTAAGATCAAATGTTAAGAAGAGAGGCTGCAAAATTCAAATCTGGATCCAGGTTTCAGGGGTGTTCAGAGCCGGGGCTTGCTGGGCTCACCTCCCTGCTCCAGGCACTGCAAGCTCTGGGGTCCCGGGTCTGCTCAGGTTTGGCCCAGCCGTCATGACAGGAGTCTGGGTAGGCCAAAGCTGAGCAGCGCTGCAGCTCCAGAGGTTGTTTGCAACGCCCAGAGCGGAGAGCCAAGCCTAGCCAGCCCCACAGCATAGGAGTTACTGGAGCCATTCCTCTTGGGTGAGGGCCGGGCAGGACACAACCTTCCCCAGGGAGCAGGACCTGATCGAAACCACCCCAGGCGCTCTCTTCCTCCTCCTCATTTATTTATTAGCTTCTAACAGGCCATAAGCATTTACAAATGGGTCTTGTGCCCAGAAAGCTTGGGAACCACTGGCTTAGGGAGATACAATTCACATCTGCCTTCAGGTCACACATCCTGTGTGTGTGATCTCTCTTTACAACCTTCAAAGGGTAATTGGTTCAGGGTTTGTTTGTTTTTTAATGAACAAGTAACTGCTTTTAATCTCTGCATTTGGACCAAAACATTTCTATCCTAACAAGAACACATTCTGGGTTTTCTCTCTTTTTAACAGACCTTCCCTCATTAGAGTGCTCCTGAGGCATAGTGTAAAAAGCAAACGATAGATTGGGTTTGTTTGATAGAATTTTCAGTAGTTTCACTTCCACTCTGCTGTTCCCCTATAAGTGATCCCGTCATTTGAGGTTACCTGTCCTCCTGGAGCTGCTTTTATGGTGTTAATTTTATTGAAGTAGAAATGCAGATTGCACTGTGAGATGGCATCAGAGGTAGCAACCTTGTTCTCCTTAAAATTCATTCTGGGGCGGGTGGGTGGTATAATCGAGAAATGCCTCTGGCAATGGAAGGCTGAAAGAATAGGCAAACTGGGCACTGTACTGCATCCGTGATATTTATATGCTCTGGGGTTTTCAAGAGCAGCTAGTGAGTTTTGAGCACCCAAGTTGAAACATCTTATAGATGTCCTCTGATTTTCAGGATGTGCGGCGCACCTGCCCTCTGATGATTGGGCCCATTCAGAATCATAGAATATCAGGTTGGAAGGGACCTCAGGAGGTATCTAGCCCAACCCCTGCTCAAAGCAGGACCAACCCCAACTAAATCATCCCAGCCAGAGCTTTGTCAAGCCGGGCCTTAAAAACCTTTAAGGATGGAGATTCCACCACCTCCCTAGGTAACCCATTCCAGTGCTTCACCACCCTCCTAGTGAAATAGTATTTCCTAATATCCAACCTAGACCTCCCCCACTGAACTCTCTGGTATAGCCCACTAATAAAATGAACAAATCCTCCTAAATGATGCCATTTTCCTTCCTTGCTATGATGCTTGCCATGAGGATGGATTAATTTTGTATGATTTGGTTTCCAAGTGCTTTCCATTTTTTATTTATTTAGAATTTCTTGAGGGAAGGAAAAAACCCTTAAGCAACATAGACCCATTTCCCTGGCAGGAGTGGGTATAGGTGTAAATCGCTATCGCTGAATTGAAGTCAAGCAAACCCCGCTGATTTTCATCAGGTTGGGATCTGACCCTTCGACTGCAGTTGAGCAAAGCACTTCAACAAATGGAAACCAGTGGGACCATTCCTGTTCCTAATGTTAAGCTTAAAGACTATGCCGGATCAGGGCCTTAGCGTACAAAGCATTGGGCTGGATCCTGCAAATCCTTACACATGTGAGACATCGCATTGCTTTCAATGGATCTGTTAGTGCCAGAGCTGCAGGAGCTGGTGTTTTTATTACCTTCTGTAAGTCCCACGTTGAACCTGTGTTGGCGATTTTCATCAACTCTGAGACCTGCAATAGAAATGAAGCCTGTTTTCCTGGGAATGTGTCGTTTGTGCCTTTTCTTTCCTTGATTTCTCAGTGACCATCTTTAGATTCTAATTGGGAGGGATGATTTATTTATATATTTGATTTATTTATGTTGCTACATTTGCTGTCTCTATTTGATCTTTATCATTCATTTTACGGGCCATTTTCTTAGTCTCGTTATAGTGTTTTAGCATCGGAATGGGAATAGCTAAAGGAAACCAGAACCCATTAGGCATAATGTTCTATGATAACCACCCCAATTCTTATGACAAGGAAGTGTGATGAGTGCAGGAAATGGTACCAAATTAGTCTGTTGTTTGACAGCCTGTAGAGTGTAGACTGTAACTGAGAGCAGGGGAAACAGCACAACAACATTTGTCCTCGTTGCCAGTGCAGTAATGAGGAATGGAAATTAACCAACCTCATGACTCTCCTGTCAGCTAATAGTGCTCCGTGAATGCAGTGTATGAAGTCCTTTCAGCATAATTGTGGACTGTTGATGATGATGATGGTGTATCTGCGGATACGAGAGGTGCGTCGTATGTTTTCCTGGACCAATTTCTGTTGCTGAAAGAGGCACGCTCCATTCTGAGCTCTGTGGAGCTTGAAAGTTTGCCTCTTGGTCCAGTAAATGTCAGTCTAAATATAGAATAGTCCTATGGAACTTCACAGAAAATCTCACACTTTCTGTGGGTTGGTTTTTTTTTAAGCATTCTATAGAATTCAGTGAACTTTATTCCCATTTAGAGAACTTGCAGGAATATTAATAAACCCAGTGAAAAGATCCTTTGGCCTATGAGTGAGGATTTTCAAAAGAGTGCAGGCCTGATTGAACTTGTTTCCTGTTGACATCAATGGTAGTTTTTGTCCACTGGTGCCAGTAAGGGCAGAGTTAGGCCAAAGCTCCTTGTTTTTGATAATCCCATCATGTGCATTTTTAGACTGACTGCTATAGGATCCTACCAGACTTGTAGGGAAGTCTGTTGGTCGTCCACCCTATGACATTCTTCAGAACTTCCCCATAAGGGCCCTGTTAGTATTTTTATAGATATTTTCATCTTCAAAATGCCTTGCAAACAACTAATTTGTCCCCACAATGCCCCTTTGAGGTAGTTAGCTAAGTAGCTTTATTCCCCTTTTCCAAGTTGGGGAAGCTGAGATAGAGAAGTTAAAGGACCCACCAAGAGACAGTGTGTCTGAGCCAGGATTAAAAGTCAGACAAGTTCCTGTTTCCCTGTCCTGTGCTCAGGCTATACCTAGCTCTTGCAGGAAGTGATCAACCAATAGTGAGTAGGCATATAAAACTGGAGGGCCTTCCAGATTAGGACATCACTTCCAGTGTGGCCACAATAAACCTGAGGTAAATTCAAACTGATCTAATTACAGTCCTGGTCCACAGAACACCCTGTCAAGGATCTCAAAGCATTTTTGCAAACATCAATTAAAGCCCCACCCCACACACCCTGCCTGTATAGGAATGTATTATTATTAACCTCTTAAAACAAACACAGACACACACAAACAAGTAAATTGAAGGTCACACACAAAGATGGTGGCAGAATCCAGGAGCCCTAACTCCTAATCCCTTGCTCTAAGCAGTGTATCATGCTGTGTCTGGGATAACCCTTTGAAACTAGGTAAGGATCAAACCAAATGCAAAAAGGAACCAAAATCAAACGCATTAGCAAAGCCAGCACCAGCGATGCTAAAATATAGAGCACAAGGCACAGAGCGCTGAATTCAGGGCCACATGGTGAGAAAAACAGTCAAAAAATACTTCACAAAGATCATTTCTCCACCACACACAGCAAGCTAGGTCAAGTACAGGTAACAGGTTGCCCCTTTAGCCGGGACTGCATTGTAAGTAGTGACAGGACAAAGCCATCCAATGCTCTCTAGCTCTCAAATATGTGACCTGCATTGCCCTATGGTTTTGCAAAACCAAAACTACGCACCGTTACTAACAAACATATCCGAACATGCAATATAACTAATTATCCCAGAACAGAGAATCGGAGAGGTAGCCGTGTTAGTCTGGAATAGCAGAGGTAACAAAGAGTCCTGTGGCACCTTAAAGACTAACTAAAGTATTGAAGCATAAGCTTTCGAGGGCTAATACCCACTTCTTGCCACTGCTTGCATCCGACAAAGTGGGTATTAGCCCATGAAAGCTTATGCTTCAATACTTTAGTTAGTCTTTAAGGTGCCACAGGACTCTTTGTTACCTATCCCAGAACAGTGAAGGCCCAGATCTTGGCCACTTAGCCACGCTCAGCTTAATCCTTTTCGAAGTTTCCTTCCTTCAGAATATATTATACAGACCTGAGCACCCACTTTATAAACATCACTGTTCCAGTCTCTTGGGTTGCTGTGATGAAGTGGCGGACAGGATCTAAGGGGTGGAATCCCCAGTAACAGAGAATTCATGCCACTGAGTGGTAACATGCACAGAACAATGTTAAGAAGAGTGGGGAGCCGCTGTTCACAGACCTCGCAGCAAGAGGGCAGTCTAGCTTGAGGGCAAGACCTGATCATTAGACAGGGAGATGGCCCTCCCACATCAGGGACTGGAGAAGATCTGGACGGCTGACAAGGGGCGTCCTGTGAGGATCGCTGAGTACCGCACGTTCCTTTTTGTGGGGTGTGTTTAAATTGGTGTCCGTGTTTTCAGCCCCACGCCTTCCCCTCAGCCAGTGCATTTCACCAGGCCCAACCTGCCTGAGTTTGGATTACAAGCCTGAAACCTGGGCTTTGTTCGTGACCTGGAATGATTTTGGAGTGAAACTTGGAGCAACCAGGGAAAAAAGCCCTGGGAGTTGTAGCCAAAGTCCATGTTGAAGGCCTGCTCCTCCCTCCTGGAGGTTCTGAGCGTGGTCCCTGTTAACAGCCTTGGTACTTACTTGTACAGTAGACTCTCGATTATCCGGGATGATTGGGAAAACCTTAATCCCGGTTAATAAAATCCTGGATAATCAAGCATCTACTGTGGGGGGTGGGGGGTGTCCCACCGCCTGCCCCAGTCAGCTCCCCTGCTAGACTGGGTGTAGGAAACCCAGGCTGGCAGCGGGAGCTCAGACCCCGGCTAGCAGGAGCCTGCGGGGAAAGCCCAAAGCCGCAGCCAGTTGAGCACTCAAACTGCCGCTGCTTTGGGGTTTTCCCCCCAGGCTCCTGCCACCTGCCCCACTCAGCTCCCGCTGACAGCCTGGGTGCAGGGAACCAGGCTGACAGTGGGAGCAGACTGGGGCAGGAGGCAGGACCCCGGCTGGCAAGGGGCCAGCGGGGGGAAACTCCAAAGTGGCGGCGGGCTGACAGCTGAGCCTGCTGCTGCTTTGGGGTTTCCCACGCTGGCCCCTTGCCAGCTGGGGTCTCAGCCTGCAGCCAGCCTGGGTGTAGGAAGCCCAGGCTGGCAGTGGGAGCTGAGACCCCAGCTAGCAGGAGCCTGCGGGGAAACTCTAAAGCAGCAGCAGCAGCCGGCTTAGAGCTCGGCCGCTGCTTCTTCTCAGCTCTCTGCCGCTTTAGACTTCAATGGCTCCTGTCAGCGGTGGGGGTCTCAGCTCCCGCTGCCAGCCTGGGTTCCCTACACAGGCAGCAGGACCCCGGCTGGCAGGAGCCTGGGGAGAGAGCCCAAAGCGGTAGGGGTTGAGCATTCAGCCTGCCGCCGCTTTGGGGTTTCCCCCAGTGGATCCTTGCCAGCTAGGGTCTCAACTTGCTGCCAGTCTGGGTGTAGGGAACCCAGGCTGGCAGCGGGAGCTGAGACCCCCGCTGACAGGAGCCATCGAAGTCTAAAGCGGCAGAGAGCTGAGAAGAGGCAGCGGCCGAGCTCTAAGCCGGCTGCTGCTGCTGCTTTAGAGTTTCCCCGCAGGCTCCTACTAGCTGGGGTCTCAGCTCCCGCTGCCAGCCTGGGCTTCCTACACCCAGGCTGGCTGTAGGCTGAGACCCCAGCTGGCAGGGGCCAGCGGGGGAAACCCCAAAGCAGCAGCAGGCTCAGCGTTCAGCCTGCCGCCACTTTGGAGTTTTCCCCCGCTGGCCCCTTGCCAGCCGGGGTCCTGCCTCCTGCCCCAGTCTGCTCCCGCTGTCAGCCTGGGTTCCCTGCACCCAGACTGTCAGCGGGAGCTGAGTGGGGCAGGTGGCAGGAGCCTGGGGAGAGAGCCCAAAGCAGTGGCGGGCTCAGCACTCAACCTGCTGCTGTTTTGGGCTTTCCCCCCAGGCTCCTGCTAGCCGGGGTCTCAGCCCGCTGCCAGCCTGAGTTTCCTACACCTAGTCTGGAAGCAGGCTGAGACCCCAGCTCATAAGGGGCCAATGGGAGAAGCCCCAAAGCAGCAGCAGGCTTAGGATGAGCCTGCCGCCGCTTTGGGGCTTCCCCTACCAACCCCTTTAGACATCCCGGTTAATCCGCAGCCCGGTTAACCCGCGCCCGGATAATCGGGAGTCTACTGTATTTAGAAGGAAGGGAACAGGGCCTGAAGTTTTTATAGCTCCACTTAAACTAGAGACAAATGCTCTGGACAGGCAGGACAAGCAGGGTTCTGGGCGTTTTTGAAGAAAGGTGGGGCTGGTGCTTATGCCCCTGTTAATTCTGCATGTTCCCTCTTTCCTCTCGCACCCCTTCCATCTGCTTCTTCCCTCCCTGAAGCTTGTGATTCCTTCCTGCCTGTAGGTATTGCTCCCCCACATGTCTTCTTGCATTGCCTTCTGTTTCCTTTTTCCATGCACGTTCCACCCACTGACATTCTCCGAAACCTTATCTGTATGCAACTGGAACTCTCTCCTGGAAGCAGCTTCTCCCCAACCCCTCCCCGTGTTACTCTGTTTCCTCCAGGGTCTCCACACCCTCCCTCGTCTCTCGCTGTGTCCCACTTTTCATTCCCCTTCCCCCTGTACGGGCTGTGCATCTTCAAAGAGCTAATTATGGAAAACGCCTTTTTCAGGAATCAAAGCGACATTAAAAGCTGTTTAGAGAGGCAAGAAGCAGCCCCCTTTCTCCATCAATCATGTCGATGATGTTTCCAACTGCTTTTGGAGGCCCAGCTCTTGTGCTAATTGCGTTGGTTGCCACCAGCGTTCAGGGGCTTCGTGCAGACTGGGAAAACCCCATTTAAACTTTGTTCTTAACCCTCTTATTCCAAAACACCAGGTTTGCAGCAGGGCCTCCAACCCAAATTCCACCTTCAGCAATTGCAGTTGCTTTCACTGGGAAGATGCTGATATTTATGGGCACAGCGCACTGCTTAAGTGGCAGCTGAGGCTGACGCATCTGGGCGTCCCCGAGCGCCACGCTCTGTTCCCTAGTTAACTGCAGATTAACTGGCACAGTCGCAGCAGTGGTGCTTCCTCTTAGCCCTCTGATAAATATCCAAAAGGACTGCTCTTAACTGATCGCCCACAGCAGGGGCCGGTAACCCGCAGATGAAATGTTAGAGCCTGTTGGGGGGGAAAGAGGGAGGCTTTCGTTTGAAGAGTTCAATTTAAAGGCAGTAGCGAGTGTAAGTCTCTTAAATCGGATTCAGAGGCGTAGGGTAAACCAATCAACCCACGCTTAGCACTCAGGCACTGTACCACGCTTCCTCGTCCTTACTCCTTTCCATCCAACCTAGCAGCTGGCCTATCGCTATACAATTCCACAACCTGGAAGGGCAGCAAATGACTCCTCCTGAGCCAGCCAAAGGGGAAATCTCCCTTCTTCCCTTGCTCTGTCCTTTAAATGCTCCATCTGCGTATGATCTTTTGAGGCACCGATCACATCCCGAGCACCATTTTCAACCATGCCACCCACAATGAAATCACTGGAGTTGGGGGTTCTCAGCACCCTTTGGCACATCTCTGGAGCAGACCCAGAGGGAGCATATGTCCCTGTGTACTTACGATAGCACCAAGGAGTCAAGCACTGTAGCAACAACCAAAGCTTAGAGAGGCTACAAGCCAGTCCTTGTAGAGGATGGTGCCACATGGGTCATAAAGGATCAGGACATTTCCATGTCTACGTGCACATCAGGAACTAGAACCTCATCTCATGTTGGCCACCGGAAGCAGTCTCTGCCCCTGCTATCCAGCTATAGGAACAGAGCAATCAGCAGTGTATCAATGAGTACTCTATTCTAATTGACACTAAGACCTTCCTCCCTTCTCCGATGGGGAAGATCATCATCATATTCCTATTACGCCTCTGGCATTTAGGGCAGTGACGAAGCTCTTCCGCTCCTGTCTGTTTTTGGCAAGTCTTTCAATGGTTCCCTAGCTGTGCCCCAGGTTTTTCAGATCGGCTTCCACAGCTCTTTGCCGTGTTGTTTTCGGGAAGATGCCACATCTAAATTTGATCAAGGGCATCAATTCACGTGACCGAGAGTCAGGATTTGTGTAACGCAGATGGAGCCAAACTCTAGCTAAGTCCGACCTGGCTGAGAAGGTACAGAGTTGACTTCAGAGCAGTGTTCTCCTGTGGTAAATTACACTGCTCTGCAACTGTTTAGAAACTTGCAAATCAGCCCTGCTAAATCCAGTAGTGTTGCCTGTGGCTCATGAACTTCATTTCATTTGATTGTTTTCTTTGTAGATGAAAATTGTCCTTAACATATCTAGAATGTTTTGGGCCTTTGAATGCTCAGGCAAGCTGTTATTACTGATCTTTACTGGTTGCTTTTAGCATAAGACCCATTATTCCGTAATCAGGGTCATTACAGTGTTTAGAAAGGGATATCGGGAACAGGAGGTTTGATTGAGAATGTGTAAAAAATCTGCTGGAATTCATAAGAAGTGAAGACCATAAAACAGAGGGAGCAGAAGTTGATTTTGGCACACTGACCGAATCAAGGAATACTAATGGCATACAGAGCCCCAGGCGCTGGTTCGTATCCAAACTACGCGGCCAGTGGCCATCTGTTGTCTGGTGGCCAGCATGAGATGCGTTGGTGGTTTCAATCCAACTTCTAGGCGACAGATGTCCATATCACAAACACACACACAACCAATACCACCACTCAGGAGCGGCAGAAGCACCCTAAAAAACTGGGGGGGGGGGCTACTGGCACCCGAACTGTGGCCCTGCCCTCACAGCGCCCCTTCACCCGAGCCCCCACCCGTATGCTCACTCCTCTCTAGTTACTTCAGGGAGAAATTTGAGGAGCAGCCTTTGATTACTTAAAATGTTGTAGTGGTCTCGAGAATGGCAAATGGTGCCTTGTATCAGAGGGGTAGCCATGTTAGTCTGGACCTGCAAAAGCGACAAAACGTCTTTGTCACTTTTGCAAATGGTGCCTTGTTCATCAGAACAGCATTTCATTGTTATCCATACTGAGAGCAGAGAAATTCACTAGTGCTTACCTCCTTAGGTGTATTATATGCTACATAGGTGAATCTGCCATGTTAATTTTGTTGTCTTGTAACGCACCCTGTTTTATCTTTGGGATGATTTTGCTCTATTACTTCACCACATTTTTGCCTCGGAGACAGAGTCGTAATCATCTGAGAAAAGATGGGAAAAAACCACTAGTGTATTTGAGACTTGATAATGCCATAGTGTTGAGAAGCAGCATAATCAAATGGGTCTGGCTGACTGAATCTGGTGACAGGTTTAAGAATAGCCGCCGTGTTAGTGCTCCTTTCACTTGCACTGATGTAAATCGGGAGCAGCTCTCTTTTTAAGTCAAGTTTAAAATCAGTGTGAGGGGAGAATTGAGGCCAAGGGTTCCCGGGTTCCAGATTCCAATTCTGCTACTGAGTCTGTCACGTGACCTTCAGGAAAGTAACCTAACCTCAGTAAAATGCAACTAACAGTACTTCCGAGAGCCAGCTGGGAATTTTCTGCTGGAATGTTTTCGTATAGGAAAATGCCAGCTTGTTTCCCGAAAAGAGGTCAATTTTGACCACGGTTCATTTTGAAAGAAAAGTTGGGGGAAAAAAAGGGGGGTTGATTTTCCATTCTTAATTCACTGGCAATTGTTCCTGCATTAATAAAGAAACTCAAGCTTTTCAATCCACTCCATCCCCATTTTTTTGTAAGTTGATCTGATTATTATAATCATTTGTTCTGCAATAGCCCCTCCCAGCTCAAGATCGTAAAGTACTTGACAAGCAAGCTATGAGGCCTCTGCAGTAGGTGCTGTATTGTCATAACTGAGATGGGAGGGCACAGAGATTAAATGATTTGCCCAAGATCACATAGGGAGCCAGTGGCAGAGCGGAGAATAGAAACCAGAAGCCTTGAGCCAAAATTTAAAAAAAAAAAAAAAGATTAATGATTTTGGCTGCTTTCATTTTTGGGTGGCCAGCTGGAAACACTGTATGAGTCCGAGTCAGGAGCTGGGGGTTCTATCCTCAGCTCTGCTTCTGGCCTGCTCGGTGACCTTGGTCAAGTCACTTCCCCTCTCAGTGCTGCTGTTTCCTTTCCCATCCTTTCTTGCTCTTGCCTATTTGGATTGTAAGCTCTCTGGGGCGGGGACTGCTGCTGCTTATGCGTTTGTACAGCGCATGGAACAGAGAGTCCTTGACCTCACTTGGTTCCTCTTGGCACTACTGTAGTACAAATAATCAATAATAATTATTGAATGCACATCCCGATAGCCCGAGATGTGTGGTCCTTCCAGAACAGGATTGAAGCCCATTAGCGGAGCAGCCTTGCACTTCTGCTGCCCATTCCTGTGGATAAACAGACAATATCGCTCTCCAGGCTTTTCCAGCTGGTACCTCTCCTGGACACTAAACTCACACACTGAGTGCAAATAAACAATAACATGTTTGATTGGGTAGTTTTAAGCCTTTGCTCACTTCAAGGATTTTTATTTGTTTGCCAGGTAGAGTATCTGCCATCCAGGCGCTGCAGGGACACTCGCTGATTCAGCTGGAAAGATTAGACAGAGATAACGAAGAGCTGGATTTCTCTGGACACGGGGCTTAGCTAATGAATTAGGGTCTTCACAGACGCCAACAAATGCTTTGGTAAACAGCCGAGTAGTAGGGGCCCTATTTTCTCCTCCTGGTCCAGGGAGGAGGGACCCAAACCAAACCCCCACCCCTTTCCACCACAAAGAACTTTGCTGGTTCAGGTCAAACAGACCTTGGAACCAGACCACACAGGCTTTGCATGGTTTGGCCCATGTCACTAATGCCAAATTTTATGGCAACCTGTAGGACGGGTGGCTGCCCGCTGGGCCAAGGTGTGGTGGACAGGGGCTGCAGCAGGCTCAGTGCAGAGGCAGGAATAGGTCAGGGAAGAGGCGTGAATGGCAGCTGTCAGGAAAAGGGGGGGAAAAGGGAGGCAGGAGTGGGAGCACTGGGGATAGGTGTGGGCGGGTGATGCAGTGGAGCAGACGAACAGCTGCAGTTGCAGAAGGTGAAGGTGTGAGTCATGCTTAGGACATAACCCTTTGATTCAGTGAGCATTAGAATGCACCTTTGTCTCTTCTGGCCCCTACCCTGCTGGGATGGACCGTTCCCCTGGGTAATAAGCTCGCTCCGGCTGGCCTGCGTGCTATTCCTTCCACTTTCTTTCGTTCCATTTAGTTTGTTCCTTTGGTTCATTTCACTTGCCTGGGGAATGAAAACAACCAAAATAAAAGGAGGTTCTCCTAGTGAGGGGAAAGGGGTGGTGGGGTGGGGGTTCGAACTTCTGGATCCTGACCCAGCCCCGACAGCACCAGGTTCTGACTCGCTCAGTTACCGTGAATTATTTTTGGTGGTGTTGGTGTCAGGAGCTGTTCCCATCAAGCGTCATTGAGTCAGGTGCTCTTCCAAACTCTATCGAATGTAGGGACCCGATTCTGTGATGTGCTCAGCACCAGCCAAGCCATTGAAGTCAGTGCAGTGGAAGGTACTAAGCATCTCAAAGGAAAAGCCTCTGTGCCTTGTAAGATTGGGTTCCACCTGTAACAACAGCTGTCTGCAGAATGCTGAGTGGTGTCCGCTCAAGTCGACATCCGTGTTCAGCAGTGTTGCAGAATCAGGCTCGTATTTGAGAGGCTTTCATAGCCAGACTAAACCCAAAAATGAATTTCACCTGGGGAATGTGTCTGGTTCTACAATGGGCACAATCAGAACTATATAACCCCAAACGTGTGTGTGTGTGTTAGACCTCAGGGCATGGCAGGAGCACATTGGCCTTACCTAGGCTGGCCTGAAGTACACCTGGACACAGCATTACCAGGCGGTGGCACTCGGTTTGAGTGCCAGATTTGCTAAGGGCATCAGTGCCAATTTCAGGCTATGGGGTTTGTTCCATAAGTTTAGGGCCATTTTCCCAAAGAGCCCAGCTCCCCTGAATAACAGACACGCCGCAGTTTTGAAAATCGGGCCCTGCCTCTTGATAGCGAGGGTCCCTTGAAGAAAAAAGCAACGACGAATCAAGCAACTGACATGATTCTGTTTCCCTGTGTTGCTCCCCCTCCCCCTCGATCCCTTCCTCCTGAAAACAAATCTAGGTATCTCATGATTTCATAATCATGAGCTGTCACTTTGGGATGCCGCCGGCAATTTCCCTGCTTCTCTTCCCTTGCTTTTCCCTGCTGCCTTTCACGGTTGACACTCGGTCCTGCCTCTGACACAGGCTGATGTCCTCCCTTCCCCACGGGACGACCTTTCTTTCACTGCTGTCCTGTTTTAGTCACATTTCTGTGTCAAGAACAAACCCGAGCCCTTGTTTTTGTAAAGCATCCAAGATCTGAGTGACAAGAGCAGGTTGTAAACTCGTGGGAAATGCCACGTTTTGGTCCTTTGCAAAACAATTTCTGTGGTCTGGAGGCAAAGAATGCGAGTCTTAACCGGGCTTGTGGTGTTCCCTGAACAAACCAAACTGGACCGAATGTAGGGACCTAATTCTGCGAAGTGCTCAGCACCAGCCACGCCATTGAAGTCAATGCAGTGGAGGGTGCTAAGCATCTCAGAGGAAGGGTCTCGATGCCTTGCGGGATTGGGGTCTACCTGTAACAAGCACTATCTGCAATATGCTGACCGTCCTCCTCTCCAATGGAAGTCAAGGTGCAGCACTTCCACAGAATCAGGCCCACATTTCTCAGTGTTTCCAAAAGATAAGGAGGTTAATAGCAGGCAGGTTCTTTTCAGTCTGCATTAGTAGAGGGGTCCAAGCTAGAACATAAATTTGGATCCCTTTTGAACGTGTGGTGGTGGGATTTAGATTTAATCCTCGGATCTGTTCCTTCATGTGCCAAGTAAACAGCACAGGTGGCAAAACTCCAAACAGGAGTTTCAAAATTCTTGGATCATTAGCATGGATGATTTGTATTACAGTAGCATAATTCGATAGCTTCCTAGATTTTTTAAAGGCCTGACGGGACTATTAGATCATTTAGTCTGGCCTCCTGAATATTACAGGCCTCTACGTTTCACCCAAATTCCCTGTGTCGAGCCCAATGACTTAAGCCAGTGATACTCAGACTAAGGCGCTGAGCTGCAAGCGGCTCTTGAATGTGTTTCCTGCCATATCCACTAGTTCGCACTGCCTCTCTGTCACTGAGAATATTCGTAATGCAATCCTATTTTGGATTCTCGGGAAGTTTTTTATACCCTTTTTTCTTGTCATCGTCTCTTTTAGCAGAGTTAAGAGAAGACGAAGGAATCTGTGTCCCCATTAAGGTTACCTGTTCAGACATAAAGATCATGTTGTTTTTAAATGTCATTGCAGCTCTTGATCCAACCTAGCGATAATAGCATTTCTTTCACATCTTGTTGGCCTTGCGGCTATGCTGGTCTTTTACGAGAGGAGGAAATGCTCTGTAGTAAAAGTCAAACCAAATTACGTTACTCACTGAGTTCCAGCAGAGCAGAGGGCCAGGGAAAACAAATGATTTAGTATTAAGAGGCCATCTGATTTTTATAGCCCGGATGATGGATATTTCATTGGCCAGAATTCATTTTGATCAATTTCAACGAAGACCACCCTGCACTGTTCTTAGGAAGAAACTTGCCCCGACTACTTTGAGCGCTACACACCCCTTAAGTTATCAAGATGGGGGTTAAGTGTGACACACGTGGTGCATACACATAACACTGGCTATGCTGTGGACCAGGGGTTTGAGTTCTACCTCCTTGCCATGTTTTTTTCTGTGCAAAACCTCTTCCTCTTAGAACAATCACTTCACAATGTCTGGCCCTTGTAGGCCAAGGCTGGGATATTCTGCCTAGGGGAATTCAGTACCCAAGTCCCATTGGATTTCAATAGGATTTGGGGGCTTAACTCCCTTAGGCTCCTTTGAATATCCCAGCCCAAATCCTGAGAGGTGCTGAGCACTGTAACTGGCAGAGAAGTTAGTTGACGTCACGGGGAGCAGCAGGAACTTAGCATCTTTCAGGCTGGAGCCTGTGATGGTAAATATCTGGCGCAGTGGCAAAGCTGGTTACCTTCAGCAGGGGCTGGGTAATGCAGTCAGTCTTTTGTCATATAATCCAAGTGGAGCTTCCCCTTTGAGTCCCCTCTTGGTTTGTCCATGGAGCTGCCCTGATCTGGCCTTGGAGTAGAAGCTGTCCCATTAAATTCCCTTGCCCTAGCAAATCAGGTTTTCTCAAGGGTAGGAGGAGGACGTGCAGCACAGAGGGTAAAGGCAGCTAAAGGATCCCAAAGCACTTCATAGACAACGCACATAGAGCACCATTGAAACGCAGCCACTTCCAGGGTGTGCAGCAGGGTACAGCGACAGGACACACAAGGTAGGCCAGGAAGTGAAGAGAAAATACAGTAGTGCAGGCTGGCTGTAATTACCATACCGAGTATCCACGAATCCCTTTCTTGCCCTCCCTCCTTAATGCCCACAGACATTAATGGGAATTTAAATAGGCCCACGGAGAGGAGACTCCACCCCGGTGTGTTTTTGTTTGATGCTGCGGCTCCTGTTGCTGTTATTGTAGCGCTGGGAATCCAGCCTCCTGGCTGACACTGCGGAGTTCTCCATGTCACTGCAGTCCTGCTGCTTTGAAATCCCACCCATCCAGTCCACAGGAACTCCGTGTTACTCCGCTGGTTTCTCTTACAGCTCCCCGTAACTTGCATTGTTGATTCTCTAGTCCTTCCTCCGGCAAAATTGCCCCTGTGCGGTGGGAGTCTTGACTAAGGAACTGAGAATTGAGTCCAGCAATAACCGGTTCCCTTGTTGCTGTTCAGTCCATAGAACCCGATTGCAGCCTGGCTCACTGCATGTTGTTATCATCATGGGTTGTTGTTTCCTGGCTTTGAAGCGTGAGGTAGTCCTGGGGAGTGAGTTCATGAGGGGCCCACTTGTTGGGTGGCGTAACTCCATTGCAATTAATAGTTACACCAACAGAGAACTTGGCCCGTGAGCTGTTGTATCCTGAGCGAGGGCTCCTTCTCTATTCACTGGGTGTCAGTTCTGCTGCGTTACACCTGTGTAACTCTGGCGTGACTTCACTGACTCCATACACAAGAGGGATGGAGGGGAGCGTTTGCTTGGTGATGCTGCTTCAACAAGCAATTCAAAAGACAGATCCTTCCTCGCTCACAGCTGTTTCTGGCAAGCCTAGAAGGAAGGGGGGAGAGGTGGAGGCGAGCGGGGGGAGGGAGGGGGAGCAATTATTTCAGGGCCTACGGGCGGCAAAATCATTAATCCGCCACTGTCTCTTACTATTTGTTTGTACAGTGCCTAGGACAACAGAGCCCATATCTCAGTTGAGGACTTTTGAGACATACCATAATACAAATCTTACACAGAATTTAGCCTTTCCTTCTCCTCAGGCAGCAGGTCCTGTTCTCTTCATCTTTATAAGAAGAGTCCAGGAATGTTACGCTCTGTGTATGAAGTTTCTTTCTTTCCTTTTCTTTTCTTTTTCTTTCAACATATGGCTTCATACACAGAGTGACATTTCTGGAATCTTATTTAGCATGTATGTGTATGAGTATATATCTATGCATGTATATATATGTGTGTATATATATATGTATGTATATATCTATGTGTGTATCTATATCTATATATCTGTATCTCTATATATAAAATAAATATTGATATAGATGCATATAGATATGACATGCACACTTTCCTTTTCCTTTTAAATATTGATCAGTTTTTTAAGTTATATTTCCCATTAAAAACTTTATTTAAAACCCTTTTTCTTTTTTTTTTTTGAATGAGCTATTTAGAATGGACTAACAGGACAAGGAAGGGGAAGAATATTGAGAAAATAAGGACTTTAAAAATAATAATTGGTCCCTTAGAGAGCAGACACCATTCTAGGTTTATGGTGCAAGAAACCTAGTGAATTTAAGACCAGGTTAATTTACTCTGCTTCTCGAGAAAGGCATTGTACGGTTATATAGATAACTACATAGGAGCCTTATACCTCTTTGCCCGTAGGGCATAGGAGGCAGTTGTGAGGAAAATGCAAATGGCAAAGTATAAATCCAATTTGAAATCTCATGGTCATTTTATTTCATCAGCAGACTTCTCAGCTCCAAGGACGCTGATGATTTTCTCTCACATGTTCAACTGAAAATCAGTGCTCGAGCTTCTGATTACCTGTCTTGGTTGAATAACAGCTATTGGTGCTGAGTGAAGCTCCACCATTTTGTACAGGCCGTTTTATGGTTGAATTTTATATGAGTTGGCATGTTCTGGGCTAGATCCTTAGTGTAAACTGTTATCATTTGTTATTGGAATTACAGTAGTGTTGTGCTGGGTGCTGTACGGACAAACATAAGAAGAGAAACAGAGCTGACCGTCCAAACAGGCGAGCTAGAGAATGGGTGGGAGATAGGGAGGATTCTCCCCCCCCCCCCATTTTACAGAGGGGGATCTAAGGCACAGAGAGGTGACATGACTGATCCAAGATCACACAGAGAACTTGCGGTGGAGCCAGGAATCAAGCTCAAATCATCTGAGTCTCAGCCATAAGGCCCTTCTTCTTCTCCTTGACTATAGTGGAGCTACAGATCATTCTAGCCCTCTGGCTTCACCTCCTTCCCCTTCACACTTTCTCCTCTGACTTTTTAGCTTTGAGCTTCATGTTGGAATGAACCCAAAAATATCAAAGTGAAATTCAGCCGAAACTGCCAAATGTTGCCTGGTTTTGGGTGGAAATCATTTTACCCCAAGCTACAAATCAGCCCAGACTTGCATGAAAATTGGCCAGCTTCACTCCGAGGCTTGCCACCCTTCCACGAGCCTGGCCTTGAGAATCCTGTTCCCCAGAAGCCCTGATTGTGACCACCCATCCCCATCACAGTATCCGGATCGTGTCTTCTCCTGCTCTGTAATTGAACCTGTTACACGCTGCCTGTCGAAGTATAATACCAGCAGGTGGGCAAGACTCATTTCCAGAGCCATTGCCTAACTTTTAAGGCTGAGCCTGCATTTGGCTAGTGACTTGTGCTATTTGAAGCTCTGCTTTGCAAGACAAATTTCATGGACATGCCTGTGCTATTTGGCTGCATAACCTTTGTTTACAATGGCTCCATCTGCCTGTGAGGTCCCCTCAAGCTTCCCGGACATCTGAATGCTCCTTCAGTTTTCTGGACCTGTTCGCACAGTTCTCAAGGCAATCTCACTTCGTGCTAGATGCGGGGTGTTCCAGAGGCTCAGCACATCACAGGATTTGGCCCTTTAAAGGTCATAGTTAAGAAAACCCAGCCCAGCCACATCTGAAGTATAAAATGTATTGGCCTCTTTCCCACCATCCAATCAGGAGCTGTAGTGAAATCCCTTCAAAGCCTGAAGCTTGTTAGGACCCATCTGTTCTTCATGTGATGTCTCAGGAGATGGCTCTGTTCATCTTTGTGAACTGCTGGTTCCATCAGCAGCAGGCAGAAGTGCATCATCTTGTCACCATGACAACTTCTGCATCTCCTTATCTAGCAGGAATCCGTGATGATGGAGGATTATTTTTCATCCTGAAAGAGAGAGGAAAAAGACCCTGACCCCAAAGACTGTGAATGGAAATGTATCCAGATGAGACACAGTCTTTCCCCCCCCCCCCTTCCTTTGCCCCCCAGGGTCACAGTCACAAATTAAAACCCAGGCATACCAAATAAAAACTCTAACAAGCTTCTTGTAGCCATAGTAATTTAATTAGCTAATACCCTCTCGCTATGCACTTTCCCATGAGACTTTTAATCAGTTAACCAGTTAGGAGCTGACAAGCAAATCTGTACAGGTGGTGTCATTAAATAAAAAGCTGGCAAGACCTTCCCCTCATTTGACCACCGCGGCAGCCCCTGCTATCTATATCTCTCTATATAGACACAGGACAAGGGAGCATAGTGGTGTTGGTTCTGTAAAGGTGACTAATGCTAGTTGGCTAAGAAAAGCCCACAATTAGTAACACAAACATACAAGCCCAGCCTTCCTCCAGTCTTAGCCATGTGACTCTTCCTCCCCCTCTCCCCCCCCCTGAGGGAGGAGCCTAGCACCTTTGATTAGGTTGCAAAGAATCTGTTCTTGAACAGCTTCGTAGGGATGTAGTTGTAATGGCACAAATATTGCTGTGGAAGCAGAACCACCCCTTGCCTTGATTGTAACACTACAGGCAGTGATGGGAGAAGGGAACGGCACATTTTTATTCACATCTCTGTGCGACATTAATAACACGGGACTTTGTGACTCAGTCCTCCTCTGTGTCAGGGACAACTGGGACAGTTGGGGCAACAGTAACCGGAGTTTCAAGTGCATGGTAAAGACTTACAGTGAGGACTGGCAACAGCGTGTTTCCTTATACCCACACTCAGAGCCCTTCCTGAAACAGGTTCCTGCACTACCGGGGAGGTTTCAAAAGTCACCTTTCCAGGGGCTTGGGGATTCCAGACTCATGGTTCATGCAGGGGGCTAGGAGCTAGGATTCCTGACATTGTGTGGTGTTGGGCAAGACCCTCCCACCTTTCTCTCCGTGCCTCTGTGGTTTTTTTCCAGCTGTCCAATGTATGACTGTGGCAGTACCCGCTTGGTTAATTAACCTTTGCAAAGTGCTTTACAATCCTTGGCTGAAAACCTAAGTGCGTAAAAGCACAATGTTGTTATGTTACCCTGCTAACCTGGAGCATGGTCCCTTGTAGTCCTTAGCAAGGCAAGACATATCGGTGTATTAGGGTGTTCTGAACAGATTTCAGCAGGTAACATATCAGAACCCTGTTATAGGGAGCTAATATCACTGCCTCTTACAGAAAACACTGGCGACTGGCATGCATTAGCTCGGAGATGGTTTGTCCTGTGTTGGTGAACCTGATCCCATAAATGTTTTCTTCCACCACTGTCTTAAAGTCCAGGCAAGTCCTGTCTGGCTCACCAACACTGTGAGCCAGGTTCTGATCTGCCTTACGGTGGTGCAAGTCCATAGAAGTGAGTGGCGTTATCGGTGTAACTGAGCTGTCCTTTTGGTATGACGCTCCGTGGACTTCAGCACTCTCTGTTTAGTCTGGATCGGGTTAGCTGCTGTGTGGAGGTGGGGACCTGATCTTAGCTGCTAGTGCAGTGGTTCTCAAACTTTTGTACTGGTGACCCCTTTCAGATAGCAAGCCTCTGAGCACGACCCCCCTTAAAAATTAAAAACACTTTTTAATATATTTAACACCATTATAAATGCTGGAGGCAAAGCAAGGTTTGGGGTGGAGACTGACAGCTCGCGACCCCCCCGTGTGATAATCTCATAACCCCCTGAGGGGTCCTGCCTCCTCAGTTTGAGAACCCCTGTGCTCGGCTGTTTGAAAGCCAAGGTAACCCTGCCCAGCGATTCGACTCTGCAGAGGATGCCCTAGAACACAGGGCATCACTAGAAGGGTTATGCAAACAGTAGGAGATGGGAGGCAGCACATTGACGAGGGATATGTGCCGGGATCAAAGATTTTCAGGCTCCTAACCCACTTGCCCTTGCATTTGGTGTTACCAGCCGGTAGAGATGATCTATGCAGCGAATGTCCTGCCAGCCATGCTGGCGGCAGGTGTCTCTGCAGTAGTAGGTTTGCCTTGAGGGCATGTGAGGTACCTAAGGCTAAAGGTGATAACTCTGAGCAGCTGATCAGCGCTGGCATTGTGGGACTGCTCTTCTCAGAAATACAGCTCCTTTGTTCAGGTAGCATTACTCCCTACCCCATTGACAGGACATCGGAAACTGCATCCCACTGTTTGCAGAGGGCAGCTAGGGTCTAGGCCCATTTACTGCGATATCCCGAGGCTGTAGAACTATGTGGCAGGTCTGCGGACTTGGTGCTTGTTTCGACTTTTCCTTTCTGTTTCAAATCACTAACTTTTACGACGTACACTAGCAACTGTCCTGTAGAAATGTGAGGCAAGTGCTGTCCAAACTTTTGGCCGGCCAGTGAATTTGAGAGAACAGGCCGTGCCTTTTGGGATGGAGAGGAAGAGGCAGAGCGTTGCCCAGGGCTGTTTGGGAGCAAAGAGATCACTGGTACTGAGGGAAGAGGCAGAGCCACCAGCAAGAATTGAAGAGAAGGTAGAACTTGATTAGGGACTGAAGCGGGAGGGGAGATGGAAGAGCATCAGGGACTGAGGAGAAGGGGTGATGTGGAGGATCAACTAAGAATGAGGAGGGTAACTAGGGGGGAAGAATCGGCATGAAATGATTGGGAGAACGGAGGCAGTGGAGCATCAGCAGGAGTAAGCAGAAGGAGCATCCAACAGAAGGGATTAGAATCATTATGAAAGAGAATAGCAGCTGAAGGATGAACAGGATTTGAGGGAGGATGAAACACTGATTCCTCTGTTCCAATACATTCGGGTCTAGATCTGATACTAAGGAGAGAAGGGGAAAGTGAGGCATGGTGGGGGTGGTGGCAGGGCAGGAGGGGAAGAGGCGAGAAAGAAAGCAAGAGTGGAGAGAATCTGAGATTGGGCGAGAGGCCGTGAGAGGTCTAGCAGGAGAGGAGAGAAGATGGAGGCAGAGCTTCAGCGGTGATTGGGTCTGACTGGAGGAGAGGAAGGAGAGAGGCAGAGGAAAAGGTTTGCTGCCCGAGGGGTGTGATCCTTCTGTGCTCAGGATGTGGCCAAATGTGGTACCTGCTGCAATGTCACCATCAAGGCAACCAGAAAAGGGAATGAGGGGCGAGGAAACACAACTGTGGAAAACACGCTGCCTTTGCCCACAGAACACCTGAAAGGGTTAAAGGCCGGATGGTAGCAGTCGGGAGCTTAGACTCTTTTCCAGGCTGGCATTTGGCATCAGCACGTGAGTGATGTCAAGCGTTGGCCAGTTGTGTGCCACCATGTCAGCATCCGGGTGGCAGTGCCAAGCCAAACAATACTCATCAGCCAAGAGAGCACAAGAAAGGCAGATGGTGGGAGCTGGCTCTTAGTAAAACGAGACAACAAAAACAAAACCCACTTCCAAACGGTTTTATGAGGAAACAGAGCCACCTTGTTCAAAATTCAACAGTATTTTTCCAGGTTCATCTCTAATCCGCAAAGTTGCATCTGCTTCAAGAGAGCAGCTGCGATGCTGGCAAAGAACATCGCGTTGTAGGAAAACGCTGCAAATACAGTGACGCTCCTGTTACAATTACAATGGAGGGTCAAGGCAGGCTTGAGCTACCCCTGAGGAGCTCCCAGTGCAAGTCATCCACGGCAATCCACGAGATCATATAGGGCACTGTCCTGTAGCTCTGGATAGCCCTCAACACCCATTGGCTTCAGTGGGAGTTGATGGCACTCCAAATTAGCAGGATCACGTACATAAGTCAGGGTGATGAGTACCAGCAGTGGTTGGAGAAACTTTGATGGAACCATATTCCATCGGAATGTGCTGTTCCGGTGATATCAACATACTTTGCGAAATAGGGCCAATTTCACCGGAGTTCCCCTTTTTGGAAAAAAGGGGCCGGGAGAGTGCTGACCGTGTCCAAACAGGACATTTTAGATGTTCAGCGGAAACATTTAGTTCCATATGCATTTTGAAATGACTTTTCATTTCAGATGTTTTATTTGGTCTGTATTGTATCTGCTCCTGTAATACAATATTTTTAAAATCAAAATCGAAATGAATTGTTTAAGTTTTCTCGAATGGTAACGTTCAGTTGACCCCCAAATACACAGACAATTCTGAACTTTCCTTTGTGGAGAATTTCAAAACTTTCAGTTTTCCCTCCCATTCGGAATGAAGCCAGATTTTGAAATCTTGAAATCCTTCACGAAACAGAACTTTCATCCTCCACACAGTTCTTCTGAGTGCCCATGACCTCCCAGGAGAGTAGCAGCTGTCCAGTACCTCTCAGGATCAAACCCTTAGTCTCTTGTACCCCCATGGCTGGGAATTCACTCATCTCTGAAGAACTGAATAATGTGTACAATCCCTGCTCTGCCATAGACTTCCTCTGTGACACTGGGCAGGTCCATTAGCTTCTGAGTGCCTCAGTTCCCCATCTGTACATTGGGTATAATAGGCTTACCCTGTTCACATGGGTGGGGTGACAATAAATACATTACAGATCATGCGAGATTCAGAAACTATGGTGAGAGAGGCCATGTTAGTACCATAGATTTTTTTTAAATACAGTAAACCAACAAAAATTAAAGCATAACAGAATATGATCAAGACAACCTTTTGGACACCTCTAAAGGAGCAATAATTTAAAAGAGGAGAAAACAAACCCCTTTTCAAGTTTTATTTCTTTCCCCATTTTAGAAAATCCATCTTCCCAGTCTAGAGTGGATTTAAATGACCAAATTCTCTCGCAGCCCCTGGGAAAGAGGATGTTTCAAATGGAAACTGCCAATTGACCTTCTCCCCTAGCTGTCGCCAGCCACCTCTTTTGCCTTCTTTCATGTCTGCATAGGGTCAGGGCGACCGGTCACTGTCTGACCCGAGTCATGACAAGAAGAGAGCAGGGCCTCGCCTGGGAAGGCAGTAATTCCACAACCTAGATTTCAAACCGTAATGTGGAGACAGTGAGGTTTTATTTTTCTCTTTCCTTTTCCTTTACAGTCAGTAACTGGTTCATAACCACAGTGAGCCAGGGAAATATGGGTGGCCCCGGCAGGGGATTACAGCCTTATTTACAACGAGCAAAATGAGCTCACAGGCCCAGCTGCTGCAAAAATGCGAGATGTCCGCGTGCAGCACGGGGGCTTGGGAATGTTAGTCTGAAGCTGTAGGCAAGCCCCGAACATAATGGATCCCCTGTCTGTGGGTGTGGACTAGACGGGCTGTTTTGTGTCAGAAAGCACATGTGGCTAGGAGAGGGGTCTGAACCAAAAATCCCAGCTCCAAATGACTCTGGGCTTTGGAGGTAGCTGGTTCTGAATCTGAACGTTGTGGCTGGCTGGCTGGCTGGAAGTACTCCAGCTGCAAAGGGACAGGGTGGGATGCCTCTACCAGTGTCCCTAGAGCTCCTCCTCCGATTGTAAATTCACGACCGGGGACGGAGGCCTTGCAACCGACTGCAGAAAGCTTCCAGGAGGGCAGTGCGATGTATGCCTACAGTGTTCCTGTGGGGGCAGAGAGAGACAGGACTGTGAGGTGACAAACCCAAAGGTGATCTTTATCTAGCCTCCTGGACAGTGGACGGTTGCTAATGATGGAGAAAGGCTGATGCCTGCTTTGAATGACGATAATCTTCCCAACCAGTGCCCCCTGCGAGTACCCGCCTGGAGCTGGTGGAGGGGGAAATGGAGATAGCGTACTCCTAGCAGGAGAAGAAGTAATCAGATGCATAGGACACTGATTTGAGGAACTGCTCTTGCTGTTTAATTGAGAGAATTGTGACACGCCCGACTCAGATTCTGGGGCAGATGTGACTGAGCCTAGAGAGGCACATCTGCAGGAGACTTTCAAAAGGGAGATGTCCGTGATAACCACGCCCAGTTACCGTATTTTTCGCCCTATAAGACGCACTTTTTCTTCCCCAAAACGGGGGGGGGGAAAGTTGGTGCGTCTTATAGGGCGAATGCAAAAAAAAAAAAAAAAAAAAAAGCGCCTCGCTCTCCCGTCCCCGCCGCGCGGGCGGGCTGCCGAGGTTCCCCCCTCCCTGCCGGACCAAAAAAAAAATAAAAAAAGTGCCTCGCTCTCCCGTCCCCGCCGCGCGGGCGGGCTGCCGGGAGCATCCCGGTTCCCCCCTCCCCGCCGCGGGCGCGCTCCCGGCAGCCCGCCCGCGCGGCGGGGACGGGAGAGCGAGGCGCTTTTTTTTTTTTTTTTTCCCTCCGGATTTTTTTATTAAAAAACGAGGGGGCATCTTATAGGCCGGAGCGTCCTATAAGACGAAAAATACGGTATATGCCATCTGTCCTGACTGTGAGAAGACGGGGATATAGAAGAAAATATTTTGACCCTTGGTGTCATAATACGCTAGCTTGTGGCATTCATTGCAATGGGGGAGCATGGCTCGTGGTTAAGACACATGGGACAGGGACTCAGGAGATCTGGGTTATGGTCTTGGCATTGCCGCTCACTGTGTGACCCTGGACAAGTCGAGTCACATAGCTGTGCCTCAGTTTCCCCATATACTTACTGCTGTGCAGGCTGTGAGGCTTAGTTCACCATGGTTGGCAGTTTAGTGGCTGGAAGGGGCTGCAAGAGGGCAATATACTGTGGTTATTTGGGTTTCTAAGGCTATTGTGTAAGCTCCTTGGGGCTGAAATTTTGACTCCTTGTGGCCTTTCTACTCTGGACTCAGCTTGCCTCCAGGGGAGTGACCTCAGCTGTGTTCCAGTGCCCACTGAGATGCTGCAGCATAGTTAGCTGCCTCTCATTGCCTATGCCTAAAGCTGGCCTCGTGGGAGTGGGGAAGAATGGAAGTAAACCAGATGAGCTGTTTAGTAAGAAGCCTGCATGTTGGGAGCCAGACACACACACTGTCAGGTGACCTTGTCTCGGCCAATCACAGACCAGCCTTGAGCAGCTAGCCCGACAGTCGTGTGAAACAAGGTCATATGACCTCATCTCCGCAGCTGGAATGTGTTTGCTTGTCCGGGGTCCTAACCCATCCAGTCAATCAGTATTTATTGCTCCACTTTTGCCATTACAAGGTGCAATAAAAAGAGAGACATAAATCCATGCACCCCAAGTGTTGTCTGCCTTCTCCACCTGTTCGACCTGGCAAATAATCTACAAATAGGGCCTGGTTTTGAGGGCAGGAGTTGTAAAACGTCCTAAAGGATAAAAAACAAATCATGGCAGAAAATGTAACAACTTGGGCCTGTTCCCTTTGACCTCTTCCCATTCATATGTGGCCTCTTCAATCTACAATGTATCTACCCTCCCCTTTTATAAAGATACCTTTCCATTTCCCTCTCTGACCCTGTTGCTGTTGAATCTGTTCCCCTCACTCCCATGCCATCTTCTCACTTTCTATTGCCTCATCTCCTGCCTTGCTGCTCTCCTCCGTCTCCCCCGCCTCCTCCCCCGGATTCTTTTGCCATCTCTACCCTTTATTGTCCCCCCTATGTCCTGCCCTACTGTGCCTTCGGGTTCTGGTCGCTGAGGGAAATCGTCTAGCTGGCTAGTCTCAGATGTGTTCTCTGCTCCAGAGGCTCTGGGTTTGCTTTGCTGCCCAGACAAGCAGCAGGACGGAGCAGAGAGCGGTGCGGTGGGAGAAAGGGACACTGAAGCCGTATAAGTCTTTCCCAATGGGTGTGAGTTCCATTGAGGTGTCTTATTCACTGGAAGTGTCTTAGGGTGGTGCCTGCCTCCTGGAGCCCCTATATGAGGCACAGTGCACCAGCAGTTCCACTTCAAACAAAAAATTGCTAATGAATTTAGTGCTGGTGAAAGGAGCCAGGGTGACTGTCCTAGGCGAAAGCCCCTTCACAATGGGAACAGAGTCATTAGTGACAGGGCAATCCTCACCATTGTTATTAGCAATGGAGCTGCACTGTTGGTAATAATATGATAGAGAAAGGCCCAGTGTAGACACAGTTATTGTATAGGGTAGGACCTTAGAGAATAGTGTATAGGCAACCTACTGCTGCTACCTGCCATAGGGAAAGGGATTATCGCCATGGGGACACTCACAAAAGTGAATCTGAATCAACTTTTTTAAATTGAATTATACCTCTTTTTGGACACTCTTCTTCAGAATTAAAGTGACCTTAATTTGATTTAACTTAATTCACTTAATTCATGAAGTGAATTGAGGTAAATTAAATTAAGGCCACTTTAATTCTGAAGAAGCATGTTCACACATGAATAATGTGGTTAAACTGAGATACTTTAAATTCACACCCTGAGTTAATTTGGATTACTTTTACTGTGTGCTGCTATGTAGACAAGTTCTTAGACACACAGGAGCCTCACCCTTATTGAGAGTTGATGGTAAATTGCCTAGGTCACTTTTCTGAAAATTGGAGTTAGGGACCTAGGTCACTTTGGCACTTTTGGATGCCTAAAGACCCCAATCAGGGCAGCCTCTACCTTGTCCGTTTCAATAGACAAGGAGTGGGAGAAACTGAGGCCCAGAGAGGGGACATGACTCTTCCAGTGTCACATATCAGGTCAGAGGCAGAGCTGGGAATACAGCTTGTGTCACCTAGTCTAGTGATCTATCCACTGGACCATGCTGTCTGCTGAGTTATTGATCCTCCAGTGTTATTCATAAGAGTAACCTAATAGAGTTCATTAATCACACGGGAGCTGCAGAGTATATGACAGATTTTGATTATATTGACTTATTTTCTTCGAAGAACAAGTTGGAAAGGGAAGAATCCTTCTCCCCAATATAAGGCAGCTACTGCTAAATTCTCTCCCTCCTGTTTTCTGCACAATGTCACCAAGAAGGTCATCTACAGGACTGCGCAAAAAGTTAACCCGGTGGGTTGTGGTGATGAGAATTCGCTCAGAAATAAGGAGTGGGGGGGGGGGGGGGAGAAGCAGAGAGAGACGGTGCCCAAAGAGCTTTTAAAAGACACGAATTCTAACCTCACTGTTCTGTGCACCTTAATTCTCTGCCTAGAAACCTCCCTGGGGTGGAAAACCACACCTCCCAGCCAGTGACATCATGCGAGCACAGTCAGCAACCTGCCAAGGGGTCAAATTCCAAGCCGTACAGGTAGAGCACATTGTACTTCCTGCTCTGCTGGGGAGGAGTCAGGGGGAAGGGGAGTGAGAGTGACAGAATGCAATCCCCAGCCATTCGCAGGGCAGCCAAAAACTCTCCCAACATGAAATCGGACAGCGAGGAGAGCAAGCCAGGTATGTCTGTCCCAGTGGAACTGCACTGCCTTAGTGGTGGGCCGGGAGAGTTTGGAGCAACACTTATGTGTGCGTTTATGTGAAAACTGCTGATTGAGTGACTCCTTCTCTCAGGCCCTGCCTGTTGTTTGGGTCATTACACTCCTAGTGATTTTTACAAACAGTCCTCCAGGATCCTGGTTAGTGGCTGTTCCTTCATTCCTTTGCTGCTGGGGAAAGCTCTGTGCCTGTGGGAGGGAGGAAAAAAAATACAGCAACCCTGTCTGTTAAACACAAGCATGTGTGGGCTGCAGATGTTCCAAGGGAGTTGTGTGGGAAAGTTCTTGCTTTTAAAACTTGCAAATGACCGGTTAACTCCGTGGATCGGTTGTTGGAGCCGTTTGAGTGTTCACTGAGGATCATGAACAGAAGGGATACCTCTCATTGGTCACTGCAATATTAAAAGAAAGGTGAGTGTTCAGTCTGGGAAGCTGAGTCCGGCAGCAGCAGCCCCCAAAAAACAGTCTCCGAGTATGCATGAAATTGCAGTGATCACTGTACAGTGATGGGGTTATAAAATACTGTTTGCGAAGTGCTTGGCTTTAAAGCAATGGAGAGGCAGTTGTGCATTATTTCCTCCGGGTAATCTTACTCTCTGTCTTTGCTCTGATGAAGCTGATTGCAGTTTCATTTAATGCACATTAGGGTGTTGTTTTTTTCTGAACTGTTTAAGGCTATTTGTAAACTCCCCCTCTGATACTGCCGACTTGTTCAGCAAATGGGTTAGAAAGAACTGGCTTCTTTGTAGTTTTTATACTCTCGGGTTGAAATATTGCCTACAAATGGGGAAATTGGTGCATTTTTCAAACCGAGCACCTCCACCAACGCAGACAGGGAAATTACAGTGCTGCGAAGATACATGGAGTGTTAGGCGGATTTGTGTGTAGTTAGCCCATCTCAGGTCATTACAGACACCTGAGAAAAGAAGTTTAAGGTTATAAACTGCTTGCGAGCATGTTGGAAGTTAACAAGTTGACCCTCTATTTGAATTGTATGGTGCTTGTGAGCAATTCAGATGTGGGGCTACAGGAAGATGCAGGTGAGGAATTGTATCCAGGCTGTCTGAACTGTGTATGAGGTGCTCTCTCATTCAAATGCAGATAAACCTGTGGATCAGATGAAAATCTTGGCCTAAGTGCCCCTGAGGGACTTGGACCAGTTGCTCAGCTGATGTAAATGGCTGGAGCTTCAGTGCTCTAGGCCTTTATTTTGAGTGGAAAACAATTTTGAATCTTTGCACTAATCCCAGTTTTCCTTCCCTGGCTCCCATATTCTCCTCTTTCCTTTAGCCCTATCCCAAAGTACAGTCATTATGAAACAGTTTGTGGTGGACTCTGTCCCACCGCATAAGGAACCTGCCAATTTCCGTTCAGTCTTTGAAGGCTGGGAATGTGTAGCCAAAACGAGAATCTGATTGGTCGAACAGTGTACACAATCACCATCTCACTGCATCTGCTTTTTTTTAAAAAACAGGATGATGGTAAAACACAGGAACCAGGCAGTGTGAGTTAACTTTTAGTATATGGTTCGTACAGTGTTCAGTCGCTTCATGCTGAAGAGGGGCTGGTGTGACTGGCACTGTTAACTCCCGCGATAGCGCAAGAAGAGGTGTGTATTTGTTATCTAGGTGTACTGTTGAAGTAGTAATAATCTACACTGCATCTGCAACTGGGCATATCTCTATATAGACACCTACACATGTCCACTCTGTGAATATCATTTCTGAAAACTCCCTGTATGCTAGATTTGTAGAATGGTTTAAGTGCTGGAATCAAAGCGCACACACACACACACCATAGTTGACCATAGATCTGACTTCATGGCTGTCACCAGGCTTGACAACTTCCTCTTTTGGAAATATTGGGGATAAACCTAGATCTTCCTGGTCTAAAAGTGCAAGAATCTTACTGCTTGAAGTACAGCAAAATTCTTACTGGTTGGTAGCTGTACAGGCCATGTGACATACAGGCGAGCAATCGTGAAACCAACCAGTGGTGGTGGTGGGGGGGAGTTCAATATTACTCCAAGTGTTGTCTGATATGATGGGCAGTTTGACATAATATCTGTAGTATTTGAGTCTTTTTGGAATTTGAAACAAGAGCAGACAGTGTTTTGAACAGAAATATTAGAAACTTTATATTATTAAAAATCCTGAAAGGAAAGATTGCTGCTTGGATTTGGCTCTCAAGTTCTGAGAATCCGGTCAGTTACTTATTCAAGTGGAGTGAGGTATCTCTTTTTGTGATGAGAGCGCTGAGCTTTGGAAGGGATCCTTGTAGATCTCATTGAAAGTCAATAGGAGGATGACAGCTGTTGCTTAGTCTTTAAAGACCTTGACCATTAATCCTAGTTAGTTTGGTAAGAGGGACTAGATCCATTTACATTCCCATGTCAACCCCCTAACAGTTAATGGACACTTGTAGATTCTTCTTTTCTCCAGTAATGTGCCCCCCTCCTGTATTCAAAGGGATTTTTAAACATTGTGCTCTCTCTTCACCATCTTTATATAGTAGTGCTTGATTCTGGCAGAGACTGAAGTCAATGGGCATTGAGGGCACATTGGCACATTGCAGGATTAGGATCTTAGTTACTTTGCTTTTTAATAAGCAGTCGGTGTGAAATTCCTGAATCAATTAAATCTCCTCCATTTCCCCTCTCACCCAGCCCCCCCAATGTGAATTTAGTTACAATCTTAGAAAGCTTATTATTAGCATCGGTCAATGTCTTCCCTCTATTAGCCTGTGTCAGTTAGAGATGAGAGAGCCAAGCAAGACGATAACTTGTATAGGTCTGGCTCTACCCAAGCCTTTAACCAATGCAAATATTCTGGCAGCTCAGTGGTTCCCGGAGCTCAATTTCCTCTGTGGAAATGTCTGGCCCAGGATAGCTGCCCATTTAAGTTTAAGCCCCACTGTCCATGAATTCTGCAGTGATCTCCTTCCATCTTTCCACCAGCTCTGTTCCATTGGGGATGAAAGCAAGATAGCAATCAGAATGGTGTGATTTCACAATTCCAAAAGCAGGCCGGGGGGACCAGAGTAAATGCTTTCAGGCCAGTGAACCTTTCCACACAGCGGTGCTGATTGTTTTTCTTTAATAATGTGTTTAATGTGGCTAATGGTTGCTTGACACTCCCTAACTTTTATATGTACGTGATGTTTCTCAGCACTCTTGTAAGCCTAGAAGGGCCTCGGCCCATTCTCTGTCTGTCTTCTCGTCTTCCCCATTTATATAAACAGCACAAGAAAGCACTCGTGCATGAATTCTGAAATTCTGTTCTAATCCACTGAGTGATAAAATCCCCCACAGCCAATCTCCATGCCTCCGAATGGGCATTTCTTTTATCTATGAAAATGTCTCTTGCACCTGCTTTTCTGAGCTGCTGGTGTGGCAGGGAGGGGAAGGAGGTGTCCTATATGACCCTAAAACAGCCATTATTGCCTTTAATTTCTATGCAAACTGTGCTTGCTGCCGCATCCAAAATAGCGTTGTCTTTTTTAGCACCCCCTTGCCACTGTTGGCACCACTTACTCTGATCCGTTTTGTTTATACCCATCCATAAAACATTTCTATCCCTTTCTTTTACAATTCCTGTTCGCTTTCCTGATCCAGCCAAGGCTTAGTCCGACTGACCATAAATGTGCTTATTCACTTTGAAAAGCTGTCCCTTGAGCCCCACACTCATCACCGTAATAAGCGAGGATAAACTTGTCAAAACCCTCTTTGGTTTTAAATTCTCCTCCTCCATCTGACAAGGTTTATTGTGTTGATTTAGGACACTATGGAGGAAGAGGTTATGTTTGTACAGAGGAAGGTTGGTCCAGTGGTTAGGGTGCCACCTAGGCCATGGGAGACCCAGATTCCCTTCTCTGCCACAGATGGATTCTCCGTGTGACCCTGGGCAAGTCACTTAGGCTGTAGTGTAGACATAGCCTATGTTGGCAAAACTTATATTGCTCAGGGGTGTGAATATTCCACACATGCCTCCCCCCGCCCCCCGCGAGTGACATAAGTTACACCAACATTAGTGCTCATTAGTGCTGTATAGAGTCGATTTTGTGTGTCCCCACAAAGCACAGCAAGTCGACAGTGTCTGTCTGCACAACTGTTGCAAGCGTCGACTTGGCGAGCATTGCACTGTGGGTACCTATCCCACAGTTCCCGGAGTCCCCAGCAGGCACCATTTTGAGTGCTGCACTATGGGTAGGCATTTCATAATTTCGCGCCCTTTTTTCGTGCCACCGACCCCATTTCGAGCGGTCTACTGTGGGTAGGCATCCCATTATTCGCGCCCTTTCTCCGCGCTTCGCTAACGCCATAGCACTGCAAGCATGGAGCCTGCTGATGCCACCGCTGCAGTACTGGCCGTTGTGCGGACTTCGCGCACTGTTGTGGATTTTATGCTGTACCGTCTGCAGAGGCATGCGATCCGGAGACAACTGCGCTTTCTGGACCCCGATGACAGTGATGAGGAGATGGACCTGGACGTGCACAGCAGGGACAGGGACACGGACGTTTTTGGAAGTAGGGCGACCGACAATCTGGCAAATTTGGTGGCAATGGGGCAGGCTCATGCCATGCAACGCCGATTCTGGGCCAGGGAAACAAGCAGTGACTGGTGGGATCGCATAGTGCTGCGGGTGTGGGATGACTCCCAGTGGCTCAGAAACTTCTGCATGCGTAAGGGCACGTTCATGGAACTTTGTGACTTGCTTTCCCCGGCGCAAGAATACCAGAATGAGAGCGGCCCTCACAGTTGAGAAGCGAGTGGCGATAGCCCATCGCCAAAATTAATTGTTCTCATCTTTACTCATCGATATACTGTCCCAGCAATTTCCCCATGTTAAAAATAGTGCTTCTCCCTCTATATGACTGAGGTATGGCCCCTCTGTAATATACTGTACTGCTCTGTGTTTTCCATAAACCGCCAAAAAATGTTGTGCTCTGAGAGCCATCCAGCTGCACATTCGCCGTTCTACACCTGTTTAT
The DNA here is from genome assembly GCA_032164245.1 of Sternotherus odoratus. Taxonomy (NCBI): domain Eukaryota; kingdom Metazoa; phylum Chordata; order Testudines; family Kinosternidae; genus Sternotherus; species Sternotherus odoratus. The sequence continues at coordinate 10,898,183 of JAVMKO010000018.1, forward strand.
AAAATATCCTCTCTTAGCAGCAGTTGGTAATCTCCTAGAAAATACAATTGTGCATCTCCTTGCTCCAGGTCCAGAAAAGGTGTCATTGTTTGTTTTTCTTTTTAATGATCCCTGATTGGTTCTCTCTCAGTATATCGCATAAATACCACAGGCTGCTCCCCAGGACTAGCTTGTCAAACCTCTTCTGCAAGAGCTATAACCTTTGCCCCTAGCAGACTAATCCAAGTCCTGTTAACTTGGTCTCTCTTGTGAGTCTTTGTTGGAATGTCTGTGTACCCAGTGCTGCTTATATCCCTGTTTGATTTTGTCTTGTTTATATCACAGAAGTGGTCATGAAAGCTACGTCTGTGCATGAACTTGAAACCATGTGAAAACTGCATGATTTTGAGTTTCCTTATAAATTCGCACTGCACCCTGGTTCAAGTCAATCTAGGCAAATTTATGGGTTTTGCATCAAACCTGGAAATGGCTCAAATGCAAAGTGAACAATCTTCTATGAGAATTTTGGGTGTGTTTGAATTGGGCAATCTGGTAGGCCTGTTAGATATTGAGGGGGTGGCAAAAAAAATTGCACTTAATATTTTAGGAGCATTTTGATTAGTCTAAATAAACATATGCTTTCCATTGGACGATCTCTGGGTATGTCTACACTAGAAATGGTACAGTGACACAGCTGCAGTGCCAAGAGTAGGCACTGTGATGGAAGGGGTTCTTCCATCTGGAGCTGGTAGCCAGCTCTGTCAAGCTAATAGGATCGATTTTAGGTTGGTTTAACTACACTGCACAGGGCATGAACTTTTTCTCAGGCTCCAGCAATGTAGTTAAATAACCTAATTGTGTAGCTAGACAAAATGTGTGAGATAATAGCTATTATTGGTCCGATATAAAAGATATTGCCTCCCACACCCTAATATCCTGGGATCACCATGGCTACAATAACATTGCATCTAACTTTGTAGTGTAGACCAGGCCTTGATGTGCTTTGTAAACATTAATTAAGCCTCACCACAACCCTGACAGGTCACTAACTCTTATTACCCCATTTTACAGATGGGGAAATGGAAGTTCAGAGAGGTTAGTAAATCATTTTCCTTAACATCACACAAGAATTCTGGGGATTATAACCTGGATCTCTTGACTCCTAGTTAGCCATATTACTAGCTTCCCCCTCTTTTTAAATGGGGTGGGACGCATGCTAAAGCAGAACAGAGGAAGTCTATTAACAAATTGTGTAATTGGATATATATGGCATAAACTGAATACATGACAGTGTGGGATGCTACAAAAGTTTATTGCCACTTGTCTAGGAGAGACTAGCGGAGTGTACTTTGTGGCTCTGTGTAATGCGATCATGACAAAAGACTAACACTATAAACTGACTCATCACATCTCTTATGTAAAACATAATAGGCATTTCTTTTATGGGTATTGTCCGCTTCACTGCCTCTGAACCTGACTGAATTTACTTGTTGTATTTCAAGATTTTTAAAAAACCCTACATTTAATGCAGAGTTACGGTTGCATGGCATTATTCCATTTCCTTGCAGAATGCTGAGTTGAGCTAAACGCAAACTTCTGAAACTTCTGAAAACCAGGAAATTCAGAGTTGATGTTGCTCATGTAACCTTAACTCTGCCCTCTTTCAGCAGTGCTCCAGTACATCCTGTTAACATACATACCTTTATGTTCCAACCCATAGTTGTTGGAATTATAGTACTGGAAGGGACCTTGAGAGGTCATCTAGTCCAGTCCCCTGCACTCATGGCAGCACTAAGTATTATCTAGACCAGTGGTTCTCAAACTTGTTGAGACCGCGACCCCTTTTTGTGCTCCGGCGGGGGGGGAGGGGGGCGCGACCCCTCCGCCGAAAAGCCACCGATTTTTTTTTATTTTTTTTTTAAAAACAAAGACAAACAAAAAAAGCTGACCCCCGCTGCACCCCGGCCCCAGTCCCCGCAGCGGGTGGGCTGCCGGCTGCTCCCCGGCTCCCCATCCCCGCCGCGGGCGGGCTGCCGGCTGCGCACCGGCCCCAGTTGCCGCGAGTTGCGGCGGCAGGAGTCGCGACCCCCAGTTTGAGAAACCCTGATCTAGACCATTCCTGACAGGTGTTTGTCTAACCTGCTCTTAAAAACCTCCAATGATGGAGATTCCACAACCTCCCTATTCAATTTATTCCAGTGCTTAACCACCCTGACAGGAAGTCTTTCCTCATGTCCAACCTAAACCTCCCTTGCTGCAATTTGACCCATTGCTGCTTGCTCTATCCTCAGAGGTTAAGAAGAACAATTCTTGTCCCTCCTCTTTACAACCTTTTATGTACTTGAAAACTGTTATCCTGTTCCCTCTCAGTCTTCTCTTTTCCAGACTAAACAAACCAATTTTTTTCAATCTTCCCTCATAGGTCCTGTTTTCTAGGCCTTTAATCATTTTTGTTGCTCCGCTCTGGACTTTCTCTAATTTGTCCACATCTTTCCTGAAATGTGGGGCCCAGAACTGGACACAATACTCCAGTTGAGGCCTAATCAGCGCGGAGTAGAGTAGAAGAATTACTTCTCATGTCTTGCTTACAATACTTCAGCTAATACATACATAGAATGATGTTCGCTTTTCTTTTGCAAAGTATGACCATGTTGAGTCCTGTACAAGCTCTTTACTTCCTTTTACAACCCATTCACTCTCACCCGCAGAATCCCATCTAACACCATCAAAGGACAAAAAGAAAAAAAATGGTTTCCAGTCCACCTTCCCTCTATGCTAGTTAAGCAATGCCTCAATATGCACATACTTATGCTAACCCTCGTCACTTAGATTCTGGAGGTACCCAAACCTGGCATACACCCATATACTTAGCCAGCTCCCCCAAAAGAATACCACATGCATGTAATTTAAGAACAACTTCACAGCCTTTTTCAACACCCTTACACTTACTCATAGGGTATCATCACAGCCTACTCTTTCAATTAACCATCATTAAAGCATTAAGGTAATCTCCTATTCCACCTCACTGCAGACAGTATCCCTTATAATAAAAGCCTTATGCCCTGTTACTGACACAACCTACACAGTACTCAAGAGAAATAATGCCTATTGCATCCTGAAGGACCCAGACCCAGGCACCTCTTCCCTTTCCAAACACACACCCACACACACGGGTGCAAAGCATAGATCTCCTCGTGTCACAATCTCAGCTCTGTTACACACCTCGAAGTAAATCCACGCATCTCACAAGCACGTCTCTGCCAAGTGGAGCAAACTGCCGCCTCCGCAAGTCAGTAGAGCGGTGCCTGGCACTGATGACACTCGCTCTACCTGGAGCACATGCAAATAATAAATGCTTAGACTGCTCTCCGATCCCAGCTCGCTACTGACTGTGCCCTTTGTAATAAAACCCCCAGTGCCTTGCTAATTATAGAACATACATAGGACTTCTAGTTTGAGAGGTTATTCATTTTCAGGGTTTTTTTAAAGCAGTTTTTCACTTAAATGTCTGAAAACTCGGGGAGCTTTTCCTTTGCTGTGAGAAGATTTTGTTTTTTAGGTGTTTCCCAACATCCTTGTCTAAATAGGATCTATTTTAATTTGTATGTGTGTAAAAATGACTTAAATGTTAGTTGTTATTGACTCCCTGGTTTAGCAGTTAGTGTATTTGTCCCTGGTGAATTTGAATGTAGTCGTTTCAAACAGCGCCATGTTAAAGCACATTAGGAAACTTTTAGTGCTCATCAGCAAGGTCTTCACAAACCCATTAATGTGCGGCACACTAGTGCCCTTTAGAAATCACCCCCCCCCCCCCGTAGTCAATAAGCAATTAGATACAAAACAAGGAGCAGGGACATCGCCTATACAAACAAAGTGTTCTGGGAATGGGGTGAAGTCAGTGGAATCTCAATAACCATTTCTGGTGTTTTTCAGGGTTGATTGGCTAAACCCCGATTTGATTTCTTTTCTGCTCTTGGGGGGGGGTGTTTTATTGGTGTTGATCAGTTAAAACCTAAAATCAGGCTTCTAAATAATTAGGCTTCTAAATAATTGGCTAGCTTTTCAAAAGTCCCAACCCACAGAATCCCCCACGGAGATCACTGGCAGTTATTGGGTGCTCTGCACTTTTAAAAAAATCGGGTCATTTAAGTGCCTAAATAGAGATTTAGGGCCTAATTTTGGGTTCCTAGACCAACTGCATAAGGATAAAAAGGGAAATGTAAGCATAAGTGATCTTCTCAGTTTGGTTTGGGAACACTCCTTCACTTCACCAGTTTTAAAGGGGAAAATCCCTCTTTCTAAAGCCTTAGAATGTGCTTCATGCAAATAAAATCACGCTGCTCTGTATGATGTTATATCATGCTCTCTTAGCCTGTGACTACAGTTATAATGCGATGGGAACTTGTTGGAAACCAATTACAGATGAGTGTTGCTTCTGGTAAGTGAAATAGAAAAAGGCTTTGGGAAAAATAACTGAAACCATTTAACAGTTTGTATAATTTTGATCAATGAATCCTTGCCCGACTGTGATATATTAAAAGCACAATTTATTCTGTCCGTGGCCTGCCTGACACAGCACTGACTGATCTGTAGTGAGTGAAAATGTTTAGTGAGGAAAGAAGCACTGACGGCGGCTAGAGCATGTTAATGTAGATTTTTATTGAAATACAAAAGGAGCATTGAGCAGAGAGGAAAAGTAACCTCTCCATACGCTATGGGCTTGTATATATCGGGTTCTTGGCCAGAAAGGACCATTAGAATCATCTAGACTGACCTCCTGCATAACACAGGTCATAGAACTTCCCCAGAATAATTCCTAAAGCAGCTCTTTTAGAAAAACACCCAATCTTAATTTTAACGATGGAGAATCCACCATGACCCTTGGTCAATTATTCTACTGGTTAATTACTCTCACTGTCAAAAATTGACACCTTATTTCCATTCTGAATGTGTCTAGCTTCAGCTTCCAGTCATTCGATAGTGTTATATTTTTCTCTGCTGGATTAAAGAGCCCATTATTAAATATTGGTTCCCAGTGTAGGTACATGTAGATTGTAGTCAAGTTACCCGTAACCGTCTCTTTGTTAAGATAAATAGCACAACTTAGATGGGCTGGCCATGTTGTGCGAATGTCCGATGAACGATTGCCCAAGAAGATGTTTTATGGTGAACTACAACACGGCAAGTGATCTCTTGGAGGTCAAAAGAAGAGATTCAAAGACACCCTTAAGGCCTCCCTTAAGAACTGTAATATAGATCCTGAAAATTGGGAGAGCATCGCTAATGATCGCTTTGCCTGGCGCAGACGAGTTCATGATGGTGCAACAGCCTACGAACAAAAAAGACTGAGTGATGTTATAGAGAAACGTCTTCTTCGCAAGTCCAGGGCTGGTCTTCTCTCGGTCGGCAGCCTGACCTTTCATGTCCCCAATGCAACCGTCAATTTCGTGCTTGGATTGGACTAATTAGCCATCTCAGAACCCACTCCCAAACAAACTGATGACACTGGGTGGTCCTCATCAACTTGATGGATAAACCATCAGAAGATAAATAGATTGAGCTCTTTGAATCTGTCACCATAAGGCATGTTTTCTAATCCTTCTAATCATTCTTATGGCTCTTCTCTGAATCCTCTCCAATTTATCAACATCCTTCATAAATTCTGGATGCCAGAACTGGACACAGTATTGTACCAGTACCAAATACAGAGGTAAAATAACTTTCTACTCCTACTCGAGACTCTTGTGTGTGCATTCAAGGATCACCTTAGTTCTTTTGGCCAGAACATTGCTCAGCTGATTGTCCCTGTGGCGGGTCCGGTTCCACAGCGCCCCCTGAAGGCTGGGGCTAGGCGTGGCAGCGGACCTCCGCCCGTCTCCAACCCCCCCCCCCCCAAGGGAAGGGGGGCAGCGTGGCCCAATGGCCGGAGTCTATACACGCGTCCCCTGTTCTCAGGGTAACGTGGCCCAATGGCCGGAGTCTATACAAGCATTCCCCGCTCTCGGGGTAGCGTGGCCGGAGTCAATATAATTGCTTCCCGCTCTCGGGGTAGTGTGGCCCAGTGGCCGGAGTCTATACAAAGTGTCCCCTGCTCTCAGGGTAGCGTGGCCCAATGGCCGGAGTCAATATAATTGCTTCCCGCTCTCGGGGTAGCGTGGCCGGAGTCAATATAATTGCTTCCCGCTCTCGGGGTAGTGTGGCCCAGTGGCCGGAGTCTATACAAAGTGTCCCCTGCTCTCAGGGTAGCGTGGCCCAATGGCCGGAGTCAATATAATTGCTTCCCGCTCTCGGGGTAGCGTGGCCCAATGGCCGGAGTCTATACAAGCGTTCCCCGCTCTCGGGGTAGCGTGGCCCAGTGGCCGGAGTCCATATAATTGCTTCCCGCTCTCGGGGTAGCGTGGCCTAATGGCCGTAGGGGTAGGGGGACCCGGGCCCGCCCTCTCCACCGGGTCCCGACCCAGGGCTCTCCTATCAGTGGGGCTGGTCTCGCCCCACACTCGGCGGGGATCCGCCCGCAACACGCCGAGCCAGTCTGTCCCTTTAAAAGTCCCTGGGTCACTTCCTACACTGCCTTCGGCGTCCGGGGGTCCGTCGGAGTGTTCTCCCTCCGGACCGACGGCGAGTGGGGCCTCCAGCGGCGTCACAGCCAGGCTGTCGTCTGGGTCCCAGAATGCTGGCTGTTCCTCCTCAGGAGCTGGTAACATGCAACCTTCTCCTCTGGTGGTCAGCCCCAACTGAGCAGCTCTGCTGGCTTTTATGCTGGATCTCCAGCTGGAGCATGCCCAGCAGAGCCTCCGGGGCGTGGCTTCCTCTGCCCAGAGAGAAGGGTTAACCCCTGCTGTACCGGTGCGTGGCCGCTCAGCCCCGTCACAGTCCCAAATCTTTTTCAGAATCGCTGCTTCCCAGTCTAGAATCCCCCTCCTATAAGTATGGCCTATGTTCTTTGTTCCACAGTCAACCTGTGGAACTCTTTTCCAGAGTTGTGAAAGCCAAGTCTAGAACAGGGTTCAGAAAAGAACTAGATAAATTCATGGAGGATAGGTCCCTCAATGGCTGTTAGCCAGGATGGGAAGGGAGGGTATTCCTAGCCTCTGTTTGCCAGAAGCTGAGAATGGGTGACAGGGGATGGATCGCTTGATGATTATCTGTTCTGTTCATTCCCTCTGGGGCCCCTGGCATTGGCCACTGTGAGAAGACAGGATACTGGGCAAGACGGACCCTTGGCCATTCTTGCGTTCTAGATGTAAAGGTGTACATTTAGACCTATTAAAATACATTTTGTTTGCTTGTGCACAGTTTATCAAGCAATCCTGATCACTTTGAATCAGTGACCTGTCCTCTATTTACCGTTCTCCCAAGTTTTGCAAATGGGGGTCAACGCCCCCCGCCAAGTGAATTGCACCTAACTCTGTAGGTTTGGGGTCCTAGCTCTAAATACAATAGTTGAGGCACACGGCCATCTTGGTCCTATAGCCTAGGAATTACAGAGATCAAGGAGCTTGATTCTCCCCTCCATTACTTCAGTGATGTTTCACTTGCATAAAACTGGTGTAATGGGTTGGAAAGTCAGGCCCCCGGGATACAGGGCCAAATCAAAGAACAAGGGAAAACACATACAAAAGAGAGAGAAAGAAGGAAACAAAAAGCATACACAACCCATAGGTACCTCTAAGCCTGGGTTTCTTGGCTTACAAGTGACCTCAGGTCTTTCCATCACCAAACACTGTTCCAGATTGACCTCACTCTGGTAACTCTTATTTTATACCTTTCCCCCAGCATTTCCTCTTCTTAAAAGGGCAACGTGTTGTCACAGAGCCCATCTCTAATTTTAGCTGGGAATGAAAGCTATGTTGGTATTTTCCCCAACTGAACACCCTCAGGGTCTGCCGCAGAAATGCTAAAGTTTGGAGAAGTATTTCTCTGTGGTATAGGAGAAATAATATGTGGCTTGGAGAACCGTTTTTGTTGTAATGAGGTCGGGTTCTCCTGGGTTTGTTTTGCGTGCTCTAATCAATCATTTTCCAAGGAATAACTAAGAATAGTTCTTGTCCCAAGTACCTCATATAATTACCAGCTGTTGCAAAACTAAAAGAAATTGCATCATAGTTGTTACCAGAGGAAATGGTCTGTATTTTAAGGGTATTTTCTCCACTGGGTTTCCATCATTGGTGGTTATTTGTGATGGAAAAGCTGATTGTAGGATTTTCGGTGTTGGAGGGAGCAGATAGGGGAACAAACTCCAGAATAACAATGGCTCTTGTAGCCTGGAGGTTCCCTAGCAGAGCTGTTTGGGAGGAAACTTGCACAGGCCTTGCCTGTATTATGCTGACTCTAGCCAGACGTGCCACATACATGGTCTCCACATAGGCTTGTGCTAACATTTAAAAAATCTGAATTGAAACTGATGATTAGCTGTTTCAGTGGCTGTCTGCGTGTGGCTACTCATTTCGGAATGAAAGTGGCTGAAGTCAATTTACCTCAGGGGTTCTCAAACTTGGGGTTATGACCCCCTAGGGGTCGCGAGGTCATTACGAAGAGGTCACGAGCTGTCAGCCTCCACCCCCAAACTCCGCTTTGCCTCCAGCATTTAAAATAGTGTTCAATATAAAAAATGTGTTTTTAATTTATAAGGGGGAAGGTCACACAGAGGCTTGCTGTGTGGAAGGGGTCACCAGTACAAAACATTTGAGAACCTCCGGTTTAGCTGAATTTGGTAACAAATCAACTTTTAGGAAACCAACTTAGTGAATTAAATAGGTCCAAGTTTGTTTGTAAACCAGCTCTTAAGTCCCTCTCATTCATGAGCATTCAATGCCTATTGAAGTAAATGGGAGAAACTTCCACAGACTTCACTGGATGTTGGGTCAGGCCTTAAATTCATTCTAAGTTTGGCCCTAAAATATCTGATGAGCTTTCAAATATATTTGTGCACATTCAACATGTCTGATGACTGAATTTGTTCCTCTCACTGTATCTAGCCTCTCTTGGCTGGAAATTCGTCAATAATCGCAGTGTGGGAAAATTCACTAGACACAAGCTGTTTTCCCCATGGCCCATACTCAGGGATCAACTTCCAGATGACAGCTTTGATTGCAGCATGTTTGGATATGGATGACTGCTACTTGTGTTCTCTTGAATGATCCCAAAGGCTGGAATTTAAGAGGTGAATTCACGCCCCTGAGAAACTGTAACATTGCATTGGCAGGATATCACAAGCTGTCACGTCGCCCTTGGACGCTCGTTTATTGTACTTTTTTTCTAGGAACTCAAAGAGCACTTTGGACTTTAATGAAATCCCCAGTCCAAAGCTCGACTGTTCCTAGTTAGTGATTTTATTGCTAAATAATTTACAGAGCCCGTCCTGGCCAATTTTCGTGAGGGAAACATTTAAAGTATGCAAAACATTTTGTCTTCCTGAAGCAGCTGCTCATTTGGGCTGGAGAATAATCCAGTGTGCCCCTCTTCCTCCCCTCAGTATATTTCCCTCAAAAGTCCAAGTACTAAATCAGCATGTGTGCTGTACAAAGTGAAACTAGCTGTCACGATGTTTTAGAGCAGTGGGTTTCAACCTGTTTATCATTGTAGGCCACAGAGTAGAGGACTGTAGAGTAGAGGACTGTAGAGTAGAGGACTGTAGAGCCAGTGTCTGCCTCAGCGAAACTCTAAACTCTGTCTCAGTGTCTCTCTAGCCTCCTTTGCTCAGCTGCCTGCAGCACCCACAAGATGGTGCCCTTTCAAGAGACCATAAGGATGCCTCTGACACATGCTTTTTCACACCTCCTCCTCCCCAAACCTGGGGAACATGCCTTGTAAATTAGGGGCGGGGAAGTGGAAATGTCAAGGACCCAGCCCAACCCTGCACCCCAGCTTTTTACTAAACCACTTCTTAAGGCTCAAAAAGATATTGGTTGGTCAACATTTGTGCTCGGATAAGATAGCCAGTTAGCGCTCCTTGTGCTCCGGCTGCAGGGGGGGCAGAATGGAGACCTGCCAAACTCATCACACAGGGGTCACCGAAAAACCACCTGCTGTTAATGGCCTTTCGTCACTGCTGACCCAGGGGGAGATTTTAACCTTGTTGCCAAGAGGTGAAAGATTCAGGGAGAGATTTGGAAATGTCGCAGGCAAAACATTCTTTCAGTGTCTTGGGACTGAGGTGTAGGGGGGTGGAGGGGGGGGGAAGTTTCGCGTTGCAGCTGGGCAGACCCATTGAGTAGATCTCTGTTTACGAGTTTGCACTGTGGTAATTGGATTGTTATTGGATTAAAAGATCTGGCTTTATTAATGCTAATCGGTGGACTTTCTCACTTGAGTCCTGCCAATCTCTGTGTTAATGCCTAGTTGATAGGTCCCCAGAGGCTGGAGGTCAGTTGTTAAGGACACTGGAGGCTTCTGTCACAAGCCTCACAATCCTGCTGTTAAAATATGCAAACTTGCAGGTGGAGCTGGACTCTGTCAAGCCGTCTGTTGTGTCCTGGGCTAGCAAAATAATCACTTCACCTGCATGAATTGTCAGGTGATACTTGTCCTCCGGAGCATGTCTAGTAAATCCCCAACTGCTGTGTTCCAGGCAGTCACTCAAAGGCCAGAAGGGACCCTTGTGAACATGTAGCCTGACCTCCTGTATAACACAGGCCAGAGAACCGCCTCCAAATCATTGCTGGAGCAGATCTGTTAGAAAAACAGCCAATCTCGATTTAAAAATGATCAGTGATAGAGACATTGGTACATTGTTCTACTGGTTAATTACTGTTAAAAATGTATGCCTTATTTCAGGTCTGAATTTGTCTAGCTTTAGCTTCCATTCGATGGTGTAATGCAGTTCTCTGCTAGATTGAAGAGCCCATTGTTAAATATTGGTTCTCCACATAGGTCCTTCTAGACCAGGGGTAGGCAACCTATGGCACGTGTGCCAAAGGCGGCACCCGAGCTGATTTGTAGTGGCACTCACACTGCCCAGGTCCTTGCCACTGGTCTGGGGGGCTCTGCATTTTAATTTAATTTAAATGAAGCTCTTAAACATTTCAAGAACTGTATTGACTTTTATATACAACAATAGTTTAGTCATATATCATAGAAAGTTACATTTGAACATTTTCTGTAAATCTATGATATATATTACTGGCACGCGAAACCTTAAATGAGAGTGAATAAATGAAGACTTGGCACACCACTTCTGAAAGGTTGCCGACCCCTGTTCTAGACTGTAATCAAGTCACCCCTTAATCTTAGAATCATAGGGTTAGAAGGGACCACAAGGATCATGTAGTCTAACCCCCTGCCAACACGCAGGATGCAGGACTTTTCCTTTGTCGGGCTAAACAGATAAACTCAAGGAGCTCAATCACTATAAAACAGGTTTTTTAATCCTTTAATCCTTCTTTTGGCTCTTCTCTGAACCCTTCAGTGCCCTTTTTAATCAGGGACTCCACAATGGCAGCCCAATGGTAGCAGAAAGCTGGTTGGTCTAAAAATACCACTTGGAGAGGCACCGAATGGCACCTAAATACAGGGGACTGTAGAATTTTAACTTCTGCCTCCGCTATTCTTCATTGCAGCGTTGTTATTGGTGGAGTCTGCGCTGGCAGATTTTTTGGCTGCATTCTTAAATATGCTCCTTGATTTTTGTTTTATGTTTGTGCTGCTGTCCCAGGAGTGACCTGGGGTCAAACTGGAGTTTGAAAACATGCCCTGCTGGAAGTACGGCTGCTTGTTTGGAGGGGTTATTTGCACCTTTTTTTTTTTTTAGTAATATATACGAAGATTTCCAAAGACTTCGGTAGGAAAAACCCAATGGGTGTAAGGATAATGGAGAACGAGGGCAAGCCGGTCTTAAGAGCAGCAGAGCGTAATGCATGTCTGAGTGAAGTGTCTCTGAATATTTCATCTGTAACCATCAGTGATACGAGTCTTGTCTTGTATTACATCCCCTTTTTAAACAGCAGTAAGCGTCTTTGCTGTTCTCGCTCCGTATTGCTGTGATAATGGTTCAGAAAGTAGCCCCCTACAGGATTGTCTGGGATTCCATTATTCAGCTGCGGAACAAATCTTCTCCGGTGTCTGAGGCTTGCTGTCTCTCCTTCCTCCCACTCGCATACACACTTGCAATATTTATGACAATTGATGCCCTACAACACTCTGGCAAGCTGTATTTGGCACCCGTCACAGCCCAAAATGCATCATTTTACAGCAGTTTGTAATAATGGCTTCTCATGAGTCTCTTTAAAGATGCATGTTTGTAAATGGCCTGTAGAGGATACTTCGTCTCTGTTGCTTTGACTCTCAGAGATGCTTCTGGATAGCACTTGGTTGGGTTTTAGTTGGCCACCAAATGGTTCTCGGTAGAAGCAGCTGTTTTTCTAGAGCCAATCCGAACCTCCTTTCTTATACACACATGAACTTTGCCCCCCCCCCCCCCCAATGGAATGGATTTTAACTCGCAAGGACTATTTCTGGAGTTGCTGTTTTAAAGTTAAAGTTAAGTTTTAGAATCTTTGCCCTCTGCTTCCATATTTTCAGGGATAGTACTTTAAGGAACTAGCAATGATTAGTAATTAATACAGAAGGATTCGATACAGACAACAAGGACTGAAAACTTTAAAACTTTGGGTTTTGCCTGTAGATGAAAGGAGATTCCCACCCCATTCCCCCCGCCTTCAAGATCTCTCACAACTGCTTTGCTATGATTTCTTGGGCAGAGTTTGAGTACATGGGTGAATGTCAGCGGAACCTGCTTGCACTGAACTTCGATATAGTGGAACTCAGTGGAGTAGATCGAAAGTTGAAGGCAACATCTACTGAGAACAGGCTGAGCAATTGCTTTCTCTAGCTATTGGGACTATTGCAAAAATCATTAAGGCACAGCGGGACCCTTAAAAATGAGCAGAATTTAGGTTGAGATATTTTTTTAAATGGCGGGTGATTTTTGGGATTTTGAGAAATCTTAAAGCAGCCTGATTTCTAGAAGCTAGGTGCTCAGCCCTGTCTGAAAATAAGACCCCTTTTTCAAGCTGCCTTAAGTCTGGCATCCAAAAAAAAGGGAGCCAATATCACCCACCCCCCTTGAAAATCTAGTGCTTCTCCAAGAGCGGACATGTTCTCTCTGATGGTGGCTATAAGAACTGGAAAAGGAACAGACTAGAAACAAGTTACTGGCGGGAGCTCTCTGAGCGCCCTTCTACTGGTTCCGTCCTGCCTCGGAAAAATTCGGATGTTGGGTGCATTTGGTCCACCACATTCATCTTTTTAAACATATTGAGTAGCTCCCAGATGACTGTCCAAAATATCTTCAGTGTGCAGATTGAAGTCTCGCTTTTCAGCGTAGAATGAATCATTTCCATGGAGAATAAAAATGACTTCACTGCCACAGTACTTTACCTGGGCCTCTGGTTAACAGGCTAACCTGGGGGTGCGGTGGTTCCCACTCAGTGGAATTGCAGGGGCCTGAGAGTTGCACATGCAACGCCGGTGCTGGGTTCTTTTTACCAACCAGGTTTCTGTCGTCTAGCTGCCCGGGCGCCTGAAAACCTGCCAGAGCCGAGTAGAGCAGCTAGTCACTTCCTCGAATTGTGTTCTCTCTTCCTCCAGTGCTGTTACGAGAAGAAGTGACCCAGCTTCAAGAGGAGGTTCACCTGCTCCGACAAATGAAGGAAATGCTAACAAAGGATCTGGAGGAGACGCATGGCAGCAAGTCGACGGAGGTTCTCTCCTCCACTGAGCTCAAACTCCAACTGGCCCAGAAAGAGCAAGAGCTCGCGCGAGCCAAAGAAGCCCTACAGGGTAAGAGTTGAACTTCCCCTTTGTCTTTGTGCCCGGGTCTTTCTGTGTCCTGTTGTCTGTGCGTGGCTCTGTCACAGGATCTGTGCTTTACACTCTGTGTCTATCTGAACATGTCTGGGTGTCTCTCTCTTCCCTCCCTCCCTCTGCCTCTCTGTTACATCCTGAGATTCATCTATGATGTTTACCAAAGAGGAACAAAAAGTTGCCCTTTTCATTTTGATTACAGGGTTCATAATCACCCCCAGAGCCTCCTGCGTTTATCTGCTGGGTTCAGAAGGAACTGGGCTGCTTCTTAAGGGCCTTTTAGTTTAGGGTGAAGGGGAAATCATTTATAAGGGCCCAGGTGGAATGATTTCACTCCCACCAAAATTCGGTCCCTTGCTTCTAGACTTAGCCCAATAGACTGGCCTGTTTCCTGCTATGTGGTGAACGTTCACTGAGCTGTCTGCATCCTCGCCAGCAGAGACCTTTCTCCTTGAAATGGATGGTGTCCCATGGCATTTATTCGTGTGTGTGCATTTCTGCATCTCACCCCCAATGCCCTGTTCCAGCATTAGATGGTGGGCAGAGCCATGAATGCCAAATTATGCACTGATGCTTTGGGTTTTGGCAAGAGCTTGGTGTAGTGATGGGGGCAGTGTGTGTGTGGTTGGGGGGATCACTGGAGTTGGAGGGGCTGAGTCCAGCTTAGCTGAATCCCACAGGTTTAGCTTTCTGTTTTCCTGGGTTGAAATAAATCATTCTGCTTTCTTATTTCCTTAGTTGTTTTTATTCCCCCAGACTATTGTCTCTTTGAGATGGAAACTGTGTGTGTGTGTGTGTGTGAGAGAGAGAGAGAGAGAGAGAGAGAGAGAGAGAGAGAAATTTGGGTAGCCTGTGACGTTCAGGACGTACCTTTATTTGTGTCTCTCATCACTGTAGATTTGGGTGATTTATTTATTTTTTTGAATTACAATACTGTGTGTGAACCTGGTCACCTTGTAAATTGGACAATGTGCTGCCAATGGCAGAATGACCAGGAAAGGCCATGACCGATAACCTGCGTACAAATACAAGCAAGGACATTTTGTGGACTGAGTGTCATATGGGCAGGTAAAGTTAGGGGAAAACAACAAAGACGTTGAAGAGGAAGAATTAAAAACTCTTGAGGGGAGCAAGGGTCTGTCGACACTTGGCTTTAGGGGTGTGATTCTGAGGTCAAGGAGCCAAACTTGCCTTAGCTCCAAGTGAGCTAGTGCCCAGAAAATTTAAATGTAACCACTGCGGTGCAAAGGGCAAGCAGGGCAAGCCACCCGAGTTTGTGCCCATCCGAGGCGCTAGGTCTGTATTCGGCAGCTAGCCCCTCCCACCACTTGCACCACCTGGGTTATTAGTGTGGGTATGTCTCCTCAAGCTCAGAATCACTTCCCGACCCAAAGTGCAGACATCCTCCATCTCGTCTTGCAGATTTCAAGGTCACATGCGCAGCTGCTGGCCTTCTCACAGCCGGGGAAGCAAATCAACTCCCTCTAAGTGCCGGAGGTGCAGCGAGGGACACACAATGAGAAAGCAAAGCAGAATGATATTGCTAGAAGTGCACACAGGATTAAGATGCTTTCTACCCAGCTACAAAACGTAGGGGATAAATTGCAGGCAGGTGTAATCTGAATGCAACTGGTATTAAAGGAATTTATGGGCCCAAAGTTTGAAAACCTACAATCTGTGGCTGCTGTGGGTTGCTTAGGGGAAAAAACCTGAGCAAGCAGCAGCTGTCAGGCAACATCTGCTAATGCCACCATATCAGGCCTGTAGGAAACTAGCAATAGAAGAGTCACACCAGGGATGGACGAATCCCAACTTTCAGACTCAGAAAGATGTTCAGATCATTCCTAACATAGCACAGTTACCTCCCTTTTGGCTATGAATATTTTTTTGGCTCTTGGGTAGTGTCTTTTGTCTGGTACTCACTTTCAAGCATGAATTAAACCTCACAATACCCCTGAAAGGTTGGGAAGAGTTCTCCGTATTGAGGGGAAAGTGCTTCCAAGGGGTGGGAGACACCAAAGAGACTTTAAGGGGTTGTCTCAGGAGAGGCAGAGCGGTCTTGTTATCAAACCAGAACCCAGGGCTGTGGACATCTGGTTAAAACCACTCCAGGCTTCAGAGCAGGGAGGGTGCAATTTGGAATGATCCCAAATTAGAATTGTTCTGTTTCCTCTTGCCTTGGCTGGATCAACAGAGGGCCAACTCCCGCTTCAAGCTCTTTGGAAGGTTTGGAGCTTTTTGTTTTACACCAGCCCTTTGCTGACACTGACTAAATTTACAAGTACAAAGCAATAACAGCATTGCAAATCCCAAGCCCTGAAAAATCCTGAGTCGGGTCCCTCCAAATACCATGAGGCTGGCGTTAAAATCAGGAGAATTAAAGAAAAATGGATTTGGGTTTTTTTGCACAGGCCTTCTGGTTTCCAAAACTCTGGGGTTCACATTTTCAGACTTCGCTGCAGATATGACGAGAGCTGGAAATTTCTTTTTATTTTTAACTGAAAGCCAAGTTTCTCCTCTAATCAGATGCTCCCAGGCTCTAGCACCTTAAGAAAAAAACAACTATAATGAGCCTTGTGATCGCGGAAGCTGGTGACGCTGTAATAAGTGCGGGTCTTGGGAGATCGATAAAATCTCTCTGGAGTTACTAGTTAGCAGGATGTGCCATCACTGTCCATCACTCTTCCTCGCCCCCGTATAGCTGCAGTTAACTCAAATGCCATTTCCTAGAGCTCTCCAGAGGTGCATTGAGAGTGTTGGTGCACAATGATGCTTGAGCTGGAGAAAAATGCTATGTAAATGGCAGCTGTTATTTTAAAAGCACATTAATGACTTTCAGCTCCTCACCAGCCATAATGGCTGGGGAATCAATGACTGTCAAATGGAAGATAAAATGGGCGAAAGGAAAAGAGAAATAGGGACTAATCCTCAGCTGGTATAAATCCAGCAGAGCTGTATTGATTTCAGTGGAGCTACGCCAGTTAATACCAGACGAATATCTGGCCCATAACTATTCAGCTTCTCGTGGGGTCTTATTATACCAATCCACGGAGAATACCAACTACTTTAAAATCTGTTTTTAAACAGAGTGATATAGCTGTCTGAAATGCACTCTCTCAACCCCCCGGTCGTTCAGGGCCCGGTGTAACACCCACTAAAGTCCATTGGTGTCGGATCAGGTTCATGAAGGGACATGAGACATGGAACTGAGGGAGGAGGGTTCAAAGAACTTCAGTGGTAGGAAGTGTCTTAGGGAGTTCGACTGAAAAGCATTTCATTTAGGGGGAAGATGGGAGAGGAATCTTAGGGGCATGGGATTGGGATGAAGAGGGTCTACAGAGGAAGAGGGCTGCTGGATGGCGGTGATCAGAGGATGACGTTTCGGAAGCCCCATTTTCATCTCAATCCACCTCTTCCCAGATCTCGCTGAGAATCTGGAATACTCTTCTGGATTCAGTATCCCCAGAAAATACACGGGTACGTAGCCTTGACAGCAGCTCTTGTTCCATCCCAGTGCAGCCGACAGAGCATTCATCTAGCCCGAAAAAAACCCTAAACTCTTAAAGAAGGGAGAGCAGCTCATCTGTGAAAGTCCCCTGCAGTCCTGCACATCTGTCTTGAAAACTCTAGGGGGGGTGGAACCCGTAAAGAGAATACAACCCAGGGATCGATCGGGGCCAGGAAATGTGCTTCTCCGCATGCCTCACTGCAGATTTTTTTTTTTTAATGCTATGTTAGCATTTCTCTCGCCTCACTAACCTTTCCCTCCCAGTCCATTTTCTGATCTGTCATGATAGCAGCCCTGTGGAATGCACCTCCCCCCAGTTTGTGCTGCTTGTCTGGGTTTTATAGTTGTTTTAAGAATTCCTTGTTTTATTTGCATATTGAGCGTTTGGCGAGAGAGAGAGAGATTGATAGAGACTGAGGTTTGCTTGTCGTTACCTTGTTGGTTTCTATTTATTGTGTGGGATTGTTGGGACCCCCTATCAAATTCATGGTTCGTTTTGGTCAATTTCACGGTCATGGGGTTTTAAAAATCGTAAATTTCATGATTTCAGCTATTTAAACCTGAAATGTCAGTGTTGTAATTGTAGGAATCCTGACCCAAAAATGCATTGGGGGGAAGGGTGGGGGGTTGCAGGGTTATTGTAGGGCGGTGTTGTACTGCTACCCTTATTTCTGCGCTACTGCTGGTGGCGGCGCTGCCTTCAGAGCTGGGCAGCTGGAGAGCGGCTGCTGGCCGGGAGCCCAGCTCTGAAGGCAGAGCCACTGCCAGCAGCAGAACAGAGTAAGGATGGCAAGGTGTGGTATTGCCACTCTTACTTCTGCGCTGCTGCCTGCAGAGCTGGGCCCTCGGTCAGCAGCCCCCACTTTGCAGCCCCCCAGCTCTGAAAGCATCACAGAAGTAAGTGTGGCAATATTGTGACCCCCCCACCCTCCCACAAATAACCTTGTGACCCTCCCTGCAACTTCCTTTTGGGTCAGGACCCCTGATTTGAGAAACGCTGCTCTCCCCCATAAAATCTGTACAGCATAGGGTAAAAGCACACAAGACCAGATTTCACGGTGTGTGCATGTTTTTTATGGCTGTGAATTTAGTAGGCCCCTAGTGATTGTGTGTGTGTGTGTGTGTGTAATTAATATGTCCATAGTGTGGCATGGAATAAACATTTTTATCAACATCAATATAGGAATGGCACATTAATCTTATGATGAAGTTATGCAGCTGATCCTGAACGAATGCCAATAAAACCACCATTTATTCTGCAACTGCCAAATATGCTAGTGGAAAACTACTTTAGGAATGTTTTGAAACCAATTCAGGCAGAGAACATGCAGTGATCTGCAGGTGCATAGATCTGCAGGACTGCCACCCAGAAGCATTCAAAAATCAGTCAAGAGTCCCAAAAAGAAAAAAAAAAGAGTCCACCTTAAATGTGGGGTCTTTTTATTTGCCTTCTGATATTTGAGCCTTTAGGGTTCATGTTTTCTGAATATTGCGAGACTCGTGATAAAATTGCAAGAGTTTGCTATGCTGGATAATCTATGACTGTGTTTGTAGAGCACGCTGAGAAAGGTGCCTGCTGACAGGGGTATGTCTGCTGAAGTTTGTCAGTGTAGGAGGTAGGGCATTACACTAAGTGAATCATTGATTCTGTTAGTCGTGGCAGTTTCTAATTTTTTCTTTAAAAAATATATCCAGAATTTTGGTGTGTCATGCTGAAAAGCAATGTGTGATCTCCCCCTGGTGGTCTGGGGTAGGTGGTGCACTTGGGTGCCACCAGAGAAGTCAGACACCCTGGTACACAAACAGGGAAGTAGACAGAGGTAACCAAATTGGCTTTTACTTAATCTGAAACATCATAAAGTGTGTGTGTGATTGCTGGAAGAGTGTTAGCAGGGAAAGATCTTTTTATTGTCCACCTTCTAAAAAGCTTTTACAGACAATGAGGATTAAGAAATAAATCTGTATTTTAATGTAGTTGAAAATGTTTTGTATAACAGAAGTGCAGGGCCCTATAAGAATACATAGTGAGAGAGAGCCCCTGCCTGGAGAAACTTCCAGTGTAAATCGACAAGGCAAAGAGTGAGAGAGGAAACAGACACAAAAAGTGAAGTGACTTGCACCAGGTCACACAGAAGGTCATAAAATCTTAGAAGATCAGGGTTGGAAGAGACCTCAGGAGGTTATCTAGTCCAACCCCCTGCTCAAAGCAAGACCAGTCCCCAACTAAATCCTCCCAGCCAGGGCTTTGTCAAGCCTGACCTTAAAAACCTCTAAGGATAGAGATTCCACCACCTCCCTAGGTAACCCATTCCAGGTCATTACCAGAGCTAGGAATAAAACTCAGCTTTCCTGGCTCTCAGTCCAGTGTCCCATCCACTCAGCCACTCTATCTCTGTAAAGGTAACAAAGAGTCCTGTGGCACCTTAAAGACTAACTATAAAGTTTTGAAGCATAAGCTTTCGTGGGCTAATACCCACTTCGTCGGATGCAAGCAAAGCTATTATGCTTATGCTTCAAAACTTTATAGTTAGTCTTTAAGGTGCCACAGGACTCTTTGTTACCTCTGCTATTCCAGACTAACACGGCTATCTCTCTGATTCTATCTCTGTAACACGTCTGTATAAAAGCAAATTATGTCACGTATTCTTCTAGATCCTGTACACACTAAATGCCAAGGTGCACTGACAGCCGTGTACAGATCATGTAAAGTGACACTTACGGTTATTAGTGGAAAAATTATAGAAGCCTGTTCTTGCTGTTGGTTTTAAACCTGCAAGTGCAATGCAGAGGGTTAGAATGGATACAGACTACCTGGTGCTTTAAACAGAAGGAAGCATTGAGATCTGGAATAGCTTTGCCTGGAGTGTTTGTTTTACTAGGCTTCAGTAATTTTAACAGCCTTGCTTTTGCATCACTTTGCTTCACTGACACCAGCTTGATGCTGGCCAAGTGGTTAGTGACAGATGTTAATTCTCATCTGAAGAGAGAAAATTTTGTGTAGTGTGATGTTACTCCTCCTGATGAATATTTAAATATTAAAACTGCAGTCCCACAAAATGCTGAGGCAACACTTTTCTTGTTCTTAAACTCCAGCAATCTCCTGAAGGGGTTTGCTTTGTAATAGTCAAAATGCAAAATATGGATTAACTGTCCCTCTTTATGTACTTGAAATACATAAGGCAATACATAATGAAATACAATACTTGCATTATGTGCTTGATGCAACATAAACAAGCTGATAAGCTGCACACCGTTTCCCTCACTAATAAGACCCTTCTGTGGGGGAAAGCAACAGAATTCTGACTTTCCTTTGTTTTTGTATAAATAAGTTGGATTCTATTTATTTAGCAGAATATAGGTTAAATCCAGGCAGGACTGGGTGTTTGAATGAATGACCCAAGAGGTTTTCTTGATCCCCAATAGAACACAGATGTGAAGTCTGCTTGTCTTCATCCCCTTGTTCCTTCTTTGGGTGCTAATCCCATCACACATCATCTCTATTTTTGATCACGTGCTGTCCAAGTAATACCCTTTTGAGCTGCAGTCCATTAACCCCTGTCTGCATCCGCATTCTGCTTCTGTGACCCTGGCTTGTGCTAACTGCACTTTCAAGACTATCATGACTTTTAGGGACCGCATTTGAAAGAGACTGTCCTTCAGACCCCTTCTAGAGTCAGGTTGTTTGTCTAACAAGTAAATAGCCAGCAAGAGCAGCTGTGGACAGTTGTATTATTGATAGGCTGCGTTATGGGAATTGGCTTCACCCAGGTGTTTTGCAGAATTGTTGGAGCTTGAGATGGAAAAGGCCTGGATGAATGAGTGCTCTTAGATTGTACAGCCGTCCCCCGCCCCCCCCCCCTTGGGAAGTGACAGAAGTGTTTCTTGGGAGGTTTCAAACTATACAGGACTCAGTACTGGAGACTGTAGAGTAGGGAACAAACCTGGATCGGTAAAAAGGAACAGACCAAGGCCCTAATTCGGAATACTTACGTGCCTGCTTCCGTCCATCTTCATTCAGCAAAGCACTTACGGTTCTGTTTTAAGATAGGCTCGGGGACTGAAGCTCTATTTATTTCTCTCCTTCCATCGCCTCTTCTTGGGTGGTTGCTCAATCCCATTTGAGCACCACACTGTCCACACACAATATATTTAATTGTGCAAATGGATACACAGACTTCCCAGCCTGCTGTGTAGAGAGGAAGCTATCTATCGAGACTGTCCATATTTTTTTTAACCTCCCTATTAGAAGTACAGGACTCGGTTCAAAGACCTAACTTGTTCATCCAAACAAAACACTAAGCTGATTTGCTCATCCAGTTACTGAAAGTGTTTTATGTGAAACACAAATTATATTTGAATCCCTACAGCAATATTTTCAACGAACGCTGACTTTGATTTGATTTTTTTTTTCCCAGAGAGTCTTTTGTGTCGCAGTAAAGGAATCTGTTTAGTGAGTGAATTGCTGCCTGCTGGAATTTGCACTAAAGAAGATCTTCTAAAGGGAATTCTAATTAAATAGAGAGCTGCTGCAAACTTAGTATAATGATACAGAGTATTCCGTATTACATTCCTGCACTCTCGATTTACCTGGTGTTGGAAGTACAGTAAAACCTCCATTTAACGGACTAATTCGGGCGAGGGGGTGTCCGTTAAATCAAAAAGTCCGTTATTTAATAATAATAAAAAAATGAGCTGTCGGAGCAGCAGCCCGCCCGCCACAGGGTCGGGGCGGCAGCTCCGCAGCCTGCCCGCTGCCGGGACCCGGGCACCGGCTGCCGGGAGCCATCAGCCGGCCCGCCCGGGCATTGGCTGCTGGGAGCCGGGCGGCAGCCGGCAGCCAGCCCACCAGAAATGGATCAGGAATGCATCAGACTTGCTCAGAAATTTTGTCCGTTGCATCCGAAGTCCGTTAAATCGAGGTCCGTTAAATCGAGGGTTTACTGTACCAATATTCTTGGGCTAAACTGAATCAGGAGCAGGTGTGTGTTAGATTTATAAAGTCGGCTGCCTGTTTGTTGGGATTTTGCAATGCCTACTCAGTGGTTTAACACGCTGTTTACACAGTCCTCAGTCAGACCACTTCAGGAGGTGGGTTGATCAGCTGTCCCTAGCAAAGCAGTCGGGCCTAGTGGATGCTTGAGTTGCCTCCAAGGCTAACCTTAAGGTGCTATAGGAAGAGGGTTGATGATTTGGTAGGTTGCACTTTCCCCTCTAAGGATTAGTTTACACTGGGAAATGACATGTTATTACGTGATGATAGACATGTTACTGCTCAGTGCAGATGGTGACTGGGGTCATGGTTAACCTGAGGAGCCTGTGTGCGATCGTATAGTTAACGTCTCGGTTAACCTGTGAAAACACAATGCCATTGGACGGTGGAGGCAAGTCCCTGATTATAACGATCATTTGTATTACAGTAGCACCTTGGGACCCTAGTTGTGGATCAAGGCTCCGTTGCTCTAGGCTCCATATAGACACAGAACAAAGGGACAGTTTGGCACCTATAATGTCAATATATGTGACAAACTGCCCCAAAGCGATTACACTCTATATAGTCCTTGGTGAGTTCTGGACCACCGCCTCAGAGGGTCACCAGAAGTATGGCCTATAATCCTGAAGGGTCCCTCTCTCAGAAGAGATGTAAAACTCCTGTAGTCAGTAAAGGTCCTAGAGCACTTTTAGCAACATATTACAGGTTAAATTCCAGCTAGGGCACTACTGATTTGCCTATAGAAATTTGCCCTAAGCGCTGGCCGACTAACTACCTGTCCCAACTCATTGTGCACAATGTTTCATTATTCTCTGAAACAACTGCTGCACTCAGCCCCAGAGGGGACACCGCAAACCAGCTGTAAGGTGCTTCTGGATCCTTCACGAGAAAAGGTTCTGCGCCGGCGTACAACTTGATTATGAAGTCACCGTTGAAGACTAAGCCTGGAGACTGAGTCTGTATCAAAGGATAGAGACAGGAGGACTATTGTGTGTGTGTGTAAACTGTGCCCGGAGTTGATGAAGGCTAGGGGTCAGTCGTGGTGACGATATCGAATTTCATGGTTGGGACATAGATACAGCAGAAATTCAGTGAATGTTAACGCGACAAGGTGGTCTCCCCGTTCTTCTTCCACCGCGTGTTGCTGAGGTCTGAGCACTGTGGCCTCGTGAGGAGATGCCTTTCCCGGCATTAGAGAATTAGAGCCTGACTCAAAGTCCATTGAAGCCATTGGAAAGACCCTTGTTAACTTCAGTGCTCAGTGTAGTCCAGAGAATTAGAGAATATTTTGAAGCTAGGATCAAGCTAAAGGGAAGCCCAGGGCACCCCTTACAAACATCAAGGTGCAGTTCTGCTGTGAAAAATGACTCCAGGAGTTTAATAGAATCATAGAATATCAGGGTTGGAAGGGACCTCAGGAGGTCATCTAGTCCAACCCCCTGAAAGACAAAAGTTTCTTTGTCTTTCATATCACCTTGGCTTCAGCTTGCATTACAAAACTGTGTTTCCTGTGCCAGCCTGAGCTGGGGAAATTGAGCCAGATTACTTTTGATTAATCGATTATCATGAGTAATAAAGATAATTATTACTTACTATTAACTGTTTGTATTATAATAGCACCAAGATGATTGAGACCCTCACTGTACAAACATGGCAAGGTCCCTGCCCTGAAAACATTACCGTGTAAGTAGCCAGACAAAGGAAAAATATTATCCCCATTTTACAGATGAGGAACTGAGTCCCATGGAGATTGTGACTTTCCCAGAATCTCTCAGAGAATCGGTGGCAAAGCTGGGAATTGAGTGCCTTAACCACAAGGCCATCCCTCTGCTGTCTGTGCCGCACAATCTCTGCCTTCCTGTATTCTTCTTTCCTTTCTCCTCTAAAACCAAGGTGCAATGGCTATTTTTTAGGTCTTGTTCTGATGCCTAGAACACAAAGGGATTCCTGGGGTTTGGCCTCTTAGTTCCTACATTATTTAACGTAGGCAGAAGTCTCCATGAATCATTCTCTATTGCCTGTGTTAGTTTAATAATAGGTTCTTTAGAGACTGTATGTGTTGAGTGAGATATATTCTCTCTCTCTCTCTCATTCATATATATGTATGTATATATATATAAATGTCTAATCTCTTCCCCTCCCTATGCACAACACACAATCTATTTGATCTTTCTCTCTTTCTAATCTAATTTTCCCATTACCATAGTATTTAGTCACTGTGAATTAGACAAACTGTTTCTCTTTGCATTTTTCATCTAGCGTCATGTTTACTGAGATACACAAAGTAATTATGTATCTCAATATCCCTAAACACATCACTGAGTTAAATAGTACAATGATGCAGTTAATTTTCCTCGTCCGTCGCTGTTATTTGCTATTGGTGTTTTTTTCAGTTATGGACGGGGTGAAAGGTACTGGTTGAATCTGTTGTTTCAAGTGATGTGGAAAGAGTTAATTGAAATGGAAAGATTAAAGGCCGTGTGCACAGTAGGGGAGGGAAAGGTGTATTTTAAACATACGTTAACTGTCCCATGTCAAAATAGCATTGTAGACAAAGCGAGTTGTTAGTAAACTTGAAGTAAACCAAGCACTGGTCTTCTCCCCCATATGGACTCTGAACTGTCTGTCGTGGAGGGACAGTTCAACCATGCCTGTGACCGAAGGTAGCAAGACCAGTGACACCTTCACGAGCAGGCCGGTGTGCCATGCCGTGTCGTATGCCGCTGTTAGACCAATAAAAACAGCACCTGTTTTCAAGTTCCTCTGGAAGCCATCTTCAACAAACATGGTCAGCACGAGTACTTGGTCACACGTGCTCCGGCCTCGGCAAAAACCGGCTTGGTCAGGGCTCAAAATTCTCTCCACGTTGGGTAATATGCTGTGTAGGACCAAGCACTCCAGTGTACAGCCAATGACTGTGAGGAATGATAGATGATTTCTCTGATGCACTCAGCAGGGATGAGGAAGCAGGAGCGATTGAGCTGGGTAAAATGATCCTTATTTCTCCTCTGCGTCCCCCGCTGGAATCCCCTATGTTTCAGTCCTGTTGACCGTACGAAGAGCAGAGGTATTGGGTACCAGGTGGAGCCGCTTCCTTGGCCTGATGCCACCTTCACGCCTGTGTGATGTGAGTGGCAGAGCCCCCTCCCCATCCATTCCCTGCTGTCCCGCCCCCTTTCTCTCTCTCTCCCTCTGTTCCTTGCTTTGTTTCTCTCTCTCTGCTCTGTTCCTTGCTTTGTTTCTCTCTCTCCTCAAAATTTCCTCCTTCACTGCCCCCTTTTTACCCTCAGTTTTTTTCTCCTCTCTCTGCCCTTTTTCTTGCCCTTTCTTCTCCGTCCTCTTATTTCCATGGTCACGCCCCCCCTTCTTTGCTCCTTCCTCCCCTTCTCTGATCTCCTGGCTCCCTTTGGGGGTTTTCAAAGCTCCCCAGCTGGACTGCCGCTGGGCTAACCTCTCCCCCCAATGTGCGGAGAGAAGAGAGCCTCCTTTATGAACCCCACCATCCTGCCAGCTGGCTTTTCAGCAATTCTGGGAACAACGTTGAAAAAATCAATGGGTCCCTCTTATTGTGTTATGGGCCGATTAACCTGCAGATCACAGCACAGCTCCTCACGAGAACCGCATCACCGCGGGCCCTGTGGTTGCACTGTACAATCCTCTGCTCGTAAATCTGCCAGCTCAGTATCCTCCTTGTCATCTCAGTCAATTAATTTTTAGTGCTAAGAGCTTTAGAGAAATAATGAGAGGTGAGCCGTGCTCTGAAGAGCTCGTGCTTTCACGCCCCGATCCGGCAAATGGTCAGACATGGGAGGAACTTTTTCATAGACTCTTGAGTCCGTCTAGCACGTCCTCCTGCATAGCACAGGAATAGCATAACTTTACTCGTACAGCCCCGATGTTAATGGAGCTCAGGGGTGAAGCAGGCATGGGTGTTTGCAGAGTTGGGTCCTCAATGTTCATTTGAAAAACAAAGTAGGATGAAAAGGACACTTAGGACAATTCATCTTCTCGGTGGTGGTTGCATCGGAGGACCTCAACCAGGCTGTGCAAACAAAGCACGCCAGTCTCTGCACAAAAGCGCTCGTAGTCTGGCATTTAGACATTGACAACAGGTGAATGAACAAAGGGAGGGAGTGGGAGGACAAGTTAACCCTGCAGAAAGCTGGCATTGCTCTGGCTAAGCAGGCCCAGTGGTCACAGGTGGTCTAGGACAAGCATTATACCGATAAGGTCCTACAGATGCTCCATGAAAGCGTGTGCACTCCTTGATGCTTGCATTCAATTTGTAATTTAAAATATCACGAGATGTTACCGTTCATTTTAACAAGTGAGCTAATGTAATTTTTTTCTGCTCTCTCCCGGGAACAGCAGAAATGGTTTGGTTTTGGGTGTTGGGTTGTTTGGAAGGGCTGTGAATGAGAAGCGGTAGCTTGGCACGTGGATTTGGGAAGGGGGGGAGGGAATTCCATGCACAGGGAGCATGGCAGAAGGCCCGGAGTTAGAAGAGGGAGAAGAGAATGCAGAGGGATTGAGGCTGGCGTCACCGGCAGAGCAGAGAGGGCACACAACAGGACACAGGTCAGATAGAGACCAGAACTATGTGGTAGATCTGAAAAGCAAGAGCAAGGTGTTTGGACTTGAGACACACGTGCCGTGCTCCCTGTTAACTGAAACGGCTTGATTATAAAATGATTGTATGAGAGCAGTGAAGTTTTTCCATTCAGATATGCGCAGTGCATCCTAAGATACTGGCCCTGCCCTAAGCAGGCTGGTTCGGTATGTCATGCATTGGGATGGAATGGAAATGATTGCTTACATTACATTTGTCATCCTTCACAACGTGCTTCTCTTACACCTCAAATAGCAGCTTTGCCATCCTGAGTCTCTGTGCAGACTGACGCCTTCCCTGGAGCTCACTGTGCTTGTGTGAGCAAAGACCTGTGGAGGCTGCAGCTTTGTACAGCACGATTTCTTAGCCGGACGGTCAAACTGCGTCAGGCGTTTTATCGTCTAGACTAATATCTTCTGAGGATTAGGTGGAGAACCCTCCTATTCACCGGTGGCCAAAGTTAAATGGTATGGTCCTGTCTGGAGCAACAAAGGGCTAGTGCATTCGCCTGCTCTCCCCCTGTCCTCTCACTAGAAATTTCAATAAGACTATTGCACTGCTGCCCTTTTAATGTCAAGTCTCTTGGGTAAGCGGGCTGGCTTTGGGGTGTGCCACAGAGGGTCAGCGCAGCGGTGGGTAAACATTCAGGAGCATTGACGTGTCCTCTGGCTTCGTGAGCGGGTTGGGGGCTCTCTTTGGGAGCCCCCCGCTGCTTTACACTTTAAAAGCTAGCACCATGAGGGCTTCCTAAAACGTTTCCTGAAGCGTCCTGCCAATAGAGCAGAGCAGAGAGGTTCCCTTACTGGCTGTCTGGTCGCACTGGACTGGGCTTTTCTCCTCTCCAGTGGAGAGCCCGTCGGGAGTGGGAGTGGGAGGTGATATAAAGAGCAAAATAACTTTCCTAATGTCAGTGCCCCAGGGGATGTCATGCAGTGATGAATGGGAAAGGCCGAGGTTGGTGCAATCATAGCTGGGGGCGTGGGGAGGGAATATCTGGGTGGGACTATTTAGATGTGGTTCATATTATAAAAAAGTCCTCCCTCCCGAAACCTTCCACGGTAGACTGACCTCGGGGCCCCTTTTGGTTCTGTTTGTACCGCACGGTGGGGCCCTGATCAGGTCTCTTAGTAGGACACAAATAAACACTGATCATATGAACAGTGGGCCCTGCTGCCCTGCGCAGGGCTGCCAAGGGGAGCACGGCTGCCCGCTGGCCTGGACGGGCAAGATTGTGCCAGCCCGGCTGCCAGAGGAGGCTCGTTTTCGGAGCGTTCTCGTAAGGTTGCGTTAGAGGAGGGGGAAGCGATGTGATAACTGGCAGCGCTGCAGGGGCCGGGATCAGAACCAGGGAGGTTCTAATTGGCTGGTGACCCAGGCCGCTCCCCCCAGTTCAACCTGCCATCTCCTTCCACAACTGGTAGAGCTCTCCAGGCGCACCATGGAAATACCCCTCGGGCTGGCCCCTCTGGCTCTGGAAGAGAGATTTTTCTCTGATGAAATTTCCCCCCAAAGGGACCCATGAAGCTGCTGTTGAAGTCCATGGAAAGATTCCCATCCACCCCCGGGTAAGACGTTTCCCCCCAGCTTGAACGGAGCGAGCGCTAGTAGAGAGAGGGGCAAGATATTGGCCCAATAGTAACAATAGCCATGAAAGGCCTGTTAAAGTCCATTCCAGGAATGTCCTTATGGCACAATGGAGCCCTGTGAACGAGAAGTATTATTCTCCTGGCTGCTTTAAAAGGAACAAGCAAGAAATGTCCGGCTTAAACATCCATGGCCGGCTCTCCCACCGCAGTGTGGATTTAAATGCTGCAGCCTAATTGGGGTGTGGCCCCAGCTGTGCCTGCTTCCCCACTCGGCCTGGGAGCTCCTTCCCCCCAGCCCCCAGCCACACCCCTCTCTTGGGCTGCTTTAAGCTCCTCAGGGCAGGTGCAAGTGGCCACCCCCAGTACAATGACAATGAACCCTTTGCCAACCAGCAAACTGGGGGTGAATCTCTGTGCCACCTTGAAGCTTTCTCAGGGGCCTCAGAATTCCGAGTCACCCTGTTACCCCCTTTTCCTAAAGCCGAGGGGTGATTCCTAGTCCTGGGCATCGCGAGAACGTATCCCGAACAAAAGGGAGGCTGCAGCTTCCTGGATAAGCAATTGGCATGTGCGATGGCAGCTAAAGATGTAATGCGCAGGCAGGAAGCTGATCTTCCTTGATGACTCACGTTTGTTGTTTTTACTGACCTGGGAACTTTGGGTCTGTTGTTGGAATGCAGGTTTATTTTTAGAAACAGAAAGGGAGCTTGATGGGAGATGGACGGATCATCACCAAGGGCTCAGAAGAAGTGATGTGAACATCTAAGTGCACCCCGGATTCATCCGGTTTTCATCACTGCCCCTCGCTGGATCTCTGAGATCTTTCTAGTGTTTATCACATTGGCCTCTGAGCAGTAAGGAAACAGATGTTTGCAATAGAAAATGCACGCTCCGGGGTCCTGTGTTGTCCTTGGTCCTTTCCATGTTACGAGTTCAGGGTGCCCTGGAAGGGATGGGAGAAGCGTGGGCATGGCTTTTCAAGCCTTGTCACAGCAGTGCAGGAGGAGGAGAGTGAGAGGTGAAGCAGCGAGACGCTAGCCTTCTCCCTTTGAAGAACGTCAAATGTACAGTTGAGCAAGGATCCAGACAACTTCGCCACCATATTTCTGTAGCTATAGTGCTGTGCATTTCCCCCTCCCCTACCGGTTGGCAGAGCAAATACGCTAAGCAGTTAAGGTGGGGGTTTGGTGAGCAGGGAAAATGCATTAGTCACCCAGCATGTTACATTCCTTTTAGAGGCAAGGAATTTAATCCAGATTCAAAGTCCTTGGACAATGTGTTCCTTGCTAGGTACCTGCTTTAAGGAAATCATCATAGAATCGTAGGACTGGAAGGGACCTCTCGAGGTCATCTACTCCAGTCCCCTGCACTTGTGGCAGGGCTAAGTATTATCTAGACCATCCCTGATACGGTGTTTGGCTAACCTTTGTCTACTGCTTATGTTGGAGCTAATGTAACGCACACACCTGTGCAAAATGCGAAGGCTGCGTTGTACTTTGAATCAGAGGATGCATTTTAGAGCAAGGAGGAAAGCTGGGAGCCAGATCCCCAGGTCGTGTCAACCCCTCTTGCACTGTTCAAGTCAATGTAACTCCGCCAGTGTATACCAGATACTTGTGCGATACGACAGGCTGCTAAAAACGCAGACGGTTGACCTTTAAAATAGTTTTCATGTGGTATCTTATAAAGTGTTATCACGCAGGAGACGTTTAGCCTTTGAGATTCCTGCCAAGTCCTTAGTACATGGCTATTAAATGGTTGGTGTTTTTCCCCTTTGGTTTCTGGTGATGACTTTTGGTTTATTGGTAGCCCAGGTGAAAGGTACCATGGCCACGCCTGAATGCGGGAGCCCTTCTCCACAGAACAAGTACAGCCCAGGCGGCCTGTATTACAAACCTCCCTGCATCACTCTGGTCCTGGGCCACCTTCCAGAGCAAGAAGAAAATTGAGCGCATGGCCTGCTGACTTGGCTAAGTAGTTGTGGAGATGGGGACTGTGATATGGAGACTTGTTTACTAGCATCTGAACTGAGATGGTGGCTGATTTTGCTCTTTAGACGGGCGAGCAGGCAGTGTCCGCCACTGGAACGCCAGCTGTCCGGCTCTGCTGCAAGCCAAGCACAGCACTTCCCTAGTGCTTCACCGCTCCAGAATGCAAGTGGTCTGAATGGGGGGCTCTCACCCCTCCACCTCCTCCGCAGCAGCCGCACCGGCAGGCCAAGCATTATGTGTCTGATCTTGAGTCTGACCAAGTTAATAATCATGGGAGCTTTGCACTTGCTAAGACAACCTTGGTATGTGGAGTCTAATGGACTTCATCAGTGAAACACCGCCGCTTCGGGAATGAAACACAGCAGCAGTTTAACAGCACACATCGGTGTAATCTAACCATTTTGAAGCATTGTATATCTAGTCATTTTTCTCCCCAGACTTTGTTTCGTAAAGCTGAAAACCTACTAAGTGATGATTAAAAATGGTGACGCTCCCCCACCCCCCGACCAAAAATATTCTGTATGCTCTGCTAATAGCAGCCATAAATCTCCGGCTGTAATTGTTCATCTTTGCATAACTTTTTTATGGCTGTTTCAATTAATTTCCTATTAATCGGTTTTGGAATGAAGTTCTGTAATGGCTGATAAATCTTTTAAGCTTTGGAGCTAATTGCTTTTTGTGGGGGGAAGGGGAAGGTGGTGGTTTAAAACTAAAATTAATACACAGTGTCTCTCTGTATCTCTTTCTCTCTCAAAAGTGAACAAGAACAAATGGTGAATTGTTCTTGGAATTTGCTTATTATTTATTAGGCGAGGACAGTTTGTCTAACTTCAAGTAGGGAGCAATTTGTCTGAGAAGAAGCCGGTTGAGATTTTGGTCTATAAAATGTACTCAGGTTTAAGATTAGCAACCATGTTAGGTTTACGATTAGGTGAGCTATAGCCCACGAAAGCTTATGCTGAAATAAACTGGTTAGTCTCTAAGGTGCTACAAAGTCTTCCTCGTTTTAAAATGTACTCAGTAATTTGAAAGGAACTAAAATCTAGGCAAGGAAAATTACCTGGAGAGACAAGTTTGTGTTTACTGCTCAAGGCCGGATCCTCCGCTGGTTTAAATTGAAGTCAATGGACCTGTCTCTGGGTCAGTGGGTTCTCTTGGAGAAACAAACCAGCAAATACTTACATGCTGATTTTCATCGTTCATAAGGGTTGTAGTTTTTCACTGTGTGGAGAGAAATATCCTTGTTAGAACATGGCAAGTGTTTGTCTTGGACGAAAGACTAGTCATCACTTGGACAAAAGTGTTGACGTGCTTCATCTTTATACAACACTTTCGCAAAGTGCTTTGCAAACATCTGCATACCTTTTCAAAGGAGACTTGTGATCTGGGGTACTTGAGCTGAGATGCTTGAAAAGGGCACTGATTTTCTAAAAGTGCTGCACGCTTACCTGTCAGGAAGCCAGTTCCCTTTAAATTGTCTCAGGTTGGGTCCCTAAAAATCACAGTCGCTTTTGTAAATGTTGGCCTTAGCTTCATGGCCCTTCCATGACATTGGTATTATCTTAATTTTACATTTGGGGAAACTGAAGCAAAGAGCGGTTAAGTGCCTTGGCCAAGGTGTCCAAGTGAGTCTGTGGCAGAACTGGAACTAGGCCCCTCGATATTGACTTTTAGCTCCCACTCCTTCCAGAGCCATGCTATGTTCTAAAAGGTGACAGACGCGTAAAGCTAACCCGGACTTGGATGGACTGGTACAGTGTTGACCAAATATTAAACTTACCAAGATTTTACACCGCATTCTTCTAATAATACTCCTACGTGGGTGTTTGGTTTGTTTATTTATTTATTTATTTTTGCTTGAGATGAAGTATTATTCCATAAATATTTAAGGATCCCCTAAAGACTACTGCTAATTAGAATAGATGGTTGCTATAAGGTACTAGCTGTTTAATTAAACTCATATAAGTCTTTTGTCGCCTTCAGCCCCAAAGAGTACTAATGTAACTTAAACTTTTATAAGTGAGGCTCATTATCCTTGTGAAAGTTATTAAAAATGTTTCTATCTGCCCCTAAACTGTTCTCCATGGCAGGACTTGAAGACCAAGTGAATCTGTTGGGTAGATCCAATTTGATTGGGGTATTAAATAATAATAATGATGATTTCATTAATACCTAGCTCTTATAGTACGTTTCATCCAGAGATCTCAAAGTAGGCCAGTATTGTTATCCCTATTTTACCAATCTGGAAATTTAGGCGTAGAGAGGGGAAGTGACTCACCTAAGGTCAGCCCACAAACCAGTGACAGCCTCAAATTGAACCCGGATCTCCTAAATCCCAGTCCAGTGTGCTAACCACTAGGGTACACTGCCTGGCTTCAAGATTATAGCAGGTTTCTCACCAGTTGATCAGTCTCTTCTTTTAAAGCTCTCTGGCAAAGGATCCCTGGAATTGGTGGTACAATTAGATTAGACCAGGGATCGGCATCTTGGCACGCGGCCCCCCAGGGTCAGCACCCTTGGTGGGCCCGGCCGGCTTGTTTACCTTCCGCACCTGCTGCGATTCGCCGCTCCGGTCCAATGGAAGCTGTGGGAAGCAGCCCAGTGCTGGCTGTTTCTGAACTGGCTATTTCTGAACATTTTAACCTAGAGGTGTCCACTTTGATCCCCCGGGGGCCTGATTTGTAGAGATGCGGCATCCTCCTGCTCCTACAGGAGGTTGGGAAGGGAGGGAAGCATGGTCTCTAATATAAGATTACAGCCATAGAACGCAAATGTTATTTAAATAATAAAAAAGTTCTCGCAGAAATCCTTGAGAACTTGATTTAGCTCCCTTTTTTAAGAATGGCGTAGAAGATTCTCTGCCCTGTGGCCATGCAAAGAATCTAAAGTCCTTGCAGGTGCAGGAGGAAGACAGCATTTTGGAATCTGATTTCCGTCTCTCTCAGCTACTTTGTGACTGAAGAGAACCCAGGTGGCCAGAGACAGTGCAGTCTCTGATTACCAGCTGGCATAATTCAAGTTTCTGCGACACTGGGAATCACATGTTTGCTGTGCAAATTGAGAGTGTCAGCTTGATGCTTAACTTGTTGCTGTAAATGAGATTTTATTTGCTCCTCTTGGTGTTTTTCCTTTCCATGATGATAGCCTGGAATGCAGACAACCTGGCTGTTGTTGAAAAGGGAACCTGCCTAGGCTAACTCCCTGTTACAAAGACTCAGGAGCTAAATGGATAAGTATCTGGCCTGATTTTTTGACAGATGGTTTAACAAGCCATGTAAAGTGGATCATTTAGGTATGTGGGAAATTGGTTGGTTGGGAACATAGCTCCAGTCTCTTGTTTCTTTGACAGCTGTTGCTCTCAGTGATGCATTTACAGAAGACATTTTTTGGATCCATCTATCAGTTTACCCCATTTACACCAGAAAACACAGAACAATAGAGGTCTGGGCCACTTATTTTCACCTCTTGGAGAGGCAGAATAATTATGATCTGCCTGGAAAGTTCAACCTGGCTTTTGTCTCATCTCTTAGATAGGAATGTAGGTAGAGTTGATCTCTCTGTTACATTAGCAACTCATGACCACAGTATCTGCCTGTTTCATATCTTGGTGTTTATTTTCTTTTTCTAGTGAGATAAACAAATGCATGGTAGTTTATTAAGGGATGATTAGACCCTATCTTGGTGAATGCCCAATAATTCATCTCTGTGCATTTAATCACACTGGGCTTGCCCTCCTGAAAATCACCAGGAGTTCTGTCATAGACTTTAGTGAGAGGAGTATCAAGTACATGAGGCCATTCCCACTCCTGTCACATCAAGTCCCAAGCATCTCACCACTCTGCACTGGGCTGTTTGTAGGAGAAAGAGGAAGGTGCGAGGAGAGGAGAGGCCAAGAAACTCATGTAAATAGGGCGGGAGGCTGGGAAATGGAGAGCACTCGTGGAAAGTCAGCTATGCTTAGCTTTTTCTCTGGCTTCTGATCCGAGCTCCTCTGAATTTCAAAGGGTTGAGTGCTGAATAGCAGACTCCAAATTCACCCCCCTACAGTTCTGGTCCCAGGACAGAGCCATGCCGTGGGGAGACCTCTTTTCCAGGTTGGATGCCTCTGTCCTGTGAAATCCCGATGCTGCTCATTGTGAATCTCTTGCACCTTAACTTTAAACCCTAAACCCGACTCTGATCCAAACTTCACCCCCTTGGCCCATCTCCGGATACTGTACACGTACGGAACCAAATTCAGGCCAGGTTTAAGTGGGTAAAACCGCATGGACACAAATGGAGCTGCTTCGCCCACTCACATCAGGCCTGAATCTGATCCACTGAAATAGCTTGGTCTCTTTTAAAAGCATCGGAAACTTCTTTCTTTCTGCATGTTTCAAACAAGCTAAATAGCAGCTGGTGCTTTACAAATCAATACCTGGGCAGACTGGGAAGACGTATCGCTCAAATCTGAGACGGGTCTGGTGATGCCAGAGAGGAGCCAGGATCCATGCAGCACATGACCGCCGATGTCCTTTAAAAGTTGAATCATCTAGTGAAAGGAGCACACATTTCCCTGAGAGATTAATTTGAGGAACTACAGGTGCACACAGAGTACCCCAGAGGCCTCTACACAACTGGGGTTCCCTCTAATTGCTGTCTCTTAGCTCTTAGCCATTAGAAGCTTGACCTTTGTCTGACTCGAGTCCCGTTTGGTCTTTCATTCTCTCTTTCTGATTTCTTCCCCTGCCCTCCAAACTTTCAAGCACAGAGGCAGCATCATTCATCCAAAGAGTGCTTTTCCTCCCGGACTGGGGCACAGCATCCAGCCATGAGATCTAAGCCAGCAAGGCATGCGGTCACTCCTCTGCTCTCCCTGCCAGAGGAAATGCTGGGGTGTGGTGGCTAACCGCAGCAGGAAGGATATAGGAAAGTTAAGGGATATTTTAAAAAAACCATTCCCAGACAGCAGACGTGTTGGGTAATGAAGCTAAAGTTAGATCAGGGCTGGCCACAGAAGAGATGCAAGTGACAGGATGAGTGAGGGATTTGCAGGTAGGTGGGAGAGTCAACAGATAGAGAACAAACTCTCTCAGCTCAGGCCAATCTGCTCTCCCCATCCAGCAGTGGAACCAATTGTGGCTTGATTTCTCACCAGCTTGTGGCAGCAACAGCAGGGGGCCGCCTTTTAAATCTTTCCGAGTTGGCTTTCAAGGGCCAGCTGGTCTTGGGCGCATTCCCTGCACTTTTCCCTGGGGAGTAAGTCCAATAACAAGGTCACCTCAGAAAGGCCATTGAGAAGTTTGTAAGCGCAGCCACTGGTTTTCCTTTCCCCTCATCCCACTTCTCTGTGTTCCTTCATTCAGTAGCATTCCCTCTAGGGACCAGAGCCTCTCTTGGTTCTCCCACTAACTCTTATGCTCGGAGAACAGAAAGAGGGAACAGCAATACTGCATCGTTTTAGGCTTGGCTTTCCGAAGAGACCTAACAAAATTAAGTGCCCAACTCCCATTGGCCCATTTTAAAAACCACAGCCGTAGCCTATTCCTTCAGTGAGCAGCTGGTCCCATGACAGAGCCTTCGGAAGCACTAATGAATGGAACTTTTAGGAGATCTCAGGCTGTCTTTGTCGCTTTACAGTGGGGGGATGTTTTCCTTCGCTGCTAATACTGTATTTACATGAGTGTGAGGCTACATTGGGAAGCCTGGCCAGCCCATTTACAGTGTGTCTTTCCCTTCCATAATTTCTTTAGTAGCTTTTGCAAAACCGCTTATGTGGAACATTTCATCGGGCAACATCCCAATCTTATTTGAAAGTTCAATTGAATTCTAACCCCTTCTCCACTGCCCTCCCTGTGGAGCATGGCAGACGTCCACACTGATCATGATCTCCATACAGAACTGGTGACCAGTCACAGTCCGTGGGAGAGATGGGTCATATATGGCACAAGTGTAGCACCGTGCCATATACTCTTCCCATCAGAGACCAAGAGCATAGTAACTTACAGTGAGAGCTGCAAGTTCTGTGCTTCACTCCCTTGTGTTTTATCCCACTGCTGCAGAGCCCTATAAAGGGCACAGATGTGCTGGGATTT
The DNA here is from genome assembly GCA_032164245.1 of Sternotherus odoratus. NCBI lineage: Eukaryota > Metazoa > Chordata > Testudines > Kinosternidae > Sternotherus > Sternotherus odoratus. Next base: position 10,934,723 of record JAVMKO010000018.1, read on the forward strand.
GCAAGTGGAAAGGCAGTTCTTGTTGATTACCAGCCAGCTGGACATACTACCGCACTAATAAGGGAAGACTCATGACACTCCAAGCTCAGTTATGGAAATAGAGGTTCAGATCAACTTCTGATAGGCAAACAGAACTGAATCGTCTGAGGTTTGCCCATTGCTGGAGGTAGGTGTTTGGAACTGTTTGTAGCCTACAATATAAGGGCCACAGAGAATCCTGGTATGAGGGACTTTTAAAGGAGGAAGAGGGGATGCAGCAGTGTTGAGGCCCAGCCTAAGGAGAATGCAGAGCAGGAGGAGGATGAAAAGTTTGTCTTAACTCTCCCGCTGCCCGTACTGCCACTTTAATGTCTGTACATCTGGGGGGTGGGAGAATGCTGTCCTAACCTCTGAACAAACCAAAACCCTCAAAACGTGCGGACTCTTATCCACTTACTGGAACTGACTCACTTCATCCACCATTGCAGCCAACCAAATGCCACCACCAAACACCACCAAGTCTAACAAGACTGAGTCTGAGCTATAATCATTTCAGATGTATAATCTGGGCATGGGGAATGAATAAATGCTTGGCCCGGGGCTTTAGACTTTCAGCTGCTAAAAGTCATGTCCTCTATAGTTTGAAAGATTGTTGGGTTTTTTCCATTTTTTTTAATGAGGTCTTGGATATGACCTATGACTTCTGTTGTTAGGTATTAATGAGCTAGAGGAGGGTTGGTCTAGTGATTAAGGCACTAGAGTGGGACTCAGCTGGGCTTAATTCCCAGCATAGCCCCAGACTCCTAATGTGACCTTGGCCAAGTCACATAATCCCGTGCCTCAGTTTCCCCATCTCTACAACGGTGATTGTGTTTCCCTGTCTCACAGGATGATATGAGGATAAATTCATTAATATTTGAGAAGTGCTCCCTTACAATCGTAATGAGACTATATAAGAACATAGATAAGCAGGTATCCATACAGGTACACTTTTTTATGTAGATATTCTGTAATTAATCTAGCAAAATGCATTTAATCAATAGAGGTGACTAAATTCTAAAAATAATAGGGGGCTTGTCCACAGAGTGCCACAGTCCAGACTATGAGGGTGTGAAGTGTAGAGTGCTCTTCTGTGTTGCACTCTAACTGCCCTTTATAGACCTTGCTGGTGCTAACTAAAGATACTAATTTGCATTAACGCATATATTCCAACTGGGTTCAGTGGAACCACTGATGTGCTTCAGGTTAAATACATGCTAATGTGCTTTGCTGAATCACCTAGCCGCATTTGTATTTAGTTTTGCATCGGTCAACATGATCGCAAATTGTCATATGTCCTCTTTGCATCTCCAAACTCAATGGAATTCTCTTCACCCCAACTCAACTGTCAGTTCAAGAATGAAGCTTTGTTAAATAGCAAGTTTATGAGTCCCGGTGCCCCACACATGGGTGGCTGCTGCTTTTCTCATACAGTGGTTCCTCGGGGTAAAATAACTGGCCATGCCAAGTTGCTGGATAATTATCAGACCCTGGAATGTTGCCAACGCAGGGTTGGGAAAGAAAACTTGTCGCAGGCTAGTAGGAAGGAAACTTGAGTTGGAGAGACTAGAGTTGATGGGTAAATAAGTAAAATAAATAAAAATACAAATCCTATTGCTAACAGAACAAAATGAGTGTTTTAATAATCAAGGCAAAACCCGCCGAGTCTAATCAGGAGTTGTTTCGGCAGCTCTCGACAGGAATGCTCTTTACAGTACATAATGGTAGGACACTGGGAATTCTAATCCTGAAGTTGATGACATGAAAAGTCATTATTTACATACGAGGAGGATATTTAATAGCTTCCTGGGGGATACTTAGAGTATTTATTAGCGGGGAAAACCTTGCAACCCCTGAGTGCCACAAGAATGAAAAAAATTCATTGGTGGGAAAAACATATGGAAGCCATGAGAATTCTGCATCCTACCGCCACTATATCCTCAGTAATATTTTGTCTGGTTTTAATTGACCTCATTATGATAGGGTGTTTTAATTATCCATTGCCACCATAAAAATCTTTAATTGGGCAATTCTTGGTTTGCTTTCTTAGTTCAGCTCAGTATTGGGCTGTTGTACACAAACTTATTCATCAAGGCTGTAAAAATACCACCCTTGCCCCGATTCACCACAGCATTTAAGCACGTGCTTAACTTGAAACACATGGAGGATCCCATCTCTATTCAACAAAAAAACATAACCACACACTTAACTCCAGTTTGCACTTATGTATGTTATCAATTGTTTTGCTGTGTCTGGGACATAATAGTGGGTTTTCCTTTCCAACCTAAGGCTAAGATTTTCAAGTCACAAACGATTTTGGTTGCCTGGTTTAAAACCTCTTAAAGAGGACACCTATTTCTGAAAATCAGGTGCCTCCAACTGAGTAGCCAGAATTGCTAGTGATGTCTGATTATGGAGCAGTGTCCAATAAAAATGTCTATTTCCATTTTTATTTTTATTTTGAACCTCAGCCCTGTTTTTTAATGGAGTGCAAGCCACTGTAGCTCTATGATACTTTGTAAAGTGCTTTGAGATCTGTTGTTGGAAAAGGTTTTGTAAGAGTTGGTTGGTATTATTGTTTATTAAACACACACGTAAGTACTGCACAAATGCTCAAGGGTTACTGGATGCAAAGCAGCTATTGAAAATCGAGAGAGCAATTGCCATGCTAGATGGTAACAATTTTAAAGTAGGTCAAATCCAAAGCCTATAAACTATTTGATAACATCCATTTATTAAGAATCTGAAATGGGCTTTGTATAGCAAATTTGGAAGCTCAAAATAATTAAACCTCCCTTTAAAAAAAAAAAAGACCAGTCTGCCTAAAGATATTAATGATTGGAACGATTTACATGGAATGAGTATAATTAGCTGAAAGATTAATTAAATGAATATTTAAGCGTACATTTCAGATTGCTACAGCCATAGAATATAAAATTATAAATGGTGGGAGCATATATGTTTCAGTTGGTCTTGACTGATTTTGTTTTGGGTAACAAAACCCAGCCGTATTACCCCTGGCAGCAATATATCAAAATGTATTGCATTCAGACACATGCTAGCCTCGGCCTCTGTAGTAAAGTGAACAGCCAATTCGCTCTGACTCAAGCCAACAAGGAAGCAGAAAGAAGTACATCTCGGAGAGAGAGAGAGAAAGAGAGAGTGAGCACCTTTCTGAAATGCCACCTGTCAAAACAGTCATTCCTCATTTCAGGAGACAATCTTGCACCCCCTTCCTGCTATCCATAGAGCCATGGACTAGAGGTGGCTGAAAACCGTGAATCCTTTCCCACGAGTAGTGGTGATTATTGACTGGGCAGCAGCAGCGCAGAAGGAAGGGTGGCAATTCCGCAACCCACCCCGCAAACTCCTTTTTGGGTCACGACTACTACAATTACAACACGGTGACATGTCAGATTTAAATAGCTGAAATCATGATATTGATGATTTTTAAAATCTGATGACAGTGGAATTGACCAAAATGGACCGTGAATTTAATAGGGCCTTAGTAATGGGACTAAAGCACTTTCCGGATTAAGTGTGCTTTCCGAAACAGAGCCTGGGCCGGGACTCAGAAGATCAGGGTTTAATACCTGGCTCTGCCACACCACTTCTTTGGGATCGTACTTGGGATACGGATCCCCATTTCAGCAAGGTGTAAGTGTGTGCCTAGTATCTGTGGCTTATTCACGTGCTTAAAGTTAGGGGTGTGCTTAAGTAATTTGCTGACCTTAATTCTTCTCTGCCTCACTTTTCCCATCTCTCACTTCCCTACCGCACAGGGGTGTTGCAAAGCTAAATACTTTAAGGTATTCTCATAAGGAGAGCAATGACATGTAAGCAACTTGGCCTATGCTCCCAATAATAAGTGTTTGCAGGATTACACTGTAGGCTTTGGCCATCAGACATGATCACCATGCCAGCAGGAATTTCAAGTTGACTTTCTTGTGGAAAAGCCCTTTAATGCATATTACTCCTTGAATCCTCTGCCTCGCTTTACTGAATGAGTGCTGGAAGCACGGCTCTGGGTAACATGACTCTCAACTAGCAGTTGGCCAGATTGCTCCTTCCCGACTGGTATCTTGCCAGTTCATCTCCACTCCAGAGCAGGGAAACCAAGCTGCAGCAGCCAATTCTGAAAGGCGCAAATAAGCAATAAAAGCTGTGAAAACAATAGGGTCCAGCCATGCAGTCAGAAACCCCACCCTGTGTAAGCATCAAATACAGTCACTGGGGTATGATCTATATTGCAAACTATCCAGTGGAGAGCATGCCTTGGGTGGATTGTACATCCATTCCTCTTGGGCTGGAAATTGGGATTTACCTCTCAGCAGACGTCATGGGGCAAGCACTAGACAGAAACAAAAACTAACCCTAGGAAGGGGTGAGAAAAATGTAACACATTAACCATATGATAAACCAGGGCAGCAAGTCCATCCAGAGACCCTATGTCTCTGAGACAGCAGTGCTGTGCTCTGAATAAATCTACCCTTCTCTGCTATTTCTACTGTCTGCGCTGGGCTCCGAATGAGCAATCCAACTTTGTCTCTGTCCTTTCTTAGGATGTAAAGTAAGGAGCAGATTTTCAAATGTACCTAAGTGATTTAGAAGCATGACATTGAGTATGGTTGGGGTTGAGTGCCTAAATCCCTTGGATGCTTTAGAAAATCTCTTGAAAATATTTTAAATAAAAAATACACTTTTCTCTCTCTCACCTCATCTCCACACACACTCCTTTTTTTTCCTTTTAGTTCTCTTCTATCTTCTGTTGTCTCCTCTCTGTCTCACAAACCTTCCTTTTCTTTCCCGTCTTCCTCCTGAACCGCCTTGTTTTACTGTATAATTTTTTCCCAGTAAACAATTAGGAGTAAAAACCTCCTCGCAGATAAATCTCTATCTGAATAAATCTTTTTCCTACCATTGTTTGTTGTAATCAGCTCAGCGTAGGACATCTGAGATAATGGAAAGCTATTATATACAGCTTGTTGAAGAGTAGGAAGAACCGGGTAAAGCCACTATTATTTAGAGCGCTATTTTTACACATTCTAATAGTACCTTTTATACCAAGCTGTTTTATATCTAGTTATTATGTTGTTGTTCATCCTCTAAAGAAATATTGGGTCCCCAGTGGAGCATCTGCTAATAAAAATCCTGGCCGCCATATAATTATTATTTTTTTTTTTGCCATATCAATTTAATAAAGATTTAGCTGACGACAACTAGATTAAATCTTAATGATGGTGGTTGCTGGTCAATCATACGTTGTAATTCCATATTCCTTCTGTAAGAGAGTCTTCCCCCACTCTAAACTCTGGGGTAACAGAGTGGGGTCTCTTATATGCAAGACCAAATAACTGTAAGCTACTTTCTCAGCCTAAGTTAAATGTTCCCCCAAAACCCAAACTCTTCCAGTTGGGGATTGGATCCAGCTGCCATCACTCAGTAATCACCCCAAGACTATGGGGTGGGGTACCTTGACACCCCCCCCCTCCCTTAAGCCACTTGAGAGAGAAAAGAACTCAGGCTCCCAGCCCCCACTTCTCCCCCCTGCTCTCAGGAGAGAGACTTAGATGCACAGACACCCCCCCCCCCACCTGGGAACTGGGTCAAATCCAAAGCTAGGACAACTTTAGGGGAATAACCAAACGCTTCTTATAACAAAAAAGGTTTAATAAAGAAAAGAGAACAAAGCGTACACTTAATATACAACTTCACAGATATAAAGCTTTCTATTCTGAGTCTTCTTGCATAAACCAGCCTAGCCCCTCCCCGGAGATTCCTCTCTCTCTCTCTCTCTCTCTCTCTCTCTCTCTGCTAAACGTTACAGTCCAGAGACACCAGAGATCAGATGCAAAGCTTATACAGGTACAATTCTACTTACAGTTCCCCTAACTTATGGATATAGGAAGGAAAAGGAGAAAAGGATCCTCCGTAGCTGGAAAGAAGAGATGGGGAGTTGCCCAGAGCCGGGACCGAGGAGAACTGAAACTAACTCTCCCCCTCTGTCCCGAGGGATGGGAGCTCTTACGTCACTCCCTCTCAGGTTCAGTTAACCCCATACAGGTAAAACAACAACTCTCCAGAACTTCACACTTATGACACCTTCCAAGCCAGTTCAAAGACCAACTGTGACGGACAGCTGGTACAGGGCTTAAAAAAGAGACTGTTCTGGCCAAATGGGATGCAAGGTCACCCTCCAAGTCATGATGTCTCTTCCCCTCTATTATACTTTCTTCCAGCTTACTGGGAAGATCTTTGCTCAGAGGTGGGTTAGTCCACCCCCATGATGTACGTGCCCACACTGAGAAATCTCTAGGCTAGTGGATTGATGGGTGTTGATGAGCCCTTAGTCACTGTCTGGCTGCTCCATTGGACCTGAAAGGCTGGTTGTGGGTGTTCCCAACCTCACAGCATATTTCAGTAACAGTGGCACATTAATTGATTAGTCCCTTAGAGTTGGTATGGCAACCCCCATCTTTTCATGTTCTTGTGTGTGTGTGTGTGTGTGTGTGTGTGTGTGTGTGTGTGTGTGTGTGTGTATATCTTCCCACTGTATCTTCCACTCAATGCATCTGATGAAGTGGGTTTTAGCTCACGAAATCGTATGCCAAATTAATGTGTTATTCTCTAAGGTGCCACAAGTACTCCTCGTTCTTTTTAGTGGCACATTAGTACCTTTATTAGCAACCTCCGCAGCAAGGCCTGGATGATCCATGGAGAAATGCCCGGCGCTCTCACCCCAAGAGATGGCCCTTCCCAGGCTGAGTTCATGTCCATTCATGGGATACATGAGAGGAAATCAGCACAGCGACATACCAGGCTGTTTTGGGTCCTGTTGATCCACACAGGACTTTGGTCTCTGGGGCGGCCAGTCTGGCTCCCTTCCCAGGAACTCAATTGCCATTCCCCTCTGCTTGGCATGTGAAGAGAGGGAACGTGAGCAAGTAGTGAGGCTGCTCCATAGACATACGGACTGAATTTAGTGAACGATGCATGGACCAGCCCTTGCCAGTAATACAAACTGCAGCTGTTCCCTTGGATCGTGCAGCTTTGGTGGCAGGGGTGAGGTTCAAGGAGAGAAATCACCGATGTTGTCACTAAAGCCCAGATTTGTAAAGGTATTTAAGCACAGCATTACAATGCCAAACTGATTTAGGAGCTTAGGGCTCTTTTTCAGAAGGGATTGAGGCACACAGGAGTCTAAATTCTATGGGCATAAATCCCTTCTGGAAAAGAAAAGTCTCTCCTAAATCAGGTAGCGACAGCATTGCCAAGTGCAGCAACGCCTACCTGGCTTTAAAAATGTGGGTGTCATTGAAGAAGAGCTAAAACAAGAGAGATTGGGGAAGGGGCGAGGTGGGGAGAGCTTCTTCTTGGGAGATCCGATGGGGTGGACTCTTCCTGTTGCTGCTGTCTGGACACTCGCATTGTGATCCTCCTTCAGCTTGAGCTCAGCGCATCTGCGATTGGTTCTTGTGTCCAAGCGCTTGATGATTCTGGTTGTAATCTTCGGGGAAAATCTTCCTTCTTTTCTCCTCCTCCGCCCCTTCCCTTTTCCTTCCTCCCTCCCCTGACAGCATATCCCACAGCCAGCTGGGAGGCAGTGATAGAAAATGTAAAGCAGCCGTGCTCTGGGATGGAGGTTTTTTTTTTTATCAGCCGCCTACAGCAGTTTTGCAAGAACAATAACCTTTATATTAACTTTGAAAACATCACAGCAAACAGGCTACTTCATGTCTGAAACGACAATGAAATTAAGACTTTTGCTGAAGACGGGGGGGGAGGGGGAGAGATGGGCGAGGAACGGTAAATGTCACATGCCCTGAGGCCACGATGAGGGGAGGGAGGATTTGATCTGCATTGCTGTGCTATGGGATGTAAACACGTTATATAATCTATAGGATAGCTGCAATCTGTGTGAATTAGTGCTTTCACTCTGAAGGCGTCGCCCAAAAGCATGGAAACCTTGAGTACACAGGGCTGAATCTTTAAAGAGCTTTCTTTTAAGTCTTTGTTCTTCTAAAGAGATCCCAGAATGATTTTGTCCACCACTACCATGCAGCCACCTCTGAGCTAACACACAGCAGCTGATGAACAGTTCTGAAGAGAGACCTTTGGGGAGAAAGTGCACTTGTTTCTTCAGCAGATCCATCTCTCCACTGTCCTTCTGTTAAGACCCACTTTTACATCTACCCCACACAGGTAGTTTTTCTCTCCCTTTGTTTTTTGAATCAGAAATAGAGAGCGATCAGAAACTGAACATCTGACACAAAGTGCCTCAACTATGGAGTGGTTCAGAACTTGATCCACACTTTGCAACCCAGGCCCATTAGTAATAAGGAATAGAGTCCAGAGACAAAGGTTACAGAAGGTGTTAATTGGGCTAAGGAAATTAATCACCTTTTGTGCTTCTTATAACAATGACCAACGAAGTGGGTATTAGCCCACGAAAGCTTATGCTTCAAAACTTTATAGTTAGTCTTTAAGGTGCCACAGGACTTTGTTACCTCTGCTATTCCAGACTAACACGGCTACCTCTCTGATTAATGACTTTCTTGTATCCTTTCTTGTCAGGATGAGAGACAGCTTTAGCTAAAGGTGCATCATTAGATAGTGTTAGGACCGGAAGACATTGTAACGGGCAACCAATAGAAGGCGCATTTACGCTTCTAAGTCAACTCCAGGAGAGTGCATAATGATGGTATTAGTCTAAAAATGACCTTCTTGTTATCTGTGTGTTTGGGAACCAGTTCCCAGCTGCATGAGTGTTTACCCTGTCTGTGTAAAAATAAATGCATGGAAAACTAAATGGGGAAACTAAGGCAAAACTGTGTAACCAACAAGTGCTAACCAATCAGTTTGTTGCTTGCTATTAATAAGATAAGTATGTATAAGATGCAAATAAGCATGGGTATATCTATGCTGACACACCTTTTTGGGTTGGGCTTCCTCTTTGGGCTTTCTACACATTGCCTGGGTGTGTCAGACATCTTGTATTGCGGCCGTGCTGGCAAATAAGCCCCCCAGCACGAAATGCCGCCCCCTCCAATAAACTCACCACTTTCCAACTAGCCACCTGTGTGAGGCCTCGTTTCTCCCAGCAACGAGATAAGCCCCCTGCAACAGGTAGTTTAAGCCACAAAATTAAGTTCAGTGTTTAAAAAATAAATACATAACAGAAAGCTGGGGAAATCTTATCAAACTTAATGCGAGCCAAAATGCTTTTGTGGCATTTGAATTCAATTAAAGCAGCACATGTCTTTGCACCGACATGTATGTAGTGGTCCTATCTCTAAACATCTGTTTATGGTGTTGGAAACCCAAACAAACGAGTATGATGCTAGCAAGGGAGGACCCAAAAGCACAGCTTACTGGGAGTGGAAAGTAAAACTGACCAGCATTGTTTCAATGGCTAAACTGAGTAAAACATTTCAGGTTTTGAAACCCAATGTTGATTTATTTCGGCTGGATCTGTTTGAAAAGTTAGTTCGTTGTATGGATAAGAGAGGTCGTGGGCATGTTTTCTGCTCAGAGCATTGCATTGGGTCGGCTTGCAGACTGCAGTCAGCCAATTCAACATGTGGTTTGCATATATTGCTCCTTCCAGGACTCCAGCAGGCATAGCATTCAGCTAGTTTAGGCGTTGCTTGCACACACCCATATGATCAACAGAATTCCTTTCTGTGAATTTGAACTGAAGGCCTATCTCTGAGATGCATATTTTTCTTAAGTTGCTGATTTCTGTAGGTCAGAATTGGAGTGTCTGTTAAGGTTGACAACAGAGCCAGAAATGAGCCAGATCTAAAAAAAATAAAATACTTCAACGAGAAATGTCCTCTGATCTCTTCCCAAAATCTCATGTCTGCTCCTAGTCTCAGCTTTTCAATTGTTATGATTTGGCTGAAGTAAGCAAGCAGTTAACAGGATGAAACTGGATTCCTCACTGAAACTAACCGATCAAAGATAACAGTTAGAGACCGCCAATATTTTTCACACAATTTTGTTTGGGGCTGGGGAGGGACTTGAAAATATTTTTTTTCAAATATTTGTCACCATTATTGACGTCCCATTTTTGAGGACAGTTTCCACAATTTTTGTTTACCAAATGTTCAACATTTTTTGTTTACCCGAGACCACATTTTTGAGCAGAAAAACGGGATGTTTACAAACAAAACACTTTAAAACCTATATTTATTTTTAAAAGAATCAGGTAAAAATATTGTGAGAGACGGGGCTAATTACGAACCCTTCAAAGTGGAAACAGAAACTTTTTTACAAAATCTGCTTTTCATCCAGCTCCCCAGTTGCTTTCTTCCTCTTAAACACATTCCCTGCTTACTCTAGTTCTCAAATGAGCATTGCATATACTAGCTCTTGCACTAATCAATTAGTGTTGGACATGATGCCAAACTGCCAGGGCTGGTCTGTGATGACTGTGATGCTCATACACAGTAGAATCATCTCTTTCCTCTGTTTTCCCTGCTATGTTTGGCTGCTCTGAACAGCTATGCTGTTGAAATGAACTAGATTTCTCTTGAGAGAGAGAGAGCATGCTAGTTCTTGGAGACACTTGTCAGTTTAAATGGGGTGGAGGGTGGGGGGAACTTGAATGGTCCGAGCAATGTGCATGCTTACCCCGTTGCTGCGTCTCAGATATGGACTGCCACCATCAGAGGTGTCCGTTGCAGATACGTTTGCAAATCATCAAAACGTCATCTGCTTGTCTTCACTTCCGCCAACGTATTCTGCATGCTGCAGAAGTCAAGCGTGAAATCATTGACAATGGAATCAAAGTGGCCTGCCGTTGACAGTACGGTTCTCCTGTTCCCCACTTTTAATGCATTAATATGTCGGCACCGTTCTCTAATCCAAGGCAGCAGGAACATAGGGGGATTTGAGCACAAATAATGTAATGTGCCAGGGCTGTTTCTCTGGGGTGCACCTTCTTGCAAGTCTTTAATGTGGAAGTGCTGCTTGCGTTTGTTTCTGCCCCAAGCCCTTTGACCCTCGTTCACAGATCAGCAGCGGCACAAACATGATCATCCACACTCTTTGGATTTCCCATGAGCACCGTCGTCTTCACGCTTTAAACAACCATTCTGGAGAATGAAGTGCTGCTAAATGTACAGAACCCCTGCGTCTGCTGTAGCTGGGACCATTAGAGGAGGTTTGGCCAGCCCATAAAAATAACCAGCAAAACAACTACACTCAGGTAGCAACAAGGGACTATGGAACAGCTGCATATGAAGGGCCAATTTTTTAACTCTGGTGGGTAAGCTTGGGTCTCCTTAAGCTACTGCACCTTTTCAGGCATTGCTGTCAGTATTCAGCACGGATAAATCTGTTCCATTGGTGGGCAGCTATAGTGAAAACCTTTTGGAACACACCGTCTTTCAGGGAGTTCTTTTGTAACGTGATTTCTGCAGATAATGCCCCATGGACTGCAAGGACCTTTGTTTGCAATGGAGTTTGTCTGCACTACACACTAAGTCCAGGCTTTGGTTGAGGTTTGAGCCCAAACCCCTTCCATCCATACACAAATCAGTCCGGCTCGGGTCAGCCAGCACTCAGGATCCTGGTACTAGAGATCAGAGCCCCAGTCCTGCTGCGTTTTTGGATCCAGGCCCTGTCATTGTGCAGCATGGATGCAGCTCAAGCCCCAGATGCGAGTCAGAAGGTCTGCAGTATGGGCGCATTAGCAAGGCAGTGAGACTGGCTGCAGCAATTATAAGCCCCGGCTTACGTGCAGGCTTGGAAACCGCGAGTCCATAAGCCCACAGACCCAGTTTACAGGACTGTGTAGACGTGCCTTTAATGGACTGGTGCACTGGGACATCTCGCTGTTTAAAATGATGTCTGTGTACGGAAGTTGTGTAATGGACTTGCATGAGCATTAGCTCCGGAGTCTTGCTCGTGTCAGGCTCTTGTGGCAACTTTGTTGCAGTGCAACCACCCTTAGGAGGGCTCAGATGAGCATTAATTCCTGTGGAAACTATTTTTGGTTACTTGTATTTGACATGAATTTGTGCATGTTGCATTCTTGGCTAGTAGGGGGAAGTGTGTGTGAGAGACGGAGAGGGAGAATCTGGGTTGCCACTGACACAAGCGATATTCATGCAACATCTAGGGAAGCCCCCAGTCCCTCCGGGGGAGAATTGGGACCCAGTTTGCTATTTGTGGCTTTAACTAGAGAGAGAAAGAGAGGGAGAGAAAGAGAGAGAGAGAGAGCGCAATGGGGGTGTCTTTAATTGGGAAAATAAATCAGCATTCCTGAGAGAGATCCTTTCTAAAGGTGTTTGTGAGGCATCTCCAGCAGGTAGTCTTATGGGAAGTAACCTACAGGGCTCCTCCCACCCCATAACTCAAGCCCGCCGCTCTCAAAGACCTTCTTGTGGTGTTAAATAGAACAGCATTCAGGAGAGTTGCCAATGGAGGATATGGAGCCTTTCACAAGGTCACGGGTTCAAGTCCAGCCCAGGCCAGGAGGGACTGGAAGGAACCATTGTTTGGTGGCTGTTGTGAAGCGACATTTGTTCACCTCACATCCTTGATGACGGTCTCCAAAGAGGCCCAGGACTAAAGCTGAGCTCCTCTGACCATGGTCCATCCAGGCCAAGGTTGGAGTCAGAGATGAAAACCCAATTTGGATCATCCTCAAGACAATGCCGGATTGTTACCTTCATGCATCTTCTAGTGCTTTCTTATCGGTCACTAGCAATGAGCCATTGTCAGGATCATGCTGGGGAAGACTGTACTGCCTTTTCCTGGATTGTACATGTTCTCTGAACTCCTGGAGGACTCCCCTCTCTTCAGCTCTCAATCCCGGGCTTTTCACCAACCCCAGCTTCACTTGAAAGATTAAATATTTATACAGGGTTGTTTTTTCCTGGACAGCAACTTATGTCACTAGCTACAGATTACATGCCCATAAGAGCTGCTTCCCCCTCCTTTTATGACGTCTCTTTGTAACTTTGCTTCCCTGAGAGGCTGAGATAAAATGAAACCGATTTGTTGTACATGTAGAGTCTATAGCAGTAGTTTCCATGGCAACTGTATCCAGGAGAACAGTGCTCTCTTTCTTGTGGGAGGGTCTGGCACGTCAGATTGCGCAGGTAGTTTAAATACATTTTTTTTAAAAAACACCCCAAACCCTTGGGGTCTTCCACTGCTTGCATCCGACGAAGTGGGTATTAGCCCACGAAAGCTTATGCTTCAGTACTTTAGTTCGTCTTTAAGGTGCCACAAGACTCTGTTACTTCTGCTATTCCAGACTAACACGGCTACCTCTCTGATTCTCAGCCTTCTCAGAGTTCCACCAAACATCTCAGGCTGAAAGCCGGGGGGAAAATTTTTAAGTGAGAGTAATTAGCCATTGGAAAAACTCATGAAAGGTTGTGGTGGATTCTGCATCGCTGACAATTAATAAATCGAGATGGGATGTTTTCCTAAAAGAAATCCAATCAGGAATTACTTCAGGTAAATTCTGTGGCCTGTGTTATACAGGGGGTCAGATTAGATGACCACAATGGTCCATTTTGGCCTTAGTCTATTAATAGAAAGAGTTACAAATAATAGAGAGTTTGGAAAGAGAGGTGATCATTCATGATTCCGAGCCTCTTAACTACTGGGCGTTGAGATGACCCTTTTCCTGCAGGCCAATTATCCAATAACTGCCTTCTGTGGGATTTCCTTCCTCTGCAAGCAGCTAGTACTGGCCATTGATGGAAATGGGATGTGGAACGGGATGGACCCCTGCTCAGATCCAGTAGGATTCTGTTTTCAGCCAGCTATTCACATGGGTTCACCCTTAGGGTTGGTCTACAGGGAGATGCAGGAAGACCTGCTAAATCGATGGCAGATTGCTGTCCGGTCCAGTCCGGTTCTCCAGCTCTCTGAGAAGAGTAAGGGAAGTCAACCAGAGAGTGTCTCCCATCGACCCAAAACAGTGAAGACACCAGGGGAAGTCGGCCACTACCGTTCTTCAATGCACTCCCAATGGCAGAGTCATGCCGTTATCCTTCTAACTGGCCCTGCAAAGCAAAGCTTCGGAGCCTGCCCTCATCGAAAATTAGTACAGGTAGCATCATGGGCAAAATAGATGCTGGGATGCGCTAAGTAACACCACCAATAATGGCTGCTGATGGAAAACCCACTCTGCCAACCGCTCTGTTCTGCAATGGGTGGGGCTTGGCTTTCATCGACAAGGTGACGCTAATTTTTCCTCCTGCTGCTTCTTTGGGGAAAGGCGGCAGTTTGGGGTTCCAAAGCTGCAGCCTGTGTCCATTCTCACTTCAGTTTTGTTTGGCTTGGGCGGGAGAAGTGTCGTGGAAATTGACCTGGGACCTAATTAAACAGTGACAAGCAGAGAGGCATTTCCATGCGTTTAATCAGAGCGACTGGCCAGCGGAGCTAACCCAGCACTCGCTATCAGCCAGGAAGTGCCTGGCCTGGAGCTCGCTATTTGCTATTTATAAACCCTGGCAATGTGTTTTGTGCTAGGTTGTTTCTTTAAAGAAGAAAAGAAGAAATGGCTATAAAAGTTAATTGCTTATGTCTGGAAGAGTTACGAACCGGACCCTACGTTGCTATGGCTACGCTGCTGCTTGCCTATTGGTCTCTCCCTGTGGGCAGATCTCGCCCTTTGACAAGTGAGGAAGGGGTAGGGCTGAGTGGGGAGCCCCAGCTGCGGTTTGCCACTTTAAGTGCTGCAGAACGCCAGCCTGCAAGGGTTTTGCAGACAGGGGTCCACCCGCCCCTTCCCACTATAGGCCAAGATCCCTTTGAAATCCACAAAGATCCCTTTGAAATCCAGTGGCAGTTGAGTGCCTAATTCCCTTAGATGCCTTTGAAAATCCCATCCCAAGGGCCTGATCTTGAAAACATTTGCTGCCCTGACCCCTCTTGCGGTCAGTGAGAATGCCCTTGCTACTAAGCACTGCCCTCCAGGGCATTGGCAAGATTGGGCCCTACGGAACCAGGAGGAGAACAAGCGCCCTTTGGTTTCAAAGGGATAGGAGCACTGTAACAATATTTTCTAGCCCATGTTGCAAGCAGAAGCAACCCACTTGCCAGCAGGTGCTGTACCTCTCAGATCACATAGCACATCGAGGTCTGCGTATCCATCACCCCCCCCCCCCTTCCGCAGCACTGTATGTAGCCTTCGGCACCCCATGCCCTGCGCGCTAAAGAATTGCGGTGCAAAAGTAATCACCGATTCGTCCATTTTTAATCACTTTGGGGAAATGGGTTTTAAAGCTGCACTGGAATTTACCACCGTCTTATAGCTCATAAATAATATCATGTCAGATTTCCATGCTAGCGCCGTCTGTAGCCCTGGTATGAATTTAAAGTGGCTGCAAGTTTTATGACCGGCTTGACATACTTGCCAGTAATCGCTATGCCTAGGAAAGGAGACTTTAGCTAAAGACAAATTTTGTTTCTCTGGCGTGTGAACTGCATGCTGATGGGACACCTGGCGTTAAAGGGATCGGTTAGTCCCAACTGAGACGCTTTTCAGAAGCTGAGAAACTGTTCTGAATAGAAGCAAAGAGATGGAGCCCGGCAAAAATGAACCAGGGAGCCCTCTGCTGGCCGCAGCCATGATGATAACGGGTCCTTCTCTTATCATGGCCAGGGAGTTTTAAACTGTGGGGAACATTGTTAGTGTAGCTGCTTAATGGAGAGCCCTCCCACGCTGCATGCTTTTGTGTTTAATGGAGGCTAAGGAGTTCTGGGATGCTGGATCTTTATTAGCGCTGGCGGCTGGCGCTTGCTGTGCGGCTGTTCTAAAAGCTGGCTCCAAGGTCACGCCGGGGACATAGGCCGGGGAAGCTGATTCTTAATTTGCGAGGCAAGAACATGCCTGAATTTTGGCACCGGGGAGCTGCAGGAGCGGGCTTAGCTTTAAAGAATTGCTGATGCATTGTTCTAAAATAATTGGACCAAAATCCTAGAGATGGGGACGGTTACATTTTTTTGGCAGCCATTCTAGCTGGGAATCTGTAGTTTGTCTTTGGTTCCCCTCTTTCTGATAGGCCAGATCAGGTGCCTCCCAGGCTGTGGGGCAGACCCAGATCTAAATTTTGCAACCTGACGTCGTCCATAATAAAAGCGAATGCAACGTGGGACTGAAATCCTTAGCGTCTGTTGCATGCCGAGTGAATGTTCCTTTCCCGTCCTAGCTGCTGGTCAGGATCTTAATTTGGATGTAACAGAAACTTGGCTCCCCTATATGTATCCCCCTCTTCTTGTTTGGTTTATCAAGTAACACTGCAGTCATGCACGGGGAGCATCATAATGCAGCCACATGTTGGCCTTTCTGATGTCACCAAGGCTGTGCTGTCTCATGGCTGAACAGAATGGTCTGGTTACAAGGCAGGGGAGTCTAGGGGCTGGTCTTCACTAGGGGGGGAGATCGGCTGTAGGTACGCCGATTTCAGCTACGGTATTAACATAGCTGAAATTGCGTATCTACAGCCGACTTGCCTGCTGTCCTCACGGCGGCGGCAGGCAGTGGCGTGCTCCCCCGTCGACTCCAGCTTGCGCCTTTTGGCAAGCTGGAGTTCCGGAGTCGACAGGGGAGCCACTGGCGATCGATTTATCACGTCTTGTCAAGACACAATAAATCACCAAAAGAGCGATCCCTCGCCAGCGTAGTGAAGACAAGTCCTAAGGCCATGTCTACACTACCACTGATACCGACATAACTTACGTCACTCTGGGATGTGAAGACGCCGCCGTCCTGACCGACATAACTTGCGCCGGTGTGGGAGGCACTGTATCAACAGGAGCGTTGCTTGAAGGTCTGGGAGTCCTGGTACTGGAACTGCAGGCATGTTGAGATGAATCGCATCGTTCAGAGCTATTGAAAAGAGTTTTAAAAAGAGAGCTGTCCATTCTGCTGAGGACTTTGGGGGGAGGGGCGCTTTCCTTGGACGATGTGCACAGCAAAGGGTGTCTGAAAACCTGCAGCCAGCTTGCCATGAGCATTGCCCCATGGTTGGCATCCCAGCCGAGGGGGGACTTCATTCATCAGATCAGCCTTCCCCTTCTATGTCTGCTGAGATGAAAACCGCACACGTGACAAGCTAAGAATTTTCCTGCTGTCTCCTGTAAGCCACTGGCTTTCGTTGGGTTGCATACTGTTGAAAACTGGCCAGTAATATTCGAGAGGTTCTCAGGCCCTCCTTAAAATTACACCTACAGTACGGGTGTCTTGTTTCATTCCCTAGTTGCAGGGGCCAGCATGATGCTTGTGAGCTACTGTCTGCAGGGTGAATAGTGCACAGATTTGGTGCTCTCTCTCTGCTCAGGGGTGTATTTCACCCTGTGTGTTTCCCACAGAACTTGGCTCTGGCTTCCTTACGTCATCAGCTTGATGGGAGCTTGAATAGTGGAAGCTAAAGGCAGAGAAGATGTATATGGGAGGAAGGATGGGCTTGTGGTCAAGACATCAGGTTGTCACTCGAGAAATCTGAATTCCTCTATCACAGACTCCCAGTGTGAGTTTGGTCAAGTCCCACTCTGGGCCTCAATTCCCCATCTACAGAATGGGGACAAGAATCCGTCCTCTCCTGGGTACTAGAACTGTCAGATTTTGGGGGCAGAGACTGTCTCTTTCTCTGTGTTTGGGCCTAGCCCAGTACAATGGGGATACGGTCTGGGTTGGAACCTCCAGGTGCTCCTATAATATGAATAATAAAGAACAGAAGGTCGCATAGTCTTGCATTCCCTCTGGCGCAGCAGGCTATCAAGGGATGCACAGTCACGGGGACCTGGACTGGAGAGGAGAGAGGCAGGGGGCGTGCGGGGCTGATAGTTTCAGCTTGGCTGGTTCTCCGACTGCCTTGGGATTTTGCCACCAATAACCCTAGGTATGTGACGCACAGCAGGATCATTGGCGGGCCAGACTGGTCCAATAGTGATGGGGACTGAAGCAAAATGCCCCTGATCTTTGTGGAGTGGTGACGTGAGCAGCCCCAAGTTTAGACAAGACAAGCCTGAACAAGTCACTGCTGGGCAAGCCCAAACAAGTCAGTGCTGAACCACCTCGCCATTGTGAATGTGTTTATAGTAAATAAGGAAGGCAGAACCCAATGAAACTAATTCTTCTGGATATGTTGATGGTGAGCAAAATATGCACAAACACCGGGAATTGATAAGCCCACCTTAATGCAACCTGCACAGCGATTGGTCCTTTTGTGCAAGTGTAGTTGTTGGTAGCTAGGAAAGATGATCTACGCCGCGTGGTGTGGGACATGAGTTAGAGCTGTGGTCTCATCTCTTACACCCCCTGAGTCCAGACCTTGCCAGCATGGGCAAAGAGCTGTTACTACCTAATAAAGTCCCCTGAGGGCCAAGCTGGAGTCAAACCAAGCTTTTTGAATCCCAGAGCCCTGGTGGAGGTGTTGTAGATGAGCTGGGTGGAAAGGTCTCAGGGGGAATCCCACCAGGGGTGTTAAAAATATGAGCACAGATCGGAAATTTGCACATGGCCTCTCTGTTTATAATGAACTGATCCAGATGCCCCTAGACTTTTTGAGATCTGGATCTGGAGTTCTGTGTCTTCAACCCATCGTTGATGTATTTTTAAAATATTTTATATATAATCTAAAAACCAGTTTGTGGTCCAGACTCCACAAGATCAATTGTAGAGAGAATTAGGTTTTTTAAAACACTACTTTTTTTATGCTCATGGTGGAGATTTAGGGCTGATGTAGCTCTTATCCAAGTCCTTAATGCACCTTATTCTGATCTCTCTGGCATCATTGTCCATTGTCAATCCACTGAACTCAACATAAGTGAGACCCAGAGCTAAACCCACAGAGAGCTTTTTAACATGTCCACATAAGCCCAGGCTGAAAAGATTACAGTATGTTTTTGTTTCCAGATATTTCATGTAGTAAACAGCTAAGCATATACTGTATTTCACAGATAATTAAGTGCTAGTGGAGGTACGTAGTACTGTGTCCATCAATCCATTCAGGACAGAGCATTTTTGGATGCATATGATACTATATGTAGCTTTCCTTTAAGGGACACAAGAGTATTACCACACTATTCACAACCTGGAGTCAACATAATGGTTGATAGAAGGATACTATTTCACTTAGCTCACACTGGCCCATATTTGCATCAACCAATACACATTCCATAGAGACTCTTGTCTTTTCTCCGTCTGAACCTTTACATAATGACTAAAGAATTAAGTTATTCCTATGAAAAAAGCATCAATACAGCAAGAGTGGGTTTCGTAAAGCAAAGTTGGCCCTGCCTGGATTACCCATCCATGGCAAACCTCTCTGCTTTCCCATTATATTCTTTGGCCAGTTTGAGTGTAACAGCCTTGGGTAGTCTTGTATATCGATTCCCCCTTGTTTACCTCAGCATGGGTCCCTATCGTCCAGCAGTAACACGAAGAGAAAACCTATGGTTGATGGAGGTCTTATGAGAGATTTTCTGTTTGACCTGATGCTGTTCATTAATCCCTGCAGGTTGGAGGATGCCTGGTAAGGGTACAATCTCTCCAGCACACCAGGCCGTAAAATTGGAATCATCTTCTTGGCAACAAAATTCGCTCTCCTGTTTTCTTGCTCTCTCTTTCCCCCTGTGTGCGCTTGGGCGAGAGATCGGCAGGGTGCTCCCTGTTGCGAAGCTTCGCCAGTGCGTCCTGATTCCTGGCACTTCCTAACTTCTAAGTCCTTGACTTTGCAACCTTCATAATGTTTTTGTCTGTGTGATAAATCTCTATATTGCCTGCAGCTTGTTCAGTGGCACCTCCGTGAGATATTTGTCCTCTGATGTATGCCCTTGGTACTATTGTGTTGTTGTTTTTAAGGAGTTTGCTGATCGTATCAGAGAATCGCTTGGAAAGAAAAAAAATAAAGTTCATTTGCCACATGGTTAGCGGAGCTTCCGCTGCGAGCTCTGCTTGGAACATGATAAATACATTTGTGCATAGCGGTCTTCTCTGCAAGCTCAAGCGGTCGTGAGATCTATTAAATGATAAGCAGAGCTTCTGCTTTGTGGGGGGGGGCGGAAGATCAGTAGACAGGTACCGACCCTCTCCACAAGCTCCATCTGTAGGGAGAGGTGTTCAGCTGTCTCATTCACCGGACTTCTAACATATGCCTTCTCTACTTAGCACCGTTCCGATATCCTGCCTCCTCTGTGCAGAACCCGAGCCCTAGAGCGATTTGGCTTGGAAAAAAACCGTCCCGTGGCTGACGTGGGATCCTCCTCCTGCATTGTAGCAGGATGGACTCAGCTATTCCTGACTCATCCCTGATGATATCCCGGCTTATCCGTGGATGTTCCCATGATACCACAACCACCATTTGCATCTCATTCCACCTCTTGAGCCGATACTGTTCTCCATATTTTCCCGTATATTTAACCTGGTTTTCCACTCTGCAACTTGAGCCTTTTTGAGCAGGGGCCGTCTTTTTGTTCTGGGTTTGTGCAGCACATAGCATCATGGGCTCCTGGTCCTTCGCTGGAGCTGCTGGGTGCTACAGTGATGAAAATAATAGCCAATGTAGATGGACCATGTAGTGATTATTAATAAGAATAACGGATTCCTGTCATTACTATAACCTATACATGGAGATTTTACTTATACCGAAGTTGGTCTGTGGCAGGGAGGGCAGGGAGCAGAGACCAACTGCACAGTGAAATCTCTCACACCATCTCCCAAGCATTGCTGAATTCAGATTCCAGGTCTGACTCACCTCAAGCCTCCTCGGAAGCTGTTCTGCCCTGGAAGACTTGATCATCAAGGCTTGTAATTAGGAGAAGAATAAAAAGATGAGGACTGATTGCTGCTTTCAGCCATCGACACCAAGCCTGGCCAGGAACTGAATTAGAGAAATGAGTGGAAGAGGCGTGAGGGGGAAACTACAGGCCATTAGGCTCATTAACTAATATTCCCTGATTTATTATTTCATTATTTGGCCTTGTTTTTTCTGTGTTCCATGCAGTATTTATAAGGCAAAAAATTCCACCACTGCAAATGAGCATCTAGAAAACAAACAGGGAGAAAATAAGTGGATTTTAATGTAATTTAATGCAAAAGTGGTGTGGTGGTGTTTTTCTTATTTTTCCCCTTCCCTTCCTCTCCCCCTCTCCCGTGCATTCTCAAGCCAACACGATTTCAAATGGCTGCAGCATTTTGTAACATAAACTTTTTGATTTTTATGGCCAGAAGGCATATGAGGTCATCTGGTCTGATCTCCTCTGTAATAAAGACAATTGAGTTTAACCCTGTTGATCCTCTGTCAAGCCCAATGCCTAAAGCATCCCCCAGAAAAGCATCCAGTCTTGCTTTCAAAGACGTCAAGAAAATGGTGAATCCACCACTTTCCCTTGGTAGTTTTGTTCCCATAACTAATCACTCTCACTTCTTCCAAGTGTGTGCTTGATTTCTCATTTGGATTTGACTGGCTTTAATCTCCAGCTATTGGTGCTTGTTCTGCCTTTCTCTGCTGTAATTCCTGGTATTTTCTCCCCGGTAAAATATGAGAATTGTGTAGGGGACTCAAGTGTGCGTGTGGGGGGAGAGTTCAAAGTAACAAGGCTTGAAAATTGAAACCATTTGGGCCTCATTTTCATTGTTGTTGCTCGTGCTTCGTTTAGCATTTTGTGCTGCAGGTGGTCTCATTGAAAGCAATGGAATAAAATGTCTTAACATGCCTAAAGGGGACAGAATCTGCCCCTTTTTAAAATTTATTATTTCATAAAGTTGCAGAATGTACCAGTGGGTGTTGGGCAAATTGCAAAGAGGTTCAGGGTTTGGTTTGAAGAACAGCCTGGAAATGGGTGTAACAGCACAGTGTTGTAGACCAGGTTTGTTAGCTTGAGCAGAAAAAGCTAATGCTTTTAGATCCAGAAGGCCCAGGTTCAATCCCTGCAGATGTCTAGGTGTCGTTGGTCCTGTTTCAGTGCAGAGGGATGGGGATGGACCTCGAGGTCTCTTCCAACCTTACATTACTATGGCCTGGTCTACAGTACCATGGTATATCGATCTAACTTACGCAACTTCAGTTCCATAAATAATGGAACTGAAGTCAACGTAGTTAGATCCACCTACCATGGTGGTGACACTGCACCGTGTCAATGGGAGAGCATCTCCCGTTAACTTCCCTTATACTTCTCAGGGAGGTGGAGTACACAGACCGATGGGAGTGTGCTCTCCCATCGATTTAGTGTGTCTTCACCAGACCCGCTAAATCGACACTCACTGCATCACACCAAATTCTGATCTGCATCACACCAACATTGGGTTCAGTGGAACTGCTCTGGATTTACACCGGCATCGATGAGATCAGAATCTAGCCCCTGGATGGTTGTTTCAGATCTTAGTTATTTTCTGTAATTGCAATTGGCATAGAGATGTAATGCCAAATCCAAACCCCTTCTGACTTTATGGGTGAAACCTGGGCCCCACGGTGAAGCCAGTGGGAGTTTTGGCACTGAGTTCAATGAAACCAGGATTCTACCGTGGGGTTCTAGGGTTAGATATAAACTTGGTATGGTTCCATCTACAACCTAGAAGGAAACTTGGCATAATCAGTGGAGGAATTTCCTGCCATCCAGCATGGATTGCACTGAACAACACTGAGTTTGTGCTTAAAAAATAAAGGCATTTTCTTGTGGCAGACAGGTGCTTTTGAAAGACTCCAAAACTATAAATGATCAAACCAGTTCTTAAAACCCAATAGGATTAGTCACTATCAACACCACTGTTTCTTTTTTTTAACTTGTAGAGCATTGAAAATTGCATTGGTTTTGGTTGTAGTAGACTGGTAACAGTTTAGATTTAAAATAGCAAAGGACTTTTCTTTTTTAGATCAGACGTAGGCCACAGTCCATTAAAACACTTGAGCACATCCTCGTCCTAAGCAGGTGAATAGACTCACTGAAAGAAGTTGGGTTAGCCATGGGCTTAAGTTTTTTTGCTAAGGGCCTTAGTTTCCAACCGTGAATGAAAGAGGCATTCATAATACATGAATATGGATGATGAATTTACAAATATCCCTAGCATAGGTCAGGCTCTGATTCCATTTGCATCATTCTGCTAATTACGGCAGAGCATCCGCGGCCATTCCTATTCACATTATTACAGGAAAATCAGGAGATCCGAGTCCTTCGTAGAATTGGAGTTGTCCCATGTTTAAAATAAGTGTGTTATTGGTGTGTTTTGGAAAGATTGAAATGTGACTTTCTGAATGTAGAGAAGAGCCCCATTTCCTGTCTCTGGCCTTGAGCTGTGACTGTGTTCTTTCATGCAGCCATGAAGGCAGATCGAAAACGTTTGAAAGCAGAGAAGACAGATCTGGTCAGCCAGATGCAACAGCTCTACGCCACGCTGGAGAGCCGGGAGGAACAGCTACGTGACTTCATCAGGAACTACGAGCAACACAGAAAAGTAAGCTCTGACATATCCAGTCCAGAATGATCAGACACAGATGAATATGCTTTGTTGGGGAAGAGTCAGCACAGCATTGGTAAAGGGAAATCATGCCTCACCAATCTATTAGAATGCTTTGAGCACATCAACATGTATGTGGACAAGGATGATCAAATTGATAATAGTGTTCTTGGACTTTCAGAAAGCCTTTGCCAAGATCCCATGCCGAAGGCTCTAAAGCAAAGCAAGCAGTCATGGGATAGAATCCTAGAATATCAGAGTTGGAAGGGACCTCAGCAGATCATCTAGTCCAACTCCCTGCTCAAAGCAGGACCACTCCCCAATTAAATCATCCAACAGATTTTTGCCCCATATCCCTAAATGGCCCCCTCAAGGATTGAACTCACAACCCTGGGTTTAGCAGGCAGTCTGTTGCTGGTACCACTAGGGCTGCAGGATACTGTAACTGCAGAGTATATGAGCACTTACTGGGGTGCCATCTGCACCAGCAGCCTGTATCACACCACAGAGTCCACCTTCCCACACTCCTGGGGCTGCAGATTCCTGGGGACATGGTGATACCATTGGACTCAATGGAAACCTTTCCATTGATATCAGTGGGGTCTGGATTAGGCTCTAAAAGCCATGACATTTGCAGTATCCAAAGCAAGGGGCTGATGTCCTATTGACTCTGTGTCTCTACCACAGTGCTACAATGGCTTGTATTGAATCTGTGCTGTGCCCTTTCTAAATTGTCCTGAAAACATGACCAGCCCACGCAGAAACTCTTTGATCCTCCCCATTGAAGTCAGTGGCAAAAGTCCCATTCGCTTCAGTGCTGCAAGATCAAGTCCAAAATCTACTCGCGTTACTGTGATGAATGGTGGTAGTGAAAAGACCTGGGGAGATTTCACTCCCTGATAAAAAAAAAAAACACACCACAACTTATCTCAGGTGAGTGAGCAAATAAAATATTGTAAGACAGCTGGCAAGATCACTGTAGAAACTGGAGCACTGGTAAATAAATAAATACCGGAAAAGTCAGGTCAATGAGCAAAGTTAGCAGTGTTTGATTTAAGAGTATTGCTCCATCTGTATCATGTAACAGATCGGACTGTAAGAAATCATTGAACCAGCATACAGTGCGCTTTCTTTCTTTCTCTCCCTCTCTCTCTGCTCAAGGGAATGAACCTTTACAACGGGTTATTTCAAGGACAGGTTTTATAATCGTCCTTAAAGTTACAAGCTTGTTAAAAGAACATACAAACTGCAGTGACTCTAGACCCAGTCGCTCAATAATAAATAGCATTTCTATGAAATGTTTTCAGCATCTCTGCTCTGTTTGCAAGAAGATATATATAGAGACAGTTTCCTGTTTTGCTTTTGATTAGGCCGCATGAAGCCGTCCACTTCAATAAACAGCCATGGGAATCAAACATCTGTAATTATTCTGGGCTTTTTTCCATTCAAAGAGAGAGAGTTTCTATTTTTAAAGTATCATAACAAAGATCACTCGAATCCGGCTTTTGCAGAAAGTTGTATTTTTCTTTCCTGCTCGTGTGAGAAAATCAATGCAATTTTAAAAACCCCAAAGACACGTGAGGGAGGAACACATGGAGGATGGCACGTAGGTTAGGGAGAGGTCTGTGTGCTGCTTATTTCCGTGCAAGGATGCTGGAGGTCTTGTGTTCTCTGCAGCCCCTCCACTTGCTTCAACCAGATCTGTTGGTAGTATCATTAGAGGAGTTTCGGAGGCCATTCTTCCCTGGGGGCTGCTTTTGCAGAGAGGCTTAAGACATGCCCTCGTTTCCACTCTGTGGCAGGAAACCTGCATATTTTCACCACAGATTCACTAAAGAAACTTGGTGTATGAAATAACCTATGAGCTGGGGTCAGGGCGACTGAGGTCACCTCCTGTATTTATAGACGACGATCAAAGAGTGTGAGAAAAAGCCTCCTGATTCTTCCTTGTGTTTGTTCTCCCAGGGCATCCCATGTCATTTTCCTTAGAGGCTTGTGGAGAAATGTTATTGCCACCATGGTCTTGAGGACCCGCCCCCATAGTTTGTAGCGGTGACATAAGAGCCTTAGGCCTTGTCCACAGTGTGACTGGAACCCGCAAAATAACGAGGCTTAATTTTCAGAAGTGTTGAGCATCCCAGGGTAGGAATAAATGGTAAATTTTCAGAATGGAGAGGGGTCAGTCCTAGGACCAATCCTATTCAACTTATTCATAAATGATCTGGAGAAAGGGGTAAACAGTGAGTGGCAAAGTTTGTAGCTGATACTAAACTGTTCAAAATAGACGCAGGCGGTGAAAACCATCGCTTACTTTTGTTTGTTTGCCCTTCAGTTTTCCAGTGTGTAGCTTCGGTCGCTACTTATTGCCCCTGACACAGGACTGCAGCTTCCTTACAGCCCTCCCTATTCCCTGACTATAGGCTATGGTAGGAGAAGGTAAAGAGATGAAACAGGATCCTAGCCCCATTGAAGCCAATAGGAGCTTTGCCATTGACTCCAGTGTGGTCCTGAGGTTGCCCAGTGTTTTTAATAGAGGTAAAACGCTGCCCTGCGTGGCGTGGATTTCCTGGGGAAGCAAGCGGGGGGCCTGCTCTCTCACTCCCTGCCTTGGCCCTGGTGTCGTTGCAGGAGAGCGAGGACGCGGTGAAAGCCCTTGCGAAAGAAAAGGATCTCCTGGAGCGAGAGAAGTGGGAGCTCCGCCGGCAAGCCAAAGAGGCCACAGACCACGCCAGCGCGCTCCGCTCCCAGCTGGACCTGAAAGACAACAGGATGAAGGAACTGGAAGCCGAGCTAGCCATGGTGAGACCCCCCCACATCTATAGCTGGAGACATTTGTTGAGGCCGGAGTGCAGCCCCTCTGCAGCACAGGGGGAGGGGTATATCCCAGCCCAGGAGGCTGCTCACCCGCGGGCTAACACTCCTAGAAATGCTCAGAATAGCAACCTCTCTGAGATCCTAGGGCCATCCTTGAGCAGCCAGGCCAGAGCTAGTACGTGTACAGGTAGC
Organism: Sternotherus odoratus; assembly: GCA_032164245.1. Taxonomy (NCBI): domain Eukaryota; kingdom Metazoa; phylum Chordata; order Testudines; family Kinosternidae; genus Sternotherus; species Sternotherus odoratus. The sequence continues at coordinate 10,961,175 of JAVMKO010000018.1, forward strand.
CACTCTGGGAATGGCATCTCCAAGCGGCAGCGGAGACAGACCCTCGAAAACCTCAGCCAGCCCAGAGTCTCTACCATTTCCATGAGTTCTGTAGGGTTTGCTTTCGGGCTGATTCGCTGTGACAGCCCCTGCCCAGGAAATGTCTCCCAGCTCTAGGGCTACTCATCCTAGCGCTCCTGACTGGACGCTTTCACCTTAGCAGATGCTCGTATGTTTCTGGTCCAGCAAACCCAGACAGGCAGCCTTTCAAACCACCCTGGAAAGATACTTGTAGAAGCTGCGTTTCTGACTCTGCGGTCATCCCCAAACCCTGTGCGATTCCCCCAGCACTTGTTATTTGCTGCCTTCACGCTGTAGCAGCCTGTGATGTGAACTCAATTTCCCAGGTGTTGAACAACCCTGCAACTTCCCCCCCATGCACTGTGAAGAACGCCTAGGCTGCGGAAGCACACTTGAAATCGATGTTTACCTGCTTGGGTGATAAATGATCTCATTTTGTTAAGGGGCTCACAGTACCCACCAAAGATACGATAGCCACAAATGGACCCTAATTGCCTTCAAAAGCTTACCAGGGAAAGCAAACACGAAAGCGTCTCTGTGGAACCGTTTTGTGTGTCTGGCTTCTCTGCAGATTGACACCGTGCTGGAAGCACCCAGGTGAACGTCACTGAAAGTAGGCACCCTTCTTACTTGTACGTTTGTGACTCCTCAGCTGTAAGCTTCCTGGAGTGCCGGCCGGCCAATGAATTAAGTGGAGAAGGCAGAGAGTTGACAGGGTGTCCAACAAGACTGGCGAGCTCCCGTATGGTGTGCAGTTTCCTTTCATGAAACACGGAGGGATGTCCCCATTCCCAGCTCATGCATAGGGGTGCACAGACATCCCGGCCTCTCTAGACCAATACCGCTGTGACTGATGCCCCCAAAAGGCTTAGAATTAGGGTGGCCAGATAGCAACTGTGAAAAAGCCAGATGGGGGTGAGGAGTAATAGGCACCTATGGAAGACAAAGTCCAAAAAATGGGACTATCCCTTTAAAAACTGGATGGCTGGTCACCTTACTTAGAATGATCAAAGAGATACAGACCCATACCCACCTCACAAATACCCGCATGTCCCCACTATAATACACTTACAGGTACAGTGCTGGATCTAGTCAAACACAGACACACAAGTGTATCCATAACCCAATTCCTTCACAGCTCCAAGCCCGTGTCTATTCAAACACACCCTGCCCGGATCTCTGCCCATAGATCCCTACGTATTCTTCAGCATTTGACTCTGAAATCATAAGCAGGCTGGTTGTCAATTTCCTCCTGTGTTTTCACTGTTCAAAGCAAATTTCTGCCATCAAACACAAATGACAGCTGGATATGCCGTCCATCCCCCCCCCCCCCCTTAGAACTATTCCCCGGTATTAAATAGATACATCACAATTTGTTGTGCATTGATTCACCTTGCGCTGCATAATTTCTGCCTAACTGCGACACCTAGTGTCCAAAGCCTGTCCCGGGCTGCGCTGTCTCCAGGAAGCAGACTGGGTAGCTCAGAGAGAAGGAATATTGTGGTTTCTCACCTAGCTGTGCGCGTCACAGTAAAGACAGCAGATCTCAGGACAGGGCACCGTGAGAATTTCTTTTCCCTTAATTGGAATGTCTGTTGACAGCTAAATACATCTTTCTTGGACTGGACTCTAGAATACACCTCAATGTTTCTAATATTAGGCCAGAATTGGGTCACAGTTTAAACACAGTGAGTGGCACCTTGCGGTTAGCTCCATTGAAGGCAGGGGGGCTATTTGCAAAGGAAGGCCCCTGATCTTGGAATAAATGTGGAAGAATGGGCCAGAGTAATTCGTATTTCAGGAATAAAGCTAGAGATTTTATAGTGTGTGATGGGTAACCAAGCTTAAGAACGTGTGCGTGGAAGTGACTTTGACCCAGTAAACATGGAGGCTCTAAACCCTGGAAAATCAGGTTTTATAACGGAAATGCTGACAGATCCTAAACTGTAGCAGCTCTGCCGGCGATTTCTGCATGTTCTCGGAGTTGGGCCATTGTACATAATGTTCCATTGCTTTTCAGATGGATGGATGTTTTATTTCTGGGGCCTGTTACGTGGTATTTATATGCAAATTCCACACGCTGTTGCAGGAACTCTTCTACCTAGGCTTTTCCACAAAGGCAAAACCCACTGGAGACGTGGAATATATGAGACTTACCAATACATATATATTTACATTTAGTGTGTGCTGTGTGGTGTGTCCACACTGCTGTAATGGCAGCATAAGAGCAGGAGTCACGCTCTTAGCATGAAATGGAGTTTGGTAGAACAGATTAGACAAAGCACTAGGATGCCTGGGAAGGAGGGAGGGAGGAAGGGGGAATCGGATGTATAAGAGAGTTTGAGCTTTGCTTTTAATCCTGTTGTATCACATAGTCTCGCTTTTCCCTGCGCGTAGTCAGTCAGAACAGCACATAGGTAAGTGGAGTATTCGCTCCAAAGCTACAAAAATATATAGGTCGTGATTTGATTGGTTTTTATCTTCCTCTTTCGTTTTTAAAAAGTGAATCACTTACCAATAATGGTTCCTCTCCAAGGACACTATCCAGAGTCCATCAAAGGGAAGACTCACTGACTTCAGTAGGCTTTGGCTCAGACACGTAGGAGCTGATCCTGCACCCAGTGACTCCACTGAGAGCAGGATCGGGCCCCAAAGGTGTCATGCCTAGCTCCGGGTTCGTGGCTCACGTGTCCTGCAGTGCAATGTTTGGGATGTTCCCCAAAGAAACCCACTACGAAGCTCGGGGCAGAGAAAGGGGGGTGCATGGCACGTTGCGGCCAGCACCTCTGTTTGTACCTTAGGAGCAAATTTATTCCCTCCCTGTTCCTCTGAAGTCTGACCAAAGGCACTGCATCATTATATAATTATTATATAATTATATAATATTATAATTAATTATTATAATTATAATATTATATTTATTATGATTATTTAATATTTATTATATATATTTATAATTATAATAATTATATTATTATATAATGCGACAGTCAGTCTGGGTGTAGACCCTGATCCTTTAATCTGATCGCGGACATCTCTCGACACCTGCAGAGAGTCCCAGGGAAGTCAACAGGGTGTCACGCAGGCATAAATGACCACAGGCAGGGATCAAAATCCAAGATTGGACCTTTAATAAGTGACACTTGAGGGACTGGAAAAAACCCAGCCAGCCTTTGATTTCCAAGGCACTTTAGAACTGTGGGAATACTCTGTTTCCCTGGTTATGAACCATCAAGTGAATCATGGGAGCTATTCCCTGCTGGCTAATTAAAAGGTACGGTCAAGCAACGGGCACCTCTTTAATGAGAATTTTTAAAATTATTTTTACTTTGTAGATGCTTCTGTTTAATTTTTCAAAAAAGCAAAATATGGAACAAGGGGAAAGCGTCGCTCTGAGCCAGCCAAGTGAGAAGAACAAACGGGCCTGTTGAACACATCTGAACCAAAGCCAACCACTGACTTTCTCTGTGTGCCTTTGCCTTTCTTTGTGAAATTTGGCACCGCTTACTGTCTAAATCACTGGCTCCTGTATTTGCAGGAACAGCTGTTTCTGGTTTTGGTCCAGGTTTCTCGGGAAGGTAAATTACATGCTAATACTTTGTTGGGCTGCTTTTGTTTTCTTTGTGATGACCAGATAGGTTTGACTTCAGCTGGCCAGCCTACCCCCAGCTCAGTCCCTCATGCTTCGTCTTACCTGTTGGTTGCAGGAAAGCTGGGGCTGGCTTTCCAGCTGTCAACAAGTGCATGTTCTGTTTTGCACTCAATCAGATCTAAATAGTAGCGGTTTGCATTTTGAAATCCTATTATTGCAACATTGAAGCCCCCAGAAGAGCTAATGATTGACCTTGGTCAAAGAAACCATGTCTTTTGGGAGGATTTAACCCTGAAAGCAGCACCTACATCGTATTCTCTTCTTGGAGCGCGAAACTGACCCCCGTGAATTGTTCCTGCCCCTCAGCGTGGGGGGTGACTTGAACTCACTGCAGTCCGAGTGCTGTCTTGAGAGGCGTTTCATTGTCCCGTGTTTTGTTCTTTTATCCCACCAGGCCAAGCAGTCCTTAGCCACCTTAACCAAGGATGTCCCCAAGCGTCACTCGTTAGCCATGCCCGGCGAGACTGTGTTGAATGGGAATCAGGAGTGGGTGATGCAGGCAGATCTCCCGCTCACCGCTGCTATCCGGCAGAGCCAGCAGACACTTTACCACGCGCACCCCCAGCACTCGGCAGACCGACAAGGTGAGTCCCGAGCCAGCCACAAACCCCTTTGGGAACCTTCCATGATCCCTTCGGCCTTTAAGACGATGGCATCCTTGATGAAGTCTAGCACCTCCTTGTTCCAGCAAAGGGTTCGTCTTGTGTATGGTGGCAGGGAGGGAAGTAAAGTCCAGTAGCTTGGTATGACTCCGCCCCAAGGAAAGGTAGGTATAGGAGAAAGATTTAAATACATCTTAATACATAGGAGAGTTTTGGAGGCCTGAGATCCCCAGGTTGTGCAACTTAGCATAGCTTTACTGGAGCCAGTGTATAGACACCGGGTGAGGATCTGACCCACAGACTTGAGCCAACTTGTATTCAAAGCTTAACAATTTCCCTTTTGAATGGCCACAATTCTCATTCACTTTCAAATGAGGGTTTATCTTTAGCACGGAGGATTTTCACCCTTGTATTCCCCTCTTTCAGATGAGGTGCGAGCCCGAGGCCTTGTGGTCATTGAAGTTGGAGGATTCTTTTGAAGCCCAGCTAAGATAAATTACGTTCTGCCCCCTAAAGCCCTTCCCGCGGGATCCAATGGATGCACAACGTTCTCTCTTCCTTCCCGTTCTGAGGGGTTGTGCAGCACGGTGGTGCTCTGTCCCAGAAGCCGGCTGAGTTTCAGCCGTTGGGATGATCTCGTCCTCAGGTCTCTCTGTCCCGTCTCCTCCCGATGTTGTAAGGATTAATTGGGGCCTAGCTGCAAAGCCCATGGAGATGTTTGGAGATGGGGCGCTGCAGGAAGGCGAGGGGTTAGCTGGTTCTACCCTCCCGGGTACAAGCCTCTCCCATGTCAGAAACCCAACCAGGTCTCGAAATACAGATCCAGAGCCAGGCTGCTCCGCATCACCTCACCTTTCCCCGTGGCTTCAAAGTCCGCACTCTGCCATCTGGGCGGCCTGCTTACTAATCCCCTTTCACCTCCGCTTCAGAGCAGCAGGCAGGAGTAAATGGAGGCTGATCTCCCCACTCTCCGCCTTCCTCGCTGTTTGCCAACCCGGGGGCAGAGAGTTAGGGGCCGGACTTTCCACAAGCAGCCACAGTTTCTAAGACAATGGGAGCTCAGCACTTCTGGAAATCAGGGCATGCCCTTAGGAACCTAATAATAACGGTTCTTTCTTTTATGATCTGTATCTCAGGAGCACATTAAAGCCTCCTTGGGCCGGGCACTGTGCAAACGCATAGTCCGAGAGAGTCCCTGCCATGTAGACCTGTACAAGCTAAATGGATTTAGTTGCTGAGCCGTAAATGCCCATATTTGAAAGCATTGGCCTCGCGGGAGTCTACGCTCTCCTGCCTGAGTGCTTTGCCCTCTTCCCTTTAAATTCCAAGCTATCCTATATGCTCTCCCTGTTCCAAGAACTGCCTCAGCACCCCAACTGTTTGCACCCAGATCCCAGGTCTCGGGAAGGTTCCCAGCCTTTCCTGAGAGGTGATCTCAAAGGCATCATGCCTCGTTCCTTTAAGACCAATCAGGGAAGAGGATGCAGTTGCTCAGAAGTCAGCAGCGAGCGCCATGCTGCCAAGGAATTTGTTTGCAAGCAGAAGGGCACCCAGGCCCGACCCTGTGCAAAGCCGTGAGAGATCAGGACCCACCACGTCGCTATCTCCAGGCACCTGTGGCATGGAATTGCCCATTACTGGGCCGCTGCTGGTTTAGAATATTCTCTGGCAGCCATCTTAGAGCTTGAACGCTATGTATGGCCAATTGGACCAGCCTACAAACTTCTAGGGTGAGAGGTTTCAAAAGGAGAATATCAAAAATGTTTGTTTTTAAATATGTACATTTAATATTCCCACTTTACAAGTACAGTCGGACCCCGCAATACCGCGAGGATCGGGATCCAAAAATACCCCATCGCGGTAAACGCGGGGTCGCGCCACATCAAAGTGCCGCGCGCTGCCGCCATCAGGAGCCCCCCCGCGCTATAAGCTATTGCGGGGTTCCACTGTATTATCATAAATTAGGGACTGATTAAATTCATTCAGCTTTGACCCCTAACTCTGCTCCTCACCTTCCAGCTGTCCGAGTGAGCCCATGCCATTCACGGCAGCCTTCCATAATCTCCGATGCGTCGGCAGCAGAAGGCGATAGGTCGTCGACGCCAAGTGACATCAACTCGCCCCGGCATCGGACGCATTCCCTCTGCAATGTAAGGCGGTTTTGAGGTTGTTCGTGACTCCCAAGGCGGTCCGCTTAACATCCAGGACAATGTTTCTAACCCTAACCATCACTCTTCCCTGCCTGTCTTTTGCCACCCCTTCTTCTGAGCCAAAGCCCACCAGTGACAAGGGAATCCTCCCCCTGGGCTTTCAATTGGGCTATTAATGTAAATCCTGAGTTTGAATGGGACTTAAAATACCCACATACCAGCCAGGGGCCGATTCTCCACTGCCTGACTCTGCGCTCACTTGCACCTCTGTAAAGTGAGTTTCCCTGCCTCCCCATGGTGGCTGGGGCAGCGTTTTGCTCTCCCTTTGCACTGGTGGCCACAAAGTCCGAGGCGGGGGGAACCCACGACCCTCTTCAAGAGCTGTGCAAAAAATGTTGCATCTCTTCTTTTAGTAAAACGTCCTGAAGAAACAACTATAATTTTGTGCCAGGCCATTCTTTTGGCAGCCCGAAACATTGATTGCAAAGAGGTTTATTGACATGACAGTTTTCCCAACTAGACGTTCGGAATCTCTCAGGTTTCCAGGGGAGGAACAAGCTTCAGTAGAGCAAAAATTTATGATCGTACTTAAAAACAGGTCCATGTTCAAGTTAGACCTAGACTTTGACAAAGCGTTTTTCCCATCAGGCTCCATTTTATAGGTTTTGATTGAGTACATGCAGAGCTTTGAAGTTTCTCGGGATGTGACGTCCCCTCCCCACCGCCAGTCAATCAAAATTGAGCCACTTAGACTGAGTTTCGCTCTGAGCTTTCAAGTTCCTCCGAATCAAAATTGAGAGATTTCCCGAGAGAAAGCTGTGCATTTATATCCCCAGGCCGGTTTTGCTCAAGCAGTGCTGGAGGTATTAGGGCTGTGGTTATGCTGTTTTAATGGGATCTGTCTCCTTCTACCGGTAGGGGGATAGTCCTGGACCGGTACAGAAGAACTTGCACAACCCAATCGTACAGGTAGGAAACCAATTGCCTTTCTCAACCAATCTCCTAATCAAATACAGCTTATTAGTGCACAGGGTGGTTGACACACACACACAGGTTGCAGAGGCTAGAGTCCTGTGAAATGCCACATGGGTATGTTGCAAGTCTGTAGGCAGATCATGATTGGTAACATCTGCCAGTTTTGGAAACGGGCCTCAGTCAAAACTCTGGATTTGAGCAGTCCTCAACACTGGCTCCAGATCCAAACTTTCTGACTCCAGCCCAGTTCTAGATGAGGAGATGGCAAAAGAGTTCAGTCGTCACATTTCAGAGAGAATGATGGAGGCTGCGGGACCTGGCAGATATAGGGACTAGCAGTTGCCTTGTTTCGAGAGGGGGATGGACCTGCAGGTAGGGTGACCAGACAGCAAAGTGAAAATTCGGGGCGGGGGTGGGGAGTAATAGGAGCCTACATAAGAAAAAGATCAAAAAATCATAGAATATCAGGGTTGGAAGGGACCTCAGGAGGTATCTAGTCCAACCCCCTGCTCAAAGCAGGACCAATCCCCAACTAAATCATCCCAGCCAGGGCTTTGTCAAGCCTGACCTTAAAAACCTCTAACGAAGATGATTCCACCACTTCCCTAGGTAACCCATTCCAGTGCTTCGCCACCCTCCTAGTGAAAAAGTTTTTCCCAGTATCCAACCTAAACCTCCTGCACTGCAACTTGAGACCATTACTCCTTGTTCTGTCATCTGCTACCACTGAGAACAGTCTAGATCCATCCTCTTTGGAACCCCCTTTCAGGTAGTTGAAAGCAGCTATCAAATCCCCCCTCAGTCTTCTCTTCTGTAGACTAAACAATCCCAGTTCCATCAGCCTCTCCTCATAAGTCATGTGCGCCAGCCCCCTAATAATTTTTGTTGCCCTCCTCTGGATTCTTTCCAATTTTTCCACATCCTTCTTGTAGTGTGGGCCACAAAATTGGACACAGTACTCCAGATGAGGCCTCACCAATGTTGAATAGAGGGGAACGATCACGTCCCTTGATCTGCTGGCAATGCCCCTACTTATACAGCCCAAAATGCCGTTAGCCTTCTTGGCAACAAGGGCACGCTGTTGACTCATATCCAGCTTCTCATCCACTGTAACCCCTAGGTCCTTTTCTGCAGAACTGCTGCCTAACTATTCGGTCCCTAGTCTGTAGCAGTGCATGGGATTCTTCCGTCCTAAGTGGGACAAAAAAAAATCGGGACTGTCCCTATAAAATGGGGACATCTAGTCCCCCTACCCATAGGGCCATATGCAAAAGTTTCCAACCTAGTGCAAATTGCATCTTCTACTTCCAGCTCCTCAAAATCTGTTACACCAAAATCGTCTACACCAGGAGCAAAGGTGGGTGATTGCCAGACATACCCCTGCTAGCTGGAGGAGCGGCTAGCACCCTAAAAATAGCATAGCCGTGGCAGAACAGGCAGGGGCAAGCAGCAGCATGAGCTAGCCATGCTGGGTTCCTTCGGTTGGGTGCAGAACGGTGGAAACAAAAATAACTGAGGCCCTGTCTACATTAAAGAAATTTGCAGTGGTGTCATTAAATGATGTGCTGCACTTGCCTCACGCAGGGCTTCATTTGATACCTCATCATCCTGGGACATCCCCCCAGTAAGCTGCAGCTGGGGAGCCATATCCCTTAGGGGCTTGCTCTGAATAACTGCATTGAAATAGCGACTCTGTTGTAAATTTCCTTAGCAGACAGGACGTTAGACTCGCTCCAGAACAGGTACATTTGTGCAAATGGCCGGTGAGGAAGGAGACCCTGGAGCTGGGATTGACTCCTTGACACCGTTTTTTTTAACTTCGAGACACTTTATTTGGAAAGAAAGTTTCAAGTGAACCACACGTTGCGGTCTGAAAAGCAATTAAATGAAAAGCAAAAGCAAGGGCTGATCCATCTCCAAGTTAGAGCTTGCTGCTAGTAAAGAAAAACCAGAGGGGAGAAGATTGACATGCGAGAAGAAATGGTTCAAACACCTCCTCTAGACTCCATCTTTTCCCTTCACAAGGGTTTGTGCAAACATCGCCCATGTGGATTCACACCCTTGGGGGGTTGGATTGCAGATGGACCTGTGCCCCAGCTGTCCCTGAACTGTGTAGTAGTCCAAATATATTTTACCCTAAAAAAAAACAACCCACACTAAGCCCAGTGGGAGACCCTAGCCCCCTTGAAGTAAATGGCAAAACACCCACTTCATAGGGTGAAATCTTGACTCCACTAAATCCTCCCAGGTTTGAAAAAGTTTCCATCGGCCTTCTGACAATCTGGACCAAGTTTTGAGCTTGTTCCGTCTGGCTCTTATGCTTCAGCCTTGGTTACAGAACAGGTCGGTGAGTCCATGGGGTTATGTAAAAGTGCATCCGGCTAGGCTACATTCTGCACAAAGCAATGTAAGAAATCAAGAACTTCCATCATCTTCATCTGAAATAGTCTCTCCAGGCACCACCGTGCCAAAGTTTCTCTGTAGCATCCTTCAAGCTCCGCTCTGGATCCCCTTCAGTGGAATGAGACTTTTGCTACAATGGGAGCAGGCTCAAACCCCATTTCCTTAGGCTGAGGTTGGTTGCTTTTGGATTGCAGGAAAGAGGATTATTGGGGCTGGATTCTTTCCCCCTCCCTCTGGTGCTGGAATTTAATAGACCCTGCTGCCTTTTCACAAAGTTCTATTCATTTTAATAACATCTCCACTGCATGGGTACTATGTAAATAAATATTATGGTTATTATTTAGGATAAGGGATGGTCCAGGTACAGGGTCCAAACCAAAGCCCAGTTCGTCTTCAGTGGCATCAGATTAGGCCTTTATTAATTTCTTCACAGATCTTAAAATACATCAAGAGGCACCTACCCTTGCTCAGGGTGCCTAACCTGTAAATGAAAAATTACCACAGAGATAGGCCAGGGACAGCCCATAAACATCTCCGCCTCAACTCACAGGCTCCTCACTGACTTGCCTGGAAGAGCAACAACTCCGGATTCTTGTGGACCCGAGGGTGGGGAGCAAATTCCAAAATTGAGGGGCCCCTGCCAGCAGCTCCTTCTCATTTACATTACGGGCACTCCACAATGTTGCTGATTGTGTAGGCGTTCTCCTGACTGCCTGGACCATCTCCCTGTCCTAGTTGTCAAGGCTGAGATATTTAAAGCCACCGAAGGAATTACGATGGTTTTGCGCTTCCCAGTCCCTTAGATGGAGATTTTTGAAAGCGAACCATTTTAGGGTGTTAGCCAGCTGCCCATCATCATAGCATCTGGGAACTTTCCACAGAGAATCAATAGCTATAGCCGTCCCCAATGGCTTCCATGGAGCCTCCAGATCTTCTCCTTTCCCTCTGATAGTGCCTGCCTCACCCCAGCATCCGAGCACCTTCTCTCCCCAGCCTGTGTAGTGTCGATGCTCATTTTATTTCCCCTTCTTTCTTCTCCCTCCGCTCTGCAGTCTCTAGAGGACCTCGAAGACCAAAAACGAAAAAAGAAGAAAGAGAAGATGGGATTTGGTTCCATCTCCAGGGTATTTGCCAGAGGGAAACAGCGGAAATCCCTAGACCCCGGCCTCTTTGATGGTACTGCTCCCGATTATTACATAGAGGAAGACGCAGACTGGTGACCCTTCCCCTCCCCAAGCTGGTAGCTTGCCTCCTTCCTCCGCTGCCGGTGTGCGTGCATGGGTGTGTGGTTGTGTGTGCGCGGATGCATCTAACTAAAAAAAGAAAATGAGCCTTTTTCCTCTGCGTCGCCACTTCTGTAACTGATGTACATACTACAAAGCCTGTGTGTGACTATGTTAACTGTTGTCTTTGGAGCGATGCAGTCGTGTTGTAATCCTCTCGTTTTGTTTCTAATTTTTGTTTCGTTTGGGGTTTTTTTTTGGGGGGGGGGGTTGATTTTTTTTTCTTCTTAATGAAACTTGAAACTTGAAGGACTGCTGTGTGTTTGTAAATAACAAAAATATTGTGCACTTTGTGCTTGTGACGTCTCTTGTCCAAAAACGCTGTTTTCTTGAGCCCCTACTGTCGGTGCGTTCTGTATCTGGTATGTTCTAAAAGTCGGGGGTTGGAGGGGACAGTATCCTATTCACAGGGTGCACCTGAGTTACAAAAGACATTAGGCTCCACCTATCCAGAAAGACCTTAAAATCTCACTTAGTGTGATGTCTTCCTGGCCAAAATCTCTGGAGGCAACACTGTTCTCTTTTTAATGCCTGCCTGCCTGGAATGATGGTTTTAACTTTCCTTTGATTGTTTAGTTTAATTTATTTGCACAAATCCAGAAGAGCTATTCTAACTAAATTATTGCATAAAGCTTGGAATTTATATTTTTCCACAATGGTTTGGAGGGGGACGGGAGGGTGTGTTTGTACTGTACTGTTCTATTAAACTGCTGCTTGCAGAACTAGGGTAGGATTGGGTAGAAGCGGAGAGAATCCATTTTTCTATGCGTCTTTCTGGGGTTTTTTTCCAAATAAATTTCTGTTGCATTTCTCGGTCTCTCATGCTAACATGGTGTACGTTCCCCTATCCCGCAGTCGATCCAGACAGCAGGATCAGGGACCCAGACTGCTATATAGGCAGTATAACCAGGTCAGATATTTACAGATATCTTTATCTAAAACTATTAAAAAAAATACTCAATGTATTGGAAAAGACCAACAGAGAGATTTCTTATGGAATAATGTGGAGGAAAATGTTAGACTGCAAAGGAGACCGGTCTTTTCAGTACTGCATGTAGTTGGAAGGAATCACTGGCCTTTTCTTTGATTGTTCTTTCTGTCCACAGAAACACAATGAGTTTTTGCCTCCTGTCTGGGGCTTTTCCTATATACTGCATTCAGTTGGTTATTAATAAGAAAGGGGGATAAATTGTCTTAAGGAACCAAGGCCCTGACTCAGCAATCCATCTCTTTGCAGGAAAGTACTTAAGTCCCATTGACTTCAAGTGACTTAAACACCTTCTCAAAGTTATGTGCTTTGTTGAATGGGAACCTCAGGGCAAGTCTACACTACCTGCCGGATTGGCGAGTAGCTATCAGGGATCGATTTATCGTGTCTCGTGTAGACGCGATGAATCAATCCCAGAGTGCTGTCCCCATCAACTCCGGAACTCTACCACCGCGAGAAGCGGAAGCGGAGTTGACAGGGGAGCGGCAGCGGTCGACTTGCTGCTGTGAGGACGCCCAGGTAAGTCAACCTAAGATACGTTGACTTCAGCTACGCTAGTCGCATTGCTGAAGTTGCGTATCTTAGGTCGACCCCACCCCAGTGTAGACCTGGCCCTAAGAGACTTCAGAGTAAAGTAGGGAGTGAGTCTGACTGTAAGTATCAGGAAACTGCATTCGGGAAACTGTTCTGAATCCAATGCTGTTCACTCAGTCCTGGGATATTTATTTTGTCTGCAAGAAAACTGGTCTGGGTCTGGGCTGCTCTCACAGTGCAGCAGTCTAATAGCTTTGGCACCCCCCAGGTAAGCAAAGCTGGCAGCTGCATCTCTTCGACCCTTAGTGTGGGGCATTGTTTCCTTCTAACTCTGTTTCAAAAGCAAACAAATGTGCATTTGGGAAAGATCGGGTAATTTGATGTAGTTGCTTCAGAAACCATGTCTGCTCATTCTCTTCTAAATTCTAGTTTATTTGGGGGTGGAGATTTTTTGCCAGTGCACCTAAAAGATTTAGAAGCACAAAGCCCACTCTTTGTACTGGGGTCTTGTGCTCCTAAATCCATTAGGCTCTCTTCCAAATCTGTGATTTTTTTCCCCTCTTTCCACTAACATGCACAACTGTCTGGTTAGTACAGAACACGGTGCGTTGTACTTTAATATACTTACAATACAATTTTACACTCTTAAATTTAAGATTATTTAATAAAATACTACTATGTATTTTTTTAAATTCTGATACGTGCACCCTGTTTGAAAGGGATATTTTGTCTTTGATTATGAAACTAAAATACAAACTACCACCATGCTACATTTCCTTCTAACAGAACGATCTGGAGAAACCACAGGGGCTTAGGGAAGGTGGCTTTAAAAATCTGCACTGCTTTGCAATGGGGGAGCTGTCCAAAACCAGGATGGGGGAGAACGGCCCTGTGGCATCTTTCTCTGCAGAGAAACATTTTTATACATTTTCCCCCTCTTGTGTTTTTATAATTTAAAAACAAGCAAGCAAAACTGGTTATTTTAGTAGTTCCCTTTTCATTTCAGCTTTTCTAAATTAGGAAATAATTCTAAAAAAGTTACTAAGAGGATGATTTATTTAAAAGAAAACTACAATTAATAGCATATGAATTATGGGTAACATTAGATTTAACTTTTCCCGCGTGAATGGGGAAGAGTCCTTGAAGGCATGGATGCAAATATAAAAATATTTAAAAAAAAAAAACTAAATAAAGCTTATTTTAAAGTATGAATGAATTCTATGTGATTTAATTGTTTCTAAGTTGTGTTTGCTAGGCCTGGATCCTTGGCTAGTCCAGGTGATTAAATCTGATTGTCTATAGTCACATACTGTAATACAAATTAAGTATTTATACCAGTTGCCAGCAGGCTAGCTGACATTCTGCTATTTGTTCATTTCCTCCGAACCAGAGTTTGCCTAATATAGCAATTTCTTTCCAGCGAGTTAGGAAGGATATGAAGTTTCAGAACTTGACTCAACACACATCTACAGAAGCTATTGCAACTCTGGAATCCAGTGATCGACTTTTTTAGGTAGATTCCAAGAACTACTTGGGTGGGGTGGAGAGAGACTTGAGGCCTATAGACAATAACTTTCATTTCCTCTTAAATTCACCTCTGCTGTCCAGTATTTTCCAGCCCTTGTGGCTGGGTCCACCTTAACAAAAGAAGGGGGAAGGGGAGAGAATATCTCCGTTCATGACTTGCAAATGGAAAAAAAATGATAACATTTAAAACCAAATCATTCCCTAGACAAGACAGTGAGGTGAAGGGAGCAGAGACTCTGCCCATTGGGTCTTTTGCTGCAAGAAGCCCTGTCCAGATTCGAATAGGAGGACAAGCTCTTAAGTCTACCTTGCTATCCTCTGAGCAGGAAAAACATGCAAACCCAAAAATCAATGAGCTAGTATTTGCTGCCCATGGCAGCATGAATGTCAGCTGACCATGGGGACTAGACAAGCCGCAACTCACAGCCCACTCCCTAATGTGGGTATAGTTTGTAGGCTACCCTCACTGTGAATCTCTGTCACCCTCTTTCTCCCCATCATGTGCTGGACTCGAAAGCTGGTATAAAGTACGGCCACTGAGGACCGAACTGGCTTTTGCAAAATGGAATTGAAATGCTTCCCCCATTTTCTTTTTAATTTCAACACCAAGGTTTGGCGGGACCTGAACATTCCCCCTGGGGGGCTGTCCACCCAAACATAGCAGGGTTCGCTGTGAAAGCGAAGCCGTCTGGAAACAGCAGCTGAAACCAACTGGTCTCGTTTCATTCTCCGTACTGAGCAAAACGCAAAGCAAAAGAACCATGTTGTTAAAACTTTTCCTTTCACAACCCAAGATAGCAAGTCATAGGAGTACAAATGGCCCCTGATTCTAAAGGTACCTGGCTCCTGTTATCACATATCTGAGCATGTCTCAGTCAAATGTATTTATCCCAGGCTAGCGTCCTTGTCACCAGACTGCAATCCAGTTCCACTACA
The DNA here is from genome assembly GCA_032164245.1 of Sternotherus odoratus. Lineage (NCBI taxonomy): Eukaryota > Metazoa > Chordata > Testudines > Kinosternidae > Sternotherus > Sternotherus odoratus. Next base: position 10,976,285 of record JAVMKO010000018.1, read on the forward strand.
GGGAAGACAAGGCGACAGAATGGCCCTGTCTGCCCCTTGCCCTCTTGTAGAATGCCACAGCATATAGGGAAGGAGAGAGGAGGTTGGGGGTCTTAAAGGGGAGAACACGGGGCCTTGTGGGGAAGAGGGAAATGGAGATGTAGGTGGAGAAAAAAAACATAGCAAAAAGTGCAGAAGAAAAGAGGATGAGTGGGAGGAAAGGGAGAGGATGTACAGAAACCCTGACTATCTCTCACTTCAGAGGGAACTTGAAGTGAGCTGGCTTGGAATGTGTTGAATACTGTAGCCCTCAGAAAGGGGGGGGGAAGTATGAGCAGGCAAGTAACCTAGCTTTAGTAGAGGAGACTTCGGAATCCTTACTTAGGGTAAGCACTAGACTAGCACAATATTGTGATGACAAACTGCAGAGGACTTTTTAAATCCCGCACCAAAAAACCCAAACCAAACCCACCCCTCTTGGCTGAAACCATTTTTTAAATGAATGTTCAGTGAAAGCGTTTGCCATAATGTTTTCAAGAGACTTTGTGCTGACATCTCAGATTGGGTAACCTCTTTCTTTATTCTAGTAGATCCCAATATCACGCTTCCAGGCCCCAGAACATACACACCCCTGCAGACCGCAGTCCACTCGTAGGATGGTTGTGCAAGCTAAGAGCTCACAGGCTATGTGCTTTAAGATGAAGCGTAATGCTGGTGATTAAGGTAGTCATTTCACTGTCTTGTATTGCTGGAAAGGGAGTGCAGAAGATACAGCAACAGACCTTTCTGCATCTGCCTTCCTTGATGCCTGTACAGCATAGTCCCAGAAGTGTTGATGGGAGCTATCTGCCAATTCCTAATGAGGAGGCTATAACCCCCTTGTGCAAACAATGTGGTCAGATGATTCTTATGAGTCAAGGGTGCCCGACATGTAGCCTGAAGGCCTCACGCAAACTGCGGGGCAATAAAATGCAACCGCAGAGCAAGGACAAAGCTGATGAGCTGCAGGTATTTCCTGCCGCTGAACTCAACCAACTAGCAATTTGCATTCCGTTACCGAGGGGATATGCAAGCCATGCGACAGCTGGGGGCGTTGGTATACCCCTTTGCTAATGCAGATCTCCGTTTCACAAACATAGCGCACTCCTGTCCTGCGGAGTTGAGCTTGGTTGTATGTGTGGCCATCCCCAACTACAAAGAACTCCGTGGTATGAATTCCAGGATCCCTAGAATGTACAATCCTGACCTTTGAAAAACACTGGAGAGCACAAACTCCAGACCCCAACCCTGACAAATAGGAAGAGGAATAGAAACAAACTGGCTGACATTTTCATTTTCACCCGTTCCCTGCTGGGAACACCAGAAATCTCATAAGGTCCATTCTTGTGAGTGCCTTCCTAATTTTCCAGACTCAGGATAAACCTCTGAATTTAGCAGCCGTTTTCCAAACAGAGACCAGAATTTGCATTCAGTTAATCCCAGCAGTAGCCTGTGTGCTCTGTTTTTTAAATCCTGGGGTGAAACCATCGTGCTAAATTCTAGGACTGTGTCTAATACAATCTTTTTTCCTCCTCACGTAGAGCAGTTCTGTCTGCTCTCCGTGGTCCCCTATATCGGCTAAGGAGCGTACTGTGGACTAGTTAGCAAGAAAAGAGAGATGCTAATCAATAATGACTTAATAAAAATGTATGCCCAAATAGGAAAGCAGGGTGTAATGCTGTCTAAAATGGAGTGAATATGCTGTGTGATTGATTGCAATTACACTGGGTCTCTCGGAGTATGCATGAGTAAAAAATGAGAGAGTTTCACAGAGTGCAAGCGGAATTACCTGGAGACAGGGACTGTGAATAAAATATTGGGCAGATAATTATTTTAAGCTAGCTGTAGTGAGGCGGTGTGGTTCCCCGCCACTCCGGAGAGAGACGAAACCCTCCAGACACCAGAGTGGGCGGAGCTAGTGAGCTCTGAGCCCGCCCCCAGAGGGGCAGGCGGCGACCCAGAAGTATAAAGGCTCATCCTCAGAGCTCACGGGGGGGAAACAGCCGCCAGAGAGGCCAGATGCCTCTGGCCTAGGCCGCGACTGGGGAGCACCAATGGCCCACGGTACACACAAGGAATTGCCGAGCCTGCTCCACGCCCGCCACCCGGAGGAGTTCCTGGACCTGCCCGTGCCTGCCCTGCACCCGCTACCCAGAGGAGCTGCTGGGCCCACCCGCCCCGCGCCCGCTAGCCAGAGGAGCTGCTGGGCCTGCCCGCCCCGCGCCCACTATCCGGAGGAGCTGCCGGGCGTGCTCGCTAGCCGGAGGAGCTGCTGGGCCTGCCCGCCCCGCGCCCGCTATCTGGAGGAGCTGCCGGGCGCGCCCGCTAGCAGGAGGAGCTGCTGGGCCTGCCCGCCCCGCGCCCGCTAGCCGGAGGAGCTGCCGGGCCCGCCCGCCCCGCGCCCGCTAGCCGGAGGAGCTGCCGGGCCCGCCGCGCCCGCTACCTGGAGGAGCTGCCAGGCCCGCCCGCCCCGCGCCCCAGAGGAGCCCATGCTGCTGGACCCCCCAGACGACACCACCCTGACCCAGGTACCACAAGAGGGGGAGTTAGGAAGTGGCCCGGGGGCAGCCGACCCTAGTCTGGCTGCAGCACTGCCAGAGCCCATGTCAATGTGTCGCGGCCGGGATCCCCACTGACACAGCAGCGGGTCTTCTGCCGCTGCCAGGGCCCCGGGCCGGGACGCAGTGGGGTGGGAGGGCCTGCGTCCCCCCTGCCACCCAACGCGTGGGTGGCAGTCTCCCCCTCCCCCAGGCTTTTCGGAGGCTTGGGCCTACGGTGGTGGTGGTGTAGCTCAGCCTGAGGGCCTGAACTCCTGACTCGTTGCTCCGCCCTGACCAAGGGCCGGGGAACTGATATTTCTCAGTCCCTGCCCAAGGACCTGAGCACCCGATTTATCATCGCCCCGCCCTGACCTAGAGCCCCCGGCATAACTGTACTTATTTGTGCCTCCGCAAGGGCCACCAGGGAAGACCCTCTTGGCCAAGCTAATTCCCCCAATAGATCAGTAGTGAGGCGGTGTGGTTCCCCGCTGCCCCGGAGAGAGAGGAGCCCCGGCTAACCTCTCTACACTATCCAATTGTCAGGCCCATTGGGCTCATGGTTGCAATTGAGTGTCAATTTCACACCCTGCACAGGTCTGACATTGGAGGCCTCAGCAGAGGAGTCATCTAGGGACCAATGTGGTGCCTAGGAATGCTGCCAGCTATAGGAATGCCGCATGGGGCCCTGCCTTGTGAAATTGTCCATGGCAGCCTTCAAATTGCAGCTGAGGACAAGTTGGACTCAGGTGGATAAACATTTACTCAGGCAAAGGGCACTAATGGGTCAACTGGCCTGAGTGAATGCTCACTGGGGTCCACCATCTAGCTCCTCATTGACTAGGAAACTAGACGGGTGTTGTATGGGCAAAAACTTGGGCAGCTCCCCAGCCCTACCTTGGCTAAGCAACGTCTGGGAGAACAAGAAAACCATCTCAAATTTCCTGAGGGGCGTAAACCCTAAGGAGGGAGGGGGCATTTGGGGAGGGGCAAGGAGGTCTAACTCAGGGGAAGGGGATGAGATCAAGAGGGTGAATATCAGAGGAAACATCCTGACAGTGAAGTCTATAGGGCGGAGGAATTGTAGGATTTCCACTGTCTGGTCTATTTCAAACTAGACTAGTTAAAGCACGAGATATAGTACTGAAAGGAACCATCCTACATTGGGCTGGGGGAGGGACCAGAGGTCCAAAGAGTGGTCCAGGAGGTCAGATGAGATGATCAGGAGAGTCCCTTCTGGCCTTAAACTCTGTGAGCCTTGCCTAGTACTCTGACAACTGAAACCTTTAAAGACTCAAACTTCAGCAAGCTAAGGACCCCATTTTGATTTTTTAAAAAAAGGGCAGACCCCCAAGACCCTCCTCCCTCAGCTCCAGGCCCTGCCCCCGCTCCACTCCTTCCCCCAAGGCCACACTCCTCCTCTTCCACCCCCTCCCCAAAAGCACCTTCTCCCCTTCTCTCCAGTGCCTCCTGTACATTGCTGAACAGCTGTTCCTTGCTGTACGGAGCCTTGGGAGGGAGGGGGAGGAGTTGATCAGCAGGGCTGGTGGCTGCAGACGTGATGCGCTCAGCTCAATTCAGTCTGTGGCCCTTTGGTGATAGTTACGGCGCTTAGATACTATGGTGACGAGTGCTAGAGAAAAACCTGAGAGACGTGGCTTGATGCCATGCTGCTGAGCTGAACTCTCCCAACAGCATCAACTACCCAGCCAGCCACTAATCTCCTTGGGGCACTCAAGCATATAGTCTGTGTCTTAAGAAAATGTTTATTGCCCATATGCATTTCCTTGCCTTTGCATCTCCAGGGATGTAATACAGTCATGATTACAGGCCACTGGCTTTTGGGACTTGATGAAAAGCAGAAATAAAGCCCTTCTTTTATGATAATACAAAGCATTAAAATACCAGTAGAACATTTGCATTTTAAAAGCTTGTTAATAGATAAATTACCGTCTATCAAGGCGGTTTTGCTTGTAACGCCATGGTAAAGTGGTGTCAGCACTTCCAGTGGGACGCAGCATCATTATTCCTAGAGTTTATCACTTTGATCACGGACAAAGAGGAAATCTGTATAAAGTTTTATCAGCTGGAGATTATTTTGGCAATCCCATTACTCAGAGGAGAGTTTAAAGGAGGAGGAAGAAGGGACTAGCAGCTAACCCATCGTCTGGTGTCGTCACTTTTGATGTCTCTGAATGACTAAAAAATTACCAGCATGCTGAGGGTTAATAGTCACGACATCTGTCAGCAGAAAGTTGCCCTGAGCAACTCTCATAGCCTGACTGGAGCACTGGAAAGTTCTGTGGCTTATCTGCACTTACCCACAACCCCCTGGGCATAAACATTTCTCCTGACTCTGCTTACCGCCTATTTGGGCTAGACCAGAAATACTATACAATAGCTTCCTGTGTATGGTATTTTAGGCCCTGATCCTGAACAAGTTAGTGCCCTGATTAGGGTGACCAGACAGCAAACGTGAAAAATCAGGATAGGGAGTGGGGGGTAATAGGAGCCTATATAAGACAGACCCAAACATCGGGACTGTCCCTATAAAATGGGGACATCTGGTCACCCTAGACCTGATCCTGCCCTTTGACCCGGGTGAGCAGACAGGGCTCTGTGCGGGTCCAGTGGTCTGCCCGCATGGATCACAACACGGGATCAGTGCTGCACACGCATGTTTAACTCCGGTTATGTAAACAGACCCATTGAAGTCAAAGTGTCAAATATTGGCAGGATCAGGCTAATGGTGCTTTTAGTTTCCGGTCCCAGAGGCAACAAAATACAATGGCATCCCCGATAGATAAATACATCTTCCCGCTGTTGTGCTTTAGTGACTAGGCCGCCCTCTTTCCGAGACCGTAACTGGCTCCGCTAGAAACCCGGTCAGAGCGCAGAAGCCCTCGGCGGAGAGCTAAGGGACTATTTAGCTGTAACTCATTCCGGGAGTTTAGCCTTTTTGCAAATTGCCTGCGAGCAGCTTGCGGTTCTCTCAGCTCCTAATCTGCTTTTTAGTATGAAATGCCCCGTACTCTAGGTGAAATTCACCCTGCAGAGATCTAACCAGGCCTAAGTAGGACTCAAGTGACATTCCGACTCTGAATCATTCTTAGTGCGAGCACTGCCAGGCATCTGGTTTTCAACCGGAATGTCTGGTCGAAAAGGGACCCTGGCGGCTCTGGTCGAAACCGGAGCCAGGCTGTTAAAAGTCCGGTCGGCAGCATAGTGGAAGCCGCTGAACCGCCCAACCCCCCTGCAGAAACACAGACAAATCCACATGACCAGTGAACCTCCCGCAGACGTGCCGCCGAAGGCCGTCTTACTGCCACGCTTGGGGCTCCAAAAATATAGAGCCGCCCCTGCCAAGACGGAACCTGCAGCCCTCTCCCACGGTCCAAACCCCTTGATCCCAGCCTAGAGCCCGCACCCCCTGCCACACCCCAACTCCCTGCCCAGTGAAAATGAGTGAGGGTGGGGGACAGTGAGTGATGGAGGGAGGGGGATGGAGTGAACGGGTAGATCAGGGCCTCGGGGGAGCAGGGCAAGGGTGTTTGGGTTTGTGTGATTAGGCAGTTAGCAACCCTAATGAGGATCCATTGGAAGAAGTCAAATCAAATGAATAATCTGAGATCCATTTGCCAGGGTATTTCTTGATTGGATTAGTATAACAAGCAATACGTTCTCAGCCAGCCCTCTCCCCAGTGGATTTTGCCACCACTAGTGCAGGTGAGAGGTTATTTAAAGGGCATGCAGAAGTGCTATATTCACAGACAATGTTTTCTTGGATATATCTTATTAGTAGCTCTACAAATGTAAAGACAGCAGACAACCACTATGGATGTGTTTCAGGGACTTCACACCCTTGCTGCAAAAACACCTCCCTGAACAGCTAATCAAATTCACACCTCCTCTACATTACTTGGCCTCCTAACACAAAAGCAAATAACAGTGTCAAACAAAGCCAGCCACGTTTTCTCAATTGCAAAGCTGATTTTTTGTTGTTGAACTTTTGACAGAAGAAAAAGCAGGAGGAATTTGTCACCAAAATAAATAAATCAGTCTGGTTTTCTGAACAAGTACAGGCCTGGGAACAATTTTCCACCTTGTGGCCCAAGTCCTTAAACATGTGTTTAACTTTACTCCCATAAACAGTCCCACTGAAATCAATGCAACTATTCACAGGCTTAAAGATGAATGCAGGACCTGCACCTATATCAGTTTCAGCAACTACAGCCAGTCCTACGAATATTTATGCATCTGCTCAACTTGTAGCACATGAGCAGTAGAAGCAAATTAAGCACATGTATATTTACAGGATCAAAGCCTGTTTTCAAAAGCTCACAATCTATTCTTTAGCAATTAGCCTGAAACTGCTACCAAACTTTAGTTTTAGGGGGAAAGGCACGGCTCTTTTATTCACAAAGCCAACACCAAAGCAGTAACTTTACAGGTACTAAACTCAGCATGTTTCAATCTTTGCAACCCCATGGTTTATTCTACAAATGTATGCTGAAGTTTTTTTCCTAAATGACAGAGTGTTTCCCCCTCCTATGGTTTCTGGTACTTTTTTGAAGAGTCCTAGCCCCTGGACTGACATGATTAGAGAAGAATCTTCGCTTTCTATATATTTTTTAAAAGGCTAGAAACTCCCTCCATGATTTCACAGAAGAATTTGCAAATGTGACCCACGTGCTCCCTTAAAGGCTCAACACAAGGCAAAGAAAAAGAAGCCCAATTTTTCTTAAAGTTTCTGCTTTTTGAGTGATTCTCATGCTTTTGACATTCTGATTCATGACCTTTTGAATGCCTGGAGTTAGCACCACAGAGCCACTATTTCTCCTGTCATTGAGAGCTTACTTTTATTACTACTAATCATCGTAACAAACCTTTAATTAAAAGAGCGGCGCCTACCTGAAAATGTAAAGCAGATCCAGCTCCCGGTGGAACAGTTGCAGGGAGTTCCAGCCATAAAGTGCTTCCTGTTCTTCTTCCCAGATCGTCCATTCAGGCCTGGGGCAGCCCAGATTTAAAGAGGCCAGGGACAGTAAAGACGGGAAAAGTTTTCCCCCCAGCGTTATGTAGGATACTTAAAAACCCAGGTTGCATTGAGCGTGGCAGGGTGTTCCAATGTGCAACTGCAGACAGAAATATTGCTGCTGCTCTTGCCTTTAGTAGTCCAAGACAAATAAATCCAGGAGCCAGCAAAGGCTTTCAAGCCGTGTGACTTTCAAGCCGTGTGATTCAAACCAAGCCCTGAACCTCCCAGATGCTCCCTGCGGAAGCCCACAGGTGCGGGAATCCACTCACTGACAGGATCGGGGTCCAAGACATCCCACCGTAAACCTACCCAGAGGCTGAAGGTCCAAGCTGAGAGGCTGAACTGCACTTGCTCTTAGAAGCCACTTCCCCTCTGCACTGGCTGTATTACTGCTCACACAAAACACCTGTGCATCCTGTTCAGTGACCAGCTTCTGCTCGCAGCCCAGCTGACGACTATTGGGGAAATACACAGGCCAATGGCATATCCCTTCCCCCCTGTGTGCTGTGGACCAGGCCCATGGAGCAATACAAAGCGCTCGCCTGGGCATGTGCCTTTCTCTGGGTGATTTATTGACCACTTTTAAAGAGGAGAAGGGGATTGTAAGTGTTCCCCTCCGCTCACTACAATAAGGACAAAAAGGACCCAGCTGAAAGCTGGAGGAAAGGCAAAGGAACAGGTTCAGTTTGCACACCACGGTGCACCTGGAAATGCAGTGAAACTAGCTAAGTGCCCCATGAAGAATCCCACAGTCAGAGAGACCCACTGTCCCCTAGCGGGGAAGAAGGAACCTTGAGAACAAAGCAACTTGGAAGCTAATAGCTAAGGCTGCGCGTAGTGCTGTCTGCTACTGCTTTGCTGCCGAGCTTTTGCCTCCAACCTCAGCCTGCGGGGCTCCCCGCTCCAGCTTTAAAGACGCAGGAATGATGCCCCACATTCAGCTCTGTACAGAGGAGCCTGCACGGGGCCCCTGCCACGCGGACAGCCGGCCTAAGCCCTGCCCATTGATTCACCTGGGGCAGAGGTTTGTAAATCCCTCTCTGCCCCGGGGGTGTGACGGGCACCCCGAAGCGCATGTTCCGCAGGCCTCAGGGTTGGCAGCTGCCACGCGGGGCAATGGAGGGATGCAAGCGTGCGGGCGCGAGGTGGGTCCCATGGCTCCAGCCGTCAGCCAGGCGGGTTGACAGACAGCAGGCGCTCAGCCTCCCGGGATGAGGCCAGGAGGCCCATCCGGCCACATGTGTCGGCGCTGCCGTACAGCTGGTTCGACAGCGAGGCCGGGAGGGGGAGATGATGAGCTGAGCTAGGCATGGTGGGGGGTGGGGAAAGGGGCGGGTGCATGCCCCATCTCTTGGTAGAGGCCAATCTTTCTCTTCCTCATTGCAATGGCTTGGAAGGTAGTTTTGAGAAGCAGGCCGTATTCCTAGCCCATGGGCCGTGGGGACACATCCCGCGAGTGATTCCTAGGGACTCCCATCCCCGCCAATCTCTCCTCCCCCCATGCACCCCATCAATCTGCTCTGCCTTAAGATTATGGCCAGATAGCAGAACCCCAATCAATGTACACAGCATCAGACCTGTCCCTGCCATCCAGGGTATGCAAATTGCAGCCTCGCCTTGGGTTTCAAAGGCCCCAAAAGCCTGCTCAGCCCAGCCTGGAGCCTTTCCGAGCCGGTAATCAGCCTGATGGATGGGCAGCTAATGGCCTGTTGCCTGAGTGATCCCTTGTGGGTGATCTGTCCCTGCCTATTGGCGAGCGTAGCCTTGCAATAAGCATCATTTGCATTTCCCGTCCAGCCACCCAGGCCTTTTCCTCCCCTTCCAGGAGCCCCGGTGTTCCCCTGCAAACAGAGAGAGGAAGAGGCTGCATGGTGGCCCGGTCAAATAAACAATCCTGGGTCCCATTCCGGCAGCGTTGGGATTTGGCCGCGCCCCGGCAGCGAGATGGGGAACAGACCTGGGGCTTAGCGCAGCGACTCCTGCCTGGGGTGGGATGGGGAAGCCAGATGAGCCTTCCCCGCAAGCCACACCAATAGAGCCCGGGGCCCTGCCGTTCTGGAGCACCCAAGAGCCGCAGGGGCTTGCCCGTTCTCCCCTTCCCGCATGTGGGACTAGACTCATCTCTGCCAAATGCCCCCTTCTAGACGAGGCCCTGGGGCCAGTGAGGGAGACGGAGTCACCTGACCATCTGCTCTGGCAGCGCGGGCCAGGCTTGCTTGGAGCCTTGTAGGGAAGGTCCGAGAGGGACGTTCCCCATCGGTCTCACCTAGAAGAACTTTAGCCGGCCCACCATGCGGCTGGAGCCGAGAGATGCTGCACGCCCACAACACCCATTGATTTCAACAGGTGGGGGGAGGTCCAGCCCCTGTCGTGACCTAAGGAGGTACCGGCATCAGGGATGGGCAGTAGCTACTGGACACACCCACTGGTTCCAGCCACCAGCTGGCTGACTGTGCTGAGTTTCCCCATTTTCCTCCATCTGGCTCTTCCCTCCTGCAGCCACGAGAGAGTCAAGCCTTGTTTCCAATCAGGTCTTTATTTAGGAGACTGAGGTGTGGCGATTCCAGTTAAAGAGGAGACGGAAAGGTTAACGGGCCGCGTGTCAGTGCACTGCCTGGCTCCTGGATGGAGACATTACTGGGCAAGAAGATCTTCCGTAAAGGGGCCGGGGCTGAAATTGCACCAAGAGGGTGGAAAGATGATCTGCCCTGATTGGACATTGACTCAGGGCAGGGTCACGGGGAGAGAGATTTCAATCCCAGCCGTTGCTGCTCCGTGCTTCCTACTTCCTTCCAGTCCCGTCTAGTGGGCGGTGACTCCTGACCCAGTGCCGCAATGTGTTGTATCCCCCCCGTTAGTGGCTGGTCCACATGAGGGATAAGAGCCTACTATTGCTGTCTGCTACTGGAGTTACTGCTTTGACTCAAGGTCTGAGGCTCAAGGCAGGTGGGTTGTAAGACAGGTAATATTAGCAGAGCTGAAGCGGACCTTTGCGCCGGCTAAGTGCTAGCCAGGCCAGGGTTCTGACGTTCCAAGAACAGGGACGTGTTCGCCTCAGCCTAAGCAACGAGATTTTATGTCTCCAGCAGCTGGGCAGGTTCCTGGAGCGAGAGCCGCCCGGGGAGATTTTTTGGAACCATTTCTAGCTGAAGTGTGAGATCTCCGGGCGCCCCTTGGGCAGGGAGCCCCCCCCCCCAGCATTTTCACCGTCTGCTTTGTGTTCCAGATTCCGACAGCCTGTCCAGCCCAACCCGCCTCAGCCTCAGCCTGTCTGAAGGGGAGGATCAGCTGGACCGGCTGCAGCAGGTGGAGCTGGTCCGCACCACGCCCATGTCCCACTGGAAGGCGGGCACCGTGCAGGCGTGGCTGGAGGTGGTCATGGCCATGCCCATGTACGTCAAAGCCTGTGCGGAGAACGTCAAGAGCGGGAAGGTAGGCGAGCCGGTGCATTGGTGCATCGGCGCCATTGGCAGCCATCTGCTGTCGGCGCCAAACGCCCCTCTGAGCAGCGAGGGGCTTCCGAAACCGGGACTGGGGCCACCTGTCCCAGCTCTGCCCCATCCTCACTCGCAGCCAAGTTGTTTGGTGGGAAAATGTGATTAGTTGGGCCGAGGGTTCCACGTTAATGCAGGGGATTGTTGTTATGTCTCTCTGTGCCCGCCGATTGGCTAGCACCACCCGACCTGCTCTGTCATCCCCCACCCCGCGCAGGCTGGGCGCTGCGGATGTGAGAGCCTTCTCCACTGCAGCGTCTGCCATTGGCAACAGTTTCCACCTTGTTGCAAAGCTCAGCTCGCCCCGTTTGCCCTGACCCACTGTTAGTTAATCTCTATTGACGTTGTATTTCATTGGTCGGCTTTTCTGTGATGCACTTCCCTATAGGATGACTCCGTTAATTCATCCTCAGTACCACTGCGAGGGTGGGGGGGAAATCATTATCCCCATTTCACAGATGGAGAAACCGAGGCACAAAGACTATGTGCCGTGCCCGAGATAACTGAGGAAATTTGCAGCAGAGCTGAGAACAGAACCCAGATTACCTGGGTTCTGGTGTAACACCTTAACCACTTCCTCTCTTCTTCTCTATAGTTCTGTTAGTTAACACCGTAAAGCATTTGGGGATATGGTTCATAAGAACTCACACAGCCTACTGCATTGCTGTTGTGTAAGGGACCCAGGTCAATAGTTGCATTTTGTTGGTGGTGTTTTTCTCTTGGAGAGCAGATGTTACTAAGTTTGAGTGATGAAGATTTGGCAACAGGGCTTGGAGTCTGTAGCTCCCTTCACCGCCGCAAACTCAGGCTGGCTATCGAGGATTACAGGGATGCAGAAGGAGGCAAATGGTAAGCACTTCCTGTGGGCCTCGGAATCCCACTTCCTGCATTCCTTTTGTGTGTGTGTGTGTATGTGTGTGTGTGTGTGTGTGTGCTTATGTACACATACATGTGTGTGTATGTATGCACATGCCTGTATGTATGTGTACAAATATTAATACATGCATGTAGTAGTACATACATGTGTATCAATGTGTGTCTGTTTGTGTGTACTTTGTGTACTTACATGTTATCCTCAGAAGGCAGCCAAATTATCTGGAGGGGAGGAGAAAAAAGAAAGAACAAGAGAGAGGAGAAAAACAAATGTCAGGGAACAAGTCTTACTGCTGTGCTCTGTGGGGAAGAAAACTCACTTTAACAGAACTGATACTTCTGTTTTGCATAATTACTTCCTTCAGTGGTGTCCCCCTCATTTTTGCTTAGTTAATTAATCAACGCTCCTCACAGAGCTGGCGTGGGTGATAAAAAAAAGGAATCAAACTGTCTCCTGCATTTAAAGCCACAAAACCACCCACAACATCAACACCCCGGCGAGCTTTGGGAGGGAGCCTGGCTAGCGATTCCTCAAAGAGGCTAGAACAAGATTTTCTTAAAATCAAATGACCCCTGTGGAAGCAAAACCAATAACTGTCAGTCTTGCACCTGGTAGTATTTAGTGTTCTGGAGATATCTCCTCAGTTTCGTAAGCAGAATTTAAAACAAATGAAGCAGACACATGCCCAGAAGAATCCCTTCCCAGGTTTTACGTAAGGCCCACCAAGCTAGGACAGGTTACCTACTTGAGAGTACAGGCAGGTTGGATGGATTGAGTGACGCTGCTATTCTATCTTCACCTCCACTCTAGATCATAAAGCGTTAAAACCGGGTTCTACATCTCCTGGGACTTAGTCGGGACTATTCTATCCTAGAACTTTGGAATGGTTGTTGGCTGCCTTGTATTACCCGTAGTCAGCTTCTCAGACTGGGCTTGAATTGTCAACATGTGCCCACAGTTTCCCATTCCTAGCAGAGATTCATTATTTGCCAGGAGCGGAGAGACGCACAGGGAAGGAGCCATACTCAGGGGCAGGACCCATCTCCTCTCTGCCAATGCAGAGGACCCCGGAGACAGCCAGGCTGCAGCTGCACGGGACCTTGCATGGCCCAGAGCTGAGCCTTTGAGGAGTGGACCGGGGGGAGCAGCGGTGGGTCAGGGGATGAGTGATCACTAGGGCTGGAGCCACAGAAGTGTCGAGCCTCACACGTGCCGCTGTTCCACTCCACAAGCACACCAGACTGGGTGCTGCTTTCCAGAGTCTGTCTCTATATAACTCTCATCCCAGAGCTTAGACGTGGCTAGTGCTTAACTCCCTTGTGACTGGCAGGTTTGCAAGTGCCTGGCTTTATGGGAACAGCTGACTCGCCCAGAGGAAATGACAGACATTCACCATTGGTGACTGGCTATTTCATCGGCTCTTTTAAGAATTTTTCACTGTAGCCCAGCAGCGAGATTCGTTCTGGGAAAACTCAGTGTCGGCAAGTCAGAGAGGAAAACAACTGGTCACCAGAGTGTGCTATAAATGACTCTTACCATTGCGAAGGGAGAAAATTGGAAAGACTCTTCTGCTTGGAAGCCAGGCGCTCTGCTCCGTTCCCACCTTTATTATAAATGTCAGAGCTAGGAATAGGGATGGCGAGGCTAGATTAATGAAGGATTAATTAATCCTTTAATTAATTCATCTATTTAATGATGTGGAGCCAACTGCCACCGCAGCTGGGCGACTCCCATCTGGTTGGAAGGGAACAAACACAAGTTGGTGCCAGCAGATTCCAGGTGTGGCTAAGGAAGCACGTGGGGTTAGAGGCCTGTAAACACCCAGGGCAAGCAGCGTGAGAATCGGGCTCAGAGGTGCTTGTTTCTTCCACCTGTAACAGGGATGTCTGGAATAGGGTCATCAGTGGAGGCACCTAGTGATTAACATGGACACACGTCCCCTGGTGCTGGGACTCCCCTCCCTTACAATGCATCCGGCAGACGTGGGAAGGGGGCAGCAATTCATGCTCCATTACAGATCTGGATTTGCCTGCCCCACTGAAAAAAACAGACACCCCGGTCGTCGACGGTCTTCCGTGCAGCAATGCTGACATCCTGTGGCTAGCCGGGGAGCAGCAGGGGAAGGTGCCTTACCTTTCTGTGGAGGAGACTCCAGGGACTCCTTCGAAGGAGAGGGTAACCCTGAATAGTTGCACCCACCTCATACTGGCATTTGGTTCAAAGGGGGAAAATCACAATAATCAACCCAGCACCGAACAGCCAGCACACTTCCTGCTTTGTTTTTACATTTAGGGGGCAAAACGACCCCTTTCCTTGGAGACGTTAAAGCGTACATAGAATCCCAACGGTAATTTAGGCCCCGATCCAGGAGAAGACTTAAGCACGTGTTTGGCTTTATGCATGTCAGCGTTCCCACTCCAGCCAAGGAAATCTCTAGAGACCTTGCAACGGTGGAGAATCGCTGTAACGGAGCTGCCATGCTTTTTGCCTGCCCAGAACTCACCCCTAACTCACATTTGCAGCATTCCTTCTCCTTTTCTGGCCTGCCCCCTAAGCCAGGTGGGGGTGGAAACTACTGGGGCTGGAGCTAGCTTTAGACCAGAGGGTAGTTCTCTTCCACAAAGGGAATTTTCCACTGGCATAAAACTCAGCTGCACGAAGTGACTGGAGTGGACCGGAAAATTTAGCCTGCACAGCTGCTGTGCAAGGTATTTGCATGATTCTTAACACTGGGTAGCAGAAGCGTCGTGCACTTTGATCGCCTTCCTCACACCTCCTGCCTTCCTCACACTCCACAGCTTGTCGAAAGCCTCTGAACTGGATCACCACTGGGTAGCCAAGGCCTGGCTGAATGACATTGGGCTGGCTCAGTATTCCCAGGCTTTCCAAAATCACCTCGTGGATGGAAGGATGCTGAATTCGCTGATGAAACGCGACTTGGAGAAGTACCTGAATGTGTCCAAGAAGTTCCACCAGGTCAGCATATTGCTGGGAATAGAGCTGCTTTTCCAAGTCAACTTCAGCAAAGAGGTGAGTCGAGACATGGTTAAAACAGGCGGTTTGGTTTGCCAAACGATTAACCTTTCATTGAACCATAGAAGATCAGGGTTGGAAGAGACCTCAGGAGGTATCTAGTCCAACCTCCTGCTCAAAGCAGGACCAACCCCAACTTTCTCTCGCCCCAGGCCAGTGCAAATTCCTCTGAGTTCTCTCCATTCCCAATAAATCAGTTACATCAGGGACAGCGCACCCTCGTCTCCCCTTGGCCACCTTTGATAGAAACCACCTAGGCTACCACCTAGCAACTCCAGGGAGCGGAGAGTTCAGAGTTTGTCGGCTTTGCCGGAGCAGCCTACACCTCGGGTTACCGCATGGCAGGGTTTTCCTGGGCATTGCCTCCTTTTTGATCCTCTACCTTCTGTCTGAGCAGATTATGGGATGTCTGAGATTTTTGCAGGGCAGTCATTACAGCGCAGAAAAAGCCCCGACTGGTCCACATCCCAATTGGTCCCTCCCTGCATCCGCAGCTGATTGGTCCATTCCGCTGCAGCCATACCTGCCGGATCCCGCCCATCCAGGCCCGGGGAGGGGGCTCTGCAGGGAGGCGCTGACTGATGGTTGGTGGTGTTCCCTGGGCATGCACCGGCCACCCTACCACTGAGAGTGGGAGCAACACTGCCCCCCACCTCAAGAGTGAGGCTGACACCCCTCCCAGTACACACACACCCCTCCCGCCTCCCCAAATACCCACCCCAGCACCCCCAACTGTATACCCCCTCCATCTCCTTCTACCCTCTCCTCCTCCAGCTCCCCCATTCTCTGGCAGTGTCCTCGTTTTGGGAACCTGAAATACGGTAACTCTGCCCTCTCCCGACAAGGCACATTCAAAACTGAGCCAGGAACAAAATAACCCCTTAGCTTGGGTGAGGAAGGGCTGCATTGCACCTGTTTGTTGGGAGATTTGTCAATTGCTCAGGTAGCGTTAACCCATTTTGCTTCCCCAATATCAAGTGATTCTTCTTCTTAGACAGCTGGCTGGACAGATGGACAGACTAGGTAGACACGATTGTTGTTTGCAGTGTTGTTGTAGCGTTGGGAATGCCAGGATGTTGGAGACCAGATAGGGGAGGTCATGTCTCATATTGGACCAACTTCTGTCGGTGAAAGAGAGCTTACGCAGGTCCTGAAGAAGAGTTTTGTGTAAGCTGGAAAGCTTGTCTCTTTCATCAACACGTCAGTCCAATCAAATGCAGTACCGCACCCTCCTTGTCTCTCTAGAGTCTAGATAGTTAGACAGCAAAGGGAAATCCTAATTCAAGAAATGATCCCTCCGATTTCATATTGGCCTGGGTCTCAAATCATTTACTGAGGTGCAACTTCCTTTCCTCCCCTCTGACTGGCCAAGATCCCAGGGGATGGGACTTCCAGATCTTAGGCTCTCCAAAGGCTGAAGAGGACCCAGCTCTAGTCTTTGTGGAAGAAGGGATCCGAATAAGGAGAGGGCGGGGCCGCTTTTACTGTCAATCACGTCCTTGTCCTTGCGTGTAGGTTCTGCAGGAGCGGAGGGCTCGCTGCGAGACCCAGAATGTCGACCCGCTCGTCTGGACAAATCAACGGGTGCTCAAGTGGGTGCGGGACATCGACCTGAAGGTAGGACCTGCTTGTAAGGAAGGGTTTGTGGGTGCCGAGCGGGGTGGGGAAGGGTCTGCCTGGGCAGGGCTCAGTCTCCATCGCTCAGCTCTCAAGTGGACGTCGGAGGCCTCAGGTATAGAAATAGCTAAGCGCCCTGGGCAGGGCACATGGGGCATGGTGGTCATACAGGACAGAGAACCCCGTCTGCTGCCCCCTGCTGACGTCACAGCCTCCGCCACCAAGGCAGGGGGGCCGAGGTGTCCGTTCCTGTCGGGTAAATCCCTGCTCTGGTGGTTGCTTTTAGGAGTATGCGGATAACCTGATGAACAGCGGGGTGCATGGGGCCGTGCTAATGCTGGAGCCCACGTTCAACGCGGAAGCCATGGCCACCGCTCTGGGCATCCCAAGCAGCAAGCACATCCTGAGGCGGCACCTGGCCGAGGAGATGAACGCCATCGTTAACCCGGACAAGTGAGGCCCTTTGCAGTGTTCACTGGCTCGCGGGGGGCGGGGGAGGTGGAGGGGATTCCTGCCCCTTCTCCTCTCATGGACTCGCTGGGAATGGTGCAGTTCTGATGGGGATGTGGGGGACGGGATGGTGGGAGTCTGCCATGGTTCTGTTCTCTGCAGAAGAATATTGATTTTTGCATGGACCAAAAGAGGGAGTCACCCACTGTGGTAAACCCAGGGCTGGAAGGCTGTGGTGAGAGGGGAAAACTGCAGGTAAATTAGGTCCAGCTGAGAAAGGCTGCTGCAGCCAGCAGCAGGGCCAGCTGGGACCAGTTAAGGAGCAAGCCAGAGCCCTTTAAAGAGACTTCTCCCCAGAGAGGGGTGTGGGAGTGAGGAGTGTGTTTGGAGGCAGGAGGAGTTAGAAGATTGAGTTTGTGAAGCAGAAGGAGGTAAAGGCAAGTGAGAGGCAGTTACAGGGAGGCTGCCAGCAGGCAGGGAGGCAGGAAGGAGCCCCTCCCAGGAGGGAGCTAGCCCAGCCTAACCAGCGAGAGGCCAAACCCAGACGGGGGAGCTGCCCAGAGGACTGGAGCCTGGGGTGCCCAGGGGGGCCCCCTTGCCACAAGTGGTGTCAGAGGTGGGATCGTGAGTAGACGTGCTGGCAAGACCCCTCGACCAGGGCGAAAAGCCCCCCCCTTATTCAAAAACATAAAAAGAGAGAGAGAAAATGGAGGAGGTGGTGAAGGCACTGGTTCAGGCCACTGCGGCCCAGCAGGAGGCTGTTCGAGTGCAGCAGGAAACCAACCAGTTACTGATGTCCCAGGCAGCCCAGGACCGAGCCACATTGCAGGAGTTAGTGAAGCAGGTGAAAGTCCTGGGCACCCTGGCCCGTGGGGGTCCCGATGCCCGGCCGCTGCGGGCAAGCAACTATTTACAGAAAATGACGGCGGACGACGATACCGAGGCCTACCTCCTCGCGTTCGAGAGGACAGCCCTGCGAGAGGCCTGGCCCCGGGAGCAGTGGGCAAGCATCCTGGCCCCTTTTCTGTGTGGAGAGGCCCAGAAGGCCTACTTTGATCTGGCAACCGAGGCTGCTGCAGATTATCCCCAGCTCAAGGCTGAAATCCTGGCAAGGGCGGGAATGACGCCAGCCCTGAGAGCCCAGCAGTTTCACGACTGGAGGTACAAGTCCGACAAGCCACCAAGGACCCAGCTGTTTGACTTGATTCACCTCGCCCGGAAGTGGCTGCAGCCTGAGACCCACAGACCAGAGAAAGTGGTGGAAATCCTAGTCCGGGACAGGTATATGCGGGGGTTGCCACCCGACATAAGGGGTTGGGTCCGTAAGAACGATCCCTCCTCCTATGACGAACTAGTAGCCCTCGTGGAGAGACACCTAGCCTCCCAGGAGCTGCCTCGGACTACCAAGGAAGGAGTGCGCCCGAGTAGGAGGCAGGGCACAGGGCCAAAACCCCGGGGTACCATGCCCCCAAGCCGTTACATAGAGGGAGGGAAAGAGGCTGGGGATCAGCCTGAAAGCATGGAGAAGCTTGGGGACTGGGGGAACGAGACTCGGGGGGTACGGCCTAACAGTCCGAGAACCAGGGTGCTAGCCCGAGCGGGTATACGCTGCTACGCATGTGGGGAAGTAGGGCATATAGCGGCCCAGTGCCCAAACCAGGCCGAACCCATGCAATGCGACCTGGGGGGGATGGAAGGTCCCTGTGTCCTAATAAGTCAGGTGGGGGTCGCGGTGGCCCCCCATAGATACACCCGGCCCGTTAAGATGAACGGCATTAGTACCACTGCGTTAGTAGACTCCGGGAGTGCGGTCACGCTGGTCTCGGGGAAGCTGGTCGGGCGAGACCAACTGTCGCGGGCCAAGCGCTCCGGAGTATCCTGTGTACATGGGGATGTCAATTATTACCCCACCATCCCCGTAAGTATAGACATCCTGGGAAACCCCACGAAGGTAATGGTGGGAGTAGTCCCGAAGCTCCCCTACCCGGTCCTGATCGGGCGAGACTTCCCAGGGTTCGATAACCTGCTCCCCGGAAGGGAGGCAGAAGGTGTTAGTGCCAAGATCCAGGAGAGGGTGCCAAGGGATTGTGGACCCCCGGCCTTCCGAGAGTTTGACCCAGGGCTATTTTCCCTGCCGGGGGGACCCAAGAAGTCTCGGAAGGAGAGAAGGGCAGCTAAGGAGTTGGGGACGAAGATTTTGACCCAGTACCGAAGGGTAGCGCTGGTAGGGGAACAAGTAAGCCCCAGGGGGAAGAGGACTCGGCGAGCTGCGGGGGAGCCCGACGCCGGACCGAGTGCCCCCCAGACTGACCCCGAGAGGGAGCCGGGGATAGATCCCCCGGAGCTAGGACCGATTGGCCTGTCAATGGAAAGCTTTGGGCAGGATTAAGCCAATGATCCAGCCTACCACAATATCCAGAAGGAAGTAGTGGAGGTGAATGGAGTCCCAGTAGAAGGGAAAGTTAAGGGCCAAGGACCGTATTATGTGATAAAGGGGGACCTATTATACAGAGTAGTCCGGATGTCGGACCAAACCATAGAGCAACTCCTGGTTCCCCAGAAACACCAGAGAGGCGTGATGGACCTAGCCCATAGCCACCTCTTCGGGGGCCACCTAGGGGTGGATAAAACCCTCGACAGGGTCCTGAAAAGATTTTTTTGGCCAGGAGTCTATGCGGCTGTCCGCCGATATTGCGCCTCCTGCCCGGACTGCCAATTGCATGCCCCCCGGCCGCACTTGCGGGCCCCGTTGGTACCTCTGCCCATCATTGAAGTCCCCTTTGAGAGGATCGCTATGGACCTGGTAGGCCCACTAGAGAAATCTGCCCGGGGCCATCAGCACATACTGGTTGTGCTTGACTACGCCACCCGATACCCGGAAGCTGTGCCCCTACGGAACACGATGTCAAAGACCATAGCCCGGGAATTGGTGCAGATTTTCTCCCGAGTAGGAATACCCAAGGAGATCCTAACCGATCAAGGGACCCCCTTTGTGTCGAAGCTGATGAAGGACTTGTGTGACATGCTCCAAGTGCGGACCCTGAGGACATCGGTTTACCACCCTCAGACAGACGGTCTGGTCGAACGCTTCAATAGGACATTGAAGAGTATGATGCGGAAGGTAGTGAGCCGGGACGGGAAGGATTGGGACACCCTGCTCCCCTACCTACTGTTTGCCGTGAGGGAGGTACCGCAGGCCTCCACGGGATTCTCCCCGTTCGAGTTGTTATATGGACGCCACCCTCGGGGCATACTCGATATAGCCAAAGAGGGTTGGGAGGAACAGCCGAAGCCGGAGAGAAATGTCATCGAGCATGTGCTACGGATGAGAGAGAGGATAGCCCAGGTTACCCCCATAGTGCGAGAGCACATGAAGAAGGCCCAAGAGGCCCAGCGGACGTATTATGATCGTCGGGCGGTGAGCCGGAAGTTCCAGGTGGGGGACCGAGTAATGGTGCTTGTACCCACGGCTGAAAGTAAACTGTTAGCCCACTGGCAAGGGCCCTATGAGGTGATCGAAGCCGTGGGAGACGTGGACTATAAGGTCCGACAGCCGGGACGCCGGAAGCTGGAGCAGATCTATCATGTAAACCTACTGAAGCCTTGGCAGGATAGAGAGGCTCAAGTAGTCGCGCTCGGAGCAACCCTCCGGGAAGGGAACCAGCCTAACCAGGTAGGGATATCCCCCGAGCTGACCCCAAACCAACGAGAAGAGGTGATCAGCATGATCAGACGGCACCCGGACGTGTTCTCGGAGACACCAGGCCGAACCAGGGAGGTATGCCACCACATCCGCACGGAGCCTGGGGTAAAAGTGTGTGTCAAGCCCTATCGGATCCCAGAGGCAAAAAGGGAAATGATTGGAACAGAAGTCCGGAAGATGCTGAGATTGGGGGTCATAGAAGAGTCCCATAGCCAGTGGTCCAGTCCCGTGGTCCTGGTACCCAAGCCCGATGGCAGTGTAAGATTCTGCAATGACTTCCGGAGGCTGAACGACGTGTCCCAGTTCGATGCCTATCCGCTACCACGAATAGATGAACTGATCGACCGATTAGGAACAGCGCGGTTCCTGTCCACCCTGGACCTGACCAAAGGCTACTGGCAAATCCCCCTTGCCCCAGCGGACAAGGAGAAAACAGCCTTTTCCACTCCAGATGGTCTGTTCCAATACACGGTTCTCCCCTTTGGATTACATGGGGCCCCTGCCACCTTCCAGCGGCTTATGGACAAACTGCTGCGGCCGCATCGTAAGTACGCGGCCGCTTATTTGGATGATGTGATTATCCATAGCCCCGACTGGGAGACACACTTGGGGAAGGTGGAGGCAGTGCTAGACACCTTGAGGAAGGCCGGTTTGACTGCGAATCCCGCCAAGTGCTCAATTGGACTAGCAGAAGCCAGATACCTCGGGTATATAGTGGGGAGAGGCCTGGTGAGACCCCAGCTTAACAAGTTAGAGGCAATCCAGAAGTGGCCACGACCAGTCCGGAAAAAGCAGGTCAGGGCATTCCTGGGGTTGGTCGGCTATTACCGACGGTTCATTCCCCATTTCGCCGCCCGGGCATGCCCACTAACTGACCTGACGAGAGCCCGTGGCCCGGATATCCTGAAATGGTCGAACGCAGCAGAAGAGGCGTTTAAGGATCTGCGGACGGCCCTCTGCACCGACCCCGTGCTAATAGCCCCGAATTGGGAGAAGGAGTTCTTATTGCAGACCGATGCCTCCGAAGTAGGGCTAGGAGCAGTGCTGTCCCAGATGATAGATGGAGAAGACCACCCCATTCTGTACCTCAGTCGGAAGCTCCTGCCCAGGGAACAGAAATACGCCGTGGTAGAGAAGGAGTGCCTGGCAGTGAAGTGGGCCGTAGAAAGCCTCCGCTACTACCTGCTCGGAAGACGGTTTACCCTGGTCACGGACCATGCTCCGCTGAAGTGGATGCACCAGAATAGGGATAAAAACGCAAGGGTCACCAGGTGGTTCCTCTCACTACAACCCTTCCACTTCTGCGTACAACATAGGTCCGGCCTCCTGCACGGAAATGCGGACGGCCTGTCCAGGGTACACTGCTCAGCGACCCAAGTAGCCCAACCCCATGGTGTTGAGCAGGGGGGGGGGATGTGTGGTAAACCCAGGGCTGGAAGGCTGTGGTGAGAGGGGAAAACTGCAGGTAAATTAGGTCCAGCTGAGAAAGGCTGCTGCAGCCAGCAGCAGGGCCAGCTGGGACCAGTTAAGGAGCAAGCCAGAGCCCTTTAAAGAGACTTCTCCCCAGAGAGGGGTGTGGGAGTGAGGAGTGTGTTTGGAGGCAGGAGGAGTTAGAAGATTGAGTTTGTGAAGCAGAAGGAGGTAAAGGCAAGTGAGAGGCAGTTACAGGGAGGCTGCCAGCAGGCAGGGAGGCAGGAAGGAGCCCCTCCCAGGAGGGAGCTAGCCCAGCCTAACCAGCGAGAGGCCAAACCCAGACGGGGGAGCTGCCCAGAGGACTGGAGCCTGGGGTGCCCAGGGGGGCCCCCTTGCCACACCACCCTTTGCCTGGTTCCTCTGCTGAGCTCAGCCTGCCCATTGGACGGTCTGGGAAAGAAGAGATGACTTCTGCGCCGAGGATGTCTGAGGAAACCCTGGAATCCCTCCTCCTTGAAGATCTCAGGTGCCTCAGGCAGGCTGATGGTCAAACTGGGGAGAGAGGTGAACAGATATTCCATATTTCATGGGCAACTGCACTGCACGGCCTCGAAAAGGAAGCCTGGATTCTGGCCCCACCCAAGTGAATTCTGAAAGCGGAGCGAATGGAGGGGGATTCCCAAGGATGAAGCAGGGACAAGCAACCTAGGATTGCACAGAGGCATCAGTGGGACATGATGAAGACCCAGCAGTGTCATGGTGGATCCTGGGGCCCCAAGTGATGATGGGGGTGGCAGCCATTATGGTGAAGCTCACTCACTTCAGTCCATGCCTTCCTCTTTCCCAGCATCCATGTCATGACACCCCCACTCCAGGTCAACGGATGGCCAAGGAAATGGAAATACATGCCACTAATTTCCAACATAAACATCTTCACCCATCTCTAGAATCTTTCCGCTCATTCTCCTCCCGCCCTGTGACTTTACCAGGAGCTTTGCAGACCCCTTAGCACAGTTCTTGCAACCTAAACAATCCAGTTAGTATCGGGCTGTTTGTCTCCCCCTTTTTGCTGACTTTTACAAACACTGTTGTAGAGGAGGCTGAGTTGGACTTCTGTTACCTAGGGCAACATAGAGTACAGGCCTCTGCACCGCAGCCCTGCATAGTGCATACGGCATTCGTCCAGTGCATGGATGCACAAGAAGCATTTATGCAAAGAATCCAGTTGAGAGCCGAGAGGGGAATTCTCCGGCAAATTTCCAGCGCAGGCAGTGAGATTTCAAGCTTCTGCCGGCCCGACTGTACAGATGGCTCTGGTTAGTTGGCTCACCCGAAACAGATGGTTCACACGGCAAATATTGTGCTTTTGTTTGCACACACATATGCACACCCGCAAAGAGCCCAGGCAAATTGGGAGCCCTTGAGCTTCTGAGCTGTCGATACTGTACAAGTAATTAGATGGGTTGACAGCAGAGGCTTTTGTGCTGGGGATGGCAACATTGGATGTTGCAGAACCCATCCGCTAGGAAGTGATATTTCTACCTGCCCTGATTACTGCTGTTCAAAGAATGGCTCATGGCATTGCTAACGAGTTATACAGAGGATTTCACTGCTAGGTCAGTTGTTGAAACCCAACGTATCAGGAGTAACTTTAAAGATGTTACCAGCTTACTGGGTCTTTGGAGACCTACATAGAATAAGTTGGGGGTTATTAGTCCATCGTCCCAATGGGTAGAAGAGACAGAGAGGTCAGGGAAATGGGTCTGGAAAATGTCCCCATCCTCATGTCCAGAGATGGTCCCTTCAGGTCAGGGTAGAGGGGCTGTGAGAGGAAGTTTACTCTGCCTTTCTCCAGGCTATACCTGTGGAGGGGTGAAGCAAGATATGAGATGATCAGGGTAGTGCCTGAGGGAAACCTCACAGAGGGGGAGCCGGGAGGCACCATCCTGAATCCATTTCTCCCATTAGAGGAATCTGGAGTTGAGAACAATGGTTTCTCCCTCCTGCAGAGAGGGAATAAGAGCAGCCGAGCAGCCAGTGAGCTAATAAGGGGCCAGCAGCAGGAGGAGGAGGAGAAGGAAAGGCTGGTGAGATAAGAGCTGCTTCCCAAGTAGCCGGGTAACATCAAAGCATGCGCATTGACAACAGAGGCTGAGCGACCCTGGCCCCACGGTGTCTGAGAATGGAGCCTAGCCCACTGACAGCCACAGGAGATTGGCCCGTGAGATCCAAATGACACTCGTGGAGAAAAGGGGAATGACCATGAAAGGCACAAAAGCGAGGCAGGGGCAGGGATTGACTGGGACCCTCTGTCCCTCGAGCGGGCGGAGGAGGAGCAAAAAGATCTCCTTGTGCCGCCGCGTCACCACCACCAACGGAGCGAGAAGAAAACATGGCTGCCGGGGACTGTGGCACTGGACAGACTGGCTGCTGGGAGGTAGCTGGCCAGGGTGTCGGTTGATGGGAAGGCAAATTGAAAGCGACTGGGTGACAGCAAGGAGCGGGTGACGCGAACTGCGAGCAATGGAGAGGACGGGACTATGTCACGGCACAAAGGGATTGGAGCCAGCCCTACTAATTGTGGATGGTGCAGGAGAGAGGATGAATTACCCCCCTCCCCAGGAAGAGCAACCCTAGAATCAAGCCAAATCATTTCCTCCTGTGGAATCCAGCTTCTAGCACCAAAGCAGGGTCAGCTGTCCAGATCAACACATACATCTGCTTTGTGTTGTGATCAGCTCTCCTCTTAAGGCCATCCTCGTGTTCACTGTCCAATCCCTTTGTTTTTTTCTGTCCAAGCCGGTTTAAGGCTCTGGTCCAATTTGGGTATGGCAAAGAAGTCCCACCACTGCAGGCCACAAGCATATGGAAGCGTCTGGAGCCACCTAGCCGTGCAGAGGGGAAAGAGGTCTGTTATGTCTTCCTCCCTGTAAAATCTCTCTTTGGCCAAAACACCCTCATATGTATCCTTCTGGACAGCCCAGAGCGCTGTTCATTGCCGGAAGTTCATTATTTTGGGGATGTGGAGCCAGGGTTTTGTTCATCTCATTATAGACGCAGGGGCCAGGCGGAAAGTTTGGCTCTGAATCCGGCCTTTCACAAAGACTAGGTTTGTTGAAGTTTTGTTTTGGACCCGAGTCTGGCGGACAATATTGGTTCATGTGACTATTGGCCACTCACCAGTTCCAGGCACTTGAGAGGAAGGCAAAAAAGCCAGGCAGTTGGCCATGCAGTGTGCACCTCTATACATAGAGAAAGGGGAAAACATTATTTCTTGATCCCTGTGGTCATCATAATCATAGAATCATACTCTGCCAGGGTTGGAAGGGCCCTCAAAAGGTATCTAGTCCAAACCCCTGCTCAAAGCAGGACCAACCCCAACTAAATCATCCCAGCCACTGTACAGAATGAGATCACACTAGTCCTGCCCTAGCATGCGTGTTACAATTGAGCCTTAATTATTGGCTGGCATGGATGCATGTTATAACTGGTCATCAGATGAACCAGTCCTTTTAAAAATCCAGCCACCACTTGTTTGGTTTGGTGGGTCTCCCACCCAACCGGGAAGGGTTTGGGAACGTGGCTCTTTCGTTTATTGACTCCACCGCTGCGAGATGAGTGCCTGTTCATTGCTCAGCCCTACAGGTGAGAGCGACCGGTACGGAACATCGACTTTCACCAAGCAGGGTTCGCTCAGGCACTCCTCCAGCGCTACCAGGCAGAGCAAGGAGGAGGGGAACAGCTTAAAATGCAAAGCAAGCAGGGTAAGTCGGTTCACATTTTTACAGTGGAGGCTGGTGGGGAGGCAGATATAACACTACGGCCAGAACTGGTTACTAAACACTATCGAAAAATCTGGGCTGGAGCTGGTTGGAAAATATGACTTGCTGCTTACTCTGGATCCGATCCCTCTCTTTGAGGTTCTCTCTCTTCATTTCTGTGGTCCTATCAGTACAGCCTATGGAGGTTCATGCAGAGACCAATGAAAAACTGGGCAGGCACACAACTCTAGATTGCCCTAGTAAAAGCCCTCTGCATTTTTCCCCACTGATGCTAATAACAGTTATCAACCAGGTGCGTGAGTAAGGGCGTTAAGTAGGATAATGCAAGATGGGTGACTATAAATCATATTCTTTAAGGTAATTACATTGCACTGAAAAGCCTCTTTGTGTCCAGGGAAAGTTGGCATCTTTAAGCCTGGAATTTATGCGATGAGTCGCTCAATAACAAACCAATTATAACTTGCACAGGATGGGCCATTTAATCACCAAGCCCAAATTACTCCCCTCTCCCAGCTGGAAATGACTGATTTTCTGCTTGGAGTTGTCATTTCATCTCCATGATAATTGGAGATGTAAATACTCAGAAGAGGCATGTGTGAGCTAATGAAATAATTAATTGCATTCATTTTTAAATTAGCGCACGCTCTCGCTCTATTAGGGTTACAAGATGTCCCCATTTTATAGGGACAGTCCCAATAATTGGAGCTTTTTCTTATATAGGCTCCTATTACCCCACACCCGCTTTCCAATTTTTTATACTTGCTGTCTGGTCACCCTACTTTCTCTCTCTCTCTCCCTCTCTCTCTCTATATATATATAATGTAGGAAATACTCTAAAATACTCTTAGAAATATTTAGAAATACTCTTATACACATAGGTGTTGGGCCAGCAGTCTAAAGCAGTCCAGTGCAATGGCTCCACAGAGTCAAAGCTTTCTCAAGAGATGTCAAGGGAGCACTGGTTCAGCCCTTATCTTCTGTTGCTTTCTAGTGCCCCTTGCTGGCCAGCATTATGAAGTCCATGGCCTGGCAATGTGCCGGGCCACTCCCGATGGCCAGAAGGCGGGATCAGCCTCCCTTGTGCAAATTTGGATCTGGAAGCTCTTGCAATATGGATCTCTGGGGCAATGACATCTTTACAATCCTATTTCTGACTGTACATGGGTTTTGAAGGAGCTTTGGGTCAGTTCTTGAGTAAGCAGATCTGGTGCCCCTTTCCCTCCATGACAATATCGTGCATCCTGTCTTTCTCCCCATGACAATAGAACCGTAGGACTGGAAGGGACCTGGCGAGGTCATCTAGTCCAGTCCCCTGCACTCATGGCAGGACTAAGTATTATCTAGACCATCCCTGGCAGATGTTTTTCTAACCTGCTCTTAAAAATGTCCATGCAATGATGGAGATTATCCTTATGTTCCTCTGATTTCATTTGCAGCTTCCGCTGGGGAAAATTGGAAGGGGTTTCAGCGGAAAAGACACTGATTTCCATGACGAATATGGATCTCTCAAAAATGAAGAGTGCTGTGAGGACATGAAGCGACGGAGGCCAGAGCAGTGCCGCTTGGAACGCTTTGGCAGTCTGGAAGTCACCAATGTGTAATGAATTGGATTGTTCAGGCGAGACAGGACTCACTGAAATCCACGGTGACACTGTGGACCAGCAAACGGGAAAGCAATCGGAAGAGGATGAATGAAACGCACACTTCTTGGGTTGTACATATTGTAGCCGTCGCACAAACCTAACACAGTGGCATGTCTTTGTTTAAAGTGTCTATATTGTGTTACCACTGGGGGACCCAGATAAAGCCAGGATTCGTTCCTATAGTAAAAGATTTCCAGCAAACATTCCAGAACATTTTCCAGAGACCAACCTGAGCCCTCTGTGAAATGATAGTGATGCCCAGTTGGTGACCTGACGGATCCGTTCTTCTCTCTGGGTGGGAGAGAAATACAAAACGCACGCACGGGATGACTGTGGGCACCTGGGACTGCCAGCTTGAATGGGGCAGGAAAGACCAGCCCCAATGAGATTGCGTCCAGTGGTCATGGTGACCCAGCATCTGCCCGTCGGGTTTGTCTACTGCTTTGATGTCGCACTGGGGAGGAAGGCTAAAAAGAGAGAGGAAACATGAGGAGGGGGAGAAATTAGGTGAATGAAAATCAACACAGACTTTAGAACGGGGTGGGGAGATGGAAGGGATATGGCCCTATGGGGCACCCTCCGTGCTTTATGCAAAGTGGTGAACACCTGCAGGGAGTGCTGTGGGAGATCAGTGGGACATGAGGCAGTGAAACGCCTCCCCCTCAGAACCTTGAAGAATCAGGCCCTTTCATTGTTCTCCAGAGCATAACCCAACGGTGAGCCATGCTTTAGAAATACCCTGGATAGACTGTCCTGGCCGGCAGGAGCAGTACTTCCTCATCTAAAGTCACTTCAGCATTGTGCAGCAAGAGATCAAACACCTGACTCCCCTCTCGGCCTCTGGGTGCTCGCAGCTTCCAAAATGGACCGATAGCATCTGTAGGAGCAGCCCTGCTCTTTCAGCCTGCAGTCCCATGTGATTTCACCAGCATGGGCAAGCTTTCAGTGCCTGGGCGGGATGCCTGCTGCTCCCCGAAGCGATGCCGGCGATTCTGTAGGTGACGTTCTTCCCTGTGGGTCAGTCCTGAGTCAGGGACCCAGCACGGTGTTACGGAGTACAGTATATGCTCCTTGCTCCGATTCAAAATGTGGAAAGACAAGCTCCTGCCTATTGAAGAGCTCAGAGAGCTTTTTACAAAACTAAGTGGCGTGTTGGTCCTGATATCTTGGCCAAATTCAATCCTTGGTACAGACATTCTTATAATAGAGCCCTCCCCTCCCTATGAATGATCGTTTCGTGTGTCTGGCATTAGGATGGGTGCTGTCTTCCTCCCCAGAGGTGGATGCATTTCAGCAGTGGCTAAGCAATCTCTTTGCTGCAGTCTGTAAAGCACTTTGGGGACCTTCTGGCTCAATGGTTCTGTATTATTATCGGTATGGTCTTACTGTGATGCGATTATTGCTATAAATTCCTGGATGCAAAGGATGCTTGTGTTTATTTATTAGCCGTTATGGGAGCTCATCAGGGCTCTGGGTTCTAAGTACATGTTTTCATTTGGTGAAACGTGTTGTCGGGCAGGCAGCTGTTGGGTTTGGTTTAGGCATAAAGGCCTCACTCCAGCTCTGCCAGTTTCCACCACGTGAGGATCTGGCCCAGGATGTTAAGTGGCTCACAAAGAGGAAAGATGAATTTGACACTTTTAAGGCCACAGAGTAGGTGTCAGACAAGCCCTCTGGAAAACTGAGATGAAGCGATTCCCTGGGGCTGCAAGGTCAGTGGAAAGGCCCACATTCTCAGCTGGCTTTTCAATCCCCACCTCCCACCCCCCATTCCTTAACGAAGGGCCCGATCTAAAGCTTATTAAAACCAATGTGAGTTTTTCCATTGACATTAATGGGCCCTTACATTTTAGTCAGATACTCAGGCCACGTCTACACTACCCGCCGGATCGGTGGGCAGTGATCGATCTATCGGAAATCGATTTTATCATGTCTAGTGTAGACGCGATAAATCGATCCCCGAGCGCTTTCCCCGTTGACTCCGGAACTCCACCGCCACGAGAGGCGGAAGCGGAGTTGACGGGGGAGCGGCAGTGGTCGACTCGCCGTCGTGAGGACGCCCAGGTAAGTCGAACTAAGATTCATCAACTTCAGCTACGCTATTTGCATACCTGAAGTTAGGTATCTTAGGTCGACTCCCCTTCTGCGCCCCAGAGTAGACCTGACCTATGGCTTACTGAATTCTCTAGGAAAATCTGTTGTCCAAATGTCAGCTTTGCATCAATGAGCTCCACTGACCACTGAAAGCAACTATTCAGTGAGCACTAAGATAGTGTTTACTGTTTCTCTAGGAAAGAAACCGTGACTTGTATATCGCGTGAAAGCTATTTCAGTATCATTGGTTTATTCAGTTATTAAATACCTTGTTTTAATAACCACTGGAACTCTGTCGAAGCAGAGAGGGGGAAAATGTTTATAACCAATTTCCTCCACAAAAGTGTAACCTCAAAAACCACTTCACCCACTGAGTAACATACTATCCTCTGTTCTAGTACAGTGGCATCAAATGTCACTTTGCATGGCCCTCGGCCCTTTTCTTTACCTGTTGAAAGTTCACCTGGGGATCATTTCCTTTGTTAGAAGCAAGGTGTTTATCATCACATACTTGACTCCAGGATCCCCAAAGAGAGAGAAACCTGCAAGGTCAGCAGTGTGACTGAATCAAAGACTTAAAAATACATCAGTCGTGGGGACTGTAGTATAGATATAGGAGGAAAGGAGCTATTTAGATGTCATGCAAATGATTCAGGCTATATCAGGCAGTTGTACTGCACCAGAGGGGAAGAGACATAGGAAAGCCTCCATAAAGCCAACAGGCAGCTTTTGCCCTCTCATTTGTGCATGTGAATCCCATTGGTTTAAGGAAAGAGTTGAAGGAAGGAGAAAGTCACCACCAAAGGGCAGCAGAGAGACACGCAAGGAGAAGTATATCTGTTTCAAATGGCAGAGTTGAGAGAGGCAAGAGAAAACAAACTCTCTGGGTATGGATGAAGCAATCATACGTACATAAAGGAACCATGCCACCTGCCTCTGAAATGCAGACACCTCTGTGCTGAAAGGCAACAGGTGTTTAACAGGAGAATATGACCCCAATGAGTGGAAGAGGAAATGCACAATTATTGACATAACTATATGCAGGGAGAGAGCATGTAATCACCACATGGGAATTTGGCAAGGAAATTCCACTTACCGTTCTGGTAGACACTTCTGTTATTTCATGTCTGCTACGGACGACGTCTCTTGGTTCTGTTTTTCATCAGTACGGCCTACTTTTATTTCACTCTTACAGAAGTGATACCAAGGTTGGCTCTTAACATTCCCTTCTAATCATTACAGAGCTGACTTGCCCTCAGCCCAATGTCTCTAAAACGTCCAGCCTTGGATGACGTTCAGCTGAACAGAATGGGAGCACAATGGGAAACTGAGAGCACAAAGAGTTTATTTATGTAGCTGAAACTTCATCTTTGTTGCCAACCTTCAGCGTGCCTCTTGGGAACTGCTAGGCATTAATCATACCTTTGGATAGATACCCAGTTAAAAATTGAACCAGGCAGAATCTGAAGTATTAATTAAGCAGCGTCTCCTGACTGTTTACATTTAATGGTCACATTTTTGACTGATTAAATAACAAAACCAGTAACAATGTAAACATATATATGTTGTGTCTTTCTCTAGTGGCTAGTCCACATAGAACATATAACAGCCCACTATTGCTGCCAGCTACTGGAGTTACTCCTGCAGATCAAGTAGGCTTGATGTGACAGCCTTCACAAATATTCCATAAGTGATTAGGAGAGGTAATGTGGAAGAACTGATGCAGGGAGGTAAACCGAGGTCTGGGTCTTAATCCTGGGAGTTCTGAGTAGAGCTGGGGGAGGATGGAAGTTCCACTTTGTGAAGAATTTTGAGATCTCTAAATTGAGTTAATTCCAAACAGGAACAAAAACTGAAAATTCTGAAATTTTCTATTATGGAAAATTCCAGGGGGAAATAGTTTCAGGTCACTCAAAAGATTTCGTTTTGACAAATGGAAATGTTTCACTTCCATTTTGACTTTGATAGAGTTTTTGACTATTATATAATAAAATACAAAAAAAAATCAAAATGAAGTCCTTTCAAAAGAAAAGTTTAAACCTTTCATTCCAAAAAATGTTAACCCCATAAATTACAATGTTGTCAGAACTATTCATGCTAAGAGTAATTTAAGGCCTTATCTCTGGGAACCAACCCCAGAAATTGGAAGTGACCCAGGTACACCAGTGAGTCAGAAGCCACCTGGGGCAGGCTGATGGCTCATGGTTACGTGCAGGGTTGGACTGGTCTTGTCTCATTTGGAAAGAAGATTAAGAACTGGGAGTGGGATGAAGGCCAGAGCCATAGCTCCATGTAGACGAATTTGTCTAGGTGACCCTGTGGAACACACACTGAACTATTTTCACCTCTACTGAGAGAAGGTAAATTTGGGTTTCATAGTCACAGGAAACTTCTGTCTGACTTTTAAGGCCTAAGGGAACAAGTAAAACTGAGCTCCTACGGACAAGCAGCAAGCACGTCACGTCTGATGAGACTGCAGATCTTCTTCACCCCTCCAGCAAGAACAGATGCAATGAAAATTCAGCCCCAGCAGATTCTGAATCCTTAGATATAACTTGTGAGCCGGTCAGAGTCGGTGGAATTTCATTTGAGTTAGGATTGAGGCCCTTAATATCTAACAGCTGTAGGATGCCACTAAATCAAATCCTTAATAACTGCAGAAGGATAGTTGGGCTAAACTCTCTGGAAGAAAGCACTACCACTACACACAGGGAAACGTGATGTCGTATCCTTCCGGGCAGTAGTTTTAGGAAGAAATCACTTGAGGCACAGAGAGCCGTGAACCTTGGAAGCAGCCATTTATTTCCACACACTGAACTAACCAAACCAGCCCAAACTGGCTGGGCTATCCCCTAATAGTCTAACCCAGTTGCCATAGCAACAACAAGGTGCTATTACCACGGCAACCAAATACGCAACACCTGAGGACAAGAGTTGCCATTCATTTTAGAAGCTACAAACCTACCAAACTCTTGGCGGCACTAGGAGAACGTCGCCCTGCCTGTGTACACAGAGACATTCTGATTGTCTAGTGCCATGTGAGTTAAGATCCAGACCTCCCTGCAGGAACGGCAATCGGGGGTGGCAATGTGAAAGCCTCAATTAATGGACCCGTGCCAGCCAAGAGGAGGTAGAACTGGACATACAATCATAATCACTGCAGAACATGCCAAGTTGGTCAGCTTGAGATAAACACTTGGCTCTTAGACAGATCCAACCGGTACATCTGTTCCGCTGGGCTGCCTGCTAGTCACAAGCTGGAACGGTTTAGGAGCACTGCTTCTCTTTTTGGCTTTGTATTATTCTGCGGATGAGTCATAGATAATTGGTACCAGAGCTGTGCATGGATTTTCCCCTCTCCCCCCTTCCAATTAACTTTGAACAAGCCACCACACTATGTCGTGCTACTATAGAAAAATTGCAACGGTGACTTTGTCTTATGGCATCATATCACATAAGGCACATGTTTATGGGACATGGGATCTGATAGGTTTGTTTCCAAAGGATATACACCTTGCAAACCACAGGAACATGCGGCCATAAGTCCATTGCATTAGCTGCACAAAGACTTAATAGAGGTAACTTCCAACGGAGTCGTGTTAAACTAGCCACCGACTAGAGAGTGCCCATAGAGACAGACGAGTACAGTGGAAGCATTAGAGATAAAAGGCAAATTGCAATTGTTTGAAGGGGCTAAAGTGTTCAGATAAAGCTCTAAGTGGATGCAAAATTGCATTTGCAGCAAAATCAACACATGCTGCAAGTTTTGCTGGTTCAGTAAAAAGAGGATGATAGGAACGAGAAAAGAGACAGAGAAAATATTGTCCCCACATTCACGCTGTTGTTTCAGGGTGAGGTGACCTCTTCAAGGGAGTCAGGTATAGTCCTGGGGCTCCCACCTGTGATCAACTGGCTGCATCTCAAGTGGTGAGATAAGACCAACAAGCAGCTTCCTTGGGGGTGGAGAGAACTGTATAGAGGGGATTGTGGGAGATTCTGGATCAAGGACAGTACCAGAAAGGGACTTGTTACCCTAGGTAGGGGACAGACCTGGCTAGTGACACCTGTTCTCTTTAGCAGCAGGTCTTCGGAGGGGCCAGGCAGCAGGACCTGGTTTACCTAGCTGCTTGATATTGGACTGTAATTGAACAGTAAATGCAACCCTAGGAAAAGGGAAGGAAATACTGATGGGGGTGGAAACGCCTTTGATGCAACTGGCTGGTAAGTTGTCCTGTGGGCTTACACAAGTGTGGAGAAACTAAGACAGGGTCTGATGCTGAGTTTGGGGGGACCCTGTTACAGCTATCTAGAGCCTATTAAAATAACTTTACATATATTACCAAAATGGATTGGTCCATGTGAAATCTCCAGACTAATAAGGAACTAAGTTTAAATAACATTTAATAGTAATAAGATGTAAGCTTTTCAAATGCATGAATATCAATGTCCTAGATAATTGGTGGCAAGGGGGCTAGATCCTTACCCTGTGTAGATTGTAATAGCTCCATCTGAAGAGCTGGCGCGTGCCTTTTATCTAATACAGCTAGAGTCACTTATTGTGACCTCCAACAAAATATGTATTATTTTATTAGCGTGGGTACCATCCTGGTTCATTGGCCTGGGCAAAGGTCTGGGAATCAGGGGAGCTGTGTTTTGTTCTTATTGCTTCTGCTGACTCACTGTGTGATGCTAGGCAAGTTATGTAACCGCTCTCTGCCTCAACTTTCACATCTGAAAAATGGGTGTAACAATGCTTGTCTTTTTAAAAAAATGTATTTATACATATGCAGTATTGTTGTAGCCATGTCAGTCCCAGGATATTAGAGATACAAGATGGGTGAGACAAGCTAGTCTCTCTCGCCAAATTGGTCCAGTAAAAGATATTACCTCACCTACCTTGTCTCTCTCTCTTTTCTTTTAAGTGCTCTGAGATCTACAGCTGAAAAATGCTAAATAGTATTGCTTTAAAATGAGAGGTGAGGCTGATCTAGAAGTCTGGAGGGAGGGAGGTTGGATCAGGGTTTGTTCTTCTGTTTGGGCTCATCTCGATACAACTCGATACAACTCCAAGCTCGGGGAATGTACTGATCTGTATTGGAGCTAGGCCTTGCACTTCAATTTTGCCTCTAAAATCATTCTGGCTTTCCCTGGTTTAGTTGCTCATGAGGGATGCTACACACTGAATGGTCTTGCTGGATGTCTGCTAGATAAATAAAATACTCCTACATTTCAGAAGTGAAATGACATGAAATGTCATACCTTTGCAAAATAAACCAGTGGGGGCTTTTTGGGTGCTCCCCAAGAGAGACCTTAAAAGGTCTTGATTTTCTGGAAGTGCTGAGAAGTTAACCTTTGAATAAAAAGTTCCTTTAAGATGTCTTGAATTAGACACCCAAAAATTGAGGCAGCTGAAATCACTATTCAGTTCTGAATTAACTTCAGTGTTTGCTGTAACTGTTCTCATCAGCATTGCAAGCTCTTCTGTGAGGGTGCATTCAACATAATGTATGCTGGACTTTTAGATCTGTTCCAGTCTCTGTAAATGGGGAACAGCAGCAGAAATGAAGTAAACAGTGTCTGAATTTCTCAACCATTCACATAATTTTCCACTGATTGATCAAAACTGCACAT
The DNA here is from genome assembly GCA_032164245.1 of Sternotherus odoratus. NCBI lineage: Eukaryota > Metazoa > Chordata > Testudines > Kinosternidae > Sternotherus > Sternotherus odoratus. Next base: position 11,011,612 of record JAVMKO010000018.1, read on the forward strand.
CTAGTGAAATGAGAGAGAATATATCTAAGCAATTTCATCTCTTTAACTCGGTACAATTACTCTAGGGTGACCAGATAGCAAGTGAGGAAAATCAGGACGGGGTGGGGAGTAATAGGAGTCTAGATAAGGAAAAGACCCCCAAATCAGGACTGTTCCTATAAAATCAAGACATCTGGTCACCCTAAATTCCTCCTTTATCTGATACAGAAACTGTTTCTGCAGCCCTAGTGACCAGAGATACCTATTGCTCTCAATCGCTGCTGAAAACTCGTGGTCCATGAATTGGTGCAATCACATTGATTCCTTAATAATAGTTGTTAGTAGGACCCCAGACTGGATGGTCTGGTGGCAGTATGTTCAGCACCTTGTTGCTGAGACCCCTACAGAACGGAATTAGATGACATGATAGTCCCTGATGAAGGTTGAGACTGTCCAACCGTCCACCCAACGACCCTCAGTGTCTCTTAACACTAAGGGAACTGAACTATGATAGAAACAGCAAAGTGTCCACAGTGTTGACAAGGTTCCAGAGGCCACTCAGGGCAAATCAACGGCCTCCCTGTCTCACACCCACCAGGAGGGAGAATGATGTGACGGGGAGAACCAGGGGCAAGGACAGTTCCGGGAAAATCATGAATCCACTAGCACACAAACCTCCTTAGGGTTGAACACCACAATCCTGGGCTTTGACATGGGTCCATTCTCTCCAGTAGCGGCTGTTTCGCTATTCAGAACTGACGACTGCAGGCTGCGGTGAAGGAGTTACTTCCTTCTTCCCTCCTGCCCCTTAGTCAGACTCAGTCAGTCAGGCTCATTTCCAGAATTTCACCCAGAGGGTTTTTGGTGTTTTTTTTTTTTTTTACAGACACTACACAGGAAAGAATTACTCCATCCACCACTAACATACATCCACCTCTGGGCTGGAACGTAGCAGCAGTTTAACAGAGGATGACAACACTATACATTAGTTTAGGACAGAAGGTGAAGAATACTGGATCCAGATAAAACCGCATAAGGGGAATTTAGCGAGGGAGAAAGTAACTTCAGAGGCAGTGTTATCTAGTGTTTAGAGGAGGGGACTGGAGTCAGGTAGCCTGGGTTCAATTCCTATATTCCCTATGTGTGGAACTCCTTGCCAGAGGATGCTGTGAAGACCAAGACTATAACAGGATTCAAAAAAGAACTAGATAAGATCATGGAGGATAGGCTCATCAATGGCTATTAGCCAGGATGGGCTGGGATGCAAAACCATGCTCTGAAGAGTTTGCCAGAAGCTGGGGACAGATCACTTGATGATTACAGGTTCTGTTCATTCCCTCTGAAGCCCCTGGCATTAGCCCAGAAGGCCAGACACTGTGCTAGATGGACTATTGGTCTGACCCAGTATGGCCATTCTTATATTCATAGGTACAAGCATGTTTGGGGGAAAAGCAGCATTTTTAAACATAGGTTTCAAAGTAGAGGGACCATAAAAATCCTGTTAGCTGCATCTGTAGTCCTAGTTAGAGATAAGCCTATTCCTCAAAAGATTATTGTTTGATCTTCAAAGCCTCTGGTGGAGAAGGGGAACAAAGTCAGATTTTTCCCGTTGCTGTTTTATGAGGCTGCACCTGCTACATTATTCAGAAAAGCTGCCGGAAGGAATACCCCACAGATCGAGGAAACGAGGAAGGTGAGTGATTAACCCTCAAGCATCAGTTCTGCCACGCTCACAGGATCAGGATGACTTAGTTCATTTTTGCACCAAAGTTGCTTTGCAGCCAACAAGTAAATGGGATATTTAGTTGCATTCTCCCCAGGGCCGTGTCCATGGTACAGCCCAACGGATGTAATCACTGACAGCCAAAGCAAAAGCTTGTGCGTGGGTAGGGCTCGTGACCTACTAAAAGATGATAAGCTTGAAAACAAAACTGATTTCTCCTGTAGAGGAGGCTGATTTCCAACCCGCCAACTCCACAGCTTTGGTTTCTTTCTTATCCTTAGGGACTGATCCAAAGTCCACTGCAGTCAATCGGTGTCGCTCCATTGACTTCAGCTTAACCTTGGATCGGGCCTGAAAGTCAAAACACAGAGTTCTAGTGATCATCTGGCATTTTATAGCCAATTGTTAATGTACACAGGCTTCGGAGCAGGGACTGTGTGTATTCTGGCTTTGTGCCCCACTTATCAAATGGGACCCCAATCCTGATAGGAGCCATGGAACACTTCTGGAATATATACAGTATGTACCACTACTCCTACTAGACACCAGTACCGTTCAAAAAGATCACAAGGTGCTTTAGAAATTTCACTAGCTGATTCTGCAAAAGGATGGGACAGATGATCCCATTCCCACCCTCCCTCAGCAGGCAGGGACAATGTAGGTTATCTGCAATGTGGCCTATTTTTCAATGGAGGGCAGTGAATGTTCCAAGTGCCCCCATATCTTCCTCCTGATTGCAGACACCTTCTTTGCCCTTTAGGGACTCCCGGGGGCTAGGCCTCATTCCCTGTGTGTTCCACCGAGGAGCGAATGCCCCCTCGGTCCCATCTGGATGTTTCCATTGAAACATCACAATGGAGGGACACCAGGTGAGGACAAAGATGGATGAAGATCTCTGTCCAAGGTCAGGGATTTGATGCACTTTCAGTTCATGGGCCCTATAAAAGAAGACGAACCAGGGCCCAGTTGGGGGCACGATGCGCGGCTGAGGGCAAAGTAAGGGCCCTGACAAGGCCGTGAGTTTGTCAGTTCTCAGCGCGCCTGGAGACAAGGCTTTTCCATGCTTGCAAGGAAAACGGGTAGGGAGGTTTCGAAAGTGGTCATGTCCTCGTTCTCAGTCCTCTCCTCACAGGGTTTAATTGGTAGGAAAACAGGAATTCCCAGGCTGGACCGGGCCCCCAATCCACCTAGTCCTGGATACCGACTCTGACAGTGGCCAGGACCAACTGCTTGGGAGGAAGTTGCAGTGAGGAGGGGGCTGGTTTCCCAACAGACCATTTCCTTCTTCCTCCCATTAGCTTATTGTCCTGTGGGCTCTAATAACCCCAGCTTGGTCGCTTGGGGTGGGGCAGACAGAGAACCGGAGATGTGGTCTTCAGACCCACAGCCTGGAGTTTCCAAGGGGCTGCGTTCTTCTCCCGGATCCTCCACGGCAGCCCCAGCCCTCCCGGCTGCCCGCTGGATTTTGGAGCTGTCAGGTGGAGATTCCGGGCCGGGATCACTCTGGCCATTCGTGATCTTTTGAGCGGTCCCGTATCCAGGGAGATCCCGCACTTCACTGGCGGGGAAGGGAGCGCCGGGGTCCCGGCGACCGGGCCGTCAAGAGCAGACCCCAGATCCCACTGCCCAGGCCTGGCTAGGGAGGCTGGAGGCGCCAGCAAGGGCCAGCTGGGCTTGGGGACGTTTCCAGGGGCCAGTCCCGAGCCTGCCCCCCCCCCCCCGGCTAGGGCGGTGCGTGGCTTGGAAAGGGCCCCCCCATGCTGGGCAGAGGGACGCCCGCCCTGCACACGCCCCTCATTGCTGTGTCGCGGCGGGCGGCTCTAGGACCCGGGCGCCGTGGAGCCGCCGTGGGGAGGGCGCTGCCGGAGCCGCCCGGGCGCTGCTCGCTTCCTGCTGCCGCCCTGGCTCGCCCCGGCCATGGCGAGGAGGAGGCGGCGGCCGCGGCGCGCAGCGGGCGGCCGGGAATAGAGCGGCGCCCGCGGGGCGCAGGTGAGTCGGGCGCAGGCGGGACGCCCGGTAACTTCCCCCGGGGCGGGAGCTGAGTCCGTCCCAGCCGCGGGGCGGCTGTTGCCCCGGGGGGAGCTGATCCCTGACCCGCGGGGCTCCTGGAGCCCTCCCTCCGCGGGGCGCCCCAGCTCCAGGCAGGCTCCGAGCGCTCCCCGCGGGCGGCGCCTCCCCTGCCCGGGGCGCTCGGATCGCAGGTGGGGGGCTGGCCCCGCTCCGGTGCGCCCCGGTCTCCCGTGGACGGGTCGTGCCACGCCCGGGCCCCGGATTTCCACGTCCTGCCCCCGGAGAAACCCGGCGCGGCTCCCTCTGGTCCGCGCGTCCCGGGCGGACTCGTTCCTCCGCCTTCCCCCCGGGGGTAACTCGCTCTCTTCCTCCCGCTGTTCCCCTTGGCCCCGGCCGGAGCCTGGGAGCGGGATCCCTGCCGCTCCGGGCTGTCCGGCGGGCTTCCGCTTTGCATGGGTGGGATCCCGGAGTTCCTGCTCGTGGCTGGCCCGCGGGGCGCTTGGAGACTTTCCTGGCGGCCGCTGAAGCTGGTTGTCTCGGATTTGAACCACGAGCCTCCTTAACAGGGCGGGCCGAGTAGCTCCTTGGACTAGAAAGGATTTGCACTGAGATCCCCTGATTTCCTCCAAGCACCCGGCCCTGTAATCCAGGGGTGGCCCAATTCACCGAGCCCCCTACCATAATCTTCAGAAGTTGAATGGGGGGGAGGGGACTAGGGGCTTACACACACACACTGGTGGGTGAAGAATAGGGGGACAGGAGGGGCTCCATGAGCCACACCTCAACTTTCAAAGAGCCACTTGCAATCCTCAATTTGGCCACCCCTGCTAGAATCGGTGTTGCCGTTTGAACGCTGGGAACAACAGGACTCGAATGCTCTTTCCTTATCATGGGGAGTTCTGACTACACCTGGGTTTCACCGGAGGTGTCCTTTGCAGGTACCGCAGCCCCATGAGAAAGGGGAGCCTTCTCTTTGAGGTATTCAGCAGGAACTCTGGAATCTGGATTCAGTTGCCTGTTCTGCCACGGACTTCCTGAGTGACCTCAGGCAAATCACTTAATCTCTCTCTGCTGCCTCAGTTCCCCAGCTGTAAATGGAAATAGGATATATTTTTCTCCCACCATTTATCTTGTCTGTAAGCTCTTTGGGGGCAAGGACTGTTTGTTACAGTATGTAACACGGTGGGGCCACTATCCTGTTTTGTGTTTCTAGGTGTTACTGCAAAACAAACAATAATACCTAAGGCTGAGGGCAGTCATTGCTATAGTATCTGGGTATCAAGAGGGTATGAGAGGTTTATTTCACCGCTGGGATGATAGAGAACTACAAATATGACTTTGGTGTGTCTGTTACAACAGAGACAACTGTCCTGTTAATAAAGCTGCAACCCCCCCTCCCCCCATTATCCAATCATTGCTTGGGTAGCTTATGATTCTGTGCAGTTTTATTAGTACTCTTTGTGGGCATTTGATTAGCACAGTTGAATTAGGCTAGAGGGAAAACTTGCCAGGATGAAATGATGCAGAATATTAATTCTGGATGCTCGTTAACTACTGAGGTGACCCTTGGGGGTACTTTCCGGGTACTACCTTGCAAGTAATGGGGGAAAGATTGGAGTGGTTCCTTAACTTGAACACCTTGACACTGCTATCTCCTGGACCTATGACAAGATTGTGTGCCGAAGAATAGATTTATATCTAATATTTCCCAAGCTGGTGTTTTCAGCATCTCTGGTGTGTTTTAGTTCACCTGGTTATAGTGGAATGGTTAATCAAAAAAGAAAATTTGCCTTACTAGCTGGCCAGGTTTCTGAGCTGAGGACAGAACTTCCAGCAAAAATACTGAGAAGGGATTAAACTGTGTCATTGAGTTACAGTGAACATCTCCTCCTTCTGTAGGTGGGCAAGGGTTGGGGGCGGGGGAGGCTGGAGTTTACAGAGATGGGGGGATAGAAGAAAAATTGCTAGGTAAAACGTCTTTTTAGTTTTCAAAGGGAAGAGAGACACATTTGGGACCACTTTGGAGCCAGGAGTCTGAAAGATTCCTAGCTACACTACTTGGTTTTTCCCAGGCTGACCCAGACTCCACCCACTGGCACTGGTGTGGGCTTCTGTGAATCACATTGATTGTTTCGCTCTTGAATAGCGGAAGTCAGGTCATGTCTGCACTGCCCTGAGTTTGGACTACCAGGGTGTGAATAGCAGTGTGCGCCAAAGGACTATGCTAAAAGTTCCCTGCTTGGACGCTGCAGGCACAAACCAAAAGGTCTTTAATTTGCATTAACCCTCTTCAAACAGGGTCACATTAATGAGAAATAGGAACTTTTTAGTTCTCGCCTGTGCTGTCCACACAGGGGAGGTACAGCGTAGCCCTTTGGGGTGCACTGCTAGTCACACCCCAGTGGTCCAAACTGCAGGGCAATATAGACATGCCCTGAGACTGATGACCATGCTGGCAGATCTGCTCTTTACAGAGATTCTTTTCACGTGTGTAACGGTGACTTTTCTGGCCCTAATATTGCCTTCTAACGCGTGAAAAATGAATAACAACCGCCTGGGAGCAAATAAAGTCAGGTTGAAAGTCAGCCCTGCTCGCTCCCAAAGACAAAGGAGCACCTGAAAGTCTACGGTGTTTAAAACACTAAATTTAAATACAGTAGAAACAGAAAACGAGTCTCCTAAAATAGAGAGATGGAAACTGGTTTTACAACTCTTGTGAAAAACCTGTTTTTTTAGCCATTGAGCATGGACTATGTCACTAAAGCATTCAGTACCACCTGTTGTTCGTATAGTGAGCTATGACTTCATAATGGTTCCCTCTATCTTACTAGCTGAGGGCCTGTCATCTGACAGGGTAGATCAATAAATCTTATGTGGGCTTCTGGGTATTTTGCACGTCGGGTCATATTTCGGCACTCCGGTGTTTCTGTGTGTTTGTCCCTTTCCAAAAGGTGTCAGAAGGAAGAATCATTCTTCGTTTTTATTAACTGCAGGAAAATTAAATGGTGATCTTCCTTCTCCATTGTCTCGTGCTTTGTGCATTTCTTCACACCAGTGCAAAGGGGATGAGAACACTTCCTGATCAGTGGTGTTCAGTGTCTGTTTGGCACCGAACTAAATGATGTCACATGGTGCAAGGCTGTGGTGAGTTGGGCCTCTCTGGCTGTCTCTGGAGGGGCCTTGTTCTGCATATGTTTAAGCACGTGACTGTCTATGAATGTGCATGGGAACTTTTGCAGCAGTGAGGGCTGGAAGGAAAAAGTGGAACCGAGGTAGTCAGCAGAAAACTCCACGTGTCCAACACCACTTTGATTCGGTTCTGTGGCTTTGCTTAAGGGAACTTGCAAACAGGCATACTGTGGGAGAATGGAACAAAAGGAGTTCTACCACTCGATGTATTGTAATAGAAAGAAACCCAATTATGTACTAGGAGTAAGGAGCCGAAGTCTCATTTTCAGAAGTGACTTGGGCACATATGTTTTATGAAGGTCTGTATGGTTTAGGCTCTTAAGTCACTTAGGGGCTTTTGAAAATGTTACCCTAGGTCTTTATTAGAAGCAAGCCAGCTAACAGTTTGGTTTTTTTTTTATCAGAACTGCTAAAAATGATTCTACAATTTAAAAAAAGTCTAATTAAAATAGCTGTTTTGAAAACCTATTAGCAACCCCCTGAAACCCAAACATTGCTGTCCTAACAACCTGTTAGCGAAGCTGACTTTATTACCCAAGGGATGCAGAAAGCAAACAGAGACTAAGTAATGACAAAAAGCTTCTAATAATCTAAGATGGCATTAATAATACAGGTAAATGTTTTAAGTTGACAGTAATGCTAATAGAGTTGGTAGTAGAAATAAAAGCAAGCGTCTTTCGTTCTAAAAGTTCTTTTGGCAGGAGTGTGTGAGTTTTAGCATGTTGTCACGCATTAGACTTTACTGTGCAGTTTGGTTAGAATTTTGCACATTTTAGTTCAGTTTTTTTCCAAAAGCATCTTATCTTCAGCTGTAGCAGTGACAAATTCTGTTGATTACGGTAGTTAGAGAAGAGACAAGTCATTCCTTCCACTTGCTTTGAAAGTAAATGTGTTATGGCATACTGTCTCTCTACTCTTGAACCTGCCTTACCGCCACGCAAGAGTCAGAAGCCTTCAGTCTTTGCCTCTTATGTCCTTTAGGACATAAAATTGAATTGTCTTAAAGTCAGACATTAACCTTTTTTCATCTCTTTCCTCTTGTCATTTATTTCCCATTCCCTTTGCCCCCAGATATATTAGATACAAAGGCATTTGTTATGAGTAGATCATGCACGGGAGGATTGAGAATTGGAAAATGCATGTTATGAATAGTTGATGCAAGTGATCATTTGGACAAATGACAGGAGCACACAGGACCAGCTGGTATGTAAAGGGTTAACTTACCATTAGATGAATTAGAGGGGTCAAGTAGGTTGTTCAATAATCTCCCAAGGGATGTAGTGGAAGCCACATTGCTTGAGTCACTTCACTATGAATCATTTGAGAATGTTTTGTAGGGAACAATCCTGCATAATTGTGAAGACTGATTTAATGCCCTAATAGGTTTCCTCCACCTCAGAAACTTGGGAATTAGAAGAGAAAGTAGCATCACCAGTCATCCCACCCTCAGTACATTGGGGAGTAACTTCCTATTAGGGCTGGCGGGACAGCAGAAGAAAGAAAGAAAAAAAATAAGTTTAATATATTATTTGAAACTTGTAGGTACTTGTAAAATAATACATTACCAAAACAGTATTTGGCCAACTATTCAGAGCTGACCCAATAGCATAGACAAGGGTTTGAGTAAATTATTGGAATACCAGGGAAATTATCCAGTGATTCCCTGACCACTGTTCCACTGGAACTGTTCAATGCATCTCTCTTGCTTTTGTTATTTCCCTCCTTTTCTTGCTTCCTTTTCCTGTCATAGGCCCTGGTCTCTCTCTCCCCCCCCAACTCCCCCCTCTCTGTTGTCTTCAGTTTCTGTCTCTTTCCCTCTCCTCTCCCCTACACTTTGCATTCCACCACTTCTGTTCACATTTTTCTTTCTTTTTCTTTCTCTCCTCCACCTCCCCCATTCTCGTCCTTCCCTTTTCTAACTTATCCTGTCAGCGTCGCTCTCTCCCGCACGCTCCAAATCCATTCAGGGACCCACGTGGAGGACTTGGAAACTTTACCAAGCACTTTCTCGGGCTAGAATTTTTCAGGTCATTTACCCAAAGCTGATGATAACTCTCCTCAGTCGTGGGTGTAACTCCAAATTTTGTGCCACTGAGCAAGGGATGAGTGAACTCACACTGTGATTCAAGCAGACTGTATAGTTCTGTGGCAATGCATCTTATCAGCATGTTGTAGCTGTCCACCCTCATCTCACTTGGGAGCAGTCATGATAGGCTACGCCCTTTTCCAAAGCATTCTTTTGTTAGTGCTCTGATGAAGAACATGGTCGGGAGTGGTGACAGATGGGAGCTTCCTAGCAGCGTGAGTGTTTGAATGTTACTCTCAATACCTGATGTCCTTTTAGCTGTTTGTTTGCAAAATATGTAGTGTGCCTAAAAAAAAATCATGCAAAACCACATCAGATATCCAGAGGCTGTATTTATTCTGAAGCTATGGGAATTGGACCTGGAAATGAGGAAGGATGGTCAGTTGGCAATTTTAATGTTTTGCAGAATATATAGGAAATGGGGCTTCTACTGGCAGGAGTAGACTTCAAGTGGAGACAGTGTCTAAAATTCTGGAGGGTACTGAAGGAAAATGACTTGGGAGACAGGATCAAGAGTGAGACGGCACCATAAGACATAAGAATAGCCATGCTGGGTCAGACCAACAGTCCATCTAGCCCAGTATCCTGTCTTCCAACAGCGGCCAATGCCAGGTGCCCCAGAAGGAATGAACAGAACAGGGAATCAAGTGATCATCCTCTGTCGCTTATTCCCAGCTTTTGGCAAACAGAGGCCAGGGACACCATCCCTGCCTATCCTGGCTAATTGATGGACCTATCCTTCATGAATTTATCTAGTTCTTTGTCTAACCCTACCATATTGGAGTATAGTAAAGTACAGCATAGTACAGAACAGTACAGTAAAATATAGTATAATCAAGACCTGAAGAAGGCCTCGGACCAACCCCAGCATTTATGGCTACATAAGATGGCCGACCCTTTTAATGCCTCGCAAGCAGACTTGTAAAAGCCAACACATTATGGAAACTGATTTGTGCAGAGTTCTGTAATCCAAAGAACAGTAACCGTGGGACTATTTTCCCTGGATGCAGGAGCAAGGAGTTAGAGACACGTAGACATTGTATGAAGTGAGTGATTCCATAGTACCCACAGAGTGGCAGTGCTGCACAGACAGACAAGAAGATACAGTCTGCTCTGCAGGGGTTTACAGACTCGAACAGGGAGTTTTTCCTAGGTTAATCCCAATCTAAGGGGCCAGTTTCTTGGAGGGGAGGGGGTTAAGCCTAGTCATGTCCAGTTGATTTTGCTTCTGAATTCCCAGGAGTAAGGGTTCTAAAGCACAGGGGATGGCATTGGTCTTGGAGAAAGCAATAAATAAACCTCCGCTCGTGTGTTTCCTCTACACGCTTGACAGAATGGGATTTTGGAAGGTTTTCCACCCACTTCTTAAAAGCCCAAGGTAAACAGCAGAGAATTTTGGATCAAGTCATGAGGATTTGATGCTGAAGATAAGTGGCAAAGTGATATGTAGACTCAGGATAGTTGCTTTGGTTTGAAATGAACGTAATGTGTTCAGCGCGTCTCCAAACTACGGAATGGTGTTATGCCCAGAGATGATGTGTTAGGAGCCTAAAGTAACAAAAATTCTGCTTTCTGGCTCTGTCAATAGTTACAGCTTCTGAAAACTGATGATCTGGTTTAGGGCTTGCTCTGAAGAAGTGAGTATGTGGGGTGATCCCTTTTGTAGAGTCGGAATGCGTCTGCAGCAACAGAGTTGACCATAGAATTCACCCCAGTTTGGACCCAGATATCTGAGGGTGGGACTCAGCATATAAAGTTTGAGTAGTAGGGAGAGAGGTTTGCTTTTACACAGCCATGGTTGTTTGCTTAGATGCCAATTACCCAGAACGTCAAAGAAGTTTGATATTTTTTGTATTAAGATTGTTCCAGCCATATCTTGACATTAGATGTTTTTAATTTATTTTTGATGTCGTTTAAAACAAACATTAGGCTTAATCACTACATTTGCTCAGAATTCCTGTAGCAGCGCTAATTGCAAACACTATGAACTCCCACAGGAACGAAGAACCTTCACAAACCTGCCTCCCCGAGGCCTTCTGCTCCAAGTGCAAAGAGCATTCCATTGACTTTGCCGTCGCTAAAATAAGTATTGCTACATTTGTAATTTTTTTTAAATAACAGAACAAAACATTCTACCACATACACTTCTCCTCCTGGGCAGAGGATGAAAGAATAAATGTGACACGTTAGTCATATTGCTCAATGAGCTACTGGAAGACTTTTGAATGCTACAGTGATGAGCACAATATAAGAACCGTCCTATATAGAATAGAGTAAAACAAGGAGGACGTAATTACGGTAATATATGTGCACCTGTTGGACAAAGTATACTACTTATGATTGTCTCCTTGTCAGCAGACAACTGTTGCTGTGAAATCAATTTGGTCTCTACCTGACACTATACAAGGAGAATGTAAAAGGTGCCATTCAGAAGCGTGGAGATGGGTGAACTGCTAGTTAAAAAAGTGAACAGGCAAGAGAATGTTGAAGTTGTAGAAAATTGGGGTCCACTCCAACTCCCATTGAAATCGTTGGGCTCTTAAGATTATATGTTTCTTATTAAGACTGTAAGCAGCCTGGGGACACAGAGTCTGCCTTTTTCTTCATGCACATCTATGACCCGGTATGAATTCTTCTTATCCTCTTCGCTCCTGGTGAGGCATAAGGTGCCAACCATTCTTCTCCATTCGCTGAAGATTTGGTTGACGTTTTCTGTAGCATTCGTTTTTTTACATGGTGGGTTGCTAGCCCAACGCAAAACCCTCCTCCTTTCACATCTTGGGCTTGGGACCAAGCAATGGCGGAGTTCCCATATGGCGGAATAATCATAGATAAATCAGGGGTCAATTTATTGTGTCTGTCGATCCCCGAACACTCTCCTGTTGACTCCGGTACTCCACCGCTGCGAGAAGTGCAGGCAGAGTCGACGGGGGAGCGGCAGGAGTCGACTCAGCGCCATGAAGATGCCATGGTAAAGGAATCTAAATACATCAAATTGCGTATCTTGACTCTTTCTACCAGTCCCTTCCTTCATTAAGGACTTGTTGGCCCTAGAGAATGTTCAGATGGGTACCTATAAGTTTAAAAAATAGGTGTGAATAGCTAACTTCCTTGAAGTAAATGGGAGCTGCGGGGCAGTCAGCATCCTTGAAATTCAAGCCGGTTACTTGGTTGCCCAGAAGTAGGCACCTATTTTTGTAAACCTTGTTGTAGATCATTTTGTGGACCATGCATTCTGTTAGTACAGCTAAGCACCGACGTGGAGACTGGGGAAGAGACTGACGAACACTGTCAGTGCGCAACTGAACAGTAGCGCTTATCTGATAGCCAGATCATTATCCGCAGGGGTGTTGTAGCCGTGTGGGTCCCAGGTTATTTGAGAGAGAAGGTGGGTGAGCTATTATCTTTTATTGGACCAGCCTCTGTCGACAGATATTGCCTCAGCCACCTTGTCAGTCAAACCACTGGGCAATTGGAACAGACGTCAGGAGTTTAGGATTGTCCAAATATGGCAGCGCTTATTCTGCCGTGACAAGGCAAAAGATCTCGGGTTGCAGGATTCTTTGGCTACAAAGTTGCAGTCTATGGGACATTCATTTGCAAGGATAAGTAGCTAATTATTTGGCTCAACCGGCTAGAGATTTTACTTCACTTAATGTCTTTCTGATTTTCAGTGTTTAAAAGGAAGTACTTGTTGGCTGGCTGTGACTAGCCAGTTTAAAAAGCATATTGCAAGCAACCTGTTCATAATTGTTGATACTATCTATACCTGTATGAGACTGTCCATTTCAGGGGTTTTCTAATCATCACTTTCCTGCAATGGGTTACTAGGGTTTACAAATATCCACTTGTTAGCTTACCAATTTATGGGAAGCCCTTGTTGAATGGGGATGGGCGGGGGACAGGGACACTAAACCATTAGTTTCTGCAAAACTTGTTTCTGGTAACAGAAGATCATTCTCTAGCCCTTGAAGTTGTGAAGCACCTTGCGGATGTGAGCCTGTTGTTAACTTGAGTCTAGCTCGGTCAAGCGGCAGCAGAGTGAAATGACCAAGTTGCTAGCCAATTTCAGGGCTGGAAGAGGGCGGCTGTAAAACTGACGAGAAGAGCTGTAGCAGAGGAGATTGCTCCTCCCCACTTCTATCAGCAAGGTATGGCAAAGGGCTTCAGACTTAGCAGCCTCTGCTTAACGGGGTCTGGGACAAAAGATGCAGCTTGCAAACAGGGCCTAGGGACATCAGTCTGATAAAAATTCCAGCACTCTTCCTATTCCCAGAAATATGGGCACTGTTTCTCACATAGCTGGTTTCCGTGGAGCTGACTGTTAAGCTACTTCCTCCTCCAGTATGGTAGCCGTGTTAATCTGTATCAGCAAAAACATTGAGGAGTCCTTGTGGCACCTTGGAGACTAACACATTTATTTGGTCATAAGCTATGAAGTGGGTTTTAGCCCACAAAAGCTTATGCCCAAATACATTTGTTAGTCTCTGAAGTGCCACAAGGACTCCTCATTGTTTTTCCTCCTCTAGTGTGTCATTTGACCGGCTGATTGAATCCTCTAGCTAGCAGAAAACAGAGTTTTCAAGCCCCAGTTAGTGCAATTTCTCTAGTGTGTAATGGTTCAATCTCTGCACTAGAGGAGTGTGCGAGACAGCTGGGCAGGCTAATGAGGTCAGGCTGTCCTGCTTGTTTGATGTGCAAAAGGCGTTGAAAGGATATTCATAAAAGGGACAGGATACATTGAGAGCTAATGGATCACTTACATTGTTGTAAATTGGTGAAGGCATGTTCTTCACTACTCCTCCTGAAGCGTAACATGGAGATAAGTAAGCTTCTTAAATCAACCTGCCAGTCCTCAATGTCTCTAAACTGGTTAGATTGTTTTGCATGTCCTGCAGGTAAAATGCAGTCCGACTAGTTCATTTCAGACTTGAGGGGGATTTAATTTCCCTTCCCTGGGTCAGTAGATAATGCTTTCCCAGCATGCTGCGCTTGAATGAAAACTGCAGCCATTTGGTCAGGGTAGCCTCCTGGAAATGATCACCATGAATCAACTGATGTGTTTTTTCTAACGTGGAGTTAATTTACAACGGGCAGTTCTGAATCTAGTACAGGATTGTGGGAAGAGTGTTCTTGTAACTCACTGGGGAATAAGGATTCCCCAGACACTGGTAGATTTACAGTATAATTGGTGATGCTAATACATTGGAAACCCAATGGAAGAGATTAAGCCATGTTACCATCCTAATTTCGTAGTAGCTTGCTGGGTGTTGACTTGTTTAAATTTTAGCGTTGACTTAAAAACGTGGAACACGGACATTTTTTTCTTCTGCTGACGAAGGCAATATTTAAGGCAGAATAGTAGCTAATGTATAGTCTCTTCTATAGTATAATACTGCTGGTGTCCAGAATCGTATCCCTTGAAATCAAAATGGCCAACCCAAGTGCTAGGCTTGACATGCCAGCAGTGATTAAACTTTAAAGACACCACTTAATTTTCAAGAACTGGATTTGACTAGTCAAACTCGCCAAAGGTCATTCTTCTTCTTTAGCTGATGGCTCTGGGAGATAGGAAGGAAGTTTTACTATATATAGCATTGCATAACCGACTGACTATACTGAGTATTTGGCTTTTCTGAAGGATCTTTCTCTTCCCCCCCGCCCCCATCTTTTGGCCTTGCTCTGAAGCATCAGGTTTTAGCAGATGGAGGCTATCCAGTCTGCTCTGTTACCTTATTACTTATTTATATCACTTTCACTATCATAGCTATGGCAACTACTGTGTTAAGACCTGGCGAACCTAGAATGAGTAAAATGGGGGCAGTATCTGTCTTAAGAGCAGCGATGCTGCCACAATTGCTCTTTGCTCAAGTTCAGGGGCATCTAGTTTCTCCCTGCTCTTTATAATACACCAGTGATCACAGCTGCTTGTCAGGAATTGGGGCCCCATTGTACTTGGCGCTCTACAATATTGGCGAAACAACCACCAGTTAAAAAAAACAACAATCTTCTTGCACAATTCCTTATCCGTGTAGGGTAATAACTGGTGGTAATTAAGATGGATCTATAAGGCCATTTGTTGAGAGGACTAAATGGATAACTTTTAGAACTATTTGGGAGGAATGGGAAAGGTTTTGGAATTTGGGTTCTTGACAGGAAGTTGGAAGCGTTTAAACTTGTAAAAAATGTAATTGTTCCTTAGAATTCTATTAATCGGTCTGCTTGCCGGTGCTAATTTGAAACCAGTAATTGAATAAGCCAACCCTGCCCTAACTATACTTTCTCTAAATGCTATTCTACTCCATTAAAGTCAATGGAATTACAGACCCACTTACCCAAGGCCTCAAGTGGTCCTTATGGAATGGAAGGTATAAATAATAGGTTTGGTAGACTTGAGATTGGCTCTTCAAAACATGTCCCCTTTAAGGTAAATAGGTTATTTCTCTTCTCCACATCGTTATGGAATAATGTACTCCACATGTACATTGTAATGGCTAAAATGCCTCTGACCTGCTACGTACAGCACTTTCTGATCCACACCTTTATGGAAGTAGATTTAGAAATCTTGAGCCTGTTAAGGAATAATGAGATGAATGAATTTCCAGGTGCACTTAGTTCAGGAGAGAATTGGTGCACTTTAATGAGTGCCTCTCTGGCTTGCTCCTGGATAAAGCACCCAAGGGCTTAACCTTGGCGATGTATGTTTTCAGTATTAAATTCTTAAAATCGGCTTATCTTCCTTACGCGTGGGGTTCCACTGGTTAGTGCATCCTGTTCCTGGCAATGAGAAACATCCAAGGGCATCCTGACTCGGGTTCATTGTTGTATTAACCCTCTGTTGAATGTACTGTTCCTCGTGGAGTTGAAGCCTACAAATCATGACTGTGCACAAAATGGGTAAATGCAAATGACTGCTGCTAAAGAACCCTCTAATGGAGCAAAAGCAGATTGGCATTTGCGGTAACTATTAAACATGAAAGCGGAAGGTAGCTGCATTTAATGCAAGTCTAGGGTCCGATTTGGCGGTGCTAATCAACTGCAGCTTCCATTGGTAAATTGAAGCAAGGGCTCAGCACCTCTGAAATTCAGTAAAGAAAGCGAGGAATACTTGTAGCACCTTAGAGACTAACTAGTCTCTAAGGTGCTACAAGTATTCCTTGTTTTCTTTACGGATACAGACTAACACGGCTGCTATTCTTGAATCTGAAATTCAGGTCCCTTATTTACATTTTTAGTAGATTTGAAGAGGGGTAGAGTAAAATGTATTGGATAATCTGACCGTGCAGCTGAACTCTGCAGACTTTCTATGGGTTTTTTTTTCAACTTCCTAGTAAACATCTGGGGATAAAGCCTTCCAATAATGCCAGCTTTTGAGAGGTGCAAACGCAAGGAACAGACATAGTCTAGAAAGCTTTGACAGATCTAAGCCAATACTGTACCAAGAAATGTGTAGGGTTTTTTGTTGGGTTTTTTTTTTTTTTTTCTGTTTAGAAAATGACTCACTCAAACTTCAGAGCAGCTATGTGGCAGCGTTATACTTGTAAACCACTTGTAAATTTAGCTTTCTAAATGGCAATCAATTCCCAAAGCGTGCTCAAGCATTGCATTACAGTGACATTATCTTTCTTGCTAGCATTTTAAAGTTGTAAGATGTAGCTACATAGGTTGTGGTATCCTTTTTTTTTTTTTTAATTGCATCCTCAAGGTTCAAATTCATCCATGGCCAAAGGGTCCACTGTATTCACAGAGCGCTTAAATCTGTGGTGTGCAGGCCAACGGGAAGTCTGACCGTGATGGCAGCAAAAAGCATAGACGACCAACCCTACCCCCACCCCCTCCATTTCTGCCAGGATAGAACTCCCTTCTTTTAAACTGGATTAGTCATCAATTGTGCAAACCACAGTTAGTACAATTTGTTGTTGTAGCAAACGATGGGTTTATCTTCTGCAATCCTGGAGGGGAGAAAAATTACACCTGGCATTCCTCATTTACCAGCATCAATGGTAGATTTGCCCTTCATGTGTGGGAATGCCTAATTAATTCAGTAGCCTGATGGGTAGACACCATCTTTGCTCTGTGACTTCCAGTAGAACCCCATGGTCTAATTTGCAACTTAGGACTTCAAATGGTGCATAGCCCTGCAATTCTGAATGCACATGTAGGAGGCTGAAATAGCCCTCAAGCCTAATTTAATAGGCTTGTTATGCATCACGGCTGCGTCAGGGGTTTGACCTTTTCCCTTAACTGTGGATTCATCTCTGGCTATCTCATGACAACATCTCTGAGGAAGGCTTAAACTCCTACGTTCCAGGGGACCGCACTGAGCACTTTAACACAAAACAGAAGTGGCTTCCCCTCTTTAGCCATTGCCTTATCTAATTATTTAAACAGGTATGTGTGTGAGAGAGAGAGAGAGAGACTTAGGGCTGGTCTCCACTAGGGGAGGAAATCGACTGTAGATACGCAATTTCAGCTACGTTAATAACGTAGCTGAAATCGACGTCTCTACAGCCGACTTACCTCCCATCCTCACGGTGGTGGCGGTCGGCGGCGCGGTCCCCCGTCGACTCCAGCTTGCGCCTCTTCACGAGCTGGACTTCCGGAGTCGACGGGGGAGCCGCTGGTGGTCGATTTATCGCGTCTTAATGAGACGCAATAAATCGATCACCAAAAGATCGATCCCTGCGGGCTCAAGTGAAGACAAGCCCGGAGATTCACATAGGAAAACTTTAGACTTGTAAAGGGGGAAAGGGAGAGAACAGACCTGCTGTGGCCTGAATTTGGGATCCAGCATGCCGGCAAGAGACCAAAATGAGTGAGTACATCAGATCTATTAATTCATATCTGAATCCCGGGGACATCCCAGCAGAATTTTCAGAAGCCTTCTCAATCCATCGCTAACTTGGCACTCTTAGCAGCTGACCTCCCTGTGATCTGCTGCACGCTGTTGATCCACCTCCTCGCTAGTCGTCCCCTAGTACGATGACTTCTCTCCGTGATAACTTTCTCTAGGTTATTTCCATCTCTACACTTGATGTGACCAAAGTACACAAGTTCCTACCTGTTGATTGCCAAGAGCAGAGTCCACTGCTCTCCAATAATATTTCTAACGTCAGTGGCATTAGTTTCTCAGCATTAACCTCCATAAGTTGCTATGGAAAAAATTAAGCTTTTCACCAGACGAACTTTCGTGCATTTGAAACACCATGGTTTTTCTGTACTTCTGTAAGGGAGGCCGTTGTGGAGTGACCTATCCCTAGTCATTCTCTGATTTCTTTGGAGCCTCCTTGGTTGCATCTATATGGTCCCAGAAAATTAAATGAATCTACAGTGTGACTTTTAATTGTGTTGCCCACTTATATTTTTGGCAAATATAAAGAGGGCTCGGCAGGGCTGGGAGAGGAGATCTAGAAAAAGCTCTACCACCATTCTGGCTGCTGGGATTCAGCAAGAGAAGCCCTTCAGCCTACCAAAGAAAAGCCTCTCACAGCAGGTCAGCCTGCAGCAGGTGTCCTATTGTTGTTAATTTTGTTTTTGCCACATTCAGGAGTAGTCCATATTCCTTGCAAACTTTTTACAGATTCCAACATTTGTTGTATTGCATCAATGGTTACAGCAAAGAGTGTTGCATTATCAGCATATTTGAGGTTGATTAAGAAGTATCCACCAATTGAAATCCCAGCTCCTTACACTTTATGAAAATCTTCCAGGGCTTGTCTCATAATAAATTCCGCATACATATTGAAAAGACTTGGGGACAGAAAACACCCTTGTCTCTCACCCTGACCAATGGAAAGCCACTTTGCACTGCGGTCTGGAGACTTGCAATGAGTGGAGTTAAACATTGCAACTGTTAACTCCACTCCACAGTAACTGGAGTGTTAACTGTTCACTCCACTCCACAGTAGACCCAGTAAACATCGCACAGTTAAACAAATCTACAAGATAAGGTGAATGACTTCAGTGTTCCTCACAGAAAGTTTGGGCTACGTAAAATGTAGCTGTTTAGCTGCAGCAATCGCAAATGAATAAAATAAGCTGTATGATACAACAGGCTTTTTTAACTTACAGAATTCAGTAAATTCACAAATTAAAATTCAGGAACTCTGCAGGGCCGGGCAATGCACACGCAGACAGAGCACTGAAAGGGTTAAGTTATTGCATGCGCTTTAATAGACTAGTAGAAGAGCTGTACCTAACAGGCATTTACAGGGAGAAAACTTTACTTTGTATCCTCTCTGTTTGTTCATTCCAGCATTTGGTCTGAATCTGTTTTTACTGCAGCCATATATTTAACTGACAGCTTCAAGGCCTTCCCAACAGTGAAGACCTAAATAGCCTTCTTTGTTAGTGAACTTTACCTCCTTCATTTGCATGCTCTTTGTTCCTGGCCCCTGACATGTGTTGTGTTTGCCTTTTTTACACATACATTATTTTTGTGATACTCGGCCAGTCACCTAAAAGATGCAATTTGAATTGGGCATGTTATTCCTTGAATTGTGGCATCATCCATAAAATCTGTGACTTTATTTTTATTTTTACATTTGAAAACTCTTGCCCAAATATTTGATCGTATGGTTACAGCAGAGACCTCTCCACTCCAGAATTTTCTTGTGAACTTCATCTTCAAGAGCTTGGATTGAAAAGTCGGCAGGTACAATCCTCTGCATGGTTACTATGGGAATTTGATTGAAAATCCATTTTAAGTAGATTTAATGAGAACAGCGGCACTTGATTAAAGATGGTGTAGTTATAAAACAATTGCCATCTTCTCAAAGTTGGGATTTGGGGGTTTGCACTCTCCTTACTCAAATAGCTTTGCTAAAACTGACCTTTGTATCAGTACAACAACCCTCGATAAGCACAAATCTGGCCTGGCCTGGCTTTTTTTTTTTTTTTTTTTCAATTAAAAGATTTTAACGAATTTTTACATGTTTCCATTTCTTTAGCATATGTCACAAGTAGGAAGTAGCCTCATTAAGAACCATGCAGCCTCTAGGTCCATATCCTGCCTGTAATAGGGCTGGTCTTCACTACCGGGGAGGATCGACTGCAGATACGCAACTTCAGCTACGTGAATCACGTAGCTGAAGTTTGCATCTCTGCAGCTGACTTACCTGCCGTCCTCACGGCAGCGGCAGTTGGCGGCGTGTTCCCCCGTCGACTCCAGCTTGCGCCTCCCGGCAAGCTGGAGTTCTGGAGTCGATGGGGGTGCCGCAGGCGATTGATTTCTCACGTCTTCACAAGACGTGAGAAATCAATCGCCAAAAGATCGATTGCTACTCACCGATGCAGCAGGTAGTGAAGACCAGCCCATAGATACCACATTCTCTTTTGGTATGTACAGTCTTCCATCATATATACTTCTGCCATTGTTGCCATAAGTGCACCATTCATTCTCCACTCGCAACATGGTCCATGTTTAGTAACTAAACTGTTTAGCAGGAGTGAAGAGTTGAGCAGCGGAGAGGTCTGAACCTAAAGCAGTGCACGCATGTCGGAAGGGAACCTACAGTGTATATGACTCAGACTGAGAGGAGAGGAAATCCTGGGGTAACAAATTTTCTACTTTAGTATAAATACTACTTTCAAATTTTGTTTATTTGCTCTCGTTACTGACATTTTCACTGGAGAGAACTTGGGATTCAGCACTTACGGAATCCGTATCTGCTGCAGTATTCATTATTTTATCTTTGTTCCATAAAGAAATACAAAGTAATCTAACTCTGCCTTTCAGTTGGACATTAAGGTCTTTCCAACAAACTTAATTGGCCAATGCGTTTGGCAGAAGCAACCATCTTCTATTTAGAGTAGTTCAGTGATTACTCTTTCTCTGCCAGATATTATCTAGATTGACTTGGGATCAATCCTCCAACTCTGAGTGGTTAGAGAATCTGACCCCAGATTCTCTGAGGTCATATGCCTGCTCTCAGCAGTCCACTGCTCTTTCCCACCTGGCCAGTGTGGGTCTGTTCTCTCAAGTAACTGGATCATCTGCCACCTTCCTGGGAAGGCTGTTCTGCAGTTTAAAGGACACAAGAACTAGCCTTTCTCTTAATCTAACCAAGAAATCACAATACTAAATATAGATTGCAAGTCAGTGATAAAAGGAATGGGGCAAATGATAAAAATATGCATTCTACAGTGCTAAATACCCAAGTACCATGTATTTATGGGGTGCCATCCAACATAAATAACCATGGAAAAACAGAGGAGCGGGAGGAATAGAAAATGTATCCATATTTGTGCCGCTCTGATGCTTTTCTTGGCAGCCAATTCAAGCTGGAACATTCCAAACAAAACTGGTTGCAAAGTTTATCTGGTCCCCACTGTAGAATGCTAGGAACTCCTTTGCAGAGGTCCAAGATACATTTATAGGGATTCCACTACTGGCTGCAATTCTTATCTTTCAGGTTTTAGGTCGTCATTTGGACCTAGCTCCTTTTTTTTTTTTTTTTTTTTTTTTTTGGTAACCAAAGAGTATCCAGTTTTAAGATTAGAGGCCGTGTTAGTCTGTATCCGTAAATAAAATGAGGAATACTTGTGGCATCTTAGGGCTGGTATTCACTACCAGCCGGATCGGCGGGTAGCGATCGATCTTTTGGCGATCGATTTTCTTGTGTCTTGTGAAGACCCAAGAAATCGATTGCCCGCGGCTCCCCTGTCGACTCCGGAACTCCAGCTTACCGGGAGGCGCGAGCTGGAGTCGACGGGGGAGCGGGAGCCGACTGCCGCCGCCGTGAGGACGGCAGGTAAGTCGGCTTCAGATACGCAAACTTCAGCTACGTGAATCATGTAGCTGAAGTTGCGTATCTGCCATCGATTCCTCCCCCACCCCCCCACCCCAGTTGTGGGGACCAGCCTTTAGAGACTAACCAGTTTATTTCAGCATAAGCTTTCGTGGGCTATAGCCCACTTCATCCACTTCTATAGGCCATGAAAGCGTATGCTGGAATAAACTGGTTAGTCGCTAAGGTGCCACAAGTATTCCTCGTTTTATTTAAAGAGTGTCCAGTCATCTTTCATAATTTAACTTTTACCAAGAGTAATATACACTGCTCTCCTGATTCCCACAGTGCTTAAATACTTAATGTAGTAAATTTCTTGCATGCAGTAGAATTTTAAACAAAAGTTCATATTCCTTCTTAGAGCTTTCCACGATATGCCTCGATAGTGTTGTGGGATTCAGTATCTCACAGGACTCTGACATAAAGCTGGGGAGCAGAATGCAGGACAAGACACTGCGAATGATCATAAATGGCAGAGAGTTGTACAGGTGGAATTCTTGGTTAGAGAAAAACCCCTGGCCTCCAAGAGCTTCAGACAGATTAGTTGGGAACCCGTTTTTTAAGGATGTGGAATTCAATATAGAATTGCCCGTATGCAGCTTTCCACCAGACCTTAGTCCGTATTAAATAATACTAGTAACCATATGCAGCGGCTTCGACCCTTGAGTGTTATGTGAGGCTGACACAACAAGAGACTATGCAGCTAGTTTTTAATATGACCCAAAGCCTTGTCTGAGTCCAAGTGCTGTTCAGATTTCTCTGTGTTGACCGTAGAGCCACATTACTGCTTGGTATAATCTGTTATGTCACTGGGACTCTTGGCACTGTTGCAGTAGCACACGGCTTCAGGGAAGGTGACTGCAAGTGCCAATGGCTGAATTATCTGGCAGTCAATAGCCATCAAACCATTCATTCATCTCCATAACAATTTGTGAAAATCAGACGTGCTAGAAACTGAATATCTGGGGCATGTTTGGAAGAGATCACAGCTGGTATTTAAGAGAAATCTCATGCTCCAACATGATTGGTCTGGGGGAGGTGAAGAGGAATTCTGAAGCGGTTGTTCAGCATTCTAATGTTATGATGCTTCGGCTAACCTGTATGGTCCGTTTCTGCCAGATTAGTGCTTGATTTGTGCCAGGGTTTGCCAGGGCTCAGCCTGGCACCTCTAGGCTTGGCAGTTCATCGCCCCAGCACCCCTGGCATGCATCTGTTATGAACGTAAAAAAACTGCTGGAGCCTTGGCATCTCTTTCATTACAAATTAAGCCCGGGTCCAGCTTCTTAATAAGCAACAAAGTCGTCATGAGACAGGTGAATATTTTGATAGTGTAATTAGCATTGCACGATAATACTCCATGTGCCTGGACTAAGGTAAAACTTAACATTAACCACAGTAGTTCAGCTCACGACGTATGTATGTAATGCATGAAAAACACACCCAAATACAGCAATAATGCCAGTGAAACTTTGCTAAACTACCCAGTGTTGTTGCACACGAGTCCTTCCTTTATATCAGCAAAGACTTCATAGTAAAATTCTGAAGTGAGGTTTCAGAATACGAAGACTTCATTATTTTTACAGGATGCACTACTATGTTTACTGGTGTTTTAAAATGAAACGAAATCAACAAAGTATGTTCTGTAATGCAATATCCTTTGTTGTTTACATACTAATTGGTAATATTCAATCATTCATAATAGATCTCCTTTCTACTTTGTTTTACTTTGCTTTTGCTCTACATGTAGAAGAGATTTAGGGACCTCTCATAAAACCTTCCAGAAGATATAAATGGTTACAGGCCTACTGATGTAAGCACACCAAAAGGTCCCTAAATACCCCGGGACGAATACTTTGTTAGCTTAAGGTTAGCCATAAACTGCTTTGGTTTGGCATCTATCCAGGCATTAATAAGGTGCCAGTTGCTATATTATCTTGGGAAGCCAACCAAGAGTAGTTCCATCAACGGTGAATACAAAATTTCAGCTTACAAGGTGTTGGGGGCCAGAGGCAGGAGATTCTAAGGTCCGCTACAGAGCCTGTCTGCCCACTCGTTCAACAAATTAACCTTCTGACTTGGATATGCCTTGCATATCAGTTTGGAGACTCACAGCTGAATCTTGTTATCACTAGTTTCTATTGTATTAATGTCACTTACTAGGAGAATGACGTTCATGTCAGTGAAGTATTGTTGTGTGTGTGTGTGAGAGAGAGAGAGAGAGAGTGCCCAGAGAACACAACAGCTGGGAGAAGAGGAACCTGTGGTCCAGCTTGTTCCCTTGCATAAATGCTGAGACAGAATTCTTGCTTGCTTTTCTTTTGTGTATGAAGAAACTTCCCTCGCCCGCACAGGCTATGGCCAGACAGATCTTTATCCAGTTCTTCTTTCAAAGTATTGGTCTTAAGGCTTGTGATTTTCCATTTTGGTTTTGGGACCAGTATACAGGAATTAGTCTTCAAGATAGTGAAGCCCCATAGGGCATGTGACATAAAGAATCTTAAATGTATATTACCATGTTGTGGTTTTGTTTTTGTTTTTTTAAGTACCTTTCATTCTGAGATCCCAGAGCATTGTACAAATTATATATGTGATCCAGGAGCTATTGTTCACCAATAATAACTAGCCCTAAAACCACTTAAGTGTCATTGAAACTCTACGGGAACTTAGGAGTCCGGGTGCCTAAACCACTTTTTCAAATGGAACGTAGACCCCTAAATCTCTTAGGTGCTTTTGCAAATGTTACACATAACCTCTGGCTCAGGTTCCTTAGTGCAACAGAAAAGGGTGTCTCTGTTGAAGGCAGGATTATAACCTAGGAATTCTGGTTCCCTGTGTGGTGTTTAACCATATAGCAAGGGAAGAGAGAAATTCTCCAGTTGAAAGTATAAGATGAATTGTGTTTAGACAGGTGGTTACCACTCCAGTTGGAATTTGGCCAGAATGACGCTTCATTACCTCCTGTTTTTACAGAACTTGGGGTGGCGACGACTTTGGCAAATGGCCAGGATCTGCCTTTCACGCCTCCCACCAGAAAAGCAGCATGGAACAAAAAGCCTGCGGATACTCTCTTCCCTAACCAGAAAGGCCCGTAGTGATCCTTCCTTAAGTTTGGCCACTATATTAGCCTTTGACTTTGCATGGTCATAAAAATGTGCTTTAGTTTCCAGTATTAAGGTTGATAAAATGATGCCAAGTGGCTGCCTTGTTCACCCTAATTGTAGCTCGTTATTTAAGTTGCATGTACTAATGGCTATTCTTTTTCCTTTTCCAGATTTCTCTCTAAAGTCAAGCGTCTGGGTGGATTCATAAAAGTGCGAAGCTTGGATTTTACACACGGTTTTCTGGAAGTGGGCATGCTATAAGCTGACTGTTTATTTTCTAGTGATCTAGCACTGGGTATGATGGCCCAGTCCAGGTCAAATGGATCTTACTATGCCCTGACTGCTATAGGGTTAGGAATGCTTGTTCTTGGAATCATCATGGCAGTCTGGAACCTGGTCCCAGGATTTGGCCATACTGATAAGCCTTCCTCATCCATTGGAAATAGTAGCAATCCAGAGCATGATAGTGGAGGAATATTGAAGAGTAAGACCTTTTCGGTGGCTTATGTATTGGTTGGAGCCGGGGTGCTGCTGCTGTTGCTCTCCATTTGTTTGAATGTCCGGGACAGAAAAAAGAAAAGACAAAATGAGGATATTGCTAGGATCCAGCAAGGAACATCTGCTGAACCTCGACATCAGGAGGACAGGTAAGTCTTTCAGTAAAAGGGTCTGGTGAACAGGTAAAATTAAAAGGGGTTCTTTTTAAAAAATACCACACATTTAGAAATTTAATGTGTTAAAATCAGTTGTAGCATGTGCTAAATTATAGGCATCAAGGAACAGAAACTCTGGCAAGTCAAGTGTAAAAGTAGAATTAAGGAGGCCAAAAAATAATTTGACGAGCAACCAGCAAAAGACACAAATTGTAAAAAATAAAAAGTACCTCAGATGCAGGAAGCCTGCCAATCAATGGGGCCACTGGATGATCGAGGTGCTAAAGGAGCACACAAGCAAGACAAAGTGGCTGTGGAGAAACTAAATAAACGATTTGTCTCTGTTTTCACTGCAGAGGATGTGAGGGAGATTCCCACATTTGAGCCATTCTTCTTAGATGACAGATCTGAGGAACTCTCCCAGATTGAGGTGTCAGGAGAGGAGGTTTTGGAAAAAATTGATAAATTAAACAGTAACAAGTCACAGGACCAGATGGTATTCACCCAAGGGTTCTGAAGGAACTCAAATGTGAAATTGCAGAACTGCTAACTGTGATATGTAACCCATCACTTAAATCTGGCTCTGTTCCAGATGACTGAAGGATAGCTAATGTGATGCCAATTTTTAAAAAAGACCTAGAGGCAATACTGGCAATGAAGCCTCCAGTAAGCTGAATTTCAGTACCAGGCAAATTTGGTTGAAACTATAATAAATAACAGAGTTATCAGACCCAGATAAACATGACGTGTTGGGAAACACAGCTTTTGTACTAATCTGTTACAATTCTTTGAGCGTGTCCACAATCATGTCGAAAAGGGTGATCCAGTGGATATAGCGTACTTGGAGTTTCAGAAAGCCTTTGACAACATCCCTGACCAAACACTCTTAAGCATAGTCAGAAGTCATGGGATAAGAGGGAAGGTCCTTCCACGGATCAGTAACTGGTTAAAAGCTAAAAAAACAAAGGGTAGGAACACACTGTCAGTTTTCACAATGGAGAGGTAAATAGCAGGGTCTCCCAAGGATCTGTGTTGGGACCAGCTCTGTTCCATTTATTTATAAATGATCTTGAAAAAACCATGATGAGGTGGCAAAGTTTGTAGATGATACAAAATTACTTAGGAGAGTTAAATCCAAAGCAGACTACAAAGAATTTCACAAAACGAGGTGACTAGGTAACAAAATGGCAGATGAAATTCAATGTGATAGATGCAAAGTAATGCACTTTGGAAAACAAAATCCCAACTATGCATATAAAATGATGGAGTCTAAACTTCCTGTTACCACTCAAGAGATCTTGATGTCATCATGGATAGTTCTCTAAAATCATTTGCTCAGCAGGCATTGGCAGTCAAATGTAACAGAATGTTAGAAACCATTAGGGAAGTGATAGATAAGACAAAAAATATTTTAATGTTATTATATAAATCCATGGTATGCCCACACATTATATACTGAATTAAGTTCTGGTCACCCCATCTCAAAAAAGATACATCCGAATTGGAAAAAATACAGAAAAGGGCAACAAATGTGATTAGGGTACGAAACAGCTTCTGTGTGAGGAAGGATTAAAAAGACTGGTACTGTTGAGATTGGAAAAGAGACGACTCAGGGGGGATATGATCTATAAAACTGTGAATGGTATGGAGAAAGTGAACATGGAAGTGTTATTTACCCCTTCACACAACACATGAACCGAAGTCACCCAATTAAATTAAACTATAACTGGGTTCAAAAAAGTATTAAGTTCATGGAGGATCAGTCCATTAATGGCTATTAATCAAGATGATCATGCTCTGGGTGTCCCTAAACTTTTGGCTGATAAAAGCTGGGACTGGCTGATGGGACAAGGATCACTTGGTAAATTTCCATGTTCTGTTCACTTCCTCTGAAGCATCTGGTACTGGCCACTTCTGGAAGACAGGATATTGGGCTAGATGGACCATTGGTGTCACTCACTATGACCATTCTTGTGTTCTTAAACCTCAAACGTTAAAAATGTGATGCAAGGTTTAGAAAACCTGATGTGTGAGGAAAGGTTAAAAAAACAAACCTGGGCATATCTTGAGAAAAGAAAATTGAGGTAGGACTTGATAACAGCCCTTAACATATTTGAAGACTGTTAGTGAGAGCCCGATGATCAATTGTTCTCTATGTCCTCTGAAGGCAGGACAAGAAGTAATGAGCATTATCTGCAGCAAGGGAGATTTAGGTTAGATATTAGGGAAAACTTTCTATGAGGATAGTTAAACACTGGAACAGGCTTGCAAGGGAGTCCCCATCATGAGAGGTTTTCAGAACAGATTAGACAGATTCTTGTCAGGCATGGACTAGGTATACTTGGTCCTGCCTCAGCACAAGTGGCTGGAATAGATGAATTCTTGAGATCCCTTCCAGCCCTACATTTCTATGATTCTGTGCTTCTGTGCATGAGTTGATTGCCTTAGAGGTCAGGAAGGAGTTTATCCCTCTATAAATATCATAGTATAAAGTGCTAAGTAATGATAAATGTTCATCTTCCTCAGAAGTATAAGCTATTGGCAACAATGTACTTCAGTGGAGGGACCAATGTTTAGAACAAATAGGATACGTCCTATATACAAAGCTTTAGGAGATTGCTTGCTTCTCTAGTGTAAAAATGCTATAGTGAGGTGTGCATCTTAAAACCAAGACCCCATTGGTATAATTGTAGAGGAGATAAAATCCTTTTTGTGAGCCAGGCAGGGTGTCTAAACAGCAGAGAAGTAAAAAGGAGTGTCATTGCTATAGGGTAATGTGGTATCTTTCTTCATGGTGTGGCTTGTTAAGTCCAGTAATTCTGTAAAGTTACAAAACAGCCTTTCAACAGCGTTTATGAAAGTACGTACAAGAGCTGCCGAGAAATTAAACAAACTTTTATGTCCATTGAAAGTAGGGAAACCCCAATAAATACTGAGCAAATAATATCTCTGTTACCAGAACATCTTAAATAAACAGTTTACTAACACTGATTCAACATCACAGGGAATTGGATGACCTGGCCTGGCCGTGCGTAAGCTGCGATGGTGTTTGATTCAGACAGTATCCTGTCCCCCAAACATTGCTCTTTCCCTCTGAAGGAGGATTGCTGGAAGCTGGGAGTGGACAACAGGGCATCACTAGATAAATTGCTATGTTCTGTTCACTCCCTCTGAAGAGGGGATAGAGGCTTTTCATATGAAATATGTAACAAGAGTATGAGATGGCAACTCTCCAGGTTCATTTAATTAGAAAGTACCATGATGGGAGCTATAGAAAACCCTAAGGTAGTTATAGAATGACAGAATCTGCAGAGAAGGTTCTTGTGCTATAACGGATTATGTGAAGGGAAACTTACTAATGCTAATAAAATGCAGGCTCTGTACTTATGCAGACTACATGTAGATACCCACATTATAGACTGGCACAATGTCCGTTAACAGTATCTAACAGAATTCTGCTCTCCTAACTCCCCACCACCAAAAACAAGAAAAAAAACACCCAGGTTTACATGATTATACCTCTATTACAAAGGCATTAAATGAAGATATGTCCCTCAAAATTAATACCAATGGAATAGTACAACTGGCAAGGAGAGATGTTAGGGTAATTCTTCACCTGTCTGTTGGAAGAGAATCACTATTCTGATATCCCTGTTTCTGAGGAATGGAGAAACAAGGAATAATTAATGCAAGATGTCTGAACTTTAACTCGTTAGTCATAGAGCAATGAAGAGGCACCTTAACATCAAAATAATGGTGCTATTGTCAGTTTCACAAAGAAAAGAAAAACTGACGTTTCCAGTCTGGTACTTAGACAATGTAAAGATGCAACAGTAACTCCTCCTGTCTGTTCCTTCCTTGATTTATTTATTTATTTAACTTGGGCTGGGATGGTGTTACATTTAACAGTTGATTGAATGTTAATTGCAGAAGAATTTTAAATTCTAACACTTGGCAGTTGAACATAGCATTTCTCATCTGAGGAGCATGAAGGGCTTTACAAATGTGATTTTTTTGATGGGTAAAGTGAATTGTCAATTGCAGTGAGTCCTGGCTTTAGTACTGCCAGTCACAGAGTTGCAAGCAGATTGGGACTTTTGTATCTGGAAAATAACTAAAGATGAGGGGAAAACATACTCATGTTCTTGGCCTGCTTATTTCAATGACACACTAGACTACATAAAGCAACACGTAAAATGTCTTTGCTGTCTTTTTTAGGGCTGGTCCCCACTACGGGGGGGAGAGGGGGGATCGACAGCAGATACGCAACTTCAGCTACATGAATCACGTAGCTGAAGTTTGCGTATCTGCAGCCGACTTACCATCCGTCCTCACGGCGGCGGCAGACAGCAGCGCGCTCCCCCGTCGACTCCAGCTTGCACCTCCCGGCAAGCTGGAGTTCCGGAGTCAACGGGGGCGCCGCGAGCGATCGATTTCTCGCGTCTTCACAAGACGCGAGAAATCGATCGCCAGAAGATCGATCGCTACCCGCCGATCCAGCGGGTAGTGAAGACATACCCTCAGTGTATACTAAGCCATGTGATAGATCAAAAGTAATCAGTTTACACCTACAGATTTCTCCAGAAAGTTTAGGGAAGAGTGAGAGAGGGTTAACTAGATGTTGTAAACCATTGGTTCTCAAAGTGGGGGTCGCGAGCCAGTTCTGTGGGGGTCACAAGCCCCTGCTGCCAGCAGCCGGCCCTGAACAATGACGCTGCCGCGGACTGCTGGCATCCGGCCCCTGCTGCTGCAGGCAGCCGGTGCCCCCATAAGGCTGGTCCTGGCCACAGCTCCTGCCGCGGCAGGGTGCTGGTGGCCCCGCAAGCCTGGTCCCAGCTCCCGCTGCGGTGGGCTGCTGGCGGCCACGCAAGATCCGACCCTACCCTGATCCGGACACTACCAAGATCCGACCCAGCCCTGGCCCCTGCAGAGGTGGGCTTCCGGCACCCCCATGAGCCCGGAGCCTCCGTGGGGCTGCTGGAACCCCCTCACTGGCCTCGGGGGGGGGGGCTGCTGGAACCCCCCCTCAATCCCAACCCCTGCCCTGGGGGGCTGCTGGAACCCCCCCATCCCAGCCCCTGCCCCAGTGGGCTACAGGCATCCCCTCTCGACCCCAGTCCCTGCCCCGGGAGGCTGCTGGACCCCCTCCCCCCCCAGCCTGGCCCCTGCCGCATTGGGCTGCAGGCACACACCCACCCCTGCCTGACCCCTGGGGGGGGGGGTCGCGCTTAGAGGCTCAGTGTGGGAAAGGGGTCACCACTACAAAAAGTTTGAGAACCACTGTTGTAAACAGATCTTTCCCACTTCTAACTTCTGAGTCTGTAATCATTGCTTTAAGAACCCAACATACGGTATGATCACCTGAAAGACTTGTTACTGTGTGACACTACCAAGATCCTAATTTTTACTTTAATATGGATACTTCCAACTCAGTTGTACACCCTAAAACATTACTGTGCCCCAGTGATAAGAGCAAGGAACTGTGAACCAGACCTCCTGCATTGCATTCCCACCCCAGAAATGAATTTGTCACATATAGGAGCAAGTCACAATTTCTGTGCCTCAGTTTCCCAACTCTAAAATAGGGCTAATAATCCTTACTCACAGGGATGTTGGCACTAATGTGTGTAAGGCATTTTGTGATCCTTGGATGAAACGTGCTGTAGAAATGTATATTGTATCACCATGTATTTCTGGTCCCAAAATTTGAATAACCAGAAATGCAGCTGAAATGGCTTAGCATATTGACAGTATTAAAATTGTCTCCTATAGTCAAGAAGAGGATGATGAGACACCGTCTCGATACTATGTTCCCAGTTATGAGGAGGTTATGAACGCGGGCTATCCTGAGATGAGAGAATTGGACAGAAACACCAGGATGAGCATGTCTCTGCCCTCTTATGAATCTCTAACTGGGATTGATGAAACGACACCAACGACAGCCGCCACAGATGTCGATTCGAACATCCAGCGTCAGCCAAGCAGGCACAGCTCTCGCTTGAACAAAGCACTGAAACCCCTGAAAATTCGGAGAATTAAGTCTGATAAGCTGCACCTAAAGGACTTCCGAATAAACCTTCCAGACAGAAACAGTTCAGGTCAAATAACAATTGAACCATTGACCCCTCCTCCACAGTATGATGAGGTCCCTGAAGCACCAGATAGCAAGCAAGCAACCTAAAATGTATGGACTTTCCAGGGGAAAACACTACTAGATACTTGATCTGTGGGTACACATGCAGTCAAATTCCCACAAGCTTTAAAAAGATCAAGGAAATGCTGGACTAAATACCTCTTTTTCAGAAGGACAGAAGGATGATTCCAAGACGTGGCTTTTCATGAAATATCACTAAAAATTAAACACTAGTCCATCTGATACTCTGAAATAAATGATGTTTAGAAGTACCAAATCTATACTTTTGTTTTAAATTAAGTAGTCCATTGTATGCCTCTTATAGTTTTTTCTCCACTGTATTTTTAAGCCACTAAATTCTTTTTTTACCAATAATTTTAAAAGTAGGAAAGGTTGTTTTGGTTTATTTTGTTGTTGTTTTCCCCCCCTCTTCTTCCATGTAAGAAAAACCAGACAACATTGTGGCTTTCTCCACTTCCATTAAAATGGAGTTGAGATAACTGAAGAAAGCAACTCCGCATTTTGTAACACTTAATAGTCACGCTGTAAAATCTACTGAATGAAATGACGAGTTTTGAACCATCAGATTTGTTCCTTTCAGGAGTACTCATGATGCCAGTGAGAAGCTTTCTAAGCACTGACGACCATAGAGAAGAAGATGGTTGTGGGTGTTCCAGTGTGAAGGGAGAGTGTGTTTAAGGTTAACCTGTAAATTCATTCAGTTGGTATCTTACTCCATTGTGCCACTTCAAAAATGTTTAATGTTCTGTTTTAAGTTAGCATTGAATATGTTGAGCAATTGGAGGCTTTTTCTAAATAAATGTTTTGTGTGTATATGTGTGTGATCAATGGGAACAACACAAGTGCTTTAATCGGGCTGTAAGAAATGTGGGGGGAAATGTTCTCTTTCCATTCTAGCTTGGAAAATGGCAGTTTCAGCATCTTTGAAGGACACAGTCTCTTCTGGGTTTTTAGAAAGGTCACAAAGATTACAAAAGCAGGCTCACTCAAGCTATGCTGCCATATGAGGGAATAGGCATAGCTGTATGGATCAGAAGATAAACTTTTCTGAACTCACAGATCAGAAGTCCACATCATGCAAGTTACAAGCTTGATCCCTATGTCTCTGTCATGCTTAAGTGCTTGCTTTGGCATTTGGCAAGCCAAAATCAGCCCGTTCCTCTGGTGCCTCTTCCTGGTAATGGTTTCAACTGTTTGGTGATGCAGCTGAGAAGAAACCATGTGCATTGATGAACGTGATGACGTGCTATAAGGCAGAGAATATGACATCAAGAAGGTAGAATGCAATCAAATAATGTGGCTGGCCTGTATAAGACAATGCTATGCCCTAGTATGTATGAGGTACATGCAACATTACGTTTAATTCTGTAACACTTGCACGGTTAACAAATGTCTCCTGTCCTAGGACAATTTTGATGCTGGCTGCAAACTTCTTCAGGCACCTTTGCTACACTAGACTTTATCTAATAGTAAAAAATAAGCTAGAAAAGAGGCTTTTTTGCCAGCTTGGTGTTTGGAAAACATGTGAAGAACCCTTCAGAGATCACACTACATATAGATGTTACTGAGGCATATTCTCTGTACCCAGAAGCTGGCCCCAGCTATAGTGGAATGAGCCTTACTCCTTGTCAGATATCAGTCTTTTTATTTAAAAAAAAAATGAAGAGTCCTTGTGGCACCTTCGAGACTAAGAAATTTATCTGGGCATAAGCTTTCATGGGCTAGAGCCCACTTCATCAGATGCATGGAGTGAAAAATACAGGAGTAGGTATAAATACATGAAAAGATGATTTGCAATGCCTACTATTCAGTGAGATCTATTCTGGAGTTGAATGAAGGAGGGAGTTGTCTCATTTTTGTTTCTGGTAGGGAAGACCCACTGAACAAGATTTTAAAATATCCTATAGGGAAAAGCTTTCCCAGTACCCTATGTTCCTGTTTGCGAGTACATTCCTATTTGTATATCACTGCACCTATCCATGTGCAGCTCTAAGAAGGCACGACTTTTGAAATCCTTGTCTGTGGTTCAAACTGTCTAGTTGTCCACATTCAAATGGAAAAGAATAGAATGGGTGCTATTTTATTAATGCTACGGGCCAAATCTTGCTGTGTTGTACCCAAGCAACCCCATTGAAGTCCAGGTTTTGGCCCTTAGTGTAAACCCTCTCCTGCTAGTTTCCAAAAGAGTAGTAAGGTAAGAAATTGTTAGTACAACTAAGTGATTGAGAAAAACTTGTCGAACCTGACCCTCTTCCTTAAGGGGACACCTTCCTTTTCAACCCAAGTCTCACACATAACTATCCCTTGCCCATTCTAGTTTGATTTTTGGCCATTTCTAATCGAGGTTGGAGCACGATATCTTACTAAACTAAACTTGAGGCAGAGGAGGCGAGCATGCGGTAATGATTAAAGCTGAAGGGCTAAGAAGGAGTAGCCCAGGTTCAAATTCCAGCTCAGTCAGCTACTTGCTTGCTCTGTGGCTCTTGAGCAACAAATGTGACCCTCCACCACTTTCGTGAAAAGGCAGATGATCTCTGGGAAAATGAGTTTGAACTGCCATTTTGTACTGTCAATAAGCTACACCCCAAAAATGCAGATTCTGTTTGAGGCTCATTTGTTTCAAGGCAGAGTCTCTTGACTACAAAGTAATCCTTCAAAATAATCTTGTCATTTTCTTCCTAAACTGACTTTTTGGGTCTGAGATTATTTGTGGCCTTGGCTACACTTGTAGCTGTAGAGGGCTTTGGGTTAACCCAGCCTTCAGAGAGCGCACTAGGGAAAGCGCTCCAGTCTGTCCACACTGACAGCTGCAATCGCACTGGCGTGGCCACATTTGCAGCACTTGCAGCTGTATTGGGAGCAGTGCATTATGGGCAGCTATCTCAGCATTCAAGTGGCTGCAACATGCTTTTCAAATGCGGGAGGTGGGGTGGAGTGTTCCAGGGAGTGTGTAGTGTGTATGGGGGGGGGGGAAGAGTGGCAGCACGCTGTCTTGTAAATTCAGACCCTCCCTCCCTCCTGCCTCCTCCTTCGCTCCTGCCTCTCTCTCACTCACTCAAAGCAAACAAAATTCCTCAGTAAATGTTTGCTTTGTCTCAGAGCAGATAAGCAAGCCAGCTGCCAGAAATGGAGCTTTGAAAGGGCATTTCTGCATTCCTGCAGCCGATTTCACAACAGTGAAAAGAGTGGTCACTTGATTTAAGGGAATTATGGGACATTTTCGGAGGTCAATCAGAGCGCAGTAACGCAACATCTTGTTCAGACTGACACTGGAGCATCTCACCCAATACACATCAGATGTTAATCCTCTCACTGAGGTAGAGTACCAGGAGTGCTCTAGCCAGGGAGTCAGAGCACTCTACATGCCTTGCCAGTGTCGATGGGGAGCGAGGTAGAGCGCTCTGGGTGGCTTTATTGCAGTATAACTTGCAAGTGTAGCCAAGACCTTAGTTTGTACCTTGCTATGATTTTTTTTAAAATCCAAATGATAAGCACGTCCTCGCTGCCCTGTTTTGGTGATTCTCGTAAATCCCTTTCTCTAGTCTATGGGCTTGTCTTCACTAGCCACCAGATCAGCGGGTAGCAATCGATCTGTTAGCGATCGATTTCTCGCGTCTGGTGAAGACGCGAGAAATCGACTGCCCGCGGTGCCCCCGTCGACTCCGGAACTCCATTTCGCCGAGAGGCACAAGCTGGAGTCTACGGGGGAGCGCGCTGCCGACTGCCACCGCCGTGAGGGCGGCAGGTACATCAGCTATTCAGTGATTCACGTAGCTGAAGTTGCATATCTGCAGTCGATCCGCGCCCCTACCCCCCCCCCCCGTAGTGAAGACCGGCCCTATATCAAAAGATTGCCAAGGCACAGAGGGCTGAATCCTGCTCCCTCCAAGACTCAGTGGGAGTGCTGGGCATTGGGTCATTAAAGAAACAGCCTCCGGGCTGTTGCGGAAGGAAACACCAGCTATGTGTTGGTGCTAGCAAAGGTACAGAATTGACTCAGCTGTAAGATGTACTAAATCTACATCAAATGTAGCACGCCCATTTAATTTGGATAATTGCCAGGGAGAGCAGCTCCAAGGTCGTGCGTCTCAATGATTCTGAACAATTGTTGGTAGTATCGGTCTGTTTCCAGCAACAATCTTGTATGACTTGGGTGGTTGCTAGCAAAAGAATCTCTGTTCACTTCCCAAATCTATTGTCAGATTAGTCAGCTGAGCTTTAAAACATGTTAAATGTGTAATGGATTAAAAAAACAGAAATGAATGAAATACAGCAAATGAATATCAATCAGCACAAATCTTTGTCCTAATTAGCATAGGCTACTGTCATTTATATGATATGCTTCTCTTTTGAGTAGGTGTGCCAATTAAGATGATTATACTAAATCATTCTGCATCGTATTGGAGTAGTAGGACTCGACTACACTCTTTTCACTTGGGAAATAACCTGGGGACCTCAGGCTGCTATCGCCAAGAAAAAAGGTAACAAAATCAAGCCTCGGTGAGGGTTCTTGTTCCACATCAGACACTTGGATACGGTTCAGTATACGGTATGAACTACTAACTGGGTCACATTTTCTATGGGAGAAAGAGACAAGAAGTCAAAATGAATTAAGGCCACATCTGAAAAGGAAGTAGAACACCGCCCAAGAAATAAGATCTTAAGCTATGCTGTGCATATACAGGAAAAAAGGTATAAATCATATGATTTTTAATGACTTTATGTAAGCTCCACATGTAAACACGACAAGAATTCTGAGTCAGATTCAGACCTGCTTTAAGCAAATGCCCAGCTACTGAAGCCAATGGAATTGCTTCTATTTATACCAGAGATTGTAAAATAACAAATGGGTACAATACAAGATACTGAAAGACTGCATGTGTAGTAGAACAAGACTTCTGTTCCTGTTAATATCTGTACAAAGTGGTTGCAGAATTTTTCTTTCGTATTGCATAAATTACAAAGTT
Organism: Sternotherus odoratus; assembly: GCA_032164245.1. Classification (NCBI taxonomy): domain Eukaryota; kingdom Metazoa; phylum Chordata; order Testudines; family Kinosternidae; genus Sternotherus; species Sternotherus odoratus. Next base: position 11,048,262 of record JAVMKO010000018.1, read on the forward strand.
CATTAACCAAACACACAGAATTATGGTTCGTAGCTGACCTGTATAGGTGAATACATCTGTGGTGGTTACAACCTCACCAGTTTACTGCATGCTTGAGTAGTGCACCATTATGTCAATTGGCTAGCTGCAACACCCATCACAAGTGAGAAGTGGATATCGGTTTCTAGGTACTACAGTAAAACTCTTTTAATCCATAGTTCCTTCTTTGTCCAAATCTGTCCCCCTGATGAGTCAGTTATCCCATAGCTGCCTTCATTATCTGCAGGCCTCTATGATTTTTTAACCTCTATACCATTTTTATCGCCTAAAGCATTCTGGGTGATAATGTTTGTAGCACAAACGGAATACGTTTTTCATAATTCAGTTTTCAAACTCCATGTAAGGAATCTTTCTAGCAAGAACTGATCTTAAATGCTATTGCTAAAACAGTTTGTTTCTTGGCCAGCACAGACACAACATTAAAGCAAGCAGATCTGAGCTGAGCTACTCAACTGTTTTTTTTTTTCCTTGCAGGAATAAAATTACAGGACTTCATTGTAATATTTTTTTAAAAGTTCAATCAAGAAATAGTGTTGATGTAAAAGGGAAAGAAGGCGCTAGGGAGTTGAATCAACTTGGAACCAAAAATTTGGTTTTGTTTAAAAATAAGTTTTTTCTACTGTTCTTTAAAAAAAAATTCTGTGGAAATAGCTTATATAAAGGAATACACTATACTGTCTGACAGTATAACTTGGAAAAGTGAAACCAACTTTTCCTCCTCTGAACTGAGAAATGCAAAAGAAAATAATATAATAGTGGAAATGTATATGAAATATATTTTTAAAAGGTATTAATAAACCAAGTAAAAAATTCCATGGTGTTTTTAATAAAACTGATGTGCCTTCAAAAGAAATAAAAATTTACTGGCACTGTGTGCTCAGACTTGTTCTACAGGAACAAGTTATCCTGCTTTCTAATTGTGTTGCCAGAAGAGTTGCTCTCAGTTAAGAAATTGTGGTTTACAAAACTGACATCAGAAAAATGTCTGTCAAAATGGCAAAGAAACTTTAGGAACAATTTTTTTTCTTTTAAACTGGTTACTTTATGGAATCTAGGTTAAAAAAATTCTCAGAAAATGTGGATTAAACAGTGTCATGTATGATCACAATGTATAAACTCAAAATTACTTTGAATGTGTACCTCTCTGGATTGTGAAAGTATTGTTTTTAACAGGTAAGGCAAAATTATTGCTATTTTTTTCTGTATCCAGTTTTGAACCAGATTCTGCCCTCATCTTCAGTTGACTGTTGAAGTTAGTAGGATTACATGGAGTGTAATCAGGGAGACTTTGGCCTTTGGTGTTCCTTTTGTTTGTTTTTGTTTTAAGTTGTCTTTTTCATTGTTAACTTTTCTAATTTGTGTATCCCTCCTCACATACAGTTTACCTCTGATGGTTTTGTTTGCTTGTTTGTTTTTGTTTTTACAACAGCTCTGTCCCCTAGCCCACAGGGGTATCATAGAATCAGGTATAGATGATGTCTAGATGGAAAATGATCTGTATTTACACTAGAATGTTCTGTTCTTCTGCAGGAGGCAGGTCTACCCAAGCCCTATTGTGGTTAGCTGATTATTATTTACAGTAGGGTGGGGCCCAAAGTGGGTTAGGTGCTATACAAACATATAGGGTTCAAAAAAGAACTAAATAAATTCATTGAGGAAAGGTCCATTAATGGCTATTAGCCAGGATGGGCAGGAGGGTGGCCCTAACCTCTGTTTGCAAGAAGCTGAGAATGAGCAACACCGGATGGATCACTTGATTATTCCATTCAGAGTGGTAGCTGTGTTAGTCTGTATCAGCAAAAAAAGAAAAGAAAAGAGGATTACTTTTGGCATCTTAGAGACTAACACATTTATTTGGGCATAAACTTTTGTGGGTTAAAACCCACTTCATCAGATGCATGGAGTGGAAAATACAGTAGAAATACACACCCACACCCACCCACCCCATGAAAAGATGTGGGTTGCCATACAAACTCTAACCAGACAAATCAATTAAGCTGAGCTATTATCAACAGGAGAAAAAAAACTTTTGTAATCATAACCAGGATGGCTCATTTCAAACAGTTGACTAGAAGGTGTGAGTAACAGAAGGGGGGGAAATTAGCATGGGGAAATAGTTTTAGTTTGTGCAATGACCCATCCACTCCCAGTCTTTTTTTAAGCCTAATTTAACGGTGTCCAGTTTGCAAATTAATTCCAGTTCTTCAGACTAATTTTCCCCCTACTGTTACTCACACCTTGTCATCTGTTTGAAATGGGCAACATTTTTTTTCTCCTGCTGATAATAGCCCATCTTAATTGATTTGTCTCATTAGAGTTGGTTTAGCAGCCCCCATCTTTTCATGTTCTCTCTCTCTCTCTCTCTCTGTGTGTGTGTGTGTGTGTGTGTGTGTGTGTGTGTGTGTGTGTGTGTGTGTGTGTGTGTGTGTGTGTGTGTGTGTGTATTCCTACTGTATTTTCCACTCCATGCATCTGATGAAGTGGGGTTTAGCCCATGAAAGCTTATGCCCAAATAAATGTGTTACAGTAGGGTATTGTAAGAACTCCTTGTTCTTTTTGTTGATTGTTCTGTTCATTCCCCCCGGGGGCACTTGGCATTGGCTGCTGTCGGAGGACAGGACACGGGGCTAGATGGACCTTCGGTCTGACCCAGTCTGGCTGTTCTTAGAGGAGGCAAGAGGCTCTGGCCTGAAAACCTTCCCCGGCGAATGGTCCCTTTCCCCCCCTAAGTCCTGTGGACAGGGGCTTGGTGGTGCACAGTGTGATCTTGATCCTTTTTACAGTCCTGACTCCTAGGGTTTAGGAGCAGGGCCCCTCCCTTCCCCTCACTCCCTGGCCTGGCTCCTCGCTGTCCTTTTCCTTCCTTCTTCGCTAGTTTGTCCCCCAATTTTTTTTAAACCCAAACCAGGAGCCCCAGGGTCGCTCAAGTGACTGATCGAGGGCGGGGAGCCCAGCCTGGGCTGAGCCCTGACCCCGGGACCAGGGGCGATCAACCCTTTGCCCCTCTGAGGAGCAATCAAGGCCGGCTCCTGCCCCAGCCCGGGCCGCTGCTGCCCCCCGAGCTCTGAGCACAGCACCGGGGCTGGGGCCTCCCGCTGCTCCCGTCCCCGCCCGCTCCGGGGTGCACCCCTAGGCCGCGGGGGCGCCGGTCCCGCCCCCTGCCTGCCTCCCTCCCTCCAGCCCGGTCTCCCGGCGCCCGCCCCGGCCCCGAGCGCTGGGGTAGCCGCTCCGCCTCGGTTGCCCCGGAGACCCGGCTAACACAGCGGCCCTGCACCGGCTCAGGCCGGCCTGGCTCGACGGGGGGACGCCCCCGGGGCCCTAACGCCCGCACCGGCCTCGGCAGCGCTGGTGAGTGGGGGGGGGGGGGAGGAGTGGGGTGCAGCAGGGCCGCCCCGCGCTCTGCGTGGGGGGTTAGGGGTGCCCCAGGGCACCACCCAGCGCATGGGGCTATTGCAGGGACTCCTGGGTAAGGGGCCCCAAAATGGAGCAGACCCCCTCTGGCCTGAGGGGCAAGACCCCCCCCCCCACTGGGATGACTGGTCCCCTTGGAGCCCTGCCACCCCCACCCGGCGAGGCTCCCCATGCCCGGAGGGGCCCCACTGACCCCTGGCACGCCCTTGTGCCAGGCTGCCACTCACCTCCAGGAGACACCAGGTCCCCTCGTGCAAGGCTCCCGCTGGCATGGCCAGTCTCCTTTGGCACGACCCCCACCGATGTGAGGGGCCCCCGCTCCCCTGCCTGCACCGTGCAAGGCTCCCACTGGCCCCATGGGGCTCCAAAGGGATGCCAGTCCCCCCCCCCCACTCCTGTGCCAGGTGCCCACTTACCCAAGAGACCCATGTAGGTGGCATCCCTCTTGACTCCAGGAGCCTTGTGGAGAGGAACGGTGGTGCCCTGTGCCTGTGCTAAGCCATCGCCTGAAGATTAAGGGCTCTAGGAGGGGGTAAAGTTTTGTTTCTGAGACTCCCTGGTGCAGTATGGTACAGGCCATTCTGCGGGTGGGCTAGAAATCTGCCAGGGACAGAGGCTGCAGCTTATATATAGTGGAATACAAATGAATAGTTTTCCAGTGCTGCTTGAACAGAGGCTTTGTCATAGACTATGTGGGCAAACGGTTGTTGGAGAACCTTGTTCAAATATTGGAAGCACATGGCTGATGAAGTGTGAAATGCATTTCAAAATGATGTGCCACGCTTGTACCAGCAGAAATATAAGTTCTGTGCATAGAGCACTTGCAGGACTGAACACAAAGTTTTTAAGCAGAATTGGTATTTTACAGCTGAAACTCACTGTAGGAGGTAGTCATCGTTTTGGTGTGATGTCAGCTGCATAAGGTTACCAATTTTGCAGAGGGTACACAAGTTTCACACCCTACTCTGAATATTAGACCTCTTAAAGTGACACTGTCAGCTAGTCTAGGTTGCAAGTGAGGAAACAAATTTACAAAGAAACATTGGTAATGTTCTTTTTAACCGGTCAATATAAATATTTGCTTGTTTGGATCTAAATATTTTCACCCTGCTTGAAACCTAAACATTGCAGCATGTCTTAGTGAAAAAGAAAGTGAAAATGACCAGTCTCTAGCTGCCTCAGTCTCAGAGTAAAGTTCTGAAAGTACACAAATAGCATGAATGGTATAAAAAGTAAATTAGCTATTTAAAATTCTTTCTGTCTTAGGATGGGATTTGAATTTTAATGGTAAATGGAGGCCTAACTCTCTCTGGCTGTCTTGAAAATCAGTTTTAATCTTTTTTTTCGTTACACAGGGTAGAGAATTTGTCTTTAATTTTAATTTCAATCTGACAGCATCCCTGTAAATAAATTATGAGTATTTCTTCTATGTTATTTGATACTGTTCATTTAAGCTATTCAAAATGTTTTGACCGGAGTAATTGCAAAAGTGCACTGGATAACAACAGAACATAAGTTTTTTTAAAATATAACCTTACAGGTAAAAAGAACAGACAATGAAAGCCTTTTTAAAAAGTTCAGATGGTGTTTTTATGCTGAGATCAAAAGTAACTACTATAGGAAGGCATGAAGATTCAGATCTCGTTCTGAAGGTATGAGCATAAAATGCATTTTCATTATTATTCTTACAGCACTTACTCTTGCTTAACTTCATTACCCCATTTCATAATTATTCCAGTCTGTCTTAGTCATCAGTGGTTTATTTGATTTCATTTTAGAGCCACAGAGATGAAATGGCAATTAGAGAACCTGTTTAAATATTTAAGTTAGACAACCAAAAGAGAAAGGAATTATTTGCTATGGGTTAGGGTCATATAACATGAAGCAACAGCCTGAAACTAAAAAAAGGAAAACGTAACTGAGATATGAGGAACCACCAGTTCAATTAGACAACTCAATAATTTGCCAATCAGATTGCTTAAGCACCATCATGACAGGTGTAGATACATTAACTAGCTAAATCACTTAGAAAAGGAAAGGGTATTATAGAAAATAATGCCTCATTACTGTACTGGTAGGGACTAGATCTAAAGCCCATTGAAGTCGATGGGAATCTTTCCTTTGACTTCAGTGGGCTTCAAATCAATCCCTATGTGAATAAGGGTTGGATCAGAATGTCATGTGACAGCTGTTTCATCTGTGATTAAGTTTAAGATCACAATTAAAAAGAGTTCCTTTTCTGTAGATTACTTTGCTAAAAAAAAGCAACCAAACAGATGTCTACACAGGAGGGTTTTTGAACCATGAGCATACATTAGGGGTATCGCACACCCAAGTGTGTCAACAAAAGAGCCAACTGAAAAGAGTCTGCACCTTCATACTCAAAAATGGTCTAAATAGTGTTTATTTATTTAGAACACACACCCAAATGTATATAGTAGATCTTAATGTTGGTACATTTAACACTTGTATATTAGCACTCTATAGTAAGTTTCAAGTATGCTTTACACTACAGAGAGGAAAAAGACAGGTTCTTGCTCCAAATACCTTAGGGTCCTGATACTGCAAACATTTGCATATGTGAGTAGTAGTGCCACTGAGTTCAATGGAAGTACTAAATGTGCAAAATTACTCATGTTTTAAGAGGCTGTATTATTGGGGCCTAGGCTGGATATGAAATCATATTTTATAGAGAAAGATCACAAGAAGCAAGGGGGAAGGAAAAGTTCTTAATTTGATACCTTCATTATAATCGTATGCATCTATCTGTAACATCACTTATCTATTTTTATTGCTGTGATCTTGTATGTTTTGGTATCTAGTCAGATGACCTGTCTGACTTATAAAATGCAAACATGAAGTTTTTTTTAAAAATCTAGCCATTGAACAAAATAAAATACTGTATCTTGCATAATAGATGAGCAATCAGAAGCCATTTTGACTACCTCTGAGCCAAAACATATTATGGTATATTAGCTAGATGAAACAAAGCATAATAAACCCCAGCAAAATCCCCATTGCGATCCCTAACTCTGGGAAATTCTTTGCACTGATTTCTGAAACTGTTATCCAATTTCAGTCTGTAGGTATTGAAGATCACCATGCAGCCATTGAATTCAGTGATTCAGAAAACAGCTTTGTTCTTCAAGATTTCAACTCTCTTCATGGCACTTTCGTTAATGATTGCCATATACAGAATGCAGCAGTGAAAGTGGGTGCAGGGGATATTCTGTGCTTTGGTTCAGGAGGAACATCCTATGAGCTAGTGGTAGAAAACACTTCTCAGGTAATGTCCCAGGAGTGGATAACATCATCTTCTGTAAGGTATCTATATATGCATGTCTGCTCCAGCGGGTGAAATTCTCGCCCCTTTTTGGAGTTTTCACCCAAGACTTTATAGAAATTGTTTTTTTTTAATTCATTTGTTCACCCTCTTATGTAAGAATAATGCCGAGTGGAACCTGACAGAGGTGTAAAATCTAGAACTGAGGAATGGACAGCCCTCCTTATTTATAAAAAAAATTATGTTGATACAAAGAATGGAGTTAAATGTTTGGTAAAAAATGGGCTTAAATTTCTGAAGTCTGACTGGATTTGTAAATCATGTGACTATACCAAATGACCATTTCTTTGGTCCTGTTCAGTACCTTGTTTCTCAGGTAAATCTCTCTTTCACATCAATCTATAGTGTGGAATAAGGCTCCAATAGTTATGTATTTGATTACATTTAAAACCCAAACATATTAATATACCAGAAAAATAAAAGCTAAAAAATTCTGCTTATTTTGTTATTTCCCTCTTTCATGTTTCTTCCTCTTGTCATTTATGCATTTCTGGTCCTTTTTTCATCCCTCACCTTTGTAGTTCTCATTCATTTTCAGTGTTATTGTGTACTAGAGGGTCACACACCAGGGGTTCCTTGCATACCTCCATTTCTCACTCCACCATCCCCTGCGTGCTGCCTTCCCATCCTCCTCTGTTTCAGGGACTCCGTGTTGCTTTGCCATCACCAGAGGATCTGGTGCCAGCATATGGCACTGAGGCAAGTTGTTTTCCGTTTGAGAAGCCTTCTCTCCTAAAAGCAAGGGAAAGAAATGTTCATGGATTCATTGTGAGGGGGAATTGGAAAATAGGAGGTCTTTAGCGCCCCCTGCTGCACAATCGCAGGCACTTCATTGAGAGGTTGTATATAACCTCCTGGCTTTTTCTTCTACAAATGCATTAGAGACAAGAAATGTTAAGCCTCTAGAAAACTCACAAATGTCTCCAGTTTTTTCTGATTCTTCTTTAGAAGTTCAGAATATCGAAACTGGAAAATTCCCTTTTCAAGTTGTGTTTTCAAAAGTTAAATGGTCAAAATAACAATTATAAAAACAGCTACCTTTTTAAAATTTGTGCTTTAAAAGCAGTTTGATCCTTTTTCAAACTCAAAAGTATACCTGGATTATATGTAATTACTTTATTAGCAATAGTATCATTCATGTCCTTAGCATGAGACAGGCATCCAGCAAAGACACAATGTCACACCACAACTCTTGAACACAGTGTAAAATTAAAATCATTCACATATATAAGAAACGATTTTTAAAAAGGAAGTATAGTACTCCTGTCACTGGACAGGAGCTAGGATCACCAAGATTTCAGGCAATTTATATGTGAAGGAATTTAAAAGAACCTGTAATACATTTATTGCTCTGGGTCTTGAAGATCTCAAGAAATTGGAGATCTAGAAATCTGCTTTGAATAGGATAAAAAACATAGCTAAGTGGTTGGGCAGCATGATGAAAGGTGAAATTCAAAGTTGAAAATGGCAAGGTATTGCAAGTTGATTTGAATTTTTCTTCTCTTCATATATGTTGCTGGGTTCTGTATTAATATATAACATACACACACTGTGTTAAGTACTTTTTTCCCACCCTCTGTACAAGATTTCATTTCCCCCCCTGCAGATGTCTTGCCCACCAATGAAACATCACACAGCATGGCCCGGGCAACTCCAGTTAATTTCAGAGACAAAACTTTATACCCCTTCAACAGCTCCTCCTCAGCTTCCTTTCCTCCAGTCTCAGCACCCAGCCAGCGTTCACAACTGTTGGATGCATGGAACAAATGGAGCGATGCCCCATCCACCAAACCGAAGAAGACCTGTGAGTGCTTGGGGGAGAAGTATGACTTCTTCTTTCTCTCCAGATACTTTCAACAGGCCTACTGCAGTCAGACAAGGTATTTTGGGGTGCTTTCATTAACCCTTTATATAGCATTGCACGGTAGTAAAGTTGATCATGACTTCCACGTAAAATGATGTTTTCTCACACGTATCTACTTGTCAGTCTACAGCAGGATTGTGAGATACTGGTACCGAGTCTCCTCTCACACTAGTTTCACAGTGGTGTAATTCCACTGACCTTGGTGGAGGTATTTCTGATTTACGCTGTCACGTGACAGGAGAACTAGGCATGCAGACCCAAACCAGTGCTGATGGAGTCGTTGCCTTCAATGGGCATTGGATCCGGTTTATAGTATAGAATTGCTGTTTGTTAAGCAGTGTATTGATTAACTCAGCTTTGAGGTGAAATTGGAGTAACTTTGTTGTCTCTTTTGATCTGTGGTTATCAGCTGTTTTCATTGGGAGCGAGTTAAATATAGAGCCATATCTTGCAGATATTTTCTAAGTGTAAAGAACAGCACAATGTCATGGTTAAGGAAAGGTTCTAGAGGTTTAAACCCAAATACAACTGAAAAAATGGAACCAAGTTTTTAACCATGGTTGGCATATTATATAAGAATTAGCATGTCAGCAAATTTTAGAGCCATATGATAGTTGGGACTTGGTAATATCCCTAATTCTACTGTACTCCCTAACACTATAGCATGACATAAATCAAATATTTATTTTTCTTATTCTTTTTTAATATATATATAGTGATACTAGCGAAAATACCCGGCGTTGCTCGGGTCAGTTGGAGGGGGTGAAGGGAAAGAGAGCTGAGTGAGTCGGGGGGCCGTTGGAGTGGGGGGAGGGGGGAGAGAGCTGAGTGAGTCGGGGGGCCGTTGGAGTGGGGGGAGGGAGGTATTTAAAAAAATTTCTATTCTTACCTGAGGGAGGAGAGAGCTGAGCGAGTGCGGGGGCCGTTAGAGGGGGGAGGGGGGAGAGATCTGAGTGAGTGGGGGGGCCGTTGGAGTGGGGGGAGGGGGGAGATTTTAAAAATTTTCGATACCTGAGGGGGGAGAGAGCTGAGCGAGTGGGGGGGGCATTGGAGGGGGGGTGAGATTTAAAATTTTTTTGATTCTTACGTGAGGGGGGAGAGAGCTGAGCTAGTGTGGGGGCCGTTAGAGGGGGGAGGGGGGAGAGCACTGAGCGAGTGCGGGGGCAGTTGGGGGGGGGAGATTTTAAAAATTTTCGATTCTTACGTGAGGGGGGAGAGAGCTGAGCTAGTGCCGGGGCCGTTGGAGGGGGGGCGGGGCAGAGAGCTGAGCGAGTGCGGTGTCCGTTGGAGGGGGGTATTATTACATCATAACTATGTCACAGAGAACAGCAGCTGTTAACCTGCTGCCCAGCTGATGTTAATGGGCTTTAAAGAATTTCACCCCTGGGGGGCCTCAGAGGTGAGATTTGAAAAATTTTCGACTCTTACCCTGATTAGGACCCTAAGGCCTATAACTGTACCAAATTTCAAGTCTCTAGCTCAAACGGTGTGGAAGGAGTAAGGAAACGTACATACACGCACGCATACACCATTTGACTTTTATATATATAGATAAAAGATTAAACAGCAAATCATCAAATTGAAATGTATCTACGTTTCAGACAAAAAAGCACTGTTGCACATCAAGTCAGCACAACAGTAAAGCAGTGATTGAGGAAAACACTTAAGCACATGTTTAACTGAATTTTTAAGTTCATTGAAGTTAATGGGACTTAGGCACATGCTCAGAGCTAAGTGTATGCTTAAGTGCTTTCCTGTATGCTTAAGTGCTTCAGTCCAGATGGACTGAAGCTTAAATACTTTTCTGAATCAGGGCCAAAATGATCCATATTCTGTATTTCATAATATTATAGGTTATATAGTCATAGTAGTTCATATGCAGTATGTCATAATGTTATAGCTAGTATATGTATAGTTATTCATTGTTGCATATTCTGAAAAACATTCAGACATTATATCTACTCCTCCTCCATTTGAGGAATTTTCTTATCTTGAAACCACACTATACTTCACTGATTCTATAGTTTGTTTATGTCAGTGAATGTCCTTTATTATAACGTTTTATTATTCTGCAGTGGCTTGGATAAAGTGCATAGGTACTACAATGATGCATGCTTTGCAAATGCTTGTAGACAGACTAGGGAGATAAAGATGCATTAATCCTAATCAGAACAGGCTCTTGTGTTGAATTTCTGTGCAAATCATTAGAAGCCCCTTTTATTTTTTATATTCAATCTTGACAAATGTACCAGGAAATGGACAATCTGGAGCAAGTGGAGTTCCATTATCAGGAAGTCATCCGATGGATTTACTTCTTCAGGAAAAGGTGATGTATGGATGTGACATGGGTAGATCACAGAAACATTGTTTATATCAACAGGAATATATTGAAAGCAGATAGTGTGATTGGTAGGCAAACAAAGCAGAAATGCTACACAAATAGGGTCTTTAAATGACGTATACAGTAAACCCCCGATTTAACGGATTTCGGATGCAACGGACAAAATTTCCGATGCATCCGAAATCCGTTATTCAGGGGTTGCCGGCTCCCGCCCCAGGGAGCTGTCAAACACCCCCCCCCCCCCGCCCGCCCGGCTCCCCGCAACGGGGAGCCGGGCGGGTGGGCTGACAGCTCCCGCCCGGCTACCCGCTGCGGGGAGCCAGGCGGGGGGGTTGAGAGCTCCCGCCCGGCTCCCCCCAGCGGGAAGCCAGGCGGGAGCTGTCACCCACCCCCCTCCCCCGCCCGGCTTCTCTGCGCCGGGCGGCCGGGCTGACAGTTCCCGCCTGGCTTCCCGCTGGGGGGAGCCGGGCGGGAACTGTCAGCCCGGCCGCCCGGCGCAGAGAAGCCGGGCGGGGGGGGGGGCGGTTTGAGAGCTCCTGCCCGGCTCCCCCCTGTGGGAAGCCAGGCGGGAGCTGTCAACCCCCCCGCCCGGCTCCCCGCAGCGGGGAGCTGGGTGGGCGGGATGACTCCCGGCTCCCGGCTGTGATAAAAGTAAAACCTCCATATAACGGACTAATTCGGCGAGGGGGTGTCCGTTGTCAGCCGAAAGTCCGTTATTTAATAATTTAAAAAAATTATTAAATAACGGACTTTCGGCTTTAACGGACACCCCCTCGCCCGAATTAGTCCGTTATATCGAGGTTTCACTGTAGTAAAATTCCTTTCACCCACATCAGTGTAGAGTGACATACATGAGTGAGCATTACTATGTGGATAAAGGAATGAGATGTCTTGGAGCTAGTGAATTTCAGGATGAGGAAATATAAGGTAGCAAATGTGCATATCTGAAATTTTGTTTTTGAAGTTGTTGGACTACCACTATATTTTAACACGATATTTTAATACTAGAATATTAGAATGAGCAAGTGTAGCTCATTCTAGTATTCTAGTATTCTAATATTAGTATTCTAATATTCTAGTATTCTAGCACTGTAGTGAAATTTTGTTTTTGAAGTTGTTGGACTACCACTATATTTTAACACTATATTTTAATATTAGAATGAGCAATTGTAGCATTTTGGAGACAGAACATTTATCATAAAATAAAATAATTTGAAAACCTTTTTTGGAACAGGCACAATGTTGTATCCACATCTGTGTAGAATATTCAAATTTATTCTGCATGTAGGATGAAAAAATTCTGAAAATGGAAAATGAAATCAGTCAGCTCTTGGGTTTTGAAAGTGAGTCAAAACATAAAGATTCAGTGATAGCCAGCCTTCGGGATGAAATTGCAATGATGACAAAGAAGATGGCTCAGGCTGCTAGGAATGATGTCGAGTTTACTCAAAAACTACTGACCTTTGAGCGAGATATTGAAGCAAAGACGGAAGAGATTAAAGCCTTGAAAGAGCAGGTATTGAACTCTTAAAGGGACAGTTTCACCTTTAATCAGACTCCTCTGTGATTTTTTGTTTTTTTAACTAACAATTGTTGCTAGAAACAAAAGAGCTTACGAGGAGAAAAAGGGGTTGTTGTTTTTTTCAGTTTGTTCACCTGTTTGACAACCGTTTGTGCATAGACACTTCACTGTTTCCCCTGTATAGCCAGTTAGCTTACCTATTTGTTTGTGTGTGTCTTTCATACAGCAACAGGAGAGAGAAAACATTTTTAAAATATGGAAATTTGATTGAACAGCTGTATAAATTGAGAGGGTGACTGGAAGGCATGTATAATATCTGAAACTACTTTTAGCATATTTTTATGTTGACTATGTTTCAAGTTGATAGTGTCCCTTTTAAGCTCTGTATTCATATGGTACAGTGATAAAGCACAATACTGAAAATCTGATACATAAACAGAATTATTGCTATACAGAGCATTGGTGATTATTTTCCATGAGTTATCAGTAGCTCTGGTTTTGAATTATGTTGAAGACGATAAATTGCTGTTCGAGCTGTACCTTTCTTGACAAACACACTCCCGCAATGGACTCTTTCAAACAGTCTACTTATCCCCTCTGAATTAGGCTCATGAAACCAATTATCTTAACAATGGGAAGTTTATATTTCCTCTCTTCTTATTCTCTCTTTGATCTTGATATACAAAAGTAGACTGCAAAGTTTCATCTTCACTCTTGACAGCCAGGAAGTAATGTGGTTGATCTTTATTTGCATTAGAAAATGCAAATAATTTCAGGTGCTTTCAGTAAGTTATTATTTGAAATATTTGTTCTTGACAATTAGCCGAAGACTCTAGAAAAAAATACATAAGCCAATGACCTTGAAATACTAGGCTTTTTCCTCCTGTTGCTACAAGTTGGCCCATGATATATAAATCCTTTTGACTTACTCATGCAAGCATCCATGAGTCTGCTCATGTGAGTTAGCTGAGAAGGATCTGTGATGTGTGGTTTGTTTGTTTTTCTCAATGTTTGACTGCTGGAATATTTCAGTAACAGGGAGACTATTTGCCTTTTGTTTGTGCTTAGAGTAATCATGGCTGACCCCTGTTCAGTTTGAATACATTCCCAGGTCTGAATATTTGTTTAAACTATTGAGACCTCTCAGGCCTGCAGAATTGGGCAGGAGATCTTGTGAAACAAGTTCACAAATGAAGGTTCTCTTTACCTCCTCCCCCCCCCCCCCCCGCCAGTTGGAAATATCAAGTCAAGTTTATTAATAGCAATTTAGCCATAGTTCAATGCACAGAAAATAAAATAGATTACAATAAAACTTAAAATTATATCCAGAATTATAAAATATTTAAAATATATGTATAAACAAATTAAAAAGAACAAAAACCAATTAAACTATATATAATCACTAGGCCACTTGCCTTTTCCTTATTGTAGTGGCTGGCCATGCAAATAGGGGAACTACTTGAATCATAGATACACTGTCAGTTCGTCACAAATATTCTGTTATCTAGAAACAGGCACCTGTAACAAAAACACGGAAAGCCATTTGGACCTCAAGTAGCAATGCAAATTACAAAATCATAAGTAATGGGGTAGGTCTTCCACCTACCCAAAGGCCATGGACAGAGGTGATTACATTCCTCAATGCCATATATCCGACTTTTAAATTAGCTGTCTGCACGGATTGAAAACTGAGATCTGTAAAGGCCCTCCTTAACTAGCTACTGGACAGACTGTGTAAAAAGTGGCATATCCATAGAATCATAGAATATTAGGGTTGGAAGGGACCTCTGGAGGTCATCTAGTCCAACCCACTGCTCAAAGCAGGACCAATCCCCAACTAAATCATCCTAGCCAGGGCTTTGTCAAGCCTGACCTTAAAAACCTCTAAGGAAGGAGATTCTACCACTTCCCTAGGTAACCCATTCCAGTGCTTCACCACCCTCCTAGTGAAAAAGTTTTTCCTAATATCCAATCTAAACCTTCCCAACTGCAACTTGAGACCATTACTTCTTGTTCTGTCACTGCTACCACTGAGAGCAGTCTAGATCCATCCTCTTTAGAACCCCCTTTCAGGTAGTTGAAAGCAGCTATCAAATCTCCCCTCAGTCTTCTCTTCTGTAGACTAAACAATCCCAGTTCTCTCAGCCTCTCCTCATAAGTCATGCACTCCAGGCCCCTAATCATTTTTGTTGCCCTTCTCTGGACTCTTTCCAATTTTTCCATATCCTTCTTGTAGTGTGGGCCCCAAAACTGGACACAGTACTCCAGCAGAGGCCTCACTAATGTTGAATAGAGGGGAACAATCACGACCCTCTATCTGCTGGCAGAGTTGGAAATGTAGCAAGAACACTTTTCTCATAGCAGCTTTTGATCACGACTGAATTGGAAAGTATAGACAAGAGTGTGTTTGAATAATTTAAACAAAAAGACATTTAACCCATTTCAAATCTCAGAACAAGTCTGGTTCAAATGTAGAACAAAAGTAGGGTTTGTTTGACCTGAGCTGGTTCGTTCATTCCCTATAGTCATTTATTTTCTTTGCATACCTTTTGTAGATCAGCAGTTTGCAGAGAGATTCAAGCCAAGTCTTGTGCCATTCCCTCTCTGAAAGAGACTTAGAAATTGCAAATTTGAAAAAAGAGGGTGAGAAGTTAAGGAGGAATCAAGCTCTAACTACAGGTATATTTCCTCTAGCATCTCAGGTACTGGACTTTAACATGCAGTTTTTAGGGCTAGGATCACAGTTAATATAGTTTAGCAATGAAAATGTATATGTGAAAACTTTTCTGGCCAGAAATTAATTTGTGGCTTTGTGGACCTTCTAAAATTGTTCGTCCCTTTTATCTATTTCATTTTAACCCCTCTGAGGCTTACAGATATCTTCTGATAGAAGAACTAGTAGAGTAGAAATAAGGAACATTGGAACTTAAACCTGGGTGAGTTGTGGGTTTATTTAAAAAAAATAAAAAGAACAAGGGGAAAAAAAACCTGGAATATAAAGAACTCTGTCACAGTAGATCAGACCCTCAGCTGTGTAATCAGTACAGCTCCATTATCTTCAGGAACACTGTGCTGATTTACACCTATTGAGGATCTGGCCTCCTATGTCCAGTGTTCTGAATATCTCTCACGGGCCCTGTCTCAGAGTGCAAACCATTTTCCAATATCCAGCCTTCCTTTATATAATGATTTAATAGGCAAAAGGACTTTAATATTTACACAAAATACTCAGTGTTTTCATTTAAACAGTAGCTAATTATACAGTCCTGTTAGCGAAATCATTTCACTCCATCTCCGTTTTCCAAAAGCAAACAGAATCTGTAATATTTACTTACACCAGTCCACAGGAACAAGTTATTAAAGTTTCAGACCTAAGCGTAGTTTTTCAAGACAAACTGAGCTGTAAGAGAATTTGTTCTTGTCCACAAGAGCATATTCTCCAAAGCACTGAATTCCTTGGGACTAATGGTCACACTAAATGACTCCCAAAGTGTATGGACTACACTTAGGTCTGCTTTCAAAGCCAGATATTGTTATTATATGACAAATATTTTTCTTCGGTATTTATGGGATGATGCTATTGTTTTGCAGATTTTCATAACTGAAATACCTCTGTATTCTTTGACTTAAATTCTGTTCTTCACAGGACTGGTGACCAGTTTGCAAAGAGACATTTCAGCAAAGGAGCAGAGAATACTGCAACTAAAACTGAATGCAGATAAACTAAAGAAGGAAAACCGGGAGAAGGATAATCAACTTGCAGTCATTTCTGCCAAGGTTGACACCCATGCTTATGTGCACTGTTATTTACTATACTACAAATGGTTTAGTAAAATAACAACAACAAAATGGACCCAATTCAACAACTCCACTGATTTCACCAGAGTTCTACCGGAGCCAAATTTGGACAAATATCTATAGTTTCCATGTTTGTATAGTAGTTTCGTACTAGGCAAGAACTAAGAGTCAGGGAAATGGGGTATGTCCTGTCCACTCAGGACCCTAGGCACATACTTGGGTGGTCCCAACCCATTATGTTATGGTTTCCCAGCTATTGTTACTTGAGCTACCTTTGATTTAGCTAGATTAAAGCTAGCTCAGGTATGTTTACATAGTCTCAATCACACCACCTGATTTCAGTGTAGACATATCAGTGTCTCATCCTCTTGTGCCAGACTTCAGTTTTCCTCATGCAATTTCTGTATCAGTCTCACATTTCATTCTGCTGTTCATGTAGATGTGATGCAGGATTTTTCTGTGGCTCTGGCCCATTGAAATCCCACTTGTCCTGCATGGTGAATTCCATTGAATAGCACTGAGTTCCTGTTAAAAGTACACTCCCTTACTGCAAGGCAGGCAAAAAACTAAGGCACTAGCCTATCTGTCTTTTTTTTTTTAATTCTCCTCCTCCCAATTTTTCCTAGACTTTCTCCGACTGTGGTGCTATTTCTGTGAATCATCTCCTCTCTTTGCTTGTCCAAAACACTCGCATCAGGGTTATTTCCAAACAGGGATTTTCTACGTCTGCGATCCAATCATTGCTCTGTCTCACAAGCAAGCCCAATTCTGATTGTCTTCAATTCTCTTCTTTAAGAAAGCTAATGTATGGCTTTTCCTAAACATGTCCTGTGTATTTACAAAGATGCTACCCTCAAGCTGTGCTTCTACTTCTTGCAAAAGAGCATGATCCAATCAAATTTAGAGCAGATGTTTGATTTTGGTCTGGCTGCATTACAGAATATTGTAACCTAAAACCACACTATTACTTTGTAGTACCCAAGTAGTGAGGAAAGGGGACCTCAAAAACCATGCATACTGGATTGCTGTGACCCACGAAATGTTCACTGAATCACCACTCGTCCGCCCACATCCCCTTCGTTTCAGATCTTTCCCCCTTAACATCGCACTGAGTTGATTGAAACCTGGGAGGAATGAGTTGTGCAAGATGTATATATGTAGATGAGGAGCAATCAGTGGTGCATGAATGAGAGTGTACTATTGAGAGTTTGACTGGTGGGGTTTTCAGGAGTACTGTACCACAGTGGCATACTTGTAGAATTCCTAAGGAGCAGGCAGCTGTAACAGCTAAATACCAATTAAAATTACAAGTAACCCAGTTTTCTTGCCTGTAAATGAAGAAATGTATTTCCTTTCTTTTTTGGATCAGTGTATTCAGTTTTAACTTGGAAGGCACAAAGTAGCTGATGGTTGGCGGTATATGACTCAAGGATTCATTGTGAGAACATCTGAAGTTCTTAAAAATAGCTAGCTCCTAAATTCCCTGTGTGACTCAGTGTGGATACAGTTCCATCACTGAACACAGGAGCTGATGTGCTTAGCAGTTTAGAGGAGGCAGTCGGCTCCTCTCAGAATCAGCTGTCTGTCATCCAGACTCCATCATGATTCTGTGTAGCGCTACAGAAGACAGGGAGGGATCTTTCATCTCATACAAACTCCACTGCACAGATTCAACACTTCCTTCAAGCTGATGACATTGTAAGGCTGGCTGACTCTGTAGGCCATGATGTGTGAGATGTTCTTCTCAAATCAGTGAGCTTAGTGATGAGACAAAGGGCGGCAGGATAGAGCTCTAGGGATTGGGGAAAACACATAGCTGCAAAATGGTTTGCTAAAAGCAGCCTGTGTTGTAATGTATAGCACTTTACCACCCATGTTGTCCCCTCAGGTTAATCCTGATAGCAACTTGGATAGAGCAGGGTGAATTTTTTTTTATTGGCAAACAGTTTATTTATTGAAAAATGAAATTTTGGGTGGAGTCAAAACTGTTCACCAAATTGGGTCAAATTCATCTAATAGTTTTGACTGCAAGAAAAAAAAGGGGGGGGGAAACATTCTGAAAAAGACAGACTTTTTTGTTTCAAAACAACTTTGTTTCAAAATGTAGCTCAATTTAACCAAAATGAAAGGGCTAAAAGCACTTGAAAACTAAGCAAAATGTTTTGGTTTGCCCCAAATGAATGTGTTTTGTTTTTCATTGCAACAAGAAAAAGCTAAAAATTGTTCCTGTTGACCTGAAACAAAAGTTGTTTGGGCTATTTGAGTTTGCCTGTCGAAGTGAGAAATAAAATATTCACCCAGCTCTGATCGGGGTGGGGAGATGGTGTCATTTCTTTTAGCAGCCAAGGAGAGGCATATGCTAATATGCAGGAACCATAGAGTCCTTACATATAGCCCCACTCCAGATCTTCCCTCCATCATTCCCCTTGTTGGGGGGCTTGCAGAGAAGTTCTGGAAAAAACCAGAGTTGGGGCATACAACTTTCACACTTTGTCCATGGGCTTCCTGGTGTTTGTCTGTATCCATGTGTCAGTCAGAATCTGGTTCATCATCTGAACTTCTGATAACATTTGGTCCTATAAATATAACCAATTTCTCTAGGCTCGGAATACTATCTCACCCGATACACGTGTTGTTTCATGTATTTGTTTTAAATTTTCTATTTAATGCTAGTTCCGATTATCTTGTATGTTTCAAAAAATTCTTCTTTTCCTTTCTACCTTACCCTCTGCTTTCTCAATAGCACTCTTTTTCTAAAGCACAAAGAGTTTGTCGTGCATAGCTTTGTTAACCCTTAATTGTCTTGGTGTTTTTCTTTTCTAAAGCAGGGAATGCTTTTCTAAAAGTCCAGTCCTGAAAGATGCTGAGCGCCCCTTCTCTCTTAATATAAAAATGCTCATATCTTCCTTGCTTGATGATTTTTTCCTGGGTTGCTGTTCATTCCAGTGTTCTAGAATTAAAGAGGAAATGAAGCATGAATTCAGAGAGAGAGAAGTAATTACATACCAAAATGTGAGTTAGTTTTCTTAGTTTTTAGTTGCCTGGGTAGTTTTAGCATATAGGCAAGCAGCAAATTAAAACTCTGCGTCCCTGAGAGAATAATTAACTAGACACATTAAGAATTGAATTTATAATCCGGGTCTTGTCGTGAAAAGGGATGTAACTGCATAACAGATTGGCGAGATGTTGAGTCCTGGAAATATTTTAATAGCAGTTTTCTATGAAGTGTAATTCTGTTTGAAATAAGATTTACACTACAATTGGTAATCACTATATTGATTAGTAAATGGTGGGGGGGTTTTCATTTATCTGGAGTTTAGAGCAAAACATCAGAGGTAAATGAAACCATAAACCTGTCTATTTTGTACTGTAAATGAAATGTTGCTTCTTAATGTCCCAAATAAACGAATGATTATTTTCACCCAGCTCTGTGACTCCAATATCTTTAAAATGATAGATAGGGCAAATGTATTTCTTATTAGTTAAAGGTTTAGATATGAAATAACTGAATTACTCAGATTGTTTAATAAAACAAAAAAGGTCTTGAAGTTAATGTAACAAAACTAGCTGGTTTATTGAAATATCATCTCATTTAATTGGGTGACTTATTATTTTGTGTGGTTGATTCCATTTTATTGGGACTTTTACAGCGCATTGGAGAGCTGGAGCTTCAAGTGAAGGGCCTGCAGGGAGAAATGCAGAAGAACTGCACTGAACAGGAAATCATAACAAATAGGCTTGCAGAAAAAACAAAGGTAAATTTCCATTCTGCCTGCTAGCTTCTCTCTCATGAGGTACAACCCTGAAAAGGAAATTCTAATTCTGAATAAAAAGGAGGCGTGAAACTCAGGCTAATACAGTCTTGAGATTGGGAATGGATTCCCTGACACCACTATGGTGGTAAGTACCATTGCACAGTTCCTGTGCTGACTTTGGACTATTTAGCTTCTGGTTTATTTGTGAGTGACATGCCCACTTTCCCCCGTCACATTCCTTTGTAGAGACCTGCCAATTAGGACTCATCCCAGCACACCCACAAGGGTGGATGCCCCCCCCAAGGAAATTCTTTGCTGCTTTGCCCAACTATGCTGCAGTATTTTTCCTGCGTTTGGTCCTAATGTGTCAGCAGAGGCCAGCTCGGGATCTGGGCGAGGCTCTGCAGCACATGTTCAGGAACTCTGCTTGCAGCTGCTTTTTCTTGAAAGAGCTTTTTTAAATTTTTCTTAGGGACTTAGCGTGAAAATAAAATTAAAATGTTTTTATGGTATTTCTGCAATGTGATATTCTCCCTTACAAAGGATTCTAAATTTACTCTTATCTCCTTTGCACTTCCTCGCTGTTTCCTGGGTGGTGTTTTGGTATAGTCAACCGATAGCATCTCAGCTTTCTTTCTTCTACAACTCCTTTGATAATGCTCTCCTTTTCCAAAGCAAGACTTTTGTGCGGTTCAGGCTGCAGCTTGTGGAGTCAGATAAGCAGAGAAAAATTCTGATGTTCCTGAGTATAATCCTGCCCCTTTGAAAGGCCCATTAATGTGTTTATAGGACGGTTGTCTAGATTTTTATTTCTTTGATCTCACTAAAGAATTCTTACTTTCCATGAATGTGATAGAATTCTTGTCTAGCAGCGGTTTCCAACTTTGTTACCTTTAGTTCAGTGGATCTTAATTATAACTGTACTTTGTTCCAAGATCATCAGCTTAAACCACATGCACAGCCTTTAGCGCCAAGAAAACAGGTATCTACCACCTGACCTAAAGAATGAGATTTTCTATTAATTGGCCATAGTATTAGAGAACTAAACATATTTGCTGGCCAGCCACTAGAGGGTATGATAATCACAAACTAGCAGGTATGAATAGGTATGATTTAGTAGAGGAAAGACAGAGGCAGGCAGACAGACAGACAGAGGCAGGCAGACAGACAGACAGACCGACACACACACACCCTAGCTGGTACATTACACATGCATGGAGAATTAGATATGTCCTTTTTAGATTTATTAGGTATACTTGGTCAAGAATCAAAGGAGTTGTCTATATATTACTCACAAGTTAGGGAGCCTACAGGAATGCTTTCTTTATAGATTGGCTGTAGAATGAAGCACATTCAGTAACTCTTTTATCTTGTGCAAGAGAAGACCTGAAAAGCTCCAGTACCAGTGACTTAATTTAAAACCATGGGCAGCGTGGCTAGAACTAGATGACTGATGAGCTACCGATGACCTATAGCTAGGATGCTAAATGGCTTAAGTCCCCAGCACTTCAAATTTTTTTAAAAAGTGACATTGCATGACCCAAAGTTATACGTGGACTCTACTGTTTTTAATAAGCTTTCTGTAGGAAATAGTGATAGATCTGCTTATGGCATTATTATATGGCATCACTTTGATATTCAAGTGCTTTCATTGTTTCAGGCTGAAGAAGAACTGAATAAAGAGTGTGAAAGGAAATCTCTGCAGTTACAAGAGATGGGGCGCAGAGAAGGCCTCATTAAAGCTGACTTGGAACAGGCGAAAGCTCAGGTAGGGGTTGCTGAAAGGAAACATTACTCTGTCCTCTGCATTATAGCTAACAATAGGAGCGTTTCTGTAGGAAAAAATGATTTGTACCAGCCATAAAAGCTAGAGTGCCACAGAGGAAATATAAACCTGGAGCACAGAACTCTGTGGTTGCTACATTGGTATTAATTCCAAATTGTGTGTATCACGATGGGGTTATACCACAGGGTGTGTTTTCATATCTCAGTTACAGGTGGTTAGTGTTTATATGAATACGGCTAAACCACCCTGAACACGCCCGATCCCATCTGATCTCGGAAGCTAAGCAGGGTTGGGCCTGGCTAATACTTGGATGGGAGACCTCCTGGGAATACCAGGTGCCGTAGGCTTAACATAGGCGTGGGGCTAGCAACTCCACCCCGTAAGGGAACCAATTGCTACTGAAACACCAACATCAGTTGGTGGCCCATACCCCAGCTGCGGGGGTGACGGGCAAAGAGAGAGAGAGTGTTTATATGATGTATAGGCATTATATGCTCCTTCTATTTTCTGATGTCCTCTCCATCACCCAGCCTCCATCTAAATCATCCACAACTGCTGCCTGACTCACTTCAAGGAAGATCAAGCCCTTTGTAAAATACTTTTGTTTAAGTAGCTGCTCTGGTGCAATTACAAATCCTTTAACTGTGTAATTTCCTAGTTTAAGGCCCTCTCCTTACAGAACGGAGCCAGCTACCACTATCTTTAAACAAGAATGTTGCTAGCCGGATTCAGCAACGTTTCCTGTCTGATACGAACAGGGATATATTTTCTGGTCTGACAATCAAATTAGAACAGTGTTATAAAACTATGCATCACCTCACTCCCATCATCCTCAGTGGCTTACAGCCCAGTGTTGTTAGCAAGGTTCTCGGCAAAGCAATCTGTTGACCATGGTCAGAGAAACTCTGCTATAGTGTTAACTTTTTGAACAGGTGTATGCGGATTATCCACTGCTTTTGTGACTAATGGAGCAAAGGGTAAATATCAGGCCACTAGCAACAGCTACTTCACTGGGAAGTCCTGCCAGTGTCTAACAGGAACCCACGCAATTGTCACAGATAACAAACTCCTTGTCCTGGGAGTGTGTGTGTTTGTAGATGCGTTAGATGAGAGACTGGGTAATGTTTTGTCACAGCCAACTGAAGAGACAAATACCACCTAGCAAACAAAGTTACGTTAAGCTCACTTCACTGGAAATGTTTATAATTTGTTTCTGAAAAATACACAGTAAGTGGCATTTTCAGCAGCCTTCAGTGCTGGCATTGGGAATTTTATTTTAGAAAATTGCACCCAGAACATACAGCCTAGCATCCTGTTCTAGTCTAGCAATCTGTCTCCTTTGTGTAATTCGAGATGCTAGCAGGCCAGGGAGTTAAGACTTTGGAGGGGGATCTTTGGAAAATTGTTTAAATATCTGGCGTGTGATGCAATCTGGTGCCTTTGCTCTCCAGAAATATTTTTATGAGTTTCACGGATAAATCATCTCTAACAGAGGTGCGTTACCGGTACCCAGAGAGGTGACTCAATCAGAGGCAGAGAACTCAGTTCAATCTTCCCATCACATTGAGGCTGGAATGTTAACAAGAGCCCTGTCTAGCACTTTTCCTTTGCCACATTTATTACTGTGGACCCAATCCTGCTCACAGTAAATTAACGTCAAATATCGTATTGACTCTTATGGGAGCAGATTTGAACAGAAGTTTTCCAGTGTAGTTCCTCAGTAGATTCTTTTGCTTGTGTGCTTACTACTTATGTAGTTAAATTCTTTCTTATTCTGTTTTGTATTTTGTTTGCCTTCTTTACTTTAGGGTGACCAGATATCCCAATTTTATAGGGACAGTCCTGATTTCTGGGTCTTTTTCTTATATAGGCTCCTATTACCCTCCACCCCCATCCCAATTTTTCACACTTGCTGTCTGGGCACCCTACTTTCTTTAGGAATGATTATAGTACTTCCAAAAGATGCCATTCATTTGTCAAGAATCACTTTTAATTAGCTGACAATGATTTAACAACCCCCCTGGTGTCTCACTGTTGATTATACCCTTTAACTTAGTAGACAACGTGAGTAATATTATTAACTACAGGACTATACTATCAATGTGGTGTAAACTTACAGTTTAGTAGTAGTGTTTGGTGTGGACTATTCTGACAGAAAATTGATTGCTAGCTGATTTATAGCCTAAGGCAAGGGCAAGTGTGGTCACTAGGCTCCAAGGTCAGTGATCATGGACAGAATACCCTCAAAATAATTCAAAATTACCACTCCTGCCCTCCATAGTTACTGAACTTTTTCACAACATAATTATTAAACTGGTGTGCCCTCCTAATTGATTTTTCAGGACTAGCGCAGACAAGCCAAATGGAGTTTCTGTTGACTCTAGCTGTTAGTGATTTTGTTTACTTTGTCAATCTCTGCTTTAGCTGGACTGCTTCAAAAGGCAAATAATTGAAATTGTCTATTCACAAGGAGCAGAAATTCCAGAGACTGTAACAGATCAACAGGTTAGTTCAGATGTCAGCAAACACAACTTCTTGGTGCTTTTACATTTTGGGGCCTTCTTATACTGAGGGAGCAGATCTTTTTGATTTTGTTTGTTTACACACATTTTTCTTGTTGGACCTCATTCCCAATGATACAGCCTCATTTTACTAAGTGAAAAGCAAAGGTAATTTTATAATGTCCCTGTACCTGTCCCAGACTGTTGGGATTCTTTCCAGGCAGACAAGGTGCTGCAGACACCTTCTACAAGGTACCTTTGTGGAGAATTTTGGAGCAGGGAGGTAGGGAAAGGGCAAGTTGAATACTTTATGGATAAATTGTACCGTCCTGGTAAATGGATCTGGTGCTATAGCTGAGTCTTATTTCACTGGAATACCAATTAAGAAAGGTGGGAGCTCATCTTTTTTTTAAATGGCCCCTTGATGGTGAGATATTCCTTAAGCCAACTCATAAAAATTAATTTCTTGGGCCTAGATCCTTAAAGTTATTTAGGATACTCCAAGGTATTTAGCCAGAAGTCAATGGGAGTTAGGCACCTAAATACCTTTGAGGGCCTTAGTGAGTAGGCAAGCACCAAACTATTTTAGTCAATTATTTTACACTGAAATAAGAATTGTTGTGAAAAATGTAAGCTTACATTTCCTAAGCCATTCGTTTCAAGTGAAAATGGGAACGTCTTCCATTTTTTTGTGCATTTATTTCTTCTTCTTCCTTCATACCCTTTTGTCAGTTAATGGAAAAGATAAGACAGATCACTGATGAAAATCTGCAGATGCATGAAGAGAAGTTATTACAGGAGGAAATAAGTTCCAAGGACTCTGAAAAGAAGGAAGTATCCGAAAGTGTTGAGGTGTTGAAGAAATCATTGGATGAATTCCAGGTCACTTGTCTAAGTGCTTTTTTGAATAGTGAAAGTGAATTAGAAGATAATTCAGATATATGGCATGTGATTGTCCTAAACACGGACTTAATCTAGGTGTTTAACCAGAGCAAAGATCGGCTGTATATGGTACTGAAGAGATGTGCTCTACAAATCAGTGGCAATGCTTTGTTGTTGTTAGAGCTGGACAGAAATATTTGGATGGAACATTTTCCCATCACAAAATGCCAATTAGTCGAAAGTAAAATTTTCCACTGGAGCATGTTGATTTCAGTGAACCTTTCAAAGGAAACCAAACAGGATTCCAGTGGAAACTTACCCTGTTTCCTGCAAGCTAGCCTACCTGCCCATCTTCCCTGTTCCCCAGCAGCTTGCCTGATGGGGAGCTTAGGTGCCAGGACTCCCCAGGCTCCTCCCTGTCTCCTTGGCAGTCTGTGTTGTGAGCTGCTGCTGAGTTGGAACTCCCACGACTTCCAGCCCAGGCTCCTGGCTCCTCCTCATCTCACTAGGTGGGCTGCCAAGGAGCTGGGGTTCCCTGGGTTTCCTGGCTGCCAGGCAGGCTGCCACGCTGCTGGGAGCCCCCGATTTTTACAACAGCACACAACCAAATCATGGTAATTGCATGTGCAAGTTAGACCTCTGGTTGGCCATTTGCATGTGAATTTACTGTGAATACAAAGTTATATGCAACTCTAAAAAGAGATGCAGTTCTTTATTTTATTATTTTTAATCTTCCGAGTTAGGCTCTTTAGTGCATCACTGGGGTATGAAGAATATGCTCCATTGTCCATTTGATCTGAACAAATTTTACAATTAATGTGAAACCCCCATTTTTTGGCCATGCGCACAGCCCTGCAAAATGTATTTATTGAAAGTGGAGCAAAAATGACAGATAAAAGTTGTAGACTGGGATTTTCAAAGGAGCTCAAGGAAGTTGGGCACCCAGCTTCCAGTGACTTTCAGTGCTAGATGCAAGACTCCTGAGGATATAGTATATTCTTGATTTGCCCTGGATAATTTTTCTAGTGTATGGGAGTGGAAAACCACATAATTTTGCTTTTTCAAATTGTCTTGAAATAACTATAGGTTATTCACGATTCTGTTGCTGAATGTGTGCTTGATTGACTTTACATTTTAAACAGTATCTGACTCTGTGTGTGTATGTATGTATGTAAAGATAGGTCCCTAAAAATTACTAGGGGTAATAGTACCAGAGATACAAATATGTTTTACTGTGGAGCATCAACTGTTCCCCATCACAGAAGTATCAAAAGTTGGCTGAAATGTGGGTTGAAACCCAGCTGAGTTCAGAAGACAATGGACATGGCCATTGGAGGATAGGGCCTGCTATGCATCACAATACACATGCACTATCTCATGGAGTGGACAAAGTTGCGTTACAGCCCACCGAAACCACTTTCCTGAAAGTTGTTGCAGTAAATAAATAGGCATCTTTAAAACAGAGCATGACTGTTGTAGTGATAATACAATGCATATTGTGGTAAAGGATTTATTGTATTAACTGTTGTGTTAAGACACAAGTGACCCATAATCACGAGGTTTGGATTGTTTGTTATTAATTCTCTTTCAGGCTTTCTTAAAGACCTCCTATTGCAGCAGTAGCTTGAAAAGACAGATTTCTAACCTTCAAGATCTGTGCATTGACCCCTCTGTCTTGTGGATCCACACACCAGTAACTGAAATTCTCAGCAGTTTACTCTCATGGGTAGAAGCAATAGAGCAGCTCCTTCAGGACGTAGGGATTGACATGTCTTGCTCTGACAAAGGTTCTTGGTTTTACTTTTCTTATCTGATGTGTAACTTTTTTCCTATATACTAAACATGAGAGTTCAAAATGCAGCTTAAGATACTATCACGTATTAATCTGAGGCCCAGTATTTCACAATAACTAAGGCTGGGTTTAGCAACTAGTGTCTTAGAAGATAGAGTCAGCTGAGGACATCTGGAGAGCAGCAGAAAGCAAGATTCTTGTGCATTTCAATACCATACTTCCTCAGAGGAATTGAACAGACAAGCAAAACCAGGAGGAACATGTGAGCAAAATCACAGCAGGTAGTTCTGATACTAGACTAGCCAGCTCTCCTTTTAGTATTTGTAGCTGGATTTTCAGAAGAGTTTAATGGAGGTAGATGCTCATCTCCTATTGATATTCAATGGGAGTTGGGTGCCTAGCTTTCTTATTCTCCTGTGACAATACCAGCCTACATTACTTTGAACACATTTGTAGACCTGCAGCATTGTAAATCATCATTAAAGCCAATGGTGGTTATGGCAAAAATATAGGATGAGTCATGGCAAAAAAAAAGACAGAAGTTGTTGTTTTAGCATTTAGCAAAAACAAAAGTCACGGGATACAATATTTTAAAGTTGTTTATTTAGGGAAACTGAGAACAATCTATTAAAGATCCTTAATTTTGCAATAAGATATTTAACTAATAGTTGCAATGCATCTTAAAACCCACACTCCATTCTCCTGAACTTATATAGAGTCAAACGCATAAAAATTCATGGAGAAGGCTTGCTCAGCAGTAGGTGGTTTGGGGTAATAAAGATAATTATCTGTTACAAGAAAAACCTAAAAGGCAGTTATTGTCCTGCAAGTCGTGTCTATGCCAAAACTAACATTTCAATCATTATTAATCCCTTTTAAAAAATACATATCGGCTTCCAGTTTCTTAGACCCTCTTAGTTGAGATGGTTCCAAACCAAAACCCCAGACCTGAAGATCCTCAAATTTGGGAACGTTTGGACCTGAGTCCAAAGCTGTATGTGAATTGCATGTCTGGCTACTATCTTTATCATGGCCCAAACCCCAGGTCCTGACATTCCCAAACTGTGGAAGTTTTGTTTTAAGTTTGCAGCTTGGCTCCATCTGCATCTCTTGGGTTTAGCAAGTGCTTGGGTATTATCAAATCAGCTGATTTCTGCTGTGGTCATTCTTCATCCCATTGCATTAAAAGAATCAGATCCTGAAGCAATTTATCTCCGCCTGTCTTATTGTATCCCTATATTTATGGCCAAACTGATACCAAAGTCACCCAGTATAGTTGATAATCAGAGAGGTAGCCGTGTTAGTCTGGAATTGCAGAAGTGACAAAGGGTCCTGTGGCACCTTAAAGACTAACTAAAGACTTAGTTAGTCTTTAAGATGCCACAGGACCCGTTGTCAGTTCAGCATAGTTGATATCACCTAAACCATATTTTAATCTTTGCCCCTCTAAATATGCTATTTATGCAGTTTCATATCTCCCTCCATGCCAGTTATTCTATCTTGGTGGTTCTTTTCCTTTTGTAATAAAAGAAAAGGCTCTTGGCAGTGAATTTAGCACTGCTAGCTGTTTTAGTGCCAAAGCCCTTATCTTAACTCAATGATGCAAGGTAACAGATTGTCTTGCATTTCCCTTCCACTTTAATCTGTATTCTGAAACAGAGCAGTTTCTATTCTGATTTACTGAAAATAAGTTAACTTTGTGTGTGGAAAAACAAACAGCTTTTCGTGTCTTGATGCAGAACAATACATCATGTCATGCAACTCACATTATGTAATCTGATCCAGAGGTGATTCAGTGCACTGAGAAGAGGGGAAATTAACTTTTCTCTCCCATGCTGCTTGCATACAAAGCTGTAAAAATTATATCTACTCATACAATTTGAATTAAAAGGGCAGGAGGATGGCAAGAGAACCCACACTGTTTAGGGAAACCATGCTAGGGCTGTGTTTTAACACTGTTGGGGCTAGCATGGTTTTTAACATAGTGCCCAAAAGGCCTACAAATGCCATTTACTAAGGGAAAGTTGATTCCTCCTCTTTTGAAGGAATCCCTAAAGCAGAAATAAGTCGAAACACAGCCACAATGGCAGCATCATTGACCAACACAATCATTTTGTGGTCATCCTTTCAGGGGAAAGTATTCGCTTCAAGCTGTTCTTAAAATGAACCTCAATTAAGGGGGACATTTTATTTTGGCTTTGTTGCAGGTATTGGCCCATTGATTTCTTTGATTATTTTGCATGACCTCTTTAAATAGCTATAGTTTCCTTAGCTGAAAACACACCCTGTAGCATGTTATAGACCACAGTGTGTCATGAAACCACACAGGTGTGGTATGCATATGTTTTCCACACCTCTCACCCAATTAGCAGATGATGACAGGGATAAATTGTCTGCATCTTGAACACCACATCCAAAACAACATCTACTCTGCATTTTTGGGATCTATATACCAATAACAATTCTTAGCACTTCACAAACATGACACTCCTCACAACACCCCTGTGAAGTAGCTAATTATTACCATCCCCATGTCACACACGAGGACACTGAAGCACAGAGAGGTTTAAGAGATATAATGAGTTCCTGGTGGAGCTGGGACAAGAACCCAGGAGTTCTCGGCTCTCTTGCTACTAGCCACTGCTGCTCTTAAGTGATTCTTATCCAGTGACAATATGCAGCTCCATTGAAGTGTGATCGACTTCCAAGGAAAAAGCTGGTCCTTGTGCCCTCCTGATCACAGGTTAGTTACTGCATAAATAAAGGAACAGGGAGTGTCTTCCTTTGCTGTGTGAAAACAGCAGAAGGGGAGGATTTGTGCTCATTAACCCACTGCTTCTGAGCACCAAAGCATGAGCCGCATCTGCTCCTCAGGACAGAAGGACAGCCTGGAAAGGGCATAGCAGGTGGCCTCAAATTCACACACAAGTCAGAAAATCCTGAACAAAGATTTAAAGAAGATCCCATCGGTCTCAGCCCATTCCATGTAGTGTCCCCACCTGAGTGTGGCTCCAGGTTCTTCCCTTGCATTAGTAGTAATACTTGTTCCATTGCCATTCCACCACTCCCAGTCTCACAGGTATTGTAACGGGTCACAAAGGCCATGGAGGGGGGAGGGAGAAGGAAGAGGGCAAAAAGTCATGCTGCTCCAATAGTATCAACTCCTGCAGCTGTTTCCCTCATTTGTTTTATGTATCTGTGAGAGGAACATGCCACGTAGAGCATCTGTTCCTTGACTTCTCCCAGACCCTTTCCTTCTGAGAGCATGGATTGTGCACATGTATTTGCTAAAGAGGGGGCTAGTAGCAGCTACACCGTAGCATTGGATGATTCCATGGAGGCCATTTTCTGACTCTCTTACATCTATTTGGTCTCCTCCACATTATAAAAGGGAGGGGAGGATAGAACCTATAGTGAGGATAGTGACATCTAGGATTAAAAAGGGCCAACCTTGAAGCTATTGATTTAGAAAGCAAAGCAAATGCATGGTGGCTAGGCCTTTCCATGCATCATCACAGTCCATTGGTAAATGACCAGATGTGAGAAAATCCCCAGGTAATAAAAAAGAGATTATATTAAACCCCTGTCATTTTCATTTTCATTTCTTGCCAAGGAATGGCCTCATACATGAAGAGTCTGCTGGAGAATAATCGTGAAACTGGGGGCAGAATCCAAACATTGCAGGTAAAAAAAAAAATGTCATGAGGCTCTTTTGGTGGATTTGTATTAAAAGAAAATGCAGTTATAACTATTAGCCATCTGGTCTAGAGACTTTGATTAATTCAGAGTGGAGCAGAGATGTGAAGTGTAGGATATGCCTGCAGTGCAGTGTTATGGAAACACTCCATGTCCAATGCCTGTTTTATATCTGTATTCTTTTTGCAGGAGTCACTAATTACAAGTGTTTAAATATCATTCTTTTCTGAAAGGTTTGTTAACAAGCTAGTAAATGTCCACATGATTCCTTCTCCTTATGCTTAAAGGGCCAGTTCCCTAATATCTTGTTTCTAATATTTCTCTATAGGTCCAATTAGACAAATTACAGGAATCCCAGAATTCTCTGCTACACGAAAAGCTGAATGAACTAAAAGTGGAATATGAGAAAGAATTACAGGACAAGATAAAACTAATACTCTTAGAAAAAGAGGAAGAAAATAAAAAGGTATAGTAAAACCGTTTATTTTTAAAAATATGTTTCTTTTATGCACAAACAATATATACAAATACATTGTTGTGTTTTTGCATGAAAAGAGAAGATAAACTCTAGCCCCAAAATTCAAATCTGGATCCAAACTTGTAAAATCCTGGCAGCTTTGAAGTCAATGGGAGTTTTGCCATTGTCTTCAATGGAGCCAGGAGTTTACCCCAGAACCGGTGCTCTGCTTTGGGCCCAGGTCTGTATGTTTATGATAAAGTGAGGAGAGACATCAAGACTTGCAATTACTGCACAAATAGTAAATGAATATAAGAAGGGGCCAGTAGAAAACAAGAATGGTGCTGTTAAAAGTATTGTTGTCTAAGGTTTAGAGTAACAAGCTGAGAATCGGGAGCCCTTTTGTTCACAGCTCCACAGCTGACTCCTTATTTGAGCCTGGGCGAGAAAATGGAAACCATTGTGTATCAGATGACTGATATTTCAAATGGGAAAATAATCAATTCATTTACCTCACAGTATGTTTGTGAAGGGCTTTAATCATTTGGTATGAAAGATGCTTGATAGAAGTACTATAATATATTCAGTAGTGATATTGTTTAGAATAACTCCCCGGGAGGCTGAAGCTGGAATCTGCATCTCACCTTTTCCTCCCCCTTCACATGCCCACACGGGTGGAATGCATATTCTAGGGCTGTTTGAGAACGGTGGGCTGAGGGCATAAATTTTTCTCCATAAAACTGCTGTAGCCTGTTGTGGAAACAGCCCTCCACAATTGAAACATATCAGCATATATATTTGTGAAGAAAAATATCCGTTAGGTCAGATTTTGGGCTGTCACTTTACCAGTCTTCACTGACTTCCTTTAAATTCAGGGGAAATACAGATCTTCAGACTATCTGGGGTTAGTGGGGGACACACTTAAAAAAAAATCACAATTCTCTCCAACTTGACTTCATTTCTTGCTAGTAGCCACATTTCAAATGACACTGTGTATTACAAATTTGCCTGAATTATTGATCAGTCTCCTCTTGAACTTCCTTCCCAGACTTCTGGTTTTCAAATTAATCAGTAGATCAGCAGACCATTCACTTCCTCTTTTCTTTCTGTCATCTCTGAGTATCTCTGGTGAAGCATTCTTCACTCTTCTTTTGAAAGTTGTGCCAAGTCCAGCTCACTTTCGTTCATCATCCATCCTCCCTCCAAACCCTGACTCATATTAGTTGCTCTCTGCCTTTTCCGTGTCAACAATGTTCTTCCTCTAAATAATATTTCTTTATTTGTTCAAAAACCATCGGCATCTGATTTTTCAGATTCTGGACAGTGCTGTTGCCCGGGAAAAACACAAATTAAAGGAATCTGTGGAGGAAGAAAAGAAAAAGGTCCAACTTTTGGAAAATCAATGGAGACATTTGACTGAGGTATTTAGAAATCCAAAGAGATGAAACAGAACATCTTACACTCCCATTTTCAAAATCCATTCTAACCTTGGAGACCATTGAACTTCGTTCCATCAGGGGTTTCAATCTCAGGCAAAACTTCAACAGGAGATGAACATGGTAGCTCTATGTCCAGCGTGTGCATGCACACCCCAAACATGCATGCGTTGGGATAACCTTTCTCGTTATGTGCCAATCAGCCTTAGGGCTCTGAAATGATTAAAAACCTAGAAGTAAGGGAAGCAACCAGCAGGTAAAGCAGACGAGGATCTGCACCACTTTATTTATAGTCAGATCAATGCACCTGCAGCTGTATTTCTTTGCAGCAACAATGATGTGCAGCCAAGTTCTCTTTTTCCTGTTGATGTTCCCAGGCCTATATATACTTTCTTTGTCCCTATTCAAAAGGGTATATCTGGCACCAATTAGAATTAACTCTGGTACAGTAATAGTGAGTGACCTCTGATGTTTTTTTAATCTTTGCAGTAGAATGCAAAGTACATAATTGTGAGTTTCTCCAGTTGAAATATTTAATATTCACAATTTTTAAAAGTAATTGCTACATACACTTATTTCTTAGATTTATTGAAAATTCCTGGTGCTTAAATAAAAAATGTAAATCATGTTTATGACTATGAGCCAAATTCACAATCGGTGTAATAGGGCACATCACCATTGACTTCACAGGGTGTGTGCCTACTTATACATGATGAATATTCCCCAGAGATTACATCTAGATAATGGATTGAGAGGGATTCAAATAGATTTCAGCTCCATTAGGAATGAAAGGAAAGGTTCTGTTCTTTTTTCTCATCTACTGCTTATTTTCTGATGTAGGTAATTGAACTTAAAATGAAAGAAGAAGAAATTGTAAATGCCAAACTGGGAGAAGCAGTGGACAGCTTAGAAGAGGCTAGAAAGAGAGAGGTAACTACAATAGAAAGGAGACTATATTTACTAGGTTTTGCATTATGCACATTTTTGTTTGAATGCAATTTCTTCATTGCACCTTGATGAGCCAGGCTGGTTCAAGCACATCCAGACCCCCCTGCAAACCTATTCATTTGAGGGGGTCACCTTCTATGTCATTGTAACCCACCTGAGAAGTTTGTGGATATTGTGGTAGTAGCTCATGCTGTAGGTCCCAGGCTCAGGCAGGGTCCGTTACATAATCAAAGGTTTCAGAGTGGTGGCCATATCAGCAAAAAACCCCAGGAGTCCTTGTGGTTCCTTAGAGACTAACAAATTTGGGCTGGGACTGGGAACAGTTCTCAGGTCTTGCTACTGTTCATGAAACACAGTTTGTTCATTCACTCCTTTGATGATATGGAAGAAAAATTCAGAGCAGAGCTTTGAAAAATTTCCACGGTATCTACTAGCCTGAGGATTAAGCTCATTATCCCTTTTAAAAAATGTTTAAAGTTTAAAAAATGTTTAAACTTCTAAGAGACTTAATAAATGTTTCCTAGGCCATGTTGCAAGAGCACCTGTTGATGCAAGACAAACATCTAACATTCATTCAGGATGAGAATGAGTTACTGAAGCAGAAAATTCAGAAAGAGATAATGGAATATAAAGAACAAATCAAGCAACATTCAGAGACAATTGTGGCTTTAGAAGACAGACTGCTGGAAGCCACACAGCATCAGAAGAAGATAGAGGAGGAAAATTTAGCTCTACGGGAAAAAATAGAAAGTAGGTAAATGGATGTATGGGAGCTTTTATTTTTATTATTATTATAAATGCTCAGCTACTCTTAAATTAGCTGCATACTTACAGAAACTGTAGTACATGGACTTCTACACTGGAAGAGCATTCTCTTGTGTGTTACTCTGAGGTAGGTCTGGATATCTTAATAATTCAGTGCTAACATGAATCAGAGTATGAATAATATATCTATGAAAAGTCTTTTATTTTACTATGTTTTCTAGTACGACTTTTCCAGATGCACTCAGGTCTGCTTCAATGAAGGATCTGTAACCCTTGAAATCAATGGGACTTAAGCATATACTTAGAGTTAAGCATGTCTTAAGTGCATCTGAATAGGGATGGACTTACGTACATGTTTAAAAGCTTTCCTGACTTGGGGCCTAAGTGACTGACAGGATGAAGGACCAGATCTAATATTCTCTGTATAATGTGCCAGGGTTGCTAAGCCAAATATTTCCTTGTAGTGGCTGGTTGCCTTTTAATACAAAGATATTAATGTCTGGATTTGAACAGACAGACTTACGAAAAGAAAGACCCTAATCAAATAACGTAATTCATGTTGATGCTGATGGGAAACCTACTGAACAATCTCTCAAAAGCTCTCTATGAAACTCAGGTTGCATCACAAAAGCAAACAGACCTCATGTATCCATAGGTTTTGAGAATAAACGAGTAACTGAGTTGATGTAGATAGTCTTTTATTTTTTTCTTTAGTATTTCAGAAAGAGCCTCAGCGGTCAGCATCATCTGTTTCACAAGAGCTTTCTGACAACGAAGAGGCCCATGTTCTTCTGATGTAAGCAGCTGACAACTATTCTCTGATTTTGATCATCATGTCAAAGAGTTTAAGGAAAACTAGTAATCAGTAGCAGACTTTTAAAAAAACCAAGAGCCTGATTCTCATTTACACTGAGCCCTTTGATCCCACTCTGGCTAGATAAAGGAGCCTTCCCATGGGTGTAAATGGAAGCTATTCATGCTTTCAGGTCCCTAAGGGTATGTGCACATAGCAAAGAAAAATCCATGGCTGGATTTGGGCCAGCAAACTTGGGTTCACGGGGCTCAGGTTACTGGGCTGTTTCATTGCCGGGTAGACTTCTGGATTCGGGCTGGAGCCCGAGCACTGAGACCCTCTCACCTTGCAGGGTCCTCCAGCCCACGCCTGGAAATCTACACCGCAATCAAACAGCCCCACCGCCCAAGCCCGCAAGCCCAAGTCAGCTGGCATGGGCCAGCCATGAGTTTTTCTTTGCTGTGGAGACATACCCTTAGTGTAAATGAGAATCAGGCCCAGAACATCTAATAAATGTGCATAGAGGCCCATCTAAATGTGAAAGGATTCATACATGAGAGGGGAGCCAGTCTTTATACCATCTTAGTTTTGTGAATCAGAGAGGTAGCCGTGTTAGTCTGGAATAGCAGAGGTAACAAAGAGTCCTGTGGCACCTTAAAGACTAACTAAAGTATTAGTTTTGTGGTTTTTCTTCGGCGCAGTATCACTCCTGGGGGCTTAAAGTAGCCATGTAGTTCTGACATTGCCTTGACTACCACATTCATTGCTTTTGTGGGTTTGACTATGGAGTGGCCAACGTACTGCTCAGAGGCCAAGTGATGGCTCAGACTTCTACACTGATCCACAGCTGCTCTTATCTTCACTGCTGAGCTGCATCCAGCCGAGATTATGTTATATCATGTTCCACCTTGAGTGGGGTAGTTCTGATGCAAAATACCATGTCATTTTATCTGTCATCCATTCTGCACCATCTAGGCAAGTTGGCTTGAATTAAGACGTGAGAGAGACAGTAATACCTAACTTTGCGTGCTGGGTTTAGGGGATCTAAAATCATATTTTTTAAATAATGTGTGTGTATTCCTTATATGATCTTACCCTGTATGACATGTACACTTTAAGTAATCCTAATCTTTCAAATGAAATTGGGTTTTGCAATTATCTGCCTCATGCATTTCAGAGGAGAATTAGCAGCTGCTCGGAAGGAAATCCTGTCCAAACAAGCTATCATTTTGGGATTAAAGAAAGACCTCTCAGAAGCCAAAGCCAGAATGTCGGATATGATAGGTTTGTGAAATGTATCATATGATTTACAATATGCCAGGACTTCCCCCAAAACATACGTAGAGAATAGGTATTAATGGAAGGAGAAACAAGATAATGAAAATGGATATTACTTTCTCACTGGAACATTTTCATTGAGGTTTAGGCAAAAGCTAAATTGTCTGTTCTCTTTGGCTGGGTAAATTCCACTTTGGACTTAGCAAAAAGAGACAAAGATTTTCAAAAGTAGCTATGATTTTGGATGCCTCTATTTTCAGATGCCCAACTTAAGACACTTTAAGGGGGTCTCGTTTTCAGAAAGTGCTGAGCCGTCGATCCTCTGAAAGTCCGGCCCCTTTAAGATGTGTCTTGTTGGGTATCCAAAATCAGTAGACACTTTTGGCAATTTTGACCAGAATTCTTAAATGCTTTATCCTTTTGGGGCTTAAATATTGTATTATGCATAGGAAGGAAGGAATATTGTGGAATAGAGTCTGAAAAAATAGTTTTAAAACTAGAAATGTGTGTATCTGATTTATATAGTGTGCTGGTAGCCATGGAATATGGGTGCATGTACCAACAGTACAAACAGGATATTAATTTAAATTGTCCACAATAAACAATACAACCTATCTCATCCCAGTACTTTTCCAACCCAGAAGAAAAATTGCACTGGCAATGATATAGACACAACTGCTGAAGTGAAAAGATACGCCTTGCTCTGGGTTCTGAGGGGCAGTAAACTCAAGCTCTAATGGACTGTCAACGTGAGTGAGTTCTACAGCAGAGGTCCTTGGGTGTACACAGCTATGGACTATCGGAAAAAGCACCTTCATTGATCTCAGCCGTCGTGACGTTGCATGGGGAAGAGAGGCATTCTCCAAGACCCTGATCCTAATAGAATTGAAGGCACCTAGCATCTGGAAGCATCAGGCACTAAGGTAGCCAATAACCACTGAAACCTCTCTCCATGCAGGAGAACTCAGTGAAAATCAAAAGATAGAACTGGAGCGGAACCTAATTCTTGTTAGAAGCCAAGAGAGTGAACTGAACGTGCTAAGAGAGAAGCTATTTGAGATGTCAGACCTTGTGGACAAGAAAAATAAAGACCTGAGAACTTCAGCTGAAGAATTAAGGTATATACCACCTCAACATAAAGAATAGCAGAGACTGAGCTACACCGCCCAGCAAAAAAAAAAAAAACCAACAACCCACAAAAACCTGACTTCATGCGTCAAATTAGTATTTCATTTAGATAATTACTTCCATTGGAAACATTTTAAAATGTAATTTTTTACTTTCCTCTGCAGAAATCTCAAACAATCTTATACAGGGATTGGGAAAAGCCATTGCAAATTCAATTGTAGCTAAATCACAGCTAGTTATCTATTCCTATCTATGCATTTGTACGCTTTAATAGTTATTCATGTTGCTGTTTTCAGCAAACTGATTGTTCACCTTCACCCATCGTCCTTGTCAGCAATATTTTCTGCTCTTGACACAGGCATGCCAAAGAAAAACTGAAACAGCTGAAGAATGCAGCAAAAGAAAAGGAGATTGAGTTTGAAAAGCTCCCACAAACAGACGAGCAGGCCAGTAACACCACAAAGGATGAAGTCCCCAAAATCAAAAAGGCAAGTCCAAATTAAAACAAGCACAGCTGTAGCTTCCCTAGCTTCTTTTAACTTTAATGAGAGTTGTCAGTGCTCTGTACTTGGGAAAGTCCAGGCCCAAGGTGTCCCTGGTCAGATACTCAAAAACTGTGGTACTCAAAATCACTAGTTTCAGAGTGGTAGCTGTGTTGGTCTGTATCAGCAAAAACAAGGAGTCCTTGTCTACACCGGGGTGTGTGGGAAGGGTCAACCTAAGATATGCAACTTCAGCTACGCGAATAGCATAGCTGAAGTCAGAGTATCTTAGGTCAACTTACCTCAGCATCCACATGGCGGCGAGTCAACTGCTGCTGCTCCCCCGTCGACTCCGCTTCCGCCTGTTGCGGAGGTGGAGTTCTGGAGTCAACAGAGAGAGTTCTTGGGGATTGGTTTATCGCGTCTACACTAGACACGATAAATCGATCCCTGATAGATCGATCACTGCCCAGCAAACCGGCGGGTAGTGTAGACATAGCCTAACAAATTTATTTAGGCATAAGCTTTCGTGGAGTAAAACCCACTTCATCAAAATCACTAGCAAATTTTGAAATATTTTGGTCTTAATCTCTCTCATTTCCCCTTCTGAAAACTCAGGAGAACAGATTTTACGGGCTGCACAGGCATTTTGTGATGATTACTTAGCTAATGTTTGTACAGCCGTTTTGCAAATGTGAAGTGTTGAAAGTGCTAAGTGTTGTTATAATTGCCAATTAGATTGTGTAAAGCAGCTTGGAAAAAAAGATACCGTACTCTAGCTGTCACACAGCACATTCCTATTCTTTCCTGCGAGACGTAGGCAGATAGGGTCTAAAGTACAGTATAGGATATTTTTGTGAATAAGAAAAGGGAAAAATGTGCATTGTTTTCCTGCTTTGTCTTGAAATGCTGTATATATTACTGTCAAAAATACAAACAGATTCAAAAAGGTTGTAATTTCATAACCAGGTTTTTTAATTAACATCTTTATGAAAATCCTCTGTAATAACAACAGGCAAAATGCACAACGAAGTGACTTGATTTGTACAGCCAACATGGTGAATCGTGGCTGGGTGTTGCACTGAGAATTACCATTTATTACATACACATGAGGCGGGGAAGTTGCAGCTCTATATGTGCCACCCTCCTTATTTTTCATCTTATAAATGAGTTGATTTTAAACAATACAATGAAAATAAGCATTTGAGACCCTAGGTAGTATCCTCCATTTATCACTAGCTGGATGCAGTTTGAATTAAATGCTTACATAGACATCTATATATATTAATCATAAAGCCAGACACTGAACAGTGGTAGAATCCTGGAATGCATAATTTATATATCTTTAAAAAAAACAAATGTATAAGAACATAAGGGGCATAATGTATAAGAACATCTTCAGATGTGGTGTACAGAGTGAATTGCTTTGAAAACAACAAACACATCAACGTGAGACGCAGTTTCTTGAGAAGGCAGGGACGGAAATAATTGAAGAGAGCAGTGCCTTCATTTAAACCTCTTTTGAAAGAGGTTGAAAAATCTGACTTTACATTCAATTTACATGTTGAGACAATGCCGCATCAAGGTGTGGTGGCCGCCATCTTGGCTGACATAGCAGAGACTGAACCAGAGATCTCCGGAGCTAAAAAACATGAGCTGCAACAGCTTGAATTGAAGAGCCAAAGCTTCGCAGCTAGGACAATTCCTGTCCCTTGTAGATTGATTCAGTGGAGGGACCTAGAACACACATTCTCCACTGTGTTACTTGAGCACTTTCAGCCAGCTGACTACTCATGTTTTAATTCCTGATCTCTAAAACTGATGCAGAGAGCTACTTTTCCCACAGCAGCCAGAACCTGATTCTCAGAACACATAAGAAGACTAGCACGTGACTTCTAGCTGGTGAGCCAGAATCACAAACACTGCAAGCGGGGTAATAGTTTTAAGGAAAGCTGCAGCATTTGAGGGCCCAAGCACCTGCAGGTATGTGTTTAGTTTGAACCAAGGTTATGATAGGGCCATTATTCAGGAGTTACATGCTGCTCGTTTGTGCAGAGCACAGTCATTTGTAACAGAATCAAGGAAGTTTTGGGTGGGTTTCTGATTTCAGAAGCAGACTTTGGACTTGGCTGACCTAGGAGCTACATGTAAAGGCCTCAGACATGAGGAGATAATTCAGCGCCAAAAAGATGCACTGACTGAGCTCCGAGACAGAATCAAGACGCTGGAAAAGACTCAGTCTTTTAGTAAGTACAGCATGCAGCTCTGGTAGAGCATTTCTTGGTCATTGTGTAGGTTGAATATAACTGAAAGGGATACTGGGCTCTTGTACAATAGTGAAAGAAATCAAATCTGTGATGTTGGGATTACTAAATGTTCATAGTATATCATGACTAAAACTCTAGTCCTCCTAAAACTAACCCACGTGCTTAACATTAAGCATATGAGTAGTCCCCATGCAACAGAATAGGAATACTTAGATGCTTAAACTTAAGCATGCATGTAAGTCTTTTCAAGAATGGGGCCTAAATCAATAGAATGTTTAAAGCTAGGAAAGCCAATTAACCATTGCCCTTATATGGCCAAAATCTACTCTTGCTTTCATCAATGTAACTCCATAGAATTGAATGGATTTGCGCTTCTGCAAAACTAGGCCCATAGTTAAATGATAATGGATGCATACCGCATGTCATTCAGAGACAGTCAAATGTATCTAGGTATATACATATGAAGAGGCTATATTCTGCTCAGAGATCAGCGAAATGAATCAGCAAGAACCCTTTAAGCTCTGCTCAGTATATTTTAAGATTCAGATACTGAGCAGAGGTCTGACTAGACATCTAAATATCATGGGGCACATCTACTGATATAAGCTGGTACAACTCCACTTAAGTCAATGGTTATGCCTGTTTATACCAGTAACAAACTTGGCTTTATGAACAGTATTAATACAGGAAGTTGTATGTGTTTTTGCAGTAAGGTTCCTTTCCTATTTTAATTTAACTTTTTAATTTGTTCTTTCTCTGGCTATGTCTACATTTGAAGCTGAGCAAAGTGATTCCCAGCTCACGTTGACATACTCACGCTAGCTCTCATCAAGTTAATACATTAAAAATTGTAGTGCAGCTGCAGTGGCAGCGTGGCTAGCCCATGCTGAGTACAAACGTGCCTGAACCCCCTGGGTACATACTTAGCACAGCTAGCTGGTGCCACTGCTGGCTGTGCTACCTCGGCAACACTATTCGATGTAGTGCACTAGCTAGATGAGAACTACTGTGAATATGTCTGTGCAAGATGGGAATCACACCCCTAGCTCCAAGTAGAGAAGTAGCCTCATTCTCTGTCCACCATTTATACATCTTCAGAAAAATATTGAAGATAAATATAATCCCCATAAATTTCTAGGATTAGAATAGTATTTTCCAGTGCAATCCCTACATTTCAAACCTTGAGTACAGTGTCTGATTACTAGATTTATTGTGGGTTCTGCTCCTGATTTTATGAGAAATACATTCCATGTGTTACCCGTTTTATATTTATATTTTTACAGGAAAATGTCTTTAGAAAATTTTGAGAACTATTATTAAAACAGTGTGCTTTTAGTAAACCCTTTACATTTTACATGTGAGAATGTAACAACTCTGCATGGGGGTGTTTCTTGTTCCCTTAGCTATTAAAGAGAAGGTCCCTGAGCCACTTATAGTGCTAAAGAAAGACCTGTCTGAGAAAATAGCTCAGAAAATAGGCTTAGAAAAGGAACGTGTGCCATCATCAATAAAAAAAATGGAGGCCAAGGTAAACAGAATTTTATATATTATTTATATATTATTTTAGCTGTGGTTTCTTTAGAATACCTAGGAACATCTTTAAGGTTCAATAAGAAAACTACAGAGAAATATTCCTTAATATCTTTGACTCTTTAGTACAGTTCTTGGAGTCATCTGTCTTTACAAAAAGTGACTTCCTGTAACTATATCTATGTAGACCTTTTTCAATCTCTCTCTCTTTTAACTCAGCATTACACAATCAATGTTAAGTTAACACTTTTAGCCTGAGATTTTCAAAGCTACATAGGAGATTCGGACACCCAGTTCTCCATATTTTTCACTTCAATAGAGCAGTGCTGATTTGCACCAGCAGGGGATCTTGCCCCACTGCTCTTACATTCTCTGTGGGTCCATCTTACTATCTGCCTTTTAGGCTGCGAACTTTGCAAAACCCAACAATCACTGGGCACTGAGCAAGATGTGGACCTTAATTAAAAGCAGATAGAAAGCTTTGTGAGGTGACGGTAACCCTTTGAGGATGGATAAGAGAAGAAAGAGGCATAGTTAACCGGAAATCAGGCGTGTTTAACATGTAATCTAGTGTAAGCAAATACTTGCTGCCAAACCCTTCGTTTAGACCCGATGCTGTACTTTGTTTGCACAATATAATGGGCCTTCTGACAGCCAGAAATGACACACTTTGACATTGGTGGGTATTTTTTCACCACAGCTTTGGGTTGTTGGCGTTGTTTGGTTTGTTTGTTTGTTTTCTGTGGGAGGGAGAACAGGATTTGGTCTACAAGTAGTAAGGAGATCCATTACTCTATTTCAGCTTCCAAACCATTTTCCCAACACATATGCAAATGTAGCCTTAGAGAGGACAGCAAAGCTGGAAATGTCTGATGCTTTAGACCTCAGCGAGAAGATGGTATGTAAATAAAAGACAAGGTACAATCACATTCAGGAACTGTATATTGTGGGAACTTTTAAAATCAGTTTTAGAATTAGTGATCAGCTACCAGGTACCCTGGGACTCTCATGTATTTCTTAGAGTATGAGTTCAAATCTGCAGGAACTACAAAACCTCTGTTAGCTGCCTGGGAAATATACAGTCCGAGCAGCTCCCAATGGCATGTGTTTCTTTTCCCGCCAATTTTAACCGCCAAAAAAATGTTCCCTTAAAAGACCTTAGATCTTTGAATGTCTCCTTAGTATGGCATTAAAATAAAGCCCAAATGATATATGTAGACAGACTGCCCTCCAGCTAATGGGCCCCTTCCATGCTTAGTGTAGTGGATATGTGCTGGTGTATGCTGTGCCTTAGAAACGAGAGGATATGTAGGAATAAATAGCCTGAGACATAGGGATTTTTAAAATGTATTTAAACATGGGAGCAAGTACCATTCTTAACTTCTCTAAAACACAGACCACACACTAAGTAAAGCCAAATACTCTGCCCTGTGGATTGCCACGGACTCGCAGGGGCGAAAAAAAATGCAGGCCTGTTATTTACCAGGCTGCACGTGGCAATAGACTATACGGTAAGGGATGCAAGGAGAGTATGGGTTACGACGTGAACTGCAGACACACGCACACACAACTAAAATTAATCAATTTAAAGATTTATTGGGGATAATTACAAGGGGTAAGGGAGCAGTTTTTTGATTAACTAATGGACTTAATGAAACTTAAAACACACAGTGACTAAAATACCTACTAACAATATTTATAAACAAAGATACAGCATTTAATAATAATCGATACTTACAAATACAAACCAATGCATAACGACCGGCAAACATAGAAGCTCTGTTTGAAACACGTGAGCTGAGAGAGAGGCTTCGAGGCGATCAAGCTCGGTTACGGGGGGTACACTGGATACACGGGATTCGTTTTTCTTTCTCCTCTCTCTGTCTGCACATGGCAGACAGGTTCATAAGTACCAAC
Organism: Sternotherus odoratus; assembly: GCA_032164245.1. Taxonomy (NCBI): domain Eukaryota; kingdom Metazoa; phylum Chordata; order Testudines; family Kinosternidae; genus Sternotherus; species Sternotherus odoratus. The sequence goes on from JAVMKO010000018.1 coordinate 11,091,993, forward strand.
TATGACATCACAGAAGTGTCATAGGGGAGGGGGCCCAAAACCTGTTTGTGTTCGTTTCCGATTGGCACGAGCAATGTTTACACCAAGTAGGGGAGCAGGTGCCTAAAAGTCTGGCTTCGCCCCAAAAGTGAGGGTATGCACATTGTTTTAGAATGCGGGCGAAACTGAATGACAAAAGAAGAGGCCAGGGCAAAACTGGTATGGGCAAGTTTTACAGAATGCAGACGGAAACTGATCTGCACATGCCCCTTTCTGAGTTTGGCAATTTAGCAATGTTTAGTTCAAGCCTTTACCCCAAATTTACCTCAGAACTGCTCTGTCCATATCATCACTCCTCTGTCTCTACTGCCGCGTGTCTTGTAGCAGAATGGATTATGAGCCACGAGCATTAGTGAGTCAGCAAAACACACTAAATACTTCCCAATCAGAATCAAGACTTATGAAAAGGGCAGGGTGTTTCAGTCAAACATTGCCAGGCCTGTTACATGTGTGTGGCATGATATAAGAAGGGCTGTGTACATAGAGAAGCCTCTAAACTTCAGGAAACAGGGTCCTGAGTGTTCCATATGTGAATAAATGGTTGGGTATCCCTCTACCTGACTGGAAGTGGAAGGCAGAACCAAAAGTCCAGTAAAATAACTGGTTCAGCTCCCATGCTGTGTTGAGGTGGAAGGAGTTTTTGCTATATTTTGTATATCAGTCTCGGCCTTTATAGAGTCCCCCTCATCTGAATGCTTCACCTTTGTCAGAGACTCGCCAGTCTTTCCACTTTGGAAGAATCAGAGAGGTAGCCATGTTAGTCTGGAATTGCAGAAGTGACAAAGAGTCCTGTGATACCTTAAAGACTAACTAAAGTATTGAAGCATAAGCTTTCGTGGGCTAATACCTACTTCGCTGGGCATCTGACTTCAATACTTTAGTTAGTCTTTAAGGTGCCACAGGACTCTTTGTCACTTCGGAAGAGGTTGTCCGAGTGATACCGCTCCGCTTCCCCCCCCAGTTTGGGTCTGAGAATGTTTCAATCTGATCCAGCATATTCCCAATAATAGCTTTGTGAGACATTGCTGCCCTAGGACACACTCAGTGGGCTGACACATTTTGTTTCTATTTATGCCCTAGTTACTGTGTGTTATTTAAAATGTGCCGATCATCATCAAAGCACTGCAAATCAAATCTCTGTATTTTAAACCCAACAGCCACATTACATTCTGGTTTCTACTTCCTGGAAACAAGACTAACCTCCAAGGTCTAGTTAATTTCGAGTCCTTGTGCCTCTGTTACGAGGGCATTGTGACAACCGAACAAATTGTGATGTTAGAACCATTGGATACTGATCCTATTCCGTGCCTAACTGCTTCATAGTCAAATTAATTTGTCTAATACATTATGACTGAATTTACATATTTAGTACATTATTGTTCTGCTTGATTCCTTAGGAACACATAAAGAGGCTAAGGAAAAAAATAGGTTACATTTAAATGAAGAGGCTTTAACACAATAGTTTATTTACTATCTTTTAACCCTTTACACTAAAGTAGAATGAAAGCAGATGGGTTGAGCAGTGTGAGATTTTTTTAATTAGGAGTAAGGACACTTTATAAATAATTCTCTCTTCTCTTCATACAGTACCTCAACTTAATTCATGCTCTTGGAAGTCTGATGAATGTGAAGGAACTGTCAGGAGTGCAGTCTGTTAAGCATCTTTCTCAGGAGGAGAGGGAAAAAGTGAGAATGCAGCGACAGAAGGACCTTGAGCTGCTGTACGATAAGATCAGTAAACTCAAGAGTCGGCTAGAAAGGAAAGAGGAACTCCTGAAAGAGTACGAGTCAGACATTGGACAACTCAGGTAAAGAAAAACACACTTCCTATTTACTCATAAAAATGCTTTTAAGAGGATTTTTTAAACTTTGAAATGTACAAAATTGCCCCCGATGTGCAGGTATTTTCAACATAATTCCTAAGGAAGGAACTCCCAGCAGCCCCAACTGAGTCTTCACCTAGTGTTCCCAGTCATGCACATGGAAATCTGTGCTGTCCTCACGCTCCATGTACTATGCAGAAATCAAGTATAAACATTCCTAGCAAATACACTTAGTATGTTGTCTGTGCGATGATACTACCTTCTTGCTTGGTTGTGCTTATGATAAAAGATCTTTGTTTCAATAGGATGAGTAGATTCCCCATCCCTAGCCACTCCTTTCAGCAGAGACATGCCCCCTAAAGAGGGGTTTATCATGGACTAAGGAGAATTTTTTGCGGGAAGTCCTTGTTAAAATATTTTCAGCATTTCACAGGAAAAAACAGGAGGCCTGTTTCTCATTTACAAGAGGCTGTCGTGTAGATGAGAATGAAGCCCGTCTTCGGTTTTGTACAGGGCGAATAAGGTATCTTTGCAAGCGTGCCAGGCCGAGATGACTAAACTAGAAGATGAAGTCTATAGAGAAGCAGGAGAGAACGCTCTGCTAAAGGAGGCTCTAGAGAGGACACAGTTCCAGCTGAACCAGGAGAAAAGGTTGAACAGAGCTGTTAAACTGCATAAGGTAACGGTCTAGGGTCAAAAGTCATGGCAGTGCTTCCATGAACCTGGTAACTAAACATGCTCTTCTCTAGCTGTGTGTTGGACAGTAACCTAATTATTTAGGGGGATGAATTTTGGTAGGTGCTGCTTGGAAACATCCTCACTGTGGCGCAGGCACCAATGAAAGATTATAGAGATAGCTCAGGGTTAACACTGAGATGTCACCCTGCAATCCAAACCCCACAGAGCAAGACCCTGTAAATTGTAACTTGAGTATGTGGAGGTGGGAGGGGAGCTAATCACAAATGTGTAATAAGCTGGAAGGGCCTCAGCATGTCTATTTTTACACAAGGTTCAGAGATCCCAAAGAGCCTGTCACCTTAATATGTAACCAAGAATAGAACGAGCTGAGATTCAGGACAAAAACAGCAGTACACTTGCTATTTTTTCCTTGATTTCTCTTCTATCTGTGTAGCATCATGAGCTTGGAGAGTGCTTTGTAGCCCCCAAAGGCCATATGCTAAGTGATTTTATCCCGACTTTCATATTTAGTTGATGCTTTGGGTCTTCCTCAAAATGACCCTTAGAAGGGTGAATTGCACATTGGCAGAAGTAAAGACATTTCATATTTGAAGGAAGTACTGAGATTAAACAATAATTGTGAGCAGTTAACTGCTTTTTTCATTGCAGCTTAATGTTGGTTTAGGGGAATGTGAATAACTAAGTCCGCTTTGTTGGTCTTACCACATTTGGAGTCATATTTAGTTTGGATGTGTCTCAGCTATATTTTTGATCAGATGTCTAAGGCGAGATTTGCAATTGGATGTTATTTTACTGGTATTTTCACCCAGAGCCATTTAGAGGAACTGGAGAAGAGACATGAGAAGTTGTCACCATGTTGTACCTGTTCACAAAAAGACAGAGCCACGAAGGTATCAGTATGTCTGAACTTTTGCTCATAGTAGTAGGATAAATGCAATCATTCTAACATATAAGGTATGGACTTCAGTCCATCTAATAATAATTTATTTGTGTGTCATAACACCCATGAATGAAGAGAATGAACTGGCCCAGCAATATGAATGAAGAACTGTCAATAAGGTAGTATATTAATGGCATTGATCCAAAGAACTCAAAGCAGAAATCCCATTATACAGACTGGAACGCTGAGGCACAGAGAAGTTAAATAACTCATTTAATCATATAGCCAGCCAGAGGCAGAGACAGGAACAGAACCCAACCCTCCTGATTTCCAGGCCCCTGTTCCAACCAACAGACCACAATGAAGTAGGAGAAAGCCAGTGCTGCAACTGCAGGAGGGAGCAACAACGAACTGTGGAGGGGCGGGAGCGCACACAGCAGGAGCCTGGGGAGCAGATCACAACAAAGGGGAAACTGGGAGGGGCTTCCAAAGAAGGGGGGAACCATGTATTGAATTAAAAAGGGCCAAATTTGGAACGTAAATGAAATGACTATAATTCCCCAGAGGCACTCAAGCTCTTGGTATATGCACATCCTGAACTCCTCAGGGGAACTCTGGCCTCTTCATTCCTTAGTTGCCTATTATTATTTCCATGTGCAAGTCACTACAAACATCAACAGGTACA